>OU611847.1:10000000-20000000 GCA_914767755.1 Agrochola circellaris
ACACCTCCCGCCCCTTTAAGCATCTTCATTTCTTTGGTATGGACCTTTTGTCCATGCATCTTCTTTATTGTCTAACATTCGGATCCATACAATAACGTCGGATAAACTGCTATTTTATAGACTTAACCATTTGTTTTGATGGGAATACGTGGAACACACAGTAGTCCTGTAAGTGATCGCCATTTTATCCATGCGTCGCTGGTCCTATGAGTCACGTCAGCATCAACATTGGCGTTTGTTGTGAGCACGGACCCTAGACATTTGAACTTCTCTACTGTAGGAATAGGCATTTGCCTTATACAGATGGTTTCAGATGTTGCATTTCCGCTAAAAGGACATTTCAAATACTCAGTCTTGCTCCTACTAACCCTCAGGCCATACTTTTCAAGAGCCTGTGTCTACGTATTTAGGAGTTCCTGCAGCCGTCTTGCGGTATCAGAAGCCAAAACAATGTCGTCAGCGTATAGCATAGCCCACGGCAGTGGAGAAGGTATACCCTTGGTGAGGTAATCCATCACCAAGTTGAATAATAGGGGGCCGTGAGCAGATCCCTGATGGACAACCACTTTGACCTCGAATGCTTTGCTTACATCTGCTTGGTTTTTGAACTCTTGTGATGTCATCGTTGTACCTACATATCTATTATGAGCTCAATGTCATATTTTGGCACATTTTGGGCACGAAGATCCTGCCATACTAGCTTACGTGGTACTCTGTCGAAAGCTTTTTGGAGATCTATGAATATTTGTTGTTAATCCAATATTTTTCCATGAGGATTCTGATTGTTTGTATAGCGTCAGTACAGTACAACGTGACCTGGATGCTGTAAAGTCAATATCTCTGAATTAGATATTTCAGAGATATTGATGAGACTTATATAAAACGCTTTAAGGTCTATAAATGTAAGAGATATAGTCCTAGCTGTCAGTATGATTTTTCTGTGAACCAAAGCTAGGAAGACAATAATAAAGTTATAGTATGTTTTTTTGAACAGCTTGCAGTATACAAATATTTAATATGAATTATAGAAACTCACTCTTCTTCCATGGTTATCGTAATATGCGTTTAAGCACAGGCCACACTGGGAACGAAGTTAACTTCGTTTAGCTTCGGCTAGCACGGAGTACCACGTCGTAACACAGCGTAGCACCGCGTAGCAGGGTGTAACATGACGTAGCGTGGCGTAGCACTCCGTAATCCGGCGTAGTATGGCCTAACATTTCTTAGTCCAACGTAGCACTACGAAGTCTAGCGTAGCACGGAGTAACAAGGCGCAGCACGGAGTAGCACGGCGTAGCACAGCGTAACACGGTGCAGCATGTGACGGTGTGATGTGCGATGTGTGATTTCCTGTGCGAGTCTCAATAAATACTTTTTCTTTCTTTCTTTCTTTCAGCATGGCGTAGCATGGTGTATGGCGTAACATTTCTGATAATAGACCTCTTCATAAAGTATAAGCACCAGCAGCTGAAGGAGCCGGTTAAGGCCATGGAAATCAAGTTTAACATTACATAATTCATAGAAAAATAACGGTCTTAGGTTCAAGTTTATTATGTAATGGTGTTCTACGAGTACTTACATTGGTGTTTTACTTACAAAAGTTGTGATACCTACATAAAAATGGGTTTTTGCATATTATACAACTACTCGTTTACCCGCAAGTACCCGGAAAAGAAAATTATAGTTACATGTTCACTGATAAAAACATTAGAATGATAATAATCTTTAAAATTGAAAAATACTAGGGAGACATTCGATTATATCAGCTATAAAATGAGGCATTTTAAAAACGATCGTTTATTTTGTACAATGAACTTACGATATCTATCTACAGCTTAGATATCGGCAAATTTCAGAAGATCTCACACCCGTAACTATTTACAAACAAACTAACTCACATGTCTCACCTTTAAAACATTATCACCTCAAGTTATCGGAGGAATGAATGGTCATTAATTAATTAAGTGAACCCTTTGCGATGTGTCCCTGAAGAGTCATTACTTAATTAGCATTACTCATGGGCTGGTCCCGGCTCTACTAGATGCGATAAGATAAATTGCTACTTACCTTTTTACCTGCTGTGTTGGTAAATTGTGATGGTAGAAGTGAGTAGAGGTAAACTTCTTTTGTTGAGTTCTTTGTGAAGTCGTTAGCCCGTTCTTCTCCATAGGAACATACTATGCTTTGGAATGGGCTTCATCTTCCGACCCCTTGACAATTCAAAAGTGCCTGCAATTGGTTTATTTGAAATTAATGCTTTGAGTTGAGTGAAAAAATTACAAAAACTTATGAATTTTAAACAATCAAAACAATATAAAGTTTTTTTTGATTAAGTACTTAGCATATTAATTATATTCTTCAACGGTATTTCTATGAACATTTCAGTAGTTTCAAAATTATATTCATACTGTGTCCACCACATAATTATGAGGCCTGATTGGTCACACAGTATGAATATAATTTTGCTAAACACAGATCGCCAGCAATTATCAAAGATCGCCGCCAATTTTCCTGAAAAACGTTGTACAAGAAATTGAAAAGGTACTTCAATACTTTCAATAGACCCCAATATCTTAAGAAATAACATTAAAGAACTGCTCATAATATTCAAGTATCTATTTACACTTGACAGTAGACACTATTATAGTAGTTTGAGACCACACCCTCACGCGGAGTATTTATTTTTAAACTTCAGTGGACCGTAACAGGTAACGTATGACCTTGCTTTATACTGCTATTTTCCTCCGCAAGAAAGAACGCGGCGCTAGCATTATTCAAAGCCAGACTTTACTAATGCATTTTATGGTCGAGGGTAATATTTACGAGGCCCAGGTGAACGCAAAAAACGTACGTAAGCACCTCATCGGGCCCGATTTTAATATTAGTTTAACGCAATATTACTACGAAGCTCATCCCTAGCTTAAAAATAAAGTTTAACTTATGAATATAAAAGAAAAGGAGAAAGAAATAATTTAAGCTCCGCAAAAAGGCCATTCTACAGCAAATAAGTAGTTATTTATTTTTATCACCGTATCCTAATTGCTTGTTATCTTTCTTTTAGCACCCAGGACTTAAGAAGCCATTCTATAATCCCTGTATTAAGAGTTATACGTGGCGAGGGATTTGAAACGTGTTTTCCCCTATTTTCGGAGGCCAAGCCGTCGCGTCCCGCTATCCTTAGGGATTTCATTCCGAAAAACCTCCATAAATATTTCTTACAGTATTTGTATCTTCCTTGGAGTATCGTTAGCACAGTGTTTCCCTTTTTCCTCTGAACCGAGTTAGCATCTGGTCCCGTAAACTAGATTGTCTACACACCTACACACCCAGTGAGAAACGTGCCTACAGTTACTGTTGCGTAATAAACAACTAAAACTATTATCAACAGTACCATCCCTCAAAAAGACCAACATTTTATATCAATTAGCACGCTGTCGGGAAAAATATGAAAACAATTTATAACAGTGAGAAAATAGTAGTCATTTGTTTTGATTACCTCCTACCGTAATCAACATTTTGTCGAATGAATGAGGTGATGATGTGGCATTCCTTTTGTAAAATCTAGTTTGAGCTTTAAGATGCTAGAGAACGTGTACCATTGCACTTATGGCACCTGGCAAGGGCCGAACGTGACAAACAAAAACACTTTAATACATTTGCTCCAACGTCATTACAGTTTATCGGTACTTTGGCGCGAACCCGAAATAAATAGCCGCTATCAAACAGCGATTACACAAACTGTTCACAAGCTCATAAAAAGACAAACATTACGAAATCTCTGATGTCAAAGAAAAATAAATCGGTAATAAAGTTTAACTGCTCAACAATAATGTTATAATGGTTGTAACAAAACCGATATTTTATAATATCGACCGAACAAATTGGAACTGGTATATTTTTTTAGACATCAATATTGTTCAGGCACTTTGTATTTTTTTCTTCTACATACATAAGTTTCAGTAGCGTAGTAAATTTAACTTATGTTAGCTGTGCCTTGAACTCTTGACTTTATATAGACTACTTCGTCACTTCCCGTGGGTATCGTAAGAGGCGACTTAGAAAATATATCAGAAAGATGGACAGTACTATGCATTTCAGTAAACTATCTTACAACTTGTTATTGGCCATGATGGCCTAGCATGCTAGTATCTCAAGCAATATTTAACCAGGGAATTATAAAATAACTAGCTGCGCCCCGCAGTTTCACCCGTATAAGTCTCGATCCCGTGGGAATATCGTGATAAAAGGTATCCAATGTCCTTCCTCAGGTCATGGTCTACCCATATGACATTTTATCCAAATCCGTTCAGCCGTTTTAGCGTGTAAGAGTAACAAACAAACAAACTTACTTTCGAATTTATACTATTAGTTAGGATTCAGGTCGAATTATTCATCGTTAAATACTAACCGCTTTTTAAATAATAAATATCAAGGAAGTTAGTCAAACTCAGGATAATATTGACTCTAGATTAGTTCAATTGCATTATTATTGTATTGATTACAATACGATTTGTGTTCTGTAGAGTTAATCACAGTTCAGTGTCCAGTTATGAATTGTTAACAATGTTGGTGCTGTTCACAAGAATGATCATCAAAGACGATTGCGTAAGTTGTGCTAGGCTTACAGAGGAATTTAGTGATTATTTGTAAATACTCTTACCATAACAGTGATCGTCTGAAACACCTTCACTTGGACCTGTCAATGTACTAAAGATAATGATAATGAGATCAAAAACCAATAAAAATCATTGGATCTCTTAGCTTCAAAAAGTATCTACGAGTTTAACGATTTCAAGGAACCTTATTTTCTTATTATGCCATTTACCTACTTTCGCCATAGATTTTGTTCGGAAAGGTAGTATAAATTTTATTGCATATATTTTGAAGGTATCGAAACTCGAGCTTAATTGCAATTCACGCCATTCACGTTTATGTGCTTGGCAAAAACATCTGGCCCCTTGATTGCTTACGTTTTTATGTGCACTTAGGAACTCAAACACCACTCCCGGGGAAAATGTATCCAGGTACCTACCTAAATAATGCAATCACAAAGCTTCACATTTATTGCCATATCGTAAATTATATTTAAAATGCGAGCGAATCTTTTCAACACAAAATATGTGAAATTGTCTATACTCCATAGGTTTAAATAAAGGTACACAAAAAAAAACACGTGACGAGACAGTCTAGTAATCGACTAAACGTAATACCTGTCACTTCAGTTGTCATGCTACAGGTCACAGTTACACTCTTCAATTTAGCAACGAAACTCTAAACGTCAACGAATTATATCGTTGACGTTTAGAGTTTGGGCTCTTTACAATAGACAGATTACAAAATATTATAATATTATTATAAATCTAACAAAAAATTGTGCTCAGTTACATCTACGAAGAGTAGTTTAAGAATAAATGATAAAGTTTAACATACATTAATAAAAGAGGAAACTATTGTAAAATTTTTAAATAAATTAAAAATTTGTTTTATCGTATTTTTAAACAAGAAAAAGTCATCTATAAAAACCATTTTTACGATTTTTTTACCTTTATTTCACTACCTATGGAGTATAAGTTTTGAAACAACTATCTTATGATCTCTTGATTGTAAAGAGCTACAGGTCTGGTTTGCCAGATTACAATCTTCGCAGAGTTTACTCCACCTTGGCTGGCTCCATTAGCAAATTACCCGTATTTCTGATTACATTAATGTCCCAATCGCATTTCATCACGTCTGTTGGTTTGAGTGGTAATTTTTGGCTTTATAGGTAATTCGAAATTCATCAATTAGGTTAAAAACCTATAAGTAGGTATATGTACATAAATACATACGTCGCGTTCCATTGGTATTTTGTCTATAGCGCATATGTTATGTTAAAAGTTAGTATCTCTAATAATGGTCTCGTGAAAGCGAAACCGTGTATCTCGATCCTTTGGGGATTTTAAGTAACCACATCGTAAGGGTCAACTGAAAGGTTTGACCATACAACAAGCATTCGCAATTGGAACAATGGATATGGACACAGATCAGTTCTACATAGTAGATGCTTGTGTTTTTTTTTTCAGGAGTATTTTTCTTTAAGCCCAAGAAATAAAATTATAGTCGAATTATTTCTGAAAATATGTATTTTAAAAATATTGTTATAGCAAAGATTTCTCGATTTTACACAATTTACCTTCAAGTGAACTAACTATTCATTTCTTTCATTCAAATATTATTTGCCATTACAGTTTCAACGAACTAGCAAATGGAATATGAATTTTAGAGAGTCGTACCAAAAAGTTAGTGTGCCTATAAATTCATTTTTATGACACCCACTAAATAAGTTATCCATACATATACGCCGTTAGTAATAAATACAATGCAGACAGATGGTCACGCGCTACGCATGTACGGAGAGACCATTTTATTGAAAAACCTTTTTACTTTATTTTAACTTTATATTTTAAAAACATTTATTATGAGACCATTTACAAGAATCATAATTTCCTAGCACTTTGCTTTTAAAACCTCCTAAAACCGACAGTAAATTCTACGAATTAAACTAAATCAAACTAAAACAGGAGCCACCAACCAACATTACGCAAATAGTTTCCCAAAACTAAAATAATAAGATGTTGAAGTGTAACAACAGCCGGACACGGGATAAGAGCATTTGAATAGCCCCTAGGTGGCGTTAGTTATTCCGCTCGCGACTCGCCGGCCGCCGCGCGCGCTCGTAAATCAAACTCGCCATTCGCTTATGCATTATACAGTTTTATTTGTGCGAGTCCGCTGAATAGGTAATAAACTATGGCAGGTGAAATGCCCTGCGTGTTCGAATGCGCCGAGAATTTGAAACGTAGGCAAATATACCTCTGTTTACTACGCTGTGGAACAACATATATAGTGTGGTGATTGGATTACGTATGTTGGTGGTTTGGTGACGATCTGGTTTGGTTTTTTAATGAATTGCATGTTATGCTGCGATTGCAATTGATTGACAAGTTAGCGGCTCTTTTGATTTACTTTTCTCTTCGATGGATTCTATAGTTTTCTATAGAATCAGGAAAGCAACATCCAGATAATGAAAACGCTTTTTTCTGAAGGCATGATCGAAAAGTGCAAGAAGATTTTTTTTTTAAAGTAAATTATTATACTAAATGTCATCATGATACCTAATCTTAAAAACTTAATAAATATTTGCAACAACCTTTCTACCTAAAAACTTCAAGTCTAAAACCTATTAGCCTACTAATTAAAACCACCATCTCATTTGCTAAACAGCGCAGGTTATTAGGCATTTTCGAAGGTCCCCCCATCTCTCGGCGCGACGGAGCAGAAAATTCACTGCGGTCCTCATTCCACACGGGCTTGCATACTAGTACGTACGTCTGAGGCCGGTCTGCGCTAATCCTCTTACTAATTTCATTATTTTAGCATCAACTTTTTAGCCTTTTTTTATTCATTCAATTAAAAGGATTGTAGCTTGAAAATATGCACGGTTTTCTGTTCAGGTTTTGTGTGGTAGTTTGTGAGTGAGACATTTAACTGATAGATTAGTAGGAAGATGTTTTTCAGGTTAAAGTTATTATGTGTGTGCAAATGTAGTGGGAATTAAGACAGACAAAAAGAAAAACTCTGTACGTATTCAGCGAAAGGAAGGCTGGGCTCTGTAGGGTTTCAGGTTAAACCGTTAAAATAATGATACCTAAAAACAGACGTGTAGGTATTTGTTTTTGGAAATAATTCTTATGTGAAAGTAGGTACAACCAATTTAATTTATGTAACTGGACATCAACAGAAAATAAAACAAAAATACAGCCATCGTTTCGATCAGGAAAACCGGACACAGCAAAATAAGCATACTTTATAGGTTGTATTGATTTTATTATTATTACACAACAGATACAATCCGGACGCCGATCACCATTCATGTTAATGAAATAGCAAATAAAATGATCGTAATTACGGAACGTTTTTACTGCATTGTTGGGAGCCCGTCGCCGAATCACCTGGCATTACCGTTGCGACAATATTTCCAACGAATTGGCCATTTATTCAAGCACCAGACATAATAACTTTTGTAATTACAATATCAACATTTACGTTGCATACCCTCGTTCGTCATACCACCCTTCAAAGAGGGTGTTTGACGTAACATTTTGTGGAATTTTGTTGCGATTTTATAATATCATATTTTGAGTATTTATTCCGTTGATTTACTTATTTATTTATATCAAAAAAGCACAGCCACATCACATACTAAAACTTATACTAGAAATAATCTTAATAGCTAAAGGAATAATGTACCATCGAAGAAGTTCATATCTAACCACTGTAGGGCTATTCTTACTTGCAGCGCTCGGCGGCTATAGCACCGGGCCGGTAACAGATGTGGTCATCGTGTTCACGGGATTTTGTTTTTAAACTGCTTAGATATGAAGTTCTTCGATAGTACATGGCAATTACGGCGTACATAGCATTGATACAAATATCTTGTTGCCTTGCAATTTAATATACTAAACTAAACTAAACGTAAAATAAAACCTTGATTTAAATACGTCAAAAAAATATAATGCTTTCAAGACAATTCATGACGTCATTTAATGCCAAGCATAATTAAATAGACGGAAGAGCAGACGACTAAAGAATATTTACGAAATGAGAAGTCTACTAAATAACTAAAGCTTCGTGCAGACCAGCGCGACGCGACAGCGCGACGCGACACCGGTTATTGTTATACCGTCAAGTTTTCTTAGAAATTGTATTGTTCGAGTCGCGTCGCGGCGTCGCGTCGCGCTGGACTGCACGAAGCTTAACATGGCTCCACTATGACTATATCTAATAAGTAATAATATAGCCATATCACTCTAAGCGTCCAATTGATCTTTACTTTTATAATCTATAGTGGAACCTCATGAAAGCATTTTTTTTTTTCTTTATTTTAAGGGCTTTATCACTGAGCGATAACGTCACCCTGTAACATCATCAAAATAACTAAACCTAAAAACACTTTTTAATTCTAAAGTTACTTATAGTAATACTTACAAAAACAAAAAATGCCAATTTGTACATTATCCTAGCTTGTTCCGATATAATGAAAGCATTTGTTATGCGTTACATTCTGTAGAATAGGATACAAGCTAAAACATACATATACTTAAGTAAAGCAATGATTATACGTTAAGAGCGTTTATTCTAAAAGTTGGCAACGTCGCAAATAGCTGTCAAATATTTACCTGTTTTGATTAATTTGGTTATATTACTGCAAGGACATATGAAATATCGCTAACTAGTGAACTAGAATATTAATAATGAATTGCAATTATAACACTGAATTTGATTTTGTAACCGTTTTAGGTGTAAAAAAGGCATTTGGCAAGTTTTCAAATACTTTTTTTACTGCTACATTTAAATGTTCGGTGTTACGATATTAATTATTGCATTTCATAACCAATATTTTAGTTCACTAGTTAGCCATATTTCATATTTCCATACAGTAATATTGCCAAATAAATCAAAACAGTGAAATATTTGTCATATTTTTGCGACGTTGCCCAATTTCAGAATGCACACTCTTAAGTGTAGAGAGGTGGTCATAAGCCGAGGCGGTATTGGATCATATACTTGATATCGGTACGTTATTTTCTTTACTTAGGCAACCAACCAGTACCTATGTTATAGAGTATGTAGTAGTAAGTTTTTGCTAAGCCATATTCCAGCTAATGGTTAGGTTGGTTTGTAGTGTTAGCTCTGTAAACGTCGTTGATGTTGCGTGCCGCTTGTGCCGCGTTGCTGCCACGACCGTACTCATATTCCATAATTACTCGAATTTTTAACGTATCCATGATGACGAAAAAGATTGAAATGCGATGAAAATGTAACACTAATCAATAAACAAATGACTACTTTTGGAAAAAAAAAAACATGTTTTTAAAATAAAATTAATTTGAAATTAGAATTTTTAGCCAAACAAAAATTATTTTGATTTGAAATGGCCAGTACTGCAGAACGGCAATTTCATAGGTAAAGACCTATTATGAAAGGTCACAGACTGAAGATTCTCCACAAAGCTTCCAAACCGTCTTTCAGTCGCTCCTGGGACAGTATAATAAAGTAGCAGTATTATTTATCGGTAATGACCTTGAAATAATTATCTACGGCCGCTCGGTAGATAAACTTTCCGCGTACGTGCGTCACTACCGCGTACTGGAGACTGTCGCGTACACTGAGATTTCGAAGCGCGTCGTTTCGGCCGTTTTCTTTGAAGACATAATACTGTTACTTATTTACATTGTTGTCCTGGCTCAATTTGTCTGGAGTTCTCTTGTAATATGATATTCAATGCGAGTGACAGGTATAAACAGGCTATCAAAAGGAATTTAATTGAATTTCACTTCGCCTGCCTATGTGCTTCACATACGCACATTAGATTACAGACTTTGAGGGTAAAGGGTAAGCTTTGTATTACTATTTTAGTACTTACCACGAAGTAAATATACCAAGTTCCTACTATCCTAACTTATATATACTATATATGTATATTATTTTATATAATCCAACTAATACCTATTAAAAATGGGAAAGTTTGTATGTTTGGATGTTTGTTACTCATCACGCAAAAACGGCTCAACGGATTTGGATGAAATTTGGCGCACAGGTATTTTATAACCTGGATTAACACATAGGATACTTTTTATCCCGGTAGTACGTTGCCGTGGGATAACTTCCGACAACCACGCGGACGAAGTCGCGGGCGAAAGCTAGCTAGTAACAAACAAACAAATCACTTTCGCATTTATAATATTTTATAAATGCGAAAGTGATTTGTTTGTTTGTTACGCTTTCACGTCAAAACGGCTTAACGGATTTGGATAAAATTTGGCACATGGGTAGACCATGACCTGGAGAAGGACATAGGCTACTTTTCATCCTGGATCATAGACGAAGTCGCTGGGAATAGCTAGTATAGTAATAAGTTTAAGATGTAACATGTTTAATAAGCGTTTTTTTTTACTAGATAGGTTATGGTACACGCCTGTTTTGTCCGAAGGGCTAGGCAGAGGTGTACCTATAATACACCCTCATTTCGCCAGTTAAGTTTAACTCCCATGTAATAGGGGCCGACCCTATTACCATCAACCGGGCACAGATACAGATTTTATGAAGTTCGCTCCTAATTAAGGTTCTTATCATAAGCTAATAATTATATTGAGAAACATTAAGTAAAAATAAATTTAGGTATGTATCAAATAACTCCTTTTATTAATCGACTTAAAAAAGGAGGTTATCAATTCGACACGTGTATGTATGTAATTTATCGGAACTACAATATATTCTCATAATGATAATGTAGGGCTTCCAAACACATCCAAAATGTTATAAATATGTATGTTTGTATGTATGTATACACGCACGCACTCACGCATCCACGCATTACTCCGAAACTATTAATCGGATTGTGACCATTTTTTGACGTGTAACATCTTTCCAGCAATCTGTGGGAGTGATTACATGAAAAGGGACGGAAGTGTGTAACAGGAAGCCCGGGAAGCGCGCGCTATTTGATTTCATCAATGAACGCGCGCGGTGCTAGAGTTGACGGTGAGATTGTACCAACCCATTTTCCGAAAGGTTGGTTCTGTCAACCAAGATGTCAGATGTTACACATCATAATGCGACTACTGTAAGGTTCGCTCGTTTTTTTATTGGCTTACCTTGATTATTTATTTATGATTTACTAGCTGCGCCCCGCGGTTTCACCCGCATAAGTCCCGATCTCGTAGGAATATCGGGATAAAAAGTATTAAATTTCCTATTCTAGGTTACCTGTGTGCCAAATTTCGTCCAAATCCGTTCGGCCGTTTTAGCGTGAAAGCGTAACAAACAAACTCACTTTCGCATATATAATACTAGTTAGGATGAACATACCAAAAAAAAAAACAAATTAACATGGATAAAGTGTGTACACGTTTCATAAAACAAGCTATAGCTGTATATTGAGTGAGGTTTATATTGAAAGTTTGTAGGGAGCCACGAGCCAGGCGAGCCCTAAGGACACCCATTCTACTTTGTTCTTACACACAACTTTAAGAAGTTGCTTAACAGATGTTCCGCCTGACTTTTGTCCCCAAGTAAGTCATGTATCCTTGTAACATACGTTTTATGTGCGACGAAAATAATGCCTGCTGTCGATGTTTGTAATATACGGTGATAATGTTGGTACCTATGCCTTCAGGAATTGTAAGGCTTTTAAAAAATTGCGTGATTATTTTCATCTTTACCAGTGTGGTACAGAATAGTGAATCGTTTCACGTTTGTGCCAGTAAAAGATTTTTGGTTTTATAGTTTTTCGGGTCTCTCATACAAAACTTCGATAACACTAACTTGTTTAACTTGCCTATTTGGCCCACTAGTCCAAATTACGATGATGTAAAAAAAAATATGAAAGAAGAATACATGCATTCCCATTGATTACAGCTGCACCAAACACGCTTGTTTGACTGGCGAAGAATATTTTCGAAACTGAAGCAACTCATTGTGTTTCAGGCGAGACCGAACTGGGAGCTCAAAATAGTGGCTAAACGTGACTTGCCGATATTGCATCATTTGTACCCCATCCGACCGCATGTGCACGTACTCCTGATCTTGAACGTCGCACTGTATCGTTCGTAACATATCCTACGCTACAATACTTTGTCATTCCTAAGTTCTTCCTCAACTACAGAACTAAATTCAAATGCACCGAATTAATCATTCCGGTATTGAGTATCTGATTGGATGTCAATATTTGCTAATTAATAATAATATTCACATCTAATAGTGGGCGTTTTCGACAGCGAACAGACTAATGATCCTGGATAGATAGTGCTGTTGAATTGAGCACGCAGATATGGCTGATGCCAGTATGATTTAAGTAAACTTTTGCGCAGTTTACAGATCGACGTGTCTCCATTTTGGGAAAAACGATGGAAATCCTGTTCCGTTATAAAGTAACTAGTACCTATAAACTTATTCGCAAGACTGGAGTCCATGGGCAATTAACCTGCCTACGGTAGATTTCAAGGTGATTTATCAACCCGCCTTAGAAAAACATAATGGAATCTAGTGTAAAATTTTCGGAAAGCAAAGACCTCTTCGAAAAACTCTCTCGTGTAATGGAAATCGTGCCCCTCGGCCCCCAGGGCATCGCGGATTCTCTGCACAAAAGGCCCAACAAAAAGGTCCTGCCGTCACATGAACATTGTAAAACTCGGCCTCGTATTCACGTCTCCACTTACAAACCAATAGCGTCTTAAAAACTTCACATGTAAGATTCAATTTTGTTCTACCAAGATTGTTTTGTAACAGTTTTTTCCAATCCGATAATGCGACCTTAGCGTCGGGATCATGGTTTACTACAAATTGTATTAGAGTAGTAGATTTAACTATTTACGCGGTGTACGGTCCGGCCGAGCGGTCGCGTGACTCCTCCGTACCTTGTGGAATGCTGATTCTTTTGTTATCATACATGGCATAAATTCTTTAGAACATCGCGTCCCTGAGAAGCTAAAATAACATTGGTGTCGTGCAGGGTTATTTTAGTGTTGTGTTTTACAGAAAGGATTCACATTTCCAGATTCATGTTTCGGAAAGTGCAATCTCTTTTGACCATCAAGCAGACGATCCTCCTTGAAATGTATATCAGTATCAAGGCTATCGTAGTACATAAACACGGAACTACTACGTCAGAGTAGGATACTCAGCGTAGCTTCATCTCGAGTGCATCTCTCACGATCACGGGAGCTTTTGCCTCTAAGGAATCGATTATCCGTAGACGTCTCGCATTCCTCAGATATCGTCTTCATCTCAGCGCCGATATGACGACGTGCATTAACATATTATAGATGTATAATGTTGTGATGCAATCGTGTTCTACTTAGTTTTCGCTGATAAGTTATTTAAGTAACATGTTGGTTTTAACTTGTGGGTAATTAAATATGAGTTAACAATGCTATGTGTACCTATAATATGTGAACTACGTATGGAGTGTTGACACTGAATATGTATATATTAAAATATATTACCTCATTTAATTTTTATATTTGCTTATAACTACTTAATCTGATTCAAAACCAATATATGTTTTGGTTTGTTCTTATTTTATATTTGTATAGAAGAACTATTTATGATGTAACTACTTAGTTATGTTTACGTTTTTTATGATTGCTTAGTAAATATAAAATAAATATCTCGCTAATTTATACATTCTTACTTTTTCGCGCGGCTTAGGTCGCGTGGAAGTCGGAAATTATCCCATGGAAACGCACTCCCGGGATAAAATGTATCCCATGTGTTAATCCAGGTTATAAACTATCTGTCTGCCTCATCCAAATCGTATTAGTAGCATAACATAATGATTAAATAGTATCGTGATTTAATGCATGCCTAGTTTCTTTTTTCTAGGTTACTTACTGCTCAGAAATTGTGCACAACGTGTGATCATTGAAATACTATCTTGAATTCATGCAAGCCTAGTACTTTTTGTGGCTTCAAAGTTTCAAGTATATTAACTCAAGGAATAAGATTTTTAATACAAACGGAATCACCCCTTTTCGCCCCCTTAAAGGTGGAATTTTCAAAAACCCCTTCTTAGTTCTCCCCTACAATATAAAAGGAAGCTGTGTGCAAAATTTTACGTTCCTAGTCCAACTAGTTTCGGCTCTGCGTTGATATGTCAGTCAGTCAGTCAGTTTCTTCTTTTATATGATAGAAGATAGATAGATAATAAAATAGTAACGAAGTCAAATGTAGACAATGTTTTTTTTTTTTAAAGTAATTGCTACAACGTGTGGGAACTAGTCTGATGCCGAAAATATAGTTTTTATAATTATTTATGTTCGTTTGTATGTTTGTCTATTTGTCTGTCTGTCTGTCTGTTTGTATGTGTATGTTACGGATTGGCGCAAAAATGGCAGAACGGATTTGGATGCAATTTGGCACACAGATAGTTTACAACCTCGTTTAACACACTTTAAATCCCAGTACGTACGTTCCCGTGGGATATTTTCCGACATCCACTCGGGTAAAAGCAAGTGTATAATAAATAGCTACAAAATCACTGTACTGTCCAGCTAAGGATGAGGAACAACCAGAATAACAAAGAAAAGAATCAACAGCTAACTATGAAGCTGTTTAAATAGCTTTGATGTTTTAGAGATGTCCGTTTCTGCTAATTTGCAAAATTATAAAGAATGAAAAAATTATAAATTAAGTATATGTACAAAAACATGGTCTGCCAACAAACTGCTTTGCAATTTGGTAGAGATAAATGTCACAGTTTTTTTTTTTTTATCTGAATAGACGCTGCTTAAATATTTTTTTTTGTTTCGGTGCCGTGCGATCTAGTTGTTGTTTGCGCTCTAATTTGTTTGCCAGATTTACTTATTGCTTAACAATACACTGGGACGCCATAGCGAAGACGCCGGCTACGTATCCAAACACTTCGTATTGAAATGTATGACAGCAGCCATGCTATTCTGTAAACATCTCACCGTGAAAACTTGGGTGGAGTGAGCTGTCAATAGTGTCAATCCCTGTGGAATGACAGCTCACTATTGACAGGTCACTTCACCCAACTTTTCACGGTGAGATGTTTACAGAATAGCACGGCAGTTAACTCACTTGGCTACGGTCGGGTGACGTCGCCAATTTAAAAGCGTATATAGCCACGACCAACCGCGGCCCCTACGTGGAGTCTGGGCGACCTGGCGACGCGTAGCCAACTACTTATTTGACAACCTCATTTGGCCACGGAAGGTAGCCAGGGGTAAGCATGGCTATGTAGCCAGCGACGTCGCCATGGCGTCCCAGTGTGTTAGCGCTCTAAATTATTTTGTGCTTGAAATGCTAAAAAAAATTACCCCGAACTTTAGAAATATGTAGATATGTAGAGAACCTGAACTTTAGAAATACCTATGTAAATATGTAGAGAACCTTTACCGGTTTTAGACATCAACCGATAAAACGTGATTTGATACCATGTGAATACTAATTTATTATCTTTTTTTAAATTGCTTTGTCCATTGGTCAACGTGAAACTGTTGTCAAGTTTTTCTACATCATCATTTGCTGGGCAAATAACGATGAAAAATCCATATTGTTTCAGTGTGTGCATTAAAGGCATTTGTTTTGTCTATGTTTTGGAGTTTGAACGGAATAATACCTAATTAAATCCAAGGGCTGTGAACAAAACTGTTATGTAGCTAGCTTTAACTTGCAAGTGTAGGTGCTGGAATAAGTCATTTATCGCAATACTTTCATTTTAATATAACTGTTTGTTCCTAGTGTTTGAAACTTAGGGTTGTTGTCTTTGTCACTTGATCGCAATAAATTATGGGGTAGGTACACGAATTAATGTGCCTATGTATAGTAGCAACCCGGTAGATTACTTACACGAACATTTTCCTACCAGTTCCATATTTTCCGTAGATAGACTTTACTTAGCAACTAAGCAATACCTTGGAAATGAAAAAAATAAGCTCTTTCGTTCCGCGCATGAGAATCTTAGCGTCCAAGTAAACATAAAGCCATGAAAACACAACAACAAGCATTATCTCGCCAAAATCCTTGTATCGAGTTCTGGAATCGTTCGCATTGTTGTCCTTTGTGTTCGCGTTCGCATTCGTTTTCCATCGTACACCATTATTCACATTAAGTGGACAGATCTCGGGTCAGATCCAGGCACAAGAAAAGCACAAAAAGTGCCCGCTTTATCCGAGCATGATAAATCTACTTCAAATCCGAGAATAGCGTCTTTTATGAACGAAATTGAAATAAACCGACCGTGCGGATAACGGCTAAGTAAGAAGATCGAGATCCTTTTAGAATATATTGGTGAATCATTTTCATTCATCAAGCCTACTTAGAATACCGTCTGTCTACGTACTTGTATAGGTAGGCCTTTTGAAGTAGTTTTGCTATTACAAGGTTCGAAGAAATGTTTTCTTGATCAGCGTACAAAATAATCTGTAATTCTTGAATTATTTTCTACTCTTTACTGCAAGGCACATTTATTATCAGAATATTCCTATTATAGTTTTTATTGTTTAATCCTAGGTCAACAAACAATGTTTGTCTATACTCATATAATAGGTATTATAAGAAGAAAAGATTTGTATTTTTGTTTATAATGAATAAACTCAAAAACTACTGACCGATTTAAAAAAATATTTCACCCGTAGAATGCTATATTATCACTGAGCAACATAGGGTATAATTTATAAAGATACCACGCGAGCGAAGACGCTGGCGGAAGCTAGTATTTAATAACGAAGTAAGATACCTAAGTGGGGGTTTTCAAACTACATTTTATGATCAAACACCACATTATTCTGTAATCTCTATTCGGTACAATATCAACTGTCTGGCTGTTTCAGGCAATATGAAGGCGACGCAAGCTTTCATCAATTTACTGAAGTGTTAATTCGCATCAGTCAGCTTATCGTATGTCCAACAGTGAACGCTAAATTGATTAATTCGTTCATCCCCGGTGCCCTCGGGCCCATTATGGTCCTGTAACTCTCACTTACGTGTACCTACTTATAATTTGTTTCTGTAGCTCCTTCTATGCGCACTACATTATTTTAAAAACCTTACAAAATAATACCCAGACCTACATACAAAAACCGTAATACACCTTCAGCAACCATAGTAAGATTACGATACCCACCGCTAGGTTAAAAAGCTTTAAATCTTAATATTTAATCATTTTAGACCTGGAAAATATTTTATAAAGAAAAATAATAAAATATGTTCTTTCAAGTGCGATACAGGATATAGACTACGTACTATTGAAATAGTGTCATCATCCATTTCAAACATGCATCACCCAAGGCGATCCCTTATTTTTATTTCTCAGTAAAACATTTATTTTCGTTTTCTCTTATTCCACATAATAGATCGTTCGCAAGATATGTCCCTATTTTTAGTGTTGGAGATGAAATCGAGCGTGAAATGGTTACCACACGGAGTGGTTGTCTCGTGAACAAACGAATACCGGATCGCCGTTTGCCGCCGGGGCGTTTACCGGAAAATTGGCTGGCACACCACTACGCTTCGGCTTAATAATAACAGTGTATTGAATGTCTGCCCTGTCCGTGACGGGCAACTATCTGATACAATAGCGGCAAGAGTGTACTGTTAAATTAAAATTGTAAATTTGGATCCCTAAGATTATAATGCGAAACTACTGACGTTCTCTCGTTTCTGCCTACCTCCAGGCTTAAGATGAACGAAGACCAAAGGCCTATAGAGACTTCCCCTAACCAGAAACTACTATATTTTGGTTTGAAAATTCTTTGGCTAGTTTCAATGATTATTGAAAAAATAGGACACTAATAATGTCCTGTACGCTAATTGCGTAATACACGATCAATGAGAATCTGAATCGTCTTGAAACACTAATCCATTGTTGCATAAGTTCGTAAAAAAATACTGCTAAACAACGTAAATAACGCAATGAATGTAGCTGAACTGTCAAAATGAAACAGTTTACTCGTAATCGTTTACGAAAATATGTTACGTAAGTAGATAGCTGTTGTCTGCACGTTACACGTGAAAGATCCATTGAACCTCAATTGATAGATGCTACTGAAGGGGCCAAACTCGTTGCCTCTGTGCCAGTTCAATTTAAATTGCCATCGACACGGTAAGAAGAAGAATATCTTTTCAGGATTTTCTTTACCACTTGAAGAAGACGATGTGCAGAAGCTATTGTGCAGTGTCCTTATGGATTGAGGAGCCATAACCAGGAGGGAAAAATAAAGTTATTTAAAGCAACGAAAAAAATTGCAGAAATAAAAGATATTTTTATAAAGTAACAGAAATCTAACAATAAATCTTGTCTTTGTCTAAAACCAGTTTCACTCATAATCTCGCTGTAGGTGAGTATTTAAGTTACTTGCTCATAATTCATGGTTTCATTGCTCCCATTTGAATTAATATACTCTTTGTTTCATTGACTTGCATTGATTTTTCTGATGTCTTGTCAATTTAAATTGGCTCCTTTTACATGTTTTATATATTTTATGTATTCTATTCTCTACTTTGTTACCGAGTAAATTTCAAATGATGTGAAAAATACTTAATTCAAATCAACTTTTCCATTTTCCTTTTACAAAGTTAAAAGTAGGTAAGTCACGCATTTCTGAATAGGTAGCCTGCATACCTACATACATCAGCCTATTGAGAAATGAGTGATGAGGAAATCGAAGCTGATGAAATGCGAAATGCTCTAAGTGCTATCGCAAATGAAATACAAAAGTACGTACAAACATATAGAGGTAACTACTATCATACCTGCCACTTAAAAGTGGAAGCCAAAAACTCAGACCAATAACAGCTGTTCCAAGGCATTACTTATTCGAATCCGACCCTATGATTCACGTACCAAATGTTAATGAGTAGGTAGGTATTTACCCTCGATAGAAGACGTCGCACATAGGCACTCCAAATTTTCCTTTGATTTATCTTCCGTCCGTTCCTTTAAAGTGAATCTATTTACAGGCTCCAGAAAAGATCCGACACTACAAGTGAATGCAACGATGCAGAAATATTAAATAAACTAATAAAATACAAGTGCGCTATTAATGTGAGAAATATCCAAATACAAAATCTAAGATCAAAACTTAAAACGGCATGTGGTAAGTAAATAATAGGGACCATAATTAAAAGTCTATAAAAGTAACTTACTAATAACTAGGTACCTACCTACCTACCGAGTTCAACAAATGTGTACTCTGTTGATTTGAGTTTTTCGCCTAGTAAGTATAAGCTGATGTCGCATTGTATATGGTTTCCGTACAGTGCGAGGTCAGCTTAAACTGGAAATGTATAGCTTCATGTGTAGCCATATACAGGGTGGCAGGGACATCGACGCGAAAACTTTTACCATGGATTCAGTAGATGATTCATAACACTGAGGTGAAATTTTCAGTCGGGCATAAAAAAAAATCTACTGTTTCATAGAAAAGTGCAATACCTACGCGATCAAAATGTATAAAACAGCAGATTTATTTTTAATGACCGATGAAAACAATCCAAGCAGGAGGGTTCTGAATCCATGGTAACAGTTCTCGCGTCGATGGCCCTGCCACCCTATATACGAATATAAAAATGACTACACGTAAGTCGTGGTTTTTGTCTTCACGCAAACAAAGGCGCAGGATGTAGCGATCTCAACTTATAACTTGCTTTATTTTCAGCCGTGGCAAAAACAATATCATCAGCTAAGGCAACTGAAATAGCGTCACTTAGCAAACTATTAGATTATGCAAGAAATAAATATTTCGATTTAGAAAAACAACAGAGTGGAAAAAATGAAATAATCAACATCTTAAATAAAGAAAACCACGCTCTTCGTGATCAATTTGAATTTTTCAGCAACACTGTTCAACTGTGTTATCAACAGTTACAGGGAATGAGAAACGAAGGCGTAGAAAATGTTTCCACTCTCGAACAACTGAAATACATAATTGTTTGCTGCGGACAGTATCACGCAGATCAAAGTAATGAACATGAGAGGTGCATTCGACTGCAGCAGAAGAACAGATTTCTAAGCACCAAAATGATCATTATGGAGCATAATTTAGAAGCAGCTAGAGATGAACTCCGAAATCTTCGCAGTTACATAAAGCCTTACAAAGAGAAAAGTGACGCTTTAACGAGATCAGGACAACGTGTTGGTGTCGTATGCTCAGAGTACGAATTAGGCGCACATCAAAAAAACTTTACAAAACTAACGATGACTAAAGTTGAGCTGTCCAGATGTTCATCACTAGCAAACATTAGAGAATTAGACCTAACGGCTCACTTAAAAACAGTAAACAAACTGCTTAACGATCACGATAACCTGATAAATGATTTGAAATGCCTTTCGAGAGTAATAAATGTTGATAAAACTTATTGGACTATATACTTTTATACGCGTTGATGTTCTACTATGTAGTAGATACATTGGTTAACCAATTTTATTCAAAAGAAATATTCCTTTACTTCCTACCAATTTTTTAAAAGTAACACTACATTGCAAGTCGCTTGCTTCTATCGGGTGTCAAACCGACAAAAATGCAAAATATTGCATCTTGTTTATTATATTTTTTTTATGTGTAACATCTTTCCTCCAGCTTTCCTGCAATCTGCAATTCGTGGGATCCTGGAATCTGTGGGAGTGATTTGAATTGGCCGTCAGATGGTACCAACCCATGTTCCGAGAGGTTGTAAACAGGATGATGAAGGTGACGGTTATGATGATGATGATGAATATTTCATTATCATTTAAACGTCAGCCAAGATGTCAGATGTTACGTATCTTAAGCGACTACTGTAAGGCTAGGCGTATGCTAAGACGCAGGTGACGCAGCACAGCACGGTACAGATTTTGCAGGGTAGGGCAGGCGAGGCAGACATAGGCCGCGAGCGTATGCTGCGATTCAGCTATATAAGTAGACACATTTGCGTCCTAGCTAGTACTTACAATAGACGACTGTGCTGCGTTACCTGCGTCTCAGTAAAAAAACAAGTGAAGACCAGCACGCGCCGCGCAGAAATCTGTGCCGGCTGTACAACGAGACGCCGAGCAGAACAGACACTTGTCTGCGTCGCACGTGCCTACGCCGCAGCGTACGCAGCTGACAGTACGTTCATGCATTATAAGAACTGCTCTGCCCTGTGCTGCGTGGACCTGCGTCACCAGCGAGCTTTCGCTCGCTCGTTTTTTACATTAAAGCCACGATAGTTAATTGACACAATCCCATTTTATTTAATTGCCTTTGGCATACCATAAGTTGAAGCAACAATAAAAATTGCATCGTCTAAACGACGTCACTAACGATGCAAGTCTTTTGTTGCTTATGGACATCAATCAAATTTCAAACATTTTGTACCCAAAAACTGAAGTAAAGTAAACGCCAGAAAAAAAAAACCTTATGGAAAATAACACCCTCAACATTTTTTACTATTACAATGAGCGAGAATCGATATCGCGGATTTTTGCGGTCTTCACCAAGTCATCGGCTTGGTGTAGACCGCAGGAACCTCCACCTTGTGGGAGGACTTCCAAAGCTTCGAATTCCGGTAGGTTCGCGGTTGCCACTCCAGAACCTTTCGGCCCCATGCCCATCGGCCATCTGTTCTGCGAGCAATGTGCCCTACCCACTGCCATATAAGTTTGGAAATTCTTCGGGTTATGTCGGTTACCTTGGTTCATCTGCCGATCTCTTCATTTCTGATTCTATCACGTCGTCAGGGAATCTCCAAGCATAGCCCTCTCCATTGCCCTTTGGGCGATTTTCAGCCTTCCAATGAGGCCCATTGTGAACGACCACGTTTCAACTCCATAGGTCATCACTGGCAACACGCACTGGTCACGACTGCAGTATGTGAGACGAGAAGATATTGCGTAGTTTCCAAACACTACCCAGCGGAGTCGGCTTCGACGGTTGACCTCTTTCTCAAACTTGAACCTACTTAACAGGACAGTTTGTCCTTGGTAAACGTAGTCGTCCATAACTTCGAGTATCACAGTCTCCGATCTTCATGAGGGTGGGCATTTGACATGAAGTAAGTTTTGTCCATGTTCATTTTAAGACCTTTTGTTTCGGAAGCTTTACAGAGGTCCTCCGATATAGTAGTCATGGCTGAGACTATATCAGCCATGACTACTTTGTCGTCGGTTAACCGAAGGGAAGTGACGTAGTTGCCATTGACATTGATTACTACCCCCTTTCCAGTCCAGAACCTTGAAGATTTCCTCCAATGCAGCGGTGAACAAGTTTGGTGAGATAACGTCTCTCTGTTTCACCTCACCTCGCTGCAGAAGGATAGGTTTCGAGGTCTGGTCCTGGAGTCGAAACGATATAGTAAAAGTGTTTTCATATAGACACTGCAGCACCTCGATTTACCGATAGTGAATCTGGCACCGTTGAAGAGACACAGTACAGCCCAAGTCTCGATCGAATCGAAGGCTTTCTTGTAGTCCACAAACGGTAAGCAGAGAGGCAGGCCATACTCTTCAATCTTCTGTATAACCTGCCGCAGCGTATGTATGTGGTCTACGGTGCTTAAAGCCTTTACAGAATCCGGCTTATTTGGGAGGCTGGACGTCAACAGCTTGTAGACATGGCTCAGAAGTGAGATGGGCCTATAATTCTTAAGCAGTACATTGTCGTCCTTTTTAAGAAGAGTTTCACCACACCTCTGTCCGCCTGTCTACCTGTGGCGTTTTACCATCAAGTATGACAGAATCTAACAGCTTCTGGGGGGCTTAAGAACAGATTTTCAATCAGTTCAAATCCCAAGTCAAGAGAAGTGAAGCTGGGCCACACAATGCTGTTCACACTTTTGCGCAGACTGGAAGCCTATCTACACGTAGCACGGTAAAATCAATTTAAGTATTGCAGTAGGTACCTACTTAGTGCATCTTTTGGTGTGCCGTATATGCCTCATTATCACCCATGCCAGCATACCAAACAGCTGGAAGAGACTGGTATTAATCAATAAATTCGATTATTATTTACCAGCTATCCTTCCGCCGATCACCGTTCGACACACACAAACATAAGTTTGTGCACACAAAAATTCGCGCGTTATTTGTGTATAATTTAAAAAAAAAAACATTTTTTAGATAATAATATTGTGCACAGACATTAGATTAGAATATTATTCTATTCTTTCATGATTCCATCACAAAAAGCAGTCTTCTTCTATTATTAGTTCTATTATTTTATTTTCTCAGTAACAACTCTAATTAGCGCTGTTAGTTTGACGTTTTCTGTCAGTGTCATGGTCTGTCTGTATCTATCCGTGAATGTCACTTCATCACTTGTCATTTTGTCAATTTCAACTTTGACATTTTGTCGTGGTCGTCGTCCCGGTGCTGTCCGCATAATTACAGCAGTGCGCTATATAGGTAGTTGTTTACATTACTTTGCTTTATTTTGTGTAATAATACGTATATACATTCGTCTAATAATAACACCGATACTGTATGTTGCTTAAAGTCTATGCGACAGCGATATTGAAACACAGTGCTGCAAGTGTAAAGTTACGCCGGTATTGTAGAAGTGGTAAAATGTCTTTAGAAGAAGCTAAACAATTCGCCGCACACCGGGCAGTTGATGAGTATATAACAAAGGATTGCATCTTCGGCGTCGGAAGTGGATCCACGGTTGTTTATGCAGTCCAACGACTTGCAGAACGCGTTGAAACTGAGAATTTGAAGGTGACCTGCGTGCCTACATCGTTTCAAGCAAAACAGCTGATCATCAAGCATAACCTTACATTGGGCGAGCTCGATACGAGCCCCATGATTGACGTCACAATAGATGGAGCTGACGAAGTGGACGCCCATATGACGCTGATAAAGGGTGGCGGCGGTTGCTTATTACAAGAGAAAATAGTTGCCTCATGTTCCAAGAAACTTATAGTTATAGCAGACTACACTAAAGATTCTGTAAAGCTAGGAGACAGGTATAAAAAAGGAATACCCATTGAAGTAGTTCCAATGGCATATGTTCCTATTCAGAACAAGATAGCGGCCATGTATGGAGGAGAAGTTAAGTTACGCAAAGCAATCGCTAAGGCTGGACCGATAGTCACTGATAATGGTAACTTCATCCTTGACTGGATATTCACTAACCAAGACTTGGACTGGGACAAAGTTAATAATGTTATAAGGATGATTCCTGGTGTTGTGGAAACTGGCTTATTTGTAAACATGTGTGAAAAAGCATATTTTGGACAGCCTGAAGGCAATGTATTAGAGAGGATTGGTGTATAACTGAATGGATTTGTGCTTTGTATTATCTTAAGCTCAGCTATTGTTTTATTATGTATACCTACTGTTATTGTTATAAGGAACAACACATCAAGCCCAACTAGCAAAACAGTCAAATAATGAATGAGTTATTCAGCTATAGATTGAATAAATGTTGAGTAGTTGCTATGTAGTAACCACAATGTAGTGTAAAAGCATGAATTAAGACTTTTTTGCATTTTTCGCTTTTAAGTGCTTTAACCATGTCTTACAAACGTTTACTCGATATTCTTATAATGCATTTATTCAATCATATATACTACCATTTCTCGTTAATACCTATGTGAGTGCTGTAATAGAGCTATTAGATCTGTCTTAACTCCATCATTGGTCATGGAAAGGCAGTAATATTGCTATTACTACTCTAATTCGGTCCAGTTTTGCTTTTAGTCGATAACTATTCAACAATTATCTTCCTTATTCAACAGTAACACGACTTTCATAGCACTATTAGCTGAATAATTTGCGCCCAAATCGCATTGAGTAAACGTTTACTCCCTATTTATATGACTTATTATGTCTACATTATTAAACTATGAGCTGAAACAGAAACATGGTCTCGACTATTATAGCACGTGTTTTTGCCAGTTGGGAGGATTTAATTGCTATTTTTTTTTTCTAAAGAGATTTTGGTTAAAGTTAACCCTTTAACCAAAATCTCATTGTTTAGAAATAACAAGTACAAAGGCTTTTCATTTCATATTCTTTAGTTATTTTTAATCATATTACTTACACTTCTTATAAAAAAAGGAAATCCATTTTTATATCAACATTCATAAAGGCGTGCAGACCAGCGCGAAGCGACGGCCCGACGCGACTCGAACAATACAATTTCTAAGAAAACTTCACGGTATAACAATAGCCCGTGGCGCGCCGCGCTGTCGCGTCGCGCTTGTCTGTACGAAGCTTAAATTGGAAGTTTGCCTGTGATAAAAAAGATTATTTCATAAGACAATGTAATATGGGGGATTTTATAAGAAATAAACATTGTGAAATTAACTATGTTAATTTCACAAATTTCAAGAATTTCAAGAATTTGCTTCACTGATAAACTTAAGGCAACAGTTTTAAAATGAATAAATAATGAATAGTATAATTATATTGGATGGCTTATTATTATTTGCCATTTAAAACCAGTGATTCAAGAGAATTTATAATTGTTATTAACCTTTTTTATCTTGACTAAACGAAGGATTATAGATTTTTGCCCCCTAAAAGTATAAGTGATAGGTCTTCTTTAAAGCTCTTCTTAATTGATTGAATTTGTATATGTGTAGAACCAAATGTTTATAATGTAAAAGGTGTGAATCACTGCAGTCACTAAGCATTTCTTATAAATTCTCTATAATCAGCCTATAATATGAAGCGGAGACAGGCCTCCTATCTGAGAGTGAGTGGGCTGTAATCCACCAAACTTGCCCAGTGCGGGTTGGTAGATGTCTCATGTTTTCGTTTTTTTTGGTTCTAGGACAGGGCGACTAGTCACGATTTTTTCTTCACCGTTTTGTAAGCAGTGGTGATGAAATAATTTACACAAAGTAAAGCGCCTGTCGGGGTTTGAACCTACGACCTACAACTCATAAGTTGTAGCCGTTGCCACTGGGCCATCACTACTGTAATGGGTCTATATCATATCCTGAATGGTATTTTCTAGTGTATTTGTTTAATCTAAGATAGAAAAATAAATGAAACAGCTTTCTTACTTTTTTGATTTAATCAAATAATAAACACTTCTTGGTAATAATTAACTTTGGCAAGTTAAAACTTGAAGTTCTTTGATAAATCAAACCATTTTATGAGGTAGAACATTGATGATAAAGAAAACATGTGTTTAGGCCTTAAGCTTACTTAAACTTATTTTAAAACTTACCTTAATACACTACGAAAAACTTTGAAAATAAGAAATATAGCGTATGTGTGATCCAACCAGATATTGATTCAGATCTTTTATTCATATACTTAGGATTAGTTTGTGTAATTATATTGATGTCCATAAAAGAGCATGTTTTATTATACATATTTTGGAATGTAAAAAAAACACTATTTTAATAAAAATCAAATGCATTTTTATGTTGTTTGTTCATTGCTTTTGAATCTAGTATGTACTTAGGTATTTAAAAACAAAAAATACACTATATGACGAAATTGAATTCTCTCAAAACACAAAAATTGTGCAATCTTCCTAAAAATAGAGTACCAGACTGATTATCAACTTATTGGCATTATGAGTAACCACCGTTGTTCATAAAACCTACGTGAACTTAACACATTCAACACGTACTACAACAATACATTATCTTATCCAGAGCTAATTAAAATACATCATGCCAATTATAATTTTTGGCTAAGCAGCAACATTCGCTGAAAATTTCCATTTGAAACATTAAGTATAAAGCCTGGTTTGCACTGGAGCACTTTTTTAGAAAGTAAAGTTATTTTTTCAGAAGATTGAATACATAGACAACAAGTCACAAAACATGTAGGTATCCACTTGTGCCATAGCACAGTCAATGCTTGGTCATGGATGCCACCTGTATCAAACTTCGCACACAAACAGCTTGCATAGGAGAAACATCAAGCCTGAAAAAGTATAGAGCCTCAGTATATGGTATAAATTACTTGAAACTTCTATTCTCTATCTATGACAACAATAAATTGACACACCTGTGAGAGAGAGAAAGAATAGGTACATTCAAAGTGTAAAACTGGAACTACAAGTATATTTATGCCTCCTATCTACATTATTTAACATTTAGATATATTTTTATAATTTTGGGCCGTGATAATACTGACAAACATAAAATTAAAACCAGATACCCTGTGAGAATTTCAGGCAAGAAATTTGTTGGGATTTAAAAACTCATCCTCTCTTTGTGTAAACCTTAAAATAATTACATTGTTTGTTTCACTAAAATATTCAGTTGCAGTCGAAGATAGTTTGAATGTATTACCACACTTAATAACAATAGACTTTGGAATATCTAATAGAGACTAGTTTTTTTCATTATGCGCAAGAACTCTTCTTGATTTATTTCTCCATCGCCATCTCTGTCAGCCTCATCGATCATTTCATGAAGCTCTTCGTCTGTTAGGTTTTCACCAAGTTCCCTTGCCACTCTCTTAAGATTTTTGAATGATATCTTGCCTGAAAATATTAGGTTAAAATTGTTAGCATACCTACTGCTTCAACCTTGAAGTTACAATTAATAATTTTCAATTAAATTCAACTAGACATGTCTGAACAGATTGGGACTTGAACAAATGGGTTGTTCTAATATTCTACTGCAAAGCTAGTGAATTCACTTATGAGAATGTCTGAGAAGCCATTCCTTAGCTGCAAAACACTTGATTAACCCTACAAATATCATATGAACCAGTGATTGTTCATAAAAAAATACACTTGAAATGACAATAAATATAATCATGAAAACCATTGAGCGCTTACATGCAAACAGCTTCTTGTCTAGTAGGCAATTGTAGAGAAACCAAACCCAGGAAATTGCAAAACTTGAGATTTTTTTAATACAAGTTGTGATCTAATTAACAATAACAAAAAACATAACAACTAAACAGCTTGATAATAGTAGTACTTACCAGTCTCATCATCATCAAATAGCTTAAATGCCTTCATAATCTCCTCTTTGGTGTCTTTTTCTGCCATCTTCACAGTCATCAACTCTTGAAAGTCTTCATAAGACACTTTACCGTCTCCTTTGTCTATTTCTGCAATCATCTTTTTTATTTCTTCCTTTTTAGGTTCAAAGCCTAGAGCACGGATAGCTACCTTTAATTCTTTTGTATCTATTTTTCCTGTACTTTCTGTGTCAAAGAGATCAAATGCTTCTTTTATGTCTCTCCTCTGTTCATCTGTCAACTCAAACTTGGGTCCTGACTTCTTGCGGACTCCTCCTGTGTTGTTAGAGCCCACAGATTTCTTTTGAACGTTAGCTACAGCAGTTGCCTGTAAATTAGATTAACAACATTGTATTATTCATCAAATACTGAGAAACAGTGTAGTACTCTTGTATTCTGATAACATTTCTTTAGGACTCCTTGTAAATAGGCAAATAGTAGGTATACGTTAATAGGATGTATAGAAAAAAAAAAACATAATAAACAACGAGCGACAGGTATCTATTAAATCACTATGTACAAACATTCACTTACCATTATGATAATTGGGAAAATAATATTATGCTGGGGAGTGTTACATGAAAATCTATAATTACAAGATACGGATCATATCTGTAATTCACGGGGAAGCGGAATCTATTAAATTTATTGATCCAACTTCTATTTTTATTTCCAAATCAAATAACCATAACATTGAATTTTATTGTAAATCGTGTAGCTTTCCTTGTCTGTTGACATTGATACGACAGATGCGATCGTCATGACAATTTTATTGACAGATAGGGCTGGGCTGACGCCAGACGCGAGAAAACTTTAGTAACACATAAATAATTGTAGTCTGTGCAGTGTCGGATTAAGCAAGCGCGGGGCCCGTAGCAAATTTTATCGAGGGGCCCTTGATCTGCTGAGTATAAAAAAAAAAAACAATACTTACTCAATATGTATATTTGCCATCAACTCTATAAAATATGTTAACAATTGTATTATCGATTGTCTGACGTGGATTGACTTAGTCGGAAAAAAAATTACATATCACGTTTTTGTCACATCAAGTAAATTCAATATTATAAGATTCACTCAAAAAATTACGCTCATGCGGAAGTGGGCCCGTTTGGATACGCGGGGCCCCCTTTTACGTGGGGCCCGTAGCATTTGCTACTCTTGCTACGTGGTTAATCCGGCACTGAATCTATGGTAGTACATACTATCATGACGAAAGAATGAGATGACGACTGGCGAGGAGTCGAGAAGCGAAAATACCGATTACATGTTTTATTCACAATAAACAAAAAAACTGCTATGATTATTTAAATCTTTCAACTGGCTAGAAAAATTTAATTGATGCCATTCCCTGCTCATCCTTGTGAACTGGTAAACCTCGATAGTATGTGCAGATTAAAGTAAGTGATCAAGTCGCCCTAAATTGTCACTGTTGTTCGCCAAGCGCAGCGTTGATGTGAAAGTGCTTGTCAAGTCTACATGGGACTTAGAACATATTATATAGACATACGGGACTATTGAATTTAGTCAATTGGACATATTTGAATGGCATATGACTAAAGTTCGTTTTCTATTCCCGGAGACTAATTTGACAGGTGTGTAAATGTCAAACTCCAAATTGAAAAAACAAACAACAATCACTTAAAATGTCAAAATAATCTCTAGGATTAAAAAGCTAAATAAGTGGGTACAAAATGAAACAAACCAATTCTACAAAAAACGTCGTGTATTACAACTCTATTACGATGCGAATAAATTTTATTCAAATAACATCGGACATAATAAACAATCATTATTATAAATACATTTTGATATTTAGGCGGAAGAACACCACTTCTATGGTGCAGAAGGCATGGTTCCTATGGATTTCATGAGGTGGTAGCAGTGGGGTAGGCGGCTCCTGTGCCCTATTTTCTGGAGGGTCGCGGCGGCTTGCGCGAGCATGCCGGCGCGCTCGCCCGGCGCCGCCAGCACGGCGGCCGGCAGGTGGCGGCACGCCATGTACAGAGCCACGGCGCGCTCCCCGTCGCCGCCGCCGCCCTCTAGCGCGCGTTCTGTCAAGCATTTACAAATTATGAATATTCTGCATTTGAAAGGAAGATGTTTGGACAGTTTGATGAACACAAAGTGTATTTTAAGAGACCTTGGATGTCAAACGATCTTTCAACCGCAATCGATTTCAAAACCCTAACAGGCTTATTACAAAACCAGTTTTAGCTTAAGTACCAGTCCAAATTTTGAACAGTTCAAGTTGAAACTTTATTCCGACTGATGTAAAGTTCTCTACAAAATTGTCAACATACGACTCTAGTTCTCAATAGACAATTACAATAGTCGTAATAAAGTTCAAACTGCAATAGAAAATCGCGATAAACACTAAGGCCGCCAAAGGACAATAAAGAAGGCCCCAATACCGCATCCTACTTAAAAGCGATCGTCGCGCGAATAAGCGATCGTCGCGTTCATGAACCTGAACGCGTGGTCGCGCCGACAGAGGGCGCGTTTCATGAACACTACGATCGCGTATAGCATTTAGGATGCTGTTGTTGCTAATAAAAGACACCACGGCATACTACTGGATTCTTACTATACGAGTACTGGGTCGCGACTATAAAAGGACATTATAGAAAGCCGTAACCCCGAGTCCTATTTAAAAGCGATCGTCGCGCGAATACATCGGTGAACCTGAACACGTGATCGCGCCTACAGAGGGCTCTTTCCGGTATTTCGAAAAAAAAAAAAAAAACAATTTTTGTTATTTTTGTGATATTATGATTATGTAACATATACTTCTGGAGATTCTCTGAAATAAATAAATAATAATAATAACCTTTTCCACAGATGATAGACGAGCGATTAAGCCTCGGTCTAAGGCTGCCGTCCAACAGCTGTTGAGTGCGTCGCGGCGATGCGCCCGCCATCATACGGCACACCGCAGACTGCAGGAACACGCGGGAAGTCACCCACTGGAAATGTAATGATACAATTTAGAACTGATTTGTGAGGGATATTGTGGGGAAGGGCCAATTTGAGACAAAATAATGTGTTTAGGAGAGATGTATCTAGCTTTTCCAAACTGCAACCTTAATCCTACAATACACGGTATCGTAGGATTAAGGTAATTGTGTGGTGTGGAAGGGTAATTGGCCCTTCCACACCATGTCCCTCACAAATCAATAGCCAATAAGAATAGACTGATAAGTATTCTATTTAGATATGGCAGAATAGATGTTTTATTCACTGAACTTTTAGTCTCCTTATTGTCTAAGTAGTAACAGCCGCACGGGTCGATCTGATGGATCGACCCGTGCGGCTAAGCTTTGCTTGCCGCGGGCGGTCCGTGGATGGGTGACCATCTTTACATACCGAGACCCCCCGTGCCTCGGCAAGCACGTTAAGCCGTTGGTCCCGGCTGTCATTCGTGGATCTTTGATAGTCGTTATGGGTCGTCAGAAGCCCAAAAGTCTGACAACCAGTCTTACCAAGAGGTATGATATTACCCAATAACTGGGTTTTGGAGGTAAGATAGGCAGTCGCTCCATGTAAAAATTACTTGTATTCAGCGGCATCCGGTTAGATTAGAAGCCGACCCTAATATAGTTGGGAAAAGGCTAGGCAGATGACTGACTCACGGTCGTCTCTAAAAGCCCGTAACTATTGGTGAGTAATTGAATACACATCAGTGCACTGTGATAGGTAAAACAGTGGGAGGTCTAAGAGAAATAACTAGGCTTGGCAGGATTAGTGAATTATTTTTAACACAAAAACGCCTAAGATCAACAAAAACACAAACCTTCAATTACAGTGACACATGTTTATATTATTTAGTTTTAATAAACAACTGCTTAATTAATTCTACGATACTAGAATAATGAAGTTCTCGGTTATCTAAAGAAAAAGCCAGTGCTAACCTCAAATCCGTAGTCAGCTACGGATTTGAGGTTAGCACTGGCTTTTTCGGGATCAATAGGACTTAATGTCCCCTCCGAATTCTTGTAGTAGCAAACAAATTACATCAATTATATTTCATTTAAGTACATAATATTAAACTTAAGTTACATTTTTAAATATTTTTAGATAAGACATAGAACATTTAGAAGTCTAAAAAATAGTAGCCTACCGGTATCGGGAACAGGGTCCAAGCCACCGGTGGTCGGGGCTCAGGAGCCCTGACCACCGCAGAGAGGCACCTAACGACACGCGACGTGTCCAGAAGCCCTTGATCCAGCTGCCTAACTAGAGCCTCCTCAGGTGGTGGTCGTGGCTCGTGGCTGTTATGCCATTGGCCGTCACGACTATAGGCAGAATGATTGCTTTATCCACATACCACATGTCGGCAAACTTGATAGTCAGGTCAAGATACTTAATCTGTTTATCTTTTTCAGCTTTCACGAGGTTCTCGTTTCCTTTATCAATAATCATTGTGCGGCGCTCTAATCGATCTTTCAGGACTATGTCTGGCTTACTAGCAACAACAGTCCAGTCAGTGATTATAGATCGATCCCTTTGCAACGTGATATTGCTATTTTCGCGAATTCGGTCGGGCACTTTCCTGTAGTACGGTACTTCTGATTCCACAAGCTGTATTTCAGAACAAGTTGCTGGTGGATAATCCTGGCTACAAGGTTGTGCCTATGCAAGTAGTCTCCGTTAGCCAGACGAGAACAGCCAGAAATAATGTGTCTGACTCCCCCGGACGGTGGCATGCCCGACAGATGTGTGCCGTGCCGTCCTAAATAATATATTTCCGGTAGTTGTTCGTGATCGTACCTTCGTCTATAATCGCAAAGACAAAACTTTCGGTTTCCCCAAAGAGGTAACCGAATGGTCCGAGGTAACCAGGATGCGGTAATAAAAGCAAAAATATAATGAAATGTTTGGCATCAATCAAATGTTTTTAAAAGTCGCTAGTGGACCCCATAAAATCATAAAAAATTGGGCGCTGACTCAATCGGACCCCAGGCACCCCAATATCTGAGTCTGATACGTAACAACTGCATTGCCGATGCACAGCTGTGTACCGGCTGTAGTGTGCTGTGTATAGTGCATTATAGATATTCACTTTTAATCACCAAGTGTTTTTCTGGAGTGTGTAATCAAATACTGACCGGCAAGTTCTGCGAGATCCTCCTCAATGAATGCAGGTCTCTTTGGAAAGCTCGTAACTGCGCGTGCGGTGCAGGCCCACAGAAGGCGTCTACGTCGCCCACGCACGCTAGGTCCGCACTCGCCTCCCACACGCCTGCGCGGACCTCCAGCAGCCAATCACAGCATAGGACTTGCATAAGCTGTCAAAATTGACATATTTGTGTCAGAGAATAGGCACAGGTTTTTATTTTAATTTGGTCACATATTGTGAGCACTTTCTAAGACTACTCAAAATTACAGGTAAATACAAGGGTTAGCTAAAGATCCAATTAGATTCCCGTATCCATCGCCTGATCGCTTCCAAATAAGTCACGATATCATCGATCAACTGCAGTCTAATTATTAGTACACCTCTAAGAAAGTATGTGCCAATGTGCATGAATTTGAATTCGAGTAATTGAAATATTAATTTTAGATTTTGTGTCAGTTGGTAAGATGCGTTGGCAAGCACAATGGTATCAAAACAAACTGCAGTTATGTACTGCTGTGTGATTTATTTTGAAAATATATGACGTCACAAAGGATTACTAGCCAAGTGTCACTCCTTCGAAGGCGTGGCCAAACTTTTTCGTTCTTTTTAGACTTGTTCCCTTGTTTGCCTTTTTAAAAACCCAAGTAAGTTAGGGGGGTTACTGAATTTATACTGGATTTTTACCGCTCATAAAATATTTATGAAAATAGCACTACTCAATTACTCATGTTTTTATCAGACAATTTTAACTACTGATACAAAATTTTTAAATACAAACTATCTACGACAAATAATATAAATAAGAAATAAAGTAAAAAAAAATAAACCATGCAAGAACACCTTCGATGCGATGAATGCAACTAATGCGAGATTTGCTTTGTAGTAATATTGCACAACTCATGTAAACCAGTGCAATGCAACTACAATGCACTCCCGTAATAGTTATTTCTTCAAGCTCCTTCTAAATATGATTCAAAGAATAAAACTGAAAATGAGCATAAAAATAACGAGCAAAAATAAGTTTTAAATGAAATAATATTTAAACAAAATAAAAATATTCAAACCTCTTTTGTTGGAACTTACCAACATAAGCTGTGTGGGTTTTCGGCAACAGTAATATGCCAAGGAATCAGCTAACCTGGTTCCAGCAATATCACAGACCTGAAAATTTTAGTAGATCACGTTTAGTCTTCCCAACGTATTTGAAAATTACCATTAAAAAAATCCTACATGAGTTACATTGGAACATCCTAAGTATTAAGTAGTTTTGAGAACAATGAAACTGCTTTAATATTAAAACACGACTATTGTTATTAGATCAATCAACCTAGCTACATGGTTTTCATAATAGTTGCTAATCACAAACACTATACAGGGTGGAAGGGACATCGACGCGAAAAATTATACCATGGATTCGGTACATGATTCTGAAATTTAAAATTTTCGTCGGTTATTTAAAAAAAAACTGCTGTTCCATACATTTTGACCGCGTCGGTATTGCAATTTTCTATGGGACAGCTGATATTTTTTTTTATAACCGACGAAATATTTCAACGCCGGGGGCGTTCAAAGTTTCGTCGGTTATTTTAAAAAAATCATGTACTGAATCCACGGTGTCAGTTTTCGCGTCGATGTCCCTGCCAGCCTGTATAATACCTTCACGTACTTCGTTTTAAATAGTAAAACCAGTAACTAGAACAAGAAACGACTTGTCAGGGCTATAAAGGGATTTTTACATTCTGACACTGCAACGAAATTCGTCGATTAATTGGAGAAACTTAGCTCTGAAGTCGAGGCATTACAACCTTTCAGTAACAATAAATGGAATAACCACTAAATCATAATCACTATCCCAATATTTTACAGAAAAGACTGGAACCGAATCCCTTCATGAATTTTCACTAACGAAAAACTTCACGCACTAGCAAAATTAACTAGCTTACAACAAACACTTGGTATAATAAATATGCACACACCTTGAGTATTGTTTCTGCAGTCCTCTCGAACGAACGTTCATCTCGACACTGAGCGAGGCTCAACAAGCCGCGACGGCTTTTGTACGCCATATGCAATGCCCTACGAATAATAGTACAATAGCTATATTTTCATCAGCTCATGTTTATGCTATGAAAGACAATAGTTATTAATACAACAACTATAAACATACACTTTTGTTTTATAAACACCAGTGCGACTAGAATTTCTAAGTTTTCGCATGTATGAGAATCTTCTCATTGTTAATTAGACTGCTGTTGAATAATAATTTATTTTAATTTACATGTTGTTGACCTGTATTTCAAACAGAGACAAGAAAATAATTTATCTATTTGGGCGCCAGAAAAAACCGTGATAGAGTTGATTCAATTTCTTTTTGCCTATTTCTACTGCAGATAGAAACCCGATTTCCCAGCGTAAGTTCATAATGAAGGTAAGCACACAAATATAAATAATCATCAAGAATTTAACTAATATTATATTATCTGACATTACTTTATATAGCCTCATGTACCTTGCATAATAATATAATATACTTCAGTAATAATTAACGAATTTTCTTAAAAAAGTGTGAGCCCAATGGGTAGTTTTTTGTGCACAATGTTTGTATTTTATAAGACCATGTAACCTCACCAAAAAACACACTTAATAAATGATTTGATTTGATTTGAATATTATAATCAATTTGGATTTTTTTAGTAGCAGCCCGGATTCGGTTATGGCAATAGGCTCGCCCCCTATTACATGGGAAGTCCCATGTAATAGGGGGCACACCTCTGGGTGTACACACACATGACTGACGAAATGTGGGTGTACTATAGGCACACCTCTGGCCAACCCTTTGGGGAAACAAGGCGTGATGTTATGTTATGTAAAATTAACCCTAGCTTGGTAACCGAAACATATCCCAAGTCCCCTGCTCATTAAAAACTCCGAAGTAACAATCATGTCCATGCAAAGAATATTTTGTTTCTTTTGTACATACCCTGGTAAAGGATCTTCGCAGTTGGCGAGTGGCTCGGGCAGCATGTTCAGACGGTCGCCAATTTCCACGGCTTTCCCAGTATCGGCCAGCAACCATGTGGCCGCCACGCCCACGATATTGGCCCACCATTCCATCACGGGGTCCCAGCAACCTGCAAGGTTAGTTATTGTGTGTTATGTTTACTATTATTATTTATTTATTTATTAAAGCTTTAAACAGACCGGATTAGGAATACGGCCATCCGATCCATCACAAAGATAAGTGATGTCACTTGGAAAGCTGCCACGCTAAAATTGAATTGGGTTGAACACATCTGCCGCATGTCAGAGGACCTATGGGATAAACTTACGACCCAATGGGTCCCTCTTAATGGCAAGTGTCATCGCGGTAGGTTCAGACGGAGATGGCGAGTTGATCTGGACTCCTTCAACGAGAACTGGTTCTTACCAGCTTCAAACAGAGAGAAGTGGAAAGAGAGTAAGGGCCTCCCGCCTTTGCCCTGCAGTGGAACATCACAGGCTTTTAATAATAATTATTATTATTTAAATAAATGTCTTTCACGTATCTCAAGACCGGACAGCATTTTCTACCAGTCATCCTAGGCTAATGCAAAGACAAAACATGGCAAATGCAAAATAAAACATTTGAACCTGGAAAATCTATATCTATACATCTTACATACACATAATACAAATAAATTAAACTTAAGTGTCTGTTTGCAATGTCAAAATAACAGCTTTTTACTAAATGCCTATGAAGGTATATATACGGTACTTATAACAAAAAAACGATTAAAATAAAATGATCGCCATACGGCTGAAAATCTGGGTAATTTTTGACCATCTGTACAATAGATGAATGATCTATCAACCTGTTTCATAGCCATTTTTTCCTAATTTACGTTACAATGATAATTTTTTCAAATTTATTAAGCTGTTGGATCCAGGTATGTAGGGGAAACGTACCTGTATGATGCGGAGCGTCCGTGGACACGTCATCGGTAATCAACTTGATAAGTTCCAGTACATCACGCGTGTTGCTTCGCTCATCGGCACATAGCAGCATCTGCAGGCTCTTTTGAAGAAGTTCCAGATGATAAGCCTGGGCCAAGAAGTACAACACTATTAGAATTCACATAACTCCCCAAAATTGATTTAGTCGACATTGTGGTCAAGAATTATAAGGTAAATAATCCAAAGCTGCGATCCGATTATAGTAGTGAATCTAACGTTGTGTGTTGTTACTGTAGGAAAGAAACTGAGGATATTTTTCCTGAAGGATGAGGCAGGCAATCTCGCCATGGACGGTTCACGTTCACAAGCTTTATGTAACCTGCCCTACTTGATTGGCAAAAAGGACTCGTCCAATTTTTAATAGCTTTCCATTATCTGTAATTGCTATCAACCTAACAACTGCAGCATTATAGCATTATGCTACGCACAGGCACGTTTTAAACACCCGTTGAAAAGGTAGTAGGAGCAGCGCGTCAAATACGTGCTTCTGCTAAATTGAGCGAACACCACATATTACAAGAACTTTGCAGGGACGTTCGGAGTCTCTTTATTTAAGCAAAATAGTGGCTCGTTTTTGTTTTTTTTTTTCTTTGACGTTTTTTGATACTGTGCTAAACGAACGCCCAAAATGGTGAACGTACCCAAACAGCGCAGGACTTACTGCAAAAAATGCAGATGCCACAAGACCCACAAGGTGTCTCAGTACAAAAGTCCAAGGAAAGGCACGCTGCCCAGATCAGAAGGGTTACGGTGGTCAGTCCAAGCCCATCTTCAAGAAGAAGGCGAAAACCACAAAGAAAATTGTACTCCGTCTTGAGTGCGCTGACTGCAAGGTGAGGTCACAGGTGGCGCTCGAGCGCTGCAATCACTTCGAGCTGGGAGGAGACAAGAAGAGGAAGGGACAGATGATTCAGTTCTAGGTTGGATAATAATAATAACTGTCACCTTCCACCTCACGGAATGCGGTGTATTCCAAACGCTGCTTCAGAGGTCAATAATCGATTCGATTCTATGTCATCATAACTGAACACGTGGGATGCAGCTGCACCTCCCGGATTTTTGGTTTAATTACCAATAACATAAGCACCCTACCTAACTAACTACCTTATTATGCGCACCTTGGCAGTGTCTTTGTTAAGCCTGTCATAATTCATAATACCTTCATTTATGTAATCAATTGATAAAGTTATTATGCCATAATATTGATATCTCGAAGGGAAACTATGCAGATCGCCATTAGCTGATTCATTGACGAGCAGTGTAACAATAAGATTGTTTAATTCATTAGGTAACACAGCTGTCTGTGATGTCACCTTAATTACAAACAAATGGTACCAGCACGACTGCCGTTACAAGTATGTAATGCTCTTCAGGTGTATTATTAATGCACTTTGTTTTGAACAACTCTATAAAGTGGTTAGATTGATATTTTTGTATCATATCTCGTATACATTTACGGCGTATTAATTGAATTTTAAATGTACGGCCCCGACTTGTCGCACGACCGATGGCAATATTGAACAAACTGGTCTTACGAATGGTCCTACGGCCAAACTTTATTCTTGGTCGGATCTTCTGCGGCCAAGACTGCGACTAGTCGTGGCCGTTACCGTGTAGTGCGCGAGATCCTTAAGTTGCCCCATATTCATTGGAAACAATGTTGAAACAAAATCGCGCAACATTGTTGCCCAGAACTTTTGATCACACGATGTTCTTTGGTTTACCATGAATACGTAACATTAGCATGTTGACCGATACTGCAATATTCCATGTTGCCAGTGGCATGATTAACACAAAAACATGTTGCTGAAACAATGTTACGCAATTTTATTTCCCAATGAATAGGTACGCGGCTTTAGACATGTTTGAAAATTGAATAAAATGTTCTCGAAACAACTTACCCTCATAGCATAAGCCAATGGATCAGCAGGATCAGGCAGTCGACAGAAGAGCGCACAAGTAGCAGGGTTACGTTCATACGTCCATCGGCGTGTGCGCAAGAAACGCATGCCGCGCGCACTGCCCACCCAACGTAGACGCACCGGCCACTCAGATAGGGAGTCTGTGCACCACACTCGGCAGAGACTGAGGTAGTATCTGGTGAACGGAGTAAATATTGTGTCAAATAATCATCATTTTAGATCATTTGGTCACTAGGAATCACATAGAATTCCTTCACCTGTTTCTTCTGACTGAAGGAAGTAAAGGCAAGTTTTTACTTCCTTTATTTAAAGAAACCTTTGTTTGGTAAGATATTCAAATTTTCATAGCAGAATCTACTACTCAATTCCATATTACCATGTAAAAAAAGGCATGAAAAAAAAGTCGCATGATACAGGGTGTAAAAAGACCCATCACGAAGCCGTCATCTACGCATTCTGTAGGTGCGTCAAACTAAATTACTTTGTGCAAAAATAATTGCTGGGAAACGAATCACGCAAAACATTATGCTTATGGGTTCATGCAACCGTACAGGGATCGTGGGAGAATTTGAAGTTCAGTTATAACATTTGAAACTTGTTTTCGTAACGTAAACGTTAAAAAAAGTTGGAACTTAGACCTTTTAACGTCTTCATAACCAGAAGGTTCCTAGGTATGGTCTAGTACAAAAAAGAACGAGTGACTCTCGGCTTCTTCTAAACTAAAATTATAAAGAGAAAAGATTAGATTTTTTTTATGTTTGTTTGTAATGGATAAACTCAAAAAATACTAAACCGATTTTTAAAATCCGCCTATTTAGAAAGCCAGCCCATGTTACTCGGTAATAATGTATCAGCTGCGAGTTACATGGGCTGTATTTTATCGACTTCCACGCGAACGGAGTCGCGACCAGAAGCTAGTTAAGGATTTTTTTTACACCCGTTAGATAGATAGAATACTCTTTATTGCAGACCAACTAAATATAATGAACTAAGGATAAATAGGTCATCATGGCCAACTAACTAACTATCATCTATTCATGACCAGCCGTGCTATTCTGTAAACATCTCACCGTGATAACTTGGGTGAAGAGAGCATGAAGTGAGCTGTCCATAGTGTCAATCCCTAGCTTTAGGTGCAATGACAGCTCACATCAAGCTCACTTCACCCAAGTTATCACGGTGAGATGTTTACAGAATAGCACGGCAGATGTATGAACGTAAACGAGACAAAGGGAGTATGTGAGGGTCGTAGCAGGTGGCTTTCTGTAGTATTTGCCTACCCCTTTGGGAAGAAGGCATGAATTTATGTATGTAATCAATTTATCACATAGTTCATTGTCTTTACAAAACGTATGCTTTCAATCCACCAACCAAACCAGCGTCAGACAACATTTGTCTGGCATTAATGCTGAAATGAACCTTTTTGGCGCAGCCGTGAGGTAAACACACACAACACACACTAACACACACAACACACACTAACACACACAACACAACTACAACACACGAACAACACTACTTGTCGTTGTGATCTTGTTCTCGTAACTGTCTTTATCTATAGTCTTCATTTATTTTCGTTGCTTATATATTTTGTATGTATGTATTTATGTATCTATTATTTAGGATATGTATCTGTGTATCTATTCTAGTATATTGTATACAAATTATTTGCACCAACGACAGCCCCATTTTTATGTCCAGGCAAATCACTGTCCATTCTAAGGTTGCCTGGAAGAGATCGCAGAAAGCGATAAGGTCGCCCATTGTATATTTTGTAGTGCTTAATTATTATTTCTTGTTATGTATTTTTGTGGTGTACAATAAAGTATATATAAATAAATAAATAATAAATAAATAAACACTATTATTTTTATTAGATTATTTTCACTTTTTATTTTGTTATTAAGTGTTTCACGAACTATGCCCAAATAAACATTATTCTTTTCTTTTCTTTCCAATCAATAAATTATTTAAAATTCCACTTACCCACACAACCAATTCCCGAACTTCGGCATATAATCCTTGAACACCAGCGCGGCCGTAACATACGTATCAGCTAACAGATGCCTATTGCCGGTCACTTCAGCCAGGTTGACAGCTTGCAAGGCCAAGAGCACGCGTTCACTCCTACCGCTGTGGCTTGACAAGATCTCTAGTTGTGCGAGACGATGCGATACCGTTGATACTTCCGCAGCCCAGTGTTGAGTAGCTCGTCTTGAAGGACTGCGGAATTAAATGTTGTTCTATGCAGTTTGAATGGTACTCACGAGGTTCTTTTTAACAACTATAAATAAAATAGGATCTATCAAATTGTTTTTGACAAACAATTGTTTTAGAAGGAGAGAATGAGGGGTATTGTTTGAAGTGGTAAGGCAGCATCCTCCGCCTTTCATTATCGTGTGGCTTATGATAGATTAGATCGCTTGCGCATATCAAACATATTACGAGCCAGTTGAACATAGCAACCTAAATCTGATTGTCGGAATTATAGAAATCTAAATATTTTAGTATAAATTTGAACCTAAGACGTATATGGAGATGAAGGCGATGGTTGCGCATGCGCAGCCAATCATAGGAGTATCCACATTTTGGTAAAACAGCATTTACTGTTAGCACTACTACGCTCCTACCTGTCACTCCACAAATCGCCTGCCCGTCTTGCGAGGAAGGATCCAAAAGGTAGTCTCTGCAGCATCTGCCGTAACACAGCAGCAATGAGGGCGGAATACTTCGCGTGACCCGGACCGCCTGCCTGTACGCTCTTCCCAGATACTGCCAGACTTCGATGAAGTTCTAACCGTGCGTTGGTCAAGTCGCCCTGAAAAGTAATTCTTAATAAATACGTATCGTTAGTTAAAAACGTATAGTCGTAATAGTTTCTGGTGCAACATTCAGGACTAAAAGGGTGAATATTTAGTGTAGCATGCGCCGTTACAGTTAGATTGTTTCTCATTCTTCGTCCTTTGTTGTAGCTTATATATTATTTTTACCACGACCTGCACTCAAAACTTGAACGAAATACCGTAAATAAAATGAAACGGTTACCTTTTTCAAAAAGTTGTCTGCTTGTCTTTTGTGTTTGTAAAATAGTCCAGCTTCTTTAGATTGTGATTTTGGTACAGAGTCTCCGTACACTAGTAACTTTATCAAACAGCCGCCCAGTACGAAAAAGTTTATCATATATATGAAAAATGTACTGAACAGCCACATTCCCCATGATACTCCAGTTGAACCTAAAATATTGTAATCAGTCATTTATTGAAAGCTTAGAAAGCATGGCAATTATAAGACAAAAGGTTGAATGAACAAGCCCTACAATCATTTGATAATTAGAAAATAAATCAGTAGAGTACTATTTACTAGTCCCTGCGTGTGTGAAGTAATGTTATTTTTTTTTTTATAACTAAGTTTCAATTCAATTCAATTCTCAATTCTTTATTGCGTACCATAATGTATAAAGTTGGTAGGTAAATAATTATATTAGTCACAATTATGGACCCTGTCGGGCACAGCATAGATCAAGTAGGAGAGAGGAGGAAGAGCACTGGGCGTTTAATGTGATAAATTTTATTATTAGTTAAATAGTTAGTAAGTTATACTCTTTTAGTAAAACAGTATTTAATTTAAGAATTATAATTATAGTTTTATAAATTACTTATATACGTTTATTTATTTAGTAACTTTATAGAAACCTTTAATATTAGTACCCCCTTTAGTTTTGTGGCCATATGAGCACATTAGACCACCAACAAATGATTTTACATAACATAATAAAATTCTTTCATTGATGGAAAGCTTCACTATTGCCCAGTGCCATAGGATAATTATGTTTATTCAATGCGGACGAAGTCGCGGGCAGATGTTAGTCATAAATATACTGAATGATAAAAGATACTTACTAAAGTCGTTATCAGCCAATATTTTTCTGTGATCTACTCTTGCTGAGAAATCTGTGACAGATGACTCTAACATGAAGTTTCCAAAGAATGTACTGAACGGGTTGAAAGTTATCAAACCAACCATGAAGGCACATAACGCTAATCGGGAGTGGTCGCCCATACCCATGACGATCTTGTTCGAATATTTGTCTTCAACCTGTAAATGTAAACAAAAGGTACTTATTAGTTGAGTTCCAATACATTTGATCTTTTTTCCAACGGCTTGCTATTCTGATTCACTATCCTCCAGTTTCTGAGGCCTATTAAATAATAAAGATGACGTACTGTAATCGCATGTCATGTAATTTGATTGGCTGTTTTTACTTGATTCATCAACTATAGAAAGCAACCGACTTCCAAAAAAAACACTACAAAACTAAAATACAGGTCCAAAAATATAATACACCGACTTCCGAAATTAAAGTAATTTTTCACTTTGTAGTGTTTATTTTGGAAAGCGGTTGTTTAAAAAAAAATTAAGGCACCTACCTATTCATACACCACATTGACACTACTTGCTATGTAAACAATAATGTCAGGAAGTACTATAACATCATCAAGATGCCACAAATATTATCGAAGCTAACTCAAAAACTACCCAAGCAAAGTTAATAAAATTTATATGGGACCACTTCAGCGCAAGCTTCCACATGAAAAGAGAACTTTCAAAATCGGTCCACAATTGTGATATGAGATTTTACAGTAGATTTCCTGATACCAGGTTAAATCAGGTTTTCAGAATCTGGGTGTAAAGTCCCTCAGAGACCCCCAGATTCTCTAAGGTATAGGGTAGGTAGAGTCTAAGCTGGTCCTTATCCATAAGAATACCCACATATTTTTCCCTACTTGTCTCATTAATCTGCTTAGATTTCCATTATAACAAAAAATTATATTATAGTAATACCAACCTTATACTCAGGTGATGAAGGTGAATCACTGTCAAACCCGTGTTGCGAACTGGACGGTGATGAGATATCACTGTGTGGAGGAGTGTACGTAACATCGAACTGTGGCTCTTTCACTCCAGACTTCTGGAACGCAAGCTTCAGAGCCATATTCTCTTGCTTTAAACGAGTATTCTGATTCTGTATGTACCTGATGTATTCTATTGTTTTTCTTAAAATAGCCGATTTGTTCAACTGGAAAATTTGGTACAAATAATTAAAATAAATTGTTTACATTTTCGCCTTGTTTTCGATAAAAAATCTAAAAAGCATAAGAGATATTTAGGGTTGATTTATTAATAATCAGATAACTTTTATCTGAGGAATAAATATTGCCGTTTAACAGCTTTAGTATGTATAATAAAGTCGTCATATCTAAGTTCTTCAGATAAAAATAATCTGACTATTGAAAAATCTGCCTGTAATTAAATAAAGGTCCAAAATTTTCCTTGCATACATTTAACTTCATAGGAATAAACAAAAGTATCAATAACATGATTCTAATTATATTCCAATAAGTAAACAAGGTCAGTTAGATTATTATTTAGAATTAAGATAATAAGTTAGCCTATACATATTAAACGAAAGTACCAGCTGATTATATTGCTAACATGAAAATATTGCATGTTATATCGTTGTTACATCATGCCATAAAAAATGCTGATGCAATATTATTATTATGTAACTTGCAAAAAATACATACTTTGGCTTCTTCTCCAACCAGCATATTCTTTAGTTCGATTATCCTATCATTAATACTAGTTCTGTATCGTCTTTCAATAGCATTGTGCGCACTTCGTTTCACTTCCTTCACTTTTGGTACGCCCATATTGGGAGCCTGACTTAAAGTTATCTTTTCACCATCAAGGACTACAGGTATTCCTGTTAGGAGTGTAGGTCCATTAGTGCTTGTAAAAAATGTGTGGATGGGCCGGTTCTCTGTGTTCGCTTTAGTGTTAGTGATGATGCCTTGTGTAGTTCCTGGAAAATAAAGCATTTTGTGACTTTATAATTATCTTAAGCAACAAAATTATAACTGATTCAAACAACTTAAATGAATCATATTAGAATTTACCTTGTATAGGAGCACTGGTATACATAAAAGTTTGAGTTTCAGGATTAATGATATTTGACTGTAACACAACTGGAGAAAAACTTGCATCAGACGTTTTCAGAATAAGCGGTGTAACTCCTTTGGCATTATTTTGTATTAGCAAAGGCTGACTGGTAGGCTTTGATTTTACAGGCTGGTTCATTTGCGTGGTTCCATCTACTTGTACTAATGATGCCCTGCCATCAGGAAGTGGTTGCACATTTGGTGCCAAGTTCACATAGAGTGGACTCTGTACTACCTGTTGCACAAGCATGGGAGCCTGTGCATGTATTCTCTTGCGCCCATGCTGCGTGACGTCAGGCAACGGAGCACCATCATTGAGTTTCAAATTATAACTTTCTTCTCTGGCATACACTCCTTGTACAGGACTACTCTTAGCTTGTGGGGTGGTTATTGGCTGTGTCTTTGCTCTGTGCGTGTATTGTGACACCATAGGGTTTCCGGTAGGGTTGTAGCTTGGCGACACTTGGGGTTGAGATGTAACTTCGGACTTAACTTTCGTGTCAACAATGAGAAGTGGATGATCATCGACGCGAGCCAGCTCATCTTCAAGTGTCTTCATAAAATCTCCATCACATCCACTAAGAAAGTCTGAAATTATCCAATTATTACATAAATTATTACTCATACTTTTACGACGTAAGAGCTGTATCTTTATAAACAAACTAAGCAAGTCTTACCTTCTATTTCTGCAATGTCATGAACGTTAAAAACGTCTGAATTTATAAATGGATCATCCTGCTCCATTTTTAGGTCCATTTTTACTAAATAAACCAATAAAACGTTGTTTTACACATTAAAAATACACTTGTTTACGTTTTTTTGGCATTTGGTAACTATTACTCATTTGACATTTGTCTGATGATTTCAACGACAACCAATCAAAAGAAAGAAAATAGGTGGTGTGATAGTGTGTCGTCATATTATAGTTCGTTCGGAAACGCATAACATATCCATTAAAAAAAAACTAATTTTGCCATCTTAGTTAATTTGTTCCAATGTTTAGATGTTCCCAAACATTCCTTTTCCCGAGAATTCGTCCTCATACGTGTTTTAACTATGAGATAGTAACAACAGAGGGCGCTTATAAAACGGCAATTTTGAATCACAACTCTATAAATATTCTATTACGAGCAATTACGAGTGACCCGCCCCTGCTTTGCATGCTTTTTACAACTAGACTTCTTTATAACTGTGCATCTGCACTGGCGAAACAGCGCAACAAAACATGTTGAAATCTCTAGTTTGATAGAGAGGATTGCGGCATAATAATATATATATTAAAACATTTTGTGAAGCAAAACATTAGTTTTATTAATATCTAGCAAGACATTTCAATAGAAAGACAATTTGTAGAACCTGTCATCAGTGAATTTGAATATTGGCCATAGAGCAACGTGACGGCGGCATTACACCTTCTAACACCTTCTCCTGATGTGGACTCATGTGGCTGAGGCACGGCGCTATCCACACATCAGCCTTGCACAGTGTCTGGCAAACTTCACCTTCGACAACGGCTTTGTCATGATGTCAGCTAGCTGTACCTCTGTCGGACAGTAGCTGATGTTGATGAGTCCATTCACGAAGTGTTCGTGAATAAAGTGGTACCGAACATCAATATGTTTCGATCTCTTGTTAAAAGAACCAGACTTCACCAATTGAATCGAGCTTTGGTTATCTACATGCAGATTCAACTTTGCTTCTGAATCGATTATTTCTTTTAACAGTGACTTCAGATACAACGCCTCTTTGCAGCAGTCAGCTGCTGCTATATACTCGGCTTCGGTCGACGACAATGCGACAATGGGCTGTCTCTTTGATGCCCATGATATTGGTCCATTTCCAATCATTAAAACGGAACCAGAAGTGCTTCGTCTCGTTAATGGGTCACCAGCATAGTCCGAGTCGCTGAAAGCATCAATATCCTGTATTGGGCAATTTCGCTTGAAGAGTATGCCCTTATCTTTGGTTCCAACCAAATACTTAAATATTCTCTTCAGCTTTATAACATCTTCTTTAGATGGATTCTCAACTTTTCGGCTGACTTGATTTACTGCTTGAGCGATGTCTGGTCTAGTTCTGGTAGACAGGTACAGTAAACTTCCCACTGCTTCCCTGTAGGGATATTCCTTCTCCTGGGCAGTTTCCTGTATCGACTTGGCATCGTTACTAGCAGGTGTCTCACATGGCTTCGCATTTTGCATGCCATACTTTTCCAACATTTCATTGATATAACTCTTTTGAGTCAGCCTTATTCCTTCTTTGGAGTTCTTTATTTCCATACCAAGGTAGGTGCTTGGATTTTCATTCTTTTTCATTTCGAATTTGTTTTCAAGTTTTTTCAATAAACCATCGATCTGTTTTCTATTCTTTCCTATGACCAAACCGTCATCGACAAACAGCCCGATGATTATAGATTTGTCTTGGTTCACGAAAACGCATCTTTCGGTATTGATTGTCTTGAATCCCAAATCAAACATCGCTCGGGTAAAAGTTTTGTTCCATGTAAACGGGGCTTGTTTTAGACCGTACAGTGACTTCTTCAGCCGGCAAACTTTTTCCGTTATATTACAGTCAGTATTGTAGCCAACAGGTAGTTTCATATAAACTTCATCTGTCAGTTCCCCGTACAAGAAAGCAGTCTTGACATCAAACGTCATGAAGTAATAATTTTTAGATGCGGCAACGGCTAGTAAGGTCTTTAGAGCAGATTGACTTACGACTGGGCTATATATTTCTTCGAAATCCAGGTTTCCTTTCTGTTCGCAGCCTCGTACGACTAATCTGGCCTTATATGTTCCGTCATCTTTTATTCGAAATACCCATTTATTAGACAAAATTTTGTGTCCTTTAGCTTCTGACCTGTCAACTATTACCCACGTGTTATTCTGCTTTAGTGAGTCCATTTCAGATTGTATCGCCTTCTCCCATTTTTCTTTGTCGGTGCCTGTCACAGCTTCTTTAAACGTAAGAAACGAACTGTCATTGCTTTCTTCAGTAGTAAGCATAGTTACGCATCGATTTAGCTCATAATCCTTTGTCCATACTGGTGGTCTCACTTCTCTTTGTGGTCTGCCACTTGTAGAGGGTGATTCAGTTGGCTCTGGATCAGGCTGGAACGCTTCTTGATCAGATTGGACAGTAGAGTCAGAAGGTAGATCAGTATTCTGAAAAGGTAAGTTTTTATTATTAATTTCTATTTCTATTTTTTCGGTTTCAGGTTCCTGTTGTTCCGGTTTACAATCTTTGTACATCTCAGTAGGATTCTTTTCATAGTGCATCTTTTCGATTACTTTTACATCTCTACTGATGATTATGTTTTTCTTCTCCGGTACGTATATTCTGAAGCCTTTAGCGTTTTTCGCATATCCTACAAATACTCCTTCCACAGCTTTGGCTGAGAGTTTCCCTCTTCGGTTTTTATTCAATACAAACGCTCTATGACCGAACACATGCAGATGTTTTGCTGACGGTGTTCTTCCTACCCACTTCTCATAGGGTGAACTTCCTTTTAGAGCTCTTGCTGGACTCCTATTTATCAGATAGTTTGCAGTATTTACTGCCTCTGCCCAGAAGTTTGTAGGTATATTGGACTCAATCATCAGACATCTAGCCTTTTCCATGAGCGATCGGTTTTTTCTCTCACTACAACCATTTTGCTGTGGGGTGTAGGGTGCAGATAATCTTCGACTAATTCCATTTTCCATGAGTAATTTATCAAATGCTTTTGATTTGTATTCGCCTCCATTGTCAGATTGAAGACTTTGTATTTTCTTCTTATGGAAGAGTTCAACGTTGTTCTTATACTCCTTGAATTTCTCGATAACTTCGCTCTTTTCTTTCATGAAGTACACGCAACAGTATCTCGTATAATCGTCAATGAATGTGACATAATACTTTGATCCGCCCAGTGACTCATGTTCGAAAGGCCCGCATACATCGCTGCTGACTATTTGTAGCGGTTCGGTAGAGAATATTTCGTCATGGCTTTGGAATGGTAATGTTGTCATTTTTCCTTTGATGCAGGTTTCACACGTCTCAAGTGTGTTTTCCTTAAAGTTAAGTCCTCGCATCATTTCGTTTCTTACCATCAGCTTTAGGTCTCTTTCATTCACGTGACCAAGCTTTTTGTGCCATTTCATTATTTCGCTTTCAGCTCTAGGCATGAAATTTGCTGTCTCTTCCGGTTCATCAAGTTCAAGAAAGTATAATTCATTTTTTCGTTTAGCTTTTAAGACAACACTATTATTTTTCAGGACTTTAGCTTCATTTCTTTCGAATAGTACTTTATAGCCATGATCCGTAATTTTACTAACTGACATTAAGTTATTTGTCAAGTCTGGTACGTATAGTGTGTCTACTAAATTATTTTTGCAGTTTTCGGTGTAAAGTACGACTTTTCCTTTGCCTTTAACTTCGGTAGTGTGCTTTTCCGAAGCTAATCTTAGCGTGTCGTTCGCAGGAAATAGGTCTGTGAATAGCCTTTTTTCTCCTGTCATATGTGACGTGCAGCCACTATCTAAACACCATGAACCATCTTTGGTTTTGGAATTTTCTGTGGTCAAACACGTGTTGAAATTTTGTTCTTGACCTTTATTCACGTTGCCCTTCGGCTTTTTCTTTGACCAACAATCGTCTGTCGAGTGCCCCTTTTTGTTGCAATTCTTGCACAACAATCCCTTTTTCTTTGGCTTGACATAGAATGCCTCTGAAGTTTGAGGTTCGACTTGCCTCCTTGCTTCATATTCTTCTATGATTTTTACCTTTAGGGTTTCTGGACTTGGTAGGACATCTCTGGACTCAATAGCTGTTCTAAAGCTATCAAAGTTTGCGGGTAGACTATAGAGCATCATAATGCTTAGTAACTCAGGGTGAATTGTGACATCCATATCTTCTAGTTTACCCACTACGTCCAGAAAATTATTAAGATGGTCTCTTACGTCTTCTTGAGGAGTCATTTTCTTTAGAACCAGTTGCTTTAGCAGCGTAGCCTTCCTCGCTGGCCCTGAACTTTGGTGGACTGACTTTAACTTGTCCCATACTTCTTTTGACGTACTACAGCTCTTAATTTGCTTGAGTTCGGCAGGAGAAATAAGCAACATTAGCTCTGACCTTGCCTTTAAGTCTTCCTTTAGGTAAGCACTCTTTTCTTCGGTAGTCGCAGTTGCCGCTAACGTTTTTTCTCCACTCGCGATGTCCCACAAGTCGTTTCTTATGAGGATTGCCTGTGCCTGTAGACACCAGGTATCGTAGTTCGATTTCGTCAACGGTTCTATGCTCCGAAAATTTGAGCCCATTTTGTTTACTCACTTTTTGTTATTAATATAAATAATTTTCTATTTTCGCTCTGCTACCACTGATAGAGAGGATTGCGGCATAATAATATATATATTAAAACATTTTGTGAAGCAAAATGTTAGTTTTATTAATATCTAGCAAGACATTTCAATAGAAAGACAATTTGTAGAACCTGTCATCAGTGAATTTGAATATTGGCCATAGAGCAACATGACGGCGGCATTACACCTTCTAACATAGTTCCTGTCAAAAATTGTATGGAAAATTGACAATAAATAGAGATTCCAACATGTTTTGTTGTGAATGTTTCGCCAGTGCAAACGCACAGAACAGTTCGCGCAAAACAAGTAACGCGCGGCTGAAATCGGAACTAATCTTATGCCGCCGTTTTGTCGTTTATGTAAGTTCAAATTAAATATAGAATTATTTAATATAATATAAGATTTATAAATTAATAATATTGGGTTTTTTTTACTATTGGTAGTTGTCTATGATGGTCATTATTCGATATAATACCAAACAATTGATGAATATTTTAATTCATAGAAGTGACAAGGTTCTCTATTTGTGAGAAAAAAACGCCAATTCCATAGGTCCCACCTAATATTAAGATTAAATTATTAATATAGATTATTTTAAATTTATTTCAGTATAGAATTAAGCATGCCACCGCCACCAGTCGCGCGCAGACTTAGGTATCGAATCTTGCGCGCACTCTACGTTTATAGGATGGTAAAAAAATCTGCTAATCCATACATTTTGACCGTTTAAGTATTGTACTTTTCTATCAAAAACAGCAGATTTTTAAAAAATAACTGACGAAAAATTTCAACGCAGGATCGGTTCAGAATCATGTACTGAATCCATGGTAAAAGTTTTCGCATCGATGTCCTTAAAATAGGATGTCCCTGCCATGCTGCATCACTGCCTGTGTTAGGTACATAAAGAGTGCGGGCAAGAAAGTTAACTAGTAATGTATTATACACATAAATTAAATTTAAAGAAATAAATCTTCCGGAATAAATTATTTTCTAAATGATTGTGAAAACCGCATCAAAATCCGTTACGTAATTTGTTCATACAAATTACGTAACGGATTTTGATGCGGTTCGGTTGGTACGGATTCGTTACATTTTTCTGACCGCGTTGTTCATACAACGCGGTCAGAAAAATGTAACGAATCCGAAATTGTACAACATTTTTCGAGCTTGCTTTGCCCGCTCTTACATTATGCATTCACATAATTCTTGAGTTTTTCTGCAAAACTCGAAAAAGTAACTTCTATTTCTGTTTGAATGATCAAAAGTAATTCTTACCCTATCCAAGGGGATGCAAACATTTTCGACCTCACTTTCGCTTGTTTTACAATCGTATGCTTTTCTGCTTATGTCGACAAAATAACTCAGAGGCGTAGGGAATTTAAAAGAAAGTTAGGGGGGCGCGTATGTTAAACGGTTAGATTAGGTTAGAGTGAGAATAGAATAGAATAGAATAGAATATAGAATAGAATAGAATATATTTATTTGCATTAAACATGGTACAATAATGGTCTTAATAATAGGGTTATGATCTACATGTCTCGCCATGGACTGGCATACAAATATTTTTTAGGAAAAGTAGTTCCTAAAAATTATGCAACTAGCATCAATAATAACAGAAGTATAGGCAACAGTCATTATACTTATTAATACAAAAGTGTAATTCTAAAATGTTGACAATGTTTATTAACGGTTTTAAATCTAAGCAGTATATTTCTATCAGTAAATCAGTAACAATATTTATCATTTACTTTCTTATCAAAGAATTCTTTTACACTATAAAAAGTATTATCTATGAGCCATTTATGTAATTTAGACTTAAAATATTTCAGAGGGAGTTCCCTAATATCTTTTGGGATATTGTTAAAAATTTTAACTGCTGTGATAAAACAATTTTTATGGCATAATTTACTTTGGTGTGTGGGCATTCTTAATCTTGTTGGGTCTCTACGGGTATATTTTGAATTTAAATCACATTCCATAAAAAAAATTGAGTGTTCTTTTACAAAAACACTAGCTTGCATTATATAAAGTCCCGTTAAGGTTAGGAGTTAAAATTTTTTAAACAGAGGTCTGCAGGATGTTAAGGGACTTATACCGCAGATAGCTCTTAAGCATTTTTTCTGTACCAAAAATGCTTCATTTATGTTTGTAGAGTTACCCCAGAGTAGAAGACCATACCTGAGTAACGAAGAAACATATCCGTGGTAAGCAGTAAGAGCAACTGCTTCACTAGCGGTACATTTTAAACGTTTTAGAGCAAATACAAATTGGTTTAGTTTTTTACCCAGGTAATCTATATGTAATTTCCAATTACAATGATGGTCGAGAATTAGTCCTAGAAATTTGTATTCTTTAACTTCACTAATTGGTTGTCCTTGACAAGCGATTTTATATGATTTTGGTTTAGAATTATAATTTTGAAAATTGATGTATTTTGTTTTACTTAAATTCGCACAGAGATTATTATTTTCGAGACATTTTAATACTTGTTTTACTGGGGATATTATAAATTGCATATCAAATAAATAATCGCCTATCAATACATACTCATCATTTATATTCTTATTTACCTACATCTAATAACTTACTTCACTACAAATAAACTAAATGTTTAACAAAACTCAAACTGCAGATAATTCGAAATTATACATCAATATAACATTACTTTTTTCCTCATAATGCAATACAGTTAAATTTATTTTTGTACAAAAATACTACATACATAGCATAAATACTGACTGCACAGCAAATTTTCCATATTTCATAGCAAAATAACTATCCCAGTCGCATATTAACCAGTAAGTACAACAAAACCTGTTCATCATATTTGTCTTAATTTTCAAGAAGCCATGCTCGGCAAATTTAATGATTATTATAACAAAAAAATCCTTTTACATTGCATTATTTCTAAAAGCAGAAAAAAATTACTGAATAAAAGGTTGGCGGCTTCGCGCGCTTTTTCGTCACTGGAGTGCAGAGTGGCGCGAGCGAGTAAGATAGAGATAGCGCTAGGTCGTGTAGTCGGGAGTTAGCCGTATATCTCGCGCGTAAGAGCGAAATAGAAATTATTTCGTTAGTGTAGGTGTCGTTTTACACAATCCACGTGTATTTGTATTTTTTTTACAGAAAGATCACATTATTAGAAGCCCCCACGTAAAATTTAAAGTTTCGGAGATAAATAGTTTACGAGAAAAAAATAAAACAAAATCGTAAAATTTTTGCAATATTTCGTCACTTTTGACATTTTGCCAAATAAATGTTTATTTACAAATTAAATATTTGTTTTATTTTAAAATATACTATCCTGTTAGGGCGGATCCGACATGGTTAGGTTAGGTGAGAAGGCTAGCATTTACGTAACCTAACCATGTCGGATTCGTCCTTACCCACATTTAGCCTTCTAAGAGAACTTAGGATGCAAGAGCGAGCGAAGCGAGCTCGGGACTTGGGGCACCCCGACACGGACAGGTTAGGTTAGAAGGGGATGGCGGGGTCTTTAGACGCCGCCATCCCCTTCGTGGTTATTTTTTTTTAAACCACTCAGAAATAGGAGCCCCGCAGAGCGGGGCTCCGTCGACTATACGTTACTGAAAAAAAAATATGTACCCTATCAAATAGCCATAAAGTACCTCAAAATAAGATCGTTAAGTATTTATTTAAAAAAATCGAGGGATGATAAACTAAAGTCGTACGCCACCTGCAGAAGCTAAAAATGTGCCTATTGGGCAAAAAAGGAAGCGTGGACGCCCCGCGAAAGCAAGACCCGCTTTAATAATTCAATAAATTACAATTTTGTATCTAATTTTATATTTTTTTTGCTGATCTCATTATGTGGTAATTAATAAATAATAAGACGACTGTGACTAATAAAATGCTGTTTTATTTAGAAAAACTGCTGTACATAATATAAAAATAGAAGCTATATTTAAAAGAAAAAGAGTTAACATGTATAATGTGCATTAAGATTATTAGCTGTGCATTGATGAAAAAGCTTTTGCTTTAGGAAAAATCGCTGTACGCTGCGAAAATAAATTGTAGTGTGTTTAGTGATATTTTGAGTTGAATATTTTGCTGTGCAATCAGTCATTTTGATGGGAATTCGGAATCTTATTGCATAGAAAAAGGATATTTTTTGATTTGCGTTTAAATACTACCCGTTTTACTGTATCGTTTATTTGTTTTTCGTGATCTAATTCTGATTTATTATCATCTGATACTATGACAGAAATATCGTCAGCAAAAAGTATACATTGATGATGGAGAGCCGTAGGTAAATCGTTGATGTAAATTAGAAAAAGTAAAGGACCAAGAATGCTTCCCTGTGGTACTCCTGATTTTGTCGGACTAAATTTAGAACTAAACGAAGTGGACTCACCTTTTTTATTTAATGAGGTTATTTCTACTTTTTGTTCTCGATTCGATAAATAGCTATTGATCCAATCAAAAGCTATTCCCCTGATGCCGTAGCTATTGCATTTTCGTAGAAGTAGTTCATGGTTGACAAAGTCAAATGCTTTGCTCATGTCAAAGAAAATTACTGATACTGGTATGCGTTTATCTAATTTTTCGATCACACTTTTTATTAATGTAAAAGCTGCTAGAGTTGTGGATTTTCCCCTTTGAAAGCCGTTTTGTTGTTCTTTAATTATTTGAAATTTTTCTAAATAATTCATGAGACGATAATGCATGTGGGAGTGAAAGAAAGTGGTGCTTTAGAACCTAAAAACTAACCAAATTGTACCAATTGTACCCTTCGTATAATTTGCGCTGGGGCCCGCGCTAGCTTACTCCGGCACTGTATTCACCGTAATTAGTTAAGGAAATAGAATTATGTAGCCCAGCGAGTGTTATTTGCGAAAATATACATTGTTTTAGTCTTAACGTAAGCCAGTCAGATGAACGACCGACGACATAAAAAATAAAACGAAATATTACTCAACAATTAATTTAACTACCCCCTGACAGATGGCGCTGACCAACATGTTACTTGTTGTCACTAGATGAAGCAATAATGTATTTTTCTAATAGTAGTAGAACATAGGTAACTTTTCAGTAAATAGACCAGAGATAGATAAAGATTCAATATTTCTCGTAATAAAAATAATGTTCAAGTATATCAAAATGCCCAAATACCCAGGTTATTTTAACTTGTAACAATTTCGTAGACCAATATACGCCATCTGCTGTTATATATCGGAACTCCTGCGAAGCGTAGCCGTAGCTCGCCCTGTCGTAGATCGTAGCCAGCCGTAGCGCGCGGGTTTTACAATGTCGTAGCAACCGTTTACGGTCGTAGCCACTGGATGGCGATGATGTCATTGATTTAAATTTTTGTTACAAAACCCTTTACCATGGAAATTGTTGCTCTAGAGCTTGCTTGATTATGAATAACATTATTTTATTCTTTGATGTTTTGAAGTACATATTTTCCGTTTGTTTTCACTGTCGTCGAAGGTTTATACCAGAATTACCAGTATGATAATTATCTTACCTATTTCGTACTTCGATCACCAGTTTACCGGCAAAAGGTAATTCTTCTAAAGTTCGATTACTTTAAGTCAAGGGAAAATAAACCTGTGAAAGCTAATAATATTGCAACTAAAACGGCTCTACAAAAATTAAATGCAGATAGATTTTTTTAGTTTTAGTTGAGGGTACTGTAGGAAGTATAATCCGTCTGAAACCTGATTAGGTAATTTTCCCACTTTGCTAAGTAGGTGATCTTAGGATTTAATTTACTTTCTATTTATTTAGATAAATAGAAAGTAAATTAAATCTCTTGGGTGTAAATTCATCTTTTTGCGACGTAAGAAAGAAGTTCTAGGCTCTTTCAACGAAGTTCAAGGATTTTTCGTTCGATAGGTTGTGAATAATTAATTTGATGAAGACAAGTGCGTACCTACTAGTCGCCTAGAAAGCTCCGGAAATGTACCTAGGTAATGGGGGTTTAGTAATAGTTTGTTGGTAGGGATTACTTAACTTCTTGTGGCTGTATTTATCCTATAGATACGTCTTTTTCCGATCGGATCTCACAATCCGATCCCACTTTATGGGATTCGTTAAGAATATGGGTAGAATTAATATTTTGTTCCGAACCGATATCAATACGTAATGATCCCACCTGTGAAACTATTGTTATAAATGAAAATTAAGAGTTTAGAATATCGACTTACATCGTATGTAAAATAAAAAGAAATACTACTTTTACAATATTCTAAAAGTGAGGCCACACGATGCGTCGATGATCGGTTTGGAATACAGGTGTTTAATTTGAGCACCTATTTGACAGTACGTTACTTGCTGTAAGTATATAGTTGATATTGATACTTTGGAACATAAGAACTGATAGTGCTCAATTGAAGGAAGAATAAAATAATCATTGATATTAAACGTTTAATTTATATTTGTAACATTATATTATCTGTAAATATAGAGTTCTTACTATAATAATATGTAGTTACGAGATAAACAAACTCGATCTAATATAACTTAAGTGTATACATACAGTACAACTACATATTAAAGTACATACGATATTTTCAAAATCCAACTTAATTGATGAACTATAGTGCAATAACATCATACTAATAACATATATTTATAGGCACAAAAGTGGATATAATATAATAATTACATTATAACATTCGATTTAACAAAAAATGTGAGGTATTTAATTGTAATGGCAGGCAGATACTAGTAGGTATCAGTAGAAGCCCTGGTCCTACGCCTGATGGTCAACCACAAAACACAAGAGTGCAAAAGGTACACCTACTGGAATGTCCTAACATAGATAATGTTTTAATTACAACAAACAAAGGCACAAAATAGTGAAACCTACCAAAGTGTAGCTTCTACACACACCATACGTGATTAATTAATTACACATTTGCGTTTGCAAAATTAAGGTAGATACATTCGTAGATATCTATGGCATTTTCAAACTAGACTAAAGTAACAAATCAGTCTTCCAATCAATTACCAAATAATAAGTAATGTATTTATTAACTTAAGGATAATATAAAATTATATGTTTACTCTTAGGACTTTAATATACATGGATATCTATTTAAGAAACACAAGTTTTTATAAGATGTGATAGTTAGAACAGGAATTACTGAGAAGTGAAAATGTGCAGATTTGTACATTTGGATTTTTTTGTAATTAGAACAAGAGCTTATACAACGAGCGAAACACACGGCATTACACTCATAGACCAAACATGAAAAAATAAACTAGACATTTTTACGTATAACAGCGCATCACGACGATTTTTTTTCTATGTTACCACAAACCTAATAATAACATTGAGCATTCTTAACTAAGTGTTGATGAAATCTCTTAACTCTAATATGAACCACCGTGCTTGTGCAAAACATTTTAAATTGAGGATATGGTGAGCACAACTATTTTAACAACGAACATTTATGGCAATCGATGAACAAATTAATAAATTAATCTAACCCGTAACGTAAGGAAACAATATAGAATAGATCGGTATGTAGATACGTCGCTATCCGCGGTGACATGAGCGTCGCACGCAAGGTCTCTGTAACATGCATTGTCGTCAATAAAGTAAGGATATCTTATTAACTGTTTCACGTGGATGTATGGCATGGTGCGACGCGGTGGACTAGAGGAGCTGTAGCGAGCGTGAGGTAGTAGCGGCATTTCAGTCTATAAACATCACAGTCGCGGACAACAAATTGCACAATAACTTGTCTAGGCGAACCCGCCCGGGGCGCTGCCTGCTTGCCCTTCGGCCCATAAAGTTACCAGTCCAACTTAGACAACATTACATGCTAGTTAAAGCTAACTTATTCTGCTATTCATTAACAAAGACGTAAATGTTATAAAACAAAAAAACGAAAGAAGAAAATAAACAAAAATAAAATCACAATAAGGCGTCGTCCAGCATCAAACGGAAATTTTATTTCGTTTTCAAGCTTCGACGACACTTTGAAATAAATAGAGAAGAAGAGAGGTAGAAGAAAAGTGGCCGCGTGGCCCATTGCAATCGCCCGGCCGGAGCGCCCGGTCATCGGCGGCATGCGCACGCGTCACGGCCTCCCTAGCCTACCAATAAGTGCCTTACTCCTAACTTTGTACGCCTAAGTCAGTCTTTTCGAATGTTCATTCCACGATGTCTTATCGTTCAATCTCTTTCGCTACCACAATCTAACGCAAAATTACGCGGCGGAACAATAACTCCAGGCGGTTGGTCTAACTCACGTCGACGAGGTACTGACAAGTCTTCGACGTGATCGTCATCGTGCATGGGTGACCGCGGTGAGTGCGGCGGCGACCGAGGTGGCGTTCGAGGAGCCAGCGCCGCGTGTGCGGCCGCGGCCAGCGCCATCGCATGTAAAGCCTCTCGGCCACCGTCTCTTGTCGCTCCCTCTAACGCTTGCTGTAGAAATGATGGATCGATAAGCGGTGTTGATGGATTTCCATCTTCACCACCTGTTCCACTTAAACCATATGGGAATGCAGCTCCATTCGACTCTCTTTTGACCCCTCGACTCATTGGACGGCTGGTCGTTATTCCGAGTTTCTTCACTTTATCGTACAATGTACGTGAAGGCACACCGTATTTACGCGATGCTTGTAGTGCGCTCATTCCATTACGCACACATTCGATAGCTGATAAAATATCCGATCTCGTGTATTGTTTATATCGCTTCCATTCGGGTTTCTGTTGTGGTGGGACGTATGGCGCTAATCCGGCTCTCACGTCTGGTTGAAAATTGTTTGGTGGAGGCGATGGATGGAAGGTGCGTTGGCTTTCATCGTCGAAGGATCTTTCTGTGTACGGAGAGTGAGCATCTTCTGACCTGTCTGATCTGTTGTAGTGGGGTGAAGAAGCTCTTGACGAAAGTCTACGAGGGCGGTAGTCGAAAGGACGATGTGGGCTCGCAGCACGTTCGGATTCGTGCGCTGATCCGTTGGAGTGGAGGCGAGGTGGTGCGTGCTGGCTAACTGGGTGGCACACGAGGGACATGGGTTGCGAAGAGTCCACGGGAGAGGTTTGGGCTAAAACATTCCTTAAAATGGGAGTGTCGCGAGTGGCCAGCATGCTGGACAGTTTCTTACGCTTGAGAGGATTCATATCAGAGGAGTCGTAGGCGGCGGAGAGGACGGGCGTGGCGGGTGGTGGCGGCCAGCGCGAGGGGGGCGCGGGCGCAGGGGGGGACACGCTAGAGGGCGCGGCGGGGACAACGCGCGGGGGCGACGCGGCCGGCGCGCGCTCTGTGGTGCCCGGTCGCCGCCGCAGCTCCGTCATGTCGAACAGACCCTTCACCTCCAGCTGCTCAGCCACCTTCATGATGTGTGGGATGTGAGCCTGCGTCACGTTCACCTCACCCGTGTACATGTACTCGAGTAGGGCCCGCATCTCAAAATCCTTTACACCAGGAAAGAGGATGCTGCAGTGGTCCATTGGCACATCAGCTAATATTGACTGAAAGTACGGGGAGTTCGCAGCTAGAACTACTCGGTGCGCCTTGAAGGTGACCTGGTCGTCGACCACTAGTGTACAGTCGACATAGGTCTCCACCTTGATCAAAGCTTCTAAGATCTCCACTAAGTTTGTTTTGTGGTGATTCCATTTCAAACAAAAAGTTTGCGGTCCTTCGACGCTCCCCATTTTCCTGAGTTGTGATTCTGTAAGAACAAAAAAAAACTTTATGGCTACTGTAATATTGAACATTTTTTAAACTTACAGCCAACCATACCTCGGTAGTAACACTTGAACTACGAAAACCGCTCTTAAGGCCACGAAATAAACCCGTTATTGGGACGAAATTGTTTTAACAGACATACGGTTGATTGTACTTGCTCTTATATAAAAGCAAAACTTTTTTTCCCTATATTTGCAAAATAAATAAAATAAAAATCACACATAATCAAGCAAAGAATTAATACTAATGGGCAGAATCAGAGAATTTATACTATAAGTTTTCTTTTGTTGAGTTTTCTTCAAATAAGATCGTATTATTTTTGCTATAAGTAAAACCTTTAGTCATACATAAAAACAAAATCACTGATCGCAAAGCTGGAATGTATTTTCTTTTATTTATGTAAACTCGTATCAATTACTTTTGTAGTACCTGTATTAAATGTTTCAAATGACTAAACTTACTGAAACCGCAATCACATTATCATAAAACAACAAATAATTAAACTTTGCACTAATGATGTCTAAACAACTTATCAATAAAATATAAACATATACCTGGCAAAATATTATAGTTGGTAGAGGCGGGATACATCGTTGATAAATTTTCCAAGTCACGCACTAGTTTGTCAAAAGTGATAATCCTTGCGTACACAAAGTTCGTGCAACCTGTTCGCGGTGCGCATCGCTCTGCGACCAGCACTGACTGACGACGTATGCCGCGGCTCAGCGCGACTGCCCAACTGCACCGCCCTTTCCCATTTACATATTACGCTCTATAGCCCTTCCACACTGCCAAATTGACTTTTTACCTTTTATTCGGCCGGTATAATCGAAGTTAGGGGACCGATGAAAGCAGTTACGCCGGATTCCCTCCTGTTGTGTTCTCTATAAATTTTGCATCGCACCGGGTTACCTATTTTCACCTTTATATTCACAGAATAATGCATAAAATGCAACAGTAAAATTGTAGCACTTATTTAATTCAAACAAACCTTGGATACAAAAGAGGTCCTGCGTTATCAGCCGGCTACGAAAGCGTAGCACCCCGCTACGAAAGTAAAATTTATAACAATAAGCGAAACTTACCTCAAAGAAAATTAATCCAGCGTCTGCACGTGATCAGGATTGTTGTTGAAAATGTTTATATATCAGGAAAACTCATGAGAAAATGTCCGCACTTGCACTTAACAAAGTCCGTAGCACGTTCGGGGTTGTTTCGCGCGAGTGGAGTAGACGCCCTGTGTGGGGGCGGCGTGCTCTCGCGAGCGTCTGGCAGTGACTGTGTTGGTGGAAGGCGGCCGGTCGCGGCAGGCCTGTGTGCCTGTTCACCTCCTCCCCGCACCTCTTGTGTGCGCTTTTTACGCACGCAGCGCAGCGTGCCGGAGTGCAGTGCAATTGCGTGCGGAGGGCGAGGGGCGCGAGGGGGCGGCCGCGCCGACGAATTGCAGCGCGCTGAGGAGGGCTCGCGAGAGCGTGTGCGTGAGTGCGCGCGCGCACGTACACAGCGACTGTAGTCGTGTGCGCTGCGACTCGGCGTCAACATGATAAAATAAAGCCGAATTCAGCTTATAAAAAATTAATGCCGCGCCTCACTGCGCCTTTGTATGTTAACGTTGAACTTCGCGTCTTGCCTTCGGAATCAGGAACTCTATCATTGGTCTTGTAAACATTCATTATAAAGTTCTAATGAACGCGCATCTGATATTATATTTAAGCGCATTTAAATTTGATCCCGTTAGTTTAAAATAAATGTTTTTCTGCCGTCAATTGTACATAACTAAGTACCTACCCTAACAGACTCAGTTCCTTGACCGAGTGAAATGCATAGCGTCCTAGAAAAACATTTGTTTAATATTTTTCATCGTATCCATTTGCTTTAGACATGTGTGTCAGTGATGTCTGATGTGAGTCAAAACAAGTAGGTAATGTGCCAAATTAACTTTTTACAAAAACCTTAAACCCTACAGTACAAAACAAAGACCGTGCCTAGTCATGAAAATCGCTGAAAAAGTTATAACAACCAATTAATTCCGGCGCGCAATGCTTAACATTTCAATACAAACATGACCGTCCTAAAAATTCCCCAAAAGTGAGTGAACAACGCCACCAAACGAGGTCATTGACACATTGCTCGCGTAGGGAACGCCAAAATAGCGCGAAATGCACTCAAAAATAGACCAAGCTGTGTGTGCAATATTTTTTGTTAAGCGAGGCTTGTCTTCCGCCAAACTTTGGGGGACGCATCTTCGTGAAGACGTCATTCCAATTATTTTAAGATGCATTTGAACCTAATTTTAGAGAATTAGAGAGTCTTTGTAGTCTGTGTTTGAATTGCGTGGATAGAGAAATATCTAGGTACTTTCTTAATGTTGTTTTTTTTTCCTGATGTACCTACTGTTAAAGTCTGCGTTTTTACATAAGCTATACTTAAAACCGTCAACAAGTTACTTACAAGAGTTCACCATCTAAATATTATATACTTACTTCTTGATAAGGATTTATGATATTTGCACTTAGAAGCAGATATTTTATTTTACCATTTATATAGAAAACAATACGACAGTTGAAACTCAAGGACCTGCGGAAACTCAATGTTACTTTGCCCTATAATAAGTAATAATAAATGATATTGTCCACATTTATGAACGCTAAATTCACCACACATTAACAGAATAAAACGTCAATCTTCATGATCGGGGTTAAACATCCCACAATCAGGATGATACGGGATGCGAGAACATCCCCGACAATACAATGAAAAAAATATTTGGGAGTTAGGGATAATTAATAGCATTCGACGTCACATTGATAGCTTAGTGCAGGGAACGAAGGAAACTGGCAGATTTTTCATAATATTTTTGGAAAGACCAGAGGCTTAGCTTTGAATAATAAAATTCTTAACATTTTACAGGTATGCAACAGGACACTGTTATAAATCTATGTCCTGTTAAAACGATGGCCTCGGGTGAGTTCTTTATTGGTTTTTGTTTATTTTTGTCTCTTTGCGATCTGCGGCAGTGACAGTACCTATTTGATGTCTGCGTAGTTCAAATCTTATCTAATGAATAAAACCGAAACGTTATCACAAACTCGTATAATCATAAAATGGATTCTGGAAATGTTTTTAATGATAGAACTATGGTTGTTTTCATTAGATAAGTTTTATTGATGACATGTGCTCACACAGAAAAGCCCCTAAAACAATTTTGTCAACGAATTATTCAACCATTCTTGACTTCTAGCCTATAGTTTTCTCACGAATTCATGCAAAACCCGAATTCCTTCAAATAAACAATGGCAGTGAATGTCAAAGCAATTCTCTCATATCAATAGCGAAGTGTGGAGTGCACTTAAAACCTTTCGAGAACCATTTGCATATCGATACTGGCCTCGGCTCTGAGCACCAATTATTATTAATTCGATTACGTACGAATGTGGGAATGTTTGGTGTTAAATGAAATATTAAGAGTGGTATAAAATTTGGTGTATGCAGAACAGGTTTCTTTTTGGAAATAAGTGCTCTTTCGCAATACAGTTCAAAGATTTAATTGGAACACTATTGTGTTTTCAGTAAAATTCTAGATGTTACAGTAACTAGGTAATTTGTGTCCTGAAATTGGTTAATCATTTATCCTTACCTGCTACACCACAAGCATTCGTGAACAACAAAAAAACCACAAATTCCAACATATGGTTCCTACAGACAAAGTCACAGTATCTACGATATAAGATCGGCTCTACACACTCTTTTCTGTAATTTCGCGATAACCATTAGCTAATTAAGATATCTTCAAACGAAACACACATTAAAGCAACGGAATGGATTAACAGATGTTTGAATGGACCGACTGACAAACAAACAGATTACAAACATATCGGAACTCCACAAAAAAAGAACCCAAAGGTCAGGAAATAAAAACAAAAATTATTTTTATTTTGTACAGAGTTAGCAACTATTTATATCATATTTGCGTACAATGGTTTAAACCAATTAAAAAAACAAAAAAAAAACATGTAACGTCAGCGGTCAACCACACGACCGTTAAAATTTCACGATAATTTGGCTATTGCTCCGGAAACACGAATGCAAATGTGCCATTGTCAATACTTAACAGTTATGACCTTTGATACGGACGACGGCGTCAGTAATTAGTTTAGCGATTCGCGGAAGATGTCTCATGTACCTACGACGTATCGACGAGGCTATTAAACTTTACAAAAGGTCCACATTTGCAATTCACACCAATAAGCCGACGAACTTACATAAATTTTAGCGACAATTGATGAACAATGCACTCAGTGAGGGATAAAACTGCATTATGCTAATACCAGCATAAACAGAAACGCATCGCGACCTATCCCACGAACGCACGCGCAACAAAAACTGCGAGACGGGGGAGAGAAAAAAGCTAATAAAAAAGCAATAATGCGATCCCGCATGGTGGCTCGTTGAGATCCGAAATTGACGAGACTGATGAACCGTAAGGGATAAAATTGATGTACGATAACTGAAACCTCACATGAGAGTTCCAATTAAAAATATATTCCTATAAATACGTAATGATAAATCAACAAATAAAATTCTATTGAAAATTCTATTTCGACAAAACATTTTACAAATATCGGTATTTTCCAGTGTCACTTGCGATACGCACATTCGCAGTTAACAAAATATCACGTAACGGCGAGAGTTAATGATATAAATAGTTCATAAAATAATTACAATAAACATATACACTGGTTCTGTAAATGCGTTAAGTTTGCATAATGAGAGAAGGGTTGCCAGCATAAAGAGATAATTGTAATTTTACGCGTCCTCGTCATTTGTCACCAGCATCCTGCCACGCGCGCTGGCCCTGAATTTATTATTTTATTATTATCTGGGGTGCTCCTACCCTTATCTACAATTAACTATTAAGAGAGATTAAATAATAGACTGTACAGAATCCCTGATTTTGCACACTTCATTATTTTATTGTGTAATAGATATCGTCTTGCTATGTGAAATTAATATGAATAATTAGGTAGTGTTACTGTTATTATTCTCTGTCAAAAAAAAATTATGTCTAAATCAGAGTTTTTAGAAATAATATGATTTTGTTTGTTTTCTTTTAGTTTATCTACTTCTAGAATATATATATATGGGTTTTATGTCTAGGTAAGACATGTGTGCTAATTAATGATAATAATGTAAGGTTTCATTACGTATCTATAGCCAAGCCCTACAGACACGCGGTATAATGCACAGTAAATAAGCCGCGTGGAGCTTCCCCGCGGTGCTCACAATGATATCAAGGGACATGATGGCATACCTAATATATTCAGTTTGGGTCTGTGATCGTCGTCCACGCCCGGCGACCCCGGATGCGGTTCATTGTAGCGAAACTCCCCGGACCCCGAGGTGAAACAATACACTCTTTCCTTCTATTGTCTATGGCCCGCCCGCACAAACATTCCTATTCATATTTTTATGTTTAATTGTATCCATGTACGTAAATGCGAAATTATATCCAAAAGTAATGTTAATTTTCTCAGAAAGAAATACTTTACACTGTTTTTGTTTTAAACTTTTCAAAATATCACCCTTGCTTCGTTATTATTTTAATTTTAAATTGGAAAGATATAATCATATTAAGCACCCCAAAATATAATAAACATAATTCAACTCGTAGTAACGAAAATGTCATTTTTTTTTATTTAGAAATAACATCGGTTCGCTCAAAAACGAGTCAAGTGGATATAGAAAAAAAGTATTAAATTAAAAAAATGGGCGGTTCTGCTAAGTATCGTTGTCAAAATATCGGCGAGCACCTGCCTGGAGCAGACAGAGCGGCGCGGAACGAACTTATGAATCTATTATTTTCAGTTAATAATACTATTTGGGCTTTTTAGCCTTAGAGATCAGTTTCAAAATACCTTCTTAAATTAAATACTTTACTTTTAAACAGTTTTACCCTGACGATTAATGCGGTTCATACCGTCAATTAGACGCACAACTCAAAGCTTTACCTATCTCCTATCTCGCATTTTACGACACTTAAGCTTCATTTATCCAGCACCGCGTGATAAGCATCTTATAAAGTATATCCAGAGATAATTCGCTTCTCTCGCGGCCATGTTGGCTTCGACCGTGGCTCGATAAAATAAAACAACCGCGAGCCAACGCTTTTTGACTTTTTTTATACAGGATCATTTTTCTTGCCGACTCGGCCAAGGGATTATCTATGATATATGCCACACAAAAATGGTCCTTCGGTACATGGCAATAAGGTCGCATGGTTTCTGGAGGCTGTAGAGTGGACGTCCTTGGGCGGACTCGATCTGCTAGGCGAGAGATCGTCCCATCGCGCTGCGCTGGTCGTTGCACCGAAACTATACTTTTAAAATGCATTGGAAAGTAGAAAACTTATTCGTGTGATATTTTCGAGAAACTTCTGCCCAATTACCAGTTTGTGCGGGGCGTAGCTGTACATCGAAGTTTGGACTCAGTTAATTAATATAACATGGAAAAGTTAAGAAGCGAATAATGCTGGTAGCAGCACTTAACGAACTATGCATGCTAAAGAATTATCTCTGAAGACATGTCGCTTGGTGTCAATTAACAGATTTTTTGTCATTACCGTCAAAACCGTAGGTATATAATAAACTTACATAAATATGCAAGGGACTGTTTTGTAACAGTAGAGCAGTTTGTTTTAGTTCGCACCCATCGCTAATGAGTTAAAATGTGGTGCCCTCGAATTTTACGACTTGACGATGTCGCTAAATGTTGAAAAAACCGCCTCATGTCGCAACAACTAACCAAACTGCCATCATATGGGTTGTTATCTACTGTTTTAGAGAACAACTTTCGCAATTCACTTTGTTAAAATACTTTGAAAAAGTAGAAGAAAATGTTACGTTGGACGTTAACTGCCAAAACTGCAGTCAAATGGGTACGTTACATCATAGTCGTTGATATACATCTGAAAAACCATGGAGTTTGACACTATACATAGTGCATAAATAGACAGTGCCTGTCCTATACTCGTAAATTTGAAAATTACCCGTCATTGTAGAGCAGCTTAGATTTTCCGAGGGAAAACCTGAAATGCACTGTAGATAATAGTCTTTCTCATATTAGTTATAGGTAGGGTGTAATATGACATTTTCAAGATACCTTTTATTTAATTGTATGTAGAAGATATACATATCCATAACACAAATGATTAGGCACCAAATGAAAACAAATTCGATTTCACATTGAAAGCAATTGTTCTGCACCTACACAGCAATTTCAGCCGACTGAAACTTATAATTCCTAGTTCTGCCACGCAAAATATTAACACAAACAAAGGGGTGACATAAAATAAACAAACGACAGTCACCGATAGGGTTGTGAACAGTAGGTAGTGTGTTTTAGCAAAATCAATAGCATGTTATGAGGTTCCGTTATTTCCGTCGCGTATAATAACTGCATGGACTGGCTGGTGCGAATAGATGGACGGTGCGATATGCCGTTGTGGGTCTAATTACGGGTATCATTTGCAATAAACTCGTCCACCCTGTACAACGGACACGTGAACGGTGGTATGCGAATAGAAATAGCATTTGTGTGGACTGCAGACGAATGATGAGTAATTACTGGGTTTCATGTGTATAGGAATTGTATTGGGTTTTTCGGTATGATGAATGAGGGAATTGACGGTTTGTTTTCAGTTGTCTATAGAAACTTTATTTTCTATAAAACAACCTAGAGTATGACTTCATATATATAAAAGTAATTTACCAAATCACTATGAAAAGTTAGTCACCAAAGACAACTTTACCTTAAGAAATGTTATCCCCAAGCTCACCCCTTGAGCGCAGTCTATGGCAATTCCTTTAGACATCATTTTTATTCCCTAATAGGTTTAGAATAACAAAGAAAACTGCAATTTGTATCCAAATACCGATCAAGCGCCAATAACGTATGTCAATACTAAACCCTACAATGTTTACGGGTTTTATGCTCGCTTTATTCGCGACACCCCTCGCCGGTTGCCATGGGGTTGTGGTCAAAATTGTATTTTTATTATAATTGCTCCGTTTTATTGAGAGCCCGTAGAGGGTAAACATTGTACAGTTCCAGTTTGGCTACAAAATTGGAGATATCATATAATTAGTTAGGAATATTTTTACTATAGTGTCGGTGTTTTAATTCGATCGATGGATGTTTTTAACGTATATTTATCCAGTTCCTTAGAATTGACAAAGTATAAAGTCGCCTTGTTGAGAACTAAATTAAAAATAAACTAAATGAGCTCTGAATTTAAACCTTAATTTGTCGTTTGTTTTAGTTATCTTAAACTGTGGTTCGAAATTGTAGTTTATCTCCATGTAAAACGATTGCGCAGCAAAAATACAAAACACGAAAAACAAAATATAAATATCATTTAAGCGTAAGATAAAACTGACAGTTTTACTATTCAAATAATAGCAAAAAAAGCGAATACGTCCGCCTGTCCATACTCAATTGGACCCGCATCAAAAGGCTTAGTATAAACCCCTTTTCTCATTTTTATATCACGAAAAGATTGCCCATTACTATTTTGTTGGCAAATATGACTTGATCCTATTGTCCGTAAGAAAACTATTCGTGTCGAATTTAAATGTTGTTGCTGGTTCGGGAAAATTACTGCTTAATATAACATGAAAAAGAAATAAACCGTTTGGTTTACTTTATTCGTATAATATTTGGCTCACCCATTTGGTAGCATTATATTTTTATGTAGGTAGGTACAGGTTGTCTGTGGCTATCATTTGAATGAAAGAGTTAGAACTGTAGAAAATTGTCCTCTAGATACGAGTACATTGATTAATAGTGAATCTGGAATGTCTTAGTAGTAGCCCGGAGTCTGGATTTGTGCCCGGTTGATGGCAATAGGTTTGCCCCCTATTACATTATATGGGAATTAAACATAACTGGCGAAATGTGGATGTGCTATAGGTACACCTCTGCCTAACCCTTTGGAGATGACTGGCGTGATGATATGTTATTAACAATATAAGCTACAGTTTTTTAGCAAATAATAATAACTTCTTTATTATGTACCGTTACTGTTCCTTCGATAAGATCTAACTATTGACCATAAACGTCCTTTCCATTTATTTAAACGTCACCAAGAGGGGCTTATTAATCACATTCGTACGTCGTTGGTGTACCAATTTCACCATCGATATTGCAATTTGTCATTTCGTTATCTTCTATTATCGCAATGCATTAGGTTCTGAGTACAGATAGTGTTATCTTTAACTAGAATTCGCCCAGCTTGATTACAGAACGCAGGCGACGCACATGTAATGCAGATTTCTATGCTTGAAACTTTTTTATAATTTTTTATTGTGATATTTGTATATTGATCGAGAATTTTTATTGACTGGTTGTTACTCATTTATAAAATAGGCAATTGTGGACTGTGTTTTGGGATCACTTAAGATTAGAAAAGTAGAGATGAACCCTTGCCTTCCCGTTAAAACCGTGTTTAAAAAATATGTTTGTATGGCATACCAACTATATCCTCATAGGCACCTACTAAATATCGCAGTTCTATTAATTTACAATATACTGTACTTATGTAGGTATCTATTGTGTATTTTGAGATATGCGTGTCGCCTATGTACGTGCTTATTACCGTAATTGCATACCTATTCGCATGAAACAGAGTCGGTATCTAATTCTGGAAATCAATACTACTTAATAGCATTTCATGGAGTAGGTATAGGAAAAGTGTTGCGAATCTTCGGTCATAAACAACTTGGCTGTGTTAAAAATCAATCACAAACATTTTAACAATTTATTAAAATGCGTTTCGCATTATAATAAATTGGTAGTAAAATAATATTGATTGAATAGGATCGTTTGTGTTTCTTGATATGTAGCTGTATTAATTCTTTCCTCTATAATAATTTTAAATTTATTGTATTAGAATAGCATGTTCAGTGTCCAATATCTATAATTCTATTAGTCAACGTGCAACTATGCTTCGTATCATCAGTTTCACATGTGCGTAACGCATAGATTTCACAATCAATCTCACGTATTGTGAATTCTATAAAAAATTGGTAATTTGTTTGCGAAAGTGGCATTTTTATGGAACGCACATAATGTCGTTTGGAACGTGTGACGCGGCGAAGTGCGTATCGCGCAAAACGCAGGCGCACGCACGATTCCAACGCGCAGATACAGTGCGTACGCCCGATAACGCAAGTCTGCTGCGATAACACACTGTTCGTGTTGGTACTGCATATAAATTTGCTCACAAAAATACTCCGCTGGACTTTTACCCGCTTATCTCCGTAGATTCTATTTAAAATCAATCAACCAACTAACAAATAATATACCATGACTCAGCCAGTAGGACCAACTGAAATAGATATCTCAAATACACCTACGTAGCTCAGACTGATTATTTACATTCTAGTCTACTATTCACACACGCGAATATCCACTCATACACACAAGTGGTTACATACACAAGGACAAAGCCGTCTAGAGAGATTCGCACAGCAGCTTATGAATCAAAGGGTATCCCCGACCTACAAAGAAATGCAAGCTCGCATTTATAATGCCCAGTCCACTTTTGTGGTGCAGTCACCGTAATGATGACATAACAATGACGAATGTCAGGCGCGTGCGCTTGCAAAAAAATTCTACTTTGTTGTTGTAGGCGGGCGTGAAATTACGTCAATTTCGCACAATTGTACCAGGAGATTATGAAGCTACGAGAGATGTCATTGTTGTTGCGAATAATGGTCAGCCTTGCGCAAATTTGTTACCACTTTGCAGTTATTCGTTACCTTGCAGATTTTTTTTCATCAGCTTCATTCATACCATTAGAAATACTATTCAACTATTTTCAATGCAAACAAAAGCTATCGATTAGTAAAATTAATTTACGTTTATTTTCTTTGGTAAATAAACCGTAATTTTGATCGAATCAAAAGTTTTCCCCGTCTTGTTGCTTAACATTGTGTAATATGATATTTTAGTTGCACGGGTAACTAATGAACATTACCAATCGTAATCGGTAATTCTTTGCCTTTACACGTCGAATGTTAGATATAACTGCGGTACAAAGTTATTTAATTTACCAGCAAGTTGAATTTTGAAGTAAATCTCAGCGGAGATTCGCGTAATTTCATTAGGAGAACATATATTGACGAAACTATTGGCGGCAACTGGGCGTCGTCATCGTCACACATTTACATAAAACATTATGATTACTATTTATATCTACAATAATTACGCATAAGGATTTCTTAATACATATTAAAATAAATAATCCATGAAATCGATAACGTATCAATTCGTAGAATTTGTATTTCTTTAGCACCTATTAGATATTTTGAAAATGTTGCCAATTACATAAATTTAAAATATTTATAGCTATTGGAGAGAACACTTTGTGATATAGACTCTCGTTCAATACTTCGCAGGTATAGTCACTATAATTTCTGACAAACATGGAATTCAAACTATGAAGTAGAGTAATTTTCTTCATAAACCACAAAATGTATGAACAAATTTCTACCAGGGAATTAGGACGTACCAGGAGATGGCTACTAGGAGGTATATTTTAGAGATATACGTGTTATGTATACATAAAGAAGCCGACGCTTATATAGTAAGAATTATAGCTATCAGCCGTGACGAGTCATGACGATGACTCATTTTGGCAACTGGTTGGCGAGGAGGCGTTGCCAATTTACTATCTCACACATACACGAATTCGCACACACTAACAAGTTCCGTGATAACAAATTCTGATACCCTAGTACTTAGTATACCTACAGTTAATCGTAACGCTATTGGTTGATTTAATAAATATTCATACAATTAAATTTTATAGTATTGATATGTAAAGTTAACTCTATTTGCACGTTTTGTACAGTGTTTTGAAAGAAGTGACCTGTGATAAAATCAATATAAAATGGTTTTAGTAGTGAAAATTTTTGAGAAACATTTTGAATAAAATTAAATAAGTAACATAAACGTAAATATTTTTTTATCTATTCCGTTGCGATATTTTTAACCTAAACAGATTGTTAAACAACGCTGTCGAGGCTACTGAGATTTTGAGGCCAAGGTTTAACTGCTAATATGTAGATATTTTATGTAAGATAAATATATATAATGTTTTTTGAAAGGTTGAAAAACTGGCACCACTCATTTTAATGTTTAAGATAATGTAAACTGTGCATAAAATTTATCGTAGTTTAGCATAATAACGATGTTATTTTAGTTTGAATTATTGACCTGGTAGTGAGCGTGTGTCACGTCCTCCCATGTATGTTTTTAGTTCATTAATTCGTAAATCAACCCCTTGAATGTGGTCTGTATTGATAGTTTGAGTGAAGGGACGGTCGTGGGCCGTCCGCGTCGCTCCGCGGCCTCGTGACCAAAATACGCGCTTTGAATAATTGAAGCATAGGGCCACTACCACCTCGCGCCCCCCCTCCCCCCTAGCTCACCGGACTTTTAGTTTTTATCGGTTCATTATAATACACCGCGAATTATTGATGATCGTACGTGTAGCTACCAAGAGAAATCTTTAGTTAATTAAATTATTTAACGATGTCAATGCCTTTGCTTACGTTTTGACGTAAATCCAAGTTAACATTATAAATGCGAAAGTGAGTTTGTTTGTTTGTTACACTTACACGCTAAAACGGCTGAACGGATTTGAATGAAATTCGGCACATAGGTAGACTATGACCTGGAAAAGGACAGTACGAATATAAGGAGACCTTGACGAGGTAGCGTTCTTACTTCTTAGCAACTTACAGGACCTAGATAATATTTGATATATACTTTGAGTAGACTGTAGAAATTAGGCTCGCCACCATTACACGGGATTTACAAATGGTGTACCATAGATACACCTCTGTTTAACCTCTCGGGGATTACAGGCGTGATGTTGTGTTGTGTGTATAGAAATTAGCTACAGTTATCAAAATTTCCTATAGTCTGTTTATTTTCTAGCCGCTTAGAACCAACTCTACCACTAGTCGATCTGCCACATTGTTCGATGTCCAGCACGGCGGGCTGTACTGGGGCTGCAGGCGCAGAAAACCTCAAACGGCGCAAATACTCCAATCTTATTGGAACTTATATGTTTGAGCCGTTTGGGGTTGATACGCTAGGGCCATGGGGTTCAAGTGTCCACTTAGTTTTTCAAGACATCGCAAAGCTTTTGGGTGACTCTTCATGTGACCAGAAGGCTGGTCTATTCTTCGGCCAAAGAATCAGCATTGCCATACAACGTGGCAATGCTTTCAGCCTGATGGGGCTATTTTTTGATGCCCTATGATTGTTCCCCTACCCTATTAACATATATTTGTTTATACTTGTACATATTATTATTATTTTAGTGTCTTTGATATATCTCGGGACCTTGGGGCCCCGGAACTTTGGAAGGCGTACGAGGGGCCGAAGCCAACTCGCAGAGGCCCCTTAGACAATTTTAAATGGAAATGAGGCACCAACCGACGATTATCCCTGTATGCACTATGTAAATGCACCCAAGGACAACCCCCGGTTGGTGCAGGACTATTGCAGAACGTGGAAACAAAAAATATTGTGCTATGGGTTTGGGTGGCTATAGTGGATGGGTTACCTAACACTATGGAAGGCCTATATCCCCTGCCTGATCAATGTTATAGTATACACGGATAAAATGGTAGGGGGTGACATGCACCCTCAATAATGGGCCCCCGAAAAACTGTCCCTATACATGTTCTGAGGTGCTTGAGTGGAGAGGTATTCCACGGCTTTCAGAACAATCCCAGAGCCCGGAAGATGGTCAAGATCCCTACGAGAACTTGAATACTTCCTTCCTCCGAGCACGTTTTCTCTTGCGAATCTCCACTCAAGCCAGCCAATTAAGGCAAGAATGAGGTGGGAGCTCTGTTCCTCGTCAGTGTTCACTCCAGCCGGCCAATAAAGGCAAGCCAGAGATGAGGAACAAGATTTCTCCCGGGAGATAGGGTCCGTAGGGTCGCTACTGCCCAACAGCTCGCCACATGCTGCCCTGCGGGTTTCTGTATCTCTCTTGGTCTGGCTCCTCATCCTAGACCTGTTCCGGCAAAGTAAACTCTGCCGGCACAGACCCAGAGTTTGGAGCGCGCAAGCCCCACCACGACGTCAACGTAGAGATACGGCGGTGGGGTTATTATTATTATTATTTAAGTCTGTTAGTTTTTAAATCGTTTAAATACGTGTGTGTAAATAAAGTCCTACTCTACCATAATACATAATATACACTTAAAGCAAGTTTTTCATTCCAGGGAACAAAAAGTTCGCTGAAATGAAAAACTCGGTAAACATAATAAAACCAGAACATTTCAGTACCTACAAAACAGAAAGCAGTAAATTGACAACAGTCACCCACCAAATAATTGAGGATACATTTGTCTATCAGTAATTACATAGAAAGATTCGGCTGTCGTTGGTTCAGCCACTATTTGTCTTCCACACGCAAATGTGGCGGGGAATTAGTGTGAATAATTGATACGTGTCATTTGGCAACCACCCTGACCCACCACCTCGTGTCACCAAACTTAACATACCCACGCTTCTCTAAGTACTTGTGCGTAGGACATTTCTTTAATAAGTTTTGTGGAAGAGGGATGTTTTTCGGTGGCATCGGCCTAAATAGATTAATTTCGTCTTTAGGATTTAAAAGGTTGCCTAAAGTCGCTTAGGATATCATTGTTATTCATGAAGATCTGATTAAATAGATTAGGTCCTTATATGAGTGACTGCGTAGTAGAAGCAATATTTAAAAAAAAATGAGTAGTTTGAAATGTCAGTGAAAGACAACAAATGCCTTATTGCTTGTACCCATGCAGATGTGAGAAGTACTTAAGCCTCCAATTAAGCTAAAATACGGTTCGTTCGGTATAGAACGCGAGGTCGATGAAGATGTGGTGTTGTCCACGCACTTTGGTGGTGGTATGGTGGCGATGCCCCACATCGATATTTCATGCATTATTGAATAGTCGCGTGTGGCCTCCCGAATTTCCAATGTTTGGCGATTGATGTGTAGATTGACTTTTGTCATTTGCCTCGGCCATGTCAAACAGTAAAATGTTTTTCTATGCCTTCTCCACAAATTGTTGGATCGAATCGTAATGGACTATGGCGAGTGATTGAAGTATATAAATATTTTTTGTCCCCCCCTCTATCTGATTGGCACGGCGATGGATGAAAGCTGTCTGTTGTTTTCTTTATTCACGTGATCGATTAGTCGGTGTTTTGTGGGTGTTACGAATTTGTTCGCGATCGATGATAACGAAATAATGAGGGGTAGTAACAAACAATGCCTAAGCGATACCTCCGTGTATACCATGCGTGTACTTGTTCCACAAAATAAGCACTTACATTCTTTTAACTCGTGAAGGTTCATCCAAAGAAGAATAGATTTGAGGTTTTTTTTTCATAGAACCTCAGGTACATTGTGTACCGGGGTTAACTGGCTATTGTATGAAAATGTTGAGGACCGCTATGCGGAAAGCTCACTGATAAGAGCTACGCAACGTTGTGCAAATGTAGTGGGTGGTCGGCGAAAAGCTTAGGATAGCCATAAAAGCGGCACATTTGAAAGCAATGATATAAAATTACGGCACCTTTGTGCGTAAGCGCCAGAACGGAGTCTTTCAAAAAGAAAGTTTTATTTCGAAGAAACAGTTACGTGGTCCTTTGTAGAGCCGCTTTGTAAATTAGCAATCACAGAAAATTATTTTTAACAGAAATGCATTTTTTAACAGAACTTTTTCGAGCATTAAAGACTTGCATGTATTGTTTCGAAGTGTCGGTTAGGTTAGAAATCAAAGTATTTGTAGTTCCTGTTACTTAGTTGTATGTAGGAATAGGCATCGATCGTACATGGTATTAAAAAAAAACAAATATCGTTTCTCAGGAGATATGTAAGGTATCTTAACAGCCAAACCATTTATAAGTGCAGCATTGTCGTGAAGGCTTTTACTCATACACTTACCATAACACTTAAAACATTTCAACTCCGGCTGCAGTAGGTAGGTACTTTCTATGATAAATATTACTCGCGTGAAACATTTGAGTTATCTGCCGGGTACAACTATACGAGTCGTCCATTAGATTAATGTAAAGGAGAAATGCTTTCACAAAATACCGTTACGGTCCTCGCAGCATCAAATAAAAGAGAAACCCTAACCCGCAACAATTAACCCTTTTGCGCACGTTTTCTGCGGAGAATAGCGCAAGAATAGCGCAATTTTATAGGTTTACAACTCAACTCAAATGTTGCAGAACTGTCCGCAAAGACGCCGACACAAAATGATAATAACTAAATAAAGGGGTACAATAAAAACAAACGGAAAGGGTTTACAACAATGCGGAAAAATTACGCAATGGCTAGTTTTATGATCGCGTAAAAAAACTTCGCAGGTATGAAAAGGGTCTTTTGTTGGTCCAACTTTGGGTTGGCGTGGAGTTCTAAAAAGAGGCCCGAACTGCGAATACAAGTGCAATTCATTAGCACAATGATAGTGTATGCAAATAGTTGCAAATGTTTTTACGATCCTTCTTTTTATTATGACAATGAGGGTATTGTGCGATCGGCCGGCGCTACCGAATTCGATTATGAATATTGTAAGCGCATTATTGATTCCGGAAAGATGTTTTGAAGAGCTATCTATTTGTAACTGTAACGTTTGTAAAAATATGGTAGTTGTTTTCCTATTCTTCGATTAATTGGATCTCATCATTATTTACCTTTATCAAATGTCTCCTCTAAGGATCTGTATCTCTATCTTTGGATCGTTGTATGAATAATCCTGAGCAATGTTTTTCTCTTCGTTTTGGGTTGGTCTAGTTAGTTTAACTTTACCTCAAACTACATACTTCTCCGTATTCATTGCCTATAGATAGAGAAAGTCAACGTCTTAATTTAAAACTCCTTTCATGAAAACAACGTCTAAAACCCATATCAACAGCTTGATGTTTGCCCCTTTTGAACTTGATCTTTTTATCAAGTGTGGCTTCGAGCCCAAAATTATATCAGCGCGTCGTCGCCGCATTCCGCGTTCACACACTCACACATGTGTGAACCCTACTTATATTAACAACAGCGATGCACACTAGTGCAACATATTCAATATCATGTATGTCGAATTAGTTGTCGATCAAGGAAAAATATGATGTCGTATTTTATGGTTTTGTATAAAGTAAATGTTGTGCGTATATTATAATTAAACACAAGGGGTTATTGGTTGACTATTATCAGGTTATGATAATAACAGGAAATGTGTCACCATCATTGTGTCTCCAAGCTGGACTGGTGACACTTTTGTGTTAAAAGGAGATCTTTCACCACCCGAAGCATAATACTTATACCACTTTATGCACAATAATACTATATTAAATACAAAAAAAAGTTATATTACTGATCTAAAAACTAGAAGCCTATGAATTATTAGTGAAATATGCTTTCTCATAAATCGCAATCATTCGTTGTAGGCCCGTTTTACGTACAATCTTCGGAAGTAAAACGATAAATTCTTCAATAATTGAATGAATAATAAAATAAACCGCCAATACTGTTCACAGGCGTTCAAAGATGGTGTGAGACAGCATTTAATCTATCAACATGAACTAACACATCCATGAAACTGCTTCAAGACGATGCTGGCACACACGCGCACATATGCACGCTGAGTAGACGCTCGTAGCTCTTACTACGAGTAGGTAGCTCAGATTTTATCACAGCCGCTGATTTCCTTGCGAGATTTTCAAACGTAGTTCATTTGGAGTGAGTATTAAGAGTGAGTTGGTGGTGTGTATGTGAGTTCTGGGTCTATGGTAGGGTTTCATGCATCTATACGCACACAAGGGGATTGGCTAGACACGAATATTGCTCGCTATGCTAATGCAGCGGAGATTGGGCAGGTCGATGGCCGCTCCCGGACGCTCGGAGTCATTCGGCAGAACCCGTCGGCCACCCTCGCTCGCCCTCACAATAATTTAATCGTCTTCTTGATATCTCTACCTAGAAATTCTTGGGCGTTTTCTTTGGATTTTGCTTGAGATGAAGCCTTGTGGAGATAAGATGTAATTGGTTTTTGTTTTATGTTTTTTCAAGGGTTGTAGAGAGCAAATAATTATATGAGTACCTAAGACATTGTATGGTTTTAAGTTTGTAAATGGTCTAGGGAGGTCGTTATGATTGGTCTGAAGTTGATTCGCTTAGTTGCTAAGAGACTTATTTAAACCAGTCTTAATTCCTGACATTGAATTGGTGTTTTATAACTATTATGTTGAAAAGATCTTAGGTATAAAAACATTTCTCAAATTTTCTTGAGCTCTATTCTTGTACATATTTTGAGAAAGCTTAATATTGGTGTCAAACAAAAAGTTTCCAAATCCCAAATGGTTAATAATGACAAAGTTAAAATAGTGTCCGGGCGTCACTGGCCAGTGACCTTGAGTGGTGCGCGGGCGCAATAGATTAGTCAGGCATACATGACACACACACGCACACTGCACCCTATTGCGACACGCGGGTGTGTGAGTGTGTGTGCGAGTACTTGCATCAAGTTGGGGTGAGGCCTGCATGTTTTTTAAATCCAGATGATTTTGATGAGAACTTTGATCATAAAAATACAGATGTTTGCCCGCTTTGGTAAACGGAGCCTACCCCAACACACTTGGGAAAAGGCTAGGTTAAGGAAAACCTAGATGTTGAGGTTTTTTACAAGCAGCTAGTGAGAACTAGAGGAAATAATAGTGTTTCTTTATGCGTGAAATATTAATTTGTAACCCCTCTTTTCTACCAAAAACTCGTTTCGTATCATTTAAAAACAAACCTTTAAAACCATTTTTCTAACTTAAACAAGAATCAAAACTATACAGTAATTTACCGCATATTATCTATGTACAGTCAGAAAAAAATGTTGGGTGCGTGGGCGTTTTGACAGGAGAAAAGACAGCCGACGACGCGGCGCATAATGGACGCATAATAATGGTGTGTGCCACATCTCGTGAAAGTGCATCGCTGGCTCGCTGCAGCGGCTGCAACCTTGAGCGGAGCCTTTCCCTCGTCCATCAAACGGGCGCGGGCTCGCCTCTTAACATAGCACCGTACATTAGGCTATCGAGCGACATTTATCGCGCAACCGAGACTTCATTAGGCGGCAGGCGATGAGGCGACATACAAACTACTTCGAGAAACATTTTTGGACCAATCACTTTTAAGAGCTCTGTTTATCGTGGCATATGCAAATTAATTACTATGAAAGTTTGAGTTAAAAGTTTTCAGGATATAATCCGGTGTTTTCTTTTCAAACACAGCCATAAACAGACAAAGCTTGGTATAAAACATGACTAGCTTTGATTCTCAAAGGGTTCGTTGTTTACAAAGTAACAAGTAACAGAACTCCCCTTGCGGTGGTGCGATAGGCGTGCCATGCATGGCTATAAGGCGAGTACATCCTGGAGTGCGCGGGGGCGGGGAGCGTGGGTGCGGGGAGACACACAAGCGGTTATTTCGGTATGCACATTGCATGCGGCGCGGGCGACGCCGGCATAAGCGCAGCAGCGCACTTGCCACTCGAAATAGTCAGGTCAGGGACCGCGACTATCGCCTCGATCCTGCCCCAAGGTCAAGTCTCTGCAGCACCGACACCTCCCACCCCCCTCCCCCCACGGCGCGTCTATGCACATTAATGTAAACGCCTCACGAGTCACGCCTGGCTATGTTCTGTACACCGAAATTCGGTTACCGGGTCCATTTTAACGCTTCATTTCATTAATAGACACGTACCACTGATATCAGTTTTAAATTAAAATAGTTCGAACCTACTAGATCGACATGAACGCACGTTAGGTATTGCAAACATAGAAGATATAAAAATAAATGCATTTATGAATTTGTTATCAGAACGAATGTTGCTAAACGTGACCCGATGAAGTTTTAATCGATTCTTAATTGCGAAAAGTCAATTAAACGTCGCGAGATAAAACCGCGAAGTGCGCAGCGATCGTTAGACAGGTTGGGGTCACAAGACTTGCGATAAATGTCAATTAACCTTTGATAACAAAGAAATCACGAAATTGCAAAACTCATTACCATCCCATTACTCTGATCAATGAGAACCCCTAAATTTTTTTTCGCTCCCAAGATTTGTTCTAAACAGGCTCTCTCGACTGTTTAAAAGAGGAGTATTTTTACAAGCAAGCTACTAGGAGGTTTGTAATATTTACCTAAACCGAAGTCACTAGTAAAAAATAATTGATTGGTTTCAAATCACACAACAAATTAATGACTAACATCAAATCCTTTTGCGAAATGAATGTCACGGGTTTGATCTACTTACTTACTTTGTGTTTTGAATCAAAGTAAAATGCTCCGAGCAATCACAAACAAAAGAAAGTGGCACTATTCACAAATGGATTTCATTGAGTAGAATAGGTATTCGTTGATAAATTCGGGACTGAAAATCGTCCTTAAATCAGGAGGGGCAATCAAGGAGCAGCAGTTACTCCTTGTTATATACCGGAATACCTAAGGAACACATCAACAAAATGCCGGTGCGGCTACATAAACAATAACAGGATTCACCCTCATGTCAGCGTCATTATTATGGCTTCAGCTTCCCTCAGGTTTAGTCATCGACACCATACTGTGAAGGGAACCCTCAACCAAATGTCCTTAATTACGGCGTGACACCTGAAAGTTTATATTGGCTTCGCCATACATGGGGATTTGCACGAGAAGGGAAGAAGTCACGGTGAAGCACTTGTAAATGCTTGGACGTACTTATAAACCATGATGCTTTCATGATTTTGGATAAAGCTGCCAATTATTAGAAAGGACCTTTTCTAATATCATATTAGAATAACTTAATTGCGATTTGGTAAAATTTATAACATTAGCAACTTTGTGACAGTCATGGCTTGCTTTATTATAATGACCAACAACATCAAGACTTTATCAAAGTTCATCAAACATGACATCATAAGTCACAAATCAATTAAATTCAAAGCAATGCCATTAAAATACACCGTCTCCATTATCATGTTAATTGTCCATCTTTGATCTAATCTTGGCAACTGCAATGATTTAATAATGGAACATTTTTGTTTAAAAAATGTCGAAGTTTCGAGGCGCAAAGCAGAGATCAAGGCGTCCGTTGGCGAGGACATTGCACTTCGTACCCCCCCCGGGCCCTTTGGTCCTCGTCCTTCCCCCCACTGGCCCTGCCGAAACTCGCTAACCAGTGTTACTAGCCGACCGGATTAGAGTGTTTAGTCACCGTTGCATTCGGGATGTTTGGTTTATGTACAAAAATGATCAGCCCTGTTGTTGAGAATTAAAATAATATTAGTTGTTATGAGTCATGCCAGCATTGATGATAGACTTTAATTGTCTACAAGATAAGAAGTATTTCATTTGAACTTAATGAAATTAATTTTGTATTGAATTAAATCACCAGAAACATTTGGTGTTTTTTATGTTTCCTACACTGATGTAATTGCTTTATTTTTAGGTTCTTGCTGAAAAGGTTTATGTCGAAATTCATAATCTTTGTCATTTACTTGACTATGTCACAAAGTGTATGTGGCAATGAGCTAAGATGAAACGAATTCTAGGTGGCCTAACAGGCGAGGTCTGTATTGGTAACTCTACTATAAATTGCAAGAGTTACCTATTTAGGTAGAAGTCTAAATAGGAAGAAACCTAAACCTAATTTGTCTGTTTGTTCCTTTCGCTCCTCAGCATAAATTAATATTAATTTAATTCTTAATAATATTAACTTGCAGATACAAGTATCTGAAATACATGATGAATCATCATTATTTTCACTCTATGTATATTATCTTTACCATCAACTGCATTTATTTCACTGGTCAGTTCTCAATAAGCCAAATATCTGGCATTGAATGGAGGATTGCATCAACATCGTCGCATTGGCTGCAACCGGCGCAGACGCATCGCTTCCCGTTACTTGCTATGTAACAAGTATATAGCCGGTATGTACTTACTTGTACTGTTGGCAAACAAAGTTTTATTGAACGGCTGTTATGTAATCAAAAATTGGTTAGTAGTCTTGCTTTTCATGATAATAATCGGCAGGCGCTTTACTAATTATGACCAAAATTTGCCCAATATTATTATTATGTACTAACGCTAGTGTTTAAGATGTGTATGTAACTAACTAACAAATTGGATTGTATGATCTGTAAATAAATAAATTTGATTGATTTGATTGATTGACTAACTCTACGGTTTAACGACTATAATATTTTCAACCTGAAATATCAGTTGGACTTTAGGACTCTACGGAGCACTGAGAACTACAGCATAAAAGGCTTCTAATAAGAAACCATATTTTTATACAACTTTGGATATTTAGGTAAATAAAACCCACTTTTGCTGACGCTTCGTCTGCAAGAGATGCAGCGACGACGGACAGGGGCGCGGGGCGCGGGAGGTCGTTCGGCCTGCCTCAACACGCCGCGCGTTCCACGATGCGCTTGCGCAGCGCGTGACGTTGGCGTTTCCTGGATCAAGAAGTATGTACTTGCATTTATATTACTTAGCATACATTTAGTAGAGAAGGTTGTTACATTCCTTATTGAACTACTCGTAAAATAGAGCCAGGTGGTTGCATAAAAACTTGGCATAGCATTTTCAATATACGTAAACGAATTCAAAGTCGAAATAAGTTAAAGCAATTTTGCGAGAAAAAATTCCATGGAACGTACGTCTGTACACCCACAAATATTATCAAAATAGAAAACGATGAGCAGATATATTAAACGCGAACCTAAAAGCAGGACATGATACTCAAACAAAAACAGTAAATACTCAATAAGCTACTGTCCAAACAATGCTAAAAATAGGTGAAAGACAAAAAAGGCCAGACAAAAATAGAAAACTGAGATGTCCCACTTCGGTTGAACTGGACCGTTCCCGAAACAAGCCAGAAGATAAAATGTTTACCGAGCCTTGTCCAGCTGATTGAAATAACCTGCTTCACTCAAGTACTGTTTTAACTAGTTATTAAGACTACGGTGTTATGAGGTCCTATTGTCCCAACCATTGGTCAGTTAGTCCATACTTTAACGGTTTTTTGAATAGGCTGTGTGGACGGAAAGAAACCAAGAACGTTCGCTTCGCTAGCGATCTGGGAATGGCAGTAAAAAAGATATAAAATATACATTGGGTAGCTGTTTGTCATTCCAATCAGGTGGAGTCGACTGCTTGGCTTTGAGGGCAATCAAAAGCTCTGACACTCAGACTGACCAAGACAAAGTCTACAGAAAATATTCAATCTACAAAGAATTATGTCATTGCGCTTTCTACTGAAAGAACCATTGGTATTGCTAATGTCACTGAGCCTAGTAGTTGGTAAACAAACGGCGTCTATAAGTCTTATGATGTAAGGTTTGATTTGTAAGCAATATTTAGACAGATGAGATATATATAATGCAAGGTACTATAATAAATATAATGCAAGGTAGCAGAACAAGTGCAAGTAGTATCTAGAAAACTAAATACAGTCCAACATATTGTAAATAACAAGTAATTGGATCAATGTGTGAATGTTAATAAACATTGACAATACATTAGTCAGTCAACATCACTTTCTTTGTCTGCAAAATAAATATAATCTGTTAATTACTGGACCTGTATATTTGACCTTATTATTTATCTATTTGGCACATTCATTCCTTTTTGAAAACATCGTAAGGAAACATGCAGGCATGCCTGAGAGATATTTCTCGACGGCATGTGAAGCCAAGTCAGAGGCCCATGGGCGGTTTTAAAACTCTGACACAAGATTAATCACTAACCACACTAAAAGAAGAAGATTTTTTTCTTCATTACATTTCGTCTGCTGGGTTGGCTTTGCTTGACGAAATTGCCTACGGACGAGCGACCTTGTTTCGAGAGCCATGTTTGGTTTTATATTCGAATCTCCAGCGTTATCATTATCAGGGTAGGTAACGCTTTAGACATCAAAATTATGTATCTTATTCTGCATTTTCCTTATTCTGTATCTATAGCAAAACTACACAACAAAATACCACAACGACTACAATTCAAAACCACTTTTCTATTACCCAAGATTTACCGTTACGGATAGGGTTTACCAAAATTTTGTAAAGAAAGGAGTGTCTTAAAGGAGACATTAAACCATTGTAGAAAAGGGTTACATGGTTTAAAAAAAAGTGCGACGATTCTTTCCAACCGGATAATTCGGAAGATTTTACTCATCAAACACTAAATGAGGTCACACAATTAAATTATTTACAATTATCATTAGCTAACAATTTGTACATTTGATAATGACAGTCGGGCCTACGACAACAATGCCCCATTTATTTGTTTGTGGAGCAGTAACAGTGATAGTACTATCACTCAATGCAAATTGTCACTGTGTATGGCCGAATCGCTAATTGAAGTGTTTAGTAAAATACTGATAAATGAAACAATTATTATTACTTTCGTTTGTTATTTTGTTTAAAACTTTTTTTTTTACAATTTGTGCACTGCACATTTCTGCGCAAAAGTAGCTGTTGTGGATTTTTAATTAAGTATTCACCTAACACCGGGTTAATCGAGAACCCGAATTTTAGAAGATATCTAGTTTGCTAGGATCTTTGAAGCAGGTTATTAAGTTAATTAAAATATGCTTGGGCAACATTAGTAAAAAGTCGAGTCCTATACAAACAGAGGTACCTATAGTTTCTTCAAATTGCAGTAATTTGAGTAGTTGTAAAATAATTTTCGTGTGTCGTGATGGCCCAGTGGTTAAGGCCTCGCCTTACATGCACGAGATTGTGGGTTCAAATCCGGGCAAGTACCAATGTGACTTTTTCAATTCATATACTTTCTGAGTTTATCTTGGACATTACTGACATCGGTGAAGGAAAACATCGTTAGGAAACCTGGACTTGTAGTAAATATTATAAGTCTAAAATCGCCAACCCGTCTTGAGTAACCGTGGTGATCAATGCTCGTGCCTTTTCCGTATGAGATGAGGCCTTTGCTCTACAGTGGAACAGTAACAGGCTGGTATTATTTATTGTAAAATAATTTTCAACCATAATTATTTAAACATTTATTTTATTTTATTTGTTACTTGGTTTAATTATATTTGCTGTGCATTTATAACTACGTCTCCTAGAAACGTCTCGTGTTTTAATAAAATATCAGCCTTTATGTGTCCCCTAGAAGCGGATGGAGCTTTGTAAAATCAAAAAGAAAAGAGTTCAATTATATTTAGCAATCTCCCCTGTAATTACAGAGCAAGTTTCCTTAATTACAGTCCCCCAATAAAAGGATAGGTGCTTCCTACTTCCCACGTATGGGGGTGGGCAAAGGCGCATGCGCGACATGTGAACGATGCGGCTTATTATTAAATAAATATAAAACAGTATTTACCTGCGTAGAGTTCAGAATCTTATGAAGATATAGAAAACGAATAAGCTATTTAGTAACTCAACGAAGTGTTAATATGTACCTATTAAAGCCATAGGGCATCATAAACTAGCCTTAGCGTTTTTGTTGTTATATTCATATCCATTTATTTATTGTATAACATAGGTACATTATAAGTTCTTATTTGGTAATACATTGAGGGCGCTACGCCTCTAGGGCGTACCAAAGTAGTAATATATACAATATATTATATTAAAACAAGAAATTAATATAGGTATATGAACAACAAATAAACAAGTAAATAAATTAGATCATCTATCGCATTAACAATTTTCAATCACACTGAACAATGTCGATTAGATAATTAGATAAATTATAATTAGATAGATTATAATATTATTGTAGTAAGTACAAGCCGTGTACCCGAGCCCGATGTCATTTTTGCATCGTCAAAAATGTCGAAGTTCCATACCAACTTTCATCCCCTATTTAATCCCTTAAGGGAATGAATTAAAAAAAAATCCCTTAGTGCTCACTTTCGTTATATAAGGATCTCTTGTTCAAAATGATACTATATTTATTTTTTATGGTACCTACTAGATTTCTAAGTGAATTTAATATTTTACTATGTAGATCTTTGCAGTCGGTTTAGATTACTATCTGGTAGGTACTGAAATTACAAAGTTCAAACATTGGGCACCAATCAGATTAACAGATTATATCCATGTGGGAAACAGTGCTGAAAATACTTTTGAAGAATGCTAGTACATTTTCTAAAAAAGAAATACAAGAAATTGCTAGTATTGAATTAATATCAGGCAACTCTATCGATCCTCACTCTGTACCTAAACGTATGTGCGTAAGTTGATATAAAATAAAAAGACGACACAGTTCCGGCTGCACATTAAGACCTGCGACAGACGGTCTTCTTCATCCGACGATTAATTGATCACGTGTTACATTACATAAAATTAATTTATTTATAGATATAGCATTGAAAATCTTATAAATAGTTAATGCTGTTGCGTTATTTATTTTATATGGGGTTAGGTAAAGGTTTATAAATATTTGTTGAAAGTATATAAAGATAAATATTACAATTTAAGAATCAAATGTCAAATCTATTTTTTATTTATTTGACATTTGATTCTTAAATGCATGTCCAATAGAAACCGTTTGCATGTAAGCGTTCAACGGTTTTCACGATTATATTTATTATCGTTTCGAGTGTATTTTACTTATGAAAAATCGGTTGATATTACATTTGTCGGGTTCTTAAATTGAAACTATCTGATTTTGTATAGTCTCCAGCTGCTGAATATGGCTATCTCAACTTAAAATACATGTGATATTGACATCCTCTGAGTCGGTTTTCGTGATATTCACCAGGTGGAAACTGAAGAGTATTTTTGGAAAAAGATAATAATAGATTCTTTAAATTGTATACGGTAGGTATACACTACGCCATCATTCTTTGCACGGTAATATTCTAGTGTAACAATAAGTATTTGACCAAAAGAACCGCAGGTAGGTACTTATACCTACTTATTCTAAGGGCCTATTTCACGATGTCCGAATAGCCACTACTTATCAAATAAATTCAAAAATGGAACCGAATTTGTAGGATATTATCTGCCAAGTAAATTAACGAGAACCTAATCGTAGGTGGTGAAACAGGCCCTAAGTGATATAAATTACTCTAGCAATTAATTAATATGCAAAAAACGTTTTGTAAAATTTCAAAGAACATAGAAATTCAAATCACAATTTCCGTATTCGTTTGCACACTTAACTATTACATACGAATAACATAGAAGGGTTGACATCACGTGAGGAATAGAATAGGTAATTAACTAACCACCGATATTATTGAAGTGTCTTTAATTGCTAACCAAAGCACAGTGGAGGGAAAATGAGTCATTTTTAATCATGTGTTTATATTCTCTTTACTTTTACTTGTTGGTTTTCCTCCAAGTAAAAAAGCACAGTTTAGAAAACACACATTCAATTATATTTTTCTAAAAATAGGTTTAGCAACGTTTATGAATAAGAGGGTATAAAACGGTTTTCTCCGAGTGCGATAACTCTATTTGCAAAACGAAAAGGAGCGCGAAGAAGTAGATACAGTGAAAAACACCCAGAATTAAAACTTCAGTGGTATTCATTTATACAGGGCAATATACTGTATGCTAATGAATTTTTACGACTTAGTGTTCATTATCGCCAATTCTTTACGAAAGTGGGTTTTCATAAGTGAAAAAAGAAAATGGTTCATATTTCACGATCATGCAACGACGGTTGAAACGTGTAAATGAACTAATAATTAATTTATACTATGTATTTGTTGTGTCGATGCCGCTGCCTACGATTGTGAGAAAAACTACAAATGGCATATGGAATCCATCGTGTGTTACTTGCTTTTATCGATTTATTCCAAACAAGGCATCGTTCTATAAATAAATTTAGGGACATTAAAAAAAGTAATTATAAAATAAATAAATGCACATCAGAGTGGCCAATGACATTTAGTAGCTGGACCCAAAGAGTCACGTCGATCAATGAACCTCATTGTTGTGGCTTGCGAAACTCTATTAACATACTCACCTCCTCTGTAAACGCTTATAAATTGCGAATTTCATTAATTAAAACATTGTTACAATTCCACTTATTCAAATAACTTGTGATTTGAATAAGTGGCCTACCTTTATGCTGCGTGTTTCGCACACAGTTTCATAAACACTACCTTGTTTATAAATAGATTAATTAATTTGGTAATTAATTTAGTAGACAGAATAAGTGTTAGGTATATGCCAACCCTTAATGATACAATTTAGTACGAACAAAGTAACTGATTAGATTGCCAATTTCTTTTGGAATTGATGTAAAGGTATCCGCTTTAGAAAAGTTACCCTAACATGCTTGGCCCAAAAATGAGGTAATAAATAGCCTTCAATCTTCTTCTTACAAAATACAATGCGTTTCTTTTAATTCCAATTTCCGCAGGCGTGGTACAAAACACGTTTTTCCTGAAACCAATCCCGAAACCTGAAAAAACCGTCTTTTTCTAAATGTGCACCTTTTTATGCATTTCTAAAACTCTAAAGGTGGAAATAATAGCGTCTCGTTAAAGCAGAGGGATGGTCAAGTCGTTGGCGGGTCAGAGGTGACCAACGTACGGCCGGACCCTGCACCCTTTCGCAATTGCATTCTACACAGATGGCCAAGAGAAGGATTTACTGACCGTTTTTTGTAATTTTAATGACAAAGAAATCTTTTCAATGGGTTTTCGATTGATCGCTGCACTTTTATGTGAACAAATTATTATGTGAATTTGAATAAATAGGTGAACAGGTATTTTGTATAGATATCAGAATTGATAATTGTTAACGATCTTACACAAACCAAATTGCAGTGACTACACATTAATAAATAGATCATACATTTTGCAAACTTTTGCTGAAATTCAATAAAAATACGTCAATTGGCATAAAAATGAGCAAAGTCTACATTTCTTAATGAAAACATAAACTAAGAATGTTAAGTTCAATGTCAGTGTTAGCGAGTAAGGTACCCACTGTGTAAAGCAAGCAGTGGATCCCATGAGGTCACCGGTCAGCGGTCAGGGGTGACCAACGGCCGTCCAAGGGGTTGCGAATAAAAATGTTTGACCGTGACCAAATACATCTTGTTAGGAGTTTTTTTTGTTAGATTTGTTTTTGCTTTTGTATTTCAGTCGAGATTTGAGCTGTGATAATTTTAAATGAAAAGCTTGTTTAGAAGTGTAATTTGTTGAGCATACCAACCAGCTGTACAAATCAAAACTGAATTTTGGTTAAAGAAAAGAAAAACCAACGTTGATTTTTCCATTTCCATATTTCCATTTTTATACTGAAAACATGTAAGTATAAGTGACTCAATTGAGAGCATTTATTCATCACAACAAAAAGCGAAAGTATTGCTGTGAATCAATGATGTCCGCACAATACCATTACTGACTTGCATAACAGATTTGCCGCATAAGCAAGTCTCGCATTGTTTATATTACATTATTATGTGGAGCTATTAGTCATCTGTACGAAGTTCAATGTCAGTGCACGGATTAAGTTCAAGTTCTCAGTCCCATAGGGTCAGTGGTCAGCGGTCAGAGGTGACCAACGGATCGCGAATGTCCGAGTGGACTCGCAAACCCTTTTCACCATGCAATATTCACCCCACCTGTTCCCAGACACATTGTTACAACACAATAACATTTTTCGAAGTTTTGCAACACATTATCACTTAGCAAATAGTTTTTGCAATTGTGTTATCAGTACACTACGCTTTTTAGCAAAACAATGTGAACAGTAATGGTGGTATGAGAGATAAAAAAAAATTGCGATCCCGGAATTAGTAACAAAAGATAACTCCGGTTACCTCATTGCTAAGAATTTTAACGTGCGAATAGGTAGAATATTACCTAATTTTCAAAAATATCCCACAAAATTCTTAGGAGAATTTCTATGTAAAAATAAATAATAATTGAACAATAAGGGAGGGAACGGAATGGCTCGTTGATTTGTAGAACCGGGTTCGTTTGTCCGTTCGTCACCTCTGACCCACGCTTGACCGGTGTGTCCCTAAGACGCTCTGCCAATCTTTTAGATTAGCAAGTTCACACTAGCCATGACGAGGGATTTATAAAAAAAAGGAAATTATTTATGCGCAAAGACATTTTGACATAGGTAGGTATACTTGCCGTGTTTGTCTCGTCTCATAATCTTTATTTTCAGCACTGATAAGCGTTATCTTTTATACACTTTTGATGAATCGGAACTGAAAATTTCGTCGCCGTCAAAACATTACATTCACGTAGGTATTTTAGCACATGTTGTTTTACTGAGTCAAGGAAATAGACTTTAGCACTAGGGGTAAGGACATCTACCGATAAATCAAAGTAAATAATTTCTGTTTGCAATTATTTCTGAAATTGTCATTATTGTACGATAAGTGTTTTGACTCTGCATCACCCTAAGGTTGACTGGTAGAAAATGCCTCAGGCATTAAGTCCGCCTTTGTACAGTATTTTTACTTGTGCATGAAGTTTTAATAAATAAATAAGTCGAATACAGTTGATTATAAATAACTTTTGATTAAAAATTAAGAACTACTTATAATAAACTATGTAAATATTGCCAGATTTTTCACTAATATTTTAAAATACTAAGGCCAATTTGTTTTTGTAAATACTTACCTAGTTCAAATAAAATTAAATTTTGCTACAGATTTCTTCACAAAATTGCTTTATCTTACTCTATCAGGCTTTTTATCACAGGCGACGTGCCTGAAATCGGAAATCATATTATTATTATTCAAATCGGTTATAAAACAGGTTAATAAGAATAAGTAGGTAGTAGACAACGTAGGTTAGGGTGATCTAAATGCATTTTTACATATATTCCTATCCTACATTCTGTTTAACCAAAGAAGAACGTTTCGTTAGCATATCACAATACCTTTTTCAATCATTTAATAATAAACGTCACATCAAATTTCACAGTTTTGCACAATACGTTCTGTGCACTGGACAGCGGTCAGTGCGATTTACGGTTCTTTTATTTACTCTAAGCTTATTAAACCCCATCTATTGTGTATATTTTGAGGGTAATTAATAGTGTGTATTGTGCAAAATATTCTTTGTTCATCGGTGTTTGTGCTTTGTGTTCGGCCCTTGCGCATTGTGCACAGTTTTGTTTAGGCGATCATTAGCCCAGTGGGCAGTTTCGCACTGACCGGTGATCGCTCGAGGTTTTTTTCTCACAGATATAAGCTACACGACCGTTATGTATGTGATTAATTATATTGAGTTTTTGAACAAGAATTCATTTTTGGTTATTTAAAAAGAAAATGAAATTGGTAATTTTGTGTGTTAATTTTGACTTTGGAAATAACATAAAAATATGTAACTATATTACTTACTTATAGATGCGGTTATACCTATTTTATTACATTTTCACAACAACTATAGACAAACTGCATTGACGTAGGTAGTGCAACTGACCACTGCACATACACACTCGGTCCGTGATGACCTCTGAACTAAGCGTTCTTCATCCAGCCGTTGAACAATTGTGCAAAGACTGGTTCTCAATCTCCATATAAAACGCGTGTGAATCGATTGATCATAAAACGTTCGTATAATAAACTAATAGCATAATAGAATCGCAGTCCAAACCGGACGGACGCTGCGATATTAACATATTTTAGTTTAAAAACCTGTAAACTGTGATTCAAGATAAACCGCGCTCTTTGTAACGGTAAATAGACACAGACGCGAAAATAATAACAAACATCTCCTCAAAACATAGTATATTATGTTCGCCTGATACCACAACTACATACACAACTGTACATAACACACAAACGTAGGTCGTAGATAACGCAAAAACAATTTTATTCAAATGTAGAGACACTTGTGTTTGTGTGAGTGTGTAGGTATTTTCGCAGGACGCAGGCGATTTGCCATGGTCGTGTATGTAGTGGTTCGCGAATCACATCAGACGAGAGGAAGGAGGATCGCCCTCCCGCGCCGCCAGCCAATGGGAGGACTTCCCGTCGCGACCGAGCTCCGTATCGACTTGTACCGATATCGCGAATATATTAGCACATCTGTTATATACTTCCTTTTATATATATTTTGCATATTGTAAAAGTGTTTATGTACAGTTTAACAGTACCCCATTGGTTAATTAAAGGTTCAATGAATATATAACGTCTATGTATTAACTGAATTAAATACCTACGTTGTCAGTGACGCAACTATAAATGAGACCTCTTCCGTACTATGCGGCCTTGGTACCGCGACACGAACGCAAAGTTTTCTACGCGGCTGTTTTGAACAATAGTTTGCGTCAAACGTCAAACATCTCTCAATTCCCGACCGGAAACACAAAAACAAAAGGCGAGGGGTGAATTCTATTAAGAATTGGGAGGATTACTTCTAATGAGATTCTAAAACGCGGTAGGGATTGAACTATGTTTAGCAAAGCAATGTGCAACCCTTCTCTGTGTAAAATATCTCAATTTAAACGTTTAAAAACACGTGTTCGACCGAGCACTGATCCCTCGAGACGTGAACGGGATAACACATTGCTTGTTGTAGCAGTTAATTATGTGGCCTTAAAAATATTAAGCGCTTTTATACCTACATCAAACAAAATCTTGCATACCAGTGGCAGTAACATTAATGAATTAATCGGCTTACATTATATTCAAATAAACACTTGTCAAAATAAATCGAATTCTAATACAATTTATTGAGGCAAACATCGACGTTTCTTTGATAACTAGACAATTCCTTTGTTTCCGCTCAGGAGCTTTAATTGCGTCGTTTAAGAAGTTTTATGTAAAAGAAAAAATGAAGACCCTCTGCTCAAAAGCTACTCAAACTTACCATTAAAACCAAAAATGGCATCAACAGCAAATGTTGAAACAATTACGGCATACCTACAGGCGATACCGCAACCCCTTTATAATTTATGGCAAAAAAACTCAGGGGATGTCGCTGGATTAGCCCTCTGTGTCGCAAGGCAAAAACTCATTGCACATGGGCGTATTTCAATTAGCTGTCAGTTTGTCAACTACACCGCTATTATTTTTCAGAGGACGTTGCAAGTTACCCCTTCCCTCAGTTTAGTTTTAAAAATAGTCTCAAGTATCCTAAAAGCTCTCTGATACTTTGCACGAGTGTCGATTTGAGCCTTGAATTGTTGTTGGAATGAGCGACTGAATCTTATAGAGTGAACTACATTTTGTTTTGGGTAGAGTCTATAATAGGAGTAAGTATTTTTACCTACTTACCAACTTATTGTGTACCTAATTATATAAATTTTCAGCGTTTCAGCAATTCTCTGCTGAAAGGCACAAAGTACAGGATTAGACAATTTAATATTGTGTTAACCAAGAAGAAACAAATTGGATTTTATTGTGAAACAACGGAATACGGTTCACAAAAGAATCCCCTAGGGCCTAGAAAATACAACCATTTTTAATATTCTTGTCTTTTTATATCCTGTGATTAAATATCCCGAGATATAGACTTCATTATGATAGGCTAGCTTTTTTTTTAAGTACAGTTTAATCACAGCTTCCTATAACGATTTCACATCCTTTGAAACAAATCTCTGATGATTTTTTGCCCATCGCGGATATTCCATTTAACCCTTTAATGCAGAGGAAGTGTAGGTAAGTAGGTCAGATAGTACATTGCACATGTTGTGAAAGCGGGGTAAAAAATACCCCTTTATTGCGCTTTGTTTCCACACGTGAAAAAAAAGTTTGATTATTGCCTGCAATTTGTACCCTCAATGCCGTATAGTAGGGTTGTTCTGTATTGTCAGTGGAATGACTACGATTTTAAAATAGGATAGAATTAATAGAAACTTTACTTATAAGTACATCTAGCAAAACCTATACTATAAACTGCTAGGGGGAGTGCTGTTCACACATTTTAAATTTTCAGGGACTTTCATTGTATGATTGCAATTAAAGCTTACCTACATGCAATCAAAAGCCAACCCATAACTTGCTTGGCTTAACCTATGAGAAATTTCCAATTGAGAGCCAGTCGTCATAAGTTGGTACCAATACTAAATAACATCACTATACCTAACAAACCAGCATTTTTTTTTTTTTTTTGTTCTCTCTCGCATACGTTCAACCCTTCCCGCGATCTTGGCAGCCATTCTTTGCCTACCAAATAATTTTTTGTTCATTCCTTTTTAAATGGCACATGCAGTGAGAGCCAGTTTTTTTAGACATGGTAACCAATTTTACTAAAACGCAATATCATCAGCCTACCTGATGCCTGTCTCGGTGCCTATTCTTTTAATAGATCATCTGTAATCGATTAAGCTTGACAAAGGTGGACTCGCTCCTCAAGTTCATACAAGCTTCTTACTATTTTCTTATAGGATTTTGTGGAAGAGTTGAAACAAGTACATTACGCAACGGTTTTGCGTGTCTCGATTTTGTGTTTAAAATATTGCCAGCATCGCGGTAACATGAGAAACCTTTCACCAAAAACAAAATTTAAAAACCCTAAAACTTCACGAAACCTTAGCCTCCGTCAACATTTTTTTCGTGGCAGCTAACAGTAAACCCAAATCCAGCGATATCTTCACCAAAACAAACGGTCTTGCAAAATGTCAGATTCGTTGGCTTCCGAAATCGGGAGCAAAAAATGGCAGGTAAAAAGTCATATACCGGTATAATTGTCACAAATTAAAGCAAAAAATATCGAACAAAAGGTATCAAAATTCTGCAAGCCACACGAGCAGGTAGGCGAACTTTATAAAATAAGGTTTTTTTGTGAGGAAATTGTGCAAAAGCGTGGGACGGGTCGTGGAGTTATAACTGTACCTACTCGGCAAGACATCGCCGACTCGATCCGGAACATAAATCTTCTGTCTGATTATACAATGAAGAATGATATTCGGCAATATTTTGCATGTTTTTGTAAAAATACATATTTATTTTTCTACCCAAGGGGCTAGTATTTTCAGTCATGTGTGAACGGCAGGCTTACCACGTCGACATGAGTTAGCGGTTTTTAAAAGGAACTGAATTCAAAAAAGAAAAGTTCTGAAAACGGAGGCGTCGACGTTGAGAAAACGTTGATCTGCAGTTTACTCATTTGAACATTTTTCTATTTCTTCCAATTCATGTGACAAATTTTTCGAAACATCCAAACAAAATATTACTTAATTGGCAACACATTATTCATCGTCACGGCCCTTTGCCTCTAAAAACTTGCCAAGTTTAGTTTTATCATAAAAGTAAACAATTCCGTCGCGACGAAAAGTGCCTTGATAGTTTTTTGTTAAAAAGAATTTTGTGCAAAAACTTCTAACAAAAACCAAAATCTGCTCTCGCGGGGTTCGTAACGTGATAAGTTTATTTTGAAATGGAGATCGAGTTTATCGGCTTAGCAAAAATTCGGACGAAAAATATGTACGAATAGTTAACTAGAACCACATTTAGATGAATAACAAACTTCAGATGCACAAATTTTGTGTTTTTAAACTTACTTTACACACGGTGTAAAAAGTGTCTTTGTGTCATACCTACTCGTAAGTAGGTAGGTAGACATATATCTTATCGATTTTTCTGCAAGTAGCTAATTTAAACCGGTCTTAACCGTAAGATTGAAATCATTCAAAATTGTAAATTAAGAATCATACAATTACTAGATACGAAAGAAAGGTTTTGCATAGAGCATGCAAAAGCTGTATTTGGTAGTAATACCAAGCAAAACACATGAACTTTTCAAGAATCGCAAGGAACGCCATGTGCAAGTAATATTTTCTTATTCAAACATCATTTCGTTCGTGAAGCCGTTGGTGAGGGCAAACGAGAACATTTGCGTGGAGTCGATGAACCCTCCTGAACAAAAACTCCCCCGAATTTCAGTTGCGCTGGCGCAGACGCGACTGTGTTCTCACGCCGCAACTGAACTCTGACACCAGTAAAAAGTTGCCAAACTATACGTAAAACGTATACATATAAAGTTATTTTATTTATTTTGTTTTGTTTAGCAGGGCCCTAAATGTACAATTCCGTAGCCGACTGCAGGCGACAACTGCAGGCGACGACGTGTCGCCGCGACACGACTGATTTCTATGTATTTTTATGTTTCCATGTAGGCGACGTCTCTTTACAGGGTGCATGTTTGAAACTATAAGTTTATCTTATTCCAACCTCTGTACAACATGTTTGCAATAACCTGATTTGACATACGAATTTAGTTTTGGTTCATTCCTGAAAATAAAAGTGCATTGTTCGAACTTTAAGATAAAATTATTATAGATCCTCAGTATTTAATGAAAATTCATACAGATTATAGCGAATTATCTAGAGCTCATGCATACATAATAAACACAACCACAATACGTCATCTGCCTAGCCTTTTCCCAACTATGTTGGGGTCGGCTTCCAGTCTAACCGGATGCAGCTGAATACCAGTATTTTACATAGAGCGAGTACCTATCTGACCTCCACAACTCAGTTACTGGGTAACAACCACCATATAGAGCTTAATTAAACCAAACACTGTCACTTTTAATCATTCGATAGAAACTGCAAATTCATTTTGTTAGTCATAGTCCAGCGCCAATTTTCAAAAAAAAAAATCTCTCTAGTGATGTCAATTTTAATCACATTGTAACGCAGATATAACACACACTTTTCTCATTTGTATGTAACTACACAAACATTAGCTATGACATTGGTTCCTAATTTCGCTTGCCAGACGTCCCTGTTGCCCGAGTTGGCTCATTAGACATCCCCGAAATATGATTTCTTATAAACACTGGTTAAAATATGTATTATTTATGGAAGCCCTTGACTTAATACGGACGAATCCAATGTACAAAGAAAATGTTATTATAATTCGAGGCGCTCGAAAGGCGCGTAGCATAGTCCTCCTGTATACATCCAACTTGCATAGATACCAACATAACAGGCATGAATCGTAGTGCTTAACTTTCTTTCTATTAGTTAGGGTAATGTGCAGTTTTATAATTAGACGATATTATCGTAGGTGGCCACGTCCTTAAAATGCATCGAAACACGTGCACATTATAACGTTATCATGGACAGAAATTTCGTCATCATGTATTTCCCTATATTTTACTTCCCTGTGTTATCGTAATACCGTGACGTTGACGCGAACGTCCACGACATTATCGCCACGACCATCACTAGGTGATCATGATGAGTTAGAACAAGATGCTTTACTATCTGCTGTTAAACCACATTTCACCCATTGCCAATCTCTTTTAAGTGTAATGGACAACTATCGTAAATGTTGATGTACTTTATAGCTCCCGAGCACATTGTTCGATCTATGAGGTCAATCAACGTTGACATTATCAATACAGATCGCCTATTGAAGTCTTGAAGCCTGCGTACAAAATACTCAAAGAAACTATTGAATTTAGGGTTATAGTTGACGATATTTCTTTTAATTCGATTACAAAATAATAGTTAGCATGTGGCATCACAGGAAGTAGTTTGACTGCGAATGCTATGTTTCCTGCGCCCTGCCGCGAACTCTCATTATTCTTTCAGCAAATATGTTGTGACTACCCTTTACTCGCCTGGGGCGGACGTCGCAAATGATCTCCGTTGCCCTCATAATGATTGTATCATTATCGATCATTAAAGGGTAGACAGTCGCCACATGGCGGGTAGTTTGACGCCACAAGGTGGATTAAGAAATTTAACTGGTTTTATTTAATTTAAAATTAATGATTAATGGTACAGGTAGAATGTTAGGTAAAGGATTATGTAAGTCTAAGTAACTACGTTTGAACAGTTTTTCAATCTAAGCCATGTATGTAATTGCTATTTGAATCTTATTTGAAAATAAGTAATATGACGTAAGGAATTAATTTGTTTTCCGCACATAGATAATTTTTTTTATTAATACGAGTATTACCTATATTAGATATATTTCACATTCTTGATTATTTTGATTATATTTTAAAAAGTATCGGTTCCAATAAATCAATAATGTTTTCTTTCCAAAACCATGACCATAAGTATGACATTTAAGTAATAATATATTTTTGCACCTCCAATTCTGTGCAAAAAGCTGTCTAATCTTCAACCCGTTAGGTGCTTCCATAGAATTGTACGCTGCAATAAAAATTGTGCACCTTGCAAATACATTGTACGGTATCGCAATACCATTCATTCGTGCACAAACCATAACGGTATTAATCTATTGAACGATCTATGGCTGTCATCACTTCCCCAATCCTACAAAATTGTGGGAACAAATTATCGCAAACACTTCTGTCATGCGCAAAAAAGTGTTGCACAAAGTACTGTCGGCAAAAAAGCGAAACTCCCACGCTATGAAAGGGTTGAACATGCACCTGACCTATATTAAATTGAGTAAAAAATCTGTGTTTTCTTTATCTATTTTTTGCTCATTATTCACATTGAAGATATCAGGAGAATGCGTTTGATTTTGTATTGTCACCATGTTTTTTGAATATTTTGATATGACTTTAGTGAAAAGTTTAGAAACTAAAGATTCGCTACGTTTTCAGAAAAATCTGAATAATAGTGCACGATTAATTGCATATTTCCCTATTTCAAAAACCCATTTATTGTCTTTTCGTATTTATGTAATACAATTAGAATAAACATGGGCACAGGTTGCATAGATAATAGATCAACATTAACTATATTTACATAACAAATAACAACAAACCGATTTGTCCGACAGTAGTTTACATTATACTCACCCCACTTGCGCAGGAGTTGCGCACAATGCATGCATTGTTGGCGCTCCGCAGGTAGATGCTAAAGGGTTATCCGCTTATGCAAAAAATACACTAAAACTATCCGATTAACACCACTACAAAACACAACTTAGAAGCCTTAGATCCCTTGTCATGATTTCGTTAATAGTCTTAACTTTCCTTTATATCCTAGACGTGTGCAATGGAAAACGAAAATCTGTCAGTGATAAAGTTTGTATAAGATTTTTAAAACTCAAACCCACGACGTAATCGTATCTAATATTCAAATTCATCATCAACTTTCGCTAAAACAACAATGACGCAATTGCAGATATTCAAAAAGCTTTTATTTCGCTACCTTTTGACGCTCGATTATCATCGACTTTCACTCTAAAGCGAATAATAAATAAATTGCCGTATATGAAACGGTGTGCGTGTCTGTATTTTGGTTCACGCCTCAACAACGTGGGGTTTCGTGAATTTGGCGGCCTTTAACGAAGGTGCTTCATTAACAATTCATTGACGAGAACGCGTGAGCCGACAAGGGAGGGTGAAAAGGCCGACAGGCGATGTGTTGCAAAATGAATAAATACTGGCGAGAAATAGGGGCAGTTCGCTAAGGTAACGACCGATGTAACTCAATAATGCAGCCAAATGTTCTGTTTCAGGCTGAAAACCTCGTCTTTCTGGTAAAGGCTACGAGTGAAGAGGTCTAACAAGACTGGTCCTGAAAATACAACGCGAAACAAAGCATCGGTAATAAGAAACGCCGACACGATAATGCCATGGCTAACAGTTGCAATCGACAGTTCGCAACCGCCCCTTTCTCGTCAAGGCTTCATTAACTATTACGAGTATGTATGTTTTACGTTGCATATTGTCGATACTTGATGACATCATTGTTTGTTTTATGCTTTGAAATGCGTCTTTACATTTCATTTTTACATACGTATAATAAGTAAAAAACTGCATTAGACAGATATGTGTGCGCAAATGTATAAAAAACTCAGCGTTGAAGCACCATGTGCAGTCGCAGGTGCCCTCCGTTCCCACACAACCCTTTCAGCGACCGACCTCTCGGTTCGCACCGCCCCCGCCCCGCAGTAGCCCCTCAAAAACTGCATAAAAACTTCTAAAACAAACACCCAATACAAAACGAACCGAATGTCTTCAACATAAGGTTAAGTTTCAGCTGTAAAACCCTATGGTCGATAGTACCTTTCAACTCGCTGCAGTCATTAGTTCCAAATTCTACCTGTTCCGATTTATAGAGGCTGTCGTGTCATTAGATTTATTGTGGATATAATGCAATCCTCTCCATATTTTTTTCTTTTGATTCGGACTAAGTATGTGCAGTTCTGTGTATAAAAAGTTATTTTCAAGGCCTGTTAAATAAATTAAGTTCTGTACTAAATGTTCTTACTGGAATGTGCCGCACTATGTGTCCGTCGAGCTCAAAGATAAACAAGTGCGTGTCGGACCACGCACAATGAAGGGTTCCGTAGTTGGGATGAATTTAACCCGAGATCACTTAACATTGCAGTTGAAAAACATTTTCTCATGTATGAGAGGAGAGATCATGTTTTTCAAACTGCAAATTTAAGTTGGTCCATTATTACTCGTTAACCTATAAAGCCTACTTAGCTATGATAGTTTTCCTTTTAACTTCGTTATATATACTACCGCTGTTAATTTTTTCACAAATCCAAGTACAAACATGTAGCTGGTAGGGGGGAGACACTTGACTCTAAAAAATTAGCACTTTAAAGTTTAATATTTCGCAAACGGATGCCTGAATTGAAAAACGATTTGGGCAGAGCCTCAATATTTTTGAAAGACGTTTCCAACGACATCACACACCCTGGGATAGGCGAGATAAAAAAAACATCTCCACTTTACGTGTAGTACCCTTAAAAAAAAACTGATTTTGCTTTACCACTTTGTCGGCGTGATTAATATATATAGGTACCCCTGCCAAATTACAGCTTTCTAGTACTAACCGTCTCTGAGCTAAGCCGCAGACAGACAGACAGACAGACTTGGCGAAACTATAAGAGTTCCTTGTTTACTACGGAACCCTAAAAAAGACTTATAAGGCTATGTGATGTATGTATTTATCCAGAATATGCATGTTTAAACTTTAAAAAAATCTCTGCTACAAAATATCACTCTTTTAACTGAAAACAGTGAAATAAGGTCACATGCAAGAAGCCAGAACACCAATTAACCATAATTTCTTTACCAATCCCAGATTCACAGCATTCAGATTGCAAAGTGATAAAACAAACAACCTTCTTTGTCCCGTTATCTGTGTCTGTTTTTGTAAATGGGATGTGTTTTGTAGCCAATTAAAGGTAGAAAGGACCCGGCTGTCGGTCCGCAATAAATCGCACAACCCCATACACGAAATGTTTCCGGCGCGACGAGTGGCCAGCCTGTTCCGTTTTAAAAGTGATCATTTGCATTGGAAATATGTGCTTTTTTGTTACTTATGTAACTTGTATTTTGTTATTGCGTATGTACTTTTATTTACGTAGCTAGTAGGTATTGGTCACCATTTACCTAAAAAATTGCCGTAGCAGCAAAAGGTCTTCACTTTGTTTGACGCACGAATCCTAATGAACGTATCTCATCCATTCGATTTGCACAACTATATAACTGGCTGCTACGAAGTTACGCAGTATCTGTAGTAAACGCGATGTGTATCAAATTATCCTTTAGCCTCTTTTTGGCCGCACTCTCTAAAGATATGAAATACACATTTAAATAATCCTGAATTCCAAAATTGGACATTCACTTTAATCTTTATTACCCCAGATAACTAATTTACAAAATGCACATATTATTCTTTAATGAAAAAAAGCATAAAATGTGTTATCAAAAGCCCCTAGACATTTATAAAGAGTGGTGAATTAATTCGGTTTGCGTGACGTAAGGCGTCCCCATTGGTCGATGCGCACAAGCTGCGCACGATTGCAGATCATGACGATATTCAGCCTTCACATCTGCCTAGCTAGCCTGACCCGTAATTACTTATTGATATTTATTGCCCTCAGACAGCAAGGGTAAGTTTGCATGCTGATCGAAGCTGGTAACTCCTTTGTTTGCACCTTATCGAAATCAGCTTAAGTATGATCAGCTTAAATTCCGTTGAATTATGTGAATTGCACAGGCCCTGACCCATCTCTACGGGTAAATATGAACTTAATACACAGAAGAACATGTTTTTATAGGGAATGCTTTGAAATTACATATATTAGCTTGAATTGATACTTAGCCTTCTTCCTCTCTCCTAATTTTGCTGTGCCCGACAGGGTCTATGGTTTTTTTACTTTGTTATACCATCTATGGAATGCAATAAAGAATTGAATATTGACTATTTAGTGATAAATTTCTAGTTATCATTGAGTTTTAAGCAAAGAAGACGAGTTTTGCAGTTCATACATCGTTGTATGAAAACCTACAAAAATATGAAATGCATTCTGGTCCTATTTATTTATAACAGTGTACAGAGTAGATTTGTTGCAAATGGGTCAGCACTCACCAGGATCCTCGTAGGCGATAAGTGGAGTACTGAACTGGACTGTAATAAGAAATAGTTAATGACATGAACTCTAACTAGAACGTATCGTATCGTAGACGTAGGTCTAACAAAAATGTGATCACAACGTCATCTTTGGTATGTTTTGAAAACATTTACTATTTGGTAAAACATATTACGAGGAAAAGAAAATGCATACATAACTCGTAAATCGTTTTTGACACTAACGTTAAGACAATGTCATTGTAATCGGCATAAAACTACACATGTTTACTCGAGTATCTCCACTCGATATAAAGCGAACCCTGAAACGAAGGCCGAGATAACATCAAAGCAGAAAGATTATTCACAGTAGTACCTACTACATGACAGAAAAAGCCAAAGGGCATTAACAAATATTTGACAATACTACGAGTATATGCAGTGGAGTGTTTCCGTAACCGATATTTCTCATTAAAGCAGTTTGTTTGAGGTTCGATAAAAAGCTGTGGCCGATGATGGCCGGTGGCCGCGGGAAGGGTTAGCTATCTCAACCCTCCACCGCTGAGGAGGCAAACAAGCAGATGTTCGCAGCTACAATTACATAATCAACAGTTATCGTATTCAAATGGGCTCGCATTGATTTCGACCAAAAATCATACAAACATTGGATGCGAACCAAATGTTTTATACATTTCTACCTTTAACGAACTGTCTAGCCGATCAGATTGAGTTTCTAAACAAACAAAGATTTTGTTAATTGTTTAAACGAGTAGCATATCAATCTTTTGATTGTTGGTTATCGTAGCATCTCATCGTTCCGATTGAAATGTGTTACTTACCCAATAATTGAAATTGAAAGTCGTAAAGAAAGCAAGAGATTCATATTATTGTAAAGTCACTGGAGCACCGGGTAACGATTGTTACATTCGTGCAGCAACTAGCCACTCGGTTTTGGGAGTCCCTACTCCCGCGTCGCCTGCGCAACGACGCGAATCACGGTTAGAGTTACATCGTCGTATTTGTAGAAGGAAGTTTTCTAAGATGCGTTGAGAAGCGTCGACGGATGATTACTTAGTTCCTTATGTTGCTTAGAGTGTATGGTAATAAAAGTGGTGAGCACGATGCGCTCTATACGTAACGGTGCAGTGGTGTCTGAGTCACAGGGAACTGACCTACGGGCATGCAGCCGAGTGCATTGACGCCGCAGCCGACGCACTTATCACTGGCATGCCTCTTAAAAGATAATGTTTAGAACATGCCCTTTACGACTGATGAATAACACATGTTTCATGTATTCATGTCTGACTACCCTAAATTATATTTGAAGGTCAAAAACACCGTATTTATCAAATTATAGCATTGAACAAAATGTTTACAATGTCTGCACGAATTTTAATAACAGCTACAGACAAGGATAGTGTAGGTAGAGCACAATTTTACGCAATAAATGACGAAGAGGGCTTTAATTTACCTTTTTTCCTCAAGTTATCTCGGATTTTTGACCCAAATACGTAGGTACTAGTCACTGTATAGCAACATCCAAGGAAAATAACATTGACATGGAACTTATTATACCATAAAATCCGATCACATTATGTTCTTGCTAAATTGAATAAACAGATTGATTCCTATTTGTATTAAATATTGTTGTAAATATATATTTTGAGTAAGTAAGTCATGGCAAACCTTTAGTAAAACCCTTAAAACTGTACATAATTAATTGGTGGTTACGAAAAATTCAATCAACTATATTATGTATTATCATCGGAGCAGCCACTTTAAGCGTAGAATAATTTGCGTAGCGAAATATTTTGCGTAGCGAAAATTCGCGTAGAAGGTCGCGTAGCAGATTTTGCGTAGCGGACTAATTTGCGTAGCAGAAACATTTGCAGTGCTACGAGCAGGCACAATGTACACATACTGTGAAACTTAACTAGTTAATGATTGACTCATACTTTAAAATATCTACCGAAACAGACTTTTTATCATGAAATACAAAATATTAATCGTGAAATCGTCAACTTGACCGTAATTCGTGTGATCTAGCCAAGGCCCCGCCGGATGATAAGGCGTGTGTTTCACAATAGCAGAATTATTTGCGGCGGAGGGCCAACCGTTGCCTTGAGATGCGCGCACAAACAACTGTAGCGAACGACTCCGCTGAAATCTTAGGCACTCACGCGCACAAGTGGTCGGGCGGAATCATAGTTTTTATTATTTCTCGCGAATTTATTGGGAATTTTCACGAAAATTTTGAACATTATATTATGGCATTAACTTTGAGTGGTGCTGTTTTGATTACATACCTCAGTGGGCAATTTAAATATAAATTTTAGTGAAGTTGGGATTTTAAAGTATTTTAAAAGTAATTTATTTAGAGTGGTCTTTGTCTAGGTTATTCTGTTTTAAGAATTAACTTCCGAAATTGTATGATCTGTAGATATATCAACTTAAATAACTGCTAAAGGAGTGTACGTGACAAGCGAAGTCGCGAAGGGCTTTCATTGGCGATTGTACGAGGTGCGCACACGCAGTGTAGGTATGTGTAAGTGGGTCAATGGCGGCGCGTGACGCTGACGCGGCCCTTTGCGAGCCGTAGGGCTTGCCTTGAACCGTCCCACTAATACCCGGCAGCTTCACTGTATTAATTTGCGCTCAATATTCTGCTAAAAATAAAAAATATATAAGTCTAGGCCACAGTGGAGACAACATCCGCCATTTTAATTGACTGATCGTCGTCGCCTTGATTCTGTATTTGTTAGATCTATTGTTAGGTACTTTTGTCTAGTTTTATTGAATAAGGAATTTACAGAGGAAAATGAAACCCTTCTAAAAATAAATATCGTCTCTATGGGTATGTGGTTTTTTCCTGTAGACCATTTTTGGACGATTCCAGAAGCGTTAGAAGTACAAAGAGGGTCAGTGGCCTACCATGTCGTCAAAGCTAATAAAGTGAATTGAGTCATGATCCTGTGCTATATTTGGGGACGGAGACTTGCAATCTGATACCTACTTTAAAAGTATGGAGATCTATATCATAAATTGCCGTAGGACAGGGATCGAGCTATGATGTGATGACTCGCATGAAATTTTGATTCTCGTTGTATGTAAGGCTCTTTTTTCGATCAGCAGAATTGAATGGTTAGTTAGAAGTTTGGAGTTTTTGGAGGACTCTACTAAACAGACATCACATACCATTTTAGTAACTGTCCCAATATTCTATGCTATAAGAACATGGACAACTAACAAATATGTAACAATGTTCATGTGGTAGGTTTAAATTCATAACGTAGTCGTATATTTTACAACGTATATCTTTATTGTACTGATTATAAAATAATGTTTGCAATTTAAACAAATGTTACCAAGAACTACTTAGTCATTTTAATTACATAAACAATTTTTTTTGGAAAGTACTTACTCACCTAACATTTATTTATAAAATCTGACGGTATGAAGCTAACTGTAACTTTTTACGAATTTAATGAGTAGGTATACCCAAGTCAGTAATATTACGGAAACATTCGCTCATTTGTGCACAAACTGTAAATTAATTAGACATTCTGCCGTTGGTAGGTACTTGGTACCGTTTTCAAGAGTATTCTTTCGCAACGTCAACTAATTTTGTGAATCGTTTTCGATTCACTTCATCAACTGGTTGGCGAGGTCGCGTAATGTAGTTGAAAAATACTGGTATTTTAAATACCTATTTTAAATGGTTACCAGCATAGCTAACAGTGTACTGGGGTGTAAAAATGTGATAAAAATTGGCCACTAAATGGTAATGGCAATGGTAATGGCAATTCTCCTGAAATCTAAAGCAATGAGCCCCGGATGTCCTTGATTTTTCGACAGATATTATTCGTTTTTAATAAAAATGACATTTTTCACGTTTCACGCTTACGTTTTTTGGTGTCTACGTGCCGGTTTCACGAAAATCTGTTAAGCAAATGTCTTTGGCAATTTTCGCAAACATTCATTTTTTTGTCGTCTGACCTCATACATACCTTAATATTAATTCGCAAGACAATTTGAATACTTGTGTCCAGAAAGGCTTGGGATGTGTTTGAACTGGTATGTTTTCCTGTACCATTCTACGAGGTTGAGACCAGGAAATCGTGCTCAAGCGACGGATAGTCACGGATTGAGCGTCCGAATTGAAGGTTCGTTAATATGATTGCAGTATAATAAAGTACAACATTGAGTTAGAGTAGCGCTGTACCGGTAGTAAAGTTACGAGTAAAGCAAGCACGCGCATAGACGATTTGCATAAGGGCCGCTGTCAATGTTAACACCGGTGGGCAATGGATAGAAGGTCTTGACGACCTTCCGCCGCCAAAGCGAGGCCCTTTGATTCGCCATGACGCCACTTAGCGCTCCGATAAATTATTGTGGAAATAGCTTAACATTTTTACAAAAATAACGCCATAAATAAGATTTAAATAAATTTTGCAATTGAAATTCCTAACGGGAAGCCGGAATGTAAGAACGAGGGGACATGCGCTTGATAAAATTATATTTTTCAACTGACTTATCGTTTGTTTCAGGTACCTACTGGATCGGAAACACTCAAAAGTTATCGAATTAAAATTTAAAATCATGGTAAAATTGAATCAAGTTAAACTTATTAGCAGTAACATTGGACGATGGCATCAGACATAAATATTTACAACATGGACGATCAAGGCAACACTTATCATTAACAGATTACAGTCTACATCAAATGTCTCTAAACAGTAAGATTCTGGGATTCTAGTTTTCTGCCGCCAAATTTGTGATACACCAGTTAGGTAATTTTCTTGGAAAAGAGCTAAAATTCGAAAAAGTTATAAGGGACCTGTCGGAAAAGCGATATACGGATCCAACATTGGACTTTCATTCTCGTTGGTTTTAAGATTTCATATCAACAAAGCATTTGGACATTATTGGCTTAGCTTGCTGAAAAATACACTCAAGAGTTTTAAGAATATTGGGCCAACATCTTTGTTTGTTTTTGATATTTAACTGCTACAAAAACATTATACCTACACGAGAAATGCGAAAATAATCACCGTATAACACACAAGCCGCTTAACTTTACGCTGAAGTTTATCAACCTACTCGTAGCTGACTTCATATTACGAATCTCTGCTCACAATGGTCGCACAATCATCTTACGATTGGGGACTTAAATAACCGGGTCATGTCCACCATATCCTGGCTGGACCGATGTTCCATATATTCGCGACTGCAAGGTTGTATTACACAACGCGGCTCGTTTACACGTGTCTTGTTCGGGCACGACGACCTCTACCGATCACTTCCGATTCGCATGCGCAACGAAGTACATCGAATATTTTGAAAACCGAAGGTGATCATCATACGGAAACTTAGATCACGAGGCTGTGGCATAAAGATTAATAACGTCTTATTTAAATACCTCATTATTTTTATTTTTTATCGAAATGTGTCCATTATTGTGCGTATTTGAATTTGAATAGGTAGTCGTGTCCTTCGTATCTTTAATTTGTTTTTATTTTTCAGTTGAGTTTACTGACCTTAAGTATTTGTAAACAAATTGAATTCAATTATAGGTAGGTACTTATATAACTATTTGGTTGTTTATTAGGTCATTTAAAGCCATTTGCCTACTTAGATAGACATTTCCGAATAAGTAGTACAAACTCATGAACTTTCAACCTTCAGCACAAGCGATCGATCAGTTAAAAATAAAAATAACTTGCCTTTTTCATTGATTAAGGCAGAATATTCTAGTATCTACTGGTATCTACGTTTTACTTGTCGTTCTAAATTCACAATTTCGAGGAACTGAATTTGAAATGGGTCAATAAAAACCACAATATGTAATATGAACTGAGATGAAATTGGCTTATGTGTGTGGAACGATCAAAACACATTAACAGCTTTTGAATGACTGCGTATGCATTTGGGTTATAACTGGCAAACTTGATTTGACATAGAATGTGAGATAAACGGGTATCGTTAAATATAAATTATTATGGCGAGGTGTTGTCGCCATCTCTCCGAGAGTCGCCATCTGTCGGCTCTCGTCATAATATATGGTCTTTATTAGCGCGCATGCAAATTCGAGTGCTGTCGGTGACCTGAATTCGGCGACATCGCTATGGCTCGCTCTGGCGTAGCGCGTAGCAGTGCGTAGCGAAACGTCGTAACCGACACCTACCGGGCTAATACACTGATAACGCGCTAGGTGACCTAAGGCTTTGCTACACCGGATTGCCTAACGCAACGTGCGTCCAGTTTATCTGCCAACGTGTCCAGCTGGGCTGTCTAGTGGTTTTGCTTTATCAATCCTAGACCTAAACTAGAATTTATATGGCGTCGTTAGTACGTGTTTATTAACAATAACAAAAGAATAATAATTTTATCAAAATATAATTAGCACATTTGTAATTGACATTTTTTATAAAATTATACCAAGGTCTTTTAACTAGTAGTTACTTAGTTCGTTTTGAAAACTGGCAATGGTCAGAAATTAAAATTGAATCATTGAAAATAAGTTTGATAAGGTGACTAACGCATAGAAAATGTCATGTATTTTGTCTAAATAACGAGTAAGGTTTCTTTAGTCCAGAATAAAGGGGAATTCTCCTGATATCTAATAATAAAGACTTCATGTAAAAAAGTGTGACAATATCAGTTGTAACCGTAACTCATTAAACCGACTTCAAAAAAAGAAGGAGGTTATATGTTCGACGCGTATGTATGTTGTTTTTTTGTGTTTGTTTGTCCGTCAATTGTATACCGATTTTGAAAATTCTTTTTTTGTATGAAAGGATATGCTTCCAAGTTGGTCCCATATAAATGTTATTAACTTTGCTTGGATAGTTTTTGAGTAAGCATCAATACTACGCATTTTTCCCACTTAGTATATGTGGATGATATGATGATAAATTCCTGTCACTGCTATTTACATAGCAGGTAGTGGTATTCGAATTTGTGTGGGGTAGGTACCACAACAAAAAAGTGAAAAAAAAAAAAAACAACTTCCAAAAAAAACACTACAAAGTGAAAAATAACTTTAATTTCGGAAGTCGGTGGCAAAAAACAAAAATTCAAAACCAAATACACCGACTTCCGAAATTAAAGTTATTTCTCACTTTGTAGTGTTTTTTTTTTTTTGTAAAAAGTTTTTTTGTACTAGCTGTTCAATGTGTCAAGCCCTTGCAAATGCTACAAAACGTTATGCAATAAACCTCCATACGCAGGGTCTCAAGAACCTTAAAACACTTATACAACAGCTATTGATATTTCCAATAACGAATTCTAAATGAATCGCTGAATATTTATCAGTCATTAATTTCTGGAAAAACCACAAAAACGTTTCTCGCATTCCATTAGTGACTGTATTGAGCTTGTGGCCCTTCGTAGTCCGCTATATCGGGGTCCGCCAATGTCAAGTTGCCGAGTCGCGCATTCTAAAGACACGCTGTCCACTAACGGGACAATCCACAAATATGTGGACGTGCAACCTACTGGTTCTGCACTATGTGATCCAGTTTACGTCGAATGTGTCGACACACGAAATCAACAATGGAAAATACCTATATGAGCTCTAGGGCTAGTGTTGTGTACTTGATAAACGTTTTACATAAGAGAAAAGTCGTCGAATATTACGCATTTCATCGATATGGGTCATGAAGTTGTGTTTTCATGCATTGAGGCTGAAAGGAACTTTTAGAGTTGCTCATAGTTTAATTAAAAGATTTTTATGTCTGTATCTTGATTCTAGACGATGTGATCGTTCAGCCTATGTTTTACTAACCATATTAACCCAAAGCTAGCTACAAACTGTTCTACTGTTGAATACAAATTTTATTTACCTAATCTAAAACATAGGGACAAAATCCTTCATCGCATCAATTAAGGAAAACCCAATGCAAACAACTATTTATCATCAAATTAATCAGCATTGCGGTCAACTGCTATACAGTTGTAGCCCTTCAATAACACATAGAAACTGCGTGTGCGCACACAGTAGTTTACCCACACAGTTGAAGCAAGCGCAGAATCGACACAAACAATGTCTATGTACATTGTACAGTCAGCCTCAAAAAGATGTAGGTATACATCGACAAGAATTCGTTGAATTGTCTAAAATCTTTGTTCCATAATATTGTATCAATGTGAAGCCACAAACATATTACGCATTGGGTACTTAATTGTAGTTATACATTGAAACAGGATTATGAAAAACAAATTGTAGACAATCAAATGGATTTTTGTCGATGTATACATCTTTTTGAGGCTGACTGTACGTGTGTAGGTTAACACACACATACGTGCGCTGAAGACTTTGTTTTGCTGTTGAGATTCGCGCGTGCAGTTGCGCAAGCGGCGGTGGAGGCCATTGACTCGTGGCGGCCATGTTGGCGGCGCGGGCGCGGTAGTGGAGCGCGAATCCAGCAACTTCTGTTCCGCGGCGTGTCGTAATCGTGTGTTTACGCCTCACCGACGCCGATGCCGATCGTCGCCATTTGCTAGATAACACGCTGAGCTGCGAAATAACTATTCTCTTTGACAGAAATTCTGAGTAGAGATTAGCTGCCTGGTTGAAACTCCAAATACATTATGTATGACGTCATTGAGTTAATATCTACCTAAGTACCTACTTACTTGGAATTCGCATTAATAATAAATATACCATACTTAAGTAACTCTTTACTAGATCATTTCAGTTTTCAGTAGGTATACCTACACTCTACCAATGTATTCGATGATCTTCAGGACAGAAAATTGCAAGCCTACCTACTTACAGATTTTCCTTTATTGTAGGTAGATATGACCTCTTTATTCAGGTACCTAAAAACCTATTATATTTTCAGCTCAAATACTTATAATTAGGTCGCTCATAAACAGCTGAAATAATACTAATGTCAATAAAACCGTATGTGGTTTTAATAACTAAACTTATACTATAGGTACTTGTTATCATAACCTTTAATCAAATCGTAAAGTTTGTAAAATGCTTTTTATAGACCATTAATTATCAAGAAAGTGGTTTTTAATGTGAATCTACGAATTTTACAAAATAATTATAAGATAGATTTATTGTAATGCAATCCGAACCATTTTCTGGACCACCAAAAATTCCAACCTATTAATCTGACTTGTAGGTACTTTATGATGCATTTTTTTTTAATCTAGACCTCAAGTTTCATTTCAAATGTCCGTCTTGTCCATTCTAAAGGCTGAAAAATCGGTTACGCCGCAATGAAAAACGCGAAAACTACAAAATCAAGAAAATTTCCACCGCCGCTTACAGCGAGTCAAACATATAATTTAATAATTCGTGTCGCATTGATTAAGCCGGTTTTCAAGGCGATTCGTACTTCGACGACGGACAATGAACGATGGTCTTCGGAATCGAAGGAAAATTCGACACATATTAATGGCCATTTTATCGATTCGAGTGTTTCAAAAACGTAATTTGTTCGAACAAAATAGAAACTTATTTCGCCCGTTGTACGTTACGCAACTATATTCGCGAACAGATAACAGAGTAGGTATGTATAGCCCCTCCGTCCTCCGTCCTCGCAGAATCCGGTCTCATATACGTCCCTCTCGCTCACTCCCGCGCTATCAGCCTATCTTTGTCTCGCCATCACTATGACATAGATACCATTCGAGTTGCGAAACAGCGCGGATTATATAGCAGGTGGATTGTGCCGTAAACGAGTTTAAATAACTGCTTTCACATGTCTCTGAATAAATAAGCACACATAACACGCCATTTGTATATAACAAACAACATAATATCATTAAATGCAAATCCGACAATCAACTCTACCTATTGATGGAAGCACATTTATAAACGGCGTCTTTTATGCGCCATTAAAATCATAATATATTTGTTTTTCAGATTTAACGTGAACTGAGCTGCAGTAAATAACGAATTACTATTTTAAATTGTCAATAACCAGAGTATCACATAGTGATGTTCTTGTTTGATTTTGAACTCTCGATTCTACCAGGCGCACAGAATTCCATGCGGTATCGATAACAAACGGTAAAGATAAAGTTACAAACTACACGTAAGTATCGATAATCATGTCGTGGTGTCGTACACAAGCACCGTCTGCCACATTGTCTTATCAACCTACTTGCTGGAAACCTACAAGCATCGGATTTGCAACGCAATTTGCGAATAGTGACATCGGAGGCGGAGTTTGCGACATCCAATGCAAGGGCCAACAGGACGCATGCGCCATGATGGTATAAAATAGTGCTAAGCCGATGCGTGCCTTTTGATTCCCATTTATTCGAGGCGACACGCCACCGATAGCCGGCGATAAGATAAGTATAATCGATATTTTCGCGCGATTTGCCGCCGCCAGCACGAAAGGTCACTCACGTTGCGAAATAATGTAAAGAACGCCGTTTTTATGAACACACGAAACAATAACAGGAATGCTGATAACATCATGGAGTTATAAAGCCAAATCCTCAAGTAAATGATAGAATTCCCGCTTGAAGGACTTAAGGAAATTCTTGTAAGAAACAAACGAGTATTCTCAGTACACCCTGGGCGCACGGACAAATACCAATTTGTAATTTTGTTGAGACAGGAAAATGCTGTGACGATTGAGCGATTTCCGTTTGACCTACATACAAGTAGAACTAACCATTAATTTGTATATCTATTGCGTAAAAAATTACATTACTTACTTTAAAAAAACCCAGCGTGTCTACGTCATACACAAGCGTTATACTTAACTATACAAGGAAATTTATAAGTTCATACTTAGCTGAATTATCTACGGTATTTTAAGTTTTTCACAAAATCATCCAATAGCTGAATTTCCCTAATAAAATGACCAGCTTTCAAGAAGCGTTGAGATCTTTTTACTTACACTTCCAACTTTAATGGCATTAAACCAATAAAGCTTTGTGCAGACTAGCGCGACGCGACAGCGCGACGCGACACCGGTTATTGTTATACCGTGAAGTTTTCTTAGAAATCGTATTGTTCGAGTCGCGTCGCGCCGTCGCGTCGCGCTGGTCTGCACGAGCCTTAATACGCCAGTGGCAGTGATAGCTTAGTGGTGTGACCGTCAGACTGCCAAGTCATTGGTCTCGAGTTCGAACCCAAGGCACGCACCTCTGACTTTTCAGATTCATGCGTATTGTATCATTATCACTGGCTTAAAAAACAGTGAAGGAAAACATCGTTAGGAAACCGGCATGCCTGAGAGATATTTCTCGACGGCATGTGAAGCCAAGTCAGAGGCCCATGGGCGGCTTTAAAACTTTGACTCTAGGTTAGTCACTAACCACACGAAAAGAAGAATAAAGCTTTGTGCAGACCAGCGCGACTTGTCGCGCGACGCGACACCGGTTATTGTTATACCGTCAAGTTTTCTTAGAAATTGTATTGTTCGAGTCGCGTCGCGGCGTCGCGTCGCGCTGGTCTGCACGAAGCTTAATACGCCAAGCACTGCATAAAATACAGCTTCCCTATATTAAGTAGAAAATTTCGCTACACTTTCTAGTGTCATAGTGTAATAAAAAAGCTTTTAATTAGTAATAAAAAAAATACCTAAGTAGGTACTTACGTCAACTTTAAGAATCGTTTTAAACCATTTATCAATTATGGTAAAACTCGATGGTGCTGCTTTGGCTTATTTCTACCTCATCAAAGTGCCTACAAAAATGCTTCTTCTTCTTCTTCTTTCGTGTGGTTAGTGACTAACCTAGTGTCAGAGTTTTAAAGCTGCCCCCATACCTCTGAATTGAGTTCACATGCCGTCGAGAAATATCTCTCAGGCATGCCGCTTTCCTCACGTTGTTTTCCTTCACCGTTTTTGAAGCAAGTGATAATTATATAATAGGCACATGAATCCGAAAAGTCAGAGATGCGAGCCTTGGGTTCGAACTCGAGACCTATGACTTGGCAGTTCGACGGTCACAGCACTAGGCTATCATTTTTAAATGCTCAAAAACGGCAACAACTCTCAGCGGTCAATTACCAAAGGCAATTCACAATTCAAATTGCTTTGTCAGCACAATAACAGCTATCAAGTACGACCCTACAATCTACATTATTATATTATCAATAATAAATCAAGTCCTATAACCTCGTCTATTTACTAAACAATTATGGTAATGTACCCAAGTACTATGTAATTGTAAACCGCAACCACATGTCTATGTGTACCTAGTAGAAGAACGCGAATCGTGAATTACCAATGAGTGCTGGGGACGAGTGGTTCTATGAAATGTATAGAAGGTAATGCAAACCATTTCACTTGTCTTAGCCGCTGACATTGACAAGCTGCATTATAGATGAGGTAATCACGGTAAATAGCGTGCGATGCTTGCCTAGACTGCACTATTTTCAGTTCATTGGACACAGTTAATGTGAAGCTACTAAATGGCTGATGGCTGAACATTTTAGTTCTGTTCTACTTATGTTAAGGGTTAATTTAGTATTTATGAATGCATTTCTGTGTTTTAAAGGTATTCTGATTGTTGCCAGATTACTTACATATATCTGTCTCAGGCAAATTGTATGATTTGTCATTTTACAAACGGCGCCGTCCGTTTACAAACGCTGGCGGTTTTGCAAAATGCCTAAGCCAAATTGGCAATTCTTTCAATTGTTATAATTTCGACATTGATTGTTATTGTAGGGAGACCGTCATTAAACACAGGTTGGACCAATCATAGTTTATTCCAGCAATCAGGTACCTATAGATTACGCGCTACTTCCAAGTTGCTCGCAGCTAAGCAGGCTATTTGCTATTAACGCAAGGTGCGTTACGTCGCACGCAAATTTGTTACCAGTTCACAATTTGTCGGTATTATTTCCGTTAGATTATAAACTACCAAAAAAATAATGTGTTAAATTGTAAATATTGTTTGGTGCAGTTCAAAATTTTCGTCCATTTTGTACCAATAATATTCCGCAAGAGTCCACTAGCACCAGATTCCATGGACACCTTACGTTTTTCACGTAAGGTATCCCAAATCACTAAAACCTACACTATCACTCACTAAAAACTACAATTTGCCGCGGCATTTTGTAAACAGCGTTTGAATTGTTCATCAAATATTGTGGTATATTATAAAATGACTAGGTAATTTACATTTTGCCTTAGGCATTTTGCAGAACCGCCAGCGTTTGTAAACGGACGGCGCCGTTTGTAAAATGACGAATCATACAATCAGCCTGCGAATATCTATCGGATTTTCACAAATGGGTATGCTCCACCAAAATCTCTCAAACGCATTCACGTAATTATGAATGCAAAATATGTTTGCCTATTCTAATGTGTAGGTACTTACCTATTTTTCTAATTGGACATAGGTAGGTACCTAAGTTGTTTCAGTATTCAACATGTAAGTAAATACGTACTCAAAACTTGAGCGTATGCAATACTATCTGAATAGCCCTTGAATTTCTGTATTTCCCAAACGAGCCATCGTCGCATCCCAATCATTAGCGCTACCGAATAATTTACCATTTGTGGCCGAAGTCGGGCCGTGATTAATGACCGTTGTTACTTAAAGCGGGATTTGCGATATTTTTTGTTTACTCACAAACATATAATTGAGTGATTTATGAACTGGAAACCATTACATTTGACACGGCTTGTTGCCGAGGTGTCGAAAGAATCCGTCCTTTACAGATGCTTCGGTTTTGCTATCATTACATTTACTAAAACAACATTCCAGCAAATGGAGCCCCACTTTTTTGTAGAAGAGTATTTTTAAATCCATTTCTTGTCTTAGATTTTGCGCAAACCCATTAAAGTCTCAAAGAAATTGATGATTAATTATTTAATTAACGAATGTAGAGAAAACCGTGCTTAATTCCGGCTATGGATATTCGCATACTACTTCTACCTACACATTAAGTAGTGTGCACTTCTTTTTCATAAAGGTAGGTACCTACATAATATCACCGCGGCCTGAAAAAAATACAACTGAGGCACTTAAAGAAAGTGACTTCTAAAATATGTATCGTTACTGTCCATTCCATTTGGATGATGTATTGTATGGCCGTACACTCATGGTAGAACTGATGACATGCCAATATGGAGTTAACAACAAAACATGGAGTGTACAGAATGAAAATTTTACTAAATATTAGATTTTTATTTTTACTTATAAAAATTTGTTTTTTTCTTAAATGTAATATAATAATGTTTCTTATAAGTATACCTACTATTCACTTCCTAATAATTCTGTTACTTTGCCAAATGAGTGGGCATTCGAGCGGGATTCAGCCGTTGTGAAATCTGCCAGACAAAATCCACAATCAAGTACTTAGCCAGTAAAAATAGAGCCATAAGTACCTATCTGGGAAACGTTTCTACGTTTACCACCCTATAGGTATATATAGTGGTGTCTCGCTGATAACATAATGTGTACATAAATAGTTAACTATAAATTAAGCGCTTCATACTTGTCATTTAATGGCTGAGCTAGGGTTTGCTGACCCCGAAACCCGTGCGTGACAACTACTTAGTCAGAAATTTAGATTTATTTCAATTAAAATTTTATTACAAAACTTTCTTAACGAAAATCATAAACCAATTATCAAAGCCCAATGTTGCAAAAAATCTAAGGATGCTCTACAATTCTATTTCCTTGTAATTTCTAGGATTTTTGATGTTTATAATGTTGTAATAAAGTTTCATTTATTTCAGCAATATTTCTTCACATAAAATAAAATTATAGAAACTATACTCGTAGTAACGCCACAAAAAGGTGACAAATAAGGCATAAAAATAATCTCGGCTAATCTTGCGTGACGGAGTGGTCGAAAACACAAAAAATATGGGGAACGCACATTTCCTTCAGAAATATAAATAGATGCATGCCTAAATGAAAATAAGAACAAAATAAATTCCTGAAAACATACGTAAAAGTAGGGTGTTTCAGGTTGTTTGGCCAATTTCCTTTCTTTGGTATTGTTCGTCGAGTCATTGAGGTCCTTAAGTTTCGAGTTGAGCTATTTTTGAGACTACTGAGAAATGCGTGCACTGACTGGACAAGTCCATACAAATCTGTGTGGTTCTTTCCTCAAAAGACCATTTCAGACCCTACTCTCCAGATCATCCTCACATGATCTGACCAAGACATTAAAAAAGACTGACCCACTTTTTTTTTTTTTTTGGATGTTAAATTATCAAATAACTTCTCCCGCTCTGGGTGGTGCGGGAGGGCGTGTCAGACTTTTACTGACTAAAACCCACCCGTGTTCCTTCCGTTGCCTGTGTGCCGGGGCCATGATATCCCTTTCGGACAACTCGCAACCCCGGCAGGAGACTTTGACCTCTTAGTTTTTGTTTCACCAATTCTTCTCAGACCCATGTCAGATAGCAAAAGACGACTCCATAAAGCTTTTTTTTTTTTAATTAGACGTATAAAATTGATTCCAATATTTACAGAATAAACAATTTCATTCATTTCAAACTGCACTAAGCTTTTTTTAGTCTACGTAAGTTTCATTCTCTGACAAAAGAGTTAATAATAATATAATAATAATAATAATAATTTTTATTTCAAAAAACATTTGTAGTACATTTTTAACTATATTTTCTTGTACATAATGTGTTACATTAAAATTAACTCTATACTACATATTATATGGATGTCAAACTGTTTACCTAGCTAAGCTAATAGATAGCCTGTGTTAAGGTAAAACAGTTGCCACCCCACCAAAACAAGCTCATTAAGTAACAAAAACAGTAAGTACATTATTACATAATTATTGGTTCGGTAAGTACTACAGTGATTTATGACAGGTAACTGATTTTAGTGTGTGTATGTTCTTGTGTGTGTACGTGTGTGAGTGCGTGTGATGTGTGCTGAGTACGTGAGAGGGTGTGTTTGTGTGAGAGAGAGAATGACAGTGATAAGACCACCTTGTTTATATGTAATGTTCGGTTTCCTCGTATGTTTTCTCAAGTAAGAAATTTCGTATAAGTGTTTTACATTTATGATATGGTTGGTCATAGATGTAAATACTTTTGTTTATTTTGTTATAAAGAGAGGGGCCTAAATAATCAAAAAATCTTTTCGCAAATTTAAATTTTACAGAGGGAAGCGAACAAATTAAGTCTTTACGGCGTTTGGTGAGTTGGGTGTAAGGAGTTTTGCGATGTTGTAATAGAACCGCGTGAAAGATAAACAGTTGTCGAACGTTAAGTACTCCACAGTTTTTATATAGTTCTGTTGTTGGGTATAATATTGGACGAAACGTGGCAACCTTAAGTATAGCTCTATGTGCGATTTCGAGAGGTTTTAGGGTAGTTTGATGTGTACCTCCCCAGCAACAGATGCAGTACGATATTATTGAGCGACATAAGGCGAAGTACACACTGCGTATTATGGTAGGATTTGCAACACTACGGAGTGATTTAAAAATATAAATAAGTTTTCGGACTCTGCCGGTCAGGACTTCAACTTGAGGTTTAAAGCTAAGTGTTTTGTCCAGAATTACGCCAAGATATTTGATCTTATCAACAGTTTCAATCTGGGGACATAGACAAATTGAGTCGAGATCGGGGGAACAAGAGTGAGCTCTGAGTTTCGTTGAAATTTTAGGCTGCGAGGCAGAGCTAATAGAAAAGGTAATGCATTTCGTTTTCGCAATATTTAATGTGAGTGTATGTGAGGTTAGCCATTTGAAGGCAGAATTAAAGCCTACCTGGGCATTTTTGAGGAGTTCTGACCAAGATTCTGCGACAAAAGTGATTGCAGTGTCATCTGCGTAAGAAGTTATTTTAGAGTTTGGGATATTTAAGTTGCATAGGCCATTAATAAATATTAAGAATAAGGTTGGCCCCAATATGCTACCCTGTGGTACGCCGTAATTTATAGTCAATTCATGACTGAAGTGGTCACCTATTTTTACTGATTGGGTACGGTTTGTAAGGTAGCTTTTAAAGAAATCCAGTTGCAGTCCACGGACACCTATTTCTTCAAGCTTCTGCAAGAGTGTGGTTGTTGGAACGGTATCAAAAGCCTTTGTGAGGTCCAAAAATATCGAGATCACTTTCTTTTTGTTATTAAGGCTGGTGACTATGAAAGAAGTTAGCTCGTGGACTGCGTCGGAGGTCGATTTCTTTTTTTGGAAGCCAAACTGTTGTGTAGAGATAATTTTAAATTTCTCAAGATATTTAACTAATCTGTTATTTACCAAACGTTCAAGAACTTTTGACAGTGCACTAAGTACTGCGATTGGGCGGTAGTTGTTCACCAATTTTCCATCACCACCCTTAAAAATTGGGTGAATAATAGCACGTTTCAGAGAACTTGGAAAGACAGAGGTTTGAAGGCAGAGATTGAAAATGTGGCTCAGAACAGGTGCGAGTGTCACGGCGTATCTTTTAAGAACTATGGGCGAGATATTATCCCATCCGGTTGCTGCACTAGATTTCAATGAGTGAATCAGAGAGGTAATTTCACTTTGATCTGTACTGTCCAAGGCGAAGGAATTTGAGGTAGATGTGTTTGTTTGTGTCCTCTTTTGACCATTGGTAATTTTACTGGCGAGGTTACTGCCTACATCAGTGAAAAACTTATTAACAGTATTACATGATTGAGCTGGTGATTCTGCAAGTGATAGTAACTGTGTAGAAGTTTGTCTGATTTTAATGGTGTTAGTTATGTTTCTGATTGTGTCCCATAATGCTTTAGAATTTTGTCCAGCTTTTTTTAATTGTTCAGAATCATACAATCGTTTTGTTTTTTTTAAGATTTTAGCGCAAAAGTTCCTGTATCTTTTGTAAGTGATACCAAGAGTTGTGTTGTTGGGAGACCGGTTGAACTGCCTATGTAAGTTGTCCCTGTTTCGTATACACCTAAGAAGTCCCGGAGTAATCCAGGGTTTAAGAGTACGTTTCCTCGCTGAAGATCTAGAGACCACCGTATTCAGCATTATTGCACTGGAAACCAGTGCTATGAAAGTATCGATCGCTGTATTTGGGTCTTCGATAGAATATATTGATGAGAAATCCAGTGAGTTTATTGTTTCATCTAGAGCATCGAAATTAATTTTTGAGTGGTTTTTGGCAGGAGTGTATGGTTCTACTTTGGTTTTTATGCACAGCAAAGTAGAAAAATGGTCAGAAACGGTGGTGTCCAAAACAAAGGTCAACGCCGCACATCTAGTCCGTAGAAATATGTGATCGAGACAGTTGTTCCCTCTGGTAGGTAACGAGTACGTGGGTAAAAGTCCATGATAAGCAAGACAGCTTAAATAGTTATGTGCCCGATCATCAGGGTGTTTGATGTCAATATTTATATCTCCAGTGATAAGTACAGTTTTAAATTTTGAAAGGGGAGGTAAAATAGAATTGAGTGCAGCTAGAAAATTATCAATGTGGTGATTAGATGGAGAGCGATAAATACACAAAATAGCTATATCATTGCCAATTTTAAGCAAAAGACCGGATGCGGAGCTGTTAAATTCCGGTTCTTCAACTGCAACTGCAATATCGGATCTTGTAAAAACAACGACGCCATCGTTTTTATTTATGTGTTTGGATGAAGTATACCTATTGTAATTTGATAAGCTTGGAAGGCATTGGTTCCCAGAGCAGTTTAGCCAGCATTCTGTCAAGACGAGAAAATCACAGTCAAAAGAAAATCTTGCGCAAAGTGTTTCAAAATTTTGGAAATTGTGATTTATAGAACGTAGATTTTGTGTTAACATTTTTATATGTTGATTGGGACTGCCTATATGTTGGCAAGTCTCTTCCGGGGTACATGAAACTAATTCGGATATTGACAGTTTGTCAACATCTTCTAGTAGGGAGATGTTATCCGTCATTGGTATATGATGTAAGTTGGAGCAAAAGGGGAGACTTGAGCAAGGTTTTAATGTGGTGTGATTTGACCTTTAGGTTCCGGAGGAGGGTACTGTACAATCCAAGTAAAAAATGTGGCAATAGCAACTTTAGTTTTAAAATACAAATAGGCGTATATAATATTATTATGATAATGCGGTTGATGTAAAAGAGGAAAATGAGTCGAGTTAGTGTGGTGCAATATGAACAGTGTGGCTTGTAGTCTTGTGATTTGTAGTTGGTGTGTGTGTGGTTATAGTGGTTATGAATCGGTGTGTGTAAAATAAATGTGATTGTTACCATTTCTGTTTCAACATGAAGAACATAATAAAAAGGTAAGTTTAAGAAAAGATCTAAATATAGATTTAAAAAGGGCAGACGGTTAAAAAAGAATAATAACTCGAAGTTTACTAATAGTCATGCCTCTTTTTTTTCTATTAACTGTGTTAATTGAAATTCATTTTTGACAACTATATATGGACTATCATTCTGCTTCTTCAACAATATCCTCCCATTCGAAATCCAACAATAGGCATATTGATTTGATTTTGCAAAATTTCGCGCCAGGTAGAATATCTTTTTCGAATCAGGTGTAAGCTGTTCAGCTACATAAATAGGTGTGTTTGTGTTGTTCGGAAAACCAATATGAGAAGAATTAAGCTTAAAGGTCGGATTTTGTTTGTTGAAGGTCTTTGCAGCTGCCAGGAACTCACTCTTCAGTAGCGTATTGCTGAACTCGACCGAAATAGACGCAGTTTCAGCTTCCCGCTTAGCCGGCTGTCTAGCTACATCCCGGATATCCGAGGCATTCACGTGCAGATCTAGGTGTTTTAATAAATGTGATATCATGCCATAGAGGTCTTTTTTCGTTTCCAATTTCTTTTTAGGCACATTGCGAATCTCGATACTGGTCTTTAACAAGCAGCGATCAAAAACCTGAATCTTCTCCTCCAGTAGGGACAATTTAGTAATCAGAGTGCTGCGTTCCTTTTCTAGGCCCGATATTTTTGACTCTACAGATTCCAATTGGTCTGACATCAATGTCATAGACTTTTCTATTTCCTGGTTAGTATTTTCGATTTTATGAAATTGGTTTTTAATTTCATGAAAAAAGTTTTCTAATTTATCTAATCTAGAGTTTTGGGCAGATATCAGGTCACCAATTAAACCTTTAATTTCATTTGTAATATCGCACTTTAGGACATTCAACTTGTCAGATAGATCCGATTCATCAGCAGGGCATCGACGCTTTGCGCGTTGGGTAACATTAATAATGGAAGCATTGGATTTTAAAGCTTCTTCCTCACATAATTTGCGAATGTCAGTATCCGACCGTGATGGAGTTTGCTTCGAGGTGGGGGTCTTAGTTGGTGACTTGAACATTGTGGCCACTTGGGGAATGGACAATAATATGAGTTCAACAAGTTGCAAGAACTTACGATTTGGTTTCGTGGTGGGCACCTTCCTCGGTTTCCTCTTTACTCTGCGTCGAATGAAACGTTGTCCTGTGACAGGTGTCAATCATCACTCGATGACGTGTGACAGCTCGAAGACAGGTGACAGCACAATGATGGATGACAAGCCGTCAGTTCAATGACAGATGACAGGTGACAGATGAAAAGATGGGCAGTCGGAATATGCTCCGTTGCACGTGTTGCTATCCTTTTCTGGCGTTCTTCTGCGACTACTGGTCGAGTTATGCGCGCCTGGTACTTTGATATTTTTAAATTGATTTAATTTGGCAAATTTTAAATAAAAATTGTTACTACGGATGCACACGTCTGTTCGCTTTCGCGGTCCAAGGGGAGGGGAGTTGTTAGGCGATAATTTATTATTATGACCAATACAAAATAAAGTTATGTTTTAAAGTACTCATAATGTACCGAATATTAATTCAGCATCACAAGGTGTACAAACATCGTAAAAAATAACTACTCGTTTACCTCTGGCTATGGCATGGCTTAGCTCCATATGTTACCGATAAAATTCAAAATAATTAACGACAATAACCAGTTACCCTTATAGAATTTATTCAAACAATACAAGCTCACTTTCCGGCAGTTTCAGGAGTTGTTTAGGTTTAAAATATATTATGTGTTGACTTAGATTGGCTATAAATATTGTCGAAAATAATATTTTTGGGAAATTCTATGTAGGTTTTAGATATTTTTTTAGCGCTGGTAATTGGTATACTTGCAAGCCCAGTAACTATGTTTGGTAAAAAAAATGGCTGGGTAAAAGTCACTAAAGGCCATTACATAACAAGCAATAAACCTTCGGAGTTTGAGTTCTTCCTCCAATTAGAATGTTTTCCTAATTTTCCTTCAAGCCGTTTCGCAGTGGATGACGTTATCAATGTGATCTACCTGTTGACCGGATCCGAACCGCAGCCACTATTTACTTTTTAATTTTATTCGTAAATCACACACGAGTTGGCGGGAAATCTCGCTGTGGTAGCATCCAATACGGAGAGCGAGTTTTTATCGCGTTTTTTCATCGTCTGTATACAAGCAGGTTGACAGAGACGAACTGGGAACGCATCATGTCGCTACAAAAGTTCTCATATTTCTGCATTTAATTATATTCACAACTGGTAAAGGATACGAACGTACAAAAATACCACTGAAATATTGAACTATAAAAGTCAACATTCGAATTTTTAATTGGCATACTTTAATCGCACGGCAAATCGCGCTGGACAAAGCAACTTTAGTATAAAAACATGTAAAATTTTTGTCGCTAACGTTAATTAAACCGTAGGTATTATAATTTCAGCGGTATCACGATCACGAATCCGCCCCGCGGTTCTGTTGAGTTATTTAATAGTGTTTTTTGTGCGGTGGCGGGCGATTGCGCTCTGCCACCCTCGGGCTTCGCGCAAAAAACCCTCTGCTTCACAAATACTTAGAATGTTGTTTTGTAGGAGTGCGGGGCGCGGGAGGGGGGGTTCGAGGGGCGCGCGAGATCGCTATCGCACGCACCCAATGCACGCACTATCCTAAAGCTAGCCACTTAATTGTTATGTATGACGCGAAGCCTAAATAAAAATTCGCCCTCATAGTTTCGGACGGAGAACTCTTTAGAAAACGTCGACGGAAACCGAAAGTTTAAATAAAAAGTTTAGAGCCATGAGCCGACTAAATAGTCGGCTCATGGCTCTAAAGTGATTGATACTGCATCTGATACAAATTTATCAGATGCAGTCTTCTTTTCGTGTGGTTAGTGACTAACCACACGAAAAGATGCAGATGCAGTATCAATCACTTTCATAATCAATCACGAGTAGATAGTTACTTCCCGGGATTATACGACCTCAGTTACAAGTACCTACATCTCAAGATTTACCACGCTCGCTGTTCACTTGTTTTCACAAAAGGCACTTCACATTGTCGTATGAGGTCTCGACAAATTGATTCTGTCGATGGCTAAGAACATCTCATAATCCAATAAGAAATTGGTAGCTATATTTTATGTCGTTATGTCACCGTCTAACCGAGAGGTTACGTTACATCAGCACACATGCTGTCATTCGAAATTCACATAGGAAAGGAGCCGAATATCATAAATTCACATAAAATACTCACACATGTGAATATACAGACAGACAGCACGGCAGGTGGCTGCATAGCAACCTGTTCTCCACTCCCCGAAAATGACGGCAAAAACTCTCACTAACCCTTTGGATCTCAAATTAGAGATGTCTCTACGGCTCTGCCATATTGCGATGTATGGCATCATATTTAGGCCATCTTTTGTAATGGCAACTGCAAGGAAATAGCAAGATAAGCAGTTAATACACCTAACGTTAATACCATCTGGATTAATTTGGACTACAAATTGCAGAAAACGAATGGTGTATTTCCATTTCCGATGTACTTAATGCAGTTTTTCTTAACATAAATGACAAGTTATCTGAAACTAAAGGTTCTCGAACTCGATTTCTTCATTAATGCATTTAACGCAAATGCTTAGCACTAATCAGGTAACCTTTATTTAGGGTTGCCATACGTCCGGAATTTTCCGGACAAGTCCGGAAATATAGGTCTTTGTCCGGAATGCGGGGGGAATCTTAAACCGTCCGGAATTTCTACAAATAAGTGAAGAGTGAAATAAAAAATGAAAAAACGGCAATCGATTTGGTTAGTTTATTTACTTGCACGATGCGTAACGATTTTAATAAAAAATTTACAAGATTGTCCGGAAATTTCATGGAATGTCAGGAATTTTCTCCGGATTTTTGATATTTTGATCTGGGAACCCTACCTTTATTCCAAATTTTAAAATGGAAATACAAATTGCATTGCAAAAGTTAGAAGTCGTATCGCATTGTATGCGTATTAGATGCATGAATTGTACTGGCTGACTTATACACCGGATGTAAGAAGACCATCAGTCTACGGAAGTGTCACCCCTGGCCACTAATGCCCCTTCAGCATTAAGGTGGATTTATTAACATATTATTTTTACTTACGTTTTGTAAGAGTTCGTTACTCATTTGCAACATTTTTTCCTACATTTGTATCCTTGACGTTTTTCGTGTTGTTAGGGGTAGCTGCACAAAAATGCGTATTGGTGGGTGCGTGTCGCGAGAAGCCAACGGGGGGAGCTCATTAAGGTAAAAAGCCGAGTGCAAACGGCGACTAATGGCGAATTACACGAAGGGGAGCAATAGCCGACGACGTTTGACGACCAGCGTGCGTAGTGTTGACTGGTTCCCTGCGCTTTTTGGGCGAAAAGAAAATTTTATTCGATTTTGGTGAAAATTTTAACTAAGTGGGTACTTGGCGTTGGCACAAACCTTCAATTAAAACTATTATTGTAGATAATACAGGGACTGTTTATTAGATGTAGTTAGGTAGAGTCTTATGGACTGGACTCTCCTAAGTTAAGAGTAGAATAGATCAAAACAAAAGTGCAAATCTGCAACGATTACCAGGTTACCTTCCTACTCTTTATAATAATAGCCGGTTTGAAGAACTATTTGCTGTTACGGAGTATTTTCTATTTAACTCTAGACTAGTGTCCGTCTATTTGCATTCTACCTATAACCAGTAATTACAAAACTATAATTAACATTCGCCTGACCCTCAATACCTAATCGAAAATGCATGATGCGCGCGAAGTGTCCGATAGACAGCAACAGCCTGGGTGCAGCGACTAGACAGGAGTGGCTGGGGGGGGCAGGCGCGCGCGGGGGCGGAGGGCTATCAGCATTTCGGCGCGTCCGCGCCCCCCGACCCCTCTCGCGCCCGCACCGCGCCGAATTCGCCCTGCACTACCCGCCACGTTCCCCTCCAACACAACCTAACCTTGAAAATAGTTTTTACCGGCTCGAGGGTATTCACCCCGAACCCAAATTCCGGGGCCTGTTGCACACTAGCCCTATTCTTGCTATCCGACCCATTCTCCAATAGGAATCACGTTGCTTTCTCACAAATCGCCTAGTGTGGAGTGCTTGCAGTGAGTTTACGCGGACCGGCAGGCAAAGGATATTTGACTATGTAGTTTTTTAAGCAAGTCGTGAGCTCGCTGCTTGTTGGCGGGATTTGTTTGTGACTCGTTGTACCTTTTATTCGGCTAAGGAATTTTGATGCGATCAAAATAGCCAATCATATTTTGTTATGACAACGTTGGTAAAGAAAATTTCGAGTTGGAATGTTGCATTCAGATACCGTCTCCATTGTGCGACTCTGAATACAATTTGGAATAGAATTTTGCCATTCAGGAATACCCACTACCTAAACATGTTAGGATAAGGTTTTCATGCCATTTTAAATACAGTTATTTGCTATAATTCCAAATTTAATCGAGGAAGGCCCTATTTGCCACAATTGCTTTCATTCACACATGCGGCTTTCAAATCCTCTCCAATTAATCACTATTGAAAAATCTCATAAGGTTCCAATTTCAGCATAAAGTTACCCTCAATCCTTTAATCAAAGCCTGATAGGCGTGGACAACATAACATTTCATCCGCGGCGAAAGAAATAAGAAAACGTGGGTCACTATTTACCTGCAACTTGCACGGTTGAAGTAAAAAAGACGATCGGCTTACATAGTGAGGGAAGGAAGGGTAGCTGGCTCGCGGCTCGCGGGCTAGCGGCAAAAAAGGCATAAAACAACCGCGCGGCCGGCAACCGCCTACGCGAAGCGAAGCGGCCGCGGAGGCAAGACCGGTGCCGCCCTCCCGCGCGTCATTATAAAATGCAAGCCGTATGCATCTTATATGGGATGAGAGAGATTTTAGTGTGCTGCTTTCACTGTAGGTGTGCCTAGAGCTTAGGTCTAAGAATTTAGGGGAGAAGATTTAGTTTGCGTTGATTTGCGCAATGTGGTGGGAAATATAAATTTTATCTACTTACCGATGTATAATCATGAAATCATGACAAAGCCATGAATAAAAGGTTTAGACAAACACAAAACTTAGGAACCTTTTTCAGCTACGCAACGTAGATGAGTTAGGTTACACTAGGGCAAACAGATGTCTACGAGTCTACGAAGGCTCGTAGTCTCGTAGACGTCTGTTTGTTCAAGCGCCAGTGGCGTAGGCTGAACCTAAACTATCGATGTTACCAGCTGATGATATTACATTACTTTGAATGCGTAATCGAGTACCAAAGCTATTGAATTGTTCCGTTTCTAATATCGTGCACGTGCATTTGGCGCATTCACTTCTCCCCATGCACTCCTCGAACATTCGGTGTGCCTAAAATATAAACAAACAGAATCCAATGCGGGTTGTATACTCATCCGATGATACTGATATCCAATAAACATATTATTGGCATATTTATTCCTGCCATGCTATTCTGTAAACATCTCACCGTGAAAACTTGGGTGAAGTGAGCTGTCAATAGTGTCAATCCCTATGGAATGACAGCTCACTCCACGCTCACTTCACCTTAGTTTTCACGGTGAGATGGTTACAGAATGGCACTGCAGTTATCGATTTATGCAAATCTTTATAGTATATAAGTAATTTTGACAGATAAATCGGTAATAACTTATTTAGTGTCAACTTACTCTTGGTCAACGTGATGTTTTTTTAAATATGCACTTTGAAATCAATCAACAAAATCCATGAATCGAGCTGCCAACTTGCCGAACTCAAAAGTGAATGGTCAAAGGCGAGTTCTTTTATCAAAACATAGGATAGTCATGAGTCGGCAATTAAGCAGCAACCCTCACTGCACAATGCACATTTTGATTGGTGGGCAGCTGCCCGTAGCGGCAAAAAACTACTTTCTAAATTACTACTATCAACCGCGCTCGCATCTAGTGTACACCCGCCTTGCTTAAGATCATAATCGGCGTCCAAAACCATACTTCCGTATCAAATATACGTTGGCGAAGAATTAACGAACTTTGTTACAACCGTTTTCGGTGAATTCAAATGGAAGCGAATTAGAATCTAACCAGAAAATGTAATCATTATCACTTCCTTGAGCAACAGTTTCAAGACCCTGCGCTTGCTCATTATTATTTGACTCTTTTATTTTTTTATGCATATTTATCACTTCCTGCATGTTGAATGGCAATGTTGGAGTTAATTTACTCAAATGTTTTTACACGCATCGCGAGTACATAGAAACCTTCATAGTTTATTCACCTATAGGTCAAGAAATCACCTCGTTTCCATTGTAAATACATCGGTCTTCACCTTAAATCATACTATGGTCTATCTACTAAGTACAATTTTGTTTTAGATAAAAGCTGCGAGTGACTCGCCGGCTTCGTTGCAGCGAAGCTCGAGATAAGGAACTGTTTACACTGCTTGAGTCAATGTCCTCCTCCTGTGCACAAACAAGGAAAACCTTGGAGTAGACAAAATAGTCTTCCGCGTTTACAGCGAACGTTTGAGGGCGTTGATCTATCATTGCCATTGATCGAACATTAATCGCTGTGTGCTGCTTTTATAAATACGCAATTACTATTACAATTACAAATGGTAGGGCTATATAACTACCTGACATTAGGTCGCCACAAACAATGCGAGTATCGGCGATTATGTTGATAAGGGCGAAACGACTCAGACAGGACCATTTGGGTTATAATGTTAATGGATCCTACATATTAGGTAATACACGTATTGATTTATTGTCTAGCTGTGAATTTCAGATAAGCACTGGTTGCGCGGAGTAGTCAGAGGTGCCTACGGGAGAGTGCAGTCATTAATCAGACCTTGGAATCTGAGAAATAGATTAGACAAAAAGTGTTTTATTTATAGGTACTAAGATAAAAGTACAAAATTACTTTACAGAAACTTTCAGCAAAACATATTCCAGCAAAAGAAAAAAATATCCCATGTCCACTCCATCGTAGAGAATCTTCTATGTTCTCATGCGCCCCTAGCGACTGACTCGTAAATAAATTGAGCCTGCATTAGTGGCAATTGTTCGCTATTGCCGCCGTCGACGCTGAATGCACCTTCCTCGCCAGTCGCCATGTAAACGTCACAACAACGTATAGCCGAATAAAACTGGAACACGTCATCATTTAGCTGTCATATCATACCTACTGTTGGATTGTCGTATGGTCAAACAAATACATTTTGTACGTAGGTACTTACCTACCCAGATTTCACGTCTGCTTTTAAATACAAGATTATCATTGAACTACTAGAGATATCGACTACACTAACTCTTTACTTTAGGTACCTATTAATGATTGTCACAGCCTTCTATCAGAACGCGTGGTTCAAAATCCGTGGAAGCGTCGTCCTAATTTTCTGTTTAAAGTTTTAAACTTGCTGAAACAGAAAAACTACTGAATTATACAAAATAGCTGTACTTTTATAATGCACACCGTATTAATTAACGAAGTAGATGCAAGAGATTGGCATTAATTATAAAAAAACGGTAATAGAACAATATTGTGTATATTAGCGTGCTGTTTGAAGATAAGGAGACCGTCTAGGTACACTCAAAGAGCTGTAACTCTAAAAGTGCAGACCACACTATCTCACGAACTAAATCAATTCGCTACTCGTAAATTACCAGTATTTTTGGATTTGACGAGTGTTAGAAGGTATTAAGTAGGTAGGTAGATACACTGACGAGCAATATAAAAAAGCCAAATGCAAAGTGCAAAAAAAAACTAAGTATCTCCTACACCACACAATTAGCTACATGCAATATTTTTTTTTTTGAAAACAGTCTTATAGGTGTTTTTTATGCACTATTAAATACACTTGAATGTTGCTTTAAACTTCAAGAAACTATTGCGTGGTTTCGGAAATAATTCATGATAAGTTAGTGGCTTTTTTATATTGCTCGTCAGTGTATTACGTCTTTGACTAACGCAAATAGCAATGCGTTAATTGGTTAATTCCCTTGTTAATATTGAAAACTAAAACGAACGTAGGACAGCTATGGATTTATTCATTGATACCAAAAAAATCTGCATTAAAATCGGATCTGACTCTACGAAAATGTCGAAGTCATTGTTTATTATAACGTTTCCAATCTTTCCTAAAGCCCCCACTGGGCCCAATGAACTTAAACAAAATGATAGGCCGTTGCAAAAAAAAAGGAATTCTTCGGAAAGAAATCGCAGATACACTGGCCATTAACTTTTTTTGATATTACAAAAACATTTCAGATATAACGGGACCGGCTAAATTATTGCGTATAATCTTCTGCCTTTGTTTTTTACTTTGCACTTTTAGAAAAAAAGTTTGGTTCCCACACTATTTTATGATTTGACTTTGAAATCGTTTTTGCTGAGTGCCTAATTATGTACTTATTATCTTTGTGCTACCTAAATCTGGCCACCAGGTGGTGAAGTGCATGTTGACAAAGCTGATGGTAATGCTGTAATAACGACAAAGCAAAATCTCTACTTTTATTTACTAAGTACTTAACAGGAGGAATCTGGACCTCATTTTCCCTGCGGGTCTCAAGGTGAGAGAAAGCTCGAATAAAACCCTTTTATCAGAAAACACTATGTAATGAAGATAATTAATTTATATTCAAATATGGAAAACCCTGAACAAAAATCTGACTTATGTAGCAAAATCTTGATCCTCGATATGCGACTGATACCTACCTAGTGTTTTTAAAATCAGTACTGATGTCTCCAAAGCGGTAGCAGTCAAAAGCCAAGCCATGCATATGCATTTGGCTTGGCTTTTGATATCAAAAGCAAAATCTTTTTTGATACCTGTAGTTATACGCAAATTAAAATAAATATTATGAATAGAATCCCGCGATCCCACGGCGTTGCACAAAGAATGCACAAGTCACAGCACCTGTGTCCCTGCTGATCAAAAGGACACACGAAATATAAAAGATAACAAGTGCCATTCGAATAAAAAATAGTCAAAAGCTAAACTTGTATAAATTCGAAAGAAATAAAATTTGATAGAGCACTTAATAATGAGAATATTGACAGGTCTATTACGCTGTAATAGTATGAAGGGTACGGAATATCATGCGAAGCTGGTAAACAAATTTTATATTCAGAACTGTATATGTGGAGTAGGTACATACCTACCTATGAAATCAATAAGACAAGACACAAGGCACATGTCATCAGTGTCGAAAGAGCACCAGCTGCAGTGACTGGACTGAAAAGACTGAATTGGATCTGGACCAAACCCATGTCTAATTATTGTGCATTTACGATTCCACAAAATAATATTCCTAAACCTAGTATCTATAAAAAATATTAGTTTGATATATCTCGCCAGACACACGAATTTAAACGAACGTCCTTTTAAATTCGGGACGTGTCCCTTTTATGTTAGGCGAATAAAGTTTATTAGGAAAGTGGGATAAAGGTTTGATACAAAAAATCTATATTGTAAAAGGTCGCCCTGTGTCGCTTCACAAAAACCATTGCGTTATCGTAGGCCTCCGCTCATTTGTGTTTTTTTTTACGTTTTGATAGAAGTGTGAGGGCAGGTAGAGGAGTAGACTCGCGAACATTGTATATTTTCTATACATAATGTACATATGTTCTATATGTTCTAGGTTCTACGATCTACCTCGTACTTCGTGTAAAAAATTTTGAAATCAAAATATTTACTCTTTCTATTTAAATCATTTAGGTTGTGCATAAACCTATAATAGTAGATAGGTAGGTAGCTACTAACATGCAGCTTTCGTATATCTTAAACTGTTGTACAGATGTTCTAATACTGCATAATTTAAAAAAAAAAATATCTTATCTTATCTTATTAATAATTTTGTGTAATTTAGTATTATTTCTAATGTTGTTTGCAAAATAAAATTAGGTATTTATTAGGTATTTCCCAGCTAGAATGCGATGTGCATCCAGTGAAACTTCTATAAATAAAAGTACCACCCGACTGCTACATGACTGTCTAGTACGTAGATTCACCACTTCTGCATTAGCATTGAAATCAACATCATCAGTCTGTCTCGTCAATCGAGCGAACCGAGTGCGAACCACGAACTTGACTTATAACGCCATCTGTGGAGCGTGAAATAAACACTAAGGCTATCCTCCTGTGCTATCCTCTGTGCGGAGAACTATCCCTATAAATGATACGGATTTTTATTCTTATCGAACTAGGTCAGTTGGGTGTATAAGACTCTTCCTTATAACATTTAAACTGCCATCAACTTATTTACAATGTTTCCACCGGATTTTAATAATTGAATTTACCGCTCGAAAGTTAACTGTATTTATTTATTTCAAATTCAATACATAGAATAATCTTAATTATAATATACAAGCTAACACTAAAATATATATAAACTATTACATAACTAACTATACAAATATAAAGGGGGAAGACAATCATAGGGCATCAAAAAATTCGTCCGCATCGCTGTCAACAGGAAAAGTGCCCAAAATGTACTGTATTTATTCTGCAAAAACTATGCGAAAGCGATATGTTATATTTTTAATTACAGTACCTAAAACATTTTTTTTAATTATAAAATAATAGTTCCTGTTTTGGTTTTCATTATTGAAACATTGTGATAAAATTACTATTTTTGCAGCAGAATATGTGTCAAATGTCAATGTCAAACTGTCAATAAAATATTCAAATCTGTCAAATCACTATCCAAAAACCACTGCTGCCAAAAGTGTACGATTCGAAACAGTTAATTAATTAAAATACAATAGCTTAAAGTAAAGATATTGTACTTCAATAAAATACTGTTGCTTACCGAAGAAATTGTTCGTGAACCGCTCTGAAGTTCCTTGTAAAATGGAGGATCAAAACCCTGAGTACATTGCAAAGGTATACATATTTTGTTACAATAAATATTTTCTATAATTATATGAATGTATTTTTTATTGAAACTACCATACTGACTAAAAATTTGAACAGAATTTCCCAGAACTGAAAAATGATAGACTGCTTCGCGCTGCATTTGGTAAAGAGGTAGACAAAGTGCCGGTATGGGTGATGCGGCAAGCCGGCAGATATCTTCCAGAATTTCAAGCAGTTAGAGCAAAGCACGACTTCTTCACAGTCTGCAGAACGCCTGAGTTGGCGTGCGAAGTAACCCTGCAGCCCCTGAGAAGATACCCACACTTGGATGCTTCAATTATATTCAGTGACATTCTTGTTATACCACAAGCCCTTGGTATGACTGTAGAAATGCATCCTGGTGTGGTAAGTATATACGTAATTGTTTAAAATCTTAAAGCTTTACATTTGTTTCATATGCAAACTAACTTTTCAGGGCCCTGTTTTTCCATCTCCTCTCCAAGATCCAGCTGAAATATATAAGTTGCAAGAAGAGGGAGCTGTTTCAAGACTGGCATATGTTGGTAAAGCCATTACATTAACTAGGCATAGAATTGAAGGGAAGGTGCCTTTGATTGGTTTTACTGGAGCACCGGTAAGTAAAAATCATTATAACCAAAAAGTTATCTGTTGTTATTTTAATTGGAAGGTAAATTTTATAAATTATCGTAACTTCTTTATCTAAAAACAAACTATATGCATTAAATGACAACAATAAAATATGTGAATACTTATGTAGCTTTAGGTAAAATTCAGATTTTCAGATTTTGATGTTCACCAAATTTTTAAGTGGGAAATGTCATTTACACCAATAAATAAAATTGAAGCAACTGTTTGTAATGTCAAAATAACAGCTATTTTACGTAATGCTTATGAAAGTATGTATCTACAGGGTTAGGAACATACTTATTGATATATAGGGGTTAGGTAGGGTATGGTTAGGTATATACTTCGTGATTATATGTCGGCAATCCATTAAGGGGATGTAGGGGAGGTCATTTACAACCAAATTACCCCTTTTGACTCTTATGCAAATGTCAACAATTTTTGAGTCATTTGACATTTTATAGTTTTATTTCATACATTTTAAAATATAAAATGTCAAATTACTCAAGCCATAAGCCATAAGCTCAAGAGCTGGGGTGGATCGAATAACCCATTTTCCCACCCGTACGCAAAACTCGCACTTTGACGTGAAGTTGCAGATACCAGCCCGTTTTACCTATTACCCAGGTTACCTAAGGTAATTGTTAATCTGCTGCGTTAGTAGTTATAACTACTTATTTACTTCAGTTCTAAGAATATTTTGTTTTGTGTATCAAGATGTAAAAAGTTGTAGGTAAATTATACTCGTATGCGTTGATTGATCATAGATTTTCCAGAACCTGCCATAGAAAGCTGCAAATTGAGATTTTAAACAACAGATTTCAAATCACTAAATTATTTCTGAATGAAGCGCACAGGCAGTATAAAAAAATCAATTTATCTACCTATTCTCTATAAATAAAAATGAAATGCTGTTAGTTGGTAAGCGCATCACTTGGAGAATGACTGAACCGATTTGGCTACTTAACAGATACCGATAATAATGATAATAAATTGGTAATAGTCCGAATTGAGTTCATATGGAAATAAAATTTTGAAAGTTTCCTGAAAATGTTCAAATTCGGGAAAAACTTAACGTCATTTTTCTATAGGATTTTAGTTGGTCAGGACGTCTGTCGGGCCAGTTAGTTGTAAATAAAGACAATACTTCAATTCGTAGTTAGATATACATATTTATTTATTATTATGTAGATTATAGGTAGGTATACAAAAATCAACACGCTCTCGCTCTAGCGACTAATAAATCGGTACGTGAATGACTCGCGTGTGCGTTGTCCTTTTCGTTTGACATATTGTTTAGTTTTTCCATATGTAGGGTAGATCGGTACATCTAACCAAATGTATTGTTATTTCTTGTAGTGCGATAATCAGCCAGGCATTATTGCTGATTCCCACTATTTATTAAAATGATTAGTTATTGTAAGACCTACCTATATATAAGTATATACGTATTCACAGATGAATATGGTAAAATTTTGTGCTTATTCATTCATGTTGCTATGTGTTGCCTTTCTTATTAGTAATGTTAGTTGTTAGCAAGAAAAAAAAGTAAGCTTTATTTAGTAGTTACAAAAAGTAATCATGCAATCGTGATTGCAAGCAACTACTTTTAGTAGTTAGTACGATTATTTCATGAAATCTTTTATTGTGATTACTAACTATGTAATCGTAGTTACTAGTCAGTAGTTAGACAACATTTTGCCATGGTACATAGAACAAAAATCTGTTTTTAAAATGTTCATTTGTCTGTTTGTTCTGGCTAATCTCCGAAACTGCTGTACCGATTACTTTTTTAGAAAAAGAATTAAGGTCCACGCGGGAGTAGCTAGTTTAATATATATTTTTAATTCCAGTTCACATTAATGGGATACATGATCGAAGGCGGCGGTAGTAAAACAATGTCTAAAACAAAGGGATGGTTAGAAAAATATCCTAAAGATGTTCACAAGCTGCTGGCACTGCTAACCCGAGTCATTATTGACTATCTACTGATGCAGGTAAATATATATCTATTTACCTATACAAAACCCAGGTACCCTCCATGAGTTTGTGAGTAATACCAACACCTTGCCAGTCTTCCTTGAGGAGCTGGAGTGGATCTAATACGGAGTAACCGATTTTCCCACCCATACGCAAAATACGTTTTCATGTGGAGTTGCGGACACCAGCTCATATTACCACACAAATTATCTTGGTTGATCACCAAACTAGATAAGTAATAGTGGTATGATCCTGTTAAGATACAAGAAGGTAGGCTTATCAGTAGGGTCATACAGGTACCCACTGGAATCTCTTACCGGCTTTTTCAAAACCCATGAGACCTACAGACAGCTGGTATCTAATTTCATTATTACATTATTGTTCTTTTTGTAACACCACTACTAAAAATATCATGGTTGATATTATAAATTAAAAAAAGAAGTTTGTGTAAATGTTAATATTGCAATTAATTAACCATGTTTACAGGTGGAGAGTGGAGCTCAATTACTGCAAGTTTTTGAGTCAAGTGCTGATCATCTTAACAGGGAACAGTTTATCGAGTTCTCTTCCCCTTATCTCAAAGATATTAGAAGTGGTGTTAAAAAAGGCATCAGTGAGAAGAATTTGGAACAAGTCCCTATGGTATGTCACAACAAATGACAATATTACAAAAAACCAAGCTTATGGTATCATTATTTGCCATCTTCTACTCTTGTACGGCATTCGGTGTGTAAGAACAGCTCATTCCGTACCAATCCAAGATTCTGCTATTCCGATTCTATCAACTGCTAGGTAGTGTAGAAAGGTAATTGAAACCAATGACAGATTGTGATTGTTTATCTGTCATTTTGTCTATTCTTCTGTCGACAAAACCCGGCAGAATAGATAAAATGACCGATTGGGATTGTTTATCTGTCATTTTGTCTATTATTCCGTCGACAAAACCCGTTTCTATTGTGGTCACGCTAAGCGTGCTACAGGATAGATAGAAGTAACACAGCTAGATCGCAGGAAAAGGTTACATAACTGTACGTTTCCACTGGCGAAACATTCACAACAAAACAGTTACATGGAATCTCTATTTCCTGTCAATGTTCCATACAATTTTGGACAGTAACTAGACATTTCAACATGTTTTGTTGCGATGTTTCGCCAGTGCAAACGCACAGTTATAAGCAAATTATGTATCTCTGTTCATGAAGGTTATTTTATTGCACTCTAAATGTATGCCTTGCAAGACATTGATCTAATGTTATCTAAAAATAATGTTAAGTTATTGACTAGTTCCTGCAAGGCAAAATCCAGAAGTATGCATAATATTATTTACTTTTACAGACCGTATTTGCTAAAGGTGGTGGACCTGTCTTGGACGTCCAGACTGAACTAGGGTATGAAACTATTGGATTAGACTGGACTGTAGATCCAGAGGAAGCCAGAAAAGTGGTGGGCAATGATATTACATTACAGGGTAATCTTGACCCACAAGACTTGTATAAGACACCAGTAAGTATTATAGTATATTTCTCCAATCTCATAAAAAATCACGCCGGTATTCCCTGAGGCAGGGGTGTATAATTGCAACTATATTCCGGCCGCCGAGAAAACGAGTTCCTGACACCTGTCGATTAACTGCAAAAGAATTCGTGTTTTACGAATTTATAATTTACAAGCTGCGCCCCATGTTTTTTCAAATGTCTCGATCACGTTGGAATATTGGGATAAAAAAGTAAAGTATAGTCCGAATCCAGGTCATGGTCTACCCTTGTGCCAAATTTCATCGAAATCTGTTCAGCCATTTTAGCGTGAAATCGTAACAAATAAACTCACTTTCGCATTTATAATTGTAGTTAGGATTTGTTCCTACTTGTGTCCAACTGAGAGCTGTCAGGAACGCATTCTCTCGGCGGCCAGAATTTAATAAAGAGCTAGCCTACAGCCTTGTACTAGATACAAATCCTGATTCTGGGCTGTTATTGAGAAATTCCTAATGGAAAACCCCAATAACACGTTTCGTGACTTGGGATTCGAACCCCGGACCCACGCTTGACAGCCAAACTTTAGACCACTGTGTTCTCTTATTATACAAACTACAAAACCATTATTATTTTTTTACTTTCAGGAGGAAATCACTAAAATGACAATAGAGATGGCGCAAAAGTTTGGCAAAAAAAGATACATAGCCAACTTGGGGCATGGAATAACACCACAAACGCCTTTGGAAAGTATGAAGGCTTTCACAGAGGCAGTCCATGAAGCTTTGTAAATAATTTGTTGATATTTTGTATTTATGGTGTATGTTGTATTGCATTTAAATATCTTTTATGTTTGGTGATGTGGGATACGGAATAAATATCAAAGTGAAACTGCAAGACTGTGTTTTAATTACATAACTATTTAATAAAAATGAGTATATGATTACATAGAATAAGTTGTCTTCGAATTCTGACTGGTAGCCGGTATATCTTCGTCGTGGCTTCCTACAGATTTCTTGACGTACTGTAACAATAAAATTAAGATTTATTCATGAACACAGACACAGACTACTAAAACATATTTTTGGAAATCACATTCTCTAGACTTCAAAGATAATTAAGAAACATAATCAAGTATCGAAGGCAAAATATAATTGCGACAGCCAATTTTTTTAATTACACATAATGAAATTAAACATTTTTCTGGTTATAAATGCAGAATAAATCACAAAACGACAGCTGAAATTCTAGGCAAACAAACAAAGCAAGTCAACATAAATATACGATTATGAAAATAACCCACCTGAGGATTTACTTGAATCTGTTCATCCATCTCTTGGATGTACTGATGCAGTTTTGTGCATGCTGCCATTTGTTGTTCAAGCACACACAAAGTTTCAGGAGATGCATATTTCTCAGGACTGTCCAGGAACACCACCATACCATCCTTTTGATTTATCATCGCGTATATTTCACCTTCTTCAATCTATTGAAACAAAAATTGAATGTTAGTCATTTTGGTCGATTTAAATTCACTCGCCTTCCTGTTAATTAGCTCATACAAATACGGCCGATATAACTTGGCAGTTCCGAACTTCGCGCAGAAGGCTGCGCAATAACATTTTTTAGACACCAAATGGTGACATGAGGCGAGTGTGAGTCTCAGTACATGCGCGAAAGTTCGTAGTGACTATGTTCAGAACTGCCAAGTTATATCGGCCGTATTGTATTTAGTGTTTCTTGACTTGTTTGCTAACTTTAGTATTGGCAAACTGCTAGACAGAACTTTTTTCTAAATGTTAGAGTACCTACTGCATATAATTATAGTCCTTAGCAGACTAATTAACAAAGGATGCCTGTATTAATTGGTTTGGTCAACAAAAGATGTCAATAATTATGTAAACGTAAATAATGCAACATGATATTACTTGCTGCTGTCCGATTTATCTAGAGAGAGGTTTTTATGACTGACCATATTGAGTATGTAGCTTTCAGCTTGTGATGGGCCTGCTAGCTGCACTCGAGCAGCTACATCACTTAACGACAGCGTTAAGAAAGTCTTGGTCAGCCTCTGAATGTTCTTTTTGTACATAGAACTTAAAACCTGTAAGAATAAAACACAAGATTGGAAAGTTAGAGAGAAAAAATGCATAATAGTAGAGTTCTCTTGTAGAATGCAATAGAATTAAAAAATTAACAATTTTTTTTAATGTTATTTGAGTGTCGTAAGGTTGGATATCCACTATTTTCGCGCTTCAAATGCACATATAGATTGTTTTATTGCCCCAATAGATTCGTTCATGATCTCGTAATGCTAGCCACACGTGTAACGATTTATTTGCGCAAGTAAATCGTTACGTGTGTTGGTACAAATTTGCGCAAATTTCTTCGAACACACGTCACGTTATACTTGCGCAAGCCTAAATTTGCGCAAGTAAATCATTACGTGTGTGGCTACCATAATCATACGACGCTGCATGCCCCGCAGTGAGTGATCCATTTGGTCGCAGTTCTCGTGCGTAATTTGTACAATCTCCATTACAGCTAAGAGCAAGAAATTGCAAATGCGCAAAACAGTTGATGCGAGAACATAGCTCATATCCAGCATAACAGCCAAAGTGTGTACTAAGTTAGCTAAGTTAGCACAGTATAAAAATACAAAACTCATAGTCCCTTACTTGATTCACTAGTCCCATATTCTTGTCCCTGACGAAGGTCTCGCGATGTTTGCTTGCCGCATGTTGAGAGTTAGCTAGCTCATGGTAAGCCACCGACAAAGGTTTCAGGAAGCGGCACACAACTTGTGAAGTGTATTTCGGCATGGGCAGTATCTGCTAGAAAATATTGTACATTACGTCATATGTTCCTATTTAGGTTATATGTGCTAGCACTTCCTCCGCGTGAATTTTGTACTTTTCCTAAAAATATTTACCCCCTCCACCCCCTTTTAAAGGTTGTTTTCGAAAATTAATGACTGCGAGCGTAATAATCTACAGATAAATATTCGGGCCAATCTTCTAGTTTATAGATCAAGGGAATAAGATTTTTTTTAAATGTTGTAAACTCCTTTGGGACATTTCAAAAAATGCAAACGTCGCAAACGCGCATGTAATTAAGATTTTTTTATATGTTCTTAGGTCACCTGAGAGTTTTTATACCCAAGTTTGCAACCCTGAAAACCTTGTGCTACTCCCGAAAACCTTATGCGTGTTCGAAAAACTGCGAAATTCTGGCACTTGTTTCAGTTTTTTTGAAAAATATACCTACCATATGGACGCGTTTTTAAGTATCGTTTGTTTAGAGAAAGTGTTTAACAAGAGAGTTGATGTTGATTCCCTTAGGAACCATATTCCAGAGGGTTTGTGTGAGAACAAAACAATCAGATGAAAAATTGAAGCCGCATTTTGCGTATGAGCTAGCGCCGTATCCCTTACTTGTTCACTGAAGGAGGAATGCGCAAGGGCACGAAATCTTCCTTCTACTCAACTACAACACTACAGGAACTACAACACTTACTCTAGAACCTCAGCAGCCAGATACTCCATCACGGCGCCCAAGTAGACGCAGAACGCGTGCTTTACAAAAATATAGAACAAAGATACCTAATATTTTTCAAAAAACCTGGAACAAGTGCCAGAATTTCGCAGGTTTTCGAGCACCATAGGAGTAGCACAAGGTTTTCATTGTTGCAAACTTGAGTTTAAACCACTCTCAGGGGACCTAACAACATATAAAATAATCGTAGCTACATGCGCGTTTGCGATGTTTGATGTTGTTATTGACTGGGCTATAATTTGGCTTTAAGATACAATCACAATCATGTTTTTCTTCTTCGTCGTGTCGCGGTTACGCAGAGTCCAGCGGCAAATCTTCTCACCATGATGATTCTCCACACAATCATTTTTATAGGCAAAGCATGGACCATGAAGGTCAAAAACTTGATTCAAGGAATTATAGACAAGGTGGTAGCTTCCTCATCTAGGCTACTAACAAAATGCTGCATTACCAATACTAAAAAAAATGTGTTACTGTGACTTATCATCTTATTAAAAAGAAGGTCTATGCCTAGCCTCAAATTTTACAGCTGATTAAGTCTAGAAAGTAAGTATATAATTCAAATTAATCCTGGGGAGACATACCTTTCCATGCAGGATAAATGACACCAGTATGTATTTCTTGTAAGCTTCTAACATGATATGTGACACCACCATAGCTGGAACTGTTACTACAACTTCAAAGAAATATAAAGCTCTATCATAGTTCTTCATAGCAGTGTAGATCATGCCTCCGTAGTAGTAGTAGAGTAGGAAATGCTTTGAGTCGTTGTTGCCTCCAAGCTGGAATATAAAATAATAATAATAAAATTTATTTATTTTAAAAAAGTGTGGTAGTCTGTTACAATAAATATAATTTTCCAATTTTCGGATTATAAGAAAAGAGTAACAATAAACAGAATTGAATCTGGCGTCCTAGCTAGGTGACATGGTAACCTGAATATGAAGTTTAAAGTATATTCTATGCTGAATCCAACAAACACAAGCACACTGAGACTAGTTGCAAGAGAAATTAGCAAAGTGCTAATTGTGTAAACTGTTTGCTGAAGTGATTTACCGGTGCAATAAGGACACTCAAAACAAAAACAGCTTTAAAAATTGTGAGTAAAATATTACACAAATATGAGGCATTTCACTTTGTATTTAAAAGGACTGTCCATGTAATTTTATGTATGAGATACATACATTACTTATATAACTACTAGCAGCAGCTGCAGCTGCCAGCAGCTTCGTCGACTTGTTATCTTTATAAATTATAGCCTGTTACTCAGCGATAATAAAGCGATAGAAATAATTTATGAAATCTGTCGTTTTTGAGTTTATTAATTACAAACATACAAAAAATCAAATCTTTTCTTTTTATAATATTAGTTTAGATTATTTTACCTCAGATCCAATTCCAGTGACATCTGTATCTAAGAACTCGAGGGCAGGTTTCATACATTTTGAGAGCAAACAAAGTTGGCACAAGTCTGCGTGAATGGATGTCAGCTGTGAATCAAAGAGCTGTATCTTTCTAATAGCTTTCTTCAGTATCTCAATACCTCTGATTGGTTGTTTAATTTCTACTAAGTAGATTGTTAAGAGGTGGCACAGCTCAGCATCTGTGGAATGTTTTTTTGTAGTAGTAGGTACACAGTTTGATATGAAATATTTTCAGTCAGATGAATTCATTATGATATCTGCAAAATTAAGCATTGAAAATATTAAGGGGTTTATTTATAAACGTTGCTTAAAATCAAGTGACTGAATGGTTAAACAGTCATTAATCATTACTAACTTAACTTTAAGCAACGTTTGTAAATAAACCCCTTAGTTAGTAATACAAACACTTTGATTTTGAACTTAACAACTTATTTACAAAAAAGAATATAACATACATAATTCTGGTGAGAATCTGACTTGTTCTCCATTGCAGTTTGTAATAAAGTCATGAATCTGTTTGAACATTGTAGACTTGTCTACATCGGCACCCTGATTGAGAAAAAAAGATCATACTTAAATATATCATAACAGAAACATACATACGTGTGTAAAAGTAATCTAACATTAATGAGAAATAGGATGAGAATAGGCCTTTTGATTTAAGTTTTCATAAAGTTTACAGTATTTTTATATTATTATTATTACAGCTGCGTTCGTATTACTGATCACAATACAAAGCTGTGCTCTGTGCTCTTTTAGTACAAAAATAGTTTCATCGATAAGTATAAAAAAAACTTAACAGTTAAATTGCACACAGTTGATCATAGTAAGAAAAGTAATCAATAAATAACATTTACAATACCTGTGGCAAAGAAAACTTAGCAACAAGGACTGCCAGGACTCCTAAAGAATGCTGCTGAATATCTAAAGTTTCCAAAACTGTAGGGAGATGAGCACTGTTTCTTTGTAAGACCTCGTCGGATTTGCCAATAACTTCGCATAACTCACGAAACGAGCCTGTAATATACATCAGTGTTAAAACCATTCAACAAAGGCAAAAGCAAAACAACCAGAAGAATATTATTTACCTGATGCCGACATGGTCCTGACATTGTCTACGAATTGTTCCAATGGTGAAGCCATTCTATACAAAATATACAATATTAAAGTACGCTATTACGTGTTGAAAAACTATAAATATAGCTTTATCTTTTAATAATATTTACTGCCTAGTTTTAAAATACTTGAAAAATTACACCGCAACAGATTGTGAAAAATATTTTATTTCACAACAAATGTCAATTTATTATTTCTGACGTTTGTTGTTTTTTTTTTTTTTTGTTTGTCCTGCCTAGCTACTGAGGCCTTTAAAGTTTACAATTACATACATAATTTATAATTATACAGTATGACAGGGACATCGACGCGAAAAGGCTGGATCAAACATATATTATTATTAATAGGGTAATTTAAAACTACAGGCTCGACATCGACGCTAGCAATGAGACGACTCGGATTTTTTTGGACTCGAGTTACTCGAGTTGACTCCAGTCGGTGCTTGTAGCGAGCGTGTCGTAGGCGCAAGCATGCACGCAGGTAGATATGTGCGAGTCGACTCGAGTTATCCACTCAGCTGCATTGGCAAGCAATTGCAATGGTTTAGGTGCCATTATGAACAAACAAAACACAACAGTTCAAGTAACAAGGCAAGGTCAAGTCGCCAACTAATAAAACAACAAAATGTTAAATATTAAGTACATAGTGTGCAACTGTATTTTTTTGTGTTTTCAGATTAGCAAGATGAGTTTGCATCAAACTACAAATTGGAGAGAATTGGCATGTAATTCTACATTAGTCAAAGTTTTTGTGGTGATTTGATTTCAAAATCTGTGTATTTTAAAATGAATAAGGTGAAAGATATTTAATAAACCAATATTAATTTATTTATCCCTAAGGGCTATGCTCGCTCAACGTTAAACGTCAACATAACATTACTTTGTCTACTATACACAAAGAAATATGTTATGTATGGTGTATAATCTTCTTCTTTTTTGGTTAGGTGGCGAACGAACGGTAACCAGAAGCATAATTTCGAAAATGCCACGTTACTGTGCGTTTGCATTGGCGAAACATTCACAACAAAACATGTTGGAATCCCTATTTTCTGTTAATGTTCCATCTCAGTTCCATACAATTTTTGACAAGAACTAGAGATTCCAACATGTTTTATTGTGATGTTTCGCCAGTGCAAACGCACAGTTAGAAGCGACTCTATTCTATTCTATTCTTTAATATGGCAAGCAAAGCCGATGTCGACCATTCTGCCAAAGTCTAGAAGCGACTCAAAACAAAACAACACAACTGTCATTTTTGACTGCACTCATGGTGATATTAGTAAGGCTGCGTTCCGAGTTACAATGTAACCGTTTTGAGCGTGCTAACACCCGTACCGAATAAGTGTGAGCACGATAACGACATGCGCCATCATGCGATAATGCCGACCATCCCTTTATTTTATTTTCCAGCAACAAAAAAAAAACTCTCACAATCGTGTTATCTAAATCGGAACGCAAATTATTGATGTGCGCGCTGTGAGCGATTGTGGCTTATTTCTGAATGCGGCCAATGTCAACAAAATGACATTGACAAACAACATTTGACAAGTTGGAGATCGATGATGTGCTTTCAGTAATTTGTGCTAAAATAGGAAATCTATTTTTAGTTTTAAAGAAAGTCCTAATACAATGGCTATTTTACATAGAGCTTTATTTACTTGGTTTATTTTCTTAGTTTTTTTGATACTACTATGCCTGAGGCTCGAATCCAGGACACACTGGAATTGGTTTATCGTTTTTATACCAATGTGGGTTTACGATAGCATTTTACTAATATATGTGTTATTTCACATGATTTCTCACTGTAGAAACGGCATAGAAAGATTTAGAGGGACTATTAACAAAAATGTGTGGTACATAGCTGCGATAGGCTTAAAAATGGCAGCACAAATTATCATATGTATTAAATTGGAGTACACCAGAGTCAGTCTGCCAATATACGTCGTCATGACTCCTATTTGGATGTTACTGCCAGTACTTTGCGTTGAAGTTTTCATGCATTTAATAAAGCATTCAAGTGGGAGCAGTAGGTACTAAAATGTGTACCTGCAAAGTATGAAATCATCAGTTTTCTACTATTTTGGACTATAATAATCTCAACTGAAGGTGAAACATGTGACATGGAGTGGTGTAGATAATTTTAAACTTGGCACACATTCATTGAGACTGAGTATATTTGCACATGTCACATCATTTGTGCCTGCGTTGAAATATTTGGTGATATAATAACTCCATTGAAGTTTTAACTGGAAAAGGATAATTTCAAGATGTTTTCTATGGGTGGTAGTGTTCCTGAGATAAAACAGTTAACAGTGAAGGAGGTGCCTGCTGGTAGCACAGCAGTATTGAATTGTCACAGTAATGATGTGGACCATAACTTTATGTTCTGGCTCTTCAATGGTACAGATGTGATTGGCCCTGGTAATGTTTATAACGAACAGAAGTATAAGTATGAAGTACTCTCTGGGAAGCTCCATATTCATGTAAGTATAATAAGTGCAAAAGTAATCCTTCAAGGTTAACAAATGTCATTGGCTTAAAATTTTAGTGTCATCTGTTTTGTTTTTCTTTGTTGCTAAATAGTTTTCTAATTTCTTGTTTTTAGGATGTGACTGCCAGGGAGTCAGGGTACTACCATTGTATATCGAAGAAACTCAATGGTGTAGGTTACACTGTGGGACAGGTTGACATGACAGTTACTGGCTCAGTATTTACACCTATAGATGCAGTGAAGATAACAGCTATAGTGCTGTCTATTATTGTGATAATTGGCTGCGCAGTGCTGTATTACAAGATGAGAAAGGACTGGAAAAGATATGAAGGCAGGGGAGTCATACCAGGTAAGAAGTGATGACTTGTTTGTTGGGATATTGAGTTCTGGGCCATGTTATCTATGTATTTTGTATTTCAATCCTGTTTATTTTATTTTCAGTTGATGAAGTAGAAGATGATGAGGGAGACGGAGATGAGATATACAACCGCACTACCACCCCAACACAAGCACAAGTACGGCAAGTTAGTCAACCAGCTCCAGGCCCAAGTAGGAACCTATCATCTGAACATCTTCTATATGGAATAGACAATCAGGGCTTAGACACGGACTTCAATTCAGTGTTTGAAAACATACAAATAAAGTCACCACAAGCAAGTCTGATTTAAATGTAGAAAATAAATTAACTTCTAATTTTGTGATAAATTAATCAATATTATAGTTTAGATAGGTAGTATGCATTATTGTTATTATTTGTCAGTAAGTTCTCATTTGTAAATATGTAAGATGTAATCTATTAGTAGGATTATACTCAGTAATAAAATGTTTTTATTTTAGTTTATAATTGAATTTTAATTTTTAATCAATAACTTGGATCACTGGAAAATACAGAAATATCTTAAAAATACCCCTAAAAACATCAGAAAGTAACATCAGCACCAGCAGTTGTATTTTGTTTTTCAGATGTGGACAGGTCATTATTAGTACTTTGAGACTGTGTTGTAGTGTCCAATGTCTCATCTTCTTCATCATCTCCATCAATTTCCATCTCAAACACTCTCACTTTCCTGTGACTTTTCGAAAGAACAACTGCTACTTTACGACCCCCAGAAACAGCTACTCGAAATCCATCCATTTTATCCAATACCTTGAAAACACCAGGTTCTATCAATGGTGAAATATTCTTCTTAATTACTTTTTCATTAAACAAAAACAGCTTTGGTTTTAAAACATATTCAACAGCATTTATCTGAATGATTCCTATTGGAACTTGAATAAATATAGAACTTTCTTCAATACGAGGATGTTGTGTCAGCACAGATAAATATTCAGCAGAATAGAACTGTAAATCCAAAATAGGAATATTTTCATCATTTGGTTTTTTGTCTCCTAGCATAAGAGTTGAGAAAGAGTATTTCATTGCAGTCACTGAGCATGCCTTTTCATTCATTTTTATGGACATATAATGAATCCCATCATTTATATTCATAGAATCTATAAATGCCATCATAAAGCTACTTTCACATCCATAGTAAGCTTGACAAATTCTCAAATTTTCACTAAGTTTTCCATTTGATGTGTCTTCATAACATTTGATATTGAATATTGTAGAAAAATATTTTCCTGTTTCTTTTTTTGAAACATCAAAGACTTGACTTATAGCCGATTTTAAATGGTTTTGCTGTTGCACAAGTGAGAATTTCTTGAACTCGGCCAAGTTGAATATAGTGTCATTGTCCTTTAGTAAGCAGGAGTTTTCTTTGAGAAATTTATGCCATGGATTGTCTTCATCATCAGGCAATATTGTCAATTCTTGGTCTTCTAAATATTGTCCTAGCCTTTCGAGGTTGAATTTCACAGGTTTTTCTGGTAAACTTTCACCACTCTCAACCTGTGCATTGTCAAAGTTGTATAAGAATTCAGCAATGTGGCCAAGCTCTTGTTGCGTGATCTTCACTATTTCGGTTGGGGTTTGTTCACCTAGTAGTCTGACTATAACAACAAAGAGCCACCTGAAGAATGCTTTGTAGTTGCGCATAGACGTGTCAATGACCTGCTGTAGTTCTAGACACTTATTCAGGAATGCACAGCAAGCCCTTATTGCAGCAGTCACTGTATTTTCATCAATGCCCATCACCTGAAATAACCGAAGATAATTATTTAGCTTAGTAGAAAATAAGGCAAATTGAGTTACAGAGCTTGAGCTAATCGGATACAATTATAGAAAATAACTGTTGCAAGTCTTACCTTGTATCTATCTGGTATCCTTGTCAAACCTCTTAGTTCAGAGAGATAATAGGTGAGACTTTGTCCCACAATATTCAATTGTTTCAGAACCAATTTTTGTATAGTTGAGTAGCTCAACTCAATGGAGTTACCAAACTTCTTCAAATCATTTACTGTTAGCTTCTGCAGTAGACAGAGTTCTAACTCATCTGATGGCGTTCCTGTAAAAATAATATGGTTTAACCTTTCATGGCATAATGAAAATGTATTGAACTTGGTTGTATAGGATTTGCTAAGGTAAAATACAAACCCAACATGAGTAGTTCTAATAAATCTGCTGAAACTCCACCTTCAGGAACTGATGCAGCATAGTCTGCCATTTTTGTATCCATCTCCAATAAAATATGCTCCCAGGCTTCAGTAATTGAAACCATGGTCTGATCCAGGTAAGAAGTCAATCTTATAATTTCACTGTGCTTTTTAGCTACAATAAACATTTCTTCAGCAAATGCTGACAATACACTAGTGTTTATGAGTGATACAAGAAGATTATTGGTGATTCTGTCTATGTAGAGAACTTGCATGAAACTAAAGTCGACAGACATACAGATATCAAGTACTTTGTACTCTCCAAGATCATCTTTAGCCACTTGAGCAAGATGTATAGTCCCATAGGGATATCTTCCAAAGATATTCATGTAAATATAGCCTGTTCCATAGCCCACCATTAGCATATTTAACTGATTTGGAGCCTGGACTTCTTTGAAATCTTTGATGTTCTCATCAGTGCCTTGGTTCTTGTATTCGCCAGTTGAAGGTAAGCTTTGTAAAAATATTGAAGCATCATCCTGAAAAGTGAAAATATTCTAGTTACAGATTGACTATTTGCAAAAAATATAATTACTGATTCATGTTACTAGTTGAACTTGAGCTAGTGGTATTTTCATAGCAAAATAAATAATGTAGATATCACCTGAAAAGCAAATGCTTCAAGAATGTACAAGTAAAAAGTTACATACATAAATACTTGGATCTAAGGCACTCTCCAACATATCAGCTCTAACTGCCCAAGTAATACATGTGATGCCAAGCTGTTTTGAGTTGTCAAATTCATCATTCTGCTCTTGCTCCAAATCATATTTGTCAAGAATTTCTTTATCTTCAATATCCACGATGTACACAGCTCCTGAACTGTACCCAATTGCTAAAGCCTGCAAAAAGAATGTTACATGTGAAACATCTGATAAACTAGTAAAAACTTACCTAATTTAAAGATGTTGTAACAAGAGGGGTTCTGGAAGACTGTTGAGGGTAGGTTTCTAATGGCCTGCATCAATGTTATACTGGCTTGAAGGCTTTGCTAACATGCAAAAATAAGCACATAAGGATTAAGATAATATCTTAATCATAATAAACACACTACTATGCAGGGACTGAGGAAGTGGGAGGCCAAATGCACCCCCTAAAATAAAACGGGGGGGGGGCACCCTCTCCTAGTGGTCTTCTTCACTGGTCCCTGTTGCTATGACTGTATTGAACTGCCATCATTACCTCTGGCTTCTGCCACGGTTCACCTGCAAATTAGTACTGACTATAAAATACCTACCTTTCCATCAGGCCGCCAAGCCATTGCTCGCACAGTAATATTTTCCTTAGGAGGTGGCAAATTCCAAACTTTCTGCCAATGGAGTCGATGTATTTGGACTTCACCTGAAAATAACGACAGTAAATATCATACTAAGGTTACTCATTAATATTTTTTTATAGGTACCGACCCTCTGACTGGTTAGGTACCTACTCATTTCTTATTTTTTCAAGAATGCCTATAAAAATAATGTTTTCTTATGTGTTATTTCGTGATTTTCGGTTTTCTATGCAGTTTGAATTGTTATTTCAATACACACATACTGTAAAAACAGCGATGTGATAAATCCAATATTTAAAGAGTTACGGAATGTAGCTATGTGACATTCATACATCGAAAGTTCCATTATAAACACGCTAAATATGTATTAAAGTAAAAGTAAATTATTTGAATACTCTGGGTATTTTTTGAGAAAATCAGTTTTTAGCGTCTCCTGTAAAGTGTATAAAAAACACAGCGATTATGGAAAGCGCAGCGACGATATGATACAATTGTATCGAACAGCTCTATTACTGGAGCGAAATCCTAATAAGTGATAAATAGTGCAATGTAATCCTACCTTTGAAATTGCTAAGCGCTAAAAGATCAAGCCGGTTACTCCAAACCATCAAATCCACTTTGTAAGCAACATGCCTTTCTCCAACTTGACGCATTCCACAGTGATACATGCTGCTACGAGTTTAAGTGCAGTTTTACATAAAAAATATATTTGTTTTGAACAATATTAACACAAAAAGTTGATTTTAGTTATTCTATTCGTTTACTTTAGCTTGCCGCTCCATTGTATTGTAAACGGTAAACAGTGTTCTGACAGTGACACGAGACATGACAGTGATGACAGCATGACAGTAGTCAGTCCACAGCAGATAAATCTCTAAGAAAGTGTATGGTGAATAGAAATATTGAATTGTTATTTTCTTTTGCTTTTTACACGGTAGTTTTCAAATGTGTCAGCGGTATTTTGAATCTAAAACATCGTAATTTTAACCGACTTCAAAAAGGAGCAGGTTCTAAATTCGCGGTGTTTTATTTTGTGTTTGCTACGCGATTACTCCGCCAAGTATGAATTGATTTGGTTTATTCTTCTTTTGTATGGTAGGTCTTGCTTCAGAGGTGGTACCAAATAAATTTTATTAACTATGCTTCGGTAGTTTTTGAGTTAGCATCAATATAAAGTATTTTTCCCACTTAGCCTATCTGGATTATGTTATGATAAGTTCCAGTTTAGGGGATTGTGAGGAACAGGGTGTAAAGTTCACTCATCCACCATAGAAAAAGGAGGATCCTCCGACCAGACGGGTGTCATGTCTGGCGGGCAATTGCCCAGAGGTTGAAGTCGGGAGCTTGTATATATGTCCATCGCGCGGTAAACTTTAATTGCGCGATGCAGGATTTGAGTGACGTCAGGATGTTGTGTGACGTCAGGTCTTTATTGCGTAGTTCGCATGTAGCGACGTAGATGCCGCCACATCACTCCCCTCCGGAGACCGGAGGTCGATAGTGGGCTGAGTCTTGTATCTTGCGATGCTTCACAGTACCAGCTGTGGTTCCAGTGAGTCGGAACCGGATGCCGCATAGTTCGCGGTGAGTCGGAACTGTCTGCGGTGATTGCGGTGATTGCGGTGATTCCCCAGTGAGTCGGGGTGGCGCTGCGTCTTGATCCAGTGGGTCGGACGTGGTACAGCGCCGGGTTGTGGCTGAGGGTGATGACCAAGAATGCGCGTTCGCTGCATGCTGGTGGTCAGGATACCCGTTGAAGCCGTGGGTGCTGGCTGGCTGTGTGACTCGCCACACGAAAGCTTGCGGGAGTAACGATGATGATGATGACGTCACGCTGAAGTAGCTGCACGAAGGCTGCGTTGATGTTCATACTCGGGGTCACCAATTTAGGGGTATGAGGAACAGGGTGTAAAGTTCACTCATCCCCCATAGAAAAGGGAGGATCCTCCGACCAGACGGGTGTCATGTCTGGCGGGCAGTGGCCAGCGGTTGAAGTCGGGAGCTTGTATATATGTCCACCGCGCGGTAAACTCTAATTGCGCGATGCAGGATTTGAGTGACGTCAGGATGTTGTGTGACGTCAGGTCTTTGATGCGTAGTTCGCATGTGGCGATGTAGATGCCGCCACACCAGTCACTGTTATTTACATATCAGCCATGCTATTCTGTAAACATCTCACCGTGAAAACTTGGGTGAAGTGAGCTGTCAATAGTGTCAATCCCTGTGGAATGACAGCTCACTCCACGCTCACTTCACCTAAGTTTTCACGGTGAGATGGTTACAGAATAGCACTGCAGATAGTGGGATTCGAATTTGTGTAGGGTAGGTACCACAACCATAAAGTGAAAAATTGAAAAAAAAATATTAAAAAAACAACTGACTTCCAAAAAAAATACAACTAAGTGTTTTAATTTTGGAAGTCGGTGGCAAAAAACGAAAATTCAAAACCAAAGACACCGACTTGCGAAATTGTCATAAGTCCGAAAAGTAATTTCTTTTTTGGGTGTTCACAGATGTACTACATAATATGTAGTACAGACGCCAGCAGGTCAAGCTACCCGAAACTGTCAAATTTTCCCAATCAACCTTGAACCTTATACAATAGGAATAAAGTTCAAAATCTATTGAAGAAATCTGACAGATTGTAGTAGCTTGATGTGCTGGCGTCTGTACAATTGTGAACACCAAAAAAAAAAAAACTACTTTCGATGGGCTTTTAGCGGTCCATCAAATCAGTAGTTTTTTTCGTCTGGTAGCACTGACTGGCAGTTTGTTGACTTTGTTGCCACTTGACAGATTTTTGACGTGACTGACAATTTCAATTTAATTCAATCACTGTCACTGTCAATCACACAACAATAACATCGGCACGATTCTCGCCACGGTGTTTTGGTTAGCACAAGTGTCTAGAATTTTTTACTGTTTTTTGAGTGATTGTTGATACTTTTGTGACTTGTTATTGTATAAGTGTATTGTCCTTGTGTTCGTAATCAGGTTTGTACTGTGATTGTCATATTTTTTACTCTTTTTATCCAAGATGGACACAAATAAACCCCCTGATCCTGACCCTCCTGACATCCCAGGTCCCTCAACCCCTTTATCCCCGAATCCACTATCCCAATTTGCGGACGTTGTCTGTAGTATAACAGAGATGGATGTATCCCAATCCCAACAAACTTCACGCAAACGTCCCGGTAACGAGGAAATTTTAACACCCACTCCTCCAAACAAGCAACAAAAAAGCCAAATTGGTCGTGCCAAGTATTCTGTAATGGACAAGGCCCCCTATATTGTTCACGTCTCCCGCGTAGAGACCCAACCAAATTCAGGCACCACTCTTCACCCTGTTAATTTTGGCAAATTTCTATTGAACAACAACATTGCAAACATTGTTCGTGGTGGTGTTAATAGAGTTGGCAGAAACCGTGTTTCGGTAGAGTTTGCTTCCCCTCAGGACGCTAACTCTTTCTTAGTTAACACTTTGTTGTCTAAACACAGCTACTCTGCTTCAATCCCCACATTTAACATAACTAGGATGGGTGTTGTTACTGGGGTTCCCTCTGACATTACAGAAGAAGAGGCATTATCATATTTATCTGTGCCCTCAGGATGTGGGCAAATACTTAAAATACGCCGTATTAACCGTAAAGTCCAAAGAGAAGGTATTAACGAGTGGAAACCCACTGAAACTTGTGTCATCACTTTTGATGGCCAAGTCTTACCCCAAAGGATCTACTGCTGCTACACTTCCCTTCCTGTTGAGCAATATATATACCCTACAATCCAATGTCGCATGTGTTGCAGATTCGGACATGTAGCAACCATATGCAGATCTAAACCACGCTGCAGTAAATGTGGCCACGATCACCCAGGTGATGGTTGCAACATTTCTGAGGGTGAGGCCTTCTGTGTGCTATGTTCGGGTAATCACTTTGCAAATAGCAGGTCATGCCCCGAGCATGGTAGACAAAAGGCCATTAAGACTGTTATGGCTGAAAAATCAATCCCTTATGCTGAGGCCAGCAAAATTATACCAACAGCTTCCCGTAATTATGCTAATGTCACCAAGACACCAATTTCTCAGTCTTATCGGAAAACTGTAACTCTCAAGCCCAGGACCCATGCCCCCCTTTCCCCATCATATGATAAAACAGCTCATCACCAGATAACTAGTTCTCCTCAACCTTCACAGCCTAATGGCTGCGCTCTCAATTATAACAATGACTCCTCTTCTAATAATAATACTAATAGTACTTCTTCTATTATTGAATTACTCATAAAACTTTTACCAACTGTTATTTCTTCTTCTACCTCTAATATTCAATCACCGTCCAACGTTGCCGACCAACTTATAAAACTACTTTTAAATATTAGAAATGGCGGCTCGCCAAGTTTTCCTTCAGTGGAATGTGAGGAGCGTGTGGCATAAAAAGCACGACCTCATATTCCTCTTAAATAAATACAAGCCATTGGCTTGTTCCATAGCTGAGACTTGGCTCATTCCAAGTCTCAGCTTTCGTATACCACATTTTAACATCCTCAGATGTGACAGAGCTGACGGCTATGGAGGGTCGGCTCTATTTGTCAACAATCGGGTCCCACTATCACCCCATACTTTACCTCCACTTACGGGTGATATGAGTATTACCGCAGGAAGGGTTGAAGGCATCACAGTGTTCTCCATTTATATCGCTCATCCCCACCAAGACTTTTTTATTATTTTAAAAAACATTTTCAATAATGTTCATGGACCAATACTGGTCATGGGCGACTTCAACTGCCATCACTATAGATGGGGGTCTGAGCGCTGTGATGCCTTTGGTGTAGCATTGGTTGAGCTCTTGGACGATCTGGATCTCTGCATTTTAAATAATGGATGCCCAACACGCAGATCTCTTCCCGGACAACAAAAGAGTTGTGTCGATTTAACCTTTTGTTCAGTTGAGCTAGCAACCTCGACCCATTGGGAATGTACGACCTTGTCGCATGGTAGTGACCATTACCCTATTGTCATATCTTTACTTAATAAGACTTATTTAGAGAAAACTTCTCCTCCACTTTTGAAGTATAACCTGTCCAAACCAGATTGGACAAAATTTGCTTCATTATTGGAGGATAAAATTGCTGTACTTCCAAATTTAAATTCAAGTTTATTAGATCTTTCTGGTCACCATCATGCCAAGAGCTGTTATGAGGGATTTATTACAGCCATCACGTCTAGTGCAGACTCCTGCTTTCCGTTGAAAAATAGTGCCCGTAATAAAATACCCTCACCCCCATGGTGGGATCCAGAGTGCACTTCAGCAATTAGGGATAGGGATGAGGCCGAGGAGTATTACAATGCAGATATGAGCACCGAAAATCTTTTGGCATATTTACAGCTTAATGCTAGAACCAAACGTCACCTTCGCAAGAAGAAACGTGCAGGTTGGGTTAAATTCTGTACCTCCTTATCCCCCTCTACTCCAGTCTCGGTAGTCTGGAAGAGCATCAATAGATTTAGACGAGGATGCTCCCCGTCAGTCTCTTCACCAATCTCCAGGGAAACAGCTGAACTTTTTTTTGATAAAATTGCTCCACCATATGTTCCTTTCTCTTCTGAATGTTTCAATATTTCCCTGCAAAATGTTTCAGAGGATCCATTTGATGTGCCATTTACTCTGGAAGAACTGAAGGTGGTGCTCAGGCATGTCCGGGACTCAGCCCCCGGTATTGACGGTGTACCATATTCCTTCATTGCTCATTGTGGAGACAAAGCTAAACTTTACTTCTTAAATATTATTAATTTTTGTTATAGTAATGGTTGGGTTCCAGATCAGTGGAAGTTGCAAATTATCATCCCACTATTGAAGCCTGGCAAACATGTAGATGATCCGAACGGACTTAGACCAATTGCTTTGTCTTCAGTCTTAGCCAAATTATTGGAACACCTAATCAAAAACCGACTTGAATGGATAGTCGAATCGAGAGATTTACTGCCGAATTACCAATTTGGTTTCAGGAAAGGGCTTGGCACAATGGATAGTGTTGGCGTTTTAGTTGCGGATATCCGTTTAGCATTTTCCAAAAATGAATCCGTTGTTGCCGCTTTCCTAGATATCTCCTCTGCATACGATAACGTTCTCCTTCCCGTACTCAGGCAGAAATTGCAACAGCTGAGTCTCCCGGGTAAGATGATCGAATGTATCTGTGGACTTCTTTTATCTCGTTCTTTGGTTCTGAGAGTCCAAGGCGAGGATTTCGATGCAAGGCAGACTTGGAAGGGACTCCCGCAAGGATTCGTTCTCAGCCCCCTTCTCTATAATTTGTACACGGTGGACATTGGGTCTTGCCTAAATAATAACTGTCACATCCTTCAATACGCCGACGACTTAGTCCTATATGTGACAGATTCCTCCATCATAGACGCGGCGTCGTCTCTATGTCTCTCTCTGGGCTCTTTGAACCAATGGCTTTTAAGCCATGGTCTTTCTTTATCCGCACCAAAAAGTTCGGCAGTAATTTTCTCTCGCAAAAGACTGATTCCGCACATCACTGTAGACATTTTAGGTCACACTATTCCGTTGGTTAACAAGGTCAAATTTTTAGGCGTTTTTTTGGATTCAAAATTAAATGGTAAGCATCATATAAATTTATTAATTAAAAAATGTGAAAGAGTTATTTCAATTTTAAAAGCTCTCGCGGGTGTCTGGTGGGGTGCCCATCCTTACACTATGAAACTAGTCTATAACGCCATGATACGTAGTGTTCTAGACTATGGCACTTTCCATCTAGTTCCATGCAACAAGGGTGCTTTGGCTGGGCTGGATAGGATTCAGTCAAAATGCCTTCGGATCATCTCTGGTTGTATGAAGTGTTCTCCTGTTAACGCATTGCAGGTTGAGTGTGCTGAACCTCCCCTGGCCCTAAGACGGCAGTATCTGGCCTCCCGTTTTCTAGCTAGGTTAATATCTAGATCTTCCCATCCCCTTTTAGCAAAATTGAATGAGTTAGATGCCATATGCAGAAACTCAAATTACTGGAATAATAAAGAAATTCCCCTAATCCTAAAAGCATTCCGTCAAAGCCATAATTTAGAATCTCCAATAGTACAGTACCCTCGATTACCTCTTTTTAACTTTCCCTATGAAGTCTTATGTTTCGTTCCAAAAATTTTCTTCGATATTGGTATTTCCAAAAAGTCCGCTTCAGCTAATTCGACCTTCAATGCGGCCGTGGGAGAACGATGGACTGGGTTTCAAAGATTTTTCACAGACGCTTCAAAATTTAATGATCTCCGCCACACTGGTGCTGCAGTTTATTATCAAAGCTCCAGAATTATTTTACAATACAAATGCCCTAAGGAGTCTTCTGTGTTCACGGGCGAGTGTGTGGCTTTATTGGAAGCTTGTCTTTACATAGAGGCACACCACAATATTGACAAAGCCGTAATTTTCACAGACTCTCTCAGCTGTCTGCAAGCTTTAGTACAAAACCCTTTTAAGAGTAAATTGCACAGCTCCCTTGTTTTAAAGATTAAAAAGTCTTTATTATCTTGTTCTGTTAGTCAAAGAGAGGTTCAGTTAGTTTGGATACCTAGTCATTGTGGCATCAAGGGCAATGAGTGCGCTGATGCCTTGGCCAAAGAAGCTTGCTCATCAGCAACAGCTGATCTCACCCACAACTCTCATCAGGGGTATGACTTGCTGAGCCTTCCAAAGGTTGAGCTACAATCTTCATGGCAGGATCAGTGGAATAGCACTGGAAGAAAAAAGGGGAGGTTTTATTATGCAGTACAACCAACAATTAAACCAAAACCTTGGTTCTACGGCTACAAAAAAGTCTCCAAAACCGTTATATCAGTCCTTTGTCGAATTCGTTTAGGCTTTTGTTGTACTCCCGTATTTTTAGAAAAAATCCGTGTTTGTGACTCCTCTCTCTGCGAGTGCGGGTTAGAAGAGGGCACTCTTGATCACATCTTCTTCGAATGCTCGAACAACGTTCCACCTTTAGATTTATATAAACGTCTCCCTAAATTTAAGATCCCTCTTCCAATTAATTTCCCCTCCTTACTAACATTTTCCTCTCCAGAGTTGCTTGTGGCGTTGATGACCTTCATCCGCCACAATAACATTAAGTTATGAACTATTCTGTCTGTGGGTGTGGTATGCATATAATATATGTTTTAACAAATAAAATATTTATTTATTTATATATTTTTTGTTTGTTTCAGTCCCGTACTAACCCAACAAGATCTACATTGAGTTCAACTATATCAATCGAAGAATTTTTATTTGTTTTTAACTTTTTTATAACAAACACTTGCTTTTTCCAACGCACTTTAGACATTGGCAGAATAGTCGACATCGGCTCTGCTTGCCATTCATTAAAAATAGAATAGAATAGAACATCGGCACATCCGAACTTATTGTTTTTTATCTTGTAAAAAGTAGTTTATTTTAGTAAGTTAATCTACATAGGGATTATTTCAGCTTGTTAAGTGAAGTTTTTAAATTAGAAGTGTAATATGGCTACAACTTCGAAAAGTACAATGGAAAATGCTTATGTTGATTGTTTAACACAACAAATAGATGAGTTTGAATTACTCAAATCTATGTATCCAAATCAAGGAGAAATTATCTTAAGTGATAAGGATATTATAAAAGAAATCAGCAACTTTTTAGAACACAAAACAGAATATATACCTTCACATTTAGATTTCAAACTAAATCTTTTCATAGATGGACTGAAGTTGGAAATTTTTATTAATTTGCCTAGCTCCTACCCAAAGGAAGAGCCAGATATTTATGTAAGATGTAATAAGATGAATCGACAAAATGAATCAAGTTTGAATTCAGAACTTTTAGAATATATAAAAGAAAACCATATAGGAGAAGTGTGTCTTTACACTGCAATTTCATGGTTGCAAGAAAATGTTGATAAATTTGCAACAATTACACAGGAAAACAATCCTCCAGACTCAATTCCAACCCAGGAAACTAAAGATGAATTTGCAAGGCTTTGGATATATTCTCACCATATTTACAACAAAAGAAAAAGAGAAGAAATTGTTAAAAAAGCCAGAGAATTGAAGTTAACTGGTTTCTCTTTGCCTGGGAAGCCTGGTATAGTCTGTGTTGAGGGTCATCACAGCGACTGTAAAGAATGGTGGAAAGATATTAAATCAATGACTTGGAAGAAAATAATGATTAGAAAAACAGAAATATTTGATCCAAGTGAAGAGAAGTCCTACAAAAAGTTTTCAAATTTTGAAGAACTGTGTTTAAAAAATCCTGTTCATAATAAACATTCAAACATGAGTGAACTATCCAAGTTAATGAATGAACTTGGCTTAAGTCAAATATTTAATGATTTATTTGGATTATGCAATGATGAATAAAATTCAAATCAATATTATACCAGCCTGTAAACAAAATACTCGACAAATCTACTCTTCTATTGGGGCCATATACATTATTTTTATACTTAAATTGTTTTTGTTGTAAATGATAAGTAAATAATATTTAATCTTAATACTTTTATATTAATTTTTGCTATTAAATTTTTTATTAAAACAATGTTTTTTATTTATCTACGTTTTTTTCTATCACATTCCAGGTTAGCTGTATATATGTTGCTCATAATTTAATCTATGTATAATCTGGAATTTTCAATATTACTTATTTGTGACATTGACCATCATCCCATCATCTGTGACCTCGCTTCTGACCAACGTTTTGTCGCCTACTTGAAGATGACTACCTACACAACGGTGGTGAAAGAGAGGGAAGAAATCTCTTCGCACCTTGGCACTAAAGATCTCCCACTACTACCGAGGAGTGCGGTGATGCATATCACCATAGCAGATAATTTCCTTGTACGCAATTTTCCAGACGGGGTCGCATTACGTGGAACCGGTGGAACGTAAGTCATACGTGGCGAAGGAAAGTGCAACCAAAAGTGGTTCATTACCATTACCTACAGAGTAGTGTGTTTTTGTAATGACTTGACTAGCTTACTTACTCTACTACAGAAGAGTCGCAGTATCTCAAGAGATTTGAGTCGAATGGAGTGGAGTAAAGTGGCGTGGATGTGTGTCGATTGTACGGAACCCTTCGTGTGCGAGGCCGACTCGAACTTGGCCACTTTTTTATAGTACGTTTTTGCCCCGTCAGAGTGTTTCTTCGTTTTGGCCATAGATTTTGGCGAAAAATCACCTTCCGGTGGCTAAGGATTTTTTCTGAAAACAATTAACACAGAGGCTGCATTCCGAGTTACGTTGTAATCGATTTGAGATTGAGGGTGCTAACAGCTGACATACCGAATTAGCGTGAGCGCGATAACGATGTGGTGTGAATCGTCATAGATGACGTCATGACATGCGCCATATTGCGATAACGCCGGTCATGCTTTTTACTAATATCACCGGGAACGCTGTCAAAAATGAGAGTTCTGCAGTCGCATCATAACTTAACTGTGCGTTTGCACTGGCGAAACATCGCAACAAAACATGTTCAAATCTCTAGTTCTTGTCAAAAATTATAAGGAAAATTGACAGAAAATAGAGATTACAACATGTTTTGTTATGAATGTTTCGCCAGTGCAAACGCACAGTTAGACTAACGTGGCATTTTCGAAATTGTGCTACTGGCTGCCGTGGCCACCTAACCAACGAAGAAGAAGAAATTTGTAGTTTAAACACAAAGAAATATGATATGCAAGTTTTGACGTTAAGCGAGCACTGTGAGCGCGTTCACGAGCGACCCAGCACTATTTAAAAACTAACAGACTTAAAATAATAATAATAATATGTACAAGTATATAAGAAAGGGCGGGAAACAATCATTGGGAATTAAAAAAATCGTCCGCATCGCTGTCAACAGGAAAAGTGCCCAGAAGGCTGGCAGCATTGCCACATTGTATGGCAATGCTGATTCTTTGGCCGTATAATGGGCCAGACTTCTGATCACATGAAGAGTCGACCAACCGCTTTGTGATGTCTTGAAAACCTAAGTGGGCACTCGGACCCAATCTTGAAATCTTGTTTCATCGTGATATCTAATCGGAACGCAAATTATTGATGTCAGCGCTGTTAGCGATTATGTTCTAATTCGGAAAGCGGCCTTAGTCTGTCAATGCTGCCAATGTGTCAACTGTCAAGTCAACGGCTGTCAACGTCAACAAAATTATAATGTCAAAGTCTGTAACGTTGATCAATCCACGATTCTTTCTTGGCATGGCAATCAAAAGTTTACAAGTAAAATCATGCTATATTTGCCCACGACACAGAAGCATTTGTAAAGAAATAAATGTGCATTTATGAGCGAGTTCGCTCTAAGAAAGAAGTAGCAGTTCTTGCGGTATACCGTGTCAATTAAAGTGGAACTAGGACTGCCGGCTTGTTTACAATGATTTCTCAGATAGTTGTAATTGTAACGACTGTTAAATTATTATTTATTCCACTATAGTAAGTAAAATTAACCCTCAGTACTTCCTCTATTTCCATTTCTATAACACGTGTTCAATGATCACTTTACGGATAATCAGCCCCCGATTGTCAAATATTAAATAACTATGCATGTCCTGGATGTATCAAAATAATTGTAAGCTAAATAAGACCTGTATTTACGGCGAGGTTGTTCCTTATTGTTGTGTATGAAGCTTATTCTCTTATAGGACTGTGAACATAATTTTTAACTGGTAATATACTGGTACTTTTCAGTCATTCAACAGACTTCGAGGTACACCGAAACTGGCTGGCAATCACACACAATTTGACTTTAAACAAGTGGTACTATGACAATACATCAGAATGGACCTTGGATTATCCTCCATTCTTTGCGTGGCTGGAATTTGTGTTGTCATTTATAGCAAAATACTTTGATCCGGAAATGTTGTACTTAACTAATTTGAACTATAAGTCTGACATGACTATACTGTTTCAAAGGTTGTCAGTTATTGTGCTGGATTTTGTTTATATTTACAGTGTCAAAAGGTTGGTATTTTAAATATAAATTGTTAATAAAATGATTTTGTTATTATGGCAGAAGAAATTGTTGTGCCCATCGTTGATTTTGATTTGAATTATATTCAAAACTAGCTGCTACCCGCGGCTTCGCCTGCGTGGACCGTAAATTTGATTCTAGCCTGAGTTACTCCTTATAACATCAGCTATCTGCCAGTGAAAGTCCCATCAAAATCGGTCCAACCGTTTCGGAGATTAGCTGAAACAAACAGACAGACAAAAATGCTAAATGCATTTCATATGCATTTAGTAAAAAGCTGTTATTTTGACATTACAAACAGATACTTCAATTTTATTTATTTGCATGTATACATGTATAGATTAGAGAAAGGCATCAAGCTGTTCCACCTGTAATTTTTCTAATATTCTAAACTAAATGAAGTTGTATAGCTTTTTCAATTATAAAACTTATAATTTATAATTACTAGTTTTTCAATTAATTCTGTTTTGTTGCAGGCTGTCAGGTTTTGTTGGTGATGGAAAGCTGCTGGTGTTCATATTACTGGTGACTTGTCCTGGTCTATTGATGGTGGATCACATACATTTCCAATACAATGGATTCCTGTTTGGAATACTCCTGTATTCTGTATCACATATCATAGAAGTAAGTCACTCCATGTAAAATACTGGTATTCAGCTGCATCTGGTTAGTCTGGAAGCCGACCCCAACAGATTTGGGAAAAGGCTAGGCAGATTGATTGATATCATAGAAGTAAGTTGACACTTTGGGAGACAAAATTATTTTTTAAGGAATAAAAACAATACTGTAGGTGCTTGGTAATCCGTCACTCATTATTTTTCCCCCATGCTGGTTTATTGGAAACACCGGATTATGAGATTTCTATATGAAAGTGTCAGCTTGCTAGTAAGAAATCATTTTAACACAGATATGGAAAGTAAAAAATCTTTATTAGTTTATGTAATAATACCTAATCATAGAATCGGAAAGACTGCAGAACGAAAACGGTCAATGCGCGCGGTCTTAATCCGGCACTTTTGTGTTAAACCTACGGGATTACAGAGTAGGAGACGGATATCTATGGTAGGAGAGCTAAGTTAGAAAAATGCCGGACTATTGGACGTGTCGGATTAGTAGCGCCAGATTACCGAGCGCCTACTGTATTTATAAAATTATATTAAATCATGTATTTTAGGGTTCTATACCAAAGACTTTTTAATTGTGACTTAAAAGTGGGTGATATTTTTTTATTTAAAGAAGACCTACAGAAGCCTACATGACTATACAGTCCTTTCACAGTAATACTATCTCTGACAGTAGCTACCTTACTGCAATAGCAATAAAAGATAAAGATCACTGTGATTTTGACAGATTTGTTAGTGGCAGCAACCCAACAACAACCTTATTATGACGGGAGTAAAAATCACTGTGATTTTGACAGACTTGTCAGAGGCAGCAACCCAACAACAATCTTAATATGACGGGATTAAAGATCACTGTGATTTTGACCGACTTGTCAGTGGCAGCAACCCAACAGCGCCCTTATTATGACGGCAATAAAGATCACTATGCTTTTGACAAACTTGTCAGTAGCAGCAACCCGATAGCGACCTTATTGTGACGCCTGTAAAGATCACTGTGATTTTGACAGTGATGCAAAGTCAGAGGTAAAATAACTGTGAAAATACTGTAGGTTACACATATTGATAAATTAAAAATCTTTTTGTTTCAGAATAATTATCTAACAGCAGCATTTTGGTTTGCAGTGCTGTTGAATTTGAAGCATATATTCTTATATATTGCTCCTGTGTACATTGTGTACTTATTTAGGGCATATTGCTTCACAATATCTTCAGTGGATGGTGTCCATACTCCATGGTACTCATTCTCTGTCACAAACCTTTTCAAACTGGCGTTTACAGTACTTTCGGTGTTTGGAGTCTCTTTTGGACCTTTCATGCAACATCTACCTCAGGTATGGAGATTTAATATTTTAATAAATAATTTTAATTTGAAATAGCGCGCCCGAATCTAAGGCCCACACGACTTTTTTATGCACCGTCAATGCGAGCATGGTGTCCACGCCGACGACGCCTTAAAAAGTAGCACAAGTGGGGTTTGTAGTGGGTTTTTTTTGTGTGAAAAAAACCCTAATTATTTAAGTCGCTTGCAGTAAGTGACTATATAGAGTTAGGGTATTTATTGATTGTAGGAGATGTAAAACCCAAAATATAGAACAATCATTTGAATTATTTAATTTTGTTCTCAGGTGTTGTCAAGATTATTTCCCTTCAAAAGAGGATTATGTCATGCTTACTGGGCACCAAACTTTTGGGCGATATACACCTTTATGGATAAGGTGTTGCAACATTTGGGTCAGTAGTTTTACTACTTAATAAATTATATTTCTTGACTACAATATGTTGGCGCAGACCTGGTTAGGCGCAGCGCACTTTTCACTGCTAAACAAAGTTCAACCTTGCACTAGTTGAAATAAAGTTTTAAATAAATAAACTTCCACTAGCTCGCGAGAGTTACGCTTATTAATTTTCATGTTTATTTTAAGGGATGCAATGTTGATTTTTGTTTTTTTCAGGCACTTCTCCAGGTTTGCGCCGGCCTTTTCTGTTATTTGCACATATTTTAATTTTGTTTTTATTATAGCGGTAAATTTTGGCTTACTGCGAATGCCGAAGTCCGAAGCGTCAATGACAGGCGGGCTGGTGCAACAGTATGATCATGCAGTGTTGCCCACAATCACTCCAACTGTCACAATAGTGCTGAGTGTGTTGACAATGTTGCCTGCACTCGTCAAACTGTGGCATTTGTGTGCTGACAGAAGATACAGGGTGTTGAGTTTTATAAGGTATGTCGTAAATTTAAAAATCCCCACTTTACCAGAAGACGAGATGGTTGTATCGCCTTGGATGCGGCGTGCAAGTTCATTGAGAGATTATTGTCAATAGGCGGAATAGAACCAAGGGTCTTCCCACACTGATCGACTCGGTATATAATGAGGCGGTAGTTGTAGAGCCGGAATAGTCGATAAACGCCCTTTTCCGATCGATTTGCTGAATTCTGGAAATCGTGCGCGTTATTATCATTATTATTCCATTAATGTAGTAGCTCTCAGATCTTGTCGTGGCTAAGTAATAACAGCCGCACGGGTCGATCCATCAGGTTAGATGACATAGAGTGACCTTTACATACCAGACTGCTCCGTGCCTCGCAAAGCACGTTACGCCGTTGGTCCCGGCTGTCATTCGTGGATCTTTGACAGTCGATACGGGTCATCTGAAGCCCGAAAGTCTGACAACCAGTCTTATTAAGGAGTATTGTATTACCCAGCTACTGGGTTGTGGCTAACCTCCACAGTGGCAGTCGCTCCATGTAAAATACTGATATTCAGCTGCATCCGGTTAGACTGGAAGCCGACCCCAACATAGTTGGGAAAAGGCTAGGCGGATTGGTTGTAGTTGCTCTCAGATGAATATGATTGAAATGATTAAGTTGGACGCAAAATGTAGTTAATACGTTATGTACATAAGTAGTATAATATAATCATGTTTTATTTTGTTTTAACAGGTGCATGGTTATTTGCGCCGCTTGTTCGTTTCTGTTTGGCTGGCACGTTCACGAGAAGGCCATTCTCTTGATATTGATACCATTGAGGTTAGTAAACATAAATACTCATTTTACAACCTGTTGCAAATAGATTTTGTCTGCTGTTTTTTTATAAGAAAATGTTAATAGAAGAGTAGAAGACGGATGTAGGGTCTTGTAATGAGCATACAAATTAATAAGTTTACATTTATTTTCAGCTTCATGTCTGTCCTGGGCGACGTCGATGGCAAGCAATTTTTAATTTTAACAACAGTCGGGAACTATTCTCTGTTCCCGCTGCTTTTCCCAAAGAATTTATTTTCTATTAAGTTTTTTATATTATTAACGCACGTAGCTTTAGCTTTTGTTAACGTTCGAACTTTATATGAACCTGCTAAGGTTAAAGGTGGTAGAAGGGTGAGAGTACTTCGTTTGCCTATGTTAATGCAAATAGAGTCTTTATATCTCTATGGTCTGATAGTTCTATGTGTCTATGAGAACGGAATTCACATTCTCTGGGGCTTAGAGAAGACCTTACCGTTTCTACCACTGATGCTTACGTCTGTATATTGTTCACTAGGAGTGGTATACGTTTGGCTTCGGTACTATTATTACTTCTTAACGTTCAATGTTAGTCAAGTTCCTACTTTATGTTCAGTTAACTTAGCAGAAAAATATAAGAAGACGAGTTAAATATGTATAAGATATAATAATGAACAAGTCGGACAGTATTGTCTTCCGGAGAATGTGCGACGTGCATGACAGGGATAACCATACAAAGAGAGAGAGACAAATGTATATAACGCTGCAAGGTTATTTAGGCGCGTAGCGAAAATTTGAACTAATGGCTCCTATACACAATGCCGGCGGCACGGCCGCCGGCCCTGCCGCACAAAGGATGCCAAAAGAAATGGAGGCGCGAAAGTCGGGGGAACGTGCCGCTCGGCAGAAGCCGGCCGGCGGCAATGCCGCAGGCCTTCGAGATGTCGCGACGCCTCCGCAAAGGGAGGTGGCGGGCGGGGTCAGGGCTTCGCCCCTCGCCCGCGGTCGCTAAACGTTGGCCCGCTAATACGGGCCCCTCAATGTGATTGCCTATTGCGGTTGTAGCAATGACGCAGGCAAAGTGCGTCTGTGTGAATGGATGTTATTAATATTTCTGTAGGCGCGCCACGACGCTAAATCCTATAGCGTCGCTTCTTCACGACATCTCGGCGGTCTGTCCCCGCCAGGTGACACCCCCAGTTGCCTGGGGGTGTCACCTGTGTACATCTGTAGAGTCTTATTATATTGAGTGAGCCGCGTGTAACTTGGATGCGGCTTACTCGAGGCGTCAGTGGCAATGCCGCAGGCACTGTGTCTGGGAGCTCTATGGCCCAAGGCCGCCATCTTGTGTTATCAATACACAATGACAGTGACAATTTCACAAATGTTTACCAACCACGCCTCCTGTCAATGTTACTAAGGCGCCAAATGATCCTTGTAGCACTCGTAGAGAGGTACTAAAACAGTGGAAGTTGGCAACATTCCGTATACTGCAGAGCCGCACCTGCAGGCCACCTTTAGTTGAAAGCAGTTTTGTAGATACTTTCAATTTAATGAAAAAATATTTGTAAAAATAAAGAAAAAAAATGTGTGGCCAGGTCACCTCGCTCTATAAAATGCACCTTGCACGCGCTGCGCTGACAATGCATTCTGTGTTATCATTCCACCAATAGTCGACGGAGAAGTTAGTGAGAAATTATACAGTATTACGAAACTAATTATGCGCCTCGGCAATATTCGTTTTTCCGAAGCTCAAGAACTACCGAACACATACGATACGGTATTCGTATTTCCAAAATTAAATGAAAATAACCGAGTTGCGTAATTAATCTCTTTCTACTGCCAGCTTATTCGTAGTCAGAACTGATGATTTTAAATAGATGTAGATTTAAGCTAAGTCAAAGATCGCTTGTAAATTAAATGATGTGATAAGCATGTAAATATTGCTGTCTTAAGACACAAAGAGGCATAATAAACGTTTTATAAATGAAAGGTTGTTTTTAATTTGGCATGTTGTATTTAATAGAACCTCGAAAAGTTCCCATTCTGAGCTCCTAAAAATATTATTGAACACTAATGATTGCGCCTCTTTTTGTGAACCTCAAATAATTTCTATTTTGGAGTCCTAAAAATACTAAGTAGCCAAGCAACCGCGAGTCGACCAACTTGAATGTAGCGCTCGCCGGCCGCTGCCACGTTAAATATTTCCCTTTTAATTTTAGTCTGGGATCTATATGGTCTACTGAACTGATAAATTAATCTCTGACTATTAGAGTAATACCTACATTTGTAGGGTTCCGTACGTCCGAATGAAAAAACGGAACCCCTTATAGGATCACTCGTGTGTCTGTCTGTCTGTCTGTCTGGCTGGCTGTCTGTCTGTCTGTCCACCTGTCACTGCCAATTTGCTTCAAATCTATTGGGCCAATTTGGTTGAAATTTGGTTGAAATTTGGTAAACATGAATTTTTATTTTGCAAACTGTACCATCAAATGAAAGGGCTTGTTGTGAGGATCTCAATTTTTTTTTTAATAATTTTAAAATTAGGTAAGATGGAGATATTTAAGAAACTAGATGAAAATTTACCACCCCTAATCTCCGAACATAGTCTAAAATTTTGAAAAAAGTACTTAGAATGGTTCTTTATTTATAGATTACAGGAAGTCTATATGGTATTAACACTTTCGACTCCACCCATTTTCTTAGAACTCATACGCCATGCCGCCACCGCTACGGTGGCGCTGGGTTGCGACAATCGCACTCCATGCCGCCATGAGATCCCGCCGGAGCTCTGTCCGGCGGGAGAAGTTATTTGATAATTTCCCACCCAAAAAAAAAAAAAAAAAATGCCGCCATACATATCGGACGTGAACCCTCTGGGAGGGAAAATGAGAAAGAAAAAATTAATGAAAGAGAAAAAATAAAAATAAAATATCCACATAGTCCTCACATTCACAATAATTAAAATAATATACCTAATACTTTACAAAGTAATCGTGTGCAGTTTGAATATAATTTTCAACAATGTCAATATGTATATAAAACTGGTTTATTGTGATGAATAATTAAAATGTCAAGTTTTATGGTTTTCACAAGGCTTAGCAGAGCGAGCAGCTCAATCACAAGCAGCCTTACCAAGGGATATCGTGTTACAGTTACCCAGTAAGAGTATCTGGGCTGTGGAGGTCAAATAGGCAGTTGCTCCATGGAAAATACCGGTATTCAGCTGCATCCGTTTAGACTGGACCTCAACGTAGTTTAAAGCACGATTAAATAATAACTAATAAGCTATTAGGAAATAGCTGCAAGGTGCCAATATACAATCAAACAAAAAAAGGAAGAAAACAATTAAGACATTGTGATAACACTATTGGCCATGACACACTTTAAAATAATGGATCGATGAACATAAATAGTGCGGTGTGCGTCTCAAGCGTTCACCAAATGGGAGACCAGCTCAGCATGTGCCAGGCAAATATACCTGACACTGATATTCTGCTGAATCCCTGCTGCAGTGTTAAACGGACGTCGAGTAGATGAGATAAATATGCAAGTTATTGGTGTTGTGAAAAGTGGAATGTACGGAGTGAAAATGTAAGTAGATATAGTCAAAGTCAAATCATTTATTTCAAATAGGCCCCTGTAAGGCACTTTTGAACGTCAAAGTTTACAAAAAAAATTAATTGATTCTAGTCGCCCCTTCCAAAAGGTAGTTTTCGTATGGAGAAGAATAGGTATCCGCAATTATAGGTACCCGCAATTTAAATAATGTATTCTACAGTTAAGTTTAGCATTTGCAAACGTTCCTGTTCTATGATGATTGTGTATTTGATTAGTTGGGAATAGGCTAGGCAGATGATGACCTTCTAAAAGATATAAACAGAAATTAGACTCCATATTGTTTTACATAAGCTCTCCTAAGTCCTACGTCTGTTAATATAAAGATGCATATATTTGTAAGAACAACGTAGATGTCTTGTATTTGTCTAATACAAGACAAACTCGAAAGGACACGTACGCGTGTTTACACGGAATAAAGTGAAGGCGTGCGTCGATCGGGACATGAATATTCATAGCAGACTAAACACAGTCGCCGCGCACCTTATTACACGCAAATTTTGAGGTTCGAGTTCGAAGTGACACTTATGTGTTGTCATTGATGCTTATACATATCTTCTGAATTCGTTAAGGTACTATGAGACGTGGTTTTTTCCTATTTATAGAGCGTTTTTGACACCGTATAAAGTCAAAGCCCGCTACCGAAAGATTTAAATCGCTTGATTGCCCTCACCGTACTTAATAATATTTTTAAATATTTTTGTTTGCTCTTTTGTTTTTATAAAAATATTTAAAAATATAAATTATATGTATATAAATGAAATGAAAGGAGATATTAATAACGAATACGTTTCGGTAACCTTTTCGGGGAAACTGAAGGTTTCGTCTGTGCAATTATGAACGAAGTTATCATGACGAATAACTACCGGAGTCATATTATGAAGGACGGTACGGTTGACGTGTGTCGGGCATGCCATCGTCCAGGTGAGTCCATTAGACATTATCTCTGGTTGTTGGCGTCTGGCTAACGGCGAGACGAGACTTGCACAGGCATAACCAAGTGGCCAGGATTATTCACCAGCAACTTGCTTTGAATATAGACTTGTGGACTCTGAGGTACCGTATTATAAGTATGTGCCCGACCCAGCTCTCGAAAATTACCATGTCACGTTGTACTGGGGTCGGTCTATCATTACTGACTATTGTAGCTAATAAGCCTGATATAGTGGCGATAGATCGATCAGCGCGCTGCGCATTGATAGTCGATAATACCATTCCTTATGACGAGAACCTCGTGAAAGCTGAGAAAGAGAAACAAATAAAATATCTCGACTTAGCTCACGAGGTTGTTGACATGTGGTATGTGAGAGCTTAGCTATCATTGTGCCTATTGTCGTAACGGCCAATGGCATGATGGCCGAAAGTTTCCACCAACATCTCTCGAGGCTCTCGTTAGGCGGTTAGATCAAGGGCCTGATTCAGAAGGCAGTAGATACTCCTCGATACGGCTCGCATTGTGAGGAGGTTCCTGTTTCTGTAGCCCTAACCACCGGTAGCTTGGACCCTGCTCCCGACACCGGCAGACCTCCATTTTAAAATGTTTTTTTAAATAGTTTTTAGTGTAAGAAATATTTAAAAATGTATTTATATATGAAAGTATTATGTATTTTTGAAGAAAAAAAAATGAACGACAATAATAAACCCATTTATTTCCAACGAAAGGCTAGAACGGAAACCTACTTGTTCAATCGGCTGGAGCCACCATCATATACGATCGGGTCCCGGACTTTTGCCATTTTTAATCTTCTAAATATGTTTGGTAACTTCCATGACGTTTACAGGTGTTGTATCTCATAATCCTTAGTCACGCGAAAAAGTTTCGCATCTATCAACTTTACCTCCACAAAATTGTGTACTTAAATGGAGAAGTGATGAACATACCAATAATTAATGCTTGAAATGTTGATGATGATGATTAAAAAAACCAACGCTGGTATCCGAAAACAGTGACATTTAAGGCCTATTCAGATGAAAGCGATATCGCGTCACTTAGCTTGCGGGCTCGAAACCAGCGGAGAGCAGCGTTGCCCCCGCCCCGCTCGGCAATCGCTCCATGCCACTGGTTTCGAGCCCGCAACTTTAGGACCAATATCGCTACCGAGCGCGACAACGATATCGCTTATATCTGAATAGGCCTTTAATAGGTACAAAAATAAATGATATTAAATAAAATAATCTAACGAGCTCCTGGATAAACATTAACGTTCCGAAATAATCATGGTTTAATAATCGTCCAGGAAACGTGAATATTTTTCCCCTTCACACATGAACAGATAGGTAAAGTTATTCGTAATAGGTTCAATCGCTCGATTCATTGGATTGGAAGTTTGAAAATAAAAGGGAAATGGAGCGGAAGGAGTTGTTCATTCAGATTGTGATTCAGCAATTTGTTACTTAACTTGCTGTTAGTTATTGCAATGAAAACAATAACGAGCTTTTAATAGATACCTGTCGGAGATACCTACCTACTTACAGTACAACTATTTTCTAATGTCCTTCGGGAATCATCGCATTTCCGAATACAAACGAATGCTTATTTCTATGTATGCTAAATTAAAGCTTTCTAGTTCTAAGGGTGTCTGAGCTAAGCCGCGGACAGACAGAAGGACGAACATGGCGAAACTATAAGGGACTACGGAACCTTAAAACAGCTCATTGAAACTACGTACATAATGAAGGTAATATCTAATATTATAAAGTTAGTAGGTGTAGTTGTCTACATCAGTCATAAACAGCATGTAGGGTAGAGTTTACGAATATTTATGATTATTATTTCTTTCTTTCTTTTTAGAAGAAAGAAGAAAGAAAATACGTTTGTTCTTATTCTTATTTATTTTATTATTCTTATGGCAGGTAGTCATTTTTTTTTGTTTTTTTTTACCTACCAATAAATTGGTAATAAGTTAAGAATACGGTCCCTGAACTAGGAGTATCTGCAGGTGATCTGCAGAAGTGCAGAGTCCATAGAATTTTATATCTATGGTAAGGTCCTAATGCTGTGGCGTCATAGTGAGTAAGGAGGGAAGGTACCTTCCAAGGTAATTACATTTTTTACAGCCACCCTGAATGAAGCATTGTTAAATTAATAGGTACTACAATTAATTTAGATAAATGTAATTTATAGGTATAACATCTATACACTAACTTCTGCTCGCGGGTTCGTACGTAGTATTCTCACAGATTACCAGATAAATCACTCCATACAAAATGTTCAATACCTACTGCTATAATAGCCTACACCTTCGAGTCGCTAGACGCTGCGAACGAAAATGTACCTAACCTTACAAGCGTAAAGTGAGTTTTGCTTTGTAGCTGCGCGCTGCTGCGTGGTTATTGTGAATTGCCAGGGCTGCCTCTTTCGATAAAGATGTCAGTAGGTATTTGTAGTACACTTTATGAATTAAAATAAAAATACTTTTTAATGTTTTAGCCTGTTTAATTGTAAAAAAATACGTTTGAAATATGGATAAATAAAAAAATCTTACAGGTGTTTTATTTTTATAATGTATTTTTCCCTTGTCGAAATTCACGATTGTTGAAGTTTAATGTAGAGAATATTCGTACCTAATTGAACTAAAAGTTTTAATAGATACTCTTGCGGGAAACAAGGGCAAGGGGAGTTAAATGTTATATATTTTTTAAAGTTCAAAAATCGTGCTACCGGTCTTTCCAAGTTTAATCAATTTACCTATTCAATAAACGATAGTAAAACAAATTAGATACTCACATTTCTGTATCAGCAGGTAAACTGAAAAAATATAAGTTTTTATCTCTTCTCTTGCTGGATTTACATCCATCAACTGCATATAATGCATCAGAACCAGCTTTATCATAAGAATTTGAAAGTACGTCAGGGCGACCGAAATATATGCATACGTACGCGCCTCGTGGCTGTCGGCAACCCACTGAGAAATGGTTCGCGTACGAACCGGCGCACAGTGGTCTGAAAATCAAGCTCCATACTCATAGAAACTTAATGTCAGAAATTAATAAATAAAAATATGTTTTGTGTTTAATATACCTCCCTATGTTTTACTAATATAGTATGAAGGGTATGAGTAGCTCCATGCGTGAGAAAAAAAATATTTTAATTTTTTTTGTATGGAATGAAACACTTAAAGTGCTTTTTTTCAAAACTGAATAGAACTGATAGGCTGGTATTCACATGAGCTATTGCACCATACACGGCGATCAAGATGACATACAATTCTTGTGCCTTTCGGTGCCGCTTTGCATGTAGCAAGCTTTGGAAATTTTGAATTTACAGTTGGTGATCTTTCAAATCTTTGATGGTATTTTGTGAAGTTACATATTGCTTTGAATATGAAAATTGTATGTAAACTAATACTCATGCAAGAAGAGACAAACATACACACACACACACCCTCACACACTCACAAACTTTCGCCTTTATAATCTTAGTGTGATTATAAAGGCGAAACTTTGTGTGTGTGTGTGTATGTTTGTCTCTTCTTCACGCTCAAACAGCTGAACGGATTTGGATGAAATTTAGCACACATAATAGTTTATAACCGGGAATAACACATAGGTTACTATTTATCTCGATATTCCCACGGAATCGAGACTTATGCGGGTGAAACCGCGGGGTGCAGCTAGTAAGGAATAAATATGTACTAAGGATATTTTTATTTTTAAATATATGGTTAAAAGTGAAGAAAGATAAAAACATGTATTAAATAGTTAATGTATAATACGTTTGGGGGCTGTTAATGAAATAGTTAATACTAATACATTACAACAAAAATTATGTGCAAGAAAGGCAATAACAATAAAAGTAACGTCAAAATTGTCAATTTAAGACTACAACAACTATTTACAGCTCCTATAACTATGATATATTAAATATTACTGTTTAATTATATTACTAATTAATTATATTAATTAATTTAATTATATTCTTATTATTATTTTATTATAATTATTTGCTATAACTACTTATACAAAAACGATTAGCAGAGAGTATCTTTGCTGTCGTCAGTCCTCTAAATCCGAGTCCAGCATTGACGCGTTAATATCAATAAATTCAACATTCTCTTTGTCTAGATCTGCATCGTCACCAATAAGAAGAGATTTCATATCATCAGTAATGTATTTACTGATTTTCTCAGCACAGGTCTTATGCTGGACAGGTAGGGATCTGACGAGACAAGGAGACCATTGAAAATGTCTTCGTTTGTCGCTTTTCGACAAAATTTGCGCGAATGCTGTTCTCGGATTTTCTTGAAGTCTTTGTTTCTGGCTTCCGATGCCTCTTCAGATAATTTGCCAATGGGCATAATATTGAAGTGTTTAATAACTTCAGCACCGTGCAGTAAAAGTTTGTGGACACTCGAAGGCATGTAATACCAGCCATAGAGCTCCACATATAATTCTGCTGTTTGGCGCGCAAAGTTTTTAAACGCCTCAACATTTATGGGCTCCCCACAGGCCATCACACGCAAAAGTGTTGCAAATCTTTGGATCAAACTAGGATCCAAGCCTGTAATAGCTGCAGTATTGGCAGGATTACCAAAAAATTTCCTCGCTGTGTTTCCATCGTTTGTGGTTCCGGAACCTGAAAATTATAAATGAATCAAAACTAATCCACAACTTTGTAAAGAATAAATAGAACTAACGTTATTTGAAAAAATAAGATTTAAGAACAACGACTGTTATCATAACTCACCTTGTTTAACGATGTCTACTAGGAGGCCCATTTCATCACGAAACTTCTGCTGTATAGTTTTTTTTCTACTCTTCAATGACTCTTTGCTGTCTGCATCTCTGGCTTGCCATGTTTTGAAGTCTAGTCTATACGAAATATGGAGTAGGCACTCCATACATCTAATCCAAGCATGAAGTGTAGACAAACCATACTGATATATATCTGTTGAAACAGGTTTTCTGGAAAGAAAGTGAATTAATTAATAAAAAGATACACAGCATTACGGTAATCTGAAATATAACAAATTATTCAAAACTTACTCTGAGATCTTCTCTAACTTATTAATTTCCGAAGGGGTAGCTTTACAGATGTCACAAGTCTGCGTTGAAGTATTTGACAGTTGCGAAGTGATTTTACCATCTATCATGGTCATAAGCATTGAGTGCTTAACAGTATGAATTCCCATAATAGACGGCTCCAGTGCTGCAATCTCAGCTTCAATCAAAGCCTGTTCTTCCTTAATATTTAATTTGTTTTCATTTGCAAATTTAAAATAGAGCGGTCTGCAGAACATTGTGGAAGATGGCTTTGGATTCTCCCATAACTTTTCTTCACCACAAACTAAGCGCAGAGGCACAAAAGAACACATAAAATTGCTTGAATCATCTTCACCCGCCATAGTTTGTTTGTACAAACTTTGCCCTGAAGCACCGTCAAAGCCCCACTTGCATATCAATGTTAGCTCTTTGCCATCTAGCGAAGATTCCAAACGTAGGAATTTCCCAAATCTAGCAACAGTTTTGTCCAAAATCGCTTGAAGCTTTACTTTTACCCCTCTTTCGGTAATTTCTATGGTGTCTTTTGGTGGGTAACAGTCCTTTTTCGCCTCTAAGATAGCAGTATATGAAGGATATAGTAGTATTCCTGCTTCTTTTGCACAAGCTCTTAATATTGTATACTGCCATTTTGAAAGCTTCAATGAAGTCAGAATTCCTAAAGCTTTATCAGCGGAATATATGGGCATAGCTTTCTTGGACTTCAACAATTCCTTTATCTTTGTAGCCTCTTCGGGATGCTCTGTGATCAATTTTATTATATCTGCTACATTTTTGTTATCTGCACTTAAACCAGTTGCATAAGCAAGGCTTTCAGTGCTATGCGTGAGGAGCTCTTTCACTCTTCTTCTCTTCTGTAGCGGGCTTAGCTCCGAGAACACTTTTCTTGGACTCACAACAGTTGATGTTCCAACACTGTACGTCTCCGGTTTGTATGATGTTGATGCACCCTCATTTACACCGAAGTCAAAACTGGAACATGGTTGCTGCTCTTCTAACATTAAACAAGGTGTCATCTTGTCCTTCATGAACTCAGGCCATTTTATGTCTTCTTGCAGCCATGTCTCATACTTTTTTATGAAAGTATGTCTCGTGCGATTACACGAGATCCATTTGTTCCTCAACGAACACACACGAGTCTGACAGAATTGTTTCAATTCTTTATTTTCGATTTCTGACAAATCAACGGCATTGACAAAAACTTCATATAATACACTGGGCTGTGAGAAACAGCTATTGTTAGCCAAAAACATAAAAATATCCAAATTGGTACTAAAAACTTCCATCATAACACGAAAACAAATCGAACGTAATAAGTATAGTAAAGCACAAGTGCAAAGAGCTACTGAGTGAAGTTAGTTTAAATGTTCTATTTATATTATAACTACCCTCATTAACACTCGCTGTCCCATAATGCTTATTAAATTAAAATTCAACAATAATGACGGTGATTAACAAATGAGTTATTTCGTGAAATTAATTTTGTAGTAAAATGTAAATAATCTACATCGTTTTCTAATATTTTCATTATAAAAGTCATTAGCAGGTTATTAACTAACGACAATATCAGTTATGTGGTTGGTTACTTCATTTAATTATATACCTGTGTGTTGTTAAATATATTACCTATGTGTTATTCCCGGTTATAAACTATTATGTGTGCTAAATTTCATCCAAATCCGTTCAGCTGTTTGAGCGTGAAGAAGAGACAAACATACACACACACACACAAAGTTTCGCCTTTATAATCACACTAAGATTATAAAGGCGAAAGTTTGTGAGTGTGTGAGGGTGTGTGTGTGTGTATGTTTGTCTCTTCTTGCATGAGTATTAGTTTACATACTATTTTCATATTCAAAGCAATATGTAGCTTCACAAAATACCATCAAAGATTTGAAAGATCACCGACTGTAAATTCAAAATTTCCAAAGCTTGCTACATGCAAAGCGGCACCGAAAGGCTCAAGAATTGTATGTCATCTTGATCGCCGTGTATGGTGCAATAGCTCATGTGAATACTAGCCCATCAGTTCTATTCAGTTTTGAAAAAAAGCACTTTAAGTGTTTTATTCCATACAAAAAAAAAGAAAAAATTTTTTTTCTCACGCATGGAGCTACTCATACCCTTCATACTATATTAGTAAAACAAAGGGAGGTATATTAAACACAAAACATATTTTTATTTATTAATTTCTGACGTTAAGTTTCTATGAGTATGGAGCTTGATTTTCAGACCACTGTGCGGCGGCCGGTAGGTAGTTAGCGCGCGTAAGTACATTGAGTGATTTATCTGATTATATTGCTTCGTTGATCTAGTGGTCGCAAGCGCTACTGCGAGGTCCTGGGTTCGATTCCCAGGTCGGGTAAAAGTGTTATTGGGTTATTTCATTCGAAATTTCTCAGTAGCAGCCCGGAGTCTGGATTTGTGCCCAGTCGATGGCAGTAGGCTCGCCCCCTATTACATGGGACTTAAACATAACTGGCGTATTGTGGGGTACACCTTTGCCATCCCTTTGGGGATTACAGGCGTGATGATATTTTATGTGTTATTATATTATCTGTGCCCGCGTGGATTCCGGTCTGTCGGTGAAAGTCTATATGGTGCGTTCCACGATAAAAAACACGTTCGTGAAATAACTATTAACTAAACTAAACTATTCATCCCATCATCCAAATGATTTGGTGTAAAATGTAATTTTTATCTACATACAATTTCTCGGTATAAGCAAATTTATTTCGATACCTAGGAATTTAACATACCCCACAACCTACTTTCTTAAATTGCCCTACACAAATTAACATTTTTTTTGTGAATTGTGAATTGACCGAGCATTTAGATATAAGCATATTGTCATCGCGGACTTTTATATATATACAGAGTGGCAGGGACATTGACGCGAAAACTGGTACCTTGGATTCAGTACACTGAATCCATGGTATCAGTTTTTGCGTCGATGTTTTTCAAGGGGGTGTACCCCTACGTTCAAAATTTTTGTCGGTTATTTTTTTTTAAATCTGCTGTTCCATACATTTTGACCGCGTAGGTATTGCACTTTTCTATGCAACAGCAGTTCTTTTTTTAATAACCGGCGGAACATTTTAACGCAGTTTGGTTCAGAATCATGCACTTACTGAATCCATGGTATCAATTTTCGCGTTGATGTCCCTGCCACCCTGGGGCACTATAGGCCTTTTTCTACAAAGTACAGTTACATTACAATTCAAGAGAGATAGTCAGTGGGCAACCCTAGTGCGTGTTTATGTACCGAGGGGCTGTAGGTAGGTAATTATTTTATAGTTTAGGACATTGCAGAGACGTAATACTGCTTTATACTTTATTATACTGCGATTGTGGTTAATCTAATCAACCTGTTTTGCCAGCGACGACGCTGGACCTGGCTCACATGTAGAATGTCTTCTAGCACCTCAGGAAATTCTGATGGCAAGGTCGAGCTGCAACAAAACAAAATGGAAATAATTACGAACTGTGCTCGATGTCATTTTTTTTATATTATTGAATGGCAAACATATCAGCGGCGGGCCACCTAATGCTAAGTGGTTACCGCCGCCTGGACATCTACAATAGGGATAACAATTTTAGACTAACATTTTTAGGATTGTTAAAAATTATTGGACACTTATTTTTTCTTTTTTTACGTACTCAAAAGATTACGGATTATTGATTTAACATATGTGGCGACGACGACATGACGTCACTCCATGGTAGATTTTATACTTACTGAATTGTGACGTAGCGAGCCCCCCCTTTAATGCGTTTTATTTAAATTATTTTTTATTAGTATGAAAAAGCAAAAAATACGTGTCTAGTTTTTATTATTATCTGACTAACGGTTCTTTTGCCCCAGTCAACATCCCTATAGGTACCAGCGCCATCGCAGGTGCGTTGGCCTTGCGAATCCCTGAGACTAGAGCTGAAATGTGCCTGTAATAATCCAGGTTCAAACCGGGAAAAAAAATCCTGCTTGGTGGTAGTAAACGATGGCGGTAAATACTTCCCTTGGCGAGCTCCTTGACAAAGAGCTCGACTGCCACCTCTCAATTCAAACACGATTTTAGACTAAAGCTTCGTGCAGACCAGCGCAACGCGACAGCGCGACGCGACACCAGTTATTGTTATACCGTCAAGTTTTCTTAGAAATTGTATTGTTCGTGTCGCGGCGCGGCGTCGCATCGCGCTGGTCTGTACGAGCTTTAGGTTGCTTGTTGTTGTGGCTATGGATCAGATCAGGTCAGATTGCTCAGAAGACCGACGAAATAAGGAATGGAAAAAAGTGGAAGCATTTTGTAGCAAAGAACACAAAGATAAACAAAATAGGTACAAACGCTTTGGGGTCTTTCGGTGGTAGTATAATTTCAGGGTAGAACCTCTGAATCGTCTGCGAAGATTTGCCGGTCATGCTTTTCAAGGTAGTGCCTGCAGAGCTTTTAGACGACTTGGCTGTCGACCTGTGTGCACATTATATAATATATATTTATGTTGCAAATTGGTTTGTTGTGGGTAACTAACACACGTCAAATATTTTTTGAATGCTAGTTGAAGTCGGTGTTTCCTGACCGAATACCAACTAGGTATACCTAAGTACCTTCTTACTAAACTGGCTGTCTATAAATAAGTTAATTTATTAGGGTTCCGTACCTAAAAAGGGAAAAACAGAACCCTTGTAGGATCACTCGTGTGTCTGTCTGTCTGCCTGTCTAGCTGGCTGACCGTCTGTCACAGCCAATTTGCTCCGAATCTATTGGACCAATTTATTTGAAATTTGGTACACATATGTATTTCTGTGACCCAAACACGGATGTGAACGTAAATAAATGAATTTTGAATATGGGGTGAATATGTTCGGAAAACCGGAAAACGCCCTCTGTCGGCGCGACTACTAAGTAATTTATCTACATAATTATGTGAGCCGAACTGAAGATCTGAAGTTATTCCCAAGAACATTGTGGTACCTATCTTCAGGATTCAACTCTTTACACTAGTTGTCACTTGCCTCAAATTACGTGTGTAAGTGTCTACTGTAAGGTGTGTTCGCTTCGCATTAGGTTTAGGTAAACCAACTGGGGCAGGTACCCGGGCGCTTATGACACATCGAGATTCAGAGAAAAAGATAAGAAAGGAGTGACAGATAGTATGTGGTAGAACAGGTACGAGTGACAGATACAACGATCTACAACGACAAACTTTTTCTGAAACATGGTTAGTAGGTACTAATGCATAATACTTATTAAGTTTGCATTAATACTAACATAGAACTTTTAGATTTGCCAATTCCAGCAGGGGCAGAGATGGGATGTAGCATTATGTCGAATAAACACCGTCGCATACCAATGATGCCCACTGTAATTTTCGAATCCCGCAACTTTTCCTCTGGACCCGCCACGATGAGATATAAATAACGAAGTCGACTGCTTATTCTTAAAAAAATTAAACAAAGTTTATTCAGTAGAAAATTATTTTTCTTCCTTTCTATACACTATACTATAATGTCCTTCGGAAAATATAGGCGTCATGTAATGTTGGTAGGTATGCTGTTAAATGGATCTATCATGTTAGTGGGAAATTAAAATAATGACTAAAGTTTCATACTTAAAATGGAATCAACATATTTTCCTTACTGTTCATACTTGACAACTCCTAATCCCATCATACGGAAATCTATTGGCCGCTGACAGAACACCTCGTTCATAAGCGGGGAGCGAGTGTTGAGCTTTTTCTCGTAAAGCAGGCAAGTGCCCTGCAACACTTTGCGCTCCTCTGGCGACATTTGTGCCAAGTATCCTGTTTTATACCTGTGCTCCACTGTGTTAAATATATCCGTCTTAAATACACGATGGCATTCCAATTCTGAAACAATTGAGCAGTTTTGTAATATAAAAAAATAAAAGTTATAAAACTAAAAACCCAACTACGACAAAATTAAAAATCCGGAGTCACACGCGTTAAGGCATAAATTGAACAGATCACGTGTGACTGCGGATTTTTAATTTGTCTGTCTGTGATGTCTTGTTTATAACTTTTTAGATAACTTTATTGTCGTAGTTGGGTTTTTAGTTTTATAACTTTTATTTTAATTTCAATTATTTTGGTTTCTTTTTAGATTCATGTATTTATGTCCTCTAGAGGGCGCCATATTTACGTGACGTCACATAGCCTATAACAGCGGAGGCCAAGACGCTTCCAACGATAATTCATTTGTCAAATTACGATGAGGAGTTTAGAAGTTATGGAGTAACAGATGAACATACACACATACCGGTCGAAATCATAACCCTCCTTTTTGCTTCATCGTAGTTTTGTAAAAGTTGGTACCTTTAGGTTACCTACCAATTTGTCGATAGTTTTTTCGTCCAAGAGCCAAATAAACAATTTGGACGGACATATGCGCGAACGTTTCAAATAATCGTGCGTCCTTATCCGATAACGACCGTCGTTTTTTATTCGAACCCATATGATGGAATTTTTTCATATCTCCACCACCTATACAATAGGTAAAATAATAATTAACATATTATGAAAATCCTTAGTCACCGAAATAAGTTGTTTAGAAGTCACGTACCAATAAGCAATACACAATATTCCTTAGCTACTAAAACTCTTAGATCAGACAAGTTATTTTTGAACTGGTTTTCCAAAATTTCGCAGTTTTTGGTTCTTATTTTCGTTTCGCACTCTAACATGCGAATGGCCATTTCATCTGCTACCTAAAACAGTAAAACTTGTTTTCAACGCATTTCCAATGAGACATAATTATATATATTAATTATACCGGCTGAAATTTAATTCGTGGACATGCTCTTAAGGGGTTATTGTTTCGCCGCAGGAGACGCCCCGGGCGTCGGGAGTCGCTAGCCGACTTCCGGCCACCGTAGGCGCGGGCTTGCGGACGGTGAGCAATGGGTAGCTCGCCGTCCGATAGGGACCAGGCCCGGGTCGACGGCGCGTTGTGTTCCACGCGCGCCTCAAAGAGATGTCAGCACCAACTGACGGGGTCCGGAAGGGCCAATGCCTGCCGGGGTTGCGGGTTTGTCTGAAAGGGATATCGCGACCTCGGCACACAGGCAACGGAAGGAACACGGGTGGGTTTTAGTCAGTAAAAGTCTGACACGCCCTCCCGCTCCACCCAGAGCGGGAGAAGTTATTTGATAATTTCCCACCCAAAAAAAAAAAAAAAAAGGGGTCATTGTTGTACTCATCATTATGAATAACTTTCAATATGGGACCAAACCAGAGGGGTCATTGCCGTAATTTTTAAGAACGTTCTCATTCGCAATCTGTCGAAAATACAATCATTTTACCAACAATTTTGACAAGTTTGACAGATTGCGACTTGAATGTGAACGTTTAAAGTACGAGATTTGGCCTTCTGAAATCGCGAAAACAAACAGCTTTTCCATACATTTTGTCGATTTATGTGAACACCGATCTACCTACTGAACCAATTAAGAAAGTAAGTATTTCACTCATACTCGTAGAAAGCAGCATTATTTCCTAGTCACATAGGTTACTTTTATGCCCGGAAAATTCATAGAGTCTCCATGCAGTTGAAACCGCGGGGCGCAGTTATAATATTCCCCAATAAAGGTGGCTGGAGTCTGAATTTGTCCCGGTTGATGGTAATAGGCCCTTTTTAAGTAGGTACCTGTATTATTTTAAAGGCACTCTACATAACTAGCTAAATATGGATAGGTACCTACACCTTTCCATTTGGAGAATACAGGCGAGAAATTATATTAAGTAACATTAGTTGATACCTGTAAGTAGTAAGCACAGCAAAATATTAGTGCTCTAAGAAATCTTTCTGTGGTTGGTAGGTGCAGCATATCAATTAGCATTGGACTCAGTATGCTGATGGGTGCAGTATAAATTGCTATATCTTTAATATCCTAAAAATAATAAATTTAATAATCTGTGAATATTTGATATTGAAAAAATCAAACAACAGGCCTAAGCGCGTTTGTCCACCGCAGCTGTCACCGAGAAACGAGTTTATTCGAATCGAACGTGACGTGCGCCGAAATACTCGAAACTTCGGCGAACGTCATGATGGCGCTCAGGTGACGGAAGTGTGGTGGACGAGCGGCCATAGTAAATGTATGTAACGCTACTTCGGCGCTGTCATCTCATTCTCGGTGACACACAGTGGATCGAAAAGAGGCTCTGGAAGACATAGGAGCTTTAATTTTAAAGTGTCGGGTTTTTGCTTGAAATGGCTTCTAATAGCCAATATCATTTATAAATATATCATAGGATACAATCTGGTAGGTATAGTGGCAAGTTAATTCTTTTTTGCAAAAAAAAATGCTTATAACGAGATTACGTGAGGTTTAAAAAAAAATGCGCTTAATCTGAAAAAATCAAGTATGTCGAAAAATCATAAATAAACAGTTACATCACCGTGTGCAAGGATTTTATGGTTATTCTCTCAGTTCCGGAAATATTAACATTAGCTCCTTCAAATATTATTGAAAAAAAAAAAATTGTTGTTAGTTTTTAGTACTTTGACTATCTGATTATATCCTATGATATATTTGTGCATGATATTGGCTATTAGAAGCCATTTCAAGCAAAAAACCGACACTAACAATTTAAGCTCCTATGTCTTCGAGAGCCTTTCACTGTGTTTCGTCCCAGTGACGGCTGCGGTGGACAAACGCACTTATTGGCATAGCCACCCGTTGTCATTTTGATTTTTTTAAAGTTTCGGCGCACGATTTGACTAGATTATATGGATACTTATTCATACACAAACGAAACATTTTCGTGCTTAACTTCCGAATATCATGTTAATGTCACACTTTAGGGAACCATCAGGACATTTTCTGCTTGTTCACGTTATATAGGTAGATCCCAGTTTCATTGGACACCACAGTTTTGCAGAAAATTCACAATTAGCATAATTAGCGATGGACTATGCCAGCTTCCATAAAAAAATGTTCGAATCACTTTACATACCTGTATGGTAACCACATCTTCTTGTCCCGGTTTCGCTTTTCTCTGATAGCGTCGCTTAAATCGAAGCTGCGAAGTAATATAACTATAGGGTAAGGAAAGTGAGTTTGATTGTTTATATTTTTATTAAACGCTAGGTAAGGCTATATTCTAACCTGTTCAATTAAGTCAATATCGTCTCTAAACTCGATAGCACCAGTCGGTGCTTTGGATGTTATTTGAATAGCTTCTACTTTCATTGGAGGCAGATCACTGAAAAACATTGTAAAATTAATGAATAGGTAGACATACCTACATTAATTTATTTTGTTTTCTCTTCTGCTCTTCCGTACGTTATATCTCTTTGTCTACTTTCCTATCACAGGTACGCTGGAAGAGATTTGTTTAGAAATACCTAAGCATCACCTTTGTACGTATTTTTCTGTTCTTTTCTTCTTGTATGTGTGTACATAAACTGTTAAATAAATAAATAAATAAATACGTGTGTATTTATGCAAGTTTTGTGAGTTTTATCTATACACTGAAGTAAATAAAAATATTTTACAAATGTATCATAGCTCGTATTGTTCTTACGTTACGATTTTTAACTTCAAATATTTTTTAGGTATCCTTCTATACAAGACTTATCAGTTCCATCGTGTGCTGCAACTTTTTTAGGTTATGTCAGCTTTCATAGAACAACGTTCAATTCAAACCCCTTTGAGTAAGTTTGTAGCAATAAAACACCGTATTCATTGGAAATAAGATTGAGCAACAGTTGCGCAACATTGTTTCCCTTAATATCAAATGTTGCCGGCAATAGAGCTGCACAACTTTGTCTCATGATGAATACGAGGCTCTTACTTCAAGCGATACTGGCTTGCGGTTGAGTGGACATGGATATATATTATTTAAAGGATATTCACCTCACAAAAACCAATGCTTGTGTATTCTCATCCCACACCCAGTGTCCATTTTCATACAGCCCTCCAAAAGTTTCATCTTCGTCGTCTTCCATTAGTTATTTAAAAATGGAACATTACACAAATGATAATAAAGAACCTTGGTATAGGTTTTGCTAGAATTGCATCACGCATCGATACTTCGCCAGGTGAGTATATTATGTTCCTTGATCGAAACTAGGACTATATTTAGTGTATTATCCATGAGGACTAATACGCGGCCTTTGTATACAGACAGCTGATGTAAATGTCAAATATTGTTTAAAATGTAAGCATCTGATTCCAAAAAGTTTAGTTAAGTAGGTGCTAACCTTTCACAAACGTCGTCTTCTGAATATACTCGTCCTGTGGTGTGGAGCTTAAACTCTCTTGTTGTCGTTTCCAGTGCCAATTACTGCCGAATGCAACATCGGAAGCTTGTGATAGTTTCAACTCTTCTATACAAATACTATAATATTATAAAGAGGTATTGTATGAAGGTGGCAGAGGTGTAAATCGATGGTAGGGGGGATAATGTTCGGAACCGATTACGAAAAAACTTTGCGAAGCTACATTATTAACGAGTGTCATAGGATATATTAGACGTGTTCTCGAGTGGAGACCGCTAATCGGCAAACGTAAAGTAAGACGTCCTCAGGCTAGGTGGAGCGACGATCTTCACAGGGTGGTAGGAGCAGCTGGATGAGAGTTGCCGAGAACCGAGCTGAATGACGTGCAATTGGAGAGGCCTATGTCCAGCAGTGGACTGCTGTAGGATGATGATAGGATAGATTTCATGTTAAAACAAGAAATTTCACCCGGACGAAGTCGCGGGCAGAAGCTAGTCTCAAATAAGGACCACGCTCTATTAGGCCAAAGTTTTGCTAATTTCAATGTGCAATATCAACGGCCGCGCACTACGCAGTAATTTTTTCATTCTCTTCTTTAAAAATGAGCTGTTTGTAAGATTTTGCAGACTTCGTCTTACGCGTTTGTTATGTCAACCAGACTGAAGACTTAGCGTGCTCTGGCTTAAACTGTACTTAGCACCGAGTGTAAATATCGTGAAGCAACGGGGTGCATCTAATAAAGTCGTTCTGCAAGAGACGAGAGGGTACTTAGTATCGGAAAGCTCAGTTACAACTAATAGCATAAACATGTTTTATTAGAGTGGTAATTGTAACTGTCTGTTAAATATCGACTGTTTTTTATTTTTCTTTGCTTTTAGATTACATTCTCAATTGATATGGAATTCTAGCGTGTTGTAATGATTCAGAATTCTTGACATTATAAAAACCCTGGCCAAGTTTCTACGAGGTGTATAATAATCTCATTCGAACATTGGATGATGCATACGATGTGTCGTCAGTCGACACCAATAGCCGTGTCTTCTATCAATTTATGAGAACTTCTTTAAAGGGTACTACCCAAAATACAGAACCCCTGGCAGGTACCATCAAAGAAATTCATATCTAACCAGTTTCAAAACAAAATCCCGTGAACACGATGGCCACATCTCTTGCCGGCCCGGTTCAATAGTCGCCGAGCGCTGCAAGCAAGAATAGTCCTTACGGTGGTTAGATATGAACTTCCTCGATGGTACCTACCTGCCTGTTACCTGGGTATTATACAAAGTACCTTGATTCAACAGAAAAAAAATCTAAAGAGCACGCCGTACCGTATAAAATTGAACTGAATTGACTTCACCGCATCAGATAGTGCTTTACTAGCGTAATTCAAATCGGAAACTTTTAAAACAGATGTACACAACACTAGCATCCAATGTCTTTCCCATCCGCTTTGCGAGCTCACGTAGTACAGTTTACGTCCGTGGAACACCGGTTTATGACTGTGGAGTAGATTGAACATCGCTCCCGGCGAAGGATTATACTCGCTCGAAACGTGCTTCCCGACGAATGGGTATACTTCATCCCTGTATCAACACCGAGTAGCTTTTGATTTCATCGAATGCAATCGACTCGCTCTTTATTAAATTTCCCTGGCTTTTAACCTGGATATTCTGATGCAATAATATCTAGTTCATCAGCGGGAAATGTTGAACGTAGGTTCTATGACACTATAAAAAAGGAACTTCTTTAGAAAGGTGGTTGCTTTTAAAAGGTGTAAAATGGAGCAGTAGCTTGCATGCCAGTTAACGGCATGTGCAAGTACCTAAATGGCACACTGTGGCTACATTTGCAAGTAAACTTACATGCCATTTGCTTCCTTGCATGCTGTTACTTGCAAGAAGTATACACAAGCCAGTGCACGAGACAGTACGTGCCAGTCCCACGCTAAAGATACTGTTTCTAGTTTTTGCAATGGAAAGCATTCGAAGTAAATTAAATATTGCTACTAGCAATGGATTGTGTGGCTAAATTAATGAGAGAGAAAAAAGAAGAGATAATGAAGACGGTCTTACTGTTGGGACACAGGCCTCCTCTCCGTGAGAGGGAGTGGGCCGTAATCCACCACGCAGTCCCAGTGCGTGTTGTTAGATGTCACATGTCTTCGAATTTTTGGTTCTAGGAAATGCCGGTTTCCTCACGATGTTTTCCTTCACTGTTTTGAGTGCAGTGGTGATGAAATAATTTAGAAAAAGTAAAGCGCCTGTCAGGATTCGGAATTTACGACCTACAACTCGTAGATCGTTACTCGTTAGATTGTTTATAGAATAGCATTACTAGTCAGCTACTGGAATGCCTGTAGTTGTCGCGTACGTTGACACGTCCGGTTCTGCAGCCTCCCTCATATTGCATGCCAGTAAATCAATTGTTGTGCAATCTACTTGCTTGCCAGGAACAGGCATGCCAGTTAACGTATACACATGAAAGTAGCTGGCACGTGTAAGGAGCTGGTATGCAAGTGTGCCAGCTATAGGCATGTATATTTTCGCCTTAAGTATGTTTTCACTAATCAATCAATCAATCAGTTTATTTGTGAAACATAGGTATTACATAGGTGTTACATAAATAGGTGGTGCGCTATGTTTTGTCATAATTAAGACATCTAAATTTATAAGTGACCCATTAGGTGTCATTTCACTATGACATTAAAAAAAAAAAAAAAGAATAATCAAATACAATAAAATTAATAAATAGTCATAGTACTTCTTATCAAAAGGTACAAAATGCATTATTTTAATAATTGGTCGTTCAAAAATTCGTCTACATTATAATAACATTTGTCAATTAATAATTTGATAAGAGCTTTTTTAAACTTATTTAATGTCATGTTTTTTATGTCATCAGGAATTTTATTAAACACTTTAGGTGCCATACCAAAAAAACTTTTCCGCATCAATGCGGTCTTACATTTTAGATGACATAGTTTATTTACGTATTGGGCACGCAATGGAGTTTTTTTAGAAGAAGATATTTTTTCAAATAATTGCGTGTTTCTTTTCACAAACAACGCAGTTTCCAATATATATAATGCTGGAAGGGTAAGTATTTTTAAAGACTTAAAATAGGGTCTACAGCTATCCGTTGTTTTTAAATTACACATTGCTCTGACACATCTTTTTTGCATCTTAAATATAAGCACACGGTCAGGCGACTGCCCCCAAAAAATTACGCCATATCGCAAAACAGAAGCTACAAGTCCGTGGTATGCTACCAGTAACGTATCTTTATTCACCTTTTTTGATAATTGAAAGAGTGCATAAGCAGATTTACTCAGGCGTTTACAAAGTTCTTCTATCATGGGTTTCCAAGTAAGCTTACTGTCGATGGTAACACCTAAAAACTTAGCATTATCAACTTCTTCTATTTTGTGGTTATTATAATTTACATGAATACTAAGTACTAATACTAAGTACCTATAGTATAGGTATATTTGTAATCTGTAGGTATTATCTTTTGAAAACTCTTAAGGTACCGTTCCGTACCCGACCGCAGGAGGCAACTGCAGGCGACGTGTCGCCGCAACACGATTAGTTTCTATGAATTTCTATGAAATACCTTCCGTAGCTAGCGACACGTCGTTGGCAGATACGGGTGAGCGACAGGCGACACGTGTAGCCCGACCGCAGACCAGTAGTGCCGCCAACGCTCGAGCGATAACACTTTTTTCTTTGTTCTATCTACCGACTGGAATACGGGCTGCTGCCGCTTTCGGTCGGGTTCGGAACATGACTGCAGTGACATGACGCCGTGACACGTCGCCTGCAGTTGCCGCCTGCGGTCGGATGCGGAATGGTACCTTTATTTTATATTCAGATGTTGCACATTATAAGCAATTTCAAAAATTCATCTTCGCAGGCATTGGGTTATTTCATCAGGAATTTCTCAGTAGTGAGTAGCAGCTTAGTCTTGCTCGTCCCTTTTACATGGAACTTAAACATGACTGGCAAAATATGGGTGTACTCGTACCTGCCTAACCAATGGCAATCGGGTGATGTTGTGTTACAAAATGTTTTAGAACCTACATCATAGTTTGTTTTGACGTCATAATAAATGAATGAAACTACATTCGAGTTTCCATTTCAGTGGGAATGAAACAAGCGAAATGAAATTGGAAAGAATGTTCATCGAGTTAGAAATATGTTCGGTTTACCAGTTACATGTTCGCTTTGTTTGCTCCGCTAACTGTTAGTAGAGCGACATTCCACCTGACTATGAATACTGAAACCTGGTTAATTACTTCATAGCTTTGGGTTTTACATGTAAATGTCTAATACTGCCCTGCTAAGCCAAAAGGCGCTGTCTCAAGCGGAGTAAGTTTTGAGAAAATTTACTTTTTGTAAATTGTAATTTAAGGAAACATAAGGATAAAAAAAACCTTCTTAGTGATTTTTTTTATGTTTTAAGTTATATAGCGCTATTTGGCTGATGCCATTAGATGCGAAATTGTTATAGCTATTGAATGGTATAAAAAAAACTAAAAGGCTGTATCTCAGGGATAGCGCCTTTCTGCTTAGCAGGGCAGAATACCTATCTACCGTAAATGTGAACAGCAGAGGATAAATACATCTATCTGTAGTGTACTCATAATTGCTGATTGTATAATACCATACCATACCATACCATGATTACACTGAAAAGGGAACCCTGAATGGGAGAGAGTGGGGATGGCGATACCTGTATGGTACCTACCGGTTTAGAATATCTACGATAATAACCTATGACTATAATATACGATTCTAATAGTGTCGTGTGAGGTTCTGCCTCGTGCTGGACCAGAGTTCCTTAATTTGACATCTGAAAGTAGATGATCCGTTTACTTTATACGTTTAACGGACGAAAAGTTTAATAGACCTCTTCCTTAAGGGGACGATAACCGACTTTTAAGGATTTTATACTGAAGATCACGTCTAAACGAATAGTCGATCGAGTAATGATTAGGAAAAAAAAGAGTTAAATTAGAGTATTTTCTTAATAACTTATTATTTTAAAGTATGTTTATATTACATAGGGAAATTATTTTGTAAAGTTATGTCTAACGCAGATAAAAAACTGAGAATCACGCAAAATCTATCAAGCGTATTTCTCCAAAACCTTCACCATTTTAATTATAATGTAATTATTGATCTTTTAGTATACGTGTTTTATTAAAATGCGTCTGATTTGGGACAGCGCTCCCAGATGGGCGAGTCCTATAACTGGCTGGACGTATGGCGCGTTGCCTGTGCTCAGTACAGAACACGCAAGTTAACCACTCAAGGTCACTGGCATATATCTGTGTCTTAAAATTACAGACTTAAGAATACAACAGCATATTCCATTGTTTTCTTCAAAATTATTTTGTGAGACGGCAAATAATTAACCATAGTGGCCGGCATTTTGGTAACTTTAGTTATGCTTTTAGGTATTAATTACTTTGTTTCGGGCCTCTAAAAGCTTTGCGAGGCGAGCAGTGAAACTGAATGGGCCGCAGGTGCCGCTGGGTTATTACAAAGTGAATGTTTCATATCAAACAGTTTTTTATTGTATTCACTAACACATAACAGACTGAATGATCATATCTATAGGCACAGTATTTAAATAATTGAGCACGTTATTTTGTAAGTATTCGATTGAAGTTTCAGCTAAATACTCAATGTTTAAGGAAGTGGAGCGTAAACGATACATAGGTACAGAATTTACTTTGAATGTTTTAATGGTTCCCTGTTAGTAACCGCGCTAATCCCCAACCGTGTGCTAAACTAAGTAGATACTCATTTGATCACATGGCAGAGCGGACACGATCAAAGCAGCGCATCGCTGCCTTATGTGCAATCGTGTGTGACAGCCAATTCAATGAATTAACACAAGTGACATACATGCTCAAAATTTAATATTTATTCAAGTAAAAATGTATGGCAGCTAAGGTTATTCACTCAAAACTTTTAGACATATTTGGTACACTTTACATGTCTGGAACTCACTCTGTTTTTCCGAAGTTTCCATCCAAATGCGGGTAGAAGTTCTGATTGATTTTATTGTCCATTCTACAAAGTAAAGAAAAAGAGGACGGACCGATAAGTAGACTAGCACTATGCACTTATTTAGTTTCTCACAACTTCCGGACCTAGGTTCAGTGAGCTGTTTTTCTGTTTTACAATAACCAGTTCGCTCACAAAAAACTCAGCCGCCCCTCTGTTTGTTTGGACTGATATTCAAATTCTATTGACTGCACTTACTACTTAAAAAATGTTCACCTGCACATACTAGACATATACAGATTATAATAGACACTCGTGGGCTTGCTCCATTTAAAGCATAGGTACACACAATAGCTTTTATCCCGAATTGGAGATAACTTAGAGCATTTTATAAGTTTTAAGGTCCGGAGTTGGATGCACTAGTAACATTAACATAACTTTATATTCAGTGAAGCCGAGAGCAAACTTACTAGTGACGTCGTAAATTCTGCCAAACTTACAAACACGCTGGATGGAGATTCCGATTTGCAAGTTATAGCTGTCCATGAATTATAATCATGAATAAGAAGTTGAAATATGGAAGATCATAAGTCGCGCGCCGATGAATCCCAAAATTTTTGAAGAACTGATTCTTCTGGGGTATTGGTAATTTGAATTAAGTATTAAACTTTAGAGTATGAACCTGTATCACGAAATAATCACGACAGATCTACATCAATCTTACAAAATTAATCAGCTGCGAACATAGGCACCGCGACCTGCAATGGTTTATCGAGGACTGCTTTCTGCAGTAGACCCTTAATGATTCAGTCACCTTATTAGTATATCTTCCTTAATTTTAAAAGTTAAACGATAAAATAGTAGGCAGTTGAGTTAGCTTTATAATAATCTCTTTGGATCAAATTAATAAAAAAAATCTAACATTAAAAATCTAACATTATGTATGACACACCCTATGACAACGTGATGACAACTTCACACTTGTCTTATGACAATGACATTTGCTACGCTTTTGTATTATTTAAGATCCTGTGTATATTTCTATAGTTTGTACCTAATTTTCGTAACAATTTTAATTTGTAACTTAGTTTAAAAGATGGCAGATGATGACGATGAAGGAGTTTTTGGAGGAGCGTTTGAGGATGGACACTGGGTTTGGGACGAGAGTACACAAGCATTACTGTTTGTGAGGTAACCATACCTACTTCTTGTTTACGTGTAGCAGACGATTTAGTTACTTCAGAAAATATACCGATGAGCGTTGTGGTTGACGATTTCTTGAGGGGAGACCGCGAATCGAAAAGTATAGGATAGAACAGCCTCAGGCTAGGTGGCGGAAGATCATCGTAGGTAGCTGGTAGTAACTGGATCGTTATTAATGCCATAAATGCCGTGTTATTGAAGGGGAACTGGTTGTCAGACTTTCGGGCTTCTGACTACCCGTAACGAATGTCAAATATCTACGAATGACAGACAAAGCAAATCAAAATCCGTTGCGTGCCGTGCGTGTGTGTTCCAAAAGCCTCAAAAAATTTCCCACTTGGGTTTATTGCATTTATAAGTCAAGGATCGTATTTATAAAGCACGAGTAGAACTCCCACGTATTTATCTCTTTTAGTTTTTTTTATATAAATTCATGAAAAAGACGTGACCTTTCCATGAAAAAAATGAATATCAGTTCTCAAAAAGTAGTTGTTCAAGATAATAATTTGAAACTAATATTATTAATAGAGCTCATTTGAGAGTATATTTACACGTTTTTTTTTTTTTTTTAATCTCTTTTAGTTTCTGAGTAAAAAAATATTTTCTTATTTTTGTTTTTTTTTTTTTTCTCCGCAAAGACGCAAAAGTGCGACTTGAGACTAGAACTGAGATATTGTTCTCAATAAGGTCTATTACTCATAAAAAAATCAAGTCGCACTATTGCGGCGTTTAGGAGAAATAGAATTTTGAAAATTAATGCTAGGGCTGTCACTTTGTTTGACCTTTTATAAATTTGAATTTTTAAAATATTTTCATTAGATTTGACTAACTTCCGTTGTCCTGATTTTTTTCTTCCGATACAATCATCAAAACATTTTTTCATCAAAATTACTCAATGGCCAACTCGCGGTTGACCAAAAATTTTTTTATGCCATTTTTTTCCAAATCAAAAATAAATGTTTCCTAAGACAGTCTCTCTGTATCTCATATGGTTATGAATTTCCTTATGTCCCAAATAAAAAAAAACACTATATATATATATAATTATTATATGCTCTGTAAATCTATAGTTTGAGCGAGACGTCCATGCAATACACATTTCATAATAAAATATGTATTTATTTATTTGACCTCAGAGTGACAACCCTGGAGTGTATTATTTGACCTTAAGATTTAAACACCTGTTTCTCCTAAACGCCGCAATAGTGCGACTTGATTTTTTTATGAGTAATAGACCTTATTGTGGACAATATCTCAATTCTAGTCCCAAGTCGCACTTTTGCGTCTTTGCGGAGAAAAAAAATAAAAACAAAAATAAGAAAATATTTTTTTACTCCGAAACTAAAAGAGATAAAAAAAAAAAAAAACGTGTAAATATGCTCTCAAATGAGCTCTATTAATAATATTAATTTCAAATTATTATCTTGAACAACTACTTTTTGAGAACTGATATTCATTTTTTTCATGGAAAAGTCACGTCTTTTTCGTGAATTTATATAAAAAAAACTAAAAGAGATAAATACGTGGGAGTTCTACTCGTGCTTTTTAAATACGTTTCTTGACTTATAAATGCAATAAACCCAAGTGGGAAATTTTTTGAGGCTTTTGGAACACTGTGCAGTGGTCGTTCACCTTTAACGTGCTTTCCGAGGCATGGAGTGGTCTCGGTATTAAATGGGTGGTGACAGATCCACGGACCGACCGCGGCAAGCGTTGCTTAACCTTGAAGATCAACCCGTGGGGCTGTTATTATTTAGCCACCATTTAGCTAATGATGATGATGATGATAAATATAGAACTGTATTTATTAATGTAATTGCTGATCATTACAGTGACCTGCCTCCTAATCTGGTAGAAACTATACAAGTTCAAACCAAAGCGCCAACAGGCACCATAGAGTTTAGAGACGACGTTGATTTAATTGAACAGGTGACAGCTATTATTATTTTATCGGTGCATTTTATGAACTTACTTCGTTAGTACCTACTTGCCTAATAAGATTTTATCTCTTAGTTTCAAGTAGGTATCTATACAAGATATGCCAAGATATCTTAGTTATAAACTAACTGAAAGATTGAATATTTAAATATCCGCAGCTGAATGCGCTCCATGTAAAATACTGGTAAGTATTTTACATAGAGCAACTGCCTATATTACCTCCATAACGCAGTTATTAAGTAACACTATACCCCTTGGTAAGACTGGTTGTCAGACTTTTGGGCTTCTGACTACCCGTAACGACTGTCATAGATCTACGAATGGCAGCCGGGACCAACGGCTTAACGTGCTTTCCGAGGCACGGAGGAGTCTCGATATTTAATGAATGGTCCACGAACCCATTCGACCGACCAGTGCGGCTGTTATTTAGCTACGAGCTACGAGCTTTTTAGTATCTCGCAATTGCGGGAAAAGTCAACTTATATTCTACCCTTAGTTTACTGACGCCAGCGTGACGTCTACGAGACGTGTATGCGGTGTTTTGTCCAGTGTGAAGTCACTTTAGTCTTATCAAAGCTAGTTTAGCCTTCATGAGTAATTACCGCTATTAGATGTTTGTTAGATACTTAACATTTGTTAGGTATATTAATTTATACATTGCTGGTAATAAATATTTTTTCTTAGATCCGCTATCGTCGTCGGTATCAAAGAAAGTTGCTCCCAGGACAAGCGGACGTAATTACTCTACAGGTTAACATTTATTTTGCTATTTACTGTAGGCTTAGTTGTTATCTCCTTTCCTCCTTCCACTTATCCCTATTTACTGCTGTTTGTTGCCAATCCGTATGGAAAAAGTCAAGTTCGTCCCGCCATCTCCTCATCTAAACACTAATAAAAATAGGTGTCCTTGGTTTAAAATTGTTCCTTTTTTTTAAAGTTTTTTTTTTTTTTTGTGTTTCCTGCCACACACCATTTAGAATACTTACCACTATCTGCTATGTAAATAACAGTGACAGGAAATTATTATAACATCATCCACATAGACTCAGTGCGAAAAATACGTATTAGAGAAGCTAAGGAAATGAAATGAAATGAAATGAAATGAAATGAAATTGTTTATTCTGTAAATAGGATATCGGAATCACTTTTACACGTCATATAAAAAAATATTAAAAATAAGCTAGATGAGGTCGGTGTTTCCTATCTGACTACTCTGAGAAGAAAGGCCGAAACAAACTCAGAGGTCGTAGTCTCTTTTAAAGTCCAGACATAATCTTGGTCAAGTCATATGAGGACCATGTGGATCAGTGTCTGAAATGGTCTTTTGAGGAAAGAACCACACAGATTTGAGTGGACCTGTCCAGTCAGTGCAAGCATTTGTCAGTAATCGTGGAGCTCAACTCAAAACTGAAGGAGCTCAACTCGACGAACAATACCAAAGAAAGGATATTTGTCTAGGCCGCATCAACTACTCAAACTGCCAGACCATCATTAAAACTAAATGAGAAAGAAAAAATTAATGAAAGAGAAAAAATAAAAATAAAATATCCACATAGTCCTCACATTCACAATAATTAAAATAATATGATACTTTACAAAGTAATCGTGTGCAGTTTGAATATAATTTTCAACAATGTCAATATGTATATAAAACTGGTTTATTGTGATGAATAAGCAAAATGTCAAGTTTTATGGTTTTCACAAGGCTTAGCAGAGCGAGCAGCTCAATCCCAAGCTTTTTTATCTTCTAAATAATCTGAAATTTTATAGTACCCTTTTTTACAAAGTTTGGTTTTAATACAGTTTTTAAATCGTTTATTGGGATACCCCTTGGTAAGGCTGGTTGTCAGACTTTTGGCCTTCTGACTACCTACCGACTGTCAAAAATCTACGAATGACAGCCGGGAAGAACGGCTTAACGTGTTTTCGGAGGCACTGAGGGACCAACCCAACCGCGGAAAGCATAGCTTAATTAAGTTTCGACCGACCCTGGAGCGGTCCTGATGCAGCTTTTATCATTTAACGTACAAGCCCCTTCCTTCACTGAAACTTAGTCATGACAGTTTTTAATTATTGGTCTTTTATGAATTAATTATGGTGCAGGAGGAGCTGACACGAAGAAATTTCATCACATGGGTCCTCTGAAGAAACGTCGATCGTTATCGGACAAGGACGCACGACTGTTTGAAACGTTACTTCGAATGAGCGTACAGATCGTTTGGCTGGCATTAGGACGCAAAAGTTTTAATCAAATTGGTGATTGTAGAATCTGATGTAGCAAGTAGATATATTAACATTGAATTACAATTAATTAAAAATTATCTTAGATCATCATCATCCGCTTACCCTTTACCCAATAATGTTGAGGTTGGCTTCCAGTCTAACCGGATGCAGCTTAATACCAGTATTTACATGGAGCGACTGGCTATCTGATTCCACAACCCATTTACTTACTGGGTAATACGATACTCCTTGTTAAGACTAGTTGTCAGACTTTCGGGCTTCTGGCGACTCGTAAAGACTGTCAAAGATTTAAAAATTATAGCCGGGACCAACAGCTTAACGTGCTTTCCGAGGCATGGAGGAGTCTTGGGTATGTAAAGATGGTCATCCATCCACGGACCAACCGCGAAAAGCGTAGCTTAACCTGATAGAACGCCCCGTGCGCCTTTTATTACTTATACAATCAATTAATCAATTTTAATTAATTTCAGAATTAGAAACTAATCGTTTGTTTAAGTCGGAAATATTCAACAATGTGGAGCACACGTTGAAAACAGGATACATAGCGAAAATGGTGCCGGAGGAGCAGGCTGTGTTGCTTGGACACTGTGTTCGTCACGACAAAAAGCTTAACACTCGCTCACCGCTTATGAATGAGGTGTTTTGCGACAGGCCAATTGATTATCGTTTAGTGGGACTTGGTGTTGTCAAGTATCCACAGTGAGCATTTATGTTATTTTGTCAGTCTGTTTGGTGTCAGCTTTTTGTTCTAACATATTGTTTGGTATTCCTAAGGACAACAAACCGACTAGAGTTTCTACGTCTCCTAGTCGCTGGTGCAGAAGAAAAATTTAAGGAATCAGATGTGACACTCGGCATAATTGGAATGCCGCGTACAAAATTTGACACGATGCTTAGGCCTGTTGTGCTGGTTGATGCTCCTACTAGTAAAGCTAAAACTTCTATGTTAGTATCCTAACTTAATATATAATATAATCCTTACTTAATAATACAATGTGAAATTTAATTCGTTTGCATCCTCTTAAGGGATCATTGTACTCATCATTATGAACAACTTTCACTATGGGGCCAACCCTGAAATAGCAATAAAACATTTAAACATATCCTATGACACTCGAAGAACAGGTAATAAAAAACAACAACTGCATGTCAAAGAAAACCAAACTACGTATTCGGTTCCTGTAACGATAACTGAAAAAAAAGAAAAGACTACATACCCACAGAAAACGATTCTCACGTACCTAAACCAAAACCACAACAAAGACTCCACTGTAGCCGCTTCCGCTGATAGAATCTAACAACCAGCCCCGCCCTTCCACTACCCATCTCCACCACAACGGCTTGTCACCGCGGGGGCAGTTGACTACAAGTCTACCATCCTCCAACACATAAGAAAACTAAATGTTACATCGCTACTCTCAACGCAAGATCACTGTCGAACAAAGTGAGATAAATCGAGCTTGAAAATAAACTATCAATTATAAAATGGGATATTCTAGGTTTTTCAGTAGAACGACGTCAAGGCTACATAATCGAAGACCGGGGTACTATTATGGCGAATCAAAAGGCTTGAAAGAAGGGGGCTATCTCGACAAAAAACAAAGTGAAATTATTGTTCAAGACTTTATTGGATTATCGGGAAGAGTTGCCCTCTCATCTTCGCATAAAAATACAAGACAAATTATACACAGTAAGCCAAGTATATGCACCCATAGAGAGCGCCGTCGAAACTGAAATACAACAATTCTATGACTGTCTAAAAGAAGAAATGGGAAAAAAAACACGGAAAATATACTGGGCGACCTAAATGTAAAAGTTGGAAAATCACTGCCAGATGAAAACCTTATAATGGGTGAATTTGGTTATGGTAACAGAAATCAAAGAGGGAAATATTCATAGAATTCTGCTATCCATAAAACTTGAAGAAAATAAACACTTTTTTTTTATTCGACTCATTGAAATCGCCATATGGTATAACCAAAAATGAAATAGACTATATTACCACAAACCTTGAAGACTATACACACATTTATATTCATAGAGAATATAAATGTTTTAAGCAATTTCAACCACTGTAGTGACCACAGTTTAGTTAGTTTAACCTTTAATTTTGATAAAACAGCAAATAACCGGAAGAATTTTATCAATAAACAGCTAAATCAAATCGACCACGAAAGATTTAAAGTTTAACTCCATACCGTAAAAGCGTCCAAGATATTAACGAATCAATACAAGCTCAGTACAATACTTTAGAAAATTCATTAATATAATGTGCAAGACAATCAACTTTATCAACCAAGACAATAAGACAACAAGCCATTATAACAGAAGAGATACCAGAACTTATAAACCGAAGACATTCACTGAAAAATAAAACAAGAATAGAAAAAAACAAATTAAGCCCTTTATTCATAGTTCCCGGTTGTTGCACGACTACTGCAGAACATGGAAACAAAAAATGTAGGGCTATGTGTTTCGGACGCTATAGTGGTTGATTACCTAGAACTATAGAAGGACTATGTCCCTTGCTTGATCATAACATTGTTATGTAATACACGGATTAAATGGTAGTGCCAATAATGTATTCCACGGTTATCAGAATAATCCCAGAGCCCGGAAGATAGTCACGACCCCTATCAGTACTTACTGGAATACTTCCTTCCTTATGCATGTTTACTCTTGCGAATCTCCACTCAAGCCGGCCAATCATGGCAAGAATGAGGTGGGACCTCTGTTCCTCATCAGTGTTGTGTGTCGTCAGAGATGAGGATCAAATTTCTCCCGGGAGATAGGGTCCGTGTGCTATTGCCCAACAGCTCGCCACATGTTGCCCTGCGGGTATCTGTATCTCTCTTGGTCTGGCTCCTCATTCTAGACCTGTTTTGGCACAGACCTACAGTTCGGAGTGCGCAAGCCCCACCACGACGTCAACGTAGAGATACCGCGGTGGAGTTATTATTATTATTATTTTATGACACTCGGTCATGGTGTAGCTTTAAGCAATCAGTGAAAAAAATTTTGTGATCGGACCAGTACTTCCAGTGATAATAATCTGGACACAACCAAACAATTTTACCTCTTTAAAATATTAGATAGATGTATGATGAGAGATTAGTATAAATGATTCCCTGTACCTATTATTTTGTTATTTATGATATATTTGGTGCAGGTCGGTGCAAAGTTCTCAAAGCTCCAAAAGCTCTGTAAAAAAGACTAAGAGGCCTATATACCCACGTATATATATACCAGAAAAAGATGCAGCGGCGTAAGTATTTCCCTTCGTCTTTATACAAAAACAGTTCAAGATCACTATGTTGATCCAGTTAGGAAACAATAACAACAAACTCTGAAGCTTTAATGGTACCTAATATTACACAGTACTCACCCGTGAAAATTCTGAGTTTTTTTTGTAAATAAATACCAAAATTCTAACTAGTAATCGAATCGCTATTGAATATTTGCACCAAAGACAAAATAATTTTCATGTGTTTTCAGTTTAAAATTTTGTTTTTTTTAGGATATACTTTCCGCCTTCGTTCCCTGACGAGAATGAAAAGAGTAACCCGGTGAGTGACATCCAACATAAGCGCTGGCTGAATCGACTCACAAAACTATTAGGCCAGAAGTAGGCGTTTGTATGTAATTTAATAAAAGTAATTATTTTTTTTATTTTAACCACATGTTTTCTTTATTTGAATCCTTAAAAATCCTTTAGGACCACAGCAGACTAGCTACTTTTAGCTTCGGCGATCGACGATTTTGCGACTGTATCGATGCTGCGTCGCGTTTGGATGGCTCTCTGCGCTGTATCGCATTATTAAAATCTCGCATTTTAGAGATTCTATCGATGCTGTATCGCGATTTCGCGAATTCCTGCGTTCGGACGCGGTATCGGAATCGCGCGTTTTAGCGACTGCTCCGATGCTGGAGAGGTGAAGGGAGTGCGAGTGGGGTGGGTCGCTTCGTCAAATCTAGTGCAGTCGTGTTCCGCAGATGCCAAATCGATGGGACCGGCATCCAAATGTGTGCGGAGTGTAGCGTTCAGCCGCTGTGTCGAGCTTCCGAAAAGCGACTCAATCGCCGCGTTTTTAAGAATGCGGTGTGGAATGTTTGGTTGCGCTGAGAGAATGCGCTGTATTTAGCTTCTAAAAAGCGGCTTAATCGCCGATCGCTGATGCTTTGTGGCCCTTATTTGAAGTCGCTCGTGGTCAGTCTGAGCCATTTGAAAATATAAAATTTCCTATTAAAACTCTGTGGTTGCTCATCGGGGCAATGCTTACAGACGGAATATGTTCTGTCTTCGTGCCAAAGGACCCCGCACAAAATGTTAGGAAAAAGCCGTTCGGCGATAAGATTAGATAGTACATTATAGCATATAACATGCTGATTGAAAGTCTATAGGGGTCGAAAGACATAATAATGGCTTAGATCTCGAAAACACGCACTGTTTTCCTATCGCAAAAATAATGAAAATTTCGACCCCCTTAAATAGAACCCTTTAACGTGAAACATTCCATATGAAACACGTCGAGGCTGCACCACCTGAGCGCCTCCGACTCTAAAAAAAATCACGGGTTGGGGCAAACCACGGGTAACCACGTGGATTCACGATTGTCAAATTCGATTTTTGTTGTGTCAAAATTATTTTTTAATTTAGAGCATTTCATTTCCAGAATAGCCCTAAGATTCTCATAGCCAAAACTAAGGAATTTTAGTGATAGTTTAGTTCGTTTAGTTCGGTGTACAAGAGAATCGGCACCATTGGCCATTTAAATGTTTGTTTAAATGACTGCGCAAAAGGGTTTTGAATCGCGGCTGGGAACCTTTTTTTTTTTTTTTTTTTGAGGATGGGAAATTATCAAATAACTTCTCCCGCTCTGGGTGGAGCGGGAGGGCGTGTCAGACTTTTACTGACTAAAACCCACCCGTGTTCCTTCCGTTGCCTGTGTGCCGAGGTCGCGATATCCCTTTCAGACAAACCCGCGACCCCGGCAGGCATTGGCCCTTCCGGACCCCGTCACTTGGTGCTGACATCTCTTTGAGGCGCGCGTGGAACACAACGCGCCGTCGACCCGGGCCTGGTCCCTATCGGACGGCGAGCTACCCATTGCTCACCGTCCGCAAGCCCGCGCCTACGGTGGCCGGAAGTCGGCTCGCGACTCCCGACGCCCGGGGCGTCTCCTGCGGCGACTAGGGGCGCGAGGGGGCGCATTTTGCCTCTCCCTCGCGCGCTCCGCCTCCTCCTTCGCGAGCATTGCGGCTGGGAACCTAAGAATACATCTAAATCAGGTACTTTAGTGTTGAGTTCATTGAATTGAAATGTTTGTAACATATCTGCCTACCCCTTCAGGGTATATAGACAAAGAGTTAATATGAATTGGAACTTGTTGTGATTAATATGATTGCTTTTTGTTTATATTTTAGCAGTAACTATAACATAAAATTACCTTCCAGACATCAACATAAAAAATAAAAATAAAATAAACTGGTTTTGTTTTTGCGTCCCTCTAGACTTTCAATTATCATGTTACAGGCTATATTGTACCAAAATTACAGCCAAATTGGCCGAACGGCTTTTTCCTAACAATTTGCCGGGTTCCTTTCTGTTCAGCCATTCAAGCATTATTGTGTAACTAACATCTAAACTCACAAACGTTAACATTTATTTAGGTACATAATATAAGTGGGAAGTAGGATAATTTTATAACATAACCTCACGCCCATATTCCCGGACGTAGTAGGCAGTTCTGTATTGTACACATGGCACACATTTTGTCTGTTATTTTGAAGTCTGGATTTGTGAATTAAATGGTTAAGCCACAAATCCTGACTTGGGAATGCCCTTAAAAAAACCAATTAACTTTTAGCCTGACCTAGGGATTGAACCCGGGATCTCACGCTCAGTAGAGTCAGCAGTTGCGCTATAAAACGACCACTAGACCAACGAGGCAAACTTTAATTTATATTGATCCATTTACTAAGTTCCCGAGTATTAATTCTCGGGCTCCTAAGGTTCGTATCCTGCATTATGTATTACAAATCAATCTACTTTCGACACGGTAATTGCGTCTTGAACAGCCATCACCCTGTTACAGGTTTAGACTGAATTGTGAAAGTTCGACATTTAGAATCTATCGTTAATATTCGGTTATTCTTAGAACAAGTATTAAATAATAATTATTGTAGTAAGTAGATACTCAAAGGCCGTGAAGGCCTTAAGGTCTAGGGACCGGGTTCTGGAGCAGAAGGATTCGGAATCGAACATTTGGAGTATCAACGTGCCTTATGTATTTCTTATAAATGCTGATCTTCTTAACCATTAACTAAAATATGCCTGAAGTATCGACTGAAAGTATGAAAGTCAATAATAGATAATAGTATAATTAGGTATAACGTGCTTCAAAAACTGCGAAGGAAAAACATCGTGAGGAAACCGGCATGCCTGAGAGATATTTCTCGACGGCATGTGAAGCCAAGTCAGAGCCCCATGGGCGGCATAAAACCTCTGACACCACCTTAGTCACTAACCATACGAAAAGAAGATGAAAGTTTGAAATATCAAGCTCGTCAAGTGTGACTTAGCTCTAGGGAATTCTAATTGGAAGGATCTCGTCAAGATTTTAGCACACAATAAATATAAGCTGGATATGATATCCGAGGGTGAGGGCAGGGCTAAGGGTGCACTTTGAAAGTGTTTGTTGGACCGTAAGCGAGACTCACTCGGCCGTCTGTGAGCCGCTCATGGGTTCGTAACGAATTCATACACCACCGATGTAGTGGAAACTCGGGCAAGGGCGAAATCATATTAATAGATACAAACAAGAGTTCCATGAAATTGGATTAGGTATGTTAATAATTAGCGGCCTAAACAAGGTCAGTAATTTCTAATTGAAATGAACATTAAAATTTTATGGTTAGACTTTTAACCCCTAGCATTAAATTAGCCCAAAACCCATGGCTAATTTAATGCTAGGGGTTAAAGTCTATCCAATGTAGTAAAGGATAACTATGTTATGATTTTGATTAAGTGTTAATCTGTATAATAAAAATGAAATGCTGTTCGTTGGTATAAGCGCATCACTTCAGAAAGGCTGGACAGATTTGTCAAACTTTTGTATTAAAATGTTCGTAATAGTCCAAATCAGGCTCTAACGGAAAGAACAGTTTAAAAGTTGCCGGGAAAATTGGAAAATTCGGGAAAAAACTGAAAGTGTTTTTTTTATAAAGATTAAAATTTTGACAGGACAAGGTCTGTCGGGTCAGCTAGTGTTATATTCATTCCTTTCTTTTAATCTGAAAAGCATTTAAAATTAATGAACATAAAACTACTTCTTCTTTTCGTGTGGTTAGTGACTAACCAGCTGGTCTATTCTGTATAAATCTCATCGTGAACACTTAGGTGAAGTGAGCGTGAAGTGAGCTGTCATTCCACCTAATGCTATTGACAGCTCACTTCACTTAAGTTTTCACGCTGAGATTTTTATTTACAGAATACGTCGGCTGGTGTCTGAATTTTAAAGCCGCCTATGGGCCTCTGACTTGGCTTCACCTGCCGTCGAGAAATATCTCTCAGACATGTCGGTTTCCTCACGATGTTTTCCTTCATCGTTTTTGAACAAAGTGATAATTATACAATACGAAAAGTCAGTGGTTCGTACTCGAGACCTATGACTTGGCAGTCAGGCCACACCACTAGGCTATCACTGCTATATATATAAAACTACAAAAAAAACACCTAAATGCAACAACAAATCATGAAAGATGATTATAAGAATTCTGCAATAACAGACGCGACAAACAACTAAATCTACAATTTTTGCAACATTCATCAAGGCAGTTGTGTCAATGAGCCCTCCTGACGTATATTTCACACAAGGCAGTGTTTAAGCTGGGGGTACTAAACATTTACGATACGTTGCTCGTCCTTTACCCCGGACAAGTCCAATCAAAGTTGCAAGTCCGAGGACTTAGAGCAACGATATTATGTATGACCCTGGATTACCGGATGGGATATTTGTGTGCTGGATGCAACTTGTGCCAATCATTTTGGTCGTAATATCCTGGAAAGATAGGTGTTAACAAAGTTTTCCTCATAAACAACAAGGAGTTATGGTTAAGAATCCACAACATCTATTTTGGGATGCGGAGTGTATCTGTGGCTTAATGGTGACTCGCCCGAATTAACTCACCCGAATCCGGGCGAATCGCCATTCGTGACCTGTGTTGTGTACTTGGTAAAAACACACACACATATGCAGAACAAACGATGTCGAACCCAGCAGAAGTCTCGTCAGCCAGAATTAAAAAAATCGAACAGTCATATTTCTAGTTTCAGAAGACATGTTTTTATTAACAATTACGTGAGCTGTTTCTAACTAGGACAGTGGACGTATGTGAACTTAAATATACACGAGAAAAATTGATCCCGCAGACGAGAACGTGCCAGAGTTACTCGAGCGGACCAGTTAACTTTGGAAATGGTTAAATTTATAGCGACCATGTAAAATAAATAAAGTTGGAAACTAAATAAAATTTTATTCAGATCGCCAATTTTTTCTTTAATTGTGGGAAAAAGTAGCACAGAATTATTCTGAGGTTGAACCTATTTAATAATATTTTTATTGTTGTACGTTTATTTAAATAAAAAAACAATAGCTACATAGAGCAAACACGATGATTATTCAAAGAATAATTTATTATTAAACAACATGACAATTTATTACGCAAAAAAATATCCAGAGCAGACAGTATGAAAATATTCATGTGCGACGAATGACCTTGCATTTGTGTCAATAGGCACATTGACGTTTTAGGAGTACAAAGAGACTTACTATTGGTCCCATTTATGAGCCATTAGCTGATAGGCATCTCACGCGACTAACGCACACGCTCCTATAAAAAGACAAAGAATATTATTTTGTAAGCGTTAAAACTATAGTGTTAGTGAAAATGGCAGTGATTTCTGGCATGTCTGTTGAAAAGGAATATGAAAAATTAAATGTGAAACAGGAAGACATCAAAAATTTGATGGCATGGTTGAGTGAGCAGGCGCATCTTCCTCACCAATATATCAATGGTAAGGATTATATAATTATTCACCAATTTCTCAACAAATATATGTTTATAAACTAAGCTAACCTACTTTGTTTGAACGATACAATTGTTTGAAATGGGTTTAACCCAGCTTAGCCTAACAGCATGATTTAATAACAGCATAAACATATCAATTAATGTATAATAGGTTAGATTTCCCGGAATATAACAATAAATACGGCTAATACAGAGGTGTAATTTTCAGAATTGGACGTGATATTAGCATATCATAGTTGTGCATGCGACGCCGATTTAACCAAGCGGGTCATTGATGTCAATTACACTCTAAAAACATTGTTCCCGTTCTATCAAAATAGACAAGTTGATGATTGTCTGCAATTGGCATTTCAGACTTGGTATGTGTCTTGAATTATACATTATATTGGTGAATTTAGATTGCTTAGCGAATCTTTAGTAGCTGATTACTTACAATATTATTGCATTTTGTTATGGAAAGTTAGAAACGCTTTAGAATTCAAATAAGAATCTTCAATTGCCGTGCGTTTGTCTCGCAAAAACTCGAAAATGGCTCGGCCGATTAAGATGAAACTTTGGTACCTAAGTAGTTGTGTACGCGCCGGAGGGGGAATAATTAAAAAGGCATTGCACCGCACAAAGCTAGCTAGTTAGCTAGTAAGGCATAAAGTTTGTTGTCATACCTACGAAGAAATTCTCGCATCTGATATTTTTCCTATAGATACTTTGACACTTACAGGAGTTTTTTTGGGTCTTTACAGGTTAATCTTTCCACTACCAACTCTAACGAAACAGGGTTTCAGACCAATATACTGTGAACTTTTGGATGCAGATCCGAAAAAGTTTGTCTACAGCGATGTTATCAAGTAAGATTATTTTGTCTAAAATGAAAATAATCTATATTATTTTAAAATCATTTCAGAGTTTAAAACACAATTCCTTATTTGTTTCAGAGCTTTTTTCATGGTAATAGATTTATGGCAATACGAGCAGGGCACAGTACCAGGGGTAGCTCTCATTGTGAACCTGGACAGAGTGTCACTTGGCCACATATCGAGAGTCAACCTGACTGTGGCACAACAGTTCTTCTATTTCTTGCAGGTAAGTTCTCATAAAATAATTATCTTGCGATCTAAATATGAAGTTGAACTCGGTAACCTCCAGGAGGGTTATGCGCACTTCGTCCCATTCGTACTTCGTCTCGCGTTCGCAGTTAGTCACATTAGCACTTCTTCCCATTCGCACTTGGTCCCATTCGCAGTTCGTCCCATGCAAGTAGTTTGTAAGGGAAGAGGTAGGTTTATGGAGCAAGGTGTTTTGGATTTATAAAAAATCGTCAAAATAATAAAACTTCCAAATTCAATAAGTTAGCAATGTAAGAAGTAAAATAATAAACACACTTCACTTCAAGGCTGTAGGTAGATATTAATTTTGATCGAAAATATAATAAACTCTTACAGAAACTACAGCGGGTTCATTTTCTTTGAGTGACTTCATGAAGAAAGTAATATATTTACAGTTAGTTAAGTAACTTGTTCGTGTGACTTGTAGATTATATTGAAAATTATGACTCATTCATCCATGTTTGATTGACAATATTCACTGATTGTATACTTACTGTAATTAGTTTTTTGAGAAGTGTGTTTATAATTTTACTCATTACATTAGTAATTTGTCGAATTTTGATGTTTTATTACTATATTGGTTGATTTTGTAAAATCCAACCCACATTGGTCCACAAACCTACCTCTTCCGTTACATACTACTTGCATGGGACGAACTGCGAATGGGACTAACCGCGAATGGAACCTACCGTGAATGGGACGAAGTGCGCATAACTCCTCCAGGATTATCTCATTAAGTGTGTTGCCATAGTAATGGTCTAGTATTCTTTTCCATTGTCTAAGACAAAGATGGTGACCTACTTTTTACTTAGGTACCTCTATATCCACAATATTTTCATAATTGTTTTTGTTTTTAAGATTCCAGGAACTTATATTAATTTTGAAATGCCTGCAACAGTTTTACTGCCAGTTATCTTTTGCAAAAACAATCACCTGCTACTGAATTAAAGTTGTTAAAAGGATGCGCAGAGTTTATCTTTTTAGTTCGAAACTTATTAACTAATTCTGGTCGTTTTCAGGAAGCCATGTTTGTGTGTCTCAAAGAATTCCACTTCATTAATGCTCCAACATTCGTTGACAAATTACTCTCTATGGTGAAACCGTTTATGAAAGATGAACTACTCAATATATTGAAGGTTCATCAATCAGACTCTAATACGTTAGAAGAGTACATATCCACAGAAGATCTGTTCAAACAAGATAAAAATTACCTGAAAGGTATAATAAAACCATATATTATGTAGTGCTGTAAAAATGTTACAGTACTAAAACAAAATGTGTTAAAAAGTGAAATTAACCGTAACCTAATTATTTCAGATGAAATGTGCGACAAACTAAAAGCCAACCACAAGTTCTTCGACGAAGAAGCTCTGAAAAGAGTTGACGAATCAAAGAGGCGGGGCGGTCCCAAAACTTTGTGTTCCTTCTTCCCTGGCATGGAAGATTCGTTCAAGAAACTCGAAATAGATTAAGATAATAACCTAAATATGAATCTAGGTCGGGCTGATGGTTAAGAAAACCTGATGATAAAACATATATGTTTGTATGATTTAAGTACAAGCAAGATAGCAAGTATGTTCAAATAAAAACATACAAAAATAAAGACATAACAAGCCCAACAGACGCAGATGATGAAGATGTTTATCTTCCGATTAATCGCTTTATGATTGCAAAGAATAGTGATTGTAGTACAAATATAGATATAATGCAGCATGTGTATTGACACTGGTACGTGACAACACGTGCAGTTCGCAGCGCGGGTAGCAAGTGACACAAAGGAAATTGCTTCTTTGCATAGCGGTGTGCTTGCCACCTCCAGCAAAACGACCAAAAATACGAACACACGTAACATTCGATGGACTTCGCTAGGAGCTTATACTCATATGCCCTAGAAATAAATTTATGAATAGTTATTCACTTTATATTTTTTTGAAGGTAGGTATTACATATTATTCTATCTCATTCGTTTTTTTATTTGAAAAGCTGCAGCAGCTTTTCATTCTATTAAAAGTTTAATTTAAAGTTATAAAATATTTAGTCGACTCGTGTAAAAGTTAGTTTAATTTCCTCTCGCAGTGTATCGGAGTTTTAAATCTTAGTTTTGATGCTCTTCATAAGTTTGAGAATTCTTGAAAACTCTACAATCTTTAGTTGCAGAGTTGGTATCGGCTAACCAACGCTTTTGTCTGGAAAATTGAGGTCACACAGCGCACAATGTATCAACGTTTTCGTTGCATTCGCATTCTATTGATACAATCATTTCGTTCGCAATGGCGTAATGGTCGAAAATAAAATACCTAAACCTAAACTGGACTGCAATCGTTGCACCATTGTCCCTAAATAGTCCACAAAAGAAATTCGATTTTAGCAAAAAGCTTCCTTTCTCTTGTAGATAAAAGAATACCGATTTCGGTTAATCCCAAATAACGGCTTTAGAGAGGTTTGTTTTTGTGTCAGCCTTTTCGTAATAGTGCTGAAAATTATACAGCAGTATAGAAAAACACATATTTAATATGAAATGAACCGAAAGTCTCAAAGAAAAGTCAATCATGAGAAACCCAACTTGTACTACGCCTGTAAGCTGAAATTGTGCCTAATAACTGTGATATGATAACCTTAACATGTGTTAAGGGTATAATACTAATTGCATCTCTCATCCGGCGTTCACAAAGACCGGAAAGTGTCGAGGTCGTAAGGAGCTTTATTTAATATAATTCCTTCATGATGAAAGTAATATAAATCAAAATAAAGCTTTAAAAAGTAATTTGATCTACGAGTGTAGATTTTAACTTAAGATAAGCGCTGTCTCTTCCGAGCCCCCTTAACCTTGACCGACAATGGAATTTCGGTCAAAGTTAAGCTTTTTCAGGATTCCATTCCAGCAGAGGCGCCAAAGTAAATTGCTGTCTAGAAAAAGTCGAATGTTTTCGACCTAAATATTTACCGAGACGGTCGAATCTTTTTTATTGTTTACGGAAAAGAAAACGTGTTTCTCCTCAAGACCTTGTTGTGGTGTACTGTGTATTACTGTGATGAAAGTCTAAGGACTTTCTAAATACGCTGTGGTTAATTCAATGTAGACTAATAAATTAATTTCAGACCCAATTTGCGTACAAGTAATCCGTGTTACCCTACGCTTGTAAACTAACGTATACATGTGTGTCATGACCTAGTCCAGTACATCATGGTAGGCCATAACGCGACGATGTCATGAAGTTAGTTGCGTACCTGTCTCATTAAGTATCCCGTCTGAAATGAACCCTTGCGTGATTCAATTATTAATGAGAAGCCACGGTCACTTAGTTACATTAGTTCATTAATGTGGGTGGAACAGCCACCGTCTTCTTACATATAACATAATGCGGGACCCACCTTGGAGATTGTTCGACATACTTCAGACCTACATAAATTACTTGCTGCTCCTGCAAAAGGTAAGGATTATTTAAAACGTCTTCAGGCATTGTATGGTTTTGTAAAAATACTGTATTCAAACGGCTTATTATCAGGCTTGTTTACGATGTTTAACTGCAAATAGTCTCTCGTATTGTAGAGTATGTTAATACTAAACCGAATTTAACACGAATAAAACGAAAGATTTCAATACTAAAATCGACGGATGGAATAAAGTGCATGTGCTGTTACATAGTAAATAATTCTGGCGAGAGCTACGCCATCCGCACTTGCAATAAAACGAACAATGCAATTTAGCTAGTGCTGCATTCATGCGATGGTTTCTCTGTAAAAGTTGGTTGTTCCAACCATGCATGGCTCTCGATTACCGACACGGGTAAATATAAAACAAAATACCGGGAATCACAATACGTGCTGTGACATCCGACTATGTTTAGTTGGTAGAGAATGTAATAAGAATAACCGAATTTCGATTAATGGTATTTGTTATTGGATTTGAAGAGATAATATATCGATATTATCGTCCTGTTATGTGGCCATGTTATGCAGAGCGTAGAGGTAGGTTTAGCACAAATAGTTGCCAGTTGCTGATCGAAATAGTAATGATGAAAATAAAATACCAAACTTTGTAACGTTCCCTCTGGGTTCCACAATCAGTGCTTTTCTACATATTTATTGTAAAACAACAGTAAAGAACGCCATAAAACTAGACAACATGGTTACAGTGCGCGCTTCCTCATAAAATGCAGCAACGTCCGATTTGTGGGAATAGCATATAAAAATTTCAAAGAGCCTGTATGCGCGTGCAGTGTCCGCGGCGGCATCACTCCCGCTTGCATAAAACATGCAAATTGGACCACTTCGCTGGTGTGGTGTGCCTAAGTTCACTCGCTTTTGCACTTTTATGTAAAATTGTTGCCCATTAGTCATGTAAATATCGTTAACTGCAACTCTGACGCACCTCTATAGTGTTATTCTAAAAATTATCTTTTATTCTTATGCAAGCGGGCCAACGCTAAGCCTTTTGTTATCCAATCTCATTTGTTTTAATTATCTTATATGAAAGCACACATAATTTAGAAAATGAGCACCTAAGCATGCCTTTGTTTTGTATATGGTCATGGTACCTAGTTTTTCAATAGCGTTTTAATTGGCATTGTGGTGCAAAAATGATTTTAATTATAATTGGGAATGCAAGAACACAATAGACCGTTAAATGATGACGGATTGTCGGCGCGATTGTTTAGCGTATGCGACTGAATAGCGAACGTTCGGGGCAGTAATGAGCTTCAGAAGTACTTAATGAATGCCCACTTTACGGTTCTTCCGTTCTAAGCAGAATTTACATGGCGGTCTTTGTCCTCTTCGTCCTCTAGGTTGGCTGCGAGTCAATAACCAAAATGAGATACAGCTGCGTTTTGTTTGACTGCAACTGACTTACTACCGAGGTTTTTGGATAGGTGTAGTACCTAAATACGGCTTATGTTTTTTTTCATCTACGCCTGTTACAGGTTTGCCCACATAAGAACATTGTTGGCTGAATGGTACCTAATAAAAACTGTTATACTTTTTCTCATTCCGAGAAAAAATTAAACGGTGACCTCTGCGTCGCCTTGGGAGTAGATAAAGTTTGTCCTGTCGAAGGTGGCTGGGTGGAGATTAACCGCGGCGAGGTCTTGCGTCGACTTCATCAATTATGTCCCGCCCCCCGACTCCCCTCAATCCCTGCTGGCTCGTCCAGAACCGAAGGCACGCCTCCTCGCATCTGCCTCGCGATGAGACCGTTTGCAGTTTGTGAATGATTGATCTCTGCACAATAAATAGTCACGTATCTTAAGACAAATGTTGGCTATCAGGAAAAACTTGCTAACTTGGCTTTCTTCCGGCTTTTTGTGGCAAGATATGTCAAAAGATAATGTGCATACTTTCATCATGGTACGTTTATGATCTACTGAGCTCTAGTGAGCCCTAGCGATTTCCCTTCATAACGTTAACTGAGTCCGTACATAAAACTTTTCATAATTTCAATGACTCCAGTACAGAATGAATATCAGTATTTGTAATACAGACTAACCTTTACTCCCAGATAAAGCTGAACCAGTGCATACAGTAGTGGATAATGTGCGTTATTTAACAACATCGTATATCTAACAGGGGCGTATGCAACCGGCAGCAGTGATCATTGTTCCATTGTTTATGGTTGCACAATTATGTCGGTATTGGCGTTCAAACCACCGCTGAAAACAAATTGAATGTATTAAACTCGCAGTACAACTTTATACACAGTTTATACAGCCCGTTTTACGATATACGCGTGTTGCTTTGCTCCATGTTCGTATTATGTTGTACGTAGACGTGACAAAATAACGAACGCGTAAGGACAACGACTTGTAAGTTCACTAGTCGCCAGTAAACTGTCGATAGTTACTATTTATGGCAGCAGTTTAGCATACATAAACTATTATTTTTGTATGGAAATGGGTTCGTGAAGACTCTGTGGGAGTAAAGTTTTTCTGTGACGATCGAATGTCTTTCTGATTGTTATTAATTCATCGTAGTCAAAGTATTGGATTTTGTGTTGCTTCGCTTCTTACTGGCTGGCGTGCGTTACAAAGAGGTTGTGACTTGTGAACTTGGGTCGCGGTAACTACTCACGTATTCTCAGTTACCGATAGTCATGATGCAGCAACAATTTAATGCATTTTGCAACTCCTTTCGAAACCGGGCGATGGAATTGAGACCGTGGCTTACATTTTCAGGTTTAGCGCTCTTTTATTATATTACAATTTAAATTTTGAATTCCGTGTCTGGATGACAATTATAGCAAAACCATTTTAATCTTAATTTGAAAATAGTAGTACCGAACTTTTTATGAGGTTCTCAATATATGAATGAAAGAAAAAAAACTTACCGAGGTTTTGATAATTAGAAAAAAAAAGTGTGTGTGTCAGCTCCGACGCACGACTGGAGTTTACTCCTTAATACGATTGCCTTTGAATATGCAATAGGTAAAGAGGGTAAATTAACGCATCTCTTAAAAAAACAAAAACCCCACCCTAATATAACTCAAAATAAACAATAATTAGATCATAATTTAGACTCGTGTTTGCGTTATTTAATTGGATGCATTGCATTGGATGGATTGCACGGCTAAAATATCTAGATCGAAGTGTGAAATATACAGTAATATGAGTTTTTCAAAATTTTAATCTATGTTATTTTTTTAATAAAACACCATACAAAACGTAACACTTTTGAGTTAACGCTTGTATAATTTTCATTCCTCATAAAATTTCCATACCGAAACTATATGAAAATGGAGTAAACTCCAATAACTACAACTTCGAGTTTAAATCAAAATAAACCGGTGCCGGTGTAGAGATACTAGGTTCTTTAGAAAAATAACAGTCAGTAAATCAGTAAGAAAGTAAGCCAATAGCAATCGTAACTTCGAGATTTTAGTATACTCCAATTTGTGTCAGGTACGCGACAATGTAATTCATAAAATTTGAACTATTGATTCAGGAAGGAGCGTTGAGGAGGGAGGTGAAGGTTTTAACAAAAATGGCATTTAAAATATTGTAATTGGAGTGGCCGATGGGCCGGTGTGGGGCACTTGGTGGGAGCGACTCGAGTGCGACCTTTCTCCTCTAATGGATACCGAAAACCTTCTTCACTTTTACGCGAAAAATCTTTTTGGAAAATAAATGAATCCATACCGTATGTAAATCGGACGCCTTCGAAAGTTTTTATTGAAAAACTTGAAGAACTGATGAAAATGGGGCCGCGACGTTTAAGATATCTCCGTTCATCTTATGAATGTACCCGCTGAATCCCAAATGTTCTTACTTTTGCATAAGTTACTTTTATATTGGCGAGCGACTGTGCTTTGTGAGGTATAAGTGGTAAATAATGCGTGGTCGGTGGGTGCAATAGTTTGGTGAGACTAATAAAACATTAATCGAGTTATGTTAAAGGGTTTCTGGTATAATTAAGTTATTTAAGATTAATTAAAGGCGAGTCGGGCAGCTCTCAGGCGAGCGGAGGGCTCACAGCCTCCACAGAGAGCCTGAGTAATTGATAAAGCTAACCCTACCACCCTTAATCACGGTCAGCTCAAAGTTAAACTCGATAAATAGTTATTTATTAAGTTGTCTGAAAACTTATTACTAAGTCTGCGCTTGAATTTATGGTATTTAAGTTTATACGTTGTGCTATTCAGCACTGGTCTTCGTACACGTATTGAGATATTTTGATCTTAAATTATATTGTTTATGTTCTGGTTTGTCTTTTTCAAAGCTTAATATTCGTGATTTACAACGTATTATAGCTTCAAATGGAGTTATAGTGAACAATTAATTTAAATGATCTATTAGGTTAGGATTTAAATTTTATCTGCAGTTGAACATAAATAACTGGTTAATTATATAAATTACGCGAGTTTTGAATCTCTGAAGATTTCGTGATGACTTGTTTAAAGTTCTCTATTATTTATTGCACGCGACGTCGTGACTCATACGCTCGACTAGGCTACTTATTAATAAACATACAAAAAATAAACTGCCGACTTCCTTTCGCGTGCCTACAGACATAAAAGTTCTTCGTGCGTATCCTAACAAAAACATAAATTAGGTAAATTTATATAAGGGGTCATCCCTCCGTTACAATATGTTCGTAACGACACCGAGGGTCAATGCGCAGCCAGATCTCCCCCGCAAGAATTCAAGCGGCTCCGGATCGGCGAAATTATCAAAACTTTTTAACTTACAACTTTTCCTTAAACGTGTGGAGCGGGCTTTTTCATTCGTTTGGAGCTTTCGCGGGTCTGGCTGTTCCGTGGTAGTGCCGTCCTTATCCCTCGCGGTGGAAGCCGGCGCCGGCAGAGGCGGCGGCAAGCCTCGGCTCGGCTGTTGTCTCGCGTGCCGGTTCCCGCCGGGCCGGTCGCCGGTCCGTGTCGCCGCGCGAAACATTTTCAGTTCTCGTCGCTGCGATGCCGGTGGCGCACGTCACGCCTGTCGCCCGCCGACGACGCTGCGTTACCACGATCGTGGCGTACTTCTTTACTAACTAATAAATCAAGCGAACCGAACGAAGTAAAACCTCACGAACAGATTATAACTCGATATGAGATAACAGGCTCGCGGCACGACTGCGGTGATTAATCACAGAAGTCCGTTCAACTCGAATGATCTGAACGGAAGCATAATCTCTCCGATTTCGGTTTAGGTGCGCGTAATGTAAACAGATAAACATTTGTTAAAGTTTTCCGGAATCGTTAGTTGACTTGAGGATTACAATAGTCGTAGGTGCATTGTATGGACTGATGCGAGGGATGATGTTGGAGTGGGAGAGTAAGGTGTAGCAGTGTGTGCGGGTTGGATGTGGCCTGCGTGGACCATGGGTACTGGGGGACAGTGGACCGCTGGGGTGCTGTGTGCGGTGGTGGCCTGCGTGCTGGCGGACTCCTGGACGGCGTACCAGGAGCAGCCGTGCTGCCGGCCCGTGTCGCATCACCGCGTGAGGCACCACAGAGGTGAGTCATCTGTTATATTCATACAACTCCAACTTCCCGTAGCAACCAGTCGAAATCGTTTTTGTACAGGTAAGTTAGACACAAAGCAGTTCATCGGCCGAGTCTATTAGTCACAGCATTATGTAGGACGAACAGATATCTACGGCATCATTACAACTTCAAATATTTACCTGTGATGTTTGGACTATTCTGTAAATAACTGTTGTTACTATTACGTATTTGAGTCACTTGTACAGCAAAAGTAACTTAACATTAAACTATTTATAACACAGTGTTTATTACGAAAAATCAAGTAACCCCATAAAGTTTTTGTGGACCTTGGTAGATATGTTAACGGACCTGGGTCAGTGTCCCGCCGGGAAGAAGATAGTGGAAATAATCCTACTAACAGTATAAAATAAACAACTAGCCGGCAGTACACAATTTATGTCGCATACGAATTGAAGAGATAATCGGCAATAACTCTAAGCTCATCAGTAATGCGAGCCGGTAGGTAACATAAAAGTTGAACCGTGTTCTGTGCACGATAGAGTCGCACGCAAACTTATGTTTATGCGCTGTCGATGCGCCGTGGGTCCGCTCGGCCGCCGGCACCAAACGCGACGCACACACGAACACTCAAATAGAACATTTACCCTCTCCGACAGTCGTAAAAACACCATAAATGAATAAAAAGATACGAAAAACTGTAAACAAACCTCTTCCAAGGAAATCCAGCTGGAATTCTTTATATATCAGTTTTTTATCTATCGAAATTCTCGGAATAAATAAGAATAAAATGAGGAATTTAGTCAAATTATCTTTTACGGGACATCGCAGTGGATTTCTTATCAAAATTTCATATAGACGATGATTCTTTGGTTAGTTATTGCGGTATTTCCCCACCTTTTTCTTTACTTTTTGTCTCCGTTAACTCTTGAAGTGTATTTAAAGCGAATGCCTACTTTAGTTTTCAACTCTGAATTTAACTAAAGTTAATGTAATAAAACATAGTGTAAATATGAAACATTGTTGCGAGTCTAAAGATACTTTGTCTAGTTTAAACAGTGGAACTGTGTCAGTCATTTCAGTTAAATCGATACAAATTAAAGCCAATTCAAATATACAAAGTTATTCAACATATTTGTGGGAGCGCTCTTTCATGATCAGTAAATATTTGATTTTATGCGGGCACAGTCGTTTCCGAATTCTTTTCGGACATTGAGAGAAGGACTTATTGGTGTCATTAGCATGGAGCAAACATTCTTCGGTGACGCGTCAACGTAAAGAACGTACAATATTAAAAAGCTTGATCTCATCTAAATAGTATTTCGTCTATTTCCTTGCCTTAGAAATATGTTCATTATTACCACAAAGATGAATCTCTCTGAAATAACAAAGAGCGATCAATGGATACAATTTCATCCAAGAATTTGAGTAGCAAAAATAAAAGGCTGCGATCAATGAAATTGGTACGAAAACCGTTACATACAATGTATTTAAAACAAATATGTAACGGATTTTGGGACTGGCCACTAAGATATTTATCTTAACTACCTCCTATTTATTTCTTTGGAGATACTTAATTAAAGAATACACCACAGCGGACAAAGAATTAAGAAAAGAAAAAATGATCAGCCTGACAGAAGTGACTAGGTATCTACCTACTACTTAACATGGTATACAAAAATAATGCAGCAAAAAAAGTAATCATGTTGAGAATAATTTGAATAGCTGTATATTATTATACATTTAAGTTCAGTGTTAATTGGCAATAAACTCGTATTCATTGAGAATGATTAAGATAATTTTCCAATTATAATCCGTTCAAGCGATTATCATAATAATCCGAAGTTGTTTGTTGGTTAAATACATGCATATTTTTAAACGAAATGTTAATTACATTCGGACTTAATGATTTTATTTAATGTTTGAGTTAACGGACCGTAGATTTACGTGATTAAAGTTTCAGTACAAGAAACGAGATAAAGAAAATAAGGACTTACGAATCGCAATGCGGCTCAGTCTTTAAGCATTTATTTGTACAAAGGGCAGGTTTTGTATTATGTGTTGTATCTTATTGTAAGGGGCTTACTTCTCACAGTTAACGAAGGGGCCCCTTTATTTGGATTGTGGAGCAAAAAATATGCAAGATGGGTGCCAGGGGCCGCGGTGCGAAGGTGAGGGGCGGAGGATCATGCGAACCGGTCCTGCGTGCGCCCGCGCAGGTAATCGACTCGCGCTCCTTTTGACTAGGGCTGCTCACTGCTCACTAATGTCTCTATGGCTTTTTGTTCAAGATGTGAATGGAGAAGTGCTTCTGCTTTATTGTTAACGTTGAAGCCTTTTTTATTGTTCATTTAGTTAGGACAATCGAGGGACATTAAATAAATAAAATATTATGAAAAGAAAGGGTTGATGTCACATAAAAGCGTGCAAGTTTATCATAAAAACATTGTAAAGAATCCTGAATAGCCGGAAAAAAACGTAGTCAAAACATGAAAAACGCGTCATCGTGCCCTTTTTAATTTGGCTCACCACTTAACAGTTGGCAGCCCTACTCTTGGCTAAATTAAGTAATAAACGAGCCAACATAATCGAAGCATAAGCTATGCCCAACAGCTTTTATTATAACGTGCTACATCATTCCAATAGAATGTATCTTAATGGTCGTAACTATTAGGCTAGGCACGCATGTCTGAGCTCGCCTTTTTTTTTTCATTTATTTATGGCTTAATTTACATGTTACGAAGATTATTATGTAGTGGTTAGCGATGAAGATAGTGTAGCGAAATTTGTTAGAAGTAAAATGTAGTGCGCACTGACACCTAACTTAATTTATCGTTTATCGCAATCGAAAGTTAAGCGTGGAGCGCATGCTTAGAGTACCTGGTGCTAGAATTTTAACGGTAAAGTAATGTTAGACAATTTTGTGGAACAATTTTCCCTTGTTCCTGGTTAGCGAGCTAAGCTGAGTAATAATGTGTGTTCTAACTACTTCTAGTGATGTTTGGAAAAACTAAGTGGTTTGAAAGTTTGCTCGATGGGCTAACATGATGTTAATTTTATAATGAATGACTCTATGTAGGGTCGCATCGATAAACAATCTGGTAACTTGATAATCGTCTACTTTCAAGTGAAACTGCAACCCTCAAATTACTTTTATTTCCGTATTTCGTGTTATGACTCTGAAAACTGAAAGCTGGTTAGCATTTTTGTTGTTTTCCCTACACCAAACTTTCGCCCTTTTACTTTTATTTAGAAGCGTAAACAGGTACTTGTAACCCACAATTACTTTACGCAGCATTTCACGTCGTTCAAAGGGCGATTTTAGCTAAACAGAGCGCGGCAACAACAATAAATGTTCGCGTTAGTCGCGCGCCCTCGCTTGGCGTGTGGTCTCATCGCCGAGAGCCCAGCAATCGTTCTGACAGCGAGCGATGTTATCGCTATTTAATATAAACCTATTTACTAGCCCGCATTCGGCCGTACTGCTGTACCGCTATACCGCTTGGAAACACCCACAGGTATCGCTTACCGAATTATCTTTGGATAGCGGATCATGCTCGCTGCTTGGAGCGTATCTGGATGTTTTGTTCTCATGGTTTGCTTGCTGACAGACAGTTTGTGTTGTAGAAGACGTTAGTTCAATGTAGAGGTTACCTAACCTCCTTAAAAGCGTTTGTAGTGTTGGAGGAAATTGATTTTCTAATAATGCTGATTTCTGAATAATTCGATCGCTTCTGCCTAGATACCTAAAAGCTTTTTCAGCTTCAGTATGCCAATACCGGTGTATATTATATATACTACCGCAGCCATATTACTCTGGTAACCTGCTGTGATATCCTGAATTAATAAAACATGAAACAAACGGACTGCCTCATTCGTCTCGTGGTCGCAAGCGCGAAAGCTGAGCGTGAGGTCCTGGGTTCAATTCCCGGGTCGGGCAATGTTATTGAGTTCTTTTGTCAGGAATTTCTCAGTAGCAGCTCGGAGGCTGGATTTGGAATGCCCGCTTAATGGCAATAGGCTCGCCCGCTATTAAATGGGACATAACTGGCGAAATGAGGGGATACCTACTAATAGGTCACCTCTGCAACCTATAGGTCACCTCTGCCTAACCGTTCGGGCGCTTAAACAGGCGTGACGTTATGTATATATAAGATCTCGGTACGATATTATAACGGTTATTGAGTCCGCAAGATGCATTACCTACAAGAGTATCTGCCTACTATTGAATTTAGTTTGTATCCTATGATAAGTATATATTTGCCTAACCCCTAGGGATAACAGTCGTGATGTTATGACGTTAAAATAGGATAATCAAAAACTTAACATCACCTAACAGGACACTGCAGATATTTTACTTCTCATCCTTTACTTTACAGCACCTTGCGTCTACATAAATCCCTTTACACTTCCCAACAAAACTGTAAAACAAAATATTTGAGATTGTTTTGTGTCATAAACAGAAGTTGCTGGTTTTGTTATCGTAAAACGGACGAACAAGTACTTCAACTAAAAATAGGGATTAATGTATTCCGGAAGTGTGAAGGTTTAGCTTTGAACTCGTAAAGTGTTTGCGGTACCCAGAAAACGCCTGAATACAAAGCATCTGTCAATAGCAGGATTATTGTTTGAGTTTTTATAAACAGCGCTTATTATTTTTTATGTAGTTAATCCGTTATTTGTTTGAGTCCAAAGGATTGCGTAATTCTTTTTTATCTTGCATACTTTATAAAGCTGTTTCAATTTAAATTACACATTAATTTAAAGTATTTTAAAGTGTAGCAAAATGAACATTTCGTCAGAAAAGAGTGTTTCATTTTCCATTTAAGAAATTTTCCGAAACCGTCCGATGATACCTACCTAATAACCACATTACACAAGTAACACTTACTTACGTTCAGTAAAATCTACGTTGATGACTTTAAGTAAGTAAGTAATAAGCACCAGAATCTAGGCTACTACTAACCCAGTTTCACCATTTCCTCTTAAGAACGCCGACAATTGCGTTGAATTGAAAACCTGCCGCTTTCCAGCAAACCTGTAATGATCACGTCGCCGCCGGGCGTTATAATCACTCTAATTAAGTTATCTAGACAACACGATTTAACGAGTTCTACGAAAAGGCGATATTAATCGCTGTTCACTTTAAAACTTGTTCTATTTTAAAAGAAGGGTTTATGATTTTTTTTATAAGACTTCTATTCTGTGTGGTTCTATGCGGACATCTATTTACCTATAAAGAGCTGCACAGCACATAGCATTAATTTGGAATTAATTCTACTCTGCATGATGTTTTCTGTAACATTTTCCTTTCGATATTCGTGACTTTTTAAATTTTCTAGAGATGCTTACTTAGCGACTTTTTATTTTGTTTGGCTTATTTTCAGTTTGTTATGCTCAGTTATTGACTAGGTCCCCAAGGAGCTTATATTTTCTAAGCATGATAATGATGAAAGCTTTTCGGGTTTATCTTCTCAGATATTTTTTTTTATGACTCTATCGGTGGCATATTTGATTAGCATGTACGATATTTGTAAAACAATTTTCCGAAAATACCTCACAGGTTCTAGAAATACTTCAGCTTTAAAGCTATATAAACATACGTTAGAATAAACAGGACACTTTAAAACTGTTCGTGAAAGTCGTATAGTAGTGTACGTTATAGCTTTGTTATCTTTATACTATCGTATATCTGTAATGTTCCAAGTAAAGTCTTGCCAATATCGCACGGAGTCGTGTAGGGATTTCCTTGCAGTGTTAAGCGAGGTTTATTGGGCGTGTAGCGTCGCTAGCAAGCCGGGCTTGTGTAAATCGAACTGACAGACCTGTCTCAGATTGACTGACGTTGTTTTAACTGCGCTGTTCAAGGTATGTTATCGTAGATATACCAGTCTAATTTGAAATTACTATTCAATTAATGTTTTTGTAGTGGTTTTCTTTTCATTTCTGAGTTAGATGTCGGCTTTTGAGTTTTGATAAGCTGTAGTGAAGCTGTTTTGAAACGATGTCTACGAGAAGGGAATCAATTTCTTAAGCTTAAAGTTTAGGTTAAATATTTCCTTATTTGCCTCGGGTTTATGCCACGTTATAAATATTTGTTCTTATTTTCCAAATCAGAATACAAAGGACACTTTATCACTATTCCTTTAATAGTATTTTTCCTAATCTGCCACATAGCTTCGTATATAAAGTGCACTGAGAACAGGTGCACTCTGCCTGTATGGATAATCTATAGCTTTTTAGGATTTATGGCTGCCCGTATAAAATAAGAGTACATTCTGGTCCCGTTCGCTTTTGTGCATTTAAAAGGGAAGATTACTATGTCCGTGTAAATTGCAGTAGAAGTAGCATTAGTAGAAAACGAGTAGAAATGGCTTTGAATATGAAAACTTATTTATCAAATCCTTTTTATATTACAGCAGGTGTATGAGTAGCCACAGACAGAAACGAGCTTTAGATTTAGTTATTTAGGTCGTCACTAGTTCAAGTAGCTTTCCCAAAAGGTGATCTCGAGAATTACTGATTGTATTTTGATGTTATATTTAATGTCAAGTTACACATTCGTCATTTTTTGCTAAGTGGAGTGTGGTGTTAAATACTATCATGTGATGAGGCTGAGATTTTTTTTGGGTCGAGCGAAAAAAGTTCGTCGCCTTCGCGCGTTTTTGCCAACTTTCGATCCCGTAAGCAATATGTGACAGAATTGACAATCTGTCATAAAAACCGGATCGACGTGAATGAATCCGAGCGCGACCTACCTATCCCTATTGAGTGTATATTTATTTTTAAAGTAAGTGTACCTTAACAAACAATACCTGTTATCCCATGACACTACACTAGACACGAAACGTGGACATCTAATATTTAATGGATACTAAAAAGCACTCAACTCTTCTATAATGGTTGTTTAAATATAGTGCCAATGCCATCACATCGGAGTCATGCGATTATACGTTGTATTTAAAGTTTTAGAACTCATCTAAATTGTATGGAGGCGGTGGGCAGGTGGCGTTTCCCGCGCGAGGCGTAAAACTTGACGGACGGACAGATTGCTATCTTGGGGCCGATAGAGTGACAATATCAATTTTATGTTTTATTTAGACGTTAAAGCCGGTTTAGTATCATATATAATAGAATTATGAATTAGTGCTATGTGATACCCGGCTAAAAATAGATATTAAGCCAACACCTAAGTAAAGGTTCCTTTCCGTGGAAGCCAAATTAGGGATAAAGCAGTGTCCACCTGAGCGCTGACTACTAACATAATATTGCTTTCTATAATCCACCATGCTTATGTAATGAATTCTCACAAGATTGTTGATTCATGAGATTTTCGTCGCACTGGGCGGTTCGTAGACGCAGCATCGGCGCTGCGTAGACGCATCGTAGGCGCGGCATAGGCACATCATAGGCGCGGCGCTTAACGCATGTTAGTCGCGTCGTAGCGCGTCGTAGGCGCGGCGTAGCGCTTCGTAGCCGCAGCGTAGCGCACCGTAGACGTATCGTGAACGTTAATCATTCCAAAACACTACTGTTGGTTTTGTTGCTAATAAGACAATTATAAAAAGTAAAAGAAAATGTAAGGGAGGACTACTAACTGCTGACTAAATTGAACGTTTTGTGCTATTATCTATCATATTTCCACCACGATTATAGGGTCAAGACGGTGAGGGACATGGCGTATACGCGGTGCTAACCTAATGACCACAACCCAATGTGAAGGTACCCTAAGATCATGTTACATACTGTTAGACCATAGTGCTAGTTCCGCAGATAACAACTACCCACGTGTACCTTTAAATACTTAATCTCTTATATCGTAACTTTTAATTATATCTATAAAAAAAATGTGATGTCACAATAATAGATGCTCATCCATCGATTTTGATACCGAAACCAAATCGAGTTAATCTAAAACGCCTACGTGCTATAAAACCGCTCGTAATTGGGTATCAATATACCGAAATAAAAACCATATCGATTCTCTTACATTGTCACAAAGATGTTTATCAACGTTACAAATTACAATTCAAATGTATTTACTTTCACTTTATTATTGACCCTAATGGAAGCGATAGCGTTTATTTACAAGGACGGGTGAGTATTGAGTGTGGTATTCAAATATTGGTCCGCTGTCTAAGCGATAAGGCTGGTAACATGACACTTTACCGGTATTCGAGAGACAGTACCGACTCCGAGAGCGTCGGTCGACGTCGAGACCTCCACACAATCCGGGCCCGACACCGCACCAACGCTTTTATTACTATGTAAGATATTCAATAGACACTATCTGTTACTGTCAATACTAACATTCTCAATGGCTGAGTCGGGACTTATCTAAATCGGTTTACATGTAAGTAGTGTTCGTGTTTTGTGGTAAGGTGAGGTTGCTTATCTTCGCGTTATGGTTTGGTTGCTACACTTCGGTTGTTCTACGGTTGATGGGCTTGTAAGTGGTGAAATGCAGGATCTTTTACTACTTGATATCAACATATTTCGGAACCGGATTTAGAAAAAAAAAACCGGCCAAGTGCGTGTCGGACCACGCACAATGAAGGGTTCCGTAGTTGGGATGAATTTATCCCAAGAACAAACTTAGCATTGTAGTTGAAAAACATGTTCGAACATACGGAATGTATGGGAGATCATGTTTTTCATACTGCAAATTTAAGTTGGTTGATTATTACTCGTTAACCTGTACAGCCTACTTAGCTCTGATAGTTTTTCTTTTAATTTCGTTATATATGAATCCAAAAATGGTTTTCGCAAACTCACAATATTTTTGAACGACCTTTCTAACGATACCCCACAACAAGGGGTAGATGAGATAAAAAAAACATCCAACTTTACGTGCAGGGGAGGTACCCTAAAAAATATTTCTTGATTTTATTTTACCACTTTGTCGGCATGATTAATATGTATACATATGCCAAATTACAGCTTTCTAGTACTAACCGTCTCTGAGCTAAACCGCGGACAGACAGACAGACGGACATGGCTAAACTATAAGGGTTCCTTTTTTACTACGGAACCTTAAAAAATAGGCAATGAATGTAGAAGTCTGTATCCAAGAGAAAAAAAATAAAAGTAAATGTCTTTTATGCTTTCATTGTATGTATATTTGTGAGAGTAAAAAAGCGCGATATTATATTTTGTTCTTATTCTCTTGGCGCTCTGGATATGTTCATGTCGCCTTCGCGCCTGTACCTCATGTCAGGTAGCGATACTTATCGCGCATTCCCGAGGTATTATACTTGTAGGTACTCGTTCAACTTAAGTATGAGCTTGTATGTTCCGACGCTTGATAAAGCGAGACTAAATAGATGAACAACCGAGGGTTATGAAGCTACTAAGACGAGGCTTACGTAGGCAGTAAAAGAAGATAGGCGATGACGGGACCATTTGTTTGAACATGTTTCTTAGCAGGGTCTTCCCATCTTTCTTTACCGTTTGGAACTAGTGATGAATTGACACTTTCCTACAAACATAAACGCGGTATCTCTGTCTATTTTTTACCAATTTGTTTTTATCCGATACTCTACACCTCATTATTTACAGTCTAACGCCAATAAATATTGTGTACACACAGTCTCGTCATTCTTTTTGAATAATAATTGAAAGTCGTTGAACATTTATTCATCTACGAGACTTTGTTGTAGGTTGTAGGTTACTAAAATTGCTGTGGCTTTGGTTGGTCAATGGTGACTTCGATAAAACAGGAATATTTGGATTTAATCCAAACGATATTTTTCCGATATTAGAAACATACAGCCATCATTCAAAAGATCTAGATAATACATATGATTGCAATGAATAAAACAAATGGATAGGCGTTTAACTTATTTATAGTTTAATTAAGTAAGTGATGTTACAAATTCCCGGAGTGTCGGCGGCGGATGAAAATTAAATGGTTGAGTTTCCGCGCCACAAATATAGACATCTGTTCCGCCGCGCGACGCACGCATTCTGTATTCGAGCTGCGTGTACGTGCACTACGCACTACGCGCATATATTTAACATTTCAGACAAACGAATTAAATTTCGATATGCGTAAAAGCAACACGAACAATAAATTGGCAATTATTTCCAATTTTTTGTGCAATTCATACCCGCTGGGTTGTGTTTATGGGAACGCTTAGTTGAGTGGAATGATTGTGTAAAACTGTTGGACGGGCTCCAACGAGCGCGCACGGAGCGGGCACGCGGGTGCGCCGCGAGAAACAAACGCCACAAATAAAGTCAAATAAGTGAGCCAAGCAGAACGGGTGCCCGCGCCCGCTGCAATTGCAGTATCGAGTGTTTTATTGGACCGTGATGAAATATCGATATGAATCATAGACGCGTGCCCGATAAATTCCTCTGAACACAACAGGGACAGCTCTAATAGCCACTGTATTTGAGTTTCGATGTAAGCCAAAATATTGTAATGGATGGTAATTCATTGCGTTTTTTTCTCTGTAAGTAGATGTGACAACACAAGTTCGAGGAACGGTCACCGAGTTATTTCTGTTGCGCCATCCTTTATTCTGAGAACTGGTTTGTGTATGTGAGTATGTATCAATGTGCCATTGCGCATCGGGTCTCGTTGCTTGTTCGCGGTGCGATAGGAGGCAATCTGACGGAAATGATAGAGACGGCTGCGGTTTGACAATATCTTGTTACCTGAGAAATATCTGCTATACTTGATACGAGGGATTTTGTTCAAGAACTCCAATTAGGAACTAAAGTTACTGAGATTTCAGTAATTCTACTTTCGCCAATTAAAGCTAAGTTCTCGTTCCCCTTTCATATCTAAAAAGGGACGAATAAAAATGCCCCGGATATTAACCAATGAAGAGTGATATGCGGTTCAAATGAAAGTACTTAGCGGTGCCATTAAGTGTAATATTGTGTTTCTGTCACATGTCTATTCAGGATGAATTGTCTGGAGTTCCGAACTGAATAGTTATATAATTAGCATCAATTGTCTGGCTTGTTTTATGGTTATTAATAGCTTTATCACGTGTCTGCAACCGCTAGTTATCTTGTTCGTTTCTTAACTTGTTCTCACGCCTTGCTGAAGGACCAACTAGTTTTTATACTCATGACGTTAACATTTACACGTCACCTTCTTTAAAATCAACAATACAATTATTTCTCACAATTAAATGCATTGTTTAATGCCAAATGTTATAAAAAACTGTTTGATAGCGAAAAATAAAACAATTAAACTGAAAAATATGCGTCACATTCAGCCTACACTAGATTCCTACGTACCTACGCTAGAACTGAAGGCGCGCGTGTAGTGTCGGGCTGGCGGGCTGGCACGGCTCCAGTCGTTTCAATTTGATCCCGCGGCCGCCCCGCACTGTAAACATCCCTAAATGATAAACGCATAATTTAACGCCCCAACGGAACACGAAAAATTGTGCATCCATTTATTTTCTCGATCATAGGAGCGTGAAGACGTTCATATTTGAAATTTATGATTCCTCGCTCCGACATAATAGTAACAATACGTTATTCTGTATTAATATTATACTTTGATATATTTTTAACTTGCCCCTTACTACAGTTCATGTTTTATGTTGTAGAAATGGATTATTAACGCTGTTTGGAACGTGAACCCTTGATTACTGAGCCAATAAAACCAGATAGCAGCAGTTATATTACCCGCCTTTATGAACTTTTTTATAAGCAGTTAAGAAGTTTATTAATCCAAAGAGAGATGTAAAGATTTTTAAGATTATTAAAGGGAGTTGAATGCAGTAAGGAATATTTTATTACTCACAGTGTAACGGTTAATTGAAGGTTGGTTTAATGAGAGGCGGTTGCCCTTAAACCGGTAGAGCAATATAATGGAGAACGATGTTGGTACTTAAGTTAAAACTGAGCTCGAAAACGTACTGCATCATTCCACGATAAACAGTGAGCCTTTAAAAATAAAACAGAGAATCTGTTGAAACAATATAGCATGATATCAAATACAACTCTACAAAAATTTGCGCAAAATATTCCCGAACCATCAGGCTTCAGGAATATTCAGTGAGTATTGTGTAAGAGCCGTTTGCCGCGCAGCGAGGTAGCGGCGTGGCACGTAGGTATAGCGGGCACGCCGCGGGAGCGCAGCGTGGTCGTAGCGGCCCGCCGATACCATCGCAGCCTTCGTCGCAGCCCCACATAAATCTAGCTTTGATACATTTTGGTAAGGAGCCAAGAGCGGTGCATCGGCCGGCCCGCGATCCACTCGACCTGTGCATCGCGAAATAACATTGCTTTTTTTTTAACCGCACCTCACTTTTTATTACATTGTCCGAACCAGGAACTATATTTTTGCCTTTTTTTGTCCACATAAAAGGAACAGAAACTGTATAGTGAATTGTGTATTCATCTGGAACGACCTAAACTGGTCCGGAATTTAAAAGCCTACTTAACAATAAGGCGGCATTCACCTAAATGTTCCATATTTTACGAAAGACTTTTATTAAAGCTCTTCTGTTAAAATAAATTAGGTAGGTACTACATATAAAACATACAGGTTCACACAGTTGAATGAAAATAGAAGAAAGTGCCTATATACAGTGAACAATCTGATAATATATGTTTAGCAAGGATCTTCGCTTCATTGTTCAGTTCCAAACAAGGTAACTGCTTTTGTCTTCTTGACACACGTACACTTACGTATATATTTTTGCTTTGACCCACTCAATTAAGTTTCACAATGAAACTTTTGTATTGTGGCTGACAACAAGATTGTGGTGTGTAATCGCTTGTTGGAACTCCAGTCTGCTGAGTGCAGTAATACTGCTGTTTCACTGGGCGCTGACTCACCCGCGCTATTCATTCGATATTCATATTAAACAAATCCGATTGTAACAAAGATTTATCTTGCGCAATAAAGGTATTGTGTTTCCGAAGCTCGGCGCTTTCATACTCAAATAAATACATTGAAAGTTATTTTATGAAGTGGCTACGGTCATGCAGGTGTAATGAATCACGTGCATGCATTGACTGATATTATCTGTGTCGGCCCCTGCTGGGCCGCCCATGTTTCTACGCGAATATCTGCGAACTTAATTATTATACAAAGTGGGTCATTTATGAATTAATATTAATAATTAAATTAATAAATTAATTTACGAATATCTGTATTTATTATCATGTCTGTTACGAAATTAGCGTCGTATTTTGCTAACTTTAAAGGTTTTTTAGGGTTCCGTAACTCAATAGGAAAAAACGGAACCCTAATAGGATCACTCGTGTGTCTGTCTGTCCGTCTGTCACAGCCAATTTGCTCCGAATATAATGGACCTATTAAGTTGAAATTGGGTACACATATCAATTTCTGTGAACTAAACATGAACTTGTAACGAAAACAAATTATTTCCGAATATGGGCAATCACTTCGGGGGCAAATTAAAAAATTAAAATTAAAAGTTTTGCAAACTGTAGGTACTGTGGGGCATATCAAATGAAAGGGCTTGTGAGGATCAAATTTTTTTATTTTTAAGAAAATACATTTAAAATTAGGCATTGGGCTTGGGCCCGCCCTTATCTCCAAAACTACTGAGCCTAACATTTTGAAAAAACCAGATAATAGTTCTGTACTTATGGATTACAGGAAAAATTTGAGAAGTCTATGGTCTTAAAATAACATGGTAAATCTCCCAATATTGTCCGTTCAAACTTACATTTGCAGTTGGAATGTATGGGAGAACATATTTTTCAACTATAATATTAGTTTTGTCCATGGAATTAATTCATCCCACGGAACTACGGAACCCTTCATTGTGCGTGGTCTTACACGGTTTTGGCCGGTTTTTCTCTATAAGTCGAATTCCGTAAGGTGCTAACGTCATAACCATAGGAGCGAACGGTACCTAATAAGCTCTAATTATGAACTTTCTAAACTGCTCTCTGAACCTGGTTTATAGCTCTTTACCCGAAAATTAAATAGAAAGCATCCAGGGTCGACTACCTGCCCAAATGAGTGCGCAGACAAAATGTTTGACGTACCGCATCCATCTCCCTAGCGATATAACTGTTGTTCATAATTAGGCGCTAAATTCTCTCTGGCCGGGTAAAGGTCAGCAATTAGAGAGCTTTACTTTTCTTGGATGGACGATAAGTTAGTTAAGTAATAGGGTTCATTTTCAAGTCGGTGAGGTTCGCTCGTTAATCACCGAGTTGCGCGTTGGCCGTGCTTCCGTCGCCGACCGACGCCGGAACACAAGCTTATTTCTGATTGTTTTTGATAAAACAAACAAAGACAAATGAATAAGCCAAATCGTTAATCATAACCGGTTTAAACTGAACTTCCTTTCACAGTACTTACTTACATTTTTCTTTGCGAGTATGTGGCTGTTTCTCTAGTCACAGTTAATTTATGAAGACACATTTGTTTTATCACAAAAAGCGATCAAAACGTACGGTCATAAATCAGTACTACTCGTATTTTTGTTATACAATTCGCACGTTTGACATTCAGATGTCCTAATAGCTTTAACGGAGGCGTATTAAATGAAAACTGAATGAAACCGTTTTGTAATTTATTAAGTGCATATCGCGAGTGAGCTTGTGAGAATGACTCGTGTGAGCGTGTTATGAAAAAGCGATCACCAGCGGCGGGAGCTTTGCTCGCTCCGCACCCGTTGCCAAATTAATGTGTCACGAACTGTATCGCCCTATGATATTGATGTTGAAAAATGATGCCATTTGACGTTTGATTGCAATCGTAAATCTCTAGCGAGCTGTTCGAGTATTGTGCCGCTCTATTCGTAATTGACGGTTTAGTAAATTTTCCGCGAAGGCCACTTTCAAACTGCCTACTGGCCTTTTCCCTTCGTGAAACTACGTAAGGGAGATGTTAATGTACTATCAAAAAGTAGATATGTAACTTTCGATGTCTATTACGCTTCGCTAAGATAAATGGGGAGGATAAAAGTTGCGTTATAACGATGTAGATAAAATATACTTGGGTAGCGCTGAATCAGTTGATATGGATACTAATTCGGTTATTATTTGTATAAGCCATAACGTGGCGAATGATTAATAGTGGCATTATTCGGCGAATGTGTGGTGGAGCTGAGGCCGAGATCGGAATGATTATCGTGAGGCTCACGCTCCGCTGATCACAGCACAAAATTAATTTACGTATAAGGCGGGTGGCTATGCTTTGCTGTGCTATATCAACAGTATATCTGTATCTTTACGCTCGTTTTCACATGCGGGGTGAGCAGTTCTGTGAGGGATATTAATTGCGGCTGGCCCTCTTACCAATTTTTATACACGATATGATTTTTATAATAACCAGCAGTCAAAACCACGATTCTAAATAGACTAATACATAAATCCAGAATACCAAAACAATAATTAAGTCGTGCATTCATGTTCAAATTCAAAATATCATATCTGTTTGAGTTATTTCTAAATATGCCAGAAGAAATATACACAGTTATATTTTGAGTCCAGCCGCCAGATAGTGATCCGGTAAATTGTATTCATAGGCGGGACTAGTGGCTGTCAGCCTGTCGAACTCGGCTCCAGTGTAGTTGATCTGTAAAATTGATTTCCATTCGTGCTGACGAACAAAGGCATCGCAACTGCTTCGGGCCCGCAGTGCCTCGCTGCACTGTCGCACAGATACTGTTCAACCACCTATTTGGATAACGTTGGTTCAGATAAGGTACGCCTTAACAATTGACTCATTAATATTTTCATCATTATGATACCTACAGTATCAATGACTTACGACATGCTCATTTTATGATGAGCTATATGCTTAGACTATACGATACCATAATATTACATTGTCATCAAAACTACACGGATGCTAAAAATTTCGGCTTAATCGGATTTCAGGAAGTGACTGAAAAATCGATTACCAGATTTGACTTTTTGTAGACAGGTGTGAAACTGAATTTACTTGATTGAATCACATAATTACATAGCTCACCACAAATATATACTCCCTAAAATAGACGTGCAAATTAGCAAAGGTAAGAAAGAAAGAAAGAAAGAAAGAAAGAAAGAAAGATCATTTATTTGTCAAACATGCGTATACATAAACTGACAAGGCAGACATGCAAGGTATTGAGTTAATATTTTGTTGTGAGCGTCCATGATTTGCCAATAGCGGCGTACAAATTGTGTAAGTTGTAAGTTATTAGTTAACAATTTCATTTAATTGGATTAACATTCATAATCATTTCATTAATAATTTATGTCAAGATTTAAAGTATATTATGGTCAAAAATAAATTAAATAACAGTATGTTTTAATGTTTTTAGAACTTTGTTAGTAATGTCAGAAAAGTAAACCGACTGAAATAACTCCAAAGGTTTCAGTTCTCACATAAACTTTGATATGTTATGATTATTTTGGGACGTCCATTTTAGAATAAGAAAAATGTATGTCATTTATATTTAGAATGCAGTTTACATTTCTGTTGATCGTTTATATTCAGTTTTATCTCTTTCAAAACAGTGAGGTGACATTAAACATTCTTTAAGTTTCTGTCAAGCTGTTATTCAAGTTCTATCATTTGTAAGAATGAGAAATCGTAAAATGCTGGAAAAAAGTACTTCTAGACAAATATATCGATAGTTTATTATAAGTTATAAGTATAACAGAAATTGGTCGACTTTCCAATATTTTAGATAACAATTCCTTTCCAATATCAATTTTATTTTTCGATGTTTGTCAATGTGCGAATCGATTGGCCGTCGGAACGTAGAATAGAGCAGGACGCAATTTTAGAACAATGAGGTGGGAAATTGGTTTCCAGCATGAGTAGGTAGTGGGTGGTGTGGTGGGCAAACTGGCGGTATCCTCAGAGTTTCTGATGGCGGTCGTACAACAAAACCTAATCTATCCACTGTGGCTTTGTGAATATTTGTCAGCGCCGAATAGTTCGGAAATCGGGATGTATGATTACGTTATTCTGTGGAGACTTGGTTTTCGACTAGAGTTTGAATATTTATATTAATTGATAAGTTCTAGTTTATTTACATCATCGGGACATCGGCCATTGTACATCAGCCTTGAATACTTATATTCCCTATGTTGGAACAAGTTATAAACTAGCGGGAGAATAGACAACATTGTTATAACTACCAAAATCCGAATGCTTGAAAGATAACAACCAACATTGTTACTGAAGTTCTGACTGAAGATGTCTTAAAATATTTGAAAGTTATTCGTGCCTATTTTTAATTTTTGAAGGTAATTTGTTTTCCAAGTTTCATCCATTATGACGTGGTTTTAGTTTTTTTATAAGGTGAGAGGGTACAACTTCAAGTGTTTTATAAAACATACAGAACAGTCGAACCCATTCGCTAGCTAGCCAATCGCCGGCGAAAACCACAATATCCCATTTTCCTCAATTGGTTTTTATAAATTGAGCGATAAACAAGTAGCTGGCTCTGTTCAATGTTTTTGATTAAACTTTTGATAAAAATTTAACCCTTGTTAAGATTAGCTATCCGTCAGTGGTTAATATTAATAGGTAGTTAAGTGGTAAAGAGTTTTGGTAGCACAGTCCATCAAGTCGTCTGGATTGTGGAAATGTGGAATAATAACGATTTCCATGTCAACCCTGTTTTTCCAATAAATTACAGATATATTTGCTGTCGTCCACACATGTCCAGGTGCCTATAATTTGATCAGGATATCATACTTTCTGCACGGGTGGTATATCATTATAGTGGTAGAGTTGTTGGGCTCGGATGTGTGAATTACCATAATGTGGTTGTATTATGAATTTATATGTAGCGTATAATTCTAACATTAATATACGGTCGTGTAGGAAGTACATTTTGAGGTATTTCAATAAGTAAATGGTTAAAGCATGATGTAGGTAATATTTCAAGTAAAGGTGTCGCTATATTTTTTATTTATTACCGTAGCGAGTTGAATAATGTGTTATTTTGTGTGTTTAGTAGAAATGGTACACCCGATAAAGGTGCAAAATTTCGTAGGTTGGTAGGTAAACCAAGCTTGTGGTTAATCGTAGGGTTTCGGTTACATAAGCCGCATTTGTCCCGTAGTCACATTTTTCGACAGCTGCGGTGTTCTTAGAGAGATTACTCTCAACGGAAACAGTATTATTATAACAACCCGTAAAAGTCTGACCAAGGACCCTCGGATAGGTCATAGATACATTTTTGGCAGATAGATTCATATTAATTGTTATCAGCAGACTAAAGATAAAACTACCATAAAGTGATCATCAACCCATCATCATCGTTTGGAAGTTACCTATACGCCACGGGTCACGGCACAACCAGAGACAAACATCTGTATGCTAGTTCTGCATCTAGGCTAGTTTTGAACCATATTTTATTATAAAGCTTTGTGCAGACCAGCGCGACGCGACGCCGCGACGCGACTCGAACAATACAATTTCTAAGAAAACTTGACGGTATAACAATAGCCGGTGTCGCGTCGCGCTGTCGCGTCGCGCTAGTCTGCACGAAGCTTAAAGGGACCTGCGACATTATATTGATATTCTAACATTTAGCTGACATGTTTGATAAATTACAGATCTTAACCGTTGTCTCAAATCGTATCACAATCGTAGCTATAAATTATGACATTTACCTGTACATACTTTGTTGCAAGTAAAGCTCGTGACTTGTTTATTAGATGTGACCGCGTAGATGCTCGTATTCGTGAGGAACTGCTATCGTAAATCTGCCGGGAACGGAATGGGTTACAGCATCGAAACCATAAATTGGCCATCCATAGTTTACGATTCGGTGTGAAAGGAACCCGACGGGTCTCGCCCTCCATACAGATGGGACATACACTTAAACTTTTATACTAAAATATTTGCAGTTTTTATACAGCCTAAAAGGTAATATCAAGAACAAAATTGCTCATCTTAACTTGGAATTTTAATGTTATAAGATGGCGAAATTCTCGTCCGCGAACTTCTAATCTGAACTTAAGCTTCATCAATATAAATTGACGTTAAACTTGTCATCCAGGTCACGTCGGCGCCAATTTTAGAAGAGTGACAGTTCTTCTAAATTTAGATGACGACGATATTGTGATCGTTGAAGTCGTTGGGGACGGCACTGACGGCATGACGGCGGGTGGCGCCTGTGCTCACTTCAAGTGCTAATTGAAATGTACCCGAGAGTTATGTATATTTCATAGCATTAAACGGGCTCGTGGGCCCATAATTCCGACGCGACGCCGCTTCTTCATTAAGAATACATTAGTTCATTAAAGCTTTTACACAAAATTTCTTTCCGGACCGTTTCGCTTCTCAACCGCAAAATTTCGAATCAAAATACTACCACTATGCTGCTCTATTGAACGACCTGAACTGAGTTTCGTCTTAAGAGGCAATTTATTTTACACGGTATTAACCTTCGAAATCCTTTTAAAGCTTACAATAAATTTGGGAATCCTCGCAATATAAAAATACTTTATTTACCCAAAATACGGTATTCTGTTTTGTGCTAAAAGCCCTTACGATTAGAACCTTTGTGAATCTGATAGCAATGGATTTCATTAACAAAACAATAAGAGCAAATTCTCACACAGAAACAGTAAACGCTAACAGCCAGAGTGATCCTTTGGTGAATCGGAAACAGGCTCGAAATAATTCCAATGCGACGGAATCAATCAGAGCTAGGTGTGCCTTGAACGCTCATTGATATGCAAGGGATCCATTTATTACTTCGCATTCAATTTGCAAATATTTTCTTAGGAAGAGTGAGAGTATTAACTGAAATATTTATGATAAAATAGATCCATCTATTTTATTCGTTGCCAAGCGCAAAGTAGTTAGGGTTCGTAATTTTTTAATAAAGCGTTGTTTGCCGTTGAACTAGTAACAGTATGCGTGCCAACATACAGCAAAACGTATTTAACATTTCGCTTTTGGTATTTGCAGTGATACGAGTGTTGTTTATTTATTTGTAAGGATTAAACGTGAACCGAGCCCGAGTGGGAGCGCGGCGGTACTGGTTCCTACTTAAACTTTGCTAAACGGCCAGCTCCGCTGAAAGCCTTCTAAACTCCCACTGCGTTTTACGCTTCCCATTCTGTGTGTTGAAATAATATTGGCAAGGATTACTACACAACTCACGACTACTGTTTGCTTGTTCGGGCACAGTCGGCACAGATGTGACAGTTCGGAAAGTAGAGTAATTATGATGCAGACAACATATAAATTGGGTCTGAAAAACGTGACTGAAGTACGAAAAGTTCTAATTTTGTTTTGTTTAAATAATCTATACTCAAACTAAAACATACCTATTTATGAATACTTACATTCGATATTGATTCGATTTCCATACCAAACATTTACTAAAATCATAACTGGCATTAACAGTGACTGTTGTTTGGGAACTTGTCAAAAGTTGCCCGAATGATTCTGGACAAGTTGCGCCATTCGGACAAGCGGGACTGCGGGACTGCGCCCGATGCGCATCTGACTGCCCACTGTCCAGATTAGAGAAAGGCTACTCTGAAATTGTGAGAAAATTTTATTTCTCGGTACTTTTGAAATTAGAATAGAATAGAACACTCTTTATTATGTACACCATAAAAATTACAGATGTAGAAGAATACAGATTTTTTTGCAATTCAAATAACAATTGGTTAATTTTCTTGCAAAATTCCTTCAAATTTTTTACTTTTTTAAGTTGCTCCTTTGTGTTTAGTCCTTCTACTTTACTTTTCTCTTGTACTGTACTTTTCTTTTTTATTATTCCGGCCTAACCGGTGATCACAACAAATATTCCAACCAAAATAATTCCCGCCTCGTTATAGCTCCGTCTACTTGATTGATTATTTATTTTTATAACTCCGGACATGAGCGAGATAACATGGGAAAGAAATGAATTTAAAGACATAGATACGGACATCAATAAAATTTAATTTAATATCGATCAAAACGTCAGTTCGTGATAAATGTCAGGGGATTTATTTAAAAGGTGAAAAATGATCCTGTAGGTAATCAGGACAGGTCTGCGTATCTAGTGGGTGTAATAAATCATTGGAATGACTTCATACCGTGGCGTATGAAATAGTAATACTGTAGCATGCATTTTAATGATAGTGCGTCCACATATGGCTTTGTCGCTGCCGATATATTGTTTACTTGATTGGAGTCAGAATGTTTACAAAACTAGTGAGCAGTTAATTTATAGATAGGGGCTATAAGTTTGTGTTTGGATAATATATTTATAGGAATTTCGGAAATGATAAGCATCCTCTGTATCTACGAAGTAATTGTTTTCATAAATTTGTCTACTCTATTAACACTTTCGACTTCACCCACTTTTCATAGAACTCATACGCCATGCCGTCATACATATTAGAAGTGAACCCTCCGGAGGGTTACCGGCATTACTTTTGCGCTAAAACTAACCATTGCGGACGGTCAACGTCATTAGGTTTAAAACCGTGTTCAGGGGGTGTTGTCGCTGTACGTAGATTAAAATCTTTTAAATTTTTTGTGAATATGAGTAACAGCGATAAAAAAATATAATGCTTGTATTTTAAAACCAACGCATATACTAATAAATCTTGTAAAATATACATCAGTTTTCTTTTGCACGGTTTACAATGCTGTATTCGCTAAGAAAAACTTCTATTTAAAATGGGCCCTACGCGAGGGTTCCCGGCATCCCCTATGCGCCTAGGTGAACCCTCTAGGAGGGCTGGCGGCACTGAACGTGTTAAGTACCCCAGCACCCTAATTGCATAACACACGATCTATCAAAATCTGAATCATTTTAAAGGATATTGCTAATTAAGATACTTATGTTCGAAAAATTTGTCTGCTCAACAACGTAAATTTAAACACAATGAATGTTGTTGAACTGTCAAAATGAAACAGATTGTGATTGATCGCGTGGTACGCAATTAGGGTGTTATTTCAAACTTCATCCTTCAAACATTGATTTAATTTTAAAAATGAGAATCATATGCTCGCTCTTTCTGAATGGGACCGTAAACCGGAATGTAACTATCCAATACAGGCCTCGGCCTCCGCTACATTTATTCAAGCTGCGTTAGTAAAAGGAGTTTGAATAAAAGTTCCAGATGGATTTATGGGCTGTATTTACAAGTGAATAGTAAAAGCACCTGTGGGTTACATTATTGTGTTCAATTGTAATGTTAATTAGCCAACTGGTTTAGAAACAAAGCCCACGTCGAGCAGGCCGTTGTTGGTTGCTTTCAAGAAATATTTTCTTCTTTGCCCAAGTACGTGTGTAATAAATCATTGCAGTCTGTCCGTTTATTTGCTTATAGCTTCACTTCAACCTAACGGGTTTTCATATTTCTTACAGAATTAAGTACTTTGTTTATTGTGGAAAGTTCTAGTAGGTTTACAACGCCTACAAAAACTGTAAGACAGGAACACACTGGGTACAACATACAACTTATGTTTGACGGCATTATAAAAAAGATTTTCTTAGTGCATTTTTATAAAGTTTATAACGTTGAAAACTTTTAAACTTTTTTTTTTTATAATTAAAGGTTTCCCAGATACATGGCAAACGTACCTACGTAACCTATTTTAGGGGAAGGTTGTGGAAATAATTTGGTGATATCAGTAAACAATTTCCATGTATGTATAAACAAGACAGACGAATAACCGAAACCTATTTTCTTATAACATAAACTTATGTGCTCCTAAGACATATCATATCGATTTTCAAATTCATTTGTCCTTTTCAGCTTTGAAGCATTAGTGTCGCTTAAATATTTAATTTCACAAAAAAATGTTCGTAGCACTAACTAATTGTATGAAATCTATTAACATTTGAAAATGTTTTGTCCTTTATATAAGGTGCATAGATATCTCCTTAATCATATTATTTGAAATAACATTTGGATTTACGTGATGACAAATATACCTATTGATGAATGGATGGGTTACCTAACATATCACCTCATTCGTTAGTCCTAATCTGCGTTCACAATTTATTTGCCAAACATGTAAACAAACACGAGTTTTAGGAAAAACAACTGTAATGCCTACATAAGGTTCAGTTTGCGCTACAACTTCATATTTTTTATTTCTTTTTCTACAGTACTAGTCGTCTAAAATCATCTTTATTTACACTCGCATAAAGTTGATGTTTGTTAAGTGGAAACAACATCAATTGGAAACAAGGATTTAAATAGACCTCACAATAATCTTTACTACCTGTCATAAACCCATACATCTTTTTCTCTGTCCAGGGGACCTGACGTAGAGGTGACTAATATAAAAAAAATGCAAAAACAAATACACATCAATTAGCCATGTCAGCAAGATCAGCAGTATTCATTTCAAGAAGCAACGTTAACATAGTATTTCGTTTAAAATTAGGATTATTTTCTCAAAGCTCCCCGACTTTTACCGAAACACTATCCACTGGACGTCTGACTTGGTAACGTATAGGATTACCACGAATAATAAACGAGAATTTACGAGAATATCTAGCTACACAACATACCGTGGCCACCTCGTTTACATAATAACTACCAAATCAAGTTTATTACGTTAATGTTTGAATGCTATTCATGTTACCTCATTTACAAAATTAATATAATTTGTTTGATGTATCTGTAAGCGTATATCTTGTTTTTTGGTTGAAATATGAGATGCACATTATGCACAAGTTATTTAAACATAATTTTAAATTAAACCATGCAAGCAGAAATATTGTTTGTGCTTGCTAACTGGCCTCGATTAAGCAACAGTCATCATACAAGTGACAAGAGTTCATTCTGCTGTGTTCGTCAATGCGAAAAGCACATAAAGCTAATTGTGCCAACAGCTTAAGCAAACGCCCGAGGTGTGGGACATTGTCCGCGGTCGTAATCACCGCGTACCGTTGACGGCCCTTCCTTACTTTCATTAAAGATACATTACTCCTTTTATTCTTGTTTAGATTGCAAATTCTCTCCCAGTCCTTTGTCTCATTTAGCATTTATTTACGGCGTATTCAATTTAAATACCGCTCCTTTCGCGTTTTATCGCAGTAGAAATTGCCTGAGTTGGACCTCGCTGTTTTATTTATATGTCAGTTTTGTTCTTGTTGTTGGTAGGCTCCGATTCTGTTTAACTTCGAACGTTGTCTTTACATTATCTACATTATTTATTATTGTAAGTAATACTAAATCTTATTTAAATCTCCTGATCCATAATTCATTTGACAATACAATGCCGATCGAAATTATTAACATTGTAGCTATTGTAAGTGTTCCGATCGAGATAAATTGAAATAAAATCTGCCGAAAGTAAAAAAGCGTTGCTGAGATGGGTACTAATAATAAAGAATATTACAAGGTGGAGAGTGAGGAAAATCAGAACTAATTTACATTTCAATGTCGTCGATATTTCTACGAGAGCGGTCGATCATTAGGGTTTTTATAAATACGGCGTTATGTCGGGGCGCAAGTTTGCAGAGGCGTAATTAAAACTTAAAACTTGTATTATGGGGAAAGCGCGGCGGGAATGTGAACTGTGCCAAGTGTCGGATTTGGTACGTGCCGCGGGTCCGCAATGCAAGCGAGTACGAGGCGAGTCCCGCCTCGCGGCTTCCTCCGCAAGCCTCGCTTTACTCACTTCCCGGTTTCCCGTTCATCTTAAAGTGAAGAATTTTCTGAAATGTGGGTGAAGGTTTAACGGGTAGATATTCTTCATTGCAACATTTGATTTTTCATAAAATATTTTAAAGTATGTAAAGGATCTTTTCCAATATTTCTTGATGCATTATATTTTCACTCGTAAATAGACCCATTCCTTTGATATTTGTATCAGCTTTTAAATAAAAGATATAGCTAAATTTATTTAGTTTAGTAGACCGAATGAACAATTGCTTACAATTTATAAAAATAAAAGCATTGCATAAGTGAACGCTTTTTCTATCCTATTTAACACAACTTGTAACAGATTTAATTAATATTTTCCTTGCGCTGTATCGGTGGATTTAATCTCGTCTTACGGTGAAAGCCATATTATAGGAACCTACATTACCAAGAGGCAAACACGGATTTCGTTATTTATATAAGTCTGTTGATACATAAATTTACGCCTTCTTCCCATAGGTAGAGACTACATAACGCCATCAGCTATGACCCATACATACTCGTTTTGGTCCGTTTATGTTCAAAGATCTGGTCATACACGCACGCCGGTTGCGAGTGCTACGCACATGACCTTTCTGAAGAACATCACCAATAAGATCACTAATGTCCTCCTAGGGCGTCCTACCTTTTGCTAGTTGCCTTTAAAATCTTCTTTTTTTTTTTTTAATTCTCTTCATATGTTAGTAAAATATTAAGATAACTAAACTTAAATGCGAGATTCGGCCTTGAGTGTAATTGTATAGGTATTCTTTATTTTTAAATTTCGTAGGCACAATTTCTAGTTTTATCTTTCATAGACAACCTTCTTTCAACAAGGACAAATAAAATGGAAATCTTTTAAAGAAACCTATTTAATTTCCCAGAAATCTGTAGAAAATTGAATAAAAAGTAATGTAGGTATTGTTAAATAACTTTGATATTTTCTACATAAAGTAGAGAGCTTGTAATTTTATTGAAATTACCTAGGTAGGTATTCTATTTTCTTTTGTGACAACAATATTTTGCACTATTGGTTAGAAACTCTGGTATTAAGTTCCAAGGTGTTAAAAGGTTGAACTGTTTTTCTAGTCACTTTGAAACGTCCCTTCGAACTTAAACGTAAAAGTTCAAAATTAATCTGTGGTATCAACATTATCAAGAGTTTCTAATAAGTACCTAACTATTCACTTTCAAATGAAATTTCAGCCTAATCATTTACTATTTCTTTCTTAAAAAATCACTTTGAATGTTGGTGTTCATTTGCGGCAAGCTGACTGCAGGGCTAATTAGAAAGTCGCACGTGGCTTGGCCGGGACGTCGGCGGGACAACGACGATGCGAGACGCCTCCGAGAGCTATTCGCCCTCTCTTATTGCCCTTTTCAGCCCATAGTCGGCACCTACAATGTTCTAGTACTCCGTTTTGAACTTTGAGCTGGCTCGCCTTTTGTGCAGCTAGTAATAGGACGCACAAACAGCTTACGTTGTGTAGGTAGATACGTAGTGAATGCTAGTTTGCTTTGTTGTTTAGTCAAATATATGTTCAGAAACAATATTTATTTGAGATTTGTCAAGTTCGTTCTTTGGACAGGATGATGGCAAAATTCAGTTGTGATGTAGAATTTTATTCAAAAGTATCTGAACTTGGCTCTTTTATAGTTACTGAAACCTGCAACTTTAGGTATAGGTTTAGAAGTGCTGCTAGTATATTAAAGTCGGTTCATAAACTTTGAGGTTATTATGTACCTATCTGATATATAATTGTTTAATTTCAAACTTTTATATAGATTGTGTACTTTTCGTTATGGCCTTGGTAATTTATAATAATTATTGCCCCTTAACCAATCAAAGGACCTTTAGAAAATGAAATACAATGTCACGAACATTAACTTCATTCTCAACATATAGCTGTACAATACGATCGTCTAAGTTATTCTACTTAAAATTAATTTCCGTGACTAAACTTGTTCAAACTCCGCGCAGTGTACAGACAACTAATTCTAAGATTAACAATATGCTCGTAGTCGGGCGTGGGAGTCTGAAATCCTGACCTTTATGTTTCACTTACCAAACCTTGTTCTTTATGGATAAAACTGAAATACAGGTACGAACTTTCAAGTTAAACTGGAAATTATTCAACAAAGTGCTCATGTAAATGAAATATTAAATTCATTTCTTACATAAAGGTGGAAATTTGAAATCCACCGCGTTTGAATTAGAACGTATTATGTTAACTTTATGCTAAAGTATCTAATTGTATTATGGGTTCAAAAGTTGTGACATTTTAATTAAAATTACAACTCGTTTTATGTCCGTCCATCGTACGTGTCCTGTGAACGTGACATTCATTGTAACTAACTTGTGTGACCTACTGCAAGGAAATAATATAATTTGTTAATATCACGAATTATTTGGAGAACTAAGATTTAATTTTAATTAAGGATGGTTTTATAGGGGGCTTTTATTTAAATAAATGTAAACGGACGTAGCCAATTAACACACTTTATTTTACCTATTGTAATTTAAACCAGGTAGTACCTATGTTAAAAATATTGAGAAACCTGACGTAAGAGAGGAAGGACTTAGTAAAGCATATAAACACCTAGTTATTAAATACTTAAGTGTTGTGTCCATAGAGGATAATAATAGTTGACAGTTCACTAAAGTCACCACAAAAGTGGTCTGTAATATCAATCAAATTTCGTCAGTGGCGACGTAACAGATCTACCATCTCGGTCCCTCGGGAGGCCAGTTTGGCTCATCCAGAAAAGGAAAGTCACGAATTCATGACGGGACCATTCTAACTCCCAACAAAATAAGTATATTTTGCTGATTCGAGACGAAATTTGCAAGTCTGCCAAGAATATTCGTACCAAATCGTTTTCCTATAATTGGAGTACATGTGAATTTGTATTCAGTGGCGCATCCACGGCGGATGGAATTTCGCCATTTCGTGGGAACCTCGTCCTCCATCATGCGTGCTTATTGAAGTAATTTGTGTAGCCCTGCGTGTATCAGACTGTGTTACTTGAATTTTATTGTGGGTATACGTATATTTGCTGTATGTACTGAGATATGAAATTGGCCGACCATTCTCCTAAATGTTCAGCGCTTGTAAAAATTATTGATAAGATGAAGCGTAGTTTGCACAAGGATCGGCAAAGTGGAGAAGATTCAGTTAATAGCAATCCTTGAGATTAGGTTCCCAGAATGCTAGGTCAAAGTTTTAATGATCCTAGTTATGATCTTTAACGCGTTAACTAGAGTTACAATTAGTGGCAAATCGTGACAAAAATGTTATGTTTAATGTTCTGGGTTAAAGATGTAATGTGCTGAATTGAATGCAGTAGACATACACAGCAACTATGGATTCGCTCTTTCCAACAAGAAACTGCATAACTGCAACCACTTAATCAGAAAAAAAATCGGTAATCTGGACTTGAAGTGTTGGATAAATAGCCCTAAAAATCACGAACCCGCTCAGTAAGGTTATTAACAACCCATTTAACGGAAGACATATTTCCTACGAGAAACTTATATTGGGGAAGGCAGAGTAACAAAAAAAAGAAGATACCACTACCTGATCGTGGACACGCATTTAAATAATATAGAAATAAATAGGTATTTTTTACTAACTCCAAGACCGTGGAAATGACACCAACTGAAGTCAACAATCTCTTCGAAAAGCGTAGACCTGCTACGCACGTAGCAGTCCATTTTAATAATAGTTTTTTAACGTAGTGAAAGTAATTTAAATAATATGTTTTTATTTTCCTCCTAGATAGTGGACGCCTAACTAAAGTTAACGGTCGCTACGAAAAGCGCAGACCTGCTACGCACGTAGCAGTCACTGATTGTAGCCTGCATATAGTACGTGTGCGCTTTTGAATGAGCTGAATTAAATTACATACATACATACAAACATGTGTAGTACGTACATAGGTATGTGTGGGACGCGTGCTACGCATCCGCTTGGCGGCTCATTGTTCCCGCTTTGCCTCAACACTTCTGTTATTTAGACATACGACGGAAATGAAAAAGATATTGTAGACAAGTGAAACGTATTTATTTTGCGTATCGTGTAAAATATTTATTTTAAATGGATAAAAAAGAAAATACTCATAATATTACGCTAATGTTTCCTGAAAAGGGCGACAGAGGTGAGTTGTACATTCCTATTTCGCGATAGGGGACGAGTCTAGAAACCTGACACACATCAAGGTCCGGGATGCTAATAGAATAAACAACGGGAAGAACCCAAAACACTTGGCACGACCCGGGGATCGAAACCAAAACTTCGCCCTCAGCAGCGACCACTGGACTCCACCACCAATGAGACACTCCTGAGAGGCAACAAAAAAAAAAAGATGTTTATAAGTAATTTAAAAGAAGTTGTCTGCCCACCACATAATGAATTCTTATCGACCTTTAATCCCAGTGCCATCACCCTTCCCCCAGGGGAACTCAACTAGACGGGGGACTGAGTAATGATCATTAACGAATGGTACAGTTGTGAGTCAGCGTGATTTTTGATGTCCCTTTTATTTTTTTAAGATATTATTTCTTAAATGACTATTGCCACGAGGAGGAGGCCTATAGGTAATGTATGGCATACACCGTACAACCATCTATCTCACAGTCGAAGCTTTTGTTTGATTTTTCATCCACTTCGAGAATTGATTTTAAATATTGCACTAAAGTTTTATGGTGATGATAAAGTCGGAAGGTGGGCCGAGCAAGGATTCCGCAAATGTAAAATATTAACTTAAAAACTTTTTACAAAAAAAAAAACAATCGGTTTTCAACCACCGACTTCCGAAAAAATATATTTTTCACTTTATAGGGTCTTTTTGGTAGTCGGGTCTTTTGTTTTGCAAAATGTTTTTAAGTTAATATTTCACATTTGCGGAATCCTTGCTTCGCCCACCTATTTAAATTTTAGTTTTTTTTTGTTGTGGTACCCATCCCACACAATTTCTAATACCACTATCTGCTATGTAAATAACAGTGACAGCAAGTTATTATAACATCATCCACGTTGACTAAGTGGGAAAAATACATATTATTGAAGCTAACTCAAAAACTACCCAAGAAAATTTAATAAAATTTACTTTAGAAAGTCTTTTCAGAATTTTCAAAATCGGTCCACAACTGACGAAAATATCGATGGACATTGATAAAAAATAAAAGAACAGACGAACATAAAACGTCCTCTTTTTTGGAAGTCGGTTATAAACGAATGTTCTAATTATGACAATTCTATAAATAATGCTGCCTATACATCATCAAGATCTCCTACACAATTCTGCCTTATTTAGCTCCCTCCGTATGCGGTCCTCAGTATTTGTTTGCACGTAAGCATCGCGAGCGTGACGCGGCCGCGGGCACAAGGGACTGGAGCTATCAGTGACACGCTTCGCTAACCACGTGTCGTCGCCCGCATCCGCACATGCCATATTTAATTCCCCTTCGAACTACACTTGGACGTTTTGATAATTTTGGTATTTAGGTGTAGGTATAGAGTCGCAGTAAATTATTTTCTGATGTTGTCTGGAAAAGGTAATGTCTAAAACTAAAACCTGGCGAAAGTAAGTTCAAAAATTAAATGCGACGACGGCTTTACCTTGACCATTTTTTTACTTATGTCTTGATTTCTGTCTGAAATATTTTCTTGTTTCATACTTTTTAGAGCGTGATTTTGCAGTAGTTGGGTTTTAGTTTTTGAACTTACTTTTTATTTTAATTATTTTGGGGTTTTAATTTCGTGATAAAGTTTTTGCAGAGCCGCTTACATTATTTTTTGTTAATTTTTTATTGTTTAATCGGTATTAATTTTACAGCCGCGTCGTACGTAGCACAGTCTCACCTTAATCAAACATTTTTTTTATTTTAGTTCATGACTATGTCCTCTAGAGGGCGCCATATTGACTGATAATTTAATATAACGTTACATAGTCTATAACCAGCGCACTGTCAAGACGCTTTCAACGATACCGCATTTGTAACAGATGAACATACATACATACATACCGGTCAAAATCATAACCCTCTTTTTTGCTTCGCTGTAGTCGGGTAAAAATTCAGACAAATATTGAGTTAAGGTTTAATTTTTTATTATGCCCAAAAAAAGAAACAGTAAAGATGCGCCTACATCTCATCCAGTATACTCGTATAGCTCCAAGGAGCACCGAAATAAGTTTGCAAGCGAATTATTGGCTTGCATTTGAATTGTATCAACCACGTAAAAGCCCAGTTATGAATGTGCGTGCGAATATAACATTCGCACGCGCATTGAAAACTGTGCGGACATACGTTTACTTACAGTTGCCGGAATCGTTGTGTGAAGTAAATTCCGAAATAAAAATACTTACCTATAGTTTTAAAATTTTCAAGTTACTATTTCCGCTTATAGGCTAGTGTAAATCAATCCATCATTCAACTAGATACGTGGGCAGACAGTTTTCACGGAACCTCTTGTTGTGTCATGTCACTGTCGAGTCCCGAGCAGTTGACATTCTCTTGGAAAATTGGAAAAACTAGTTACAACTAGCAAAATATCTCGTTCCTCGCGTTAAAAATGTTTCAAACAAAATACTGTAAAAAATGTATGCAAGGTAAATTGTATAGCCTTTTATTTTGATATTTTTCATTTTCAGTTTTGTGTTCAGGCTTTTGCCATAGTCAAAAACTTTTAAACCTTACAACAGTTTAAAAAAAGTCTTTGTTTTAAATTGGATTTTGATGGGAATAAAAGTGTTGACACGACACTCGCGAAATAAAATGATGAATGAATTTTACGATATTTTCAGTGTTATTTTTTCACGTGCTTGCAATGATATGATTGTGGATAATACCAAAATATCCCACGTCCGTCATACTGTAAATTTAACGGACTTTTCAGGAAAACAGCGTTGAAATAACGAATAAGCAAATCAGTTATCGATAAATTGAATAAACTGACAGTAATATGACTGTGTGTGTTATATACTCCAATCAACGTCATTAATGAGCCAATAACACTCATCTCTGTCCTCATTATCTTTAGCGGATTAATTCCATGTTTTCCTGAGTTGACGACAATTGCTATGTACAAAAATCAGACGACAGCCGGGAACGCGCACTGACAGAGCCCACAGCTCATTTCGCGGCGACCGCACTCATATTTTACACTATTCAAAAGAAGCATTCTAAATAGCGAGAAAAATCTTGTTTGCTTTCGTGTATAAACATTCTTTGTAGCTCCGTTCTGAAGTACAATTTTGCTCAAAAAGGGTCATATAGGTGAATATACGAAGCTTTTAGTGGTATCACACGGCGAACTAGTTCAGTTATAATGTATGGCTCTGTAAAGAATTACTTGGTACTGCTACACGAGCTTGGAGGCATACACTGAGTGTTACATAGATAAAGCTGTGTTTGAATTAATAGAAACCACAGGGCGTAAGTGTTATACGAGATTGAATTAATTAAGTAATTTATTTAGTTACACAACGTAATCGCTTCTGATCCCGAGGGATTAGGCAGGTGTTCTGTCTCACATATCGTCGGTTACAATATTTAATCTCAATTGCTAATTTTCTATTCATGGGGCTCGTCTTAATCCTGATAACTTTTTCATTCCAAAAGACGACTGCATTATTATTTTGAACCTATAATTTTTTTCCGATCTGTCAATCTTATTCAAGACTGTAACGATGATTAGGCCAAAAAAACATTCTAGTTCTAAAGATAAAATCATCGTGAAAATATTTTCTTCGAGTATTGTGCGGGTAGTTTATACCTACTAAGTAACTTTCTAATCGGATTAGAGCCAGGTATACAATATGTTGCACATAAAGTCATCCCGTCAAAGAGCTCGGATGGAGGGCTTCGACATAACGACAGACTTAAAGTCTTGAATATCTTGCATCAGCTGTATATATGAGTGCACTAAACCGTCTTATCTCCCCTTCTTGTTTAGATAGACGGCGGCTTCTTCCGTAGAATGCATCTTTAAGAAGTTCATAGATAAGATTTTATGTCGAAAATAATGTAGATCAGCTCAAATGGGGAGGGTGCTGTATCGTATTATTTTGCAAAGACTATTAACTGCAAGTTCAAGGGTCGTTTCATTGCATATGTAGAAATGGGATGACAATGTAACAATAACAAAAGTTTAGTATTTGGGGCGCGAGGTGCGTTGCCAAAGCGGGCAGGATTGTCGAGGTCATGACACGGCGTAGTTGAATCCGCTGTCACCTTAGTGGTGCGGGTCCACTCCGCACTCACTGACCTACATCCGCTTTGGCACCGTTCACAATCGCCGCTTCAACTTAATTGTCCCGACACTTTGGCCTTCCTAACGACTGTGCCGCAATCGGCCGATTTAAGGGGCGTTCTGAACAGTGCGCCTGCAGCCCGCTCGGGCGCTCGGGCGCTCGGGCCGGTGACATCCATCCGACACCGAGTCAAAGGCCGCATTGGAGATGACGTTATGCAAATCATACCTTTGTTGCAATTCAACGTTTGTTAGTAAAACACTTGTTCCTTTCACGATAGTAAAATAACACTGCAGTGGCATGCGTATCTACATAATGCAGGGTCCTGTCGAATAAAGTAAAAATACGACACATTGTGTGAGTGCCACGTTACGGGAATATACAATGAAAAGAGGGAGGATTACAATTTGCCTTTGTGATGGCGTCGTCGAATTACATTAATCTGGCGTACTTGTGCCGAGGCGGCGCCGCAACCAACTTGATTAAAAATTCTATTAGTTGAAAGGCACAGACATCTTCTTAATAGATAAAGTGCACGTCGCTAGTTGTGGTGACTTGCGGTTACGATGCTTGTTATGGGGCACCCGCCATACTGGAACTAACCTTAATTAGATTTTTCTATGCTATTATCTAGCTAGCTAGTTAGTAGTGAACGTACCTACTAGCTATACCGTATGTAGTGGCAATGGCAAGATAACTTGGAACGTTTGTAATGTGGAATGACTTAAATGAATACTCGTTGTATTCCAACTTTTTGTTGTACCTAATCTTTCCAAGCTTCTCTCTAGGTAAAGAAACTGGTCGTGTGTGGTATTTCGGTTTTGTTTGGGTGTAAAATCCATTTGTGACCCAATTATTCCTTTCGGGACTTAAGGGAAAGCTTACACATTCAGTTTAATTTGACTGAACTTTTTTAGCTTTACATTTTCGACTCCACCCACTTTTCATAGAACTCATATGCCATGCCGCCATGCATATTGGAAGTGAACCCTTCGGGAGGGTTCCCAGCATTACGTTTGCGCTAAAATTAACTATCGCGGGCGGTCAACGGATTAAGGTTTGAAACCGTGTTAACACTGTAAAACGAAGTAAAATAGCCAATCCAACCTTTAAAATTTTTAGTGAATATTTGTAAACGTCAACAAAAAAATTATAAATGCTTGGGTTTTAAAATCAACGCAAAAACTAATAAATCTTGTTATAATAAACATCAGATTTTATTTTCATGATTTATGCTATATTCACTAAGAAAACCTACATTTAAAATGAGCCTTCCGCGAGGGCTCCCGGCATCTCATATGCGACTAGGTGAACCCTCCAGGAGGGCTCCCGGCACTGAACGTGTTAAAGGTACAATAAAATTATTATTACTCAACCCTGCTGTGACGTAAGAGATAAAAAGGAGATATTGCATAAGTTACATATGGATAAATTTTTGGCACTATAAAACAGCCAGAATTTTTTATATGCCATTGAGAAGTTCCCAAATAATCCCACGGTGCATCTGATAGTTAGTATGGTTACTGCCTCTCACCTACAACATAAGAGGCCAAGTTGTAATGTGACGGCAGAACTAAACCCGTAGAATGAGTTACTGCTTTCTTAGTACGCCTAAAACAACAAGCCTTTGTTGTGCAGCATAATGTATCTGAGGCATAAACATTTGTAACTGAATTAAGTGAAGCATCGTCACCTTACCGTGGTAATTGTAACAGCGAAATCCGTGTAAAAACAACACGGCTTGGGCGCGGGCGCCTGTCCCGGCCTTAATGAGCGCCTCGGGCGTTCGCTCGACACTTCTGGCGCCATATATCTGTATTTTTTGCCTCTCCCCTTTATGTAAAATACTCAATTGAAACGTTGAATCGAATGCGCAGTAATGTTTTCTCATTACATTGTTTTTGTTGAAATTAATTTGAATGCTGATTACTTTGGTCCAGGATTTTTGACTTTGTTTAAGTTTGTGAAATTTTATTAAAAAAAATAATTGTGTAATCATTTGCAAAATATTTTCCAAAGTTCTTTTAATGTACAGTCCTACATATTACGTATAATTTATTTTTTAAGCCGGAGCTACTTTAGAACCATACGTCCCATCAACATACCCTTAGGATTTTACCCGTCTCCAAATGTAACTGAGATTTAGACCGTAGCTATAAATGTGCCAATTTTCATACCAATCCTTTGAGGATTGGGGCTTCCAGTTTCGGAGATACACATATAAAGTTTGTACTTACCTACAGATTATTAGCATGGCTTTTTGAGATAAAATATTAGTTCCCAGAAGTCGTAAATGAGGTAAGGTTTAAAGGCACTTTAAGCTTGATACTATTCTGAATATCTAACTTAAAATTGTAAGACGAAAATAAATCACAGTATTTTAGCAAAACACGTCAGTGCGGTTTCTCTAGAGTATTTTCTTTTAGATATCAATGTGGAGTAGAGAGCCAAACACGGCTACACAGCGGCGACTCGGACAGCGCAGATTTACGAAGACTGCCGTTATCTCGAACCGCATCTCCGACCGGACGAACGCGCAACTGAAACACGCAAAAAGAATGCTACACATCCCCTACCATTGAAATCACGAGCAGTGGAATAAGTTGAGAAGTGAGAACCGCACTGGCTCCCGCCGCAAACTTAACCTACCTGCGCTCTGCCCGACGCGCATTAGCTTCGAGTTTAAAACTTTGAACAATGATAGGGGACACTATGCCAGACGCTTAGTAAAACGTTTACTAGAGAATTGTTCTTTTTAAGTAAACAGACAACTCTCTCTGCAAGTCGCCGACATTCGTGTGAGCTCTTTGTAAATACGTAGACTTTATTTGAACTGCTGGTGTCTGATTTACTTTCGGGTTTCGTGTACTGGGACGTTAACCGGGAGTTATGGGACTGTTTTATTACCTATGTAAATTTCTGCTGCGTACGTACGTATAAACACCATTGCTTTTTTAAGAGCAAAATGTTTTTTAAATTCTTAATGATACACTCCTTTACGAAGTTTGTGGTGGGGAGGTAGCACCATGACTCTTCCAACCTTCCAACTGGATTTTCTGATATTTGCTCGGCATTTTTCTTAGTTAGTGGTTTTGAAGCTCCGTTATCTAGTATCGTAAATTGTATCGAACGTGTTTACAAGGAACCGTTTTCTCAAAAAGAGTATTTTTATATACTGAAACTTTATAGAATATTATTTTAAAACTTATCGTTCCAATATTTTTGTTCTAAATATTCAGCAATAAATAAAAATAGAAGAGCATTACCAGCACATAAAATATAGCCAAACAACGGGTAGTGAAGCTGCGGGCGAAAGCTATTTAGTTTAATGCCAGCACGCATGCATAATGCGCTTAAAGCGCTAATTCTCTCATTTTCGAATACATGCAAGGATATTAATACACCGGCGTGCACGTAGGGCCGGGACACACCGGTTACAATTGCGTTGGAATAAAAAAAGAAAAATATTCTGTACACAGCTGCTGCGGCCGGCAACGACATATTTAGTTCGCAAAGCATTCCTTTTCTTATTTTAAAACGTTTTGGTTGTTTATGCTAATGTACGGAGTTATGTTAAGTTGTTAACAACTTAATAAGAATATTATCCGTGAAGAAATCAATTATTTCATGGTAATTTCAGTCTGCAAAATGAATCGTTATAAGTAGACGAACACAATCATTAAGCATCCCAAAAATTTGGTCGACCGAGCTTTAATGGACCATCCATGGACCGAGCTCTGCTCGGGTGAAAATACGGACAAAAATTTTCATATTTAAATTTTCCCAAATATGAGACCTGGCTAAATCGATTTTTCGCCCCCGTAAACCCCTTTATTGCAACCTTCATCGAAATCGTTAGAGCCGTTTTCGGGAACGTGATTACAAATATTGTTCGTTTAATAGTATAGAATGATCTAGCACATTTACCGCTTCTTGACTGCTCACGTTTCACTTTCTTAGTCTCTCTCTTACGCCCACTATAATCCCTACCTAAGTAAATAGAAACACTGCATCAAATAAAGGCTTGGCTTATGAGAGGATATTTATTTTATTTTTACTTCTCCCCTGAGGACTTGGCTGAAAATATAACAGTCTATTATACTTTTCTGCGTGGGAGTTGAGTAAGATAGACTAGAGGATATCAGTCATATTATGGTAACTGTATTCATTTGGGTATATTGGTATTGGTACCCAAATTACTTTCATTGGACGTCAAATTGACACTTTTCAGACACCTAGGTATTATAAGTGTTTGATGTTTTTCACTGTCTATTGTTGGAAACTAACTTGACCCATACGAGTATCTTGATAATTTTTGTGTATTCCGACTAAGTATTCGCTATTCGTTAAAGGTAAGTTTTAAGTACAACAGTCACCAGTCTATGCGTCAACCAACCCTTTATATGTAGATGATAGCGAAAAGTAATGACGATCGTTGAAGTATTAATCTAAGTCGGCAAGTTACATTCAACTCCAACAACACCGTCAATTATTGAAACAGCATTTCAACGTAAAAACAACAGCACGAAATTCAGCAGGAACACGAGTTAACCAGTGCCGGCACGTTTCAGCAAACAGTCGTCCGCCCGTTTACTTGTTGCGGTATTTAACCCTCCGATGCGATGGTATCAGCATAATGCGGTCGTCATTGCTGCCGTCGCGCGATACCTCACCTCGTTATTATGGATTTACATTTTAACCGCACTTACCCGTATTGCCTATTTGCTGTAAATTAATTTATTAACATTATTACGTCACTTGTTATGGATATTTTAGGTTGGGATCAAGTGTTCAGAATAGGTACCTACATTAAAGTTTTATATATTATCATCATTGGCAGCTCTCAAAATATTTACAATGACTGAGCTACTATTCGAGAAAATAATAACGTTTTTGATAAAGTTTATTTAAGGTTCAAGTCGCTATTATAATACCTATGGAAATTGCTTTTTCTTCCAGGAAAAATACGTTTACAAAATAAATCCGTTGTACCCCCGATACTGTGTAAGGAAACTCTTTGAAGGTTAAGGGACTTAAGCTCGGCACACACTGTTCCCGATAAAACTTAATTATAAGAAGATCATGTGTTCATACTGCAATGGCGGAGCATACGGTTCATTAGACGAGCAAACAATGAGTTCATTAGTGCTGTAATTGGCGCGGTGTCCGGTAGTGTCAATATATCCATGCTTATCACGTGATTCACTGAGCAAATCATCACAATGTGGTAATTAGCCTCCATTTGTTCACGATGGAATTTATAACCGACCACTCGACTACTCGACTTTAGACTATATAGAAATCTTGCATAAGTCCAGTATCGGCGTTTGTCGAACGTATACGCAGCGAAGGTGTTGCCCAGTTTGCGCATCCACGCACCGTAGTTTCGATACAATCACGCCTACGCGACGAAGTAGCGACGCAGCTTCTACGCTACGTTAACGCCTCGCTCAGCGCGTAGTAGACACTCTTCCGCAGGCTATCCGCATTGGTTTGAACGTTTTATGTCCGCAAGCTGTCCGTGTCCGGAGCCGCGTCCGCAATTTGTCCGCACCGTTTTCACCGATTCTTTAGGCAGGCGGCATACGCCGCCTTTATAATCAACTAGCAGGATGAATAAGTAATTGAGGGAGGATCAGACTAAGCCTTTTGATGGAGGAAATAGCGGTCCTCACTTACTTAACTTTGATTCGACGAACATCGACCCTGCAAATTGAGTGTGAAATTAGGATACGTATGTGATTCTTGTATTCTATTTAATCTTTCTTGCTTGTGATATATTCAATAGAATAGTGTACATTTATATTTATTTATCGATTGTGTGCAGAACTTTATAAAAAGTAAACAATTATCTAGCTTAATATTTGTTCTGGATATCACAGTCGCCAAAAGCGAATGGGATTGCAGACCTAACAAGGATCGAGTTCTTCGCAATGAGGGGTTCGATAACCTGATAACGAGTTTTATCGGTTGATAAACTTCCATTACTGAACATGGAATATCAATGACCACTACATATGAACGACTGATAAGGGAATTTACCAACTGTTTGATACAAGCGTAATCAGCCAGTAATGTTCCCAATTCTGGGACAGAGGCCTCCTCTCTTTGGGAGGGAATGGGCTGTAATCCACCACGCTGGCAAAGTGCGGGATGGTATCTTGGTATAATGATAGGTACTGATTATAAAGATGAGTTATCGAATCATTTGTTAGCAAACTGGTGGATGCCGCTGTCCATTCTGTGAGCCTCAATATAATACATATCTTTCTTGCCTTCTACGATATCTAAATACAACATGACAGATATACAGGTTCGCTAATTCTTGTCTAGAAACAAAACCGCAAATGAAAAAGGTCTTGGTCAGCCTTTGGTTTAGCTTTCCACATTTTTTTACTAGTGCCTAGTTTGATGCTTTGGTCTGTAGCTTCCATCAAGTTCTTCCTAGTAAACGTGGTGAGGCACAACCGAAAAAATTATGAGTGGGCAACGGTCTACGTTTATAATAAGTATTGCGTTATCATCCTATAAAGTTCCCACTGCTGGGACACTGGCCTCCTCTCTTCGAGAGGGAGTGGGCTGTAATCTTCTACGCGGGCCCAGTGCGGGTTGGTAGATGTCACATGTCTTCGAATTTTTGGTCTTAGGACTGTGCTGGTTTCGTGACAACGTTTTCCTTCATCGTTTTGAAAGCAGTGGTGATGAAATGATTTACATAAAGTAAAGCGCCCGCCTAGGTTCGAACCCACGACCTACAACTTGTAAGTCGGGCCCATAACCACTGGGCTACCATTGCTGGCATTAAATTGCTCTAATAAAACATAGGTTACGTTCACTTACGTAATTATTACAGACAATATTCTGTATACACCTATGTACCTTAAAGTTTAATTATAGTTAAGTAGAGGTCGTTGTGAACGTGACGATGGAGCGGGCGCGCTGTCACGTGAGCTTGCGTGCGCGCCGGTCCGACCACCTGCCAATAATCACGGCCTTCTTACCCTCACTTATAATTACTTACCTTCTGAAATTGCATACGGAATACATTGTTTTGTTGTTAGGGGTATTATTCAAATGTGTTTCAAAATGTTTTCAGCATGAATTTGGATCTGAAACTAGAATTGTTTCGAAGATTAATTTTACCTCTGACAGTAGCAAACTTATTGTAACGATAATAAAGGTACCATTCCGTACCCGACTGCAAGCGGCAACTGCAGGCGATGTGTCGCAGCGTCATGTCGCTACAGTTATGATTCAGAACCCGACCGCAGGCGGCAGCAGCCCGTATTCCAGTCGGTAGATAGAAGATAGAAAAACGTGTTATTGCTCGAGCTTCGATCAATAAATGCATATTGATCGAAGCGCTCGAGCGTTAGCGGCACTATCTGCGGTCAGGCTACACGTGTCGTCTGTCGCTCGCCCGTAGCTGCAAACGACGTGTCGCTAGCTACGGAAGGTATTTCATAGAAACCAGTCGAGCCGCGGCGACAGGTCACCTGCAGTTGCCGTCTGCTGTTGGTTACGGAATACTGATTTTGGCTGTGATGCAAAATCAGAGGTTAAATAACTGGTGAAAGGACTGTAGATTTGAATACAGAAAGTATGAAATCTGTCAGTTTTGAATTGACATCAATAAAATATCAGATTACTTGTTTAATTGTCGAAAAAAAAACGAATCTTCTATTTCAACGCATAGCTTCCTGTCATTTAGAATTTATGATACGTATACAGACACCAATGGTTTCGATTTTATTACTACATAATAATATCACGACACACTTACTTACTTTTATATTTTTATAAGTACCACTTTAGATTTTGTGTGTTTTTAATTGTTTCAAAGTAAATGGTTGACAAACACAAGTTTATCTCTCGATAAAACATATATTTTATATTATCATACTATTATTTATTTGAATTGTACTGAACAGTTTGTCTGTATAAAATACTGTTATTTTATTTCGATAGCCAATTCTTATGCAAATGATAGAATTCTTAAAAATACATTGCATAAACCAGCCATGAATCAACTTTAAAATGGTGGTCGGATTTCTGTGTTGTTCGTAAATTACTATTTATGAACAAAAATAAGTTTTACTTACCTACTACTGTAATTTTTACATGAAGTTCTCATTTTGAGGAACATTATAAGCTCTTTTTGATAATTTGATTGAATCAATGTTTGCATTGATGAGAACTCAATAAATAGGTGAACTTTGAAGCTACGAAATTCTGAGTACTTGGGTATAGCTAAAGATACAGTATGAAAATACAGAATAATCAACGTTAAACGCGAATAAAGTATTAGGGACAAACTGGTACATAAGTACCTTATCAAGAGAAATACCGCAGTGTACTAAATATACTTTTCTTTGTTTCAGATCATATAAGAGAATTCTCATGCGGCAGTCTCTTCTACCGCACTTTGTATTTGAATGAGGAGAGAAATACACTTTACGTTGGTGCTATGTAAGTACTATGCTACACTACAATGCAATTTTATAACATAACTTCTGAACGTGGATGTAATATACATAAATGAGAAATGTAAACTGCGAGCTCTGGGTGTGAAGTTTTGCTTTATTTTTACAAAATATTATAAATATTAACAATGTACCAACATAAGATTAATGAAATAAAAATAAACCGGCCAACTGCGAGTCGGACTCGCTTACGAAGGGTTCCGTACCAGCGTACAATATTTAGCAAAAAAGGCCGAAAGAAATACACCCTTTAATTTTTTACTTTATTTAGAAATACACAATCTGAGAAAATTTGAACTGTCTACCTATTATGGTTCATGAGATACAGCCCGCTGACAGACAGACAGATAGCGGAGGCTTTGTAGGATAGAATTTCGTTTGGCACCCTTCGGGAAGGGACCCCACAAAAAAACCGGCCAAGTGCGTGTTTAACCATGCACAATGAAGGGTTCCGTAGTTGGGATGAATTTATCCCAAGAAAAAAAGCAGTTCAATAAGAGCCACTTTAGGAGCAAGTGTGTTGAAAAATATGATCTAAGTACCATGTTTTTTATCCCAAGAAAAAACTTAACATTGCAGTTGAAACATATGTTCTCCCATACATGCCAACTGCATCGTAAGTTTGTTAGCACAATATTGAGAGATTTATCATCTTATTTTGAGACCATTACGACTTCTTATAGGTTTTCCTGTAATCTATGAGTAAAGAACCATTCTTTGTATTATTTTCTAAAATTTTGGCTCAGCAGTTTCGGAGAAGTGGGGGGGGGGGGGAATTTCATCTATATTCTTTAATAACATTGAAACTATTTATGTAAAAAAAAAAATACAAGCCCTTTCATTAGATATGTCACACGGTACAGTTTGCAAAACTTTTTTTTTAATTTTACCCTAAAAGGTGAACCCTATATTCAAAATTATTTTATGAACGTTACGCGTTTGTGTTTGGGTTACAAAAATTCATACGTGCACCAAATTTCAACTTAATCCATCCCGTAAATTTGGAGCAAATCGGCTGTGACAGACGGACAGACAGACACACGACACAGACACAGTCATCCTATAAGGGTTCCGTTTATTCATTCGGCCGTACGTAACCCTAAAAAGTAGCGACAGTTAATGTGACCTTGTTAGTGTATCCATTCATACCAACTCTGGAGAATCAAGAACGCCTATATTATATACCTCACAAAAGAATCAAATAGAAATCTTATGAACGAGAATAAAAAGATTTCAATCTGAAATCATGCTACTTTTAGACCAATTAATTCGAAACCAAAAATCCCTGTATATAATTACCCGCATTTACCAAAAATACATTGCATATTATGTTGTTTCACTACTAATTATTCCTAAAAATACACTGAAAATGTTATCAGAAAGCGTAGTATAAATACGAGGTTACAATTGTACCTGATTAGTGCTGTTGCCACAACCACTCGCCGTCACTGTAATGATGGCAAGGGAAATGGGCTTGGAACATGAAACCGTATTATCCACCAATTTCTGTCAACTTTTATTTGTTCTTGCTGGGTCATTTTTCTTGTCACTACGTCCATCTACGTGACGTGACGTTTGTGTGTGGTTTACATTATAGTTGTGGCACTCATTTTGTTAATGATTTATCTAATATAATGTTAATATTTAGGCCTGCTTGCACTACATAATTATGTATATCTAAATACGTTAAGCGCTAAACGTATTTAGTGATTAGTGGTGCAAGCGGGCTTTGAAATTAATGGGTTGTGATAAAAGAGCGTTCTTTCTAAAAGTTGGCAACGTCGCAAATAGCTGTCAAACTTACCTACCTGTTTTGATTAATTTGGCAATATTACTAGGATATGGAAATATGAAATATCGCTAACTAGTGACCTAAAATAATTAATAATGCATTGCAATTATAACAATGAATTTGATTTTGTAACCGTTTTAGGTGTAAAAAGGGCATTTGATAAGTTTTCAAATACTATTTTTACATCTAAAACTAAATAGGTATTCGGTGTTACGATATTAATTATTGCATTGCATAATTAATATTTTAGTTCACTAGTTAGCGATATTTCATATTTCCTTACAGTAATATTGCCAAATTACCAAAACAGCGAAATATTTGACAGCTATTTGCGACGTTGCCCACTTTCAGAATGCACGCTCTTATGAAATCTTTATACACGTGGCTTGTTTCTCAACCTCTGAATGTTCAATCCAGTAGCTTAAGTCGGTCTGGAAGCGCTGCATCAATAAACGACTTTCAACCGTTTACTAATTCACCGCCAGAAATGCTCTGTAGATACTCTTCTCGTTTATGTCTGTTTGTTTGTCTGTCTGTTTGCTTCTGTTTTGACAGAGCAGCTATCCTTCACGTGTCCGAAAGTTCGCAATTCTTTCTCATTTCTCGCGGGAATGCTTTTTACTTCATCCAAATGTGGCCGCGAGTAAAGTAATGCACATTTATGATATTTTTTTATGTAATTCCCCCATCCAATGCATATTTACTTTCCATAGGTACGCGTGAACTTTTTGCCTACCTCATCAAGTAGAGTGTAGTTTTTAACATTATGGTATTTAAAATATCTGAATGCTAACTTTACGGGATTTTTGCTAACTTTATACTCCGTGTAGGTAGTTAAGTTTTATATAAAGTGCAATTTACAGCAAACAATGAACTTTAATTATTAATTTAATAGCCTAATGGCCACGTTAAAATATTCATAAATAAAAATGTTCTATTTTCTTTAACAACTTGAATAATGCAAAAGCGTATGTGTGACTTGAAAAGCGTACTTTAATAATGCATTAAGTAATTAATATTTTAGCGCTACTTAGCAATTTGACCAGGGCTGAGTTTTATTCGCCAGTCTTTCATTTTTATCGATACTTTTATATTGATTTGATTGAGAAAATGTTATAGCATTATTTTATGTCCAACGTTAACACATAATTTTGGATGTTACGAAACTCGTAACCGCTTCACGTAAGTACTAATACAAGAACATCTATAAATCTTGACTCTCAACTCTCAACGATACATTCTCAAATTCTCACACTAACTTTAACAAATACGATGTGAAGTTCCATTTATTTTGTTAACAAGCCACAAATACTAGTTGCTATAAATTAAGACGAATGTAAGAAACACCGCAAGTTACAACTTACATTTGTAATAAACTTTAATCAAAGGGTTAATAAATTAATTGCTTTGTACAGGAAGACTTGAATTATTAAAATGGCACTAATAGTAGTCGTCCATTTTACTAACAAAGCTTTAATGTTAAACGGCTAACAATTCTGCATAATTTAAACGATTCGTTGAGCAGATAGTGGACGAAAAAAAAGAGAAAAGGGAGGTTGTCTGTGCATATGCTACCCGCCCACTAGGACCGAGCTCATTCAATTCCAACGTGGATTGTCTTACTTTTGTTATTTGAATACGTAATGCAGCTAAGAAACTATTATTATCTTGTGCTTCTACTACTGCATTACGGTTATTACCATAAACAATTTCATTTAAGTGGCCATCTTTGTTACAGGGATCGTGTATTCAGATTAAATATGACTGATATTAGTCAATCACATTGCGAGGTAAGTGTAACCTTTTATTATTTTGTAGGTACATTTTCCACCTTAACGTTGTTTTTACCGATAAATAATTCTCACGATTTAACTATTGAAAACCCTCAACCACCAAAACAAAAACATCAGTTTTTGGAAAATCGAGATTCGGGTTTGCTTTGAAAGTCTTAATTTGACTGCAATTCAGACTTTCACAGTAACACAAACACTCACAAAATATCACCCTAAAATGAAGTTCTAATGTTTTTTTATAAAGTAAAATGAACCACTTGCTTACGGTTGCTGAATACTAAATAACACTTTTACGGCACTAGACTGGATTTTTAATGCATCTTGCTTTCATATAAGCTTTTTCTACATTTTCACACGTAAGTGTCATACTCTTTTGATGCTAAAACCCTTGTATTCTGTTGTAAGAGAGGACGTGTGCGTTTTATTCGCTACTTAAGTACGTGATTGAGTATAAGGTATCTACGTGTAAATAAAAATAAAGTGTTATTCGTTGTCTATAAAAAGACGAAATTCTAGACTATTTTCAGGGCGTATCAGACCGCGAATCAGAGCAGGCGGGTATTCCAAATGTGCTTAATATGTGCAACTAGATTATTTCTGTATTCCACGTCAACTACTGAATCCGTGCTCGACGGGGCGGAGAAAAGCTTGTTTACATTGTTTTCGTTTCCGTCGAGACATTTATATTAAGTTTAAATTTTAGTCCAGCGTTAAAATGTATTTGTGTTGCTAAAGTACCGAGTTTAATATTGAAATTAACACGTTTAATCCCAACAAAATTCTCACCAAACATCGTTTTAAAATCCACAATAATATCTTAGACACACACCACAACATGTGCTAACTGAACACGATTACTGAATTAGCAGACACATGTTCCCACCATCACACGAATTATGTGAAGCATGTGTCTGCCACAATTTATCTTAGACACGTGCATGTTTTGCAGAGGGACGCGTTGCTGTTGGAGGCGAGCAACGTGGCCAGGTGTGTGAGCAAGGGCAAGTCGGAGCCCTTCGAGTGTAGGAACCACATCCGTGTGCTGCAGCCTTTAGGAGACGGAGAGAGGCTGTATGTGTGCGGGACTAATGCGCACAGTCCGAAGGATTGGGTTGTCTATGTGAGTAAAAAAGTATATTTTTAATCAAATTTTGTATGTTTAATTTTATAGAAAACTCAAACAGGCCTTTAATAACATGATAGTTTCGCAATATAAAATATTATATAATTTTAGGAAAATATGCCTGAATTTTAAAAGGGTTGCTGTATTTTTATGCTGTTAAACAAATTAGGATTTCGTTTTTACCTTTTTCAGGTTCAAAGGGTCCAGATTCTCATCCCTAATTTATAAAGTGTTGATGAGATAATCCTAATTACTTTAGTAATTAAAGGTCCGAGCCGTGATTAACAAAGAATCCGTCAGTAATTTAGTCTTTAAATCTAAAGTCAATCAGTAACATTCTCATAGCGATAACCCGTAAAACGGTTAATAGCTTCGATCATCATTAAGTAGTTCGATCAGTCGGGTAGTTAGTACTTACTAGCCCAACTAGTTACTCCGAAATGTAAGATTGATCTATCTATTCTCATGCTCATTTATCTTTACTGTTAGGGAGAAGTCTAAGTTACCGCATTTAATCCGTCATTAAGACTTGATCCATGTTACGTAAAAGGCTCAGTTTACCAAGATCACGCTATTGGGGTCTTTACCGAGTATTTAATGTATTAAACATAACAGATTCCTTCGTTTTATTTTTAAGCACCACTTTGTCGATTTAGAAAACAACAAATAAAAGTGTTATAATTTACTTAATGAAACTAGTGAAACCTAAAAAAAGTTGTTGTTTCCTAATTTAATTTTATTAAATAAATTTAAAAAATGTCGTGGCTACAGGGTTCGTAATTGCACCTACCTTAGCTTTAAGCCATTGCAAGATCTTTTTATTATTATAATAAATATATGAATAATAATAAAACTGCCTACTTCCTCAATTTACAACTAATTCCTTATTTATTATCATTTAGCTGAACCTCACACATTTGCCCCGACATGAGTACGTGCCGGGCGTAGGGCTAGGGGTGGCGAAGTGTCCTTACGACCCGGCAGACAACAGCACAGCCGTCTGGGTGACAGATGGCAACCCTGGCAGTCTTCCCACACTTTACGCGGGAACCAACGCAGAGTTCACGAAAGCAGATCCTGTCATCTTCCGCAACGATTTGTATGATTTCCGGACGGGACAGAAGAAGTATAACTTCAAAAGAACGTTGAAGTACGATTCGAAGTGGCTTGACAGTAAGTTTCTTTTGTTTTTGTAGCTTCAATGCAGAAATATAAACCTTATTTTTATTATATTTTCAATTCTAGAATTCGATGTCCAATGCTTTATGTTCGGGTTACTATTAAACTGTCTATGTAAATCAAATATTCGAAATAGTTGTCCATTGTCTGTTAGAGCTATTTAGCGAATAAATGATGACCGCAGCCATCAAATCTAAATTCCCTTCTCACTTTTCCAGCCAATAAGAATAATTAATACGCCATAAATAAGACCAATAATGTTCAACTGAATGTAATTGTTTGCAATCCTACGTTATCTCATTTACACTTAGGTCAAAATGTTGTAGTACATGATCGAGAACTCTATGTAGATGAGCCTGCTATGCATCCATTATATGACACATTTATCATTTGTCATCCTGAAGTAAAACGGCATCTAATAAATTATAATGTAATTCAAAACATGAGAAAACTATATCAATAAAATTGCTAAATAAAATTCCAGGTTTCAGCCTGCGAACGAAGTTCACAAAACCTATGCAAAACTTCAGCTTTATTGAATAAATAAACCTAGGGACGTTCATTATATTAATCGGGATATTGGGTCTTTGTCCCTTATTCCGTACTTTCTTTTACGAGACTACTAAAATCTATAGGTGCTTACTCTTTATCGTAGGAACATAAAAGGAAATAAAGAAGAACCTTGTACAATGTCTGACCTGTCAGCTAAACGACCCGAAATAAAAGCCTACATTTTTATTAGTTATTGGAAATGTTAAAGAAGGGAATTTTATTCGAGAGCGTTTTCAGGATTTTCACAAAACACACATTTGCTAATGAAATCGACGTCTGAAAACGATAAAATTGTTTCGTTTTTTTTAAGTTATAAAATATTTTATTTCGTTAGAAAGTCTACAATGTTTTTATTTTGTCGCAGAAACTAATTTCGTGGGCTCTTTCGACGTTGGCGAGTACGTGCTATTCTTCTTTCGAGAAACGGCTGTGGAGTTTATGAACTGCGGGAAAGCGGTCTACTCGAGAGTGGCGAGAGTCTGTAAACACGATACCGGTGGAAAACATATATTAAGCCAAAACTGGGCCACATATTTGAAAGCGAGGCTCAATTGTAGTATACCTGGCGAATTCCCCTTTTATTTTGATGAAATTCGTAAGTGTGACCTCATATTATGTAACTTTATGAATCTTTTAATTGTACGCTTTTTAATAGTCGTTTTGTGATTCAGCCTTTATAGAATTCAACATTCCAGGCTTTCATTTCATTGCAACGTTGTAAAGTTGGATTTTATTTAGGACGCAAGTTTGTAGTCACATTTAAGTACCAACATTAAATTCTCTGAAAGACTGGCGAATACCTATTTAGCTACACCTTTATGGTTCTTTAGTTTCACTGCAAGTTAAACACTACTCGTATTTATAAAGGTTGAATGCATGTGGGATGTATACTGGACTAATGGTGAATTTAATTTTTAAACTTATACTAAAATGGGTGATCCAGAGAGCGTGTATCAAATGCCGGGCGACACGACGAGGTTCTACGCGGCATTCACGACGGGGGCCAGCGACGGACTGGTCGGCTCTGCTATTTGCACCTACTCCATGGACGACATTCAGGAGGCATTCGCTGGGAGATTTAAGGAACAGGTATGCTATCTAAACTGTTTATTGTTCTGTAAAATTCAGAGCGTCGTTTGTTCTAGGAAAACAATGAAATGCTCTAGTAAGCAATTAATTTAGGTATAGATATAATTACTAGACCATCTGAATTAATTAATTTTGATATATGTAGAAATTATTAATTACTAGAACTTTGAGAATTTTTGACTGATGTTAAAAAATATCTTAAAACATCATTGTAAAACCTAGGGGACAAGTAGGATTGTCCCATGGCAAGCTCGTGGGACTATCCCATGGCCTACGGTCTTGCCATGTGCCACATATCAAGTGTCGCAAAAGGATGGCCATATCTCTTTCGCGTTTAAGTAAATGATCTGAGAAGATATAAATTGGATGTTTCGTAGAAACCTGCACTTTAACGTTGTATAATAATATAGGTGATTAACATGAGTAACAGCTGTAATTTCTTGCCAGCTTTGCGCACTGGAATAAAGCTTATGAGTGCGCTAGTTATGAATAATTATACTATATTTTTCTCTTAACTTCAGCCTTTTCATATGCGTTTATTTCAAAGACTTGTCCTATTAAGATATTGCTGTCTCGTTTTACTTAAAATACCGGACAAGTGCGAGTTGAACTCGAGTGGTGAGGGTTCCGTATGATATAGTACATTATGATACTAGTCTGCTATATTGGTAACAGTCAGGTGATATTAATTGCGCGACCCGTATATATATATATAAGGGCGCCGAGTGTATCGAGGAAAAAAACAGACTTGTTGTAAGAATTAATGCTATAATAACGTAATTATAGAGGGGGGGGGGGGGGTCTACTGACCTTTTTGCCAGGCACTGACAATTCGGAGCTTCTTTTCAACGTCTGTTGGTGGCAATACTATAGATTTCGTATTTTAGATAATAATTAACCACACAACGAAAACGTGCTGGTTTTGTTTTTTCTGCGCGCTGAAGGCACTTACAAAATCACTAAAAATAAAAAAAAATAAAAAAACACAAAATAATGTTTGGAATAAGCAAATTAAGGTTAATATGTAGTGAAAAATATATAATTTGATGAAATATTATCTCAATTTATCATATTTTATTTTTTTACACAGTAGGCATAAAAAAGCATTAAGTCTCTTTGATGAGATAAAAAAGCGCACATCGCCGTCCGCAAAATAGTTATCTGTGGTGCACATTACCGAACTAGTGTGGTAATATAAATGAATAACCAAGCGTGTTTAATACATAGCATTATAAACCTAAAAGCAGTTCAATAAGAGCCACTCTACGAGCAAGTGTGTTGAAAAATATGTTATCTAAGTACCATGTTTTTTATACCAAGAAAAAGCTTAGCATTGTAGTTGAAAAACATGTTCTCCCATACATTTCAACTGCAAATGTAAGTTTATACGCACAATATTGAGTGACTTACCACGTTATTTTAAGACCATATGTTTTCCCGTAATTTAAGGTTCAGTATTTTCGGAGTTATGCTGCAATGGTCAATTTTCATCTTTAATTTCTTAAATATCTTTAAAAGTATTAATTTAAAAATGATTAAATAAAGAATATTTAAGATCCTCACAACCAGATCTTTTATTGGATATTTCACATGGTACAGTTTACAAAACTATTTTTTAATTGCCCAATTTGCACACGAACACGAAAAGTGTTCCATAACACCATATTAAAAAAAAAAAACGCACGCGGGTTTCGTGTGCAAATTGGGTAATTTAAAAAACGTTACACGTCCGTGTTTTGGTCACAGAAATTCATATGTGTACCAAATTTCAACTAAATTTGTCCAGTAGATTCGGAGCAAATTGGCTCTGACAAACGGACAGACAGACAGCCAGCCAGACAGACACACAAGTGTTCCTATAAGGGTTACGTTTTTTCTTTCGGACGTAACCCATAATAGGCACCATTTTGTAAATGAGTCAATGTTAGTTGAAGTAATATATTACTCAAATGAAACAAAAACTATTTGTTAAAAAAAAATTGGATTAAATGTGTGGCAGAAGCAATACGTTCATGATTACGGGAATAGACTTTAATGGGCACGTGTCTTACTCAGGCGTCATCAAGTTCGGCATGGTTGCCGGTGCTCAGGGCACGTGTGCCCGTCCCCAGGCCGGGCACATGCGTCAACAACACTGAGGCACTTCCCGACAATGTCCTCAACTTCATCAGGTATGTTATGTTAATTTTATTCGATAGTTCCTATTTCATTACTAAAATTAAGGGTATAAATGAACCTATGCGTTTACCTCATTTATTTCTGTTATAAACATTTATTGGTGTCCTTATTCTACCTGGGTTTTCAGACTCATAATATCTTCGCGAACGACTATACAATGTGACATTTAATTCGTTTGCGTCCTCTTAAGGGGTCATTGTACTTATCATTATGAACAACTTTCACTATGGGGACAACACTGAAATCGCGAAAAAAATCAGCTGTTCCATACATTTATGTTCGCATAGCTATTCGCATAATGGAGGTAACAGCTGATTTTTTTTCGCGTTTTCAGGGTTGTCCCCATACTGAAAGTTGTTCATAATGATGAGTACAATGACCCCTTAAGAGGATGAAAACTAAATAAATTTCACCTTGTATATGTATATTCTAAATAAATGTATTTTCTTTCTTTTTTTCTATACTAAAAATAAATAGCAGTAATTTACAAGTCTGCACGAGTAACTAGATGTATTTAAGTCTTGTGCACACTTTCAAGATATTGGCAATGTTGGAGTTTAATCTTGCTCTCAGGAGACTAATCTGAGCAAGGTTAGAGGGCGTAGTTCGACGCGTATCCTTTAATTGGGTCACACACTAATTGACGGCACGCTGCGAGATTCCTACTCTATTCTAATTTGGGGAACTTAAATAGCTTTCGGATACTTGATATTTCACAAAACTACTGAATGTGGACCTCAGGGACTGTGCATTGGGGTGGGTGCATTATAGCCTCCACGAGTGGTCATGATTTAATTAGTAAAGGCACGTCTGGCAGTCCGCTGTCAACTTGCTGACTATCATATATTTTTATCTCTGATGAGGTAATTCCTGCCGATACGAATACGGATGCCAGAGAACAAGAACTGTTACATAAAAGTTGATCACACCTTCAAATTGCATGTAATTTTTTGCAGTGTTTGCACTTTCACTGAATAAGTGAGAGAAAAATACATACCATTTCAGACGTGGTAATTATTGCGTCTGCGCCTATTCTAGGATGGGGCTATGACCGAAGTGTCTGAATTAATTGCGTAGGTCGTGCGCTAATGGACAGGAAATCCTAGTGTTGATATGAGTAAAGTTATTTATGTATTTAGTCGGTTTTCCCATCTGTCTAGTATTCGCAACCGTAGCTCCGTTACATGCTTTTGCATTAAGCCCATTAAATTAGACGCGAAACTCGTTTTCTTAACTTAACTTTCTAAGCTTAACATTTGTCACCAGCTAGCGATATACTGCCTGCATCTGTCAATGTTTAACAGGAATACAGGCTTGAAGATTTATGTTATACATTCATAGATCTCACCCATTGATGGACTCAGCTGTTCGTCATGAGGGCGATGCTCCTGCGTTTTACAAAAGGGACCTGGTCCTAACTACCATCGTGGTCGACAGACAGTTCGTTGACATGCTTGGGGACGACATCACTTACACAGTCTTCTATGCTGGCACCAGTAAGTCTTCAAACAAAGCTTGAAATGTAACTAGAATTCTAAATAATCTAATGAAGATGGGAGTCGCTATCATTTTCGAGAGCTTAACTCAATCACTTTTTTTACCTATCGGCTTGATTTATTGAGAGCGTACTACGTTCATGCAAATTACAACTTAAAGCTTGATTTGGTAGTAAAACTAGATTTTAAAGTCAATGGGATACTTCAATCTTTATTATGCAAGCTCATTGTGGACATTAAAAAACGAGTCTCTGAAATCTAAGACAATCTCTCGGCTGTCATTATAACGCTATTTTCGTTCTAACAGAATGCACTAGCCGCATTTGCTTATAACTGATTTGTGATGCAGGCGCAGGCGAGGTGTACAAGATAGTGCAGTGGGCGGGGGGCGGGGGTGGTGGATCACGCGTGGCGGACGTGTGGCGCGCGGCCGGAGACGAACCCGTGCGAGCGCTTGCGATTTCGCGCCGGTTACATGCATTGTACCTGGCCACTGATAATCGCATTCGACAGCTGCCATTAAGAGCTTGTGCACACCGGTGAGTTATTGATCTTCTTATCATAAAAGATAAGCACGTTTCGTACTAGATTATCGCGAGTTCTGCGGGTAATGAATGACCCTGCGTGTGCGGGCGCGTTGTTTGCTCGCGTTGTAGCCTCGTTCTGATAACCGTCTTCAACAGCTGTATACGGGCCTCTTGCATAATTTTGTCCATGATCATTTTAATTATATTATTAGTCCTTAGTGGCAAAAAGAAATGTTTTGTGGGCGGGGGACATGACGTGTACACTTTGCATGCTGTTGCTTCCAACAGATAACCGCCCCGGACAGCTGCGTACAAGGTAGTGGGCATCGGTAATTACACAAATCTTATCAGAAGTTTGTTCGGGGTCGTCAGGGAACATGTGGTGGGCGGGGCTACTTTTGCACCGGTTGCATTCTAGTTCGCCTTCTTGGCATCGCATGCGACATCTGCTGCTGCGTGTGTGCACATACGCGCGGCGATAAAACAATTACAGAAATCTTAATGTCCTAGGTATGCATACGAAACGATATGTACCTACCTCACCGTGTTCGTAGGTACGTTTTATTGGTGCTATTTAAAGAGCCCCCGCTTAACGAGACAGCTAGATACTCCAAAAAATTTAAGAACATAGCACTTATAGTTGGTCTTGTAGATCGTTGTTGGCCCAAAAGCTACGTTTTTGTAACAATTCCAAATAATAAGACATTTCTGCTATGTCGAGTCAGGTAGTTTAAAATTATAAACTCTTTTCACTGGTCTGTGAATGATCCAATTTTTCAAGTAAAGTGCTGAATGGTTTTTATTATAATCTCGAATGTTTTATGTCTCCGCCACAACTCAAAACGATCCCAGAATATTCAAGAAAATATTTTGAAATATTAAGTTAGTATTTTTTTAACAGCTACGACAGTTGTGTCCGCTGTGTCCTGGATCCCTACTGCGGTTGGGACAAAGAAGTGGAGGCCTGCCGTCCATACAGCCCAGGGTTACTCCACGACGCAACCAACTCCACGCCTTCAATATGCGAGGCCAGTGCGCCTCTGAAGACCGTCAGAGCAGGATATGGACAAAGTGTCCATTTGGCTGCGTATGGGAAGACACCAGAAGCGTTGAAAGACCAGAACGTCATCTGGTATCACCATTCAAGAGAGAAGGGACGGTACAAAATTAGTTATAAGTAAGTGGTTTTTACCTCTTCATTAAATTAATCTAACAGTGTTGGGTTTTTATTTTCATTATTTACACTATGTTTTTGTGTTTCTTTAGCTGGGAGCGAGTTCTGCAGACGTCAGAGCATGGTCTGGTGTTACTGTCAGTGACAGAATCAGATCGAGGGCGGTACGAATGTTATTTCGGACCCACTTTGATCGCGTCTTATAATTTGGACATCGATATTCATAGGTAAACAAACCTCTTCCAAAATTTTATTTATATTTTTATTTCGGATCTTGGTTAATTGACTATAAAATAAGTCTTCGTGTGAAATGATTGATTTGCTCTTTCCAAATGATCAAAATGAACTGACGGCCTCAATTATTTTTCTGTATTTTTTTCCTGAATTGAATGAATCTGAATCACTAACTGTAGAGTGTAGAAACTATTTATGAAAGTTACAGGTGTAAAATAACACTTAAGTCGTAAGTAGTTGAAGGTCGTAAGTATCAAAGTAACCTTGTATAATATGGATGTCTTTACAGATGTACGCAACCAAGTAAGTCACAAGAATACAAGCAAGTGTATTCAGACTGGTGCCACGAGTTCGAGAAGTACAAGAGCGCCATGAAGGCTTGGGAGTCGCGGCAAATGGTAAGACCCTCAACAGCTGTTCACCTTTACTAGTACTGTCACGAACATAAATACCTTACACATACACGAAAAATATCAATTTCTTGTGAAATGACGAATGCAACTTTGAAAAAGCCCTATTTCACAATAGTATGGTTATAAAAATACTATGTTCGTAACACCATAAAATTTCTATTCTAATGCTTTAGGAGAAAAACCCTTCAGAATCTTGCGTAAGTATGTGTTTTTATGCTCGTGACTGTATATTCATGAAACATGAAGGTGGAAACACAAATGAACGCATTAAGTAGTTTGTATAAAAGAATTTCAATTTCATGGCACTGAAGTTTTGAATATCCAACGGGTATTCGTAAAATATCCATCCAAAAAGATCGCAATTTTTGGCTAAATCTAGTTGGTATTTCTAAACGGATCATTGGTCATTCTATAAGGGTACTCGTACACCAAACGTCCCTCCTGCCATTTTTAACATATCCAGACTAATGGAACATGTCCATGTTATATCGAACGCTCGCATCCCGACCTCGTTAATCTTGTTTTCAGGCTCTTACAGGGTTCAGCACACAGCTTTGTATGGCTAGTTGCACTTCAGACCTTACGGTACTGACTTTAAACTCTGCATTTAACTCATTCACTTTAATGTTTTGTACAAACAATTGGAATCGATGTGGCGCGACGATTTTAATTGCTCCTCAAAAATCAATCAAAAGTTTTGTGTGTTTAGTTATTCATTTCAAGGGTTTTGAATAGGTAGGTACATCGAACATAATATAGTTGATAATTAAACGAACTGTTAATTTTAATCGAATCTTGCTAACTTGAACTAACAGACTCTTAAATGTCCGTCAAAAAAAGACTTTTGAAAGAACAGTAAAACTTGAATCCACGTACGTACAGCTAGACAATTTAGTCAATGAACGTTTAGTAACTCGATAAGTAGGTATACCCAACTCAGAACTTCTTCACTTCAAAAATTAAGTTGAAATGGTGTTTCTTTTCGATTCAATATAGTTCAGCTACTTAAACGAAAGACGCTTGAAGCTCCTTCGTCATTCTTTTATGTGTGTTGAAAATATTTAACCAGTTTAGAATCCAGTTGTTGCTAACAACTGTTATCAAATCACCAATCAAATAGCACGTGTTTAATTTCTAAAACTCTACTGCTTTATTACTGTCAATTTACTAGTTTTAACTTAACAACTCTTGGAATGAATAGTTAATAACATCATGGTGTGTAATTACTTACATTCGTGTCGGCTGTATACAAAACATGTAATAGGCTTAACATGACTTTAAGGGTACCTATGTAGATATTTTAATTCCTAACTTGACCTCGATCCTGTATTGCAAAGTAAGCGTTAAACTTATAAGGAAAATGGTCTAGATCTGTATCTATAGCGCGGAAAAGTTTATTATCGCGTATGGAAGACGAACTGCGTCTCTGCTTATGTTTTTGAGGGTGATGTAATCACAAAAAGTAGCTTAGCTCTCGCAAGAGTTTCAGTAGGCAGTTTTTGTTTGAAAAATATCTGTGTATAAAATAGAGGCTTGATCGTGGTGTTTAACTTTTCCTGTCTTTCCAAGTGTACTCTTAAAACTAAGTCAATTACCAAATCTGTCTCTACAACAGTAAAGAACTCAGTAACAGATTGCAATATTCCAATTTCAAGTTTCTTCGCAGTTCAACATCTACAATTTCCTTATTGGCAACGATTTGTATCCAATCTCTCACTCAAGACGTTCCCTTTCCGGGAAAATGTATTGATAGATATTGTGTATTTCAGCAGTGCTCCAAAAGCCTGAATGCATCGAGCCAGCAAAACAGTATGTCCAACGAGATCGTGGCTTCGCTGCGGTGATAGGGCACAGCTCGCTAGTGATTAATGAACGATTACACACACCGAGCCACGCTAACGTAAACTAGCCGATATTTTGCAGACGCAACCCTCATGCCCTTACTACGGTACCGTTCTCGCAATAGCATTAAATGTGAATCTATCTGAATGTAAATGATTAGGTTTATAGTTTTATATTTTAATGTATCTCGTCCGTAAATTGCATTTATTAGCGAAAGTTACCTAATAACATATATTGTGAAAAGATTTACAGAATTTTCCTGTAAGCATGCCAATAGTGTAAGGTTTAAGGTTTACAAAATATTTCACACATAAATTAGAACTGTCAGTAAAGTAAGTAACATTCATTCGGCATGAGATGACAGACGAGATTCCGTAGTGAGGGAGCCGAACTAAAAGGGGAACGGTAATGTAGTGAGGGGATGATCTGTTAAAATAGATTTGTTGTCCGTACCGAAGACTGCGCACTGATGGATGACTGACTTCTGTTCAACTTTCGCTCACAACTTTTTCTTTGTTATCAAATAAAGTATCGTATAGTTTATATTAGTTATAAGTAATCGAGAATAAAATAAAATATTAACGAAAGCGACTGAGTATAATATAGTGAGGACAATGGTCTCGTCGAAAATGTTTAGCGCTTCAATGAACGAGTAGTTGTACCGTTCGCCTTCGCTACGAAAATCTACTGTAAATATATCGAAAATGTCAGATTATAAGGGTGCGATGTCACCTATATAAAATGCTGTGATATCAGTTCTCATTGGATCATTGTGCTGCCGCATGAAATTGTACGTTGTGATAAAATTATTTGCAAAGAAAAGTATTAGACGGTGTAAAGTCTTAGTTTAATACCAGAAGCACAAAATTAGATTGCACCAATATTCAACAAAGATATTTACAAACTTTACACGCCAGTTTATTTAACAGCAATGAAAAATGTGACAGTTCCTTGTGTTAACTAAGTTCATAAATAACGTTTAAGTTTGGTGCAGTCGATGCGAAAGCCCGTACTTGACAAGTGAAGTACCTAAACTTATTTATAGGACGTCGTGTTCCCTAACTTTGGGAGTGTTTAAAATAAAGAGCAATACAAACGCCAACTTAGATGTAAGATATTATATATTATAATGATGACATGCTTATTTGTACCGTATCAAGCGTCGATGCGTAGATTTGTAGTTTTATCATTTGTTTTTACGAGTTGTGTTGAAGTAGCGGCTGACTGTTGCGTGTTGAAGAACTGTTCCACATTGTAGTTATGCGGTTTATGTTTCAAAAGTTGTTATTGATTTGTTGCCATAAAATGTAATTTTAGGCCCGACTTCGGACTTTGAAACCGAATTTAATAGTTGGTCGTGTTTTTGGTTGAGTTTATAATAATCTCGCTAGAATAGTGCCTTGTGAAGCATGCTTACATTATATGAAAAAACTTATTAAAATTTATTGAGTAGATAATATTTTTGTGTACTGTGTAAAGAGAAATTAATGAAGGTAGTTGTTAAGTGATTCATTCGTATATTAAAGCAATAACGTTCCACTGAATTAATAGTCACCAGTATTATTATAATATTATAATGATCTGCAGAGAGTAGATAGTGATTGTATTCGAGAAAAAACTAGTGTTTAAGATAATGAAGACGTACGATTTATGTCGATGTTACGGCTGTACTGAGCCTCGCTTAGTTGGTCCTCTCACTTGTTATTTATTGTTGTGCTAGCCAATGAGGATTGGGTTTTGTTTGAGCGGTGAAAAAAAGTATGTCGATTAGTTAGCCAGATAATTCATACCTACTATAATAATTATATTCTTGTATTCTAATGCTGCCTTGTATAAAATATCTCTCATACGTTGGATGTTACTGCAGTTCAAATTATACAATGCGGCATCAGATATCTTAGCATTTTTATTTATTCATTACATTTTAGTTAAAAATTAACAGTTTTTCCCATTACTCAAATGTTAATGTATAAAAATATTGTAAATAATTACAAATGTAGAAGAAACGCTATGAAATATGTTTATTGTAAAATATATAATTAAGTTAGATTGTAAGCAATTGTTTTATAAAAGAAACAAGAAAATAAATTATTTTAGATCTACACAAGTGTTTTTAATTTATTATTGCATTAATACATACTGTAGCTCAAAGCTTCGGTACATATCCTTTTAAAGTTCAGTTTTCCTTTAGTCAAATATTTTTATAATAATAGAGTTTCAACTGTTTTACTTTTCAGGCCTTTCGAAGGCCTTATAAAAGCCTTCAACACCTTACCTTTATTTTCCAAATGCGACAGATTCTGTCAATATGCAATGAATGTCTAAGCACTTGGTGGTGGCAACTTGGCAGCACCTCCTATTCTCAACTAGTCCTGCTGCAGCTGAACTAAGTAAACTTCAATTTAGCTTTACCTACGCCATAATGATACAGTGCCACAACAATAGGGATCATCCCGTAGTTTTCTTACAAAACGTTGGGTAAATACACGTAAACTGAATAAACCAACCAACTAACTGTGCGTTTGCAAAGGCGAAACATTCACACCAAAACATGTTGAAATCTCTATTTTCTGTCAATGTCCCATGTAGTGTTTGACAGGAACTAGAGAGATTTCAATTCAACATGTCTTGTTGTGAATGTTTCACCAGTGCAAACGCACAAAAAGAAATACAGAAAAATATGAATAGGGAATGCAAAAGTGGTTCTTAAACCAACACCTTTGGATACCGTAACTGCATTAATTACCTCTGTAACAAGTATCTGGTTCAATGCTCTTAAATCAGGTTAAACAGATTAACCAGACTAACGTTACTAGAAAGATCGTATTGCAAATTAACTTAATTAACGCTTAATTTAAAAGTGCACCATTCGGTACGCTAAAGGAAGAAAAACGTTAGACTTCTTCTATTTCTTGAGTCTTTTATTTCTGTCTACACATGGAGTACCTACTAATTCCTAAAATAAGCAGCCTAGGATTTGGCGTGACCCTCAAAAATGTCGATATTAAAAGAACTCGATCAAAGAGTCAACAATCAAACCACTGACAATGCACAAGATTGAGTAAAGTGGTAGAGACTTGTTTGAAAAGCGGACACTGCCAATAAACTGGAATAATTCTACGAACAAGAACAAAAAATACGTTGAACATTCTCCATTGAATTTAATAAATCAGTTTCGGCGCGTCTGAGCCCCTTTTAATGCGTGTCAACAGCCGGGACAGTGCTGACAGACAGGCTTACAGCGGCGGCACCAAGTGCGTTCAATACTTCATAATACCATTTAAATTACAAACTTTAAAGATAAAATTAATTTTAATTAATATGCATAATGTCAAAACTTAAATGTACTTTCCTAATTATGGCTCCCCGAAAAAATTATGCGCGATTATAACTGGAATTCTCAATAATAAGCCATTCTTGTATCTTTTTACGGGCAATGAAACCGTAATTTGGGTATCGTAAACGGCGCCTGTCTTAGATTGGCGAACATCATAGAATTTAATTACTGAGGGAGACTGGAATAATTGGCGACTCGTCTGTAATGGCCGCACTTTACGGCCAAATTAATAGATTTCCGCAGCGGGACCCGCTGAACCTCCACTGAACTCATTTTGATATTAATTGCTGACCTAAAATCAGCCCACTAATATACTTTAATAATTGAAATGGTCAATTAATTATAAATTGTCGCACTGATACTGATGTTCGGTGGTTATTGAATCGAAGGATCGCGATGTCCAACCGTTGATAAGATTAATTATTATTGCTCTCGATACAAATTTACTGGGAATAGAACAAATCTAGGTCGGATTCTCACATAGTACCCACGGCCTATAAATAATTGTATTGATGGGACAATTGGCGCCAGTATGCCGCGACTTTGTCGAACATATGTAGGTGTATGTACAAATCTGTGGATATCGGAAAGTTAATTAATTACACGAGATACGCTTGGGTAAACAGACCTATTATGACAACCGACTTGAATTTATCAAAGGGAACGTGTGTACATTTACGTCTAATGTCAATATTGACGGATTGAATAATACAAGGTTAGAATTAATAACTTTATGTCAGTGATTAATTCGATTATATCGTTAATCAATGTACCTAGACCGTGCTTTTTGTAGTAGGTCTCAGGAAACTACAGTATTGTAGAGTTTGTAAGTTACAATTCCATGGCCAGCTTATTCGATTCATGACCATAAAAGGTGGTTAAGCAATCAGTAAAAAGTCAAGGTCTATCACAGTTATGGCAAAATATACACGAATGGAAGAAAGTAATTACAGGTAAGTCCCGAAGCGCAATTTAAAATCTGCAATACGTGTAAAAACTATTTAAATAACCCCGTCTAACAACAGCTTGAACTATTAAATTAAAACAAGGCAAGGCATGTCGAACTCATTTCAAAGTTTTCATTTTAATGTAGTATAATTAATTCCCGTTCTGTATGTTCTGGTTTGATGCAGTATGCAAACTAAACGCAACGCCTACTACTTGAGCTGTGTAGCGAGTTTTAAAAAAAGTTGAAGGAAGTTCTGTTTTGATTTATCGTTTTTGTTTTAATTTAATATTTAATTGTTATAACAGACTTTGGGAAGAGACCAAAAAGAAAAATATAGGAAGAGAAACGAGTGTTTCCCAAATTTTCCCGTTTTCTTTTAGTTCAGCATTAAATTTTGTGGTTTTTTCAACTGTGCTTTAAGCAGCCCTTGAGACACCAGCGCATTTGTTATAGGATTTTTAATGAATTGTCATTATTTATTGCTTCTCTTGAATGCTCCACTGCAAGTGGAAGGATTTCCTTCCCTACCTCTGTTTTCTCCGAACAGGGCCCTTTGGATTAGCTCATCGAGCTGTATCCTCCAACGTAAACCGCGTGGACATTTTCCGAGTAATAAGAGTTACATAGTGTCTATATTTTCACTTAACTTTTAAGTATAGAAGATATAGCTACGTTTGATAGGTTCTTCATTATGTTAAGGGGTTCCTATTCAGTCATAGTAGGTAGGTAAATACTACAATTTTACCTTTTTAAATTGGACTTAATAGGACCGAACAGGACATAGGTACAACTGAGAAATCAAAGTGAGCTTATAAGGCTACCTACTCTAAGTTGGTGCAACATGAACTAAAGTCAAGAAATAAGACAATTTATTAATCATGAGACAAAAACAGAACATTTCCACAAGTTTCAAGCATCGGCAGCGTGTGAAAGTTGTAACTAGCTTTACGAGGAAACCAGTGTTTATAGTTAATTTGTACCACTGTAGTAATCAGGAACTTTCCTTATTTACTACCTTTATGTTTAGCCGACATGATACGGTTCCTATTATCTACTAACTGGTTAAGTTTGGTTAGTTATTTTATTAACTTCGCTGAAATTGCTGACATGTTCATATCTATACATTCCTCTTTTTTATTTATATGGAAAATGATATTAGTTACATATTTACACTAATATTATCCAGAGAAAAGATTTTTGTTTTTGTTTGTAATTAATAAACTCAAAAACTACGGGACCGATTTAAAAAATTCTTTCACCAATAGAATGCTATATTATCAATGAGTAACATAGGCTATAATTTATAAAGATATCAGGCGGGTGATGCCGCCGGCGGAAGTTAGTGTTCAAATAAACAGACGGTTATTACATTACTGATATTACATTTATAAATGTTGATTCATAAATAAATAATAATATATTCAGAATAACGCTGAACAGAACTCGAAGCTACTGGTTCTCGGTAATCGACATTGGAGTAGTTTCCCATAACTTGCTCTTGTACTCTTAATCCGTTAATAATATCAATCATTTCGCTATAATCCGTATCATAAGCTTCGACTAACTGTAGGGAATTATTCTTATAGATATCGGTAATCTGTCTGTTTACCTACCAGAAGCCACATTTACTTCTACTGACTGGGATTTCGAGCTGACTTAAAGGTTTCCTTTGCTTTACTTGAACTTTCTCTGTCTTGCTTGAACAAGTTCCCTAGTTCCGTCGATAGCAGCAGTTACTCTTTTTGAACGATGTCTTTGAATATTTTAGTTATAGTTCAAAATTTTCATGTAGTACCTAAACTGAAAAAGCCATTTTGTTATACCCGATTGCGGCAGAGCCCAAACGTAGGGTAGGCAAGGTTTAAAAAAAAATTATCTATATATATCAAACCCGTGTTGTACAAAACTCAATAGTTAACCAAACTTACTTCTAATACTATAAACTTAAGCTTAAGTGGGTAGTTTGAAACGTCTTCGATATCGACAACATGTGTACTACAAACACATTGCTTTCTTATTTCTCTCAGTGCCCAACGATCCACATAAATTACCGCTTTCCTGCGACTCGTTGAATGTTGCTTTATTTTCGGGTTAAGACTGCCAACTTAATTTATAGCAATGTAGAATGTACTGAGAAAAATTTCTGTTTGAAAGTATCGTTACAATATCAAAATAAACCTTTACAAAGCCGTCTTAGGAGTTACGACTCGAAGGCTGTGTCATCATAATAAAATGCAAATTGACACAGATTTAATCCGGACTTATACCGCGGAGCCTAATAACTGTTAATAATCCGGGAGCGGCGACGCGCAGCCTCGGCCGTGTCACGATATCACATACTAATACATACTGCCCGTGTTTACTCGATTGTATTCCAAATGATAAATATGGCTTACATTGCACCACATACCTATGATCATGGATAATCTCTCCTAATTATATTTTACCTATTTTCTTAACACTATTTCAGTTTTCTATTATTACCCACGCGTTTGTCAAAACTACGAAGAAAAGTTTTTTTAAGAAACTTTACGACAAAACAAGTGCCTATCGTAGTCTGCCAAACATAGGACACAGTTTGTGAAATTGTTTTCTCTCGAACTAAGTTAAAAGCCGAGACACGAAAATGTTGGCTTTCTGAAAACTCGACATTATTATATGCTTCGGTAAAATATTGTTGCTATGAGATCAAAGTCAGCTTGCAAAGCTAACGTTACAAACTGCGCTTAATGTTCGATTAGGTACTTTGAACTGACGCCATCAATACTGAGTAGTTCTAACTTAATGTTCTTCCACGAATAAGATATAAGCTTGCTTTGATGATGTAAGTTAATTATACTAAGAAGGCACATATTTGGTATTAATAATATTCCAGCTAACGTGCTAGTTACTGTTAGTTTAGCTAGAATAATCTGATAACTTCCAGCAACGTCTACTAAACAAGGAAACATTCGGTCTACAAGCTGGTAACCGTCCCGGCTAGGCCCGATCGTTAGCAAGGGCTAAAATAATGAAATGTAAATTAATACGTCATCTTGGATTAGCAGAGGATCGAGTTCTTTAATCCTATTAGCCCGACTTGTCGTTAACGATAGGCCTCTATTACAATATGCCGACAATTATTCAAATCACTACGATTTTTAATTGGGTCACTCTTGATAAAGTGAAAAAGGATCAAGTCAAATCGAATTATCGAGTAGATGTTTGAAAGCAAGATGTTAAAATGTATAAACAGATATTTATTTCGCTACGAACTTGAGCGCTTTCATTCCTAATGGATATGTAAGGCCTACTAATTAAACTTTTTTAATCTGAGCAGCGGCAGCAAGGTGTCGACGCCTCGAGGCCACTCGGCCTCATCGAGATAGCTCTTTCTCAATTTAAGGATCTCGGCCAAGCCCTCTGATAAGCCCCAGATTTAGCGCTGAGCGAATTTGTTCGGGTAATTTACTTTCCAAGTTGCGAAGACAATAAAAGTTGGCGTCGGCTTTACTTTTGAGTAGCTTTATTTTGTTTCGTGTAATGAAGACTTATTTTACAAGCGATAAGTTTCTTTTTTTGTTAAAAGACTCTTTCTTAGTTTAGTTTAGTCTGTGTTTAGATAGTTGGGGAACAATAATGAGATTTAGCAGAGGCAATACGTTACCGACTCGCTCGTAGATATGTATTCGTAGACTGCAGGTAAGTGGGCAATCTCCGTTTGTGTTACCTTGATTTATAGATCTAATTAAATACCTTTACGCAGACCATGAATTGTCTCAGAATCCCCGGTATTTCGTTTCCGTTTACCAATGTAATAAACGTCTACGTATGTAGTAGACATTAATTCAGATATGGTCATCATTCTCGTTCTTAGTTCTGCTGTAATACCTAGAATAGAAAGTTAGAATACCTACTTTAACTTTACCTACCTAAGTTACCTTTATAAAATTAAAAAGTACCTACACTATGCTCATAATGTATTTTTTATGTGACGTGAGTAGTGACTCTATTGCCCTTTTTCCTAGGAAAATAAACGGAACTGCTCATTATTTACTTTGATTTCAGGTCAATAGAACTAACAATAGATTAAAATGTGATTATATAATAAGAATCTTAAATAAAATAAGACCAATAAGTGACTTTGCATTTAAATCACAAAACATTTCGTAAAATTGGACCGGACTGAAATGGGGAGCTGACCGAGAGATGTTTTCGTGTTTCGTCTCAAACGTCAACCGACAGATTGTCGGGTATCGCAGCATCTTCGGATAGTAAGATTAAGGATGCGTGTCACGGAGCCTGGCCGGCTGGACCTGTCAACGACGACCTCATCCATCAACCCTTTCTCACTACGGGTAAAAAGTAGCAAAAACTTCGTTTATATACAGTCACCTAAACAGCTGATTTCAGCGGCTTGATCTATGTTTACTATACCTCACTTCTGAGGGGATGACTTATATCAAAGTAGTGCCCGGTCAACGTTATCTTGTGGTGTGTAAAATGGGTATTTTCATTTTACAACAAAATGAAAGCGATTTATGTTTTTGAAAGTGTCGGAAAATGCTCAACTGTCGACATCGAGTATTGAAACTACACTTTCAAGGTTTCGAACTTCCAACTAAGGGCCTATCACACTGGCGATTTGCGAGCGAGTTATCAGCGAGGCGATTGTTCAAGCGTAGCGAGCACGCCACGTATGCGCAACGTGTTCGTCGCCTTAGCGTAACGAGAGCGATTATAGTGAGTATACACAAGAGAGAGCGAGACAAGCGAGTGTAAAATATTGTGAAAAGCGAGCTAACGGCGACAACACGACGTATACGCCGCGCGTATACGTCGCGTAGTCGCCGTTAGCTCGCTTCGCACCCGCGGAGAGCACGTTCACAAATCGTCTCACTGGAAACACGCTGGCAAATCGTCAGTGTGATAACGCTCTAAGGCAAGACTTTACCTTACCTTAGGTATAATAGAACCTTATGGTCAGGTTCACAGTACCAATAATGTCAAATAAATTAGTTTTATAAGAACACGCCAACAGCTACAAAGCTAAATTATCAACTTTTACTTTATGCTTTAAACAAAAAGAGTTTGTAACATTTTTAACTTCGCCGTGCCCCAAAAATCTCCATGTAGTACCCTAATTAGCCGCTGTTTAACTTTAATAAGGGAAATGTAAGGGTAACCCGTACTTAAAGTTGATGTTTTATATCACCACACTGAATTTCAGTGGGCCTTCAGTGAGGTACAGTCACGAGCATATGTTAAACAACACACCTTTCAGTTACGCAAGATACAAAAGTGATTTTCTCCTACTAAAGTATTGATAGATATTTGATGGTGTTACGAACATAGTATTAAAGAAACCATAATTTAATGAAATAGGAATTTTCTCAAAGTTGCAATTTTTCTTTTAAGTACGAGGAAAACGCTTTTGATTTTAGCAAACTGTAAGGTATTGATGCCCGTGACTGTACAATGTCGAGGGCGGGACGGCGGGCGGTCCCCTGCTGACTTAACACATCTCTTTTGGACCATGTATATTGCATATTGGTGATATTGGGTGATATTCGACTTCACCAAGATTAGCTAGGATACGTCAACAACACAATTGAGTCGAGGAAATCGTGAGTCATCGTATAAGTTCGTAAATTATTCAGCCTTTTTCATATTCACAATGGTTTTACTACTTCATGGAGTTGAGATTATGATTTAAGATAATACCTACGTGGAACCCAAATCAGAGAGCATTGCTTATTAGGCGCCTGAATAACTGTTTGTACCTATTTATATGTATTTAGGTATCTACATCTACGTCGTCCCTAAAGACGCCGGTGGCGGCCGTTAATTGTCACTTAAGGCATGACCTACTAAGCAGCTGTATACCTTTACATGACCTACTAGATTCAGCAATGTCGTGAGCCAATTACGGATACTATTTGTAGATATAAAAAGTAATCTCGCATTATTACCTATCCAAGTAGAAAATACAGCATTTAATAAAAAAAGAGGAGCTCGTGGCTTAGTAATAACAGCCGCCCGGGTCGATCCATCAGGTTAAGCTACGCTTGCCGGGGTTGGTATGTGGACCATCTTTACATACCGAGACTCCTCCGTGCCTCGGAAAGTACGTTAAGCCGTTGGTCCCGGCTGTTTTTCGTGGATCTTTGACAGTCGTTACGGGTCGCCAGAAGCCCGAATGTCTGACAACCAATCTTACCAAGGGCTATCGTATTACCTAGTTACTGGGTTGTGGAGGTCAGACAGGCAGTCGCTCCATGTAAAATTCTGGTATTCAGCTGCAGCCGGTTACACTGGAAGCCGACCCCAACATAGTTGGGAAAAGGCTAGGCAGATTGATTGAGCAAAAAAAAAACAAGTAAGTACGGGCAACAAAAGTCCCCGTTTACCTCATAATATTATTCTTTTAAGCATACTTCAGCAGTTAGGCAACTTTTATATGGTAATGAATACGCTTATGCGAGCGGAGTAGGGGTGTCAGTCACGTGACGTGCCGTGCACTCGTCCGTGGATAACTGCCAATAACAGTATGTTTTACCCTGCCATTAAGTTACGCTATGTTATATGACTACGTGGCTCCGAGTCTACGTCAAACCTGCAGCCGCATTTAAAACAACCCCTTTTACTGTAATTACTAGATACCGACCAACTTTGACTCACGAACACACGACATTTGTGATATCGTTCGTTGGAACCAATTTAACACGCTAATGCTATTTCTCCTCGCAAATGTACGAATATACCGCTCCATTACTTTTATACTCTTATTTGTAATAGAGCTGAAAACTTAACGTATCGACCGGCAATAAAATATAGGGTTGGTCGTAAAGAAGCCAATACTTTGACTAGCAGAGGCTGCGAGGCGAATGTTTGTGTGTATCTGGGAGCGTTTCCCGCTATAAATCACCTTATGAGTGTGTGAAAATAGTAACAGCGGAAGATGCGGTCTGCAAGTGGGCATCGGCGATACGCTCCGTGCCCACAGCGCGCGCATTTACATACTCGCGCACAAAAATGCTATATTTACACTATATCTTCCTAAAATATTACCGCATTTTGATACACTTATATCCCCATGTAAAATAAATAGGATCTATTTTTCAAGTGTCCACGTTGCAGGTAATCGAAATGAGAGCCCAAGTTTTCATAGGCACGAACTTTCTGAGTGTCGTCTCATGGCTAAGGGTTCAAAATGAATTATTATACTGTCTCAGGAAAAAAAATCACTTCCCCAAGTAATGAAAACTCGAGCTGATGCGCTCGAGTGCTGGTACTCCAGTCCGGCGGATATTACGGCAATATATTTCAATTACACATAAGAAAAAGAACAAGTCGTTTGAAGTAGCTGAAAGGCCAGATTACAGTCGTGGAGGAAATAATAAGGAAGACCCCGCTAACGAGCTGGGGACGGCAACTTTTAAAAAGAAAACGTGTGGGGAGGCAAGATGCTTGTTGAGAGTGATTAAATTTTATAAGTATTATTATTTTCAGGTACTCCTTGCGAGTGCCTGAAAAAGGTAAAAATAGCTTTGCATTTTTTATGTTTGCAGCTAGATTAATGTGGATCTTTTTTGTTTTCATTTTGTGACATTTTCCTGGTTTATTTTACCATGGTTCTAGTTGGAATTCTACTATCAGTTAAAGTTTTTTGTTGGTAGACCACGGGTATACAGGAAAACAAATAACTTTTTAGCTTGGCTGCGTATGTATTTTTGGTGAGCAGGCAAGTTGGGCGCGGACGTAGGGCGAAGATTTGTGCGATTCAATGGAATTTAATTACTCGCTAGCGGCCCAGCCATAACGACGCAAAAATATTTATGTTTATTGTCGGGGCTAATGCCGAAATGAGACCGCACACGGACCGCACCACGAGATGCGCTTAATGTACCTTTAATTAATGTGCGCACTTTCACGATGACAGCTCATCAAAATAAAATAATAATAGATGAGTGGAAAAATACAGTTAAATATAAAAACGAGACTTGTGTCCGGTTACGATAGGCAAATTTGACAATATATTGAATAGATTGAAGCCATTTTCTTTTACGATCAGAATATTGACCACGCATCGCCTTGATAACATGATGTGGTGACTTTATTTGCTGGCATATTACTTGATTTTAGCCTCATACATACAAGATATGATCATCTCAATTCACTGAAAAAATTAATAAAACACTGGCTGTTCCACCGTTTGTTAATAAAATACACGTTTGAAACGCTGGGGTTTAACAACTAGCAGTTAAACCATTTTCAATTTGAACCACATAGTTTTATTGTACATTTGTTCACATTTTCAATACAGAAAATACATGAAACAAAACATATTTAACAAGCCCCAATGACCATAAGTCTTTAAAATCGAACAAACGTCGCACAGGTCATATTTATTTCCGGACTCGACAATTACGGTCATTGAAACTTGAGCGTGATGTTTCCACTACACTTCTCGTAATAGCAAGCTTTTATAACCGAACCGTAATGAAACTCGTTTAAATATCACAAAAGTGGTGGGATTACGGCAGCCAAGCACTTTATACTGCTTAATTACAGCCCTCAACAGAAATAATTGGGAACTTGGGGGATTATAGCCGGACTTTACAGGAATTAAAGATTTTGTGAGAATGACGAATTGAATCCGATTGGCTGCCTCCAGTAACCGATTAGAATTGCCGTTTGTCAAGTGATTGGCGAGTTCTTTCGATGTAATTAATGAATTGTATCCTTTTTATTATAGAAAGTCTGGTTATTTGGCAAAAATCGTGATTATACTTTGTAGCCATGCCATGTGCCATTAGTATAGAGTGGATCATTAATTCCCTTAAATGAATCCCTTAATGGCCTCTTACGGCGTTCATGGCAAAATGATAGGGTGGTTCTATGCATTGCTTGTACTTATCGTGACTGTGATCATAAATGAATTTGAAAGACACACAATAAATAGGAGATCTAAGATAAGCATGGCCCTGTATTTTATGAAAAGCTTTTCCTGAAGGCCCTTATTTATTACAAAATTAAACGAACAATTTTAACTCTTTCAATAAATTATTTTATTGCTCAAACTTAAACTTAGTAGATAGTTTTGTGACTTCCTTTATGTTGATCTAGATTGAAGCACCTGTTCACTTGAAGAAAGTATACATTCAAAGTAGTAATTGAATACTATATTTGGTATGTAAGTATCTATTCGTGATTTGTCGGCACATGATTTTATTAATAAATGGCTTCTGCCCGCGACTTTGTCCGCTCTTTACTCGGCTCCTAAGGGTTGTAGCGCAATGTTAATTAGCCTTTAACCTTACTCTGGGCTCTCCAATACAAAAATAGTTTTTCAAATCCGGCTAGTAGTTCCGGAGATTACCCCCTACACACAAACAAACAAATTTTACCTCTTTATAATATTAAGTACCTACCTAAACTTATCTATATAAGTTTTGGTTTCTTAAAAATATTTCACCGATTCTCAAGTTTATCTTACAATAAAGCAGGTTTCTATATACAAACATACAGTCGTCGGAATCCACTCTACAATCGGGAAATATAACAAAGTTCTAAAATAACAATCGATCGCGTTGTCAAAATAGCTTGAGTTTAGCTAGATTTAGTTGGATCGCGAGCTGGAACAATAGATTGAGTGAAATCCCAGTAAGCTGGCTGAATCCATCGGACGAACGACACGACAGGACATCATTTTGTATTGTTCGTTAACTGAATGGGAACAAATGAGTTCATGATTTAGCATGCGATGTGTATCACATCTGAATATCGGATCGCGCCGAGCTTCGTTTGCGCCATGAATCAATAACTCTGTTAAGCTGTGTTTTCATTAGGGATTATTCAGCATTACCAACGTCGACGGTGCGAAATCAGTACTTAGCTGTTTTATAGCAGCTCATTAGTGTGCTTATATTGAGATAATCTTTATCTAATCCCCTTCTGTTATAATAATATTATGAGTTTTGAGCAGCCACAGGAGTTATTTCAGGGTTTGTAGTTTAATATAATTACTAGCTTTTGCCCGCGGCTTCGCCCGCGTGGAGGTCGGAAATTATCCCACGGAAACGTGCTACCTACCGCAATAAAAACTATCCTATGTGTAAATCCAGGTTATAAACTATCTGTGTGCCAAATTTCATCCAAATCCGTTCAGCCGTTTTTGCGTGATTGAGTAACAAACATGGAGCAGCCGACTATTTCTGTTTTGTGCTCGTTAAAGCTCGTACAGACCAGCGCGACGCGACACCGCGCCGCGACACGAACCATACAATTTCTAAGAAAACTTGACGGTATAACAATAACCGGTGTCGCGTCGCGCTGGTCTGCACGAAGCTTTAATGTTTAAATCTATCTAATTTAAATCTATTGTGTATTATTTTTTTGTTCTACTCGAGTTTATTATCTTTTTTTTATGCACGTGTTTCTGTAACAAATAAATTTATTTTCTTTCTTTCTTTCAAACATATAAACTTTCACATTTATAATATTATTATTACTATAGTAGCATTATTGTATTATTATTATAGTAGGTAGTATTAGTAGGTATTATAATACTTTCAGTAAAACGAAACTAACACCTCCCCAAGATACTATTATAAACATTAACATTATATTTTTGTCGTTACACGTTTAAATTAGTTCCCAACTATGTTGGGGTCGGCTTCCAGTCTAACCGGATGCAGCTGAATACCAGTATTTTACATGGAGCGACAGCCTATCTGACCTCCATAACCCAGGTACTGGGTAACACGATACCCCTTGGACAAAAAGTCTTGGACTGGTTGTCAGGCTTTTGAGCATCTGACGACCCGTAACGACTGTCAACGATCTACGAATGACAGCCCGGACCAACAGCTTAACGTGCTTTCCGAGGCACGGAGGTGTCTGGATATGTAATGGATGGTCTTGTTCACCCATCCACAAACCGGCCGCGGCAGACGTAGCTTATCCTTTGATGGGCCGATGCGGCTGTTATTATTTGCTTGCTCAAATAGCTAGATAAAGTATAGTAAGAATATTCTTACTATACTTGTGTATATACACGGTATCTCCAAAAAACCGGCCAAGTGCGTGTCGGAACACGCACTACGTACACACTAAAGGCTCGTTCAGACCAGCGCGACGCGACGGCGCGACGCGATTCGGACAATACAATTTCTAAGAAACTTGACGGTATAACAATAACCGGTGTCGCGTTGCGCTGTCGCGTCGCGCTAGTCTGCACAAAGCTTAATACGTAGTTGGGATGAATTTATTCTATCCTCGCGTTCCTGAGAAAAAAGGTTTTGACTGTCAGACGGACGGACGGACGGACAACGGAGTGATCCTATTAAGGGTTTTTCCTTTTGAGTCACGGAACCCTAGAAAGTAAAATCCTGTTTTATAAAAATACTGCATTATCAATTATTACAGTGTTTTGTCGTAACAATCCCCAAGGACCGCGAGTTGGAGACATGCTGTTTTACCTATTTTAAAATTTCATTGATATTTCATCCAGTTCACATGTCTAGTCCATTTTTATACAAAAATATCTTATCAATGCAAAGTAGACACATAAACGTCTTGTCTTCTGACGCCAAGTAATCAAGTAGTTTTTCATTAGTATCTCCAGTATTCCATGCTTCGTCTTTCCTATTTTCATTTTGATCAGGCGCGAACAAGCCTTCTCAGTGATATTTAATTGCGTATATTATTGCGTATCACCCCGTATTGCGTTTCAGCACGTTCGGTTCTAATTGCGTCGTTAAAGATAAAAATAGGACGCAATAACATACCTAATTTCAATAACGCGTTCTCTTCTGTTCACTTTATATCTTGTACATATGCGCTGAAAACATGCAATGATTTTGATAGGCTGCGTTTTGAAATAGAATAATATTCAAATCAAAATGGCATTCTATAATATTTTAAAAACGGAACACACGTTCACAGGTATTCAAATAAAACTTAAGCTGTTACCCGTTGCAATGTTGTTGGCACCTCTTGTTACCTACACCGAAAGTTTACGCGGAAAAATATATTGAATGACGATGTTACGCTGTGAGCCTGTGGTTAGGTAAGATGTACCTACTGCCTACCTAGTCAACGTGTTCCACTAGACGCAGTGGCACACATGTTTCCTACTACACGTCAATAATTGATATGAACGACATAAAACAGTTACGAAGTTTTCACGTCCTTTCTTGCTGTTACCACCTTTTGTTTTATAAACTTTGCGTGTAGGAAATGAGTTTTATGCTCAATAAATTTGTTATGCTTATGTAGTCCTTAGTCAACCGGCTATAAATGCCAATTTTGCATGAGCTATGGGTTATTATGTGCATGTACTTAACGTAGCTGCATTGGCTGCTAATATTCATTTCAGTGTTGATCATTTTTATGGCTTTTATTAGGTTGAATCGTTCACAGGTAATTTATAGTTTTTTTGCCTGTTTTCTATTAACACTTACCTATCAAGACATTTTGTCGGAGTCTACTTAAAATAAGAAGTTATTTCCTGGGACGGTAGATGGAAGATGTAAATATAATACGATTTTTAATCTCATTCTGCGCAAAAGTTGGGGACAGTAAAATTTTCTCGCAGTAAAAATAAAATATGGAAGCAAGTCCACGTTTCAAGGTGACCTAATTACGCGTCTCGAATCAACTGACACCCCTGTAATCCAATGGGTCTTCGTTAACCGTGGCCTATATACATTATAGGTAGAAAACTTTCATATGTGACTCCAAATAATTAATATTTAACTTATGTAGCACTTGATCTCGAAGGTCATAGACTTTAACGAAAGCAATAGAATTATACGATATTCAAATTATTCCTAACGTTAAAATATTGTTATACGACTGAGTACTCTAGTTATAAAAAATATTGCTTATAAACTTAATGGTAATATAAAAAAGTGTATTAGCAAAGAGAAATTGTACGTGCGGCTAGTGGCCAGCGCAAACTGATTAATTCTCGGCCGCTGTGCGAACTCCAGAAATATTAGCTCCACGAATATGAGATTGCTAATTCCACTAATGCAGCGGACAAATATCGCAAGTTCCCCTTACTCCCACACTTGCATTTCAACCATTTTGCCAAATCTATTTTACCAAGTAGTTAGAGGAATCCAGACAAATTCTAAAAAGCAATTTGATTATTATATTTGAATTGACTGATTTCATAAAGTGATCATTGAAAGAATCGAGTCGGCCGACAATGGCGATAATCGATAAAGTTATGACAACAACACGCAGCAGGCACATTGCGTATCATATCAACCGTAAGCAAGGAATTTAATTTAAAAACTTCCACGTAACAGGCATGGAATACTGTTTATTGCGCATAAGAATTTTGTATACTTTCAGTTTTCATATACTAACTAAAGAGGGACATAAAATTGGGCAGGTAGACGTATTGTTACTGTACAGTATAATACGCATCATGCGAACTTGCGTGTCGCATTCAAACAGTCAAAATTTGATTATGATGTAATAGGAATAAAACATATGATTATTGCCCATAATAAAAGATAAACTTTTGTTACTGAACACGTTCCTGTGTTGTTAGAAGTCTTGTTATAAAAAGGTTGTGGTCCATTCAAAAGTTATTTGCAGTTTAAAGTTAAAAGCATGTCATACGTAGGTCGCACCCTCACGCACAAGTGCAGTCTATTCATTTGCCGGATGGATTAATTTCCGCCGTGAGATCGTTCCGAAGGGAAATGCGATTGGAACAAAGTGTACGCGACTGGTACAGGGAGGGGTGCCGATATGTCCTTTGGTTTGGTGTTTTTATGTCCATTTTTTTTTAAAGGGTTAAATCATCAAAAACCTTGTATCTCGTAATTTATAAAAACAAGGCTACCTCTGTGTCTATAATATTTTGTTTCAATGGACGAGATGTTATTGGTGGGTCTTATTTTGTCCCCGTATGATCGACATGTTTCGGGTATTGTTCTGGGGAGCAGCGTCATAACAAGTTCCTCGCCTTATTTTCCGCGTCGGGCCTGTTGCCCACCGAGATTTAACTTTATTGCAATGCCGGCACACTGCCAAAGCTGTACTGGATGATTATTATGAGACTTTTCTTTTTCTTCGAGGAAGGAAAGACATGTTTATTTTTCCAATTATTATTTTATGAACTTGGAAAATTTTGTTCTTGTTTATTCTATTTAGATTATTTCGCATTCCTATTTTATTCATGCCTTGTATCCGGCACACAATTTCTATTCATTTTCCGAGTCCCTTCGATTTTATAAATTTATGTGCGCAACTTTATGATGCATTTTACGATGGCCTCTCGGTCAAACACGCGACTGCTAAGGTTTATGGTACTCACGCAGAGTTTATAACATGGCTAAAATAAAGGTTATTACTGACAAAAAACTCAACATAAACCGACATAATGATGACCAGGATACACAATTAAGTTTGTGTTTTATTCCCACGCCATGTTCTGATACATATATTATTTTCATCCAGTTCGTCATCAAGGGGAACATTAAACAAACCACTTTGTGTTATGGTAATTACTTGTGTAGAGTTTCTTTAATGGACCAAGTTACAAAAGTATTTACGCAAGGAACGTCTATTTGAATGGTGTAAACATAATTTGTGGACAAAGTTGTAGATGTAATGTTTTGCGTGACGATGTTGCCAACACAAGCGACCGGATTTAATTAAAACTGTCACATGTTGTTAATTTTTGTAAGGATTCAGAAAATTACACTTTGTCGCCATTACGATTAAAAGTTGGAAACAAGCATTTGGTACGTGATATAATGTAAATAGGATTCTGTACATTATATGATTACGAGATTTAAGAAGTGGTTTTAAGTTAAACATACAAATGTATGTCTAGTCATTATAAAGGTATCTTTCATCATGTGGTAAATCTAAATATAGGTAAATGAAGTCTTCTTTAGGAACTTGAAGGTTTTCAAGAAATTAAAATGGTTAATAAATATTATGAACGCTTACGCTCATACCTACCAGTTCTTGATCATCAAATTATACAATCTGTTGAAGATTAATTCAGCACAAATACATTGAGCCCTACTCCCTAAACTGTCTTACGTTCAAATTGAAGCGCCGTTCAATTTTAATAGTTATCATCCGTAACGTTCAGTCCCGGGAGTTGCGTTGGACACGGTGTCTTTGCTAAAATCCGGCATACGCCGCTGATAGATGACATTTAGTGCAGACAGAGTTGTTCCCCGGAGTACCTTTCGCTCCACGCCGTTGAACAAGTGCCAATGAGGACCAATCTCTGGGAAAATTTGCAAAAATAAGCTGAAATCGACTAGAAATGAGTTCGTGCTCCGGATACCCGGATCCCTATCTAGAGGAACACTCATGACTCCAATTAAGAAGTTTTCCTTTTCAAAGGTAAAATAATTCAAATTAATAATTCAGCACACATTAAACATTTCAGCTGGTTTCCTTTTTTATTTTTATGCCAAGCCGGTCTAAACAAAACGCGTATTTGCTTGATTTAAGTATTTATTTTTTCGAAAATTTACTCCACCGAGGCCACAATTTAATTTGCAGTTGTTTGTAGAATTATTGTTATTAATCATTAAAAAATAACTACTTCAGGTACTTGGTATTCATCCATCTGTAAAGAAAAATTAAGTTTAAGTTTTTATGATGTAATTACGTATCTCATTCGGATTCAGATTCAGATTCATTTATTTATTGTAAAACATTATAAGTTCTTATTTGGTAATAGGTACATTGAGGGCGCTATGCTTTGCCTCTAGGGCGTACAAAAGTAGTAAATACAGATTAAACAATTAAAATTATTAGATTAGATTAGAATTATTAGATTAGACAATTTAAATTAATACAGATGTACGAACCACAAATAAACAAGTAACATTTATGACTAAAAGAAGATTACTGATAATTCTGTGTCAATCATCGTTATAGATTTACGTACTCTGTGCGCTATAATTATATAATAATACTGTTATAATTTTTAACGTGGCGATATTATCACTGACGTCCTCGTCCACGCCACGGTATCACGATAATACAGGTAAGTAAAATGTATGGAAATATTATTATGAAGACGCTTTTAAATTTCCGTCCACGATATCGTTATAACGACTTCGTATATCACGTATTTCCATACATTTTATGGACGTAATCATGGACGTCCACGATAATATCGTCAGTTTAGGAATTACGTATATTAGTGCACAGTTCATAAATGTTAATCAAAAAACCTGCTAGAATATTTAGTTACAGAAATAATTATTATATTATCATACCTTTCTCATTTCTTTCTGCATTCTTCTATTCAAGTCAGAGTGCACTTGCTTTGTTGGTTTAGGTTCAGTATTAAGCACTTCGGCCTTGTCGATAACATTATATTTATATGAATTATTTAAACGAGTTTTTGTATAGACATTCGCAATTGTAATGCTCTCCGTTGTAGTTGGCTCCAGATGCGATAATTTATATTTGTCTTCATAATATGATACCAACTTCATCATGAGGACATCTTCAAGAATACCTTTTTGCGTATTTAGCGTAATCTAAAATTTCAAAAATATAAAATGACACAAGCAGTTAAAAAGCTAAATGGAAAAAAAGGTAAAAGGACAGTGCCCAAAATGCTTTTAACTAAAGACTTAACCAACATCAATAAATTAGCAATAATGCAATTAATACTAGGCACAAACAATCAATAGGAACTCAACCTATTTCTACTCAAAACAATGAAAAATTAAATTAGTATTTGTCGCAGATGGATTGTCGAATCCGTTGTTCTACATAACGACTAGCTGTTTTACAAAACAACTCTGTTATGTAAAACAGCTGAACAATGTTCAGCTGGATTTCCATGCGTTACATTTAACAAAACTACTACCCACGATGTGATGCAGAATGGCTTATCTTCAGTCACAATAGACGTTTGGTGTAGCTCTTAATGCCGAATCGGTCTTTAAGCTAGGGCACCCTGACCAATTGATTTAGGTTAGGTTATAACTGTGACAAACCGCGCGCACTCTGAGCGAGCGATACCGCGGTAGCAGTGGTGATCGGTACTTCCAAGTTGGTTGCAGTTACTCATTTAGTATTTTTAGGACTGATTTTCATAAGACTTTGATAACTTCGATGTTAAAATTGTCCTTAAATCACTGTTTTCACTTGAGTTAAGGTCATTTTCACTCATATTGCTCGTTTTATTTATTTCTGTTTCGGACGCTATTATTCTTGTTATGACACACAGAGCCTCGAGCGACAAAATTTAGAACTAAAATCTACAATCTGACGTTTCATTTCACGCTGTTTTACATAACCTCTAATCGTTGACCGGCTGCATTGATAAATGCAAAACGTTTATGCTATTCTGCGTTAAAGTTAAATAATTATGGAAAATAGCTAAACGTCGTTCAGCTATTTTCCATAATTATTGAACTAAAAACATCTCCGTTATGTAAAACAGCTAGCGCTTATGTGATAGTGGGATTCGACAATCCATCTGCAACATATTCATTGTTAGTAATTAATCATTATCAATCATTTATTGAAAGAATAGGTATACCTATTTAAACTAAGTAATACGAACCTGATTTCTCCGATAATTCTTGATCGACGGCGTTGACTGTGTACTATGGCTGGAATGTACATCATTTTGACTTACATCTGTTTTCTTAAATTTGTATACCATTGATCCCAAGTCTCTTAGGAAGCTGCCAAAATGACTATCGAAATTCGGCACATTATCGTTTGGGATCTGCGTTAAATAATTGTATTAATTTTAAGATTGAGCAAACACTTACAAATAATAAACAAAATAGAACAGTGAAGGTACCTGTGAATTTGAAGCAACACCCAACTTTAATACGAAAACGAGAACAAAACTTATCCACTGTCCACGGAACGTCCTGCTCATGAAAAGAATTGAACTGAACAACATGTAGCATTGAAACTAGTACAGCCTTACACTAAAATCGTTTTCAATTGTAAAGGTGTTATTTCCTGCTGGAACTTTACGATCGGTGCTAATCTTTCTTTTTACAATCTTTTATTTTCAATTTTTGTTGCAAAAAATCATAGCTGAAATTTGCAATATCGAGAAGCCTTCTCAATAATACAAATTTCAACACCCGCAGATATAAATTTTTGCAACAAAAATATAATTCTATTAAAAAACGTACTGTCGGAGTGAACCGTCACGTATGTATCGTGTGACTAAATGCAAGTCGAGTCAAGGCGAAATCTGAGTGTAGGTTTAATGGTTTCGCCTTGATCCTGAGCGAGTCGGGAGCGCGCAGTTACACAGCTAGATTTATTAGTTCAATTACCCAGGCCCTGTTCGGAGCCGCTTCGCTTGCTTGAGCGCAGACGCCAACAACTAAATTTTGCTCAGGTTGCAACACATTCTATGTTCACCTTTTTTTCCTCTTTGCAACGATGTTAATGTACAAACCTAAATAAGGAACGCTTTGTTGTCGCAGAATTAACTTGGCTTTTTTGCAAGAATTAAGGCATTGTTCTAATGTTTTTAGAGATTGTCAATGTTTTGATAGCACCAGCTTAGATGCGGATGTTTACCGTAACATTGTTTAAACATAGGTGCGTATGTAGTTTGAAGAGAAAAATATTTGATAGTTTGCTTAGGGAGCAAACAACTATTTTAAAAGCGAGAGTGTTTCTTTGAATTCTGAGCGCAGCTAGGGATTCAAAGTACGTCACTCGAGCTTAAAATAGTGTTGCTCCTGAGGTGGACACTACTTTTTATCACCCTCTATGAGAAAATAAGTAAGTGCAACTATGTTCTCTGGAGTTAATATAATACTTTCATTGTCACTACTTGAGGAAGACACACAATTGTTTAATAAAACTTAGTAAAATCTGAATTTGAGTAAACATGCGAACGAAGGCGGAATGCATTTCGCGCGTTTTTTATTTTCTCACAAACTTTTTTTTTTATTGGCTCGCGCGCGATTTGCCTCATTCAGCCTGTTACTTGTTACTTGTTCGTACAATGTTCGTGATTGATCTTTTTGGTGATTGGAACTTTTTCTAACAATATCCACATTCCAAATTCAAATTACTTTTAGTCCCTAGGGATTAAAAAGCAATTTTAGTCCCTGTTTACTAAGAATAAACTAGCTCTTTTTTATTAATAGATGTGATAAAAAGAACATTCTAGTAAAGCCACGCAGTCTGAAAACAATGCAAATAATGATTTCGACTCTACATTCAAAGATGCGAGCTTACGTGTCATGTTTACGTGCCAGCTAGTCGCCTTTTACGACCCCTACAGAAAAATAAACTATCCCACACTGTGGAAAAAACTTGAATTTTCTTAATTATTACATAATAATGGCTAAGTAGAACAAACATGAAAACAAATACGATATTACAGAAAATTAATTATGCAACCGGCTCGGCGGTAATAGTGAAGTATAAAATCTTGCAGCTATAAGAGCCATTTCGTTACGTGATTTGCTTTTTATTGTTAGTATTAATTAACGTACAATGTTGTAAAGCTGGTGTAGACCGGCGGAGCGACGAGCGGAGCGAGTCGCGACCACAAACACCCCCTATCGATACAACTTGGCCAACTTTCAAATTTGTGGGTTGGCGCTTTCAGAGCTCGCTTATACGCACTTAGCTTTACATGCGAATTAGTTAAGAGATTGCTGAAGTCCGGATATGTCCAGAAAATTGTTCCGTTTTAACAACAATAGATTGTGAAGGATGCTTAACCCGTTCAGTGCTGGGTGCTCTCTTGGAGGGTTCATAATAATGTAGGTTTTTATTAGCGAATACAGCATTATAAACCGTGAAAATAAAATCTGATGTATATATTAATAACATTTATTAGTGTATGCGTTGGTTTTAAAATCAAGTTTTTTTATTAATTTTTTGTTCACGGTTACAAATATACACAAAAACTTTAAAAGGTCGGAAATTACGTATAGCGACAAGACCTCCTGAAAACACAATTTTACTTCGTTTTACAGTGTTTTATAACACGGTTTTAAACCTAATGCCGTTGACCGTCCGCGATGGTTAGCTTTAGCGCAAACATAATGCCGGCAACCTTCCCGGAGGGTTCACTTCCAATATGTATGGTGGCTTGGCGTAAGAGTTCTATGAAAATGAGTGGAATCGAAAGTGTTAAGTAACTAATTAGACATGAATCAGCAGGTGCAAGATATGATATCTATAGCACTACTAAACGCACGGGTCGATCGAAAGTTAAGCTACGGTTCGTGGATGGGTGACCATTCAATAAATATTGAGACCCCTCCGTGCCTCGGAAAGCACGTTAAGCCGTTGGTCCCGGCTGGCATTCGTAGATCTTTGACAGTCTTCACGGGTAATCAGAAGGCAAAAAGTAATGGTATCGTGTTACTCAGTAACTGAGTTGTGCAGGTCAGATAGGCAGCAGCTCCATGTAAAATACTGATATGCAGCTGCACCCGGTTACTTGAAGTCGACCCCAACATAGTTGGTAATACAGTAATAGTTGGTAGTTGGTCGTCAACTTCAAGGCGTTTGTGGTGCGAGCACCGAATCTGACCTGTCTGTTGTCATGGAAGAAGACTTTTGGCCGCTCTACGTGGTGTTCCGTCACTTCCACGGAGAAGTACCACAGCAAAAGGACAAGCTAGTGAAGTGAAGTGCTAATTACATAGTTTTAAGCTATGTATTAACACAAGTTTTTCAAGTTTTGTTTATATTAAAATATGTAGGTATGTTGAGGTTAAGGTATTTTTCTGTGGGCCTTTGTCGCCTGAAATAAATGGTATTATTATTATTAAAAGGCTAGGCAAATTGATTTTTTGTTTGTACAGTACGGTGACCATGGCCCATTGTGTATTAGTAATTACGCAGATAAATTATACATTTCTAACATTCCCGAAAGGCGATTAATTCAATTGTTGACGGCAATTAAGTATTATTTTATTTATAACTAGTATACACGACTATGATCGCGTGTTAAAGGTGAATATAAAACGATTACATTGTTCTATTAATTTTCTGACATGCCTACGGTTTTCTTTAGCCTATTTAGAGTCAAATAATGCTGTTTTGACCATTATAGTAATTAAACAGTAAATAGTCGTTTTTTAATGACGTCGTTTTGTCATTACTTTTATTATTCGTAGCTTAGGTCAGTATTCCTGCAAACCTTAAAGTATAAAATCATTTTACATAATATTTCGTTGCAAGAGAAAAATATTTCAAGAACAATCAACTTCGTTTCAACTTTAATTTTTTCCTCTTTAATAGTTGCCTGCAGTAATTTTCTTCGAAAAAACCTTTAATGAAAACTTTAAAAATTCAAAAGCTGGTTCACACTGTTTTATTATGAGAGAAAATTAATCTGGCAGGTTCTTCTAGGGGACTGTAGGTTACACCGTCCAAGATCCGACTAAAATATGAAATTATGAAAAAGAAAGAACTGCTTGTGCTCTGCAATTAGCCAATCAACCTTTAAAAAGATTAGGTAAATCCAAATCTAATTTCAGTTTTACACCTCACCTAACAACGAAACACCTAACAAGTTGGTCGCAGATTAGAAACCACGTAGGTATATGCAGCAAAGTAAATAGCTTCGAGCAAAGTTAATAGAGCTATCCCAGTATCCCACTGTCATTGTTGTCAGTGTTCGTCGACAAAGTTTTACAGCCAACAACACCAAGCACCAACTTCACATCTGCAATTAAAACAGCATTATTACGTGAGACTGAAACTGTTCGCTAAAAACATAATCCAAGTCAGTTTAGTGGCACTTACCATGAAGAATGTAACGAAATACCAATAAACTTACAAGTTTACTCGTTTCGAAATATATCTTATTCTCGTATCTCTTGCTGGGCGTGAGAATTCAATTTGTTTCCAGCTTTAAAATAAACTTCGGTAAGTATCTATATATGGCGTGCACATCGGAATCGACTAGGTACAGCTACATCAGGAAAATATGTCTGTTTTGATTACTTAATAAAACTAGACGGATTAAGTAACGGAGAGCCTAGAATTTATTGAAGCTGCGAAATATACAGTGAGAATTATTTGCTCATACGTAAGTAGAAATAGGTTTTGCTAGCAATAATAATATTTTCTACTTTAGCGGACAAAATATGTATAAAGGTGGTCACTAAACAATTCAGGTCAGCGACTCGTTATATTGATGGAACGGGTCCGAATGTGAGATAGTGTTCGCGGGCTGTGCCGCCCGATAGCCGCCGCGCTCATGAATATTGTAGCAGCACGCGCGTCCGCTGGATCCTCCAGATTCCGAGCCTGTATCAGGAGCTTTATATACCTACACCTTTACATTGTTTCCCATGCAATCCCTAAATATAAGTACGGACCGCACGGACCTCTGTACTTCACCGCTTTTTGTTTACGCACAAAAAGTTACATCTATGAATATTTTCGACGTCGTTTCGGGATAGTAAGGACTTAGTTTATCTTTTTCGTTCAGGAATGGTAATATATTGCGGCGAGAACTTTTTGCGGTTTAGATATTTTGGCTGACTATGTAATAGTGGACGACCCTTTCGGGAATGGCGATACAAATACGGAGTAAAAGTTAAACTTGAAAGGTTAGAGTTGAGTACGTGATGAGTTAGATATATTATTCAGTTTGGGTGTGCAGTGCGAGCGCGGGGCGGCGCGGGCGCGGCTGGAGCTCGCGTGCCGGGCCGGGCGCCGGGCGCAGGCACTAAGTGGTGTGGCGCGACGATAATACGTCAAACCGCCGACTGCGGTTCACCCACCCCGTCCGGCTAAAATTTAATAGTACTCCACTGCACCTAGCCTACGAGGCTACGCTGTTATCTCTTCAGGGAGCTGTGTCAAGTTGTCGCGATGTTATCTAGAGGAAGTGTGAAACTACTCTTAGCTGTTCGGATGAACTGTAGTAATTATAGTCGGTCACTTCTACACACTTAATTCAATAGTGCATTGCCCATAATACGCTATTGAATTGAGTGGCGTTTTACTTTTATTCTATCACGCACTTAAAAATTACGCACGTATGCAGTAGTTATGTGACTATGGGTTACAATCCCCAGCTGTAACCCGGCTGGCTTCGACGGGCAAAAATTTAATCTACCTTTCAAATTCGGCACTCAGATAAATTTTAACAGCAAACGCGTTTAGTCCGATATGTTGGTTGAAAGGTTTACCGACGCAATTTGACCGACAGCTCTATTTGTCGGGAGAGCAGATTGCAGGTCATTCGTATGGCACGGGACAGATATAGTATGCAGCTGAAGCGATTACCTACTCAATGTATTCACATAAATACTTCAACCGACTTGTGGCTTGGTCATTGTGATGAATAGAGTTTTAAAATTTCTTTAGTCCAGTTATTTGATTTCCATCATATTATAACAGACGCCAACTACACGGAAATCTTTACCACTATATTAACCCCCATCACCCGTACAGTTGTAGGATATATGTCTTCCCTCGGGATCCGCAAACCTGAGTGGATCAACTCGTGCTGAAAAGCTGTAATGATTAACCTTTGAGTTGGAACCCTTTAGCGAACCATTAATGAACGCCGTTCACCGTAATTGATCTGTTCTCAGTTGTGGCTTGCCCTTAACAAGATGAATTATATTGTGAAGATTGCATTCCGACGATATATTGAATTTCGTGTAATGAGTGACTTGATCCGTGCGTGCGTTTACTATGATTGAGTGTTATGAATGATGGGAGGAAAGACAGCAAAATGAGCAAATCTTAAATAAATATTAAGACCCTCAATATGTCTTTGTTTGTTTCTTTTATATTTGTAGTGAAAAGAAAGAAAGAAAGAAAAATATTAAGGTGCACCTTTTTGGTGGTGCCTAGGATAGAACTGGCAAATCAGAATTCTTCTATTTGTTCATGCCAAGAGGCAACGGGATAATCATTTCCCGCCCGCCAGCGTTGATTGCTGACGACAAAAGATTTAAAGTTAAACAATTCCAAGTAAAAAGTAATTGCTACATTGTTTAGAGTTATCAATTTACGCCTAATTAAAAACTAGTAATGAACATTTAAAATCACCTGGAGTTTCTCCATTTTAGTACAATACCTACGAAAAATTCAATTTAGGCCCAAAGAAACCAACTTGCATATAAAGTGATTTGAAAACCGAGTCAATCGTAAATAAATTCAGGTGAGTCATGCGAAATACTAAAAATGTTACCAGGTCAAAAAGCATCGTGTTTTGTAAAAAGCACAAAACAATTTTTGATTCAGTCAGTAACTGAAAGTGTTCAGTGTAACTTTCATTTATGCAATTAACTGTTTCGTTTATGTTAACGTTTCAACATTACGTACCTATTGCAACAACCAAAAACGTAGATTATGTATGTACAACTATGAAAGTTTGAGTGCAAGTCCGAGCTGAAGTTCAAGTTAAAACTTTACTTAACAGTAACGTCTACTGATTGCTTTCTCTCTCAAGTTGTAAAACTCTAATTAAAGTAATAGGCCGCTAAGTTGTTCATTTGCAATAAGTTTCTGATTTGTTTAAGTATTCACTATTCGGAGTTCTTTACAAGATCAACGTTTCTTAAGTGCGTGTCGGACCACGCACAATGAAGGGTTCCGTAGCTGGGATGAATTTATCCCAAGAACAAACTTAACATTGTAGTTGAAAACCACGTTCTCATGTTTTTCAAACTGCAAATTTAAGTTGGTTGATTATTACTCGTTAACCAGTACAGTCTACTTAGCTCTGATAGTTTTCCTTTTAATTTCGTTATATATACTACTACCGTGAATTTTTTCAGATTTCCAAAACCAACCATTTAGCTGGCAGGGGGCGGGGACACATGACTCATGAAAAAAAAAAAAAACATTCCCACTTTACGTGTAGCGGAGGTACCCTAAATACCCTAAAATATATTTTACTTGATTTTATTTTTTACCACTTTGTACCACCCATGCCAAATTACAGCTTTCTAGTACTAACCGTCTCTGAGCTAAGCCGCGGACAGACAGACGGACATGGCGAAACTATAAGGGTTCCTTGTTTACTACGGAACCCTAAAAATTGGATTGGATTTTTTCCTGTTCAATGGTGGGATGTTCCGATAATATCTTTATTTTGCATAAAATATGGTACACAAAAGGTCTTAAATATAAATATAAGTAGTTCCATATATTTTGCTTGCATTGCGCTTGCATGCAAAAAATACCTTAAAATTAAATTTTATACAAACACCTCAATTGTTAGGTTGCGGGCCCGAAAACAGCGGCGAGGAGCGATGGCCGAGCGGGGAACAATTTTGTACCGTCGCCACCGGCCCCGCTTGGCCATCGCTCCACGCCGCGGGTTTCGTGCCCCCAGCCTCACTATTGGGATTATTTGGTAAAATATAAAAATAAATCTTTAAAATTACGAAGCAATTTTATGTAAGATCATTGTCAAACTGCCGTACCTATAGCCAAAATTTTGAGAATGGCAATAAAAGATCTTAATAGTATCTACCTCCTAATTCTAGAGTTCGTGAAATCATAAATATAGCAATCAAGTAAAGTTATATTCTGAATTTAATTTAGCTAAAGTAAGTAACGAAACAAGAAGTAAGACGAAGACACGACGTACGAAGTAAGTAAGTAACGTAAGTTAAGTTTGTAGCGAATACCTACCTACCAATATAAACTGAAACAATATAAACACATGAGTAGTTCTAGTCTGTGGTAATAGGAACACAATTTGTCCTGAAATAGTGTTCACATTATTTTAGTTCTGTAACACATTAAAGTTGGCAACACAGAAAATGGAACGTAATAATTTGAAGTGACATTCTCTTTCTATTTCGCTTGGTAGTGACTTCGGTCCAGCTACAAAATATCTATGTTCACGCCTTTTAAGGATCTGTGTCGTTGCCTTGATGCTTAGTTACTCAGTCCAAGATCAGCAGTGATCGTTGATTTACTCGTCAGTTTCATGGTTGGATAACTAAAGATATTTATACTTAACTAGCTGACCCAACAGCCGTTTTCCTGGCCAAATTTCAATAACCATAGAATATTTTTTGAGATTTTCTCATTTTCCCGGCCACTTCTCAAATTTTTCTTTCCGTAGACACATGATTCGGACTATTACGAACATTTTAAAAAACAAAAATTTGCCAAGTCGGTCCAGACATGCGAAGTGATGCGCCGACTTCCGACTTCAGAAAAGTAGACGGTTGCAGCGCAACTTACGAAAGTCGTAAGTACCTATGTTACAAAGTGAAAAAACGTTTAATTTTTGGTCCCATTTGTCTTGCTCTAACTTGCTTAGTGACGGGCTTATGGTAAGCTTAGTTAATCAGTATTAAGCGTGTCGAGGTGCTTCAGAAAATAATATAATTTTTATTTTGTTTCTTCACAATAACGTGATTGGAACGACCACGAACAACTCACTCATCAAACCCCGGGGTACTGAAATATATACCCAATATTTTTGTCAGACCATGTATATTAACACTGACCTTTCAGTCTCACAAAATGGAGACTAAAAGGTTAATATACTTACATGGTTTCCAAGAACTCCCTGACTAACTGGAGTTAAGCTTATATCAGTTATGTACGTTGTATTTATGGTACAAAAATATAACTCCATTAACTTCAACTCCTACATCTAAGATTAGAACTTCTCCGCAGATAGTAAAGAAAATAAAATCTAAAAAAAGATTACGCATAACTGGGTATCTTTGTACAAAAGTTGTTTTAGAGAACAAAGGGAATCTGACTAGAATTGGTGTATTGTTGCTGAGGTCCCTAATAATGGGAGACAAGAGGCAAAATATCGCTAGCACAATGTCACACATGTCATCCATTGTCTAAGATATTAGAGTTACAATCAATCACGGGTGTGTCCGTGACATGTTCGTAATTAGGAGCGAACCTACGGGGGAGGCCTGCGACTATTCCAATAGAGGACTATGTCGCAGCTCTCATGTCGATGCGAGATTGTTCATTGTATCGTAACGTCAAGAATATAGAATCTATTCAGTGTTCAGATGAATGTGGCAAGTCAGTTTCCAACAAAAGGATACCGGGCTACCAACACATATTCTTTTTAAAGAATTCGGGCTACTGCTGAATATTGCCACATTGAATCTCATATACTTATGCTTGTTCTCAGAAACATGGAAGGTAAGATTAGCCTGTGCCCAGACTAATAAAAATAAAGCCAGAGTCACTTTTTAAACATCCAAGCACTGTATAACGTTTAATAATTAACACAAGCCAGGTGCCTGATGGGAGTTCCCATCGACAAAAATGACGAACTTCTATACAAACTTTAATCGGAGGTGAATTTTCAAACTCCTTTCTTAGTGCTCACTTTCGCTATATAAAGAACTTTTGCTGTACATAATTGCATTTTTCTAGACACGTTGTATGTCATCATCAGTGAACGAATTTAAGATTTTTATTAAGTAGAGATACATGTGTTACCCACCTTGGTTCACGATATAGATACGATACAATAACGATAAGACACCGAATAAGTCGACGTCAGTTGTCGTGGCAGCGGATGTTGCGACGTTACATGGGTCGCAGTGTTTCGTTGAGTCGACGACGACGCACGCCGCCCTCCGCGGGATCTTAGACGTTCAGACGTCGACGTCGCGACGTTTAATTAAACTCTAGTGGCTTCCCGCATTTCAGACACATCCAAAACTTTATTTTTCCACGAAGATAATATGTTACGGTGCTACTGCGGTTCAGGTATAGGTAAAGTCCCTTTCTTAACAGACGAGGGATTCCAAGAATACAAGAATCAGAGACTGGATTAGGTTTCTTTTTTGCGAAATATTCGTGGTTCGTTAGCTGTTTTTTGGAATAATAAAATGAACCCGGTTTTCAATTAATTGTTGCCTTTATTTTGCTCTTTTCAAGCCAAAATTTTAATTAGCCAGACAATGTTATGTTACTGAGCTTGTGCGGCACAGACTGGCAATAAACATATGCACTACCCACCCTTTGTTTTAAGGCAAATGGCTCTTAATAATGGCAGAAACTCAATAAACTTCACAGCATTAAGTTCTTTGACTCTTCTGAACTTTTGGAAGCCAATTAATAATTTCGTGGCTTCTCACTTGTCAGACACATCTTAAACCGAACTTTTCTAACCAGATAATTTAATGAAAGCGATATTTGATGTAGAAGAATAAATTATTTCATAATTTCCTTTGTTCCAAATCAAAATATTTTATTTCCCATTTATTTTAAAGATTGTTGCTTTGTTGTTGTTGTGTGTCGCTAAATCCTTGCTTTCCAGACTAATGGAAACTTTAATTTCCTGTAGATATTAAACGTTAGAGCGTTATACCCAAGTATTTACTGAATAGTTCCGTTACAAGCGCTCTGTTTTAGATTGCGGGCTCAAAGCGAGCGGCGAGGAACGAAGGCCGAGCGGGCAGTGGCGTTGGTACAAAATTGTTCCATCGCCACCGCCCAGCTCGGCCATCGCTCCTCGCCGCTGGTTTCGTGCCCACAACCTTAGAGTTTTAGGGATAGTGGCGTTCTGCGAAAATTGAATACAATTCGTATTGTCTGAATAAGTTTAGTAAAAACCACAAAATATTTAAAAGTTCTTCGACCTTTACAGCTACTCGTATCTAAATGATCTCTGGGGTCCTAAAGAAAGAAAGAAAATCACAATTTTACGAATGTCTAGACTCCGACTAATTAAACAATAGGTAAGTATAGGAAGAAAGTACTCCGAAAAAGCGAATTTTAATATTGTTGCTTTCTATCTTAATAATTCGTAAAAGTGCTCCGTTAAGATAATAGGGTTCGCAGATCGTGAATCTTCTTAATTACCAACAATGTTGAAATTAAGCTTTTAATGAGTTTTAATTAACAAGTTTAGGGACGTTGCGTGAAAATACTTAACGATTGCCGCGAGATAATTTAGACAATATCTAACGGTAAACGACTAACGAAATAACAATTACAAAATAAAAGGGAATGGAAGCTTGATTAATATTTTACCATCGTCCATTTCTGTAGCCTAATCTCTTAAATTTTGTTACTAGTCGAATGATCTATATTTTGCCTTATTTAATTTCTATATACTCCATCTTTTGGCAAAGGAAAATACCTACGTAATATAACGCCACAGCAGTAAATTCAATAGCTCTATTGACCATAACACACACTGTTATCCATCTCGATGACACCAGGGCAGAGATATACACAATTTATGCGGAGACGGAGCCAACTGTCCTAGCCTAGGGTGCAAGTAGGTCACACTCAGGAGTTGGCTGCCAACCTGCCTCCAAGTTGCTGCAGGTGTGATCTAGAAAGGCCTGATTATAGACCGGCGTAAGTTTTACAAATTTAAGATAGCGTCTATGGAATGTCTATCGCAAAGCAATAGACTGCGATAATCTTATAAAAAGTACTTTTGCAGCAATCCAGGGTTATTAATTACTGCGAAATCCACAAGAGCCGTTCAAATAGAAGTCTATTTGAACGGCTCTTGTTCTTAAATATACCAAGACTGATTACTTAACATAACCCCCGGTTTATTCTGATATTTTTCTTCTGACGCAAAACAATGAACTACTGAAGTATTAGTACTTCATGCTCTTTTTTCATACTGTTTCCCGCATTAAGAGAAACACAAACCTACAACATGGATTCCCGCATTTCAGTTTTCTTCCAATTAAAAGTTTTTGATTAAATAACTACGTTCCGCTCGCCGATGTATGGATTAATTTACTCAATGTATAATGCCAATAAACGAATACATATGAATTGATTTTAGTAATTGAATACTTGTGCTGATTGCGTAATGTATCATACAACAAACGTCTACTTGATTAGCCTAATTACAAGCGAATCGGGAAAATTACGTAATCAATCAATTTGTTTTGATTTCCCTAATGAGTTACGGAAAACTAAATAAACAAGGGAAGTATACAGTAAAAGTGAAGGTAAATTATACAGAGCGCGTCTCTAGGACGCGACAGGTTGAATGTGGACAAATTAGTAGTAATTTGCGTCACAACGTTCCCGTTTCGGACCAAATGTGAATATCAAATGAGTGTTCAAGCCACCCATTTGGATCACTCTCGGCCGATGCCAATCATTTCAAAATTGATGCTTGCGGCTTTCACTCGACGACTGTTAATTATTGCTAGTGCTATTATTCCAGCTGTGGTTTATTACCTGCTCCTCATATTTTATGCTCTTTATACTGATGTTATCGTTTTTAATAAATATGTAGCGATTTGTTATACGTCTGTAGCCGGAGAGGCGGTTGTGTGGGAACACAACAACTCCGTAAGGTAATCTGGATAATACGTAATTGATTTTTTATACCGACTTGCAGTTTCGAAATCGAGAATTTTTTTATAGCTTTTTATATTGTTGGCGTAGGTACTTATAAATATTCTACTCTTTATTCTTTGTTAATCGATGAATAATTTAAAAACCAAGTTCTTCTGCCTTTAGAATGCTCGTAATTGCTGTAGCAAAGAATGCAGAACCAGAAAATAAAATGCTAACTTCACATTGCGACTTCATAATCTTCAGCACGACTTTCATAAAACTTGTTTAACAGCTCTGCTCAGAATTTACCTGCTTCTAGTATTAAATAAGACAGTAAATAGAAAAAGTTAAGGAGTTGCGATACTGAGCTAAAGTTATATGTACAAGGAGTCAAGGAGTCCCCCGCAACGTCCTGATTATGTCGCGACCAGATTGAATGCCGGAACAAAGGGATCTTATTGTTATTCACCCCTGTAGTGTAGCAGTGACAAACTATTTAGGCGACGTCGCAGCCCTTAAACGGCACAGTTGATTGTTTTCAGCCAAAGGTTAACTACCTGTGTAAAGCTGGAGGAGGTGTTAGTCACAATCTATTGCTGTACACAGAGAAGATGCTCCAGGCAGTATTAATTGTTGGTAGTTTGGCAACGAGCTCGTTTGTGATATCTTTGATGTTCGACTTTAGGAAGTGTTAGGAATGGAGCCATTCAATTAAGTGATGTTTTTATTTTGATTTTATAATATATCCGAATGGTTTTCTGAGTTTATCTTGGACATTACTGACATCGGTGAAGGAAAACACCGTGAGGGAACCTGGACTTATAGTTAATATAAGTCTGAAATCACAAACCCGTCTTGAGCAATGCTCGTGCCTTCTTCGTATGAGAAGAGGCCTTTTCCCTGCAGTGGGACAGTAACAGGCTGGTATTATTATATTAACATATCCGAATGCTGTTTCTGTACCTTGTCATTTAGGTTTACACACTGATAGTGTTGTAAATTTTTCCCCCAAATTAGGTAGCTTCGTCATCTATTGAAAAAAAAATCTTTCCCAACCAAGCATAAGAGAGAGATACCTACCTAAGCCACATAAAGTGGTATATTAAGGAAACAAAAGCTTATTATAAGATGCATAAGTTTAGTTACCAAACGCATAATTATTTCGACTCTATTCTAAAATGAGTCATTGTTCTATCACAATGAAGTTATAGGCGACCTCCGGCAGTCCGCACCATATTTCAGTGCGCTATCCAATCTTCAAACGTAATACTTTATTACAACAGAACTTTCAGGGCACCTGCTCGCGGCATGGGTCTACTTGCCTCGTTAACAATTGTTTTTAAAATTCTACAATTTTATAAGATTTTCATTGTAGTAAGATTATTAATACATCCGTTACACTAGAATTTTTCCTGCATGGTTAAAACTAATTAATGTTGATTTAAACGAGTGTCCATGGAGTTTCTTGCCCGTTCTTCTCCATAGGTTCACTACGCTTTGGAATGAGCAACTAGTTTCATGTTTCTGACTGACCGACTCCTTGACAATTCAAAAGTACCTGTAAATGGTTTAATAGAAATAAATGCTTTGAATTTGAGTTTGGTCACAAACAAAGAAAATATTGTTGTATTGTAAAGTATGCCAGATTCGAACTTACATTTTGTCACGCAAAATGGTGCTTTTCAGGTTCAGGCAGTCTTTTTCACTGTAGCTTTATGCCTGTTGCTAGCCGATTGCTCTGAAAAAATCAGTTTAAGTATATGAATATCTCGACAATTATCCTCACGATTCATGTATGTAGGTATACATACCTAACCTACCGACTGTAGGCATTCTATGTACATATTTCGTGGATTTAATGAAGAAGTTCTACTGTACCTACCTATTTTAATGACGCAACAGAAATATTGAGTAATTAAATCCCAGACATGTAATAATGTGGAGCCTACGCTCGTTTGTAAATACTGGTACTTATTTATCTTAGCTCATTTTATCTGAGCTGAGAAAAGACAGAAAAGGAGTACAAAACTGGCTGTTGGTAGGTGCGTAGGATTCTGCGTTATTTCTTGTGAAATAATACGTCAAACATTTGAACCAAGTTTAGTTATAAATACATTTGTCTTCGAATAGAGCCCAATTTTTGTTACCAAGAAATTGTTTCTACCTTTATTTTTACCCATTCTCGCCGGTACATTTTTATATATTAAATTTCTCGTATCGCTGGTCAAAGTAACTCTATAATCTATTCACGTATATATTGTACCTGTGTAACTCGAAAAGGTCGCGTTGTGTATCGAATTTCTGTTATATTTCACCTCTCAAACACCTCCTTTAGATTTGTTGTTTCAGATCGACGGAGCTGGAGGCAGCCGAATACATAGACAAGCTGTAAACTTGATTAGGGGATTGAAAGAAACAACAAACAACGAAAGAAAAATCAAGGGAGAAGAAGCCGTTTGCACTGGTACTTACTCAAATACAGCGAATAAATTCTTTGTTGAAAGGGGATACGAATACGATACGACTTATTTTCATAAATAGAACGAGAGTGTCATCCGGATAGCGGCATATTTTACAATAAGGGAGCGTATAAGTAAAACAAATTACTTAAATTGTGTGTCAGGTGTCGTGAGGTGGGACAAACATAAGGTTAGTCGGAGGCAGTCGGCACGGCGGCGGCGCGACGTCTATACGACAGACGTAGTAATTGCACCACACCGGTTTATGTGCCCGCAATAACTAATCTTTCTTTTCTCCAGCGCCATTTTTTTGCGGGTGACATTTTATTTTGCGGCTCGAAATATGTATTACATCACGAACGCAAGGATGGTATTCCTGTATTGTATTGTTAGAGATCTCTCTGTACATGTGGTATTACGTTGATTGCGCGTAACGAAGATTTTTATTACTTATATAAATTTAAAAAAATCTTTTATTTATTTATGTATTACATCGGTGAGGTGATCAGATATTTAGAAGAAATAAGTAGGTATATGATGTACTTATAAGCAGTAGCGAAAATACCACAACAAGGTTTCTAGAGAAGAAATTGATGGGCCGCCGCGCGCCGCCGCGCCGCGCGGCCTATATTTTAATACCAACAAACATCGTAATATAGGTACAAATCGTTTAAGCGTAGAGATTACGTTCATAACCAATAACAATTTTAAAATGGAAGCACCTGAAGACGCTACCATTAAATTGATCGCGCGTAAGAACGAGTAGTAAAATAAAACGGGTAAAAATCTCGATCGGTTGCGTAAAGTTGAAAGGAGGATAGGAAAGCGGTGGCTCCGACGACCCTCGGCGTCCTCGAACTTTGACAGTTTATATGAGCCGTGTAATGGCGCCTTAAACTAAATAAAGCTTTGCATTTGGCTCGTGTATCGTAACCCCCCGCTACGCTTGCTTTGTCTCGACTAGATTAGAACTTGCTCCAGCAACGGATCTTCTGTAGGTAAGTTTATATCCATTTTAATAAATTCCGTCGCTCTTTTGGTTTTCTATTTCAAACGCTGATACCGACTTGATTTGGTCCCGCTTTTAACGTTTCTTGTAGACATAGTGACACAGGCTCTTACTCATTAAAATCACCACAAATTAACTGCAATAAAAAAAACCGGCCAAGTGCGAGTCGGACTCCTCGCGCACCGAGGGTTCCGTACAAACCTGTAGGTATATAAGTAAAGGAAAGGGGTAGTAAGTTTAAAATTATTAAAAATATTTTTATTATAATATGATGTAACTAAAAATTTATGTTTTCCGCAATTTTTCCTTTATCTGTGCTATAAGACGTTGCTTCGTACCAAATTTAAATTCCAAGATTCTGAGTTCACGGGAAGTACCCTGTAGGTTTTGATTCCCTTGCAAATGTCGAAAATTTGCAGCATAAACGGCTGTATCTATTGATTGCGTTGGTCTAGAAGTTTGATTTTTTCACAACTCCAAGGAACAGTAGACTTGAGTATTTGATATGAATTTCAGCTTGATACCTCCACAAGTTCCTGACAAAAAGGGTGTTGACAGACAGACAGACAGACAACAAAGTGATCCTATAAGTAATAATGTAACATTTGTAAATTATTGTTTCTTGATAGACCTTCAGGCCTTTTGGTGAGCGGTATGTTGTACGTATTGCGTTCAACGCTCACACGTACCTAGTAATAGCTATGTATATGTCATATATAGATATATCTAATAGGTATTTCTTCAAACAAAACTAGTCGCTCAATACACTTGTAAGCAAAGTGAACCTTATTACAATCAACACATAGGAATTTCTGGGACCCAAACACAGACGTGTAATGTAAATTGATGAATTTTGAATATGGGGTCACTTTTGGGTGTCAAATCAGAAAATTTAAAAAAAAGTTTAGCAAACTGTACCGTGTGACTTATCAAATGAAAAGGCTTACTATGAGGGTGTAATAATTTTTATAAATAATCTTAAATAAATTAAGAAAATTTACCATTCTCATCGTAAGTCTAAAAGTATTAAAATAATCTCTCGATAGTGTGCGTACAAACTTACATTTGCAATTGGAATGTATAAGAGTAACGTTTTTCAACTACAATGTTAAGTTTGTTTTTGGGATAAATTCATCCCAACTACGGAACCCTTTTTTCATGATAACAATATTGTTATTTCCGAAGCTATTTTGACCGGTATATTATTATTAATCCTTATCCGATAAAATACTTTACTAAAATTGGGCATTTAATTATATTAAAATATGCCGTGATAATCTTGACATCTTATAATTTTAATTAAAACTTTAAAAATCATAGTTTTTAATATTACGCGCAACAAAATAATTATGGTTGATGGCACGGTATAACGACTGACAGGAGTCAATGACCTTTCCTCGGCTATTAGGGAACTGTGATTATTGTCGTTTGATGACAGTGCGGTGGTGGTTGAGGCTGAAAAACATTAATAGTTAATTATTTCGACGTCCAAACTCCACTAATGGGGAAGGGCTCACCAGATTTTTCATTTATCCAGTTCAACAAAGAAATAGTGGGGCCAACAGACAATTGACCACAATTTTTTTAATTCAAAGGCCTGTTCACACGGCGGTGATCAGTACGATATTTTGTTACTGTATAATTTGGGATCCCCCGGCAGTTTCTTGTCAGTTTCATACTACATTTGTTTTTAACCGTATGGACATTGGGATGTTGACGTGTGATCCTAACTTTTTACCGCAAATTATCATAATGACATAAATGACAGCGCCGTGTGAATAGCCGCTAATGATGTGCGAAAACGGTTACCTATATGTCAATTGAGAGAAATACGGGCAATTCTACGTAGCGTGCTCACGCGTAAGCTCGCCCAGTCGTTTGGTGGTTTTGGCACCAACTAATAGATTAGTGAAGAATATTGTCTATAAAGAAAGAAATTTTGTAGATAATATTTCTTCTATTAGTTTGACTTTATTTTTTGAACATAACATTAAAACGCTACAACTAATAGGCTAAAACTAAAACTTATCAATCAATCACATTATCAAACATGGTGCGACCGAAGCCGTGGGCAAAAGCTAGTAGTCTAATAAATTAGACAACACACGTATGTATAATTTAATTGTAAGTAATGTAATCTAGAGTAAGTTGTTGAGTGCAGTAGTAATTTTCTGTGTTGAATAATGAAATTGTACAAATGTTAGTTGAATGGGTATAGTTACAAATATGGAAATATAAGAAAAACTAACATAAAGCAATACAAACAAAGATAAAAAAAGCAAGTGGAATAGAAACCATAGTCGGTGAATCGGGTAATTTGGTAAGATAAAAAAAAATTGGGTATAATCATCCAGATTTTGAAATGGTAGAAAGTGCTTGCTTCCTTCCCTCACGGGCATGAATATCTTGTTTCACCCAGCACAATTTGAAATCATTCGATTTGGCTGCATCTCGAGCCAAAAATTTTTTTTATTCCTGGCTGATAATTTCACCGAAAATTAATAGGAACTGTGTTATTCATGACATCATCTATAACAATGACAATAATACAGCACTATCAATTCATGTTTGCTATGTAATCAGACCGCAATAATATGGCAGGTATACGTAAGTAACTGATTACATGGGCACGGCGGCACAGATAACTATATTCTGTGACCTCAGGTGCCGTACTGGTCTATATGTTGGTGAAGTAGGTGCGTATGTGTGCACGACTAGACTAAGTACGGAGATAGGATGAGTGATGTAGCTGTCATCGCCGCAGGCAGCTTGGACTGAGTCCAGTCACGAATGCAAATTCATACCAGAAATTGACTCACTACGCTTTCCAGGCATATTAGAGCGAATTTCGGCGGATTAGCCCACGCTACGGGCTACATGTCGTGGCTTTTGTGTATCGTGTTAGATGCTAGTGGATTTTAGTACGCATAATTAATGAATACTAGTTGTGTGGCTAATTGGACGAGTCTAACGTCAGAGTGGAGCACACACCAATATTCCATTGAACTAATTGAATTAAACCAATACTGTGTGCTAGCTAGTCCTTGGTTACGCTTCTGTAATAGTCACTTCCAAGCGCATATTATATTTACATGCGTTAAGAGAGCTCATAAAGCAAACAAAAAATCAAATTTCAGTCGCGCAACCCTTACCTTCCAGGAGTGTTTCAGGCTTCAGGCGGACTGCGACTACTACGCCCTAGGTCACTACTCTATAACAACATCGGTCGATTCAGTTTCAAATACCAGCTATATTTTCCAATGATGACAACGATTACGGACTGATTTCAACAAAAAGGCAAATGATATAAGCATAAACCATATAAGCATAATGGTTTAAGCACAAAATACCAAAATATCGATTTGGCACAAAATATACAAAGATATTCTATAAACCGGAAATTCTCTAAATGGCTAATTCTACAGGTGCATGAATCTTCGTTCCAACCCAGAATATAGGCAATTATCAGGTGAGTCTTATAATATTTATAGGCACACTATACCAATAGAACGACTACAACTACAGTTAGAGCCCATGTAGATATGCATCATATCACTTAATGTCTAACAACTGAGCTAATATTTGGCTATCAGTTGCACTTAACTGCAATTGGCAAGACCACAACGGACTCTGCAATGCCGCTATATCTGTTTTCGATAAACAAGTGATCGAAATCAAATGGGGAGCCCGATGTAGGGAACTATGCGGTTAATAACTTGATTAGAAATATGGACTGTATACTTATTAACAGGAAAATATGGGCTCAAATAAAATAAGTTAGTGTAACTCGACAGACGAGATGGGTTTCGATAGGTATATAAACATAATATATTAAAAAAAAGAGGAACTACAATACATGAGGTCATTAACCCCAAAAAATGATCAATTTTTTTTTTTTTGTTTTGTCGTGTTTAGCCAACACGTCTGCCGAGTTTAACTAGATAATTTAATTTGACCCTGTATAATATTGCAAGAATCGTGAAACAAATACAAACCGTGCGAAGGCTAGATCATCACTTCTTCAATCGTGAAAAAGAGATCGAGAGAGTAACATTCCTTACGTCAAGAAGAGGGCAGCAGTCAGGACGAGACAGGATGACGTCTGCTAATAAAAGCAAATTGTGATTGCCATTCTCTCTGCCAAACGTGAATAGTTGTTATAGCATGGGCCAGTCATTGGAAACCCGTTTTCTGGGCGTATTTATGCGCCGGAATGAAACGATAAGTATAAAATTCAATGTAAAAGGCATGCTCTTTTATCCTTTCCACCAAGTATAAACCAAAAGAACTTATACAAGAAAAAAACACATCATCATCATTTCAGCCGAAAGACGTCCACTGCTGGACAATTAAGGCCTCCCCCAAGTACCACCACTTCGACCGGCTATGTACTTCCCGCATGCAGCGGATCCATTGGTCGATTTTGTGGGAGGCCTTCCAACACTACGTCTTCCGGGACGCTGTCGCCACTCCAGAACCTTTCGGCCTCATCGACCATCTGTTCTGTGAGCAATGTGCCCTGCCCATTGCCATTTAAGTTTGGCAATTCTTCAGGCCATGTCGGTTCCCTACAAGAAAAAACACATCTTGAGATTATTTTAATTGGTGGATACAGTGTTCGCACATTATAGTTATAAATCTTTACAAAGTAAACTGAACATCCGAAGTCGCCCCGAATAAATAATAATGGAACTGTTAAACAGTCTGAAGTATCCCAATAAAGCCGAGACCCAATAAGCACTGTTGCTACTTTATTAAACTGTAATAATTTGACCGTAAAATACAACGGTTATCTCTAACTTCCAAATCAATTTGCAAAAGATTAGGTGAAGAAAAGTTTCCTTTTGTTTCCTTGTTCTTGTTTCAAAGACAGTTTGGAAAAGTTATCTATTTGATGGCAATATTTACTTAATTTCTTATCTTCTTTTCTTCTTTACTTTTAATTTACGAAACAGGACCTCCTTTGCAAACTGTGATTATGAATATCAATAACTAAACTAATTAACTAAAAGGCAAATCTTTCAAAATTGTAAACAGTGCTGTGTAAACACAAATACGAGTACATATGTAAAAAGGAGCAAAACAAAGCAATTTTGATCTCTCGCCGCCGGAACTCGATGCTGGTAAGTAAACACGAGATTATGACGTGTAAGAAAACATGGCTGTTATACTTATATCGGATTCTTTTCTATTTGTTTTGTTACACAAACACCATCTAATATCGTAAGATTTGTCTAGTAATGAAAATATATTATAAAAAGTAATGAAACAAAATCCATCTAATGTTTCAGGAAAATTAGTTGGAGTATCATGTTTTAAAATTAAAGAAAGAAAACGTATAATTTAAACGTAAGACTGACTCTATAGCCCTTGGGTGTCATAAAAGGCAACTAAAGGTTGGTCGCATAGGCAGATGACCGCTACCCTTAGGGCTGCGAAGGTCAACCCGAAAGGCAGCTTAGTAACTAGTTACATTATGTTACAGTTTTGCCAAATTAATAATGAAGGATGGCCAGTTTTTAATGGGAATACGACATAACATCACACCTTGATTCCCCGAAGGTAGAGGTGTACCTATGGTACCTACACCCACATTTCATTCATGTTTAAGTCCCATGTAATAGAGGGCGACCCTATTGCCATCAACCGGGCACAAATCCAGAATCCGGGCCGCTACTGAAAAACGATGGAAAAACAATGTCGAATACAAATGTAGAATTTGAATCTCAATAGAAAAATAAAGTGAACAGTAATACTTGAATAAGTAAAGCAATAACCAATAAACATCGGCGGGACGCGGCCACAGCGTCTCTAGTGGAGAACAAATAAGGCCGGTACTCACTGCACCTTGGTCTCACAGCGTGGATGTCGCCGTCCCGCACTTGGGCTTAATGGTGCGTGTAGACCACCCCGATCTGCATGTGAGAAATGCAAATAATATTGATTTGCACTATAAATACTCTAACACGATGGCTTCTTTATTCAAGATGCTGGATTTTTCTCTTTGTGTTATGAGATTTCTCTACACAGTGTAAGTTATAATAATAATAATAATAACCCCACCGCCGTATCTCTACGTTGACGTCGTGGTGGGGCTTGCGCGCTCCAAACTCTGGGTCTGTGCCGGCAGAGTTTACTTTACCGGAACAGGTCTAGGATGAGGAGCCAGACCAAGAGAGATACAGAAACCCGCAGGGCAGCATGTGGCGAGCTGTTGGGCAGTAGCGACCCCACGGACCCTATCTCCCGGGAGAAATCTTGTTCCTCATCTCTGGCTTGCCTTTATTGGCCGGCTGGAGTGAACACTGATGAGGAACAGAGCTCCCACCTCATTCTTGCCTTAATTGGCCGGCTTGAGTGGAGATTCGCAAGAGCAAACGTGCTCGGAGGAAGGAAGTATTTCAGTAAGTGCTCGTAGGGATCTTGACCATCTTCCGGGCTCTGGGATTGTTCTGAAAGCCGTGGAATACCTCTCCACTCCTCAAGCACCTCAGGACGTGTTGCCCCCTTGTCGCTACGTCACTGTGCTAGCGACAGTTTTCAGGGGCCCATTATTGAGTGTGCAAGTCACCCCCTGCCATTTTATCCGTGTACTTATAAAACATTGATCAGGCAGGGGCCATAGTCCTTCCATAGTTCCAGGTCACCAGTCAACTTAAGCCACCCGAACCCATAGCCCAATATCTGTGTTTTCATATCCTGCAATAGTCCTACACCAACCGGGGGTTGTCCTTGGGTGCACTTGCATAGTACATACAGGGATAATCGTCGGTTGGTGCCTCATTTAATTAAAAACGTCTAACGGGCCTCTGCGAGTTGGCTTTGGCCCCTCGTACGCCTTCCAAAGGTCCGGGACCCCAGGGTCCCGAGAAATGTCAAGAGACGTAACAATAATAATAATCATTTTATTTCAGAATGAAATTCCATAATTTCCATAAGTTATGTATAGATGCTTTAATGTAGGTAATTTTTACTTCTATTCTTCTGTCCGTTTTAAAATTAGAAGTAATCATACAATACAAATCCATTAATTCTCATCCCACTGTCTCGAACTCGCTACAGAGAATTTCAAATCCATCTCCACTGGTAAAGGGACAGTCGTAAACTGAAAACCTCAAACTGGTACCACACCTTAAAGCATTAAAATCCTGCTCACATCACAACATAGAAATAGCAACAAAGCAACCGTTATCTCCCATTATACCCGATCCGTGAACTGTGTACCCAATCCGTAGACGCCAATTACCTATCCCATAATCAAGGAGATTCGCGGAAGGGTTCGGACGGGGCTCAATCAAACTTTGGCAATCATCGCGCCTATCTAATCTCCTGGGTAACAATGTAACCAGGATTGGATACTCAGTGGACCACATTAACAACCTCCTTATTTATATGTAATGATAACAAGCCTAACACGACAAACCCTAGTTTGCGAGCCTTTTATTGCGGCCACGTAATTATTGTATGAACATTCTGTTTGTTACTGCGACCCTCCATGACTTTGTGAAAGGTAAAATTAATTCTATATTCAACTGGTGATCTCTAGGAGTTCTGTAATTGTAGTTGTTTGCTCTTCAGGAGCACCTGTTCACTGTTATTTAGTTAGAGTCATATCTGTAAGCTGGCTTTAACAGCGAATAAAAAGATACATAAGTCGTTCTTTGTTAACTGAGCATCCGCGCTACTCTCCAATCAGAGTGAACTCTGGCCGAGTAACAACGTTCAATTTCAAATCCATTTATGTATCGTATGATATATGATTCCCATTGAATATGAAGTAGGCACAGACTTTCTATATAGCTACATTATACTAGACTGTTTTTTAATTTCCGGTGGCCTGGAAGCATCCGCTACGAAAAAGTGTTAATTGAATGTGAACGCGTGTTTGCGGAGATAGAAACGGATCTAAAAAACGATGTTTCTGTTGTTTCGTGAATAATAAATCAACAAACGTTTGAAAACTCATGTATTCTACACGGCTTCGCAAAATAAACCATGAGTCGATATCCGTAGGTGATGTGCAAACAAAATGTAAGCTTACGCCATAGAGATGTAGATTTCAGTCGTCTGTCGATTTATTGCGGCGAAACTAGGTGCTTCGAAGTTAAATAAAGCCAGTTATCCATTAGCGAGTAAGCTCTCTGATATTACTCTTTGAAGGTTAAACCAGTCATATCCGTCGCATTGACGTGAACAAATACGACGAGTCCCGAGTTTGAAAGCGGTCATTAAGACAGTGGCTTAAATGCTGAAGCATTGGCAAACAACACAATCACGGAACTGTTTTACTAGGGTATCAGCCTAAAGTCAACTTCCACAAGTCTGCAAAACTAATCACTAAGACCGCTACTTACCTTTACTGTTTACCTGCTGCCTATAATAACAGGGAATATAATAACAGGGGATTAATAATATCCTTATCACATAATTCTATTAAAAGTAATTACACCGCAAAGATAATTATAACCCTTAATGAGAACGAACCGTTAACGGTTACTGTTATAGAAATACGAATAGTTGGCAAAACAGGATGGCAAAAGAAATGGGTTGGTTGAATAATTCATGGGGGGAACAAATAAAATGGATCCCACAATCAAGCTGGCTAGGAAATGTTTAATTGAATTGTGATGTCGTATACAAAGAAGGGGTTTGTTAGCGTGAAAAGTAGTCTGCAACGGCTGAGTTGGATAATCTAGTCTAATGAAAATCTAGTAATAGCTAATGGATTGCTTTTTGCCAGTGGATGTTAGACTGGGCTCCGAAATTAGAACAGAAAATGCAGTTTGAGAAACACAAATGACAGGCTTGACAGTTTGAAGACTTTGCTTTATTTAAAAAAGCAATTTTCTGTAGCTGGAAAATTACTGTATGACTCAATAATCGGTTGATATGGAATGCTACTTGTTACGTCACAGATCTAGTGGAATCCGGTCGCTTTCATTGTTATGTACCGATCCTTATGTAAAATTCTACAATTAGATTACCAAACTCAGAAAAGAAACCAATTTATTCCTGGACGCTCTCCTCCAATTTCATCGTCCTGTTTACGATTTACATAAATTAATTTGCCGGTAAATAAGTAGATGCTACAGTTACTATTGTCCTACAGTTGTCTATCTATCAAAGCATAAGAAAAAACAAAAATTTATAGTGCGAGTGCCGAGTGACGCTTGCACAGACAAGACTCAGCACCGGTGTCGTTTGAAAGCCGATTATAGCACAACTGTACATCAGTAACCTGCGGAGTCCTTACTACGGATCCCGATGTAATCTGCACTTTCATCAGAGCTGGCAGTACGTGCAATTTTTCTAATTCCATTAAACAGATGGATGTTTGTATCTAGCCGGTGTCTTGCCGGGTGCGAATATTTATATCCTGAGAATTTGTAACTAATGGAGCCTGTCCAGGACGAGACAGCAGAAAGATGACAACAATGCCCCCCAAGGGCAAGCCACTACTTCTTACAAAAACGACATTAATATTCTACACCGACCGGTGGTGGAGCTGCTTTTTACTTTATGGGACATCACGCGAATTGAAGAAGGCACCCAGACGAAGAAATTAACTTTTCAAATTAACCTTTTCACTCGCTCGGCTGGATAGAGCAGTGGAGGGGAGAAAATAAAATGCCACCTATGTGTCTTTATTTTGGTTTGGGCACACAGATTAATAAAAACTTTGTGAATTAGTATATACGTTTTTTTAGTTTTGTGCAATAATATAATAAACATTTTTTTCTAACATTGTTAACCGTACCTGAAGTTCTTGCTAAACATTGGTTCTGGTACTGAGCAAATGTACTATAAAATAATGTAGCTCTATTTAAACACTCACTCACTCTAAACTACCTAAATCAAAGCCGTCAATTCCAAACCCACACATATCACAAGGCCACAATACTATTAGCAGCAAGCAATTTCTGATTCCATGAAAAACATAAACGCCCTAATCCCCACTAAGTCGGAGTACCAAAAATCTCGACGCGTGATTTTCCCGAAACGATTTTCCAGGAATCGTAGCTCCCAATAAAAGACAACATAAAAAGAGAAACCCCTAAATATTTCCCGCCAATTGATAGGTACATACAGCAGTAAAGTGGGAGAGCCAACAACAGATTTATAGGGCGCCAGTCGAGTGCGTGCTTTAATAAAAAAAATCACAAAGGTAATTCGCACGACAAGTTATTACGGAGCTAGAAATATATATGGTTCTCATATTCTCTTATGAATAAATGGGAACAATTTTTAGTCTAGTACGCCAAGTTAGCGCGATGATTTATATTGTCATATGTTTAAAGTTTCGCTTCAGGAGTTTTTAATATTTTAAGGGGCTTAATTAAATCGCGATTAAGTTGCAGTAATCTTGGGTCTTAAAAATAAAGTCATTATAAAACGAAGTTATTACTGTTGGAAAGATAAATACCTGTCTAATCTTGATGTTTGTGGAGGACAGTTACTTTTGCTATGTTTGCGTTAAAGAATAACTTGAATTTACCAGCAAAAACACTTCCAATTATATTTTCCTGTCAAAACAAAAATAAATATGTGGGTACATATTTTTTAGACTCTTATGAGGCAGAGCGAAAAACAACTTTATATTTTTTATTAAATTCTAAATACCGGATCAGTTGAGGTCAACAGCGTGTCGATGTACTCGTCCGCCAGAGTCCGGCGTCCGGGACTTGTTCAGTAAGTCAAAACTGTCAGGATCACGCGCGCCGGCTCGGCTGGGCGGACCGGCCCGCCCACAACCGTATTTCACAACAACCGAAGTACAGTCAATTCTTTTAAATCTTCGTCAGTTTTGAAATTATTTCCTTTATAACATCAGGGCACATTATATCTTATGCAGCTACGGCACTGAGCAGACTATTGCATAGAAAAACAATTTAAAAAAACTTAATAACAAAAAAATTAAATAGCATTCATTTTTTATCAATATCGAGTTGACATCGACCTAAAATCATTTTTAATGCGTGTACATTTTATAAAATATACAAAAAAAAAAAATAGTCTAAGCCACGTTTTTAATTCGGTCATGTAAAGAAGATGGCTGACTTTCATTATGCGGGATTGACATTACGACGAAGTATAAAATGCTGAGTCAGTAAAGCAGATTCTATTGTACAATAAGCATACAAAAATAGCCCCTAAGGTGACGAATATATTTTGGTTGTGACTGTACCTTATCAACTTTATTAACTCTCTCGTTACAAATAAAACAAACAAATAAATTCGTGACGATTTTTTATTAGGTATGATAAAGTTAAAACGTTTGTCGTGAACATATTTTGGCCAAAATATGCAGTTTAAGTATCAATTTTGTTCTAAAAAGCATACTCACAGTCCAGAAAAATACAAAATTAACATTTTATATTCCTAAAAGCTCGCCGAGATATTTTCAAATTGCCTGTCCTAGATATGAAACTGCATTAGTTTAGTTTTCACACAGTGTACATTTTCTGCTAAATCGGTACAGGACATTTTGAGCGTACATTTTACATACAGAAAAAAAATCTGGCACGTTGTAGCGTTAAGAAAGAAATTATGAATAAAATATGCTTTTCCTCTGTCCGTAGACCATTTTCCTTTTTGTAAGATTAGGTACTATTAAATATTCAGAAACAATTCCATTTCATTATACACCGGAGCAGACAAAACCTCTGGCAAATGAGCTTACTAATGTTGTAAAATGTTAATTTTCTATTAGGACGAAGTTAGCCGGCATCGACACTGCGACCCGGGCCACCTCACCGACACATCTTCATTAGCCAGCCCGTAATGTCACTCTGGGGAAATAATATTACGCTATAAACCGCCTTCGCGAAATAATATGCTTTCATAAACATCTATGTAACTTACGTCCAGCGACCGATTAGTGGGAAAATTATTGTAATACCTGAAATGTTTAATAAGATGACATAATTTCTGGAAAAGTAGTCTTTTAGACGACATAAATTCTTAGATATAACTTTCTCGATTTATTCAAACAGGATTTGCAGGTTTGAGATAATAATAGAACAACAAACCCAACATTCTCGGAATACTAAAACCATAACACTTTCTTTAAAAAATCTGTATAAAATGCCCGCACGTTGGGAGCATGATGTAGCGGAGATGTAGGCACTCTTGAAAGCAGAATGTTTTAACTTTTTGGCCGGATCCGCTGTTGGCAGGGGATCCAGATAATGTCACCATAACAGATTATGTCTTGGCACCGAACAACCACTATGAACGTTCAAGACATCACAAAGAGGTTATATGTGCTTATAGTTTGCTTTCTTCCTACATTGAAATAATTCGGCTATTTTCCCCATAAAATTGTGATGAATCACAGCGGAAACGTATTCTTATTTTGAGTATGAAGCTATTCTCTTTTATTTAGAGCATAATCGGGGTTTAATTGTTTCCTAAATCACAAACGCCAAATAGCTACAACAATAAAGATTTATTTTCTACGGAAACATTTCACAAGATCACTAAAGTCAAAGCAACCGATTCCCTGACGTCACACAGCTAGTAAACAAGAACATGTAGATATCACGATACAATCAACTAAAATTATGCATTCCATCTAGTTAAACATCGTTATCCGCACACCTAGCAACCATCTACCTACTAATGTGCTACAGATGCCGCACTATTACATACATAGGACATTCCAAATAGTTATGGCTACACCTGCGAATACCATCTATAGGTAATTGAAGTAATAAATCCCGGGGGAGTGAGCAAATCACGACTTATTGCCTCCACTTCCCGCGGAGACGACAATTAAATCAAGCTGTAAAGGCACGTCAAATTGATCTAACGCTATTCTAAGTAGGTCACACCTGACCACTGTCCGGAATAGTCTAGATTCGCTAGCTAATTTACTCGTAAAGAATATTTGGTGCGGCGATATTCAGGATGTTTTTTCAATTTACGGTACCAAAAAAATCACAGAAAATGTAGCCGTGTGCACAGAATATTTGTAGTAAAAGCGATAGAACGTTTTGTGGCACTAATGCCATTAGGGTGTTTTGTTGCTTTTAAAAAACAGGTCCTAACACTATATTTTGAGACCGCCTTTGTTGAGCAGTGGACTTTAGTGTAGGCGAATTACAAAAAAAAAGAATTGGGTAGGTAAACAGGCATCCATAATATAGTGAATATTCAGGCACCGACACCCACTGAAAATTCTTCACAAAAACCTAGTTAAACCAAAGAAAATAGTTCCAAAACCTTATCTCAAAACAGTTCCATTTCGTGTTCCATGAAAGAGATAGCTCGAAGATATAATGTATGCCAGTCGAGCATAATCCGGTTAAGTGCAAAAGACGCGAATGCTTCCAGGTGTGCACCGGGCAGACCGCGTATAATTGAGCCCATAAATCCGTGCAGGGCGACTTATGTAGCCGGCCGCGCCGAGACGCGACAATTAAATCATGGAACACCACTAATTACTTGGCATTTTATCAGGCCATGGTGGACAAATATATTTTCATTAATTAATTATAAAGAATTGCAAGGTGTGATGGTTTTAGATGAATATTTATGAGTCTTTTGAGAGTCATGGCAATCAATTTAATGGTTATGGAAATTGTTGATATTTTTCATAGAATATTTATTTATTACTGTCTTAAATCATATCAATGTTTCTAAAAAATGGTCAAAGCAATCAGCAAGAAAATAAATTCGGGAGACACTCGACCGCACATATATAGGTACACATCAATACACTCGAAAAGACATTTGTCGCAATACGCGAGAAAAATGCAATGAATATTAAATTGTCAAATAAATGATGGTACCCGAAGTAATGTCATGCGTGTGCAATAAAATAACTTTATTTTCGGGTGCTGCGTCATTAAGGGTTCGCCGCGTCGTAACCCTGGATGTCGCTCGTAACTGTTTATAGTAACGCCTTAAATTAGAAAGCGGTAGGTACCTAGGCATATATTACAAACTCACAAAAGAAACCTTCGGAATACCAGTCAAGATTAAATTGTAATTGCTTCTGTATCTTATCTTTAAACCGGAAATAAAGCCTGAAGCTTTTAATAACGTGTTACAGGTACCTATGTACCGTCGAAGGTTGAGGAAAAACCGGTATCTCCTTATAAGAAATCCTTAGACAGCCTTTTGGCGTCTGAATCTTTTTCGACGCGAAAGAACAAAGCTTTATTGGCTCTTTTTGGTACACCTTCGCCACTGTCAATTAATGATGCTAAGTTTATCTTTACACCAATAAGTAATTAACTTAAGAACTTAAATATGTAAATTGTTCAATTTACTGTGTGATGCAGGTTTTGAACAACAAATTATGGGACAATAGTAATGAATGTACCTGTGAGCTCATTAAATGCTTTATTTCAATGGCTTAATTGTATTATCGCTTATACTAATTGGTATTTTGTATCGCTCGGAGTTTGTTAATTATAATAATACTGATTTTGGTCGAATCACGTAGGTGACCAGTTGTTTAACTATTTAACATTAATGTTTATTTGATATTACATTAGGATTAATTTTGCTATTTCGTCACGTCGGGTGACCTAAATGGAGAAACATGACTTTAATTTGATAGTGCTATTCGAAGGGCTGAAGTTCACCCGATGAACGACACGACTTAACACTTGAACAAAAAGCAATAGGCAAAAGCATTATCATTTTAATTTAGTCAAATTAGCTAGGAATCATCATAATCAGCCTATAATGTTCCCATTGCTGGGATAGAGGCCTCCTCTCTATGAGAGGGAGTGGGCCATAATCCACGTTTGTGGATGTCACATGTCTTCAAATTTTTGGTTCTACGACATTGGCGTTTCCTCACGATGCGACGTTTTCCTTCATCATTTTAAGAGCAGTGGTGATGAAATTAATTACAGAAAGTAAAGTGCCTGTCTGGTTTCGAACTCACCACCTACAAACTCGTAAGTCAGGGCCGATACCTCTGAGCCACCACTGCTCTATGCTGCAAAATAGGCAATGTTATTTTAGGCCTGCATCCCGGATAATATAATAAAATAGCATATCACCAATCCACACTCCCATATTCAAAAATATGTACCTAATTAAGCACCACTTTATGAAAACCTAATTACACAGTGGTGTTATCATAACGGCATTTACACGCTCAACCAAATTTAATGGGCCGCCTTACCTGGTTCACGGAGGACGCAGGAAACTACACCCAGGGGAACCTTACCGACCATTTCTAGTCGCATTTAGATATCATTGTGAACTTAATGCGGTTATATTAATGTGAACTGTCGTGTAAACAGCGATTCAATGCGCGTGCTGTTAGATAATACATAGAGGTCTTCCAGCTGGTTATCGTTTGATATGATTTATTTAGGTCTTCTTCTACTCCACTTCGCTCTTCACAGAACGGTTGTGGTCACGATGAATTGTGTCCAATCGCAGGTGTAGTCGTTGCTCGCCTCACAATCTCTCTCCATTTGGTTTTGTTAGATGACAGTCCACCTCATCGGTGACCTTCCGCGTGACCTTATAATCTGCTCTGCACCATTTGACGCTCTATGGAGTCATAATTCCGCCTCGAGATATGACCAAAGAACTCCAGTATTCGAGACTCTACTAGTTATGTTGCTGTTTGATGCCGAGTTCTGTCCAAGCTTCTGACACTTGACCATTACCGTCTTCAATGGCCCAGGTTTTGGGCGGTAGCATTTTGGTAATAAGCTGAATTTTGTGATGCAGGTCTTGGGACCTGCATGAGCTTCGTTCTCCTCACATATACGACGCAGGCAGGCGTTTTGAGCAGGTCTGCATTTTTGGATCTGGGCAAACTTTTCATTGAGAGCTTTAACATTCGCACCAGCTGCTTTCATCCTTCAGCGTTCAACAAGCACAAAGGTGGCATGCATCATCCAATGTTTCTGCATATGTGTTACAGTTCGTACTTTGGAACCTGATAACTTATGCTCTTTAAATAATATAATAATTCAGCTATTAATATGACATACTCGTTCACAGTATAATTACCTGTCAATGTATTATATTTTACCTTTATTTTTCAAAAGCAAGTTGACTGATCATATCTTTGGCTACCTCATACTTACTACTGGTAATAGAAGCCCGATACATAAATAAACATTTTAGGCCTAAAAAAGTCCAAATATTTTTACATTGATTTATATGCACATGTTAGAATATTCAAAATTCAGTCGAACGATGAGGAAATACATTTAGGTTTGCTTCAGATACCTTTCCTACTTCTAAGAAATACCAGTCCTAGAGTATTTCACATTATAATCCTTAAGATTTCTACCTGAATCCATAAACGGTTGAACAGAGAGAATCTTAAGTCTTAACGTGTCGGATAAAGAGAAGTCAGTGCGAAGTCAACTGTCCTAACTTGCAAACTTCACCTGTTGCCAAAGTTACCAACTATTCCGACTCAAGCGAGATAACATTAAGTAATATCATTATAGTTGTTGCTATTTTTCTGCCACTTTCTGTAACAGAATTACTTGCATGATTTATGGCACGTAACTTCCTTTGTGCCGATTGGCCGCTCATGAATCTCGGGGGATGGAATGATATGTTCGTATTGACACCCTCGGGGATTGTAAACGATAGTTTAGGGTCCTAATCTGTGCTAACATAATAAAACTGTGCTTCAAAAAGACTGAATGAACTTAAATAAAAATTAAAACGTTTTATAACATTTCAGGCCCATTCAAAGATATTTCACAATCCATAAAATTTTTAATTTCCGGACTAAAGTACTATAACACAACCAAAAACTATATTTGGCAAAAACAACGCGTTTCGAAATGGTCGGCAGTCGGTTAATGTTTAAGATAGAGAGGCTTCGAGGAGCGCGTCCGGTTTCCGGCGCCGTCCCTCCGACGATTCAATTTAGTCCGGCCCGCGACAAACTCCATTGATTGTTTCGATATTCCGGTCACAAACGGCGGAAACTCTAACAATTTTTCTAGTTCTGTAAGGACAGATTTTTATTATGTTTAGTTGTTACACGCGTGGCCATGTTCTAAGTCTCTTACGTGTGCCTATTCAGTATAGGCAATAGGTAAACTCAATCATGCTCGCAGAAAAATCATATTATTTTCTTTTACACAGGATAATGTGCACAAGCAAGAAAATATCGAGTAACGAACTTAAATAGGGCTAAATGGGCCCTATTTAAGTTCGTTAATACTTGTTTATGGACAATCGTATATAATATGACTTATCCACGTCTTAAGCATAATTAACATTTTTATATCTTATGTGTATGTACATAAGATATAATTCTTTCATGCAAATGGCATACCTAGGTATATTCTTTTGCCAATTCATAATTCATCAATAATAGTAATTCATTGTTTCATGGCAAAAGAATATACAACATGAAACAATGAATTATGAAAAAAAACATAACCCTTCCTTGGCAGTCAGGTAAAAAGAGGCAAAAAAATAGCTAAGGTGGCTCGCAATAAGAAAAAACAATTTACGATTTTATTTTCAAAACAGGTAAATCAAAGAGACAAATAGAGAGATAGGTATTCGGAAAATAAGCAATATAGAATAAAACTATTTAATCTAGAGTACTAACATTTTATTTATTTTAAACTTTGTCCTTTTTACAGCTTTGTCCGGAAAACACGCTTTTCTAGGTAACCTAGCGTTATTTGTCATCCCTCGGGAATTACAATAAATGCGAAAAGTTTTGATTGAATTGTTCAATGTGAGTTCTGTTTACCAATGACCTGGCTATAGGTACCATAATATAGTTTATTTTATATCCGGAGAGAAACAAGTTGTCCCCCACATACGCTCGCTTTCCGCCGGCGCCGCCCGGGTACAATACATAGAGCCTTCAGTGATTTAGTTTTATTGTCATGCACCCTCCATTCGCTGCGATATGTATCCAGATTATTCACGAGAAGGTGATATTGTTGTTTTAATATCAGTCTTCTGAACCCTAAGTCAACTTAGAATATCTACATAATATGCAAAGCGTCCCAAATTGGGGTCATTGCTGTATGAAATCTATTTAGTCGTAAAGGTGACGTTTGATAAACTTGTAACGATGTCCCTGGCACTCATCCGTGACGAGGGATGATAAAAGGGTCATGGCACAACCTTCACGTGAGTACAAGCGGTTTACCTCGCATTGTAATGTGCCCTCCGCGCTGGCCAACTCCTTTGAATAGTAATTTCATAGACGCCACCCCTATTATTAAGGGTAGTATAAACCCGACTGCTAGTCGCCGTCTCAGCGGGTTAAACAGACGAAGAGAACCTTTAAATTAGATGCTTTGTGCATTGCAGTCGTTTCGTGAGCGACTGAGCTATTTTGTCAGCGATCCTTTTTATCTCCGCTGCTATATCTGTGTTAATAATATTTGAGCTTGCTGCTGCATAGAGTTTGAGCTCTATTAAAAAGCGAGCGTCTCACAATAACACCGTTTAAAAAATTTCATACGAAAACGGGTAGATGTATCGGGACCGTCATAAAAATTGTTCCGCCGAAATCATAAAACGATCTTCTCCGTCGATGAATCGAGGCTGTTAACCCATATCGCGCGAAACGGCCACCACTCCATCCGGGGACGATCTTTGGGCGAGACGTGACCGAACGGGCCAATAAAATCTTTCCGAAACGCTAGCTGGTCCTATGTTGTAAAAATTGTCGGACGTGACAAAGACGAACCGTTGATCCTCCGCCGACCTGCCCCGTCGCCGCAAACTAGAATGCTGATACGGAAACGAGTTTCCGTGTTTTTCTTTATTTTCTTTCGCTGCGAATGAGATTTGTGTGGACTGCCTAGGTAAACTAAAATAAATGAAATAAAGAAAATTAGATAGCGAATCTTTTGGTGTTATAATACACAATCTATCGACATCCATGAAGGTAGGTATACATTACAAAGAAACGAAACGAATTTATTTCGCCAATCGTATTTTAAGGAAAACCTTTGATTCGAGCAGAGCCACGAAGCTCGGGATAAAATAAAGCTGGAAGTTGGTTGGTAATAATTGTGGAGCTACGCATGGCGGGGCTTGGTTCGAAGAGACATTCCGATGGCGGATAACAATAAAACTAAATCATCGGGAAGTTATCTATCTCCGTAGTCGACGGGCCCGGAAAGCGAACATGTGCACCAAATGTATTACACGGGATAAGATGTTAAATGGTGCAGCGTCAATGACTGCTACTGTTCCTAATTTTGTTTCCCCCTTTTGTTTCAGTGTTTGCTTTGAGTCACTAATGTAGATAGATTTATTTGCACGTTTGCCTACTCGATTGAATGCCCGTGCGATGTATGAAACTTCTTGTTTCTTCTTCTTCTTCTAGATAGTTGGTAGAAAGAACAATGTCTTCAGCTTGATGCAGCTTCTGTAATTAAACTTTAAATCATTTTTGAAAATAACTAGGATAAAAAAGAAATGAAAAAATCCAGAAATCAATAATGAGGAGGAATCTGTCTAAATTCAATATCAGCCGAAGTTGAAAATAAATTTTACTAAACCAAAGTTTGAATATCCCAAGATTCGACGGAAAACCCTTATCTAGATTCAGGTTTCGATTATGTAACAGACCTTCGGATATTTTATCTGTAGGGCTAATGAGGCTCGAATATGATCGATTGTCTACCTACCTACCTATCTATCTACCTGATCCTTAGGGTGGCAAATTGTGCCGAGCGATAAAAATAATATAAAATGTCGTGTATATGATATTTACACAGGACGACATTTCGCAAATTACCGATCCCATTAACTTTCCATTAGGGATAATTGGGGCTGGATTTGAAGACGTATTTATTTATTATATCATGTTTCTTTTTCAAATTAAGAATTTCAAGTGACTTGGATAGGTTAACAAACTAAAGACCAGTAGACTTTTAATTAAATTTTATGATAATACGAGCTGTTGCCCGTCACTTCGTCTGCGATCCAAGATAAAAAGTAGCCTATGTCCTTCTCCAGGTCAAGGTCTACACCTGTGTCAAATTTCATCCAAATCCGTTCAGCCGTTTTAGCTTGAAAGCGTAACAAACAAACTTACTTTCGCATTTATAATAATAGGATAGGATGTAGGAACCCCAATTCATTTTCAATTCAGGCGCTTAACCGGAGTAACTTCATAATGAACCCTAGTTGCTCTGCAACAAACGTCAGTCAAAACAAGCATACACCTGAGCATATGCCTGTGACAAAAAGTCACGTTTTACTACTCAATCATCTCTCTTGGTTTGCGTGATCTGTTAAGAAAATCATACATTTCTTTTCAGGTCACGTAAAACGGTAAATACAGTAAAGGGTAGATACTAATTTAAAAAGAAACGGACAATGGACTAAAATTAAGCAAAAAGTTTACTTCAAAATTCTTTATACAAAACTTTCATTCTACGTAACAAAAGAAATCGGATTCTACTGCGGATCCAGCAAGGCAGATATAAATGAGGTGGTCAGCTTTAATTATTGCCGAAATTAATAGTTAGCAGATAACAGCGCTAGTTACGTTTTCTTTCTGTAATAAATAACGTGCGTCGGGCGGTTCTCGTCGATAACTTAATTCAATCTGGGCTCCCCTCGTCATCTTGCTCACAATATGCTTCCACAAAGAATTGTTAGGTGATGAAACGCGACTTTTCCCTTCCACCTACACACAAACATGTCTATTCTGCCGATGAATTATTTCATTGGAATATTCTCATATCGCGTATTTTTCTTTCCTGTTTTTTTCGTTGGTAATTTTTCTGTTGTATTGTTTTTCTAAATGGGTTTACATGCTTACTTGCATTTTTATGAGTATTAGACGAAAGGTCGTGCAAAGGTTTTGTATCGAGAAAGAAAAATTGTATTACCGAGCTTGCTTCAGTGAACAAGCCTTGTAAAACATAAGAGCCTCTTAAAAAGGGCTTAATTAAAACTGCAGATGAACAATACATTCCAGAGAAGTTTACCGGATCTTAGTCACGCTTTCAGTAAAATGCAGAAATGTTTGCATACTAAAACGAACAAAATAAATTTTAATAAAACTTTTGAACGATTGAAAAAGCCACATGTCAGCGAGCAGACAGAAATAAAAGAGCTTGTTCTACTACCAATATGAAATATGAAGCTAACTGCGTTCAGACTTGGACGCTAGGCGACTCTTACTCATCTTTGAGCTACATTGAACCGCAAAACTTTTAAATGCTAATAATAATTCTGCTTATATTTAGGTAACCCTAGAATTTACTAGACATGCTTTTAATAGGGTAATACTTATACAAGTACAACATGTTTATAAAAAATGCAAAAGGATTTAAAAGCTAATCAGTCCTGTTACATAATGCTACTTTGTAAGCATAGAGGCCCATGTCACAAGCCAAGGTTTTATTTTTTTTAATTTAATTTTGTTCTACTGACAGTTACGTCGTGTTTTGGTGGTCATCGTTCAGCCCAGGGTCACATGGGACAATAACTGTGACTCGTGTATTTTGATTCCACCTCGTCATCTCGTTAATTACTGATCGTATGGCGCACCAATGTGTTAGAACGTTCAATGAGCTTTTGTGTATGGAAACTGACAATTAAATCGAACGAACGTAGGCGTATGAATAAAGTTTTTTTTTTTCATGACATTTTCACTGTAATCGCTAATGCCCCGGCCGCATCTGCGTCTATCGTGACAGAGCAATGCGTGCCTAGGTTCCTATGTTTTTCTCGCTAAAAATTTATCGCGTTAATGCGGTGGTCACATTGGCGGCTTCATAATTTTAACGAATTATCATGCAATAATCTAAGATGGCTCTCTATTATTTCGACAGAGTGTTTACGCAGTTCCAAAACAACAATCGAAATGACCAACGCTAGTCCGACCACTCGCCACGCTTATTATGTACCGGAATCCGGACGATAAGTGCTGCGCGAACTATCGCGACGATAACCGATAATGGTTAGACACATCTATTACGTGTATCGTATCACTGTGCGAAACTTCGTCACGATAGACACAGATGCGGCCCCAACATAACGGTAATTGCGTTGACGCACAATCAAGCTATATGTAGGTACCTACTAAGTTAGTAGTACTAAGCTTTTTTTATAAAGTTCAAGAACAATAACTTCAAAATAAAATTCTAAAATATTCTTAATGTCTATAACAAGCATTTTGCTACCACAAATAAATTCTCTAAGTCCCCCTAAACATAAAATAAACTTTACTATTGTCTCTTTTATTTAAAACCTACACCTCAATTTTGTCATCTACTAAATCTTTGGATCCATTAAAACGGGGAACGTACTTGAAACATAATAATTTACCGGAGAATGGGAGTGCGGGATTTTCTGAAATCAAATGGCCGTGTCGACGAAGCCTTCGCGTTTCTTATTCAATTTGAAGCGAAGACGGCGAGGCGCGGGGGCAACTACTAGGCCGAAACAAGTCTGGGTGTAATCCCTCAAATCCAAATTAGATTTTCTTTCACTGCCTCTCACTATTGACAGGTTTCCGGCATCGGGCCTTGTGCTCCGTGTCTCGACGCTCGGCTTAACTTTTATCCTTACCATACCTCCGTAAGACTGCGACTTGCGACTAATTGGAAAAAGTAGACGATATTCTACAAATTAAGTTGATAGTGTCGGATTGGCTGCATTATCGGTGTTGTTTTCAAACTGATTGAGGCTTATAAACAATTATTGATAATTGATTATAATAAATATAGGTACATTTTCATAAAATTAATAAAAAATTCTGATCATCGCTTAAGACGCAGATATTTCCAGTGATCTTGAGTGGTTAGCTTGCGTGGTCTATACTGAGCTCACGCAACGCGTCGTAAGTCCGGACAGTAGTAAGACTCGCCCATCAAGGAGCGCTGTCCCAAATTAGACGCATTATTAATTTATTATACATAAAACAAAAGGTATTTTAATAAAACACGTATACTAAAAGATCAATAATTAAAGGCAGTGTATAGTAGTATATATCTTTACACTCTAACCTCAAAAATCAAACAAAATAACAAGTGACACTGACACTGACACTGACAATGACAATGCAATGCTTACGGCACATTAGCCGGGCCGAGACAGCGCCACTATTATACCGCAAATAGCGGCACTTTATCCTACATGGATAAAGTGCTGCTAGCGGTACTCTACATGCTCTATATACACACATAGTTAAATTATCTTTAAAATGGTGAAGGTTTCAGAAAAATACGCTTGATAGTTTTTTATCCGCGTTAGACATAATTTCAAAGAATATTTACACTTTTTACTATATATAAACATAATATAATCATATATTAAGTTATTAAGAAAATGCTCTAATTTAACATATATATTTTCAATATCATTAACACTACTCGTTTATACGTGATCTTCAATATAAAATCATTAAAAGTCGGTTATTGTCGCCTTAACCAACTACGTACTTCATTGTTAATGCTACGTTACAATATTTCAGTCTAAGTACTATCGAGAGGAGAATCCACTTAATTAATAAGATAAAATTAACAATTAATTAACTAAAACAATAAGTCCCTAACATAATAAATTCAAACATTAAGCCATTAAACATGACTAACAAGCAAAAATACTAGCACAAAATTAAATTCATACGTGTATATAATTGGCTATAAATTTTCATTGAACAAATTTTAAGGGGTACACGAAAATGAAAAGGCGTCGTTACAAGAAGAAACAATAAAATAAAACGCGATGGTAATGAATAGGCTGTACTAATATTGGGCCAGATTTAACAGGGTGTAAGTCGATAGCGGGACAGGCGATGTGGCGTGCCGCGGGCCCGTGAGGCGGCACGCACCGATATAGACATCACTTACAAAGCCCTACACTTGTTCTATATAAATATTTGATACAATTAATACGCACGCGTAAGCCTAATTGCTCGTTATAAGCCGCTTGTTTTGTATGTGATGCTATGTGTCTTCACGAAGGTTTATTTCTTGCAGAAATGTTAAGTCGGTAGTGTGTGATTGCATTGAAAAAAGCAAGATGGCTCCAGTAGCCTCAATGAAAACAGAAAACCTTAGAATAGAATATAATAGAATAATTTTTATTTTTGCAAATATGTGTAGATGATACATCAATTAGGTGTTAGTAAAGTACAAAGATCAGCCATATTTTGCCATTAAGCATGCAAATATTTATGTCAAATCCCCACCCGGTCCCGTTTTAACGTCCTTCTTTTATGCTATTTTCGGAAATGCTCATAAAACACACAATCATGTATGTATCATCGCAAATATCATCATGAACCTCTAGCCTATGTTCTTATTTAAAAGCAAATAGAATAAAGAGCGTATCTAAACAAATCCCGTAAAACGCTACGTAAATGTTCGTATTTTCGCAAAGTTAATACATGTTTCAGTTCGGAAAACAATTTTCGTAAATAAATTCTCCTTTTTACGATCCGATGTAACGAGTTCATTCTCCTAAAGTAAGGGTCGCCTGACATGCATCCCTCAAAGAATTAAATTGAATATGAGAGGAAATTACACGGGTTCATATCAACACCGTCTCTTGTTCGAATCGAATTTCCCTCTGAAAACAATGCCGAAACGGAAATTAAACCGATGTATGAAAATAACTGAAATCTTCCAATGGACGCAGATTTATGTTTTTAGGTTTTGAATTTGTATGGATTTAATCAGTTTTGGAATTGTTATTCGATGAATATTGAACGATAATCGTTCATTGAGCCGTTTATCTGAAAAACGTAGCAATATTAATTTGCTGAAAGCCATTAGTGAGATATTTATCAAATAACTGTGTCTGACAGCAGTAATCATTTAATATCTATACCTACTTTATATTCATTTAATAATAAAATGCACGGGAGGAATAAATGAATATTTTGTGCGAGTAAGTTTCAGTATGTTTGCAGAAGATCGGGTGTTGTTCGAGAGCTAAGTGATTGTAAGTGGAGGCGAGTTCTGGCGCCTGGCCGGAAGTCGTTCCCACGTGACGGACGCCGGAAGTGACGGCGCGCGCCGGATCGCGTTCCTTCGTTATGTCGCCTTAGCATCACTCTCTAGAGCCTTTTATCCGAGCCCGTATTCAATACATGCCATACTTGTGTCTGGGAAACAGAGGTAAATTGAGGTATTACATTTGTATTTGATGTGTCTTCCTATCGGGAAGATTACGGTGTGTTTTATAGGTATAGAAAATATTACGAATTGGGTTTTTCCATGTAGAAATTCTCAGTAGCAGCCCGGCGTCTGGATTTGTGCCCGGTTGAGCAATAGGCTTGCCCCCTAATACATGGGACTTAAACATAAATGAAATGTGGGTGTATTATAGGTACACCTCTACCTAACCCATTCGGGAATCAAGGTGTGATGTTATGTTTATGTGTTTTGCGAAGCAAGGATCTAGTGAAGAAATAACGAGGTGACAATGTTTATGTCTTCTCTTAGTCTGTCCCAACGGTTGATAAGAAATATAATTAAAACCAATTTCTTATTCTAAATGAATGCGCATTTTCATCCAGTGGCTGAAGCAATTTCTTAGATAGCCATTTCAATTACACTAAGATGTAGAGACATCAGGGATTTCATAAAATATGTGACTGTCAGTGTTGCAAAAATATGCAATTTTTCACGGAGAATATATTTCGGTGTCAAGCTTTAATGTTTTTATCATAAACATGATTATTCAGTACGTTGAGATAACGCGCGATACTTACTTGCTAGAAAAAAATGGCTGGTATTATTTTATTTTTGTAGTGTGTAGTTTTCACATAGGGGCGCTCATTTATTTATTTAGCAGGTGTATCGCTTAAGAAAACAGCTCCAAAAGAAAATTTTCTTTAAGAACTGCCTGCAAAAAAAAGTGACGAAATTAAGTAGTTGGCACTGACAAAATGTTGAGTAATACGGGTTAAAGTGCGTCGTTGTTTTTGTAATGCCTTTTCTTATGACTGGCCCTAACGATTATTCGTCCCATTGTGAGCGGCAGGACGTTGCCAAGACCCCGCGGAGAAAGAGCTAAACTTACAAAACTTTCCGACTTGTTCAAATAGCCAGCTTTTGTTCGAGAGAGACTTATTGTTCGGGACAGATTGCTGGGGATCAGCACTGTGAGACATATTCGGTTTTTTTTGTAGTAACAACATTGACTGTTTATTTTCTTTGATATTTTTTTTGTGGTGTTAAGGGATTGTGTTTTCATTTAGTAAAATGTTAGAGGTTTAATTAAGATCATAGCGTGAGCTGTTTGCGTTGATAACTGATGCAAAGAAGTTATTTATTTCTAATACACGTTCTATTTTATATAATTTAACTCTGGTTTAGGAAGTTATCTAATAAATACAATGAGTCAATTGTTTATTTAAATAAAGCAGAGCTACGAGCACTAACTAGGTATTATTTTCGCCAGCTACTAACATGGACGTTATTCAAACGGTTGTAAACCACAGAAAAATACGTTCTATTTTTTTCTTCTGTATCTGAACACGGCGCACTGTGCGACGCGGTCGCCGGCGTCTCGCCGTCGCCGTCACGGGCCGGTTAGCGGCAAACCGACCCGTAGCACCCCAAAGCTAAATCTTTACACTCTTTACAATATACTGCTGCCCTTTTATTGGCCCCGTGTTTATAGCGTCGTAATTAATTAATGAACTTTCAACATTATCATTGTTCAGTAGTTCATTTAAGTGAGGGAAAACGCAATCAGGATTATGTCAGAAATGGGAAACATAAAACTGCGGTCACCAGCCGCCATTAAATATGACCTTACCGCTACCTACACTATTATTATCCCAAATGAATCATTATTATTTAAACTGAATATGATCATAGTATAAAGTATCATATTTTAATTTTAAGTGGAACTAAGTTGGCTCATATATTTTTTAAACGTAATACAGTTTTCTATTTTACCATAACAGCCACAATGATAAATAGATCGTTTTATGTTACCTCGTATGTCAGTTTATTATAAAATGAAATAAGTCCCCGTCAGCTCTTCCTATCGGTATCAGAGAAATTTACATTTTAACAGCGCGCGGGCCCACAGTCACAATGGCGTACGCGATGCGCTCAACGATATTTATTTTTGCTTATAAAGAAAAGCGTATTATCCCATATAACTCTGAAACGTGTAGCAATATATTCAGTAATAACGAAATAATATGTTTTGCGAGATAGAATTCATATTTCATAAGCACTCATACGCATAAGGTATTACACAGAGAGAGAGAGTGGTGCTTTTTCCTTTATTTCATAGTGAAGATAAAGGGTAGCAGCCGATACGAGGGAGCTAACTGACTCCGCGTCAGCCTCCTCCAGATTCATTCCCTAACATTTGCGTCACATAATATTTCACGGCGGGAGCGACAAAATTTTATATGCATGAAGACAACCGGATTTTATTCGGACATATGGAGGCAGTTTATTTTATTCCAACGAAGCCATATGCACTTACGTGCCTATAAATATGTTATTGTAATATTACCCTCGCAGCGCTACGGAAAGAACTTAATAAGTTATCATCTAGTTCGCGAGACTATCACGTTTTACTTTATAATTTTATGTGTTGGGACACATTTAATATTTGATAGTAGCGTCAAGTTTAGAGACACCATCAGTACAACAGTAAAGTGAGCGTATTAAACGATATTACTAATTCAATAGTTGGTTCCAGCGTCTGTAAGTGTTATGGCGCCTATAAAAAGCTCATTTGGGCCCCGGTTTAATGATCACATCTCCGACACGTTGTGTACCGCAACACGGAGCTATTGCTGCTGTATTATTAAGAACCTCAAATTAAATATCATATTTTACCTTAATGCCGTAATTCGGTGCACGCCTCTTATAACAAAAACATTCTTCTAAATCCGGCGAGATTGTATTAACATAACCGCTTTGTTAAATGGAGTCAAGATAATTTGTGGACGAAGTTCGGCCTGTAATACCTCGCAAATTGCCGGATAAGACTGTGTGAGACAACTGTTAGTTTTAATTAAACTGCTGGTTGCGCTCGCGGGGAGTCCTCGGAATGAGAAAATTATTCTAATCTTATAAGCCTGTCGGTGGCCCAGAGCTCGGCTCGGAATTAATATCATGTGGGTCGGCCCGCTGACGTATCCCGCTCCTAACACATTCGCAACACCGTTCTAATAGCGCGAGGTGCGCGATCCGAACATGAAAACCTACGACGAACGTAACTCTTAAGGCGATTTGTGGAGAACGTCTGTTCAATTTAATGAAAAGTATAAAGCCACGACGAAATCACCGGAATGAGATAATCTGCGGTATCAATTTGAGGGGAAACGTGGTAGAGTGTCTTGGGAGACGTATTTCATTAGACGTCGCGGCCGGTCGCGGCGAGCACCTGTGCTTCCAGCAGCCGGCGACTCCCTGCTCGCTGGTCACGTTAAACTTTTGAAATAAAAATAATCCAAACTTTTAATTCCATGTCTGGAAATAACGGTAAAAAATTGTTAGTAATCAAAATCTTTTTATATCAAAATGAATTTATAGCTGCAGTAATAGTAGATAAGTACCTGGAGGGTGATTGTCTTCCGACCACGCTATGCAGAATTATTGCTAGCGTAGTTTAGTGAGTCGGACCGCTTGTCAAACTTTGGTAATTTAACTTCAAAACAGGTTCCTGTCTGTGTACCAGGGCCGAACATTTGTTCCACCGCGTTTGGGATGTAGCCTCGTCTATGACAATAACATCAAAGACACTTCGATTGAAAATATTGAGTACAGTTTGAGCGCTTTCGCTTCAAATAAGTTTAATGGAGCGCTTGATCACTTTAAAAGAAGCTGTAGAGTTTGTACCATTACGTTCTTTTATAGACGTAGCTCGCATAGTAGATGTTAAAATAAAATTAAATGAACACGCATTGGTATCGGAGAGCCACACACCGTATAATGTGTTGAGTTTGAACATAATATGTATGTAGCAGCTACTCAACAGTACTTGTTAAACTTTGTCCTGCCGGTATCTACAAGTCTAGTGGATTTATCTCTCACAAGTGCTGTAATAATCTTTATCCAGCGGTTGACCCTTACTGCCCCTACAGGTTTTATGAATCTATTTCAAAACTTATCCACATCCTTTCTATATAGGTCAAGTTGGTAGAAACATTTGCAGCTTTTATTTTTGAAAAATAACTTCTTAAAGCCAAGTAATTTATATTTTTCTGACATGTAAAGAAGATTTATTTTATACGTGTAACGATAAAATAGAAAATAAATTCAACAGTTGTAATAGACCTAATAAACAAAAACACTGAAGCACTAAGTTCTAATTTAATTCTCCTTTGTTACCAACAAAGCGGTAATACCGAGTAGATTTGTGACTGCACAGAAATACACAGTATTACAGTAACATATAACAATTTTAGTATATTAGGTATGCGTATGAGAATGTCTGGAAGCCGACCCGAACATAGCTGGAAAAAGTATATACGGATGGATGCGTATGAATAAGATATATGCGGTAACGTCACGAAAATACAAGACTCTGTAAGATCGTTGAGAGGAAGATGCACAATATTGTACACTCATTTCTCCCACTTTCTCTTGAGCACTTGGTCTCGTTACGCTCACGCGGCTAGCTTGCTACGCACACGCTACGAGTTTGCTACACAAACGCAGCGAGTTTTCTACGCAAACGTTACGATTTTGCTTCCCTCACGCGCTGAGCTTACTACAGACGCGCGGCGAGCCTGCTACACACACGCTATGTTTTTACTACGCTCATGCGGTGATCCTGCTACGCGTACGCTACGAACGCGTTGTACAATCACTTTGCTGAAAATACGCTCGTAAATCGTCGTATAGTTTTATTGATTGTGTATTTTTTTTACTCAGGATTGTGTATTTATTTTGCAGATTAGAGAAAACTGCAGAATCTTAGAAACACAGTCATGAACTAAATTCATTTTCAGTTAGATTAAATATATATTCATAGTTTCTGGCGACACCATTAGCTACAAATGACTGGAAAAGCTAATAATTCGTTCCATTGAAGTAAACTATTGTTTATTGAACAAGGTATACTCTAGCTAGAGCTTTTTTGTTTGGTTGCCCTGTGAGGGAGTTCGGTAAAGTTTTTCAAGTTAGTACGCTTTTGTTGTGACGCTTCGGGTGCAGAGAGTAAAAGCGGCGACATGGACGAACCTTTTGTCATAACCCACAGACTGTGAATTGATAATGGTTGTATAGTATTTATTGTGTTTTGTGCTGTTGACCCCAGTGTGTGCACACATTGTGTTGTGGGAGACACAGGTAGATAAATAGGGTGCCTACTTAATTCAATTACATTTTACTACGTTGCCGTATAAACATGGATTGTCTTCACTCAGTTAAAAATAATGTTATTATTTTGATCTTTATTTTATTATTAATAAAAAAAACCTTAGAATCGATATACAAATAGGGGGATCGATATTACAATTAAGTCTTAAAATAATAGAACAACCAACCTAGTCCTGTGACTAACCGTGGTTGTGTAATCAAGCAAACTGGCTGCAATACAATATTTGCGTAATAAACTGTTCCAATATCGTATCGCGAGCCGCGCCATCAATCCTCGTACAGACGCCGCAGTTACCTGTCGCTTTTAAATCATATGAAACAATTTGTACAAACAAAGACGCGGTCGCATAAATTTGTTTTACGCAGCTCTGCTACGTTCGCGGAGCGACTAATTAGAACATAAATCTGTCTTAATACAAATCCGTACTTTTTACGGCGAAATTCCGTGTCCGTATGAAAGTCTAGTGGTACGTTCCCGGTAATGTTTTCACACGTCTACCTCTCACATTTGGAACTTAACAAAATTGTACGACGCACTCGTTCTAATTACAAAAGAATTTAAATACTAGCGCAGCTACTGGAACGAAAGTGTCGCTTAGTGTGAACAGTTACTTATCGTGTAGGTACTTCAGTTACAGTTTACTGATAGCTACAACATTTCAAAATAGGTTTTCTCGATAATTTTCTTATTTTGTGTTAATAATAACTGCAAATTTTGTTTGTTAGTTTTCACGTGAGGATGGCGCTTAGAAATGATGCAAGGTTTTATTTTATCAATGTTCACCGATTTCTTCACGAATGTTACTAAATTACATTATTAAAATAATAAAGAATTAACGAACCTAAAAGTTTATGAAATTATTTTATTAAAAGATTTTGTTAATAAATATCTAATGATCCTCTATAATATACATGCAAGAAGTTATTCTTAGGTTCTCCCATTCATTTTCTTTATGTATCTGCGAAGGTTAACCAAACAGGTTAAGCAAACGTGATAAAAAATAAATTCTGAAATTCTTCGTATAGATTCGGATTTTATTATATAACTTCCCTATAACACACAAGTTTTCGATGGAATTTATATTTTCAGAGAGAAAGTGGAGTGAATTCGTTTTTTTCATCAAGCTAAAACGTTGTAAGTGGTAAGTATATTTGTCAATAGGTAAGCCGAACATTTTAATACGATGTACGTTTTATATTCAGGGCACATGTACACGAGCGTGCGTTATTGCAGCGGGGTGGGATTTATGACGGTGCTCATTTTAAAAATAAAGCTATTCCTTCTAAAATATTGTCATATCTGCTTTAAATTTTTCACTTTATACGCCCCGTAGGCCACATTACGAAATGTCGACCGGGTAATATGAGTGAACGCGTGAATTTTTGATTTTAATTTTATTGTCGCCTCCATTTCTGAATTCTACGGCCCGATGCTTTAAATACATATTTTATTTTATTGCTGTCAAATTTGCATTCCTTTATTTCATGGTCCTGTGTTTTTGACAATAGAATAGTGTTTTCGTCAGCATCATTTCATGGTAGTCAGAACTGTTGTTTTATAACCAAACGCTTTGACCCTTTAATTAAAACGTAATCCTTTTTATTCAAACTCCAGTAATTTTATAGAATTATAAAATTTTCCGATAACAATGACAATGTCGATCAGTTCATCACTTTACAAAATATCTATCAGGAACGCAAAGTTCAATTAAAAATAAGTACCTTAGTAAACATGGCCTCAGTTTTTAATCTAAAACGAACGCCCATGGGCTACTAATCTTTTTAAATTAGATACGAATTTTCATTTACTTTCGAACCGAGTTTCTTTTTTGATACTACTTAGACAAATTAAACGCGTACATCATATTTATGCTGCAATATAGAGCGAGTTGAGATATCTACATATTTATTATTCACAGGTGTTGTTTATAGTACAGACGGCAATATAATTGAATAATCACACTGTGTTCGTAAGCTGTAGCCGGTAGTTGATTAACTTGTAATGGGTAGGTGTAATATTAATAAGAGCAGGCAGTAATTAACGCTAGATAATAACCGGCTGCTAGTTATTATTATTACAAGAAACATAAAAGGGGAGCACGTTCTGTCGTAAAACATCTAATGTTTTAATTCCTGTTTACTTATTTTGTTTATTACACTCTCTCCATAAAGGCTGTGCAGGTGTAAGTATTCTCACGAAGCAATTAACGTCCAAGTTGAAGGGTTGCTCTTGAACCTCAAAAGGAAGCAAAGAAAAACAGTAATGTGGTCTTAGCCATTATTTTGTTGTTTCCAAATGTTTTTTCGCCCAAGGTATGAAACAAACGTGTAACCTCATTACGACTTGGTCGTAACTTTTGGCTCTGTTTTTCACCTAAATATTTTGTTATTTTTTCTTGTGGGTTTTTTAACAGTAGTGTGCGCTAGCCGAATTAATGCCGCGTGTCATGAATTTCTGTAGGAGGTCATAGAGCGACCGCGAAGTTAGCGCATGCAGTTGTGGGAGTGGGCCATAACTTTACACGCAACATTAAGTTGGGACGCAGTCGCGACACGAGCTCTAATGGGAACTAGGCATTGTTCCACTGGATAAGACTGCTCTTTTTAATCTGTGTCTGTGTTCATACCTACATGCCTTTTTCAAATGGAATGTTTGTTCCATTCTCTTTGGAAAAAGTTTTGCAGAGGCATTGCTCTTTGTTTTACATTAACGTTTCTTATCTTCATGATTAGTTCCGAGTTCAGACACGTTCTAAATAATGTAATTAGAGAGAACATGGCCTCACAACTAGGTGCCTGTAATCGACTTTGGTGTGCTCAGCGCCAGCAATCTCAGCACAGTAGGTTCTTAACTAATATTATCAGTTGACTTAATTACTCTATTGATTGATTTACTAATAATAAGACACAAAGCTTCCTACTATGAAGCAAGCAGAACTGGTTTTGACATTGTTTAACATAGTCATTACCTACCTACATTATGAATTCCTGACACAATTGAACAAGACAAGACATTTTGTAACTCACAAGGATTATTGTGAAGACGAACATTTTATAAACCTATTTCCGTAGACTTGGAACATAAAGTTTCTTATGAAAATTATTTGAGACATACGATTTTACACATTAACTCGTATAATTCATGTCTAAGTTCGTTACAGGTACAGGAGCTATCGTCTTTACTGGTAATATTGCCGTAATTATTCACAGGCAGAACACGATCCGGCCCTAACAAGATACATTAAGAAAATTAACGTTTGACTCAGTTCTCTCTTTTGACACAGAATTCCTTGATTGGCCTGCTTACGTTACAGAAATTTGATTATCGTGTGTGCTATAAAAACAGAAGGAATTAATTCTATGTTTGTTGAGTTCTATGTTTTGGGGTGGTTTCGAAAATGCTCAGTAAGTAAAAAACGCCTCAGAGGTACGAGAGGAAATCCTTGACGTAACTTCTTTAGGTAGATCTGCATGTACTGAATGCTGTGTGATCTACTTTTCAACAACAGCAAAAGCAAACGTAAAAACAGATGTAATAAAAGAAAATAATAGTATTTGAAAACTAAACGCATAGGTAATGTGAATGCTTACGATATTAAAATGTCTAATATTTCATAGCTATGAAAATGTAATTATCAAGTCGATCGTCTTTCGCTGAGTCGGTACAATAACGTGTATCGCACCCGAATTTAATTTCAATAGGCTCACAGGTATTAAAGGTAATTTTAAAATAGGCGATACGTTAAGATTAGTGAGTGTAACGAAACAGTCAGAGTCCCGACGGGCTATCGTTTAAACTAAGTGGCTATAATTCGCAGGAGTTTGCCCTGTGCCGCCGCCGGCCGTGGGGAATCGCGCTCCAGCGCTCTGAATTATTTCTTACACATAAAGGTACATACTAGTTATCCCTCACCTTATTCAAATTTTTCCTAACATCTGCTTAGCCGCGGGTGTGCCTGCATAAGAAATACTGAAACACTTTAAGTGATAAGCCAGGATTATATATTACGTCTGTGCTCATCAAAGCCTAGTTTGTATTAAACGTTTGTAGATAGGTAATTGACTTCGCCTGGTTACACAATTTGTAAAATGTACCTACCTACTAAAACTCGACAGCATGGTATGCTACCTAAGTATACAAAAGATGTTTTGCCGTTTGCTTTAAGCCCTTGACGTTTTTGATGGTTGGTGTCTTTCATTATATTATATCGTAAAGCCTGAAAAGGAATCTTAGTAACTTTCATTATTAAAACTGTTACGAACTTACTCCTGGTTTCGTTGAGCCCTAACATGGCAAGGCATTACACATTCTTCTTTCTTATAAAATATCAAAGGCCAATTATTCATATAAAAAGATTCTTCCCTGAGCACTTTTCCGGCCAAGTGACAAAGTCACGGACTAGTTCGCTTTTTTGGAAGGCGCCCGTTGTTTGTGTATAAATATTTATTTGCGAGTTAGTTTGGCAGGTCTATTATAAATTTATATAAGGTCGCCTTTAAAAATCTCAATAAACAACTCACCTACCAACCTTCCATTTAAACCCTTCAGTGACCGTAAATGCGTTCACCTCTTGTCAAAGCGTGTGTGTACGTTCACACGTTCGATGTATGCGTTTATCGGAAGGCTAGGGGTTAGTCCAGCAGGGGTGGCGAGGAGTCGGCCGGTTTTATTGGCGTTACTAATGAGTTGCTAATTCAATTTCATGGACGCAGGGCCTGTGACGCGTCGGCTGGGGTCCCCGCTCAGCCGCTTGGCCGCCGCACGCCGCTGGCTTTATCGAGTCGTACACCTCTTTGTGTGCTAGTGTTTTGTTTGATAAGAAATGTTTGAGAACTCTTTTATTTGTTCGTAGCTCCGTTTGGTTTTTTACAACGACTTTCTATTTATATAATATCAACAACATTCAAAAAGAAATGCGTATCTAGACTGACTAGGTATCGATTTTAATTCTCATTGTTTTTATCTTCAAAATATGATTTTAGTCTGACAAACCAAAAAAAAAAGCTGTTAAGAGGTACCATGACTAGCTACCATGTAGTATTTCAGACGAGTTGCTACCACCATGGGCAGGCGGCTTTAGGGCGGGCGGCACGGACAACTTCCCGGAACACAACGCGAGACGAGATTTGATTGATTTTTGGTGCTGCTTAATTTATGGTAAAAAGGGCCTCGCAAAAGTTAGTCGTTACGACGGTCGCAGTGGCAACGTCGAAATTGAATGTGGCCGAATATAATCGCGGCGAATTTTAATATTATTGAATAAATATGGCTGAATTATAAGCCTCACCTTACCTTTATTTGAACTTTGATCATTTTCATTTTGGAAATAAATTCGTACTACCTAAAGCTTTTAGACGGTGAGACTTTAGTAATTTGTTGGTAAAGTAGTCTATATATAGAACAAATAGAAAATGCAAAACTTTTTAACTGAGTTCACGAAAGATACGTCTTTCAAATTACATTCTCAGACTACGAGTACATGACATGTCTCGTCAAAACTTAGTCAAATGGCTCCGCACGTCAGCTTCTCATCCATTTACTTAATGCGGTCAATAAAACCATTGTGTTATTTGGTTTATGAGGACCTGCTCGTTCGCTACCCGAAGAAAGTTCGGGAAAATGAAGGAAACTTTTGATTCCCCCGCACCAAATCACTGTGGCGAAAATAAATAACCTTTTTGTCTAATAGGTAATGTTAGGAAAAGCTTTGTGGCGAAACTCTTTTGTTATAACAATAACCATAAAATCGTTTATTTGTTTTCATCGTATTTTCAGAGGGATTGTGTCCCATCCTAGTTGAGGAAAGGCTGGACGTATGATGTGTATTGAACAAAATGCTTTCTAGAATAAAACAACGACCTTCTTTGGCACCTTTGTAGGTCAAATGAACCCTGAACCCTGGCTGAATTATCTGCGAGAATGTTTGATAGTGTCCGTATAGTAACAATCTGCTTAGTACTTTTCCATTTGCCTGAAATAATAAAATCGGCCGGCACTCAATATGTTACCTTTATAAAATCAGCATAAAAAACCCGAAATACGTGTCTGATATCTAAAAAACAGCAATAAAAACGGTAACAACTTGTGACATTTGTCCCATTTTGTTTTATTCAGTTATGTCTTGTTGTAAGTGTTTATAACAAATAACAAGTATCGAGAAGTCAATACTACGCAACTGTCAGTTCCGTTCAACAACAAAGTTACGCCTGAAAGAAATAACACACTTTAAAGTTAGTGAATTCAATCGCTGGAAGACGGTAACTTCGTACAATTGTTTTCTTTCTCAAAGTGTTGCACTTAGACGAATTTGTAGAGATACCGTGTATCGACTCGCTCCTGCCGCTCTGTTGCAAAAACTACCTCAAATGGATTGCTGTAGTAATTCTTGTACGAAATACTACCTTCGATGGCTTAGAGTTTAGTTTACGAGTATAGTTTGCTAACAATACTTGGCTCTGTTGCTTTAAGCCAAGTTTGGATTACACAAAATACAGTTTGAGACTGAAGATCTAGGAATGTTTGGGTTCTGTGGTTGTATGACTCAGATAACATTGTTTAAGATCCAAGTCTGAATAACACACAGGTAGAAATTCGGGTTAGTCTAGGTACGTATTCAGTTTCACAGCCATTGTCAGCTTGCGACTTAAATTCTTTATCTTCCTTCAGTTAAAAATCGTACCTAGAAAGTGCATAATAACTTACGATATGCTTGTTACATAAACACCATTTCCCCGCTTATTCCACTTGGGAGTTAGTTTGAAACCTGTCTATCGTTTACAAGCACCATTTAAGTTAACCATTAGGTACCCTCGGTTCACGTCAGTCGAACAAGTTGCGAGGATGATAAACAACTAGCTACTAGTATGGTTTACCTATAAATTTCTGTTTCATCTTTGAACTAGTACTGGTAGTTGTGTTATCTATAAATTACTAACAGATTTAGGTTTGATAAAAAATGTTAATCTATTTCCTTAAATCTAAATGGATTTTAGGTGGTATTTCTGTAATCTCTTTTTAAAATAAGCCTCATCTGTATATTTCCCCCATCTATTTCAATTCTATTCTCATACAAAAGGACAATAAAAGCGTTATAGTCACTTATTCGGCACTAGCCGACGTACGAGTACAATACAAGAATTCGTCGAATGCAAAATAGGAGAGCAAACAATTGTATGCGCAGGCACCATGTTTCAGTGCCAAGAAATAATCTCTTACGTGACATTAACATACATCATGTGCAGAACAGCTGCCAAAACTGTCTGCCAAAGGTCTCGCTCCGCACTACTTACTAACTAAAACAATATTACTTAGCCGAGTTATTCTGGCGCATCGCTAGAGTTCCCGCACCCAAGTCCCAACTGCTGACTTCTGTGCGACAAGACCGCGACCTGCTACGTGCGCCACCTAACCTTTGTAACTTCAAATTGAAATAGTTAATTGTACTGATTGCTGCAAAGCAAGAATTAGGTTGGTGCTTTCTACGAGAATATACTGAAAAGGAGGCGATCGTTACGAATGTTACAATAAGCCTTGGTCTGAAAAGGAAATTGTTAACCTAAATAGGCACTAAGCTACGCTTTCAACATAAAAATATACCAAATTAACGTTGAAGCTATATCAAGAATGAAACATGAAAGTTAAGAATGAAACATGAAGGTAATCCTTACAGCACCTTTACAATTCCTATACTTATATTTTTACCTATTGAAGTCGCTGAAGACCTTTCAGCCAGCAAAAAGATAGCACCATGAAATCACACTTTAGTTTTATGAACTCTATTCTGCCCAAAGCAATAACCAGCCTTACCTAAAATTCATTATGTACTTAGTAGCAGTTTGCATGCAACAGTTCGTTCGCTGTTGCATTAAAACGTTGGCATGTGCACGGTCCCTAAGGCAGACAACAGCGGAGCCAGCGCCATTGACCCATTTATGTAAAGGTATACATTTCGGTGGGATTCGGTGGTATCAACAGGGATTAATCCCACGCAAATCTCTATTTTAGTGGCGCGATCTGTGCTCACCCAAACTGGGCCAATTAGAGCTTACTCGCACTAATCAGAATATCGATGGCGCTATATTTCCTTGGTTGTTGCGTATTCGGCTCTAGTGTTGTGTTTCTCAGTTAAACATGGCGCTTGGATAATTCACGTGTCGCTCGTAATCGTTCTGTGAATGTTGAGTACATAATACGTTGGTTTATGAAGGATTTTAGTTCTCATGATATTATAAAGCCGATTGATAAACAATTATTATTTCTGTTTTCAGTTATCTTCGTTTTATATCTTTCTCCCGACTTATCTTATCGTAAACACAGGTCACATCTGCTACGGTTGAGCCCATGCTGCCCATGGATGCTTAGGATCTAAAAGAGATGTTTCCGTAAGTCAATATTTAATACCCGTTTTCACCAGCGTTCTGTAAACACCTCGACACAAATACTTACGCCACCAAAATAAAACCAAGTCGTAAAATTAATGGCTTAGAAAAATTACGGAACACAGCCGTAACAGCGAACTGAAACGTTATCGAATTTACAGAACTTCGCTGAGCAGTCACGAGAACCGAATTTCAAGGAGCAACAAGATTTAGTCTGTATAGAAACTAAACGGAAACAATATAATGGCACATCAAAATCAACGTCTTCCTTCAGCAATCAACCTGCGTATTGTAGTTGTATTCCATTAACTTACAAGCCAAATAAGCTTTCATCTCCACAAAACAACACAAGTCCGCCATACAAACAGATGAGCAGAAAAAAGCAAAAAGAAAAATAAGGTAGCACGTTATTTACCAACTAAATAGGCAACGTAATTATCTCCCGAATCCCGGGCCAATTCCAGTGTTTAAGAAAGATAAACGAGAAGGAAAGGAAACTGTTCTAACAAAACTTGTAACTCACCCCAACTGGGGCTGAATTACTTTACTGCTACCTGATGAATGGGGTTATTGGATTTAACTTTAATTTAGATAGTTATCATCCTATTAAGGCTTAATCTTTGCGTTCGTTTTGGCTTATGACGTAAGCTGATTATTAAGCGGTATCTACGTTTTGGGCATCGGTGCGAGGGGCGATCGGAAATCGTTTAGTTTCGACGATAGCCCAGTGTTTTAGAATGTTGGGATAATTAAAAGGCTTAGAGGTTTTGTTTACATTTACGAACAATGTGCCGTTAAAAGTTCTTATGTAAGATATTTATGATCAAACAGAAAGTGGCATAAAGTGAGATTTTATTTTATTTCATTTGGGAAAACAAACAATTGGGTGGCGGCATCTACTTCGCCACATGCGAACTACGCAACAAAGACCTGACGTCACACAAAATCCAGACGTCACACAAATCCTGCATCGCGCAATTAGGCTAAATGTATGCTGAGAAGCAAGTGACGCAGGTCAGCACAGTACAGATTTTGCAGGGTAGGGCAGGCGAGGCAGACATAGGCCGCGAGCGCATGCGACGCAGCTACACAGACAAATTCGCGTCCTAGCAAGTACAAACAATAGACGCATGGTAAAAAACAAGTGAAAACCTGAACGCGTCCCGCAGAAATCTGTGCCGGCACTACAACGAGACGCAGGGCAGCACATACACATGTCTGCGTGGTACGTGCCTGCGCCGCAGCGTACGCAGCTCTCAGTACGGTCATGCATTTCAAAATCTGCTCTGCCCTGCGCTGGACCTGCGTCAATTGCGTCGCAGTATATGCTTAGTCTTTTTAGAGTTTACCACGCGAACGACATATCTAAGAGTATCCGACATCAATCGACGGGCAGTTGCCCGCCAGACACGACACCCATCTGGTCGGAGGATCGTCCCTTTTCTATAGAAGATGAGTGAACTTTACACCCTGTTCCTCATACCTCTAAATTGGTGACCCCGAGTATAAACGTCAACGCAGCCTTCTTGCAACTACCTCAGCGTGACGTTATCATCATCATCATGACGACATCATTTTAGAAAAACTATTTTGGGAGCATATTCGCCCTTTGCAAGAATGTGTAAGGCAGTGAATGGCTACAGTGATGTTATTGATCTTCACTTTGACTCTCTTGCTAAACAGAAAGCCATTCTTGATCGTATACCGGGCAACCCCTAATCCTAATCAAGTATTATTATTATGAATTGTGTCAATTTTACCACTATTATAGTCTTATAAATTTTATCTTTATCTTTATATTTATATTTACCAATGTTATCAATTTTATTTAATTCTATTCAATTTAAAAAAAAAAAAAAAAACAAAATGTTGATCAATTTTAACCATATTTCATTTATCTGAATTTTATCTCTGTGTGCCGATATTAATATTTTTCGATGAATTCACTTATTGCTATTAATGTATGAATTTACTTATTTGTTATCAATTTTAATCAAATTTTATCAATTTATATAAATTTCTACCATTTTATTTTTGTGCAATTTTAATTAGTTTTACCAATGTCGAAGAATGCCAATTTTAGCTTTACCAATTCTATAAGTTTCAACTTTGTTAATATTTATATATTATTATTTTATAAAAAAAATTACTTTTTACCGATGTTACCAAAGTTTATATATTAGCGCTTATTACTAAGTAAGTTAGCATAATTGTCCGATTTATTGTTTTATGCATGTGGTGTTTACCTTTAAGTAACTGATGCACTGTTATTTTACTTTTTAAATGTATTATGTGTTTGTATCAGTGTAATCAATTGTTGGTGAACCTAATAAAATAAAATAAAATAAAATGACTCCCGCAAGCTTTCGTGAGGCGAGTCACACAGTCAGCCAGCACCCACCCACGGCTTCAACGGATATCCTGACCAACAGCATGCAGCGAACGCGCATTCCTGGTCATCACCCTCAGCCTCATCAGCAACCTTGGCATAGCACCTATACTTTCGACCGGTCTCACAAGCAGAGCACATTCTATCCTCTCCTGGTCGACGCCAGCAGTCAGCCATAACCCGGCGCTGTACAACATCCCCACTGGGGAATCATCGCAATCACCACAAACAATCGCGACTCACCGCGAACTATGCGGCACCCGGTTCCGATTCACTGGAACCTCAGCTGGCACTGTGAAGCATCGCAAGATACAAGACAGCCCCCTATGTCTCCCCCGTCTCCGGAGGGGAGTGATGTGTCGGTATCTACACATGCGAACTACGCATCAAAGATCTGAGAGGCAATTCCCATAATTTTTAAGAACGTTCGCATTCGCATCTCATTCGCAATCTGTCAAAAATAAAATCAATTTACCAACATTTTTGACAAGTTTGACAGATTTAGACTAGAATGTGAACGTTTTTTAAGTACGAGAATTGGTTTTTGATGTCACACAAAATCCTGACGTCACACAAATCCTGCATCGCGCTATCAGGCTTTACAATGCTGAGACGCAGGTGACGCAGTGCAGGGCAGAGCAGATTTTGTAATGCATTAACGTACGGACAGCTGCGTACGCATGTACGACGCAAACATGTGTCTGCGTTTCGTTGTAGAGCCGGCACAGATATCTGCGCGACGCGTGCGGATCTTTACGTATTTTTTTCATAATTTTATTTCAATGGCAGATCTATTGTTTGTACTAGCTAGGACGCGAATGTGTCTGTGTCAACTACACAGACACATTCGCGTCCTAGCTTGTCAGAAATCGACACTCGTACCTACCTACACCATTTGTTGTTGTTATATTATTTGTTGGATAATATTGTGGACCTTTGTCCACAGTAACTTCCTCTTTAATCATAATAATTTAACTCTCGAGGAAATTTTTGTCAAAAAGAATTCAGACTGCCATCATTGCGAAATCTAGGTACTTAAATATACCTACCTACACCTACACCTACAAAAGTCAAAGTACCTACCATGTATGGTATATACTCACATTACTCACCATTCTGGGACAACGTGCGTGAATACACATCCATTCAATTAACAACAATGATAAATGAGGCCGAAGTTTTTAATATTTAATTATCGCTCTCATGAAATATATTTTTCTGTCCGAAGTGGGGAGAGGCTTATAACTTCATTCCGGGCCGCAATTACATTGCAGTTTATTTTTTGCCGAGCGGCCTGTGTGGCATTCGCGAACATTTCAACAACTGCAAACATTCGTCATTAGTTAACATTATTCATTCGGAAGCCTTGTTTTTCAACGTCTGCCTTTTAATGAAATGCCATTGAACTTATTTAGGCAACTATTGTTTGAAGGAACCTTGCTCCATTCAAATGCAAAGTGGACGTTGTATTAAATTGATTGTCTCTTCAAGAAAATTAGAAGCGAAACGTTTGTCAAACAATACATAAAAACCATGTAGTTTGGCACATCTTATTTTCTTGTGACCTCGCCGCTTATAAATATTTGTGTCGGCCATATTCATGGTGTCGAGACCTTATGAGGCGAATAGAAATTCCATAATGCCATTGTAGAACAGGCGTCAGATAGGGACGGAGCCACTCTAAGTTCCTATGTTGCGTACGTGATTACGCTCTAAATATTCCACTTTATTGTGCAATCCTCTCCTTGTCACGTGGAGAAGCGAAGCTAGGAGGAGCCTGAATAATTTAGTCGGTCGGCGGCGGATGTACCATTTATCCAAATTGTCGTCTCCGACGTGAAGCAGGGGCGAGAGTTAAAAATGAACGAGCTGTCAGTTTCGCGTCGAGCTCACACCGATTTGCTCCAGAAAAATTTGTAACAGCAGGGAAGGGTACTATTTATGTTTGCCGTTTTCAGAGTCAATTTGTAAGCAATCCTGTTTATGTGCTCGTATAAGATCTCTGTCAGAAGTCTTAACTTTAGGAGAATTTCTCTTCATCACTACTAGTGAAATTAACTACCGCTATAACCAGTATAGAGGTATGAAATCACTCATTCTCTATAAAGTTCAGCCTCCACGACGAACTACTTTAGTGTAAATAATAATTCAACTTCATTAATTATGAAAACCTATATAAAATTAAAAGCCTTCTTGTAATGAAGGGATACGTGAGCTTTATTAGTTTCTATGGAAACGAAATGGCTCATAATTATAGCAATATTTGAATTGGCTTTTCCATAAACTACAATCGCATGTTTAGAAACTATTCGAATGCGGCAAAATTATTATTTCGGTGTCTATTTCTACACAAGTTGAAATAGAACGGTGTAAAGTCACAACTTGAATAGTCTCGTAAATGGCAACAAGTTTTATTCAAGAGATGCAATCAAGATTAGGTAGGTAGGTACGTAGGTAGGTAATTTATTTTTAATCAAGACTGAAAACTTTTGAAAATTCATAATACCTACATTATAGACCTACAATGAGTTTGCTGTGGGATAGAGATAGGTACCTACTATCTCTGCGTTATCTGCGTAGGTACCCATCTAGCCGACGTATAATTATATACACACACATAACATCACGCCTGCAATTCCCCGTGGGGTTACGCAGAGGTAGGTATACCTTAGAACAGCCATATTTCGCCAGTTACTTTTAAGTCCCATGTAATAGGTGGCGAGCGTATTGCCATCAACCGGCACAAATCCAGACTCCGGGCCGCTACTGAGAAATTCCTGATAGAAAAACCCAATAACACTTTCCCCGACCTGGGAATCGAATCGAACCGAATTTCATTTATATACCCTACATATTATAGGACCTACATAATTCTTTTGAACGCCTGTAATATAAAAAGGTTAGGTAGGTTCAGTACAGAGGATAACACTATTGCACCGACATAAAATTGAAGGAGCAGGTAAATCAAATAATAAAGGAAAATTCCATTACTGTCCCAGGTCAGATAGCCGAAGATTCCTCGCGAAAAAGAATTTCATTTCGTTTGTAAGGAAGTTTAAAAGTAGTAAATAGAAAGTAGATATTCAATCAGGGACGGTATTCGATAGGAATATTGAAACATGATTTCGTTTGCGAAGAATTACTGTAAATAATCATACTACCGACCGACCTAAGTAATTTTAAACGAAAACTTGCTAGGAAGCTATTTTATAGAAACATCAAACACGCAGGTAGTAAGTAACAAAAAAAAGGTAAGTACCTACCTACGGACTACAGCGACTTATCCAACAAGTACCTAGGTTGCTACCTAATAGAATAAGCGCACGACCTCATAAGACACCCTAATTAACCAAGACATATCATCACAGCTGTAGTTATTCTGTGTATAGTGAACTAGCCTATAGTTACAATACCGCTGTGGGCTGCTAGTGTAAAATGGGGTCAAAAACTGAAAGCTCGTCATAGGTGGCAGCACTGTTCACCGTCTACAAGCCGCCACTGTTTTGTTTATGTTTACTTGTGTGTCGATCACAAATTAAACGTAAACTAGATAAATATGTATGCGACTTGGAGTATAGCAATTTTAAAAGGCGACCTAAGGAAAATGGAAGTTTTTATCACTGGTAACAAAGCAGCAGTAGTGGAAAAATAAATAAAATATGAACATTTTATAATTTAGGTTATTTTGTTGAATGACTTTATGTTCTTTTTTTGTGGAACACTGGAGGTTTACGGCAGGAATATTCTGATCGGAGTTGAAAACCAACTCGAGAATTATCTTTCTGACTGAAAAACTTCAGAAATGTATTGATCTAATATGATAATATAAACACACACACACCTTTACTATAATTTACATAATATCGCACCACAAGTGCCTGTAGGTAATGAAAACAGACAAGTCTTCAGGTTCAACCTTCAAAATGATTCAGATTATGATTGATCGTGTGTTACGCAATTAGGGCTTGACAACATATTAGTATTTGTAGATTCTAAAAGGTAGGTAGGTACCTAGTAAGAGGCATTAGAGGTACAGGGTCAGAAATATCTTACCTAAGTCTGTTTGGAATGAAATTATCCGGAAAGAACTGAAGTTATCGACATAGCTTGCAGAGTAGGCAAGCTGAAGTGGCAGTGGGCTGGCCATGTTTGTGGAACGAACGATGGCCGGTGGAGCATACGAGTCCTGGAGTGGAGACCGCGTATCGGCAAGCGTAGTGTGGGATGCTCCCAGCTAGATGGCCCGACGACCTTAAAAATGTGGCTGGGACAGACACTATACGGAAGGTGGAGAACAGAGTGTTGTGGCGCAGCCTGGGATAGGTGTACCTATGTCCAGTAGTAGACTGCGATAGATTGAGTTTATTGTTGATTGAAATATGTCTGGGTAAGTCAGGGAGGCGAGTAGCACTTCCGACGAGCAGCAGATAAGACTAGCCCAGCCAGCCCCTGTATTGCGCCCAGCATGCGCTATTTTTGTTGGAGCGAAGTCGGTACCTAGAGTAGGTACCTACCTACCCATCGAGTTATAATTGATTAATGATAAATAATAAAAAGGCGAAAATCGTTTTGTGAGACAACAAAATTGACAACCGCTTGCAATAAAGTAAAGCGCAGGCCACACTGGGAACGAAGCGAAACGAAGCTTATAAGTTCGTTCTACACCCATACAATCCTCTTTAAGCTTCGTGCAGACCAGCGCGACGCGACACCGGTTATTGTTATACCGTCAAGTTTTCTTAGAAATTGTATTGTTCGAGTCGCGTCGCGGCGGCGGCGTCGCGTCGCGCTGGTCTGCACGAAGCTTTATAATCTATAAAAGTTTCTGAAACAGTTAGCTTATTGCCAACATTAAAACAATCAGTGTCAATAGTAACCATAACATCATCCAGACGAGTGTTATAATGTTGTGCTAAATTTCATTATGCAACTCCTTTGCTTTTTCGATCTCTGCCTTACTCATCAAACAGCCACATTCTCACTACCTACGCAATTCGTGGAATCTTTATGAATTTCAAAAAAAGAACATTGTCATGCTCGCCCGTTTCACTACCAAAGCGCCGTAATAAAAAAAAAACCGGCCTAGTGGGTGTCGAACCACGCACAATGAAAGGTTCCGGAATTGGGATGAATAAATTTATCCCAAAAACAAACTTAACATTGTAGTTGAAAAACATGTTCCCCATACATTCCAAGTGCAAATGTAAGTTTGTACGCACAATATTGAGTGATTTACCATATTATTTTATGACCATAGACTTCTTGTAGGTTTTCCTGTAATCTATAAGCATAGAACTAAACTCTGTAATTTTTCCAAAATTTTAGGATCAGTAGTTTCGGAGATAAGGGGGGGAATGGTCAATTTTCATCAATTTTCTTAAATATCTTTGAAAGTATTTATTTAATATGATTAAAAAATGTATTTGAGATCCTCGCAATAAGCCCTTTCATTTGATAAGTCACACGGTACAGTTCGCAAAACTTTTGCCTCCCAAAAGTGACCCCAATATACAAAATTAATTTATATATGTCCGTGTGTGGCTCACAGAAATACATAATTATGTGTAGGTACCAAATTTCAAATTAATCGGTCAATTAGATTCGGAGGAAATTGGCTGTGACAGACGGACAGACAGACAGACACACGAGTGATCATATAAGGGTTTCGTTATTTCTTTTTGAGGTACGGAACCCTAAAAACTTATACATTGTATTAGATATTCAGCAATTAAACTTTCCATGAATTTACATTGAGTTCTTACAACACAATTAACAACATAATTAGGTATTAAAACACTCATGTGATACTATTATCACACTCGGCTTTGCCTCGTTTGATAAACCCACATTCGTGTTTTAATACCCCTTATTATACAACAGTTGCATAAATAACTATTAGCCCGGGTTTGCACGGGAGATATTTTCCCGCGGCGATTTTTTTTTCGTGCACTGGATTTTAACGCTCTGCTCTGCACCGAAAGTTGAAAATCCAACAGTGCGTTTTTTCAACGCGTCAGTGCGTCACAGCGCGTTGAATTCTAAACGCACTGACAGTTGAAAATCCAGTGCACGATAAAATCCCGCCGCGATATTATTACGTCCGTGCGAACGTGGGCTTACCTTTCTTCTGCATCTTTTCATACTTCGGTTCACACCTTCACAACGCGAAGGTACCTACAACCTTTAGAAGACGCGGAGGAAAGCTGAACGAACTTACCTTCGTTCCCAGTGTGGCTTGAAACAATTAGCTACCCAACCGTTGCATTGATTTTCTTTAAAATTACTGGTAAGTTATTCAAAGCTACTTGTATATGGTGCTTGGATATTACCGTTCGAGCATCGCATGTCAACTTTGTAACAAATTGGTTTCAGCTGAACACACAGCTAAGTAGGCCGTAATATTAGTTAAACGGATTCAGATCTATAATGCATTCGCTGTTCATAACTTCTGTGAAACCCACATGAAACCTTTTTCGTTTTGATATAGGTAGCTATTTTTATTTTGTAATTACCACTGTCGAAAGATGGGATAATACTTCCTATTTATACTTGACTTTGACTTTTCAACTTGACTTTTCAAGCAGTCAGTTCAGTCCCAGAAGTGATGCCATCAGGCGCAGCCCCAGAGGGAGGGGTCACGGTGTCATGAATATATGATATTTTTGACCTCGTTGCCGGGCCCATGGTGACCGAGGGGTTCCCACCCGAAATCTTGAGCTACGACCGCCCCTCAGCAACTGAATCAGAATGCATTTAATTTTTTCATATTTTTGTAATCGTCTCCTCAAGCCCCTTATTTTGATACCACACGCGTTGCGCGCGCAACAACTAACATGGGACAAGGGCGGGAAGATGAAGATTATGATTATGATGACATGGTCATGAAACTAAAATGACGTCACTCAAAATAAGAATGTCTTGGATAATATTATCTACCTACCGAACCCGCTTGTCTATCGCTGCATTAACTTAGAGGATGCGTAAGAGCAGCTCTTCGTTCAATTAATGATGCAGCGGCGATCTTTGCAGGTGCTGGATGAGAGTAGCCGAGGATAGAGTTATATGACGCGATCGGAGAGGCCTGCCTAGCAGTAGAATGCAATATGCTGATTAGCTGATGATGATGAGGCGATCAATGTACTCATACAGGGCCGAAACCTACGCATACTATTCATAATAAAGAGTAACATTGTGCAAAATAATTACTGGCAAAAGAAATTTAGGTAAGTATTTTTAAGCATTAAAAATATTGTTTTTTGTAGCGTGTTGCACGGACGGCGGTGGGCGGCGCGGCGGCTAGGGGGGCGCGCGTGAGGAATAGGCGCACCACCGGCGCCACGTGCCCAACGCCGTACTACGAAGTACCTGCTTATGAATTAAAATTTTCCGTGATTCAACTAACAATAAGAAAAAATACTATAATGTACCTACATAACCACTGTCCATCGCTGTCGCTGTCATTTAGCATCGGCGGCGTCTCGACACTCACGAGTTGCGGTTCGAACTGCCGGACCCACGTGCCGAGCGCGATGGCCATCCTGACTCCGCTACACTTTAGACGCTGTACGCACGCCCAAACGAGGGTTTTCCCTCACCACACTTGGGATGGCCTGTTCGACCGCTGTTCATATTTGTCAGCCGACTCCCTCTGAAACCGGCACGACCGGCTTGTTGTGCAACAACCGTTGCATCGCTCGTCTGAAAACCCGTGCATCCGTGGGCTGAACGCGGCAGTGTACTTAGGCCCGGATTCCTCTGTCGCTGACGTCGGTCGCGTACCGTCAGTCGCGTAGCGCGCTGACCATCAGCGCCAATGAAAACATCCGTAGTGCGATACTGACCGCTCCACCGTACAGGCGTCTCCAAGTGGATTTGTTGTGGATTTGTGAAGCGGAGTTTGAATTTGGGATATTATTATGCATACTTACGCAAGCGGAGACGGCGTCAATATAGAAAAAACAATCGCACCTCGGCAATCACACGTTCGGTATCAATGTTCATGGTGGCGGGCGACTGTACGCGCGCGTGCCGACGGTCGGGAACAGAGTGAGGACGCTCATAGCGTTCTATAGTGCGTCAGTCGACCGACGAACGCGGCGCTGACGAGCGAGACCGACGCGCGTCATCAGCGGCGCGTAGCAACTCGCGCGCCGCTGATGTCAGCTTTACAGTGTGGTGCTTCATAGAACACAACGTATATTCGTACGCGCGACCGACATCAGCGACAGAGGAATTCGGGCCTTAGTCCCGTACATCCGTAGGGCCGCGGAGGCATTTCCATGGACAATACAGCAAACAAGCACTGAATTGTGATGAAACGGGGTTCCTGAAGGGTGCCAAACGGAACCCTTTCCACACATAAATTTAATATTAATGCGCAAGTAATACCTTCCTTGAGCCTTAATATTTAATTTGTGTATAAAACAAAGTCTTACGAAACTTAGTCTTCTCCTAAACTACGCAACGGATTAAGAAAATATATTCCGGAAGGTTTTCTTATAATACAATTGTTATAAACTGACATAAAATAAACAAATGTCGTTTGTTTAAGTATTTAAAACCGTGCGAAACAGGAGTGGGTCGCACGCGTACATTATAAAATGGAAAACAAAAATCAGTTTGTTAAAATTTTATTAATTTAATAGTTAATACATTAATACCAAGGCATTAACGGCCACTTTAACTAAAAGCTAAGTAAATGAAACTAGCGCAGCTCAATGATCTAGGATAACTAGAAGGGAGGCATTATAAATTCAAAATCAAATTAATGTGACCGTGTCATTCATAGAATTCCACATTTGTAACTCAAAATACTTATTTATAACATACAATATAGAAAGTACGTATGTTTTCATTTTAAGTTATTAAATAGAACGTTGTGTAGTCACAAAGGAAGAGATTTTGTTATAAAAATGCACTCTTCTGTGACTAATAATAAGGCTAAACTGGTAAAGCTAAACTTAAAGTTATTTGATAAGTTGGTACAGACATAAAAGCATTCTCACACTGCACTAAAGTGCAATATTAATACAATAAAAATAAACAGAAGTGGTCAATCCGATTAAGTCACTGGGAATCCAATTACGTAGTGATTGATATAAGCTCCAGTAAACTATCTGATAGTTTTGTACAAAATATATGCAAAATTTGAGACATATTTCATTTGAAACTAATCAGTGTTGGATGGTACGTCAACCACTTCTACTTATGTTCGTGCTCGAGTATTTAGAATGTATTAGCAGGGACGACGGTCGGGTCCGCGACGGCGCGGCGCCGCCTTGAGGATGTTGTCAACGCGGAGGATCATCTCGGCGGCCTCGGCCGCAGACAGCAGCACCTGACGCTTCACTACGTAAGACTCTGTGATGCCCATCTTCTTCATGTCTCCTACGCGGCCGTTCTGCATGTCTGTGAATGAAAATGAAATGTGTTTTACAAATTGGTAAGGGATGGTGGAGGGAAGTGAAAGTAATATTCATCCCCGAGCCAGGTAAAGGTGACTACACAAACACCAATCAATCAACCTGACTCCTTTCTCCTAAAATCTCTGGAAAGGCTATGTGATGGAGCTGGGTGTCGGCGCTCTGAAAACCATACCGCTACATGGTAATCAGCACGCATACAGCTCAGGTAAGTCGACTGAATCTACTCTTCATCTAGTGGTCAGCCAGATAGACGACACGATTCATCAAAAAGGCTCCTGCTTGGGCACTATCATAGATATCGAAGGAGCCTTCGACAAAACCAACTTCCCCAGCTTCAGCAGTGGCCTCTCCAGACATGGAGTAGAACAGGTACTAACGGACTGGATTACAAACATGTTAAGCAAACGAGTGGTTCGAGCCTTGAGGATGTGCGGCAGTTGGGCATGATAGCCAGAAGCTGCCCCCACGAGGGGTTTTGTCCCCCGTTCTATGGAAATCTGATAATTAATGACCTTATCATTGAACTCAACGCCAACCGCTATTACACAATAGGATATGTAGATGACCACGCAATCCTTATCTCGGGGAAAGTGACGGGAACGATCTGTAACCTCACTCAACAAGCACTACCTATCGTAGAAAGTTGGTACAGGGAATTTGAACTATCAGTGAACCCCACTAAAACTGAACTAGTCATGTTTACCCAAAAACGAGCAGTAGGCCCTTTCCGCCTACACAAACTGTTTGATACAGAACTTCAGTTGGCCAACAAGGTCAAGTACCTCGGGGTAATTCTAGACAGTAAGTTAAACTGGAGTAGTCATGTAGACAACAAGCTAAACAGGAAAATTATAGGTAAGAAGTGAGGCCTATCCCCCAAAATCATTTGGCTGTACACAGCAGTGATCCGCCCTGTGATCGCTTATGGGGCCATGGTCTGGTGGCACTCATCTCGTTACAGCTTTCAAAAAACCACAAAGCAGACAAAGACTAGCCTGCGTGACGACCACGGGCTGCATGAGGACTATTCCGACTGCAACAATCGAAGCCATGCTGGGACTGCCTCCGCTCCACCTCCGTTCATACAGCAGCAGTGCTATTCTGTAACCATCTCACCGTGAAAACTTAGGTGAAGCGACAATTGCGGCGGTGCGTCTTAATGCAATTAATCTCTGAGGTAAGAGAGACACACAACACACCGCGCTAATTGAGGGACTCAATAATGAGTTCCCTATTACGAAAGCCATAAATGACCAGATACCTAAACAATTTATGTTCGATAGAAAATACAGGATACAACTTCACAAGGATCGCCGATGCGAGAGTTTGCTCCCTGCAGAGCTACGAATGTTCACCGACGGATTCAAAACAGGTAGTGGCACTGGTGCTGGAATCTTCTTGGAGGACTTCAACATACACATAACCACACCATTGACAGTTCATAACACAGTGTTCCAGGCCAAATGCTGGCAGGGTGAATGATGATAATGGGTATATCTCTTGCTGCTTCAGCCATTATGGCCAGGGAAGTGAAAGACCACTCGACACGTATACTCTCAGACAGCATGGCTGTTCTGCAAGTGTTGAAGAGTCACACTGTGGCTGATATACGAGTGCCACCAGCGCCTTAACCAGGTGGGTAGCCTCAATAATATATCCATTCAATGGATCAAAGGATACAGCGGTTGGCGGGGCAACGAAGCAGCCGACGAACTTGCCAGGAGGGGTCGAGCATGGCACTAGTGGGGCCTGAACCCATCGCGCCACTACCCTTCGGGTACTTACGCACTCTGGTAAGGAAACGAACCAGGGACCAACATCACAAACTACCGTTGGATCACGGTGGGTGCAGGCAGGCCAGAGGCACTCCTTACACCTTACAATCGATGGCCACCTCACGAAACAGGTTCTCCGACTAACGAAACAACAGCTGAGTACAGTTACAGCAGCTGTAACTGCCCATGGGTCATTTAATAAACACCTCGCAGGTGTCACAAACAGACGAGACAGCAGCTCATGTGCTGTTAAACTGCCCGGTGGTCGCCACATACGGGGCAAAGGATTTCGGTAACCCAGGTACCCCACGTGAGATTGTCAGTGACACCAAGGCGTTGCTGGCCTTCATTGAAGAGCTGGGGTGGATCGAATAACCGATTCTTCCACCCGTACGTAAAATACGCACTGTGACGTGGAGTTGCAGATACCAGCCTGTATTACCTAACTACATTAGTAACAAACAATATAAACATAGGAACTCACCAAGTCCCATAGTGATCTCTCCCTGAGAATGATGCGCGCGCAGGTGGGAGATGAGGTCGGCCGAGTCGTAGCCCGCGTTGTCGGCCACGGCCGAGGGCAGGCGGCGCAGGGCGATGGCGAACGCTTCGGTGGCCGCGGACTCCTTGCCGGCCGTGCGCGCAGCCACGCGGGAGACGGCCTCGGCCATCAGCATCTCACTGGCACCTAAGAGATGGATGTATGTTTTGAGTTTTGTGTATAACATAAAATTGTTTTTAAAAGTTACCCAGGATCCCAGAAACTATTCATCAAGCCCTTCTTACGAGCAAAATTCTAATATATTGAATGGCTTGTTTACTATTACTAAACTATCGCATGTTTACGCTAGCTGACATACATAATAAAATAATCATATAAACAACACAATTCAACATTCAATTTCGTTTCTTGTTCAAACCTATGGAAGAGCGGAGTCTCCTAACACAGACATTGTTTGCTTAAAAGGAGGCTCCAAACACGAAACTAAAACATAAATAAATAGTTTTTTTTTTTTTAAACCTTGCTTTGTCCCAACAGAAAATAATAAAATCAATCTGGAATTAAACTCTGTAAAAACTTATACCAAGAATATTGCTCACCTCCACCATAAATAATTTTAGGTTCCTTGACGGTAGCGGCGAGTACGCAGAGCGCGTCGTGCAGGGAGCGCTCGGCCTCGTCGATGACTTGCTGTGTGGCGCCGCGGATGACGACCGTGCAGGCTGAGCCGAGTTCCACGCCAGAGAAACGGATGAGGCACTCGTCACCAATCAACACCTGGAATAAGACAATAATTTATATCTATACTAATATTATAACTGTCTGGCTGTTACCTTTTCACGCCTTCGTGGAATAGAATTCCATGAAAATTGGCGCACATATAGACCTTTATCCCGGTGGTACCTTCCCATGGGATTATTTGCGCGTGCGAATACGCGGGCAAAAGCTAGTTACTTATGTTTACTTCTTAAAAGCAAGGTTTTGGAAACCTTTCAGGTGCACACATTACTGTTTCGTATTCAAACTACTCTTTGTTGTAAATACAGGCTGAATTTTTTATTTAAAATTCAGCCTGTATTTGGTAGTGGTAGCTAAACTAAATTAACCATTAGCTCTCTTTCTCCAACAGTAAGCAAAGATGGCCAGTTCTACTGCAAAAAAATGCTGTCAGGAACTGCATTTCGAAACCAACATACAGTACCTGAATGTTAATATGGTACATCATACATAGACGCTCTACAGACCGTTTTTTTTTTTTAACTCTATGTTCCCTGCCCTAGTAACGGTCGCGTACAAAATACCCAATTTACAACAGAATAACAGGGAGGTGATTGTTTTGCAAGAAAGAACCCAACTGTTACCTGTTCAATAACTTTGCAGTGTCCCAGTTTGACTTTGTCGGGTGAGTCGAATGTGGATGCGATTTCGCCTCCGGTCACGAGCGCCAGCCGCTCAATACCGTCGAAATCAGCGTGCTCGATGGCCATGACGCCGGCATCAGCGAATAGCTGCTCAGGGTAGTTGTAGATAAGTTGCCTGGTGAAGAAAATATGCAGGTCATATCATATGCAGGTTATGTGATAGTAAGTCATTGATGTACTGTAATGCTCCACTGTTGTGTCCATTTAATATTGCCATACTGTGACATTATTTATTTCATACTGTTTGGTGTTCAGCAAGACCAAGTCAAAGGCTAACAAACCAAAGGCTATTGTTGCCTTTTAAAGTTGATAACAACTTTTCGTTATTCATGTATCGTTGTGTGTGAACTTCGTGTGAACCACAATAAATTTGTAAAAAAAAAAAAGTTGTTTTTTGCAATTTTTTTTGGCTTACAAATAAATGCTAGTATTCAAGGAACTATGTATAAAGATTATAAGTATCACCAATTACCTGTTGATAAAGACATTGCATTTGTGAGCCAAGATTTTGTTGACTTTGTCCTTCATCTTTTCCTTCTCAGCAACTTCGAGTTCTGCAATCTTGGCCATAGAGTCCACTTTGATGGTAGATCCGAACACTTTGATCTTGTCTGTGTCCATAGGTGTGTTGGCTATAAGGATGTTAGCGTTCTCAATGCGCTTAGGTTGATGCACTCCCACCTGATAAATAAACATTATGATTTAGCAAGTGTTTAGGTGTCTGGATCAAATGGATAAAAGAAACTTCGAAATCATCCAACTAAATTTAATGCCCATAGATGGTGGTTTCAATTTTATTAGTTTCTTTGTTGTTGAAATCTTATGATTCATGAGGCTAACAGAAGAATTCAGCCAGGCAGCGTTTGGGAATGTTCGTCGAGTGTTCTCGTCGCGTATTCCACACAGCCTAAAAACTTCAATCAGTGCATCCTGCCCGGTGTATGTAAGTCATAACTTACAGAACCGAAATGTTGAGACAAGAATCCGCAACCACGTGATCCACCAGAGAACCAAAGTTATCGACATATATGTAGCTCACAGAATAAGCAAGCTTAAGTGGCATTGGGCCAGCCATATTAGCCAAAGAATCGATTACTGTTGGGGTATCTTGAGTGGAGACTTCGAATCGGCTAGGTGGAGCAACAATCTTCATAGGGTGGCTGGTAGAAGCTGGATGACACTTGCCGAGAACTGAGTTGAATGGCGTGCAATTGGAGAGGCCTATGTCCAGCAGTGGACTACTGTAGGCTGAATGATGACATTTCATGAAGTTTATACAAGGACAGACAATGATATAATCAAATAAGTTATTAGGAATTATTGTGTAATTATCTACCTTCTTATTTAAGAGGAAACCTTCATCCAGGAATGATTCCTCCAGCAGACCACCAGAGATTTTGATAATCTGGATAGACTTCAAGTTGCCAGAGCCTTTGAGACGGAGCACTGCATCCACTGCCAACTTTGTGAAGTGTCTGAAATGAATAATTTTTTAAATAAAAGATATGGTACCTGCAATGCCAGCTCTTTTTGGACTTTTTTATTCGCTTTATAACCAATTGTACTGTGTTTCATAATTTACTCACTCTTTGTGGTTAGAAAGAATTTTAGAGCTCAATGTTGTGCGCGCAATGTTTTCAAGGTCTGCACGCAGGGCAGGCTCATTGAAATTTTTCTCATGGTCAAAGCTAGCATCGGAGAGAGCTTTTTTAGCAGCATCTACAGCTATACGCCACCCAGCAATGATTGTCTGTGGGTGCAGCTTCTGTTCAACTAGTTTTTCAGCTTCACGGAGCAGTTCAGCCGCTACAATGGATGTAAATAATTGGTTAATTAGAACAACCATATAAAATGTAACATGGTAAACATTTAATTAATATGAACAAAATATATGCAATGGATAAACTTCTTATACTAAATTAACTCACAAACTACAGGGTGGCAGAGACAACAACGCACTACCTGTTACCTGTTGAATTCAGTACATGAGCATGCATATGGGCCTGCATTAAAAATTTTGTTTGGTAATAAAAAAAAACTACTGTTTCCAACAAAAGTACAATAACAATGTGGTTAAACTTTATGGACTGTATGGTTATGGACCAGCAATAAAAAAAAAAACCTATGAATAGTTTAAAAACAGTTGCTTTTTAATCATGTACTGAATCCCCTGATGTCCCTGCTACCCTGTATAATAAAATAATCATAGAAACAATAAAATATCCTGACTTAACAAAAATTATAAACTATGTTCTGTACCCCAACTTTATTAGATGCTGAAAATTTGACAGTCAGGTAGTTATGGCTATATCACAAACAGTACGAGGTATCTGTAGTAAAAACTATTATACTCTGTATAAAAATAACTTCTTTTGTCTATGAGGGTACTAAAACAAAAAATTGTTACCTACCCAATACAGTTACAGATGTGGTTCCATCTCCAACTTCCTCATCTTGTACTTTCGACATGTCTACCAAAATTTTTGCAGCTGGGTTATCAACACCGATGGATTTCAAAATAGTAGCGCCGTCATTTGTAACCTCAACCTACAAAATATAACCAATTAAATAAAACTTCAAACCCTCACTTAACCAGTTTTTCTTAATTTCAGTCAACTATTCATAATTATGTAAGAATGAGAAACATTTACCTGGCCAGCATTTCTGCCACAGGAAACCAGAATTTTGTCCATTCCCTTAGGTCCTAAAGTACTTTTCACCAAATCTCCAATGGCGATGGCACCGATGAAGCTGGACATACGAGCCACTTCAGCCTTTTCTTCTTCAGCTTCATTTTTCAAAATTCTGATGGGATTCAGTGACACCTGCACAATAATTTCATGTGATCAAGACACACGTGCAACAAGAACAACGGCTCGAACATTTCTAGATTATTCACTATTCTTTTAAGTTTTCGGTAACTGAAATACTAAAAACTGTTGGCACTATCGTAAATAACACATAACTTCTTACCATTTTGGCTTTTCTGTATGCTGTTTCTATAAAACACTAAAATAAAATACCGGCGACAAAAATTCTACACCAAGAAACCCGAACTGACAGCACAAGAAAAAATGCCACCACACAGTGTTGCCAGATGTGGCGCGCTCCAAGTCGCCAAAATTATTGGCTCTAGTAGCCTAAAGTCGGCAATTTTTTCTGAGAAAGCCTAATTGGCAACCAGTCACCGATCGTAAAAATTGGTCGCCCAATACCTTTCCCAGTAGGCTACAGGTTGACATAAAAGAGTCTGGCGTGGGGACATTTGGGACTAAATGACATTGATGATGGCACTACTTTGCCGACAAGTCCTAGGAGGTTTTCATTTGAGTCACCCACAAGCAGCGTTTTTTGTTGCACATTTATTCTAACAATTTATTTCCCATTCGAAGTGACCTAAGTACGTATAGTGGCGCCCTCATTTTTTCCAAACTCTTTTTTGCCTAGCTGTAAATGGCGACAAGTCGCATAATCTGGCACCACTGGTCACGACAACTAATGTTGTCGTACTAAATAAACATTCCAGTTATTGTGTAAGATAATTATGTATTCTCTTATCTGTTGGCAGCACTTCAGCCACATTTTTAAACCATAGTGCAAGCAACTCTAGGAACAAAAAAATAATTTATTAATCATAGAGCAGAAGTTAACTTGTTTTACAGCACAGACGGACCAATCACAAGCAAAACAAAAATCATGAATGTTGGCTGATTGGTCAGTCAGTTCATTCTGATTTGTAAACGTAATCATACTATGACGTCATGAATGTGTCACGCTGATTGTTCTTTCTTCTGTCATTCGAGTCGAAAATTTTAATTCTCCGTGCCTTCGCCATATTTACGTTATAGAACTGAATCACAGACTCAGTTTTTATAGATTATAATATAGATATTGAAGTGTGAAACTTTTCAGTGTATTTTGTACAAAGTTCAAAACAATCTGACAAAATGGAAGACCAAGGAGGAAGCTCAGGCCCTAGAGTAAGCGATAAGCGTTTGGCTCAGACTCAAGCCAAAGTCGATGAAGTGGTTGGCATTATGCGCGTTAATGTCGAGAAAGTTTTGGAGAGGGACCAAAAGTTGTCCGAACTAGACAATCGTGCAGATGCTTTACAGCATGGAGCAGCGCAGTTCGAACAGCAGGCTGGCAAACTGAAACGAAAGTATTGGTGGCAAAATCTAAAGATGATGTTAATTATCGGTGCTATTGGGGCAGTTCTACTTATCATAATCATTGTGTGGGCAACATCCGGATCGAGCTCGTCCGCGACCGCGCCCGCCCCCCCCCCTGTCACCGAAGCACCCGCAGGGCGATAGTCATCAAGCAAACTTGTAAACCTTTGATATGGATACTTATTTATGCTGCTCTGTACTAAAAACCGCGAGTTTTATGGTAAAATGCGACTGAACAGTATGTAAGAAATCTATATTTTGTATTTGTATCGATTAACCAACGCACATCATATTCCTATTATAAGATTTACACCTTGATAAATGTTTTGATATTTTTCTATAAATTGTATTAAAATAGTACCTAACTGTTGATATACTGTTTAAGTGAATTTAATTCACTCATAAAAGACTTGTTTACAAATTGTTATACATCTAAAATGGAAATAAATAGAAAACTTTAACTATACATCAGTTTTAAATATGTAATTTATAAAGTGGCCAACTTTTGTACAGAATCACTTTGTGATAGGTAGTATTAAATATAAAAGATTATTATAATATTGCAAGCCTACTTTAACAGCTGATTTGGGTGTTGACACAAAGAACTGATATTTAACTGCACAAATTAACTGTGTAATGAAACTAATGTGATTGTTCTTGTTGCTTAAAGGGAAGCCCCTATGTAATCCTGTTGCAATATGAATATATATTAAGTTAAATAAAATAGGTATGTTATTCAGAGCCAGTTTTTGTCGCACTTTGAATAAGCTATTACAAAAAATTGTTACACATTATGCTACTTTTTGGTTTAATCATTAATAACATCAGAAGTTCAGGATTGGATTTTGAAGTATGCGTAATGTGACAGAAGTGCTCAGGCACAAAACCGTTTAGTTTTTAATTTATTTTAATATGTTATTAGCACATTCTGTCGGTTGGTATTGATCATATTATTTTATTTAGTTATGTCTTAACAATATGTTTATAATGCATTTTCAAAGATAACTAATTTTAACGGCAGTTGGGACCAACTTTGCGCTTGTATTGCACGGGATCCAAGGTCTAGTTACTAATTGGGTCTTGACAGTAAACCAGTTTGGTGTTGTATGCAAAGTGTATGTAATCTTAGTTGTTTTGTATTCTGTAAGAAATAATAAATACATGTATTTCTTCAATATTGTATGATTTGCCACTTTTTAGACAAGTATAGTTACAGTGCTTTGTGTTGTCTTATCAAAGGCGTACACATACTTAAAACTTATCAGTTCTGTAGATGTTGATAAGGAGCCTGTGATTCACATAATAATTCATGACTTCAGCTGTTACATATGTCATTGGAATTTCAATGCAAAATATTACAATTAAATTAACACAGATTTTGCAAAAAAAAACTATAATCGTAATCCAAAATTATCTGTACAGTCGAGTTGAGAAACTCTTTCTATTTGAAGTCAGTTGAAAATTGTAGTAAAGGGCTATGGAAATGTAATGAACAAATTGTGGTATCTATCGAATTGGTGTCATGCGTAGGTTTGTACCTATACCTACTAATATAATTTTTCACAATTTTTCCTCCACTTACAACAATCATAATGGCAAGTCGTGCCATTAACAGTCAGGTGTTATCGCAAAAATCCCCGAAACCTAACTGTGCAAATGTGCAAGGCAGCACGTGACCACTGTGCGCCGTCTTCCCTGAGGTCACTCAGTGGGCGGACAGAGTCCCCAGTCTGAGCACCCGTCATCCCTAATTCCTGCCTACCTTAAAGGTTGCAGGCGGGGTTTCGGCGTGTTAGGCGTCGAGGCGGTTGCCTTCCCTACGCCTTCTACGAGCGGGATCAGCCCTCACGATCCCGCTCGGCAGCCTCCTTCTGAACCATCACGGTCTCAGAAAAGGAGGCCATTTCTCTCCAGTTCGTCGACATCGCCAGCATAGACCCAATTACTGCTGGCAGAGACAAATCTCGTCCAATCCTGGTGACCAGGACCCGTCTTTCGGCAGCCCACGCAGGGCACTCCTCGAGCGTGTGCTGTGCAGAATCTAAGCCGCTTCCGCAATGATGGCAATTTGCCGTGGCCTCTCGCCCAATCTTGTTCAGATACTCACCGAAGCAACCGTGCCCGGTCAGCACCTGAGTGAGCCTGTAAGGGACCATAGACCTACGTATTTGATATTAATTTCAACTTGATACCTCCGCGCGTTCCTAAGAATAAGGGTCTTGACAGACTGACAGACAGACGGCAGGACACCGAAGTGCTCCTTTAAGAGTTCCGTTTTTTCCTTTTGACCCAAAAAATATGTGCTGTTGACTGAAATTACTATATTCGAAGGCGCATGACATTACATTATTTCCAGTTTATGTATGTTTCCTGTAAACGGAAGGGGCGAGCAACGCACAAATGTTTGTGTAGGTATGTACTGTTCCCCTCTGCCTACTATGTTACTTGCGCCAAGCCACTGCTATTTGTCACCAGTCTAGGACTGTTTGACTGCGTCCAACTGTCTGTCTGTTATTCTATTGTCAGTATCTAGTTTCACAAGTGGCACCGTAGATCAAACCACCAGCTCGTAATGTGTTGCCGCGATGGTCACTCCTACGTGAACACCTAGTGCGAGTTAGACTTAGGACCAAGCAAGTAAGCAGCGAGGTATTCAACAGCTACATACATAAATAGAGCGGCTACCTAGGCTATAATCGACAGACTTAGGTATTCCATAAACCTGGCATAGGTTGTATTATTAAACAGGTGATGTAAGCAACATATTTCCATTGGATACGTAGGTGCGTACTTAGGTGGCGTTACTTTATAAGGCGATTTGAGTCCTTGCGCTTAGAGTTCTTGAAAAGACCTGAAAATATAAATACTTATTAATTTATTATAATTAATTTTAGTTGAGCTAATTCCAACAAATTTTGGCCTACGATAAGATAATGAAAACAGCAGTTGGGTCAATGTAGGCGGTATTTTAAACTAATACGTAGGTAACTAACTAACACCTACATTATGATAACGCGTTGTCCATAAATGGAATTCTGTCCTACGAACAGCATGCTTGCAAATTGGATTACTTACTCATATATTTTTTATTAAGCATACCTTCATATCTTCTTACCATAAAAGGAAGGTATTGACTGAGCATGCGGAGACAATTTGTTTTCGTATGGTAGGTAGGGTGCCGATCAGGAAATCAACAGTTAGGTACAGGTAGGTATATCATGCAACCAAACAATATGTTCTGCTCCTGGCTTCGTATCTCTGGTAAGGTTTACATTAATGGCTACAGGATCGTCCCTGCTCTGCCTTCCCCTTTGGTATGCTGAGGGTTCCACAAACCGGCAGAAAAATGGAGTAGGTATGGGCTGTGGTTGTGTCGTGGACACGGCCGTGTCTTTTCCGTGAATACGTGTAGGACCTACGTTACGAGTAATATTTTCTGTGAGACAAATTCTTTGATCCTTTAGCTATCGAGTGGTGTACCTAATTCAATTTTGAATGTAGATGATAGATGTAGCTGCAGTATCAAACTGTATCCCCCGATTTTGTTATCATCAGTTTTTTGAATTGCCTCCCACTATGGAGCTAAATTTAAAGACGTATTCACGTAAAAACAAGTTTTTTTGCATGATCAGACACGTGAAACCAGCATTAAATTGTGAATAATTTTATGTCGGAAACGTGACCGTATCGTGTAGGTAGGTATGTAGATTATTCGTTCGTAACTATGTTTTTATTGACCTAGCCTAGCTAGCTAGGTCAATAAAGCTAGCTAGCTTGCATTTGAAATTGGCTACAAATTGTGCCTTTGCTTTTCACATCAAACAGCACGAGAGGCGCAGTGGCTAAAGTGATAGGCCGTGTTTCATGCGGGTCGCGGGTTCTCTTCCTATACGAAACAAAACATTTTTTTAAAGTTTTTGATGTGAAACATCTATAGCCGCACGTAAAACCGATTTCTGGCGTGGCGACGCATGCCGTGGCGACGCGTCGCCACGCTATATGATGCGAATTAAGTAGACACGATTTGAAATAAATTCGTAAATTTTTGTATTTAATGAAAAAAGATGTTTATTCAATAAATAGTCATCGTTATCTGGAAAAAAAAAACCAAATATTTTATTTTATCATTATGACATATTTAGTTCCTATCACAATCTGTTCTTTTCTGCATATTACTTTTACAAAATAATGTCGATGTTTCACATCTGCCAGGCGTCCCGTGACGGCTCACATTTTTTTTGCAGACTACGATACCTATTGGTAGTCAAGTGAAGATGAATTAGGAGCTCCCTCTCTTTTGAAAACGAAAATTACCTATTTACGTAGGTACTTACCCATTTTTCGGGTTCCGTAGTAAACAAGGTACCGTTATAGTTTCGCCATGTCCGTCTGTCTGTCAGTCTGTCCGCGGCTTAGCTCAGAGACGGTTAGTACTAGAAAGCTGTAATTTGGCATGGGTATACATATTAATCACGCCAACAAAGTGGTAAAACAAAATCAAGAAAAAAAAAAATTGTAGGTAAGTAGGTACCTACCTACACAATTTTTTTTTTTTTAGATTTTATTTTAGATGATCTTTACGTGTAGGGGAGGTCCCCTACACGTAGAGGGGATGTTTTTTTTCTCATCTATCGTTAGAAAGATCGTTCAAAAAGTTGAGTGGAGTTTGTGAAAACCATTTTTGGATTCAGGGATCCGTTTGCAAATATTAAGCTTTTAAGTGCAAATTTTTGTTAGAGTCTATGTCATGTTGCCCCCCCCCCCCCCCGACCAGCTAAATGATTTTACTTGGATTTGTGAAAAAAATCACAGCAGTAGTATATGTATATAACGAAGTTAAAAGGAAAACTATCACAGCAAAGTAGGCTAACGACAGGTTAACGAGTAATAATCGACTTAAATTTTCAGTTTGAAAAACATGATCTCCCATACATTCCGTATGGGCAGAACATGTTTTTCAACTACAATGTTAAGTTTGTTCTTGGGATAAATTCATCCCAACTACGGAACCCTCCATTGTGTGTGGTCAGACATTCTTTTGGCCGGTTTTTTGCGATAACAGACTTGATAGCCATATTGTGAGTAAAACTGAACACGAATGTGTGACGTGTTTGCATAACATTTTGTACAGATAATATACAGTCTAGATAATTAAGATTTTTAATGTCAATGAAGTAACTAAGTGGATCTCCTTAAAATATCGATGATTAATTTGTAGGTGCAATAAACATTCGATATCTATTGACTCCGCCGAGTCCGGATCAGTGGCATCATGTCTAATCTTATTTCTCATTTCTGTCTGACTTTCCGTAGCACTGGATGCAGTGATGTTAATTTCTAAAAATAACCAGCACGTCAAGGTAACACCCAAGTCAAATGATTTAAACGAGCGTGCAAATATATGTACGCAATCAATTTATCCTCACACATGTAAGTACATAGTAACTGGGCCGTGATTAATACGTAAGTATTGTACATAAAGTACCTAGAACAACAATGGAAAAAGTACCTGTCTGTATGCCTTAGATTAGTTCATTATTTTCATTGACTACAATAATATAATACCAGCTTATTACTATCCTACAGCGGGGCAAAGCGGACTTCTCATACAGAGAAGTGGCGATTGGCGAAGATGGCGATTTCAGACCTACTACCTTCTGCCACCGGCTTCGCCCGCGTGATATATTTATATATTATAGCCTAGTTACCTACTCAGTGATGATATAGGATTCTACCCACTGGTGAAATAATTTTTTAAATCGGTTCAGTTGTTTTTGAGTTTATTCATCACAAACATACAAAAATACAAATATTTTCTCTTGATAATGTTAGTGTAGATAAGTACCAGGTTTCCCCTCGAACAACCTTAGAAATTATGAATTGAAGAAGTCACATAGGTAGGTACCGGGATTTGAACCCACAACCACCAACATGACTATGTTTTATAATATTTAAGTACCTACCTATTTGTATTCAGATAGCTTGGGCACATGACTAAATAAGGGGGGAGGGTCCAATAAACAAGAAATAGTAAGATACATATTATGAACTTATTTTTACAATAGGTACTACTAATAAGAACTTTTGTGGACTAATGTAACGTATGTATTACGATTACTGACAAAGGTATAGTGCATTACCTACACAGGTAGGTAGGTACTTAAGTATGTACAACAATGCCCGAACATGTTCCTGTGAGCAGGTGAGGTACCAGGCGTTTTCAGGTTGGCGTATATTTTATTGAAATTACCGTACAAAACGGGAAATGTCACCATTCTCACGCTGTACTATAACATTACGCTCGTTTAAGTTTCCTGGGTGACTTAACCAGTCGTTAGGTGGGATGATAGTCCGTTGGATAAACTAACAACTTCCTAGAATGCTTAATATTCTGTCTGCTCTGATGACTATACTTAATAATTTTAAACGTATTAGGTTTATTGTCTTAATAAAAGTGTGTCAATTAATACTGAAAACTGTAAGTAGAATATTAGGTATTTTTATAACCAAATTTTTAACTTAGGCAGGTGTGCAGCCCACATCTGGCTTCTTGGCCAAGCAGTGAGTTTCCCTCAAATCGTTTCAGTTTTTTATGTCCAGGCAAATCACTGTCCAAGGTTCTAAGGTTCTAAGGTTGCCTGGAAGAGATCGCAGAAAGCGATAAGGTCGCCCATTGTATATTTTGTAGTGCTTAATTATTATTTCTTGTTATGTATTTTTGTGGTGTACAATAAAGTATATATAAATAAATAAATAAATAAGAAGTTACGGACTCGGACTGAAAACACCTAATTTCTATTCCTGTACCTAAGCGGAAAAGGGGCTTACATTTACGTTAGTGGGGATTCTTATTTACTTAGGTAAGTACATAGCAAAATGCCTCAACCATTTGGGTACATACTTACAATACAACAAATTGCGCTTTTATTGAAATGTAGTTACATATCATAAAATTACTACACGCAGATACCTACATCATAGGAATAATGTAACAGCATGGGGTACAATTTCATTTACATGTGATGCGGTGATGCCCCACATAAGTGAGCAATGAACCAACCATGATGTCACCCAATTACAGACAGACGAAGCTGTGTTATACTTACATACATACCGCACAAAATAAGTGTAAGTACACCAACAGTATTTTTCAGGAATCCAGTAGGTGCCTACCTACCTGAAATAACTAAGTTTAATTTTTTTGTCATGATAGGTTGGCATGTATGATGATGTTTTGAGAAAAGTTATGTCTTATGATTCTAATTATAGGAAAGCCAAGAGCATCTTCAAACCATCGAGGTATAATATTAAAATGACAGCTGGTAGAGTCTATGGGTGTTATGGAACAAGCCAATATGCTGCACCAGCACTAACCCCAAAAAAAAATCGGCAACGTGTGAGTCGGAGTCTCGCACCGAGAGTCATGAAACACAAGTCTACATCATGTAATCATGACATTCATTCATAATGCCCGAAACACAAGTGCAGCACAGACCTAAGTTTGGAAATGACGTAGCGCGTAGCAAGTTGCACTTAGCATATACTCGTATGTAGCAAGTTTTGAGTAGCGCAAGTAAAGTGTAGTACCTACCCACATAGCATGTAGGGTTCGTAGCGCCTGACGTGTAGACCGTAGCGTGTAGCGCGTAGCTGTTACCGTAGCGTGTAGCTTGTATCACGTAATCTTGAACTGCGTGATGTGCGATCCCACCGAAGGGTGCACTATTTTGGTACGGAACCCTGAACATTGGGCTGAGGGCAGGATAAGGGAAGACAAAGACTGCCATGTGAGCGGATAAGTACATTTTGTTTTTATCCATTGGTATTTGCGATACATAGTTCATTCATTGTGTAAAACTGCAGTACTATACCTACTTTATTGGATTTATAACCGGTTATACTGCAATGCTTCATCGTACTTAATTATAATTAATTGCATTAATTGGCGGGCAGCAAAAACACGAACATTGTGTGGTCTAAGTTGGTACCACTGACATAATAACAATTTTCTTGTACGTGCTGGTAAAGACTTGGCAGATTAAGGTGATGAACTTTTCCTTATTGAATCTCTAGGAAAATGAAATGGAAATAAATACTAATCTAAGTCAGAAGATTTCTGAGCTAGCATTTAGCTAGTAGGTAGGTAGTCCAAGTAGGTTCAGATGGTTCAGTTCCATTGTTCGATAGTTCTATTAATTTAACGAGGTGGTAATTAAGCTCAATTAATCCGGGGATCACTGACCCACACATAGATAAAGAAAAATCTATCATTAACACACCCTTATTGCTTAATTAAGCCCAAAACGTTAACGTCATCATAGACGCACGAGTCAATAAAATAAACCCTTAGGTGTTGTAATCATTTCAAAACAAACGAACGTCACGAGGAGTCAAAGCCAGGCTTCAGTTATGAAGCTGGTGACGTCATTTCTTTTCAAACTGCCTGAAGCCATCAGGGTAGCTTACGTCATAGCTCTGTTGTTTTCAATCGCAGGTACCTACCTGCTTACCTATCGAACAACACCGAGGGCGTTACTTTGGGAGTACCAGTTTTTAATATATTATGTTTAGGACTGGTACTTTTTCTTTTGGTCTCGTGAATGTCATACTTATGTGTGGGTATGTTTTTATGAATGTCGTTTCGTTAACAGTCATTGAACTATTCTACTGCAGGAAATAAAAGCCGATCCACAGCGCAATCGGGTTTGTGGGTTCGGATATCCAATGTAGGTACCTACTTATGGCTGTTGTTTCAATTTTTATTATCCTTCCTTAATTTTGGTTTTATCCAGTCATAATTACCATACCATCAGTATGGGTTTAAAAATATAGGGCTACAGGGCCTACAGAATATAATTATCTTGTTGTAAAATGAGCCTACCTTTTTTTTACCTCGCCTTTACCAATGCCGTTCCCAATAATTGGAAATAAATTGAATTGTTCTCATTCTGCTATGAAACTAATAATGCCTCTACCTTCGTGATAAAGTGGCAAGTGAGGCTAGAACTCACGGAGCGGTGATGGGTGCAGCGGGACACGCAAACAATCGCGCAAGCCGCGGGCGTACTTAAACCGCGTGGTGAAATTTCCTATCTAGATTTCCATGTACCTACTACGTGTTCCTACGAGTGTTTGTGGTCCCGCCACCGCAGTGAAAATCGCTCAGTGAGTTCTAAGCCTTAGAATCAAAGCATCTAAATAAACAATGAAGAGTTGATGAATTGGTTACCTATTCAACTGTTCGCCATGTGAAATCACACGAACATAATATCAAGTGTCATCGAAACTTTATAGGCTTGTGAGGAAAAATGCGGAAGGCAGCGATCTGACCAGGGTTCCGCTTTCCGCTCTGCTTGTCACCCGCCGCGAGCGTGAGTGAGTGAGTGTCACAGAATGGACCTAGCCTTGATCTTACCTAGACTGTTCGTCGCACTTTGTTATACAATAATGAAACAACCTTGACGGGAGAATAGGCCCTGCTGGTGATTTTACTCTTTCGAATGCTGCTTAGAAGATTTGTTTAAACCAATTTTCATAAATAAATATCATAATATACTGACTGCCTCGTTGGTCTAGTGGTCAAACGCTCTACTGCTGAGCATGCGAGGTCCTAGGTTCGATTCCCAGGTCGACCAAATTGTTATTGGGTGTTTCTGCTAGGAATTCTCAAAAGCAGTATTGGTTCGTGCCCGGTTGATGGCAATAGGCTCACCGCCCTGCATGGTGGTACTTAAACATAACTGGAGAAATGTAGGTGTAGGTGTAGGTACTATGGTACACCTCTGCCTTACCCTTCGGGGAAGCCAGGCGTGATGATATGTTAATTTAACATTCTTTACAAATGAAAATGTTAAAAAAGAAAACCGGCAAAGTGCGAGTCGGACTCGAAGATACTAAACTAAGAATTTATTTTACATCTTAATTTTTTTTTATTTCAAAGACGAATTTGTATTTCATAATGATGCTGTGATAGTTACTTTTTGCAGTTGCAGAAAATCGCCCATATTTAAATAAAATACCTTATGAATCGGCGTTTTTAATATTTGTTGAGTGAATTCAGTAAGTATATGGTACATGAGATAGGAAGAGTAGGAGTAGTCAGATAGGAAACATCGACCTCATCTAGCTTATTTTTAATATTTTTTTATATGACGTGTAAAAGTGATTCCGATATCTTATTTACAGAATAAACAATTTCATTTCATTTCATTTCATTTCAGATACAGAAGTTTTACATTCCTCACTTGTTTAGTTAAAAAAAAAACATAATCTTATTTGTAAATAAAAAGAAATAAAACATATATTTTTATCCCAGGGTAAGAATATTTTAAAATCAAAAGTTTATTGTATGGGGATCGACCTTTAATTTTTAAGTTTAAGTATTTTATTATTTGTTGTTATAATGGCTATAGAAATACACAATCTGTGAGAGTTTCAACTGTCTACCTATTACGGTTCATGAGATACATCTCATAGGTAGACAGGTGACAGCTAGATAGGTAGACAGACAGACGGACGGACGGACAGACAGCGGAGGCTTAGTAATAGGGTTCCGTTTGGCACCCTTAGAGTAAGGAACCCTAAAAAATATGACGTCTTTAGGAAATGCCATTTTATTTTTGAGACGGAAATGGCATTTGGCTAGCTTGCAAATTTTATGAAATGTTTATAAAGCGCAATATTAGCTTCAAACTTGTTTTGTAATGTTTACATGATGCTAATGCTTTGAAAGCTGAAATCCGTCTTGGACGAGATTTATCGTGATACCTATAAATCAGCTTTTTCTTTTAAATCATAACCCACCGCCACCTCGCTGGGTGGTTTCTCGCGTGGGTGTCATTTTTGATGCACATAGAATATTTTGTGATTATCATGGTCCGTAACGTTGGTCTAGCTCGATCTTAATTAAACTGATAGTATTTCCTGGGAAGAAGTTCTGAAGTAAAGTTCTGAAGTCCTTCGTAGAGAAGTAAAGTATTACATGCTGTTACCGAGTAAGCATAAATCCTAAGAATGCAATAAGCTCATATAGGGTTTCTTTTGAAATTAAAAGCATGTGGATGATGTGGATCCGTTCAACGTAGCATCGCATCGGGTCCTTATAAAGCCAGTTATTAGCACTATAGCTATAGGTAGGTAGCTAGGCTGTATAGCAGCATTACGTCACGATCTTGCCCCGAGTTCTATTCCTAATCGGTGTGGTCATTCACCCAAGCTTATTAAAATTTAATCAACGTACTTGCCGCCTTTGGAGGAGCTTATCTGAGGCACTGTCAGTATTTTTTTTGCATATTATAACAAAAAGTAATGGATGATTCCAGTCATATTGTGCTCTGCATCTCACCATGGCGGGATGTGAATGACCTCTAGGTTTATCGCTTTCATCAACATTCCGGCCCAGACAGTACCGAGCAGTACTAGAATAGCAGTAGTTGGCACGTTATTAGGAATTGCCAGTAACACGATGGTACATTCCGAGATAGAGGTAGGTAACATCAGAAATTCCTTCAAAGTATATGCATATGCGAAAATAATTTTGAAAGCAATAAGAGATTTTTGGTATCTACTCAGTACTCAAACAGTTTTTATGAAACAATCTACTTACTCACCCAATATGAATCTAAAATAGTCTTTAAAATATCAACAGGTAAGCAGTATTTAAAACAGAAAGATTTATTTTGAACAGGCTTTTTTACAGGACTGCCCAAAATGGAGTGTAATGTTTTTCGTAAGTTAAATTCTTCCAACTAAACTTTACGCATTTATTTATATCTACCTATTGTTATCTGACATAAAAGATCGTAAGAGTCGACGGAGCGGAAGGAGTCATTGTTGTATTCAAACTGATCAACCTGTTATGTTATTCACCTATGACTATGCACATGAGAAGTCGAAATTCGAATCGAGACACCCAACATAACACCACAGGCACCCTGCGGCTCTGAATAAAAAAACATCAATCAGGAAAAAAACTGTGTTTGCTTAACTAAAAGCAGTTCTATACGATTAATTAGGCATAACTTCTCATAAATATTAATTCTAAACTACCATCTTCAAATCAGAATGAAAACTATTTTAAGAAAATGACGTGTAACATACGCTAATTCACTGCTTCTTTGTTGACCGTTGTAAATATAAATATGCATCACTGTTTTTGACGACGATTCCTGGACGCTAATGTTTCATTGATATAAATAAAATTATTATTGTAATTAATTCATTATTTCTGTCTACGCTGTTAATAGCAACATCAGTCAGATGAGTATATTGGAATCTGATGTAGGGAATTTTGTAGCAATAAATAATCGTGTGAAATGGTACAGACGCTGTGCGAGAGTCGTACGGTCCTAAATAGAGCATGCTATGCTAATGAATGGACCACGATTGCATTATATCACGTCTAGCCTAGACTTGTATATTGAGTTCTATGCTGTGTCTAAATACTCAAATGTTAATTTACTTTGGCATGACTTGATGTGCCATGGTTTACTGTGATTTTAACCAAATTCTTGGTAGGTGAGAGTTCAGTCAGTTTAACACCACTACGAGTATTACATCACATTTGACACAGACTAGATCTGTAGACATTGTCATCCGTAAAGGAGGTGCCCTGTGGTCCTCTACAATGAGCAATCTTTCTACTTGTCAATTCCGAAACAGTGAACTGGGATGATTGCCTGAATTTATTCGTGAAGAAACTGGCATGTCCTAGAACCAAAAATTCGAAGAAATGTGACATCCACCAACCCGCACTGGGCCCGCGTGGTGGATTACGGCCCATTCCCTCTCACAGAAAGGAGGCCTGTGCCCCAGCAGTGGGAACATTATAGGCTGATTATGCAGCAACCATAGGGAGAGGACTTCAGTAGTGGTTGTTTTCAGTTTGTCATGGTAACACTGATGTATCTGGGTAATGAGATGTCGCTCGAGGTCGGAACAATCTGTCTTCTTTCCTCCGTTTTGCATTATTTATTGGTTGTATGGCACTCCTTCGATTGGTCTGGATCTGGTTGTTTTGTTATATACCTAGATCTTCGTCCTGACGTTAGAATGAAAGTAGGTAGGTATTATTTCTCCTGAAAGTTTTACTGAAGCGCGAGTGTGACAGTTAAAATATAAGTTTGGTATTATTCAATAATTTATTAGTGGCTTAAACAACTTGTTGTACTATAATTTATGACACCCATCTAGCAAAAGATAACATTTCAGAAGTTTTTTAATAATTCAAAGATTTTGAAACAACATTGTTTCCGAAAATAATGTTGACGGATTTCAACCGTCAGGCGGCAAAGTAGTTTCCTGTGGTAAGAGCTGTCGGCGGTTATAAATGGAGCATTAAGTGTGGGGTGGATGCTTTTTCGAGGGATGACTAGTGTTTACATTGTTGAGCAGTCAGGGGCTTATGGCGCATGTGGATTCATGTCTATAAATACTTCTCAGAACCGTTTGAGTACTTTGTCGACAGTAACTGATGATGTGGATTATGTTTAACTCCCGTATAGGGTCAAAATTGGCCAAACGCTTCAGACAACTCTTTGATAGTTGCTTTTAGAACATAAAACTTTAGGGCAGTCGTCAAATACAGAAAGATTCTTGACCCTGAAGCCTATTCAAATGGGAGGGGGATCTGTTTTTCAGTGGTAGCAGGAAGAACTACATCTACATCTAAGTATACATTTTGTTGAAATCTGAGCGGAAAATTTATATATTTATTAATTTCCTCGAATCATCTGATTTAGAATTTAAGAACGTTACTTTAGTGAACACCCTGGCTTGGCTGGTACCTATTGAATTCATAAGTGCAATCCAACCTTGGACCAATTCTTAGGATTGGATTAGTTCAATTCAATACTAACCGAATTCCTGGTAAATATTTCGCAATGATTGATATTAACGTAGGAGTCTGAGCATGAGTAATGTTTCCTATTTGTAATTAGTACAACGAATATTACATATTCGCCTACTGGTTATCGAGGACATAATTGGATGTTTTTGTCTTTAACACTCTTGAGACATGACAAACTTCTGACTCATATTAGGCATCAAGGTCTACTGGCTGCTTTCATGCGGCTGTCGCCCTAAACGGACTTTTATTTATTTGGCCATTGTTTTAAGGTTCCCAATCCTTGTCAATGGGAAATTCAAGATTAAAATCTTTTCACGAGACAATGCCAGCGTATTGATGCTCTTTGATTTAAACAATCAAGAAATTCCGTATATATTTCAAATTGGGAGAATCTTGAAGCGGTTAGTTAATTTCCACCGTTACGTCAAATTCACGTCATAAAGCGAAGGTGACCACCTAGTTTTTCTAGATGTTTTTGTACCGTTTAATTCTACAGTAGTTTGTGACTATCGAAGAGACGGAATGACAAGCGGGTAAACAAAAAAATCTGCGATGAATAAGATAATTGTAGGCACATATTTATGGTGTTGATTGCCTTAAACAGAAGAGACGGATTCAGATGAATGATTCATCAATGACGTTACGTAGTGGTTGAGAACGATGATGTCGGTTGCAGCGCCTATGCATCATGGCGAAGATGCTCGAGTGTGAGCCACGGTATGGCCAGACGTGGAATGAGCGAGAAGCATAGTGTGGGCCGAGTGACGCCGAGCGAGTCTCGGCGCAGCGTTCGAACGTGAGGCTATTTAAAACTGTGCGCAGGCCCCCTGGCGCCGAGTCGAGCGACGACTAATGATCAGTACTGCCTTGTCTGCCGTTGAGTGCGTAGCGACACTGTGATCCGTGTGTACATAAGAACGTTTCAGTGTTTGTTTAGTTTCACCTTTTCCACAAAATACACAACGCTAAAATGGCTGACAGTGGTCTGAAAAGGAATATTCCCATCAAGCTTGGTGACTTTTCTGTCATCGACACTGAATTCTCCAGTATTAGGGAGAGATTTGACGCCGAAATGAGGAAGATGGAAGAAGAAATGAGCAAATTCAGATCGGAACTCATGAACAGAGAAAGCAACAACTTCTTCAAAAGCACAACTAGGTATTTATTTTTATTTTACTACCTCAACTTAATAAATTACAATTTAATTTAACCTTAACTTAAGTCTGCGATATTTACTTTGATTCATAAAAGACAATTTATATTCAAGTTGAACATGTCAATACCGCATGGAATTTTAATTCGGACATTTGTCAAGACAGACAAGAGGGTGAATAAACCGAGTTGTCTCATGGCTATAATATTATTCCGTCCGTAACAGTTACGTTGCCGGGCGGGCATGTTTCCTAAAAGGGAATCCTGCATTAATGAGTTTGGTAGTTTCGCAAGACAGTCGCCCACCTCGGCCGGGTCGACTGCTTCAAGAAAGTATATTCAAAAGGTATTATTCGGGATCAGTCCGCGGAACGGCATCAACTGCAGACAACTCAGTCGCCTCCATTTAAAGCGTGCAGCGATACGTAAGCCCGACGCGGGATGATGTCATAAATAGAAATAGCGCCGGTTGCGCGCCTCTAAACCAGAGAATTTTGTAGCTAAAACACAGAAACGCGTTGAATTGTAAACACAATGTATGCGCATAAACGAGGGGTTATATAAGCGGACCCCGCGCTACGAATGTGCCACGGACTTTACGGAGCTCAATGGAGGCATGTTGCAAAAAAAAAAACGTAATATTGGCAATCGTTTCATATTGAGCTGCAGTTTTTTTGTCAACTGTACATTCATCTTGAATATCAAGGTCGATACTATGTCACGTGTTTAATTTCTCACCAAACTGCATTTTTATCGGAGATGCAGAGGTTAACGATAAAATTAAACAATTAAGTAAATACACGATGTTAATATTACACCTTGGATTATAGGGAAAACGCCTGCATACCGCCGAGAAAACCGGTTTACGATTGTTTTATCAACATAGGCATTGAAGTTATATAGTTTTGTTGGCGCAAATGCACTGAAATTATGTTTACGGCATGAATACATGACCCACTTGGAGCGAGTTGGTTCTGTTTCAGCCGCAAGTCTAGTGATGTAATACCAGCCTTCACTCAGTAGCATTCGACATCTCGCGACGCTGCGTAGGATTCGTGCTCGTCAACCTTAATTCATATTCACACATGTGGGTAGTCAAATATGTATGGCAGCAATACGATTTTATACGACATGACGGGCAAAATAAACAACGGTAGGACTTGCTAACACCACGTCACTAATATTTTTAGGATCTTGCTCAATTTCATTCAAGTGTGGGCTTACTGGTCCGCCCATGTTTCAATGGTTCCGTGTGGGTAGCGTTACAGTAAGAACTGTTTGGACATATTTGGCGGTAGCAGCTGTTAACAAATGCCTACATTAGCAGAATGATTAAAAAGTTAAGGCGACAATTTTTCAGTTTGCGTGGTTGTCTTTTGCCACCGAGACGTTGACGTCACTTACTGTTTGCAATGTCCATACTGTGCTGCGATATTTAATATGTATGCCCATATTGTTTACTGTATGCTTTATCTTTACTTGTAATATTTTTAATATTATACCTGCTTTCTTATATGGAATAATGATTATGTTATTATATTTAACTTAATATTCTTATCGCATTGACTTGAGGTGTTTAAGATGCTACTCATGCCTATATTTTACAGTTGTACCTATAACGGTCTGTTTCGTCTCAATGACTATAAAAGTCATCGATGACGTAAACTTTATTGGTTTAATATTATTAATATTATCTCATGAAATCTCCGGTTGATTTGATACCCCTCGTTTACATCTGGTTTATTGACTAGGGTTGCCACTTTTGGTGTGAATAACATTCATGAGCGAGACTGCGGGAGAAATATTTTGTAAACAACTGATTAAGGTTTTTTTGTTAATCTTATTTAGTAGCTCCAATTCGGGCAGATAGAGTCAAAGAAAAAAACGAATAACAATGTTTCTCTAATGATTACCTACTCAAAAATGGTACAAGTAAAGGCTCGTGCAGACCAACGCGACGAGACGGCGCGACGCGACTCGAACAATACAATTTCCAAGAAAACTTCACTGAATAACAATAACCGGTGTCGCGTCGCGCTAGTCTGCACGAAGCTTTTCAGTCTTACCTTCGCCGTTAAACGTTACTTAAAAGTGGCAATCCTACGCTCAATTAACTTAACAGCCGTTCATTCCCCTCCGCCCCAAATTGTATAAACGACCTTTAACTTCCAGATACAAAATAATTTTGTAAATACTTGGTAGTGATGGATCCTATATGAAGGACCTACTCGTACATGATTGTGAATTGGAAAGAAAGTGTGTTCTTGTAGGGAAACTTATTCTAGTTTTACCTAAAGGAAAGTTACGTTCATGGTCAATAACGACCAAACAAACGCACTTGGGGAATAACTATTAGTGGATTAAGAGATCATGGTCTATGTCCAAAATACTGTCCATCACTACATTACGTACCTACATTACGTAAGAAACTGTTTTGAGCTTAAAACTAACAACATACGTTGCTTTTTGCATGTCTTACAATTTCGAATCTGTTTCCTCCGGAGGAGTAACCAAGTCATCAGAGAGGTAAAAATTATATCATGAAATTATCTACTTATATCGTGTATGTAATCTGTGTACTTAATATTATGTAACAGTAGTTTATTTTATAGTATGGTTATAGTACGTAGGAATGCATTAATTAATGGTTGTTGATATATTAATTATGTACCTACTTATACTTGCAGTAGTCTCGCACCTGTAAAGGAATCATTATACAACATTAACTTACTTAGTACATATGTATTTATCACGTGTATTGTATCGCATGTATTAATCTTGACATTAAGACAAAGTATCGTTAACATTGAAACGTATTGATTTACTATTCGAAGGTTGTCGAGGAAAAACCAATTTTTCGTGTTACGGACGAGAAATAGTAAGTCATGTGGGATTTACTTTGATCAAAAAATAGATTATGTGGGTAGTCGCGTATTTACCATAAAGCTCTGTGCAGACTAGCGCGACGCGACACCGGTTATTGTTATACCGTGAAGTTTTCTTAGAAATTGTATTGTTCGCGTCGCGCTGGTCTGAACGAGCCTTAAGACTACATGATTGAAACGTTGGTAGCCGACTCGACTAGAGTATAAAAGTATTGAATACCACGACTTAATGGATTAATAGTGAAATCACGATTCACGACGCATTATATCATTAGCACTGCAGTCGTACACTAAACGCTTGGAAGCAAATTGTGCCCGTAATTCTATGGTAATTAAAGAATATCCCAATAGAATTTACATCGCGTATGTAGGTTGTAGGTATACATAGAGTAGGTACGTACTCGGAAACGGTGCAAGTGCAAATGAAGCTAGCAGTCGTGATTGTTTCATTTGAGCCTTACTCCAACTAGCGAGCCTTTGTGTAGCTGCAATATTTGCAGTTCGCTGGGAGGCAAGGAGCTACGACCGACACAAGTACCTAGTCAAGGCTAGACTGAATAGAAAGTAAAATTTGCATTCAGGTGAACTAAAACGAGACTAGACTGAGTTACGACTGGACTAGGAAACACTAAGATTGTACCTACCTATACCGTTTAATTGTTACACAAACTCAAGTAATGTTTTGGATTTGTTTTCTGAGTCAAAGGAATTTGACAAATTTCACACTTTACAGATTCTTTAGATACTTCGCTAATTAATTCTGTAAACCGTAGGTATCTACTTGAACGTTGTAGGAATTTTGTTTTGTGTGTTGAATGAATCCATTTAGCATTGAAGTTATTTGATTGGCTACTGGTCGGTATGTTGTAAACCGTACACCACACACACACAAGATGGTACCTTGTGGTACGGTGCACAAAATAAATATAAAATGGTTTACCTACCACTTTGAGACTTCGCTTATTTTAATATGAGATTAAACTTCAATGATAGCTCATCATAGCACAAAGCATTTCAACGTTAGACCGGTAAACATTTTTTTTTGACCACAGTATGTACCTACTTATCTATTGTACCTACCTACCGCCCACTTGCACAATTGATCACAAATTACGTCGATACAAGTGCCCCTCTAATATCGATGAGCTCATTTTGTTGACAGTGACCTTGTATCTGCGCTGATGACTTGAGAATGACATCAGCTGTTATGTTGAAAAACGTAAAATATGTTATGTTATGCACTGGCTGAATTGTTCACGGGTCATAGATTATTACTTGCTCCCAGTGACTGAGTCAGATAGTTACCTACCTACGTACCTAACTCTACAGCATGATACCATATATGGATTCGAAGCCTGAGTACAAATTACCTACGTGGAATTTTTAGGTGTTCACAAACTGGAACTAAATTGGCAAAGAAATGCTGTGTTCGCACCTAATTTACTTGACCAATATCCGTTCATGAATACTTAAAAGATATTTTTGTAAAGCTCATTTAAGGTAATCGGTATCGACACCAACTACTTAAATTGTTTTGAAATGCATGTTTAAGTACCTATGATGCATTTTATTGCAATATATGTTAGATACGGTAGCTACTAAGGAATAACAAATTTCATTAAGCTATACCTACATATATTTAACAGTTTATAACATTTGCATGCGCCCCACGTGGTGGATAGTGGATTATAGAAGAATAGCGTGATAGTATTTCGCATGCCAGTAATCACTTTTGCTAGACTGAGTTTATGTTATCAGAATGAAATTAATTTTCAAATTCCTTTGTTAGTTTTATCAGTTTTGTGTCTAGTATTAGAATCGATATAATAACGTCAACGACCTCAGGGCTACGTAGTATGGTTGTAAAACTGGCTGTAGTTGTAACATAGTTCATATCGTAGTTAGTATTCTTTGCATGTAAGTGTTACGATGCTCTGTTTAGATATCTTCCATTTCATATATGTAGTTAAGTACTTAAGTTGATTTGCATAAACATAAGCCACATGGCAATTAAATACCAGGTAGCTATTGAATGTTGTAGTCGTGTTAACAATTCACATCTACCCACATTTGGGTCCTTCACTGGTCTCTTGAACTTTAGATGATCTTCGTTAAAGACTGTCGAGGCGACGACTGTCAACGTTAATCAAATTATGTGCTTACAACAGACTAGTAGAGCACCCACTTCGTATACATCTACCTACACGATTGTCAATAAACGAGTACTTCGCAAAGGTTATCTCTCAATGTCGCCACTTAAAACATAATAATATTAATAATTTTGTTCTAGTTACTAACTTTGCAAACACTTGTCCAACACTACGACTCGAATGTAATGCACTAACTAAGAAGTATTTGTTGGTATATTTGGGTTAAAGGAGTCACCATTCAAACTGCCAAACAGATAGTTTCCTGTTAGATTTGAAATAGATATTTAAGTACCAGCCGGTGTTGAAACGGCAGTAAAATCCACATTTGAAAATTAGAACGAAACCCGAAACTTCCGTGTTTGGTGGTTACGTAATGGACTCCCCGATGTGTGGATAAGTGAACGCATCAAGTAATTTCATTGTTATGATGTTCGCAGCAGCTCCACACAATCACAGCACAGTGACAGCAGACAGTTGGCCGAGCCCAGCCATTGGGACAGCCTCAACTCGCCCCTGATCCAGGATGAGGGCGACGGCAAGTCACTGAAGCTCCGTTTCGATGTTAGCCAGTACACCCCTGAAGAAATCGTCGTTAAGACTGTAGACAACAAATTATTGGTGAGTATCTACACCTTTCTTAAATAACTAGAGCGTGAATAAGACACGAATTTTCTGTAGACTTATATAAAATACCTACCTACCTAATACCTAGACCTACTGTATACTTCCCGTTTTTATAAACGAGTTCTGTAAATTGTCCTATTCACGCTCTTCGATGCAATTCAAAATAATCATCAATTCAAAAGATCTGAATGCCTACTTACCTACTCTATAACAGAAGGTCAAATATAATCTGACTTTGATTCCTTTTTAATGTCTTCATCTTATTAGAATAGGCAATGCTTGCTACGCTCTATTAAAGGCTAAAGTTCGATTAGGCGTAGGCGCAGTTCAGTTAGGAATAAACACAATCTAACGTTGCTATTAGGTTTATATTATAATATGAGTTTAGTGTTGTTACTCAAACACAATATGGAATGTATTAAATTCAAATGTAACTTTACAAGATTGTAAGAAATGAACCATGATTTGTGGATGAGGCAGTTAAAAATATATTGCTAAATTCACAGCCAACGCTCGTTAAATTTATGGCAACTAAATGGTTACTAGTTCGCGCAATTTGCTCAACTACACAGTACACTGTAGCATAGATACCTACAGGTGTAGGTTTACACAAATATTTGGCAATGGGGCGGTTTATATCCACACAATGTTCGGTTGCCGTTTGACGTCATCACTGAATTCCTGACTTATTTTAGGCAGATTTATCGCAGCGCCACTGACACGTTTAATGACCGATTCCACCAAAAGCAATAACCAAGAAACATCTAGTCCAGTAAACGTGACCACTGTTTTGTGAACGTAAAATGTATTTAAATACAAACGAAATCCAAGCACAGATTACCTACTGAAGACAACAGATTAAATGTTACACTGCGCAGCATAAAGCCTCTGCCCCACAGGCGCGTTTTCGCGCGATAATAACGCAAGCGTTATTGCGATATATGTTTTCAGTTCATTTTGTATTAGAGGCCACGAAGTTACGCACTACTGCGATAATAACGGCGCAATAGAAGTAGGACGCTTGCGTTTCTCCGTCCTGCGATATTCCAATAAGTGTTTTTCGAACATTTTGTATTAGAACGAATGCGATCTTACACACACCTGCGTTACAGGCGCGTTTTTGCGTTTTAACGCAAGCGTTATTGCATTGCGATTATCGCAGCGTTATTATCGCGCGACAAAAACGCGCCTATGGTGGAACGTAAAATGTACTGAAAAAAGATAGCGCAATAACGCTAGCGTTACTATCGCGCGATAAAAACGCGCCTATGATGGAGAACACGTTAGAAATATCACACGATAAAAATGCACTGTGTGCAAGGAATCGGGACGCATTATTGCAATAACGCTTGCGTTAGTCGCGCGATAAAACGCGCCGGTGGAGGTTTCCTAATTAGTAGAACGCTACCTACTATGCTTATAGGGTCTCTATAGACAAGACATCAACGCTCCTTCAGTTTTATTTTCTGCCACGGTCTAATGAAGATAAATTATCTGTGAAATAATGAAGCGTTTATTTACGTATTTCGTGTGAAAAAATGCCCGAAACATCTCAGAGTAGGCAACATGCCAATATTAAAGTATCTATCGCTTTTGTGCACACAAAACACAAGCATTTCTTTTTTTTTTATCGGGGTCAACGGAGTCGTAGGGTGTAGCCAAAACACGAATTCTCAAGTTTCAGTAATTAACTGGAGTTGTTTGGTCGTATTTCAGGTCCATGCCAAACACGAGGAGAAGTCTGACACAAAGTCAGTGTACAGAGAGTACAATAGGGAGTTCCTGCTGCCGAAGGGCACGAACCCCGAGGCCATCAAGTCGTCGCTGTCGCGGGACGGCGTGCTCACCGTGGAGGCGCCGCTGCCGCAGCTCGCCATCACCGACAGAAACATCCCCATCCAGAAGCACTGAGTGCGCTCGCTAGCCGTCTGACATGACAGCAGCTATTCCATAATACTGTTAATAATTTATTTTAATTTACGTTTTATAAATTTAAGAGGAGCAATTGGCGATATTTAGAATCTTTTAGAGAATCTCAAAATTTATTAACACCTTAATATTTTAATTGGTCAATTAGTATTCTCGAAAATTCTAACCAACGATATATTGAGCACAGTTTGCATGTTGAATGTTGCTTTAGCGACATTAAGCTTTCTCGATGAATGATAGGAGATGTATTCAGGCAATTGTTACTTTTGTTTTTATATTGGGTATTACGATGAAGTTTTATTTGTGTCCTATACGATTAAGTAGCTCTAGGATCACAAAAAAATTGGAAAGAAATGGCCTAGAAGAAATATTTCACTGAGCTTAAACGTGTTCACGAATAATTAATTGATACAACTTGTACCTACTTTGTTTGATATTTAAAAAGGCTATTTGGCAAATAGGCTATGACAACAACGACGATTGATAAAGTGTCTTATACTTATATGTACAGAAGTCCATTTTGCTTAACACTACCTGCAATGAGCAGCTATAACAAGCACGTTATAATACACCAATTTAACAGCTTTTAACATAAAACACATTTATATTTTAGTACAAACAGTTGTTACGAATGTTTTAGATGTCAATAAAATATAAAAAGCTTTGTTTTTATTTTATTTTTACCTAAAAAGTAAATGCAACTTTGTTTAGCAATTACTACTAAAATCCTAAATTATAGGTTATGTTAAACAAAATACGATACCTACATACAAATACCACAAAATCTACTCAAACCTACGTTTACCCAACTAGAAACAATGCAGAACTAATCGAATCATGAGTGGGTATAACAAGGTAAAAACTCATGATAACTTAATTCATCATGATTTTAATTGCCCCGTAGGTATATGGAAACAACCATTGTTATAATAACAAATCGAGTAGTTGTCTAACAACTACATACCTTAGATTATGCGTCACGTCTATCACAATCACAAAGCCAGCTCTATAAGGAGACTGGATAAAAGATTAGCAATCAGCATTTTTGACTTATTCCCTTAGAAGCCGCAGACCGGACAACAGTAGTGGTAATTGTCAAATAATTTAAATTTTATGTATTTATACAACACATAACATAACTTTACGACTGTATTTCTCGAAAGGTTAGGCAGAGATGTATGGTACACTCCGTTTTCGGCAGTTATGTTTAAGTCCCATGTACCATCGAAGAACTTCATATCTATACACCGTAAGGACTATTTCTGCTTGCAGCGCTCGGCGGCTATAGAACTGGGGCGGTAACAGATATATAGTCATCGTGTTCACGGGATTTTGTTTTCAAACTGCTTAGATATGAAGTTCTTCGATAGTACCCTCAGACCAAATAAAAAACCAAGACAGCGCTGTCAACAGTGACGTGAGGCCGGTTTCGTAAACATGTGTGCTTTTAGTAAGGTGTAGTTTGATTGAAAATATGTGCGTATGAGCGTGTATGCACAGAGCGGAGGTGTAGTTTTGGCATGCTTCACTGTATAGTTCGCAGCACTATGTCTTGGTTTTTTATTTGGTCTGAGCATGTACTTAGATAGACCGCGATACATTACCAGGCAGTGATCCAGACTGGGCTGTGTTTGAGAAATTCTTTATGGAACTACGCAATAACACTGATGTCTTAGTTACTAGTACCAACAATTATAAATTCATAAACAACACTGTTGTTATCAATAATAACTACTATTTCCGTAATCCAAAACTTGAATTCATAGCACAACTACTTACAAGAAATGCAATACACATTCAGATCACGTGAGCATATGACAAGCGTTACAACACATCGGGAAGTCATTAAGGAACCACATGGCTTAACGCATGCAAAATAAAGGAAACGGATTATGTTATTAGTAACAGTCGGCGTAGATCCTATGTCATGTTCGGGCAGACCGGACGATGACTCAGGTGAGCAGTCATTGCGCAACTATTCGTGTTACAAACGAATGAAAAGGTCATTGTTTAAATGTAACGCGCCTGACAACTGTACACACATTAACAAGAATACTTCAAAAAACGTTTTTCTGTGTATTGTTCGTTAGGTACTAAAGGCATTACTCGATTTTTCAGTGGCAAATAACGAATAGTTTAGGTAATATTACAACATGTCCTGGAATTAACGCACACCACCCCAACTAGAATATTATATTATAATCTTAATACATACCTACACAGATTTTTACTATTATGTATAAAACATTGTTTATTTATTAAATTAGTTACCTATACTGATTGTGGGAGAAAATTGTGGTCAAATTACAAATATACGCACGCCCACAGTCGCACACGTATAAGAGTCTAGGTTCTTCGTCCATTTTGAATTGTTTTAACTGTACAGCGGAAATGTGACTGTAATTTACGTAGTTTTTATTTTTGGTATAAAAAATTAGGTACCTATATAAAAATTATAGAAATCGAATCAGTAAACGATTCTGAATAAACTACTTTCATAATGTGCATTAATTCAGTTAGACATTGTATCTATTTATACTTATTATATTAGTAGTACTTACTTCTATCTGTAAGCTAAGCAGTCACCTAAGGGTATTACTGGAGAAATGTTCTTAAACGATTCTGAATAAACTACTTTCATAATGTGCATTAATTCAGTTACACATTGTATCTATGTATACTTATTATATTAGTAGTAAGTACTTACTTATCTGTAAGCTAAGCAGTCACCTAAGGGTATTACTGGAGAAATGTTCTGTTCACCTTTGCCAACCCCTTCGTGGAATTCAAACGTGATGTTATGTTTTAATTACTCATTCGTAGGTCAGCTTGAGATGACCTAAATAAACATAATAATGCCTAAAATTAGTTTGAGTTAATGGCATTGTCACACTGTTATTCTGTCGACTGTGGACACAACGGCATAAAGTGTGTGAAAACATTTATGGCATTTTTAATTACCGGTCGAGGAGCGATATAGGGAGAGATATAATCTGTACTAGTGGGAATACAGTAGATATAAGTAGCGTGTATTAATTAAAGTGCTCAGTGAAAACAATAGGCACCTATTCTATTATTCTACTTTCTTGCTGTTAATTGAGGGCTTTCAGCTGTTCTGCGTCAGCGCCTTGCTTGGATTTCGCTTCAGGATTTCAAATAGTTCTATAATAACGATAGATGAGAAACATAAGCATTTGCCTAAAGACTATTTAGGGCACACGTCTTCTCAGACTTGATCTTCAATCATCTGTCTAAACTTTAGAGATGAGGCTCAATGTATTCTGTAAAATACTTATCTTCTTAGATATAGGACTGACATGCAGAGATGGGCATCACAAGATCTGCTTGGCTTAATCAGAATACTTTTTAAGGCACGGCCATGCTGTTACTTAGAGTCTAACTAACAGCACGGCCGTGCCTTAAAAAGTTTGTATCTACATATTATAAAACTAAGTTGCTTTTCGCGTTTGTCTGTATGTCCGCGTTGTCCTTCTAGACCACGATTTTGATGAGATTTTCACCATCGTTTAGAGAAGTTATTCCGTAAGGTGTACCTAAGTGTATTATACGTTAATATTAAAGTTACGTTTACCTAAGAAATCTCGATGTTTTGTCAAGTCGTAAAAAATAATAGAAAGACAATAAGGTTGTATTTAGAACTTTAGACAGTAAGATTGGTCTGGCACTTTTGGCTAAGTACAGTTTATAGGTGTTGATATGACAGCGGTGTGGAAACGGTTAAATAAGCTTAACAAGTACAACTTTTTGACAAGTAAAATTAACAAACAATTTTATCTTTCTTAATTATTGAAACTGTAGTAAGTAGTTTAATAAATCTACACTAATATTAAAAAGAGAAAATATTTATAATGGATAAATTCAAAACTACTGGACCGATTTTACAAATTATTTCACCAGTAGAATGCTAGGTATATTATCACTGAGTAACATAGGCTATGATTTATAAAGATATCACGCGGGTGCTGCCGCTAGCGCAAGCTAGTAATAAATCATTTTGAAAAGTAATTAAGCCGAACCGGATAGGCTGTTAAAAACGTACCTACTGACTGTTCTGGTTCATTAAAGATCAAGCATAAATAAAAAAGGTAGAAACTTAGCAAAACGAAGAGACAGTGAAAAGATATGCGCCACAGCGCATGCGTCATCGTCTAACAAACTCATTGGCATGTTCCTCGACCAGATGCTATTGGCGCCACTTGTTTCGATTAGCAGCCCATAAACCATGAGTGCTACCACTGATATGATCAGTTGTTTCTATTCTCAGAACAACATACAAACCTATTGGTTTATGGAAATATATTCATACTATCTTCTACTAGGTATTTAAAGTAGAAGTTATACCTATGGACCTCTGTTATAAGGTGTTATATAGGTAAATGTATTCTTCGCGTTAATTATTCATTTATTAGTCGTGGTTTTCCCGTTATGGGTAAACTAGCTCCCAAGGGTATTTAATCGTGTTTCTGTAAAATACTACAAGGTCCACTGCGAGGTCAATACATTAATTGAATCAAGTAAGTATATAGTTCTAACAAAATAATTACCGGAATGTAATTCTGATTTAAATTATCTTCGTGTAACGCCAAAACTGCCCCAGTAATTAATAGGAAACGTTCTTATTACCCGGATTAAGTCCGCGTCTTATTGCCAGCAGCCATTTTTATCAGATTGACCAAGTTGGCCGACTATTGCGATCTCCTGGCAAGAGCAGTATCAACAAAGATTACGAATAAAAACAGAAAGGTTAATTGATGTTGACGCCGCCGCGCACAGCTAGTGTTTTGAGAACTGCAACGAAATTATTCAAGTGTTTTATTAGCTAAGCGACTGTGTGAAAATGTCAACGCATTTTTGTGCGCTTACGTAAAGAATATTTCGGGACATGATTGCGTTGAGGTCAAGTGCAAAGTCAGTAACGTTTATTGCGCGTCTGTTTTATTATTGAAGTTTTTTTGTTGAAAATATAGCCAACATAAAAATACATACCATAACATCACGCCTGTTTTCCGAACGGATAGGCAGAAGCCATTTCACCAGTTATGTTTAAGTTCCATGTAATAGGGGGCGACCCTATTGACATCGACAGGACAAATCCATGCTCCAAGCTGCTAATGAGAAATTCCTGATGGGAAACACTTTGTCCGACCTGGGTATCGTACCTATGACTTCAGCAGTAGCGCTTGACCACACGACTACAAGACCAACGATACAGTCAAAATACAATAAAAATGATTTTTAAAAAAAGTGTCTTTGTAAACTGTAGTACTTACCTTAGTAGTTTAATAAATCTACACTAATACAGGGTGTCAGGGACATCGACGCGAAGCCGGTTACCATGGGGTCTGCACATGATTCTGAACCCCCCTACGTTGAAATTTTTCGTCGGTTATTTAAAAAAATACGTGTGGCACTCGAGGACTGCCGCGGTAAAGCTATTGCATAGCATATATTCAAAAATAAGAAGATAATATTGTTGATTTAAAATATTTTTTAAAAAAAATACCCCTATACCCCCCCCCCTAAATCGCAGAATTTACACAACCGTCAATGACGTCTGCCCTCACGCGTCTGCCCGCGTTCGGGTCGCGCACTCGGCGATCGCGCGTCATTGCCTATCCCCCGCCCCTCCACCCTCGTTCTGCGCGCCCGCCGTCGACTCATCGCAGGTCATTCTTATCGTTCTAACTTTTAAAATATTAGTCCAAATTACTTAGTGTAAAAGACAAATTTTATCTACATTAAATACCGAAAGCGATGAAGGTATTTATTTTGATACGAATTAACTAAATACTCTAAAATATGCAACTTAAAAAAAGTATTCAATTTAAATGTATTTATAGCTCACTATTTTGGCTATAATGGCTTCCACATAAAAGGTAGATATATGCTGTCGCGGACTTTTATTTAGAACTCTTTAAGACAAACAACCCCACAATACATTCTTTTCATGTAACTCCAGCGGTTTAGGCAGCGCACGCAAAGATAGATCTCAGAGGGCAGGATTTTTTCCGACTTACTGGATACTTATCGTTATATTATGGCTAAATCACATAAAATCTTTATAAATTGTAGCCTATGTGTTATTCTGATATATAAGCCACATTACTGTAAAGTTTCATTAAAATCCGTTCGGTAGTTTTTGCGTGAAAGAGTAACAAACATCCATCCATCCATCCTCACAAACTTTCGCGTCAGGTTTTTTTCGTTACGGAATTTCTACATTCGGTCGCCGCGCTCAGAGTCTCCGATAAAAGCTATGCAATAGCTTAAAAAAAATCAGCTGTTTCATATAAAAGTGCAATAACTACGCGGTCAAAATGTATGGAGCAGCTGTTTTTTTTTTATAACCGACGAATAATTTCAACGCAGGGGGGCTCAGAATCATGTACTGAATCCATGGTAACCGCGGCTTCGCGTCGATGTCCCTGCCACGCTGTATGTATTTTAAAGAGAAAAATAATGTATTTTTGTTGAGACAAAACTCAAGACTAGCAAACCCAAACATGCTTGGGTTTGCTTCCCAAACATGCTTTATTACTAAGAGTCTATGAGGTGCTTTAACTCAATCAAAGCGTAACGATACACATATAACACATAGGTATAAACATTGAAGATGACAAAACAAAGTTGCACGCAACGCATGAATGCACCAACGAACACACCCACGTCGCATCCAAAGCATGAATAATGGATACAAATGACGTGCAATTAATTATAAGCGAGCTCTAATTATCCCCGGTCAAATGCATCTAACTGCAGGTGACAAGGCCGTCAACAGGCTGGCAAGTGACACTCATAATTTAAAATAAACGCATGTAATGTGCCATGATGCCTGTCGAAATCAATGAATTATAGCAAGAATAAATGTGATATACAATTCTTAAGTGGGCCGACTATGCCGTTGAGAGCAGTTCATTTTCTCTTGTAATGAAACATGAGTTAAGATTTAAGATAGTAGTTGTTCCACATAAGCCTACGTGTTGAAAGCATAAAAACATCAACAAAAAAACATACGTAAAAAAAAACGTGGTATTACTGTTATTGTGACTCAGTATCGTCACATTCTTTCTTGATTAAAGCTTGTCAAAGATAAAAACAAACCCTAATTAAAATGTTTGAAACGTGAGATAACAGTGTTATTTGCGGACCATACGAATGTCTGTATTATTGAAAGACAACCAAAATAACTGTTCTTGTAACAATTTGCCCTTCAAATATGAAACTGTAATTTAACATTCAAAAATAAACCCGTCACAATTTCAAGACTGATATCAATGCTGCTGTAATGTTTCACATTTTAGAAAAAAATTACAACATTTTGGCAAAACTGCAACGTGGAGTATTGTGTTAATATTTATTATCATTTCTAAAAAGTATAATTCTTAGAAATTCAGACATATTTTGAAACACAACAAGAACGAATAATATAAAGTAATTTATTAATTCATGACCGGTTGACCGGTGGATAAGGTCACACATACTCAGGGTGACACTTTAATTATATTTTTTTGGGATTTGGCAGTGCATGTATTACAAAAAGAACGACATACGGTCGCATTTAATACTGTGTTGATTGTGCTATGTATACTTCTGATTCAATTTATTATGGATTCGTTTATGATTATGCTCATGAATCAATCAACAAGTCCGCCGACACCTTGGTGGAACATTCAGTTTTGGCATGATGTCAAACTTAGCTGATTTCTTGTGTTAGTCTACATGCGGGTTGTCTCCCATCCCCACCCCCTAGAGTTAGGGGTTGTCTCTATAAACAGCCGTCAGAACCAATTGGTACATAAGTACTTACTACAATAGTACCAGACATGTTTAAGAAGTTCCGGAATTAACTACGTTTTTATTTTTAAGAATCGTTCGAATCCTTTATGGAACGTCTCGCTTGTTGATTGCGAGTCGACTGAGTTAGTAATAGTACAAAAATTATGTCAAATCGGAAAAAAATAGCTTGTACCGACTTCAATGTATCTCTCGATCGCATATCTTTAAGCTACTTGGATTGGAAGAATCATGAGCAGCCGCAAGAAGTCATCATTAGAATATAAGCACAATATTTTTTTTCACCGTAAATTATTAGTCACCTAACTTTTCCCAACAAGAGTCGGCTAGGGTCGGCTTCTAGTCTAAACCGATACAGATGAATACGAGTATTTTACATGGAGCGACTGCCTATCTGACCACAACCCAGTTACTGAATAATACGATACCCTTGGTAAGAGTGGTTGTCAGACTTTCGGGCTTCTGACGACCTGTAACGACTGTCAAAGATCCACGAATGACAGCCGCGACCAACCGCTTAACGTGCTTTCCGGGGCACGGAGGGGTCTTGGTATGCAAAGATAGTCACCCACCCACGGGCCGACCGCGGCAAGCGTAGCTTAACCAGATCGATCGACCCGTGCGCCGTTACTACTTAGCCACAAGCCCTACCCAATTGATAAAAATGTAATGTTACATCTATTTAATTAAAACAAAGACGTAAATCGTATGACCTTAAAGATTGTTTATTAAGTACACAAAATACCAAAAAACACTTGTTTGAGCAGCTCAACATTTTTGTTTTTATCTGTAGAACAATCCTTTTTGGTAATCCGAAGCATTGTTGTATAACTAACATTTGTGTTAAACACAAGATAAATCTATTGTAACATATTATGTTACAATAGATTTTAGAGTTTCAATCCGTAAAATACTTAAGTGGGATGGGCTGGAGTATCTACATTTTTGCATACAGTGTGAATTTCTCAAGTGTGCGTAGATGGCCATATTCGAAACTATAAAAAAAAGCAAGAAATACAAATAAATATATATAGAAACTAAAACTGCATCATTAAATTCATAAGAAAAAAAAATCCTAGTCAGGAACTCTTTGGTTTCGGAAAAACAAGAAAATTCTGTAGATATTATTTCACCAGCCAGAGCACAATTAGTTTTTTTTTTTAATCTAGTGATGCAGCAAGTTACAGTACGACACAACTTAGATGTAGCATAAATTTACATTAATTCATTTCAATTTTACGAATGTATTTGGTTAAATGACTTTACAAGTTTGCGTAAAGATTATTTTCACCTAAAGCAGTAACAAAGATTGGTGATTTTAAAGGCGCACTCAGTTCGGATGTTGATCGATTCTACGAGTTTTGCCGAAGCGACATCTAAGTTGTGTTGTACTGTACTGGTATGGCAAACTTTAAATTTAAATATAAAAATACAGAATTTCTGTTTTCAGTCATTACATTACAAAGTAGACACTTCAGCCGAGCCGAATTCAAATCTTTACACGTACTAAATAACAGAAACGAGAATCACACATTATTTTTTTACTAAATAGGAGAATAAGTTTTTAACATTGTAGACCAGCAAACCTAGAGAGACCACGAACACAGCTTCGGTGACGTATCCCGCGACGATGTCCTGCAAGGTCTTCTCTTTGATGAGGTCTGCAGGCTCCGGATTGCTCTCAGCCACCTGGAATACAGGAAAATATACGAATAAGAATAAAAACCGGCCAAGTGCGTGGCGGACTACGCACAATGACGGGTTCCGTAATTGGAATGAATTTATCCCAAGAACAAACTTAACATTGTGGTTGAAAAACATGTTCTCTTCTTCGATATGCGTCTTATTCTCCAACTGCAAATGTAAGTTTGTCGATTATTGCTCGTTAACTTGTAAAGCATATTTAGCTGTGATAGTTTTCCTTTTAACTTCGGTATATAGGTATACTACTGCCGAGAATTTTTTCACATATCCAAAAACATTCATTTTGCTGGCAAGGGGGGGGGGGTCTTGCCAGCTAAATGGTTGTTTGTATGTGAAAAAAATTAAAATACGTAAAAGGAGGACAGGTGAAAGGAGGGAGGATGATCTGCCTAAAGTTCGGCAATAAAAGGCTTTGGACAGGAATAAGTGGAAGGAAATAGACAGCCTGATCTGGTAACTGATAATTGCTAAAGTAGGCTTAGCAACCAGAATACATAATATTATGAAATGTTATTAGTATTGAGAACTTGTTTATGTACGAAGAAGGGTCAGAGGAAATAAAGGATTTTTTTTAAAGTAAGTAAGCTTGGAGATGGCGGCAGACGGGTGGAGTAGGGCTTCGACTGAGAGGCGTCCAATACTGGCTGTAGGAGTGTCGGTCGTCCGGGGGTGAGATGGACGGATGACATCTTGTTATCGGAACTTGGATGAGACAGGCGCAGGAGCGTGGAGGCACAGCCAAATAGAGGCCCATGGCCTGCAGTGGGTGAAGTCGGGCGGCGGATGATGGAGTTAAGAAACATTAAAGAAGTAATCTTCCTTCCTCACCTTATTCAGTATAATTTTCACTCTATCCGACGCTCTTCTAATATTGTTGATATTTGTGATCATTTTCTTTGCCGCATTATTCAATTGCTCACGAATGAAAGAGTCTGGTGGTTCAAATTTTATTTGTTCCTGGATTTTCTTGTATTCACGCAGAATATACTGCAAGGTCGTTTCTAATATGTATATTTGATGGAGGTGGGATCCCAGTGCTGTTAAATAGTTTAGCATGCTGAAAAAGTAACATTTTAATCTAATTAGAAAAAATTACGCCTTAATTACTGCCTCATTGGTCTAGTGGTTGCAAGTGATACTGTTGAACATGAGGTCCTGGGTTCGATTTCCAGGTCGGGCAAAGTGTTAGTGTGTGTGTGTGTGTTTTTCCATCTGGAATTTCGTCAGTAGCAGCTCAGAGTCTGGATTTGTGCCCGGTTGGTGGCAATGGGCTCGCCTCTATTATTAGGTACACCTCTGCCCAACCCTTCGGTGAAAACAAGCGTCATATTATGTTATGAAAAATTATGTGAATAGCAAACAACCAAATGACTGAATAGCCTATGTTTAGGTGTAGATTGGGACAGCATTACCTTTAAATTTATAGTCAATATTTTGGTGATAAGCTGAACTGTCCAAGATATCTAAAATCGAAGTAGGAAAAACGGTTGTTACCAGCATCAGTGAACTAGTCATTACCTCCGTTTTGTGCTGTTGTCCACAAGTTAGAAGACAGGGTAGATGTAAGATGATAAATAAATAATAAATAAATAAATAATAAATAAATAAATAAATAAATAAATAAATAAGTTAATATGACCTTTATTTCTCAAATGGCCAAGCAGGCAGTTATTAAACATTCAAAATTCGCCGACAACCAGGTAGTCATGGGCACAACTTCAGTAAACAGAGTTGAACCCATACTTTATACATAATATAATATTATATTCATAGTTACCTAAAATTTTCTGGTCTTTGAGCATTCATTCCGACCACAGCTTTAATTTTCCAGTTCCTTTTATGAAAGCTTCGAAGTCCACTCCTAAGTCTTTGTCTTTCGTACGGTAAATCCATTCCCAAATCTATCATATCGTTTTCTTCCAGCAACAGGAACGTTCTCAAATCCATGCCAGTCTTCATAAAGGTGGTAGTGAAATTTTCCAGGTGCATACCATATAATAGATGCGGGATTTCGCTCTTGTAATCTGGCCTGTAAATACAGTATTTCCTCTAAGCTCCTTACAGAAAAATAATTTCACGGTTGAAATATTGCTATCACATTTTGAACAGGCTGTTTTTAAATGCTCCATAATAATATAATGAATGGTTATGCCGTCCGCAGTTTACGTCACTTTAGTCTTTAACATTTAAGATAACAAGTCGCTTAAACGTCTATCTATTTAAAAGAATATATAAAAAAATCCGAGACAACCATTAAGCTTAGAACAAACATCAAGCTGGTTGATAGTAAGCAACCCGCAGTGCTAAAAGAAGCCGTGACTGCTGCAATTAACGCTAATTTACTAACTAACTACAATTACCTTTGTCCTTTCTTAATTCCTGGGTAAAAGTCATGCCAGGACGTTAACCCCGAATAAAACGAATCTTCATGTTCCTCAGGAATTTGAAGATGTCTTTTTAATATTTCAATAATGTTATTATATTCGTGTAACTCTGCCAGGTCTAAAGCTGTGCGGTTATATTTGTCAACTTCGGTCATTCTGGCACCTTGGGATATTAGGATTTCTAATATTTCTGGTTGATTGTGGTGAGCGGCCCAGAATACTGCCTGTAATTTTATTATGACTCAATTATTATCAAGTTTCGGCTGAACCATTGGATAACCACCACAAGCATAGACTATTACATGTCAGTACTAACACTTGAACAACGAAAATTGCTCTTACTGCTACAAAATAAAGATGGCCTCTTTTTTTTTTTTTTTTTGAGGATGGGAAATTATCAAATAACTTCTCCCGCTCTGGGTGGAGCGGGAGGGCGTGTCAGACTTTTACTGACTAAAACCCACCCGTGTTCCTTCCGTTGCCTGTGTGCCGAGGTCGCGATATCCCTTTCAGACAAACCCGCGACCCCGGCAGGCATTGGCCCTTCCGGACCCCGTCAGTTGGTGCTGACATCTCTTTGAGGCGCGCGTGGAACACAACGCGCCGTCGACCCGGGCCTGGTCCCTATCGGACGGCGAGCTACCCATTGCTCACCGTCCGCAAGCCCGCGCCTACGGTGGCCGGAAGTCGGCTCGCGACTCCCGACGCCCGGGGCGTCTCCTGCGGCGACTAGGGGCGCGAGGGGGCGCATTTTGCCTCTCCCTCGCGCGCTCCGCCTCCTCCTTCGCGAGCATTACTGCTTCGCAGAAGGAGGTGACGGCCTCCCATGCACTCTCGCTCCGGACCATGGCCTGAACCAGGGCCGGACGCGAGAGATCGCCGCCGCCGATCGCCTCCGTGAGGACACGGCGGTGCTCCGCCCAAGCTGGGCAGACCTCCACCGTATGCTCCACCGTGTCCTCCGGGCGATCCACACAGTGGTGACACCCGGGCGTTTCCTCCCGCTTTATCCTGAACAGGAACCTCCCGAAACAACCATGTCCGGTGAGGACCTGTGTCAGGCGGAAGGTGAGGACGCCGTGGCGCCTCTCTAGCCACTCCTCAAAGAGGGGACTTATCGCCACAATTGTGGCGTGCCCAAAAGATGGCCTCTAAGGTGGGTATTACACTATCATAATTATCTTTGATCAAACATCTTTGTTCAAAGTTACAATTAAATTGTAAAATAGACATATTATGGGTAATTTGTGAGATTTGTAGATAGGTATATGATATAATAATGATAGTGTATTATCACCCTGAGGGGGATATACCCATCCCATAATATGTCTATTTTACTATTTCATTATATCTTTGATCAAAGATATGATAGTGTTATACCCACCTAAGACAAATAGTTACCATGGAAGTATGCTTTATTGTGCAATAACTTTTGCTTGTCAACTAACATTTATAAGCTAGTTACTCATTTCAATTTTAATAAATCCTCATGCCATCTTATTCTAATGATGCTGTAGGTATATTAGGTTCCAGAGGCATCACAATCTACTTATAAACAAGTCAAGGATGCAAAGTATCAAACTATTGTCGAACTACCCATCACAAAAGAGAGATAGAGTACTACAACTCGTATCTCCCTTATTACTAATGTGGACAAATAATATTTTTACGATAAAGTTAATGGGCTGAATTTTCCTTATGTGATAAGACCTAGGTACCATTGTGGACACTGTCGGTGAAACACTTTTCAACCTTATTACTAAGGGCATAATTAATAGTGAAAAGTGATTCAATGCAAACGTCTGCTGTAGTACATTTCTGTTCTTATAATTTTGCTTTTTTGGGTTGAATGAAAACTAAACTTTACTTACTGTCCATCCCTGCAAATCTCTTATTTCAATATTTACTTTCAGATCTAATAGCTTCTGCACAACGGCAACTCTGCCACATCCAATGGCTTTCATTAGAGGAGTTTGTCCATAGTTGTCAATACAATTCAGTTTGCAGTCCTTTTCTATCAAGTCTGTCACAATGTTGTATATAGCTTCATTGCTGGCACTGCTGTTTGAGCATGCGCTCATTATGGGTGTCATGGAGTCTGTAAAATTGTGTTATTTATTTCATTATTTACCTTGTGTTTGCTGATATAAATCATACCGCTTTGACATGTTTACCTTATAATTTATATTAGTCTATTCTTTACTTGCAGTTAACTGATGATGGAAATCAACCTGACTTGCGCAACTGCTATAAGTTGACATCAAAACAAAAGTAGTAAAAGCATGCCAATTTGTAAAAGTCACAAACCAGATAAAGAGTGACGAAAGGAGACTCTGGACTCTAAAACATGTCTCGTTTCAGAAAATATATTAATGAGTCTCAATATATTTTAAACTTACCAACACGATAGTTGGGATTAGCACCCTGTTCCAACAGGTATTTAACAATATTGTCCTGTGCATGGAAACATGCATGCATTAGTGCAGACCAGCCACTGTCTAGCTTATCATTCACATTGTTATTTAATCCTGAAATAAAACAAAGATATCACCATTAGTTGTAAACAATAACAGGTTTACAGCCATTACAGGCCATCAAAGAAAAACTGCTCACTAAACAAACATTTCCACACAATAGACATAATGGACAGTCCTCTGTGCAGAGCATGCATGGAGGCTTAGGAAACTATTTCGCATGTGCTCTTTGAATGCACAAGCGTCACCAAGATCTTTTGCAGTTGTTTTGAACAAAGAGCCCCAATCTATTTTTGGAAGGAGGTGGGCTGGTTTTAATAATCAACTATGGCTGTCATAGCCCACAAACAATGGTCAACTGAAGGACTAAGTGTGGAAAAAATAATTAAAAACCTCTTTTCATTAACCACACTTGAAAATCAGGCTGTGATTGATTTATATTACCAAAAAATGCTATGAGTTTTATTTTTTGTGAATTAGTAATATTTATGAGGGTTCATTTTTTTATATTGTCATCACTTCAGCTCATAAACCTTAACTGCTAAAAAACATTTGTTAACTGTTAAATCTTATCACACCCTTGGTTAATTATTTTCTGCAGACTAACCAGTGTTAAGAACTATTATGTAGATCAGGGAAAAATATTAAGAAATTTTATTTTACTTGTAGTGACAATTTCTTGAATATCTTTTAAATTCCCATTGATGATGGCATCCTGTATGTCCATTTCAAGCTTTTTTTGCTCATTCTGTTGTTGATGTTGGTAGTAATTTCTAGGCTGAAATATAAAAAATTAATTGTTTCATTTTGGTATCTTTAATTGACAACAGACTTAATAACATTTGACTTGTAACATATTAGGTACTTGCCTTCAGCAAATTCTATGCATAGGTGTAGAAACCTATAAATTACACCTAGAATATTAGATAGCTACTTCAACAGACGTTTTGATTTATATGGTATACTTGAGATGATTGATTAGACTATTGCACCAGTCTAGCCAAGGGGTATAGTGTTATGTAGTAACTGGGTTGTGGTCAGATAAGCAGTCGCTCCATGTAAAATACTGGTATCCAGCTGCATCCGGTTAGACTGGAAGCCGACCCCAACAAAGTTGGGAAAAGGCTAGGCAGATGGATTGATTTTTTAATACACCATGCTATCTGTATAATGGGCAGTATGGGCTCAACAGTTGAATATGATATTACGACGTCTAGTAGGTAACCCTGACGCTGGAAATAAACCTGAGATCGACCCAGATCTAGGTCTTACACTATCTGAACACTTGTTGGTTTTGGGTTGAAAAAATTAGCTTACTGAATATGCAAGTATATTACTTGCATATTCAGTAAGCTAATTACTTGGCGATTATTACAAAAAGATAAAATGTAACAACAATTAATACAAGATCAATAGTTACCGGCTTTTCGTAGAAGCCGTAGTCCTCGTCGCTGTCCGAATCTGACTCTCCACCGGGTCTGCCGGGTACATATTGAGCCATATTTTATTAGGTTTGAGATAAACTATATGTTTGACTCCAAATTATTCATAAAATAAATTATGCTTTCTCGATTTGATGAAATTGTAGCTGGTCTAGGTTAGGTTTCCAATTCAAAACAAAAGTTTTGTAGGTATTGACAGTAACAAGACGCTGACACTTGACAGTTGACATTGAAGCACATAATGTTGCCATTAGCAATTAGCGTTTTTGTGCGTTCAAATTAAAACCAATTTTTTTTCGAAAGTTGGTGTCCTTGGTTTTGTATAAATTTCGTTTTTGCCACTGGCTTCCGAAATTAAAGTTATTTTTCACTTTGTATGGTTTTTTTTATTCACAAATTCGTATACCACTAATTGCTATTTAAATAACAGTGGCAGGAAGTTACTACGGACCCTCCCGCTTTTCCGCCATAAAACGTCCGATGTTGATGTGAAACTCACATACCGATAATACCTACATCATTAACACTAACTACTCCATATGTGGAAAAGATACGTATACCTCCTTACTGGCTGGTTAGGTTAAAGAGAAGAAATTGACTGATCAGTTTCGATGTCTACGCTCTCCGAGTTGAGTTGTTGAGTTCCCCGAGCACCCACGGAGTCGGCGCTATTGAAAGTAAGTAGTTAGCTTTAACTTGTATGATGCTTATTTGAAACAGACCGTCGAAGCGGAAACAAAGAAATCTAATTTTTATGGGCCACTCGCACTTGAACAAAATTAAGTACCTATGCCGAAACTGTTTTCATCAAAAAAAGAGTTATTGGTTCCTGGACAGTTTCCCCGTATCTCAGGTATCGGATTTCTTCGTAGGTAGGTACTGTCACAGTAAAAAAAACACTCTGTATACATGCTGCTTATTCGTTTTGCTGTTGAGTGCTCTTTCTTACCTACTTCCATAAACCTAGGCTATCTATACTTTGGTACCTACCAAGCCATGCGATATCATTCTCAGTAATTTAAGTAGGTATCTAGGTATATCTATTTATAGGTACCATACCATTATTACAGGGTTCTCTTTTAACTACAGAGAAGATTAGAAGATTAAGAAGATCCTGATAAACCTTTTAGAAATTTGGAGGACCAGAAAGGTTTATCAAGATCTGTTTAATAGGTAGGTTATTAACCATATTTCGTAAACGCTGCATAACTACTGAATCCGAAAGCACGTGTCTCGGAACGCATCTTAAACCATTAGTACCGGCTGTCCTTTGTAGATCTTTGACAGTCGAAGGTACAACTTTGTAGTCAGCCCGAAACTCTGACAACCACTCTTACTAAAGGGTACTGACATGGGCGTACCCAGCTTTTCGCCCAAGCCGGCAAGTCAGAAATTTCCCTCGCACATGCTTTACATAGTTTCATATTGCTGCTGCGTTCGCGTATTTTTAACGGACTTCAAAAAAGGAGTAGGTTCTATGGTCGTGTGTATGTTTTTTTTAAAATATGTATTTGCATCGACATTTGCCAGATGTGGACCGATAAGAATTTTTTTTTTCAAAAGAAAGTAGAATTTTCATAATTGGCCCACAATTGACGAAAATATCGATGAATATTGTAAACAAAAAAAAACAAAAAATAGTCGAACATAAAACCTCCTTTTGTAAAGTAAGTCTTAACGTGACTGTAACATAACTTTTATCGACAACAGTAATTAGGCATACAAAATCCAGGGGGGGCAGCTGCCCTCCCTGCCCCCCCCCCCCCCCCCCCCCTCTGGGTACGCCCGTGGGTACTGTGTTACCCAGTAACTGGGTTGTGGAGCTCAGATAATCATAGGGTCGTCTTTAAGCTATTGGAGGCCCTGGGCACTTTAGGATATACAGAATGCAGGATACAAGAGCGAGCTCGAAATTTATAGCACCCCGCCTGTGATAGGTTAGGATTTCTTTTGACTGTTCATTCAGAAATAGTAGCTACTTTATCGACTTAAACGTTTGGGAACTAAGTAAACGTAGGCTAAACCGATGAGCGAGCGTAACGAGCTGGAAAATTTTAGCTCGCCGTCTGAGATTTACTTAACTTTTCTTCTGACATCCTCTAGCTACGACACTGGTAGGATTTAGGGGGGCCATGAACCGCGGGGCCTTGAGCACTTGCCCAGAGTGTCATGGCAAAGACAGCCCTGGATAATCACTCGCTCCATGTAAAATACTGGTATTCGGCTGCATCTGGTTAGACTGGAAGCCGACCCTAACATAGTTGGGAAAAGGCTAGGCAGATGATGATGTATACCTACTGAATAATAAACTGAAGTTCAAGACAGTCAACAGGTTGAAACTAATACTGTAAACTCATGATTTGATTGCTGTTGAGGACGTTAGGTTGATTGTGCGTTGTAGATACTTTTGGGATATTTTGATAAATAAAATTACGCGACTGTTTGCTAGCTCTGTATTGAGGCAACTAACATGTGAAACGATCGGACATACCGCCCACCAAAAGGACCCTGTGTCCTTTTACAAATACTATTACTGCTACTTATCCTAACAATATATTGGCTTAATAATTAACTTATTGTTTTCTACATTTTAAAACTGATCAAAACAATATAACATATCAGAGAAGTGGACTGTAGTAACAAAAAATTGAATAACAGATTATCCAATAGATAGTAAATAGGTAAGAAGTCACCTACCTACATGTCAGTTTATTTTATGTAGGCAAAGTAAACAGCATGACTCATTATTTTATCATTACCTATCCATTTGTTGACAACATCATTAGTTATTAGTTGTACATAATTATAGTTATAAGCAATAGCATGCAGGTGGGAAGTATCGTAAAACTAGTTTAGGAACTTGAATCATTGAATGGTAAGTATGTATGTGTAGACACATATATCTCAGTAGTAATTAAGTAGTTCATGTAGTTAGAATAATAAACTTACTTTGACAATTGTATGAATAACAATCTTAACAGTATAAAACTTAGACATACTAGGAAGTAGGTATACATAGTAGTAGCATTAGTATATTAACAAACTTCGTTTCAAATAGCGTGCGTAATTAAACATCTTTAGGTAGGAATATTAGCTTAGATAAAGGTCTTTTTAATTCACTCTGTCCTTTACACTGCACTGTAACCACTCTAATTAAATTATCTTTTCCAGGATGCAGCGTTTTTATTTTTCCCATGAGCCATCTCGTGGGTGGCAGGTTTTCCTCTTTGATGATCACAATATCTCCCACGGTAGGTGACTGGACAGCTGACTGCCACTTCGTCCGTTGTTGCAGAGTGTTCAGGTATTCTGAATGCCATCTTCGCCAGAAGTCTTGTGTCATTCGCTGTACTAATTGCCATCTAGTTAATATGTTGATGTTGGATTTCTCATAGTCACCATCAGGAACACTAAGTAATGGCTCACCTATCAAAAAGTGCCCAGGTGTGAGTGGTGACATCGTTTCGACAGTGTTGTCCAGCTGGCATAATGGACGGGAGTTAAGACAGGCTTCTATTTGTGTTAGCAATGTCGCCATCTCTTCATATGTAAGTTTTGTGTCTTTGCTAACCCTTGCTAGATGTTTCTTTGCAGATTGCACTCCAGCTTCCCAGAGGCCCCCACAGTTTGGCATTCGCGGCGGGATAAAATGCCACGTAGTTCCATTGGTTGCTAAGTTTTCGGAAATTTCATTAGAAATGCTTCGTTCACCTACTTTGAAAAGGTCTTTAAGTTCTTTTGCAGCACCAACGAAATTGGTGCCGTTATCGCTGAACAGATGAATACATCGACCTCGACGGGCGACAAATCTCCGAAATGCAGCCAGGAATGCTTGAGAAGTTAAGTCTGTCACGGCTTCTAGATGTATGGCACGGGTAGCCATACACACAAAAAGACAGATGTACCCTTTAGTAGCATGATGGCCTCGCCCCTTTGATGTTCTCAATAATACTGGACCTGCATAGTCGACTCCACTGTTCAAAAAGGCCCGCTGTAGACTCACCCTTACAGCTGGTAATTCACCCATTAACTGGTTGTTTATCTTGCCTTTATTGATAATGCAAACTTTACAAGTTCTTATGCATTTTCTAACTGCTGATTTTAAGTTAATTATCCAATAATTACTTCTTAGGTAAGTCATCATAACTTGAATACCACCGTGTAACGTTTGTTTGTGTGCTTCGTTGATCAACAATGTAGTGATATGTTGATTACTCGGTATTATTAATGGATGTTTAGTTGTGACTGGCAAATTAGCGTTTTGTAAACGACCTCCTACTCTCAGCAGATTGTTTTTATCTAAAAATGGTGTCAAGCTAATTAGTGAACTTGATTTTCTCACCTTGCCATTTTTCTTTATGTATTCTATATCTCTTTCATACACTGTCTGCTGATAGTAATTTATGCAATTTTGCAAAATTGTGTTCATTTCACCAGTAGTTAAATACCTCTTTTTGTTTTTATTGTTTAACAACCTTCGGCAATAAGCGAGTACTCTTTTCATTCTAGTCAGATTAGAAAATCTTTCCCAAATTGGTTTTTCTTCATTTTCTTTATTTTTTGTTGTAAAAGTACAGCATGTTAATTTTAACTCTAAATCTGTCTCTGTATTTTCTGATTTTCTCAAATGAATTTCCCTTTTTGATAGCCATTCTGGCCCCTTCCACCACATCTTGTTTTTCTTCAGATCTGTTAGGAACATTCCTCTGGATGCTATGTCAGCAGGATTTTCTTGTGATATAACATGATGCCACTGTGTGTTGTTTGTATTGTCTTTAATTTCCACCACTCGGTTTGCTACAAAGGTCTTCCATTTTTGAGGTTCTCCATGAAGCCACGCCATTACAATCGTTGAGTCTGTCCAGCAGTAAGTTTGATAATGAGGAATTCTCATGGCTAATGTGACTTGTTTTAGAAGCCTTGACAACAATAAAGCTCCACACAGCTCAAGACGAGGAAGCGATATTGTTTTTAATGGAGCAACTTTGGTTCTTGATGCAATTAAATTTGTGGATACAGTACCATCCTGTTGTTCCACTCTGCAGTATACAACGGCTGCATAGGCCCGAGTTGAGGCATCGCTAAATCCGTGCAGCTGTATTGCTTTTATATTGTTGCTGTACGAGTGTAACCATCGGGCTAGAGAAATCTGGTTGATATTCTCGAAATCTTTTCTTATCTTCAACCAATCAGAGGTTAATTCTTCGGATAATGGCTGATCCCATTGTGTGCCAACTAACCATAGTTTTTGAATAAGCATCTTAGCGAGCACAATGCTTGGCGATATCCATCCTAATGGATCGTAAAGTTTTTGTACATCTGATAAAACTGTTCTCTTTGTAATAGTAGATGGAGGCGAAGAGAGACTGATTTTGTAAAGAAATTGATCAGTACCAAGATTCCATGTGATACCCAAAGCTTTCACAGTACCATCTAGGTTTATATCAAGTTGGATGCTTGAAGAAATGTTGCTTGGATCCATTGAATTTATCAACTCAATGTTGTTTGATGACCACTTCTTCAACTCAAAACCCCCCTTGCTTAACATTGCCTTGAGTTGATTACTAGCTTCTATCGCTTGTTCAACAGTGTCACAACCCGACATTACGTCATCGACATAGAAGTCTGACAAAGTAATGTCAGCGGCTACTGGATAGCTATCTCGTTCTTCATGTGCGAGTTGGATCAAGGTCTTCACTGCCAGATAAGGTGCTGAAGTAGTCCCAAAGGTCACGGTAAGTAATCTATAATCTTTTATTTCTTCATTGCTATCATTTCTCCACAGAATTCTTTGAAAATCCGCATCTTCCTTGTCTATCATGACCATTCTGTACATCTTTTGTATGTCTGCAGCAAAGCAGATGGCGTGCATTCTCCAGCGCATGATTATAGAACGTAATTCTTCTTGAAGTACTGGACCAGGTAAGAGTTCATCATTTAATGATATGCCATTAGTTCCCTTACATGATGCATCGAAAACTATGCGGGTTTTCGTGGTTTCTTTTTCTTCACGCAGGACTGGATGATGGGGTAAGTATACTGATTTTCGTGTATATATTTCTTTTTCAGGTACTTCTTCTAGGTGACCTAAGTTTTTGTAGTCTTTTATAACCTTTTCATATTCCTCTTTCAACTTAGGCTGCTTTTTAAACCTTCTCTCTAATTGTATCAATCTTGTTTTAGCTATGTCTCGTGTATTTCCTTCAGTTGATTGAATACAATTTGTTTTAAACGGTAGTTTCACTATAAATCGTCCTTGTTCATTCCTTGAGTATGTTTTGTGATAAATGTCTTCACACATTTGTTCTTCCTTTGTATTCTTTCGTCTTGTAGTTGTGTCTATTTCCCAAAGTGTTTTTAAAATGCTATCAACGTCTACTTGGTGATGCATGACAAGAAATGAATGTTCTTTTTGTGATGTATTTATTTCTCCAAATAATATCCATCCTAGGGTTGTTTTCTGTGCACATGGTGACCCTGGTGGACCCTTTATTAACTCTTGTTCGACTATTCGTGCATACTCCTTAACACCAAGCAGCAAATCTATCGGGCCTGGGTTGTTGTACTCTGGATCAGCAAGATCGAGACCCTCCAGGTGCTGCCAGTTATGAACAGTCATTGTGTGGTGTGGTATTCTCGTGGTCAGTTGCTTGGACATGACGTAAGCTTCGACGTACATGTTGAATTCTTTATTTCTTGATAATATGTTTAGCTGAACCACGTGTTTAATTGGTGCTTGCATAGAACCCACACCTGTTACAGTTCCTTCAACTGATTTTCTTTGAAGCTTCAATAATTGAGTTGCCTTTTCACTTATGAAGCTCGCTTGTGAGCCTTGATCTACAAGAACTCTTAACAGTGTCGCATGTCCATCCTTTCCCTTTGCTTTGACTAGTGCAGTTGCTAATAATGCTCTTCCAGATACTCCGATACCAACATGAAGAGTTGTTATGGCCTCCCTGTTGGTTTCGTCTTGAGATGTCGATGGTTGTATTGGTTCTGTCTCTGTGGTTTCCTTCGACTTCTCTGATTTGTGAAGTAAGGAATGGTGACGTCTTCTACATACACGGCAAGTAATTGGTACCTTGCATTTGTAAACGGAATGACCCGGAAGCAGGCAGTTGAAACAAAGCTGTTTTTCTTTCACATAATTGTTACGTTGTGTAAGATCCATTTTAATAAATTCTTTGCAATGACATAAGGTATGTTTTTCACTGCAAAGTGCACAGTTTTTATCTTTAACAACATTCACGGCATGGTAGGATCGCTCTTTGATTGTACGATCTTTATTTGTTACGGGTTGTATCATTTCCAGTGTTCTAAATTTAGATTCCAAAAATCTTTTTAACTCTTCCCAAGATGGCACTTCGTCAGATTTTTCCTTATAAGCAAAGGTTTCCCACTCTTTATGTGACTCCTGGTCCAACTTCTGAATCACCAGAAATATAATTAGAGGATCCCAGGAATCGGTGTTAATTTTCAAGTTTTTTAGGTTATTTATGCACTCTGTCGTAGTATCTAATAAAGTCTTCACACTATTAGCTGTCTGTGTTGTGATTTTCTTTTGATTAAAAAGTCTTTTCAAAACAGAGAACACAATAACACGCTTGTTGCCGTATCTGTCTTTTAACAATTGCCATGCTTGATCGTAATTGCTGTCCGTAACTTGAATGTGCCTTAATATTATTTCTGCTTCACCAGTAACGCTAGACTTTAGGTAATGCAGTTTTTGAACGTCACTGATTGATGTATTTTTATGCACAAGTGATGTAAACATGTCCTGGTATGTGGGCCACTCCTCGTATTGTCCCGAAAACGTTGGTAATTGTATCCGAGGCAGTTTTACCGCCGAACATTGCCCTTGACCACTAAATACTGAAGAGTTTGAGGTTTCCATTGCTGTTTGTTGCTGTTTGCTCAACATATCTGTCAAGTCCGCTTGTAGACAAAGGTACAGGTCTTCAATGACAAAATAGTCTTCATTAAGAAAGTAAGAAACTTCTCCACGCTTGTCTCTCGGAGTACACTGTGTCATCATCTCATGAGCTTGCTTAAAGGAACTCCAATACTCTTCAATGCACTTCACTCTAGCCCTTATGTAACCGTCTGTAAGTCTTGCTTTAGGGCATTTTTTTAAGTTCGTTTGTGTTTTTTGTATCAATTTTGCTACGTCTTCTAGCGTATTTAAATATTGTTGTTGTTCCGAAGTTAACGTAGGCATTGTAACTTTCTAATATGTTATTATGTATCACTTGTGCTATGAATTGCCAACCACACTGTCCACACTTTATTAAAATATCCAACTTCATAAAAAACTGCACAATTTTGCGTAAACAAGTCGTCTTATCTCTGGAATGCGGCTGCCTTTTGTTCTCAGCTCGCTCGGACTTCGATTCACTAATGACCCACAGGTGTGCCAGTAGTAATTATGCGGCTCGATTTGCGACCATATGTTGAGGACGTTAGGTTGATTGTGCGTTGTAGATACTTTTGGGATATTTTGATAAATAAAATTACGCGACTGTTTGCTAGCTCTGTATTGAGGCAACTAACATGTGAAACGATCGGACAATTGCCGAACCCTTAATTTTATCTTGCAAAGACAGAATAAAGTTAGTTACCTACCTATTTCATTTAAGTACGACTTGATTGTACAAGCAATTAAAAAAGCTTTGTTTTTGAATGAGTGGATGCCTACTTATCTTTGAAAACAAAAGCAATGAGTCTCAGTCAATTTGAAGAAAGCCGAGTAAAAAGTCTGAAGTACAATTCACAAGGTTGGGAGTTATTCTCCGCGTCGAAAGGTAAGGATAATAGGCAACAGTTCCAATTAGACGACGAGGGCGTTTGTTAACATTTAATTAACGTCAGGGAGCTATTGTGTTGGCGGCGGCGCAGACACCAGAGCCGGGCTTCGTATTCGTTGCTATGTCTTGATGAGCTGCAGTCACAATGTTTCCAATTACAACAGTTTTTTTTAGAACGCCACATCGCCTTAGTAAGCCGTGGAACAATGGGTGGGTCGATTTTTATGCCGAGACGTTATTAAACGTTAATTACAAGAGTTTAATAAACAAACTTTTTGTAGGAAGGTATCTTACCTATAATTAGGTAGAGGTACTCGTAGGTACGTATGTACCTACAAGTTTTCAATAAGGGTGTAAAGTTTAGTACGGTATGTACCTATGTGTTTTCATCTTTATGGATGCTGAAAAGATAAAAGTACTTATAAGGTACCTAAGTTTAGTAATGACCACTCTTGTTTTTTTTCAAAGTTTTAATTATAATTCCAGCGCGTGTTTAATGGGTTGGTAAGAAGCTAGAGCCTAAAATATAAAATTGCTACGAGGCAGAATAGTCTCCAAATATAATTGGACGGTAATTTTTTACTGGTGGTCGAAGAAATGTTTGTGAATGTAATAGGGATTTTTCTCAGCGACGTAGAAGGTAAAAGATTTGATTTATCGTAGTCGGTTGGTGAGGCGCGCTGACCACCCGGCTGGCCGGTCCGCTGCAGGGCCGCTCGCCGCCCGCCCGGACGCGTTATTAAACTTTTCCCCATATTAAACATTCCGGAGACGAATACATTTTATTGTTGCCTCGGACCGACGTCAGAGGCCCCTACAAAGCGAAACTCAAAGACGGCAATTGCGAAATAAATTGAAAGCAATTTGATATTGCGTTGTAAGTAATAGCCGTCAGAACCCACAAGTCTGTAAGAGACATTTTGTATGCAATTTAGAAAAATTTCAACGGGTCATTTGCTTGTAGGTTTTCGGTTGAATGCTGGACTGGAGATTTATGGTTTACTGGTAATATGACTGGACTTATGAGTTGTTATACTCTTAGCTATTACTTATAACGAAATCCTCAATCTTCAAGTTTGTTCAGCTAACGTAATAACATCTGGAGATGTATAAGCAAACAATAATGTAATTATTATAAACTCAGTGAATGTGTACGTACACTGACTTATATGTAGCTATAGATAAACCATCCAATTAGACGCCGGCTTTGTTAACTTTTAATTAACGGAGTTGTGTATAGAATACTAGGTAAGGAATAGTACCTACTAAGGTAAATAACTACCAAGTAACAGGGCTTTTAACTTAAACTACTCTTTTGACGCTATTGGAATGCTTTGTATTGTATTAATTTGTAATGCCATACAATAAATCTTATAATATAAATTTTACCATTGCCACTCGAAAAATGGCATTTTATTCAACGATCAGTGAATAAATCTCTCTTTTATCTCAGTGAATAAAAAAAATTGAAACAAGCACGAAATATACAACCTATGTACAAAAAATAAATGAAACGTAGGTACTGAAAGTACCTACTGGCTGGCTAGATGGAGCTATTCCATAGAAGCTATACAATTACATATTTATTTTTTTAATGTCCCGCCAGCTTTACTTAGGTTTTTCAATCTGTTATCGTGGTTGTTTTAATGTCATTGGAAAATCTAGTTGCAAAATTATAATAAAATGAGTTCTTCCAGTGACGAAAATAAGACACTGAATACCACTGACTTCGGAATCATTTCGTTCCGAAGCAGCAATTATGATAGAAAATTTGTTACCGCCAAAAATATGATACATATAAATAACATGACATCACGACTTGTTTCCCCGAAGGGTTGGCCAGAGGTGTACATTTAGTTCACCCACAATTTCGCCAGTAATGTTTTTAAGTCCCATGTAATAGGGGGTGAGCCTATTGCCATCAACCGGGCACAATTCCAGACTCCGGGCTGCTATTGAGAAATTCCTGTTGGAAAAACCCAATAATACTTTGCCCGAGCTGGGAATCGAACCCAGGACCTCATGCTCAGCAGTAGCGCTTGCGACCACTAGACCAACGACGCAGTCATATAAGTACTACAATTACGACCTATAAATATAAATACTATACTACTATTTATTTTCTCGCAGTTAATGGTAAAAAGTAGAGTACACAACACGTGAAAAAATAAATCATCTCGGTCCTTGTATCCCTCTCTCCGCTCAGGATTCTAATCTAGAATCCTTTGCTGCTCTCGGGATCCAACTTAGTCCCACGAATCAAATTCCCTTTTTTTCACTTGTCGTATAATCTACTATTTCAACACACTTGCTCGTAAAGTGGCCCTTCGCTTTTAGGTTCATAATGCACAGTATTAAACACGCGTGCTTTTTATTTTATATTACCGCACTAGTGTGGTATCGTGTGCTTCAGATAATTATTTACTAGTCGGAGTAATGACATGGCAGTATGGAGTTAGTAAGTACTATCATGGCATCATGGAATTAGTACTACTATACATGAAATTAGTATGAGCTATCCTACACTATTAAGAGGGTTTATTCTAAAACTTGGCAACGTCGCAAATAGCTGTCAAATATTTTACCTATTTTGATGAATTTGGCAATATCACTGCATGAAAATATGAAATATCGCTAACTAGTGAACTAGAATATTAATAATGAATTGCAATTATAACACTGAATTTGATGTTGTAACCGTTTAGTTGTATATTTTTTATATGTAATACTTTATTTACATATAAATCTAAATATTCAGTGTGACGATATTAATAATTGCATTTCATAATCAATATTTTAGTAAGTAAGTAAGTAAGTAAGTAAGTAAGTATTTATTTGCATAAAACATGGTATACATGGTGTTACAATAATTTACAATAAAGATCTTACATGTTTTGCCAGAATTGTACTTAGCATGCATATGTTCACTTAATACTAACATGAGAATTTGTTATCCATAAATTCTTTAAAACTATAGAAATTTTTCAAGTTTAACCAGTCAAACAATTTTCCCTTAAATAATCTGGAGTTTAAGTTTTTTATGCTACTCGGTATGTTATTATATATACTAACACAATTATATAAGCAGCTTTTATTATATTTAGCAAGCTTGGGAAGATCATGCAGAACGAGTCTCTGTGGATCACGCCGGCTCCTTGGATTTTTGAATTTTGAATTTTGAATTTTGAATTCCTCCGAGTGCATCCCGTAAATTGCCCTAATGCACTTTTTTTGAGCAATAAATGTTCGGTTTATATCGGTACTATTTCCCCATATTATAAGCCCGTAACGTAGTACCGATTCTACATATGCATGATAGGTCATGAGAGCTGTTTTTAAGTTTGTAATATTTTTGATTTGTTTAAGTGCATATACAAATTTATTTATTCTCTTTGGAGCGTTATCCACATGCTCTTTCCAATTCAAATTCTCATCAATAATTACGCCTAGAAACTTCGTTTGTGCTACTTCTTTAATTTTTGATACGTTTAGTTTAATATTATATTTAGGATTATTACATTTATTGAAATTAATATAAACAGATTTATTAAGATTAATTTTTAAATTATTTATGTCAAGCCATTGTATTAATTTATCTATAGTATTATTAATGTCAGTCTCATGATTATTTCTAAAATTGTTACATTTTTCTGTCGCTATAATAATAGTTAGCCAGTAGTTTAGTTCACTAGTTAGCCATATGTCAAATTTCTATACAGAAATATTGCCAACTTAATCAAAACAGTGAAATATTTGACATCCATTTGCTACGTTGCCCATTTTCAGAATGCTATCTCTATTTTCACCCAAACAGATATATGCGCTTTTTTAATCTCATCAAAGAGACTTCATGGCTTTTTATACCTTCTGTGTAAATAAATAAAATATGATAAATTAACACAATATTTCATCAAATTATATATTTTTACTACATATTAACCTTAATTTGCGTATTCAAAACATTTTTTATAAATATTTTTTTATATATGCAGTTCAGCGGTTTTGTCAGTGCGTTTATTTACACCTGCGCGCGCATAAGCGCGAAGGTCAGTTGAACTTTATAAATCTAAATGTATCATCTCTATAGTTACGTTATTGTAGCATAAGCACGTTTATAATCTTGTACACAACCTTAATACGCTCCCAATTGGAATACGCAGCCCCAATATGGTGTCCTTTATATGACAAATATAAGCAAAGGATTGAAATGGTCCAAAAAAAATTTTTACGCTCCATTCACTATAAATGCCACCGTTTTAAACTATCGTACGCACAACTACTAAAAGCATATAAACTCCTGGGCTTGGAGTCCAGGCGAACCCTACTTATGGCTGTGATGCTGCATGGCATATGTAATAACAACTTTGACTGCTCTGATATCACCAATAAACTTTGTTACATTGTACCCAGAACTGTATTACGGCGAGAGGCGCGCTTGCCCCGGCTGTTCCACACTGCACAGTGCAGAACCAATGCTGGCGCAAGGGCGCCCCTCCGTCGTCTCTTAGAAATATATAACACACACTTTTTCGATCTTGATATATTTTCACTATCCCAAACAAATTTTAAAAGAATGGCTGTTCAATTGCTTGCACAATAATTTATGAATTCTTCCTAACCTATTTCGCCTCCAGTAGATGCGTCTTTTGTTTTGTTTAATTTCTCCATAATAGTTTATTCCGCGGACATTGGTGTGGGTTACATGTTTACCTCTACTACCCTAGTTTGTTATCTACTAAATTTGTAACGTGTAACTGTTTTATGTCCCAATAAAATAAAATAAAATAAATAAATAAATAAGTTCTTACAACAAGTCTGTTTTTTTCCTCGCAAGTGTGTTGAAAAATGTCGTACGAAACCTACACGCTACCTTATCGCGCTCGCCTGCGGCTCGTGCCAATAATACCGCCTCGAGTGTAATGACCAACACAGCACACTTGTATCATAATGTACTATTTCAATACACTTGTAAAGTGGCTCTTATTTAATCGCTTTTAGGTTCATAATACACACACGTGCTTTTTACTTTATATTACCGTACTAGTGGGGTAATGTACGCCACAGATAACTATTTACTAGTCGGAGATGTGCGCTTTCCAAAACCAGCGCGCCATTTCCCATAAATATTTGTTAACGTTTTCGTTGTGTGGTTAATTATTATCAAAAATAAGGAATGTAAAGCATTGTCACCAATCAACGTTGAAAAGCATTTAAAAGAAGCTCCGGATAGTCAGTAGTTCGCAACAAAGGTTAGTCGAACTTTATAAATCTTGTATCATTTTATAGCAATGATTACGTTATTGAAACATAAGTTGTTACAACAAGTCTGTTCTTTTTCCTCGCATGAAACGCGTGTGCATTGATCATTACACACTCGGCCCTTATTGCATAACACCGCCTCGAGTGTAATAACCAACATAGCACACTTGTATCATAATGAACTATTTTTTCTTGAAGTAAACTGCAGTAGATGTTGGACATAAGGTTTTGTTAATTTATTACGGAGAATAATCAACAAAATGATCTAACTTAATATTTTTATATGATATTTCCCTCATTTCCTATCTAAGTAAGTATACGAACTGAGTTCACCATCACCATATCTGGAACCGTCTTTAAATACCTCTCGTAACAAAAAAAAGTTTATCGAACCTGAATATATTTTGTTGCCCTTTGTTTTATCTATCTTCCCCTTCCGTTGCTCATCACTACTCATCGTCACGGTGTCCATCTGCGCTGAAGCCTAGAAAACTTTTCACCACCACCAAACCAATGAATATAATTTCTATAGGTAACTATAGGAATCTTTCTACTAAATCTACCAATGTAAAAGTAGGTATTAATTCTGTCTAAATTTAATTGTTTTTTCGTCCCAGTCCATCTTGTAGACGTCTTCATCAGACGGCGGTCTAATCCGAAATCTCATTTCCGACGAATAATTGTAGGAAATAGAGCGAGCCTCTTCGGCGTCGTGCTGAAAAACCTTTGAGGGGAAGAGATACACGTTATCTTAGCCCCTTTCAGGAATATTTTGTAATAATGAAAAGTGTTGCCAATATCGAAATTGAGGAGACTATTCGGATATGGAAAAATTCGAAATTGTTAAAGCAATCATTATATGAGGATGAAAAAAGTTTGCATAAATTGTCGCTCCGCTCTACATGTTGTCCTGCCAACAAAAACTAACGTCTAGATTGGAATCTATATAGTGTAATGGAGCGATGTGACGTAATTTCTTGGTCTTGGATTAAAGCATGAGCGTTGAAGAGAGTTCACAAAACCCAGATCCTCAAATGTTCCCAGTTGTACCTAAATATTTGACAGTGTACAATGTGAAGTCTAGTCAAAACAATATTTCGTTATCCATTGTTACATCCACTAACAAGCAAATTAATCAAGCTTAAACCCGAATCAAGATTCAATATCCGTGTGGTATTGCACGTCAACGATAAACAAAGGCGAGCTTGCAGGGAATTATATAGAGTCTTGTAAATTTATACATGAGTGTACTAGCTAGTGTATAAGTAACCGAGGTCCACCTCGCTAAGTGATTGGATCGGTCCATTATCTTGTATCTGCTGATTTCTTCAGAGCACTCCAACTCTTTTGATTCACTCTAAGCAATGAATGTAAATGTGTGGTATTTATCTGTTTTATCTATAGGAAGAGCATAAAGGCTATCGTATGTACGATATAGTCAGCAGTTATAATGAAATTGTTCTCTTATCTATTGCTTGGGTATGGGTATATTGAAGGCGATGGTATGCCCTCGTTGCTTCGAATTATATTAACTGGTTCCTATACCAATTGGTATTTTATGTAGAGTTCTTCCGTGTTTTACTGAAATAGGCACAATATCCTTATTCCGAGTTTAATTTTACCTTCACTCTAAAGTTTTAAACTATTCAGTTTATCCTTATGTGTATGTACTTTTAGCTTTCTTTGCATTTACAGGTAGAACCTGTCATCACAAAAACACATCGTTATTGAGCACTTTAATTAATTAAGTCCCTAAACCAATCAATTAATCGACAACCAATACTTGCCAGTAAGAAAGATTTCTACTAACACATATCACGTTCATAGTTCAATAGTTAATTTATGTGCATACATATTTATTGCTAACGTAAGTACTTAGAAATATTGTAAGAGAAGCGAGAGAGTTACGAGGTAGACTTATGGCTTCCATTCAGCGGAGGAGAGATAATGCTTGCAGGCAATCACATAAGTGGATCAAATAGCTGTAGTCCATTTGGATAATGAACTAGCGACTGTGTAGCCTCGCTGAGTTCTTTTATTGTGCACTCCTTCATATAACTAATATTAACTATTTATTCTTTATATTGAGAGGTTTTTGTTTTTGGTTTTATTGGGGGGTTTTTGTTTTGAGGGTTTCATGTTTGTCAATGATTGAGTAATAAGCAGATTAGAGTTGATGTCATGCTATTCATTATAGTAGTTAGATACTTACCTAAATCATGCGCAAATTCAGTTAATGGTAAATACTGAAGTTATGACTGTATCTGTACAGACAGAAATCTATTAGAAACTTTATATGCATCTTCAATTAATTTAAGTTTAAGTGAAATAATATCTGAAGTTAACATTTATCACCACACAAAACAAGATACATTGTTTATAATATCTCATTTAAATTATACTGACAATTAATATTATTAAATCTGTTTGCAACAAGATACGTGTAATAACCTTACCGTTTTAGCATTTTATGTTGTCTTGAACGATTTAATTAAAACCACCAAAAGTATTTTATTGTCCTTAATAAGTGGGTAAGTGGAAAACATCAGGTTCCTATTTACTGTACCTACCTACTTTCAACATCAATAAATACATGTTTACGTTCATATTAAAAATACATTCTGTTTTTAAAGCAATTAACCATTAAAACTGCTTTAATTTAAAGGGCCAATTTATAATGAATAAATATGAAAAAGTAAATGTTGTTTTTACTTTCAAAAGGAAATAATAACTCCATTTTAATTACATAACATAGACCGTATTATAATACCAGATACTCATGTTTTTCAAGAGAAATACAAATTCAATTTAAGTAGGTACCTGAAGTCTTACTGACGTAGCTACAAAATAACCAAATAGATCCAACATCTACTTACAATATACCTAATAGTATAGCTGAAGCGTACTCAAAGTGGTATCTGATCAATCCATTACCGTCGCTACTCTGTCCAGGAGCTGTTAGGCCCAAGTTGCCGACACACATTTTCCATTTCCCCCCTTGTCCCTACACGGCCCAGTTCCGCGTCTTCCATAATTCAATCCATACAGAATCCATTGTGTGAATTTGTGTGACGATACTACTCGATAACACCTATGTGCTACGGGTTATGTAAGGATTCACTAAGGGTGTAGTTTATTTAGTCGTGTAGTTCGATGGTGGTTCTGAAAATTGATTTTAAACGATAATAATATGTTTTTTCTTGTGTCTATGTCAATAAACTAAGTGGTTGAAAGAACTTCTCTATTCACAAGAGTCATGAGATCATAAAATTCTAGGTATTTAAATTTAATTAATTAATTTCGTGCTTTAATAAAACCGTGAAACTGTAGGCGTGAGAATTAATTAATTCTCCCATTAAATGCGAAAAAGTGTGTTTAAAAATATTTCGTCTAATTTAAGTTTGAGTTAAGAATTAACTACCGTTGTGTTAATATTTATATTAATATCCTACGTAATTATTATTAAAGATTTTTATTAAATTCTTTGTCTTATGTTAAACTATCTTACCTATCTTTATACCCCTTTTCCCTTGATTTCTCTTCTGGATTAAGTAGCTAGAGGTATTGTTGAAAAGAAAATATAGATGAGAGTCATTTTCTTTAATATCATGAAGTACAATTAAAAAGGCAGCTTCTACTTACTACTTGACTCATATAATAGAATGATTAATTCGTAGATAGGTTGCTACGCTGTCACCACTTTGCCACTAAAATGTTCTATGGAGATTTTAAGTAAAAGAAGCCATAGAAATAAGTACTTAGATAATCTTTGAAAGTAGTTATATTCAAAATATTTTATTTCACATAAACCTACATGGGTTTATTAAACGACAGGTGCACGATCCCAATTGGTCGTTTACTATGGAGAAGAGCCGGCAAGAAATTCCACAGTTAGTCTTTTAAAAATAATTGGCTTTTACAATATTTTCAAAAAACAGTGTTAATAGGTATGGGAGGACAGTGTAGGTCTTTCAAGAAGTACCAAGTACTTAACAAAATAGAAAATGCTCAACAAATCTACAGTCCACTTAGCCTATAGTGTTCTCACATTCACAAAATATAAAAGAATCTATATAAAAGATAAATTAATTAATAAAAATAAAAACATATTTTAAACTAAATGACATTATTGCTATTACAGTATAAGCATCAGTAATTAAATAGCTTAGCTTTTATTAAAATAAGACAGCAATGTATTTTAGATGAAAATAAATACCAACTTCATTGTTTATTACATTTACTTAATTCATGACAATTAGACACGACTTGTTTGTCGTGACTTGATTATTGTAAATTAATTTCAATTCCTTAGCTAAACCAGTTATTAAATTAAGATTTCGTTAGTGTTATGCAAATATTAGTACTAAGAATATTCAACAACGTCCACTGTCCAGTCTATTCTAAGATCGAATGTCCACTCGCTACATAGATATGCACTTTGCTTTGAGTGCTGTTTCACGGTGACATTTCTGCGCCGCTGTCTACATTGAAAACAGAAAGGGTATCTACCTGACCTGATATGTTACATTCAAATTATGTGCTGAAATATAATGAAAATCTGCATTTTAGATGATAGAATTTCGTAGGAATAGGGGCTAATTTTGAAATATAAATATTTGATTGTCTGTGTGACTATGTTTAAAAAGCAATTGCAAGCACATGCGTCATTGCATCAAGTTATAAGTGACAGTTTATCAATTGAGCACAAAGTTTCTACTGTGTGTACCACATCCATCGCGTTGTTTATCGCAGCAGCGTGGACGCTCGGTGCACTAACGCACTAGCAGTGTTTCCTTGATCCAGTCTATTTCGGCGGGATCCATTACCTCGAGAGTAGCGGCAAGAAGCAATCTCATTGAATGACCGTCTTAACCCCCAGCCCCCACGTACCCACACTCCCGCTGATCCACGCCAATCGGTAAATATGCGTGTTAAATATGTATGCGCTGTAAGATGCTCGTAAGTGTATTAGATTTTGCTTGCTTTTTCATTCTGTCAAATTACTAAGTACACACACACTAGTCAATGCGTACATAAACCTATCCGCTCAATTTGCTTACGCATTCAACGCACGCACCGATTTATTTCCTAGCGAATACTTGGGATACCTAAAAGTATTAGTAGACATTTCTAATGTATCATTTCCCTTCAACAATTTCGAAAGGTTGATTCCTATAACGACTTGGGTAAAAGAAGTTTGTTTTATTCGCAAAAAAAATAAAAAGTGCCTTTTTTATATTGCAGAATTGCTGAAGATATGAAATCCATTAGTCGCTATTGAGAGTTCTCATTTGTTAAGCTATTTATCTATACCAACACACTTATTTGAATCTATAAGTCGTTGCCTGCACAAGGCTAAGTAATAACTTCTATCTGGCAAAAGCGAAAACTTGGAATGCACTTCGCACGAAGTGACTAGACTTTTCCATTAGGGGCAATTATCAGGCACAACAGAGGATCCCGTGCTTTCACCAGTGAAGCAACCCCATCCCGGCGACGGAACCTGTTAGAGATAACGTCATAAAGTCGCCGATGCAGAGCCGGACTAACGTCTTTGCTGTTGCGACGCCCTCACCTCAGGATAATGGACCGCACTCCCTGTGTACCACCCTGCCCCCTCTTTCAGGCGCGAATTTGCAATATTTATGACTAAAGATCTCGAATGAATGGTTAGTTTCGGTAAATATTTGGAAGAAATTCCCGATTTACAGTTCAAAGTTTTTCTCTTTTCTTATTGATTTGGAAGGGTTTTAAGTAATTCCGTTTTTAATTTAGTGTTATGCCCGTATCGGTGTATTGTTTCGTGCGAATATTCGCACTTATTCACTGTTATTTCCCAAGAGAACCTTAAATTTTCCCAGCCTATGACAAGCAGTTTAATTTTACCGAGTGGTTTGAACTAATTTAGGTTAAAAAAAACGATTCATCACAAAAACTTACCTATACCTCAGAAAATTAAGACTAGGTCCTCAATGATTAGTTTCTCAACACGTCAGCAACAAGCTCTATAATATCGGTACAACATGATACTCAGCTCTTACGTAAACAATAATTACGACTAACATTATCCATTAGCTTTTAGAGATGTCCATGTATAGTGCTGTTAAATAATCGGCTCATGACAGCGTAAGGCTGCTAATGAAGTAATGGCGTATCAAACATCCCGGACTCCCCCGGCCCTCGACCGTTCTCTGCTAATGGAGCAATGATGGTCCGTCACTCTACATTTGACTAGGCGGCTCTCACAGCGGCGCTCGGCACTTACCTAATGCTAGTGGGCTTACACACTATAGTAACGTGTCGTTGCGATACGTACGTACAAGATATCCTACCTCTCTATAGGTATCAGTTAGTTGAGGTGATAATTTCACAATCTAAGTACGATTCTGGCTTTGAAGAACGAGACAGATAAAATTAGATTTTTGTTACTGTTGTGTTTAACATCAAAAACTCATGCTTTAATTTTTAATTACTTTTTAGATTGTTGTTTACTTATTTTAATAACTTCGTTTAGCTAGCTAGGTGGTCCACTAGTCTTTTGTAAAACTTTTACAAACAGACAAACCGTCACCGCATTTTCTTATTACACTACTTTTTCCTTCGTACATCGGAAAGAATCTCAAATAGTAAAATCTTTTTAGGCTTATGTCCAGCGTTGAGTGGGTCCACAAATGTCGCTAAAAGGCTGGACGTCATTGTTTATCCGGGCAACATTAGGCGGGTAACCGGACACGCGCGCCCTGAGTGCGCTACAAGTATCCGCTTTCAACTCATTACGGCTCGGACGTGGTGCGTGGGCTGCCCACCCCCTCTCGCCTCACACCCCCTCGCCCATCTTTGTCCTTCAATCCCTCTTACAATCTTCGATCCAATTTCGAATACCCATACATCCGTCTAATGTTGGATTCCGCGTTTGATTAGATGACATTGGATGGACCAAGGTTTGGGTGTGAATGGCACTGTAAATAAATTTGATCTATCTGATACTTTGACACCTACTGCTTTTGTGTACATGTACATTTGTAGGTGTTCTAACCTTTGCTCATTCCTTTTATGTTTTTCTTTTCATGTTTGTTTATCGTTAAACGACAAATATGTTCAAGAATGAATACAGATATTAATACTAATAGTGCCAACATTGTCTCCTTTAATAGGTTGTAAGTTAAGTAAATGGTATTTGCGCAAAGTTTCAGTAAAACAAAAAGTTAATCAAGCAGATTTATTCCAAATTAACAATAAAGAAGATTGCGACCTCATGTCAGATGTAATCGCAAAATAAAGTGACACAAGTATCTTAATCAAGTGTCCATTCCCGGGAGTTAGAGCCGCCGGAGCTGTCCGTTATGGGCGATTCCGTATAAAACTGGACTGGCGCGGGCTGTCCGTCCGTGCAATAACAGTTTCGACAAATTGAGTCCGCTGACATTGAAGCCGGGACGACATTGTAACCGGCCATTAATATACTTACATGTCAGCTCAATTAACTGCATGCAAATCTTTACAGCATCTGCGGAGAAACCACTGATTGGAATTAATTTTACATTAAGCAACTCTTTCAATCTATTCTTCTCAGCTTCACGAACGTGCATCGTCATATAATGATACAAATCATCCCGCCAATTACCAAAAGTAAATAGAATTAACCAAATAGTTTGTGAAAGTTATTTTATGAGAAAAATCATGTAGCGAGTTGCGGTCGCTGCGAGCTTACCGACCGCAATAACATAACCGTTTGGACAAATTGTGGCTCGCTCGGGCCCGGATTAGCGGCTTTATGGCACAATTCGCGTATACAATACCATCTCCAGCTTCCTGATAATTGATATCAATGCGCAGCGTCCAGCAGCGAAAGGAATTAAGCGCTCATTTATCTGTGTTTCTTTTTATTACATCGCCGCTTGACTCCGCAAGGCTAATTGAAGGAGGAATTGGACAGATTGCGCGAATGACTAATCAAATTAAAGGACGCAAACTTACTTTTATTACTGTTTTGTGGGAGAATTAATAGGTACTCTTTAACTAATTTTAAGACTTTAAAAGTCTTAAGAGCTATTTTCATAAAACAAAGTACTTACTCTGAGAACTTTATTATATTCATATAAAATCCACTCGAAGTAGGTATACTCGTAACACTAATTAACAAGAGCCAATTTTTGTTTTACATTTATTTTTATATGTTACAGCCACTGAATCCAAACATCCAATATCAAAATTGATTAAACCGCAATCAAACTTAGCCAATTTATATTTTTGTAAACTTTCGCTGTTTTGTAATCAGCTAATTTCATTTAAATCTCAAATCAGATAATACCTACACCCAAACAGCGGGCGTAAATTAGTTTTTTCTTAACACAGGCCATTCTGAATAGTAAACAAAATGAATGGGCCACCCTAAGCAAAGTTTAATCCGTTTTTATTACGAAGAAAAGAAGTAATTACTCTACCCTTAACGCTATAGAGGGTTGGAGCCCGAGGTAAAAATTTCCATAGATTTATCATAAGCAAATTAAGTTTATAATTAAAAACAGGAGTTTTGTATAGAAGTAATTTGAATATGTAAATAATATTCAGCATGTTGCTTATTACAAAAATCTGACGCCGTCTTCTAGACAATGGCGGGCTAGTCGAGATGAAAAGTAGGTAGGTACTGCGGCTTGTCGACGACAACGAACATTAACATTGTTAAGACCTGATTAAATTATTTGATATTGTTGTTAGAAATGTATCGATTTATAGGAAATGTATCGGAGGACGTGTGGTCCTATGGAGGCTGATACATGGTATAGGTGGAGGGCACGCGCCGCCCTCGCAATTATCTTCCTCTCAGCGCCCTAATTATTCTATAAGCCGAGTAAATAATGATAAATCAACAGATTAATAATTAGCTCAATCAATAATACGTCCAACAAACTAGTGATTGCTATTGAAGTGTTGATAAATGTTAACTTCAGCCATATTTCATACATATTGCGAAATTCAGGACCTTAGAAAATTCTCATGATCAGAAATGTTATTTTGTTTACTTATGTAAGGGCGTAATTCGGGCGTCACCACATTCACGAGTTTTTCAATTAGATTGTAAAAAGAATTCAATTGACGTTTTAGGGCTGTCCGTATCTAATATTTACGGGGAAAAGTAGTTTGGCCTTAGTTATTTCCGCATGTGTCACTTGGTCTTACATTCTAACAAGTGGTTACGAAACCTGGAAGCGCATAGAGACGTTCGGTAGGCTCATTCATCTACGGTGAACATTCTCATCCCAAGTGACGGTTTTATCACTTCATCAAGATACCAGCAAAACCAATTTAAAGCCCGTAAGGCCGAGCGGACTCACCTAAGAGTCCCTAAAAGTCCCGAAGGCGGGCGTCCCTGCCGCCCGTCTCGTTCGCTCGTGCCCGTTTATAAACGGTTTTATTGCTTTCGGAGCAACCGAACATTATTAAACTTTTCCAATTTCGATTTATCACGTAGCTGTCGGAATTTAATACCGCCCTACCTTCGGCGGAGGCGATCGCCCGCCGCGTGATTACAATACACGTCGTTAATAATACGAGTTGAGTGCGGCGCGACTCAGCTGACTGCGGAGCGCCGGTATGACGTGCCGCGACCGCGCGACCACGCGACCACCCTTCCGAACTGTCGACACCAACGCACCCCTACCACTCCTACTCTCCTGATACTGATACTGTTCACTTCCTCACAAGTTTTCAAATATCGTTCAATAAGTTCAGTTGTTACTGAAAGTAAAGACGTTTGTTCTGTTGAATTGGATAAGGTTACAAAGATTTCTATGGGATTATAACTCCTTAAAAGTGTTTCTGCAACTTTCATCAACAATGCTGTTTTTAAACAAAGCTATTTTTGAGAACTTTTTATCAGACTAGGTTTTTAGTTCGTGTCATCAGGTGCATTTCGTGCACACGGTTAATGTAAACAAAGACAATTTTCAAGGTCGGTTTTTGAGTGCCGGTGAAACGCGGAGTAGCATTTTCGTGGTCCGCGTGAGCGCGCGTTTCAGCGGGTTTTATTATCTCATCCTGTTGCGAAAAATATATAGGAAACAATGCAAAAACAACATCAAAATGTAATATGAAAGCTACAAGATAATTTAATATGTAAACCGTACCTGCTTTACATATCTGCAAATATCATAACAAAATAAAGTCTCTTATATCGGCCTGGGTTAAAATTATGAAGCTAAAACTGTAGGTTATTGAAAACGTGACTTACATTTACATGGCTTAGCATCTACGAGATTTTGTACAGAGATATACAAGGTGTATGTTTGTGTCTTAAACTATGAACGAGCTGATGATTCTATATTTATTTCTGAACCTGAAAAGGTTAACATTACTCACTTAGCACATTTTCGTGCGCTAATTGTGATTGACATTTTAATTTAATTTTTGTTTGTCGATTTAAGGGTACCAGTGGCTTTGAGGGTCATTCTGGGAACAAATCATGGCTATCGGACACTTTGCCTAATTACCTCATTTAATTGGTCAATTCATCACTAGAGACCACTATGCCACCTGATAAATTGAGCTCTTCTTTCACTAACAAAGCTGTAAGGAAATAAAAAAGTGTGCAATAAATAAAATAATATAAAATAGGGAGTGTGGTGGCGAGAGGAAGCATCGGCGATCGCGGCCGCGGTGCAATCTACTCACATTCATAGGGCCAATCAAGCACCGACCCACTGCCATCCGCGCCCCTTAGCTACACCCCGGAGAGGTACGGATTCGGACTAGTGTTTATTTTATTTTAATAATTTTATTTGTATTATTTTTGTATGATCTTACATCCAGGCTTAGGTAGACCATTATGGTTACTGGGCTGTACAAAGTTTTCATAAATACCTGTTTAAAATTAATTTTAATTTTTTCGAAGATTTGCTAGTGGCACCGAGTTGCGCCACTGCGCGCTGTGGCGCAGACAAGCCAAGGTGTCGCCGTCAAAGATGGCGCAGCGACGCCTCCGATGTTTGTGACTTCAAAGTATGCATTTCCCGTGTTGTTTTGTGGAAATACAACAAATAAATAGTTCAAGAACATTTAACAATTTAATCGAAAAATGTAAATTTAAGAAAGTTTAATCATTTTGGTAAAAGACGCGTGTTGGACGGACGATCTGCCCAAACGAACGATCCGTCCAAACGGAAAATCTGCCCATACTGAATATTCATGGTGATATTCAGTATGGGCAGATTTTCCGTTTTGTCGCAGCAATTTTCTAGGAACTTTGTAAATACAAGCTATAGGTATTAGTATTTCGAAGCTCATCCTTCTGTACTAAAACTTAACGATAGCAAATAAGCGCTATTGACACCATGTGATCATGCTGAACACCAAGTAACTGAAGCTCACTGAGCGACAGCAATCAATGTTTTGATTTAAAGGCTAACAAGTAACAAGCAAAGTTGAAGGCGTCGTTAGATCCGGCCGATGTTAATGAGGCTGTCACTCTTATTAAAACTCCTTAGACTTATTCTATCTACATAGTTAACTGTTCTCAAGAATCATAAAGTTCCTTATATGTAAGTGATATTATAAATTGAAGAATTGAGGCTCTCGGTATACTTGGAAGCTGTATGTTTTTTGCGTGTTGTGTTTTTGTCAACTGTGTCAGATGAATAACTTCTTTCATAAATGACTCGGTACTTTGTACGTTTCTCTCTATTGCTTTTCAAGTTTTTCTTTTCTCTATCTGTAGTCGGGATCCCAGAAAGTTAGTCTCAAATTGGAAACTGTCTTAAAATGCACAAAAGAAGTTAGCTGAATAAATCAACGACGAAAACAGGTTTTCCACTTTTCCGCGAAATACACCTTGATTATAGATATATCATCTGATCTAATATTATAAAGGAAAAAGATTTTATTTTTTGTATGTTTGTTTGTAATGTATAAACTCCAAAAATACTTAACCGATTTAAAAAATTCTTTCACCTATAGAAAGCTACATTATCAGCGAGCTACATGGGCTGTATTTGATCGACCTCCACGCGAACGCAGTCGCGGGCAGAAGCTATCCTAAATAAATTCTAAATCTAAACAAGAGACGTTTTAGTTCCGACGTCCGAATACGTCCCTGTGTACAGAGCTCACGTACGACCGCTCGTAAGTTCAATGGAGGTGTTGATTAAAAATATTTCCCATGTGCGGCGTATAAGGCCCAATTGGGCAAGCAATCAACCGCCCGCGCTGCCCGCCCCTCTGCCCGCTAATCATGCGCGCTACTTGCCCGCTTATTGCAAGCTTTTCCTCCGTACATGTATACTTTTTATGTCTTCATACACATTACAGGTGCCGTGAAGACAAAGGAGGATGAAATTGATTACATAAAGAGGATTAAGGTTCAGTGTTACAGATGTAGCGATGAACTCGGGAGTTGTATTGGATGTTGGTATTGTAGCGTAGGGATGAGACCAGTTTTTGAAGGATCGACTTTTAATTAGATTGTATTAGTAATATTATTTGTATAACATAAACAAGTATGTTACTGGTGTGTGCATGAAGTAACTAGGGAAATTATTTTTCCACTTGATTTGTAACTACAGAGCACGCTTTTGTTTATGAATGCAGCAAGGATAATCAGTCTATAATGTTCCCACTGCTGGGACAAAGGCCTGCTCTCTGTGAGAGAGAGTGGGCCCAATGCGGGATGGTAGATGTCACATGTCTTCGAATTTTTGATTCTAGGATATGCCGTTTTCCTTCACCATTTTGAGAGCAGTGGCAGTTAATAATCGTGACGAATGCCGTTACAATACCTAACGAAAATAAGTTTTCTTTTAAATTGCGAATGCTGAGGCCTCCAAACCCAAGCAAAACAGCATCAGATCAAACAACAATAACGTCGTTAGGGCTCAAAATACTTTAAAACAAAAATGTATCTAATGAATGGCTGTGTTCAAAGCAGCCGAATGTTTGCCATTGCCAGAACCGTTCGGCTTCGACAAAGCGCGTCTGGCCTGGCAAAAACAACCACTTTCCATTCTTGGAGTGCGTTTAATTGGTGCGCTATCTCGAGTGCGTTAGTCTGCCAGCCCATTACAAGTATATAGACAGAATAATAAATAGGCACCTGATTTATATTAGTCAGTCTTTTAAATTCTTTCTAATTAGATGAAACGATTCGGTTCCTCTCGAACTACAGATCAGAAATAATAATATCGTTCAACAGTCGAAAATATAGGTTTTATTGCACTGCAAATCAGGAAATCGCTTCCATTTTGCTAACAGATAAAGAATGTGGATTTCGTGTCAAATAGTAACGAGAAAAATAAATTGTAGTAAGTTTCACAGAACCGTCGCACATCACTCACAGACATGAGAAAACTTTTTGCTTCATTGCTGTTAAAGATCAATTCATCATGTTAAATGTACCTTTATTCCATCATGTTAGTGCTTTTTTCTTATAAATGTATAGGAAAAGAGGCAACAAAAGTGTGAAGAAACGATTGATTTAATTACTTCTAAATTATTTTTTATGTGGACATTCCTCAGCGCGAGCAATCTAGAACTGCAATTCCCGATGCCATATCCAGCCCGCCTAACTACCAACAATCGTTTCTTACAAGAATGATGACAGCGTCGTCTGAGTCTAAGCAGGATGGCTTTCTTCGTTTTTTTCCCATTGATCTAAATTCATGAGAGCGCGCGCGCACGTTCGCGGCCGTCGCAAGCGCACAAATGTCGCGCGCGCGGCGGATTCCGCGCTTTTTGCGCGCCATACTGTCTAACAAGATTGAAATAACTGCTTGCTTTTGAACAGGGGATTTGATTACTTCAAAGAATGAAACAAGATCAAGAATAAAAGATGAATTGCGTTAATTGCTAGTTAGTTTTGTAGATCTTGTTGGTGTGTGTGTATGGAAGTACTCTAGAAAGATTTATTGTTTTTTCGTTCAAAATTATGAATCACTTTTCTTATTTGATATAGATTATACCTTTTACGTATCGATTTGAAGTAAATTACTTATCGATTAGTAGCAACCATATTTACTCCTGTATTTCTTTTTCGTGTGGTTAGTGAACCTGGTGTCAGAGTATTTACTCCAAAACCTTAACAATCTATTTAGTTGAAAATAAAACTTTTAGTTGATGAGAAAAGTAAAAGCAATTTAAGTTTTCAAATCTTAACTAGTTAATGTAATATAGTGCAGATGGTTTTCAAAATATTCGGTAAACTGTAATATTGACAAAATGAACAGACAAAAACATCAGAAGATCAAAACCCTGCACTCTTTTCCTAATTATTATTTGAGAAAGATCTTACAAAATAAAATAAAATTAGTAGTAGTAGTTTCATGAAGTAATTCTTTTTTACCACTGATTGCTGTACCTATATTCATTAAAAGTTATTTAACATCCTGAATCCTGGTCTGTAGCTCTTCGTGTAGCACGTTTAGATTACAATAGCCTCAATCATACAATTTATGATCCAGTCAGATGCATCTGTGCCTGTCACGTGGAGCAGCGCCACTTGTCGAATATCCTTCCTACCAATATTCGAAAACTACTTGGAAATGAAAGTCAAACAATTTAGATCATTTGTTTAATGTTTTAATACCAATTGTCTAGATCGAAGACAAACGAAGCCAAGAAAATGCATTTTCCATTGCTCATTTGATATTTTATTTGACGTCACATTCTACCAAAGATTCATCCAATCCTATCGATCCGGTTCCAATACAAATACTTGTAAAGTTACTCCACAGTTTTCCTGTGAAGAAGCCGGTAGCCGTTATTCAATAGGTAGGTATACCTGTTGCGGGCACAGTTGTCGCAGCCCTACGTGATTAGGAACCGCTTATTTTATTGAAGCACCCACTTATTGTTGATGCCGACGGTTTTTGCCTCTCCATTCCCATCTCGAGTGCTTTTGCGCAGTGCCACGTTTTATCACGGGCACGGCATTCAGCGCAGTAACGCCGGATTTAATTAGAAACTCCTGCATTTCGACTCCGAAGCAGTTTTTTTATAAGTTCGGAACTGAAATGTTCCACATATCTCGTTAACTATTTGGAGTTGTTTATTGTTACCCTTTTGATTTAATTTAGAGCATCGCCCTGTTGAATATTGAGAGGCAAGTCTGCTATTATACTCAAAGAGGAATTTACTAATGAACATTTACGAAATAACGTTACTATGTAGTCAGATTAATATAGTAAAGTTGGATGTCATCAAGTTGCGAGTCAACGTACAGACTTGTGTTAACAGGGAAATTACAGCTGGCATTAATATGCGGTCCATGTACATAAACTTAAAAGCGGCCATGGCATGTTGTGTGTCTACTTTGCAATGTTATTAAACAGAATGTTCATCTTATTCTGGCTGCATTATGAGCTCGTGTAGATTGTCTCATACGGCTGCCTACACGTCGCGGCGCCAATAAGCGCTACAGTACCAACGGTCATCGCCACGCTAATTAAATCGGATTAGGTATTAATGTTAAAATAGCACCCGCGTGCAAATGTGATTTTCATGTATTGTGGGTGTTAATGTGCGATATAATGCGCGTCATTAAAATTCTTACCGTGATTATAGTAGGATTAATATATCGATTCACAGTTTGGGTTCGGAACCGCAATAAAGTTTGTGTGAATATGCAAAATTATTTCTTTAGTTCATTACTTTTAGCAATATCAAAAGGCAATTTTTTTTTCGTGAACTTAAAATATTTTGCTAATTAATTCCACCTTAACCCAAAAATCATTTCATGTAAGTAGTTACCGAAGCTACCGTCGGTCGTTACAAGTCCTAGTAGGTAGTCTGTCTTGATTAATTCCTACTGAATGCGCTAGTCATTCATAGACGAAAATTCGTTTTAGATTGGCCATTTCAGCTATAGATATTGGATGGTGCTCACAGAAGTAACTAGAAGCCGTACAAAAATTTGTATGCATGCAGCCAAACGAAGGTTGCGTCCACTTTATTCGCCATCGCCACCCACGTAGATATCAAGTGAAAATATATTTTTGAAATATAAATTCAACAAAATTGCCAAAGAGCTTCACTGAGATAACTGCTAGTATATTAATACACCCGAGTACGGCGATTCTAAAATGAGTCCAATCATATCATTAAAAATACATATAAAGCAAGGATATATTTATTTTTACGACTAATAAATTTTGGCATAAAATAAAAAGATATGGAAGACATTTTCTGAGCTCGTTCTTTCGTTTTTATCGATTTCACTTCTGGATCCATAATATGAGTGATTTAATTAACAATAAAAGTAAAATAATGGTACGTTTGATGATAAAAAGTAATGCAGTATTGAATTATTCATAATTGGTTATTAGGTATTCATGTTTGAGTTACGTTAAGTGAGTGGGGTCAAATCTTGCCTGAGCGGAGTGTCGGTCAACGCGCTCACTCAGTTCCTTTATAGCGCTCACTCTCTTACGGAAGTGCTTTGCGACGATAGAATAGACTGGATGTTACGAGAACTATTTTTAAGGACGATGAAAAATGATAGGTATAGATGTTTTCGAAAAATTCGTTCCTGTTGTATGTTTGTTAAAAGCAAAAATGGTGCAGGCCACTTACTTATTCGCTTCCAAAGCTTAAATTCGATTCTCACTTTTGAAACGAACTTATTAGAGACTAGTTTTTGCCCGCGGCTTCGCCCGCGTGGAGGTCGGAAATTATACCACGGGAACGTACTACCGGGATTAAAAGTATCCTATGTCCTAACCCAGGTCATGGTCTACCCATGTGCAAATTTCATCCAAATTCGTTCATCCGTTTTATCGTGAAAGCGTAACAAATAAACAAACTCACTTTCGCATTTATAATATTAGATAGGTTTAGGTATTTTTTTGGATCGGTTTAGGTATTGCTAGGCTAGCTTTCAAGATTTTTTTTTAATTTACGAAAACGCTCTTCGTTGATAGTTTTCTCACTTTGTGACGTTGGTAAATAAAAAATATACTCGCCGAAGACGTATCCACACCATTCCAAATTATCGCAGCAATACTTTTAATGGATCTTGTGAGTTTTTGCCTTTATTTATACGTTACGATGTGCGCATAATGGATCAGCAGACGAACACTTAGTAGATATGCGATACTTGTATATTATTGGCATTCTATTCGATTCTCGATATAAAAACACTCTTAATCGATACAATGTTTTGGGGGCCCGCATGCTAAATTCACTAAACTGTTTTAGTAATTCTAAATGGAATGGCCAGCTCGTCATGATACGGTAAAGCTATTTCTAAGTATTCCATCGCACACAATACATGTCGGCTGTAAAAACAATTAAACTTGCACAATGAAGGCGCTACACATAGAGCTAAGCGCCAACCCATTGTGTAGCTCGAGTATTAATCGAATAAGTCGGCCGGCTTAGGGTGGAGTGTGCAAATGCTGTGCCACTCAGTACTTTCATTTCTCAACGGTTTATGACCACTATTTTCTGATTAATCGAATGAAAATGTAGATTTTTAATGTTCATAAATTTAGTGCTTTTTAAGCTTACGCAAACTGCTTGGGCGTTACTCTGTAAGGAAAACAACTTAGTAAGTGTAAACGGTTCCTGTCTAATATTTTGCCAAATACTGCAATTAGTTCGTGTATATTGCCAAAAATGCATGTACGAGATGAGAATAAACACATTTCCGTAGTAGTGTAGGGTGTAGTGTCGGGTACACAGCGCGCCGTTAGTCGGATAGGTCGGCCCAAGTGAGTTAATTAACTGGGAGCGTGTAAGGCGACGCTCACGGCCGCTCTAATTGCGCGATTATTCCTCCGCGACGCCTAACTGCTGGATGAAATTTAATTAAAGTTTGTTGTTCAAATAGATTTAATTAAAGTAATGTTGTAGCGAGCGGCGCGCCGACGCCGTCGCCGCCGCGCGGCTCAATCCGCGTGAGTGCTGCGCAACTTTTCTAATTCATTACTTCTGAAAGCGTTCCCGTGATGCCGAGCACTCTTAATAATTTGTATTGTGTAGTTATAGTCGCTCGCTCTCAGCTCGGCGCGAGTGGCGAGTCGAGCTCGCTGGACGACACTTTGATATCTCGAGCGTCGCATGAGCAGCCGCCCATTTAGACTAATGGAAACGTTCGATCTCGACATTACCCAAATTAAATCTAACGCCGTGATCTAAGCATTAAGTGACGCTGAAACAAAACGCCCAAACCATTGAATTATTCATTAATTTTAAAATTAAACAACTACTCGATATTTATCCATTAGCGAGGCGGTAGTGCCATTGAAATTACATCGAAATGGTCTTTCGAATACAAATGTATCGTTAAAAGCCACATTAAGATAAAAGCTGTACGCCATAACTCTTATTAATTATTAATAATATTGTCAATTAAGATGGAATAGCATTCGGAAGACCTGAAAATAGGGAATGTTTATCTATCCAAAAATAACAATCATTGCGACGATTCGCGGCCGTAAGCGAGGAACGATGTTCGCGTCAATTACGGCTAATGGAAAACTTAAATTATGATAAAAGCTAAAGAGCTCGCGGCGGATGCTGCGTGTCCGTCCGCATCTCTTCGACCTGTTAATGATGAGCCTGTCTTTTCCTTCTTAACAGCCTTATTCGCCTTCGCATTATTATAATACAAGTAAAGTAGGTATCGATACACGCGAAGCGAGTTGACGATTTATTCCTTAGAAAGAAATGCACGATCAAGATTTATTTTTATAATTTGAATTAAGACACGCACCTATCCCGCAAAATTAATATGTTATCATGTGGCTTTGAACCTATTAATTCACTTCTGAACTTAAACTTCCTCCTCTAGTACCTATTTGCTCGGCGTGCTGCCAGAGTCTGCATCGCTTAATAAATAATGGTCATGGTCATTTGCAAACGCGTGACCAGTTTCTTTAGCAATTTTTCTTGCTGTTACATTCCGTTGTGCTCGTGTGCTGCTTTGTCTTATCTGGAATTTTGAAGGAAAACATTCGCTTTTTAACTTACCTACTCACTTTGTTTTGATCACTCTGGAAAGGACTTTATTTAATTAATCTTTAAAACAATTCAAACAGCACAATGATAAAAACAAAAAAAGTAAAATTCGTACGATTCCACAGCATTTTCTGTGCCGGGCGCAAGTGCAGGTCTACGGACGGCGACCCACAAGAGCTCTGTTTACTTTTGCTCTGCCACAATTAGCTTTATCTGGAAATTTGATGAAGAAAAAAGGCGGCATCCAAAAAAAGAATGCTTGTTTAGGTTTACTCACGAAATTACGCACCTATAATAATCTATTACCCTCATTTTTTTTTCAGCAATCCACTTTATTTTTAGCAATCTTAGAACACAGCGTCGCGTAATGACGGATGTATAAAAAAGTAAAATTCCATACAAATCCATTGCATTTTCTGTGCTGTCCCGTCCCGGTGACCCACAAAAGCTCCGTCGGGCAGCTTTCAGTCGATTATACGCCCCACCAATTTTACCTTTTGCTGGAATTTTGATGCATACAAGGCAGATATTGCAAAATCCATATAATGTGTGAAAATATAAGTTTTAATAACGTTACACTTTCTGCAAACGTCTTTTTTTTATTGATCTTCGAACATTACACTTTACACTAGTTACAAGCCGTGCGCCCGATATCGGCAAAAACTGTGAACTTCCATACAAACTTTCATCCCCAATTTAACGCCTTTAGGAATTGAATTAAAAAAAATCCTCCATTAGTAGTCACCTTGTGTCTGTCAGTGAATGAATGAATTTAAGATTTTTATTAAGTAGATTAAGTTATGAAAAAGTATAATTGCATTTTGTGTGCAGGTCCACGGGCGGCGCTGTCCCGTCCCGGCGACCCACAAAAGCTCCGTCGGGCAGCTTTCAGCCGATTACCCGCGACGCGGAGCCTAATTTGATTGCCACCCGCCATCAATTACCTCACGACCGCCGCAGCTTTTTATTTACCGACCCGCTTTCGCGTCATCTCCTACGACTTTTTGATTCTTATATATCAAACACATAGATTTATTAGTTTGTTGTTATTGTTGCTCGTAACTTTGTTGTTGTGATTCATTGTGACTGATGTGTGATGTTTTAGAAACTATTGAACTAAAGCTAAATTATTGGACTGTGTCGGTGTTGATTTTAGTTAATAGATAGTTATTGAATTTGCAGTTTTCTTTTTATACAAGCTCGTAATAACACTATAAATTATCTGCTTACGATTATGAGGTTGTTTTCGCTATGAGTTGTTCTATTGTAACCATCATTATAAACTTAGGCAGGTACAGCAGAATGGACACCGAACTATGGGTTTGCGCTCTGAACCCTATAGCCATAAGATATACAATGTCGCCCATGCACATGTGCCCGCCCGTATTTTTCTGAATAATCATGAAAAATTATCGAAAATTAATTAGGGTTTATTATCTTTAATATTTTTCATATTATTCAATTTTTTTTATTTTTCTTAACGTTTGCCATATCTCCTATATTATTGGCTCGATTTGGATTGAAACTGAAACCGAACCTTCGGTCGGTCACTATAGGCGCTTAAGGAAAAGAGTGGGCAAGAAACTCCTCGGAAACTCTTTAAGATCAAAATATTGTTACAAAATAGTTGTACAATACACGGCGTAATGTTTTGTGTGTTAATATAACAAAGTTGATGTTAACAAGTTACTGTTTATTCATTACTTATGACTAGAAGTAAGTGTTGAGGATAACGTCACATTTAGGACGATTTAACGCCGGACAAACAAATAATTCAGTTAAGTCGTAGTAGTAACAAACGTTCTTTTAAACGAGATCTTTTCAATGAAATTATCTTAACAGTAACTGTAGGTAGCAGGTTTGACATTATGTCCGACCGACTCTTGAAAACATTGTTTCTTAAACGGCATACGAGTATGGTTGTTGTTTACAGTTAAAGTGTTTTAAAATGGGCGGCGATAGGCTCAGCAGATGATGTTTGCAAGGCACAGAAAGAATGAAAGTTAATTAATTGACGAAATACCTGAATTTCAATAATGCTTTTAATAACTCACATTTAGAATTGTGTAGCTCCTTACGTACTAACAATCAAGAGAAGTCTGCATTATAAGAAATATTCTTCTTGATGAGGTCTTTCCATTGGTATATCTTAAGACCAGGCAATCTAAACGCAATTTCCACGCAAGCTCCGCCCCCGTGCACTCCGCCGCTCCGATATGTCCAAAACCCTAACTCATCAGTAATAAAGTTGAATATCGCGTGTGCTCTTTTCAAGCACGAAACTAAATGGCGTAAGTCTCAATTCTTATTTCGTTTATAACTAAAGTAATAATTGATGAAGAAAAGACATGTTGTGGCTGGATAATAAACTATATTTTCTTACTGTGAATACTTATATTAGAGATAAAGGCAAAAAAAAGTATAAAATCATGTCGTTTTTTAAAGATTTAGTTAAAAAAGACATGATTTTCGAATGAAAAATGAATCGAGCCAAAATGTTACATTTACGTAACTGTCTTGTACACGGAAACAAAAAGATCCAATAAATCATACACTAAAGTTCCATTTTGATTGTATACGTGACTGTTTCAGAATACTAATACAAATTAACATACAATTTAGGGGGCCTCCTCTTAATGCAATTGGACTCCAGGGCAGAATCGCCCAATCTCCTCTTACCTGAGTATTAATGGCAGTCAATCATATAAAGACAAATTACACTATCTAATTTATTTGACACTTAACTTTTTAAACTTATTTGGCAATAAAAACCTTATTGCATCGATTTGTTAAAATATTCAATAAAACTTGTTTTGGCGGCAGACGTGATGTTGTCACTCCGTTTCGGAGCACGTGAAGCAATCGTTGTATGGCGAGCGTGATGTAAATAAAGAGTGGATTGCGTTGCGTTGTCTGCCAGTCAATTTCCTTGATGAACTCACAATTACGGAAATTGGTAGCGCCGCCGTCCGACGCCGCCGCCCGCGCCGCCCTCTCTCCCGACACGTCGCTACCACGAAACCTTCATTTTAGATTTAATTCACACATAAAATTATATTTAATCCGTCGTGACTCAATTCACAAAAAAACCTCATAACGTGCAACATGCATACCTACAAATTAATGAAACGCTACAGCCCCAACGGTCGGTTGAGTCGATGTCAATTAAATTCTTACGACGAGGAGTCCATTTCAAAAGCTTTACTAATGAGAAGCATATGGTCTCGGAACCAGTATTTGTCGTGTACTTTTTGCCGCGACGTAGTCGCGGGGAGTCGCGCCGCCAGCACCTATCCTTATTGAAATCTTTACTGGCCTCATTGTTCTATTCTCAATTTGAGCGTCCTTGCAAGTTTACGCATCTCTTTCACGAGTAAATTGCTCTGCTCCGTCGGAGGAGTCATAAAGAAAATTGCTATACAGTTGATAAATAATTTATCTGAAAGCCCGCCCCAGTCACCGAAACGCGCCCGGGGTAGCACTGCGTCTACTTCTACCTAATATTACTTTCCTTTTGTACAATTTTGCAACAGGGCCGTTCGCACGTTCCCTTGCTTTTATGGGCAATAAGTGGAACGCAATTATATTTATGGAGGAAGAATGGTTAGAAAACTAATTTCACCGAGTATTATTTTATGTAACCTATGTTAATCTTCCAAATGAGTTGATGTTTATTAACTATAGATCCATTAACATTATTGAACGTAAAATTTTGGCTAGCCTAAATATTACTTTTTGTGTGCCTTTTTTGTAATAATGTACAGCAAATTAAATTAGACTCTACTGATCCATAATACACTCCCGGACACCTGAATCGAGCAACCCTGTCTCAATCTTTAAAAAAAAAACCGTGGTTTTGAAGCCAGTCATTATAATTTCCGTTTGTTATTGTTCCAAATTTGAAATCGGAATATTAAAAAAACAGTTTAATTGCAATAAGTCGTCTTAATTCGCATGTCTTAGGGGAATTTTTTAACGTGGACTTTTTGAAGAAATCTACGGTTTACATATAGATAACATTTATTTAGAAATTTGTGTTACTCCCAAGGGTATTTACGACAGCCGTCATGCTGTTTGGCATGGAATTAATTAATGCCACTATGACGTGCTGTGGAATGTTCTCCCTTGCTTCCAAGATGGTAGTTCCTGTAATGCTGGAGCTGGTTGGTTAGATGGAACACGATTCTTCAGCTCATCCCATAAGTGCTGTATTGGATTCATATCAGGGCTTCTTGCCATTCCTTTACTGCGATTCTAACGTTATGCAGGTATTCTCGAATAATTTATTGCCCTTGCATTATCATGCATAAAAATTAAATTCTGGTCCACAAACTCAGCATACGGCATCACATGAGCCTCTAGGCATTGGCGAATATATCGCTCGCTATTTAGTGGTAGCAACCATGGCCTCGTTACAACTTCAATGCCAGTTTTTCCTTCGGTGGACATTCCGCCCCAGACTGTCCGGGACCCACCGCCATAACTTACCTTCTCTTCTATGCAACATTGCTGAAAATGTTTTCAGCAGTGTCCTACGTCCATCATTGCTATACATCATAATCTGGGTTTCATTTTTAAAAAGAACCGCTCCATTGACGTTGAGTCCAATGCAAATGTTCGCATACAAACTGTAGGCGCGCCATTCTGTGAGCTCGCGTCAGTTGGGATCATTGGCTTGAGGTTTCAGGCCACGTTCTTCGAGTCTCCTTCTAATAGTTCGAGCGCAAACAGTCAGTCCATAAAAGTTTCGATCCTGTTCTTGTACCTGTACTAAGGTCAGGTGACGATTACGCAGGCTGGTGGAAAGATACACCAATCTTAGCGTGCTGTAGTGACCCGGTTTCGTGGTCCACCTGGACGGCGCCCCAAGCCGCCAGTGTTCAGATATCGATGGTAAATTCTATGAACGGCAGAACGACTTGCATGAAGTTGTGCACTTACTGTTTCACTAAGCCCAGACTCAAGACCTGCCACAGCATGCGTGGTTATTTTTCTTAAGTTTCTTCTATTTTTCAAATTTAGAACAATGGTGATACCGAAATGATGGCCAGTAAGTCAGTTTCAAAACTACATAAAAACTTTATCTCTGACTTATCATTATTTTGTTGTTTTAGTTCTTAAACATAAAAAAGCACGGTGGCTCTTTTTAGGAGCCCGGGAGTGTATTAATCAAGCTTAAGGATTTTTCCATTGTAATTGGAATGAACGCGATGACGTAGCTGCTAATTGGGAAAGTTAGGTATTCAGTTTCTGGAGCAGTGGTGACTGGTGCCTAATTAGTGTGCGCAGCGGCCTCTCATTACGAGCTCGGTTTTAATTACCCGCACGAACAAACTTAATATGGCGTTTGATTCACGGTATCGTCAGCTCTCTGAGAGTGTTTCCATGTTGTCTATAAACGGATTTTACACGACTTAACTAACGGAAAACAAAACATTCTGAAGTTGAACGCGGAACTGATACCTTTGTTTTGACAAAGACAGCCTTATGGTTTTTTTTGGTGTTTTGAGTTCACGATAAATAATAGTTCAAACTCAAACTCAAACTCTTTATTGCATTCATGTGTACATTTAGGTGTTACATTTAATGAAGTAAGTTCCAACATGAAACCCGGTTAGGGCACAGTTAGAGACAATACAGTATAATTTGTTTCAGGGCCTATAGAAATAATACATTTTAATAACAACATTGTCAACAACGCCCACCAAACCTTATTATAAGCCCCCAACTAGTTACCACGAACGCAATAGGTGGAACATAATAAAGGTCTATTACACAGAATTGTTAATCCCCATCCCGCGTACTGGCGGTTGTTTATTCAGCTGTATTAATTAACAGTCAGGTGGATTACCGGGCAGACGAAACGTGGCCTAATTAGAGAGATGCCTGTCTCGCGCGGCCGGCGGACATGGCCCGCTACCGGATACAGCGCGAACGCAACGCCAGTCCATGTGAAACGACCTTTACATTATTAAATTATCTAATCTGTTTGTCGGATATCTACATGGTGTTTGTTAATTGGTAGACTTGGTTGATATTGAAATGGAAACGAAACAGTATTATTTCGTACTTAATTGTTTATATTAAATCAAATTGTTGTTGTGTATTCCTTCTTCAAGTTTATTGAAGAAATAACTACAAGGTTTAGTTAAATTATCGGTTACAGAAGTAAAACAGCAAGTTGTTCTTATAATTTTAGAAACGATCAATCTTGAAAGCTAAACTTTATAATTTAGGCGTAGATTGATAGTTTCCTATAGTAATTATTTTACCAGTATAGTGTGAATAAATGAATCTAAAATATAATCTAGATTCCAATGAATATGCAAATTGCTTTAATTTGTGGATACTAAAATTATGTAGGTATAGGACTAATGAAAACGAAAGTTAATCAAAGCCATTTAATTTAGTTTAATTAAATATACAGGTTGTAAATAACAATTTTGCATGAGTGTACCTAGGTACACAAAAGAATATTCTAGTCTCTGTTACTTTACATAACTTAACATTGAAGTCCATGACCGCATTGTTATTTGAGTCGACGTGACCCCACTAATTATAAAAGTTTCAACAGTTTCAAAGATTAATTAAAACACTTAACAGACGACCTGATTGTTGATTTAGTAATTAATCGTCTCTATTATTATCAAGCTGTGATTGTTTATGTCATCTCATTTAAAGAAATAATTTATTTAAATAAATGGAAAATGTATCTATGATACCAATAGCGAAGCGGACGCTGCATCTATGATCTTACAAAACAAGTGAATTCTTTAAAAAAATATTCGTTATGTAAATGAGATTGGGAATCAGAATAATATCCTAAGTGTCCGCTATTATATGGGACTTAAACATAACTGTCGAAATTTGGGTGTATTAAAGGTACAACCCTGCCTAACCCTTTGGGGTATACAGGCGTGTTGTTATGTGATGTTATCTTAAGTATCGTAAGCTAATTAATTCTTGAATATACGATAAGTCTGTGTTGATTATTCCCTTAACTAACTAACCCTCTGTATACACATATGTAGGAGCGAGTGGGTCACTTCGTCGGCTAGATGTGGACGTATCCGTAGCCTGCATTAATAGTCAATAAACAGCAGTCTCCGGTGTAGAGTCTATAACATGTCAGCTGACGTCGGCGCAGCGAAATCAATTAGGTTCGTTTGCGAACTGCTCCAATAAATACTGCTATCGTTAATTAGAATCAATCGTGGGATTGCGTTGGGGACTATTCTGAAATCAGTTTGCGTCGCGTGGGCGGACGGCTCTGCTCTGACAGCAATTGGCTTATTAAGAAGCTAACAAAACGCAATAGCCTCCAGCTTGCTGGGATTAATTTATTTTACTTGTATCTCTTTGTGTTTGTGAGTGATTGATCTTCTTTCGCGAGCTTTAATCAGCTATATTTGTTATTGATTTCTATGGGATTATAACGTGGGCGATGTTGGTACTTACGATAACACTTTACAGTTGAATAACAATTCTGATAAACTTTCTTTCATTCATTCCTTATTCTTGAGCTTTGATTTATAACAATAAAACTTCATCCGTTGTCAATAGTTTATCTTCATCGATTTATTGTCGTAATTACAAAAGCGATGCGTCTACGCTATGTTTTTTTATAGCTCTTAAGTTATTGAATTATAAGTACTTCGCGCGTTTTCTTGCCGAGAAATCAAGAGAGCTTCAAGTGGCTAGAAAAGATGGAGCGTTGATGCAGTTATAAATAATGTATTGAGTTTTGATAGAGTGCTATTACATTCTGCACTTGATGCAATTATTTCCGCGGCAATAAACTGCTAACACAATGTACATATAAAATGGCATTGTTCCCAAAACAGAAAGTAGATTTCGAACGGAAGTTTCAATAAAATCTATGCAGTCGATCATTCATAAACATTTAAGAAAACCTACAAAAAGAGAGATTATACTAACAAATATCATGTAATGACTACCTTACCAGCGGTCGACGCCGCGGTGGTGCAAACGCCGATTAATCTTTCCATTTGCATCGATTTGAATACTGATTGGAATTATACGAGTAGTACAGTCGAGTGCAATCGGCCAGTCACGCCCGAGGCGTGTTTACAACACGTTCACCGCGACAGCTTTACAACTTCGACGTCCCGTTTTAATATTTAATTTACTAATTAATACGAGTGTTATAAAAATACCAATAAATATTCCTTAAATAAATTAGATGTTAGAGAGTTTTGTTGCCGTAATTAGAATTGCATCAGAATTATAATTTTAATTTACAACATATTTATGGCTTAAGTTTTGTGGCACACCTGATACGTTATTTAAGATGTTTTGTTGAAACGAACACGAGTATAATTTGAATATCTTTATAAGTAAAATAAAAACATAAACGTAACTTACATACTTAGCTTTATATTGATTATATTTTTATTAAACATTTTCTTCATAGAACATATTGTTTTGCATGATAAATAAAATAATAAAAACAAATTGATTCGTTGATTTTAAATCAACAGATTCTTAACGATCAGTGAACGATCACCAATTTTATAAGACTACGTACATTACCCTATTTCAAATCTAACGGACAAGGATTGTTTTTGTTGCATTTATGTAGAGATGAATATTTCATCATACCTACCTTCGTGTAAACTGAAAACAAACAAGATATTCGTACGTTATTAAAGTACCTACCTACAATGTTTTATAACCTTGATGCTTTATAACAGGAACACGGCACATCGAGCGAGCAATCCCGACAAGTAAACGAGATGAGACGGGACGGTAAAGCCTTCAGCGTTATCTGTAATTAGGATCGAGTGCCGGAAGTGTTCGCCGAGACACTGCCAGCATCCGGCCCGCTGGCGAACGGAGCTGATACCTAATTAGTCATATATACGACGAGATGCAGATAACGATGGCATTATTAATTAGATTGATTGGGAATTATGATATACTGTTATGTGCGACATTTTGGGTAATATTTGGTGGGTTGTAGTCGTGAAATAGCACAAAGAAATGAGAAACTGTAAACAGTTTCTCAGTTTCTCAGTTTCTCGCAAACCTGCTCTCTCTATCTAGGTAAACCTAGATAGAGAGAGCAGGTTTGCGAGTATTAGTAACTACCTAATAAAGTTTTAATCTTACTACGGAAGTTATAGAAAATTATAATTATTGGTACATGATAGTGCCGTTAAGCTCTTGATGGTTGTGTAGTGAGTAACTCCAAGCATAGCCTGGGGATATGTTTTGTGGCACATGAGGACAGCTATGATCCAGTCTTACCAAGGAGTATCGTATTATTCAGTTACTGGGTTGTGGAGATCAGATAAGCAGTCGGTCCATGTAAAATACTGGTATTCAGCTGCATTCTGTTAGACTGGAAGCCGACCCCAATATAGTTGGGAAAAGGCTAGGCAGATTGATTGAGGACAGCTATGATCAAGTGGTTATTTTTTATATTTATGTTTCAATAAATTAACGAGGAAGACGTTTTTCAGAATTTTTACCATCAGTATTAATTAAATCTAACGAGTCCAACAGAAAAACTTGCTAGGTTACGTAATGAGAGTGAGTTTTTTTTTGTACATCACGTGACAGGCTGTACAATGATTGGTGTGCGTAAATCTGAGACAGCTGCTTGCACATGTCATTATTAAGAGCGGCCGAGCTGTTCCGAGCCGATCCGAGCTTAATCCGGACTTGACCAACAACTTTGTAAATTAAATTGGCTCCGCGCTACGTCAACTCCGTGAATTGCACTTCTTATGGCCCCCGTAATCACCAGCTCCGTATAAATGCTCCATTAAAAGTGGCGTCAATTACATTAATTCCTTATATGTATCTAGTTAAATATATAATGTAACTGGAAACGTTCTCTAATTAAATGTCATGTGCATAGCATTTTCCGTATAAACAATCTTGTAGAATGCGAGCAACAGTTACGAGAAGCTAAAGACGATAGGAGAGAGATAGAAAAACTAAACTAATGGTCGATGACATGGAAATGTAATAGAATGTAATGATGAGTAACGCTTGGAAGAATTATCGTCTTTTTGTGGGTAGAATTAATTTGTATTTTAGCCTTACTAATATGATTTTAATTTGCTCGTTTTGTGATCAGTTATGAACAAAAAAGAAATACTCCAATGTACGGTTGTTACGAGTTTTGTTCAACTTAGACTGGTTACTTTAGTTTGATTAGTAACTTTGTTCTATGTACCGTCCAGAGCTTTTATTAGGGCAGTGCACATAGTTGAGGTGTTATTAATGGTAATCGGTAACAATTTAAAATCTAATGGCATCGTTAGCTTAGAAACTGCGGGAAATAACTGTTAAAAATAATCATTGCGATTGAACATAACTCATTAAATTATCAAATAATGTTGCTCGATAAAATTGGCCTTAATTAAGCTAGCATTAAATTCTATTTTCCTTACAGCATAAAAAAACAAGGCACACAGGCATGACCGTCCACGAGTAATGTTTCCAAGAAAATGCGTCTCTACTACAAGCAAGAAGTTCATTAAGTAAAACATGAATCTTGATGAAAATTGCTTAATGGTAAGTTGTAAGATTGGCGCCAACGGCGGAACAGTGTGGAGCCTCTGCTCCGCTCCGCTCCGTCCTGCTCCGCTCCCGCCCGCTGCCGGGCCGCGTCCGTCTCGTCCGCTCAAAGAGCCCCAAGTGGTAAAACGTGCCCAGTAATAAGGAACAAGTTATTCATTAGTGTTTTGAGAAAAAGTTATTAGTGCCGACAAGTCATGCGAGGCGGCGGTGCGCATGCGTTTGCATTTTTCTCCGCAATTTTCTGGATCAAAATGCAGATGCAGAGAATTTGCATTTAGTTCACAAGGCCCTCGTTACTGACCAATACAAAATGATGATTTAATCGAACTGGTCAAATTAATTCGTGTAAAATTAAACGAACCTGTAGGTTGACTACTAAAGAATGTGTATTGTTTGTTTCTGGTTGTAATTTATACACTGTAAATTAAAAGAGAATGTTGTCTTATGTCTAAATGGAGAAAAAATATGTATACTTGCTGCCGTTTTTGTAAAATATAAAGAAGCAAATTTTTAACGAAGAACTTGACCGTTTCATTAATTGACAACATGGTTGTGCAGCGTTAATTAACGAGAGAAATTGCTCGTTCTGTAATGAGAGTTTTATGGCCAGCGGGATACGGGCGCGAGGCAGCGACGGCGGGATGCTGCAAGACTCATAGCGCAATTTGCCGTCCGTGTTGAGCTAGCTCCTAATTAATTAATAACTACATCCTACATACAAATAATTACACGGGCTTTTTGTTCTTATTAAATAAATTATTTAAGCATTTTCCTAGGGTTGATTTCCTTACCTTTATAACTTATCTTTACAAATGAAAACTTACGATGTTTAAAACTTATTTCAAAACAAAATTAGTGGAGAGCTGGTAGGTACCTACATCCTATAATTGTCAGAATAATAATTCAATAAATAACAATAAACGATGCCAACGAGACTACCAATATATTTAGGACTAGGTATGTAAAATATAAATCCTTAAAAAGGATACATACATCAGAGTCAAGAAAACTTGCGCTTCAACGTGTCCCAAAAATATCTTTGAAAAAGGCTACAGAACACGCGTATCACAGACACCGCGCCGCCCTCACTTGACCACATTTTCATATTTTAATTACGCACGAAGTAATATATAGCTATAAAATGTTAATATGTCACGTGTTAATTCTTTTATAATAACTTTACATTAAAATAAAAAGAGATGACGGGACCAACGCGGAAAATTAACCATAACACGAATAGACATAAAAGCGGGTTTTACTGGTTTTGAAATGATAACAATTATTTTGCTAAATATAGAGTAACTATTTCCATAGTGTATTTAATAGCCTACAGTCAGAATTAGCAGTCGACTGCCTCGAATGAAGCAATAACTACTAAACCGAAAGTGGATAACAATGATTATAAATTATACAGCTGTAGTTACAATAAATTAAAACAAAAATTAGCACAGGAACACGAAACTCCTAACGCCTTACGTCAGCAATGAGAAATATAATGTTCGATTAGTAAACTGACAAAATAAATGGGCACACCTGTAGCTGTGATTACCTCGCGGGTTCTCTCGCCGCGGAACCGGTCGCAGACACACGGCGACACGAGAGCCGCCGAAGCCACCCGATCCTATTATTTGGCTAACGAAGCCAAGGGTATCCCTTGATTATTAAAACGAACTTGGAGCCACCCACGGCGGCGCCTCCCGAGTGTTAATTGGGCCCCCGTAGACAATACTAATAAGGCCCGTCCGCGCCTCTATCTGTCTAATTAAACGCGAAACTTGAGAGTAGCACCCTCGGCGACGAGGGCCTGTTTGCCGAGCCTCCTGAATACACTGTAATAATACTGGCTAAGCGTGTTTGAGTGGCTCTTTTTCGGATCTCTGTAAACCCCCGTTTAATTAGCAGTATTATGCGTCTGAGTGTCGACTACCGGCTTGTTTAATTAAGCTAAGTCAGTAACAACAATTCATTCTTGTTACTGATGTTTTATTCGCCGTTCATAAGAATTGTTTATTGTGTTTTTTTGTAATGATCCAAGTTAACGTTTATTGCAAAGCCTTTAATTTTTTATTAAAATGTTTTAAGTTCTAAGAAACGCTATAAATGAATATAAGGGTAAGCATAATAATTTCAGTGGAAGATAATTAAACCAAACCATAAAAGAGTGCTGATATGAACTATCTGCATAAAATGGAAAGAGTGCGTGAGCGCATATTTTTACGACAAGCGAGAAGCCATAACGCGATTAAAGAGAATGTTTTTAATGCAATGTTTTGAACATTTATTAACTCTGACGTCTTTAAAGGGTATCATTAACTCGTTGAATTTAATAAAAATATTTAATTTTGTTGTAAATACTTACTTTGTGGCACAAACCAAATTCAGTAAAGTATTTTATTGAACACGGTTTTGTAACAATTAACAGACCTCATTCTAAGTAACTTGTCTAAACAACGTACTAAAAAAACAATTAAGGTGTTTTAAAAATACTCGCCTTTTTATAAACTCATGGTCTTGTGCCTGGATCATATAGGGTGCTAATTTATAGCATGTAGAACAGCCTATATATTTGTGTCTGTGTTAGTTTCGAAAATTTCTATCTTTGGTTGGAGGCTCGCTGTTCATGCAGATTGAGACCCTTTTATCTAAGTTCAAAATATGCGCACTAATTGGGTCGCAGACGACAGACAGTTCGACGGTGCTTCGAATAAAATTACTGAAAAACATACCTACCTGGAACTAAAATATTGGACTAAATAGAAATCGTTCATTTTCAAGTACCTACTACTTACAGGACCAAAATACTTTGAATAGCACGTATTATTCAAACGCTCTCCCATATCTCATCTTCTCTGTTGGTTGGTTGGTTGGTTACTCAGAAGAACGACTATTTAGTTAGCAGCCGGCTGATCATCTTTCAATAAACGGTGATCCGTTTTGATCAATGTGAACCAATCAATGAACTGTGCACCATGTGAACTGCTAATTGTAAACTCATCCTTATTAGCATTTCAAATTCAAACTGTATTTTACAGATTTAGACACCACCACCTTTCAGTACCTATCTACACTTGTAGCAAAACAGTGTAGTTAATATACATGTATGTGATAAAATGTGGTAGTGATAGCGAAAGTATGCATGAAACTAGTAAGTTAATAACATAAGTTGGGGGCGTGTATAAATTCCGGCCGACACTGACACCAGCCCGCGTGTAATTACACCAGATAGTGGTGTTATGCGCTTAAAACTACGCAATAATAACTACAGGCGCTGCCTAAGTTTCCCAATAAACGCGAATGGGAAATTTAATAGAATTCCTTTTACTGGATTGCTGTAAAATGAAGTTTTGCACTCTACTTTACTTAGAAACAATATAGGTAGTGGAAAAAGTTTGACCTGCTCGTTTATTTGAAAATAAATAAGCAAACTCTTGTTTCTTTGATAGCAATAAGCTTATTAAAATTTATATTGCTTCTGATCCTCAATATGGGAACGTTGTATCACTTCGTACAACTTTTACTTTGGATTTTATAGTATCTAAATAACCAGTGCACTGTGGAAAACAGGAACCCACAAACACCTAAAGATATTCTTAACACTAAGCACCACTTAGTCCTGAAAACATTATACTGGCTGTACTCATGAAATCTTGCTAATGGATCAGGCGAGGCAATGGTTTAAAAATATCCATCTAATCGGGGAGTCGATTTAGCTAAAACATTTCGGATCCGTGTCCAACTCCCAGTACTAACAGGAAATGGGATGTGCCGCCCTGTTATGACTACCCTACATTTGCTAATAACGTTGCATTGTAGTTCGACGAAAGAGCGTTTTGAATTAACACAAACTGACATGTATATTGTTTATTTATTAACATGTTCCACGTTAAACATGTTGATTTCAAGAACGGTTAATCGATTTTGCATGTTGGATCTTAATCTTTACATACATGCAGTGATTTTAATTACATTTCAACATTCAAAACGAGTCTTGAAGACCGGTAAATTAAATAAAAGTGCTCATGTGTGGGATTAAAATTGTTGTTAACAACGGTTAAGCTCTTCCGATTGACATACTTAATTTAAAAAAACTCATTCGCAGTCAATATAAAAGAAAGATAAATAAAGTTGTAAGTTGCTAGGAAATAATAAAACTTTTAACACCAGATACACATTAATGTAGACATACTATCAAACTATTCAAGGAAACTGAGCTTAAGTGCTCCAAAAAGACCATTACTTAGTGGAAGCTTTGTTGTGTGAATCTTTGGCTGTGTTGACGGCTCTGAATGGGGAGGTGGATGGTATTTATTCAGCATTAGAAAGCATCCACTCTCCGTTGATGCGTCACTGACATATCCGTTAATGCTTTTTCCATTTCCCCGTCACCCCCTCCCCACACCCTCTCACGTTTCGTATAATAGTTTGACCGAAAGCTTCGTATGATTTCAGCATGACATGTTGAAATTGAGTTCCTAAATAGAACTGAACTTTATTCATATTTTCATTTTTGCACCGTTTAACACCTCTGTACTTGGGCCGTAACAACGAAAATGAAAAAGTAGTTGTTGTGTGGCAAAGCAATCAAAACTGTAATTCTCAAAAAGAGACAAAGGGAATCAAGGGGCGAGGGGTGTACCTCCCTAGTTGCATAGCCCTCCAGTGGTTGCCCGCTGCCCTTTTGATTGCGCATTATTCGCGTGTTTATACAGTTAGATCGCTTTCTAGATTGTTGCTATTGTGATAGCGTTTTTTGTTGGCGCGGTTTTGAAGGGGGTTTTAATTAAAAATGTTTGTAGAGAGCCTCAATGGTTTCTTTCGTTTGTGGTTGTTTACGTACAATTAGACGTATTTCACTACTATGATGTTTTGTCGTTCACAAAAGCAAGCATTAAAATTATATTTCCGAGATGTTTAGCAAACGAGTACTAAGGAAACGTTTATGGTTGAGTAAAGTTGCAATAAAATTATAGAAAGAGTTTAAAGCTGGTTTGCTCCTAACTGTGTAATGGACTGTTTTACGTACTTATAAAAAAAAAATGGATTTTCTGAAAGTTCCAAATTGTAACGTCTTGTTGCGAATTATTGTATAAAAGTTGCTTAATCCAAAAATTGAGGAGGCCCGCCTATCTCGTCCGGCCCACCCACGACGTCGTCCATTCATCTCCCCAGCGCATTTATACATTACTCTCGGCTCAAGTATCCGATTATATAACACGCAAAATTTCAATTACAACTTGTAATTAGTTTTTCGAGAGTTTTTCTTTCAGGAAGGGGGATGTGGAGGCGCGTGGGAGCGGGACGCCGGCATGTCTGCATCTCTGTCTCGCGCGGTGCACTGCAACGCTTTGAGTAATGTCCATGCCACTTATTTGATTATTTTTATGCAATCTGCGCAGGAAAATGAAGGATTTATTTCCCGCATGCGTTCGCTGTTAATTAATTTTACAAAGTCTGAAATGTTTTGTGCCCTGTTCATTAACTGTTTTAGCTTTTCATATTAGGTTTGTGATTCGTTAAAAAAGTTCGAACGGTTTAAATTAGGTAGACACAGCTTTGCTGTACAATTAACTTCAAATGTTTTATAATAAATTTAAAAGTTAACAAGTCTGCTAATAGAAACGATTGAAAAACCTGAGGATTAATTTCTCACTTAGTTTACGACGTCTAAAATTAAAAATACTTATTTCAAAATGTATGTAAAATAAACATTTTAAGTCGGCAAAGTATGCTTGAAACCAAAGTGCAGCATAAGTAACGAAAACAAAGTGAAGTTGTTTTCACGAAGTAAGTTGCACAACAGAAAGCGTTGACGTCGCGCGTCGTACCGAAATGACCCTTTTCGTGGATTGGCAGCCTCGTCGCTGGCCGCTAATGCACGGAAGCCGGGCCATGCGAATTAATGGCAAGAATAATGGCGATCCCATTATGGATTGCCGCCAACATACTTTAGCCATGAAAAGAACCGAAAGTTACATTTGCGATACTCTGAATACTGAGCGCTCTTGGACCGCCCCCCTCCCCCCAGCCCGGCGCCACCCCCGGGGTGGCACAAAGATTGAAGTGGAGTGGTATTAATAAACCCAGATATTGTTTGGATTATTGTACAAATTAAATAAATGTTCCATATTGCTTGATGTACTTAAACATTGCTTTAGCATTTGGGTTACTCAGTATCTTTTTATTATAGTTTTCATAATAAGGAAACAGAGCAATAAGGAACTGAATTCACTGGAGCCTATTGTCGTTTATGGCTATGACAATTTATGGGTACACAGCTATTTATTACTAGATTGCTATTAGTTCGATAGTTTAAGTTTCGTCTCTATCTACATCATTGTTCTTTTGTCATCGTCTTTCATGTGAAAGTTTTAGAACGGAAAAGTCTTTTAAAACTGCTTTCAAGGAAATTAAAGCATTAATGGTCGTTATATTTAAGAGCTATCGTAGTGCGATGTGAATAGAGTGACAAGAGGCGAGGACGCGACGGCGACGGCGACGGCTACGGGAAGTACGGGACGGTTTTCCGTTTGCATTATTGCACTGGATAATGCTCACGGCTCGTAGCCGTCTCGTAGCAGATCCGTAGCAGAGTCGTAGGCGCGTCGTAGCTATTCCGTAGCAACGCGTTCTCACCCCGCGTGTCGTCCCGTCGTCGTGGCCGCGTCGTCCCGCACCTTGAGGGCCGCACCGCGCGCCACGGTGCCACTAATTGGCAATTTGTTCGATCCTTAGATCTGACATAATGATGCGAGTTCGTTTATTTAAATGATTCGACGGAAACTTCTTGCGCCTCACAATACACTTGTACCTAGTTGTTTCTTAAATAAATCAAGGGTTAATGGCCCATTCACGACTCGTGTACGAAGGTTGAAAGTCTTTAGTTGTTGCTTGTTAATTTAATTTTTTTATAATTGATTTTACTTCAAAGTGGTTTTTGAAACCTGGACGTTTTAATTAATAGTCGGGCGGATATTGAGTGATCATAAAAAGAGTAAAATAAACATCATTCTCAATTTACTCCGCAAGTGTACCAATTAATTGGTTGCTGGAGCATTCTGCTTGCACATATTTATTATTGATCGATCGTACACATCACACCGTGTAAAAGCAATGCATCCATAAATAGAATCAATTTATCAAGTGTCGACTCGTGTATCTTATATGTTTTAGATCTCAATGTGTTAAGTGCACGCTCCCAGCACTTTTTGCCTGTATGATGTTTATCTAGAGCTAAAAACACGTTGCACTTCAAGGTTTAAATATATAAGTGTACTTATGATTAAATGAGTAAATAAATAATCCAATAAATACATATAATAATAGCTCCTATATTTAGAAAAATAATAGTAAACATAGGAGCAGCATTTACAAAACATGGAATATTCCGCCGTCATGTTCTTAATTAGTCTGACATTTTCAGAACGAAATCTAATCTTTTATGGATTACCTATTTATTTTGTTGGAAAATGTCATTCCTATTAGTTAGGATAATAGATCGCCTCCTCAATACAGAATCTGTCTGTTAGCTTGCATGTTTACTGTGTTTTACAATAACGAAGTCTTTAATGAGTTCGCTAATGTTAGGTTAATTATATGAGGGCAAGCAACGTTGACTGCTTGAACTTTATAATAATCCATCGGTCGGCTTAATGACCAGCCGTGGCGCGGCGTTTTCGTTAATTAAACGCAAACAAAGACGGCTGACTTCACTTAGTTATGATCAAACACATTAGCGGGGATTTGCTCGCACTTATAGCTATTTCCTCGAACCAGATTTTGCTTGAATTCATTGCTTTTGTACTGTATTTACTCAGATGGGACCTAGTTTTAATCCACTATGTGGAGTTCTCAAAGCTTTTTCTCCTAACATACCTACTTGTAGTGACCCGAATCTTTGTACGGCATGTGTAAATACGGAAGCTAAGTAAATTCTCGTTCATCAACAGTTTGTACGTCGCCGTCGCATCGTGTCGCAGGGTGCACCGCTCCGTAAAAGTCGATTACGATGGTCATTAGTCTTCAGTACGCGGACTAATTAATACAACGTTTTGAGTAAAGCTTCGGGATAAGATTCCTTACGGCGTCAACGAGAAAAATCCAAAATTTAATTAAAAAAGTTTAAGTGAGTTTTCACGGGCGAGCGTTCGCCCGCGGCTCTTAATAATTTAGGCAAATTCTATTCTTTCTGCAACCAAATTCTTTTGCGATTGCCTATGAACTGTAATTAACCTTTTAATCCCAACCGATACGCGGCTTTGTGACATTTATCGTAATTGAAATGAATTTCCTTAAAGAAAAAAGTCAGGAGGCGAATTAACGATATTATGATGCCCGGCTTACACGGCCATAACATTGGCATTAAGGCCGTAAAAAACTTTACAAAATGCGTGCATAAAGATACTAAAAATATTCTTCAATATAGCATACGTGTAATAAAGTACGATAATCCTCTTAAATGTAAAGATAAGCGTGTGTGACACAACACGAGCGCGGCGTCAGTCATTACTGCGCCTGCGCAGACGACGCCCGTGAATACTCGGAACCCGCACACATTTTTGTGAGCTCATTAAAATTACATTACAGCTCTTATTTAAACAGCAAACAACTAAACGACGCTCGTTAATGCGCCTCGTCGTTGAGAATTTTATGGACAATCCCACCCCAAGCAAACACTAAAACATTAAGCTTGTTATACACTCGATAAATTGTAACGGAGAAAGTTTGTATGAAATTAATGAATGCCAAAATATTTTATTGCACTGTACTAATGGGCTTTAACCCACAATCATTTATAAAGTATTTATTCCGGTAATCTTAAATGAAGCACTAACCGGGGGGTACACGCACAAATTATTTACCTAAGTAAGTGGTTTTTGTTCCAATCAGTGAGCGTAAAGAATATGATAAGTTGTACATACGAGTGCTTAAACCTATATGCAGAACATGGATTAAAAACTAGTAGTAGAGCCTAGATCATTATCTCTTTCGTCGACTGTACCTCCGCCAAAACATTATTTTTAGGTTTTGTGCATGAAAACCACGTGAATACAACAGCTACGGTTTCATTCTAAGGCACCAGTCCTATACCTGACGAGGAAACAACTGGCGATCAACGATTTTCTCGCTCAAGAAACGAACAAAAGATTGTAGGTCCCATCCTGATTGTAAGTAAAATAGATACATATATTAATACTTTAGCTATTAATACTTGTTCCGTGTCGTGCCGGATGTAAAGAATAGTACCATTCCATTTCTATCCGTGGGTGTCGTAAAAGGCGACTAAGGGACTCACTAGAGAATGGGCAGCAGCGTTCTCTATGCATTTTAACACCATACTGCGATCGCCAAACCGCCTGCCCAGCGTGGCGATTATGGCAAACCCCCCCACTTGGGGGAGGCCTATGTCCAGCAGTGGACGTCTTTCGGCTGAAATTATGATTAATACTTAGTAGATCGCTTACTGTTCACACCATGCCGGTGAATACTTGTTTGTCGCAGCGACAAGAGCTATCAAAAAGAGTACTCACTCAGCGACGATCGCCTGGCGGGGAGAACACTCGCTGAGAGACTCACGCTTGGTGTATAACACAACAGCGTCCGCTCGTTGCCGTCGCACACTCGCTGTTATTGCTTGCCAACTCGTTTTTAGTTGCTAGCTCTCTAGCTCTACTCGATTCTGGTTACCTAATCGCCGGCGCTGGGACAGTTGCCTTAGGCTAATAGCTACAGAGCTTTATCAGGCGTAGAACTTCCATTATTTTTCGATAGGCTAGGCACCTTCAGAATCTTAGAGTCGAAATTGAAATATCAATATAAAATTGATATTGATCGAACTTAATGTAGGTAGGTATGTTTAAGTTGATTATGTTCGTATGTAATCGAGTTATTTTAGTTAAAATATTTTAGCTTGTCAAGTGAAGAATATGAATGTCACGCCATTATAATACCATGCCATTAACAGCTCTATCTACTTATGTAAACCGTTTTCACCATCATTGGTATTTAACATTTGGATAACAAAGTCAAAAGTCAAAGTCAAACAATTTATTTCAATTAGGCACATAAGAGACACTTTTGAACATCCATTTTACACAAAATAGAATTGATTCTAGTCGCCCCTTCCAAAAGGTAGTTCTCTTGACAAACTATGTTAGTTAAGAAAGGAGGTATCATATTTTGACACTAATAAGCACTTTTTTTTAACGGAAAGCTGGCCGTCTCTGTCCACCGCTCAATGAAACTAGCAATTATTCTGCATCGATGTCTAGAATACATAATATATTAAGACTTGGTAATAATCGGTTCAGTTCAAGTTCAGACAAAGAGAATTAAAATGGCGTGTCCACACGTTTCCACGGAAAACGTTTATAGTCGCTTTTTGTTTGACAGCATAATGTATTTTTAAACGAATTTAAAAAGATGTTTGTTTCGGTGTAAAGGCCTCTGGCCAATTAGCACAGTGTAGCACCCCCAGAGTACCTGTGGAGTGCCCAAACACCTCAGCACTGCGCATGAGAATTGTTTTAAGTGCTTTTCACGAACGGGGCTGTAATATTTGATCGGCAATCAACTTAAAAGCTTTTGTAATATAATTATGTACACTGACTTTTTGTAAGGTATGCGTGTGGGTGTTCGTGTAATATTTGTAGTGATTATTGACTCATTGAAATTGGGAAATTATTCGCCGAACTTAAGCACTGTCTGATGGCTTTCTGTCATCTTTTTCTACCATGCTGCAGAAACGTCATAAAATGTTTGTTTAACACATTTAATGTTTCGTTATCCTGGGCATGAACTTTAACGAAATCATTAAGAAAAGAGAATAATTTTAATTAGATATGGAGTGGAAGTTAAATAAAAAGTAAATATCCAGGATGGTTAGATTTAATTATTAACGAGGCACTACAGGAAGTTAATAAAACAACAACATTAATCATTAAATAAATATATTTATTTACACGTTAACGGCAAAATCAAATAATATTCTGTCGATGTTTATGAAGTTGAAAATATTGTTAAATCGGTTTTATGGTAAGTAGGTAAGTATTTAGTATTAAAAATTCATGGAACATTTTACATTAGCCAATAGTAGGTACTAAGTAACGACAGTTCAATTTTTTACATAAATACATATTTTATCGTAGAAATCTTTATTTTACATTAGGTATTCTATCTTAGAAAATTTTTGCATTTATCTACATAGAGGTTCCAACTTCTTTTATTATTAAACAAAATAAAGATTTAGCATAATCATCTGTATTTCAAGATTGTTATAATTTAATGCGCGAACAACATTCACTGAAGCTCTGTGGCGGAAAGAAAAACCCACCTTATTGATAAACGTCGCACGCTGAACAACTGCCTGCTGCCTGCCCTTAGCACAGACTGCCTCTCAACCACAAGTGACTCTTATTATAAATTATCACTTACGTACACGTAGCTACAGACAGCGTTTATAAGTAAGATGGGTGTTTACAAAAATGTTAAACAGTTAAACGTTTATATAATACAGAGGTACCTAACTAACCATTGCACCACTTCAGAGTACCAAATATATCACTATTAATCTACAATCTTAGCTCATTTGTGTAGACTCTTATTTAGAAAACCCTTCTACGGAAACTTATCTTTGGTAAAAAATAACATTAACATTCGTAACCAATCAAAAGTAAACAAAAGTAAGAAATTACGATCAATAAAACTTCATACCTTGTATGATAACAATAATTATGTTTAGTACATGTACATACAATCCATAACAATGAGATCGATTTTATCAATTAATATTTTAGTGTCTGGACCTGAATCGTTGTATCACGATAAAAAGTACAATCGATAAACAATCTGTTCGTATTGAACCGAGGGTGAACCTACCCGGTACATCGAACGGAATATATTACCGATAATACTATACTCCCTAAGTTAAATTCAAAATAATGTATTCAAATAAAGACCTAAGGTTGTGGGCACGTAATGAGCATTTTATCCATTGTCTTATTTATTGGTACGGGGCGTGTCTAAATTGGCTAAGCGCAAGATGTGGTATTACAGAGGGTACAATAAAGTAGAAGCGAGAGCGCGCGCCCTACCCACGCGGCGCTGCTATCTTAACATGTAAACAAGTGCTCAAATCGTATACATAATGGAAATATCGTGTTCTAACAACGTTATCGCGACTCATCCCGGACACTTTGTAAAGTGGCCACATATCCACGACGCGCGGCCGCCGCCCGCGCGCCGCCCTTCTAGCCTAATGTACTCTCGCGCACCGCTCCTCTAATATATTCCCGACATCTCCGTGTAGATCTGCACTTAGGCGGCTTACAACATGGAATACCTGGCCACCTCACACTGTTACTAATAAATACCTTAATATCAAGTACAATTCGAGATTTCATAACAGATTTCAGGTTCGCAAGACTTCATTATGAACTAAATATAAAAATAAAGCATTACACACTAGTCTATTTTCTATGTAAGGTAGTTTTGTAGGGTGATGGCTAGTTTGTATGTGGAGTGAAGAAACGGAACGTCACGCTAGTGTCTATAACTGTGTCGTTAGAAAGACGTTCGTCGATGCCGAGGAGCTCGCCCAACGTCAGGGGCTAGCAGGCCTGCGCGCCTCGCCTACACTCACTGAGGTTTTACCTGGATAAAACAGCAATAAATTAATATTTTGAAGCATAACACCCAAACAAGTTTAGCTATCATACAATGCCCTCAGTATCCTGGAAAGTAAATTCAAAACAACAACAAAAACAACATAGTCAGAGCTGTTAAGTTAAATTGTGAAGTTGTGATGGCATATCTCATTCTGCCCTTTTACTCTACGTCGAGATTAACAAGACGATCTATGCATAATGATAGGGGGGCATAGTAATGGTAGCAAGCATATGCAGGGCGAAAAGTTGATAGCTGAGTAGGTGTGGCGTGACGAGGGAATACAGAAAATATATTTGAAAAGTTTCGGATAAGAACCCCGTGGTTAGGAGTCCAGTTTCAGATTTTGATATTGGGCCAAAAATAAAGTGATCTTCAGAGCCTTTGGTATTATCGTATGCGGCCTAACCCATAATGACTGTTAAATAGGCAAATCTGATGAAAATATTGTGGGCTTTCCCTAAATCTAAGAGGTTTGAAAACTCAGAATTGGGCATTTTTTTTAAAAGATGTTCAGTGCGACTAAAAGTTATGCGTAAAGCCTGTGCGTGTTTCAAAAAAAATATTTTTCTTAAAATATTTTTTTCTTTCTGAACAGTTTTACTTTGCAAAGACTTTGCTTATTGACCAGCAATGGAAGAAATTAAAAAATAAAAAACCACGAACCGAGGCGAGATGTCGGCGCTGCACCGTCGGTCATCGTGCGGCATCGCACACGTCGGGGTCAGGCGGGCTGCCGTAGCCGCTGGACGCATCATCGGCGCCCGCGCAGCCACCGCCGTCCTTGTCGACCATCGCGCCACCCGCGGCCGCTCCGCCACCACAGGCGGCCACCCCAGCTACGTAACCGGCACTTGTTGGTGACTGCACAGAAAATTCAATGTGTTAGAGTAACTTTTTTTCAAACGTAAAAGAAGGGTGTCTATTTCAGGACTCTAAATTTCAACTATGGACGATGATGAACTACCTTAACATGACCCGAGAACCGAGGTTCTAAAGCGCATCAGATTAGATGTCATAAGTATGCTCATAATCTATTTTATAATTCACTTACGCGCCCAACAGAAGACCGTGCACGCAATCAAAAAGTCGATTAGAAATGTCGCGCGGCTGAATGGGTTCCTCCACTCGCGCGACTCATAAAATGAAATAGATTCCCCCACATTCGCATTCCGACAAGCGTTCGTACGAGAAAGATTAATGATCACAAAAGAAACATAATAAAGTGGAGATAGAATCTCCCACTAACAGTGTCCTTGTGGGAGTTATTTACTCCGCCGAGTCGACTTTTTCACGTGCCCTTTATTCCGAATGGAGACGTTTGAAAAAATATATTCCTTTCGGCTATAGTCAAATGCAAACACAATTATGCTCACTACAACAAAAGGCGAGAGCGGTAGAGACGAAAGCATACAATCTCATCATTTTGTAATAAAGTGCAAAGCTGTTACGTACATAATAACCGAATCCGCATTAAATCGATAAACGTATAATAATGTAAATGGTGTGTAGTCGCACCTTGCGAAGTTGTATAATAGCGCTGGTTTGCGGCTATTAAGTTAATAATAATTTAGCAGGTAAGTGCGAGTGTTGGAGCGCGTACGGTGTTCAGGCTTGTGGTCCCACACTGCGTATTGGTCCACGTCAGATTTTCAGGCGCAACGTGCAACGTAGCGCGATCTAGCAGAGCCACGTACACCACTGTCAGTCGGTGGGAACCGACAATACGTGCGATTTAGATAATTATACAGCACAAGAAATGACCGTTTCTATTTGAGACACGAGAACGACAACAGTTGGAATAATAGAGCACCTACTGCGCGAACAAAGCAGCTAAATGGAGCTATTGACACCAATGAATGGGGTCAATCAATAAGCAGCTGTTGTTGTAGATAAATCCGTTCATAATGAAAGCGGTCTAGACGTTGCTGAAATAGTCGTTCCATAAATATTCACCTGTAGTCCGCTTACTTGGCGGCGGATGTGGGCCAGTCCGCTGGGGTTGGCGGCCATGCTGGCGAACACCAGTCGCTCCTCGTAGTCGTACTCGCACAGGATCTTGTTGTCGCACAGGTAGAATCTGTCGCCGACGCAGAACCTGTAACCAACATTCATCTAAGGACTCTGTCAATCAATATGTCGCTGATAAAAATCCCTGATACACTACACCTACTGATTTTATTTAAAGTGTGATAACAGTTCGTTAATCCCTTCATATTTTTCATTGCCATTACTTTAAAAATAGGCCCACTTGCACTACAATTCACTTAATGCGCTAAACGTATTTATATCATCTTTCTGACTCTGTTATCTTCAAATGATTGACGGAAACAGAAGGATTTTTAAATGCGTTTAACGCTAAACGCATTTAGTTATTCGTGGTGCAAGCGGGCCTAAGACTCAGAATATACATTAAATGCTTTTGATTTAAATGTAGTACCCTAGCTACTCCATGTGTGTGCTGTAAAACTTCGTAAAATTAGTTTATCACGGAGTTTTAAACGACTGCTTTTTTTGTTTTCCACTCACCTATGATTGCACTGTTGACAGGCGAAGCATTCTAAGTGGTAGACGAAGCTCTTTGCTCGCATCACCATTTCGAAGGCGGGAATGACTTTGTTGCAGGCCACACAGTTGCCTGTGGCACCGAATAACCTGTTAAAAATAACAAGACAACATAAAATACTTACGACTTATAAATACCGAAAGCACTTTACATTAAAGTCTTTTAAGCGTAAAAATGTTATGTCACTATAAATTGTTTAAGGTCAGTTACCTAAGGTAGTCTCTTTTGCAAAGCATGAGGTCTGCTTTGTAGTACAGTTTGGAGCCGACTTCTCCTAGACGGCAGTCGCAGCAGCCGCACTTGAGGCAGTCCTCGTGCCAAAACCTCTCCATGGCTTTCAGAAGAAACCTCTCTGTGATGACCTTCCCGCACTGCGCGCACAGCCGCGCGCCCCCGGTGCTACCGGTGACCGTGCTGTTAACGGTGAGCCCATACTTGTTGTCATCCTGTTGACCTGTTATCAAAGCATCAAACTTGTTAACCATTTCACGTGCAACACGGAAAGTCAATTACGAGTGGTATACTTATGCAGGTATGCATATTAGACAGAAAAGGAAAAATTAATGGTTTGATTTAATGATTCGCTACGTTGCTGGTACATGTTAGTAATTGTTCGTAATACGCGTCGTTATGGCATTAAGCTAGGCTCGATTGTTTTCTACTGGGTAATTGCGTCAATTAATTCGAGCAAAGGCGCGCCGCGTGACATGCAGCCGTTGCTCGCTGACGTCATTAAGATGCGCATACGCATTTTTCTCACACCATAAAAAAACTGCAACATTGAAACATGCGGACTCATTATGTGCATTAACATCACCCAATAAAACTTTATGAAGCATTCGCGCCATACAAGGCTAAGTTACAATTCTTATTTCCTTTAAACAACTAAAGTATTACGTGAACATATTTTGAACGACAGTATTGCATTTTAAAATCTATATCGAGACGTTGGTATAAATAAATAAAGCTTTGAAACATTTAGTAAACAATCAGTTCCAATTTATCGGCATACGGTCCACATAATAATAGTGCGTACGTCAAACCAATCAAGGATCCAATTGAAGGGGTAACTAGGTGGACATAACTCATCGCAATCGATCACTTGCGCATCGCCGCCGCCGCCGCCGATACGTCTCGTTTATTGGAGCCGACGTCGCGACAATAAACTTAATTGGGGTATATTAATGACGGCTCTTTACTAATAAAATAATAAAGATGACGTGTGGCCTTCGGGCGTCGGTATTCACAATTAGCAGTGCGGTATGCCGCCGCAAGGGGTAAGGTCGTATAAAATCCAAGTCGCCCAGGGGGCATCGAGATGTATTGTTATTACGATACTACACATACATTGAGATAGCTCATTACTACTCTACTAAAATAATTAGGTACCTGTCCGGAAAACTTATTAAATATAAAGTTTTCTATGAAATTACCCAGTGGTAAATATACCTAGGTGGGCTAATAATTATATAATTTCCGCTAACTCTACTCAAACGCGCTCATGCGAAACGTTTTAAAGTTTTAAAAGCTAATCAATTCAATATGGTTTCCCTTAATATTCTCAGAACGAGTATGTACAACCGTGGTAAGTTTTCTTTGCGGTAATTATATTTACCATGTAATGTCGGTTTTATCCCGTTTTACCTGGAGCGATTAAAAAATCTCAGTAAGTATTTTTCTTCGGAATGCTGCATGCAGGCGACAGCGAGGCGTGCGGTTACTGGCGTGTTTTGACCATTTCAGGTTGTATGCATGTTGTTAGTGCCATAATTACGAGCACTGCATATCGTTCTAACAGCCACCTCGATTTTTATCATTTACTTTGTAAATGGACATGTTTACTTTACGTTTTTGCCTCGGTAATTATATCTCAATTATTGTGGGTGTTTTAAAAGTATCGGTTCCACGGTATCGTTTTATAATGTGACGTAATCTGCAATAGAAGCTTTCAATCAAAGTGTTTGTGACCTGTGTGTACCGACAACACTTACTCCCTGTCCACTCAACTCGGACGCTATCAAGAAACAATAAAAGGCACGTTAATAACATGGACTGTACATAAATATCCGCTGGTGGGAAGGCGTTTCGTATTATTTTCGTTTTATTACCTTCGGCTCGAGAATTTGATAGAGACTTGGCTGCCGCACTAGCCCGGCAGTATAATTTCGCCGACACAGCCGGTTGGCCGCCGCCAACGTATTAAGGCGCCGAAATGAAAAGAAACCCGGAAATGGATGAAAAGTAATTTATTTTAGCGCGAGTAGGGTGACAACAGTGGTGTACAAGTTTATACTAACATTTTTGATCCTTCGAGTCCGGAGTCGTCAGTTTATCAAGCGTGTTAGGCATGCTTCTTTTTCCCCCCCTTTCTCCGAATTTTGGACAACTACAAGTAGGAAACCAGCTACCTATCGCCAGATAAGCCATACTTATACAAAATAATAACAATGCTTAATTTAAAGCGCCAACTTTACAACTACTTTTGCGGAGCCTATCGCCCGAACATCTCCACTGTTGGCTTGTTGTTGATTATTTTATGCGCAGGAGAATACTGTTCCCTCCACTGCCGGGCGAGCCTCTCTGACATACTCCCCTGCCTCCGGTAACATAATATTAATTTTCTAATTTCACCGCGAAATTACATCTAAACATGGGATCTAATTGGAATCCGTAATGGACTTTCGTTCAGAAAATCCTTTCTTAGCGACGAAACTCATTTCCGTTTGTTTTGGAAGCGCGAGTAGAACGCGAGAGTTAGTTATTACCTGTTTGTATTTCACATGAATTCTAGTTATTATAGGTGTCACTATACGTACTATTGTATTGCAAACTAAATTGCAAACAAAGAAAACAGGAACATAACTTCAAACTTGGGTTCTTTATTGGTCGGATCGAGCTCTATTATTGGAGAATAAAACTCGATTCAATTTACAGTTTGTTATATCGAGAGAATAATAATTCTTCAAATCGATAATGTAATGATACTTTCTTTAAAACCTTATTTATAAAGTTGGCATTTAATCAAAAGCAAATTAAAAACTTTTCAGTCCGCAAACAAGCTGGTTTAGGTCGAACACACACATGCAAGTCAACAAAATTGTGATTTACCACCACATTTTCAAAATACTTGTTCTTTAGTAATGCTCCATAAACCACATAAATTCCTTGGATTTAATTAATGCCAGGTTATTATTGTAATTAGTAAGAATCACGAGCACTCCGCGTTCATTCCGTGTAATTTACAATCGTTCACTACGTTTTGCAATTAGTTGCCATCCCTATATGCTAACGTTACATGCCTACATTGACTATGCATCATTCTTGGAACAAGATTTCTACAAGGTTTTGTGGTAAATCATCGGAATACAAATCTACTTCGATTAACACTAATAAAGTGGTTCCTGCATGAAATCATAAATGTTGGAAACGCAATGTAATAGGTTATTGCAACAGCTAGCTACAGTTAGATAGGCAATAGTAGATATCTATGCCCACCAAAGGTTTCCTTCCTACATAATCCCACGAACTAATTCATCGAAATAGTACGCAATCAACATTTTGGAATATATTTCGTGGACCTATTAGCATGTTGACATTGTAGAAGAGTGCGCGCTCGCTTTGTTAACTAGTCGCTACTGCAACAAGATGCCAAATTGCATCGTTACGACAAAACTACGTAAGATGTGTTCTGTATTCGGTGATACATTTGAACGTTATTATGCAAAAAATTGCTTGCCCTTCTGGCTATATGATCTTACGAGCTTTTTAAGGAAAAAATCAAGCAATATTTATATACTATAATTTATAGGCAACGTTACCGTTCTTCAGTTTTCTCAGAAACCGTAATTACGAATAAACAAAGTGAGCGTATGTTTACTAATGAGTGCACGACTCACGATCACTTCCTTTCAGCAGACGGACCTTGGCAACGTTCCGGAAAACGAAAGGATGACGAACAACGAAACAAAGACTGAAATTAATTACCATAATCTATTCTACGGATAAATGAAACATATATATTTAATTAAATTTCCATCAAACGCAAACGCAATTACTATAGCAGAAACCGCTTATTCAATTTAATTACAAAAACAAATATATAATCATAGGGTATAATCTAAAGTACGATACTAATGGATTTGTATGATGATTGTGGTTGCTATACTAAATGGTTGTACAGTTTATTTAGTTTTAGTCGCCGGTCACTCATTAAACAATGGAGTTGATTGCGTTGTTGCGATATCCATTATGCGCGCTGTAATTAGATTTAACCAAATGCGGGTTTTGCATTAATAGCGATTAAAATGTAAAAAATAACGAGCAGGATGTTCGCCCTGAATAACGTTACACACGTTACACTCGTTACTAAATGCAGGCGATAGCATCTATTGCGTTACACAAACGTTCCCATCAGAAATGCGTCTTTTTGCAGTTTGTCAAAAGAGGAACTTATTCGCAAAGATTTAAATTGCTAGATTCGCCCTACCGCATCAAAGGATAGTCGCGTTTATGTTTCGTTTTGTCACCTTTTTTCTTTTTTTTTTTTGAGGGTGGGTAATTATCAAATCACTTCTCCCGCTCTGGGCGGAGCGGGAGGGCGTGTCAGACTTTTACTGACTAAAACCCACCCGTGTTCCTTCCGTTGCCTGTGTGCCGGGGTCGCGATATCCCTTTCGGAAAAACCCGCAACCCTGCTTTGTCACCTCTAACGCACAATACGAGTAACGCAGTGACTTGATGTGATTGTCATGGAAATGCTATTTAGTAATATTTAAGCTAATTTTAATCAGTACGGACATTTTTTCGCGTGACTAAGTATGGTGAGGGCAAATCTGGAGAATTAAATCTTTTCTTGTTCGTACATTTGGATTCATCGTTCAGTTATTCATCGTCTTCAGACTAAGCTACGTTTCGTTTTCCTCTACGTCTATTTCAAAAAGTACCGTTTTCCGCGCATTGGTTTGGGATTCAAGTCGAGAATTTTTGATCTCACTTCTAGAAGCACGAATGAGTTCGTCGTAAAGTCGGTCGGGTTGAGATTCAATACGGATTAGATAATTTTCATGACAAATGAGCATGTCTTTTCCACATGTATTCTGTAAACTAAGGATAATTTATACCCTTCAGCCATATTTTTAAGAGTTTTTCAGTTTCAGGCTTCATCAATTAATCCCGTATAAGTAAAGTTGCCAAATAAAAAACTCTTGGTACCTAGTACCTGTTTAATGTGATTAAATTCGAATAACTTTGTAGACATAAAACCCTAACACTTCTAGCGGCAATCCAAATGCAAATTACCAAACAAAATATTAAGCTCATTTCCAAACAAGGAATATATTTAATGTCGATAGTTAATTGACTGAGGCGGGACTTTGCGGAAATCCATTATAAAATACAATAGACAACGTATATTTAGTAACCTTATCCACTTAACTGTTCTTATAGAGTCATAAAGAACCCTGTAAGAAATCGACACGTGTTTCACCTCTCAACGAGGCATCCTCTGGATGATGATTGACTTGTTGCGAACCCGTACACGACACCACCACCACCACCATCACCCACCTCACCTTTGTTGCGATTGTTCGCAGCCCGTAATCGTGCTGATAACGATCCTAGCCAAGGTAGGCCGAACAGTAATCCTATATAAGTGGGGTTGTCGGGCGATGTGGCTCACACTGCTCTCGACGCTTGACGTGGAAACACGCCGTGTCTTGTTTCGCAACAAGTCAATCGTCATCTTGAGGATACCTCGTTGAGAGGTGAAACACATGGCGATTTCTTACAGGGTTCTTTATGACTCTTTAAGAACACATAAGCCGATTAGTTACTAAATATACGTCGTCTATTGTATTTTATATTTAATGTCCTTTACCTTATTATAATCTTAATCGTTATCGAACTCGTTATGGTAATTAGTAGAGAATAATGTTACTTGTAAATCTTGCAAGTTGCCCGTAAAGCGGCAAATAACGAGGTGCAAAGGTTGAGGTGCAAACGCCTTATTAAAATTCCGTCTGACCTATGGCAACGGGACGCACCCTGCAACAAGCCCCACCCTCCCCTATTGCCGCCATCGTTAACATTTCCGTTATTAAAAAAGTACGAGACTTTGTCATCACAGAAGTTAGTTTTTTTTTAATTAAAATTATGAAATTGATATTGCTTTTACGCCGGTGCTCGCTTCCCAGCTCAACCTTGTGAAAGTTTAAATTAATTTTTGAATTAAGCCTAATGGCAGTGGTAAACGATTTCTAAGGAAAGAGTTTTCAGCAATTAAAATTTCAATTATTTGATGGCAGAAACCCGTATCTTAATTGCTTTTCATTACGGGTATAAAAAGAGACCGGCTTAGCAATTTGCGAAGATTAATCAGCTTCAACTTGAGCAGGAAATTGTTGTCTAAACAAATAGATTTAATTATGGTAATGAATGATTATGAGCGTGTATAGTTCCATTATTGATGAATGCAGCAGACCACAAGAGTGCGTAGTTGTTATCGAACACAAAAACTGAGCAGTTACGCATGAAGAAATGTGTTTTCTTTTCGTAATCATTTCCCCTTCTTGTTAACACAGTCTGCAGATCTTCAATCTACATATTCAATTAGGAAGTAGATGTATGACAGTTTCTATCTAGTGCGGTAGATAAAGACAGCTTCTCATATACCTAGATAGCGATTAGTTTCATCAAATCTGAAGAACAAGTTTTCTAATCATTCACGTCATATTGTGAAGAGGCATTTAATTCTGACATAATAACATACAGTTATAATAACTCCTTGTTTATATTCAGCTCTCATTCTCCGCTTTTGCTACCGCTTTTAGTGTTGTACTATTTGAGTACCAAGGTATCGATATCGAAATATTATTTCAATAATATAATAACGCTATGTTGTATTTCTAATAGAGTCATTGTATTATCTCCGTCACTCATAATAAATTATTACTCAATGGAAATATTAATTATATGATATTAGGTATAGTACCTACTTAATAACTCACAGCGTTCATCGATAAGATGATACGTCTTCTTACATGAATATCGTTCATTAAATTTTATAGTAGTAAATTAAGTTTAGTTTTATTAGTTACAGAGTGAGGATGAGGATTACGATTGACTGTTTTCAGTGCTGCTTACATTTCTCTTATGTTTAAAACTTTGCTTTTTAGAGTTAAAATTAAACCTAAGGAATAAATTAAAAAACCAAGTTGTTAGGACCAAAATTAAAAGTAAGTTTATTGTGCACGTCACTAGACATCATACATCGTATCCCAAAACGACAATCAAACGTATACAAAGTCGAGACAATCTACGTCATAAATTATTTTCTCAGAGAAAGGCTCCGGGCGAAACTTAAGCCTGACATAAGTGGGCAATAAACTTCAGCCAATTTGGAGATTCGCATCTGGAGGCTCTTATTAAAGCCCGAAAGTTAGTCCTTTTCATCCATCACTCGTAATACGTGTGTGAGTTATTGTATGAAAAATTGAAGAATAAATTGAGTCGCTGCAGCAGCGGCGAGACATAAATCCCAACTGAGCCCTCAATATTGTTTTAAAGGGGAAGTGGCCATAAATTTTATCAGGGCCGCCCAGAGCAGCCGCGGGCGCCGGGCCGCTGCCGCCACGCCACGCTGCCGCGCCGCCGCCGCCTCGCACCCGCACTGTCTCCGCAATTTTCCGCCGGTGCCCGCGCTGCATTTGATGCTCATGTGAATTTGTTTTGTTAGTTCTGAAGAAATTGAAATCTTCCTCATGGATAACTACGTTATTGTGAAATATGGGGTAATAACCACGTGTGCGAAATTGTCCAATGCGGCAGTTTCCCGCACTGCCGGTAGTAAATCGATGGCCCGTGACATGTTTACACTATTTAGTATTAGGTACATTTAATCGCGAGGATTGAAAAGAACTTAAGTGCTTACTCTTGGATGATATTGAATTGAAGTTTTCTAAGAATTCCCCTAAAGCTAGAGCCTTTCATTGTCTTACTACTACTTAAAAAGTTAATTCGAATATTTAGAATCAAATACGGAATCCGGAGAAAGGCTAGGAAAAACACTGTTGCCAAAGAACCATGAATCAAGAAAACACTATAAAGATTTTTTTTTGTTAATTCATGCCTTCAAAAATGTTTGTTAACCAGCGACAATAATTTGTCATAAGAGCTTTCATCGTTATAAGATTTCAATGTGTTTCAGTCTGTGCGACTTCCTCACAAATAAGCTCTATATTGTTCCATCTGGCTGGCGGAAACGGGATCTCGTTTAATGCTGTAATATCAAAGACTCTTTACCATTTTATATCAGCCATCAGCCGTTCAAGAACACACAGACTACAATCAGCAATACTGTGGAAAACATACTCCGTACAAGTTTGTGGGGCACAATAAAAAATCGCTTATTTTTATCAATACGATCTGGGTGTCGGACATTTCGCATAAATGTGATATTGCAATATCGTTCGTCCCCTTTTTAATATCGCGACGGACGGTCCTGGGCGGTTTATGGCACAACCCTTCCCGCGTTTTATTCGCGACCTGTTTGTCCTAATATTATGAAAAAATTGACGTCGGCAAAACGAAAACGTCTCTGCTTATATTTTTTGTTCCTTGATTTACTTTTTGCGCGCTAGCTCTGTTTGTTTAATGTAAGTAGGTATAACTCCATTCTGCCTTAAATATTCATAACGTGTATTCAATGTTTACAAGACCGTTAACAGCTCGTAAACACTGGTCTTTAAATTAAAAAACACAGGTATTGTATGCAAATAAATACATACTTTAAGACTACACTATTAAACTTTGCTTTGTATTAACAAATGGGTGCTTCACATAAATAAACACGACAGGTTATCATGTTTGCATCAGACGCAAATTGCATTAAAATAGGGTTTAATTAAGTACAGAAGACAACTCTGCTCTTGACCTTTCAGTCGCACGTTTAACTTTAAAGTGAAGGAACAAAAATTTCCGAGAACCAAGAAATGTTTAAGGTAAGTTACTAAAAAAATATGTAATTCTGTGACACGAAGTGAATTTTTTATCGCCCCCATACCTTCATTTAAGGATCACACACGCAGATTTGTCGCCACGTAATTTTATTTGTAGAGTGTAAATTGTGTTAATAAAGGTGTGTACTCACTGTTGGCACTGTCGGGCTTATGCATGGCCGGAGGATCTCGAATCATGGCGCGGTCGTCAGTCGCGCATCACACAAGGATACTTGTGTCCTGAAACAATAGCAAATAACTGTAAAAAATCAAATCAAACGTTATTTTAAACGAGCTTCTGTCTCGTAACTGTTACAGATCAGACCTTGTTAAATTAACCCGACTGTTGTTAGTATTTATAAAATATTACAGAAATTCTAAACAGTAGTTTATCTACGACTGAAATTAGCTGGTGCAGAATAAAATAATTGTTTAAATAAGGTTTAATTGGTACACAACTACCTATTTATGCAGTTCTTTGCAGTGCACGGTGAAGAATATTCTCTTAGTTTTCTGTGTCAAGTCATCTGCTTATGACCGAGATGCACCCTAACGTTACTCCAGTCCAGGCACAATGCCCTAATAATTTACTTCTTCATGTATGTAAGTACAAACGTCATTATCTATTATGGACAAAACCAACATAATCTATAACTTCAAGATTAGAATGCTACCCAACTCCAAAATAAAAAATTCTACAAAGCAATTTGCAGCACTTACGTCCAAATTGTACATATGCATCTACATCGATGTTGTATGCAAAAGATGTCCTTATTTACAAAGATTTCCACCCAGAGCTGGACGGAAGGTAATACGCTGAGAGCGAGCTCCAGCAGCACGCGTCTAGCTACGAAACCTCATTAGAATAAACGATATCCTCTCCTTACGTCCACTCCGCGAGACCTTATTACTCCGACAAACTGCCGTCAAACGGTACCAACCAGGCAACAAGGACCCTACATGAACTGTACTCTATAAACTACACACTAGGGTCCCCTTTCCAATAGCCGAACACAACTGGAGCTTCACATAATAATTTTCTGTCTTAGAAATACGCTGTAGAGTCCAATTTCAAATGTAACATGAATAACAAACGCACTATCTGGTGGTATTATTCCGTGAAGGTTGAGACGTCCAAGCAAAGCTGTAAATTGAAACTTGGGGAGGCACTAATATCTCTTGCGGCTTGTCTCGTGTGCATATTGGATGTCATCAATTTTCTAACGCCATAAATGGTAGTAACTTGTACAAGCTTTTGTAAAGGGACTTGGATTGGATAAATTGGTCAAAATGTTTATCTGAGAAAGACTCGATCAATTTCCTTCTTATTTTAACACCCCACTACCTACTATAGCATTGAGGATCAAAGAGGAGACATTTAAAGTAGTAGGTCTTTAATTAAAGTATTTAAATCTTCAACAGTACAAGGCAAATTCTGGAGGGTGGAAGTGTATTTCATGTTTGGTAACTACAAAGCGTTCGCCGAAAGATTATCATCTCGTAAATAAACAAAATGGACTAGGAACGCGCTTACAAACGTCGGAAGATCTTCTTTATCATCTGCGCCACTAGTCTCAATGAAGCGATCCATCTTTGGAATACTTTAAAACGATTTATAGGCTTCCGGCGGCGCCGGCGCAACTTACGAGTATCTTTGGTATATTTAATAGACAATACTGATCTATCGAATGACATAGGGATGTAACGCAGGGTACTCGTACTAATGCAACATTCGATTTTTGTCATGATATGGGATTTTAATGCCAATTTTCTCAAACTATCTGACAAAAAACCAAAGCATGAGAAAGGTGACAGTGGAGTCAAGTGCCTTGTGCCAACTCGGCGCATACGTCCGCATGTTACCTATGTGGAATTGTAGATATGTGTCGAACAAAGTGCTATTAATTGTGGTAACACCTGTTATTTGGTGAATGCTTGGCACTCGGCATGTCCACGCCGCATCGCTAATTCATGTGCACCATTCATTGATACCTGCAAATCATTGAAGTTACATTGCGAGTATCTGTCTCAGGCAGATCTCAATTTTAAATACATTTTTCAATGCTCGTTGTGCTGCTAAGTCTGAAATGGACTGCAACAAGTTTTAACTACAAAGTTATTTTATTATAAGAAGCAAGTTAGAGATTATATAAATAAGATAAGACAAAACAGTAATAAAAGATTAAAACGTTGAAAATCATCTGTCAAAAATAACATCATGTACAAATATAAAATAAAACAGAATATGCTATCAAACTTGAGTGGAATGAAAAAATTTTATAACCGCATCGAAATTCCCATCAGCACCTGTTACAAAGGCGGCTATCAAATTACCCGCGACATATCCGCGGAGCGCGCCGGAGCGAGCACGCCTCCATCCATAAATACGGTATTCGTTATGCATTTCTCATATTCATGAATCCGTTTTATTGGCCCCAATAAAATATGAACATCTCAGAATGGATATGAGAGAGCGGGCAAATCTAATATGGATTGCTGTGCGCCGGATTCGGTCCGATCGGCGGGTGGGGACGGACAGCTGCGCCGCTCTCGGGGCACACCAATCAGTATTGCTGCCGGTTATCTTTTTAACAATACCTCGAGTTTAACCACCCACATAAAGCCCTTCTTTATTGCATCGCAAACAATCGCGTCTTGTCGACTTACGTGACAACAATCACACAAAGAGTGTAGCGTCCCCCGCGGTAATCTGTCGCTACTTGTAGTGTGAGGCTGACAAACGATCCCCGCGGCAGCGCCCAACACATAATGCGAATTTAAAGGACTTTGCCCCACTAAACCACCTGAAGAAAAGGGCAGTACTCCGTCGACGTGTCAAAAATTCAACAGAGTGCCGGGATAAGTGGAATGGATGACGGGCGTCGCAGTACCGGATAAAATATTCTACGTCAAATCGTACGTCACTGGCTCTCGACTTGTTCTCGCCGAGAGTACTTCGCGGAAGTCGATTATTTATTCGCTTTTACGTCAGCTATAATACGGCTCTTTTGTGCCCTTTCCGATTTATATGCGCCCATCGAAGTGTTTTATAATTCGAGAGAAAGCTACACCACCCGTATAGCGGCTCATTTTATTCGGTCGTTTCTCTGACAAGCAGATGTTAAATAATTATGCGATACAAATTCTGCTAATTGCCGAGGCTGCACAGTAATACTTTAATAATATTATCAAAAAACATTTGCCATTACAGAGAAAAGTATCAATTAAATCGCTAATAGTGTTGGGGAAGCTAGAGGGGAGTAAGCGTAAGGAAAAGCCCATTTGTGCACTCTGTTGAGGGAGGGTGACTAGTAGTTGACTATCAGCAGGTAGCTCCATTATGATTATGTTATCAACACGATCAATTAAGCAGCATTACGTTAAAATTCACCCCAACCATCAATTACGTGGCAGCCGGCCGACGCGTCGTCTAACACTGCGTGAGGCGAAGCATGGACCTACCCACCGTTTTCCTTACAGTCATGAATAATAGTCTCGAATAGCTCTACAAATATTGTAGCCTAGACAATGTATGTAAGGAATAAAAATCATTTTGATACATTAGCATCAACGTAATCTACTAGACACTCCCCTCTGACTCCGCTGATCGAATTCATTATTCACCGGAGTAGAGCAATTAAAGCTCCACTAATCAATCTCAAACTTCAGGCTGAGCTGAACTCTAATCAAGAAAACTCCTATTCTGTGAAAGCTTTTCGAACAAAATTTAACTTAATTAAAAATGTAAATTAAATTCCTAGTCGCTTCCACAAGCATGACGTCGCCGGGCCGCCGCCGCGCGCCCCGCACACAGCGCTCGGGGCTTTTGATTGCAGCTAAAAGGTTTGGGATTAGTGCGCGAAAGAGCTTTCAGTGCATTTGTAGAGCTTTTAAGTGGGAAGCTTTCGCTTAAGACACTTACATACAATGTAAATTTTATGTAGATAGCTACCTTGTGAGTGTATCTTAGAAACTTTTAAAATAGTCCTTCCGTTTAATGCTCTAGTCCAGTACAAAGTGAAATTTCGATAAATACATTGAATAGACAAAGTGGTGATAACGCTAATTTTGTTTGTTTTAGAAGTGTGTATCTGCAGACTAACAGCGCTGAGCGAAGGGGTTGTGGGGTGTCTGGGGAGGCGGCCAGAGGGAGCGGCTCTGACCAAGGAAGTTCGGTGTCCGGAAATAAACCGCCCGTAAAATTGTCAATTCCGAGGGAGCGCCGGCGCCTGGGCCCGACAATTTTGAAGCGTGCGGTTCAACCGGCCCGCTGAGCTCCGGCCCGATTCAATGTTTAAAAGGCATCTCATGTCAGCACTTTATTTTGATTTCTCCACAACATTATTATTTAAGTAGGTTACAAACAGACAAGTAACAACATCCGTCTCCACTTTTCAGATCCGAATTAAAAAGATGCAAGTAAATAAAATGTGGAGTACCTACGGGTATTGCAGTTCACGCTCTACACGTCAGCAAAATGCGCATTGCCATCTGGGTGTGCGCCAAAACAATCACTGTTATTCAGTACGTAGCTGTACGATACAGTAAATTACACAACATTGTTTCACAGTCATTAATTCAGCGATTTCGCGATTAAAATTTAATTACATCCAACTGTCGGTATACAGAGGCATCAGATAGAGCGTAGATTGAAAAATGGTTAAAAGCGTTAGAAGCGATGTAAAAGAAAATTGGGCGAGATGTATCATGAGTAGCACACGCAGATAACACACGCATAACCCATCCAATCACAAGGAGCAACGAGCAGAAAGCTTATTATCGAGACGCGGCGTTGCGTCACCCGGGTAATGAGCAGAGCGAGACGCGGTCCTAGCGGGCCGGGCCGGCACACGGACGGCACGGACGCGGCGCCGGCCGGCGGACGGGGCCGGCCTGCACACGTGCACCCAGCCAACGTACAACCTTCGTGCTTTTTGAACTGAGATCATCGCGACGCTCATCCGTGAAATTGATTCTCGAGAAAAGGAAAGACTAAAAGATAAATAAAAAGGAAATAGGAAAACACAAGCTAAGATTTGGCGTGAAATTGTTTTTTAGCACCCGGCCGCCCGCGCCGCCGACGCGGCTACGGCGGCGGCCCGGCTCGGGAATTTCCCAATTACTGGGTGTGAATGTATCTACTTGATTACGTAATGGATACTTTAAACACCCAACTTGGACCGTTTAAGTATTATAGTGTTGTACCAACTTGTTAATTGTACAATGCTCTTCACGACTATCCTACAACTAATTTGTAATGTAACCACCTAAATAAACATGCTACGTATAATTAAGATATTTGTTCTTCGTTTGAGTTGACTCTACATATTAAAACTAATAACATAACCTTATATCGAGCTTTTGGTAGAGCAGCCTGTTAGCGTATACATATAAGTAGCGGCTATAACTATCTAACGGATCGGTCGAATTGGGATCTTAAAACACTGTGACATCTCATCCACTACGTGATCCATTTGCCGAAGTAAGAAGCAATCTCATTCAATACCCGGCCGCCCCCACCCCTGCCCCTGCGCGCTAGGGTTGCTAACAATGCGATACTTTGTGCGCGCCCGCGCCCGCGCCCGTATCACGGAACGCAATAAAACTTTACATTCCTCTTTAACTACTTTCCTGTAGTTATCAGCGTGTGATACGAAATGGGGCATAAATACAGAATTGTTTGTTGTTTGAATTTGTTCTAGCTAACTTAATAGGGTGGCTGAAAGTAATTCGATCAACTTAAAGGTACAAGCTATTACACAGTTTGTGTTATATCCACATAATTGGCTGACTATCCATCTGTAATGCAAATTAGTACGTTCATATTGACCAGTTTTAGATTATTCAGTAAACAGACGGGTCAAAGAAAACTCGAAACGAAAACTTTTTCAATAACCTTTCAGAATATTCGGAATAATACACAATATCATTCTGCGAAACGGCGAGCGTCGTCAACCCTAACATAGTAGCGAGTATCGCTTTCCCCGATTGTATTAGATTCAGCTGCCCTTTTCATCTACATGTCGTTCTCTCTTTACCTCTCAAGAGGGTCGCGCGACTAGTGGATGTGCCGCGGACAGACGAGCGTTTCGTACAAACTGTGCCATCCTTCGGTTTTTCTTTATAGCTATATTAATTTTCAGGAAGCTTTGTTAACTTGACCTTCATTCTTGACCTTCGTTAACGATTAGTCAATAAATTCAATAATAATGTAACTAATGAACAATTTATGTGTTGCGTATTATATCTGTTTGATATTTGGGTACTTAATTCAAATAAAAAAAGTATTATTTCTCGCCAATTTTATTGTAAATCATTTGCCTCTAAATTCGATCAAGAATCGCGTTTACACGGCATAGCTGTCGCCTGTAGGCCCGTGATGGAATTTAGATCACTATCGGGAGGTCACCATCGGCGCACAAAAACTATTTTCATCTAAAAACTCATCTATATTTTGTCGAAAAACTATGAATATGATTATCCACACCATTCCAAAGGCTATCATCCAATAAACCTGGTAGGTACCAAAGGTATCAAATCTTTTTCGTCCGTAGTGAAATTGAATATTTATCCGGGTAGTATCTCTATTCCGGAACAATTTTTATGTAGGGGGAATACAATCTCAAGATATTTGGGAGGGCCACTCCACGAGGATATTGGCAAATACCTTGCCTACATTACCTTTATTGCCTCGCGACGTTGCGTGCCCGATTTGATCGTATCTACGATTATTTGCGTATTATTCAATGTTTCTAAATGTTATTCGACTTGAACTCTAATTCGTTATTCATGAAGCCGATAACAAAGAGTAAGGTTTTAATGCAATATTCATCATTGTTTGTAATGCACTGCTTACGTTTATTGTCGTTTATTTACGTCGTATAGGTATGTGTAATTAAAAATACTTGCATGAAAGGAATACATTTTACAGACATATGTTTTGAATTTTCACGACTATTTAACCTACGCACTTTCGATTCCACCCATTTTCATAGAACTCATACGCCATGGCTGCCATACATATTGGAAGTGAACCCTCCGCGAGGGCTGGCCGGCATTAAGTGTGCGCTAAAGTAAACCATCGTGAACGGTCAACGGCATTAGGTATAAAACCGTGTTATAAAACACTGTAAAACGAAGTAAAATAGTGTTTCGAAAGGTTGGAAACTACGTATACGCGACAAGACCCCCTGTCTTGTCGCGTATACGTAGTTTCCAACCTTTTAAATTCTTTGTGAATATTTGTAACCGTGAATAATAAATTTAAATGTTTGAATTTTAAAACCAACGCTTAAACTAATGAATCTTGTTAAAATATACGTATATATTCACGGTTTATAATGCTGTATTCGCTAAGAAAAACCTATATTTATAATGAGTCCTCCGCGAGGGCTCCCGGCATCCCATATGCAACTAGGCGAACCCTCCAGGAGGGCTACATTCAACACGTTCAGTACGAACGTGTTGAATGTATTTTTATTCTGCTGACATTTTCAGCTGTGTTGTATCGTTAAAAGTTTACAATAATGATGGTTGATTAGTGATTAGGTATGTAATTAAAAACGTAAAAGGTTCGTTTAATTGCGATTGCGACATTTTCAAGGCGTACGGCGTTACTATTTTTATAAAAATGTTGCATGTTACAAAAATAATGCGACGTCTTCTAAGCCGCGACATTTGCCGTTCACGAGCCGCCAATTAGTATAAGGAGGTACATAGAGGTGTATCAAATCGAACCTGCTTTAATCCGCTCGGGACGCGGGCGAGGCGCGAAACCGCCGGTTGAAATGTAATTTGCGCAAATTAAGCCAGACAGTCCGCATAATTTAGCACATGAAACTCGCCGCCATAAGCCGGAGTCTTATAATTGAGTGGACCGGACGTAATGGTGTGTTTCACGCCATCAATTCACCCATGACACACAACTTGTGTAATGTCGGCAAAGATTTCGTTGAATGTCGTGCTTAATTTGATATTTGGTTCGCAGACTCTCTGTCCTCTCTGAACCTAATATTTAATTTACCTATAAAATTATTCAAAAGCATGTTATGTATGTACCTTATTACCAATAATGTATGAGGGCCACTCTGTTAGGGAGGGGTGGGCAACTACTAATTCCTTACCAATAAATATTAATGAAACCTAATAACCTATCGCTTCTAATCATTTTTAACAGAAACTTTGCTCAAATTTGCTTACATAAAAGACACAATTTGTAAAAAAAAAAAACATCATATCATAATTAAAATTAATTGGATAATTTCCTAGAAATTATTTCACGAACATGTTATATAGGTTGACTTTATATTGTACTGTTAAGACAGACTTGCTTATTCACTCATGTAATTATTTTAAATGACTCAGGCATTAAGAAACCAGGTAATGAAGTTAAGCCTGTTATAATGATACCATTTTAAAAGGTTCTTAATTAATATTACTTGTATCCTTTAACCTTAGATATCAACTGACTTTGCTTACTTGCTGGCCGTCAATTTTGATTACGTGTTTTTCAGGTAATCAACATTGAAATAATTACTGATATGTCAGTAGGAACCCTTTTGAATTTACTTTAACACATTCGACTCCACCCACTTTTCATAGAACTCAAAGACCATACCGCCATAAATATTGAAAGTGAACCCTCCGGGAGGGTTGCCGGCATTACGTTTGCACTAAAGTTAACCATTGCGGACGGTCAATAGCATTAGGTTTAAACCGTGTTATAAAACACTATAATACGAAGTAAAATTGTGTTTTCATGGGGTCTGGTCGCTCCGGGAACAAAAAATAAAAAATAAATGCTTGGATTTTAAAACTAACGCATATACTAATAAATCTTGTTAAAATATATATCAGATTTTATTTTCACGGTCTATAATGCTGTGTTTGCTAAGAAAAACCTATATTTAAAATGAGCCCTCGCGAGGGCTTCCGGCATCCCATATGCGAGTAGGTGAACCCTACAGGAGGGCTCCCAGTACTGAACGTGTTAATACCGAAATTAATAAAAAGAAACTCGTGTATCAGGGTGCAACGGCCCATCCATTTAAACACTTCACAAGAACTAAGTAACGAGTAGACGGAGCACACATATAGTAGATCGCTTGCGGTACAGTTCCCCCACATAATTGTCATTGTAACACGTCGCTGTAGATTCAGCGATAATGTAGCTAATTAACGCGCAGACGAGCGAGGCTGATTGTGGCGCTGCAGCGCTGTACGTTTACTTAAGCTGCAATAACTTAGCTCGAGTGCAGTAAATAAGTGTTCGTGATCGTCGTCCACTAGGTATTTTAATGAGATTTAATAGCGGCGGTCTGTCAGCCGCTAGCCGCCCGCCAGCGGCTCCGAAGCCAGCGCACAAGCAACGCTGTCGGCTTTTAAGGCCTTAATTGGTTCCGTACATGTTTAATCCGCTTAATGGTTGTTTTGTCGGCCAACACACAATAACAAAATCCGGTTCCTACGACGATAATTCTGATTGATGTGAAACTTTATACACTTGTCACTAGACATTCTTGTCATTAGGTAAATAGGCTATTGAACGGAAACGAAAGACAGACATTTTACCTTCGCAAGGCATCAAGCGATACGAAGCGGTTTTATGTACATCACGGTATACCTACACACATTATACCTCCACCGAAACCTCTGAAATAACTGAATAATTTAATGGCTTCATTAGAAGGGCGGCGTTGGATGCTAATCGTTATTTATAGACAATAAATTGTTATATTCATAGTGGCCGGAGCGGAAGGCGCATAAATTCGACGAGCGAGTGTCGGGTTGACACCTGTGATTGCATTTACAATGCTAATTCACGGCACAATATCACGTCATCTGCCGCCGCGCTTCACGTTTTCACAATCGCGGTCGCTGACAACACCATGGCATGTCGCGCCACGCCGCCCGCCATGCCGCCGCACCCAAATAAGTATTCAACTAATGTCACCACAACATTTTACTATCCGCTACTTTTTTACAATATCCAAGTTAATTACATTATTGGCACAGCACCAAGCGCGTGCAAATGGCCCACAATGACGCCAACGACATAATATCCGATATTGACACAACCCGTGGAAGTGATTGATGATTTAAATTCATTATTAAAAAGATAAAACGGGGAGTGGGTCGTTACACGTCGAGATAAGCCGGCGGATAAGCGGCCGCAATCCATTATCGAGCAGTTAATTGATAATTACTTTCTTCCATTACGCCGAACGAAAAACGTGGTGATTAACTCAGAATCGCTTTAACGAGCACAATGGGTCGACGTTCAATTAAAAACCCTTGTCGAATGTCGACGGCTTCGCAGAAAAGAGGAATCGACGCTGACTCAATCTCGTATACATGGAATAAGGAATTACTCGCGTGCGGAAAGTTTTTAATTAAATATTCACCCGTTTTGTAATTAAGACGCGATTCAATTGAGCACAATGGAGTTTGTGCGGCGCTTTCCAAAGAAATCGGAGACAGCTGTAACGTTTTCATTTAATGCTTGCTTACCAACATACATATACTCACATATATGAATGTTTTACTTAAGCTCTTCATTATTGACTAATTATAACTTTAAAAATCTTTATTTTTTTCCATCACCGACTTTGTCTTATCGCTTTCTTCATATGTTTTTCCTCGAAGCTTGAAAGCTTTGTATTCATTACTGTCTACTGATTGTTTTAGAAGTTCGTGTACCCGAGTGTTCCCCGTATCAAATCTTTCTCATGTGGGTGTCATGGCGGTGCAGGGAGGACGCGCCCGCGCCGCCGACCCTCCCGTACGTCACATATGCCGCATTTGAGCGTAATTTAAATGCATGCACATTACTCGCGAACGGCGCTCTACACAATACCTTAATTTATTATAAATAGCTTTATTACATGACCGAACTCGTCAATGTTTTTTAGAGGAAATTCGTGTTTTGTAACGAGCGTGTCAATTTAAGTTCGTAATAAAGGCCAGTCTAATAACAACAAGAGCCCATTTAAGTGTTTAACAGTAAGTAGGTAGGTACCTACAATTTTATTTTATCAAAAGTAGGTAAACTTCAATCAGACTTATAGCAACCAAATCATAATAAAACTCTAGTTAGATTATTAAACTAAATCAGAACTTCAGGAAACTCCAAACTGCCTTTCGAAACGATTGTAAATTATATTTCCTATTAAATGATCTGAGGGAACTGATAAGATATAAATTTAATAAAAGTTTCTCAAAGTAGTTCAATAAACGTCTTAGTTATCTCTGTGTAATCCCCAAACGACCCAACTGGTAATCTCCTAGACGTTTAATTTCGCCGTTTTAAATGAATCGCAGATCTCATATCCCGAAATCCTTACTACGATTGGTTCGTCCGACTGCGCGTATAAATTCTTAAGGAAAATCATCTGCAGAATTCCAATAGCTGGTTGCTGATGTCCAAAATCGTGATATATCGTGGCTCAGATCGTTTCGGAGCGCCTGTTTATGAGATATTTCATAACGTGCACAGTTCTTCGATCATTTATCAACACTGATTTTATATCGAGGACCAGCTCTACTGCGGGGATAGTATGCAAAGCAAAATTTTCGCAATGCAAGGAGATTATTTCGGGTAATATCAGCCGTTATAAAAATTGGAATATCTAAACATTCCTACACACCCAAAAATAACGTTTAGTAGGTACCAAGAGGTCAACGGGTAGAAAGTTACTAAGTAAATAATAGCAAGCCACGTAAGAACTACGCGCAAATAATCTTAACCATGCACGTCTAAGAATGTTCCTCAAAATGTCACCTCAAGCCATTAACACGAACAAGAAAATATTTCTTAACCATGTGCTAATGGTCGCACACAATGTTGTGATGTCGCTAATTAAACAGTTTCGGCAAAAAGCATGACCACCGAGCACCACCGGCTTTTGACAGTTATGTGAAAATTACTAAAGTGCTATCAATAACATACAAACTGCTATTAAAATAAATAAGTCGTTGATTGTTTAGTCCCGTGGTGAGCGATATGTTGTGTGATGGTTCGATATAATTGCAAATGTGGTGCGTGCCGCCACGTGATCGTCCACAGCCGAGCCTGGCGCACGGGAGCTCACTTGCTCCATAAACAGGTTTCCGTATTTTTCAATCAGAGAGCTGTCAAAGCGTTCTGACACCCTCATCCCGTCGGCTCGCACTCGCCGAGCACCGAAATTGGTTTTCTACATTCAATCCATACAAAGTTTAATGTTATTCGTTCGCGATATCACCGGGATGCTGCCGATGTTTACCGACGCGCCAAATCATATTGGATTTGCAAACTTTTGTTTGCGGACTTTATTTCATTTCGCTGTTAGTTCAGGCCGAGAGAATGTAATTTTAGATATTGTCCTCGTCTATGTTTTGAATAAGTCTCTTTTATATTTGTATTCCACAAAGTTGAAGATTTTATTAAAAATGCGCACGTCTTTTCGATTTAGATCTGGTGGGCGCAGTTTCCTTTGCAAAAAGTGCAAGTTACAAATTAACCGCGCCGGATATAGCCGCGAGAAAAGAGTAGAGCGCCAATACAGGCGGCTGAAGGCTGGAGTGTGCCCGCAAGCGTTTATAAATTGAAGGGCTGGTACCTGCGGCTTAATACACCGCTGTTTCCGGTTCATTTCCGGGCGGCGCGCGCGGCGCCGGATATTGCTTTTAAGGTTGCGCCGCACGCCATCGCCCGCATACACACGCGCATTACACGCCACGCTACACGCTCCGCTACTCGCTACTCTACCCACGGCCGAGCCAAAATCACACCACCAATTTAATTAAACGGTGACTCACATCGTAAGTTCACTACGTCATCATAAGGCTTCTATTTTCGGAACACCGTTTCCCCGAATTAATATCAAAAAGCTGTTCTAAGCCGCCAACAAATTGATATTAATTTAAGATGAACAAAATGAACGATCAGAAGCTTATAAGAGCTGCATTAAGAACGTCGGCATCATTACAAATAAAAATACGAGAAACATAATCCCTTGGAGCCGCTCCGGAAATTAAGTTTTCCCTTAAGCTTAAAGTTTAATTAAGCAATATCACGCGAGTGCATAGTGGCCAGTGCTATAGCGGAAAACGTAGGGCGAGTGGGTTCGGATCCCACCGACAGCCGCGTCCCGGAGGATATGCGATTTGATGGACAGTCAATTTAAGAGCGATGCCGAGCCGGCAACTGCGAGCACTTTAATTTACACGTGAACCGACCGAGAGCGTACAAACACGCGTATGACGAATGTAAAGAGAGAAGATAATGGTTCAATTTCACAGAGAGGTTACTGCTAAAGCACACGTAACTTTTTAATACTACTCATTCCTATTTACGAACATAAAAATGATTTACGTGCAACCGAAAATGTCATTCAATACCAATTTAACCTCAATGTCGCTCCAAAACGAGCAAACATAATGTCAACTGAACGACAATGACATTTTATAAATTAATTATCACACAATCGAAAAGTGGGAATTATTAGAACCTGAGCTATAATCCCAACTAATTGGAAACGCTGTAAGGTGCTGGACACATTGTCCAATAACGTGGGATATCCACAATTTTAAGAGCAAAAACATTAATCTGGTTCATATTGAGCAGCTGGCGACGACGCAATCTCTTCCTGGCACCTTCGCGACTGAGGCGCGCCGGCACATGCGCTTTATTAATTATATTCCACTCTCACCTTTATATGCTGACATGGTTATGAATATTGGATAATGTAACTGTCGCATTACTTTGGAGCTTTGTTTGTTCATATGGGACCATGGAATACGATAGTATTTTTCTGATAGTCAGTAGCTTTGGAAAAACGACACTCATGCATGTAGGACTTTCTCTACTCATCCATCAAATGGCCATCTACATATTATATTTGATTGAAGTTTCAAGGAATCTACAAAGAAATCTACTAGTAGATTTTCAAAGCAGTAACAGCTTCACGCCATAGAGTCACGTGTGTCGATTATGAAGCCATTACAATGAAATTCGTGAATCCTGCACTGCTGATGTTGATACCTTACTTAGTACTGGAGTTATTTTAAGAACTTGTAAGTTAGGTACTATTTTAGTACAAAAAATACATTGTCCCATGAATTTTCTTTATCTGTTACGATTGTTAGTGCATTCCACGAAGCCAAGTCCAAAGGGTAAGAAACTTTCTGTAGGAAAAAAGGGTTTTCTCTTAAGTTCGCAAAAGCTAGCTTATTTTCCAAACTTAATCTCTTCCAACTTCAGCTCAATTGACATAGGTAAGTATATTAATTCATTATCTCTTTGTAAGGTCGAAGTCAAACTCTAATAATTTATTTCGAGTAGGCCAGGTAGGTACTTATATCATCCACTAATCGAACACGATTGCCCAAACTATCTAAGTAATAGATACCTCCTAAACATCTTTGAATAATCTTATATCATTAAGCATAACCGCGGGGCATAATATTAATTAATTCATGGTAATTTCTTGATTTGTCGTAATAGATAGACAAACTCAAACCTAAATTAAATTATAAGACGTGTGAATTTAATAAAATATCTAATGTATGTTTCGTGTTTTAATTTTTTTTCCCACCACTAATGATTACCATATGGTACGAGTACATTAAAGCGTCGTGTTAATAGACAAAAACGTTGGAACATTGTTTTGTCCTAGCTACAGCACATATAAGGTACCTATGGATAAGCATGCGGTTTCAATTAGAGCCGGGGTATTACGAAACTTCATAAAGCAATTATGTTTTATTACTAAGTTTATTTATACAGAGTGTTGTTTTTAGTTACATATTTTTTTCACTTTTGTATGTGGCTAGATGCGTTTTAAAGCATGATCAAGGACATTTAAAAATAAAAATACAATAGACGACGTATATTTAGTAACCTAATCCGCGTAGCTGTTCTTAAAGAGTCATAAAGAACCTTGTAAGAAATCAATACACGTGTAGTGGCTCACACTGCTCTCGACGCTTGACGTGTCCACACGTCGGGTCCGAGTTCACGACAAGTCAATCGTCATCCTGAGGATGCCTCGTTACGTACGTATAAGTCGTCTATTGTATTTTATAATGGATTTCCGCAAGTCACGCCTGAATCAATTAACTATCTCAAGGAGCATTTGTAAAATAAAACTTATTTATTTTATACGAGCAATCAACTAAAAAAACTTACAAAAAGCTTTTTATTTTACATATTAAAGTAAAACATATTAAGATACGACAAACACTTTGAAAATTAATATCTATTTGTGAACATTAGTAAGGAAACTGGTCTTATCGCTCGCCCTGATTCGGCTGCATTAAATCGTTTCCATTACTTTAAGTAGAATTCGATGTTTATGTCAAACGCGGCGACGATAATATCGCAATTTATTTTATTAACACATTCTCTATAATGGGGAGCAGGTCGGATACTCACACGGATTATATAATAATAGATGGCGTATTAATTATTGTTAATGCATTTTTTCACTAGCGCATAATTTGCTTTATAAAAAAGAAACCATAACACAGTACATACTGCTTCCTTTTTTTCTAACCCTGCTTTGAATGTTTAGATACGGGCTTTACATGGTAGCTCGGTCTCGAAAAAAAAGGGGTAAATAATAATGTTATGTTAATTTATGTGGATTATTTAATGTAGTATCAATTTAATTTCGATACCCACGTAATATATCTAATAGTTATGCAAATGTTAACATCTTCTGTCGACGTGGCGTAAGTAAATAAAAGCGTTTCTGTCTAATCCTCCAATACGTTTAGCTATATATTACAACAGACCCAAAAGTTTCTCCGCATACATATTTTATAATACATTATTTACGGAATCGCTGCCCACACAGCAGACCGGATTTTAACAATAAATATATCGTTTTGAATTTCTACGTCCATTCTCACGATTAAATCGGGGCTATTCGTATTGAGTGTCAAGTAAGTAAGAGATTATATCGTGTCGATATAGTTTGTTAGCAAAAGTATAATAGGTACTGCAGTTTATCAGCCGGTAAATCAAAGCTGTAATAGCGAAGTAGTGTAAGTGCTGTAATTTACATAGCTGTGGTTCATGCAGACTGTTGTGGTACTATATACTGAATGTGGCGCCGGCGATGCGGGTTCACTTAAATGTATATCTACTAATTCTATAAACTTTAACCCGTTACCAAAAATGTATGCAAATAATTAAATCAAATCTGTTCTAGAGAAGTAATGTACTTAAGTGCTGTTATTAACATAACAAACTCTTAACCCTTTACATAACATTAAAAACTTATATTTAAACAAACGATAGAGACGCATTTTAAATTTCCATATGTAAGTAGATTAGACACTTTCTTCCCGATCGAATATACCCTCACGATCCCTTTTAATACGATAATATGCCTCTATCTTTCGTCTGCAGTCACACACGACCCTTGTGTGCTAATTGAATTTAAGGAATAAAATCCAATCGCCCCGATTCTTTATTATTCAAGATCCAATTTGGATAAGGTCTGATCGGTCCGAGGGGCGGCCCGCCTGAGAGGGGCAGTCGAGAATAAAATTGGTTTGTCACTCAAAACATAAGGTTATCAGTTTTGATATGAATGTATCGGTTTATTCTGAGTTTGGGCATGAACTGTGTAAAATTAACAACTTATTTGTTAACCCTTCCGCTGTTAGAAGCAATTAAGTTGAGTCTACACGATAATATATCAATCTTCAATCATAGTTGATCAAATGTCGGGGAAGTTAATTTGAATAAAAGGAAATTACATTTACGGTAACATTTAATTTTATTACCGTGTTAATGAATGATGTAACCAGGGTGTTACAGTGCGGGTTGCAATCAGTGCGTCAACGTTAGACGTTATTTACGGCAGCGCGGCGGCGCGTGCGGCGCGGCTACCTTGCGATGCGAGATACCAGTGATGACACAGTGCTATCGCCGACACACAGCGACTCCACCCCTGTGCAACACTCTCCCTCACAATAGTGCTAAAATAAACATTTGACAGCAAAGTATTGCAATCAAACCATGTGTGGTGTGGATATTAAAGTTATTTTGTTATATGTTTGGTTAGTTATCTACTTTATTAAAGTCGTTTTTTCACTTCATTTAAAAAAACATATTAAGCAAACGTTTCATGAAATTAAACTTAAAAAATATATTTTATAACAAGCATATTTTATAAGACACAAATAACCTCATGAATACGATAATAATACATCGTGTTTACATTTAATTAATATTATTTTTCTGTGTCAATCGTTGCAAGCGTGTCAACACGGCCCTACATGGCTCGTGGCTGGATTCACGAAATTAATGGCAAACAAACATACAGTGGCTTCTATTAGTGTGTGACGCACTGATTGCTATCGCACAAGATGGATTGGGGAGTAACACCCCGTACACCCCTCGGTATGCACTCCTCAACCTTTTGCTTAGGTTTTATTCTTTATTGCTAGTAATATACTGTTTAAGTCTGCAAGTTGTTATTACATTTTTAATTTAATTCCAAATGATGCCACATTTAATTGTACAGTTCAAATAGCAAATGTTTGCGCAATGTGAACAAACATTAATAAAAATGAAAGATGGACTATGAGCTAAGTTAATTGCATTAACATTTTAATTTGTTTGATGATTATGCTGAGCTCATAATTAATTAACAGGCACATTATGAAACAAACCTTAATCATTTGTTTTGAAATGTTTCCGCAACATAACGTGTTCCAAGTAAGGACAATGGACTTTCATATGCATAATTAAAATCGTTCCAATACCGGTGATATATCTATTATGGAAATTCTATGAAATCCTATTAACTACCACAGTTTTTAAAGCGTAAAAAATCGTTCTTTATTATCCACAAAACTGTTAAGTTGGATGTAATATAATTAGGTTTCCACACGTCCTGACCAACCTCCGTTATAAGAGCCGAAACAATGTAATCTGCGTGAACAATCAGAAATAATACAGTCTCAGCTCAGTAACAATCTCCAGAGACGTTGCGAATGCATTTAATTGCCTAAACAGAGTGGATCACTATGCGCAGGAAATCAGTCTAACGAGAGAACAATAACAATTAACTTATGACTGAAACATTCCGTGTATTTTTCTTAATTATTCGCTGATGAGAATGCGGAAAATTTATAATAATACCAGCCTGTTACTGTCCTACTGTAGGGCAAAAGCCTCTTCTCATACAGAGAAGGGACGAGCATTGGTCACCACGCTTGCTCAAGATGGGTTGGTCTTTTCAGACATATATTAACTTTGAGTCCAGGTTTCCTCACGATGTGTTTTCCTTCACCGATGTCAGTAATGTTCAAAATCTCAGAGAGTACATATGAATTGTAAAAGTCAAATTGGTACTTGCCCGAATTTGAACCCACAACCTCGTAGGTACATGAGAGGCGAGGCCTTAACCACTGAGCCATCACGACATCAAATTTATAATTTCACTTAATTGAAAATTATTTTTAGTGTTGAGTGACAGTCACGGAAAAAGTTGACAATAACCTGTGTCTTCCCGTTTAATAAATTCAAAATCCTCGAATCAAATTTCCCTTAATACCGTAAAGTATCTAATCTATATCCACCAACATCTCTTTCCAAAGCGTTCTGAACATGATATACAGCGCAGTTCCTTTAGCATCAATCCATCATATAAGCACGTGAAGCTTCAAAGTACGTTCAGGTGCAAAGCCGGTAACTGACAAGAGTTATATAGTTGAATATGAACGATCATTGAAAGCACGGAAATTAAATAGCCGCTCATATCCGGGCGGTGAAGTGTCGTGTCGAGCCCGCGCTCAGACAGACACCATGCACCCACTTACCTCTGATACTCACCACAGAGCACAAAGGATCAACTACATACTATTTTTACACGGGGCAAAGCTCGCTCTCCCACTGATTAGCTAATATGTGCGTTCTGTGTTTTGATTGGCTGTTACAGCTTTGCCAGCCAATCGACAGTAACGAAGAACAGTTGTATAGTGTATTAATTATAACTTTAGTTATTGGATGTGGACCTTGGAAGTTTAACAGTGCGAGTGCAGGTAGTATTTTTTAGCTAAAATGCAAAGGTGTAATATGATAATACCTAATTGATTTAATGTATAAATTTAACCACCAAACTGCTGCACTACGCAACGTTACGCCGCGCCGCGCTGCTTCGAACTACGTCGTGCTACGCGACGGTACGACACGCTACGCTACGACACCGCTACGCCACGCTACGACGCGCTACGCCGCGCTTTGTATGCGTAATAATTTTGTTTTAAGCAACAGAATCAACAGTATAACCGCATCTATTATTCGCGTTTATTATTCGAGCGGTGTCATAGACTGACACCGCTCAGCTCGCCACCTCGCCCACCTCGCCCAGCGCAGCGTTATTGTGTCGCATGCGTTGCGTCTACGCAGCATATATTTTTTTTATTAAACATGCACTATTCGAGGTATTTAAAACGTTCGTTTTATGTCCTCTAAATGAACCTTCAATGTATTTCCTTTGAAGTGCAATCAAAGTGCATAAGTTAGTGATCAATTACCCAGTGGACTTCCTACGCTACTTTAATAAAGGCTCTAATTAGAAATTATCATAGTTATTCGCAATCGATTTCATAAATAAAAACCGTTTCCACAATAAGCTTTAACAAGCGCTTTGACAACCAATAACCGGCGCCGCATGCACCCTTATATCGGATAATAAGAACTGAGCAAAGGCTAAATGCCGGCTACATTGTCATTATTGTAGTGAAAAAGGTCGAGATATATTTCTATTTTGTTTAAGTGAGGTTTTAATACCTAGGAGTCATGTATCATCATAACTTTAGAGAGTTTTAGTGCGTGGTACCTACTAACGATAGCTTTACTATGATAAAAAGAACATGAAAATTCTCGGTATATTAATTGGACGCCAAGTAAAATAATGATACAATCTCAGTTAAGAGTCTCTTAACACGTTTAGTGTCGGGATCCCTCCTGGAGGGTTCACTCAAGTCGCATATGGGTTTTACGCAAATAGTAGTCAGTTGTTGCGTTACCCTAAGCTACAAGGTACTCGTAAAATATTAATTAGGGATTGTTATCATAATGTGCGGTTCCCGCTATCGCTCGTAGCGCTTGGCCGCGTGGTCGCTCGGCGTACCCATACGCACGCGCAGCGAGCGTGAGTTGCCAATCAACCGATACACTCCAATCAATTCAAACCGATGCTAATTTAACCGCTATTCTTTCTTAATTGGACTAATTATCGATATGCACAGTTATTAGTTTCGTGAATGAAAAACATAAACAATGATAACACATTAATAACGTGGGGCAGATAATTATTAATTAAATGGGTAAGTACCTACCGACTTTTCGTTATCATTTATTAGTTCAAAATAAGACTGTTTTTCTGTTCGTTTTGTTTTCCTTTTGTGTAACTACTTAGTTAAATAATATCAAAAACGTTTTAATAATGGCGTTTAATTATCTTATCTTGAAACTTTTAAAGCGTTCATCTAAAATTGTTTTATTTTCTTAAGTGCATAGATAAATGAGTAAAGTTACAAAACAGATATTTATAATGAATGGACACAAACAGAAAGATAAGGCAGTTCCATTCTAACTTGACATCGATAACCTCTCTAATTCACTTGGATAAATAAATTACGAAACAGTGATAGCGCTGACTGGCCGGGATTTGGGGTACCTATCTATCGGATAGAAACGCATGTCACGAGAAAATATTCATTCATGTCCAGCTTTCAGCCGCTAGTGATGTTGAAGTTGGTAAATAAAGAGGATAACGAACTATTGTAGTTTGTGTGGATTCGTCAAGTTACAAGTGTTCGGCGGGGTTTGGTTTATGAAGTTAGAAGAGGAACCATGAAGGTTTTTGTAGAATTTGTTGTTTCTGTAAGTCAATTTGTTTATCTACTTAATATATTTTCTGAAATATATGTATAAGAATCTTTAGCCCAATAAGTTCCCCGAAGCTAAAGGTTAACGGAAAGCGTCACCAACCCACACAAGAGTCAAGCGAAATTTGATCTTAGCAAGAAAATATTTCTGGCTTATATTAAAGTAAAGAAATTGGCAAAGCGTCAGGTGTTCCTGTGGAGTCGGAGCCTATTATACATAATGACGATGAGTATACATTTTAGAGGAAAGCGCCTGTTAGTGTAGGCGAGCCAATTAGAAGAGTTAGGAGGTGGCGAAGCACCCGCGCCCCCGTGCCCCGCGCCCCTCGGCTGTCCAATTAAACCCGGTCTCTGCGCTGACGACGGCGCACCCGCCGCCGACGCCGCCGGAACCGAGTACCATCTCGTAATTGCGTAAGCCACTTCAAAAACAAACCTCCGCTTTTTTGCACCGACGCTAACAATGGAATCATGTCAGACACCACAAGAACACCCCTCCATTCTATTCTTCTACTGTGTAACTATTGAGTTGTTAATTAAATTCGCACAACATAATGGCCACTCGCAAGCCCGCACGAGCGAGTCGCTATTACACCCACATAGAGGTGATTTCAGAACAACCCGCGCTTAGCGATCCGTACTGATGCAGCTTCTTGTTTAATTACAACAATAGTGGCCCCTAATGAGAGTTTGCGCTAATAAGCACTGCAGAATGTAATCAACATGCTTCGCCGGTCTAATGAGTCGAGTTCCTGGCAAAAACAAGCACCGTCGACATTTTACTGAAGATTAATTAGGCGTTGTACCTATACGGTAAGATAGGTATCCTTAGTTGCGCCGGAAGGCCCCTGTTTCTAACGTGTTCGCTGCTTAAGCATTTTTCCTGGAAAGTGTGACGTTAAAAAGCCATTGCCCATCGGTATAGTATCACGAACGAGTAGCACCGGACAACAGTGTTGTACCACGAACCAAAGTTGTTTGTGAGCCGTGTGATAAACACACGAAGAGAGTCGCCTTTGAATAACTGCTATTGACAACAAAGTACACATCCCTGGTAAACGTCGTTAACTTAAATAAGTACGTTTGATTACGTCGTAGCTAGCTACCCCATTAAAACTTAACGAGGGGCAACCCCGGGGAAAATAACTAACCCAATTTCCCTTTGCCGGGAAATCATTAAAAGTCTTAAAAGGGTCTTTTCATATATTTTTTACCCTGAAGCGTACGTGCAAATAAACACATTTTTACATACTCGAACAAACAATTCTCCTAACGAGGCGGGAGCGTAACGAGCGCGCGGCGGGCGCGGGGCGGTGACCAGCGCGCCCAGCAGCACCGCGCTAATTGGAAGGATACGTCCGGAAATGTGTCTCGTTACACGCGGCGCCTACCTGCCGTCGACGCCTGTACCTCACCTAACGACACCCCTGATTTATCTGAGCCAATACATTCAAATTGACAGCCGAAACTCGGACGAAACCCGACAACCACGCCACGCAGCGCTCCGCCCGACGCCGCCGGCGCCGCTGCTCGTGCGAAAATGTCAACAGGAACAATCAGGACACCGCCGCATTCAGCGATAAGTCATTAAGATTTCTTTACAAAAACAACTTGCACTAATTTGAAAGACATTTAAATGTTACGACCAGTTTGTGTCGCATAGTAATTGTTCTGACATTTCTGTCTTGCTTGCGTCGGATGTGGCCTGTGGGTGCCACTTTCACGCTTTTTATTAGAGTTGTCGTTCCAAAGGTTAAGAAAGATCGAGATAAATTAACTTCCGTTGTAGTTTTCCATTTATACGATTCAATAAACCATTTTAAGACTCCTACAATGTCGATTTCACAAAAAAAAATACAAATCCGTATAGTAATTAGCCGTATTTATCTCTAGCGACAATTAATATCAATTGAACGTGTAATACCATCAGTTCATTTAGCATTCTCAGGGATTTCGTGATGCACTAATAGGTAATTTAATTAATAGATTTCCCAATTAGTGTTCGCTGTATAATTAATGGATGTGTGCTGTATTAGCGTCGGATACAATCTGATTCGAGACTCGTCGGCAATTACGGACGACTACAAAATACGTCGAATTCCGCGTAATTGCTGAGAATATTACGGGAGTGAACTTAATTGTTCTCGACTTAATTAATTAAGCTTTTGTTTGAAACTAACAGCAAAGTGTAGACTTGGCAATTCTAAATTGGATCTTGTAATTACCTTACCCTCCCTTTTGCTGAAACTGTATACCTACTTTCAATTATGGGCCAAGCTTTGTTAATGAAATCAATTATAATTGGGACACAATGAAATGAATTCTATTTGAGCCGTAGGAACAATCGATTTCATTACCTAATTAACTTTGTTTTCATACAAACAATAACGGAGAGAGAAAGAAGAATGTTTCGCAATAGGACTGTAGGGGTACGAAGTAAAGATAAACAAACGAATAACGTTGGGTGTTCATTTCATCCGTGTCGGTTGAGTAGATATTGCTGTCTTCATTATAGAGAGTTTGCCATTACGTAGGCCGTCAGCGAATCATTACGGATGCCTCTAATGAGTATCTCTTGTACGCCTAATAATAATCCTTATCGACATTCCCAAGGCCACTGCGGGGTGGTTTATGAACTAATTAGTCGCGTTACTACACAGACTGAATTTCAGTTAATTTTCAATTGGTAATAACAATGCATTTATGTAAATCACAATCATTAAGTAGGTTTCATTAAATGTTAATTTGCGTGCTGTTGTAACCGAAATTGAATATAATGCCACTGAATATTTTCAGTGCTAATTAAGCAAGTGATTGTAACAACAATACCGGTGGTACCCGTGGTACTTCGTGTTTGTACGGAATCCTTTATGTCAAACTTAACTTTTTTATCGTAATAAAATTATCCTCTTTGGAACTTTTATTTTCTTAAACGTTTTTTTTTTAATACTATAATAATTTTACTTTTTTAATTTATTTTAATTTTAGACTTATGTGGGGAACAAAAAGATCTATCAGTGTAGAATCAGAAAGTAAGTCTTAACTCATTCTAGCTTTTGATTTTACGCGGAGTGATTAGCATGAGATTTTCACAATTCTTTGTTGTGATTTTAGTGTCCTAGTGAAATGATACCTACAAGTGGATCCAGTTCCGCCCATATTTAAATCTTCTATACTAATATTATAAAAAGGTAAAATTTGTTTGTTTGTATGATTGTTTGTAAGTTTGTATGTAGGGGGTAATCTCAGGAACTACTAGTCGGATTTGAAAAAAAAAAATTGTATTTGAGAGCCCAATTCTTAACGAAGGTTATAGGTTATTTAACATCACGCTACGACCCTTAGGAGCCGAGCAAAAAGATAAAAAGTTAGAAAGAACGCTAAGCTAAACGAAGCAATAGCGCGGACGGATGATGTGATGCGACGCGGATGGTCGGAGGCCAAAATTTCACGCGGACGAAGTCGCGAGCAGAAGCTAGTTTATAACAAAGAAGTAAAGTTGTTTGTAAGAGTTCATATCTGGAAACAATCTTGCACTGTTAGAAAGCTACACTATACTCGAATGGCAGACTACTTGTTATCTCGGAAAAAAACATTTTCTGTGGGATACGGAAGCCAAGCCGCGGGAACAAGATAGTAAATCTAAACTACTTAAACGAATATTATAAAGAGAACAAAAAAGATTTTTGAATGTTTGTTTGTTACGATTTTACACTAAAACGGCTGAACGGATTTGGATGAAATTTGACACGTGGGTAGACCATGACCTAGGTTAGGACATAAAATACTTTTATCCCGATATGCCTACGGGATCGAGACTTATGCGGGTGAATACGCTGTACGCAGCTAGAATATTATAAAATGGTATTTGTGAGTTTGTTATGTAGGGGGTAATCTTCGGAACTACTGATCCGATTCAGAAAATTATTTTACTTATGGGAAGCTACATTATCACTGAGTGTAATAAGATATATTAAAAAAGGCGTTTTACACACGGGCGCAGCGCTAGTCATAAATATACACAGGCACTCTGAATGTCTATTAGTTATTTAATATTATTTGATTGCTCTCAAAAGCCAATCTTGCTCATTCCAAACATAGAAAAAGCTTTTAGACTAGAGCAAATAAATAATATAAAAACCACTCTTTTTGAGACTAATATACTTCGCAACACAAATAGAGACGCTACGCTACCTAATGCATATTAATTTGCAATTAAGATATGATCGTGATGTAATTAATATCTTACAAACAGCAATGTTCATAAGCCAACAAAGTATAATTTATGTGAAGCAATACCTACGTTCCTTTTAAATATGTAATATTAAAATAATGTAATTTAATATTCGGTCAGCGTCATAAATATTTTAACATTTAAATCTTGTAAAGTATCTTATCTATTGAATTAGGTTACCACTTTACATATATTTATTATATTATACAAATTTAATTTGTATAATATAATAAATATTATATAATAATTTATTCTAAGATAAAAGCTGAGATAACACTAAGTAGTAATGACCTCTGCATGTTGTATGTTGCATCGATGACATCTGTAGAACATACTCGTATTATGCTCTCATCTAATTAAGAGGGTTAATTATTAATCAACGGAATTTTAATATGAACAGCGTAAAACTTTCTTGAACTGAAAACTTGCGAGTTACATATTGTATCATCTTATATTCGTCAGAGGGGTGGGCAAGGGTTGGGGCGGCTCCACCAACTTTAATTAAGACACAATAATTAAAATAACAAGCGGCGGGCGTGGTGTTGCATCAGTATGCGAGCTCGTAGGCCCCGGCCCCGGTGGTGGGCCCGTGGGGCCGTGGGGCCGCATACATGACACTAATCCACCGGACACATACTGGTGGAAGCTATTGTGTGGCCCCTCCGGCTTGACGCTTCAATCTTGTTCACAATGATATTGGTACAGGTCGGAGCGAAGGTCACGTGACAGTGTTATGAAAACAAATCAGTGAATTACTCTGTTTATATACGGTAGAGCGCTCCTCTATGAAAAATGATTAAAACTCAGTTATTAAATAAGATAATGTGATAAATATTATTAATGAAATTCCAAGGAATCTGTCATACCCATATAAAAATAACAACATAACGGAATCAAAACCACTAAAGGCGTTTACTAGATATGTCTGTTTCTACTCAATTGGCTCTAAACACCGCGCTTTTATAAAAGCGTAATTAAGCAATTATCTGTAGCATCGGATCTTCCAATTACACTGAATGGACACGCACTCTCGCCCAAAATATATCACAACGTGATAACGCAACACACACACGTAAACATTACCGTGAATGAGTTAACTTTCTCGTTTGAAAGCGCACTCTACCTAATTGGTCGCAGAATTAGATAATAACTGTCATGATTAATATGAGTAATTTATATTGTCTGCGAAACTAATTTAACCGTTCAAGGCCTGATAAACAACTAATTAACGTGCTAATTGACGTGCTTGAGGGTCACCCAGGGCTTTACCGGTTAATTATGATTATCATATTAATGAATATTTATATCTGAAGGCTCTATCTTGCAAATTAATTAGGCAATAATAAAGGAAACAGCATAATTAACTAACACAAGCTGGATTTCTTTTTAATTTAAAATCAAGCGAAAGCATTATTAAATAGTATATTTATTTACCTTTAAATTGTATTTTCCGGTGAAAACAGCAAACAAAACAAGTATTTTCCAAAAACTCTGGTCTGGAACCACGATAAACAAATCCACAGTCAAGAACTGAAGCACCAAAATAAATTGATACAATACTTGTCCACTCTAACAATTGTCACTTCAGAAAGATTTCCTGAAAATTCGCTTTTCTAAGTAAATGTCCAGCGGCGGCAGGTCGCCGGCAACGCAGTCGATTGTGAGATATTATCCTTAGACTAACGGCGGCCAATTAAAATGATTTATCAAACTTGTAATTAAACGACAAGCAACGTTTGTACGAGCGGGTCGGCAGCTCGTGTAAAGTTTGTAAGTCTGCGAGGAAAGCCGGCACGTGCAGCGTCGAGGAGGACTCGCGGCGAAGTGAGGCGAGCGTGTGGCGGACTGTGGCGGCTCTCGGCGTCGCAGGCTCCGCGCCGGCCCGGGGTGGCATGGAACAACACTCTAATATAATGACAGGGTCGGAACACTTTAATACTCTAATTGAAAAAGTATACTCCGACAGCTTTTAAGTGTAATTAAGGTTACGCTTCCATATTGCGACTTTACTGACTATAAAATGCTGATTCTACGTAGATCCTCTTTGTTTAGATTGGTTGGGATATAAAATTTCCTTCTGGCGTTGAGATGAATTTTCAGTTTTGCAAGACTTGACTTGATTTTTTTCTTACCACTAGTGAACATTCTCAAAAATCTGCTACAACAACCCGTCATCGTGAGAGTATACTTATTCAAGGTGATAATGATGACCTAAAGACAGGATTCCTTTGCCTGTTGCTCTACGCCATCCATTAGCCATATTCTTCCTCACCCAAAGAAAGACAGGGGTGGTCAAGGTTTGGATGGAAATAACTAATACAGAAAACGTTTATTATCAAGAACAACTACTTAAATAAAACATGTTTATTGCCTGCAAGTTAACAATAAAAATACTGGCAAGTCCTCGGTGAAAAATAATTAGGCCCATGTTTAATTAGATGTTGTGGGTTAGCTATATCAACATACTACTCACACCTAATACACATGGGTACATAATATCGTACGCTGATATCATATAAATGTTGCTAGAAATCGATACCTAATAAATGTAATCGGCAAGTGCGTCACGTCCCGCTACTGCTACATAGGTAAGAAATATCACAAACACAACCTCGCTAGTGAATTCCGGCCTAAATTCAATTCCACCCCTTTTCTCCGCGCCCGTTCGACTAGGAAACCAATCTTCTTTACATTCCCTTGCCGACAAATTTATACACCTCCATACATCGTGGGTAATGGGTGGCGGCGGTGGCGGTGGCTCAGCAGCGGCCGGGCGGCGTCGGCGACGCTGCCTCCGTCGTACATTATTAAGCAGGCGCCGGCTGAGGTGACCCGCAAAGAAACGGCAAGTGTGTGTCCAGCGGCCGCCGTCGCTGAGAATTTAATTTCCACGGCCCGCCCGCCCTCGTCGCCATTGTCCGCCCAGTATTTCATTACGGCTCGAGCTTTTCTATTAATAAATCACTCTTCGCCTCCGCCGTTTAATTACGTCCCGGATCCGGCCAACGTCTGATTACACTTTCATCGAACATGTAATTAGGAGTGCAGCCGAGCCGTGCCGGGTGGGAACGTGTGTATTCTTTGTTCCACAGATATTACACTCGGCCTATATTACACCGCGAAGCACTGCCTCCCCAGCTAAGTTCGAAATGAACGAACTTTGATTAAAATCGACCGCTTGCACTGCCGCTAAAGTATCAATTTAAATGTAGGTAATGTCTTAACATTCCAGTCATATATGGCGCTCTCCGCAATGTTATATCGATACAGGCTTGTGTTTTATATTGAGTTAAAACTCAATAAAGTTGTATAAGAAGCTGATATTGGTTGTCTATCCTTTCTCGTTGAAATAGGATATTATTAAAAATCTGATAATATTAAAATGTACCTATGTTGTCTGGCTTTGGTAATTTATAACACGTGTTGAACAGTGGCAAAAATTACCAACAGAGCGAGGTGCAGTTCAGAATGACCCTATTCAGAGATGCATAAGTAAACATATTTTTTTAAGGAAAAGCTCATGTGTCGTAGATGGTTTCGCATAATAATGAGAGAAAACATCGAGGTGGCAAATATGACGTCGGTGGCTCAAGACTTTTTTTAATTTCCCGTCGCGGGTGCGGCGCGGGCTCGGCGGCCGGCGCGGGCTGCCCGCCCGTTTAACTTATTGCCACGGTTAACGAGAATACGCCGTTGTGTGCCGGCGAAATTGAAGGATTTACTCCGCGTCCCTCCTTTATTAAACGTATTGCACACTCGCCCAGTGGCCGTGTGTGCGTGCGACTCTACACGCAGTATGCCGAAATTACATTTCACATGAGTCGTAATAACAAGGGCGGGCGTAAATCACTAGCATTATTAGTTTCTCTTGTTACTCGTGCCATTTGTCACTTTATATTGATGCGAGAATACCGTTTTGGAAAAAAGTTCATAAAACATTAAGGCTGCTCGCCGATAACTGTAAATCAAAGTTAATAATGTTCTCACTTAAAGCGGGATAATCGATCAGTGTAAGCGATCGGATGAGGAGTGGGAGTAGCTTAGGTGGGTGGTATACTTACAGAACCACTTATTAAAGCTACCGATACGCAAGTGTGTAGTATTAATATATCCGAAGTTATTAGAATCACAAATGAGGGTATCAGCTAAGCCACGATTGATCTCACAGCAAACAATAGGCTGGCAGCCGGAGCGCGCGGCTGCTGGCGGCGCTCGTGACGGACGCAGCGTGCGCAAGATACTATATCGCCGGACTTCCTGTAAGCTGGGATCGCATCGCTTAAAGTTTCGCAATATACGCGCACCGAGCCCGTCCTTTATTAAAAACTATTCTCACATTTTTAATTAAAACTTGTGTTCCCCCACTAAAACTTTATTTAAGCAATAAAGGCGGCGCAATTAGCGGCGCTGTCCCCGCCGCTGTCCCCGCCGCCCGCCGGCGACTTCACCTACTTTTCCTTTGCTTTAATGAGTGTTTTTTAATAAAGCCGGAGACTGGTGCAAGTTTATTAATTTAGTTTAACTCGTGTCACGGCACCGGCCCACGGTATTGCGCCCTAGCGCTAGCCCGCACGCTATAACCATACTTTTTAATTTAACGCTCAACTACTACATACAACAGCTATCCTCTAAATATAAACTGATATAACAAATGTGGACTTTAATATTGATACATAGCTACATAAAAATGTATAAATGATTCTACTTCAACAACGTTTAAGGAATTTTGTTACTTATAACATTTGATGAAAGCTGTGCAGGAGTTTACGCGAAATGATAAAAAAAAACCTTAAATGACCCTCCCATTAATAACATGTAGGTACCTACCTACCTTTGGGAAAATCTGATGGTTTCCGAAACGTACATTACGAATCCAAAGTAACGATCGTTGTCGAGCTACGAACTAAAAGCCTGAATGACGTGAAGCCCTCACTGCAGCCCCTTCCCCCGCCAAGTGTTCCGGCCATAATTACATTCCCGTGTCTAACAAATGGAGAATCGGTGTTGATTTGTGTTTAGCCGAGCACGCGTTCGTGATCCGCGCGGCCCATGCCCCGTCGCCGTCCCGTTGCCGTCCCGCCGCCGTCCCGCACCCGCCACGCCGCCGTGCCAACTGCCCACGTGTGAGCATACTCTACCAATCCCGGTATTCAACGGCTTGTCAAATTAACGTCAGCACCACGAAGGCTTCTTTGCAGCTTAACTGCTGTTAATGCTATTGCTGTGTCAATGTCTGGTATTTTCGGGTACGCAGAAAATGGAATTAAATGACTATAGAGCGAGTTTCGAATAGGTTTCCCATTGCAGCTTTACTCATATTAATTAGAGCATACAGGTAGGTACTGCTGACGCTATTCGTGGTATTATCTAGCATACTTCAACTACCTATAGTTAATTAACGGTAGGTATATTATGTTATTATTATAGGCGTTTAGAATGTGTTTTCGTTTCGTGCGATGCGAGTAATTGCGCGCACATCAACTAAGTGAAAAACGAAGCTCGCCGGCCAGCCTAAAAGCTTCGCGGTAGATTGCATCAGCACACGGATTTTCCATTACGCGCTAGTTCTTTATTACGAGCCTCGAGAACCAAGTTAAGGTCGATGCTTTAACAGGCTATTTTAATTAAATAGAGGCCGTAAAGTTTACCCATTAAAGTTTACCCAGTCAACAAAATATTATGGCTATATCCAGTGGTCCTAAAATAGCCCGAGCTTACAATCAATAGCAGTACATTATAATATAAAATGTTCACAAACTACATAATGGTGGAGCATCGGCTAGTGGCGTTCCGCGGACTCGGAACGGGGTCGTTTGTGCAATGGTTCGCACGAACCGAGCAAGGAGTCGTTAGGGCGGTCGTATATCCTCGGATAACCGCGAATATTGGCCGCACTAACAATGTGCGTCTTTATAAGTTTTTAACGAGCTCGGACGATATAAATTATGTGTGGTGCGGGCAGTGGGTCTCGTTATCTCGCTAACGGCGCACTAGCGGAAGCTTAATGTACCGAGAGCTTTATTGTAGCCACTTACGGCCAGCGCACTGCTACTCCGACTAGTAGTAGTACTACAGTATTGTCGTCTCGTTATATTACTTTTAATACAAAAAGTAACACCGTAGACCACTAACTTTAATAGGCGTGTGATTTGTAAGAGTGTTTTGAACACTCCTTAAAGTAAATGATATACTTACTTGTATTTAAATACAAAAATGATGCAACAATTAAATAATTTCTCATCTTCTCTTCCAATTCTTGCGTGAACATTTGAACAAAAATCCATATTTAATTTATATAGGTACTTTATTTGGGTCATAATTTCATGTAATACGTATCTAATTAAAACAGCCAAACCAAATCAACAATTCAGTCAAGCTGTAATACGGAAACCATTAAGGGTGGTTGAAAGTTAATAAGTAATAGGTACAGTAATTGCTTGCCAGGGACTCACTTGGACTAGCCAGATTGTTTATTACAAAAGCCCGAATGCGTTAGTGTTATTCGTTTTTTTTTTTAAACTGCAGAAGCATAAAATATTAAGATTTGTTTAAACTTATTAAAATTTCTCCTCTCTCAATATACAAGGTGTAGTTCAAATAACAAAAAATCTTACATTCTGTCATTGTCATTAAGAACAACTTTTACTATGAGACCAACCCTGAAATCTCGATTATTATTATTATGTCAATAACACCTTGTATAAGTGATTATTTTATATGCTGACTACTGTAGGTACGTTTGACTGAGTACTTTGATATTGAAGTATGGTTTTAAATAAGTTCTTGCCAAAATTTAAAGGAGAAACTCTAAGTTAAAGATTTTAACTTAGCCCATCACCGTCAGATAGACCCAGTCCTATCTTGAAATAATTCAGTATTTAAGTAGTTTAACATTTTATTTAAAGATTATGTTCAACGTTAACATACAATGTTGGCACACGCTGTTCTTAGAAGTCACACGGAACTTAATTAAGTCTTTATCTTATCTGTTAACTAAATAAAACTTTCCTTGAGCAGTTAAGTTAAGAACGGAAGATAAGTTAAAGCAACATTTAAAACTAAACCTACCTGAAAATAAGTTCTGGCACTAGGCCACAACCTAAATTACTATAAATGGTTGTAAGTCGAACAAAGTGTTTCGTCATAAGGTCTGTGATATTTTTAATATCACCGTCTGAATACGTCACTGGGCTGTCCCCCGAGCAGGCTTCACGGCGAAATGAAGGCTACCTACCCTGCAATTAGTGCTTTACGGTATTAATAAAGAAATCCCTTAATTCTTCCTTAATAAAAGAAATTCTTAACGTATTTGGTGCCGGGAAAATTCATTAGCATAACTCAGTTTTCCTCGGCTTACGTTATTAATACTCTTAGGTAAATGTAAGGCGCTCATTTTACACAGATGTTAGAAATTAATGTTAAATTAAAGTAATGGTATTTTTAGTTAAGGATAAAGTATAACCGAAGCGCTCGTCTAAATACCTTCGCAGGAGATCCCGTCGACGCTCAGAGAGCTTTGATTAAAAATACCAATTAAGATTACGAGCTTTTTATTCCACTTGTAATCAAGCAGTTAATTAGGATTTAGCGCGGGCGGTGGCGCCCGGCCGGCCCTGTGCGCTACTTACCGACGTTTTCATAATGATAAAATTAACGTTCTACTAAATGAATTAGAATATTAGACTCCATGCACAAGCAATCTTAGACTTAAAAAGTAATTTAGTGTTAACTAGATACCGTTATTATTTTCTATGAAGCTAAGAAAATTGTATAAAAAGGTAGACTCATAAATAGGTCAACTAAGTTCCAGTTATTTCCTAAGAGACAATAACTTCTACTTGTTTTAAATATAGGAACGAACATGAAAGCCAAGACATATCTCTCCCATTTTAGGAGCGGCGAAGTAACAAATCAATATTTGGAGTGAGTGCTTTTTCGTGCTATGGAGAAGCTTTTATCTGGACAACGGTCGGATGGCAGCACAAACAGTCACACGACAGAGACATTCACTTTAACATAAAACGCTCTATCTGTCCCACTCAGGGGACTTTGGACGCTGAATCAACTTTAATTTTGTTTTTAAAGTTACATCATTAGGTGCTCCGGATGGTCAAGATGACCTGTAGACCAATATTTCAGATAACATCTGACTTTTTGAATATTATGCCAGTATCGCGGAAATGGATTCAAAATAAAATTAATTGCTTTATTATGTTGAGCTACCTAATTGTTGTAATATAATGAATGATTTGCACTTTTTACTATCCGTATTTATGTTCAGATCCGCGGCATTAAAATATAAAACAAACACAAAACGAATACGTATTGAATTATTGACAAGTAAGGAAACACCGACGTAGGTCTTTGTTTATTCTCAATTAAACATTAAAAAAACTTCTCACAACCGATAAGTAAAGATAAGAGAAAAATCTCTTTGACATTTAATTCCTTATATGTACAACGCTCAATCTTATTTAAACAAATTAGAAGGGCAGGAAAAACATTTAATTAACGTTGCCAATGGTATAGTGAGGTTTAACCAATACAGACTAAGTGGAACTTTACCGCAAGCGTTAATTATTATCTGCGAGGAGTGCTCTTTGTTTAGTTGCTAACTCTAAATTAGTTTTCGAAATGGATCATTCACACCCCGGCAATCTCCCCCCGCCCCACCCCGCTCTTAGTAATTGGAACGTTCTGAGATGACACCACTCGGCTGCCTCTAATCAGTTAACAAGAAACTCAGTGTACACCATTGTGATCTGTAATCACATGCCACACGTCACGACGAACTTGAACCCCTTGATTGTGTACCGCACTTGTGTTTAGAACCTCTTCGGCCAAATGAGAGTCTTCAAGCCTGTGGGAAATTGGGCAAAGGTAAAGTAAATGCCCATGTGATAAGCGACCACGTATACAACAACAACGTTAGGTAGATTATTCAAATAAATTAAGTGAAGAACAGTCACTGAAACTGTATTAGGCTTGGAGTTCATAATGGGCCCAGCAGGATGAGAAGTGCCGCATGACTATCTGCCGACACTTACAAAATTAGATCGTTACTTAAGGCACAAAACGTAGTCGTTTTGTTTCAGCCGCTCAGCGAGGGCCGTAAGTAAGCACTTATCTTTACAGTTCCTGCATTAAGTCGTCAACAATTAAGCCTCATTAAATTTCATTAGTGGAACAGTCCCGCGAGTGGTGGCGCGGGGCGGCGGACTGCCGGTCCGACGCCGCTTAGACGGATAATCTCCAGCTGTCAGCCGCTAATGCGTTTTAGAGTACGTAATTTGAACCGTCGAGATCGGTGGTAATTAACGGCCGCAATTAAGCTAAGTGATTATTAGTAACTATGAGCGCAAAACGATGGATGCACTCGTCATGACCACTCATTGAACCAACTTAATTGGAATCTGATAGTGAAATGTTTGCCCGTCGTCTTCACAATGAGCGACTCATTCAAGTCCAAGCTTTCAACATAACTTACGGTTGAGAAAATATTTTCCAAGTTTTGATTTTTTTACTACTACCAGTGAGACGTTTCAGCTTTCCAATAAAATGTAATTTAAGTGAAGATACACATGAGAGCAGAGTGAAGGCTTTACGTCACTTCAATTTTGTGTTAAAAGTAAGTGTGCGCGCCTCAAGTAACCCGGAGGCAGGGGTAATGTATTCCCATATATACATAAGTGAAAACATTTTAAGAAGCTCCACGGACCCACTGCATCACCCCCGGGGTTAGGGCCTAAAAGCACTATCTCGGAGCCAAAGCCTTACAACTCTTCTCAAATTCAACTTACTTTGCTCTGTGTGGAGGTACCCGTACGTATGTTTTATACTGTACTAAACCATCTTGATACATCGCATTTATCAAAGCGTTCAGTGTTATTTTATTATTTCATTTAGTTATATATAGAGTACACCGTTGTCGTCACAGTGATAAAAAATTTCGAAAACGTCAACTTTCAGTAATGAAAATCGATATCCGATATTTTCGCAATTTTTTAAGGTTCCGAACTTATAATAAACGGAATCTTTTTTAGGGTTCCGTAGTAAACAAGGAACCCTTATAGTTTCACCATGTCCGTCTGTCTGTCTGTTCGAGGCTTAGCTCAGAGCCGGTTAGTAGTAGAAAGCTGTAATTTAGTATGGGTATACATATTAATAATGCCGACAAAGTGGTAAAATAAATCAAGAAAAATATTTTTTTTAGGGTACCTACCTCCCCTACACGTTAAGAGGGGATGTTTTTTTTCTCGCCTATCCCAAAATGTGGGGTATCGTTGGAAAGGTTATTTAAAAATATTGTGGGTGTGTGAAAATCATTTTTCAATAGAGTCAAGTGTCCCCCCCCCGCCAGCTAAATGTTTGTACTTGGATTTGTGAAAAAATTCACAGCAGTAGTATATATAACGAATTTAAAAGGAAAACTATCACAGCTAAGTAGGCTTTACAGGTTAACGAGTAATAATAGACCAACTTAAATTTGCAGTTTGAAAAACTGATCTCCCATGCATTCCTTATGGGAGAACATGTTTTTCAACTACAACGTTAAGTTTGTTCTTGCGATAAATTCATCCCAACTACGGAACCCTTCATTGTGCGTGGTCCGACACGCACTTGGCCGGTTTTTGTATAACTTCCTTTAAATGACGTCCGGGTTTTCCTTGTAGCTAATGATTATTTTAGTGAGGCACTGGAATTCATTTAAAAATGCATTATTAGTTCAATTAATTCAAGAAAATGAAAGAAAGAAAATACGTTTATTTGCGGTACACATGACGCAAAGAAAGAACAAAACACAAAAATAAACAATTTGGGGGAAAATATGCGTCACATCCACGCAAAACGGCCATCGCTCAGCATAATGCTGCGACCCTATGCGAGACAGAGTCCCAACGCTGGTTATCTTATCTATAATATAAAAATGAATCGCAAAATGTGTTTGTAAGCGCATAACTCAACAACGCCTGGACCAATTTGGCCAATTCTTTTTTTTAAATGTTCGTTGAAGTTCAAGGATGGTTTTTACGGCGAGAAAAATTTGAATAGTTGCCGGAAAAACCGTAAAAACAGCCCTTTTCTTTTTCTCATACAAACGTTTTCTAACTAAAACGTTGAGTCAATTTGAGCTCTATTGCTATTGTATAAAGTTCATATCAAATTACAAGCACTCACTGTTGTTTAAGCAATGTAGGTGTGTTTCTAACGTCAAAGAGTCAATTTCCACAGGGTAGGTAGGGTAGGTAGGGTAGGTAGGGTAGGTAGGGTAGGTAGGGTAGGTAGGGTAGGTAGGGTAGGTAGGGTAGGTAGGGTAGGTAGGGTAGGTAGGGTAGGTAGGGTAGGTAGGGTAGGTAGGGTAGGCAGGTAGGTGCGCCGTAGATAAGTACTTAGTGCTACTCGAGCGAAGCCGGGGCGGGCAGCTAGTTGAATATATTTTCACATGACTCATAAAAAGATAGTCTTCAAGTTAGAAAACTATAGTGACCGTTGATATCTGGAGTAGGTATCAAAGTTAATAATTAACTTTTGATTTTGGTGTACCTAATGTAAAGATTGACAGGGATTACAATGGCACTTTAATTTCTTGAAAAGCAACCCTTTCTACCAGAAATTTGCTCAGCTGAGTGGCGATGGATGTGTATGAGATTAACAAATTAGATCGATTGATTTCAATTGGAAAGCTTAGCTTGGCTTTAGCTTTGGTGGAAAAGGTTTCAACGAAGCTAAGTTTTGAACATATCTTACTCGCACCGCTACACCACTTAGCTCTGGTGGAAATAGAAACTTAGTTTCGAAGTTCAGCTTCACCGCTTACCTACCTCGACATCTCTGGTGGAGGCAGCCTTAATCTTAGGTATTTCTGTGGAACACAGTTTTTTTTTCAATCAAGTTTATGTCGTTGCAAGTTGCTATAATTATGAAGACTACATAAAAGATACAGCAACTTACCCATATTATTTTTTAAATCTTCCATACCCGATGTGGTAAAGTATCAAACATGTTAAGCTATAGTATACGGACACAACACACGTAACGAATTCAAGTTTAGTGTCGCACAGGGCTGAGACCGTAGAGCCGTGGTTGCAATTGACCGGCGGACAAACCGCAGCATCACCGCTCACGCGGCTTGCTTTGGGTTAGATCCCCTACGCCCACTCTCTCATTCCCCCACAAAATATCCTACATTAACCCTCTGTTTCTTCTGAAAAGCCACGAGTCGAACGACACCAAGTTTGCTTTCTTCACGTCACGAATCCGCGGCTATGCTCGATTTCATATAAAATAAATTGAAAAGTTTTGGAGTTTAATTCCGTTCCTCAAGCCGCCATCAGTTCGCGCTCGCGGCGGCGTGGCGGAAGCGAATCTCGATGTTTTGTAATGGAGCTTTTTAAAATGGAAGTCGAACTTTTGTCAGACACTTTTAGCCGCGCCGGAGATACATTTAAGCTTTTTAACTTTTCCACTCCGGTAATGTATCCCACACTTTCCTACGTCTGTCTGTAGTGGAGATGTCGTATAAGTTTTTTTACTGAGTAGATAGATGAAGTAAGCAACTTTTTTATTTATGTGACTCAGCTCGTCCCCAGTTGCTTGCAATAATCCTGCCAAAGAGCTTCTCTCTATCCGACTTCGTATTACTTGTTTTTTTCGTGTTCGACGACAGTGTAAACATTTTGCCTACGATCCATTAAGTAAATGCACTCTGGCCGCCACTCGGCACTGCATTAATATTGCATTTCTAACTCCTCCCTGCTGCCCCAAACCCCCACGATTGCCAGCCCTCGATGGACATTTACTTGGGCAGGTTTTCAGAAACAAAGCTAATGGACAGTGTTTTACATATCGCACGAATATTAATTTACAAATGTAAGAGTGATATACGTTCTTTTAGATTTTTTTTTGCAAAGGTGAACCAATGTAGGTACGCACTTGGATACAACAGTGGATCACATTATATACAAAACGTTATTCAAGCCGTACAGGCGATCAGAAACATTGACCTACCTTACTAAACGCACTAACAATAACGACATAACAAACCCCGTGACGGATTTTCGCATCGTTCCCCTATTTCACCCATACGAGTATACGGGAAGACATAAAGCAAGATGTGCCTAACTCCATAAAAGACGTCGCGTACATTTCTTACAAATTATATTAATCTCTCAAAATCAATAAGTGTTTGTAGCTAATGTAAGCGCTTAACGAGCCGCGAGCGGGACTCCTGAGCGGATCAGCAAATGGAGTGCTTCATGCATAATGTAGTGCAGGCTGAGTGTTGTTTTGAAAAGCGTTCTGAATTTGTTATTTTCGTCACACCAGGTGATGCCCAGGCACCTCATGAAACATTTAACGACATATCGATGTACATAATGTTGTTTGTTCGACAGGCTTTATGAAGATTCCACTTGATGGTATAGGTAATATAACACGTCTCGTTATGAACTTCGGTTCGGTTATGGAGACTTTCATGAGTCAAATGGGTAATCTAGATTATAAGTTCTATCATAAATTTCTTTTGAGAACGACTTTAGTTAATGACTATGTTAAATGCACAGGACACAAGATTAAAATATCCTTAGCGAGTGTTGTACATAGGGAAATGTAGGTACGTCTACCTACTTAAATCAAGCGCACCTTGGGCAGTCAGCCCCGGTAGGTACCATCTCACAAACTGGCGAATATTTTACAACGACATGAAGTATTTTTTACAAAGTTTTTACCGATACAAGAAGTATAATAGTCCTCTTCACCGTATCCAGCGACAGCGACCCGGACAAATTTTCTTTCTTTTCGTGAGCTCTCTGATGACTATCAAAACTAAATTTGGTCTTGAGGTTTACAGAAGAGCTGATCAGAGAGATCACCTGATCAGCATCGTTGTATGTGTAGATATAGGAAGGCTTTTGGCAACTTTTGCGTATTTGGCGCATCTTGTCTAAGTCTTCTAGACGACTTGTTTCAAAGCATTGATTGTGGATCAAAGTGCGCCACCTTTCTCGTATAGTAGTACGGTAGTCTAGTGGTATCCATGCGCTGTACATGACCACATCATCTCAGTTGTATCTTTATCAAAATCGCCTCCATGTCCATCATTCCAGTGCGCCTTAGGACCTTTGAGTTGGGACACGATCTTACAATTTTATGAGAAGGATAGACCGAAGATATCGTTGGTGGAAAATGCCAAGCCTTTTAATATCACCTCTATATAGACTCCAGCCGATCGATTCTGTAAAAATATCACCGTGAAACTTAGGTGATGTAAGTGTGAAGTGAGCTGTCAATAGTGTTAATCCCTAGCATCCTGCCGGTCGATTTGTGACAGTGACAGCTCACTTCACGCTCACTTCACCTAAGTTTCACGTTGATCTTTTTACAGAATCCACCGACATGTTTCTGCGGCACCGGTGAGTATTGGCAGGCAACTAAGGCCTTATAAACGCATATCTTAGTTTGCAGTTTCAGGTCGTGAGAGGTCCTCACACGTTTGTTAAGTTTCCCAAATCTGGCGGCTGCTTTAGCAATTTGTGCTGGAGCTTCAGACTTATCGTCGTTACAGACTTTACTTCCAAGATATTTGAAGTGTGATACCTCTTCCAGTGGCTCAGAATGCAGGTTAACAGTTGAGCTGTCAACGTCACATCCCCTTGGTGGCTGCTTTAAGATTTGGGTCGTTTCACGCTTATTACCAGTCCAAAGCTGCAACAGAAGCCTTGAAGATCATTATATAGTCTTGGCGTCTTTCCATACAGTCAGCGAACAGGCACACGGCATCGGTATAGAGTGCGTCAAGTACAGGAACCCTAGACGTCTTAGTCATCGCTCTGAAGCGTGAGATGTCGAAGACAATTTTATAACTACGGACGTTAAGTTTAATCCGTCCAACTCTATGCTTTAGTGCATCATTCAACACAGTCGAGAAATAGAGGGCAAACAACGTGGGATCCATGACACAACCTTGCTTCACACAACTGGTTACGTGAATTGGGTCTGAAAAATCGTTTTCATGTTGAACACGCGCCGTTGTACAGTCGTGAAACTGACGAATCATGTTGACGAATTTCTCAGGAAAATCAGCCATTTTCAACACTACCCAAAGCGCAGCGCGTGGCACGCGGTCAAAGGTCTTTTCTAAGTCAACGTAGCAAATGTACACACGGCTACACATCAAGCTTTAAACTTCCAGTTTATGCTGATCTCGCAATGTATAGGATTTCTGTACAATACGAGGTCAGCTTATACTGAATATCTATAACTTGATGTGTAGCCGTGTGTACAGAGGACGATTTAGTTCGAGGCTTTTCTCCTGAATTTGCCTCACTATGGAAATCCCGTCAACAGTTCCTCTGCCAGGTCTAAAACCACACTGCGAAGACAGGAGGGCGATGCCCCTGTAGGAACCACACTCGGATTATTCACCTTTGCCTTTATACATTTTGCAAATGATGGAGGAATCCTTCCAGTCTTGAGTTTCGGTTTCCCATACCTTGAGCACTACCATTGAAGAGCCTACTTTGTATATGTGGACCACCATATTTGTGGACCTTTGATGTTAGACAATCAGTGCCTGGTGTTTTGGCATTCTTCAATCTTTTGACGGCTGACATGAACAAGCTGATATGAACAAAGGTTGGTGGATCAGCTAGGTCTTCCTTAACGGGACGGCATTCAAGATTTTCAACATAATGTTAAATCAGTTGTCTGTGAGCAGCCTTTGGTAATTATTGACGATGAAGATGTGACCAACAGGCATAGTTGCTTTGACCGTAATCCTGCATCATCACTCTCCTTATTAACACTTTCGACTCCACCCATTTTCATAGAACTCATACGCCATGCCACCATACATATTGGAAGTGAACCCTCCAGGAGGGTTGCTGGCATTACGTTTGCGCTAAAGTTAACCATCGCGGACGGTCAACAGCATTAGGTTTAAAACCGTGTTATAAAACACTGTAAAACGAAGTAAAATTGTGTTTTCAGGGGGTCTTGTCGCTTTATGTAGTTTCCAACCTTTTAATAGTTTTGTGAATAATTGTAACAGTGAACAGGAAATTAAAAAGGAAATGCTTGGATTTTAAAACCAACGCATATACTAATAAATCTTGTTAAAATGTACATCAGATTTTATTTTCACGGTTTATAATGCTATATTCGCTAAGAAAAACCTACATTTAGAATGAGCCCTCCGCGAGGGCTCCCGACATCCCTTATGCGAATAGATGAACCCTCCAGGATGGCTCCCGGCACTGAACGTGTTAAGCACTACCTAAACCTTAACTTTTAAAATAATATAATTTAATCAGCCGTTGGGTAACATTTCAAACTAGGACATTTTGACTATGCTTGCTGGCTGTGGTACAGCTGCTTTTTCTACCTTGCCGCAGCACTTACCTCGCCTGCAGTAACTTTTGGTGTATGTCTGTGTGACAGCGTTGTTCTTCTAAACTGCGCAATAGTTTTTTTATGCAGTTTTCACCATCATTCAGAGAATTAATTCCGGAAGCTTTATGTGTCATCATCATTTCGGCCACTGCTGGACATATACCTCCGCCAAGCACCGCCAATTCAACCAGGTTCTGTGCTTCTTGCATTCAGCGGATTCCTGCGGCCTTCACCAGGTCATCGGTCCACCTTGTGGGGGGGTCATCACTGGCAAAACGCACTGCTCCAGAACTTTCGTCTTGAGACACTGCGGTATATGACACGAGAAGATAGTACGCAGCTTCCCGAAACGCCCCCCAGACGAGTCGCTTCAAGGAGGACGATTGACCTCTTTCTCGAAGTTGGACCTACCTAACTGGACAGTTTGTCCTAGGTAAACATAGTCGTCCACAACTTAGAGTGTAGTGTCTCCGATCTTCATGAGGGTGGGTGTTACATGGGCATTCGACCTTCGTTTTGTCCATGTTTATTTTAAGACCCACTCTTTCGGAAGCTTTACTGAGGTCATCGAGCATTGTACTGAGGTCCTTCGTAGTCTCAGCCATGACTACTATATCGTCGGCAAACCGTAGGTGAGTGATGTACTCGCCATTAATGTTGATGCCAACCCCTTTCCGGTCTAGAACCTTGAAGACATCCTCTATCCTTTTTAAGCTTAATGTGTATAATTAATTAATATTTAACTTAGATCGCGGTGAAAATTTGGTTAAGACTAGCACAGACTAGGGAAGCATGGCACAAAAGGGAGGAGGTCTATACTCAGCAGTGGGTGGAAGAAGGCTGCCAAACCTCATCCTCATCATCATTATTGGCAGCCTTTTACTTTCACAGAAATCTCGAAGTTTTTGTCGCCACATTAGTAGAAGAACAGAAAATGTATTTTTGGTAAAATTCAATAAACTGGCGAATAAATAAAACCTAGCACTCTGTACGGTCTATTTCAGCGTTTTATTTACTTATTTCCTCGTAAGTATGTAAAAAACCTCGTTTGCTAATCCTGTTTTTAAACTTTCCATCCCTTGCTCCTATAATCACACACACTGATCTGACGCTTCTTTCCAGAAAACATAAATGTAGTTCGAAAACGTAAAATATCATCAGAGTTTCTTTGTGTAGCACTTCTGCAGTTGCATTGAGGAATGCACGAGAGAAATGTGATTACCTGTTACCTATACTGCCACCCCTAGTACTAGGTAACCTTCCATCTTCACCGGCCCGGTGATTTACTACAATTACTAATCTCGAACAGAAAGAACTTTTTCAAAAGTGAGTAGGAAGATACGTACCTAAAAGCATCGGTAGTTAATGTTACAATTATCTGCCCTGATCCTGTAGGTAGCTTGATCACAGGAATAAGCAGCAGCATCACCTTGTTTTTTTATTTAATAAAAATCTATGTTACCAGTCTCAATCTGCAAAGGCCTATTTCGTCACCCTCAAAAGTATACCAGAATTACTTCAGTGACGGATACAAGAAAGATAAGTCGAAATACGAATGAGTTGGATTCTTGGTACCAGCTTAAAGTAGGAATCATCTCTTTGCCGTAAAGCGAAATTTCTATATCCTTACGTAACTTTATTAAATGATAACAGGAGATAACCGGCACCTCAGAATTAATTAATCCACTCAGAGATTGCATCTAAAAGCCCGCTGCCCCCGCGCACCCCCCTCCACCCGGGGTCGATCCGTTTCCAGCCACTTAAACTTCACGCGGCGCGCTCCTAGCTTCCGTTTTAATTACAAAATTAATTCAAAATGTAATTAAAGTTAACAATAAGGCAGCAAACAATTGAAGTTATTTATGTTAGTTTATGCTTTATGGCGAGTACTGCTACGTTGGAAATGCGATTTACTCAAGAGCCGAGTGGAATATGCTGACTTCTATTGTTACGTCTTCAGCTCTACAGGAAATATAGCACTAATAGCACTCGATGATATGTGAGATGGCTAATTAATATATGCAGTATTTATTTATTTATTAAGCAAGGCACACCAACGATATATTTACAACAGTAGTCACAATAGGATCACGAGTCTTCACAACATTCACAATAAAAGGTTAACAATTCATTACATTATAAGAATATTAGACAACATAAAATATAATTAAACTGGATATGTAATTCAAATGACATTAAATTAAATTATTATTATAAATTACAGTATTAAACAATTTAAAAAAATGTACCTATATATTAAGATTAAAATTAAAATTATATTAAAACATACATAAATCATTGGTTAAGTCGAGTATTATAATAATAGGCAGCTGATTAGAGGACAATTTTGCAGATTTTAGTTTTAAATATTGGCAGACTATCAAAGAAAATGTCGATATTGCTGTCGACCGAACAGGCTATGTTGTAAGAAGTCAACATTCTGTTTAAGGGTAGTATAGGTATACATGTATGTGAGTAGGTATGTCACATTGCGGTTGTAGGTTTTTCATCAAATATCTAATGCCTGTCTATAGTTTAATTTAACCGGAACAGAAACAACATTGTTCTTGATAAAAAAACACATTATTCTGATTTTTAAACTTACATATTATGACCTGTACAAGTGATCAAGCTAAACCTTTATTTCAGTAAAGTATTAGGAGATGAGCCGCATCGACGACTGATCCATTCCACGTCGCTATACAGGCAATAAAGCTCTGTTGAAAAGCACTTAACAGGATTGATTCAGACCATTTACCATTCTATAAACAAACACAACCTTTCCATTATGGTAAATTATAAAACCTTTTAGCAAATCGAAATCGAAGAAAAAGGAGCGGTCTACTTTGACGCTATTGGATATTATTATTTAAATAGGTTTGGTATGGTATCTAGCATTGAATTCATTTACCCTGTGGGTACCAATAGGTACTTTATCACTAACCCCGTACCCAAAACATGAATAGGTATTAGATTCTATGCAATAATACACAGCATAGAAGGCTTGAACCCTAAACATGTGATTTCCTTTTTTTTACTTAATTTTTCTGCATAGCGGAATTATTTTTAGCTCCAAAAATTCGCTTCTGAAAAACTAAATAATAGGTATGTACCATTGGCAAATATTTGTGTTATTAGATCAAAAACCTACTTTTTTATTTTAGTTCGATAGACAAAAAAGAAGGTTCTATAAAGATCGTCAAAGGGGAGCGACACACCAACCAAAATTACCTACGCGACGAAAATTCGATCTATGTAGGTAGTTGGAAAAGCATTGCAGGCGTGGGTAGGTAAGCATTAAGCCTAATAAATTGCACCTCCTCCCCACATTTTCTATAGGTACCTTACCTTCAAACAATAATAAAATTGAAATGTGTATGTAATAAATTAATAACTAGATACATATTAGGCAATGGAGGGGCGCGCATTTTTAAATAAGACAAACTTCTAGATATACCTACAAGCTTAGTTTTTGTAACCTTAAAACCCGACAAATGGGTTGTAGTATTTATGTATTCATCAATAAGAACAACTTTACTATTGAGTGGAAAAAAACTTGCAGTCGCGAAAAACTAATCAACTGTGCCAAAGCACAGCTAGGGTACATTTTGCCGATTCTTTGAGTAAATAAAAACTAAGGTTATTTATATTTATGTATTCCTGCCTACTTTTATTAGATGATATTGAAATCACATCCGCTCCAGAATAGTTTTAAATGTTAAAGTTAAAAATTCTCCTTCATAACCGGCGAGAACATAAAGTACGCACTTCGGTAGTGTCGGTTGTGCAGTTCTGCAGTCATTACTTACGTTCTTCTTTGAGACTTGAAACTTTACGGTGAGTACAAGGTACATAATGTGTGATCTTGTAAATTGATTTACGTAAAGTACCGAATTGAATTTCCTACATCCCCGCAATTTACAGATATAGATCTATGCTCTCTCTAGAGAGAAGGCTTTCTGTCACGGGTGGTAATTTATTTTATTTTGTGTAACCAGTGTCGACATCTACAAGATTTTCGTGTAACTAAAAAATATTGCGCGCGAAAACTACAAGGATAAACGAATGTAGCAACACTAAACACAAACTTATGTCAGTGTCACTGTCAAGCAGGCGAGATTATTTTGAAGTTTGGTGTATTTTTAATTAAAATACAAAAATTACTACGGATATGAAGTAACGCCGTTATTTAAAATAGCCTGTGTGATACACCGTCAAAATCGTTCAAGGTTAAATTGAATAAGACACCATGCCTACTACTAGAAAGAAAGTTATCAAAACCGTGTACAAAGATGAGGCTAGTGAGGCAGAAGACGGTGATTTTAGCGATTCGGGATCAGACGCGAAATTTTCTGCAGAAGCTGAATCTAGCTCTGAAGGAGACGCTGACTGCGTTCCTTCCTCTGGAGACGAGTTCGACAGAAAAAGCAATGTTAAATTAACTCTTAAACGTACAACAAAAGTTAAGACGGTCCGGAGAAAGCCCAAGTTTGCGCAAACATTACTAAAAAGAATAAACAAACAAACGACTGCCGTCGATGAAAATGATGATGAAATTCCCACATCTCAATTCTCCGTCAAAGACCTCACAGAGGCAGATAAATTACTGCCTTCGTTTCTTAATTTATCAGAAAGTGGTAAGTTTTGGTGGTACAAGATAAACAAGCATGCTTGTATAACAGGTTTGAACCTGTCTGCACAACAAAACCAAGTACTTTTGATAATATTTATGTATTTTACCTTCCATGTTTCAGACAGTAGTGATGATGAATCTCCAAAAGTTTCAAAAAATGCCAGCATTACCTCAGTTCTGCCTACAGAACCAGACAAAGATTCAGGCAGTGATAATGATGTTAACATGGAATATAAAGATGTAAGTACCTTCTCATTGTATAGAACCTCTTCATACTGTATTCTTAAACTTAGATAATTTTATAATTATTTATTATATTTCTTATAAGAAAATAATTTTAACTTTATTTATTGTTGTAACATAACAATAAATAAAGTTAAAATTATTTCCTTTGTGGCAGACATACCAGGGATGGACGGTCTATCCAAACACCTAATCAAGAAGTGTAAATAACAGTTAAAAAAAACAAAAATTACTGCATCGCCTTAGGTTTTAATTTTTTTTTACATCAAATCACAAATATTTAGTTAAGCTTTTATTAAAAAAATTGCTTGCATACAGTACGTAGCTAGACACATATTGAGTACTTAATATTATGTTAATCCTAAATCTTTTATAAATAGTAAATATTTTGACCTTTTTATTTACAAAGGGTAATCTTGTCAAATAAAAAACAGTATGGCAGAAACTGCTATTAAGGCGACAATCAGGGGTTATCTAGTCTTTTCCATGTAGCTGCCTGTGAACTCCTTCAATAATTTGCCTATTTTCTCAAATGTGTTAGGTGAAATTAGTACCACTGAAGAGAGTAGTGACATCGATACAGTATTTTTGTTCAGTGATATTAATGCTTATCCAAAAGAACTGTTTTATGAAGACCTTGAGAGGTATTGTTTGGATAGGTTTTGGCCGACTCGGGTAGTTGCACATTTGTGGACCATTATCACAGCATTAGTAGGTGGCTAGATCACTGGGTGGTCCTGTCAGCTTGAAAAACCATTGTAAAGGAAGGTATATTAGAGGAGGTATATGTGTCTGACCATCCTCCTATGTATATTGAATGTGATCTAGATGCGATTAAGCCGAAGCTATGTAATTCTGATATGCAGTTCTGTGGGGGAGAGAGATGAGTCGCAAATTAGTGAATACCATGACTTATGTCAGGAAGGTTTGCAAACCATTGATTTTCCTTTCGAGTTCACTGACTGTAGCTATGGGACATGTAACCTAAGTGCCCACAAATTAATAATAGACTCATTGTATGACCAAATTGTGCAGGTCTTAAAAAATGTGGCTATCCTAACCAAGGGTAGAAATAATGCTAAATGTCGGAAAAAGGTTCTGTGTGGCTGGAACAAACATGTAAGGGAAGCTCATTGGGATGCCAGGCTTAGGATCAAGTCGTGGGTTTTTCACAATCGACTATTGGTGGGCATAGTGTACAAGCAAATGTGCGATGCTCGTATCTCCCTCGCGACCGTGACAGAGGTCTGGACGCTTTCTTTGATTCTTTCTTGCAAAAGTATCTAAAACTACCCGATGCGCGGTTTAGGTTTCGGCCCAGACTATCTATTGAGAGTGCAATCTTAAGTCTCAAGCACACTGTCCAGTACTACACTGATCGTAAAATACCGGCGTAAGCCTGTTTTCTGGATCTCTCCAAGGCCTTTGACGTCGTGTCTTACGAGGTGCTTTGAAGGAAGCTAGGGGACAGTGGTATACCGGTGGAGATGTCGAACATCTTTAAATATTGGTACAATAACCAGACGAACTGTGTCGAATGGTCAAGCACTCTTTCCGATTCGTACAGCCTGGAGAGCGGCGTGGGGTTATCATCTCCAAAGCTCTTCAGCCTGTATGTAAACGCTGCTGGATCCCACTGCAGAGGCGCTCGGAGAAATGCTTCTTCTTCTTTTCGTGTGGTTAATACCTAACCTGGTGACAGAGTTTTAAAGCCGCCCATGGGCCTCTGACTTGGCTTCACATGCCATCGAGAAATATCTCTCAGGCATGCCGGTTTCCTCACGATGTTAGGAGAAATGCTGCAAGTTTGTGAAGCCTATGCCGAGTCACACGGACTTATTTACAATGTAAAGAAAAGTCATGGTCTTTAAGGCCGGTAAGTGTCCTGAATCTATTCCACCCATTACTTTGAATGGTGTTAACTCAGATAGGGTGTCGCAGTTACATTACCTTGAACATAACCCTACCGACGACTTTAAGGATGATGTTGATATAGAGATCCTAGCGCAGGGCCCTGTCACTCCGTGGCCACATGCTGGCCCGTAGATTCGCTCGCTATACGGACCAAGTCGAGATCACGCTATTTAAAGCGTATTGCCGGGGTCTGGACACGGGTGGTCTATGGATTAGTTATACCAAAAAATCCCTGGACACTGTGCGTCCTATACAATAACATTTTCAGGATGATGTTAGGACTTATTTCTGCAGTGCCTCCAAGATGTTCGCGCAGGCTCATACTGACGATTTTCATGCCGTCATTCGGAAAAAAGTCGTGTCACTTATGAGGAGGGTGCGTGGGTCACAACAGCATTCTGAAAACTATAGCTGAAGATGTAACATGCACCTGTGTTGAGGCATTTCATTCGTCTGGTGATCTTTTAGGGTGGTATCTCCCTATTGGTTATCTTGACGGGGCGGACTCTCTCAGCACAGCAGCATTTGTGTATACAATTGGATGCATATGATGAGCGTTGTCCTTTGTAATTGTATTAAAGTACTAACACCTTTACATCTAGTTGTCGCAAAATAAATAATATTGAATTTGAGAAACACTTGTATATTATGTACAGGACAAGATTAAATTATTATTTTATTAACAGGTTTGGTCAAACAACATCCAAGACAACAGTGAAGAAATTGCCAAAAAGACATTTATGGAGCTCGAAAAACACAAGTCCAAAGTTGAAGAGACTAAAGCTTCACTTCAAAACTACACATTGAAAGTAAATTCAGAAAAAGAATCTGATGTAAAAGATCTGTTGGCAATGGGAGAAGAAGCAACACCTGAAGTACTTGAACCAGTTAAAGTTAAGAAGAAAACTAAGTTAAGAAGAAAGAAAGATGACAGTGAATCGGAGGAAATGGAAGACTGGGAGGAAGTTAAAGGTAGGACTCAAAGTTCCAAATGGATCTGCCCCAACCTGTAGTGTGTTTTATTATAAACTAGCGACCCGCCACTGCTACGTAAGGTTTTTATGACTTGAAAAAACATTGACATTTCTTAATTATCTATAAGTTTAATATTAATGTAATAGACACCTGGAATACATTCTCCAAATTGTGTTGAAAACCTCATCAAAATCCGTTGCCTATTTTAGAAGAACAACGTGGACATACAGAGAAACGCGAAAAGCGACTTTGTTTTATAATATGTATAGATATAGAAGCTACTTTACCGTAAAGTAATGTAGCAACAAAAACATTTATAAAATAAGTCTGTAGCACAATAAAAAAGAAATGTAATGTATAAATCGCCATTGTAACCGTACCTGAACACTCTAGTGAGAGTGCATATGTCTAAATTTAATCATTTAAAACGTAATTTTTTCATCATTTCAGAAACAAAACCATCGTCTCAACAAGGCATACAACTTTTTGTTAAATTCCCTGAAGCAGCATGCAGAAAGAGTAAAAAAGAAGATGTTGAAATGATGATGAAAAGAAAAATGAATAGAGTTAAAAAAGAGTATCAAGTTTACATGCATAAAGTACATGTTCTGTGTTGGTTAGGTCATGGCAATTTTGTGAGTGGAGTGTTAAATGATCAAGAGCTTATGGCAGCTGTATTATGTTTGGTTCCATCCAAAGAATGCTATCCTGGAGAGAGAGTAGACATGAAATATGTTGAACAAATTACAACTTGGTACAAAGATAAACTAACACTACAACAAGATAAAAATGAAAATAAGTTCAAACCAAAAGCTCCACCTCTTAAAATGATATTGTTAGAACAAATTAAAAAAAGAATTGTTACTAATAACAAATATTTAGTTTTTATATATGTCACTATGCTAAGAGCACTAGGACTTCAATGTCGTGTTATGTTTAATTTTGTAACATTACCTTTAAAACCACCAAGTTCTGAACTGTGTTCACTTTCTACAAAGCCGAAAGAAGAAAACGCAGCCACTACTGATAAGCCTAAGTCACCAACTGTTAAGAAAGAAGATAAAAATTATGAAAATCGAAAGCAAAAAGCTGGTCCTTCCAATTCCAAAGCTAAAAAGCAAAAAATTGCACAAGTAGATGGGAATGATGACAGTTTTTTTTACAGTGATCATGATAATATAATGCAAGTTGATGGAAGTGATGATACTGTTGCTAGGAAAACAAGATCTGTAAAACGAACAAAAGCAAATGAAAATAATACAGAGAAATCTGAGAACGAAGATGTATCACCACCAAAAATTGGCAAAAAAAGAACCGGTCGCGCATCTCCCAAGCCAGCTATAAAAAAAGATGAAAATAACATAGTTGATGGTAACAAACTGTCACAGAAAGGAAAAAATACAAAGGAAACTAATACTAAAGATAGTGAAAGCACAAACAAAGCAACTGATGTAAATCTTAAACAACCAACTAAAAGCTTAAATCGTGGACAAAAATCAAAACCTGAAACAAATAATTTATCAGAAGTGAAAGATTCTACACCAATTAAAACCTTAACTCGACAAAAATCAAAAGCAGGAAGTAGTCATAATTTACCACAAACAAATGATACAACTTCTGATATCAATACTGCTACCAACACTAGAGGCAGAGCACAAAGGAGTAATAAAGGTATAATAAACGCAAATACTGAAAAAAAAGTAAGTGTACCTAAAATATCTGTAACAGATGAGAATGCAGACGATGTAGCAAGTAAATATTTTGAAGAGACGAAACCTGCCGCAAAACCCAGCAGGCTATCAAGAAAACGTTCACAAACTGCTAATCCTGATGGCTCACAGATTCCAAACAAAGTAGAAGACAAGGGCAAAGTTGTCAAAGCAAATACCAGAACAAAAAGTGCCCCTGCGACCGCTGTAGAAAAGAGCAAATATTTTGAAAGTCAACCTAAAGAAATAGCGCCTAAACGATCTGTAAGACAAGTTAAAAAAGAAATCAAAGCTGAAGACAATCAGAGAGTGAGTCATAGAGATCTTGCGAAAGCTAAGAAGGGGAAAGGGGATGTCACTGGGGAACTGGTAACCATTATCAAGAGTAGAGTTAAAGATGCTAAATTGGAATCAAAGAAAGGAGTGGTGAAAGGTGAGTTGTGTAATGAACTAAAGTATTTCAGTGAGTGTTAAACTGTTTGATGAAATACCTAGTCACAGACTCTAAAAAAAAGGTTAGGTAGAAGCAGATCGCAATGGACTAGATGGAAAGAATAAAAGGGATCTCAGGCCTACAGACTGATAATATCAAATAATACATGTTTTCAGGCAAAATCAAGGAAGAATCCGACGAGGATAGTGATTATTTACCAGTAGAAGATCCTAAAAAACGCAACTCTGAAAGCGAAGACGAGTTCAAACCTACCAAAATTAGCCCCAAGCCCGGTACCAGCCGCCGCATAGACCGACGAGTTTTATCATCTGTGTCCAGTGATGAGCCCAAGAAGAACAGAATTGATGTGTGGTGTGAAATATTCGTTGAAGAGCTAGAACAGTGGATTTCTGTAGATGTTATTAAAGGGAAAGTTCATTCTTCTGGTGATCTTTATGTAAGTATCTACTAGCTTTCGCCCACAGCTACGCGTAGATGTTGAAAATTATCCCACTGGAACGTAGTACTGGGATAATAGTATATTATGTCCTAATCCCAGGTCATCGTATATCCTTGTGCGAAATTTTATCCGAATTGGCTGAGAGGATTTGTATGAAATTAAGGCGTGATAAGGTGACAGGCAGAGTTCCTTATGTTTTTGAATAATGGTACATAGTACCTACAAAGAAAAACAATGTGGTTTTTGAAGATAGACACTCACTATCATTTCCATTTGTCATTGTTCCAAATTTGAAATCGGAATATTAAAAAAAAATTGTTTAATTGCAATAAGTCGCCTTTTCGCGTTTCTCAGTAGCAAAATTAGCGTGGATTTTTTTATGAAAACAATTGAATTCATATCAGGGCTTCTTTGCTGGCCATTCCATTACCATCATGCAGGGATTCTCGAACAATTCTTGCAGTGGGCGCCCTTGCATTATCATGCATAAAAATTAAATCCTGGCATACTAACTCTGCATATTATGGCGTTACATAAGCCTCTAGGCATTAACAAATGTTTCGGTTGCTATTTAGTAGTGGCAAACGTGGTCCTGTCACAACCTCAAGACCAGTTTTTCTTTCGATGAAAATTCCGCCCAGAGCTGTCCATGACCCCCCGCCATAACTCACGTTCTTTTCAATGCAAGATTACTAAAACGGTCTCTCTCTGTCTTCGGCACACTTGCCCACGTCCATTATTGCCATACAGCATAGCTCCATTGATGTTGAGTCCAATGCAAATGTTCGCGTGCAAACTGTAGGCGCGCCATTCTGTGAGCTCGTGTCAGTTTTGGACCATTGACCTGGCTTATGAGGTTTCAGGCCACGTTCTTTGAGTCTCCTTCTAATAGTTCGAACGCAAATAGCCAGTCCATGAAAGTCTCGAAACTGTTCTTGGACCTGTACTGAGGTCATGTGACGATTACGCAGGCTGGTGGTAAAGATAAACCCATCTTGTCGTGCTGTAGTGACCTGGTCTCGTGGTCCTCCTGGAACCGCCATTCTCCAGGTAAATTCTTTGAACGGCTGAACAACTTACATGAAGTTGCCACAGCTTGCGCGGCTACTTCATAATTTTGATGTTTTAGGCCTATAAACATAAAAATGCTTGGTGGTTCGATTTAGGAGCCCGGGAGTGTATTAGTATGGATATACAATATACATAAATGCTCTAATCGATAATTGTCTTATTAAATTAGTTCTCATATTACCCATGTAAAATTTTCCACAGAATAGTGCCACTCACCCTGTGTGCTATGTCGTCGGTTGGGATAACAATAACTACCTCAAGGATTTGACTCGTAAATATGTGCCCCACTGGAACACAGTGACACGCAAGCTTCGCGCCGAAACACCGTGGTGGAGCCAGGCAGTTCGACCTTGGCTAGGACCGAAGACTGCCAGGGACAGAGAAGAAGATGAATACTTGGACAGAATGCAGCTAGAAGCACCGTTACCCAAAAGTATTTCTGAGTGAGTAACATAATAAGGTTTTATTGATTTTTATGGGGCTGTGCTTAAATATACCATCATTAGTCAACTTCTAAGCCCGAATCCTTCTAAATCGTTTCCTCAACAAATTCGACGACTCTATTCTACGTCATTCAAAGCAGACGTCATCCAATTGAGGAGAAATAAAAATGAAGACACTGCATTGTCTTCATTTCGAGGAAACGACAGAGATTACGAGGTTTAGTCATTACTCAATATATTTCATGCATTCTACAATGTGAACTTAGGTGGTAGGTTTTACAAAGAAAGGATACACACAGTCAAGATACTCCTTAGGCTATTAAATAATTACCTGTTATTAATCCTACAGATACAAGAACCATCCACTATACGCGTTGAAGAGACATCTACTAAAGTACGAGGCTCTGTACCCGGCCGACGCGGCCGTGCTTGGTTTCGTACGAAACGAACCTGTGTATGCGCGGGAGTGTATATACACGTGCCGGTCTAGGGACACGTGGCTCAAGGAAGCTAAGGTCGTGAAACTAGGGGAGACACCGTATAAGATCGTTAAGGCACGCCCTAAGTGGGATAAGGTTAGTTATCTTCTGGGTTATCACCACTTAGAACTGTTACATTACTTTAGTGGTATAGTGGTATGCAGTCTGCCAGGTCTGAGAGTGCAGACATGCCTTAACACAACAAATGTACTGTTTGCTACGTTTTTGAAAATACGAGAATGTAATCTGTAGATCATCAGAGCCACGTTCATTTGAAATGAAATGAAATTGTGTATTCGGGGAATTGGATTGACCGCGTGTAAGATGTGATGTTTTGATCCCTTATTCCGTCTCGATACTGTTCTGCTTCTACCAAAGGAATAGTAATCTTGTTTCTAGTCTTGTTTTTGCTTTCTACTAGAAATACTACGTATAACATCGACTCATGCGAAATAGTTATTTTGGTTCTATGTCTATTCTGCATCCCGCCGCATTAAGTTTGATGTTCGCACTCCAGAGGCGACAAGCGTCATAGACGAAGATTATTTTTTCAAGTATGTTATTACTAGCTGTTCCCCGCGACTTCTTCTGCGATCCAGGATGAAAATTATATAGTAAGCCTATGTCCTTCTCCAGGTCAAGGTCTACCCCTGTGTCAAATTTCATCCAAATCCGTTCAGCCGTTTTAGCGTGAAAGCGTAACAAACAAACTCACTTTCGCATTTATAATATAAGTTAGGATTTATATTGTTCCACTGCTGAGCTTAATTTTTCCCTTCTCCAGCCAATCGGTCAGGACGAATCTAAATCATCACGCCTAAGAAACGCTTCTTAGGCCTGCCTCGGTGACGACGTGACGACGCTCGTCTTCAGACACCCACTGTGTGCGATCCTGGACCATCACTCCTGAATACCTGATGCATCCTATAAGTGTGACTACCCAGCCCCACTTTAGCCTCGCAGACTTATCGCCAACATCGGCGCTGCCTTTACTGAACCGTATTATTATGTTGCTAATTGATCGGTCAGATTGACAAAGGCACAAGTACAAGTTCTTTTATTTTATTTCCAGCTCTCAAATAAAATGATAACTGATAAACCTTTGGAAGTATTTGGACCATGGCAAGTGCAAGAATACGAACCACCAACTGCAGAGAATGGCATAGTACCTCGCAATGCATATGGCAACGTTGAACTCTTCAAAGATTGCATGCTGCCTAAAAAAACTGTTCATATCAAATGTAAGTTATGTATCATGTTTTTTTTTTTTTATCTGTATGATTTCTTTGTAGCCTTTCAAAATGAAAGTAATGTCAGTGGAGTTTTTATCATAAACCTTCAAACATCCATCCATCATAAACCTTCAATCAATTGAAGGTTTGTAATAAAAACTCCACCAGTTACACTAGTAACAACATTCAGATACTTATAGTCTGTTTTAAAACTATCTGATGAAAGTATAAACAAACCCTGTTTAGGTTAAATTCTTACTCAATTACTCACTAAAGAAAATGAGACATATTCATATGTATTTAGACGCTTGCAACTTTATATCACATCAGTTTTTCTAACAATTATTATTTGAATAACATCGTCCAAGAAAATTGAGGTTATAAAATTATCCTCAATTGTCAAATGAAACTAGAATTTCGGGTTGAAGTATGCAAATAATCAAATCAAAGTACTCAATTTATAAGTGACACTACAAATAAGGCATCCACAGGTGGTATGTTTTTTGAATCATTTGTTTACATTTTCATCGGATACTTTCGGAACAGACCATAATAATGCTACTTTATTATCACTCTGCCCTTATCCCAATTTAACGCAGCGCATCTATTTCTTCCATACATGTCTATCAACCATAATTTCAGAGTTCACTGTATTACTTATAAAATAACATGATTTCACAGTACCCAACCTGAACAGAGTGGCCAAGAAACTGAACATAGACTGCGCGCCTGCGATGACTGGGTTCGATTACAACGGTGGCTACTGCCACCCAGTGTACGACGGTTTCGTAGTGTGCGAGGAATTTGAAGAGATCATTACTGAAGCATGGGTCGAGGTAAGAAATAATCTTTGAAAACCTTTCAAACTTTTCGCGTATCTAGGTATCTATGTATCATTGTATGTGGGATTCTTTATACCCTCGAAGCATCCTAACACCTGGATAGATTTAAATACATGAAGTGTATATCGACGTCTAGGTCGCGCGATGGTAACAGGCCAGGATTTGTTTAAAAAGAAATCAAAATGGCGGATTATACACGTCAATACCCAATGTCTTAAAAAAATCCTTTTTTAAATTATTTATGTCATAAATGAAATCTCAAAATATTGCCTCTTTATTAATCAGGATCAAGAAGAACAAGAGCGCAAGGAAAGAGAAAAGATAGAAACAAGAGTTTATGGTAACTGGAGACGCCTGATCAGAGGGTTGGCGATTCGTGAACGTCTTAAGTGTAAATATGGATTTGAGGAACCTAGCACATCAGAAACAGCAAAAAAATCTAAAGGACCAAGATTGGTTGTGAAGAAAAAATGATGAGAAAAGTATTTTACACTCTTTTAATTAATTTTGAGATTACAGCTAAATGCATGATAGGTTATAATAATTATGATTAAATACAAAATGCCCAATGATAAGTAACTGTAATAAAATTACTAGTTACATTGGAAATGAGAATGTGTACATCATGTTTTGCCTAATAATAATACGAATACTACTTTAATTTTATAGAATTAATTCAAGTTAATTATACTTTCATTTTGTTTTAGTTTTAAGTTGTTACTTTTACACTATTAACTTAAGATTAGTTCCCCCTGCTACCTCATTTTTATAATCATCACAAGATACTCAGGTGATATTGAATCTTTTTATAATAATTTGTGATAAATCTAGCAACCTAAGTTTATTTTTCTGTGTATACCAAAACGACTGCCAATTATCTATCTTCTATTGTTTTAATTTTACCATGTTTTTAATTTTGTTTGTTCCATAAAAAAATTTGTTTGTACCGAATAATTCAACCAATAAAATTTTATTTTTAATACTGCGTTTTAATAAGTATTAACTCAACTTTTGAATATTTTGGATTCGTAAAGAAAACACTAAATATCGTATATTTATTTAATAAAAAATGATAACTTATACAAATTTGTTTTAATACAATAATAATTATGCAAAAAGCTGCTTTAATCTTTACATTATCCTCTTAATATGTTTTCGTTAGATATATATATAGCAAAAGCTCCAAAAGCGTATACACGTAGGTGGTTAAATTTTACTGTAGCACAGCTTACGTGTATTAAGTAAATTACAAAATTATGTACAAAAATCTTTGGTGTATAAAAATATGTATAGACACTTCAGATCTTATACATTAAGATCTGGTCGGTCGAAACGATTGCAATTATTTGCAATCTTATCCGCGTTTACAGGATAGTTTTTGTATTGCACGTACCTTCATATCACGATGTGATAAATATAAGGTACGTGTAATCACAATGCCATTAATTTTTTTTTTAGTTTTTTTTTTTTTCTTGCTGTTTAACAAATTATTTATACCTCTTACATACCTACATTAAGTCTATTACCTTATGTACTACAATATTTTATATCGAAATATGTAAACTAAGGGCCCAGACACATTCATCACAATTTGTGCAATAATTTATGAAAGGAATGTAACCTTAATTTATACTTTCGTAACAAAATATTTGTTCTCAAAGGCTCTATTACCATTTACTTTATTAGTCTCATTGAAAGTAGGTATCAACCATTATTAAAGCCAGTTTAATACATGGTATGATAGTCCGTCAAGCTAGGTAGCAATATACAGTAGATTAGATTCCTTTCATGCTACCATTATATCTAAATGGTTCCTATAAAGACCAGCTTCATAGTCTATTTTTATGCCATGGTTAATGTGCCTGCGCCCATACCGAATCCTACACCCTTAGGACCATAGTTCCTGCCGTAACAACTTCGGCAGTAAATTTCTCCGTTAGGTCCGTCGTTTAAGTTGGTGGAATCCTGAAACAAAATAAATGGAAAATCAGTGGAGAAAGAAGAAGGAATTACGTATCAAAAATACTCGACGAATGCATAACCTCCCTCATCATTTTGAAGTCGATTAGAGTAGTATAGGTATTCAAATTTTATTCATTAGCCAAGAACCCACTCCCCCCACAAAATTTTATACATATTCCTACATACATCTTAGAAACACAGTACACAACGAGCGCTTTGGCTTATTTTAGCTTGTAACTTATGAATATTTAAAATTATTATCCGGCTGCCGTTGATCTAGGGGTCACAAGCGCTACTGCTGAGCCTGTCCTGGGTTCGATTTCCAGGACAAGCAAACTGTTATTGGGTTTTCCCATTAGAAATTACTCAGTAGCAGCCCGGAGTCTGAATTTGTGCGTGTTTGATGGCATTAGGTTCTTATACTGGGCACTGGCGCAATGTTGGTGTACTATATATAGGAAGGGCTACACATGGGCACACCCAGGTAGGCAGGTAGGTAATTAGGTATATAAAATTCAAGGGGGGCAGCCCCCCCCTCCGGGTACGCCCCTTTAGGTAAGTACATATATCTCTGCTTAACCTTTCGTGGAATACAGCAGCCTTGCAGCGCGGCCTTGGGGTAGAAGGACTGGAGTGGTCGCTAATTTTATTTTGAAGCAGTAAAAGCTTATTTATTGTTAGAGAAGCAGGTGTATACTAATTTGCAATAAAAGTTGTAATTATTATTTATAACAGTCATATGAAACATGAAACCGAAGTAGAATTTACGTGAAGTGAATGCATCTTTCGAAGTGCGCCGCTCTACCCATGATAAAATAATATACTTTGCCCTGATCAAGGGCTAGGGCCGGCGGCGCTCAGAATACAGGCATGATGTTGTGTTACGTTTATAATCAATAACAATATATCGCTGCTGGCAATAGCCAAAGTAAAACTTCTAAAAGCCAACTATCCAAAGACGTTATGAAAAAATAAAAAATGGTTGCGTTCCCGACCCCCAATTTCATGTTTGTTAGAAAGATACACATTATAAGTTGTATTTATTACGTGAAAAGAAAAGGATAGATTCTTATAATGGTAAGCAATGTTACGTCAACACGTCATCTTATTTATAAGTCATAATGTCAGTCAACCACTAATGTCAACTACTGTGTCATTACCACACGTCAGTGAATGGATTGAAGTTAGGAAATGGTAAAAAACTAACGAGAAACTGAATTTTGTATGTACGATAGAAAACTTCTAGATATAAGTGATACAATGATATTGAAGATGTTTTCAACAGCGATGCTCGTGTGTTTTGCTACATTCTTTGTACATATTAGCAATGCAGAGTTCACGACCGAAGATTGTGCTTCTCTTGGATTCATCAAAGCTAATCTGTTATGTTCCTCTTGTGATCAATTGAAAGATTTCGCTTTAGAGCAACTTATATCTCACTGTAAGGAATGCTGTCATCATGATGAAACTGCTCCGAAAGAGAAGAAATATGCTCGTGCTATACTAGAAGTTTGCACGTGTAAGTTCCCGGCTTATCCTCAAATTCAAGCGTTTGTGAAGAGTGACAGGCCGGCTAAGTTCCCTAATCTACAAATCAAATACGTGCGAGGCCTAGACCCGATCATCAAATTACTGGATAAGGATGGAATTGTTAAGGACACAGTGGCTATAGAAAAGTGGAACACAGACTCTGTGGAGGAATTTTTAAAGACTCATCTCGATAAAGAAGAAGATGATGAACATGACTATTTAAAAACGAACAAAATTTAATAATAGCATTAAATGTGTTTAGTAATTACATGTATTTTTTTTATATCCTTCCTAATTCAAATAATAAGTCTAGAACGGGTACTTACAAGAGATCTATGGCAATCCGCACATGAGAAGCACCGTTTGTGCCATGTGCCATTCTTGGAGTTTTTCTGTTCAGCTGCATAGACTGGGAATCCACAACGAGGGCAGCCCTGGCCCTTAGCAGCTTTCTGGCCCGTGAATGGAACCTGCTCCATGCTGTAAAATTACATTTTATGTATTTATTTTCTATGTATTTACCACATCAAGTCAATTTAAAATAGCTTTTAAATTGAGTTGACGTGGTAAATAACTTACTATAACAATTGAATTTACTTTCAGACGTATTTTGAATTTTTAATTCTCAAAAGAAATGTAAATAATTTCTTATTTTAAGTTTTTTTTAAATTCAATTCTAATGAGTTATTTTTTCTTTTTATTTTATTTTTTAGAACTTTAATTTCTATTTCCTCTAATTCTTGGTTTGGATGTTGAATTGGGTTAGAAATTAATCTTTTAAGATTTGTCCCCCTAATTTCTAACTCTAATAACTTATTATTTAATGTAACTCAGTCAAACTAACAATAAGTTTGCAAAAAAAGTAAATACCCAAAGGGCATGTAAGTCTAACATTTCAGCAATGGGTGAAGAAACTTGTGATATTTCTAAAATGCAAGATATTGCTCATATTCTTCATAATACACGTACCTACTTATTGTTTAATAAATCATTTATATACGTACTATGTAACGGCGGGCTCTGAGTCGCAAGAGACGAGGGTTGGGGCGTGGCCAAATCCGAATCCTTTGGGTCCGAAGAGCTTAGCGTAGCAGGCACGACAGTGGATCTCCTTGTCAGGGCCGTCGCAAGCCAGCATCGAGTCCAGAGGCCGGTGGCACTCCGCGCAGTTGAAACATTTCTTGTGCCACATCTGTAAGCAAATAAAATAATATGATAACCACAAATATAGCAAAACTTCCTTTTCCCACCTACATTGGCTTCCAGTCTAACAGAGCTGAATAGGTACCAGTATTTTAAATAGACCTATGTATCTACCTATCTCTGGACCTATGTGATCTCCACAACCCAGTTACTGGGTGACACGATACCCCTCGGTAAACTAAAGTCATAACAACAACCAGATCAATCAGACAGCTTCTGACTACCCGTAGGTACCTACCTATCCAATGTAAAAGATCTAAGAATGACAACAGGGACCAACGGCTCAACAAGCTTTCCGAGGCACGGAGGGGTCTCGATATGTAGGTAGGTACCTAATGGATCGTCACCGAACCGATCGCGGTCAGCGTAGCTTAACCTTCGATCGAGCGGCTGTTGTCATTTAGCCACGAGCCATTCTTTCAATACACCGCATGACCGTCAGAATATAAAGCTGTTATCACCACTTCAGCACATTTGGCAAGATGATGGCAGGATGCTGCTATTATTTGATAGACATATTTTTTTTGTGAAGTTATGACTCAAGGGAAGAAAGGGTGGTATTTCGGCTTATCAGCAAGATTCGTACCTACCTAATTAGGAACGGCATTTTACACATAAAAATATTCTAAGCTAGTAGGTACCTATCTGGCGTCTGTACCTACTGGGCGATAGGCGTACGAGCAAGTAGGTACTTTCGCGTAACTACTTATGGTCGATGACAATTTTCGCCCATGTTTTACAAGAAAAGTTCGCGTAAGTGTCATGAGCGGAGAAGGTCGTCAAGCCATAATTAGGTATCGACCCATAGCTCCTACGTCTGTCGCCCACTTTAGGTAGGTACTCTGTGGGGAATAGAAACCATATCCTAAGGTAGATAGGTTGTCACATTGCTCGACCGTCCCATTATAATCCCACTGCAATTAATTGGTGTAGCCATTAACATGCTTCGAAACAAATCGGGTAAGTATCAAAACTTACCGTGCCCTTAGCCAGTTGTTGTTCGGCGGCGAAGACCATGCCACCGCAACGCGGGCAGCCCTGGCCCTTGGGTGCCTTGATAGAGGTGGTATCGGGGTTGTAATAAGGACGGCTGGCGGAAATCTCCTCCTCGCTGTAAACGAACATTACAATATTATAGATAAATCTCTTACCTTTTCCATTGAATGTCAAGTAACGTTAAAAATCTTATTTAGGTAATTACAACCCGTTATAAAAAAAAATCTTACCTTAAGCCATCTGTCTGCAGGAAGCCGGAGCCGCAGGCGAAACCGTAGCCGTGTGGGCCCCATTTCTTGCCGTAGCAAGTCTTGCAGTAAACCTCGGACTCAGGTCCGTCGCAAGCGATGATCGAGTCCAAAGTCTTCGTGCAGTCACGGCACTTGAAGCACTTGCGATGCCATTCGCGACCCTTGGCTAGCACAAGCTCAGCGGCAAACACAACACCTCCACATCTGGGGCAACCTTTGCCGGGGGGCGCTTGGATTGAAGCGGTATTGATTACCGTTGTCTTTGGTGCTTGATCACTGTAAAACAAATGAAATGCTTGATGTGAGGAGCTTGCAGGTATACAATGTGGGTAAGTACCTAAGTACCTACCAATAACTGTGTTAGGTGTATTAGAATTAAGCTTCGTGCAGACTAGCCAGACGCGATGCGACTCGAACAATACAATTTCTAAGAAAACTTCACGGTAGAACAATTATCGGTGTCGCGTCGCGCGACAAGTCGCGCTAGTCTGCACGAGCCCTAACGCTGCAAGATTTATTAGTACAACAATTACTTTTTTTAACAATGTTGTGGTCGTTATGATATGTAGTAGTGATGATACCTATGTAGATATGAAATTCACTATTGTTTACTTACAGCTTGTTCTGTTTTTTTACATAGAATATTCTAGCTACCTATCAAATAGATATCTACCAAAAAAACAACAGCAGTGTCCTATCTAGGGACGTAGATTTATGTATCTACATAATAATATGCAATAGGTAAATAGCAAGCAAACAAATAGTCTTCATTCTGTGTTTCTGCTTTCTTGCGCTGTTACTTCTGCATTACCTATTAGTCACCTACAGTCAGTACCTACATACAGTTGCCTAGCCAGCTACCTACCCACCTGTTGCATGAGACTTTGAAAGGTATTCAGATTTAAATTACCAAACGTCAGGTAGTTGGCTATGACTATCGCTTTAGTTCTGGTCAACCTTATCGGGAAGTTGCCCACCTAGCAAGAATTCAACGTTGCAATCTATGGTAATTAAATTGGTGTTATGAATGGTCCCGGTTTAGCAGTTGACCCATTAATCAAGATGTTATGCGGGTCTGCCACAGATTACCTACATGTTGTAAGCTCAAAACGTGTGGCTGGTCTCGCCGATATTAAAATTAGTCCGATCGAGAGCGGAGAGCGCGTTCTATTTTCACATTGGCACGTTGCCATCTCTTGTTTGTATTATAAGCTGTTTTTATGAAAGTGACTATGCGATGGAAATAACCTAAACCTGTCATGTAACCTGAGAAGTATACGTAATGATACCGAAGCTTCTGGCGAAAATAACTTGCGTAAAGTGAAACATGACTGTGGTGTTAAGCAATGAGTGTTATGAACGATGATTTCTTGAACACTTGGGAAAACAGTAAAATCTAGTTTGCTAAAGCAGTCTATAAGCAAATTGGGATATTAGATGTTTCGGTTAATCGTGAAAACTTGGGAGTTTTCAGTCCTATAGACTGTCCTTTGGGATCCATCAGGGTCTTGGATCTTGGTGAAACTCTGATAAGTAGGTATTATACCTTTGCCATTCCAAGTCCTTAAGATCACACGTAAGACCCAGGCTTGACATTCCCCCATGTCCTACACCTCTTGGACCAAATCTTTGTGCGTAGCATCCTACAGCAAAAGCAAAGCGTTATTAATGCATCTGTAGAGCACACAGCGATCCACGCTCAAACATCTTGTGTTTGAATATAATGTTTTAGTACATTGTGTCAAAAGCTGTGCCCTCGCCAGATAAGTCACACGACCGATCCTCAAGCGGTTCTTACCCATTGGCGTAAGGGTCACTCTGCAAGACACCAGCTCCTCCTCCGTAACCATATCCCTTAGGACCAAACTTCTTCCCATAACATACTACAGAGAAAAACATTAAATTAAAACCACGAAAACAAAAAAGGAAATGATCATGCATCGCAGTTAATAGAGTTTGTAATCACTCACAATATTATTTAAATCCTGGTAATACTTGTTGTTTATGAATATTTTTTTATGAAAACTTAGAATTGATAGATAGATTATGGGAAATGAGGAGAAAAAACAAACCTTTGCAGTAAATGTCTTTGTCTGGGGCTTCGCAACAGTTTGTAGAGTCCAGACCCTTTAAGCAGTCTCCGCATTTGAAGCACTCCCTGTGCCAACCCTGAACATACAGTGAATAGTGAGGATACGTCAGGGCATGCAGGGAACATACTAGCCTGAAGGATCACTCGGGTTATTACAATGATACATGATGTTATGGCACATACAACATATTTATGGGTGGGACATTTAATTGACACGTGGTACATAATTAATCGTTCAGATACCTCTACAGTAAATGTCACCATCTGGCCCATCACAATGCATCATTGAATCAAGGGTCCTGTTGCAATTTAAGCATTTGAAGCATCGCCTGTGATAGCCCTACGGCACAACATTTTAGTTATATTTATATTTGCGTAACTAGCATATTAAAAATATTGGATATAGATACAATTAGAAGGATTAAGTGGTTTTTTATATATTTTTTTATATTGTTTAAGCATCTAAAAGCAGCGCAAGCTTCCAAATAAGGGCATTTAAATGTACCTAATTATACTTAAATGACATTTAATTTATTGTATGAAGATCCATAGAATCTTACCCGTCCTCTAGCTAACATCTGCTCGGCGGCATATACGAAGCCGCCGCACCGTGGGCATCCTTGTCCAGGCGGTGCCTTGGCGATTTTACGTGGTTCCATACAAGCTCCGTTAGTCCTTACGCCGTTCCTGTATACATGCCGCAAATCAATAAATGTTCAACAATGTTTAGACCAAGCAACAGGTGACAGAAGAGTAGTTAAAAGCCTCTCAGGCACCGGAAGAATCCGTGCCTCTACATTCTAGTATCGGCCACACGGATTGCGGCTAAGCAGTAGATGCCGGCGGCGCACCTCCGCCGTAATGGGAGAAGGTAAGGGCTCCCGGCCGCCCGCTCCGCATCGGCCTCGCTACAGCACTACAGAATATATCGACATAGAGGGCGCTTTCCTTATCCCATCACATGTATTTACTATCAGTTAAAGCTAAGACGGAAGCGTTAGCTGAGGGTTAGACAGAGTGTGAGTAGCGAGGAAAGTTATTAAACATAAGATCGTCTCGGTGCATGCCATCTACGTGCGTCTGGAGCGTTGCTAAGCCAAGGCTACAAATTGGTTTCTCACCGTGGCTCCTTCGTGTGGGGGCACGCCCCGTTGGGGAGGAAGGGATCGACAGGGCAGGAGCGCGCTCGAGCCGGCGCGCGCCCGGCTGCGCACCGCGGGCGCGCGCGCGCCTCGACCGCGCTCACGTAAACATTACTAACTCAGGGTTGGTAGTCGACTGTTTTTTATTTATTGATGTTTTTTATAAATAATAAATAATACCGATGAACAAATTAAATTAAGCGATAGCGAATAAATAATCCTAACTAGAGTAATTTAAAGTACAGTAAGGCGTGCTTTCGCGAGGCGACGCTGGTGGGCCGAGATGTGTGTCGGCGACCCGCAAGTTCTGCTGGACGGCTGCTCGCTCAATTCCTGTTGCGACATAAACGGAGACTGGTCATGCACGTGTCAGGCGGCGCGTAATGTACAGCCAGCGCGCGCTTTCTACTGTATAGTATGAGTATATGTACACGCGGTTAATGTGGTTACGCACGGGCCCGGAGGCCGGCCGTCGTTGCGGCCTTAGATAAGGAAAGGCCCTCAGTGGCGCGGGCGGCGGGAGATCTAAGAGGGATGGTACTTACGCATTCTCAGCCTTCAGGTGGTCACCAGTGTCCATGGACAGGCAGCCAGCACCACCGCCGAAGCCGTAGCCTTTTGGTCCGAATTTGCGTGCGTGGCAATTTTTGCAGTACAGTTCACCTTCGTGATCTGTGGAGTTGGTGGAGTCCAGCAACTTCTGGCACAGGCCTGGATAACATAAACATTGAACATGACTTCTGCGTCGCACTTTTATTAAGGTTGCAGTTATAATATCTAATGAGAGACTGATTGAAATCAAATTATGAATTATAAAAGTCGGTTGGTAGAGATACTCTTTTTATATAGTATATTTACGTACATAAGTTATTGCAATCGTGGTTGGTGAAGACCCATTGTGCCACTACCCTACCTACTTGGCAAAGTTATTCATGGGTATTGTTGGTACCGGTACCTATACCACACTTGAATCTACAATAGCCATTCACGTAAATAAACACTACCTATTGGAAAAACATGGAAAGTATTGAAAATATCTGATGCCTTTGAATTGAATTAATTTTTATAATAACATACGTAGCATAGGACTAGAACTTTCTTTACAGTCTTCGATTTTTAAGGTTCCGTACCCGAAAGGTACCAAACGAAGCCCTATTACTAAGCTTTGCTCTGTTTGTTAAAATATTGTAGATTAGTCTAGTGGATTTCGTTTATAATTTTTGCATGCTTACTGGTAAAATATGGCTGAACATATTCCCTATATCACCAAGTATTGTACCCATATTTGCAAAATAAAATATCTTTATCTTTAAGCCTCCGCTGTCCGTCCGTCTGTCAGTCAGTCAGCGGACTGTATCTCATGAACCGTAATAGGTAGACGGTTGAAAACATAGAATGTGTAACAATTGTGTAATTTTTATTACTTATTTGTTGTTATAGCGGCAATAGAAATCTATTGGCGCTAAACAACAAATAATAATAATTAATCAAGTTAATAATTACCGGGGGTCCCCATATTAGAAACGTGTTTTTTTATGAGTCCGACTCACACTTGGCCGGTTTTTTCCTTCTTACGGGAATAAAACAAGCAAAATGTTATACCTAATCAAATTCAAATAACTTGAGTTGCTCTGTCACGTTGACCCCATCATCTCATCTCTTCGAACAAATAGTTGAGTTCAGTCAATCATTTTTCAACAACAGTTTTTGCAACTAAGTAGAGACATATAAACTAAAACCCTTTAGGCAAAATGTAGCAATCATTTAAAATTATATTTTATAGATTCTTCGATGTTAATGTCAACTATAAACAGTAGGTAGTATTGCCAGCTTCATTTTTCTCTAGAAGTTCATCAATCTCTAAGTTTATTATACTATATTCTACTCTTAGGTATACGTAACTAATGTAAACGTAAGTACATAATATATTGTTCATCAACTTACCGCACTTGAAGCACATTTTGTGCCATTTAAGTCCTCCGGCGACTCTCTCCTCTGCTGCGTATACTGATTTGCCGCATTTTGGGCACTTAGGGTTATCTGCTGGTTTGAAAGGCATTGTGCTCGCTTAACTTATCCTGAAACAAAATATTGCTACTTCAAATAATAGTCACATAAACCAACAGGGCCGGGACGACGGGCAGGCGACTTGAAACTTGGCTTCACAACGGTGGCGATGAATTCCCAAATACACTTTGAAATCACCATTCATCCTTTCTGGTTCTCTAAGATCCACTTATCACTATTTATGTAGTAACACATGTAGTTAACACGTTAAAATATTATTTGGAAACATTGTCAAATTTTATTCTAAATGCAACAGCCGTTGGCCGTAGTCCAAGTCGCCTGCACCACTTCAATCTCATCTGAACGGACACTTTATTGCTCAACAAGCACGTATATCGGGCGGCTTGCTAATGTAACGAACGTGCGATTGAAAGAATGTAACGAAATATGGAACATTGGGCGGGCGGCGCGTGGGCCGATGTGCCTGCGCTCCTAATTTGGGGCGTTCAGGTAAAGTTACGTCGCTGGAGCGTGCCGATGCAACTCTAATAATAGTTCACATAGAGACGACTACTATGTTTCACTCGCGGTTAGGTTAAGTTATGCAATAAGAATAGGTTAAATGTCACTTTCACTGGAATAAGGACCTGTTCGTCGAAGTCGCTGCGGGATGAAGCTCCCGGACGCGTATACAGTTCAGGGCGTAGATGCCAAGACAGCGGTGCGCGAAGTTCGAATGATGCGCGAGGGCAGCGGGCGACCGTAGTCTATGCGCGAGTTGCACACGGCCCCAGTGGGGGGGGCGAGCGCCGCCCTCGCCTGGGCTGCACCCTCAGCTGCCCCACGCACAACCCTCTAGTACAGGTTTCCCTACTTCTTCCCATATTTCTTCACCGCATGAGGTATAGACTATCTGATCTTAATTATCGAAACAAAATATAGTAGGTATAGACGAATTTTAATATTTTCTAATAAGATTGCAACGAAAATTCTGAGGATATTTAGGTATCCCTTCTGAACCGGGTATGAATGAAATCTAAACATTACTTATCGTATTTTGAGTGAAGCTGTTGAACATTCACCCCAGTTATAGACTTAGGTACCTACTGAAAACTTGTTTTGTGTCTAGTTTTACAAAATAAATTAATATTTACATTACTACCTGTTTCACAAAATCGCACAAAGCAACTTGGGGCTTGGTGATAAATGATCTTTAAGAAATATAACGTAAAATGAAACATAAATGACTTTGAACAGGCATAAGTAAAAAAAGCACTGCATACATATACAACATATCTGCTGTACTTACTATTACTATAAGCTTATTTTCAGTTTCAGTAGTGTGTATCAACTCATAAAATAGCGGTACCCATGAATAACATTAATAATTATTATTTTCATATTTCCTTATAACCATAATTTATATTTTACATATTTTATTAGACAAACTCAATAATTTTACACATTTCATTGGATAAACATTTCAGTGGCACCATTCGTTAGTGATGTTGTTGAGATCGGTTTTATGTCATCGGTTTAGGGTTCCGTAGTCAAGAAGAAACTCTTATAGTTTCGGCATGTCCGTTTGTCTGTCTATATGATATGTGAAAAAATTCGCGGTAACGTGCCGCTACAATGGCGACATTAATTAATCGCGCGGGTAGGGCTAGTGGCCAGTAATCATAAAAATATAATAAGAAAATTATTCGTTAATTGAAAAATTGTCATTTTCAACCGCTCGCCGACATAGGGCTCTCCCTTTCCTTTTATTCGCCTTCCCTTTGCACGTTATTCGGGTCTTTTCATTGATGCGATTTTACCGACCTCTGCGCTACAGATGTTAAGTACAGGTTGCTCGAACATGCTATTTTAGAAAATTATAAATCAATAAAAAAATAATAACGTTTAATTAAATTAAAATATCTTCTCCTCATAACAGAAAACGCTAATCCATATGGATTTGCGTTTTCTTTTATGAAGATATTTTAATTTAATTAATTTAACACACGTATTACTCGTACATGTGTTAAATTAATGTCACCATAAAAGCGCCACGCTGTATATTACGAAATTAAAAGAAAAACTATTACATCTAAGTAGGCTTTACAAGTTAACGAGTAATACTCCACCAACTTACATTTGCAATTGCAAATAGGTACATGTTCTTCCATACATTCCGTATGGGTCAACATGTTTTTCAACTACAATGTTAAGTTTGTTCCTTGGATAAATTCATCCCAACTACGGAACCCTTCATTGTGCGTGGTCCGACATACACTTGGGCGGTTTTTTAGAATTACCACAGAAACTTATACAGTGGTATAAATTATGAACCTTCATTTCAAATCAAGTGTGATTTGAAAGGAAGGATCATAAATTTATATAACAGAAGTAAAGACAAGCTTTTGCGGATCATTATACTGCCATCATAGATCTTTCTAGTAAGTACATGTTCTTAGGTGATTTACAAAGGGAATATATATTTTCGTATACATTTCCTACATTGCTCATTGTAAAATAAATAGATCTTGGCACACCTTATACGGCAGAATATAGCCAGTCAGAATTCAGATGGGTGTTTGAAATCTGTTCCGTAAATAAAGGAATAGTAATGAATGACTCATAGTTCTTTCATCATCATCAGAGAAAGTCTCGCATAGATAGATATACATCTACATATTCTATGTTCGTTAGTCATACATGGTGACAAAACATCAAAGGGCAACAGCCCAACAGCATTCATTGCGTTGGTAGAATCATTTGAAACACGTGTACATAAAGAACACTAGATCTAGGTATACCTACATAGACTCATTATTTCATGATGATAACAAGATGCAGGAATTCGCTGGATAGGAGAAGTACAGAACCGGTCGAGTGGTGGTGCTTGGGGGAGGCGTATGTCCAGCAGTGGACGACTTTCGGCTGAAATGATGATGATGATGAACAAGATGCAGTACTGCAGCATATTCATATTCATCGATCGATCTATCTATCTCTACCTACTGTATATAAGTCAGTATCTGTTTTCCTTTTATGCGTGTATATTTAGCTATTGTTTTTAACGGATATCTAAATATGTAACTTTATCCTGCACTTATCGTCTTTCTAGGGATTAGGTAAATAAGGCAATAATAAAATACCCACTATTCCAACCACCTGAAACATACAGTTTGATTCAGAGTTCGACCTCCGTCTATAATTCTGCTGTATCTATAAGTACCATGTGTGACTGCTATCAATTCTCCAACATACAGACAGGACAATAATTATTGTGGTTTCAGATTTTTGACGTCGGTCGAAATGTGCACTTCGAAGTAAATAAAAGAGGTTTATTGACTACGGGTAACTCATTTGCCAATTACGATGTTCAGTTCCATGTTATTTTATCATAAATATTGTATAATTATGATATTAAAGTGTATTTTATGAACTTAACTCGCCCACAGAATTTGATATAATATAAGATTGGTGTCGGCACCTATTTATAACTGTATTGCATGCCACTGCTTGCATATTCCGCGCTGATTGAATATAAATGCATAAAATTTGCAACTTTGTAAATGTAGTTAAGCAACTACAAGTGTAAGTAGTCGTAATTCATAAATTATCAGTTGGCGGGTAATATTCAGAGTAGTCAAAAATTAAAAGAAAATACTTCCGCATAAACTTTTTATTTCCGGCGAAGTAAAAAACTGCAACCAGAGATTAAATAGTGACTGAAATACTAGTTAAAATAACGTTTGGAATAAGTGTACGTGTTGAGATAATAGTTGATTAATTGCAGAAAGTTATGACAGTGTGCCAACCTGCCAACCGGTTGCCTAACCCGTACCTAGAATATTAACCTCGCTCGACATTGTGAATGCAAAGCAATACACACTACAATTAGAAATAAAAACATTGAGATAAACTGTCTATCTGTTCCAGGTAAGTAGGTATTTACAACAAAGAAAAATCAAGATGCATTTAACATAAACCGAAAACTGCTGTTATGAATTTAGCGACCAGCGCACCTGATACAGTGCCCATCGAGATTTATTAAATTAACAATGTAGCTTGGTCAGCGTCATCTTCTATTTTCGGCCTGGCTTTCAGTGTAAACCATACCATTTACCAGACACCGATGAATTCTGCACTTTTAGTAACCCTTCCTCGTTTTTTGGCCAAAGAATTAGCATTGCCATTCAACGTGGCAATGCTGCTAGTCTTCTGGGTACGTTTCCGGATGATGTGGACGAGTACTTCAACTCCTAAGTAACCTTTTGTTTTTGTGTATATTTATTTGTGTAGTTAGTTAGTCATTTAGTATATAACTTAGTGTAAATAGCTAGTTCTATAATACTTGTATATAACCTTATTTAATTATATCTACATAAAATATGTTAGTAACTCTCAATTCCATCACTGACCGCAAATCAATCGCTACGTTAGATCAGTAGTTTACTCAAAGTTTAGGGTTTCTCTTACTATTCATGTAATTAATGTTCAGCAATTAAGAATCTAACATCAGACCTAACAACAGGTCAACAGATAATCAAAACTAACAAGAACTAACTTATAACCGAATTGAAGCTGGCGTGACTTTCTACTTTCTACGACATATTAATGAGTGTACATTATTCCTACGCTTGATTACAGCTGCCTAGAAAAACAAAGATTCAGACAAAAATATCTGCTACTATGTCAATGATATATGAACTCGTAGAAACATTCCGAATCGGGCATCATTGGACATAAATATATAAATGTGAATCATGAATTTGGCAAGCAACATCTGTCCCTAACAACATCGGCAATGAGTGAGGGCCGCGCGAACGAACAAAGTGCTAATATTGAAGTGTAAACAGATGGACGAACATCGTGGTGAGGCTCGGTGAGCACGGTGAGCACGGTGAGCACAGTGTGCACAGTGGCACCCTCACCGCGTACTCATAGCGACAGAAATAACAACAAATATACCTACCGTTTATTATGTTTACAATTAGTCCAGTACCGTGTCACATTGTGGCATAATACTGCTCTTGCCAACTTGCACTCGCACCTGCCCATCTATTAATATTTTTTCATAAAAATAACTTTGCTCAGAATTAAACTCCTGTGCAATGATTTAATCCTCACGTGTTAATGAATAATAGTATTGTTTATAGATTCATTGGGGATATCTATCGATCATTGCGGTGTGCGAGACCATTGACGTATTTGGAATCGCGTCAAGATTAATATTTGGAAATAAACATAAACAAAATCTTAATTTTCCTGATGTTTTTGGTAAACAGCATGTGTGTGAACTGTGAAGGATTACATAATTAGGCAAGGCGCTACGCTATACGGTGTACCTACATAGGTATTAGGTACCTTCATACTTTTAACTATGCATAATTTCTAGAGTCCGTGTCGTTGCAAGACGCCATGAATTAATATACAAACACAGGTGCATTAAATAAGAATCATCGTAAAAATACATCAATAGATTTTACTGAACCTTGAAAATCAAGTAACGAATTATATACGATTGAGTCATTTATTACGGAAAAGTACCTACGTAGAGCTCCTTCATCAAATCTATATTTCCTGTTTATTACCAAGATAAAAATCTAAATGGACTTGAAGAATATCTTATGATCTTCAAACAGGTTCAGGCATTTATTATGAAAGCTACAAGAATAGTCACCATATTATATTACTCTGCTTGGCGTCGCTCTTCCATTAGAACTTTAAATATTTCTCTAAAGGAGTGGGTGTAAAAGCATTTATCCTATTAGGTACATATTACAATTGTTTCGTTTGCCTCTTCATCCAAAACAGCCGAGTATTTTGTTTGAAAATTTCTGCGAAAGAGTAGATACATAGATAGTCAGTAGGTGCCTTCCGTATAAGGAAGTTGACTTTCTGGTTCTTCGTTCATGGTCCTATCTATATATGACGGTGGGGGTCAGTTCATTGCATGCGACCATATGTTGCAGTGTATGACGTAGGAACGCTATTCTATTATTCTCACGTATATTCATCATTTCTATGACTGAATATCACAAATCATATTTTTATTTCTGTTTACGCCAGAATTTTCTACTTTTTTATTTTAAAGCATACCATCAGTTATTTTGACGCAGGTAACGAGTTATCTAATATTTCAAACGTAAGACTGAGAACATCGTTATTTTTGCACAGATTTTTATCACGAACGACATAAACTTTATAGCCGTGAAATGGTCTACGAAAAATGTCTTACGAGAAAATTCTACGTTGGCACGTGTTCAAACCTGCCCGTATCTCGATCGCACCCCCTTTGTGACTCTTCATGGTTTATCGAGTGAGTTAAACAGCTGTCAAACGTAATTACCTAGTAATATTCACAATGACAGATCTTAATTGTCTTGCAAATACCTGGATTGAATGAAAAGGCAAGTACGTAATGTACCTACTACCTCGGTTCTCGGAATTTTGTGTTTAATTAACCTGCGAAGCCAGAGAAAAATTCCGAGAAAAGTAATCTATGTTCATTATAATGTGGTTTCTTCGCAATAACAGTGAAGCTTTCCTTTGGATCATCACCTGTTACATTTTCTGACACAATCATCGATCTCGTTCGGCCAAAGAGTAACGTTATTATTCAATACAATTTTATGTATGCGAAGTAAAGTTTTTATAAGTAGGAATGTTATGGATCCGGGATTGTATAACATTCAGGTGTGTATGAGTCAATCGACGGTGGCAGGTGAGGTGGCTCTCGGCTCTCCATGGAGCGTGTGGGCGACGCTAAAATAAAATGGAAGCCGCAAGCACCTCGCGAGTGTTACTCATGAAACAGAAGTCATCGCCGGCCGAGCATTACTCATGCTGCTGCCGTGGGCAGCCGCACTCCCACGCAAGAGCAAAATTTCATAGGTACGAACAGTTTTAGACGTTACTTCTAACTGAAACACAATCTTAACAATCAGTCTGCTTGTACGCGAGAGATCGCGTTTAAGACGCTGTTATACATTGTGTGCTTATGTACTAATTCCTGCACATTACTAGCTAATGGAAGTTTTAATTGTTTTGATAAACCAATATGGCATAATTAACTGAAAGTTAATCAATTGATCTAATAAACCTACTTGTACAATTGCCTAGAATATTTACAGTTTACAGTAAACATAAACAATATTTAAAACAATTAAATGTCTGAAAACAAATTCTTGGACAATAAATTGTGTAGAATACCAAACAATGAATTAATTACATTGTCAAGTAAGTATTTTCACTTTCATTCGGAGTTTATATCTGTTTATTTTTCTGTTGCACGCAACATTTTGCTGTTTCTTATTCATTAGTTCTAGACGGAGAGTAATTGTGTATGGTAGATACTTACAACTATTTTTGAAGATTCGCACGAACTGTGATACTAAATTTAACATAGGCCATTCGTTGTTACCGAGTAGGTACTATATTTAAAAGCATTCACAGACAGATTGGTGGCGTGGTTTGTAAATAACTTCAAAGAACGGTACTTGGTTACGTCAGCAAGTTAGTGCTTATCGCAACTTGCTGCTGTTCCTTATATAGATGACAATGTGAACATTTATAGCAGTTGATGGACATGAGCGTATGAGTTCATGGACCTAGACACACGGAACACGTGTTAGTGTAGACTACTGGTAATTTGGCAAGTATCTAACAAATCTTTCAATTCCTCGACTTATTGCCTGCCGTCCAACCGCCTATTCGTAAAAAACGTAAATAAAACAGTAGGTACCTAGTTAAATTAAAAAAAATCTTTTATTTCGGACCCATAAGTAATCCATTTGGTTAGTATACACACGACTTAAAACCTAGTGTTAGTACTTACATCTACCAGAAAAACAACACAAACTATACATTAATACGCCACATTGGCATGTAGGCGTGTTCAATGTCCCAGTATGGGGCTGTCCCACCTATCAACTATACTCGTAGTTTTCAGGATGCTGTTAGGGCTGGCGCGTACCCTGCGCATAATGGAAGCGCAAAGCTTGCGCATGATGGCGGAAAGCTATCTATTCTCGCCTCTGCGAACATGCCGGAAGCACTGCAGTAGCGCGGCAACCCCATCAACACCCTGAACGCATTCTTGTAGTAGTGACAGAAAGGGTTTGTGTTTTGTGATATGAATAATACTCGTGTGCATTGGGGAATGGCACGTAATTCAACTTAATCCACTTCCGATTTTTTTATAAAAAAATAAAGCTACACGACACAAATTAAAGGCGCCTTTATAACGTGTTGCTAGGTATAATTTTATTTTAAATAATGTTTTTATTAAGTTTCTCATTTCTTATATCACCCATACGCATGTTATTATTAAACCATCGCTAAGTAACTATATTATGTTTATAGTTTGCAAATATTAGTGGCGGTTCTGTTTTTCAAAGTTGAAACTAATTTATTATGCGTGAATGCATAAATTTCTTTCAGCGGACTAGAATAATAACCTACTTGGCAGATTCAGTATTACAAGTGAAAAGGCATTACATTACATCATACAGTTTTTTCAAGATCAAACAACAAATTCATTAAATCTAAAAAGTTTTGCACTACCCACCTTATAGTATAATAAGACTATCGTATGTAGTTGGCACGTGAAAATGTCGCACAAGCTTTTAAATTACTTTTTATTTATATACACCGCTTTATATGATAAGATGTCTTATGTATTCGGTAGCATCATCTTTTCTAATACCCCAAGGTGAAACTGTACCTACAATTTATTAAAAAACTAGCGACCCATTCCTGCTTCGCACGGTTTTTACAACTTCACAAAACATCGAGATTTCTTAGGTAATCGAATCTTTAATATTATTGTATTATACACATAAGCCTTCCGGAATAAATTCTCTAAACGATAGTGAAAATCTCATCAAAATCGGTTGCTTGGTTTGGAAGAACAACGCGGACATACAGACAAACGCGAAAAGCGACTTTGTTTTATAATATGTATAGATGAAATTAGTAGCAAAACTTAGGCCAACTAAAACTAGTATATAGCATTTTGAAAAATATTTTTTCAGGAAACTGTCTATTTAGAGCTGCAGAGAGCAGAGAAGATAGCTGTCTATTTTGTACGTGTGTGTATTTATTTATAAACGGATCTATTGAAAACTTCAATTAATATAGACTTATAATGTGATTGCAGAATAGTGTTGACTTCGTAATGCTCTAATTTATCAGTTTGTAAACACATAAATAAGCTAACAGAAGAGAAGCCCACCTCAATAATTCCCTTTGTGTGCAGACGTTGCTACGCGCGGCTAGTGAAATTTACAACTAATAAAACAGATATTTTTGTCTACTCATCTACTAAAATAGAATGTTCAGCAACAAACATTTCCTGACTGTTGCAACATAAGATTTCCAGTTTTATTTTAATGTGCATTAGGGATTAGTTTCTAATGTTATTTATGGTTTTAATTAATATGGTGAGGCGAAAATTACCTTTTGTTTTATTTTAAGGGAATGTGGTAACTTAATAGGGGAGCATTAACCGACTTTCAAAATCCTCTGTTAGAATTGGAGTAGGAAAAGAAAATAAAAAGTTTGTTTCCTGCATCGTCTAAAAAGCTGCGCGCGGACGTAGCATGGACGCGCCTGCCGACCGACTCTATTTCGGTCGACAGAACGCGCGGGCGGTGGCCCGCCGCTGGAGTCGATCGTTTCTCGGAAAATCCAGATTATAGAACACATCGCGTAATTCGGTAAGAATACCAGCTAATATAATTAACTTCAGAGAAGAATACGTTTGTAAATCATTTCAGCACTTTACACGGCTAATCATCTACGCTCATCCTCAAGAATTATATCTACCAATATCCTAAGAGCATCACAAATCGTTGTACCACACATCTGTTGGGAAACTCCACTCACTCGTTGCCGCCTACAAATCAGGATTATGTTATCGAACTTGTTATTCTCCCGTTTTGGTCGAGCAGTCTATTTCAGTCGAAGTAGATCGCGCAATAAAACGGAATGGCTCTCGATCCACCCGGAATTTTCCGATGTTGTAATCATAACATAATATTAGAAATGTATAGATTTGTTACTGGGAGCCGTCATGGAAAGTTCTCGGGTTCACCGGGAGTGAACCCGAGAACTTTCCATGACGGCTGGGACGTCTGGGACTAGACGGGTTCGTTGACAGCACCTGAGTGACGCAGCTGGATGCCTGCCGAATGCGTCATATCCAAAATTTAACTTAACCATTAGACGAATAGCTAAACTATTTGCGTTGGAAACTGAGCCAACAATAAGTTACCTACTCACGCTGGTGATTTCATTGTGGCCGCCAGGTAGAGTGCGTAAGTCTTGCATTAAAACGCGCATGAAACTGTAACTGATGTCTTTGTAACTGCTCAAAATAATTTCCTACATAAACTTGAATATAAAACTACAAAATTAAAATCTATTTGAGCTAATTGGCCACCAAACATTTTATAATTTATGATCCACTATTATTTTATTTTTGGTTTATAAATACTTTCAAAGAGCCCACATGCGCATACAATAACTTGTAATTTGACGTATTCCTTCCAGGACGTGATAGTGTGACCCATTTGCAGCAATTAAGCACCGCATAAACTCTAGGCGAAAATTCATGGGACTCGAGAAAACCCAATTTGTATGGCCCTGGAACCTGACCTGGAACGAACAGGAGCTCGTGGCTAAGTAATAACAGCCGCATGGATCGATCCATCAGGTTAAGCTACGCTTGCCGGGGTTGGTCCGGTGGATGGGTGACCATTTTTACATACCGAGAATCCTCCGTGTCTCGGAAAGCACGTTAAGCCGTTGGTCCCGGTTGTCATACGTGGAACTTTAACAGGCTTTAAGAGTCGTCAGAAGCCCGAAAGACTGACACCAGTTTTACTAAGGGGTATCGTATTACCCAGTTACTGGGTTGTGGAGGTCAGATAGGCAGTCGCTCCATGTAAAATACTGGTGCATCCGGTTAGACTAGAAGCCGACCCCAACATAGTTGGGAAAAGGCTAGGCAGATTGATTGACCTGGAACGAATACGTCAAATTACAAGTCACCCTGTATTTTATTGGTAAGGCAATAAAAAATTCTGGCTGTAAGTAAGTACACGACATATCGATTCGTCAAATTAAATGAAAAAGCAAGGTTTTTATTCGTCAAGAAAACATAGGGCTATTTCTAATGCTCTATTATTTTTACTCCACAGGGAAAGAATCACGGAGTTTGATATTGTGAAAAAACTTTGTTTTATTTTATTTACCTACCCATTCGTAAATGTAGATAACTTTCATAACACGAATGAATAAGTATTTGGTTATTTAATCTACTGCATTATTTATGTACTCAGTGTGCTGTGGTAAATCGCATGCCGAAGTTATTAGCCACCTATTGTTAGGTAACAGTTAATTACCCAATACCTACCTAATCCTACTATATCACACTTACATAATATAAAAATTATTTATAACATTATACAGGGTGATTGGAAGATGGGTGCAAAGCTTTAAGGCGAAGATAGTACAGACAATTTAGAACCATTTAAGCCATGGTTGTCTTAGACGAAGTCTTACCAAATATTTTTAACCAAATTTTTAAGTTTTTTTTCGGAAATTCTCAAAATTTAATGTAAACTGCATAATTATGGCCAAATTGAATGATAAATGAATTCATTTTTTATTTATTTAATTAAAGTAATGTGTAAGCAATCAAGCAAAACATGTTTTAGGCTTCTGTGTCATTAGACATTTTTTTTACAGACATTTAAAGCTCAGAAAAAATAAAAAATTTGTACAATACGTCTTTTAAACCTTATTTAAAAAAAAATAATTGGTAAGACTTCGTCTAAGACAACCATGGCTTAAATGGTTCTAAATTGTCTATACTATCTTCACCTTAAAGCTTTGCACCCATCTTCCAATCACCCTGTATATATATATATTATATTATAAATGTGAAACTTGGTATGTTTTTTCCTAAATCACGCAAAAACGGCTGAACGGATTTGAATGAAATTTGGCACACAGATTGTTTATAACCTGGATTAACATATAGGATACTTTTTATCCCGGTAGTACGTTCCCGTGGGATAATTACCGACATCCACGCGGGCGAAGCCGCGGGCGAAAGCTAGTAATATTATAAATGTGTAAGTTTGTATGTTTGTTACTCAATCACGCAAAAACGGCTGAACGGATTTGGATGAAATTTGGCACACAGATAGTTTATAACCTGGATAACATATAGGACTTTTATCCCGGTAGTACGTTCTCGTGGGATAATTACCGACCTCCACGCGGGCGAAGTCGCGGGCAAAAGCTAAGTATTTATTTTCTAAAGCAAGTTTGAACAAAATGCAATTTGTTTATAATCGAATTCGATTGCCAATATTATAAGATATAAAAGATACCAATCTACATGGATTCGATTACATACTAGTCAGTAGGTATCCATAGATAGAGTACATTTTGCGTGGAATGGAATTCATAGTCAGTGCATGTTAATCAGATAGAATAAAAACTATTCTAGTAGGTTACCTAGCCTAGGTAATGTTTTTCGAAGTTGAATTCAGGTTTCGCAAAACTGAAGAATGGTGGTTATATCTACAATTGTTTTGTGTAAGTATGTATCGTATCGCCGGTATGAAGATCTTACTCAAGGGGACTACAGGACCTAAATGTGTCTAAACGCAAGTTTTATAATGCCTAAAAGTACCTATATGATCCACAGCAGTAAACAAAATCAAAAAAATATATGATTTTCTTCAGAATATAGATAGGCTAGTAAGATAGTGTGTTGAAAACATAATACAAATAATTTGATACGAAAGAAAAAAATCACGAAGACAAAAAATGTCTTTTAACGATTATAATTATAAATCATATTAATATACATTCAATCATTTTGATTTTTTATAAGATTATTCTACAGGCAACATATTACCGTAATAGTGTTTAATTTTTTTAGCTCAATCAATAGATTCTGTGTAAATAGATAATTACTTCATATTTTGCAATAAATTACCAGCGCTGTGTCATCGCGCTTCTCTTTCTTTTCTATGCAGTCCGACAGTGACCGCGCTTTAGCTGTTGTAGGCCTCTTAACACGTTCATTGCCACGTCACGCGACGTCGCGTGAAGCGGCCTATTACGCTGTGGCCGTTCACGCGTCGCGGTCGTCGCGTGGTGGTGCCTTACAATTGTGTATGAGCCACAAAATAGCGGCCGCAGCGTATTGAATTCTGGTATTTGTTTTGGCCACTAGGGAAGGATTTAACGATTTTTTTAATTTGGCCATCTATGTAAGCTCAGCATTTTGGCTTGGCAATGAACGTGTTAAGGCCGCTTGTAGACGCACGTTTTTTCCATCGGACCGCGGACCGTGTTTTTCATATTTGTATGAGTTGGCCACCGGTCCGGCGTCCGATGCATGTGCACACATTCATTATAAGCCATACACCACCGCAAATCCGGCAAAAAAAACGTTCCGTTGTCCGGTGAAAAAAACGGACGTATACAAGCGGCCTAACCGTTTCCCAGAATACTCCTAACCTACCATACAAATGTATTATGTATCGAAGCCCGAAATAAATTGAACTGAAAACAAAAGCAGTGCTGAATGAGGCAAATGTTATTGAATTTACCAGAAAATATACCATATGCCGTTTTGTGCATTGTTCCTCTTTTCCTTGATGACTATAATTAGTTGGATTGTGACACTATTTAGTGCGCTGAACAGGGTAGATATATGGTAACAACGGGAAAATGTCGGAAAACTCATAAGAAAGTCAGAATATAAAACGTAGGTATATACAGGGTGTTAAAGTAATTGCGTGCCATAGCTTCAGAGTGAGTTCAGAGTCGATAAAGGAACCCATAAAAAATAAAAAATAAATACATTTCAAAAAAAGTGTAAAAAAAATCGAAAATTATCATAAGATGAACCTAATGTAGTACCTACTAATTAAATAGCAATCGTTTAGAATTGATTGAAAATTGCTTAAAATACGTTTTTATTTTGTTTAAATGCTAATTAATAATTTCCTAGAGTTACTACCTACTATCGAACGCAATGAAAGTAAGTAATTAAAGTATTTAAACAAATAAAATAATTTTACTTCTAAACGATTGCTATTTTAAGTTAGTAGGTACTAAATTAGATTGATGTTGCAATTTTTTTATTTTTTTTTTTCCTGGGATCGTTTACTTTTTTTTAAGATATTTATTTTTTCCTGGGTTCCTTTACCGACTCTGAACTCACCCTGGAGCTATGGCACGCAACTACTTTAACACCCTGTATATAGGTAATCCTACAACCAGCTGTGAATGGTCCAGGCAGAAAACTTTGCTGAATGGTGACTATCTGAAGACTGCGTTCAGAAAACAAATGGCCAACGATTTCCAGAAAAATGACAGATTGATTTTGTCATGTAAGAGTCACAACTTCAAATAGGTAAAATACTTAACAAGGTGTTCCTAGAAACGTTTTGTTTTAAAACTCATAACCAAGGTATTTATAAAACAAAATAATATCCCAATATAGAAAATACTTCGGTGAAGTTTCCTTTGTTACCAATTTCCATGCAGTAGGTTAAGTTTTTCTACACAAAGAGCCTGTGAGCAGCTCTATGAACGATAAGCCATTCATCAGTAGTAATAATAGTTAATATCTAGATCTAAATATTTCTATTAGATATTCACCCGGCATTCAGGTACCAATGCACTCCGAAAATCATTAAACTGGCCCAGCATATTTCTATATAACTAAGGTACCCAGGTACCGTTTCGTACTCGCGTACATTACCTACATAATAAATAGTACAGAGAAAAGTATTTTATGAGAGGTCCTTATTCTTCTTTTCGTGTGGTTAGTGACTAACCTGGTGTCAGAGTTTTAAAGCCGCCCATGGGCCTCTGACTTGGCTTCACATGCTGTCGAGAAATATATACAATATATGAGAGGTTTATTATAGTGAAACTAAACATTAACACTTAAAGGAAATTAGGAGTAACAATTACCGAAGAATAGAAGAAACTGGAATTAAATATGCATGCTGTAAATTCTACTCACCATACACTTTTCAGTCTTTCAGTTTCTCGTAGCTCTATCTATCGTAAAAGGGTGTGAACTAAATGGAAAGCCGGAGCACTTTACGCTGGTTGCTCCATCTGGCGAAACTTAATTAAACTAACAAACTACGGACGCAAATTGACGCCATCTGGTGTCGGAGCAGCAGACAACGGTGCGGAAGGCTCCGCGGCCGCTGTCCGACTGAGCCTTCGCAGAAACCAACGGCGAAATCGAGAACCATGCAAACCTATTTTCAGTCTCGGCCTCGTTACTCGTTACGACGCTGGTTGGTCGTTATTTTCGTTAGTCGTTACGTTCACTGTTTTTGCACACGGCCACCAGACGCCGCCGCTGTTCATCGTCGCTGCGAACTATTTTCGTCTTAGCGGCGTTAGTCGTTATTGTAACGACGCAACATGTCTTTACATAGCTCACTGGGTCGTTGCTAATTTTGCATTTACCTATTAATGGTAATAATTCTTGCACAGTTAATGTTTGGTGTTAAGTCCATAGGTCGTCACAAAAAAAGGAAATATGTAAATATTTCGCTTCTTAATATACCTAATAGATTACATTATCTAATCTAAAATCCAGGAGATATTAACAGGATGACATGTGTGATAGTTTATGATGACTCAAAAACGATAGGCACCTACTTGATTAATAGATTTAAAAAACGACCTCACCTTTTTGTCCCTCATAATTAAATGCATCATTTTCTATATCTCACTACACCAATAATAATAAGAAAATATAATTAGTCACTTTTAACTTAAAACAGTTTTGCAGTCACTGAATTTTTGTAATTTGTTTAACAGTACCATCACATACGTCAATTCACAGCAAATCTCACATTAAACAAAGCAATAGTGTGATAGCCAGGGCTATCTGGGTCAATGACACTTAGACAACTAGTGTATTTTATTAGAAATCAGTCTCAAGCCAAATGCCATTATATTGAAGGAAAACTATTTCGTTCACGATTGCCGATTTGAAAGCATAAACAAAAAACAAAAAGGTTTCTACTGAAATTTGTAGGATTACCTGCAGCAACCAAGCTACTATAAGTACCTACACCTGTATAGCTACACCTGTGTAGGTACTTATAGCAGCTTGGTTTTCAGGAGCTTTGTTTGTATTCTTCAGAAGTTTATTATACATTCACTATAATCGGTTCTGATTAAAAAAGCTATTGCAAAGCTTTTTGCCAAAAAAATTATAAAACTGTTTTCTGAATCTGCACAAAAATTTCACCTAAGGCCGAGATTAAATTCTAGAGTGTAGAATTTAATCATCATCTCTGGTAGTTGCAATGCAGGTACCTAGTTATAGGTATTCTCTAGAATCTAGCGGATACCCATAACTATTGGCATCGCATATCTACTCAAAGAACATTGAAACTGAGGTACTTATTGTTGTTTGTAATTCATTGTATGGTCTTTTACTAGACCTTGTAAGGAAATCTAAGGGCTAATCATTTTTCAGACAATTTTCCCATGCGTGAAATGAAATAAAAAGCGTCATTGCGATAGTGTCCACAAAACAAAACAGATGGCAGCACTGACCACGTAAGAGAGCAATATTTTTATTTATATAATTTAATTTCGAAACGGTGGGCGCGCTGTAAGGGAAATTAATTATTGAGAAAATTGACACCCTACGTCCATTTAACAACTCAAATAATGACATTGTGATTTGAATATATGGATTATTTTAGTTGGTAGTCAACTTGCTTAAAAAATCCTTTCCCTGACTTTACAAACTCTACGGATAAGGTACCTAAGTAATACTCTCTCTCTGTCTCTTTTATATAAAAAGTTTGTTTATATGTAAGTTCGATGAACTAGCACATGTCATGTCCAAAAGCCAGAGTTATTTGGTTTTAAAAGGGAGATGAACCAAATAGACCGGTGCTTAAATGAGAAAATTTAATAGGTAGTGTACTTATTGAGTACACTCAATTCAACTCAATTTCTTAATTTTCTCTATTTCAGATTAAGTAGTACTTGCTCATCAGTACTACTTAATCAGACTGCTAGACGTAATTAGTATTAGTTTTAATATTACTATCTAGAATTTAAGTAAGTACATTAAGTCTTTAAAATTAAAGTTATAGTCACAAAGAGCATTTTGCATGCGGTGTTTGCCTGTAATTGGTTGTGCAGTTAGATTTTAGACACTATTACTTATGTTCCTATCTGTTTATTATCTGTAACAACTGTTGGTGAACCTTAATTTAAATAAATAAATAAATAAATCAGTATGTAGCTCTGCTGCTTTTTCATCCTTTCTCTTTCTGAAGTCTTGAACTCAAACTCAAAGCATTTATTTCAATTAAACCATTTTTGAAACAAGTACTTTAGAATTGTCAAGGAGTGGGTCAGTCAGAAATATGAAGCTACTTGCCCATTCCAAAGCGTAGTATGTACCTATGGAGAAGAACGGGTATGAAACTCCATGGACTTTAAATTATATTGTTACAAAAATACTAGTTACCTACTTCATTAATGTTGAATTTATAATTATATGTGAGAACTATATCAATAAAACCGGCCAAGTGTTTGTCGGACTACGCACAATGAAGGGTTCCCATAGTTGGAATTAATTTATATTAAAAAAAAAACAAAAAAAAACTTAACAAACTGCTTATATAAGTTGGTCGACTATTACTCGTTAACCTGAAAAGACTACTTAGCGATAATAGTTTTCCTTTTAACTTCTTTATATACCTACAATGTGAAATTTAATTAGTTTGCATCCTCCTAAGGTTTTTTTCACGTATCCAAGTACAACCATTTAGCTGGCAGGGGGCCCCGAAACATGACTCTAACAAAAATTTCGAACGATTCCTGAATTGAAAAATGGTATGCACACACCCACAATATTTTTGAAGGACCTCTCCAACGAAACCCCACACCATGGGATAGACGTGAAAAAAAAACATCCCCACTTTTCGTGTAGGTAGGGAAGGTACCACTATTCCCGATTTTACCACTTTGTCGGCGTGATTAATATGTATACCCATGCCAAATTACAGCTTTCTAGTACTAACAGTCTTTGAGCTAAGACAGACAGACAGACGGACATGGTGAAACTATAAAGGTTCTTTGTTTACTACGGAACCCTAAAAAAGACGTACACTTTAATAGCGTCCAGAGTAGGCACAGCAAATAGAAACAAAAAAAAAAAAAAAAAAAAAAAAAAAGCCTTGGCAGCTAAGAGATAACCAAACACAACTGACGGCGCCCGTTCACGAACATGACGCAGGGATCAGCATCATTAAGCTCAACCATTTTGAAGTGAGCTTAAGAGGCTTACAACAGCTAAAGCGCGGTCACTGTTGGACTGCATAGAAATGAAAGAGAAGCGCGATGACACGACGCAGGTAATTTATTGCAAAATATGAAGCAGTTAGCGATTTACAAAAAATCTATTGATTGGACTGGAAAATTAAAACACTATTATGCTAATATGTAGCTTGTAGAACAATCTGACAAAAAATCAGAATGATTGCATGTAAATTAATATGATTTTTAACCGTTAAAAGAAATTTTTAGAGGTATCTTAATGATTTTTTTCTATCTTATCAAATTAGTTGTATTATGTTTTTAACACACTATCATACTAAATAAATAAATAAATAAATAAATACTAGCATATATCCTGAAGAATATCATATATTTTTCTGATTTTGTTTACTGCAGTGGATCATATTCTTTTACGCATTATAAAACTTGCGTTTAGGCACGTTTAGGTCCTGTAGTCCCCTTAATGATCCAACACACGCGCCATCAGCGATACATCTGAGTGAGCATAACATACTTACAGCCGCCAGGGCACATTCAAGTTAATGAAAGACATATTTAAAAAAAACACCTGTTCCATACATTTTCACCACGCAGGTATTACACTTTTCTATGAAACAAAGCTTAAAAATAAAATTTCAATGCAACGGTTCCTGTATAATTCAAAGGAGATTGAGTTTATACAATGCAAAGATTGAAAACTTGATGTTCCCAATCCCGTAGGCAGCTTCAAGTGGTGTAATGGTACCTACATTCTCAGCCGATAAACAAACGAAGTAGAATAGAAGCTCTCTCTCTATACAAATGTATATTTCGACAGACAGCTGACCACTGTACCTACCTTCCACGAAGTAAACACTGAAAATCAGAGGATGTTCCTTTTAATTAAACATTTCTTCTTTTCCAGGGATAGTTTCAGCAGTGTCTATCAATAAATGATCATAATATGAAAGTTTATGGTTCAATCCATTAATGATGGACAGGAACGTCATTCTGTCATTTTTCAATTTAGGAAAAGCAGAAAATAAATTACTGCATATTAAAACAATGGTTATGGTCACTTAAAACTTTTCCTAATAAAACATAAGTTATTATTATTATATAAGTGACAGAAACATTTAATAAAGATTAATGATGCTAAGTGTGCAGCTGCTGACACTTGGCGAGTCTCCAATCATCTATGTATTCGCAATCATCATGAAACAACTTTTTTACAATAAACCACATGTTTCAATGAATTACTTACTTGATGATTCTATTCAACCAGCTGTCACCACAAAACAATTCTTAACAGTTTTTTTTCCTTGGAAACAGTTCAAAGAATTAATGAATTTCTTATCCCACGACCTTGATAAAAAAACCCTAGATGGTCTAGATGTCTTTGATAGTTCATCGCCCTTTGTCTCAGTTAATTTAATAGTATCTGAAATTCTAAAGGTAGAGCGCGACCGCGCTTCAGGTCTGAAAACTTATAAAACCAGAAACTTCAGGATTATTGTGTTCTTAAAATTACTGTAACTACTCTTTTTTCATATTCATCAATCAATCATTTTGCGGATTTCCGGTTTAACTACTTATGAACAAACTTTATCACGAATCCATTTTGTATTGCCATGAATTTTATTTGTTTGTATTTGAATTCAAGGCAGTGATTTTAATGGGGTGGTGTCATCAGTACTGAAGGAGTTTTATAAGCTTCATGTGAATTAGTGTAAACTTTATTATCGTATAGGTAGATAATTACTGTCTGTAGGTAATTAAAAGTAATTATATTTTGTTTTGTATTTTATTATAAAACCATATAATAAAATGGAAATAAATAATTTTATCTTAATACTAGGCACTTATGTACAAAATCATTTTGGCGCTACATGGAGTGTATAACGTGAACTCATTGCAACAGATTGCAAGGTTTTATTTATAACAGAAGATAAATTTCCATATCACGCATGACTAGATATTCATAAGGCTAACAGTCTCACATTAGCGTCCATTCATCTCAGTTTTGTACAAAAATAATTATCTTATTAAATAATATCACTGGATGAAGGCGAGGTGCTCACTTGCCGAGCAAGATCTTGCGGCCGGCGCCCATGTTGGAGCCTGCCTGGGTGGCGCCCTTGTTGGAGCCAGCCTGGAGACCGATCACGGTCTTACCGGCGTTCAGGACCTCGTCGGAGAACTCACGCTTGCACTCTTCAGAGGGCCTGGGTCCTAGGTTGGGGCCACTGAACTCAGGGTGCCTGTAGGTCTGCAGACAAAACAAAATCATACATTTATTCAAAAAATCAATGTCCCATTCCTATTTCACAGTATATGTCTTTATACTCCATGTTGAACAGTAAACATATTAAAGCTACGCTTTAGAAAAGCACCTGTAGATGTATAACATTCCAATATTGCCCACTCGGCCTCAACTAAACGGAGCGACCTTGGATATTTATGAAAACTGAGGTAATGTTGCAAGATGTTTGTAAAATTTGGTTGAACTTGGCACACCGCCAACTCCTTAAATTCTAAACGTATCGTAAACCAAACAATCTGTGAACACATTATTTAATCCGATGGTTCGTGAATTCTATATTCTATTCCACCGATCACACTTGTTTATAATAAATGGTGTGTATATAAGATAAAAGTATACGTTATTGCGATGTTAAATTGGGTGCGATAAAATCTGGATGTTTACAAGATTATAAAATCGATTGCGTAATACCGTGTACTATATTTCGAAACTCGTACATTTGGGTGGTATGCGAAATTAAGAGGCCAAAGTCGTGCGGCTTGTTGCGAGGTATATTGATGACATTTTTGACATTATTATGGGTAGTAAAATAACGGATGCTCACCTCACGGCCGAGAGCGAACAGTGTGTTGGTGACCTGGGCGATATCCTTCTTCTCCCAGAGGTCGACGGTCTGGAACACGTCGATGTCTTGCACACCGTACGCTTTTAAGGCCGCCTGGAAGCTAAACGAAAAAAATACGTCAGGAATTTGTCTGTTTTTTTGCTCACAAGAATCAATGATAACATATACTTGCTGATAAACTCTTATCGATAGATACTTGCACATCACTACTGAAGTTAAATACCTATCTCGTCGTTTACACTTATATATTTACGCTTATATGTAACACTTTTTGATTATTTATTTTTAAACTTTCTACCAGTAACGGCTGATCAAAATACAGTATAATAAGATTCTGATGAATCTAGTAAAAATGTGTTTTAAGCATGACTTACTTGGTAATGTTCTCCATCATCTTGAACTGTCCACCGGAGGTGTTGATCTTGGGAATGGAGCCAGGCTTGATCTTGTTGATGAGCTGGCAGAGGACGGTGCCGTCCTTGATAACATCTTCGAAAGCTTCACCAGGGGGGAACTTGGCGCCAAGGATGGCTTCAATCCACTCCTGGGCTTCCTTCTCCTGCTCGGGGCTACGCTTGGAAGCCAACTGTGGATATAAATAAACGTTTTTTAGTCATCGCAATTTTTTTAATAGAAGTGCTCATCGAATTTTTGAAAAAATTAAGTTATTTTATGTGTCGATCTTGTTGCATACATGAATTATTGTAATAATTAAAATCACACAAGTTCTGTTGTATAAGATTCGTAAAAAATAAGTAGGTAGAAAAGGAAATAGTTTTCTTTGTTTAACTTATGAAAAAACTCAATAAACTGCAATTTTTTTTTTATTTAAGAAATTGTGAACACTTCTCGTTTTTATCTTCATATTTTATTGATATTTGTTTTATTTATTTTATTTATTGAGAGCTTTCAATTTTAATGACGCAAAAACGAGTGAATAAAATGGGAATATTTAAAATGTTTTTCTGACCTTAGCGCGGACTTGACGTTCCAGAGACATGGTGTGTGTGTATGTGTGTGTTGCTGCGGAGATGAGGAGTTAATGCGCTGAGGAAAGCACGGCCAGACTGAACTCCTGAAAGCTGAGTCCACGTATTTATAGCGCGCCAAGATGCGCCCTTCTGGAAAACTCGTGCGCAGCGCTCGCCACCCGATGAGCAGCCGATACGAAATAGCCATCTGACTCAACAGCCTTTGTGTAAACTTATTGAAAATATTTGTATGATTTTCTAAAATATTTCATTTATTCATTGTGTTATGGACGAGATTTCTCGAGTTTTCATTTAACGACTTTAAGCAAAAATTGTTGAGTATTATTTATCCAGCTCATCCAATATTATGTTTCACAAGGCAAGAGATTATTTAAAAATAAAACTTAATTTTAATTAAAGCAGGATGAACTTTTAAACGTTCCATTATTGGGGTATGGGCAATCTTGGGGAATAACCCCGATGAACTGTATTTATTTTTATTATAAATTGCGAAACTTCAGGCATTCAAACATGTAATTCTGTTTTCCTCTGATATGACATGGTAATTGATTAATGCTATTCATTTCTAATCATCACAGTATAAAAACTTTGAACATAAACATGACACAGACACACTGTGCTGTCTATTAATTTATAAAATAGTGTTATTTTACAATAAACCCTTTTTGTTTACAGATAAGTTGGACTCGCAAGTTTTTTTTTACGAAAAGCTCCCTGGTAGAAGAAACTTTTGTTATGAATTGATCGACCTTGTTTTATAAAAACCTATTTAAAATAAAATATATTTATATATTTATTATATATATTTTTATTTTCTTGTGTCGCTGTTGTATGTATGTTCTTTACGTACTTACCTATCTACTTCATTATAAAAAAAACTATTGAAATATCGAAGCAACAAGAAAAAAAGAAAATAAGGATCGAATAAAATTAAATAAAGGCAAATGTGCTGATAGCCAGGAATGCGGGAGTAATATGTTATCAAATAGCCTTTTTTTATTAATAAATCTAACTTTTAATCGTAAACAATACAGAAGCTCTTAATGATAAACAAAGGACACGTACAAAATGTTTATAAAAAAAACATTCTAGCATAGCTTTCAACAAAAGTTCAGTAGGTAAAACTCCTTAGACGTCCTTATAAGGCACTAATGCAGTTCGTAGGCGGGCGCTTCGCCGACGCTGCGCGGGCACCGCCCACTCGCGCGCACGCCATTGAGATGAGAACCCGCTGAGTTATCATTGTCGCCGTAGCCCACGCCAAACAAACGGATGCTTTACGTGAGAAAATGAAAAATAATATATTTTTACCTTCGTTTCAAATAACTTCTTGAAATATTGTCTGGGAATTAAGTCATTAGCTAAAGCGTCTCTCACTCTTTTTTGTTGTAGGTACAAGAGTACCCACAACACACACACAGTCATGAATAATTTCGTATTTAAAACCAATAAGAATTGGTTTTACATGCGAGATTATTCATGACTGTATCTTGTGAAGTTGTGACACACGTCATTGCAAATACTGCTTTCATGAAAAACATTGGCAATGATGGAAGCATCTTTCAAGAATTATTGAAATAGGAAGTAAGTAATGAATGTTAGTTTGTACAAAATAATATTTCTACACATAATGAGGTCCAAAACTGAACGTTAATCAATTTAATAAATCAAATACATTTTTAGAGGTAGATTTCGAATTTTATTATTCGCAAAATAATAATTTGAAAACATTGCAACTTGGTATGATATGAATATTAATATTTTGTTATATTTCATTCTTATTGCGTACAGGAGACGATAGTTTTATGACAGAAGCTAGCTAGAAATGATCTACGATAATATTTTAAGACTGAAATACATAGCCAGAAAGACATACATAGGAGACATACGGCTGTATTGGTTATAAACACTTGTCCTAACCATGACATTGTAAATGCGAAAGTGAGTTCGTTTGTTACGCTTTCACGCTTAAACGGCTGAACGGATTTAGATGAAACTTGGTGTATTGGTAGACCATTACGTAGGTAGGACATACGATACTTTTTAATCTATAAATGCAGACGAAGTTGCAGACAGAAGCTAGTAAGTATATAATGTTGTCTTGTTATTAAAATGGCATATCTCCTTTTTTTAAGGTAGCTCTTACCAAAAGATCCCAGGTCTTACTTCCAAAAAGCTTACTTAATTCGCATAAGCCGAGTGAGTAGTGGGTTCGATTCCCAGGCATTTTTACTAGGATTTTCTTATACGATAGTGAAACTGTTTATCTCTAAAGATCGGAGTTGTGCCCATAAGGAACGTGCTTGTCCTGAAATGTGAAAGCTTTCAGGATTTTGTCGTGAAAGCTGTGTTTGGACATTCGCGATATTATATCGGTTTACCTCTGCCTATCCCGTTAGGGATGGCCCGAAGTTTCACAGTCAGGCACCTTGCTTCTTGTACTACTTAAGACTCGGTAAAAGATAAGCATCTATGAATCTCACTCACTGATTTGTCACGTGTTGTATTCAAGTGACTTTCATACTTACATATTTAATTTATTGGAAACATCAAACTAAAAAAGAATACCGTAAATAACTAGCAGCGATTAGATCTCCCACCTGCCACTTTGATCACGAGTGGAGACGCCACGTGGGAGTGATCAAACTTATACACTGACATTCCGTGCAGTTGCTATGCATTTTTGCAAAAGTTCTTACGGTACCGTACCTATCTAAAAGTATGCATATAACATTGTATAGTGTGAATAAATGCTAATTCATTCAATAGAGGACATTTTACGAAGTAGAACTTCGACCAATAAAGATTTTGTGTAACCTTGATTCTCTCAGGTCATTGTCCACAAGTGCTTTGGAAAATTCACAGAATTTCATATTCTTTGCATGTCATTTCATTTGGGAGGTAGGTTTTGGGTGATTTGGGGGAATTGGGTGGTGGTTCTGACTCGCACAGTACCCTCCCGCTACCGGTCGTAGGTTTGATTTAATGATCTAGTGCTAATCAATAGTATCAAGTAGGCGTTTAAGAATTATAGAGAATTATTATACCATATTATTTTGTTGTTATTTTAACCCGACTACGGCGAAGCAAAAAGGCGAGTTATGATTTTGACCGGTATGTATGTATGTTCATCACCTCATAACTTCTAAACTACTGATCACAGTTTGAAAAATGAGGTATCGTTGGAAGCGTCTTGATCGTCCACTGGTTAATAGGCTATGTGACCTCACATTAAATGTGTATAAGTGTACACCTACAAAATCATAATGGCATGCAACGACGGCTTTACATCGACCATTTTTGTACCTATGTCTTGATTTCTGTCTGAAATATTTTCTTGTTTCATACTTTTTAGAGCGTGATTTTTCAGTAGTCGAGTTTTAGTTTTTGAACTTACTTTTTATACCATATTATTACCGTAAAGAGAAGGTAGGTACTTACTTTTTCCTGTGGCCATTACATACAGGTACTTAATATTATAGATAAGTGTTGTTCGTATTGGCATGTGTGTTTTATATAACTCTTGGGTAGTAGGTATATTTGTAAACACACTAAATATATCATCGAATAAGCTCGGAATCATAACAATCATCATCAACAGATCTGAATAAAATACAGCTACCGGGTTCTGGTTTCTCCTGAATTTTGCCATTTCAATTTTTGTAATACTTTTAGTGCTGGTAAACAATCTGTATTTTTAACCACCACATGGTTATTAGGAAGTACTTATACCCATTGCACACTTACACCCATTTCCTCACTTTGAAGTGGCCAAATCACCAAAACACTTAACAAATTAATGCATTTGTAAGCTTGTATTAATAATCAAAAGTAATGTGTCAGAATGATGTACATAACTTGTCAATTAGGAATACATTAAAATAAAACTGTATCTATTTACTCACTATACTTTTGTTTTTTTTTAAATTTAGTATTGCCCATTTATATCCGTAACTAACAATGGAAAAAGGCAGCTATAAAAGCCTGGCGAAAACCCATAATTACATGACAAACATCATGATCACAAACATCAGCGGTATCCTCTTGATAAATTTAATTAAGCAGTTTTAACACGTTCAGTGCCGGGAGACCTCCTGGAGGGTTCACTCAAGTCGCATATGGGATTCCGGAAGCCCTCGCAGAGGACTCATTATAAATGTAGGGTTTTCTTAGCGAATGGGACATTATAAACTGTGAAAATAAAATCTATTGTTTATCTTAACAAGATTTATTCATATACGCATTGGTTTTGAAATTCAAGCATTTTTATTTTCAAAACAAATATGGGGACAGAAGGTCCTTACATCAGGGGTGGAAAAACATTTCCACGGTTACAAATATTCACTTAAAATATTTATTTTGAACTTTGAAACACGAGGATGGGTTTAACAATCGAGGTTTTCAGGGTTCCTTATCAGAATGGTAAAAAAAAACACTTATTGTGGTGCGACTTCATTTGTCTGTCCGTTATTTTGTCGCAGTTGCTTATTTCAGGAACTACTCTGATCCCGAAAAACGGGTGGACACCTCTATCTCGGAATCAAAGCGAGAAATTACACTTTATCTTATTTTTTTGTATTTCACGTCTCTCACCCCACTAGTACATGAAATTAGGGGCAGATATACTAAGTATAGCGACAAGACCACCTGAATGTGATTTTACTTCATTTTAAAGTGGTTTATAACACGGTCTCAAACCTCATGACGGTGATACTCCTCAAGAATTCATTTTAGTGCAAACGTAAAGGCTCCAGCGCGACGCGACTCGAACAATACAATTTCTAAGAAAACTTCACGGTATAACAATAACCGATGTCGCGTCGCGCTGTCGCGTCGCGCTAGTCTGCAAGAATCTTTATGCCGGTGACCCTCCTGGAGGGTCAACTTGCAATATGTATGGCGGCATTGCGTATGAACTCTATGAAAAATGGGTGGAGTCTAAAATGTTAAGATACTTACTGAGACCTATTCATATAATGATTAGTATGATTCAGTTGATAATCTATTTGAGAAGTAAAGCTTGATCCTTTGTTTTTTTAGATACCTTCTGTGTCTATAATTTCTGCATGAATCAACGTTCTAACTAGAAATAGCCGTATTTGAAGCTAAATAAAATAGATGACGATTCGATAGAGCATATTATCAGGTTTACGTAGGCCCATATACACATGTCGGTAGGTAAGTAGGTACACCTAGAAGGTTCTAAAACACTACAGCCTGTAAAATAGTTAACTAACTGTTTTACAGGCTGTAAACTCATTTTAACGCTGTAAGTATTCCGCGGAATAAACTGAAGAAACAAGTTTATTTCAATTTTACATTCAGCTCGCGGAATCCTAAACAACATGTACGACCACGTGAACGCGGGACGTAAATAGAACATAAAACTATAAATACTAGCATAAATCATTTCGTAATTACTCAAAATCTACGCAGACATCCGAAGCGGCGTTTTTTTCGTGTTTACCTATTCGTACGGCAATATTTTACCTAGAGCTGTCTACGATACGAAAACACTGTCATCTTCTTTTGTGAGCAGAGTGCGACGGCCCTTCGAACAAGGTCGAGACGGCCTATAACCGGACCAAGGCGCACATCAGTTGTGGTTATGACTCCACAGATAAATATTTGTCCTTTTTATATATTCTAGATCATTTTGTTCTCAGTGCTCTTCGTCTTGAAGGTCGTTCTCGTGCTCCATCGACCTTTATTGCTATGGAAACCAAGGGCGTTTAGTTTACAAACTCGGATGATAGATTGCTTTGATGTCACAGTAAAAATGTGACGCTTTTTCTAATTATAATAAACAAGCGTTTATTTTAAGCTTTCAGTACCTTCACGGAGTCCAACAGGCAGGTTGTTAAATAATCTATTCTCAAATTATATATCTGATCTTTTACATAATTTTAGTTCGGATCCCAGCACGTGCTTTACACTATGGTAGAGCTTAATTTGCGATCTAGTAATAGGGAGATCTTATAAATGAAATTCTGTGAAAAATATGGTGGATCCGTTTCTATGTACACAAATAAAAACTGCTCATTACAGACATGGCACAGGCTCTTCATAACAGAGTAAATTAAAACGGAAATGATAAACACTTGGAATATGTGCCGTGACTCCGTGAGCTCAATTCGTTTGCAACAGTTTGTCGTGCCCTAATTTTAAATGCAGAAGTTTGTAAACGATATTGTTTTGTTACAAAATGTATGTAAGCAAGGAAACTTCAATCCTGTCTACATTAAGTACCTAACACAGGTGTGTTACGACAAAGCAGGCATACAAGTAAGGTTCCTTCGATTATTAGGATAAAGCGAATGGTAAAATATTTTTTCCCTGTCAATTGAGTACCTATTACCTAATGATAAGTCAAACCATTGTTTTCTGAACACTAATTAACTCCATATTAACTTCCAGTTAACTGTGTTGTACAGTCACGCAGAAGGTCAGGGTAAACACAAACAAAAACTGACGATTTATTGTTTGCTTTATTAAAACACCCTCCACAAATTCATCAATAATTACATACACTCGGGTACACCACTATTATATCTAGTATTTACAAATAATTTATTACATATTTACATCGCTCGTCGCCAACTCCGGTATGTTGGCTAATATATCGAACTAATTAATCTATGCAGTTTATCAATAAAAAATAATTCATTTAAAATAAAACTAATGTTCCGGTGACTAGAAGTAATACAACGACACAATTCCGTTACAGTTTGCGGAAATATTTTAAAATTTAATTGGATTAATACATTTTATATTTCATTTAGGCATCGACGAATAAAATACATCATAATTTTATAGGACAACATTTAAAATTAATTTTCTTATATTCCTTTACTTCAATTCTTCACTGAATAAGTATACCTTTATTAAACGTATACAATCGGAATGTTATTTACAATCGTATCACACAAAATCTTCATTACCATAAACTATCTAAAACTAAACACCCGTGCACACGTAACAGGCAACTTGTACGTTCAACTGCTTTGTTACAATAAATACATCTTATACTTCATTTAGACAGTACTTTAGTATTGCGACAATATATATATATACTTTAATGGACACGAATTGGCACTTGGAATGTTTTACGCGCAGTCGAAATCAAAATCGCAATTTTGTCATTTCGATATCACTTTAGAAAGTTTTCACTTGGCACAGTGTAACCTGGAATGTTAATGAAATGTAGGTGGGGTGGGTGCAGAGAGCGAGTTGGTGGCGGTGCGGGCGGGACAGCGGCGCGCTCCCCGTGGACTCGTCGCGCCACGGACGGTGACTCAAGGCGACGCTGCTACGCCCATTAGAAAAGATGGTTGTTCGTTTTGGCGAGGGTGCCGAGGTGGTCCGACAGCAGATAGTTGGGTGGCGCGACGCCCAGGAGTGGGAACCCGGAGGGCTGGCGCAGCAGGCCGCAGCCGCCGGCCCACTTGCCGCCGCCGCTGCCGCTCACCGGCGGCAGGCCCACGTCGCCCCCCACGCCGTTCAGCTCATCGCACAATTTGTTTGCTGCACAACACATAAACATAACATATGAATACATTAGTTTGTCTCGTAAACATACTATCAATCAATAATATATGCAATATCTTCACGTCCATTGAACATTATTGTCGTCGGGAGCCTCAAGCCATCAAGTGGATATAAGTATGCTGATATTCTCACAACTGAATCCAAACAAGCAAAACTTGTGCACACAAATCTGCTCGAATATGAAATCAGACTGCAGCTCGACGGGCGAATATGAAATAATCGTGGTAACACAATTAAGCGCTAATCACCTAATCCTTGCTGCGCGGCTCCGTTGTTTATTCAAGCCTGAGTGACAATCGCGCGCACAATTAGCGCAAATGAGCCGAAGTGAAAATCTGGCGCGGTGGCGGCGGCGGCGTAATGTGATTAATACGACCACAAGTCCGCCATTACCCGGTGAACCACTGCGCCTAGTTCAGCCTATATGAGGAGCCATACCAGATGTGCCTATCTACAACTTTTTAGTTCTTTTCTATATTGGTGTTTCTACTACGAAACTGCTAGGATTTCTAAAACTAATTATTTTATATTCTATCTTATTATTTTCCAATGAAGTATGTAGGGACCTTTATTCATAGGTCCCTATTGTATTGCTGTTTAGTAAATTACTAAAGGTCCCTATGATCAAATATTAAGTAAAACATGCACTCTTTTTCAAGACCTGCTATGACCATCTGAACATTACCGTTAGGCAGTTGCAAACTTGCCATGCAGAAAGCTTTTATACTTTTCAACACGATACGCATTGTTAGGGCGTTATCAAACCCTAGTAGCTTTCCATATGCGGGATCTTGACTAATTTTCTAAAGCTTTCACTTTCAAAATGTAAATATGAAGTTTAATATTAAACGTGTTAAGAATAAAAGCTTGAGGAAAAAGCTCCGAGTTATTTAATTTATTTCACCGACTTAACCCAAAAATCTTCTGAAGTGATTTTATAAATCTTACACAGATGTAACTCACAATATTAGGTATATTGGGTTCTATTTCTGGCTGAAACGGCACAGACATGTTTATATAAAGCGATACCAAGTTCATGGAAAATTCGCTTCGTATTGAGGCTAGCTACCTACGTAGCAAACAAATGAAAGTTTCATGAAGTTTTTAGTTTTCAAAGTTCGCATAAATCAACTTTAGTTAATTACAATGATTTGAATGTCCTCTTTTAACACTTTTGGATAGTTGCTGGTTATCTTCTCTGGCATGTAAATTCTGTTATTTTATTTATCTGGTAGATATAATGCCTATCTGGACTGAAGCAAGGTCTAATGTATGTTCAGGTTTTGTTTGATAATCGTAGTTGTTTTTCAACAATTAGTGAAGGTATTATAAAACTGGTTTTATTATCAACAGCGAAAGCTTTTTAACTATCAACATTTTGTACAAAAGATTTTATTTTAATCTGTTTGTGTTTTTTGGAGGTACACATTCCTAAGCCACGCAGCATTGTATTAATATACCATACAATAGAATCACCATTCTATATTTAAGATCCACTAATTCGAAGAGCTGTATATATTTTGTCGAAAGCAGCCTTGTTGTATTCGCCCACGTAAACATGTGAGCTGAAATAGTGCGTCCGGCGCTCTGATTGGTCGGGCAGCATGACTCACGCAGCTATAATTTCAGCGATCAATGTAACATTGGTAAGATATGTTGCCCAAAAATATTTCGTGACATCACGATTGGAACGAAAATATCCGATTTGAACGTAAAATATAAGGTAATTATATTTTATTTTCTCAAAAGAATGTTGGTGCAAAGCTGTGTAATTACTGTAAAGTGTAAACATTTTCCAGGTAAATCTTTGCCACACTATGCGAGCTGTAACTAATTAATCTATCCAAACTGAAACAAAGCGTACAGACGTCTAAATTATTATTTGTCATTCGTTTGCCGAGTAAGCTTCACTGCTTAATTTTTAAGAATGCTCTCATTAATTTAAAACCTGCCATCAATTAGTAGCTGAAGTTGTATGACGTGTCTTTATCCCAAAAAAATAAGATTTTTAGTGCGTCAAAAAGAAATAGTTTTTCATTATCCACGTCACACGGTTGCCAAAAAAATTTAAATTAAACAAATACAGACTCACATTACAGACCAAACATTAAAACCAGAGAAATATTCGCGCAATTGATATTATGTATTAAATTAGCAAAGTGTATTTTTTACATGTCGGATACTAAACGTCAAGCGGAAGTATTAATGATAAAATTTATTTAATTTAATGTTAGTTGTAATTTTAGAAACTTGTAATATTGAGTAAATTCGTCAACCTACGTAAGTAGGTAACTAAATTTATTTCTATAGATATTACTTAGCTACTTTTATATATGTTTTACTATCTTTCGTACAAAATCTGTATTTAGGCGAGAAGGAAGGAAACGCCCTTTAGGCGAAGTATTGAGATCTAAAGAAGGAATAATGACCCTCAGTAGCGAGAAATACCTTGAGGGCGTTCTTTTGTTGCAGTTAAACAAAAGAACAGTGCTGCAGTGATAGCCTAGCGGTGTGACCGTCGTACTGCCAAGTCATAGGTCTCGAGTTCAAACCCAAAGCACGCACCTCTGACTTTTCGGATTCATGTGCGTATTGTATAATTATTACTTGCTTCAAAAACAGTGAAGAAAAACATCGTGAGGAAACCGGCATGCCTGAGAGATATTGCTCGACGGCATGTGAAGCCAAGTCAGAGGCCAAGGGCGGCTTTAAAACTCTGACACCAGGTTAGTCACTAACCGCACGAAAATAAGAAGAAGAAGAACTAAAAATTGCAATTGAGGAAATCCAAATAACCATTACTTACTGGCTGCTGTAGTCAATAGACTTTAGTGTTCCGTAACCAAATGTTACCAACATAAGCCTACTACCGGTCCAGTAGAAGAGATTAACTAAGTACTGTTATTTTTTTGTAATGTTCTAGCTTATTTCGTACACCTGGGGGCCTAAAATGGCCACTTTAGCAACTCTGCTAAAAGCGATTCATTTCCTCCAATATGGCAATATTTACACCAAATATGACTAGGACATGAATTGAATTGGGATATTATTCAGCTAATGTGTCACCATTTCACGAAAATTTGAGGAATTGCTAATGAATTGCTGGGAATTTAGGAAATAAATCGCTTTTAGCAGAATTGCTAAAGTGGCCGTTTTAGGCACCCTGTTTTAGGCCTCAATGATCAAAAGCGGATCCAAATCTTGTACTTGTGTGTGTAAACTACGTTCTCATTAACGCGAATCACAATGTAACGGTGTGTGCAGATGTAACATCACAAACAAAAGTAAATCGTTAAAGTACTAATTCCATCGCCGTACCCCTACACAAATAGTTGATCAAATGTGACTTAATGTTGTAACTCGCTAAATCTGGCGATGACGTCAACGTCTCGGGAATAAGGTAAACACTGCGTTCGCATCACTACAACTGGTATGCGACTGAAAAAACTATTACTGAGAAGTTTTTTCTGCGACTCGCTAATATGTACGGTCTTAGATGTATCTTTGTTCTGTCTGAACTACCTTAAATAGGTCAAGCTGGGTCCCCGGAAGATCACGGTGCGCACCGAACTTAAGGCGAAAGCGTCAGGGTAGTCCGCAAAATTCAAATTTTCTTACGTTTTTTGCAATTTGCAGGTCAGTATCAGATTGTATTAAATATGATTCGCGACCGAAAAACAAAAATATTTTTTTTTTTACAAATAAAAAAACAACTGACTTCCAAAAACAAAACACTACAAAGTGAAAAATAACTTTAATTTTGTCGTTGGTTTTGAATTTTTATTTTTTGCCACCGACTTGTTTAGTGTTTTGTTTTAGGAAGTCGGTTGTTTTTTTTTTGTAAAAAGTATTTATTGTTCACTTTTTAGTTGTGGTACCTACCCCACACAAATTCGAATACCACTACATGCTATGTAAATAACAGTGACAGGAAGTTATCATCATATCATCCACATATACTAGTACTAAGTGGGAAAAATACGTAGTATTGAAGCTTACTCAAAAACTATCCAAGCAAAGTTAATAAAATTTATATGAAAGCAACTTGGAAGCATATTTTTTCATAAAAAAAAAGAATTTTCAAAATCGGTCCACAATTGACGGAGAAATCGGCGGACTTACATTAAAAAAAAAACATACATACTCGTACGTATCTGGTTTTGGTATCCTACCTGCAAATTGCAAAAAACGCAAGAAAATCTGAATTTCGCGGTCTGCCTTAGCGCATCCCACTTTATACCTCTCTACACAACCAAATTCCAGGTCTACTCTACTCCTTCTAATTGCGTCATGTTTATCGCAAATATATGTATTTTCTTTCTTTCTTCTCACAGAAAGGAGGCCCTCGTTCCCAGCAGTGAGTCTAACTGCTGGGACCCAAGCATCTTGTACCTACAGGATGTTTGTTGTGATGATTGTCGGTTATAAATAGATCAATTTGAACAACACTGTCACTCTAGACCGACAAGAGATCGCGAAGAATTTACCGACATTTTATAAAGTATCAACCTAACATGATGAACAACTTACGATATCTACCTGCCGAAGTGATAGGCTTGAGATCTGGCGGGGACAGATGCGGCAGCGCGTGATGCGCGGGCTGCGGCGCGGGCGCAGAGGGCGGGTGCGGCGACACGGCCGGTGACGTCGGCTTGTCGCGCTTGCCCTCCGCCTTCACTGGCGCCTCACCCGCCTTTTGTTGGGCTAGGCGCTCCTGCTTGCGGAACTTCGCACGCCGGTTTTGGAACCATACCTGAAAATGTGAAAATGCTATAATGTAATGTGCTGTAATGTTTTGGCTAATTTGTAAAGTGGTATTGTTTTGTTTTTTTTTTGTAATGTGCTTTTAGTTTGGGCAGAATAAACACTTTTTTTTTCTTTAAAATGTCTTTTAGTATTTCTATCTCTCTCATTGTAGGTCAGAAACAGTAGTATTCATAATATTTTGTTTTTAATTATAGGCACAAGCCATCTGCCCGATGGGGTTTCCCATCGGCAGAATGACGAACTTTCGTACAAACTTTCATGCCCCATTGCTTAAATAGGGGGAAGTATTTTCAAATTTCCTTCCTATTTAGGAGCGTTTCCTAGAGGGAAGTCCTTATACCTACATAATATATCCAAAGTGAGCACTTAGGTTATGCAAATGTATAATAACACTAATACAAAAAATCGTGCTATATCCAGTAGCTATAACTGTGCGTTGTCTGTCAGTGAGTAATGGATTTAAGATTTTTTTTTAAGTATAAAGTATTCGACATAACATTTCAGGCCTCATCAATTTCAAATGCTGCAGGATCTATCTCTGGCCAGCGCGTCTGAAAAGGGCTGTAGTCCTTTTGGGCGACTGTAATGCCTCAAAAGACGCAGAGCGGGATCTGGATATACCGAATTTATTCAACATCATGTCCATAATCATCTTTCTTTGTTTAAGTTCCGTTATAAAATAGGTAAGTCAAGCCAGCATGGTTCACCAAACCAGTAAAGCCAAAAACGAGAGGTAAACAAGTTCCTAATAAATAAATATGTAATAGGTATATTGAGGTAGCTACTGCTTTTACAACAGTCAGGTATACCCAAAATTAAAATCCGAACACCAATGAAGCGAAAAGCATCGTAAACAAAACCGAATACGTACAATAAAAAATATAATGAAAACGCCAGTAGCGGACGTGGGCTCGGATGAGCAAATAAAGTTAGCGCTCGAGCGGCTAATGGGAACGCATCCCATGCATCGAGCGCCAAATTTTAATGCAAACCGTTTTATATTCGTTCGGATGCGCGCAAATCCGAATTGATCATAATTCGATTTGGTGCGAAAGATAATTGCAACTGCCACTGGCGCTGATTGAGCGCAGAGTAAAAAATGCTCGGTCGACATACGCGGCCGCGCCCGCTCTCCGCCCCTCGTACGCTGCGACCTGCACAATCACACGCACCATTGTTTGAACATCGCAGTTCGCTGATGATGTTTGTTCACCTTTATACATATTTCTTCATTTCGCTGCCATCACCGAGATCCACGTAGAATGCTTAATTATCTGTCAATGTGTGTACGCTCTTAATGAGCTACTTTACTGTCTACCGAGCAATACAATTAACTATAACATTTGTAAGCGTTAATATATCCAAATGTAGAATAGAAACAGTTTACATGTTCATGCTTATTTTCCTTTTGTCCCTGTAATCGCCACATAGAGTTGAGTTTGATTTACAGTGACTACAAAATTTTGCCGACTTCAACGACATCACAAGCCGACATAAACTTGATACTTGCTAATTGGTTTATTATGATGAACACAAACGAATATTAATAATTACTCGCCGCCTACGTACTTCTACGTAAATTCTCCTTGGCAGTGATCATGACAAACGTTAATGACCTGCTTGTGTTCTAGAAACATTTCGAATGCTTTATTACTGTTTCACTTGAACAGCTGTCGGAAGATTCCAAAAGCTGGTCTGCTGCTCTTTAAATATTTGGGTACGGTATGACAATTTTCATATGTGTAAGGAATTATGTAGAGATGCGCATCTGGTGTGACTAAACACTAAACGTGTACCATTGACATTGAAACACAAGATATATTGATGCTACTTTTGTTTCGTGTAGGCAGTTAGTCGTATGTCAGTGCGTGCACAGGTGCTGGCTGGTGTGCCGCTACATCCGCATGCATGTCATCGGTGCACTGACGGCCGCGTCACGTCAGTTATGACATATTGATGCCGCTTGATCTCGTTATAGAACGCTAATGTAATGATGCGGCCCACTCGCGGACGAACGTGAATTACCTTTCATACGCATCATCGTGATTTACAAGATGTTCGCGCCAACACTACACTGGACAAGGTTCACTGCGATCTCTAAAGTTAACAAATAATAATAATCCACCGAGTAATGTATATTTGACAGTTAATTATTTTCATAACGATGTATGCTCCAAATATAATTTGTTAAACAGTCATTGTACTGCAAATCGCTTTGAATTTAGGTTATTGTTAGACTTCGTAGTCACGTTGAATATTATTCATACTAAAGACCTCGACGGTCATATTCGACGAACAACCTAATAGTTCGTTCTAGATGTAATAAAACATGCGTTTTATTACATCTAGAACGAACTATTAGGTTGTTCGTTAATTTTTTTTTATTGGTTTTATGCAAAACCAATAAAAAAAAAATCCTGCCTGAAGTATTAGTAAGCATTCGAAATTATTCTAAAAGGATTCCATGCACTAATAGTCTTCCCTGAAAAATATAACGATAAGGGTGTATGAAAAATATAATAATAAAGATAACTGGTTCCAATTGTAACACACTTGGAGTAATAGTGCCTTTCTATGGCAACTGCGCCTAATTAAGAAATTGGTAGAGTAGAAGTGTCCGTATAGATTGAGGAGCCATGTGTCATATACGCATAAGTACCTACTACTAAATCCTACCAAATCTTCAAAAATATCCGTCGGCTTGTGTTCGGGTTCTAAGGTGGCTCCTCAATTCTGATGTCTGAATTGAGGAGCTACCTTAAACGTCCTGTAACTTTTTAAGGGTTATTCCAGGATTGGGCCTACAAAATCGGCTAATTTACTACTAAATATTGGTAGTACCCGCGTTTAAATATGAGACATGGCTCGTCAATCCATACGGACACGAGTAGAAAAAGTAGAGAGTACAAAAAATACCCGTGTTAAACCTGTACCTATTTAGTGATGGTTGAACATGTGTATAAATCATTTTGTGGTATGGTAATTAAGGTTTTCTTTTCTTTCAGGTATTACGAACAGCCGTCCTACTTATAAAACTTCAAAAACTTGTGATGCTCGTCATCACAAGTTTTTGAAGTTTTATAAGTAGGACGGCTTTTTCAGATAGATCTTAAGTCTTAACTTACGACTGTAAACTTTGCTCTTTTTTCAACAGAAAATTAGACTAACATACTATCATGTCTTGACAATCTGCTATTACCAATCCATTAGAATAATCGATGTTGTGTTATGGTTATCATCAATTAGGTCACTTGCTAAGTCTATCTTTTGTAATGTTGTGATCCTCGACACTATCTAAACTATTTTCATATAACATTTAAACACATATGTTGTAAATATAACATTTCTGAAGCTTAATATTGAAAACACAATGTAATGTAAACAGAGCCAAAATCAAAGTGTACGTGTAGTATTTCGCGGTAGATTTGTTCAACAAATGAAGTCGAAGATTGCTGAAGTTCATCATTTCGCTGGATCTAAGAGAAAATCAGTGCTGCCGAGTGGAAAGGTCCCACGTAGATACGTGCCCGGCTTAACCAAGCGGCAAGCTCGCCGGCGCCGGTACTAACGAACACACGGCTCGGCTGATTGGAGCCGGGGCACGGAGCCCGGCGAGCCGATCGCCCCCAGCACCACGCCTTCCGCATTATTTCCGAATTGGAAAAAATCAAAGCTCCCACAACGTATGCGGCATCCGCAAACAAACAAATAATACAAAAGCTACCGCCAATACAAATGAGTACCGATACGACGGCGAGCGGAATGCGAAGTCGAAGTGAAGCCGAGCGTATGCCCGAGGCAAACAAACGTCCGCCGATGTGTTTGTAGGAATTCGTTGCGATGTTTATCGAATGTGATGCGTGCCCCTAATGTAAATACTTTGCTGAATTTTCCTACCGATATGGGCCATAAAATCATTTTGTGAAGGTGATCCCTCTGAACGAATTAACGAGCAGAACTTTGTAGTCGTAAATCGAAAGGCTTTCGATGTATAGTGGCACATAAATGTACAAACAAACGGCAATAATAAATATCGGGTGGGCAATTAAGCGCAGGGTTGTTAGGACAATCGAGCGCAGCATCGAAATGCACTTTGCAAATGAACCGAATTGGGCGGCGAGGGCGCGCGAGGTGCGACCCGGCAAATGTAATTAAATACAAGTGCTCACGAGCTGCAGATGCACAGCCCATAAGATACGTGGCCATACAATTGAATTGTAATTATCGTGAAATCAATACAATAGTCATTACCATGAGTTGATGGAGTTCGTAGCCAAGCACAACGCGGATAGAACGGTCTATTCGTAATCATACATGACAACTCCGGACCCACTTCAAACCTTAGTGGTAATTTTAAAATATACCCTAGGTATTGTTATTGCTATCAATTAGTTTAAAAAATCTATATTTAAGAAATGCTGTGTAAGAATCGGTATGAAAAATTTGTGAATTAAGACAACAGCTATTCAGTAAAAATACTTTGAAAAACAAGACTAGATACTGAATAAAAAAGGTTTATAAATTAATAAACCTCAGTAAATAAATCGGCGACTGTCCAGGAACCTGTCACATAACATCAACCAATGCAATGAATCGATTGATAAATTTAGACACTTACTGTCTTGAGTGATGCCAAAGCAATTAGCTTTATTACCCCTTAATTTAGCGCATCATAACGTTCCAGGAAACATTAAAATAAATCAACGAATACTAAATCCTGGTAACCTTGAGGGATAAAGTTGCTACAAGTCGGGAGTTTAGCTTTTGGCAATAACTATACACAGTATTGTAACACATTGAATAATTCAAAAATGGAATACTCGTTTTACATAAAATATAGAAATAAACTCTTTTTAGAGTCAAGGTGATAAGTACCTTTATTTTTTAATAACTCCTCATTTATCTAGAATAAAGCTTTTGAGAAGGAGTTGTTGTATACCTGATTCATGTAACCTAAGTTCTGCTTTCCCAAATAGCAAAGTTAATATGGATGTTATAGAATGTTAGTAAGGAAATGTGAAAGTTTCACCGATAAACATGACTTTTGTCTAAGTACTAAAGCCGATTCAATAATTTATAGAACAGTGATTGCTCTAAACAAGGTCTCAAGAATGAAGACCTTGTATACAGCAATAATTTCCTGTATCATAAGCTCAGATGGTAGGAAGTAAAGTTACATCAAATTTTTTTCAACATTCATATATAAAAAATCTTGCTAAATATACATTTATTTAAAAATTAAGTAAGTATTTCAAAAACACAATGTTTAGTCAATTTATAGAGATTTTTTTTTAATTAAAACGATTAAAAGAAAGTCGCTTTTTTATGTAAAAAAACCTGTAAAGCTTGTTGGTAAGCTTTAAGTTAATTCTGGCATATACCAGCTCACCTCATTCAAATCCGTAAGGGGTAGTTTAATACAGTTCCCTCGGCAAACAGTGGCAAGCAACAATGGTTGAGTATTAAAATAAACAGAGCGGCGCGTCGCCATGTGGCTCGGTCGTGGCGAGCAAACACAACACAGACTAATGTATTCAGAGGCTGCACATACAACGCCCGAGCCCGGCGCCGCCTCCAACTTCACTTTGATTTACTAATTAACCTATGACTTGCATAACTTCACTTGCAACACAACAACACAATCAAACGCTTCTACTTCCATTATATGTATATCGCACATCATTTCTCATCTAGTTAGCTAGGGGGAGTCGAGAGTCATCTGTTCAGCCCATTATTTGCCGCTTCAATGTAAAAAATATGAGCGCAGTAAACGTAGTGGAAACTAAAACTATTAGTAGTAAGTGTAACGTAGAACCTGCTGATTTATAAATGTATTTATCACAATAATGGTATGTCCCAAAATATATAGCAAACTTACTCTACAAGTTAATAGATAAGTTAACATTGCTCCAACGACAAAAAAATACCTTTCTAGTTGTGATTCTGGTCACTCTACAAGGAAAATGAAAGTAAAAAGCCTTTAAAACACTTTGGTCATCCAAAGGATCCTCAGAGGCCTGTACAAATAAATAACATATGAGAGATGTTTACTGAAACGCTATGTAACTCCGAACAGAACTAGCAAGAAGCGTCACTAATTGGCAAGTTAAAGCTATGAGTAATAAATAAAGGCTCGCTCGCCATGTGTCGGTGTTTGCGCATTCAACTAGCGTTATGTGCAAAGGTTCGAGTCGACACGGCCGTCTTTATTTGACACGTTGTCAGAGGGCGGCCCTCCGGCCTCCAGCCCTCCAGGCGTATGAAAAACGTGAGGCCGCGCGGAATGATCTAATTGTATTCATTAGCCGGGCCAGGCCGCGCAAATATTGACACGAGCGGGATGCTGCCCGGGTCCCGAGCACACCGAGCTTTGATCATAACCGATAGTTACATTTTCAGGTGAGATGGAGCACGGAACTTACTAGATCCGGTGGTAGGTTTATGTCTGTGAGGTAAAATACCTACATTTTACGTACTTACCTACTCAAGTTTTGTGTTCTCGTTGCCCTCAATAAATATCAAGACAAAAAGTAACTAATGAGTTACTCGTTTGATTTATTCTGCTTCAGAAACATAAAAATTACCACTTCTTAGGTAAAGTTATAAAGTGATAGCTAAATGAGTATTTAGATATCATGAATAAATTAATTATGACTAGATTAATTAAATATTAAATAATTTGCGGTAAATAAAGACTCCAAATATTCAAAAATGATTTTAGTTATTATGTAATGTTTAAACATAATCCAGATTAAAAGAAACTTCATATCCAATTCCTATATTTTATAATCATAAAGCTAATATAAACATCATGAGCTAAAAATAATTAGATACCAATCTCACTGAAAACCAAGTGGGTCTGCGTAAAGTAAAGCTAATACAAAATAAATCAATCGCCGGCTGGCGCGGTCGAGCGCGACCAAACATCGCGAACACACCCCACTGTTTATACTTAGCGGATGAAAAGGCAACACCGAACGCCCCGGAATAATATTAGCTACCCTCAATAAGCCATTGAAATCTATCAACTGAAAGCCCTCACCACGAAAAACAACTCTATTTTTTGTGTATTACAGTTCAATTTGAGTTGCTGGAACATTGTTTCGACGACGTTTTGGAGTGATATATTTTTTTTTACTAACTGGTAACATGTGTTAACATTTGATGATAATCCAGGATTAACACATCATAATAAAGAGATGAATGCATCGTTTATTCAGGCCGTATGTCGGCGCCATTCGACAGCGTTTAGTGAATGACAGGTGTGCTGACGCAACTCATCTTATTTGATTGGATTGGATTTAACTGGGTCGCCTAAAGACTTTACATAAATTATAATGGTGTGATACGTGTTGATAGTCATTGTTATTGTGTTTAAATGTGTTATTTGTTGATACGGTCTTGGTTAAAACGACTCATGAATGGAGTAAGTTACAGTTTCCCAGTTTCTGTAACTTAAATATTTCTTTGCTAGACTAAAAAGAAAAGAAATACCCAGAGTCCTGCTTTCGGTAATATTTTTCCATTCTTTGAAACAATCTTAGAAATCAAGTTTCAGTAGGCATACATTTCAGTATTATAGGGGAGATCAAAGGAACACTTGGAGAGGTGAAATAATAAATCGTTTCAGATAGGTCAAATATTCTGAACTATATTAAATCCCTATAAACTTGAACACGTTCATAAATTCTATAATGGCAATATGAGGATCATCGTGACGTCACACGACACGACAGATGTGAGCAAAGCGTACGGTCCATTACTTGTCACCCCTATTATCCCGTGCTGAGTAAATAAACATCGGATCAACTATTAACTACAAATATATGACGTTTTGATGCACTTCCATCAACATTTGCAAGAATTTATATTGTATTAAATAGGTAGTATTTTTGTTCTCCCTCAACCAAAGTACAGTCTCGCAAATATACACAAAAGAGAACAACTAAAACTTCCTTTGTAACAACCATTTCTACTCGAAACAATTAGTGCAAACAACTGTATGAAGAAATTATAAAAGATAAGAAAGTTGAAAAACAATTCAAAATTCAAAATTCAAAATGCAAAAGTCATTTATTCAAGCTAAGCTGATAATCAGCACTTTTCGAACGTCAAAATTACATAAGACAGTCCCCCAAAACGCCCACCCTCCACCACTTCCTAGTGCGTTAGCTGGGAAGAAGAAGTGGCGCAACAAACTCCTTCTCAATAATTACCTACCTACAAAGGAGTAAAATTAGTATCTCTCTATGCTTCAGTATTTACAAGAACACAAAATAACAATATTTTTGTCCGTTTGCTCGCATCAATAATAATTCTTAGCTTCACTAGAACACGCAGATATGAACAAACTGAATAATCTGTAATATACGATTCTTTTTTCAAATTTTGATTATAACGAGTTTGGTGTTAATTATATTATTACTGCTTGCTGATTTCGTTATCAATTATAAACAAAAGCCAGTTAGAGGTGAGAAAAAAACCAAATTAAAAAAAAACTTTATGGCATCTGACGATTATTTTCAAGAGAAATTGCCAGTATCGCTTGGAAATAATTATAAAACTAAAAAGGTTTTACTGTTCGCAATATCCAAAAACCCACAAATCGAGATAACAACAAAACAATTAATCATTCGTAATCGATATCTGACTTCCCTAATCCATTCACTGGCTTCCCTACTGGGTTTTACAATTAAAAATGTAACAGATTTGAATCGATTTTGACGAATCACCGTGATTGGTCCGAGTAGCCGCTTCCGCGAGACAATGCCCGTAATCAGTTTGATCGTGGCACGCGACACGACAAATAGCCGATACCGATCGGCAGATGTTTAGTTAGAACTGTCTCTGATCATTTGCTTTATTGATTGAACTTTGAGCCATGATCTACCTATTACAAACTGTAGTATACTAGCTGTGGCTCACCGTTTAATTTGAAAATAAATCGGATTATTTATAAACTAGCTGTTGGCCGCGACTTCGTCTACGATCCACGATGAAAAGTAGCCTATGTCCTTCTTCAGGTCATGGACTACTCATGTGCCAAATTTCATCTAAATCCGTTCTGCCGTTTTAGTGGGAAAGCGTAACAAACAAACATACAAACTCACCTTCGCATTAATAATATTAGTTGGGATAGTTAGGATTACTTCGTTTGCGCTTGGCGTTCTTTCTGCCTCTTTTCCTAAAAAGTGTGCTATTTAGAGACATCGTTTTATTTTCCTGTAATCTTTACATAAACTTCTATCACATAGAATAATTTCAGATGAATAACGAACGGTATTTTTTTTTTGTCATATTCGAATACTACTTATACGACCTAAACAAAAACGAAAAATGTTTGAGAATCTGTAAATAGCGTTCTTTCACATGATACCCCACACGCCCTAGTAAACACACTTCGAATTTTTAAGAATCTCGTTCAGTCACAATTACAAAAAAAAAAATCTTTCTTATTTGCAAAATTGTTGGGTAAACGTCATCTAAAACTATTCCAAATTTCAAGTTGATAGCATTAGTAGTTCTTGAGATATCCCACTGTGGCAGACAGACGGACAGACAGACTGAGTCGCACCATAAGGGTTCCTTTTTACCATTTTGATACGGAACCTTAAAAACAAACAAACTCTTTTGCTTTATTATATTAGTATAGATTATTACCAGTATTTATATTACCTATAATACATATAATAACAATGATACTACCTATGTAATGTAGAACACTAGGTACACATAAAATCAACAAGGTTATTCTCATGACTGACTCTGTAACCAATATGTTTGATTGACCGTACTGTGGTGTTTACAGTACTTGCCGGTTATTGCTAGCAATTTGAGGGCCCAATAAACATCATACCCTACGTTAAGCCGTAAACTGATATTATATTCCCGACGTACGAAATGGAATGAGTCAAATTGACATAAGTCGAATAACTCTCCCAAAATAAAAGTATGTCCGCCTCTTGAGAAGCGAAGAACTAACTAATGTAAATAAACTGTATACCGTGGTTAGAGATATTATTAAACGTTTTAAAAACTATATCACTAGAATAAACAGTATCTTTGTGCTTATTTTCAAATGTCTGTTTATGTAAAGAAGGAAAAACTGGTTTAAATCTCATGCCGAATTATTTAATAAAAAAAACTCTTCATTCAATGAAATAATAGTAAAAAGGTTACAATCAAATAAGTAAATGACATCCTGGCCAACTTTGGCCAAAATATATGTGCATTGCCATTTAATAAGCGAAGAAAAAATAAAATAAAAAGAAAACTTAATGGCGTCTTTTTACTTTTTGGAAGCTAATGGCGAGTACTCGTAATGCAAATCCATAAAAGAAGCTCTAAAATAGTATTTATTTTAAATTATAGAATTAAAATCTATATAAATAAAAATTAATCGTTGATAGCATCACATGAGAATTTGATGAGTTTTTTGTTTTGAAATGGTCGTAATAGTCTGAATTATAATATATATTTTTTATGATATATTTCTAGGGAACGAAAACTGGAAAAGTTGCCCGGAAAATTCGGGAAGAATTGAAAGTGCTTTTTTCTATGGGATTTTTGTAAAACCTCAAGGCTGTTTGAAATTTTGGCAGAACAACTCTATCAGTCTATTCAGCTAGAATAAAATATTGCTTTTTCAAAAGTGATTTAGCCTTTTTCGGTTTTCTCGTACTTTATAGTACTTACTAATTCCATGCTCATACATAACTAATTAAAAAAAAAAAGGATGGGAAAATTATAGATAGCCTGTGAATAGGAACATTAGAATTATAACTTTTGTCTCTGGTTTTGACTAGAACAGTAGAAAATAAGTTATGATACCATGTACCATGTATAATATTGTAAAATCATATTTCTCTTTCATTCGTTTAGTACTACATTATTTAATCACTATCCCAACAGAAGTACACATTTATCCGATATTCTGTACCAAATATACAAAAAAAAAAAAGATTTTAACAGTGTACTGCCGCATGTATTTATGCTGGTAATTAACTAACGTAGTTACCTTTTTTTTTTTTTTTGAGGATGGGAAATTATCAAATAACTTCTCCCGCTCTGGGTGGAGCGGGAGGGCGTGTCAGACTTTTACTGACTAAAACCCACCCGTGTTCCTTCCGTTGCCTGTGTGCCGAGGTCGCGATATCCCTTTCAGACAAACCCGCAACCCCGGCAGGCATTGGCCCTTCCGGACCCCGTCAGTTGGTGCTGACATCTCTTTGAGGCGCGCGTGGAACACAACGCGCCGTCGACCCGGGCCTGGTCCCTATCGGACGGCGAGCTACCCATTGCTCACCGTCCGCAAGCCCGCGCCTACGGTGGCCGGAAGTCGGCTCGCGACTCCCGACGCCTGGGGCGTCTCCTGCGGCGACTAGGGGCGCGAGGGGGCGCATTCTGCCTCTCCCTCGCGCGCTCCGCCTCCTCCTTCGCGAGCATTACTGCTTCGCAGAAGGAGGTGACGGCCTCCCATGCACTCTCGCTCCGGACCATGGCCTGAACCAGGGCCGGACGCGAGAGATCGCCGCCGCCGATCGCCTCCGTGAGGACACGGCGGTGCTCCGCCCAAGCTGGGCAGACCTCCACCGTATGCTCCACCGTGTCCTCCGGGCGATCCACACAGTGGTGACACCCGGGCGTTTCCTCCCGCTTTATCCTGAACAGGAACCTCCCGAAACAACCATGTCCGGTGAGGACCTGTGTCAGGCGGAAGGTGAGGACGCCGTGGCGTCTCTCTAGCCACTCCTCAAAGAGGGGACTTAGTACCGTAGTAACGTAGTTACCTTGGAATACATAAAATGCCACGCGTATTGATATCAGGCATCAGTATAAAAACAATTGATGATTTTTGCTCATAATAAGATGAAAGTAGAACCCCGACACGCCATGTGGGCTAATATTACAATAAACTACAAGATCACACTCACTCTATAAAATAAACAGGGTAAATGAGTTGCGATTTTTAGAATGATAAATGTTTTGAGGAAGGGGCAAGAAAAAATGAATAAACTACAGTTAATGTACGGACAATGGAGTCACTTGTCCCTCTGTCGTTGTTAAATGGTTCGTGAGCATAGAATAACGTTTGTGATTGCTACCAAAATGTGGGGCGTTGGAGAGACCATACTACATGTGTGATTAAATTCGTCCATTGTACAGTTTAGATCTAAAATAACCATAAGCAAATAAATAATACGGGTTTAAGTACTAATATTTTTGTGTTTAGATTTGTAATGTTGTTTTAATTAAGAACACCTTATAAAATAACTGAGACACACCTTATAAGTATCACTTATCTTTAGCAATAAAGTACTACATTCAACTATTAGGAATTATCTGTATCTATTTTTGAAAACAGATCTCTCAACATTTTTCCTATAACTCGAAATGCAAATTTAAAAAAAGAACATGGATAGTAATTTTTATCTAATCTTGGTTTATTTTGACAATAATATTTGTTCCAATTGCAAAATTATACCGTGGGACGTACAAAAAAACGAGTAAGAATGACAATTTAGCAAAAAATACAACAAAACTCTCCCCTAAGTGACCTAGCATTTTCCTCCGATGCTCGACAACGGCGCATCGGTTATGACGGCCATATATTCATGACTCCGGATAGTTTGTGACAGCCGCCTATGCTCCCTTGCCGAACTTCCACGACAAAATGGAGTAACAATGAACTTGCTGTTTAGAATCGCAATACCTTAACTTTTTGTAAATCTGTCATAAATGCGCTTCCGAATATTGAATTACACTTTTTTTGGTACTTGAGAAAATAAAAATCAGTAGTTTACTATAGTTTACACCATTTTAGCAATACAACCTTTCAACTATCATTAAAAATATAATTCACAAAATAATAAACAATGATTTTGCTCAATATTCAGAATGCCATTCTCAGATTTGCTAAATTGTGGGAAATAATCAAACCCCCTAGCTACGGTAAATGCTAAATTGTCACCCACACCCTGGGAAACACCAAATTACAAGCCCAAGACAATTTAATACATCCCCTTTATGTCACAGAGCTATTTTCTCGTATTCGAATTGTATTACTATACCGTAGAGACACGATAGTTGCACTTGATCCCATGATTCCCGAAGGACATCACAACAAGTCGCGAGCTAAATGAAAAATAATTGCGCGAACCCTGCTAAAGGGTGACATGTCCACGATAGAGATAGATATACTGAATTCACACGCGTTAGATAAAGACGACCATATATCGGTACCCCGCCAGCTAGGTCGGAGTCGTATAATCTGAACTAGGCAAAAACGCTTTTGTAATTGTTAGTGGGCAAACTTCGATACCTTTGGGACATTTAATGTGAGAACCATGAAAAGAATGAGTTTCACACGTTTTCGTATTCATGTAGTGGGTTATAATAAATACTATTGATGTTCTTTCGATGTTTTGATTTAAATTACAGGATTTAAACATTAATCAAAGTATCATGATCAGTTAAATTGTGTACAAAACCTTAATTAAAATCTCATTCATTAAATAATCGTAAAAAGGTTACAATCAAATATTAATGACATCATAATAATCGAGGATTTTTTTTTAAAGAATCCCTATAATGGCATTTTAATATTTTTTGGGAGCTAGTGGCGAGTATTCTTAATGCAAATCTAAAAAGAAACTTCTAAAAAGTATTTTAAATTTTTTATGTAATTAAATGTAGAATAAAAATGTAATATTTCTGGAAAAATGATTAGGGATGTGAGATATTTTCGGTTTTCTTGTAATTTTTCAGTACATACTAACGCCATGTAATTTTTACATACTCTACTTTTTTTTATAGGAAAATTAGTGATAGTCTGTAACTTTGTCTCTGTATTTGGCTCGAGAAGTCGAAAAATAAGACAAGAAATAATTATTATACTTTTTCCGTATTTTCGTAGTCGTATGATGAGCTATAATAAATAATATTGATGGTGGCGTTACAATGCTGATTTTATTTTATTTTTACAGTGTTTAGATGGCAACTTAATTTACCAAGAAAACAGTATCATGAGTAGTAGACTCATGATACTGTTTTCTTGGTAAATTAAGTTGGTAAGTTTCTTGGTAAAATCGTCGGAACTAATGAAATAGTGTCTTTGAGTCAAAGGAATAATGTCTTATTTACTCCACGTAGAAAACAATCACTTCTGTTTATAAAAACAAATCATTATAATATCATAAGACGTATTTCGTAGCCGTAGCAACCGTAGCCCGTAGCGCGTAGCACACCCTCCGTAGCGCCTCTACATACCTACGACCTCGAGGCACTTTTTAATCGCTTTAAGTGCTTGCTAGGATTTCCAACACTTATTTATCGTGAATAGCTAAAGAAGAAGAATGGTGTTTTATGTGAGAATAATACTACTATTGTTTGCTAAGAGGTAGTAAGGCAATTTCAACCAAAAAAACATATACTTATTATGTTATCATAAAACGTCAGATTTACCTATATTCAAAATAATCACGTCCTCTTACTTTCATAGAGTTTTTTATTTTATAGAATAATTTACGTCAATGTTCTTTTATTGGGAAAACATGGTTTGTTTATTTGCATGAACTTAGCTTGACTTACAAAATTAAAACAACGAAACATTCCGATTTCTCGCGTCTCTAATTTTGCAGATCGTGTGAAAATGCAAGAGATGTTAATCAATTAGACGAGGCAGATTATCGTCAGATCACGACTATGGGATAGGCGCGACACGGTGCGCGGGAGCAATCGTCCGAACTGTTCCGATCTTCCCACGGAAACTGACGGGCTTGTCTGTGATCTGCCCTCGTTGGTACCGTATCGAATGTCACGCCCCACGTCCAGTTTAACATAGACAATACCTTTGATGATTATAATCCGATACGCTTGTTTGTAGTTTTTATAAAGTTGTCGCGTAGTAATGACTTAATATGACTCTTCACTTTAATGATATAGAACGAATGTTCATTTAAGTTTTTATGAACTGTATACTGGAACTTTTTGTATGTTTAGCAATAATTAACGTGATCTATAAACAACTCAGTGAAGTATTGAAAATATTGCATACTTTTGTTGGAACAGATTTATAACAAAAATATGCAACATCAAAAAAAAATAACAAAAACACGAAGTTTTATACCTTTCATGAGTAGGTATGCCAATAAAATAGCAATTCCTAAATTAACTTCACTACACTTGAGCTAAACATCACGTACCGTGATATGGGATGAAAACCCATAAGTGTATGTGATGCGCTACCCTACTGACAAAAGCACGAATCACGAGACAAGAGCGTCCCGCCACTAAGTGATTACTTAATCCGCTTTTATCGTTAGCCGAACCGACGGCAATCAACGCGATTAACTAAGGGTTAACACTAAACCGTCCCATTACTTAACGCTGTTGTTTCATTTAGATACTAACCACTTAATATTTGATATTGAGAAGTTAGTTTTGGGAAAGGGAACTTTAAACGTGACCATAAAAAATAATATTGTTTCTAATTCAGTCCAGGCTGCAATGTAGGAGAGGTCTTTTTTCAACAGTTGTTTACGACAGACTGAGCTGAAAATTGATATTTCCTTTGTCTAAATAAATAAAAACCTAAATGTTCTAAATTTATATATTAGACAACGAATAAAACGTCCCATCTAACGCAAACTTTCATCACTAGACAATAATTTTCCTTCCTTACCCGATAATAATATTATTATGGGTCTGTCGCACCATAAAACTCAATTGAAGCAGACAATGGCAGTTTTATTCCCCATTTGAAGTGCAGCGAGCGACAAACATTTGTGGCAAGTGTATCTAATCAGGCAAGCGCCGGGAGAGAGGCGACGCGTGGCAGTCACGTGACACACGCGTGCGACACCTGCGCACACGCAGGGTCACATAGTACTCGAGACTGATCATGATGCGAATATGTGTTAAAATAACAACAACTGATTTTAGACGCCCTTGGACCAAATAAATGGTCCTCAAAAAGATCGGGTGACTTAAAACAATATTCTGGGAAGGTCTTCTTTTTATTCGATGCAAAAATAAATACGTATACTACTATGCTGCTAACGACTCGACGTGTAAAATTACAATAAGAAATAAAAATTTCAAGGAGCTACAGACAGAGTCTTATTATACACAATCTTATCAAATGATTTAACGTATTTCCGTGTTTTTTCATTCAGCTGTCGAAGTATCGATCTACTTTAAAATTAACAGACAAACTCAAATCATCAAATCTTAACCGAACGTCTCACTTCACGAAGATAAGGCATAAAACCAATTACAACTGAAAGCAATAGCAGACAGTGCATCAGTCCCGGCGGTCCATGGGGACTGCCGCCGCAAGATCTTAGATCGAGAGCTGGATTGACATTTTGCTAGCGGATCCCGACGGATTGCATGTCAATCTTTATTGCTGCCTCTCGGGCAGGCGAGCCTCTGTCACGTGTCAGGTGACCACCGCACTTGTAATAACAATAAGCTTGCATTCTAGAATGAATAGCATATTGAAAACTGGGTGTTTTCTATTTATTTATTTAACGGTTTATGTACACACATAAACAGACAAGAAGAAGGGAACAGAAAAATACGTACAAAGGTGATGCTTATTTCTAAAGAAATCTCTTCCAGCATACCTGCGATAGGAAATTAGTTAAAGAGATGTAGACAACGTGTGTAAGAGTAGAAGAGAAAATAAAATACATCAAATAAAAATTAAATTATTCACTAATTTAACTACATATAAACATACAATATGAGAATAAACTTATATACATACTTCTAAAGTCACTAAAATATATATACTTAATTATAATGTACTAAGTATAAAATAATAAATACAAAATATAATATGCAACTATGACGAAGTGGAAAGATAGTGTTCTTTCACTCTTCTTTTAAAAACTGCAACAGTTTGGCAGTCCCTAATGTCAGGTGGAAGTGAATTCCACAACCGAACCGCGTGCACGCTGAAGGAGTAGGAGTAGAAGTCGGTTGAGTGGGGAGGGGATTTAAGAGATTTCTAAGATGCGACCTGCAAGGTGCATCGCATGCAGGCGTAGGAAAACCGTTCCCGCAGATAGGATGGCGTTTTAGGATTGTGAAGGATTTTAAATAGCAGACCCAATATCCGAGAGTTCCTGCAAAGTCGAATAGGGAGCCACTTGAATATCTTGCGAAAGTTAGAAACGTGGTCAAACTTTTTAAGGGTGGCATCCAAATAATAGGCATCAGCGAAGTCAATGATGGGATGTATGATAGTTTGAGCAAGGGAGATTTTGGTACTCAAGGGCAAGAAGCTCTGGAGGCATTTCAGCGAATGGAACGTGTAGTGCACTTTACGATTGACTTGACCAACATGAGTAGTCCATGATATGTAAGAGTGCATGGTCACTCCCAGGTTTTTAACAGTATTTGCGTATTCAATCTGATCTCTATTCAGACAAAGTGGAGACAACGACACAACATCGAGCCTATTCCGCATATACCTTCCGCCGATAATAATGGCCTGGGATTTCTTAGGATTGATTTGCAGTCCAAAGGACCGCGACCACTCGCGTTTAGTTGCAAATCGTCGGCATAGAGATGGAAGTGGGAAGAGATGACTCTGGTGACAGAGTTAATGAAAATAGAAAAGAGAAGAGGAGAGAGAACGCCACCCTGAGGCACACCCGCGGTAAGAGAACACCAGTCAGAAGAAGACTCTTCTAGACGAACCTGCTGCGAGCGGCGTTTAAGATAGGAGTCGAACCAACCAACAGTAGAAGAAGAGAAATGGAAAGATGTAAGGATTCCTAGAAGGATGTCGAAATCGACAGAGTTAAAGGCACTGCTAAAGTCCAGCAGTACAAGCAAAGTGAGAGATTTGTGGTCCATAGCCCAGCGTATTTCATCAGTAACCTTCAAATGAGCCGTTACTGTGCTATGACCAGGTCGAAACCAGATTGAAAAGGACTAAGAAGGTCATTCGAAGATAGAAAGGTAGCGAGTTGCTGATGAACAATGTGCTCAAGAACTTTAGAGAGATATGGGTGGATAGAAATGGGTCGGAAATCGGACGGCGAGACTGGGTTAGGAATTTTGGGTAAGGGGATGATATGGGCTTGTTTCCAAGCCCCGGGAACAGTACTAGAAAACAAGGAGAAGTTAAAAATGTGGGTCAAGATAGGAAGTAATGTGGGGAGGATAGGAGAAACCATTCTTGAACAAAGATTGTCATTACCAACTGCAGAGGAGGAGATAGCACAAATAGATTTTTTGACCTCAATTTCACATACAGGACTTAGCTCAAAAGAACGACACTGAAACACAGGCAGACAGGAAAGTTTATTTAAAGTAGCAGATTTGACGTGCGGATCTAACGTAACAGGGGGATGTGAGAAATGCTTGTTAAGAGCACACACGTCAGTGTCATTACTGGAACCAACTGGAGACTTTATTGGTAAGTCTCCAGTTGCCGACAGTTTTTAGAAACTTCCAGACTTCTGAAGAGTTACGGCTGTCAAGAGAATTATGGAACTAGCGTCTCTTTGCATCTCTGCACATACGACTGCAACGATTACGCAGCACCTTAAACGCATTCAAGTTGCGCTCGGAAGGACAGCGTTTTAACCTCCTTTTGGCTCTGTCCCTACTTGCCATCACATCCTTAATGGTAGGAGTAAGCCAGGGAGCCGGAACATACATATACATAACGGACTTTGACTCTTCGGATAGGGGCATGACGATCGTATTAGCTGAGTATCGTGCTGTTGAAAATGTGAACCATATCGTTAATACAAGAGTTCTCCAAGACATCCGTCCAGTCGATGCTACCATCGCATCACGCAATAATGTCTCCAGATCTATGCCCTTGTAGTTCCTAAGGAAAATATATTGAGGCTTACGCTTGGGAGGGCGAATCCTGTAGGACATAAAGATGAGGTCGTGGTTTGAAAAGCAAGCAGTAAGCTGTCCGTGGATAGATACATTATTAGAATTAGAGACAATCATCAGGTCCAAAAGAAAAGAGGTGCAGTTAGGAAAATGAGTAGTTAGTCATTAGGAACGTGCCAGTTTTATAACGTGCCTTTTTACCACTCAGTGGAGGTAACGTTATTGGCGGTTACTACAACATGAACAATCTTTTCGTTTATTTGTGTCGTTTTAGAAGCATTTATTTGAAAAAACAACATTAATCTTCCAATAGGTACATCTAAGTATATACTTTCAATTTGAGTCATATCAAAACGAAACGTGTTGTGAGAAGATGCTTTGGATTTCATGAATGAAACATAAACACAAAATCCATACCGCCCTTGTCTCAACTCGAACTAATCTCTCGCGCCGCACAGGGATAACAATAAAACCAAAATGGTCTGTGATAATATAGAATTTATTGACTCGGACGCTACCGTGCAACACCGCTTGATGGATTAAATTGCCCTATCCCTATGACAACGTTGGCACAGAAAAAATACGCTGTGTATTAAAAAGCAGCTGGTCATTTTTCAAGTGATTCCTTTTGCTCTAACAGAACAGTTGGCCGACTTTTTGTTTCACACCGGACGGGTGGCTTATGGCAAATTGTGCGTTTGCTTAACGCTTACGCCGACGAGCAGTATTTGCGCACAGCCTCTGATGAATTTGGGTAGGAGCCGCGTGTTGAATTAGGACATGTCGCGCCGCTCTTGACGTTTATATTTTTTTAATGTAAATTATTCGCTGACCACAGCTTCCGTGATTGTTGGTAGACCTTTTTGCATAAAAATGATTGTATCTGCTGAAATTCAACATCTTTTGTATCATAATAAAGATAAAATAAAATTGTAAAAACCAAAAGCCTTGTACCAATATCAGTAGTATCCAGTAGGTATTTACAATCACACTCCAAACAAAATTAATTATTATTCAAAATTTAAAACTCGCCACTGCTTAATTGTAGATTTAAAATACAGTGCAACATTAAATTGATATTTGTTTATTTACCGAAAAACAACCCGCTCGTTGCAGTTATCCGGTTTTAATTGTAATATGTGAATTCGTATTTTCCAGGCGAGTTTTAATTATCAGGAGTCGCGCGCGCTTGAGTTACGCGACCGCCCGCAATATTTATGGCGGCACCCCACCATTCCAATACACTTTTTAACGTAATGAGCGCTCGTTGCCGCGGGAGGGTGCCACCCGCTTATGTACACAACAACGCGATTGTTTATCCATTATACAGTGCCTATATACTCAAAAATACCTACAATGTTGTGTCGTCAGTATAACGGCAACCGAATCGAAAATATGAAAACACGTTTCATGAAAAGAAATGAAACGAAATATGGGTTTGTGTCGTTGTGAACAATAAGAGTGTCGGTTGCGCCGAGGGCGTCATATCCCGGAATACGTGATTAGGTCGCGGAGTCACCGCGCGATATACGTGATCAGATAACTATAAGACGGCGCAGCACTCGCCCGATTCTGAATTGCATTAAACATTCAGCAGGAGCACACGTCGCAGATCTGACTCACATAAAAATGAGCGCTTATTATGAAATTAACTAGAGCTAACCGCACGCTGTCTGCTCGCTTTTTTTTCGTAGGCACCGCCCGTCAGCCGCACTCGAATTACTGGACGCTAATTGGACTGCGGAAATGTGACGGACGGCGCGGGAAACCATTTATTTTTTCAAGCCTACTGTGCCTTATGAGAATAATCTCCCTAAATCCGTCTTTTTTATGATCATTTAGGTTTCACCGACGCTGAATCAAGGAATTATTTAATCAGAATATGGAGGATTTTGCCAAAGAGGTACATACACATAGTGTACATCTAAAATTATTTTTATAAGCATAAGCATAGCATAATCAACCTATAATGTTCCCACTGCTGAGGCAGTAGGCTGTAATCTACCACGCGGGCCCAGTGCGGGTTGGCAGATGTCACATGTCTTCTAATTTTTGGTTCTAGAACATCCTCACGTCATCGTTTCCTGACGATGTCTTCCTTCACCGTTTTGAGAGCAGTGGTGATGAAATATTTACACAAAGTAAAGCGCCGGCCTGGGTTCGGACCCACGACCTACAACTAGTAAGCCGGGGCCGTTATATTTATTTATTTATATATACTTTATTGTACACCAGATTATACATTACATTTAAAAAAAGTATACACTATAAAATATACAATGGGCGGCCTTATCGCTTACTGCGATCTCTTCCAGGCAACCTTGACCGTTACCACTGGGTCACCACTGCTTTTTATATTCTATAGAAAATATCATTGAAACACCTGCTTCCTTTACGAGACATTTTGGTATCGATAAAACCAAAATGGATTTTTCCCATCTAAATTCCCCGTTTTTTCTTCTGTCCTGTCCTTATCAAACAAAACGAAAATAAAACAGCTTGACTGACCTGCACCCTCGCCTCAGTGAGGTCGATCTTCATGGCGATCTCCTCCCGGGTGTAGATGTCAGGGTAGTGCGTCTCCTGGAAGGCTCGCTCCAGCTCCTTGAGCTGGGCTGACGTGAACGTCGTCCTGATTCTTCGTTGCTTTCGCTTCTCCGTCAGTGAACCCTCGTGCCCGCCGTATACTTTGTACGGGAGGCCGGCTGTGAAAGGAGAAATTACTTTGTAATATTTTGGATGATTATTTCGTAGATGAAACTACAGATAAATGAATAAATATGCCGTCATAAGTATTACGTAATCATTTGCTGTGGCGTTTGCAATCGTAAAACAGGACTTCTTTGTCTTTTCTTATTCCGTCAAAAACACAGTAACTTCAAGCATTATGTACAATACCAATACTTTGACATTACTTCAAGTCAAATACTACCAGTTAGGAACATGTTACAATAAAGAGTTAAAAAATATATATTCCTACATTAGATGGATACAAATAGTCAAAGACTAAAAGCAAAATTTCTACTACTACCATGAACTTAATAATAAAGTTCGCAATAGGTCGCAATCCATTTATCTAAATAATTAGGTACCTACCTATATGAACACACATTCGATAAATCTTTATGAACTTTAAAGCTTACCAACTTTTACTTAAATCTCATAAGATTTTCGTTGGCAAATCAGTTTCCATATAGTGTGTAATTTAATGAGTAATATAAGTAGGTAGGAGCAAGGTGCAGGTTCAGAGCGGCCATTTTTGTCTCCCCCTGCGCGGAGACGCTCCCTGCCCTCTCAATACCTACGTTATGTTCACAAAACACTTATAGCTACTCCTAGAACTGCTCGAGGTTTCGCTTTGGCATATTTTTGCTGCTTTATCCCTATTAGAAAGTGGGCTTGGTGTATTATTTTAATTACTTGTATACCAGTTATGGTGAGCTCATTGATAAAATTTCAATCTTTCTATGACATTCAATAAATTTATCTTGTACATCAATGTATTGGCTAAAAGTTACATACAATACCGAAAGAATTAAGCTTTTCAGTTTATAAGGTCTTACTGCCTTTAAATACTTGTAATTTTATTAGTTTACACTTATTATTATTTCATTAAATCGATCATTTTGCTTTATTCGTTTAAATTAATACAAAAGCAGTATATTATTGCACAGGTTAGACAAATAAAGGCACGATTTCACATGCTTATTAAATATTCCTTAAAAAAAAACATGCAAATGTTGAAATCAAAAAGTAGGTATCTACCCATTTTATACCTATTTGTTCTTTTCCAGATATGATTTTATTTTATCTTTTTAAAAGTAACTATTTTTTTAAAATCAGATATTCTATTTCTGCTGTAAATATAGGTAGCTCTTTCGAAAACGCAGAAAAACTCGTAGCGTTAGGTTGTCGCGTAGCATAAGTATCGATCGTCGTAGCGCTACGCCGTAGCCCGCTGCTACGTGAGGCAATGGACTCCTTTTTATTTAGCGTCGCGTGCAACTTTGTGCAACTTAAGTTAAAGTAAATAGAAACGTCTTAATTTATTAAACCAGTATTAATGTTAGTAAGAGTATCGTTGAGTAAAAATAGAGTTTTGGAAATAAAATATTAATTGAGTGGCGTTTGCCATGTTTAAGTACTGGAATCACAGCTAGATTCTTCAAACTGTGTTCTTTTATTAGTTAACGCGTTTTTTTTTAAAATTAATGGCGTAGGATATGGAAAGTGGATAAAAAAGCTATAATTTACGATACGATTGACGAAAACCAAGCGGCCGCAAAGCAATAGACCGAAATCTTGTGAATATTGCAGCAGTTAACATCCAAAACAACTCGTAATGCTCAGTGGCGATAAAACATGATCCTATGAAACCATAACCCTAACTGGCATTAGACATTAGATGTGGCAGCGGGCTGCGGGCTCAGCAGACCGCAGACCGCACACGCGCAGCGACAATTACCTCAAATGAACCGGAATTAATCGAGACTCGCTTCTTGGCCGAGCTGCGGTCTCATTTGCATTATTAATAGAGGCTGCGGGGAGGGACGAGGGGTAGGGGGATGACTCGTGTCACTGCCCCCGCGACCCGCACCCCCCGCGCAATTTGCGGGACCTAATGAAGAGGATCTTTGCAAGATGTTTCTGTTCATAAGATGTTTAATTTGAGTTTGCAGTTCGTGGGTCAGGCAGGGCCGCTCATTGTTATTGCGAACGTTATGTTTTATTGGGAGGCTGCCGGGCGGTGCGCCGGGTTTACTGGAAAAATATCTTTGTACCTTTTCACTTTTGGGGTTTCATTGTTGGGACATGGATTTTCTTTTTTTCAAAGCTTGAAGAATTCTCTCTACATTATGTAATGACACCCGTAGCACTACTTCCCTAAAATATTCCGACTCTCATTACAAAAAATCCATAAGCTATTCAAGGTTAATGAAGGCAGTTAGCAGGCGAGTCACGTGGTGTTACGAGCCTGAGGTGCGTGCGAGCACGTGGCGCTAATTAATCGTCACGGAGCGATTAATTCACAGGTGATATGATCCGTGCCGCCTCCTCCCCCCTACACTTCAACCCCCCCCGAGACACCGCCTGTTAATTACAGAACGGCGAGACTGCTTGAAGGGCGCTAAGGACTTTATCAGAGGCATGTTTGCACTTGGGAATCTTATGATTCTGAATATTCTTACAAGTTTTATGATGCGATTTTGTAGTAATGATGATGTTTGGGTGTTTATGTAGCATAGATTGCATAAAGGTAAGCTGTCCGATAGTTGATATTAGTCGACGATCTTGACAAGTACGTATCTACGTATAATTTTGTACCTACACAAAAATATCTATCATCATAAACACACTGTACTTGAAGAAGCATCTACAAACTACTAAAACATGACAGCTCGAATCCCGCGAGCTGGGATTTACCCAGTAAATTATATCGCGATCCATCTCTAAGTGAGCCTTGGTTCATTTTTCTCGCGTCACGCGAAAAGTTCGCCAACATCCATAATGCAGGCGATGTCGGCGCGTCATCGCGGCATATTGCGCCACCGCGCCCCGCGCGCCGCGCCGCCTCCCCCGCTGACGCCCGCGCGGCAAGGGTTACAGCTTAGATTAATGAATACTGCCCCGCGACCGTGTTACACGGCTTCCTGACGCCTTCACGCCTCCATATATCAGCCAATTGAGAAAAGTGACTTGAAACTTTCATTTTGTTACATGAATCTAAAAATCTTGAAGCCCGCCTCGAGGATATAATAAAATAGAATAAGAGTTATGTAAAGTACATCTGAGTACACTGTGTAATATGCAACAGCAATATATTTTATATTACAAATAAACATGTGGGTAAATTTGCGTAATGGCAGCAGTAAAACGGAAACACTTTTGCGTGAAGCTAAATAAAATTGCGCGGGGTGGCATCACGTGCCCCTCAACACTCATCTACATAGAATATGGTAGGTTTAATATTGGTACTTATTTTTTAGATGCCTTTTCTTTAGCTGGTGCCAAATGAATTACGGTTTTGAGACAAATTACTAACATAATATATACATAAATAATTCACCATTTTTTATTCTATCTTTTGTAAATTGTAACTATACAAAATAACGGTGAGTTATCTCTCCTGCCGACGCATGGGTAAACCAAATCTAAGAAAGTTCAGTGACTTGGCAAAACAAAACCCAGTGTCATGGGGACGAATTCATGTAGGTATAGCTTTAACATATTCACATTTGCAAGAAAACAATCATTTCTTTTCTAAAAATAAAAGTCAGCTCCGTCGCCGAGTGCGGCGCAGTAACATTGTAGAAGTTACGATCGCGGCTCCGGCTCAGCTCAACTGTGAGATATTGCCTTTTTTATGACCCACTCTACTATACTATACTATACTTTACTGGGACAGAATAGATCACATGATACGATAAAATATTGCCCTCGGTCCTCGCACCAAATCGAATTAACCCGTCCACTTGCATACAAAGGCGACATGAGAATAGAAATGGCGATATCGAGTTAGGATACCGACCTGTTTTCCCTCCGCAATGCTCAGTTTTGTGGACGTGGGACGAACACATAAAATGTTTGCTCTACGCGAAAATATTCTGAATTGAGATTTTTAAAAGACATCGCTCAGAACCTTCGCATTGGTGATGCTTTAAGAGAACGTACCCCAACGGAGTTAAAGTTTTATGAGCTATTTTTGTAAGTATAATGAAATAAAGTTTTGACATTCATTCAAAACCTTCGTAACGGGGGTCAATTCTATATATAATATATAAACCAATTGCCGTGCGTAAGTTTTCCAAAAATTTGAAAATGGAGATCGATTTGTTTTTTTATTCGCCCCAGTACTAGGGTGGGTGAAAAGGTGGTCGTCTAGAATAATATGTATTTAAATATGATGAGGAAAAATAACTAAGTATCGCAAAACTTCCAGGAATCAAGTACCTCATTACTTATCGCTTGTGTATGATTGTTCATACCAAAATTCTTAAAGTAACGACAGCCTAGCGGTGTGACCGTCGTACTGCCAAGTCCTGGTCTCGAGTTCTAACCCACCACGCACCTCTGACTTTTCGGATTCATGTGAGTATTGTTTAATTATCACTTGCTTCAAAAACGATGTAGGAAAACATCGTGAGGAAACCGGCATGCCTGAAAGATATCTCAAGATTCTCGACGGCATGTGAAACCAAGTCAGAGGCCCATGGGCGGCTTTAAAACTCTGACACCAGGTTAGTCACTAACCACACGAAAAGAAGAAGAAGAAAGTAAAGACATCGTTATACAGGGTGGTTCTAATAGTAACGCTTGCACAATATCACATAAAAGTTGATACTTAATCGTCCAAATCTCTGGAACCGCGGAAAATATTTTTTTATGTAATTAAAAAAAAAAAAAAAATCTCGACACCTGAAATCACGGAACATACACGGGGTAATTTTCGGATACCCGGACATGAGGAATCTATTAATTCTTTTATGACGTCACTATTTGGACCACCTTGTATGTGTGTAAATTATTAATTCATTTCTTTGATATGTAAGACTTAATTTTTACTAAAAGAAACCTTTAACACTTTCGACTCCACCCACTTTTCATGGAACTCATAAGACATGCCGCCATCCTACATATTGGAAGTGAACCCTCCGGGAGGGTTACCGGCATTACGTTTGCGCTAAAGTTAACCATCGCGGACGGTCAACGGCATCAGGTTTAAAACCGTGTTATAAAACACTGTAAAACGAAGTAAAATTGTCTTTTCAGGGGGTGTTGTCGCTATTACGTAGTTTCCAACCTTTTAAATATTTAGTGAATATTTGTATCCGTGACCAAAAAACTAATAAATCTTGTTAAAATATACTTCAGATTTATTTTCACGATTTATAATTCTGTATTCGCTAAGAAAAACCTTCATTTAAAATGAGCCCGTGGGGCCTCCCGGCATCCCATATGCGACTAGGTGAACCCGCCAGGACGGGGACTCCCAACACTGAATGTGTTAAATGTTGCTTTTGTCCTTTAGGACGAAAAAGGATTTGGCTTACAAGCCTACGAAGTAGAGTCCAATAATCTTATGTGAATCTAAAGAAATTTACCGTAAGGAAGTCTACCGATTGTTGACATAATAATAACTCTCCACGGAATGCAAATGGAATCACCGTAATCTTAACCCTGTAATTCTTGTAATTGTACTACAATTAATACACAAACTTGTAATTAATTTCCGAGTGATTAACGGGCATAATCCGGAGTTACTCGAGATTACGTGAGAGTTGCCGCCCGAGGTAAGTTATTGTGTTGCGTGGGCGTCGGAGGGGCCGGGTGCGGCGAGGTTGGGGGCGGGGGGTTCGGGTAGGTCCACGCAGACCCGTGAGCCGCAAGATGCAGAGAAGACTCGCTCGAGCTCGGCTGTCCTCCCCTTAAGATTCTCGCGGACGCCGCTGCCAATTAGGGACGCAATCGCTCACGCGGCGAGGACTCACCCTCCCGGGCCCGCCCCACCCCGTGCACTAGTCTTTGTTTCGTGACCGACGGCGGCGTCGTCGCAACCTCCCGTCCCGCCACTTGTTCACCAAATGAAAACGGTTTCACTTTGGTATTACTAAGAGTAAAAGCAATAAAGATAAACTTTAAGAAAGGTTTTCCACCTTTTTCCGCTTTGGTTTCCAAGTTTGTTTCGTCTTTTACTGAAACAATTTATAAATTATAGTAATAGAAACTTAAACACATTTTCTTAGCAAAATACAACATTATTATTATTATGCGCTTATTTCCTGCCGTTTGAGAAGCCCAAGTTATGCATACATCTAGCTAGGAGATATATAGTTTTAGTATCGAATTAAATTATATCTTTTGATTGTCATCAGTTTAAAAAAACTGACATGATGGGAGCAATCTAAGAGCAATAAAAAAAAGAAAATCGATTTTAAATAAAACTTCATTTTTCAAGTAGGTATTTTCTATTACGCGCAACATGAAGGCCGTGAATATGATTTTAGGAAACAGTTTTTTCTACTGCTATTAAGTATATACCAATACTAATCACGATTGTGAAGTTTCACCGACTAATTTCAAAAGTTGTATGGCTTTGGCAGTCAACAGTCAGATTAAGATTATTATCATAAAGGCAAAGGTTATTATCAAAAGGTTGTTTTAAGGATGTCCAAGCAGTCCAGGGTAAAGATAGTGGAACAAGCTTGTCTCCAACCGAAATGGCAAACTTCTGACTCATGTTGCTAGGGAAAAAAGAAAAGGATGTGCGGCCGGCATCTACAATGTCTATTAGTATAGAGGTATGAGCGTTTGCCATATGTCCGATGTTATTGGCTCGATTTGGATTCTGTTTATTATTTCTAAAAAGAGTCATTTTATCGGATTAACTAACATTTTTTATTAAAATTAGTCAGTTACCAATTTTTACAAAAAAAAATCAGTTTTTATTTAAAAAACACAATGTCTATAATTTCATGGGTAATTTTGAAAAATAAAAGAATAAATTAAAAAAGTTTAAGATATATATATTGCTTTCCACAATGTGTACTTAGGTGGTAATTTAAAATTTAATGAGATCATTATAGACCCGGCCAGACAGAGACAGGCCAGTAAGAGAGAGGAAGCTTTTTGAGTTGGAATTCATATGTTCCTTGAATCTCTAATTCTATAGGGATAGTTGTTAATAAAAATACATTAGCTTTTCTCCATAAACATTATATGTAACTGTAGTAGTCCAAATAAACTGAATACTTCTGCCCCAAGTTGCTTCAATAAGAAAACATAGGTAAGTGTTTTAATACTATTGAAAATAGCCGTTGTATGATTTAATCATACTTCGTGCTATTTCAATTGGGCTCAGTTGTGCCAAAACGAACCAGCCCATATTTTCTGGATATCAATATTAGACATTTGGATTTTTTTAGGTACAGCTTTAGGTAATTAAATGAGGCTGGTAGGTACAGGAGCCTGGGGATTGGCACAAGCAAAGACAAGTGTATGTCTAGCAGTGGGTGACGTCGCTGTGGGTGATGATGATGATGACGTAATTAACGATTTTTTTTTATTCGTTTTGTTGGAACAGCCAGCAACATTTTTTTTTTAAACGCCTCTATCTTCCTCTATTTTGAATTCGTTTTATCTATTATACATTGTAACAGCGAAACAATTTTAACACCTCGCCCTTAAGACCTAGGCCAAATATGTTTTAAGTTCAGATAGCTCATGACCTAACGAGGTGCCATAAAGAATATGGGGACAACGGGGAACTTCGCTGGTAGTCGTACAACATAACTGGAGACTTTATAAAATGCAAAGTTTTTTTTAATAACTCAGCTCAAGACACGGATTTGAAACGACCATGATGAACAACTCATTACTGTTCATACTCTCTTTAGGGTTAGTTATATTTTTCTGGATTTTGTGGAACTTACAGATGTTAAATTAACCATCACAATTTAGTTATCTACTAGCTGATTTCGATTTGATGGTTGCTGTTTCAATTATCTAATTAATCAAGTCTTGAATAAAGTAATTGTGTTTACCAGATAAACGAATGCAGAGAGAAATAAACCACAAAATTGAAGCTTTATGAAACAATTTCAATCACTACACCTACAGAATTTACAATCCTTGATTGATTACGAGGAATTAGTAGGTACTCAAAGTTTTCGTTTAAGATTTATTGTGAGGAACAAGATACCCAGACTGGCTCGAACTATAAACAATAATGGTAATCTATTTAAAATAAAATGAAGCCATATATAGCACAATGGGAATGATGACTTTGAAAAACCTTTATGAATTGGACCTCTTACCTGATAAAAAATAACTATCACCAAAGGCAGAACTAACACTAACTAACTATGAACTATTCCAAGCATTTATTGGCTTTGCACGAAGAACCTTCCAGTTACTAATATTGAGATTCTAATGGGCTACCTTGGCACAGTTTAATAAAACCTAGTAACCACTGTTTCACGAGACATTCCAAGTATGAGCAGATGTATTACAAATACAAAATTCATGCAAACTGAATCACTGGTTCTCGCGTTGTAAACGTAGCAACGGACAGACGGACGGAGAGAAGTTGCATTTCGTAATACGTAAGGATGGTTTTCCAAATACAATGAAATTCATAATTAATTGTAGAATGTTATATTCCAAAACATAAATCTATGTAAACTATTTAGGTAAGTACCTAAGTGCTTACATATTATAAGGTATGGAAGGTGGAGGAAACATGCGGGGAATTTTGCTTTTTTATTCTCATGTTTTCTCTTTCTTCTCATCTAGAAAACATAATAATGTAAGAAATAAAAGTGAGAAAAGGTGCCATAACTGAGCGTAAAAATTATAATTTGAAGTAGTAGGTACCTACTAACAACAGCAAGCTTATTTTAAAGTTATAACACACTACTGTAGTAGTAGTGTGTTATAACTTTAAAATAAGGTAATCTTAAAGAGCAATCTGAAAAGGGATATTCACTGTAGCCTAGCTGGAAGTTAACGTATCTGTGGCGGCATCTACATCGCCACATATACGAACTACGCATCACACTGTCGGCACGAGAAATCCTGCATCGCGCAAACAGAGTTTACCGTGCGATCCACATATACAATGCCGCCCATGGGCATGTGAGCGCCCGTATTTTTGTGAACATTTTTTTAATGAAACATTATCTAAAATTAGCTATAAAGGGACATTCACATTATGGAAAGCAATAAATGATTGAGTTTTGAGTAAAATATTACCAATTACCTCTGGCCCACGGCTTCCCCAGCGTGGTGTTCGAAAAGTATCCCCCAGTATCGGGATAAAAAGTGTCAAACGAAGTGGTAAACGGATCTGAGAACCCGTTAAGGCGTGAAAAGGTAACAGACGACCGGTGAGTTACTTTATTTTAGTGTGGAATAACTGCTAATACTTTTTGTTTTTCTAAAACAAATGTATATGTGTTTAAGCTACTCCTTATAACATCAGCTATCTGCCAGTGAAAGTCCCGTCAAAACCGGTCCAACTGTTTCGGAGATTAGCCGGAACAAACAGACAGAGAGCAGAGCTGTGGTGGCCCAGTGACCACGGCCGTAACTTCGAGTTATAGGTCGTGGATTTGAACTCTGACAGGCGCTTTACTTTGTGTAAATTATTTCATCACTAGTGCAATATTCAAAGTCATATGATATCTACCAACCCGCAACGGGCACTCCCTCTCACAAAGAGGAGGCCTGTATCCCAGCAGCGGGAACATTATATAGGTTGATTATTATACTAAACAGACAGATAGACAGAAAAATCTGTTATTTTGACATTACAAACAGACAGTTCTATTTGATTTATTTGTATAGATGTATAGCTTCAGCTAGGTGTTACCGCGACTGACCCGCTACCCCCTTGCTGGCTGGCTAATATTTTCCATCAAAGTGATGAACTAGTATCAAGTATGATAATAGTACATACTTTGATGGAAAATGATAGGGAGAAGAAGAAGAAGCAGTGTAAGTCTCTCCTTTATATACTCCGTAAAAAGAGGTTGGCTCGAGCCAAAGCTTCATTTTGCATACGTATAGCTCAGACCAAATAAAAAACCAAGACAAAGTGCTACCAAAACTACACCTTACTAAGTGCACACATGTTTGCGAAACCAGCCGCACGGTTTCGCAAACATGTGTGCACTTAGTAAGGTGTAGTTTGATTGTAAATGGTTGTAAATGTGTGCGTGTGAGAGTGTATGCACAGAGCGGAGGTGTAGTTTTGGCATGCTTCACTGTATTGTTCGCAGCTATGTCTTTCTTGTTTTTTTATTTGGTCTGAGACGTAAAGCGACAAAATCCTTTCTATATGAGATTATATTTATCCTGCAGGAAGGATTGTAACCATAATCTGCCTAGCCTTTTCCCAACTATGTTAGAATCGGCTTTCAGTCTGCTGAATACCAGTATTTTACATGGAGCGACTGCCTATCTGACCTCCACAACCCAGTAACACGATACCCCTAGGTAAGACTAGTTGTCAGACTTTTGGGCTTCAGACTACCCGAAACGACTGTCAAAGATCTATATGAATGGCAGCCGGCACCAACGGCTTAACGTGCTTTCCTCCTTACCTATCCATGGACTGACCTCGGTAAGCGTTGCTTAACCTGGAATATAGACCCGTGCGGCTGTTATTATGAAGCCACAAGCCTCCCAGGTAGTAGCAGATAGGACTGTAACCAGTTTTCAATTATTCCAGCTACTTTTAATTTTAGTGAACTACGACTAGTGACTTTTCAGCATTCAGGTACAACAACACTTACTTCCTTATAACTTTATAGTTACTACTACTTATTTATAATGAACACATATGAACTTTCATTATTAAATCTCACTATAAAATGAATATTGAAGAGATCTGCGTTCCCAGTCTTACAAAAATGTGTTAGCGGACAAAGTAGTATAATAAACAGCGGCGAAATACGTGTCAAGGGTTCCGTACTTGGGATGAATTTATCCCAAGATAAAACTTAACATTTTAGTTAATAACAGGATCAAATTGGTTGTGACAGACAGACACACGAATGATCCTATGAGGGTTCCATTTTTTCATTCGGACGTACGGAACTCTAATTATACCCACTTTTATGCACTTTGTTTTTAACTATTATTTATGCACGATGATGAAATGTAGAAGAATCGGACGGTATCTATTTTCATTAAACTGTATATTTAAATAATAAGAGCGCTTTTTATATAAAAACAAAAGATTCACAGAAATTCAAGAAAGAAGACCTTTAAAGCTATACTCAAGTTATAAAATTACATCTGTGTAAACAAAAATATTGACAATACAAACAATGGGACGAAGTTGAATTTTGTACAGTTTAGTAGCGTCTTATGAAACAAAACCTCTGCTACGCCGCGCCGTCGTAGCCGCTACGCAAGTTACGCGGAGTCGTAACCGCGTAGCGCTACGGCAATTTGTTTAAAGCACAGCTTCAAAATTATCTAATTTCTGAAGCTACATATTGTATTGTGTTTTTTATTTGATTTGAAGAAAGTAAATACCTATTGTATTAATTAACGTAACGGGATGCAACTTTGATAAACAAGACAGAAAAATGCCGTCGGACAAAGTTTTTTAGATTACTTACGTTGTAAATTCATGGATGGCGGGAATATGTGGTGGTTCCTCATGGCAGCGTCCTGTGGTCGCGCGCACTGTGGCGGTGGTGGCTGGTAGCGCATGCCCTGGTAGCGGTAGGCCGCCTGCGACATCTGGCCGCACGAGGCCAGCTCGCCCCACGACAGCTCGCCGCCGCCCGAGCCCAGGCATCCTCCGTCGAAGCCGCCGCCCGCGCCGCTCAGGTATCCGTACTCCATGGCGATCAGCTACAACACCGGCTACCTACCCAAACACCCGGACATGTGTTCCAATAAGACCCCTAATTAATATTTCGCGTAAAACAACAATAGTGCCGCGAAAGCGCCGCGCCGCGCGGGGCGCGTGCGTCTTGTGTCGGAGGAAACCGCGCGAAGGCTCACAGCCGCATAATTGGATGAGCCGCGACTATATCGAATTATGCCGATTACAGATGGTATCGGATCCCAACGATAGTTTTTGCCAGCGCGGAGGACCGCGCGCTCGCCCCACTTGAAATCGAATGATAAGCCTAATTCAATAAGGACGATCCTCGAGGACGGGGCGGGGCGCGCACCCCCGGCGGCCGGCCAATGGTCGCAGCCGACGACGCAGCGCAGGCTCCCCATTGGTCGGCGTGCACCCCCTCTCCGCGCCGTGACTCGGGGGTGCGTGTCACGACACTTGTCTACTTTTCTTTTCGCCGACAGTTCCTTTGTCATTGAGGAAAATAAAAAAGTTGTAATTAACGATCCAGGTAGGTACCTACTTAACGAATGACTGTAGGTATTTAGTCTATAACTTTGTTAAATGAAATGATAGGTACTTCATTAAAATTATAAAAAAAAACATAGAGTGATTAAGTAATTAATACATCATTTTTACAAAACAGACGTACAAACTATCTACCTGCTAGTAGGTACTTAGTAGTTTTAAATTAAACTTGTTGCTATTCAAAGATTTAGGACCATGATAAAGTTTCAACCTAAAATCAGCTTTTGTAAAGAGTAGGTAAAGGTAGGTGTAGCTAAACAGACAAGAACTTCACGAGCTATGCAGAGGACAGCCACCTCCTAATTGCCATTTGATAACCAAAGAACATTGTAAATATAGACAAACTAAGTGCCCGAAATCTGTTAATATTAAAGATACTTAAATGCTTTACATTATCATTTCGCCAATATACAACCCAATTATATCAATCTGAAACTGGGAGCGTAATAAAACGGAATCATTTCATTTAGTTTCGGTTCCTGAGGGATAACTCGATAACTGATAAAAGTTCTTTATGAGAACTCCCACGTCCTAAGATCCGAGGCCAGCGTGTTGCTCTGTGGCGCCTGAATAAGTAAGGCACAAATGCTAATGTGTAACTTTTGTGTTATTTTCCAGATTTTATTTTGATTTAGACTTTGTGTTATTTAAGTTTTGATATTATTAAAAATTCATGTAATCGATTTAAAAGTATTGAAGCAATGTTTTCTAACTGAAATAAATAAACTGAACAAGTGTAACTAATTGAATTTAATATTTTCATTTATTTACCTTTTTCAGAACAATTTTTTTTCTACCCTATATTTAAATGGAAGTCAAAAAAATCGTAAGGTTCCTTATGGTGTAATGCAGTCAATTATTCATTAATTTTGCCTTATGAATCTGTAGGTAGGAACTGTAGGTATTCTATAATCTTCAGATCGTCGTTTAACTTTTTTCCTGTAAGATCAGAATCTTCAACTCACAGCTTTATTTCCCTAGTGATGCATTGTCCCCATGGAGATTTCTGTTCAAGTAAACAGCCAGTGATAATCCTAATAAAAATGTTAAGTGTGAAACTGGTTTGGATTGACATAATTACTACACCATGCACCGGAAATCACTTACTACCCACGAAATTTAAATTTTCTTACGTTTTTTGCTATTTGCAAGTCAGTGTCATCTTGATCAAATTATAATTCGCTACTGTAACAGATATGTATTTACAGAATTATATTCATCAGAATTTATTAAAACATCTCTCTAAGTTAGATTTGTTCCATAGGCACTGTTCGATTAGATATTGGTTCTTAAGGAATTTTGTGTAATACTATTTAAGTTTTGTATTTTGTTTAAAACTAGTTTTATGCTTTATTTTTGATATCATTCAATGTATTTTTATTTTTTATAATTGTTTTCATTTAATTTTCTATTGCTATAGCAATACTAGTAAAAATATATAATTATGTATCACAACTCAGGTCCCCAAGATACAGGCACCGCCTACGTCACCAACAGTTACAGATAGAAATAAAATAAATATAAATAAATGAATATAATTAAATTATGTACTAATTTTAAGGTAATTATTGTAACAATGTTTCAATAAATTCTATAAAATTTAAAATAACGTTCTGTTTCAGTTAATCGTTTTAAGATCATACCTAATTATGTTTTAAATATGACGCATTTGCCTGATTTGTGGTGCAAATAGGCCTTACAATTAGAAATCAAGTAACTACTTAGTAGGATATTTTAAGAGCAAAAGCAAACTGTCCCATATATTCTGATATGATAGCGTACAAACACATCTAAGCCCAGCGGGGGGCTACCAAGTGCAGGGGATCCTATGAGAAAATGATGCGTATAATATTCACAATATTGAAATTACAACGTCTCTGGTCCTTAGGGAGGCCGCACGCGGCCAGCCCGCTCGCGACACACAGCCCGCTACCTTATTTATTATTTATATTAATTACACTGTTGCTACTATGGCTTTTTTTGTTGTTGTTGTTTTTTATTGCTTTTCCTGTTTGGTTTTGTTACATGATGATTAGTAGTGGATATATGATTTGTAGTTGAATGGTGCTTTTCGGACATTTTTAGGGTTCCGTATCCGAAGAGTGTGAAACAGAACCCTATTACTAAGCCTCCGCTGTCTGTCTGTCCGTCCATCCATCTGTCAGTGAGCTGTATCTCATGAACTGTAATAGGTAGAAAGTTGAAATTTTCACAGATTGTGTATTTCTATCTATCCGCTATAACGTTATAAGGGTATACGCCGATATAAAGTTAAAAATTAAACGGGGTGCATACAGTATACTGTTTAAAGTAGTGTTCAATATTGTACTGAACCCTTCATAGGCAAGTTGCGACTCGCACTTGGCCGGTTTTTTAATTAGTTTTCAAGAACATTTTTGTAAAAAGGACCAAACACGTGTTTAAGGAGCGATGGCAATATACCGTAGAAGCTGTAGCAAAACTAACAGTTATAGTATCACAGCGAAGTCAATAAACACCACAAATACAAATTATTTAACCGAGTAAGGTACCTACTTATATTCTAACAGTGTTTGTTTGCAATATTTCAGGCAATAAAACAAAGAACTGGAGTAGATAATACTTACTTTTATATCTGTTACCAAACCAAAGTCATTAAAATTAAATATTTACACAATAATTGTATTATTTAAACTTGACTGGACAAAAAATTACATAGAATTTCGTCATTCCTGGGGACCTAAAACGGCCACTTTAGCAATTCTGCTAAAAGCGATTCATTTCCTCCAATATGGCAATATTTACACCAAATATAATTCAGATATGAATTGAATTGAGATATTATTCAGCAAATATGTGTCAACATTTCACGAAAATGAGAGGAATTGCTAATGAATTGCTGGGAATTCAGGAAATGAATCGCTTTTAGCAGAATTGCTAAATTGACCGTTTTAGGCCCCCTGGACTATTGTGTTATACGCTGGCCATCCCGATCAAGAGTAGTAGGAATAAAAGTATATACCTCAGGATCCAACAATTACATACAGTTTATTTACTAAGTAGGTTTCGAGCTTAACTTATATTTTTCATATGCACATACTTCCGTGACAACAATTTTTCTTTTCTTTCTTTGACTTAACATATCACGCCTTGTTTCCTTGAAGAGTTGGTCAGAAGTGTAATACCTATAGTACACCCACACTCCACCAGTTACGTTTAAGTCTCATGTAACAGGGGCGACCTTATTGCTACCAACCGGGCACAAATCCAGACTCCGACGGGCTGCTAGGCTGCTACTGAGAAATTCCAGGTAGAAAAAACCATTAACACTTTGCCCGACCTGGGCATCCAACCCAGGACCACATGCTCGACAGTAGCGCTAGCGACCTCTAGTTAGACCCACGAGTCAGTCATCCTTTGCAACAAACTCGGCAACATTCCGATTCTAGCAATTCCCACTTGAAAGAATGACTCCATGCAGTAACACTTTATCATTACAGAAACCAAAGTGCGTAGACAGGGGTAACGTAAATACTTAGCGGGTAGGTTTCTGCGTTTGTCGCGTCTCGCGGGATGAAAAACAACGAGTCTCCGCGGTAAAATATGTGATCACTTAGCAACCTGCAATCAAACAACAACTGCCGCTCAGTTTTTCTCCTTCGCTGTCGACGAATGTACCGTTTTTCGTTGTTTTTACCTTGTGTGTTTGTTATTTGTAGGTATTCGTATTTATTTTTACTCTAGCACACTTTGTTGAATAACATTTATTTTATTTTTTACAATGCGTGTTAACGATTAGGGCGATTTTAACGTATTTCCAGGTCGAGTAGTTATTCAGTTTAAAAAATTCAGATTAAAATTAAAAACCAAAGTTGGTTTTTAATTTTAATCTGAATTTCAACTTTCAATTCAGAAATTATAACAATGATGGATACACAGTATCTATATTGTTGTAAAACAGTATAGGTAGTATTTTCATTTAATCAAATTAAATCCAAAATTATAAACCAACAAAGTAAATACAATTTCGACCTTGACACACCAAATCAGTATAAGACAAACAGCCTTAGTAAAACATTGTATGTATTTGCGGACGCCTGCCGACGTCACATCGCAAGGCACAGGCCGCGGCATCTAATCTGATAATGCGTCGGTTATGGGTGGTGTGCGTGCGCCATTCTCCACTTACCCTCGACTAATTCGATTTGCGCCCTCCCGGCCACACCGCCACATGCCGAGCTGCATCGCGACTGTCCCCATACTCCACTTGTAGATATTTTTAATTAACATTTTTCTTGCTGAAATAATTATACTTAACTGTCACAATATATTATTAAGTATTTCAGGTTGTAATAAGCCACCGTCAGGTTTCAGAAACAATGTTATGGTGTGCTAACTGTCCAGATTTCTTTTCCACCATTTATTGTTAAAATATACCAAATTACTGCAAATACTTCAAATTGCTTTTTTGCTACATAGGATCATTGACTCCTAAGTCACAGGAACATACACCTAGTTTAGGAGTAAGACCATTTAAATACTGACCTATGTAATTAAGCTTTAAATGTTTTTAGTCATAAAGATATTGTAGAAAATCACGATTTTGGTGAAATAAAGAATTAATTATTTTGTGCATATTATTTCACTAGCTGTTACGGGAGCTTTTTTGTAATTGAGAAACTGGTAGGTTAATATAATATTAAATTGAATTAATATTATATTAATCTACCAGTTTCGCCATTACAAAAAAGCAAATCAACAAATGATTTTTACTTCAAAGCATAGTTAAGCCAAGTTATTGTCATCGATATATAAATACAACACCTCTCGTAAACCAAAGTTTTATTTTATGTGAAAGTCGAGAACTTTACTTAAAAGATGAATTATTAAAAAAGAAATGAATAAATCAAAATATGAGAAAAGTGCATAGCTAATAAACCAGGCGGTTTAGTGAATCGGAGTTTTAAAAGAGAACGTATTACAGGAATTCAGGGACCATGAAACTTTAACAAACTCCTATTATCGTAGGCAACCATCATGCCATTACCAAAAACTATTAAAATGTTGTAACTAATATTAATGACCAAAAAGTTACGATGTTTTAAGATAACGAGATAAATATGCGCACAATATTTATTGTCATTAAAAGTTAAGTAATTAAATACAAATTAATTCAAAGATTATTGGTAATTCAGAAATAAAAGATTCAGCGTGATGGTTTTTGCTAAAAAAAGTTTAAAACTGTTCTAAATTAATGATAAATAATTTACAATGCTCTTGCCATCCAGTTTGTTTTATCAACATGCGTACCTACGGCGTTATGGTATTGAGACACTACAATTTTTAATTTACACATCGTCTAAGCTATTTATGGTTCATGTTAGGTCATAAGTTTATTTAATACTTCCTTCTCATCTGTTCTTAAGTTTGTTTGTAAACATACTATACTTACACGGTGTCAATGGCGACCCATGAAAGTTTTCGTAGGGGATCTTCTTGCGAAAAGTTTACCACGTAGGAGACAATTCCGTCGCCACGACAGCTATAATTGAAGACTCTGAGCGAGGCCCTTTGACTGTGCAGTGCAGACGAGGCCAGGGTCCGGAGGGGAGGGTGCGGCGCGCAGGGGGTGGGGGGGCTGTAGTGCACCTGAGCCCGTGATTGATGAGCCTCACCCATCGCCATGATTGCGAGCTGACGCTGCCATTAGCAAAGATCAAGTGACGTATGTACTACCGCACTGCCTCAAGATACAGTTTGACAATTATCTGTTAACGTATGCTCAGGAAATCTGTGAACATTACCGTTAATTTTCAATACCAAATCTTTTTTTTAAATGAAAGGGTATTAGTTATTTCATATTTTTAACATTGACAACAACTATTCATAAGGCAATACAAGATGTGTACATGAAAACCGACCCTACCTACGTAGACCAGTTTGTTAACTCTGCCAGCTTTACGTAAACGCCTATGCAAAGATACCGTCGTTTGTCTAATAAAACAAACCGCGTATTTACTATCTGCACTCCCGATAGCTCTTTATAGTTAGCGTTAGATCAGTGAAGGGGAAGATCGGTCCTTGCCGGGACGGAGCAGGTCCTGCCGCGCTGCTTGTCAAAGTGGCCGCCGGCGTGTTTGAACAACTAATGAGCGGCTCCCGGGAGACATCGTGTTTGCCCCGAAACGCCCCAAGCGCTCGCCTGGGTTTTTCGTACAAACGCCTGGGTTTGCCGAGGTCTCTCGCCCCCCCACTGCCCTCGCGGCGCACTCCTTGTTTGCTCGCCACTCGGTGTCGTATCGGACTTTCGAGTGTAAATTGGAAATTTGTAGATAAACCTACGTACATAAACGGGATCAAGTACCTACCTAACCTTTGCACCTGTGTTGGTGTGTACAAATAAAGCCAGGTGTGCTAGTTATTGTGTATAGGCTTGTGCCTACAATGAACCATTCAGATAGTTTTGCATGACTACTATGACATGTTCAGATTGATTTTTTTTTTAAACACAACACAACTTTTGTAATCTAATTTAAAGAGCTTGTGTTACTCTACTGTGTTATTTATCAAATATAATTATAGGCAATTTAAGAAACAAAAGCAAAGCACATTTCTAAGACAGTAGAGTCCATCAGTCATCATCACACTGAGTTTTAATTTATATAGGTAAGTAAGTACCTACTATGAGATCCTGAAACTTTTAGACTGGCAAGTTAACTTTCGTAAGGAAATTCTTCAAAAAAAAGTCTTCAAAGAAAATGTACACACCTAAAATACATAAAACCACGACTCGCGCCTTTACTCATTGCTACCAATATAAATTAGGATTAATATTGGTAGCCTAGCAGAAGCCTAGCTTCAGCTGCATCCGGTTAGACTGGAAGCCGACCCCAATATAGTTAGGAAAAGGCTAGGCAGATGATGATTGGTAGCCTAGCAGAAATTCCACTTTTCGAATTAGTAGGTACATAAGACTAAATACTTATTGTAGGTTAGGAATTTATTCCGGGTTCATCGTCTTCACATATAATTACATAAGTATAATGTATAAATCATCATCATCTATGTATGTAGTTGGGGAAAGGCAAGGTAGGTATACCTTGCCTTTCCCCAACTACATTGGGGTCGGCTTGGCTTCCAATCAACTTACCCGAATGCAGCTGAACACCAGTATTTTACATGGATCCACTGCCTCCCTGACATCCACAGCCCACAACCCAGTAAATGGGTAATACGATACACCTTGGTAAGACTGGTTCTGACTACCCGTAACGACTGTCAAATATGTACATGAATTAATTTGTTTTTACAAAATTTTGTAAAACATTTTAAAAGAAAAGTATGGAGTTTCTTTACATTTATCCAGAAATTTATGTAAAATGGGTTGTGGAGATAAGATAGGCATTTGCTCCATGTAAAATACTTGTATTCAGCTGCATCCAGTTAGACTGGAAGCCGACCCCAACGTAGTTGGGAAAAGGCTAGGCAGATTGTTTCAGCCTGAAAGACGCAAAATGAAAATGTTCACTTGTCCTCTTCGCAAAGTGCCTAGTACCTTCTCCAGATATCGAGTTACCTACTCTGCATTTCATCAAAAACGGTCTAGCAGTCTAATTTTGAAAACATAATAAATATCTAAGCTGTACAAATAAACACAAACCAATTCACTTTGGCTTATACAATATTTGTAGAGAATTATCAAGAACATCAACAGGTTATGACGAAAAACGAGTTAAAAATAACTTTTTCGTCACTGCTGCTATCTATGGTTGAAGCGTGGAATCACATGCTACGCAACGGACTCAAATAACGGTATCAGTAGGGGACGTTTATCCCACGGGAAGCCGAGAGCTTTAGTACTTCCCTTATTCCCGAACAGAGGGCGCCACTACTGAAAAAGTAAAGCTTTCATAAAGTTTTGATATAACATTTCATTTAAAATAACTATGAATGCTTTAGATATTTGTTATATTTCTTTCTTTACCATTACATGTACCCTACTACTACCGAAATCAAAGTAGAAACGGAAATATTTTGAGATTACACGTGGTTGTAATAGTGTTGAAAATTCAGAAGCTTTCATGTTTGGAAGTCACTAGCGCCATCTATGGATATGTAGTTGTGCATTTTTTTTTAATATTTACTACGATCGCACTATAGGTCTTCTTCGCTGGGTAGGTATTTTTTTTTGTTTTCGGGGGATACCATCTAAACGCCCCAACCTACGAGGACCGAGGGGGAGTAAAGATTCACTAAAACCACCCCGGTGGTCACCATTAGCTCATGGAAGGGAAAAACAGACATCAGTGACATCGGTGAAGAAAAACATCATGAAGAATGTCGGAAGTCGCCAATCCACCTTGAGCAAACGTGTTGATTAATGCTCGTGTTCCCTGTAGTCATGAGAAGAGACCTTTAGAAATAGAAATAATATTTATTTGCATTAAACATGGTACGTACCTATATAAAGTTGTTATTTAAAAGACATTATAGAGCATACATGTTTTGCTTGTATCCTAGCATGCAAATATTATGGGTTACATTACAAATGTTTCCCGTTAAACTCTTTTATGCTGTAAAAATTATTAGACTAACCATTTATGAAGTATTTTTTTAAACAATAAAATATCTAAAGTTTTTAAGTCACTTGGAATGTGATGATATATAGATAAACGAACACACATGCTAAACAGCCATTATCAGTCATTTAATATGCGCCTGTGAGGATCGAGGTTTTACCTCCTCTGCCTTTTTAAATAAGTCTTAAGAGCGTTTATTCTGAAAGTTGGCAACGTCGTAAATAGCTGTCAAATATTTACCTGTTTTGATTAATTTGGAAATAATACTGTATGGAAATAAGAAATGTGTCTAATTAAGTTACTAGAATATTGATTATGTTATGCAATAATTAATATTGTAACACCGAATATTTAGTTTTAGGCGTAAAAAAAGCATTTGGAAAGTTTCCAAATGCATTTTTTACGCCCAAAACGGGTACATCAAATTCAATGTTACAAACATGCATAATTCATAGTATAGTTACAGAGAGCGGGTAGCAGTAATTAACCAAGTTCTTTAAATATTGGCCTGCAAGATTTATCCATACACTTTTTTGTGCAACAAATACACTATTTTTGTCGGTACTATTACCTCACATTATGAACAAAGTCAAAGTCAAACAATTTATTTCAATTAGACACAGAAGAGGCACTTTTGAACGTCAATTTTACACAAAATAGAATTGATTCTAGTCGCCCCTTCCAAAAGGTAGTTCTCGTATAGAGAAGAATGGACAAGAAACTCCACCGTTACTCTTTTAAAATGTTTTTACATTATTTTGTATTCATTAATTATATAATTATATGTGAAGACGATGCATCTAGAATAAGATTACTAGAACCCATAGCGTATTAATGATTCAACATAAATATTAGCAGTAGTGATAGCAGTTTTAATATTTGTTATATTTTTAACCTTTCTGAGTGCGTATACGAATTTATTTATTCTTTTAGATTTATCATCTACTTCCAAGAAATTTCGTTTGTTTAATTTCATTAAGTTTTGGTATGTAAAGTTTCAAATTGTATTTTTTTTTTCGATTCATTCAATTGTTTATATACAGGCTTATTTAAATTAATTTTTAATTTATTAGTTTACTCGTGTTGTTAATTTCTGTTTCATGGTCGTAGGTAAATTGAATTAGTATTTTTATCGGACGTCACTATAATGGAAATATCGTAGGCGAATAATATGCATTTATGATTTGTTATATTATCTGTGATTGAATTTATATAGAGTAGGAACTTTGCCCTGCAGTGAGACAGTAACGGGCTGATATTACTTCAGCCTCTAGCTTCAGTTGGTTTTCTTATCAGGAGTTACAACTCTACGTACCTAGGCAGCTGGTAACGACAGTACCAATCTTCCATGTGTTGATAAGCTTATCGCCATTTACCTACTTTTCGACAAGATTCGAATATCCCCATAAACGTAAGGATATGATTTATAAAACAACTAGCTGCGCCCCTCGGTTCCACCCGCATAAGTCTCGATTCTGTGGTAGTATCGGGATTAAAAGTACGTCATATGTCACGCAGGTCATGGTCTACCCATGTGCCAAATTTCATCCAAATCTGTTCAGCCCTTTTAGCGTGAAAGCGTAACAAACACACTAACAAACTGACTTTCGCATTTATAATATTATATTATATTTATTAGTTTCGTGATGGCCCAGTGGTTAAGACCTCGCGTCTTATGCACGAGGTTATGTGTTCAAATCCGGGCAAGTACCAATGTGCCTTTTTCAATTCATATGTACTTTCTGAGTTTATCTTGGACATTACTGACATCGGTAAAGGAAAACATCGTTAGGAAACCTGGACTTATACTCGTAGTTAATATAAGTCTGAAATCGCCAACTCGTCTTGAGCAAGTGTGGGGATCAATGCTCGTGCCTTCTCTGTATGAGAAGAGGCCTTTGTCCAGCAGTGGGACAGTAACAGGCTGGTATTATTATTATATTATTTAGAGTTAGGATGGTGAGACCTGCTGTCTTGGATGGATCAGAATGCTGGGCCACAAAAGAGATGAATGAAAGGCGTGCAGCTGAGATGAGAGTGCTAACAGAAATGTGTGGTGTTACGCGAATATTTATATAAAGGCTTACCAACTAAACACATACCTACGCAGCATTAACCCAAAGTCTTTATCATAATTTACATAGATCTCGCATGTATCTAAATTACAGGAAAACACGACACTGTCAATTAGCGTACTAGAACATTAAAACATTAAACAAACCGCTCAATGCGCCTAAAAAAGTTTATAAACATCAACAATATTAATAAAAGAATTTAAAAAAAAATGTTGAATACTTAACACAAAGTTATAACCATAAATTAAAAAAGCTGGGTTTATATTATTCAGATTCAGATAACTTTATTTGCTCAAACATGTGTGTACATACAATACAGTGCATGCAAGGTGTTATGTAAGTACATGGAGTTGTGCTAACATGTTTACCATATTGTCATGGTGTGCAAATATGAGTAAAAGTTAGAATTTAAACAAAATTATAACAACATTCATTAAACTCAAACTCAAAGCATGAAGCTAGCTGCCCATCCTGCCGGGGTTGCGGCCCTGCCGGGGTTGCGGGTTTGTCCGAAAGGGATATCGCGACCCCGGCACACAGGCAACGGAAGGAACACGGGTGGGTTTTAGTCAGTAAAAGTCTGACAAGCCCTCCCGCTCCGCCCAGAGCGAGAGAAGTTATTTGATGACTCCCCAAACTCAAAAAAAAAAAAAAAAGCTGCCCATTCTAAAGCGTACGTAAGGTACCTATGGAGAAGAACGGGCAAGAAACTCCACGGACACTCTTTTAAATAAAATAAATTGTTACAAAGTATTGGTTACATCATTCATGTTGAAATTATACATGTGAGAACAATGTAGAAAGACGTGCACGTTAGAAGCGTCCGTAATAAAAGAATAAAGAACAATTCAAAAATTAAAATCGGCCATGGCTGCTAAGAGTTGACCAGTCCCAACTGACGGCGCCCGTTCACGAACATGACGCATGGATCAGCTCCCTTCAAAATGGTTAGCTCAACCATTTTGAAGGGAGCATTGACAATGCTGACATAAGTAAATAAATTAAATTAAATTGATTGATCACATAATTAATTCATATAGAAATAGATAGGAGTTACATCCACAATTTCCAAATATTCCACCATCAAAAAAAAAAAAAAAAAATGTCAACGTAGGTCCGAAATATTCAATACAAACACCATCATCAAAATCATTATTACAATACATAAATTTCTGATTAAATTATGAAATAAAAGAACATGTCAATTTAAAATGATTCCCTTAAAAAATCATTCATATCATAATATGCTTTACTAGCTAAAAAAGATTTTACTATCCTTTTAAATGCTGCTACGCTTAGCTCTTTCCAGCCATTGGGAAACTTATTGTAAATAATTGGAACCATACAAAAAACACTTCTCAGCATCAGTGCAGTCCGCGACTTATGGTGACAGAGTAGACTGTTATCTCGTCTATTTCTAGGAAACCGGTCTGCCTTGCGGGGAGATTATTTAAAAAAATATCGCCATTTCCAAAATATAAAATAAAATAAAACATAAATGTTTTTCTTAAATAAACACCATTTACCACCGAAAACATCAAGATCACCACTGTGGAACAAATCATTGCATCTTCTGAGGATATAGGAAAGGGGCGCATTGTATCCGTATTTGTTTCGACTGGATTTGATCGAGAAAGGTCTATAATTTCGAACTCTAGCGGATGGTCTAGGCACAATCATGCTCAGCTGACCCACCAAATCTGGGCACTCCATTTAGGACTTTAAATAAGAAAGTTAAACCTAAGAGGTCTCTCTCTACACCATTGTAAAGATTTCATTTTGAAGTGACTCAGCCTATCATCATAGTGCTTAATTGTGCGGTTAACACCAGCTATTGCCGAGAGCCTCCTAACAAACCTCTTTTGTATACTTTCTAGGTGTTGAATATTGTTTTAGTATGTAGGATTCCTTATGATTGGACAGTATTCAATGTGGCTGCGCACTAATGCAAAATAGAGGGATTTTAGTGTGGGCAGAAACCTTAACTGCTTTGTGTTGCGATTAATAAAAGACAACTGACTTAGAGATTTATTTATAATATTGTCTAGAATCGCATTACAGAGTCAATCAAGACTCCCGAAGTCCTTAATCTCAGTCACGATATTCAATGTCGCGCCCGCCATCGTATAGGTTGTAGGAAATTTGCATTTCTTACGGAAGAAGTTAATGTTAAAGCACTTGCTAATATTTAGCTGCATGGCGTTACTTTTACACAGTTACAAAGGTTATTAATATCGTCTTGTATGGGAATGTGATGCTGTGGAATGAGAAAAATGTCGTGAAGAATTTTTTTTTGTATGAATTTGGATGGCTATAAGAGTAGGGAAGACCAAAGAAACGATGGATGGACTGTGTGAAAGATGATATGGCTAGGAAGGAAGTGACTACCGAGATAACGACTAATAGAGAAATATGAAGAAAAAAAACATGTTGCGCCGAGCCCTAATAAATTGTGATGATGGCAAGAGAACAAGAATCGAATGTCTCATCCGCCCTTAATTATGTAGGTCCCGATCTAGGTATGTACAAAACAAGGTAATATTTAAGGTTAATGAAATGCTGAGGTGTTTGTGTTTTGCGTTTATTTTAAAACTATACATTAAATTATAGCCAACCTATAAATTAGGCTGCGCCATACACTTCTATACATAGACATAATAACCATACGTACCTTAACACAATCGCTCTTTAAACCAAAACCTTAACTAGGTATACAAATGAACATTAGCCATTCCAGCGACTTTATATCAACTTTTCTCATAATTCAAACTTTTTAAAGTAGAAATCATAATAAAATTGATTAATCTTTTGAGTACGTTCAAGATGTAAGATAAACCTGTCATGGTGTCATGTACCCACTTCTATCCATAGTCTGTTGTTAACCAACTTAGAACATTATTAATAAACTGCAACATCATAGGGCTCCTGTCCCGCTTCATGTTTGACTGACGACAGAAATGAGTATGAACTTTAAAACAGACACATAAGGATTATTTATATGTGTTCTAAGTACTTGTTTATACACTGATCAAATGCTTAATAAACAAGTTAAAGAAATAAACAATAAATTAATTCAAACAACAATGGCAAAGATGTACAAATGTAGAAATACTCACAGTATACGTGGGATACATACAGTTCGCGTCAATTATCTTTGCCCGTTGCCGCTCTGAAATAGGCTACAAATGACTGCGCAGTAGTCAATCTTACCTAAAAAATAGTAGTGCGCATGCCAGCGCACATGCGCAACCTAACTTCAGAGTGGCAAAGTTATTTGACGTGAACTGTACGCCACAATTAAAAGCTAGCCGTATCATTGAAACATTAATTGTAAGCTGCTTGCCTAATTTCAATTCGAGGTATTTTTTTAATGACGTGGTTGCATGAACATCCATATTTTTTAAACTTATGTGAAAGTTACATCGACTCGAGACGGAATAAAGAGAGAAACTTGAAAGCTCACCCATTAATTTATTACAATTAGTATAATTAACATTGCGTAACGTAACGCTCCGCTCGTCGACTGCACACCACCGCCCGCTTTATCACTTACTACGTGGTGTCTATGCAAGGCTCTCCCTTACTCCCGCCGCCACCCAATAAATACAGCTACATACTAATTACAAGCGAGGAAATTTAATTGTCTATACTTTTACTAACAGCAGAACTCCTACTGCCTCGGTGATGAGTATTCTATCGCCTTCTGTAACAATTTGCCAAACAAACTAAAACATCTTAATTACTTAAACGATAATACTAACTTATACAAGTTTATTCTATACATCTAAACATTAAGTTTGGTCGAAAACAGGAATGTGTAAAACGCTTGACTAGAATTTACTAAAACTTAACATCGACCTAAATAAATATTACAACATTTAACATTTTCACTCATATCAGCAAATACTAAACACACTTCCCTCCGCGAAAAGGGACTAATTCCAATTTACTATTGAATGAGATCTTACAAGTTAGTTACACAGTGACACACAAAACTATAGTTACGAATTATACACAGTCTATTCTTTTTCATTTGTTTTTGTTAGGTAATATAAAAAGGTAAAAATACATCAATTGCTAAGCGGGTGTTAGTTTTTTGTTAAATGTAATACAAAAGTGACTTCATTTGCCTTCAGTCTTTCTAAACATTTGGAGTTAATGGAGATCAAACAGCACAATATTATTTATTTTATAATGTTCAGTCGAACAAAAATAATCTTTGTAACAACCTTTAGCCACTCACTATAAATGAATCTATTTTACAATAAATAACATTAATCTACTCTAATGTTAATATTTCACATAAATAATTTGAGATCAATGAACAATAAATTCTCCTACAAAACTTTTCCTATATTGTACAAGAATTGACATCGCTTCTTTCAGAAAAAGGTCCATTTTTTGCTTCTGCGCGGCTCTTCTCTTATAAATCCAGGTGCACGAAATAAAAAATGTTCGTAACAATGCAATCCATACTTTCATAAACGCTGAGATCGTTGATTTTGGTTGTTGATTTTTGTACGATTTTCTATACAGGCTATATATAGGTCCTTGGAACCAAATTGAACTGTGTCCAAGAAATAACACGTGAAGTATTCAGAAGTGTTAGAAATGTACGTCTTGCACGTCTGTGGGAGTGTCTGGTAGTTGCGTCTGCTCTGGCGTGTTCTGCTTGTAGGGCAGCGAGTGCCGGGCGCGCGGCTCCTGCGGCTGCGTCTCGCGCGCCAGCACGCGCTCCACGTGGCGCGCCACCAGCTCGGCGGCGGCCGACGGCGTGCGCGTCAGCGCGCACATGTCACTCACCGACATGCGCACACGCAGACCTCGAGCTGCCGCCGTGATACACGCCGCAGCTATCAACGATGGTGGTACAAGAAGAAACTCGGTCTCTGTTGACAAAAAAAAGTTGAGTTTAATATCTAGGTTATCGTTAATATTATTAAGCACGTTGTTTGACTGCAAACTTATGCTACCTACACATTCTCCGACTATTAATAAGGTTGATTTTAAAACGGGTTTCTTGTTTACAAGTTTTTGTATCGAAATTTCTATACACACGGAGGACGCAGACGCAGGTAGAGCGTGCACATCTGTTGCGAGATAATTGCCGCGGAGTGCGGACAGGTGGCTCGGACACCTTGCATCTCAGCGTCCTGACGTCCTGCCATCAGACGTACGGCGTACTTTATTAACATCTTATAACCTACCGACTGACCAAGATCAAGACCATCGTCTAAAAATAAAGCCAGACAAGTCAAATAAAATGTAACTTGTATGTAACAAAATGTGCAAAAAAACTGTATCGAACTTCGACGACGAGGTTGAAAAAAAGTCGCGTTACATTTTGCACAATGCGAGAACTCTTTTGTTAATAGTTCGAGAATAAGGAAGGAGAATCGAACAGCTGCCCGATTTGTGCATTGCGTCCCCGTCTGCATCTTTGTGTACCTACTCCGGGACAATAGACGGGGAATAATGGTAATTAACATCTTAAGTCGTCTAGGTAAGGGCGCAGCTGCAATTCACTACGAAGGAAGGAGGGACTCTATTGTGCGATTTTCAAATGTAACTTCGATCACATGTCGACTAATCAATACTATTGTCGTCGATCAAATTTTGCTGTCAAACGGTCAAAATTGCACAATCAATAATTCAACATTTTACAGTCCTCATACGTTTAATGTATGTGCGTACATTATATTAGTATCGTTATATTTACATATTTCTAACGGTGTAGGCGCTGAAGCGTCACAAGTCAATAGAATACAAACTTCAAGTCGCTTTGGGTGTGCTACTACGTCAGCCAAGACGGCAGATGTGAGGACACCTGGCGCGACCCTTCCGCTCGCACCTCCGCGAACCATGCCTCTACCGTAGGGTCACTGCCCACCTACTACATGCACCCTTCTTACCTCCATCGTGCCCTTATACATCATGGCTATTCCTTAAGAAAAACAATATCGCTACACGCGAGCGCGTCATAATTTTAATCAGAAAAAGTGCCCACACTTTATTATTATAGGTACCACAAGCTCACTAGCTTGTGTGTGGCAGGTCAATGAATCCAGGCTAGACATGAACTTTAGGTCCGTTGCAGAAGTTACACTTCCTAAGCTCCGTGCATGTCACCTAGCGCTTGTAGTTAATCACTTTAATACATGAACATGCAACGGTGCACGTCAGAAACGTATATTAAACAGGAAGGTCGTTTTTTAATGTACATTTCTATGGACCAGTAGCTTATTAAAAATCAAAAACGATTGCGAGTGGCGTATCAGGTCTGATCTGGCCAGCATAAGCAGCGGTGCGGCACGATCCGTTGCGCGACAGGTTGCTTGTCAGTTGGCGAGCCGACATCTGCTGAGCCGGCCCACGCGACTGCTAGCGACCCGAAGACTTTACACCCCCGCGTCTTACCCTTCTAATTACCACAACTGTATAGACGGTACACTCAACAGACATCGAGGACCGTTATGTTCCGTTTGAGAAACCTGTCAGTCCCACCCTAATAGAGAATCCTAACCTAACACAAATAGATTGCAAAAACGCAGGGGTTGCAAATAGTTCGTCTAATTGTGCGTTAAACTGGTTGTGATCATTTTATGGCGAATATTATTACAGATTTAATGTCTTATTCAAAAAATATAATATAATTTTACTAACAGTTTATAATTCATGTCGTTTTGATGTCGTTATTGTTTCCGTTTTATTGACAATAGAATCAAATGTCAAAGAAAAAAAGGCTTCAAAAATGGGCCCGGCGAGTTGATCTGGGATCGGATGTTGAAAACGGAAGCAGGCATCTCGCAAGGTAATACGGTAAAATTGTGTTTGGAGGAGACGTACAGCTTATCGGGTTAGATAGGGTGGTACACCGCCAGGTGCGCGCCGAGACGGGTCTTTGTCGCGAAGCTTTTGTCGAGACTTTGGGACAGGGATTCGGGCGCGGAACAATGGCCGCGGGACGTCTTCGTGCATTGTCCCCGAGTCAGCTGGCGCGGTCGCCAAGCGCTCCCCTCGTACGCGACGACTAGTCTCATAAGTCACCGTAACCGTGACACTACTCCAAGAAATTAGTCCGGTCAAACTGCACATGTTGTGCTCTATACAAATTGTATTGCGTGCAATAATAATAACATTTAGTCAACAGAAATTTTACGGTTGGCAAGACTTTACATTGAATGGGATCCAATTTCGAATATTGCGTGAACTTTCTTAGTGGTCCCAAATATGAGTAATTATGATCATAGTAATTAAAGTAGCTAATAAAAGAAGATGAAGGAAGTTCAGGGGTCAAGTAATGTTATTAACCCTTTCACACCTCGAGTAATGCACGATCAGTTACCGGCAATTATGCTACTTCCGGCGACACCGACAAAACTTGACGCCCCGCTACACGAAACGTTTCTGTTTACAATAATACTTAATAGATGCAACTGATAGTTGACCTGGTGTTATATTAACACAAAAACACGCACAATAGCGAACACGCTGTAGCTTGAAAAGCTCTCATGTCAAAGCTTTTCCGTTATAAGTAAGCTGTACTTTCAAGATCGCCTTGCAAGTGTATAAGTTACACAATTAATTCGCTTAACGGTATCCTACTTAGTTATTAACGCTCCAGCTTCTTCCACTTTATTTCATGTTGTAAAAGAACCGACTACATACATTAGCACCCACTGACAAAGAAATTGTGGTGCTTTCCTAGAAACAGAACGATTTATTCAGTTCCAAAATCAATGCTATTTATAAAACATATTGTTTAAGGACTTAATTTCATGAAACAACAGATGAAGCATAGAAAAATCCAAAAGTAAAGTCAATGGACCAATAGAGGGTGACAGACGGCGAGGGAGTGGTGGTTATAAATAACTGTTATCGGGATTCAATGGACCATAGGGGCGGACAGGGTTAACTATCACGATATTATTTCTGTTTACTACGAGTTTAACGAGTAATTAAAAAGTTAATGACATATATCTGATTTTATTGATAGGTTCCTAATAAGAAGTGCCTATTCGAGTTTCACTAACAGGATCAGACTAGAAGAAATAAGATAATTTTATAGTTGGTTTGTTTATAGATTATGATCTGTATGGACAGTCCAGTTCCAAAAAACATTAATTATTTTATTTTATTATAATAAAAGTACTAAAAGACTGAAAGTTTACTAGTTTAAGGCGCCCAATGGTCCACTAGCGCCAGTCCTTGAAAAAAAAAATTATTTCGTGACTGAGAAGGAATTATGAATAACGGCTAGTAAGGACCCTCGGTAAGTGTGTCTAGAATTTTGTAATACTTTTTATAAAGTTTCATATTGAGACACGAAGCAACAAAATTCGATCTTAAGAAAAGCGGCCACAGTCCTTTAGATCATATTTTGTTGCTTCGTGGCTGGAAATTTGTATATTATATTACTAATTTCGTTAACTATCAGCCTTATAAAAAGACATTCAACTTCGTTGTAATAATAAGCGGAAATATATTTATTTATTATTATTGCATTTTTAATAAATTAAAAACTATAACGAAGGTGCTAAATAAAGGTCAGGTGTTTAGCCAAGCAACGAATTTAATATGAACTAGTAATTTCCAGTAGTTTTTATTGTGTTCAGTGATCGGAAAAGCGCAACCCTCGTAGGGAGGTAATGTCAAGGGGTCATTGGTGGTTAAGGTCTACGGACGGCACTTGTACCTATGTTTACAGTACAGAAACTAGTCATGAACTTATGTACTTTATATACAGGAGGAAATAAATAGTAGTAAACTATAGAATACCACTAAATCCAGTTGTACCTAAATTCATTTTCAACATTGACTCATAAAATTCTTGTCTTATTGAAGTGTCAAATTACTTTACTTAAGAGCGTTTATTCTGAAAGTGAGAAACGTCGCAACTAGATGTCAAATATTTCGCTGTTTTGATTTATTTGGCAATATTACTGTATGGAAATATGAAATGTGGCTAACTAGCAAACTAGAATATTAATTATGAATTACAATTATAACACTGAATTTGATGTTGTAATCGTTTTAAGTGTTTATAAGGCATTTGGAAAGTTTCCAAATACCTTTTTTACATCTAAAACTAAATAATCGGTGTTACGATATTAATTATTGCATTTCATAATGTATATTTTAGTTCACTAGTTATTTCGATAAAGTATTATTGCCGATTTAATTAAAACAGGTAAATATTTGACAGCCATTTGAGACATTGAAAACTTTTAGGACAAGCCCTCTTAAAAATTACTTAGTGGTGCTAAGTAATTTTATTTAAATTGTGCGGTATTTATATCAACAAAAAACAGTACCTAAGTAGGTACCTATACAAATTAATGTAAATTTAGGTAGATAGAGGTACATAAATCGCCAGCCGCGTGTCCTCTTTATAGAATTTAACTACACTAAGGTTTAATACGCAAACAGGTTTACCATTTGATATCGTACGCTGTATTGAAATGTAATGGCATAATTTGAAATTTAAAAATGTAGTGAGGTCATTTGTGTATTTACAATGGGAGTGCAAGAGGGTCAGTGGCTGAGGGGTGCGCAGGCGCAAGGTGTGCGCGTTATCACGGCGCAAACGGCATGTGCGCGTTCCGATACACGCGTGCAGCCTGCACCCCACGTTACATCGCTACCACCCTGACCACCAGCCAACAATCACATTCCAAAACAAAGGGGCCTCCCATATAATCATTAAGCTAAACCCTGAACAAATTAGTGGAAAAAAAAATTGACACCAAACGGCATTTATCGATTAAAGTTAATTACTATCATTGTAGGAAGTGAACTCGACCCGCATGTTGGCCAAGTTTCGCAGGAGATTTATTGTTGCTGAAATATGTACGCACGTAAAACCTGTAAGTACTTGTAAGTAATAAAGATTATTTATGTTCATACCGGTATAGCATACTGAGGTGAGCGTGAGCGCGTGTGTCCTGACCAGCGGGTTGGCGCGGCCCCACGGCACTCGCGCCAGGAACGGCTCCACGAAGTCAAACGCCGTTGCAATAGACAACTGCCAGTTCAATCGTTGAAGGAGCATTACTTCCCATTGCTATAACAAAAAAAATGCAATATAAGCGACGGTCGTTTCGCTTTTGAATATAATTATCCCTAAAGGGCACGACCCCGTGTGAATAACAGTATACTTTCTTATATTTAAAACAAATTCCCTGTGTATTTAAAGGAAGGGATGTGCGACCTATTCTTAACAGTTGATACGTAACCGTCATACTTGATGGGTTAGGCGGAAACCGCAAAAAGTAGCGAATCACGTTACAATTACAGTAGAAATGTCTCAAGAAAACATAAGGGACAATGGAACCCTTCGCTGGCGATATTTTTCACATGGCCACTGATATAATAAGGGCGGTGAAACGATTCCTTGTTTACACTCACAACAACAAATGTACTAATTTAGATAAAGACAGGGTGAACGCCATTCAAAGCTACGAACGTCTTCAGTGAGATTTGAGTTCATTAAACCGTGCTACTGGACAGATAACCATGATTTATGTAGCCATGCATATTCAAGATGTTAGAACAATAACGTCTTTCAGAATAAAAGCTCAAAGAGTGGCAACATCTTGAAGAAATATGGAAGTCATTTTCTTATTTTGTAAAAAAGGCTGACTTGGCTTCACTTCTCACCAACATCTATGTCGAAGTTATGTATATGGAAATATTCGTACACTACTAATTCTTTGATCAATATCATCAAAGTTAAATGATATGCATAGCATTTTAATGATGGCATTGGTGAATATATAAGTAATAGTCCCTAAGTATGGGAAAGTAGGATCGGCCCGCACCATATGACAGCATTAAGTATGCGCGTTGGAGGCATATCGCGATCATCGCACGAATTAATAGCAAGGAAATACGAAGCATTCCACGGTGTCATACGCACTGAAGGAGAGCCCAAACATGTTCTCACGGTGTCCAAATTATGTTTAACTATAGCATATGGTGCATGTTAGTAATTTTAACAGGAGAGAGGTTAGGAATCAAGAAGATACTATTTATTCAAAAACATAAATGTACCCGAGCTGCGTCTCTGGTTCGCTTAGTTATTTTTGCCGCATCGGGCCGCATTTCTTTTGGAGTAGCATCAATTATTATATGATAGATGTTCCATAAAAGGCACATTGCTATTGCATAGTTAAGCGTGTGAATAAGGTGACAAAGTCAAAATTGATTACAAAGGGCAAGCTCAACTACGAATGGCACCTGCCTGTGCGGGTGTGAACGATTATGACAATTTTGTCATTATGCTGAGCTGTGGGAATTTATTCAATACCACATTTCGATTTCGAGTGGGTGTTTTGATGCGTCAATATTTGGAATACCCTGTGAATAGTCCTTTATACCTCGAACTTCATCAACCAAAAATACCGAGTGCAACAACCTCATCTCATTAAAGACGTAAAAAGACGGCTACTTAAATTAGTTCTAATTTAACTGGCCATATATCGTATCTTGTAGCCCACATTTCCGTCGGAAGCAAGTGAGCGACCAATTCGGTGCCTTACTTCGTCACAGGCTGTGGCTACATAAGAAGGGTGACATTCTTATAAGCCCTCTTGACTTTCTCGAGGAAGGTGTAATTGCCGGAAACTGGCATGGTGTAAGGAAATGTCGCTTTGGGGGTGAAGGAGTGACATTTGACTCGACTAATCGAAGTTCATTCACAGTAGAATCAAAACAACAATTAAGTTTTGTCACAGGATGTATGGTGCCGGACGTCAAAGGCAATAGAGCCACTTGGATTATATGTAAGATTGAGTTCGAGGAAGGAAATGACACCTGTATTACCCTAACATGATAAAATCTAAGATCGTCTGTCCGAATCAAGACGCATCATTTGAAGCTTACTGATTATTAATAAATGATCTGTGTTTTTTGAGGTAGGTCAAATATCGTGTTAAGAGCGCTTACTATGCGTTCGCACTGCCGAAACATCGCAACCAAACATGTTGAAATCTCTAGGTTCTTGTCAAAAATTGTATGGAAAATTGACAGTAAATAGAGACTCCAACATGTTTTGTTGTGAATGTTTCGCCAGTGCAAACGCACAGTACAAGTCGGAAACGTCGCAAATAGCTGTCAAATATTTACCTGTTTTGATTAATTTGGCAATATTACTGTATGGAAATATGAAATATGGCTAACTAACGAAAATATTGATTATGAAATGCAATAATTAATATCGTAACACCGAATATTTAGTTTTAGATGTAAAAAAGGTATTTGGAAACTTTCCAAATGCCTTATAAACACTTAAAACGATTACAACATCAAATTCAGTGTTATAATTGTAATTCATAATTAATATTCTAGTTTAATAGTTAGCCACATTTCATATTTCCATACAGTAATATTGCCAAATTAATCAAAACAGCGAAATATTTGACATCTAGTTGCGATGTTGGACACTTTCAGAATAAACGCTCTTAAGTAATATTTTACCTATATTCAAAGCCTCGTTCTTAGCTTAATACTTGGGTCAGCCACGTGCTTGTGATTTTGACGAAGTGAATCCTGGAAGTTGCGAGTGAAAAACCTTGACCAAATTAATAACAAAACGAGGGAGGGGCTTACCCTGACTTCATGTGGGTAGACAGAGTTATCGGTGTAAGCACAAAGCAGGTCCACAGACAGGGGGTGGCACTGGCGGAACTTGGAGGCGAGCAGCATGGAGGTGACGGCGAGGAGTTGCAGCTGCTGCCGCGAGATGGCGCGCTGAGCCAGGAACCGGTCCATGTAGCTCACTGCCAGGGGAAACACCTGCTCCTCACACTGTTGCTCCTCGCAAACCTGTGAAGGGAATATTAAGCTGAATTAGATAGGAGGAAAAAACATCATTATACAAAAACGCCTCACGACACCAACATGGTTTTATTTTAGAAATAAAACAATAATTGTATGTTTCTTGTTTCTTGGTGTTGTACGATAGATTAGGCTCACGCAGTTACGTCACAGTGCAGCGAGTGACGGGATGGGGTCATTGTCACTGGTGCGTAAATTAGAAGACGCCGGAGGAACTCCAGAAACGACTCCATAGTATTACAAAATCATCTTAACAACGAAACATTTTTAACTAAGTACGTATGTTGTTAGGTTCATGAACATTAAATTTAAAATATGTCCTTTAGATTTAACTAGAAGTGCATTCACCTCTTTAAAAGGTTACATGAGATAAACAATATTACGTATCATTAGATGATAACATAATAACCAAGTTCATATGGGTATAAACCCATAAGACCTCGTGACATCATAATTTACCTATTAACTTATTAATTACATTTATGCTTTTACATTAGTTATTAGGTATATTTATGCAGATTGTAATAGATCGCCAATAGATAAAATTGTTTCCAGACTACCCACGACATAGAATCTTGAAAACCTCAATTTTTTGTATGATTCTGCCAAATACCTACCTACATCCTTACAAGAATTAACTGTTTCTGTTATTCTTTCATTTGAGGAGATAATAATAGCCCTATATACTAAGTTACTATGATATTATTGGTACTTACCTAGTCATAATATAAATTGGAGCAACTACGCACATAAATACTATACTTACTCAGATATTCAGGTCATTCACTCTAATCAGCTGTTAGCTGCGACCCCAGATACGCAAATGATACTTTGATTTAGATAATTTTACTAGTATTAGTAATGTTTTGATTTGTTTATAAACACGGAAAATCATTTAACATATGAAATAGTAATAAAATGTGGTATTAAAACTTACCTCCAACATCCAGGTGGTGACTACCTTCCGCATGAAGGGCTGGATATCAATCTGTACATTTTGGAAGTAATCCGTGTGAAGAGCGTGTGCCCGCTCCAGAGCCAGCAAGTTGAGAAGCAGCCGAGGGTCGCGGTCCAAAGCCCGGTCAGGACCTGCAATGCACATGTCGACCATCCTTCCACTTCCACTGTTGTTTCCAGAATTCTGCAAGTTCTCTCCACAGGACAAATCCATTGTTTGCACAACTCAATCAACACTTTAATGTCCACAAATTGTTATAATATTGTTCGATAGCAATAGCGAAATATTTTTTCCGAAGTCTGCGTAACGTTTACAAGTTTGTTTACAAAATGGGTTCGTAACTCGACTGAAATGAACGCACGCGCACCGTACACAGCCGCTCTTGGAGCGGCCTACAGACAAGTAAATAGGGCTGTGTCGGAACGCGGCTCCACACCGCACCTCACCCCACTTTTGATCTCCCTATTGTGGCCCTTGGTCCTTGACGCGTCTGGGTCTTATTCATAGTACGATCCAGTTTAAGTTATGTAAAAAAGCTCTCTCAGATACAGAGCTTTTGCTGTACTTACAAAAAAAAGACCTCTTATGTAGTGTGTAGTTAAAATAATAATAATAAGAAAATTGTGCTAAATTAGTACTATGTCAAGGGACCCTGATAGAAACAGAAAAAGAGATACCTACGCCAGACTAAATAGGTTTATAAAAAAACGTATAGAAATTGCCCATCTACATAAATATTGTTAAATTGAAGCAATACCTATACGAGTAGAAACACAAACTTTAGTCGAGTCAGTAAAGGAACACTAAATCTTCAAAAAGAGGTTCTGATTATTTTAAGAGTAGCTTCGCACTGTGCGTTAGTCCAGTGTAGGCTTTGACGCTGCGTAGGCGCGGTGTAGGCCAACGGAGGTGGGGTGTAGGCCAGCGTAGGTACGGCGTAGGCCAGCGTAGGCGCGGCGTAGGCCAGCGTAGGCGCGGCGTAGGCCAGCGTAGGCGCGGCGTAGGCCAGCGTAGACGAGGTGTAAGCCAGCGGAAGCGCAGCGTAGGAGCGGTGTACGCCGACGTAGGTGCGGCGTACGCCAGCACAATGACGGTGTAAGAAAACTCCTGTCGTAAAGATATCCTGTTATCAGTACAGGACACAATTTTACAGGAAGCACCTTCCTTTGTGTGTAATATTACACTGACGAGCAAAATAAAAAGCACTTACAAAGTGACAAAAAAATCTAAATATCTCCTAATCCTCACAAGTTAGCTACATGAAGTAAAAAAAATCTTGAAAACAGTTTTATAGTTGTTATTTATACGCTATTAAATATACTTGAATGTTGCTTATTACTTCAAGAAGATATCATGCGTGCTTTTGAACTTTGCTCGGCAGTATATTTTACCTACATTTTAACATTTTGACGACGCACAGGAAGCAAAGGCTTTCAAAATTGCAAGGAACGTGTCTAGAAATTAAATAACAAGCACTGATTATTTTTTTATTTAACTATTCCATTAAATATAAATCCTTGAATACAGTACAATACAATATTACAATGATAAAACACTACAAAGAGGTAATGTTTATTCGGAGGGCACACCTCAGCGGAGGCCAGAGGAGGGCCGACAGCTGCGCGTGCGCCAGCGCCGGCTGCGCACGATCCGGTTGACATTTTATTACAAATCCGAGCACACCTGATGCCAACACCAGTCATTATTATAATTCCATTCTTTTTCCAGATTACTATTGTGTTATTTCGGGCGCGTGCTCTTAGCTTGCCCTCCTTTAATTTGAATAACTAGCTTTTTTATTACATTATCGCATGACCACCTGTCATGTACTTATTGATATATTATTTTAATGTTAAGTTAAATAAGCAAAATTATTTTTAATCTTTTTGTGGTTTGGGATCTTTGAACTTTGCTATGCCATTATAAAACGGAATGTATTTACAAACAGCCTTCCATTCGGTGAGGTACAGCAGGGAAACAAGTGAACCCAGTCCATACACTATTGCTGATGAAGAGAATGCTGAAAGCTGCTCAATTTGTTTTTTTCCTAACCCCATGATTGATTCTAGCTCCCTAAAAGACAAAAATTATTTAAAATTTAAGAAATAGTATTTCTGAGAATTTAATTTACACGTCAAACTGTGTTATGTCAAAATAATAGGTAGAAATTGTAAAAAATATTTGATAAAATAAACGACCTACTTACAGCTTAAAAAGTTTTGTTTAGATTTATCGTTTGACTGTGGCTCAATTTACACCCCAAAATAAAATAGATACCTAGGTATGATCATTAGACTAGTAAAAACACACTACTTACTACCTCCTCCAGTCTGCTTTTGGATGGGAACACCAGCTCTAGGTACCTTTAGAACTTAAGTGCCACAGTATAATAAGCCAAGCGGGCCGCCAAAAGTAGTTGGAGAACTGTGGTTTTAGTCAGTAAGAGTCTTACATTTGTTAACATTGTCTAACCAGTATATCTATCTATGTGGTCTGTGAGTCTGACAGACACCTCCGCCCATCGCCACCCGTCGCTCCTCGGAGGACATCCATGAGGTTTACCACAGGCAACAAATTATTGAAAAAAACAAAATGGTTTTCTTTTTAGTTACCACTTGTTTATGCAGTCGGGTTTGTTGTTTTTAAATAATTGACTTTATTTCAAGCTTTTTAGTTTATTTTAAATTTACTCTTTACTAGCTTTTATTTGATACCAATATTGTTGAACTTAAATTTTTTTTTTAAACCTGGGCCCCCCGTTTTATGTATTTGCCGATGTAGTACATAAATAAATAACGACACCTCATATATGTTAAAATCCAGCAGTTTTTGCTACAGAGCGTACCAAAGAAATAGACATACATGTTGCTAAGTAAATAATTTGCATACATGCATACATCTCGAAAAACATTACCCTACTTCTGGGGCAGTCGGGTAAAAAACAACCTCATAGGTGTTATATACTGTTGGACCGCGCTTTCTCATATAGGTAACTAGATGACTGATTTAAGAATAATACCAATGGGCGTCCCCAGCTTTTAGCACAGGGGGGAGGCAACACAGAAATTTCTTAAGCCGGGTCCTCCGCACATGTTTTAGGTACATAGTTTGATATGGTTAGGTATAGAATAAATATGTTTCGTCGCCTATGCTTGGCTCCTTCAAAACCGTCGGCCCCCGTGCGGTTGGCGAGCGAGCCTGAGACGCGTATACAGAACCTCACTCAAGACTCAAGCATTACTTAAAACTAGTTTCAACTAATCAAAAGGCTTTACACGACTTTTAATGCTTGAGTTTTGATTGAGATTCTGTAAACGTCCATGCTAGTTGCGTTCGCGTATTTTGCATGATAGGTAGGTACCCGGCCGCGCGGTTTTTTCTAAAATTTCTGCATAATATATTGTAATTGTAAAGTCTTAACATGAGTCTAACATAACAGTAGGTAGGTAATCAGGCATACAAAATCCAGAGGGAGCAGGTGCCCTCCCCTGCCCCCCCCCCCCCTCCCCCGCCCCCCCTGGGTACGCCCATGAATATAATATACACGCACTTTTTTGGTACACTATCACATGGAGTACCCCGTTCTTTTTTAAGTTTCTAAAAAAACATGTCGGTGTCTAGATTTAAAATCAATTAAATTTTTTTTCTTTCTTTCAATCTTTCAAAATATAATAAGAACTAACAATAGCACATAGGTATCTACACCCATTCAAAATACCTACATCACCTACATGCATAGTGAGAACTATATTTTGATAATGAAATACTTAATGTTCGTGTGCACGGCCGGAACTGTGTTAACATTTGGTGTCCGTCTGGGATTCTCCGAGTGGACAGTTCCCGCGGTGCTACGGGCTCATCGCACCACATGCCATACTCAAATTAGACCACCGCACTCTAACCACTAATTATAAAGTTATCAATTTGTCAACTCGTTCCCATCTCGGGATTATTGTGCAACAAGTAACAATATATAAGTACAAAAGAATAAAGAGCACATGAGCAAGATACTGCTGGAAATCGATTTGGTATAACAGCAAAGCGTGTTCAGAAACACACTGTTTCAAGATATCGAACTGATAGCACCAAGCACTAACGAATAGATAAACTTTGGTTAAGAATATCTAGTATATCTACCTCCGAAACCGGGCATAAGTAATCTTTGAATTTGAATCTCTTATTCGGAGGTGCTAAGTCTAGCTGTCCCTTGTTACCTATAGGGAAATATAAAACCCAATAACACTTATATAGGTGGTACCGTCTTAGAGTGATCCTCCATTAGCGTACCTATTATGTAGTTACCTTTATCTAAACTTATTCAAAATTACACGAATCGACAAAATATGATGACCAAATCTTCATCAGCTCAATGATTTTTCCCCTAAATTGACTGCCGCAGCTTGTGCAAAATAATGATTTACTAACACCCTCCTAGTTGTCTTGTACATAACGCTATTGTAATAAAGCTACCCGTAACACCGCTTGGGAGCTCCATTCTCCTAAACGGGAATAACTACTTTCAAGTAGGTAGGTTAGTTCCCTAGAATAAGGTACTTACTTATATTACGTGTTACTTTTTACTGGCGACGTTTTGTTGGTTCCCATCTTCCCATGATACGACTATTTTCTCGTAGTTCGGAGCCTGAAAGAGGCCAACGGTTACTGAGTTGAACTTGTTTTATCAACACTCGCAATAGTTAATGAGTTTTTAATCTAGGGTTGCACGGGGTAAACCATGGGTCTACCACCACCTCTAAAGCAATATTATTTAAATATTACTTTAGTGTGGGAAAGAGATGTAGCTCTACAGGATGTATAGCTCCATCTCTTGCCCCCACTGAAGTAAGATTAAAATAATACTGCTTTAGAGGTGGTGGTAGGCCCCCAGAACAATAAACCATGAGTGAGATCGATTGTAGCATTAGTTATAGGTTAAGGTGAAAGTGTCAGGGTAACCCGCGAAATAAATTTTCTTACGTTTTTTGCAGTACCCTAATTACGTAATACACGACCAATCAGAATCTGAATCGTTTTGAAACAGATTGCTAATCCATTGCTTCGTACGTTCGAAACAAAAATCTGCTCAACAACGTAAATAACACAATGAATTACGCAACACATTTTCGTTGACAATTCCGACTAATCTGTTTCAATTTGACAGGTCAACAACATTCATTGTGTTATTTACGTTGTTGAGCAGATTTTTGTTTCGAACGTACGAAGCAATGGATTAGCAATCTGTTTCAAAACGATTCAGATTCTGATTGGTCGTGTATTGCGTAATTAGGGTACTGGTCAGTATCAGATTGTATGTTGGTCTAAATAAGATTTGCGAGCATAACATAGGTACTTACCTATGTATTTACAGAATTAAAACAATCAATACAACTCTCTTGACCTAAAATGTTACGATTTCATGAAATAGTCATTTAATAGGGTAATTTAAACATAGAGAGATATTGATGATTTTAATGATAATTCTGTAATTTATAGAGTAACGGTCGCAATCATATTTTATCATAAATATCCAATGTGAAATTTAATTCGTTTGCATCCTATTAGGGGGTCATTGTACTTATCATTATGAACAACTTTCACTATGGGGACAACACTGAAATCGCGAAAAAAAAATCAGCTGTTCACTACATTATAACGAGCTATTCGAACATCGGAACAACCATTTCGAAGTCGGTTGTTTTTTAGTTTTTGCATTTTTTTAATTGTTTTGTTTAAACGTACATTTTTGGAAATAATTTATCATATTTTATGTACCTAAGCTTTTTTTCGTCTGTGGAATTTTTGTAGTAACCATGGTCTATAAATATATAATTATACCATGGTAGTAACGGTATCTTATTGTTCTTTTGAAAGCAAAGATAACGTAATAAAATTGTAAAGTTTCGTGAAATGTATCAAAAGCTCTATTATTATTTTTTTGCTCTAATAGGTACTTAAAGCCAGGTAATTTAGATAAGACATCTTTAAACTTTAACTTATTTTCTTAGCTGAAGTCCCTGATCATTTCATAACAGAACGGTGACGGGATTTGACGGAAAAGATAGGGTTTGACCGGTGTTGTGATCTGATAGGAATAATGAATGAACTCTAACTTTTGCATATTTGTTAAGTATTCGATAATATAATTGATGCATGAATTTTATGTGTATTTGTAAATTATTATTCAATAGAATGCTTTTAACTGCTCTGGATTGATGCTTTCGTCAGGGAAGACAGGCGTGATGTTATGATTTTTTCGATTTTTACCCGACTACGGCTAAGCCAAAGGAGGGTTATGATGTTAACAGGCTATGTATGTATGTTCATATGTTCGCTCATAATTATCTCATAAACTACTAGTCGTAGTTGACAAACGAGTGACATTGTTCCGCAGGTCATAATTATGCTTTATGACATAACACGTAATTACTATTCAATAAATAGCATAGATCCTAGAGATTACGTGTGACTCCGGTTATATGAAAACAGATGTTATTTTGTTACAATGTCTTTATACCTTTTTAGTTGGCGTATTTAGTTTGGTTTTAGTTTTTAACTGTCTTTTTTAATGAAAGTAATCGATTCTTTATTATTCAAAAACAAAATCTAAATATTATTGAATATACAAATGCTAAAAACCAGTAATCCAATTATATACGTCTGTCTATCTGACACTGACCTGACACTTCTGACAGTTTCATTCAGTCAGAGACTCAGCTCAGCATTATTTAGTCTGTGGACTCAGCTCAGGTTTTGTTTTTAGACATAATTGTAAACAGAAGTTTTTTGTTTATTCTCAACGAAAATATTTTACAAAGACGAAATTAATCTTAAAAAAATAAAAAAAATCTCGAATGGAATGAAAAGTTATGGCTTCTGAAAAGGATCCACTGGTTAGCGAGCGCTCGGGAACGGTTCGAGAAGTTGGAAACCATGCAATTTGGAGCTTGTCTTCTTGTAAGCCAGGTCAGGAACATTCATAGATTTACTAGTAAGAATTTAGGACCAAATATCGAAGGCTAAGTAACTGCTGTTGATTAGCGTCTTTGTAATATTGATGTTCATTCTAAAGGTAGATCATAATCCAATTAATATTTTATGATTGATCATATTTGAAATGTTAATGTTTTATTTAGGATTTGGTATAGATCAGTTGAGAGATGACTGCATGGACACTTACTGGCAATCTGATGGCCAACTTCCACACTTGGTCAACATCCAGTTTCAAAGGAAAACAATGGTCTCCCACATCTACATATACACTGACTACAAGCTAGATGAGAGCTACACACCCAGCAGAATATCAATACGAGCTGGAACACATTTTAATGATTTACAAGAGATAGAAGTTATTGAACTGATTGAACCTAGTGGTATGTATATTTTGTTTACATTGGTCAAAGAATGATACCATTAACCCTTCATATAACGAAGAACATGGATACACACAAGACACAAAGGCTTTTTAATTGTTTCTGTAATTACCGGCTTATGAATGTTTAATATCGTTGAATATGACATTTCCATGTTCATTGTATAATTCTGTCATCAATCTGTTTATGAAGTGGATCAGTGTTTTCATTCAAATTCAAATTTTAATGCAATTTATTTAGTATTTAATTTAATAGGTAATGCTTATATACAATAATAAATTATTTACTCCTGGTACTAAATTAAATAACTAACTAAGTCATCTATAAACTTGCCCAGAAGACAGCATTGTATAATTGAATGGCAATGCTAATTCTTTGGCCCAAGAACTAGTGAGCCCAATTAAAATTAGATGTCAGATTGAAGTTGCTACTTTAAGTTTCAATTTGTCTTCTAATTAGATATTATGTATTACACATTCTGAACTATATTTTTTTATATCTGTTCTCATTTCTATTTCAGGGTGGGAGATGATTCCAATTAAAGACATCCATGATAGACCTATCAGAACGTACATGATACAAATAGCGGTACTCAGCAACCATCAAAATGGACGCGATACACATATGCGTCAGATAAAAATTCATTCTCCTTGTGAGCCAACATCATTTGATGTCAATAAATTTAGGAATTTTTCTACTGTACAATTTCAACAATACGCTACTATTCGTTAAGTAATTTTATGGCCTGGCAAAGTATCAGCAATTGAAGACTTTGTGCATCTGGTTGCCTTCCAAGAGCAGGGTTCAGTTATTATAATTTTAAGGCACTTAAAAATATAATTGTTGTATAAATGGACAAATAATATAATTTCTAATGGAGAACCTTATTTCATTTAAGAAGCAAAAAGGGTATTTTATGATTTGTAATATCTGCTCAAAACTGGGTAGTTAATGCCAAATAAAAATGATGTATATAATTAAAATTATCTTTTATTTTTAAAATCACTCTGATTCATCACTTTCTTCACTTGCTTCTTCAAGCCAGTCGAAAAACTTGGCAAGGGATGGCTGTTTTGCAATGGGACTCTCATTTTCTTCCAAGTCTTGGTGCCATTCTAGTAAAGAATCTTCATCAACAACATCAGCTTCATACAGTAAATGCAAAATTTGACCAGATTTGCCATCTAGCCACTCACATTTTATACAGCTATCCTGGAAAAAGATCACATTATTTAGCGTTTTAAAAAAAACCTCCTTTTATTCTCATATCGTTATTGTCCTATCTAATTTAAACACTTTGTATTTTGATATCATATCTTTTTTATAATGTATTTAAATGTATTGAATTTAGGTGTGTATTCGAAACTCTGAAAATATAATGATTGGTTCAACTTACTTCTACAGCCCTCAAACAATCCATAATAGAAGATTTCGTTTTGATGTAGTTTGATAGAACAGGTCTAAAATACTTCAAAATATCCTTAACAGTACTGAGAACATTTTTGTTTTCAGCAAGAACAGGAATGCTCAGCAGAGCTCTTACAACAAAGAAGTTAACTTCATGCAGTTGGATGTTGTATGCATATCTTGATGAATTGATCTCCAAAATCAAATAATCATTCTTGAGCTTCTCTTCATATCCTCTGGCCAAACTGTCAATTACTTCTTGCAGGAATACTAAAAATGAGAAGAGCAATTTGTATTATTTTTTAACAAATGAATACCTTTATAGGGTTCTGTAGTAAACAAGGAACCCTTATAGTTTCGCCATCTCTGTGTCCGTGTCTATCTGTCAGTCTGTCCGCAGCTTAGCTCAGAGACTCTTAGGCCTGTATTACAGAACCTCACTCAAGACTCAAGCTAGTTTTAAGTACCTAATGGTACTTAAAACTAGTTCCAACCAATGAAAAGGATATAAATGAGTTTTAAGTAATGTTTGAGTTTTGGGTGAGGTTCTGTAAAACGGGCCTTAGTACTAGAAAGCTGTAATTTGATATTGGACCAATTGGACACATAACAATCACGCCGACAAAATGGTAAAATAAATTCAATAATAAAAAATTTGGGTAAGTACCCCTTCATGTAAAGTGGGGATGTTTTGTTTTTCTCATCCATTCCATGTTGTGCTGTTGTAAAATATTGTGAGTTTGTGAAAACCACTTTTGGCTTCAGGGATCCGTTTGCGAAATATTAAGCTTTAAAGTGCAAATTTTTGATACGAGTCAAGTGTCCCTCCCCCCTACAAAGTTGTGGAAAAGTTGAGTAGGAAAAAAATAATATTAACTTACTGTTTGTGTCTTCAGGGACGGGAGAATCTGGTAAAGAAGACTCATCACTGCCATCTGATGAGTAACATGATTCACTATCACTCCATGACTTTTCAAAGCCAATGAAGTCATCACCACCACTGCCTGATGATTCATTCTCCCATTCTGTACTTTCTGATGTTGATTTCATCAATGTTTTCTCTGAAATGTTAATGTTTCAAATTAGATTTCTTATCAAAAATGAAAATACAGTCAACCCAAACTCCAGACAGATATCACTAAAGATGCCTGGCCAATAGATTTCCAATATGATTTTAGTTTACTATAATTGGTTTTATAACAAATTTTGTTTTTTTTTTAAAGGATCCTAAATCCTACCTCTCTCAGCTTCTGTACTCTCCAAAATATTTCCCTTCAATTGACTGCCAGCTTCAACAACAACATTTGATGCTATGAGGGTACCATTTTCAACAACACACTTCTCTTCTATTGTGCAATTATCATCAATAAAACTATTAACAACTGTACAATTATCTTTTATGACAACATTGTTCATTATATGACTTCCTTTGATTGTTACATTATTCCCAATGACACAGTTCTTCCCAATCATTGATTTTGATAGAGTTGTGTTATCATTTATTTGGGTTTGTGCACCAATCAGAACATCTTCTACTAATGAACATGACCTAAAAAATAATTATAATTTTACAACATTGTATGAAATAAAAATTAATAGACTGAACTGTTACATAACAGAACTAGACTACTTATTTATCAAATCTACCTGCTCAGTGTTGATGACTTTTCTCGGAAATTGTGATTGGTCATAGTAATAAAGCTGTTCTGATTAAATGAGCCGGCTTCAATGGTTAATGGATATGTCCAGTTGTGTAATACATCTCGGCTGTAACATAACAAAAACAAAACACCATTAAATGTTTATATACAATAATATTTGTATTTATTTAAAAATAAAATATCTTACCACACTGTCTGATATGTTTTCCAGTTAGTAACGGCTGCAGCATACTGATGTTCTTTCAAAAGAGTGTAATAAAGGGAACTGGCCAGAATTTCTTCATTTATCAAAATCCCATGTATGAAATCATCTCTTGTTTGGAAATCAAAGTTGTCAGAGAAAAGTGGAGGCACAGATGGTGAGCAAAGTGCTATGTTTGCATCAGCTAAATTATGATGCAACTTTACCTCAGAATGGTTAAGCACAATTTCCTGAAAACAAGCACACAAATTATTAGGTACATACTAAACTTAAAAGTCTTATAAAATGATCACATTAATATTGGTTTAGACAAAACTGCTTACCAAAGGAAGATTTATGGTTTTCTCGGAAGATTTTTGTTTATATTTCTGATGCATAAGGACTTTGTTGGTGTTTGCATCAGCTGCCAAGAAAATAGGCTTGTCAGAGCTGATCAAAGGATGCTCCCAGGACACCTTTTTGTAAACTAGTGTCATTGCTGCACCTTTATCCTTCTTACATATTTGCCTGAAAGACAAGGATGTTATTGTAGAGATTTATTATTAAAATAATATATTCAACAGTTACAGGTATCAGTAAATCTTATAAAGAACAGTCATGAAATAGTGTTATTTGCAGATGACACATCACTTATATTTAAGCTTAAGCGAAAACAGACCGTTATTGACGATGTAAATAATGCTCTCTCTAAAATTGTGCATTGGTTTAGTGTTAATAATTTACTTTTGAACGAGAAAAAGACTAAATGTATTAGATTTCTGACACCTAACGTTAAGCAGGTGAAAACCAATGTACTAGTAAATGGGACAGAATTGGATCTTGTGGACACCACTGTGTTCTTAGGTATTACTTTGGATTCGAAGCTTCAGTGGGGACCTCATATAACCAAATTGTCGAAGCGGCTAAGCTCTGCAGCCTACGCGGTGTATAAAATCCGTCATTTGACTGATGTAGAAACAGCTCGATTAGTATACTTTAGTTATTTCCATAGTGTAATGTCGTATGGCATTTTGTAGTGGGGAAATGCGGCCGACTTTCAGGCTATATTTGTGCTGCAGAAACGTGCCATTCGAGCAATTTATAACCTAAGTTGTAGGCATTCACTGAGGGATAAATTTAAGGAAATAAACATAATGACGGTCGCGTCTCAATATGTATATGAGAACCTGATTCATGTAAAAAAGAATATAAATCTATATTCTAAACACAGCGACATTCATAGCTTAAATACTAGAAACAAAGATTTATTTCTTGTGCCGAGGACTAGGCTCCAAAAAATTAGTAATTCATTTAAGTGCCAAAGTATACGTTTTTACAACAAACTCCCAAGCCATGTCAAAGAACTGAGCCTCAATAAACTTAAATCATTTATTAAACAGAAACTATGTCAAAAAGGTTTCTATAAAGTTAAAGATTACTTAGACAACAAAAAGGCTTGGGACTAATTAAGCTACTCCAATGTACCCCAAGCAACAAACAAGTGTTTTTAGAATCAAAGACTACATGATACTGATAGAGAGGATTGCGGCATAATAATATATATATTAAAACATTTTGTGAAGCAAAACATTAGTTTTATTAATATCTAGCAAGACATTTCAATGGAAAGACAATTTGCAGAACCTGTCATCAGTGAATTTGAATATTGGCCATAGAGCAACATGACGGCGGCATTACACCTTCTAACACCTTCTCCTGATGTGGACTCATGTGGCTGAGGCACGGCGCTATCCACACATCAGCCTTGCACAGTGTCTGGCAAACTTCACCTTCGACAACGGCTTTGTCATGATGTCAGCTAGCTGTACCTCTGTCGGACAGTAGCTGATGTTGATCAGTCCATTCACGAAGTGTTCGTGAATAAAGTGGTACCGAACATCAATATGTTTCGATCTCTTGTTAAAAGAACCAGACTTCACCAATTGAATCGAGCTTTGGTTATCTACATGCAGATTCAACTTTGCTTCTGAATCGATTATTTCTTTTAACAGTGACTTCAGATACAACGCCTCTTTGCAGCAGTCAGCTGCTGCTATATACTCGGCTTCGGTCGACGACAATGCGACAATGGGCTGTCTCTTTGATGCCCATGATATTGGTCCATTTCCAATCATTAAAACGGAACCAGAAGTGCTTCGTCTCGTTAATGGGTCACCAGCATAGTCCGAGTCGCTGAAAGCATCAATATCCTGTATTGGGCAATTTCGCTTGAAGAGTATGCCCTTATCTTTGGTTCCAACCAAATACTTAAATATTCTCTTCAGCTTTATAACATCTTCTTTAGATGGATTCTCAACTTTTCGGCTGACTTGATTTACTGCTTGAGCGATGTCTGGTCTAGTTCTGGTAGACAGGTACAGTAAACTTCCCACTGCTTCCCTGTAGGGATATTCCTTCTCCTGGGCAGTTTCCTGTATCGACTTGGCATCGTTACTAGCAGGTGTCTCACATGGCTTCGCATTTTGCATGCCATACTTTTCCAACATTTCATTGATATAACTCTTTTGAGTCAGCCTTATTCCTTCTTTGGAGTTCTTTATTTCCATACCAAGGTAGGTGCTTGGATTTTCATTCTTTTTCATTTCGAATTTGTTTTCAAGTTTTTTCAATAAACCATCGATCTGTTTTCTATTCTTTCCTATGACCAAACCGTCATCGACAAACAGCCCGATGATTATAGATTTGTCTTGGTTCACGAAAACGCATCTTTCGGTATTGATTGTCTTGAATCCCAAATCAAACATCGCTCGGGTAAAAGTTTTGTTCCATGTAAACGGGGCTTGTTTTAGACCGTACAGTGACTTCTTCAGCCGGCAAACTTTTTCCGTTATATTACAGTCAGTATTGTAGCCAACAGGTAGTTTCATATAAACTTCATCTGTCAGTTCCCCGTACAAGAAAGCAGTCTTGACATCAAACGTCATGAAGTAATAATTTTTAGATGCGGCAACGGCTAGTAAGGTCTTTAGAGCAGATTGACTTACGACTGGGCTATATATTTCTTCGAAATCCAGGTTTCCTTTCTGTTCGCAGCCTCGTACGACTAATCTGGCCTTATATGTACCGTCATCTTTTATTCGAAATACCCATTTATTAGACAAAATTTTTTGTCCTTTAGCTTCTGACCTGTCAACTATTACCCACGTGTTGTTCTGCTTTAGTGAGTCCATTTCAGATTGTATCGCCTTCTCCCATTTTTCTTTGTCGGTGCCTGTCACAGCTTCTTTAAACGTAAGAAACGAACTGTCATTGCTTTCTTCAGTAGTAAGCATAGTTACGCATCGATTTAGCTCATAATCCTTTGTCCATACTGGTGGTCTCACTTCTCTTTGTGGTCTGCCACTTGTAGAGGGTGATTCAGTTGGCTCTGGATCAGGCTGAAACGCTTCTTGATCAGATTGGACAGTAGAGTCAGAAGGTAGATCAGTATTCTGAAAAAGTAAGTTTTTATTATTAATTTCTATTTCTATTTTTTCGGTTTCAGGTTCCTGTTGTTCCGGTTTACAATCTTTGTACATCTCAGTAGGATTCTTTTCATAGTGCATCTTTTCGATTACTTTTACATCTCTACTGATGATTATGTTTTTCTTCTCCGGTACGTATATTCTGAAGCCTTTAGCGTTTTTCGCATATCCTACAAATACTCCTTCCACAGCTTTGGCTGAGAGTTTCCCTCTTCGGTTTTTATTCAATACAAACGCTCTATGACCGAACACATGCAGATGTTTTGCTGACGGTGTTCTTCCTACCCACTTCTCATAGGGTGAACTTCCTTTTAGAGCTCTTGCTGGACTCCTATTTATCAGATAGTTTGCAGTATTTACTGCCTCTGCCCAGAAGTTTGTAGGTATATTGGACTCAATCATCAGACATCTAGCCTTTCGAACATGAGTCACTGGGCGGAGTAATGAGTAATTTATCAAATGCTTTTGATTTGTATTCGCCTCCATTGTCAGATTGAAGACTTTGTATTTTCTTCTTATGGAAGAGTTCAACGTTGTTCTTATACTCCTTGAATTTCTCGATAACTTCGCTCTTTTCTTTCATGAAGTACACGCAACAGTATCTCGTATAATCGTCAATGAATGTGACATAATACTTTGATCCGCCCAGTGACTCATGTTCGAAAGGCCCGCATACATCGCTGCTGACTATTTGTAGCGGTTCGGTAGAGAATATTTCGTCATGGCTTTGGAATGGTAATGTTGTCATTTTTCCTTTGATGCAGGTTTCACACGTCTCAAGTGTGTTTTCCTTAAAGTTAAGTCCTCGCATCATTTCGTTTCTTACCATCAGCTTTAGGTCTCTTTCATTCACGTGACCAAGCTTTTTGTGCCATTTCATTATTTCGCTTTCAGCTCTAGGCATGAAATTTGCTGTCTCTTCCGGTTCATCAAGTTCAAGAAAGTATAATTCATTTTTTCGTTTAGCTTTTAAGACAACACTATTATTTTTCAGGACTTTAGCTTCATTTCTTTCGAATAGTACTTTATAGCCATGATCCGTAATTTTACTAACTGACATTAAGTTATTTGTCAAGTCTGGTACGTATAGTGTGTCTACTAAATTATTTTTGCAGTTTTCGGTGTAAAGTACGACTTTTCCTTTGCCTTTAACTTCGGTAGTGTGCTTTTCCGAAGCTAATCTTAGCGTGTCGTTCGCAGGAAATAGGTCTGTGAATAGCCTTTTTTCTCCTGTCATATGTGACGTGCAGCCACTATCTAAACACCATGAACCATCTTTGGTTTTGGAATTTTCTGTGGTCAAACACGTGTTGAAATTTTGTTCTTGACCTTTATTCACGTTGCCCTTCGGCTTTTTCTTTGACCAACAATCGTCTGTCGAGTGCCCCTTTTTGTTGCAATTCTTGCACAACAATCCCTTTTTCTTTGGCTTGACATAGAATGCCTCTGAAGTTTGAGGTTCGACTTGCCTCCTTGCTTCATATTCTTCTATGATTTTTACCTTTAGGGTTTCTGGACTTGGTAGGACATCTCTGGACTCAATAGCTGTTCTAAAGCTATCAAAGTTTGCGGGTAGACTATAGAGCATCATAATGCTTAGTAACTCAGGGTGAATTGTGACATCCATATCTTCTAGTTTACCCACTACGTCCAGAAAATTATTAAGATGGTCTCTTACGTCTTCTTGAGGAGTCATTTTCTTTAGAACCAGTTGCTTTAGCAGCGTAGCCTTCCTCGCTGGCCCTGAACTTTGGTGGACTGACTTTAACTTGTCCCATACTTCTTTTGACGTACTACAGCTCTTAATTTGCTTGAGTTCGGCAGGAGAAATAAGCAACATTAGCTCTGACCTTGCCTTTAAGTCTTCCTTTAGGTAAGCACTCTTTTCTTCGGTAGTCGCAGTTGCCGCTAACGTTTTTTCTCCACTCGCGATGTCCCACAAGTCGTTTCTTATGAGGATTGCCTGTGCCTGTAGACACCAGGTATCGTAGTTCGATTTCGTCAACGGTTCTATGCTCCGAAAATTTGAGCCCATTTTGTTTACTCACTTTGTGTTATTAATATAAATAATTTTCTAACCACGCTCTGCTACCACTGATAGAGAGGATTGCGGCATAATAATATATATATTAAAACATTTTGTGAAGCAAAACATTAGTTTTATTAATATCTAGCAAGACATTTCAATGGAAAGACAATTTGCAGAACCTGTCATCAGTGAATTTGAATATTGGCCATAGAGCAACATGACGGCGGCATTACACCTTCTAACAGATACTATATGAGCTCATATAATTGTTTGGATTATTTTATTTGACTGTAAGTCAATTTATTTTAAATTTTGTTTTCATTTATTGTTGACATAATCTACTCATTAAAATGTTTTTATTTTATGAGTTGATTGCAATTTGTGCTTACGTAAATTATTTTTGCATTAAAGCATTATTATATAGAATCAAGTTTTTCTAACTGAACAGACAGCTGTGCTGCTGGGGAGTTTGTTGCGCCACTTCTTCTTCCCAGCTTAAGCACTAGGAAGTGGTGAAGGGTGGGCGTTTTTGGGGGACTGTCTTATGTAATTTTGACGTTCGAAAAGTGCTGATTCTCAGCCTAGTTTGAATAAATGACTTTTGAATTTGAATTTGAATTTGAGTAAACAAGGAAGTATAGTAAAATTGCTTTTACTTGTGTTGCTCCAGCAATGATGCAAAATGTATGTTGGTGACACTGTTAACTCCTGCTAAGACAAAATACCCTCTAATAAGGCCAGCAGCATCAATCTCGCGCATCACATCTCCCATGGTTTGACACGAATCAGACATCATCACATGGACTTCCATAGTAACACTCCAAACTGCCTTATCCTCAATACATTTTCTGTAAGACCATATGATTTAATTAAAGTATGTTTCAATAAAATTACAACAACTTAGCATAAAGCAAGTAGGTATATCAGTTAGGTACATACCGTATGTAATCTTTAATTTTTTGTCCATATTTACAGCAAAATAAAATAACTTCTCCCACTCCACCGTAGGAAAGAGATTCCAGTATATAATTTATTACAGGTACCCCTGCAACTGGTAGCAACCCCTAAAATATTAAGATGTTTTAAATAACTGAAATAATGCTGAAATAATGCATTGTTAGCGTAAATTGCGAAATTTATTTAGAAATGAACTCACCATAGGTTTGTTATCACAGATGGGATTGAAGTGGTTATTAAATGTGTCCATAATAACTACAGCTTGCACAACGTTTTCTTTGTCCATCTCCATTTTATTTTTGCTATAAATATTACTTATTATTTCTGATATTAAAAATTGTGGACCTAACCTGAACACGAATCAAAATATCAAGTGAGTAGTGACATGACATTGACTGACACTGACATTGACGTTTGACTTGGATTGTTGTCATAGACCATAGACAGAAAAGAGTTCTGTTGTATTCTTTTCAGGCAGAGATACTAGCAATTCAGCCAATAACTAACCAAGTCAGTAATGATTTACTGACCGCTTAGCTCTCAGACCGGCTACTAGTACACTGTTCAATTGAAGATATGCCTTATGAAGTCATCTCACTTGAACGAGTACGATATTAGTCCACAACTCTGAAGGCCAATTCCCGTAAGGGGCTCCTATTTCTGAATGGTTAGCAAACAATAACACGAAGGTTATAGCGGGGTATTTCTTCGATCGCTTCGCTCGCTCACTAGACCCCGCCATCCCTTTCGAACTAAACCTGTCCGAGTCGGGGTGCCCCAAGTCCCGAGCTCGCTTCGCCTGCTCTTACATTCTTTAGTTCTCATAGCAGTAGTACATTGCCTTTTATACCTACATTCTATGAGTGAAAACTGTCAAACGGTAGCGTCACGGTCACTTACATTCGATTTTAACGTTTCGTTTTCGCTTTTTTTGTAATTTGAGGTTAGAAACAATTTTTATGCATTACCTTATATAAGAGTAGTAGCGTTATATTAATCAGGGATCCAACCCCTACCAGCTTTAATCCCTTTTCCCACCATACAACTGCCAAACCATACTAGATCCAGCCCGATTTAAATTTTAGCATATAGACGACAGTCACACAATCCTGTGATCAACACAGCTTGCTCGTAGACCTCAAACAACTATACGAGGTAGCATAACATAATATTATAAATAGCTACAGTCAGCCAGCAACGAAAAAAACTTTCATTTTTAGGGTTGCGTCGTCAACAAGGAACCCTTATAGTTTTGCCATGTCCTTCTGTCTGCGGCTTAGCTCAGAGACTCTTTAATACTAGAAAGCTGCAATTTGGCGTGGGTACACATTAATTACGCAGGCAGCCCCCCAGCTAAATGGTTGGTTTAAGAAATGTGAATGTGAATTCACAGCAGTAGTATATAATATATACTACTGTTAATTTACTGTTACTTTAATTTCGTTATATTAAAACGAAATTAAAAGGAAAACTATCACAGCTGGTTAACGAGTAATAATCGACCAACTTTCATTTGCAGTTGCAAAAACATGTTCTCCCATAAATTCTGTATGGGAAAACATGTTCTTCAACTACAAAGTTAAGTTTGTTTTTACGATAAATTCATCCCAACTACGCAACCCTTCGTCGTGCGTGGTCCGACACGCACTTGGCCGGTTTTAAACAATAATATTAAAGGCGAAATTTGGGTGTAGGGTTACACGGTGTAAGCGTACCTACTACTACACCCACATTTCTCCATATACTTATAGGTATACCTACTCTATCCGAAGGGTTGAGAAAGAAAAGAAAGAAAGAAGGAAAACATTTTTTATTTGGGATACGCACAGAGCAGAGGTGTTACTTAGACCTCAACAACCCTTCGGGAATATTTATAAAATAGAAATAGTCTGATTTAAAAATTAAAATAACAAGAACTCATTAGTTATTTCGTGAAATGCTGAAAATCGAGTGTTTTGAATAATTTTGTGCCAAAGATTAGATTTGAAATTGTGAAAACCTCGTTCTCGTGGCTGACCGTACGTGATAGGTTCCATTCCATTATTTCTATAGGTACTGTTGAGCCTTTCGTTGCCAAGGCATTATCGATTGACTTTATCATAGCTTTGACACCCACGCATTAGTTGCAAAATAAAGATAATAACAACAGTTCTCTTCAGAAATATAACAGAATGGATTATGATTTGTCTCGGATAGATTATACAATATGCGGCATAACTTATCCGGACACTTTGAAAATATTGCCTTCATCTGGACAAAAGATTGACCAAAAGGTTCACTATTTTTTTTAATCCTATTATCATTTACTTACTTTCTTACTATCTATCTACTTGTTTCAGTTTGCAGTTGGTGATAAAAACGGAGTCCTACAATGTTTGAGCATAAAAGAAGAAGAGCCCGTGGTCCAATTCAAAACATTACCGGGCAAACCAATTACTTCTGTACAACTGGCCTGTGCAATGGGTAAGTCCTCGACACGCTTTATCATCACTTAGTCAGTTGCCTCAGTTGGTAATCTATCTTCTTTCCTATACTTAGGTGACTCGTAACTTAGGTGCCTACTTACCTAGTTTTATACTTTTATTCTTAATTTTAGGAACACAAGCAGATAAAATATTCACGGCATCAGGCAATGAAGTCAAAGGATATACAAGAAAAGGGAAGGTGTTCCTCAGTATTGAAACTGCTCTTACAGAAACAATCACATCAATGTAAGATATTGCCTATTAAAGCTCGTACAGACCAGCGCGACGCAACGCCGCGCCGCGACACGAACAATACAATTTCTAAGAAAACTTGACGGTATAACAATAACCGGTGTCGCGTCGCGCTGATCTGCACGAAGCTTTACGCTGTAGGTACAATTTGCCACGACTATTTCCCTAAAATACTTAAGTAAATTTTTGTGCGTCTGATCGATACAACATGTTCCGGCCTTTTTGCCCCAAGATGCAGAGCTCTATGTATACTAAACTTACCTACCGACAATAATGGTAGCCTTGGGGTCAATTTGTGTTTCTCACATGGTATAATTTTTCAGGTGTATAATAGGAAGCGATTTGATACTATGTAGCGGTCGAACTGTGACTTATTATAGAGATCTACGGGAGTATCACTCGTATGTTTGTGACGATAGAGTCCTCGACATTGCAGCATTTGCGGTACCTAATGTAATTATTTATTAAATTGCTTATTTTATTCCTTTTTAAACCTGTTGAAAATTATTGTATTGTTGACTACAGAATACAAGAATTCGACTCTTGGTGTTGGTTGCTAATAAGGGAGCGGTTCTCCTAGAAAATGGAAAACTTATATCTCGCACAGTCATTTCATCGGGGCCATCCCGCCTGGCTGTTCCACCTTCCATACACGCAACAGATATCATCGCCTTCTACGGTGCCGGTGATGGTTCCATAGGCATCATTAGCTACGAAGAGCAAGTTATTTTTAGTACCTACCAGACACTTTCTTAATTCTTCTTTCCTAGCTCTGTCACGTGCATATTTTGAACATTTATTATCCTTTCAGCTTTCCTATTAGCAAGGGCCAAGGTCTGTTTAATATTCTTATTGCTTCATAGTTTTTGCTAATGTTTGTTCACCTTCTTCTTATGGGAAAAAAATTACTTGTTTGACCCAAAATCCAGCAATACGAACCGGGTTTACGCACCTAATACCTATGTACAGTCAGTAACAAAAGTAGGTTAGCACTGTCCAAATTATATGGCAAAGAAGATTAATAATTTAACCTATCTTTAAGTAAAACAAAAAAATAATAAATGACTGAGTGAATACTTTTTTGTTGCGTAACACACTTTTAATCACGATCCGAGAGTTTTGAAGGATATTGCTAAACCATTGATTCATAGTTTTGAAAAATTCGTCTGCTCAACAACGTAAATAACGCAATGAACGTGGGTGAACTGTCCAAATGAAACCCATTGCGATCAATTGTCATTTTATGTGTGTTACGCAAATACCCCGATGCTCAAAGCTCAAAATTTAAATTCTAACATTTTCAGCGACTTTCGGTGCTGTAGGTACCTAAGTACGGAAGTAGACCTCTACTTACAGACAATATTATAATTTACTATATTTGCAGATTAACACTATCAAGTAAATGCTTAGTCGATGGTAGAGGTTTGGGAACGGTCGTATGTCTCGGCTGGTATTTCAGTAAAAGCAATTATCACCTTAGCGTTGGTCGGCATGATGGTTCAATCCAGTTGTATCTCATGGACATGGAGAATTTCGGTGAAAAGCCACGTCTGAAGTACACTTATGTTTGTATTTATTGGATAACTAAGTTGCAATAATGATTACTTACTTACATTAAAAATGTGAGAAGTTTACGTCAATAGCATTTTTTTTTTTAGTTCTGCGGAGAACCTGTGACTTCTGTAACGGGTGGATGCGTGGGGACCGAAGAATCTGAATTACTTGTAGCAACTTTTTCGGGAAGAGTTTTTGCACTCAGATCTAGCCACTTGGTAACTGGGGCTAAAGTGCCTCAAGATATTTTATCAGCGCGAAGAGGAAAACTGGAGTAATTTTTTTTTTTTACTTTTCTCCTCGCTATAAAATTGCTTACACAAAACTTATACCTACACATTTGGATAAATAATTTTAAATGTATGCTTTCGAAAATTAGCTGCGTATCGAATCAACTTCTTAAAAAATACACGATAAATGGGTCTCAAAGATACATTCTGGGTAGGTCAGCAAAAAAAGTTAAATAAGCAGACAGTTTTCATTACAAACATTACAACTACCCAGTTTTTAACCCTGTGCGTGTGCAGTGTGCTAATTCAGTAAATCATTAGGATTTAATATTTTTTGCGCTTAGTTGATAAGATTTTTTTCATATTAGGGTTGAAGTGGCACGATTAGAGAAACAAACCGCAAATGAAAGAGAAAAATATCAACGAAATACTCGTTCTTTACACGCTGGACTATCGACGCCACCATTGCTGGATATTCAATATGAGGTATTTATAAAATTAATTACCCACATACACTTTAGTATTTGCTGTAGGTACTGGCTTTACTTTACTATTTACAGTTGTTAGGAGCACCAAGCGATGGCTGGCAAGAGGTGAGAATTACCTCTGCAGTGCCGCTGGATATGCTTTTTATTTATTGTAACAAGAAACTAGAAATGCAAACCGACACTGCTGCTGTCTTAAGTATCTGTTCTTCAAAGGTAGTGAAAATCACATTATTCTTGTACAAATAAATAATAGTCATTCTTATTCTGCCTATAATGCATATAACTGATATCTTTATGTTTCCCTAGGAAACAGGATCTGATTTGCTGGCTTCGGTTAGATGCCAAGCTGGAACGCGAAGAGTATGGGTGAAAATGCGTGAAATATCAGATTCTTCTACAGAATCAAAATTCGAGGGAAAACGTGTACTTATTTACGCTTTACCAGCAGGTGCCCCAAGAGTGGCTCGACTCATTACACTAAAATTACCAGCACTGCCTTACTATTCTGGCCATGAGGCTTCCGAAAAAAGTTTTGAAAATCAAGAAAGGTACATGTACCTACGGTCAGCATGAAAAGTCGATTGAACACGATTGAGTGTTTGTTAAATAACCTGCAAATCATCTTATTAAATCGAAATAGTCCGAAGTTATTCAATACCTACACTGTGTTAACATTTTGTGTTGGTTTTATTGTAGGCTCCGATTTATAAAATAATTATTTTATTCATTTATTATGATTTAAAGACTGAAGTGTTAATCGACTTTTGCTGCCGACTGTACCTGGTTCTGTAAATCCAAGATGTACGCTATACAGGGTGGCAGGGACATCGACGCGAAAACTGTTACCATGGATTCAGTACATGGTTCTGAACCCTCTGCGTTCAAATTTTCCGTTTTTATATTTTAAAAAAAAATTGCTGTTCCATACAAATTTTGACCGCTTTAAACTTTTTAAACTTTAAACGGCCCCTGCGTTTAAATTTTTCGACGGTAATAATTTTTTTTTTTCGTAATCATTTACTGAATCCATGGTAACAATTTTCGCGTCGATATCCCTGCCACCCTGTAACTGAGCACTAAGGATTTAATTGAACAACATGATTTATTATAGAATTTGGTGCCAACTTGAAATCACGGGAAGCTTTTCTGTAGCTGAAATGACTTCATGGCTTACAGAAGCACTGCCGGGTGAGCTTCCTAGACCAGCTTCGAATGTTTCCTTTACCCGATCACATACTCTTCTAGAGACTGTTCTGATTTGCCAATATCAGTAAGTAGCTTTTTCATAAAGCAAAATCCTTACATATCCTTACATATTATAAAACAAAGTCCCCCCGCCGCGTCTGTCTGTCTGTCTGAACGTGATAAACACAAAAACTACCGAACGGATTTTCAAATGGATTTCACCAATGCGCTGAGTGATTCATGAGGAAGGTTTTTGGTGGAAAATTCATTAAGATTTTGAGTAAATTGGCTGAAATACGACGATTATTGTTGAAGATGTCGGAAAAAATCATGCTGACTGGGAGCTTTACTGGCGTGCGCCGCGTAAAACGTTAGACATACAGAAAATTGATGTTCTACAGGTTAGGACATCTTAAAAAGTTCAACAAAAAGTCCACGATGGCATATGTCTATCTTCTAAGGATGACCCACAGTAACCATTATTATCTTTAAGAATTTGATACAAATTTCATTGTTATTTCCGAAGCTATTTTGACCGGTATCATATTATTCCTCAGAGCCTGTGCACACGGGCGCTGCGGCGCCGTAACGTTGTTACGCCGCAGAGTACATTTTATATAGAGGAAGGCGCCGCGGCCCGCGCCGCCGCCGCCGCGGCGCCTCTCCCTATATAAAATGTACTCTGTGGCGGCGCCGCGCATCAAAGCATTTAATTTTGATTAAAATATGCCTTGACATGATATCATTTAAATGAGCAGTTTAAAAGATATGTCAAATTCAAAATTACGCGTAGCAAAATAATTATGGTTGACGGCAACGCGGGCGCAGCGGTAGGAGTCAATGACCTTTTCCTCGGCTATTAGGTGTTTTATCCCGGTAGTACGTTCGCGTGGGATATTTTCCGACATCCACACGACAGCAAAAGCTAATTATTAATATTTTAATGGTTTGAATATTTTTACAGACGTGGCCTAGGAATTTTCAAATCTGACAATGTATCAACTATAGCGACTATCCGAAATATAGTGTCGAACTGTTCGGTAGAGAAGAGCATTCGCGTGGAAATATCCTGCGGTACATAACATATTATTATTATATTACATTAAAATCTTTTTTAAATTGAACACCTGTTAAGATTCCAATTCTTTTTTATTACAGATATTCCAGATAACTGCTGTTTGCAGTCATTTAATAATTTAGAGAGTAAATTTAAACAACAATATCAAAAGAATAAAGATATAATTTTGAAAAAAGCTCTCAGGTTGCTATGATTTCAGCTAACGCACATTGTGTCTCTCTGCCAATGGACTAATAATGTTTAATAATACAAAATTATGTGTTGCAGCATGTTGGATTTGGATAGTTCAATGAATGAGGAAGGCCCTATACTGTGTCAAGAGTATGCTCGTGTTTGGGATTCCAGGGACAGTATCAATGAGACCCAATTTAATGAGCTTGTAGGCAAGTATCATAATAGTTATGTAAATAAAATAGTATTTGTTATAATGTTTACACCAATAAGTAATAGGTATTATTCATTTTTATAGAGACAGTGGTTCAGTGGTATTCAGATTGGCGAGCACTGTCCGTGCATGAAAACTATAGTAATGAAACTTCTAAACTACGGGCTGCTTTAACTGAATGTAGGCTAGATGATGTTCTAAAAATAATTTCCAGTAATTCTTCATCTATGAAAGAGTATTGAATCAATTGAAGGTCTCATGTTATGTGGTTATTGATCAGAACATTATTTTTTAAGAAAATATTACCTGTTATTTATAATAATAAATGCTTGAGTACCATTCTATTTAATTTCATTTTTAACTTTGTGTGGAAGTGGAAACATTTTTTCAAGTTCTAAATCAAATTGATAAAGAGCGTGGTTATTATTGGAAAATGCAGTTAATTTAGTTACATAATTAGCCATTTCATGAATTGAATGCATTTGCTCTGTTAAGAAAACAGATGTGATAAAATCTGCATAGTGGTAATCTCTTACTTCTTCGGCTAGCTTTACACCCTCTTCTAAAATCTGGTAAAATTCAATGTATTATTAGTTAAAAGAAGAAAAAGAATGATTGTGGCTAGACATGAAGTGGCTTTTTTTTTTGTTTTTGTCAAAATAAGGTCTGAGTTTGAAACTATGCTGTGTAAATGGCAAGCCTTTGTATGATCATTTGTGGCAAGATATAATGTATTATTTGATATTAAAAAATGCTTACCAGTGTAATCTTTTTTTCCATACATAGCCCTTGCTTAAATGCTTCAAGTAGTGTTAGATCTTTGTTTTGATTTGGTGGTTGAAGGCCAGATATTAAAGGTGTCCCTCCACGTAATAACTGATAGTTTATGAGTTTTTGCATATGATCTAGTTCTTCTTTATACATATTCATGAAGAACCCTCCAGCCCCAAATTGTGATTTAGAAGGATGTAGAAAAGTCACAGCCATATTTAAATAATCTTGCCCAGCTTGTTGCTCAGCCTTTATTTGTATATTAACTACCCCTTCTATTTTGGAATTGTAGTTATTTTGGTAGTATTTGTGACTTCTATTAATTGTGACAACTGGCAACTGTTTGTTAAAACATAATTTGATGAGCGTACAGTCCCTCCACTTACTATTTCGGCTCAAGAGCATGTTGTTATAATAACATAAGTATACAAAATATAAAACTTTAAATGTAAAAGTAATGTTTCACTATGTAGAATTTTTAAATAAAACTGTAAGGCAGTGACATTTCAACATACAATTTCTAGTAGGCTGAGGGTTTGATGAACTTGTATTGTGGAGACAGTTAAGCATAAGGTACTTGATTCAAAAGAGTTTTATAGATTAAACAAGTTTTTAATACACTATTAAGAAGAAGAATACACTATTATTTACTTAAGTAGGTACTATATAATTACTAAACTAGACTAGAGTACCTATTACACAACAATAGGTACCTACATAAATTACTTCTGGAAAGGATAATAATCAAGACCAGAATTATATTTAAATTTATATGTAAAGCGATTTACTTGTGTTTTTCCCACTTCGATCATCTTCTGTACATCTTCTCGGTACGCCGGAGGTAGAAGTTCTTCTTCTAGAGAACAATTGTTATCACAAGTTTCTTGACTTTTAAATACGCGCTGTCTTACGACATCGACATCTCTACTATATTCTTCTTTTAAATCCCACACAGCTTTAGTTGCTGTATCTATTTTAAACACAAAATAATTGGCTTCTCTGTGAACTACTCCGTGAGCAGTCGTTTTGTAAGGCATAGGTCTGAATCCCAGATTTTCTATGTTTCTGATTATACCACCCCGGTCGAAGATAGCATGAGAGATTCTTTTAAGAGTAGTTTTGAGTTCTGGTTTAGGCATAGCACGTAACATTAGAGCTAGTTCGTAAGTGGGCATTTTAAATATTCACTTTTTCAGTTTTTTGTTTAGGTTATGTTGATAGACACCGTGTGACTGACAGCACAGAGTATATTATTTCTACGGACAACTGACAGTGACACTGACACTGAATGAATGAATCTTCTATTATATTCTATTCTATTTTTAATAAATGGCAAGCAAAGCCGATGTCGACTATTCTGCCAATGTCTAAAGTGCGTTGGAAAAAGCAAGTGTTTGTTATAAAAAAGTTAAAAACAAATAAACATTCTTCCATTGATACAGTTGAACTCAATGTAGATCTTGTTGGGTTAGTACGGGACTGAAACAAACAAAAAATATATAAATAAATGCGAATTTTATTTGTTAAAACACAAAATATATGTATACCACATCCACAGACAGAATAGTTCATAACTTAATGTTATTGTGGCGGTCGTGGCGGATGAAGGTCATCAACGCCACAAGCAACTCTGGAGAGGAAAATGTTAGTAAGGAGGGGAAATTAATCGGAAGAGGGATCTTAAATTTAGGGAGACGTTTATATAAATCTAAAGGTGGAACGTTGTTCGAGCATTCGAAGAAGATGTGATCCAGAGTGCCCTCTTCCAACCTGCACTCGCAGAGAGAGGAGTCACAAACACGGATTTTTTCTAAAAATACGGGAGTACAGCAAAAGCCTAAACGAATTCGACAAAGGACTGATATAACGGTTTTGGAGACTTTTTTGTAGCCGTAGAGAATGAATCTTCGGGAATCTTGTTATCAGACAGCTCGCAGTGCGTGTGTTATCTATGGCTATACTGTAAACTACGGTTTCTAAGAGAATTTACGGTGAATGACGTCACTGAAACATTCAATATGAAAGTAAGTTGGTGAGGTTTCTTAAAGAGCGTTGTTGGCACCGTAAACAGACCCCGCCCCCCAAAGATTTAAATCGCTAGATTTGGCCTCACCGTACTCAGTCACAAGAAAAAGTGTCCATACTGAGAAGAGTGAGCTCACAAATGATTAACTTTTCCATGACAAACAAGTATAAGCACTGCGTCATTATGCGTCAGAGGTGTCAAAACGAAACAGAAATGCGACTATCTTTTGACGCATAATGGCGAATCTAACGATTTAGATAATTGCCGCTGTCATCATTTTCATGACAGCGGCAATGCGGCCGTCAAGTGCGGCCACCGCTTTTCTAGGAAACCGTAGCGAAGTCACTAACCATACGAAAAGAACAAGATCTATGGTTGTGCGTTTTCACTGGCGAAACATTCACATATATAAAAACATGTTGAAATCTCAATTTTCTGTCAATCTTCCATAAAAAGTTTGACAGGAAATAGAGATTTCAACATGTTTTTAAGTGAATGTTTCGCCTATGCAAACGCACAGTAACTGTGCGTTGGTGCGATCCATTATATCTAAAGTTGACTGGGCTTTTTTTTTCAAATATGCTTGGAAATTCGAGCATTATTTTGACAACCTTCTTCGAGATAAATCGAAAATGCTGTACTGTTCAAATATGTACACTCGGCTACACATCAAGCTATATTTTTTCCAGTTTCTGCTGATCTCACATTGTATAGGATTTCCGGATTTACTGGAAATGTATAGCTTGATGAGTAGCGGTGTGTACATGCAAGCAGGCGGCCGGCAAATGTTAGTATGAACATCCATATCTGTCGTGTTTAGCAGCCGACTAAATTACTATGAAAACTCATATCTGTCGTGTGATTTGTAAATAGAACGAACTTTTTACTTTGAAACATGACAACCAAGGACTACTTATCAAAGATTTTATTTAATTTCGATTAGGCTTGCAAATTGTTAGAAAAAAAGAAACAAATGAATAGATTGTCGCCTGACAAATATTTTCGTTGTTGGTCATTGATTACTAATTAAGAATAATAAGATACTTAATTTGAATTTCTGCGCATTATTTGAGAAAAGTACTACCTATACAACCCGCATTTAACCTGGTCGCAACCAGGCATTGATGAACTCACACAAATGCCCCTTTTACAGGCCGTGGCAGAAATGTACTATAAATAAATACAATAATGTACGTATACTGCTATGTATAAATGTACTATAAATAAATTATAACGGTTTTAACACAAAGTTCTCGCGACTAAAGCATGCGGATCTAACCTAATGTATAATAATTATAGTCTGTGATCTAACCATTATATTTGAATTTGGACGAAACAAAAGAAACGTAATTTAACGCTTCAGTATCGTGCGTGGCACACGGTTGTTTCATTGAAAAGAATTTGAGTTTCGAAGGCAGGAGCAGATTCTCGGTCAGGTTGTACAGTACTTGTAAAACTATAAGAGATCTCGGAAGTTGCACGTGAGTGGCTGCCAAACCTTCTAAATACAGATGAAAGTGTTACTAATTCCCTTTAGCGAGTGATTGCGTAGGAATTTTACCAGAACAGGGTTTGTTTACACTTTCATCAGATACTTTTGAAACAGACATTTAAAGCAAGAAGCTTTCAAGCAAGACCGACTTTTCACTGCTTGTAAGTATTCCAGTTGTACTATATAGTACTTACTAATTCCATGTTTACTTCTTAATTTCGCCGTAAGCGAATATAGGTAGGTAGCAGTAGACTGTAACGAACGAATGAATTTTATGATTTATTCAATCAATTTCAATTCATTCAAAAGTCAAATCAATCATGGCGACAGCGTGCGCTTTGCTTTGCTGAAATACTAAAATTGACTGGAAACTGAAATCTTTTCGACCGATCCTAACCATGGGATCGTATGCGAAATTTGTTTCTGATTACTGTAAAACTTGGGAGAAATCCGGAAAGGAGCAACTGTAAGTATTACTTTTTCTTAACATAAAAAATCATGTTGATTTGTATTTGACTCGGTCAGTAATATTGATATTATTTGAAATATTTACCATTATTTTTGTCGAAATCAATAAACTGTATTTGTATTTATAAACTACCTAGTGTGAAAACTCCATAACATATCGTGTATTATCAAATTATTCTGAACATTGTTTTCATTGCTTGCCCATGCTGGGTAACGATTGCAAACACAATAAAAAATTTGAGGTAAAAATAACTTAATCATTGCAAGATTAACCCGACCAACCGGCTTCAAAATGTGGCTAAATGATACTCTTTTCCATTTGGCTAAAAATCACCATCATTTTTGCCAAGGAAACTTGCTTGGATAAATACAAGAAATTGAATTGTACCTATGTAGTTTTGTTAATGTTTATCTTCCAAGAGTGATGTCCATCACAGTAATGTAGACATCACTCTTGGAGAGTTACATTGTAAGGAAACCTCAACTTAGAGTAAGCAAATTTGAAATTGATTTGTGATTTTCAAATTTGAGCAAGTGCGGTGATCATTGCTCATGCCTTTACTGTATGTGAAGAGGTCTTTGTTTCCAGCTATGTGGTTTAGGGCCTGAATCAGCCAGTCGGTCAGTCATAACATTTCTATTATATCTATAGATGACATTATATCAAGGTATTTTTTTAGTGTAATTCAGTCTCATACAGTCAGTGTGGAGTCACCCCAAAAATCAATATTATGTTATGAATCATACTATTGTGGATTAATTATATTTTATTTTCAGTGTAAAACATGTGACACAATTTGTCAAAGATGAAGATAGAAGTCCACTTTTTACAAAGTCAGGCAAACTTTCTGGTTTATCCCAGACAATTTATGACTTACTGCTCAGTGGTCTTCGTGGGAACCTTAAGAAAGAAGCTGTTCTTTCGGTTCTCAGAGACATTACTGTAAGTTTGATTTATAATTGATATTAAACATTTAATCAAAAATCTAAGAAGACTAGTAATAAGTTAATAATTTTGCAGGTATTGCATGCAGATATACCATCAATAATTTTAGATGTAGTTAGTGTGCTTGATGCTGAGACCTGCACTGATGTGCAAAGTGAAGAGCGCACAAACTTCTGCTACATAATAAGGGAATTGGAGTCTTTTATATCAGATAAACTTCTGAAAGAAAGATTAGAAATTGACACATTACAAGATGTTGGGACATTGAAAAATAAAGTTTTTTATACTAAGTTCATAAAAATTAAAACCAAGTTGTAGTGAGTATTAATTATATATTTTTTTTATTTTTATATTCGTATGCAAAATAGCTGCAGGATTCTCACTTATATAATTTTATGTTTCAATTTTCAGTTATAAGCAACGTAAGTTTAATTTGTTTAGGGAAGAAAGTGAAGGATATGCGAAGTTAATTGTTGAATTAAATCAGGAAGTAATAGAAAAAGCAGAATGGAAAAATTTGCTGGAAATTATTCAGTCACTAATAGGTAAGTTGTATTAATAAAAAACATTGAGGCCAGCATAGAGATCACACTATGTAATAACTGTGTTTTAACTTTTACTTGCTTCAATTTCAGGTTGTTTCAACTTAGATCCCAACAGAGCACTAGATATAATATTGGAGTCTTTTGAGTCCCGCACTCACTCAGATCAATTGTTCATACCTCTTATAAAGAACTACATGGGTGATCCTCAAGTTATTTCTGAAGTTTTAGGCTTCAAGTTAGGAAACATGGAAGTACTTGATAATTACAAGGAGCCACCACCTCTAATGACTGTAATAGCTTTACTCTTACAACATCAAGTTATATCTCTTGATGACATATATCCCTGGGTATGTATCTTAATTTTAATAGACTTGTTAATAGCTTTATAAAATGAATAGAATAAAATACCGCAAATTATTTAATCTAGCTTCGTCCAGATGACTCCATAATGGGTAAAGAAGCAGATAAGGAATTAAAAACTGTCCAGGATTACATTCGCAAACTCAGCATTGTATCTACCAAAGGACCTCAAGCTAATGGGCCAACTGAATATGTTGAAGAGAAAGCTGATCCTCAGGTACCTCTTTTAAAAATATTGCTTCTTTTATTTAATCCAATCTCTCGTCTCGAGCTTATAAAACATGTTACTGTGTAAACCAGGAATACTGGAGCAATCAGAAGTTGGTGCTTTGTGAAGCATTGCTGAAGGTGAATGCTTGGCGTGACTTCGCGGCGCTGTCAGCTCGCTTGCCCACCAATATCATGCCGCAGCGCCCTGCCGTCGCCCTTTGCAACATGCTACATGCTCTAGTTGAGCCTTTGTACAGAATGTGCGTATTTATTTTATAAACAGCCATTGTTCTTGATATAAAAATATGTAGCAAGGTGAAGCACATTTTTGTAAACATATTATTGTTTTCTGTATTTACACAACTTTGCAAATACTTTGCTTCGACTCCGATCGCACGATGTTTTTCGGCAGATAAATTTTACTGTTTCATATAAATATAATTTATCACATTATGATTCCATTTTTGTTAAAATTAAACAGTCAAAATGATTGTTGATGTCTTTGCTTTCAGTAACTGTCGAGTAGCACCTAAAATAATAGGTAAACCCATCCCACCACTCAAGTCAAGCCTGGCACCCCCAGCATGCAAGACATTCGAAGATATGAAAGACACCGTCATTCCTGCTTTGGTCTTGTTAGGACCATCACTTCATTATGATCCTATATTAATGTACAAAGTAAGTAGTACCTAATATATCTTATCACTGTAATACTTTATTGGATAATGTATAACAACATTTAAAAACTTTTCTAGATAATTCGTATACTAAGGACTGCGCGTTCTCTGAAAGAAGATCCTTTGCATCATGAAGCGCTTACAGTATTGGACGCGGCCATATTGCCAGCTCTGACTTTGATGGATGGTAATTGTTGTATGGCTGAGGAAGTTTATACCTTGTTGAAATTATATCCATATCAATGCAGGTAAGCTAAAGTAAATAGGGTTAGTCAAATTCAATACATTTCACTATAAAATAATATACTGATTGTCTTCTATCTTTCAATAGGTATTGTCTATATTCTCGCTGGAAAAATGAAGCTGCCGAGAGAATACCGTCTTTGATGCGGGTGCGCGGCAATTCCCTGCAAAGAATCAAGCACATAATGAAACGTGTTTCTAAAGAAAATATAAAACCGCAAGGTCGCCTCATTGGGAAACTGTCGCATGCCGCGCCAGCTTTAATTTTTGACTATATGCTACTGCAGGTAAATACTTTGTCGAATTATTTCCAATCGCCTGCATAATTATGACAAAATGTTAAACCAAAGAGGAAGCCTCGTTAGCCACCCGAGTTTGTTTCGCCATTTCTTTCACATAGGACTATATCTGCTCCATCTAGCTTATTTTTTATTATTTTGAATATTACGATCAAAGAATAAATAATTTCATTTAATTTCAGCATTACTAGAGATATGTATTTTCATCAACAATACAGATTAAATCACAAAAGAAAGTGAGGTCCTGCTTGCATTATACAAGTCATAGAATGTACTCTATATCTCAATCAGATCCAGACGTACGACAACCTGATCGGGCCGGTGGTGGAGTCGCTGAAGTACCTGACGTCGCTGTCGCTGGACGTGCTGGGCTACTGCCTGCTGGAGGCGCTGTGCGGCGGGCGCGCGGGCGGCGGCGCGGCGCACCCGGCGTGGCTGCAGGCGCTCGCGGCCTTCGCCGGCGCCGCCTTCAAGAAGCACAACATCGAGCTGACCGCACTGCTGCAGTTCGTCGCCAACAGGCTCAAGGCACAGCAGAGGTATCTATTTGCTGCTTTTCAAAATGCCGTTCACGGCTCGCACCCATATTTTTGAAGAAGAGGCAAGTGTCTACTTGCCAATGGACAGTTTAAATAATAAGATAAAATTTATTGTTAAAAAATAGCACAATATACATTAACGCACTGGTCTTCACACTAGCATTCTCGTTTCGTGAGTAGCAGGCAGCTTCCGTAACAGTATTTATGCAAAACAATGAAATAATAACGTAAGATAAAATTAAAAAAGAAAATAGCTTATGTAAGTATTAAAATATTTGTTGTGTTTGTAAATTTTGAGCCAACCCTTTTGCGCGATAAACATTATACCAGTCTATAACGAACTTTTTAGTCCCCATCCTTTATTACACTGAGAATTTATATTTCAGCCAAGATCTACTGATCCTGAAAGAAATAGTTCAGAAGATGGCCGGTATAGAAGCGGCTGAAGAAATGACTCCAGACCAGTTGGAAGCTATGGCTGGCGGTGAACTCCTTAAAGGAGAGGTATAATTAATTAGTCAACTGAATAATAATTTACAAGTCAACTGAATAATAATTTATAAGTCAACTGAATAATAATTTATAAGTCAACTGAATAATAATTTATAAGTCAACTATGTATCAAGTCTTCATTTGCTACTCAAGCTTAATCTGCTATAGTTTGACCAGGACCGCTGTTCCGCGTTTAACGAATGCGCGGCGAGGCGCGGGGCAGCGTTGAGGAATGAGTGGCCTGCACTGCTCCCCCGTCTAGCTGCGCACATGCCTACACACACAACACGCACATGGCTCGGTCAAACTATAGTGTCTTAATAAAATAATATTTTCTATCAGGCTGGCTACTTTTCTCAAGTTCGAAACACGAAACGATCTTCGGCTAGATTAAAAGAAGCTATCGTCGGAAATAACTTGGACATTTCGTTGTGCATTTTAGCTGCACAGCAGCGTCATTGCTGCGTTTGGAAAGGTAAGTTCAAATAATTTCTACAATTTATTTATACAGGATACTGCCGTAAATACAGTGGTCATTGTGGATCAATAATTTGCAGTAAATTTTGCTTGAATCATCAATCGGTCAAGCACATTCTAAGTCTTGTTTGTGATGGTGCATTTATAGATGTGTAATGTGTAAATGACGTATTGACATTTTTTTTTTTCGTTCAAATAGAATATGAAGGAGACTATTCCTCAAGCAGTGAGCCACCTGGTTCGCAACTAAAAGTAGTTGGCCGGTTAGCCGACCAATGTCAAGATGCTTTAGTACAACTTGGAACCTTTCTGGCATCGTCGCATGCCCCTGATGAATATGCCGCGAGATTGCCGCCGTTGCAGGTAAGCCTTAATATATTTACGTCGGTCTTTGTTGCTTAGAAACTGTTGCCGGCAGTTGCTAAGGGAAATTCTTAATGTACCCAGATAAACTCTATTCTATGTGGATTAATAGTATTCTTAGATGTGTCTCATTGAAATCCGTTCAGCTGTTTATTCAAGATAGCAAAACAAAAATCTTCACAAACTTTCACTTTTATGAATAACCTGGGTTGGAATAAGTATGTTCTTTTTTTACAATAAATCCATCATTATTTCTCAGGAATTGCTTCGAGATTACCACGTAGACGCAGACGTGGCATTCTTTCTTCATCGTCCAGTGTTGGCTCAAAAAATCACTGCGAAAGTTGAAGCTTTACGAAAACTTTCCGACAGCAAAACAGATTCAATTGAAAAGAGCATCGAAAGATACACTCAGGCTTCTCAAGAGGCACTGGAACCCATTGTTCAGTCTGTAACCCCTATTTTGCCAAACAAAGTTTGGGAGGATATTTCCCCTGAATTTTACGTGACCTTCTGGTAAGTAAAGAAATAGGATCTAAAGTCTTAATCAACCTGTTATTATGATCAATATAAATAAGGCAATGTATAGAGTGCCGCTTGCGGCACTCTATCCCTATCGGATGAAATGCCACTAGCGGCATAATAGTGGCGCTGCTACGGCCCGGCTAGTGCCGTAAGCATTTCATTGTCATTGTCACCATCACTGAGTCACTGTCACTTGTTATTTTGTTTGATTGTTGAGGTTAGTTGTAAAACATCACATTCTCAAAACATTACATTCTCTTGTGCCTAAACGGACCCTGGCACTCGCCGGCCGCTGCCGCGGCACCGCTCGCTGCGCTCGCTCGGCTCGCTCGGCTCTGTGGTCACAGTTCTAAACTAACCTAACCTGCCTTCCAGCCATTTTCATTTGCTAAGCCAAGGGGTTATGACTACACTTAAGTTTAGCCAGCTATAGATGAAAGAAATTAACATTGGCTTCTCCTCAAAAATAAACTCATCTTTTGATATAATTATCAAAATAAATACGATCAATCAATACAAGTGACAATGAGGATGCATTACTTATGGCACTTTAGCCGGGCTGAGGCAACACCACTATTATGCCGCAAATAGCGGCACTTTATCCGACAGGTATAAAGTATCACCTTATACACTTCCTCTAAATAATGAATATTAACAGGTCACTATCCATGTATGATCTGCGTGTTCCGGAGGAAAGTTATGATAGGGAAATCGATCGTCTAAAAGCTGCGGCGGCCAACGCTACAAAGGATACGTCTCAAGGCACTAAAGGAAAGAAGGAGCAGGAGCGTTTTAATGCTCTTATCGACAAATTGCAGGTGAGTGTGTGCAGTTTCACATTTAATCCAGCATTTTGAAGTCTTGAAGAAAAAATTCTGATGAGTGATAAGTTGAGAACTCATATTGTTTTTATCCATACGATATTATTATCAGTCAATCAAAATATTATGTGCTGCCTAAAAAAAGTTTTTATATCTGACCCTGACGTACATGCGATTTAAAAACAATTACAGATTAAAGACACAAACAGAGATACATATACATTAAAAAGAAAAATGATAAAAAGTTTATGGTAATACATGAAAAAAAAAGAACAACACTTACATGAAGCCGTGTCACAGTAGTTCTGCCTTGCCAGGAGGAGCGCCGTCGCCAGCAGGAGCACGTGCGGCGCGTGCTGGCGCGCCTGGCGCGCGAGTGCGGCGGCTGGTTCCCGGCGCGCGCCGCCAAGTCCGCCAAGAACGAGACCGTGACGCGCCTCATGCAGCTGTGCCTGTTCCCGCGCTGCGTCTTCACCGCCGCCGACGCGCTCTACTGCGCCGAGTTCGTGCACACCGTGCACTCGCTGCGCACGCCCAACTTCTCCACCTTGCTGTGCTATGATAGAGTGAGTGTATATTATAATAATAGTACCAGCCTATTATTGTCCCACTGAAGGGTAAACACTTCTTTTTATACAGAGAAGGCACGAGCATTGATTACCACGCTTGCTTAAAACAGGTTAACCGTTGTCAGTAATGTTCAAGATAAACTCGAATGACTAAAGGTGCATTTACGCTAGTTCAACAATTAGTTGTCAGTGACAGGTTGTACACAACAGTTTTAAACAATGTTGTATGGTCAACACTGATCAACGTCTGTTGCAGCAACAAATTCGACAGTTTCATTTTATATACGTTCTACAGCTGTGTGTTTGTTAAATAGGAGTATTTTTTTTCTTTTTATGTTCACTTAGGGTTATATTCCAGAGCACTTCTTCATTTCTATAGTCCTCGATAAACTGAATAACTTTTTAAATCTCCACCGAATTTCTATTTTTGAACACAACCAAAACATATGATAAAATGGTATGGTAGAATGGTCGACACTCTGTTGTAAGACCCATTCAACAAACGGCAACAGTTTTGCTTTCGACATGCTGCTTTCTACAAAATCGACAGTTGTTGAACAGATGTAAATGCACCTTAAGAGTTACTGTTGCCGTCCAATATTTAATTATCGTCTTCTCTCATGAACTGCACGGCTAGAATATGCGGGCATTGTGGCATGGCACATCAAGTTTAATATTTAGAAAGAGAATGGTGCCGATTCTCTTGTCACAAATGCCTCTAAACTAAACTAAAATTTAGTTTATTCCTGTCAAACGACGATTTCCTATTCTGAAATAGACTAAAGTGACACAACTTAACTATATTTTAGTTTGACAGCGCTAAGATAGTACTGAGTTTTTAGTTTAGTGAAAATGGCAATTTTGCTATTCTGAATATGACGTTTTTCACCTAAAATTTTGGTTGTAAAAGACCAAATCAGACTAAACCTGACAAATTTTAATCGCGATTAAAATGGTGTGGTATAAAATAAGTTGTTATGAACTAAAATTCACACCAACATCTCGACTTCACGTGCAAAAACAGTACTGTATTTATTTTTTCTTTTGCTTATATCTCGAAAATGGTGCGTCCTATCGCAAAAATAATGAAAATTTCGACCCCCTTTATGAAACCCTCAAACAACTAACACTCAACACGTAGGTAATATTTTTTTCATATTTTCCATACAAAAAAATAAAAATTCCATATAAAGCACGTCGAGGCTACACCACATACGCACCTCCGGCTCTAAAAAAAATCACCGGTTAGGGCAAACCACGGGTACCACGTGGATTCACGATTGTCAAATTCTATTTTAGTTGTGTCAAAATTATTTTTTAGTTTAGAGAATTTTATTTGCAGAATAGCTCTAAGATTCTCATAGCCAAAGTAAGTAATTTTAGTCTTAGTTTAAGTTAGTTTAGTTCGGTGTACAAGAGAATCGGCACCATTCTCTATGTTTGAATGGACGAGCTTTCCAAATCCGAACTTTTAGTAACCACCGCAAATGAATTTTTTCATTTGTTTTCTCATCATTGCACGTTATCCATTTTTGTAATTATTTGTAATATTGCAGTTGTTCTGCGACATCACGTACTCGGTGATGTCGTGCACGGAAGGCGAGGCGGCCCGCTACGGCACGTTCCTGTGCAAGGTGCTGGGCACGGCCATGCGCTGGCACGCCGACAAGCTGGCCTTCCACAAGGAGTGCGCGCACTACCCCGGCTTCGTCACCAAGTACCGCGTCTCCAACCAGTTCACCGAGGCCAATGACCACGTGGGCTATGAGAACTACAGGTACACAGCTTCTTAGATCATTCTATTGTTTTCTAGATAGTGTCCGACCGAAACACGATTTTTAGCCGAAACCTAAACCGTAATCGAATCTTCGGAATTTCGACTCACACTTGGCCGCTTTTTCGTAGATTTTTACAAATAATTTGATTAAGGGCTGATTACTTTTGTCAAATGTTTTTTTGAGTTTGCTCGTAAACACCGCATCATTTTAGCATCAACAATCAGCAATTTTATCGCTTTTTGGAAGGTCGATATACCTAGCGACAATTCTTTATCTGTATGCCAAACAATTCAGAATCGTTAAAAATTCAATATTTAAACCATAATCAAACGGAACGAGTCGACAAAACCGATGCAACGTCGAAATAATCGCTGAAACGTGTGATTTTGTGACGGAACGCAGACTCGCTAAGATGCATCAGCAATTGGCATTTTCTGTGACCTCTCAAAAGTGTTTGACTGCGTTGACCACAATACATTGATCTGTAAATTACACCACTACGGAATTCGTGGACAAGCTGCTGATCTTGTTCTTTCCTATCTATCAAACAGGCAGCAAAAAGCAACTGTTAACGGGGCGACGTCTTCGTGATCTCTAATAAAGATGGGCGTGCGTCAAGGTTCAATTCTTGGCCCTTTCCTATTTCTAGTTTATATTAATGACCTTCCTCACATGATGGCTAAAGGTATCATTCCGAGCAACGTTCCACGCGGCAACTTATCGGATATAATTATTTTAGCTGATGACACTTTTCTTATTTTTTAAATAGATACAAAAGATACGGATGTCTTACATGTCAACGATAGTCCGGCTGTTCTTTCGAAATGGTTCGCAGCTAATAATATTTTACTTAAAGCGAATAAAACTTAAGTTTTCTTTACCAAAGTTACTCCAAGTGGGTCTAAACTTGATGGCAAGAAACTAGATGCTATTACGGAAATTGTATTTCTAGAAATTACACTAGATACGAAATTGCAATGGGGCGCCCACATTAGCTCTTCCAGGTAGATTGAGTTCAGTTGTCTATGCAGTAAGAAAAATAAGACAGTTGGCTGATATAGCCACAGCTAGTTAAGTATACTTTTGCTTATTTCCACAGTATTATGTCTTATGGCGTTCTTCTGTGGGGATCGGCAGCTAACTTAGATTTTATTTTCATTTTATAAAAGGGCAATCCGCGCGATCTATAAAAGTTCAAAATACACATCAAATTTTGCCATTTATTTTTAAAACAGTAACCGTGGAGTTTCTTGCCGGCCCTTCTCTATAGGAAACCACCCATTGGAACCGTGCAACTAGCTTCGTACGTTTCATAAGTGCCCATGTAGGATTATGGGAAGTAAAATATTTTAGTTCTGTCGAGCCGAAGATTCGGCCACTTTTTGAACCGAAACTGCGTCCGGAACTGAAACCGAACCTTCGGTCACTTCTAGACTTATTTATTCCGCTAGGTGTCGCATCATCGCTGGTGTATTTTACCTGTTAATGTCCTTTGTCTCATAGCCTCGGCCAAACATTCAACTTTAAGCTGTGTCACTTTTGTACAACTTAATCTTAAGATCATCTTCTTTTGTATTTGGTTTGTGTGAACTAAATAATAATACATGTCTTACTTACGTGTTATTTACATTTATAAAATCATTTAATAATCGTATTATTCATTTCCAGGCATGTGTGCCACAAGTGGCATTACAAGATAACTAAAGCTATGGTAGTGTGTCTGGACTCGGGCGATTACGTACAAATACGTAACGCGCTTATTGTATTGATAAGAGTATTGCCGCATTTCCCAGTGCTTGCTAAACTGGCTCAAATCATTGAACGGAAAATTGATAAAGTAAGTAGTAATAGAATATTTTCAGTGCTATTGTGTTTGTTGATGCACTTACAAGATATTATTCAAATTATGAGCGCCGCAATAAGCATCAATATAAATCTTTGTAGGTTAAGGAAGAAGAAAAAACACAGCGACAAGATCTTTACGTACTCGCTACGGGGTACAGTGGTCAGTTGCGGAATAAAGGACCTACAATGATGCGAGAAAGTGATTTCCATCAGGTACATATATTTTTTTTTTTTTTATAAACATTCTTCAGCCCGCGTCATTGTCTAATAGTGGTAGCGAGCGCGACTGCTGACTGTGGGGTGCTGGGATCGATTCCTAGTTTGGGCATTGTTATTGAGTTTTTTCATCAAGAATTTCTCAGATTGATAGCTCGGCAATAGGCTCGGTCCCTCATACATGAGACTTGACGTTGAATTGATTTAATGATATATATGAATTCTGTAAATGCAAATTTTGTTTAACATACAGCCTAACTAATACTGTTAAAAAAATTAAGAAAAATTAATGAAATTTCAATTTCACGGGCTACCCTGGCGCTATGTGGGTGTAGTATTGAGCTCTGTCTATGTTCGTGCGTGTCGGCAGGTGGGCGACAAGCACAAGGTGCTGGGCGCGGCCGGCGCGGTGCCGGTGAGCGCGGTGAAGGACGAGGCCGCGCCGGTCAAAGCAGAACAGGAAACTGTGGCGTCTCCACCGCAACCCGTTGGTGAGTACTTTACCTTCGGCAGTTAAAGAATTTCGATTTCCTTTTTGTTCAGAATGCTAATTCTCATACTTAAAAAGGTAATTTTCAAGTCCCAATCTCATCTCAGCGACAATCAATGTCAAAAATGTAGGTAAATTACAGGTATTTTTGTTTGATTGAGTCTGAGATTGGAATGCTAATGTTCTTAAAAATACGGGAATGGTCCGTCAAATCATTTTGAACAGTCTGTTTTGAGTCTGAACGTCTCGATATTTTTGACGCGCGCTGTACATTATTCATTATTTTGTAGAAATCGAAAAGAAGGAATCGAGGACCAGTGACAGACGTCGCGAAGAGGTTGATCGCGACAAGGAATCAAAACGGGAATCACGATCGTATGTACCGATAAATTGTGTTATAAATATGTTTATTTAAATCATAATAAAATTATAAAGTAATATTTAAAACAATTCTAGGTCACTCAAGGAAAGGGTTAAAGAAGAAATCAGAAGTAAGGATAGATCTCCGCGTGAACGTTCGCATAGGGTAAATAAAGATTTCATGTTTTCAAAGGAATTACTTGATAAACAATGCAATGGTTCATGGTTCCTATGCACGATATAAATCATGTAATTTCTGTATGTGCATGTGATTTTTTTTAGTTTGTAAATTAATAAGCTTCATTTATATTCAGGAGGAACGATACTTGGAAACGGTATCGCCACCACACGAACACCGCAGCGTTCCCGATGATCTAGAACGAGGTATGTTTATTGAACGAAATTCAACGGTACAATGATTATTATTATTATTATAACTATAGTTCAAAGGAATTAATGTTAATATATGTTTCACAGATGTAAAACGACGTAAAGTAGAAACCAGCGGCAATGGCAAGGTGAGTATTGTTGTAATAAACCGACCTTGCATCGCGCTCGCACCTGACTGAGGATTGGGCTGGACCGCGACCACGATGTGCCGCACGATCTCTACTAAATTAATATTATATATCAAAACAGTGTTCAAGATCATCGAGACTTTGTGAAAACCAGTGCAATAGAAACTATAGACTTATTAAAAGTGAAAATAAAAAATATAAACAACAAAATAAAAATGTTAATCACAAAATTATAAGAAGCTGTGAAAAAGCTTCGATAAAAGCGTCGTTTAAAATCAATAATATCACTGGATGCAGTTTTTGAAGAGGATTTTGCCTTTGAATGTACGGTTGGAGAATAAATTATCATTCTACAAGTGAACAATGAAACCACTTTCATAAGATGGCAGTAATCATATTTGAAAAAGGATTCAATTTCTAATGAAAAACAAAATAAACCATGTCAATAATTCTTAACATAAGCGGAGCAATTAAAGGATACTTACCATTTTAATTTCATCTTGTTAAATGGAACGGGTTATGGTTGTTTTTATTGGAGCAATCTCCTACAACTTTTAACTACAAAATCACCACGAAGAGTACCACTACGGAATAAATCAAGTTGAAAAGAAAATAAGGACAGCAAAAACTTCATTTCAAAGTTACCAAGAAGAAAATACCAACTCATATGAAAAAAAAAAACTTTTGAAGAAGTTTTCATGTTTCTTTAGACATAAAAAGCAATATGCAACATACAAATCAAAGGAAAAATATCGTGTGTTTCGTAAGTCCATTCAGCCCAGTCCGATAAAATACGGTAAGGCTTGTTATTAATAAAATACATTGTAGTCAAAAGGTCCTGTGAATAAAGAAATGCCGAGAATTGAAGAAGGACACGACAAGATATCAAATGGATCATCATCACCGTCATTCTGCCGAAAGACGTCCACTGCTACACAAAGACCTTCCCCAAGCATCGCCACGACTGGTCAATAATAATGAAGAGGAATGCCAAGATATAAATATAAGATCCCAGACACTAAGTAGCAATTAATCAAAAATAGAAAACGAAATACCTAGATGTATTAATTAAAGTTGACAAAACAAAGAAATAAAGTACTAATCACAAATAAGCTGTAATATAAAATGGCATATGCACAACAATGAGTGCTACATACTAAAAGAAATAAATTACATACTTTGAAGACTACACTATCATCATCCTAACCACTTTCCCAAGTGCGGAGCTCGCCTTCAGAACCTGGTGGCTGATAAGGAATGATCGAGTAAAACTGGCTTAACGGATGTCACGCAATTCAAACAGGACCTGCTACTTGTTACGAACAAGACTTGATCATCATCATGACTGTTAAAAAGCAGTAAAACGGACAAGAAGTAAACCATGAAGAATATGCTAATTAAAGTGGAAGATTTTTCTTTATTCATAGTCCCTTTTGACTTTTATTATTTTGGGTTAAAGGAAATATAATTTCGGCTTACTTAAGTAATTCCCTTATACTTAGTTTGTTGTGCATAAATTACATATTTTTACTGATTTATCAAATATTCATATTTATTTTCTGCAAAAGCAGGGTAGCAAAGAGATAGAGGAACGTTCACCAGAAAAGGAGAAACGAAAGGCTAAATTGAGGGGCGATGAGCGTAAAGAGCGTAAGATGAATCGCAAAAGGGTAAGTGTTTTAAATATGAACAAAAACATAGAATCTTTATAATCCTACTGAATTTGAATATTTTAAATGAATCTCTCAATCCAATAGCGAGCAAAACAGCACTATAAATAATTGAATTATGCTTCAATTCCGTTCCCTCAAGAATAACAAACAAAAAAAAGCAAATAAAAAATCGAATTATGAAAAGTACTTGTGTGCGACTCACATGCAGAATAGTTAGAATCGCCGTATATTAAATACTATGTATTTTTTTAAATTCCATTAATGTACATATATAAATGAGGGTAAACGTAAAAACAACCGTTAGATTCTATCGAAACGGAGAGTATTTAAACGACATGTGCCATAGGCGTAGTGTTAATTTTTACAGTTGCTCTGTTTTCTCAAAATTAGGGATCAAAACCCTTCCGAGATCCATTTCTTTGACTCGTCTCTATTATTTTATTTGGTTTGGGTTCTAGTAAGCGTTAAATATAACATCACAAGTTATATTGAACTTCATTGGTATATTTCTAATCAGTTTTTTTCTCGTGCCTATAAATTTTGATGACCTTAGCTTATTTGACTAAATTTTATTAATATTATTAAATAGGATAGAGCCGAAGAATCTGTAATCTTGGAGCAGAAGAGGCGGCGTGATGAACAAAAGGGTGCGTTATATTGATTTTTTCACTTGTTATTTATCATAACTTAGCAATGTGGTCTGTGTGTTTTCAGTGTACGTTCACGCCACGTGTTGACGCCAGTTTGTGTACGATTGTCTAATAGAATTCTTAACTTAAAACTCAAAGCATTTATTTCAAATAAATCTATTACAGGCGGTTTTAAATTGCAATGGCTCGGTCAGTCAGAAAGATGAAGCTAGTTCCTCATTCAAAAGCGTAGTAGGTTAATATGGAAAAGAACGGGCAAGAAACTCCTCGGACACTCTTAGATTTACTGGACTGGATTTATCCAGGACTCGAGCAGTCTTTCGGTTTTTGTTTACCAACACTGCTTTTATTTCTTGGCTTATTCCATTTTATAATCAACTCAGCCCATTGCAGTTAACTGCTGGACATAGGCCTCTCCCAAGTTACTTTACAACAGTTGATTCTCTGCCTTCCGCAACTTGTTCGACACGGCCGCATTTTTTCAGTGACTCTTTTCTGGATAATTTTATTTCGGCTTGGCTTGGGCGAGTTTTAATTTGTGGACCAACCGTACCTTCAATTTCTACGTTTCGGCACCACATAGAGAGGGACGCAATGGTTGAAGAACTTATTCTTTATACTGTGAACTTATTCTTTAAACTGCTAACTTCACGTAGTTTTTTTACAAATGATGCTGAACCAACAATATCCTTCTGTCAGCTTCTTTCTTTAGTTTCGTTTCATTTGTTTCCATAAACAAGTTTTAAAAGCAGAGCCTCTATCTAACAATTTGTGAATTCGAACAGGAGTTGAATAATTAAATCCTCATCTTATTTTAGCAGTTATCAAAATGGGAAGCCATCAAAATGGTTCGCAAGAAGATCATCACTATGAAAAATACCATAAAAGGGTAAGATATTTGATTATTTTTTTTAGAGACTAGACTAGATGTCGCGACGAGAGATATTAGACTGTGCGTTGGTCTAGTGGTCGCAAGCGCTACTGCTGAGAATGAGGTCTTGGGTTCGATTCTTTGATTGGGCAGTGTTGTTGGGTTTTTCCATCTGGAATTTCTCAGTAGCAGCCCGGAGTCTGGATTTGTGCCCGGTTGATGGCAATAGGCTCGCCCCCTATTACATGGGACTTAAACATAAATGGCGAAATGTGGGTGTGCTATAGATACAACTCTTCTTAACTGAAAGGTTAGGAATAGTTGTATTAGATAACCAGGCGTGATGTTATGATGTATATGTATTACGTGGTTAATACGCTCGCGTTTAGAATAGGGTATTTGACTATTATAAAAAAAAACGATTATTTGTGAAAATATATCTAAAATCGGTGGAAATATAATATTAATAACTTTATTCGCACCACGTTTATGGAGAAGTTACATTCTTTAGATGTTAATCATCTATCCTTGTATCGCAAAATGGTCATTGCACTGGATGGCGCGAAGTTACTGTGGCGTTTCTATCTTGTGACACCAGATCGAACTAGTCCTGGTTACGTCTATAATAGACTTTAAAAAACACTTTCAACGTCACATGCCGTCGAGAAATATCTCTCCGGCATGCGGTTTCCTCACGATATTTTCCTTCACCGTTTTTGAAGCAAGTGATAATTAGATATACAATACGCACATGGATCCGAAAAGTCAGAGGTGCGTGCCTTGCGTTCGAACTCGAGACCTCTGACTTGGCAGTCCGACGGTCACGCCACTAGCCTATCACTGCACTAGTTATTCTATTTTATTAGTGATTAATACAAAATGAAATGTATGTTTGAATAAAATTACATAATATTCTAATATCTAATTAACCAAAGCCAATGATCAACACCGGTATATTTTTGGCGTTCATTATTAAAACTTGAAGAATTAAATAGATAGGTACATAAAATTAACTGAAGGTTACGTTAAAGCAAAAATCAGTTCAAACTGAGTTCTATCAGTGTGTCTAGGGATCAATTTTGAGGTGTGTCTTTTAGGCGATGTCCAACCATTTTTTTTTTTTTTTTGAGGACCGTGTGAAATTATCAAATAACTTCTCCCGCTCTGGGTGGAGCGGGAGGGCGTGTCAGACTTTTACTGACTAAAACCCACCCGTGTTCCTTCCGTTGCCTGTGTGCCGAGGTCGCGATATCCCTTTCAGACAAACCCGCAACCCCGGCAGGCATTGGCCCTTCCGGACCCCGTCAGTTGGTGCTGACATCTCTTTGAGGCGCGCGTGGAACACAACGCGCCGTCGACCCGGGCCTGGTCCCTATCGGACGGCGAGCTACCCATTGCTCACCGTCCGCGATGTCCAACCATGAACTAGATATTATAGAAATCTAAGAATTATCTCCAAAATCGAGCTTCGCCTTGAAGTCCATCTCAAAATACACCTGATATAACCTACATAGAACTGAATTATTTTGCATCGTAACAGAAAAATTTGCTTGAAATGTTACTTTGCACCTGATTTTTTAAGTTTCATTAATGACCACGGAAATAAGCACAATGATCCAACTAATTTGATCAATGTCATTTCAATTCTTAAACATTTTTATCCACAGGAGAAGTCGCCCTTCCGAGATCGTTCACACGAAGAGCCCAGAGATACCAAACAATATCCTTTTTAATAGTATTTTTTATCCTTTCCCATAAAGTATTTAGGCACAGGTATCCTGTAAAAAAAAATTACCAACATATTTGTTTTTTTATTTTTATTTAAATGGCTGTCTGAAGGTCATTGTAACCGCGCGACTGCATGGATACCTTAATGTTGTCACAAACGCGCAGCGGAAACGATACAGTCGTGTTGTATCGATTCGGCATCGTTACTGCATCGAATAGGGAATATGCATGTTTATTTTATTTTTTCAATAAAAGTCAGTAATATAATCCCAAGAAAAGTATTAAAAGATAAATTCAACTACTGCTTGTTGCTCAATTTTTTTTATAAAACTCCACCAATTTTCTACTATAGTTCATACGTCCGTTTCTGTCTCGGTAATGATGTGACGTAATTTGGCACGTTACTGCTTTATTTACATCTGTTTTAAAGGTTTTCAGCCCCAAATCATATAAATTAAATAATTTTTTGTGCTTTCGTCTTTGGATATTTTCCATGCGGTCAATGTATTTATGATATCGTGGATTCCATATCTGAGACGCATACTCTAGCTGACTTCTTACAAAAGTGCAATACAATATTTTTAGTGTTTTAGCATCAGTGAAACACTTAGATAGACGTATTATTTGGCTTCGGCCCCTCGTACGCCTTCCAAAGGTCCGGGACCCCAGGGTCCCGAGAAATGTCACAGACCAAAAAAAAAAAACCTTTATTGTCAGGCAACTAAGGCCAAGCAGTTTAGTAGTTTTTTTTTACAATTGAATCAATGTGTTTATCAAAAACTAACTTACTATCTTGATGGACGCCCTAGTCGCCGTGCTAGTCTATCTTCGAGCGTTGAAATAGTGACAAAGATTTTCATATCATCGTTGGGATGAATGGAGGCACTGATCGATGTCGTTCACATAGACTACAAATAAAAAAGGACCCTGCAACGAACCCTGAGGCACTCCGCTGGGCACTTTTACCCAACTAGACATATAATTATTGAGTACAACTGCTTGTGACCTGTTATCAATGTACGAAGAGAACCACCTCAAGAGGTCCCCACGGATGCCCAAGTAGCTTAGCTTCTTTAACAGGGTATCTTAGTCGATTCGATCAAATGCCTTGCTATAATATGTGTAAACCACATCGACCTGCTTACCATTATCCATAGAATCCATAATGATTACCATTTAATCAAATCGTTTAATAAAATCAAGTTAGAGGTCCGACCGTCCTTTCAAAAATCTATAGAAAATCCTCTCAAATATTTTTGCTATAATGCACAGCTTGGATATAGGCCTATAATTAGTAATCTCGGTTGTAGACCCCTTCTTATGTAATAAAAGCAGATTTCCATACTTTTGGGACAACACATTGAGTCAAAGACTTGGAAAACAAAATTGAGATAGGACATTTAACTTCGTAACTTGGATCCATCTAAAGGGGCTGGCCCTTTAGATGGATCCAATTTACGAAGTAAACCGGTCACAATATCAACATTCACTGACAACATAACGACCACCATGTAACGTTTCTACAGTAAATGAGTGTACCTATCGCTGGCTGTCCTGGGTATATGTAGGTATATTGTGCTCTATGATGATGATTATTTTGCCAAAATAATAAATAAATTGATTGCCTTAACACGTGTTTACTAGACGGTCGAACGAGTCTAAAATAAGAAGATAAACAATGACGCAAAAGGAAGCAAGGAAGATAAAATAGATAAATATGCAATTCTGGTACGATTTTATGATAAATAAAATATTAAAACCACATCAAATTGTTTTATTTGGCGCCACAAACTCATTACAGTTTTATTAACCGACTTCCAAAAGGAAGAGGTACTATGTTCGTAGCGTATGTTTATTGTTATGTATGGGATGAGAGAAATGCAATCGAAGCCTTGAGAAGAATGTTTTCTAGGCATAAATCGCGAGAAATGGCCTGAAAGCATTATAACAGATTTAAGAGATCCTGAATTTTTATAAGGCTAGATAAGAATATCTTTAGCCATACTGTATTATAAGCCCACGTGTGCACGGGTGGTTTTTAACGCGATGTTTTTTTACCGCGCTTGGGATTCGCTTTGTTAGAGTCTCAACGCCGAGAGTTGAAAATTCAGTGCGCGTTTTTCTAACACCGCGTCAAAAATGCGCCCGAGCGTACGGAGGCTAAGGTAATTAGGTGGTTAAGTTAAATACCTATAGAATAAAAACTTTAAAAAAAAATAATCACTAGAACCTTAATTTCGGAAGTCGGTGTCTGCGGTTTTGAATTTTCGTTTGTCGGTTGTTTTCTTTCTTGTAAAAAGTTTTTATTTTTCGCTTTTCAGTTGTGGTACGGTACCTATACCTCACACAAATTCGAATACCCCTACCTGCTATGTAAATAACAGTGACAGGAACTTATCATATCATCCATATAGACGCAACTGTCTTTGGTTTTGAATTTTCGTTAGTCGGTCGTATTTTTTTTTTTAAGTTTTTATTTTTCACTTTTTAGTTGTGGTACGGTACCGGTAAAGTTAATAAAATTTAAATGGAACCACTTTGACAGCATACCCTTTCAAACAAAATATAATTTTCATAATCAGTCCACAATTGACGGAGAAACCGGTGGACAACATAAAAAAAAAACACGCTACGGACATAGAACCTCTTCCTTTTTGGAAGTCGGTTAATAAAATAATTTTAAAAGTGAGGTAGATAATTTAAAGGAATATTGATTAGGTTTGTGTTCACCTTTAATGAGCGATTGTGTAGGTAAGAGTTTTAACAAAAAACGATCAATTAAATTCGATTGAAATATACGTCATCTCAGTCTTAGGTATACCTACCTACTACTGAAATAGTCGCGTCTGTGCCCCTATGGTCCTTGAGGATCCAAACGAGACTAGGCAAAACTAGATTAGCCCGGTGCGCTCTGTTACTAAAGAAAGAAAGAAAGAAAATACGTTTATTTGCGGTACACATGACGCAAAGAAAGAACAAAACAAAAATAAACAATTTGGGGAAAAATATGCGTCACATCCACGCAAAACGGCCATCGCTCAGCATAATGCTGCGACCCTATGCGAGACAGAGCCCCAACACTGGTTTTCAGCGACAGCCGGCGTTGACGTGATGACGTCAACCGGTGCAGCATAATTATAGTGAAATAACAAAATGAGACAAAAATAAAATGAATAAATACAATACTTAGTCCTAAATGTTTATATAAAATATAATATTTAAAATGGTAACATTTCATACCGTCGGCGCAGCTGTCATAAAAACTATTTGTACTAAATGATTTTGTAACCTCTGCCGCTCCCAGGACCCTTATTCCCTTATACCAATCACAATCTGGAATAATTTTGAAGGATATTGCTTCATATGTTCGAAAAATTTGTCTGCTCAACAACGTAAATAACGCTATGAATGTTGTTGGACAGTCAAAATGAAACAGATGTGATTATTCGTGTGTTACGCAATTAGGGTGCAGGTAGCGTGTGTGAATATTTTAGACACTTGATTCATCCTTCTAAATCTAACACTTAGGACGAGATCTCGAACCGCTATTTCGGCCTAAGTAAAAGTGACTTACTACTAGGTAGGTAGGTGTACCTACTCACCTCTACGAAAATTGAGGTTAAATATTTAGGTAAGTACCTTATATCAAATGAAAAACATCTTTAGGTGATTAGAATTTTGTTTCAGTTTTCAGTTTCAACAATCTGCCTTGTCTTTTTCCAACTATGTTGGGGTCGGATCCCAGTGTAACCAGATCCACCTGAATAGCAGTGTTTTGCCTATTGACCTCCACAACCCAGTTACTGAGTAACACGCAACATAGTTTGGCGAAATGAGGCATTACCGATTCATCTAACATCCAGTGCGAGTGCGGTGCTTCTGAACTGACTATGCCCCAGCTGCTAGTGTCCCATATGTCCGTTGACGATCTGAACAACGCCTCTGACGCCGCAATAAATTTGGCCACCTACTGGGCCCAAACAATATAGGATAAGTACATATAAGTAGTACCTTCGAAACGAAAAAGAAAGATTGTCATGACATGCGGTTGTGGTTTTGCTTAATATATAACGCGGGCAGCGAGCGGGATTGACTCACATGCGTGAAATTTTTTATTTTTATATCAGGTAAGTATTTGAATAGTTTGAAACAAAATAGAATCGAGGCAGGAGTTAGGAGTAATCGGCACTTGCACTACGAAAATCGACACGAAGGCCCTGTCAATGGTCTTGGTATTCTGTTCTCTGTACAAGCGCTTGGTGCTGGCCTGAGAATAGTGTTATAACTGAGTACCTATCAAGCATTTAATTGACCACTATTCAAGCCTAATAAAATCAACATCAAAACTTCACCTTATCCAGGAGGCAGACACTACATATGCACATATTCTTTCAACAAAAGGTGATACTTAACATACAGCCTACCTGTATGTTATATATCACCTTTTGTTGAAAGAATATGTTTTTACTTAGTGCTACAAAGGCATAGACATATATAGTATACAAAGGTCTTTTGACGCTTGAATGACATTGACAAGGTGGGGCTGCTGGAAACATTTGTGAAATTGTATCGAAAAAGCAAGATGGCGGCGTTACATCCGATTTTGGCCACGCGGCAAAAGATCCTTGTTCAACTTTATAAGCGCACACATACCAGAAACTGCCGTAACTTGTCGAATCTGCAAGTTAACTATTAACGTACCTACCTAAGTAGGATAAGGGAGAAATGTGGAACACTTAGCAATGGAGAGATTAGAGAGAGCAAAATCATCAAATCTCTTTAGAATTGACATCTGCAATAAGTACAAATCATTAAATAGAATCTTAATTTCATAATAATGTAGATCCCTTAACTTAGAGAATACCTACTATTCAATTTCATTCATCCAGACCGAGATTCACTCAGAACATTCGTCCGGTTTGCCAGCCGCCATGTGTAAAAGACAAAGGTACGGTAGGTAGGTTACTTTATCAGATATTTGTTATATTTAGATAGGTAGTTCATCATCTGCCTAGCTTACAGTCTCACCAGAAGCAGCAGAATACAGATTAACATTATGTACTTATGTAAATAATATATTAAAATAAAAAAAAAATACGAAATTAGGGATTGAATTCTACCGTATTGAGAGGTTATGTTTTAACCTTTTGTCTGTGCCATGACAATTTCTGGAACTTATTACATAATAAACGAAACGAAGTGGAATATAAATGACTATGTATCACATACTTAAGATAGGTACCACCAATGTTATAAAAAGATCTTTTATTATTTTAAAGGTTTCAATTATCATGTACCTAAGTACCTAACAACTTGAGATTAATAAAATGATTTATTATTGGTTTAGTGAAAGCGATTTGCCAGTAGGGAAGTCTAATTTCAATACCTAATTATTATTGCAATCAAACAACCCGTATATTATTCTATCTAGACGTTTCTGAACTGAACACCTCTACGCCCATTTTTTCTTACTAATCTGTGGTTGATATCGTGTTGTGAGTGAAAATTCCTAACCTAAAATGGAACTTAATTAATTTAATACGTGTTATTAAAATACTTGTTAATACATAAAATAGTAGAGAATAAACGCCAAAAAGTCGACAAACAATCCAGAATGGTTAGAGGGATTGCATCGATTAAAATCAGTTAAGTTTTTTTTCGAAGATGCAACGGCGGCCATCTTGTTAACTGCGCGACTATGCTGCGCGTCTTCTGAGTCCAACCAACTCCATTTGTATTTTTTGTTAGGTAAGTGCTCGTTTCTCAAGTTTTATTTAAAGCCACATTCCAAAACAAAAAAACATAATTGAATTATCATAAAGAAAAATAACCAATCTTTAATTTTATTATTATAGCAACCCGGTTTACCTGAGATAACCTCTATTATTTTATCGTAAGTCAAACCAAGAAATAAAAAGACAACAATAATTTAACAACCACGCTAAGTTGTGTGATGTGTTTTATCCTGGTAGGTAGGTACTTACCTACTACTTATGATTTAGTAAATCCGTGTTGATCTATTATTCAGGTAACTTGAATGCGTCCCATTACTGGGCATTCACCATTAGTTGGTTTTGCAGATGCGCCTATTGTTTGCGAAGCCCGATGGCTTTGCTGGTAAGTCAACTTTCAACACCGTCGCCGGTGCCTACGTAGCTATATTAGGCTATTGGCTATCTAAGCGCACTGATGCGGTAACGGCCTCAAGCCAGCCAGGTCGTGGTCGTGGCCGCGGCTACATTAGTGCGCGTCTAGCTGAAAACGGGATGAAGAACCGCGGCATCAGCCTCTCTTTTCATGTGCCATACGGATAAAAAAAAATGCACATTTAAAGCCCGGTACGATTGAATTGCCTGAGGCTTAATTACTTATACCTACCATAATGAAGCAACATTAAAAGTTGCACCGTATATACAGTGTTTAGACTAAGCAAGTCGATTGTAGGCATGCCACAGGCAAGGAACTGGCATCGTGTAAGTAAATGGGGCTTAAGGCTTAGCACGCATTGAAATTAAAAGCACTCTGTTTTTTGAATAGCTGAAAACGTCATACCGCGTACAAACACGTGCTGCGTCTGGCAGTTACTCTCGATATTATTTCAGTACCATCATGGATTTCTGGCGACCAGCGTGTGTTGTGGCTTTGGTTTTAAAAATTACAAAAACGTAAAAAACGCCGTCACCAGAGGTACTGGGTACATCCACTAACTTATATAGACATTTTAAAGGATACTTTTGCAAAATGTACCTAGGTACAACGACGATGCGATATCATCCCGACAAGCTTTTTTAAGTACGACAGAATGTTGATCGGTACTTTTGATAAAGTATTACGTTAAGTTGTGGGCCAGTATCTACAATATGAAGAAACTATATTTTGTAAGTTAATACCGATGCGTGCTCCACTATATTATTACTATGGGATACAAAAACATCGCGCGTTTTCGGCAGTACCCTCTTACCCACTAGGCACTCTGGGCACGTGTCCAGGGCCCCGCGATCGATAGGGGTCCCCTAGTTTCTGCCAGATCACCAAAACATAACCGATATTTATTACCGAAAAACATATTAATTTCGAAAAACTCAAACGATTATGACTGACTACAATACCTACCCGCTTATTAGCTTTTGCGTGCGCGAAGCTACTCTACTCTCGCTCGAAAATCAGGCTTTCCGATTTCGGCATGCTTAGATAAATTTATATATATATTAAAATACAATTTAATGGTATACTAATAGCCCAGTCAATAACCACATCAAACATCGCAAACGCGCATGTAACTACGATTCTCTTATATGTTGTAAGGTCCCGTGAGAGTAGTTTATACCAAGTTTGCAACCCTGAAAACCTAATGAAGAGGTAATATTTGTTTGTTTGTAAGGTTTAATCTCCGGAACTACCAGACTGATTTGAAAAATTATTTTTTCATTGGATTTCTCAATTCTTGAGGAAGGTTATAGGCTAACGCACGAAGTCGCGGGCAGAAGCTAGTTCTTGAATAATTTAAGAATTTTGCTTATCTACTCTTATCTACGCAGGGGCCCCGTGATCCTTATGGGCGCAGGGCCTCCAATAGGTTAATTAAAGACGGCTCTGATTACTAGCCAAATGTAGCAAATTACGTTTTTAAAAACCGGCACTGAAAAATATTGCCAGTGCGTGCATTTGTACAGAAAGTTATACGTAACATACTTACATTTTTCGGCGGTTTCAAACCGCTTACGTTTAATCGCAGCGCGTGCTAAACCTATGTAGGTAATACTCGATTTATGAGATTGAACTGTGCTTGTCGAATTTTGACCATTCATTACATGTCAAGATCCCACCGTACCTCGAAGAGTGTGTTAGATGTAAACCGTCGGCTCCGGTTCTCATCATGTATGAATTTGGGATAGCGAGAAAGCCGATAATCCGACAATAGTTTAACTAACCTAAAAAACGGTATGGTGCGGTTGGGAGGTTCTAATGGCAGTGTGGAGTGGTACCTATACGTAGTAGCATATAATATAATATAAGGCATTAGGGATAACTGTTAGAATGAGTAATAAAGGGAACGCTGCACTGAACACACGTCTATTATTTGACGCCTCCGGAACCCCCCACACCTCATGGCGACCCTGCCAGCCGTGTCGTGTCGGGCGCGGGTATTTTTTGTGGTCAGCACATTCCTATACGTAGGCGCTGAGGCCCTGTGGGTGAGCAGTTAAAAATTGCATCGGTTGAAGAACAATAAAGCGTGCAAGTGAGCACTAGCGATAATTATAAAAAATCCAAATTCATATTATAAAAATCGCAATGGGAAAAACTTATTCAAAACAGGAAGAAAAGGAAATTATAATCGCACAAAGTGGACAAAACAATGCCAGAACCCAGGAAACGGAACAACACACGCAAATTAATACCATACTTTTGGGAATTCTTTTGGCTGCGGTAGCTGTGGGCGTGCTGTACCTGATGTGGCGCCGGAACAAGAATAACCAGCAAAAGTGGATGCAACGGCAGATTAACGTCGAATTTCTGAGGCGGATGGTGTCCAGACTCTCTGCAAGGAGGGCTGCTGCCGGGGGAACCATGTTTACAGGAGGCGCAGAAGCCGACATCGGACTTCAAAACGTGTGAGTACAGTGAAAGTGTAAAAGAGAAGTGAAAGCGTATCCTCTATAAATAAGAAAAGAACTTGTGAGTGAAAAAAAAAATAGGTTAAGCACTATGGACATTAGTTTCATATCATATCCTTAGCATACCAACTATAGCTTATTGGTATTTTTAAATGTAGTGTGTATTGATAATTATTTTCTATAATATGTAGACAAAGATTATGACTTCGCTATTAGGATCCTATGGAATCGCATTTAGAAAATATCTGCACGAAATTAGAAAAAATACAAGTAGATTTAAGGAAATTAGGAAGTGAAAGGAGAGAAAAATATAGAGAAAACACGCTAAGTAAAATAGAGCAAGCAGAACAATATTATGAGGAATTCAAACAAATAATAAGACTAGCAAATGAGCAAGAAAACAGTCCTAATTATTTGTCAGTACGTATTAAGGAAAGTCTAACAGATAGAATATTGTTAGTATATGATAAAATTAAAACTTATAAACAAAATATAGCGTTAAGCCGAAGTTTACCAGACACTAGTTCAGAAAGGGAGGTATATTATCCAGCAAAAATGGAAACATTTGATTTTAAAACGGCTGCTACTTTAGTGCCGATAATGGACGACAAAGATGAGACAGTTGAAAAAATAATTGAAGGAATAGAGATGTATGATACCTTTCTCAAAAGTAAGGATTGCAAAAATCATCTAATTACTTATGTACTTAAAACAAGGTTGACTAGAAATGCAAAATTGAAGCTAAAAGCTAGCTATGCATCTTGTGGTGAGTTGATACACGACATAAAACAGTATTTACTGCCCAAGAAGTCAGCAATTTCTTTGATAACGCAATTAAATAATGTTTCCCAAGAAGGATTATCGATTTCGAAATTCGGTGAAAAAGTTGAAGACCTTTTTGTGAACCTTACAATCTCGCAGGCTGATTCTAATGAAAAAGCAAACGAGATTTTAAGGCCCATAAATGAACAGTTAGCTATAAAAAAGTTTGCCGACGGGTTACGAAATAGACGGTTAAGCACGATTATTGCAGCTAGGAATTACGCAAATCTAAAAGATGCCGTGCGCGCAGCAGAGGATGAGGAGCTGGCACAGCCCCAGACGTCCCACGCTGTGCTCAACATGCAAGGTAAGTCTAGAAATTATTATAGAGGTAGGTCTGTACGCGGGTACCGAGGTTCTCATCAGCAAGGTACACGAGGAATTTTTAATCAAAATCGGCCAAGCCAACCTCACAGAGGAACTTATTATAACCGAGGGTTTTATAGTAATCGTACACAAAATAATTTTAGAGGAAGAAGCGGAGTTCGTTCGTTTCGAGGAAATTATAATCAAAACCAACGGGGTCGACAGAATGTTTATTCTGCTCAACCCATGAACTCGGACGAAACCCAACAAAGTAAATCGGAACAAGATAATAAAACATTTTTTCGTGAATAAAGAATACATTTTAACATTAAACGAAAATATAAGGTACGTTTCTATGAATTTATATAATAAGGAATGCTTTTGGTTACTTGATACTGGAGCGTCAATTTCCGCTGTACGGGCTCAAGCGGTATCGGAATTCGTAGAAGTACACTGCGATAACATAGTTATAAATGGTATAGGTGGAAAGATTTATTCAAAAGGTTACGTTTATTTAAACCTACAATTACATGATGGTTCGATTTACCAGCATAAATTTTATTTATTTGACAAATTACCATGTAAAGGAGATGGTATTATTGGATTAGACTTTTTGACAAAGTTCAACACGAACATTGACTTAGAGAAATCATATTTAAGACTAAAACATCAAAACACTTATTGTGATTTACCCATATTTACGTCACCTAAGGTATCTATGAGTTATATCACTATACCAGCGCGAAGCGAATCGATTCATTATATACAGTTAAAAGAAAAAGTTACAGAAGATTATGTCATTTATCCAAAAGAGTTACAAGAAAATATTTTTTTAGCAGGACTAATAGTTAGACCAAAAAACAATGTAATTCCTGTACAAATACTTAACACAAGTGAACAATCAATATCCATACCAATATTTCAGCCAAATCTTCATCCAATAGAAGATTATAAAATATGTACATTCAGCAAGACTAATGCTAATGCAGAAAGAGCTCGAACAATATTACAATTATTGAAACTTGATCACTTACATTCCAGCGAGCGAAGTAGCATTGCGTCATTATGTTCCAAGTACAGTGACATATTTCACTTACCAGGCGATAAGCTAACAACTACAAACATCTATGAACAATCCATACATTTAAAACCAAACACTAATCCAGTTTATGTAAAGCCATATCGAACACCAAATAGTTTAAAGCCAGAAATAGATCAACAAATTCGAAAACTACTAGAAGATGACATCATTGAAGAGGCTACTAGTGAGTGGTCCAGTCCAATCTTGTTAGTACCTAAAAAACCGACAGAAACGGGAAATAAGAATTGGAGATTAGTAATCGATTATCGTAAACTCAACGAACAAATACAAGATGACAAATTCCCACTACCGAACATAGTTGAGATATTAGATTCATTGTCGGGAGCCGTATATTTTTCACATCTAGATTTAAGTAATTCATATTATCAAGTAGTTTTGTCAGAAGACAGCCGAAAAGTAACAAGTTTCTGTACAAACACCGGGCAATACCAAATGAAAAGATTACCCATGGGACTAAAAATTAGTCCAAGCGTTTTTTCACGAATTATGACCATAGCGATGTCAGGACTTAATTTAGATAAATGTTTTATATATTTAGATGACCTTGTAGTATTTGGTAGAACAATACAACAACACAACAAAAACCTCACTGACGTATTTGAAAGGCTACGTAAAGTAAACTTAAAATTAAATCCAAAAAAATGTAATTTCCTACAGACAGAACTTTTGTACTTAGGTCATGTAGTTTCAAAAGAAGGAGTTTCACCTGACCCAGAAAAAATAAAAATAATTAAAGAATATCCAGAACCAAAAAATGTAGATGAGCTAAGACGATTTATAGCATTTTGTAATTATTATAGGAAATTCATTGATAAATTTGCAGATATAACTATTCCATTGAATAATCTCTTACGAAAAAATGTACCATTTGTATGGACATCCGAATGTATGCAATCATTTCAAATTCTAAAAAAACCACTAATGTCACCACCAATATTGCAATACCCAGATTTTTCTAATGAAAATGAATTCATTATACAAACAGATGCATCAAATATATCGGTAGGAGCAGTTTTATGCAACAAAAATATGAGACCAGTAGCTTACTCAAGCAGACCATTAAACAAAGCAGAGAAAAATTACCCAACCATACAAAAAGAGCTAGTAGCAATAGTATGGGGAGTAAAATACTTTAGACCATATCTTTTCGGAAGGAAATTCACTATTATGACGGATCACAAACCTTTATTATATCTATTCGGAATGAAAGATCCATCAAGTAGACTTTTAAAATTCAGATTAGCCTTAGACGAGTATGACTTTAATATAACTTATATAAAAGGTAAAAATAACGTAGTTGCGGATGCACTATCGCGTATAACAATAACTTCAGATGAATTAAAGGAGATGCATGAAAAGAGTATGACTGTAATGACGAGAGGACAAAAATTGAGGGAACAGGAAATGAGAGAAAGAGAAAAGAATAAGGAATTGGTAATCCATAGTAAAGCCACAGATGAAAGGTGTGATCAGCCCAGAGTCGTGGAAATATTAAGGATTCCGAATGGTTCAGTTGAAATGACCTTTGTTAAGGGAAATGAAATAAAACAATTAAAGAAACATAAAGATATAGTAGAAAATGAATGTTTTATATTTGCGCAAAGTAAAAATATTATATACATTAACCATGATTTTCATTCACAATTTACGCGAGCCGAATTTGTGGAAAAATTATGTGATTTTTGTAAATCAATAAAAGTAAACGAGATTTGCTTAATAAAACGAGACGAAAACGCGTTATTCATTAAAGAACTTCTGAATGAAGTTAAAAACTCAAGTAAATATGAAGGCCCTACAATACACATTTTACGAGGTATTAAAAGAATAGAGATGCAAAACGAAAAAGAATTTATTTTAAATGACTATCACCTATTACCTACTGCTGGGCATGCAGGGGTACGTAGAATGATAAATAATATCAGGCGATCATTTTACTGGCCAGAGCTAGAACAAGACGTAAGACTATTTATTAAAAAATGTGATAAATGTCAAATAATGAAATATGGTCGTAATACCATTCAGCCTATGGTTGTCACAACAACGGCAACCTCGGCTTTCCAAAAAATATTCTTAGATATAGTGGGCCCAATAGATAAGGATTTAGAAGGTAATTCATATATATTAAGTATACAATGTGACTTAAGTAAGTTTGTAGAGGTATATCCATTACTTAATAAGGAAAGTAAAAGTGTAGCCAGAGCATTAGTTAATAACTTTATATTAAGGTTCGGTATTCCAAATACGATATTAACAGACAGAGGCACCGAATTCATGTCTTCTACGATGATAGAAGTATGCAAGTTACTAGGAATAGAAAAACTGAATTCAACATCTTACCATCATCAAACTATAGGATCTCTAGAGAACGCACATAAACACCTAGGAGCTTATTTACGCACTCAATGTGACAAACATCCAGAAGCTTGGAGTCACTGGTTACCATACTGGTCCTTTACATATAACAATACAGTCCACACTATTACAAAGTATACACCATACGAATTAGTATTTGGTAAACCTAGTAATATTCCATGTAGAGTCAGCACTACAGTAGAACCATTGTATAACCCAAATGATTATTGTTTAGAACTTAAGTATAGATTACAGTTAGCATGTAAGGATGCAAAAGAAAATGTAATGAAACACAAACAATTAAGAAAATGTAATTTTGACAAGAAAACATATCCTGTAACGTATAAAAATGGTGATAAATTATTAATTAAAAATGAAAATGCAAGTAAATTAAATCAATTGTTTGAAGGTCCATATACAGTTATAGAAGATTTAGAACCGAATGTAAAAATAGATAAAAATGGAAAAATTGATGTAGTACATAAAAACAGAACAAAATTATATACATAACAATAACAGTTTTCATACAAAAAAAAAAAAAAATTACTAATTAAGTTAATGTAAGCTTAAGTAAATAAGTACATTATATGTAAAAAAAAAAAAAAGGAATCTCTTTTTTTTTTTTTTCAATAGAACCCCCTATATGTGGAGTGGTACCTATACGTAGTAGCATATAATATAATATAAGGCATTAGGGATAACTGTTAGAATGAGTAATAAAGGGAACGCTGCACTGAACACACGTCTATTATTTGACGCCTCCGGAACCCCCCACACCTCAGCAGCAGCTCCATGTAGGTAACATAAAATACCTATTTGGACCAATTGATTGATCTGATTTGAGCCGCTCGGAAGGCGGTACTAAACGAGCAATACTTTTAGTGCTTACGTAACTGCAACACTTTCCAAGTACCTATGGCTCAGCAATATTTTTAGTGCAGAATTGTATTACCCGTCTATGTTTCCACACGAGTAACAATGACCAATGAATAGTTGCCGGACCACACTTAAAACATGCCTAGCACTGTGTTGCAGCCTCACATTGCCTAGATACGGAGTAGAGAAAAGTCTTATGGCTCCTACGCACCCTACACACTATGCCGGCGGCACGGCAGCCGTCTTTTGCCGCGCGGCACGTATCCCCGGCTTTTGCGCCTTCATTTCCTTTGCGATCCTTTGTGCGGCTTTGTGCGGCAGGGCCGGGTGCGCCGCGGCTTGCCCGGTGTAGTGTAGGAGCTATAAGATGCGGATAATGTTACGAACCAGAATAATAGGAGCTCGAGTTATTCGATGGACTTCTTTTAAACCACGGTAATCTTTGCTGAAAGTACACAGGCTCGACTCGGCTCGTCTTTCCTAATACACAAACAAGCAAGCCAAACAGTTTTTTCTTCAACTTTAGTTTTTATGGCGTACAGCAAAATACCTAATAACGCAGTCATGCGATGAAACACCAGCGAGCTTTAAGTACCGGCGACCCAACAAGACCGCGGTAAAGCTTGCTGGTGGATCAGGCGCTTTTAAGTTATTGAAGTTTACATAAGTAGGTTCATACTTAGGCGACTGTACCATCAAAGAAGTTCATATCTAACTAGTTTCAAAACAAAATCCCGTGAACACGATGGCCACATCTGTTACCGGCTCGGTTCTATAGTCGCCGAGCGGTGCAAGCAAGAATAGTCCCTGCGGTGGTTAGATATGAGCTTCTTCGATGGTACCTATAGATATGTATCAATCTGCCTAGCCTTCGCCCAACTATATTGGCTCCGGCTTCCAGTCTAACCGGATGCACCTGAATACCAGTATTTTACATGGAGCGACTGCCTATCTGACCTCCATAACCGAGTAACTGGGTAACACGAAACCCCTTGGTAAGACTGGTTGTTAGACTTTCGGGCTTCTGATGACCAACGGGTCATCAACGGGTCCCGGCTATCATTCGTGGAAAAAAATCCACGAATGATAGCCGGGACCAACGGCTTAAAGTGCTTTCCGAGGCACGGAGGAGTCTCGGTATGTAAAGATGGTCACCCATCCACATACCAACCCCGGCAAGCGTAGCTTAACCTGATGGATCGACCCGTGCGGCAGTTATTAATTTACCACGAGCTCCTCCTATAGATATACGTATAGATACGTATACTATAGATGTCAAATAGAAGGTACCTATTTGTGGCAGTTTTATGTATTTGTGTAATTTGGGAATAAACGGCTTTTATTATATTATTATTATTTTTAAATGTTGTTCACATATCTCGGGACCCTGAGGTCCCGGACCTAAAGGTCCGGGGGACGGAGTACGAAGGCCCGAAGCCAACAGCAAAGCTCCGATAGACGTTTTTAATGAAGTAAAGCACCAACCGACGATTATCCCTGTTCGCACTATGCAAGTGCAGCCAAGGACAACCCTCGGTTAAATTGGTATAGGACTATTGCAGAATATGGAAATAAAGATATTTTGAATTATTGGTTTGGGTGGCTAAGTGAACTGGTTATCTTGAACTATGGACAGACTATGGCCCCTGCTTGACCAATGTTTTATATAAAATACGCAGATAAAATATCAAGGGGTGACTTGCACACTCAATAATGGGCCCCCGAAAACGGTCGCTAGCACAAAGTGTCATAGGGACAAGGGGGCAACATGTCCTGAGGTGTTTATGAGGAGTGGACAGGTATTCCGAGGCTTTCAGGAAAATCCCGGAAGAACGGTCAAGATACCAACATCTTACTGGAATAATTCCTTGCTACTGGAATACTTCCTTGCTCCGAGCACATTTGCTCTTTCGAATCTCCTCTCAAGCCGGCCAATAAAGGCAAGAAAGAGGTGGAAGTTCTGTTTCCGTCAGTCAACTAGCCGGCCAATTAAAGCAAGACAGAGGTGAGGAACAAGATTTCTCCCGTGAGATAGGGTCCGTATGGTTGCTACTGCCCAACAGCTCGCCACATGCTGCCCTGCGGGTTTCTGTATCTCTCTTGGTCTGGCTCCTCACCCTAAAAAAACTCTACTGATGGCAAAGTAAACTCTACCGGCACAGACCTAGAGTCCGGAGCGCGCAAGCCCCACCACGATGTCAACGTAGAGATACGGCGGGTTTATTATTATTATTATTTGTGGGAGTTTGGTTTTGCGCTTGGAATACCAAAATTTACGTTTATTTTTTTTGCATTATGAGTTCGTAATTCGTTCCACAAATAGGTACCTACGCCTACCCGTTTGGTAGTAGCCGTAGTAGAGGCTTGTGGCTAAGTAATAACAGCCGCACTGGTTAAGCTACGTTTGCCGCGGTTGGTCCGTGGATGGGTGATCATCTTTACCTAGCGAGACCCTTCCGTTCCTCGGAAAGCACGTTATGCCGCTGGTCCCGGCGGTCATGTGTAGATCTTTGACAGTTGTTACAAGCCGGGTTGTCAGAAGCCTGAAAGTCTGACAACCAGTCTGCCAAGGGCTATCGTACTACCCAGTAAGTGCGTTGTGGAGGTCGGATAAGCAGTCGCTCCATGGAAAATACTGGTATCCGGTTAGACTTGAAGCCGACCCCAAGATAGTTGGGAAAAGGCTAGGCAGATCATCATCTGCCTGAGTTCGTAAGTATTTCACTTAATTTTATGACGCTCCGGACAAGTTGCGGTACAGATAAGTTCAAGTTTGAGTACTACTAAACCGTATTTTTGTAATCTTTGAACTGCGCGTAACAGTAGAATGCGCTCTTATTCGACAGACGCGAAGTTAACGTTAGCGTATCTGACAGCGGATGAGAACTAAAAGCGTTGTTTCGTATTACTGAATTTCTTTACATATTTATGTGAATTAGTAAGAAACGTATATAGCGGTTAGTTCGTATCGTTAGCTGGATTCGCATATTTCGGCTTCTTATACTCTTCAGGTACTGTTCATCTTCCATTACACATGTTTGCAAATGAATTCGGTAACAGCTTCCAAAATCAATCGGAACGGCAACGGCGCTCGTTAAGGCTAAGCGTATGCTTAGACGCAGGTGACGCAGGTCCACGCAGCTCAGGGCAGAGCATTTTTTGTAATGCATGAACGTACTAACAGCTGCGTACGCTGCGGCGTAGGCACGTGCGACGCAGACATGTGTCTGTTGTGCTCTGCGTCTTGTTGTAGAGCTGGCACAGATTTCTGCACAACGCGTGCAGGTCTTCATTTGTTTTTTTGCAGGTAACGCAGAACAGCCGTCTATTGTTTGTACTAGCTGGACGCGAATGTGTCTGTAGAGCTGCGTTCGCGGTCTATGTCTGCCTCGCCTGCACTTCTCTGAAAAATCTGCGACGTATCAGTGCTATTTCGATCCATAAGTTGCATTCCGCCTAATCGATACTCACAATAAAACCAAGCTGGTAAAAAAGAGTAGAAACTGAATAAAAACTGTTTCTCTCTCTATTTCATGAATTATTAATTAAAAAAAAAAAAAATTGACATTTAAAATTGGAGGATTATGTAGGTACAATGTTTATTAAACTTTGACTGAAAAAATAAAAACGTAAGTTACTGCAATATTTTATTACCGTTTTATCATTGCGGTTTAAACAAAGCTTGGAGTCAAGATGCAGCCTACTAATGGCCATGATGTGTCATGGTCTATGTAATAACAGGTTCTATTGTGCAGACATCACCAATAACCTATGTTTCATTGTATCTAGGACTGTGTTGCGTCGAGAAGCGCGTGTGCCCCGGCTATTCCACACCGAAAGGTGCAGAACTCACGCTGGTGCGCGGGCGCCTCTCCGACGCGGCGACGCATTGTAGAAAAGAATAACACACATTTCATCGATTTTGATACTTACCTATTTTCGCGCTTACACACTTTAAGTTCAAAAAGTTGGCTATTGAATCTTTAAAATTTTTATTCTTTGCAGTTAAATATCTATTATTTATAATTTTATTTTTTTGCTATGTATCTTCTGGACAATGTGGTATATATAAATAAATAGCCATGTTTTACCTATTATTCCAGAATTCGTTTGAGTACATACTTCTCACAATGCATGCATTAAACTAAGCTCCTATCTAGTACCTAACCATTATTTCGCGGACATTTGTATGGGTTACACGTTTACCTAGTTTTTAAGATATTCTGTCTCACTTTATTTGTAATGTGTAACTGTTTTATGTCCCGATAAAGTAAAATAAATAAATGAATATACAGCAATAATAACATAGATTTGCAATTTTAATGTTTGCGACTGTACCAATACAAAATGTAAGTAGAAGTTTACATGGAAGTTTAACATACTTCTACATAGTAAACCAGGTCGAAATTATCATGGTTGGAGATGACTATTTCTTGACTATTTTTTGACACCAAATTCAAGTTCAAAAACGTAAGCGTTCCGGAGTAATCAGTTTAGGATTGTGGCGAGAAAGGCTCACCACGTAATCCTCACCAAGACACCTTTATATCTCTGGAATCCCATAATAACTATTTTAGAGATTTAGCATAGCGTTACGAGTTTCTTAACAATTTTTGGATTGAACTAAGTCGATACATACTCCCAGCCGTTTGGTTGCAGTGAGGTGAGGATTGTGTGGAGATGTTCACCACACAAATCCTGCATCGCGCAATTAGAGTTTGCCGCTTGAACAACATATATTAGACTATCCGACATCAATCGTTGGGCAGTTGCCCGCCAGACACGACACCCGTCTGGTCGGAGGATCCTCCCTTTCCATAGAGGAGAAATGAACTTTATACCCTGTTCCTCATGCCTCTGAATACCTATTATAAATTAAAGTCGTTTTTCGTTACCGTCAGCCGTCTGTGTGACCGCGTTGTTCTCCTAATCTCCGCAACGTATTTGGATGCGGTTTTCACCATCATTTATAGAATTAATTCTGGAAGGCTTATATGTATTGTATATTAATATTAAAATGACATAATATTATAATAAAGAAATCTCGATGTTATGTCAAGTCGTATAAACCGTGCGAGATAGGGGCACCTCGCTAGTCTCATATAAATGAAGAATGATTCCCAAGCAATATTTTGCTAAGGATCAATCAATCTGCCTAGCCTTTTCCCAACTATGTTGGGGTCGGCTTCCAGTCTAACCGGATGCAGCTGAATACCAGTATTTTACATGGAGCGACTGCCTATCTGACCTCCACAACCCAGTAACTGGGTAATACGATACCCCTTGGTAAGACTGGTGTCAGACTTTCGGGCTTCTGACGACGCTTAACGACTGTCAAAGATTCACGAATGACAGCCAGGACCAACAAATTTTTGCTAAGGATACCTTACCTAAATAGTATATTATTCACTAAGGGAATAGAGCAGTGTCTTAATGTCGCGGGCTATATTTTGAATTCCGAACGTAACGAAGGATTCTAGGGCTCCCGAGCGTGGCGCGGGAGCTGTGAGTTAAGAATAGAATTCTAGAGCAGCGAAAATTACCGAGCAGGTGGTGTGAAAAATGTATACTGGACAGTCTGTACCAAACTTTCAGAAACGACCAAAATAAACCAGCGAGTACGTTTCGAATTTAAATTTTGATTACTGAAACAATTCGGCGCGAAATTCAATAAAATGTTGTTATGGCCATAGTGTTGTCTGTTGGCTCGGTTTTGCTCAGTTGTCCGAAGAACTATTAAAAGTACACTAGAAAAGCATAAATAATTATAATAAATAATGCTTATTGTATTTGCCTAATGTTAAAACAATTTTATTTCAATGGGGTTACAAACTGCAAGGTCGTCTTAGGTGGCAGCACTGTTCACCGTCTACAAGCCGCCATTATTTTGTTTCTGTTTACTTTTCTGTCGATCACAAATTAAACGAAAACTAGATAAATATGTATCCAACTTGAGTGTAGCACTATTAAAAGACGAGCTAAGGAAAAGGGAAGTGTCTACCACTGGCAAAAAAGCAGCTGTAGTGCAAAAATAAATAAAAAATGAAAATTTTATAATTTATAGATTATTTTATGTTTGTTGACTGTATAAATTCTTTTTTGCTTGAAGTCTGGAGGCGTACGAAAGAAATAACCTGATTGGAGTTGAAAACTAACTTGAGGATGATCTTCCTGACAGAAAAACTTCAGAGATCTTAATTCTAGCACTGCTCTAATATGATAATATAAACACATTATCACACCACAAGTGCCTTTATGTAATGAAATCAGACTTAGTTCTCTTGGAAGCATCACTTGTATACGACTTTCTCCCATAAAAAAGTCTTCAGGTTTTAAAAGGATAGCTTAAAGTCTCGTCGAAATATAGGGTTCCAATTTTTTTTCGGAGAGCTTTCTCCCACAGTTTTCTTCTTTTAACATCTTTGGCAAATACATGGGTCCCCGTATTTTTGCAGTTAACAGCTGCGCAACTAGGCATATTAATTAATAATGCGTAAAAGAAGTCGCTTGTTTACAAAAAATGTGAAAACAAACATCCATACATTTAAAAAAAAATTGTTCTTCTACTGCTGCTGAATACCTACTAGTTAAACAAGATTTTTGAATTTGTAGGTTTTAATTTTGAAGGAGCTAAGCACGCTAAAGTAGGAAGAAGAAACACTTGGAATTGTAATTTACGTACCTATTTACCTATCCTTCACCCGGCGTTATCGAACTGTTTGGGTGTAGGTATTTCATTGCGTTCGATAGTAGGTAGGTAAATCTAGGAAATTATTAATTAGCATTTAAACAAAATAAAAACTTATTTTAAGCAATTTTTTAATAAATTCTAAACGATTGCTATTTAATTAGTAGGTACTACATGAGGTTCATCTTATGATAATTTTCGGGTTTTTCTTTTACTTTTTTTAAAGGTATTTATTTTTTACGGGTTCCTTTATCGACTCTGAACTCACCCTAGCTATTGCACGCAATTTCTTTAATACCCTGTATATAACGACATTAAAAGGAAAACTATCACAGTTAAGTAGGCTGTACAGGTTAATGAGAAATAATCAACCAACTTAAATTTCCAGTTTGAAAAACATGATCTCCCATACATTCCGTATGGGAGAACATGCTTTTCAACTACAATGTTAAGTTTGTTCTTGGGATAAATTCATACCAACTACGGAACCCTTCATTGTGCGTGGTCCGACACGCACTTGTTTATTTATAGAATTGCATTCAGTAACCAACTGACAATCTGTTGTATTGTCTGCTAAATCGTTCAAAGCATACTTATTGGAATAATTTTTCAATTATGTACAGTCAAATTACAAAAAAATATTATGTGCGTCCAATACCTATCTAAATAAAATTATGTTTTGTTGCAGATAGTTGGAAGCATGGAGAACAGTGCTAAAGTGTTTTCTTCGGATATTACGAGACTTGGTAGTAATCATAAAAATAATCTATATGATCTTTTGAATATAGTACCAGCAAAACCTCTTAAATTAAATGATATAAAAATATATACTTGCGATTATAGCCCTAAAACCGGTAAGTATTATATACCAAAACAAAAAACAAGACTCAAAGTAAGGACTGTTAGAGACATCAGAAAATCTTTTGAACAGGATGTTTATAGTCACCTAATATCTGACTTGGAAATGCAACAAAACATTTTATTTAAAAAAATAAGACGAGGTTCATCAAGAGACGATAATACAAAAAAATTGGCGACAAAAATTTTAAGGGGTGATACGCCTATTTCGAGGTCGATTTGGCAGATGCTGATTAATCTGAACCCAGAACACCAAAAATACCAACGCCAGTTTGTTTTATGGAATGGAAAATTTATTCAAGTGAACGGAAGTTTTGGAGGAATGAAAAAAAATATTTGTAACTATGATTTAGCAAGTAAGCCCCAGTGTTTACCTACACAAAATCAAAAGAAAAAATGTTTGAAACAGCATGAAGGAAATAGAAAGAAATTGCTTTTGCGCAGTTCATTAGCTGTTAAATTTAAACCGGGTCCTCTTTGCAAGAAACAATTTCTTGACAATTCACATCAAAAACATCACGTTGGCAACATCGAATTAATAAATCTTCCAAAACTTGGGCTGGATGTTCAACCTAAATACGGTACTGCTTTTGAATCGTCAATAAACCATTTTTTAAACAATTTGCGTAAAGAGGACGGCATTATATCCCGAAAATGGGCAGATTTAGCCGTGTCTGTTTTAGGTACAGTTCAAAATTCTAAAGCTGTTCAACTAAACAGAGATTGCGTATCATTTGATTTAGCTTACAAATATAATCAAAATAGATTGCTAATGCGCCGTGACGTAAATCATTGTTGTAACACTTCAGAGGTAATCGATACAGGTACACATTTCACGAAGCACCAAACAATAGAAAAAAGTGTGCAACTTGAAATAGAAGATATGGTACATAAAATAATAGATGCAGTAGAAATAAATTTAATTCAAGATACAATGTTCACTCAAGAACAGGAGTTAAACACGTTTCCTTGTGAAGATTCATACTCTGTGAGTACTGTAACACATGTAAAGGACAAATCAAAAAGAAAATTTGGTGAATTAGATAGACTTGACGTCACAGTTATTACGTTACCTGAAACCGAAGAACGTAATTTATCGAAAACCTGCAGCCAAATGTATTGTTCTTTAGGGTGCATTTGCGCGTCCTTAGAAGGTATTTACAATTTAAAACAACATTGCGGCCGTGTGGAATGCATGTTTGATTGTAAATGTGACTTTACTAAATATAAAAGTGATTTGTCATACACAAGGTGCACTGAACAATTTCCTGGGTTGTTAAGTATAGACAATGAAATGAATTTCAATTTAGCAAAGGAAGAGCAGAAATTTCATCAAACTGTCATTGTAACTGGCGAAAAAACAATTTTATTAAAAGGAGAAAGAAGAAATTGGAAAACATCAAAAAAATATGCAGATTTTTATAGTAATATGAGCTTAAAACATGAAAATCAGAAAACACAAAACTTATCAATAGTCGCATTAAAACTTAATTGTGATAATATTGAACCTTGGTGTATGGTTCATGAACTATACAAGTGTTTTTGTAAAGGTAAATTCACAGACACTTGTGCAGCGGGTTCAAATGAAGCTTTCGGTAAAGAACCACTGTCGAAAGAAAGTATTAGTGATATTGATTGTTTAGAAAACTCAAAAGTAATGAACGAAGTCAGTAATATCGAGGAATGTGAAAGACGAGAAGGCACAAATTCAGTCAAAAAATTTAAAATATCTGATAATACACATACTAAACCAAACAAAATACACACATCGAGAAGTATAGATAAAACTACGAATACTAATAAAATTACAGAAAAACTTAATTATAGTGATCCGGAGGAAGAAATTCAAATAAATCGCATCTTAGTTAAAGATGCAGGCACTGTAGTCAGGGGTAGTTCAGACAGTATAAATATGAATGCTGAAAAGCGTATGCTGACAAGACATACAGTTAAAAAGTTAAATATGCAACAATATTCTAATAACGATGATAACGATAACGATAATCATGAAAACAAATCAGATTCCGGAGGTAGTGATAATTTAGAGTTAAGCAAAAGTATGTCTAGTTCAAGGACGAGTGCATACGAAGGAAGAAAATACAGTAATGGCTATTATAAAAATACGAATTATAAAATATCAACTATGGAGAAAAATGATAAAAGACTTCAAGAAAGATTGGCCTTTCTTTACAGTAAATGTTGCATAGAAGATACTATCATTAAACCAAAAAGTAAAACGAAAGAGACTGCTCGCCTTCTGCAATTACTTTGTGATACTGATAAAAACGATGAAGACCTGGCACCCAAGTCAAAAAGAAGGCGTTTATCCAATGACACCAATCTTGTGACTTGGTTAGAATCTAATTATAAAATGTTTAGGCAACGAAATGATAGCGGCCTTTTAAAAAATGCTTTGGAACCTCCGCAACATGGGAAAGTTGCACTGCATTCCTGGGGTTTTATTTTAAAGAGATATCGAGAGCGGAAAAACCTTTTCTTAGTAACTCGACAACCACCGTTCAGAATTTTTATGGCAGTAAATACTGAAAACCCATTTTTTGAAAACTGCATTGACATAAATGATATTCGATTTGCGGACTTACACAAATATCCTCAAACCGTAAAAAACTTACTTATAAATGCAACAGAATTAAAAGATAATTTCTGTATATTACGTGGTTTGGCTTTCTGTTGGGAATTAATCGGCTCTGTAACTAAGGTAAACGAGAGTAACGAACATGCTGAACAAGAAGATACGCCAGAAATTAACATGGAATCATCTGCTATGGATACGTTAGGTGTATATAATCAAAATAATTCTGTGGTAAGACAATCGGTAGTTAACAATACGGAACAAAAGGATATGGAAACATACGATGCTAATCAAGGCAATTCAGAGGTTAACAAATTATTATTTGAAAATTCTGAGCACACAGAAACAATAACTGTTTTTAACCACAATTTGGAAATAAGGGATTCGTTAATTGAGAATACAGAACAAAATGATTTGAATGATGATAAAATAGATGCACTTAATCAAAATAATTCTGCCGTAAAAAAATCGGTACTTGAGAATATGGAACAAAAGGATATTCTAAGTAGCTCAGACAAAGAGTTCGAAAGTAGTACAGGATGTTCTGACGATACCGGATCATCAAAATGGTTTGTTATGACTATAGAAAATGATTTTAGTGAAATCAGGTTTTTTAGAAAAGGATTTTTTGTCAAATATCTAAGTATTATAAATGCTATTAACGTTGCACGCTTGTCTGGAAAAACTGTGCGGTTGTCTTCTAAGAAATGTATAGAACAACCAGAAGCCCCACAATTCGGTATATACGCAATTCCCAATGACAACGAATATTGCGTTTTTGTTGGACCATATGAAATGTCAGACACTTTAGGGATAGAGACCATTAAGACAATTTCAGATATTAGAAAATTTAAAAGGACAAGAGGTTTTTGGATAACGACAAACAAAATAGATAATTTGAAAGTAGTAGAAAACCCGTTATCGTTTGTGGCGCTAACAAATAGCCGGATCAACAGCCTACCTTTAGAAACTCATTTCAATGCAAATGACGAAGTAAATACAGACCAACAAGAAAAGCCTGATATGCAAGAAAGTCTCCACATAAACAAAATTGAGGAATCGAAAGAAAGTTCGCCGCTTAAGAAAGGCCAAATAAAAATTGTTAAGCCTATTAAAATACGCAAAACAAATGGCTTTTATCACCTGGCATCAGACGGTGTTTTAAAAAAAATATCGTTATACCCTCAAAATACTACAAAAGCCATGCCCGTTGTATTAAAAACGTCTATAAACATGGAAGACAATAGTGCAAACACATTATTAAAGCCTATTGGGATTTCCAATGACTTAAATCTAAACCAGATTCCTGAAATATCACCAGAGCCATTTGCTGAAACATCATCATCAGCAGCATCTCAAATAAAGATCTCTGCTGTATTTTCTACACACGACGACGATCCCATACCTAAACGCACAAATCACGAAGGAGGCATGTTTATTTTAAAACCTGAAGAAATTAATAGGAAGGTGGTCCAAAATAAATTGACCGAAATGATATTGACTTCTGGAGATGAGTATAATATAAACGATGGAACAACAAATCTTAGTTTATTCCAATCGGATGTCTCGGGTCTAGAAAATGTTACTATTGAAGAACACCACTCAGTGTCCGACGCTGAGTGGTGCAATCTGAGTGATGATATTTATGTTATATCCGATGATGAAAATTATAGATCTACTGATACTACCGTAAACTGTAACATCTGGACGGACGTATGGATAGAATGTAAAAATATTCCGAACCTTGGCTGGATCGCGGGAATAAAGAATTTGAATAATTTACTCAGTTTTAAAATACCTGGATGTGAATATTCAGAATTTTACCCTGAAGAAGAAGTATTTACCAAAATAAACTCGTAAGTATTTTATTGCTGATCTGAAGGGTTTCTTCTATTTACCGATTTTTATTTGTTGTTTGTTCCTTATCGCGCTCAGAGCCGAGGGCTGATCCAGGATATATTTTTGGGAGGGGCCCAGGGCATGAAGCGTCACCCATAATATTGGACTATGCTATGACTTAGGTAGGTAGGTATACGCAAATCAGATTGCCCCAGAGTCGGACAAGTCGTTTCACTCACGAAACGAATGTAATTGAAGCGGTTTCGTATTAATCTCAGTTCTTTGTTTTGTTTAAACTGTTGGGGGGGTGGGGAGGCTTGGGTTTGACCCAGTACCCTGGCTCCGAGCAATATAAATGCTAGGACTTTGCTGCAATTGTAATATTTAGTTTTAATTCCGCAAGGCACTAGATCCGAAAATGCAAAATGCAGCAACTCCTTCCCGCCCACAAAAATACGCACATGTAGAAGGTGCGATAAATATAATGCGGCATGTTACCCAAACATACGTATACTTGACACGTGTTTCGTCGCAGGCGGAAAGGCGGTGCTTGCTGCATGCTGCATTATGGGTTCTCGGCTTGTCACATTTCAAATACTTTTTTCACCCTAAATATCTTACTATGTATTCAAAGCTTGGCGTACTTATCTATTTACATTTTTAATATTTCAGAGAATTACGTAAAAGGATTAATAGTTTTAATGATTTAGAATTGCAATGGACAGTTCACGAGTCAATTGACCAACTTCAAGGACAGGAAATGAATCCTGAGCATTTGTACCCAGATTATGTAAGTATCGTTGTTTTGAAAATTGACGAGGAACTGAAGCGCTTCGGTGTCAGAAGAGAGGTGTTAGAGAGTAATTGACATCCGTCCAATTCTAGTCCAGCCAGTGTATTTTCTATTATTTTATTATTTTCCATTTTTTATGATTTAAGTACTTTTTTTATGATTTATTATTTTAAGTTGTAGTCTTCGCGACGCGCCACATTCGTGTTATATTTTGTTTTTAAGGTTAGGTTTTTAACAAATCACATTAATTTCCTCAGATACTTACTCCAGAAGGGCTGTTACACACGAGTGAAATAACAAAAAGTAATAAGGATAACCTTAAAACATATTCAAAAAAACAACCGAAAGGCAAAGGCCGTGGGACGAGATCCCCGCGTGAAATTGGCAAGGTATTACCTACATAAATAAACAATCCAGTCGAATATCTTCGATCTTGTCCAAAAACTGCTGCTTAGTTTAAGGGGTGTTAACCTACAGAAAGAAAAATACCACGCCTGTATTTCCCTAAGGAGTAGGCAGAAGTACCTACATCCACACTCCATCAGTTACGTATGCTTAGCCCCATGTAACGAGGGTAAGCCCGTTATCAATATCGGGTATAAATTCAGACTCCGGGCTGACAAATTCGTAATGGAAAACCCGGTAGGTACCTAATACTTTGCCCATCTTGGGGATTGAACCCAGGACTCCAGGATTACACACATTAACATTGCGTGAAAAACCCTTTATCGATATTTATATGTATGTATAAAATCCCTGTATGCATGAAACTAACTTTATAATAAAGAGAATTTTAATATTGTATGAAATAAAACCTTAAATGATCTACAACATAATAAAAAAAAGTAAATTTTTTTAAAACCTTGAATTTAGAAATAAATTCAATTCGCGGTTGTTTTACTTTTGCTTGTGTTTTCAATTTTGTTTTCAATCTGTCAAATCAAAATGATAAAAGGCGGTAATGTTCGTTTTTCACAATCATAATTGAATTACCTACTACGAGTATCATGTCGCTAACACCAGAAGAATGTACACGTATCGTCAGTGTCACTATGTTAGAAGAAGGCAGAAGTCAGCGAAGTACAGCAAGAACGTGGGCGTGTTACTTTCTTCAGTGCAGCGAGTCGTCCAACGTTTCCGAGAAACGGGACAGAACATAAGAAGACCAGGAACCGGCAGACCGAGATGTACTACGGCTCGAGAGGATCGATTAATTGTTACGACCATGCTCCGAAATCGGCACCTCACGGCAGTTGAAGTAACAAATCATCTTCAGGAGACCCGTAGAGACGACGTAAGCGAGCGGACTGTTAGGCGGCGGCTCCTTGAAGGTAATTTGACCCCACATAGACCCGCAAATGGTCAAAACTTGAAAGGGAACATCGGGTAGCAAGATTACGTTAGAAAGAAAGAAAGAATAATGTTTATTTGGACACAGTTCGTGAAACACAAATTACAAAATAAAAAAAGTGAAGAAAAAAAAAACAATTTTTTTAACAACAATAGTGTGTGCCTCACGGCTGCTCCAAAAAGGTTCATTTCAGCATTAATGCCAGACAGGTGCTGTCTGACGCTGGTTTTCTAATGAACCTACAAGTAGGGACAAGTGACGGTGAGTACAAAACAGTTTCAACATACCTAATAAATAATTTGTATACTTCTAAATAAATAAATAATAAATAAACTAGTAATAAAATATAAATTAGAAAAACAAAAATAAAAATTATGTATTGTATTGTACGCCCGCGAACACGCACAATGGGGAGACGAAGAATGGGCAAGAGTAATGTTTTTTGACGAATAAAGATTTATGCTGTATGCACATGATGGGCGGCGAAGAGTCAACTGACGGCCAGGGGAATGTTTTATTCCACCTTGTTTTGAGGAAAAAGTGCCGTTCGGCGGTAGATCTGTTATGGTTTTGGCTGGAATCTCAATTCAGAGAGTCGCATGGAATTAGTGCTGTTAGAAAATGGGTCGTTAACTAGTGCAAGATATGTAGAAGAAATTCTTAATGAGCATGTCGGCTCATATTTAATTAATATGGGTGGAAATTCAATATTCATGCATGACAACGCCAGGCCACATACAGCTCAAATTTTAAATGCGTATTTTCGGGACGTTGGCATCAACCGCATGGACTGGCCCGCGAGAAGCCCAGTCCTGAATCCAATTGAACACGCTTGGGACTAGCTTGCGACGTATGTCAGAAATCGAAACCCCGCCCCAGCTGCACTTCGAGACCTGAAACATGCGTTAGTGGAAGAATGGATCAATATTCCGCAACATCGCATACGAAACTTAATAAACAGCATGTCTAATCGCCTGGCAGCTGTGAGAAGAGCCCGTGGAGGAGCGGGGGAAGATGGTGTTGGGGAAACTCCGCCCATGGGCTCCCCCACTGACGCAGTCTCCGGCCCCCGTTTGTGGGGAACATGGTGAGATTTTGTTCCCTTCAAGAGGGGAACATACCTCCCCAACCATGGCTCCGCCTACTGTGGTGCCCGATGCGGACCACACCGCCGACGACGACGACGATGTTCCGGAGGTGATAGAGGTAGAGATGAGAGTGGCGGTACGTAGGCTGAATGTCAAAAATACCGCCCCAGGAGCCGACGACTTACCTGGGAAAGTTTGGGTCCTGGCCGTGGCGGCTCTCGGGCCTCGACTAAGGGGTCTCACTGGTGGTGGTCCTCATTAAGAAGCCGGGGCGCCCTGCGGACTCTCCGTCCGCTTCTCGGCCCACCGTGCTGCTCGACGAGGTGGGCAAGGTCTTTGAAAGAGTCATTGCAGACCGCCTCGTCGCGGTGCGGATGGGGTCGGATTTGGCGGAGAGCCAGTTTGGCTTCCGCAAAGGGCGCTTACGTTGGACGCCATTATGCGCATGCGGGCCCTCACGACGGGGAGTGCTGTAGCCCGGGGTGGTGACGTCTTGGCGGTGTCTCTAAACATTGACAATGCCTTCAACACGCTACCCTGGAGTTGCATCAGGGAGGCACTCCGGTATCACCGGATGCCGACCTACCTCTGTCGTGTGGTCGATGCCTATTTGACGGCCAGGACCGTCATCTACTCCGATCACTAGGGAGAATGGAACAGGCGAGAGATGTCGTGCCGTGTCCCACAGGGATCGGTTTTGAGACAGGCACGTACAAAAAATCCGCTACCCCATTGACATTGTCGCAAATAAATATTGTTTAATTAATTAATTATTTGCAAGTGTGTTTAAAGTCGTAGTTTAATACGCCAACTATTGCCGTAGATACCTACATTCAATATTGGCTTACCTATAGGTACTTATTTGATACTAAACTTTAAAGGGTGGAATTTTTTAATCTAAGCTGGAGGGAAAGCACTCTAAATACTGGAGATAGCAAATTTTACTCAGAGGAAACATTCCATTATTTTTTAACAGAAACAAGTCTGCATTCAAAGATTTTTGTTTTTTTTTTAAAAGCAGATTTGTTTCATCGCGTCACGACGTGGTTGTTTTGTTTTTTCCATGCTACCGGTGTCTTAAGTTTTAAAATAATATTCTAAAACATTCAAACCTTTTTTAGGTTCGGGACGAAAATGATGAAAGCAGTTGAATTCAAGGAGATGAACATAATTATTATGGCCCTGGTTTTTGCTGGAATCGTTGCTTGGTAATACTTACCTATAACGGTAATGTAATTTTGGTAAATAGTGAGTTGCACTTAAAAAAACACCGACTGATTGTTATATTAAACTTAGGTACCTACCTACTTAATTTTTTGTCTATATTTTTTTGTAAAGTACCTAAGTATTAGGTATCTAATTAGTTTTATTTCGACCATTTAAGAGAATCTACCAATGAGGGATTTCGTGAAAGGTAGGTAAGTACCTACCTAATTAAATAAGTTAATCACACACGAGCAAATGGGAGAATACTGCCAAGATTAAAAACAGTGGCGCCAGCAGCACAAACAGTAAACAAACATTGTTTTCTCATATTAAATATATTTTAGTTGATATTTTATAAATGACTAGCTGTGCCCCGCGGTTTCACCCGCATAAGTCTCGATCCCGTGTGAATATCGGGATAAAAGCATCCTATTTCCTAACCCAGGTCATGTGCCAAATTTCATCCGTTCAGCTGTTTTAAAAGCGTAACAAACAAATATACTCACTTTCGCATTTATAATTTTGTTGGGATTTGAGTATGCCTAAACATTATTGCATCAGTGCTGCGTGTGGTGTTAATACAGCGTAGGTACCAACTACCTTTAATTTCCTCGTGATACGAAAACTAGTAAACTGATTTTATTGTGGCCGAACGATGGTAACTAAAAAAAAACTCCAATACTTTCCTAAATAAATAATTTAAAAAAAATCCACAAACCATTTCGACGACGTTCTGATTACTGTTGGTGCTGATGACGTCATCTGTCAACCTCGTTTTGCTTACTTATTTACCTACTGTCCCATTCTAACCCTTCCCTAGAAGTTTTTATGTACTATATTATGTACAACATACATCACAGACACACACTATTTAAAGTCTTAGTGACGTCATTAAATTCCGTTGTTTTTTACTTTGAGAAACTGTCGGTAGATAGATACGTAGGTAGACACCGTACACCGTACTACCGTACACCGTAGACACCTACGACAATGTAGGTGTCTACGGTGTCTACCTACGTCATTCATAATAATTTGCAGACCGCGAAATAAGTTAAATAAGGGTTAGAAGGTCCTTCAACAATAAAAACACGTACCTAGCATGATTTGTAGGTACCTACCTATATTTCACGTTGAGAGGTAGGTAATTATACATTCCATATACCTATTACGCAAGCTATTAAAAAAAACTACGGTTGACTGAAAACGTTTATTTCAATATTTTAAATGCGTAACCAAAAGCTAACTAGAACCGACGAAAGCTTAGTAAACTTTATATTCGTGGATGTATCCAAATAAAAGGTACATATATGGATACATCCACGAATAATAACCTAATAGGAAACATGTTGAAACGACTGAGTGATAGGATTGTAACACTCGGTCAGTATTTTATTTCATTGCTCAATCGCTGTAAAACTTGCTGTTACTTGAAACATTTATATATTAGACTAGTTATCTAAGTACCTAGTAGATATAGATAAGCTAGCTATTGTGTTTTTCCAAATGATTCGATTTGAAATAGGTATCTAAGTAAGTAATGGACCTATAGACTATGTGCCGTTCATCTTAGGATGTCTACACACCAAAGCCCCGGCGGGCTTAGCCGCCACAGGCACATTTCATTTTAAACAAAAGTTGTCTGACTTGCAACGTTCTGAACTCGCCGGTCACACCCGGTTTTGGTGTGAAGACACCTTAAGACATCAGTGTACTTTTAGAGTATAATTATTAAATATGGAAACCTAAGTAGGTATTGTTCTGTAGAATTACTTATTCATATTGTGTCATGTGCGATGTAGGGAAGTAGGAACTTAAAGGCTCGTGCAGACAAGTGCGACTTGTCCCACGACGCGACACCGGTAATTATTGCGTCGCGTTGCGCTGCCCTGCACGACGCTTTAATTCTTAATAGTTATAACATTATTTTCATAAGTCTTTAGGGCCCGTATTCTATTGATGAATACTTTTATTTTATATCTATTTATAACAAGATTTAAATTAAAATAATGCCAGAACGAACTATCTGAAGTGCAAGCAACCTAGTAGACAAAGGACTTACAATCTAAAATGGCGCGGGTCCTTACTGTGCGTTTGCACTGGCGAAACATCGCAACAAAACATGTTGAAATCTCTAGTTCCTGTCAAAACTTGTATGGAACATTGACAGAAAATAGAGATTCCAACATGTTTTGTTGTGAATATTTCACCAGTGCAAACGCATAGTTAGGGACCAACGTTCGGTCGAAGGGCTTTCAAGTGGCAGCTTCCAAAAAAATCTGTACCGCAATCGATAGTTCGTGGATTAAAATTATATATCTTTTAACCGATTGGAGACGTTATAGTTGTAGAATACGGGTCTAACCCCCGAATTCCCAAACGACACTTAAGTTTAAGACATTCTTGAGTATCTATTTCTGTCACTTTAATTAATAGGGACACATTCATAGATTCGGTATGAACAACTTAAAAAAGTTTCGTTTGAGAATTCGGCCGGAATTTTATTTTTGCTAAGAAAACCAAATATCTGTGATAATACGGAATGCACCTAAAAAGAGTAAGAGTACGCAATAAAGGAACTAATTTTATTTGTCTGAAAGGCTGAAGCAATTGGTTGGTATTATATTGATACATTACCTTAAGTATTTAGGAACATGTTTTGTATAGATTGTAACTATCGCTACATAGGTGGCGTAATTTCTTATATTTAGACTAGCTGCTAGCTGCAACTTTGTTCGTTAACAAAACTGATAAGAACCCTTTGACCTGTTCAGGGGTGAAGTTACGAAAACCCTTTTTAGAAGGTAGGTATACCTGTCGCCTTGCTACCTTTGTTTAGGTCTGACATTCAGTCACGGAAATGTTGATTTTTATACCCGATGCCATTTTATCGGCTTATAATGGCCGCCGCTTTCATGCCCGATCTAAAGAATTACTAGAATTTGTACATACTTTGGTTAAATTAATTAAAAATGATTTAGGTTAGCCAATCGAACAAAAAGCGAAATAAATACTATCTGATTGAAATGTTCATTATTAGCAGTTCCCAATATTCCCAGTTTTTTTGAGAATTGGGTTGGCCAATTAATAGGCATTGGGTACTTTTACTGAGAATCCAGTGTAAGACGATAAAAATGGCACGGTGCTTTAAATTTTATTATTTTGAAAAAGCTAGCGGAAAAAACAGGTGTAGTTATCAGTCGGCTGCCAGTGCCGGACGCTTATCATTTTACATGCGAAGTAAAATATTCAAAAGATTGCGAATGGCAACCTACTGGTAAGTTCATGGTACCTAATTCAGTTTATACATTATTTTTATTTAAGTGTACCTACCACCAAAAAGCCACTATGTAAAGAACCCTGTACCTATCAGTACTTTTAAAAAGGAATACCAATAAAAAAATAAACAGTTTATAATTTTATTTTATTTATTTTGGCATAAAATAATATAACCTAAAATATCGGCAGTTAGGTACCATGTCTTTTTACATGTCTTTTCATTTTAGTAGGTATTACATACATAGGTAAGTACATATATCGCATGCTTAATGGAATACTGACTTAACCCAAAAAATACGAATTTTGGTCAGTCAGTATTCCATTAAGCATGCGATATATATATATTTAGATCAGCTTTGTAACAGCTTTACATTTAGATATAGCATAGGAACATGTAATATAAGTACATAAGTAATATAAAATAAAACATGGGACCAAGGACACGTTTTACATGCACAAGTGGATTACAAATACCTACAAACTGCAACCTTGTCAGATATATAATGTGTTTTTTTACATTAGGTAATTCTATTCAAAAGGCAAATGTGAAAACTTACAACAAAACCCTGCGGTTTTTAACCATATTACCTACTTGAAGTTATATCTTAAGTATTGATTTGCTTGTGATCTCCGAACGGCTGTCGCTGTAGCTTATTGTAAAGTCTATTTGAATCCTCGTTCCCAAATGAGGTTATTTTCACTGAAACGTATATCGACTTTACACACCAGAAAATAAATTTAATTTCAGCATTACTATATACTATAAATTTCATTTCAGTAGGTACTATTGAAAGAGTCACAAAAATGTTTGAAGTTGTAGCGTATACTGAACTTGACGTGGAAATTCTAAGAGTTAAATCAAAATTCTCTCGGATTGTGCCTAAAAGCCTCATATTAGGTATACAGTTTTACAATTTGATAAGTTTCGATATAGGTATCAATTCTCAAGGATCTCTAGAAGCTACAGAACCCTACAAACATAAGAATATTATAAATTGCGAAATATACATAAACGTTTAGCCAATTTTACTTAATATGATATGCATATAAATAAGTGCTAATAGGTATTCAAATCAATGATCGACAAAAAAGTTTCTATATATGAAAATATAATGATGTAGGTATGCAAATAATTATTTTTATTCGACTTTTCGACAACCCTGTGTCGATATGTTCGGCGGTTCTCCCGTGGTGACGTGACGACGTGGTGACCGACACGGAAAATAACGTGCGTTTATGGTTATGACAACCGTGGGAGATTCCATACTATTCAGTGCGATGCTAATATTGTTCTGACGCGTATGTTTGCGATTGCATCATCGAGGGAGAACCACCTTACCAGTTTAAATGTACATAAGCCGGTAATGTGCAAAAGAACTGGATAACCCCGATTCAAAACCTTACGTTCATACTTGGTAATTTGATTACCCTTTCGGTTACTTATAAACAATCTGCAATCTGCTTCCTGTTGGAAGTCCAGTCGAATTTTGTTTAACTGCACAAATAACAGAGACAAAAAAATTGCTTTGTGCTACAATAAAAAATTTCCAATAATACCATGTGGAGGGAGGGAACGTACCACAAAATATACAAGTTACCAAGTAAATGAGAGTTTTCAAGTACCCACTTAATAAATTCTGTTTTATTAAACTGTACACAAAATATTATGCAGGTAATTGTAGAGTAATTACAGAGCATATAATGATTAAAAGTTATACAGCTCACAGCACTTTCCTATCGTTCGTTACCCATTTTAAAGGAGTTGAAAAAAACCCATCGGTTTGTAGACTTACAGGTACGGCTGATCACGATTTACAAAATTCCTGACACAGATTATTGCTTTGTGACGGATTATTTTAATGTAATATCTCAAGCTCTACTGTTTTATGCATACTTTATTGATTATTGATAACACTTTACATCGGGTTATACACGAAAGGCTACTGTCTACTTTCGAACAGGGAGGGGGTGGGTGTGCAGCACAGATACACTTCTAAGGACAAAACATCCGGAACCGCAGATGCATTAACTTCTGTCAGTGGTGGAGGAGCGCCGCACGTTGTTACGCTGCGGGATCACGAACTCGGCGTGGCGCGGCGACGTGAACGGGTTCGTGGACGCGAACGGCGCCGACACCGAGCCCTGCCGCTGAGGCGGGCCCCGCCGCGCCCCGCCAGCCCCGCCGGCCCCGCCCGCCGCGCCCGCGCCTCTGCGACAAGCGTCACCGTGGTCAGCTTCGCCACCTCTGGGGCCGGACGAATGTCTCCTAATACTTTACGGCACATCGCAGCGTCCCGGACGACGAGACAGTTCGCGCTACGAGACTCGACGCCGGGAGGTCGCTCACCTCGGTGCGGCGGCGATGTCCGCGGCCGCCGACAGCTGGCGCGGCGGCAGGGCCGGTGGGGGGCCCGCGGGCCGCGCGCCCGTCGCGCCGGGCCTCGGCGGGATCTGAGGAAACAGGAAGCGTCAGCTCGCGCCAGCCGCCGGCTGTGTTGAGCTCGGTAGCGCAGGCGGACTGCATGGCGTACTCACTGTGGGCGGGTCGGGCGGGCGCGCAGGCGCGGCGTGCGAGTGCGCGCGCGCAAGGCGCTGGTGCGGCGCGGGCGCGGCGGGAGGCACGGCGGGCGGCGGCGGTCGGCGCGGCGGTAGGCTGTCCGAGCGTGTCGTCCGGTCGCCTGCGCTCCGCTCGCTCCCCGTCCGCTCGCCTGCGCTCCGCTCGCTCCCCGTCCGCTCGCCAGCGTTCCGCTCGCTCCCCGTCCGCTCGCCTGCGCTCCGCTCGCTCCCCATCCGCTCGCCTGCAATCCGTTCACTCCCGACTCGCTCGGCAGCGGTAGGGCCAGCAGCAGATGTGCTGGTGTGTCCGCCTCTGACTTGCTGCCGCTCCGCCATTTCTCTTAAATCGCTGGGCTCTGCCTTTCCGGCCGGAGACCTCACCTCACCAGTGCGTCTCACGGGTGAGCGTTTCTCCACCTGTTGGATGGTCAGGAATGTATAGATATTGAACGGGGAGGGCCAAATTAGCTCACGAAATTATAATTTTTTAAGAAATATACCTTGCTTAAAATTATGACGTTTCCCAAAAAACATAAAATTTTCTTGATGCTTTGATTTGTGATTTTAATTAATAAAATAAATTATGTATGTACTATCATTACTCCGCGCGCGTTTCACGTTTCGATTAACTTACGATCTAATGCAGAGCTGCTTTATTTTGCGGGCTACCTTAGCGCATGACCAAAATCGGACCTAACGCCGCCATCTTGTTTTTGAAAACATTTCAATCGAAATTTCCCAAAACAATAGGCTAGTTTACAGTTTTTGAGAAACCAATTAGTAATGTACCTTGTGGTTTATTTACTTCAAAACATGAATATTTCAGCGAAATATTAACAATAACAGGACTAACTTTTCATTTTTATAACCTAATTATAATTTTGATTGTCAAAACGGGGGCATTCTATCACGGCGGCTTGTCTTCAATACTTTCATTCCGTTAACGGAATTTTCTTAACAGTGTTGATCGCACACAACGCAAAGTTTATTTATGACTTCTGTCGGAATAGTATAATATTCCGTAGTTAATAGTAGATTGTTTGCCTAGGGAGCAAACAACAATTTTTAAGCACTCGCCTTAAAAATTGTTGTTTGCTCCCTAGGCAGGTAGTTTCTTTGAATCCAGAGCGGAGCGAACAACACTATTTCACCTCGAGAGCAACGCTATTTCAAGCTCGAGTGACGTACTTTGAATGCCTCGCTGCGCTCAGGATTCTACTTTAGAATCCTTCGCTCCGCTCATGTGGTACATTATGTTATTACTTTTATAGGCCAATTTTTGATACCTTGGGTTACATTATTGCAATTTTCGCAGGCTTCACTATTTTTTTGAAAAATTAAATACTACCTGCTGCCTGCCTGCCTATGTTACTCGCTGATAATGTAGCTGATATGTGAAAGGATTTTTTAAATCGGTTAAGTATTTTTTGAGTTTATCCATTACAAACAACCATACATACATGTAAATGTACAAACATACAAAAAAATCAAATCTCTCCTTTTTATAATATTAGTGTAGAAGAAATAATGTTCAAAGCAGACAAATATGTATTTGTGTAAATATTTACTTTGACAGTCGTAGGTAGACGATTTCCATTTCCACATATTTAATGTGCCTACACAAAATATGACTAAATACTACTAATGTAGTAGATGAATAGTGAACACTGCCACATTGTGCGTGAGTGACATTGCCAACCAGTGTCGCTTCTTTCAACACCATTCCTCTCGAAACTTGAAGTCGGACGCATCAAGTTTGTTTTTATTACAGTTAAAAACACAATCGTCTGAAAGAATTGATGTGCGTGCAGCTCGCCCGTGCGATATTCGAGCGCCAAAAGATCCTTGTAACGGTGTAGCAACCGACCTGTGGACTGGTCCGGCGCGAGTCGCCGTGCGCGTGCGGCGCGGGCGCGAGCGTGTCGTGCGGCGCGGGCGGCACGCGCGCGGCCTGCTCAAGTATCGCCTTCTTCTGTTCGTGGCCCGCCGCGAAGTAAGAGAATACACAAAGCACCGCGTAACATATCTGGTCCGCCTGAAATTACATACAATAAAATTGTACCTGAAGGTATTTTTACATTTTAGGCCCAAATGAAGTCCAAAGAAGAAGAAATACTTCGTTAAATGATCACTATAGATGAACAGAAAGACAGACGGTATTTCTGTTCATCAATTTGTTTTTATAATTTCTTTAAATAACGTGTTCATTATTTGATCGTTATGAAAAGGAGGTTCTAGTGTCAAATATTTTGATGTTTAGATAATTATAGTACCTGGTCGACCGAGCTCTACTCGGGTGAAAATAGAGAATGCTCATGATAGTTAGTCAGGTTAGTCTACATTCTAATTCCATGCTGCCATGATAGTTGGTACCATCGAAGAAGTTCATATCTAACCACTGTAAGGGCTATTCTTGCTTGCAGCGCTCGGCGGCTATAGCACCGGACCGGTAACAGATGTGGTCATCGTGTTCACGGGATTTTGTTTTGAAACTGGTTAGATATGAACTTCTTTGATGGTACTTACTAATTCCATGCTGCCATGATAGTAGGTACTTACTAATTTTATGCTGCCATGTAATTTTTCTAAGGTAGCCATCTTGTTCTAAACTTTGGGTGACCGAGCTCTGCTTCGGTGAAAATAAGGAGAATACGAATTTTCCCAGATATGAGACCTTGCTAGATCGATTTTTCTCCCCCATAAACCCCTACATTGAAACTTTCATCGAAATCATTAGAGCCGGTTTCGAGAACGTTATTACAATTAAATACATAAATAAATATATATATATTCAAATATTGATCATTTAATAGTAGGATATAAATTATAAAATAATTGTACATACATCCTTAAGTACATGCAACGTTGTAACATGTTTGAATCTCGAAATAGTTTGTTTCTGAGAGAATAATTGAGACTTTGCGCTCGGCACTAAAATGTACAGGCACTATGATTACGATATTTGTTAATGATTAATTATTGTTTGTGGGCAGAAAATGTCTGGATGACAGAAATTATGTGCCAGGTTATATGAGCAAATGCACTGCTGTGAGTTATGTACAGTCAGGAAAAGACAAGTCACCAGCCAAGAAATCTTTGCACGAGACTTTACTGTTGACTACTGAGCACAAACAGCATGTTTTATAATAAAAAGACTTGTAGCTAGCTGCTTGTTAACTTGTTTATTTTTTTGACTGTACATACACAATGAGCACAGTAGGTGACGTAACAAATAAGTGACAATCAGGGCCTGCGCGCACTGGCGGGCGTCAGGGTAGAGCATCGAGGAGGATTCCTCTATCCGCCAGCGCACACTAACAAGAAAAATCCTGTGCGATACCGCAAGCGTCCGCCAGCTTACGGGAGCATCCGGGAGTATGCCGCGGTAGTAGTACCAGGAGTAGCCACCGCTCGACGGAATTTGATTATTTCACTAGCGACTACGCAGTCGAAAATTTGATTTTGAAAGAGTGTGGCAAACTCCAGCGCATACCGGCGCATACCGCCGCGGTATCCTCCAGCCTGCTCTTCGATGCTCCAGAGAAAATTGCGCTGCTATGCTCCAAGGTCAATCACCGAGCATTCAAATATATACCTTATTTCGATTGGATAAGTATTAAAAAAATCTCTGCCGTCCCGTCCGCCAGTCTGCGCAGGCCATAACGCTTCATAATAAAACAAAACACATGCGGTTGGTACGTACACTGACTAGGAAGGGTATGAGCTAAGAAACGCAAGGTGTATAATTCAATTGATGTCCACCGGTCTCGACAAAGTAACGGGAAAGCCACAAGGAGAAGAAACGGTGAAGATCAAGCACTACTTTGTCTGCCTACAACATAAATGAAACACGTACGTAAACAATCACATCAAATGAAAAAACAAAAACAAAATTAAACAAACAAAAACAAGTTGATTGCAAAAATGTTACTTGCCATTACAGATTTATATTTCCTTTGTATAATCTGTCTTGTTTTTGGATCTGAAACATAAAATATTGTCAATTAAAGCTTTTATACTAGTTAAGTAGTTACTGTTGGGCGAAAATTGGCCTGAAGTAAAGTAATGGCTATCTAGCAAGATGGGCAGACGGATTTAAGAAGGCTGTTAGAGGCAGCATGTACTACACATGGCTACATATCAAGTTATACATTTCCAGTATAAGCTGACCTCGCGTTGTACGGGAATCCTATACAATGCGAGATCAGCATAAACTGGAAATTTATAGCTTGACGTGTAGCCGTGTGTACCATCAAACGGTCCACTCTTCAGCTTGATTAGAATCGCATCCAACCCTATAGCGCTATTTTCTGGTACCAAATTCAGTTGTTTAAAAACTGGAGCTACTTTATTTTAAAAACTTACTAAATTCTTCTAAAACGAAGATACCGCCGTTCTGCGTGAAGCACTTCCTAATGTGATCCAGCCGCACGAAAAACTGTAACACAGACAAGTTCAGTGGTAATTTCAAAAACTGATTATGGAATGTATACTAGAAACTAAATAAAAGTTGTAACAGACGTGCGCACATCTATGTAGCGTAGGCTGAGGGTAGGTCAGAGTAAAATAGCGTCACCAACGCCGCACAAAGAAAGTCGCGTAATGTCGGTGAATATGACACGATAATCTCGGTCGTAACAAGGAGACCGATAACATTAGCAATTTTTGTTGCTTAGTAACAACAAAACGAAAAATTAGGTTCTGTGTCATTCCAACGCTAATTTACTTAAATCGAACGTTTATCGCGTACACGAGTAACTTTGGGGGGCGTTAATAATGCTTCACTATTCACTCTCTTCTGGCTACAGACCTATAAATAAAGAAATAGTATTTACTTTTTAACCGGCTTCAAAAAGAAGGAGGTTGTAAAGATTTAATATGTATTATAACTTAATTAAATAACAATCATAAGGGACAATTAAGTTAAACCAAATGAATCTCTGAAACATCATGTGAAAGTACCGTATGTTGAAGTTCGCTAGAAGTTAAAGAATCGATTGAGGTAATATTACCTCATGATGTGTCCGCAATACGATTTGTATCGAGACGAAAATTCACATCACTTTCATAAAATAGGACAGCATTCTTTTTTATATTCGCGCAAACATAATTATGAATATGCATATAAAATAGTTGGTATAATAACAATAGGTAATATTTGCAAATCTAGTAAACACTACATCAAACTAAATACATGCATCGGGAATATTAAACTGCTTACAAGCATAATATCTACACATCAATTAAATAAAATTGCATATTTTATTTCCTTTGGAGTTGAATCGTAAGTCCGTCCATCTTTGTACAGAGCTAGGAGTTAGGACTTGTCGCTTTTTACTGCCGCTTCTCGTTTCCCACTCAAGTTCCTGTATCGTAGTTTGCGTCTTTCGTATATACGAGTAACAAACACGCAGTTGATATTGATTTTCGATCATTTTAACTAAAATGTATAATTAATTACTTCTGCATTACTTACGAGTCACATCTCCAAAGAAAATTTAAAACGAAAATACATGCAGAATACATACATGCGATACGAGGATTGGAGCCCAATACACTAACGGCAAAAATAACCCGCCTGTATCTACCTCAGTTAGTGTATCGTTAATCGAGCGCAAAAACTAAAATGCATGCCAATTCACTGTCTTCTTCAATTCCTTAATATACTAAATTGTCCCCGGTCAGGTCCAATTCTGACAACCAATACCAGATCGTTTTTTAAACAAGACAGTTTGTAATATTGGAATTAAAGTGGCAATATTTAGTTTCTGCAGTTGAGACATCGAGCAAAGAGCGAGGGTGAGGAGTTCGGCAGGGCGGGAGTGCAGTGTGCGAGGTCAGATGCGGGGCGGTGCGGGTGCGGGGGGCCGCGCGGCACCCGGGCCGCACCGGAACTTGTGAGATGGCGAATGCTCTACGACTGACCTCGTGACTCGCGTCCGGTAAGCTTTAGCGCTGACGGACGCTCGCTATGGTTCCGGGTGATAGGGGACGAACGAACTAAATCTCGGCACAAAGTGCGAGAGCGAAAGATCGAGACCGCTCGCCGGACGATCCACGATACGAATGCAAGCTGTCGGGTGCGTTAATATAAACAGATAATAAACAAAGGGCGTCTATGTGCATGCACGACTGCGCGCATCGGCGCTCGCCGCACTCGGGAGAACTAATACAACGCTAACAACGGCTAAAAACAATCTGTAAGCCTCAAAACTACAAGTAAAGCCCTACGACCTCGAACGATCATCGCTAGATGCGATTCTCACGGTGACCGTGACTAATTCTTAAAGGTCATAAAGGTCGTGTCGATCATCGTAAGAGCCAGCCATTACTATGAATGAACCACTGTGTACCTCGAAATCCTTTTGCGCAGCGGCGCGTGTTCGGCGTGTCCGGAAAGAGTAGAACAGACAAAAAGATGAGATTAGTTGAGGGCGGCCGAGCGCGTGTCAAGGACCATCTCAAAAGTTCCTAGCGAGAGCACAGCGGCGCCCACGCACTCCAGCGATGTACGGGTGTTGCAGACAAATAGCACATGCACAAGTCGTATGGAGTATAAGAACGTATATCAGATGGACAACGGTTAGTCTTAAATGTAAAAAAAATAATCTAAACTATTACATCGAATAGTAGATAAGGATATTTAAGGGCAAAAATACTGGGTCTTAATTAGACCTAAGCTTTGTCGACAATAATACGGAATTAGTAAATGCAAAATCACCTGAATTTCAAACAAAATATATAAGATAAATATTATATAAATATAGTATGAAAAAAAATATCAGAGAAAAAATTGTAGAGAAATCCAAATAGGAAAGTTTGAGTGGTCCTTGCGTCCGGATACGTTTTATGAGGATGAGAAGTTTAAAACTAGGCATATATTTATGTGGGGCATCGACTGAAAATGATGACTAAAACTTTTTAACGATTCTTAATAAATATATCTATAAGTTCTTCTGTGCCTGTTTAATAATTGATGGTATACTTGTCTTGTTGGATAGATAAGCTTCATAATACGGTACGATAATAACAACGCGCTAACGGCACCGATACAATATTCATACAATGAAGCAATGGCAGCGCGGACGCTGATGTTGTACAGACTGTCGTACAGCGCGACTGTACAACACTCTATATGAATGTTTCACTCACTTGTATCGAGACTTTTCCCAAATCAAGCATAAACACTGACAGATATCTTACCTGGACAAACGATTCTCATGATAATACCAAAACTGGTTACATCTACTCAGAGTTGTAGAGTTTTGGCACATCGTTTTGATAACTTATCATATAAATAACATAAATAAGCTGACAAAAAGAGACGAACACACAAACGAAGCGTAGGCACGTACCTTGCTGTGGTGGAACAGAAGTCCGACGCCTTCCATGCACACCTTTGGAGTTAAAGATGTGTTGTTAAAACAGTGATCAAAATCATCGTCATAGTGAACAATTGAAATATTGAAACTGTATGTACTAGAAGGTTCCACGGCTCAGAATCTGAGTCCTAATTTATGGTATGCTGCATTACAGACATAGTTCAATGCGAAATAATTGTAGGTATTTATTTTATTTAAATATTAGTTTAGAGAAGCAAAAAACCGTCCATATCAAGTCATCATACAGATACTATGTTTAAGAGTATCTCTTGACGTTTGTTAAAAGTACCTTTTCTTCATAAGAGCGCAAGGCTTTACAGAGTAATAAGAGTACACTGCTACGAGGATCTTTTGGTCTTTTGGCGCTCGAATGATGTTGGCAGAAGGTCGCTGTTACATTATTCTCACATGACGTGACCATAAAACCAGTTTTCAACGAAGACGCAACCAATTGCGTTAGCACATACATTTCTATGGCGGTTCCCTCTCACGACGCAACTTGTCGAAAACTAGTTATCAACGCGAGTGGTAGTGCACTCGGTGGTTTCAAAAGCAATTTTTCATAAAATCGGCGCGTTATCGTGTGAACGGTGTCTGAATGAATGATGAAATGGGTAAAATGTGTACAACTTGAGTTGCGCCATGTGAGAGTACCAGTTGCATCGCAGTTGGCCCGTTGCCGACCAGTTCAGGTTGAGTTGCCGTCACCCCGTGCGACAATGGCCTTAGTAAACATTTGTGCAATTGGTTTATTAAATTACTATGGCGTATGGCGTTAGTTACTATTCTGGCCACGCGCCATAATAACCTTCTAGCGCTGTAAGTAGTGTTTGAATGTTGGTGCCTATGGAAGTGCGTCACCTGTATAAGCCCTCCCTCCCCGGTGGCGCAGTCCTGTATGGGGAACTCCCCGCCCAGCTCGGCCGCGTCCTGTCGCCGACCGCTCTTCTCCATCGCTTCTTTGATGCAGTAGTACAGCGCTTTGCACTGCAACCATTAACACATAGCTTCTGAAAATCTCAATTCTCCTCGAGTAGCGATGAGATGTTTGTAAAAGGTAATCTCTGAAAATACAGAACTTATTACAAAACATATTTCACTGAGTGAAAACTACACTATTTCCGGATGACGCTGACAAGTTTATCCCGCGAATAGTTGTTATAGCGAATAGTCGATACCGATTAATCGCCATTCCCTATGGCGAATAGTCGAATATTCGCCACGATTACTCGACATAAAAGAAGGAATATAAAAAAAAATATAAAAATAATAATAGTATATTTATTTTCTGAGACAGGTTTGATTTATGAAAAAGGACCACAACCGACTTGATCCCAATCGTGCAGAAAAATTGTTTTTCTGCACCACAATCTGCCCCTTTTGGACTTTAAATATTAAATTATTAATTAAAAATCCAACTAATTAACTTCAACATGACTGATTTTTGGCAATTTTTTTAAATTAATGATAATAATACTAAGTGTATTTTGTTTTTAAAGATTAATAAAAGACGAATTATTTTTAAGTCTATAGTTTTTCTGTTCATTAAAAGTTTATTTTTATTTAGACAACTGTTCGCCGAGTTTCAAATAATAGACACTATTATTCGGTATTCGACGCATAATAAAAAAAATTCGGCTAGTGCCGAATACCGATTATTCGCGACATCTCTACTGACAACGGAGAATGGAGGAAAAAATGTGTTGCGCCAACCCCAAGTAACATGGGACAAAGTGGTGATGATAGGATACTTTTATGTAATACAGATTTTTTGGAACATTGAAAAATAATATACAAAACTCTGAACTGTAACTTAATACCTAATAAGAAAAAGAGGGTTGTGAAGTTGTATCAATAAACAAGTGTCACGAACCTTCTTAGTGTAATATTTATGTAGCTGTGTCTGGCCACCGTTCTTCCTCCAAAGGCACAAGACTCGTATCTTGGGACTGTACGTCATGTTGACCAGCCGCTCGTACCACCACCTCTCCACGATGGTTCCTGGAATTGATTTGTTCATAGTTATTTTATGGGATACACGGCACATATTCAGTATTGCTTGTATCAGTCCATCTAAGAGAAAGTGACAGAGGTCTGATAAAATAATGGTGGTTTACTCCTGGTTGACTGTTCAAGAGCTGTAAGTATAAATATTTCACAAAAATGATGCCACTGACAGCTCTTGGACGAGGTTAAGATGTGCTGATCGCGTTCAGTTCCATTGGTGAAAGTTGCCTTAAGCGTGTACAGCGGTCGACTGCAACCGATTTAGATTATACAAGCAGGAATTTTCAAGTCATGATTTCTTTGCAGAAATAATCTCAGCGGCCTCATCACATTGCAACGTTACTGGTACTTTCACCTGTGTTAGCCCCTTACAGTCAGTTATCGTGAAATTAGCTGCAGGGGAACACAGAACACCGTTGTTCGTTGGGGCGGGGTCTAGGTTCGAAAGTCCCGTGCCATTATTTAAATATGTCTTTAATGTTGTAATTTGTCAATTCCTATGAAATGTACGAGCCATGAACCACTTTTAATACTAGACACAAATGACACAATGTGGTGTAGCATTACATTTTACGAGCGTTTTGCGAGTACGTCATTACAATTTAAACTTTATGGCAATGACAAAGAAGTCACGTGACGCGCGCTTGTTATTTCCAACGATTATACTAGTTGAGCATGAGGTCCTGGGTTCGATTCCCAGGTCGGGCAAAGTGTTATTGTTTTTCGATCTAGAATTTCTCAGTAGCAGCCCGGGATCTGGATTTGTGCCCGGTTGATGGCAATGGGCTCGCCCTCTATTACAAGGGACTTAAACATAACTGGCGAAATGTGGGTGTACTATAGGTACAGCTCTGTCTAACCCTTCGGGGTATACAGGCGTGATGTTATGCTGCCCTAGCTTACCTTGCGTGGAGCGCAGGATGAGTCCGTCGTCGCGCACCTCCATGAAGCGCAGCTCGCCGGCCGCGTCGCCCTCGTGCACCGTGAAGGTGGCGCGGCGGAGCAGGCGCGAGCCCAGCGGCTTCAGTTCTATGTCGTTGCCGTGCTGGATAGAACACCAGTAGTACACGTTATTGCGAACACAAGATGAAAGTGGTTAGCACTCCTTATAACTTTTGAGGATACCTGAGTCTAAACGGATGTAAACTTACATGAGACATATTTAAAATATTGCACAAAAACTCGTGGACGGGACCAGATAGAAAAAAATCCTTTTATTTTCAGTGTGTAGAATAATAATCTGCACACCTATCCGTTTTAGCACTAACATTTTAAAATACTGCCTGTACTTACCAAAGTATGCACGACATCAAGCAGATGGTTGACTTCTTGGCTGTACACGAGTCCGATGTGACTCTTAGCGAGCAGACGGCGCACTTTGTTCCTTACGATGTCAGCGTCCACGCCCACCAGTACCATGGCAGCCGTCAGGTTGTATAGCGCAGTGGACAGTAACCTATCTTCTTCATGCTCGAGACGTTTGCGCTCCGTTTCACTCAAGCACTTATACCGCTCCATCATCTCGTTGGCGCCCTGGTCCATACCGATCATATCGCGTTCTTGACTCACCGCGTCAAGGAACGCATCCTCCCAGAACTGCATTTGGTCCCATAGGTTTGATCTTTCTTTGCCTTTAATTGAGAAGGAAGATATATGAGGATATAATTTTTTTTGAATAACGTGGTTAAATTGTAGGAAAAATAATATGGTCCTCGGAGCCGGAAGAGACTTCCTCTGGAAATATTACAGGTGTTTGTTTGTTGAAAATCAGCTTTTATGAAAAGTGCACCTATACGATGCACATGAACGCGGTGGTGAAGTGACGAGCACGACTCCACAGTCAGCCTAGTCATCTGATCATCTCAATTAAAAATAATATCGCGTTCCTAATGCTTTATATTTTACCTGAACCAGCACGCGTAGCATGACGTAGAAACGGGTTTTGTCGACGGAAGAATAGACGAAATGACAGATAACCAATCATAATCTGTCATTTTGTCTATTCTTCGTAAGTAGTTTTACTACACGTTTACAACCAGTTTTTTACCAATTAATCCCTGGTACAGATACGTGCGCGTAGTGTCCGGCGACGTGATGGGCGAGGTGACGGGCACGCCGACGGGCGGCCGGTAGGCGCTCACTGAGGACTTGGACGAGAACACGCTCGCCGCGCGAGGCTTGCCCGCCGCGCCCTGCCCCGGCCCGCCGCGGTTCACCTGCGATATAGCACTCACATAGCTTTTAATTGTATTACGTAAATATTACATACGGTTTACGTAGTATAAACCAATATAACGATGATTATCATACATTTACATGAACTCAAACAGCCGGTCTAGTCTGTAACAATTTCACCGTGAAAACTTAGGGGATATATACACTATCATATGCATGATCATAGATATGATAGTGTAATATCCTCGTTAGGTGAAGTGAGCTGTCATACCACCTGATGCTATAGATTGACAATAATGACAGCTCATTTCAACTATGTTTTCACGGTGAGATTTTTACAGAATTGATCGGCTGGACTAGTAACGTATGTTACTACGGTACGGCGACTTTCAGGAGACATCACTCACTTTCCATTTGTATACTACTCCGAGGTATAAAACGATAGTTTCTGAATGAGCTTATGTGGTGCGTTCTATTTCTTCAGAAAAAATTAATACTTATTCGGAGTTGTGCATTAGACACCGATGGCTTAACAGATTACCAGAAAAAAAAATATTATTATAATATCTTGATGTTAGTCTGGCAAATTAAAAAGTAAGTATATTAAAAGTAAAACAATAATATTATCAAAAATTGCTAATTCAAGTTTAAATTATTTATGATAGACACATAACATGCATATCTATTCATCTAAATACTGCAGCGATAATAGCCTTTATAACAAAATTTTGAGTAAAATATTCCAATTGTTGGGCTATCGTTTGATCGCATAATACAAGCTCTGTAAGCGTCTAAGACGGGTGACTACAAATCGCACTAGGACTTACATTGAGGAACATGACATCAGTGTCAGATAAGTTGGACTTAAAGGAGGCGCGGTGGTCGTAGATATTTGCTCGGTTGGTGGTGATCGAGCCGCTCTCGTCTGCCGAGCAGTCCGATGAGGGAGGGGCCTGCCACGCACATAAACAACCCGCCTGTACCATGTCTCATCTCACAACATACCAGACGCCAGACCAACAACTTGACCCCCAACTGATATTACAAGAAAATACTAAATCATAGCGATTTTTTTCTTGGAATAACCACGAAACTGTTGACTGTTAAAATTTGATGTGTTAACAAAAAACTTACTTTTGTAATGATGAAAGAATAAGCTGTGGATCTGGGTCTTCCACCGTTTATCACAAGTGTAGTTACATGAAACATGTTACATTTTTACTTACAACTCCAACTAGCATAATATTTACTAATATTTGGTTAGGTATACATTATTCTACAACATTAATCTTGTATCATAGTATTATGTAACACAACCATGCGGGATATAACATACCTTTCTCATTTTAATTACTTTCAAGCCAGTTTTTACGACAATAATGTGAAGATAGCTATGTAAATGTTTATTATTTTATAAGGAGTATAATTGAGCTGAAAGTAGAAAATATAGCAATACACCGTCGCTCTAAGCGTAGATAAAGATACGTTAATAGTTTACCAACTCGGTAAGGTAATACAACTTGGGAAGGAATGAAATCATAATCACAAAAGAGCGTTGCTTGTATAGCGACATCACGCCTTTGATAACAGCTGTCATGCTTAAGAGATTTTCTTCAAGTTATATAGACATTTAGATAGATATAGTTTCCACACAGATTTGTTGGGAGCGACAAGACCATGCAACAGTTTTGCAACACTTATTAACACATAAAACATCAATTGAACACTTACATCTGAGTCGAAGGATGTTAATTTGCTGAAGAGTAAGTTCCTCTTCTGGTTCAGCATGTCTTTAAACATTTCCGTAGTACTTTGGGCTTCAGATGCATCCATTTCAGGATAGTTTACTACCGGTACATCTAAAATTTTTTAATGTTAACCACAAAATTATTTGGCAGATAGAAGGACCGAACAAAAAACGATGTTTGTAGAGTCAAGATTATTTCACAAAAGGACGTTAAAATATCATAAATCTTTAAAATAATAATGTGAACATAACTTACCAGATTGTGAACTCTTCCTAGATGATGGTGATGACGACGGCGTTTCTAAGTCCTGTCTTCCATAGTGGTCCATGAGTGCGGAACCGGCCATGCCGCCATGCTCCAGGCCTGCGATCTCCTTGCTCCAGTAGTGGGTGTGGGCCATCTCTGCTAGTTGGAACACAGAAGCCATGCCACCCAGGCCGAAGTTGGAGTACGTATGCTCGAGGCCGTGGACCACTGACTGAAGCACCTTCAGCATGCCCTTCCAGATCGGCTTGCTCACGAACTTGAGGGAAGGTTTAGGAACATTATCTAAAAGCTTTTTTCGAAGTCTTTTTGATGGTCCTTACAGACATAAACATGTCCGAAGATGGGACATGGAATTTATCTAACAATTACGTCATATCGTGGTTGCAGTAATAAGTGTATGTATCCAACAGAGAAGATAAACTCACCACATCGTCCACTTTGTCGTTGGGCGTGGTCTTCCTATTGAAGTTCCTGTTAAGTTTGCTGAGGACCATGTTCCTGTAGGACTCGTCCTCCATTAACTTCTTGAGACGGTTCAGCTTCAGCCAGCCTACGCCCTCGCCTTCCAGCACGTGTTGAATTAGCTGTAATGTGAGAATGCTTACAGTAATGACATAGTCTATATATCCAGTGTTGTTAAGTTTCGATGTTAGAGATTGATACAAGAGTTTTACTTCATGTTGATTAAAGACTTCAAATAAAAAGGTCCTTTTATTACTATGTCGTTTTTTAAAGGAGCAACTTTCATCACACAAGCTTCGCCTCTCAAACACGAGGTTGAGGGTTCAAATCCGAGTAATTACCAATGTGACTTTTCAATTCATACGTACTTTCTGAGTTTATCTTGAATTATACTGACATCGGTGAAGGAAAAACATGTGAAGAAACCTGAACTATAGTTAATATATGGAATCGAATCCAATCCGTCTTGAACAAGAAAAAAATCTACTTATTTACGGATCAAGAGCTAGCTTAGCGAGCTTGAGATTTGGGGCAACCCGGCTCGGACAGGTTAGGTTCGAAGGGGATAATGGGGGTTCAAATGAGCGAGCGAACGAGCTCCCCCATTGCTTTCGTGTTAGGTTTTAAACCCTGTAGGCAGAAATAAGAGTGCCTTACTTCAACATTTTTATTCATATTTACCGATTTTTTTTCTTTTGTTTTAATTTGACCTTGACCTTGACCTTATAAACTATCTGTGTGCTAAATTTTATTCAAATCCGTTCAACCGTTTTTGCGTGATTGAGTAACAAACATTCAAACATACAAACTTTCACATTTATATTATAATGTATATATAATATTGTATATATAGTAGGGAGTGGATCCGTACGTCATTGAGGAAGGCCTGGTTCTCCGTGTTGGCGGAGGGGCGCTGGTGCGGCGGCGCGGGCGGCGGCGCGGGCGGCGCGTGGCGGATGAGCGGCGAGCGCGCCACCAGGCCGCGCGCGCCCTGCGAGAAGGGCCCGAACGACGCCAGCGGCGCCGCGCCCGCGCTGCGCGGGCTGTGCTCGCCTGGCCTGCCCTGCTGCTTGTTCCCTGTCAAAAGGATTTTTTTAGGAAGGCATCCCTTTATGACGCTTTGGCAATAATTGGCCTAATAATTACCCACATATGGTATAAAAAAAAACATAAAAATGGTTACTGTGAGTCATCCTTAGAAGATAGACTTTTTTGTTGAACTTTTTAAGGTGTACAATCCTGTAGAACATACATTTTAGGTATCTATTACGGTTTACACGGCGCACGCCAGTTTAGTCAGCAAGATTTTTTCCGACATCTTCAACAATCATAGTCATATTTCAGTCAATTTACACAAAACACTAATGAATTATACACATAAACCTACCTCATAAATCACTCCATTGGCATGAAAACCAAACCGTTTGAAAATCTATTGTTTTTGAGTTTATCGCATTCAGACAGACATTCGCGGCAGGAGGAAAAAGTTTACTTCAAATTAGTAGTTTCATCGTTGATATTTTTAACCGACTTCCAAAACGAGGAGGATATTTATATTAAAAAAAATCTACTGAAACTTGAACGCAACATGCATCCGTTACAGCTATAATGAATGAGCCTTATTACTGGATTGCCAAATGAAGACATAAAATAATTTTGCAGAGGTAGCACTTTTCTTTTTTCTTTGCTTCACCATTTACTTAAATTAAAGGGACAGGTCATAGAAAATAAAGATATTTCAGCTTTTCAAACGCATAAAGTTACCCTGAAATGATAACAATTGGTTTCCTACCTTTGTTTCCAAAGAAGTCACTAAACATACTGGAGGTGGACGCAGCCAGACCATTGAGATCAGAACTGATGTTAGAGAAGAAGTCGCGATGCGTGGCCGTCAGCAGGTTAGTGGTCTGTAACGCTGTGGAGTCGCGCCGCGCAGACGCGCTGCCGTTCGAGTCCTGACTTTCACCCTATTATAGAAACATCAGAAGACAAATCATCAATAACACCGGTTTTAATTACAACGTTCAAGTTGAATGCGCTAAGGTAACCCGCGAAATTCAAAATTTCGCAATTTGTAAGTCAGAGTCACGTGAAATACTATTCGCAATCGTAAAAAATGTGTATTTACAGAATCATAATCATTAAAATCATCAATACAACTCTCTTAGTTAGAATTTACCTAAAATGTCATGATTTCATGAAATAGTCATTCAATAGCGTAATTTGAACTTAGACAGTTGTAATGATGATTTTAATTAAGTATTACTTATATTAAATAAATTAAAAATTTGAATTTCGCGGGCTACTTTGGCTCTTTTTTCTTAACGGTAAATCCCGTGTTTAATTATTTAATAAGAACACTGTACCTTCATCAATAATCCTTTCTTAGCGGCAGCTTCCTTCGCGCTCTTAGTAAAATCTCCCAGCGTAGACTTGCCGACATACGTGAGATCTTCGAAAGTATTCTTACTGGCGGCTGTGGCCGTTTTACTGGCTTCAAATGCAGACTTGGACGCCTCGTGCATACTCTTTGAAGCTTCCTCCGCTGCCTTTTTCGCGTGCAATGTAAGCTATCAAAAGTCATAGAACATTTTAATTACCATTTCTACACTTTTATTATTGGATTTTCTCAAATAAACGAAGTGTGGCAAGACAACTCAGCTACGTATGTCAGAAGAACTTCGGTAAATCAGTGTGAGAAAATGATATAAGCAATTTAATTTTAGTACAGGAAATTGTGTGAAAACATATATGGTTATGCAGTTACTGGCTATTCGAAACTGGGATATTCTAGGCCGTGATTTTATCGGATGAAAGGCTTGTACTCACTAGCGTTACCTGCGGTTTAATAATACCTAGGTAGGTACCTAATTAAGGCTAACTAAGCTATTTTGTTACTTTCTACGATTTGTGCTCTGCGGCTTCTACATTTCGTTGCTAGCTCGACACGGTGAACTGTACCTGACCGAATGGCGCAAACATTTTCTTTTCCTCTCCATCTGCTACTTTTCCTTTCTTCTTCATTGGTTTGAGTAAGTAACACATAGTGTTGTAAATAAATTATAATTAATACAGAAATGAAGCAACAAAAATTTACAACGACAAATTTAGTAAGTCTAAACGCCTAAACTGGCGGCAGCTGCGGTCATAAAACGTGCGAGTAGGATGACGTTTTATAACCGCGGCTGCCACGACCGTTGGCGTTTACTATAGTAGCTTTAGGTGTTTGTGTTACCTTGTCCATGTGTGCAAGCAGTCCTTCCTGGCTGCTCTGGCGTGTTGTCTCTCTCACCAACTCTTTAGCTTGAGCGGCGAACTGCTCCAAAAGGGATGACTGCGATGCTTGTCGGGATACGCCGCTACTTACGCTCTAAAAAAAAACCAGAACATTTCATATTCGTAAATACTGCATCAATTAAGATATATTTCATTCTCATATTTTTTTTTTGGGAATAACGAGTCCATTTTCTATTGTTCAAGTATAGGCATGTATGTTATAATGTGTAATGTCGGCTAGTTTTATCAATGAGTGTAAAGTAAGTGTCAGACTTATGCGGCGCTATAATGAATATTAGGCACAAAAAGTGACAAAAAAAATAAAAATTATAATCATTGATACGTACCTGTTACATAGTAAGTAAGCTAAGAAGGGAGTTAGCAACAAAAATCTCTTCCCGATTGTTATGGGTTAATTCGCTGGTGCTGTCGGCTCACTGCGTGTTCGGTGAAGTGGTCTAATTGAAAGATTGGAATTCCTACGAAATTGGTATCGGCATATAATGACGGCAGCCCCTAAAGTGACCGATTTTTGACACCGTTGACGTATTTCATGAAACCCGCCATTCAATGACGGCTTTGTTTTCTTAGGAGCTTAAGGGAGGGAGGTTGTGCGTGCTTTACCATGTTGGTGCGCGGATAGCGAGCCAAGTCGTTGGTACAGCCGTCGTTGACTCTCCGCAGTGTCAGGTGTGGGTACAGTTGATACTCTAAGGCAGCCTAAGGTAAGGAATGCGTGCTTTGGGCAGTTGCGCTGTCGGCTGTTGTTGGTGATGCGGTCCAGTTGCTACTGTAAGCTAAGGAGTGCGTACTTTCCCGTGTTGGTGCGCGGGCAGCGAGTGGTGCGAGGGCGTGAGCGCGCGGTCCGAGTCGCTGGTGCTGGCGCTGTCGGCGGTCGCTCGCTGGCGACTCACGACCGTCTTCGGCGTCGTGGTCGAGTTCGAGTCCGACTCGCGACCGAAGCTCCCGCTGTCAGTGTCCTAATGATTGTGCTCAATTAGCTATGATATACTACCACAGCCTACCTATATTAACTCCTTACAGTAGGTCAACGCGAGCAACGTTTCGCAGACTTAGAAGCAGGTTTCGCTGTGATTCAAATAGTTTAAACGACAAAGGCCGTTGTATAAATTTAAGATGACAACTGTCATCCACTATAAGAAGTATATAGGTCTACTCTGATACTACTGTGTACTAGGATATAAACTAAGATGTAGGTCTTACTAAGTGTACTAAACTCCGATGTTATAATGTTGTCGATTAAAAATTCAGCAACGCTTTTTCCTAGTGAATTGGATATGAGAGCTCGACATAATGTTTCAAATAAAAACTACTAGAGCATAAAGATCTAAGTAGCAAACGTAAACTCCTTGCAAGATGTACTTTTCTAAATGCTTTCAAATAATTATGAATTATATCATTAGCCTTCACCAGATTGACATGGTGATAATGGTACCTGTGCTTTTAATGACATGTTTTGTCAACACTCACAGTGACTCCCAACCACAAACCAAACACCATCTGCCTAGCCTTTTCCCAACTATGTTGGGGTCGGCTTCCAGTCTAACCGGATGCAGCTGACTGTATGCAGCAGGCTGTACAGTATTTTAAATGAAGCGACCGCCTATCTCACCACCACAACCCAGTTACTGGGTAATTCGATACCCCTTGGGTTGGACTGTCCAACCACGAACCAATATCAGTCCTTAGTTCCGCGCAAACTTACACTTTTCTTAACGGGCGGTGGATGGGCAGCATCGCTGGCTTCCACGGCGACGTCTCCAGGAGCCTCGTCATCCGACAGGTCGCTGTGGTCAGAGCTGGAGGCTGAGGGGGAGGGAGAGGTGGACGCGCGACCTGTGTCTCTGTCTATCACCTCTTCCACGTTACCGAACATCAGTGAGGACGGTGGACTGTATACCTGGGGGTAAATGTTAATTTAGTGTGTTTGAGATTAGGTTAGATTGAGAATGAGATGCGAATGCGAACGTTCTTAAAAATTACGGGAATTGCCTCTCAGATATACAGAATGTAAAAAGATTCATCACAGTCCAGTATTAAATTATCACAATGCCGGGGAGTATAAAAGTGACTCTCGGCTTCGTTAAACGTTTTTTCGCACTCGTTATAAAACTAACAAAATCTTCTGTCTTCTTCGTAAGATAAAAGATAAACTCCAAAATTTTTAGTAGTAAGTCTTAATAATTACCGTTTTCGGATCCAAAGATGATGAAAGAGTCATTGGTACTTGCACAACAGCGTTATAAGTCTCGCCAATGACGTGCTGTTGATGTTGATTCCCACCTGTACATTTTAAAAAGTCAAGTAGGCAATGTCAAAGTTTAGTAGGTAAAATCCGTAAACTGAAATAGGAAAGTGATGATAGTACCTGGAGATAAGTCGGACGAAGCCATTTCTGACACGAAGTCACTGAGTGATGAGTACGACGAGCTCGTGCTTTCGGCAGCTTCAGAGTCTGACCCACTCTCATCTAAAAATAACAAATTGATAACATTCCTGAAATTATTTTTTTATTGTTTTATGTAATTACGGATGACAAGAAATATAAGGCTTTTTATTTATTAACATTCTACATTATAAGTTGGGGGATTATATCGCTGATAAAAATGCTGTGCCCAACGCTTGTCCTGCTCCACAAGGGCGCATAAACTAATTGATTAGGATTTGAAAATACTGTTGGAGCTGCTGAAGATTTTAAAAACTATCTTTGCATTGTATAAATTCAATCTCTTAGCATTGTATAATTGCATAGCACATGTGTGAGTACTATGTACCGACTACAAAGTTACCATTTAGGTTCAGGGTATATCTTTCATTGACTTGAGTGTGTCATGGCGGCTGAGAGTATGTCATGCTCACTGTAATGTCTCGCTGACGGTGGCGCGTGTGTTGGATCATTTAGGTCCCTTCAAAATGGTTGAGCTGAATGGTGCTAATCCATGCGTCATGTTCGTGAACGGGCGCCGTCAGTAGGGACTGGTCATCTCTTAGCTACCACGGCTTATTTTAATTTAATTTTTGAATTGTTTATTTTTTATTTCTGCTACGGACGCTTTTCACGTTTTGCATCGTTCTCACATGTATAAGTTCAACATGAATGATGTAACCAATATTTTGTAACCATATCATGATTTAAAAGTGTCCGTGGAGTTTCTTGCCCGTTCTTCTCCATAGGTACCTACTACGCTTTGAAATGGGCATCTAGCTTCATCTTTCTAACTGACCGACCCCCTTGACAATTCAAAAGTGCCTGTAATTGGATTATTTGAAATAAATGCTTTGAGTTTGAGTTTATTCCTGAAAATTATATGAATAAAGATTTTAGTTTTCGACTATCTGAATGTCACGTGCATGCGTCTAAATATTAATAATTTTTAGTGTTGTTAATTTTGAATCGTAAAATCAGCTGTATGTATAGGAAAGTACCGAAGAGCCAGAAGTTACAAACCTGTAGGCTGATTCTCTTGCCGCTGTAGTTGTCGCAATGCCCCATTGAGGGAACTGCCGTCATCCCAAACAGGGAACCGGATAGGTTGCAGTAGATCCGCGAACCACTTGGACTTGTCTCCCACCTGCCGCGGGTCGAACAGCCCTGTCTGCACCCGCAGGAAAGCCACGTTGCCCGGAGTTAAAGACCACTCCGCTAAGAACTCCACTGCCTAAAATAATGCGTGTTTCTGTTACTAAAACTGGCAATATTGAGAAGCTTCCTAAAATCTTACTAGGAATCTATAAATAATGATTAAGTTGTCAAAAAAAGTTCCCAAAAATACACACTCTCTGAATAAGAATGAGTAATTAAAGGAATTTGGCTAAGTTAAAAATAGCAGCAAAAGTAACCCAGTCTTAGATTTTCTCACTAACCTGTGTTCGAGCGAATTTATTCAAGAAGGAGGTGGTTCTTGGGCGTGATCGCAGAAAGCTGTTGATCTGGAAGGCTACCACTGGGCGCGGGTACAGGCGCAATGTCCGTGTATGTTCCATGAAATTGGCCAAGATGTTATGTGAGTTGAAAAATCGCACCTGTAAAGAAATATTCACATCTAAAACCGATCTTGAACTATGTAACCTATCTCAGCACATGTAGGATTGATAACAATCCCGTTGAAAGCCAAATGAATTTGAGAACGGGTTTCAATATTTTGTACCAAACAGTCTTCTATAGCGACGTTGATCATACCATCAGTTTCATAATATCTATTATAAAAAATAACGGTTACTGGTTGAAGTTGGTTTATAATATGCACGAATATAAGTCTGAAATTGCCAACCCGTCTTGAGCAACAAGCGTGGTGATTAATGTATGAGAAGATGCTTTTGGCCAGAAGTGGGACACTAATAGGTTGGTATTCATTATCTATATATATATAAAAGAAAGTCGTGTTTGTTACAACACTTATAACTCGAGATCTGCTGGACCAATTTTCATGGTTTTTGATTCGTTGGATTTGTCTCCGCCCCGAATAGCAGAATACATCTTAAAAACAATGAAAAGGTAGGGTAGGTAGGGTAGGTAGGGTAGGTAGGGTAGGTAGGGTAGGTAGGGTAGGTAGGGTAGGTAGGGTAGGTAGGGTAGGTAGGGTAGGTAGGGTAGGTAGGGTAGGCAGGTAGGTGCGCAGTAGATAAGTACTTAGTGCTACTCGAGCGAAGCCGGGGTGGGCAGCTAGTTAATAATAAAGAATTGTTTACTTACCATAGCGACCCTCGTAGCAACATCAACAGAATCCACGTCGTGTCCATATATGAGCGGGTTGAAGGGCTGCGCCTGGTGCGCGTGGTGCGGCTCGGCCAGCGAGTGGCGCTGCGGCGTGTGGCCGGCGCTGGCGGGCTGCGCGCCGCTCACGGACACGCGCCGGCTGTCCGGCCGAGAGTGCGGCGCCGACGCCGCGCCCTCGCCGCCGCGGTAGGCTGCGGGGTGGACCCTGGGGCCAAAGTGTGGTGCTTATATTAACTTCACTTAGGCCCACTGGCGCATTCATGGGTTAGCTAAATAAGTCGGAGTTAACAGCTAAATCAATGTTAACCCAAAGAGAATTATTGGATTAACCCTGAGTTAGCTGTTAACTCCGAGTTAGCTGTTAACGCGCAAGTGGGCCTTGTTGTGAATAAATCTCGAAAGTCGAAAGTACAATAGTCGCGTTCACATAGATTCGGCTATTAAGCACACTTGATCCTATATTTTTAATTTAATGTTAGTTTTTAATTTGTTTAAATGTGTTCCTTGGTTACGGCACTGTGCCAAATAAAAGTTTTTCTTTCTTCTCTTTTGTTCCAACAGTCGCGTTCAAATCGATTTAAAACGTTTTGCTATCGAGGCGTAGGTTGTATGTGAGCTAGATATTGAGTTTCATAAATAAAATAAAAAAGATCGACCTAAATATTGTATTGAAGATGAATAAAGAGACCGAAAAGAGGATTATTAGGTAGGTGCCAACACAAGACAAAATCACGTTCAGTATTGAAACACAGTGTGGACTGGAAAAGGCTACCTTGTATTTAGCCGCAAGGTAAGTAAGTACACTCAAACCTACTTAATAAAAAAGACGATGAGACGGTGGGGGTACAAAGAGTTTATGTGAGTTTAGATATGTATGTATATATTTATGTATGTGTACTTAATAAAAATCTTATCCTATTTAACTTACTTAAGTGTAGCTCCTCCCACGCTGTCTCGTCTCGAAGGCAACAGGGGCGCGGCCGCCTGCTCAGCTGTACTACTGGTCAAACTGTTGAGGGCCTGCCAGCGTAATGTATATATTAGTTTAAATAACTTTAAATAACTCGGCTAAATCGCGTGAAATCATTCAGTTTCTGTACAAAAAGTAGATTTAAAGCAAATAACGCCTTAACAGGAAAGTGGGCTGTAATAAATAACAAATATTTACCAACTCAAAAATCGTAATAGTATTTATTCAAAATCTAAGCAAAATCTTTTAATTCTCAAATATAAATAGCAGAAAATAAAAAGGATTTTATTTTATTAGCAAGTTTAGCTACTCATATTAAAAAGTTTAATTTACAATTTAGTTTTAATATTCAATAATTGAAACTCTCTACATATTTATAAATAGTGTGTATTATATTGGAAGCTGTACTGTTCCACAATATTAGCGTTAGCACAATCACAACAAGTCAGACAAAACATGCCGCACACAAAACACAAGACATACTGAAACAGTGTTACAGTCTGATAAATTATAAAATAAAGAAAATGTAATTATGTCTGGACCTAGGAAATGTGTGATGCTAGACAGTAACACGTATTTCAGGTAAATATTTATATGTGCCTTTATTAGCAGCTTTTCTTATCTTGTTTTCTAGCTAAAAATATCCGATGATTTAGGTTTAGATCTTTAAAAACATTTTTGTTCAGATATTTGTGTCTTTACTAACGTACATCCTCTTAATTAGTAATTGCGAAACTATTAAACAATTTTGCACAAATGTGATACGCTTGGGGAAAAAAATATTCTGTTACAATGTGCTTTTAACGTTCATATTTTATTATTTTTACGTTTCAGCTTTAAAAAAACGCCGAAGAGAATCGTATCTCCAGCAGTACACTACTACAGGCTGGGTTGATTTTAGTAATCCTCTTTTCATTGACATGTTTTTGACGCTTTGGAAAAGTAATTCTTATAGATGCTACGAAACCCATGATAAGAAAAACTGATTTATAATAATAGTATTCAATATTATAAATACATAATAGATACATACTAACTTCTGTGTCAGGTGCAAGTTAGCTGTAAAGTATTATACTAAATCGGCACATAAACAAATATATCGAGTAGTAGTAAGTGAAAGTGTGCATTGTAAAAAGAGTAGAGATATTTACACCACTCCCGGCACTGCCCATGAGATGCACGGCCTAGCGTTAGGAGAACAAGTGAGGGCGTGTTAGTGACAAGTCAAAGGAAAAAGTGTGACATCATAAATCCTGAAAACTATTAATAAACAGAACATCCCATAATCGCCATTACTCATTGTAGTTAGTTTATTAAAGGACATTTAGAGGTCTTAAACATGCTTTCAACTGTTAGATTATTTTTATATTAATTTAAGTGTCGGAGTAACATATTTAGTTCTATATCCAACGCTCTGTTCGTTGACTATGTTTATAATAAATAGATAAAACCATCTAAGGACAAATTTAAGAATTTAGACGTATATACGAGTAAGGTGTACATCATAAAACAATAGTATTACATTAATCGTCACAACAGCTTAGCGACATCGATAGAACTGCGCTCACAAGTGCAAAGTATTAGAGAAAGTTTAGGTGATAGGAGAAAAATGTACTATTATGTAGATATGAAAGAAAACATTCATAAAAAAACCTGAAAATAAAATAAAACGATGCAATTTGTACCTGCTTCAGGTGATTTTTTAGTACAGAGCCTTCTGGTTCGGGCAGTGGCGGTAAGTCCTGGTCGGTTCCGGAGGGACATATCAACTTATTTGCATCCAGGTCTACCAGCCATATGTCGTCAGGCATTCTATGAACAAAGTTATACTTTATACGTTTATTTCTCGAAAGAGTACAAACCAGAACTTAAAAAAATTATAAGAAGGTAAAGACGAATAAACGCACCTAAAATTCTTCTTATAGGTCAGGAAAGTAGCAGGTATCCCAATAAGGAAGGGCGTGGGCGCCAACAGCAGCTGTTCGGCGCAGCTCATACAGCTGGGCAGCAGCGGGATGGCTGGGAACATGTACTCCAGCGGGTACAGCATGGACACGAGCGCCATTACCGACATGGACAGCGCGTTGTAGTCGCGGGACTGGACAACAACCTTGTTCTCCAGTAGGATCAGCGTCAAGACTTTCAGGCATGTATCTACACCTGATAGGGGAAGAACTTGTGTTAAAGATGTAAGACTTTTATGGTTTGTTTCAAAAATATCTGATAAAAGTGTAAACAAACCATGTTCATGTTAAATTCTTTCGCAATCACTAATCAGTCACAGCAGGAATTAGTAACACATTCATCTTTGGTTAGGTTTCAACTTTATGTCTCATATATTATGTATTTATGTATAATTCATCGACGAAAATTGAGATTATAAAATTAGCCTCAATTATCAGTTGAAAAACGGCTTTGGTGATTTAAAATTAGAATTTCGGGTTTAAGTATTCAAATAATCAAATCGAAGCACTCCAATTACGTTTTGATCCATTTGTTTACATTTTCATCAGATACTTTTAAAAGAGACTATTGCATATTTAAAATTTTAGTATAGGGTGCTTGATCTTAATTTAGCTAATAATTTTGGTATTCGATTGAGATAGTAGGGAAGGGTAATGACCCGAAAACAGTCTTTCTATTTATTATAAAAGTGACCAAAGAAAAACATCAAAGTCATTTACCTAAAAGTTCCAAAGGCAGATGCAGTGGAAAGTCAACAAGCGAGAATCTCGTGTGGTCCGGTAGCGCGAACAGCAGCGGCGAATGCGCTGTCGGCGACAGTACTTCTAGCTCGAGCCTGGTCTTGCCCGGGACGGGTACAGGCGCGGACAGAAGTCGCAGGATCCACGTCTCGATCTCTTTGACGTCGTGCAACACGATAGTCGGGGTGTTGTCGTATGCTTGGCCAGTCAAAACTGACCATACCGTATCTCTGAACAAAATAATACATAATTTTTGTTTAAAACCTTCCGATCCTCTTTTCTTTGTAAGTTTTTAACATTTAATTATTGTAATAAGTTGTTATGAACACGCTCGAGGCAATGTTCTGATGAGATTAAAACATTATTTGTTATCTTTATTTGAAACGATGTTAGCAAATTATTTTACCGCAGGGATGAAAGTCGCTTCTTCATTTCTTATTTAATTAAATATTTAACATCAAAGGGGATAATCTACATAAAAGATAATCATATTTATAGTGGGAAGATAAATTGTAAGCATAAAATATTATTTTATAAGAATATGGTTTTACTATGTATTGCTAATCATTTTTTAAATAACTTCTTTTTTTTTCGTTTCGACGACACGTCGTGGCCGCTTTAGGGAGCCACATTTATTGCGGCGTCAGCATTGTTAAACTTGCGACCCCGGCACACAGGCAACGGAAGGAACACGGGTGGGTTTTAGTCAGTAAAAGTCTGACACGCCCTCCCGCTCCGCCCAGAGCGGGAGAAGTTATTTGATAATTTCCCATCGTCAAAAAAAAAAAAAAAAAAAGCATTGTTAAACTTACCTAAGGATTTGTCTGGACGCGCCGACACGTCGTGGACTGGAAGACTCGTTGCATGCATCGATCAATTTCTTTAGGATAAATAGGCACTCTCGGAATGTGGAGAAGAATGGATGATGTGAAAGCAGGCATAAAGATGTTAGGGAATGGTTCCGAACTCTCTGTAACAATACAAACAAATAAAGGGAAAGTTTTGCAACTCACATGTTTTCAAAAAACGAATAAACGAGACAGATGAATCAATCAGCCATCATTGGTCACTGCCAAATAACCCAACCCTCGAATCAAGCTGGGAAAGATGTTACTTACAACTCTTTCGCAAAAGCGACTGGCTGGTTTTGGCTAACCTCCGTGTCATTTAAATAGTTATTTATGCTACAAGTGCGTAAAGTAGGTGATTTCCGACGATTGTATAAGTCGACACGAGTCAGAAATCATCTTACGCTAGTGTATCATACGTTTTACTATTAATTGAGCGAGGAAATAAAAAAAAATTGCGATCCTTAGAGTAGTCGCATATGATGTGTAACATCTGTCATATTGGCTGACGTATATAAATGATGTAAACATCATTCATGACTTTGACTTCGGCTGACTTTGAATTACTTTGACTTTGAACATCGTCATCGCCATCGCCAATGCCATCGTCATCGCCATCGTCATCGTCATCGACATCGCTATCGTCATCGTTATCATCATCTAATTTGTAAAACTTTCTCTTAACTCAAATAATAAACATCTTTGCGACGGGCTGACGACGGAGCTAAAAATATAAAAAGAAAAGTAAAAACGCCCGCACAAATTGGCTGCTTAGAAAACGCTCTTTTCGAGTAAATGCATTGTAAAACATTTTTTCTTTCGTTTCTTTTTGTTTCTATTTACCTGTCGCTTCCTCGTGGCCCTCGGGCTGGGCGAGTGCGAGTGCGAGCCGCCGCTCTCGGAGTCGGGCGCGGGGGCCAGTCGCGGCGCCAGCGTCGCGCTGCAGTCGCGCTCCGAGTCACTCGGGGCCACGTTGCTGCTCCTATAGTCACTGGAACATTCGCTACGTCTTAGTCTAAATTCTAGTGCTTAAATCGTGACAATGTGAGCAGATTTACTTAGAAACAAAAGGCCTTTTTAGGTTAACAGGATTTGAAACGTAGCTAACTGACTAATACATATTTTTTGTCAAATGAACTGCGAGATTATAGTCTCGGGTCAGTCGCCACCAAATTATGAATCATGTATTTCAATTGAAGTTAGAAGAACCCTGTTCCCTTGATATTGATGTTTACCAACTCGAGTCTCCATGCGAAAATTAACAGCTACGCAAAATACCTACACACAGCCAAGTGAATATAAGATTTTTTATCATTGAAAGTCCTATTTAGCAAAAGGCAGAAGTAGTTTATGTTCACCTGGAGAATGCGGAGTCGGAGCTCTTCTCCATAGACTTGCGCCACGACTCGCGGCGCAGCATGCTGCGCTCGCGCGGGCCCGGCACTTGCGCGCGCTCCACCGCCCGGTAGAAGTTCACGCATATGCCGAAACGAGTCTTACCTGGGGGGTTAGCATTGCCTTAATAAAGCTTGAAGGTCACTCAAGGTTGGTAATACTGGAAACCGATCCCAACATAGTTGAAAAAGGCTATAGGCAGATGATGATGATTTACGCGGCGCACGCCAGTAAAGCTCCCAGTCAGTATGATTTTTTTAGACATCTTCAACAATCATCGTCATATTTTAGCTAATTTACACATAACCTTAATGAATTATACACCTAAACGTTAAATCACTCCGTCCATTGGTGAAAACCGTATGAAAATCCGTTCGGTAGTTATGAGTTTATCGCGTTCGGACAGACAGACAGACGCGGCGGTCAGACTTTGATTTGCAGTATATAAGGATGATGAAGTGATAAATAGACCAGCGAAACAACAATTCATCAGCAGGCAATTTCTGTAAGGCAAGTAACAATTTCGGCAGCTTTTTCTTTACATTATTCAGGCAGTTTTTCCATAAACGCCTGTGCCCTAAATCTTTGGAACATATCACCTAGTGATCAGCAAAGAATCTTTCCCTTGATACCTTAAAATTATAAGTAAGTATTTTGAGTAGGTATATTCACCCGAGTCTTTATCCGTAAGTTGAAAGACAAAAGAGGTAGTATCCCTGGAGGCGAGGTGCCCAGGGGCCCGACGAGGCCCCACAGACACGCATCCCTCCGGTTGGCAGAAATACACCATGTCCAAGGGCAAGGGGAAATCATCGTGATTGGTTAGCGGGTAGCGGCGGAGCAACTCAGGGGCCTGAAAAAAAGTATTTATATCGCAACACAAAATAAAGTAATAGATCGTTTTATTAAGTTAATTTTAAGGACCTTCAAACTCATCTCCGTTCCCAAATCCCATGAGTCATCCATACACACACACCGCAAATAATAGCTGAAGGCCGTATTTGAAGGACGAAATAACGATAAACGAAACCTTAGTCATGTTAGAAAAGAATCACCAGTGACCACAAATAATACTTTAATACATTAGCACTATTCATTTGTAAATCAAGTGTAGATATAAGGTATATAGAAGATAAAGTAAAATGTTGTTTTACCTGAACAGGGGCGAGGCCTTTCCCCGAAGTGTAAGGTTTTGCTCCGACGATGGTTAAATAATCCACCAGACGCGGACATAAATGTTGCTTCTGAATGTCCATATTTGTACAGGGCTCAAACCATTTTTTTTACAGGAGAACCTTCTCGAGCTCATTATAATTAAAAAATATATTGCTTGTCATAATTATCACTTTTTATTAATATGCCTGAAACAGAAACAGTATAAGATATATTCCCCAGTTCTTGTTATAAACACAATTAATTGTAATATACACCGTGCCCGACAATTCCCCCAGGAGTTAATTAAGCCGAGACGATATCAACAGGTTTCGTAACATAAATTTCTTTAAAGGATTAATTAATAAGAGAGCCTGTTTTGTGCTGGGAGTTCAAATTCTAGGAAATGTTGTAAAGTTTTGGGAACGGCCTTTGGTAACAATTTACGTTCAAACAGCGCTGATTTTCACCCTAATTTAAATAAATGAATTTTGAATTGGAATATATTTCCCTATAGTAGGTATATATTATATACCTAGTGTAGGTATATTATTTGGACTTGGTTTTATAAAAGAGAATCATGTACATACATGGTAACATTTTTCGCGTCGATGTCCCACCCTGTCTAGGATAGCATAATAACTACAATATTTTCTATCAGTCAAGGATATCACCAAGATCATACCCAACAATACGCGTTACAAGCCTACATCAAGGGTCGTGACCGGAGAAATTACATAAAAAAATCCGGAGTCACACGTAATCTTTTCGATTGATGTAACACGTGTGACTCTGGATTTTTAATTTGTCTGTGTGATGTGTTGTTTATACCTTTTAGTTGACTTTTTTGTCGTAGGGGTTTTAGTTTTATAACTTAAATTTTAACTTAAAATAATGCTTAATTTGCACATATATATATATATATATATATATATATATATATGTGCAAATTAAGCATTATTTTGATACCCAACACGGCGTCAATAATTTATTTTTTATTTTTATTTCGTGACTTTATGTGCTGTAGAGGGCGCCATAATCAATTTAAAATGACGTCATACAGCCTATAACAACCGGACGACCAAGACGCTTAAACACGCTCAAATTATGATGAGCAGTTTATAAGTTACAGTTATAGGTAACAGATGAACATACATGCATACATATCGGTCAAAATCATAACCCTCCTTTTTGCTTCGCTGTAGTCAGGTAATAAATCGTATTCAATCACGTTATAACTCAATCCGATTTGACCAACATTTATTGATTTAAGGTAACCAGTATGAATGTAGGTGCCCAGGCCCCCTTGACCTATTTATTGCCTTGACACGTTTCCGAGGGGAACTCGCGCTCGCAGTTGCCTAGTAGCAGCCAGCAATGGCTAACTTTACAATCCCTGTTGTCTATAAAACAACCTCAGTTAAGAGCCTTCATAAAGTTTATTCATTACCAGACTTAATGAAGAGAAAGATTACAGGAAGGCACATAAAAGTGAGGATAATGGAGAACGTGTTCAGTAGATATAGTAGGTGTCCCTACCACCTACTTTCATGTACGCCATAACAATAAAACCGCACCACACACACAAATGAATACAGATGGTTCACTCCAAATTTTAGGTATGAAGCTACAAGTACTCTACGCGGCGGGCTCGACTTGTTGGGCCAATTCAGTGAGTGTAACGTAATCAGAAGATCTTAGAGTTACGCGATAGAAAGAGAGGCAACTTCAGGTGAATATAACTGTAGGTATTTAGCGCTGTGCGACCTGAATTACACTTAATTGTGTCGTACCAAGAATCGCTTTTTATTAAATGATTTTGCGGATTGAACCACCTGTATTAATCTATGCAACACAACGAACAACCAGTCATTAGAACACGATAGACATCGTGAAAATTGATCAATTGGTGTTTTATCGATTATTTAATTTGTTTGCCGACACGCAATAATATGTATTATTCAGTGACATAAATGACAGCACACCCTAATTGCGTAACACACTTTCAATCACAATCTGAATGATTTTGAAGGATATTGCTAATCCATTGCTTCATAGTGGTGCCGATTCTCTTGTCACAAATGCCTCTAAACTAGGCTAAAAGTGACACAACTTAACTATATTTTAGTTTGACAGCACTAAGATAGTACTGAGTTTTTAGTTTAGTGAAAATGGCAATTTTCATGAACTAAGATTCACACCAACATCTCGACTTCACGTGCAAAAATTGTATAATTTTTTTCTTTTCCTTGTATCTCGAAAATGGTGCGTCCCACCGCAAAAGATAATGAAAATTTCGATCTCCTTTTTAAAACGCATAAAACCCTTAACCCCCCCCCCCCCCCCCAAAACCCCAAAACCAACCCCCAATCAACCCCTAAAACTCAACATGCAGGTAATATGTTTAATTTAGACAATTTTATTTTCTAAGATTCTCATAGCCAAAAGTCAGGATTTTTAGTGACGGTTTAGAACAACCCGAACAAGCCGGATTCCGTAAAGGCTTTAGCACCGTAGGCCACATATTACGAGTATATACGCTGCAGCAGGTTATACAGAAGACCGAAGAGCAAGGGGTGAGTTAAGGAGACGTTATCTCTCCGAAACTGTTCACCGCTGCACTGGAGGATGTTCTCAAGGTTCTGGAATGGTTGGCATCAACCTCAATGGCGAGTACATCACTCACCCTCGGTTTGCCAACGTTAAAGTAGTCATGGGTGAGACTATGGACGACCTCAGTAGAATGCTCGATGACCTTAGTAGAGCTTCCGAAAGAGTGGGTCTTAAAATGAACATGAAAAAAAAAGAAGTTGTGGACGATTATGAACTGTCCATTTAGGTAGGTCCAACTTCGAGAAAAAGGCCAACCGTCGAATCTGACTCGGCTGGGCGGCGTTCGGGAAGCTGCGTACTATGTTCGTCTCATATACCACAGTGTTTCAAGCCGAAAGTGTTTGACCAGTGCGTGTTGCCAGTGTTGCAATGGGGAGGGCTATGCTTGGAATTTCCCTACGTGATCGAATCAGAAATGAATAGATCCGTAGGAGAACCAAGATAATCGACATAGCCCGAAGAATTGCCAAACTTTAGTGGCAGCGGGCAGGGCACATTGCTCGCAGAACAGATGGCCGATGGAGCCGAAAGGTTCTGGAGTGACGACCGTGTACCGGAAGATGTAGCATTGGAAGGCCCACCACAAGGTGGAGCATCGACCTGGTGAAGGCCGCAGGAATCCGCTGGATGCGAGAAGCATAGAACCGGTCGAACTGCGAGGTGGAGGTGTATGTCCAACAGTGAACGTCGTTCGGTTGAAATGATGATGATGATAATGCTGGAAGAGTGGTGAAGGGTGGGCGTTTTGGGGGACTGTCTTATGTAATTTTGACGTTCGAAAAGTGCTGATTATCAGCCTAGTTTGAATAAATGACTTTTGAATTTGAATTTGAATTTGAATTTGAAGTACATTATGTAGGTATCAAGGACAGGACTACTCTATCGCGCGGGCAGATAAAACCTTGAAAGTAGTACCGTAGAATAACGTAGATATACTTAAAATATTGAAATATTTCCCGAGCACCATTTATCTACGTAACATACAGTTTCTCTGTGTTATGTCATGTTAGGCATTTGATGCCTCTGGGCACATATTTTTTTGATGAAACGCTCTGAATTCGTTAGGTACGGCTCGGCAATTTATCTGCGTCTATTTGGGGATAATCCCGTTGAGGGTTGAGTAACAAAGGTCACGCCATGCTTTCGGCTTCAATAAAGGTTGCGTGAATTTTATGTTTATTTTATGTGTTATTACGGTACCTACCTTAATCATATTTAGAGTGTTTTGAAAACCATTATAAACCGGGCAACGCCGAGGGTCGACGACGTTGATTACTGTCACTGCACAATTTTAGTTTTGTTTATTCTGACAATAAAGCCTCATATACATTCTAGTCTTATAAAATTCTTGTAACTTTAATTATTCTAATATAAACCGTGACAATGGTTCGCGTAAAAGTTATCTGCGTTACTTCTAAGATTCTCGAAGTGCCTTGTTGAACAGTCTTTGAAACCATACTGACACTTAGATCGATAAACTCTCACGTGAACTACAATAGAACAGCGGGAATCCGTCTAATGCATCGACATAACGAGCTCGGATAATTGGTGGCTCCGTTTGCGTATCATGTTACGTCATTGTCGACTATCGTGGGCGGCAATCAGGGTGAACATGCCTATTATTGTATGGATAATACCCCATATAATACCTATATTATTGTACCACATACATAATCAAAATACGTCATTCTTATTTAAGTTGTTTACATTTGCCTTGGTTTATTAGATTAACACTAAGATTTTTTTTGGAGTTACGAACTGTTTGATCGTCCTATTAAAACAAACTTTAGGGATAAACTAACAAAACTTTACTAAGTATCGTAATGAGATTTAAAGGGCATAAAACTTTGGCAAATACAATTTGAGCACGTAAGAAATAAATTGGATATAACACAAGCCGAACTTTCCCGACTTTCTTATTAGTTTACAGGGTGATTGTAATTAATGTGAGTAAAGTGGGATAAAGCTGTAACGGGGTAGCAATGACAGTGACAATAACATACGCATAGTAAAATTTACTGCTGATGGTAAAATTCACCATAAATAAGGACGAGTTGCTGTTCCAACGGTATAATAATATGACCGTTAGAACGTATTAATGTCTATACCGTAAAGTTAAACTGGCACAGTAGTATATACTCCATTTGAAATAAGATTAGACATTTAACCAAACCTTTTTAGTCCGTTCAACCGATTTTGACTTATATGGCGTCGGTGGCATGACAAATGGCAGCGGCAGTAAATAGTTGGTATTGTAAACAGTTTTTACTTTTATTGCCATCCTTATGCCTACGGTAAAGAAGTCAGAATCGGTTGAGCGGACTGTAAAAAAGGTTTGTTTAAATGTCTAATCTATTTCAAATCAAGTATAGGTATGTACCCACAACCCATGTTCAAGAGTGTGCCAGGAAGGGGTTATACGTTTGGTTAACAAAAGTCAGCCAAACCAATTTTAGTGAAATGTCCCAAAAAGAAAAAGATGAAAAGAAAAAAATGTCTATTTTCTAAGGTGGAAAAGTAAATAAAATTAGGACCTCATCTAGTTCTAAAAATATTTATGTGATGCGTAAAAATGTTTGTTGAAACCAATTTACAGAGATAAATATAATTTATCATCTATTGATGCTTCTAATTGAGGTATAAACAAAGCCCACCCTACTGCTGTGCATTAATAGCTAAATGAATGTAACTGCGAACGAGCGGAATATTTCAGCATCTAGATTATTTTTTAGAGCATCACTCGTCCTTCGCTTTGGAGAAAATCAATACCCACATTGTGTCAGACTTTCTCAAACTAGTTTACTATACTTATCTAGTTATGTTTTCAATGTGGAACACTTGTTTCTGATTGGTTTATCAATACTATGAACTAAGTATTCTAAGTAATTAAACTAAGTGACGTCAGTTATTTATCTGTATAAATTACTTGATCAATACTAGAAGCTGTATAACTTGATGGATTGATGATTAGCAGATTATTTTGCATATATAAATCTTCTTCATTTACCTATAAATGGGATTTTAACAGTTTTTTTTTTTCAAATCTAGGATGTACCTAGGTCACCAGAACAGATGTGGCGTTCAGACGAATTGCATAATAATTGAGCAGGAGCTTTGAGAAACCCATTAAAAATATATAATAAAATAAATTCAGGAAACTTAATTAAAGTTGAAGAACAACTAATCTTCTGTTCTAATCTTCCTTATTACAAATCTTGGATGTAGGTCACTGGAACAGGTGTGGCCTTTTGACGAATTGCATAATAATTGAGCAAGACCTTTGAGAAACCCATAAAAAATATATAATGAAATAAATTCAGAAGAGTTAATTAAAGTTGAATAACAGCTGATCTTATGTTGTCTTCCTGTCAATTGATCACTTACTGTTTAATTTTGTCATCCCGTCATAAAGACCTAATTTAACATAGGTACTAGGTATAGGTTAGTTAGGTAAGTTTTGTTTATAAATAAATAGGTATTGGTCTACTGAGATATTAAATGGTCATAGTTTTGTTTGTACCCAGCTGCGACGTAGTACATCACTTCGAGCCCAACGTTGGATTTGACACATTCATCACCAAAAATATTTTTACAGCCGCCGCTGATCCCCGAAGAGTTTAGGAGAAGTTACAATACCTACATCCCACAATTTGCGATAAGGGCCGTCTTACGCGACGTGGCGATTCCCTCGGGACGAGACTTAGCCGTATTTTTATCGAAATACAGCTTCAATATTGGTTTCGGATCAAATGGATGTTCCTACAAAAGGTCATAAATTGAGCCGGAATGCCCAACAAATTCCTTTTAATGTGACTTTTATCCGTTATTTAATACCCATACACTTTATCCAAACATTTAAGAACCTTTGAGAAGAGGGACTAGCGTGTTAGTTCTTTTAGGTACTTATTAAATGTTTATGCTAACCGATAACATATCGATTCCAACTATGAATTTCGACGCTATTGTTGTTAAAACTGCAACCTAAGGGATGCTTTGTATTTTGTAAGGCTTAAACGTACCCTTGGTAAGTACAAACATGTTAAGTCCACAATCCTCTTCACAACACCACCTATCTTCATTTTAAAAGGAAAGTCAAACTTTTGTAACAGGGCATTACTTGCCCGATAAATCAGAGTAAGAACGAAGGAGTTTCGCAGAGAGACTGATGGGCCTGAAAGCCACTAATCAGGCAGGCTTTTGAGGCAATATTTCTGTAGGCGCTCGCCTCCGTAATTGGCATCTCGAGTGACGCTCGGTCGGATATTGTGAAAGGAACGATGAAAAAGTGTTGTACAGCTAGGTCTACTCTCCCTTAAAATTACCTTCCAGCCATTGCTGAGAAAAGTATAAGGGTACTTTATGAAGTGCCATGATGAAGAACCGACATTTTGAACCATCAATCTAATACCCACCTAATCTACAACCTATACCTTGCCTATACCCATTCAAAAATCCCCAATCAGTAAATTATTAGGGTTCATGTATATGATAAGGATACTCGCTTTCCTGAGTCTTTCGGTAGGCTAAAACGCCTTAAAAGCATTTATAATGAAGTGTTAGCAACCCTAGCACGAACCAAATTGCTGTCAAAGAATTGAATTTTCTCTTGTTAAGATGTGGAAGGCATAGCGTCTGAGGAAAATTGAATTCTTTAGTATTTTCACAAGCCTAACAATATACAATGTAAATGACATGTGAGAGATCTAAGATTAATACGAAACAGCAAATAGCTACGAAATAGGACATTGCTACGAGATAGAAAAGTGCTTCGAAATAGACAGTTGCTATGGCGTAGACTTCCCGCGTATGACCTCTATTAGTCCTTGTCCTCGTCTGAATGCGATGTAGATAGAACGGATTAATGGACCAATTTTCAACTAAGTATATTTATTCTACTTCACGTGAGGCTAGTTTTACTAACAGTTGAAGTTGAACCTTGTGATCGAATTTTCACTCATCATTATTATATTATTCAATTGAATTCTTCATTCAAGGAAAGTTCAGGTGAAAATACAATATTTTTGTGTCAACTAGCTGATCTGATGCTGTGTAAATAGGGAAGGTAAACATAAAACAGTTTAACTTAAAGATAACTTCTGAATAATTATGTATCAGTTATGGTCAAGGCTAAATTTTGGACAGCTCAAAACTATATTACGTTACCTATTGTCAATCTTAATATACTAGCATAAACTTCCGTTCATAAAAATATTTCATCCAATTATATTGGTTAGCTTATTCAGATTTTACTTTTATGCTGGGGTTACTCCACCATTTCAAAAGCCAGAAAAGGGTAGGGTAAGTATATCTATATGAGTTGTATATTGTATAGGTACCTACACACATTCCTGCAGGTAGTCTCTACGAAATAGGGACAGATTCTTTTCAACGTTCATAGAATACTTAACATTATCCTTAACCCATTATGTAACATTAGGTAAAGTTTGGGAGCTAGCAGTATGACCTTTCAAAGAACTGAATGACATCAGCACCCTAATTTCGTAACACATATTAATCACAATCCAAGAGTTTTGAAGGATATTGCTAATCCATTGCTTCATAGGTTTGGAAAATTCGTCTGCTCGACGACATGAATAACGCAATGAACGTGGGTGAACTGTCAAAATAACGAACCCATTGCGATCAATTGTCATTGTATGTGTTACGCAATTACCCCGCAGATTATCTTCCCTTCTATTATACATAGGACATACAATGTTACAAACAATCGATGGTGTTAAAACGTATGTAGAGTAGATATGCAAATGTGTGTTCCATTTAAGTAATCGCACCAGCATTTTGGTTTTCAAGCCAATGTTGTTACAGCTGATAACGTAAGATAAGCTCTAGTGGCTCGCGACAAAAACAATAGTACGTACAACTGCCAATATATTTAATTCATTTATTGCAAATGTCTTGTAATACATTTAATTTTGTTTAAAAAGCTTCAGAATGAATTATCAAAACATAGATTCAAAAGTCTATACGTTGTGCAAATGCACGAATTTTACATTATGAGCATTTGTTTTGGTGTCAGCTGCTTAGTTCAACTAGTCTACCTTAGAAAAATGTATTCGAATCTGTCCCATCGTAGCTATAGAGCTTTATATTGAGGTGCTATGTTTGCGAGGAGGAGAAGAGTAGTCTTTAATCAAATACAAAAGTACCTATCTTTAGGTCGCAATATAGCCTACGCCTTTTATGAATCGAACATAGAATTAGTGAATAATCACATTTATACACTTGTTAGTAAAAATAATCATGTACCTAAGTACTTATTCGACGAATAAATAGTAGATACATGTCTTCGTGTAGTAAGTCGTAGGGAATTAAACTGAGCTAGATATGAATGTATTATTAAATTATATTATATGCGTGTAGTGTAAAAAAGACCGATCCTTCAAATCGAAGCTGACTGTACCTCTATACTTACAGAGGCATCATACGCGACAATAGGGTACCAAAACACCATTTTAAAGGCTTACTACTTTAACGTTACATGAATATAATTAAATACGATTAAAGAAATTGAACACAGGCAATACGTTACTCAAGGTGAAAAGGGTCTCTACGTGCCACAAAAATTAATGGTTTAATGGTTTTCACTACGACAAATATAGCTCTATTTTTCTGTATTTCAGTGGGTTACGTCATACACACGTCAACATGACGCACTTGAACCACTTTCCACCAGTCCGTGGTAATGAACATCTTAGGGCAACCAGAGAATCTCATCGAGGTTGTAACTTGCAACACAAAAGCAACGGTGCTATAATGCAGCTAGGGCTTACCTTAAGTTTACATGAGGTTGTATAGTTTCTACATCGTAAGCACGTCGCGCGCAATAACGTGATATCGTGCGTGTCAGGTTTTAGTACGAGATGTAACCGCGTAGTAGTGCATATCGCGGGATGGCGGAGGCGAGTGAGCGCCATGCGCGGCCGCCCACGCTCGATACGCGCCGCGCCGTCGCTCGCCGCCCTGCGCGGTACCCACCCCGCCCCCCGTACCTACTCCACTCCACACCCGTAACCCGTAATTGAAGTTTTAGCATAACTTCACAATCCATTGCGCCATAGCTTTGAACATAAACGAGTATTTTCGAAGGAACTGTACCGGAGAGTTCAATGTAGTTGAATCAGGTTGGAAATGTCAGCCTTACTGATTTAGCTATAGACAAAGATATTGGTTACGGTTGGTTTTAGTTGCAGCTGATTGGATTTATTGTATATTATGTGACACTTGTAGATTGTTAGATGTTCACTTAGTTATAAGATTGTACATTTAGTACTGCCACTTTTCTTCTTTTAATAAATTAAACAATAAGTAATAAATAATTCAAAATTTATTAAATATAAATTATTTTACAATATTACATTAACAAAGCGTTTATTTTCCTGTGTCTTCTTTGAGAGAAACAGTTCTGTTGAACACCATCTGCAAAAATAAATTAGAATAACTTTTAGACTTCTATCCAGAAATACAATAACATAAGAATTATTTTCTACCTACAATTCTAACTAATAAATCATTGGTACCAAAGTAGGTACTTACTAGCACACTGGTGACTTGTGTTTTTCTGATGATGCAACTATCTTAATGGCCAAATAAAACTGATCAATACCGTCGTACCTAGCTATTCGTGAGATGAGGTTCGTAAAAAGATGATCGTGTGGATCGACTACGTGGGAGTTTGGCAGAAAATAATCTCAATTACGAATCCAAATTCCCAAATCCGCGAATAGCGAAGAACGACTGCATTATCTGAACGTGCAAATGCAACAGAAAATATAAACACAAAACAAAGCACAACGATGCATAAACCGAAAATTCAAAAACAAAAACAACTCTATTACAACAATTCGAAGTAAGAAAGTCAGAAACTCACGTGAGTGGACGTGGTATCAGGGTCGATAGAGAAAAAGCCGATCCTTTCAAACTGGAACTTGTCGTACACCTTGGCTCCTCTGATGGACGCGTCGGCGAACGCGTTCACAACCTTCAGGGTGTCTTCGCGGCAGTCCGACACGAACCCACCAGGCACCTCGCTCGGGTCTTCTGGATTCTTGTGTTTGAATCTAAATGAACAAAACAAGTTTCGTAACCTGATTGCCGAAGAAGTTACTTAGCTGTTTACACTGAGGATCGAACTTCGCCCGAATCTTTCATTTACAGTGCGTTGCGTTTGTTAAATTGATATGAAACTATTGAAATTATTAAGCTTGAGTTTAAGACGGTCGCAATGACGGCCGTCCTTGCAGAGAGCGTTTTTTGACACCGTCAAACATTACTGTCATTTTCCAGAAGGTCATCATTGCGGTCGTTATGTGGCGGTCACCGCTGTCTTAGGACACCCAAGCTTATGTCTAAATCTCCGGACATACTTACAGTGGTTCGTACAGTCTGACTTCAATGGTGACAGGCTCAGACACCCAGTGGATGAAAGCCTTGGGCTTATCTGCCGATTCAGAAGTCTCCGCTGTGCATTCAACTTCGACAACATTGCCGGCAGCATCCTTGATGACCTTAGATACCTAGATATACACAACACATATTAAATACGGAGTACATTCATTTACAATCAGCCTACAATGTTCCCTCTGTTATAATAATATCTACATAGGCCCAATGTGAGGTGGTGGATTTCTATTGCCTTCATTCGCGGTAAGTCCGCCCACCAAAAATGGCCTCACAAGGACCCATTTCTCCCATTACAAAAATAAAGAGAATTGAAAGCCCATACTAATGTTTTAACAAGAGTATTTTTTTAGGCGTATTATTCCTATTGAAAACGTCAAAACTTTGTTTGTATGAGGTTTCAGTTGTGCCAAAGTTAGTGTATTGTTAGTCACTTTTTTAGAAACCCAGCGGCAGATTCCAATAATACGGACGAACACTTGAGTAAAATTGCTTTTGTTATGTAACTGGCTATTTTTACAACAAAAAAAAAAGTTGATTCTGTACATTTTATTTTTACCTTGATGACGTAGCCCGCATGCCTCAGTCCCACAGTTTGTTTCGGGGTCAGCCTTCTGTATCCCTTCTCAGGTTCTTCTTTGAAGTCCGTGGACTCAATATAAAGGACTTTACTAAGTACTACTGTGTGAGATCCCTTGTCTGGTTCATTGGGGAAGTCTGGTACTGTGATTTGTATTGGTTTGTCACTAGGGAAGTTTGTGATTGTGATCTTTAACGGCTCTAGTGCTACCATAACTCTGAAAACAAAACACACTTTTACTGATCCGCATTGAAAATAATAAAATGTTACATACATTTTTATTGCACACGACATCATGCGTTTAAACCTACCTACCCTAACCCGTATCAAAATTCCTTGAACTTTAGTTTATCTATAGTAGTAGAAAAGTTTATTGTCAAAGAGCCCATCTGGGTAAGTAAGCCCCACCCCACCCTACCTATGTCTGCCGCCAAGCAGCGACGCTGCCTTTCAGATTGGAGAGTACAGGTGCCGTAGTAATTATAGCAACATGAATCTTTTGTCTCTGGAATAGAAACGTACGTGCAATGCCTCTAGTGTTGTAGATGTCCATACTTTTGCGGCGGTGACTATTTATTTATTTATACATACAAATAAATAAAATTGAAGTGTCTGTTTGTAATGTCAAAATAACAGCTTTTTAATAAATGCGTATGAAAGTATACAGGGTGAAAAAAAATATCTGCTGGTCCATACATTTTGGCCTCGTAGGTATTAATTACACTTTTCTATGAAACAGCAGATTTTTTTTTTAATAACCGACTAAAAATTTCAACGCAGGGGGATCAGAATCATGTACTGAAACCATGGTATCCGTTTTTGCGTCGATGTCCCTGCCAACCTGTATACTTATAAAAAACTTAAATGTCTTTTTATCTGTTTGTTCCTGCTAATCTCCGAAACGGCTGGACCGATTTTTATGGGAGTTTCACAGGCAGATTGCTGGTTTTTTTTATTTTAGAAAATTATTACGGTCCACGTGGGCGAAGCCGCGGGAAGCTAGTTTATCATAAGGTGGGCCGCCTGCTTGTTTGCCACCCAAATGGGTACATAAAATGTGGTAAAATTCAACAAAATGTAATCACAATGTAATGTAACCCTATGGCTATCTATAACCTTGAAACTAAGAGCTTGACGATCTACTATCAATGGTGACCTTGAAATTAAAATACATGTTCAACTGCTCACATGTCATGATAACACTATCAGTCAGGATAATGGCGGAATACTTAATGCCCTTTAAAATTACTTCTATTATACAATGTATTTGAAAAACTCGGTCTGCTGATGTACATTCTAGAAAAGAGAATGGTGCAATCAATTGGAAGTCTTTAAAAGTCACTACTCTCCGAAACGACAACAAAAGTAAGTATGACAGTTAGGTTTTAAACCGTAACCATTTCGAAATAGTATGTGTAAATAACACATCAGTGTTTCGAGATACTCTTGTCAAAGTATCTCGAAACACTAATGTGTTGCTGTGATGCCTCTTTAAAAGTTGCTGAGCACTAACACGACCATTTACATTCCATTTAGAAATATTTGTGCGGATGATTTTGTAATTTCGTCATGTCCGTCGGTCGTGGTAAAATCGACAGTACCTAAATGATAAATGATTTTATCTCTGTGGGTAGGTTTGTACGAACACTTTTATGTCAATCATATTTTAAAAATTAGATAACATCAGTATTTCCTGTCCGACTTCAAGCTCTTCTTTAAGCTTCCTCTCTCCTACTTATTTAAAATTTTGCTGTGCCCGACAGGGTCCATATTTGTTTCTATCTATTTATTTTTACCACCTGTATGTGTACATTATGGATTGCAATAAACATAAATTGAAATTGACTACTCTGAGAGGAAACACCGAAACAAAGTCAGAGGTCACAGTTTCTTTTAAAGTCCAGACATAATGTTGGACGAATCAAGTGAGGACCGTGTAAGTAAGTGTCTTAAATCGTTTTTTGAGGAAATAACCATACAGATTTGAGTGGACATGTCTAGTCAGTGTACGCATTTTTCAGTAATCGTCTAGCTAGACTCAGAACTGAGTTTCTTAAGCTCAACGACTCGACAAATAATACCAATGAAAGGTAGTACTTTATGCGGCCTACCCAAATGTGGTAGGCCGCATAAAGTACTCAAACCGCCAGACCATCATTAAAACTAACTGAGAAAAAAAATATACCCCAGTCCTTAAATTCACAATATTTAAATAATATCCTAAATATAGTTTTTAACAATATGAAAGGCTTTCTGGCATAGTTTCCGCTTTATACATGACTAGCTACACCCCGCGGTTTCACCCTCATAAGTCTCGATCCCGTGGAAATATCGGGGTAAAAGGTAGCCTATGCCCTTCTCCAGGTCTGCCGGGGTCGCGGGAATGTCCGAAAGGGATACCGTGGCCCCTGGCAACGTACAGGCAACTGAAGGAACACGAGTGGGTTTTAGTCAGTAAAAGTCGGACACGCCCTCCAGCTCCGCCCAGAGCGGGATAAGTTATTTGATAATTTCCAACCGTAAAAAAAAAGTTAGGTTCAGAATTTATTGTGGCTTAGTTCTAGAATGTGTCTAGGAAGTTTATTATAAAAGCGCATACATTGGCATCTAAAAAGCCAGCTATTTTTTCTTGCGCCTGATTGTAGTATTTATATTATGGATATCACTGTATTTTTTAAACAGATTAATATTTTAATGTGCATACAAAAGATTTTTATACACATACTGATTCGTAGACATACTGAGAAGGCAAAGTCATTATATGAATCTTTGTCTCTGACTGGGACTTAACTTATAAATTGAACAAATTGCCCTTTTATGTAAAACAAAAATTGTCTGAATATCGGCAGCATTACCCCACAACAGAATACCGTTCTATGAAAGTAACTAAGGTATGCTTAACAGGCTGCAGATCGCTAGCCAAAGACCAACAAAAATTTGTTTTATTTGGGGTTGAGCTCAATCTTAGGAAAAAAGTTGTAAAAATGACCCCCCGTCCCCCCGTCCTCTGATCTCCTAGTTTTATAAAGCTTACGTTTTGACTTTGAATTTAATATTTTAGTTTGGTTCGGAACCTTAATTATGTGGCTCTCAGCCGGTTTTTTTAAGTTTATTATGTGCACAATAACAGATGTGAGTTTATTTATATACTACGTTGCTGTTCATAGCGTCTCCCCGAATAAAGGGGTTAGAATTTAAGGGTTCGAGTCCAAGAGAACGCAAAGACATATACACCCATACATGCTACAGAACATTCAAAGAATTACCTTGGCGCAGTATTATTGAGTACGTCCCTAATGCTGGCGTCCAACATGGCGGGATCTACTGCACCTACAGCGCCCGTGACGCCCAGCGCGGCGCAGAACGAGTTGACGGCTGAGGCTGGCACGCCGCGGCGACGTAGCGACGTCAATGTGTACAGCCTTGGGTCGTCCCAGTCTGCATTAAGTAATATATTCAGCAGTTAGAAGACAAGAGCAATGGGTTGCTCCGGGTTTAGCGGAGATGTGCCATCGCAAAAATCATCTTGTATAAACTGCTATAACTTAGTTTAGACAGATTTTTATTATTTACTATAATACAATTTCAAGTTATTAATGTTACATTGTACAAACTTGTTTAATAAAAACCACTAAGAAAAAAAGCCAAATCTGCTCAGTCATTGATTTAAAACATCTTTCTGTTTAGTGATTTATGGTGCAAGCAGACCTAAATTGCTAAAATCCCATTTACAAAATGTGTATTAAGCAATTAGGGTGCTGCTCGACCAGACCACGGAGGGTCAGTCTATGTTAATAGAAGTTTTGTATGTGCTAGCATAGCCAGGCAAAGTCATCTCTGGTGTAATAACCACGCTCTCAAGGTGTTAGTAGTAGTATTGTAACGACGCCGATCACACTAACACGACTGCTCTTGGAAGCCACAATTTGAATCTCTTGAAGGTGAAATGCCATACGAAGCGTCCTGACCTGACGCCCTATCAGCGACCTTTCTGATCGATGTAGTTTAGGGCAAGCTCTCAGCTTTACTTTATGTCTTTATACTATTGAATTAGGACTCTAACTTACTTTTAACAATTCCTTCATCAATGAGTTTCGCTATTTTCCTCTTGGATACTACCGTGTAGTTAACGTTGAGGCGTCCATACTCCCATTGTACCGGGCAGTAGATGCCTAGCGCATTACAAAGCCAGTAGTATGACGACCTGAAAGGAGAAAATTACAAGTTATTGATGATGAATCCTACGTAATATTATAAATGCGAATGTTTGTTTATTACGCTTTCACGCTAAAACGACATAGGTAGACCATGACCTGGATTAGGGCATGGGACACTTTTTATCCCGATATTCCCACGGGATCGACACTTACGCGGGTGAAACCGCGGGGCGCAGCTAGTTATTAATACGATTTACTCGTTACATTATCGCGTTTTAATTCTACGCGTAGCTGTAAAATTTTATAATAAAAAATGCATAGCTGCATTGTTCTTGATTGAATTGCAGCTATGCATCAGTGGTTAATCAGCTATCTAGCCGATTTTAGCCTATTTATCCCACAGCAGGGCAAAGGTCCTCCCTTTTCCACACTTCTGTTCACTGCTAATACCCTCAGGGATAAATATAGACAGCATATCATAACCAACCTTCTAGATTGGAACTCCTTGGTACACAATGAATGAGTGATGTGCTCTATGCTATCACACAGACAGTGAGTGTAGTCATAGGTAGGGTAGATGCACCACTTGTTGCCAGTGCGGTGATGAGGCTTGAATCGTATCCTGTACGCCACTGGGTCTTGTTTGCCTTCCTCAAGCGTAATCTTCATTCGTAGGGTAGCATCTCCTTCATCGATTTTACCATTTTTCATGTCCTGGAAATAGATAAGATTTTAATTAATTAAATACATTTTTGAATTCATTATAAATCCTATAGACCTCAATCTGTGAGGGCATACTATGTACTGCTGCTCTGCCTCGTCCAACTTCAGTATAGAATCTAATTCACATTTGGCAATCAATGCTGTTTGTACTTATTATGATCTCAAACAAACAGTTTGTCTTGAAAAAACAACAGTTTAAAAGATTAGTAATTTAAAAAGTATAGTATAAAATTGATACCTCAAATAATTGCAAGCTTTCTTCAACAGGCCTATTCCTCCATGGTGACGGTGGTGGATTGAAACCCTTGATTTCTTCAGACTTCTGATGACATACATATGCAAGATCCTTGCTGATCAACTGAACTGCCCATTCATAAAGCTGATCAAAATAATCTGATGAATGTGTGATTTGGTGTGGTGTATAACCTGGAAAAAACATTACAGTATAATAGGTATTATTATATATTTCTGCGTAATATTATTTTACTGTTGTGTAAAAAATATTGTTGGTTTAGCTGTAGTAAATCATAAGCGCACTTTGTCATTTTTGTAAAAACTGACATAAGGTTATAATTGCAATGTTGACACTTGTGAAAAGCATAATCTATAGTAAAGTATGCATAATATTTTTGGACTTTATAATATGTAGCTTTGGGACTCACCTAACCACTCCACCATATCTTTGATACCCACAAAGAACTTCTCCTCCTCTTTCTCAGGATTTGTATCATCATATCTCAAGAAGCAGATCCCATCATGGGCCGCAGCATACCCAAAGTTAATATTAATAGCTTTTGCATGTCCTATATGCAAAATACCATTAGGCTCAGGAGGAAACCTTGTCCTCACTTTCCCACCAGTTATTTTAAGATGCTCATCAAGTAACCGTTTCGTATCATTTGTGACTACATAACCATCGGACTTGAAGTTCTCTCCTGGAGCGTGGAAAGGCAACTTTTTCATCAACTCTGATATCGATGAAGCGCCACCTATTTCATCAGGAGATTCAATATTTTCAGATGGTTTTGATGCTGAAATCATAAAGTAGTAAAAATGTCAGAGTTTAAACTTATTCACATTGTAATTATAGCTTGTCCACTCTGAAATGATGCGCCCCACTACCGCATTTTACGCCCACGGTAATGCGTTAGTGGGGCGCGTCATTTCAAAGTGGACAAGCTATACCTACCTAATGAGGATGTTGAAAAAAAAAACCATCAGATAGATTATTAAAAAATAATGGACACGTATTTTTTCTTTATTTACATAATCGAAAGATTATGGCAATATATTGAGTAGGCAATGCATTAAAATGTGGCATGACGTCACTGGGTGGTATATTTTAAACTGACTTGTGACGTAGCAAGCCCCCACTCCCCAACTTTAATGAGTTTTATCGAAACCATTTTTTATTAATATGATAAAGCAAAAAAAATATACATGTCTAATATTTTTTTATTATCTGACTAATGGACTAAATAGGTTTCTTTTTCCCCAGTCAACTTCCCTATTGCTTTACTGACTGTCTACTAGCTGAAACCAGCCCTAACAATTAATTGAGAAAAGTTTGCTTACTGAATGAATGTGATCTGTACAAAATCACAAGTAAAAATGATTATATTCATTATTACCTTTGTCATCAGGTTTCTTTGATTTCTTTCCTGCATCACCTTTAGGTTTCTTTTCTGCTTTTGGTGGAGGTGCTAAATCAGCTTCTGTTTTAGGTCCTAATAGATCTAAAATCTTGAAAGAAAGTATACAAATAAGATATTATAATAAATTGTTGCATTCAATTCAATTGCTTATTAAATCAAATATAAAGAAGTTGTAAAATTCATGTCTCACCTGAACATCAACTTCATTCTTGATAGCTTTCCCATCAGCCCAGGGTAGGTCTGCTCGCACTGCTTGCATGACATTTCCAGCATTAAACCTGTATCTTTTCTCTAACAACTCTGCCTTGTACTGAGCCATATGCTTCTCCACAGCCTGCTCGACTTGTTCCGGCGTCACAACGACACCAACCCCGCAAGCTTTCTCAAATGCATCAGTTTCTATATTGGCCTCATTCACATGACTAATTAGGTACTCCAAAGCGGCATCTACTCTTAGAGTAGAGTCCAGCTTGCCTTTGGCTATGAATTCGCATACAAACGATAGTTTAGGAGCGATCTGTGGCTTGATTTTTGTTGCCAGATGGTATATCAACATACCGGCGCCAGTTGGCAGTTTTGCTACGTTCACCTAAGGAAACAACAAAAGTATACCTATATTTATATATTTTAACTTTTATTTAGATAATATTTCGACCACGTATCATTAAAAAACGGAGTTTTACAAGAATTACAAGAGAATTTGAAAGTTCTAACCTCATTCAATGCGGCAAGTAGAAACTTGGTGACATTTGCGTTTTTCAATGTTTCCTTTGCTTTTTGTTCATTTAAGCCCAAAAGCTTAAACCTCTCTATAGTTTCCTCCGGTGTCATGTTGTTTTTAGCTACAAATTATTAATATTTGAAAGGTGAGCACGAAACTGCCAGCCGTATCAGAAAATCAGAAATTCAGAATGACATTGACAAACTGACACTAAGTAAATGACAATGACACTAAATAAATGACAATGACACTGTCAATGTGACTGTGACGCTTGACTCGGAACTGGACAGTGACAGCTGACAGCAGGGCTGCCAGTAGAGTCAACTTATTTTACTTTCAACAGGCTGTCCGCATAACCGCCAAGCTGTTACTCGTGGTATCTCGTATTACTGCTTCTAATTTTAGCACTAGTAATAAGTTGTGAAATAACATATGAATTTTTAGCGAATTTGCGCAGCTGCCTGATTTATGTTTTATTGTTTTATTTTAATTAATTTATGTTTCAGCTGCGCATTGGCACATAAAGTCTATAATTTTATGTTGCATTTTATGTTCACTGCAACCAAAATTAATCGCGGGCATCGGCAACTATATTGCCAAAAAAATATATAGACCTGGCATAGTCAAACATATTGCCACCCCCCATAAAAGTAAGTAGGGATATCTGGGGGGGTGCAATTGTTCAGAAATGTAATGTAAGCGGACCTCTTACTACGTCAACCTACGTATTTCGTACTGCCCGTTAAATGGTTTACTTTACAATATATCTATATCTATTCATTTTAGAAAAAACCGCGCTGCACGGCCTTTGTAACTTTTATTAGCAATCTACGGCTACAATTTAATGGTCATTTAGTACACTCAGACGCGTAAAAACATGGCTGAGATCAACAATGGTCAAAGTGGTCAAAGACAGGTTAATGGGCTTTGCTCTGTCAGTCTTTAGTCGGTGTATGTTATAACTTGATCAAAATATGATTCTCGATCATAATAAATATATATTTACAGAATGGTAATCATTAGAATCATTAATACATACATCTCTCTAAGTTAGATTTTTTCCATTAAATAACTTTTTGATGAAATCATGACGTTTTAGGACAAATCTAACCTAGAGAGATATGTAGTAATGATTCTAAAGATATAATTCTGTAAATATATATTTGTTATGGTGGCAAATCATATTTTTTCAAGATAAAATCTGCACTGACTTGCAAATTGCAAAAAACGTCAGAAAATATGAAATTCGCGGGCTTCTTTTGGAAACTGATTGGCTGTCACATACAGTTTACAACAGTACCTGGTACCTTATTTCTTATATCTATTGTACCTACCTAGGTATTAAACTTTAGTATGGAACAGCAGATTTCTTTTTCAGTTCGATACAAACTTTAAGAGGTAGCAGCAGGGATAGGTAGCCACCTCTTAAAGTTTGTAAGGTTAATTTTGAAACACCATAAATAATTCTTCTTTATGTGTGTACTTATACATGGATACAGTACCTATATACACACGTAAGTACAGAACAATTAAAGTACTTACCTACCTATATAATTTCCACACTCATCGCGATTAGTAGGTATGTAAGGTGCAAACCTGTACCCTAATTACGTAATACACGATCAATTCAAATCAGAATCTGAATCGTTTTGAAACAGATTGCTAATCCATTGCTTCGTACTTTCGAAAAAAAAATCTGCTCAACAACGTAAATAACACAGTGCAGACCAGTGGCGAAGGGTGAGTTTATGAGAAAGGTAAGCCGGAGCAAAAACAAAAAAAAAAAAAAACAAAAAAAAAAAAAATCTGCCGCGCCGTCGTAAGACTGACCAACTAACTTATTCCTACAACGATACTGGTCAAGTATTTATAACAACTGTTTGTATAAAACTTCAGCAGTTCGACTTCCGCTAACATCGTAAAAACCTAGGAATCGTTCTTCGATTCCAGTTTCAGATAAATATCGAAAAATTACAGTCAATTGCTCCCTATGACTGACATCGGGAGTTTCGTCAATCATTACAGACAGAAATGGAGCTTTATCTATCTCGATTCTAATGTGGTCTCGTAAAACGGATGCAATACTACCTATGTATTAAATCATTTTGAATATCACTTGAAAGACCAGAAAACACGGGGTTCTGAACTGAAGAACATAATTCCAAATGAGAGTCCAATACGGTGTCATACTTGCTCAGATATAACAAGGTTTCAATATAGTTACCGCGGTTATCAGAATTCGGACGTTCATCGTGGCCGCGAAAAGCTACTTCTTGTTTACCTAACAAAATAACGGTGTCGATAAACCGTTTCATTAAATTATTATTATTTGTTTTATTATTATTTCGAGCTACTTTCCTATTATGAGTTTCAAGCGAATTAGTGAAAAATGGTTCTATCCTACTATTCCCGAAGTCATGCCTAAATCTAAACAGCTACGAACATGCTTTTCAGTCTGCACATGTTTTTTTGATGAATTCGTCAGATTATTAATATCTGTAAAACCCCCTTTATTCCATAAACTACTAGAATTTGAGAAAAGTAAACATGGAAAACAAAACATCTTATTTAATTTACAACTACCAGTCCAACTACCAGATTGATATTTATCGTAAAGGGAAACATTCCAACCCATCACGTCGTTTGTAGTTTATAGTCATATCTGGTCGAGCACGACCTAGCCTAATTATGTGTTTCTTATTTTCAAAACTTAACCTTGAAAAGCATGTTTCCTCACGAAGCAAATAATCTGTCACACAACAATCTAAAACTATTAATGCCGCCACCCTACTAATAACTTTTCAAATCTACTCTAAAAAAGTAATTTCAACTTGCTAATCTATCGACTTACCACAAATTCCTAATTACAACGACGGCGAACGCACAATTTCACAACAAACTCACGATTATCCAATTCTTATTGTTACACTAATACTACACTAATAACTTATATGAATACAACGAACAAAATGCTAATTAACTACAAGTATCAACAAAATTAAAGGTTAAGGCTCGTACAGACCAGCGCGACGCGACGGCGCGACGCGACTCGAACAATACAATTTCTAAGAAAATTTGACGGTATAACAATAACCTGTGTCGCGTCGCGCTGTCGCGTCGCGCTAGTCTGCACAAAACTTTATAAATTCTATTAACTATTTACGTCAATCATCAACAAACATATAAAATTATTGCGTGCGTGGAGCGTGGAGCTTGTCCCTCCCCCCGGCCCCGTCCCGAACCAAACCGAACGCTTACGAAATTCAGCGAATGGATTCCTACACTGTACCTATCATAACTCGACTTTTTACGGCTTACTATTGCCTCAAAAAACAGCGTGTCACGTGACCTGAAGTGACGTCATGACGAGATTATTTTGTATAGAAATTTAAGTTTTCATAACCCGGGCGGACAACGAGTTATACTGGAGGCACTAGAGCAAAATTGGCGCGCACTTTAAATGTTTTGTTTTCGTTGGAATATAAAGACAATTTTTTTAATGTAGGTTAGGGTTTTGTAATACTTTAATTTTATGGTGTAAGTATTAAATAATACATTCAGTGTTATTATTAAACACTGCTGAGAACTACTGACTGTCATAATTTCCTAAGGGAAGCCGACAGGAATCGGGTTATTGGTTAGCTGCGCCCAGCTGCGCCCAGCTGCGCCCAGCTGCGCCCCTGTAACACAATGAATGTTGTTGACCTGTCAAATTGAAACAGATTAGTCGGAATTTTCAACGAAAATGTGTTGCGTAATTAGATAGCTGTTGCCATAAACTATTTATCCATCATTACTAGAATCAGTTGATTTGCTCAGTTAACTCTATTGATTACGACTTATATAACAACATAGGTAACATAACATCACGCCTTTATTTCCCGGAAGGGTTAGGTGTAGGTGTACCTACTTACTTACTACCCATAGTTCACCCATAATTCGCCAGTTATGTATAAATACACCCTTAAAAAAATGCATTCTGGCTACTGTACGCTAGAACGGAACTAGATTTCCTAGGTGCATTTAATACACCCATTTTATTATTCGTAGCACCCCTATGACTCATACCTACTTACACCACCAGTTTCGATGATACAATCTTACTCTATCTAGAAAACAACTAACCTGCGTACCAATAGATAACGAATCTATCTATATCTCCGGGCGGAAGTCTGAAGAGATCACTCACTCAACCTTATAGGTATGCCGTGTGCCTATAAATCGTCACAGCACAATTCTTAAATGTATAGTTGGACGCGTAACAAACAGACTTAGTTCGATTGCCGCCGGACGCGACGACGCGACGCGACGTAGCGAATTTTGTTTCGAAAACACTGAAATTCATATTTAAACTCAACAAGCTATGATTTGAACAGATATGAATTTGTCCAAATCATAGTTTGTTGTTTCGTTTTGCAGAATACATAATGCTACCGACCCACGCTGTTTCTGGCAAAAACTTCCTTACCAATAACTAACATTATTCTGTAGCTACACATAGCTTATTCAAATCGATAGTGACGGCTCATTGATCCGTGAATATAATTGTGCGACAGTTGTCTCATCTTATTAATACCAAGAAGTGTACAACGCCAACTGCTTTCTCGGAAAAAAGATCAAGAGATCACTTAAAATGCGTGCTAATTCGGTCATCTTCTTTAGGAGTCCGTATCTCGAACGAAGGTGATAAAAGGAGGACTATTGATCACATTTCTATATCCAGGGTAATTGGTAAAACACCAACAACCTCTTAAGGGGTCATTCTACTCATCAATAGGAACAACTTTTAATATGGGACCAAACATGAAAACGCGAAAAAAAAAACAGCTGGTCCCTACATTTATGTTCACAAAACTCGTCAAAATGTATGGAACACCAGATTTTTCTTTCCCGATTTAAGGCTTGGAACTAAAGTAAAAGCTGTTCATAATGATGAGTACAATGACCCCTTAAGAGGTTGTTGGTGTTTTACCAATAACCCTGTATACCTATGTACTACCTAGACCTGTCTGTTTGTTATTGTATTGTTTTAATCGGGGTAAATCGGTCATGCACTTTTAAAATACTTATTTAACAGAAGTTGGAAATCATAAACATAGTATCATCCGACACTACATGCCATTCGTTTCGTTAGGTATTTAATCGACTGTCAAAGATCTACAAATGACAGCCGAGCCGAGACTAACAGTTTAACGTGCTTTCCGACGCACGGAAGGATCTTGATATGTAATGTATGGTGACCCATCCACGGAGTGACCTCGACCTTCGATCAACCCGAGCGGCTGTTATTATTTAGCCACGAGCCACGAGCCTTGAGCCTCTCCGCCGACGCGCGACGGTACCTAATAGAAGATGTTGATAAATATACAGGGTGATTGGAAGATGGGTGCAAAGCTTTAAGGCGAAGATAGTACAGACAATTTAGAACCATTTATGCCATTGTTGTCTTAGACGAAGTCTGCGGTGCAACCCATCTTCCAATCACCCTGTATATAATCGATTGATGGATTCAAAACATAAATAAGAGCTGCACTGCTGAACCGTAGGTAAGTAAACCGGAGGTCGTCCTGAGGTAACCGATATCCATCATTACAATATTATATCGAACAATCGGAGGTCGTGGAAGAAGGTAACTTAATCCTTCTGCGGAAATTAAACAGTGTACCTAAAGTGGAGTGTGGTAGATAATAATATCTAGTTTATCCAGTGCCTACACATACATAATCACTCGAATTTCGTGTTGACGATAAATGCCTATAGGTACCTACCTAAGTAGGTAGGTAATAACATGACCGCATACACATTAAAATGATAGAGTGATAAGTCCAAGCAGATAATATTAATAATTGATGAGGACAAAGATCGATACGTTGCTATTATTACTTGAGGATCAGTGCCAACGCGGGGCCTGTAGCAAATTCTACCTAAGGGCCCCCTGTGGTAGAACTTGGTTTTATTTTAAGTTCTTAAGTTTAGGACATAAACTAGTCAAATACGAGTAGTAATCAATGTTTCTAGACAAATACGTTATGTTCCTGTTCCTAAACAATAGGTACTTCAACCAATTTTTTTTTTTCAATCAATCCTATTTGTACGTATTTTTTTAAACCTGATTAATTTTTAGAATAACTGGTGCTGGCAGAGATTAAATTGTAATTCTTTTAAGAGAGCCTTGATTGCAAGAGTGAGCGTAGGGAGCTCGACATTATTTTGCACTTGGGAAAGTCTAGGCTTTCTTTTGACAATTTATACTGAAATAGGAGTAACTTTGTCGACTAATGTAGACCAGCAGCCTAATTACGTAATGCACCATCAATAATAAATTGAAAGAAATTGCTAGTCCATTGCTTCATAAGTTCGAAAAAAAAATTGAGCAGATTTTTTTTTCGAACTTATGAAGCAATGGACTAGCAATTTGTTTCAATTTATTATTGATCGTGCATTACGTAATTAGGCTGCTGTACCTTAACTAAGTAATACACGATCAATCCGAATCTGAATCGTTTTGAAACAGATTGCTAATCCACTGCTTAAAAAGTTCGAAATAAAAATCTGTTCAACAACATAAATAACGCAATGAATGTTGTTGAACTGTCAGAATGAAACTGATTAGGTAGTCGTAATATTTCGTTTCCGAAAATGTGTTACGTACCTTAATTTTTTGTAACCTCCTGTTTGTTAGGCAACCTATTCACCATAAATATTTAAATAGCTTATTATATAAAAACTTTATGAATGAAGAGAAACTTGCAAGAAAAGATGCAAGAGCGAGCGCAGTGAGCTCTAAAAATGTTAGCACCTCACCTCGGATAAATTCTTTGACAATACCTACATATATTCACTCGAACAGAGTTGCTTTGTTGACGAAACTAGGATTCAAGGGCGAGCGGAGCGAGCTCGAAAATTCTTTGCATACCGCGCCACCGACAGAGTTTCGATTTGTTTTGACCGTTCTTACTACTTCTTACAGAATATTTCATTGAACCTTCCGTCCCCAGAGCGCGGGGTCTGTAGCGTTTGGTACACCTGCTACGTGGCTAATCCGGCCCTGTCCACACTTAGTGTCGAGTAAGGGTGCTCGCACAGGTCAGACTTTTTGTAGAGCCGATTATTAGGCCAATAAAATTTCTATACAGTTATACGGGCGACTTTTTTTAGAACTTCTGCGTTTATCGTATGAAATTCTGTGTTTTATTTCTGCCAACGAAATATTCGGTTACCGATTGTATGAAATGGAATATCTTAGTCGAAAAAGGTATTACGTTTCACGTTTTTGTGACATCAAGTAAATTCAATATACCACGTCTTAATAAGATTCACTCAAAAAATTACGCTCAGGCGGAGGTTTGTTGGGTACGCGGGCCCCCTTTTGCGCGGGGCCCGTAGCAATTCTACTCTTGCTACGTGGTTAATCCGGCACTGCTGAGGGTATTAGGTAGGGCAAAATTAATGAAAATGTACGTTATTAAATACAATGTTTGTCCACGTTCGATAAGAAAGAACCGTGGGACGTAACAGCTGACTACAGGGTTCCCATAGTACCTACTGTAACTGAAACAATGTGAGCTTTCAGCAGCATTAACTGGGGCTCGCGCAGTGGACCTTGTCTGTTTTTATTTAACCGACTTGAAAAAAGGAGGAGGTTCTATATTTGTCTGTGATTTTTATAAAGTACAACCCTACAAGGTTACAATACAATTTCTGTCAATTCCACAAATGTTTACCAACACCACAATGCATGAATAACATTGAAAGGAGGGCCTTTCAATGTTATTCAGGCACCAAAAGATCCTTGTTAGCAGGCCCGCCGCTAGCCGCTTCAACGCCCGCGTGCAGAGCCGACAATGCCGCCCCCACCGCAACCTTATTTTTCTGACAAAAGACTTGCAAGGTATGTTTTATACGAAAACGCCACTTTGTTAGTCTGACTACAGGACCCTGATCTTAAAACCTATGCTTCTATAATATGCCTCCCTCGCCTCGCACCGGCAGGATTATTTTCAGGGATTTGCGGCTTCAGTGTAACTTTACTTCTTTTCCTCGTATTCCTTAATCCTTAACACGCAAGTTACTTGAACCAGATTACTTTCTTCAAACAATACTAATTAAGTATAGTACTTTTTTTTTAAACCATCGAATCGATTTTTCGCATACCTGGTGCGGCGGTGGATTAAAAGGTGTTTTTCGCAAGAGAATCTAGGGTAGCAAGAGCGAGCGAAGCGAGCTTAACAGTTTCGCCACCTCGGATAGATTAGGGTTTATTTTGACGATTTATACAGACATACTAGACATAGGAATTACTTCGTAGACATAAGTCTACAGACCTCGGAGGGGTTAGATTGTTTTTGACCATTCATACGTAATAATCCGTTGGAGGTAAGTCCAACGGACATACCTATCTACCTACCTACCCTACCTACTAGACCTACTTACATACTTATCTACCTAACCTACCTAGACCTAACTAGCTGACCCGACAGACGTCTTTTGTTTGTTTTGGTTTTTGAACAGTTTGTATTCGAAAAAGAAGGGTTTAAATTTTTCCAAATTTTCTCTTCACAAAACCTGCCTCGAACTTCAAGGTTTTTAGCTAAATTGGTCGAGCCTTTCTCGAGTTTTGCGCTTAACAACACATTTAGCGATTCATTTTTATTTATATAGATTTATTTAATTTGAATTTCCGCGCATACTAAGCTTTGGCCGCAACCAGGCATTGATGGACTCAAGTATCCAAGGTTTTAAGATGTTTTCCCTTCTACACCACACCCATATCTCGTAGCAATAATATGCCAGGCCGTCACACTGTTTAGTTGTATTATTACTTATCTTGAAAACTGCTGAACCGTTTTTGACAAAGCTTGCAATGTTCCCTAAGTTAAAGTTAATGGAAGCCAATAAAAAAAAAAGGACACGATCTGGTTAATAGTTTCGGAGAAATGCGTGGACGTATTTGTTTGGAAGCTTATAGATTATTATAAGTGAATATATTGCAGTTCTTACGTGTCGAATTGACAACCTCCTTTTTTTTAAGACCCTTGCTCGAACCAGCTCGCGCCGCTGAGCCTTTGTTAAGCTTTAAATTCGTCGCAAAATAATCTGTTCCTATTCCTGCCCTCCATCAGGGACGCCATATCGTCATAACGTCCGTACCCCACAGGGGGTGCCCTTAGCGTGTAGTCGCTTATTTTATAATTTGTATCTACTCTCATATCGTAATATTCGAATTATTAACTTCAAAACGAGTTTATATTGACATACTTTATAAATAATAGGTACCTACCTATGAAATTGCCATTTTGTATGAAAAAAATTAAACGAATTTTTTTCATGTATTTTTTATTTGTATTAATCGAAGTAATCACCCATGCAATCAATGCATCTTTGCCAACGCAGTGGCAGTTTATTGATGCCCTTCTTAAAGAAATCAGCTGGACGGGAGGCAACAAATTCTTCAAAGGCATTTTGTACTGCCTCTCGGGTATAGAATTTTTTTCCCGCCAAGAAGTTATCCAAATCCTGGAAAAAGTAGTAGTCTGTAGGCGCAAGGTCTGGTGAGTAGGGCGGATGACGGAGAGCTTCCAACCCCAGTTCTTGCAACTTGGAGACCGTCTGCTGTGCAGTATGAGGTCGCGCGTTGTCGTGCAGTAGCAGCGGAGACGAGCGATTGACCAATGCTGGTTGGAGATGTGCCAGCTTCTCCATCATTGTGTTCAGTTCTTCACAGTACACATCTGCAGTAATGCTCACCCCGTTTGTTAAGAAACTGTGATGAATCACACCGGCGCTAGACCACCAAACAGTGACCATCACTTTTCTAGGGGTAAGTTTTCGTTTAGGGCATTGTTTAGGTGCTGAACCAGGATCCAACTAACTTGCTGAGCGCTTGCGGTTATCAAACAGAATCCATTTTTCATCGCAGGTAACAATGCGGTTCAAAATTCCTTCATTTGTGTGTCTGTTGAGCAGTGCAAGGCACGTCTCGACGCGTACTTTGCGCTGGCGATCATTGAGTTCGTGGGGCACCCATTTGTCAAGCTTTTTTACCTTGCCAATTTGACGCAAATGGACCAATATTGTTTTGACGCTAACGTCGAAAGCTGCTGCTAATTCATCCGTAGATTGTGTATCATCAGCTTCCACAATCGCCTTTAATTCGTCATTGTCGACCAAAGTCTTCGGACGACCGCGAGGTTCATTTTTCAGGTCGAAATTTCCAGAACGGAAGCGAGCAAACCAATAACAGGTGGTGCGTTGGTTTGTAGTGTTAGCTCCGTAAACGTCGTTGATGTTGGGTGCCGCTTGTGCCGCGTTGCTGCCACGACGCTACTCATATTCCATAATTACTCGAATTTTTAACGTATCCATGATGACGAAAAAGATTGAAATGCGATGAAAATGTAACACTAATCAATAAACAAATGACTACCTACTTTTGGAAAAAAAATCCATGTTTTTAAAATAAAATTAATTTGAAATTAGAATTCTTAGCCAAACAAAAATTATTTTGATTTGAAATGGCCAGTACTACAGAACGGCAATTTCATTATTATAGGTAAAGACCTAACATAATGCCGAAATTTAAAAATAGAATCATATTGTAACACTTTTCTCTAACAAAATAATGCTATAAAACATTTTTTTTCTATTTCGATACACGTCAAATCCAAGAAGTTAATATCACCAAGGAGTTTCCATCAACTTTTGTAATGGAACGTTAGCCAGCAGCACCGCTCTAGCGCATGCGCGGTGATGTAATGGGTGCAGGCGCCATTCATACGTTTTGTTGTACTGAATTTGGTGGGAATTTTGTATTCTTGATCTATAATTTTGATCTTTTATTTAGTAGGTTCAATCCCAATGTATGAGAGAGTAGATAGTGTATGAAACTGCACATAACTAGGTATTAAAATACTCACACTCGTATTTTAATATCCCTCATTATACTACTATTATGCTCTGGCTAGAGGCCTTATTTTATTGAGAAACCCAGAGGAAAGTTTAGCCAGCAACCTCCTAGGTTGACCTGCGAGATGCTTTCCAAAATTAAAGTTATTATTCACTTTGTAATGTATGATTATTTGCAAGTAGGTTTTTTTTTTGTAATAAAGTTTTTTTATGGGCATGTGTTGTGTACCTACCCTTTGACCAAATACCGTTAAGTAAATTAAAGTGCGAACTTATCGACATATTGTATGAACAAACAAACTTATGTGTTTCAAATCAATTAAATTAATGTACCTATGAATTAGAATGATATAAATATTTTGTTTGTTTTACTATTACACAATGTCTAGCTATTAGCTAAGTAATTAACTGAATAGATATTCAATAGGTTACCTACTATAAAAAAATTAACCTTAGTAGCCGTCGCATCTGCCTTGGTCCAGTATAAGTGTTTGTCGAGAGTAGATATACGCCACGTAGACATTACGCAAATTCGCAAACACGCGACTGTAACGGTACGCGAGTGCATCAGCTTGGCGTCTTTACTATCACGGTTTAAAGCTTCGTGCAAACTAGCGCGACGCGACACCGGTTATGGATATACCGTGAAGTTTTCTTAGAAATAGTATTGTTCGAGTCGCGTCGCGCTAGTCTGCACGAGGCTTAATGCAACGGTAGCGCAGCATTTACTCAGCATGCAGCTTCTACGCGGCGTGAACGCGACTTTACGCATTCGCTACGCTAGAATAGTGGACAGATTTTCAGGTAATTCTGCAAGTAAAGTTATTTTTTCACACAAATGAACAGCATGGCCGTTTCCTCCAAGTAGGTACTACCTACCCTATGAATAATAAGACTTTTATTATTCGTAGAACCTACCTACCTAACAGGTGAAAACTATTATTGATTGGTAAAGAAATGAAGAAAACTAAAATTGCTAGTGTAAGATGACTTAGTTTTTTAATTATTTTATTTATTTATACTTTATTGTATACCACAAAAATACATAACAAAAATAATAATTAAACACTACAAAATATACAATGGGCGGCCTTATCGCTTTCCGTGATCTGTTCCAGGCAACCTTGGAATGGACAGTGATTTCCTTGGACATAAAATGGGGCTGTCGTTGGTGCAAATAATTAGTATACAATTAACTAGAATAGATACACAGATAAATACATATCCTAAATAATAGATACATAAATACATAGGTACATACAAAATTTATAAGCAACGAAAATAAATGAAGATAATTACAGTTTCGAGAACAAGATCACAACGACAAGTAATTTTCCTTTACGAGTCTCTTAAATACAGGTAACGATTGCGCGCGTTTTATTTGAACTGGCAATGCATTCCACAAACGAGCGGCCTGCACGCTTAACATGACCATAATAGTAACGGTTTTTGTCTACGGAAGAATAGACAAAATGACAGATAAACAATCACAATCCGTCATTTTGCCTACTCTTCGGTCAACAAAACCTGTAGAAAGCCCGTTTCTATGGTTGTCATACTACAGGACAGTAAAGGATTTGTCGAGGAAAGTTGTGGAATGCAAAGGCATTTTAAGCTTCAAATTAACTAATGACCTTAAAAATTTCATGTGGGAGTCGCAAAAATCTGGAAACGTTCCTTGAGATAGTTATGGGTGGAAGGGGAAAAAAGCACATTATACAAAAGGGAAAGAATATGAACATACCGGCGAAGGCGAATTGTTAACCACTTGAGCTTCACACGGTATTCGGAAACATGGTCATATTTGCGCAAACCGAATAATATTAACCATATAGAGACATTTTGAAGCCTCTCAAGTTTATCGAGTTAGTCTTGGGTAAGGTCAAGATAATCAAGGATGGGTAGAAGAAGCGATTGTGCAAGCGCAATCTTGGTGGCAGTCGGTAGAAAGTCACGTAATCTTTTTAAAGATGCAGCAGATGCAAATAGTTTGCGGCTAACTTCCTTTGACATTCCAAGAAAAGTTCTTATCAATGAATATTCCCAAGTTTTTAACTTTCTCACTGAAGGGAACAACTGAATTGTCAAAAGACACTTGGGGAAGAGTTGTCCAGTCGATCCTTGAGACCGGCCTAGAACTGCCTACCATCAAAACCTGCGTCTTTATAGGGTTGACCATAAGTCCATATCTCTTACTCCAGTCGCATATATGGGCCAGATAACGATTAATCTATAAGATAGCCTCGAATAAATTTCCAAGGAGCTCACGAGTAAATTTTTAGATCATCTGCATAAAGATGGTAGAAAGAAATATGTTCTTCGGAGATAATAAAAACTGCGAAAAGTAAAGGGGATAGAATGCCACCCTGAGGTACACCGGCAGAAGTATTATTCCAGGAAGACAACGCCTCTCCAATGCGTTGCCGGCCACCAAACAGGTAAGTACGAAACCAGTCAATTGCCGATGAAGATAAAGAGAAAGCATAATATAAGATGTCAAGCAAAACATCAAAGTCAGTATTAAAAGCATTACTGAAATCTAGTAAAGTTAAGACCATTAGATTACCATTTTCCATTGCTGTTCTATATCATCCGTAATGTTCAGAAGCGCTGTGGTGGTGCTATGACTAGGACGGAAGCCAGACTAGAAGGGGTTGAGGAGATTATTTTTTAGAAAGGAAAGTGCTCATTTGATTGTGAATCAACCGTTCAAGGACTTTGAATAGGAATGGTAGGATGAATATTGGACGGTATTCAGAAAAGGATGTGGGATTAGCCTTTTTAGGTAAAGGAATTAATTAGTAATAGTAATAGGTACCTACTGAGGTATGTATTCGCATTCAAGACTTAGGTTCACTATATGCTTTGGTCCAGCGTTAAATTAGGGTAATCTTCCACACTGCGCCGCGCCGCGCGCCGTTCATTAGCAGAGGTTTTGAGGGAGAGTCTTAATTAGGGTTGCCAACTTTTTTATGTCAAATATAGTATTATCGAAGCCATTGTCTGTAAAAATATAGCAGATGACGAAAAAAAAAAAAAAAATGTGTTTCAGAAATATTTTTATTCTGTAAATGCATATTTTTTGCTACTATGAACTTTATTAACAGGTTTTTTTCATATCGCTCATACACTTCAAAATAGGGTTACAAAATACCATTAATCCAGCTTTTATGAGATAAATGCTGGCCCTTTTGTATTGAAATAAAATATGCATAACTTTACCGCCTACTATATTTTTTCTTTAGAAATATAGTATTTAGGCCTCTAATATAGCAGACTACTATTTAATATAATATATTATATAGGTATACAGGGTGGCAGGGACATCGACGCGAAGCCGGTTACCATGGATTCAGTACATGATTCTGAGACCCCTGCATTGAAATTTTTCGTCGGTTACTAAAAAAACAGCTGCTCCATGCATTTTGACCGCATAGGTATTGCACTTTTCTATAAAACAGCAGATTTAAAAAAAAATAACCGACCAAACATTTCAACGCACGGGGGTTCAGGATCATGTACTGACCCCATGGTAACCGGCTTCGCGTCGATGTCCCTGACACCCTGTATAATATATAGTAGGGTTGGCAACCCTAGTCCAAAGAGATAGCGCCACAACACACGGTCCACCGCCGCCTTCCGCGCGGTATCAATGGTGATCGTTGCGGCTACCATTAGATAGATGAGTGAGATAATTAACCTTTTGGTCTACCTGTGGCCTGTGGTATACAGCGTGTTCAGTGTCCAATAATAGTACATTAATTACTTAATATGATTAGGTATTCTTGGTAGGCCCGATCGTGGACACTGGCGGTGAACCACTTTTCAACCTACGAAGGGCATAACACTTGAAAGTGGTTCACCGTAAATGTCTGCGGTTGTACCTAAATGTGGAATATCGACTCTAATGACTTGCGCCATTTTTCATTAATCCATCATCTATGTATAATAAACGCTCAACTCAATGAATAAACATTTGGACTACGAGTTTATAAGATTAGCTGAAGACCGAAAACATTTTCATGACCTACTATTAATATTTCAGCACTTATCAAAATATTTTCATATGTCTGTATAGTATAGTCGTATATTTTCTGTTATACCTCGATGATAGTATAGTCGTATATTTTCTGTTATGTTCTCGAGCTTTACTCATGCTATAAATCTCATAGTGATTGCATTCAAATCAATGGGTAGGTACCTAATCATCAATATCTACCACCAATCACTAGTAACATATTTATTTAAAAAGTCGGGCCGAACGGATTTATATACGGTTTTCACCAATGGACGGAGTGATTCATAATTAAGGAAGGTTTAGATATCTGTAAATTGGCTGAAATATGACGATGATAGCTAAAGATGTCGGAAAAAATTATGCCGACTGGGAGCTTTGTTGGCGTACGCGTTACAGTAGTACATTTCCTTGGTATAATTTCCGACCTCAACGCGGGCGAAGCCGCGAGCAAAAGCTAGTAAATACCTACTAGTCAATGAAACTGAAACGATATAAGTTTATCAATGCTCCTTATAAAGTGACACATACCTACTTACCTACCTAATTAATTGTTATTATGACATTAGTACCTGTGAACATGTGTAATGGAGTAATTATGCCATAATTCGTAGACGAAGTATGTAATGTCCCGTTTATTAGGTATTAAGTATATTACGTATCCCACTAATTTAATTAATTTACGTAATTTACGTACACATTACGTGATATTTGTGTAATGTGTAGTTACATAGATACCTGTCATATTATATAGTCAAAAGAATATATCACAGTCCATGAGTCCAAGCCTGGCACGGGCAGTCATGTAGCTACCTACCTAGAGTGTTAACAGCTCGTTTTATCACAATATTTGGCAGGGTCTGGTGTTGATGTTGCTAACCCGGGTAAATCTACACAGCTAGGTGGTGCTCGTGAATTGTGAATTGATGGGGAAAACCTGCATGAGCGCGTAAAGTTAATCTCCTGTTTAACCATACATTTTTGACGTTTAAACGTCTCTTAAGGGGACTACAGGACCTAAACGTGCCTAAACGCAAGTTTTATAATGCCTAAAAGAATATGATCCACTGCAGTAAACAAAATCAGAAAAATATATGATATTCTTTAGGCTATATGCTAGTATGAGAGTGTGTTGAAAACATAATACAACTAATTTGATTAGAAAAAAATCATGAAGATACCTCTAAAAATTTCTTTTAACGAGTAAAAATCATATTCATTTACATGCAATCATTCTGATTTTTTGTCAGATTATTCTACAAGCTACATATTAGCATAATAGTGTTTTAATTTTCCAGTCCAATCAATAGATTTTTTGTAAATCGCTAACTGCTTCATATTTTGCAATAAATTACCTGCGTCGTGTCATCGCGCTTCTCTTTCATTTCTATGCAGTCCGACAGTGACCGCGCTTTAGCTGTTGTAAGCCTCTTAACTTTAATCAACGTGTATGAATAAGAGGGTTTGTTGCTCGTGGCTACACTCGCATCTTAGGGGAACAAGGAGAACCTAATTCATGGTTTATCTAAGTACCTATACCTACTTACTCTAGGATATGGACATATCTATATCTACGTATCAAATGTAATGCAAATCCATACCTTCCGTAGGTAAAGATTCTACTAAATGAGATAACAAACATCTTCAGTAAATTGTCACATTTAAATATTACAGAATCTAATATAAAGCACCCAAAACTGAAAAACTCTGATACGAAGCCCGACTCTTTTCACTGAAACTTATTTCCTAACTACGTAGAGTTTGATTTCCTGAAACGTGGCGACTGTTGTGTACATGATGACGACGTTATCTTGCTATCTAAGTTATAAGTACAAACCTACGTAAACAAAATACACGTCCTCGCTGGTATCGCAGAGTTCACGCAGCAGCCCTCCGACGGGGCGAGGGAGGCATCGACAACAATAGTCATTCGAGTTGGGCCCGCGCGCGATCCCGCCCGCATTCACCGCACTCACACGAAACCATCTTATTTTTCTACAAAACATACATTCGGAAACGAACACTATTTCCGTCAACACGTATACGTTATTCAGAAATACTCTGCTAATATCTATTCAACAAATTTTATATTCAATTCAAGGTGTATTTATAACTTTTGTTCAAGTGTTTTCGGCATATTTGTGTGGAATATGTTTCTACAATAATATTCATTTTGGATCGTAAGTACCTTTGAATTTAAATCCAACCGAGTAACTGATAGTTTATTAATGAGGAAATAAGAATAAACTACTTACTTTAGTATATTTAACCAAATTTCCTAGACTTACAAATAATGGCAAACTTTATAATTTTCGCTACTTAAGTCTCTCTAAAATATTGTAAAAACGTAATACACAACCAAACGTTGTTGAATCTTTGTTAGTAAATTTCCCCTCTATTTTCTTAATAAAGTCGAAAAGTGGTTAACCGTTACCGCTTTTGTGTATGGTTGTACCAGCTTAATTAATGTCAGAGTTGTAGACGTTTTATTTTTACTTCCATTTACGCAAAATGGCTTTTCGATAGTCCAAATTACATCTTGTAATAGGTATTTAATGCTGCGGAAGGAGATTTAAGGAGAGCGGTGTTTTTGTGCTTTGTGAATGACTTACCTTTAAATAATTGCCCATCTTTTTTTCGTCATTAGTAATTAGCTTCATATGATTTAATGAACAAGATAACAATACATGAGAAAAATAGTATTCCGCAAATAAACATCTACTTACACTCATCGTAAGAAATAATTAAATATTTCCAAGAATATTTACCTACCTACCTCCTGCTTTTCTTTTGATCACGATCAGATTTACGTTGTATTTCTGGGACGACCTTACTTTGGCTCATTTATTACCTACTTATATTATAAGTGCTCTCCCGGATAGGCGTTTTCGTAGATATTATTGTTTTAAAATGTGGTAAATAATATTACTTACATTTAAGTATAAAAAAATATCATAACAAGCTCACATCACCTATTAAGTAGGTAAAGAGACCCTGTCTCTAAAGTTTTGATAATGACGTGTTTTTCTCTAAAAAGACTTCATTAACGAAAACTTTACTTGTTTATTAATTTTCGTACTTACTATCAATGCTATCTCTACAACTTTAATGGAACATATACCTAAATTATTAGTTAGTTTAAATGGAAAATAATTAAATAATAACGGGATTATTGGTAGGCTGACTGCAGTGAAGCCTACAAGCAGTGGCACCGTTAGGCGCCGGCGACGTCGCTTCTCAAACCATTCTGCATAAGTCAACAACGACAAAGTATCTCCTATATAAGTATGATACAGAATATCATACTTACGTATGGTCAAAAGAAAACCTTACCTTTCGGAGGCGGGGTGCTAAAATTTTCGAGCTCGCTCTAGCGCCCTGCTTTCTCCTAACTCTCAATATTTTCTGTATATAAAATAACAAAATATCTCGCATTTCTGTAAGGCCCACATGCGCGTTCATGGGTTATCCTACACTAAACTCAACTAAACGTCACTAAACTCTGGGTTAGTGCAAGTAATTTCAAAATAAAATGACGTTATTAGGTACCATTAATTACTTATTTGGTATTTTATATTGTTCGACGTTATAGTAAGTGAAAATTCGGTACGTTATCAGCAGGCAATATATTTCATGAACTCATAAAAATAAATACAAATGCTAAAAAACTTAAAACATATTTTTCCTTATCTGACGTTTTCTTCAATCAATACACTAAATTTCCATGGAACCCAACACACACACACAATACGATTAAAATGAAATGTCATCTTATAATATTCAAAAACAAGAAAATATTACGTATCGTAAATATCGTAATGTGGTGTAAAAGATATGGGTAGGTATACAATTTCCGTTCATTATTCTTTCATAAATTTTTGGTCGGTTTACGTATCAGCGAGACATTGCAATTCTTTTTAATGTTTCGTCAATTGAACTGCAATATTTCTAACTCAAAAAACACTAGGTTAACTAACTCGGTGTTACTTTTTAGTGGCGCAACGCGTGATAAGAGTTAAAATGTTAATTATTTAACTCCGAGTTTACAAACTCTACATTTATTCATTTTTAAACCCACTAGACGTGCCGTGAAAATACAACCTAATTTAAACCATGCTTGGCGGCGTGGTAAAATCGAGCTCGCTTCGCTCGCTCGTGCATCCTGCTTCTCAAACTTGTCGGCATTAGAAATAGTGGCTGGTGGAATTATGATATAATCTTGAAAATCAGTGAGGCTAAAAGCCGAAAAGTTAGTTTATTTTAATTTGTGTTTATTTATGTAATTTTTGTCATCATTTGATTAGCAATAAAACTTATGTATTGTCTAACAATAAAATAACACATTAGTGTCATTCAATTTAACGTTTTTCTTTTGTCTGGGAAATTAAAGAGTTCTCGCAAAGCTGGCGTAGCCGACGACGTCCACGTTTGGTCTAGCGCCGCCACTGCTACAACCTGTACCTATAAAATAAAGGTTCCACATTTTAAATACACTACACGGAATACAAATTGACCAACAAAAAAAATTACTTACATTTATCGTATTTTTAGAGTTCGTACGTCCGAATGAAAAAACGGAACCCTTGTAGGATCACTCATTGTGTCTGTCTGTCTCTCTATCCGTCTGTCACACCCAAATGGCTCCGAATCTAATGGACCAATTAAGTTGAAATATGGTACACACATGTATTTCTGTGACCCGAACACGGAAGTGTATGAATGAATTAATTAAATGCACCGATCCCAGCGTGGTTTAACCAGACTCGATAAATCGAATGAACCCCAAGATTTGCATTAGCTTCTGGAGCTTCATGTTGCATGGGGCTACAGAGGCCATTGCATATCAAGGAGTAGACCAGGGGGCGCGGTAATGGTAAGGAAGATGTGCCCTGAGGATATGGAAGGATTTGCGAGCCATACCGGATATGCATCATTGAGTGACTAGTGGAGAGACGGGTGATATTTATCTATGAATGAGCATCTTTTAACGACGTCGCCGCTTGATTGGTTCGCGTCCAGCTTCACCGGTGCATGTTTTGACAGGGGGTTAACTGCTTTCACGACTCTTTTTTATGTCACTGCTATGCTGTGCTACACGTTGCTGTTTCCATTGTCTTCGTCTGGTTACTATCCGTTTCAGGGTTCTTATAACTCTCTCTAGCAGCTCCAATAAATCTTATCGCGGTCTTCAGCCGTCTTCAACTTCACAAATATTTACTTAAATAACCTTAAAGATTTCGTCACATAGTTAACTTTACCACTCAAATAAACACAAAACTACACTTGGCTTCGAAGTTTTAGGATTCACTCATGACTTTAGGTGGACCTCTTCAGCGATCCCTTAAAGATATGGAAAGCTGATGGAATGTATGGCTAAACATATTTTTCAACCACAATGTTAAGTTTGTTCTTGGGATAGATTCATCCCAACTACTGAACACTTCATTGTGCGTAGTCCGACACGCACTTGGCCGGTTTTTTTGTGTGTTATTCTTCCACAATTTACTTTTAAACACAAACAAAAAAGGGTCAACGTTCGAACCTTTGAACTTCTTTCTTAAAGATTTTCCAACTGAAATGAAAATGGACATTGACTGACTGACACATTGACACCGAGGTCAAGCAACTAACGCTTGGAACTCGTACCAATAAATACAATGTTTTTATGATGCGAGGATTGAAAAGTAATTTTGCTATTACAAACGAAATAAACGGAAAAATACATGTCATATAAAGCGTAAATGTGTTGTACGTAATACAACGTACTTATGAAAAATGTATTTTCAAGAATAACTGATTAAATGATAAATGATTTTTATTTCTGTAAATAGGTTGTACAAAACACTTTTACACGTCAAACATATTATTTTTAAACTAGATGAGGTCGGCGTTTCCTATCTGACTACTCCGAGAAGAAAGGCCGAAACAAACTCAGAGGTCACAGTCTCTTTTAAAGTCCAGACATAATCTAGGTCAGATCATGTGAAGATTATGTAGATTGGTGTCTAAAAATGGTCTTTTGAGGAAAGAACCACACAGATTGAGTGGACCTGTCCAGTCAGTGCACGCATTTGTCAGTGACCGTGCAGCTCAACTCAGAATTTAAGGAGCTCAACGATTCGACGAACAATACCAAAGAAAGGACATTTGGGTAGGCCGCATAAATTACTCAAGCTGCCCGACCATGATAAAACTAAATGAGAAAATAAAATAAAAAGGAATGATCCACATAGTCTTCACATTCACAAATTATTAAAAATATAAAATACTTTAAAAAGTAAATATTCATGTCATAGTATATAAAAAATTCATTAATATCAATGTGTATAAAACCCAGAAATAATCTTGGTCAGAACAATTTTGATTACTGTTTATTGTAAAAACTTCCGTGTAACTTAGAATACAGATACTTTGCACCACTAGTAAGTTGTAAAGGTAAATAACTAACCTGAATCACTCAAGCAAGAGAGGTATTATTAGTTTCAGGTGCGCTGAAACGAATAATACATACCTACTTCCAATATGTTTCACAGTAAAAGTTTATTAACAAGAAAAGTTTGTAAAAATCTATCTGAAAAGTGTCATTGCAAAAGTAAGAAAAAGCTTTATATTCCCGTTTTTCTTCTTCGCCTACATAACGTAATCCATTCATCGATGTCCGCGTTCATTGTTGTAGTAAATACATTCATCACGATTAACCCTCCTAGCTAGACGGATAGACACTCAGACGTCAGACATAGCTGTTGCATTTTATATTGATTATTGTGAGTGGAGTGGAATGGCAATCTGCAGATCTGGATAGGATATCTAATACATTTTTATTATTTTAAGGGATCCGGACGTAGTAAAAAATAAATGTAGTGTTAGATATTGTACGGCGGAACCCTTCGTGTGCCAGTCCAACTCGCACTTGACCGGTTCTTTCTTCATTCATTTATCTTTATTTTTACATGATGTTTGAATGGATTTGTTTTACAGTTGGAGTTTGCGTTCGATTTATGTTGTGATTATAAGGGAAGGTCTTGGAGACGTAGGGAATTGCGTAGGTTCACTGTCTGTAGCTTGATTTTTATATATTGTTAATCTATGAATTTATTCTGTATCCGATTAATCCCGCATCGGCCTTGTACTGAATTTAGACTCTCTGTTTCATATAGCAACGTCTGATGATAATTCCGCCCATATTTTACGAGCTATTTGTTGAAGTTTCAAGTTTAAACCGGACCATAGTACTGTTATAATTATTCTTTGATCGAACTTACGAATGATTATTTTTCAGTAAATTAAATTGGTTATTAGGTCAGGTAGAATTTTGTGTTAAAAGGTGTTATGGTGTGTGCTAAACTTAGAACTCTAATTTTGTAGGATAGCTATTTATTGATTATTGAAATGAAGTATGTACCAAACTACTCACTTATAAACTAAAGTGCCTTATCAACTGGATATAAGATAGGTAGGTATAGAGGTACCTACGTAATAGGTATACTTAATTCCACTTGACAGCGCTATACAAATATGCATTCTGAGTGGCCCGGATAATCCTGGTGGTAGAGACATTTGTTTTCATCTCAGCCCTTGATATACAGTCACTTGTTCCTATTTCACCCGCTCTCGCGAGAGATTTGAGAATAAACAAGACAAAATACGTCAAAACAGAAACAGTTTTGTATTTACCTACGTGAGATAAACTTCATAACGTTTTAAAGGGCGAAAATGTATGCAAAAACAGAGGAAGTTTTCAATTTCACGTAGGTACCTAACTTATACTACGTTAGTTTTTGTACATGAAATGAATGCTGTCGGGTTGACCTGGATTATGGGCTCGCATGTTGAGCACCTAATTGTAGGTGCAAAACTTGACAAGTTAAAATGTGAATTTTCAATTTCGCGTCTACGATATATATAGGGTAGGAGGGCCATTTACGCACAATTGATTCCATGGATTAAGTACATGATTCTGAGCCCCACTGCATTAAAAATTTTCGTCGGTTATTTTAAAAAAAACCAGCTGTTCCATACATTTTGACCGCGTATGTATTGCACTTTTCTATGAAACAGCACATTAAAATAAAAATTACAGACGAAAAATTTCAACGCCGGGGCGTTCAGAATCATGTACTGAATCCATGGTATCACCATGGATTCAGTACATTCATCCCTGCCACCCTGTATAAGAAAAATTCGTAACATTTCCGGTGATTCAACAAAATGCGTGAATTATTTAAATCTGAGCAATCAAAGGTTCAAAAAGCCTTAGATTAGGATGTAGGTCTGTACAGTCCGTCTTCACAAACCTTTACTACTAGATTTTCCATGTCATAATTCATTCACTCTTCTTTCTTTGTCGAGGCAGTCTTTCTTTGGAATGCGCTACCTCTGAACATCGGCGCGGCAACCAGTCGGCTGTCTTTTAAAGTGAAGGTACGTGAGCATATACGCAAGAAGTTGGCAGAAACATCCCAGCGGTGATTTGCTAGATTCGTTTTCTCCTCTACTGATCGTTATTTCCCCTCTACCGATCGTTATTTCACCTGACAAAGTTTATTCTGTTTATTATGTATGTACATATTTATGTATTTATTCTTGTATTTTATAGTTATTTTCGTGTTATGAATCCCATAAGTTGCACCTGCCATGTTTTATCTCTGCACCACCCTAAGGTTGACTGGTAGAAAATGGCTCGGGCATTAAGGCCGCCTTTGTAAGGTATTTTTTTTTTACTTGTGTAGTAAGTTTTAATAAATAAATAAATAATCGTCGTCGTAGGAATTTCCTACGTAGGTAGGTACTTTTACATAGATTTGTCTAGGTCGGGGTCCAGACTATCCAGATAGCTTTTAATACATGATGAATTTATGAGCACCACACGTTTCGTGTATTAATAGGTATGACCTATGTACTTTACTATAGACCTATGACAGGTATTTTATTTATTTTCTCGAAGGAGGTACCTAAATACGTAAGAATTACCTAGTTAGAAGATAAATAGTCGATATAAAAGAAAGCTACGTTTCGAGGATTTTCGGTTTATTTTCTCGAAGGAGGTACCTAAATACGTAAGAATTACCTAGTTAGAAGATAAATAGTCGATATAAAAGAAAGCTACGTTTCGAGGATTTTCGGTTATAAATTGATCGATGCACAAAGCTGATACGTTATTGGTAGTAAAACAGATACGACGAACATAAAATATCACAAGGCTCCGCAAACCATGGCAAACGAGGCCGTTAACTTTTTACGCAATGGCAATTTGCGGTTGGTACCATAGATACACCGTGGGATATACAACATGATGGTTGTTTCGTCAAACTACATATAATATATGTTATATTTATCTTGCCAGTTTAGAAAGTCGGACCTTGTGTATAGGTACAGGATGAACACACCCCAGATCAGCTTGACCGACATTTGAGATTTCTACCGGTCGAGAGATATGCTCGTCGTTTGGTTCATAAAAGCCCTTTTGTTGTATCACGAAAAATATTCTTACTTTGATAACATTTTACCTTTTATACTAACTAAATAGTTTCAGGCTGCAATTTAACGCTTTAGGTATCTATGTCCCATTCAGGTCAACGTACATCGATGCACTTGTTCTGTGTGAAGTGGCCACTAGAGTATAATGACTGCTGTAGTGGCGATGAGCACCACGACGTCACCCAAGACTGCGCTTGCCAAGCTCGTGCTGTATCCTAAGCCCAAACCCTTCAAGATTATGGTGTTAGGCCAGTCTGGAGTTGGGAAATCAGGTAACATACGGAAATGTACAAACTCGTATCAATTGTTATAGCATTAATACGATTTCAAACTTGTAGAGTCAGACCAAATGCTAAATAATTAGATACAGTACGACACAACTTAGATGTAGCATCGGCAAAATTCGTAAAACCGATCTCCATCCGAACTGAGTGCGCCTTCAAAATCACTAATCTTTATTACTTCTTTAGGTGAAAATGATCTTTACGAAAACGCAATAACTTGTAAAGTCATTTATCCAAATACATTCGTAAAATTGAAATGAATTAATTAAAAATTTCTCAAATTATTGCTACATCTAAATTGTGTCGTACTGTAATGATCATAGTTTTTATATTTTTTATATACCTGATATTTATTTACAAGACACGAAAGTAATCTACTTTCGTGTCTTGTAAATAAATAATGATTGTTCAGAAAAAATTCAGTAGGTTTTGCGAACCGAAATTTAATATCTAACTTTAAAAATATTATAACTTTTAACTAAAGGCTCAAGTTAAAGTTTTGGTAAACTCCTTTTTGTTGCGTAAATATTTTGATCATTAGATAACTTCACTTTCAGCTCTTGTGGTAAGATTCATTACACGAAGATTCATCGGCGAATACGACCCCAATTTAGAGAAGATCTACGCATTCCAAACCGTCATTGATAACGAGATGGTTTATTTTGAAATATTGGATTCAGCTGGAGATTCACATGTAAGTTTACACACTTACATACCTAACATTGTCTATTTATTGTACAAATAAAAGATTCTGAATACATTTTAAAAACCGTAGTCTAAACATTTTTCTGAAATCTCAGTCATTACGCACGAAATCTATCTCTTATCACTCAATTCTGCAGTAAACAAACTGATATTGGTTTTGTTACAGTATGAAAATAATCACGATGATTCATGAATGTATTTTTATTGCACTCAGGAAAGTGAATACGCGAATCTCGAGAGCAACATACGTTGGGCGGAGGCGTTCATTCTAATGTATTCGGTCACGGACAAGTGTTCGTTCGACGAGTGCCACCGGCTCAAATTCCTCATCAACTACAACAAGAGGAGACGCCGACTCGCTTCCTCCATGAGGGTTAGTCACGCACGACGGCTTCCAGGAAATGTATTCGGTTCCTTTTTTGCGAAAGAAGATTTATAGCTTGTCGGAGGATTTAAGGGCATATATTAATTAGAAATTGTATCATCATCGTACTAAATGGTTTAATTATTAAAACCAAATACTTATTCCGAATTTCTCAATCAACTCTGGTAGAAATCTTCGGTAAAGGTCAGATTTTTTCAATTAACCCTATACTATTTACGTCCATGGCACTGCGTGTTGTCAATCAATTTTACCGACCGTCTTTAGATTCTTTACGTGACGGAGGTCGGTAATGCACATCAAATCAGCAAAATCATTGAAAACCATTTCCTTACTTTTATTCAACCACATAAGGTTTTATTTAGGTACTGATTTAGTAACACGATGCCTACTTTTGCGTTCATTATTATAGTGTCAGTGTTTCATGAAATAGGTATTCAAATAGATTTATGATTTATTTGGTCGATTTTATGATATTAATCCAATTTGGAAACTCCGCTACCGATAAGATTCACTTTATTATAAAGGAGGTCGAGTGGTCTTGTTTCAGACGGCAAACGATGGAGAAAATAAATATAAACAGAGGAGTTTGTATTAAATGAGTGTGCTTTGAACGAATTGTGCTCTATATTTTATTTTGGGATACTTGGCCTTAGGCTTTTAGGCGTTCGCCTTTACTTACTGCCCTAGGCAAATTTCTACTAAATAATGATCTGATAATAGGTAGGTAACTACTTACAAAGATAAAAATAATAATTTATAGATAGACTAGCTACCTAACTAATAAATAATTCTAGTGTCTAATTTACGATTTTAAAAGAGTAACTGTGGAGTTTCCTGAACGGAAATTATCTCTTGGACGGGACGACTAGAATCAATTATATTTTTTTTAATAAATGGTTTGATTTTGACTTTTAACCCAGCGGCACTGTTTCAGAGTTTAGGTTTCAAAAAAAAATTAATTATCAAATTGGAAATTCAGTATCTGATCCTGACTTCCAAGAATCGAAGAACACATTAAAACTTGAATCACGTTCTTTTCTAAATTGACTACCTATGAAGCATACTAAACACATTTACAAGTGTTGGGTCACAGCCAGCGAATCGAATTACCAAACTGCTATCAATTCTGGCAGCAGGTTGAAACACACACGAACAATACGAACATGCAGTAAAAAAATAAAAATCTTATAGAATTTTACTCCAACACAATAAATACCATTCCAATAGTGAAGTACGAACACAGGCTACGGAATATCTCTTTCATAGCTTATACAACACTAAGAATAACTTCTTAAAATCAATAACCCAGAGGCAATGTTCAGCTAATGAATTTATTATGAAAAAAAAAATCTTACTTATATCAAGCCGAGCGAGAATTTTTATACCCTCATTAGCTACTGCCCGTGAGTGACTTCGTCCGCGTGAAATTTCTTGAATTTTCTTGTTCCCCCGTCCCACCCCGTCGCATCGCATCGCCTGCCCGCGCTATTAGCTACTTCGTTTTCACTTCTGCCTTTTTTCTTTTTGCTCGGCTACTGGGGCTCCTGGCGACTTTTTTAATCCTTCTGGTCCAACAACCAAAGATTAGAGCGTTACAAACGCAAACAAACAAAACAAACTCTTCGGCTTTATTATTAGTAATATAAGTATAATTATAGATTATTCATTATGTTCTGTTTGTCTTCCGTCACGCAACGGGAAATGCTAGTTATATCTATCCTATGAATGTACAACATTTTACCATACTACGGCAAAACCAAAGAAGGGTTATCATTTTAACAGGCTATGCAAACATACATATGTTCATCTGTTCCCTCATATCTCTTAAACTACTCCTCACATTATTTTGTTTTCAGGATTGTGCTATAGAGACCCCGGTGGTGATGGTGGGCAACAAGGTGGACCAGGTAGGCGACCGCATGGTCACCACCGAGGAGGGCCAGCGGCGCAGCAAGGAGATCGGATGCGTCTGCTTTCACGAGATCTCCGTCAGAGAAAGTATTGATCAGGCAAGGAACTATTTTTTTTTTTGTTTTCGAGCTGAGGCCTTCAAAAGGCGCGCGGACTTAGGGGATAAGACCAGAGAGAGAGTGTGGGATTCTTACCTCACTAAAACCATCCCGGGAAGCCCTAAAACATAATAATATATTAATATATTTAAACTTACCAAAGTGTGTCCGTGAATAAGAACTACATAATATTTCGATTCAGGTTATGCAAAATTGCAAGTGTCAGCACATTTCCTCACAATTACAGTAATAAATTAAGATTCCGTCGTCCCCAGCAGCGTTCTTCATGCATGTTTGAAGTTTGAACTAGGTACTATTTACAAGCATACACCTAGTCGAAAATATTGTGAGTCAACTGAGTTAACGTAATATTTCTGAAAGTAGGTATTCAGAGGAAATGCATTTAGAATGCTTCTCCGCTAAACTAGAATTTAGTACAAGATTTTCAATTTTGTTAAAATTAAAAATTCCATTATGTTATATCGTGTATACTAGAAGCTACAGAAACGCTACAATGCCTTTCAAATTTCCTCTCGTTTTTCTGTGCTACGTTCGCGTTTTATAATGCAAGATGCAATTTAGTTATTGTAGTGCGCCTAAAAAAGAATAACATTCATGAATAAAATTAAACTTATACACTTATATAGTTTATCGAACTTTCTACAGCTTTCATGGAATTCACGACGAGACGAAATAGGTATGGTTTCCTCTGGTATTTGCCTCTATCGGCAAACATCGGAAGTGCGACAGCTTGGTATGTCCGCTTGGTAAATGTTTCCGCATGAATGATCGTATGTTTCCGCACCGACGCCCGAATTCGCAAACTCCGTTCATGTCAATAACGCCTCGGCCAACCAAACCACATAAAACCGATATGCCGCCATATGTCAGGTTAATATCGAAGGTCTATTTTGTTAATGAACTCGTACAAAGCATCTGTTATAGCAATAATGGGTGCCTAAATTCTACTCTCGCCAACCAAAAGGGGAACAAAAACAAATAATGTCAACTAATTAATAGCAACAGGCCTTAAAAGATTTACAGGGGAAGTTGTGTTGTATCCGCTTAATTTAATAATAATGGTCGCAATGTCTTCTTCATCTTGTTACTTACCTACTAAGTATATATATGTATATTATAACTTATTTATAACGTAGTAAAATATTGGTATAGGTAGAATTTCTTGCCTGATGGAAGATAGTGCTTATCCTGATACTATGAAACAGGACAAACAGCTCTACTACCTGTATTTTATTGTGTAATAGCACTTTTAAGTGGTAAGTAGAAGCCTAGTACTGCTGAACAGCATAAACGTGAATCAAATCAGCTGTTCTATACATTTTGACCGCGTATGCATTGCATTTTTCTATGAAACAGCAGATTTTTTTTTTTATAACCGACGAAAACTTTCAATGCAGGAATCATGTACTGAATCCACGGTATCTGTTTTCGCGTCGATGTCGCTGCCACCTTGTATAGGTAAAAATAAGTCCAGCATTTTGTTTCACAAAGTGACACAAAAGTGAGTGAGTGTTACTGTATATTTTCTGGGGTACAATAAAGTATATATAAATAAATAAATATGAACGGGAGGAATCAGGCGAAAAATATCGAAGGAACATGCAAGAATTATGATGTCTTCAAATCCGATCAATGCGCAATAAAAATATTGGTGCGAAGTGAATTGTAGCGATATTAAAGAAGGTTCCGTAGGTCACCAAAATCAAGTAGGACCCGATAATTTTGTAAATACACACGATACGGAATCCTCGTGTTTTCAAAAATCTTTTGTTTTCGTAACTCATAAAATCTTCACATTTACACATTTACAAGAAAAAATTATGATGTACGTATGCAATTGTGATTACATACCACTATTGCATACGTACCAATAAAAAACGTTATTTTTATGAAGATTTAAGGGTAATTAACAATTTATTTTGCATGTTATAATTTTTTTATGAAAATTAACCTTAACGCATCGAAATTTTAAAAATAAATTGGTTTTGACAATTATCGTCATGAACCGCTATTTGGTTTTGGCAGTGTATAGAGTGCCGCTAGCGGCATTATAGTGGCACTGCCTCGGCCCCGCTAAAGTGCCGGAAGCATTGCATTGTCATTGTCATTTTCACTGTCATTTGTTATTTTATTTGATTGTTGAGGTTAGTTCGCTGTAAAACACCACATTACCAAAACATTACATTTTCTTGTGCCTAAACGGACCCTGGCACTCGACGGCCGCTGCCGCGGCCCCTCTTGTTTCGCTCGCTCGGCTCGTGCGTTGTGTGGTCACAGTTCTAACCTAACCTAACCTACCTTTGACACTTGCAAGTTTGAATTTTTTATGAAAATTAACTCAATAGACTTGTTTTCTTATCATTGCCTTATTAAAAATAGATTCATTATACAAATTCAAACCAAACGTATTTAGGGAAGACAGGTGATTTTGTTATGTCTGACCATACTGTGAGGGGTGCTTATGTAGGTCATACTACATCTTTTACTATGGGACCAACCCCAAAAACGCGAAAAAAAAGTGCCGAAATGTATGAATCCACAGTTTTTTTTTGCGTTTCTGTGGTTTGTCTGATGGTAAAAGTCGTTTAGTAGCTACATTTCACCTCTCAGAGTATAAATCAGACAACAAAATCACCCTGCATGTAGGAACGTAATTTTTATCTAAATTCTAAAAACATTCTCAAAAACAAATTATTCATTCATTTTATCATTTTTCAATAACGTAGGTACTTCAAAAACAAGAAACATACTTCTCAAAACATTTATTTATATTATCCTAGATAGACTCTTCACATTATCTTTACTGTAGGTACTTCAGGGATCGGAGTGGTTTGCACTTGGCAATAACTTCTCGTATAGTAATGACAGAACAAAGCGTGCAAAAATATCTGACACAATTTAATCGTCCTAGCAAAAGAGTTGTGTCAGATATTTTTGCGTCCTTGTTCTGCCATATTTGATTGCCAGTAACTGTACCAAAGACCTTGTAAGTACGAAGATGGAGATGTACCTAAAAATAAAGTAAAAATAAATTTATAGAATTGTCTACAGACTACCACAAACCACCTTCGATATCATCATCACTCATATTATTTAAAGGAATATTTCTTTAACCCTTTCTTGTTCCTGAATTTGTATGCTTTCTCCTTCAGTTATTTCTTTGGACTCATAGGTGCATATTCTTAAATTTGCATGTTTCTTTTTCATCATCATTTCCCTTCAGTTTCTTTTTTATCATCATTTGGTTGTCTTTTATTTCCACTCTTTTGCTGTTTATCTAAATTATCCTTATTCTCGCGACATCTCTTAGAAGACATCCTAAGGTTTTTCATGGATTTTTGTCACTTCTAATTTTTCGTAATAATCTTGAAAAATGTTTCATTGTCTTGTACAGTATATGTCGGATCCCAAGTTTGAATCATACCATGAAAGAATTTTAAAACGTTCTTGTAATCTTTAAGGGCAATTTTCGACCCATCTCCTCTACTTCCACCTGCCCATGAACAGTTCCTTCGCCCTTCGAAGCTGAGCATACGAACGACAAATGTCTTTGTAGTTTATTTTTGTTTGCTCTATCTGCCAGTAATTGGTCCAATGATATAAGATCTCCTTGAATTTCAATGGGTTTTAGCGTAAAACTTACGGTATCTACAGGGTTTGCATCTTTCAACAAAGTAACGCTTGGACCCTCTTTTATCTCTGCAAGTTGTACAGATATTTCTTTCTTTCTTTATTTCTTTAGTTCTTTCTTTCTTTGGTTTATCGTGGACAAACTTAGAATAATTTTAATATATTTCTGATCACGATACCTCAAAAGATATGTGCCTTATTTCTTAACCGACAATAAACCGAACATTTAGAATTAAACTCTCGAGTAGAAGAACACTTAAGTGGAATCTTCATTAGGAGAGCAGCGCCTAATCAAGATGACTAGTCAACCATTTGTTATTTAAAATTCGAAACAAAAAAAGTCTTGTATCTACCGTCAAGCAGCATTGTTGCCACGTTTGAATTACAGACACTTAATCACAATGAGACTTTATGTGCTGTTGGACCAGTGTCCATGTTGTTGGGAAACCACATTTTATCATGTGAATGGACCTGTTTGCCAACCATTTATATTAAAAGTATTCAGATGATGTCTTTGAAATAAATTTGAGACAGAATCGGTAAACCCAAGCCCCAAACCACATATTCGGGAACCCGTACCTTGTACCTAACCGAATCGGTGGAGATGTCGGTCTTGTAGCTTATTTACATAAGTGCGTACTTACTTACTCAACGGCCGTGTAGAGTAATTTAACTTTGCAATCCCACCCAATTTATAAGTGAGGCTGTTGCTGACATGTTCGATATATTGTGGGGTGAACCGGTACTATTATATGGATAATAGTACTCAGTAGTAGTGCTCAGTTGACTGATGTATATGGTACTATTATCCATATAATAGTACCGGTTCACCCCACAATATATCGAACATGTCAGTCAATCAGTCAACTGAGCAAACACAAATATTCCGAAATACATTTCGGATATTTTATTATAATTATATATATTTAGTCAACATCGTTATTCTTCAACCTCAACCTTCTTAGAATTCTTTCAACCTCTATTATTAGAACTTTGACGTGATCTTTGTTTCCGGAAACACTTAAAACGTTTCGCATCTAAGATGGGACTTTTTGTTGAAGCTTAGTCAAGTTTCCAAAGTTTCTTAATTAAGTTTAATATTAATTTATTTATTAACCCTTGCCTTCGTTCATTATCAGGCCTTGTAAACAAATTCAGATTTCAGTAACCTTACTATATCAACAATTCCTTCAGATTTGCCCTTATATCTACTGAGCTTTGGTAGGTACCTGCGACATGTAGGTAGTTATGAAGTAAAATAAAAGCTTGTAATAAAAGGAACCTTTATTATCACTGGAAAAAGATGTGTGCTTCCTGTTGACATGCATGATACAGATGATACTGGTTACTCAGACGTGTTATTTTTATCATTCACCTCGTAGGTGTTAGTTTAAACGGAACACTGGGACAGCGAGTTTTATATCATTTATGATAAGTATCTATAAATAAGTGTGGAACAGGAATCATATTTACAATTTAATAAATGTGTATTTCTTGATCGTTGTTTTCGATGGGCCGAATGACAAGTTTTCGTAACATCTTTTTTAGGACTAGGATTATCAATGCATTCTAAAATATTTAATAATAAATGCGATGCTACAGCGATCCCTACACGAATAAGGGGACTATCCTTCCCGACTGTCGCCGACTGGTTCCGTATAATAAGCGATCCATCATTAAATTACCGTATCCCTTCAAACGTAATAAATGCACAAGTTTATTTTCTGCTCTATAACAAGTTAACGAACCCGGGGCCTGCGCATAGTTGATGTGACGGACTGACGGATACCCAGGACGGCCATAAAGTTTATATAGCATTAAATATATTCTATTTACAGAATTCGGTTATTTATAGATAGTTTACGATTTTCGACGATGCAGTCCCAGCAACTGAAATGCTACCTTTATTCTACAAAATAAAATACCTACCATAATTTACATTCTATTATCCCAAAATCCCTATGTCGTTGGATTTTATACCTATAGGTACCTACTTATTATGATTGTATGATGACATTAGACAGCTAAATAAAAATGCCACTTAAATATTTACTAAGAATTGCTAAAAAGTATTAGCAATCATTTCGCTTTCCAAAACTGTTGGTAAATCGTACCCGAACTCACAATTATAACATAAACATAAAGCTTCTAAAGTTTTCTGCTTTCAGAACTTGCCTATTCGAAGTGGCACTGGTATCGCTGCCACCGCTGCAGCGCTACCAAAGTCATAGAGATAACTCTACATTTTCGAATAGCTTGACCAGAGTGCTCCAGAAAGAACCCCATAGAAGGTTAATTGAATGATTCGGTAGCAACCGTTTTTGAATTATAGGAATTGACGAGCCTAGGTGATGCTTACCAATACTGGGGGCTGTCATTGCCAAGTAATCATACAAAATGATAGTTCTCATTGTATCTAGAGAGCATGCCAATGAACCTCACGCGCGGAGTAAACTCGATCCATTGTAAAACCGAACAAATTTCTTTCGCATATAATATTTACTTAGTTCCAAGACTTTATTCACATCTATGTGTGATACTAATTGTGCTCGTTTCAATTTTTTTAACCAAAATGCTATGGTAGAGATGAGAGTGTGAGTATTTACGATTAAAAAATCTTTGTAATTTACGTTAAGTTTACGCCTCGTGTTCGCCTCTAAAATATACTAGTAATATGTAATATAATGTTTTTTCATAGGTATGGGGTGTATTCCGTGATGCGCGTCGTTTCTGGCGCGTGAGCAGCAAGTGGTCGAGGCGCGATGGTGACCGGCACCCGGCGGCGCTCGGCCGGCCGCTGGCGAGAGCGTCCTCAGATACCACGCCAGACACCAACGCTGCACCACCCTTCTGTAAGTAACCATTTAAAACTGAAAACTCGCGGACCTATGAGCGGTATGACTGAGGACGGAAGAGAATGAGGTCCTGCGCGATTCTAAATAAATATATTATTTTTCTTTCTTAGCTGTCATCTCAGCGTTAATTTATGTTATGTCATCTTATACACAATCCATCCATATTTCTTTGATCATAGCCAATTGGTAGGTATTACAAATAAGCTAGGCTTTGATTGCAGTATGAGCAAGACAAGATAAAATGAAAGAAAAATTGGTTTATTTAACATCACCTTGACTTAGCGACACCGTCTCATATCTATCAATTATTTTGTGGTCTAGCTCAGAGCACAGTCCCGGAAAGCTTATATAATAATAAAAACTAGTGGTCACCAAGAGGTCGAAATTCGACCATAATTCATTTAAATGTCATGATTCTAAGGTAGCTTGTAGCTCGTATCTTATGTCAAACACATGGTAGTATGTGTAATGTTTTTTTTATTAATTTAATTTATTTCTAATGTATATTATTTAAAAATATTAGCTTTCTGCACTCCTTGTCCATATAAACTTTAACTGTGCCAAATTTCATACTCTTCCGTCCGCGTAATTTTCGTATAAAGGGGTACAAAGTTTTTGCTTCACGTATACTAATAATATTTTTTTGGGTAAAACTTTTTGGTTAAAAACATAACATCCGGATTTCAATGTTTACGCTAAACAATAACCTCTTCAGCCTAACGATAGAACCGTGGGAAATGATAACACTATGAAATCGTATGGAAAAAATACAATAATGCGCAAAAAGAAAAACGTAAAGACCTCGTTATTAGAGTGCTTCCCATCTACTGAATTATTCCAAGTTTTCGAGTAACCCCTCGCAATTTCCCGAACGGATTGGGCGGTTCCACGCCGACATAACGTGTTCGCTACAGCCCTAGGATAATTCTAGGGACTTATAGCTCGGTTATAATAATGCGTCCGGTTTTAGGGAGGCGATATGTGGGTTGTATGGGACCCTTGGGAATGTATCTGCGTTATTGTTCGTACTGGACGAAAATCACCGTAGGAAAATATCGAGGAATTCCTGTGAATTTAATGTACCTTTGGGCTAACCGACGTAGACACGAGACTGCAAAAAAATAAATAAGTTAAGAGTGATCTAAACTAGGTCAATTGAAATTTATAGATCCTATAAGATATAACATAAAATCTAGCAGCTAAAACTGTTCTACTGTAATACACACAACTACTATTAAAAAAATATTTGTCTTTGAAGTATTTCCGATCAAGTTTTATACTGGCCATTCAACCATCTGTACTAATGCATCTAAATATAAGATTGGCGTGGAAAGGATTTCAATATCATTTTCATAAGGAAAATATAAAAGCCCACTTGTGGTAATGTAAACACAGGAGAGGCACCTTTCCATTCATTTATTGAAATAAGATTTGGAATAAGTAGCTACTTATACTTTATTGCCTACTTCCCTAATAAAAAAGAAATATCTACCTCCCATCCCATCGCATTTTTTCCATTCCATTAATTTGCCTTTCTCTGATCTGAGATCTTAACATAAATATAGAGTGCGTAAAATTCGAGTATTTGTACACAATCAATATTTTGATTTGGTATCGAGTACCTATTGGGTTTTGGTAAGATTTCCAATTAATTTACATGTTATGTACTAGGTAGGTAGGTACCAATCTAAAAGAAAGACTAATAACTACTACATCTTCGACAAAATCTACTACCAACAGATTAAAAATATATCCGAATATTTGGATACCCCTTAACGAAAGACTTAGAGATGATGCTATAAACATCTATTTTACAATTTCCAGGTCGTCGATGGACGGAGATGGAGCTAGACGAAGAAGACGAGGTGTGCGTCGGCCGCAGCGACTCCACGTCATCATCGGGCCGGTCGGAGTGCGGCGACGAGTTTCGAGCTCGAGCTAGCACGGACTCACGCCTACCACCCCGGCCTGCGAGGCCCCGGCATCCCTTACCAACACGACCCTTTCCGACCCCCGTCAGAAGAATGAGCGTCGCCATGAGAGGGAACAATGCTAGCACTTATTGAAACACGACTGCTTTGTGACACGACCAAACTTTATATGAGTCTGAACTAAGTAGTATTTCAGTGTTAATATGTGTACAATTCAAACATGTCTGATGCCTAAATACCTCAGGGTTTTGGAAGACAAACTGCGATGTGAAACTGGTTTTCAGTATAGCATTATAAGTTACCATGTAAATATGTAATTCAAATTATACATCCACCTAATAAGACAACCGTTAACTCTGTTTTTCATTGTGTACCTAACACTTCATAAATACCTACCATAATAAAAACTATACCTAGAAGTTTCACAGTTTTTCGCTAGAGAAAGTTATAATTTTACATACACCAAGATATTATGTAGTTAAATTGTAAAACGAGAATCAATTTCAAAACCCAGTTTTCCAATTCTTTGGTTTGTTTTCCTGCTATGTCCACCAAACTACAACAACTTTCCAAAGGTACGATCCTGTATTTCAGAACACATTATCATAATAAATCTGTTTTACGAAATAAAATACCCAAACAATACTTTACATAATTTCAGCAGCCAAGTAATGTGGAGCGCCTCGTATTAATATTAAACTTTGTTCAGCGGTCGTACAACGATAAAGGGAGATATTTCATAAAGGAGAGGTCTACGCTTCGCTGCTTTTGAATAAAAGGATAAACTTGAAGCATTCCCGTGTTGTTGTAGTTGTAGTTTAAAATATTTGCATTATTTTTACGGTGCCATATAGTGCCAACTGCTCGATAATATAGAACTACAAAAACTGGTACGACATAAGGACGCTGTGAACGTAAAATTGTAGCTTGGACTTGCGGTTGATGATACCAAGAAGAAGTGTCGCAGCCAACTAATTAGCATAATTTTCTCAAACGTGCTTGGAAATTCGAGCATTATTTTGACAACCTTCTTCGAGATAAATCGAAAATGCTGTACCTACCAAATACATGCGACCGCCCGGCCGGCAATGTTTGTATGAAAATTCATATTCTATCGTGTTAAGCGCCCGAATAAAATACTATGAAAACTCATATCTGTCGTGTTGTTTAAAATTGGAACGAACTTTTTACTTCGACACATAGCATCCAAGGAGGTTCAAAGATTTTATTGACGTGAAAACTTTTTTTCACTCGGAGTATAGGTAGTTTTTTATTTTTTTTTTTGGGTGGGAAATTATCAAATAACTTCTCCCGCTCTGGGTGGAGCGGGAGGGCGTGTCAGACTTTTACTGACTAAAACCCACCCGTGTTCCTTCCGTTGCCTGTGTGCCGAGGTCGCGATATCCCTTTCAGACAAACCCGCAACCCCGGCAGGGGAGTATAGGTAGTAAGTTCAATATTTCTGACCATCAAAAACATGTAAGATTTCAATCACTAATAACTACAAGACTTTTAATACTAGAGTAATGGTTATAGGTCATATTTATAACAATTTTGAGGCTGGATATAAATTATCTATGACGCCACATCGCGAGACCAGGCGTATGCGCGCGACCCTCTATTTTTCACTATATGTCGAAATACCAAATCGTATAGTGCGAAAACGTGTCCAGCTAGAACGGTGATTCTGGTGTCGTTCCAAACAGTTCACAAGGGACTACCAGGACCTAAAGAGATACAACAAACATATTTCGTAAAATAGGGGTAAAATACATACGCAAAATAAATTCATATAAAGACTCATAACGGCCGAAAATCTGCTCAGAAATTTAAAAAATCGCATCGAAGAAAGCTTGCATCATAAGGAATTCAATGAGCCTAAAAATCGAGTGCCGAGGAAAAACAATAGCAACGGCAGAATCAGAAACCATAAGAAAAACTGTTGCAAATGTAAGAGGTCTCATATCTGAAAGCTTGCAACAAACATAATTTTTTGTAAGTCTTTGTATATATAACATCGTTAAAGAAATTTGTTACTATTTCAATACATATTTTCACTAAACTGCGGTGCGGCCTCGCGCCTAACTCAATTTTTAAATTTCGATTTGGCTTGGTAAAGAAGAAACAAATGGACATATTGGTGCGTGAAAAGTTATCGTTGTTCGTCATTGATTCTGAATGTACTTAGTTTGAATTTCCGCGCATTATTTGATAATAGTACTATACTTTGTTTTAGGAAAAGTGTGCTGCTATAAAAAACATTATTGTGAAAAATATATAAATACTACCATGTCCTCTATGGATTGTTAGGTAACTATAGATAAGATAGTGTAAGTATCTAATTAAGTAAATGTCAGATGTTAACTTAAACATGATAATTATGAAATTATTTAACACAGCAACACATCATATATTTTATTTTCCTAACAAAGTCTTTTTGTATCGTTCTGCTCTTCTACATCAACACACAAAGGGTGTGACCGGGGGAGAATCCTAACATTTAATTTCACATGTAAAGATCATAAAGCCTCTGAACTAGCGGATTTCCAGCAGTCGCTAGTCGCTTCAAATATTTCAAATAGATACTTATGTCCTAATTGCCACTGTTTGTCTTCATTGGTTGAATATGTAGGTCAGTAGGTTGGGTAGGTATAAATGTTTAGGTATGAGGAATAGGGTGTAAAGTTCACTCATCCTCTGTTGAATAGGAAGGATCCTCCGACCAGACGGGTTTCGTGTCTGGCGGGCAACTGTCCAACGATTGATGTCGGATAGTCTTATATATGTACGAGTATGTCGTTCGCGCGGTAAACTCTAATTGCGCGATGCAGGATTTGTGTGACGTCAGATCTTTGATACGTAGTTCGGATGTGGCGCTGTAGATGCCGCAACAAATACAAGCTCCTTTCGTAACAGATAGGTCTATATTTAAGAAAGTAGAGATTCAGAACTAGTTACCTATGTACTATGATTTAATATTTAAGAAAGTTAGTGTCTGAAAATCGTTTGACGTGAAATATCAAAAAATAAAACCCAAGTAGATACGTTAGTATTTTTTTTTTTGTTTTGTCTTAACGTGACCCCCGGAAGGAATCCAACCGTGCAGCGCGATTGATGACCCCTAGATATCCTTTGTTTGTTGAACCAAATGGACAGTGATTTGGGGTTACACATATGGGTCATATGAATTGATAAATAAATAAATGAGAGATAATTAAATAGCGAGGAATGTTTCCTCCAAGAACATTATGATAATTTGATTGTATATCATTTTTATTAATGCTCCTTCTACCAGCACAGCAAAGGCTGCACTTTTATGAAGCAGCATAACTAAGGAGTTTGCTTTACGGACGGTATTCAGTATTGTCTATTCCCTACCAGAAAATGCATACGAATACAGAACCGTCAAATCTACAGGAAAATTACTCATCTTAGGTCAAAATGATACGCCGCGTGCATCCATTAGTTTTATCATTTTACCTATTAACGATATTTCATTAGTTTACATTTTCACATGAAAGTTGGAGCTCTCCCTGACCCCGAGTCCCCTCGAGACAAGATTAGAACCGATCGTCGATCGCGTCGTACGCTATTACGTTACTGAGATAAAGTGAAGACACAAAACAGACGACAATCGAATCAACTACCTACTTATCTAACCTGAACTGCACTGGTGCGCTTTTACACGTGTATCGCTGTTGCAATTATCAAATTAAAAGCTAACACTCACTTTTTCAGCGTTCAAGCACCTCCACCTGAATAGTCGAGTCGAGTCAACGAAACTGTCTAATCGACAAAACTAACGGATCAGTGAAACTGACTAATCAACGAAACTGGCGAATTAAATTAACTGACGACTGAGGGAAACTGATCAGTGATACGAGAACTCGAATAGTCATGCCTACATTGCCTACCTTCCGCTTTATTCAATTCCTGAAATATTTTCCTGAAAGTGTGTCCTGTCGGTCGATTCTGTAAAAAGATCAACGTGAAACTTAGGTGAAGTGAGCGTGAAGTAAGCTGTCACTGTCACAAATCAACCGGCAGGATGCTAGGGATTAACACTATTGACAGCTCACTTCACCTAAGTTTCATGGTGAAATTTTTACAGAATCGATCGGCTGCCGATCGATTCTGTAAAAATATCACCGTGAAACTGTTCTAATATGTAATCTACCTTCTGGTAATTTTTTATACGTTCAGTGCCGGGAGCCCTCCTGGAGGGTTCACCTAGTCGCATATGAGATGCCGAGAGCCCTCACGGAAGGCTCATTTTAAATGTTTCTTATCGAATACAGCATTAAAAACCGTGAAAAAAAATCAGATATAAATTTTAAAAAGATTTATTAGTATGCGTTGGTTTTAAAATCAAAGCATTGTTTTTATTTGTTTATTTTTGTTCAGGTTTATAAAATTCCCAAAAAAAAAAAAAGTTGGAAACTACGTTTATTGACAAGACCCCTTGAAAACACAATTTTACTTCGTTTTACAGTGTTTTATAACACGGTATTAAACCTAATGCTGTTGACCGTCCGCGATGGTTAACTTTACCACAAATGTAATGCCGGCAACCCGGAGAGTTCCTTCCAATATGTATGGCGGCATGGCGTACCTATGAGTTCTATGAAAAGTGGGTGGAGTCGAAAGTGTTAAACGAATTATACATACAGACCTACATTTCCAGAAGAGTGAAGTACAACGTTCAAAAGTCCGTCTCAACAATTAAGCTACGACCTTCGTAGAACAAATCTATTGTCTTAACAATACAAATCATGTGCACGATATTATCAGATGATTAATTTGATCTATGGCCCGCAGATTACAGAGGACTATTGATCAAATTACTGAGACTAGACAATCACAATAACGATTACATCGACAAGTTATTTATATGCAAATCATATTAGTTGAAGATGAGTGACACTAGACCTAGAGATCGAAAGGTTATTAATAATGGTTATTAAATTTCCTTATTTAGCATATTTCGCTTAGGAATAGGACGAAAGTCAACTTTTAGGTATGTAATGGTTGTAGCGAAAGATGTCACTGGATTCAATTCCCGTATGGCAAAACGGGAAAAGTCTATAGAGTTGGGTAATACACCATAATATGGTGGAGGTGAAGAGCTCACCCTTTTGTACAAGTGCTAATTTGTACGTAAATCCACCACAACAGATAATAAAATAATCAGTTTTTGTTCGTCCTGCAAATTTGTTTTTTAACACTTACGTGGTTTTTACCAGTGAACTATCCTATCCCCGACACCAAGTACATGCTATAAGACATACGCCATGTTAAGGATATCGCATCTCATACCTACCATCTCTAGCATCGATAGACATTTTTAAATCCTCATGAAACTCGTAGGTACATAATATTTGCAACGCAAGCCTATAAATTAACTCCGTGGCCATTTCGTAACCTCAAACCCCTCGAATCGACCTTCGCCGGATATCGTATCTATACACTTATCGCTATTAAATTTATACACATGGATGTATAGATCCGGTTCGAATTCTGCAATTCGATTGCAATTCTACACTCGAGCCTGCATCAGATAAATAGTAAGCTTCAACGAGAACCTAACTTAGGTAAGTATAGAAAAAATACAGGGTTTTTGGAAGCTCGGTGCTAAGCCTTAATGCGATAATAGTTGCCACTATTTAGAGCATTGTGAGCCATACATGTCTTAGACGAATAATGTTTTTCATATTAAACTGCAAACTTGTAGTTTTTTTTTAAATAACGCAATTTCAGTTTTTTCAAGTTTTTTCCAATTTGAAAAGTTTTCTGCGGCCTCAAATGTGTCCAGATTTTTTAACGATAACACAGATGCTTGGAACTTGGTTTATTAGATAAGTTACACAGTCACACCACAGAAATGAAAACAAAAAACATACCAACTTTAACTTGGGCACTGTGGCAATTTACTGTCAGAAATTGGGTTATTAAAAAAAAAAAAAATTGCAGTTACAAATAAAAAACCTACTTCGTCTAAGACATGTCTATACATGTCTTAGATGAAGTAGGTTTTTTATTATGTATGTGTGTGTGCTCAAAGTGCTCAAAATGCTCTATCAGTGCCCTTAAAGCTATGCAACCAGTTTCCAAACACCCTGCATATCTACCTACTTTAACCAAATCCTAGTGAATTTTATCATAGCTAACGTTATTTTTGTGAAAACCCGTTTACCAGAGGTTCTTGATGACCCAGCGTAAAAAGGGAACCTTTCTGGTCCCTCCGAAATAATGTTTGTTATTTAATGTAAATATAATAATGATATATATGAAAGTGACATGGCCCACCTTTAGCCACGATGTTTGTTTAATGGAGCAGACGTGAGGGCCCGGCCTGACCGCAGGATATCGGCAGGGCCGGCACTTGCTGCGGATTAGCGAAACCGGGTCGCGGCGGCACGCATCGCATGCGCAGCCAGTAAACCAATTATATTCCATGTCCAAATGTAGCCTTCTGACATGGTGTTCAGCCTATATCGTTTAGTGGCTCACCTGCGTGCAATCATGTCTTTAGTTAGGTACATCTTGCTATTCTTCCTCTGTACAGGCTTCTGTCAGAGAACATGTCTTCTTATGATTGTGAATGTGAACAAACAGAAAACACAATAACTATTTATATTTTATTTAATAAGCATGAGGCAACAGTAGCTTCTAAATATAGCACGAACGTGCTTACGACTTTGTCGCCTTATTAGAATTAAACGACCAGGTGCATGACCTTTTACACTTTGGCACAGGTACCTAAAGCTTAGCTTATTGTTATACCTATAATACTTAATGGTAACCGCAAAATTGTATTTTTGGCCATTCCACATTACGTTGGCTGTTACAAACAACTCTGGTAACGTCACGTTGTTGTATTTTTCCCTGAAGTTACATTGTTTTCCGTCCTAACAAAGCAAAAGTTTGTGAAAATAATGGTATGATTCAGTATTTCAAAATCAATAATGAGTCAGAAGTCGGAATATTTGTGACTTTTCTTACTTGTTGTACGTGGTCCTCTATTGCACATCATCACGTCGTAGGTAATAAGAGAATATTAGCAATTTACCAGTGTTCTCAAACCGTGTCGTTGCAATCCGACAGTCTTTAATTTTATGATGTCCGCTATGTAAGTGTTATGAAAGAAATTACTTACCTAACTGACATACTGCACTTTGTTCCACGATGGCCAACTGTCTAGTAAGTAGTAACTCACCAGTCCCACGACCCACGCCTCAAGCCGGTCTATTTATAGCACATTTGGCTTATGATCTTAGCAAAACAACTTTATACCTTAGGTAGGTATGTGGAAACAAGAAATAACGCGTTCAGGTAATTCTTTAACAGTAAGAAATAATAGGTGGCACAACCTTTCCTTGTAGACATGTTATAACTCTTTTAAAGCGCAACCTAGGATTTGAACTATGTGTGTGTGAGCTTTTTAGGACAATTGTTGAGAACTTATTTACCTACCCCTTCAAAATGAGGAAACAATTTCAGGGGGGAGATGTTTTTATTAAATGTCTAAGCAATTTTTATTTAATTACTAAATAAGTACCTACGTAATTATGTTTCGTAATTATTGTCTAACATCTGTTTACGAAAAGTTTCTATTAGAGGAGAACCCATCTTCAACAGTGTACCTGCGTTTATGAACTGAAAATGATAACCAGGCACAGTGGTCATTCCAATGACCAACCGCAGTGAGTACCTAAAAAGATAGAAAATAACAACATCGCAATAAATAGGTGTTACAATTCTCAGGAACGTGTAACGTGGGTCACGTTGACATGTGACAGATGAATATTTTATTGCCTCCTCTATTGCCCACGGCCCACGGGTGCCACAAGTGCACTAGGACACTTCACTTACGACAAGTAGTAAACATGTACCTTGTCCAAACCAACGTCTTCAACGGCACGTGAACGTAAACATCAGTTACATCGATAAAAGTAATTTTTTTTTTTAGCCTAAACATTGTAGTCATTTGAGCCAGTCATAACATCGTCATCATAAGTCTCGTATCAGTCTGGCCCTAGACGTTTCAACCACGGACGGACATCCTGCAGGTAAACACTCAAACGGGTTCGTCTCTGCTCATAAAACAAATCGGCTCTATTGTTTTGCTCATATTCAGACTCATTTCAGATTTGTCCTCATCGCATAATTTTTGCTACTATAAACAATTTTAGTCAGCCACACGGGTTATTTGTTACTTAACTAAACGTTTTTCGCACAAAGACTGACTCACGCTGAAGGAAAACATACATGATAGGGCCATGTTGCGATGTTTGCGTTTACCTCCAAGTCAAAGTCTGAATTCGGCATCACACTGTAAGCGAGCGTGATGAGTATGTTCTTTTTCGGTATGAAAATTGGCTTTTTGCTCCATACTGGAACTAGGCTGATATTTACGAGAGCAAACATTAAATTATGCAGAAATCATCTACCTACTTACATATCGTTGGACATGTTATGTTAATTATAATTATTTCTATATATATAGGTATGTTAAATATAATAAAACAAATAATAGCTCGAACTAATACTAATGAAATGTATAATTGTGTATCTGATATTCTAGGTTTATCAACTCAGTCAAAGTTTATGCAGCGGTCATTGTAATCTACTATGACGAAAATACGAGCTGAAACTAAAAGAACGTTAGTCCGGTATAATCTCTTTTGAAGTAATCAAGTAAAATACACTTAGAAAGCTATTAAGTATTAATGCCATGACATGTGTGTCTGTGTAAAATTTATGGCACAACCCGCTAGTTAGCGAAAACAATTGAACACTATCTCAGAGATAATGAATAATGCTTCTCATTTGTAAACCTAAATGAGACTTAGAAATTAACCTTCTTGCATGTCTCTGTAGTGAAAGGCTGTGCTATATTATGTTACAAAACACAACGAGTAGAAAACAGGAATATCTCTTCCATGATTCAATGTTACCGTGGTCATTTATGACTCTAAGCTAAGTAAATAACAAGTAGTGTTTTCAGTAATAGCATGAACAAATATAGGTAATATAAAGACAAACTAATCATGTAAAATGGTGATAGTGTGTGATTATTTCGAAACATTTTGTGGATTTATGGCTTTTTGCCAAAATTAAAATTTCGTAGCGCGTAGCGATCCGTAGCAGCTTCCTAGACGACAACATGGAACATTGTGTTTATGACTTCTTGCCAAAAGGTAGACAGTTCGTAGCGCATAACGCACCGTAGCAGCTTTCCAATGAATTTATGGCCTCTTGCAAAATAATAGAAAGTTCGTAGCGCGTAGCTCACCGTAGCACCTTTCCACTGGATTTATGACTTCTTGTCAAAAAGTAAAAGTTCGTAGCGCATAGCGCACCGTAGCAGCTTTCCAATGAATTGACTTTTTGCCAAAGATTAGAAAGTTCGTAACGCGTAACAATCCGTAGCAGCTTAGAAACGGCATCATTGAACATTGAAATTAGGTACAACTTCTTGTCAAAAGATAGAAAGATCGTAGCGCGTAGCGTTCTGTAGCACCGACACACATACATGAAACTTTTTTGCAATTATGTGAAAATCTTCGATCAAATTGAGAATTATTTAAAAAAGTATTTTCCTATACCTAAACTGTAAAATAATATAGGTACCTTAATGATGTAGCACGTAGCATGCGCTAGCAGGTCTCAGATTGATGTAGATGTGTGAATTGTACTTATTATGAGTTTGGTTTCCACTACACGAAGGATTCTATTTACATTATTACATCTTGACGTCATATTATCATCATTGCTCTTTACATAGTTAGGTTACTCAAGAGTTGAATGCCAAGTCGTAGCAGATCGGTCTGGAGGTCAGATACCCTGAACGAAACCCCTGACCTCCACCACGAATCTAAACAAGAATCGGATTTCCGACTGTCCGTGACCACTAATAGATTGGTACTGGTGATAGCAAGGATCATTGGCTTACCGAGCTCTCCTAGACAGACACGCAAAAAGGTCACCTCGACTTTATATCGTGGCGATGATCTGATATAAGCGCTGGTTAGGTCAGTACCCCACGGTAACTTTTCAGTATTTTTTTCCACTTATAATGAAATGTTTTATTCTATTGGCCGTGATTCGAGTAATCCCAATAATTTCCTACTTTTCTCATAACTGGATTGTAATATTCACGTGCCGCACTTTCAGAGAAAATATCCAAAGAACTTATCTATTTAGATACCTAGATTACTTAACTTCAAAACAGATCTTGAGGAATAATGTGATAACCGCAATTCTTACTACTTACTTCAAAGAAAAAACGTAATAAATCTACATAAAGAAAAAAACAACCTACACCTTAAGTCAGAGGGCAGTATCTTAGAGTTATTAATATCACTTAGCTGTACCTACCTATATAATGCGACGATGTTTATTAGCTGGAACCGAACACGATCCGGCCTTGTCACGTCTTAGATTGTGGCAATCAATCAAATGCATTTTAGTTAACATATTGTACACTTCACTGGCATTCTATAAATAAATTTAAGTTGGCCCAAATTTAGAACAACGAAATTAGAGCATTTCGATAATAATGTGATATCCTTGTGAAGGTTTAATTAAGTTAACACTGGCACGTTATATCACACGACAATCATGAGACCCCGCAGGAACACCCAACTATAAATAACCGCGTCGCATCACGTATGCTATTATTATGTTTGGGCCGGAAATAATAAATATAGGGGATAAACCGAAAAAAATACATTTTTAATAACATCCCTAAAGGCGCTCGATGGAAGAGAAAATAGACCAGACTATCGTCACAACTTCGTGCTATCAGTGTCAGTAGACAATTTTATAAATAACATTTTCATCCATCTCTCTAAATAGCGACAAGATAATAGGCGAGCACATATCCCCAAACATGTAGGCAGGTCTGGAGGCGCCATCATGACAGCTTTCAAGCGTGTCTTCACTAATTAAATTGTGGAACAGACAGGAGTGATAACGAACAGATTATTTACGTAAACAACATCAGCATAGTTATCAGATTTTCCGCCTACTACATATATTAAATATGAGAATGTATTTTGTATTTGCTAATTACTGAATAAATTATGTTGTGGGACGACGCATTCAGCGAGCACATATCCAACCTGCACATGAGGTGGAACACTGGCTGGAGTGAGAGTCTATAGACTACCACAAAAATATCGAACGCACATGACAATGAGATTGATAAAAAATTATGAGAATTTAGTGTAGGTTACTCAGCCAAAACACACCTTCTACAAGCAGCCAGCGGTAGTGGTCACGACCTGCATTATCAACTACTATCGAAACAAATAGAGAAGATCACACTCGAAATTGCTGAACAACGGAAGCACAATAACAATAATTACCGTCGACCTCCTTACCGTCCAAAGAATTCTCGCTCAAGATGTCGTTCCCGTTCAAAAACTAGGCTTGGGAAGAAGCCGGGAGATCCAAACTGGGAATGTTATTATCATCACCAATCCATCACACTTCTTGGCTTTGACTCCAAACAAAGACAAGAAATGTGAATATTCCTAGTCGACACGGGAGCATATATCAGTGCTAGCCACACGAAGTAAGCGAACACCGATATCAACGTCGTATTGACTACCACAATGTGACTCAACTGATATTGTTGTCCAGGTATAGGTAGGCACACGGTGATTTTTAATTCACTGTTACCCTTTGAGGAGGTGAAAGTCACTCATGATTATAAACAACTTTTACTATGAGTATCGGACCATCTAAGAACTAACAAAAAAAAATACAATTGTTTCATACATTTTCATCGGGTAAATATTGCATTTTTGTATGAAACAGCTGATATTTTTTCCGATATTTCAGAGTAGGTCTCATATAAAATCACAGTGTTTAATCACCTATACAATCATTTCGATTTCCCAAACTCTATCATCCTCCACATCAGCAGTAAAACTTCGTCGAGATGACGCATTATCCTTACATGATGTCAAGAACCGCTTTTGTAATATAATAATAAATATGACGTTGACAATTTCACGCCTACTTCTGTCTTACTTGCATTTAGCAAAATATTTAAAAAGTTAATACTCAAGCAGTTGCTAAGACATTTTAATTTAAACAGCCTCCTTTATTATGAACAATATGGCTTTGCAAAGGGTCGTTCGACCACAGATGCAGGTGTTGCTCTGCTGAAATACATATTTAGCGCAGGGAGAACTCGCAAAATGTTATTGGAGTTTTCTGTGATCTTTCCAAAACCTTTGATTGCGTGCACCATGACACGATTTTGCGTAAACTACGTCATTACGGTGTCCAAAACGAAGTTCTTAAAGTATTAAATTCTTATTTACATAATAGGGTCCAATGTGTAGATGTTAATGGTGTGAAATCTTCCGGGCTACCAGTTCAGTTAGGTGTACCTCAAGGCTCAGTACTGGGTCCATTCTTATTCTTAGTGCATATTAATGACTTACCATTTATTTAAAGGATATCTGTGATGTTGTACTGTTTGCAGATGATACCTCTCTTATTTTTACAAGAATAGACAAGAATAAATAAGAATATTTATAGTAGACAAGAATAGACAAGATTTGACGACGTAAATAGTGCACTCTCAATGGTTACGGATTGGTTTACAATAAATAACTTAGTTCTGAATTCCAAGAAAATGAAATGAATAAAGTTCGCCTTACCGAATGTTAGAAATCTAGGTCCCAACATCATCTTAGATAAAGAGGTGCTTGAAACTGAAGACTCGGCAGTTTTTCTGGGCATAACAGTAGATGCCAAACGTCAGTGGGGCCCACATACGAGTATATCGAGCCTAGCGGGAAGGCTCAGTTCGACCGCCTACGCCGTCAGGAAAGTAAGACAATTTACACTGACGTCGATACAGCTCGGTTAGTCTATTTTAGTTATTTTCATAGCGTTATGTCCTACGCTATGGGGCAAAGCTGCTGATATTCAAAATATATTTGTCCTTCAAAAACGAGCTGTTCGAGCTATTTACCAGGTAGGTGCCAGAGTTTCTCTAAGAGATGTGTGTTTTTATCACGGTGGCATCACAATTCATTTTCGCCAACATCTTATATATTAGGCAAAATGTACACTTATATACTAAAAACAGTGATATTCACAATATTAACACTAGAAATAAGGACAAATTACGAGCTCCATTTCACCGGCTTCATAACTCATTTGTTGGACTTGTATAACCTTTTATAACAAGCTACACCCTCTTCTTTGGTAGATTTGCCTTAGAATGCGTTTAAAGCTAAAGTAAAATCCAACCTTTATTCAAAGGCATACTATTCTATCCACGACTACAACGATAAGAATAGTTGGTCCCTGTAATTAGTTCAAGGCAATGTTCATATTATTTCTCCAGAATTAGCTTACCTTCTGAAAGGTTACATGAGGTATATAATTGTGTTATATTTTATTTGACTGTATAAGTCAATTTATATTAATTTTATTTTCTTTTGATAATGACTTAATCTACTCATTACAATTATTATTTGATGAGTTGTATTGCAATATGTGGTTAGCTAGCGACCTCGACAATTGATCATAAGTAATTATATTATTCTTGCCTAACTGTTTATTTATTTTTACTTTGATGTTCCTAGTTTATCATATGTGACTTCGAGTTACAGCTTTAATCGCTATATGTAAGCGGGCACGCCCTTTATGCCTGGAGGCTTTTATTCCGGTATTAAGGTCTGTTTACGTTTTGAGTTTTTATTTTCGCTTGAGTATAGATTTCGATAGTTTTGTTGGTATATTCGCGCGTGCTAGGTGTCAATATGGCAAATAATGTTAGGCAGTGTATACAGTGCCACTAGCGGTACTCTATCCCTGTTGGATAAAGTGCCGCTAACGACGTTATAGTGGCGCTGCCTCGGCCCGGCTAAAGTGTCGTAAGCATTGCATTGTTATTGTCAATGTCACTGTTATTTTGTTTGATTGTTGGGGTTAGTTCGCTTTAAAACACCACATTCCCAAAACATTACATTACCTTGTGCCTAAACGGACCCTGGCACTCGCCGGCCGCTGCCGCGGCACCGCTCGCTCCGCTCGCTCGGCTCGTGCGTTGTGGTCACAGTTCTAACCTAACCTTACTAAAAATGAAGTAGCAAATGAAATAGGCTGAAAGGCAGCTTTCGGCCAATTTCATTTGCTTCTTAATTTTTCGTTAATTCAGTCATTGTAGTGACTTTTGATATGATTATCTAAACAAATATATTCAATCAGTACAAAGGGTGGCGAACTAACCTCAACAATCAAACAAAATGATAAGTGACAGTGACAGTGACAATGACAATGCAATGCTTACGGCACTTTAGCCGACCTGAGGTAGCGCCACTATTATGCCGCAAATAGCGGCACTTTATCCGATAGGGATAGTGTACCGCTAGCGGCACTCTATACACTTCCATAATTTTATTTACTGTTTTGTGTTGAGTAATGTAAATTATTTTGCATACTATTGTATAGAATCAAGTTTTTTTTTCTAACTGAAGCAGTGCTGCTGGGGAGTTTGTTGCGTCACTTCTTCCCAGCTCCAGCACTAGGAAGTGGTGAAGGGTGGGCATTTTGGGGGATTGTCTTACGTAATTTTGACGTTCGAAAAGTGCTGATTCTCAGCCTAGTTAAAATAAATGACTTTTGAATTTTGAATTTTACCCATTGAAACACGTTCAGTCCCATATGCGACTAGGTGAACCCTCCAGGAGGGAGCCCTCTTGGAGGGTTCACCTAGTCGCATATGGGAAACCTGGAGTCCTCGCGGAGGGCTCATTTTAAATGTAGGTTTTTCTTAGCGAATAAAACCGTTAAAATACAATCTGATGCATATTTTAACAAGATTGATTAGTAATTGCGTTGGTTTAAAAAAAATTAAAAGGTTGGAAATTACGTATAGCGACAAGACCCCCTGAAAACACTATTTTACTTCAGTTTACAGTGTTTTATAACACGGTTTTAATACTAATGCCGCTGACCGTTCGCGATGATTGACTTTAGCGCAAACGATTACATTTACGTTAATCATCGCGGCCAGCAACCCTCCCTGAGGATTCACTTCCAATATGTATAGCGGCATGAGTTCAATGAAAAGTCGGTGGAATCGAAAGTGTAGACAGGTGAGTAAAAGAAAATACCTACCTATGCTCTTGTCGGTATGTGTGTTCCTATCTACTTGTAAGTAGGTAAACGAGGTTATAAATGCTTCATCGCAATTATTAATGTTTCTAAAAGGAATAATTTAGTACTTTACAACCGTTCACAACAGCATTCCATCATTCCTGACACGAGGAGCAACACAATTTTACTGCAATTAATTCTCATTAGCATCCAATGCAGACGACTTGTCAATAAGTTGTCACCTTGTTTGTAAATAGCACCGCTATATTGAGCACTACACATTATTGCAAAGAATCCGATATAATTATATAGTTATTAAAGTGTCGATGAAGTCAGTGACTCGTAGTAGCTGCACGTAGTAAACGCTACAGTTGTCAGTGAACCCCTCATTGGCAGGATATTCCACTATTTACTCACACAACGCCCATCCCTCACACATGTTTACAGATGACGGTATAAATACTAATCGCACTTTTAATTGACAAGTAGACGACACATTCGGATAACAGCCCTATCATCCTCCAGGTTTCGACGTCATTTAGACCGGAATCAGTTTTTGTAAACATAGGGTTAACATTATTCTTGTTATGCCGCGATGATTGCGATGTAAGTTTATTGATTAGGTAACGCCTACATACATTATTTTTATTTATCTTTTCAGCTTATCAATTTAGTGTTATTCCAACGCAAAAACATACTACTTTTTTAAGGCTCCGTGCACGAAAAATACCCTTTTTCGTCAATAACTTATCTAATTGTAAGAAAACTTGAAATAATTAAGTCTGTGTAACTATAAAGTACAGTTTTCGTGGTGTTAAACCATTCGTGTCAGTCACAGCACTTGTTAATAGTTGCATCACTTTTGCACTCTCGAAAATACGGTTTATTTCGAATTACTTTAAGAAGTTTGTTAATAAATATCCACAAACCGTGCCGTAATTGCAAAGACAAATTTCAAGAAAATCAAAAGGATTGGAAATCGAATATTGTTTACTTCCTACTAGTAGCCCGTGCAAAAGATGTCCCTCTCTAGATAGAGCGACTTTCAGCACGCGTAGCATGACCACCGTAGAAACGGGTTTTGTCGACGGTGGAATAGACAAAATGACAGTTAAACAATCACAATCTGTCATTTGTGGTCATGCTACGCGTGCAGACCTATATAGTTAATTGAACTAGAATCATTCAACGTTTAACAACTTGGCGTATGATTGACCAAAAGTCGGCAATGTGTTTCAAATGGTGCAAAAATGTCTGCGAGCAACTTGGAAATAGCGCTCGCCCACACTTGGACCGGGGATCATGAGATCTTGTGCGCCTTCCATGATCCCCGACTGATGCCGGCCCGCTTTTGCGGGCCACCTCTTGCCCGCGGGGGGAGTGAGGTGCGAGACTCCCCCCGCGACGTCAAATAGGAGTGCGCGTGGAACACTACGCGCCGCCACCTCGGGTCCTGCTAGATGGCGGACGGCGGACGTCCCTGAATCCACCGTCCCTCCGGACCTGTTTACGGGGGCTGGAAGAGAGAGTTGTCCTCCCTCCGCACTGCCCGGTCTACCTACTACGGACCCGGAGAGTGGTCTCAATCTCCGTCTCCCTTTCCGCAGCTTCCTTCTGCGAAATGACGATTTCACAGAAGGAGATCACCGCTTCTCACGACTCGGCGCTGCCGACCATCGAACGAGCGACAGGTCGATTCTTACCTAACCTTTTTTTTTTTTTTTTTTTTTTTTTTTTTCGCTGAGAAATGCGTTACGCATCCCCGGCTCGTGGGGGACGAGTCGGGGTATGTGGGACTCCTGTGTAAAATACAGTATACCCACTAAAACTCAGCGGTGCTCCCGCATCGCCGTGATGGGAGGGCCATGGGAAACCGGCTCAGCCTTTACATCCACAGCCCTCCCGGCGCATGCCCGCCTAGCTGGCGGGCCCCACATGCCCCCCACCTGGGTGGTGGAGGGCTACGGGAATGGCCGGGAGCACCTGGCCATTCCCGTCCGGCACTGGTGGAGGCCTGTGCGATGCAGGCGAGGGTGCCCCCGCACCCGTTGCCTGCTGGCCTCCACCTGGGAGGAGGAGTCGGAGATGACTGTCGAACTGACGTCTCCTTCGACCCCTCCTCCGCCTTCGGAGCGGTGCCGCGTCGGGATCGTCCTCCCGCACGCGCTCCGCCGCCTCCTTCTGGGACATGACGTGCTCGCAGAAGGAGGCGACTGCCGCCCAGGAACCCTCGTCCCTCAGCATGGCGCCCACCACGCCGGGGAGCGAGAGGTCCACCCCGATCGCCGCGACGAGACTGCGGCGCGGCTCGGACCACGACGAGCACACCTCGAGAGTGTGCTGCGCCGTGTCCTCCACCGCGCCACAGTGGTGGCACGACGGCGTCTCCTCCCGTCCGATCCGATGCAGGTACGATCCGAAACAACCGTGTCCGGACAGCACCTGCACCAGACGGAACGAGAGGAATCCGTGCGGCCGCTCGAGCCAGTCCCGCAGGACCGGCCCGATCGCGTCGAGGGTTCGGCGGCCGAAGACTGCGGCGGCGAGGTCCGTCGTCCAGTGGACGACGATGGCGTCCCTCGCCTCCCGCCGGACGGCCTCCCGCTCTTCCGGGGCGAAGGGCTGACCCTCCGCCCTCCGCCCCGCCCTCCACTCGTACACTCTGGCGAGCACCCACGCCTCGAGTTCCCAAGGAGGGGTGCTGGCCAGAGCGCATGCCCCGGCGAAGCTCACCGTGCGGTGAGCCCGCGCCACCCGCTGGGCTATCGCCCTTTGAGGTGCCCGCAAGGCCGCGGCGTTCTCCCGTCTGTGGAGAGACTCCTCCCAGATGGGGGCCCCGTAGAGGGCCATGCTCCTCAGGATGCCGGCGTAGAGTTGCCGGCATCGCGAGCTGGGCCCCCCCAAGTTGGGAAGGAGCCACGAGAAAGCGCCCGCGGTCTTCAGCAGGCGCGACGACAGCCCGCTGAAATGCGGGCCGAAGCGCCACCTGCTGTCGAGTACAAGGCCCAGATATTTCATCTGGGCCTTCACCTCAATCCTGACGCCCTCCACGAAGATGTGGGCGCCAGGTGGCGGGGGGCGCTGCCGGGGACCGTGGAAGAAGACGGCCTCGGTCTTCTGCAGCGCCACCGTCAACCCTAGGCATTCTTACCTTTTTTTTTTTTTTTTTTTTTTTCCGGGGTGGAAAATCCTCATGGATGTCCTCCGCCCTGGGGCGGGCGGAGGGGTCTGTCAGACTCTTACTGACTAAAAACCACCCCGGTGTTCCGACTCACACCTACGCCGGGGGTCGCGGGAACGAAAGAATCTTCCGCAACCCCCGGCCGGTGCCGGCCCGCCTCCGCGGGCCTCCTCTCGGGTCAGGGGGGGGAGTGAGGTGTTTGACTCCCCCCGCGACGTCTCAGAGGGGCGCGCGTGGAACACTACGCGCCGCCACCTCGGGTCCTGATGTGTGGGGGGCGACGGACGTCCCCGAGTCCGTCGCCCCTGGACCCATTTAGGGGGGCCGGAAGAGGGCGTTATCCGCCCTCCGCCGACGCCCGGTGCGCCTGCTGCGGGCCGGGTGAGTGGACGAGATCTCCCTCTCCCTTTCCGCAGCCTCCTTCTGCGAGACGACCGTCTCGCAGAAGGCGACCACCGCGTCCCAGGACTCGGCGCCGCCGACCATAGCGTTCACTACGGCCGGCAGCAACAAGTCACTGCCTACTTCTGAGATGAGGGCACGGCGCGGCTCCTCCCAAGCGGCACACTCTGCCAGCGTGTGCCGCGCCGTGTCCTCCCGGCAGTCGACGCAGTGGTGACACCGGGCGTCCGGCTCCCTGTTTATGCGACACAGGTACTTCCCGAAGCAACCATGCCCCGAGAGCACCTGCGTCACCCGAAACGACAGGGAGCCGTGCCTCCTCCCGAGCCAGCGGTCGAGCACCGGCCGGACCGCCTCGACTACGTCGAGGCCGGCGGTAGGGCGCGAAAGCCTGTCCCGCCATTCCGCCACCAGGACCTCGCGAAGCTGAGACCGATGCAGCTCCACGTGTCGCTGCATCGGTCGCTCGCCTCGCGCCCGCGCTTCCTCGCGCCACCGATACGATGACGCGAGTACTTTCGCCTCCAGGTCCCAGGGCGGGGATCCGGCCAGTGCGCAAGCCGCCTCGTAGGAGATCGTGCGATATCCCCGGATGACTCTGACGGCCATCGCCCTCTGCGGTCTTCGCATGACGGCGATGCTCCCGGCCGTCAGGTCAGCCGCCCAGATCGGGGCCCCGTAAAGGGCCATCGATCGCACGATCCCCACGTAGAGCCGCCTACAAGCGGCGCTCGGGCCCCCCAGATTGGGAAGCAGCGTTGAGAGCGCTCCAGTAGCGCCCAGCAACTTGGGCGCCAGCCGTCGGAAGTGGGGCCCGAAGTCCCACCGGCTGTCGAGGACCAATCCCAGGTACTTCATGGTACCCTCGACAGCGATCCGAGCCCCCCCGACCACGATGTGTGAGCCGGGTGACGGCGCCCGCCGGGGGCCATGGAACACCATGGCCTCCGACTTGCTGAGGGCCACCTCCAGGCCTAGGCGACGTATGCGGCTCACCACCTGTGAAACCGCAGCCGTCGCCAGCAACGCTGCTTCCCTGTGCGAGCTCCCCCGGGCGGTGACCAGCGTGTCGTCCGCATAACACGTCAGGTCCACCCCCGGCCTGAGCTCGCCCCTCAGCACCCAGTCGTACCCGATGTTCCACAGGAGCGGCCCTAAGACCGAGCCCTGTGGAACACCGCACGACATGCGGCGCTGGTTTCCGCCATCACGTCCCACGTAGGTGACACACCTCCCAGACAGATAAGCCCCAACGATGCGGCGGAGGTAGGGAGGCACACCATGATAGCGCAGTGCCTCCCGAATACAACTCCAGGGCAGGGTGTTGAAGGCGTTGGATATGTCCAAGGACACCGCCAACATCACCCCGCCCCGAGACACCGCTTCCTCCGCCAGGACTCTAACCCGCGACACAGCGTGTATCGTGGAGCGCCCATGCCGAAACCCAAACTGACTGTCGTCCAGGTCCGGCCCCTCTCTGCACAAGTGGCCGACGAGGCGGGCTGCGATTACTCGCTCGAACAGCTTGCCCACCTCGTCTAGCAGCACTATGGGCCGGTACGCGGACGACGAGTCCGCCGGGCGCCCCGCCTTCCTGAGCAGGACCAGACGACCAGATTTCCACAAAGTGGGAAACTGGCCCTGCTCAAGACACGCTGTGTAGAGTCCTCTCAGTTGGGGCTCTAGCTCCTTCAGAGCGAGGGCCAACACGCAGCCGTGGATCCCGTCGGGCCCCGGAGCCACGTTCTTGGCCCGGAGCCGCATCACGGCTGCCCTCATCTCTGCCTGTGTCACCCCTGGGACGCTGATGGCGTTCACCTCCTCTTCTTCTGCAGACTCCGCGGCCGTGGGCAAAGCCATCGGCGGCGGAGTGTGCTCCGCTCTGGCCGGGAAGAGGGCTGCAACCACCTCCTCCAGCAGCTCGGGTTGGAGACTCTCCGTAAGCGGAGGCGCCGCGGCTCGAAGTTTCCCTCGAACCGCGCGATAAGGGCGCCCCCATGGATCCCCGTCTAAAGTCTCCAACATCTCTTCCCTGGCTCGCGTCCTCGACTCGCCGATGGCCAGCCACAGAGTCTGCTTGGCCGCGCGGTACACCTCATACAGCGCGGCCTCTTCGTCAGGGACCCGACGACGTCTCCTCCGGTATCGGGTGTACTGGCGTCTGACCGCCACGCACGCGACGCGCAGCTGCGCGATCTCGGCGGTCCACCAGTACACCTGGCGCCTTGCGGACTGTGCGTGGACCCGGGGCATGGACGCGTCGCTGATTTGCGTCATCGCCCCGCGGAACCACAGCGCCTCCTGCTCGACGTCGACGGGTCCGTTCGTCGCCGACTCCCGGCTCCAGGCCTGGACAATAGCGGCCTCCTCGAGAAGTTCCCTGTCTATGCGCTTACGCGCCCAACGCGGACCGTCCGTTCGCGGGGTCGGTGGACCGCGGCCGCCGGTGGTCTGGGCGGAGACGTCGAATCGGATGTATCGGTGATCCGACAACGTCTCCACCTCCACGGCGACACGCCAGTCGCGGACACGGCTCGCGACAGCGGGGCTAGCGAACGACACGTCCACTATAGACCCGCCCCGCTGCCGCACACACGTGTGTACCGAGCCCCGATTCAGGACGGTCAGGCCAGTCGTGACCGCCCACTCCTCCAGCACCTCGCCCCTAGCATCGGTCACAGGGGATCCCCACGCCGCAGACTTGGCGTTGAGATCCCCCAGCAACAGCACAGGGCGAGGGTGGAATCGGCCCACGACGGCACCCAACTCGACAAGGAACCTCTCGAAGTCGGCGAGACTCTTGTTGGGCGAAAAATACGCCCCAACAGTGCCAATGCCGTCCGCGAGGGCGGCTACCCAGCCGCGACCTCGGGACGGGTTGACAAGAGCCCCGCCAATGATGGCCACCAAACCGTCCAAGTCTCCCACCCAGTTATCCCTGGGGGGAACGAAATACGGTTCGGCGACCACGGCCACGTCAATCGACCACTGTGCCATGCTCTGGAGCAAAAGATCCTGAGCTCTAGCACAGTGGTTGATATTGCCCTGGAGGAAATGGTACAGCGCCATTAAGCGCAATCCATTCCCTCCAACGCACCATTCCTAGGCCGGGAGTCGGCCGAAGGGCAGCCAGGCTGCGGGGGGGGTAAAGAGCCCCCGGCAGCCATGGCAGCCCCTCTCTTCTTCTTTTGCGTCTTCTTGGCGGGCGCGCCACAGGCCTTTCCGCCCGCTCTGTGCCCCGCGGGCCTCCCTGCAGCTGTACAGAGGCTGCAGTTTGGCGCCGCGAGACACTGGGCCGCCTTGTGGCCGGCCTGACCGCAGCGATAGCACTGCTCGCTGCGGTCTGTTTCGGCGGTGCACCGTGCCCTGACATGCCCAATGTCGAGGCAACGGTAGCACCGCAAGGCCCTGGGCTGCAGCTGCTTCACCCTCGCTGCCACCCATCCCACCAAGAGACGCCCGGCGTCGGCGACTTTCTTTGCCGCCGCCACAGGACACCGCACCCAGATCGCGCCGAGCCCGGAGGCATCGACGCGAACCTCGCCCGTGCGCACGTCTGCGGGCGGACACCCACCGGTACGGGCGACGGCCGCCACGACCTCAGCCGCGGTCGTCGAGTCATCCAGGCCATCGACGCGCAGTTCCGCGGTCTTCATGGGCCTGGACACCCGAACGTCCTCCGGATTGAGGACCTCCCGCAGCTTGGCGGCCAGGATGTCCGCCTTTTCGCCGCTAGAGGCACCCGACACCTCAAGCAGTCGCGCCCCCGTGATCGCCTGCCTCACTTTGAGGCCGGACGGTACACCTAATTCGGGGAACGCGACTTTCGCCTTTGCCTCCATGAGGACCGCCTTGTAGGAGACGCCCCTTTCGATGGCTCCGGGCTGCAGCGTAATGACTACAGCCGCGGAGCGTGGGGCTCTCACCTTTGGCGGCCCTTGAGCCTTCTTGGGTGCCGGTGCTCCAGCGGGTACCGGTGGTGGCGGCGGCGTCTTCTTCTTTTTCTTCCTCTTGACGACCGTCGTCCACGAGTCCGCAGTGGACCCGGGTGCGGCCGCCGAGGGAGCAGACGCCGGTGGCGCGGCCGTCCGGGAAGTGCCCTCCGCGGGCTTTCTTGCCGGACCTGGTGGGCTGGACCTGGGCTTAGCGGGCTCCTCCTTCCTCCGTCTATCCGCAGCAAGCGGCGGCCTGAGAGTCTCTGCCGGGAGGAGCCTCGACTCCAGGCCCTGCAGGCGGGCATTCAGCATACCCCCACACTGCAGCATGCAGATGCGAACGATCTTTTCGATCTCTGCATCTGCAGGTGCGGGGGCAGGTACGGACGACGGGGCCGGCGGTGTCGTGGCGACGACGGGGGCGGAACTGGTGGCCGCAGGACGCCTCTGCTGCCATTCCGCCCTCTGCGCGGCAAGCTCCCGCTTGAGGTCCTCCAGCTCGGATCTGAGACGGCTGTTCTCCTCCCACAGCTTCGCCGTCTCATCCGAGCTTGTGCGACTTAGGAGGACCCCAACTGCCTCCTGGATGTCGCCAGCCGCCTCCTTCAGAGCGCGCGTGAACGTGCCCTTCAGGCTGCCAGATTTCGTGGCAACCTTTAGGACAACGTCCACGCCGTCCAAAACTTGGCGACTGAGCGCCACCGCCGACACACTTCCTCCGGCAGCCGCCTGAGCAGTGCGTCGCTCTCGGGCCAGCCGGGCCATTTCAGTGACCTCGTCAGCTGCTACCGCCTTCCGCTGCGTCCGCTTTGCGGAGTTCGCCTCAGCCTTGTTGCTCTGCAACAAAAGCGGGGACGCAGCGGAGTCCTCGCTTTCCGCGCTCATCGGTACCGGCGTAGCGGGCCGCAGAAAGCGACCCCGTGCGTTACGCTCCGGTAACCGACCCCTCCCTCTCTTGGCTGTCCCCAATCTTGGGGCCGACAGCTCCTCCTCGCTTGAGGACAGCTCGCTGCGCGAGCGTTTCCCCCCAGGTTCCTTGTCCTGGTCGGACAAACATGAGCCTCCTCGGCTCTTGTTGCCGTCACTGACGGCAAGCGGCTTCTCTGCGTCGCACAGTCGCTCCAGGCTAACCCGGAGCTCCTTTTCTTGCGACGCAAGAGGTGGTTGACGAAGACCGGCGGTGGTCTGCCGGCCTACGAGGCTATTGTTGAGGCATTCTTACCTAACCTAACCTATCCCAGTTACCCAGTTTAACTAAATGACTATACGACATTCTGCCATCTGGTTAAATGTAACGCTCAATGACTTGGTTAGTTGTCCTTCAGCTATTTAATTGGATGCCGGCCTAGGCAATGAACGGCCTAAGCGTCCAATTAGCTGGCAATTTTTTTTGTTTGCCTCAATACTGCAACGGCTTTTCAAAAAAATTAAATAAGGAAAAACCCAAAAGAACAATCTCACTTGGTACGAAGTTCACCGGGTCATCTAGTTACCTAATAAAAAAATATCCTTCACATGTTGCCATTGTTTTACGTAGGTACCTACAAAAATTTTCTACGTCAACGGAATGTACGCCATGGGATTTGATGAGTGAGTATGAGTGTCATGTACCTATATAGAAATACGTTAAGTATAACTTGTAATTCAATGAACTATTACTACTAAAAATACCTACCATATTAGTAAATTCCTTGTAGAGTTTGAATGGGGAAATATCTATAAGTATGTAACACCTTGTTTTGCAATCATAAGCAACTCTGGTGTTGTCACGGGTGCCGCTGAAATTAAATCTTACACATGAGACTTGCTGGTCTGCAACAAATCAGCTATCCCAGTGGATATACGATAACCAGTTTGTTTAAGAGTCAAATAACAATACACCACTCAAAAAAAATCATGAATCACTCAAAAAAAATATAACCACTCAAAAAAACAACAACAGAGATGGCCAGAAGAGGCTTTCAAGTTTGACTGGAGATGAATAGTTTACTGGGACTTTACCCTAGCCAGAACTTAATAAAATACGTCAACATAGAAATTAATGATCCCGGGCCCTAAAACTTCACAATTACAATTTACAAATTCGTAAATCTTACAAGTGTACCACAAAACTCTAAGCCATTCAACGGAAAAACTTGATAAATGTATAAATTGTAGTGAGAAGTCTACAATTTAGCGTAACACAAAAATTTACATACAACATGTGTTTTTCCGGAAAACCATACAAATTTGTAGCTGACAATTATAGGAATAAAGTTTGTGTTACAGTACATTGTAGTGGTTAGTCTACAAATTTGTAGAATTGTAGCTACAAATCTACAAGTCACGAAGAGAGAGTCAGAGGGTATTACAATTTTACTCGTTTATATTCAAATTCAAAAATCAAATTCAAAAGTCATTTATTCAAACTAGGCTCAGAATCAGCACTTTTCGAACGCCAAAATTACATAAGACAGTCCCCCAAAACGCCCACCCTTCACAACTTCCTAGTGCGTTAGCTGGGAAGAAGAAGTGCCGCAACAAACTCCCCAGCAGCACTGCTTCAGTTAGAAAAAAGAAACCTGATTCTATACAATAGTATGCAAAATAATTTACATTACGCAACACAATGCAAAACAACGCATTTTTTTTATTGACTTGTAAAGTTTTGTGGTATAGGGCTCCTGGTCTATTTCTCGAATCAGAACATTATGGACACCTGAAACATCTTGGGAACTGCCCATATCAGATGTAGATATCACACCACCCATTTATCTCATAGTTGTATGTTGTGTGTTTACACACACACAACATACACAGAATTCAACATACATAAAACCTTTCACTTTAGCAGGTGTTCTGAATTGGACTCCCGAAAGGCTGAAATAAATACTTGCAGCAACGTTTTCCCGCCGTCTGATGTGTAAAGTAATAATAACAAACTGCAATCACGTGCTACGCGAACGTAGTCATATCGAGTCAACGTAGTGAATTGCCCCTCTGACCGTTGATTGTGGTCATTATAGGAGAACTCAGGATTGTTGTTCGTCTGCCAGGGGCTATGCGGTGACCCTACGGTAGTTTATGAAGACAAAAATGATTACGAAACTTAGATAAGTTATTTAAATTCCCATACCAACTTAGTGAAGCATCGACCCCTATATCATATCGGCTCTTCCTTCTTCAGTTAAGAACAGAACACTGTTCATACATAAATTCGCAACACAGTGTTCTAATTCTGCATCAAACAAAAACAAGGCAAGGCTCGAGTACTTTACCATCAAACAACATGCACTTGGTCAATGACTTGAAATCACCACTTTAGAGAGAGCTCATAAATGTTTTTATAGCGGAATCAGGGGTGAGTTGTGCGCGGGCGGGCGGAGCGCGGCGCGGCGCGGGGCGTGGCGGGTGCGCCCGCGCCGCCCATCGCCGTCTGCGTATAATAAGCGCGCGCAACGCACGCGGCGACTCGCCAGCGCGACCACAGCGGCGCCGGTGCACGACGCGCGCAGTGCACTCCGCGACCTCCTCGCACCTCGCAACTCTCACCAGTTACCGCGCAAGCGATCCCGGCGCCTACGACCACGCCGTGTTGTGACACAACACTACTACTGTACAGACAACAACAGACTGCTACCAGGACCATAGTACCTTACAAAGTAAGTGACAATAATAACTGCGATCATACACCAAAGCGTGACATAAAATACTTACATTCCAGGTTGTTAAATTAATTTCTATATTATTTAACCATAGTTAGAATGTACGTAACGACTGTTGCTAAAGATCACTAACAAATCTTTGCTTAGTATTCAAATTAAAAATTCAGAATCATTTAAGTTTATGTTAAAATCTTTGCTAGTTATAACTATGTTAGTTTTTTCAACTTCAAGATACAACTTCAGAAAATTAAAGTTTAGACTGTGTATCATAAAAGCAGATAAATGCACATTAATTAACCATTCCTTATTGTTAATTATTATTACCATGTATTGAATACTTGCAGCTAGCTTAATATAAAATAATAGGAACTTTTCCTGAAATTTTCCTCAGTTGCACTGGTGATACGAAAACATTTAAATTCCCTTAGGCATTTAAATCTTGCCCAAATTAAGTACTTATACTTATCCATACTTAATTTCTCATTCATAACTTTAACTTATTGTTGAAACGAATATTTAAGTAGTCATACATGGTTTTAACTGTTTTACTATTTTATTAATTTCTATGTAGGTACCTATTTACCTCAGTTTAATTTTGCGTCATGAAATTGTTACAAAGCAAAACCATACTAACCTCATCTAAATTACCTAACTTTGGCGTAAAATCTTGATAAGTTACTAACAAACAAGCGCTGGCATTATTTTGCAATGTTGCGAATTAATAACATTTTTCTTTTACATGTTTGAAAAGACTCCTAATATTTCGCTGAAGGCACTGTACATTTTTGATGTTTGAACCCATAAAGTACCTAACAATGCGGTCAGAATTAATTCGCAAATTGTATCCAACAAAAATGTATGTACATGATTTCTAGGTAGGTTTAATTGAGTACCTACTCAACTCAATTGTTACTTACACTCTAATAACATCATAAATCATTTTCCTCAATCAATCTCTAAAACCAACCGTATCATTTGTACGTTTTGTTTGTCAAGCTTCTATTTCAGTGTTCGTGTTGTTCCCACAACTTTGTTTCCAAAACTCAGCTCTGAAATTATAAATAGGTACACAAGTTAACTCTGTCTGTCTATTTGTTACCTAATGACGACCAAACCACTAAACTGATAATCAAAGTTGACGAATAGGTAGCCTCAGACCTGGACAGAAGACATGGCTACTTTTTATCCTGAATTATTACGAGGAACTCCACGCGTGTGAAGTCGCAATAAAATATGAATAAAAGTTCAAACCCAAGGAGGTCCCCATACACACAAGATATCTTGAAAAATCAGTCATTTCACAGACGCTACGGATAGTAGGTACCTACGTAACGGAACCCTTGTCCGCGCATTATACTCACACTTAAGGATAATAGAGTTATCAATTTAGTATTTAACCCGAAATAAAAGAAGAGTTCATTCACACGATTTGTGTAGATCCAACAAATATGCAAAACATACATTTTGTAAAACGCACAAATTTTTATAAAAGAAAATACGGATTTATCTAATACCTAATAGGTTGAGAGGATTTTTGCTATTATCTCATATACTACCAGTAATAACAAAAGGCAATAAAAATAAAAAAAACTTGATATCATATCGTATTTACAAAACAGAATAAACATCACTTAAGTTTAATTTTAATCATTTATATAGTTAATTAATACGAACTGAAGTTTTATTTAGACACACGCGATGCGGATTCTATTAAAATTTTATCTCAGTATAACGATAAGTCAGAAACGTACAGTTTTAATTACATGCTTAGACATCTCGCCTCGCAAGTCGTAAGGTAGTTACAATTAGAAACCATTCGCGATAGGAATTCTAAGAAGTGGACGAATCCAGCGAGTTTCACGTTTACCGCCTGGGTTTTTACTGCAGCCCGTCGCCCACGCCCGCCGCTCAGACACATAACTCAGTTTTTACGATGTATCCCTTTAGGAGTCTAGAAATGTATGAAATGTTTAAACAGAAACGTATGATTGATCGATTACGCAGTTCAACATCAAGATCAAATTCATACAAACAAAGATGGCTACCGACAAACGTATTGTTGTATTGAAGTGTATTTGCTTCGGCCATCTAGGTGTTTGAACTGTACCAGGTCAACGTTTAAATTGAGGTCGAAAGCGGTCACTACGGACCTCGTCACATGTGCACACACTACGCCACCCTGTGTGTGACGATTTTCGCATGCCACTACGATCATTATATTTGCAGTTGGAGCATAGTACGATAATCATTGTAATTGCTTCGTGATGAAACGTGCTTCCGTGACTGAGAACGCCAGGCCACAGCTCCCCACCGATGCACCGTTGTGTCGTAAACATTCTGAAAATACGACCTGCTTTAATGGAACTCATTGAAAATTGTTTATAATTTGCATACTATGGCTAGTGGAAATTGTAGAATTAACTGCAATCCGCTAATTAAATATCTACAATCATTAATGCTCTGCATATCTTGGTACTTAGGATTTAGCAAAGTAGTAGGTATATGTAATTAGTCAGCTTATGCAACTGTGAATGCCTACGATTTCATCCTACAAATAAGTGTACTAACATGTATATTTAGTAGTAATAGGTACCTATAGTATGTATAGTCTATGGAAAGGTGTCCGGTGCGGTGTAAAGCCAGTGACCGAGTCGTCTCACCAATTGGGCAAGCCGACAATACACTTGACCCCGCAAAACTTAAATTATCTTTTGTTACCTATCGCCTGCCGCCATGTGCCAGCGTCTACCGTGTCTCGTTGCGACGAGACCGACACGCTAAACTGGACATGTTGCGATGTGAAAAATAACAACAAATACTCGTACACTACATGACTAGACGCTTCTGATCTTTTCCTTCTGAACTTTCAAATTTCTGCGAACGATATTGTTTTTTTCAAACTTCACATTTTGTTGTATTTAAGTCATTTCCGTCATTGATTTGGCCTCGTAATTAATATTAATTAAACACATAAATTAAAATTTAAAAGAATAAAATGAATAAGGTAATAAAATTCCACATAAAGCTCGGTACAAAAAGATGCCTAAATTGTTTTACCCCCAACGTAACTTAATTAATATTTATAATTTCTTAATAATACCTACTTCAGGGTATTTTTAAACTATACAATCAATGTATAACAATCCCACGGTATTTCCGGAAAATCTTTGGGCGTGTTTACATTTTGATAACATTTCCCCGCGATTTCGATCATAGCCATAATAGGTACTTTTGGGTACTTAAACAGAACTTAGTATGTAACACAGAACTGTTTAGTACGGTACAATAAAAGACGGTAAGTACTTCGGTACTAAGACCATACCTGCACGCGTAGCATGACAACCATAGAAACGGGTTTTCTAAGGGTTTTGTCGACGGAAGAATAGACAAAGTAACAGATTGTGATAGTTCATCTATCATTTTGTCTATTCTTCCGTCGACAAAACCGTTCCGGTCCGTTTCTATTGTGGTCATGCTAAGCGTAGAGAGATAGGCTCTACTCCTAAAAATAAGAGCTATATCTATAGGTACTCTACGCACATTGCGTGCGTCGGCTTAGAGATTTTACATATACCGGTTTCGCTACTTGGAGTGTTCGCAAATTTATTTAAAAAATGATCCATTAATAAGTAATTAGTATATATAGTGATAAGCTCAAACCAGCTCAATGTGCAAATGCAAATAAACGTAACATTTTTATGTTAATCCAACAACGAATACACGCCTTTTCCAAACCAAATACCTTATTTCTAAAACCAATGAAAGATTGTTTAAATAAATTCTGCATTAAGTTTGACTGAAATGTATAAGAATCATCAAACAGATTGCATACGTGGCATAAGTATAAGAATCATCAAATAGATTGCATACGTGGCATAAGTATAAGAATCATCAAATAGATTGCATACGTGGCATAAGTATAAGAGTCATCAAACAGATTGCAAACGTGGCATAAGTCTACGAGTCAGCAAACAGATTGCATATGTGGCATAAGTATTTAAATCATAAAATGATATGAAAGTGCTTGGTGACCCGCAGTCTCGACAAGTTGAATATAATTAATTAAAATCAACGACTTCCACAGAAAATATAACTTATTTAATTTATTAAAATAATTATGTGGTACTTATTAGATACTTACTCAATTTTGCTTAGTTAGCTAATCCAATCTATTTTATACATGACCTTACCTAGTAGTGATAGTTCGCAACCTTTGTATCTTGACGATAAAGTAGCATCACGCGCTATTTCTAATACTCGGTAATTATCTTAGCTTTATTAAATCGTTAGTTAATAAATTTCGAGCTGTACCAACGAGTGACTCAATAGTAGGAAGCATACGGCGTGTCAGTTAAAATTGTATGTTATAGAACAACATTAAAGCAGGAGCAAGGCTACAATCAGAGATTCATGTAATTATTCAATCGAGTGCGCGAGCACGAGGATCATCATGCGCACAGCGACGCGCTAGCGGTGGCCGCGCGGTGCGGGCGCGCACTGCACGCGCCCTACGAGTGACCGACCAGCCGCTGTATTGTGTTCTAAACAACTACCATGTCGTTATATTGTCTGATCCTTAATCACAAATTGAAGGAAGTATATGTGCAGTTACACAGAGCAGGCGAGTTTTACCCTTTATCTTACTGTAACCCGATTTGATGTAGCTTTTTATTAGACATCTAGCTTTACTCAAATCACGAGTAAATAAAATTACTTAATTATTATTTGGATTAAGCTGCTGTGGGCTAGCAGTACCCAGTGAAATTAGTATTGAGTCAAGCGCTCTACCGCTCTACATTGCCTCAAACAGATATGGAGAGCAATCGAGTGCAGATGGACGCAGTCGTGTTCGCGTGTCGTGTGTGCGAGTAGCTTGGCTACATGCACTACATGTGCATGTGTATGTAGATTTCGTTAAGTGGTTGCACTGCGTCTACTAATACCTACTAGGTAGGTGGCACACCGTGCTTAACTCTCACGTTGCCAACACGTTAGTACAAGCCTTTAACTCTCTATAAATAGAATTTGTCCTCGATGCGTTATACGTAGAAACATTCATTACTCAACGATGAGGACAAGATGACGACGTCACGCGGCACCCACCCTGGAATACTCTCGGAACGGCAATTTATAAGAGGAAGTCGCTAATTTGCGTTTTTATGAACGGGGAAGGTGAAGTGAAATCATCGTCATTACTAACTCAGATTTATTTCAATGCTAAACGCATAATATTGGATAAACAGGAATAACGTTTGTATGGATGCTATATGACACCAACGTTATATACCAAACATAACTGTGATCATTGTCTAATTGAGTCCGTTGGAATATTTTTATCTATATAAACAGTAATAAAATCACATGGGTCTTTATAACCTTCTGTGTATAGCTATATACTTTTGCTGGTGTATGGTTCATGCTTTTTGAGAGAATTATGTTCACGTTTTATCGTATTCATTGTAACTAATATTTGTAATTAATTCATCAGTTGCGTTAACTTAAATTACAACTTTAAGTATACCTAAATCAAAACATTGTAAGATATAGGTACCTATATATGCACTGGGGTGGAAAATAATGTGTAAATAATGTGGTCCAAGGAGAATGTATATAGGTACACAAGTCCAGCGGTAAAAAAGATAATATCGATCATTAATAATATTTAGCTGCATGACTGCATCATTAGTAAACATCGTGAATTTAATTAATTAAACATATTATAATTATGTATATCAATAACACTTGAACTTAACCACGCGTCTACACAAGAACACTTATTAATTTCGAGTAACATTTGCAGTATCACACTTCCAATCAATTATTTCCTAATGTGAATTGATAAATGTTCATTTTACCGCGAAGTCAGTCAGTAATGCACTTAGGAAATGAAAAGTCCTTTGAGAGATGCGTATCTGGTATCAAATGGGCGGTGCCGGTGTCAGATTACACGTTTGCCCCAAAATGTATAAAAGTAGAAAACCTCCTCGAGTTACTCACATTAACTATTCGTTTCTAGACGCATGGCATCGTCAAATCCAAATAATATGTGAAATTTTATTTTATATTTTCCAGATTAGTAAATATGCTAGTAAACAAGGCAGTTCAGTTAGCCGTACTGGCAGCAGCCATGCTACTCGAGAGCAGAACAGACGCGGCCACATCTCCCTCGGTCCGGTTCTGCGGCCGACAGCTGAGCGAGATCATGAGCAGGGTCTGCCATGCTTACAACAGTCCTTGGGACACACCTACAGGTACTGTCTACATTTTTAATAGTTGATCAAACCTAAATTGCTAATTGATAAAAACACTTACTATATCTTCAATATTTACAAATATGACAATAGCATTCGATTGAGTTAAACATTACATTCTCTTAAATGAACCAAACGATTAGAGGGACTGTGTTATAGTAATCAAATCATCTTCACAGGTTGAAAACTATGCAAACTATGTCGAGAGTATGTACTAAACCTTAATTTGAATTTAAATATCTATCCCTTTGCTGAAAAATTACATAAGGGGTACCGCAAGGGAGTGTTCTTCAGCCATTATTATTTTTAAGCTAATGAAACTTTTTCTCAGATAATAAGGCAACTACATTACTCATTATATTAGTAATAAATTAATCAAAAATGTAGTATGTATATTATTTTGATGATGATTATTATTAGTTAGATGTGATAGTAATAATAAGATGCTAAACTCCTAAGAACAATAATGACCTTATACACACAGCCTAAGTATTATATCCGGAAAGTAACAGATATTATCGCTATCGCTAACAACAATATTCAATAACAAATTATGAAAGGTCACATATAATTCAATCCGCAACATAAAAATTCATAACAACCCAAGTACTTGAATACGTAATGCCAAATAATGGCATTCAAGTGTCTGAAGCCTAAGACATTTGTCAAGTTGTACAAGACCTACATAAGACCTCTCTTGGAATATGCTAATGCTATCTAGTTATCTGGGACTTGGGATCCATATTTAAAAAAAGACAGCACTCCACTTGATAATGTGCAAAAAAGGGCAACCAAGATGGTTCGCACCATGCGTAATCTACCTTACGAACAGCGCCTCAAACGCCTTGGCCTTATCACACTGGAACAATGTAGACAAAGGGGTAGGTTCACTCATTGGGACGTACAAAATACTTACGGAACAGTTCGAAGTGCCCAGACTTCAAGACCTTTACATACTGAATGCGAACAAACATTTCCTAGGACTATCACTTAAGCTAGGTATGGGTAAATTCGTCAAAGAAAAAGCCTTGCCTAACCGAGTCGTAACAGCGTGGAATAGGCTCCCTGAAAATGTTGTGACGGCTCCCACACTAAACTGCTTCAAGAACCGATTGGACATATTAAATATCTCCAAGCTCACGCATCAGCTAATTAGCTGCTATTATGTCTTACCAAATAATAATAATACAATAATTAGATATGTAATAGGAGCTCGTCGCAGAATTCTTATCAAATGTTTTATACTATAGCGATATACAGGTCAATTTTTTTTATTTTTTTTTATTTATTTATATAATCGATGGTGGTTTAGATACATTAATTAACGTTAATATTATAAGATCCAGATTTAAACTTGTAAGATTGTCTTATTTCCCAAAATGATATAATTAATAATATTAATATAAAGCTTAAAACTAACATAACAAAAATATTTGACTATCTTGTTTGCGTTTTTTATCAGTTTGGGCACGGGGTTAACGGGTTACATGGGTCAAAACTCATGTAACTAGTTGTCCCGGTACTCGTGGGAAAACTACTTTTGGTGATACCTAATACTTTACTAAAATACCCTTCAATTGTTATGATGTGAACTACGGTTTAGGGGCGTGTTACATATTTAGATGATAATGATAATGCAAAGGAAAGTATCAATAGAAGTCCTCCCTAAAGTTGATGGGGATTGGTAATGTTGGCAACCTTTGAAACAATGTTGTAAATGTTAAAATGTCCAAACCTATCAAACCGTAACAGAGTAATCTGTTTTGCGGCACAGACAAATTTCACAAAGAGCTCTTCTCTTATTTTATGTTCGTGAATTGACGAATGTTTAAATACTAATAAACCCAAATCAAATACAGACCACACACAAAACACACGAAATGTGCAAGCCTATTTTCTAGTTAATTTCAATCTTAAATTCACTGACAGACAACGGAGAACCTACACCGCTGGGTCTGGGTCATCATAGAATCATGAAATTTTGTACAAGAGTTTTTTGTATACCGAAGGTGAGCACTCAGGGATTTTTGAAAATTCATCACCTAATGGGGGATGAAATATTTATTGAAGTTAGGAGCATGAAAGTTGGGACGTACTTAGACGTCTGTTTATAACTAAGTATTAGTTAGTTTTATGATATTTTTTTTGGAAACTCGTCCTCCGTCGTTTGTATGGAAGATCTTTTTTTTTTATGTTAGGAAGTTGGTACTTGAGACTTCTGTTTATAAGTAAACTAGCGACCCGCTCCTGCTTCGCACGGTTTTTACGATTTGACAAAACATCGAGATTTCTTAGTTTTACGTAACTTTAATATTAACGTATTATACACATATACCTTCCGGAATACATTTTCTAAACGATGGTGAAAACCTCATAAAAATCTGTTGCGTGGTTTCGAAGAACAACGCGGACATACAGACAATCACGAAAAGCGACTTTAATTTATAATATGTATAGAAGTTGTATGATCGTTTTTGGAAACTCGCCGATGGGCACACGGTTTGTAAGCTGATAAATTTTCCTGGATTGCTAATAATTGTTATTGAGCATAAATAATATATGGTACACAAACACAAGTTTCTATAAAAGAAAAATGATTCAATAACAATTCGCTTGAAATAATTCACCTTCTACATACAATAACAGGAAAAGGAATTGTCAACACTTATTCATTCTTCAATAGGTGGTTACTTAGTGTATGTAGAGTAGCCAGGTATGTAGGTACTTTTTACTTGTAAGACTTTCATATCAATTCAGAGTTTTCTATCAACTGATTCGCGCTAGGATCTGATAGTAGACCGCACATGTCTCCTGTTCACCATTACGCCATCTTTTCCAATCCGAGGTTTTCCAAAGCAGCTCTAGTCCCGCAAAGTTTAACCTTGTTTAGTTTAACCTTGCAAAGTTCTTCCACCATAATATGATGTAAGAATATAAGAATGGTACGTATTATGTACGAGTACCATCCAGTGCCAGTGATGCATCTGATATCCGTTATTTTTCCTTTAGTTACTTCTGGTCAAGAGTTTAATCTTCAATACTAATTTCTAGTAGTGGAACAACCTGGCTCTGTGGTGAGAAGAAGACGACAGGCGGGGAACGGTATCGCTGATGAATGCTGCAACCATGGTTGTACGTGGGAACAGCTTAGTGAATACTGCTCCGTCAGTGCCAAGTAAGTTTCTGTCATAATCAAAATCGAAAAAATCCCTGCATCTGTATTATTTAACGGTGTAAAGCCTTTTTCATAATATTTTTAAGGCAGTTTTTAACCATGGATGGATGAGTACAGGCCAGGAAAGACAAACATAACCAATAATTGTTAGTTTAGCCCATTCTGGTCCACAATGCATTTCTTGTTTTCACTCTTACCAACTCTTATCAACGATGGGTTGAACGCTTTTTTAAAGTTAGCATTTTATATCAACAGTTCAGAATCACCGCTGGAAGATATGGAGACCCACATCATAGCAGACAGATCAGCGGAGCAGACGGCGTCAGAGTCCAAGGACGCGGCGAGTCCGGCGGCGGCGCCAGCGGCGGTAGGCAGCGCGGGGTATGCGGGACGCACGGCGGGCGGGGCGCGGGGCAACGCGCGGAGCCGCGGGTACGGCCGCGCACGAGCAAGGGGCCGCCGTTGTTGGTGCCGGCGCAAGCGGCGCTCGGGCCGACGGCGATCCTCCCTCATGGGTAACATGGTGTGTCTGTCCTTCGCCGCCGACTTATTCTCTTAATTACTATTTTGAGATAAATGCTTAAAGAGAAAAAAAAACTATATTATTTAACGGAACATTTTCATGAATATTCCGGATTATTGGAAATCCATTTTTTTAAATTTACGTTTTCTGTAACGTGGATTTCGTTTATAATTATGACGTATTAGAAGAAGCATCGAAATGAGTGATAATAATTTATACAGTCTAGGTTGATAAAACGACGATAATTATTTTTGGATTTACTGGTCCTCTTGGCCTTTTTACTTTTTAAAATAACTTGCGGAAGGTCAAGATCATGCTACAAAAAATCAAATAAGCTAGCTAGACCAAAATAATGTAATGTGACCGTAACACAGAGAATAAGCAGGCAGCGAGTAACTAACCCTCATATTAACGCTTCGAGTATGTTCATTAATTGATCAACTAACTATTGATTGAGTAACTAACAATTTAATGGATCTCAAATTCATCATTATTATGGACGTTTATAGAGGAATGATCTTGCTTGTTACTCTGTAATTAACTGAGAATGCCGCTCGACTTGCAAGTATGCTATGGGTAATTATAAATCACTGTTGCATAAATAATGGTTACTACCTACCTATGGGCAGTATCGGATTTGCAGTCTTGGCCGCCGTAGGCCCCAGGCCATGTAGTATCAACCGCCTCTTTCCCAGCACCCATCTTAAAGACTACATAATGAATTTACTTTATTGCCAATTATTATCGAAATCGGTTCGGAAATTTAGTTAACTACTTATGAGTCGGGTTGGCGCCCTAAAATTCTAATTCTAATGGTGCTTTGAGTTATTTCTTATTATCATCAGTGAATTTTTTGTCACGATTGGCCGCCCCTAATATCTGGCCGTCCTAGGCCCGGGCCTACTGGGCCTTAGGGCAAATCCGCCACTGCCTATGGGATATTAAAATTAACTGCATGTAATTACGTTAATGAGGTGCTAAGTGTAAAGTGCATAATATACTAAGCTATATCTGGTCTATCTTTAGAAGTTAATCGTTCCGACCTTAATTCGTCTGTTGTCTGTTGTTGTCGTATAAGTCGCTATTACTATTATAACCTTCAGTCTGTCGTTCACGGACACTGGTGTCGCTCGCATTGGGGGGGAAGTTTTGTTTATAATAACTCAAAAAACAACCGACTTCCAAATAAACACTACAAACTGAAAAATAACTTAAATTTCGGAAGTCGGTTGTCTTTGTAAAACAGTTTTTAGTGGGTCAGTTTGTAATTTATCTAAGTTACAATAGCCTTATGTCAGCTGCTCATCGCCTTTTACAAAATATTGCTTTTCCCAATGCAGGGGCGTTAATCGTTGAGGAGTTCTCCTGGTACTTCATTATCAGCTCCACTTCTCTATATGCATTGTGATGAGCATAAATTTCCTGGCAACCATATAAAAGTATTAATCGCAACCCGTGAAATACTTATATTTCCGGTGGCTATCTGTTGTCTTCATCATCAGTTCCACTTCACCAAATGGTGCAGTCAGAGCAACTGCACGAATTACTATAAAAAAATGGTACCTAAATCGCTATAGGTGTGCCTATAATATTTGAAGAGTTCCCTCGATTTCTCCAGGATCCCATCATCAGATCCTGACCTGATGACAATGGGACCATCTCGGAAGTATACCCTTTCAAACAAAAAAAGAATTTTGCAAATCCGTCTATACATATAGTGTTATGCCCGAACAAACAATTAAAAAAAAATATATAAACACCGAATTGTTAACCTCCTCTTTTTAGAATTCGGTTAATAACCTCCTCCTTTTAGAAGTCGGTTAAAAAACGGTAATTAGTGACTTTAACCCTAGCTGACTAAACATATTTTCGAGTTACACAGTCGCTAAACAGTAGTTAATTCGTCGAGATGACTCACTACGGTTTCTGTAACTATTACTCCCTTTGTCCACGACACGACTTAATAACGCGTTATTAATCCGTTTGTGATTGGTTGCATCGTATAAGGATCGCCATTGAAATAGTAGTGCTGTGATATTTTGGATATTCATTGGGGATTACTCTTGAGTGGCGTTGCGTCGTGGACAAACGGGCTTAGAGGAGAAATTCGTTTCAGACTTTTACATACTGACCCATCTCAATAAATCACCTGCGGGGTAATTGCGTAACACACTTACAGTAGCAATGGCTTTCATTTTGACAACATTAATTGCGTTATTCACGTTGTTGAGCAGACAAATTTTTCGAACATGTGAATCAATGGATTAGCAATATCCTTCAAAAATCATTCAGATTGCGATTGAAAGTGTGTTACGCGGTTTAGTGTGCTGGTACGAGTAAAGCTTTGTACAGACTAGCGCGACGCTACAGCGCGACGCGACACTGGTTATTGTTATACCGTCAAGTTTTCTTAGAAATTGTATTGTTCGAGTCGCGTCGCGCCGTCGCGTCGCGCTGGTCTGTACGAGCCTTAACGTACCGTACGTAGTAAGTTTGTTTGATAATGTGATGATTTGGGGAACGAGCATTTAATTGATAATTCGATATGAATCACACTTAGAGAGAATGAATACCTAAAGGTTCCGTAGACAATTTTATTATATCTTACAGATACCTAGTGTGATTTTATTTTTGAATTTGCAACATACAGATAGGTAGATGACGACCTACAACGAAGTTTATCTTAGTAATTTAAAAAGAATATTTTGGAACAGAACGCTAAAACAAACAAGAACATCTGTTACTTTGTAGATTTTCAAGTAAACGTTATCCGATCTCTATCACACGGGGTGGAGAACAAATGTCTATTTGAAAATTACTCATTATAATGCGTTCGCGATTTACTTTCTAATTATCACTTTGGACAAACAAACACATAAAGTTCAGATTGGCCAACCACTTAAAACAAAAAAGAGTATTTTTTAATAGAAGTAGTAATTCTGAAATCAAATTAATTTACACAGGGATAACCACAGAACAGATAAAAGGATAACGTTGATACATACCTATTCCTTTAATGGAAATAAAATCCATTGGGAAACAGGGTTTCAAATTGAATAGACTTTAGAATAAATCTCACGCCACGATCACACGTTTATCTGCTAAGACATTTGTGAACTACTCTGTATTCCGGGCAGTCTTTGATGGAAATTATAAGGACATACTTAAGTGCTTATATTAATTTATATTGTTTCAGGAACTCGTAAGAAATGTAGCACGCGCTGCTCCCGTGGTGGGCACCGTATCGCCGCTAATCACGTGGGGCCGGACCCTCAACACTGACCTGTCGACGGCCAGCCGGGACCAGTACGCGTTCGTCGTCTACGCCTAATAAAACCCATGGTTGTCAGCAACCGTTGACGACGCCTGCGACCATCACTCGCCGTGACCACACGGACAAGACCGTGTTCATATCGTAACAGATAAGACGACGTGGTAAGGTACAATGTTTTAGTGTTCATTATTATGTAGCGATTCATATTATAAGTATTCTTTCCTATTGCAGTGTCAATTAGATTAGGAACGACTATTTATATTCATAATCAAGTGTTTCACTTTAAGAATACTATTACTATTTTAATGTAATCTAAGAAGTAGATCACAAAGTATTCTTCTATTTCAATGGTTTTTAGAAGTCTACTTAAATCGTTTTTCTAATGTTTATTACAAGCATTTTGTATTATATTGCCATAAACAATAGAATAGTAAGTAGGAGGCTTAAACTGCACATACTTTTGTGCTGTATTTGAAGCCTGCGTTGTAATATGCCAATTTTCCATTCTCTTTGTTAGAATATCTTCTTATTTAATTAAGTAACGTTATTAATATAATATAAAAGTTAGTTCTCTAGACTTGTAATTAATATTCTTACACGCGACACAGCGTGCAAATAGAAAGGAAAATTGACAATTCTTAAATTATTTGTATTTACACTTGCAATAAAATTATCATTTGCCATAATAGAATCTCAATTAATAATTTATTATTGTCTAAGATGTGTACCTTTATGCTACCAATAAATCTCCTACCATATAAGAATTAACGATCTCTAAAACATCTGTGATAACTCCAACTGATAAAAATAAATCATTAATTTATGAATTTTAGTTATGTCAGCATACTAGTTGAATGTATCTTCTTGTGTTGGAAAATGTATGTATTTAGACTTTAAGTAGTTCTAAGTTCAGAGTGGACACGTGTATATTAGCAGGCAGATCTGTTCCCGACTGAATATGATGGAGCGGTCCGCGAACAGGTTTGCCGTAAGCTTGGACATGCTTCTACTGTGACTGAACTGACTGACTAGGTGGATGCTGTATTAAAATTGTCATTTATTTCTAAAAAAGAGTGTTTCATTTCACCAAATTTATTAGTATATTTATCACAATCTCGTGTTATGCTTACAAAAATATTAATCCTAATTAAAATTATTTACAAACAATAACGTATCATATCAGGATAAGTTATAAATTTATAATATAAGCTAGGTATGCTATAAATGAGTACCTAAAAGTTTATTAAAATCCAGCTTACGATCTCTGTCTGCATAAATAGGACTAGCACTTAGCCAGTATCTGATATACAGATTTATAGAAAGTAAAAAAAAAACAAACAATCTGCCTTGCCTTTTCCCAGCTATGTTCGGGTGAGCTTCCAGTCTAACCGGATACAGCTAAGTACCAGTACTTTACATGGAGCGACTGCCTATCTGATCTACACAACCCAGTTACTGGGTAACACGATACCCTTTAGTAAGACTGGGTTTTTGATTTTTGGGCTACTGACTACCCGTAATGACCGTCAAAAATCTACGAAAGACAATCGGAACCAACGGCTTTCCGAGGCACGAAGGGGGTCTCGATTTGTCACCCATCCGCGAACCGCGACAAGTGTAGCTTAACTTGATCGACCCGTGCGGCTGTTATTATTTTACCGCGAGCCCCTCATCATCATTGGTAGAAAGTGAAATAAAAACTAATAAATGCCGTGAAGTAAATATATTTTTCTGATAAGACATGACAAAGACAGACAATCAAAAATTATACTGTGGCCATCTAATTAAATACAAACAAAAATAAACTCATCTTTATGAAGTAGAAGACAACAATCAATGTACTATAAGACTTGTAAGTAGTTAGTCACAACTTCTTTAATTTCAAGAAATATTTGTACTATTCTCTATTTATTATAATGCCCAATATTTGTGTGAAATTAAATTATCTTATGCAATCATCTGTTATAATGATGTGTATACAATGTCCAAAACTTGAAGCAAAATCAGCCTATAATGTTCCCACGGCTGGGACACAGGGTTCCCCTCGGTAAGAAGCCGTAATCCTCCACTCAGACCCAGTGCCGGTTGTTAAATGTCACATGTCTTCGATTTTTTGGTTCTAGGACATGGCAATTTCCTCACAATGTTTTCCTTCACCGTTTAAAGAGCAGTGGTGATGAAATAATTTACACAAAGTAAAGCGCCTATCTGGGTTCGCACCTACGACCTACAGTGGGCCACCACTGCTCTGAGTATTAAAGTGTTCAGCCGCAATAATAGGCTCGATTAAATTTACATTGTATCTTTTGTGAAGTTAAATAGACAGTACATCATTGCATTCTAACTTCCTACTATAAATTAAACATTTTATATTATTTCATTCAACATCTTCATTGTAAATAACAATCACTTGGTAGTAAAAATATACCAAATGAAATGCTTATACCAAATGCGATAAGATTCTTTGTTTACAGAATCAGATTCCTTTGAATCTTTTTTAGGTTGAGCATCCTTTTTAGTAATAGAATAATATTTTATGTATACCACATACTTTGTGAATAATATAGCAAGTAAAAAAGCTGCTAGTCATAGTGGCCCCTTATCATTGTCATTTTGATTAGAGTCTGTGTTATTAGCATCTTTGGAACTGCTATCTCTTATTGGTAATAATTGAAACCTTAAACTGTTACCCTTCATCCTCTTCTGCACTATGTTACTCATATTCTTCACTTTGTTTTCAATCACTTGGTATATCCTTTCCTGAAAATTGAAAAATGTCCATATGAATAAATACATTTTTCATAATGCAATCTAGCTAATACTGGCTTGTACAGTTCGGCCGTTGAGAGAATGCATTCCGGAAACCTGTTAGTTGGACAATTTCTAGTGGTAATAAGGATCAAATTCGCAAAACACATATTCATTAGTATGAAACTGATAGGTGTCAAGAACACATTCTCTCGACAGCCGGACCGTAATTGCCCCACTGCAAGGCAAAAGGCTCTTCCCTTCCCTGTATGAAAATGAATCATCCATTTTTACATTTTTATAAATCCAGATTTCTTCACAATGTTATCTTTCTCCAATCAGTCAATCATGGTGACAAAAACTTAAAAGAAACCGGCCAAGTGCGTGTCGGACCACGCACAATGAAGGGTTCCATAGTTGGGATGAATTTATCCCAAGAACAAACTTAACATTGTAGTTAAAAACATGTTTGTGATCATGTTTTTCAAACTGCAAATTCAAGTTGGTTGATTCTTACTCGTTAACCTGTACAGCCTACTTAGCTCTGATAGTTTTCCTTTTAATTTCGTTATATATGCTGTGAATTTTTTCACAAATTCAAGCACTACCATGTAGCTAGCAGGGGGGGACACTTGACTATAAGAAATCTTTTCAGTTAAAATCTTAATATTTCACTAACGGATCCCTAAATCTAAAAATGGTTTTCACAAACTCACAATATTTTTGAACGACGTTTCTAATGATACCCCACACCATGGGATAGATAATAAAAAAAAAACATCCCCACTAAGTGTATGGGAGGTACCCTAAAAGATATTCTTTTCTTGGTTTTATTTTCCACTTTGTTGGCATGATTAATATGTATTCATATGCCAAATTACAGCTTCTTAGTACTAAGCGTCTCTGAGCTAAGCCGCTGACAGACAAACGGACATGGCGAAACTATAAAGGTTCCTTGTTTACAACGGAACTCTAAAAACTACATTTGAAATTGAAAATGTCATGTTAGTCACTTGCCAGCTTTAGGACCAACCACCTATGCCTAAGACACAAATCCCTTAAATTCTGATAATTATATTTTAACTGTTTAATATACTTAGAAGTAATTGAAATAACTTACAGATTTATTTGCAGAATCAGCATCCTCTCCAGCAATAACAATTTTGACCTCATAATGCTTTTCTACCAGTTTCATCATTTTCTTCACTCCAGTCATCAAGTCATGATCTCCTATCCTTGAAGACAGAGTTATCAATTTTTCACCTTTTATTACATTATTCTGACGTGCTGCCTGTTTCTCCTTTCTTTTTGAAAGCTCTTCTGAATGATATTCCGCATTTGTCATCAACCTAAAATATAAATTCTAATTCAATAAGTACAGAAAAAACGCAATCAGAAATTAACCATTTTCTAAAAGTTGTAAATTGCAGGTTACAATGCAGTTTTAACTTCAAAATTTAGATTTCAACTCACTTGAATACAGGTCGTCTGGTCTTGGAATCCACATCTTGTATTTTAACAAGCTTCAAATCCCGCCTAACAGATAAAGTCTGAGCATTCTTCAAATCTGTAATACTAACTGAATTATCTGTGCTTATTAGAGTTATTCGGTTTTCATAATTTTTCCTTTTGGGAACATCTTTGCCATCAGCCCTAATGATTGTTTTGGTTGTAGCTGTTCTACACTCCAAAAATCTTCTTACGCCGAGTGTCGTAACTAATTTATTCAGGTTAAAGTAATTCATTTTAGAATATTATATTTATAGTTACTTATTACGCGAATTTTAGATGTTTTTTCGTATTGTTTGTTATCAATTGTGAAAACAAAGTAGACTAAGTGAATTTTGAATCAGCCGTGACAGCCATCAGGAATATAATTCAACATTCAAGACAAGACAGACATCAGGTGACAGACGGACACTTGACTGACAACGACAGTAAGTTGACATCTGACAACTCGTAGTTTTCACTAGAACAACGCACACATTGTGATTCATGACCGAACACAAACGGCGCACACGCAGCCCGCGTTCTGATAATAGCTTCACGCTTTTATGGTGCCATTAGCGGTCTGGCTTAGACACAGACTAGTTAGCTTGGCTTAGAGTATATAACACGCTTGGCAAAAAAGAGTAAAATGAAAATGAGTGCGCCACTATCGCACTTAGGTACTTTGAATACGAAATAAATTGTTAAAATAGATGTGCAACAAAAAACGCTATTTCTGTATGTCTCAAAACAAAACCTACTAGCACTTGTCGGCAAAGTAGTGCCATCATCATAAGCCTGTAAAATATTTAGTTCCAAAGTCACGACGTCACGTCAGACTCTTATATGTCGACCTTAGATTTATTTACTGATTCTAGTATGTACACTACATAAGAGCACTTAAACACACAAAAAAGAGCCAATGAATCCGCCTAGCCTTGTCCTATGATGGATGTTGGGGTCGGCTTCCAATCTAACTGGATGCAGCTGAATACCTTTATTTTTCATGGAATGATTGCCTACTTTGCCTAGAGGGCCTAGAATAAACAATGCTAAAAACACTACATATTTTCCACGTCAAATAAATGTCGTAGGAGATCCCTTAAATGTAAATAAAACTGTTTTGCACCGTACCTTTTTTAAACGCAGTCTTGGAGTGGAGTAACTGGAGTAATAATAGTACAATTTTCGGACATTGCGGATATAATGTCACATTAAGTAAATCTTTGCCAAAAAAGTAGCAAGATCTAAATAAAACATCATTTTAATCCAAAATACATTTAATTATTATTTTGTGCGCAAACAGTATATTGTATTTTTTTTTTTAATTAATTCAGAGCTAAAACCCTCGTACCCGGTTCACTTGAAATGTTACCTGTGTTTGTAAAAACATAAATTCTGTCACTTTGTTTTGACTGTGATCGGCAAAATGGTGTGTGAAAATTTTCCTCGAAAATCTTTAAATATTTAAATAATCTTGAATCGAAAAAGAAATTCTTACTAACTAATTCAATTGTTTATATTTCAGTCGGCACACAAGACATTTATTATCAAGCGCAAGCTTGCCAAAAAGCTGAAACAAAACAGGCCTATTCCACAATGGGTCAGAATGCGCACTGGGAATACTATTCGGTAAGTTTGAATGATTATTTTCAGATCCTCATCATATTTAACCGAAAACCGTCCACTGCTGGAAATAGGCTCCCCCTCAAGATAATGTTGTTTAATTATTTTGGTTCCCGACTATGTTAAATCTTAACTTGTAGGTTTGGCCTTTTATATACTAATTTTCACACAGCTCAACTTCCTAATCACACAGTTCATATTGTGTTCTAACTAGTGCTACCGTGCATAGTTAGTTATCATGTACTGGATAAAAACACTGGTTACTGATCATGTGAATGTGGTAATTTTTCTCGTTTCAAGCCTTTGGGCAGACATAATTTACAAAGTTAGGTTATAATTTTATTAATTCGGAAAATAGGAAGCTGAAACTAACAACCCCATTATAGTCATACAATAGTTAAAACTAAATATGGCTCTTGCTACCATCATATCGTACAATGTTAATAAGTGCCAGAAAATAATAAACCTCTAACCAAAATATCTGTCATGTCAGTAATAATTATTTTTGTGATCAATGTGTAATATTCATTGGTTCTTTTTTGTCATGTAGAGAAACATTACAATTTTCATTATGAGTAATTTTGAATTGCATCTATTAACTCAATAATAATAATGGTGCAATCATGCAATACAAGTACATATTGAATTTATTTCTTATTTGTGTGAAATTATTTTATGTTTCAGCCAAGTTGTATTTTCTATAGTTTAAATGTACTGTATTTGACCAGTCACAGTCAAAATATGTTCAGGTATAAACATATTTTTTTAAGATCTATTTTAGTTTGACAGATTCTATCATGCACGGAGCATGCATGATAGAATCTGTTTTACTACCTTAGTAGGTTGGAATGGCACAGAATGACACTTAAAAATGTGTCACTGACATTTAAAAAAAATATATTTGATTAAATTTCATTAGTTGACCCAACCTACTGTCTCTGGACCTGACTGATGATGTCCTGTCCAAATTTCAATAAATCAAAACTAAAAATAGCCCAATCGATCCAGCCTGCCAGTGATGCGTTTTACAACAAACAGCATTTCATTTTTATTTAAATAGTTCTCTAAAATGTTGGATTTCAACTAGGTATTAGTCATAGGTTTAAATGCAATTTTAATCTTTGTTTTCAAGTTTTCTATGCAGTAGTCTGCTAGGTGCATAGCTTCAAAAGGTATTTTTTGTGTCCTAACTTGATAAAGGAAACAATATGAAAAGGTTGAGTGTTCTTTTTACTGATCACTTATAAATTCGAGTTCAATTTATAATTATTGATCAGTAGTACAAACAATACCTATTATAAACAACTCACAGTTAGATTCATGTTGAACATGCACTACAAAATCTCGAAATAATATTGTTTGAACAATAAATAACAGTATTTTTTTTTCTATTTCAGATACAACGCTAAGAGGCGTCACTGGAGGAGGACAAAGCTCAAGCTGTAAGCTTGATGCTTGTAGTATAACAGTTATTAAGCTAAATAAATTCCCTTAACATCCTATTTGTTGTTTATTTTAATTCTTACCTAACCTATACACAACACTACACCAACATTACACAGATAAACATATTATTAAAATAACTGTGTCCGTTACCCAGGCCAGATGTTGTCGAAAATGGTCATTTGAATCTTATAGATAATTAGTTGTGCGGCTTCTGTAAATGTTGCGCACATTTTTAAATTTGTTGCGCTTATAGTTTTTTAATTATTTCACAAAAACATTTCCTGCTGGCGTAACGTTACCGCAGCCAGACCTTTTTCTTTCTAATGGGAATATTTAAATAAATACTAGCTATAGAATTAGTTGTCTAGATGAAGTAAATGTTGTGCCTTATTTTGTATTTGTTCTTTCATCGGTTGCGAAGTTATTCGAGATTTTGCTGGGGTAACGTTTTTGGTTTTGCTAGATCTTTGAAACGGTTAAGCGGATTCTTATCATATTTTGTACAAGACTTCTTAGGGATTAGTTTAAATTTGTTCTGCAATAAAAATACCAAAAAAATGCATAGCTTAAAGGTTATTTCATTAAATAGAAAAACACTTCAATCGGTCCCAGCACTCTCAATAAGAGGTCTAAAGACTTACTTTAAACGTTATTTTAAAGCTTGTAACTGCCTTCAAATGTATGTGAAGTTTCATTAGTATCCTGTAAGTATTTTTTCTATAAGATTCAAATGACCATTTTCGACAACATCTGGCCTGGGTAACGGACACAAAATAACTAGATGTTGGGTAGCTTGAAAGTAAACTGTTTATGTTTTGTACATCTTTTTCAGTCAACAGTTACATAAACTTGTGACATCCTGTATTGTTGCCAGTCAAATCTCAATGCAAGTACTGTTTTTAATCTCTTGGAGGCCCTGGGCAATTAAGGATAATAGGGCTCCTAAGGAGAATGCAGTATGCAAGTGCTAACGAAATGAACTCGAAATTTATAGCACCCTGCCTCTGATGGTTAGGTTTTATTTTGACGGTTCGGCGTTCATACAGAAATTGGGAGTTATTTGTCGAGTGTCTTTTCAACCGCCATTTGTCTAGTCAACCGCCTGTGGTCTAGTGGTTAGACCACCTGTCTCAGATTCAGAGGTCTCTGGTTCGATTCCCAGTGGAGGCAAACATTTCTGCTCGGTTTGGTTGGTGGTAGAGCTTGTTCTAAGTCTGCCTAGCTAGCTACCACCATCTTATCTAAGTCTACTGCCATAACAACAATGTTAACAGTATTGTTGTGTTTCGGCAGAGGTAAGAGCAAGTTCCTCTGTGGTTGATGAATCTGGGGTGAGGCTCGCTTCGCTCGATCATACCGACCTTATCATTACTTACCATCAGGTGAGATGCGCTAAGACGCTAACAGAAACTAGGGGGGGGCCCATGGGTCGCGGGGCCTTGGGCACTTGCCCAGAGTGGTCAATGGAGAAGACGACACTGCTCATTGCATAAACTCAGATAAATATTTGTTAATTTATTTATAGTTGAGGAGCGTAAGAGTACGTCGCGTAGTTGTATTTCTTGTGGCATAGGTGCGGGAACCAGCCACAGCCAGCAGGGGCCGCCGCCGACGCAAACCACGCTCCCCCGCACCCCGCATGGCTCCCATAGGGACGTTTACGCTTATATGTATCGCAGTGCTGAGGGATTGTCATTTTTGTTGGTAAGTAAATGGTGCAAGTGTATAATTGCCTGCATGTTCTTCAGCTCCAGAGTGTCGAGTCCGAGCATACCCGTTACACGTTACTTCTTGTAGGTATATTCGGCTTACGAGTAATAAAAGTCATCGGCAGAAATTTTGTGTATTTTTTAGGGTTCCGTAGTAAACAATCCTTTTAGATTCGCCATGTCTGTCTGTCTATCCGCGGCTCAAAGACGGTTAGTACAAGAAAGCTAAAAAATTTTTTTAGAGTAACTCCCCTACACGTAAAGTGGGGATGTTTTTTGTTTCCTCATTTAACCCATGTTGTGGGGTACCGTTAGAAAGGTCGTTCAAAAATATTGTGGGTTTGTGAAAACCATTTTTGGATTCAGGGATCCCATACATTTCGTATGGGAATAAAATGTTTTTCAACTACAATGTTAAGTTTGTTAAATTCGTCCAACTACGGGACCCTTCATTGTGCGTGGTCCGACATGCGTTTGGCCGGTTTTTATTCTATCATTGTTTTGTACTTGGCCTCGGTACGGTACGGGTCCCAAATTAACAGTCTCTAGCTAGGCTATACAAGATTTGTTCCATGTTCAAAATAAACCTGTGAACTATATGTATAGCGCAGGCGCCAATTAGTCACTGCACCAACCGTGCGGCTGTCTTACTTTACGGTCAGCAATGTACGGGTTAAGAGTAGGTACTCTTAACCCGTACATTGCTGACCGTAAAGTAAGACATTGCGCGCGAGTCTGTAGGTACAGACTCGCGCGCAAAACACTGTACTGTACAATAACATGTTCATCGCTGCATATTTACCAGTTTGACTAGTAGACAAGTCCTTCCTTTTGGTAACGTGGGATGCTGGCGTGGCAGAGCTAACCGAAAAGGGTATTGGCAAGGAAGGAAAATAAAAACAAGCAACCGGATATGGTGAAAATCATTTCTATATTTACAACTTTTAATATCAAATCCAATGCACCAATAAAAAGTATCACAATTTGCTAATACTGAACTGTGCTTAATTGTTCAGAATTCCGCTCCTTCCCATGGAAATATAAAGCTTCTGCTATGTCAAGTAGTGTTGTCTTTGGGATCACTCTTTGATTTCTCGTCTTTTTTCTGTGCTGCTGACTGAGACAGGAGGTCTTCTAATAATAAATCATTGTCCATCAATTCCGTACTGCCCGTTCTCTGTAAAATAATGACCATCATTATCGACTGCTTGATTAACTAATTCCGAGTCTAGTTGTACCAGAAAACCATCGAAAGGAATCAGCTACAAATTATTGTACCGACAATTACACGTCACGTAAAACTTCAATGAATATGAAAACAAACCTTATTGCTACGACATAAAGATGCAGTAGGACGTACGAGAGGCGTTTAAATTTTTTAAGTTTTTGTGGGGTCTGAACCTGCCATGAGCTAGCTTTCTCTTATTCATAACAAAAAAAAGGGTTCATATAGGGAAGGATAATAATTTATAGACTAGACCTATTACAACAATAATTTCCTTCTTTCATTACGATAACAAAAATCGTTTTACCTGTTGTGCGCTCACAGAACGGGCCATGAGTTTCTGTAGGTATTTATCTCTCCGATGTTGCTCACGTATGCTGCGCAAGCGATCGAAGTCATCGATTTCCGGATCCTCACCGCCATCAGCTTCATCCACTGAAACCAAAAGTGAATAAAATGTTCATTAAATATAACAACATTAAGAGTGTAACTCCCGAAGGGTTAGTCAGAGGTGTACCTATAGGTTACCCCCTATAACCGTACCCACATTTTGCCAGTTATGTTTTAAATTCTATGAAATAGGGGGCGAACCTATTGCCATCAACCGGGCTGCTACTGAGAAATTTCACGTGGAAAAACCCAATAACACATTGCCCGACCCTTGAATCGAACCCAGGACCTCATGCTCAGCAGTAGCACTAGTGACCACTAGCCCAACGAGGCGGTACATTACATATCTACATGATATTTAAAGCGGTTGTTTTTAGAATTACCGCGAGACTCAAATCTCAGCGTGACGAACAGGAGCGTAAGTAGTTGGTAATCATAGCAGCCAGTCGAGGCATCTGTATAGAGATGTCCCCTATATAGTAGGGGACACATGCTTCCTTCTAACATTCTAGGAAATCGGAAAACGTATTTGGTTTCCCCGGGGACGCGGCTAGCATTCAAGGAAAAAAGTTTTTTTTTTTTCACTATACTACGCTGTCACTCTCCTAGGTAAAGACCTCACTCCCACGCGAGCCCACGTCATCCTTCCAGTTTTGATGGAACCTATCCAGCTCGATCTCGCCATCCTCTACCGTGGTCTGCCGCAACCCCGCCTCAGTCTCAGTCAGTCTGTCTGTGTCAAGGAAACTAGTATACATGGGCGTACCCAGGGGAGGGCAGGGCAGCTGCCCCCCCCCCCCTGGATTTTTGTATGCCTAAGTACCTACTTCTAGTCACGTTTTACAATTACAATATTTATATTATGCATTAATTTTAGAAAAAAACTGCGCTTCGCGGCAGTTTATGTTGTTGTATCGTGCAAAATACGCGAACACAGCAAGCAAGCACACAGTTTATTTATTTTACTACCTATAACTTAGGTCTTATCTCCTGCAGGTGTTTCCCCTACACACTACATGTAAGGTAAAACATGTACCCTGGCTTTATACATTTAATTTTGCCCGCCCCCCCGGGCCAAATGATGGATACGCCCATGGCATATGGACTTATTTGGTTTACCCGTATTTCTGTGGAAGCTATACTTACTACGAGTCCCCGAGTTTATTTCGCCATTTCTTCTCGGAGGTAGATAGATAGGAAATTTCAACTCCATCTTGCTTTTTTTTTATTTCAAATATGACGTTATAAATTGATTCCTTTATCCTATTTACTGAATAAACAATTTCATTTCAGTCAAGAAACCGATTACTAGAGAAAAGGATATTATAACGTACACAAAGTCTGGCTCCCAGCGGCGCTCAACGACGGGCCAACATCGCTGTCTAGTCGTGGTCGTTCATTCGGTAAAATGAACGAATCCTGTGTGGTGAGTGACTGGGCTGCGGGACTCAGGTCCCCCCCCTCACTGGGTCGCACGCCCCACGGCGTCGGCGCTGATGATGACAAGCGAGTATCTGTGGACGTATTTCTAATGAGTAACTGACACCTGCATGCTTAGCATGACCACAGTAGAAACGGGTTTTGTCGACGGAAGAATAGACAAAATTGCAGATAAACAATCACAATCTGTCATTTTGTCTATTCTTCCGTCGACAATACCCGTAGAAAACCCGTTTGTACGGTTGTCATGCTACGCTTGCAGATTGAAAAGCCCAAATAACTTGTGTTTTTGCTGGAAACCAATATTGTTGAAAAAACTAAGCAGTGCCAAAGATTTAAAGCACTTCTCGTGTTTTTTCTAGTTAAGTTGAAATTATTAACAGAAAATTTTGTAATTTTATACATACATAAACTTACGCCTTTCCCCGTGAAAATATGGAATAAAACGTACAAAATATGAAATAGTTGATTAAAAAAAAGATCTTGGTTATTTGAGAACTTGTCTAACGATACTTCAAGATAGCGATGATATCATAAATTAGTTCTCATTAACACTCTTAATTAGTATTTAGTATGGAAACTGCATTGCATGTTGCCTTGTAACAATTTAATAGCTGAATGCGTTACGTTTTATTGTATTGACATGATTTATTGGTTACAGTGTGAGCAATATGTTAGAAAATATACTATGTGTTGCCTATGACGATAAAAAAGTATTTCCACGAATTGAACTTGAAAACATTAATCATAAGCAAATTATGAGGTCATTAATACTTATTAAGTATACCTACTGGTTACGTTTGTGCTACACAAAGTAACAAAGAACAGGAAAACATAACAATAAAATAGGATAAATTACTAGAGTTAGTGTTGTTTGAGTTTCTTGAAGGGACATCTACTGGGTCACTCGGCGGTTGAGGTGCTTGGGTGAATAAACTCATCGCTGTAGGCCTGGAAAAGATAAAACAACATAATTGCAACAGTAAGTACCTATAAACACCCCGAGGTAAGATCACTGCACCCTAATTGCGTAATACACGATCAATCACAATCTGAATCGTTTTGAAAGAGATTGCTAATCCATTGCTACATAAGTTCGATAAAAAAAATCTGCTCAACAACGTAAATAAACGCAATGAATGTTATTGAACTGTCAAAATGAATCAGATTATTGGTCACGGGCATTTACCAGAAAAAAAGTACAAAAAATAATACTGGCCTTAGCATATTAGTCTAGTTAACAAGTTGGTGATCTTAGTAAGAAATTAACTATCCCTACCTTCCTAATAATACCACGATATTTATTGTCCCATGTGTGAGAAGGCACGAGCATTGATCACCACCCTTGCTCAAAACACGTTGGCGATTTCAGACGTATATTAACTATAAGTGCATATTTCCTTACGATGTTTTCCTTACGTATCGTAACCAGGAAAGTCGAAGATAAACTCAGAAAGTACCTACATTATGAATTGAAGAAGTGATATTGGTATTTATCTCGATTTGAACCCACAATCTTGTGCAAGAGAGGCGTTAACCGTTGGGCCATCACGCCGCGAGCTAAGCAATGCCGCAGCAAGTGGAATCTGCACTTTAAACACGAGCGTTACGATTCAATATCATAAATTAATAGGTAAGTAAAGCTAAACTGAGTTAGCTTAGGTCGTTGTGTGGTCTGAACCAGATGATTTATCCCAAGTAATAAATATTTGTTTGTACAAATGGACTGTGATTGGATAGGATACAGAAAAAACTGAAATCAGTCAAATATTAAAATTGTAAAGAATACATAGGAAAACAAACATGCGTTTCGCTTTGAGCGTAGCATTGATTATGATAAAACTCTTTGTTGTAGACTTGTTGGGCTCGTATTTTGCAAAAACTTGGATTGAGCGCCTACTTGTAAAATGCCTACTGAATTACTTCAAACACCTATGTGTTCGTAAAAGTACTCACAAGTGCCTAATTACCTAACTAAGATAAGAAACGTAATGGGTTAGTTAGGTGCTAACATTTTTAAGTATCTACGTCCGTTCGTCGTGACGTAAGTTCATCATCGCTCCTTAACATCACATACTGAAAAGACGGTAACAAGAAAACGTATGACGCTACTATAGAACTGTTTATTCACGATCTATATATGGAGTGCACAATGTCTTTGTTGACGTTCAGGATTTTCATTAGCATACACGTATCTATGCACATAACATACGGAATCGTTACATACTTTTACTGTTCTAAGCGTCGACAAGTTCCTATCTGATATAAGGCCCGTTCCCACTATGTCGTGACGACAGATTATCGTGACGTTTACAGCGTCGTGGCTTGTGTATTTAAATAGTGGTGTTCACATTTAGGACGACACGATTAACTGTAAATCCAACGATAAATTAATCGTCACGACATAGTAGGAACGCGCCCTTAGTCGGTGACGTTTCGCGTGATTCGGCAAAAACTATGAAGACTGCCTTCGCCGACCAGCGTTATCAACGCTTGTTGGCGCCGAGAAGCGCTGGCATATCGGCGCCGGTTACCAACGTTCTACATGAATACATCCAAATTAACGAGATAAACGTTGGTACCTATATAACCACCCACCTAACTAAGTCCAGAACACCTGAAAGAAAAATCTCACGTCCAGCTTCAACATTATGTCCGCTATAGGCATCTACGTAGGAATGCCTTATAACAAAGGTGTTAAATAATGTCAATGTAAGTAGGTAGGTAGGTACACTCACCTGGTTTCAGGTCGTTTCCCCATGCTAGTGATGGTCGCCTGCTCATCGACCTCCTCTATAATATCATTGGCGATCTTCATACTGCCCCCGCCGGCCGTGGCAGGCTTGTTCAGTGTCGGGTTACTCGCAGATATCGTAAACCGTGAACCTGTAATGCTAATGTAGTCAGTAACTACCTTCACACAATGAAACAACTCATTAAACTAGTGAACTGTTAATTGGAAGTGCATTATCGAAGATGACGCGTGTATTAGATGGATAAGGAGCTCGCTGAGTGTTTGGTTAACGGAGTGATATCATTGGCAGGCACAGTGGGTCGACATTTCTGCAAACAAACTCTTACTTCAACCGTCTACATTATGTCGCCACCACAAGACACTCTGTTTGCTTCCGACGTGGGATGTTTTTTATTTGCCGAATCCCCTTTCTTGTTGAATGTACTTTTTCTTATCTTATAAATAATATATGAAGAGAGCGATAGACGTATAGATGATGTCCTCAAGGCGACAAACTTAAGCTTGATACTTATACTGATCTTTTAGCAAAGTTAATGTGACCCCAGTCCCCAGTTTTTTGAACAGCGAATCATCATTTCAACGCTGCAAGCCAAAGGACATCACCTACTTACATTCTAATGTGCGTTATGTTAGATCGATGGGAAATTGTGCATGAAGAGTTACCATCTTGTCTCAACAGCCGTAACATACCACCATCTGTCTGTGTTGCCGGGCCTCTTGGGTCCTCCTTCGAGAACAGTCTCTTCAACATAGATGTCACGGAGGCGGTTCGCGCCATGGGCGTCTGTTGAAGCGATGCCATAGAGTTTGTAGAGCCCATAGAGTTTTTTTCGTCACGTTTCCCGCGCTTACTGCCACGGTTCACGATGAAGTGGATGCCCGACACAGCGTCGTCATTCATTTGTAGTTGCTGATAGCATAAAAATACGTTAAATAATAATCAAACACATATTATAACATCGATTTGTACATTGAAGAAGGTACATAACTGGCCATGCTAAGTTATTTCAGGAAGGCAGATATTATCAATCATTTACGGCGACACTTTATGAGATAAGATTGTTGCTGGATAAAAGTTAATCTTTGTAAAAGAAACAAAACAAATAATATGCTTATTATGTACAGCCACAAAAATGCAATAGAATAAGAAATTTAGTAAAGACCTAAGTACCTAGTTAGATTACACAACGGACAAAGAGAAGGTAACATCGACGTCGTCAAGTACACAAAGTTTAGATAACGTAAAATCATCACACACGGCGATAAAAAGTATCGATGACTATCTTTTTGTTCAATAAATGTTGTTTCATTTGTGACCATGAATTTCGATAGCAATCTAGATTCCATGGCTCTATGAATCATGTCCAATGTGACATCAAACACTGTTGTGTATATAATCTGCCTAAACAATTCATACATACATAATGTAATAAGTAATAACTTTATGCAGTTTTCCATATATTAATTAACTATATTAATTTACATAGGCACTGCATAAATAACATCAATCAAGGCTGTTAATATAGCATACATTTAGCTAGGTACAGATATATTAGTTGTTAATATCGTAACATGGAAATTATTAGTTCGTTAAATAGATACCTACCTAAAGGTTACAATTATTATTATGTTAGTCATTCTAAAAAGCAGAGTTCTTAGTAATTGTTATTATCATTTAATATTATCATTATTTATTTATGATTAAATGAATAATGTGTTAATATTACACATGATTTAGCAATGTGCTAACTTAATCAACCGGATATTAAGGTGGGTTCAAATAAAATATCTTAAAAATCCTCAAACCATCCAATTAGGCTACAAAATTAAGTGTGACGAAATGTACAAGGAAAATAATGTAAAGGTAAGATTGAATATGACCTGCAACCTGAACACCGACACACTGCCAAGCTCCATATAATCCGGGCGTGCAGCATGCTTATAAAATGGCCGAATCTAACCTCTGGGGGGTCGAACTTGTAACTCACGGTGTTGGAACGGTTCATCTCGTCGATCTTGACCTGCGAGGGCGCCGACAGCACCATGCTTCGCTGCCGCACGGGCACGGCCACTCGCGCCGTGGACGCCTCGGGGTGCTCCTCGCGGTTGTTCTCCGTCGCGATCGTGTACGGCAGCTCCGACGGGAACACCTCGTCCCAATACTGGTCCTTTATCAGTTCCGGATGCTCGTGGTGCATCTCATCCACGATCATGTACGAAACCTAGACACGCATGCATGCTTTATCAGTTTCGATCCAATTTAACTGGCAAAAGTTGTTAAGTAATGATTTCCAAATCCGCCTTACCTGTAAATCTCTGTCTATCAGCCAATTAACTTCAAAGTCATCGTCATCTTCGCCGAAAGGATTTATAAGTGACTCGGCCACTTTCAGCCAGCCCATATAAAAGAAGAATTCTAGCGTAGTAAATATGGGAAAGTAGAGGTCTATATTACTAATGTTGGCCGCATCGTTGCGTTGTAACTTGTTGTCGACCCATTGACTGCCCAGGGCAGATGTAATAAAATATGAGTATACTGCTATGGTAACTACCTGAAAAGTGAATGAAAAATTACAATTAGAAATGCAATAAGCAATCAATGGCGAATGCGCGGTCCTTTTGAAATAAGTACAAACCTGAGTATATACAAGAGGTATGCTAATAGTATCGTAACTGAGGAGAAGTCCAGCTTGTCCTCTGAATTTGTTTAATTCATCTATAATCGTCTTAACTGCAAAATCGTCTCTTATTCGGCCCTCTTTACGGGCCCTTGTTACTATGCTAGTTGCCCAAACTATTGGTAACCTGAAATTACGGTGATTTTTAACATTATGATCAGTAGGTATTATTTGTACTATCATGAACCTAAATGAATAACGATAAGTTATAATAAAATTGTTGATGGTTAAATCGTTTCCTTAACAATAAAATTTATCAGTAAATTGCTACACATAGCTTATTGATAACCTTATAAGAATCTAACACACCAGAATGACTAACTGAAATTGATATTCATATCACTAACTATAAAACAAACTTATCTAGCATCAGATCACCAACGGAAATGAGTTTCAAATAACATGAAAAAGAATCTCATACCAATGTTTCGACGGCTTGGGGAACTTGTCATTCAGATTGTCGAGGATTGTCTTTTCATTTTCTAGTAGAAGTCCAGCATCCACGAAGTTGTTGAGCGTAGGGAACCGCTTCTTGACTCTGGGTGAGATCATCGCGAGCACCATCGTAAGGCACAGACAGACGTAGCGGACGATGGTCCGCCGCATCAGACGCCCGCGCTCATCCTGTCCTCAAATTGCATGATTAACTAAATATGTCCTGTCTGTGATACTGTGCAAATGTGCATTAAAAGTATTTTACTTAGTTCATACAGATTCCTACTACCACATAGTTAACAGCTTAATTAATACCAAATTAGTCCTCAGGGCTAACCTGCCACATTAAATGATAAAATGATGCCCAACCTATTCTCAATATCATTATTTAATACACTCGGATTTATTTAGTGATTAAGGCTCGTGCCGACCAGCGCGACGCGACGGCGCGACGCGACTCGAACAATACAATTTCTAAGAAAACTTGACGGTATAACAATAACCTGTGTCGCGTCGCGCTGGTCTGCACGAAGCTTAATGTTGACTTTTAGCGATCGATAACCAAGCGTCAAATGACAACATGAGTAATTTCGGAATCAAATTAGATAACACGTCATCGCGTTTTTGCCTTCCTGAGTGGCTATATTATGTCACTGAACTGAATTTCAATCTCAAGGCTATATGAGCACTACTAATTGAGCGGACTAATTCTATTTCTTTGTACTTATAAAATTTTTTACTTCTTCGAATCTTGCTTTGTTGTAAAATACTTAACATATAGCTTTTGTCGGTCTTTGTACAGCGAAACGTATTCGCCGAGCATATGTTTCCTTTTTTTGTGAATACATGCTTATTTTTGCTTCGTCTGCAGCACACCGCGAGACTGATCTATTTTTACTACTATTTATTTTATTCCTACTTACTCGTGGTTAAACTGAATATCGGATAACGGATCTAACAAATTAAGAAAACCTTGGCACTCCAATTAAATACCTTATCGGTGCAATAATAATTCCTGATAATTACGATAGCTTATTTGGATAGGAACATTTCCTCAAATATTATTTATCAGCTGATTGTATTTACTATTTCCCTCATCTTGAATGTAATTTAGTGTCACCAAAAAGCACATTATCACATCATTCATTTTGTAGGTTTACGTAATGTTACATGAAGAGATAAGATTACCTACTCAAGATTGCAAGTTAGTTATAATGTACTTACGTCGCTTGTGTGAAACTGAATGGAAGAATAATGAGTAGGTAATAAGTTTGACATGCGGATGTTTTTTCAATATATTAAGGGCATAGAAATAACAAAGTAGCACAATATTATGCCATGCCATGTGGCTACTACTGAACACCGACACTAGTACTACAAATTTACTGAACTACTGACTAATTTATTACCGGTGAGCACTATTTCTTTCTTATCTTAAAAGCTGGCTTTACATCACATAGATTGCTGACTGGCGATCGGTACCAGAGCACTATATCCACCTGCAAACCGATAACATCAAACTGCGTCAAGTTGTTTATGTTTACTATAGGGGTCGTAAAGGTCAAAAGGTAATCGTACCTTGAAAAATCGTTAATCGTGGGTCGTGTAATATGAATGGAATTCCCACAAGTCAGGCATTTGCTCAGAAGAGCGCGACAAATTCTTGACAAGCCCAGCCTAACAATTGCCGGATGAGCCTATATCATGAGAGGCTATTAAATCTAATTTACTATCCTTCCTACCTACCTATTCAGACCAGCAATAAACGAAGACATAGCGCTGACAACAGTGAGGTTAAGGGGACTACAGGACCTAAACGTGCCTAAACGCAAGTTTTATAATGCATAAAAGAATATGATCCACTGCAGTAAACAAAATCAGAAAAATATATGATATTCTTCAGGATATATGCTAGTATGATAGTGTGTTGAAAACATAATACAACTAATTTGATACGATAGAAAAAAATCATGAAGATACCTCTAAAAATTTCTTTTAACGATTAAAAATCATATTAATTTACATGAAATCATTCTGATTTTTTGTCAGGTTATTCTACAAGCTACATATTAGCATAATAGTGTTTTAATTTTCCAGTCCAATCAATAGATTTTCTGTAAATCGCTAACTGCTTCATATTTTGCAATAAATTACCTGCGTCGTGTCATCGCGCTTCTCTTTCATTTCTATGCAGTCCGACAGTGACCGCGCTTTAGCTGTTGTAAGCCTCTTAAGCCCATTTCGTAAACACGTGTACACTAAGTGAGGTGTAGTTTGATTGTAAATAGTTGTAAATACTAAATATGAGCGTGTGAGCGTGTACAGAGCGGAGGTGTAGTTTTTGTATGCTTCACTGTATTTTTCACAGCGCTACGTCTTGGTTTTTTATTTGCTCTGAGCTTACATATACAATAGCAGTATACAATAAGTATAGGACCAAAAAAAGGATAATCAGCATAGCAATTATAAATAGCATTGTAATAATGCTTCTGGGTTGGCAATCATTTTCGTACATACCTGTCCATGTATAGTGGCGGAGACGAAGACGGCGATGGAGTCAGGCCAAGGTATGGTTGTGTACTGACTCCACCAGCGGTTCATCACCACGGTAACGTAGAACCCTAGCACGAACGACAGAGGGATCACATTCCCGTGAAAACTGCAGTAGTTTACAACGCCCTCGAACACCCTGCGAAAATTGCAAGTAGTTTTATATTAAGTATAGATAGGGTATTGCACAGCAATTTATCTTCGTTGTACATTGTACCCTGTCAAATGTGGGTACAAATTAATGGAAGAATTTAACAATGGCAGCGTGCACATAGTCCATTACAACCGCGAATGGCAGTAGCTAACGTAAATTATACCGATTCACGATAAAATATTACAATGACCTTGCAACACGTAGATTTCCAAGTATTTCAATTATTTTTATTTTAGGTAGGTACGATTTCGATTGAAAACTTTCATTTCATACAGTTATAATTTTTGTTTTGGAAAGCACTGCTGTTGGTTGAAATAGTTACCTATTATAAATGTTAATTCGTATTAAAAGTTATTTTTGTCTCCTCTACTCTAGATTCGTTCAAGAAAATTAATTTTTCCTCTAGAGCTCTTAGAGCTTTCGGAGCGACAAAACGTGTTTCAAAATTAATTTATAGCCAAACGTATAATCCTGACGTGATTTATGTTAATATTATACCGATTTCAGTAAAAGTTTATTTAAAAACCAGTGTTTTTACAGCATGCTCTGATAAACATTCGAAAGGTTTGAGGCTTCAGAATTTTAAACATTGTTTTATTATTGCATAAGTCATTGTTGTTGCTTATTGTGATTATTTTATTCTCACCTTTTAGAATTTTCATCCAGTAACAGCCGATATGTCAAATTGAGTAAATAGTATAAAAGCAGGAACACAAGAAGGTCCAGCCAGACTAATTTGTATATACTTCCCCGCCATCTGAAAATACAACATTATGTTAATTTCAGTCTTACATAAACTTCCGAGAACCTTATCGAATAAGTAAACGATCGAATAAGTAAACGATTAGCTACTTGTTTATGTTCCGTTTGAAATAGAAATGAAAAAAATTATAAAGTAGGTAAGTACATAATGGTATATTACTCATTTACATCTAAATTCTTAACAATAGGTACATCATAAATCAGTTTGTTAAATGACAGACATCAAATAATCCTAAGAGATTCTAATAAACATGCTGGGAAAACAAGAAGATGAAAACTACAGGTAGGTTCTAGGTTTAGTCGGACATCCGATTAAAGGCTCGTTCAGACCAACGCGACGCGACGGCGCGACGCGCCTCGAACAATATAGTTTCTAAGAAAACTTCACGGTGTAACAATAACAGTTGTCGCGTCGCGCTGTCGAGTCGCGCTAGTCTGCACAAAGCTTAATAAGTGCATGGATAATAATTATAGGTATCATACGTATGTGAAGATACTCTCGCGATCGTATTCTATTCCACGCATGCTGGTTTTATGACAGTCGTAAGTTTATTAGTATGCGTATAGCTGTTTTATAGTCTCACATTTGAGTCTGGATTACGTCATTTATGATCGTGATTGGGGATTGACGAATAAAACGAGAGAAATGGTTGAGGGATTAACACCATATTTGTATGCCGGTTTACTATTCAGGATGTGTTTTCCGGGATGGAAACTTTAATTCAATTAAAATTCCGTTACACGAATTTGTTTAGAAAAAGCTCTATCATATTTTTATATCTTTACGATACATGATTACTAATTATAGAGTTATTTAAATTAAGTGGTTAGCACATGATTATGGTCTAGCGAATTGTATGGAATAATTATGTACTTCTTTGTAAGACCGGAAAATGTATTAATCCTCATGTAGGTATCTGTTTACATTGAAATATTATCCATTGCTAACAATTTAGGTTGTTTTATTTCTGATCTGTTAAAACCAGAACGTTAGAACCTATCCTAAAATAATTTTCGTAAATAAATGCATTCTTTGAAATGACGTTGGACAAACAGGAAACCTATTTGCATAACTTATTTCTTACAAGAAGCAGACTATATTATTAGTTGCACACAACATAAGTCCACAATTCGCCAAGCTCTGCGGTACATTAGCCACTTACAAGACAATGGATTAATTTATCGCTAAGTCTTTACAACAATAAGTTTCAATTGTATCGCTATAATAATCGCGTTGGTTTTAAGTTTTAACCTTGACTGAAGGTACAGCATCGGTACAGCTGTCATGTCTGGTTAAGCTTAGTCGTGCAGCACGCGATCACCGCTAAACACGTCCGATATTATGTCTATGTCTGCATTGTCATTGTTTGTGCCAAAATAATCCATTGACAGAGATCATTATCTTATCTCTAAGCGGCGAGCGAGATGAACAACATTTTGCGATATTGCTGAGTAAAAATATTCTTTAAAGGCTGGACGACTTGACAAACATTATTCTTCTCATCTAAGTTAGCAATATCGTGACATACTTTACATAGTTAATAGAACTTACAATAATTAGGTATTGTATTGAATATTAATTATTAATCCGATTACCAGTACTAGTTTCCAGCTGTTATGAATTTTTTCAACACGCTTTTTTATGTTTAACAGGGAATTTTCACGAAGAAAATTGTGTCCTTTCAAGTTAGTACATACTCGAGGCGCATTAATCTTCGTGTAGACTGGCGCGACACGATAGCGCGATGAGACTCTAACCAAACAATTTCTAAGAAAACTTCACCGTAGTACAATGACCGGTGTCGCGTGATGCCAGTCTGCACGGGGCTTTAAGTTGAATTAGAACACAAGCAACTGCTACTTATTTTATTATTCACTAATAAATATTGCAAACTTACACCAGGAAGAAAACTCGTTTTGAATGTTTCACTTTATATGATAAAGCATCATAAAACGTCTCTTCAGTTTCACGCCACGCCATTCCGTAACAAAACTTTGTATCCTACTGACTCTGACATAAAATTAAGGTCCACTTAAAGTTCGCGAAAAAAATAACCGCGCGAGCGCAAGTCACTGTGTTGTCGCGTTCTGTTCAGTTCAGAGTCACAGACCGAGTTAACTCAATGTATCAACGCTTGAAACGCTACGTAACAAGCTAATGTAATGGGTGGGCATGTACTGAATCATTCCATTTGTTACATTACATTCATGGAGAGCATCAGATTGCATACATTAAAAATACAATACGGTCTAATGAGCACAGATAAGCATTTTAATTTAGTCACTTCCGAGGTTGTATGTTCTGGTTCTGACTTCATTAGCTTAACGAACACGCGGTATAATATGATTGAAAAACAATATTTGACGCTGAAGTGGTAAATCCCGACGTCTAATTAAGACGTAGACTTATCTAATTACTTAAATGTCAGTTTACACTATCAGAATATTAGCAAGCACTGAGGTCAACAAAAACTCACACACAGACAGGATATTACGTCATCCTGCGCCACGCTATGGGTTTGTGCCGCATTGTGGGTGGACCGGATTCACCAATAGAGCTAGAGTTCTCTACAGTTTAAGAATCATTCAACGATTTCGTCATAATTGAACCTGCTCAGTGGAAAACCCCAAAACTGCACAGTGTTAATTGGCGAGTCGCCTTGACATGCTGTTGTCAAATGCGTTAGTAACATAGGTTGGTTAGTATCGAAATCGCGTTACACATTTAAATGAACCATCCTCCGAGAATGAGTCAGACCACAATCAAGGTTTTAACTACACGCTATCCGCCACTGTAATCGATTTAAACAGAGTTAGAGTTAAAAGCTGGACTTGAGGATTGAGGATTATTATACCTGACTTGTCACTGGGTTTGTGTATGAACACTGCTTTTATACAAGACCTTTAAGCCTCGTTTAGACTGGCGCGACGACGCGACACCGGTAATTGTTCTACCGTGAAGTTTTCTTAGAAATTGTTTTGTTAGAGTCGCGTCGCGCCAGTCTGCACTTAGCTTTATTTACCAGCTGACAATGTCTTGTCTGCAATGTCTTTATTTTCGCAAATAAACAGGTTTGGCCGCCTAATGGTAAGTAATCACGGCTGCTTTTGGACATCTGCACTACTTACCAGAGGCATCGCAGGTGGTTGCCATCACAGAACAGATTATCTGTTCTGTGGTTGCCATCCTAGAGACAAACAAACAAATGTCTTTGCTAGCGTTGCAAGGACACAAAATAATGTCTAGCAACCCCGGTGTCTTTTAATGTGCGCTGTGCAGTGTTTTTATACAAATATAAGGACCTTATAGATCAGTAGATTTCGAACAAGTTCTCTTGTTTACATAATAAAAATATATAATATAAACCAGTGCCAGTATTTTGAAACCGGTTATTGCCAGCATATTCGCGTGATAAATGAACAACACTTCACTTTTACTACTTGTTGCCTATTTGAATTGTTTACTTAAGTACCGAAAAACAGGTCATTGTTTACCTGTGATTTTATATGTGTCGTCGTAAAAATGTAACTTTAGCGATTTGATGCCTTGTCATAACGTAATATCAGCTCACCGTAGCACCATCATACCACCAGTAAAACGTTCAGTTCTGATAATGGGGTTCCGATAAAAAAAATTGAGACAGTTCGTATCTATGAGGTCCGCGCGCAATCTGTAAAACCCTGGCCGGATTTTTTCGGAAATCAAGATAGAAGTATACTTACCTAGTTTTTTAGGGTTCCATAGTAAACAAGGAACCCTTATAGTTTCGCCATGTCCGTCCGTCTGTCTGTCCGCGGCTTAGCTCAGAGAAGGTTAGTACTAGAAAGCTGTAATTTGGCATCGACAGTAGTAAAATAAAATCAAGAAAAAAAAAATTAATGTACCTCCCCTACTCGTAAAGTAGGGATGTTTTTTTTTCTAATCTAACCCATGGTGTGGGGTATCGTTAGAAAGGTCGTTCAAAAATATTGTTTGTGAAAACCATTTTTGGATTTAGGGATCCGTTTACGAAATATTAAGCTATTAACTGCAAATTTTTGTTAGAGGCAAGTGTCCACCCTTCCTGCCAGCTAAATGGTTGTACTTAGGTACTTGAATTTGTGAAAAAATTCACAGCAATAGTATATACAAAGAAATTAAAAGGAAAACTATCAGAACTAAGTAGGCTGTACAGGTTAACGAGTAATAATCAACCAACTTAAATTTGCAGTTTGAAAAACATTATCTCCCATACATTCCGTATGGGAGAACATATTTTTCAACTACGATATATGGATAATATACGATATACGGATAAATTCATCCCAGCTACGAACCCTTCAATGTGCGTCGTCCGACACGCACTAGGCCGGTTTTCATTTATATTTCAAAAAGATAATAAATAATATACCTATGGACAATGATTGAGCAAAGAACGAATCAGTCTATGTGATCGTGAACATAAGTAAACTACTACCTAGAACATCGAGTATGAAAGTTACTTCAGTACTAACGGAACAATTCCTAAAATCCACAACGAATAAATAATGTTGACTGACACTCCTGTATTCTTGGTTTCGGCTCAAGGCAAAATGATGGGAGCGTCGTCTGTGTTTCGTTCTAAAGTAGTATTCTGCCATATCTAAATTAACAATACCTACCTGTTCTTGAATATCTTGTGTACTTCTAATAATTAGAAGCCGTAATGATGATTTTTGCTGACATGATTTTTTGTCAAAATATTCCTAACTGACCCCCGCCATTAAATTGTAACTCAAGAACCGGTAATCAGTGGTTGCGAACACTTGTAAGTTGTGTAACGACATTCCAACAAACGATCATAAAGGTTTCTTTTAGGTATTCTAAACGAGGCATCCTTGCTCCAAAATTATCTTGTAGCTGTAAAAAAGCCTTGTAGCAATCACAAGTTGAGGTCAAGTGCTTTTCGGCCCATGCACACCACGTGAAAATGCCGTCATAACTACTCATTTTATTTTATAATAATAATAAAAAACTTCTAGTGAGGAGACTGCCGCGAAAAATGGATAATGTACCTAAGCTTTGTTTTTCTAAAAATGCGGTGAACAGTCACACAATAACGGCTGTAAATATAAAATTTCTTGACACCTTAATCGCAGAATGAATAATGGTACTCCATAATGTAATTTTTTTGACACCGTATGTCATATACTGGTGAAAATTAAAAAAAATCATGACGGCCGATATAATATGACGGAACCGAGCAAAACCGTAGCTTATAACTAGATTGCTGAGTATGGATCTTACAACGAGCCAGGCGGTCAACAAACAAGAATACAGTTTATTTCATTGTCTATATAAGTACTACATGAAACACCATGAAAGAGATACTACACAGATTGGAGGTAGAAAGTGGCAAATTATGGCTTGCAATCAATAAGCAGAAAACCAAGCTTATGGTGATAGATCGTGCGGGAAATATATCGGGCGCCTACAACTTCCAATGCATCGATACTGTGGACAGTTTCGTTTATCTGGGCTCTGATATTAATAGTGAAGGCCAGAAATAAAACGGCGGATAGCCATGGCTAAAGATGCTATGAAACGCCTCCAGAACATCTGGAAAAACCGTGGTATAAGCTATAAAACCAAAGCTCGTTTGGTCAGAGCACTAGTTTTCCCGATTTTCCTCTATGGAGTTGTGACGTGAACAATCCGAGCAAAAGAAAGACAGAGGATGGACGCATTCGAAATGTGGTGCTGGAGGCGGATGCTCCGAATTCCATGGACAGCCAAACGCACAAATGTGTCTTTCCTTTCCCAACTCGACATCAAGACCCGATTGTCTACAGTTTGCCTACAGCGTATTTTGACCTATTTCGGCCACATAATGCGAAGAGGAGATAACAGCCTTGAAAAGCTGGTCATTGTTGGCCATACCGAAGGAAAGAGAGCACGAGGCCGGTCGCCAACACGATGGTCCGACCAAGTAAAAGAAGCGATGTCCGCAAGCAGATTTCAGCAGGTGGACCGGAACCGATGGAGGCAGATTGTCCGTTTAAAGGGGTCCAGTGACCACGATCCTCAGTAATGAGGGATTGATTGAAGATGAAGATAAGTACACATTTTTTTGTTTACTTTACCTATGTCCTAAGTTCCTAATTAAACCGTTGGTTAACATATTGGTGGCGTTTGTATAATTTGCTGGATGCATATTACGAACTTGCTACCATGATATGTTGCGGAGTAGGTCTGTTCGGCTGCGTGTTTGGACTATTGCTAAAATGTTAGAATACTAAAAAAGGCGGAGTGTGTAAAAGTCGGGCAAGTTTATTCGTGAATTTGATGATTTCTTAGATTCCTATGAGTAATTAGGGGGCACTTGCATGAGCTATGTATTTGAAAATTATGTGTCAATTTGTATAGTCGTCAGATGGATTTTTGCAATGATTTAACTACTAATTTTGTAACTTATAAACTTTATTAGCACGAAGCTTTCAAAAGTATGTACCTACATGTTTTTCAAATAGCATTTTTTCTTGAATGACTACCGAACCAAACGTAAGAATTCACGTGAAAACAGTGTCATGTAAGAAAGCAGTGTTTTTCTAGCTTAGGCGTTGTGTAGTACGCTACGCTGCGTAGAGTAATAACGCATAGGCACTGCGTAGCACATCATAACCGTTGTGTAGCACGCTACGCTGCGTAGTACAGCGTAGGCGCCGCGCAGCACAGCGTAGACGTTGTGTAGTACGTTACGCTGCGTAGTACGGCGTAGGCGCCGCGTAGCACAGCGTAGGGGTTGTGTAGTGCGCCGCCGCACTGTGGATCTAAAAAAGGCTCTCGAAGAAATAGGAACTTAAATGGCTTCTAAATAATAGCCAATATTATGTATAAATATATCATAGGATACAATCAGGTAGGCAAATTAGCAACATATATTTTTATTGCAAAAAAAAATGTATGGAGATAATGCTTATATCTCCGGAACGGAGAGAATAACCGTTACATCCTTGCACACGGCGATGTGCAAGGTAACTTTTTATTTATGATTTTGACATACGTCATATAACGGGAGTTACTTATGTTACGTTAGTTAGTTGGTTTTTTTCAAATTAGGTGCCGTTTTTTCCTCAAAAAACGGCACTTATCTGAAAAAATCAAGTGCGTCGATCCACAGTGCGCCGCGCCGTAGGGGTGCTTTGTACAGCATAGCCAGCATGAATGCACAAACATAGTTTTAAGAAAATCCTTCCATCGAGGAAACCTTATTGTCGATACCGATAGCCGTCGGCGCAATCTATTTGCGCCACCGTTATCCAAAACTGTCGCCAGAGCTGAGTCCCCTGTGTGTCGTACCTTAAGGATGCTTAACGCCCTCCTGACCACCAATCCTGAGTGTGATGTGTTTGCTGATGAATGGAGCAGAATTATGCGTGTATGTCTGACGTTTTGCGAGAGTAAGTATGCTAGGTTTTCCTCTATTATATGTTAGTTTTTAAGATATTTCTGTTCACAACTGTTAAATTTCTGTGTTAATTAATGTAATTGGTGTTACCGTTTTAATTAACAATAAACAATTAAACAACAATTAGACCTATGTACCTGGCTTAGTTTTTAAAAAGAAAACTTTTATGAAGCTACGGGAAAATTCAATTATTTTTGTATCCATAAATAAAAAAATAGGCCCATAATCTTTTTCTAAGATTTCTGCGCATCATATTCGAGAATCTATTGAAAACACCACTTTATTTAGTTGAATGATTTAAAAAAAAATTATACAAATGATAGAATGCTGTCAATTTTTTTTAATATTTTTTATTATTCACGGACCATGGTAGCTCTAAGTGCGTGAATACTTCGTACGGACGTAAAGTCGGTGTAGTCTTTAAGTAATAAAAAGGTTAGCACTTCTTTCAGATGAAAAGCATATGTGAAATTAGGAAGTTGCAAGCAAATATTGCATTGAATACAGACTGCAAACTAGATAATATTAAACATTGTCTAGAAAATAACATTAAAAGTGAGAGCTCCAAGCATCTTGCGATGTGTGATTATTGTGTTCCCTACTTTTAACATTAACAAAATGGCTTTAAATGAATAAAATATGCAGGCGCAAAACAAAATTACAACACATAAAAAAGATAAACTATACAGATTTGACCCGTTTCGTGTTGCGTTTTTTGTCAAACATCCAAAGAATTTTCATTCAACATGAACAAATGCCGAATAATAATGTCGTGGGGTGCAACTATTTAATATTAAATCGGCATGTCAAAACAAAACACGTAAGTATACGAGTAGCTTAATTCAATGGAACAAAGAAATCAACAGTCTATGATCGATGCCAAGCTTGTGTGGTTAAAGCATGTTAAAGTGCAACGTACGTTACGAAAGTGGGGCTGGAAAGTGCAGTGTGGGGCCCACTGAATAATAAATGTCCCTTGCCTGGCAACCACGAAGTAAACCATTTTGTATGGCAATTGATTTCTTCGATACGTCAGAAACGCTTGGGACTTCGATGGTTACTAGAATTTCACGCCACTTTCCCATGGGCCGATACGGGTTGTCGATTATTGGTTTCAAGGAATGAAGTTTTCAGTATGGTGTGGTAAGTATTGGGATTTCCTATAGTGTAGCTATTATGTATTAGGTTTAGGTATTAATTGCGGTAAGCGGATGGAATAGATAGCGTAATTATGCTTATTCGTCGGAGTCGGTAAGTATTAAATTAATTTGCGTACATAAATTACGTTGACGTTTGAATACAGCTATAGTTTTAAATAGGTAATAAATTATACCTTTCATTTGTTTCCTCATAATTACGTGTGTTTATTATGGGAATAACAGTCATGCAATAAATCATTATAGCAAAATATTCTTTGTTGTAACATAGAATAAATAATAGTACTAACGGACTGTTGTAATTCTTTTTCTATGTTATAATTAGCAACTTATAGGTATAATTTTCCCAAAAATGTAGATCTTACATTGCTCTCTCTTGCATCTGTATACAAACAGATGCAAGAGAGAGCAATGTAAGATCTACATTTTTACCTCTTTATTCTCAAAGAAAATTAAAGGAAAATTATTTGAAAGGAAAACTTTATTCTTATTAACATAATATGTTTAATTTCCTTAAACCTTTGGGAACAACCTTGTTTGTAAAGGCCCACTAGGTCATTAAATAATACTATAGTAAATGTGATTATGACGCGTAATAATTGAGTAGTGCGTAGGTTCGTACCTACATTGTTTTTATAACCTTTAAGAGAGTTTATTTTTGCAGAAAATCACCATCTGCGAAGCCTTTTCCCAACTATGTTGGGGTCGGCGCCCAGCCTAACCGGATGCAGCTGAATACCAGTATTTTACATGGAGCCACTGCCTATCTGACCTCCACAATCTAGTTACTGGGTAACACGATGCCCCTTGGTAAGAATGGTTGTCAGACTTTCGGGCTTCTGACGACCCGTAACAACTGTCAAAGATGTGCAAATGACAGCCTTGACCAACGGCTTTACGTGCTTTCCGAGGCACTGAGGGTTCTTGGTATGTAAAGATGGTCACCCATCCACGGACCAACCGCGGCAAGCGTAGCTTAACCTGATCGATCGACCCGTACGCCTATTATTACTTAGCCCTGGCTCTCTTTTTGCAGAAGATAAGACGTCAAAAATTATATAACTTAAACCTGGAAGTTTCTGGCAGAGGAGGCGCGGTGTGCCAGTAGAGAATTTTCCAAAGTGCCCTTAATTAATTAAATTGGTTTTAAAGGAAAACAATAACCATTTATTTATCTACGATAACTGACAAGGTGGTCCACCGTAAGGACAACAGAAGACTAAGTGGCATTTATTATGGAAACAGGATTCGGTAACGTATTGGTGCTACTTACATGGTGATACAATTTTACAGTCTTCAAGTGAGCGTTTATAGCATCTCCAGCTATCTAATTACGTAACACATTTACGTAAACAATTACGACTAATCTGTTTCATTTTGACAGTTCAACAATATTCTTTGCGTTATTTACGTTGTTGAGCAGATTTTTCTTTCGAACTTATGAAGCAATGTATTAGCAATCTGTTTCAAAACTATTCAGATTGATCGTGTATTACAGAATAAGGGTACTGATCTCCAAACTCTCCACAAGGCCTTAAACTAAGAGATTTTTATCATGGCTATCATGTTATGTTCTATTTTAGTCTATGTCATAGCAAAGTAATGGGTTTTTCCGGTCCCACTGATACAATAGGTACTAATTTCCACTTAACCTGCTAGCGAAATTAAACTAGATTAGCACAAGCAGATATTATCGAATGCACAATTATTTATGACAATCATGTGTTTAGTAACGCTAATATTTCAGAATGATAATATTCAACAACAGGTTTTTAACATTCCATAAAGATATGTATACCGATTAGTCTTATCTACATTAGAAACGTCTAAATAATGATGAATGAAACCAAGCTGCCTATTATAACGGAACTGCCCCACCTGCTTGCATTGCTATATTTACCAGACAAACACACGTCGTCGTCAAGCCAGTCATGAAAATGTTCTTTTTTCGTGTGACACATGACAAAATTTATGAGACGAGCGCAAACATTAGTCATTTGCAACGGAGCGTAACAGACTACCAACGGCTGAAAGAATAGCATTACGCCGTTGAAGTTTTCTAGTTAGATCGTAATTGATAATCTAATTTTTATACTGGTTATGTGCGAGAGAATGAGACGAAGTCATAGGCATTATGCGTGTAGTCTGGAGTCAGTAGTTGCGGCGACGATGTATCGATCCGCAAGAGCGATGACCTCTATGAAAACATCTTTTAGTCTGCATTTCAGGGCTTTTTTATTTCAGAACTGTTTGAAAAAGCAGTAATGAGATAGGATTGTTGACCGTATATAGAGTAAATACAACATTTCTTGTTATTCTTATGACTAACAAGGTTGAGTTGGTAATGATTGATCTGGTGTTGATGAGTCAGCCTTCGGATGAGCCCATATGGTTCTGATGATACAAACGTACTGAGCAAAATAATTAAGGCATTGAGTTGCACAATGCAGAATAGAGATCAAATGACTGCCAATTAACATTTCAGCACAATTGCCACTTTAGTTTTATGTCTAGTACCAAATGTTCTCAAGGCTCGTTATTTTGTGTCATTTGATAAAAATAATCAGTAAGATCCTGCAAACAGTGTGTGCGTCAGTGTTCAGTAAGCAAACACCGCGGTAGTTTCCATTGACGAAACAAACACGCGACCTTAGCAGGGCCACACGGCATATGTACCTGCCTCACTTAACAAGGTATGCACGACATGCACGTATTTAAAGCCTTATTTCAGATTGCAGCGCTGTCAAGCCTGTCGCCAGCAGCTACCTACACTTACCTCTGCACCACCACTCTTGCTACGGTATTTGAGATAGGTATTTCAGCAGATCGTATGTTTCAGTTTAACTGGCCTAAGCCATTGGTGATTGAATTCATAGAAAGTTAAATTCTGAACAGGAGCGAATTATCGTGTTATTTGGATAATATAGCTATAACGCTCTGGAGTAACCACACAAATTTTAAGCTATTGTTAACATAGTTATTGTTTAACTTTATGACGTAATTTCTCAAATAATGAATTAGGTATATTGTGGATTTCAGAATTTGGGAAAAAAAAAACCAGGAAAAATATTTTAATATTAACTTACCTATGATGGATCGTACATATACAATTAGCAGCTCTATTAAATCATATATTCCGAAGCTTGTTACAACGACGACTATGTCATTCCTGTATAAAATCTCTCATTGTGATGTTGATTTTCATGTGACTTGACAAGATATTGTGCTAATAGATACACGTAGGTACGTATAAAATTAATGTTTCGCTACTGTGCGAGCAATCAAAATACAGTTCCCGATTGTTACTACTGTTTGAGCAAAGTAAGGAGATAGGTATAACACGCACAATGATAAGTTCGAGCTTCGAGACGACCTACTCTAGGATGGGATGAATCAAAATGAAGAGGAAACAATGTCATCTAGAGCAGAGAGAACTATCGAGCGTAGTCTTACAGATAGTTACTATTGATACGTTTTTCCTACCTTATTGAAGCTTCGTGCAGACTAGAGTGACGCGACAGCGCGACGCGACACCGGTTATTGTTATACCGTGAAGTTTTCTTAGAAATTGTATTGTTCGTGTCGCGTCGCGCTGGTTTGCATGAGGCTTGAAGACAAAACGCTTAGAGACTGTATTTAGGTATACATTTTTTGATGATAATTATAATTATTATTGATTAAGGGGCGAACTTGACTCCTACCGAATGGACAGGCCTGTTATTACAGGCCTGTCCATACATAGGCCTATGTATTTCATTTAAAAGTTCTCGGTATCATTCATTATGAAATACAAATACTAAACGAAGAAGTTTGAGGCCTAGAGAAGTGCGAGCATTGAAGAATTTTTTACAAACTTCATTCCACTAAATCCACATGACGTGAATTAGAGGAATTCTATTGTTTAACTTTTTATGTCATGCCTTTCGGTTTTTGTCGTTTTCTTCGTTCCATAGGACATGACAGATATTCTTAAGAGTTAAACTTCCAGCAGACTAGCCCGACGCGACAGCGCGACGGCGCGACACCGGTTATTGTTATACCGTGAAGTTTTCTTAGAAATTGTATTGTTCGAGTCGCGTCGCGCTGGTCTGCACGTGCCTTTACTAAAGTTCGCGCCACTACTCAAGTCCACCCGCGTAAAACGCCAAGTCAGGAACTTTGGACATAGGTGTGCAATACAATGCACTTTGGTTGTGGTGGCTTTTTAGACGCTATCGCCTTATGTGAATAATTATTTGATAACATAGTTGACCACTTCCCTGAATAGATAAGTAACTGGTATTCCAGTTACTGTTTGAAAAGTTTAACGAAAGTAATTATGGGACGACAATAAGTAGGTTAAGATTAGAGTAACTTGTCTTAGAGTAGACAGGTAGGTATGTAATGCAATTGATTTTTGGTTAATTAATTTGCTAACGGGGAAGAACGGACCAATTTAAAATTAGGGTAGGTACATAAACATTCACATGATTTTGTAAAAGCAAGGTACCTACCTCATACCATGAGCTATTAGAGTATTAGAGACTGCTATTTTTAATTCGATGTTCATACACATCTCCCTCCATCAGGTAACTACTAATGCCATGCGTGACTGATGCGTGTTTTAATCAAGTTAATCACCACGAAATATTTGTTCCGGTATCAATACCAGTATACCGGCCGGCGGCTGCCCTGACACCTTGTGATGTGGATAACTACCTATTAGCACAAGCACATTCATTTTCATTAGGTACCTACGTATAAGGAAGATACCTACACAATTGGTTATGTAAAATGAGTACTAATAAGCAGATCGATTGGGCAGATTCTGTTACCGATAAAGCGGTGAAAATATTATGACGAATTTCGAATCTCTCAAATATCAAATACAAGCTGGGCCCCGGTTTCACCCGAATAAGTTCATTCCTGGTTGGAATATCGGGATAAAAAGTAGGTATCCTATGTCCTTACCCAGGCCATGGTCCAGGTCCATGGTCAAGTAATTTTGGACTTAGGGCGTGTGCAGATTGACGAATTATATAATTACCTACTTACAGGAAACTTTTTTTTTACAAATCTTTGTGAATGTCATGGGTAATCAGTAGATTTTACCAAGGTACTGCAATACATATAGTGGCGAACCTAAGGTCTACACGTAGTTTATCGGTTCTGTACACTGTGTGAATCCTTATTCCGCCAATTACAGATTAACTCACTGACCTAAGTACCTACAACTTAAATTCAAATTATGTAATTGGAATTTAAGTTCTTCATCTTCCGACGAAAGTTGATTTTTTTTATGTCTGCCAGAGTTCTGGAATGACAACCTTATGAACAGCACATTAGGTACTATAATTTCATAAAAATCTATACTGGATATTTTGATTTGAGACGTTATTCGTTTTGTTGGAATTGTTGTTTATGTAAGTACCCCTATTGTAGTACTTACATAAACAACAACTCAAACAAAACGAATATTTTGTACATTTATATAAACAACTTGCGTGCACTTACTTGTATAAAACTTTAAGGAATGTGCCGAATCCGCGACATGTTGCTACTTCACCGGTGTATGTTACAGTCATTGTTTGTTTTTATAAGTTTACTAATTAATTTTAAAAATATCACAGAAACACATATAATGAAATACTAAAATGTTCTTTCCATACACAGGCACAGTCAAAATAGTTTTTTAAGTATTTTGAATCCACAAATCATTGTTCGACTTTCACTGAACACATCGCCGTACTTGTAAGTAAACGAAATTTATTTTATTTTATTTACTTATGTTAATTTTATTTGATAAATTATTGATTTAATATTCGTCAAAATGATTAATTTAGTTAGGGTGAAGTTTTGTTATTAACAAATAGTGTCTCACTCACATTATCAAGTTTCGATGAGATTAAATATTTTTTTAGCATCACACTTGCAAACACTGACTCTAACCGGAATGAACAAAGAACAACAATGAAATGATTAAATGAATGAACTTCAACTTCGCCAACTTCACAACATAAATAAACCATAGACACAGAGCACTATATAATAATTTATTTTTAACACTCTCATAACACTCTTACTACTCTATGCTTTTACATGTTTAGAGCACAGAACCTAAATAACTCTAGGTTTAGAGAGTGTGCGTCTTACTAACTATGCGTTTGCACTGGCGAAACATTCACAACAAAACATGTTGGAATCTCTATTTACTGTCAATTTTCCATACAATTTTTGACAGGACCTAGAGATTTCAACATGTTTTGTTGCGATGTTTCGGCAGTGCGAACGCACAGTAAGAGTTTGCACTGGCGAAACATTCACAACAAAACATGTTGGAATCTCAATTTTCTGTCAATATTCCATACAATTTTTGACAGGAACTAGAGATTTCAACATGTTTTGTTGAGATGTTTCGCCAGTGCAAACGCACAGTAAACTTGATTGAAAAGTATGAAACTTAACCTTCGTGCAGACTAGCGCGACGCGACACTGGTTATTGTTATATCGTAAAGTTTTCTTAGAAATTGTATTGTTCGACTCGCGTTGCGCTGATCTGCACGTGCCTTTACTAAAGTCCGCGCCACTAATCTCCGATAGACGCGGCGCTAGTGTCTATGTCATTGCATCAAATTGCATTTAGAAAAATGTAGTTCCACAGCTTTTCCGCCGGACTTCAGTAGTGGCGCGGACTCTTCACGGTTGAAAATCAGTACACCAATGTAAAAATAGCCTTTGCGAACAGCGTGCCCATGCCGCCCATGGAATATCAAGATATAGTGGACATACTTACGGAACGATTCTTTTCGCCCACGGATATTTTAAAGATTGTACACACTTTTCAAAAAAGAATAATCGGCTCCAATCGAATCGGATCGCACTTGAAAAGTGAAGGATCAAGGAAGAGTTTTGTGGTTTCTCATAAACTCATAATCATCGACGCAGCAAGCCACAGAGTACTTTTTAATATAGCAGCAAGCTTACAGTTAAAATTAAAACCCCTTAGCGTAGAGTTTGAAGTCCCTCATAAAATTATTTCCCCCTGATGATAAAATCTTGCAACCAGACTCCGAGTATCCGTATGGAATCGTACCGGGGACGCGTCACTATTGAAAACATTCAGAAAAAAAAAGCACCGTGCAAGATGGCGGACTTTAACTTCGATTTCGATTCATAAAATTCTGTAAAAGTGTTTGATTGTATGTTAACGAATTACGGTTTTGGGTTCGTTGTACATCTAAAAACACAATTTACTGTTTATTAAATATTTTGACATTTGAAGACCATTACTGATGTGAATGATTATCAACTTTCACAATGAGCGAAATTGCCAACAGTGAAGGAGCTTCTGAATCTGAGAAGCCGGTTCAGAATGATGTTATACAATTCCCGCCCTTCCCAGGTATGCCCATAATCCTTGAAATCGAATACTTCTTCCTCTTAGTTTTAACATAAATAAAATCATTTGTAACTCACTGTCTTTAGATCCTAAAGATGAAGATTTCGACGATGATATTGCGGAAGACGAAAGAAGTCACTACAAAACTGTTTTTAAAGGTACGCAATTCCAATACGCATACTGTCATCATGTTATTCTATCTAACGTTACAACTCGCTAAGTATCCGTCCCAAATGGTTAATTTTTTACCAATATTATTATATTCTTATTTCAGATCTGAACACTATAAAGGGTATGAGATTACATTGTTCGGCTTGTGATCGTCATATGGGTTGTTCAGCACGCAATGAAGTGCGTATGCGAGCTCACCCAATGCTACGCACCTTAGTGTGTCACAATTGTCACGTTTTTTATAATAGTGGAGAATTTGAAAAGGGTGATGATGGCTCAGAACTATACTGCAGATGGTGTGGCCAAGGTGGTCAAGTATACTGTTGCTCCGACTGCCCTCATGTATTTTGTGCGGTAATAATAATGATTTTTATTATTTAAACAGTTCAATTTATCTATATTATAAATCTTATTGATTACTGATTAATAATGAATATTATTTGATATTAACAGAAATGCATAAAGCGCAATTTGGGAACTCCCAAGATCAAAGAAATTGAAAATGCAGATGATTGGAAATGTTTCAAGTGTAACTCAAAATGTCTGTGGGATCTTCGAGCCTTATGCTGGGCTGTCTTGCGCTTCTGTGATCTTAAAAATAAGTAATACTTTATTTACTATTTCCTTATTTATCTGTTATTTTATAAATTATTAGCGACCCATCATGGCTTCGCACAAGTGCAATTTACATGTGAATGGTATTCTGTTCACAAATTCTGAGCAGTAACCTAACAAAAAGTACTGGACTTGCATGAATGACTACCTTGTCGGTCTCGTGGTTGCAAGTGCTACTGCTGAGGATGAGGTCCTGGGCTCGATTCCCAGGTGGGGCAAAGAGTTATTGGTATTGGGTTTTTCTATATGGAATTTCTCAGAAGCAGCCCTGAGTCTGGATTTGTGCCTGATTGATGGCAAAATAGGCGCCCCTAATAAATAGGACTTAAACATAACTGGCGAAATGTAGGTGTACTATAGGTACACGTCTGCCCAACCCTTCGGGGAAACAAGGCATGATTTCACATTGTGGCCTATGTCCATCTGATATAATGTACCTTTCAAATGGTGAAAGAACTTTTCAAATAGGAGGTGTTGTTCTGGAGATTACCCTTTGCATATACACATACTCACAAAAATCACTCGCTCTTTATATTGTTAGTATAGACTAGCACTGCCAGTTACCAGTTAATGCTTCCAGGCAGATTTAAGACATTCCCATACAAACTTTCATCTCTCCTAACACTGCTGTATGCTGAATGTAAATTACAAAAACAAAGTATGTGGTCAAACTGAGTAAAGACTGCAGGTCTTTATGTAATCCAACAACAGTTATGTTGCATATGCAGCTAAAGTCAAAATCTTGGTTAACTCATTATTTACAGAATGGCATACCAAACTCAAGATCCTCAATTAAAAGAAGCTTATAAGAAGGAGTGCTCTATTGATTACTCAGAATGTTGCAAGAATAAAACGAACAAGCGAATTCAAAAGACAGAACCTAAAAAGAAGGAAATCAAGAAGGAAACTGATGCAAAGTTGGCTGCTAATAACATAATATCTAAAATTCCATCTACAATACAGGTACCTTTGAATTTCTTATCTGTTGATTATTTAAACTAAATTCGGAAGAACTTTTATACCTAGTATAAGTCTTATCCTGTAACTAAATAAATTTTGACACTTGGTAAAAAAAATCCAGGGATATAATATATCTGATTTAGGTAAAATCAGCCCTTAATGAATTTTTGTCTTTCATTGTAGGTTAAAAAGTTTGCTGCAGTGAATATGGATGACATAAAACCAGAAAAAAAGGCCCAAAAGAGATCTTCAAGTCCAAAAAATAAAGCTATTTTTGTGAAGAACCCTATTACTATAGCACCATGTGCAAAAGTGCTGAATCCTGTTAATGTACCACCTCTGGCAAAAAAGATGAGGGTATGATTCTTTTTTATTACCTCTATGTTAGAGAAGCTTTTGCTATAGTACAAAAATATGCTCATTCCATATGGAGTGAGATTCTTTAAATTTTGTCTAAATTGTTACTACCATTGGATAAGGGCTGCAGATGGGAGTGCCTTTAATGAAGTTTTGAGATGTAAAGAAAAAAAAAGGTCGTAACTTGAATTTTGTGCAGTAGTTGTAATAAAAGTGTGTACTATTGGTAGGTGAGCCCATAGTGTTTTTGAGCAACCATATGCAGGGCAAAAAGGTGATAGCTGAGTAGTTGCAGCATGATGATGAGAGAACGCCGAAAATATGTTTGATAGTTTCAGATACAAACCTTGTAATGAAATGAAATGAAATTGTTTATTCTGTAAATAGGATATCGGAATCACTTTTACACGTCATATATTTTTTTTTATTAAAAATAAGCTAGATGAGGTCGGTGTTTCCTATGTGACTACTCTGAGAAGAAAGGCCGAAACAAACTCAGAGGTCGTAGTCTCTTTTAAAGTCCAGACATAATCTTGGTCAAGTCATATGAGGACCATGTGGATAAGTGTCTGAAATGGTCTTTTGAGGAAAGAACCACACAGATTTGAGTGGACCTGTCCAGTCAGTGCAAGCATTTGTCAGTAATCGTGGAGCTCAACTCAAAACTGAAGGAGCTCAACTCGACGAACAATACCAAAGAAAGGATATTTGTCTAGGCCGCATCAACTACTCAAACTGCCAGACCATCATTAAAACTAAATGAGAAAGAAAAAATAAATGAAAGAGAAAACATAAAAATAAAATATCCACATAGTCCTCACATTCACAATAATTAAAATAATATGATACTTTACAAAGTAATCGTGTGCAGTTTGAATATAATTTTCAACAATGTCAATATTTGTGGTCAGGGACCTGTTTTTTAGATTTCCAAAATAGACAAAAAATAATCTGATCTTCAGAGCTGTTGATTTCCATATGATTGTGTGCAGCCTGAAACATTATGACTTAAATAGTCAAATCTCGAATGTGGTACATTGGAGATCCAACTCATCCACTAAAACTACCAAACTGATCGCGGATTGCTAATAATATTTTTTTTTGTCAAATATGATGACGAAATTGTGGGCTCAAAATGTTCAAAATCTGATGATATTGATCATTAAGATTTGGACAATATTTAAAAGGATGTTCTGGGCAAATAAAAGTTAGTCTGGGCATAACAGTAGATGCCAAACTTCAGTAGGGCCGCCTCAGGAAAGTAAGACAATATACTGACGTTGATACAGCTGAATTAGTCTTATTTTCATAGTGTTATGTCCTACGGTATTCTGCTGTGGGGCAGCCGTTGACATTAAAAAGATATTTGTTCTTTAAAAACGAGCTGTTCAAGCAATTAACCAGTTAGGTGTCAGAGTTTCCCTGACAGATTTTTGTAAAGTTATTGGTATGATCACAATGGCATCTCAATTCATTTTCGCCAACATCTTATATATTGAGCAAATATAAACTTATACACAAAAAACAGTGATATTCACAATATTAACACCAGATAAATTACGTTCTCCATTTGACTGGCTTCATAAGGTTTGTTGGGCTTGGTATACATTTTTATAACAAGCTACCCTCTTTGCTAGATTTTCCTTTTAATGCGTTTAAACCTTAAGTCAAATCCAACCTTTGTTCAAAGGCATACTAATAGGGTAATAGGTAATACGAGGTGGTGCCCGCAACTCCACGTCAAAGCGCGTATTTTGCGTACGTGGGAAAATCGGTTATTCGATCCACCCCAGCTCCTCAAAGAGGGCCAGCACCGCTTTGGTGTCACTGACAATCTTACGTGGGGCGCCTGGGTTACCAAACTTTCCGGTCCTCGCCGGCAAAGTTGCCGTGTATGTGGCGAGCACCGGGAAGTTTAACAGCACATCAGCTGTTGTCTCATCGTCGACCATGCGGGTTCTGCACAGCAGACTGTCTATGACTCCTATAACAAAGGTGTTTATCAAATGACCCATGGCCAGTTACAGCTGCTGTAACTGTACGCAGCTGTTGGTTCGTTAGTCGGAGAACCAGTTTCGTGAGGCGTTTATCGATTGCAGGGAGTGCCTCCTTAGCCTGCCTGCCCTCACCGTGGTCCAACCATAGTTTGTGATGTTGGTCCTTGGTTCGTTTTCTTACCAGAGTGCGTAGGTACCCGAAGGAGAGTGGCGCGAAGGGTCCAGGCCCCGCTGATGCCATGCTCGACCCCTTCTGGCAAGTTCGTTGGCTGCGTCGTTGCCCCGCGAACCGCTGTGTCCTTTGATCCATTGAATGGTTATGTTATTGAGGCTACCCACCTAGTTTAGGCGCTGGTGGCACTCGTATATCAGCCCAGAGTCAACAGTGTGACTGTTTAGCACTTGCAGAACAGCCATGCTGTCTGAGAGTATTTGTATCGAGTGATCCTTAACTTCCCTGGCCATGATGGCTGAAGCCCCAAGAGATATATCCATGCATTCGGCCTGGGACACTGTGTTATGGACTCCCAATGGTGTGGCTATGTGTATGTTGAAGTCCTCCGAGAAGATTCCAGCACCTGTGCCACTACCTGTTTTGGATCCGTCTGTGAAGATTCGTAGCTAGGCGATCCTCGTGAAGTTGGATCCTGTATAAGACACGACGGCGCTTGACGTGGCAACACGTGTCCGGGCTCGCAACAAGCCAATCGTCATCCTGAGGATGCCTCGTTGAGAGGTGAAACAGGTGTCGATCTCTTACAGGGTTCTTTATGAACTCTTTAAGAACTGTTAAGCGGTTTAGGTTACTAAATATAAGTCGTCTATTGTATTTCATTAGTAATTAACTGTTTATTTATTTTACTTCGATGGTCATAGCTTATCATTTGTCACATGTGACAGCTATATGTAAGCGGGCACGTTTGGAGACTTTTATTTAGGTATAAAGTCCTGTTTACGTTTTTATTGTTTATTTACAATTTTATGAAAAATCTAATTCCGTCGATTTAGAAACTTTGCCAAAAAACCACATTTAGGTAAATAATAAAGACCATAATGATAAATTGAGGGGGTGTTGAAGTTCGTAGGGGAAAGTACGAATACCGCGGAGACGAAATCGCGAACGAAGTGCTAGTACAGGTATAAGAAATAACCTTTAGTGCCCCATTTATGGCCACTTGCGTTATCAGAGGGTACTTCAAGAACTTTTTTTTTTCTAAAATAATTATTTATTACATATTTTTTATTACTGTTACAGTTACCAAATTCTTCCATGATGACACCTATACGGCATGCAAATGAAAGGAAGCAAAATATTTCTACTTATGCTCGCATTCGGCCTAAGCCACCTCACCTCCCGATGGCCATTGCTAATTGTAGCTTCAATGGCTTTGGTACTAGCCCGGGCTTTGGCACTAGCCCGGGCTTTGGAGCTAATCTTTACAACTCTGTTGCCGATAATATTAATTTATCTTTAGAAAGTTTAACACAGGTAAATATTTTTTTTTTAAATTAAATATAACCTAGCCTGGTTCACAGTCTATACTATAATACACAATATTTAAACAATCAGCAGAATAATTGAACGTAGTTAAACTGAAAGGATCCAACCCACACTATGGGCGAAAATGAGTTATGTATACCAAAACACTCTTTGTAGTTAAAACTTAAATATCACAAAAACAATCCGAATGCATCATGTCATTATTCAAACTAGGCTGAGAATCAGCACTTTTCGAACGTCAAAATTACATAAGACAGTCCTCCAAAACGCCCACCCTTCACCACTTCCTAGTGCGTTAGCTGGGAAGAAGAAGTGGCGCAACAAACTCCCCAGCAGCACAGCTGTCTGTTCACCCCATTACCATACCAACCCATATGTATGGCAGGTCACACGATAACACAATCTGATCTTAAAACTTGAATATCTCAAAACTGACTCTGTGTGGGGTGGATCCTTTCCGTTTAATTACGTCCAATTATTCTGCTCATTGTTTAAATATTGCGTTTTATAGTATTATATTCGTGTAACACTATATTGTGGGAATTATAGTGCACTCAATTCAGAAATCTTCATAATATTTTTGAATCGTCTGACCTTTGTTCCTAGTGTCTCTGTGATACTGTCTAGAAACACTATAAAACCTATTTTATAAATGACATTTCAGTCTCGTACTAGGATTACCAATCCCATTTAAAAAGGTTAGTACTTAATTGTAATTCATTATTTTAATAATACATCATATTCCTCATTTTTTTGGTTACAGGGATTAGACATGTCAGCTGTTTCTTCTACATCTCATAATATTCAAGATGATGATGTTGTATGTACTCCAGATTTCCCCCTGGAACCTTTATGCGAGGTAAATTTATTGACAAATTCATAAACAGCTGAAGTAATTAACCTTGAAAACTTACATTTGATTATTATTTTCAGGTTACTGAAGACATCGATGATGACGTGCAATGCATCACACCAGGTCCTGTTGCACCCCCTAAAGTTAATAATCCTCCTCCCTTAGTACCTCGATCTACAAATACTTCAGCTGCTGAAATAACATCAGACAATATCGTTCAAATGACAGATAATGATGTAACCGTAAATGCATCTACTGGAGGATTGAAATTTCGAGTGGATCCGCAAACTTTATCATCTAATAAAATGTATCGCCTACCTGATGGACGCATATTTGCTATCAATGCTAATCCAAGTATGCCTGGCGGATATTCTGCTACTATTGTAGCAGTCACAGAACCCACTGGTAAACCAACACCTAGAGGCGCAACATATGCAGCTAAACTTAGCGCAGTTTCGTCGGCCTTACCCGTTGCTACACCTAAAGCAAGTCGGAATATGCCTCGCATTTTGAAACGAAGTACGCCAAAAGCTATTAAGATAACAAAATCTTCTGAAATTCCGTCAACTAGGGATTGTGATTTAAATGTGCCTGTGGAGTGGTATAGATACAATTTAATTGATGCGGCTGACGCTTTGGAATATGCTCTCTCACGGCTTCATAAACTGAAAAAAGAAGCTACTACAGTATACTTGCGTACACGAACCGTTCATGAAATGCGAAATCTTCATCGAACATTAGAGCGATTATTGAGTACGTCAGCTAGTAGATTTGGTGAAATCCGCGAAAATCTCAATAAAGGACTTAAACAGTATGTTTTACGAAAATCTGGTGGTGACAATAGTGAAGACGATGATGACGTAGAAATATTGCCCGACATGGAGGACAATGATGATCCAATCTTTATAGACGAAAATTCAGTGGAATCAACTACAAATGGTAGTGAAAATCATGAGGTAGATTTGACAGGCGCTGGTAGTAGTGAGTACAATGATAGTGGAGAAAATAATAAAGATAACAACTTTTCCAAAAGTGACATTGATCCACAAAATGTCTCTGTGAATGACAATGAAACCAGTGACCATGGCGATGTACTAGCAGTTATTAGTCACAATAATACTTTTGTGGCCGCTAGGGTAAATGAAATTACCGAACAAGCCAGTGAAAACAGGGATAAATCTGACAGCGATAATGTTAAAGACAATGAAACTGAGAACAAGGAAAAGGAAAATGTAACTACACCTAATATGGAAAACGAAGCTGATAATAATGCTGAAGAAAATAAAACTGGTATCAACAATGAAGAAATAGAACCAGACGACAATATTAAAAAACATGGAACTGAGAACAATGCTAGCAAAAATGAAACAGAGGAGCAAGTTAAGGACAAGGAAAACATAACTATGGAAGTAGACGCTGACCCGAATGAATCTGACTGCAATAAACAGACAATTGCAACAGATAATGTTGACAGTGCGGTCGAAACGCCCCTCTGCGACGATTTAGCATGTAAAGAAGCAGCTGACGAGGTTAATGGCGTAATGCCAGAAACCGTGAAAAGTCCAGGAAAACTAGCTAAAATCGCAGAAGAAGAAGATAGTATGAATCATAAAGATTTAAGTGATAAGGCTGATAGTCAAGATAGTGATGATAAATCGCAAGATGCTGAAATGAGTGAAGAGATGATTGAAACACTGTTGAAAGATGATAATGTAGGGGATGAATCAGCATCCAATTTAAAAAGTGTGGATGTGTCAGAAGTACTACAAGAAACCTAAATAGTAAACATTTTATATCTTGTTTTAGTTAAGATATGTATGTACTAAATATACAATTAAGATAGTAATATAAGTGCATAAATAAAACTGGTCAAGATATTAATATTTGAACTTGCTTCTCAAGCAATCGAAACAAAATTTCTGACAAATATGGTCTTACTATAAGATGCTTATTTGTTAAGCAACTTATTAAAAGAACATATTAAGTTTAACACAGGCGAATGTTTCTGCTTTGTTACCGATTGGTAGTCCATTGTTTGTTAACTATGTAGTTGGTGAAACTCTGCATTCGAGTGTCCAACATAACGCAAATGTTATCCTACATCAAAGTGTGATACGTTTGTATTACTAATAAGTTTGAATAATGCTATGGCAAAGAGGAATAGTCGATAGCAGTCTGATGTGAGTCAGTCCTGACTGACAGACTGAAATTATTTACCCATCATCTTTCCCTAAACATATATAAGAATGCCTTCTGAAGAGAGCGTTAACAGAATTATTTTCAATGGAGAGTTATTTTCATAACTAGCTGTGCCGTTATCGGGTCTCGGGACGGAAAAAGGCTGCCACTATATATAAAACTTCATTCATCATCAACATAATTTCAACCGAAAGACGTCCACTGCTGAACATTGGCCTCTCCAAAACGTCGCCACATCGACCGGTCTGTGCTTTTCGCATCCAGCGGATTCTTGCGGCCTTAACAATGTCAGCGGTCCACCTTGTGGGAGGCTTTTCAACGGAACGCCTTTCGATACACGGTCGCCACTACAAAACCTGTCTGCCCCATTAGCCATCTGTTCTGCGGGTAATGTGCCTGCCCACTGGTACTTAAGTTTGACAATACTTGGAATTGTCGGTTCCCTTGCCATTGCCATTTGGTTGCCTTTCAGTTTCTCTTAATGACGGCCATTGCGAGCGACCACGTTTCAGGCCCATAAGTCATCACCCTCATCCATCATTTTCAACTTCATCAACTGTTGCTAATGCAACAAATATTAAATTCGTAAACCATTAATAATAATAAAAAATATATCTGACTGTATACATGCACTATGAGTTTGTGGATTTATGGTACCCTATTCAAGATGCGTTTGCTCCAAAGTACATCGGTCCATCGACAACCACGATCAGTCGATCCATTTTGCCAACATCTCACCTGAAGAGTGAGGTGAAGTGAGCTGTCCATAATGTCGATCCCTAGCTTTAGGTGCAATGATAGCTCACATCAAGCTCACTTCACCCTAGTTATCACGGTGAGATGTTTACAGAATAGCACGGTAGTACACTAACGGCTCTTGCTTGCTTTATCTCGCTGACGCACGCTATATCGGTGATTCCGGTGCTGTCATTTTTGAAATTATTGCGAATCTTTGAATTCGTGGTCTAACAAATTGTTTCGATGATTACTTCGGACTTCTGGGTAGATTAAGAATTAATTATACTAATTAAAGCTAAATATTATTAGCTATGTTTATTGTTTGAACTACATATATTCCGGGTCAACATTACTACCATACTACAAGTTGTATGCCAGAAAAATCAAAAAGCGACGGAATATGCTTAGAAAAACATTTGAATAGATTAAACTACCAGCCTTTTATCTATGGTTTTATCTCGAAAAATGATCTAGATTTTCTATAAACCTAAATCTAAACGAGGTTGACTTTTTGAACCATGTTCAAAACCGGCGCAGAACTGGCGGAGCGCGGTTTTCAAATATCAACATTGCGCCAGTTGCAATCATGTGGAAAGGATTGTTAACGTTGTATACGCGGCCACAGCTAGTTGAAAATAAGTGTCCTTTGAAATGCTGTCTTCAATTTGAAGTACTCATTTCTAAACTCTCCAGGCGGTGTTGTATCTATGATAAATAAGGGTCAGCGACCCAACGCAGACAAAGCAGCGAAGTGCTCGGAACTATTTTACATTCATAAATGGATAATTAAACTAAATCCCAACTTGCATACTCGCATATATTTGTGCAAAAAACATGCTCTAGCATTTTGCTACGCCGAGCGGATCAACTTAGGGCCAGCCCTAAGTCGATCCGTTCATAAAGAACTATTGTGTCTGCGCGCCCGTTCAGAAACAACATTCAATTATTGGAACAACTTGGGCGATACAGGCGGTAGTTACAATAACTACCAATATTTTTATACTTATTGAATACTTTTTGTCAATGGTGTACCAATTCGATGCATGTTTCGGTTATTGTCACTAGTTCCGCCGTATTGATTCATGATAATTTCCAAATTCATCATTGCCTAGTTGTATTAGATAATAGAGAACTAAACGTTTTATAGAATAATAGACGTTTATACAAATTATATATAATTATCAACATTGAAAAACCATATTATATACTGCCATTGATACGGAAGTAGAGCTAGCCTGTAATGCATTTTATTCAATATCCATTATTTTGTTATAATATGCGTTAGTTTTAAGTAAGTACAGATACAATAAAAGTATAAATACTAATGAGTTAATTGGTGTTTTTACGTCCTATAGGCACAAAAGTACATTTTTTGTTTCTCGATTAAGGTTACTAATATCTGAAAACTGATCTATCACATAAGACTAAACAGGAGAAAACTGTATGGAAGTAAATGTCTGATAAAATAGATAATATTTATGGCATAATCTCAAGGACATTAATTCTACTATAGTAGTTATGTATGTTGAATTTAATACAATTAATTTATGAAAAATCTTCATTGAATATTTTCTATCGTTCCAACACAATGTTCATACTGAACAATTTATATGAGAACATTCCTGTTTCCCTCTCAGGAAGTGCACATCGGCAAGCTACATAACACTTTGTGGCTGCTCGGTTTAAGTGCCTACTTCATTCGTAGAAAAATTACAAGAACAATAAAATAATGCAGCTAGCCACAGAACAGATAAAAGAGGTATTATATCTATTCTGTGCGGCTAGCGCACATCTGGCGAGGCGCAGCTCAGCTCGGTTGCAAATTGCAACATTGCCTTCCTTAAAATAAAGTAGAAAAAAATAACAGAAGCTTATTTATTTACAACTTTATTTCAACTGGCGCAAGGACGATATTTGTTCGGCAGTGACAACCGCGCTTCGCTGCGCCTCGCCAGATGTGCGTAAGCCCTATCCTATACTATTAAATGAGCAATATCTGATTATATATTTGTAATGTTTAAAAACGATCTCGAAAACGGCCCTAACGATTGATTCTAAAGGTTCAATATAGAGGTTAACGGGGGCGAAAAATCGATCTAGCTAGGTCTCATATCTGGGAAAATTCGTTTTCTCTATTTTAACCAGAGCAGAGCTCGGTCGCCCAGGTACTGATTATTGATATACAACCACCACCACTTATAGGAGTATTATTACACGTCTGCCCAAAAAGGAGAGTGGGAAACTGATGACGCTGGACGTATAGCTCCAGCTCTTTCTTACATATTGCTTTATGAGGTGGTGGTGCAGTTAGTCCTGTTTTATAATCCGTTTGTTGCTACGAACACCGTATTTTCGTTAATTTAGATATACAATATTGAAATAGGAACCAGGCATTGGTTATTTGATTACATAACTGGAAGGTCATTGAATTATAATTTTAAAAAGTATATTAATTTTTTGTTGAATAGTTTCTAAGTTAACGTAAACAATATATGACTTGAACACAAAGTTTATGAACATAACAATTTATTTTCAATGCTTGAAAATTAGTATATTCCAAACAAGATTCAACAATGGTTAGTTTTCATTTATTAGTTTCCGTAGTTGGAATGAATTTATTTCAAAAAGTGTAGTTGAAAAATATGCTCTCCCATACATCGATATACGTCACGCACGGTCAATTCTCGCAACTGCACAAAATAAGGGTAATCGCAAAAAAAAAAAATATGTGTTTAAACTACAAATTAAGGGTTTTTGGACTTTTTCCTTGTGCTGCGAATTGCGATACCTTGCTTCTTGCTAAATTCACGATTCTAGGTCAACGGGAAGTACCATATAGGTTTTGATTTATTTGAGAGTATCAAAATATGTCGCATAAATGGCCGCATTTTATTATTACGGTCACTTGGTATCAAGTTGAAATTAATATCAAATACGTAAGTCACCTTAGACCTAAAAAAAAAAACATTCTTCTAAGATTGATTTTTGTTTAGAGCTCCAAGGGACCGTAGACCTACGTATTTGATATTAATTTCAACTTGATACCTCCACGCGTTCCTGACAGAAAATTATGGAACCCTAAAAAAAAATGTTGTTCTGATCTTGAATGAAATTAGGAGAGGCCCAGGTTCGCACGAGCGATTTTCTCTCACTGGATTTTCAACGCTCAGCATAGCGGCAAGAATTCGCTGGGTTGCACTCTTGCATTCTCAACGCTTGGCTCGACGTGATATTTTTACGTTCGTGCGGACGTGGGCTTAGGATCAGTGAAATCACACTTACACGCATGGATCAGGAATTTTCTGTATCTCTTTCTCTTGGTCGGCAGCAACCACACTCATTCGCATTAAAGCACGCGGACAAAAGGAATACTTGCTCTAGCTAGTGAATGACGTGTGAGAGAAAGAGAATACAGATAAATGCTGAGCCATGCCTTATAATTAGCTTTATTTGATGGCGTTGGGCGTCGAAAGTTGAATCTCGTTCGGATATACTAAATAGGTATCTACTATATTACTTACACATTTTTGTTTGGCTGGCTCCTATATATTTTCATTAGTCGTATTATGTGATGTCTGACGCGGTGATACTATAGCTTAACATGTATTTCTTTTAAGCAGTAGAGTTAAGGCGATTTATAATTTAGTTTTTTAACTATATTATAGGACATTTGAACATAAAATATAGTTTCTAAATTCCTGGCTTACATTAATTTGTATTCATGAAAAAACGAAAGGTAATATAAATCAGTACCCTAATTACGTAATACACGATCAATCAGAATCTGAATCGTTTTGAAACAGATTGCAAATCCATTGCTTCGTACGTTCGAAAAAAAATCTGCTCAACAACGTAAAAAACACAATGAATGTTGTGGACCTGTCAAATTGAAACAGATTAGTCGGAATTGTTAACGAAAATGTGTTGCGTAATTAGATAGCTGGTTTAAGCTAATGTATCAATCGATATAACCCATTTAGATCACGTACAATTTTCCACCTGAAGGACTGCGTGCGGAAACCTAACCCTAGAACAGAACCCATGTAGATATAGAAACGGTTATGTTTTTCTTCTAATGTTATGTTATTGTGATAGTCGATATGCCCTCGGTTGCGACCTGTCGGTAAATCAGTGCAACTTATAAACTGTTAAAAACAAGAAATACAAAGCTGTGGTATTTCAGTATTAAGTATTTTTATTATTTGTCCATTTATATACCCTCCCGGACACCTAAATCGACCCACCCTGGATATCTATATATTTAAAAGAAAGTCGTGTTAGTTACACCACTTATAACTCAAGAACGGCTGGACCGATTTGGCTGAAAATTGGTGGGAGGTAACTTTTTATCCCGTTGGTAGGGTAGATAAGGTAGGTAGGTGCGTCGTAAGATAAGTACTTAGTGCTACCCGTGCGAAGCCGGGCCGGGCAGCTAGTTATTGTAAAAATGTCTTTTTAAAAGAATTGTTATGAAGCCACTCACTCAGTACCATTTCCGTTGTCATTATTCTAAATTTAAAATCGGAATGCTAACAAAAATCAGTTTCAATTGCAATAAGTCGCCTTTTTTGCATTCCTCACGGGCAAAATTTGCGTGGCATTTTTGAAGAAAACAATGTATTACTTAAAGAAAACGTTTATTTACTAACTAGCATGCCTGAGAGGGGTAACCGATCAGTTTTCCTAATTTTTTTGTTCGATTTTCATTTTACCGAAAACTATTGACCGACGTCTTTTTTAACCGACTTCCAAAAATAAGGTTATATGTTCGTCGCGTATGTTTCCATTACTGCGATACTAACGTTATGCTAGGGTGTTCTTGAACAATTCTTACAATGTGTACCCTTATATTATCAAACATAAAAAGTAAATCCTGGCCCACAAACTCAACATAATATGTCATTACGTGAGCTTCTAGGTATTGACGAGTGTATCGGTCGCAATTTAGTGGTGACAACCGTGGCCCCGTCATAAGCTCAAGGCCAGTTTTTCCTTCGGTAGAAATTCCGCCCCAGACTGTCCATGACCCACCGCCATAACTCACCTTCTCTTTAACGTAACATTGCTGAAAACGTTCTCCCTGTCTTCGGTAGACTTTACTACGTCCATTATTACCATACAGGATGATCTTGGTTTCACCTATAAAAATAACCTGGCTCCATTGACGTTCAGTCCAATGCAAATGTTCGCGTGCAAACTGTAGGCGCGCCATTCTGGGAACCCGTGTCAGTTTGGGACCATTCGGCTGTCCCATTTCAAAACCCAGTAAGGGACAATTAAAAAAAAAATCGTTTTATTGCATAATGTTGCTTGAATTGTCTCTTACTAGGTTTTGAAATGGGACAACCGCATTAGCTCGCCTATGAGGTTTTAGCCCAGAGTTTCCGTATAAAAAAATAAGGAAAAACAATATCGATATTACCAACTCCGAACTCGTTATTCCTGACCAATCTCCGATTTTCTTCTCTACTCAGATTTTCTCGTGAATTCCAATTTGGTACAATGGTTATACCGAAATGATGGCCAGTATGTCAGCTTCAAAACTGCATAAAAACATTTTCTCTGAAACAAACTTAACACTTCACTTAACATTATATTAATGTTTTAGGCCTCAACACACAAAAATGCACGGTGAGTCGATTTAAGAGCCCGGGAGCGCAGTTATTATTTTTCCCATGTCGTTCAAAAACAATCGAAATCCTAGTGTAGTAGAAAATAAATTAATAAACAAGCACTGCTTTATCTACAAGAAAAGCAAAACATACCTACATAATTCTTTGCATTTATTTTATGTATACAAACAAAAAATAAGCCGTACACACAAAAATCGCGTTAGGTCGCAAAAAATTCAATGTCCTGATTTTTTGGGATGTTTGCTTCGAAAGCCCTGTGCTAGCTGCGTGGTGCTCGAAAAACCTTGAAATCTTGAAATTTCTTTCCGTGTTTAACTTATGACTTCTAAAAGGTAGGTACATCCTACGTACTACTTTCCTAACAACATCCCAAAAAATCAGTGCAGTGCAATTTTTGGTGACCTTCGATGTTTTAAATTACTGGCCCCATAGTACATTACTGCCGCGGCCTGCAAAAGGGGAATTGATGGACGAATGTGAAAATGTGGGCCAAGGCGAAGCCGAGGCGAAGTAAAATGATCGTTTCATTTTTAAATTACACGACAGATATGAGTTTTCATAGTAATTTTCATAATTCGGCCGCCTGCTCGCATGTATTTGACCAGTAGACCAGTACAGCATTTTTGATTTATCTCTGAGAAGGTTGTCAAAATTATGCTCGAACTTCTAAACAATGTTTTGTGCGGAATAAACTTCATTTGAATGGGGAAATTAAATAAGAACATTAAGGCAGTGACTTCATTTTATTAATAAAAAAAACTTATCTCTTATTTAATATACAAAAAGTACGAATGCAAATAGAAGGAGCTGTTTAGTACATCATTTTATAAATTTATTACGACAGCAATATCGGAAATGAATGACAAAAGCACTTATAATATCACAATTCTGCACTTGTTTATGTATACCTACTTATGTATGTCCACTAGATATTAATATGTAGGATCACGCACGGTCCCTAGGTTTGAATCGCTTTCGCTTTCCTTAAAATATAAGTAGACCTATATTTTATATGAGAACATATTCCATTTCGTCAGTAAAAATACAAATTAAAACCAATCAATGTATTGTAAAACTGTATTATGAATGCATAATAATAATAAAAATAAAAAACTGATTCTCAAACACAGTTAATTTCATAAATTCATCTAGCTATGGTGATTTAATTACACGCTAGGCATGAATTAGGTGCGGGTAGATTTGTGGTCGATTGATGACATCGGCCATGTGGTCCTCACCATCGATTATATTCTTATGTGATCAATAACGACTGATTAGTCGACGCCGACAGACAGCAATCTAGATGCGTTACAGGTTCGCGGTTCAACTTGTGCTCAATCTAGCTAGAGAAACAAGTTGCTACTCCATGCCATATACAAGAAGCACCATACTATCTCCGCTAGTTCTCCCGCTGTTGGCTTTTCAAGCTTGTGGGAACGATTAAGAGCTGATGAATAGGTACATAATACACCTACTTTTTATTATGACAGACACACTTACATTATTAAAATAAAAAATATTATGCTAGGCACAGGAATTATTTAAAAAACACTTATAAAAAGAGAAACAATTTGCATTGATAGTTACTTTTTGTGTTTACCTCACTTAAAAAGTAAAATTCGATCTCATTGTGTTGTCGCTCAGACAAACTGCATGATTTGTGACTTGACACTTGTACCAAAAAGCAAGTGATGTAGGTACCACTCCTAATTTGTCTAGGTGTTATTTTTACAATTAAATACGTGTTCCTTAGTAACGGAACTGGCCTTTCCTGGAACTTTCCTGGTGGTAGACACGCATAGGCGAGTAGTTTCCGTTCGACGCTCCGTTCGTATTTAAACCTGAAATTCAAAAACACGTTAAATGATGTTAAGTTAACTTCTGTACGCTTCTACAAGTGGTTCGTGAAGTTTCACGAGAAAAGCCAGAATTTTGCACTAACAACGCTGTTAGGTAGGTACACCTTTATGACAGCCATAGAAATGATTTACAAGGCGAGTTTCTGGTAAAATGAAATCACTCTCCTTAGTCGTTCATCAGTTGGTTATTATAAACGTAATAAGAGTTTTAAATTAATTGTCCACGAACCAATGATTCATTACCTACTTAAACATTCATAAGGCTTTTGCCGTGCAGTGGGTGTTTTGACAATCAAAATGTATTTTATTTTTTTGTGTTGGTAAATGTTACGTCATACCTTTAGCGTTAAGCTGTCCATCAATAGAGCAAGCTTTAAGAAATAAATAAATAGAAAATATTAGCATACAAACCAAAACTAAATAAAGATTTTTTATGTAAATGATCGTAGCCGTACTGCTGAACTGTGCCTTAACGAGCAGCGCCACATTGTTCACTCTAGTGCGGGTCACACTTGCTAAAAATCACCACTTACAAATATTTTCTTGCGTGCTTACCTTGAAGGAGATGATGAGGTGGTGATACAGCCGGAGAAGCACATCTGGGCGCTAGCAGCAGGTGGTACAGCGCGAGGTACACGGCGGCCGACAGCAGCGCCACCACGCCGAGCGCGCGGTACACGCTGCGGGTGGCCTCCAGGGGCTGCTCTAGCGAGACCATGCCACCTATTATGGCGCCTATGCACCGACCTGCAAGATAAATAATAGTATAATTAAGTATCTATTTACCTCATGGATTAAAAATTGCCAGGAAAACGATAAACTGGTAAATGGTCTCTACCAAATCTCTTTTACACCGACACGTCAAAAAATAATGTTTTAAAACTAGTTGACGATTCGCAACTTCATCCACAGCCCGATTTCACTCACTGCTGGTCATAGTCTTCTCTCTATGTCAATCTCCACGCTCCTGTGTCTGTCATTCAAGTTCGACCCGCGATGGCAACAATGTTTCGCCCTTCTGCCGCTGGATATTTCTACCTTCAGTCCTTGGGCGCCATTCGGTCACTAACGTAGACAGTTTATTCCCTGTCTAAGGTCAGTACGAACTAAAAAACTAAGCTAGGCTAGGACTTACCGATACAGAAGTGGGCAATAACGGGCAGAGCTTGGCCGGTAGCTGTGTACTTTCGCGGCACCAAGTGTCGGAAGTACAACACTGCCGTCACCCACACCAAGCTTAGCGTGAACACTTCCAATATCTCGCACACTACCACCCATGTGTAGTCAGTGCTGTACGCCAAACCTGAAAGATAGATATAGGTAGGTAGGTAAGAATGAAGACCCTCATTTCTATATTAGGGTTCTGTACCTAAAGGTTGCTAAAAGGACCGACCCTATTACTTTAACCTTTTGAACGCCATTTTCACATATACGTGACAAGCAAGCGCATGGCCTGTACGCCAACGACACAAATATGTGACAAAAAATGCGGTGCACTTGATCACGAAATAAAACATTGAATCATTACTTTTGTGTGTTTTTATTTGTACACCTTAAATATTTAAGCTCTTGTCCATATTTAATTGCTGGAAACGAATTAAATTATACTATGGTTATTGAGAAATTTGATGACAAAAAAAGAGAAATTAAACGTTTAAAAAGGAGTGTTCTCACACGCCAAAGTCTTCTATACGTGACCCTTAGTGACGTGACGTATGATTGATAATATCGTAAATCCTTACTAAAATTAATGTGAAACTTTAACTTTAAATAATGTGATTATATTATTTTTGCATCAATTGGTATCTGGATAAACAAATTATAAGATTCAGTCTTATAAAACCACGTTTGAGTTTGAGTTTGATTTTGACCCTATAGCAGCTTTAGAATCAAAAACAAAATCTAGTCAGGTCTAATTTCGATATTCGCTAATCTCATCTCGCGCATCCCTAGCGCAACCCCGATTATCAGTCCCTTGTACGCCATGGTCACAAATAGGAGACAAAATCGTGACGTCATTTGCGCGAGGATCATTTTTTGTGAAGTCCATTAGATATTTTATAGTAGTATACGTATAGTTTTGTAGTACGTAACTAAGTAGAAGTTCTTTGTTTAAGAAATGTATAGCTTCTCGTGACGGGGACTTTAGTAGGTACTAGAAAGATTAGATAAACTTTAGTGATGGCACGTATTTTAACGAAAGTTACTCATTACCCTCTAAAAACCGGTAGGTTTTTTAGTAGGTACCTAAATATTATTAACTGGTTATATTGACTATGTACATCATATAGAAATAAATTGCTAAGTAGTTACTACCTATTGTTTACCGTAGGTATACAAGTTTTAATTAATGTAGGTACATAGGTACATACATATTTACTTTACATAACCAGTAAATCACACTACTCAATCAATAGAGTAAACATAAACATACCAGTATATCGAATGCCGTAGAAGGTGAAGGCCATGATGAAGACGTTAGAATGTCCGATATAGTCTACGAGGGCTTCTGCCCACCACAGGGCGGGCACGGCAGGCAGCGCTCCGGCCGTTAGCGTCAGACCCATTTCTGACACCGTGCCATTCAGCTCCTGTACCGTCCTGGAATAGAATGGGACAGTTACAAACTTACTAATTGGATTGATGGATTAGACTAAGTATTTGTCTTGTGGATCGTTGCCTGCTAGTACATACATAACAGACAAAGATGAACGTGACCGTGAACATCTATCTATTACACTGCCTACCTAAGTATTATGTATTACGTATTATTGACACCATAGGTGTTAATTAATGACAGCCAGCTGGTGTAGGTATACATATCTAAGCTTTGTCAAGGCTTCAGATAGAGTTCATTGAATGTACTAACATAACATAACATCACGCTTGTAATCCCCCAAAGGATAGGCAGAGGTGTCTAGTAACATCCACATTCATTGTCCAGTTATATTTTAAGTCCCATGTAATAGGGGGCTGGCCTATTGTCATCAACCGGGCACAAATCCAGACTCCGGGCTACTGCTGAGAAAATCCTGATGGAAAAACCCAATAACACTTTGCCCGACCTGGGATTGAATCCAGGACCTAATGCTCAGCAGTAACGCTTGCGACCACTAGACAATAACGAGGCAGGAAAGTAAAGAGTACATGTAACACAGTTCATACGGTCTTTTTTACACCATAACCAGAGGAACCCGGAAAGAAAGGATTCCTACAGTGTAGCAGAGTGGATTACCGATTCATAGCTTGCCGAATATCTACCGAGCTGCAGCATAAGTACCTACCCACCTATTCGTGGGAAGAATTGCTGCCCTCATCGGTCAAAGTCAGTCCATTGGCGTCACGATATTGTCAGAAATAATTGGTACTTTTAGATTCTCGATCGACGAAGATAAAACCGTAAACCATGGCAATGTAACTCTTTTATTGGTAAAGGGAGGTAAACTTTATTACAATGATATAAGAATTACATTGCAATGGCTTAGAAATGGTTTTCACCGCGAATGTGCTAGGTACTTTAATAAAACATTATTTACCAAGGCAGGTAAGCATCAATGCCGCTCCACAGCGTCCCGAGCAGCGCCACCACGGCGAACACGGCGGCCGTCTCGGCGCCGTAGCGCCGCACGGTGTTCATCGGCATGGCCAGCACGCCTGTCGCCGTGTGCCACCACCACTCCGGGGTTGACAGGGGCATGTGGCTGTAATTGGTTCAAATGTTTCAGTTTGATGACGGGAGAAAATCTGAGATAAGTTCACATCGACGGTTGAAAGGCTAATTGATCTAGGCGACATTTTGTAAAACTTGCAGGAGGACAGATTAAAGTTTATGTTTTGGAATAAAAATTCATAAAAAATCAAATATTCAATAGACTTTTATTTATTTCATAGAGTATATCCCTAATTAAGTAAGGAAGTTTTTTAAGCTATTACTGTTGATTATAGTGTATTATTTTAGAAAATTTACGTTGTTTAGCCCAAAATGCATCAAATTTAGTTATTTTCTGAGAAAGGCAAAATGCTTCAAATGCCTACCGTAAATAAAATAGTTGAAAGGAAATTGACTCAAGCATCGACTTAGAATAAAATAATACGAGAGAAAATGAATCGAATGCCAAGTCAACTGACAGTTGAATATGCCTAATGAGCTTAAGCAACATGATGGTGTTGCACCAGAGAGAAGTAGTTTGATGCAGATGCCCAGTAGCGGGACCGCAGGATGAAACAAAATGAACCCTTACTAGATTTTAGTAGATATTGATGTTTAGGCCATCATTATTCAGCAACATCCATAAGATATTTTTGAGGTCGGTATGCCACTTTATACAATTTTAGATAGTGTCTTGTATATTTTTTACATTACTCATTATTCTTAAAAGAGGCTAAATGGCTCAAGAGACATTGTTAATTAATATAACTTAATGCAAAATGGTTTTAGCGACATGGTTTTTTAATGTAGTTGAATGCAAAACGGACCAAACGACATGGCTTATTGTTTTGGTTTCTTGCAAAATAGGCCAAACGACACACGTTATAAAAGTTCAAAAAATCAAAATAGCTTAAGTCATCGAGTTCTCAAATTTGTCTCATTTTGTGTCGTATAGATCTATGAGCTTAGAAATGAGGCCTGTTTTGCTGTGGGTGCTAAACGCCAAAAAAGTAGTCAAAAAAAATTGAAACCTGGCTCAAACGACGGGGAAAAATTTGCTGATTCCGAATATGTATATAACTCAATATCGCAAAAAATGTCGCCTAGATCAATTAGCCTTTCAACCGTCGACATTTGTATTTCCCGGAGGAGTTAAGTTACATGTAACAAGGGGGCGCCAACCAGAGCCAATAATAAATCGTACACAAAATACCCTAAATGGCAAAACTTTGTCCGATGCTCACATCTTTTCGACATGTAATAGGGATCGTAGGTACTGGGTTGGTATGTAGTTGTAAATAGATATTAGATTCAATCATTAGATAAGTAGGTACATGATTACCTACCATTTGTACAGAAATAATTTATTGTGAATACAGGTGTATTATCAGCCTATATTGATGACACGTCTACATAATTATAGGGCACATGATTTAATCAGTGATCTGTATTCCTTTAATGTAATTTTACATAAATACATTATGACTACTAACAAGTGTGAGTCATTCAAAAGATGCAATAAAGCAAATCATCACTTCCTACACATCTAAGGCATTTAGTGATTCATGCTTATAAAAGTACCTACCTACATATTGACTTTAAGGCAGGCACATAAAAGAGTACATAAACACATAGTTAATACTGCTCTTGAAATTCGCTTATTACGTTTTACAATCTAATTTTAACTGTGGTAAACTGCTTTAAACTCTTGACAAAGTAGTTTAGGTACCTATAGGTACGATATGTGTGTGTTTACGCACCTATCGAATAGTAGAATAAGCGCTCCAATGACCATGAACACCGCGTGGAGAAGGAACGGGATAAGGTATGGAGTATCTGGCATTTGTTCTGCAGCCAGACCAGCGAGTGGAGGGAAGATAGCAAGGCCAAGAGTTCCAAATGCCAACTGCCTGCCGACATCTCCTCGTCCTAGAGACGTTTCTCTAGTCGCAATCACACAGGCCGTGCCAAGTAGAGCTAACCCTGCAGTTGGCCAGATGTCAGCTAGAATTCTGAAAGTTAAAAACAAAAAATTAACTAATGTTGGATCACGATTTTATAGGAACTAACACCTACTTATATTATGTCTGTGGGGCTGGGGGATACTACCTATTATAAATAATTATAAGAAAAACTACAGAGTTTTTTTTTTAGTTCATTAAAGAAAAAGAGATCAAAATATGATTCGCGACCATAATAAATATTAATTAGAATCATTACATACATCTCTCTAAGTGGTTAAAAAATGCAGAAGTTTGAAAATTTTGATCTGTTCGATCATTAAAATCGACCTCGGAACATGACGGCTTACACCGCACCGGTTTGAACTTCAAACCGGTGTAAACTAGGTTGATTTCTATCTTTAATTTTTTTTAATATTTTAGTTAGTAAGTAAGGATTAATACGCTCCATCCGTCATGAACACTTGAACAGTATAATACACAAGGGCCATACTCTACTATATCAAGGTACGGCGCCAAAAATCGCAGTTCTCACCGAAAAAAACCGGGGCGTGTAGTTTTTTTTTCATATTGCGGATTGGCAAAATGTTTCTAATGAAAATAGGACGTCACGTTTGTCCATTTATTTCCATAAAGTTGGTAAAGTTGCACATGAGAAACATGGAGAATGGAGATCATGCCACTGATAAGCTTGGTATATTGGTTAGGTATCTGTGGAGCTAGGTACCTAGACCTACTTACTGCTCTTATCTAGCAATAATAATTATTTTCCGACTGACTCTAGTTAACACTATGTACAATACGTTAGGTATCAATATGTTTTATTCCCAGAGGAAGTAAGTGATTGTTTTTTTAGGGTTCCGTACCTCAAAAAGAAAAAACGGAACCCTTATATTATGATCACTCGTGTGTCTGTCACAGCCAATTTGCCCCGAATCTAATGGTTGAAATTTGGTACATATATCAATTTCTGTGACCCAAACACGGACCTGTAACGTAAATAAATGAATTTTGAATATGGGTGCCACTTTTCGGGAGCAAATTGAAAAAAAAATACTATTTAGCAAACATATCAAATGAAAGGGCTTGATGTAAGGATCTCGAATATATTATATATTTTTCATAATTTTGAAATAAATAATTTTAAAGATATAAAGAAAATAGATGAAAATTTACCATTATCTCCGAAACTACTGAGCCTAACAACAAAAAAAAAAAAAAAATAGTTCTGTTCTTATAGAGGGGTATTACATTATCAATTATCTCGGATCCTATATAGGATCCTATCTTTGATCCTACATATTTGATGTCTAGGATCATATCTGTGTATTACATTATCAATTATCTAGGATCCTATTTTTTTGACATAATTGTGGTTGCAATCGTCGATTAAAACAAAATACTGAAGCCTTTCGGCAAACAATATAACAAATAGAACTTAGAACACTAATGAAGCCACAAAACAATGAATTCCCGGCTGCCCGGCAGCAGTTTGATTTTTTTTTAGTACAGCAGTGTTGCCAACAAATAACTTTAGAATTCCAAAGCGTATTGTGAACTTAGGCCAAAATTTAGTTGTGCTTACTTTTTATCCGTTAATAAAACCGTCAACTTAGAATGTGGCAGTAGCAAAACTGAAAAGGCAAAATCACATAATTTTATGGACGGATTTTGTATCAGGAAATTATGAAAATAAATGTGAAAATTCAGTATATAATATTCAATATGGCAAGACCTGTTTCTGTGATCCTATCTAACAACAAATGTCAAAAATCTTTGATCAAAGACGATTTGAGTCATATGTTTGTATTACATTATCATTTAAATATGACTCAGAGATCTAGGATCCGAGATAATTGATAATGTAATATGCCCCATAGACTACAGGAAATTTTTTAAGAAGTCTATGGTCTTAAAATAGGTAATATAATAAATCTTCCAATATTGTGCGTACAAACTTACATTTGCAGTTGGAATGTATGAGAGAACATATTTGTCAACTACAATGTTAAGTTTGTCCGTAGGATAAATTTATCCCAACTACGGAAACCTTCATTGTACGTGGTCCGACACGCTCTTGTTTATATAATTAAGTGGTACTTACATAATTTAATATTGCCACTCGGTGTTACAAATCTATCATCCAGTTTTTTTGGATTCATATGAGTAAGGTGGCACAGACATGTTATGGTGGGCATGATTCGGCACAGCCGCAGCCGGGCAGCAAAACCGAATATATTAACTAGATATATGTTCGGGGAAAAATCCGCTTGGCTTAGCTCAAATTGTGCCGAGCCGACATTAAATCATAATCTGAATCATTTTGCAAGATATTGCTAATCCTTCATATGTTCGAAAAATTTGTCTGCTCAACAACGTAATTAACGCAATGAATGTTGTTGAACTGACAAAATGAAACTGATTGAACTATGGTGCTGAACATGATTTAGCGAGGATAAATGCCGAACTGAACTGAGTATGCCAATCGGTACGAGCCGAATGAAAGCCGATTATGTATGGCTAATTGGCTATTGCTTCTCGGCTTTGTTGTTCAAGAAATACTGCCAAATCGAATGTGTGGCCCCGAACATGTATGTAGCACCCATAAAAGGTCTCATAATGGAATGATTTTACTTACTTACGTCAAAAAGATAGTAGTTACGTAAGTATCTATGACAGCCAAGAGGTGAGTCCCAAATTCGGAAGTTTTTTTTTTAGGCGGGTCGGGCTCTAATGCGTTTGGGTATAGCAAAGGCGAACTCGAAAAAACGATCGATTATTTTATTTCTGATCGAACAAACAATTGATTGATTAAATGAGATTTTTTTTTACATAGGTATTTTTTTTTCACGTGAATTGTAATATCATTTCAAGAACATTTTTGTTGCTTTATTTTCTTGAACTGTGTGTTTTTCAGAATTCCTTATTATAATTAGTAACCAAATCATGCATACCTACCTAATTGGCTTTCAGTGAGTAAGGTCTCATAAATATTATTCAATGTTTTCCTTACTTACCTACCTACGTCAATAAGCTTTTAAGTACTTACTGACTAATTTTGAGCGATGAAACTAATTAGCTCAAAAAGTCACATTAAATAATAATAATTTGATTCATAACCATAAGTTTAAGACAGTTAATAATGACTGACCTTATAACTAAGTAAGTCCAGAACGTGTGGCTCGGGTTTCCAATGATAAGTCGACATTCGGCGTCAGCTAACACGCCGTCGGGTTCGTCGTAAGGGTCGAGCACTTGACACCGCACCGCTGGCCTGCACTCCTCATCATCCGTTACCTCTGCCAGACGATTCGGTGGAACCTGGCAGTTGGACGGTCCCGCTAAAATATGAAGTTATGCTTTGAAATAGGCTTTAATTTAGTACTTTTACTTTGATTGTGCTTTTCAGGTTGTGTAGGTAGTATACTATGTACTTATCGACCTCGAAGTGGGTCAATTCTCAACGTATGGCAAGAAGTTACGGATTATTTAGTCCACCAGCTATTGCAAAGAATTATGAGAATGACGGAGTGAACATCGAACATGTAAAGTACTACAAGACTATCATGATGATAAATAGTGGGTGGGTAATATTAGTAGGTTCATACATAAACCTGTATTTTTGTTAGTTACCTGTCCGATAAGTGCACCAATCTGAGTCGACAGTGCTGTTGTCTTCAGGTAACTCCGGTGCTAACAGAGAGAGTGGCACTCGGAGCCTGGCTTGGTGCTGCATGTAGACCAGGCACTGGCCGTTGTAACAGAAGTGTGGAGGGTTCACCTCGAATGGCATCGCGTGCATTACTTCCTCATCTTCTGTCACTGCTGGATCCGAAGTCTGATTAAAAGGGTAAAAAGTATGAGAATCACACACATACACACACAATAAAAAAATCGCCCAAATTAAGCATACTTTGCAAGTACTTAGGTAATTGCCATAATAATGATAGATCTCTTTAGCATTTCAATTTCGGTCCAGATTTTCTATTGCTATTGTGTAACAACGCATGTGGTGTGAACACAATAAATTAGCATCGTTATCATCGTAAGTGAAGCTGTTCCGAGCTTTATTGCCTCTACTAGTATTATTCATATTAGTTATATTTGCTCCCTACTAATATAATAATCTGTATCTGGATGAATGATTGTTTCTCTTGTGCAAAATCGTCTCTATTATGTATGTGCAAAGGTTATCCCCGTCAAAATTCCTCAAATATTAAAATCCTGTCGTCAATAAAATTATCCTAGAATTTTGGGAGGTCTCCAGAACTCTAGAAATTGCAGGGGACCCAACCGCACCGGTTTATTTGGGCACATTGTACGTACTTACCGTGGCGTTAGCAATATTGAGGTACATGGGGCTAAGTGTGGTGGTGGTGGAAGTGGTAGTGAACGGCTGCCTCACCCACGTCATGTTCTCGTCCGCGCAGCCGTACTCGCATGCCGTCACCGCCAGCACTCCTGACTGTGAGTAGATTATTAATAGTAGATTATTCTCAAAGCATAAACTCAAACTCAAACCATTTATTTCAAATATTTAACCAATTGTACAGACACTTTTGAATACTCAAGGGGTCGGTCAGTCAGAAAGATGAAGTTAGTTGTCCATTCCAAAGTGTAGGTATTGTATGTCCTATAGAGAAGAACGGGCAAGAAACTCCACGCAGCAATGTCTTATTCACGGGCGCTAGTTTGAATCCTGAGCGAAAAGATAAGAATAGAATTCTGAGTGCAGCTAGGGATTCATGCTCACCCAAGACCATCTATATTACTATACTCTATGCCCAAGAGAAAGACACCGTTATCCCCGAGGAGGATACCTAATCTAGTTTCACACCTTCTGCAAGGTAATAAAAAGCATTTCGATTTTCGAATAATTTTTTTTTGTAAAAGTTTTCATACGAATGATTAGTTAAGGTTCCAAATTCAAATCACATTATTCACTAGCGGGTTACATAAATTATAATGTTTAGTACGGACAACGGAAGACGTCAGAAGAAAACGGTACTGACCTTCTCGCCGGACCAGCGGTTGCAGCGCATGTCCTCCTTGCATACTTCTTGCATGACGTAAGCGCTGTCTTCATCGCACATGAACAGGACTTGAGGTCGTCGAGCCTGTGAGATACAGTTACGTTACATTTTAGAGCCTTTGAACCTGGAATACTTACTTGTGTGGGAATCTTTGGCAATTTTTAAAAAGTTATTTGAGAGATTAGATGATTCAGAAGGTGTGCGTCTCATTGCCATAATTTATCCAACACTATCCGTGGGATTCAAAAGTTGCACCGGAAAGTAAAAGGTTTATTGCAACTAGAGGATCAGTATATCTATGTCTGTAGGATATCAGTATCACATTAGCGGTTTTGGGAAGAAGCCATGTCACATGGCGATTACATAGGAACACAGCATAGAATTTTGAGTTTTATTGAATTTGCGCATAGAGTTGGCGTTACGTCATCGGTCAAGCAAAAACTCGAATAAAAACAATTGAAATCATAGAAATTCAAAAACATAACATAAAACGTGTCGATAAGTACCTCATGTCGCTCCGTATATGGCACAGCGAGGAGGAGCGTGTAGAATACAGCGCTGAGGACGAGGCATGCAGCCGTGATGACGCGCAGCAAGCGTCCGGAACCGCTCGGAATGGCACCTCCACCAGTCGACCCTCGCCCCACTGATAGCCTGCACACGTATAAAGAATCTAGAGTTAGAAGAAAGGGATGTGTACGAATCTCTTATAAAACCGGAAGAGGATGCCAGTTTTCTATAATTTGTCACCATAAAAAAGCATACTCTTAGCACATAAAATTCCCTGCACCTCACAGAACAAGAGGCGACTAGATCAAAACCGCGCGATAGCAATTTGTCACAAGAGGCCTTGGTCTCTAATGCTTAATAGAGGAATAATGGATGTCCATAACACTTACTTATCAATGAGAGGCCCAAACACGGCTGGGCCGAGCAGCGCGATACATGGTGCGACGGCTGATATGAGCCGAGCTTCGCCCTTGTCTAAACCCACTGATAGCATGTGCAGTGGCAGAAACGGGAAAATGCAGCCAATACCTAAGCAAGGACAAGATCATTTAGATAAAAAAAACAAAAAGACATCAAGATTAAACGAATTTAATTGAAGATGGGCCGCCATTAATTACCCAATATGGTATGACGAGTTATAATCCGCCGCTAAAGAACTTTTAAGTATTAAATTGCGTGCGCGCAAACATCTCAATGAAGGAATTGTATGAAATAAGTGGGAGCATATGGGTCATACTGGCCGCAATGCAGTGGCAAGACCGAGGTGAACGGTCCCTAAATCATTCGATAGGTAGCAGTCGCCGCTCCTTAGAAGGCAGCTTGCAACACAGCGACTTGAATTATTGGCCGTATGTAGGTACCTAACCGTCCGTGATGACTTGGACCACTTTTTATAGGCAAGTCAACTGGAACTTGTGACAGTCTTGTTCTTATTTCGTTGCCCAAGAAAGGAGCAAACATGCGTGGTTTATTTATTAGTACTGCGAAGTAATTTAAAAGTCAAGATTTTATCTCACACTGTAATAAAACCTGTTAGGTCTTTGTTTTGGAGACTTCAGCGTGAAGAAACCGCAGCTGAGCCGACAGACGTTCTGTCTAAACTTCAATAATTCATACAAAATAGGACGTTCAGTTTTTCCCAAATTTGAAGACTTTTCGGGGATTTAAATTTTTCTTTCCGGACTATTACGAACATTTTAAAACAAAAAAAAATAGCGAATACGAATCAGTCCAGCCGTTCTAAAACGGATGCGCTGACCAACGAACAGCATGTCATTATTATTATACTATAGATAAATGTCTGGTCTCTGACACTTCAGCAGCTACACTATCATGTTTTTTTGGCAACCTTAGAAACCTTACCCGAGAGGAAACAGAAGAGAACGCATTTTAGCGTGATGAGGTTCTTATTGACGAGTTGCTTCATCTTCGCAGTTTTTGTCGTATTCCGAGACGGTGGAGTTATTCAGGCATCTTGCACCTGGAACAAAAAAATAATACCAATATTCGGACTGTTTGATTATATCTAAAAATAAACAGACTGATGTACTTGTGAGATTTTAAGTGTTTTATAGTTTTATCCTTCGCGAAAAATCATAAGATCCCGATATGGCGACGAAGGAACAGAGAGGTACAGTTAGATAATAATGAATTACACTTGCTATTTAAACGCGTGCCTTGCCTGCCATGTACCCAGATCTAGAGATTTAGTTTAACTACGTGTGAATTGACAAGTTAGTAAAAAATATAAAAAAGGAACTCAAACAAACAATCGATGCGACGCGTGAATTGGGGCCACGGTCACTTATTAAAACGCCTACATCACCGGCGTCTCGTAGTGACAAACCCAATGCCAACTGTTATAGCATTAAAATAGATACCATGAGATGACTGTTGCAATGATCTCATCATGAACACAACACTGGACAAACGGGCTCGTAAAAAGTTCGCTAAGTATTGCGTGCCGGCTGAACACTCATTGAACCTAGCTACCTATAGGGCCATTAATATGCAGGCTGATGTACTCAAAGAATATAATCCCCACAATATTTTCGACGTAGGTACGATCGTTGTAACTTTCTAGTAACACAACACTTATAATACGTATATATATGTGGTCAATTAAGACGGTGAAAGCAGAGCATAATGATAGTGTTGAAAGATGAATGGGTTGCCGCTGCATTTCTATTGTTGCACTTCAAAATTATTTTGGATAATATCTTATCTCATTTAATAAGAAATGAATGAACATCCAACAGGATTAAGAAGCTCAGAGGAATAAAAAAAATATATAAAAGTCTTTTATTTCCATATCCATAAATTACATTGCAAATGTTGTTAGTAGTTATAATTGTTAGTAGTTTTACTTATTTTCTAGATATTAGTACAGATTAGTTATTTTGTCGGATATGGACCCCTCCTCGGGTGAAGGCCTCCTCCAACTTCTTCGGTGTCTTTACCAGTAGTCTGCCAGTCTTTCCCTGCTATTTCTATTATGTCATCAGCCCACCTTATTTTAGGCCTGCCGACTCTTCTTTTTCCTGTTGGTCCCTTCCACCGCGTAGTTCTGCAGTGCTATTCTGTAACCATCTCACCGTGAAAACTTAGGTGAAGTGAGCGTGGAGTGAGCTGTCATTCCACAGGGATTGACACTATTGACAGCTTACTTCACCCAAGTTTTCACGTTGAGATGTTTACAGAATAGCATGGCTGAGTGTCTGTATAGCGTGTTATATGACCGGCCCATTGCCATTTCAATTTAAGGGCTTGAGTGCATCAGTTACTTTGGTTTTTTGGCTAATGTCCTCAGTCTGTGTATTTGTTAACTTTGTGTATTTTCCTTATATTTAATATGCTTCTTTAGTGTTACTGATGTCAGTGGAATCAAATTCGAGCTCAATTTGTTAGATTTCGAAAAAAGGATCCTAATATTACCTAGCTGTCATCGACGGGAAGAGAGAGACACACCATAAAGCTTTATGCAGACCAGCGCGACTTGTCGCGCGACGTGACACCGGTTATTGTTATACAGTCAAGTTTTCTTAGAAATTGTATTGTTCGAGTTTCGAGTCGCGTCGCGGCGTCGCGTCGCGCTGGTCTGCACGAAGCTTTAATTGCATTGAAATGAAATGAAATGAAATGAAATGAAATTGTTTATTCTGTAAATAGGATATCGGAATCACTTTTACACGTCATATAAAAAAAATATTAAAAATAAGCTAGATGAGGTCGGTGTTTCCTATGTGACTACTCTGAGAAGAAAGGCCGAAACAAACTCAGAGGTCGTAGTCTCTTTTAAAGTCCAGACATAATCTTGGTCAAGTCATATGTGGACCATGTGGATCAGTGTCTGAAATGGTCTTTTGAGGAAAGAACCACACAGATTTGTCAGTAATCGTGGAGCTCAACTCAAAACTGAAGGAGCTCAACTCGACGAACAATACCAAAGAAAGGATATTTGTCAAGGCCGCATCAACTACTCAAACTGCCAGACCATCATTAAAACTAAATGAGAAAGAAAAAATAAATGAAAGAGAAAACATAAAAATAAAATATCCACATAGTCCTCACATTCACAATAATTAAAATAATATGATACTTTACAAAGTAATCGTGTGCAGTTTGAATATAATTTTCAACAATGTCAATATTTATATAAAACTGGTTTATTGTGATGAATAAGCAAAATGTCAAGTTTTATGGTTTTCACAAGGCTTAGCAGAGCGAGCAGCTCAATCCCAAGCTTTTTTATCTTCTAAATAATCTGAAATTTTATAGTACCCTTTTTTACAAAGTTTGGTTTTAATACAGTTTTTAAATCGTTTAATGGGTAAGTTTCGAATGTCAATGGGAAGTTTGTTGTAAAAGCGTATACATTGACCCATGAACGAGTTGCCTACTCTGTGGAGACGTGTGCGATGTACAGCAAGGTTGTGTTTGTTCCTGGTATTTAAACTATGAATATCGGACATTTTCTTAAAATTTTATATATTTTTGTGTACATACAATAGGTTTTCGAAAATATATTGTGAGGCTACAGTAAGAATATTTATTTCTCTGAATTTCTCCCGAAGGGAATCTCTTGGACCGAGGTTGTAAATGGCTCGAACAGCCCTTTTCTGTAGAACAAAGATTGTATTAATGTCCGCACAGGTTCCCCAGAGAAGAATCCCATAAGACATAAGACTATGAAAATAACTAAAATAAACAATTCTAGCTGTATCTACGTCAGTTATCTGTCTAATTTTTTTAACAGCATAGGCGGCGGAACTGAGCCTACCTGACAATTTTTCTATGTGTGGGCCCCATTGTAATTTACCGTCAATAGTTATTCCAAGAAAAACTGTTGACTCAACAATTTTTCTTGGAATAACTTAAATTTTCAGTGTGATGTCGGGAATTTCCTTTTCTAACTGGGCTCATATTAAAATTACATCACAGTTTGAAAATATATCATTAGTCATTCTTTAATCTCCCAGTTCTTATTAAATAGTTTCCTCGGCATAATTTATGCGAGCTTATCGGCGTTTATGTTGTCAGTTTTATATTTAGGTGCCTACCTCTTATAACAAAGATTTTAGGTGAGCATTTCGATCAAATCAAGCCTCAGATGTGCTCGGTATCAATATTTAATGGTTATAAAACAACCAATTAAGATTTTCTGAACACATAATTTTCAGAAACTACTCATTCCAGTAGCCGTTGACCAAGAAGTCATGTGTTACTTGCTTATTGTTGCCCATCACGTCCACGGAGTATCATCAGTTAATTTAATTTGAACCTGTATACCTACGAGAAAGACAAGGTTTTTCTAAGTACCATAAAAGTTTACACCCAAGTATATATATCGGGTGTAAAAAGACACTTTCCGAAGCCGAAAGCCACATATTCTACCCATTATTTGCATCATTTTTTTCCACTAGACCATACCTGGGAATCCACTGGTTCTGGAGATATTGAAGGTCAAAGTCGCATTTTTTTTTTTTACTTTTTCACGAAAATGAATTCTATGCGATAATACGAAACTTTTTTCCAAACAAACATTACCTGAATTTTAGATTTATCATAACAGATTACGCATTTGAAGTTACAAAAACGCAATGAACAACAAGTACCTACCTACGTAGCGTAGGGGCGGAGCATAACTAACACTGAATCCGATCATTCAAGCGTGGGTTCGCGTTACATTGCGCGCAATAAAAACTTTTTTTTTTTTATTAAAAAAAAAAAAAATACGGTTCCCAGCAATAATTTTTGCGCAAAGCTACTTAGCTATACGTACAGTATGCGTAGTTTACGGCTTTTTGATGTGTCTTTTTACACCCTGTAGGTACTTAGCACAGATTTGTAGAGGACGAGCGGATGATACAGACCCTAGACCGTATAGGTAAGTTTGGATTATTGAAACCACTCTTGTGGTCGTGGGAGTCAATTTTCTTGTGTCATAAAATTTTTGTGCTATAATGAACTTTTTTCATTGCCTACTAAGTAGGCTCTACATCATTTAGATTTGTTTGTAAACGTAAACAATGACGTTTTTTTTACTATTTACTTAATACGTTAGTTATACGTCAAGGTAAATTAAACTAAATGAGCGTGTACTTACTCGGAGAACAAACACTTTACTGAAACTAGAAGCTTAGAAAAAGACCATTAGATAGACTTACCAAGTCCAGTAAAACCATTAGCGAAAAGGAAATTTTTCTTTCATCATTTCGTAAACGTGGGTGCAAGGGGGTCAAACGGCGATTGTTTGGGTTCATGATTATTTCGACGCCGTCTTACTAAAGGGTATCGCATTATCGCTGTGTGTAACTGGGTTACGATCGCGTAAACATAAACATTACCGTCCCATTCCCATACTTTCTCACGACAGCTGTTTTGCCTGTGGCAAACCGCCAATTCAGAATGGAATTTTTGACTGATATTGAGTTTCATTTATTTAAATAATTAAACCTGATCAGCCTTTTTTTTGCCATATAAAGAAGAAGTATAAAAAACATATAGGATAGTTATGTGAGTGCCTACCTATTTTCTTCTCCCATACATTTTGTGAAAATCGTTGTTGCAATGTGTAAGTATTGACTATTACTAATGTCATGGCAACGAGGCTACGCATCTGACTCGGATCCCCATCAAAAGAAAATGTAGGCAACATAATTTGATTATATTATCCTGTTAAATTTTTTCTAGTCTGTTTATCGTAAGTTATATGTATAAAGCTTAAATGTTATAATATTTAGGCATTTCTGTTTGCGTGTCAGAAGGTTGTTTTGGATATATTGAGCACCTAGAGGGCAGGGCAGCGGTCGATGGCCGAAATTCGGCAAAACTGAGTGACATTGCGAAATGGTGGCTAAAATATAACGAGACATGTGAATTTGACACTCTATGAACTAAATTAGCATGAATGTTCGTTATTCGAGGATTGTGGTTTGCAAGCTGAACAGTGGCAACGCATAAAAACAAACTGCAATCATGATTAGTCACCGTAACCAACTGTCACGAACACGACACGACACAGCCGCTGTTTGTGATAAGATTTTTTACTGTAAAACATTTTTTACCCATGCTCATTGTTATTTCATAGCCGGAAAAAGCTTTCTACAAACTTTTTGCGGATGGTTTCAAAGGGCTAATTTCAAACAGCAGCGCTAAATGTAGAGCTAGCAGAGTAGCGTCAACGTTTACGTTATGACTTTATGAGTCAATGTTACAATGCGTTCAAAGGAAATAAAAGCTAAACAAAACCTCGTTATGAATATGATGCTATTTTTAAGTTGTTTTCCGAGGGCAACAAAACAAGCATACGTATGATCTATGAACCTTCAGCAGCATTTTTCTCATCTTGATTAAGTTGCATGTTAACCTGCTGACCCCAATATTTAAATCTCAACCTAGTGAAGAGATAGGTATCTAACCTCTTTCTATTCAAATAACAACCAAGTGCATAATGTACATACCTAAGATATTAAAGCGCCGTGCAGACCGGCGCGAATTTCTAAGAAAACTCACGGTAAAACAATTACCGGTGTCGCGTCGCGTCGCGCGTCAAGTCGCAAGGCAGGGGCAGCAAAGGCTGTTTACCTATTTCGTAATGGAGAGTGTAACTAATTTAAGAACCAAAACTTTACACTATTCTAAAAGTTTAAAGTTACAGTAAGTCTATGCCTACGATCTACTACTAAAGACAACCAGTGTTCATTCACCCAATGCGTGATATAAGAATATATACTTTACTTAGGTCAATGTAATTGATTGAGCGGAGATGTCACAGTTGTCGGACCAATTTAATTCAGTCTGGCCTGCCACTTGTTTATACATCGCCAGTTGAATTGTGACTTATGTCTACATGAAGTTATGTAAGTACGTAGCGGGCACACCATCATGCGAAGTGGAAGGAAAAATCGATAAAGTAAGCGATAGAAACTGGAACACCATACTTTGACTTCGCTGTAAGTTATTATAAATACAATACTACGCATAGGTAGTTACTCATCTTTAGAGCATAGTAAAGGTAAAGCTTAGGAAATCATTTGAATTTTTGCTATTAGTTGATTATCTTTTGCAAAGACTTATCCTATAACAAAGTTAACAATTTTGCGTACCTACATTTTTAATTAAACATTATTTTTCACACATGATCTTTACAGATCTTTGACGACCATAGTGTGACTATCTACGATGACTATCAAATTGCAAGATATTTAAAAACAGAAGGTACATACATTTTCAGCACAATATAAATTATACTGTGATTTCAGGCAGTGAAATGTCATAAGTAATTTGGAAAAAGTTGAAAAAGTATTATTATCATCAAAAGGACCCAAAAAAAATCCGTTGAGATTTTGCGACTATCCTTTCAATCAAAACTTGATTGAACTACGCAATAAATGAAAATCCGATCGCATGACTGAATCACATCAACACAAAGTTATTATTTCAAATCCCCATTTAGAAAAGCGGCCTGAGCAGGGGTTGGAAAAAAATGAGGGTTTATTTTTAAATACATACTTCCTAAAAGTTTTAAAATGTTTTAACCAGAATAGATAAAACAGTACTTACCTACCTTAATGTGCATATCATATGCCCAGTGACTGAGCTTTGATCTTTATTACCAACAGTAATATCTTTAAAAAAAAGTTCTAGGTACCCCAGTTTTTCAGGCAATTCCTGATTCCTCTACGTCGTCGTCGCACCGGCGTCGTAGAGCTAGTAGAGTTTACGAGCTACTTAGTCCTAGTCTAACCCTAACCCACCGTTTGAGCCTTCTAAAAAAAACTATCACCACTTCTAAAAGCCGAGTTAGTTTCGAGTCGAATAAAGTTGATGGCTGGCGTTCCGCAAGGTTTAATACTGGGCCTCCTTTCACAGGTTGCAGTGGACGATGCATAGTACGAACCTCTACATTATTTAATAACTAGTTATGTGCCTTTAATTATACCTGATAAAATATTAATATTTAGGTACCTACTTCGATGATAAATTGTGCTTACGCACCCCTCAGGTGCAATGCACAGTCAAGCTATATAATAATAATAAAAAAATATACTCGCTCGCATTATTATAAGAATTTAAAAAATATATAATGGACATAGAGAACCAACCGTTCTAATTTATTCTTTTCATTGGTCGGTTATTAATTATTTTTAGCTTCCATGAGCCGAATGAAAAGACTGAGGCAACATTTGTTTGTAATTATGAATTCATGCTCAAAAATAATAAAGTTAACGTCGTTAACGATGCTTGCTGTTATTTTTAAGGTTTCAGTTGCGTGAATCCATGGTGAATACCTAATCTTACCCGCTCACGCGACCTTGGCAGTCAACTGCCAGTACGCAAAAACGCTCGATTGTCCAATGCCACGGGAGTGGCTTTGAAATTCGCGCGCGAAATTGAATGACAGCGCACTCTGTTTTTATTTTTTTGAATTTTTTCAACCGAGCTACAGCTTTCGTTCTTGTACTGACAGAAAGCCATATAAATTCCTGACATTTTCGTAAGATGGCGTTATATTGTTAGAGGCATAATAAATATTGTAGCAGTGGTTGAAATCACTTGTTTATCTGTGCCGTGAACAGTGCGCGCTCTGTTAGCGGACATTTTGATAAAAACTTGGTACGTAAATTTGTTATTTGTTTTATACGTAATATTATATACCATTTTGTTCGTGATTTTACGTTCTACCGACTTATCTATAATACATGTGGATTCCGAGTCATAAATTGGATGAAAACATTTTTTTTTTTTTTATTGCTGACGTAATTTTATAAAAACATGATAAAAACTTGATAGAAACTAATATATTGCTAGTTTGTACTTAATTCCTTGTAATTTAACCGTATAGCATGTTTATTTACGAACAATTTGGTACCATTATTGTATCATTTAGTTAAGATTTCGAAGTAGGGAAAATATAAGTTTACGCCATATCCATGATTCAACAGCGCGGACGGCTGCGCGGGACGCCGCGCGCATGCGCGGGACGGTGATAAAGCGTGCCATGCGCGGAAAACATTGTCAATGTACATTTAATTATTTTAATTGTAATGATTTATTTTGCTCACTGATTTACATTCGGCACAATAAATCTACATTTTAAAGATTTGACGGTGACAGTATATTTTTCTTTCTATCATAAACATTGAAACGATAAATAAATAATGAAAATCCGTGAATGACCGGCTTTATAATGTGAGCGCAATGGCGTGCGCGATTATTAGTTCGCGACATGTTATTATTATTTGTATTTCAAAACTTTGTAGGAACAATGGTAAATATTATGATGTCATTTGATGCAAACTGAATTGGGCTAAATATAAGGTTAAAAAAAACATAGGGTTATCGCTTTAGATTTTGAAATAATACGAGTTTTGTTTTTGTTGGCGTATTTAAAAAAAACAAAGTCATTTAAAGTTACAAAACAAGCTATGTAGTGTAGTCTGGTCTGTCCACTTCCCGAAACAGTCATTAGTATACAATCACTTCATAGAAAGTTTTTGTTTACAAGATTTGTTTATGTTACTCGACACCGTGCCGCGCGATAAAAAAAAAGTTCAAGGACGCCGAGGCCACCCACGTCGCTAAATGGGACGAGGAAGTGGTTTATAATGTAGCTCTACGCGTATAAAATGGCGAACGTAGATACCAAAAGACAGCGAATCCTGATTTGAAAAAAATATATATAATGCTTAAATACCTAGCCACGTTAGTGAATGAGGCTTTTGAAGGAATGAATAAATAAATAATGTATTTATTAAAAAAATATCAATCACCACACACACAAGAAACAATCGTAGCATAAAAGCAGTTCCACGTATTACTGACATTACAATACAATATGAAGTAAGTATATATACAGCACCTTGAACGTGCCTTGACCGGCTGAATAAGGACAGGTTTAAGGAGGAGAGGCTTACGGCAACAGGCTTAGGGCATGCTGTGTGGTGACTTGTTATATTATAGTCTGTTGTGCCGGGCCCGATGGCGTCACCGCTATAATCGGCGAAGGTCTGTTGCCTTGTGCCCGAACGCGACGGTGACGCCTGCGCGAGTCGCTTCACAAATATCATCACATCACACTATAATTCAATCAAGTATGATGTAAACGACTCTGATATAAACGGTCATTTATAAACTATGACAACGTTCTCACTTACGCTCTCAAATTGGTAGTGAAGGGCTATGAAGGGCTAGATCGGAAAGTAAAACTCCCACTTAGTTTTCGTTTTCCTGCTACACTTTAGAACCTTCATTAATAAACAAGCTATCACGTCAATTGGTTGGCTAACCGAGCTGCCTTTCTTCGTAGCGCGCATTCAAACAGCTTATTACGATACATAACGCTATGGATTCAAATCACGTTTCTCATTGCCATCGTTTAATACTAAGTGTATCTATATATGACATCATTTACCTTTTCAGTATTCTCAATTGATTTAAAAAAGTGTTACTCTTTATGTTTCAATATTTTATGAAAAATCGTTATTTCTGTCTCTAGTCTCTACAATGATGCCATTCTACATAATAAGTACATAATAATAAAACAGAGTATTGAGAGTATTTACCGACTTACATAAAATATAATAAGTGTACCCGGTAATGATAACCTTTAGCCTCAGATGAACACTGTATTGTCCCTACTACTTCGCTGTTCTTTAGGTTTATTTCATTCAGAGCAAAATATTCAAAATCCAGATAATACACGCTGTGCCCGCCTGAAGGTTTATCTAAAAAAAATACAGGTCTCTACGATCGATTTACCTATTACTAAGAAAGTAGGTACCTACTATAAGTCTACAAATAAAGCTCAAGAGAGGATGAAGTAGTGACAAGTAAAGTAGAGTATAATATAGATCTAGAGTCTAGACAGACTGCGCGGTAGGTACTCGTACCTACCTACATTTCGCGACTCAATGCAATTTGGCGATTCACCAACATTCCTGCTAGGCCACTCTTCCGCATGCTTCCGATGCTCTTTTCTTCATGGGACAGCATTTAATTCTATACGAACTAAAACTATTTTCAGCATCAGCTTTGATTTTACATATAAACCCTGCATTAGGGGAAAACTTTAATGTCGGAAGATTGAACAAAATGAATGCGAGCAAGGAACATAGCTATGAGTGAAAATAAACAGTTGTCAGTCAGATATGCTTAAGCGGAAGACGATAATAATTAGAATAAATGAATGGGAAAGATGGATCGTGAATTGGCAGTTCGTTGAACTGTCATGTCCGGTCGAGACGCGACGATACATAATATTATAATACCCAGGGGAGAGTGTAGGTGGGCCGTCTTTGCACCGATAAGAACTCGCCGTCACGCTGCGAACATCTGGGCCATACGTCGCATTGTTTCACCTACAACTACTTAGGTACAAAGAAATGCTGGCAATTCTTCGCAAGAAGAACTCTCCAAGAGAGCATAATAAATATGCTGAATACTTTTTAAATATAAGTACCTATTTGAAATTATACAATCACAAGGAGATAGGTCCACCTAATTATTAGGTAGGTTTCTGTAGCTACTTCAACTGTTTTCTCGCAAGTCGCAACTTCTCATAACGATTTGAATTACAATTAGGTACTTATTACTTATCGTGGGTGTCCAGAGATACATCACGTATTGCTCAACAGCATCATTGTTATTTTTGTAACACATGGTCGATTTATTGGAGACGAAAAGAAAAGCTCGGCAAATATTTTTATGAATGCAAGTGATTCATTTGGTATTAAGTGCTATCAGTTAGAAGACTCTGACGAACTAAATGAATATACAATAATGATTTATTATTTCTTGAACCAACCTATAGCTTTTATAGCGCAGTATTGACTGTTATGGTAGGATCATTAACTTCTCCATGACTAAGTAAGTATTTATTCATTTGTGTACCTACGTGTATTCATCTGTCTCAGGGGGTTAACCACTGCCATTGCGCCTGTAAACCTGTCTCTATCGAAGTATCAAATATAGTAGGTAGAGATTAAATCGTTTCCAGACATTGTATCTACTCACTTCAAATGCCCATGTAGTATAGATACCAATGGACAAATGCGATACGAGGGCCACTCACATCACATTACAGGCCATCAGACAAAAATCCAAGAGTTACAAGAACTTCGTAGTTATTACAGTACTCCTGGGTTACTTTTGATCAACAAGCAATTAGAGTTTATAAGGGGAAACCAAGGGAAACTTTTATAAAAGAATGGTTTCCCACGTTTCCTGGTAAGGTGCTTTTGACGGTTTTGGATATACCAAATCCATTGGCGGATTTGCAGTCTTGGCCGCCCTAGGCTCCAGGCCATTTAGTAAGTATCAGCCGCCCCTTTCTCAGCACCCATCATATAGACTACTTAATGAATTTACTAATTATTGCCCACTTTAATCGAAATTTATTTAACTATGCAAATCCGCCACTGACCAAATCAAACAATAAGTCGACCTCAGAATGATGTCTGAATTCATAACTCAGGATGACATGCACCGTGTCATCCTGAGTTATGAATTCAGACATCATAAGAAATGTACCTCAGGTGTAGCATACCACAATGTAGCAATTCAAAAAATAGAGATGTCGATTTACAAGTATGAATTTTTAAGTACCTATTAATTAATAGTAATAAATCCTACCATAAATCCCATGCAGTTACTAATCACGTGTATCATATTACTATAAGTTACATAAAATAAACCACATTGTGTGGCTGTAGGTACATATGAGAGTACCATGGCATGGCATGGTGGCTACGGTGGCAGTGGCAACCGCCAAAGTTTTTATTAGCACATTGAACGGAAGTCGTGCGTGATGCCATTACTACACAAAATGTGCTATATTTTTTTAATCAATCGACAGAAATATGGAATCCGTGTGAAACTGAACACGTGTCTTATCCAATAAATCATTTTGTAGACTATAATTTTCGTAAATTGTTCTAGCTATTTTTGTTTATTAGATAATGCTGGACTAGCAACGCCACAAAGTGTATGAATTCTCTCAAATTGAGATGGACATAGATGACCTCACGGGCTTGTCAGACCCCAATTTAGGTATATGTTTCTGTTTACGACGTGTATGGCTGAGGAGTAGACTGGAACGGCAACGGCATTAGCATAATTGGAGGTCGGCAGCCGCAGCCACGGAACCGGTTAGTTCGTGGTACGAATATGACGTCATCGCTGACATCACCAAACGCCAATTCCATAAAAATAATGAAAGTTGGACTATTGGAAGGATCATTTTTAAATGAACATCCACGAGCACGTGGTTTACGTAGATCTTGAAGAAAGACACTGATGAGTGATGGCTAATTAAAAAATCCTCTCTTTGAAGGATGCTGTTAACAGAAATAGAAGTGAATTGTATTGTAACTTGTAGAGGTTCTATGTGTGGTGTTTATATAGAGTATAGAGTTTAATTAAATTGAAGAGAAAGTGTGGGGTGTGTGACTGTGTTTAATTGTTTTATTTTTAGTTAATTGAGCAAGCTCTCGCTTAATTAATTGACTAGTCTACGACTTTAAACATTTATCGCCATTAATGATGGGGCCCTTTGATTAATCTACAATTCACCCGCAGTCACTGAAAACATTCCCACATGTAATGAATATAGCCGTGTAATACAAGGTGCGGCCTTCCACCACCTAGTTTTTATTAATTAAACTGTCATCAACAGTCAACACAAAATCTGGTATCTAGGTCGGCGCACCCACGTCCCACAGAGGTGGTCAGGCCCAACCCTATAGAACTGCCACCGCCACCCGTCCCACCGCCATCAAAACATTGTAGTTACACGTAGTAGTAGTTACCACCAGTATGTATAATAATCATTAAGGTGTTATTATTCCAAGGTAGATATACTTTAATAATTAATAAAGTATCCTATTTTAGCCTATTATCTTTGTAGTGGCTGTTACGCGACGTCTAATTATAGAAGTTACCCAGTTTTGTAGCTATAAAAACTTCTGGGTCTTCTTTTTTTTGCTGAATCGGAAGTAAAGTCCTCTGGGCATCTTCATGTCAATGTCAGCAATTTGGTTAAAACTACGAAGGAAATTATAGAAAATTGTGCTATCATACAGGTTAAAAAAGTGATCGGTAGACGGTCGGTAATGAAGAGATGGTAAAGAAAAAGAATCTCTAAGATACTTGAAAATAAATAGTGTAAGGAGTGTAAGTTCTGCATTTTGAAAACTTCCTTGCCTGTGCTGGAAATAGAAAAACGACGATATAAAATGCCAAAAGCTTTATTTTTTTTATTTTATGGCTTCAATCAACAGGGTTAATGACTTATGAGGATCAACAAGACATTCCTTGGCCAGAAAGTGAATGTTTGTATTTTTCTTACAAATTCCAGAGCGATGCTAATGTATCTTAAATTACCTATTCTGAGAAGTGGAATATGAGATATGAAGTTGGCCTAACGACGGCGCAGAAAAATTAAATTCCTATTAACTAACACGTTCAGTGCTGAGGGCCCTCCTGGAGGGTTCACCTAGTGACATAAGGGATGCCGCATGCCGGGACCCTCGCAGAGGGCTCATTTTAAATGTAGGTTTTTCTTATCGAATAATTGAATACAGAATTATAAACCGTGAAGATAAAATCTGATGTATATAAATATAATCTGATGTATTTTAACAAGGTTTATTAGTTGGTTGGCGTTGGTTTTAGAATCCAAACATTTTAATTGTTTTTGAATTTTTTGTTCACGGTTACAAATATTCATAAAAAAATTAATAGGTTGGAACTACGTACAGCGACAAGACCCGCTGAAAACATTATTTAACTTCGTTCTACAGTGTTTTATAACACGGTTTTAAAACAAATGCCGTTGACCGTCCGCGATGGTTAAGTTTAGCATAAACGTAATTCCGGCAACCCTCCCGGAGGGTTCACTTCCAATATGTATGGCGGCATGGCGTATGAGTTCTATGAAGAATGGGTGGAGTCGAAAGTGTCAAATCTAAAGATTCAACGTACACGTCGATGTAGGTAGGTACCCACTGCTCGGAAATATTCGAAGTAAAAGAATATGTAGCGAATCAGCTGAATTTCTGAAAGGCTTTGATTCGGACCACTAAAAGCCGAAAAGAAAATCATTACTGCTACTTTGAACGAAAATATAGGCGGAATAGTTATAGCAATGAGAGAAGTTAAGTCACTGGAGTGTTGCAGAATTGTACTTAGATGCTAGGATACGAAATTTGTGCCAAACCAAGGTTAAAGTATAGCTTGCAGCTTATCCAGAGTATCCAGTGTCCACTCTGAAATGAAAATGACGCGCTCATACATAGTACCTACTCTGTGGACGCTTGACGCGCCCCACTACCGCATTTACGCACACGGTAATAAGGATTTATATGGTTAATGCAGTAGTGGGGCGCGTCATTTCAGAGTGGACAAGCTATAACGTAAAGCTTCGTGCAGATTAGCGCGACGCGACACCGGTTATTGTTATAGCGTGAAGTTTTTTTAGAAATTGTTCTGTTCGAATCGCGTCGCGTCGTCCTGTCGCGCTGGTCTGCACGAGCGAGCCTTAAAACTTGGCGGGCCTTCTCAATACATAATCCTTAGGTAGGTACCCAGTAGGTATATTTTTATGCAATAAGTAAAGATAGTCTAAATAATTATATCTATAATGGTTTTTATGTTTGTTAGTTTTGTTGGGCCGGACTAGGGATCTTCAAAACATTTAATTTATGTAGACGCACATAAAGCTGCTGACTAACGGCCAACTGGACCATTTGCTGTTATAAATAAGTAGGTACCTATATAATATGTTACAAACCTGTTTGAGTTTTATTATTCTCCTTAATCTAGTCTATCAACGTATTTCATGTATTTGAATCAAACCTAACGCCAAGTCTAGAATATCCTACTATACTTCGTCTTTTAAAAATTATGTTGCGCTCTATTGGTAATAGTCTGTATATGTAGGCAAATACAGACTACTTTGTCAATTCATCTATAAGTAGGTACCTAGTTGCTTATCTCTACAAATGGCACATAACAAACAATATTAAGATTAAATACATGAACAACCACCGCCGAGGCATTCACAGCCTTGAAGCTCGTGTGCGAAATAATCGCAAAAGTGCAACTTGAAAAGAAATACCTACTTATACCTCTGCTCTGCCTATGATCTGAGGCTACTAGGTAGGTCTAGGCCATTCTCAACTAGAAGCTAACAATTAACAGTCATCATAATAGTGATGATATCACTTATGAATGACAAATAAAATATAAACGAATCTTCATAATTCTTTGCTAGATTTAAGCTCGCCTCATGCAAAGTTGTGAACATTTCTCAGAACTCTGCTTTCTCCTTAGGAAGCAGAAGAAAACTTGAAGATATGATTTCACGTAAATAAATAGTAAATATACATGCAGGGATTTATGCAGTTATGCCTACAGATATTTTAACTTTACCTAGTCAGTGAAAACGAAGCTGAATTGTGTGGCTCATCAATCCTATGGCACGCGGTTTAGGAGAGAAACACAATCTTAATTAAATTATGAGTTTAATTTAAACAAAAGGAAACGAAGAAGAGCACTTTTATAGTATAAAGTTACATAAATTGACTTCATGGGCAAAATAATAAGTCATATTAAATGTCGGTCTCATTAATACTTACTTAATTCCTAACTACTTTTAAAATCTTACAGGTGTTTGTATTTATCAATTACCTAGTAGCCTACCCGGCTACCCCTACATGTACATGTCAAGCCAGTTTCCCACCTGCCAACCAGCAGAACAAAAAAGAACATGCTCACTCTCTATATAAATACGCACCCAACTTTATTTAAAGTTAATATCACATGGTACGCGCTTAAATTATGAAAACAAAATATATTTACCTCACTACAAGAACGATAAATGTTTTAAAAGACAACTTTCATTCACTGAACAACACTTTTATTTTAAATTCGCAACATTCGTAACACACATTTAGCACACAAATTCAACGTCCAATGTGTAGGAGAATCCAGTTATATACCTAACTTCGCTAAAGTATTATTCGCGCATACCGTACGGTCACACAGAAAAGAAGCGCGGCCAGTCGGCGGGTCAAACGCGCACTAAACTACGAACGACTCCACTACTCCACTCCAATATGAGCCGAACGAAAATCGGAAATAATAATGCTACACTGCCTCTACACACTGGTCGGAGTGGTCGGCCAACGTTAAACTATATATACACGTCCATCGCTTTGCTTACATGCGAGCGCACCATCGAAGTAGTTCAGAACAAAGCAATGGACTCAATCCAAGCGCCAAACTGGGCCAACAAGTCATGACAGCATTTCACTGCGCGACACGCTTGGGCGCCCTACATCGTTGGTGAAAATATATAACATGCAATTCGCCAGCTGCGTCATTATTTCTTTCAAAAATGATTTATATCTTTATCAATCTTTGAATCCATTAAATGGAAATTATATTAATTAAATAAAGTAAAGAACCCAGGTAGCCGTTCGCCATGGAGGTTTGCTTTCTTGTGTCCTTGGTTCCGAACATAGTTCGGTTCGGTAAGGTAACTAGTACCCTAATTACGTAATACACGATCAATCAGATTCGTTTTGAAATAGATTGCTAATCCATTGCTTCGTACGTTCGAAAAAAAAATCTGCTCAACAACGTAAATAACACAATGAATGTTGTTGACCTGTCAAATTGAAACAGATTAGTCGGAATATTGTCAACGAAAATGTGTTGCGTAATTAGATAGTAGGTATACTTATAGAGTTTCTGATTTAGATTGATCTTCAATCAAAACGTTTTCGAATAAAATAAAAGGAGGGTCTCTTCCTCTTATTAATATTAGTCTTGTGCATTGCATAGGACCTTTCTTTAAATATTCTTTTGTACATATCTAGGGCGGGTATGATTACAGACACAAACACAGTTCGTGCGGGAGAGCGGGAATCGAACCCGTGACCCACAAATCAGACAGCCTCCAGAACTTAGCCTGTGCGACACCGTACCTCAAGTTTTTTACTCATTTCACCTACAAGTCTAGCATACGCCACTTATAGTGGTAGAAGGAACTGCCTGTTGATGCTTCACTGTCGCCGCAGTAGGTATTCCACTATTCATACAGCGTGAAAAAAATACCTGAACATCTTCAAATCACGTGAGGCTCGAAAGGAGGCGATTCGGAAAAATCACGAACTATCACAAGGGGGAGGGGGGTGTAGTGAGATAGTACGTGTATTTATTTTTCCGTATAAAGGCTCGTGGAGACTAGCGCGGTGCGACTCGAACAATACAATTTCTAAGAAAACTTCACGGTATAACAACAACCGGAGTCACATAACATTAGTGCTTACCTACATTTTCTCATTCTTGCATTCTTCATTATCATAATTCTTCAGCTTTCTGAATAAGTCGCCAAAGTACTTAACTCCTTTTTAGGGTTTCGTAGTAAATAAATAATAATAAATAAATTATTTATTTCCATAAACAGGTTACAGAGAAATTTGAGACCCTTGCTCCAAAGCTAGGTTTCAGGAGCCAGCGACTTCTTCCATCAAGTTTAAGCAGCAAAAGGTGATCAAATTATCTTACTTAAAATTTAATTTCAAAAATAGAATAAGAAAAAATAATTAGAATTAAAGCAAATAAAATATTCTCATTAAATCAAAACAAAATTAGCTTAAAATTAGAACAAAAATAAATTACAATAATAAAGTCAGGATTTTAAACAAAATTTAATCTAAATCAAAAATAGAGGTTAATGCGTATGTTTGTGTGTGTGTTGGGAAGGGTAGTCAACAATGAACCCTTATAGTTTCGCCAAGTCCGTCTGTTTGTCCGTCTGTCCACGGTTTAGGTCAGAGACTTTTAGTACTGGAAAGCTGTAATTTGCCATGGGTATACATATTAATCACTCCAACAAAGTGGTAAAATAAAATCATGAAAAAAAGGGTACCTCCCATACACGTATAGTGGGGATGTTTTTTTTCTCGTCTATCCCTTGGCGCGGCATGACGTTGGAAAGGTCGTTCAAAAACATTTTTGGATTCCGGGATCCGTTTGCGTACATTATGCTATAAAGTGGTAATGAGTAATATCGGCCAACTTACATTTGCAGTTAAAATTAGTTTTCTTAGATTTGATTAGGTACATAGTTACATACACAGGTCGACCTAATAAAAGCGTGTTAAAAACATGTCCTCCCATACATTCCGTACGGGAGAAGATGTCTTCCAACTACAATTTTAAGTTTGTTCAAAGGATAAATTCATCCTATCTACGGAACCCTTCATTGTGCATGGTCCGACACGCACTTGGCCAGTTTTCTACAATGAATGGTCAAAAGAAAAATGTAATTTAGGTATCCGAAATTGTGCAAAATTATTCGTGTCGCGAAGCGATCGCGCGCTCTTAATATAAGAGCGAGCGATCGGTTCGCAGAAAAACTAAAATTTTATGAGAATACATAAGTATTCTCATAAATCTTTAGTTTTTCGTAACAGTTTCACATAACTCGACAAAGTAACACGTTTTTCAGATTGAATCATCAAAAGAAAGTCTAAGCTTTTCAGTGTCTAGCTAAGAAAGTCCGCAATTCCGAAAAGTCGGTAACTTAGGGGGCGTAGTGAAAGTTAGTGGGGTTACGTACGTATGTTAACAGATTGGGAACCCCTGACTACGAGTAACAAACACTGCATTTCGGCATTTCGGCTGCCAGTGGCAGCGTCGGCGACGTCGGCCGGTCGGCGATCGCTAACGGCCTCGCGTCTGTGAGCCTCTGAGAAGTTTAACAAGTTATTAAAAGTTTAATTATTCGTATTTATTTTCCGCCCGGCCCGGGGTTCTGGGGGGGCCCAAATCTCAAGAAGTAGATACTTTTTAATCAAATCCCAAACAAGGCCAAAATATTATGTTCAGTAACTAAGAGGCAGTTTGTAGTTGGAGTACGTATGAAAAATATAGTAGCATGCTAAAATGATCGAGCTCGCTTCACTCGCCCTTCCATGGTACTTTTCTTAGTTTTCAAACTTTTCTGCATAGTTCGAATAATTCCTATTTTTGTATAAATTATCAAAAGAAAATTTTGGCTGGTCCAGTCTGCCACAATCCAACATCTGTCGGATTTTTTATCTAATTTTTTTTTGGTTGTGTTCAAAGATGAAAAGCCTCGTAGTCACATTGTGGGTTTAAAAAAGTTGTAAATGGCAGCAGCAGGGTTACTAATTTATTGGATTTCCCCTAAATTTGTGGAATTGCGTTGTGGAATTCGTGTACTGTCGATATAAATGTTGTGTTGTTTTTATAGGGAAAAAAAATACTTTAAGTTGTAATCTAATTCTTATTATATATTTTTTTGTTTTATCTGAATCTTAATTAATATTAAGATTCAGATAAAACAAAAAAAAAACTACTAGCAAACGATTAATTTATCAATAGGTGTTTCATAATTTATGTGTTCTAATCGGAACTAGTTGTTCATTGATAAAAAAATAGTTTAAAATAGTTCTATGTGTATTTATCCATTTTTTCCTAAATAAGTCTACATTTTGTTCGGGGCTAAACAGTGATTCCACTGGCACGCCACTAAAGCACGGTTTGAAATTTATTATTATATTAATACTTTTTCAAAGGTTTATAACGTCACGCCTGTATTCCCGGAAGGGTTAGGCAGAGGTGCACTTATAGTACACCTGTACACCCACATTTCACCAGTTATATTTAAGTCGGATTTAATAAGGGGCGAGCAATGAGCTCGCCCCTTATTAAATAGGCACAAACCTTCAACTGGGCACAAATCCAGGCGAAAATTCCAGATGCAAAAATCAATATTATTTTACCCGACCTGGGAATCGAACCTAAGACCCAGTGCCGGATTAACCACGTAGCAAGAGTAGCAATTGCTACGGGCCCCACGCTAAAGGGGGCCCCGCGTATTCAAACCCGGGCCCCACCTCCGCCTGAGCATAATTTTTTGAGTGAAACTTATTAAGAAGTGGTATATTGAATTTACTTGATGTCTCAAAAACGTGATACGTACTACCTTTGCTGACTAAGACGTCAGAATATGGGTAATACAATTTCTAAAAGTTGATTGCAAATAGACGTATTGAGTATTGTTTTTTTTTTACCACTTTATACATAAGAACCCATAGCAGATCAAGGGCCCGTCTATAAAATTTGCTACGGGCCCCGCGCTTGCTTAATCCGGCACTGCTAAGACCTTATGCTTAGCAGTACCACTTGCGACCACGAGACCATATATTTTTGTAGCGATTCAGTCGCGAATTCGCAATATAGTCGCTCCTACATTTAAATTGTTTGCTTTACAGCTAATAACTACGCATTTGCATTGCTGTGAAAAAAAAACCATGTGTAGCCGATTCCTTTGCAAAACACAGTCCTAATTTTCTACCTCCTCTCTCTTTCTTATGTTTTCAGGAAAGCTTCGTTTTAGAGCTGGCAACCCCCGGCAGTAGTTGGCCAGCCTCTACAATACTTTGCTTCGCCTACAAAAAAAATAAAAAAACTTGCAAAAGATTTTGCTGCAGTAATTTACGAAAATTAGTTAAATCCTAGAAAAAATGTAAAAGAATTTATTGGCCTAAGTGATTGTAGGTTTTGTAGAAGTTAAAGCTTTGTGAATTGTAAAAGTTTTTATATTACCTTCGCTTAGAATACATTTTCTAAATTGCTTTATTTCTTCGACATTTTATTTCAATAAACAGTTACTTAATGCTATGAATCTTATAAACTGAATGTTATGGCTCCTGGTAACAACGAGCGGCATCCAGGTCATACGGGAACTATACCCAAGACTAAAGTGAGAAATAATTGTAATGTTCCACAAGAAGCAGTTACCCCAACAAGGAGAGACATGACGACCAATCTAGTAACGGTGAGAACTACCTACTACATAACACAACTAGTTTCATAACATTTTACCACAGTTCGCATGCCAACATCATTTTCTTGTCTTCACGATATTTTACAAATGATTCTACTTGGCTCTGCAACAATAGAATTATTGTAATTGACCTCTGGGCTGCATAATGAAATAATAATATTGGCAGCAAAATGCGCAAGATGTTCTAACGGAAATAATTGACAAGAACACTAGAGACAAGCTGCATAAAATACCTACTTTTATAACCCTTTTTACTTAGGATTAGTATAAAAAAGGTCTGTATTTGCTATAGATCAAAAATAAGGCTACACTATGGTCAATCTTGCACCAAATATCACTGATTGAGCAAAACACCAAGGTAACCAAGCTAAATGAAACAAAGTGTACTTCCTTCTTGGTGTCTCTCTGATTATTCTCTTAAATTCTCTCAGCAAAATCCTGTTGAATCCCTCTCTTCTTTTATCTTTTAGAATTTTAATTAGTTTTCCATTAAAAGAACACATAAAGTTTATCAGAATAAAGTACTACAATTAAATTATTGATATCTTCTAAATGTTACAGTCAATAGTCATCACTACCACTCAACTGTTGATTTGCCTTTAGAAGTTGATAACAATAAAAATTTTGTTATGTCTCATAATAGTGACAGTTAAGCTCTTAACTAAGTTATTTACAGCCCATACTTTTAAAAGCATTACAACAATTCACTTTCACTATAGTCCTTCATTACAAACAATGAATGCCACCATTGTGCAATTGGTAATTCTCGGTATATTTCAGAACAGCCTTTGCTTTTCTCTTCTAATAGAATTGAGTTTTATTATTCAGGAGCAATTGGTTATCTCAATTGTATAAATTAAATAGTAAAAAAAAATAACACTTTAAAATCCTCCACCGAAGGAACAAACAATAAATATATATATATTATTTAGTATTCCTGGAATAATTTACACCGTTCACTTATACACATTTAATGATAATATAAACTTTAAAATTATTAGAACAATGAAAGTATAAAAACAACTGATGTTTCTCTTAGCAAAGCTTACACACATGTGAAGTTCGTATGGGTTTATTTTTGGAAACCTGAAAGTTTCATGTATTTGAATTGGTGCCAAGCTGCTATGGTTTGTGACACAGATAATACTGAACAGACAACAATTTTGTTCCTTTTATTCTAAATAGATTTATGTTAAAGATATTTTGTAAAGTATCCTCTATAGTGATTTTAATTAGCATTTATTGGAATACCTTATGGGAGGTTGTTTTTCTAAATTTAGTGCACCTAAGGTGTGTGTTCTGCACTTGGTTATTGTACAACATATTTTAAGAACTTGTGGCATGTGAACTTTGAAAACAATTATTTTTTAGACATCTCTTGATTGGGTGCCTGTCTCTGAATACAACAGTCGCACTAACTACAGTCAATCAAGAAAACCAACAAATAATACATCGGATCATGAACTAACGGATTTGGGTAAGCTAATTTTATCATATATTAATTTAACCAAATTTGAATTTCGATTCCTGGAATATAAATGCGTGTTTTTCTAGACAATTCCGTATCATTTGAGAGTGGATTTGGAAGATTTGTTCCTGTCAGACCGCAGCCACGTGCGTTACCTCTCAACGTGCAGAACCGCGAGAATATATCGGCTGAGCAACATGATGATGGCACTGGCTCATCAATTTCAGGACACACTTTGCACCCCTATGTGCATCAGATGCAGAATGGTAATCAAGTTGTTAATGTTGTTGTTGATCATGGATATTTGACACCATAAACCGCTTGCTGTTGCAGTGATATTGACAAATAATAATCTAAAAACCTAAGATATTTTATTCAAAAAATTTGTAATTGGTTCTATGTAATAATAACTGATGCATTGTTCTGGATCATTAAATAATAATAATTTTGGCAACATTTTTAGGCCTAATTCCTCACTCCAACCATGCATCTGCTGCTGTAATGATAGTTAATCCAACTACGCCTAATGCTGTTACTGGAAATGTGTCTCAACCATTCAATGTGAGTATTTTTCTTATAATATTGACAGCAATAATGGCCTAATAGCCAAGAGCCTCGACCTACACCTGAGGAGGCTCTTGTTGGGCAGCTGGATCGAGGGCTGGATTCAGAAAACAGTACTTCTGGACACGGCTCGCATTGTTAGGAGGTTCCTCTCTCTGAAGCCCTGACCGCCGGTAGCTTGGACCGTGTTCCCGACCAGTGGGCTACTATGTTTTATATTTTTAAATGGTTTCATATTTCTTTATATTCAAATATTTAAAAATGTAATTTATAAGTTTTCAAAGGGAGGACCTCGTGGCTAAGTAATAACAGCCGAACGGGTCGATCCATCACGTTAAGCAACGCTTGCCGGGGTTGGTCTTTGGATGGGTGACCATCTTTACATACCGAGACTCCTCCGTGCCTCGGAAAGCACGTTAAACCGTTGGTCCTGGTTGTCATTCGTAGATCTTAGACAGACAGCCCGAAAGTCTGACAACCAGTCTTACCAAGGGGTATCGTATTATCCAGTTACTGGGTTGTGGAGGTCAGATAGGCAGTCGGTCCATGTAAAATACTGGTTTTCAGCTGCATCCGGTTAGACTGGAAGCCAACCCCAATATAGTTGGGAAAAGACTCGGCAAATTGATAAGTTTTCAAATGAAATAAAAGATCATAGCAATAACTAGAAAAGCTTTAATTTTAGTTCTATATCCAATTTACCATTTTCTTTAAATTTTAGGCACCTAATCAAAACAGAAACAATTTAACAAGAAACTTGAATCCTTCTCGAAACAATTTCGAAGGAAGCCACGCAAGCAACAATAATACTACGCCTCCTATATCTAACTCTAGAACTGGCACAAAGACTGTCAATTTAATCAACAACATGTATGAACAGGGACAAGGAAGTTTCAATAATCTTAACGAGAGTAATCATGTAAGTAGTAGCCACAAATACATACTCACACACTTAGGTGCTTATTCAGGAATGAAAAGGTTCTGCATTGATTGTTGTACAATGAGTTCATACTGGAAACTCGAGCATGATGTATAGGAAAGGGAGGTGATAAAAAAATATTGTTCTAGTCAGTTCCTGTGTATTTTCGTCATTGAGCTTATGACGATCATTTTGGGTTTCTTTAGGTTCACAGAGAGTCGGCCCGAGCCTTAGGAGAGGCAATAGCTGCAGCTTGTCCTGATGCAGCAGCTGTAGAACGTCGGCTCGGACAGATACGAGAGTACATCCGAGTTACTTCGTCTCTCGTTGATACTATGCGTAACTCCGAAGAAGAGGTATGTGCTTCATTTCAACATGTTTAAAAAATAGACATAAGAACATGGTAAAAAAAGGTTGATATTATTTCTAATTTAGGCTTTTATCGAACATACTAAAGAAGAATATGATGAACTGGTAGAGATGGTAATGAAGTTGAAGGAAAGCGAAACTAAACTGGAAAGTATGTTAGTGGACAGCACACCCGAAAATGTTGAAGTCCCTGCTGAGGAAACAGACGGAGTTGTTATTGTAGAGATACCAGCAACTGATGCTGATACAGAGAGCAAAACAGAACCTTCCTCAGAAACTAATTTGAGCACGGTTTCCAATGTTAAAAATACGCCTGACGTCATTAACAATAACTTGTCGAAAAAAGTTACCAATATTGAAAATGAACAAATAAATAAATCCATGCATAACATTAGAAATGAAGAAGAAAGTCATTCACAAGAAGAAACTAACGAGCCTTCAGATAGCGTTACTGAAAATGCACAGCACTTATCAGGGTCTCCTGACAATTTAGTGAGAACTGAAGAAGGTAATAAAGAGAATGGGATACAAGCAGTTGATCAGAGCGAAATAAGAAAGGATGACCAAGAATTAAAAATTATGTTGCGAAAGAACATACTCTCTTGTGTGGAGAAAATAACGCGGATAGAGGAAATGAAAACTAAAAAGAAAGATCCCAATACCAGCAATCAGGTTTTTGTTTGTTACTGTGAACTATGGAGTGTGTCCCTATGTTGTGAGCCGAAAAATCCATAGCATGAAATGGATGCAATCTTGGAGCAGAGAATAACCGTCTCTAATACCTATTACCATACTCGCCAATAGTCATTTGATACTTTCTATTGTGTCAAAGCTGCTTTCTAGCTTTAACTTAGACTTTCAGCTTTGATTTGTACTCATAGTTTTACTGCTGTTTTATGTGGATATATTGTAATTTTATAACAATCACTGTACAGTTTGTGCATGTTAGAGACAAATGATCCCATATAACTAGTCCAATCGAGCAATTAATTCTTAACCTATAACAATAACTTTAACGAAAGGTGTTCATCATACGTTTAACACAAATTGATACCTAAACACGCGGGTAAAAAGTCCGCGTTTGCGTAAATGACTACGCACCATGCGTAATATCTGCTCCCCGACGTAATTGTCCCCCCCGACCCTTGCTCGACGAAGTGCCTGCTCGAGCCAAAGCTGAGCTTGTTGCTTTAAATTCCCCCGATAATAATAATTATCCAGTTATGATCTAACCTAAGACAGGTTCTTGATCTTGCTGCCCTCTTCCCAGCGACGCCCTAAGCCACAGCCACAGGATTGACCAGTAAAGTAGTTACGACCTCTCAAGGTCATCTACGAGATGACAATAAAAAAATTAAAAATAAATAATTTCTGCTAAATCTTTAGTTTTAGACGACGCCTTTTGTCAAAAAAATACAAATTTTAAAGATCCATGGAAACCTTTTAAAGAAGTACTACACATCTGTTTGTTTTTGTGTTACCCTTCCAATAGATGTGTTTTAGTGTTATTTCTCTTTTCTGGCTCAATGGTTACTTGAATTCATCATTGTTTTCGGCAGGATGTAGTGACGCGGCCGGTGTCTGCACAAAGCAATGGCTCGACGTACAGTGACAATGAACTGTGGCAAAATGAAATTAAAAATAAAATGGAAATGTCGCACGTGCGTTTGGCAGCATTGAAGCAACAACAGAGGAGGCTGCTGAAATATCAGGTGAGGTCTAAAATGAATTGGAGGGGAATGTTAGAATCTGTTTAATCTTATAGAATATTACCTTCTGCCCGCGACTTCGACCGCGTGAAATCTCTTGTCCCACCCCGTCGTATCGCCTCGCCAGCCCGCGCGCGCTATTTCTTGGTTTTCGCTTAGCGTTCTTTTTGACTTTTTTTTTGCTCGGCTCCTAAAGGTCGTAGCGTAATAGCCTTCCTCAACAATTGTGTTATCAAATGCAAAAATAATTTTTGATATCTGACTGGCAGTTCCTGAGATTAGCGCGTTCAAACAAACAAACAAACAAACTCTTCAGCTTTATTTTTAGTACTTCAGCTTTATTATTATGAGTATAGATATTCATAAGACTGAATTCTAAACAATCTACAGGAGGAAGCTAAGCATCAACTAGAAGAAATGAATAGGGAAAGGGAGAGACAAGCCCCGGAAGTACAGCCATCTACATCACATGACAATTTTGGTGCAGCACAAGTAAATATACCTCTAAAGACATTTTTATATAGCATCCTATACTACCATCGCTTTGGACAACAATAACTGAAAACTTCTTAAGGGGTCATTTTGCTATGGAACCAACCCTTTTTTTTTTTTTTTTTTTTTTTTTGGATGGGAAATTATCAAATAACTTCTCCCGCTCTGGGTGGAGCGGGAGGGCGTGTCAGACTTTTACTGACTAAAACCCACCCGTGTTCCTTCCGTTGCCTGTGTGCCGAGGTCGCGATATCCCTTTCAGACAAACCCGCGACCCCGGCAGGCATTGGCCCTTCCGGACCCCGTCACTTGGTGCTGACATCTCTTTGAGGCGCGCGTGGAACACAACGCGCCGTCGACCCGGGCCTGGTCCCTATCGGACGGCGAGCTACCCATTGCTCACCGTCCGCAAGCCCGCGCCTACGGTGGCCGGAAGTCGGCTCGCGACTCCCGACGCCCGGGGCGTCTCCTGCGGCGACTAGGGGCGCGAGGGGGCGCATTTTGCCTCTCCCTCGCGCGCTCCGCCTCCTCCTTCGCGAGCATTACTGCTTCGCAGAAGGAGGTGACGGCCTCCCATGCACTCTCGCTCCGGACCATGGCCTGAACCAGGGCCGGACGCGAGAGATCGCCGCCGCCGATCGCCTCCGTGAGGACACGGCGGTGCTCCGCCCAAGCTGGGCAGACCTCCACCGTATGCTCCACCGTGTCCTCCGGGCGATCCACACAGTGGTGACACCCGGGCGTTTCCTCCCGCTTTATTCTGAACAGGAACCTCCCGAAACAACCATGTCCGGTGAGCAGCGGATTTTTTTTTTTTTTTTTTTTTTTTTTTTTTTTTTTTTTTTTTTTTTTTTTTTTTTTTTTTTTCAACCCTGACTTCACGTAAAAAAATCCGCTGCTCCATTTATGTTCGCATAACGCGACAAAATCTAGGGAACAGATGATTTTTTTCGCGATTTTTTGTTGGTCTTCCAGTACAAGTCGTTCATAAAGATGAGTATGGTGACCTCTTAAGAGGTTTTCAGCCATTTCAATTAAAAAAAATACACCTTGTTTCATTGCCACTTTCAGAACCAATCACTGAGCGGTAATTACCAACATACGAATCGAATGTACGCCGCCAATCAACAGATAGGCGTTGCGACAACGTTGCCTCATTCATCAGAGGTTCTGCATGTACCCCAGAACATGTCGGCTAGTGTTGACACTGACCACGGACACTCGGCGCATTCTACACATAGCCAAGATGACAGGTTCTCGCATCGTGACACCAATGTTACTGGAAGTGAGGTAAGTTATCAAGACCTACAACAGTACCCGGCCATAAATATGGTACATCAAGTGTTAGAAAAATTTCGGCTGCTTAGACCGTCGTCAAATCAGAGTAGCTGAGCAAACTTGGAATATCTAATCTTGGAATCATTTCAAGTAAAGATGCTCTTGTAATGTTACAGGAGGCGGCAGGAGCAGGACGGGACAGCGAAGTAGATGAAGACGAAGTACTGCTCAATGAGCGAAGCCGTATTCTACAACTCAAACTGAGAGAGTTACAGATGAAGAAACAACACATGGAAAGTTTGGTGTGCACACATTCATTCGTTTTTCTTTCTTCAATCTCCAATGTTGAACGTAAACGTTTATTAAATTTTTTGTTTGTAGGTTCAAGAATTCCAAAAGCTGCAAATGGCTACACATCTCGAGTCCGGTCATAATACGTATTCTAGTTCTGGCGAAGAAAGTGGCGATGAAGAATTGCCACGAAAATGTAGATATCTTTAAAATCACTACTAGTATAATTATGCATGATGTTTACTGAAAGAATGTTAAACTATTTCCTGTTTTTCTTTCAGGTAATAAATCCGGAAGCAACAACAAGAATGAAGATCCTTTCAAACTAATGGAAATAAAGGCTATCAAGACCGCTCTTCAAAAAACAAAAGGTACAAAAATAAAAAATAACATTTCCCTACTCGAAACGTCAATGTGTATTACCTACTAAAATGAAAACTCGTTTTTTGCAGACTTGATGAGATCGGTAGAAAACTACGAGGCCGAACATCTTTCGTCAGCTCACGATGATTCATTCAGAGAGTTATCGACTCATTCGAACATCCATGACAAGTAAGACGAGATTATAAATATATTTAATTTAAATAAAACCAAGGATAATATGGAAAATATTTCAATGAGTTTTTTCTCTTTTTGTAGTAAATCCGAAGGCGGTGGAAGCATGGGTGGCTGGTCTAATGACGGCAGTATGTGTCGTGTACGGAACTCGTTGCCACAGCGTCACAAGTTCACCAACGAACAACACTCGCAGCAACATTCACAGCAACTTCATGCGCAACAACAGCATGTGCAACAACAACATGCGCAACAACAACACGCGCAACAACAGCATGCGCAGCAACAACATGCGCAACAACAACATGCGCAACAACAGCATGCGCAGCAACAGCATGCACATCAGCAACATGGGCAGCAACAGCATGCACATCAGCAACATGCGCATCAACATCATGCGCAGCCACAACATCATGCGCAACAACAACATCATGCGCAACAACACCATGCGCAACCGCAGCACCATGCGCAACAGCAACAAAGTAAGTGATAATTAGTTAATAGCCGGCACCACAATTACGTAACACACTAATGCTTCATATTATGTTGGAAAAATCGTCTGTTTGAAAACGTAAATAACGCAATGAATGTTTTGGAATTGTCAAAATGAACGGCATTGCAATTGTTAGTGTGTTACGCAATTAACCCACGGCTCCAAATCGGCTAGTGATGGCTCAGGCGGTTCGGAGTCCCGAGACGTTATCTTTCAACTGAAAAGGAAACGACAAGATTTTTCGTATAACAGATGTCAATACGATAATAATATACCTTTAAAAAATATATTTTCACTATCACACCTCAGGTCACGAGGACAACATAGCGACGTTACAAGAGTTAGCACAAGAGCTTCGAATGGAAACCGAGAAGATCATGGGCGAGCGCGCACGCATCAAGGATATGATCTCTAACAAAGGTATAGCAATTTCGCTCCTAAAAATACCAATCTATTTAAGGAAGCAGTTCTCTTGTCTATTTAAGGATGTGTAACGTCTTTCCTCTCGCTTTCCTGCAATCTGTGGGAGCGATTTCGTGAAAAGAGACGGAAGTGTGTAACAGGAAGCCGGGGAAGCGGGCACTACTTGATTTGACCAATGAGACCATTTTCCGAGAGGTTGGTACTGTCAGCCAAGGTCTCAGATGTCACACATCATATGCGACTGACTACTGTAAGGCTCGCTCGTTTTTTTTTGGGTTCCGTACCCGAAAGGGTTAAACGGAACCCTATTACTAACTCTCCGCTGTCCGTCTGTCTGTCAGCGAGCTGTATCTCATGAACCGTAATAGATAGACAGTTGAAAATTTCACAGATAATGCATTTCGATTGCCGCTATAACAACGAAGAATAAAAATTAAAGGGCTGCACAATTTTGTATTTGAAAAAAAAAAAAACTAACCCCACTGAACGCGTCTGAGTTCCAGTACCACAAAACATTAGACGACAGAATATAACTCGACCAAGTGAAATTGCTCGTTAGTTTCGTATTACACGTATGTTACTTTGAGTTGATTGAATTTGGGATTATTTGTTTTGCTGCATTAGTAGAAGTTTTTTGTTTACAAAATTTATAGCTTCTCGTGACGGGGACCTTATAACAATTACTTTAACAAAAGGTGTTCATCATACCTTTAGAATTCATAGAGTAGAGAACATTTTTTTTTTTGTCTTCAAGAATGATGGAAAAGGGGGCCGTTAAAGTTGTCAGTTTTAGACCATTTTTGTACGAGCTCTATCTCAACAACTTAGGAACAAGTTAGGAATTTGAAACTTCTGAATATCATGTACCTTATACTGTATATAATCAACATATACTAAAAACGCCGATTCATAAGGTATTTATTTAAATATGGGTGAATTTCTGCAACTGCAAAAATAACTTTGCAATAATATCATTATGAAATACAAATTTATCTTTGCGATTTCATTATGATGAAAAATAATAATATTCTTCGTTTAGTATTTTAATTTTTTTGCTAAATAATGTACGGTGGCACGAACCCCTGAACCGTGTGCGAGTCCGACTTGCGCTTGCCCGGTTTTATTTTAGATTGGTCATATTCCTTGGCTTCGATTCTGAAATACGCATGTGTCTATAACTGTGTTTTTTTTTTCCATATTCGGTCACCCTATACGTATGCTGAATGTTGTTCTACCTTCAGCTTTTTACAACTGCATTGTGTATCTGTCTCTACTTATAACAATGCAGTCATATTTTTATTGTTCATATTATTTGAAAATGTTTGGATAACTGTCAGCTGGGTATGTATAATAGTGCATTTGTTAACAAGAATATGGCCAGTTACAAGCTTTCACAAATTGATAAACAAATATTTCTTCCCAGCTGTCTGTTAAATATTGTTGATTTAAATTTACGTAAACAAAAGTCGTAGACTATTTGTTGGTTGTCAAAGATATGGTTGTATGGAGTATTTTTTAATTTACCTTTTTTGTTGTACTAAATTGAGTCGATATTAGACTGTTACTATACTAAATTAAATCGTGCTTTCTCAGAGGTGAGCCGTAAACAGAAGAAAGTGAACGAAGAAGTGCGGGCAGGCCCGAGCGGCCAGCCCGGACCGGCCGAGCGTCGACAGATGCAACTGCGCGCGCTGCTCGCTGACAAGCAGCGGGAACTGGAAGCGCTACTCAACAAGGAGGTTCGTTGAAATCTATATTATAAATTAAATACGCTTTTGGTGTCTGTCTGTGTGACCGCGTTGTTCTTATAAACTAGGCAACCGATTTTGATACGGTTTACTCTAATTTAGATAATTTATTTCGACAGATTTATGTGTATAATTCGTTACTATTAAACTTACATATAATAAAGAAATCACTATGTTTTGCCAAGTCATAAAAACCGTGGGAAGCAAGGGCGAGCCGCTAGTTTAAAAGATAAAGAGAATAATCGAATTTTGCAGCAACAGCAGCAATTGTAACGTACGTACTAAATCACTTCTTGGTGTAACGTGGTGATTTCTGATTACATTCCTATAAAAAGGAAGAAAGTATGTCACAAGATGAACCGCAATGTTTACAAAACACTTTAATATAAATTTGATTTCCATAGCCTATTTAATAATCAGAAAATTTTCGAACACTCAATAAAGGTATTGTGTTTGTTACAGAAAGTTCTATGCTCGAATCCTGAACCCCAAAATATGAAATCGGAATCACGCAGCGCTTCAGTCGTCAATCAATCATATAATAGGTACGTTTTAATTTCGGTTATAGAACTTTGTACTGAACGTTTAATACTAAATCACAGCTGAGCTAATGTATTTACGAATATTATGTTTCAGTGAACAAGACCGCATCAGTGAACCCGAATCCAGATCTGAGCAAATACTATTAGATTCACAGGACTCCAGAGAAACTGAGAACTTTAGGGTAAGTCTACGGATAGATAGTATGGCTACAGTGTATTTTTGCTACGTTGTTCGTGTTGTGTATGTTGTCGCCCTACAGTTATGTCCCAAAAAAGTAAACTCTTCCCCCCCACACGCTCTGCGAAACCGCTGGCGTTGAGTTACTGTAAAAAGTTTGTTAGGGCGTTTTTGGCTGGGAAAAGGCCCAATATACGTAGGTAAGACTTTGTTGTAGCGTAGCGTTAGTGATGAAAAATTATATATTAATCTATTTAACATCTAGGGTGGTGGAGACAGCGCCTTGGGCGGGAGATCTGCAGCGGCTTTACCGCCTCACATGAGCAGCGCTTACGGGAGCGACACGGACAGGTAACTATGAATGAAAGCACTTTTAGAAAGAAAGAAAATACATGTACACAGAATTTAGCACAGACTGAAAGGCACACGACATATTCTGAGAACAAAAATAAAAAGTGTGTTAGCAGGAATGTGTGCCTCACGCCTGCGCCGACTAGGCCCAGTTCAACTTATGTTATATGCACAGGTAATTGTTAAGCATGGAATTCCCACGCCGGCAGTGTGTAGAGACGACAGTACTAATAAAATTCGTGGCGGCGAAATTGCGTTGAGCGCTTGACGTCAAAGCCGTCAGTTTCTATACGCCACTTGTTTCGAAGTGGGAGTCGGTGACGCCCACTGACTCGTTATATCCTACATATGGTATATCCAACATATAGTAAATACTACATATGGTATATCCTACAAAGGAATTTGTTTCATGTTTGTTTTATATTCCACAGTGCGTCCAGAAATAAGTCCAATCAAAGAAATCGAGTGCGACGGAGACAACCCCAAGAGAGACAGCCAGATGAGAGCAGCGTTAGTTACTTTTCTTTTACTATATGGTCCAGTACAAATATGGATACATTTCTAACCTTTGGATATTTTTCAGTTATCCCTGTCAAACAATACGAATCAAAACATCCGTCACGAGCCTAGAGTGGAATCGTCGAACGTCAATATGGTTCCCCCAATTTCCCAAAACAGTAAGTTATTATTCCATAAACTTTAAAGTTTTTTACGAGAATTCAGTCTAGATCGTTTATCTTAAATTTCTTGTTGTTTTAGCTGGCGAAAATCCTGGAAACATGCCGTATCCGCATCTGCCACCACCTGGCTGGAACACTAACAATAAATCCAACCAGGTAAAGAGAACTTGATAAGATTCGTTTATTATTTCATAAGTGGAATCATAACTTGTTGCGACTAATATATATATATATATTTGTTTTTACGTAAAAAGTACACAGATACAGGTCACACTGGAACAGGGTCACACATAATTAAACATGGAAATAGCCTGGTATAAAATATTGATCAATGACCCCCATGCTAGGAATAAACCTGTGTTACAGGAGTCATCCATCCGTCCGTTATGGATGTTATGATAGTTACTTACAATTTAGTATGTGCAATTTTTAATAAAAAATAAAACAACAAACTAGAATAATACAATTTATTTTGAGGATAAGAAACAGGGGGAACAAAGTAAAAGGGGTTTAAATTAATTAATAACAAGGAAAAGGTAGTTTCTATTTATGTGCCGGGTGTGTGTTGTTTGTGTGAGTGTAGGTGTGTATGTGTGCGTGGGTGCCTGATTTGTTATGATTTGAGTAATTCTTCCGTGTCGTCATAATTTAGGGCAGTCTTTCTCAAAGTGGGTGATAACGCCCTCTTGTGGGCCTCCAGTGCCCACAAGAGGGCGTTATCGCCCACCACTTAGAGGGGGGCAGTAAGGGGCCTAGAAAAAATTGGGGGGTGTTGAATTGGTTTAGAAGGGCGATAGCTGATTTGTAATTTCATCTACTTAATATTTTAAAATTCACTGAAATGAAATCTACCTACCTATACAACATCGATTATTTAGTTCATATTTCTGCCCTGGTTGATTGTATAAAAACTAAAAATATTTAACATAAATTTCATAGGATAGCCCATGAGCAATCAAGTTTTAATAACGCGATTTGTGCAATCCTGTATCAATCGGCTGGTTCATCGATACTTGTTCTTACTTGCTCAGTACGATTGAGCGTCGAATGAGATCAACGATTTTGCGTTCTAATTGCTCTCACTGGTAAAAAAGAATCGTTTAGAATGTAAGTTTAAACTCCAGACTAGACTACAATTAAATTAATTAAAGTAATGAATGTCACTGTGGTTTTTAAGATGTGATAAAGTAAAAAAAATTGGGTAGCCCTGATAAATAATTGATTTTCAAAGTGGGCGGTAGATGAAATAAGTTTGAGAACCTCTGATTTAGGGGGAGCAGATATTCCTTCATTTTTGGTTTGCATTAGTATTTGTTCAAACAATGTATGTTTAATATGTTGTGGTGTTTATGGTATAGTAATGTGCTTAAATAACGGTTATGCCGTCGGGCAAAGATGGTATTTGTACAAACTTTGGGACAAACTGGTTTGGGTCTTCTTCTGAGCGTAGGGCTTTTACTTCTATTGGGAGGGGTAATTTTATATGTAGGTACGCATGATCGCTCGAAGCATATATACATCTGGCGGACTGCCAGTATCTTAAAGTCTGAATAAACTTTCTGAGTGGGATACCTAAAGGATCAACAGGACTTTGATTACTGCTTGTTGGGTTCTTTCAACTGGTATGACAATTGTTTTGGCTGCACCACCCCACGCAACGATACAGTAACTTAGTGTAGATTCACATAGGGCGTTGAATACCATTTTTAGGATCTTTATGGGCAGAAGTTCTTAACTTTTTGAACAGCTAGGGAGGATCCTAACCGTTTCTCAGTCGTGTTCGCTGGATAGTAAGACATTATCATCGGCGTACGCCGCGTGTGTATAATGTGAGTAGAAGGGAGAGTAAGTAGACAGAGTTGGTTAACATAGATTTGGAAGAGGATGGGACTGAGCAAACTTCCTTGTGGCACACCGAAATCTAGTAGTTGTTCACTGCTGATGGACTCACCTATTTTAACGCACTGGGTCCGATCCGATAGAAAATCCTTAAGCAATTTGAGAATTGTGCCGGGTATTCAGATATGTTCTAATTATCCGAATAAAATAATGACAGAGACAGTGTCGAGGGCAGAGAGGTCCAAGAATATGACGACGCATTTGTGTTTACAGTAAATTTTGTTGACAACAGAGTCCAGTAGAGCCAATACAGAGTCTTCCGTCGATCCCCGCTTTCTGAAGTCGTACTGGTTTTCAGCAATAATTTTATATTTGTTCAGAAACTTGAGGAGATTTTTGTGAATAATTCTTTCCAGTATTTTGGAAATTGCTGGAAGTATCGAGATTGGTCTATAATTAAAACAGCCTCAGTCACCTGTTTTAAAGATTGGATGAATAATGGTTTTTGTTTAGGGTCTTAGGGAAAGTGCCAGTGGATATTGCAATATTGCAAATGTGCGTTATGGCCGGAACTAATTTGTAACTGGTAGATTTTATCAATTTGAGAGAGATATCATCCAAAGGCATTGTCCACGCGGAGGTCTTTAATGATAACCTCGACCTGTTCTTCGTCTGTCTCCAGTAGGGCAATTGAGTTAAGCATCGAGACTGGGCGGGGAAGAATACACTGGGCGTTACTTAAGTTTTGCGGGATGTTGTTAGCCAGGTTTCTACCGACATCAACAAAGAACCTATTCGTTGTCCGACACGATAGTTCTATGATAAATCTTATGATTAATTATTTATGTAACACTTTTTGTAGCGATCCAAAAGAAAAACCAAACTAAACTCCAAACTACCAACGCGATCCAAACTTTTTGTGGGATTCTATGGGCTGATTTCACCAATGGATCAGCACATCTAAACTTCGTTCAAGAGCTGTCAGCGTCAATATTCCCAGCTTTTGAACCCGATTTAGATGTGCTGATCGCGTTCAGTATCATTGGTGAAATTCGCCATAAGTTTAAATAGATATATGCCGTGACTTCAAGTTTGTTGTTTCAGGACATGCGTAACCAATTCACTCAGAACAGTCACTCTCAAACTATGGAGCGCCTGATGGGGACACCACAACTGTCTTACCCGCCATCTATGCCGTTCAACATGATGATGCCTTACAGTAAGCAATTTGACAGCATTGAGACTGCTACATAACTTTCGAATAGGGACCTCCATCAGAATAAATTTATGGAAAGAAGTTTGTATGTATTAATGTGCCAGATAACCATAACCATTTGCAGGGCGAGTCAAAGTGACAGTTATAATTTGCACTACGCATGGTATAAAAGCGCTTGATTTCACTTTTTAGGGTTCAACAGCCAAATGGCAAAAGCGGAATAATTATAATCGCTTGACTTCAGTTGTTAGGTTTCCGTACGCAAGTGGCAAAAACGGAACACTTACAATTTCGTCATGTCCGTCTGTCCGGATGTGACAGCCATTTTACTCGAAGACTATTACGATGAAAATTAGAAAAAAGTTTTCTGTGCACTGCCAAACAAAGTTAAAACACTTCCCATACATGTAACCAAGGGATAAAAAAATTAAATGCACATAAGCGTGTGGAGTATTGTTGGATTCCATAATTAAAAAGATTATGATGGTTCTGTTCTAAGCGAATTTGCTATTTAAGTCAATAGTTATTGAGTTATCGGATATTTTTGGTTAAAACCGCAGCATCTTTGATTAAATTTTTTTTTTGGAAATTCTATGAATTACAGACATATTTTTTACGGATAGTAAAATCAATGCTGTTCATGCGTAAATTTTCATCCCAACTACGGACCCCTTCACTGTGCGTAGTCCGACGCGCACGTGGCCGGTATTTTTTTAAAGCTTTTAATTAACTTGCAATTTAAGTTTGTTTGTCTGCTTAGGTCAATTCTTGCAAGCTGAATTAGATGCACTGTTTCTTATCCTACGGAGTTGAAATTTTTCATGTCGGTTTAGTTTTTTTGTATAATACTGAGCTGCTATAAAAATGGATACTGTGTGGTTAACCCCCAGGTATGGTAGGTGGTTGCAGTTGTGGATGTGGATTCTGGGGCGCGTGGTGCTGGCAGCAGCTCGTCATGCAGCAGCGGGAGATACACCAGCTGAGAGACCAGCTAAATCATGTAATTTTTTTTTCTTTAAGTATACAGGGTGATTGGAAGATGGGTGCAAAGCTTTAAGGTGAAGATAGTATAGACAATTTAGAACCATTTAAGCCATGGTTGTCTTAGACGAAGTCTTACCAAATTTTTTTTTTTTTTAATAAGGTTTCGAAGACGTATTGTACAATTTTTTTATTTTTTCTGAGCTTTAAATGTCTGTAAAAAAAATGTCTAATGACACAGAAGCCTAAAACATGTTTTGCTTGATTGCTTACACATTACTTTAATTAAATAAATAAAAAATGAATTCATTTATCATTCAATTTGGCCATAATTATGCAGTTTACATAAAATTTTGAGAATTTCCGAAAAAAAAACTTAAAAATTTGGTTAAAAATATTTGGTAAGACTTCGTCTAAGACAACCATGGCTTAAATGGTTCTAAATTGTCTGTACTATCTTAGCTTTGCACCCATCTTCCAATCATCCTGTATGTTATGAATTAAAGTCGCTTTTTGTGTCTGTGTGACCGCGTTGTTCTTTTAAACTTCGCAACGGATTTGATGCGGTTTTCACCATTACATTTATTCCGGAAGGTTTGTGTATAATAGATTCATATTAAACTTACACATAATAAAGAAATTTCTATGTTTTGTCAAGTCGTAGAAACCGTGCGTGGCAGAGTCGGGTCGCTAGTATATTTATAACCCAATTTGACAATGACAGTGGCGCCTTTATGTCGTATCAGCGGGCGGTTATTGTCGTAGTTCAATTGTTACCCTTCGTGCGGTTAACCGCATTAAAGCTACGGTTTCCTAGAAGAGCGGCGGCCGCCACATAGTGTCCGCAATTGATGGTTGAATGACGTCACTGAAACGTCATTTATGAAAGTTCTTTATATTTGCACTCATCGTAGTTAGTCACGCGAAAAAGTGTCCCTAATGAAAAGAGTAAGCTCACAACGTCAATAAGGTTTCCATGACAATCAATTCAAGTCACTGCGTCATTGTGTGTTAGATGTGTCAAAACGAAACAGAAACGCGACTATCTTTTGACGCGTTAGGGCGAATCTAATGATTTAAATCTTTGCAGCTGCCATCGTTTTCATGACAGCCGTCATTGCGGCCGTTATGTGCGGCCACCGATCTTCTAGGAAACCGTAGCTAGCTTGACACAGCTTTTTGCTCTAACGGGGACAATCCTGGACTATACTACTAGAAATTGTTTAAATAAATTACATACTTTATGTGTTCTAGATGGAAGAGCGCTGGCGTGCTGAAACAGCATCACATACACTAAATAATCAAGTACCCCCGGGAAACAGAGCCAACAACTATTGGGATAACTTCCGCAGGTAATATTTATTGTTATTATGTACTCTCTAGTAATGTAGTGGGAGAGCTGCATAAATCAAATTAAAAGTATTTATTTACTTTGCTTTTCTCTTTTCAGATATTAGGAAACACGCATTATGTTTTGACTTATTATAATTTATATTTAATTATACATATTAGTACATACACCGTATTTATGTATTTTATCATATACTTCAGTTCAAAAATATCTAAGGGTGAGAATAGTGTTTGCCCTAGAATTTTCCGTTTGCAATCGATTTCTATTTCATGCTTTGTAATAAGACTAATCATACATGCCTGTGTGATATTATAATACTCTTACATGGCGTGTGTATACTAACATTAGTGGTAAAGAATTCGGTTTGTTTATACCATAACACTAGTATAAGGAAAAAAAAGTAAAAGCGTGTACATTTTTCTTTTTCAGTTATTCCCGTCAAAATCTTCTGTCCGCTAATAACAAGGCAAACGCTGACGGGCACTTAGGAGTCGGGCCCGCTCATAACCCCCATCCCTTAGTCGAAAGATCTCATAACACACTCCATCGCACCCCCTCGGCCACCCCTCCCTGCATCACACCCAAGAGAAATACCAACGCTGCTAGCTCATCACACAACGCCGCTCAATCATCGCAAGCAAATAACGATGACATACCAAACAGACATACGCGACGAAACGTCGCCTACGAAAGATCCCTTTCGTTCTCATCTGCGCCAGACGTACTGAACGTTAATCAGAACCCAGACACCGACACGACCTCTGCTTGTCACTCAAGAAATATCGACGAAAACAATGTTACTAACGTTAGTAACATCAATATAAATCGCCAAGAAGCTCCATCAAACTCTTTTAGAAATTTAAATATAACAAATCCAATTCCTGAGATTATACAGGCCCATGCAAATAACTTAAACACGTCAGCTAATAGTAAAAAGAAATCATCTTCAAAATTACCAGCTAAGAATTCAACTAATCGAAGAAATTACTCACTGGATTATTCACAAATGAGCAATATTAACATTGCCAGTACATCCGAAATGCCTAATCCTAATTTGGCGTCAACAAGTCGCGAAGTTCAAGATAAGGCTACCTCAAAGTTATTTGATCTGCTCAGAGAAAATGTGTATTCTGAAGTGACAGCTCTGATTGATGTGAATGAATCTCACCCGGATTTTTTGATTCAGCTGTTCCGAGAGCTGCAATTAATTAGTTCTGATGCTTTACGACAAAAAGTATTACAATCAATACGTAATGTCTTGTCTCAGTACAGTTCTATTATTGAGAGTCAAAGCAATGAAAGTGCCCATGAAGAAAATAGACAAGAATCAGCTTCAACAGCATCTGGTGAACCTAGCGCATATAATGACTGTAATTCATTATCAATTCAAAATATGTGTGGAAATGCTCTGCAACTTGATAATAAAATAGTTCGCTTTTTGTTGTTAAAAAGCGATGAAACATGTACGACAGATTTTTTAGAGACATTAGTATCTCTTATATTAAGCAATGCTGCCGACGGAAGGTATACTCAACAGGCCAAGAGAAGGCTATTAGAATTACTCTCTAAATACGAAGGTATGCGAGTTTGTGATGTTTCAGGAGACATTATTGAAAATTTGCCAGTATTCATACCAGCTAACAACGAAAGCGATCCTACTCAACTCACTAACGAGCTATCCGAATCTTCCATCTTGCAAGATGTCGCTGGTTCATTAAATTTATTTAGTTCAAGCGACAGCCAGTTGCATCAGCTAAATGCTTGTCCTTACGATTTGTGGCCGGGACACGTCCATATGGATATTGAGACTGCAGACATGAACGACAATAGTCCACGTTCTAGTCAAGAAGGAAAAGTTGATCTCATAAATTGTTCCGAAATGCATAACGGAGATTTGGCCGAAGCTGACCAAACGTGTCACAATGACGTTGAAGATGTTGCTAACGGACATGACGAAGCTGCAGCCAATGCAGAAGCTCTACCGGATGTGGTAGACACTGAAGAGGTCACCCCGACTGAGGTAATGCAACACGTATTGTATTGTAGATGCCTGCCATTAATCAATTGTGCTAATCGCAATGAATAAGTACTTAATTTTATACCCTTTGTCTAACATTTATAGTATGTTATGTACCAATTCTTTGATGGGCTATTTCAAATCGACGTCATATCAACTGGTTTTAAATCTTGTATAAAGCTATATATAGGATTTAAAGTGGTAAGATACTAATATAAAAATCACAATTGTAAATAATTTGCTTCACTCTATGGTTACCAGCCATCTATGAATATGCCCTAATAAAGTAAATTCGTTATCTGCTTGTGATTGTTATCCTACTTTGCACTCTTTCGATTTTGGTATTCTGGACTATTGCCCTATTCATAATTTGGTTCATAATGTACACACCCTTACATACTTAACCATAACACAATATTTTGCCCAGGAAAGTAAGTTAAATTAAAGGCAAATTTGGGAAATAAATCCTAGTTAAGATTTATCACCGGGATTATCTTTATTCAGATATTAAAAATATTGTGTGAAAAGACCATTCTGATACATAGTGCGAAAAAAAACGACCGTCGAAGGTCCCGAAATTCTGTATTGCTGCCAATATTTTAAAAAAAAAACATTGGTTTTACGCCAATTTATGTTAGAACAACGAAATCGACTGATTTTGATCAATTTTGTTCATTAGTTGTGAGAAAGGGAAAAATTGTTTTAAAAAACTACAAGATTTCCGAAAAATTACGCGAGACTGACGTTTGATCACTTTTTTACAAGAAACTTCTTTTGATTTTGAACTAAAAATATCATCAACATCGTTATATGGTCTACTTGCATGTGGCTGAACTACTTTTTTCAACTTCGATACAAAATATAGCAGAAAAATCATGTTGAAAAAAAAACATTTTTTGATGTTTTTTTTTCAACATGATTTTTCTGCTATATTTTGTATTATTTAGCAAACCATATCAAGAAATTTTTTAAGTCTTCAGCTAACCTTGAGAAAAAAATCAAAATTTCATTTATGATTACACAGTATCTTAATTTATTTAAATTATATTAATTAAATCAAAGGCGTAAACCATATTTTCGAGGGCACAAAAGTGAGGTTTTGTGTCAACGAATGAGTTAGCACCACGAAAACTGTACTTTTATAGTTACACAGTAATGAATTGTTTCAATTATTTCAAGCTTTCTTACAATATTAAATAAGTTATTGACAAAAATATATACTTAGCAAATATTTTTTTTCGTTTTGTAGAGTATTTTTTTTCGAAGTCGGTTGTTTTTTTTTATTTCTAATGACGCAATAAAGATAATTCCGATGAAGATTCGTTACTAGGATTTTTTTCGCAGAAAATATCTTATTTTCCTGGGCTATATTGCAGAGGCCACTTAGATTTTAATCTATTTATTCATATTTGTCAAAATAAGTAATTTACTTTGCCTGTTAAGGTGACGGTTGCTATTCTTATATAATTGGTACTTGATCTTAACATTAATGTTTATTCGAATTTGACCTTAGCAGCACTATTTACAAGTCTCAATATCTTAGTGGCCCAAGCTTCACTAGGCTCTTTATAATGTGAATCCATATTTGTCACGTGTTTATTTTAATTTGTATTATGGGACTCTTTTAATAAACTGAAATATTTATAACTGCATTTTCACTTCTGAGGCACTACCAAGAATAAAAATAAAAAACAAATTGAATTAAAAGAATTTAATACACAATCAGGTACAGAGACATAATTATATCACAGACAATGGGATTTTGGTTCTAACCTATAGTTTTAATTATATAACACCTGCACACTAAATACCAATCTGTATGTTATAGACAAACTGTAAATTGTTGGTATGTTTGCATTAAAGGCGGAAGCTGAGTGGCTTGGACTTGACCGTGTGCCAACAAGGCTGCACATGGAAGAATCATCTGAAAAACAGAAAGGTGAAGTTATTACACTGTAAAAGCAGGGCAAAAACCCAAACTTAACCATTTTCGGTTATTATGTCGTTTGAGCGTATACTGAAACAGAAATACATCAATTAAAGCTTCTTTACCAGCATCTGGAACAGAAAAACAAAGTAAATTGAAATAATTAGTGTTTCTATTTTTTCCAGATTGAACTGAGAAGTTTGATGATCCCCTGATGACTTAAGTATTATTGAATGTTATTATTGTATCCCATTATTATTATTCAATTACTCTTATCCTTTACATAAATACTTTGTGTAGTATATATATAATATATTAATAAATTATCTTAAACAAATAATTATGTTTATATTTAAAAAAACACCCTCCCTTTGCCTATAATATTTTTATTAAAAAAAAATCTTACACTAATAAGAAAATTATGCACATATTTTATTCAGTGTACACAATTGTTTCATATTTCTTAAGGTCCCAATCACTTTCTTAAAAAATATCACACATCAAGAGTCACAGACACTGTATCAAATGAAATATATTTCCTCCGTGAATGTTCCAATATAAAGATTCCATGATATCTTCTGTACTTGTGTCCAATTTCACTGTCTCATTTGTCTCAGGTTCAATGTTTTTCTCTCTTTGTACTTCTGCAGATAAAATGATAATTTTCTAAATTATTTTGTCTTTGGAGACATTGCAGTAGAGATTAGATCATATGGACCATGAGACAACGAGATATGTCTGGATTGTTGTGTGTTGGACGTAGTAAACATGGATTGTAGTTTGAAGTCGATGGCACCATACCCTCTGAAATAAATTCGAACCTCATCACACTGGGCCTCAAGTTTCTGACAGGAAGCCTCCAAGCCAAGTTTTGTTGCTGTTTCAACTTTCGGTGTATCATGATCTTGTAGAATGATAAGCTTATAAACATTTTTTAGGGCAAGATTCACAGATCGCACGTTATTACTTGTTCCAAATTAACCTTATAATGTTCATATTCGTATGCGACGCTTACTTAGCAAAGTAAATTCAAAATGTGGCCAGTGAATCTTGCCCTTAGTCCCAAGGATAAACAAATTTAAATTAAGATCTCTGACCAAGATTATTTTTTTGCGACTTCATTTTAGGCTGACCGCGCACGGTACCCGCATTAGCACTGCGTGCTCACTGGTGACAACGGAGACAAGCAGTTGCATGTAGTTTACGTGCTGTGCCAAGGATAAATGCCGCGCGTTACTGCTTGGGGTAACAGTCCCGAAGATTATTTTTTTTGTGTTCTGACCGTGTCCAGAATGCACGTTGTACCGCGCGGCAATATTTGGCGATATCACAGGTCTCAACATCCAAATCATCTAAAAACTTTCACGACGTAATATGTATCTGATCCACATTCTATTTGTTCAATAAAACACGCGTCGCATCGTACCGCCAGCAGTGGGCTCTAACGTTTACTCATATATTTTGTATTGTCTATGCTCTGGAAAACAACTAGAGGTAGCATCTGAACTAAAGGCTGATGATGCACATTGTTGTTTGCGTAAACTTTTTCCATTTTGCAAACACGGTTGTCGTTTATTTACGCATGGAATTCCCCCAAATTTTAAAATTACGGATAGTAACTCAGTGAGAAACGTTCTGCAGATCAATCGATGGGTTGGTCCCATATACAACCCAAGAATTTGTTGGGCGGTAAAATGGTATCCAATGTGCGGTCAGCATTAAATATTCCTCTTAATATGACACAGGTAAATTAGAGGAACACACTTCAAGAAAGCTTAATCTCATGTCGTACGTAAATATTCATTCCCTATTAGAAAATCTCATATTAGTCTTAAAACTTGCGACTATATATTTTTATAAAATCAGTAGGTTTGATCATTCATGCAACAACTGGTATTTATTGTTAAAAAAAAAAAATATGTACTTGTTGCCTTGAGTACATTTTTATATAATAGGTACCTACTGCTCTAGATTAACAGGAGTCTGTAAAATAATTAATTAAAATATTAATCTTACCTGGTTCTTGTTTGTTTTTGCGTTTACTCCATGTTCTGAATTATCTTCATGATTAATTAATATATTAGTAACGTAAACTATCTTTAACGCTTTCGCGGACAATGAACGAGACAATAGAAGTTTTATTATCGAGTTTGAAAGCAAACTAATCACAAGTCAAACATTTTATTGTTTCAAATTATTCATCTAGTCTTCCTCTAATGTTACCTGTGTCATTGAAATCGAAAGTAATTTCAATGAGCTTAGCCTACAGGACAGTCATTGTACTTACAAATAGAAGCATATAAATTACATTATTATTACAAAATAAATTATTGGATGTGTCATAGGTTGGCCTATACATATGTAGAATATCGACAATGTGAATTACAAGGAGGGAGAGGTTTAGACCGATATAGGGTTAAAGGACTGATTTAAATTATATTCGACCTCTTTATTGCTTAATCAGTCTTGACTTGACAAAACTGAAATCGCATAGGCAAATAGACCTTGTCCTTTAAGACTCGCAAGTGATATTCAATATTGGGGCGATAAAGCAGTTACGAGATCGACTATACAATTAAATAGCGGTCTGTACAGTATCGGCTGGGGTTCCCACGAGAACTTTACAATGGTAATTATAACATTAACATAATGATATATTTTTTAAATTATCATGCTCATAACACTTATGGTGACTTGTGCCGAGCTCACCCAAGTAATTACACCTGCCATGCTATTCTGTAAACATCTCACCGTGAAAACTTGGGTAAAGTGAGCTGTCAATAGTGTCAATCCTTGTGGAATGACAGCTCACTCCACGCTCACTTCACCTAAGTTTTCACGGTGAGATGGTTACAGAATAGCACTGCTGCACTCACATTATGCCAATTCGTTTTTACCCAACTACGTCAAACCCAAAGGAAGGTTATGATTTAAACAGGCTGTGTATGTGTGTTCATTTGTTCCGTCATAACTCCTAAACGAGGTATCGTTAGAAGTCTCATGTTGTTCCGCGGGATAAAGACTATAATATGACGTGGCAGCTTAAAGCGGATGTAGAGTTACCGAAAAATATATAGGTACATACTTTAGTGGTGTTTGGTGTTAGGGAGTACTTATACTAAACACTACTTATTACGAAATATTATTTCATGTAATTAAGGCATAAATCATCCACGTTACGTATGACTTTGGTTAACTATACGAAAACCGAAACCGACAATATTTTGTTATAAGGTCACCCGACAGAGGTTATTCTGTCCAAACATACAAAATTCCCACAGAATGTTGAATGTTTTTCTTGAATTTGATTTTTTTCAAAAAAGTAAATACTTAATTCTGAATATTACGTACAATTAAAAACAAAAAATAGTCATATCGGTCCAGCATAGCTAATCATCACAACCGTTCATGTGCTTCCGTGCCGAATCGAAGATCAATCAAAGTTAGTTGATAATTAAATAAAGGTAAACAACAAAAAAAACCACTCGACGAGACTCGACTCGAGAGAGCTGTCAAGAAACTGACTAAAAGTAAAACCTGGCACTGCAGTTGTCATGCTACGTCACAGTTGTACTCTTCAATTTAGCAACGATAATTCGTTTGATGTTTAGAAAACCTGTCTTTTTGGGCTCTATACAATAGACAATTACAAAATATTATAGAATTATTATGAATCTAACAAAAAATTGTGCTCAAGCAGTTACATCTATGAAGAGTAGTTAAGAATAAATGATAAAGTTAAAGAATGTTAGACTTATTACATTATTCTTAAACTACTATTAATAAAAGAGGAAACTAATGTAAAAAAAAATCCGTCCAAGTGCGTGTCGGACCACGCACAATGAAGGGTTCCGTAGTTTAGATGAATTTATCCCAAGAACAAACTGAACATTGTAGTTGCAAAACATGTTCTCTCATAAGGAATGTATGGGAGATCATGTTTTTCAAACTGCAAATGTAAGTTGAAAAAAAAAAACATCCCCACTTTGCGGGTTGGAGAGGAACCAAAAAACTTTTTTTTTTATTGGTTTTGTTTTACCACTTTGTCGGCATCATTAATATGTATACATGTCAAATTACAGCTTTCTAGTACTAACCGTTTCTGAGCTAAGCCGCGGACGGACAGACATACAGACGGGTTCCTTGTTTACTACAGAACCCTAAAAAGATATTTGATTATAAGTTACTATGTATTTTTAAGCAAGAAACTGTCATCTATAGAAACCCTTTTTACGATTTCTTTACTTACCTTTATTTAATTACATTGACATTATCAATTGACATTATCTCGGATTTTTCAAACAGAAAATTATAATTGAATAAAGCTTACAAACCCTCGTTAATATTTTTTCAATCATAATTCTGGAAGACTCACTATTTTATGTACAGTCAACCACACACCAGTGGTAAAAGTTTGACTTTGACAGCCATAGTGTTTTGTTTTTGCTAATTACTCTAACTGTGCGTTTGCACTGGCGAAACATTCACAACAAAACATGTTGGAATCTCTATTTACTGTCAATTTTCCATACAGTTTTTGACAGGACTTAGAGATTTCAACATGTTTTGTTGCGATGTTTCACCAGTGCAAACGCACAGTAAGAGTAATTAGCAAAAACAAAGCACTACTGATGTATTTTTGACTGTAGGTACTATGCAAATGAGTGTCACATCAGAGGAATGCAGAGTGAATTAAATTATGCTGGGTACAGATGGGTGAAAAATAACACAAACAAGGTGTCCAAATTTATGTAATGTAACACAACAACTAGGCGAATTTGTTTCAACATGTGTTACATTTCACCAATCTGTACCAGGCATTAGATAGACTTCATAGTGAAAACTAGAACTTCAACTAATCAAAAGAGCAAGAGTTTGGCCAAAACAAACACAAGTTTTTTTTTTTACGAAATTCTGCTTACCCTCTTCCCCTGAAGCTGTAAACGTACATACATACAAAAAATATCACCCTGTTTTATTGTACTGAGTGATAGTGTTGCTGAATCTGATGAGCCTCAAGTACCTACTGGGTTTTCACCCTGAAGTCCCATCTCTAAATTCACCTTATATGTAAACCATTGTTTGTTCTTAATACATACATAATACTTAATCTATCTATCTTATAACACAGTATTATAACAAGTTTTTTGAAGTATGATGGCATCAAAATTCTTGATAAATTAATGTTAAATATTGTCCTCTATCTATCAGATCTGTCAAACATGACATTAGATTTTTGCTAACTTTTTATCACTAGTATCAGGTATTTTAGATAGATTTGCACTGACCGGAAAAGTGTGGGTTAATCTTACCCCATCCTATGTGAGGATAATATTATATATATATATATTTTTTTTACAATGTCACAAATCTTCAAAAATGCCCAATAATTTTACAAGTTAGGCTTAGGAGTCAAAGAATGAAGGTGCAACTTTAACATAATCTATATATTAATAACATAAAGCTTGTGTGAAACTGCAACAAAACTGTAAATAATTAACTATAGGCGGTAGGTACCATCTGCACATAATATGGCAATGGGAGACTCCCTACAAAGCAAAAAACTACAGAACAATCTTGTTGCTCTACGTAACTTTATGCAATAAATTGTGATATATATAAGCATATTAGGTTATGAAACCCCACTGAATTGCATTTTTAAAAACAACCTTGAAAATTTTATGGATTCAGTAAGTTTCCCATTATTAAACGTACCTTCTCGAAGACGCTTTCTTTGAGGATATTCTTCTTCATCAGCGCTCCGCTTCCTAGACGTTGTTTTGGAAGGCCCCGTGTTTCCATCAGGGAATTCTAATTCGACCATTTCGCAATCAGTGTCAACGTGGTTGTTTTCAGGTTTTTTCAGGTCGTGATAGCCATAGTAGCAATTTGTGGATATATGTACATTCTGACATTGGACTATTGATTGATTGGCATCAGCATAAATTGGGGCGGGTCGCACGGCGTCGAAACTATTTCTAGCGTTCTGCAAGTATGATCCGATGTTGCTCGCCGGCATTTTCCAAAGTAGTTATTTATTTGTGATGTAGTGAGTAATGGATTAAAGTTACTGCACAGCAAACTAAACAAATCAAACTATCTGCTCACTCATACAATACAAGTCAATGATTTTGTAACACTTGTAGGTAACTGATCAAGTTTTATTGCAGTAGCGGGTTTTCTTCATTGGCGAAATTGGGCAAATTCTTGGCGAAGCCAAAGCGAAATCAACTTGCTATGACCACAGATAAATAATTTTAAAAAGCTAACTTAGTCTGTGATTTTAAAACTATCTATAACCATAGAGAGAATAATGCTATAAAGAGCCATATTCACCATCCATCTTGATGTACGTCCCGCCAAGGCTTAGCTTAGAGTACATATACAGGGTGGCAGGGACATCGACGCGAAGCCGGTTATCATGGATTCAGTACATGATTCTGAGCCCCCTGCGTTGAAATTTTTCGTACTGACCCTTTGGTAACCGGCTTCGCGTTGATGTCCCTGACACCCTGTATAATTGTGGCACACTGGCACTTCACATCGCTATTCGTGTTTGCGTATTTGTTTTATTTTCCAAAATACGACGATGTGAAGTGGAAGGACGAAGAGCTAGAACTAGAAATTTCAACGTACAGAAGATATAACCTGCCTCTCTATATAATGTTTGTGGACTACGAGAAAGCCTTCGATTCCATCGAGACATGGGCTGTGCAGTCTCTTCAACGGTGCTAGATCGACTGTCGGTACATCGAGGAGCTATAGTGTCTGTACGAAATCACCACTATGTCAGTCCGACTCCAGGATCAGACCTCGAAAACTATCCTTCTGAAGCTAGGTGTGAGCCAGGGAGACGTTATCTCTCCGAAATTGTTCACCGCTGCAATGGAGAATGTCTTCAAGGTTCTGGACTGGAAAGGGTTAGGCATCGGCATCAACATCAATGGCGAGTATATCACTAATCTTCGGTTTGCCGACGACAAAGTTATTATGGCTGAGACCATGGAAGATCTTAGTACAATACTCGATGACCGCAGTAGAGCATCCAAAACAGTGGGTCTAAAAATGAACATGGATAAGACTAACGTCATGTCAAATTCCTATGTAACATGTAACTTCATGAAGATCGGAGACGCTCGAAGTTGTGGACGAGTATGTTTATCTAGGACAAACTGTCCAGCTAGGTAAGTCCAACTTCGAGAAAGAGGTCAATCGTCGAATCCGCCTCAGCTGGGCAGCGTTCGGAAAGCAACGCAATATCTTCTCGTCCCACATACCGCAGTGTCTTAAGACGAAATTCTTTGACCAGTGCGTGTTGCCAGTGATGACTTATGGCACTGAAACGTGGTCGCTCACAATGGGCCTTATCAGAAGGCTGTCACTCAAAGGGGAAGAGGGTTATGCTTGGAGGAGGTCCGCAGGAGAACCAAGGTAACCGACATAGCCTGAAGAATTGCCAAACTTAATGGCAATGGGCAGTGGGCAGGGCACATTGCTCGCAGAACAGATAGCCGATGGGGCCGAAAGGTTCTGGAGTGGCGACCGCGTACAGGCAGACGTAGCACTGGAAGGCCTCCCACAAGATGGACCGATGACCTTGTGAAGGCCGCAGGAAACCGCTGGATGCGGGAAGCACAAAATCGGTTGAAGTGGCGGTGCTTGGTGGAGGCCTATGTTCAGCAGTGAACGTCTTTCGGTCATGATGTCATCTATGACGATTCACGGGACATCGTTTTAGCGCTGACGCTAATTCGGAACGGCTCGCGGCTGTGCTAATTTCCATTTCGGACGTAACTCGGAACGTAGCCGTATTCTTTGCAGTTTGATCTGTCAGTGCTGTCCATGGACAATACTGTCCATGGTGCTGTCACTGTCAGTCTGTCATGGCATGTCATCTGTCTGTCTGATGTCATCAGTTTACGACTCCTGAATTTTAGACCGATCTAAAATAAAATAAAACTATGTTATCGTTCATTTTAGTAGTTAGGCGATAATCCAACGTAAACTTTAAGTTTATTATGTATATTTAAACATAAATTTGTAGGGGCTTTAGTTTTTCTCAAATTTATGTGACATTATTACCTTCAAGGTTGGACTTTTCGTATCAAACTATCATGTTGCCTGCGGTAGCCGCTAAGTGCTTCTACAGAAATCTAAGTAGACATTCTATTGAAATAAAATATTTGCATTCATTATGCTTTGCTGCACCCAGGATATTTCGACAAGACATATTTCACGAAGGCAAGGAACTATGGAGATGTGTGCACACTTCGGCGTATCTGTTGGATAAACCCATATCCAAAAATGCCCTGCAGTCGAAAAAAGCGTCATCTGACAGTGAAAATGCGAATAAAATAATAAAACAGAGTGTAACTGGAGACATCATAGTTAAGACTGAAACTGATGCCAACCAAGTTGTTACTAAGGTTACAATTGAGAAAACTAAACCACCAGATAAATCAACAGATGTACCCAAACCTAAACCAGGTTACTTTTTTATTATACTGATTTATTTTCAATTCTGGTTGTTTTTAAACACAATGTGTCATGGTTTTATGTAACTTGTATACCACTGCACAAATTTGTTTCCCATTCCAACATTGCTGCTAACTACTTAAAAACTTTTTTTGAAAATGAGTTAACTTATAGGGTTTGTTGTTTTACCCTATAAAATAATTCAGAAGCAAGTAAAACAAAAAAGATAGATTACATAATCTATTTTACATGTTGTATAAAATATAATTTTCAGTTCCTTCTGCATTATTTTAGGCAATTACAATTTGATATAAACAAGTGCCTGCAACTGACAATAAAATTGTTTAAATTTCCAGTTAGAAAAAGGCTCCTTATTGACTTTTCTGCGTCTTACACGGAGCGTAACTTTATAACACCGATGAGAGCAATGACAGAATATTTACTGAAGCAGTCTGATTTGGAGTCATTACCAAAAGTTCTTAGAAGGTCACCATATGAAGCAGAACCACCTATAACTGTGTATTATCGTAAGGATGTTGAAGCAAAAGCATTTGAGGTATGTCCTTAACAATTTTGTTACAACAATATGTGAAAACCTTATGGCATTGTTGATGGTATTGACAAGGACAACACAAGTATAAAAAGTGGAATATGTACTATTAATTTTTCACAAAAAATTTGTGATTTAAATATGTAAAGTACTTGGCTGTTGATATAGCACAGAGTTTATGAAAAGAATTGTTTTGTAAAGTGTCTTCTCTCTCACTCTTACGTTCTTACCCTGTGTCCCAACAGGAAGCTACAGTTGCGCAAGTACGCGTTCGACGCGATCGTTTGTATGAACTATGACGTACAAGCGCGACTTTATTGATGGCGCGAGTACGTCATATTCTTAAAAAAAGTGCTACAATCACTATTGACTTTCGGTTAGGATGCAGCCATAGATTATAAAAGTGTCAAAAACTCCATGTGCCTTATGAATGGCTGTCTGTACTGTAAAGTGCCACAAACTTATCTGACCCTGTGACGTGTTGTCACGATTATAATAACAACCTGTTACTTTTAGGGTTCTGTACGACCGAATCAAAAAACGGAACCCATATTGAACCACTTGTGTGTCTGTCTGGCTGGCTGTCTGTCCGTCTGTCACAGCCAATTTGTTCCGAATGTGCTATACCAATATAGTTGAATTTTGGTACACATATGAATTTCTGCAACCCAAACACGGATGTGTAATGTAAATAAATGAATTTTGAATACGGGGCCACTTTTCGGGGCGAAGGTGAAAAATAAAAAAATCATACTGCACTGTGTAACAAATATTTTAACATTAATTTAATATTTTTAAACTAGATACTTTTAAAGATATTTTAGAAAATAGATGAAAATTGACCAATAAAAGACCCTTATCTACGAAACTATAGAGCCTAAAATTAAAAAAAAAAAGGAACACTTAGTATGTCTCTTTACTGATAGATTTCAGGAAAACCTATAAGAAGTCTATGGTCTTAAAATAACGTCGAAAATCTCAATATTCTGCATACAAACTAACATTTGCAGTTGGAATGTATGAGAACATGTTTTTAAGTAGAGTGTTAAGTTTGTTTTTGGGTTGAATTTAACTCAAGAACCATTCATTGTGCGTGGGCCGACCGACACGCACTTGGCCGGTATTTTCATATTGTTATCATTCGTTCTACTTACAACCACCAGTTCAGATAAGTTTCTGGAACTATACTTTGTAATTTGGGTTTGAAGATCATCCAAGATTACCACAATAGAAAAAAAGTGATCTTTTTGTGCAAGTATTGATTTATGTTTGTAAACTCTGAACAAAAACATACAATAATTTAAAATGATTAAAAAAAACTCACAAAATTATTGTGTTTACCTATGTAATACAAACTGTAGTAACTCACTTTATAAACCCTTATTAGGTATGGGGATCAAAAGAAGCACTTGAGAAGGAACTCTTGAGAAGAGAATTAGACAGAAGAAGATATGAACAAGGTAATTTTTAAGCATGGACCTTGTTTAGTGATTTGGGAAGGGTATACCAAGAGGATTTCTTCATATTATGATGAGGTTTCAGGAATTGAGGTTCCTATTCCTGGTAGTCCTGGTACCAAGGACAGACCACCAAACTAGTAGCTGGGATCCTCTTCCTCATGCCATAAGATTTCTATTTTTTATTATTTTATTAACACTAACAATTTTTTTTCCTGTTTTCTTCTGTGAATATTCCCAGGACTATTTACAGATTTGTTGTTGGAATTGGTCATGCAGAGTGGTTTCTCCAGCGATTTCCCTCTTTATATTTTATGGCAGCATGTCCTACTTGGTATTGGCAAGGTCCATTTCAGCCGCCTTTTATGGTCCTGCTTTGTAAGGGATTTCACCAAAGGATTTGGATGGTTCTGTAGGCGTGACTGCACTGCACTGTGTTTTGATTAAGGTTCAAGAACCTCGCAGTTTCTTGTAAACGTGCTTTTGATATGTTTTTCAGGATGACATTTTGAAATCTTTGGAGCATGTTGACACTAGTAGATGCCACAGGTCCAAATTGGCTTCAAGATACTGTTGTACTAATAGTTTATTGTCTATCGAACGGGACAGAATTTCTTCCAAGGAGCCGGTATAGGTTCCTGTACTTAATATTGAGCTGACTTCTCTTTGCTTGTATTGTGTCCCGCCATGTTAGCTTGTGGTCAAGGTGCATGCCCAGGTATTTCACTGAGTCATTTTGCGGAAATTCGTGATCGCCTAGTTTCACAGGTATTTACTAGGGGGAATACGTACCTTCAGTCACGAGCATATGTAAATATCTACTTTATAGTAGCGCAAAATTCAGTAGCGTTTTTCCCGTGAAATAAAAGTTGCAACTTTGAAAAAAGATCTTTTTCATTATAGTATGGTTTTGATATTCTTTACGTGTGGTTAGTGACTAACCCGGGCGCTTCGTACTCCGTTTCACTTACGGACATACCGTAAGTGAGACGGAGTACAAATCGCCCGTAACTTCGGCTGAAACTACAGATTTCGCTTAGGGACAAGACCCCCTGGTGTCAGAGTTTTCAAAGCCGCCCATAGGCCTCTTGGCTACTATTGCTGCTTGAATACTATTGTTCGTAACATCTTAAAATATCTATCAATACTTTAGAAGACGATCGCTTTTGAATCTTGCGTAAGTGTCGGGTTTTTATGCTCGTGACTGTACTTACAGTCTGTAAGAAAAATCTTATTCCTTCGACTTAGGAACTTGAAACTTGGCCCAAATACTAATATAGGTAAATAATAAAGCTCGAAATTTTATTTTTAAATTACCCTTTACCCGCCGTTGGTGTAGTTCAAATGGAAAAGTAAGACATCCACGCGGACGAAGTAGCGTGCGACGAGAAGTATAGTATAATCAAAGCGATGCTGAAACTTATTTATCATTAGAAAGCAAAATAGTAAAACTATTACCTTTTTTACAGATGTGTTTACCGTGAAAAGGCGACTAAGAAATTATAGAAGGGAAATGAGCCACAAACGTAAACACGGAGTAGAAGAATTAGGATTAAGGACTAGATCTGGCAGGGTTGTACTTACAGCTGTGGGGATGTAAGTTACACAAAAAATCTGTTCAATAATATTTCATTCGAACTAGGATCTCAAAAGATTATATTCGTGTTAATTTTCAGAAATGGCTGTAACTTTGTTTTCAAACTTTGTGCTTGGTTTTATACTGGATCACACAGCTTATTCTCGGAATGTATCCATTCTCTTGCGGATACAGTGAATCAGCTGATCCTCGTGTATGGGATACATAAATCTGTCCAAGTATGTTGTTTATTTCTGTACTTATTATTAATTTTAAATTTTTGTGTCACGTTTTCATATTCAGAATAATGTCTGGTTTTATTATTATTTCAGATGGCAGATTCTGCTCATCCATATGGGTATACAAACATGAGATATGTCTCTTCCCTCATATCCGGCGTTGGAATATTTTGTGTAGGATGTGGCTTATCTTTCTACCATGGAGTTACTGGTATTTTGGACCCCCAACCCCTCCATGATTTTTTCTGGGTGAGTGCAATATTTTTGGCCGAACTAAAACATGCAGAAATATGCTCCTACTCCTAATGCTACGGCTACATTATCGCGATAGAGGGAACTAAAGTTCACGCGCTCTCAGTCTACAGCGACACGTCGCGACGTCTCGCTGTAGACTAAGAGCGCGCGAAGTTTTGTTCGACGCATCGAGCGGTGTGCGAGAGAGAGCGCGCGGATTGTAGTTCGCCTTATCGCGAAGCCTAGTCGTAGCATTAGGCGCATATAGGTTTGATGCAATATTTATATTCACGATTTTATTTAGCTGCCATCTGAAGTAGAACTTTAACATACAGGTAGTTCTCCTCACATTGTAGACAATCGCGTTAGTTTATAGAGAAATACATTTATTAATTCATTATTAAATATCGTCTTTCATGTCTAGGCAACACACAAAATGTTACTTTTCTAAATTTATTTTCGCGTGTTCACTACATAGCAAGAAAAAGTTATTTCTCGTCAAATTATTCATTAAAAATAAGTTTACGGTACATTTTACTGAAATAACATAATGCCAAGTTACTAGAAACCGAAAACCTGAGACACAAAAATCTGAGCAAGAACAGGCTTACGCTCGCGCAGCCCTGGCTTTCATCAACGACATCAACAGGAAGCTGATAAATACATCAGAAGCAGGACTCATAGTCCTGACGGTGGACATAGTGTGGTTGGATGTAATCCTGAGGCCTCCCACAACCTTAAGGTGCGATCAGCTTTAACGGATCACTGAGCAAGTGATGCTCAGTGATCAGATCAGTGATGATCTCAAATAATTAAGCTATTTGCGGAGATATCTGAGACTGTTATTCTTAATCATGGAATCTTTCAAAAGTTCTCTAAGATCTTTCAAATCTCATAATTATCTTTCTGGTGCGATAATACAGAACAAAGTTTAGGAAGACCTACAAAGAAGTTGACTATCCTTCTAATTCTAACGTCGACTCTGCAAACTAATAAAACAACGATTGATATTGTTAAGTTTTTATAATATTGTAAGTTGTGTCAAGGTTGTGTGCGGATCTTTGACAGTCGTTATGGGTCGTCAGAAGCCCGAAAGTCTGACAACCAGTCTTACCAAGGAGTATTGTATAACCCAGTTACTGGGTTGTGGAGGTCAAATAGGCAGTCGCTCCATGTAAAATACTTGTGTTCAGCTGCATCCGGTTAGACTGCAAGCCGACCCCGTATTAATACTTCACCTCTCGCATTACAACACATACAGCAGCTCAACTCAGAGTTCACATCAATTGAAACAGACACAATGTTGGTTACTTAGTTATTAATTCATCATGCACAATATTATTAAAGTTATATTCTTAAATAAAGTAAGACATATTAATCATCTATACTATCTATATCGATACCTACTAATATTATAAAGAGGTAAAATTTGTTTGTTTATTTGTCAGTTTGTATGTATGGGGTAATCTCCAAAACTACCAGTCGGATTTGTAAAATTCTTTTTGCTTGGATAGCTCAATTCTCGAGGAAAGTTATAGATTATGTAACATCACGCTCTACGACTCTTACGAGCCGAGCAAAAAGAAAAAAAGTCAGAAAGAACGCTAAACGCTAACGTTTTTGTAAAAAAATATACAAAATTGAATGCTTCGAAATATGCGGCGTTAGAGATGCCAACACCAGTATATACATTTTCTGCTGTTATAGAAATCCTATCGATCAGAACTATGAAATATTCTTATCTAAGTTAGAACAATTACTTGAACACTTTTACAACAAAAAATGCATCATTTGCGGGGATTTTAACATTGACTTGCTTAAAACTGACCTAAAAGCTACCAAATTCGTAACACTACTGACATCCTATAATTTTAGACCTATTTTTAAAGAAGTCACGTATAGACGAAATAATGCGCAGTCTTGTCTGGATAATTTTTTGACGAATTTACCCGATAATGTTATAACTGAATTTCTCGTTGATCATAACTGCTTGGCTGACGGACACGCAGCATTATTGTGTGGCATTAAAACTGAAAAAATAGCATCCAATGACAACCAAAACTATATAAATATTGAGGCTAGACAGTTCAGCGTTAAAAATTCAAATAAATTTAGAAATAGTTTATTAAATATTAACTGGATGGAAGAAGGTTTAAATGGGTTCTTAAAGAAAATTTTACAAATATATCGCGACAGTTTCAAAAAGAGGAAAAAAAGGATTAAGTACAAAAAATTTCGTATGGCAAACTGGACAACTAAAGGGATAAAGGTGTCTAGTAAAATGAAACGGTTCCTACTTCAAAACACAAATAAGATGACTTGCACTGAGGAATTAAGGACTTATACAAAAAGGTACATTAGAATATTTAGACTAGTTTTAAAAAAAGCCAGACGGATTGCTATTAGGACAGAAATTACTAAAGCGAAGGAGTCTTCGAAAATAATAATAATAATAATAATAATATTTTTATTCACAAAAAAGTAATAGGTTACAGAAAAATAGTTTGGCAGTATTAATTTCTAATTACATGGATGTAGCCACTGCAACCGAACTAGGCAATGCCTGTATTTCGGTTTTCAGCGCCTTTTTCCCTCGATATTTTTACAATAAAATGCCAACAAAAGATATGGTTGGTTGTACTAATAATTACGAGTAAATTTTGAATGACTTAAAACTAACTTAACTGTTACATTGTATAAAATTTAAATTATCCATAATATGATAAACAAATGGTCTATATGTGAGTGAGAAGTGTTTGTGAGTGTGTGTGAACTAGTATGTGATATGTGGAGTTTGACTGGTGTGGGTGTGTGTGTTGGTGTATGTGGGTATGGGCGGGTGAATGCGTGTAGGTGTGCGTGATTGAAGTGCTGAATGATCATGATCATTATCTAAAATTATTTTAACATTATAATTACCGTTCAACGCTTAGCAATAACTCCGTTTCTTCATAATTTAGCTGTTGCAAATATTCACTTACTTTTTGTTTACATTTAGAATTCGTAAGCGGGTAAATATTTAATACTTTATTGATTTTACTATAAAGGAACGGACCAAGAAATTCAATAAATCTTTCACTAAATTTGGTTTTACAAGTGATCCGTTCCATAGATACTTTTTTATTTCTTCTATTTTGCACGAATGGGTCATAAGGTAGTTTTGTATGTTGTTTAAGGATAATGTTTAGGATGAAAAGTTGTCTTACGGTCAGAACCCCACAAATCTGATATAGAGAGACAGTGGGAAAAAGGATAGGTTTAAAAATACACACCTTTTGAATTGCCCGCTGAGCGATTTCAATGGACCTCATAGTGGTTTTAAAAGTACCCCCCCAGGATGAGATGCAATAATTTAGTAAAGACTGACCTAGGGCATAATAAATTTGTTTTAGGAGATGAGGCTCAGCAGCGTGGCGCAAATTTTTAAAAACATATATGAGTTTGCGTACTCGTGCACCAAGTAGCTTGATATGTTCTTTGAAGTTTAGATTTCTATCTATAGTAACACCTAAGTACTTGATGGTGTGAACACGCTCCAGTGAAGAACACGCGCAGTTGACTTTCAGGTTACACTCGTGAGAAATAATTTTGTGGTTGCTACTGAGACTTGAATAATTTTTGATGCTGAACGAAATATACTTGGTTTTTTCCACATTTAAAGTTAGAATGTTCGCCTGAAGCCAGCTTCTAGCGATATTATAGCCCTGCTGGGCAGCATCAAATACCTCATCCCAAGTATTGGCGGCAAAAGCTAAAGCAGTGTCGTCTGCGAAGGAGATGATTTCGCCTTGGGTGAGTTTAAGACTGGTGAGTTCATTAATATACACAAGAAATAAGGAGGGTCCTAAGATGCTGCCCTGAGGTACGCCATGTGTAACTGGAAGGAAGGTACTTTTGTATTCACCCACACGGACACACTGATTTCGCCCAGACAAGTAGCTTTTAAAGAGTTCTAGCTGGGTACCTCTGATTCCTATCTTCTCAAGCTTCGCCAATAAGAGGGAAACAGAAACCGTATCGAATGCCTTGGCGAGATCGAGAAATATTGAAATACATTTTTTTCCTTTGTCCAAATTTGTGCTAATAAACCCAGTGAGTTTGTTCACTGCTTGCTCTGTGGACTTACCCTGCCGAAATCCATACTGATTTTCAGACAGTATATTATTTTTTTCCAGATATTTTACCAAGCGAGTGTTCATGATTTTTTCCAATATTTTCGATATCGCTGGTAATATGGATATTGGCCTATAATTACTGATTTGGTTTCTGCCCCCGCTCTTATAGATTGGGCACACTTCCGACCTTTTAAGGGAATCAGGGAATAAGCCCAACTGTAAGCTATCATTGATAATTTTTGTAATAGGTGGTACAAGAATATTCTTATGCAATTTTAGAAATTTACCACTAATCTTATCGCATCCCGATGCACTATCCGTTTTTAGACCATTTATAATTTGGTCTACTTCTAGTTCATCAGTGTCCATCAAAACAAATGAATTATTCCGCTGGTTACACTCGTCTGTAAGATATTGAGAATGAGCATCTGGTGCGTTTGTATTTTGATAAATTTTATCAGCCAGTGAGGCTCCGACATTAATGAAATAATTGTTTATTTTATTCAAAGATTGCTCTGGAGAAGTAGAGAATGTTAGGAGTTCTTTTGTGCGTTGCATTGGTTTTGTTGTGTTAGCGATGTTTCGAATAGCTTTCCATAATTTTTTACTGTCTTTTTGTGCACTTTGTATTAGGTTTTTTTCGTATGCTCTCTTTATTTTACGTAACAGCGCGTTACAAAAATTCCTGTAACGTCTGTAAGTTATTTGAAAAATTTCATTTGACGGTGATAGCCTAGCTTTTCTATGTAACTTGTCCCTGTTTCGCATGCACCTGAGTAAACCCGGAGTTATCCAAGGCTTTATGATTTTCGACCGTCTTGGTAAGGTTTTTGTTTGTGTGTTTTTTTCGATAATAATTTGAAGGGACTGTGTCAAATAATTTAATGTAAGGTTAGGATCTGTCGACTGATAGATTGGATCAAGATCAAGTTGTAATAGGTCTTGTACTATTCCCTCATTATTAACTTTAGTTGAAGTTGTAGTTGTATAATGCCATGTTTTTTTTAGCTGTAGGCATAGTAAAACCGGATAATGGTCTGTTAACGTTGAAAGTGGAACTATAGTAGTGGCAGTACTTAAAGTTTTTATTAAGGCGTGATCCAAGCAAGTTTCACTGTCACTACGAGTTACTAGGCTATGTGCTGGAAGTAAGCCGTATGTAGCTAATAAAGTTAAGTACCGTTCCCCGTGTATGTCTATTTTGTTTGGATTTATTGGTATATTTATGTCTCCCATTAACACATTGTGTTTATAGATCGATACTAGTTGAAGTATTTTGTCTAAAGAAGAGAGGAATGGATCTATGTTGGTATATGATGGCGATCTGTATAAACCTATAATCGCAACTTGCTCTTCTACAATAGCCACCAGACAATTACAGTCCTGAACGTCAGGCTCCTCTATGCGGACACTGAGATTATCTTTATAATAAATAACTACACCATCATTTTGTTTGTTGGTGTTTTTAGTTGCTACATAACAATATCCGTCTAGTTTTGGGATTACCGATGCACAAGAGAGCCAACACTCTGTCAGTATTAGAATGTCACATTCTAGTTTTAATCTACTTAATAAAATCTCAAAGCCGGACATATTGCAGTTTATACTGCGAATGTTCTGCGTTAATATAAGTATTTTATTTGAAGTACTAGTGATGATGGTGTGACATTCTGCTATGTCAGCAGTCTGCGAATGGGATACAGATAAGCTATCAATGTTAGCTGTAAGGTCGATTATATCACTGAATTTTAGTAAAAAATATAATTTTGTAATGATATTTTATCGGGGATAGAATGTTAATAAAGAAAGCATTTATAAATAAAGTGGAGTTAGTTGTGTTTATGATGTGTATTGTATTTATGAGGAAGCGTTTGTATAGTATGTTTATATGTATGTTTGTGTGTATGTTGATTTGCAATATGTTTTGTAATACATGTGTTTGAGTTATTTTGAAACTACAACTGAATGTAAGATAAGAGAGGTGTGTTAATAAGTTTCGTGTATAAAGTAAATGTGTTCTAAAATGTGTATTACAAAAGGCAGGAAAAAAATATCTTAGATTAAAACAATAAAGGAAAGCATGCATCAAAAAAACCTCATACCATTTGAAGAGACAAATCGTAACAAATAATAGTCATATTATTGTGTTTCTTATCCTATCCAAGTCCGCCGCGTCGATGATACGAATATGCTGGGAGTCTTCATTTTTTTTAAGGTACACAATTCCATTTGTTGTCCAACAGAAATTGAAGCCGTGGCTATTCTTGAATTGTCTTGCCAGGAAGTAAAGTTTTTGGGTTTTGTAAGTGAGAGTTTCCGCTACATATAAAGGTTTAGCCACATACTTGGGGTTCAAGTGAGTAGTATTCAATTTATTACCTTTAGTTTTCGGTTTATTGAAACTCTTGACGGCCTTAAGAAACTTGTCTTTCAATATTACGGAGGTTAGATCCACGACTACCGGGTTTGAGTCATCTTTTGACTTTAAGCGATAGATATCTTTTATACAAGACACGTTGATATCGGTATTAATTGTTTTACCTAGTTGTATAATTTCTTTACACAATGTTTCTTTAGTCTCTCCATTTTGTTTCGGTATATTCCGAATTTCAAAGCCAGTTCCGCGGGTTTTTCGTTCCATTGTCTCTAGTTTTTCTTCCAACTCTTTAATCAGCAATTTGTCATCCTTTCTTTCCCTCTCAAGCGTATTTATCTTTGACAAGAATTCGTCATACTTGTTAGACATTAAATCCATACTAGTTTTAAGGTCTTGAAAGCGTTTTTCCTGTTCACTTGAAAACGATACAAACATTTCTTTGATAAGAGCCATAATGTCAGTATTTTCACCGTCATGCTTCCGTTTTTTTCGCTCCGTAATGTTGATCGCAAGTGAGTGGAGATTAGGTTCAGACTCACAGTGAAGCAACGGTAGGTCAAGAGCGGCTTTAGCGAATGTTATGGCAGTGCTCCGGTTATCCTCTGCTGCATCCAACGATGTTGAGGGGGGAGGTGAACCGGGAGAAGTTTGTTGAAGAGACATGATAATATTATAATTAAATTGGCTATAAGTCGCTACAACTAGTAGTACCAGGGCAACATAAGTTGTAAGCGATAGATTCTTCACAGTCGTGTCAGAGGCCAAGCTTATCTAGCCGCAATCGAGGAATGCGAAGTTTTTGCCTTTCCGTCCAGTGTAGTGAGAGCTACGCTTTTAATAATAGATGCGCAAGCGCCCTTTTTTCTGAATAGCTGGCAGAAACCTATCTGTCTCCTTCTCACACGTTGATACGACGTAGTTCTATCCTTTGCGTGCTTTGATGATCCTGTCACACAGCTGACGTTTGAGTACACATGAAATAGTGTGCGTAAAAGAGCGTACTCACGGATTGCGGCAAGTTAGACTCCTACGATCTTATGCACTCCTATTTTTTAACAAGTAATATTTTGCTTTAATTAAGATATTTAGAAATTTAAAAAAAAATAGTAAAGACTGTGGCACGTCTACTCTTAACAGAGGTCCGAGGGGAAGAGGCCTTATGGCAGGTCATAAACAGGCATAGAAATAAAGAACCTAAACAAGACGGAAATAAATGCATACTGCTTAAAATTTGTGATAAGATTATATCGAATCCCCAACACATAGTTGACATTTTCTCGAACACGTTTGACAAAGCTGAAACAGGTGGGAATGTTGATTATGAACAAGCTATTGGAATCTTGCAAAGTAACGTAAACAGAGTGAACGTAGAAATGACATTTGAACGAGTCACCGCGCTTGAAGTAGTAAAAATTGTCAATGCAATGGCAAACAAAAAATCTTATGGCCATGATGAAATACCGATTCAATTAATAAAAGATCACATTGACTTATTAGCAAAACCGTTGGCACATTTTGTCAACATGTGTATAGATAAGAGTATATTCCCTGAACAACTGAAAATAGCCAGAGTTTTACCCATTTATAAAAAAGGTTGTAAATTAGACCCACATAACTACAGACCAATCTCGTTATTACCGATAATTTCGAAAATTTTTGAGAAAATTCTTATAACTAGACTGCTTAAGCATTTGAACCGTAATAAAATTCTTGATCATAGACAATTTGGTTACCAGAGATTTGTGGGAACAAATGACGCAATTGACACACTAATGGAAGAAGTAATTAACAAACTTAATAAGAAACTTAAAGTTGCCGGGTTATTTCTTGATCTAAGCTCAGCTTTTGACACTGTCGATCACAAATTACTATTAGCGAAAATGGAGCATTATGGAATTAGAGGACAGGTTTTAAGTCTATTTAAATCTTATTTAGAAAATCGAAAGCAATATGTAGAAATTAAAATAGCTGAAGATAAATGTGAAAAAGTATACAAATCAGGTCTAAAACTAATAAAGAAAGGTGTCCCACAGGGTTCAATAGTAGGGCCAATATTTTTTATCTTGTTCATAAATGACCTAATTAATTACATGACAAATCAAACTGATATAGGACTTGTTCTTTTCGCTGACGATACAAATGCTATAATAACCGCAGAAAATATAGAAGCCTTGACTAATAAAGTAAATATGACTCTTACTCACTTTAATACTTGGTTCACCTTGAACAGTCTCAATTTGAACACCAACAAAACGAATGCAATGTTATTTAGAACTACGGCAAGAAATAAAGATACAATTGACATAAATTTGAATGGTAATAATATAATTTTAGTTGACAGCGTTAAATTTTTAGGTATTTATATTGACGAAGGATTAACCTGGAAAAAGGAACTATCAACCATAGAAAATTCAATTAGTTCAGCCTGTTATGCTCTTAGAAGTCTCAGAGATGAGATCGACATTAAACAATTAAAACTGGTATATTATTCACTTGTCGAATCCAGACTTAGGTATAGTATTTTTCTATGGGGCGGAAGTTATGCGTACAATGTGAATACTGCTTTCGTAGTACAAAAAAGGGCCATAAGAACCATGGTGAGAATTCCGCAATGGGTATCGTGTAAGCAGTATTTTAAGGGTCTACAGATTTTAACCGTCCCATCCTTGTATATTTTTGTTGTACTCACGGATCTTATAAAGAAACTTAACAGATCAGAAACAACTGAACAAAGAAATAAGAGAGAAGCTACTAGGCGCAAGGACTTGCAACATAACATAGTCCCACATATGAAAGTTGTTACTCATGCTGCAAGCTTTCAATCCATCAAGCTGTATAATAGACTTCCAGGAGATTTGAAGTCTGTTTACAATATTAACCAATTTAAGCAAAAATTAAAATCATTTTTGGTAGAGAAATGCTATTATGCTATTGATGAGTTTCTGTCTGACGTGTTTACCTAGGCCAATAAAATTGTATAATAATGATAGTATATTGTGACATAACCCTGACCGTGTTAAGTTTTGACATTATTATTCTTCTACATGACCTTTAATATTTTACATGATTCTTTTACATTGCCTATTATTTTACATTATTATTTTGCATGACTTATGATCATAATTTAGACTCAAATCTCTATGTTATTACTGTTAATGACAGTGATAAGCTCTTAAGATCGCTACTAATAAATATAATTAAATGCACGTGTGTAATTTTTAAGTGATTTCGACACAATGTAAAAATTGTTATGAAATAAATGAAATGAAATGAAACCAAAAATGGAGTAATCGCCTGTCCGCGCGGACGGGCGATGGGACGCGACGCGGTGGATCGGGAGCCGAAATTTCACGCAGGCAAAGTCGCGGGCAGAAGCTAGTTTAAAATAATCATAATTATCAAACTCAAACTCAAAGCATTTACTTCAAATAAACCAAATTCAGGCACTTTTGAATTGTCAAGGGGTCGGTCAGTCAGAAAGATGAAGCTAGATGCCCATTCCAAAGCGTAGTAGGTACCTATGGAGAAGAACGGGCAAGAAACTCCACAGACACTCTTTTAAATCAAAATATTCTTACAAAATATTGGTTACATCATTCATGTTGAAATTATACATGTGAGAACAATGTAGAATATATATATATATATATATATATATTCATGACAAGTACCATATATATCATTCATTTAATGAATGATTGCAGCAAACTCTAAATATCTACCTGTATGTTAAAATTATACTTCAGATTGTAGCGAAAATAAATTGGGAATCAAACGAGCTTAGCTGCTAAGCGAAATCATGATTCTAACTTTATGAGCTACAATCTGAAGTATAATTATCCACCCACCACTAGTTAGCTGAAATAATTTTAGTAGACCTAATTTAATGTTAACCTTTCAGGAAAACATAACGACTGTAAGTATGGGGAACTACTCTGTACAAAAGACCCTCTCTTCCTCTTGTTCCATATCTTAGGATCTCTAAATCAAGTGATATGTGGTGTTGCCAAGACATGAAAGACGAAATTAAACATTAAATTTGTAAATATATTTCTCTTTAATAAACGAACACGATTGTCTACAAAGTTTGAAGGAGTACGATCTGTATGTTAAAATTATACTTCAAATTGCAGCTCATAAGATTAGAATCAAGGCTTCGCTTAACAGGTACATACGCTCGTTTGATACCCAATTATTTTTTACTTTTTCTTCTGAAATATCATTTTACTTTCAGGCCTATTTCGTTCTTGGTGGGGCTGTCGTGTCGGAAGGTGCTACCTTAATGGTAGCTTTGAATGCTATTCGGAAAGGAGCTAAGGAAGCCAACACGTCATTATATGAATACAGTAAGCTTTTTATAGCTTCAGTTGTAACTATATGATATTTTATTTATTTAACAAAGTAATCAGTAAACCTAATAATAGGGTAACAGTTCTCCAAATGTTTTTCTAAGTTTTAGTTGTCTTTATTTTGTATTTCAGTAATGCGTAGCTCAGATCCGTCTGTAAATGTGGTTCTGTTGGAAGATTCTGCAGCTGTAGCAGGCGTGATACTAGCCGCTGGCTGTATGGCTTTAACACAATACACCGGGAACCCGTTGTATGATTCTATCGGTTGCTTATTAGTAGGAACCTTACTTGGTGGAGTCGCGTCCTTTATCATTCTTACAAACGTGGGGGCTCTGGTTGGCAGGTAATTATTAATATATCGCAGTATATATACGGCAATTCTTATTTATTTTTTAATATCTATTTTAATTTCAAACAGATCAATACCCCAAGAGCAATTGGATGAAATAAACAGTGTTTTAGAACGAGATTTTATGATAAGAGCTATTCACGACGTCAAGGGCATAGATATAGGCAGTAATCTAATAAGATATAAGGTAAATACTCTTATTAAAATATTCTTATTTATATTTTAAAGATGTCAAATTGCCTTTTTTACTACACCAATCTTTGCATTTCAGGCCGAAGTTGATTTCGACGGCAGAGCACTGACAAGGTCATATTTAGAGAAACACGACTTGAACGCATTAATAGAGGTGAGGGTCTGATCTTGATAAATGCTATTTTTGAGCTCAATGGAAAATTACGGAATAATTTATATTTATTATTTGCATAATATTTACCGGAAACTATTTACCGTTAATGACATGCATTATGCCTGTACTTGTAGGTAACATAATAACAAAACTGTTCGCGCTTCGCTAACGCTGAGAAACACTCTCAATACGGAAACTCGGATTGTCATTTCTTTGTGAATCTTATTTTATATGAACCGTGTAATTGTTTTAGGACATGAATAAAGTGAAAACCATTGATGACGTTGAAGCATTCTTACTGAAACATGGTGAAAATATTGTAGATATGCTGGGCGGAGAGATTGACAGAATAGAATTAAAATTACGGGTAAGACTGTCTGTTGCAATATTTTTCAGATCTTATGTATTTTCAAGTGCCATCTTACACTAATTTTCATTTTAATTTCAGAAAAAGTTTCCACAAGTTCGGCACTGTGATTTAGAAATACTTTAAGATTTAGTCATATATTGATATATTGCATATTTACGAGAGCTGCAAACTAGTCAAACAGAAACGAACCCCGCAAAAAGGCGGCGAAATTAGTATGAGATGTTTCAAAAACTATACCTACAGACAGTTTGAACTCGGACTAACGCTATTGAATAAAAACATCCAGTAACCTTATATGTAATATAATAATCTTAGGAGTGTTAGAAATAACAGCTTTGCTATGCTACCTTGTACAGCTTAACTTTTTGGTAACCTTATGTTACGGAGCGTTGGTGCTAAATGGAAATCTATGACCTGTATATAATAATATCATCTACTTATACAGTGAATTCAGGTTTCCCTTATATATCGCACATTACAGTTGGCAGCAATTGATTTAAAAATAAAATGGTTTGGGGTCTGATAAATTTGCTATTGTCTTGGCTCGGTCGGACTAGGTATGGTCTAGCAACTCTAGTATTATCAACTTTTCTCTCTATGGCGGTGGGCGCTCCTATCTCGTTTTAAATGTATTTGCCTTCAGGAAGCTAGTTTTATAGAAAGTCTGGCCGGCATTATGGAATCGGTCATGGCCATACTGTAACAACGCGTAGTGCTGGAGCAGTGATAAAAAATGTCTATAAGAAAAATAAAGTTGGCTGCTAACTGAATGATATTACATAATTATTTATTTGTAAATGTTAAAGACAAATCTTAGCATGTTTAATTATATCATTTGTAAACGTTAGCTAGATTGGAAGACATTCCAGGAAATCAATCGCTCCTAGTAAACTTGTAGGCGTAGTGTTTCTCCACTTTTCTCGTAACAGTGTGTGCCTTGATTTTCATTAGTCTCAAATTTAGTTTCCTGATTTAATTGTTGTATTTCTCTGTGATCTAGGAATGTATTTTATGTATGTAATCTATAGTTAAATAAGTACTGCATAGGCGTAAAAATAAAAGTTGTAAGCCCCGTATGTTCTGTATTTGTGTAAATAAACTATTATAATATTGATTTCGTGTTTAAGTTTATAGCGCCCCCTACTTTCCGACTGACATAGGTGCTCTTCAGACATGAGTGTCAGTCAAAACATTTATTTCAAATAGGCCCTTGTAAGGCAATTTTAAATGTCAAAATTGAATTGGTTACAGGCGCTATGGTCTCGATTATGGAAGTACAGCCTTTAATGGACATTCCCCAAAGGTCTTCGGTTAATTTGATCTTAATTTGCTTAAAAGTTTTTGTTACTGTTATATGGTTAATATGCTTAAAGTTAAATTCAATCGGGCAAGCTGAAACGTTCGCGCGTACTAAATCAGAAGAGAGCGAGGGCGAGGAATTCAAGGTTTCAGTAGGATACTGGTAAAGAAATTTACAAATTCTTGAGCAAATTCTTTGCTATCGCAAATGAGACCACCACATGACGTATTCAGTGTGTAATCAGAATTATGCTTTTTTCCTGTTCGTTTGATTGACATGATGACAGGATCCTACCTTTTCTTTTCAATGTAGGTGTGGCGACTGGTATAATATCTTCTCTAAGCGACACATTTCTGATTTCCGACATCTATGGGAAATTCGCGGTCGCGAGAACAACTATACAGAAAAAAATACCCGTTCTACTATGTAAGTAATTAAGGGTGTATATTTTGTGATATTAAAGTTATACGTCTTATAATTTACTAATTAATAAAACAATAATTTATTTATAGGTAATTTATTTAGTATAAAATATAACAATTCCATTTAGCTTACATGCTTGATATTTAAACACGATACTAAAATGATGTTAAAAGCAAATTCAAAGACTCGCGTATTAATATGGACTTTAACATAATAATCCAAATTCAATGTTGTGAACATAATTGATAAATATTATGGTTTTATTAAATTATTCTGTTATTGGGCTACAACTTTAAATCATAGTGGCTAAACATGAGCTAAATATGACGGAATCTAAGAAAACATTCAAAACATTCGAACAAATATAAAAATGTTTATTGTAACCTAATCCTAGATAAAAACTTTTGATAAAAAAATCTCAATTTTTCCATCTGAGTTGAGCTTATGTAGTCGGTTTTTTTTCAAATGTGGGAATCGCCTAGGTTATAAACATGAACACAGAGAAATCCTTAATTTAAAATAAAAAAACAATCTCAATATCGACTAAAAGTTTGTAATGTAAGATTACTTTTTGCACAAATATTGTAATAATTTACCCCATTCATTCAAACATTCAAATTCAGGTTTTAAACCTGGATATTATCTGAAAAAAAAATGCATGTATGTGGAATCTAAGGGCTTATAGAAGCCGATTATCACAGCTTTACAAACATAGCTAACTTTTGGCAGTTAGAAACAGAATAATGGAAAATTATGTTCAAAGACATTATTTTGAAATGTTTATAATACCTACGATTGAGCTCTTAAATAGCAGGTTTTGTCTGTGGCAAACAAAGATTATAGTGAGCAGTTTTATTCCAGAAGTCGGAATTCTTCCAGCCGCACCAGCCCTTGCTGACGACAGTGGATAAATCTTCCGCGCCTGTGTAATGGGGATCTAGGATAAGATAGCGTATTTCATTAGTCGCAGAGTTGTATTCCACTCCCAGAATTGTGTGCGCCAGTACTCCACCACCTGCAAATAAATAGTATCTGTTTTGAGGATGTAAGTGAAACCACAGAATAAAGTAACCAACTAAAAAAAACGCCCAAGTGAGTGTCAGACCATGCAAAAAGTAGGGTGCCATAGTCGGAATGAAAAGTATTGATTTTACAGGCCGCAAAAATAAGTTAAAATTTCTCGAAAAACTATGAAAAATAATGTTATTTCTGAGATATACTAAAAAAATATTGACTGAAATAGTAAGGTGCCTTTGAGACATCTTTTTTAAATTTTATATAAAAATAATTTTAGTTTTTACAATTTGCATTCACCTAATAATAAGCATGCAATCTTTACATTTTATTGACACGGCAAAAGTTTCTGTAACAATGTAAACGCGACTTTGTTTCTATGCATTAAAAACGTTTCATACAATGGGCAAATGAACATTTGGCTTGGAACGATCGCCCATGGGCTAGAGTGTTATTCTCTGATGAATCCCGGTTCGGCTTTCTTACAGATTCACGAAGAATACGTGTTTGGCGAACAGCTGGAGGTGAGAGCCGCCTGCGAAAGATCCAGTAAGTCCATTCATACCAAGGTGGAACAATAATGGTATGGGCGGGAATACGTCTACGCGGGAGATCCGACCTCGTTTGGGTTCACGTTAACTTAACTGCTGCATCTACCGTGACGAGATACTGGAACCTGTAGTCTGACCACACCGTTTGCAAATGGGTCAAGATTTTATGCTTATGCATGATAATGACTGCCCTCATATAGCTCGAGTAATAACAGTGGCTGCAGCAACATAATGTGGCAACCCTGGACTGACCCGTACAGTCCCTGGATTGAAATCCAATTGATCACGCGTGGGTTATGCTGCAACGATGGGCTTTACAAAATTTTCCCGAAAGTCTGATGACAGACTGAACTTTTCATGCATCTTCGTCGAACCTGGGACCTTATCCCACAAGAAGGTATCGATAACCTCATTTTGAGTATGAATAATCGTTGCAGATGCGTTATTAACCTCCAAGGTGCTTTTACAGATTATTAATGTTTATTTTGTAAATTTTATTTCTGTATTTTATCACCAAAAACAGAAGTTCGTTTTTTTGTACATCGTTAACTCACTTTATTTCTTCTTTAAAATCCACTTTTTTAAGTTTGATTTTTATAAAATTTTCTATTAGTAGCGTATTAAATACGGCGCATTTTGATATAAGATTTTCTAAGTAGTTTCTTTTCAATACACATAACTAAAATATCCCTAGATTGGGTTGTGTGTGTATTTTTGTATATGCATTTGAGTGAAACCCGAGATATATTTATTCCTAGTTGAAGAAGAATCCAATTAATATGTCGCAGTAGTAAGATGGTTATTACCGTGACACCACCTAAACCGTTGTAGCTACAGGAAAACGATCTTAGGAGACTGACCTTAACTTTTTGAGATATTTTGATATGCATTCACAGATTTTGAAAAAAAAAAAAAATACAGTCAGCAAGAAGATAGGCAGTTTTTACAAAAACTTTTTTTGATCCCAATAGATCTTGTTTCTTATAAGGATCAAAAAACTCTTTTGAACCAACTGAGGTTTGAGTACTAGAAAAGTCAGAAATAGCAAAAATCTTTTCTCATATATCTCTTAAGAATGAGACTCCAGCTTTCAGAAAAAATAATCAGCTGTTCCATACATTTATGTTCGCATAGCTCGTTATAATGTAGGGAACAGCTGACTTTTTTTCGCGATTTCAGGGTTGTCCCATAGTGAAAGTTGTTCATAATGATGAGTACAATGACCCCTTAAGAGGATGCAAACGAATTAACCAAAACCGAACCGAACCGAATTACCTCTTTTTTTTTTTTTTTGTTTTCCTTTAGCATGCGTTCGTTTTCATACTCCGATATCATTTCGTGGACAATAGTGTGGGTTATACGTTTTTTCGACTGTAATATAACTACTTTTTGTAAATGCTGTAATGTATAACTGTTTTTTGACCCAAATAAAATAAATTAATAAATAATATTATTCTTTCTAAATAGTTCCCTGAGAGATTCGCGAAGATGTAGATCATAAATGGCCTTGACAGCTCTCTTTTGTAAAATAAAGATAGCTTCAATGTCAGCAGCCCCACAGTGCATCTATCACATAAGTAATTAATTTATCTTTCGTTGCTTCATTTTTATTAATTCTTCTTTTTACCTATTGTGGTAACGTATTTTTATTTTTTTATTTGCATCGTCTTCACATATAATTATGTAACTAATGTACGTACATATTATTATGCAAAATATTGTAACACATTTTAAAAGAGTAACGGTGGAGTTTCTTGCCCATTCTTCTCCATACGAAAACTACCTTTTGGAAGGGGCGACTAGAATCAATTCAATTTTTTTGTAAACTTTGACGTTCAAAAGTGCCTTACAGGGGCCTATTTGAAATAAATGATTTGACTTTGAGTTTGAGTAAAATGCCATACAACATAATACTGTGGAAGTAGCTAAAATAGACCAAACGCGCGGTTTCTACATCTGTTAACTGTCTTATCTTTCTAACAGCATACGCGGCCGAGCTTAGCCGCCCCGCAAGAGATGTTATATGAGGTCCCCATTGTAATTTCTCGTCTAGCGTGATTCCTAGGAAAACCGTTTGATTAATAAATTCCAGTTTTTCTCCATTCAATATGATGTCACATTCGCTACTTCTAATATTAGGTCATTTAAATCTAATGCATTTGTTTTTTTTTTAATTTAGTACCAAATTATTTACCGTAAAAAACCTATCTTGGACCTGAAGAATAGAGCTATTCACTTCATCAAGATTTTGTGAACGTCGGTTGATTTTAAAGATCAATGATGTGTCATCTGCAAATAACACCATCTTCGGTTGATTTTGAAGTAATTGGGGTAAATCATTCATTTAAACTAAAAAGAGGAATGGACCCAATATCGAACCTTGAGGAACGCCCATTGCCATTTTAGACCCTAATGAGTTTACGCCGTTTACTTGAACTTTAACCTTTCTATCTTTCAGGTATGATCTTAGTAAATCAAGAGCTGTATTCCTAATCCCATAGTGCTCCAGTTTCAGCAGAAGTGCCTCATGGTCTACGCAATCGAACGCCTTCGAGAGGTCGCAAAAGATTCCAATGGCATCTTGTGCTTCTTCCTAGCCATTAAAAATGTTGAAACTTTGGTGAAAACGCAGTTTTGTTCATGAAAGATGGAATTTTTATTAAATTGACGTAACATTTGATTGAGCATCATCATTTGTGATATGTATGTGCCTAAATCAATTATGGTGACAAGTATGGAGAGTGCCACCCCCATTTCTTAGTTTCGTAGTTTCACTGCACCATTCTTTAGTGGTGCACATAATACATTTACTTTTCAATTGTCATTGATATAGTGCTAACAGTGTCCAAGTCCCATCCGGAGAGACGGAAAAATTATAAGGGGCTCCGTTGTTGTCATTTGGTTACGGAACCCTTACAACTACCCGTTTCGTTGAAATAGTACGATTATAGCATAAATTGACATTCAGGAAGATCTCCCGAATTTAAAAATGTGACATAATATATATTTATGTACTTACCAATCATAATTGGACTTCCATGTGTCTGGAAGTGGTGAACTAAATCATGAGCATAACTCTGTAATTCAGCTCCAGTATTAGCGAATATAATCCTTGATTGAACACTTAAAAGTGTTTCTAAACAAAACATCACTTCTGTGGAACCTATCCATTGCTTTGATCCTAAAAACGAGGGCTGCTTATCACCAATGTTTACAAGGCACTGTTGAATATCTCGGTGAGTTGGTATGTCAACGGTTGTGTATCCCTGGAACCTGAAAATATCACAAATATTGAAAGTTTTTTTTTAAACTAATGTTCTATATACATACTCTCCTTGAAAGAGGTACGATAAAAACTTACCTAAACCACGAAAATATAGTTTGCATGGAGCGGTAGGCGCAACCCCATCCATCATCATTGAAGTTATCCTGCATGTAATGGTGGTAGGCGTACCGCCCTCGGACGAGCGCCACGGTGACATCAGGCTTTAATGGCTGTTGTGATATAGCTTCGTGAGGATTTACCAAACGTCCGCCGCTATTATCAGAGTAGGCATTACCTCTACGGAATAAAGGCCTATTCAGGGCCAAACCTAACTGTTCGTGCAACAAACGTCGTTCTTTTTCTGAAATGATTTATAGACTTTATAATTTTTGGTTGTCTATAGGTACTATAATATGTATAATATTATAAAGAGCTAAAAGTGAGTTTGTATGCAGAGGGTAATTTTCGGAACTGCTATGCGACTCTGACTCGAGAAGAGTACGCAACCAGCTTGCATGCATTTGATGACATTCACCAATTATGGCACAATTTCATGCAAGGTACTTGCTCACTTTTGTGCAAGTTACAGGCAGGCATAATTATGGCTTAACGCATTACGTGCTAATTAATGGGAAGCTACAGTATTGCAGAGTGTCAGAGGCTATATTTTATGTTAAAACAAAAAAAAACACGCGGACGAAGTCGCGGGCAGAAGCTAGTGTTAAAAAAGCGGTGAATTGTTCCTGTCGCTACTAAAATTATCATAACTTACCCATACTTTCATCGGGTATAGCTTTAGGTACTACTCTAGTGACGAAATGTCCCAATTCTTGTGGAAGGAAGTGGAAAGTTTCAGGTAAACGTAGTCCAGCACCATCTCCAATGCCTTCTTGCCCTGAAGCATATATTTATTCAAATGACTTAGAATGAACATTACTAATCATAACAATCTGCAGTTTGTACCCGGCCGTTACTCTATAGCGCATCGAGATTTAGAATAAGTACACTTTGCAGATCGTTGTCTGTCTCCATCATACCTGTATGAAATACTCTTTCAAAAACTTCGATCTGCCATAAAACGCCAGGTACTTACTGTACCTACATTCATTTCATAGTAATATACAAACCTATTTGTTCTATTAAGATACTTTCTAGTAATCTGAGTGACCTGCAGGCAGCCTCGACAAGAACAGTATAAAGTTCCAGTAACTTTGTGTTGCGATGGATTATTGCCAGTGTATCTATTCTCAAAGGCATACTGATGCAAAATGCAGCTGAAATAATTATAATAAAAATATTTATAATTAATGCCTCCCTAACTTTGCCACATTAGTTTAATAGTTTAACTTTATCTAGATTGCATTAATTATTTCTTACGTTTCCTTTGAGTCGTCATCATTTTAACTGCAGTCTTGACAAGTTTATCTGACAAAATATCCTTTGTTGTCTTCAATACAAGATTTATAGGTACTATTTCCTGAAAATAAATAAAAATACTTATTAAAATATACCTATGCATGTTATGTGCTAGGCTGTTTATCTTAAAACAATATTGCTATGATGCACTGTAGCATACATGAGATATTTGTATACAGAACACACAATTTTTTGAGATAAAGCAACATTGGTGTTGGATGTAGCTAATATTATTCTTTTTTTGCTCTGGTAAGTTCTTGTAGGGTAGATTACTATACTGCATAGGTTTAGGTAGTTAAATAAAGGTAAACAAAAAAAACCATGTGACAGCTATCAAGTAACCGACTAAACATAATACCTGTCACTTCTGTTGTCCTCTTCAATTTAGCAATGTTATAATTAGTTGACGTTTAGAGTTTGGGCTCTTTACTATAGACAGATTATAAAATATTATTATAAATTCAACTAAACAACTAATTGTGTTCAAGCAGTTACATCTACGAAGAGTAATGTAAGATAAAAGATAAAGTTTAAAAATATAAAATAATTTTAATTTTGTATTATCATATTTTTAAACAAGAAAGTGTCATCTATTACGATTTGTTTACGTTTATTTAACAACCTAAGCCTATGGAGTATAAGTGAATATATTTTTAAGTGATTTTTAAAGTCATACTTACTACTGTGTTTGTATTATGCTTCTTTTTTTTAGGCTGTTCGGGGCTCATTGAGTCAACCAGTTCTCCTATGGTTGCCTCTGTGCTGGTTCCAGTCAGGCCCACATCTGATGCAACACCAAACAGGTACACTGATGTTCCATCAACATGGAACGACACTTGCCCAGAGGCAATCTGTGACAAACAATGTCAACAAAAAGATAAATAAACAGCCAAGATACCCAGACATTTTCACCATGGTAAAATTAATTATTATTGTATACAACCTTAGTTTTTGTTTACCCTAAACCTCTTAAGGGGTTAATGTACTCATCATTATGAGTAACTTTCACTATGTGACACCATTTTGAGCCATATAAGCTCAAAAAATGGTGTCAAAAGCTCTGTCTTAAACAAAGTACGTTTTTTTAACTGCTATTTAGGATTTTTTTAAATTAAGTTTCCCAATTTCTGTCTGGTAATTGTGGACAGTACCCCACTTAAAGTTGAAAACATACTAAACACTTTTGAATTCATAGAATACTTATAAAATAGGAAAAAATTGCATAGTTTATGTTTTATAAAAATAAAATAAAGTAGCCTCAATCTTTCAAAGCTTTTGAAAAACATGCTCAAAATGCTCCAAATGCTGTCAACTATCACCCCCTTAAGGCTTTGCACCCAGTTTCCAAACACACTGTATATGAGATTGATAAACTCCAACACTATTTGACCCATCACCATAAAAGTTGGCACATTTATATTTTATTTTTTTATAGAGGTTTTTATGAGCTCTTTTTTCTGAAATCCACGCAAGCATGCCGCAGGCAAAGGCTTAGTATGTTATAATACAATTAACTACCTTTTTCCTCTTATTCTGCAGGATATTTTTTACACCAGATGTTGTTGCCTCACAGGTTAGTGGTAATATTGTATTCAAGCGCACATGTAGAAACTGTTTGCACATGTCTTCTGAGCTCAACACTTCATATTTGGTTTCTTCGAACTTATCGTGGACCAGAAAATGAGTTTTCATTTCTTTCTTTTCATTGACTATCATCACCAGAGGATTGTCTGTTATATCAACATCCTGAAAAAGAAGTAACATGGTTAGTATATACATAAAATCTGAGGAAGGGAATATAAAAGAATAAATAACGGAATTGAGGGATCCACTTTGTAAAGCATAAACTTGTAGTTAACTGGACATGGTAAGTTTTAAATTTCAACCATTTCAAAGAAAGAAATTGAAATGTGTAAAAATATAAAGTATTTTATCTAAAGCCTATTAAATCGTATTTAATTTTTTTATAATTTAGAAATAGGGCAGAAATCAAAGAGACCAGTTGAGGATGACAAGGCAGTAAAATTATTTACCTGAAATATTTCTTTCATTGTAGTTCCAGTAGTCAAAGATTCGCCGAACCTTACGACACCGCATAGTTCTATCTCGGCAGGAAGGTTGAGCAACAACTGCCTATAAGTGTTCTTCTCATTTTCAAATAATTCTAAGCTCAGTCCAACCACGAGCAAAGTGCCATCGTACATGAGGCCGTACAGACATCCTGTAGTTTCATTCGTGTCTATATTAGACAACCTCTAAAAACAACAATTATCAGCGTCATTAGGAGATATTTGATAACACAAAATATTTAAAAATATCAAACTAAATAAGTGGTGACTTGAGATGATGACGTATGTAATTAAACAATAAATAGAAGCAAGAAAACAATAAATACGGCAAAATAGTAGATTTAAATGAAAGGCAAACACTTTATTTACTAATTAAGTCGAAATTCGATACTTTTCAAAGCACTGTTTTAACTAAATACAATAGTTTACCTCAATAACATAATTTGATATTTTGAGACGTGGTGACATTTTAAATGAAGGTTACCAGCGGATAAACTGATAAATGTTACTGTCATTTTATTACTAAACCATGGTTGCCAGCTAACGAATATTTTTTAAACCAATTCTATTTTTGGTAATAAATCCTTCTATTCATAATCATTTCCCGAAAAATCAAAAAGGTATGTATTAGTTTTACTTTGAAATATGTAAGTAAAACTAATGAGAGAGGATGATTAATCAGTTAATCTAATATTATAAAGAGAAAAGATTTGATTTTTTGTAATGAATAAACTCAAAAAATACTACACCGATTTATAAAAATCTTTCACCATTAGAATGCTATACTAGCACTGAGTAACATCCATACTAATATTATAAAAAGGTAAAAGTTTGTTTGGTTGTTTATTTGTAAGTTTGTTCTCCGGAACTACCAGTCGGATTTGAAAAATTCTTTTTGCATTGGATAGCCCAATTCTTGAGGAAGGTTATAGGCTCGCGCACGAAGTCGGCGTAGGTTATAATTTATAAAGATATCACGCGGGCAAAGCCGCTGGCAGAAGCTAGTCTATTATATGACACGATGATTTTTCATCTTCTCTGTCGTCGCGAGACGTCTTTTATTTTTCGAACTTATGAAGCAATGGATTAGCAATGTGTTTGATTTTGATTGATCGTGTATTACGTAATTAAGGTACAGATTAAAGTATTTCGAATAAAACATTAAAATCCTAAAACTTAATTTCAAATTTTTGCTGTCCTCTGCTCATAGATGATGATACTATTAAGGTATAATCCACGATTTGGTGTAGGTGTGAATCATAATTATCTTGAATTCTGGACTTGAGAATAAGTTTTAGGGATGTTTAGTACGCATGAGTCGCACGAGCCCAATTTTCTGTTTTTTATTAAGTTTCAATACTGTTTAGATCTCTGGCAAATTTCATTCAAATCCATAAAACGGTTAATAGTGAAGTAGTGACATACACATGATACACACAAACATACTCACTTCCGTATTTGTAGTGTTTTAGTGGGTATGACTGACTGTATGAATATTATACGCTTCATTACGGTTTTTACCGAAAATTATGTAAAATATTTTTTTTACCCTTTTGTACCAGGGTAATTTTACCATTTTACATCCCTAAACCCGCTTCTTTATACAAGCACCTGCGCCATCTACTTATGCAATAAGATAAGCCAGAAGCAATATCTTTGCTGGTTGCAAAGAGCATCTGAAGTTTTATAATTTTCAAAGGTAGCATTGATGAGTAAGTACTTATAAAATTATACTAAAAAATTTGAGCATGCAGTACTTGATTTAAAATGGGGATAAGGATAATGAAAATAATATTGTTATTATGATTAACTTCTATTTATTACTTTCTAATTCATAATTTTTGATGCAGACATCAATAACTTCTTCGACCACTTGTGCTCTTTGTTTGGCTATCTTAAGAGCCTCTACCTCACATTCTATAGAAAGGTTACAGCCGCCAAACTTTTGAGAGCCGCAAAGAATACCTTTGTTATAGCATGTTATCAAGTTAGCACCAGTGCCTCCACACATCTCTTCTTCATACGATGAGGGGTCCGCTAAAACAATATTGCTGCAAAAAAAAGTTTTAGTTTATTTTTGAGTTATAATTATAACTTACTATATATAGGCATTTTGGCTTTTATGAAGTATTTACCTTTGGTCATGTTTGTACAGAGCAAAGCTTGTTGCCACTGGTAAACCATGAACATTTAGTTTTGTCCGTACACTTGCGTCTACAGAGATCTCTTCTGTTTCGGGATCAAATGTCACCGTTGGAAGAGTTACTGTAAAATGACATACATACTAAATTTCTAAACATTTATCAGTATCTCATTTTCTTTTTGGAATTGAAAAACATTATAGTGTTGTTGTGAAGTTGAACTTACATGTTTTCAAACTAGCCATCAATGTCATGATACAAGCATCAACCAAGCTGCCATCATTATCAATACAGACCATATCACAATATAACACCCAGGCTAATTTATCATGTACTATGCTCAGGTCTTTTAGATCAATGCATTTAGAATTTATGATGATGTCTGAGACTAGGGTACTGGCGACTTGTGCATTATCTGAAGGTGGTCCAGGTCTATATTTCGATGAACACAACGGTGGTAGTTCCACATTTGTAACAAGGAAACCCACATCTGGTTCTTCTGCTTTTGGTGTTGCTAGTTCCTGCAAATAAATAATATTATTGACATTAAGTTTTTACACTGCACTTGGATGCAACTTTAGTAGTATGACTGAAATGAACAATACCAGCTTGATTCCACAAACAACTGTAGTGTTCCCACATTTGACTACAGCCGAAGCATCTGATGCTTTTATAGAATTAACATTTAATTTAATGTTTCGTTGTTCATGAAATGCTCTTCCGTCTGGCCGTATGTTTCTCGATAAATAGTCGTTGAAATACTTGACCGGGTGAATAAGTCTGTGAAAGAAATAAGTTTTAGTATATCCTGTTGATACAAACAACAATAAATAAGCATGACAGAAAAAAATAACTCACTTGTATATTTCAGCCATATTGTTGTTTCAAATATATAATAATCTGATTATCCCTCACGTTGTTTAGCTTCTCAACTATAATACTTCTCGTCACACTTTTCCACTGCACTTCTCGTTCTCAAGCAAGATTTTGATTTTTGACAAACAAAAACGTGTTTTTGTTGTTTTTGGACTTGACTTTGACAGTTGACATAACCCATTTCTGCAAAATTATGCACGCTATGACAAGATTACACGTCCCAGTTTGTCAGAGCACACCCTTTTTAGGGTGTCGTAGCCAAATGGCAAAAACGGAACCTTACTATTTCTTCATGCTCGTCCGTCCGTTCATCCATTTTATTTGTAGACTACTTGCACTATACCTATGAAAATAAGAAAGTAGATGTATTTTATGCACCGCTAAACAATTGTGTACTCAAATTACAAATAAAAACAACTAAGGGCTGCTATCCCAATACATGTGTAGCGTACTTGTTTTTTAAATTAATTCGGCCCCAAATAATGTATCTAATCAAGCGTGTTCCCAGCTATATTTAGGGGTCGGCTTCCAGACTAATCGGATGCATCTGAATATTTTACACGAAGCGATTGACTGGACTGACAAAGCCACGAGCCCCTCAACATGTACCGAGGAATGAAAATAAAATAAAACAATGCACCTATGCGTGTTGGGTATAGTTGGAACCCATACTTAAAAAGATTATGGTGTTTTTTACTGACTTTTTTTTAAGTTAATAGTTAGTTTTAGAGATAAGTATGGAATGTTTTCAGTTACCGATTGCGGTTATATATAAACTAATTTTCACGGTTGACAAAATCAATACTGTGCATGCGTAAATATTCATCATAACTATCTTGTAAAACGTATTTTAATTAAGTAAATTAATAACTTGTTTTACTGTAAATTAATAACTTGTTTGTTCCACCGGCGCATGAGAACGGCGATACGACCCGAAATAACAGTTTGCCAGCCTTACTGTGTGTTTGCACTGGCGAAACATTCACAACAAAACATGTTGAAATCTCTATTTTCTGTCAATGTTCCATACAATGTTTTACAGGAACTAGAGACTTCAACATGTTTTGCTGTGAATGTTTCGCCAGTGCAAACGCAAAGTCACAGGAATCACACAACCTACACACACATAGTGCACAATTATTGCAGAATGAGGAACATGAGTTTGTGAAGTAAGCTTTGATTTAATATTATATTATTAGTTGTGACGTTTTTCTTAAAAATGGTGGCATTTTTTAGTGGAGTGTGAAGTTTATTTTCTGCGAATTATGTCTCTGACCTCTAAAATTTTCATCCAGCCCAATAAAAATCACGTTGTCAAGTACGAGTCAAGGAAAATACATATATTGACATCGCTGAAAACGAACCTTCACAACTGTCAAAAGCGCTTGACAGGTGTAACTTGATTTTGACGTTTCTTTTTTGATTCGGTTTGGTGCACGAAGCTCCAAGGTGTGTGTATTTATGATAAAATCCAATTTAATCGTCTAATATCAATGCCGGAATAACTGGATTTAGTTATAGAAAGTGTTCTTAGTAGTTGATTTAGGTCCTGTGAGTCTTATTTTGTGATATTATTTCAGATCACAATGGCAAAACCTAAGGGAGAGAGGAAAGGCAAATCTGCCATCAACGAAGTTGTAACTCGTGAATACACGGTTAACTTACATAAACGGCTCCATGGAGTGGGATTCAAGAAACGCGCTCCGCGTGCCATCAAGGAAATCCGTAAATTCGCAGAGAAACATATGGGAACTCCCGATGTTCGTGTGGACACTCGCCTAAACAAATTCCTTTGGTCAAAGGGAGTCAGGTAAGGAATTAAGCTCTTGATTATGTTTTGGTATTCGATTTAGAAGCGTAGTTTTAGAAATGAACTAAAACAACACTACAAACATAAAGTAAATACTAAGTAACCTAAAAGTTGCAATGTTTTCAAATATGTACCTAGTACTGCTGTACAAGTGTACCTACTGTACTGTCACTAAAGTTGATTTCTAAATGCTAAAACTAATTTGTGGAATAGTGAATCTATATTATTGTCATCCCTATAATCAAAGAAAATTAAAATCTTGTTTTTAAATCCAATAATGGTCTTTTAAAATTGTTATTTATTGTAAGTAACACCTGATTATCATCCCAAGATGACCCTTTGTCAAATAAATTCAAGAAAAGAAGCTTCTGTTTTAATACTTCTCTACTATCCGCAAGACAACAGACAAGCCCTTTATTAAACATGTTTGTTTCATTAGACAGGGAAAAGGCTAACCGCCTAGTGCAGTTCAAAGGGTAAAGATATACATACATGAACTCACACCTTCCCTTGGAGGTAGGCAGAAACTACAGAACTACACCTACTACGCTCCATACATACTCCTGTTGCTTCATTTATGTTCATACATCTTCATGCATAGCATGATCACCATAGAAACGGGTTTTGTTGAAGGAAGAATGGTCATACATGCACATCCAAATTATATTTTTATGTCTATTTCAGAAATGTCCCCTTCCGCGTCCGCGTGAGGCTGTCCCGCAGACGTAATGACGATGAGGACTCTGCGCACAAACTGTTCACGCTCGTTACCTACGTACCAGTAGCCTCCATCAAGGGCTTGCAGACAGAGAATGTGGACGCTAGCCAAGAATAAACATTAAGTTTAAGCTATTACTGCAGTTTCTTTTCAAATCCTGGATAGTACTTTCACTGTAGTTCAATATAATATTTAATATTTCTGTCACTATTAGCAATCACTAACATGACAGACCTGGTGGACAGTAATATGTGAACAAGTGATGAACCTTGGAGTATTCCGCCTCATTCAAAACAATGACTGGCAGTATTTATTGCCAAAATGAATTTTATTAGTACCACAATTCAGATTTTGCTATATTTTGCGACTAAAGGAATACTGGTTTAATTTTTATGGTATACATAGACACATCCTAGTATTTGAATTACAATAAATATTATGTAGAAATAGAAAAGGGTTGGGAAGAATGTGTGAGTTATTATGTATGTGTTTATAAGAGGGTTAAACATTAGGTCTATTTCAATTTTTTTTTTTGTGCTGTATGATGTATTGATTCTATTGAAGTTCAATGAAGTGGGGACGCCACTTTTACTTCAATCCTATTGCTTTCCACTGCTGGACAACGGCTTATCTTATTGTGCTAGTACTATGTACTGTAGATGTGTTTTTATAAAGTCATAAACAAATCTGAAATGCAGACACCGATTCAGAGCTACTATTCTATCCATGCAAAATTATCTTTCTTAAAGGACTGCGCCAACAGTGTAGTCACCGGTTATTGACAAAGAATCTAATAATATTATTGCATTGCTTTTGAAAAAATTAGTTCAACACAAGCTCACTTTTCAAGCAATCTGATGCAGTTGGTGACATCAAAACTGAGGTTGAACTAAAATAACTGCCACCAACTGCATAATTTTTAACTGACTAGTTGCCAAATATGTAAACAAACACGAGTTTTTGGAAATACAACTGTAATGCCTACATATAAGGTTCAGTTTGCGCTACAACTTCATATTTTTACATGACTTTCAATACCATTTTTGTGCTTGAAGCTGACAGTGTAGACTGTCTCTACACTGTCAGCTTCAAGCACAAAAATGTACAGAGGCGGACTTAATGCCATAGGCATTTTCTACCAGTCAACCTTGTTTGTTTAAGTCTCATTTCCTACGAAATGTTAGGGAAAAGTTTTTTTGCAATTTCTGACTTTAGTACTCAAACTTCCGTTGTCTAACGAGAGTTTTTTTATCCATATAGGAAGCAGGATCGATTGACAACAAAAAGAGGTTATGTGAAAACTGCCCGTTTTCTTGCTGTCTGTACATTTTTTTTTAATAGCTGTGAATGCAGATCAAAATGTCTGAAAAAGTTAAGGATTCTCCTAAGACCGTTTTCCTGTAGCTACAACGGTTCAGATAACTGTCCTTACTGCCCCATCTCAAAAATCCATCCTGTGTAAGCTGGGAATCAAACACTACGTTAGTCATCACTCAGAAAAGAAAGTAAGAAAGAAAAATAAGTTTATTTGTCACAGAAACACGGGCATAAAACCAAAAGATAATAAACTCGAGTAGAAAATAAGAAAATAAAATAATAGATTTAAATACAATAACGAGCACAAAACAGAAATAGTCGGCAGTTGCTGGCACGTCATGACTTTGACAAGAAGGCTTCCACTCAGCATGATGCTGTGCTATGGAGACCCACAGCATAGCGCTGATTTTCAGTGGTCACCCGAAAAAGACGTACGGAAATGAAGTCAGGTTTAATGAATTATGCATAAATATAAAATAAAATAAATCGTACTTATAATGTACTGCTACTATACAACCAATAGTATGAGTAAAATGATTCAATAACATATAAGTAATTATCCGCAGGCATCACCGTGCGTGCATAAAATATGTACCCACCTAAAACACCATTATAATAAATACCTACAAGAATATTCATGACTTTATGTTTTGTCTCGCTCCCACCATCACCTTCGCAGTTGGTATTAAGAGGCTTACAACAGCTAAAGCGCGGTCACTGTCGGACTGCATAGAAATGAAAGAGAAGCGCGATGACACGACGCAGGTAATTTATTGCAAAATATGAAGCAGTTAGCGATTTACAGAAAATCTATTGATTTGACTGGAAAAATAATCTGACAAAAAATCAGAATGATTGCATGTAAATTAATATGATTTTTAATCGTTAAAAGAAATTTTTAGAGGTATCTTCATGATTTTTTTCTATCGTATCAAATTAGTTGTATTATGTTTTCAACACACTATCATACTAGCATATATCCTGAAGAATATCATATATTTTTCTGATTTTTTTTACTGCAGTGGATCATATTCTTTTAGGCATTATAAAACTTGCGTTTAGGCACGTTTAGGTCCTGTAGTCCCCTTAATACGATTTATTTCAAAACATGAATTTATAATTTTTAACAGACTTCAAAAAAGGAGGACTTTATGCTCTAGACGAGTTTTGTTTCTTTCATTATAAGAAAAATTATTGAAAAAAAAAAACAACCGACTTTCGAACACTAAAAAGTGAAAAATAATTTTCATTTCGGAAGTCGGTGTCTTTGGTTCTGTATTTTCGTTTTTGCCACAGAATTCCGAAATAAAAGTTATTTTTCACGTTTTTGTGGTTTTTTTTGGAAGGCGGTTGTATTTTAGTAAAAATGTTTTTTGTTTTTCACATTTTAGTTGTTGACCAAGGTTTTGAGATATTTTCCCTTTTGCACCACACCCGTAGCTCATATCAATAAGGCAGGCCGTCACACTTATACGTATTCGGTAATATATTAGTCCATATCTTGAAAACTACTAAACCGATTTTGATGAAACTTGCACTGTTCCCTAAGTTGAAGTAAATGTAAGCCAATAAAATAAAAAAACCCTCCAAGTGCGTGTTGGACCATGCACAATGTAGGGTTCCGTAGTTGGGATGAATTTATCCCAAGAATAAACTTAACATTGTAGTTGAAAAACATTTTCTCCCATACGGAATGTAGGAGAGATCATGTTGATCAAACTGCAAATTTAAGTTTGTCGATTATTACTCGTTAACCTGTAAAGCCTACTTAGCTGTGATAGTTTTCCTTTTAACTTCGTTATATATAGGTACTACTGCTGTGAATTTTTTCACAAATCCAAGTACAACCATTTAGCTGGCAGGGGGGGGGGGACACTTGACTCTAACAAAAATTAGCACTTTAAAGCTTAATATTTCACAAACGGATCCCTGAATTGAAAAATGATTTTTACATACTCGGAATGTTTTTGTAAGATCGACATGGGATAGATTTTATTTTACCACTTTGTCGGCATGAATAATATGTACCTATACCCATGCCAAATTACAGTTTTCTTGTAAAAACCGTCTCTGAGCTAAGCCGCGGACAGACAGACAGACAGACATGGCGAACTATAAGGGTTCCTTGTTTACTACGGAACCCTAAAAATGGTCACGATCCGATTAATAGTTTCGGAGAAATGTGTGGACAAACAAACATACATCTTTAAAATTTTGTATATTTGTTCGGAAGCCCTAATAGATTATCATATTATGAGAATATATTGCAGTTCCAATAATATTACATACATACGAGTCGAATTGATAACTTCCTTTGTTTTAAGTCTGTTAACAACCGACCAAGTGCTTGTCGGACCCGACACCACGCACAGTGAAGTGTTCTGTTGCCGGGATGAATATTTACTCATGCACATTATTGATTTTACCGGCCGCAAAAATAAGATATAAGATGATATCCCGGAAAAAAAAAACTGCGGTTGTAACTTTTCGAAAATATCCCGAAAACGATTATCTGAAAAACGATTGATTTAACATAACAGCCTACCACCATCTCTAAAGCAGTATTATTTTAATCTTACTTCAGTGGGGGATAGAGATGGAGCTATAGGTACGTCCTGTAGAGCTTGATCTCTTTTTTTTTTTTTATTTTTTTTTTTTTTTTTTTCATTTGAGTTTTCATTCCGCGTTATGCATGGAAGTTGTTTCTATATAATGAAAGTTTGATAGCAGTAACATAATAGAAAACGTATTCTATGAGAACTGGCTAGCTGTTACGGTTCTAAAGATACAGCCCTGGGACAGACAGACATACAGACGCGTAGGTCTGCTTAGTAACAAGATCTCTTTGCCACCTTTCGAGTTCAGGACAATAAAAAGCGTTTCAGGTTTTCAAACAACTTTTTTCGTAAACCCATCTTATCTCTCTCAATTCCCGAAGGAAATGCCAGTCTATGAGCTAGCAATCCTTGAAATGTTAGGAAGGTAGGTATCGTAAAATAAAACGTCGGGTACGATCCTGACCTGTCCTAGTTATTTAACAGGAGCTGTATAAGCTACGTAAATCTCGGGGACCGGCACATCAAAGAGTATTCCCATCATTGGGAGTGTAGCTCTGCTTGCTTCCCACTTAATAATGTAACCGTTCTATTGTGCACGTACCTTGGTACATTGTTACTTAACGCATGTCACTATTCTGCAGGATGTGGCACCGGGCGGAGGTGTGCACGCCGGCCGCAACGCTAAGCCTGCGGTTCACTTCCATTAGTACGGCTAAATCCATTACAGATACATCTCGCCATACTATCTGTATTAAGTGTTCGTCTTCTACGTCATACGTGTCATATCTACCTGTGTGAGATATTACACCTTCAAGTCATGGGCGTAAAGCGTAGAGCTATGCAGGGATCTGCGCCAATCACGTTAGCACCCAATGGTAGCATGTTATTCTTTAGCTACACACTTTTTCTTTACAGGTAAAGACTTATCTGTCTCTAATTAAAACCATAGGTGTAATTATGCTTGTTGTACTCGATTTTCATAGTTTATTGGAATTTGATCGAACACACCACCGATCACTGGCATTGGCCAGTAATCGGATAATATTATATTAGATAATATTAATACAAATTAATAGTAACTAATATATAAAAATCATTGTTTGTTTGGCGCTGCCATACCGTTAATCGGATTGCGATCAATTTTCAACACAGCGAAGGTTATAATAATAATAAAACATTTATTTTCAAGTATCATGGCATTAGATAATGCCAGCAGGTAAGATCATTGAAAATAAGTCCTTGACTCATATTTCCGCCGAAACGTGTGGGAAAATCTGTAGCACGCGGTTGTCTACGAAACCGCTACGGCTGTCCGTAGTAGGTACCTACTCGTAGCACGCTTGCTACGGCGGCGACGGCTACGTGTGAGAAGTTCCTTACGTATTTTGTAGGGTCGTGCTCTAGTGTCCTTTAGGGATTAAGTTCACTTTCACGTCGAGGACAACACTGTGACACTTTACCTTCGGCTAAGACTGTGTATGGTACTCAAGAATAAGGTGCTGTTATGTATTGACCATGGCAGACTCTTTGTCTGTAAACTTCTGAGTTTTGTCGCAATCAAAACTAATCATGTTCTTGTAATTAATGTCTAGTTACTCAATAGGTACCTAGGTACTTTACTATAATATTTATTTGAATTTTTGACAATAAATTAAATAAAGCATAGCTTGGAAAGTTAAGAAAGTGGGACAGTTTGTTTGAAATCCGCAATCTATTCTCAGTTTGTAAGTGGAAAAGTTTTTGTTGGTTTCTCCCATGGGAACTATTTGATTGGTCATGATATAAAGAATCCCAAGTTAGGCCCTTATGTCCTATGATACCACTTTGTATTGGGAGTCGGCAATCGTTAGATAGTAGGTGTAGTAAGTATAATTTTGAATTGACCTAAGATAGCGTCATAATGTGGCATACATAGCCTACTACTACCTACCCCTAAGTAGGCTTAACGTCCCCCAAGTTTGGTGGACGTTTCTGGTTTTAGGTACCTACTTACCAATATTTTTTTAATAGGCTATGTAGTAGGGCTAAAGTAGGTATAACGAAGATCCCAATTTCACCTACCTACTTAACTGCACTTTCATAACTGTATCTAAGAGAAATGACGAAGTTGCTAAGAGTAGGTATTTATGTTATTTTATTTACCTAACCTACCTAATGTTTGTGTAGGTACATTTGGGTATAGATTCGCTGGGCTCACTTTGTGTGGAGGGGGCGTTAGAATGTGTAAATTATGACACCCGTTTGACCTATTAAAACAAAATAAAAAATTCGGCCTTGTTCCGACGGGGTCCGCCGCCGCGTCGTCCAGCTGAAGCTTCCACTCGGACTTGGTTTTCGTTTGGCCGTGCAACTTTGAAGTATTTTTTTTTTGATAAATCTGGGTAGGTATATAAAAATCAATTGCCGTGCATTAGTCTCGCAAAAAATCGAAAATGCCTCGACCGAGTTGAATTATATTTTTTTGATTTGTTCGCCTCAATACAGGGGTGGCTTAGGAAAAAATATAAATTGGAAAAACCCAAAAGAACACCCAAAAAATCGAAATTGAAATTTTGACAGGACAACGTCTGACGGGTCAGCTAGTCTATAGCTGACCCGTCAGACGTTGTTCTGTCAAAATTTCAATTCAAATTTCAATTGAAAGGAGTCGAGTTTATTATAATGTAACTACTAATTTTGAGGATATCTAAGTAACTACATCGATCAAAATGAAAATTACATTGTAGGTAAAAAAATGTGCCAACTGGTAGTGTACCCAAATTTTACTATTCGGTCATTGTAACAAAGATTAAAAGACAATTAATACTTATCTCTAAATTAAGACACCTACCTAAGTACTTAAACCCTTATCAAGTTACTAATTTATTTATAGAATGCCAAGTATTTCTGGAAACTGTTAACTGGAATCTAAATTGACTATTTCCATTAAATGTTACCTAATAATCTTACAGCTAATAGCAGGAAGAGAATAGGCAAATACTCGCAAATCAATGATCTCGACAGGTATTGCGGTTTCATCAACATTCTCAGAGCTGAATTCCATTTCACTAGGGGAGGCCGGGGTTCAAAGTGCTGATTTTCAAACAACACGTAAAAAAACCGTTACAGCGAGGTCTGATATCCAAGACCTTCGGATATGTAGAGGTAGAATGTATCCTACTTTAAACTAAATGGTCATATTTATTAATTTCACTTCTGTTAGTATCTTCTTGGCCAGAAACATTTTTTTTGCGAAAATTCGACAAGGGACAACTGACCCATCACGGGGTTGGTTGTTCCATCGGTGAGGCAAGACGTTCCGGTTGCAATTGTGATAATTAATGATGCAGTAACTGAAAATGGATTGACACAAATGATCTAGTGTCATATATTCATGACTCATTTATTTAAAAAAAGGAACATAGCATTATGGTAGCCACACACGTAACGATCTACTTGCGCAAATTTAGGTTTGCGCAAGTATTTCGTGACGTATGTTGGAAGATATTCTTGCATTACTGTTTCAAACAACTTCAAACAAGTGACATATATCTTGATCCCGAGCTACCGTTTTGAGGTGTTTGACAGCATCAGCTATCCGCTGCAGTTCAACGGAGTTCTTGCCCATTTCGGTTTTTCTTTTGTTTATTTTTTCTTTTCTTTGTACTTAAAATTATTTTTCATTTTATTATAAGTTCCTTCATTTTGTGTAGGTTTTTATCAGCATAACTGACCCCACCAGCGACCTGAACCAGCGGAAGTTTTAGCCTCAAGTGCAAAAAATACAAGTAACAAATTATCAATAATGCGATTTAAAAATACACCGTATCTGCCCTGTCTTTCCAACTGATAAGTGCAACTCGCACATAAACAGCTGTAAATTGATTGAAGTGACCAAAAAGTGTGAGAACGGAAATACTTACGTTCGTAACAAATAAATTACGTGTTAGTTTGGTAACACGTCTTTACAGCGTCACTAAAATGGCTGCCGAAGGAGCGCGATGGTACAATGTTCAGTGATGCATTTTACATTTTCTTCACCTTTTTTCTTAAAGAAGTTATTCGTGTCAGAACAACTTACCCCCGGCACTTTGAACCCCGGCCTCCCCTACACTGGTCATTGGTGTCTATCGGACGCAATTCGGTTACAGGTTTGAATATAAATATTTCTTATTATTAACTCGCACAGTTCAAAGTTCTTCCATCAGCAATTGATTGCCATCACTTCAGATTGACTCAGGTTAGTAACAAAGTAATTATTCTGTAGTTTGTACTTCCAGGAATCAACACAGATTATCATATTGTGACCTACAGTCACACAATGCGATTATCTTCGTAATCATGGGTGTCTAATGGAAAATACCAGGAAATATGGTAGGTAGGTTACCTATAAACCTGCTGTTAGACATTTTCTGATGCTAGTGACGATTGATTGCTTGCTGTGCCTGACGGCTTGACGTATTCGACGAAGCAGCGGATATCTAGGCGGATGTGTTTTGTAGCCAAAGAGCCAAGTTCTGTAGGTACTGTGGGCGTTTAATCACGAACTTTCCTTAAAAGCGAGGGTTTTTGATCTGACTCCCAACCGCAACACTAAAACGTACAAAATTATCTTTGCCCACTGAAAATCAGGGGCTGTAAACATAAATAGTGGAATTCTATTCTAGAGTCTAAAGTAAGGAATAGCGTGACTTTCTTCCGTTTGTGTCACCAACTTTATTTACATCCGTGCGCCGACGCCTGATAAAGTTAAAGTATTAGTGTGTCTACCTACTTGCACAACTTGGGTGCACGTATGAAAAGCTGCATTCTTATTTTGGCTATCTTTATGAGGAATGAGTAACGCCTTGGAAACTTGTTTCCGTGTGTTTTAAGGCTTCTTTTGACATATTATGAACATATGCACTACTTGAACCTTGGGTTATTTTATACTAATAAAGATGCCTACCTAATTTGCTTGGAATTATACTATTAATTACCTATACAATTAATTACCTATGTTCAAAATTAAGGACCGGTTACTACGTCATTTAGAATAAGTAAACTTCTTAGTCCTTTAAATCTCGCGGGATAACTTTTCAAAATAATATTTTGGTCAACACACAAAAATGGCAAGCGTGCTGTAAAAGATCGACTGAATAATACTGAACACATAACTCGGCAATGTATTGCAACGTGCATTGGACGTGTCAACATTTTGCTGTGAATGGATCTTTATTGTTCGTGTTTCATCGTAATAACAATGTTGAATAAATTGTGCCACAATCAAACATACGCGGTACACGTAAATTTCATGTCAGGTAGGTACCTATACCTATTATTAGTGTTTGTTTTATATTAAGGCGACGATAACAGGCTTTTAATGATTTTATACTGAAGATCACGTCTAAACGAGTAGTGTTAATTATTTGGAAAAAATATATGTTAAATTAGAGCATTTTCTTAATAACTTAATATAGGAATATTTTAGATTAAGTTTATATTACATAGTGAAATTAATTTGTAAAGTTCTAACGCGGATAAAATACTGAGAATCAATTTTAAAGATAATTTAATTATTGATCTTTTAGTATACGTGTTTTATCAAAATACCTTTTGTTTTATGTATAATAAATTAATAATGCGTCTAATTTGGGACAGCGTTCCTTGATGGGCGAGTCGAGTGAGCTCAGTACAGAACACGCAAGCTAACCATTCAAGTTCACTGGCATATATTTGCATCTTAATGTAAGGACCATAGGTAACTTGTAGACCCAAAGCTAAGATACTTTTATTACTAGCTATCTAGGTAAATGTTTAATCTAGGCATCAATCAGGTAAATCAGCCGAGATAGTTAGGCACAATGCTGATGGTGGTAAAGTAAGGTTGAAAGTATTGTAAAGCCCGTTGTACATACACGTTTTAAAAACTACGGTTGATTCGCCGTGTATAGGCAAGGTCGTCAGTGTTGTATGGATCCGCCGTCGCCGTATACGTCGTCCGGTGGTTTGCCGTGTCATAAACAAGCTAACACGATTATTCTACGGTGCGGCTAGCACGCCGTACCGTAAAGAAACCGCTCCGGGTACAACGGGCCTTAAGGTCAAAAAGAAAACGCTACACGGGTCGTTTTGAATGCTAGTACGGTGCTTTGATCAATAGATAAAGATGGTCTTTGGATTTCAGCATTTTCAACACATTCGCGATCTAGGCTGATGTTGTAAACATGTCAGATTCGGTCTACGGTGATATTAAAAACCACCGCTCCGTACTGATTGAACAGTAGCAATAGAGCCAATAAAGATCGATTTACAGCTGCGATTTGGATCAGGATCGCAAAAGGTTCCTCTAAAATTTGTTTATGTTGAATCGATTGCATTCCCTTTAGACGATCTTGAGTAGAGGAACACCGAACTATTTACTCTGCCTATAAAAGCTGGCCTTTGATTAAAAATGAATACTTAATTTCACTTTACAGAAGGCGTTAATATTTTATAGATACGCACTGTTAATAAAAGCGGTATAATGGTCGGTATGACGTAGGCAGCCACGCTACGGTACCACCGACAACACAATCATTATCGGATAATGCCGCGCCGATGTTAAAACTTGCGTAATTAGGGCAAATTACTATAAACTGCTTAAAAGTATCGAATTATCAAATTGAACTTTTCTCATTAAAACAGCGACGTTGAGTTGACAGAATTTTATATGAAGTAAAGATGAATACCTAAGCTGATGGCCATAATTATCTGGATGGAAGCTTATTTTGGATTATCTACTGTTAAAACAATTTGATATTAAAATTAGCAAGATGCAAATAAACTAAAAGACAAACAACTACTTAATCTGCGTTCGCAATGTATTTGCCAAACATGTAAATAAAGACGAGTTTTCCACTTATACAAACATCAATTTTATGCAAGTGTAAATAAAGTTGATTTTACACTGACTAGTACTGTTGAAAAAGTCATAAAAAATATGAAGTTGTCGCGGAAACTGAACCTTATGTATTACAGTTGTTTTTCCTAAAACTCGTGTTTGTTTACATGTTTGGCAAATGAATTACGATTGCAGAGAAAGGCATTAGATACCTTTCTGTTGGATACCTAGGTAGATAGTGATAGTACTACTTAGTCTGTGATAGTGATCAATAGAAAATACAAGAAAAAATTGCTATTTGTGTGAGAATAGAGGAATGTTTTTATCAGCATTCCCAGACATACTTTGCAATTTTTAATATTTAGTAACCTATATTGCCTTTATTAAATACAAAGAAAACATTGAAATACTTGGATAGACCAACGTTAAAAACAAAAAATTCGTTCGAAAATTTGAGTGTGTTTCATCAAATAGTTCCTATGCCATGTTGGCTTGGCTCCACTGTTGTAGGACCAATGCGAATACGCTACGTCGATACAGCGCTGCCTAATAGGTCCGTTTTTAGTGTTCTGTAGTAAACAAGGAACCCTTATAGTTTCGCCATGTCTGTCTGTCTGTCTGTCCGCGGCTTATCTCAGAGGGCATCTGCCCCCCTTGGATTTCGTATACCTAAGTACCGACTGTGGTCGATAACTAACTTATGTTAGAGTCACGTGAAGACTTACGAACGCAGCAAGCAAGCACACAGTTTATTTATTTTATTAGCTATAAAGCAGGATCTCCTGCGGGTGTTTCCCCTACACACTACATACACCTACCTCATGTTTCGTGTAGTGACTAAGGTAAAACATGTGCGGGGGACCCGGCTTAAGAAATTTCTGATTTGCCCCCCCCCCCCCCCCCCCCCCCTGAGCCAAAAGTTGGGTACGCAGTCCCAGTCCCAGTCAGGTGGCAGTCCAATTTTGAAATTGAAAAATGTGTGGATTCCTTTCTGCTTTGACATGTTCTTCATTTAAGCGGTTTCTTTTCTTTGTCCATATATTGAATACCTACTATACTAAAACGCTCGTAGGCGGCGTTTGATACGGGTATGGACAAAACGTAGTTTCGAGTGTCGCGAGTTCGACACCCTTACCGAAATCCGTAGTTACGGCCGCAGTTACGGGCGCTTAGCGCTTCTTGTCACTTACGGACATACCGTAAGTGTGACGGGGAAGTTATCGCCCGTAACTTCGGCCAAAACTACGTATTTCGATTAGGGATTAGTCACCCGGCATTGGCCAGTAGCGCGCGTATGATTTTCGCCACTGTCAATTAATCCGCCAGCGCGCGTGAATTTTAAATTCCGGGAGGATTTTGTTTGAAATTCCTTCCCGGAGCCGGAAGATTTAAATTTTCATTGTTGAGTTCCGGGAGAGGTGGGAACCCTAGCTGCATCACCTTATTACATTGTAAGTAGTCACCTATTTTTTTTTATAGTTTTTTGAAATGTAATATGAATAATGGGTAGTAGGGGTACCTATGGAGATTTTTGCGAGGCCGACGCTAACGCTGTCAAAGTGGCGGAATTCTGGTTGAAGCTTTTTTAGGATAAATGGAAACATCGATACGATGCGACGAAAAAGAAGAAGTATTTAAGCGTCGTGCAGACCGGCGCGCCGCGACAGCGCGACGCGACTCTAACAAAACAATTTCTAAGAAAATTTCACGGTTGAATAATAATTACCGGAGTCGCGTCGCGCGACAGGTCGCACTAGTCCGCACGAGCCTTTACCTGTGTAGGTAATGGATACGTTTTTAGTTTTCACGGGTTTTCAACTATTGGCATACAAACTACAACGTTACCAAACTTAGAAAAAGTAGGTTACTTAATGCATAATAGGTATAGGTCCCTAGTCTCCAATTGTTTCTTTGCAATGTACCTACAGTGTCAAATAACCGAAATTCTAGGAATGAACATATATTTTTTCTTCAGAGATTACTGAAAAATGGTTCATGGTTCCCATGCATTGCTTTGAATGCAAACAATACCATGATAGCCAGTCATGTCTACTCACGTCACACATGATATATTAGAATGCTCCAGCTATAATATTCTCCGTCACAGAGTTGTTTACTACAAACGTGACCTCAAAGGACGTAGGTGAAACATTTCATATTAACGACACAAAAGTTATCTCGTGCCATTGTCAAATCGTGACATCTTAGTTAACAGGGTTTTGTGACTCACACCACGTGCGAAGAGTTACTACTATCGACTTTGGTACGATCCAACTTGCCACCACTTCGGCACAGTTCGCAGTTTGACAAGTAATTAATTCTAGAGGTACGTGGTGCTACTAGAAACTAACGGAATTATGTGCATTTTTGAATAATTTTAAATATTTTAATATTTTGTATCTACGTAGATTCGGTGAGGTATGTTACTTTGGAACATAGATTTGTTGCTCATCTTTCAGGTGAATATGCGACGCTAAGTGAAGATACATGTTACTTAGTTGACATTTAGATATAAAACACTGAGCTATATTTCAAATGGCATCAACTCTCCTTGCATCACCACCCTCACAAAGCCATACAGCTGTAATGATTTACAGTTGGAAACAATACAGTGCACAAACAACGCCAGGACAATTCGTTTTCCTTCGTTCTTTTTTACAACTTGATGATACTTGTGACTTTGCATTGAAAAATGCTGAATTAAAAAGAACACAATGTTTGAACAGTATTGACATTTTATAATCGCCTGTAAAAAGTAGGTAAGCTTTTAATCTGACTAGTCAAATATGGTTAAAAATAGAAATGAAGTGAAATATGAGGTTCAATCACGAGCACGACAGTGTACCTAATGAAATTATCTAAATCAAAAATCAATATTGCTTATAACTACTTATTAAGTGAATACTAATTGAGAACACGGTTTTATGAGAAAATCTAATCGACTAGAAAGAAGAATTTCTATAATATAAAGCTCTACAGGCTTGTATTACAGTTTGTTACGGAACAAAAAGTTAATATAATAATGCTTCGATCAGGCTTCAATCGCTGAATGGTTATTACAAGGCAGGGCAGCCGAAGGTATTATCTCTCGCGCTTGACCGAGCTTCGATCACTGCTTCGACGACTCCCAAAGCCTTGTTAAGGCCTAATGACACGAGCACAACCGAAATCTTCACTTATTTATACCTTTCAACGCTAAGATACCTCTCGAAATGATTCAGGTGATAATCGAGTGAACGCTTTGTTATAGGTAGAGATAGTTCAAGGGACTAACATAATAACATTATCAACAATTTAGACGCTTGTTGTCATTTTCGCTCGAATTTCGTGTAAACTCGTCTTTTATGAACACTCTAATAATCTCTAACCATATATAGATAGTAGGAAATAACTAATGACATGTCCTTATTAGCGGAATAAAAAATTATACCTATCGGTTATAATGACGAAAAAGACCACACAGATATGGCACCACAAAACCTAAAATAGAGTGTTCAAATATTTACGCCTAAAGAGTTGGTGTACGTCGTGCCAGCAATCAAACACAGATATCATCTACCTCGTAGATCTAATAACGAAAAAGACCACACAGATGGCACCACAAAACCTAAAATAGAGTGTTCAAATATTTACGCCTAAAGAGTTGGTGTACGTCGTGCCAGCAATCAAACACAGATATCATCTACCTCGTAGATCTAATAAATGTCCCGTGTGCGCGCGAACGGAGGCGTACCTCCAGCAAAATTATGGACTATTTTGTGTTTTTTTTTGCTTCACAAACACATACTTTGTTCACGTGCTTCAAGGTATTTGTAATGCGGATTTTTCTTCTGAACGTATTGTCAATTTAGAGCTGTAGATTATCTACATGTTTCAGGAGGCTTAGCATGACTGCTTCGTTAACTAGCTTGTGTTGCTAGTTTTTTATTCGTCTGACGTTTTGATGACGTAATCCAGTGAAGGTATTTTGGTGGTTGTCTATGTTGTAAATGCGCTTATCATGCATCGTCCTGCCATATTGCGTCAAGCATTAATCTCCTGTGGGTATGTTCATTATAGGGTAGATAGGAGGAGAAGGTTTAAGCCGTATTACCTATGCACATCAGTTAACTCGGCAGCTTATGTAAGTGTATCTGGTTTTTGTCAGGGATTAATAGATACACAAAAAATAAAAAAGTTTTTTCGTAATACAACATGTTAAGAAAAACCTGCCCGATTCGTGGGGGTGTTGTTAAGTATCGTATTGAAAGTCCATTTATATAGTAATCTGCAGGAAAGATAAATAAAATATTGAAAGAAAGAAAATACGTTTATTTGCCACTTTTTTTTTTTATGGGGATTTTTTCCGGGTTATTACATGGGGCGCGGGCGGCCGTTGGTTAGCGGGTGTCTTCGGGTGTATAACTTATGACTGTTGAATATTTGCAAATTTTTAATGAATTTAGGGTAATTTTGATACTTTTGCGGCATTATGTGCATACCATGGCTATGTTGCATCAATTTTGCGTTATGGCATTATAATATGGGGTAATTCTGTAGAACTTAGCAAAACGTGTTTCGAGCTCAAAAGAAGTGTAAGTATTCGCTCAATATGTAGAGCGCACTCACTGGACAGCTGTGTCCCATTATTCAAGAAAATAAAAATATTACCACTCCCAGCATTATATATTTTTGAAATCTGTAGTTTTGTCTACCAAAGTAAGCATGAATTTGTTCTGCATAATGATGTAGTATCCAGACCTAGCCGCAAAGTTCACTTGCTTCGTGTACCTAGACGAAATAATAAACTATTTTCTAATAATGTATTTTGTATGGCGACCAAAGAGTATAATAAACTACCAGATTGTTTTAAAATACTAAACTTCACGACTTTTAAATGTAAATTATTCAATTACCTCTTAAGTAAATGCTACTACTCGACTAATGACTTTATGAATGATAAGTTGACCTAAATATTAGGAAATAAGTATAATATTATTCTCTTCTCTATCTCTTTGACTTAATTAAATCTTTTTGACATTTCTATAGCTATAATATTTGACTAATCTGCCATTTGAATGTTATCCTCATTTATTTAATTCAATATTTATTGTTTATAATTTATATATTTTAGTGTTAGTTGTATATTTTAATGTTAATGTTATTTTAATTTTATTTGTAAATTAGTAGCATAACATAATAAACATTAAAGTTATTAAAAACTTAATTTACATATTTATTCAATGTGTGATCTAATAAACGAACCAAAACCCTCACAGTGTATTTGTACGCAGGAAACGACAGAATATTATGTACTTAAAAACTATGTAACATATCTGTAACTATATTGTCACAAATAAATGTACTATTACTTTATTACTATTACAAAAAATGTGAATTTCAAACTTTTTTTTTGCAATAATAATAAGATTTTTTTATTACTTTTTGGTAATGTTATTGCAGTACCCATTCCGATCAGACAGGGTTTTTTACATATTGTAGGTGGAACATTGCCAGTTGAATCAAAAAGAACTTTCAACAGCATTTATTGATGTTATGATTCATTAATCATATTTAATGATATTTTTGTTTCCATAAATAACCTATCAACAAATACTGGGTGATGGCAGATCCGTAACTCATTTCCTCTTCCTGTTACAAGTATAACTAACATATTCTGACACGGGCGTGACCTACATAAAAGTTTTGGATTAAGTACAACGCAGCTCAGCCGGCTGGCAAAACGTACGAATAGATAATTTACTGTTAGGTGACCTTCAGCGGATTTCAGTGGGAGATATGAGAAGGGGAGTTGCGCTGGGAAGACAATGTCGTACATATTTTAAGCGGGCACGCCCCGTTCGCACAAAGGCGTAATTTATAGGGCCGCGCGGAGACGGGTGCCTGAGTTATGTCCCGACGATAGCGACGAGCTTTTAACTGCCTAATGGAGCGATTTACTCAGACCACCTTGCGCCCGCTCCGCTGTTTACACTGAAGCACGCCGAATTGGGCAGATAACGACGGTGGAATTAATTCTTGTTTGTACCTGTTAGAAAAAGATGGATATTTCCGTGATCTTCAAATTGAATGAATAATGTATATCCTGTGGTGCTATATTAGCCTACTAGACGCTGAAGTACGTTGGTAGTCTGGCGACGACGGCGTGTCGGGTGGAGCGCTCTGAGTATTGAAGAGCAACGCGAAAAGTTTTTCAATAAAACATAGCCCTCTGAGACAACATTTCAATGGAGCGCCGTGCGATGTTTACGGCCCGAGCGCCGCAGCGGCGCTCCTCCACACTCTGCAGAACAATCCAATCCGAAGGTATTGATCAAATTGTGCGGATACACATACGTGTGTAGCACAAACCAATTTAAACAAATAAATGCAATTTCAGCCCTTAGGCTAAGCTCAACACATAATCCTTCTCTGCAAACATTATTTTTTTATCCGTCTGATATATCATTTTTGCTTTCGAGCGACTGCAAGGATTAAGGATGTCTTGTGATCTTGCAAAAATCGACGAAAATGGGTTTTGTAGAGTTTACGCGCGTTAGGTTTGTCAATGTGAGCAGCTAGACTGCTAGATAATGCTCATTATAGGCTAATCTGTTTATTTATTTATTACTGACAAAACATCTAAAAGCTCATTTAAATCTTTAAAGCCCGGTAATAGCATGTCAATGTCATACATTGTTATTACACGAAAAATCGAAAAAATAACAAAAGAACAATTTTACCTCGGAAACGGCTCCTGTGTTTTTCTTCAAACTTCCGGCATGTAAGAGTCTACAAGTCGAATAACACACTTTTATTCATTTTCCTGAAAGAATCTGAAATAGCTACCACGTACAAAACTGCATGATTTGCGAGAAAGTTAGTGCGGGGTCGTTCTGTTGGGTACTTACATTATTTTATTTATAATCAGCATTTCTTGGATAAATTTTACTTTCCTTAGCTTGATGAGCTTTAATGAGACAAAATTATAATTTATGAACAGTGAAACGCGTTAGATATTACAAAACCGTGATCTTAAGCAGATTAATTTGTTTTCTTATTTTATGACAGAATATAATACTTTTTAGCAAAATAAAGCAGGTACATTGTTATCTCACGTATCCATACAATTTATATTTAAGCTGTGAAGCCCCTGAGTGTGTTATTTTCATAAGTGCAAAATATGGTAAGCCTCTCATATCGAACCAACAGAGAAGTGTGCAATGACCCAGATGCTTGTTGCATTTTCATCTGGCGGCGTTTCCTTAGAACACTTACATGCATGCATATGTTATGATACTTAGAATATACATATGTATGTGGAGTGAACCTTGGTTCTTTAGATCAGAAAGATCCGTGTGTTTTGTGAGCGCTCGCTGAAGCAGGCTTTTGTTGCGCGTTTTGCATTGCAGGTCAAGTGCAATCCTCGGAGATTGCTGCAGGCTACGCGCGGAATAACGTAAACCATTTGGAGAGCCTAACGACCGTACATGTTTCAAACTCACGTAGGAAATATAATGACTTTAATATTATTTCTCTTATCGAGTCTACGTGACATTCATTCAATAAGACATTACTTAGAACAGAACATCGGATAATAATTGTCGTAATAAGTGATTCTCAATTGTCATTAGAAGAAACAATTAGGTCGGAAGTGGATTACTGAGGGTGATTGCGTCGCGGAACGAGGTATTTGTGTCACATCGAGCGATCGATCCGCCCACTCCCAGCCAATTACTGCCGATACACGACCGAATATTGTTCTCGATACACCCGATACAGCGAATACTGTGGAGTTATACTACAGCGGGTACATTCACGCGAACTCCCGATCTCTATATGAAGCTCTCGGGCGGGCGCGAGGCGGTGACACCGCGCGGTATGGCTCGCCGGCTGTATCTAGTTGCGCCTTTGTCACGGATATCTGCACTCCAATGTTTTGACGATAACCCAATTGAATGTTCGTGATCTGATCACAAAACGTTACTGTGCGTTTTTTATTTTCCTTCGCTGTGAGATTCTGTTGAAATGTGATACGAAGTTTGGTTTTGTTCTGCCAAAATATGTAAGGTTTACATATTTTGGCAGAACATAACCGTGGTAAACCTTACATGTTTTGGCCTCATGTTTCTTTGACTGGTCTCATATTTCATTGTTTGTTTTCTTATTTATCTTTGCACAGTTTTAAGCCACTTATTATTTACATTTAACCACTTCGATCTAGCAGTGCAGTAAATATTATTAAGTGACAATAAATCTAATGAAAATATATCACATGCGGCAACCCTCGCTTGGCTCACCGTGGGCGAAGCCGTCACCATTGCCACCGCCACCGCCTTTTCTGTTGCACCACAAGCAGTTAAACTAGCGATGACCACCGTCAGAAGGACTGATAGAGCAATAAGCCCGAGGCGTCATAAGCGCCGGAGTCCCGCGATAACGATAAAGACGATAAGGGTATCGAACGGCCAGTTGACAAAGTGCCGTCAGTCGGAGTCAAAGTGATTGCCGAGGAGGATCTCTTTATCGTTGTTATCTGATCCAGCAATTGCTATGCTGGGTAATTTGGAACCGAAGAAAGTATTCCCTCCGTCAAATGAGTCCACTGACTCAAGCGACTCGGAGCAGGAGATAGCTCGAAGAAGTTACGGCCTTTCAAGTGGCGTTCCTGAGGAACCTGTGACGTCAGACGAGGACTCCGATGACTCTGGGGGTGGCGGCGGCAGGTTTTCACGAGTGTTTGTGGTTAACCCAGATTCTGATGACTCGTCTTCAGAACCGGAGGATAACACTGACAGTAGTGGCATAGACTGTGATGATTCCTATGATAAAAAATCCGATAGGTAGCGGTTGAGATGGTTGGATAACATGAAGTGAACGTTGGTGTCGAATCAAATGGAAGTTCTTCATTAAGATCCTTAACTCAAACATTGTGCATTGGAGGCAGTTAATTTTACAGACGAGTACCTATTCTGTTAGTTGTAACGAAGATAATAATGATGAGGACTGCAACCATGAAGGACCCCGAAAATCTAACTTCTTCAAGTTTTGTGACGAAAATATACTTCAAAGTGAAACGTGTGATAGATTTAACAGTTTTAATGTAAATTGTAGTTCGAGTTCGAGTAATGACTCAAGATCCAGATAAGAAAAATAACAAAGATAGTGACGTTAATAATTAATTATATAAGGTATAATCACACCAATTACGTTTCATTGGCGGACGTAAAGGAAAAATTGTAACGAAAAACAATAATAACTAAACTAGACTCATTAACTAAATTAGCAAATTGATATTATTAATAAGCCAACTTGAATTCATAGACTGAAAACAATAATAATTGCTTTTAAACATCATCTATTCAAAATGAATGCGCGGAGTTACAAACGTTATTATTATAGTTTTGTTACTAGCAGTTTTTAATAAAAATAATGGAATTAACCGATTATTTTGTACATTTTATTCCGTTCCGCAACCAATGAATGGTAAAATAATTGTGGAACATTAGTGGGGGGGCCATGTAATTTAATTGCACACGGGCGCAATTGATATTTATTGCTGCAGCATACTTTGCCCACACATAATACTTGTTTCCGCTTACAAAGTTATTCTTACTTACCGTTCTAGTTTCGGACACATTATGTACATAACTTTTTAGTTTTTTTCCCTAATAAAAGATTGTTTCAAGTGATTTTTTCGTCTTATTTAATTACTTTTGTGTCAGCACTTTTAAAGCTACCTATCAACTTAATAAAACTGTCTGAAAAAATAATATGTCAATTTGCATTTATTCGATTTATTCAGCATTTAGGTGCTAGCTAGAAAAGTACCTGTGTAAAGTGTATGCCTACTAACCTCAGATAGCCCTAGATACAGTTTCACGTGTCACCAATACAAATATTCTTTTTGTCATCGGCCGTCACTGGCTTTTTGATACGATGTATCGTCAAAGAGCCGTATCAGGCCATGCGTAAATAAAGCAAAAACCTTTTATAGAGAGAGCAAAACAATGTAATCGAAGTAGTTTTGAGTAAATTAAACAGTGACGAAAAGGGATTGGCTCGAAGACGGTCAGCGATTCGGATTTTCCGGGTTCCTATGTTAGGTAATGCCGCGAATTCCAATCAATTTATTCAGTTGGTACATTTGTAGGGGAACTTTATTTGTGATACGTTTTACAGCAACAGCAGGTTGGGATTTCTTGACTAGATATAGCTGATGATGAGAAGGTTTTTTCTTTGTTCTTAAATTGTATACCATCCCTTATATTAGTTTGCAAAACTAGTTTCGTTTCAATTTCAATATGTAATATAAAATTAATGTGAAATTTTTCATAGACCCTCAACATTAGGCTGAATCTGTATATACTATCCTGTAATTGCTACCTATACCTGACAGCAATTCCCATTCAATTGAAACTTCACTAAGGTTGAAACTATCTAACTGTCACATAAACAAACAGGCCTTGTCGTTTTATGTCGTGTCGTGTAAGTAACATTCGCTCAACCTTAGGCGCGGAACATACACAAAGGGCATGTGGCGCGGACGTTGCGCCGCCTGTTTCACATTTCATACAAAATGTATAGGAACGACGTGGCTCCAAAGATACACAAGAAGCGTGGCGCGGGCGTTGTGTGTATGTTCCGCGCCACGTCGTTCCTATACATTTAGTATGTAATATGAAACGGGCAGCGCAATGCTCGCGCCACACCGTCGCCACACTCGCGCGTCGCCCGCGCCCCTCGACACTTGTTTGTCCCGCGCCATAGGGTGATAAAGCAATAACGAGGTTTATAAATATGTACTAACTAAGAACTCAATAACTTCACACACTTTGAAGGAAAAACGACTCTAAATGACTAACCTTAGGGGATCTCGCGCACTAGACGGCCACAACCACGACCGCGACCAGGTAAACTATAGAAACCGATATGAATCGCGCACTTGGTCGCAATGGCCAACTAGCCGCACACCATACGATACCCCTAGACGGCCACGACTGGCCGGAGTCGTGGCCGTCTAGTGCGCGAGATCCCAAATATGACTAAAGTCATACAAAACCTGGGTAAAGTAAAAGTAGTATAGAGATACTTCATCATTTCAGCCGAAAGACGTCCACTGCTGGACATACGCCTCCCCAAGTGAGGGGGTTTGACATAATTGCCACGCTTGGCAGGCGGGTTGGCGATCGCAGTATGGTGTTAAAATGCATAGAGAACGCTCCTGCCCATTCTCCAGTAAGTCCCTTAGTCGCCTTTTACGACACCCACGGAAAGAAATGGGGTGGTACTATTCTTTACGTCCGGCACCACACAGAACAGAGATACTTATATTATAACAAGCCTGGCTTGCCTCTACTTTTATAAATGAACGAAAGACGTCACTGGCTTATTTTTGACTTTTCATATTTTTTTACTGAAGCACATCAGACGCCGTTTGCATATATTTTATCCCATAAAGAGGCTTTTAGGCATAATCTCGTGTTTACAAACTCATGGTGGGTTCTATATCTCTCATATATTTCCCAAGTCTGTGACGATGCAAATGTTTTGCATAAATAGATTTTGTGATTATTTATTAAGAAGGGGCTTAACTTAGAAGCTTATCTTTATTGATTGTTTCGCAAATCTGTCATATCTACATGACAACCCCTATACCCGAATCGCCGGGATGATTATTTTGAAATAGAACTTAAATAAAATAATACGCATGTCGTTCAAAAACTATCAGGGTTCAAAATTACAGTCTCTGTACCAAATACAACTTTTAAAACTTATTTCCTACGTATTCACCATATTCCAATTTGTAAAATACAACACTCGTTAACAGGTTCATCGTCACAAAAATATTTATTCAATCCTGGCAGAATTATTTTCAGATAATGTTTACTTTACACTTAGCGAGCAAGTATAAAGCTCAACTCAAAGCGACATCAACATATCAGGTCATTTTATTTTAGTTCAGAGAGCTCTTTATAGGGCAAAAAAGAGACCGAAGATGCAGTGAAAACCTCATTCAAAGAATTCTTTGACTCTCGTCCAGGAGATTTCCGTGCCAGTAGCGTAAATCAACTGCCATTAAAACGGCAAAAATGAAGTTCTTTGAACAAATGTTTTCGTTTAGATCTTCTTGGTTTATTTTTAATATAAAATTCTTGATAGGTGATGTAAATTGCACCCTAGAGTATAATTCAAAAGTATCGAGATTAGTTTGTATTGGTAAGCCAGGCAACGAGTTTCGAATCAATCTTTCAGTTGACTTTTACAGCGCTAGAAAATGAGCAATGGGTATTTTCATGCAGTTTTCTATTTTCTAGACCACATTGTTATCGAATATTGTGAATGAGAGAGACGGATTAGTCACGCAGGAGCAAAGATTAAGTACTATTGGAAAACTCGATAGGTTGTTATGAAATGTGCACATTGGGAGGTTCTTCTAGCAAATTGAAGCGATCGGCTGTAAAGTAAGTACGTGTACTTCGTGCTAATACTTCGAGTTTGGATCCCGTATTTGTCAAAGCTGTCATACTTTGTAAAAAGTAATATTTTGTCGTGACTTTATTCAAGTATTTGGCCTCAGAATTGAGTTCAAAATTTCGTAGAAGCGGCAAGAAGTCTCATTAAGGTTTAGTGAAAAGATGCTTAACTAAATAATCCTGGTAGGAGGTACAGCGTGCAGTGCGGCTTCTAACGACCCTACAACACTCGAGGGCACTCTACGCTTCAGCTGCTTCGCGCTCATGCACTTTTCAAGTACGCACTGTTTATGCTCTAGTTCGGTTCAGAAACTTACATTTAGCCGCAGACATCGCTTGTTTGGATTTGAATATCGAATGCGTTTATGCTTTGCTTTTTCTGAAACCAAAACGAATATTTTTTTGTATTTTGTGCCTGTTTTTATCACGGCTAAGATTGAAATGTTTTACAAGAATTAAACTATCATTTCTATACTGTATTTTGAGTTAAAAATCCGCAGTAACCTACCATTTTTTAAATCGGCCTGTGTCTACCTACTCCTCCCTTATTTAATGACCTAATTTATTATTTATTTAAGTTTTTAAGAGAAAACTTTAAAATACATTTCTCGATACCTAGGTATTTACCTACCGTTAATTTTTTTTGCCAGCAAACTAATTTCAACTAATTTAATCAGTACCTATTCAAAGAGTAGAAGATATATTCTATGCTATTTCATTTCTCAGTTTATTTGTTACAATAGATAGATACTAATCTATATATACGCACAAGTGCACAACAATCACAAGCTACACGTGATTTATGTACGTACATGTACCGTTTAACCTATTCCGGTAGGTGACTGTTGTGCATAACCATTTGATTCTAATACATTAGATCGGTGAGTGGTGGCGAGTGAGTGTAACACGGACGGCCCGTATGCAGCGGGCTAAGTGGAGGCATGCTCAAGATATGAAGAGCTCTTGCCTCTCTTGCCTTCTGCACGCCAAGGTGCGATGTTTATGCATTATGTATCACTAGGAGGCTGATACTTCGCGGCGAGTTTTGCATATAGCTTTTGAACAAATTCTTAAAGAAATTTCGTGTAACGTGTAACAGGGCTGTATATCATTTGAATTGATGTTACTACGGGAAAGTCACGTTTGCATGCATATAAAATTATAACTCGAGAGCTAAAAGATGAGTACTGTCGCAAGGGTAAATTGTACCTATTGTAAGTAGTATTACTAGTAGTAAAAGTTCCCCGGCCTTGGCCTGTATCAGCATCCTTTATTGACTTTTATGACTTGTACAGTGGTACGCAGTGGAAGTAAAGGGAAAGCATCTGAATCCCAAGTTTATCGATAATTTTATTGGGACCATTAGCAAACAAGTTGTTCTCGGCCTTCTCAGACGTTTCAAGGACAGCTGGCTAAATGGAATGTTTCCTTAATACGAAAACATGATTATCCGAACATTCAGATTACTTGTCATTGGATGATTGAATAATGAAGAGAAATTCGGACCGCAATCACATTGTGTAAGATTAATGGCCGGTTCCTGTTGTTGAATGAAGGCGACTCGCTCGATGCTAATTTCGCCGATGTACCGGACGGGTGACACTTTAGTTTCCTATTCCACTGTTTGTGCTCTGACATCTGTTTAATTACTTGCTATACGCACTTCATTGTTATTATTGCTTTACCCTGTAATTTGTACCGTTCCTGCTACTTGTTTAGCCGACTGCCCCAGAAGGAGGGTATGTATGTCTATTTCTTTGGCACGCTCTGTAGCCTAAACAACTTGATGGATTTTAAAATATTAGGTGTCGTTAGATTCGTCTTAATTGCGGGAGTGATTATGTAGGCTATATAATATTTATATATTGCATCTGTATATACAAAAAAAACGAGGAGAAGGTTTTTTTTTAAAATAAATGACAACAATATTGGTATCTAGTAAAAGCTAGTAATGAGTCAATTCCAAATATAAATATATATATATATATATATATTATTATTATATATATATTAATAAGACTTAAAAGCTTGAAAAAATCAAATTATTAATAAAAACAAAAACCCGTCTGCAGAAACACATAACTGAAAAGAGAAAAACAAGCATATCTATACAATTTTGGTATTGCAGGCCCACAAACCAATAACCTGAAATATGATGTAACTTTTGATTGTTTCTCTTTTCAGTTACGGTTCTGCATTTGGATTTTTGTTTCTTAAAATAACTTGCTTTTAATCCGCTTTAAAATACTTAACACAAATGACTATTTACACTAGGTACTGAATACAATAACAAACTATACAAATAAATACAAAAAACAAACTGACACTTGGGCGTCGAAGTATTCGTCCGCATCGCTGTCGTCCGGAAACGTGCCCAGAAGACTGGCAGCATTGCTTTTAATTAAATTAAAATTGTTTAAAAAAAATATTATTAATGAAAGAATAGGTACTGGCAAATAATTAGAATTTTACGACGGTGACTTTCATTCTTTGTTTCTTACAATACCGTCGCTAAAGATAAGCCTCAAAAATATGAATAAATCTTACAGAGCACTTAGTTGACGTTGGTGTTTTTACATTTAACTTTGTTTTAAAAACAAAAGCTGTTCAGGGGTAGTTATTTTCATCAGAACCACATTTAGCAGTCGGATTAGTCATCAAAATATAGCAAGTATTAATAAAGGATCCTTTTCCCGGCCTTTACCTCTCCCAAGAGTGCTGGGGTGGTTCTTTCGTAGGCGGCGACCAAACAGGTTCTACTTACAGTTCCGAAGATTGTTTTTTATAGCTGCTCCGTCTACAATATTATTATTTTATGTAATATTTTTTTGTTAAGTCATTAAAATGATTTTATCGGTGCATAGCAACTGTTATTTAAACAGAAACTCATATCAACATAATTATATTCCGACAGCTACATACAGTTTTCTGTTTTAACATAAACCATTTAGTTAATTTCGGTAATTTGCTAGGCGCGGTTCGTGATTAGCGCTTCATTTTGTAACATGTGATTTGGAACATTTCCGAATACACTACATGTTATTACTTCTGTATAATTTGTTCTATTTATACGAAAATATACAACTGTACGAATATCTACAATAATGAAATGAAAATTATATTTTTTGTAAAGTAGAACTGATGAGACGATGTTACGTCAAATTGCGCGGCGAAAAGAAACGTTAGTATTGTTACATATTAATGGTATATGAATGCGGCAGTTATGAGGTATACGTGTACGTATCGCCATTGAAATTTATTGCTGATTCACGTCCGCCATACTGTGTTGTTATTTCAGATGAGTGACTGGGGTGAAGTGAAATAAATGAAACTATGTTACACAACCGATTGAGCAAATATTTCATCAACTTGTTGCCCCAAAGGACATGGAAAAAATCATTGTTCCTATTGCCGATAGCGTCCTGTTACGAAACTTTAATAGAGGTAGGATTTGGATTGGATTCTTTGCTCGCTCCTCGCAGGAGTTAATGTATCGAGTTCATTGTTGTCGGTTAACGTTCTCAGATCCTGTGTTGGTAGATATTTTGATGTAGGAATTGCGATAAATGTGTTGCATGTTTGTAGGGCCGCGGGCGCGGGCTAATCGCGGCGTCCAGGAATATTTACTGTCCCCCGGGCCGCGTCATCTGATAATGTTATGTTCGGTCCTGCTGTAAAAATCGTTGTTCATTTCAATGACGGGACATCGCGTGACATAAATAACTCGATATTCGTTTAAATCTTGAAAGGCTATAATGTGAACGTTCAAGTTACGATGATTAATGATAACGACTTGAGCAGCTGTTCTACGAGCTCTTTTATTTCAATGTTTTTGAGAGGTAGGTATCTTCGAAAGTACCTAATTCACTTATTATTTTCCACTCTTGTTGATTGATGACAAATTGATGATTACCTAAGAGGTAATTATTAATGTACTAGGTAGGTACCTACAACGTCCATCAAAGTCGAAAGTAATTTAGTGGATATTGTAACGTACAGTTAGAAGATATGGAAATTACACACATAGCGTTTGTTAGGTGCCCTGTGTAAACATTATAGTAATATATCCGTGTTGATTACGTTGTACGTCCCCGGCTCGTTGAGTGATTGGGCTTCAACTTTCCAATCGATACGAGTCAACAGAATGGACTAGCGTGTACAATTCCACTGTTGTTTGCTTTGTAAAGGCTAATGAAAGTATTGAGAATTGGAAGCGTCGGGGATTATTTGTAACTGTCCTTTTTAGGTCGAGCATTTGAACATTTAAACTAGCTGTGACGGACAGAATTCGTTTGACAGGTTAATTTAATATTCTCTTTCACATTATTCGCTGCACGACTTAACAAAACTCTAAAACAAACAACAGAATTATTTAATATAATTTCTCCAAATAATTGTGTCAACCAAAACTTTGTTCAAAGTCATGATTTAATCATGTATTCTAAACTATAACATCGTTAGGGTCGTAGGGTTGCCCACCCATCGGGCGTTAAATGATGATCACGTAAAAGGCACAACATTAGTACAATAAAGTGGGCCTTTTGCCCATAACAATTATAATATACGAACCCTTTCGGCTTAACAACTCGGGACCCACTAGTCGTTACCGAGCTGTGTGCTACTAAATGTCAACGCGATAATGTACAATTTTAAATGTGTGAGATAATCTCAATGTCAAGATTTGGCAGATTTTGCATGAATCACTTTATTGACACTTGCTCATGTTTGATATTAAATCGCTCTACTTATCTGATAATACTTATATTATCCTTTACTAATAATTCGATGTAAGTCTTTATCATTATTATTTTTAAATACTTAAGTACCTAAAATACAGCCGAAAATTGGCCATTGTTTCCATCCCTATGTTTGTTGCGTATCTTCGAAAAACCTAATTAGGCCGCTTAACTGGTTTATTGCCTACCGCATGATATTCTACATTATTAATACATATTCCCATATCGAAGATAAAAACGTAATGTAAAACCAAAACATTTGCATTGAAATTTAATAGAATTTTAACTGCAAAGTAGACCTTCGCAGTTAGAATTCTATTAAATTACCTACGATACCCTATGGATATCGCAAAATTAAAGTACTGCAATTATTTTAACCAATAACGGTTGGTAAAATAAACGAACGGGTCATGTGAAGTAGTACTTAGCAGTCTTGTACACCTCGCACGATTTGACGCGGCGTAGAAAACTCGTAGCAAATTCGTAACAAGCTCGTAGCAAACTCGTAGCTGTCGTAGCCGAATCTGAGGCCATAAAAATTGAGAGCAAAGACAAATATCTGTATTCTTTTTATAGGCGATGGCAAACTCACTTATCTGATAGTTGTATCTAGCTTTCACTACAAAACACGTCAAACTTTATGTATAGAGAATAAAAACATCTAGATATGATTGGGATCAAGAAAGCTGCTGACATAAAAAGAAACAATCTACTTTAGACATTGGAATAGATCTGCTACTTGAAAAGCGTCGTCTGTAGTCTGAACGCGGATGCTGACGAAGATTACTAGTACTTGCACTAGGTGGTATTATCGATTCTATTCAGCTGAGAGATGGAAAACGACCCAACTTATGATTGATTTATTGATTGAAAACCTGTATTGTTGAACTAACTTGGACTTCGCTATAACTAATTAACCCAAACCACACAAAACGCCATTATTAAGACTAATAATAGCCGCAATATTGATTAAGTGGTCGTTTAAACTCAAAGCCTGAAGTAATATTAAAAATATAGCATTTTATATCTCCTTTAATATTTAATTAAATTTCACCTCACCAATGTAATTATACGAATCGGCTTAAATTATATTGACTCGGGTCGAATAAAAGGTACCGTAGTGTACTCGTTTACTGTTACTCATTTCAGTTCATGGGCTATTTCAACGAGCTCTAGTACTACCGTGTCTTCATTGCTCTAGTTTATTGTTCGAGGGACAAGGATCGTACATTACTAATGGCAGACATGTATCAGGACAAAAAAAAGCAGAAAAAAGTGGCAATTCTTGAGGACCACTTAGTCTTCCAAATCATTAGACATTTCGTAGCAGACACCAAACGTTGATAGCTTGATAAATCCATTACGAATCGTACGACAAAAAAAAAGGAAGAATTCTTTCAGCTCTGTAATCTTATCGAGTGTTTTTTCGGAATCCGCCAGGCCGGCAAGCGGTGTCAAATATTTTACGCCACAAAATTAGAGTGGTGGAATTTTTGGGGAAGTTCCCCTAAACGACGCAAGTTGTGCTCGTTTGATGTTCAAAATTAAGGCCACATACGAAAATGGGAATTTCACATACTTTAATAACTCTCGACGTTAACAGTTCTTGTTAATAGAGTTGTGTCATGACTTCCGGATGTATGCTTTTTATTAAATCACAAAAAATTTCGCCAAAGAAAAATTTGTTCGTTCAAACATTAATTATTCACGTTTCGTTAATGAAGCTTAACCGTCGCCTTACATTGGAAGTAGGGTCTGTTATTCCAGCTAGGTAATTAGGACTGTTGTAAGCAATAAAGTTAAAAGTTGTGGAATTGTTCCCTGCGGCCTTTATCGCAATGTGCTAAAGTATGTTTGAGGTGCAAAAACGGATTAAATTATTTGGAATATTCCTTCTAATAAACCTTCTAAGGTATATAACATACCGAACTTTAGACCTACAGTTATAGCTAATTGAAATCATGATTAAAGGTTGTGGCTAGTTGCGCTTAACGCAAATACTATGAAATATAATTTGACCAAACACGACTTAACACGTTCAGTGTTGGGAGCCCTCCTGGAGGATTCACCTAGTCGCATATGGGATGCCGGGAGACCTCGCGGAGGGCTTTAAATGTAGGTTTTTCTTAGCGATTACAGCTTTATAAACCGTGAAAACAAAATCTGAACGTATATTTTAACAATATTTATTATTATGTGCGTTGGTTATTTTTTAACTTTTTGTTTACGGTTACAAATAATCACTTAAAATTTTAAAGATTGGAAACTACATATAGCGACAAGACTCTCTGAAAACACTATTTTACTTCGTTTTACAGTTCTCGTGTTCTCATTCTCAGTTTTTGTGTTTATAACACGGTTTTAAACCTAATGCCCTTGACCGTCCGTGATGGTTAACTTTAGCGCAAACGTAATGCCGCGACCCTCTCGGAGGGTTCACTTCCAATATGTATGGCGGCATGGCGTATGAGTTCTATGAAAAGTGGGTCGAAAGTGTTTAACGATTGAAGTAAAAGAAAGAAAAATAAGTTTATTTGTCACAGAAACACGTGCATAAAAAAAAAAAAAAGATGATAAACTCGAGTAAATAATAAGGAAAATGAAACAGAATAGATTTAAATACCATAACGAGCACAAAACAGAAATAGTCGACAGCTGCTGGCACGTCAAGACTGTGACAAGAAGGCTTCCACTCAGCATGATGCTGTGCTATGGAGACCTGTGGGTCTCCATAGCACAACGCTGATTTTCAGTGGTCACCCGAAAGAGACGTAAGGAGACCAAGTCAGGTTTAATGAATTTACATAAATATACAATAAAACAAATAGTACATAAATAGTCAATATACAACCAATAGTGTGAACAAATACATAACATAACATATAAATAATTATCCGCAGGCATCACCGTGCGCGCATAAAACATAAAACATGTACCCACCTAAAACACCATTATACCAAAGCCGAAGTAGGTAGGAGCCTTAGTTTGATTTTGTGCAGCGTACATATGCATGCAAGTTATTCCAATAAAAAAAACAATTTGATAAACAAATACCTACTATTCAAATACATAAGTACCTACACCTATGTATTTTTATATTAAACTGGGCAAGAATAGATCCGAGTTGGAAAAAATATAAATTTAATGTGTATAAACGAATGTATTACAAACTAATTTGTTTTTGTTTATTGTTTGTATTAGCATATTGTTTATAGTCAAAGAAATATTACCTATCTAAAGTCGTTTTATTATTATCAATAACAGCGAAAACAAAATGTAACTCATAATATTTTTCTTTCTTATCATATATTTTTATTATCGGATATTTGGTTTTTCATTTGTCCTGACTGTGACATTAACGTGTTAATTAACTTCTTGTCAAATATGATAATTTTAATAACGACAGTGGTTTCATTCTATGAGACAAAAAGTTTAAAAACTCTTCGCGATTTTGTGCGTCGTTACTGTTCATCTTACAGGACACATGGAACTGTCAAACCACCATTCATATTTAAATTACTTGGCAGTAACTCATGATAATATGAGGGGGAGGGGAGGGCTATAAAAATATCAAGTACAGAGGCTCTCGGGCCGCCATGGGCCGTCGGACGGCGACTGTGTGCGTGCTGTCACCGGCGAATATTAAAATATTGTGTGATATTGTATCAAATGCCTGTCCCAGGTGCACGCCCGAAATCCTACGCTATTGGGAAATTTTGATACACGTGACATCTTTTGAACGGTTTTCCATCGACGCTAGTCAATTATTTTGATACTTAATTGACAAGTAATTTTAGTCACAAAGCCATCCATTAAAATAAAGTTACCTTAAATATTAAATAGCTACAAAATATGAAAATTCTGGCTGTAACGTGGTAACATAAAAAGTGTTTTAGGAACGTGCTCCGGGCGTTTGTTTTATGTTCACATAAGCACAATAAAAACCTAATTGGTGAAGCGCTTTGAATAAAAAAATGTAAATAACATTACGTATAGGGAGGCAGCGGCCCGGTATCGCCTGTGTCGGATGACCGTCGTAATTACTCTTCCGCGCTCCGAGCCTCATCATCGTCTATTAAAATTCATCCATATACACGACCTTTTCCTCTATGAATAAAATTATTACATAAAGTAGATGTATTATATGTTAAAACCTCCGCATCGCTTTCACACTTTTTTACACTCTAATAACTATATTTAATTTTGAGACATTGGTTCCAGTACTTAAATAATTGTTAACGATAAAAGACCCTTGAACCATTCGGATTTATCTACCCACAATTCAGAGATGCTCAAATTAAGCGTTATGATACCTTCCGAAAAAATTATAGGCAATCTAAAACTCATTGAAAAATGCCCGAAGGTGACTTTTTTACCGGTAGGCGAGGCTATATACAGTAACGACATATTTGGTAAAACCGCTCTTTTGAAATTTGAATTTGAGCGGCACATTACTCTGTAAATGACTGGCTATAAAGACTTCAAACGCAGGCTAATCGTGGCTTCCGACCTTTCGGGGCAGCGAAGAAGGGCCCCAAGTACCTGACAAAACGCTTCCTTACTTATTGAACAACCGTATTTTAAGTATGTGTAGGGTCAAGTGTAAAAAGACCTTTTTATGAATCAGGAAAAAATGAATTATAGATAGAATTTGAATGTGAAGTATCTGCACGTATGGGTACTCGTATGTTCTTGAATTTACAAGTTGTCGGTTACGTCTGAATTCCTTATCGGTTGTTCGGGTTGCATCAATAATGTTTATAAATGGTGGGCTGCTGGTTTAGATAACAATTTTAAAATATTTTTAATAATAGACTAGATGGTTCTGGAACTTTACAATGGCTATAATCGTGTACCGAACTTCAAAACATCACCAAGTACCAACTAATTACAATACTTATTTAGTGTATATCTGTGTAGTATGCAATTGAATCAATGTTCACATTCGATTGCTTCACTAACTATAGAGCAAGTTTAGTTGTAGCAAGTTGATCATATTTCTTAGTAACGCGCCAGCTCTTAGTAGACGTTTTGTTTTCATTATAGCACCGATTGCCGGGCGCCGCGAGTGACACACGGCTCCACAGCATCAAAGTTTAGCAAAACATTGGTACATCGGTACGTTCGGCGCAAGTGAAACTAAACAAACAGGCAATAGACCTCACATAAAACTGCTACAGCGGCTCTGGGCGCTGCTCCCGGGGTAATGTTTCATTGTGCGAAATGCTATAAAAATCGTCGTAAAAATGTATAAATCTACTCAATAAAATGTACACTTGGAATTTTGTGAGCGCGAATATTACTTCAGGTTAGCATCGAATAAAATACGTTTAAATTGTAAAAGTGGAACTGTTTTTACGATTCAAATGAAAGCATTAGATACGGAATTGTGTAATATGTATTTAATTGTACTTACTTGATTGTAAGAACTGTCGAATTGCAATCAATAGGATTTAATATATTTTCGTCCGTGAGGTGCGAAGCATGCGCTCGTGTGTAGCGCGCTACGTGTCGGCCTAGTTAACTCTCTTCCGATGTCTTGCCATAGCGCTGTGAGTAATTGTGCAGGTGTGATATTCCTATTAGCCGTGACCATGTTGAAGAAATAGAACAATCTATCATTACGGTACCTGAAAGCCTTAATTGATGTCATGTAGCGTTCAATTGTTGGAATACAGTAGAGCCAGTAATCATCGCTTCGAATCTTACTAACGACCTAAAGGGAAAGCTTCTAACAAAGTCCCCTGGTCTGTTATTTGGTTTTCTAGTATTTACATACCTACACGTGTTTCGTAATATGTGTAGGTCTGATCTTATCGATGCTAGATGGGAAGAGATTGTAGAAAAAAGTCACTACAGTATTTATATTTTATGATTTTTACGAATACAGTAAAGATATCTTATTTAATATCTTATTGAAACTACGGACACACTATAAATCAATCACCTATCCGATTGAATAAAGATTACATGTCAATTACGTAATTTATTTCTCTGTCCAGCCTACATTCCGACCAAATCCTCTTTACGATAATAGTATGATTTAAGCACCTACTGTGTATAGTATACATTAACGGCGATAATGTCTTCATGTACAAGCGGATTATGATTTGAAATTAGGTATTGTGTGTTAATTGACACATAGATGGAGGCGGCGTGTCTGTACACTCGTGTATGATGGCGGTGTACGAATGTATAGGTATGCGCCAGGCCGGTCGTGCACTTCGCCTACTCTTCGATTCAATTTTATTTTGTCTGTGCGTCAATGTAGGTCAACGGCCGGCGACGCTCAATAATATACCGTGTAACTTTTAAATAATATATTTAATTACGATTGCGTTCACTTATTCGGACGACTATTGAGGCAAAAACATTAATTAAAATATCTTATTCAATAAATATTTAAACCGTTGTTGAAACAAAAAGCAAATCGTATTTTGAGCTTTGTGAATATTTTCCAGACAAAATTATTATCGTGTCGGTTTTTGATAAAGCACTCAGTTCAGTTTATCGTGTAGAATGCATAGATCTCAAAGAAAAATGTTTAACATAACATGCTGAGTAAAATATTAGGTTTCAAAGCTGGGCGGGCGGAGCAACCGCGCGATGGGCGGTCTTTCTAAACACAGTGCATGCTTCTAGGAAAGTTCTTTGTTCACTTTTGATTACGAAAAAGTACAGAAGAGAAGTTGTACCTGCATAAAGTACATTTACATTGTACTTTTAAAAATAAATAGCGTTCTATTTTAAGGTTAATATTAGCGTTGGTTCACAAGAGAAATTAAGTTTGTTAAGATAACCCGAATTACGGTAAGCAACTAATAAAGTACATACGAGCGGGTAGCTATAATTTCAAACGACACAAAATGTTTAATTCGTCTACTAAAGATATAAGATGATATCTGCCGCCAGCTTTCGGTTTAGAGGAAGTAAGGAAAACCCATTTTACAAATATACATTTCCTAGAGATTCGCGAAGGTACGCGTAAAGATAAGAAGAATAGTACCGAGATAAAATGCATTTCGTTTGCATACCAAGAGTTGTTCCGGAAAAGTTACCCGCCTTATGTAGGCTTAGTGCACGGTGCAGCTTCATTTGCGTCGGGTATGCTAATAAGATGTTCAGCGGCGGAGCAGTCAGCAGTTTGACTGCGAGGCAAGCTGCACCTTAAAGGTGCGGGCGCGAAGGACCCTGTGGCGTGGAACTTAAGGGATGATCGGCGCGGGGCGCGGGGCGCGCGTCAGTGCTGGTCGCTACCCCGCCGCGAGCGAACGTCGCGCAGAGCCGCGGTCGCCGACAGCCGACCCACCGACGACTCGTGCCCTGCACGCTCGTTTATTTAATTAAGTGTCGCATAAACTGAGAGCTCACGTGGATGTTGCCATATAAGTTTCGTGAAATCCGAAATGACAAGCTGAGTCAGTTGCGCGACACTATCTGGTATGCAATCATTTTGACGTAAGAACAGCCTAATTTTAAGAAAGTTTTTTCATTAAATATGAACTTTTCAGAGTTTTTCGTTTGTCTAAGGACTTTAGTGTTAATGAAAATCGTTGCTTTTTAAGTATTCTCTAATTTATAAGGCCTTATTAAGTACTCTTCTGAAAGTTTACTAATTCGTTGCGTTTGCTTTTGTTTAGTATTTTCGTAATTTGTTTAGAAAGTGAGCTATATAAATCAAAACTCCAGTTATTCTCCGATATAAAAACATATTTTGAAATAAATTTCTGGAATATTTTTCCATCTCTGTAGATTTAGAGAAGATTAAGATGCTTATCGTTGTTAAGCTGTTCTTCTTGGTAGAGTAACGTCGTAGCAGGCAATTCATCCGTGTTATTTATAAATCTTTCATCCAATTATACTAAAAACTTTCGTGGGAGTGGTGTTGGTTCTGCAGTTGGCCATTGACAGGCCACTACTACGATAAATTCATGAATATGACAGTTTGTATACTGACATAGTTGCATACCTACGAATAACAAATTGAGCTGGCTTTGTGTTTGGGTACTGGACTAGTACAAATACAGATCATGTATGTACATGTGCATATACCTACAGAGGGTACGAGGACTGTTGAATAAACATGTGTAATTACAATCTGCCGTAGTATATGGAGCTTCTTCGTTCAATTAAAGCAAAACAAATGTTATATTAATATGAATTACTGCTCTTGTTGACACCCGGGACTACTTTGCTACGGATGTTACATTAGCTATAAAGCTACTGATACCGGAAAATTACCTGCAAGCTCAAACACATGTACCTATGGGGCATACCTGTAGGAAAAGCGCGGGACCGCGAGCTTCCCTGAATGTCAGCCGACCTGTACGCGGTATCACGTCAGTAACCAGCCAGCTTACAGCGTCTGAATACGAGTATTTACATAAATTGCCAGCTTAAATATTTCAGATCGTTGACTGGGAGTGTCACCCAAGAGAATTGACGGCTCTGTGGTAATAGCTTACCACCGGTAAGGTGACTGCCGCCATTAACTACCTCACGTCGTCGGGGAGTCGTATTTTTCTATAGCAAAGGACAGTAATAGGCTCTCAGAAAATCTGGTTTAATAAAAAATTCAACAATGAAACAAACATTCCCACTCTATAAAATTAGTGCGACTCGTGCGTAGGTAAAAAAAACGGAACCTTAATTTTTCGAGCATCATAGAGTCAACGACCTTCGGCGTCGAACTTGCGTAGTACTCGTAAATATGTTAATAAAGTAAGGCGACCCAAAACCCATTCAGTTTTGGTCGTAATTTCCATGTTACTTTGTTGGGGACAATGGTTATCCATAGTTTATCTACAGTTCCATAGTTTCAGAACGTGCGACCTAACGACGATATAAAACACTTTAAGTTATGAAAACACTTCCTACATTGCTTGGGGCTGTTTTCTTTCTACTTATCTTTTATAGTTCTAAGGATGTTTGAAGAATGAGTTTATGTTAGTAAAGGGGCTTAATATTATCGTTTTATTACACTGTCCATAGGTACGGTACGGTAGCTACGGTAGTCCATAACTCTAAATAATATCTTATTAAATTGTAACAGTAGATGGATACCTGGCTTTTGGTAAAGTCATTACAGTGCCTCTTTACGGAAACAGGGTAGTAATTTAATAACACTGCTGGCAGAAAATAACAAAAAATCTCGTGTGGAAAATGTCATAAATGAATTTTAAAATAAGCACGGTTTTTACCGTAAGCTCCGTTTATAGTCAAATATTTAAATTAACCTACTTTGATTACAGTATAGATTTATTCATTCTTTTGTCACAAATATTAAATACAAAATAAAAATATTGAGGGAAATAAAAGGGGAAGAGCTCATTGGGCATCAAAAAAATCGTCGGCATCGCTGTAACATAGTAGATTATAAACAAAGTAATAAAAGACGGAATCTATTAGTGTTAATTACACATTTTCAGTCACGATAAACCTTGAGCATACAATTTGAAAGACAAGACAAAGAATGAAACACTCATTGGAATAGGAACTGGCGTGCCTTCGATAAAGCTAACGTCATGATTGCAGGTCTGTTCGCGATATCTGATTCTGTATTTATTATCACGTGTGAAAATTTTTGCAATCGACCGTTGTACGTGCATGCAGCGAAGACATTAAGATTGGTTACGCTTTTCCATTTGACTTTCCATGTGGAAATTGCGTCTTGTCATGAAAGGAGCTCTCTGAACCTTTTCAGGTTATTAGGTTAACAAACCTGCCCTTTTCTCGTAAAGAATTTTGACTTTTATTAGCTTTAAACTTAACCGGAAACAGGAAAATGGTAATTTTTTTATGTCTTTTATTAATTTAAAATATTGGCTTTTAAGTAAATTGTAAGCGTTTCCGTTTTTGTTTGATCAGACGATAAAAACTTCAAAAAAGAAAAATTATGAGTTGTAAAAAAATCGTAATTGTCTAAATGATTATAAACAACTGGCGTAGATTTCAAGAATTTGGATATCACAAAAATAAGTATGAAATGAAAGAATAAGGAAAACAAAGAAAAGCGACAACCTTTAATGAATAGAAAGAGTTGAAACTGAACAACACAAATTGAAGAGCTAGGTACTCAGTGAACAAGTCTATGCAAAGAATGTAGGCCTGGCCGCTTAGATTTTCCCGCCCAACTTGACAGTGCGCACAAATAATAATCAGAAGAAAATAATAATTGTATGTATGCAAACAAGAAAATAATATAAAATCAAGAACAAGTTAAGGCTTTGATGCTAGTCCTGATGTAGATAAATAAAAAGGTAAATGCAAAGTTACGCGTAGACCATTATGTACCGGTGTAGACAACAACTGTTTATTTTCTAAGTGGTCGTTTGTTATTTTATAATTTGAATAAAATATCTTAGCAACGTTTAGTGACCTGCTATTTTCTATTTTGCAGACCTGGATGCGATAAACCAACATTCAAGGATGTGCCTAACAGTTATCTTAGATCTAAGTATTAAAGCGTTTCCTTTTGTTAGTACAATTCCTACTGGGTGGGCTTTCGAGGCTATTGAATGTTAGGCCTTATCCTCTACTAGGGTTGTCAAATGTGCAACTTTGCGAAATAATACTTGTCTCTTTGAAAGTCATGTCAGCAAAAAATTAACGTAGCCAGCCTTTTGTGAAACATTTTTGCTTTTCACTTATATACAATGGCCTCGCTAGCGATGCGACAATGGCGGGCCAAGGGATGCAATTTTGCTACACTCTTTTGTTTTTAATTTTAATTCGTGTCATAATAAGTGAACATTTGTATGCATTTATGATTCAGAGAGTGCTGAGACAGGCTCTCGGAGATAACACTTTTATTTGCGTCGGGTTGTGAAATTCGTTTATTTGAGTTTTTTTTTATCATGCAAGTTGTTGTTGTCGGTGATGAATGAAATATAAACGCGGGACTTAGAAATACGGTTAAAACATAGATAGGTTAACAATGTTACGACATCCAAAGTTCCCGTCGCTTGATTATTTTAAACATTAATGAAGAATAACTGAGAAAACGGAGCTGTCCCAATTTCCTTACAGAACATACATAATTTTAATTTAAAAAAAACCTCAAGGAAAGCATTTCAGCACACTTACATAAACTAGCTACCATATTTTAGGAAGGCATTAGGCGGCCACATTGCAGACACTAATCCGTTGCACCATTGGCACGTCGGATTGGCTAACGCAATCGGAGTTCAGCCATCGGATTGGCTAACGCGCTTAATTCCTTAATACGTTATGTACCGTAGCCGTAATGTTTTTTGAAAGCCTTTCAGTCATTGACAAGGATTTGCCAATCCCGTTGCCGTAACTAGAACGTCCACAGCATAAATACTATTTGGATTATAACCACTTTAAGAGCGTTCATCCAAAAAGTAGGCAACGTCGCAAATACCTGTCAAATATTTACCTGTTTTGATTAATTTATCAATATTACTGTATGGAAATAAGACATGGGCTAATGAACTAGAATATTAATAATGAACTGCAATTATAACACTGAATTTGATGTTGTAACCGTTTAAGGCGTAAAAAAGGCATTTGGAAAGTTTCCAAATTCCTTTTTTTACATCTAAAACTAAATATTCGGTGTTACGATATGAATTATTGCATTTCATAATCAGTATTTTAGTTGACTAGTTCACCATATTTCTTATTTCCATACAGTAATATCGCCAAATTAATCAAAACAGCAAGATATTTGACAGCTATTTGCGACGTTGCCCACTTTCTGTATAAATGCTCTTAAGCTAGATTTTGCAGGAAATGTCGAGGTAAAATCACAATAATGCTTAAGCAATGACAGTTGCTTGCCATCCCGAGAACCACAATACCCGCTTTGCTTTTAACTGTTGTTGTTAAACTGGGAGGAGAAGTAGCAACCTTACCTTTAATAAAATAGAAACCTGAATAAGGCTTTCGTCTTAAGTCTTAAATGTACCAAGATAATATCTCTGTTATTAAAAATTCTTCATAACTAATGTTACAGAAGGAATGCTGTACCTAAATATTTTTTTTTTTTATACATGACGGCGACTATATTCATTTTCCTTTTCATCCATGAAAGGTGCAGTATACGTTGTATTTTTCATTTGAGATAAGCTGGATTCTTGAAAACTTTATAATACATTGATACCGGGTCTTTTGTCCTTGTCAACCCTGTTCCGAGGAGTGAGACACTCACGTCCTTGCCAACTATTCCGGGTTTGACGACTTCTGAAACTCGATCACATTTATATTCAAGGACTCGTTTTAAATTGCTATTCTCAGTATTAGAATAGATGAAAGTTTTACTTTGACGTAAGATCCAATAAGAAGTTTCGATTTTTAAAGCCTAGTGTAGGATGGGATGATATTTAAACTTTTAAGACGCCAAAAGTTCTTTTTTTCGCGAAACTTTAAAGAAAACTTAAATATGGAATATCAGCCGGTAGGTAATATGATATAATAACGGCTAATATAGATGAAAATCGTGATGATGACCACGTTTGGTAGAGGAATTTGTGATAACCGTTGTTTGCAATTGATAACAAGCAGACAAACGTCCACTGCTATAAATGTACTGCCGTGAGAATATTGCCCTAATCACTACGCTTTGCACACGTATTAGTGACCGTGATAGGTTGTTACGAGGTCCCTGGAGGATTACATAATCTCTTTCACCTTTTACGACACCCGGAAAAAAGTACGGCGTGGTCTATTCGTTGGCGGAAACCATACGACCAAAACAAAGAATATATTAGGTGCTTATCGCCCCGCGTTTATCGTAAAACCCGAATGGGGGAAATTATTGGTGCACAGCTAGATAGGCAATGGGCTGGCAAGCTGTCACTGCATGGCGTGAAGTAATCAACTTTTGACTCGCCATGCCTGCCAAATGTGGGTGTAAGCACTGCATTTAAACTGTTAGAGATCATAGGCATGCACTTTGAAACTGTAATTGTACTAACATCGGCCTGTATTTTTCCCTTTACGGAGAAAAGGCCAAACATACACAAGGAAGGGGCAGGGGTCTTATGATTGCTCACTATTTCTTCACGATTCAGTCGTCCTTCACCGTATGTCAATGATGTCCAATTTAGAAAGAAGACACTCTCATTTTGACACGCGAGTCCTTTAACAATGTTTCAAAACTGTATTTAAAGAAAATGGTTTGTTGACGTTCCCTAATGTGGGAATGAAAACAGAATGGCGTGGCAGCTGTTTGTTATACAGAGCGCGTTGTAAGTCAAGAGAGGAAGTTAGGTGGCCGGCGCGCTCATGCGCTGCTAACAACGTGTTATTACTTACACAACGTAGGATTTTTGATCCAGTTATTGTTAGAATTAAGTTTAAGGAAACTTATTTTATCTAAAAACATAAGCTGTGTTTGTTTAAAGAAAGCACATCGTTTTCTTAAAGTTTGTTTTACGGCCGTCGAAAGTTTATGCAAGTAATTTTCACTCAACAATAAATAAAAGATTAAAACATCTTTGAAGTCGATTAGGTGATTGGGAAAACCTCCCATACGGAAACGGCGACATTTTCACTTCCGTGTACTGAAACCGAAGAAGTGGAAGAGAGACGGTCGTCATTTCCGAGTGTATTGTCGCTTCCGGTGCGTTTTCTATAGACGTGCTACCAGAATATTGGTAACGTTTTGCCAGTGGAAATCAGAATTGGTCTCGTTCAGTTTATTTGTGTGAAAGAGGCACCGCGTTTTTTTGGACTTAAGTACCCATTATAATATCTTGATAAATTCTTTGGTGGTCCACGTTTTCTGATGTTCACATTGGTTGTTGCCTTATGTTTGCTGGTGTGACTGTACGTTCTCAAGAATAGGTAGCTGTCTGAACCCTATATTGGGTGAAAATTTTCTGTATTGTTTCTGCACAGTTTGGCACCTAAAATGTGGAAAGGAACTCGCAAAGTTTTTTTTTATAACTTGTTGTCTGCACATTGACATTACTTTTTTAAATACATATATTTTTTAAATATATTTATATATGTAAAATATTTATTGCACACCAGAAAAATACATGACAAAGAAACCAGCCTAGGCGTATCGGACCACGCACAATGAAGGGTTCCGTAGTTGGGATGAATTTATCCCAAGAACAAAACATTGTAGTTGAAAAACAAGTTCGCCTTTCTGTTCTCTCAATTAATATGTGTACCAAATTTCAACGGTATCTTTATCGGTCCATTAGATTCGGAGAAAATTGGCTGTGACAGACGGACAGACAGACAAACGAGTGAGCTTATAAGGGTTCCGTTTGTTCATCCGGACATGCGGAACCCTAAAAACAAATTAAACACTACGAAACTTATAATGCTCTTCTGCTTTAATATCCCCTACATCTTGTTCCGTATGTGTTGAAAAGACGCCCGGGTAGAAGTGACCATCAGGGACACTACTAGTATAACTACTAGTAGTGTCCCTGATGGTCACTTCTTCCGGGCGTTTTCATGATAAAGTTATGAAATCCGCGGGTAACTAACCTCAAAGTTGTAGTAGTAAACCATAAAACTATCCAGTTATACTCCATTTATTATCTTTATATAGAAGCAAGGTAGAATGAAGTGTGTGCCAAAAACTGAAACTTTGATACATCGAGTGCTCTTTATTTTCGTGGACTTCATGCAAGTATTGCAAATTGTATATCTAGGTATATCTGAAATATCCTTATTATTATCAGTTTCTGCATACCCCATGGGAAGAAGGCGTGAGTTTATGTATGTATGTATGTATATATATATTATAAGACATCTTTTGTATCTCATGCTTAGATATAACTAGCTGCGCGCGGTTACAGCCGCATAAGTCTCGATCACTTTGGACTATGAGGATAAAAGGTATTCTATGTCCTTATTCAGGTCGTGTTCTATCCATATGCCAAATTTCATCTAAATCCTTTCAGCCGTTTTAGCGTGAAAGCGTAACAAACAAATAAACAAACTTACTTTCGCATTTATAATATTAGTTAGGATTTCAGCATATGTTCCAGTCTCCATATACGCGATTAGCTGCTGTTTGAGAAATCCTGTTCCAGCCAAAGATAGTCAAAACGCGAGAAGCATTTTGACTTTTCTAATACTCAAACTTCAGTTGGTCCGACAGAGCTCTTTGATCCGTGTAAGAAACAGGATCGATTGGCATCAAAAAGAGTTTTTGTGAGAACTACCCAATTTCTTATTGACTGTAATTTTTTTCTAAATCTGTGAATGCCGATCAAAATGTCTCAAAAAGTTAAGGACAGTCTCCTAACTCCGTTTCCCTGTAGCTACAACGGTTACGGTAGCTGCCCTTACTGCCCCATTCAAAAATCCACTCTGTATAAACAAATGGACGCTTTTTCGTGCGACTTTAGTATGGTGAGGGCAAATCTAAAGGATCTGTCGTGCTATTCTGTAAAAACTTCACCGTGAAAACTTGAGTAAAGTGAGCTGTCAATAGTGTCAATCCCTAGAAATGACAGCTCACTTTAAGCTCACTTCACCTAAGTTTTCACGGTGAGATTTTTACAGAATCGACCGGCTGTTTTAAATGTGCTAGGATTATTTTGGCGAATGATATAATAAAACTGTGTTATGATGTAACTTGAGCTCTCGTTGGTCTTTCGCCATCTTCAAGCAGGCCATTTTTTTAGGGTTCGCTGCATTTACGTTGCGGCTGCGTCTGGAATTCGTGATACCCACCTCTTTCTTGAGTGCGTGATTAATGCTGTGTTTCTCCTGATACTGTCTCAATCCCGTTTTACGTCATGTATTTCTCTAAGAGGGGTTCAACACTGTTCCATTATAGACGAGCCAAAGCAAAGCGATTACAATAGTTGAATTAATAAGGATTTTATGTTCGATGCATTATTCAATTTTCTCTAGTTCATTCAGCTCATTGTATTGGCTCGTATTGTATGGGCACCATTTGCAACTGCTCAATTTATTATTATGTAGGGAATTTCTTTATCGTTGTATGAACATTTCAGCATTGTTGTGGTGGTATTGTATTTTTTTATAACACACGCGTATATTACTATTAAATTAATTGGAATGCTAATTGCAAGGTTAAAGTGCAATATCAGTGGACAGTGGACTATCTCGACAGTCTGTTGTCAATTGTTAGTGTACATAATGTTCAGTATCGCACATGTTGACGATAACTGCGAATTAATTACGTGTAACAAAAAACACCAGCTTTTGTGACAAAGTTTTTGTAATCATAACCTAACCTGTTCAGGTGGACATTCATAGACGACTCCACCTTGGAGTGTAAATGTGGTACTATCCACAAACGAAGGGACACTTAATATCATCTCCTGCAAGTCCTGTTAGGTGCACGTTACAGGAACTGATGGACCCTAGAGATGGCGCCAAAAACGTGACCGAATTCTGGGCCGAGTCTATTTAGATTGCCATCGACACGCTTATATGAAGTGTAAAGTGAAGTGAAGTGAAGTGGTGTGTGGTGGTGTGTGAAGTGTAAATATCAAAACATTTGATTTTATTAATTAGGCTATGAGAATCAGAGAAATAAGAAACTATAATTTTGAATAGAAATGGCATGGATTTTCAATTGCTGTTAACATGATCAATTAAAGTATTGCTTAATTTGTGTCCCAGAATTCCTATATTCGTTGACGCAGTGTAATTAATTTGCAAATGTGTGGCTAATTACGTCCTCTATTCGATACATGGCGTTATATTGTTCTAGCTTTGTCCGTGGCTTTTTCGATGTTTTGTTTTTAGGTAGTTAAATGTTTATTCAGTAAATAAAAAATATTATTATATTAATACGTGAAGCAAAAACTTTGTATCCCTTTTTACGAAAATTACGCATACGAAGGAATATGAAATTTGGCACAGTTAAAGTTTATGTGGAGAAGGAGTGCAGAAAGCTAATATTTTTATATACTTAATATACATTAGAAATAAATTAAATAAATTAAAAAAAACATTACACATACTACCATGCGTTTGACACAAGATGGCTTTGTTTTGGCGTTTGACCTTAGAATCATGACATGGCAGCATGGAATTAGTATGTACTATATATACAACATAAAATTTTAATGGATTATGGTAGAATTTCGACCTCTGGGCGACCACTAGTATAAATAAAAAGACACCCCTCCAGTGTTGTAGGACACCCGGTTGGAACAAAGTTCCCTTCACTGTTTATTATGTAGTAATACAGAGCCATCTAGTATAAGTTTTTAGAAGCTTAAAACTTATACTAGATGGCTCTGTATTTAAAAACAAAAACAAAAGCTTTTGATACTTGAAACTTGAGACCTTGAAACTGGCTTTTTCGGGCATAACGCTTTTTGTTACGTGAAGATTTCTACCATTCAACTCCAACCGCAAGCCACGTTATAGAACTTTGTTCCAAAAATTTATTTATTTCTGTAAACACAGGGTTTTACATCTTTTCTATAATATATGTAAAACCAGAACTAGGTACTCTAGTACTTACCTGTTTTTCAGGAGCCAGTGACTGCTTCCAGTGAGCTTATAATTATGCAAGTTTTATGCAGCAAAAGTAATAAATCAGTGATCACGTCGTAATAAAAAAAGATGTTAAAACGTATAGACGCACTTACTTTCAAATTAATGACATAATTTCAAAAGTACCCGAAAGATTTTCTCCTTTAAATATAGAAAGCGATTCCAATAAATCATGGGACCACTCGAGAAATCACAATTTTGTCACACTGTCTTCTGAAGTTGAGAAAAGGCAGCGACCCGAACGTTTCTGCCACATGCTGCACAAAGCGGTACAATTTATGATAATATTGTCAGTGTTAATAAGATCTGACTTGAAGCCGAATGATTTATCTTTATTCATAATCTATTTAAGAAATATTCAGTATTTTTTTGTGTTCCTTTTCAACAAATAATCATATGATAACTTGTTACGCGTTTTTATCTAAACTTAAAACAGAACAAAACATGCAAACTAATTGCATAAGTAGGACTTGTACATTTTTCAATAACCTACATATGTATATATAATTCTGAAAAAAAAAAAGCGCTGAGCTAAAGCTCTTCACCAATAAATCTTTTTATTCTTTTACCTAAAGCTACAACACTCTTGTCGGTGGTTTTCACCTCTATCTATTTAGAGCCAGTTTCTTGACCCTGTTCGTCCACGACCTTCACTGTCTCCTTGATCTGCGTGATACATCACAAGGTAGGAAAAAATGGAGGAAAATGTAAGCCTAGACCTCGGTTTTATCTTCAACATTTCCCTCCATGATAATGTTTATGAATGAGTGGTGACGTACATATATATAATGTGCTCATTCTGAAACTATTTGGTACGCCTAACTATGTAACTTGTATCCCCTGAAGGGGTAGCCACTGGTGTTCGCCAGTTATATTTAAGTCCCTATTGCTATTAACCCTGGGCACAAATCTAGACTCCAGTCTGGTACTAAGAATTACTTAGGAGAAAAACCCTGCACACCTAGTACAGGTAGATCTTTGTTCCATAATATTGTATCCATATCTAGCCAAACATGTAACACTAATTATAGCTACATATTGATACAATATTATAGAACACAGATTGTATACAAACAAATTAATTCTTGTTATACGTCTTTTTGAAGCTGACTGTACCTACACCTAATACATATAACATAAGACAGCTTCTCATGAAGTCAGTCGTTACGAGTATGCATCATATCGCTTGCTACTTGATATTCAGAGCTTAGTTTCATACCAGATTCAACTTGATTTTAAGTTCGGTCTACTTGCATTTATAATGCACACAAGATCACTTGCGTCGCCGGTTCTACGGGTTGTAACTTTGAACATAATTACCCTAGATATGCATGACACTGAAGTATGTGCCCATTACTTGTACATTTGTGCGCGTACACTACACTATGTATATGCGCATTGCACGTGCACTATGGAAATATTACACACTAAATGAAATTATAGGTAACAGTAAAGTTGACCTCGCAGTTGTTTTAATGTCACTTGCATGTCATAGAACGTCAAGGTATATTCGTCTATGTGACAGTTAGATACTTTCAATCTTAGTGAAGTTTTAATTTACCTGGAGTTGTGGTCAAAGTCCCCTAAAGCCCTATTTATATTTCAAACTAGCTGTTCGTGCCCGGCGTCACCCGAGAACTGTCAAACTAAACGTCATAATTTTTATTGACATTTTCATACAAAAATACCATTCGGAGCAGAATGCTCATCAAGCTTGTATGAAAAAAAATCCTAGAGCGAACAGATACAGAATGTAGTTCAGAATTTTAGTGATATTTAGTGAAATCATTCTGTAAATATTTCATTATAAGATTCGATGGCTAAATGTGTGATATTGCTATTTGTTTTTCATAAGGGTTGATTCTTTTTTCTGTAAGATATCTTCGATTTGGGTATACCCGACGATATAAATACATACATATACTGACGCCCTTAATCCCATAGGAGTAGGCAGAGACTACAGATTTTCAAAATCAACTATCCATACCCCACTTTTCCACCGCTTTCAGTGAAATATCTACAGAATGAAATCACTAAAAATCACTAAAATTCTGTGCTTACATCCTGTATTTGTTCGAGGTCGAAAAGGTGAATACTAAAAAAAACTCAGAGTTTTTTTGAATATTCTCCTTTGCGACCTCCTAGTGGCTTTCCAAAAAAAATCCATACAAACTTTGTCCTGACAATAACGGCTGTCCAAATACAGAGAGTTTTTTGATATCTTATCACTTTCGACTCTACCCACTTTTCACAGAGCTCATACGCTATGCCGCCATATATATTGGAAGTGAACCCTCTGAGTGGGTAACCGGCATAATGTTTGCGCTAAAGATAACCCTCGCGGATGGTCACCGGCATTAGGATTGAAGCCGTGTTATAAAACACTGTAAAACGAAGTAAAATTGTGTTTTCAGGGGGTCTTGTCGCTTGTCGATAAGTATTATCTCTGGGGGTATTTTCATGTACTAAAGAGGACAGGAGAGGAGCTCGTTGCTAAGTAATAACAGCTGCATGGGTCGATCCATCAGGTTAAGCTACGCTTGCCGGGGTTGGTCCGTGGATGGGTGACCATCTTTACATACCGAGACTCCTCCGTGCCTCGGAAAGAACGTTAAGCCGTTAGTCCCGGCTGTCATTCGTGGATCTTTGACAGTCGTTAAGAGTAGTCAGAAGCCCAAAAGTCTGACACCAGTCTTACCAAGGGGTATCGTATTACCCAGTTACTGGGTTGTGGAGGTCAGATAGGTAGTCGCTCCATGTAAAATACTGCTATTCAGCTGCAACCGGTTAGGATGAAAGCCGACCCCAACGTAGTTGGGAAAAGGCTAGGCAGATTGATTGGTATTTTCATGTACTAGTGTGGTAGGGACGTGAAATGATAAAAAATATAAAAATTTAGAAAATTATTATAACTCGCTCTAATCCCGAAACATCCAACCTTTTAAATTAGTGAATATTTGTAACCGTAAAAAATGTTTTTCACACCTGTAATACGGCCATTATGTACACCACATGAAAATAGAAATGCTTGTATTTTAAAACCAACGCATATACTAATAAATCTTGTTAAAATATACAACAGATTTTATTTTCACAGTTTATAATGCTGTATTCTGCTGAAGCGTAAAGAAGCAAAGAGCACTAAACTTGGACTCAAGATCAACCATGCCAAGACGAAAGTAATGGTGGTAGACCGTGCTCATCTTCTTCTGAGCTTAAATCTACTCGACGGCTATGAGAAATTCAGTGAGTTCGTGTACCTTGAGTCTTTGATCACGAATGAGGGCAGCTGCTTTGAGGAAATCTGCCGTACTGGTATGGCCAAAAGTGCCATGACCAGTCTAGGGAAAATTTGGAGGAACCGTGGCATCCGCCGGAATACCAAAACACGACTGACCGGTGCTTTAGATTTTTACATCTTTTTATATGGCGCTAAAACGTGGTGCATTAAAAGCCGCGACAGCAGTAAGATCGATGCTTTCGAGATGTGGTGTTCGCGTAGGCTACTTCGTATACCATGGACCGCCATGAAGAACGAATTAATCCATACTGGAGGAACTTAATATCAACATGCGGCTATCTACAATATGCCAGGAGCGTACCTTGAGCTTTTTCGAACGTATTAGGCGTTCACCTAAGCATGGTCTGGAAAGGCTTATGTTACTAGGCCGGGTGGAAAAATCGCGCTCAAGGCAGAGCACCGGTGAGATGGTCAAACGCGATCAAGAAGGCTGTTGGGGGCAGCATTTACCAAGCGGTCTACACAGCAGACGACCGTATAGTAAGGAGACGCGTCGTATGTGGTCTCGATCGTCAGCATTGAGGGACGGACGAAACAGATTCGCTAAGAAAAATCTACATTTAAAATGAGTCCACCTCGTGGGCTCCCGGCATCCCATATGCGACTAAAGTGAGCCCTCCAGGAGGGCTCCGGTACTGAACGTGTTATCATGTCTAATACTGGTGCAAAATGACAGATTTTATCACGGACGTTATAATTATGATGGAACCGTTCTTCTCGGCGTCGAACCGAGCGTTGAGAATTCAGCAGAGTGCACGACTAGCGCGTTGAAAAAGTACACAGTTGGATTTTCAACTCACGCCGGTAAGCCGAGCGTTGAAAATCCAGTGCGCGGCAAGAAACGTCGCGTTAAAAAAAGCGCCCGGGCGCGCGTAGGCTTAAGCACTTCACGTGGCGAAAACTGTGAACAATTAGGCTATTTTTACAACATTCCTGTAGAAACTATAGTTAACAAGAATGCTATGAACATGTTAATGACATAGTTGCATAAAATATTTCATTATCGTGTGTTGCCACTAACTTTGGAGCACCGGCTCCATAACATTCAGTTTTCATACCTACCCGCGAACAAGTTGCATGTTCAGTATATTTCTTGTATATTAGAAATTCAGTGTAATGAAAAGACATGCTGAAAGTTGAAACATAGGTAATTCTACCTTTTAGTAATCATTTCTATTTTCTAGTCATTAGTTTAATTAGTCTGTCATGCCATGTTACCATCTCGGAAATGTAATTAATTTATATTACTGGGTAAATGGTACAGGGAACTTTAATTTAATATTCTATCGTGTTTCTATAAATTTGATTATCTAATATTTGAATGGTATTTCCATCTTCAATATTTATTTATTATTAATATTGTGAGTGTTGACGAATTCAGTGTCCGTTTTCTCAGAACGTAAACCTCTTTGTATTTTTTTATCCGACTTCAGGAAGGAAGTAAGCTTGTAATGTTGTAAGCAAAAAAGTAGGCAGCACCTGATGGTAAGTAGTAACTGCCGTCTATGGATATCTGAAATCCAGAGGTATCATTAGTCTTCATCCACTATAGAGCAACAGAAGTAGAGATGTAACAGTTACTCTAGCATAGACTCAGTTTGTAAGTGTGATGCCCTAACAAGAGTGATCTCGTAGCTGTAAGCTTTGTACACGAGGTAGTCTCTTCTAAGAGAGGAGCTCTTCGTTTAATTATAATTTTGCATACGAAGCGGTTTTGCCTTCAAATATCTAATATTTTTTACTACAAAGCGTACACAGACTGAACCCTCGCTTGATATTAAGCTTATTTCTTTGTGAACTCCTGGAAAAGGTGTCTGCAAAACGGTTCTGATTCTTAGTACAACCCGTGTGTTACTCTTTTATAACGATTCCTATTACTGAAAACAATAACATTTTTATTAAAACGATTTTGTCAGTGTTTGTACCTGTAACATGCTTGATATTTACAAAATTATAATATAATGATTATGATAGGCAAGTCAGTAGGTAATTACTTTTATAAAATTAAAGCTTGAATTCATTGATATCTTTCCTAATACCGTGAATCGGCCCCAGGCAACCGTATCGAACAAACAAATAAGCCAGGTAACTGACACCAATAAACAAAATTTGAAAGTGAAACCCAGTATTGAGTTTTTAAAGAATAAGTATCATATTTTTGCCTTCCCATTCCGCTGATTAATAATTACTTTGTTTACTTGAAAAGCCCACCTGTTTCAGGGCTCATCATCAATAGTTGATTATGATAACAGAACATTGAACATCTATCATTGTCTAGTCGGCAGTTTGTCAACATCCAGGTGATAAAGCCGCGAGATACGGTCACCCATTTCGTGTTTTCTCAAGTAAAGATTTCCGTAGACAGTAAAAATGTCCAAACTTTTGCCAACAGCAGCATAACGTAGTGGCTGTAACTTGTTTTGGGACATGTTTAACGGAATTATCTTATTGTTTGCTTTCGCGAACAAAGCACAAAAGAGAACAGTTGTTTTCTTCTTGTCCTTGCATTTCTCACTCATGATAAGTATGTTACAAGTGTTATGTGTAGACGTTGAGACTTAACAAAAGATTCAAGTCATTCAAAAGTTGATTTGTCTTCAAGGAATACTAAGAAACGCGTTTACTTGGGTTCATCAGTATCACGAGTATGTTTAATTAATTGTATGCTTTACAAACATATGATTGTATTTTCACATTCGGTGAAATGAGGGGTGGAATGCAATACATTCAAATGTTTGTTTAATATGCAGCCTTCGTTTATGTGAAATTCACAAGGAATTTCACGGAGCGATTTACTGTTTTGAGTGATGTAACTGGAACATAGTTTGCAAGGATTTGATTGACACGGGTGAGGGCGACGGGTAGCTGTTGAGTCGGCGAGTCGGTGAGGTGCAGCCCGTGCGGTCACGTGCGTAACATGCTCCCTCACACATATAAAACATCCTTTGAATCACGCTCACCTATTTCCCGACATATGCCCTCTTGACATGGCTTCCAATCTGTAAATATTTATATCATGTTGACACACGTTCGTATGTAGTGTGACTATGCAAAGTCAATTCTCCTACGTCACCTTGTGAAAGGGAAACGGGGCTAAAAATATTACTTTTGACATTGTTTTTATGGTGTGTTTTTCGGAATGCCAACGAGCTGTTGTTGTGTGGGGATAATTTATGTCAGCTGGATTACGTCCTCTTTCGGTTCGATGGTTCACTAATATAAAGAAAAGGATTTTAGACATGTTTACCCTTGGGCACGCCACAATTGTGGCGATAAGTCCCCTCTTTGAGGAGTGGCTAGAGAGGCGCCACGGCGTCCTCACCTTCCGCCTGACACAGGTCCTCACCGGACATGGTTGTTTCGGGAGGTTCCTGTTCAGAATAAAGCGGGAGGAAACGCCCGGGTGTCACCACTGTGTGGATCGCCCGGAGGACACGGTGGAGCATACGGTGGAGGTCTGCCCAGCTTGGGCGGAGCACCGCCGTGTCCTCACGGAGGCGATCGGCGGCGGCGATCTCTCGCGTCCGGCCCTGGTTCAGGCCATGGTCCGGAGCGAGAGTGCATGGGAGGCTGTCACCTCCTTCTGCGAAGCAGTAATGCTCGCGAAGGAGGAGGCGGAGCGCGCGAGGGAGAGGCAAAATGCGCCCCCTCGCGCCCCTAGTCGCCGCAGGAGACGCCCCGGGCGTCGGGAGTCGAGAGCCGACTTCCGGCCACCGTAGGCGCGGGCTTGCGGACGGTGAGCAATGGGTAGCTCGCCGTCCGATAGGGACCAGGCCCGGGTCGACGGCGCGTTGTGTTCCACGCGCGCCTCAAAGAGATGTCAGCACCAAGTGACGGGGTCCGGAAGGGCCAATGCCTGCCGGGGTCGCGGGTTTGTCTGAAAGGGATATCGCGACCTCGGCACACAGGCAACGGAAGGAACACGGGTGGGTTTTAGTCAGTAAAAGTCTGACACGCCCTCCCGCTCCACCCAGAGCGGGAGAAGTTATTTGATAATTTCCCATCCTCAAAAAAAAAAAAAAAAAAAAAAGACATGTTTACCCTTATCATCATGCTTGGTGTTTGCTATTTTATTTCGAGTAGAGAATTCAAGATCTTATGGAATATTTCGATCGTCGCCCCTTACTACACCCATGGGAGGTAAAGGATCGTTCTATTTGTAACCGAGGCGTTCTTGCCAAGACCATTAATAAATTATTTTAACAAGCAGTCGACAACTAGTTTACACATAGCATGGCTATAGTCTGTAAGTATATATATATGTGTCACACGATTTCGATGGCCGACAATCTCGTTCACAGAAGTGCGTTCGGCCCGTCCGGTTTTTTTCACGAAATGTCGAACAAAATCGTATTAATATTTACCGATATTTCCTACGAAATTGTAAATTGTATCGCTTGAATTCTCATGAAAACAGAAATATAATTGTAGACAGTACAACTGTCTACAATTATATTTATGTACAACTGTCGTAAATGAGAAGACAGTAATTTGGAATAAATATTTTCTGTATTAAATAGGACACATACAATGAATCGCACTTGGCTGGTTTAAAAACGGATTCAATTGTTTCTTAGGTCATTTAAGGCTCTTTGATATAGGTTTTACTTGTTTGTAATGTATGTGTGTGTTGACGTGTTGTGTGTGTATGAGAGTGTCTGTGTTGTAATGTAGTTCTTTTTTAAAATTAACATTTCGATTATGTAAAACTTTTAGAATATTATTATGATTCGTGTATTTGGTACCTATGATCAGTGATTTGGTAACTACGTATGTAGGTTGTGTTCATTTGCGTGTTGATGACTGTTTGTTATCTCTGTCGCTTACGTGAGTTGCTTATAGCTTTAGGATTTTATGACGATTTTATTACTCTTATGTGACTCCGTTTTATGTTATATTGATTAGCTCGTTTACTTTAGAGGAACATGGCTTGGCATATAAAGTAGGAATATGTGAATTTAAGCTTTTTATAGGCGACGATTGATTTTAGCACTTGTATAATCAGTAAATGCTTCTCTTTACACAAATATGCATTAACTGTACGATAAAAAGTCACAACCTGTTACGGAAGCTTTCAACTGTATGACAAACAAAATAAAATTGGTCGTAATTGTCAAACTTGGGTGATAAACACATTTAATCGTGTAATAAAAGTATTTTTGTGATTCGTCCGATGAATAACAGTCGCATTTTCAGACACTGTCATTGTGGAAAGAGTGGATTACCAAATGAAAACAAAAAGTAATTATTATCGTTATCCATTTTCGAACTTGGAACAAAAATTGCGGATTGACAGCTTTTGCAAAGTAATGCAGCTAGCAGAAAATAATGACAAACCGCCATATTTGTTCCTGACGATTGCAAACTCAACCCTTAATAAAATAGGTACCTAGGTACTATTTTCGACTGGCGAAATGTGGGTGAACACCTCTGCCTAACCCTTCAGGGATTATAGGTTATGCATCTAAATTAGTTTCAGGCAACAGAGATAATCTTTTCTTAGAATCGGAGGTAAAATCTGTCATATTGCTTTATATATGTATGTAGGTATATATTGTATATGTAAATGGTACACCACTGACTACCGGCAGTATTGTCTCTCCTTCTCCCTTTAATCCATCCAAAGGTTGTCTGTAAAAGATCGCTTTTAGCGATAAGATCGCCCATTGTGTCACCCTATGTCAAATTTGTACATTTATATCTATAATTTTTATGGTAATAATAAAGAGTTTTCTATCCACTATCGATCTATCTATCCCCAAAGGTGTCATATTAATTCAATATTTGGAAAATCAGAAACGCGGTTGCACGGTTTCTGCGAATATTTTCCTACTAGATATTTCCACTTAACGTTCGTTTGAATATCGCTGGAACTGGAAAACAGGTAATCGGAAGTCCGAGGTTTTAGTACCGAAAGTGAAGCTAACTTACATCCCTAGCTTGAAGGCTTAAATGATAATACGCATTTAACGAATCATCACGAAGCCGGGACTAGAAACGGTTTCATTCTATGTACCGTAGTATAGTCATGAGGTATTCATGAATCTTAAACAAAATGTTTAACCTGAAATTCTGCACGTTCTACGTGAATGTAAGTCACTGATGCATAAACAAAATGTGCATCTGGGGAGCATTATGTTACTCACATGAAGCGGGACACAAATCTTCACTAAGAAAATTCAACAGTTGTCAGAAGCTGTAGGTATCAGCGGGAGTTCTAAATTAAACTGTAGTCTAGGTTTTAGACATTTAATAATGTAGCTCGATTGGAATCGCGTGATTAAGAACTACTGTGACAGGCTATCAGGAAACCAGGCGACTTCTCAATCAGTACTGATCGAGAAGTCGCCTGGTTACCTGATAGCCTTTCTTCCAGATGACACGAGATAGATAGTTACTAAGAGCTCTGTCGCGTTTATATTAATTGTGTCATTGTACCTCAATTAACTTATTATTTTTCAAATAACTACTTTAAATGGTGTACTTACAAAAAAGAGTATTCTATTTATCTATCTACCGACTACGCCAGGATAGCAGGAAACAAGAAATATTTCAGCTGTTTTGAATGTCTAAAAATCTCTTGATAAAATTGTTAGTGATCATGACTGAAAGGCTATGTTTGTAAATAATCGCGGCTATTTTTATTAAATATGTATGCCTACAATTATAAATTATCAAATAATAATTTAAAGTACTGAAACAGGTATACAGGATCTAATTCCTAGTACTTATTTAATTAATGTTGTTAATGAATTACGCGGTAATTAATTAGCAGTGTTCAGAGCTTACATTAATTCTAATCAAACTTGTTATCATTAAATTATTTCTATTCATCATGGCTGCATCATTAATTTCCTCCGTTTATCATGTTATTCCTGAAATATAAGAAGCGTTGTTCTAATTCGATTGAATACCTTTCAAAAGAAAGTTAGCCCAATGCCATTGTTATTGTTACTGTACCTTCATTGTTCCAAGCTTAAAATTTTGAAAGAAGGGCAAGTGATCAAAGACAAAACCTTTCCAGTGCTATTCTGCTTTATTATCAAAAAGTTTCATTAAGGAAAAGTTGACGGATGTTTGCCGGGTTATTGTCCAATTCATTTGTGTGGAAGCGAGCGCAAACCGCTACGGTAAATAATGGAAATGCTGGGGACTCAGTCGCCAGGCGTTGTGTTCACGCTACCAGATTATTGTGCACTAAGTTTGTCTTGCTCGTTATGCTCTAACAGAATACGAAGAACAAACTTTGTTATTGCTGCACTGATAGCACGTATTAAACAACGCTCTACATACCCGTATATTAGCTGAGCCGTGTAACTTTAAATTAAATTGTGCTTTTAAACTATTACTCTTTCAAAGAGTTTTTTGTCACGGGTAGGTCTTAGTTTAGCTATTCCTAGAATCGGAAAGGTTTCCCGTTCTAACTAAACATATAATATAAGAATAACTGTCCACCCACGCTCTACTTGTTGCCTGAACTAGTATTTTTAGAGACATTTTCATGTAAATTGAGGTATCATGGGTAACTGAATTTATCAGCTATTTCGGTTATAGCGTTAAATATGTAACTTCGTTACGAAATATTATTACGTAGCGAGTCGAAAATATATTTTGGTCTAGTTTATTTGCCTGTCTAGAATGATAGCACATTTTGGAAGGTTGTGTGGTTTTTAGAAAAGGGCTGTTTATTTGGGTGTCGTTAAATCGAGTCGACAAGGCACTTGTGACAGGATCGGCATTAACAAATTATTTCAGCAATTTTCTATGACTAGGGAAGCATGACCTTCATTTTAACGGTCTTGTATGTTTCCCCACGTTTAGCAGAATACTATTGTATGACTTTTATTCAGATTTCTGTTACCAGATTTTCACCGTATTATTTTTTCATACAATGTTCAGTAAGTAAAAGCTAAAGTAAAACCCGCAATTTGCCGCCAGTTTGTCATATTTAATTACTGTCTTGAGAACAGCGGCACAGACGATCATAATTTAAGTCGGTTTGTGGTACTTGGTATGGAACCATAGCGTGCGGGATACGATTTGTCCTCGTTTACTTTACATAGTGCGCTGAAGGTTTGATTTTTAGTTTTAATTAAAAAAGAAAACGGCTGAGTCCGGCAATTACAGTTATAAAATTATTTGTGTGTGTAGAAAACCTTCTTTCCTTTTCGCAAAAGTAATATATCATTCATTTTGTTTCAGGAAATCGGTGTTCGCGCTGCGATCAAGTGAATAACAAGGCACGTGACATTTGCGTGACAGTGCGCAACAATCATCGTAATAGCTAAAACACAGTAACTGATCGTAGTCAATTACGAATAATAAAATAAGTCTTGAGTGTCTCTTGTTTAGGATAGCGCTATATAAAATGCTTTTACATGTGTTGTTTGTTGTCTATATTAGTCTCTAATCGTCTAGCTAATAAAGACTAGGTGTGCTATTCTTTCTAACTGTGCAAGTGTTTTGTGTATCAAATAGGCAATTAAGGACTTGGCAGCGGCAATTTGTTACGAGGTGAGTTTATGTTCATTTACTAAATTTTGGATTAGAAACACAAATAGTTAAAAACTTAAGTGGTTATTTATCATTTTGATATTGATTTTTGTACAAAACTCCACAGAACAGTATAAATTATAATTGTTGCGATCGTTTAACCAACGAAATAAACAGTTAGCTAAGTTGTATATTTTAGTTAGCTAAATACAGGAGTACTAATTTGTAAAAGTAACGGAATGAAGAATGAATTTCACTTTATTTCAACTAAAATTTCCGCGGCTTATTCAGATAGTTATGTCCTGAAGATGCATGGGTAAGAACGTTATTCACCGTTCTAAATTATAAATCTTTTCGAATGCTTTGCAGTGGAGTAAACAAACTTCGCCAAGTTTGGTAAGTGTTCGAAGCGTTCGCGCTGCAGCGCTTTAAAAATCAACATACACAGTGTACATACATACACACACTGCCTCTATAGTTCAGTGGGTAACTGATGCATAATATAAAATCTGCGCTCGCTTGGTATTACCACCTCAATTTATATTCCCGTGTAAATCTTGCTTATTTTTTCCCGCAGTCAGCAAATTTCATCCTACGAATTCATCTTAATCAACGCAAACTTCCAGGCTTACGAATACACAACTACGGAGAAATACTAATTTACTTACTTCAGTTTCTAAGTTCTTAAACGCCTAACTTTTAATTCCTTTCTTTTAGAACCATTTAATTCCGAAGTATTACAAATTGAGTAAAACAGGAAACTAATTTGAATCTTCCTCTTAAACATTCCGTGCAGTCGGAGGGGGAGCTGGCTGCTAAGATCTTTACTGTTTACGCACTGCCATAATTTACATCTACAGAATTATCGTAGATAACTCTTATCATGAGTATATTCATAATATGTAGTTAGGTTTTGTACATACTTGTATTGCTTTCATAAGCGGGTGTTTTTGCTGTTTTTTTATGTGTGTTAACATCAGACTTTACACCCGTACCGATCGGTACCGACTTGTCTTTACAGAGAACCCGCTTCTGTATGCAAGCATCCAATGCCAATAAAAAGCTCATAAAACAAATAAATATCATCGAATCAAAACTGATCTCTCCTGTTTTCAACTGTTATAAAATATGATAGCAAAGAGCCACAATGCAAGTTGTGAAGGCTTTATTCTGTCCGACATGCGGTACCGTTGCTTGCAAAATATAAATTGCACCCGCTTGAAATTACCTCTACGTTTTATGACACAAACGAGAAAAAAGTTATGCGCCATCCGCGCCTCATCGCCTCATTTTACACTAAATTTTTTCCCTTAATTGAAAACGGATAATAATTTATTCTTGTATATTTATGGCCCTTCATAATTTTGCTTTTAATTATTATCTTTGTATTACATTTCATTTTAATTAGTTCTATAACTACAATTAATTTTCTCCACTTATAATAAAAAGATTTCAAGGCAGCAAATAATTGTTTCAGATCGGATTTTTAATTAATAAATAATTAGATATTGTTTTAGTATAATTAAGTACATTGTATGATTGTTCAGTTCTAGATTTTCTTTATTTAAATATTAAACAGTTTCATTAATTAATTATAAAATCATTGAAATAATTCCATAAGAATGTTGTGGTGCTGTTGTAGGAACGTAGGTTCAATTCAATGCATATTGATAGCGATTATACTCTTTTCACGGAAGCCAGTTATTGGTACACGATCCATTTATAGGCAGCAGTTTGGTGAGATGGATTGGATTGGATACATACATATAAGCCCATGATATCTAGGCCAACAATAGTGAAAGCTAGGATTAATATCACTACACTGAAAAATTGGGTTTTAAAAGAACCTATATTTCCGGATAGTAACGGTATAGCAGGAGATACAAACTAATTAAGTAGTAGTAGAAGTGGTTAAAAATGTTATCCAGGAAGAACAATTCACCATATTATATTCTTGCAAGATCATAGCGTTGGTCTATCCAGCAATGTAGAGCAGAAATCCGTATTATTATTATTCATGTACCCACTCATAATATATGAATCCAATCCCGCTGAAACACGCATGAATTGAAATGTATAGTTTCTAAAGAGCCATTTCCCTCTCCTACATTCTTGGATTGAGGAGAAATAATTAGTTTGAGGAATTGGGTCTCAATTTGACAAGTGACAAAACGCAAACATACCTTGAGAGCTTTGTCCCTGTGTGCTTTACCGAGACGTTATTTAGCCAAGGAGACACGTTCACAATCTGCCTTTTCACAAGGGGACTCCATCACAAAACTCATTTGGCATTCAGCCACCTACAATGGCTCGTGTGGATGCGAAGCGGTTTAAAATACCTGCTTTTTTGCCGACACAAGTTGGCACGTTCAAATTCGAATACGACGCTTGAAATAAAAACAAATGAATTACTAACTCCTTATAAACAAACCTACACCGATGTCAACTTCATTAGTTTTAGTCATCTTGAGCCGAAATAACTGAAAATGTAATAAGTTGGTGAAACGTGATTGTGTTCCTTTTTTCGGCGATATTTAGACGGGGAAAAATGACTGTTATTAATGTCTAACGAATATTTTACTGAACGCCAAAAAACTTATAAATGGTCGGTATTAAAATTTGCCTGTTTCGGAAAGAGGAATTTATTTCGTGTCAAAGGACGTTCCAAAAACTTTGATAACGCTTTTCCATGACGAGGAAGGTCATTTAAGAATATTTAGCTTGCACTTTCACAATTTCCTTATTAAAGAAATATTAATTTAATTGCCTGAAGTTGACATTTTAATTTTACAAGTGAAAACGTCGTCAAGTTTCACTCGTTTCGTTTTATAAGCTTGTTTACTTTGTTAACTATATTTTACTAATTTAAAATCGGAAACGAATGTCTGTAATATTAATTCTTCCTTAAAATATTACATTCTCACACTATTCCCAGGCGATAGATTAGAGACGCTAGATGCAAATCGTGATTAAAGCAAAATAGGGCAAAGTAAAACAAATGATTGGGATAAATATCTCGGTTGGATGATTCGGCAGCAAATGGTTCGTTAGTTCGACGGCAGTGTTGAGCGCGCAGTGCATCCGGCTGGCGGAAAAACTGACGACGGCAAATACAAATCGCGCTTCCTCTGCGCCGTCGCCGCCGCACCGCCCCGCTGCCGCGCGTCCTGTAGCCGCACCCGCGCCTCTAACATACACTACATTACATTATGTTAGCGTATTTTGTTGTAGTTGTCTGACAACACTACGAGTACACACTCGTTAACCACTCATACTCTAGCACATACCTGCATGACGACTCTATTTACAATGACAAACTTTTGTTTATTCAACTTCTAACGTTTCATTTTGTAGCCCGCTCCTACTCTCCCAATCCTAAAAATACAATGCTTAATTATTAAATTCTGATTTACTTTTTGTACAATTTAGAACCTCATTTGATGCTCAGGTATACAAGATATAATTTATTTATCAGAGCAAATCGTGTTATTTTCACGAAATGAAGTGTTGAATTGACAATGAAGTTGTTTTCGGAGAAGTTTCAATTGTCTACCTGCTGCGAAAACTCGAAAACATAAAACGAACTTATTATTATTGCCATTATGTGCTAAAATTGTTATACCGGTTAAGTTTTTTTCTAAAAGATAATGTATATTTTAAGATATTAGTACCTAATGCCTTTATTTATACCTTTGAATATTCGTCTGATAGAAAAACAAATATAGCGCGTGCGTGAGATTTCATTATGGTTTCTAAATGGAAAAACTGTGTTCGGTTTGTGTCATCGCATATTCATGGGGCATTTTCGTGAGTCGACCTCTCAAGATTTGCGCACCGACTAAGTAAACAACGTCTAATGGAGGGATTCCAGGAGGTTACGTGACGTTTATAAACATTCAATCCTTCGTAATTTATGTATTAATTTATTACTTACCTGCGACAAGCCGGTAGCGCTCGTATAATGGCCCTCTACGTTTACGATAGCCATATTTTTTAACGAATTTACGTCGTTATAGTATTGTCGTGAAAAAAGTTCATATTGCTAAGTATTTTTTTTATAATTCACGGAATGCAATTATATTAAATCTGTAGGTATTGTTGAGTGTACGTTTTTATAATAGTAGGTATGCTTTTTAATTGGGCTGGTCAACTGTTCAGTTTGAATCAGCCTAACCAAGAAAGATGTGAAAATAATGAAAAGAGAATGCACGAAATGCCTGAAAGTAAACTGAAGAGAGGTACGGGTGACGGGGGGATTCAGGAAGCGGCTTTAATTAATATGATTTATACTTGCTACTGTTTATTCGCAACCTGTTTTGTATGTATTAAAATGAGACAAGAAACAAATAACATCTTGTCATAAAATAAATTGAAATGCCATGGATACATGTCATCTATGACATTCATTTCCCTCAATTTATTTGTAAATAGATCCTCGGATACATACATATCAATTTCGAAGGTAATCTTGTGTTGAGTCAACGTCAAGATTATTTCCCAAATATGTTTACATTTATTCATGCGTAACAGAAGACGAAGAGTAAATATAATATATGTGAAGTGAGTAAACAATTGTTTACGTAACCGAAGTATATTGAAGCAAAGTGGTACGGTTGGACTGACGATAATTTTTCGCGGAGGCGCTTGTTAAAGTTTTATCAGAAGGTAAGTTCAACGGAGAGTCTCGCGTTAGCATTCAGAAGTCACGGTTTATTACCAACTTTCATTTCAGCCCAGAATACGGGGTTCTTTGTACAATACATGTGTATGTATCGCACAGTGGGAGGGCCCGGAGTATCACTCGCAGTTTGATTCGCCGGTCAACGACATTCAATTCAACACCATTGCTATTTGACATGAAAAGGAACTGAACATAGCTGAATTGCTTGGAAATATTTTATCCAGAATATTTTCTATTTCTATCTTGCAGCTATAAGAAATGACTACGGAAGCTAACTCACGACTCGGATGTAATGTATCGTCATATTGATATAGCAAACACTACGATGTAAAATATTTCAAATTCATCCAAATGTTATGCTTACGGAAATAGGTTGTGTATTTCCGTACCTATGGTCCTAGGTTAGTGAGAATTTGTGCGATTTGAAGTCGGTTTATGGAAGCAGATAGGCGAGTAATATCGGAACAGTTTGGCGGCAGTTTCTATCTAGGATTCAATTCAATTTTTAAACCGTAGACGCAATGTTGCAAGTAGACGCAATCTTGTAAGGGATACCGTGGCCCCTGGCAACGTACAGGCAACTGATCCTTCAGTTGCCTGTACTTAGTAGTTGTCCTTCAGTTGTTGTTTTTAGTCAGTTAGAGTCTGTCACGCCATCTCCGCCCAGAGCGGGAGAAGTTATTTGATAATTACCCAACCAAAAAAAAGGCGTTGTATTCCTACAAATAGGTAGGATATTAAAATTACATCAGATATTGAAATAATCAGCCATTATAAACGGAGCACCGTTTCTCATTTCATAAAGCTGTATTTATTTAAATAAAATATATGCAATTAAATTCAGGCAAACAGGTGGATGCAAATTGTATGGCATTACTGCAATCTTTTAAGCAGCCGTGTATTTTTATACGATTTTCAAGAGAAATTAAAATTAATTCCATACGACTGTTTTTAATCCTATAGTTCATGCGACTTTCGAGTACAACTAGAAATAGAGAGGAATTTTCAGTTGCATTTTCATTTTAAAAAGAAAATAGAACACCTCGGAAGCGTTTGCTTAGGCAGCGCTACAATAGGAATCATTCGATTGGAATTCTCGATTAGATAAATCTCATAGTATCGAGAAGGTCCCGATAAACAAGACTTATTGAATTGAACGCGCGGACAATATGACCGAATGGAGAGATGCGGAAGAGCGAACCGAACCGCAAATATAAAGTTAGCTTGATTTATATCGCGAGCTGACAATAGTGATTGATTCGTTCTACTGAAATGAGGTGCGGTCCAATAACTAGCGTGCCTTTGGTCTCACTTTCAGGTATTCATTACTTAAGGGTATATATAAATAGCTTAGTTTTACTCTAATGTCAAAGGCGACGTCGCCAAGGATTTTGCGTTGTAGTTCCAAAGCCTAACGTTTTTTGACGACAAGTTACGGCGTGACAACAAGTTATTATGCTAAATCAAAGAAATAGTTAGTAGATAAATCAATAATATAATTCTGCGAAACATTGTAGTTTTCTTGTTGTGGAAGTTATGCACAAGAAAGTTAGCAGACAACTATAGAGTTTAGCCTTTCATAAAACGCTTGTAAATTGTTAATGTGAATAAAAACTTTTGAACTAAAATGGCAGTTCCTCCGAAACTTTTAACATAAAGCTTGCCCGTGCGCATCAAATCTTTTGAAAGATACAAAGATCATGGGCTGAATACCTAAAATGTTAGGACAGAGAAGCATTATCTTAACATTATCAGTTTAGCTTCCACTTAACATACATACGAACTCCACTTCTGGTCCACAACGTTCATTAGATTACTTGTTAGATTGCTTTTAACAATTCAGTCGTTGGCACATACTATTACTGCAACTATCATTGTAATTCCCACACTTCTTTGGAAGGGGCGAGTAATAACCCTCAAGTACATTCCAAATTGCTACTTCACAGCGATCAGAACATAAACAGTATTATTTATTTCTGCACTGAATTTCGCTAAAGTTTTCATGCTGCTCATTGTTGAAAAGGTTTACTCTTGCATTGAATTCAATGAATAATTTCATTGTTATTAGATATTTAAACCATTTATTTAGCAAAGTTTTGTTGGTTTGAAACAATGGAATGAAAATGAACTTGTTTACGTTTTGTGTATAATAGTTAATTAACTCGGTGTATTTTCAATACAGCAAAGGGTACTTTATTTGAGTGTACGTGCTTTTAATTTTAAGAGGGATACAGAGTCTCCCTGAGACCTTAACATTTTAGAACGTTTTAATGTACTGCGTAGGAGTCAGCCTCAGCCCCGACACTTATGGCATTAAAATTTGGGATATTACGCTGTGAGTACATCCCGGTGTCCATCAGCAGAGCAATAAACACCCTAACGACACTTGTTGTGCTCCAATTACTTTAGACCTCTTAAAGGAAACAAATGAGCGGAGCCACCAACATTGTTACGTCATCAAAAGTAAAACCCTCCAAACATCGATTTACTCTTGATTATTTTCATATGAGTAGCTCCGTTTCAGACTTTTACGACTATATACGTCTTCTGAGAGCGATAACTTAGTCATTTTATGCTCACCCTTCTTACTCCGCTGTACTTACGTCGAGAAGTTCAACGTGTGAGTCCCCGTGGAGCGTCATAAACACGCATATCCTTTTCCATCTTCCATTTGAATATGTTTTTCTTATGCCGTCTCATATAAGTAAATTCATTTTGACCTACATTTATATTTCATTAAGTGAAAACATAAAGCCAGCTTAGCATTTTTTCAATAAAGGTTTACAAGCGTAATAAAAATCAAAGTGCTAAATAAAATGTAGATTAAACGTAAGGTGAAAAACAAAAAGTTAGCAGGGGTCGCCGGCGAGTCGTAAGGGGTGCCCGGGTGGGCGAATCGGTCGCGCGCGGCACTTTATAGTTTTAATATCGTGCGGTCTGAGGTCGTCCGAGTTATGGCGAGAACACGCTTTTACTACAAATGCGTGTCCTCTGAACTGTAACATCAGAACATGTGTACTGAACAAACGGAACTCGCACAAGTTAATATACCAACTGCTTGATTTCTGCCTTCGCTTTCACAAGGGAACTGCTCAGTTCCAATGTTTAGTTGCGCAAGTCACCACTATCCTGCTCGAAATGGTTATTTCAAACGTGATAGCGTGATATCGCATTCAGTATTACGACTATGGTTTACAATAAGATATCCTCTAGTTGCGGTTACAATATCAGAGTTGCAAGTGCGATGTATTTTGTCTTCAGTAAAAATTAAAGCTTGTACAAAAACAAAGCCACTAAGCAAATTACCTTCATGTCGCGTTTGTGCAAACAGACAGCGGAACAACTTCACGTAGGGCATGCCAGAGCAAACGTTTATTTAAAATAAACATTTTATTTGCTGCCTTTCCGTGTTAATGTAAAAAACCCTGGCACAAGGCTTAGGTAGGCGCAAGTTATTTTCGTTTTATATTTTCCTGGAGTCGCCCGGGGCGCCCTCTCTCGGGGCAGATAATTTCGTATAGGCTACGTGCTGCGTCCCCCGCTGTCGGGACCAGTTGACCTGGAGAGCCTCCTAAACCTCAAAGTAAGAAAATCGAATTAGTTCTACGTTACCTACTCAGTATTATTCGTTCCGTATTCGTGAGCATCTGAGCATCTATTGTTTTCCTTGCTTAACTCCACCTAATCGCGATTTAATTAAACGAAGGTAGTTATTTGTACACAGCCATAGAAATATAGTTTTAGTATGTTTCAGCGGAATTCTGAAATTTAAGTGTTATGTTTCTAATTGGAATCCTGAAATCTTTAGGTCCTTATCTGATAGTAAAAGATGTTTTGACCTAAGAAAATATATATATAATATATTCTCAGGCATTCCTAAATTTAATCCCAGCGACTCCAAATTATTACGTGCAGACGAGTTTTAATATGAGCTTAAAATCAGATAAAAACCCTTCGTTGCTTGGCACCCAACTAACACCTTCCACGGAAAATACGATCAAAGTAATTACGATAAAAGATAGAGCAAAGAGTCCGTATTAAAGTAAATACACTTACATAATTACATTAAAAGTGGCTATCTAGCCAAGCGTCGGTAACCAATTACGTCGTATCGAGCGACTAGGGAGAACTACCTGCTCCCTTACCACCTTTTTGCATAAAATATTTACTCCAGACATGAATTAACAATTATAAATTTACACCAGGGACCAAAATCTGAATGGTCTAAAATCTCAGATTAAGGTAACAATGTTCTTAGAGGAACTGTTTTTAATATGATTTGCAGCAGAAGATACGCGGTCTTTGACATCGTACAGTGTACCCAATTAAATTCAAATATGATTCGACAGGATGTTTGATTAACTTCGACGGCCGAAGTTTTCTCCTCCGTATTGCATATCATTTTAGCAAAAGACGTAAGAGTTTCTCGTTTTATTGGCACCGTCCATTCCAGCAACTCGTAAATAACATTAATGGAATACGTACGTTCACAGTCACAGTCTGGTAATAGTTTAAAAATAATCAATTACATGAGCGTAAGCCTTTAACCTCTAATGGGCCATTTTAATCTTAGAACTAATAAATTACCGCAATGTTTATTTCCGTAACCCGCCAATATACCTGAAGTTGCGGGGCGCTGCTAATATCACATTGTTTCACAACGCAAAACTATTACAATAAATATGTAGGGGTAATTAATGTAAGTGGTAATTTAGTCGGGGTGGGAATAAATTGCGGTTTGGGAGACACCAGTCTATAAAGTGGGTCGCAAGGTGACGGGACGTGGGTACTGCGAGCAGTCAGTGTGCCCGCGTCCTACATCCCGCCTTTTTTATGGTGGGACGCTATCGAGCCGCTCATCTATTCGAGACCTTAGATAGTGGATCACGCACGCATGAGCGGCTCCTACACAAAAACTTGACCTATTTTAGTGACATAAAATGCAACTACCAATTGAGATATGTGACTTCGGTGTTTTATTCAGGTCAAGTGGTTTTATGTGAACTGAATGTATGAGATCCAAAGAGTTATGTGCTCACCACTGGGTTTTGTAAGTTATTGAAGTGTACGTAAGGGGGAAAATTAAAGGGAAATGCATTTTGATTCAAATCACAGTACTTTCAAATTGCCTTTGTAATTATAACCTGGAATTATACAGTAGTCCGGTCCGACGTTGACCGCATAAGTCATATGCATGTGCTACCCTGACAAGTGAGGGTACCGGCTGGGGGCTGATGTAGGATGGAACATTTAGCAATCAGGTAGCGAGACTATGAATATGTTCAGTGTTATTTCAACCCTTTGTTTGACAGAAATTAAAAACGATACAAAATTACAGTACCATTAAAAGTTACATAAATATATTATATCATTCAATGCATCATATATATACGCTGATACATCAAAATGGATATCTTTGTTTACGGTCAAAGTGAGCAAAACAAATAAGTATTTGGAAGGCAGTTGGGAATCTATAACTCAATGCCAAGTTTTCCGAAGTTTGCCAACTCGTAGAGAAGTTCTCCGCAGAGCAAACAGGCTACAACTCGAAGGCTCCATTTGCCGAGTTACCTGTAAACAAAAACAATTCATTTAATGCCTAAAAATATCCTCTATGATGATATTACAAACTCACTTTTGGTAAGAATTTTTTACTTCTTAACTTTTTGTTTTGAAGTAAAAACTCTGGCGAAAATATTTAATATTTTTTCTTTCTTTTGTATTGTTGTAACACAGCAACAATAAGACTGACGGGAGTGGTTACGCTGTAAATTAAGTATCTACACCGCGTATTTGAGTTATAAAGAGATGTATAATCTTTTAGATAGCTAAAACTTATAAAAACTAAAACCCAACTACGACAAAAAATTCACCTAAAAAGGTATAAACAAGACATCACAGACAGACAAATTATAAATCCGGAGTCACACGTAATCTGTTCGATTTATGCCCCCTTTTGATTTTGCCCGATTTATGATCCCCTAACACTCCGGATTGAGCTTTTTGTCGTAGTTGGGTTTTAGTTTTTATAACTTTTATTTTTTATTATCTAAGTTGATTTTGTATTTATGTGCTCGAAAAAAAATATCCTAATCATTCAATCGCTAGTTCCGAGAAATTGCATAGAGAAAATAAAAATAGTGTAGTAGTTATTATGTCGATATAAAACACGTAGAACATTTTTTATTCGTGAAATACAATCCATCGAAGTAAATCTCGATTCAGAATATTTATAAGATCGCGATACTTTATGTGTCAATCGAAAGTCACGATTTGTCTGGGGAGACGACTGAAAAACTACATGTGGATTACGCGGGACGCGTGTGACACTAACAAATTGCTCATTTCATATTCTCAGCACAAGTTGCAACTTCATGTTATCAAAATGATCATCTAAACAGTTTTTAATAGGCAACAAGAAATAGATTAAGGTGGGGCGACAAGAGCTGTTTGCAATTTGGACGCGGCGGACTTTTATGTCGGCAGCTTTACGTGAGCTGAAACGTGAGCAATAAGATTAAAAATAAATTATGTTCCGTGTAAGGGTACCCATAAACGACAAGTAAACGATACGGCTTAAGTAAATGTCTCCAAAAAATTACAAAAATAGAATCTCCGTTTATTTTGATCCCTTCTGCTACCCCAAGATGCAATAATTAATGTTGAAATCACGTTAAGCCAGTGACTTCATTCTCATTGCTTTATCCCCAGTACCTGGCTTACCAAGTAGTTTCCTGCGGTTGCCAAGGAAAACCGCGAAGTAGCGGCGGTCGTCGAGGCTTGACGAAAGTTATACTTAAGTATTGAAACCCGCATGAACAAAAGTAAAAGGTGTAGGCGTAGGTTGAATTGACTTGCTTCAATGTTAAAAGCCTCGTATTGTTGTAGTACTTTATTAGCAAGATTGCTATCAGTTATATTGGTGTTCACGATGTTATAGTCACGAGGGGTAGCTAATAAGAATATTACAAGAGTGCTGAACGATGTTTCTTAGACCGCGCTCACTTTGGATGCGTTTTCGTACGAATTTCACTCGTGCGAACGAACACGCATGAACGATCCCGACCTTCCAAGTACAAACAGAGCGCGCAGATTGGGTGCGACTTAGTCGTACGTATACTTTCCACGTCCGAAAACAATCTGAACTTGTTGGGATTTGTTCTATTTGAGGGAGAAAAACGTATCCAGTGTGCGCACTCAATTCGTACGACGATAGTTGTACGTGTAAGCCCGAGTGAAATTCGTACGAAAACGCATCCAAAGTGCGCGCGGCCTTAGAAGTAGATAGTTTAATAAGAAACATCGATCTGATCCAACTTACTAAGCAAAGATCGTTTATCATTTACAAGGTGACGATGTATCATCGTTACAGAGTTAGTAACTCATTACATTTATGTGGAGTCCTGATATATGTGACATAACTGGTGCATGTTGCTTTGGGTGGTGCCAACTCACGAAACGAGACACATTCTATAATAAATTCTAGTGAGCTTAGTTGAGCAGCTGTGTTAGTGTTTAAAATAATAAATAGGGTTCATTATATTATTTTTTGAGACCAAGATTCTTGTACCTTGGGCGATAAGCCCTGCTACCAATCTTACTGACTGGCTAATCTTTATATCAAGCAATGATCTATACTTGTATACTTAGCTTTTGCACAAATGAGCAATAGAATTTAGATAAGCCTTTAGATTTAGTGCCCACGCTCAACGGCTTCTGATATATTTTCTCAATGGTAACTTGTCAGTGGTAACAATTAGTCAAGATTCAGAGTGAGAAGAACGTTCAGTCCACAGTAACATGTTGGACTGAATCAGACTTTTGAGAATACTAGATATTGTGCTCCTCTATTTTGAACGTATCCTAAGCGCAGAATCACCATGTCCGAGTTTACCTGGTTTCAATTATGCCCCGTCGGCTCTTTTAGCTTGTGTTTTTATCTGTATACGTACATACGTTTGTATCGCTCCCCGCGGAGCATGCAGTAAAAGAATCAAGCGCCAACGGGCACACAAACAGTAATTCCATTCTAGAAGTTTAAAATATTTCATTTGCGCCATTTGAACTCGCATGCGAATATTAATCCAAAGTTATTCAGAGTTATTGAGTTAAATATTTACTTTTAAATGGAAAGAGGATCAGAGGGACGTTAAAACTTTTTTCTCGTAGCGAAAGTTTAAGTTAGAGCAGTGAACAACTGAGCGACTGCGGTTTCCTCGACCTGAATAGTTTAGTGAAATTCACCGAACACCACGCTGGCCGCGTGCCGAATGTTGCAGTTAAATAATTTGTGATAACCGCTTTCATTTATTCAACTTTCGCTCGAGATTTCCATGAGTAATTGTCTGTTTCAGCTTTAAATGTCGTGTTATTACCGTGACGATGTATACGCGTAGATGAATGTTTTAATTGTCTTCAGACAGAGGTGGCGGTAAGACGTTTATTGTGCGAACTTTTTACAACTCGCAGCTGCTTCCCTTCGCAATTTGCCAGAGGCCGCAGTAAAAAACGTTTCACAGTTTACGACTGTTAATAGTCTCCTACTATGTTAGTTCATATTGCGATTGAAACATTGATAGGACATACTTATCGCATTGAATTATTATCTGTCAGACAATCTATGAAACACGGGTGATTATATCCAATTTTCCCTTTCATTGCCGTCGTGTACTGTCTTTCATAATACGGGAACCGACATTCTGTTGTTGATTTATTAACTTCCTTATGTTCGCGAGGCATTCTTAGAATTTTTTGTCTACTTACGGGAACGGAATTATGTGTACAAAAATGTAATAAGATAATATTCTAATATAAATGAGACGTCTTTTTAAATTGAGTCTGAGTGGCGGGTCAGATTAATGCTACTATTAGATTTTCCTCGGGCCGAGTGCGGCAGGTATTTTTTCCAGGTTGGTGTGCGCCATATAAATGTGCACGCTAATCTATCACGCTGGCTGTCGGTCGACGGGTATTAATGGAGTGTGAATAAATTTGTAGACAACCTAGGCACCGCCCGCTCTCCCAACAGCTGTACCCATCTTATCAGATCGGATTACATTGTACACTTCGATTTTCTAAGACTTCTAAGTAATAGCTACAAAGCTTCCTCTTTGATGTTTGTTATTCAACCGTTTTATTTTTGTGAGGTTACTTGTGTACTGATTTTCTTTGTTCTTTTCGGTGGGCAGTTTCTTTGTTTTTGAGCTAGATCTGTTTATTATGTCTGGGCCTGTTTTGTTTTATGGTACCTATTGACTTTTATCTCAACTTGTAACAAAGTACAAATATTTACAAAACTCTGTGAAGTTAATTCGTTGACAATTCCTGTGAGCAGTGATTTCAGTGCCGCTAACATGATCATGGGTCTCTGCTTGCGTTCTATTACAATTATGAGGCTTTCAGCTTTCACAGTGGAGACTGCGAAATTCATTACTTACGTAGAAAGCCTACGCTTTTATCTCGAAAGATGTGCTTTTGTAATCACATTACGCAAATGAGAGCTCGAGAATTCATGGTTGGTTCGGGATAGGGTCGTGATCCCAACAAATGTCTCTTACCCAGCTTGACAACTAAATCTCCATCGCTACATTTATCAGTAACAATCAAACTGCTCTGTTCCTGAATCAAACACGAATAGAAGAAATAAAAGTGATAATGTTAGAGGACAAGATCCTTTTATTTATTCGCAAATAATACTTACGTTAGTAGTATCATATTTGTATAAGTTTGCGGTTTGCTTACCTAACGCTATTGCAAAATAAATTTGAATACCTACACTGTATTTGGTGTTGACTAGCTTTTTGATGGGTTTCGATAGTATAATAAAAATAACTGGAAATAAAATCACACTGCGGCATGTACACTAATTCACAGTAGATGGAAACTACCGGTTCAATAAAATACAAATCGAATCCCTTGTGAATACATGTATCGTGTATTTCAGTTTTATGATGATGATAGGTTATCAGAAATAATTTACCACAATTCCACATGGCAATGGTCAATTTAGAGATAATAGCAGTGTAATTTGGCCCAGCCCGCTCAACTGGGCCGACATTACGGTATTTCAAAAAACGTTAAACTAAGCTAAAAACTGAAATAAATTGCATTCTCATTACCATTTACCGAGTTTGGCAGAAGTCCTGCGTCGCCAGGAGAGTAACTCCATTTCCTGCTACGTGCTACGGCTGCTACGGCGTAGCTCGTAGCCGTAGCTATCGTAGTCGAGTGCCTACCGTTCTGAATAATTGTTCATTTTGTTCTATCTTGTGTAGTCGCATAAGTAACAGGCACAATACATGAGACCAAAACAACAAATAAGTTTTACTCACTATCATTAGTATAATAAACATAAAAATATTTTTCTCTTTAATCCCAATTACTCAAGTGTTAATTTTCATATGCCTGATATTATACATACTAACTTAAGATTTACAAGTTCTTTGCGACATTATTGGTAACTAACAACCTTACACTAGGAGTGAAATGACTTTTAAAGAGTTACATTTTTACTACTGTTTTGTTAAAATCAAATAACATTTCTGTAACATATTATGTTATGTGTATTTTATGTGTATGTTAATTTCTCTCTGACTATAAGCAAAACAATATAAGTATTACGCTGGTCGTTGGTTGAAAGATAAAATTTATGTATAAAAGAGTTTCTTTGGTGGTCTAGAAATACGAGAATAATAGTGTAATAAGCTTAATTTCTGCCCGGAAGGCGTAAATTCCAACAGACAAAAGTGGGTCAACAAGCATTATTCGAAAACTGACAATACTTAGAGCGAGCGCGCATTGCAGATTTTAAATCGTCCAATTCAAACTTTTTCTAAATCCAGAGTTACTTCAGAAATATTGCTGAACTCCTGTTTGTGGCATTTCTTTCGATGGTTCTTTTAATTTGCCAGTTGAGCACAACTGATAAGTTCTTGTTCATCTTTATGCCTCATTAAGTACCCATCCGTATTTAGATAATTCTGTTATCTAACTTTAGAATTTCATCTAATCCTAAGTAAATAATGATCATGTTTTTACAAAAATCAAAAATTCCTTCTACCTGTTAAGTAGTTTATATAAAAAAAAGATGGAAATACTCGTATTTTAGATACACCTTAAAGAGCTCTAAGCCACTTATTGTGTCGATAATTGACCGCGTAGGAGGTAGCAAATAAACTTCGAACCTCCCCTTTATGTTTACTTTATTATCGACATCCGCACACAAAACAAAATTATCGACACAACGATACCACCTACATTCAATTCGTAATGTGGGTCGCATGTGAAATGAAATATCAAACAAATTACCCCTATCAATGATAATAGACACACTCAAGCTCGGCATAGAGTGCGTTCCTCAAAAGATATAACTCATCGAAATAAAAGATAAACGATCAGAAGAATTCCGTGGTGTTATGTAATGGAAGGAGTAGCGACGAAGGCGTAGGGCGACGCGGCCGGTACAAAAATGACGGTATCAATTAAAAGCAGGCAACTTCACGGCCGCTGTCATCCATCACGTGGGGCGCACGCCTGACGCGGACAAATGAAGTGCGATTTGATCCGACACCCGCTGATCCTACGTTCATTCACAACTTATGCAGTCACTAAGAAAAACAAAGAACCCCACCTCATTAGGACAGCTAAGTCTTATGTTTTATTCACTATGGACGGGGAAACGACTAACCCAACTAATTTAACTTTTAAAACGAGTGACAATTTGTTCAATTCAGAACATTTTTAATAATAGAGCTTGTCGACTTCGGAAGCAATTAGGTGGGACTTCAAGGTATTTAATGGTTTTCTAACTGCTCGGATTGCCGCTGTTGCGCGTTATAATAGGTTTATTAATGTTGCGGATAACAAACTCTGTGTATGTGCTTCCTACACATTATAGGCATAATATTTGTTTTAATGAGCATTAGGATACTGTATTACATGTGCGATTAAATACACTGTTTACATGTTCATACAAACATCCAGGTTGGAAATCAATATCTACAGATCAAACAAATATTTGTCTAAATCCAAGAGCCTACCTGACCTGTAACTAAGTACAAAAGGTAGCTCACCGACTGCGTCATTTAGATCGTCAAATATGTACGGCTTAGTTCGGAAAGGATCTCTTCCACTGAACTTCAAAAACATCAAGTGGCTTAGTTGGATCCTTATTTTTATATGACGTCTAACTTACTTGCATGAAATAGTCGCATAAAACTTTATATTTTGTGCTTTTGTAGTTATAAAATAGTTAATGTATCTCTGACTGCAATTTCAGGTTTAGGATGATTGATATTACATGTTTTTTATAGACTACATTTATTACACCCGCGGTTTTCTTTCATTTTTACCACGTAACGACGGAAGTCCACGTGAAACACCACTAAATAATTGAAATTACATTGCGTCGAAAATGCTCATTTCCACCGCATCTTAGATCCAAGGTTTTCGTTTTTCACTTTGTTTAGTGACGATTGTGAGGGCTTTAGAGCTTTCTGGGCTTTCAAAGCGTCGTTCACTGCGAGGTTTGTAAGGATTGCGGGTATCGAAACGTCTATAGTCTTGATGTTTTCGACGGAACAACTCGAATGACTGAGAACGATAACGATTTTTCGAATAAACGTCAACGATGGCAATTTTCTTTCTCTTATTTATTTTATTTTTCGCGATTGACCGACTGGTTTTGAAGCAGATATTTTGCTGTGAACTATTTTACAAAGTTGTTGTGTGTTAAAATTTCCTGTACCGGGAAAAAGTTGCCGTGAAAAATAGCAACAGAAACATCGCGTTCATTATCATCTCGCCTTAATATGATGAGAGTTGGCAGAGTTCCCGAACTACTACAGCGGATAATTCTGTTTTCGGCTACGTGCCCTGAATTATTAGTGGCTACTCCAGTACGCCAACCAATCTTATCATTTTTTGTGTCGAGCATTTTCTGCATATTACAAATTAGTTGCATTTGCTTGACAGTACTGTCTCATTCGTTTCAAAGCCAAAAAAAGTTAAATTTCGGGACATTTTGAAAACTTTCAGAGTACTCTAGTAGGTAAAGTTGAAACCTAAAATTATCTAAATGTGACAAGGCGTGTCAACCTTAAAATATTAGAAACACCTACTATAAGTATGATCGATTCGTCTAGACTTCTTAATCATTTTATTCAAACACTTTACTTAAGACAATAGGTAGATATTTAGGAGCATATTTTGTTAGGGATCGTTGATCTGAAATCTGAGCATTGACTCCAGTTAACTTGTAAAAACACATATCTTACCATTCCATCGAGAATGATTACAGTAGAACTTCTGTCTGAAATCCTTTTTACCTTAATAAAGTAGAAAGTTGGTTCTCTCCTTTAAAATTTAGATTTTATTTACGTACGTATGTACACACGGTATATTTGGTATATAATGAACACGAGTTCTGTATAAAAGCTGAATATATTAAGGGTATGTAGCTACCCACTAAACTAATAGATTACTAAACAAATTCCCCCCGGTTTAATGGCGTTGTCCTAATTTATTTAATGTCAAGAGGATCGGGTGACGCTAATTTAATTGTAAGTGAATTAGGGGCGTCTTAAAGAATGATGTGGCCGCGTCCTTATGGTGAGCGAGCAATAAATATATCATGCAAGGTACACGTCACCAACGCAACGTTTCCATCTAATATATTACAGAGCAGAGTGAAATACTTAGCTCACAACGATATTTATGTTCATACGACTGAATTATAAATACGATATGATGTATGAGCAGTACTTTATAGGTGATAATATTTATGTAAGTATATTTGGAAGGGATAATAATTCAATGTTAAGTGGCATTCGAGAGGTTGTGAGTTTACATATTAGTTAAACTCGTTCGTGGTTACACCATTACTGAAAATAAATACATTTTGATCAAAGGAAATTTAATAATGCTCATTAGACTTGAATTGCTGATATGTACATTAAATATTTGTTGTTTTTCCAACAACGATCCCGACTTTTCCAAAAAGGATTACTGATACACTGTCGACAATAGTTGCCACTGTTGCCATCCATTAAGACTAGCCACCTAATAATTTTGTTATTCAGTATCTGCAATATTGCCGGGAAATGCTGAGCAATACATTGCAAGGTATACTCCGTTCGTATTGTTGCTGGAATACCGCTGCGGTTTCTGTACATTCATAAGCATCTACCCCACAATTGGTTAGGTATATACATCCTCTTTAATACACTTCTTTTTTGGACCTGAGTGTCTGATGACATTTTCATTCTGGGATATAGATTAAATAAATATTGGGATTGTATTGTGCATTTCAATGCTTGTATACAGGCGGTTTTATTTTAAATAAACATTGCACAAACGGAATATTTGTGGTTCTGCGGTGGTTCCATTTGTCTCAGTAAAAACTATCAAATAAATTGAATTGTAATTTTAGTTCCAAATATATTTAACTGCCCAGCCACAATTAGTTCGTTGCTAGGTTACGGATGAAATAAAACCAATTAATTACGTTTCAAAGTTCAGAAATTAGTAGTATCTTTAGGTTTACATAAAGTTTCCGTACCGTAAACGTTCAAATATCCAAGGTTGTCCTCAAACAACGTCAAAAGGAATATTTCGTTCCACATCGAGCGTTGTGCGAATCTATTGGCCTTGGACGTCGGCCGGCGATAATTTGTAGACATACAGATGGATGGCAATACTTTTAGTTGGATAAACAGGAATCGTGTTTAGGTGTACAACGTTCCAGTCATTAGATGGTAGGGTCGTCCTTACCCTTTTCAAAGTAGCGGTGGGTGCTTGTCGGTGGATGGGTGAATTATTTAGCAGCCGCGCGCCACCGGGTTCCGTGCATGACGTTTATCACGCGTCTTACCAATTATTATCAGTAACACTGTAATGACTGGCACTGTTATTTGATAAATAATTTATTAAAATTTGGATTCGGATTGTTTTAGGTGTATGTATTAAAATTAATGCGAATGAATGAAGGACTGTGTAATAAGTTTTAAGCGATTTAATTATACTTTCATTGATAAAAATGTCTAAACATTAACTATCTGAGGGCACGGCAGTGCCGGGCCACGTCGATCAAAAATAAATTCTTTTTCTTACTACATCGGATATAAATGATTAGACATTTTATAAAAAGTCATAATAATATGTGCCATAATAATGATAAAAGCAAAAACCTACCATATTAGACCCAGCCTTTTAGTAACAGTGTATAAAGTAAATTGAACACGAAACATACCCAAGCCCTGGCTGGAAAAAACAAAACAATAAAATGAAAATATGAACATTTTTGACAAAAACCGTGTCGGTCCCCAGGCACAGTAATTAGGCCGTCACTTCTAATTTTCACTTCCCTCATCGATGTATAGATTTTTTTTTCATTCCAATGACATTTATGTTCATATCTTTGAATTATAAATAAGGCATGGCCTATGTTTTCTAATAACATAATAAATTACGCGTGAAGCCTGATGATAATTAATGAATAAATTATTGATTTTGAGGCTACACGCGTCGGTGAAGATTTATTTTTCCTTTCAATTTTAGTGTCTTGGCTATGATGGATTATGTCATTCTATTATATTAAGGTTACGATTTATCTTCAGTAGTTAGTTTGGTTCAATAAAATTTTGAACCTAAGAATTTACTCACCATTGTTTAGTTCTAAGTTTTTTTTCACGATTTTCTATCGAGCTGCTGTTATAAGCTAAGAATAGACCATTGGATAGGAAGTCACACCATTATGATAATTTGTGTAATAACATACTTGTAAGTAGACATAAAATGATTTGCCCGAGTCATTTGGACATCAAATTAACTTTGTATTACTTTTTGACACCCACGCCGATAAGAAGTAATTATTGAGCGTGATATTCTATTTATAGAACGGTCAATGAAAAGTTAAATGTCACGGGATGATAAAAATTTAGTGTCGTAAAACCACGTGCGAAAGTCAGAATTATGTAGTTACTGGCTTAAACTAAATTGTTATTCTACAAGGAATTTCAACAGACATGGGACTTAAACATAACTGGCGAGTAATGTGAGTGTTCTATATAGTTCACCTCTGCTCAACCCTTCGGGGAAACAAGGTGTGATGTTATGTCATGTATTTCAACAAAATTACACAACAATATAAATACTTGAAAACTTACGATGACTACAACTACATGTTCTAATTATTATGTTGCGAGTACACTAGAACTGTTCCCAGGTTGTTGATTGCGGCACACGTAAATCATTATGATGCGGCAATCATACTCATACATGAAATAGGGTAACGAAAGATATTTGTTCACTAAAATTAGAGACAGGGCCCTGAGGCTTATTGGCACATCATCCGTTATACTACGCTACGAATGTGTGCTTTGCGCGCTACGCGGCTACGATCGCTACGCTCGTAGCACCCGTAGCATTGAAACTCGCTGGACGTTCCCCGCGCCTTTTGTTTGTACTTGGCTAATTTCGGATGTTTGTTGTTGTTAAGAGGCTTACAACAGCTAAAGCGCGGTCACTGTCAGACTGCATAGAAACGAAAGAGAAGCGCTATGACACAACACAGGTAATTTATAGCAAAATATGAAGCAATTATCTTTTTACAAAATATCTATTGATTGGAATAAAAAATTCAAACACTATTACGGTAATATTTTGCTTGTGGAATAATTTGACAAAAAATTAGAATGATTGCAAGTATATTAATATGATTTTTAATTGTTAAAACAATTTTTAGAGGTTTCTGCGTGATTTTTTTCTATAGTATCAAATTATTTGTATTATGTTTTCAACATACTATTTTACTAGCATATATCCTGAAGAATATCATATATTTTTCTGATTTTGCTTACTGCAGTGGATCATATACTTTTAGGCATTATAAAACTTGCGTTAAGGCACGTTTAGGTCCTGTAGTCCTAAAATACAATAGACGACGTATATTTAGTAATTTAATCCGCGTAACTGTTCTTAATGAGTCATAAAGAACCCTGTAAGAAATCGACATGTGTTTCACCTCTCAACGAGACATCCTCAGGAAGGCGATTGACTTGTTGCGAACTCGATCCTGTAGTCCTCTTAAATAAACGAAGTAAGTGAAGTGTGTACAGAAAAACTGTCGTATTTTTACGTTCTTTTTCTCAAGGATTGTTGACAACGATTTTACCAATAATCGATAATAAAGAAAAACTAATACTGCAGCTGCTAGTTTCCTCGTGAACGAATTGTCTGTCAAAGAGAATTGTTGAAAACGTTTACTAAGGAATTGATGAATACTGAATGGATAGACGAGCGAACTATTACTATTCATCTGCATACAATAGTTAAATCCAATACATATTGCACGACAGATTATACAGAGCTTCTGGGATCAAATACCTCATAATTATAGAAAGCATATTATGTATATCATATCATTGGTATACAAATTATGTTATTAGCATATTTAAAGAGATATTAAACTTTGTTGTATATTACAATTGTATACAGCTCATTCATATATATATGCATTCTTCTTTTGTAGGTATATAGAAGTAATTGACTTACCATATCAATTACTGATATTTTATCAACACACTTCCTTAATTGCCGATGAATCCTTGTTTTGTACTCTATTAACTACCCAACTTTACATAACATGTTCTCTCATGTAGGAGTTGTTAAACTGAAACTATTAAGAGGTTACTCAGTTTTCCGTTTCCAGCTATAACAATATAGAATATTATGTAATATATGTTGTTCTTTGAAACCAGCATCCTGTAAATAACCACATCTAAATAAAGGGTTAATTTATCCACCACTACATATATACAATAATCTCGTGGAATAGACTTAGTAACGGTGTTTGCCGAACATATTGGTGATCTTAGTATAGCAGACAGGTTTACGTCACTAGCTATCCTCAAAGTGTAATCTTATAATCGTCTTTTACGACACCCACTAATTAATGAGATGGCCTTATTTGCAGTGAGACCACGAGACATAAACCTTGTTTTGATTCGGTTTTATGTTATAGATAAACTCTGTCTAAATAACGAGCTCTTGAAAGATTCGATATTTCATAATCTGTCTCGCTAAAGACACAACTCATCGTCCCGTAATAGCATCGCGCTCGGGGCATTAAATTTTCAATCTAAGTAGCTCGTAACAATCAAGCTAAAATTAATTTTAACTTTGAAATTAAAAATTGTTTCCTATAGAGCCTTAACTTTTTGCTAAGCTCAAGATTACCAGACCGCGAAAAGGCAACGGACTAGCTAACATGCGAAGCTTTTATCTTCAAAGGTGTGCCGTTACAATGGCGGTATTACGCAAACGAGAGCTCAAGAATTTACTGTAGACGGTGCACGTTGCTCGACGATATAATGAGATGCGAAAACACACTGATATTTTGTAAGTAAAACCTGCTCCCTGTAAATTGTTTTGACTATCCTCTTGAATTAATTTTGTTGACGTTTAAAGCTAATGTTATGGAATATAAAATTATGACTGTAGATTTTTTTATATTCATATCTACTTAAATATACCCAGAGGCTTTATAAAAACATAAGGTAGAATTTCAATTCCATAAATAAACCAAACTGTGTATTTTTTTACCAGTATTTTCGAAATGTGATATTTTATGCCTGGCTTTGTAACCGAGTGGCAATTGTATGCATGGGATATATCACAAAGGAGACATCGTATTTTTCGAATTCTGCCTACAGGATCTAGTTAATAATAAGTCAAGCGGGATAAGGTCAAGTGTATTCGCTGCGATAGATTGGTATTCCAAACACATACTAAGATTACGGTAGGTAATCCACACGGGACCTCTACAACTTGTATCTGAAATAAAACCAGATCACATTGGCTAGAAAACCAATTATTTTCGTAATACTGCTTATTTTATTTCCAAAGTTTTGAAATATTAAAAAAATAATTCCTGACCAATTTGCAAAGTTCAAGCTATCAAAATTCAATTTAATTCGTTACTGAATTTCAAATGCCTTGGTCAATTCTGACTCAGATATTTCGGGCAGACTTTCGTATTTGCAAGTTTGAATTACCGAAACGCTAATTGCGGTTATTCCATGAATCCTGACATCAATTTCGCAAATAACAATTTGAGTAATTTGGTATCGAACAAGCAGAGGCATTTACTGGCGACTGGCGGCTCGAATCACGCCGTATCTTTAGGCCACTTCGAAATTTTGAACGTTCGAGACTAATTGACTCGATTCTGAACCGATCGATGATAGGAAGCCCATTAGGCAATTACATACGACCGACTGGCCTTATACATTATTTAGCTATTTTGCGGTCCAGTGTATAAATTACGACTACTCTTGTTACTTAAATATTCGAACGGGACAAGTTAGGTGACTTTGATGAACCATCATTACTAACTACTAAGTCGATTTTAAGTACTAGCACGATACATAGTAAATACAGTGTGGCATTCCAAAGTATTATATGAGCACTTTAACTTTTGCCCAATGTAAAACGCTTCGTTGTCGTACTCCAAAATCATCATCATTTAATCTTCATCGAGCGAATGTATGCGAAAGTAACACCAACCAAACCAACCAACCAGTTTTGGTCAAATCGACTATTACATAATTATACAGGTTTCAACGATGTTTGAACAATTAATTTAAATAAAGCTCAGATAGCTTGTCTTATCCTGTAAGTAAACAGGAAGAAAGATAAAGGTACGTTACGGGGGCTATATGTATAAAATACGGAAACAGTTGTCTGTACGTATAGTAAAAGGTTTCCGAAACTGTTTGGGAGAGGCGGTTGTGCGTCAGAGGTTTGTAGGGAAGTCGTCGCGTCCCCGCAATAATTTAGCTGTTGCGGGCACAATGACGCCCGTGCCACATTCTACGTTCGTGTTCACTTGACAGTTGCGTACTGCCGCAAGATAGAATATCTGAACATTTTGCTGCGACGGCTTTTTAAGATGTACGGAGAAACATGATACGTTGTAATTCTTGATTTCATGTTTTGTTTCAGTTTTTATTTCAAAAGCGTAGGCATCAATTTACATTCTTAATATAAAACGCAATCTAATCTACCTATCTCCATGAAATTAAATTGGTCATACCTATTTCAACCGAAGAATGCCGAAGAAAAAATATTTCCTCGAGATTATAATTCTCTCTTAATGTTGAAAATCATGATACTTGTTTAGAATATAATAAAATCCTTTAATTACTTCGGCGGATAAAACCTTTTTCTCAGGAATTTCATTATCTTTTACCCAGTAGGGATCTGGATAAGAAATATTATCTATGTTTATAATGTAAACTTCGGTATGTAGAATATGACAATATTTTATGTAGTAAGTATCTAGATATGTTTACTTTGTTTAAATGATGAATTATGTATGTTTACATTCAGATTTTATCTTAACACTTTCCCTGTCCCTTTAATCACGTATGATTCATGGCCATTGTTTAACTATTGTACTCTTTCACGGAATGCGCCACAATAATAAAAAAAAGGAAAGAAATTGGAAAATCAATGCCTTGTACCTATTGTTTATTTTTCTAAAGTCCCGTCACAGCACAAAAGAAACAAACAGCGAGTTAGCTGGAAGCCAGGTGTGTCATACACAATGTGATTGCTAGTACCAACAGTTATAACTCGTAACAAGTCACCGACAGCAGGCGGCCGGACAGAAGAACAACTTGATACACGGCTCGAGCTGTCTACTGTCTCGTATTCAGCTTGTTTTGCGGCCACCACGGCCCCGTCGTCTCTGCAACTCTCACAAACTCTAAATAACAAAGTGGGGTGAACCATCCTTCGCTGAAAACAAATAGCCGACCTTTTGCCTTCTTTATGAGACCCTTGTTAACTTGTCCTTAATAAATTATTTATTTTGCGCCGCGCGACGGTGTTACTGCTACATTTTTGTTAATTTTATTTATTATTTTCGAATAAGTTTTTACGGGGCGGCCGATTAATGACCGGAATTTATTATACTTGCTAACTTTGAGGGAATGAGCGAAAAGATCTTCTAGCAATTTGCTTTTTATGTCCAGCTATTATTATTTGTTATGAAATCCTTTTGTGTAACGGAAGAAATGACACCATTGCCGAGATATATTAATATGTAACATTTTATGAGATATAAACGTCTGCGATCATGACGGTTCGAATATTTGTAACAATAACATTGTGGATACGTATAAGGAAATAAAAGAAAAATAGTTTATCAGGCTCTTGTTTTCCTCCGCTAGTTGTTAAGTCAAGTACGGAAATGACCTACTTAATAATGCTCAATGTTGTAGCTTTCAGTCACTACTTACACACGATTCTACCCTATAAATTCAATGCATTATTGCTACGTTTGTTCCAGAAAACCTACTTTGTGTTTCTGTCATTGTGGCAAACTGCGGAAAGGTTTTCTGCGTTCGGCTAAAACAGAGTAACCATGTAATCAAAATACGTAGAAGCCTTGGCTGCGGGCGAAACCTGTGTGTACAATATACTGAGCTACATCGAACCTTATAAGACGAATAAAGACCAAAATAATGTGCGGTCGCCGGGCATGCATTATTTACTCTTATTTAATTTAAAAACAAAGCGTCGTTTTAATAAAAGAGCCGAATTAACAATTTAATTAAATTCATTACTTGCGTCATTGTATTCACAAAAGAGTGATTGCGTCATTTTGTGACACTGGATCTGTGTAAAATTGTAACATAATGGCCTCTACGGGAATCTACAAATTAAATAGGGAGTTAAACTGCCGGCTATTATGAAACAAAAGAAAACACGAGCATCGATTGATGATGATTAACAAGCACCTTTTAAAAACAATATACTTTAAAAAAAATAGGCTCCGAATTGTTCTCCTTTTCATCGAATTAAAACGTCCCTAAGTCGAGGTTTTATTACCATAGCGACGTTAATATATAGATGGGAAACAATGTGTCGTGTATGTACTCGTATTATAAAAGAAGGTAAATAACGGCGTCGCCTGGTATATTTGCCGGAAAGATTTTCCGTTTCAGTCACACGAAGAAAATGTGTTTGATTTATCAGCACTTGAGGCCGGACCTTCCGTTCGCTATAAATTTTATTGTGTTATGATTTAGGGACGCGTATGCGATTTTATGGTAAACACTTTGCTCTTTGTGTTTGTTATGTGATTTATGTCGTGCTCGGCTTAGGCCCGATGTGAGATGCTGTCGAAGCTAACCGATCTGAATAACAAAACTCTGAATTATGGCTTTATCTTTCCACCATTCATAACGTTTATTATAAATGATGTAACGACAAGGCTGTAATGCTATAACACGTTAGTATGTGGCATTTTTGACGCTTGTAATCGTATCGTATATTCCTCTGTGCCGTAAAAGTAGGTATTCATTTTACGTTTATTTAAAACACATTTGAAATGAGTTTTGCCGAACACATTTTATATCATTTTTATTTTAGTAGTAAGTGCGACATTTATCTAAAATTGCTTGTTTTAATATTTGATATAACGAGTAAATTTTAATTTAAAATAATACTTGCTGAAGTTTATAAAGGATTATTTTGAAGTGGTCATTACAGAGCAAAATTGCGCGCTTTATTATTCTCAAGGGTCCGATAACGTTGGAGATGGTAATCGATGTAAATAAGTCAAAACAAGTTAATGTTGAAGAGCGCAAGTGTCAATTATTTACTAAAGTAGGTAAGTACCTACAGCAGGTAGGGAAGTAGGTACGTTTGAATTTTATTTATACATTTTAACGACATACAATTTTTTTGGGTTTTCTGGTCCTTCAGTATATTTATATAGTACCTACTTAGTTTTATTGAAGGTATAAGAATTTATTAGAGCTAATTAAATTCATAACTCTGCACTTTAGATCTTTACTACAATACAAATATTTGCAGCTAATATAAACCTCCGAAGGACTGCAGTTAAAGGACTGCAGTCGCTGTAAAATATCGTAGGGATTAGTACCTAGTTCCAAAGTTCTACGAAATATTCTCGCGCATTGATAATCGCATGCCGTAATCGATTATAGCAATATCCAGAACATATTAATATATCTCAACTAGCTAATAGAGATCGTTTTCCGACTAAATTCGAAATTCAGTACATTTCCACATTGGATTTACAAGCTATTAAAGTAGAGGAGTATAAGAATTAAGCTGGCGGGCAGAATTAATGGCGTAGCAGCTTGTTAATCCGATAGCTGTAATGCGCTTACCCTCAGATACTATTAACTTTAAACTATTACATGCTTTATAGACCACAATTACGACACATTTTTACCCTTACGGAGTAAAAGTCAACACTATAACGTTTAAACAACTCTACTATACCGTGTGGGGTTCAAAGACATAAAAAGACCTAGGCGAATAAAGTCTGACATAAAGAAGTCTTTGTTTAAAAAGGTTCGTAAAATAAACCTCTGTATATAAATGCAGTCAGTGTACAAACGATGCTACAGCGAGTAGATAAGACGCAGTGAACTCATTACGGCGTACAACTTTAAGGAGCAGTACGCACTACGCGACTGCAATTCAACTACAAGGTTTACCGGGAGAACTGCGAACAGAACTGTGCATTCGTCCATAATGTGTCCCGGGCCTTAGTCGTTCGACGCCTCGGGGCATCGAGTGTCTTAGAACGCTGTTATTTTCGTTAGTAGCAGTTAGTAATTACCTGCTTGCCTGTTTGCTGCTGACAGATCCAATTACATTAAAGGGATCGAACCCCATTCCATTAGGCGGCACACTTTGTTACTTCAACAAACGTATTGTTTTCAGCCCACGATTGTATTACGATTACCCACGTGTATTAACCGTATTATGCTTTTAGTAAAATAAAATTTATTTTCCTTTGACTAAAGGGGTTTTTCTTTGAAGTAAGATAAGGTTGTGTGTGATATTGAAAGAGTAATTTGTGATGCTTGCGGGTGTCATCATTTCAGCCGAAAGACGTCCACTGCTGGACATAGGCCTCCCCCAAATGGGGGGTTCGCCATAATCGCCACGCTAGGCAGGCGGGTTGGCGACCGCAGTATGGCGTTAAAATACATAGAGAACGCTGCTGCCCATTCTCTAGTGAGTCCCTTAGTCGCCTTTTACGACACCCACGGGAAGAAATAGGATGGTAGGTACTATTCTTTACGTACGCACCACACGGAACGGGCGGGTGTAACGTATAGTAATAATTGATTTTAGTTACAAACTAGCTTAAAGCTTCGTGCAGACCAGCGCGACGCGACACCGGTTATTGTTATACCGTCAAGTTTTCTTGGAAATTGTATTGTTCGAGTCGCGTCGCGCTGATCTGCACGAAGCTTAATTGTTTAACATTTGTAAGGGCTTTTTTATTTGAAAATGTCTGCTTCACCAAAAAAAAAGTTTGGCGCTTAAATGTCTCTTAACTTTAAGGAACGTTTATGAAAAAAAATTTGAATGTCAAAGCATTTGTTTTTTTTAATTTAAAAGCTAAACTGTCTTTTTTTCATTAGTTAAATTATTGTTCAGCTAAAATCTCTAAAAACGATGTACAAATCAGTAGCAAGCAGTACTGTTAAGTCCTGCTTACTACTGATTTGTACAACAGTCATGGTGGTGGGCCTCTCTGTGAAGTTTTGATTTCAGCATAGAAATTAATATTTATGTATATTTAAATTATGTAGGTATCTCTAAAAACTATGAACAGATACTGCTGTTCAGTACAACTATTTTCTTAATGTCCCTCGGTAAACTTCGTGTTTCGTTAGTCGTCGGGTTTCTATCAGTTGCCCTTTGCACTTGTTAATTATGGTTGACAGCAACGCGGGCGCAGCGGTAGGAGTCAATACGTACAAGCACTAAGTGCAAAGGGACGAAACACGAAGTTTGCCGAGGGACATTAAGAAAATAGTTGTACTGTTTATTCAAGCTTATGAGGCATCCACGATACGAGTCCTAGCTATTCAGGTAGTGAATGTATTGCGAGTTAATTCAGTCTAATTAAAGTTAGTTGGTTTTCGTAGCACATAAACTATTATAATCATTAAGGCAAGACTTTCTTATTGAATAATTTAGTTATTCAAAACGATTAAGTAATTAAAGAACTGATCCTAATGGAAATAAAGTACTATTGATATTCCACTTTCTTTCCACAAAGGATAATATAGCAATTTAACGTTTCAGAAGATTGCTCAACGAACATTGAGGAATCTAATTTCAAACGTATACATTTATAAAAAGGTTGATATGATTACACAAAGAAAATCCTCGTTTAATCTCACCTCCTAGCAGAGTAATGATGCGAAACTCCATCCTAAACTAACAAGGCTGTGATATATAGTGAATATGAAATCTCTTTTCTCGTGAAAGGCTCCAAGTATTTAGAAGCCGGTAATATGCTCCATCGATCACTAGTTTGGTACATCTTTAGAGCTGTTCATCTTCGGCAGCTAGTTACATTGATCGAGTTCTTTTCATAAGAGGCAAAAACTGATCAGTTTAATCAAGCCGGCAGCTGGGCGTCAATCAAGACGGCTCGTTACCTAAACGACTAGTGATTTTCTTTCGCTGACAGAGAGCTCAGCGCGATTTCAAACTAGACTTTGATCAAACACATTCATTGATTAGCAACTTTTGTACAGTCGTTTTATATTTCTATTTAATTGCTTTACTTTTCCAGATTCTGTTGTTGCGTATTTAGTAAAATGTTTCATTCAATAAACTTGCGAAGGCTTTGAGACAGTTTTCTTTGAAACATATTATTTCTTGGTAAATAGATTTATAACCAGCATAAAAATGTGTCATACATGTTGTTGGTATAATTCTCCAACTTATGATTTATATCTGTGTCAAGTTTCAGCAAACTTGGATGAGCTATTTCGTCGTAATTGCGTAACATTCCTACATGCTTCTCAACACATTTGCTTTCGCTCCTAGAATATCATTATAATGTATTTCAGTGACGATATTCATCTAAGTCGTTAGGTATTTCCTTAAACTCAGAAGGACTTCTTCTTTTGTAAGAAGTTACGGTCTACTTAGGTTACTTGTTTGATAGTGAGTGGGCGCAACAATGGATGTTAAAGGTTATGACTTCCGTTATCCTGCTGAGAAAAATGTAATTGAGATTTCCCGTCAGGAAATTGTTACCTATCACTAAACTAGCAATTTATATTGGTACTCGTAGGTACTCTCGGGATATGACAATCGTATGGGTGGGCCCTAGTTAATTAAAAGCCTATAAGAATCGAACATTGAACTATTTTTACTTTAATGTATAAAAAAAGTCGGAAGGTATCGTGGGACACCCGGTTGGAACGAAGCTCCTGTCGCTGTTTATTATGTATTAATACAGAGCCATCTAGTATAAGTCTTTAGAAGCTAAAAACGAATAATAGGTGGCTCAGTATTAAAAAAAAAACACTTGGTACTTGCGTTCTTGAGACGAACTTTTTCGGCAATAACGGTTTTTCGTTTCGTGACGATTTCTATCAGTCAACTCCTACCGTAAGCCGCGTTAAAAAACTTTGTTCCAAAAATCACTAAGATTGCAGCGCGCTTAGCATGACCATAATGTAAACGGATTTTGTCGACGTAAGAATATACAAAATGACAGATAAACAATCACAATCTGTCATTTTGTCAATTTTTCCGTCGACATAACCCGTAGAAAATCCGTTTCTATGGTTGTCATGCTTCACGTGCTGGTCAGGACGGCCCTCGCTGACTAGCTATTCTTTGAAAGATGTACTAAGATCTATAAAAAGTAGACCTCCACCACTTATAGATATATTGTCCGTCTGTTTGCCGAGTGTAAGGGGAGTAGGTTACACTTGGAACCACCGCGAGTGCTTAAGTAGTGCGTGGCTATCGGCAGTAACTTTCGTGTTCGTGTGTTCACCCACTGAATGCATAGGGTTACGTTAAAAGGTTAAAGTTTTGATAGCAAACACTTGCGATGTCATTGCTTTTTATTCTATTTGTACTTTGGGCCCTTTGACATTCACTTACGTTGTCTTTAAAAATATTGATTTGGGTAGCTGCATAAAATCGTAAAGGATAAAATCTAGATGGAACAGAAAATCAGTTATTTCACTCATAATATATTTGCACACTAATTAATTAATTAGAGATAGGAAACTGGAACCCGTTTATGTTAAAAACCCGTAATAAGGGTCTCCAGGTCTCTCTTGTATACAAAGAGGATATTTACATTAATGGAAAGACTCGGCGCCTGCTCCGTTTACTGAACGATGAGTTCACTAACTACATCAAATTTTAGATGCCCACGAATTATTGAATAGGTATGCGGACCATTAAATAAATATAAATTAATAATACGTTAATTGTACAAAGAGAAACACATGAAGTTACTCATACACTAAACATGATTATACAAGCAGTGGTCAAAAGCACGTGAAATAGCTGGCTCACAGTAAAAAGATACTTGTATCTCAGGACCATTATATGAACGTCATAGCTTTTGTGACAGGCAGGGTCTCAAGTAAACGGTTTATTTGAACCCGTCGACACTAACCAATGTTGTAATTCGACGACGATTGTGTAAGTTCAAACGTAGCCATTATTTTCAGTTAGTTCATATACCTACTCGGCTCTCATGAATTATTCCGCGGAAACGCTATTGTGTCGTACATACCAAAGTCATACAGTAATAATTGATAACTTAATACCGTTGGACGTACATTTTTCAGCACTATATTCATGGAACACGAGCGAAATAATTTTGGCAAACCTTTTCCTAGAATAACGTGCATTTTGTCCGCTGGCCCCATAAAGGAACGTGAAAGTGGTAACTCCACAAAGAAATGCCAGGAATTTGTCCTCTAGCGAGATAAAGTCTGAAATAATAAGTAATATATCATAATATTATTGTGGTAATTACCTCAAGCTTTAATGTACCGACAATTTTGGTCCGCGCGCACTGAACAAAGTTAAAATGCAAGGTGAAAATATAGTGGCGGGTTGCACAGGACCAATGGTATCATTAAACATGTCGAGCGGCGACGTTAGTTAGTAGATAGGTCCTATGTAACAGTAAATAAGATGCAGTATTGCAGTGCGACACCGCCGGCCGTGATTACCCAGTATCGCACAGAAGTACGGACTATAATGATAGCAATAATTTGACCGTAATCGGCCGCATGCCGCTTTGTAGTCGCCTTGGGAATCAAGTCCGATTTTAAGCTGGCTCTATTTTGCGCATCAGTGGACAACTATCTGAATCAACGAGGATAATTGCCGCTGTTACGTCGTTAGCTTAATAGAGAGCCTGCAATAAACTTTCCGGTCTTGCAAGTATTTTATTCCAGATCGAACTTTAAAATCCGCTGAAAGAGCCATAAACGCTTACGTAATGCAGGAAGCTCCACAAGGAAATATTCATAGCCAAGTTGCGCTTAATTCCGTTTAGTTCCGCGATAAACTTGTAACGGTAATTAAAATAATTTGGCGAGACAAGCAAGCGAACTTAGTAGTGACGCGAATGATTTAGTGACCTTGTTAATGGGTTAACTTCGTCAAACTTAGGCCCGACGCGCACTGGGACTCCCCGTTAGTCCGCCACCGGTGTTTTGATATCATTTATTTACATTACGTGTTACATCGCATGTACATGCAGAGCTGACTTAGATTCTCATCAATTTAATTATGGAGATGGACATTTAGATAAGATTTATTCCCGGAAATAATGCAATCTACCCTATTACCGGAGTGACAACCTGAGTTTTCCTTATAGTTAACCTTTATCACAAATCGCCGTGCCCCATCACGTTTCATGCAAACGTTTTACAACAGATTTCGTTCACAGAGATACTTACATTTATCTGTAGTGAAACGGGACGCGTTGGAAAAGATTTCTTATATAAAACCCATTGACCCAGTGCGGACGTAACTCAGGGCGGTGAGCACGGGACACGCGGACAATAATGGCCGCCATAATTTGCCTGTAATGGGCCTTACACTATCGCACTGTCAGCCCTACCAAAAATAAGCTTCTTTCACCTAAATCTTTTGCGAGACAGAGAGATGAAGCTCTTTAGTTTTAGCGCGTCCTAATGTACGTGTGAACCTGTGAACACATACATAAGATTTATTTTATCCCTTCTTATTTATACGGGAAGTATACAAAACGAGGTTTTTATTGTCGAACGGGAATTGTAAGTGGTGAAGGCCAACGCGTTACCGAAAATCGTCTAATGTTAGTATTGATTACTTTCTGTATCAAAATCTGAACACATAGTATAACTAGATGATGTATTATTTCCCAGACAATGCCTTGTTCCAGTCGGTCTCACAAGGCTCACAATGATGTCACTGAGCACTTTGTATGAAAATAAGAGATCATGCGTACCGTATGCGGAGGGTTTAAAAATGTTACGTAAGATTTTATTATGAAGGAAATGAAAGAAGGGAAGTGTTTTCTTTTCTTTTATTCTGTAGGATTTTGTTTTTCTGGTAAAAGTTTCGCAGTTGCATAACACTAATACGAGTACCTGCTCGTAAAAAAATAACATAACCATTAAAAGCTCCATGACGTGGTGCTACCTCTATTGGGAAAAGGCTCAAAAATACGTATTTTTCAGGACCCTCGCGGACGGAAACAAGTTTTCGATGTGTCAATTACGTTCGAACTAGATTTACGAATGTAGAGTTATTTGTATTCGCAAGTAGGATCGTCGCCGAGACTTTGACGGATAGTGTGAAGACGGAGTGCTCCCGCGAACCCCGGGGGAGTCCTTTATCTATAGTGGACAGGATTATTATGGGGTTGTTTAGACATGTTATCATATGTAGGCCATCCATCTAGGGACTCGTAACGGGACTTGAGGCTAACAATGTCGAAGCTATCAATATTTTTTTACGCAATTTGTAAGTAATGTGACAAGATTTTTACGGTTGTATTTTGTTCAGAAGCACTTATTGTGTTGTATTTTGGCATAAAATAAAATTGGTAAAGTATTTGTTTTGGTATGTATGTATTTTATGTCTCGTAAAATAGAGCGCTGAAAAGTGTGTGATTGGTTTTTCGTTTTTTGATTTTCTACCTAAATAATTACCGAACTGCTAACAGTTCGGAAATTATTTAGTTTAGATACTCCAAGAGTACGTAAATATACTTAAGTTCGTCTACCAAACCTTGGACATTCAGACGACTAACAACCATACAGAAAGAAGACCAATTTATTCTTAAAGTTTTTATACAACGATACAATGACGGACGTATTTAAGAATTTGTAACCATATATGTTTTATTAAAACTTGTGGAACTTCGCCACAATAGCGTTGTCTTTTTGTTACGACAACTTACATACATAAGTCGAGTTGTCATGCCAAGTAACAATATGAAGCCAACACGAACGTGTATTAATAAAGCTTTTTGTTCGTCTCCATGTTAAGGAAGTGCTCACTACTTAAACGAGTAGGTAATTATGATCTGAGTATAGCTGTTCTGTTTTTATATGTACGGGTTCTCGAAACCCAAAATATGTGGGTAAACGAAGTAAAAGGCGTGGTCAGTGGAAATGTTCTTGAAGCTCGACGAGCCTCTATCTTAATTAATCTCGAGCCGGCTTGCGGTCTTTATTACAACCTTCACGCTTGGTTTAACAGCTTTTGGGAATCAGTCAATTTGAAACATCTGTTCGAGTAAGCCGACATTGGAACGTATTTTTGTTCATATTGCGAACAATGGCAGGTTCTTGCCTAACCTGTATCATTTCTATCTATATGTCGTGTTTTATTTTTGACTAGTGAACTGTAGCTCATACGCCATCACACGCGAGACCTACATGCATGAATTTAAAATATTGCTGAAAGTAAAAAGAGCTTGAAAGGTGACTTCAGAAACGGGTACCTTCATACCTATGTATGTATGTAAATAAGATTGTCTTTACAGCTTAGAGTTTTCTATCCTTGTTTATGTAAAGGTTAAATTGGTACCTACATGTTTAAGGCACAGTTTACTTGTCTTGTCTTATTGTGTAAATACCTAAGTACATGGAGTGTTGTTGAAGACAAGACTAATAAAAAAATACAAAAGTGGTTGGTTTTCTTTACTCACGATACTTTAAACTCCTATTCTTCAATTACAATAATCAAAACATTTGTTTATGCAGCTTGTGCAAGCTTTATAGATACCAAAAACAAGAGACGGATGAGGCCAATGTCGATGCCTTTATTCTGCCTATTTTAGTGGCCCAAACCAAAGCTGGCCGTGTTTCATACGACGGCTCACCACACGTCTGCCCCATTTGTCTCGATCCTCTGCGAGCTTCGGCCATTCCCTATGATCAATGGCGAATGTGGCCATGTCTCGTCGCACAATCTTCAAGTTATAGTGATCAGAGTAAAAAAGAAAAAATATAACATCGTATGTAGGCAGAATTAGAACTTATTGCAGATGTTTTGTCTTTCTGTGCCAGTTGGCCTTGGAAAAAAGTGGAAGCCATTGTGTTTTTCTTAAATAAAACATGTCTAGATGAGAGCCGAGAGCTCATTTAAAAAAACCTTCCTAATCATAACAGTTAACGGCTTTGACAACAGATTCGTCGGAGGTTAGCTGTTCAGGTAGGAATGTATGGCAAGGTCAGTAAAAGAATGAACCTTTATTGTAAAAGGCACTTCGTCGAAAATTTAAAAGAAAATGTATGATACCTACCAACAGCACAGTAAAAATATATGGTAACTGCAGGTAATACCTACCATATATTTTTACTCCTTAGAAAACACAATTTGCACAAACTTTATTAAAGCAAAAGCTTAAATTTAGATTCCTCCATACATTAAACCTAAATCCGTCATTTGCACGGTAAAAGCGAAACACAATAGAAGTAGTTGCGCCACGTTTGTGAATTCGGTCAAAACGAGTTTTCCATTTGTCTGAACGAATAATCTGAAACAACATGGTTTAGCTTTCGTATCATAGAGGGCATCGCGGTACAAGGGAAATGCAATAGATGGCGGTAGTAAAAGCTCCCTGTACTGAGAAGTTCGCAGCAGAGCTAACAGATGGCGCCTCGAACAAAATGAACATGTTGAACTGAAACCAGCTGAATTTTGCTGTCGGTTGACTAAAATATTTATTTGTTAACGTCAAATAAGTTTTCTTGCAATAACTTTTGTGGTTTTATAACATTATTTATCTGCAGAACAAAAGCAAACCCTCGTACTTAGTACAGATGGAGCAGCAAGTTCGTTGATTATTACGCCATCTGTTGGGTGCCCGACCCGATTCGCTGAGTGTTAGGATGCACCGCAAACTGAGATTGACGGGTGAAGTTTGTAGATATTTTATGGACAGATGATGAACCCACAGATTTGTGGTAGCAGAATATAACCAGTATTGTTAAAAATGTGTTCAATCTTGAAACGTAAGATTTATATCCTACTGCAAATGCTCAGGAATAAATCTTAAGTCCCCAGCTTTTTATTATATCCGTGGTTTCAGAAGATACCCTTTTATTCTGAGCGAAACGCACACCGTTTATAAATTAGTGTCTGGGGACAAACTTAATTATAAAAGAAGTTAATCTTTCCGGTTCCCTTCTTTCCAGCGAATAATGAAGCATGGTCTCAGTGTCAGTTATCCCGTACTTGGCACGCAATCACAAAGCAGAAAGACTTCTTCTTCATTATATTGTACTTTCTTGGGGTATTTTTTATGCAGTTTTTGCCACTTTAGTGTCAGCTCACTTTCTGGTGTTGTTATTAAGTAAAAGTTCTTCTTAATTAAATAAACGGCAGCAAGTTTTATACAGTAGGTAGGACAGTTTATCGTTTTCAGTTTCCTGTTCATCCACCTTCAATTACAAACCACGAAATAGGAATAGCGTAGGTACAAACTACCCACAGAGCCTAAAAATACGAATTCGAGCAAACATTTCGCTATGGATTTTCAGGCCGCACCGTGTATAGACTCCCCACGTGTAGGCTGTGTGTGTGTGTGTGTCACATGTGTCGCTGGATAGGCTGCGTATTGTGTAGTGTGAAGTTGTTTTTAAGGCCGTTGCTGCCCTCAGCGAGTGGCCCTCTGACACTGGCTGTCAATATCGAGCCCTTGTTGGAAAACTTTTCAAAATTGGAATTCCGAAGTTCAGAGAAACGTGCCGGCTCGCAGCGGCTGCCGCACGCTTCGTCTCTCAAAGGAAATTCGGTAACGGGCCATGTATTTACGCTGGAATTGAATTATCTACTGTGGCGTAGATTATTGCATTTACTGAGCGTGAAATTGCTAAATACTGAAAACGAAAAACATTCAATTATTCTTAGTCGTGTTTTTTTAAACATTCCCCTGTGTTCGAGAGATTGGCGTACGTAAATAACACAATATCTTAAGCGGGTTTTCGGATCCTCTTGCATTCTACATAGGCGCGTGGGGTATTCACCTGTTTTATGTATTGCGAGTTCGTGAGATAACAGCTGTGCTTTCCTTGAGAAAGGTATTTTAATGAGAAGGTGTATAGGCATTTTGTTTATTATGTAGGTATTATTTGAATAAAGTTAAAGTAGACTCAACATTTCAAACAAGCTCGGGAAAGCTACGCAGTTTAGTTATCAGACCTGCCCGGAGTTTTTCGGGTAGGTAGGTACTATCGGTAATTCCACCCGAAAAATAGCAAATATATTCGTTCCTATCGGATGGTCTTGAAATACCATTCGAGACAATTATCTAAAGCTATGTCTACACCTTCGGAATATACTAGCGTGACGTTGTATTTTGTGCCAGTATAAAAAAAGCAATAATTTTAAAGTGCTAAGATTTATAATCGATCGGCGGAAAAAGATTAATATTGTAGGCATCACACATATAAGCTAGCCAAACATTTTTAGAGGTATGAGAAGCAGGGTGTAAAGTTCACTCATCCACCATAGAAAAGGGAGGATCCTCCGACCAGACGGGTGTCATGTCTGGCGGGCAACTGCCCAGAGGTTGAAGTCGGGAGATTGTATATATGTTCACCGCGCGGTAAACTCTAATTGCGCGATGCAGGATTTGAGTGACGTCAGGATGTTGTGTGACGTCAGGTCTTTGATGCCTCGTTCGCATGTGGCGATATAGACGCCGCCACACATTTAACCCCAAAAATGATATTTATCAATTAAACCGACTGAAGCAGGTAACACTGCAACTAATATACAGCGGCAGTTGTTTGCAAAGCTTTAAGGATGATATAAAGCTGCTTGCGCTTCATTGGACAGCGCAAATGAGTCTAAAGTTGCATTGCGGGGATTAAACTCGACCCAATTAAACCAGCGACGACTCCGTGCCTGGCTCGCCTCGATATCAGATTAGCTGCTGACTGGATTACATTAGACTGTCATACTCTACGGTATATACTAACAATATCCGGCCAATTATGGCGAGCGTCCCATTCAATAGTCATGCAGATTAGGCCGTCAACATATTAGTGCTTAGTAGATATATGTCTGTAATGCGATTGTGCTGTGATATCTGTTGGGGATAACGATGTGAGATTGTTGTTGTAACTATGTATTTATAACTTACTCTCTGTGTTAAATAATGTATCGGTCCGGTAAATTGTGTATGACGGTCTGCACGCGTAGCATGATAACCATAGAAACGGGTTTTCTACGGGTTTTGTCTACGGAAGAATAGACAAAATGACAGATTGTGATTGTTTATCTGTCATTTTGTCTATTCTTCCGTCGACAAAACCCGTTTCTATTGTGGTCATGCTAAGCGTGCTGGTAAGTGGTTCTGGAAAAGAAAGATGATAATTATGTCGGTGTGTGATTTTAATACGGCGCGGCGGTCTGGCATAATTTTCTGGGGTTTATTTCTCGATTAAAACTTTTAATACCAGCAGTGCTATTCTGTAACCATCTCACCGTGAAAACTTAGGTGAAGTGAGCGTGGAGTGAGCTGTCATTCCACAAGGATTGACACTATTGACAGCTCACTTCACTCAAGTTTTCACGGTGAGATGTTTACAGAATAGCTTGGCAGGACCATAAATTAGCGTCGAAGAAAACTTATTTTTTTATTAAAACTTTATGCACTGCGGTATTTTGTACCAGTCAACCTTAGGGTGATGCAGAGACAAAACATGATAGGTGCAACATAGGTAAGTAATAGATAGAGAACTCGAAAAAGTATAATATAAGTATCACAATACAAAAATGTGTTCGTTCTGAAATTATTTGCCAAACTGTAAATAAATAATGTTTTTACTAAATATTTTACAAAATGTCAAAAAAAAAGGTTAGCAAATGGATTTTACTTTAATTATATGCTTCTACAGTTAACGTTAGTCCTCTTCATATTCGACCTTTCACTTTCAGGGCAACGTTTCATATTTGATCCTAATATATCGCCGGTGCGCCGACCTTTTGTCCTCTCTATTTTTACGTTCGCATATTATTTTAATGGTACATAAAACCCATTTACAAGTAACTGGATAGGTATCTTCATCATTTTAATTATTATGTTTAAAATCTTTTTGGGATGAAAATATCATTAATGAAGCTTATGGCCCTTTGTACGCACACGTTTTTCTTGCCGTGAAAAACAACGGTTTATTTGCCGTGTGTACGTGTCATACGCCAGCTGTTTTACAAAACAGCTCCGTTATGTAAAATAGCTGAACGACGTTTAGCGGTTTCTCATAATTACTGAACTTTAACACGCAGAACTGCATAAACGTTTTGCATTTAGCAGCGGGTTAACGATTAGAGGTTATGTAAAACTGAAATGCAACGTCAGATTGTAGATTTTAGTTCAAAATTTTGTCCCTCGTAGCTCTGTGTGCCATAACAACAACATTGGCGTCAGAAACAGAAATAAAATAAAAAGTTATAGTGATTGAAAATGACGGGTTAACTCAAGTGAAAACATCAGATTTTTATGAAAGTTAGTCCTAAAAGTACTAAACTAAATAGCCAAGTAACTGCGACCAACTTGGAAGTTGCGCTCGCCGGCCACTACCGCGGCACCACTCACTTCGCTCGCTCGGCTCGCGCACGGTTGGTCACAGCTCTAACCTAACCTAAACCAATTGGTCAGGGTGCTCTAGCTTAGTTTCTGTGACCAATTCGGCATTAGAAGCCACACCAAACGATTATTGTGACTGCAGATTAGCCATTCTGTATTACGTCTAAACGTGGGTAGCGGTTTTGTTAAACGTAGCGCAATGGCATTGCAATGTTTTACATAACGGAGCTGTTTTGTAAAACAACTATCGGTTTTGAAAAACAGCGGATTCGACAATCCATCTACGACATAGGCACGGTCGTCAGTGTAGTATGGATCATTGTGGAAGCTTGTTGTCAGACACGTTTTTTCTACGGCGCGGTTTATACGCCGTACCGTAAAGAAACCGTGCCGTGTATAAAGGGCCTAACGTTCAATGAAATTTACTGAAATGTTTTTTTTACTGAAATATTGTAGTTTTACATTTCAATGATTTGTTAATATTTACTTTTTAATGGTTGTTTTCTCGATGCTTTGCTCGTTAAAAGTTTCAGTCAAGGCTCCACACTAACTAGCAGCCGCGCGAGTATTCACCTTGTTAATCTAATGCTCTTCAGTGTCCTGCGAGAGAACTATGTGAGACATTCATTGGATTGTGTTAATCTTCGCTAAGTCGGTTCACTTAGACAATTATTGAATTATTTGGTTCCGTTATAATCTGTCGCAAGTGACAGCCGTAGGTTATTATTGTTATTACTCGTATATTGTAGGCTAGGTAATTAGATGTTTTATCGCTCGCCCTTCATTTATCTAAAATATTTTTTTTTACTTTTTGTTTTTATACACATTTTTATAAATTACCCTCAAGGGAGTGATTAATCAGTAAGATAGATAAGTAAATCTCAGGCATATTAAGAAAACCACTTTCGAATAAAGCCTTACCAAACTTAGGCAGAGGTGTACCTCTATTTTTACCCGACTGCGGCGAAGCTAAGGTAAGCTGGGTTTTGTGTTTGACCTGTATGTATGTATATGAGTCCGTCTCTATGTTTCCTCGTAACTACTAAACGGCTGAACCAATTTTGATGAATGATAAATCGTTAGATTCGTCTTTATTGCGCGAGTGTCACTGGGTATATTAAATTTATAAAAAAACGAAATGGCGGAGTTTTGGCGCCAAAATGTATGTTTTCAAAAAATAAATTTGACCCAAATGTATGAGTAGGGTATTAAAATGAAGGATTATAAAAGGTGATTACTAAAATATAAACAAATTAAATGTAATATGGAATGAGAAATGATAAAAAAATAAAAAGCTGAAAATAAAAAAACAAATTTAAAAAACTAAATAGATTAAAATGTTTGTAGTTCTCCTTTCAGTTATGTGTTATTGCAGTCGGGTTTTTTAGTTTTTAAAATGACTTTTTTTAATATAGTATGTACATTTTATATAGCTACACAGCAACAACATCAATAATCATGGCACTTATAATTTATAGCCGTCAAGTAAAGCCACGCTAAGCCCGCTAATGCTATTGGCCATCTAATTATAGGTGTGTCATAAATTAATTAACTCCTAATTGTGTATCGGCTTCCATCTGTCTAGTGATACAATACACGTCACGTACCCCAGTGCCTGGTTAATTCGCGTATTCAGTCAACCGAGACCTCCACATGATTTACATAGGAAACATTGTTCTATACTCTAATAACACAATACGTATTGAAATTGGTATAAATTTACATTTCATTTTGAACATTCAATTTTAAAGTTAAGTTTATATTTGTGAAAGGTTCAGGTTTTCTAGAATTAGCTATCTATAGCCCCATACTGAGAATATCGTAGGAGTTGGATTTTGTTATGAAAAATAAATTAAACTTGTTGATGAAATATTATTACGAAGTTAGCAGATGAACATTTATCTAATATAGGGTTACCTGAAAACTTGTGTGATATTACTGTAAAGTTCAACCTCGTTCCAAAAGCTTTTTGAAGTTCAAAACAATATTTGAACACTGTGGATTCGTAGTAGGTGGCGTTCTGTAGTTTCTGCTTACCCCCATGGGAAGAAGGCGTGAGTGTATGTATGGATTGGTACTGAAAGCGTTTTTCGTTGTCATTGCGACTGCATAATCGAAGTGACAACAAATGTCGATACCTAAATTGGGCTAAGTATCTACCTCATCAATTAAGAGCCTATACAGGATGTCAGGGACATCGACGCGAAAACTGTTAAATAAAATATATAATATGCAAAATTAGCGCATTTTCATTACTTTTTCACGATTTTTCTATTCTCGGTTCCGGCTCTCGGTCTCGGCCGAGATTTTATTTTATTCTCGGTTTCGGTCTCGGCCGAAAACGACGCAGGCAAAAAGACAACCCGGGGGGGCTTCAGAATTATGTACTGCATCCATGGTAACAGGCTTCGCGTCGATGTCCCACCATGTTTCGCGTTGATGTTCCACCCTGTATATTTATGTGTTTAAGTTAAGGTAATTATCCAACAATATATGAAAGGATACTATAGTCTAATTTAAGTTTTCCTGTATTGTCTTTTTACTAAGGGTTGATCGAGCCAGGTTTTTCGTTTTCGGCCGAGACCGAGAATAAAATAAAATCTCGGCCGAGACCGAGAGCCGGGACCGGGAATAAAAAAATCGTGAAAAACTAATGAAAATGCGCTAATGTTGCTTAATAAATATTCAAGAGTGTAATAGTTTTGATATTCAAAATTAAACAACATGATGTTGGATCACAAAAATGAGAAGACGACACTCCTCTCGTCGTATAACTAACTGACCAGCCCTGCTAAAAAGCTCTTCACTTGCTTCACCAATAGGCGGCGCTGATAAAAACTTTTTTGCTGCAGGCCTAAGTTACGAATACCAGTACTTACAAATATTTGCACTTCTTTGCAGTCTTGGCTCTCTCAGAAAGCTATCAAGTGCTACTTTGATTACAGCATTTAATTTGTTTTATCATCGAGCTGCCCATAGTTTGGGTTCATCTGTTGCTGCCATGTTCGATGAGCTAGCTGACGATGCAGTAAATTATTGTCGTATAATAAGTATGGCCCAGAATCTCGGCGATATTTAGTCGAGAACCTAGACCGACTTCTCGGTCCGATTTGTAACCGATAATGCCGAGACCAAGATCTCGGTCGAGCCTTACTTTTTACACACTGTGTCTCCGTCTATCATCCAACTCTCCTGCCGCAGGTCTGCTGGAAGTAATTTCTACTGAAATAAGTAGTACCTTTTGGTCTTCTATTTTTCTTTTTCTTTTTATTATGTGTTTTGTGTGTACATATATAAATAAATAAGATGCGCATTATGGACCTACGTAGTAAATTCGCCTATGGCAATGCTTATATAATTACAAGTACCTACCTCGTACATGTGCAGGTCCGTCTCAAAATCAGCAAGTGCAGTGAATGCAGCGGATTCAGCACACGTGGACGGCCAGCCTGATGCCTGTCCGACCTATTCCATACGTGCAGGGACTACGATCCGACACAAACGATTCTAACTGATGTGGGTTTTTGATCACGTCCACAAATAAATTGCGTTTTCCCTCAAAATTTGATCGCCATAAGTGTTTCTGCAAAACTTATTGTACAACGTTTGATTCGTTTTGTTCTCATCAAATTCCTGGAAAAGAACTTTCGTTCTTTGATTTAGTTTTAGTTTCAAGTTATTCGAACAAAATTGTTTCGTGAAAAGGGTTCCTTGAAAATCTATTCAAGTATGAATTGAGTTGTTTCGGTGTTTTGTTATTAGGTTTGTTAGCAGTACTCAGGCTCTGTGGCGATTTCCGTGAAACGTTAATTAATCTGCGGCTTTTATGCCCCAGAACTGCGAAGTACCTACTCTTCATGAAATATTCATTGTTTTCCTGGACAACGTAGATTTTCTCTAATGGTAAAACAGATCAAGTTCGAGATTAATTCAAAAGGTCAAATCCTACTACTGACCGGTAACAGTAGGCGCCCCTTGCATTGCTTCAATATTTGTTAAATTCTACATGAGAATTTTCTGAAATTCTATGTAGGTACCTACTTTCAAAATTACAAAAAGGACCGTGTAGTTGGTATTGCCATAAAAATAAACTCAAAAGAATCAATCAGCCTAGCCTTTTCCCAAAGATTGATATTGGGGTCAGCTTCCTGTCTAACCGGATGCAGCTCAATACCAGTATTTTACATCGAGAGACTGCCTATCTGACTCCACAATCCAGTTACTGGGTAACACGATACCCGTTGTCGACACAATACTCGTTACGAGACTTTCGGGCGTCCGACTACCCGTAACGACTGTCAATGATCCACGAATGACAGCCGGGACCAACGGCTTAACGTGCTTTCCGAGGCACGGAGGGTCTCAGTATGTAAAGATGGTCACTTATCCACGGGCCAACCGCTGCAAGCATAGCTTAACCTGATCAATCGACCCATGCGGCTGTTATTATTTATCCTTTAATGTAAACTAATACTACATAGAAAAAAAATACAAAACTACATGCACATACACTTCGTAGGTATATATCGTTATGTACGACAGTTCTCCTTGATCGACCCTAACATAATTCAATCAATCAAGTGGGACACACTACCTTGTGATGGAATCCTAATTATGTAGGTGTCATGATAATTATGCACAATTGAGTAGAGTGTAGAGCAAACATAGGTAGGTACTGTATTAAAGCTTGCACCATAATCTGCTTCACAAAGGTGCAAGCACCTATTATATTCTGAATCGACGTAAACTTACCACACTATAGTCATTTCAAAGTTGCCATATCACTAAGCATAAACAAGTAAGTACCTACGTTATAAGACGTGTAACAACTTCATGAGTTTACGGCGCTAAATATGTTAATCATTGAAGATTATGATCTCAAACTCGGACGATGGCAAATTTACTAACTTTGTAAGTACATGAGTATACAAAGTGAGACTTTAGAAGGTCAGTTCGAGATGCAGTTTTAATACGGAGGCAGCGCGTGGCTCATAATTCTCATGCCTGTCTTGCTCCCTATTGGCCTGACGCTTATTTTATACGTGACGCGGAACCGCAAACTTTGTTACAACACTATTTCTAATATCTTTTATTTATAGAACGACGTATGCTGAGATTGCTGGTAGCGGATATGGGTAGCATTTTTGAATCTATGCAGAAATTATTTAGCTTGTGCATAAATATGAAAATATTGTGCATGTGGAGTTTGGTGGTGTGCTTTTGTGTCAGTAAATACAAATATGTGTTCAGTAAACAGTTTCCTACGCAACTGGTTGATGTTATATTGGTTTCTGCTTTGAAAAGTAATCATTTGGCTATGCCACTTATAACGTTATTAATTGAAATTGAAAAAAAAAAATGTTAATTGATTCAGCCGTGACTTTGCGGAAATCCATTATTAAATACAATAGACGACGTATATTTAGTAACTTAATCCGCTTAACTGTTCTTGAAGAGTCATAAAGAACCCTGTTAGTAATCAAGCGTCGGGTCCGGGTTCTCAGTAAGTCAATCGTCATCCTGAGGATGCGTCATTGAGAGGCAAAACACGTGTCGATTTCTTACAGGGTTCTTTATGACTCTTTATGAACGGTTAAGCGGATTAGGTTACTAAATATACGTCGTCTATTGTATGTTAGTTAAAAAAAAACTACTGATAAAACAAACGAAGTCATGGTCCGCTACAGTATGTTTCCTGCCTTACGCCTACTGCTAGCTATGGTTATGTTCCGATGGACATCACTCGCTTGTCATCGGCTTAATGTAACTATCCGGTAATGATAAATGGGAAAGCCGATCATGTGCAAAGCGAACGTGCATTGTCTGGCAATGAAACGTATGATATCTACGTGTTGCTTGATGGAAAAGAATAGATTTATTGAAATAGATTATTTAATAAAAACTTTTCATAGACGCTGCAAAACTAGTTATCTATAAGTTTTTTTTTATTCTTCTTTATTTAGGTATTCTGGTATTAGCATAAAGCTTCGTGCAGACCAGCGCGACGCGACAGCGCGACGCGACACCGGTTATTGTTATACCGTCTGTTTTCTTAGAAATTGTATTGTTCGTGTCGCGGCGTCGCGTCGCGCTGGTCTGTACGAGCTTTAATATGGTTCCTTCCGATAAAATTTACAACATATTCATCGACCCTGTGTATTATTTTCGAGTCTTTTTGCTTGTAGCGTACGTCGTGGTCACAAACTTGTGAAAAAAAGGTTCACAAGTATTGAAAAGGTATAATTAATAATTAAATAATTAGAAAATGTATTGTTGGATCATTACCATTCACATATTTATTTATTGCAAACATATTTCAGTCAAGTTAAACCGTTTAGGTATTTTATACACCATTTGAAATAAGATTAGACATTTAAATAAACTTTTTTACTATCCGTTCAACCGAATATGACGTCTTTACCGTAGGCATAAGGTTGGCATTAAAAGCAAAAAGTCAATACCAACTGTTTATGCCACCAACGCAATAGAAATCAAAATCGGTTGAACGGACTGTAAAAAAGGTTTATTTAAATGTCTAATCTTATTTCAAATGGACTATAAGTACACCCTGATAAAATAAGATGATTAATTTATACAGAGGATCTGGCTATCTTACCTCTAACTGCCGAAACACAACAATGCTATTAAGGCGACACTAAGCGACTTTTAATGATTTTATACTGATCACGTCTAAACAGTAGTGTTAATGATTTGGAAATAAAATAAAAATATGCTAAATATGAGCATTTTCTTAATAACTTAATTTGTGAATATTTAAGATTATTATGTTTATATTACATAGTGTAATTAATTTGTAAAGTTGTGTCTAACGCGGATAAACAAACTGAGAATCACGCAAAAATTATCAAACATATTTTTCTGAAAAGTTTCACCATTTTAAAGATAATTTAATTATTTGTCTTTTAGTATACGTGTTTTATTAAAATACCTTCTGATTTATGTATAATAAATAAATAATGCATTTAATTAAGGACAGCGCTCCTTGATGGGCGAGTCCTATTACTGGCTGGACGTACGACGCGTTGCGTGAGCTCAGCAAAGAGCACGCAATTTCTGATTGACATCTACTAGATGTGAATCTAGCATGCATTATTATGTAAAACATTTACTTATTTACCATTATATTAAAAAAAAAGTTAACAAAACTTATGGAAACTTTTCCATAGATAATGAAAAAGTTTTGGGAAAGAAAAATTTAAATATGAAAAAATATACAACAATTAAAATATCATACAATTAAGACTTTAAGCTTAGTCCTAACTGAGGCCACAGAACCAGCAAAGATATCTATTTCACCACGAATGGAGTTGGCAAGAGAAAGCATGCGGCAAATGGGTGAAAAATTACCTATATTAGTTCGACTATGAGGCAGGAAGAAAGTCCTGCGATTAATTAAGCGGCTACTACTACGTGGGATACAAAATTTCACTTTTTCTAAAAGCTCAGGAGAATCTATTACACCATTTATCAGCTTAAATAAAAACATAAAATCTAAACATTTCCTACGTGCACTTAAAGATTTCATTTTATAATGACTCAGCCTAGAGTTATACGAGTTCAGACTACGTAATCTGTTATCCGAGAAACATAAGTGGTATAAGAACCTTTTTTGAACGCGTTCTATCCGATCCGAGTGCACTTGATAAAATGGGTTCCATACCGTACTACAATACTCCAGAATACTTCGAATAACGCTGTTATAAATGGAAATAGTCAGATCAGGTTTTTTTTAAATTTTCATTTCCCTGACGATGAAGCCTGACAATTTAGATGCCCGACTAATCATTTGGTCGTAATGACTCCTAAAACTTAAACTACTATCTAATAAAACTCCAAGATCCCTAATAGTATCTACTTCTTGGAGCGGGCTTTTATTAATCGAGTAATAATATTCACAAGTTTTCCTTTTTCTGCAAAATTTAATGAAGTAACATTTGTATGGATTTAATGACATTTTATTATGTATGCACCAATTGTGTAGGTTATTTAAATCTAGCTGAAGCTGAATAATATCGGATTCGTTGTTTATAGTTCGATATATTTTTAAATCATCAGCAAAAAGTTTATATTCCGAATCAATTTTGCACCCCAAATCATTTATAAAAGCTAAGAAAAATAGAGGCCCCAAGTGTGACCCCTGTGGCACCCCTGATGGAATGCAATATTGTTTGGATTTAAAACCCTTGATATACACCAGTTGAGAGCGATTTTTTAAGTACGATTCGCACCAACGCAGCAATGACCCATGAACACCCATACTTTCCAATTTAGCAATTAGTAAGTCGTGATCTACCAAATCGAAGGCCTTTTTAAAGTCAGTGTATATTGCATGAACTTCTCTACCGTCATCTAATGCAGATGATATATATGAAACATACTCGACCAGATTAGACAGTGTCGATTTTTTGGGGCGAAAGCCGTGCTGGTTATCATCCAGCACATTTTTAAAGTGAGAAAATATTTTTTTCTGAACAAGCGATTCAATTATTTTACCACAAGCAGATAGAATGGACACTGCTCTATAATTTGCAACATCATCAACACTACCAGATTTAAAGATTGGCGTGATGTGTGCAATTTTCCACTGGTCAGGGACTAAGCCCTGTGCCAAAGAATAGTTGAACATTGTAGTCAGAGGATCAGCCAGGTTTGCTGCACATTTTCTAAGGAAGAGAGGAGGAATTGAGTCAGGCCCCGGTCCTTTATCACAATCGAGGGAAGACAAGTAATCAAAAACTTCTTTCACTTCAAGTTTGCACTGACTGAAAGTATTATTATTACATGAAGTGGGTTTAACTGGCGTTGAAATGTGTGTGTCATTATTTAATCTATATATGGATTGAAAATTTTTGGAAAACAAGTCACAAATTTCTTGCCCGCCCCTAGCAAACCTAGTGTTATTCAAATTCATTTTGTTGGGAATATAATTGTTACCTATCCGTTTATTTTTTAAGTACCTCCAGACATGCTTAGGATTGGTACGCAGATGTTCAGCTATATTATTTTTAAACTTAGCATAACAGTCTTTTATCAACTCACTGGAACGCATTCTTAGGCATTCAAACGTAATTTTATCTCTAGGATTCCCGTATTTTTTATATATATTGTGATATTTTGCTTTTTCTTTAATGACTTTTAGTAAAGCTCTACTGTACCAGACAGGATAGCGTTCGTCTCGTGGTTTTGTAATTGGAGTATGCTGTTTAATAATTGGCATAAGAATATCATAAAATCTTTGCAACATTCCGTTAATATTAGTTATAGAATTCCATTCATCAGACCAATTAATTTTCGCAAGTTCAGCGTTGACCGCTTCATAATTACAGAGATAAAAGTTCAAATAAGGGATTTTATTTTGCACAAGAGGATTGTTATTATTAGATGTAAACGAGATTTCCAACGCTGGATGATGAGGATCAATAGGAACAAGTGGAAATAAGGCCTGAGACACCTGCACTTTGTTGTCACTACTACTAAGAACTAGATCTAAAACACGGTTTGAAGCGTTAAGTATCGTGTTGCATTGATGAAGATCATTAAAAGCTAGCATGTCTAAAAAAATGTGTTCTAGATTACTACTAGATCCTTTGGGGACCAATAGACCAGAAACCACATTATATTCCCAATAGATACTACCCATATTAAAATCACCGATTAGTAAGTTGATAGAATTGACTTTGCTCTTTTTATTAATTATTTCTGTAAAGTTTCGAAACAGTGCATCGATATAGTCTTGTTTGATTGGAGGTGGGATATATACCGCACAAATATTAATTCTTAAGCCACTCTCACATTTGATTGTGATCCACAATTCCTCGCAATGGGACTCCCAATTTAATCTCCGTGACACCTCATATTTGTCTAAAGTTGCAACAAACACCCCCCCACCATCCCTTTTTGTAGTCGAGGATACAGTAGATGACCTATCGCGCCTGAACACTCTGTATCGGTTATCTAAAAATTCATGGTCTAACACCGTATCGTTGAGCCAACTTTCAGTGCCGATAATGATGTCGTAATCAAAATTTAAAGCAGCAGAATAAAAATCCTCTGTCTTGGTTCGTAAGCCTCTTACATTTTGATAATAGATTTTAAACTGGAATTTAAATTATTATAACTCAAATAAGCGTGCAAAGTATGCGACTAATAAAATAATAAGTTACAACGAATCTACAAATGCCAAATTTTTTACTAGAAGAGATTTAGTTGTAACATCTTTCCTCACAAATATACGACCATTTCGAACCCATACAAAATTGTATTTCTTTTCCTTAGCAGCGATTCTTGTCGCTGCATGTAGTTTTTTATTAGCCAGAGTCAGATTTTCCGTCACAAAAATCGGCTGCTTCTCTCCACCAATGCCAATATGGCTGCTGTTCAACTTCTCCGACTCATTCTTCTTATTAAAGTTTCTAACTGCAGCAAGTAGATTATCCCGAATTCGAGGACTGGCTAACTTGACGACTATGCTACGTGGACGATTAGTGTCTTCATTTAATTTGGCAACTCTATGAAATGACAGGATTTCATTATCGTGAGGTTCATTTCCCACAACTCTACCCAATTGTTTTACGACCGTTAACAGGTTTTCGGTTTTATGTTCAGGAACGCACTGTATCTCAACATTGCTATCACGTGCCAATTGATCAATTTGCTGCAATTTAGTTTCTAATTCCGTCACTTGAGCGCTCATCGCGACGTTATTCTTGAGGAGTTCGGCAATACAGTTATTATTTCGGGCATTTAATTCGACTTGATCATCATAAGCATCAGAAAGAAAAGTAACAGTTTTCTTAAACTCGTCCAAGTCTTCGTACATTGAGGAAAATCTCAAGGATAGGTCATTAACTTCCCTTTGTACCGTGGCTAGCGTGGTTCCAAATTTCGCCAAAGAGGCCTGTTGACTATCAAACTTTTCATTCATTTCCTGTCGTAATTTACGAATTTCTAAAAGTATTGAGTCTTGCAAGTTGACTTCTGTGCCAACGGATGCCAATATAGGTGTAACTGGTGGTGACTTGACAGCTGGCGTAAGTTTCTGACCAACTATTGGTTTGTTTTGGCTATAAGACGGTCCCGATATAGAGGAATACATTGTAGGCGATTCAGCAACTGGAGCCGCTTGATCAGTTTGAACAATGTGGCCTTTCGGATGGACTGGCGTATTAGTGTTGTCCAGTTTAGGACGGCCAGAGACGCAGATTGGACAAGTCCATTTAGTCCTAGGTGTTGACGCTTCATCGTACTTGACGCATTCCAAGTGGTACTGAAGGGCACATTTGCTCAAACAGCATTTAATTCTCTTTTGTGTAACGAGAATAGTAGCATTACAACCAGCGCAAATCATAATGGCAATAAAAAAAATTATTATATTTTTAACAAGATAAATATATGCAAAAAGTAAAACATGTACTGAGATTCGAACTCGGACGCTCACACGTCTCAGTCAACACTCAATGAACGCTGCCACGGTTGCTTTGGAATATCATTCGAAATATGAGTATTGTTGCGTTATCGTAATACCAGCAATCAGAGTAAAGTAAGTTGATAAAGTTTTTTTTCGAACCACCCACTTTCGCGCAAACTAGAACCAGCGAAGTCACTTTTATTAATGTTTATTTTGTGTTTTTGTCAAAATACAGTCACTTATCACTCTGCAAACGATATCACGTATGCCACATACACTTGGCTTTAGCCTCCACACAATGTTTATATAGTCAGTAAAGTTATTATAATATTAATACTTATTTAATTACGGAATGGCAAAATGTAAGTCTTAACTAATTGACTACCTTCAAAAAAGTGGCGTATATCGGCGTCTTAACATTGTTGTTACGGCGACAAACTTAGATGTGAAGTGGTAGCTAGCCAGGCGGACTTAGAACAAGCAAACCTAGCAGAAAATTTTGCCCCCACTGGGAACCACTAAACCACAGAGGCAGTTAAAAAGGCGGTTAAAATTTATATTATAAATGTACTTACTTACCGTTTGAAACTTAATGTGCTTTTGTGTGGTGTGTTTCTTCTTCTGTGTTGCAACAAATAAATAATTTATCTATCTATCCTTAGCGTTCGGGACATTGATTATCATCATTAGGTGCTTCAATTGAACTACCTTCTCAACATGTACAAAAACAAAAACACAATATCCTATATTTGACCGAGAAGAAATGGGTTGCTTCAAATTCTCCGCAAGGGGTGTGCGATGGCCCGTGAAAACAAGGAAGGTGAGGGCAAAACATAAAATTCCTGAAGGGTTTAACTGTTATCTGGGTTTTACACCTGGCCTCTGCCATAGATAACTTGACCTTAATAATTCTCGGTTTAACAGTCACTAAGTAAGTAAGTACGTTTGAACGTTTTTGCTCTTTAGACAAGTGAAAGCTCTTGGGTGGGATGATAGTGGAAAGTGACTGTGCTAGTTTTCTAAGTCGAAAGAGAAATACTTAAGCACCTACTTTTACAACAAAACTTAGCAGAGGAAGGCGGTTTGAACGGTTCTTTCTAAATATTCAATACTCAAGACTCAATCCTCAATCGTTTTTGTATTGCATTCCTCAATGTGTGCTTACGTTATAACGTATTACCTGCATCTATCGACAAAACTTGATATTATAAATACTCTTCAAAACAAATAGGTACAAGTATTTGCAACAGGATATTAAAGTTTCTGTGGGGAAATCAACTGGTAAACATATATCCGGAATGCACAAGGACTGAGCCACAGGCAAAAGCTAGCCTTCATAGTTTTCGTAACAACTAAAGAACTTATATAAAAAAATTAAAAAAAACTTCTCAGAAAATGTCTCTATCACCAGTTGTTAAGTACTGCCAAGTTAATGTAAAAAGTAATAAACTTAAAAAAGTCCAATAATCCCGTCACAATAAGAGTAAATATTGAATAAAAACAGGACAGACGCTTGTCTGTGAAGGGAAGCGGCGTATTTATGAACGCTGTGAGCCGCGACACAGGCGGGTAAACAGCCTACTTTATATTAAACCGAGCGGTCCATCAGACGGTAGACGTACTACTGCGGAGTAGACGGGACTCATTAATTAATGTTTAATTAATAGCCCGATAGAAAAAGTTATCAGTAAACACGAGCAAATAAAATTAAGATGGAAATCTAATGAGGGACTAATTTAATAAGGGTTCCTTTTGTACTTTGGAAGGTAAGGATCGAATTAAGATTCGTTTTTAGGGTTCCAGGTACTCGAAGGTTGCCAAACAGAACACTATTACTAAGTCTGCGGTGTACGTAATAGGCAGATAGTTGAAATTTTCACAGGTTGTGTATTTTTATTGCCGCTATAATAACAAATAATAAAAATTAAATTAAATTAAATTAATTAGTAAAAGAGAAATAAGAGACTTTTTTTTTGGCGTTTTTTTGCTCGATCTTAATACGGTACTTACGGTTCTTTTTTTAAATTGTTGTTGGTTTCTTTGCTGTAATCGAAGATTTTGGGGTAAGCCGTGACAGGCAAACTTTTTAACGTATTAAGTACCTATATTGTTCATATTATTTATTTATGTATACACAAAAAGTATAAATAAATAATATGAACAATTAATGTATATGTGTATTTGATAGAAGAGCACAAAGGTACTGCTTATGCTGCTCATATATGTGGAGGAGGTTCATTTTCAATATTCATTAAAACTTATGATCGCTATATAGATATTGACTGACTGCTAGTACAGTATCGCGGTAGGATACCTAACTGGATTTGCAATTTCGGCAATGCAGAGTGGTTTAGTATTGGGCATACGTTCTGAAGTATATAGTATACTTTAAACTAAACCATTACTTAATATCAATTATCTATGTTCCACGTACCAACTTTTTGACAATATTAGTACTTTCTCAATATACCAAATTTTTATGAAAATATTTTCTATTGCAAAATCTCTAAATCTTCATATTAAACTGACCGACTAGCGATAGACACAGATAAATTCTAACCAGAAACTTTGCTAAAGAATTTTTATTAAATCTCAATAATGTCTAAACAATTCGTATCTCTGTGGAATGTCGGCGAATCTATAATGAAACCGCCTCTGTTTATTCTGCCGATACGAAATGAGAAATGAGTGCAGTAAACGTTAACAATTGCCTGCCTTAAATACAATGCTTTCTGCGTATTTATATTAAACGAAAACTCATTACATTTAATGTCTTATCCCTAATAAGAAACAAGTAATTCCTTGATGTTGAGGTGTGTAAATAATTGAGGGTTTGTTAATGTTTACTTAGTTGGAGGTAGAAGTATATTGAAGTGTTTATGGTATTAGACATGAATTATTTTGAAGTTAAACACTGATAAGTACAGATCGTTCACTCCGCAAAATCATTTAAATAAAAAGTGACTCTTGCTTCGACACAATAAAGTGCAATTCAGGTCGCACAGCGCTAATTACTTACCTAGAAGTTGCCTCTCTTTCTCTATCTTCTGAGTACGTTACGCTCACTGCATTGGCCGGACAAGACGAGAACGCCGCGTACTTGTAGCTTCATACCTAAAATACGGAGTGCGCCTTCTGTTCTATTCTGTGGTTAAACACATTACTGGCGGACTGTGGTAGAATTTTCAGGGTGGCAGGGATATCGACGCGAAAACTGATACCATGGATTCAGTACATGATTCTGAACCCCATGCGTTGAAATTTTTAGTAGTTATTAAAAAAAAAAAACTGCTGTCCCATACATTTTGACCGCGTAGGTATTGCACTTTTGCATGAAACAGCAGTTTTTTTTTTCTCGAGAAAATGGCATGACGTTTCCTCGTAAGTAATTTCATCTTTGTGGTGATAAGATTTTAACCAAAAATAAAAATACGACGAATATTTAGTAACCTAATTCACTTAACTGTTCTTAAAGAGTCATAAAGAACCCTGTAAGAAATCGACACGCGTTTCATTCACCTCTCAACGAGGCACCCTCAGGATGATGATTGACTTGTTGCGAACCCGGACACGACGTGTTGTGTGGTTCTTTATGACTCTTTAAGAACAGTTAAGCGGATTAGGTTGCTAATTATACGTCGTTTATTGTATTTTATCATGGATTACCGCAAATTTACGCGTGAGTCGATTGACTATCTTAAGATTTTAACACCATGCTCCCAACTTGAATAACCAATGCTGGGATAATAATGGGACCTTATGGTAAAGGAAAATCTCGTGAGAATAGGAACCTCTTTTGAAATTGCCAACACATGTTTAGCTACCAAGGTGATCGAAGCTCAATCTATAACCTACCCAATTAATTTCTGAACACAGTCCCCTAAAAATCTAATTTCTCACATTTTCCTTGTATGAGAGACATTATTATGGATTAGTGTTACGTTATTGTATTTATTACCATTAATGGCTAAGTTTCCTGGTTGCCGTTATAATCCTCCTCATAAATGTATGACTACGTAGGTATCTAAATATACACACATAGACATAATTATCTTCATATCTTCTTTATTACACACATAGACATATGTCTGTGTGTGTGACATTATTGGTGATGTTCTTCAGAAAGGTCAGGTGCGTACTCGCAACCGGCGCGTGCGTGTATGACCAGCAGTGCTATTCTGTAACCATCTCACCGTGAAAACTTAGGTGAAGTGAGCGTGGAGTGAGCTGTCATTCCTCCTAATGCTAGAGATTGACACTATTGACAGCTCACTCCACGCTCACTTCACCTAAGTTTTCACGGTGAGATGGTTACAGAATAGCATGGCTGATGTATGAACGTAAACGAAACAAAAGGAGTATGTAAGGATCGTTGCAGGTGGCGTTCTGTAGTGTAAGTCACGCCTTGTTCCGATGGGAGTAGGTAGAAGCCTACTCCCATCGGAAGGTGTGAGATTATGTATAAGTACATATCTGTTGATTGTACAGAGTGGTCTTGCAATGTATTGGAGGGTAGATTCAGTTTACTTGATGCAACAATGAAATTGTATTTTAAATTGTCGGCGAACTGAAGCTTGTACAAATTAAGTCAATACGAGAAATGATGTTGGAAGGCGCGGAGCGGGCGACACCGCGACACAATCCACTGGATTAGAGCTCCAACACGCACGCCCTCTGGCGGAAACTTGCTATTTATGTAGGGTCGCTAACCAAACGACTTGTAGGCTCTTTATTACAGTTGTTCTTTTCCGTTCACGACGCTGTAACTGCTTTGATAAAATATCGTGCCGATTCCTTTTGTTTGAGCAAGGGCTTATGTTTCAGCGGGCAGTGGTAGATCTCGAATTAACGAGTGCTAAACTTTTTTGGATTGTAAATCGTTTTTCATTCTTGCCGAGGGTTTTTATTTGCTTTGTGAAACTTTTCCAAGTACTTCCACGTGGCGTGATGGATGTTATGTGTTGCCTGCTTATTAGTGAGTTTGTAAATGATGGTTTAAACTTATTTACAGTGGAATCAGCTATTTGGTATGCGGGCAGCCTTGTTTGGTATACCTTGTAACTGCAATTCTTTTACATAAGTCTGTTATGTATGCCATATATTTGTTTGACACACAAATGTAGTGGAAAAATGAATATTTTTCCAGTAAGTATACAAATTAGAACAAATTCTCTTATTGTCCCCAGATGTGCTGACAAGATGTTATGAGCACGTCGAGGATGGAGAGGCCAGGTCGGCGGGCTAAGGCCGGCTCTCTGAGCGGGCTGTCGGGCGGGCTGCCGAGTGCACCAGCAGGAGCCGGCGGCGTCCGACGCCAACGCTCTTTAGAGTGGGGCGGCGATAGGTACAGCAGCAGCGACGACGACCGCCCCCCGCAGCCCCCACCCCTCGCAGACAGAGTATTCGCCTCACTCCTCGCTCAGGCCACGCAACAATTCGACAGTAAGTTTTGCATGTAATTAATCTCTGATATTGAATGTCAGCCGAGTATGATACTGGCACATTAAAAGTGGAATTTATGTTTCAACGGAGCAAGTGTTGTGTTTTTAATATGTTCAGGCGGTCTTTCATTCGTATAGAGGGCAGAGGTCTCGATGATCAAAAGTTTTCCACTTCTCACTTTCACTTCTTTCACTTATCGCTTCTTCTTCTTTTCGTGTGTTTAGTGACTAACCTGGTGTCAGAGTTTTAAAGTCGCCCTTGGGCCTCTGACTTGGGTTCACATGCCGTCGCGAAATATCTCTCAAGCATGCCAATTTCCCCACGATGTTTTCCTTCACCGTTTTTGAAGCAGGTGATAATAAAATTATACAATACGCACATGAATCTGTAAAGTCAGAGGTGCGTGCCTTGGGTTCGAACTCGAGACTTTTGACTTGGCAGTAGCCACTAGGCTATCACTGCTTATCGCTTATCGCTTTAATAATTAGAAAAAAATCATTACACAGCTCTCACCCAGTAATGAAAGTGGTGATACATGAGATTGAGGTACGAGAACTTGAGGAGGCCCATCTTTAGTTGGTACTGGGTTTTAATGAGCTGCTTTTCCACTGGGCAAAACATGAAAAGCACGTCAACTTTTTCACTAGACTAAGAATTTAGGACGTGTGGCAGAATAATGATGTCAATATGTGCATTTCATCCTACTTCCTACTAGTATTATAAAAGTGAAAGTGTGTGTATGTTTGTTACTCAATTACGCAAAAAGGCCGACCGGATTTGGATGAAATTTGGCACACAGAAAGTTTATAACCTGGATTAACATATAGGATACTTTATATCCCCGTAGTACGTTCTATAGCGGGCGAAGCCGCGGTCGAAAGCTTGATTCTAATAATTTCATACTGCTACAATTGAAACAAAGTAGGTACTGAAAAGAGTGCCACAAAAAATGGCACACTCAAACTTAATATTATGACCTACGTTTGTAAGTCCTAGTGGATATGGCAAAGTGGGATCAGCTAGGAATTTGTTATTCACCAAGTGACACGGCCGAAGGTCCGTGCTGAGCCCTAACAAGTGGGATCATTAGTGGGGCTTGCAGGGGCTAGCGGGGGAGAGGGGGAAGTGCGCGGGGGCACGGGATCACGGCAATTGATAGGGGAGCGCCCTGCGGTGAGCTTATGAGGAAAACTTTACACGTAAACCCGACGCAGCCTCCGCTCCGTCCGTCTGTGACACAAACTAAGGATTTAATGAAGTCATACAGATGCACAGCGGAGTTTCTGTTTGTCTTCCAAATATATTTAGACTCGGATATGTCTTGGTTTTGGACTGATCTGGGAATTAAATTTACTTACAATAAGTATAGCAGCAGTTGCAGCTCCCTTCATAAGGTAATTTTCTTCAATCACAAACAAGTCACGTGCTCAAACAACTTACCGTGACAACAAACTTCTGTAGGGAATCGAACACTACATCCTAAGAATATGGGCAAGATGCTCCACCGCTGCAGCATTTGGTGATACAAACAAAGTTGTGGAACTCAAGTGAGGGAAGTAAGTTTGTTGAACGCAGACCGATGTTGCTTGGCCCCCTGCTACCTACAATTTTATCATAAAGTGCCCAAATATTGTATTTATGTTTTATCTTCTCCTGTACTTGAAAACATCAATCAGATTAAAAGTAAAAAAAATAACCTTATTTGGACATATATTCTATTTAATGTAATCACATCAATTAACAATTAGATACTAAACATATCCACAAATTGTAGATATGGTTTAAAATTTTCAACGAATTGTTCATTAAGCAAGGTCTTCAGGTACCTACGTATTTTTCATTTTAAATCCCTGGTTTATATTGTCACGCACGAATCCTACATATCGATTGCTACAGAATAGAAAGGATTAACAAAGCTTCAGTCATGATAATAACCCTTGTGAAGCGATTCACATGTGTAACGACCTATAGAACCTTACAAGCTAGACAATAGAGGTGCTTTTTGAATGGCTAGGCTCCGATAAAGGTTTAGATCGAGCTTATGACGAAAATTCGTGTGTCGCCCCGATGAGAATAAATGCTAGTCGTTGGCCCAAGCTTTGTATTGATTTGAATGTTATATAATCTTTAGCTTGGACACGGTTTATGTACAATACGACTTTTTTTCTATAAAGCAGTATTTAGAACAACATTTGTAAACATTTGTAGATAATGTAAATGACATGTTCAAAGGTAAGGTACGTGTTTTACACGTACTAACCCCCAAAGGACCCTTAACACGCCTAATTAATGAAATTTTCTTTTGGACTTAGAACTTGTTGATTAGATTTAAGTATGCGAATATATATTCTAATTATTCCTAACGGCTCTAGATATCAAAGTAAAAAAATATAAACATATGTCACATAATATGTCATTGTGAAAACGAATAATACTAAAGTAATTATTTAAGCACCATTAACAACAAAACTATGGACCTAGTCTAAAATAAAGTTATTTTTATTTTTTTTGGCAAAACAGCTCACTCATATTGTTACCCAACTATGGCAAAGCCAAAAGGAAGGGTTATTTTTTTTTTTATAAAGTTACACACTTAGTGATACTTTATTCACATTACAATCTAGCCTATTAGCTAATAAGTAATTTAAATATAACATAAACTGCTAAGGAAGGGTTATGATTTTAGCTGTATGTTTTTGACTGCAAATAATCAGTCAAAGCTTCTTTTGACCACCGTTTAAAACTATTTAGTAGTAATAGTGATTCTAGAATTATAACTAAGGCGTTCAGTATAAACTGATATTAATAAAGAAAACCATAACGGTTTTGACTTTGATCTATGAACAGTTTTGACAGTAACATAGGTACGTGTAGAGTTGAACTTACACGTAGCATGCAAAACTCCTCTGCACTATTTATTTAAGCACGATTTCCTAGCAGAATCACTTCCATAATTACGAAGAACTCCACCCTTATATAAATAGACTCATGAACTACGTACATAGTTCTAAACTACTATGTATATAATACAAGTTGGAAGCTCAGCAGGTAGTTTAGTACACAAACAGGTACACTAAACTACCAATACTAAATCTTGTGTTAGTTTAACGTTGTTTCATATTTCCGCGGCATGCGCGACTATATTTACCTAAGAGAGCGTACAACATTATCATAAAGGAATATCATAAAGGTTCATGTTATTGCGGCTTACATATTGCCTTTTAGTTTACTTTACTTTACCTTACTTCATATTACATAAAGACAACGATAGCGTTATCTTTTTGACCTCCCTGTAGCCAGGTTATTTAGATGAATCCTTTAATGTCTTTTTCCGATGTAGATCTTTATCAACTGTTTTGGTGGTATCGGTTTTCGTTTCAGTGGTTTCAGCCTTTGATTATTTATGAGTTATGTTTTCATTTGTGTTGTAACTAAGGGATTTGTATCCTTATCTGCGAAAGAACCGAAGGTATATAGTATAAAATCGTATAGAAACGTAAAGATTTAAGTAGTTAGATTCGTCCTACCGCGTCAAAATATGGTCGCGGTTATGTTCCGTTTTGACAACTCTGTCCCACAATGTCGCAGTGACTTGACTTGACTTGACTGCAAAGACATTTAAGGCCTAACAAGCACTATTATATATAAATATATCTTTCCACATCGTCATAGTTGCATTTTTATGTATTTCTTATTTTATACTAAGTACATTATAATTAAGTATATATATTTTAGTGATATTTATTTTAGGAGTATGTATGTAAGTTTTTTCTCATACTGTATGTTTATAATTAATATTATAGTTAAATTAGTGAATAATTAAGTGTTTTTATTTTATGTATTTTATTTTCTCTTCTACTCTTACACACGTTGTCTACATCTCTTTAACTACTTTCCTATCGCAGGTATGCTGGAAGAGATTTCTTTAGAAATAAGCATCAACTTTTTACGTATTTTTCTGTTCCTTTCTTCTTGTCTGTTTATATGTGTGTACATAAACCGTTAAATAAATAAAATAAATTCAATATTTTTGCGACACAATTTTCGAATCGCGCTGTAAAATATCGCAGAACATTCACTGCGCGCAATATGTGACCAAAAAAATCGATGGATTCTCAAAATGGATTTCGGACAAGTTGCTTGTCTTGCCTTACTTTTGCGATAATCGCGTCGCTAGTAGTAGTGTCAGAATGTGACCAAAAACGATTTTAAAATCGCGGGGACATTTTTCTCGTGTATGCGCGCGCTGCCATTATAAACGAATACGTTACATTTCTGCGACAAAATAATCGTGCGATAAAAAGTTCCTAACGCTCGCTATAGGTAATACAATAGCCGGGACAAAGCGAACTACATCGTAATCTACTTGCAATTACCCACTGGTCAATCTCGCTCAGTCAAGTTCTATGTCTCGCGTCATTCGCCCCACATGACAGGTCGCAATGTGTGGTAAGGGAAAATTATTTTCGAAGCAAATATGTCTGCAAATATGCCGAATTGTACATTGTGGTATTGAAAATCTCGTAGTGATAAAACGACTGGGCTTATACGGTTTATTTTCATAAGTATTTTGTAATTTGCCCAGGATATAGATAAAATAAAATAAAATCTTACATGTGACAAACTGTCGGACGGTTGTTAGTTAAAGGTTGGTGTCGGTAAAACTGTAACGTGTCTATCTTGGCTGTTATTTAATTTTGCTATATAACGCTAGATGGCGGCACTGAGATATGAGATCACAGTGTTTCCATGATAGCCTCTCTATAATATCTAAAATCTCCTTGATTTACTGCCACGGAAAGTATTTGTGAGGTCCACTCTTCTCAGTATTTACACAATTCTCGCGACTTAAGTAGGTACCTACGGTTGAAGTATAATAAGTAATCATGTCGTGTAAGATCAGATGAGATGAGAAATTCATACCATACCAAGTAAATTCTTCCTTCTAAAAATGTATTAATTAAGTCGATTTTTAAAAGCGATCCGTATTCAGTAAACTTCTTCTTCTTTTCGCGTAGTTAGTGACTAACCTGGTGTCAGAGTTTTAAAGTCGCCTTTGGACCTCGGACATAGCTTCACATGCCGTCGAAAAATATCTCTCAGGCATGCCGATTTCCTCACGATGTTTTTTTTCACCATTTTTGAAGGAAGTGATAATTATAAAATACGCACATGAATCCGAAAAGTCAGAGGTCCGTGCCTTGGATTCGAACCCGAGACCTATGACTTGGCAGTCTGATGGTCACACCACTAGTCTATCACTGCTGGAGGTAAACTTGAAATAGTTAATTATGATACTTGATATAACGTACGTTCTCTTCAGTAGATGAGTAAGTACCTGTTTCATCCCGTCTAGACCCAACCGTTTGTTTTCACTCAAAGGGATTCGTTTTCTAAAAAAAAACTGAGACAGATTTTATTTTTAATCGGAGTTGTTAAATATTCTGCCAGTAAATCTGAGACTAACTTTGTCTGCAGAGGTTCACTTTTTATTTTATAAATAGAATAGAAAAAAGCCGAATGGAAGGCATGCCTTTAATTCTTACAGAATTGAAAGATTACAAGGGTAGGAGTAGTGCTTGAAATGAAAGTTTATATGTGACGTCAAGGTAAAATGTTTGTGACACACCTACTACTTTGTTTAGAGTAAGCTATTAACATTATTATGAGTATTATTTTCTTTTATTTCGGCGGTGTAAGTGACTGAAAGCTCAGTACCTCCTTTTCAATAAACAGGCTTCAAGGATCAAGTTACACATTATTCAATATAAGATTTTATTAAATTCCCAATGACAAGCTATTTATTGGAAAAATAATGCTATTGGAGATTTGATACTAGATACGTTAAATATTGTTTGAGTTTTATTGAGATAATTGAAGCGAAGTTTCATAAAATTATGGTATTTAAATATTGGATACATGTAGGAGGTAAATCTTTCAATAAACTTAATATTAGTTTTTGAAATATTATTTTAGGATCTTTTCTCAAATTACTTAGGTAATGTATATTTATGTAATTTGTGTATGTAATTTTCCTATTGAAATAGCCAGCCATCTGGATGGGCATGTTTCTGTATTTTTCTGTGATTGAGTTCACATTCTTTTTATCTGCAAACTGTACTAGAGACATTTTATAACAACACGGTTATAGTATTGAATGTGTTTAAAAGTGAGTACTTAGACATAAATAAGCTTAACTATCGCATAAAAAACGTATGTAAAAACTATAAAAAATGTGAATTTCTAGAAAGTAAAACTTCTAAGACGTCCGAATTGTGTAATAGGATCAATTACCTTATAGACTGTAATGATTACAAGAACAATTATTTAAATCCAAGGGAACTTATTAAGAAAATAGCGAGTAACAAACCAAGCCTTAAATTGAGTACTAAAGTAATTGAACCCAAAAAAGGAACAATTCCGTTCTATTTTTGCAGTATGAGTTCTAACTTACAAAAACAGGATAATCTTATAGATCCGATAGGGAAAAGTCACAGAGGAACCATTCCGTATTATTTTCCGATCATAAAACGGAACACTACATTTTTTCGAGACCAAACCTCCTGTAACTAGTAACCTTACAATTCTTCATCAGAATATTGCCAGTATTTTATGTAAAAGAGAAATTCTTGAACTAACTTTAGAAGAACTACGTGAAGCGCGTAATGACCCAGATGTAATATGTCTCTCAGAAACTTTTATAAAAAAAGGATACGAAAGCTACATTAAAATTCATGGATACGAAATGGCAGCCAACTACTGCAGAGAAAAGCAAAGAGGTGGCACTTGCATCTTATTAAAAGAAAATATTTTCTTCAAAGATATGCCATTTGTAAAAACCTACGCCACGCAAAATACGTTCGAGGTTTGTGGGATTGAACTTACACAACATAAATTAGTTATTATTTGTATTTATAGAACACCCCAATCGGATCCCACCCAATTCCTAAGTAAATTAAATAGCCTCCTGCACAATCTACTGCAACAGTATAAATCTAAAATGAATGTAGTTTTAGCAGGCGACTTTAATATCAACACCTTAAAAAAAGGTCATATTGCTAATCAATTACAGGACTTGGCATATAATTACAACCTGAAATTTCATATCAATGAGCCAACACGTAAGTTATCATGTATTGATCACATTCTTAGTAATATTCCTGACGCTATTGCTATTGTAATGCCACTTCACTTATCGGACCATGACACTGCGCAAATGTTGACCATTCCACTAAAATACAAAACACAAAAACTTCCAACATATTATACATATAAAAGAGATTTCAGCATGGATAATATTCGGAAGTTTAAAGAATGCTTAAGTAATTTATCTTGGTGTGACATATATGCAGCTAATGACGCAAACGTAGCATTTAATTACTTTCATGAAATGTTTTGCTTACTCTACAATCTTTGGTTCCCTAAATTAAGAGTAAAAGTTAATATAAATAACAAAAAGAAACAAATTTGGATAAGTAAGGGCTTAAAAAAAAGTTGCAAGACAAAACGGTCTCTACGTCATCGATTCTATAAAAATAAAACAGCAATTAATAAGATTAAATACATTAACTACTCTAAACTTCTTAAAAAATGCATCTTCAACTCTAAAAAGAATGCAAACATCAATTTTATTGCTAAAAACGATAACAAATGTAAAGCCACCTGGAGGGTTATAAAAGATGAGCTTAATAATACAAACCCTAAAATTAATATTGAGAATGTCAAAATTAACAACACACTAATTTCCAACCCAGTTGAAATAGCATCCGCTTTTAATAACCACTACATCAATTCAACTAATAAATTAATAGATACAAACGTTAAAAGTAACACTGGGAAAAATATAACTGTCAATTCAATGTTCCTTAAGCCCATGACAGTAAATGAAGTTAGACAGGTAATAACGCTTTTAAATAATACCAGTTCCGAAGGCTACGATGAAATTAGCACAAAAATCGTTAAAGAATGTGCTGACGAAATCATTGACATATTAACATACTTAATTAATTTGTCATTTGGCTGTGGAATTTTTCCAGAAGCGCTTAAGTTTTCTATTGTTAAGCCTCTGTACAAAAAAGGAGAAAGACATGACATGAATAATTATCGCCCTATTACATTAATACCCATTTTATCTAAAATATATGAAAAATGCATGTACAAAAGACTTGTGCATTATTGTAATAAATTTAATATAATAGAAAATGAACAGTATGGGTTCCAAAAAGATAAATCTACAACATTGGCCATCTATGCCCTCATGAAAGCTGTATTACCTAGTATCAATGATAATAATCTAACCACAGGTTTATTTTTTGACTTATCAAAAGCCTTCGATCTAGTTTCCCACGATTTACTAATACAAAAACTAGAATCACTTGGAATCAGAGGGCCACCCTTACTGTGGATAAAGTCATACCTTCATAGCAGGCAACAATGTGTTATTATACCAAATATGAATGATGATAAGGACCTAACACTATACGCATCTGAATATATTTGTAACAGATTCGGTGTTCCTCAGGGAAGCATACTGGGGCCAATTTTATTCTTATTGTATATAAATGACATCACTACAATAACTAACCATAAATGCATCTTATTTGCTGATGACATTTCTATTATTGTGACATCTAATAAAAAATATAATACAATTTATGACCATGAAATTGACATTAACAACACAATTGACATCTTAATTAATTGGCTTCATACTCAAAATTTGAAAATTAATCTTGACAAATCAGTATACCTACAATTTAATAAATGTAATAACAATAAATCTAATTTCAGTCTTAATATACCCAAACTCAAATCTGTAACCCAGACTAATTTTCTGGGTGTAACTATTGATGAACATTTAAATTGGAAAATGCATGTTGACAATGTCTGTAGTAAAATAAATAGATTTGTGTATGCACTGAGACAAGTAAGAAAAGTTACTAATTTAAAAACAGCCATATTAGTTTACCACGCATACGTAGAATCTATACTGCGCTATGGACTTATAATGTGGGGCAACAGTACCGACCAACATAGAACATTTGTTGCACAAAAAAAGTGCATTAGAGCTCTATACGGACTCCAACCTGTCGAATCATGCAAACCAGTATTTAAAAAACTTGGCTTGTTACCGCTACCTTGTCTATACATCTACGAAATATGCATGTTTGTGTGGAAACATAAAAAGTTATTTAAAACAGCGAACGATATATGTCCTCGAAACAGACGAGACCCATACAGGCTCGTAGTAAGCAATGCTCCTAGGCTTGCAAAATATAACAAAAGCTGCTTAGCTGTGTGTGTACGGATTTATAACAAATTACCTGGTGATTTTAAATTGTTAAATACGAGATACTGTTTTAAGCGGAAATTGAGTGCATGGCTAAAACAAAATAACTTTTATAGTCTGAAACAGTTTTTTGACACAAAATGTTAGTTAAGTAGGTGTACGTACTTTTTATTCTTGAATTTGCATGCTGAGTCTAAACCCGGCAAAACATGTTTGTACTATTTTAAACTGTAAGACCTGTAATACCATGTTTTGAGCAAATAAATATATTATTATTATTATTACACTAGCATCCGCTAGCGGCTTCGCCCGCGTGATATCTTTATAAATTTATACCCTATGTTAACTAGTGATAATATAGCATTCTACTGGTGAAAGATTTTTTTAAATCGGTTCAGTAGTTTTTGAGTATATTCGTTACAAACAAACAATCAAATCATTTTAACCACGGAATAGGTTTTAACAATCAAAATTTTAGTTTAGATAATTTTTACAGTCGGTCCGCACTGCGGTCGATTATTATCATTGTCATTAGAACCACAACATCTATTTCGCATTATGGTTGTTAGTATTTAGCATAAGCCACCACAAACTATTATTATAATGGAATTGTTACATCATTATTAGATCCAGCGTATTAGTTCAGTTCTGTCACTACGGAATGTGGATGGTTATCGAATCAGCTATGCTATTATGCTTAATTTGAACAATCTTTGTAATTAAATCATAATCATTATTTGCATATAAAGTGACCAACATCGACACAAACAGAACAACAACGCGTATCCTAATATAGATACGTCACACGCACAATCGTTTCGAGTGTATCTATTGCTCAGTAAACATGGCCAAGGTTTGTTCCAATAGTTTCTGATGAAAGCAAATGGATCAGAAAACGTACCTGTGTATGCCAATTCGTAGTGCCGCTTTTGTTTTAGTAAGTTGTGACAATTTTGGGTGTAATTATTCAAATAATCAAACTTTGATTTCATTATTTGAATAATTATACCCGAAAATCGAAATGTATATTATTAAAGATGTTGTTCATTTGACAATTGAGGTTAATTTTATAACCTCAATTTTCGTTGATGATTTCTCAATTACCTACCAATTCCTTAATGTTATTCAAACAATAATGGTTGGACAAAGTTGTGAGATATAAAGTTGAAACCTTCTAAATACAGGTGAATGTGTTACTGATTGGCTTTTGTGAGTTTTTGCGTCAGAATTTATCTTGAACAGAGTTTGTTTGCACTTTTATCATGTACTTTGGAACAGACTATGATACCTATGCATCTCTGCATTGACTGCTGAACAGAACGTAAAGGCACCGATATCACGAGTACACTACATGGCAATAAAATACAGAAGATAAATGTTATACTACGAACTATTCTTTGTCCACGTGGAATTTTGGAAACAGTATAAAAACACAATTTTACTAATCACATCACTGTGCCCGCGACTACGTTCGCCTGGAATTCAGAAGACAACATAAATTAATAACACCGTATACAAAGTAAATCGTAATATTACAAATTTGCCAAAACCTACGAGTATTATGATCACATCGCCCGACACAAACAGAACAGCAACGCGTTTCGTGTAGATACGTCGCACGTTAAGTATTCATCGAGAGCTCAACAGTCACGAGTGTATCCAGTAGCCAGTAAACATGGCTATATATCTTTGCATCGACTGCTGAACAGAACGTAAAGGCACCGATATCACGTGTAAACTGCATGGCAATAATGTTGGGTGCTCATACGGGGTGTAAATATGCACTTAATTGGATGATGCCGTATAACGGCTCGTACCCGTATGCTACTGCTATATATTAGTTTCGACAATTGCCGGTCTGTTGATAAAGCATCACGTTTGAGAGCTACGGGCGCAGTTGCTACTATTTAGCGGTAAATGTGTTTTCTCGATTTTGTGGAATGAAAACTAGTTGCGACTGAGTCTGAACTTTAAGTAGTGGCTAGGAGTGAATAATTTTAGAACAACACCCTAAGTGCGTTAATCTGTTTCATTTTGACAGTTCAACAACATTCATTGCGTTATTTACGTTGAGAGTACTTAAGAAGCAATGGATTAGCAATATCCTTCAAAATTAATCAGATTATGATTGATCGTGTGTTACGCAATAGGGAGGTTGACAAAACATTTTTTTTTGTCCGTCTGTTTATTAAAAAATATTGGACCCGTATTTTTTCTTTTTTACGTAATCAATAGATTACGGCAATACATTGAGTAGGCAATGCGTTAAAATGTGGCATGACTGACGTCATGCCACATTTTAACGCATTGCCTACTAGTCAGTAGTGTTTTAGTCATTATAAAATATACTTGCTAGTGACCTAGCAAGTATATTTTATACTGACTTGTGACGTAGCGAGCCCCCACTCCCCAACTTTAATGCGTTTTATCTAAACCATTTTTATATTAGTAAGCAAAAAATACGTGTCTAATATTTTTTTATTACCTGACTGACGAACTCAATAGTTTTATTTTTCCCCCAGTCCACATCCCTATTATGGTGCAGGTTGATTTGAAGTTCATCATGTTTTGTTCATATTGGGTCCCCACCTATGAAATTGGCGTTTTTTTTCTCACAAATAGAGAACCTTGTCACTTCTATGATTTAAAATATTCATCAATTGCTTGGTATTATATCGAATAATGACCATCATAGATTACTACCAATAGTAAAAAAACCTTATTACTTATAGTTTTCTAAACATAAAAATACCGTAATGATGACTCCTAATTGTCTTAGCAGAAATGACCACTATTTGTTTTAACTTAGCCAAAACTTATTTTTGTCGCTTAATCTAAGTGACATATTACGTTATCTTAGTTTTCAAACATTAGTGCATAAAAGTTTTAAAACCCTAGTGTTCATGGTTGTTATATAGGTAAATTAAGAAAATGTTAGTATGAAAAATGAAACTTCTTTAAAATTCTCCATACAAAACGCTGATTTCATAGGTGGGGACCTAATATGTTGGCCATCTAACATAATTATAGTATCAACATCAACGTTACGTGTTGAAAACAAAACCTTTCGTCGTGAACCACAACTACGAAAGATGAAAAGAGACAAAAGCATCAAAAGTGTGCTTAAGTAAGCTCACTGTCTATATAAAAAATTGTGAACACCTACGACAAAGTTATTTTAAAGGGGCGTATTATCATTCATGTCTTCTGATTTAATTTATTTAAAAATGAATCAATTTTTTCTCTTACGTTTTCATAAAAGAGTTGAGCCTAAAAATCTATTACAGTATTCTATCTAAGCTTTATTTTTCGTTATCTAGCTGCGAATATATCGGTTGGCAATTTGTTAGAGACCTAAACTACTAGACTGGATACTTGTTTCTAGTCGCTGACCTTTAGCGCTTAACCCTCCAGAGACGATTCCTAGGATTTTAGGACCAGAAACATTCTCGTAACAAATATAGAGTGCCATTTATTTGAGTTCAATATTTACCTTAAATCTATAGAAAGATTAAAGTGTTTTTTATTCATAAAACTTCTACGCAAGTACCTTCAAGAATATAATTGTGTGAAAATTGCCTACTTTCGTTGTTATTCATGATTTATTTAAAATAAATTGCTTTTACATAAATATGTTCAATTTTATAGCACTACATTTTTCAGGTGTGTTCAGACTACTTACTCTGGACTCTGTATTTGCTTACCTATAATAAGGACTCCAGGTGTGTCATGGTCTCTGATACGAGCAAAAGCCACTCCATTTTATTGCAGGCTGAAATGTAAAATAATTATTTTAAAGTTGTGGCTAACAATATTGATGTGATAAATTGAGCTACGCCGAAATTCAGGCGACAAAAATGTGCGTACCGATACAATAGTAGCACTTCAAACCTGATTGTTCATTCGATCATACAAATGCACGTACACGTTCATTTAACTCTTTGTTCATTGTGTTTTCCTCTATTGTTCACGTACTTTTAATAGCCCATAAGATAAAATAAAATTTATCAGCTTGCTCGGGGAAAAAAAGAATTGTAATCGGCTCTGCAATTTTCAGTTACTTAAGTAAAAAGATTTATCCACCTACAAACAGATTCAAAATGTAATATATGCACCCACCTGTGTTTTGTTGCATCTCAGTGGCACCTAGTCCACATAAAACAGTTCAATATTCCTATTACGTAAACATTTTCCAAAAGTCCATTCTATGAGAATTTCAAATTTTGTTTTGTTCCGACGAAATCTTTTATTTATAACTAACGTTGAGTACAAAGTTTAGTATCCATCTCCAATATGAGATTCATATGAGAGTGAATAATTTACACTGCCGTGTAGTGCGAGTTCCTGAGGCCCGCTCTGACATGCAAATGGCGGCTTTTTAGGTTGTTACCAGCATTACCTTTGCGATGGCCACTAATGTGATTAGTCTCGCCGCGTGATGGCATTTGCTGAGCTTTAATGCACGGGTACGTCGCATCATAAATGCGTTTTCGGAATTTGGTAATCGATGTGTCTGTCTACTGCCGCTGCCAGTGATGGGTTAATTGCTGTTCCCAGTTCCTGCTATTGTATAAACAGAAACGGTAGATACAACGCTATATTTTCGTTCGTTTTTTCAGGACTGTCGCGCTAAAATTAATAACGATAACAAATTGCTATGTGTGTGCTGTGTCGAAAAAAAGATTAACAACATGTTTCATGTATGGGTCCTAATTTTATGCTGATTTGGGGATGAAAAAAATAATATAATCTAAAAGTATATATTTTCATGCGCAATCAAGCGATTTCGGTGTATTTCGGGTTGAGTGATTTTGTATAGAGCTCTACAAATATGTGAGACCCATTCATCACTTGAAAAGCCCACTTACGGACTATGTCAGACGTTCTGAATAATATTAATTAAATTAGTAAGTAGATAGAGGAGCTAAAGGCTTCAGAATTCTTAAGAAGCAGTCAAGGGCGGGAGCTATGTACGAACAACTTTCAGTCGCCGACTCGACTCTCGTCAACTGTGAATATATTCACATACCTACTCGTACTACGTACCTTTTGTTCAGTATGTAAGTAATACATACAGGCATGCATAAATTAGAAATAATTAAAGAGTGGGTACATGAAGTTATTAAAACCAAAACTTTTTTTAAGCTGCATAATACATAGATACTTTAGCCACTTACCTAATTACGATGCTTTCTAAGAAATTAGGTACCTACATATACTTACCTTATTAAGTATCATATAATGCTGAATACCTATTATATTCAACATAACTGATTACAACCTACTCGAAAACACTGAGTTTTAAAACTCTTAAAATTTCGTAGATAACACTTATCGTTAACGAGATCTTTAGCGAAACTAGAGCAGGCAACTGAAAAGATTAGTTTTAAAACCCGAGCAAAACCTGATTCAATAGTGGTTACGAGGCCGAAGAGTGCAATAGAACGCTAATGTACCTACTCAGGTAAAGTTTTATCTTAAAGAGATCGACTTTCATTCAAGCACCCGTGAGCAACCAGAAAATTATGAAGGAATAATCAAACACTTTTTTTTTGCTTTCTCAGAAACCTGATTGCCTGTTATACGAAACTTTGACGATTTTATTCTCAATCTTCATAGAATATTAAAATGCGAAATAGCTCCCGTACCTCTGTGTAATGTTAGTCGAGATTGGAAACCATAAGGCGTCTGGTAGTTTCCATTTCATTTCGTATTTTTCTCCTTACACAAACGGTATCGGCGGTGTTATTAGAGGCAAGCCCAGTAAGTACGCAATATCTCCGGCCGCGCTCCACAAGAATCCTCGCCGAGGCTATGCCCCGTTATTGCATGGAAATTCTTCGGCGTGCAACTTCATTGAGCGACTCTCTTTTGTATAAAGGTTTCCGCGCAATGTTCCACGGTTATTGTTTTTCAAAAGCGAGGGAGGCACCTGATATTACCTTCCCTGAATCACAAGCAGTTAGGTTTATTCAATTAAGCTTGTGTACGCGACCTTTGTGTTGGTAGCCACGCCACTCAAGTGCGAGTAACACAATAACAGCACTGAACTTCTATGGGCTGAATGTAATGGCTATTCCTTGTCTGTGGCTTATAAACGATTTGCGTTTGTTTCTTTTAAAGCTTTTCTTAGCATTTGGTCGAGATAGTTTTTCTTACCGCTTCTACATATAAATAGTCAGTTTATGTCAGGTTTATATGAGCTTCATTTGGTTCTCTACCCGACCTGGGAATCGAACCCAGGACTCCACGCTTAGCAGTCGTGCCTGCGACCACAAGAACAACGGGGCAGTTAGTGTTATTGGGTTTTTTCATAAGGAATTTCTCAGCTCGGAGTTTGGAAGTTGGCGTTGTGATAACCCGTGTCTCGGAAAGCACGTTAAGCCGTTGGTCCTGCGCCTGATCTCTCTCCGGTCGTGTCGGATTGCCGTCCCATCGGACTATGAGAGTGAGGGAAGAGTGAGTGCACCTGTGTCTGCGCACACACTTGTGCACTATAATATCTCCCGCATCGATGGCTAGTCTCCGCTAAGATAGGCTGCCATGGCCGAAATTTGGTCTGAAAGAAAGAAAAGAAAGAAAGAAAGAATAATGTTTATTTGGACACAGTTCGTGAAACACAAAAAATAAAAAAGCGAAAATACTGGATATAGTCTCGAGGACTATTATTATTTGGTTCTTATAATAAGATATTTCAAAAGTCATGCAAGCATGTTTAAATTATTAGTGAAAATCATTGTTATCGATTAAGTGAAAACCTTGTTACACTGCATTTAGGGCTCGTACTGTGTCAACCACATTCTGTATAGGGTGTGGGCCCACACCCTATACTTATACTACTACTCCTCCATAGATCTATTTTATAACGAAATGGTATATTATCGGTGATAACACGATCCGCCCATACAGTTACATGAAAGCCGACATCTTTGTAAGCTTAAAGGAAATTCGGTAGAATTGTGATAAATGCTTGCTTCGTGACAGGTGGCTTTGTACAGGAGGTGCCAGCATATTGACTCGTCGCATGAGCGGAAACTCACCGTAAACATAGTGAATCTACCTAACCAATTGATTGATTACTTTAAAAGCCTTTTTGATGTGTCACATGACGGTGAGTTACCGAAGTTATTATTTGGAATAACGACGTACGTATGGGAAGTTAATATTGGTTTTTCACGTTTTGAGTAAAGAAATAAACTGACCATAATAATTACAATTTTGAATTATTATGTATCTATTCATAGTATTCATGTAAATACTAAAACATTTTTCATTTTTGATGTGTAACGTCTTTATTTTTGCTTTCCTGCAATCTGTGGGAGTGATTTCGTGAAAAGGGACGGAAGTGTGTAACAGGAAGCCGCTCTTCTTCTTTTCGTGTGGTTAGTGACTAACTTGGTGTCAGAGTTTTAAAGCCGCCCATGGCCCTCTGACTTGGCTTCACATGCCGTCGAGAAATATCTCTCAGGCATGCCCATTTACTCACGATGTTTTCCTTCACCATTTTTGAAGCAAGTGATAATTATACAATACGCACATGAATCCGAAAAGTCAGAGGTGCGTGCCTTGTGTTCGAACTCGAGACCTTATGACTTGGCAGTCTGACGGTCACACCACTAGGCTATCACTGCTAGGAAGCCGATGAAGCGCGCGCTATTTGATTTGACCAACGAGTGCGCGTGGTGCTAGAGTTGGCCGTCAGATGGTACCAACCCATTTTCCGAGATGTTGTTACTGTCAGCCAAGATGTTAGATGTTACACATAATATGCGACTAATGTAAGGCTAGCTCGTTTTTCTATGTGACTATTACATAGTAAATCAAATATAACTTTGGAAATAGCTATACTTAACCAACAATCAAATTAAACACACATGAGCTACAGGATTGACGTGAAGAGACAATGCCATGCTATCATCCACAGCAATTGCCGTGGAGCACCGCCTCACCAAGTCCGTATCTAATGAAAGCGCGCTACCCTCATCAAACAGGGATTTATGTGGCTTCACGAATTAAACTAGCAGTCGTTGCACTGCGACTGACGACTGACGACAGTCGCGCGACTCTGCGACTATCATCCGCCATGCGGGTATTATCGTCACTCCCGCCGCAGATAAGCGCGACCTTCGACTAATACAATCGACTGATGTTCGCCACGAATTAACACTTTTATTCCCTTTGAAGTGACCTTTACTGGGAGTTGCTTTGGAGATACAGCCCTCCACTAATCTCTACTTCGTTGTAGACAAAGCAACGCAGACAATGTTAAATGTAGGCTTTATTTTATTGTTTACTTATTTATTTGGTATCTTTATATCTCCACTTTGTAGAACTTTGCTACTTAAATAGCAAACATAATATTATATTTTATAGTGAAGACTAATATTTGCACAGATGAAGCTCCAAGTAAACATACGAAGAATAAGAAATTAAAAGAAAAGACCCCTCGAGAATATGCGTCGAGAGAAATCCTATAAATCTCGTGGAGTTCAATTGCAGGGTAAATACTTTCGTGATAGTCCTCGCTAAATGCAATTTACCCTTGAGAGCGAGCTTGAGCTTTCTTTAAGAATACCACTAATAATTTATACGTGTGTCGATAGTGTAAACATTTTGGGGAAATGCAGTGTACCATTTCCTATTTATCACTTGCAACGATTTCCATGAAACAGTGCTTCTAACAGCGTCAGTTTATGATATTCAAAACGACGATGAAAATCTTCAGAATAACTCAACTCCTAAGTGTATAAATATCCAAAATTATTCCCTTTATCATTCAAAAATAATTCATCTACTTAACTTTTTCTTTTATGCTAAAATTCTTTGAAGTCGAGGAAAGCTCCCAAAAAGTAATTTTATTAATTACGAGTCAGGAATTCAACAAAGTTCCAAGCCGGAGAGGTCCTTTTCTTTCGCAGAGCGATCCATTATCTTATGAAGATTTAGAAATTCCTGCGGTGTGCGTCTCGCTCGTCGCGCCCCTGTGTCCCCCACAGACAACGGATGCTCTAACAAAAAAACAAGCATTCTTTCACAACTTTTATTAAATTATGCATATAATACGTATGAATCACTAACGACGCCGACGTTCACATAATGTATGTAAAACATAAACAACCAAGTTAATGCAGGAATTTGTGTTGAAAACTTAAATACGCGTGGGCCTACCAAAAGTTAATAAATACGTTTTGGAATTCGCATTAATATGTTAGGACAAAGGCCACAAATCGCAATGTACATATTTCGTCGGAAGGTTCGGCAAGTAGCCGGCGTGCGGCGCGGCGAGCCGCTCTAAGGAAACAAAGGGTGGAGGGTCGCCATGACTGCCCCACGGCCATTTTCTCTGTAAATGTTGCCGTACTTCTCTTTGTCGTTTTGTTCGTGGGCAGGTCACGAGAGGGCGCCATAGACAAGCTCATTTACCCTCTTTACCAGAAAACTCTCTAGTTGACTCCATGAAACCGCAAGGTTGACGGGAACAGGTAAGTAACTTTATCGGGTCATTAACATTGCATTATGTTTTATTTGCAAACCCGATCATTATATTAATGAGACTCTCACGTGTTGGGCTAAAGTTACTTCGTTTACTTGTTCACTGATAAACATTCAGTTAATGTGTGTACGTAATTTTGATTAAGAGCAAGTATCTACATACGAACTTACTTACTCTTATTTCAAGATATTGCTTACCCATGTGTTTTATCTAAATGCAAATGAGTGAACCTGAAAAGTTCTGTATTTCTACACTTTTAAGTTCACAGAAACCATTGATATAAACTAGCTATGTTTATTTCAATTTGTTTGAATCAACGACAGGATTGCATAGAAATTATTGTTTTATAATTCAACAATACATGCATTTATGGATGTCGGATGTCGTTGTAGACTTGCTGAAGGGGACTCTTTGCGTCGGAAAATTCTCATCGATTGCAGAAATACACTGTAAGGGTGGAAACACACGTCGCGCTCGTCTCGACTTCCGACGACGTCGTGCTTACGCATGCATAGCTAAGCATGCAAATCTGATCCTATCCTAACCCGCGATGCGCATATATCCAATCGAATCATGACAGCTGAATGCGTATTGAAGCTAATTAGCGTTTTCGCTCTAAATGTGTTACAGTCTAACAATAGTCTCAGGCTTTCAGCCACAGTATACCTGCGACAGTGTAACAATAGCATGCATATAGATCTTTACTGTAAGTAATGAATATTAGGCGAGGAGTAGCTATCTAATTGATTATTCTGTTTAGTTACCCAACGAGGTTTATTGAATATTTTACAAGATTGCCTAGCGGACAGGCGGCTGGATTTGCGAAGTTACATATTTAATTATCACTCAAGTTATGTTATTGAAGTAAACTTAACTCTGTGGCGTAAATATCAGCGTAAGATGAATAGGCTGGTAAAAATTACTCCATCTGTTACTGAACGTTGGGTTCTTATCAGCCTTTAAACGTAAGTTTCAAAATGGACGTTTCATACAGTGTATGAATTGATAAAACTACTCTTTGCTTGCTTTTATCAATAGACGAAAATAGTGTTACTGAGAGGCTGAAAAAAAAACCCCCACAAATCCCCCCCTTTCTCTGATAATAAAGTTAACGAAACCTTTGACACAAGTCACGGTTGTGCGTGTAGTACAACACCTTTGTGCTTTAATTATAACTATTCTGTGGACGCCTGGTCTCACAAAAGTGTTCTCACCATAGAGGCAAAGTTACTGGAAAACCACCACGAGAGGGGGAGGAACAGAACGTGAGTCTCCAATGATCCTGCTAGGCCAGCAGAAGTAAACATTATAAGAAACTTCTATAGAAAAAAAATTAGCTTTATTTATATTATCCAAAGTTATAAGCTGATTTCTAGAATACTAAGTAAATGAATATAAATTCCACAATTCGTAAATGAATATAAATTCCACAATTCGTAAATGAATATAAATCCTGGTATAAGCAACATAATATCTTTTACAGTTAACTTCAGTGTAACTTTTAGCGTATGATTAATTTTGCACAATATTACACTATATAGCGGTCTTTGAACCTAATACGTTGGTTCTCGAGCTCGAAACACTAAGTAAACAGGACCTACTAGTGGTATTCATATTCATTTATTCAATAACAATTTACATTGTGTCTGAATGTCTATAACTAAATACCTATATAAGAAACATTATGCATGCAATATTTATTTAAATCATTACAATAATCCAAATTACATTAAAATCAGGATAATAATAAAAAAATAAAAAATAAAAAAACAAATTAAATGTCATACGTCGATTCATTAAATTCAATAAAATTTTCATTTCATATCAATAAAATTATGTTACGTTCAACTTTTGTGTATTAATTTATAATTCATCAATAGAATATAGACACTTATTTAACAAGAACCGCTTAAGCTTATTCTGAAACCCACTTGTATATACTAGACTTTTTATTTCAGTCGGCAATTTATTGAAAATTTTCAATGACTTGTAGTAGGCGCTATGCTTTACAACGTTTAGGTGAGTCACTTGTTTCATCTGGAGATCTTTTCTTCTTGTACTCTCCCTTTTTTTCCTTTCATCTTCAGTCTCATATTCAAAGATATATTTTGATAAGTGACTAAGTAGGACCAAAATGTACAAACTTGGGACTGTCAATATATTTAAGTTATTAAAATGTGGCTTGCATGATTCTTGCTGTTGAATTCTATTTATGGTTCTGACTGCTCTTTTCTGAATCACAAAAGCTTTTTGAGTATTGTAATCATAACTTCCTCCCCAGAAAAGTATGCTGTATCTCAGTTTTGACTCAACTAATGCGTAATAGACCATTTTTAAATGTTTTATGGTTACCTCGTTTCTTAAACTTCTTAGTACGTAACAGGCAGAGCTGATTGCTTTCTCTAGGTATGTTAGCTCTTGTTTCCATTTTAACTGGCTGTCGATGTGAACTCCCAGAAACTTAACCACTGGGACCACGTTCACTGTTTCTCCATTTATGACGCAGTCAATGCTATCTTTATTTTTAGAAGTTGAACGAAAAAGCATTACATTGGTTTTACTGGCATTAACTTTAAGACTGTTAACAGCAAACCAGCTATGGAATATATCTAAGGTTTGATTAACTATGGAATTAAGAGAGTTTATATTGGCAGCCGAAACAACTGCATTGGTATCGTCAGCAAACACCACAAGCTGGATAGATCCCGCAGCTTTTCCAGTCATGTGTTGTATAAGGTCATTAACAAAGGCAATAAAAAATATCGGACCCAGTATGGAGCCTTGTGGTACGCCAGTGTGCACAGGAGATAATTGGGACCTATATGTTTCTAGACTTGGACAATTTTTGTCTGAGGAATTTATCTGTGACACCACTGCTTTGATCTCCACGAACATCTTCCTATTTTTTAAATATGACGTGAGAAGTGCCAATACTTTACCCCTGACACCGTAGTGCTCAAGTTTTTCTAGCAGTAGTTTATGATCCACCGTGTCAAATGCTGAACTTAAGTCTAAGAAAAGCCCAGCTACTTTCTGTTTGTCGTCCAATCTGCTAACTATGTCCTTAATTAGAGTCGCTATTGCGTCTTGTGTCCCAACGTTTTTCTGATAGCCAAATTGTCTTCTACTTAAAACTCCATTTAGGTTGAAGTGTCTGAGTAATCTAGTTTTAATTAACTTTTCAAGAATTTTTGAGTGAATAGGTAGTAATGAAATTGGTCTGTACATCTTTGGGTCTGTTTTAGATCCTTTTTTGTGTACAGGTATTATTTTGGCTATCTTTAGTTGATCTGGAAAAATTCCTTCGTCAAAACATTTGTTATAAAAAATGCTTAAAGGTTCCGCTAGTACGTCTATATTGTCCTTTATTACTGATATATTTATGTCATCATAGCCACAAGATTTTTTGTCGTCCATATTTTTCACCATTTTGAATATCTCAAAGGGAGTGACAGGGTCTAGGACAAGGTCATTGGTTACTCTTTTTGCACTTTTACGTAGGATATTTATAGCAGCCCCAGTGCATGTAGTGGTTGATGAATTAAGTTTGAACTGCTGGGCAAATATATTCACAATATCTGATGGTTCTGACACAATCTTATTATTTGATTTTAAAATTATTTTTGTATTGTTTTTCACACTCTTATTTCTATGTTTGTTTATGACTTTCCAAACATCTTTTGAGATGTTCGTTGATTTTGCTAATTCAGATTGTACTGTTAGCTTTTTGGCCATATTTATTACTTTCCTGTACAGAGCGATGTATTTTTGCCTATAATCTATCACAGTATCATTTTGTCTATTCCCTTTGCCAGCATAGAGAAATCGTTTCATTTTACTAGAAACCTTTATTCCCTTAGTGACCCAGCGCAGCTGCGTATTACGAGTTACGTGGACCTGCAGTTTCCTTTTTCTAAAACAGCGTGTGAACATTTCTTCAAATTGCTTTAAAAATGAGTTTATTCCGAAATCACTCCAGTCTTGATTTAATAGCAAATTCCTAAAGTTTCTTCTTGTATTTGCATTAAAAATTCGTTTAGTAATTTGAAGACTACTGTTTTTTATATTCCTACATAGGTCGTTACTTTTGAATACTGTTCTGCAAAGTAATCCCGCATGTCCATCTGCCAAGCCATTGTGGTCAACATCGCAACTTATCACGCAATCGTCTGATAAATTGGAGAAGACATTGTCTATACAAGATCGTGAGTCATTTCGAATAAATGTAGTCGAACTAACTAGAGGTCTAAAGTTGTAACATGTCAATAAATTTAATAAGTCATTTCTTTTTTTAGTGTCAGTTGATAAGTCAATATTAAAATCACCGCAAATAACACAGTTCTTGTTAAAGAAATGTTCTAATAGTTTTTCGAGCCTCACCATAAAAGTGTCTAAGTTTCTATCATAAGGCGTACGATAACAGCAACACACAGATAGGCCTGTTGAAACATCTCTGACACAGCATATTTCAAAACTATCCATTTTATATAATTTTTTGGCAATGGGCAGGTCCTCGTATTCCCTATCCATTTCTGCTAGGATAATAGTCCCTCCTCTCAGCTTATTTACTCTGGTATTATATGATGCAACATTGTACTTTGAAAGATTTAACAAAGAAACTAGTTCTTCGTTAAGAAAATGCTCGCTAATACACAAATAATTCGAAGGGCTACTCAAGCTATCTAGATATATTTCTAACACATCTTTCTTGTTATTTAGGCCACACATATTTTGATGAAAGATGTTTAAACGATTACACAAAGAACAACCTACAGACTCGTTTAGATATGTTACAGTTGACACATGTTTATTAACGAAAAAATGTTTCTCTATCCAACATTATCTTTTTTTTAAAGTAGTATGGAATAGTACCAGGTTGTAACTGGCCGATTTTACTGTTTTGTTGTTTATTAACGATAGTTAAACTGTCACAGTTATTTTCATATTCAGATATTAGTGATATGTAGCTATTCAAGTTCTGAAAGATATTTACAATGGCCCTATTGTTGACTTTGCCTGTATATTTAGAAAACATTTTATAATTATATTCCAGATTTTTGTTGGTATCAAACAAATATGCATATTTAAAAGTCTGATTACTTAGGTACATAAGTCGATTGAAAGCTTCTATTCTAGTATTAAATAAGTTAACATTCCATTTTAATTTAAAATTAGGAGAACACAGAATAACATTAGTATGCATTACATTTTCAATTTTACATTTTATGAGATTAACTATTTTTTCATAATGATTGGACTCTAAAAAGTCTTTTTCGCCTAGGAGGATTATACAATAGTCATTTATAGTATAATCTACCAATTTCTTGTCCAATGATGCAAGGAGCTCCGCTGTACCCGCATTAGGCATACAGTAGTGACAGATTTTGGCGTTCGGAAAAGTGCTTTCGGCAATTCTTAATATATTATTTACATTATTCTCACTAATTATACATAATTTATTGTAACATGTGTTTTCGACAGTTAATTTATGTTGAGTCGTCGATCCCATTGCTTGTTCTGTTATCGAAGTGCCCTCTGTAGTTACGTGTAGTGGCAGCACATTGTAGACAACATTAGGTTCCTTATCATGTAAGTTTGAATCTTCAGACGGTGGTTTATTTACTCCAATTTGCTGATCAAAACACTGTTGTGTATTTTTTGGAATATATAACTGTATATCAGTTTGTGTTTGTTTCGTTTTACAGTTTGTTAGAGGTTTCCGCTTTGGAGTACTTTGGTTTATTTTAATTGGGCTAATTGTTGTTACTTTTTTGTATAATTGGTTTTTCTTAATCAAGTCTTCATTTGTGAACCTAAGTTTACTATTTTCTAAATTCAATATGTCTATCTCCTTGTGAGCACTATCTAATTCAGATACAAGTTTTTGGATTTCTTCCTTTAATGCTCGTACTTGATCATAGTCTTCGTCTTCTGATATGTCAGGCATGCTACTAGCAGTGCACTCGATTATCTGTGACGTCGAGTCACTGTCGTCTGGAGCAGGGTCCGAATTGGTTCGAACGCGCGTACGACGAAATGTAATATTTTCTAGGAAATTCATACTAGAAATCTTGAATTTAATTTATTCTCAAAAAGAATTTCTTGTCTTTACACTTTATTGTCCAGGTTTGAACTCACATACTCTGTACTGACAGTCGATGTGATATACCACTTGGTCAATCTGACATTAGATTACGTTGTAAAATTTAGAATCATTAAGCGAGCGAATAGTGACTAATTGTTTGTAAACTAGATGGCTCAGTTTTAAATGACAAGATGTTTATTTTCTTTAGGGGCAGGTAACAGAGTTCGGTAGTATAAAATTTTACACTAGATGGCGCGATTCTAAGATTTAATGTTCATACAATAATTTTTATAGTCACACTGGTTGATGTCTGCTTATTTGTTTTCCACATAATTCTGTAATGTTAGTTAGTTTTAACGCACACAAATGTTAGTCACAATTTTTATAAATACAAAAAGTTAATATGTTTCGCTGAGTATGGAACTCACGACTTTTTACTCGGCAGTCTCAGCTGATGCCTCACGGTCACTTAGCTGTTAATGGATTTGCTTGAAATTAGTGTATGGTTCCTACGATTTTTTAATTATTATTTTTTACGTTAGAGATCACGGGTGTTCAAATTTAAATGTTTATACCACAACCGTCTCAATTATTTTACAACTAAGTTTATGCACTTATCATCGTTTAAAACACAGTAATTATCAATTGTTTCACATTTATTTGCAAGTTCTTAGCACTTCAATAGTTTTTATAGGAAATTCAAGTCTAAAGTTGATTTATTTGACATTTTGAACATAACTGTTTATACACAATTTTGGTGAGGTTTTTAGGGCACTTTCCTTGATCATTATGTTTGGATAACACTTGCACTTGTTTATAAGTATTTTATTTCCATATTTCACTATTTACTATCGGCGTATCTTTAATAATAGTATTTTTAAACAATGAAATGCGTGGAGCTGATGTAATGCATGGCACTAGCGCCATCTATGAACCCAAAAACCAACAACTAAGCAGGTACCAACACTAAGTAGCTGCATGGACTTAAGTATGAACAAAACTCTAGTGTTGCTTCCTGCAAGTTTTCACCCAGTTAGGAAAGCGAATAACGATAGTTAGTTAAGTACCTGAAGCATTATATAATGATTGTTTATGTTACTCAGCTGGCTAAGAAGGCAATTTTTACTATAATAGTATTTTTTAGGGTTCCGTATCTCAAACGGAAAAAAAGGAACTCTTATAGGATCACTCGTGTGTCTGTCTGTCTGTCCGTCTGTCACAGCAAATTTGCTCCGAATCTAATGGACCGATTAAGTTGAAATTTGGTACATATATGTATTTTTGTGACCCAAACACGGATGTGTAACGTAAATAAATGAATTTTGAATGTTGGGCCGCAAATAAGAAAATAAAAATAAAGTTTTGCAAACTGAACCGTGCGACATATCAAATGAAAGAACATGTTGCGAGGATCTCAAATGTATTTTTTTTTAATAATTTTAAACTAAATACTTTTTAAGATATTTAAGAACATTAATGAAAATTGACCATTCCCTCCCCTTATCTCCGAACCTTCTGAGCCAAAATTTTTGAAAAAAATTCTGACAATGGTTCTTTACTCATAGATTACAGGAAAACCTATAAGAAGCCTATGGTCTTAAAATAACATAGTAAATCTCTCAATATTGTTGTTGTAATGTTAAGTTTGTTCTTGGGATGAATTCATCTCAACTAATTCGGTCCGACACGCACTTGACCAGTTTTTTTTTTACGTAACTGGCGAAATGTACTTTAAGTACCCCTCTGCTTAACCCTTTGGGGCTTACAGGCGTGATGTTATGTAATGTGCTAGTATTTAAATTTCTGGAATCTGGTCTCTACTATTTTCCAATCTTTAAAAAATAAAAAAGGTATTTGATCTTTGGGTTTTATTCCAAAGAATACCTACAACAAAGCTCGTCTTCTTTATATTATAAATTTCACTGGTTACTTGTACGTAATATATGGACGTCTGACTGTTTTAGTTAACTGGTTCGTTTGAGTCTGAGATTTAGGGACTCTGTTGGGATTGACACGACACATCAAAGGTGCCTGCAGGCGTCCAAATATCGCACCCAATCCAATCTGCAGGAAGATTAATTGGACTACCGGTCAGATTCGCAAAATAGGTGTGAAATTGAGACCGCTATGTATGGCTCTTTGGGTGTTGGGCAGTACATTATATAACTGCAAGGATTATTTGTTTGTCATGTTGTGTCAGTGATATCGTTACTGGAAATTAAAACAGAAATGCAAAGCTCTACGTCTTTAATATGATGATTTATTTTTTATTTACACGTCTATGTTGAATTGTAATTGCACGCTACAAACCTTTGCATAATTTCTTATCTCGTTTTCATACAAAAGCCTATAAGCGGGTATGTGAGCGCGTTCGTCGCGTGTCGGTATAGAAAATTTCAATAATCCCCATAGGTTTGCGATGCGATGAGCGGCTCGCACGTGTCTCGGATTACGCGTAATTGATGGTCCCCGTGTCTAATCTCTGCACTTTGCTCCCAGGCTCGCAGGCCCCCCCACGTTCTGTTTCAAAAATATTTTACCAAGTACCTACAGACCTACATTTAGCAACTAGTTTTCACTCTCCCCATCCAATCCTGATTTATTTTTTATTTGAATACAGCTTTCTCGATTATACAGTTGGCCATATTCTAAACTTGTCGAAACGATTTTGCTTTTAACACACACATACAGTACACTTTTATTACATATGTATTTACATTTTACGAGGACTACATCGTTATTTGAGATAAGCGGGTAATATTGGGTACGCAATTTCGCGAAATAGGGTGTCAGATATCTTTTAATTATATGGTTAGTGTGTGAAACTTGTTTACCCAAATTCACGCGAATTTTGATGTTTGTGGAAATAGTTTCATATTTTATTATTTCATCGTTAAATAACCAGCGGTGGTGTAAAGGTACCTGAAATGCCTTTATTTATATGAAGGGTTAATAGAAAAAATTAAGGGAAAACCCCTGAAATTTGTGTAGCATTAATTCGTTAATCTCGTAATTTAGCTCGAGCGCTCAGTCGCCGGCGCGCGGCGAACAATTCGCGTGAGCTCCTTATCTGCAGATATTTAAATTCCTGCCTGAGCCTCAAAATAGTTCAAATTAAATGGAGCTTGTAAATTAAGTGTTGCTATCACGCAATCCCGGGGAAATAGCTCTAAGTGGTTTCAGTACGATCTAATATTTTATCTTGCTCGACTTAATGGCTAATTTAAATAATCTAGACAACATTCCAGCGATATGTAAACAGATGAAGTTACTGAAACTTGGGCTCCAGATTAATTTGTCGATTGCTTGATTAAATACCTACATTAATTTAAGTGATTTGAACCAGACAGATTTATTAACTTAGAATAAACAGAGCATTGAATTAATGTAGACTAGAATCTGAGATATAATATCTATCTAGATTAATCAGGGATTGAAGAAAACATTTTATTACGCATTGTTCTTTGTATTTCTGTGGCTGTGACTCTACATAACTCGCGTCAATGAAAGCGTGCTGCAACAAAATTCCTGAAAGTTCTCCATGTAGTGATAAAATATGTTAAAGACAGGACTTATGCTTTTGGTTAACTAAAACCACTTCACCAACACAGCCACCTAAAATCTAACTCCAAAGGTTTATACGTCATGAGATGTCTTATAGAGTTCGCGGTTCGTATGTACGAGTACTCCTGTGGGATAAACCATAACTCTTCTATACGTAATGTATAATTTTGTCTGCGATTATATTGCCGAAAAACAAAAATAGGTATGATGAGAACCGACAGACGGTAGCGGGGCGTGTGCGGGGCGGGAGCGGGGCGGGGGCGCTGCGGCGGCGGGCCGCGATCACTCTCAGGGGCAAACAGCGACGATTGAATGTGAAAATTTAATTCAGGTCATTTTCATCGCAGGAGTAAAGGAATCTATTATTTTTCCCCAAAGAAGACTATTACTCAGCTAACATTTTTTAAATATGAATTTCATAGCGGTGGGATCTCCGTTTATTTATGCAGTTCACGTCAGCTCCAGTGCTCCCGAGCTTCTTCAAGGCTACTTCTATTTGTTAATGTTATCACAAGTGCTTGCTATTATGCGGAAACTTTTTATTGTTGTTGAAATCTACCCGGAAATCTTCGGGAAGTTTTCGTAAAAAAGCAATGCGTACATTATAAATGTAGTTATAGGAACAAGTCTGGTGAGAATGCGCAGCCATCATGCTGGCACGACTTTGAAAAATGCTAATTTGGAGCACGGCTTGGTGCTGAACCTTCCTACGGCAGCATTTAAATGCAAGCTAACTTGTCAAACTTTGGCGGCTCACAAATGAACGCCGCTCGTAGGTCTCGGCTTGAATAATTCTAGACCTCGAATAAAATATCTCTTTCATTCCTTTGCTTTTATGATCGGCTGTACTTGTAAGTGATTTTGGTAGAACACAATGTTATAAGTAATGGAATAATAAAAATCCATTTATTTTGTTAGACTTCTCTATTTATGTTTACCACTGCAATATGTAGCTATTCCCAATAGCGGCTATGTAGTTAGGTAAGTCAGTACCTACCTGAGTAGAAGTACCTACTTACTTGAAGTATTATATTTTATTATGAATTCATATTTACAAGCTCAATGCCTACGAACAGACGTTTAATAACTCAGCCGTCGACGGCTACATGGTATCTCTCTTCGATTAAATTAGTCGATTAAATTTTCATATTCAATCTTGAGTTGTTTACTAAAGGGAAGCATCGCGTCTCTGAACCAGATTTTTTGCCGTTCAAATCTCCACCTAAAGCTTGTAAGATAAGGTTGATTTTAGTTGAGTAAAAGAGAAGCCTAATAGTTAAATATTCATACGATCTATGATAAGAAAAAAACAGTCGAACTCACCAAATATTGCTTGCATTTCGGGCCGGACCGGAAAGTCGGCGTATGTTGATACTCTTACTCCGGTTCTCTTGTCTAATTTTTGGTATAAATACAAGACAAGTTATTTTTACTTTATCTAAAACCTATTAATGTATTTTTAGTTCGGCAAAGCCTTTAGATCTAAGCATATTGTTTTGTCTTTCACAGAATGTTTAAATTTATATTCATGGAGCACAATAATTTATTTCAGGAGTGATCCGAATAGAGACCTAAGACTCATTTTGTTGTGAATATTTAGGTTAGGAGGTAATAATTTACATTACGAAGGTCGTCTAATAACGAGTACGTACCTATCTACCGAGTTATTGATGAGTAACATCTTTCCTTCGGTTTCCTGCAATCACAGAACCTTGACCTGCAATCTGTGGGAGTGATTTCGTGAAAAAGGACGGAAGTGTGTAACAGGAAGACAGGGAAGCATGCGCTATTTGATTTTGCCAATGAGCGCGCGCGGTGCTATAGTTGGCCGTCAGAAACGAACTTGACGAGGCCCTGCCCCTTATATGTTGCTTTATACTTATACACAAAACATAATATTAAAAGCTTGAAACGCAACACACATAGGTATATCAATTTTGTTAAAAGTTTCCAAAAAAAAAATAATTATGTGAAGCTGCAGTAATATTCATTTCATAATTTGGCAAATATGCGAGTAAATAAGGACTATAATTATTTATTCTGCTATACCTTTATTATTTATTATATTTACCTACCCACATTATACGTTTATATCTGGTTAAGACACATAAATGGAATCATAAAGTTTCAATTTATTTTAGTAGTGTTTTACGTTTACCGAAACAGTTGTACTAGGAGTATTGAAATTAATCTACTTGATATTTATTATGATGAAGTAATATTTCGACAATAGAATAGCGTATCTTTATTCAAACATAAAATATGGTATATATTTCCAGTAGTTACAGTAGTAGGTAGTTTTACATATTTTGCTTACTTATTTTAGCATTCAAAGAATACTTAAAAAAAATATTGTATGTCCTAACCTAGATTTGGATGAAGTTTGGCACAAAAGTAGACCGTGAACTTTTGTGCCAAAGTTCATCCAAATCCATTTAGCCGTTTTATCGCAAAAGCGTAACAAACAAACATACAAAAATCAAATCTCTTCTCTTTTTTAACCCCCTACACAAAAATAATGTTATAAGGTTGACCGCTCTGTGCGTCTGTCTGTGGCACCGTAGCTCTTAAACGGGTGAACCGATTTGAATGCGGTTTTTTTATTTGAAAGCTGGTTTAACACACACGTGTTTTATCAAAATCGGTTCAGCCGTTTGAAGATTGTCGGATCTTTTCTAGTTGATGAAAGGATGTGAGCGTCTTCCACAGGTCTGATCGGTTTGAAATTTGTTATTCTGTTACTTAAATGGTATTAGATATAGTAACCTTGAACTGATGCTGCAGCATCACCTGGAATTTGCAGGATACCCTCCCTTACCAACTTACTGCACAGTTATCGTGTTTGGGCTCATTGGAATGGAATGAATAGGTTATAAATAGATGGTGAACAGGGTCTGGTGATGGAGTAGGAAAGAGAAATGAGGAAATGTTGGTGTCGGAGGTTTTTAAATTTTAATATAATTTCACATTAGTTTAGAAAACACTTCAATCATAATAATATAGCTAATAGACAATAGGGAGGTACCCCTGCTTTGTAACAATTCATAAAAATATTTGCTTCTTTTATACATATCTCTATAATATACGAATCAGGATGTAATTGAAATCAGATCCACTGTTTCATTGATTATTGTAATTCCTGTATAGCCTGTAAGTACCTCAGAATTGTCCTTTCATTTAGAATCTAAGCACGATTACGTATGATAGCACTGTTATGATGATAATCGCAAGCTCAATCATGTACCACAGACCATTATGTAAGCGATGCCGTTTGTTCTCGCTATCACGACGCACGGTCATCATTAAGCCTAGTTTCCACGAGCTCACAATTTTCCCATTCCGCGTGGAAAACTAGCTAAATCTGAAACTCGTGTTCGAGTATGAAGCCGACTCTAGGTTTAATACTGCCGCTCAAACCGAGTTCGTGTACCTGGCGGTCGTTGTCTTAGCTACTTTAATATATCATAACCATAAACCGTAACAAATTACTTGGATATAAACAGTGCGGAATAGGAAACGTTATCCGGAAAATATTCATGTAAGGTATACATACACCCAAACCACGTTTATTTCCTACATAATTTCATTTCGCCTAAAGTGACTTTCAGAGGTTGTAATGCTAATTGAGTTTGTAGAATCGTTGAGTAAACTAAAACAAGGTGTTTAGTTTCATACAGCCGTTGGCTACACAGACCGTGCCGACTTAACTTTCATTAAACGCAACACCCAACCCCTTTAATATTATTTCATTTGAAAATTTTGAATTGTTAAAATTTGTTTTTGTGTGCATACATACGAGGTAGCGGCTGCCTTTATTTTATAAATATGCGAATGAGCGATGCTGATTCACTTACTGACTTACTTGAATTACGTTTATAAACTTTTGATGTCGACGTTACGCCAGTTAACATCTTTTCATCGTCGACTTTCAAAAAATATTAAAATGCTTTCCCCAAAGTTACAAATGACTGCGTCTCTCTGCTTATTTTCAATTTATTCACGTTTCGTTACGGAGAGCTGTGTTAACGTTGCCAACAAATTTCCAAAGTATTGCGAAACTTACCAATCTGAACGAGTATTTTTAATTCATTTTCTTTCGCCCCACAACTTTCTTTTATACCGATTCGTAACAACATAGGCACGGTGTAGTTACAAGTTTACTTAGAAATTTTCTTTGAAGGTGCTTATTTATGATGTTTTCGCGGTTTCATTCGTCATTTTCGGAACTTCAATTTGCCTCAAATTGGATTCTCTTGGAACCTTTATAAAGTGAAGTGAAGATTATTAATTTCATAAAATACTTATTGGTAAAATATAATATGAGATCCTGACGCACGAATTACACAGTACTTACATTTGACTCATATTCTATTGAGATATTCCAGATCCTTATTTAGTTTTCTCTACCTATCTACTTACTAACTAGTTTATCAATGAAAATGGAATGAATGCAATTTATGAACAAGGTTTTGGGTCGGAGCCATGCAGGATTGTGATGTTATTTTTTTCATGCATCCACAGTTTTTGCCATGTTAAGGAAATTATTTGAACAGGCCGTTGCTCTAGCCTGCAGCCACATATGAGACAGGCTGGACAGTAGGTAAACCTACTTTAGCTACCCACATGATACAAGGAAAAATATGTGTTGTAATATAACAAGAAAGCCTATTCAAGTCAGTGTATGTGTTGTATTACCAGCCAGAAAAGTAATTAGTCAGTATATGTGTAGTCTGGATTTGTGCCCGGTTGATGGCAATAGGCTTGCCCCCTATAACATGAAACTTAAACATAACTGGCGAATTGTGGGTATACTATAGGTACAGCTCTGCCTAACCCTTCAAGTAATACAGGCGTGATGTTATGTCATGTTAAAATTACCAATTAATTAAATTTAAAAAGGCCACGCTGATGATACGGTAGTGGAGGTCATGACTAAGAAAATAGTACTTGTAAAGTATATTCATGTTTGACTCTTACCAAATTAATATCAGAAAAGTTCTATATTTGAATAAATGCTTAGGAAAATTATTTCTACCTCTCTGATATCTCGTCAGAGGGTAGGTAAATGTACGTGTGGCTGAGGATTATAAAACTCAGTCAGTACCACGGCTGTTTATCTTCGTAGAACGAAACGCTCGACATAGCGCCACTTTGTTTTAGTGCTGTATGACATTTCTGCTTGCCTGTGATTAGCTGTCGTAGGCTACCTAAATTTATTTTGAATTTTTGACAGATTGACGTTACCGGTATTGTATTGATCGAGTAAAGTCGTTTGCTTGTTGTGCCAAATTCACCAATGAAACTGAACGCCATCAACACATCTGAACAGCGTTCAAGAGCTGTCAATGTAAACATTTCTGACACTGACAGCTCTTGAACGCGGTTTAGATGTGCTGATCGCGTTCAGATTCATTGCTGAAATCCGCCCTAAGTAATCTGTGGTCGGTACTCAGATACGTAGCACTCGTAAAAGGCGCGCGTGCATGACAAGTTGCATGAACTGAGGGCCAATTCTCGTAATTTAAGAACGTTGTCTCAATCTGTCAAAAATACCTCTAATTTTCATACATTTTTGACAAGTTTTTGACATTGATTGTCGATCACTAGTTGAATTTGAACGTTATAAGCGTTACTAGAATTGGCCTTCTGAACTTTGACGAAGCCAAATGAGTTACGGGATAGAGACTTTAGTTTTGTACATTTTCATTGTTCATGTGAAAGTAAACAGTTAGATTAGGCCTTCTGCACATTCTCTTTCTATAGCGCACGTTGTTTGGCGAAGTAGCAGAGCGGGTTCGATTCGCCGCGGGCTGGCTCACGCCGCCGTACAACCTCAGGCAACGTATACATTTTGTTTGTTATTGTTTAGAATTACCTACCCAAACAAACCGCCTCATAAATTCCTAACTTTCCACCCTTAACTTTTATACTGACCTATTTGTATAAAGTGTTGAAAATTATTACTTAGTCATAACATAACTGCAACGTCGAGAGTTGCGAAAACTTTTTCATGTAAAAAATGTGGTGTTAATCTTGTTCGTAGTAAAGATTTGAATATTATTATATGTTTTTTATAAATGAAGGCAGTCGTTGGAAAATCTATTTGAAAGCTTTGTCATTTATCAAAGACTACATACTTACTTATACTTTCAGCGCTACAAATCAGTTTATTAGACCATAATTGTTCGTTAGGTAATGGATTCGATCAATTAGAAGCGTTTTCAATTATGACCAATACGTCTCCAATAGTCATGACTAATGAAGGGAGATTAGACGAGACCTAATATTATCCGACCTTTCTCTGTCCCTTTATTATGAACTAACATATCTTAGTGAAATAGTTCAGTCGAGAGCAATGTACCAATTAAATCGTCATTTTTTAGGGTTCCCTAGTAAAATAAGGAACCGTAGTTTCACCAAATCCGTCTGTCTGTCAGTCCGAGGTTTAACTCAGAGATCCTTGGTACCAAAAAGCTGTTATTTGGCATGGTTATTCATTGTAACACAAATACAAAGCTGCGAAAAAAAAAAATTTGGATCATCAGTAAATCGTTCGGGAATTATTTCTTTTCAGTCGCCTATTTGGGTGAGGTGTCGTTGGACAGGTCATTCAAATTATTAAGCTTTAAAGTGGTCATTTTGGTTAGAGGCACATGTTTTTTTCGAAAAATAGGTTCTATGAAATACGAAGTTATTTTTGCGGTCGATAAAAACAATACTGTGCAAGTCTACATATTCATCGCAACTATGGGATGGGATTGAACTAACATCCCCCTTATTGTGAATGGTCATAAACGCACTTGGCCGGCTTTTTATTAGTTGCTAATGAAACTCGTACATTTGGCACAGATGAGCAGCGTCGTATCTATGGATCGGAAGGCGGTGAGGAACTGCCGCGATACGCCAGCAGTCCGCAGCGACAAGCATCTCCTTTTCCTCATGAGAGCACCAACCGAAGGTTATATAGAAGAAACAGGAACTCGAAAGGTACGTTCTTATACTACTTAAAACGAGAAATAATAATTTTTCTAAGGGCCGATTTATTCAATCGTCAGATATTTTTCTATACTAAAGCTGTCAAATCGTAAATTTTATTTCTCAGATAAAAACTGATAAAATGTGCCTTATGTCTATTTTATTTAAAAGAAAACCCAGCACCTAACTAGAACACAACTAGAACAAAATTTTTGCAGGCCTGGCAAAGACAACACTTTAGAGCAGAGGTCCCTAAAAGTTTTTTATGTTTACGCAAAACCGAAAAACATGCCAAGTGGTCGACCCACTTGTCATGTTTTTCGGTTTTGTGTAGAACTCCCTACCCCTGCTTACCTAATATTGAATTTAAGCAAATTCATCAACTTCAAGTGTGTTTTTGACAGCTGGTATAGTGCTACTCTCTTTGAAAGATTTAAATTTCTAACTGTAGTGAAGTGTAAAGTGAAAAAAAAAAAAAACAAGAAGAGCCCGAAATTATCTTGGACAAAGTAACAATTTGCTTGATAAAGATTTTTTTTCCTTGTTTAATTTTTGAATCAAGAATATCTAGACTACAGCTAAGATTTTAATTTTTTCTGTGCACTATAATATCCGTACTTCGCTAGGTACTAATATTTTAATAATAAATTGATATATAAAACCGTTGTAGTAAGGTAGGTCTGTTTATTACGTTTTCACGTAAAAACTAAGCAACATATCTCCGTGACAAATAAATATTTTTTACAAAATAAAAAGCTACACGCAGAGAAAATAAAAACGTAACTTATATAAAAATATATCTGTGTTGATTTGTATATTTATAAGAAAATACTAAGAAAGTAAATAGGTACTTATTATCTGTGTATAAATATGGATTATTCCATTCATGGAAAGCCAAAATTTAAGTCATGACCTGCTTAAATGGGACCCATTATCGTGGACCCCCATTTAGGTACATCTCATGGACCCCCATTTTTTTCCCGCGGACAAGACCCCTTGCAAGTCGTCGTCGACCCCTGGGTGTCGATATAGACCACTTTGGGAATCACTGCTTTAGAATCTCAGAAGATAATTTAAAATAAGTCAAAAATAATCTTGATATTTTTTTTTGTTGTATTTAGTGGAGGTTATGTGCTAGTTCGTTGCTCTTTAACGACAGGAATTTAACAACAATTTATATTTTAAAACATCATACTAATTAATATATTTTCTTTCAGGTGAGGAGATATTCAGTGCGGAACCAGGCGGTACACTGCAGCGTCGTCGACGTGCTGACGAGTTCCCGCACGAAAACAACGCGCGCAATGCACGACTCTGCCTCAATAACGGTAGTGTTATTATTTATTAATATTGTACAGCAGTGGTAGCCTAATGGTAACGTCCCGTCTTTCATATTCTCATACTCGTAGGTCTTGAGTTCAAACCCGGGCAGGTACTTTACTTTTTGTAATTTATTTCCTCATCACTGCTCTCAACACGGTGAAGGGAAACGTGCTAACCAAATATTCGAAGACATGTGACAGCTACCAACCCGCACATGACACGCGTGGTGGATTATGGCCCACTCCCTCTCACAGAGACGAGGCCTGTGTCCCAGCAGTGGAAAAGTTACGGGCTGAGTTTAATTATTACACATATATAACGTAAAGTTTCACCCGTTTCACCACTTTAAAGCCTCGTTTAGACGTGGGCAACCTCTCGACGGACAAATAATTTCTCCTCGTGTAAACAAGACTTAACGCTACTGCATGAGTGAAATTGAGAAGACATTGTCATCTTGTTGATTACTGAAGTGAGAATCTCCTGAAATATAGTAGTTGAAGTATTGCTCTAGTTAGTAGTTAAATAACCTTTTTCCATAATTTAGGTTATCCATCGCCTTAAATTGTCAAATTTTGAGCAGCAAAATGTTCTAAAGCAAAGCAAATTGCCTGACTACCAACCTGCCTGTAGTATTTGCTCGAGAACCCAAATAGATTATCCCAATTACAGTTGTTGTACTCTTAGCAATCGAGGAGTTCCTTCGCGTAACTTTCAAGTCCATTATCAGTTCCTAATCGAAATGTAGAAGTGGAAATAGAGTGCGGATTGTTTGAAAAACGAAAATCTTGAAGTGTTCCTTATGTTTGACCTACATAATATTTTTATTATTATACAGTTACAAAGGCAGCAAACAAAGATGAATGGAAAAGTATGGGGGAGACCGTTGCCCAGCAGTGGGACAGTATAGGTAAAAAAACGTAACAATTTTAACTATATAGAATGAGAATGTTTAACAATACTGTGCTGAACACGGGATCCGACATCCACGATTCGTGAAAAAAAAACGATACGCCATGACGGATGCACGTTCACATTGCAAAAGAAAACGAGATTTTTCGCGATTCGTCAAAATTTCACGATTTGTGATGCGTGTGAACACAGCCATTTAAAAAACAAGGCCGCCGTCAAAATAAAATCGAATCGTGAAACAAGACGATTCGTCAAAAAACGCGAATCATCCTCGTGTGGACGAGCCCTTACATAGTGTTTTTTGAAAAGGCGTGATAAACCAAAAACAAAACAGTATTTTCGAAAACTGGACCTACTTTTCTCTTTTTTACCACTAAATCCTTGAAACAGTTGCTCATTCATCCACCCTACTTAGTTCATATATTACTCCGCATATCTCCATGACAGGAATGTAATGATAACTGCAAGCATCAACAATAATAATGCCGTTCTGAAATGTAAGGTATGGACGAGGTATTACACATATTCAGTGTCGGATTCCAGTTTAGTTATTGTACTTAGGCATTCTGTAGTATACCTATTATGAGCGTATTACGGAGGTGGGTGCATGCCTTTGATAAGGATGCCTGGCATAGTTGCTCCGACGCATGTGACTGGCGCGAAGGTACGTGTACACAATGAGGGAACCGAATTGTATTCGTGTTTCGGGAGACGAACATGAGTGAGTCGTGACGTCATAATATCTTATTAATTGATTGCGAATTATTGCTTGATTGATTTATCGGCGCGTAGTGTGGTCATCGCATGTTCGTTTTCAGTTTTAGGACTTCAAAAATAAAAAAGGCGTTCATAGAATACTTTTAAATGTAGGTAAGTGCGACATGTATCTGAATTTAGAGCTGTTTGTAATAAGTAACAGGTGAAATTATATTAAAATTTAAAAAACCGCCGACACTAATATTTCTCTTTCCTACTCCATCACCAGACCTTGTTCATCATCTATCGATAACCTATACATTGAGGCCATTCCAATGAGCCCAAACACGATACCTGTGCTGTAAGTTGGTAAGGGAGTTGGGTATATCCTAACCCACCCGTGTTCCTTCCGTTGCCTGTGTGCCGATCAGTTCAAGGTTACTATGTTCTTCTAATATCATTGAAGTAACAGAATACCAAATAACAAATCAAGTAGACCTGTGGAAGAAGCTCACCTCCATTCATCAACTAGAAAACGGCTGAACCGATTTTATAAGACATGTCTAAGAACCATCGCTAGAAAATCTGCTTTCAAATATATAAAAAAAAACGCATTCAAATCGGTTCACCCGTTTTAGTGCTACGGTGCCACAGTCAGACACACAGACACACACACATAGCGGTCAAACTCTTTTTGCGTCGGGGGTTAAAAATTACTTCGTTTTCTGAGGTTAAAGCTTGACCCTACAAATGCCCGAAACCATTAAAATTACACATTAACTTTTAATTTCCAATTAAAAGTAGGCACCAAATCTTTATCGTTGTCATATTTGCAGCCCCTTCTGGCAACGGTGGTCAAGCAAGCGAGCGTGAGTGCGACTCACCACCAGAGCCAGCTCCTCCTGAAGTACCTCCGAGAGGACCCAGCCTCCACGTCACCCTGCGCCACCGCCCCTGCGAACAGCCTGCAGAGCCTGATCGACTGTACCTGTCTGAAGGTAAGTGTAGATTATGAAAAAAAGAAAAAAAAATTATCCAAGATAAGGGACACAATATACACATGAGAAAAAGAAAAAAACAACCGGCCAAGTGCGTGTCGATACGCATAATGAAGGGTTCCGTATATGATAAATTAATGATTATGGATGAATTTATCCCAAAATAAACTTTATACTCGTATTGTAGTAGAAAAACATGTTCTCCCATAAATAGACATACGCAACGGTCAATTCTCCATCAATCATTTAAATATTTTTTTAAATCAAACTAAAAATTGAAAATTTTTGGTCTTTTTCCTTAATTTGTGCTATGGCCTGTGGTACTTTGCTTCTTGCCAAATTTCATGATTTTAGGTCAATGGGAAGTACCATAAAGAAGGGCTTGTGGCTAAGTAAAACCAGCCGCACGGGTCGATCTATGAGGTTAAGCTACGCTTGCCGCGGTTGGTCCGTGGATGGGTGACCGTCTTTACATACCAAGACCCCTCCGTGCCTTGAAAAGCACGTTACGGCGTTGGTCCCGGCAAGTCATGTAAAAGCGTGTTTTTCAGTTTTTTTTAACTACAATTTTAAATTTTTTACTTTTTTATCTAGTATATTTTTAATTTTGTTAATAAATCTAAAGTCAACGAAGTTATGACTTGACCGGTTTACTAGTTAGGTAGCCACTAAAGAAATCCACTATCCACCTCGTGGCTCCATCATCAGACCCTCAACACCAAGTGCAATCTATTAGACTCGTCAAACTGAATCATATGAGCCCAAACTTGAGGGGTTTACTAATAGTCGCTGAAGGCTTCCACTATCCACCTCCTGGCTCAATTATCAGATCAGCTCCAAGATACTAAATTATTGTATTGTCATCGGTTCTTGATAAGTGTGCAAATTTTCAAGTTAATCGATCGTCATGAAGTTTGTGAAAATTACGTTGAAAGATTCCGTTACATAGATAGATAGATAGATACAGGTCAAGCTGATAAAAGCGTATCAAAATGGTTTTTGTTTTACTGTGTGACATGTATTGTACATGTCACTCAGTAAAACAAAAACCATTTTTATTACGTAGACCAGTTATTGTATAGTAAGCTCAACGTGTACAATGAGGTCTGATGGTTTCGGTTGTATTCATTACTAAAAGCAAATGCTGTACCTCTACCATGAGCTGTCATCGTTTACTCGCTAGCGTATTAACACGTTCAGTGCGGGAGCCCTCGAGGAGGGGTCACCTAGTCACTTGGGGGGCCGGGAGCCCTCGCGGAGGGCTCATTTTAAATGTATGTTTTTCTTAGTGAATACAGCATTATAGATAGATAGAATATTCTTTAGTATGCGCATCATACAAATTGCAGAAATAAACCGTGAAAAACAAATAAGCGTCCGTTAATTATAAACCGTGAAAATAAGATCTGGGGGCCGAAAACGGCCACTTAAGCAATTCTGCTATAAGCTATTTTTTTTTTTTTTTTTTTACATTAGAGTTGGTTAGGTTATAACTGGTAGATGGTAATCATGGTCGACCCTCTGTACTAAGTAGGTATAAGCGAGTTTAAGTTATTATATCTGGAGGATGCTTAATAATTTTATCGACCATATATAAGAAAAGAAAAGAAGAAAGAAAATACGTTTTGTTGCGGTACACATGACGCAAAGAAAGAACAAAACACGAAAATTAGCAATTTGGGGGAAAATATGCGTCACATCAACGCAAAACGGCCATCGCTCAGTATAATGCTGCGACCCTATGCGAGACAGAGCAACGCAACGCTGCAACGCAACGCAACGCAACGCTGCAACGCTGGTTTTCAGCGACAGCCGGCGTTGACGTGATGACGTCAACCGGTGCAGCATATAGTGAAATAACAAAATAAGACAAAAATAAAATGAAGAAATACAATACAGTAATTCAAAACAAAACAATAATACAATAAAAAACAACCACACACACTACACTACACACGGACACACATACACTACACTTGACACACACGACACACACACACCCACACACACACACACACTATACTACACTACACTATACTTGTATTTTGTCATACAATATAGTATTTTCGATTGAATGGTATACGGCTACTGATGTAATTAGCCACTACAATCGTGGCTGTGACGTTTGTATTGATTAATTATATGTATTATTATAAATACGCATCATAAGGTTACAGAAGGGCTGACGACCAATTTCAATATCTATATTTTAGTAATCACTTCAACATACGTATCGGCATAAATTGTATTTTTATTATATTGAAATTCCATTTAACTTTAATAACTCTCAGCTCTATAAGTGAGCGTAGTTCGAAGAAGGACGATATTGATTTTGTGGTTTATCAAAATAGCTTTACTATAACTTATTTCAATATGGCCTGTGGTAAAATATGTATAAGTATTGTATATATTTCATAGTGAAAGAAAACAATGAGTATGGTCCTTTAATTTCTGGACATTCTTTAAAATAAAAAAGGTATTAATTTTAATATCTAGTAGATTTTAAAATATGCAAACTGAACTACCTACATACGTAGTTTGATCTCGAACTGAAAGATATGCACTACGTAGGAAAACAAACTTGCTGTACAAAGTTTCCTTTAATCTAAGTTTGAAGATAAGGGTTCTATAAAATGTGGTAAAATTTAATAGTGGAGCTGTTTTGTGTTAGTGTGGAGTTTCTTGATATTTCAAAATAGGACTTCCCGTTTTGGAATATCAGACTGTCTTCAAAATTATATCGTTACTTTTGCAATTTCTGAAAGGTTTAAAAAAAACATTTGAAAAACCAAGTTAATTTCTGGAAAAGGTTTTATTTAAACTAACTGAGCATTGTATTCAAAGAGCCCTTACACAACCAAAAAAGTAAATAATAAAACACAGAACATTCATAGCACATACATTGCTGCCGACTGCCGAGTCTGCAGAGTTAGCTAATTAAGTTTCCGCCGTAAATGTAGAAGCGCGTTAAGTAGGCCTTGTTCTTGTGTGGGTACTTCGGTGAAGTTTAATCGAATCGCATCGCCGTAGGTACTAGACCTCGCCGGTGCCACAGAGTTGCCTCTCTGACAAATTAACCACTTGATCTATGCCCCAGGCGTGTATACGTAAACAACTTGGACTTTAATTTCTTTTACTTCTCTCTTCGACGGCCGTTCGGTGGGAAAATTAAAATAAAAATTGCTGTAGGATTATTATGTGAAGAGGAAAATTATGACGTTTTTTTGTTTATTTGAGGAATCGGTATGAAAAGTATTTTATTAAAAATATGCAATTATAAAATCGGTATATTTATTTTTATTTCATAGAAAATTTGTACTTTACTTAAGACCATATCGTCCAAAAACCTTAAATATATTTCCCACAAATACATTATGCTGTTACAATTTAAGCCACTTCGAGGCAAAGTAAATGGCTCAAAAATGTTGGGAAAAGACTAATTGTTTACCCAAACAAAGTCTTTAGATAGTACAGAACCCCCGGCGCGGTAAACTTCCTCTTCTCATCTTTCCCCTTGTTTATACTTTTCGTTTTCATTAGCTTCGAAGCTCTTGCAACATTGTAATGAATTTTTTGGCTTACTGAGGGCAGCTTTTCATTGTCCCTTGAAATTTTATAGAGTCAGGTTTGAACGTAACAAATCATGGGTCAAATACTTAGTCTCAGTGCCGTGACGAAAGAAAAAAAGAAAGAAAGCTGGTAAATTTGATTTGGGTGAGAGCCGGGCGCAGGATGAGTCGCTTTGATGTGGCGGGGCTCCGTCGCCCGCGCCTAACCCGCCTCGCTGAAATGGCGCGCACTTACACAGAAACTCTTACCGTAATTTAATTTTTATGATAGCGCATTGTAAGCGTTCAACTTTCATTTAGATTTCGTACTCTCACTTAAGTTAGGTCACTGACGCCCATGAAATACCCCTTAAGTTATGACTCCCCTAATTCTAATAAAGATACCTTCTGGAAGAGACATCTTTACAAACGTTAAACCAACGTCGAAGTCGTTCAAGTAGGTAGACACCGAAATGAATTAGGCAAATCTTGATTCAAACAAGAAAATAGCTTCAAAAGGTCTCGAAAGTTTAATGGAATCGAACAGGCCCCGGCCGAAGTAGTCGGAAGTTTGCGCGGGTGACAAATTGGGCACTTGACCCGCGCGCCGGCCGAGCCTCCCACTGCTTGTTTCTCGAGGACCGTAATAAGTTTAACTTAAAGTAAACTATATTCCATTCCCTCTAATTTGCCGTCGCGCTACGGTCCTGCGATACTTTTTACAGTCTCAAATTAACATTTCTATTTATTCCGCTAAAAGTATTTCCAGGTGCTCTATAATTCAACGCTGCAGCTCTGATTTCATCTGACGCTCTTATTATGTAGTGCCAGGATTGCTAATTCGATGATTTAATATTAATGTCGTTGCGTAGGATGGAAAGGTAGTAAAGGCGTATTTGTGGATGCCTATATTATTTCGTAAGAGGAGACGGAATCTTGAGTCCGGAGTCTTGCTTGAAAATTGAAACCTCCTCGGAGATTCGCTGTAATTTAATTTTTACGATGCCGTATTGTTAGAGGTTCCCAGAAGCGGTGTTTGCTGTTAAAACTCAAAACAGTCGTCTTTGACTATTATTGTAATGCTCTCGCTTGAATTAAACAACGACTTTCGAACTGTATTGACTGTACCCATTCTGTTAATGCGATACGTTGTTATTGAAGCTAATTGGACTCAATATGTTATTATTAGGCACTGTCAATCTTTGTGTATTTAATCGATGGTTATTTACGAATTTCCATACTGTATTTTGTGTTGGTCTCTCCATTTAATTGGCTTATTGTATTTATAAATAGTAATGTTATCGTTTGGTAACATTGTTGGCAATTTTCATGTTTTGTTATTGACAGGTAGGAAAGTAGGTAATCAAACATGTTTAGTTTGATATTGATGTAGGCTGTACCTAACCACCTATTAGTCTGTCTAGTTTTGTGATTTAATATTCGAAAATTTTGTCATTTCTTTATAATACAGCCTTTTTCTGTTGCGGCTGGATTTCGGAAAATATCCCAACGGAGCATACTACCTAGATTAAAGGATGTGTTAATCAAGGTTATAAACTATCTGTGTGACTCATCCAAATTCATTCAACCGTTTTAGCGCCAATCCGGAAGATACGTCCCGATAAACAGACAAACGGACAAAAATTACTTTTGTTTAAATATTCATTGTAGGTACAGTTTTGATTTCGGTACATACTATTTTATTAGATCTATATCTATGTTGCAACGTTCTGCTTGATAGGTACCCACTATTCACATAATTACGAACTTACTGCTGTGCATTATTTAAGTTCTTTGTACTCTCATTATATGCCGCCAGGCGCTATATACACGTTGTCGTGTTATTTCTTCCTCCTGATGGTGAAATAAAAATGTTATTACTCCGTATAACATCGCGGTAAAATTGATATAACTCTAAATGTTCATTGTTGATATTCTTCTATCTTGACGGACTTTTCAGGACAATGTAGTGAAATGTTATGTGAAATGCACTTTTACGACGAAATCATTATATTTAAGAGAGATGTTACCTAGTAGGTAGGTACGTAGGAATATCGTGCTTTTCCACACAGGTGTAAATATTATGTGACAATAGTTTCGGTAGGCTATTAGGTAACTTAATATTTTTCAATAAACGTGCACTTAATTAGAATAAAATTAACAGTACAATTAGGTATTATTTCATTGTAAAGTCAAAAGAGGCTCCAAAATCAAATAAACACAATTTAAGTAACACAAAAGATTTTTATTTTTACACTTTCACAACGAATTTAAATAAACAGGGTAAGTAAAAATCTGCAGCTGTAAGCATATTCATAAACTTTTAACCGCTCATAAAAATGTCGTCGTTCGAGATCAAATCCGACATTGTCGTGTCGTGAGTGCGAGTGGAATGTTCTCGATTCCCTGCTCGCGAGAGTTTTAAACATCCCAGTCCGGAAGGCACTTGAGTGCTCATAAAACACTCATACCAGTATCCGTATAGATTCGTGTCTACTTGTGTTATTTGCCTCAGTCGGGGTGACTTGATACCAGATTTATTGGATCGTCAATAATATTTGTGCGGTTAACCTTAGCTCGATAAAAAGTTATGTTTTTTCCTTGTTTTGGTATTTTAAAATGAAAAAGAAGAACACAATTGTAATACAATTTCGTTTCTATTGCAATATTAAAGTTCCAATGATTTATGCGTAGGTAATTCAATATTATTGTTATGGTTGTTCGAATTGTTTATAAGGAATGCGAACTAGGCTCATTAAGTTACAAAAGAAAACTTTGGTAGATCCACATCGTTCTCCCTTCCTTTAAATACACAATTATCTAGCGAGATGGATTGCCCTTTTCTCAGCAAAGACGGATAAGGAAAAACATCGCAACGCGGCATAGGTACCTACTTCTACGTCATAAAACGAAACTCATGATGTTACACAAGATCTACAATAATAGATTACATCAAGTAGTCCACAGTTATAAATAGTTGAGAGACATTATTCAAGTAACAAGCGAGTGTGCGATACGTCACACTAAGTTGGAACACTTTAAAGTTTTTCCGCGTAGCGCGGTGCAGATCCGTCCGCGGAGAAAGCGGGATAAATGATTGATGGCGGACCTCCAAGTATAAACTCGATTATCCGTTGAGACGCGAACAACTTACAAGTTTTGTGTAACGATGGATCAGGATTATTTGAAACTTTCCCCCACGGGAAAAAATCGACTCATGACAATCATATTTGAGTTGAATATCAATGACAATGGCAAAATGTACCTACGTGAGATAAACGGTACTATTTCAGTGGCATTGTCATTTGTTTCAAAATAATTAAAGTGACATTAAGTGACTTTGACCTTTAATTATTTATATCAACTTTGCTATCTTGAAAGAAGCTGTGCTCATTAAAAAGATATTGTGTTCGGCAAATTTCAAGTAAGAACTCAAACAAGAGAGATGAGTCAAACCTTCGGGACCTACTAATCAGGGCACATTGAAGGACTGAATAAATGCAAATGTTTCTTAGAATTGAAAATCTGAGAATTTGATCAGTTTTCAAAATTAGTAACAGAATGCGCACTAATGACGAGGTGGGGTGGAAACGTAAAACCGAGTAGGTTTTGCTCCAACTTTGCTGAATTATTAAATTTTCCAATTTTCGGCGCGGCCTTCTACCTAATAACATTTGTAACTAGTAACAGTCCCTATATTGGAATTTTATTGGCAGTATATTTCAAGTTTTTTATAGATACTACACTGCTACTTTTATAGTTTACGTTATACGAAAGTTATATCTTCAGTTTTAATTAAAATTGCACACAACCCATGCATGTTTCATTAATTGGTTTATAAACTCTACCAACGTTGAATTTATGAACAAGACTCAAACTCAAACTCGAAGCATTTATTTCAATTAATCCATTTACAGGCACTTTTTAATTGTCAAATAAGCGGGCAGTTAGTCAGAAAGTTGAAGCCCATTCCTAAACGTAGATCTCTGTGGAGAAGAACGGGCAAGAAACTCCAAGGATACTCTTAAATATATATATTACAAAATCCTTGGTACATTATTCTGGTAGCTTCTATATGTGAGAACAATGGACAAAAAAAAATCAAAACGATTCAAAATATGAGATTAAAAATAAGCCCTGGCAGATAAGAGATGACCAGTCTCAATTGACGGCGCCCGTTAACGAACTTGACGCTTGGATCAACACATCCAGCTCAACCATTTTTTAGGAAAACAAATGATCCAACAAACTCGCCAGCATCTGCGAGACATTTAAGTGAACATGACATACTCTTAACTGCTATGCTCTTTCAAGTCAACATACATCTTAATAACATAATAAACGGCTCCATGGTACTCACATTTACAAATTTAAAAAAAATGCTTATAAATTATACAAACACATTATCTACCTGGTAAAGTCGTCTTCATCCAATTCAGTTATACATAAAAATCAGTTGCGACAAAATCAAAAAACGGATCCGAAAACCACTGTCCCTAAAACTCTTTCCAGCAACGTCACGCTTTATAATAAAGGGATACTGTTGAATATTTACAAATAGTTCTGTCTAAATATTTAATAACGGTAATTCCATCTAAGGGTTTAAAATGACCGAAGCCGTGGCGGTGCTCATCCCCACTTCAATATTAGTTTGTTCTAGAGGGACGGGCGGCGGCGGCGGCGACGAAGCAAAATTGTTTCACCGTTTATTATTCCGAGTTTTAATCAAGAAAGAAACTCGTGTCGGTGGACAGCGACGTCTGGGAAATTCCCGAGATGTCGCCGCTGTGATCCACCCCGTGCACATTAATCGTGTGTAAAATATCCAGCAAAAAGCTCATTACGAGCTCACTCGTTTCTCTCTCTGCATTGGACTGTGTTTACGACCAACTTTGAGGTAGTTACAGTAACTGCAGACAGTTGCGACAATATAATAGCCAGTGGTGTGACAAACACCCTTAACATAGTGTTTATTATGAAAATTTCTTTGTTGAAATGAATGGAAGAAAGTTCTGTGGTTATTGCTCTTACTAGTGTTCGAATTTATGTTATCACTTTTGTTTATTGGTAACATAAGATCAATTTTAGTTCGTACCATGTCTTCGAAGATCACTAGGTACATGTACACAAATAACAAGCAATACCAAAAATAAATTGCATATTTTGATAGAGCGTGCGGCGCGTCACTCAGGTGGAAACTAGAAATGTTCGCATTCGTAGGGGAGGTGGTGTCTCCACGCACACCCGCGCCCTACTGTCGCTCACAAATGCGATTTATTCGGGCTACTTTGCAGACTCCATTTTGTTATGTTTCGTATTCGGTAAACTAATTCGGCGTGAAGTGCAAAGGGGATTGCTCCTATATTGCTGATGTCAAATATTCACACACTTCATATTTTGGATATAAACAATACGTTTATATGTTAAGGCGAAACTGTTCTATTTCTGGTAATGACAAAAATCAATAGCTCCCTATATCTATTCTGGTCATGTCGCACAACAAAGTATCAGCCGGTTGCGCTACTCTCATTTACACTTAATCCTATTTGATATATTGGGCCATTACGAGCGCTGTCCCGCTCGCTACTTGCTCAGATTGTAAGAAAATACCAAGTAACGACGCCAGTATACCTTTATAGTCGGACAGTCGTGCTGATATCGATGGCGGCGGTACGAACCAAACGACGATCACAAAAACGGGGGTGGGTACCCATCCCAGCGCCTATGATCAGGAACAATGTCTCTTCATGTACGCGTAATATAAGCAATTTACACATAAATTGAAGATACGAAAGTAATATTGATTGATAACCCAATTTATGATGTTCCCGAACTGGAATGTGTGTCGTTCGGGGAGTGCCGCATCTGAATGACAGTTTATCATACATTCTTCTGGGTGCCGTTTCGCGGATCTTGAACAAATTGGATCGCACTTATCGGAAATATAATACGTATCACAGTTAAGTGCAAGGTACTGGCAGCGAAATGCGCACTGCACGTCTTTGATATAAACGCTTCACTTACTTGCAACATGATATAAATTGTGTTTCTATTTTTAACTGAACACTTTTTCCGAGTCCATGTCTAGCTCTTGTGATTCTCGGTTGTGTTACTATATACGAGAAAGATGGATGAACATAAGGGTTGCCAACTTTTGTGTAAAAAAATCGGAGTTGTAGTTTAAAGAGGTCGTCATCATCGCCCTAGATATTTCTGCTCGACCTGTTCTTATAGTTAAAAAGTTTCGTAGATGATTTATGTTGGTATTTGAAAGTCCTTAGAATAAAGTTTCGAAAACTACTGGCGAAGGCTAAGTTCTTCTAGAACTGAAATAATCGTATTTTACATTTTAATTTTCTTATGCCCTACCTAAGTTCTTTGTTATGAATCAGTATGACTTAAAAATAAACGTAGGTAACTTCTTCCGAGAATTTCAGAAAGTAATAAACCAATTTCATTCAATCCTATTCAATAAAAGTAAATAACGAATCTCACTGCGGCGGTACAGATAGAATTTCCAAAAAAAATAAAACTCAATACGTGTTATCAGGTTCCGGTATCAATCTATTTTGTTTGCACGCTTCCCTTAATAATGGAGGGAGACTTTAAAAGAGAGACTTTGAAAGGGAGGCTTTGAATGGGAGACTTTAAAAGTCGGTTTTAAACGTGATACATTATGAAAGTGGCGTTGCTTTAGAGCTTTCTTCGGTATCGTGAGCGAGCCGCGGATAATGATTGATGTGCCGCCGCGTAACACGCTATCACGTCACACTTTCACTTTGCTACACCGAAACTATTTTACACATTCCGTGCCAAATGTCGGGTGAAATGAAAACCGAGTCACTGATGTGCACTAATTGTTGTTTATGTATTTTTTCTTAGTGGCTTATCTTACTTATTCGTATGTGAAAGTGCACTGTAACACAAATTTATTATTTCGGAGAAAACGCATTAGTCAGCATTTTCGCCAAAATAAAATGGTAAGAAATTTAAATCTGTTGAACATGTAATAGATTACAACTTTTACGTGGGTCGTCTAGACATTTCAAGTACACGTCTGCAAATCAAAGAACTACACACAAGTGCACACCTTCAGAGTTTTATTATACTATCAACTTTAATAATGTTGCCTACTGGCGCGTCCCTATTGGGTGCGTCGGTCTGTCTGTTGCTGCAAACTCATAACATCATAAATACGATTCGAGGAGAAAGTTTCCCGACAGGAATCCGTGTCTGTTTGTACATCATTTCCTTATTTCAAAATATTCAAATGCAGGATCTCGGTGCGAGTAGATATATCACACTGTTAGATTCAGCTTTGAGGAAAACTTTAAAGAGCCGCAAAGGTTCATTTGAATGGAACTTGGTGTATAATTTGCATACTTATTTACATTATCTCTGCAGCACACAAGTGGGGCCCTTTCATTATCAAATTCGCAACACAGGGGCGGCGGGCGGAGCGCGCCGCCTGAATACAAACTCCGACTTGAGAGTGATTATCACCAAATTCCATGCAAAAAATATCACCCGATTAGCGACGCAATAAAACTACCCAAGAAGACTTAAGAAATCTATAGAGAAGACAAAAATGTACTTTGTTTTTCGGTACCTACGTTTTATCATAGACAAATGAACTACAAATAAAGCCGCTTAAATAAAACATAAATCAAGCAAAAAGTTATCCTTTCACTGACTGACTTTAAAAAAATAATATAAAAGACTTAGCGAAAGAGATCTTTTATTTTTAGGATATCAAATAGCAATTTGCCATAACGAATCAAAAGGTCTACGAACTCTCGTAGCGGGGCTACGACTGCTACGAGTTGACTGCTACGGTGTATTATAAAGTCAGAATAGTGAGAGCGAAGGTTAACGAAGCTTTTTCTCAAATTGAGATGCAATTTCATCCATTTTTTGTGAGTTTAAGTTGAGGGTCGTGGACGTGAAGATAATTAAATTCAACCCTTTACTGTGCAAAGCAAAGGAAAGTCTCGTAAATTAGAAAACTAAACTGCGGATCTCACCCCGGGATTCAATTAGCTGCTAATCATATCTGGAGGGTGTGAGCAGATCGATCGGGGCTACCCTTCCGTACACATCGGCTTGTACATGACGTGACTCCCAATAAGAGGTTTTTTGTAACTGCGCAGTAAGTAGTAATTATTTATACTTGGATATACATGGTTTGTTTTGATATATTTCAGTCTTAAGCACGTTTGTTTATCAAACATAGCACAGTCAAATCTTTCAAAGAAAAATGTAGTCTTGATATGAGTGGTTGAACAGAGCAGCACCTGCATGTAGTGACTATCAAATAAATGTAGCAAAGTATAGGGTTCATAAAAGTATCTTTGTTGCTGCGAGTACATCCGGAAACGACACCAATAGCGAATGCACTTCAACGGGCTCACATTTCCGATCCCTTTTCAACCGCCTCTCGAGCGCAGGGCTTCTTTCATAGCTATCTGTCGCTTTTCTGCAGAATTTTACCAACTCATTCAGCCGTGAACTTGCATCGCACTCGTGTCACGCTGTATTGCAAACTTAATATCGCGGCAGTAATGCGCGATTGCGAAACGAAAACTTTAAGAACTGCACTCCCATTGCGTTCTTACATTTGAGTTTCAAACATAAAACTGAATAGAATAGGTGTCATTAATACAGTTGCAATACTTAAGTAGCTGTACTGTAAACACGTCCCACGGTGACGAAGTACAGGAGCCAAACTATTTAGCAACCGCAAATAGTTGAAAAGGAACGTATTGTTATCGCACGTCGTCGCCGAAGAATGTGAACGACAGAAAGTTCTGCGACGATTATACCACGCAAACTATCACGGAACACCAAACTATTGACCTGAACTCCAACATAGACAGCTTTTAATATCATGAAATTGCCTCGACATCATTTAGTCGCTGCAAATATTACTTTAATCCCACAGCAATAAAGTTTAAGCGTCTGAGCTTGCGGAGAATGCAATAAAACCTTTAGAAATTAAAGGCGTGCTTGCGAAATCTCTGTCGTTTCTTTCTAACCAAGGTCAGGCGGCGTATGAGTGGAGTGTTGTCTCTATTGCGTGAACGTCGCGTTTATATTGCGAAGGCGGCTGCAAGACGACGGCGATGAAAATTCTTGGTACCTCAGTGTTATCTTATGAGGCAGGTTTACGTTTAATATTATGTTATCATGTCAGAAATAAAATGATAGCTGAGGGTGGGTTTAATATAGTTTATGAACTACGAATTCAAATAGAATCTTCTCTCATGTGGGGATATATTGACGTCTTGATTCAGTTAATATCTAGGTACCTACAAGCAAGAATTTTGGTATGAGACTAGCGAGTGGTAATTATTGATTTACTATTGAAGATAATTTATAAAAGTTCCTATCAAATACCATTCGCAACACTAAAATAAAATTCAATCACTGAAAAACCTTTTCTTTTCTTCTGTAATCGCAGCTACTGTCATCAATCAAGTAGGCTTGCTTTGATAATAGAACTTTCCTAAGTCACGTCTATCCGCAATATATTTTATCAGACTGACAAAACCTAGCTTCGGAGTCCTTAACAGTCCTTTTTTTACGGCGACTATCCCCCTAAATATCCTCACCCGAGGGCGGGTTTGTCGTCCCTGTAAAAGCAGGTTTATGACTGACACGTGGCGGGCCGAAAGATGTCGGGCCTACCATATTGATCACACTACAAACTCACAAAACTTAGATATTCGGCTATATATGTAGTGCGAATGTGGTTTACTTGGTGAAACTACTTTTTAATTTTAACTTTGGGAAATTATTCGATGTGGGCCGATTTAAGAATTGTCAGAGAAATTCTTCAGATACAGGTTATGTGACGATTGAAAAATCACTTTTCTACAGCTACTATGTTTATTCAAATATGGCGGCTTGATATAATTATTTTCTATACAAAAGCTATCAATTCAGACTGAGTTGAGAGATCTGTAACTCAGATAAAAGTTGGCTGAAGATTGAAAAATCGGCCCTTAGAATAGTGTTTTAAAATATTGAAATAAACTAGCATATATTATAATTTTAATAACTGTTACGTCTGTGACATATTATTTGAAAACAACTTACTGATAAACATAATTTATGTAACTGTTATTTTTATTGCCTTCATTGACCAAATATTTTCATTCAAGAGAATTGGGCATATGTATTTATTCAAGAGAGTGTATTTAATTTTATTAGAGGGTTATTTACTTATAACGGTCGAATCAGGTTTATTTGATGTAATAACTTTGTACTTATATGATAACTGTATATTGTCTTTATATTGTCAGCTGCGGGCATTGCTTTTGTCTGGCTTCTTTTATATTTATTGAAGTCTACGGTCTAATTGACACTTTTTCACATTTCATTAAGCTCTACGTTGTCTGAGTACCCACTGTTACACTATTAGAAGTCTGCGTTATTAAGCAATGAGTAGGTTCTTGAGAATGTTCTTAATTAAGTGTCGTGGCTCAGGTATTATTAGTTTTAAAATAGATAGGTACCTATATTATGTATACCTAACGTAAATAACGCTAAACGTAAGTATAAAAAAATAGAAAAAAAGAGTCTAGTTTTAAATTATAAAAAACGTGTGCGGTCGGGGCATTCCGTCAGGAACGTAGTTCCTTATCACGTATGATTTAAAACAAAAACAAAACTTTGAGCCGCCATCTTGGATTTATATTTTGAACTCACTATCGGCTTTAGCATCCTCGAAAACTATGAAAACGATACCCGTAAAACGGCAAAAGTAAAATTTGAAAATTTTCGCAACCGCCGTCTTTTTGGATTTTCATTTTGATCAAATTCACACAGAGAGACAGAAAGTGTAAATTAGAAAGCAGAAAGTCGCACGGCCCCTCCATGCGACTTCCCTCTTTCGAATTTACAAGTATGAACGCCTTTCGCGTGACGATTTCTACTAGTCAACTCCAACCGCAAGCCGCGTTAAAGAACTTCGTTTCAATAAATAGGAATACGAATGAAAGTTTAAAAAAAAATTACGTAAGAATTCAATGAAAGCAATTTCATACACAAAAATTAATGGCCGATCGGTAAACATAAGTACCTATTACAAGCCGCACGGCCAATTTAGTAATAATACCAAATCCATCACGCTATCGTGGGCCGGTGAAAAAACCTATTGGTTAAGTTTTTCCTGTTATGATATTAAATGCGTTGTGCTATATTTGTCAACAGCCAAGAGTGATGGATCGTTTATAATTTATTTCTTCGTATGGATGCCACCCGCTTTACAAGCAGCGTCAGCAAAATTGGCTCCTTGGGGACTTTTTCTCCAATTATCGGTGAACGTCGGGGTCGGCATTGTTGATCGGTATAAAATACGATACGAAAACCTGTCTTTGTGCGCACCGAAAGTATATTAAAGCGATAAGGGTAAACAAATTGCAATACTTGTGGGCCTTATTACCCGTCACATCAATCATAGAACCCCAGAAGTATACGGTTACGTTGCTAACGTTTCGTTTCGAGTATCTCAATCGCGGAGCGGTCGTGTAGGTATGTTGTGAGCGGTGATTTTAATAGGTTGTAGGGATGTAACTTATACCTGTGTAGTTATAGCATCCAGGAATCATGTTCATTTAGTAGACGTATATCGTTAAAAGATAATTTGATTTTCAGTTGTTTTTCCCTTCTTTAAATTTTCAGCATTCAATGTTTGTGTACGAGTACCTATATGTAGTGAAACTCTGAAAGAGTTTCTATACTCCTATTCTACGTAGACGGGTACGTACTCGGACCGTCTACGTCTTTCGTCTGACCGCTGCAAGTCAAGGAAATTAGGTTTTCGCCGACTGATGTTATCAGTGGCCAGGTGGATGCGGCGTCTGCCTTAGTTATCTTAGGTGATAGTCTGACTGAATAAACTTATCTTATCTTACAAGTGTGAATGTTGTTTGAAGCTTTGAAAATAAAATAAAATTTCCACTGTGGAATAGTAATAAAATAATATTAGATGTCATATTTTTACAAAGCACATGAAAATGAAAAATAAAAAGTAACGAGCATGAAACATAGCATAAAAAGTAACCTATCCAGACACAACAGAAAAAAAGACGAAAAGAAAACTCTATTAATATCGCGTTTAATCATGGACGCCACAACAAAAAGACAGGAGTAGACTTTATGAGCAACCTGTTTACAGTAGCAAATAATAAAAAAAATGTAATCGACGGCGTGACGTCACAGGCCAGTGAGCCGGAGCGAGTGCGCTCGCCGCCGCCCGCAACGCTCCGCAAATACGAGAGATAGCCTCGTCCGGAAATTCAATCAGCTAGCACGGAGATTCGATCAAGATTGGGGTAATTAAAATACCTAACTTTTTACCTAAACACACCCTTATAATCCTAATACTTACAGTACAGAATTTCTCGCTCAAACCGGAAGTAATACAGTTTCATTTACGATTTCAATTACGACTTTGATATCGATATGATTGCCAATGCCGTTGAGTGCTGAAAAAGGTTTTATTACGTAGGTACTCGTAACACGTTAGAGAATATAGATGGATTTGAGTTTTAATTACGATACCATTATCCCACACGGGTGTGATAGTTAAAAGGGAACGTGAGACCGAGGTGGCTCTCGACTTATTTATTGTCCACTATAGAAATTCAATATGGAGTCGATCCGACGACGCGGTAGAAGGTAATTAAAAATACGTCACTCGCAGCCGACCTTTCAATTCGTGCATATGTCGAAATTCGGAATGAATCATTTCCCGTTTATATTTCTACGTTACCGTCGAAGCCAACTCCTATTTATTGTTAGCAGATGGGAAAATACCGCGGCTTTTTGTTAACTGCGGTTAACGAATATAATATAAATACGTCGATAGGTGTCGCCATTTTGTTGTCAAACATCCTGTTTGCTCCCGTCTCGTGTATTGGCTGTAGTATAACCGGACTGCTATTGTTGTGCAATGATCAAATGCGATGCTGTGGCATCTAATCAGTTTGATTACTCGTCTTGTTTGCTTGTTGGCTAGTTGGCTGGTTGGTTAATACTATAAACGGCAGTTTATTACGAGTAATTTTGGCATTGGGATTGGCGTGAAATATGGATTTGGCAATTTGAGCACTTAAGTCATTTTCAGCGTTGATAAACAGTATTTGACAGGCATAATGCTGCGCTTGCAATAACTGCAGTGAGTATCATTTTTGCCCAAATTGAGTTTAACATAGATTCGGAATCAGCGGAATGAGCTGTCAATTTGATCTGACTGCCATTTTAATATCTTAACGGGAACCTTTAATTTTCAATAAGGATAACGGCAGTAAGTCGATTTTATGATAAGTTATCATTAGCATAACAGCAGCAACCATACTTACGTCGAGTTTCTAGGTGCGGTATCATCATTCATGTTTTACTTCTGCTAATGATATGAGCAGTAACTTCATACTTACTGCGGTTATATTATACAATAGATGTTGAAAGGGAAAAAAAAAAAAAAATTAGTCCGGCAGTCAGATAATAAAAAAATATTAGACACGTTATTTTGTTCTTTTAGTTCGTTTTTAATTACAAAAAAATGGTTTAGATAAAAAGCATTAAAGTCTGGGAGTGGGGGCTCGCTACGCCACAAGTCGAAGATACGTGTCCAATATTTTTTAATAACCAACCTGACGGACAAAAAAATATTTTTTTGTCAACATCCCTATTGATGCTAAAGTTATTAAACTTGTACTAGATACGATTATAAGATAGTTTTTGTCATTTAAAAGTATTCTAATAGAAATACATGTTTAATGATTACACAATGAAATAATACTTTACTTAGGCTACACATTTCTAAAATCAGAATTTAAATAAGTTAATAAAACAAGTCGGAAAAGATAAAAGTGTGACGAAAAACTTTGACGCCAATTACTCGAAACTATGTTAAACGTACTTATTGCTATTATCGCTAGCACGGCAGAATGTTTAAAAGTTTTCAGAAAAGTAAGAAAAATTTAAAGTAAGTATGGTATTCATTCTGTATACGATAAACTCACAGGAGAACGGAGAACCCTTGCAAATTCGCGAACGATTGCAATTGCAAGGGGCGGAAATTCGATGATTTGATCAATGGGGATAGGTGTTCCCGGTGCTCCGTGTTAGTTATCAGGGCACTTTGGGCGCGGACAGGAAACTGATGCGTCCTGACTTTATCATTGAACATAAAGGTGTAATTCTATATGACTATTTGTATGATTTCATTTCTAGAAACCTCTTTAGAAGAAATTGAAACAAATATCTGTGATAAAAGGGAGATTTTTGGTCAGTAGGTAGAATAAATCAAACATCTTAAATAGCATCGGTAGACCGACACCGAATTTCTTACAACAAAGGTCCTGTATCAATGTTGTAACGTAATAGTGCTCAATATCGAATCCTTTCAGATACAATACAAGCTCTTTGTTATAACTATCAAGATCTCCCGACCAGCCGATGTGAATTTAACGCTAGGTATATAACAGTACCTATCTATCATATCATATTGATATCGCGAGTAATAATAGTATTATCTGGAGCATTATTTCGTCACCAGGGAGATGTCTTATTATTCACTGAACGGGAACGTCTCTGTTTTGGTTTACGAAATTAACTTCAGGGTACACCCTAAAGGGGTATTTCCTGACTCCAAGGGGAGACATGCAGATTAATGGTGTTAATAAAACACATCCGTTAATTGTAGACAGTAATTTTGCGATTTAATACACTCGAGAGCAATGAATCCGGGTCACTTAAAGAATCCTAAAAATCTCGGAAACTAAAAATGCTAGGTTAATGCAATAAATTGTATTTAATAGACAATGTAATACTCCTTAAATGAAGGTATTAAAACTTCTTAGTTATTGTAAAGTTATATCATAAAAAAATCAAATTTGAAAAAGGGCCACTTTCGAAGATGGAACTACGAAATTACAGCATTTGGTTTTGCTTTTGTTTGTAATCTGTCATTTATGTGGGTACATAAACCATGTTGATAGTGCTCTATATTCATTATTCAAGCTGAAATTATGTCGCTTACGCCTGAAGAATGCACCAGAATACTTACAATGCTGGAAACCGGCCGGAGTCAGCGCGATACAGCCAGGACTGTCGGTGTGTCGCTGTCAACAGTACAAAGAGTTCTCCGACGTTACGAAGAAACTGGTTCTAACCTACGCAGACCAGGAACGGGCAGAACCAGGTGTACCACAGCACGAGAAGACCGATACTTGGTGAACACCATGCTTCGAAATCGCTTTCTCACAGGAACTGAACTCACAAATCAGTTTCGACGCCTCGAAGGAAGTAACCCAAGTGCATGGACAGTAAGACGTCGGCTTGCTGAATCTAACTTAAAACCCCTTAGACCTGCAAACGGCCCTAAACTGGAGCGTGGGCATCGTATTTCAAGACTAAGATATGCCCAGAGCCACGTAAATTGGAGTATTGAAGATTGGTCAAAAGTTATGTTCTCCGACGAATCAAAATTTATGCTCTACAAGCACGATGGAAGACACAGAGTGTATCGAAGACCAGGGGAAAGATTCAAGCAAGCATGCATCGAAGAAAAAGTAGCCTACGGTGGTGGGTCTGTACTTGTGTGGGCCGGAATTTCTTCTGAAAGTCGCACAGAGCTGGTGATCATAGAAAACGGCTCTTTAACTAGCGTAAGATATGTGGAAGAAATCCTCAATGATCACGTTGGTCCATTTATGGTCAATTTAGGTGAGGATGCTATATTTATGCATGACAATGCCCGACCTCATACAGGTAGGATTGTGAATGACTACCTTCAAGAGATGAACATTACTCGTATGGAGTGGCCAGCGCGCAGCCCGGATATCAACCCGATCGAGCATGCTTGGGACGAGCTAGGCAGATGCGTAAAACAACGAAACCCTCCCCCAATCACGCTTCGTGAGCTCAAAATTGCTCTCACAGAGGAATGGGAGAATATTCCCCAAAATCGTATAAGGAACTTGGTGTACAGCATGCCAAACCGCGTAAACGCAGTAATGGAAGCACGAGGAGGCAATACGAAGTATTAAAATTCAAGAAAATCGTAATAAAGTTCAAAAATTTCATGTTTCCTATTTTTGTTTTAAGGAGAGATCAGCAGTTTTTTTCTTTATGTAATTTTGTGTTAATAAAATGTATGGTGACTCATATTTTTTTTACTTTCATTTAATGAGTATTACATTGTCTATTAAATACAATTTATTGCATTAACCTATCATTTTTAGTTTCCGAGATTTTTAACATTCTTTAAGTGACCCGGATTCATTGCTCTCGAGTGTATTTAATAACAAGATAGTTGTGTGAATGTATCTTAGTCATAAAATTATAATAGACAATATTTAATACAATACTATTACGCAAAAGTATTTTGATCCTTAGAACATGTTTTTATGAACTACAGAATTCGAAGAAAGCCAAATTATAAGTTCAATTTAAAGTCCTTCTTCTCTAGACAACAACTTTACCGAACAATAAGTCTAACTATTCCACAACTTTAATAAGCTTAAAATAAATATTAAATCCCTAGAATTACGAGCGTGGAAGGTCACACGAGTTACGTGGCGTGCAGGCAATAAGTTGCAAGTACTGAATGACCTGAGGTAATACATTAGTGGGGGGCACATCTGGTCATCGCCGACGAGTGCTGCGACCTGATTTATTCTTCGTATCCATCACTGGGCCGAGTACAGCTGAGGCGTCTTGTCTCCCCTCTTTCACTTTAATCGTTCCGCACTTTTAGAATGACCCGCTGTCTCGTGGCTATCTGCTTAAATGTATTGCGTTTGGGCGGGCTTTTTGTCTTTTAGGTAGTCATTTAGAAATAGATAGGTGTGTCAGCTAAGAGTATCTCCCGGGATTTGGGTTTCCCGAGCGTTATTTAGGATACGACAATTTGAACCTTATTGGTTCGGTTAATAATGACGAATGCAAAGCAGGTTGCACTTCAAATAAAATTATCTGAAACCTAGGAACTGAGAAGATGAGCTAGACAATGACTCAAAACATTCAAAATGAACGCAAAAGCAAAATGAATAAATGTATGTTTCGTAGATTCACCTGTCCGATTAAATTCCCGGCGGCTGGCGCCCCAGTCTAATTTAGCGTTAGTGGCACAAATTCGTTTAACATTTAAATTATATTCTAGCTGCCGATTCAAACAACTGTGTCCTGAATTAATAATGTCGAAAATATTTAGTGGCACACAATTTCGCTAGATTTTCAGATTGCAATTTGCATGTTAAACGTCAATCCGGCGGCGATGCGTCGGGCCCTATCGCTGAATATTAATGCGACTACGAGATTTTGTTTTACTTTGTGGAAATTCGATTATGATGCAAAGTAGGTGACAGTGCACAGAAACTAACGTGTAGGCACATATACCCGCCGACGCCGGGTCGACCTCTGTTCTAAGCCAAGCTCGACAAAGTCACACCTAACACCTGTCGGGTTTCAAATCTTGAGTGATTTAGTATAATCAGATGCGCTATTTTCGGTAATACACTTATCTATTATGAATTTTACTAGTTAATATTTCATTAGGTTGAGTCTGAAATCCATTATGAAAGTTTTAATCCGCCCGAGGCTCGAGCTGGTACGTAGGTATGCACACTTAGGTCGGTGCACGCCGCTAATGTCGCGATTTACTGTGAAATCTCATGTCATGGATACTCTAATTGCATAAATTTTGCTGAATGAAATTGTGAGATTAATAAACGTTTTATGTCATGCCGAGGCAACGTTTTTAATAGGCAGCCAGATAGACGTTAATGCATGATGTCCGGGAAATGAAAGTGAAACATGCGGTGTTAATACTTTGTGAAGCTTATGGGAGTAATGAAATTGACTGAAATTAAGCTTGATTATGATAGTTGTTAATCAAAAAATGAATTTAAATACCTACTTTGAATGGTCTCTTATGATAACATCAAGCCTGTATCCCTGAAAGGTTAGGCAGAGTACTTATCTATAGTACATCCACATTTCGCCAGTTATGTTTAAGTCCCATGTACCTATGTATGAATGAATGGTCTCATGCTTTTATTTTGCATGTCTAGAACATGTTGATGTTGTCGGAGCTCCTACCTATAAACCAAAGCAGTAGGTATAAAAGTCTAGGAATGGTTGGAATAAGTGCTCATCATTCTATTTTATTTGGCAGCCCAATAAAACATTCAGGTTTAGACCAAAAACCCAAAGTTAAGCTCAATTACATAATATACGTTGTGGTACCTACCTGGATTTGATCATACATTATCTATATCTGTCACTTCTATTTCGTTCAGATGGATGAATAACGCAAATAATGCCCATATATTTATGTATATAGACGCGTGAAGGCCTTACAAAACCCGGTGGAAGTTGAAATATTAGTATACGACTTATTATCATATTCCTGAGGCATAGGTACGCATATCTCACGGGTGGCATATTAATATCTGATGAAATGTTGGCGGATGTATTGGCCCAACTTATTGGCTTGACTTGGTGGAGTTTGTGTTTGTATCACTTTGCCAAGTTGATTCGTTTAAAGATATCAAATTAATTTGATGAAATGATATAGGATGTGTTTCGGTGTACCATATCATAATTTTACTTATCTACAGCAATAATAATATTTTAAAGAGAAAATATTTGTATTACTGTTTGTAATGAATAAATTACAAAATTACTGCACCGATTGTAAAAAATATTTCACCAGTAGTAAACTACTTACTGATAAATTCTGTAGGTAGAGTAGGTAGGTATGTCAGTCTGTTGCAAAATAAATATCTCTTTAAAATATCATTGCAATGATAACACATGGGGAAAGTCTTATAAATTATTCCTTTTGTAATACGGCTCTAAAACCAAGGCGTTTACTATACCTAGCTAGTGTGATTTTTTTCTCAAGAACACCCCTAAACTACCCGTAATGGTGTTTGCTCCTCGGAGGGAGAGGTCAACTACTATTTAATCTAGCGTGAATGATTTATTGATGTTTTGAAATACTGTAGGTGAAGACACTGTGACCCCAGAATAAAAAATAAATAAAGTCACATTTAAAATCTTTAGGAGAGCCAAGAAACATAAAAATATTTTTATGTCTCCATTAAAAAATTAAATTAGTGGGTATAATTAAAATTAATCACGGGTGTAAGACAGCCTGGACGCCGAAGCTTATAAAAAGTGGATTTTTTGCGTGTTGATCAAAATATACGCCTCTCTTAATGAAATTACGCAAAAGTTTAACCACCTGTTCCGAGAGGGATGAACACGGCTCGCGGGTGGATGGGGTGCGGGGATGACACCGGCTCTTGCCGAAATTTACCTACTTGCTTTAATTAGCCTTGTGTAGGCTTACGGACGGTCATTTTTCTTGTTTAGCCGTAATTGATAAAGGGCGCGCTAGTCCGCGCCGACCACATCAAACGCTGCACCCAACATTCACGTGTTTACATGCCAACCACAATTTATGGCCTTTCCAATAATACACAAAAGTTTACCACTGCCACCACTGGTACTTTTAGTACAGTTGTACTACTTTAAATCATTTTCCAGTTAGCTTTTCAATTTGTCTAACGTTCGTTTACATCGCCGCTACAGACACACTAATATCGTGTTTACGTATAAAATTTACATACAACCATGCTTTTAAGTGGATTGAATGAAAATATTAACAAATTGGCCTGCAGCTGGATTAAACAGTAAATTCTCATATCCTCGTATTAACGTTTCCCCTTCGGGAAGGGTGACTGGCCCTGTGGGTCTGCGAAGGGGATGCAACCTCAGCAATTGCGTTAAATCAGCAGCACTATTGGATTAATATCTTACCTACCTTACTGTTGTAGTTTTCAGTCTATAAAAAGCGATATATACGTCAAGTTTCACCGACAACTGTGTCTACAGATACGCAAATAAATTTAGTTGTAAGTTTTCTCGGGGTGATCGATAAGGTCGAGTGATTTGATTTGGTCGTCGAAGGCCCGACTCGACGAGTTTCTTTTTGAGGGAGGCGCCCGCGCGCCCGTGCCTACAGAACTGTCGCAAGACCAATATTGCCAAGGAAATTAGTTTATGTAAAATGTAGAACAGGAACGAAAAATATCTAAAGGAAAAGTGTAGAGGGAATATTGAAATCAATTCAGTTTGCCTGTTACTCCTGCGTTATAAGAAGTCATCTTTGAGAAATAGAATTACAATGAAAGGAATCCGGGGACTTTTATTTTTATAGACGGAATATTTAAAGTGAATTAAGATGGTGAAGCTCCTTTAAAAGATATGACGTGAGTAGAGTTTATGCAAAGTGGGTACATGTACTTGGTGCGTTATTTGCATAAACAATTAAAATATCAATTGCTCGGTAATCGTTTCGGTGAACCAACAAATTTCAATTAAAGCTCTAACTGCGGATGTGGAAAATTCATGCCACATTCGAATTTAATTAAAATTTTCATACATAATAGATTTATTGGCATACATTTTGGCAGATGTGAGGTTCATTTAGCAATATGTCTTTACAACTGTGCTGCTTGAAGAAATAAATAAGTTTGTAGGTGCGTAGTGCAATAATATTATTACATAGTACCTACCTATGTAGATAAAAAATTTAGTTCGGGTATTGTTTATTGATAAGCTAAAGGCACACAAAGGGCGGCACGTGGTTCATTATTTCAGCATGCATAATAATAAGCTTTCACAAATAATGTGATGCGCTATTTGATCGGTTAATTTTCACGGACATGACTGAATAATTTAGCGAATTAAATATGTACTGTGGGATTATCGTATAGAGTAATGATATGCGCTGCATCAATTAATTGATTATTACATACTATGATACTGATCTGAGTACAAAGCAAAATGTAGAATATATTTTTCTATCACGCAGGTGAAAAGTCGGTGAGCGACTAGTCTTTAGGAGCGTTTATCCTAAAAAGTTGGCAACGTCGCAAATAGCTGTCGAAAATGTACCTGTTTTGATTAATTTGGCAATATTACTGTATGTAAATAAGAAATGTGGCTAACTAGCAAACTAGAATATTGATAATGAATTGCAATTATAACAATGAATTTGATGTTGTGCCCGCTTTAGGTGCAAAAAAGGCATTTGGAAATTTTCCAAATACTTTTTTTAAGTACATCTAAAACTAAATATTCGGTATTACGTAATTGTTGCATTTCATAATCAATATTCTAGTTCGCTAGTAAGGCATATTTCTTATTTCCATACAGTAATATTGCCATATTAATCAAAACAGGTAAATTTTTGACATCTATTTGCGACGTTGCCCACTTTCAGAATAAACGCTCTTAAGCAATATTGTCCCAAATGTTGAATCAAAATCAACACTTATATACAGGATCCATATTTTTCTTATTCAACGCATCATTACTTCACCTGCACACTAACTCAACTTTGAATATTGCAAGCTTGAATGAAAAAGAAAAGGTTGACATCTGAATGTAATGTATTTATTAGTGGAACATTAAATTATGCAAAGTCATGGCGGCCTGCCAAGACTTAAGGCTGCGTGCAAATGCAGCCGCTGCGCATCCAATTATATCACAACCCTAAAATATTAAAGGATGCGTCTAGAATACAAATTGCTCAAATAAATCAATAGGTGTCTACGAGGAAAAAGTTCAGACTTGCAGTGAAATATTAATTAAAGTATGAAGACAGAATGTTGCTTGTCTCTTGTTTTGATTATGTAGATTTGAAGCCCCCTTTTTAGAAAAGTTTCACAAGCGCAAACCGTGTACTAAAATGCTCCGTTATTGAGGTATTACAAATTCAAATGAATAAATAGTAACCAAAAATATATTGGTTTTCCAACTCATATTTACATATTTCTTTAAAATTAATTATGCCCGTGGTTTGTTTGTTATACAGTGTTAAACTATGCCATACCATAGTTTCAATTATCACAAAAACCGCTGCTATTCAAAATCTACGAAGGTACCTGTTTATTTATTATGTAAACATAACAGCAAAACGAAATTCTCAATTTTGCTCACAAAACATCTAAAACGAACAACTGCGATAGTGAAGTGAACGTATTAATTAATTCTCCATAGCTGTATTGGCACCTACGCTCATGGATTTTAGTTGGATCGCTTTCAGGCACTATTAGATGCGGCTTGTCGCAAACTTGGATGAGGAAACTTCAGTGGTGTCCATTACACGTCTTATTACACCGAGGGCGGCCTGTCATGTGCTGGCTGCTACCAATAACAGTGTGCCAATAAAATTCGCCCAACGTTATCATAGCCGTGTCAAGCGAAGCTCGTATCTTAGTTTCCAGCTAATAACTTGGTACGATGTTACCTCATTTTGTGTCTAGACTATAATGCTATTGGAATTGGGTACCTAGTGTGTAGCATACCTTTTCTTTTCGTTCTGCGTATATTTCTGTAAACAGCTGTGGCTGCTACTTCGCACCCGTGGAGGTCTTTATTTAATAGACATTCAGTCTGCCTGAAACTCAGATACTATGTAGTAGAATTATTTCCAGAAATATACCTTTTTGTAAAAAAGCACATTCGTTGAATAACTGAGTAGATTGTGATGGTTCATAGAGTCTATGAATTAATATGTGGGAGGAACACACGAACTATACGCTTTGTCAAATAATCCTTTTTCTGTTTAAACTTTTCCTTCTCTGAGTACTGCCACTCCTATTTCTCAACGCCACGTTATAGATCCAAATTAAAAAAGAAAAGCCCCGCCTACCTACTTGATACCACACACACAGTCATACATTAGAAATACGAAATAAAACGTGTAATATCCGAACGTTGCGGAATCAAACCGCCCCAGGAGAAATACTCCGCCATTACCCATGTGACGGGAACTTGTAATTGGTTTTTTGTTTCTATGTAAATTTCCATCCGGCTTGTGAGATTAAAGGCTCTTATTTAAGTTATATTTACATGAAAAGCCTGTTTATATCATGATCTTAGACTGTTAGGGTCAAAGGCTAAGATTTTCTTTCAGACCTACCTGAACTGGAAATCTATACGAACCTACCGTTTTTTGTAGTAAACTGGTTAGAATAACATTACATTATTGATTTAAAATACTCTTTAGGCCTGTCTAAAATAAGAAAAGGAAAAAATAAATAAAAAAAATGTCTAGGTAACTTTTATTTTTTTGTAAAATTACGTTGTTTGAAAATAGGCACAAACGTTGATATACTATTACGCAAGGTATGTTATTCAAAACATCACCTTTGCATATGTAGTTATCTAATAACGCAAATTAATAATTAGTTAAATTAACTAGTTATCTACTGAAGTAGCAAATATAATTTCGCTGGTAATATTAATCAGATTATAACGTGATAGTCATAATTGCTTTAATTGCGTTATCACATCAGTTGTTTAAATTATTAACCGAACAATTACTAATTAGGAGACTTTAATATTATAAAATAACTTGATAACTTTTATGAGAAAGTTTATCTTTCTAAACATAAAAACAAAGTGAGCTAAGGGTTTAAGTTTATTTTTTAAGCTAGAACTAAGTGTTATTTTGCATATTTTTAACGACAGTGCTGCTTGCCTGCAGAAGATAGAAGAGCTAAGAAGGCAGTCTGAAAACCAGGTAGCCTAGGGCAATGTTGTGTCTATGATGTACACTGTCAACATTGTTGGGTTTGCAACTTTTGTGGCCCTGCAAAATGTTAACTTTTTCTACACTAATATTATAAAGAGAAAAAGTTCGTAATTTTATTCTAATGAATAAACTCAAAAACTACAGGACCTATTTAAAAAATCCTTTTGACAGTAGTACGTATACTATATTATCACTGAGTAACATAGGCTATAATTTATAAAGCTATCACGCGGGCAAAGTCGCTGGTGGAAGCTAGTAGTAAAATAAATGAGCCGAAATTATTCACAACTTTTTACGGACATAGTGCTGGCATTAGTAAACGAAAATATTTTGTGAATTTAAAGTATCTAAACCTAAAAAAAAAAAAAAAGAAACTAAAATTACTAAAACTAAAAATTTATTAAAAAATTAAAAAAAATTTAATTAACCTGTTTTGTCCCACTGCTGGGCAAAGGTCTCCTCGTAGCTTTTCACCGTTCCATTTCGGTTGCCTTCTCCGGCCAGTCTACCGTAACCCCATCTATGTGATCTCTCCAGCGTTTCCTTCTTAAATTTTACGAATGTTTTATAACTTTTCATCTAACTTTTCCCACTTGGTATCGCGGCATAACCTTTAACTGACAACCGATTTATCAAAACAACGTGAAACCAATAAACGCAGCAACATGACGTCTAATATATTGTCTGGCGATAGATATCTGCTTACAAGGGATGATTTTGAAACAATTCAGTCTTGCGTGGCAAATGCTAGCCATTGATTTTGTATGCGGTCCCAAGTTGGGGGGACAACTGGGCCTCATCAACTTGAATGGCCCTGCATGGCGGAGCGGTGCACACTGTGAATGGCCACAACCCGGCTACATCCGACAGAAACACTTATTTGTTTGTTTGTCGTTGATGCTCGATATGGTGTCTATAGGTAATTTGGCCTTTCAGCATGCAGATTGTATAGTGTTTAGCTTTAATAGTAAATCCATAATGGGTTTATAGAAACTTAAGCTTATTAGCATACACTCAGTTAGTTTCAGGCAGATAAGTGATCTGAAAATGTAAGCTGAGAGATGACACAGAAATTGTAAGTTGTAAGTACAGACTCCAACCTCTCAAGTCTTAGTACCTATATGGAAATTTTTAAATATTTTTGCTCACGATTAACGCATTTCTTGAAATTTATAGCCGTACCTTTTACTTTGCCATTCGACTTTCATACTGAACTCCGTTATAAAAATAAAACTGACAAGTGTATCTCTGAGTAGCGTTGTTGACTAAACACTAAAACCGTTGAGTTTGCGCCAAGCTCATTGTGTACTCTGTGTATGTTAGCAAACAAAACAACGAGCTTTTCACTAAATGGCAAAACCATCCACAGCTCTTTCATGCTTTTAAACTGACAAATAAAAATTAAACATTTTACAGCTGTGTACAAAGGTCTACAAAATGGCGTCGAAACATAATCGTAAAATTTGAATTAGAGCTAGGAACGAGTAGTAAAAGTTATGGCCGGAGATTGCCTGTCCACATTTTTGTTGATAGTGGTAGGTATTTGTAAAAGAGGTCCAAGTTTACAGGCCCCGCTTGTCTAATGGAGCCGTGGCCTTCCGGCGGCAAGTCCAAGAGGCATTTAATCCTGGCTGAATTATGTGTTGATGTCGGAAACCCGGAAAACGCTCCCTGTCCGCGCCCCAGTAATTTCACTTTTATTATGTGCCTGTTTGGTCGGTTTATGCATTTATTTAGTGGCTTCATTCTACTTTTATAATTAATTTTAGGTTAGGTTTTTGCGGTATAAATTTAATTGTAATCTGATACCTAGTACCTACCTACAGTGCTTACTTCCCCTATATTTACCTACATAATTATTTCTACGAGATAGTTCTTGTAGTTCGTAAATGAATACGATCCCTGTGCTTATAATATTTCATTGGACCTAGGCAGACCATGAATAGCAAAATGTTTTCACATTCATCAAGTTTTACTATTTAGGTATGTATATTATTCTGGACATTGCAAGCCAGGAAATGCTGAATGTAGCGCTCAAATTTCATAATATTTCAAAGATTTAACGTGACTATAGCTAATTTGACAACGGATATTTGAAATCACGATTATATACTATGGTAATTATTATTTTAAAAACGTCGCAAAATTAGTTGGCAAGCATGATTTGAACACACATTTGATACCTACAGAAGAAATCACAATACAAACTCAGGCAAGTAGTGCGCTCATAAACAGAAGTTCATATTTAAATGCAATTAACGTCCTAGATGCAAACACCGATACCAGGAAAACGCCGAGCACCTAAACCCTATTACTGAAGTAGGCTAGGCGTCTCCGTTACCCTCTAACTATGCAAACTGTAAGCCGCGTCAAGTAACAGCCAGTATTTACTCATAGTTACCAGTTACCTTGTTCATAGGTAGCAGTTTCGAGTAAAAACAAGGAGTGCGACGTAGCTGTCCGTAGGAGCGTATTCCCTGATGTAATTACTGCGAGCCTGCCTGAGCGAATTCTCTAACACAATGACCGATGTCCGATAGAAGCGTCGCCGCTCCCGCTTCAGCGTATGCCCCCGCCAGCACTAAGCGAGTTGTGCCGCTCCATTGCACGAGTTATAGACAACGGTCTCATGCAACTAGATTATCGGAACGACTCAAAAATATCGTCAGTACTTGGGTTTTCAGCGTTGTTGACTAAGTTATCAGCTAGGGGTGCCTATTTACCTTTTTCTTAAGAAATTCTTAGAATATAGTAAGTAACAGTGCTATGTGACATGGAGCATACTAAAGAGAGTTTTAATAAAATGGGCGATTTTATTAAAATTTGAAATTGTATAAACCTTTGCATTGTCTCCAATCTAGGTGTATATTATTATTACGAAAAGAACATAAAGTTTGTTTAGGTACGAGTAGGTACCTATGTCGTACCTTTCGTAGAGGAAGACCTAGAGGTTAGCCTACGGTTCTGAAATACGTATTCTTGGCTTTCCTTATTTTCATCGTATGTTTGAAGGCACACGAAGCACGATTTGTATAATCTAGGGTTGTTTGACTTAAGATTTTGTACCTATCTTAGGGCCTTGACCTTTCTTGACAAGGTTAAGTAAAATTAATGTTATAGTAAAAAAAAAACCTATAATTATCTAGTTAAAAATCCATACAATTTTTTCATCGCTTTCAAATTCCTAGAAAATAATTAAAAATACTTTAAAACAATATCAATAAAAATATCAATTTCATGGAAGTTGAAAACGTTATTTAGTAACTCCACAACCCCAAGCGCTGTTCTGCTGGTAATTCAATAACGCTTGCAGGCAAACGCAGTTACGGCCAATTAAAAGTATGCCACTCACTCACCGACGGATGGCGAATCGAGTTACCGCCCCTACGGGAGTGGAACCTTGAGACCGGCGCAAACAAATAACTAAGAACGCTAGGTAATTAAAGTACTCTTTACAACTATTCTCATTTGGAAGCACTCAACCGTGTTGTCATTGTACCATTAAATGAAGATAAGGTTAACATTAGAACGCGGCTGTTACGGCCCGATGGGTTCAGGCTAGACATTCTAGGGAAAAAGAATTACGGCTTTAATTATCTTTGATAACTTAAACATCTACTTTAAATTACCTACCTACCTACAATTTTATTCATAAATGGTGGTTGAATCCTTTTAGATCAGTCACCAAAACGTTTCAACCAGCTCTTGCATGATACATCAAAATGTATCGATGCAACGAAGCAAATAGCATTAAAAATTGACGGCAACATCGCATGTATCGCAATTAAACAACGATTTCAATTGCAAGTCTATAAAATTTAAATAAAATTGCATTTTTTATAGCCTTTGTTTCCGAGCAGTCGGTTCAGTGCTCGCATGGGAGTGCTAAGTTCAGTCCTGAACTGTAATGAGATTTTTCGAAACTTGTTTGCTCTCCCAGACATTTATTTTTGTGGATTCATTATTAAATAGGGATTTAGAAAGTCTACGAAAATGAATATTGAATTAGTTTAGTTTGCTTCATTTTAATTTGAATATCGGAAGATTAGAAAACTTATTAAAGTTTGTTGTTATTTTATTTCATAATAGTAAGAAACTTTTGTTAAAAAAGCAAGAAAAAAACACAGTAAATAAATAGTGTATTGGTTCACGGACCTAGTTATATCTGGTGGTGCGTCAGTACAGTACCTAATTTAAACTTGAAATCAGGTTGTTGAGCGCGAGCACAGGACTTCTTCTCTCGTGCGTCTGAATGAGACAATGTCATTAAATTAAAGTTTCATTTGTCTTCATTTGCTAAACAATAGCAATTATACAAAGCCCCACAGCGGGCGAGTAATCAAGCGTCCCTTTAATTAAGTACAGAAACAGTGCCAAGTAATTGGATCTGAACAACTGAGTAAACAAATCGAAATGGTAGGTAATAAATCTAACAAACACCTCTTTTGGCGTCGGTAAGCAGTGCTGTACAAGTAACGGAACGCTTTACTTATCACATTTGCAACTATTTGTCGGTTCCTGATGTTATAATGAGTTTGTAAAACAATGATTTACTTAAACAACTAGCAAGGTGTACCAACCGTAGAGCTAAGAATCAACAAGTCGAACTGAAAGCTTTCGTGAACAGTTGTTTTTATTTTGTTGTGAGTATCCGCATCATTGGTTTTTTTCTCTAGAAGAAAGAACGAAACAAGAAAAAATATGCAATGCTTAACTGTTTAGAAAGAGCAGTACATGTTCACATTAATACCTACTATATACGCAGGAGTATTCTAACCAATGTCAAACTTACTTGAATGCTTGTTGTTCAATAACCGCTGGTTGTGTGCACGTTCTATGAAATAAAAATATCCACGAGTAATATTTAGAGATTGCATGAAATTCATGTAGCAAACATATCTGATTTCAGGTGAAACCTGAAGATGGATGCACTTCCGTATTTTAACGAGCAAGTTAAAAACGTGACATTTCAAACAATCCAATTTGTGTGAAATAGTAGGTGCATTTCCTTTATTTTTGATGAGAGTCCGTGTCCCCACGTCCGCGGCGGGCTGTGGCGGGGCACGCTACACTACGTACTACGTACTCGAGTACGTTGCACCCGCATATTCATTTCCGGCTTCTTGCATTTTTATAACCTTTATACACTTGCTATTTGCCCCCGCAGGCTTGTAGGGTTGCGCACAAATAGATTTCAGAAACACTCCCCACATTCAATTCACTTTGAATACCCACTTCCACTACGGATGTTTCGATTTTCATACAAATTGAGTATAAATTATCATAATTGCCCACTTTAAGAAATAATTACATTAAATTATACAAGCGCGTAAATTCTACAAAATATTTTTGTTGAAATGTGAAACCTTTTATTTTTTTACTGGGTTTAGCGAGATGAGTTAATAATGAGGGTCCAGACGTATAAAAATGAACGGTATATTGGGACGAAGTGAGCTGAAATAATAGCTGTTAGCGCTAACGCGCTTCGCAGCCCTACAGCGCAGTTAAGCGACATCAGGCCGCACCGTACATATTTATATTCATGGTCTGAGAACCTTTTTATCCGGCTACGAAATAGTTCCTCAGCTATTTTCATGTATGTTCCCAGAGATAGCAACAAACAACCTTACTTTTTTCGCTGTTCGCGATTTGATTGCAGGGATTTACTTTTATGGTCAGATTTATAGACAGTTCCAGAAAGATTTGCCGCTCGGCACGATTTTATACAGCCGGGGGTGTTTATTTAAAATGATGTGAATAAAACATGTACGCGTATCTTTTGGACTCCAATCATACTTTTTCCAAATAAAGTATATGTTTCGCTTCTCCCTTATCTTAAAAAAATATTTCTAATTTTGTTAGAAGTTACATTGTACACTGGATATACCCTAATTCTTTGTTTGTTGGAACCTCAGCCTGATTTACATTTTTTGGCACTAGTAACGTGCATCCTGTCTCAAGGAAACTGTCCGCGAGAGCGTGTCCTATTTACTACCCCCACCCCATCGTAGACGCGTATCGCAAAAATCCAAATTACTTTTAGTTTTCAAGTGGGGTACGGACGATTTTGTTACCCGTTGACCTTTAGCCCCGTTCTACTCATAGGGTACTGAATAAACTTATTGTTAGAAACTTTAAGGCTGAGGCTCAATCTTCAGTTTGGAAACGTGCCTGAATTTTAAGAACACTGTTTTAATGATTAGAGCTACTTGGCTTTTTAGTCAATGTGTTAAAATGTAGGGCATGAGTAATTATTATCATTATTTTTGCTAATGTATACGTAAGCGAACGAACTGTCAATGCATGACAAAGTAAAGCCTACTTAATTCAATTTGTGTTAATAAAATAGTAAGGATGTTCAAGTGCGATGTACGTAAGTACCTAACCCTTTTCTTGTGACGACTTTTACGACATGCGAGGATGAGGCATGATTCAATAATCCACTAATAAACGTTATTCGTTTTAACTCCGGAATTTGCGTAAAAGCGATGTTAAATATTCAACAAACACATTGTACAATACATTGTTTCTTTGTTTGATTAATGAACAGCTCCATGACCGGTTTAGCGGTATTCGTCCCTCTTTCAACAAATGATAGTAATTTCCAAGCGGAAATGCATCGAAATGGCAAAATGGCCTGCTAAGCGGCGTCCATTTGCTCAGATTGCTTCTCGTGTTCAAATTTTATATCTATCACTATATTTAATAGTGTTTTCGAAAAGCTATTTCAGCGAAATATTTTTCCGGTATTTCATAAAATGCTGAAACATTTTTATATATTTTAAACGCTATTTAGGGAATTTGCTATGGACTACGCGTGCGATTTAGTAGTTTATTTCAACAGTGTATAATATAGTCGATAGTTAACTCTAGTCCAATCTATCTAGTTTGGTCTATTGTAGGCCTCTATCTTAAATAAATCCATTTCCACTTCGGTAAGCAGTAAGCATGGTGTAGGTGAACGAAGAACCTGGTGAAGCTCGCGGGTGTCTGCTCGGTACGGGCAGCGCAGGACCGGTCGTTATGGCATCGTCGACGACAACGTCGGCTGAAGTGTCATTATCATTTTTGAGTCATCATTAAAGTACTAATAACAGCGGTAGCTAGGTGACGATTCACTAATCGTCACCTCACGTCACGTCTCGTTTAGCTGTTTATCACTATAAACAGCTAAATAATAAAAGAAAACCCTTATCAAAATTATATTGCCTATTCAAAATCTCGATCTAAATATGACAGTTTCTCCAAACAATAGAAACAATGACTACCGATTCATGTTGAACCAGAAGTACCTACCGTGGCGTACCTTAAGACTATAATCCGAAGTGAGTTTCCCTCGAAGCATGACTACAAATCCGCATCTGTATTGATGCTCGAAGACAGCCATTATTGGCGCTTTGCTATGCTCTGTAATCCCTCGACCTCGGATCTAGTCGGGACTCGGGGCCATACGGCTCGGATGTGGCGTCTGTCGGTGATCGTCATTAGCTGCAAATATAGTGTATGTAGTTATTACGGTTGAGTTACTTGTGTGTTGTGTGACATTACTATCGACTGGCACGATTAATAGTTCGGTTCTGTTGTGTAGTATTATGTGTTGTTGTTATATTGTTCAGTGGTATTAATTAGTAATTCGAATTATACTTTATTGTCTCATTTTAACAACTAGCAATTCCATTAGAAAATATGTGAAATGTGGTTTTAATCTTGAACGTTATACCACTGAATATACAAATTATTTAAAAAAAACAAGAAACCCGAATCTATTGAACTTTGTTTTTGTAAGGTATTGCAGACGGGAACAACCCAATAACCTGAAATATGGTATAACTTTTATTTGCCTGTGATATCTGACAAAAACGAAGTTCAATAGATAATAATGCAATTTTTTCTCATTTCAGCTGTGTTTTTCAGTCGAGTTTTATTTTTTTAAATAATTTATGTTATTTCAAGGTTTTCACTTTATTTGTGTATTTGGAATTAATTCATTACTAGCTTTTATTTGGTACCAATATTGTAGTAATATATTTTTTTAAACACCTTCCTCTCTCATTTTTTTTGTATTTGCAGATGCAATATATAAATATTATATAGCCTGTGTTACTCCCACAATTAAGACGAATCTAATAACACCCCATATGTTAAAATCCATCAAGCCGTTTAGGCTACAGAGTTTGCAAAAGAAATATACATACATACATACTCTCGAAAAATATTACCCTCTTTCTGGGGCAGTCGGGTAAAAAGACCCCAATTAACCTTAATTCTTGTTCTGAATTGCCAATCGGAAGTTGTGAAAAAAACCACTTTATTTACTTTTATACATTCTTTTGAAAATGATGTTCTCAAGCTAAACGTTTCGAGAGGCAATATTTCAATCTGTTGGCACACAGTCACGACCGCCCGCGGCCTGAGGAGGCGTACGTACTCATACGTACAAATAAAGGTAATTTTCAGAGTCGAAGCAATATAAATTGAGGTACTGGCCAACCTGGGTCTGGAGTAGCATTAATTGAATAGATACGTCCGTTCCTTGCCTCAATCCAACCTTAATCACACTTGAAAAGGCCGAGAGAAGCCAGCTCCTCGCAACAAGCTGCTAATCGTACAGCGTATCGCACTTTGTGCTTGATCTTGTTAGGCAACTTCCACTTTACAGTACGCGTCTACCACTCACTCCAGTTTAAATAAATTGAATAGAAGATATTGTAAAAAGAAACAATTACTGCAAGTAATTGTGGCTGGAGAGTGCTGGTTGTTTGCTTTTTTAAACTTGCAAATTGTGTTTAGCTGTTAGTTTAAAAGTGTAATTAAGTGCATGCACGTACATATTAGTCCACCGATCGTATTAACATTTTGTATCACATAATAAGCAATGGCATTTTATAACATAACATCACGCCTTGTTTACCTGAAGGGTTAGGCAGAGCTGTACCTATAGTACACCCACATTTCGCCAGTTATGTTTTAAGTCCCAGGTAATAGGGGGCGAGCCTATTGCCATCAACCTCGTACAAATCCAGACTCCGGGCTGCTATTGAGAAATTCCTGAAAGAAAACCCAATGACACTTTATCCGACCTGGGAATCGAACCCATGATTTCATGTTCAGCAGTCGCGATTTGAGGATTTCTTGTCCACTAGACGACGAGTCAGTCCATGGCATATTATAATCCCTTATAATGTTCGTCTTTATATCTCTATGGAATTAAAGATACCATTTCAAATGTAAGCTCAAAAAAAGCATCGAGAGCCACTTAGTTACTTTATTACTTCGACTAGTATGAATAACTTTTGTAGAATCCTTTTCAAACATGACGTTGAAATGTATCGTAAGCCTCCTTGGAGCTGAAAATTTGAAATATCTCGAGAGATGTAGGTAAGTGGTAATGCGGGGTTTGTGAGCCTCCCAAGGGATCACCTACAGGTCATGTAGCCTTCATATTCCAAATGGATTTTCTCTTACACTCAGACATCTTTGAACGTACAAAGCTCTACCTAGATGCCTAATATGTTACGATGGATAAAATAAAATGACAGGATAGTTTTATAGAAATGGAAACGTAGATACCGTTAAGAAAAATAGTCGCTGAGATCAGCGATAAGTATAATTGAAAAATAAAATTTTATTTCTACTGAACATTTTTGTTAAAGAACATTAAAATAAATGAAACCCGCAGTTACTTTTTAATCGCAGACGAAATGAAATTAGCGCGGTCCGGCTATCCGATGAAAGTAAATTAGTTTTCAGTTACAGGGGGCTGTAGCGAGGCAAAATCAAACATTGTTTCTATCTGATCTGGTATCAGTGAAAGCAATTACATTTGCCATAAGTGTTCGTTCACATTTGCAATTAGCAAGTGGTCCAAAAACGTGCAAATCGTTAACCGCCGCCGTCGAGCGCCGTGTCTTTGCATATTCATAGCCTGCTTAAAATATTTTAATACGGGTCGCCACGCCCACATCTACGCTTTCTACAAATGTTGATTTCGCTGTGGAATGAATAAAAATGGAAACGAAAGTTGTTCCTTCCTAGAAAACTCTGCCTTGGACCACACTTAATATAATCCTACTACGTTCTGGGTAAACTGTGAGTAAATGAAGTGCTGGTAATAAATCTTCACATCGCAAGATATTTTTATCCGGTTTCTTTCAGATTTAAATATCTTTTAAGACATTTTTTATTTTCCCGCTGAAGTTGGGGATGAATGAAATACATAGCGAGTCTTTCAAAACCAATTGAAAATTTCATTTTGGTGCTTTGAATTTGGTAGTAACTGTTCAGTATTAGATATACACCACGTTAGGTCATAAATAAATAAGAGTACACATCTTAACTCACATCTTTAGTTAAACAGGGCGTGTAAATAAGGCATATAAGACTTCATTCAAACCTAATATAATCAACACAAGAAGTCTTAATTAAATCTTGCCTTATTTATATGTAACTCATGCATAAATGCCTCAGAATATCATGTTAATGTACCCAGGAGCTGTTAGTGAAACAATCAATTGGCAGAATTGTGATGCTGTTATAGCGTACGTATTATTTCAGAGTCGAACGATCATAATCATAATATTATCCACTCAAGACGGTGTCTGGGCTCTAACGTTTTATAATTTTCCACTCTTTACTCCCTGTTATCGAGAATTTCTTCCGCTCGCGCCCTCTTCCTTCCGCGAATCCACTTGAAAGGGTATTTAGGAATAAGGGATCCTTAATTGGTACAACGAATTTATTTTACTGCGAGTTTTCTGCCTACATTCTGGACATTTATACTAAAATATGGCTCGAAAATTAAATGTTAAATTGGCTTAATCAAATCAATTCATGATTGTGTACGGAATGTGTCAATGCTCTTTGTAGAAATCAGTCACGCAAACGCCAAGCCCCCGGCGTCATGATAAAGGTGTAGGACAATTAAATTATAGTTGGGCTTAATTTTCAACGGTCGCGGATCTTCTCTTGTCGATGGAGATTTAAATGAAGCTGACGAGAATTTTCAATTAGCGGGGACACTGAGCGATGGCTGACAATTGTCTCCGGCGTCGTCGACGACGACCTCATCCATCTACATTTGAGTAACCAAGTGAAAAAGCAATGAGCCGCGCTATTACCTCCCTTTACGAATAAATCCTGAAACAAATTCCAAAAGCCTCTATGTTTAGAGGAACTTAGGAGTAAATATTCATATCTACAGACATCTTTTTAGTAAAAAAGTACCTATATTCATTAAAATTTAAGTAACAATGACACTAAAGAGTGAATCCAGCAGACAACAAAAGTAAAAGAGCGGTTTGAGTTTCAAAGTTAAAAAAGAGCAAGCATAAATTGCATGTGGCTTACCTGTTTGTCAGGCACTTTTAAAAGAACCTGATGTTGGACAAACAAAAATTCTAAAAACAAAATAATACAGGTAAATAATAGAGAATAATAAACTATCTAAGTCCGTCAAAAACTTCGGAATACGATTTTCTTCAAACACAAGGATATCATCGAATCGAACACATCATGTACATACGAGCAGCAGCAGCATAAATATCTATTGATAGCTTGGCAATAACATCTGATTTCATGATTCATCCATTAATGTCTGTTGTCAAGATGATGGCAAATATATGTGATCATTTTGTGGAAGGCATATACAACCTGACAGCACAAATAAGTGACATCGAAGGAACACCAAAACTGTCTGACGAGCCAAAATATAGGGTGCTGCATCGGCTTCAAAAATATGTGTCGCCAAGAGCTAACACATCCAGGTTATAAATATCTGCCTACTAAGTTAAATTCAGAAGAATGTGACCCCTCGTTATGATAAAAATATCTGACATCACTTTGGCAGCATAAAAACCTAACAGTATGTTTCGAGTTTTCTTCTATATCGCAATCAGTGCCGCACATATTGCAACAAAATGTGATATCCCACCACCATCCTATATTTTGGCTCGTCAAATAGTTTTGGTGTTTCTTCGATGCCACATATTTGTGATGCCACTTGTAATATGCCTTCCACTAATGATGTCATCTTGACAAAATAATATTAATTGATGAATCATGAAGTCAGATATTATTGCCGAGCTGTCCATAGGAAGTAATATATATATTTATGCTCGTGACTGTACAGTAACACTTTAAAATATTCATACCCTCAATGCTCGAGGTGTAAGAAAATTCAAGAGCGATTTTCTTATAAGATAAAGACACTAATTATTTTGATTATCCCTTTCAAATATTATAGTATATCTTACAGAGTAAATGAATAAGGACTTGAAATATGTAAACACCGCTCGTCTGGAAGGTGACCGTGGTTTTGCGGACCTAATTCCGTCCCCTCGAACGCGTAACTGCGTTTTATGACGTCATCATCGTAATATAATGACGTGCTAGCGAATTGCCTCCATTCTAAATGGCCAGGCCCAGGAGTGTAATACGATATGCGTGGTAGTCTTTCATGATATAATTTTGAATTATATTCAGCTTGTTTTCACTTGTATTTGTTTATGTATCCCATGGCATCAATGGATGTGTATGTACTGCGTAATTAAAAACCCCGACTACCCCTGCAATCATGTATTACTATGTGTATATTTAAGATTCGACTTCAAAAGAAGCCAACGATTAATTACGTTGCAGAACAAACTGCGTAACATAAGCCCGTTGTAGGCCCTCACGTTATTGGCGCGTGCGTGCAAACATTCCCTCGCGTTCGGACTTCATTTTCCGGAGCCGACACATGTCAGAGCGCGTCACACCATATCCACGCCATTACCATACGGCCGCACAAAGTGAACTGCGGAAGGATCCCCTTTACAACTCATAAATAGGCGACATGACAGACTCGGGCGTGGTCACTGTTTGATTAAAATGTAACTTGGAATTGCGCACAGCGCCCTCTTTTACTGAAAAGGCTTTAATACTATATGGCCGTTGTGACACTGACGTCCCTTTAATTACTTTTGCTCGGTTATGCATGAGTGACGTTATTAAATAGCCCGCGGTCGTATCGTAAGCGATCGTGCAGTGCGGTGCGGTCCGATTTCTAAAGACCTACAGACAATATTAATTACTGCGGACAGAATAGATGAAACCAGTTTAATGTAGCATATGTTCAAAGTATTGCGAGAATAGCAAAATTATATACAGTACGAGGAAACATTAAATATTAGGCAGTTTTCTGGGAAATTATATTTTTAGAAACGCCTAAGCGGTCTTTTGTTTATAAAAATGAGTTTCCGCGAAAACCCATTGTTACAATACCGGTAACTGAAATACCAAAGTAACAGATGAATGACTATCGTATGTATATGTACACTTTCTTCCGTTTTAACAATTTATGAAATAATAACGACAGATATAAATATAATATGGAAAAAAACCAGCCAAGTGCGTGTCGGACCATGCACAATGAAGGGTTCCGTAATTGGGATGAATTTATCCCGAGAACAAACTTATCATTGTAGTTGAAAAACATTGTCTCCCATACATTCCAACTGTAAATGTAAGTTTGTACGCACAATATTGAGAGATTTACTGTGTTCTTTTAAGACCATAGATTTCTTATACGTTTTCGTTCAATCATTCTCTGTATTTTATTTTTATTTTAGGCTCCGTAGTTTCGGAGATAAGGGAGGGGATGGACGATCTCAATTTTTTTTTAACAACAAGCCATTTCGTATGTCACACAGTAAGTACAGTTTGCAAAACTTTATTTAAAATTCTTGTTTGCTCCCAAAAAGTAAGCCCTATATTTAAAATCCAATTATTTGCGTTACACGTCCGTGTTGGGGTCACAAAAATTCATATGTGTACTAAATTTCAACTAAATTGGTCCAGTAGATTCGGAGCAAATTGGCTGTGACAGACGGACAAACAGACAGACAGCCAACCAGCCAGCCAGACACGAGTGATCCTATAAAGCGGAACTCTTATAGGATCACTCGTGTGTCTGTCAGGCTGGCTGGTTATTTTTTTCGTTTTGAGATATGGAACCCTAAAAATAACAAATATTTGGGAACAATAGACGTGTACCTGAATAATATGATGTATTTCGAATGATATAATAAATATTTTATAAAGTATTGTATTAACAAAGAATACCTACCTAAACGTTGGACTCCGTGCGAGCACCTAAATTATCAATATTGTTAGAGTATTCTACCTTTGTTTCAAAAATCTGCAATGTTGAAAGCAATTTCAAGTATGTTTCAACAGCCGAATACTGAAATATACCAAAAGCATGTATTATATAGCAGATCATTCAGACAACAGTTGCTCTGTGTTGTAACTATGAGAACACTCGCAAAGTATCAACAAGTAAGATTTGATTCATAATTAATTTTGCTGCTTGCCACTTCAAAATTATTTGTTAGATAATCTTCAGATGGCACAGGCCTACCAGCTAGATACTCTAGACTCTAGACTTACAAAGAATTCTGTAATACCTACTCATAATATACCTAAAGTTAAATTTAAATGAAGAAGTTTCATCAAAGCCCTATTTATTTGATAGATTTTGTACAAGTATTTTTTTACCCATCACTTTGTACTTACACACACGAACAAATAAGAAATTAATGTGTTCTTGACATTTTAAAAGGCTCCGCCTCAAAGCGATTTCACCTTTTGAAACTTAATGCTTCTGACTTCTTTTGAACTGTAAGGAGACGTTTTAAGCATAAGAAATCACATAAAAAGATTCGCTATAAAACAGACGACCTGTTGCTAGAGCGACGACCGACAGCGACTTGGGGAAAATTGCCCACGACGGCAACGCCAACATGCTCGTGTATTATACGGCGGGGTATTATTAACCATGGCAACCGAGGCTGCCCTCCCTCGCCCTCGACAACTTTTTCAAAACATCACAACTTTGACGTCTGATCACCTATACAACGTACTTTATAATCTTTCCTGCGATTGTTCCCGGCCGTAGTTGAGTCTCCCTCAATTTGCAAGTCGCGAACAGCAGGGGTGTGCCGCACGCCAAATAGATGACGGGATTATTTTTGTGTTTGACATAATCATAGTGACAAATGTATACTTTAGGGATGTCACTTTGACGTGTTCGTTTTGATAAACATCCTTGTGATTATGACGTGGCAACGCAAGTTGTGCTTATACAATGCACAATAAAATTGTTGACGTTGTTTGTGTTTTAATATATAAAATTACAATGAAATTCGCTTCACAGTTTTATATAGAGACAAGTATTTTTCCGCATTGGTACCTTTTAAAATGATGTGTTTTTTATTCAACTAGTTTTTTCTGGTTCCCTGAATATCATAAAATGTCTGATGTCACCTATTTTATCGCGTAGAGCTACTATCTATAACTAATCGTAACTAAATAATAATGTATTGGTTAAAGAAAACTTGAAAAAAGGAATGTATGGACCTTACCTACTCGGTACGGCACCCTAAAAAGATACTACTTAAAATATTAATTCCATTCATTTTTGGTGTTCGCGCTTAAATATAGGCAAAGTAACAGATGTTATTCCCATTAAGTATAAGTTTAGCCCTTATGTACTGGGTCACAGAATAATATCAAAAGTGGGATGAGTGTAGCTGTGAGCTTAGCCCATTGAATGGTGAATGAATGGCGTGGGCGCGCGTGACCGCTGCTCCCTATAGCAGGGGTCGAAAGAGGAGATTATAACAAAAAAACTCCTTTCGTTTCGTTTCGTATCGTTACTTACTTGCGATGTTTCTATAGTTCAAAGAAAAAACATCTAACAGCAGTCGATTACATACTATATAAAAAGGTATATTTACATTCCCTGTAAAACTTATAATTTGAAATGGCAATTTCACACTGAGATATAATCAAAGCATTGGCGGCATAAGCGGACTCGTGCCGACTCTGAAAATACAAATTTATATAATCTGACATCGATCAAAGTTCGAAATTGGAAATTGTACTTGCCTACCAATTCCCGTCAGCGAAAATGCCTACAGAAATTCGTCACCACAAACGCGAAAGTTGCTCTCCTTACTTGCCATCAAAAGTTAATTTGAGAAACATGACAGGCAGGTACATATCGCTAACCTCTCGGCACGAAAATTGCAAAATTATCTCTCGTCTTTATCTTCAAAGAGATGTCATCCCCATCTGCGTGGCTGGGCCAGTTTCAAAGTTGTTTGCGGCACCGCTGGAGATCGTTCTTATTATAAACATGTTGATGTTTATCCCAATTCACCTGTCTCCGTATAATAGAATGATAAATACAGCTTTTAATTGAAAGGATATACAATTTGCTCCGTTATATAAACGAGTTAAGGCTCGTGCAGACCAGCGCGACGCGACGGCGCGACGCGACTCGAACAATACAATTTCTAAGAAAACTTCACGGTATAACAGTCGCGTCGCGATGTCGCGTCGCGCTAGTCTGAACAAAGCTTTATCTGTGTTTGCATCTTGACTGACTTGAAAAAGATACCTTCCAGGGATCTATAAGAGTAAAAAAAACATGACATTTTAATTAAAACTTAGGCAGACCTGCTACTCCAGTAGTGTTTTCTGTAGTCTCGTAATTATAGTCCACGACCAATAACAAAATGTTGTTACAGGAAATGAGGTAAATTAATGAAGTCAAATAAAACTTTAATCCAATAAAAATAACTTGACAAGCGCTTAAAATGTTCCGAACAATTTTAAACAATTTAATTTTATCGATAAATTAATCTTGCCTATATTTTCGGCTTTAACTTAGTTTTAACTCGCCTTAGTCCACGGTTGGATTGTTTTAATTCATTAAGGTAAAAACATTCTTATTTTTATTATTTCCTGATTAATTGCTGTGATATCACTTCATTCATACAGGAAAAATTATACATTAAATGACTACCTATACCAGTGACGATAGCATTATGCAAACTATTATGAACCAACAAAGAAACAAATACCCGTTATGTTTCATTAAAATAATCCCCTTACAAACACAAATTCCACGTAATATTTATTCAAAAACTAACCCACTTATTCGAGGTTACGGATAGTGGAGCGCACAAACTGGGTACTGGCATCAAAAACTATTTTGTTCGAGACAGGTCAGAGTTTTGTAAATTAATTCGGTGGTTCCGAGCTATTACGCAAACTGTCAGAGCAGGTGCCGACCCACTACTTCAGCCTGCACGGGATTTGCATTCGGAAATACTCGTACTAATTTAACTTCTCTGTTAGCTAAGTCAAACTAAACAACACACGTAGTTTGGCTTACGAGAGTCAAACAATCCTATGTAGCAGCGGAACCTTTCACTGTCGTATTGAAATTAGAGCAAACACTCATCGCTGCACTTATTTACCGTTCTGTTGTGGTTACCCTTTATAGTTGCAGTGCACGCGAAGTCGGTACCTTCGCACCAATTTCAGGTTTCATTTGCCTACGTACACATTCAGGGAACAAATTAAAGCCATTGTGTTAGACGGATTATGGAGCGGCGTCCATTTATATGTAAAATAGTGACGCGTGCGATCGGAGTCAGTCAACCGAGCGCCCCCGCGCCGCGCTCCAAAAGCCCGCCGACACACACTGATCATTGTGTACGTACCTATGAATTTTACATATTGCCAAATCAATGTTTCGACAGTAAATTGTCCCGACTGAAGGTAAATACCAAGCCACGGATTACTTTGAAATGTTTATTCTCCCAAGATGAAGGTAGTAAAATATAGTCGGAGAACCTTCCTACAAAAAAATCTAGTTCATGATTGCGATTGAAAATATAATCATCATCATAATCTTTCCCAAAAATATGTCATAGTATTGAATACGAATACTTTTAATATCTACATATGATTAATATATTATTATTTCTTATGTAAACCAACACGAATTGAATCAATTTTTGTTACACCCAAAAAAAAATTTGGTATATTATCTTTCATTTTAAGTTTTTAACATAGTATGTCACCTGTATATTTTATAACTAAGAGGTGTAAATGAATGCATATTCTACTAGTCTTACTGAGTATGATACAACAATTTATTGCACTACAGCTTTAGAACAGATTTATATAATGTGAAATTTAATTCGTCATTGTACTCATCATTATGAACAACTTTCACTATGGGGCCAAACTTGAAAAAGCGAAAAAAATATCAGCTATTATAATGTAAGGAACAGCAGATTTTTTTTTCGACCCCTTAATACCCCTTAAGAGGATGCGAACGAATTAAATTTCACATTGTATAAAGATTTTTGACAGTGAATAACTATCAGTCCATGTTCAAGTATTCAAATCTAATGAAAATGTTCTCTATCTTCATCCTAAGCAGGTGTCATTAATAACATTATTGTTCATTTAGTACAATGACGAGTTGAATGAATGAAACTGAATGAGTGTGCAAACTATTGCAATAAACGCTGGTTATTCAAAGGTTTGGATTATTGTTGGTCGTCGTTGTGTGAGTTTTCTGTATGTAATAATAGTGAGTTTGTGTTGTAGTTGACAGACAGCCAGTTGTTGACGTGAATAAAGTTTTCACAAACAGGTTCTGGGCGCGCTGAAATATCGCCACTTGCAGGCGGCGCAAATACCGAGTCGCGACGACGAGCTACTAACGAATGCACTGCATTCGTAATAAAGGAAAAGAGTTTATCGCACAATGTATGACTGCTGTGGTCCGGGATGTTACATATCACGTGTTATGTCTGTTTTGCACTGGTCTTGTGAACTTATGTAAGAAAGTTTACGAGACACCATATGAGGTTGTTGACCTGTCCAAATATTTAACGAGAAGCGATACTCACGAGGAATGATGGCATAATGGGTATGGACGTTTTTTGAGTACAGTTAGACACAAATTACTAATTTATAAATTACTAGCGGTTGCATTGACAGCTCGACAGAGTGTTGACAGATTCGGGTTTCGTAGCGCCGTAGCGACCTACGGGTGCTACGTCGTAGCACGCACATGCAGTGTTTTTAGGTACGGTAAAACTTTTTGAAGTTTTAATTCAATATTTAGTTATTGAAGCCTCAATTTCAATAACTAAATATTGAATTAAAACTTCAAAATGTTTCAGCAACCATAGTGTGTTAGTTTCTTTAAAATTACTAAAGAATTAGAATAAAGATGAAAAAACATTTAGGATATAATTCCTTCATATTTTAGTACAAAATAAAAGACAGTTCATATAAATTGGTCACGCACAATACTGACTAGCAGAAGGCCATCCAGGAACTTTAACCCTGTTCGCATTTTAACATGATTTTCAGACAGACGCACAATTCACTTTACGTTAGTTATAATGCGTCACTGACCGTCCCTCAACACGTCATGACAGCCTACCAGTCCACTTCAACACGTGCATACTGCTAATGAAATGTAAATTTCCAGCGCATCGCCTCCACCACATTCCTACCTCCATGAGTTTCGCAGCGGCAGACAAATCGTATCGCCTCTTGCTTCGCGTTCGTTAGCCGTTTGTTCGTGGATTTGGCACACAGGTACTTACATAGGTACTTACGTTTCAACGCGTACGCTACCACTGTATTATATCACAGACATTCATCACTCGGAAACGAATTGGTTACATTCGGGAGCACGTTCAAAAGCTTTATTTAAAGCAATCGGAAGATGAATCGATGAGCTGGATCTGCGTTTTAAGCGAACAGTTTTCAGAAAGATATGTAAATAGATTTGAACAGCAATGAAATCTGAAGCCTATTGTTAACGAACTGACAAAAGCAATATGTATCGAGTTATTAAAACGTCATGATCGTTAAACAACCGCTTTATTCAGCTTTAACCGATATATCTGGCGCGGTTGATCAATCAATGCTGGGCTCGAGTGACGTTAGTCGAGACTGACGTATTACGTACAGCGATAGAGATTTTATTTTAATTATCCCACACGCCACGCTGTCGGGTATGCATTATGAACGCGATCAATTTGTTTATTCAGAAGGTTCGCAACAAATTACAGCGATCGTGTACGATGGATTATGTAAAACGACTCCCATTTGTATGTAAACTAATGGTGAGTGTCGTTGTATGGAGCGACGTGGCGACGCGACAGAACTGCCGGTACGCGACTACTTTTATTTTTACATAGGTGTTAGGTACGTCTGGTGTGCCTACTTCATGAATTATAGAAATGTTTTCGTTTTATATCAACAGTTTTTGTTCCAGACATAATTATGTCATGTAAAAGCTACCAACAGATTTTTATCAAGATAAATAAATCCTCCAAACATTATTATGTAAACAATAGACAGAACTCTTGCGATGTTATCATATCTATTGTAGGAATAATGGCTGTTAAAATTGTGTAGGTATGTATATGATTTTATTTTACATTTCTATTTGTAGAAACAAACACCCAGTTAGCCTTCGTTATCCAGTCACTTAAAAAGTCTTGTTAAAGTGGACCGTCCTTCCAGTTGAGAGAATTTCTATACAATTCTTTGTTATACGTGGGTATAGTGGCTCTCGTCTGCTTCACAATTGCAGGAGATATAATAATTCCGTCTAGAGGAAAACCTTACACGGTTAGAAATTATTTCTACATTGTTATGTTTGCGGATCAAAAAACTTGATGTATTACATTTAGCTAACTGGACATTATAATAATGTACTTGGCTTTTATTATTTAGTAGGTTTTTTCATATGGAATGGTCTGGAAGGTAATGTTTCATGTCAAGCGTAACAACTGCTTTTACAAATTAAGTGAATTGTAGCATTCGTAGCAGTCGGCTACGAAAAATGAGTCATTGTGGTTTTCGTAGCCGATTGGAAAACTCGTAGCAATTCACAACTTTGTTGTGCTACGCGAAAACTGACGTAGTGGTTTCGTTCGATTCAAGCGTAGGCGTTCATTTTATTCATAAAAACTTATGCTTTATTTTGTCAATAAAGTAGGCGGGAAACAATTTTTACTAACAGGGGTTAGAGAATGTCAGATATCTAATGTGTTCCAATTAAACTACTTAAAATAGAAAAAACGAAAATAGATCCTCATTGACAAATAAACCATTTATACCACTGTACGAAATTAACCTAAGCTTTACAAAAAAAACTGGCCAAGTGCGTGTTCGGACCACGTAAAATAAAGGGTTCCGTATTGGGGATGAATTTATCGCAAGAACAAACTTAACATTGAATGTATGTTGTTGAAAAACATGTTCTCCCATACGGAATGTATGGACAAGTTTTTGCAACTGCAAATGTAAGTTGGTTGAATATTACTCGATAACTTGAAGAGCTTACTTAGTTGTAATAGTTTTCCTTTTAATACCGTTATATATACCTACTACTGCCGTTAATTTTTTCACATATCCAAAACCAACCAATCAAGTGTCAGCGTGAAGTGTCCCCCTGCCAGCTAGGCAGGAGGACACTTCACACTGACACTTGACTTTAACAAAAATAAGCACTTTAAAGCTTAATATCTCGCGAATAAAATCCAAAAATGGGTGCTCAAAATATTTTTGAACGACCTTTCCAACGACATACCACATCATCGAATAGACGAGAGAAAAAAAACCACTACGTGTAGGGGAGGTTTCCAAAAAATTAAATTATTTTTTATTTTATTTTACCACTTTGTCGGCGTGATTAATAAGTATACCCATGAGATTTTCTTCATTACAGCCTTCTAGTGCTAAGAGTATATGAGTTAAGCCGCGGACAGACAGACAGACAGACGGTCATGGCGAAATTATAAAGGTTCCTTGTTGACTACGGAACCCTAAAAAACAACGTTGTCTAATCACCCTCGTCCCAGAAGTGTCGTGAGGCCGCCGTAACGTCGTATAATTGGCACACTTCCCGTACCGCTGACGACTTACACGGTTCACTGCCTGCAATCAATTGACGGAACCCGAGATTGCGTGACTATTCATGAGTAAAAAAATCTACATTAGCCTCGCACTTACAAGTAATAGGGTATTTGACTTCTATTATAAATTCTGCGAGAATTTAGTCTTAGTTTAGGGAAGGTGTAGAATAGATACAATGTTGTGCGTAAAATAATTGAAAAATAATTGTTTTTTTTTAAGTTGTTATATAAATTCTAATATTTTTTCCTTGTCGCACGAAACAAAATATTGTACTGAGAGGCACGGATTAACATACTGAATGTTGATAGTATTATGTCACAAATTCTTAGCACTTACTATTGTTTTTATAATTTAATATTATTTTCCTTTTTTTATTATTTATTTTGCTTTCTTTTTCTGTAAAATAGTTTTAAGACTTAGTAACTTAGTGCATTTTTTATGATATTGGTGCCGATGCTCTTGTCACAAATGCCTCTAAACTAAACTAAAAATCACTAAAATTTAGTTTAATCCTGTCAAACGACGATTTCCCATTCTGAAATAGACTAAAGTGACACAACTTAACTATATTTTAGTTTGACAGCACTAAGATAGTACTGAGTTTTTAGTTTAGTGAAAATGGCAATTTCGCTATTCTGAATTTGACGGTTTTCACCTAAAATTTTGATTGTAAAAGACCAAACCAGACTAAACCTAACAATTTTTAATCGCGATTAAAAAGGTGTGGGTTAAAATAAGTTGTCATGAACTAAAATTCACACCAACATCTCAACTTCACGTGCAAAAACAGTACTGTATTTATTTTTTCTTTTGCTTATATCTCGAAAATGGTGCGTCCTATCGCAAAAATAATGAAAATTTCGACCCCCTTTATAAAACCCTTAAACCCCTAAAACTCAACATGTTGGTAATATTTTTTTCATATTTTCCATACAAAAAGTGAAATATTCCATATAAAATACGTCGAGGATGCACCCACTGCGCGCCTCCGGCTCTAAAAAAAATCGGGTACCACGTGGATTCGCGATTGTCAAATTCGTTTTAGTCGTGTCAAAATTATTTTTTAATTTAGAGAATTTTATTTGCAGAATAGCGTTAAGATTCTCATAGCCAAAAGTAAGAAATTTTAGTGATAGTTTAGTTAGTTTAGTTCGGTGTACAAGAGAATCGGCACCATTATATTATATACTATTACATATTTTATTTATAACGATCAATATTTGTATATATATATTTGTAATCACGTTCTCGAAAACGGCTCCCACGATTTCAATGAAAGTTGCAATATAGGGGTTTACGGGGGCGAAAAATCGATCTGGCTAGGTCTCATATCTGGGAAAATTAGTTTTCTCCGTATTTTGACCCAAGCAGACCTCGGTCGCCCAAAGTTTAGAACATGATGACTACCTTAGAATAATGACATGGCAGCATGAAATTAGTAAGTACGGGTTACTATCATGGCAGCATGGAAATAGTAAGTACGGGTTACTACTACCATGGCAGCATGGAAATAGTAAGTACCTACTATCATGGCAGCATGGAATTACTATGAACTATCCTATACTATTAAATGAGCATTCTCTATTTTCACCCGAGCAGAGCTCGATCGACCAGGTATTTGGGTTTTTATGCTGTTAAGAGACAGAGATCTCTTTTGACTTGACATTCATAAAAGTTAACATCTTATTTTTTCACTGGCACTGGTTTTCTATTTATATTTATTAGGAATTCTTAATATAAACATAAAAGCAGTTCTGTTTCTTGGATCTTCAGATTCCGGAAGATCAAGATATTCGTATTGCTCGTCCTTTTGCACAGGTCACCGAACAAATGGAGAATACTTTATGTTCGTGAATACTTACACAACACACGGAAGCAAATTAATATGTAGGGGATATGTAAGCCAAGTTTAATGAAAGACAATAATTATTACAGGGACCGATTCGGTTATTTTTTGTATGTTAGTAACAGTCCGAATAAGGTTTTTAATGTTATCATTAAAAACCTTATTTGGACTATATTTGAAAAATTGCCCGAAATTTTGACCGTACGACGTCTGTCGGGTCAGCTAGTATGTAAATAAATGTGCTCAGCACAAGTTTTTGACTAGAACTTGACAATGGTTTTGAAATTTAGATTCATAATAAAATATTGTGATATATCGTGTTACTGTCTAGACAACAAAAAATACTGGAAAGTGTTCAACGAACTGGCTCCGACACGCTCAAATGCGAATTCAGATGGTATTACAGTGCGTTTTAACAGCTTAAAAAATAATGTTTTTTATTCTATAAGTTTTATTATGCTAAAATAGTAATTTATTTCCTTTTCTTGGCTTTTACTTTGAACGGTGAATGATAATAAAAAAAAAAAATCTTACTTTGTAGGGATTTAAGCTTGCCTAAGGGATTTTATAAGTAGGTTGAGGGATTTAGTCCACTTTGAGATTACTAACTTGCTTGTCAACCAAACGCTTCTGTTGCAGCTATCTTTTTGCATGATCGTTTTCGCAACCAGATTGATATGAACAAATGTACAAGTGTTTTTCTCAAAGTTGCTTGGAAATTCGAGCATAAAGGTACAATTCCGTAGGCGACCGCAGGCAGCAGCAGCAGGCGACACGGGTTTCTATGTATTTATATGAAACCGATGCGGTGTCGCTAGATAAAGAAGGTATTTCATAGAAATACGTAAAAACCAGTCGTGCCACGGCGACACGCCGCCTGCTGCTGCCGCTTGCGGTCGGCTACGGAATGGTACCTTTATTTTGACAACCTTCTTTGAGATAAATTTAAAATGTTGTACTGGTCGAATACATGCGAGCGCCCGGCCGGCAATGTTTGTATGAAAATCAATATCTTTCGTGTTTATCGGCCGAATAAATTACTATAAAAACTCATATCTGTCGTGTTATTTAAAAATGGAACGAACTTTTTGCTTCAACACATGGCAACCAAGAGGTAACTTATATCAAAGATTTTATTTAAATTTCGATTTGGTTTGCAAATAGAGCTGTTTAAAGTAAAGAAGAAACAAATGAACATATTGGCGCGAGAAAAATTATCGAAAATTATCGCTGTTAGTCACTGATTTTGGAATTTTAAATTAATTTACTTAGTTTGAATTTCCACGCATTATTTGCGAGAAGTATTATACAAGCCTTGGCCACAACCAGGCATTGATGGACACACGTATGTGTGCCTCGGCTTCAACTCGGCCCACATTTTCACGATCATCCATCAATGCCCTTGTTGCAGGCCGTGACAGTAATGTACTATAATTTTGCATGTTTTCCCCTTTTCACCCTGTTAGGGTTTATTGCACCATATGTGGGAACGTATACCGTTTTGATCTCTTAAAAGCAGTATAAAATGTATCGGTAAAATGTTTTAGCCATAAAAGTGCAAGCAGGTGAGATGTGATGGATTGACGTATTTCCACTATGCTGTAGAGTGCATTACCGTGTCACTAGTTCAACCTTTGAACACAACATCTTACTTTATATGATCAACTTAACTTGCCTTACAATATGATGTATTGTAGGGGGTAGATTAGTAAGGACTTTGATTTGTTTTTATTTTATTTTATTTATTTAAAAAATACCGTACAAAGACGGACTTAATGCTTGAGTCATTTTCTACCAGTCAAGCTTAGGGTGATGCAGAGACAAAACATGGCAGGTGCAACTTATGGGATTCAACTATAAAATACATAAATAAATACATACATATACACCGAATAAACGTTGTTAGAAGAAATAACGATCGGTAGAGGAGAAATAACGATTAGTAGAGGAGAAAACGAATCCAGCAAATCAGCGCTGGGATGTTTCTGCCAACTTCTTACGTATATGTTCATGTATACTTTCACTTTGAAAGACAACCGACTGGTTGCCGTCCTGATGTTCAGAGGTAGCGCATTCCAAAGAAAGACCGCCTGGACAAAGAAATAAGGGTGAATTAATCCAGAGCAGTGAGAAGGACATCGTAGAAGACGATTGTTGGAGGAACGAAGATTTTTACATAAATTTTTACACATTTAGCATAAGTATTGAATATGGGAAGTCAAGTAAGAAGGAAAATTGGGTTTATCGACAATAGAGAACAACATAGCCAGAGTCCTCACCTCTCTGCGCTGACGAAAGGGTAATCACTTTAAAAGCAATCTGTGCGCAGATACATGGTCATACTTACGAAGATTGAAAACGAATCGAATGCAATTATTGAGAAGGCGGTCAAGTTTATCGATGAGTTGGTTTTTGACTTCCTTTTCCGCATATTGACTAGATTTTTTGGGATTTCCGGTCTCTATCGCCTAATGATAAAATCAATGGGAACTATAAACTTGTTAAACATAAAAATAAAGAGTAACTTAGGAAGGATGTACCGAACGTCTGCGGTATTAAATAAAACACAGAGTCCTCATGATACTTCTCCTTTTTAGGGTTCCGTAGTAAATAAGGAACCCATATAGTTTCGCCGTGTCCGTCTGTCTGTCTGTCTGTACTTCTGTATATCCGCGGCTTAGCTCAGAGATGGTTAGTACAGTCGAGTTCATTAATATATTAGCCCTTTCAGGCTTCAAAAATATATGACCGTCAAAAAAAATCATAATATTGTGACAACTATAAGCATCATTAAATTGTGGTCAAGATTTAGATTCATTAATATGTGACGGGTTTTTTCAGTAACATGTATACAGCCAAAAGCACATTATTATATGAACAACATTAAGATCATATTATCTGAACATTGTAGGATTCACAATTATGTATGCACACATGAATACAATAATATCTTAACAAGTAAATGTAATTCAAATTCAACCTTATTACTTACGTCTTATAGATGATTTTAATAGCAATCTTAAAATTGCATGGTCAAGGAGTTTGCAACATTATTTATCACTGGCTAGATTAACTTCAAATGACGTTATGTTTTTCTAATAAAATTATAACTGACGCACATGTGATTCAACCATTTAATTCTACGATTTACTGGATTTAATATACAATATTAATTCTATTGAAATATACCTACCCATTTAAAATAAAAATGTATAGAATTGATGAGCATACGAAACATAAAATAGTTTATATGTGTGAGGAAGGTGTTTCTAAATCAGCCATTGCAGAAGAATTAGGCATATCGGTATGTAAGCAAAGTAATTTTAGGTATTCGTCCATGTTTTTCTCTGATCTCTAATGTGGTAATTTAATAAAATCGTTCTTTAACAGAGAAATACTGTTACATTATGGTGGAAAAGGTGGCAAGAAGAAGGAAATCTTACACAACATGTATCTTTTGGCCGACCTAGGAAAACAACTCATGATCAAGATATGCAACTGGTTGAAAGTGTTCGAAATGCAAGATTTTGATCTGGCTGTATCCAGCTTAACTATACGACGAAGACTTAATGAAGCGGGAATTCATCACCGAATTCCAGCAAAAAAAATGTTACTAACGGAAAGGCATAAAATGTTAGAGAATCTTTGGGGGTTAATGGTACAGAATTGGGACTGTAATGAGGCTCGCACGGAAGAGAATTTAAAGGCTCATGCATATGACATCTGGAATAGTTTTAGAAATAGTGATTATTGCCACAATATGGTACAGTCAATGAGAGCCCGACTACAAGCAGTGATTGATGCGAACGGATCATACACAAGATATTAAGTAACTGTTCTATCATTTTTAATTTGGCCGCCAATAATTGTTTATAACTAAGATTAATTTTAGTTTAAGATAAAATATTGTTTGTTTTTTTTTTTTTTAACGTAAGTCATGTGCTATTTTGTTGCATATTACTTTAATATTTTCTTAGATATACTTGTCAAATAATACAGTTTAAACTATTATGTAATGATATTCTTTTCTTTCCCGTGACGTGAAATTCAATTCACTGCAAACAACTTCGTTAGTCATAAAAAAGTTGTGGTGGCAAAGTAATCAAATTTTAGGTCGAATCGTATTGCTATATAAATGACAGGTGGCACATAATTTTTTTACAATTCATGGCCATGCTGTACGAAAAATATACGGCATTGAAAGACACTCATTTTAAAAACAAACGCAAACGCGAGGAAAACAATGGAAACTACTGTCATTTCTGTAACAATGTAAACTAGATCTTATTTGTTCGAGCAAATAATTGACTTTCCCATGCATGTAGAGATAATTAAGAAGCTTACCCTGCTCAGATATTATAAAAGCCAATACTATATTTTTGAAAAGGGTGATCACATATTATTGCCTAATGCACAGCATATTGTATTATTGAACCGTTTATGATCACATATTATTGAACTGTTCATGATCACATATTATTGAACTGTTCATGATCACATATTATTGAACTGTTCATGATCACATATTATTGAACTGTTCATGATCACATATTATTGCACAATGCACAGCATATATTATTGAACCGTTCACATGAGGACATAAATTTAAAGGAATTTATTGAGTTTTCCAACGCTCACAATATTTTTAATCCTTGACAGTGCCAATATATTAATGAACTCGACTGTACTAGAAAGCTGTAAAGCTTTGTGCAGACCAGCGCGACTTGTCGCGCGACGCGACACCGGTTATTGTTATACCGTCAAGTTTTCTTAGAAATTGTATTGTTCGAGTCGCGTCGCGGCGTCGCGTCGCGCTGGTCTGCACGAAGCTTAATTTGGCATGGGTATACTATTAATCACGCAGACAAAGTGGTAAACTAAAATCAAGAAAAATTTTTTTTTTAGGTTACCTCCAACGGTACACGTAAAGTAGGGATGTATTTTTTTTCTCGTCTATCCCATAGTGTGGATTTAATTTGAATCTCATTTTATTGGATTGTTACTAAGTGAGATGGTGTCTACAGGTTATCACTCTAAAATACCATTTATTTTAAGCCTATTTTTATTTAGTTTGCAAGGTTACATTTATATAATTAACACTCATGATCATTAGTAAAAAAACCGTTTCTATATCTTTCTATACATTTTCCAGTTTTTCTATACATATTATAAATTGAAGTCATTTTTTGCGTCAGTCTCATTCTTTTAAACTAGGTACGCAACGGATTTTGATGCGATTTTTACTATCATTTAGAGAATTTATTCCGAAAGGTTTATATGTATTGTACATTAATATTAAACTTACATTTAATTAATAAATCTCGATGTTTTTTCAAGTCTTAAAACCGTGCCAAACTGCTATCTAATTGCATAAACATTTTCGTATACGATTACGACTAACCTGTTTAATTTTGACAGTTCAACACCATTCATTGCGTTATTTACGTTGTTGAGCAGATTTTTTTTTCGAACTTATGAAGCAATGGATTAGCAATCTCTTTTAAAACGATTCAGATTGTGATTGATCGCGTATTACGCAATTAGGGAGCAGGGTTGGGTCGCTAGTTTCATATAAATGCGTAATACTTCCATGTCTTCATGTGTGGTAAATTTATGTTAGATGTTTGTATTAAGTTTTTTACCTAAATGTTGTTGTTGGCTTGCTGCGCGCTTTGGTTTTTACTGTAAGTGCAGCAAGCAATTGTTATATAAATAAATAAATAAATAATAATAAATGTCCGTTTACAAAAGTGTTTACACGTACGTGTATACTGGAGCCATTAAAAGGTGCTGTGTACGTGGAATGTACGTATCTTCTATATGCGAGACAGAAGAGGCCGGATGTAAGGTCATGGATGGCTATAGAGCTTATCGCGCTACCGCAAACTGCGACTTAAATGTTTTGTGCGCCAGTATAATACGGGAGATAACCGTTATAGCACATAGCAGCAGCAACGGTCTTGAAATTAAAACGCAAATATTATTAGTACATACTATGAATGAACTCAAGGGTTGTTGTGTTACTTGAGCTTTACGTACCCATTGATATTTATAAAGCAGAAATGAATAAATAATAGATCATCACCTCCTAAAACCATAATATTCAAATTACTTAAATAAAACCACCCTTCAGGCTTCAGGCAAAAAGCGTGCCGCCATCTAGTATTATTGAAGATTTTCCTCGTGAAGTAATTATTCATCCGCAATTTTGTTCTAAATATAAAGTCTTGGAGGGTTTTCATCACTAAAGTTAATTCGTAGCATCTTTACGGGTGACATTACATAAGGTTATTTCCAAGACATTTCGCACTTTCTTAAGATTCCTTTTCCAAGAATGTGAGAAAACCCACGTAATTAATCCTGGCCGTGTTTCGTTCCGAAGTTCGCGCCATATAACTTGTACGTTGTACATATATGCGTGTACTTGTACGTTGTTCAAGCGGCTGCGTCACACTTCGCCCGCGACACTGTAATATAAATGTGAAATTACTCGACAATTCCAGTGTGAGTGGAATTGTAATATCTGTAAGCTAAAGCTCGGTTGAAACGTTGAAGCCACTGGCTTTTCTGAATAAGGCCCACTATCTGTCGTTACTCTACGAGCGTTTGCTCACATTCAGCCCTCACCAAAAACTATTGTTTTGAAGTTTAATCAGTTTGACTGTTACTCTGACATTTAATTCTGTCTGGCATTTTCTTTACTATTAAGTTGGAAGAGACAAGCTTCATTAAAATGTATGTACAATCAAGGTTAATTTATCAGCTTTATTGGTGCAGAAAGGAGTGAAATCATAATAAGTATTTAATATGAATAAAGTTATTTTCGAAACATAGATTTGGATCCGCTAATTAACTATCTTTCTCAGTATTTATTTAAAATTATAATAATAAATAACCAACAAAGGAACGTCTCGTTCAATATCGTCGTCCAAATAAAATAAATATTCTTCTGCAAAATTGAATTTTATAAGCTTCAAAATTATCTCTGCCCCAATAAATCTTAGTTAGACCCAATACTTGTGTCTCGTAAACTATATATTTAATGTATAAAAGTAACATTTTAATATAGGCAGGTCTGCACGAAGTCTAATCTAATATTTGTTAAGAAAACTCGCAAAGTTCCAAATAAAACGTATTTTTCTGTCGCAACTTTCAGTCTCGTAGGCGCTTATATTATTTAAGTTGACTTCTTCGAAGCTGCCTAAGTGGCAACTCCTAATTTAATCCTTAAAGTAAGAACGTACCCTTGATAGAGCACACTTATGAAAATTGGCTGTTACACGGCTCTGTTACAGCAAATAAGGTTGTGTAAGTATGTATAATCTGACAATAAATATAACCCTAAAAGAGCCATCGTTATCAGGCCCATTTTCTCTCGTAGGCCCTCACCGAATGTCAAATATATAGGGTTACATGGTATCAGTCTCGCCTCCCTAATGGACACTTATAAGGCCGAGTGGGCCTTTTCAGTGTCGGTGTTTTGACACCCTTTAATATAAGAACGAGAGCCTTTATAATAGGTATTCACGAAATTAGGCGACCACATATTGATTTTTCTTACAATATCACGCCGGGCTCGAGTTACAAGTGAATGGCCTGCTTTACATAATCGCCTCTATCAGTAAGAGACTATTTTAATAACTGTTTAATATTACGAGTATATCGGTTTGCTTTATATATGAATTATAGGCAGTCTACACATAGCACATACTTCCATCGTTCTTTTTGTATTGCAAAGTTCATTCATGTGGCCACTTCGATATGAATAGGCCTTTCCTTGGCTATGTTCCTCCCATTATCTCAGTCATCTTGCACCGACAGACTCCACATGTGCAATTTTTTTACCAACAACAGTTAGTTATCTATAGTCTCTAGTATATCTAAGATCATTTTATTTATAAAACTCAAAACGACTTTTACTTCAACCAGTGTTGATCACGAATTAAATTCCTGTGAATCAATCACAATGTTGAAATAATAATCCACGTCGTTGCCTAGTTACGAAACATTTTGATTTAGTTTAATTGGCGCATTATATTTACCGTCTCGGTCCGCAAACCGTGGGCCGTGAGGGACACAGAAGGAATCGCCGCTGGATGCAATTAGACGAATGAATCGCGTGATCTCCGCCTTCATCTTCTATCTCAGTAACTACCAGTAATAACTACCGAACAGGAATATAATAGACGGGAAAACATTCCGACGGGATAAAGGCTTCTTTGTTGTACGTTTCCCTTGCTTGCTTGTAAGGTGATTGTACAAAGCTCATAATTATTCCTTCAACTTTAAAATAAACAATCTTTGTTCAAATACGTATCGTAGTTTGTTGCTTAAAAACGTCTTTTCGAAGAATACCTAATATAATTGTAGTGTAAATCAGCTTCCTCGGAACATATTCTCGCTTCTGTAAACTAGTTTGGTTTGAGCTTTCGCGTTTTTGTCACCGCCAGTAGTACATTTCCGTGTACCGTTCCCGACGGAAACAGCCTTTCAGTGTTCACCTGCAAATGCAAAGAAAAATTCCATCCAAGTGACTTAAAGAGTCGAACGTTGGCTTACACTTATATTTTTCTACATTTATTCAACTTTAAAGCTCTTGTTTCCAAACGTTTTCGGAACTGGTATAACGCGTTTCGGAAACATTTAAAGTCACGCAACACGAGATAACATGATTTAAATGTATTGGCTGCCCTATTTAACGCCTTTTAGATATAACCAGAGTTGTGAAAGTGAAGGGAAGTGTATTTATGTCAGAGTGCACTTTTATATTATCACGTGGCGTTGATGCCGGCATAGCAGTACCTATGAGATAAATACGAGTATACCTACTTGTACATGTACATGTGAGTAGCGTATATGTCGCAGTAAGATGGTTAAAGCTGTGATATAGGTATATCCCTAAGAATATAGCTATATACCGTAATATAGTTATATGAAAGAGTTTCATAACTGTCTTACTAGGAAAATAACTATGATACGAGCACGATCTAGTAATACAACTATTAGGGCACTCTGAGCAAATAGGTTAGGTTGGAACTGTGACCAACTACGTCGAAATTGGTTGCAGTAACAAAATTAGGGTACTCCGACAGTTATGAACCGCTTTCATATAGCTATATTACGGTTTATAGCTATATCCCTAGGGGTATAACTATATCACGGCTTCAACCATTTTACATAACATAAATATATTTTGTGTATTCTGCTCATCATGTCGTGTCTCATTAATTCGGCTGAAAGAGAGGATTAGTTCTTGTATGGGCGGTGAGTTAAAAAGGAGGATGGAAAATTAATCATCCCTATACCTACCTAACCTACATGAACGCTGAACATGTTTTCGTTTTCATTTTAACATTTTTTACTGGGTTTTTTATGGCGTTTACATGCTCACGGCTTCTTCCCATGGGGGCTTGCAGCATACTCCTCTGGCGTCGTTTAAGTTCATACACGCACTCCGGTACATGGCACCTACATGGACACTATTTTATCGATATTCAGGTTAAAACATTTGTCTTTGAAATGCTTCGTTGTAAAAAGCATAGTGAAGTGCCCGTCGCGTCTTTGCGAGAATATCGGTTTCGCGCGACACTGTATAATATCAGATTTTGTCATATCGATGCCAGATTTATGAAATATCTGCAAACGAAAATTATCCGACGCATGCCCCGGTTGTGATACAATATGATTGGCTTATTTTCCTCCTTTTTGGTCTTTACACGTTATTATCGTATCGACATCCGACTTGCAAAGGTTATCCGTATTTATTGGGAATCCGTTTACTAGATATAGTTATCTTATTGCGATGTTACGCGTAGGTCAGAATGTTCGTGTTTATTATTAATCATGCTGGGTATTTTTGACGATGGAATTGGGGAAGGATACCGTTTATTTCCGTTAAGTACCAAATTAGGTAGTATCAGTTCATTCTTAGAGTATTGTTGTTACCAAATTAATATCTTAGTTGGTAAATAAATGCCTAACGTGCCTATTTAATGAAATAATTGAGTCATCAGACTTATTATTTACCTTATTGTTAAAATAAAAGCCCGTATAAAGCTTTGAGTGTTTTGTCCTCAAGTCATTTAGTCACATAGATGTTTTGTTCTGAAGCCATAAAATGCCGCACATTTATTAATATTAAGTAAATATTTTCTACAAAAGATCTCATATCTTACGACTAAGGCTTAAACAATTACTGTTTGCTTACACCTAACCTACATAAACGAAGCTAATATTTACGAATTCACATGAAATGAAATTAAGGTTTTAGACAATAAGCGCTGTAGCGGTGTCGCTATTCGCTGACGCGTTATAAAATTTAATTTTAATCTGAGGGCGCGAATGTTATAGGATTTCACCCTTGCTTATCTGTGATATGTTATAATGATCATTACGTCACAGTCACACCCGCCATGTTAGGTGACATCGGATTCCACATAAGCCATTTTATAATATATTATTACTAATATTTAGTGCAAAATTTCGGTGCCGTTAAGGTTATTAATAAAAATTATTTAAACCATCAATTGTTTTATAAGAATATATTTTTTTAGAGTAAAAGTAAGGGAGATATCTTATTTAGATCTTTTAAAATATAATTTTCTGTTTCATTATTCAGAAGCAAATTATTGTATAAATACTTTCCTAGTTACAATTAAAACCAATATTCATTGAATTATTTTTTAATTGTTTTTGAAGTGTAGTACTTCAAAAACAATTTCAGTCATAGAATAACAATTGAGAATATCGGTATTGGCTGTCTGTGAAGTTTAAGAACAGGCAGGAGCCACAACACAAGTAGACGGGCAGTCCAACTTCACTGTATTTTCCTAATAGTTACTTGAATACACAATCTGTGCACTTGACATTAAATTGAAGTAGGTTTTACCTACACAAATATCTATTGACTTACTGGTCCTTGGGCTAGCTTAAGGCGACGATAACCGACTTTTAATGATTTTATACTGAAATGAATGAATGATTTGGAAAAAATATATGTTAAATCACAGCATTTTTTAATAACTTAATATACGAATATTTGGATCCCTAGCATGTCGTCAGAAATGCATTTAGATTATATTTATTTTACATAGTGAAATTAATTTGTAAAGTTATGTCTAAAACTGTCGGATAAAAACTGAGAATCACCCAAAATCTATCACGCGTTTTTTTCTGAAACCTTCACCATTTTAAAGATGATATTTTAGTATACGTGTTTTATTAAAATACCTTTTGTTTTATGTATAACTAGCTGCCCGCCCCGGCTTCGCTCGAGTAGCACTAAGTACGTATCTACGGCGCACCTAAATGCCTACCCTACCTACCCTACCTACCCTACCGACCCTACCGACCCTACCTACCCTACCTACCCTACCCTACCTACCCTACCTACCCTACCTACCCTACCTACCCTACCTACCCTACCTACCCTACCTACCCTACCTACCCTACCTACCCTACCTACCCTACCTACCCTACCTACCCTACCTACCCTACCTACCCTACCTACCCTACCTACCCTACCTACCCTACCTACCCTACCTACCCTACCTACCCTACCTACCCTACCTACCCTACCTACCCTACCTACCCTACCTACCCTACCTACCCTACCTACCCTACCTACCCTACCTACCCTACCTACCCTACCTACCCTACCTACCCTACCTACCCTACCTACCCTACCTACCCTACCTACCCTACCTACCCTACCTACCCTACCTACCCTACCTACCCTACCTACCCTACCTACCCTACCTACCCTACCTACCCTACCTACCCTACCTACCCTACCTACCCTACCTACCCTACCTACCCTACCTACCCTACCTACCCTACCTACCCTACCTACCCTACCTACCCTACCTACCCTACCTACCCTACCTACCCTACCTACCCTACCTACCCTACCTACCCTACCTACCCTACCTACCCTACCTACCCTACCTACCCTACCTACCCTACCTACCCTACCTACCCTACCTACCCTACCTACCCTACTAAAAAGTATCCTATGTCCTTCTCCTGGTTCTAAGCTACCTCCCCACCAATTTTCAGCCAAATCGGTTCAGCCGTTCTTGAGTTATAAGTGGTGTAACTAACACGACTTCACGACTTTCTTTTATATATATAGATAAATTAATAATGCGTCAAATTGGGGACAGCGCTCCTTGATGGGCGAGTCCTATTACTGGCAGGACGTACGATGCGTTGCGTGAGCTCAGTACAGAACACGCAAGCTAACCACTCAAGGTCACTGGCATCTATCTGAGTCTTAAGGCTGATAATTATGATGATGAAACATAACTATGATTACTTACTATAATTTGCCTATAATGTTCCCACTGCTAGAACACAGGTCTCCCGGGCTCTCTTCTCTTCGAGAGGGAGTGGGCTGTAATCTACCACGCGGGTCCAGTTAGTAGATATCACATGTCTTAGAACTTTTGGTTCTAGGACATGCCGTTTCCTCACGATGTTTTCCTTCACCGTTTTGAGAGCACTGGTGTTGAAATTATTTACACAAAGTAAAGCGACTGCTTGGGTTCGAACTCGCGATCTACAACTCGTAAGTCGGGGCCGTCACCACTGGGCCACCACAGTTAACTATGATTAGTTTGGCTGAACCTCCGTTAGGTATTCTGAAAGGAAATTAGTTATTCCAAAAAATACCAAATAATATTGTCTGTAGCCGTAGGACCTCTAGCAACCAAGGTTAAAAATATACAATTCCCAAATCGATCAAACAATGTAATTGAATTTTTATATAAAAAAATATCGTCCGAGATTGTACCGATTCGTGATAGCTGGGCTCGCTTAACATCACAAGGGACCTAAAGCCTAAAGCCCAAAGAGCCTGAAGGCGTATAGTAGGTACCCTTCGATTAATATGGCACATATTTTTGTATCGATCGATGTAGGTAGTGTTGTCGATGTCACTTATCCCTGCACTACATGCATGACAGTGTCTTTCTTCATCTCGATGTGCCATATTTGACGGCCGTGCACGGTACTTGCCTAACTTTTAAAGTACCACAGGTACTACCGACGATCGTGTCATTTTACACTCAGTACAAGGACTATTACATATCAAGAAATAAAAGAAAATCGTCAACGATCGAGACGTTGTAAAAGTCAACCGAGTGGAACCTCTTAATGTGCTTGGAAACGAAGCCACAGACAGCGGTAACTTGGTGGGTATGACTATCCGTGTAGGTGCCTGCAGTTAAAAGGTTACACACACAAGGATGTGAATATTTTGAACCGGGTGTCTACATGGTTGTCAAACGTAGGTAGCTTGATGGTAACCGGAATATATTGTACCTATAGGTACCAGGAATTACTTCAGCAAAAACGGGAACGAAAATTCCATGATAAAGAAATGAGACCAACATTGAAGTTTCGTACAGAAATTTTAATAAACCAATGGATGTGAATTTTGAGTAAAAAAGAAAAGACGAATTCAATCCCAATATGCTAGAGCATCGCTTGAAGCTTTCACATTCGCATGTAGAAAACGAACGTGAAAACATAAATGAAAGAACACTCCCGTGCAATATGCAACGGTCTAGTACACTTTCACTTCATCTTTACTTCTATTTTTATTCTTACCGAACACTCTGAAGCAGCCCTTAATTACTACAAACACACATATACAACGTTGTGTCTTAAGTGCCATTTACACGGGCAGAGTTTCTCGCCTGTCGACAAACGAGAATGCGCGCCTACGACAATCGACTAGTCTCGCATGGAGAGATTAGTCGATTCTCGTGGGCGTGACTCGCCAAGCGATTATAGCTGCTCCTGGGTTTACACTTAAACACAATACAAAAACTCGAATACGATTATAACACACTAAACTTGCCCGGCGATTTTCTCAAACTGTGATTTGACAACTCGCTATACGATTTTTTGTTTACACGGTCGCTGTCAGTTTTGAAATGCGTAACGTTTCTCTCCGTAGTTATATTTACCTACGAGGAATGAACTGTCTACATGAGTCAACTTTTTAATCTAGCCTATTTGAGGCGAGTAACTCTCGTAGTGTAAATGACCCGTTATTCCTAAGACGGTAAAGCCGGTGTCTTACACCGCACATGCAGTGCTTCAAGCCACAACAGGTCGGGCGAAGGAACTCCCGCGTCGGTTTGCGGCCGATTGTACGCGATTAAAGGTGTTCCTGACGAATATTAAATATCACGACGTAGCTAAGCATCGAGCGGGATACACGGTTGGTTATGTTCTGTATTGTTTTGTATTTTTACCCGACTGCAAAGAGTTATATTTTTATCATCGGGTTGTTTTATTTGATTTGGAAATTGAAGTAAAAATATATATCATGAGTAACGACAGCATTTGTGTGTTGTCGCTGATAAATATTGACGATACAGACATTTTTAAGATGAAAAAAAAATCTACCGACGTACCTACTTCGAAAAATAACGTAGCAATATCCTAAGAAAATAAAAGAAATACCAAAAACTTACGAGCAATAATTGTTATAATGAGGACTTCCTTAAAGGAACAAAAACAATATCAAAATATTTTGATTGTTTTAATAAATATCATTGGACTTTTTGTAACAGTCTTAGAAACAAGCAAAATAAAACTAAAGAAAGGAAGGTTTTTACATTATGCGTCCGCCATCATTTCATACATAGGAATTACCCTTTTTCTGTTATCTCACATTTACGGCGTAAACAAAAATTGCGTCATATTTTACAACCCTAGCTTCACACATAAACACAACGCATTCATAAATCATTAAATGGTTTCATACGAATACATAATCAGGCAAGTAGGTCGCATGGGGCCGTAAAATTTATAAGCTTATCAATACAGCACCTACGTGCAAATATCTGCGCCAATAACTATAAAGAAAGTCAATAACGTTGTTATTATTCAGCGTATACCTCTTCTTAATAAGAAAACGTGTATCTAATGCGGTGTTTGATATTCGCATCATCTGTGTATGCGGTGTCGTAATGGCGGGGAATCACAATATCTCGTTATAAGCGGGCGAAACAAAGAAAGGGACGCGTGCTTCGCATGCCAACCTCGCGCCGCCGCCGCCGCCCGCGCTCTCAAACAACTGAAAATCTATCGAAGGTGCGCTCTCTGGGTTATATCTTTCACGTCATTTATTTACAAAGGTTGTTGTGTACATGTCAAAGGTTAGTGTTTAATGTCGTGTTTGCGCAGATAACATTGTTTCCGATGAATAGGCGGCACCGCTATTCGATAGAGTTAGCTGTGTTCCAGCTAACATACCTACTTAGGTACTTTCTCATTTTGGAGAAATGTAAAAACAGGACTTGAAAATATATTTTTAATTATTGAAAGAGAATATTATAAATGAACCCAATTTAATGTTCTCTAGAAAAATTGTCTTAATCTAAATCTTAAAATGAGAAATGAGTCCCTAAAAATATATAAATGAAAAATGTTTGTAGTCCGCAACTCAGCACTGAGCTGACTTCAAGGTCGGTATAAATTTGAGTAACAAGCAAACCAATCAGTACTTGTCAAAGTGATAAATCTAATAACTTGGCGAAACACTAATTCAACTAACACTTGGAGATAAGTTTCGTGCCGCTAACACGTAAGCTTAACAATTTAAATATCTGAGATTGAACTACGACTCCATTTGTGTTATTGTATTATTTTAATAGAATTTGGATAAAGTTTAACCAGTTCTATTTATTCTAGAGTTTGAAGAGATTCCACAGTAATATTGGACATTATTTATCCTTGATGGTCTATAAATTATTTTGTAATCTTAGTTTTGTAGCGATCGCAGCTTACTTACGTCATTGAAATAGCTTGGCCAAAACTTGCCCTTAGCACATACCATTTCTCTTTTCAGGTAGGTATAGGTATCGAGCATAACTCATACATTTTTGGCAACTGTCCGGCTCTGCGAAAAAACACGAGCAAAACAACAAGTTCTGTCGATTTATTCATAAAATGTTCTCTGTTACCTCAATGGCTTCTACAGAATGTTTCAAATATGCACCGTTATGGCATGCCATAACAGGTTGAGTTTTTTCGCAGCTCATAACCAACCATCATTATATAAACCCATGCTTATGTTATAAGTCCACAAGGCGTAATATTTACCTTCTTTTTTACATTTTAAAGTAAGAAAATGATTGCTTCCCATATGCCTGTTCAGTATAGAATTCTTTTAAACGCAGTTTCTCTTGTAAGAAGAGAAAATGCAAGAACATTTTCTTTTATCATACCATAGCAAGAATTAGTTGCTGCATGGAGTGTTTGCAATCTTAGATTTACTGCACTTGTTATATCATTTTTTATACAGAGTATCCAGCACTAAAATAATCTTAATTTATAGTTGCATACTTTCGATTTGGCCACCCTATATTTGTTGACTGATAATGGGTGCTTAATCAGTTTGTGTAACAAAAGACATTCTAGTCACTAGTCAGCAATCTACATACGCAACACATTTTCGTAAACGACTAATCTGTTTAATTTTGACAGTTCAACAACATTCAATGCGTTATTTACATTGTTGAGCATATTTTTTTTCGAACTTATGAAGCAATGGATTAGCAATCTGTTTCAAAACGATTCAGATTCTGATTGGTCGTGTAACTAGGATACTGGTGGTACGTAATTAGGGTCCTGGTATCAGTAATAACTTTTTCTAAGCAAGGAATAGCCTATTTTATGCCCAAATAAGTAGTACTTATTTAATTGTTAACAATATTTGAATTTAAACAACTTTTAAGTAAATAAAACAGAAAGTAATTTTAATATTGAAATGCTCATAAAGACGTGAAATTATGAATTGTAATTAAAACTTCATCTTTATGGCCTCGTTTATGCATCCAAATAGATAGGTATAACTAAGGTATTTTAGTGCCTTAGTTTAGTATTCATGATTTCTAAGCCTCTAAGGTATTATTCACGTAGGTTTCTATTTAAATTAGCTGTGGGTACACAATTATATTTCTTATAAATGTGCCTAATTTAATGCCAGTGATTTAATAATTGTGAGGTTCAATTACTCGTCAAATCCAGTACTATGTTTATCCATCTTCAGGCCCTAAACATAAATAATCCTATCCTAATCCTAACTACATAGACTAGATGTCGTGATGGCCCAGTGGTTAAGGCCTCGCCTATCATGCACGAGGTTGTGGGTTCAAATCCGGGCAAGTACCCATGTGACTTTTTCAATTCATATGTACTTTCTGAGTTTATCTTGGACATTTCTGACATCTGTGAAGGAAAACACCGTGAGGAAACCTGTACTTATATAGTTAATATAAGTCTGAAATCGCCAACCCGTCTTGAGCAAGCGTGGTGATCAATGCTCGTGCCTTCTCTGTATGAGAAGAGGCGTTTGCCCTGCAGTGGGACAGTAACAGGTTGGTATTATTATTTATAATCCTAACTAATATTATAAATGCGAAAGTGAGTTTGTTTATTTGTTTGATGCGCTTTCACGCTAAAACGGCTCAACAGTGTTGGATGATATTTGGCACATGGGTACACCCATATCATATATCCCGATATTCGCACGGGATCAAAACTTATGGGGGAGAAACCGCGGGGCGCAGCTAGTATCTATTAAGTACAAATCATAAGATGATATAGTCAACGTATAACGTGAATATTTTAAGCACAGTAGAAAGAAAGGCTGAGTTAAAGAACCGGGTTTAAAATAAAAAGTCATTATCATAATCATCTTCAAAGCTGCCCCGTATAAGGTAAATAAAACATTTCAAGTAATATCAGCTGTCTCTAAAACAACTACAAAGACACCAAGGGAAATGTTTTATTGTAGTACATTTATCGTAGTAAAGTTACGAGCACATACATCTCTTACTAGATCTAACCCGTCTAATATTTTATTAGCATCAAACCTTAGTGGAAGACTTAAATATGAAACGCTCAAGTACCTATGGTCTGTTCCAAAAGTGTCTGATGGAAATGTATATGTCGTATGATGATTTGATAATTCGAATTTTCGCGAAAACCTTAGAGATATTTCGAAAACACGGATAATTAGAAAATGGTGAAAACATTTCTGCGAGCAACTTAGTTGAAATAAGTTAGGTTCGAACTGTGACCAACCGCGCGCGAGCCGAGCGAGAGCTACTTCCAAGTTGCTCGCAGAAATGTATTCACCATTTTCTAATTATCCGTGTTTCTTCTCTAGGGTTTTCGCGAAAATTTGAATTATCAAATCATCCTACGACATACACAAATGGATAAGAAAACGAACCAGTAGATGCCAATTTGTAGCGCCACTTACAAATTCAGTGCTTTGATTTGATTATTTGAAAACTTAAACCTGAAATTCTAATTTTAAATCACCTTGAAAATGGTTTTCATTTGAAAATTGAATTTCATTTTATAACCTCAATTTTCGTCGATGATTTCTCAATTACAGAATGTTATTCAAACAACAATTGTAGGAAAATGTATTGCGATATAAAGTTGAAATTTGCAAAATGCAGATAAATTTGTTACTAATTCACAAAACACTTTCATCTAAATTAGATAAATACTTTTGGACAGATGATACCAACAGCCAGACAATTTTTTTAGCGCTTAGTACCTGCAACTTCAACGCTTACTTTTGCATCATCCACCTTTTGATTAAGCAAGACCACTTTCCGAACCCATCTACTATTTTATTAGCTACAAAACTGTAGTAGAAAACTTAAATATAAAATAACATCTCTAAGTACAGTAGTTTGTTCTTACATAAACAAATAATAATTTGTGGCGCTTAGTACAACCACGACGTTAACTTTTTCATCATCCTTCTGACTAAGGACTTTTCATAACAAAAAGAACAATAAAAGTTTCCCAAACACAGGCACTTAAAATTGAACCATATTCGCGTGTAAGTACATACCGTTTACCGAAGAAAAATGAATTGTGATTGTTTTTACCATTAAATTGGTGGCGAATAGGGCGTATCAACGTCACGCGAACCGAGCCCAACGTAGGTACTCCTTAACCTAATTCTGGCATTCATTTCGCCAGCTCAGTCGTAAAATTTTAATAGCTGCAGGAAACCGTCTTGGAAGATGGAAAACGAAAGGTACACTTTCGGCAACGATACAGGATATTATATTATATTCAGCTGAAATAACATCTTCAAATGTATCTTCCTGTGTGTCAAATGTCAACTGTTGAACTGAGACGTGCCCTTGGGCAATTCCTGTTTTCCAGTAATTTTAATCATGTAAGTAGTAGGTACAAGCAGTACCTAGTAATTCTCGACCGAGATCTCGGTCTCGGCATTCTCAGCTACAAATCGGACCGAGAACTCGGTCTCGGTTCTCGGCTAAATATTGCCATTCTCGGCCATAACCGAGACTTATTGTACGGTAATCATTTATTGCATCGTCAGCTAGCTCGTCGCAACAGATGAATAAAACTTATGGGCTGCTCATGATTCCATAGAGTTTGGAGATGAGCCAATTACCGGTGACAAAAACAGTTCAAATGCTGTAATCGAAATAGCACTTGATAGCTTTCTTAGAGAGCCAAGACTGCAAAGAAATGTAAACATATTTGAGTACATATTCGTAACCTTATAAAGTACTTAGGCCTGCAGCAAAAAAGTATTTATCAGCGCCACCTACTAGTATAGCAAGTGAACAGTTTTTAGCAGAGCTGGTCAGTTAGTTATACGACGGGAGGCGACACTCTTCTCGAAGAGTGAAAAAGCCAAAAATTTTATTGATGTGTAACATCATGTTAATTAATTTTGAATATTAAAACTATTACATATATGCAAAACTTCACGATTTTTCTATTCTCGGTCTCGGCTCTTGGGGCTGAGATTTTATTTTATTATCGGTCTCGGTCTCGACCGAGAACGAAAAACCTGTCTCGGTCGACCCTTAGTACCTAGGTACCTATGTTTTTGTGAGATGGTTCACTCATAGCCAAGTTATCATACGGTAAACGATAGAAAAAAAAGCAAAATTACTTTGGATGATCTGTCCTGCAATTGGACGACGCTGGCCCTTAAAAAGTTAAGTACTTACTCGTAATTTCAGTCCAAAAGTTATCCATGTAGTTTTTCGAGTTCACAACACAGGTAAAGGAACCCCTTAACAGTGTAACTGTAGTACTTTTAATAGAACATTCAGTGTTCGTTTTAATTGCTCATGAACACGAATCAACTACACAAAGTCGGAATATCCCATTTTATTGTCATGTACGTTAATAAAGAGGGACTGGAATAAATCCGTTGCCTGCTCATTTCTTAATTGGATTCTCAAGTTTATTTTATAGACCGATCTACTTTAAATAGGAGTCTTCGTTTTACGACACTGAATCTGTTTTTACGTGGAAACTGTTCTAATTATGCAATAAAATATTTTATTGATTCTATTACTTTTTACTGTGTTTGTGGAGAAAGTGGTAAATAAAATATTGGTTAATTTAACATTTATTTGTGACTTCAAAGTAAAGAACTGTTCTTTATCGTAATATTGTGATCGCAATATTTTTAACTCTGTAGCGAATTTCCTTCAAACTTTTTACTATTACAAAAAGTGGTTTTCCAAAGTATTATTGCAAATTTTAAACCTATTTCTATCACATAATATAGATTTGAGTCATGAGTTTAAAGGTATATCTGATATTTTGTGTTGTTTATTTAATAAGTTATTATATTCTGTAAGTAAATATCAAAGTACACACAGTATGAATACCATCGCAAAGAATGTAATAAAAATGGCAATCGATACAAAAAAATATTGTGACGTGAATGTGCTTTCGTCTCACAACTGAGCGACTACACGAATTGCCATTCATACCGATATGTTGAGCCGTTTAGGCTGTAAATTCGGTTGGCAACATCGCGTAAAAAACATTAGTCTCTTTTCGGTTGGCCGTAGTCATGTAAAAATTGCTGTGAAGCAGTTTTATAGATTGCTTTAGATCGCTTTTACAGCAGCCACGCGATCGGATGACGACAAAGAGCTCGAGCGATTGGCGGAGGACTTTAACAGCCACCATATATCTGGCGCATCCTGAACCTCCATACGAACCTCCGGAAGTGCCCATAAAGTGGACGTTAAAACGACGACTCTTTTTACACTTTATTATCATTGGATGTGAACGCCGGCTCAGATTCCTTCGCAATTTACCGCGCCGCGAAGAAGACACTCTTGTCGGACGCGTTTTATCGCAAAATCGATATAACTGATTATGAACGCGAGGTCTGAAGCGTCATGGCTTATGAACTTCGGTTTACGATGGACATCGAATCTCCATTTTGGTGTTTCACGCAACTTATACAACAATGCCTTTTATGTTGAAACGCTGTAGCGAGGCGCTCGTTCTCGGGAATCATGCTTGTTTAGATCAAAAATACACAGTCGAGGGAGGTATCAAAGAGGCTTAGTGGCGGGGGCGACGGTGTCATAGCGCTTGTCGGTCAGGCGATTATGATTATTATGCTAATAACGTATTGTGAGTTATCGTCCATTGATGCCCGACGCCGGATCGTGGAGATCGAGTTACGCAAGTTTCGGCCAAGTTTTAAGACCCTGCCGAAGGCCTCTTACTAACTATCTTCCTTAACGCCTTAGTTAAGAAGCGCCTTATGAGAACTTTGACGCCGAGATTGAGGAAGCTATTACGGGATCCGTTCAGATAGATATAAGCAGGATGTCACTTCCACGCTCGACTTTGTGAAGTTGTTTACTTTGATGGTTCAAACTTTCGTCTAATTTATCGAAGAGACAGCATTAATGGCACTTTTAATTTTATATAGGTACTCTTATAGTAGAAATGGTACCATAATTATTATGAAATATTGGGTAGGTAAATAACGTAAACATTGCGAAAGAAAAACAAATATGAAGCAAGTAATCCTTCATTATTATGTCGGCAAGCGTTCTTCTAAAAGGAGATCGAGATTACATTAAGCGAAAGAAATGGAAGGTTAAATATTATATTGAACAAATATTTGTGTAGTGCACTACAGTTACTAGGTGGAGTTGGGCATCGGAACGGGCAGTGGTTGCATCCCGCTCTATCATTACTTCCGCTCCGCTCTCAACTGGGGCAATCGATAGCGGGGGGCCGGGGGCCGGGGGCCCTCCGGCCGGTGAGTCCCCCTGTATAGCTCTTCGCGCGCATCACTCCTGTGACAATCGCTCACGCTTCGCTCGTCCATCGCTCATCGCTAGCGGTGTGTGCCACGGACCTAAATAAATCCACTGTAGCCATTGGTCGTTACGTTACCTGTACGTAGTTTATTAAAAATCTGGAATTGAAAGCAATTTTTATTGCACCCGTTAGTAGAAAATACCTTATTTCAAATTATTTGCTGTTTTTGAAGTTTGCGTGAATAAAGATTTATTATAGCTAAGCCTATCTAACGGCTAAAATGAAATCACTTATACACAATGCTTTTCCTAACTGTTGTGTCGCCAGCTGTTCTTGTCAGACAACCTGTTAGAGAAAATGAAAACCAAAATAAGCTGAAGGTCTCTTTTAAAGCGACAATTTTCACGCAAGATTATACCTACCTGGAAAAAGAATAAAGTGCATTTTTTATTTGCGTTTGCTTTAGTATTCTAAATGAATACAGCACGCGTAGCAGGACAACCATAGAAAAGGGCTTTCTACGGGTTTTGTAGACGGAAGAATAGACAAAATGACAGATTGTGATTTTTATCTGTCATTTTGTCTATTCTTCCGTCGACAAAACCCGTTTATATTGTGGTCATGCTAAGCGTGCAGGTGAATTCAATAAAAATAAACGAAAATCTATCAAAAATCACTCAGTGTCCCAACCTAATAGCGAGAGTGAATTTGCTTTCAGAAATATATAGGCATATAGTAGAAGTAAAAGGGTTCTTAGGAGACCTTGAAAGTACGATCTAAGTCTTAAATAAATCAGCTGTTTGTCGCACCACGTTAGTTACAGCAATAGATTCAAACAATACGCACAAACACAATATTGTCTCATAAGCAAATAGTAAACAAAAACAAGGTACAATTAACATGTAACATGGATATCTATAGGTTTTTATCATAACGTAATATTTGTAAAACTTTCTAGGAAATGAAATCAGTCACTTCAAGCTGATTTCTTTTGAAGGCCTACTCATAGTACTCGTACACATCGTCTGTGAAAAATTGCTCGACTGAAAAAAGGGTTAATAGACAATCCTTATTTTTACTGTCAGAATCTCAAAAAAAGTAACTGATGTCACAAATTCATACCTATGCAAGTGAAATCTTTCAAATAAGAGATCGTAGGCACCGCACAAGAACGGGTCCGGTAATAAAACGTTGCCCCCGAGTGCACACTAAAAAACGTGCGAACGCGGCAAATTTTCAAAATGGACGTCGGAATAAAAAGCGGGGGCCAGTTTATGTCCGACCTCCGACTTGTCTACACCTGTTCTCGCAATCACTGCAACTCCACTCTCCTCTCTCCTCTAATATTTATTACGTGTGAATATCGTATGCTCATTCTTTCGTTCCTTTGGAACTGATTGCAGAACTCTCATGAGCTACCGTGGGGGAACGTCGGGTGTTAGCGCATCATAAATGTTTATGATATTACTTTTTTTTTTCTTATAAGTACACACTAGACGGCAAATTATTTTTGTATCGTAACGTGAAGTTATTTCGGTAGAAAAAATTACTTGTTATGTGTTTACATTTTGTAATAATAATAACCGTAATGCTAAATAATATTTGTTTGTCAGCAAGTTTTGCTCGACATATAAAAGAAAAATATTTTTCACCCCAAGCAGGTTCAAATATTGAAATGGAATATCCAACTCTGAAAATAAATCAAGCTTTTAACTTTGACAGAGGAATTTGTCTTTTAAGTAGGTCAAGGTTAATAAGCATTTCTGGAGTTCGCAGGTACTGACTCTCGGGGGACAAGCAGGTCAGGGTAAGAGTTGAGTAAAGCCAGTGTATGCACACAAAAGGTAATTGGTCACCGCAAGATTAGATTTGGAAAAGTGTTTTTCTTTTGTTTTCGGTTCAGGTTGACGTACAGGTTGTTCTGACTGATATTAAAAATTTTTTGTGATATTTTTGCCATAGTCCCGTCGATGGCCTACTTACTCTAAAGTAGTAACTAAAACTTCAGACATTTGCAACACCTAGGAGTTGCCCGACGCGTTGCCAACTTTAGATCCATGGGAAAAAATTTCGTGTGCCTGAAATTACTTCCTGTACTTAACATACCTAAAATAAAAATTCACTCATTGTCACGGAAGTGCTAAAGGTACTCCAATTAGCATTTAATTATTAATAATCGTGATTAATACTAATTGCGTTGGTAGTTGCTACGCACGCCATAGCTCATTTCCATTTAATTTGTAATTATAATTTAGCAGGTAAGGGTACTACCAGAATATCATCATAATAATAACAATCAAAAGACGTCCACTGTTGGACGGCCTCCCTAGACTGCCGTTACACCGGTAATGGCCACTTGCATCATTTTTAATAATTATTGCTTAACAATTCATATTTGGAGACGGCTATTAGGGGAAATTCTTTTAACATGTAAGTACCTACTGCAGTTTACAAGTGTAATAAGGACTATTGATATGCAGAAAGATAATGCCTTTTAGAAACCACGAGTAGGTAAATATATTTCAATTCCATACTTTCAGGACCAGCAATCCAAGGAACATTAACTAAGATATAATTAAATTAAAAACTAACCTAATCGCAGAAAGTAGCGCTTAAAACTAAAACAAACGCAGTGGTTCGATTCTTAAGGGACCGCAAACTCATTACATTATTGTTATCTAAGCAACCTTCACTCGGATACTATATGGGAGGTTGTATGGAGTAAAGTGTGGCCTGGCCGGGAGGGCTACAAGAACAAAAGCCTCTCGTAATTAGACCGACCGCGGCAATACATAAATAATTTGCCGCACGTACGGCTTTGTTCAGAAAACAGCTTTTTATTTAACGCTGTTATATCAAGAAGAACACTTGGTGTGCTTTTGATGGCGGTAATCCTCTATCCTTTTATCCTTACGCACAGGTATCCATTGTTGGTTGAAACTGCCTTTGTTTATATTATATCAACAATTTTATGACCCACAAACCTCGTATAATTTTGTTTGCTGTACGCGCTTTTTGATGTAGCTTATCGTTATGTAGAGACTAATGAACATACGTATTCCACAGACACATTAAACACCTAGGCCTTATTACTAAGTATAGTATGCTATATTTAGTACCTACTGCAGCTTTTCCTACTATGTGCAAAACCTCGCACCTCACCCCTCCTGCCTACAACAGGGTGAAAATAAATCTGATATGAACTTTAAATAAACGTGAACAGAACAAACAGAAGTCTTTCAAAACATAAATCCGATATTACCACCCGATACCTTACAATTTCACCCTTTGTTATTTCTATACAAAAATACATCTTTGGTAAACGGAGAGCTATGAAATATTTGACGGTAAAATCCAGTTACCGGAATTTCGGTACGCTGTAAAAGGAAAAGAAATTTTAGGCCAGTTCGCTTAATGAAACAAATTTTCAGGGCGGCGACATTTAAACCGTAAGTAAGCCCTTTGTAGTGCGTTGGGCGCAGTTCGCCGGTCGCTTTTGTCCCAAAGCCGACCGACCCGCGGCGACACTCCTTTGTGCCGCCTTACAAAATATTGCTAATTACGATTAAAAAGAAACTTCTGCACTTCTGAGGGAACCTGTTTGTGGCAGCCCTTCGATTGTAAACAAAATAAAACCTATAACAAACAGTTCTAATTTTGCAGAGCGTAAATCAAATAAAGCAGAGATAACTTTTATATGGAAACACATGAGTAAAATAAGGGTTAATAGGAAACACATAAGAAACTTTAAGAGTCACTATCACAGCCACAGTATTTCAAATGCATTGAACTGTAAGTATTGCATTTAATAATGCACCACGTACCAAATCAATAAGATTGTCCGTATTTTTGACAATAGTCAAGCTTCCAAACTAAAACTATTTTAAGTTCGCAAAGCTATAATAGTAGCTTTAATGAGAATTTGAGTCCTTCATTAAGGTTTCTGCCATACTATCAAGTTTTGGCTGAACAGCAATTTGGCCGCCGAGGTTAGGTGTAAGTACCTATATCTTTCGCATAGACGTCGGTTCTAGCAGGAACAGTTTGAGACTTTCATCAATATTCTTGTAGCTTTTACTTAACTTTATTTTAAGTTTTAGGGGCCTAAAGCCATTTTGGGGTCCAGAAACTTGGTGGAAAGCACCCCTTACAATAGAAAGTCAAATAACTACACCAATTTACATTTAAACGATTACTTCCCGGTTAGTATGGTGCATACCAAAGCCCAAATACGATATATAAACAAAGGCCTGACTGGTAAAAAAATGCCTTTAGCTCTCCCCCAAATATTTGGCCCTCAACACAAGTTATGTTGTCAACGTGACCTACAGTCTATAGCTTAACAGTATTAGAGGAAAAAAAATCGCAACAAAATTTTACGTCCGCCGTGTGCCACCCCCCTAATAATGTCTGCTTAAGGGTGGCGGTAACATGGAGTACACATTTACGCTCCGTTAAACGGGGAAAGCTTTTTTCGTGTTTAGTGTCACAAAAACTGTTATTAGCTTGAATTGTACCAGTAAGAGCCACCCTGGTTTACGTGGTCATAAGAAAAAAATAAGGAAATGGTTTAGCATATTGCCAGCGGCTTCCTTATATGTCAGCTTAATAAAATCCTGTATAGAAAACCTTGGGGAGTAAAATAATATAAACACAATTTGTGTCCTTTTTTGGCCATCTTTTTTACGACTAATAGCTAAGTCAGTAGATATAATATCTAAAAATATTGACTTGGTTATCCAAAGTCCATCAGTCAAGAAAAATAAAATTGCCTATTGAAATTTTTAAACAAAACCAAAGCCTCTACAAATGTTTGATACCACACACTGATAAGCACCACAATATAAACCAACATAAAGACTAAAATTGTAACACCTGCTTGTGCTCCCGCGCCCTTGTATTGTAGTAAATCAATGTTGATGCCTCCTAATGATAAAACCGCCATCTTCCTGCACTTATTGACTAGGTTTGACAAACTCCCTTAATGCGAGCATTGCGTGGACGGAAATGGACATTTGTATTCACGGTAGGACATCAAGACATTTTAAGTGTCCCACTGCCCATTATTAATGAAATAACAAGTGAATGAATTCAGATTTTGAAACAAGTTCCTAATCTTTATTGAATAATTGATGACAGACATTACAAATACTTTGGAGAATATTGAGATACGTATCGAATTTGTCATAAGATTTCCAGTCGTTCAAAACATGTAATAAGTAGCCTTTTAATATCGCAGAGCATCGCAAAGGCTTCCCTTCCCAGGTTATCAGCAAGCCGAGAGGTAACTTGCGTAATCTGGATATTTCAATTCTATCCAGCATTCCGGCCGGCAAATGGCCGTACATATTTGAATGATATTTCCGGGATTAATATCGATAACGGTCTGATACATTTTATGATTGGAATAAAAAGTTTCATAGGTTGAAACGGTAATAGCGTGGTTTATTGTGCGTTAATATAGGTAATAACTACATAATACGGTTCGGTTTATCACCGCCGCTGTAATCGTAAGTGACCGCACCCTGTCGGAACCGCGCCTCGCCGCAAACCACTAAAGTAATGCCATGTCATTTCATGGCTCGCAATCTGTGACGAATGACACGTGCACTATACAATGTACGGCCGTCCACTAATCACATAATCACACACTTGCCAATCGGAAATTCGACACATATATTCACCGTGAATTTATAATATATTACACTGTGCCAAAAAAAGAACTTGTTTAGGTTTTTCATTTTATTTGTAAAATGTTTTCAGTTCAGTTCATTCAAAGTGATGGTCTAATTCAGTCGTAACTATTAAGCTTTCTATTCTCGTATTCTTATTGTCTGACTTAGTTTAAACTTGATTTATTATAAAATCTATGAACAACTATGTATTTGTAGAGAGTACAATGTAATCCATTTTGGAAAATTCCGCTACTGAAAAACGGATATAACTATTGCTCATGTTTAGTGTATACGAGACTCTAGAAATAGAACTGTACTTGCAAATACCACTCCATATATTGTATGTGATTGTAAAAAAGTTCTTAGAGGTAGGTAATTGTATTGTGGGTGTACTAGTCGGTAAATTGTTATTTATAGCCTGTTTCACGGAAAGGAACGGTATAATTACCAAGTGCAATAAAACGCAAGCTTAATACATGTTACGCAACAACGTAATCGATATGACCCATTTGTAACAATTCCAACGAATCATGGAAGGGAAATTTAGTTTTACGTCAACTCGGGGTTTTTCTTTTTGGAAATTCAATATATTGGGGTACCGGTCTGTTTTGTAAGGAACTAAACAAAATATAATAGAGTGGAGTCTCTAAATGCTTGGCCGGGCGGACGCGCGAGTGACGGCGGCGCGCGGCGGCGAGATGGGCGGTATTAGTTTTCGCCACATTGAACACGTTGTGGGATCCAACTTATTAGGAAATGTGATCATGCGAATAATACTCGCTTCATACGTTTTATTGCGTTAGGGTATTGGTTTCTCGCGATACCGTTCGTCATATTTCAAAATTAATATCTTTAGACAGCCGCGAGAAAGAATTTTATTTCGATTTTCCTCACAAGCAATTTTAGTTGATCCACAAAAACCGAAAAGCCTTTAAGGCGATGTAAGATACTGTTCACGATATTTTCAGAATATCATATGAATAGGGTTTTTTTAATATGTTTGACTTCACCAACTGCTCATCCGTCGATACTGGGTCACGTTTTTCTTATCACATGCCATGGAAAGAACATCTAAGTACGACGTACACAACAGATGGTTTCGTATTTCGACAACGTCTCGCTGATTCTGATTATGTAGATTCCTTTACAGAGAAGATTTTACGCAAACATACGAATGAAGATCGAATCAGATATGCATGGGATCAGTTTCTTATCCTTGGGAAAATATGGAAAGATATTCCGTAAATAGACTTAAAAGGAACATATTTTGGCAAGCCGAAATTCTGCGTGTTGTTGTCAACTTTGACCAGTTTCATAGATAGAATGATCGTAAAATATATTGTATGCCGTTGTTCAGCTTGCAATAAAATAAAATACACAGCCAAAACGTAAAAGCGAAAATGAAAGGATCCCTCTGAAAATGTATTCCAAAAATATCTTTATTCTCTGAAGGTGACTCCATGATGAATATAAAGATTCGTAGCTACGTTTGAAAAGAGCTGCAAACACCTGTTGGACGTCAGCATATTCCAAGTAATGTTTAAAAAAATCATTAGTTCGTTAGAGCACAAGTGGTAGAGAGGTCACAAGGAGAGTCCACCTCAAATCCAATCGAGTAAAGTGCGCGGTCTCTTGGCGTCTCCGTGGAGTTATTTAGCTGAAACGTTTCGGTTGTTGACAGGACTTGCGGTATCGGCTATTGCAATATTGAGTGGCCCCACTCGCTCGCATTCCACTGTGTCAACACGTACTACATTAAACAAAGAATTTTAAATTCTTTCATAAATAACATGTTCGAATACAGAATGGTTACTTAGATTGTTAAACAGAAGTGTTGCGTCTACCTTGCTTTTGTCGCTATTTGTAGCCAGTAAGTAAAGGGAAACAAAAGTTAAACTATAATGTGTTCTCACAAGTAACTAATGGATGGTAAGTTTCCGTAGGTACTTAAGCGGCCAATTCTTGAGGCCAGACTACTTTCTGAGTACACATTAGTGGGTGCCGGCGGGTGCTTTCTTGGCTAAATCTTAACTATCTACTTAAGTCAGTGTCAGGTTGAACTTGCGAACGAATTGAATAAGCCCCTCGCTCGCTCCTCCCTTCCCTTTATCTGCTTTCATTACATGAGCTTCACTCTGAAATTCGGTTCAATTACTCCGTAATTTGGTGAATTGACGTGGCATTTTGTCAGCTTCCCAGCGTGTTTTGTTTAGACCTAGTAATTGTCCTTCTTTCTATATTCATCAGATTTAATTACAACTTAGTTTTTGACCAGGAATACTTACATTAGTTAGGAAATTAATATAATAACTAGCGACCAGCCCCTGCTTCGCATGGTTTTTACGACTTGACAAAACATAGAAATTGGTTTACATAGTAAGTTTAATATCATTGTATTATTAATAAATGATATAGCTTTCAAACAAAATTTTCTAAATGATGGTAAAAACTACAACAAAATCCGTTACGTAATTTAAAAGAATAAGGCTAAGCGTATGCTGAGAAGCAGGTGACGCAGGTCAGCACAGTACAGATATTCCAGGGTAGGGCAGGCGAGGCAGACATAGGCTGCGAGTGCATGCTGCGACGCAGCTACACAGACACATTCGCGTCCTACCTAGTACAAACAATAGACGTGTGGTAAAAAACACGTGACGACCTGCACGCGTCGCGCAGAAATCTGTGCCGGCACTACAAGGAGACGCAGAGCAGGACACGGCTGTGTGGCATGTGCCTGCCGCAGCGTACGCAGCTCACAGTACATTCATGCATTACAAAATCTGCTCTGTCCTGCGCTGCGTGGACCTGCGTCACCTGCATTTCAGCATACGCTTAACCTAAAGCGGACACCTAGACGGACACGAAAAGAGACTTTATTTATAAAAGCTAAAGATAACATCATTCACATTCGATCGTGAAGATCGGTTTGCGTATACCTGTCATAATCATATGTTAGTATGCTCTGATTAAACTTAAAGTAGTCTCACAGTAAAATTAAAGTAGTCTCACAAACTCCCAATTGATAAGTGCTCTTGTTTCCTGTTAATATTATGTAAACCAAATATAATATTATTTGTAACAGCCACTCGCTTATGACAAACGAAATTAATAGCAGAAATTATATCGGGTTAATAAAATTAGTGTTAATATAAACTTTATATCGGATTCGTTCAACTGCGGGCGCGCTGCAGTATCGCGTCATAAATGGTTTATTGCACGAATGTTGTCAATTTCGAGGAAGGTTCACTTCCGCGAATTACTGACCAATGAAATGCCAGTGTGACGCGTCTCCCTCGCCGTAATAATATAGAACACGGCGGTATCCTCGTAAAAATATGTTTAATGACGTCATAAACATTCGATATGTTCGCGCGGCGTTGCGCTGAAAGCCTGCTCTCGCTAAAAGTATACATTATATGTATCTATAAATCCGTGAGTGTTCCATTTATTACCCACCATGGCTCTATCGATACTAACCTTACCGTCACATTAAATATTTATTGTTTACCTACGTACTACTATTGTATATCTACTGTCTAGCATAACTTTAAAGTTCAAAGGTCAATTGTCAATTCACTTCTGTTTTTTTTTAACTTTGCAATAAGTATTATTGGAGTCACATGCTTAAATGTGCATAACAGTCGCAGCATTCCCCGTAAATAGAACTTGTTCGAACGAATTATAATGTGAAGTTAGAATATAATAACTACAATGGAAGTTTCACAAAGGCAGATTTTCCCATTGAATTGTCTCGAAATTTCCCGAAGCCGTACGTCCGCCCGCCGCCCCCTGACAGCCCCCTGGCTCGTCTCCTCGACGCTATTAACCACAAGTTTCGTTATTAGCGACTGTGTTGGAAAGTTATAAGGGAATCACCTTCATTTAAGTTGAGATTAAATTCTTACTGTGATTGAATAACCGCGCGTCATTAGTTTTCCTCACGATACTAAATCGACCCAGCGATGTATGGGTAAGTAGGTTGATGGATAGTGGCTGTGGATGATGGGCTACCATCTTTAACTTTCGCTAATGTAACATAAGTAGGCACCGACCTATAACTCGTAGGTAACTTTATAATGCTACTATAATACTTTTATATATTAATGTATTCTTTAAATCTTATGTAGGTACTTAACTTACGTATAAACAAAAGCATGTACAAATAATAAAGTTCGATAAATCATCTAGCTAGCAGGTGATGTTTTTATGAAAACCGTAGCCTAAGTTATCCAGCCTAACTGTAATTAAATAAATATATGCGAAAATGTTTTTGTTTGTTTGTTTATTTGTCTGGTTGTTACGCTTTCACGTCTTAACAGATTTCGATTAAATTTGGCACACAGATAGACCATGACCTGGGTTAGGACAAAGGATACTTTTTATCCCGGTAGTTTGTCCCCATGGGATAATTTCCGAACGCCACGTGGGTGAAGCCGCGGTCGTAAGCTAGTTTTTAATAAGTCCATCATTTCGTTTTTAATTAGGATAATATTCAAAAATGAACAATTAACTTACGTTAAATAAATACAAGAAAGTGACGGTAAACAATAAATTAGACACAAACTTTGGGAAAACTCGGTACAATCTTCAAAGGCCGTAAACGAGATCAAGTAATTTAAGCCGAAATAAGCAAAATTACACCGGCATTGTCGGCTTCTCAACAACGTTACCGTAAAGCGTTTCCACAAACGTTTCTTACAAATTAAATTTAATATTTTAACATCATCATGGATAACATTATATACAAAGTTACGATATTAGTTGTATGCAGCTTTTTACGTCATTTGTATGGAAATCGCGTAGTGGTCGCGGGAAAGCTGATGTCCTTCCCTGTCTTTGGTATTCAGGGCGCGAGCCGTGTAGGAAAATTAAGGTAGGCCACAACGGACATGTGGACTTTGATTCCGTGCCGATTTTTGTATGTAAAAATAGCGGCCTCCTCATATGGTATTCATAAAGGTTTGCAGCACAAGACACTTTCCCGAAAGCCGTTCTGTAAGTTTTGCTATCGCCGTTTATATTCCACAATACCTACCAAGTATCATACCCTTTTTAATAAAATAAAATTGTAACAAATAAATAATATTACCGTAGTAAAGTCTAGGGAAATAGAAAGGCTTTTTAGTAAACTAAGCCAAAAGTAGGAGCCTACATAAATTATACGAGTGAATAATTTGTTGTAGCGTTGGAATCTTATCGCTTATCTTATTTAGCTAAGCACATTTAATTCAAACAAGTACTACCGGGGTTTAGTACAACTTGATTTTCAAGTATACTGCCGGGGTTTACTAAAACTTGATTTTCAAGTACTACCTGGGTTTACTACAACTTGATTTTCGTACACAAATCTGAGTAGATACACTTTGTAAATGTGTGTCGAATTGTAATTTTACACACCTACTTTTATTACGGGGTAGTGTCCATTAGGTAACAAAACAATGACATTAATGGCTTGTGATTAATGAGTTCACTCGTTAGGTTTCTTGTTTGAACAATAATTACTTAGTGTGGAGCTAAATCAGTGTGGAAGGAGCATTTTTGCCCGTCGCCATCGTCGCGCCCGGAAGCACTTCCATTCCATCATAACTTTCCAAACTTATCTTAGTTAGTGGCGATCAATTTTCATTTGCCGCCGATTACGAATTTTCTTTAAGAGATAGAAACTAGTGCTGTTACATTGTTACTGTTTAGTGTAACAGTTTATATTTTTATCTCGTTGTTTCTGTTCTTTCTATTAATAGTAATTATGATTGGTTTTGTTTTTAGTTTTTAGGGTTCCGTACCTCAAGACGAAGAAAACGGTCTGTCCGTCTGTTATGGCCAATTTGCTCCGAATCTTATAAACCGATTTAGTTGAAATTTGGTACACATAAGTATTTCTGTGACCCAAACACGGACGTATAACGTAAATAAATGTTTTCTTTTTATATGGGGGTAATTTTTGGGGGGCATATAAGAAAATTTAAAGAAAAAGTTTTGCTAACTGTACTGTGTGACATATTAAATGAAAGAGCTTGTTGCGAAGATCTATTTTTTTTTTATTGTTTGAAAATAAATACTTTTAAAGATATTTAAGAAAATTGGTGAAAATTGATCGGAGAATGGTCAATTTTTATCAATTTTCTTAAATATCTTTATAAGACCTCGTTATCTCTGAAAATACTGTGCCTAAAATTCGGACCAAAAACAGAGAATGATTCTTTACTCATAGATTACAGGAAAACCTATAAGAAGTCTATGGTCTTAAAATAACATGGTAAATCTCTCAATATTGTGCGTACAAGCTTACATTTGCAGTTGGAATGTAAGGGAGAACATGTTTTTCATCTACAATGTTAAGTTTGTTCTTGGGATAAATTCAGCCCAACCACGGAACCCTTCATTGTGCGTGGTCCAACACGCAATTGGCCGGTTTTTTGTGACCGTTTGTCGACCGTTGTGACCGTATTTTAAGTTTGAATAAACGAATACGGGAGTACTGGTTACTGATTAATTTATCATGTTTCTGATGAGTACCAATATATCTATCAAGATATATACTAATCATAACCTTACTTGGCTTTGCCGTAGTAGGGTAAAAATTAAAGATCATTTTGATCTTTATCGACCGAAGTCATTTTATAAATGCAAAATATCTGTGTGTCGAACGATGCGTGGCGAATAGGTGATAGTTAACAATCGATGAACCTACCAATAAGCAAAGCAAAGAAAGATCTAGCTGCACAAACAGTAAATTGGCTCAAGAAACTTACATCATAGGATAGAAAGCATACGTAATGAGATGTTTTAGGACTGACTATAAACACTACGTATACCTATAATATACCGTCACAACGTACAGCTATGATACAAGCTGCTTTCCCATCTCCCTTACTTCTCCCATATGAAGGAAAATGATATTCCCATCATGAAAAAATACTACAACACTAATCCTAAGAATATTACAGCCGACTTCAAAGAGGGTCGCTCTTCCCTGTCTGAGGGTACGGCATAAATTAATAATGAAACATCGCATCTTATGTAATGAATAACCGGGATCCGGCAGATTTGTTTTCATTTCTTCCGCTCAAGATACGTATTTACATATTACACAAACGGAAGACCTGCGTAATACATTTGTAAGATGATAAACAGAACGGAACTCGGGAAGTTATAATTTACAGTATTTCGACGGCAGCCGAGGTAGCCGAGGCAGCTAGGGGCCGCGTATCAGCCCATCACGTCAGCTTCTCTCACGCGTAGCATTTATCAAAAAATTTACTACTACACCGAAATGGCTCTGACAAATTATCTAACAAACTGAAATAGATTCCACTTTTTGTTGGTCTACGCGTGTCATTTTCCGAGTCTGTAAACATTTAGTGATATTTTATACACAAATAACATAAAAAACGTTATATCTTCGTTTTGGAAGTCTCTTTCCATTCATAGTTAAAGAAAATAGGCATCGTAAGATAAAACTTTCTTTTCATGAATAAAAATCAATACACAAAGTCCGCAGGCATTATCTAAAAAGGCTACAAAGCTCTTTCAGAGATAAAATATAAAACGAAATCCTCTCTCCACAAATCATTGATAAATTTCTTTTTAACAAAAAAATAGGCTACTCACATAAACATCAGTCAGGAACTAGGATAACAAAGTAAATAATTCATTAGATCGGTGGGACAACATCGAATATAATCAGGGCCGATGGCAAAAACGGTTCCTAATAAAATGTATGGTATCTTGTCGAGGCGTAGAAGCGGCGAGCTCGGTGTTCGATCTACCATCCGTCATGCTCAGAGTCGTGGGCAGATTGATCGCCGGCGCCGGCCGCACGCCCGCAGCACAAATATAGCGCCCGAGGAACGAGGAAACACTGAGACAAAAATGGTGAGAGCAAACAAATGCGCTGTCGATATCGTGACAGAAGGATTGATAGTTGAGAGCGGACTCCGTGTCCGCGCCCTGCGCCTTACGGTTCGCACTCTCGCCGCTGTCACACAAAAAACTGGTGTAAGATAATGGTCAGTCAGTAGAGTTTAGCCGCCAATTCTTCTTGAGAGGTATTACATATAATTTTACAACTGACTAAAATATCAATATCCCGAGACACTTACATTACCTTATTTTAAACTCAAAGGATTTGCCTACATACTTATTTAGTAAAAATTATTAGGTATTCATTGAGTCAATAGAATATTTTTAGGAGTGAAAGCTGTTGTCGAACATCGAATATTCGTATTCGAAGGTTGTTTTAATATTCATTCAAAACGGATAGATATTTACTATTTATCGATAGGCCGTTTTTTTTTACAGAACATCTAAATTAATTGATTCTGTTACTAAGACTTTACTGTGATCACAAACGTTAATTTGTCCCTTCTGTCATAACATTATTGATGAAAATGTTAAACCTTAATCAAACATGATACCGCTATATCGACATAAAAATCGAGGGCCGGTTTCATATTACTGAGGAAGGCCATTTTCATAAATAAAACATCGATTTAAAAAAGTGTGAGGCCTTATGTTTTGGAGGGAGAATATTTTCCAATAATCAACTAGTTTTACGATAAGTAGGAAACAGTTTCTCATTGTCCTTTCAGAACATAATAACTTTACTCGAGTTGCAATAAAAAATATAGCGTGGAAAGTGAAATGACCAATGTAATTAAAATTTTCATTAACTACATTGGTCATTTCACTTTCATGATGTTCACTTGTGAAGAAATTCTGATAAAATTCTTCATTAATGATAGTTGAACCCCATTCAAATAATCTAGTTAATAACTGACACTTCTCAAGTGATAACCTTAATAACGCATTTGTAAAGCAACATCCTTAATGTGATGAGGTATAAAAAATTAGTGTGTCAGCATTTGTCATCGGATTCTAGTTGCTATAGGGATAGAGAGCAAACAAATAATCGTCTTAATTTTAAAGAAATCTTATAGCATAGGATCCGCAGAAGAACGACCTGCTCCCACCTATTTAATGGATGAAAAGTATATTGATTCAAATTCTGTATGTTAGAAAATATATAGCTCGCTATATATTTTCTGGTTTGGTTAAAAAAATCCTGGCCAGACAGTAAGTAAAAAAGTCACCGGAACGTTGCGGTCGCTCTATCGGTTGAAAACCTTCTCCCATCACACATAAAGGCAATGCTTGTACAGTCCCTAATCTTTCCCATGACAGACTATGGTGATGTGTGTTACTATGACCTGAATGCAGATTTCTTCAATAAACTTGACCGCCTTCTAAATAACTGCATTCGATTCGTTTTCAATCTTCGATCATGTGGTTGCGCACCGTTTGCTTTTAAAATGGTTACCCATACGTCAGCGCAGAGAGTTGAGGGCTCTGTCTATGTTGTATTCTATACTGGACAATCCCTCTTCTCCTTCTTACCTGACTTCCCATGTTCAATACCTATGCTCTGCCCATAGTAACTTCACTTAACTTCACTTAACTTCGTTCTACTACGATGTCCTTCTCACCGTTCTGGTTTTATTCACTCTTCTTTCTTTGTCCAGGCGGTTTTTCTTTGGAATGCGCTCCCTCTGAACATCAGGATGGCAACCAGTCGGTTATCTTTCAAAGTGAAGGCACGTGAACATATTCGTAAAAAGTTGTAATTGCAGCGCTGATTTGCTGGATTTCTTTTCTCCTCTACCTATCGTTATTTCTCCGGACAAAGTTTATTCGGTTTATATGTATGTATGTATCTATGTATTAGTATGTATTAATTATCAAGTTATCTATCCCTTATGTTGCACCTGCCATGTTTTGTCTCTGCATCACCCTAAGGTTGACTGGTAGAAAATGCCTCAGGCATTAAGTCCGCCTTTGTACAGTATTTTTTACTTGTGCATGAAGTTTTAATAATAATAATTAATTGGGTCGCGGTGTTTGTTACGCTCCTTTCCCTCATGACACAGATGATGAGTCGGACATTGATTAAAAAAATCAGTATTTTTCAAAAGTTATCCCAGTTTCCTTTTGTCCAATTTATAAAAAAAAAAAAAAAAATTTTAGTTCGATGGTTTCGGGTAAGGTCTTTATTAATCGTACGTAAAAACGCCGCAATATGATTTATTAATAATTTATCGGACAGTTGTCTGATTAGTAACGTGATACACTTTTGTCTGATATAATTTTTGTCTTTTAGGACAACCTTTTTCATTATGTCCAACAGTTTTCAGACAGAATGCTATGTAACCGATCGCTAAAATTTTTCACACGTTCAAAATGGTTTCAACACATAAGATGCTCACATTTTCTTCTGAAAAATGATTTATTCGCATCAACGGACCAATGTTCACATGAAAACAAGATTTTCAGACGGGTTGCAATGGGTTTTATTTTATGCCTCAATTTTAATTATCAAAATTTTTGGATTTCAGATCTCAGATCTATCGATTTTATACGATTTTGTTCGTAAAACGATAAGGCAAAAATGTTGGTCATGGGCTCTCGAACCAATAGAATTGATTTGAGTTTGGAATTCTAAATGTAAGCAGTGCGGTAACGTTTCGGTACAGAGTGCTTGCCGACCAATGAGGAAACATAAGCAGTACCGAAATGAAACCACACCGACCAATAAGGAAATGGCCTAAGAAGTTTCTCTTCAAATGACATGGAAAAAAGCAAAGCATGTAACAATGCATATTATTTGTTGTAGAGTTCGTGATGTCAGAAGGAGGCGCAAGCGGCGGCAACTACCCCGCCAGGTCGCCGATATCCAGCTCCACCACGGGACACTCCAGCTCCAGTCATCACAGGTAAGCACTTCAATTACCGACAAGAAAGTAACAACTTAGCCCATCGCTAGTTTACTGTCGGATTATTTCCCGTAACAACTCCAGTCACCTTCAAAATAATAAATACAATGGTTTGATACTGCGTTACCTGGTTTTAAGTCAAATCTCTCGCAAAGTAGACTCCTGCTGCGTTACACCTGCAGTATTTACTTGTAATACTCTGGACCCACCATACCCCTGGCCATACCTCTGGGGGTAGAGTGGGACTGAACCATACCAATGATCAAAACAAGACAGAGAAAAGATCGAAGAGTTTTAGGCCTACTTTTTCAAACATAATGTTACCGGAACACACTACTAACATTATTCAAAACCTCCTAAGCACTCCGTAGACAGTCTCAAATAAACGCTCATGTCCAAATTGATTCACTTACTTATATTTTACAAGGTTAAAACAGTCCATAAAAATCTCAATACTTCAACAAAAGCTTTTACGTAATAAAGTCACCGAATATGCACATAAAAGCCCACAAATTTAATAAAAGCATTTTTTGCTATAGAGTGCCCTGTCCTGAAAACCTTTTATTAATGCACTTATATTCTAAAATTTTCCTTTGAACCACCCTCCAAGATTAATCTTAGCTCTCATCAAAAGGATCGAAAATACTCTGCATTCCTACCGTGTATTGAATGGAGCAGCGACAGACAACGACGCCGCTACCAGACAATATTCAACGTGTCGGATTCAATAAGCAGCAGTGTGGTCTCTAATTAAATATAATCGCTGTTGCCTTTAAATTCTTTAAAAAGAAAATCTCGAAGCTAATAAAAAATTGATGGAACCGCCCGGTCGCCGCGCCAGTAAAAGTGCTTGTGACGGTCCACATTAATTTAAACTTATCTGCGAGAAAATACTTTAAACTTTAGAATCGAGAATGTACTCTAATTTACATTTTTAATCGTAGTTCTGTTTACTTCGTTTTATTTAGCGCCAAGCTAGGGAAATTAGTGGCTAACTTAATCGTGGTAGGTATTTCTTAAGCTTCTTAGAATATTTAAATTACGTAATTTGCTTAGGTTAACTGCAGCTGTTTTTTAACGTTTACATCGGTTTGTATGTGTAAATGATTTAATATTGAAATGCACGCTGCTCTTTACAAAGAAATAGAGGTTGTTTAGAAGCGTAATTAACAAAATGTCATCAGCAAACGGACGAACGGTCGTTGCTAAAACATTACGGGTTAGGAGCCGTCACTGAAGACAGCGGAAAAGTGTCGGCAGGTCAACGACCTCACTGCATGTAACTTCAGTTTTTACGTGACCTACTCGTATAAGAACAATGGGTTAGTGTCACTGCTCTTTCTACTTTTGGAACTAGACTCAACTTTTTAGTTCGCTCCGGTGATTAATGTTTTGTTGTTTTCTGTTTGTAGGTTCTAGATTATAACATAAGCATAACATAACGCCTACATGCCCCGAAGGGCTACGCAGAGGTGTAACTATACACCCACATTTCGCCAGCTATGTCCCATGTAAAAGGGGGCGAGCCTATTATTTCAACCGGGCACAAACGCAGATACCGGGCTACTGCTGAGAAATTCCTGATGTAAAAATCCAATAACTCTTTGCTCGACCTGGAAATCGAAACGAGGGCCTCATGCAAAAAAAAACCTAATTAATGTAAATTATTTGGATTGGTATACTAACTTTGTATATGTTTTACATAACCTTTGATATTTGATCGCAACGATAGGCCATGGTGTGAACTCAATTTGATTTAACTCATGAAATTAAGTGGACTGTATACCTAACAGTTTATACAGCTTAAATAAACGTAAGCCACATTGTAACCCTTACATCAACAAAGTATAGGTAATATAAAAACTTATAACATATTTTAATAAAAATGCGTTCAACATAAACACACAGCATCCTCTGAAGACCACCGAAAGTTTCGCAGACCCAACTACTACATCTTACACCTAAATTGTTGGCTAAACAGCGGCAAATTCAGAAACTGCATACGTTATAAGTTGATCTATGCAAGTGGAGGCCGATCCTCCCCTGCGACGTCACAATTTTATGTAATTAACGTCCGCCGCACCTACGGACGTGTCTGGACGTGTTACGGCACACACCGCTTCTGGCGGTATCCGAATACATTAGCCACGATATACGTGCTTTGACTCAGAGAAATTCGTTCGTTAAGTTGCCTCCCTGGAGGCTTCTGATGTCATGCCCTGACCTGCTTACCTTCGCACTACCTGTGGATAAGCTCTATTTGTCGAACCCTTCGATTTCTTTTACTTTCTTAAGTGATAGTTAGCCTGTCTATCTCTCTATCTTAGATGTTGTTGACGTAATAAAGATTTTCTTTTTTTCTGATGGCTTTTTTTCTTGCTTTCTTAAAGCGGGTATTAAATTGGAATCGACAACTGCCTATAAAAAGTGTGGTACCTAAAACTCTACTTTTATGTTAACTGTGTAAACCGGACAAGTAACTTTCACGAAACATCCAGTATTAAAATATTTCAGAACTTCATGCACGATTACGAAGCAAATAAATAACTCTCAATATATTATACATGGTAAGTTCTCAAACGTGAAATATACAAAGTTTGTCTTTCGTACAGCATGTCGCCATCGATTGGGTTCAGCACTATGTGATAAGATGAAAAAGTCTAGGAATAAGCCGGAAACTTTGGATATTGAATTGAAATGAGTTTGGCGAAATAGCTTAGGCGCTGAACCGACGGCCTGTCTACGAGAAAGGTGAAATTGTTACGTCGCTTTTTCGGCCACTTTACTTAACCTGCTTTTTTGGAAACAAAAAGCTGGTCGTTCTGATATTGCTTCAATAAAACCAGTATGGTATGTCAAAATAATAATTAATATATCAGCATCACTGTCATTACCATGTCATTACATGGCATCATGGAATTAGTAAGTACCTACCTACTATCATGGCAGCATGGAATTAGTAAGTACCTACTATCATGGCAGCATGGAATTAGTAAGTACCTACTATCATGGCAGCATGGAATTGGTAAGTACCTACTATCATGGTAGCATAGAATTAGTAAGTACCTACCTACTATCATGGTAGCATAGAATTAGTAAGTACCTACCTACAATCATGGCAGCATGGAATTAGTACCTATGGTATCCTATACTATTAAATGAGCATTCTCTATTTTCACCAGAGCAGAGCTCGGTCGCCCAGCGACTAATAATTAATATATCAACATTTAAAAAAAAACGTTATTTATTATTGCCATTCGTTTCAATTATCTGTCATAAATAATAAATATCATACGTTCTCGAAACGCTCAATAGCTGCGGTACGCCTAATCTTCAACATATTAAAATCGTGGAGTAATTTCTGTAGGTTTGTCATAAAACCTTATTGCGAGCTTTTTACTCGGTATTTTATTACTACATACCGCTACAAGACTCTATTCAAAAAGCTGTTTTCCACACGATGACACTTAATAAATTTATATCAGAAAATACCTCCATTCGAATGGTGGGAACAGATATTATAAAGATAATTCGGAATCCTATGAGAGAGACATACAATTCCGCGTAGTACTTTCGTAGTCGTCGTAGCACTCGTAGCATTCGTAGCAGATCCGTAGCAGTTTTGCTGGTCAACCGACACGTCAGACGTATGCAATGCAGGGTAGGAGCACCAGTTCCGCAACGTGCCACCGAGACACGGAAAATGCTTTAGTGAATCTATTTACCGCCAAAACCACTCCGCTTTTTTGTTAAACCGTAAACGAAATGCTGAAACGCAATTTTATCTTTTAAAATTAGCATTTTTAATGACAGCGGTACTTTTATGTTTTTCGCAACCTATTTTTAATATCACGAATGGTTTTGTCATAGCTTTGCACTTTATTTTGAACTGTTTCAAGTTTTTATAAAAGTAGGTAGTTTACTTTGTTTCAAAACAGAAACTTTTTCAAAATTTATTAATAAATGCGTATTTACTTTTACCTTTCTTACTTTATACAGCTGACTCTCACAACACAAGCACAACAAAGAGAATCTAAAACCTTTTTTTTGCATTATTAAAAAATTCAGCAAAGTGAACTTAAACTAAAAAGGATCACCTTATTTTGTAGTCTAGAATACATTATAGGAAACTGCGTGCACAATGGCTTCTATATTTATTAATGTTTAATTTATACAAACACAAAAATGACGAAGCTTAAAATAAATGAAGGAATAATTGATACGGTGCCTTATACTTCGTCAGAACATGCGACGGCCCTAACATTAATATATGATAGGGGTGCGATCCTGTGTGCGCACAATTTTGCTTATTCACGGTACAAGCCAGCTATTTCCGAACGCGTTAGCTTTTAAATTGAACCTTAAATAATATATAAACTATCTTTAAGCACTCGATTTGTTGACGGTTTCTTAGTAACGTTGGTTTATTTTTATTATAGTTCTTTTAATCAATATGTATCATAAAGGTAGACGGGTTAGATAAAATTCCTGAATTGGTTTTATAGGAATAGCTGGTAAGTATTAATTGTTACATACTAGGGCGACTGTAGGTAAATACGAGTTTTTTTTTTTTTTTAAATAGTACACTTACTGTTTACAGTGTAGATAAAAAAAAACAGAAATTCCAATATGTCAAGACACTTCTTGACATATTACAAATTCTGTTTATATTTTTTTACTACACCGACCCGCCTCTGCTTCGCATGGTTTTTAGGAATTGACAAATTATCGAGATTTCTTTATTATTATCATTATGTTATACACACAAATCTTCCGCAATATATTCTCTCATGATGATGAAAACCTCTTCAAAATCCGTTTCCGGCTTCACAGACAGACACGAAAGGCTTTAATTTGTAATATTTAAAGATACAGACATAGATATTTTTCTTCTTAAATCTGCCTAACTTTTTCCCAACTATGTTCTGGTCGGCTTCCAGTCTAACCGGATGCAGCTGAATACCAGTATTTTATATGGAGCGACTACCTATCTGACCTCCACAACCCAGTAACTGGGTAATATGATACCCCTTGGTAAGACTGGTTGTCGGGCTTCTGACGACCCGTAACGACTCTCAAAGATCCACGAATGACAGCCGAGACCAAAGGCTTAACGTGCTTTCCGAGGCACGGAGGAGTCTCGGTATGTAAAGGTGATCACCCATCCACGGACCAACCCAGGCAAGCGTGGCTTAACCTGATGGATAGACCAGTGCGGCTGTTATTACTTAGCCACGAGCTTCTCTAGATAGAGTTTTAAGATACCTTTCAGAAGATATACACGTAAAAGTAAAATAAGGTTATTAGCTCCAAGTACTTAAAATAGGAACTCTAGAGCCTAAATTATAACGTTTATTTGTATCTTGTACAGTCTACAATGCCCTGCCAAGTTTCATTGATGTGCTCTTAATCATTCATGAGCAATGGCATAATTTACTACGACTGGACCACTATATTGTATGACATCCCGATTGTACGACTTTTTAATGGAAAAGCAAAATAAAACATATTCCAATAATTAGTGTATTTCTTTGTGTGGTCATTAAGAAAAAAAAAACAAAGTTCATCCATTTGAACATTTAGTTAATTTATTAAAAGGAAACTTTGTGTAGCTATCTCTACTTAGGTAATTAGTTTAACGGGGATGCGCCACGAAATTCAAATTTTCTTTCGTTTTTTGCAATTTGCAGGTCAGTTTCAGATTATATATTAATTAAAATATGATTCGCGACTGTAACAAATATTGCTTTACAGAATTATAATCATAAGAATCAGCATTAGAACTCAGTTAAGTTAGTATAATCCTCAAATGTCACGATGTCATGAAATATGTATAATTTGAACATCATTATTTTGTAATATTTGTGTATAATTATGTTTCATGTTGTATAATTTCGAACACAATGTAGATTGTTACTGAATAAATTGAATTGAATTGAATAGTCATTCAATAGGATTACATGAACTTATAAAGTTGTTTTGATGATTTTTATGATTCTATAAATAAATATTTGATACGGCCGCGCATCATATTTAGATCAACATTCAACCTGATACTGACCTGCAATTTGCAAAAAACGGAACAAAATTTGAATTTGCGGGCTACCCTGACGCTTTCGCCTTAACTAGAAATATTGTTATTACTCCACAACTCTTTGATGTTTTGAACTTACTATGCAATCTTCAACACACCACATACCTCGTTCTACAAAGGGTAGCTTTTGAGTGTTCACCCCTTCATGAAAGTGTGTTACGACATACCATTAGATGTATAGAATACGTGTTTATATTATAAATTAGCTGTCAGATCGCACCTTTGGTAGAACAAGGGCATAATTGTCATAAATTGCCAAAATGACTTAAATATGCAGAAATGCTTTAAAAAGGCCCTTTGAACTGGAGGGACAAAAACATTCGTTTGGCAATTTTTGACAATTATGCCCTTGTTCTACCAAAGGTGCGAGATGTTGTAAATTATAAAACGTTCCCCTTGTTTTTGAACTTATAGGCAACAATTGCAATGTAACAAATTCCATGTTAAAGGGAAATGGAAATGTACAGTTGGCCGCGCCTCTGTGGTATCAAAACCAGTATAAGCTGGCCTCTTATTCTATTGAAACTCCGTAATACGCTAGGCCAGCTCAAGGGAAAAGTGTTACCACCGACTTGCGATCGACTGAAATGAAATGGTTTATTCTGTAAATAGGATATCGGAACCGTTTTTACACGTCATATTAAAAAATATTAAAAATGAGCTAGATGAGGTCGGCGTTTGCTATCTGACTACTCTGAGAACAAAGGCAGAAACAAACTCAGAGGTCGCAGTCTCTCTTAAAGTCCTGGCATAATCTTGGTCAAGCCATATGAGAACCATGTAGATTAGTGTCTGAACTGGTATTTTGAGGAAAGAATCACACTGATTTGAGTGGACCTATCCAGTTAGTGCAAGCATTTGTCGGAAAAATTATGAAAGAGAAAAAAAAAATCTACATAGTCCTCACATTCACAATATTAAAACAATATTATACTTTACAAAGTAATCATGTCATTTTGTATATAATTTTCAACAATTTCAATGTGTATACTGTACAGTACCCTAATTACGTAATACACGATCAATCAGAATCTGAATCGTTTTGAAACAGATTGCTAATCCATTGTTGTTGACCTGTCACATTGAAACAGATTAGTCGGAATTGTCAACGAAAATGTGTTGCGTAATTAGATAGCAGGTCTGTTTGAGGTCATTGTTACATTAAAAAAAAAAAAAAAAAATTAACGTCACTTCAGACACTTTATTTGACCGAGCAGCAGGTCATAGTTCTGAAGATTAAGAGTTCTCAAAAACATTTTTGTTTTTCAATGAATAGAAAAAACCAGCTTGGCTTTGTCTTCAGTGCTTCATACAAATCAGTCAGTTGACTTTTATCTCCACACTAAGTTATAAACGCCTACAACTTTTAGTATCACAATCAACATCAGACACGGCGCACATGGTGTTAAGTTCCCTAGTTTAATGATAATTACCGTTACCAAATAAAAAGTTAATGGCTTTTCAAGAAACAATAAACTAAAAAAGTTTATCAATGATAATTATGATCCTCATAAAACAACTAGCTTAAAACAGCTGAGTCATCTTGTTCATTAGTCACTGACCTCAGGAACAAGAGGCGAGGGTAATAAAATAACCCCTTTTACAATGTGTTAAGTGGAAACGAATCATATCCTATCATCAATCATAATTATTCCCTCTTCAGCAACCTCGATCAAATGGATTCCCACTGCCTGTTGTGTTAATTTAATTTACTTATTAATTTTCTTTGTTTATTAAAAAGATAAGAGATGAAGTAGCCCTAACAACAGGGCTGCCCCTGTTGTTAGGGCTACCTGGTCGCCACGTACTGTCAAAAACCTTTATGGCTTACTATGTTTGAAAACGGAAAAGCTGCTGGCTAATGCCACGGAGAACACAGCCCACCTCCGTGTGAGAGGGATGCTATACCTGAGGTGCAAATCCAGAGCCTGTTTTTTAAAGCACTAATTTGTTTGTTTCTAGAAAAGAACGTTAAAAAAGTTCCGATTGTTTTGTCTGAGTTTGGAACTTAAGTAGACAAGTACCTACTATTTACAATAAAAATGTAGCTACCCACCAGAACGACCTTTTTCAAACATTTAAAGGACAACGTCTAAAGGACGCCCACATGCAGAAAATAGACTAAACTTCGAATTTGCGATAGTTAGACCCACCTGTTACTTAGGGTCTGTCATTATCACGACCGAGGAATAGTCATTGTCATAGGGTTTGAAGGTTTTGATCAAACTTGTTAGGGTTACCTACATCACGGTTATTGTAATTTTGACCTCTTTTTGACATGAAAGTTTACCACCAAGCAGTAGACATTCAAATAGGGCAACAATATCTGAATATTAAACATTACTTTAAAAGTCAGAACTGTGAGTATCTTATTAGAGTAAAAATGGTTTCTTTCTATAAAACAATACCTGGTTAGGTAGTTAAATTACACACATCTGTAGCTAATTAATGTACAAACTGTGCCACTAAAGGGCACTGACATTTAGGTATTAGGCCCAAGTTTTCCTGGTGAGGGGAACGAGTGGAGTGTATTTACAAGACACATCGGAACTGTTCATTCGTTTCACATCAACCCGTCACTTACTAAAGGGAAGCAAAAAATAAGACAAGTTGGGCGCGCCTGACGGCTGACCACATGCAGACGTGTCGCCCCCCCCCGCCCTCCACACCACTGACCCCCCACCTCACCCCTCCGTCACCTCACGTGTACTGACTGACGGACTAGCTTCAAAGAAGCTCCATTAACCACCAACTTTAAGGGCTCAACGAAGATGCGAACGCGTTGTAATAAATAAAGCGGTTGAGACAGATAAATTATCTTTGACTTGCGCAAAGCTACCCTTGACAAATTATCTGTCATAAAAGCTAAAAACAAATTTGTTTCGAAATGGAAAACTTTGTAAATAACAACTCGAATTGTTTTGCAAATCTTTATAAATATGAGTTGCTCAGATTTTTTCGCATCAAAGTTACTAAAACGTATTTATTACTTTCACAACTCGTTTATCGATACATTATTGTTGAGCGGAGTAGTGGACGGTAACATGAAGTATATTTACGTGGCAAAATCGGAAAAGCGCGGGAGTTGATGTTGTAAAAGTTTTAATTGCTTTTATCACGGGCCTCCGCTTTTAGAGGGTGGATATGCGTGAGTACTGTATAGAGTTATCAAATTGAATCTCTTAACGGACAATAAATTTATTACAGACCGCCATTTAAACTTTAATTCAGGCAAAGCAGTTTCGTTCGCAGTTAATACCTATCAGGTGATAGTTAACGTTTTCCGGTGAATTTTCAATATAATGCTATTATGGTTGATTAAATTTATTAATATGACGTGGTGTCCGTCACTTAATATGTAAAATTTATAAAACTACGTTGCCGTTAATTTCCTACTCTTCTGCCGACATGACTCAAATGCATTGTTTGTACATGGAAGTAAATATGTGATAGACAGACAGACAGGTACTAATAAAGTCCAGTTAAAACGCTGAATGGTTGGAATCGGGAACAATATGTCATAATAATTGCACGGTACCCCTTCTCCAGTGTGCATCGGTAGGCCCGCTATTGTCCTGTGCTATCCAATTAACATGAAACATGTCAAGCGTTGATGCAGACTGATGTTCCGCTGTGCCACTAATTATCGACCTTTTGTATTAATAATACATATCTACGTGACTGACAACTTTGAATAATACTTCGTGTTATTAATGTACACAGAATACTGATATGGACAGCCACTACGCCATGAAATGGTTACTAGCTGACTGAATTTAATAAATCGAAACTTTAACCGCACCGCATCATTTCCGTGCAAAGTATTGATAGTAATCATTGTGATACATGTTGGCAACAATGGGCCTATTTATAAGAAGAAAAAATCAACATACCGCTCATTATGCAAAGCCTACTCAAAAGCTTAAAACATTATGAGCTGTTCTCGAAAAGGAAATAATTATATGAAAGTTATAGCAAAAATCGCTCATTACGGAGATACCTCCGGAGCAAATCATGCGTCCTCATTGAATCCTCTTACGTTAATCCCCCTCCCTCCGAACACATAAGCCGAGCAATAGAGATATGATAGACGTTATTAATTAGATGTCGTTACGTCTTATGCCGTTTCATTGTTGGAAAAACCCATAGCCCTAAGTGAGGTTCCCTTGGCAACACGACCCGCTACGGCGCAAGTCGGCGTCAGCCGCGCGACGCGACGTCGTGAGCCCGCGGGCTTGCACGCGTCTTATTTTGCGGTATTGTTTGTGAGAAGGAAAATCTCGATGGTATTACGTATACGGGACATGTGTAATTGATTAAGTGAAGTCTCATTGAAATTGTTTTGAAAATATCTTTCTTTCCCTCGGAACACACAAAGAAAAAGAGCTCCTAAATAATAATATCGTTATTCATACTAATGAAAATGAGGCAATAAAATCGTCGCTATAGACATTCCCCTAGTAAGGGTAGGTACCCACTACGCATCCCATAGCAACACCCCTTGACCACGTCGAGTCTCTCCAAAATGGCGTACACTTAGCGCACCATAAAATCTGTACAGATACCGATCCCCTTCGACGATATAGATGAAGTGTAATGGATTCACATCGCCTGTCAAATATGAGGGCGTATCGCAATTACAATAGAGCCACCGGAAAATTACGTAACGAACATTTTACAATATACTTTACCTCCGTCTTAAGGAAGAACCACTTTTTCCATCAAGCGAAGTAACACGATAAAAGTGGTGTTTTAATATAATACTTAAACTGAAAGAAAAATTGTTGAAAGTATTTCAAAAGAGAACTTATAAAAATATTTGAGCCTTTTTATATTTTTATGGTGATACAAAGAACACTTAGCAGTTGCCTAACGATATTAAATTTTCATGAAAATTATATATATTGCTCATAAAACTACTTTAAAATGTACTAGCAATTGTTGAAATATATATTTTACGACGGGAACATAATCGCTAATAATAGTCGGTCCATTTTACCAAAAGTTTTGTATTCAATTATACGATTCCACTAAATTTACTTGCCAATTAGTTGTCAGCGAACAGTGGCTGCAATTACCTGCGTTATTGCAACCAGACTGTGAATTAAATTTTATTTTAAAACCTCGATATCCGAGCGGCAAGTCTACTGTTACGCGCCATTTCATGCGTAATTTGATATTCGGATGACAAATTAGTTGGCAAACGCCGGGTGCACAGTGTTCGCTGAAATTACAGGGAACGGTGCGTCAATGAAGGGCCGCCCAGTCCGCCCAGTCGCCCAGTCGCCCAGTAGCCCAGGCCGCGCTGCAGCCGCCACATGGCCGGGAAATGCGGGACTATCCTGGAATTTGACACCGCCGTCCAGTGTCCAAGATGAAATATGTTTTGTTGAAAATATTTTCTTTTAAATTTATTGTAGCTCGGTGGATTGAGTTTTTGGTTCAATGAAAACTATGATCAAAAGCTACAATTTTGAAAAACTGCTAAATACTATCTTTCAAAAATGTGTTTAAAACATATGCAAGACAAAGCATAGCATTTCGCTTTGATATCTTTGACATTCTAAGTAAAATGCAATTTCTCCAGTGTCAAAGTGTCAATTTGCACAAGACTTTCCGAATCTCACCTGGCAACCCTACCGCGTCCGCTTCCGCCTTCGCCTGCACTTTCAACCGACGCCGGCAACTTGTCGTCTCTAATTATAGTTTCCTTTTAACGCAATCCACTTTGATTCTAGAGCTCTAAAGATTAGAGAAACATTGCTAATTTGACGCTGTAACACGTTCTTTTAGATGCAGATTACGGTAGATAGAGATGTTAATTTATTTCACGTAGATTGCTGACTTTATACGTTTTAATTGCGGGGCTTGTTTCATTACTTCAAGCAGTTCTCTTAATACTTTCTGTCGATTTTTACTTATTGCAAATTATAAATTGTTATAATAAGTGCTATATTATTATTCTTAAATTCTGTCTGAAATAAAAGATTTATTATTATTATTAAATAATGTTACTTTAAAACAGATATTTTATCTTAGATATTGTTTCTCAGCTTTTCGTATTTCAGGAGAGTAAAATGCTTGAGAGTGCCAGTCATCGTGCTGAAAGCTTGACTCATGCTTAATATGACAGGTGGGGTTTCCTTGGACTGTTCTCAAGACATAATGCAAGTTATAATTTTTTGTGAGTTTTGAGTTCCTGCATTCACTTCTTATTTTCCTGCGTCAGCGTCGCTTAGGTAATGGTGTTGAGCAACATTATTGGTTCACGTGGAGCTTCGTTTGGGAGCTTTTATGCAACGCAGGGCAGAGGAACAAGCCGCAGCTTATTCTTTCCATTTCATCAGCCGGAAGAATGCTCCAAGAATGTACATTAACAATTTATTCAATTTGATAGCAACAAAGGAACGACAAAAATATTAGTACTGAAAACAAAAATGTTGAACAATGAACGGCTTCCTCCCCCGGCAGGCGTCGACGAGCGGTAATTGGACGGCCGTAATTACTGCTTGCTTGTAAAGCCATCATCTTATCATCTCCGAAAGGGTATTAGCGAAAAACACGACCTAGAGGGGAGGAGATGCGACGCTACACGACCGAGATGCGGGGAGGAAGACAGCCCGCGACTTAGATGGTTATTAATATCTTTAGAGGACTCGGGAAATAAGCGACGGCCTCTCAAAGGGTAGACGTCAAAACAAGGCAATTATGAGATAGGGTAATTAGGTTTATACATAATCTTTATGTTTTCGGGATTACGTTGCTTGAAAATTTGTTGAAAGCGCCGCGCGGATGAGACTAAATTGGACGGTGAACATTTTATCCACAATTTATTAACTAAACACGGTGGTATCTATGTACGTTTTTCGACTGGCGCGTACGTTCACCCACTAAATATCATATTATTAAAACGTTAAATATTATATGTATTATTAAAACCACATTATTTTTCAGTAGGTACCAAACTCCTTTGAAATTCAGAGTCAGAAAGACGTCTGGCGTACCCAAATACGAAAACTAAAATAATATTCATTTGCAAAGATCTTTTTAATATAATTAGTAAAACGAGAATGGAAAGGCACAAAAAAGATTCCGTTACATAGATAGATAGACACAGGTCAAGCTAATAAAAGCGTGTTAAAAACAACACTTTTTCTATATGATGCCGAGCCTGGAGATACTCGCAACAGTATGTTTCCCGACAATATCTTCTTAGTTAATCATTAGCTTCTCTACGGAAAACATCTTGAGGCAAACCATGTTCATAAAAAATCTAACGTGTTTTCCCGGAAAACGGGGCACCTTTGTCTCTTTGAAGATCCTACAGACACAGCGATGTAGGTTAATAGTAATATACGGTATAGATTATTATTAATTATTTTTTTATTGTTTATTAATCAAAACAAAAATACAGTGTACATGCATTTGTTTAAACATACCACACAAACCATCGCGGGGTTAACAGCGGTATGACCGGACACGGCAACTCGGTGCCACAATATAGGTATATATACATTTTTGAACAATTAGGTAGGTAGATAGTTTATTTTAAATATATTTGATCACGTTTTTAGAATCTTTTTAATATGTTTGAGCACATTTTTGATAATATCTTTGTTACATTGACAATTTTTATATCTTTCTGACAAGAGTTTAGTTCACTTCATATTTCAATTCGTAAGACAAGCTTTTCTTGCCACACGTCTAATATGTTTCTTACAATAAAACTCCAAAATGTTGTAACTTACTAAGAATAAAAGCCTTAAACTATACAACAGCTCCAGAAAAAATTACTACTTATATCAACAACAATTAATAGATACTTTAAAGTTAAACTATCCTAAACCAACCAAAGAATCTCTATTCTCTCTACAAACTCTAAAACCAATATTTGATCTGTTTAAAATACGCAATTTGTTCTAAATCGTCTATTTTGTTGTAAAACTTAAAGCGGTATGAGTCAACAAACCCGTTATCGGGCCGAGAGGAACTCCGAGGGGTGGTGGCCCTCACGACAGTTACTTGATGACTTGTCACCTCGACAGATTTCACTGTAATCAGTTTTTTGACAAATCATCTTTACCCTTTTTGAATGAAGCGCAAGAAATGTGAAACATAATTTGGTTGCAATATTTTAATTGGCAGCTCTTGTTCATTAATTTGGAAATGATAACGTCGTCATTTGAAGGTTAAGCGAAAATGTTGAAAAGTATTTTCTTACAGTAGACTTTAAAATGAATTGCTAAAGCGGTTTTAAAGTTCAGGATTCTCGAGAAAGTTTTATGAAGCTTGGAAAAAATCTCGTCTACAAAGAGTCAAACATTTAACAGTTTGAAATAAAAAGAACAGTCGGTAACTGAAATCTCAAATGAACACATATCTAAAGGCGTTTAAAATCTGAAAAACAGTTTTCTATTTAGCCGGCAATGTGAAATGTGTGTTGAAAATTCAACTTGCAGTCTCTTTGTCACGCTTTGACTCACTTTGGTACTATATAAAAAGCTAAGGTCGAAAGTACGCGTACATTTATGAAGGCTAAAAGAACAATTTTGTTAGGTGCCCGTTGGAAATTCCCTGACTTCAAAGGGCGTTTTAACAACGCTCTCTCTTTTATTTTATTGCCTTTACAAAAAGTGTACCTATCAAAAAATCTGACTGACTTTACATTAACAGAAATATTTTAAAAGGTTGCTGATGTTTGATATTTCTACAACAGACACGCTATAAAATACAGTAGGTACTTTTGTATTTTTTTGATTTGTCATAAATTACCTATGTTAATGCTTTCAAAAGGGCACGAGGGTTTAAAATAATATTCGGTACGAGGGTCCCAATTGATAATACGATCTATAAAAATGAAATCGATCAGCAAGGGTTATAGGCATTAGAAAACTTTAGATAAACCGGGCGAACTGATCCAATTTGTTTACTTGGAGTGCTACGTCGACAGTGCTACAGCTTTATTTCGCTCACTACAGAATTACGTAATATTTAGATATGCCTCCCGCGAGGGCAATATTATTCAATTTTAGTTGAAAACGAAGGGTTACGCAGTTTGATTATTTAGCTCTTGAGTGGTTTTCTTTACCGTAACGCCGTATTCAACTAAAAACATTAATGTTTTGGGCATAAGAAAAATGTTAATTGTTACACTGGGAGTTATAGACAAATATAATTAATTTTCATTTCAATAGTTCATTTCGTCTTTTTGTGTCCACGCAAAAACATATTTTGTAGGAGATCATTTAAAATAGATTGCGAAGTTTTAGGTTCAAATACGCAAAAGAAAAAAAAATATTCGCAAAGTCATTATGTTTTATAAAACAATAACGAAAGAGGCTATTTTTTTTTCTAGGTTATTCAATTATTTATGTAGCTAATGGTTTTAGTTCACAGAATGTTTTAGTGACTGAAAAGTCCTTTAAAAGTCATTAAGCCGTGTGTAGGTTACCTATAGAAACAATCTAGGTACACAAAGGTTTTATAGATCACGTAGCATCCCCCTACAAAATTACTGCACCATTTCCAAACACCTGAAACTGTTTGACCAACACACATAAGCAATCACGCGCGTCCGATTTCCAATTTGGGCAAGAAGTTAACGTCATAAAACTGAGAGAAACCTTTCGTACGGGTTCGCACGTGAACGATAAAAAGGATCGCGCAAACCAATTGCACGGGACAACCAGTTCTCCACATAATTAGATAAACTTCCCCAGTTCCTAGAATACACTCTTGACTTGAAGCCAACTTAATTAGGTTTATTGTTCATTCTTGAGCACTGCTCCTAATTTATATTTCGTTCTAATAATTCTGCCCTAGTTTATTTCAATCTGTACCGTCTCGTAGAGTTGTAAGCATGGGTGAATTTTTGACTCGGCGTATTTATTCGGTAAAAACTTTAAATTGCTTCCGACCCAGTTCGAGCGACTATTGAACCAATTCGCCAATTGCCTACGTCCGAGGCTAAACTCTCTCCTTGTTTATTTATTAGTGTGACAGACACTTTATGATGGACCCAATTTGTAGTTTAGTGTTGCGGTACACATTATTGCGGTTAGTATGCGTGATAGTTACGAGTTCTAGTTATGATTGGACATTAAAATATTATTATTATGCCTAACACGTATAACTTGGTCATGAAGTCCCTCTAGGATGCCTCTAAAAATATTTTGTTTGGTTCAGTGTATACCTAATTAACTCATCACATTTTAACGATTAGGACTACCTATCCCCGTATCACAAAATAATAGTTAAGAGGGGTTGGATTGATTGGGGAGGCAGGTTTTTAAAACTTTGATTACCGACCGTCACGAACAGAAAAAAAGTAATGTAAAGTTCAAAGACGTAGTATGTTAGATTACTTACCTAGTAAATTATAATATCAGTCTGAAAGATATTTAATCGATTAGCCATGTTAGAGCTTTATCAGTAGGTACCGTGTGGAACTCCTGCTGAGGTTTTACGAGCAATGTGTCGCGATGTGAGAGCTCCGGCTTAAGAGAAAGGCACTTTCTCAAGGATACCACTTTACAAAGTCGCTACTAAACTCCCACACGGTTTATTGTATTGAAACTTTTCTATTTAAATACTTTTATTTATTTGTTATCTATTTAAACTTTTCACACTCAAAAAGTGCAAAGGCGGACTTAATGCCTTAGGCATTCTCTACCAGTAAACCAAGGGTGGTGGATTACATGGCATTTGCTCTATTTGAGAGAACAAAGAAAAAAATTAAAAAATATATTCTAATGCATTATAACTAAAATAGGTATAACAATACATAAATAGGTTACAAACTACATACACATACATACATATTTACTATAATATATACCTATATTATATATATATTCATATATACAAATTCAAGGGAGAGAGGAGTTGAGATGGCTCTACTCTATTTATTTTGAAAATAACTCCGCAATTTCCGCTTAAATGCATACCGACTGGTGGCCGTCCTGATATCAAGAGGAAGCGCATTCCAAAGAAGAATGGACTGAATATGAAAGGAAGAATGAACAAAGTCAGAAGTATGAGAAGGACAGAGTAGGAGAAGATTGTTAGAAGAACGCAGATTCTTAGTGTGTGAAGAACATAGATATTGGAAGTGAGACACAAGATAAGAAGGAGGAGTGGGAGAGTTGAGAAGTGAGAAAAGCGTGCTCAAAGAGCGTAAACTTCTCCTTTGCCGAATGGACATCCATTTGAGCTCAGACTTTTCATTTTTTTTAGATAATATAATAGGTAGAATAATAATATAATAATAGATAATTTTATCTGATATAGGTATTATGAGCAAAAGGCGGGTACAGTTTATGAAACAATATTATTTCTACAATATTATTTTGATAAAACTTAATATAATTGCTATCGGTAGTAACCTAAGCAATTAGGTACGTAATTTCACTTTTTGAGAAAACTTATACCCAACTTATTTTTACAACTTATTTTTGTTTTACGTAAGTTAAAATTCAAATTCCGAAGTTCCCTCCCAAGTGAACTATTATTCTTTCATTTCCACACCAGACTGAATCAAGTTATCTCAATAATAAATAAATAGCGCCTAACTAGAAAGCCAATGACTATTTTTGCAAATGAAATAATTATGTAAGTGTCTATTTTGATTTGATCGTTCATACATAATAAATATCAATCTTCACACTTCGACTTATGATAACAAATGTTTCTGTAAGTATTTTATTAGTCAAACGCAAGATGTTTTTGGAAGAGATTTTTTTAATCAAAATGCAAATGTTACCCTAAGCCATCGAGTCTCTATCTTATAGGAAAACTTGAATGATGCATTCGTTAAGAATGAGAAGAAAATACATGGTAAATGGTGTTTATGGGTAGTTTAGGTAAAATTCTAAAGGTGATTAAGGGCCAGCGCTCACTGGCGGCACGGCACGGCAAAGGATATTTATGCGACGAATAGAAATATAACTTATGTGTATGACAATAAAATTGAAATCAGCGATGCCACAGTATCCGTAGGCATGCCGCGGCATGCCGCGACGTCTGTAAGCATCATCATTGAAATTAGCATCACAGAAAGCATCATCGTTGCATAAATAACCTTTGCCGTGCCGTTCCGCCCTAACCTTACATTAATCTCTTAAAAAACATCTCGCTATGCTTTCCCAAAGGGCTGGACAGAGGCGTAAATACAGTACACCCACATTTCGCCAGATAAGTACTACTCTCTGTGTTGTGTACTAATCTCTTACGTTTTTGTTAAGTATACAGAGCCCACTTTATGCCGTGTAACAAATATTTATTATTGAAGACCAACGATACAACATGATCATCCAATATCTCATTGCAATGCGCGTTTTTCTGATCTAATTTTACGGCACTGAAATACTAAAACTGATCCCTAGAGAAATTAAAATAATATTATCGAACGACTGGTCAACTTATATAGAGACAGTTAAATTCGTTAATAATAATTAATATTTTCTTTTAAACCTCGCCGTAGTCCGCTAATAGAAAAGAAAGTTATTAGCTCTGAGCTAACAAAAACGGTATTGACCTTTCATAATTACAACTTATTCTAAAGCTCTTAAACTAGAAGAATGTTAAAATTATTTTCTAATTTTAATTTCAAGTAATCGAACCAACTGTAATGAGATCAATTTATTCTTGAAAAACTTTTATTTTTTCATTGGCTTTCTCTAGACATATTTGCATACCAGTTTTTAAATTAGAATTCTGTATTTAGTTAAATGTTATAGGATAAAGTTTTAATAATCTTGGTATTTTGGTCCGCAACGTATCTACGAGAGAATATTATTGGTGATCGAAAAATCATATTAAGGGTGAAACGTTTTGTATTTTTGTTCTCCGATTCCGATATTTCCTGAAACTCAATTAATAAAACTGCAGCATATGTTATGTTTATTATATTCGTGATATTGACGGTGATCAATAGCATCGCTGTCGAGGGGTTGGTAATGAGATCGGGAGGGAGGCGTTCGCGCGTGGCAACAAGCCATCCGTGTGAATTTCGCGGGCTTAAACGTGCGCACCGACACATATTCTCCTATATATACGGTAGTGGAACCTGAACATAATGATATCGGAAAGCGCCTGCGGCTCTGTCCATGCTCGAATATCAACCCGGCGAAATTGATTTTAGTTTGGCTTTATTTTGGGATGTATTTAGTCAAATATTTAGGGTGGCTGCTTCTTAATTAAATGTCAATCAGAACAGCTAGTGGTCTACTTTCGGTGTTCCTCGTTTCAGCTTGAGTGATTAATCTATACTTATAATAAATCTGTAGAGAGGTCAATTCTGTACATGATATATATTTTCAAAATAACTATCAGGGGGTAATTAGTGATCGATACTGATGCCAAAAATGCAATCAGTAAAATTTTTGTCTGTCTGTCTGTCTGTCTGTCTGTCTGTCTGTCTGTCTGTATGTTCCTTATAGAAACAAAAACTACTCGACGGATTTTAACGAAACTTGGTACAATTATTCTTCATACTCCTGGGGAGGTTATAGTATACTTTTCATCACGCTACAATCAATAGGAGCAGAGCAGTGAAGTGAAATGTTGGGAAAACGGGAGAAGTTGCTCCATTTTTTAAGCTTCCGTCGCGTTTGAAGCCTTAATGTTTAAAGCTACATAGAAATCATTTATGACGGAAATGTTCTACATTAAATTATCTAAAAAATATCCCACAACAGCATATGTCTATCTTTTATGGTTGACTCACAATAACACGTGTAACTGCCGATAGCTTAGCAGTTCGGAGCTTTCTGATTATATTTGTTTACTCTTACGTTTATAATACTCTCACTCATCCCTAATTAAAAGAAGTTAATATTATTACCTATTCAATAAAAAAAGAATCATAGTAATCGGTATAGAAACACCAAACTTATACATGAAATACGCTAATAAGCCATCGCGCCGTCGCGCGTGAATACTGAATCATGCCATAAGGATTATATTTGTGTAACGGTTGCCGCGCTCGACGCGGGTCGTGGCGGTAGGGTATAAAAAGGCGGAAGGTCCGAGCGCGAGCGCGAGCTTCATTTTCATTCAATATTTGGCTGTTGATGCGTTCAGAGCGTTCGACCTTATTGACAGACAATAATTGATATTAACAAACCGTGCTTATCAGCGCGACTTTTAGTCTTTAAATAGTTTATTTGAATTTCTTTTGTTGTTATTTTATAAAATAGGTATTAGTTGTTTTGGTAGTGTTTAAATATTCGTTCAAATTACAAATTATAGTTAATTAATAGTTTGCATTTTATTTCTTTTTAGGTGAAGTAGTAGTAGAAGTAGAAGTAGTACGCATAGATTTTTAGATACCGATAGGTAAGTTTTGGCTAATATATGTTCAATTTTATTTTTGTACAAGGAGTTACACGCTGACGGAGTCGCGGGCACAGCTATTAATAATAATATTCTGCGGTTCCTTATTGCGATATTTTTCAACAGTATTGTGGATTGACATATTATATTTCCCTACTAAAATACGAAAGTTAATCTGTCTGTTACATCAAAACCACAGAACCGTGAGGTAGGACATATGGTACTTTTTTACGAAAAACGACGGAAACGCGGACGAAGTCGCGGGCAAAAGCTAGTTTAAAATATAACTATTATTACTCCAACGTATAAAATTAGACGTGGACCACGCTAGTTCTTTTAACAAACAATAACATTAGGTATTGCGAAAATTATAACTTGAAAAGAGCGGGAAGTTTGTTAAGGTGACTACGTAAGCACAATGATAATTAACTTCAGAATTATCATTAAATTAACTAACAAAACAATCTTAATTAAGTTTTATGACGTTCCGTTTAATCTTAATTGACATAACAAGACAACTGCAGCGAAAGTGTAAAGAAAAATGTGATGCACGTCATAACAAGGGATCTCGGTTCCCTGTTCAGTATTCTTGAATAATGCTCGATTTAATTTAGTTGAACAAGAGTGCGCATGCACCCACTACGTCCACCTATTTAAATTTAGTTTAGGAGATTAATTAAACCGGGAGCCGGTGATGGGCGTGCGCGTTCTATCACAACCGTCAATGGCACCCGTCGCACTGTTTTATTCTCTCACTAGCGCCATCAATGAGAGACGCAATCGAATTTGCCAAATGACGCTCACACTAAATTGGTGAAGAGTGATTGATTGAAACGCGCCGCAGTTAAAGTATTTTACACGGGAAATAATTGAATCTGAATAATTTAGAGCGACGGATGAGTGGTCGGATTTCAGAGTTCAATATTTCCCCTAAGACATAAATAGGACGATATTAATAAACGTCTATTGGACGTCAGTAATTCATAAGCTTGCCAGCTGACATAGACGCCTCGTGTTGAGACAGACGGTCGCCACTCATTGACTAGACTTGTTCATTCTTCAATTTCTATAACTTCCGCTGGGTTTTTCTAACCATATTTTGAAGATATAATAATGACTGTGTTTTAAAAAAAATGTCAGACTTATACATACAATGTTTCTGTTACAAAGTTTTCTTAGAACGAGATCCTGTATTTCACAAAAAAATATAACATTCCCTAGTGTGTATCATCATTTCATCACGTCACGTGCAAAAATCATTTTCATGCATCTGACAATAAAACGAATACCCTTTAAAAAACCTGTTGATTAACAACCTTTGAGTACCGCATCCTTTTGCTCGAAATCACGTTTTATCGTAAATTATACATTTGCGGGAAAATAATATATCGCTGACACCCATCGATAAGTCTCATTAAACAGCATTAAACTCAAAAATCGCGATGAATTTGAAATGAAAATTTACGATGTCATTCTGTGAAATGGAATGAATTGTGCCACATTTACAGTTCAATCGAAAGTGCAAGGGTTGAGTTCCGATATGTAGCTATTTGATGCTTCTTAAAACACCCCTGCAGGACAGCACTCTCTTTTTAATCCAATTACGAGGTTTTCCGGACCCTCGCTGGTCAGTGGTGCAAGGCTGCAAGGCTTGACACCCAATATTAGCCTGATTAACTATGAAACGGGCGCACGCTCTGCAAAAAGCCTTAAAAACGTCGCCAGTAACTCACTTACTACACCACTGGAACCCAACTATGATTCACTGATGGCACGACTCGAACTTAAACTAGTTATTTTTGGGAGCTAGATTAAAGCAAAACTTGAAAGTCTGGAAGTAATGGAGTTACCGAATTAAGTCCATTTGGTGATGAGTTGCAATTTCGGGAATTCACTATACATAACATCATGGTTTGAGAAATCTTAAGTCTTTGTTGGTAATTAAAAAGCAGAGGTAAAATCTGGGCCATTCATTTAAAGAGAGCTAAGTAAATGCGAAGGTATTAGAAAAGTTAGTTGTTCTTTTGAAATACATCATAAGTAGATACCTTGTTCCAGTTGATTTCATATTTATAAGGGTTTTCCGATTATTAATAAGGAAAATGTCGCATGCAGTCGTTACGGGCTAAGTCGAGCTCGAAATTCTGCTTGTCCAAAATAATGCGTTAGAGTAAAAACTACGGGAAACATAAATATGTGTTAAATAAACACTTCCTTCATTCTCACAACCCTCGTTAGTAATCCCACGTTCATGCATGGGTTAGAATATAATAATCTTGTCCCATTTTCGCCTAATAAAGGTCGAGGTAATTAAAATCACCTTAAGGGTCCCCTTTTGATACGAAAACGAAAAAAGGTCCCAGAGAGCGAGGCCGTGTGCATAAGTTAGTAGAATAAACCAAATTTTATGCTGTACCTCCAACATTTGAAGTCTCATAAATATATTTGGATCTTTGAATAACGCGCGGGATATTAGAATGAGAATCGAAATGTAGACTTGTAAATAAGCTATCGTGTCTTCTTCGTTGTCAATAACATTTGAAAAGGGGTTTCTTTTTACTATCAATGTCAGACGTGACAAGAATTTTTGAGTCGGGTTGAAGGTTTACTTTAAAAAGTGCCCTTGTTAAATTTAAATTCATACCCAGGGTGAAAGCCCGTTGTTAGCGTTGTACATACTTTTACTTGCTACTAAAATGTTTAATTTAATTTAAAAAATTGAGTAGTAGTGTTAATTTTTAATAAAAGTTACTTAATTTATTCTTATATAATTAAATCGTTTACATGAAAATGAAAAGGATACAGCCAACAATTCTACGCTCTTAGCGTGATTAAGTGAAAATAAAAAGGTTTTTAATTTGTTACGAAATTAAAACAAAACTTAAGAATTGTTACATAAGGATGATTATTCAAAATTAAATATTTGCATAGCTTTCCTTTAAAGATAGCTAATAATCGGGATTTGTTTCTCGAGTAGAAATATTTGTGAACTCATGGTAGCTCCGCTGTAACCCGACGATAATTAGATATGGCGCGCTTTTACAGCGCCGCGATTCTGAATACCGACCAAATTGCGCCCTTCCAATCCTGTTTATGCTACGATGGAACTCCGACGGTTCATTTGGTCACCATTTTTCATTTTCATACTGTGAAGTTTTTTGTACAAAGCTTCTAAAAAATTCACGCTCGTGTTTCAGGACTGTGGATATGTGATGTGTGTGTGTGTGTATAGATATGAGTCCGAAAATTGCAAGAATGTAGATGCTTTTGTCTACAAAATTTTCTGTTTTAGTATATCACGGCCACTTGGTGTCGGCCTCGACACCAAGTGTCGAGGCCGACACCAAGTGTCGGCCTCGACACTTGGTGTCCGTGCAAGTCACACGTAATCGCGCCGTCTCTGTGTTAAAAATTATAAAAGTGGTGTAATTTCCGAGTCTATTATTGTGAAATATATGTCAGAATGTGCGTTGAAACTCATAGTAAAGGCTATGTAAAGCAGTTTTATTAATCAGTCTAGAACTCCTAAATTAATCGATATTAAAACTTGATACAAAATAACATTAAAAACAAAAAGTGGGTGTAAGTGATTATTCTGCTAAGGTGACTGACGGCCCAACAAGGTCACCCCACCCACCTAACTTGCTACTAGCCGCGGCATCTGCAGATACATTATTTCACTTGATCCAGAAACCATTAATTAGTCTCTGACGGAAAGAGTTGGACTGCAGCTCAAAGTGACCTGAGTTCGAATCCAGTCGTAGACAATTACTTTTTGCTAAATCTTGTTTTTATATTTTTGGTTTTATTTATAAAAGGAATCCTTTTATACCGTTCTGGGAATTGGGTATTACAAGAGATAACTAGATTTCTGATATTTTACGCTATTTGCCGTTTGATTAGAAAGCAATGAGTACCCAACGTACCCCACCAAAATCAACAAACCCTCCGCTTCGACAGGGGCAATCGGTATCTGAGCCCGATTTATCATCTCCCCCAGTAACCATGAACGTGTCGGAACAAAACGTAACCGTTAGAAGCAAGCGCCCGCGCACTGCGGACTCACCTAACACTGAAACAAACCAATTTTCCTGCACATTTAACGAATTCAAGATTGAGTTTAAGAATGAAATCATGCGGATGCTTGCCACGTGGAAAGCAGACAACGACGACCGACTCTCTTCCTGGAAAACAGAGCACGATGCAGTATTGAAAGGCTTGGTTAGAGACATGAGTGAGCTGAAATTTCAGTGTGCAGAGATACAAAAATCTCACGCAGAAATGGAAAATAGCATAACATTCTCGGATAAATGCTATGAAGAGATGAAGACCGGATTGGCTGTTCTAGAGAAGCAGAAAAAGGAAAATATCGATCGCATTGACCAGCTTGAGAAGCACATTCAAGATCTGCAACTTCAATCACGTCCTTCAACAGTTGAGTTCAGAAACTTTCCACTGAAACCAAAGGAAAATTCAGGGGATCTTCTATCTCTTGTAACAGCGGTGGGCAAAGTTATTAACGTGGAAGTCCAAAAGGATAGCTTGCGTGACCTGTACCGCCTACCGGGGACTTCGGGAACACCCAGACCGGTCGTAGCAGAGTTCAACTCGGTTATGAAAAGGAATGAGTTCCTGTCAAATGTTCGTAGCTTCAATAAAGAACGCCCTGTAGTCGATAAGCTAAACACGCACACTATTGGGTTGGTGGGAGAGAAGAAGCCAATCTATGTAGATGAACACCTTATGCCATCAAAGAAAAAGCTGTTCTATGATACACGGGCATTGGCAAAAGCCAACAAGTTCTCTTGCTGGAATTCGTATGGCAAAATCTTCCTAAAAAAGGATCCCAATGATCCAAATGAGAAACCGACGCAAATAAGGTCCGATAAATGTTTGCTCGCTCTGGCTTACAAGCAATGACTATACTGTACATCTACTTTTTTATCTTTTACGTTTTCCTACATTACTACTTATAATTTGCATGCTCTCTGTTCCTATATATTTAGGGCTAAAAACCCATTTTTGTGTTTGAAATATTATAAAAATTGTTTTACTAATTTGCATGCCTATACAGTATACACACCAAATGTTCTTAATATTAGTAATAAGATTAGCTACTGCAACCCAACTTTAGGCACTTTTAAATCCAAAAAGACTATTCATTTTTTATCAAAAGACATTGCTAGACATGATAAATTACGACTTTTTTTTCTCAGGAGGTTAATTAAATTGTATGCAATATGCATACAGTTTATCTTTTCATATGCAATTGTTTTTACTGCTCCCTCAACTTCCAATGGCTAACATTAATTCTATATCCAACGAACTCGACAATATTTCTATAGCTTCATCGTATGAGTGCTCGCCTGACAGATGCACCGAGTTCATTACACATCCCAACGTAGACTTGAAAATTGTGCATATTAATATTAGGAGTATTAATAAGAATTTCGAACAATTCATCACTATGTTGTCCACCACTAAAATAGTTTTCGACGTCATTGTACTCACTGAGTGCTGGCTTAAAGTATCTGGACCTAATCCTTTTATGCAGGGATATACCTGTCACGCCACTACAAATAATGGGTCTCAAAACGACGGAGTCGTAGTATTCACCAAAACGTCCCTACGATGTACAGTGCACGAACCAATTTTTCACGGAGCTAACTGCCTTGTCTGCACCACAGATAATACTGTCATCATCTGTTTGTATCGTTCCCCCTCATTTTATAATTTAGATCTCTTTTATAATAGCCTAAACAGTTTAGCGTGTACTATGAATCACTACCAAAATGTAGTTCTTATTGGAGACCTGAACGTAGACATTAAACCTAATAACCATGACCGGAACTCAGATCATTATCTTACACTCACTGCCACTCTTGGGTTGCTCCCAGCGCACCTCCGCCCTACCAGATCAGGGAGCTGCTTAGATCATGTTCTGTTAAAAACTAAAAATACTGCATGTGTTTTGGTACTGCAGACATTAATCACCGACCACCTGCCAATCATCCTGGCCCTAAGAATCAAGGGTTCTATATTCAAAAATAGCTCAAATACATCTTTCCGTTACAATTTCCTAGCAATTCAACAAGACCTTGAAAGTACTGATTTCAGTCCAGTGTTGAATGAGATCAACCCCAACTTGGCCGCGGAATTATTTGTAACAATACTTCAAGAGGTTATTGCTTCACATACCCTATGCATACGCATCCAAAATAGGATTCGTGTTATAAAGCCATGGATGACTCAGGGCTTGGTTAGATGTATACGTAACCGTGACAGGATGCATTACAGATTAAAAAAAGATCCTGAAAATATGGTCCTTCAAATCACTTATAGAAGATATCGTAATTACCTTAACACCTTATTAAAAAAACTAAAGCGAGCTCATGATAGAAATGAATTGCAGAAGGCCAGAAACAACCCTAAAGCTACTTGGAGGGCAATTAAAGCTATTACCAACTCAACTCGTCAACCGCAATCTCCCATAGAGCTTCTTCAACTCACTGATGATCCTAAAACTTCAGCAAACCGTGTCAATTGCTTTTTCACTGATATTGGTCGTAAACTAGCCTCTCAAGTAACTCCTCTCCCAAGATCTAACCTTGATGTTAGAACCCGTCCACTTCCTCCTCCTTGCCAGTCTCTCGTCATACTGCCAGTGGACGTAACACAAGTGGAAAGGCTGATCAGCACATTGCGTTCTGATTGTGCCACTGGCTATGATAACATATCAGCTAAAGTACTGAAACACTCTAGTTCCGTTCTATCATCACCCATCACGCATATCTTCAATCGTGCTATTGATAGTGGAATTTTTCCCCACGTACTCAAAAAAGCAGTCGTGCACCCAATTTTCAAGAGTGGAGACAGAGCCAATGTAACAAACTACCGTCCCATCTCCGTACTAAGCTCTTTATCTAAGATCCTTGAAAGGATACTTAACAATTGTCTCGTTGCGTATCTCTCTAAACACAATATTATTGCAAACAATCAGTACGGATTTAGACCTGGAATCTCAACGGAGGATGCTGTAGCTGACCTTACTAAAACATTAGTTAACAACCTGGACAAAGGCATGAAATGCTACGGTATCTTCCTTGACTTATCCAAGGCATTCGACACGGTCTCTGCTCCCACCTTAATCTCGAAAATGGAAACTGTTGGTATTCGTGGCCTAGCATTGGACATGTTTAAAGATTATCTCTCCAGTCGTACTCAACGGGTTAAAATCAACTCTACTGGGAGTGATGATAGGTTTATCAGCTTCGGGGTACCGCAAGGTAGCATTCTCGGACCCTCCCTTTTTTTACTCTACATCAATGACCTGTGTCATGCACATATTCCAAATTGCGACATATTTACGTACGCTGATGACACAGCGTTGATAGTTTATGATACTGACTGGGACAGAGCTTGCAAAAGAGCGGAACAGTCGCTTCGGTTTGTAATGGAGTGGCTCGCTGAGAATTTACTTACCCTTAACGTAGCAAAGACAAAGGTCATTAGATTTTCACTACCCAACACTTCGATTCCTCTACTGGAATCAGGTCAAATTAAAGCCCATATTTGCTCAGGTGAGGCACCCAATTGCAACTGCCCATTTCTGTCCTTGGTCTCAGAAATAAAATATTTAGGAGTCCACATCGACTACAAACTTAGCTGGCAACCCCATATCGAAGCCTTATGTACAAGGATCAGAAAATTAATTTATATATTTAAGGAACTTAGGCACTCTGCTGATCCCGATGTAGCTTTGATGGTTTACCAGAGTCTTTGCCAGTCCATTATTTCATATTGCATCCCGGTCTGGGGCGGAACCTACAAAACCTCCTTACTCAAAGTTGAAAGAGCTCAAAGGGCGATCTTGAAAGTCATGCACTTTAAGCGCCGGGACTTTTCAACCATTCAACTTTATTCAGAAGCCAAAGTATTGACTGTGAGACAGCTTTTTGTGCTCCGCGCTATGCTGCGAAAACACTCTGCGCTACATCTAGATCTTGCTAAGCTAAAAAAACGCAAAGGCACTCCCGTGTGCGATATAGTCCAATGCCGTTCCAAGTTTGCCAGCCGTCAGTACGCGGCAACTAGCTCTCGACTGTATAATAGAATACATAAACTTATACCCATATACTCCCTAACTAAACACGAAGTCAAAATCAAACTTACAGATTGGTTGCAGAAGTTAACGTATGACGAAACCGAGAATCTTATTACAATTGTCTCTTAAATGAACTAATACTGTATTTCAATTAAGGCATTGTTTGTTTAATTTATATTGTGTTACTTAAGTACTTGCATGACACTTAATACCAGTTGTATGTCATACCTGGAGGAACCTTTGCTCCTAAAACACAGGCTTTTGGCCTAGTTTAGGAGGCATCAGTTCGCCCTTTAATGTGTCTCTATTGTACTATATATTTTTAATCCTGTGTACTTATGTATGTTTTTCAAATGTACGAATAAATTTTATTATTATTATTATTATTATTATATCAGCTGTATTCGCAGAAATCGTACAGAAATGCTTACAAGCTTTTGCAAACGTTTCAAAAAAGTACGATCGTCAAAGGAATACAAAAATGCTACTGAATTTCATTTCATTACATGTACAAATATTTAGACTTTATGAAAAGCCTATAGTTTTCAATATCCATACGTATCAAAACACGCATCCAAACACATGAAAAATCATTTTTAAACTGAACGCCAGTAATTACTCGTTCGCAACAAGTTTAATACTTGTCTGTGTAATGGGTGTGGTATCAGTGCGCTACCCGACGAGAGCCCTCGTCGTCCACATTCCGACTGGTTGATTAGCTGGTCGGCATAGCGCCCCTCACTCACCACCCCTAGTAATGCACACCTGCAGTTTTTGGCACTGCAGTTCCGAATGATCGAACGGATATGAAGCGACCAAAAATGTTGGTATATGTAGATGTAGAACGTGTGTGCAGACAGAATCGGACGATTGAATATTGAATGCCGAGGTGTAAAAAATAGCAGAGATACGTAGTGAACTATTACAGTTTCTAACGCCAGAGCTTCAAGTAAAAAGATGAATTATGATGATAAATCGTTTTCTTACGTCTTTTGAAACTGGTGATTTTAGGTGCCCCTTCGATAAAACTGTAAGTTTCTCGATTTACTCGGAGCAACAGTCTTTACTCTTATAAAAAGATTATGATGTTATTTAGGTAAATGCTATCTGCCGTCTTCTAGATATTATGATAACAAAGTTACAACTTACGGCGCCTACTTTAAGAGATGAGGTAACCCTATTATGGCAAAGTAAAATCAATATAATTTCAGAATAGCGCTTTAAATTGCGAAAGGTTGATAGCCCAATAAAATATCGATAATAATCTATATAGATTCAATAGTGGGTAATATTATTAACGCAATAAATGGAGTCATAATAATAAAACTGTTTGCCTAAGGGAACCAACGAGTGTGACAAGTAAGGAATAAGTATATTTTACTACTCTCTATATTTAATGCTCCATTACGAACTTAACGATTTTATCCGTAAAGACTTAATCAGACTTCAATAATTGTTTTAACGAATACACTAAAGACGTAAATGCAATAAAATAAACTGTTGATACTCGTAGGAACATTTTGGCCTCGAAAAGCATTGATCGTGGGGTAAAGATATGGTTCTCCTAGTCTATATAATCTAAAATGGTGACGATTTCAAACACAGCTCTAGTAAATATTTATGAGTATTTACTAAGACCACCCTTCTTATTCCACGGCTATCATTAAATGCTACTAACTGAATGACTTGAGGATTGGAAGCTGCATTCTCTGGTATCCTAATAATATACATAGACACTGCGATCATAAACTCTTTGACCTTGTTAGAACCTAATTATGGGTCTTACATGCCTAATCACAAAAGTCGACACCTATGACCCAATCAAAAATGAGAATCATGCATTCTTCAAAAATCTTTGTACATTGACAGAAGGATCGATACTAGGCCCAACAGTACGTGTTACCCAAAACTTCTAAGGGTCAACTCGACAAACATTGACTCATTTTAGTCTAAATTTTGTTTAGATAGGTTTTGGCGTGAAACATTGAGATCCCAAATTGGAACTTTGTCACGTATTCAGTTTATAACTGATACAGACTTGCTGTATGATTAGACAACATTATTTAAATATTCATGCTTTATCCAGTAAGTCACTTTTAATTTTTAATCTTTTTGTCATCCAAATTTCTTCTTCATTCCATCTTATTACATAACAACACGCCTGTATTCCTCGGGTTAGGCAGAGGTGAACCTATAACAGTAGGGGGCAACCCTATTGCCATTAACCGGGCACAAATTCAGCCTCCGGGCTGCACACTTTGCCCAACCCGGAAATCGAACCCAGAACCTCATGCTCAGCAGTAGCGCTAGCGACTACTAGACCAAGGAGTTCTTCTTATTATTCACTACTTGAAAGAAGATGATATTGGATTAAATTCTTAAGAAACAATTTTTTGTACTAGACCTATATAGCCTCATCCACATTCTTGAACATATCAGTCACGCTTATTTTCGGGCTTATGTCAGTTTGATATAATCCTTTGCGACACACCTAAGGTTAACTAATGTCACTACATAGAGGAATTTTATCTTCGTTGGACATGTTACATCTTGTGTACGATCTACACTGAACTAGACAGGTACATACGTTGGCTATATTTACTTCATGTTTTTCTAAGCTGAGTCACTTTAATTTTATGTACCTACAACTTCCAAAAAGGTACCATTCCGTACCCGGCCTCACGAGGCAACTGCAGGCGACGTGTCGCCGCGACACGACTGGTTTTTATGAATTTCTATGAAATAACTTCCGTACTGGGTGACACGACACTCGTTGGCAACTACGGGCAAGCGACAAGCGACACTTGTAGCCCGACCGCAGATCTGTAGTGCCGCAAACGCTCGAGCAATAACACGTTCTTCTATCTTCTATATACCGGCTGCTGCCGCCTGCGGTCGGGTTCGGAATGTCATGAAGCCGCGACACGTAGCCTGCAGTTGTCACCTGCGATCGGGTACAGAATGGTACCTATATTAAGTGTGCATTCGAGACATATTAGGACATAATAAAGGGCAACCAAATACCGCATTCATCGGTTAAAGTCTAATTTAAAAGAAAAAGGCTAATCTTGACTAGATTTGCCTTCTTCTTTTAAATCAGACAGGTGATGGATTTACAACTTCAGTTTCCTTACTTCCAGAGTACTAAAAGTTTGGAAGAGAACCGTTCAGTGTCAAAGACAAAAGAAAAAAGCTTCAACAATAAACTATACGTACTTGATAAAAAGCCTCCTTCGATACAACTCTGGTACTAGCCTTACCAAAGCATTACTGAGTTCAAGTGAATTGCCGGAGGAGACTGTCACGAAGTGGCTGTATCAGATAACTCCGGTAGTTTGTTCTTGGAACGTCCGTGTCATTTGTCGTTTGCGTACAGCGTGCGACTGAGACGGTGTCGCGTCGTGACTGCGTAGGAGTGCGACGTCCAAGCGCGAAGTCAAGTGATCTGAAGGAGGCATTGGCGTTGAGATAGTGATAATGTTCTGACTTTTATCTCAGGATGCCGTATAACAGCTTCCCTGAGTTATTATAATGAAGTACCGGAAAAATCGGAATTCCAATTCCCGTAATTACTAACGTTCAAAATCTAGCCGCAATCGCATCTCAGCGACAATCAATTTTTAAAAGATTAAGACTGAGATTAGAATGCGAACGCCCCTAAAAATACGGAAATTGCCGTATAGGTCACTAACTATTTTACCGACTCATTTGACCACTAAAATGACCTATATCGTATAGCACAAGCCGAGACCAATTTTATCTTAGACCTTCAAACTTAGATGTTTCTACATAATGTCCCTATCTCAATAAATGTGTTTCGTATCTAAGGGTCTTTTATAGTTCTTTAGTTGTTTCCCAACAGAAGGAAATAGCACTTATAGTGCAATGAAAGCCCGAACGCTCGGGAGGCGAGTTCCGCTTCGTTATAGGTTTTCTTATCACAATGGTTGATCTTCTCTAAAATCTATGTGAAACTATTTGTTTTTGATTGGAAATCTGTGACAACGGTTTTTTGGTATTCTTGATCTTTTGTCATTTCTTTCGCATGTGTTTGAACAGTTTTAATAGAAAATGTATAACGTAACCCAAAAATGATGTACTATTCTTTCAGACAGTTTCTCACGGGTTTTCTATTACTACGAAAATAAAAAGACATGGATTTAATCGAACCTCAAATAATTCCCATTTTGCTTTCCTAAAATACTAATGAGCACTGGAACACTCAAATATAATGAATGCGCCTTTTTTTAACCTCAAATCATTCTTATTTAGGTGTCTCAATACTAAATAGCCAAATAACAGCGACCAACTTAAATGTAGCGCTCGCCGGCTGCTGCTGAGGCACCGCTCGCTACGCTCGCCGAGCTCGCGCGGGGTTCTAACCTAACCTAACTCGTTTGATCGGAGCATTCTAGCTTATTTAGTGCGACCAACTGTGAGAAAAGGCCAGAAAGTTAAAAAGAGATTCATTTATTAAAAAAGCATGCGTCAAAAGATGAAAAGTATTTAGGGGTTCATTAACTTTAAAAAAGCGTACATCATTAGAAGGTCAATAAGTTTTTAGAGAATCCATTAAATCTACAAAAACAATGTATCTTGCCTGGCAACAACTTCCGTAACCTAATTAAATTTCGGTATTCATAGCGAAATACTAAAACCAACCAGCTCCAAATAATTTCTCGATAAGTTTCTGAGAACAGGACATTCAAGGAAATCGAGATCAAACGTTCAAACATGGACGAGCACACAGAACTCTACTTTTCAAACTCCAAATCTCAAAGCCATACAAACTGATGGTTAAAATATCTTATCCAAGTTTGACGTAAACCACGATCCTTGTGAAGCTTCCCTGCCCACGCACCTTCACCGGGAAAGGAATAAACTTTGCGTCGGCGCATACATTTCGTGCATTATGCACTCACTAATATGGGTCTCCCTTGTTTTACCGAAAAGAAATTGCCAAATTATCACTTCCCAAACAAATTTTCGCATAATTTCATTTGCCAAATTATTACTTACCAAAAACTCTCTTTACAAATAATTGTTACGAAAACCTATGTTTGGCAAGTGAACGTTTGAACAATAACTTGTTCACCAACTAGTACTTTTACCATTTTTTATCTAGTCAAATATTTCAGTTGGTATAACATATTTTACGCAAAATTAAATAAGCCAAATATTTGGTGTCGTCAATTTTAAACTTACCATTTCTGTTTAGTCGATTGCGTAGCCAATGACAAAAAATTTGCATCTATATGTTAGTTGCACAGATTATACAAATTAAATTACAATGTGTAAATAAGTGGGTAGATGGTAAATCATAAATGTCGCGCGATGTGGGTAAGTCATGCAAAACACTATCACTGTGTTTTGTAGCGGAAGTTGATTGTTTATTGAGGTGCTTTTTCCACTTGGGACAAATTCTAAACAGGTAATAATAATGTTAATATAATTAGGTATATTATTTCTCTCGATAGCCTCCTAAAAATAATCTCTTTTTTCCATATTTTTTTCTATATAATCTAGTCGTTTCTGGCACTCGCCGGCCGCTGCCGCGGCACCGCTCGCTTCGCTCGCTCGGCTCGTGCGTAGGTGGTCACAGTTTTAACCTAACCTAACCTAACCATTTTTTTAAAATTAATAACCTACTGTAACTAGTTCCATAAATAACCTAATGTCTAGTAACCATAACTTTGACTTGTTTCAGACAAATTCAAGTACATAAGCTTACAAAGAAATACGCAAATGACATCAAATTTAACAAACAAGTAAAATGTTTATTGGCTTTAAGTTATTTGCCAGAAAATGAAATCATTCTATATTTTAACAAGCTAATAGAAGGTATAGAAGATTCTGATTGGAAGCAAATCGCGAATTGGTTTGAAGAAAATTATGTTAGCGGATCATGGAACACGCAACCGAAGTATCCACCAATCTTTTGGAGTTGCCATGTTGTAAACGAAAGACAAATACCTAGAACTTCAAACTCAGCTGAGGCTTGGCATCGTAGAATAAACATTTTCATTGATAAACACCACCCTGGAGTGTATCGCTTAATTAAAGAATTAATAAATGAAGTTTCTTCAAATTTAGCTGACATTGAGATTATACCTACTATCAGGTGAACCGCCACAAAAAAAGAAAAAAATATATATGGATAAAGACGACAGAATTAATCGAGTTCTGCAGCACAAAAGTCTGAATACTCCGAAATAAATCTGCTAATAGCCATTGCAAAAAATGTAAAATTGTAAGTTACAAATATTTTGTACTAGCTTTTGCTATTTTGTACTCGCGTTAATAAATGATTACCTATATTAAAATAAAATTGCATTTTTAATTATACAATTCCCAAAAAAATCTTATTTTAACCTTTATATTTTTTGTCATAACAAATCATTTGACTAAACGTTTATTGTCTAAATATTGTTTGCTGTAATAAATCATTTGACTAAAGACCAAAAGCCTTAATGACATTATCCTTGGTAACAATCTGCCAAGTAAACATTTGACCAAATGAAAATGTGCGTACTAAAATTATTCCAAATATTACATTGGTATAAAAAAAGGTTGCTAAAATTTGTTTGGGTAATGAAAATTTGGCAAAATCTTTTCGGCAAAACGGCAGGATCCCCACTAATATATTACTTAGGTATGCCACGGGCATTTTTCCTTAAATTATGTTGCTTTTAACATTTGCATTTGAATATAATCTTGAAGTGCACGCAGAATTATGGGGCCTAGATTATTAGGTTTCATATCTATAAATATTACATTACAAGAGAAACCTGGGTCTATTCGATACGGTAATAAGCTGTCATCATTTTCTGCGAATTATAGAGGTATGTAACTGGAAAATGTTGCGCGACTTTCGAACAGAATCGCTAAGGATTAAATAGCAATACGTAACAAAAGATTATGTCATCAGAAAACCAGGCTCAAAGTAACAAGATAGTGATATGTTTCGTTGTTTTTCAAAGTCATTTGAAAATCATGTTGACGTATTTGTCAAACAATACAGTGAAATTAACATGTACTGTAAACATTGTCAGCAACGTTTAAGTTTCTATGGACATACAACGCTGCAATGGCTGTGGAAACTATTCACGACGCTCTCCACATTGCATTCAAATGACGGTAAATATTTGTGCTCCACGCTCCAGTTAACCGGCACAGCCGATAATTAGGCATCCGAAAATACACATAGTCTGCGCCACTGCACGTCTATGTGAGAGCTTCCATCCGTTGAATAAAAATATATTCCGACATTATGTAGAATAATTAAAATGTTCCTTGAAATATTCAAGAATTAGCACCTAAGAGACTTCCGTATCCGTTTGAAAATCAACTTTATACGGGCATTCGAATGAATAAAGAGAATTCTAATCAACGCTCGCGTAACTTTAAATGAAGGTGAACATTTTTGAAACCTTTATCCGTAGCTTGAAAATTCAACCTTTATTTGGGACCGGAGGGGACTTATCAGGGCGTTTTTCAAATAACGGCATCAATTCCGCGCCGGCATCCTCACCTGTTATCTGTTTCTCTTCCTGCAGCACACAAAGCGCCCTCGTGGGCGGCACTTTAGCGTTACGCGCTCATTTTGTTACACTCGAAACACCATTACCTTCTGCGTATGTCGGGACTCGGGTCACAAGCCACATCTACGCCGCTCAAATTATGTTAATGATCGCCTGAAAAAACCGTAAGCACCTACGTCGTTAAATTTTAAACACTTTTGTCATTTTTAAATTCTGTTTTTGTTACAGGTACTCAGTCCCAGGCGGTATGTTTTATTTTTACGCAGCGTAAGTATATAAATGATATCATCGTGCTCGGAACTCCGCAAGTATGAACTTTATCTAAATAATTTAAGCCGATATATCACTGTGAGTCATCTCTTTGATGTTGGATTTCAACGAGCTTTAGTTGGCAATACGCAAAAAGTTAACTAACAAGCCTACAAAATACTGGTATGATTTTAACGAAGCTGAGTTTGAATGAAAAAATTTCACACATCGGCAGCATACCTGCACACTTTTGTATTCAGCCGGCTTACTGAGAGAATGTAAAAAATTTCATAGAATGCCCTATTTCGAAAGCTGCGTATCAAATGCAAAACAAATGCTGTGAAAAGATTTATTAAAAATGTAGGACGGCTACTGCTGCTAGTAGAGAGGAAAAAAAAAACAATTCATTTATCTGGGTAGAGCCTATCCGAACCGTTTTCCTCTTTATATGTCAGAACAGAGTTAATCGGAGAATAGCGTCGGTAACTTTGTGACAGGCGGAGAGACGCCACCACGGGAAGTTCAGCTCTTCTCGTAATAGCTAGTTAAGCCGGCATTCTATGCTATGCGTCGATTTATTTACCTTTTCGCTCGCGACGCCCGAAGCGTGCCTCTATTGTGCTCTATCTACGGTTGTCAAAATGTCCTGAAATGCCTTTACCGTGCATTGTACGACCGGCATTTTGCTGAATCAAGTTGCTCACCGTATGCACGAGATGCACACACTATTTAACTCAATATCGAAGAGCTGCTATTTAAAGACTGTACAATATTTTTAGCTTTAATTATTATCTGCTAATAAAAAGTGCATAAGTGTAAAGAATACCTACATGAAAATGCGGATATTTTCAGTGGAGTCTCACCCCTTTGCTTTGGGCGGAGGACTTTCATTACGAACTTTTTTAATCGTCCTTTGTCCCGCAGAAAAAAATCCGTTGTGATGCCGGCAGAGACGGCGTGTCCCGCCGCGGTGCCTGTAATTAAACTGACACCGACTCCCGCGGGACGAGTTTTGAATGTTATTAGAATCTCTTTCGCGCCGTCGACTCTGATTGGAAATCTGTTATGTTGTCACGCAAACACAGACAACTGTCACCGACAACGACATTTTGTTCTCCTGCCTTTAATTATGCAACTATAAATTGAGAATGTTTCAACTTTAAATTAAATAGGCAGACCTATCTTTGCCTTTCAAACATTGGAGCATTCAACCAAAAACCTAATTTACCTGTTCAAATTGTTTGAAATGTAAAGTTTCTTTACTTATTCCATTTGGTAAATTTTACTATCAATTTGTTTCTAAATAAAGTGAGGAACGATATTGTATTTGAGTTGAGCATTGCTAAAGCCTGTCAAGAGTAATGAAGTTGACTGTTGAGCGAGCAACGAGTATGCTTTTAATATTTTTGTTTAGTGGTGTTGTGCTGCGAGTGTTGATATGATTCGCGCAAAGCAAGTGGGTAGCCACCTCGTGGACAAGTGAGCACGGCACATTGGACGGCGCGTGTTGACAGTCCTCGGCGCGGCCTCGACAAACAAACATATTCTGTTTACTCTGCGACACATCGCTGTATGCTTTGAATTTAAATTAAAGCACCAATGGAAATCGAAATTCAGGAACGTGTCTACCAATTTTTGAACGTAATTAAGAATTTTACCATCAAAAGTTTTCGTCGATGTTGCTGATCATTACTAAAACTTGTGAACAAATATATAGTGTTCAATATGCGATATTATATTAGATACCTAATTATATCAAATAAACAATTATTAAACTTTCAACCCTGATAATTAGTAGGATCATAAACAACAGCGTTTCGTAGAATCCAACATACGGTAGAACACGTTTACATATTTATTGCCCGTCAAATAAATATGTCGGTCTATTTCACGAATTAATTGGTTATCCTTAATCCTTCTGATGACAAAAATGTTAATAATCGTCGCGTGCTATATATATTTCACAAATTAGGTGGAATTAATAAATTGGTGAGCGTTTTGACGGACGGTGTGGTTCTGGCGCGGCGCCAGCATCGCCACTTTCCCTCGCACTCGGAAGCTTCACTCCTAAACAGTATAGTGGCCGGACAGAGCACATTGCCTCGATTTCCGAGAAATTGACGATTTCCAGCAACGTTCAGAAACCGGCATCGGAAATATTTTATTAGTGATAAATTGCTATCTATAGGTAGAATTGATGGTTCGAATAAGGATTGCCGAAATAGTCACAACATGTTGAATGACGTCACTAAAACGCCGGATACCGCTGAAATCTCAACTCAGCTAGGTTTACGTTCTATTTCCATAACATCTAAAATACTTTTCGAATTAATTTAGTAGTAGGTAACATGACATAAAATACTTTAATAAAATTGATTATTTAGTCAACAATCTTCGCTTGATTCTAGAAATAGGGCCTTGCTAACGTACCTACATCAAAGCGAAAGCAATTCCTAATGGGCATATGACAGTCATAATCCTCATCTAATATTCAAATTTCAGGCATTAGCTCCGTGCATAATGCATTTAATATGACATGACCACTAAACTTTACGTGTGAGTATGTAGTGTAGGTAAAGACGCAAACGGTCAAGTTTCTCGTAGAATTAAGCAGCAAGAAATATGTACATAATCTTGCTTGTATCTAAGTAATATTACATAGGTCGAAATGTTATTCAAAAATATATAAAGGGTCAAATTAAATTAATTAGCGAAACTCCGCAGACGGGTATCGATATCAAATACGATAAAACAAAAAGAACTGATTTCGTAACTTCAAGAAATTGCTCTACCATCGGTCGTTGACCACAAAAACGTCGTTTATTTTAAATCTTTTTTATATATCAAGTCTGCGTAGTTTCGCTAACTAATTTTATTTATCCCTGTATAACGCCATATTGTTCAGATATAGTTTCAGTCTGTTTCAGCTGTACCTATTAATCTGCCGCTCTTAGTTGAGATGTGGTTTGAGTGAGTCATAATTTATTCTTCCTTGAGATTTTTGATGTTGTCAAATGTAAAGATATTGAGTATTGGGTACGCAATTCCGGTAACGTTTGACTCTTAAACAGCTCTGATTTTTTATTATAACTTTAATTGTGGAGCTCGTAGCTAAGTAATTAAACAAAAATGTATGAAATAAATTCTTTATTTCACCAAAAGCCATCACATTTATAACAATAACAGCCGCACGGTTTGATCCGTCAGGTTAAGCGACGCTTGCCGGGGTTGGTCTGTGGATGGGTGACCGTCTTAACATACCGAGACTTTTCCGTGCCTCAGAAAGCACGTTAAGCCGTTGGTCCCGGCTGTCATTCGTGGATCTTTGACAGTCGTTACGGGTCGTCAGAAGCCCGAAAATCTGACAGCCAGTTTTACCAAGGGATAACGTATTACCCAGTTACTGGGTTATGGAGGTCAAATAGGCAGTCGCTCCATGTAAAATACGGTATTCCGCTGCATCCGGTTAGACTGGAAGCTGACCCCAACATGGTTGGGAAAAGGTTATAGGCAGATTGATTGAATTGTGATGAATAACAAATAGATAAAAAGTATCTTAAAATATCGGTATACTGTCTAATGGATATCGGAAACAATACTAACTAACATAATGCAAAGGCACTAAATAAATAATCACTCAGTGCTGCTGAAAGCCACAACAGTGCATAGCCAATCACTTAATTATAAGGATGTTGCGACTGTTGTGAGCCCCTGTCGTTTGTTACAATAACCTCAAAGCATTGTAGCGTAGCAATAGAATTTTTGATTACTCTTGAGCTTCTCATTTGACTGTAAAAGTAGGTAATATTTTTACTGAACACTTTTATGAGATTAGAAAGAAGTGCTAGTTCAATTTTAAACGTGATTTAGAACTTACTGGAAAATTGGCTACTGAAATATAATTATAATATTTCTATGTGATATAGGTACATATTCCGCTACATAATATATAACACAATTCTTATTTACCTATTTAGTATTTCACATTGCCATACATAATTTATGAGAGCATATCATACCTACATGAATGCATGCATAAGCTTTAATTTGCCGCTGAGATAAATATGCTCCTGAAAACATTGTTCGTATCAAATTGAATGTGTATTGAATGATGTATGATCTCAATTTGTGAAATGGCGTGCATTTACGCGATCGTTTTGGCTCGCCAGATGCCAAACAATGACCGACGCTCCACACGTTTATTTATTATAAATGACAAATTAAAAATTAATTTGTTAGTAATCAATTAATATAATTGCGGTCCTGAAATACAAATTCTTTTAGCTTTGCTGTTTTGGTGACTCATAAACAGGTAAGCACAAACAACTGTCAGCATAATTTTGTATTCATGACAGAATTATGCAAAGTTCGGACGTAAGAACTGTGGCTGGAGATTGTATAGTTAATATATGCAAGCAGAAACATAAAGGTTCATACTTATGTCTAACGGAACACTTGGGTCAGAAAGATCAAGCGCTAACGACCATGGCTCTAGGAGCCATCTAATAAGTGAACGGTATGCATTGCGTCTATTTTAAGTTATAACTTGTGACCCTGAGTCACTTCGTTTGTGGTTGTTAAGACTATTTAACGTCGAGCCAGTATAACCCGTCTTTAAGAAGCTTCAAAGAATGTTAGTCATAATTATAATCAATCGCTTAAACTTTCAAAGATATTTGCCTTGATTTCCTTCGTAGAGATGAGTACAGAGACAGGTATTGTCATCTAACTTCATAAAACTACTCGCTATCTATTTTCCAAACCTGACAATTGATCAATATCTCATAATAACAACAGTTCATTATATGTAGTCTGTTGCGCCATCCATAAATAAGTACATTTAATATGAACATAAACACAAAGAATATTTCTCCTTCCTGATATTGTTATGTATTGTATGTATATTTTTATCCACTGTAGGGACTACAGACTACAGCAGGTTGTGCTATAAACAAGTTAAAACTTGCAATAAAAGGTAACACGAGGGGCGGTCGGCCGGGGAGGGCCGAGCAAGTGAATCGGAAGCTCGGCGGCAACCGGAAAGTGCGTAGCTCCAGATTCAATTTCCGCTGCCGGTCGCGTAATAAGTCCACTATTCACTCTGTGTGTTCACGTAGAAAAAATAAATTAAAAATCTACGGATTCGCCAAGTATTTTCTTGTTATTTTCTTAGACTTTTTGATGGGTGAAAATCGAAATGCAAAATATTAAAATATCTCTTACTGTGAAGTTAGAAATTCATAACGCAAATAAGAGAGTTTTCCTTTGAAAAAACGTAACAAGTAACTTCCAACTACGTGACCCTCATTCGGCGAAATTAGAGTAAAAAATCAGCCAGCATTATTAGCATTCCGAAAAAGCTCGTATTCAAAAAGTTTTAAACTGAACACAGTATAGGTAATTAGAATACACGGTAGACCCGAGCTCTGCCAGTTGAACAACTTTAGTGAAAGCGAAAAAAAAACAACCGAACTAGAGATTATTAGAGGAATGTATTACAAGAACGCCGATTGTAGATCAGAACTTGTAAAACAATGTACAGAGTATGCGGCGACTTTCCTGTACAAAAGGAATATCACGTGCAAGTAAGCAACAAAGCGCCCAGTACGCGCGTAATTCGATATTCTCGGGTTGAATGATCCCATATCAACGCTGAGAACCTTAATTCAGCTCTCGACGCGACAGAGGCAGAGTGCACTTGGGCGTAAATAAAAAGTTGAACGTCGCTGTAACGAGAGCCGCAGCAGACAATGACGCTAGACAATGTGTTAGCGGAATGACACTCCACAGCCACTAGGCGCGCCCTCACAACCTACAGTGTCATATTCTCACAGCACTCTCTGAACAAAACACTGAGAAAACACTCGCAATTCAATATTGAAAAAATATGGAACATCAATTCATATATTATGTACATTACACTGTTGCTTGCTTAGAACTACAAAGCTGGGATGAAAGTACCATTTCCAATAGAGATATTGAAATAAGATTTTACAGATTATTAAGAAATTATTAATTAATCTAATTATTTTTTTACGACTGAAGTTAACGCTAAATTAGAAATCAAAATAATCTCAAGCTCCTTTTAGAAACAAAGAACATTAATTACAAATTAAAATTGTAAAATGGCGTAGTTAAGTATATAAGGCTGATGAAAAATGCGAGTAAATAAAGTGTGAACAAATTATTCTGCAAAATTTGAGTTGAATAGTGTGTGGATAAACCGCGGATGAGCTCATGAGCGCGACCCTTTACGCCCGAACATTACCTCAGTACTCGTGCTCAATGGATGGAGCACCCTCCGCCGACACCGCATTCCCACTACGACGCAATGGCAGTCATCAACATCGCCTGCCTCTGTCAACTTCGCATTTTCTAAAAGACATGAAAAGGTTTTTAAAAAGGCTTCTTCCTCTCAAATATTTTACACTTTATAAACGTCTTTGAAAGGGAAATATAAGTTTTGAAAGGGTGCACTCAATACTCCGCACCTAATCTTAGGTTTTGTGTTGAAGTTTCTTAATAAAATGGAGAGTCAAAGTCAAAAGTATATTTCAGATGCACTTATGAAAGGTCAAGAATTTAGTTTAACAAGATGATACTTGTTTTTGCATTTTCATTGTTTAAATTTTAATGAAAGCCATCGAGTGCGGCCATTGTTATAAACAGCCCGCTGCCCGTTGTAATTTACATGGGCGGCTATCGTATTAACGATGACTGAGCGGTTTCTCTTAATTATCATTTTGCACGGTTCGTCAGGCACACGCTTGCTCCTGTTTCGAACACCACACTGTTACGTTATAGCTATGACGGATTTTTGATATCCAATGTTTGAACTTTCAATATAGTTTCGTCGAAATTAGAATATAAAATTCTTACCTTAGCAAGCGGATCTACTCGCTCTTTTAGCTGCATTTTACCTTTATTTGGTTAAACATGAGGCAAAGTCAATTTTATGAGGTTTATTCCATGTTATAGTTCATTTATGTTTCATACTTCCTAGTTATTTTCGTTCGTTAGCTTCTCTTCCCGACTGCCTGATTGTTATTTATGTACTCATTTAGTCAATGCACATTCTCATTTGCGTGACATAGATCGAATGCATTTATCAACTATCCCTTACGGCATATAAATGTACGTATTATGTAATTTTTGATGTCTGATTGCGGCTGGGGTTGTCGAACATCTGTTTGCAACCATGTTTTAATATAATAGATGGCAAACTATAAAGAAGTTCTGTAGTGAGCTTTGATGCAGTAAAAGGAACTCGATAGCTACCAATATTCCAATTAGAATTATCATGTTAAATATTTCTGGTATGTTTCCAATTGTGGTTTCTTTTTATTGGTCAGGCTCGTAGTGGTTAATTAACTGTTCCATCGATATTAACGTTTAGATAGTCCGTAGTTCCACCGGACTCGGACCCGCGCCCCTGCCGGTCCCGACACTTCTGCTAGTTTAATTGTTTATTCAGATACGGGGAACTTCTCGAATTAGGTAAGCCGGAATAGCCGCATTAATTAATATTTGTGTTTGAACTGTCTCCGTGCCCTTGAGTGATTAAGCGACCTTTCAAATAACAGTTAGTTGTAGACAATTACTGTTATTTGCGCCCCAATTTCTATTACTAGAACCTTACTATTGGCTCAGGATTGTTTGATTTGATTTAACCAAGTTATTTCTAATAAAAATATCTAGAATCGAATTCACGGATCATGTAGGTAGCTAATATGGCCGCCTACGTTCCAAACAATTGAGACCCGAAGATTTTTTACGATTATCCTCTCAACAATGGAAATATGAGACAATATTGGGTGTATCGTAACTCGATCTTATCATCTCGCCTGCTAAAGAGGTGAAACGAATCGTAAATAATACACGTGAATTAACGAGACAAATCCTTTTGTGTTTTGCGCGGCGTATTTATGGGGATGAAGCGAATATCTCGGTACTGTCGAACAGCTGTGCTATTATACCACGATTATTCGTATGTTTTCGTACGTCGCCCGGAGGCAACAACGTAATAGTTATCCGTTGCAAACATGGCGACATCTGTGAACATGCTCGAGTTCAACTAATATAATAACACGACCGTAACTTGGAGCCCCTGGCAACCTGTAATGAAACAGAAAGAATCGGCGAATCTAAATATTGTATCCGTATTCTGAATGAATCTTGAACGGATTGATATTGGCAAACAATAGATATTGTTTTCGTTATATGAATCAAATCATACACAACTGATATGCTACATTCCCTACCTGACATTGAATTTAAAAGGTTGCACAAAAAGTATATTATTGTATGCTAAATTTAATCGATGAATGCATGAACAAATAAAGTTGGTCACAATTTTGTAAGCGGTTCTTCCGTCGGAGAGAGAGAATGTTAATAGCTCTTGAAAGCCAGATAAGGATGTCGCATAATCAAATATTCTGGAATCCTTCTTAAGAAAGAGGCCGGGGCTCGCGGAGCGGCCGTGCATAAGCAACAATATCGGTTCCTTTAAAGGATAAAGGAGTCTCAAGGACGATTCGTAATCCGCTCGAAAATGTATTGCAACTTATCTGTTCCCAGGTAGTCGGACAAACGCCCGGAAACCGCCACCAACATTGTACAAATCTTCGGCGATCGTTGAATAAATAGCGCTAGCTAGACTGTAAAACCAAATAATAGATATCGCAGACATACATTTTAACCAGAATATATACCAAGTTTTCTTATTTATCATGCGACAAATGTTAGTTTTATGATAACAGTGGCTCCTGAGTTATCGTTACCGCGCCATGCTGCCGGAGTATGTTTGTTGAATTTAGTGTACGATAGGCCTCGCATGTTGTGTGCTTTTCTGTGGTTGCTCAGGTTAACCTCTATCCACAAACAGGAATTTAAGAGATTTCTCTACCCTATATAGGTACTTATTTTTGGCCAAGCCAAGCTCTACCTATATATATGAATATTTTTTTTGTTATGTGCATGAAAATTGGTCGCCTATGAACCGTAGATAACGATCTGCTAACAAGAAATACAACATTTACGATTCAACAGTTTCAAAAGTGAATGAATCCGCATTAAAGATATTGAGTTTGGCACTTTTAGGGTGCATCCGCAGCAAAAAAAAAGATGACAAACAACATGACGTTTGAAAGTTGGTGCGTCCAACGCGAACCCGAATCGTCGCACAATGCGTCATTGTAGTCACGGCATAATACGCGGCATTAACATTTTGTACACCGATTCACGTCAATGATGACGATTTATTGTCGCACTGTCGTACCGCGACTCTATGTGGTATAATTAATCCTACATTTTTTATCTCCCGCGATGATTTAGGATTGTTGTGAAGTTTGTTTTGCGGAGACATCTGCCGACGTCGCCATTGTTACCCCAAGCTCTCCTCAGGTAAACCAGATAATGGCATTATCTCAGAAAGAGTTGACATTTCTTCGTTTAAACTTTTGTGGAGTGGAGTGTTTTGACAATGCTTGTTTATTTAGGAGATTTATTTTCAAAACGGTTCTCATTAAGATAGCGATCTAAAATAACAAATTGTATTTTAAAACGGAATGTTTGTAGTGGAATCAGTTCTTATTCTATTTTTGGGAGTTGTTTATTGCTGTCACATAGTTTTTTATCTTTATAGGTGTACATGCATATCCTCAAGTCACGCAGAGTCGATCGCACTCCCATACGAACGGACACGTTCATTTATCGGGTAAACAAAGAATTTATTGGTGTCGTATAATTTTATGTTCTAAACAAAGGCTCGTCAGGCCTCCCCCCTCCCCCCTCTCTCTCTGGGCCCCCACATCACCCGCTGCGCGTGCACTTGTTCACTAACATATGTCTACAAATGCGTGTGTTTATGTTTTCACTGTTTATATTAACCAATCTTGTATAAATAAATCTTTACGAAGAAGTGAAGGTTTGACACTGAGTTTATAGTTACAAAATGTTAAAACTAAAAGCATTACCAAAATACTTTCACCTGTTTCGTGCGTATTATCAGAGACATTGATTAAAGATGCCAGGTCAAATGTCAATTCTTGTTAAATCGAATAGGTAAACACAAAAAGACCGCACATCATTCTTTGTGAGGGCACAATGCGGTGTTAAAATCAATTGGTCAAAGTCATTTATGCATTCATTGCGGCGTTGAGCTCGTGGAAACGTCTTTTGAATGCTATTGTTGAGCTGAACTCCAACTGTGACGTCGCCGATCTCGTTCCGCCCGTCAATCTGTAGATCAGGTACTTCCCAGAACTCACCTTTTGAAATTAAAGAAACAGAAGAGTTTGACCAAAATATTGACGCAAAACGCACAAACAATAAAGACAGTAACAAAAACAGGCGTTAAAGAGTTCAACATCATGATTAAAAGTCGTGAACTCATGATCAACCAGTTAGGGTAGCGGCGTTAACATTTTAAAGTCATAAAACTAGATTGTGAATGTCCTGTGGAAAGTAGAACGCGAGATCCAATCCGAGTTTGCAAACAAGGGAAGTTAGGGCGAGCGGTGCGGGCGCCGCGCGCCAGCTACGGCTCGGCAAATAGGTAGGACCGCGCCGATAACACGCCGTCTCCTGTGACTTCTATTTAAACAGACAGGGAAACGCTCACAGATTAAATCTTTCGCCTGTTTATTTTTCTTCCCGACGGACTTTCGACTAAAATATATCTGAGACTAAGATGACAAGCAGACTTATCTCTATCAACGCTAATCTAAAGGTGGAACGAATTTTAAAATGCTTCAGTCGTTCTCTTTCGACGAGCAGCAGTGGAGGTCGGATTATGAGAGCTTTCAGCCGCATACAGTTGTGCCGCGACGCGGTTATTAAGGTAGCAGCTTTGTTTGCGCATTCGGCGATTCAGCGCAAAGCTTTCGGTAAAATATTAAAACATGAACCACTACTGAAAACTCGTTCTTTTGATTCTAGCATAGGTTATTCCTGCATTCACCTTTTGCGGCAACACTGTTTTTCAACTGCAAATACCTACTGCGAGTTTCGTATGTATGTTTCACATGCAGCATCCCACTTCACCGCGTTTCAGTTTTCACAAACCTGTGCTGAAATAACAAACCGAAATTAATGCTTGATTGAAACAAATATACAAATGAAATGAAGGGCATTTCTCACATCTACGCGAGGTATTATTTCATAATGTTATCAGTAATTATTGCTTTAACGAGTCCGCCTTTAATTTGTTAGGCGTTTTAAACGGCTTTGCGTATTTGAATCGCAAATTTCTTAGAATATTTCAAGAGGGTCGCTGGCGTTTCGAGGACATTATCTCTTCATAAAATTCAAGATCCCGCTGAGTATTTCATTGTATTTCTAAATTAAACTTTAATATGGCTCAACTTAACGTGAGCCTTAATGTAGCTCCGGTAATCTCACAAATTTACGCTAAGAAGTCAAGAAGTAGGCATACCTAGGCCAACATTTCCATGTGCTGTGCCCAGACTTAATTTTGACTACAAAATGTCATATCACTTTTGTAGAATACGTACCTTTATTACCAAAACGTTGTCTCTCAAAGCAACTTCGCCTCAGAATTACAGAATATTTTTGCCATATAAACGAGTTAAATACTGTATTATATGGGTCTACCTTTGGTTAATCCGCTCAGATGGCTAATCTCCTCCGGAGGAGGTAGGGTGCACGCCGTCGGCCGACCGAAGCCGGGAGTTATACCTATGTTATTACCCTCTACATAAACATTACATTAACATTAAAGAGTGTAGTGAACTATCTCTGGCAGTCACATGAAACTATCATGGCCGCATTTATGTTTCATGAGTTTATTTCAACGGCTCCTTGGGTCGTAAGCTGACATAAATGTAAAGAAGAGGGATGTTTTGGAGAAGTCGACTTAGTTCTTCGATTCATGATATTTTTGTCAGTGATATAGGATTTTGTAGTTAGTTTACGTGAGAGGAGCTCGTGGCTAAGTGACAACAGCCGCACGGGACGATCTATCAGGTTACGCGACGCTGGCCGGGGTTGGTCCGTGGATAGGTGACCACCTTTACATACCGAGACTCCTCCGTGCCTCGGATCTTTGACAGTCGTTACGGGTCGTTACGGGTCGTCAGAAGCCCGACAACCAGTCTTACCAAGGGGTATCATATTACCCAGTTACTGGGTTTTGGAGGTCAGATAGGCAGTAGCACCATGTAAAATACTGCTATTCAGCTGCATCCGGTTAGACTGGAAGCTGACCCCAACATACTTCGGAAAAGGCTAGGCAGATTGACTTAGAAATAAAAGTGAGTAGCACAGATGGAAACCACGTTGCAAATAGGTATCTGTCATAAGTGTTTTCCACACAGATAGACGGAAGTAGTGTTGAGAAACATCTTGTCGACATACACATGTAAGAATACGTAGCTCCGTAACTATGTTGTTTAGTATCCGAGACACAGGAAGTAGGATCCTGTCGACATCGTGCTTGCAATCAGGCGCACATCCGTCTGATACGGCTCTGCCTTTGTCGTCACTCATTGTTTTACTAGCTAGAAGAGCCTTTAAGAATTAAGTGCACGGTCAGAAAGTGTTCGCTAGTATCATTAGAGACATTTCCTTAATGTGTTTGTGATTTAGGCAATGTTTGAGGACACTCCCCGCACGGCGCGGCACGACAACCCTTTGCTTGGCCCCCAAAGGCGTGGCCCCCGTGGAACAAACAAACGGAAGTGAAATTGAGAGGAGCGCCCGGAACTGGAGGTATACCTTTTCATTACAGAATCCCTTTTTAATTACCAGGGCCCAAATAAAAATTGTATTTTTATTTCAAGTAGGCGTAATTGAAAAGGAAATTGCCGGGCCCGGCGGCCGCACACCGGCGTCGAATAAAACTTTAATATAATGCATAAGGCCCTTTGATCTCCGCACTCCGCTTGCATTAAATCGCAGAGATGTTTTCTACTTATAAGATAGAATAAAATCCGGTAGCCACTTTCGTTTCAGAATAAAATAAAATAAAAAGACTTTTGTGCGATTTGAAAAGTTGAAAAAGTAACGTCGCCAATAAAATTGTTCGTTTATGAGTCAAAAGTCTCTTTATTCTAAGAAATCGCGAACCTTAGAAGTGTCATAAATTACATGTGAAATAATAAAAGAAGGAAAATCTTTCATCCGCAAACGTTTTACAAAGACACCCCCCCCCCTGCCCGCGCCGCCGCGCGCCCGGAAGATAAATGTCGCCTGTAGCACGATCTACTGTCGGTAAAAACGTGTCTCTAATAAAAATCCACCGCGTTCGAGGATCCCTATAAAATGCATACTTTTCGGGGTGTTGAGTTAAATAAAATCTTTTGCCGCCGTTCAGGAGTATGGGTGAAATTCGAATTTATATTTCAGATAGATGATCTTCTCGGCAACAAAGATAATTGAATACAAAGGAGGGGGAGATTGCAAAAAAATATCAACAATTCACTCACCTTTGGCGGACAGAGAAGAGAAACGGTAGATCGGCGAAGGTAAGACATACGGTCAAAGGAAAGATAATAAAGCGTTGTATTTTCATTCTAATCCGCAGCGGAGTCGGGACGAGCCGGGGGATTCGGCGGGTGACGGGGAAGGCTCGATATCTAAAATTACAAGCCTGCACAGAGTGCCTATCTCGAGGCACACCGTTCTCCATTCCTTTATGTTCAGCTGCCACTTTCAGACATACCTCCATTCAAACTATACCCCAGACATTACTTGTCTTACCATAGATTTGGATGAGCATTTCTATAGCAGCGCTTTGAAGTTGCAGATGTCGTGTTTAAAATAATTAACGAAATCCGAGTATCTTAGGCACGCGTTTTGGCAAGATGTACTTGTACAGTCAGGCTTAAAATAGATAGGCACTTTACTGTAGATACGTCCGTACATTGTACGAAACAATGTTTGTGCATATTGTGTATCAGGTACCGCCTGCCACGGTAATGACAGCCTGAAGCCGTGCGCAAGGTGTCAGACAATGCGGTCGCGTGCCGATGCACCGTATGGTCATTTTGATGCACCTACAGTTTAGAGAAACCTTATTAAACTGGCAACTATTGTTTGCATGCCTCCGATATAAGTCACACGTGCAACCACAGCTTGCTAACTGTGAACGTGCTCTTTTATTTATTGTGTCCTGAAATCATCGCCTTTTTTGAAGGGGAAACCATAATGTGATCAATTAGTGACGGGAAATTGTCTTGTATAAAGGGAAAATTATACTTTTAAAAGCAGAACCTATTTTACGAAGAAGCTTTTGTAAAGCTACACAAGAAAAGAAAAGAATCATACATACTACATCAAAACGCTCACACCTCGCAAAAGACAGCGTAACACATCGTATTACATACCCCAACGGCATTAGAAAATTATTTCGCAACCTAATAACTGTGTCATATATCCAATTTTCTGAAGAAATGTACGAATATCTGATGCTATTTTCCACACTGATGCTTTTCCAAGACTTATTGTCACAGAAGGGCTTGGAATATGAACAAAGCAACCAAATCGAATGTAATAAAAATCACTTTAGTATTACGTTGCGACGGGAACTGATGTCTATCGGCATTGTGACACACGATGCGGCCTCGATAGATGTCACAGGGGAAAAGGCTGCGTCGAACCGACTATTATTTTTGTACGACAAAACAAAATTGATTGTTCGCCGTCGCGACTACATTTTATACGGGTAGTTTAATTTAAATACGGTTTATAGGCTGAAAAATATACTGTTCATACAATTGGAACTCACGAACTTTAGTGCTTTTCTTTAAATCCTCATTAAAACCATTATTATTTTATATTAAAAAAAAAAGCTCATTCAAATAGTATGTTATTAACTTAAATAGAGCATTGTAAAAACAATTAGGTCCACAATTCGAGTTGATAAAGTTCAGACGAAGGGCACCCATTTTTGCATTAAAGTTGATTTTCATCCAGAAAAACAAATTTAATGGAAAAATGAGTATGTTTTAAGCAGATGGGTGGGTACCTGTTTCAAGGTAATGAATCACATACATTTTGCTTTAGCAGAAAAAAATGGCAGATAAATGTACGGTAGGCCACACGTTTATGGTAACGAAATCAGTATAAGCTGGTCTCTTATTATATTGAATCTTCGTGCTACGCTAGGCCAGTTCAAGGGCAAAGAATTACCACAGCCTACTGTACATATTCGCGCGCTCTCTCTCTCATATTTCTTCTTTATTGTACATACATGTACCTATAAGGTATCCATTCCTCTCCCCTCGAGGCAAAGAAAATATATAACGCCTTAGGGTCACTTTTTAAAATAGTGATACAAAATATAACTTTATTTACTACACAATAAGATACACATTTAATTGAGATAATTCTAAAATGCGTCGCGGCGTCGCGCTACACCGCGCTGCTCCTCGAGATGCCTCCGCGCGACGCATCATGACGCAGCGGTGCTTCGCCGGTAAGCTCGTGCAAGAGCAGCGTTGGGCCTCGCGAAACCGCGTGACGCCGCGAGGCGCAGCCGGAAACCGTAATGGCGACTTGTCTCCGGGGCGGGAGCTCGCGGCTAACGTAGACATGTTCCGCTGCGCCGCGCGGTGTTTCGTTGCGCAGCGAGGCCATGCGCTGCCAGTGACTTCGCGATGCACCTCGCGACGCAACATCGCGATGCGTCTCGCGGCCCACTGTGGATCGAAAAAAATATTATTACGATTTACGCGGCGCACGCTCCCAGTCGGCATGATTTTTTCCGACATCTTCAACAATAATCGTCATATTTCAGCCAATTTACACAAAACGTTAATTATAAATCTCGTTACACGACGTATGTCAAAAAATCATAAATAAATAGTTACCTACAAGACCGTGTGCAAGGTTATTCTCTCCGTTCCGGAGATTTAAGCATTAGCTCCATACTTTGTTTTTGCAAAAAGTTGCTAATTTGCCTACCAGGATTGTATCCTACGATATATTTATGCATAATATTGGCTATTAGAAACCATTTTAAGCAAAAAGCCGACACTTTAAAATTTAAGCTCCTATTTCTTCTAGAGCCTTTTTTCAAAAAACGCTCTCCGGCGCGCTGTGCTGCGCGAAACCACTGGCCTCTTCAAGCATCGTCGCCTCACGTCACGTCTCAGTGTGAATTGACCCTTAATTTTTTTTTATGTTTCTGGCTCCATAAAATACTCACAGAATTCAAACAAAATCTTATTAAATAAGCACTTATTATTTAAATCAATCCAGAAAAACGGATCCAATATCTACATATTTATAAAAAGCTCACTCATGCCTAAGAGGTTATGTCTTGTTCGTGTTTCCACTTGACTAAATATAGATTACAGAATCGAATTTAGTCCTTACAAATTATATATAATTGATAAACTTATTGGGGACTGGCGCATGGCGTAGGAGGTACGTGGATAATTCATTTACTTCCATTAAATACTAGCGGTTTCAGCGGCTTCCACGCGAGTCACTTATATCATTTTCCCGGTAGAAATGTATGTCCTATTTTAGGTCCCAATTTTCGTAGTTTTGTTCTGAAAATAGACGCACAAATTCAGTACCCATTTTGTAATACTAGTGTATATCATATATATATATATCAAAGAAATGTGAAATGTGATGGTTTTCCTTAATTGCGTTCAGACAGACAGACAGACAGACGCGGCGGGGGATTTTGTTTTATAATATGTAAGGATTAATGTTCTACAGGATTGTTTATCTTAAAAATGTCATCTCAAAAAGTGGTATATGTCTATCTTCTAAAGATGACCCACAGTAACAATTATTATCTTTCAGAACTTGATAAAAATTTAATTGTGAGTTTCTAAGCTATTTTGATCGGTATTGTATTGATCCATATCCAATAAAATATGTTATTTAAATTGGGCATTTAATTTAGATTAAAATATGCCTTGATATCATATTATTTATATGAATAGTTAAGATATCACAGATTCAAAATAACGCGTAACAAAATAATTATGGTTGACGCCAACGCGGGTTCAGCGGTAGGACTCAATGACCTACCTATCAGGTATGCCTGAATTATTGACATAAAATTATTTTTAGTATAAGTGTTAATGATATACAGGGTGATTGGAAGATGGGTGCAAAGCTTGAAGGCGAAGATAGTACCGACAATTTAAAACCATTTAAGCCATGGTTGTCTTAGACGAAGTCTTACCAAATTTTTTTAACCAAATTTTTAAGTTTTTTTTCGGAAATTCTCAAAATTTAATGTAAACTGCATAATTATGGCCAAATTGAATGATAAATGAATTCATTTTTTATTTATTTAATTAAAGTAATGTGTAACCAATCAAGCAAAACATGTTTTAGGCTTCTGTGTCATTAGACATTTTTTTACAGACATTTAAAGCTCAGAAAAAATAAAAAATTTGTACAATACGTCTTTTAAACGTTATTAAAAAATAAAAAATTGGTAAGACTTCGTCTAAGACAACCATGGCTTAAATGGTTCTAAATTGTCTATACTATCTTCACCTTAAAGCTTTGCACCCATCTTCCAATCACCCTGTATTTTAAATGCGTAATGTATTATGAATGTTATTTTTATGCTTTTTTATTATTATTATTTTACTTATCATCACTGTAATATTTTCAACACAATGTATTTTGTTATGAAATAAATGACTTATGACTTTTGTAATCCCAGTAGTACGTTCCCGCGGGCGAAGCCGCGGGCAAAAGCTAGTTCAATCACTTTCAGCCACAACTAATATTCTTCATTAATTTTGTATATTATGAATGATATCTTATCAAACTTGTCGTAGGTATTCATAGTTACTCCAAACTTTTGAGGGACGCGAAAATGTGACCTTAAGATGACCTTTGAAAACAAATCTCAAGTTCCTAGATACTAAATACTTATACAGAACTTATATTATTTTTATTTTTGTTAAACGAAATGTTATCTTTAATAGTGGAATGGTACTTAGGGTATAAATGCCACTATTAGCATTTATTGAGTAATCTCTACAAGTGTACTAAACATTCGGAACTTGGTCCCCACAAATGGAGCGCTATATCGCTTAACAATCCTATAATCATCATTACATAAATATCTTCGTAGATTTCTAACAACAACACTATTATTGGTCGGTAAGGCCACGTATGCGACGCAATCCTTGTTCAGTTTAATGCCATATAAAATAATGTAGGTCACTTTAGTAGGCATGTCGTAATCGTTACGTCTTGGTTCGATGCTCGTCTCATGCTCGTCCCCATGACTGATGCAGTAACTATAAATTAATCAATTCCAATGTACAAACATAAAACATGTAGTTAAATGTCACTCGTGAGGAGACTCGACGATCTCACTCAACTCTCTATACATAAAGTACCTACGAACCGGTCCGTCTGTCTGTACATTTCATTACAGCAAGATACCAACGTATATTCTGACGTCACGTTACTGTAGATGCTTACTGCAAAGAACGCAATCACCTAAATTAATCTGCGTTACCCCAAACTATGTTGACACATACACACAAGAGAAAACCTTTGTAAACAATGTTTTTGTGGATGTTTGGTAACTCTAGGGTAGTATGGCGAACCCGAAAATTACATAAGGCTAGTTCACAATGATACTCAGGCAGAATACCGCAAAAATCATCTTCCACGTTTTCAGACATCTGTTTTCGTCCTTGAACACCTGCGACCTAAATCATTCGATAAATAACGTATAGATCTAACAAACAAAACAGTCAATAAAATATTTATGGTATTTTTTATGTGTGAGGATATATATTATGTTATTTCGACAGCTAGTGGTGTGTGAAAAGTGAGTGTAGAAGACGCGTGCGGGCGTGCGGTGGACGTATACGTGGCTTATAGAGACGAAGAGCGCGTGCCGCTTAATGACGTCATGGATCCGCGCTGCGGGGGTGAAACGTTCGCACCCCGGCTTTTTACGATTCCAACTTCACCTTTTATGTCACAATACGAGTTTTATAGCTTTTATGAAATTCTTTACACGATTAAGCTGTGACCCCACTATGAAGAGCACACCATCCTGGCTGTTAAGTTTTTTGTTAATATAAATGGTCTAATTAGTCACACGCAGTGCATTAATTGGTATGATAATTTTAATGTGTTATGTTATGCGTTAAAATACCACATTTGGACAAATTGACATCGTTAATTTACACGAAAACTTTACCCACACGTGTCTCTCCCTAAACATACATAAATGTGCTTATGTTCCTAACTAAACATTCCCATCATATTTTCGACACTAAATATTATTTTTGCCTTATTGTTCACTAGTTAAACGTTAGCTTAACATTTTATTAATGTTTCCTGAAACAGTTTTGCGCACCAGACCGCGATTCAGTTTAGCTGGAAGAGTCTAATCATAAAGGTTGATGGTATAATGATGATATAAAAACTTTATAGGCAGACCATACTTCCAGAGTTTCGTATGAAAGATAATAAAACCTATTTATATGCTCTTAGTGGTTTTTGACACAGTGCTAGTTTATGTTACGAAATAAAAAAGTTGCCACTCGATATAGTGCACCTAATGGTTTGGGCGACCATATTGTCCGCCGCAAAAATTATTTAAGTTTATATAAACGGTACACTCTCTGAGCCGTATGGGTTGGAGTGCGGGGTGAGACAGGGAGGTTTGACGTCTCCCAGGCTCTTCAACCTCTACGTGGATGAGCTCATAGCGGAACTCAGCAGCATGCGTGTCGGATGCAGCGTTGATGGGGTTAGCATTAACAACATCAGCTATGCGGATGACATGGTGCTGCTGGGTCCGTCGGCGGGGGCAATCAGAGAGCTTATTAAAACTTGTGAAGCCTACGCTGCCGCACATGGCTTAATATATAATATTAAGAAATGTGAATACATGGTCTTTAAGGTCGGCGGCAAGTGCCGTGAGGACGGACCCGAGTTGGTCATGAACGGTTCAGTCATCAATAGGGTGACTACTTTTAAATACCTGGGCCATGTTCTTGCCGACGACCTTAAAGACGATGTAGATATTGAGAGGGAGCGTAGGGCTCTAGCGGTCCGGAGCAATATGCTGGCCCGTAGATTTGCTCGGTGTACGGACCTAGTTAAAATTACACTTTTCAAGGCTTATTGCCAGAGTCTGTACACGGGCAATCTATGGGTCGGATATACCAAAAGATCGCTGGATGTCCTGCGCGTCCAATACAATAATGCTTTCAGGATGTTGTTGGGACTGCCTCGCTACTGTAGTGCCTCGGGAATGTTTGCGCAAGCTCGTACGGACGGATTCCATGCCGTTCTACGCAAAAAAACAGCTTCACTTCTGAGGAGGGTGCGGGGCAGTCACAACAGCATCCTGAGGACTGTAGGAGAGAGCTTCAGCTCTCAGATAATGAAGCAGTTTGTGAGGAGGGTGATAGGTACTAACACTAGATAGTAAGCTTTTGTATGTTACTAACACTATATGGATTCTTTGGTCCGAAATAAAAGTTTATTATTATTATAACGTTCTTTCTCGGTGCTTTGCTGAATAATCTTTCAAAAATCAATCTACAACACACGCACGATTTTTTTACGTTTCTGATAAACATAATATTACATACTTCGTACTTCTCTCATCGCCTAACGATAATCTCTATTTTAACTTTCCGCCGTAATCCACCAAAAATCCGTCGGCGCAAGTAATTTTGTCCTTAATTGCTCCAAACCAAGTTGGGAGAGTATCATCCGCTCGTAAGATTCCCGTTTTTCCCTCACCTTGGGACTTGGGAGAGAGCGTGTAATAAAAAGTCGCTCGTTTGTACGTGATGAATGATACCGTCGCTAGCGGCCACGTAATTGGGTGTCGAAGTCTAGGGCTAAAAGCATACACGTGTCGATCGACCGCCATCTGATAGGCCATTGTCTGTGCTTTATCTGGGTACAGAGTGTACACAATAAATCGCCCGTGTACCATTGTGTTGGGCTAAGTGATGTACACAGTCGCGATCGAGGTGTGTGAAATATCGCCCCGGAATGTTATTAGAACGCCCGTATACTGAATCGATCCATGGAATTTTCTGTTTAGAAAAGGAAGTGTTTGCGAGCCGCATATCCAAGTTTGGTACGAGATAGACGCCGCCTCTTTGTAGTTTTTGTAAGCATTCACAGAAAGGAATTATTCTAATCTAAAGAATCACATTGTGTTTGTGGGGGTAAAATGGAGCTTTTAAAATCAAATACATGTTAGCGCTAACAAGGAATTTAAGCTTTTAAGTGGATACACATTTGTTTATACTGATAACACCTTATAACATTTCTAATTAAGCGTAGTTATAAGCACTCATAACTTTTTATTAGTCATACGTGCTCTTAATAGAGCCAGTGCTAAGAATAATTTATAAGCATCAAACATTATGAAATATGGACAGTCAATATGGAATAGAAATAGCAACCCCGAGGTAGCGCAGTCGGTGGTTATTTCGGCCATTCAAATGATTTCCTCTCGTATAGACAGAATTCACTGGCGAATTTATTTAAGTGCCCGGTACCTCGCAATATAACTAGCATCACTCAACAAATCTTTGTCAATCGTTGGTAACTTTAGCACTTCATATCGTTTATTTTTTATGATCATGTTAATAAATAATACAATAGACGACGTATATTTAGTAACTTAATCCGCGTAACTGTTCTTAATGAGTCAAAATCAGTCAAATCGACACGTGTTTCACCTCACAGAGGCATCCTCAGAAAGGCGATTGACTTGTTGCTAACTCGGACCCGACGTGTTGACACGCCAAGCGTCGAGCGCAGTGAACATGTTATTCTGAACAAGTGCTTATAATAGTAGGTACGTAATGTTCACTAACGAGAACGTGCCACATTAGGATTCCTGCGAGCATTAAATATGTACGTGTTTCACTGTAACTTCATAGACTTATTCCTTTTCTAATATGAACGTGTGCAACGCAATAATTATTCTAAGAATAATTATTGCGTTGCTTTATAATTATATATAATTATATTTATTGATAATGGTATTATCAATAAACGGCATGTGTAGTCGGAAGTGCGAACACAGGACGCCGCGGCGGTGGCGTGGGACGCGGAGTGAGCGTTGCTTAGAAACACCGCGCCTCCTCCCCGTTGCCCATAGCTGTATACTATTGTCCGCCACTTCTTATTTCTCTCCTTTTTACGCTCCACGATAATGGGAATTTTTGAAATTGCAACAATACACATACAGACTCGCTGCAATAGCGGCTGGAAATTTTTGCTCTTATTCACTTCTATTTAGTGGGGACCGAGGATATGGAGTTTATTTCAGTCTTATATCAGAGTTATTATGTTTTTGTCGTGTTGTCTGCGCCAGCAGCGACCGTCGTTAGATGCTTTGAAGTACAAGTATTCAGACACTAACTAGTCTTAATTGGAACTGGGACATTTACTGCCTCTAGTTTCTAGGTGAATTTCAAAATGTTTACGCTAAATGGAAGTTTGAGAGATATATTACCTTAAATTTCCAAGAAAACTGTAAACTCGTGGAATATTTTCAATAAATGTAGATTAATAGGTAATTTCTAAGCACGTCTATTCATAGGTACCCATGACCACCGGCGCTGCGAGACGACGCTCATTTTCCATAACTAATTTTATTGCTTTAATAAATCAACTTAGAAGTAGAGTTAATTTATTATATTGAATAAGGAATAAATTTATGGCTGCATAAATGAATTGAAATTAAATCAATAAATATCGATCAGTCAGTAGTGACCACCTGTCTGTGGACAGTGTGCGCCCGGCACAGGCGCGCTGCGGTCGACACGGAAACGGAAGCGCACGCGCCCATCGGGTCGCCGCACATCTGGCCTTTACAACCTGTACATCCTCAATAAACCTTAAAAGTGTTAGGATATAATTATTGTTCGCACCTCGATTATTATTCAATAACTTATTTAATGCACGTGTGGGAACATTTGGTAATTAATTAGAGCATATTGTGCAACGTCATATTAATTAGTAATTGTGCACCACTGAACATTTCCATAGCTCTGGTAATAAATATGACCTGTCATCATTATCATTTCATAACAAATACAAAATATGTAGGTAAACTGGCCCAAAATTCAGTTATAATAAATCGTTTCACAGAATAAATAGTGAACAAAAGAATCATGATTGTGTGGAAAATAGGTTTTTATGTAAAATCTGTGTGAATATAAATGAGTGGAATTTCCACGTATTTCAATTCCATTTTGATTAATTAAAATGTTGTTTTCCTAAAGATTTTACATTATTATGTATTTTCTGGAATGACAATGCCAATAAATTAAATGTAAATATCCAGTTTCAAAACGTCCCCAAACTGAAACAATTATTATGGCGTTATTTAAATAAATAAAAATCAATGTTCCTTCAGTTCCAAAATTAATTTGATCTATTATTTACTCACATATTCAGCTCGTATCTTATGAGGGTATTATACAATAGCTCTAGAGTCGGAATACTTCGGGTGAGCTCGGAAAAGCTCAATAGGTATTTTTTGTTAGCATAATACGTCTTCACGACGTCGTCGAACGTTCAACCAAGTGTAACAAGACTCGTAAGTAGTTTGTCTTCATTCTCGACACTGCAATTCATTTTTATTCATACATCGTATCGGCACTACGAATCCGTACCAACGAAATAATACATCCATGTTTGTTCGTTTTATTATTTTCAAGGATTCTCTTCCAATTGTAGGTAATTAATAAAGTAAACGTTGTTTAACTTTTCTTATTAAGTCTGTTATAATTGTAATTAGCTTCAGGGAAACTATTATATCTGGATTCAATTTAAAGTTGTTTGACAAGTCATTGGTTTCGGAGCTGGGTTTCTGAAAATACATCACATGATTACACGTTGGTACCTAACCTACCTATTCAGATTTTGATACAACTTAATAATATTTACTAATAAACTAATTAAATCCGAGAAAAAAAACTGTCTGTAAATGGCATTGATATGTTCTATTGAATATACCTTTAAATAAAACATTTCAATGCCTCACGTCATTCATGTTGGTAGATTTATCTGCGCTTCTGTACTTTAACAAAACTACACACTGAAATACATACTTTCGCTCTACGTATTCTTGAAACATACAATAGCTATAGCAAGCCTACAATGGCGGACCGATACCTAGTGTTGCATATTCCGGACGAAAATAGGCCACCATATCTCTCTCACCTCAATGCATAGGAGAGAACTAAGGAGTTTTCGATGTACAGTGCAATATCGACTTCAATTAAGCCTCAGAATCTTGATAATGTTTAGAGAACTTTAACCCACTACTTTAACTTTAAACTACTAACCGTCTCTACTTTTAAATAGAAGAGTCTACTCTTAAAAAAAAAAAAACTAGCCCACAACAACTAAATTTTAAATTTAATGTATGGTATTTGGATGATGGGACTCTAGGAGGCGAAGTAGATACTGTTTTAAAAGATCTCCAATTCCTAAAGCAGCAGTTTCAATTCATCGGTCTTGACCTCGACTACTCAAAATGTGAAATTTACTCTTGTGACAATACCGACAATCAACTATACAGAAATTCAATTCAATAGCCCCAAATATCAAAGGTTTGGAAAAAAATTCACTGCACCTCCTAGGTTTCCCAATTTTAGAAGACAGTTTTTCACCTTTCGTTGATGAAAAAATTCAACATTTCAACGACATTTCGGATAGACTTTCTAAAATTAACTTACATTCAGCATTCGCCCTTATCAGATACTGCTGTTTCGGTCCAAATTTTTTGTATTTTCTCCGCTCTTCCCCTTTATGGAAGAAGCCACACACCTTTTAGACAAAATCGATCAAATCATTCGACGTACACTAACATCAATCATAAATGTGGCATTGGACGACCGCGCGTGGCTGAAAGCCCACTACCCATTCGTTTTGGTGGGCTCGGCGTCCGCAAAATTTTTAGTGTAAGCTTACCCGGTTCTTGTGGTCGGTCCACAGCACCGAAAAGTTAACCACAAGAATCTTAACCGCTTCCCAGGTTGACTCTAAGGTGCCGTGTTTGACTGATGCAATGAACCCCTGGAAAGTGGTTTGTCAGGAAACGGAGCAGCCCGAGAACCCGTCTTCCCAGAGACAGTGGAATGAGCCACTCTGCAGGTTGGTACGGAATAACCTTATTAATACGGCCACCGACACTGCTGAGCGTGCCCGCCTATTAGCTGTGGGAGAATGGGAATCGGGCCTCTGGCTTCAGGCGGTACCATCCATACCAACATAGGCACTACGCTGGGTGACACCACTTTCCGGCACGCTACAAGTTTGCGTTTGGGTGCACCTTGCGGGGCTCCGCACTGCTATCAGTGCGGTGAAGCAGTCGACCGCATTGATTACCATGGCCTATCATGGCGTATCAAGAGCGCTGGTCGTTTGGCAAGGCACGCAAGCATTAATGACATCATCCGTCGGGCTTTTGTCACCTGTTTCAGAACCCAATGGCTTGGCCCGCGACGATGGGAAGAGGCCAGACGGAATGACCATAATGCCTTGGAAGTTGGGTAGGCCTTTGGTATGGGATGCAACCTGTGTCGACACCCTCGCGCCATCCCATCTTCCTAGCACGGCTGACTGTGCTGTGGCGGCTGCTGCATAAAACCTCAAACAGCGCAAATATAACAACCTTATTGGTAGCTATATTTTTGAGCCGTTTGGGGTTGAAACACTAGGGCCGTGGGGTCCGTGTGCTCATCGAGTATTTCGGGACATCGCTAAGACGTTGGTCGACTCTTCACGTGACCAGAGGGCTGGCCAATTTTTAGTTCAAAGAATCAGCATTGCCATCCAACGTGGCAATGCTACCAGCTTTTTGGGCACTTTTCCCACTGACAGCGATGCGGACGAATTTTTTGATGCCCAATAAGCTCTTCCTTTATTTTATTTTTTTCCTCTGTACGTATAATTGTACATAATTTATATATCTTAATGTAAGATGTATATTATATTTAAGATTGTATATAACTAGCCCACAAAATCACATTATTAAAGAATAATAAGTAAGTTTATTTCATAATCAACAGGTTTTAACAAATAAGTTGTAGAGGCTTTCTTTTAAATATGGAGATACCTGTACTACTCGTAGAACACCTTCCTCTTCGATATCTGTGTACAACATACAAAGCCTGATATTAACAGAATTTAAAAAAGTAGGTACAGTAACTAAACTAGAACTAGAGAGTTTAAAAATAATTTATTAGGTACATGAATTTATTCGTAATCGCAGATAATTTATACCTCATCACACTTACAACTAAAATACAATAGACGACGTATATTTAGTAACAACACACACACACACACACTTTCAGCTATATATTTCAGCATTACCAACTTCTTCATCACCAACTTCTTTATCATTCACACTCACAGACCCACACACTCACACACCCATACACTCACACACCCACATACTTACACACCTTAACACTCCACACGAACACTCCTTCCTATAAGTAGATTGGAAATTATTGTCTAGTTTTAGTTTTCGGGAAACCATAAATATGTATTTGGGGGGAGACCTAGTGGCCTGAAATACAGGCTTCGGCTTAGCTTAGGCACCAGTCTCCCACAATATTTTTCTTTAAGCCCATAGCTGGACAATATTTTTTTTTGTTATTATTTTGTAAGGATAATATCCTATTGTGGTGAGAAAATAAATATATTATTATTATTATACTAAGTTAAAATAAACATTTAAAAATATATATTTTAATAATAACTCAATATAATTATAATTATTCTAATCTATTCTAAGTTGGTTTTTCTTACATTCAAACTTGATAAAAAAACAACAGCAACAGCCAAGATCACATAGGTAACATTCAGTATCTCGACGACATTGTGTTGTATGCAAAGGCTGCTGCCCGACTGTTCACAATGCTCCCCGCGTCCACCGCCGTACAACTTCGAAAATCGACTTTCAATGGAACTTTTCCACGTCACATTTACATTTATACAAACAAAGTCTTGAAATAGGTAAACGTATAATGACATTCATTACAGTTTCTCGGTATGGAGAAGAATACGGTGTCTGTATTTAGTGTGAGGGTATTAAAACATAGCTTGGTGATGTTTTCATCAGGCAATTATATTTTTTTAACCCATAAATCTCGGACGCTGCAGATGAAACGTTCATCACAATGCTAATGAGCTCTCATTTTTAGTCTATTTCAGTTCTCTCGGCTTAACCTTCAAAGGTACAGTTCAAAGGATTTGTTATGAAAATACATTTACCTCAAATATGTATATTCAAGCAATTTTACATTAGTTTAAGAGGCTTATTAGATTTCTGAATCAAATTATTTTAAGGATTTCATACCTCTTAGGTTCATTACATAAATTTATCATTATTACAAGTGTTTATACACACAAAATTATTGGATTATTAAATCTTAGTATTTTATAATACTAAGATTTAATAATTCAATAATTTTAGCAAAGAATTAAAAAACTTAAGATTAAATAAGTTCTACTCAGTATAATACACTTAGGTAAAGTTGGTTTTCAGACAACTGAAAACCAACTTTACCTTTCATCGCTTTCATATAATTTTTATTAGGTAGGTATAAGTAGTCGTTCAAAACAGTTTTTAAATTAAGAGAGACTTAATTCACCTAAAACTCACTTGAGATGAGTTTCTTTAGTTTCTTTAAAGTTATTATTTAAATTTCGAGAAAAATATATCAATTATTTAAGTACACAGTTTACATTGAACATTTTAAACTCGTCAACCGTATTGTGAAAGAACAATTAGGTACCGAAACAATATTAATTAATTTATAATATCAAGCGTAATAGTTTTTCTCTATCAAAGCGAAGGTAAACAAAAGCGCGCCAGAGTTCAGTGCCCTCGTCGTCAATGCAGAGGTTGCATTAAACTTTTTCCATTGTCTCCATTGATGGATTTGCATCAGAAAATTGCCGGGATTTTGTTCCTAATAACTTCCAAGAAGCTAATAAATATTATCTTATGAATAAATATGGAATATTGTGCAGAAACGCTTATTATCTTGGATAAGGAAAGAAGAACTTGTAAGAGTCTGCCACTTATTAATTTTTACATTGAAGCTAAGATACTTCGTATACCAACAAATTTAAATTCTATGCCATTATCCTCACAATTATTCTATCTATTCCTTCAGAATTATTAGTCTGGTACCTAAAGCTATTATAGACAAAGTTGAATATTTAAATATGTATAAAGGACCATGGGAGGCGGACCCATGAGCACACCTAGTCCAATTAAGTATCATTGTCAAAAGCAATTTGTGGGCATTTGCATATTACTACCCGTCTATCATACATTATTTCGGTAATAACTAAGTATTCCGGAAATAATGTTTATGGACGAAAGCAAGAATAGAGCAACGTAATATCATAATGTTCTCTGTTTTATTGACCTTAATAATGATTGAAACCTAGTTTTAGTATGACATACTTGCAAGCTGTCAAATTGTTTTAGGAAAAAATTACGAGGCCCAGAGATCGCTCTGACTTGACCGAATGGACTTATAAGTAGGCCAACAACGTTTTGTCGTGACGACTCGTGATTTCTACCCTATAACTTGTTTCTTCCTGTGCCGAGTTTCCGGTTAAACGGCGAATTCGGCGCGTGCGAGCGCCCAACCTGACCGATTCGATTTGCTCTAACGCGATAGTCACACATTCAGCTCCCGCCGGACCGTGTAAGTGCTCCATTCACTACGGAGACCATTATTAATACATCCCCTCCCTACTCGTCTCCTCTCGAGGCCCTCATTGTGCGCCGTTGCGAGTTAATCCTCCGTCCGGCAAAGATCGCCGATCGAATGCGACCGACCCAGCTTTGTGAAACGTAATAGGGTCCTACGGTTAAATGCCGCGTGTAATTTTTGGTTTGCGATTGTAATTATCTATTGAATCGCAGTACTTCGAGGGAAGAGTTCAATTATCGCGCGACGCTCCGCCGGGCTGATTGATTGGTTTTGGCCCTGTTTGTATCTGTCAGCCTGATAGACACACCACACCACTACATTCTACACTGAATTAGTGAAGCGGCGCGAGCTCACCGCGTTGTTTTATCAGACGGACAGCACACTGCAGGTGCAACGTAATCAGGTTCAGCAAATGCGTTCTTATTTTAGCACAAAAATGTTCTCACTTAATCCCAATGACCCCAAAAAGAATAAAAATATGAACATAAACAAGAGGAGAGTCGTTAAGAGCAAAGTTGTAAATTGTTCTAAACGGATCCGGTTGGAAATAGTTCACAATGAAGATAATACAAAACGGAAACATGTATCGAGAAAAATAGATGAGCTGTGAATCGATTGAGTGCTGTGTAGTATCGAGCGTCGCGACGGACGAACGGACACCTCCCAAAGGAGTTGCAGAACCAAGCTCGGCAAAGCAGTTTAACCAATTTAATGTCATTCGCGTCTATTGACGGGCTCCCGCGTTCTCAATTTAAAAATAGACGCCATTGTGTTGCCGGCGCGAAAATATTGTACTGTCGAAAATTCTAGCGGTATCAAATTGTACAGGCTTTCATCACTCAGTCGAAAACGCTTTTCTTAGAATATGATTTAAATAGCAGTTAAATAGTCATAACCGGGCGCTGCGACGACATACTTATACCGTAATAAAGTAGCAATACGGCCCGAAGAAGAAATTTAGTATCGGGATTAAGTTATTTTCAGTTATGACATCAAAGTCTCCGTATTTTCAGATCCGTCTTCTGCGCCCACGAAGTATTTAAGACGTCATTTTGAAATAAAAATCACACATTTCTCATTTTGCGGACAGTTTCTAAATCCGGCCAAACATCCATGTTTTGACTAGCTTTTCATTTGTTTTATTTTATTACAATTTTATTAGAATCCGTTAGCGTAGTAATTAGTTTTATTGTGATCCTATCTGTAGTCTAAAGCTACGGTTTCTTAGAAGACCGGTGGCCGCCACATAATGGCCGTAGTGACGGCTGTCATGAAAATGAAGGCAGCGGGGTTTGACTTTACGGTGTCAAAAAACGCTCTCTAGGAAAACACACCAACTTACTTTCATGAATTATTTCCCATATTATTTTTACATTTTGTATTTTAGCCTTAATTAAAGGCCACGGCATGCAATAACGTTGAATAACGTTTTAGTGACGTCATTCGCCGGTAAATTGCGGACGCTATGTGGCGATGACCGCTCTTCTAGGAAACCGTAGGTAAACTGATTACTAATTCCGAGTTCCGAGTAAAAGATAAATCCTTTTTTTTTTTATCGCTCTGAGAGGTATAGTCTTGGCGTGACGTGGTAACACTTTGACCATGATCTGGTCTAGCGTAGCACGGAGTTTGAATAGAATAATTAGCCAGCTTATGCTGGTTTTGTTAATGAAATAAAATGAAATTGTTTATTCTGTAAATAGGATAACGGATTATAGGAATCATTTGACGTCAAATAAAAAAAATAAGCTAGATAAGGTCGGCGTTTCCTATCTGACTACCCTGAGAAGAAAGGCCGAAACAAACTCAGAGGTCACAGTTTCTTGTAAAAGTCCAGATATAAATCTTGGTCCGATCCTGTGAAGACCATGTAGATTTGTGTCTGAAATGGTCTTTTGAGGAAAGAACCATACAGATTTGAGTGGACCTGTCCAATCAGTGCAAGCTTTTGTCGGTAATTGTGGAGCTCAACTCAGAACTTAAGGAGCACAACAACCCGACAAACAATATCAAAGAAAGGACGCATAAAGTAAACTGCCAGAACATCAATAAAACTGAGAAAAAAAAAAACACATAGTCCTCACATTCACAACAATTAAAGTAATATAATACTTTACAAAGTAATCATGTCATTTTGTATATAATTGAACAATGTCAATGTGTACCTATATAAAATTGGTATATTATGATGATTTTGCATAATAGTTAATATGTAAATTTTTATGGTTTTATCACAAGACTGCAGAGCGAGCAGCTCAACCCCAAGCTTTTTTGTCTTCTAAATAATCAGAAATTATATAGTACCTACCCTTTTTACGAAGTTTGGTTTTAATACAGCTTTCATATTGTTTAATTACATACCATACCCATGAACGAATTGCCTACACTGTGGGGATATTCCTGGACATTCCTGGGATAAAACTATGAATATCGGACTTTTTCCTAGAATTTGATATATGTTTGTGTACATACAATTGGTTTAAAAAAAAAAAAAAAAAATATATATTGTGAGGCTACAGTCAGAATATCTATTTCTTTAATTTTTCTGGAAGGGAATCCCTTGGACCTAAGTTGTAAATCCCGTATGACATAAGACTATGAAAATAAATAAAATAAACAATTCTGTCTGTATATACGTTAGTTATTCGTCACATTTATTTAACAGCATAGGCGGCCGTACTTAGCCTTCCTGACCATTTTTCCATTGTAATTTACCGTCAATAGTTATTATTCCTAGAAAAGCTGTTGATTCCACAGGGTCCAACTCTATTCCATTAACTTGAACATCGGTAGTTAGCTGCCTGACATTTGGCGTTGAAAATTTTATAAGTTTAGCCTTTTTTCTGTTCAGGAGAAGATTATTTACATTAGACCAATGCACAACTTTAGAGAGAACATCGTTAACTTGTTCAAAATTGACTAACTGAGGTTTGATTTAAAAAATGAGGGAAGTGTCATTTACGAATCATACGATCTTGTGATCATCCCTTTTGTGGTAAGGTAAGTCATTTCTATAAATTAGAAATAAGAAAGGACCTAGAAGTGAACCCTGCGAAATGCCCATGGTGATCGCAGACCCTGCTGATCTCTTGCCATTAACTTCGACCCTCTGAATGCTGTTGTTCAGGTAATATTGAAATAGGCCAACATTCGTGGGCCTATTCCATCATTTGTGCACATTTGAACAGTGAAATCACTTTGCTAAGTTTCGTCAGACCAGGAAATACACCAAATGCATTACAAGAGTTTTAACTCTTGTAATGCATTTGGTGTATTTCACCCTTTTTAGCAATTGTTTTTAAACAATTGCTAAAAAGGGTGAAATAACATCAATTATTGAAGACATTTTATGTTAGTACTGATATTTCACAAAGGTCAGCAGTATTTTTTTACATCACGATTTTCAAAAGATTCTATAATGTCTTTAGTAGTAATAATTGTGAATTCCAAAAGTTTGGCAGATTCTGGTACATTAGTATTGAGTAAGCAGCAGTAGAGGATGACGATGACAGAGTTTTGGTTGTTAAAATATGAATATTAGTGAAGAAATTTTCAAACTCAGTTGCCACCTCCACGTCTGCCTTAATATCTACATCATTGATTTTCAGATGAAAGTCACGATTCCGTACTGTCGTTCTTCCCGTTTCTGAATTAATAATAGTCCAAATTGTTTTAACATAAAGTTAAAACAACTTGGACTATTATTAATTCAAAAAGATTTTATTTTAGTTTTTATGTGTGTGGCTTTTGGCTGCTGGTTGCTGGCTGGGTGCTTTTGCTCCTTTAAAAGTTTTAGAATATTTCAGTACTATCTTAGCGCTGTCAAACTAAAATATAGTTAAGTTGTGTCACTTTAGTCTATTTCAGAATAGGAAATCGTCGTTTGACAGGAATAAACTAAATTTTAGTGATTTTTAGTTTAGTTTAGAGGCATTTGTGACAAGAGAATCGGCACCAATGTTGAAATCTCCACAGATAACAACAATATTTTTACTGTTTCAAGTCTTTAATAATACATGTTCCATACGTTTCTCAAAAATATCATATGAAGCACACGGGGGCTTGTAGGTACACGCTCATTACAATGAACTGGTCAAGCTCAATTCAAGCTATTTCGATAACTCGTCCAATAGATAGGCTCACAATACCCTTTCGTTCTTAAAATATCATATTGTTACGAACAATATTAGAGTGACACCACGTATCATATTAACTCTGCTGAATGAGCTGGCAACCTGCTGGTTGTTAAAGCTGAACATGAACTGGTGGACTCTTAACTAATACATAGGATATCAATATAACTACAGCTCATAAACAGCTCCAATTCTAATTCTGTACCTATCACAACCTGTATATTTTGATGAACAATTTTTAGAGTATGATTAATAAATTTATTTAGGTTACTACAATTTGATGGGTGTGATATTAAATAACTTTTTGTAACATTTAGATGATTTAAACCAGTATTTGAATTTTCTTCATTAGCAAAAGGTTACCTCTCTTGTCCTCGTTTCTAATTTAAATGATAATCGACGTCATTAGTTGTTGCCAAATTATTCGTAGAATTATTTCATGTCTTTGCATTGCTCAAAAGAAGTAAGTTGTTTAGCCAAATTTTTGGCTGAAATAGAAAAACAATATGATGGCGATACAGCTATCTGTCTTTTGTAATAGTTACAAAGATAACAAAATTACATTTAACAATATTATATCTATCTTTTGTCAAACACAAATTATTACCAACATAATTGTTAGTAGTAACTAGATAGAAATAATAATGTAGTGTCCTGGTTTAAGTTACATTTAATAATTTATTTAATATTATAAAATAAAGAACAACCAGGAATACAGTAATTAATTATGTTAAGTGTCCCGGATATTCATTTGTCAACAAGCGGCCTAAGACCTTTCCAATGTCATCGCAAAAATAATACTAGAGTCCGCGCCACCACTGAAATCCGGCGGAAAATTGTGAATTTACATTTTTTGAGTTTACCAGCTCATTCATTGCCAACACATATTCCCTCATTAGATCTTCAGAGGTAGATATTTGTTAGTCATTGAACTAAGTTTCTCCTGTAAATGGTCAAGTTCAGATTGCAAGTACTCTGTGCCAATGTACGATAGTAGTTTATGAAACTGTTGCATAATGCGGGGTAGCCGTAGGCGAGGTTTTTAATAGTATCACACGAGTGTTATAATACCTAGTTATGTGCAGTTTCATACACTACTTTATCTACTCTCATACATTGGGATCGAACCTACTAAATAAAAGATCAAAGTTAAAGATCAAGAATAAAAAAATCCCACGAAATTCAGTACAACAAAACGCATGAATGGCGCCTGCACCCAGCACATCACCGCGCATGCGCTAAATGGTGCTGCTGTCCCCCGCTAACGTCCCATTACAAAAGTTGATGGAAACTCCTTGTTGATAATAACTTCTTGGATTTGCCCTGTATCGTAATAGAAAAAAAACGTTTTATAGCATTATTTTGTTAGAGAAAAAATGTTGTAGATAATACGATTCTATTTTTAAATTTCGGTATTGTGTTTATAAAGTATGTCAATATCGTCCTTTGGAAGTTTATAATTCGAATATTAACAACAAAATCAAATCAATTGAAAAAAGATCAGGATTGACTGCCAATCAATTTTTTTTGTCAATTTTTATTATTATTTAACTGTTAATGTAAGTTGTTTTTTTTTTAATAAATAAATATTACCTACGAATTGAGAGTAGGTAAAGAACATAATATTTTTTTAATAACCATTTTTATGTGTTTGAACAATGTATTTATTAATTTAAATGTATTTTTTAGTTTGTTTTTACTGGTGACTGCCCTCTCTGAATTACATGACTTTGAATCATCAGCACTTGTCAAATCTATAGTGTAAGAGGGGTTTATGGCAGAAACCATTGACGGGGCAATAGGCGTCAACTCATTGAACAGACTTTGATTCAGCGAGGCGGTGATGTTATGATTATAGATAGATATGATATATTAATTGAAAAGGGTATGCTTAGATGGTTTGGTCATGTTGAGAGGATGAATGAAAGGCGACTAACAAAATGTATTTATAAGGCAGATGTGGCTGGAAACGCCCTAGGAGGACATATACAGACTGACCTTATTGGTGCTGTTCTTCAGAAAGGTCAGGAGTGTAGTGTTCTCAACCGGCGCGTGCGTGTATGACCAGATGTATGAACGTAAACGAGGCAAAAGGAGTATGTAAGGATCGTAATAGGTGGTGTTCTGTAGTTTCTGCTTACCCCCATGGGAAGATGGCGTGAGTTTATGTATGTATGTATGATATAGTACAACTGACGTGCGCCCTACTGTATTTATTTGATTTGTGTGACTATTGCAGCTCAGTTATTGATGACAGTCAAATGACAGAAAAGTCTACATCTACCACAAAGTCACAATTACCTACCTATTTACTGGGTGACGATGTTCATGCAAATGTTTTCTCTACCTTCATAACTAGAATTTAGAAGACACGAATATTTTGAAACTATAGATCGGTATCTTACAACATTGGTTTTTATTTATCGTAAACGTGAAATTGGGTCATTCTTCACTATGAACTTTTAGTATGGGGCAAGGACAAAATATCGAAAAAAAACATCTGCTGTTCCAAAAATTTGTGATTTGTATTTATAGAAATCGGCAAAATGATGGAACAGCTGATTTTTTAAACTATGTTTGTAATTGTTACTTTAGAAACCTAGCTTTCCTTACGATGGACTCTAAGGAATTGCTGTATAATCGCTGAAATTAAATATTTGAGTCGGTCATCGAGATCGCGACTCGGGTCACTCTCACCGTGGTACAGTCGTCTTTACCTCGCTCCTCATCAATTATACAACTGTCTGCGTCCTTTATAAAATATTTACAACTCTTACCTTCGCCCATAAACTAAGGGTACTGATTTAGGTGACTATTATTATAGTTAATGGTTATTTGATTATTTGAATCCATGAAATATACAGAGAATATGGCCGTTTCTACAATGTGATTTAGTTAGGACCCGTAATCTGGATGTCTCATTAAACTGATCGTAAAATAAACAAACTAAAACCACGATGAATATTTATATTCAGACCAGTTAAAATATTACAATGACAGCCAAACAGACCCGACCCGCATTGGCCATAAAAAAGGATTATAAGTGACTTTATTTTGTAATGAATGGGAAATCAAAACAACGGGTCTGTCAACTAATATTGTAGTTACAAAGTTTCATTTCCATTTCAGTCAAAATTGTTGCATGAAGACTTAGAACAGTAAAATATTACCCGGATAACGTCAGTACAGTTCAGTACTTTAATCAAGAATATTCACTTCTTACAATATTCGCACTTCACAGAGTGTACAACTTATTTGGGCGTACTTAAACTAAATATAACTTCATAGTTCAACATTTAAATTAAAAGGCCAACCTTACTGGTACACGTATTCAAATATATTCATCGGTATGCTGACAGAAACCATGCAGTGTTACTCTAAAACACGTCAATTAGTAAACAGGCGTAAACCACAGGCATTCGGTCGAGCAGACGCCGCGCCGCGAGGGTTGGCCGCCATCTTGGATCGGGGGTCAAATTAAATTGACATGTGGTTTGTGCAGACATATTGTGCTCGCTTGGAAGCATTGTGTTGACACCCCTAATTATACAGGACGAGCAATATGAGAAGATAAAGCATGGTAATTAACTTAATACCCGCCGTAGATATAATTTGACCCGATTTGAAGTTATTCTACGAATCGTGCCCCCCATTCCATAACGCATAAATAGTTCGTTGGGTGCTAACATTTGATCAGTACTGATTCTACGCAAACATTTAAATTGCGTACAAAATCACTCCATAAACCAGATATTTTCCCAGGAATTTAATAACAATACAATGTTATTACAAACGCAAATCCTTTCAAATGTTTAACATGCAAAATAACATTTTCATAAAATACCTTTAATGTTATGCAGCCCGAGGCAACGGGCGTCTAAATTATAAAACGTGGTCCACGGGAAGAGGACGTAATATCGCCAATATAGCCGCTCGAAGGGAAATCTTCCCGAAGCGTTGTCGTTAAATGATCGCATCTCATCGACGCGGCGCGGTGCGGGCAGACGCGGCGTCAGCGACCACACCGCCTCCTCAGTTTAGCATATCGACTGAGCTCGCCAAATTCACACCGAGATATAATATAGACGTTCAGGGGCGCCCCGTGTTAAAGCCATTATTGAACCCTAATACTATTTTAAAAAATGGCCATCCTAAAACTGAACGCCTTCCGAGGAAAGCTGTTCGCGAACAGACACTTAATAGGATTGGATGAAGATGGCGGAGTAATAAAGCGTGTTCAGTAATGTATTTATAGAAGATGTGCCGGCATCGCCTCGTTGCACGGATCGCCTTCAATTTACTGTTCGAGATTACGATTAGCTTTCGATAGAGCTTTATATTAGACTTGCCTCCGGGGACACACCGCCCTCTTACACTACTGCAAAAATATCAATTACTATTCTTCTGATTTCCGTTGTCATAACATAGTTTGTAACTTTATTAATTATCGTAATGGAATAAATACATCGTGATAATTTAATTAAGCAACTAACAGTCGTAAAAGGGCATTTGGGGAAGTCAGATTACACAAGTTACACTCAAGTTGTAGTTCACTAAAGTTGTATTCGCGCGGCGTGCACGTGCACGTAAACTTTATATTAGTTTAATATACGTACACGTAACACCAAAATGGTATTTATGAGGTAAAGCCCCAACAACATACTATTATACCAATACAATCAATATCAACTACAAATTAATTACTCGTCCTTGTATAACAACATAAGGGGTGGATACATTGGATTTGTGGACATCAGTCGGTATCATTACTGTGATACGAAAATAAACGAATGTAGATAATGGACGGCGGGATCAATACAAAGTAATCGCAAGCGGATCCAATAAGCCCGGCCAAAACAACGGGGGGTCGCATCGGACGGCATCGGAGGCTGCGAGCCGAACATGGGGAAACAATATGGCGGCATGCAAATAGCTCGGCCATTATCGCACCTGGGCAGCGCGAGCCGCCCGACGAGTAAACAAGATTACGGGAATTGAATGGCTAATTAGGGGAAAAGAAGCGAGCCCAGCGAGCCTAGCGAGCACGCTGAGTTATCGCACCTCGTTTCTGCCATATTTCACGACGCTTAACTCGCCTTTATTGTTTGGCCGCCTCTTGTTTAGCTAAAGAGCCTTGTTAGCTTATCTCTTGAAGCCTAGGTAGACTGCATTAACTGCCGTCACAGCCAGGAGCGAAGATTTACTGCGCTACAAAGCTTCTAACACCGCTAAATAATAAGTGACGCGCTTTGGTAAGGGTAACGGGGCCAGAGCTAGTGAAAATAAAACCACTAAGATACACAAATTGATGATGCACAGTCGTTCACCAAAATTTAATTGATACGTTAATTAATTGAATTATACGGTGGGTATGTATTTATATGACCCACATCACAGATAAAAGCATTAACAAGGTAAACGTGGCGACAACCAAGTTACGCCGCAATATTGCTTCTCGATAGAGGACCGCAGAGCGGCGCGGCACTCCGCATCACACAAGAAAGCACTTTATCATTATTCAATTAATTAATTAGTGACTTTTATAGATAATAAAGTGAGTGTATTTACGAGTCAGCTTCGTTAATTTTATGTTATCTGTTTAATTGTATGAGCCTCCGGCGACGTCGGCGGCGCATTATCGGGGTATCACCCGAGCCGTTATGTTCCTGTTATATTATCCTATGATATGTCGATCAAGCTTAATATGGACATCGTAAATTCTTTAATAATATTAAAAGATTCTTTTTTATATGGAATGTATCCTATTAATTTTATTGAACTTACCAAAAAGTTACTGTATTATAAAATCTGACTCAAATAAAGTGTCTTATGTTGCTTCGAGCTGTTTTTATGTTAATAATAATATCCTCAACTGATATTTCTACTTAACGTATTGTACCCTGCGAAAAACTCGTAAATGTCAGCCTAGAACGACGTATATCGACATGTCGATTTTGCAACACAACAAGCAAAAAGAGATGTCACTGCCATCATTTGTCACAGCTGTAAATCTTGTATCATCCACGCATAATGCGAAAGCATGAGCAATTTTATTTATATTTGCAAATTGTAGATGCAGGAATATCTACGTTATTCTTAAACAAAGCAAATAACGATGAAACGGACACTGAAAGCAGTGAACAAAAAGTTTGACCCTAACGTAATGACCGGTCCGTCTGTCATGTCATTCTGGCTTTCATTTATGGACTCGATATGATTTAGAGAGGTTCGTCCGCTACGACCGACGACTTTAAACGTAATTTAATTACATATTATAAAGCTTGTCTAAGCCCACACAGAACCTAGTCACTACAAGATTAATGAATCTCGGCGATACAGATACATGACTTATTCTGTACAAGCGACCATATTTAATGCCCACGTTTTCATGATTGCAGTCATTTAGAACGTTGCGTCGTCGTCCTCGCTAAATGCCTTCGCCGACATCTAGACGTTTATCCTCCACTCAATTTCAATTAGATAATATTACTAATGAAAGATATTTATTTCTTTCTGTCGTTTCTTCTGCACAAATTCCTCATTAATTTGTGAAAAGCTTTTAGTGACCCAAGATCCCGAAAGCCAAACACTTTGTCTAGGAGAAGCCAGAAAGTTCCATAATTTCTTTGCCGAGATAAGAGGCGAAAGTTCACGCAGGAGCGGAGATTTATGACATCACCGTCGTTCCTTTCACTAAATAATAAAAGGCCCGCTGTAAAACGCGGTGGAGCCATAAAAGTTTTACGTCCATACAACCCGTTGGTGTACGTAAACGGAGCATGTAAGGCGCGTCGTGTTAGGACGTCAAATCTCCATAAAGAGTAATCAGTGTCGGCACAATAGTCCGTTAGCTCATAAATTGTAACGCCAACGTACGTCCATTTTGTCTTGATCCGCGTCGCGCATAATTTGAGCTCGGCCCGTCCCTGAGACCAAAAATTATGAATATAATTCGGCATAAACAATATAATAGTGACTTGTTGCTCTGCGTGGCCGTGCTACTTGAACGTCACCGCGTCGCGCCGCGGTTGCGTGCGGCTGATTCCACCACGTGACGTTCTGACAGCAACATCTGGCCTGCTGTGCGACTAAGGAATTACTATTGCTACATGAAGCCTGTCGTGTAACAAGGATCGCTTTATTATTAATAATAATAAATTAGTTAATAAATGAATAGCAAATATATGTATTGAAATACCAACTCGATCTCGGAGTAATTAGGAAACAGTTTCTCATCCTGCGCAAATCGCGAAAGTGGAATGATAATAGTACTTAGCTGAATAAGGTCAAGAACGTGACCTCGAAAGGCGGCCTTTGTTTACCTACCAGAATTTCTGGAACAGAAACTAAAACCAAAATTTGTAAAATCAACATTTCATCCGGTATGAGAACCCCCATCATTACATAAAATGTGCAATTTGGGTTCAGCGAGTTGCACACCTCTGATTTAAATTGAAAGGTCAAAAACATATTATCCTATTGAACGTAACAAACAAATGTAAAAGTTAAATGAATCGAAACAAAAGAATAAAACAAATTCATGTAATTCGATGAAAATGAACACAAAATTTATTTTTCAGAAACAAAACAACTATATATATTGTCCATTGTTTTTATTTCGTGCCAGGGTTCAAAATTGTAAGTTATAGTCTAGGAGATATGAACTTGATGCACGAGCATTTTATTCTGTCTATGAATTTAAAAGCGTTGAAGGATTTACTATGTTTACTTTCTAAGGATGGAACCACTTGTCCCGTTGTAAACAGATTTAAAATTGTAAGCAAAATCTAAAATTAGGAAGCTATGATTTATTACGGTTCTAAGGCATGTGATAATAGACACTTTGAAAGAAAGTTTAAAATAAAATAATTTCTTTTCTTATACCAGGCGAGCGACGATAAAAAGTAGATACATTTTTTTCACGGTGCGATATTTTTAGTGTTCCGTACCCGAAGGATGCCAAAGGGAACCCTATTACTAAGCCTCCGCTGTCTGACCATCTGTCCGTCTGTCTGTCAGCGGGCTGTATCTCATGAACCGATATAGGTAGACAGATGAAATTTTCATAGATTGTGTATTTCTATTGTCATATAACAATAAATAATGAAGATTTAATAAACTTTTGATTTTGAAAAAATAAATCTTTTACTGGCATGTGTCTAGAGCTCATCGAGTAGAGCATATTTTTATATTTTCTTTGTCTTCAAAAATGAAGAAATTGGGCGCCGTAAAATATGTCAGTATTAGAACATGTTTGTAAGAGCTCTATCGCATCAACTAAACAAGTTAGGAATTTGAAACTTATGTTTATCATGTACCATTTATACTGTATTTAATCAATAAATATTAAAAACGCCGATTCATAAAGTATTTTATTTAAATATGGATGATTTTGTGCAACTGCAAAAAATTACTTTGTAATTATTAAATACAAGCGATATTTTAAATTTAATATGAAAAATATTGTTCGTTTAGTATTTCATTTATTTGCTAAATATTGTAAGCTGGTACGGAAGCCTTCGTGCGCCAGTCCGACTCGCACTTGGCCGGTTTTTTACTTCTATTGTAATCCGAGTATACTTTGCCGTTTTATTACATCATGCCTTTGTAATTCAATAGCCGCTGAATATACAAAGATTAGCGGCTTTTGTGAGTATTACTTTTAAATCCCTACAACCATGTGTGTTATTTAACAAAAATGTAAAATTTTAAAAAATTTGTTTGCGCCTTGTCAAAATCTCCACAAAATAATGTGCATGTTTAACTTACGTCATTTAATAAACTCCATGTTTATGTTTCCGTGTCTAATCTGACGATCGGTCGCGTTCTTGATGCTTGTAAGACTACCAGATTATAGTTAAACATGTGATTGTAACCCGATATGACACGCGAGAGCACGCCGCGCCGTGACGGCCTTACGAACGTGTCGTAATTCAATAACCTCTACACCGACTAATGGAGGGTACACCTTCAGAAACAAACGATTTCAAAAGTTTTGCTCAATTCCTATAACTTACCAACCACTATTGGTTAGTAATGAGATTCGATTTTCATCATAATCATCATCAATATCAGACTACTGGTCGGTTGATTCGACTTTACCGACGAAGCATTTCATCTCCGTAGCTTCTTAGAGTTTCGCGTCGCTTCGCGTAGCACTGCGTAGTTTCGCTTAGCTTCGCGTAGCACTGCGTAGCTTCGTGTTGCTACGCGTAGGTATGAATGCAAATTCCTCAGATAGTAACATTTACAAAGTCGATTCGTTTTAAGATAAAGGGAACTGAACCTTTAATATTCTAGAATCCTGCCTGCAACCACTATTCAGGTGAACAAAGTAGCAAATGGAGCAAAATATTCCGCTCAAACACAAAAGGCGTTTTAAACGTTTCGAATTAAGATCACGCACATCCAGCTTCCATACAATGAAGTGACGCGAGACCTACTTTCTGTTGGTAATTACTTTGTTACTTTAAATGCTCTAGCTCTCTGCTAGATAGAAAATAGTACTTTGTTCTGATTAACCTTACGTTAAGTCTTCGTTCTCTGTAGTTCATCTTAATTAGTCTCAAATTGTTTGAGCTAATTTGACGTTAGCACTAAAACACAGACATTTGAGACTTGGAGTAATCAATAGCAGCGTAGAAGAACTCATATGGCTAGGTTCTTTTTAGATTGCTAGACGATCTAGATTGCTGAGGTTGATAGGCTATTATCTATCTGTAGCCGCTATTGCAATCTTAGAGCTCGAAGCAGAACTCACGTGTGCCAATAACAACAAACGTGACTTCAATCGGCACCTCCCCGGCTTTCATCTGTCAGTTCTATGAAACGGCAACGCGAGAAAGGCACACACGATTACGTAAGCGGATTATTTCAATCCCCAATCATTGTAATAGTGAAACAAAGTTGTGAATAAGCTATTTTTCAATATTATTTCAATATAAGAAGGTTGTCGTTTGTCCGTCCGCTGCGAGGCACTATCGCGCGATCGGGTCCGCGCCCGTGCGCCGTGCGGTGACAAACAACATTCGTGGTCGACATTTATGCGACGTCATGGCCCTCAATAGAAATGCTTCGATTTACGTTCCTCTTCTACTTTTTGTCAGACGTCTTTTTTATTCGTTCCGTGGCACAAGCCATTACATAAAACTGTTATACCTGAAGAATTGCTGACGTATTGCCTAGGATGGTGTGATGGCCGCGAGTTTTGCCGTATTGTCGAGGTAAACTCACAGGTAAACTACAGACTATTTGCAGCGCGTCCCTCGCAAATGCGACAAAGACAATTGAATAACATATTTTATAAAGCTGTTTGCTACATGAAGTTGCAAAAGTTTATTTTTATAAATTCATATGAATGTTAGATGGTTTCTGGATTTGTTTCGCTGTCTGCACGGTTGTGTTGGCTAACTAGGTCAATCCTATCCTACTATCCTACTTATACTATAAATGTGAAATTTTGTTCGTTTATGTGTTTGAATGTTCGTTACTCAATCACGCACAACGGCTGAACGGATTTGGATGAAATCTGGTGCACAGATAGTTTATAATTTGGATTAACACATATAATACTTTTTATCCCGGTAGTATATACTCGTGGGATTATTTCCGACCACCACGCGGACGAAGCTGCGGGCGAAACCAAGTAGGATTATAAACAAACTTGGTAGTAGTACTTAGCTATGCTACTACTAATTTAGTTAAAAATAGACATACCAATCATGATAATTATGAACTAATCACACAGAACCTTTACCCGGAAAACTGATAGATAATAAGAGTTATTAAGATCAAAGAAACGTCGTTCGATATTCCATGATTAAGACAATCCAATTTCTAAAACTGGAGTACTCCAGTATTAGATAGGTACTTAAAGAACGTCGAATTTAAATGTCTTCAGCAAAAATTGAAGGCAATACCAGCCGAGATCAAAGCGATAGCGACACTTCAACTTTTTTGTGGAACCGATACCTACTCTTCATTTCCTTTTTAATACGGATTCAATATAGCGATAAGGACATCGGGAAATTTTTACAGAAATCAATCTTCGTGCTATTGAGACGTGTTTATTTTGTGTTGGATGAGAAGCAGGTGTCCATTGACTAGAGTTAATACAAGATCGATAAACATAAACAATAGTTATGGGAGATCGTAGAGCATAACGAGTGAGCGCCGATCGAGATTGCAGCAAAGACAATGCCTTCACGGTGGCGGGTTGTAGGGGAGCCATTTGTATTCGTAATGGTAGATCGAATTTCGTATTTGTTCGTGGGGTCGTTAGCAGCACCTTCGCGCTTGTTTATAAAGAAAACAAAACCCTTTAGCCGTGGAGTCGCGGGGCGCGGCGGCTTGATACCTCACCTTACCTTCGCTAACTACGGGCACCATATGAATACAAAATAATATCATATTTATCATCTATGAACACGAATTGCTTGATATCGGAGTATTATAAATGGCTCCGACGCAGAATGTCCACTTCTCAAAATGTCCACTGGTCGCAAAATGTCCTTTTCTCAGAATGTCTCTTTCGCAAAATGTCTCTTTCGCAGAATGTCCACTTCGCAAAATGTCTCTTTCGCAGAATTTCCACTTCGCAAATTGTCCCTTTCGCATATTGTCCCCTTTTTATTTCTGACATCCTTTAATCATAATTCAATTCATTTTAGCAATTAGCTTTCACACATCATGTTTGACGTGTATGCTTCGCTCTAGACGGTAAATCGACGTAATAAATTATTGTTGTAGTAGTAGACTAAACAAATCATAAGATTAACAATGCAGATAACGTTATGCACATGTTTTATGCATTGCTGAATTGTACTCGTATGAACATAGGTAATATATGTATGTAGTCTTAAATATAAATGAAAGTACTACAGAAATCCTAAGAACATAGATAACAAAAGCTATAAGACACGTCTACTAAAACATGAATTTAAAATTATTACGCGTAACACCGCAGATTATAACCATAGTTATTACGTAGCATTTCTACACGTATCTTTATTATGTTTTATTCAGGGTTATTTATTCGTAGTATATCTTTTACAATATTTTAATTAAATGCACTAACTAACTATACAAATATAAGAAGGGGGTGGGGGGGAACAATCATAGGGCATCAACATCACAAGCATTATTCATATATAACAATAAGTACAAGTAATATCATTCATTAGTCATAGACAGATAAATGAATTATTTCATATTACAAAATGAACGAAATTCGTAGCTGGCGTAGCAGTCGTAGCAGTCGTAGCGAACATATGATTATAAAAATAGGTACTATAACAATCTAAAGTACCTTCACATTTCCCATTCAAAATAAACGGCAAGTAATTTTAGTTTGTGTAATCATACACGACGAAGCTTACACTGCGATGCACACTAACCACCAAGTAACAAGGTATTCATGTTTTTACGTTGTTTTAGATCGTTGGACAGATATGGCATACCTACGGCCCAATAGAGCGTGAACTAAAGTCACGCGCCAAGGATTTTGGGTACACACGTCTTAAGACTCGGCACGTCGTCATCTATAAAGCTCGAAAGCCTGCTACAGCCTATGACGTAGCAAGTACCTACGCCTGGCGCAGACCATCGATTGTTTTCACTAACTTAATATAATGTTACATTGGATATAGGGACCCGAAATTGAAGGGTGAGTTTATATCAGATACGGGATTTGAGGATTTGTAAAGCCAATTTCAAAAGCCGTTATGTAAGTTTCGAGCGTCAAGGGCAACGTCTGCTTACAGATTGTTCTGAGATAATAAAAGCTTTTTTATGTGACGGTCCAGACGCTGATTCTTTTAGTTTTTGGTGCTTTCGTGTATTTTGTTTTGATCGGTCAGAATTGGTCCAACGTGGAACGTCACAAGCTGTGCATACGCGGTGTCAAGATCACGTCGCGTAGCGTCGCGCCGCCGCGGGTGACACGCGCACCCCGCCGCCCTCCGCACACCCTCCACCCGCTGTCGTCCTCCTGTTACCCTCAACCCTCGCACCACGCATGCTCCAATTATAATCTGTTTAGGGATGTCTATTGTCGATTAAGAATTTTAGTATGCAAATTATTCATGATCTTTTTTAGAGTTGTACAATGAGCGTGTTCTACTTGTATAGTGGAAAACAACCCTTATAAAACCTGAAAGCTTATTATGAGTTTTTATTTCTTACAGACTACAAAAGAACAAGACTTGCGTCTCACACAGTAACCTCGAGCTTTCACGTATCTATCGTACAAACTGACAGGGTTAAGCACGATATCCACCCGTAGCAGATAACTCGATAGCTCGACATGGGATAGGGCGGCATTATCCGCCGGCGATGGCTGCGCGCGCAGCGGCGTCGCGCGGAGGGCATCAAATCGCCTGCGGAGGGCGGCCGTAGCGCGCGCGTTCCGTTGTCTCTCGCGCGATCACTCGACACAACACCTCCGACGACGGCGAGGTGCGCTGCTCGATGCGACTCGTTCGCGGTCACTGACCGATACGCCGTACATCACAACACCGCGCTTGACCTGCGCCCCGAGGCGTCCCGCGATCTCTCTGTAGGCCCGCGCCTCCGTGCCGACTCGCCTCATGCTCCACATGCACCAGGTAGTCTGAGTCCCGATCCCTCGGTAGCGTGATACCCAGCAATATTCCCGTAAGCGGCGCAATATACCGGACTACTCGCTCGCTGTCCGACTTTAATTTGTTCTTTATTGTTTTTTGGTGTTTATTGTTTTCCTAAATGTGTTTTCATCGTTGTAAAATGCCTGGAATTACAATGTACTTAGTCGGTCGTGTCAGTGAGTTCGTAAGGGTGCCTTTCAACTGAGGCGTGAGTTACTCATGGATTGCCTCTGTTACTTCTACTTGAGTCTTTGGATTAATAAAAATGTGTACGATATCAATCTATTTACATGGATGTTGCCTTTGATCTGTTGATCAATTTATGTTGACACCAGTTAAAAATATCATAAGATTAAAGAAATTTGTGGACGCTGATATGTATCTCAATTTCCAGTAGTGGGAATGCATGAAATGAAAACTGGAAATTTTACTCAAAACTCATACATAATGGGAGATTAAATCTGTGACTATCTGACCAAAAACTTGATAGATATTCGGAATTGTTGTTCCTTTCTTAGAGTTACTTACGAGTGTCATTATTGGCCAAACCATGTTCGCTTGCCAATTGCTGAATTCGCAGAACAATTTTACTGCCAAAACAAATGCGTACTGGCAATTCATGCATTAATTTGATTTAAAAATATACGATACGACATTATGTAAACACAGCTATATTTACTTTAAATATATACAGATAAGAACAAAGTAAATATTTCCCCACTGTGTTCGACTTTTACATCGAATCATAAACATGCAGTCATTTATTGTTTCAACAATTTCGTTCGTCATTACGTTGTTATAAACAAGTTACATCAGCTAACATGTGATAAGACCCAGCTACCAGATTTCTTTTCCAAAGTGCTTATGACAAAACCCATATTTATAATTTCATTTGCAAAGAAGTTAAAAATATTGTTCGTCGACAGGTAACATTTAAAATTAAAAGCCTATTGATTAAAATTAAATTAAAAATGGGAAAATTTACTCAAGTTTCCTTTTTTATCAGTAGATAAAAATTTGTTTATTTATGAAAGTGGAATATTTTATTTCCCTTTTTAAGTAGTATCAATTTCAAAAAAGTAATTTTGTTCTGTCCCATTAGTAACATTTTCAAATCCTATTTCTAATCCAAACACCAATAAACTCCATGTACAACGAAATAAATTAAATAGTAAATAGGAGCAATTTCTACCGCTACAAGTAGTTGAATTACTCAAAAAGAACATATTTCTACTTCACTTTAAGTAAACTCTAAGTAGGCGCCTATATACTTACATCTCAAAACCATATTGAAAACTAGCTTAGCTAGCTGCGCCCGCGGCTTCGTCCGCGTGGACACTGATGAATTGTTCTAAAAAAATAGCCTACGTTATTCCTTGTAACATCACCTATCTGCCAGCGAAACTCCTTTTAAAATCGTTCTAGTCGTTTTGGAGATCAGCCGGAACAAACAGACCGACAGTTTTTTTTTTTTTTTTTTGTGCCGTATATACTTTTATATGCATTTAGTAAAAAGCTGTTACTTTGATTGTGTAGGTATTTATTTGTATCGATTTAATTAATTAAATCGAGACGAAACATACCTACACACATAATACGTCGCTATATCAGTCCGTTAACATTCACTGCTAAAGATAGTCTTCTTAATTAGTCGTTAAAAGGAACTGTCGTAAGAAAATACACAGAAATCTCATAGAATCACCTAAAACATCGCTCATTAATTTACAAAACTTAGTTAGATTTTTATGTCGACGCATAAATTGTCAGGCAAAAACGAAAAGTCATAAAGCTGGCTAAAAGTTCTGTCTCAGACAGAAACTTGTTATTTTCACACTTTATGTAGCACTTAAAACGACTAAAGAAAAGGATTAACACTCCGTAAAGCGCGTTACTTCTGTCTGCAATCAAATTTTATTTTAGTTTGCTTTCCAGCACTTTGTCTATAAAAGCATTCTTTCTTATTACAAAAACACGTGATTGTTTTTAGTTAAACACCATATATAATTGCACCATAAGTACTACAAGCTTACTTAATCGTATGATAGCACGACATTCATATAAGTATAGAGAAGTTCTTCCAGAGACGTGGAGGAAAGTCTCACGGTGGCTATTAACGATATGGAGCCATATGCAAGAACCAGACAGCGGTGTAGGTATTAACGGCAACTTGAACCCAAGCCCGGACATCAATTAGGTTCGACTTGTTCTCGCAATTATGTGCTCAAACTAAATTGCTGGAAGATTCGTCGGACGCTAATGGCTCTAAGTTTCCATGACACATGACGCTGATAGCACGCTGCGCTCGCGTTCTCACGCCAGCGTAGCACGTTTTAAGGAATCTTTCACGATTCTGTCGAATCATTGTTCTTCCACACATGTCTTTGCGTCTGTCATATGTCACTTGTCAGACTGATACGTCACGCACGGTGTCGTGTACTAATGTCCTCGGCTAATGCGACTCTGCCCGACAAGAGGACAATTTCCGGGCCCGCCCCTACCTTCCCGCCATTACGTACTAGAAACAATTCCATAACCATTATAATCATTAATGATGGCGCGCCACCATTAAGCCCGCTTACATTGATTTTCTCTTTTCATCATTATTTATTATCTGAAAGTCAATATTTCAGAACGGCGCGGCTCGTCTCCGCTGCAATCTTTTTTGATTTATTGAAGAACTTGAAGCGTTGTTTGTTTTAATAGTTTACTGGTAAAATTAATTACCGCGGCGAACACAATTTACTGCTAAAAGTGCCGAAGTAAAGTTAACCTTACTTTAGCGTCAGTCGAAGTCGATTCAGGTGTCTGGTTCAGTGTTAAAAAACTTTTGGGTTAAACCGCTTTGTTTTTGTCCAATGTCTGCAGGCGACAAAACTCTGTGTGCTGACAGATGCAGGGCTAATGACAAATTAACCGTTAAAAACTCGTGGAAAGGCGGGGAAAAGAGGTAAAAACTGTGGAGTAAAAAGTAACGAGTCGTGGCTTTTATCTCTGAGCGTGTTTCGCGAAGACAGCGTTTATTTTGAATGACGGAGTCCACTCGGCGCAGTGGGACGACGCTCGACGTCGCCGGCCCCACGTGCCCGCGCGCCACGACCAACTTAAATCAACTGATGTCGGATGTAATCATCGTTTACTGAATCAAAAACCGTTTGATCTCTATTTCAAGCCTTGTTGGCATCTACTTCTCGTTATTTGCATTAAAATACCAGAGTATTATAAATTGAACATAGTCATAATGAAAGATATGGATTGCGTAGTCCATAATTATCTACTATGACCTGTGTTATATCCGTTTGAAAACAAGACTGTCGTGTCAACAACAGGCAATTGCTGCGATACGGAAATAACAAGACCTGGTACTAATTGGATGGTAATGTAATTCGATAGAGAACTATTCCTAAGAAGTTGAATGAATAGGTATCTACGGTTGATAGTGAATATATGTAAACAACAGCTATCATCGACATCCAGTAAATGATTCGCTTCGCACGCGAGCGTGGATTGCTCCCACGATAATTACATCAAGTAATGTGTGCAGCAAATCATACACTACGAAATGAGGCATAAAATGTTAGAGCTGAGGCTTGGGAACGAGACGGGCGTGCGTAATTACCCGACGAGAATGTGGCCGAGTCCTGCGGCCGGGACAGCCGCTAAACTACGAATAAAGTGCTCAGTGCGGTACCCTTAACTCGTTAATTACACTCGGGAACTTAATATACTTACCCGTTTCAAATTTTACAACTTGGAATAACAGTAAGTGTTCGGTATCAAACGTACTCGCTCTTAAAACAATATTTTTAATGAGTGTTCTTCTGAAGGTTGAGCGATGTAGTAAGTACGTCGAAGTACTCGTATCCTCGGGGCATCTATTAAATGGACAGGAATCGTTTCCCACAGCCCGCTCTCGGCTCGTCACGGAATCAATATCGTCTTTTATCTTATGAAACGTGCTCTACATACACACACAGCCTCACCTCGCAGCACGCACACCCCCGTGCTGCCTAGGGTTGCTAACGTACAGAATAAAATGAACAAATACTCAGCAGATAGCGATAATTAATCCAAATTTCTTCGCTCGCGCACGTGTTTGTTCGCACGCTCTCTAAAACTCGGGAGATTTAATTAAATCTCGCTCTCGAGTTGTGATATTAGTTTTCCGTTTAATTATAATTATGTTCGTGAATCGTGTTTTGTCGTTGAACAGTTTTGACTCCAGGGATGAGTCATTTAAAATAAAAATAAACATAGAAAAAACGTGAAAATAAACATTTTATAGCCTCGGAAATGCTAGAGCTAAAAAAACTTGAAACACGTATTCCTACTATCAGTGACATTTGTTCCTACCGCGTCGTAACTCCAAACTTTTACGCCAATTAAAATAGCTGAGTAACTTTTTGTAGCGCTGTCGACTGACGGATGCCGAAATTTATTTGGGCCAGCCAGTGAAGATTAATACGGTTCAAACGAACGAGCGCCTTGTTAATGTTAGTGTAAATACACTGACTAAAATGTGTTTATTAGTCTACAACTGCTCTGTTAAAGTGTGCTATGCTTTAGAGCACTCGAAATACAAACAATACTGTGTAATTGGTGCAATGTTGTTATGCAACATTGTTTTTACGTTACGACTACTGCTTCGGAGTTGTTCGGAACCAATAACGAGCCCATTGTGAGGTTTATTTCTGTTCAAATTGAAGTGGCATGTACTACTTATCTGTAGTTAGTGGGGAGTAATGCACGGTGCGCCGCCGTATGTTAGAATCAAAGCGTGCGCCAGCGACGCAAGTTCAAGTGCAAGAACAAGCCCCATACATCAGGCGGTCAGAAATACATCAGTCAGTGTATGGCATGGGAAAACGTTCGGCTGAGACGCGGCCCGCTTCCTACTTGCCTTATATGCAACAACCGCTATTGCACAAGCATGCTCGCACACGGATTCATCGCCTGTGATTTGTTTTCGAAACAATGTCTATTGTAAGGGTTTTTTTCATTGCACCCTAAAAACATAACATAAACAAAGGACTATATAATCAGTTTCAAATGTTAGGGCCATCCCTATTACTCCCTCAAGTCATAAATATGGAAACAAATTCCCATTCACATTGCCTACTTGTTGTATCGTGTTTTTAAAAACTACCCAAAGTAGGTATACTGAACTTTAAACAAATGATAAAGCCTTTACAATAACGATTAAACAAAATGAATAACAACCAAGTTGCCTACCGCTAAAAGAACTTACAATAACAATTGCTGATAAAGTTTATTGATTTTAATAACCTTTGCATCGGTGTGTACAATGTAGATCGTAAATTAAGAAACAATATTCTCTGAGCATTTCAAAGCTCCTTTGAATTTATACGCGAACCCACACAAATTCAGTTTCATTAGTCACTCTGGTTTATTGTTATTTATTTTATAAAAACATCTGCATAGTTGATAACACTTTCAAACATCAAATTGAAGATTTGATTTAACCTTATTGAAATCGGTGGTAGCAAATATTCGCAGTTCGAAAACTCGAGGAGTTTGTGAGCTAACGATAGACTCCGCTCGCCCCAGTCATACAAAACAAAGTTTAGTCACTGGGGCTTTAAATTCCCTATGTTTGTCAAAACATACTTAAATCTGTCAGGAGGCGCTTAAATCAATTTATTATACAGGTACTCGAAGACACTTCGGCAACGAGCATGTTTACCCGCATGTATGTATGTAAATCTTGCGTTCCTTGCTTCTCAAAAGCCGTATGGAAAACTCTAAGCCTCTTTTATATTCTTATTCCTTATCCTTGTGGGATAATTCGGGCCCATAGGACAGGTTTTTACATAATTTTACCGCATCCCTTTCTATTGGCAGTCCGCTTTTGCGGAATCACATTTTTTTCGCGAAATTTTTATTAGTCACACGGTAACGCGTCGCTAAATTAGAAAACATTCAATAAATCACACGGGCGTAATTCAATTTCGGCGATCGTAAATAAAATTTGTGCGGAGGGTATGGTAACGAGTTTTAAAAACAAACATTTTAGAGAACAAAAAGGATAAACGGGCGTGCGCCCGCCGTATTTGTCGCGAACAATGTTTGTGAGGGTAATTGTTGGAGATGCAAAGTGCTGAGATCAACCAGCCGCCCGTCGGCTCGCGGCAGGGAGCCGCAGGTCTTTGAACTAATACCATCATGCATACGCATGCACTTTGCAACCTACGTCGATGCACTGCTCCTATTGAGCTTTACTGGCTGCTCGTTAGTACCAAGCCGTTTATTACTATGGCTCTATAACATTAACGTAATAGTTCAAGTGATTCATGTGGTTTTGTTTACTAGTTGCGTTGGCGTCAAATACTCTTCATCTTATTAACTTTTATAATAAACGTCGAAAGCCAGTAATTTAAACATAATTGACTAAATAGAGGAAATGATTAAGCTAATTTACAAATAAATATGTATAAACAAAAGATCAATCGGTACGACCCAACTCTTATCTTATCATTCACGATAGGTAATTTAGTCGGACGAACCCCGTGCTCCGTCCGATTCGACCCTCATCCACTCGATAATCGTATCGATTAGATACTTTCTCCTTTCTCGACTCTACTTAGATTACCTTGCATTCTTTTTACGTGACCTAATGCCATCATTAGCCTTTGTCACTTAACGGAAAGAAATCTTCGCTATTCGAATATCAAACTTGGAATGCTCCGAGTAGTCTCACGTGTCGACTCGATAAAAAAGCGAACCATGTGTTCCTAATACATTTAACTTGAAAAAAATCGATAAATCTACTAAATATAAAATTTGCAAAAAAATATGAATAGCTTCGCGGCACATCACAAAAGGCACCCTCGGCTCTACAACACAGACCTTATTCACACTTTACACAATATTCTTAAGACACAATGGGAGATTCAACCGCACGCCAACATGTTGTACACGGGTGTGCTATCGTTGAGAACGTCAAGTCTATCGTCCCTCGTCTTGCGTATGTTTCGGGTTTTTTGTGCGCGAGTCTAATAACTCGACGAGCTTGACGGCACCTCGGCGCGGGCGCAAAAAATGACAAAAGCTCAAGTAAGCTCGGCAGGCGAGGGTCGGGGCGGGTCGGCAGGCAGGCCCGCCGCGCACGGGAGATGCAACGGCCGGCAGTCGATCGCGAACACCCGCGGGGCAACCACCGTACTACTAGTATCGCGAGATCGTAACACGCAACGACTTTTCTCATTCATCATAATTTTCTCCTTTCAGTAAAAAGCTTTTAAATCAACAAATAAAAATAAAAGTGTACCCGGAAATGTGGAAAGTAAACATTTGAACTTAGAAGTGGATTTTCTTTAGTTACAATTAAGATGAACGTATATGCGACAGTGCAACGATGTAAGTGATAAGACGGTACAGTGAAATGTTGGGTTTGGAGATCAAACAGTAGTGAAGTGGACCTACAGCAGCAGGATGACGATGAAATCGCTGAAGTACAGCGAGCGGGAGGAGATGATGGAGGGGTTCAGCCCGGTGCCCCCTCCCCTCCCGCGCAGACAGCCAGTCAGGAACATCTACGCCGAACCCTTCGTAGACCCTAGGTAAGTTGCATCTCATGCAAGCAAGCCTAGACCAACTAACATTATATCTACATATAAAGCAGGTAAGTATGCGACTAACAACTAAAGCTTTGCACCAGTGTGAAGTGGTACTTATAAACTAAAGCTCCTACTTGTTTTTGTATGTTCATCATATATTTGTGTAGTGTAAAAGCTCCTTTATTAAAGTAAATTAAGTTGTCTAAAATGGTAAATTCTATAATACTTATCACAATAAACAAGATACACAGATGATCGAGGCGCTAAAAGCTCAATCTATGTGATTTGTCTACGATTAACTCTTTATTCTGGATCTACAGACAAACACATTATAGTCTAAGATAAAATTCTTAAAGCTTTTGAGATAAGTAACAAAACTATGAACACAAAACTAAAATATTCAACAACAGTAAGATAAAACACATTAGTGAGGCCGATGACAAGTCACATAAATTACTGAGCTTTGATAAAGCCGACGTTGAGACCACGGGACAAGTTCTTAATCATTTCGAAAACATGACCATTGTGATAAATTTTGAATTATTTCGAGTCTCTTTTAAGACAAAACCTTTCTAACATTAAGTAATACCGCGCCTTCTTGACAACAACTTAATATTTGATGATAAGCCATATCAAATGGGAAATATTAAAAGGAAACTAAACGAAATAAGGAAAATGTACAATTCAATTGAGTATTTGAATCAGTTGACGCACTTGTTTACCTTCCCGACCCCAGCTCCACAAAGGGCGGGCCCCTGTATTCATGGCCGTAGTTCAAAGTAATAATAAAGAGCCTGAAGCCAGAAAACATCTATTTCATATACCGCACGACTACATAAACACGGGTCTCCCTGAACCCCCTCAAACCTCCGAAGACCACAGAACATTATTAAAGTAAGGCACTACACAAAACTAATTCTGCGGCTCTTATTCGGGGTGTCCTTTGGGGTTTCCGATCGGAGTTCCCACAATAAGAAATTCCCATTCCAAAATGTAGTTTAGCAGTTTTCCGCGGGTAAGGGATACTCAACAATATGCATATGGTGTGTGCGCTAATGTGGTGGACTAGAAGAGCCGAGCGGATGTGCGGTCCTATATGCTACCATAAATCATATTTTTATACTTGGCGCGCGGTCGGGAGCGGCGGGCAGCGCGGATAGCGCAGTAACTGCCATCTGCGACACCCCAATCGCCGCAGCTTAATTTCAACAGATTCGAGGGCGAATCCCAACTATTAATACCGCAGTATCAATACGTAATGCTCCGACAGTAATGAAACCGAACACACGGTTCCACCGTTATCTAATTTCGTTACCGACTTTTGTATTAAAGGGCTGTCTACATATAATTGTTGTTAAACGTACTTTAATATCAGAAAAATAGTTCCACCTGCCATAACTCAAAAGCAATCGCATCGTCTGCCCATTAAAGTAACCAGGTCAGAAACGAAATTTATTATTGACTTGTTTAATGATAACAATTTGACACGCTAGAGCGATGATAGATAACGGAAACATCATTTGACGCCGTACTAACGGTGAGTAAAGAATGTAATTTCCTTTACAATGTGTTAACAAGGGCCGAACATGGAGGCAAACTATATGACGGTTAAGTGCACGCAACAATGGTGGGTAGATAGCATCGAGGCGCCCTTCATGCCCAGGCGCGCTCGCCAGCGCCAGTTGCCACGCTTCGACAAGGAAATTGACATTCAAAGGTAACCCCCAGCTATGCTTTTGCCACGCAAGCGCGACTAAATATGTCCTCACAAGCTTAACTTAAGATAATAAGATTGATGTGAAACCATGTGGAAAGTGTTTAAGTAGATCTAACAAATACATGTTGAAATTGTTGCCAGGTATCTACGCTTTCAATCAATTTGTATCACAATTGCTTTTGATCGTGCTCATGGATAAATCATAATCATCATCAGGTTTATGAAGTAAAATCAAAGTGAAAAGTTGTGATAGCTTTGCCTAATACTGACAATTTCTTTATAAGATCATGTATCCTATTTATTTTCAAACAAGATATATTTCATAATTTAAAGGATAACTGTCTTAAAAAAAAATAGGTAAACGCATGGATAAAAAGGGATCGTAGGGCATCAAAAATAAATTTCCGCATCTTTGCCAACACAAAAAATGCCCAAACCACTGACAGGACAGGAATATCACGTTGAATGGCAATGCTGATTCTTTGGCCAAAAACTAGGCCAGTTCACTAGTCATCTTTATAACATGAAACAGCACCTATACACGTGAAGTACGTAATTATAAAGCGTTTCATTCCAGAGTTTAATTACGATACAAAACACAAACTTTCCCAAAAACTTAAACATCTACTTCACACATAACTTAAATGTGTTTACAATTTAGAAAATCCGTCACAAAATAACTTAAAAGCGTCAAAGTTTAGTAATTAACGTCGGTAAGTAAACATGAGCAAATGCGCCATACGTCTGCAAAGACACGATCGCCAAACTGAGGAGTTGGGAACTGGCGGCAAATATTTGGGCATATATGGAGCCGGGAAGTTCGGCCGAGCAAGAAATGATTTCCATACGGCCCGGACAACGCAAACACAGTTCACCCATCAAAGTCCAACACAAACTTGCAACTTAGTTAATAGCGTTTAGACGATCGCAAACGTTCCTACCGACCGAATTCACATTCGCTTTGTGCATTGCTTCAATCCTGTTCAGTTTGTTAGCTGCTTCCGTATTATCTTATAATGTTACGATTTGTGTTCAAAGTGCGAGTTTTGCCCAAATATCCGTAGTCAACTGACAGAGAACATAAAATAGAGTTTGCGTTAGATTTTGTCGTTATACGAGTATCTATGGCTCGTGACCTTAATTGCAAACACACGACCAGTCCCCCTCATCTGTGTTGCTGATTCTGCGACGTTTGTGGATTTGCGTACTAACCAGCTTGTCCTCTGCAATTCTTAGAAAAAACAAGATTTCCCAACATTAAAATGAGCACGACAGAAACAAGATATACTGCCAACCACTATGTTTCCATGTTCACGTTCAAGAGTGGTCCGTTCTCAGTAGTTGCTCCTTAAAATTATTCACGGTCCCACAAAGCTAAAGAGCTCCTACGTTTGACTAAACATTTCCAAAACCACGAGACGTGAAGCGTCTAACTACAGCTGAATGCACATCTCCATAGTATATGAGCTAGCCATGTATGTCATCTAACAAACGGTAGCGACGATAGTAGACAAACAAAGCTTGAGTTGATTGCTAATAGTCTCTCGGTTATTACAAGCATTGAGATGGTTCAGAGGAAACTATGCTTTATAATCTACAATGAGTTTATTATACATTTCCTTCTTAAAAAGTATCTCACTGTTCTATCTCACTTGAAGAATTTAAAACGTAATTATCTCTATCTATAAAGCGCTCACAATCTAACCCTTGAACTTCACCCTGAAAGCATTCTTCTCCCAAGCCCATTAGGCATGTTCGTGATCGATTGTTTATTACAACTGGTGTAGCATCTTATTAATAGTTCGTATAATTAGAGGAAACGCCCCATCAAGCTTCACCGTATGTCCTCGGCGACTATGAAAGGGGCACTGAATACGCCGTGCGGCGCGCTCAAACCAATCGCTGCCAACGCAGGAAGTTCAATTATCTTCCTTTAACTTTAACGCATAACGTCGACACAATCATTTCATTAAACTGAATCTTTGTGATTCAATCGCTCATAATTGGACTGATCAAACGGACCAATTACTGGACGTCCCCAGATGAGTGTATGCAATATGCGTAATTATAGGAGCAATGATACGTAATGGAACTTGGATGCATAAATTAATAATGCAAGTCGTACAACGAACTTTGTCACAGAGAAACTACTCGTATTACTAGTTAGTTTTATGACTATATTCGATGTGAAATCGCCTCCACATTATCATGAAACAAAACCGTATTTTTCGTAGCTTAATATATATTTCACGGATGATTCACTCCATACCTATATTTAAAACTCACTCAAAATACGAATGGATATGAAACGCCTGCTCTGTGTAAACAACGTGATGGAATCATAATATTGTCTTTCAATCCAACTGTTCCATATCGAGAATTTGTCAGTGGAGCACAACAAAGCTTATCACGGATGTATGACGTTGCATCTCCAACAAAGGATAATCCAGGATCGTCGCCGACGATGCCACTGTCACAAAGTTGGACATAAATCTTTCATGTTGACGGCGATCGACATCTACTGCGTTCCTTACTTACCAACACACACGTAATCTCCTTCTGTCGTCGACTGTCCTATACTTATTACTTTCTAGCGTTTGTAAACAAACCACTTTTCGTTTGAATAATACACTCGTGGAGGTGAGGCACCGAACACAATGGCGACGCTGTAATAGTTTCCGTTTTGAATAAGAGATGTCTATTGTCTCCTTTCATATTGATTGAGTTCATCTCTTATATTACGACAAATACCAGGCTTCGGAAATTGTTTTCCGGTCAAATTATGGCTAAAGTAAATTTTTATGTCGATTGAAATTTACGGGCAGATACGTAGTAATAATAAGCTACGATATTGGTTTCAGTGTGAGCAGGTAGGTTCCGAGAATCGGTAGATAAATGGAGAGGTTCATTGAACGCGTCGAATAATGAAGTTCTATTAATAGCGAGGCGATATTTCGTCATCTCGGGAGACAGCGCATATTGGTGTGTGACAGTGACACCGGGTATCAGTAGAATCAGTGCCGTCGCCAGATATTTCGGTGCACCGGCAGTCACCGGACGCTTATCGGAAAAGGGTATTTCAGCCTAACCCGTTTAAAAAATAAATAAACTGCTGTCCCGTCCGAATAAATACAAACCTCGCTTTGACACTGCTTCCTATAAATAACTGTAATGAATAGGCGGCTGGCGGTCCCGCAGCAATATGTATGTAATGTGGACGTTTCCTCGCCTGGATTTATTACACTCCTTATTTGAATATTTTATAATTGAGAAGGACATGCTGCTTTAGTATCACAATGGGACGACCAGCTGGTTACATGAAATGCTGTAGAAAGCTCACAAGCACAAAGAACTTGGTCGTGATGGTGAACAAGGTGCGACACATACCTAACTGTATAATGCATTATATTTTAAGCGTACAAGAACCCTGAAACCTTATATAACCGTGTCTAATTGCCGTAAATGCTTATTTATAACTTAATTAATACCAATATTAACCGTTAAATAGATAACTGGTAGATAATAATGTCACGCGCGTTGAGGAACTTGATTTTCTGATAGATTATTATTAATGCATATTGAAGTATGGAGAATGCAATATATCGTTAGATGGAATATTTAATCTTTTCAAGATGACTTAGTGACTATCATATTGAGTCACAGATCTCATGATAGCAATTCGGTGGAAAAAAAAAACATTGAAACAAAAAATGGCTCATTTTATTAAACACCTGCAATTAAATATGCACCCTTAAAAAAAGTATCAGGAATTATTCAACGGTGCTTGTGCACCTTGTTTTTGTCCTTGTTACTTGAAAGCTGCTCTGTATCGCAATACATATAAGTTTAAATTAAGTGAACTACGGATCAGTAATAAGCAGGAACCCCTATCTTTATTGGCTACTTGCCTAGCCGGGCATTAGGCAATAGGTTCAGGTATATTAAGTTAATCCTAGTTTATGTATAAATCTTACCTATATAATAATAAAAACTAGCCTAACGTTTATTCGCAATATTAAAATACTCAACAAAAGGAAACTTATTTCCCATATTATATAGAGCAGAACAGAATATTGGCTCTTAGTACAATACCACTTGGACTGGCTTCTAGTGTTTCCGATTACCACAACTTTTCACAATGTAGTATTTCCCCGACGTTTCGTGATATTCGAGGCTAGTTTTTGATTCGAGAGCACATATTTGGTGAGAGCCGACCAAATAACGGACCACACAGGGTGGCTCCATTTGTCTGAGCTCCTATGCTCCCCGAGAGATAACAAACGTGCTCGCCGCTCTCAGCTGCACTTATCTAAACACTTAACTCGAGCCATACACAAACAAAGCTGCACCCTAACTCACTTTTTACCACGAAACGTCTTTTTTTACCCTTTAGGGCTTCGCGGCATTGCATGCTTTGCGTGCCGACTGCCTTTGTTTGTGTCCGGAAATTCATGCATTTTGCCGCAATGTGCAGTTAAAGGAAGATACTTTAGTAAAGAATGACCTTTCCGTTTTATATATGACGAGTCACCGCTCCCCCGATAACAGGACCCTCAATTACTTTTACTTACCTCCGTCCCATTTTAGTGAAAGCATTATTTGTCCGCTATTAAATAAAACACATTACCGTCCAATATAATTTCCAAGTATAAAAAACCTTTTAAGACAAGCACCTAAAAAAGGTGGACGACGAAATCTTTCTAATAACAGTTTTGGTCTTGTCCAAGGTACACGTCATCGGGCGTGACTAACGAATGGCTCGCCCTACAGACCCTAAATTCAGAGTCGTAAGTATCAGTGACACGACAGCGCCGAGGCCGGCCATCTACGAAGGCTGCCGAACATTACCATAACTCTCACCGACCTATAAACGTAATTAGAGACACCAATAACACACCGAACACTTGAAACACATTAATCCCTTTTGATTAGGGGTCAATGATCTTGGCTGTATATCAAACATTACGAGGCGAGGAATCCCGATCCTAATACAGTCCAGCTTGTACAAATAAAAATAAACGGAGCCACCGTGACGACTGGATTAAATAGTAAACAACGTGTGCTTGGATCCGTCAGAATTAAGATCTCCGATAAGGCAAGATAAGGACTATATTAGTGATCTCCGTTAAGGCTTAAAAGATTAGCGTGACTAATTACTTAAAATATGATAAGAAAGATGTTGCTTAACTTCGATCGGCGATGGTCCCGCCTGACATGTAAAACTCGTAATTATCTAGCGACTATATAGAAACGGTACATACCTACTTAATTCAAATCTTACAGCCATTAATAATCCATACAGAATCATTTAAACTTTGATAGAGATTGATAAATCTACTAGATATGACTGACGCATCGTTTAAAAATATTTTGGTTTGAATATCATATAGTGTCTGATTTATCATAAACTACATGTGCGAGGATGTAATGGTTTGTTTTCATAAAAATAGTTAAAACTTGTTATAGAAATAGTATTACTGTTTCATATACCATACATAATATTCATCTACAAATTAATTAAATCCGCTAATGTAACATTTTTAAGTATCGTTCAATAATGAACAATTTATTTTAAAAAACTTTTTTGTTTTTATTCCGATCCAAATTGTAACTGGAAGGAAGTATCACACAAAAAATTAAATGGCTCTAAGTTCACATTTTCAGGGGTTCACTGTATTTTCAACAGTAGCATTATAAACTACTTCAATCAAACCCCAAGTCTTGGTAAATAGCATTTCTCCCCTTTAACATTAACGTTGTAATCGCATTATAACATGACAACAAAAACCGTTACAGGATCCAACTAGTTTTAATGTATACCTTTTTGCCACTTCTGTGAGTTCATAGCTCTTCGTTTGGGCCACGACACAAACCTCTATAAACTCGTATATATTATTGCGGCGGCAAATCGTTTTTCTACTAAATGCTGTAATCTTTTGAGGTTATTTAATGACCAGCATTTTTATTAACTGACGACGTTTGATTAACTTACTCTAAATTCCGTTTCAATACGTAGTTTAAATGTAAACTGTCCACTACTGCATAATTTTAATGAGTTGTAGTTAATTTAAAATGTTTGATTTATTCCGAATACAACCCACAGCATCAGGAATCTCTATTCCCTGTGTTATATATAATATGTATATCATGCTACATGGAGGTGCCTGAATAAATGAAAAGCAATTGAATTAAATTTTGAGCGAATTGAATTCAATTAAAATAAATATTATTGGATCATCAAAACTCGATAACTAACTCCGAAGACAAGCTATAAATTGAACTGAGCACGTAGTGTCGTAGTCCTGACAACCGGTTTGACTTCTCACAGTTTCTAAATGCCAATCTTATGCATTCATCATTAGCGGACGTCACAGCCATTAAACGTGTAAATATTCACCGCGCAAGTAAACTGCTTTGCAATTCAATGGGTTGGTGCAAGCAAACGAATGACCCTTATCATTTGGCGTGGCCTGGTCAACCGTGCGACGGACGTACCGACCACTTTTATACGTAATAATTTATAAGCCGCGGCCATCTTGTTGAAATATGGACATTACAAATCTACGGAACAGTGCCCTGATTTAGTTTACTTTTACCACACCACACCAAGTCTTCACTCACTGAATTCACAATCCCCGACCAACGTGATATAGCATTTTTACTATTGCAAAATATGAAAAATGAAAATTGCTAATTCAGCAAATTGCACGATTTAAAATGCAACTGTGACATTTTCTTCTATGAAATTATAGCAAGTAATAAATTGCGGGTAGTTTCAAATGACACGCCATTATTTTGAAATTGAAACCGACCGTGCTTAATTGATAAAATATTACACATGGAATTGTCGTTTAATACATTTCACGGGCCATGGGGTTGGTTATAGGCAAAAAATGTAGATGAGACAAAATGTCAATCGTGTTTAATTCAAAACTAGGGTTCTGCTGGCTTGCTGGGACATGGTTAATGTAGTGCAACAAATGAGTCGCGCCCTCACTCATCTCAGTGGTTTTTGTGTCCAAGTGTGTGCCGCAAATGGCAACCCATTTTTGCTTTTATGTGGTTCGCTTTAAAGTTGAAAATTGAATTCTAATGCACTCTACTGCTACCATTTGTAGTGGCGAAATCTTACTCACCCCTGCTCACTACGTACTGTTGCGTTGTCAATAGCTTTGTCTCTACCGCTGTGACAACTGGTGTAGTTTATATTGGTTCTCCACTTTTATTGCAGTTACCGAATCTCAGTAGAGAACAATATTTAGTGAACTTTTTATTTTACGATTATCTTCTTTTTATAATGTTACTTGGAATATATTTCCAACCATTTGTATCTGTTTAAGTAACGTTATCGCACTCAGCCATCGCGTAGTTCAAATTAAACTAAATGCCCTTATCGATCGCTTTGAACTCGAAGTTATTTGTCTTTCATTAGGCTCAGATCGAGGAAATCCAGTAATGGATCCTCATTTGTATCTTCCTCTGTATAAATAATGGCGTCGAGCGACGATCCGCACGCCTCGCAGCCGCCCAAAACAAATATAATTAGAGAGACATTGTCCCGCCCGAGTTGGTTCCGATATTTAACTGTATACACAGCTTTTGGTCTGTGATCATTTCCTATTTTTTCACCTTCTAGAATGGTTACAGACTGATTCATTTTGACCACTCTTATTTTAAACTCTCCTAATTAATTTTGACTGGCTAACTTCGAATAGAATACATAGAAAGTAATACCATCTAAACTTCTCAACTAAGCAGAGCGCTTCGCGCTCACTGCGTCCATTATTTTGAAAGTTATTATGAAAAGGCAAATGTTTAGAGTCCTGACAGCTCTCGTCCTCGCTATGAATGCTTGATAAAATAAACTTTCTACCGAAGTGAATAAACCATAAAACAGCCAAGCCGTCGTAGTTAGTTCTTCGATGATTCCTTTCAGGTAATGGAAGGCAACTTAGACAACGCAACTTGACACCATTGCAACACGTAGAGCCTTTTACAAAAATAGCTTTCTATAACTGTACTAATAAGGAAGAGTAAAATAAAACAACCCAAATCACATAGGTATTTGCACCCAATAGGCCGTGAAAGTTATTACACCATGACCATGTGCGCGGTAAACTCAGAGCAAGGGGGCGCTCTATTGGCAGTACCCATATCAATGTATGCCGAAAAGCGAACACAATCTATTATCAGAGGAGGTGGGGGTGGAATGCGATAAAAAATTTCAATCAGGCAACCGCCGAAAAATATTTACAGTGTAACCCGAGGCAGCAAGCGGGAGGACAATATTGTGGAGCGATAGGCGAGAGGCGCCCGCGGCGGCCGCGGCGACGCCGGCGCGGGCCTTCCGCCTCTTTGTGCCGCCGACTGTCGAAATAATATTGAACTCCGGGTGAAATACGAGCGCCCGCCGAGGGACGCCTCCTGCGAAACCGTTTTTCCGTTTCGCTGAACAATAGCAAGCGTTTAGTTTAGGACTCTCGTGCCTCACGGAATCGGGTCGCACAAGGTGATAGGTATTACATTTTTATGTCAATGCGTAAGATAAAACTGTTTTATTAAACTTTATAACCCACATTCTCGTTTTACTCACATTAAAGGAGGAAAGTTCATGACTTGTGAAACAATTACGTCTCTATTTTATATTCATCGCGTCCGTTTCAAATCACGGCCGTTTGGTTAACTCTTACCGTTTTTGCCCAACCCGGGCTATTTCTTTCAGTATTTATTGCAGTACTTAATTTGCATTTCTCGGGTATTACCGTAATAATATCTTCAAACGACAAACTCCGTAATAAAAGGCTATCGCATACGGCTCTCCGTTAGGTATGGAAATTGTAGGTACGGGCCGTGAGTCCGCCCCCTGCTGTACAGCTTGGCTAATGGAAAATTGTTTATCACTATCGGGTTTCTGCGCGTGAGCACGATTATTTACGTGCGGGCCCTCGCAGTCTACCCGCCGACCAGTAATTGGCCGCTTATTCGATATCGCTTCCATTCATTTCCAGCGATAAACCTGCCTAGTTGTGCCTAGGGCGCGTCTACACTGTCCAGTAAGCTCCTAAGATCATATCGCGTAAGATTATCTCTAGTTATGATTACGGATCAGCAGGTATGAATATTTAAATAGGTACTTAAATGCAAATATACTGAAAGCTTTATTTTAATGACTGTTTCATATATGACATTACAATGTTACTGCTACGCAGTATACCTATTTACCGGTTCGTAGCAAAGTTCGTAGCCACGCGTAGGCAGTTAAACAGAAACCATGTTTTTAATCCGTTTTGGTTCCGTGATCCGTGCTTCTAGCGTTAGTTAAACTAAACGTAAAATGTAAATGTTGCCACTTCCGTCGTCTGATATATTTCTAGGAAAATGATATTCGCTAAATATACACGAGTGGGCGCGTACTTGCGCTAGCCGCGAGCCGCGCTCTCCCATTCATGAATCAACTTCAGCATTACCTAACCGCCACACGAGACGACTAAAACAAACATCACGCTATGAGAGTTATTAATAAGAGTTGCGAGTTCAATGAATCCGAGCGTATGTACCGTATTTAAATCGCTGTATCATTCCGATGTGCACCGAACTCATACACTCGGCCCATCGCCACAGATTACTGCAGCTCTACATTTAATGAGCACAAAATCCAACCCAGCTTTGCGGAAATCAATTACAATATCAATTTATATTTATGAACTCATCCAGCGATCTAAACGATTGTATAAACTTAATTGACTGTCATAGTTAGCCTGGTTTATTACTTCAACGTGTAATTAATATGACTATAGATTAAACTCTCCGTAGAAAATTCTCATTCGTTCGAAAGGCCATTTTGACAAATGTTTTTAATTAATCCGTTGGGTGTGATCGGTGTCGAATAAGGCAGCTATTTAAGTGGACAGATTCCAGGCGTGGCAGACTGCGGCTGCGGCGAGATGTATGAGCGCCACTTCTTAGCATTCTGTTTATTTTGAATTTGCTTTTTTCTCTCTTTTTATGATTCTCGTCTGTGTAAATTCCTCGTTTCGGAACGCTTCAATCTAACTTTCCGCTTTAAATAATAGTAAGCAGTATGTATGGATGATAATTTTATTCAGTTTCTTTGTAGTGAAAACGCTCGTCGAGGGAGGAAATTGGCATAGCGGGGCGATGCTATTGTTATACATTTCGTTTTAAATTGGGGAGCTTCCTTGAATTTACACCCGTGACTTGCAATAGGAGGGTGCGGCGAAGGCTCTCCTCAGAACTAAGACTACGTGTTTATATCGATTGATCCGCCAAGTGTTTTATTCGGGCACCTTTTAATCTTTCTTCCTTTGTCGGACAGTTGAATAAGTCTTTTAAGAGGTACCCCTTATTTTAAATTCTTCGTGAATACCTTTTACGTTTTAATTTGCGTTCAATATGAATTATGCGAAACAATCATCATTGAAAGCCTTGCTCAGTTCGAGGCGCTTGTTTCACGTTTATCTCATTGTTCTTCATTCAACCGACGAGGCAATTAGTTCCGAGGTATCTTAAAATAAACTCGATATCGATGCAACAAAATGTTGTTCGTATTAAAATAAAGTCGATAACATCTCTCGATCGTTTTCGACCCTCACAATGAATGTGGGGGGCGTTTTGAAGTCGACCATAAAAGGAAAACAAAACGTTTATATTGAGTAAAGCAGCCACACCTATAACATCGATTAAATAACTCTTACGTTTTAGAAGTCTTTTTTAAATAAAACAGAAACAAGTAGTACTCACAATTAATCTAGAATTTACTGTTTCTATCAACATAGGCGTGTTGTTATGTATACCGTATACATAACATAACACCACGCCCTACCTGTTTTCCTCGAAAGGTTAGGCAGAGGTCTACCTACTTTTCGTCAGTTATGTTTGAATCCCAGTAATTGGGGCGGCGCCTATTGCTATCAACCATGGAACTGCTACTGTTACTGAAAAATTCACGACAGCAAAACTCAATAACACTTTGCTCATGGTTAAAAACGTTGTTTACTTGTAGATATATTGTAAAAGAGCTTCCTTTTTATAAAACCTTTTTAGTTAATGTAATAATGTAAATTCCACTGGTTCAATTAAGGTAATACACAGGTCGTTGTCCGTTGATAACATTTAGCAATATGGTGTATATTATATATGTCAAGTGTCGTACAAATTTTTAGATGAAACTCAAGTCATCTGCAAAGCGTTTGCGCAAAGAACTTTCGGCATGTTGTTGTCAACCGGCGAACCGGTCACAAGCCACCTGTTTCATTGCAAATTAACTAAATATAATGTGTTGACATTTCCATTAGGTATCTATGATAGAAACGATATCGTTTTAGTTTCATAACTAAACTACTAATGTTATTAATATTGCGCGATTTACATAAACACTGAAAATTACAGCCGTTTGGCAAACATTCAATACAACAATATGAAACTAAAAGTAATTTGTCGCTGGTGAAATATTGTTAATCGGGTTTTCTTTAGACTCTTAGAATGTTTACGTTTAGTCACTGATATATGAATTGTTACAGATCGGATTAACTATACAGGCTGACTGGTAATTAATGACCGATACTTAAACGCGTGACTTTACTCATCATTATAAACAACTTTTACTATGGGAATAAACATGAAATTGCGAAAAAAAAATAACTATTCCCTACATTTTGACGAACTATGCGAACATAAATGTAGGATAAATAATATAATACCAGCCTGTTACTGTCCCACTACAGGGCAAAGCGGCCCAGTGGTTAAGGCCTCGCCTCTCATGCACGAGGTTGTGGGTTCAAATCCGGGCAAGTACCAATGTGACTTTCTGTCAGAAAATACGTACATGTGAATTGAAATAGTCTAGTAGTTACTGACATCGGTGAAGGAAAACATCGTGAGGAAACCTGGACTTATAGTTAATATAAGTTTGAAATCGCCAACCCGTTTTGAGCAAGCGCGGTGATCAATGTTCGTGCCTTGTCTGTATGAGAAGTAGGATAAAGATATTTTATTTTCCAAATATGGGTACATTACATGGTTATATAGGGAATAGGTTCAGCCATATTTTACCAGCAGGCATGCAAAAGTTACAAAAATTACAAACTAAATCCATTAAACTAATCTACTAAATTTTAACAAACAGAACAAAAAACAACACAAAAACAGACATAATTCTTATTTTTAAACATTACAAACTAAGTTACGATTTTTTTTTCACTTAAGAATTCTGTTACGTTATAGTAAGCTTTGACTGTCAAGAAGCTTCGAAACCTTTTTTTGAATAATGATAGCGGAAATTCTTACCTACTTTTTGATATTTTATCATATTATATGACCGGAGCCATGCAGTAAACACTTTTGCTGTCTTAGCGGATTAACAGCTGATAGTTTTTTCACGATTTCAGGTTTGGTCTCATAGTAAAAGTTGTTCATAATGATGAGTAAAGTCACGTTTAAAAAAAATTAAAATACATATTTGAAAACCGTCTTTCTACATCCACTGAGGACACCAGGCAGTATTTTAATTAAGGTTTTTCGTAGTTCGATAAATATAATAAACATTATAAAAAAGCATGCCCAAATATGCATAATCAGTAGATTTCAAGTAATATATATGCAATAACCTGAAAAAAATGTGAATAGGTATCTATATGCCAATACATGTTTTGGCCTATGATGCAAATATGCATTTGCATAAAACCCGGTCTCTATTAATTAATATCTACATTCTTTTTTTTCATTATAATCAAGTATCGGGACTGGCACTCGACCACGCCGTGATGAACACTTTTATTTACTTCTCTCATACCATTAAACCAGTTGAGCGGCCAATCATTTTAGGGCTAAAAGCGTTGTGGTTAGCCTCCGCAGCCTATATTTAGGGGCGCGATGCAATAAAAGCACATCGCTGTCCGGCCCATTCCCGCACGACTGTGCAAGATAAATGGAAGGTCCGGGCTGCGGGCCGGCCGCGGCCAAGGAGACGCGTTCTCACGGCCCGTGCCTGCGTTTCTTTCTTTTTGTTTCATCTGGTTTCCGAGTTAGAGGTCACCGTTGCTCGCTCTGAGACTAGATGTGACCGCTGCACGCGCGATTGCAGCGATAAAAACTGTGCGACAGCGGCGAGTCCCGGACGACTAACGAGCCTTCACTTACCTGCCGATGTTTTTGTAATGCGCCATTCTTATGCTACATTACGATTCCCGTTACTTCCAATGATAGTTACGTTGCATTCAGTATTACCGAACCATGTGCTGTTGTATGTTTGTGTGTCGTCTCGTATGTGTAAACTGGTCGTGGCTCTCTCTGTTAATTAGACACGGCTCTCGCACGGCGCAACACCTCTGCTCATTATTTACCGCTTCATTAAGAGCTCACTCGACGAGCGCCTGTCAAAATCTCGCCGAACGCCGTCCCGCGTCCGTCCGCCGCTTGAAATATCGCAGCATTGTCCTACAATAACGCTGTCGTCGGCCTCGTTAATTGTCTTAGTCGACGCTCTCCTTCGCGGGATCTTCTTTATTTGAAAGCACAACTTTTGTGCTCGTAAAATAGAATGCTCGTTTCCGTTCCCAAACAAACGCATTGCGGTTTTGCGCAACATTTCATTACTAAACTACAAAAAATATTTTAACAAAAACAAAATGAGAGCATTCGGCTCATTTCGGTAACGTGCGGACACCGTGCCTACCGGCCGGTAATAGCACCAACGTTAGATTATAAACAATAAAATCCATTACTCTAATGATGATGGATTCAAAAAATCAATTTCGTTTACAGTTATCTATAAAATGTCGGCAGCATTCGCAATCACGACTTGTATTGCTCGTAGCCATGTTATTTTCATTATAATGTATGATATATGGGCATATTTTTACTTGATTTATGCTAACACATAAACATTTAGGTACTTATTCAATATCCTTTCGCAAATAGTCAATCAAACGCCCAACCCAAACGAGCTTTCAGAGAAAGAGTCCTATTATGTCCATACATGACTAGCTCTAAAGTTAATTATACACTCATTAATTATAATTCCCAGATCATTTTATGTAATTAATTCTAATAGACTATAGTAACCGGATCTTCTCGCAGAAATTAGAAGAATAAACTGTGAGAAACGAATCGTTATAAAGCTCGTCTAGCTTGGACTAGTAATTTAAGTTAATTATATGTTATTGGAACCAAAGGCCTATTATTCAAAATAGCTTCAAGTTATTTCAAATAACCACTTGGTGCTAACAGGTGTACAATTTCAACAGCAAGCTAACGAAGGAGGAAATTGTGCGTAAGTTTTGCATTTTTATAAGCACATTTCCTTTGATGATAAAAGTAAAATGCTGTGAATATTTGCCTTCAGTAAAGCACCAAAATTAAACATTATTAACCTCCAGTATTATATACAAAGTCCACATAATGTACAAAGGCGGCGGACATTTTAAAAGCCATTTAAGGCCAAACTCTGCGTGCCGGAGCATTGTGATTTCTGTACACGTTTTAATGAATTCGTCCTTCCGAACGTTCCTCGGGCTCCTCGGCCGCTATTCAAAAGAAAATTACAGTCAAGAGCCTCCTCGAAACAAACCCTTTAGGAGTCACGCTTCGTTCTTGCTAAACTTGTTCCAATTATTTCTATTCTCTTTTTGCTTATTCCTTTATGCGAGAGGTCATTATATCGGCGTCAGTTGGTGAGCGCCTCGGACGCCGCGCCATATGTTCTCAGCTGAGCCCTTAAATTTAGTCGTGACAGTGAAGTTCGGATAATTGATTAATGGCTCATGGGGCGGACGTGTTTAAACGCTACGGTCATCATTTTTTGCCGGAATCCCCGGTAATGATACGTTCTGATTGTCTTCGAGGGAGTTTAATAAAAGAAGCGCCATATGGCGCGGGCCACAGATTCGCCCCGCCAACAGTTGGTCATAACATGTTACGACATCGATACGAGTTCTCATCTACCTGCTATCAACGGAAACTTGATTTTTTACGCATGTAATAAAGTTACGGAATAGAATTCCAACGTTTTCAATTTACACTTGACATCTGGGTCACCTACTTGTAAAAGTTTTGACATATTATTTGTGTTTTTTCATCTGGTTTACTCCTGAAAGTTGGTAGTAACAGCAGCAAAGTTTAAAATTGACCTAATTCCAAATATTCAATTAATAAACGTCATCCTTGTTTACGGATCCCAGAGGCAATTCAAAACAAACAATTCTCCAATATTGTTTGTTTATTTGAAAATTTGTGTTTTAAATAAACAAAAAATATTGGAGAAAAGTATTAAGAACTCTTGTTGTTTTCATGTTTAAAAGGCTCAGCATCTCACACAACTAAATTATCGACTTTTCAGGAAAAAACATTTTGAGCTGGTAGATCTAAAAGCTCATTGAAAACCAAGATTTACTTTAATTAATTTGTTTCCTCCAACTCCATTTCTGAGGTCTTCGACAGTCGACTTTAGCTTTAAATCCAGTATATTGTGCCACAGATTGGGCGGCGCGCCGATGTCGAGCGGGATGGGAGGGGGCACGCTGGGTAGTGGTCACTGTCAGCTGGCTAACCAGCCGCTGGTGATGCCGGTGTTCCCGCTGCGGGCCAGCCAGCCGAGCCCCGTCCCAGTGTACTCGCCCTCGCGGTTCCACATAGACAAGCGGTGCCAGCACAGATGCACGTGGAAGTGCCTCGCCATCGCCATGATATGCCTCTGCGTCATCTTAGCGGCGATGCTCGCCTACTTTATAGGTAAGATTTTTTGATTCTTTATTTATATTATTGAAAAAATAACCAATTTTACCAATTCTAGGGTTTCTAGTTTTTATTTGATTATCATCATCATAATCATTATGACCGTGATTACAGCCCATAATGATCCACTACTGGCAAACTGACTCCTAAGTAGCATATTGTTATAAGCACACAAAAGATTGCGGCTACCCACTTGACACTGTCCCTTAGTCACCATTAAGATGGGTCGCACTTATTAGGTGTTCTTGAATATCTCCAGATATGAGGTTTTATTAAGTTATATCTTTTTTTTGAGGGCTCACTTTCGACATGCAATGGTCCACTTAAGCATAATATGCTCTTGTCAATAATGTAGACGCAAACTAGTATAATTTAATGAGGCAGCTCAAATATAAACAACAGTATTCCAATAAGGGATTCCAATCCTACAATATCAGACTCACAATCTCACGGATTTTCAATTTGCGATCGTTCATAGATCACGTCTGTTTTCCCACGTTTACATTTCTCATGTAGGTAGGTAAATGACTTTGTATAAACCGACTTTAAAATATCACCATATAACATCTCAAAAATGTATATTTTAATCAAATCAATCGAGTGCCTTTCCTATCTTTATTAGAATCTCCAAGGTTTGTAAGTATCATGAACAAAATTATGCAATTCATGCATTCTACGTCCATTAAGTAAGAAGCTTGTTGCAATTCCCAACTTCGGAAACTTATAACTACTGTACTTAAGTTTGATTGAAAAGTTGCGGCCTGATACTTATGAGCAGGCGCACTTACAGTTATTCATCGTTCTTTGAAATTTATTGTTAAGTCTCATGTATCCGTAATAAATTAGCCAGGGACCTCAACGCGAAAACTTTTACTTTTACCATGGATTCAGTATTGATGATTCTGAATACCCTGGGTTAAAATTTTTCGTCGGTTATATAAAAAAAAATCTGCTCGGTCAAAATGTATGGAACAGCTGTTTTATTTTTATAACCGACCAAAACTTTCAACGCAGAATCACGTACTGAATCCATGATAACAGTTTTCGCGTCGATGTCCTTGCCACACTGTATATTCAATTGTAGTGAAACTGTTAGCTTAATCTACATTTATCAAAATCTACAGTTAACGAACTACAACTTCGAACGACAATTTTAACTGCAGACAGTTAAACTAACTCCGTGTAGGCTCTCTTTAATATTGAAATATCCAACTACGAGTTACACTGACGATACATCTTTGTGTCTTAAATCACAGCGGGATGTACGGGACTCTCGTTAAGAGAGTATTTTTATTAACTCGCTCGGAATGCCGATTAGAATATTCATAACATTATTCTTTCACAATCCATTAGCGTTAGTGTACGGCCTTCGTTGGGACGTCAGAGACAAAAGTTTATTGTAAACATAATGACGCCATGTGGGTTAAATCCATTTCAATATTACAAAAATAAAATAAATCGTTTTTTAACCCATCATAGGTATCGGTTAGGCTTTTAGTAAAACTGACCCCCACGTTCGTTACACAGGTAATTTAATTTAGGTTTGGATCCACCGACTGTGGTTAAACAATACCGCAAAATGTTGGTGGTTCCGATGCCTTTGTTGTCCTATCAAAAATATTGCCTACCATTCAAATTGCTATTTCGAATACAAATTCAGACTAAAACTATTAACGTTATTACATGTCTGAGCCTAATCCTGCGAGCTCGCAATCTGATTGTTTTACCAGATTACAAAGCAATGTAAAATTGCACTCGTATGCTTTTATCCCCTTAATGCCGAATCGTGCCTGAAGCGGGATTCCATCCAATTAAGGGGCTAGTTCTCGTACTGTATGATTGGAAACCGACAAAGGAATAGCCCTCGAGGGCTACACAAGATTATATAGTCCCTCGGACTTAACTCGCACTGAAACAGTAGCAAAAATAACTTTTGCTTTTATAAATTGCAACCTATTTGTGGACTAAACATTTCCAATGAACAAAGGAAATTGTTATTATTTAATGGTATATCAGTTCCAGTTCTACCGCGCTATCTAGGTACTTAGTTATTTATTTTCTCTGTTTACCTTTGCATGTAAATTCAACTCGTTTTATAACTATTGACAGCAGTAATCATACGTCGTAAATGCTTATTTAAACACCGACTCCGACTTCAATCAAATTCTTTCTTCGTGTTGCCCAAAGTCATTCTAACGGAAAACAACCATAAAAATACTTTTATTCATTTATCGTTATACGACCAAATCATAATAGAAAAATATTTCCATCATCACACCGAACTCAATTACTGAAGGTGATAAATTCAAATATTCACTCCGTGCATGCAAATGAGTTGATTAAACATTGATGTTTCAACGAAAACAGACGTTGACCATTAGTCTTTTATCATTCTTTGTTTAGCCCGGCGATCCACAGAGAGGTTCGTAAAAAACAAAACAAACATCAGAAAAATATAAATGATGCGCCTAACGCAAGGCAACGCGCTGCGTGCCGCGGGCCCGCGCGCCCATGTTTCAGCCGTTATAAATTATCTTACACTTCCACGTCCCATGTTATTTCACTACGAATACATCAGCCACTCGCAATCCCTGCGTACCGGGTACCTGCCAAACGACCAATCATAATTTATACATGCGAAATGCTTCATAAATCGCAAAAATAAATCCCTGTTTGATTTAACGACGAACAACTAATCCCTTCCTTGCGGTATAATAAAACACTACATTACATTTTATATCTAATGGAATGGCACATTCTCTCAACTGCATGTAATGCTTATTGCCGTACTGTACCTACATGTAGCGAAAGCATTTTACGCTAACGACGGAAAGACACGGAACTACATAAAGGACCTTACACAGCTGCAAGTTTACACAAAAACAGTGGTTAAGTGAATTCTATATTTGTAGCAACCTCGTTAGAAGTTTAGTTAACTGAAGAAGCTAAAAGATTACGGCCTTTCAGTATTACAACACAAGTGGAAGAGATCAATTTATTACTTATGGGTAAGTACAGTTACAATCGAGAAAAGTAGGCCATTATCTGTAAGTGATCACCAGCATTACTTTCAAACCGCAAGCAGACGAGGCATCACCAAATAACATGAACCCGTCACGGGTCGCGCCCGCCGCCGCCGCCGCCGCCACCTCTGACGACGACGCAATTCTTTTGGCCTATATTCGAACACACATTTACTCTGCCGATGCCGAGCCCTCGCAATTACTTTAACAACTCGAACGATAATGACTGTGTATTCTTTGTAACTCGTTATTACTGAAATAATCATCGCAGCACAATTTTACACTCAAAAAGCATGAAAGCTTTTGTTCTGTGTTAAATAATCGAGTTACTCGGAAACACTAGTCCAACAAAAGTGTTCATTTTTCCATTAATGACGTAAGCAGTCTCAAAGAAGTTATTTCCGAAATTCGACCCTAACGAGGGTGAGGAAAAAATGTGTTTTTACTGTCAATGTCGTGGAGCTATTTGGCAGGATAAGAAAAGGAAATAAGTGCGGCTAAAGCGTCGTATAAATGTGGCCACTCGAGTTCCAGGAATTCCTAAGTTCGTTTAAGTAAAAATACTTAAGCATAGAGTCAGTAACGTTCTTCGCAATAAAGCTATAACAGAAAGATTACGTTTACTTAACTAGGAACATAAATGAGCTCCAAATTCTTTTACTGCGTTTTTAACAACTAAAGTTGGAAGACATAAACACAGCAAAAGTTAGAACGTTTCAAGTGGTTGTCGCGCTGGCGATACATATACATACAACTATTGTATATGTATACAGTTTGCACCTACTGGGCGACATCACGCGAATCCCGTATAACAGTGGAACATTCGTAGAAACAATATGTCGTTGGGTGCACAGCCACATTGCCATTTACACTGAAAGTGCTCAGTCGCTGTAATGTCGGGAAATTACTTTTGTTTATTTCCCTTCAAGCGAAGTCTTTTCAAAGTGGAGGGTGGCCGCGACGGCAAATTATGTACCTAATACCAACTCAATTAGAGGCTTAAATGATCATTTATTCCGAATTAAATTACTTCCTGTACTCAAGTATATTTATATAACTCTAATAACACTTGTGTACCTCTATAAGATATCCTTAATAAGTCAAGTTAATGATAACTTTCAACTTCTATATCTTTGTTCTAATCTGGAAGTAAAAGATAAAAACTGAGTCTATCAGAGTTTTGTTATTCCGTTCTATTTGTAAACTAAACTATTTAGTTAACGATCCTTAAACCTTTTTAAAACGTCCAATTATCTTCATTTTTAGTAATGCTTGCTCGATTATGCGTCTTTTTATAGACGTTTTAATTTAATATCTTAGTTACTTCAGTAACTAATTAAGTAACTGAACGAGAATAGACAATCTAGTTTCAAATACAAGACTATAAAATGAAATATAATTGTGAAAACAGTTTGAAGCTATCAACGTTTAAAATAGTAATTATAAACGCTCCTCGAATGTCTAAACTATAGTTTCAATTTAAGTTAAGCCAGCGTTCTATTAAACAGTTTGAGCAAACACTAAATAATACGCTTGAAGCACGCTACGTGAACCGCTAACAACTTCACTATAGTTTCGGCAACGCGTTCTACTTCAGCTGAAACAAAAACTTGTTTACATACATACATAACTAACTCTTATGAGCACTGAAGGGATTAGCACAGGGTTTAGGGTGAAGCATTATTGCTATTATTAGATGGAAAACTCAAACCACATTTGGAAAAAGATTTCAAATTAATGTAGTAGAAGAAAATTTCAGGTTTTTCCTTCAAGAAGTAACAAGCCCTTGCTTTCTGAAAGAAAATCGACATTAAACTGATTAAGTTAAAAATGAAACAAAGTTTATCGTATCCCTATTTATATTATGGGACAATAAGTACTATTTTAGACGACACTAACGCCCCATACTCAGTCCAAGGTATTTATTTTAACTCACACAGTTTTATATAAAGACTCGATAAAATAAAGTCAGCCGATGCTTCTTGAATGTAATGTAATGAACCGAGTGGATGTAAGGTGTCTCAAGTCAATGAGGCTTATCGTATCGGATCTCACTTCATTTAGAGACCCGTTAAATTATACAGGCGCGATAAGGCAGCATGTACCATATCGCCTATCGATGGCAGCGGCGACCTGTCCACTTCAAAACGATATACGCTTTTTCCAACACGGCGACACAGACGCCTCGAAATTACCACATTTAGATTCCCGTAAGATAATATCAAAACCAATGAATCTGTTAAACGCTACCTATTTAACTTTAACTTTTGACTCCTACTTTTTTACTGAAATCTCATTAAAATAATGATTCGAAATAACAATAAAATATTATCGGACACGCCTCCTGGCGTTCCGGATTTGTATCAAATAAAACCCGGGTCTGTAGTTTAATCCGACATAAATCTCCGGGTTTGCGCCGGTAGTTTTAGTGATGTAATGAAAAAAATGAGAACCATCTGTTGCACCCTTCATTACGTGTATGGTGTATGAATGGGGGCAAATACAGCACCATCAACTTTTTAATGTAATTGAAAATGTGAGGACCCCAAATGTTTTATTAAAGCTCGCTCTGTGAGCGTTAACGCTTTTCAAGTGGTTCGCGCGCACGTTTGTACGATCGGTGACGCTTTTGTTGTAAAAATAATACTGTAATATAAATAACAAACCACTATTTTGTTTAGCACGCTAAAATATATGTAGGGAAGTATATGTACAACTTAAAAAAATAGAACGTGGACAACAGTTTTATCAAAAGCATAATTTATGATTTGTTTTGTAAAATTAACATATTTACTCATACAAAACAATATCGTATTATGTTATTATTTTCTATAGTAATTAGCAATACAGCTAAACGTAACAAAATTTTACATCTTGTTTATAACCAGTTACTGTCCATCTTTTTATACTTACCCTTTTTTATTGACCTAACGTATCGATTATACCAGCTGATTTATAAAGCTTAGGTACGTCGGCCACGCTATATTTTGTAAGTCGGTGTCATAAATTTTCTAATACGCCGTTATTTCATAAACAAAGCCAACATGTACCTATAGCTAACGAGTTTCATGGAGAATAACTTTATTTAATGACAAGATTTTATGATGATGTAATCAAAATTTGGATTTGTTTGTCTTCCCTGAGAAAATGGGGCAAACAAACCGCGACCTCGTGCGAACACAGTTAACATGCGCAAGTAACAAGGACAGAGATATTAGATCCTGCGTGTAATGAAAGGAGACAGCACACATGAACACGGGAAGATTTATCACGTGACTAATGCGAGAATGTGCGACGGCGCGTCCGTCCCCGGGGACACTATCAAACGAGTTTCGCTCCCCCAACGCACGATGCAATCTATGCTGAATCGTATTACAATAAATTGTATTAACTCGAAAAATAGTGGAGATAGCAAACATAGTCCATCTGCACACAATCGTCGCTTGCATCGGCTGGCGAGCTCGTCATCTCGAGCACCCTCCATTTCCTCCCCGCCGCCGCTCAATACACAAAATTTATAGATTTTACGAGGGATCATCGGGAAAAGTCGCGACTTACCACATTGTCATATTTCATTTTCTTGCGAGGAAATTACGTCATCTTTGCTCGTTTATCTGAAAACATTGTGTACGATGTGTGTTATTATTTTCGGAGTAGGGCTCTATCTAACTGAATATGATGTTGGTTGGGGTTCGTTCAAAACATAAAAACAGCTTTCATAAAAGTGCTATATGGTGTTGGTCACACTTATATTTAAACGAACCTGTCGAACATCAATGACCGTTCAAGTTTTATTCATATTTATGACTGTTTGTTGAATTCTATTTATTTCCATTCCATCAATATTTGATGCGGAGCAACGAACTAGACATGTTTTATGTTTCAAGTCTTTGAACTCAATAACATATCTCATTTTAGAAGTATGATTTTAAATCCATCTCGACATACGCATATAGCATTAACACTGAATATAAATTGCCTGCTTAACTATTGGTTGTTAAGCCGATAAAGGTTATTGTTATTGAACTATCTACCCTCAACACGGTATAGTACCTAAAGTTAAATTGTCCAATCCTCAGCGCAAACGGCCAAATGGCGTCAACGTTTCGCGATCTTATCTGAGAGTAAATCTTGGGGATAGATAGGCAACTGTTGGGCCGGCCAGATAACTTAATTGCTCCGACACCGCTGGGGGTTATCTGGACGAATTATGGAACGTAACTGCAAACACTTGACAACGTGTCAGACAAAATATTCACACATAAAATTGAATTAGTAAATTGGCTCTACAAAAACATAACCACATGTCTCTCGACAAATTACTGAACATGTTAATTAGGCGGAACGAAATCTGGGTTGCGTCAATTAAGTAGATATGGATTGATATATTGCCCTTGGCGCAACGCACGACATATTAGGCGCATATCCTGCGCACGCTCCGAAACAAATAAACGTTGCATCCCCATCCGAGCACAAATCCTGAGCGATCGTGAGCTTCTTACAAAACTAATAAATGAACGCAATAAATTCTCTTTACATTACTGACATTCAATGGCTCCCTTGCAGTTTCTATTGAATATTCCACCGTAGTATTAAAAGGGAAAGTGCCTACTATACATATTTCAGTGCTTTACAAAAAATATTGACCACTAATCAATTACATCGATAAGATCCTATTTGATGCTTCAGTAGCTTCAAAATAAATAGTAATTTCGTCAGGACTCGTGTCATCTGAGCCCGTGCTTTTCTTAGTTAACACCGTGAAGAATCATCCAATTAGATTGCGTAGCGCGGCATTTTATGATCGATTCGATAGCCAGCAACTGTCGCATAATGAGGAGACAACAGCATTCTCCCGAACAAGAAATGGTTGGGTGTCGAGCCACCTACGTGCTTTCTGAGACCGGCCCGCGGCAGCGGAACCAATCGCTTCGTCACACCGCCACGAAATGCAGCACAGCCGTGCTTCGCTTAATTAAAACTCGACGGGACATCACGTCACCCACCCTGCATTCATACACTTCTTAAACTTTAAAATGACATCTCTTATTGTGTCGTATTTCGTAACACATTGCGCCCAAACGACGCCCGTGTGAACACTAATAGAATTACTGCTCGGCTACTGGGCATTATCGATGTGAGCCATCGATAAGAAACAAACTTAACGGAAACTTAATTGGATGACCGGCTTCGACAGAAAGATTTGGATCGTAGAAATTATTTTCTATTGATAAAAAAATGCGACTAACGATTTTATACTTTGTTTTAAAATTACAATTTCTTTGTTGCAGCGTTATCGTCAATTAAAAGTAATATAGACAATTCTAATTGCATCCTGGTACAAGATGTAAAAGCAGTAACACATGCACAAGGAATTAGGGATGCCTTATCAACGTCATCACCTTCAGACGGTATGTTGAAACATTTTATAATTTTGTACTAATTTGGGTGTTTACTTTCGACATATTCAAGAGAATGTAAAAGATTTCGCACGTTTTATTGCAGAATCAATATCAACTTCGTCTTTAGGCGGGTGGTCAACTACAGCGGAAGCAGCGTTAGAATCAGTAATAATACCACAACAAGCGCAACAAGCAGCACCGCCACCATGGTCACCCGCGTTAGAAGTTAGAGAATTCGACGAGTTACACAGTGCAACTATACCTGCTTACCAATTTTGGAGTTCTGAATTCCGCAACAAACAGCCCGCCTACGTTAGCCTTAACTTCACAGTTCCCTGGGGAGCTAATTTCGCCGTATATGGTAGGCGAAATGTAGCTCCTAGCGTAACACAATACGACTTTGTAGAATTCATTCGAGGCGGTAGGGTCGATCACAGACTAAGGCGTAGAAGAAGTCCGTTCAGAGATAATCGGTTTCAAAGTAGTCTTAACGACTGGGATGCACTATTGAGCACGATTAACCCACTGCATAGATGGAATCATACGATAAGCAAAAGGTCAACGGATATGAGAGTAAACGTGAGCATATTGCAATATCTCGACACAGGAAGATGGTTTATATCTGTATACAATGACGAACTGCAGCCACACAATGTTGAAATGATCGTTTCTGAAGCGGAAGGAGTCACTAACTCGTGTCCAGATGATTGTTCGGGTCACGGGTCGTGCTACCTCGGGAAATGCGAATGTATGGACGGCTATGAAGGACACGACTGTTCGAAAAGTAAGTAGAAAATATTCATTAAAGGAGTCTCTTATCTTCGTAAAGAAGTGCGTAAGTAATAACTCACATTTGTTTTCGCAGGTGTATGCCCAGTTCTTTGTTCGGGGCACGGCGCGTATGCAGGTGGTGTATGTCACTGTTTGGAAGGGTGGAAAGGCCCGGAATGTGACGTTCCAGCACACGACTGTGAGCCGGCAGACTGTTCCGGAAGGGGTCAATGTATCGCCGGCCATTGCCACTGTAAGGCTGGATGGAAAGGACAAAAGTGCGACGAAGGTAAAATATTTTCGCAAACTAAAACAAAATTTTAAAATGTGATCAATAAAATCAATAGAAATACTGACTTACATATTAAATATATTCAGAGGACTGCCTTGACCCAACCTGCGGTGGCCACGGATCGTGTGTGCGTGGTAGATGCGTGTGCCGCGCGGGATGGCGAGGTGCCTCCTGCAGTGAACGTGATGCGAGGGTTCAACGTTGTCTTCCCGCATGTTCCCAACGCGGTGTTTACGACCTAGATGCAGGGAGATGTGTTTGTGACCCACTTTACACCGGAGATGATTGCTCACAAGGTAATGGCTACAAACAAGTTTAAAGTATTATGTTGCCTTACTTGTACATCGGCGTTTTAACTGCATTTCTACTTTATAGTGGTATGTTCATTGGACTGCGGGCCTCACGGTGTTTGTGCCGAGGGCGTGTGTCGATGCGATGACGGCTGGACCGGCTCCATGTGTGACCAACGACCCTGTGACACGCGCTGTCACGACCACGGACAATGCAAGAATGGCACGTGTGTGTGCACACAAGGATGGAATGGCCGACACTGTACTTTGCGTAAGTTGCGACATTCTTATTCAATACTGTACGTTCTTTGTTTCATGCTGCACATATTGAAAATATTGAAGGATCATCGACTTTTCTGAATCTGATTTCTGAAACCAACTCTAATTCCATTAATACAATATAATCGAAGTCAACGTTGCATTGCACTTGTTAGTGTAATGATCAGAAAAACATTATCTACTACCACTTGACAAATTATTGAATGTACGCAGCTGGTTGTCCAAATGGCTGTACTCGTCATGGACAATGTCTTCTGGAAGATGGAGTGTACCGCTGTTCTTGCGCTGACGGCTGGGCCGGCACCGACTGCTCCATCGCACTTGAACTCTCTTGCAACGACAACGAAGATAACGATGAAGGTAAGTGCCTCTCTTTTACAGAAAATAGGCTCAGAAATAAGACCGATTACATTTAAACAATCCAAACAAACCATATTGGCTGTCACTTGACAATGGCTACACTTTTGAAGATGGCATGACGGACTGCTCCGACTCGGAATGCTGCAGTCGACCTGAGTGCGCCGAGCACATCATGTGCCTAGCTTCCAACGATCCTGTAGAAGTACTCCTCAGAAAACAGCCGCCTTCTGTCACCGCGTCCTTCTATCAGCGCGTCAAATTCCTCATAGAAGAAAACTCTGTCCAGAGCTACGCACACATGGACGAATATTCTGAAAGGTATGTGTAGCATAAGAAAACGTCTGAAATGTTAACAAACACCAAATCACTTCATGTACGTAAAAGATGTCGTTAGTACTAACATAATACTAACCATTTTAGGATCAGTAAACTAAAAGACAATACAACGATATCTTTTGCATCAGTTGGTTTAGGACTGACCTGTCGGTTTTGCACAATTCATGAATAATTTATATTTGCACTTTACAATGATTTTAGATCCGTGATATCATCGCCGTACTGTAATGTATAACCGTAAGAAGAAGATACAAAATTCATTACGACATAAATGATTTAGGAACTAGCACCTTCACCATATAATTCCCGCTCATCTTCCTAAACCTCTCCGAGGATTTGGTGTGGTTATTTTAATTTAATTGGTAACTTCAAATACTTTTATAACTTACAATTTATTTTCTCATCTGGTGGAAGTGTTTTGATTTTCCTCTGTTTTCTCGAGTGTAAAAATTATGATTTATTGTTTGCGGTCCTAGCATGGTTATCTTTTACCATTGAATTTATTATTTCAATTATGAGTTTTTGTATTTTGTTATTATTTTTCACACCAGATCCGATGTGTTGTGTATTGTCTAATGTTCATCCCTTGTGTGTGTCTAACCCTACCTGTTTGTCTAAACAAAACAAAAGCGTATTATGAATAACAAAATGAAATTAGAAATAAATCAGCGCTCAAAAGCTTTCGAACAGTTTTGTTTGTCTTCAAAATAACTTTACATAAGTAAAAAGGTAAAAGAAAAGAAACTTGAATCATGAAAGCATTATTTAAATCATTATGTACGTACAATCTTGATACAAAAATAAACATACAAGTTTAAATTGACATAATTTTTCTAAGACTTACTTTGTTACCACTTACTTTAATACTTTTATAACGATCTATTAGAAAAAACTTAAACGCGTCTTTCATGATCTAAGTTGGTAAACAAATTCTTAAAGTTTTTATTTGCCCTACTTTATACCGTGTGCGTTAATAAAAGTTCGAACGATCTCTTAAAAATAAATAAGACAAAGCAAAACTGAAAAATAAAAGTAGTCAACCCACCTCGCTTAATATGCAAAAGCGCCTCTAAAAGTTTGTTTGCATTAAAACACGAGCCGCTTCACTATTTTATTTAAGTTCAAAAGTCTAGAGTGGTTATATTGCGTTCTGGCATTTGTTCTATCAGCCCTTGTATTCGTAACACATGACGGGTTCCTCCATGCATTCACCATCCAGCATGTTTACTCTCCACATTCAATCTTTGGTGCAACCTGCAATTGCAACTTTTCTAAATTTATCTGTATTGAATCATACTGCATATTACCTATCGATCAATAGTGGTGGTTGTTCTAATGCAAACGGGCTTCGTCTGTGAATCGATTCGTAAATAACAGAACTTTGATTGGTAAATACAGTGTTAAAACGCAAGCTAACCAATATAGACGAGTGCAATCGGCTGGAGCGGTTGCAAAACCGGGGTGGGGTTGCACTGAGGGATGTAGGTATCTGTGTAGTAATCTGTCCTGTCTTTCTGTGTCCCTGTGCCGCCGTGTGTCCGCCACTCCTAGCGAGTTCTGGAATTCCTTTACACCATGGTAAGTGTCAGTCAGCCCGCCCTCGCCCCTCAGTGTTCAGTATCTGTTCACCTCTTCCCTTTTGTTGCAAATCCTGCATATGAGTGTGATGCCGGTGACCTTCGCGTGTCCCACAACAGACACGCGGATGGTGCCACTGACGCTTTTTCACTTTTCGTTCAATCCTTTGTCTGTATTCGTTTCATTCTCTATGTGTATGTAACATCTGTATGTTTGTCTTGAATGTTTTCGTGTGACTGCGACAAAATCCTCGCAATCTCAGCGTAAATCAAGCACCGCCGACGGTCCGCAAACGCCGCGTCTCTTTTCAAATATGATTTGCCGCAGTCACAATTGTATTTTGTACTGTTTATTTGTCTCGTCTACTGTGCTTATATTATAGTTCACATATATACTATGGAATAATTTTGTTATACTATATGAAACTTAGGAAAATCATTTACGCTTTCACGCAAAACGTTTTTAACACAATCGATAGGTGTAGGGCTTGCAAAATATACAAATCGTCGCGAATTGTATATTATCAATTGAGCAAAATTTCAGCGAACACGCAAATTAAGCTTCAAATAAACTTACCCTTTTATGTGTTCCTTACCCTTTGTCTGCGTCTTTCATCTGTTAACCAACCCCCTACCCTTCGCCCGAGCTCTTTATGTGTTTAGATCCTCACCCTTTGTAACTAACCAAAACACAACTTATTTGAATGTATTCCTACTACTTCACAGCGATACGATAGCAAAATTGTCGACATTGTACATTACAACCATCGCTTCCATTAATCAGTCATCGACGACATTTTATTACACTTTGAAATTGGTGCAACGAACGTATTTTTCTCGATTTTCTTTCATCGCTCTCAGAACTGTCTGCCTCTGCACCAGCATTTATATCTGAATCTGCCGCATTTTGATGTCTGAAGGGCAGCACAGTTCTTAAAGCGTTGTGTTTAATACTGTTTTGAGTTTTTGTTGTTTTTTACTCTACCAACTGTTAATGTGTTTTAATGAAATTTCTACCCATTAAATAATGTTGAATTTATAATGACCGTCAGAAACATACAATAATTATTAATGACTTGTCCTCTTTTCAGATACAACTTTACTTAGTTAGTCTAAACGTGTGTTATGATAATAATTTAAAAGTGCCCTGTAACTTGTTACAGATAATATTTCGGGAGGTGCCAATCTGCTTACAATGTTTCTTTTTAGGTATATTTTTCATAACCGTATCATATGGCATTTACTGTCGGCCTTCGCGGAAACATGAAGAGGATGAAAACTTTTACGATATCATATTCTTAGAAGTGGCATTGCTAAATACGTAGTTCTTGGTAACAAATAAGAAAAATATTTTACTACTTAGCTTGACACATAAATATTTTATTTCTTTTTGTTGATTGAACCCATCTACTGTTTTATATTACACAAATATATTTTATGATATTTTCAAATGCGTTCGTCTCAGTGTATTTCAGTTGATAAATTCTCGAGGATAAAATCGTAAAAAAAAATCTGTTATAATAATACAAAAATATGTAAAGCTTAGTTAAGAGCTTTTGCTTATCGAAGCGTTTATGTAGCCACGACGCTTGCATCAACATTAATCATAAACGCAATCGTGATAATGAAGTATACCTACGATATTATATTGTTGGTGGTTTATGTTACTCTTTTTAGATGAATTTAGATTTATTTAAATAATAGGTATTGTGACGTCTTCGTTTCAGACATAAGTAGTCACTCCATCTACTATTGAAAAGTAAATTCAAGATAATAAGAATTGGATATTGAATTAAACATTCAGTAGGTACGCATCTACTATCTCATAATGAACACAATCCATGAAGCATGGGGTTCTACTGAATCTTGGTAACAAACAACATTCTTAAGTAATGATTGAAACTGATTGTTGTTATGTTAATTAACACTAAAAGCAAACCTAATCTCTTGTTGTTTTCCGATCCTTTACGTCAACATTTTTCTTGTGCACTTTCAGCGCCGGGTTTTTGGCTCTGATATCGGTTTTCACGTCGTATTTTTAAAGCTTTTTGCGCCCCCTGCGGAGACTCGCTCCGGGTATCCCGAGTCAGGAGCTACATTAAAAGTAAAACTAAGTTCACGCGGATAAAGCAGTGTAAACCATTTTCTATCAAAATATTTACTTATAATTTTGCCCATAATCAAACCTCACAACAAAAACGAATTATATTCCTTCCAATTTCAATATTAATGATTTCGCGAACATTTCTTGCACCAATTTCATCTCTCATGAATATGTAACCGAACATTCAAACATGAAGTAATATAACAAAATTGATTGACTATGGTTTGTGTGGCAGCTGTTACATGCATACATACCTTTCTAGGTAGATTTCCGTTTACGTTACTTTCTATGGTACCTACCTAATTTATTAAATTTTTATTTTATTGGCTATTTAGAGGATCTATAAATAAAATGTAAACAGAAATGTGTCCTAGAGAATTAGCTGATCCTAATACGAGAATGTGCAATGCTAAGACTTCTTATTTATTTTATTTTTCGATATTATTTTCATACTTTACTTCACTCTCACAGCGTTTTCACTATGAAATATGAAGCATAGCACGAGACCTCGTTCAAAGTTTTATGATCGAAGGTGTGCATTCAACGATACGGTTCACACATCATTTTTATGTCTACTATCTTTTAGATCAGGGGCTATAGCTAAACTCCGGCCATGCATAAAAATACTAAGGCTTTGAAATAGGTTTTTGCATATTAAACAATTAAAAATTACAAGATAATTCCGTGCACAGAAAAGAGTCATATTATTTTTTTCTATGTTAGAACAGAAACAGCCATTTTTAGTCGTCTTTAAAACCTAAAATTCAGTTTCGTGCTAAAATAGTTGCCAATTTTTTTTTTTTTTTTTTTTCTTTTATAAAACCCATAATTTCTTGAGCAAAAATAGCCTCTTAGTTCTTATATGTGAACCGTATCGCTGAATGCCGGGTGCTGTGGCTCGTGGCTCGAACTGACGTGAGCTGGTCTGTGCAGCCGCGTGTCCGTGATGCGGGGGCAGGTGGTCTCTCCCCAAGGCCTCGGTATCATCGGCATCAGAGTCTCCGTGGATCGAGAGGCTCGCTTCGGATTCACGCTGACCAGACAGGGTGGATGGTTAGTAAATAAAAAAGAGATCCTTTTTCTACTGTTTCGTCTAGGTTTTATAGAGTCCTCATTGCGGTAAGGTATTCACATACCGTTGGTAAGTGCGTCGACAATCCTACCTAACATGGTAAGTTTATGGTATTCCTCGGAATGCCCTTTGAGCGACTCTCGTTCTCCCCTATCAATTTAGTACAGTTCAGATTTTCGTAAATAATGAAATTTTTGTAATTGTTGAACCGTGTAACCTGGCCTTAGCAGTCTTTTTACTGTGATATCTTCAGATGGCTTTTGGCAACAAGTAATGTTTTCGATATTGAAGTCTAGTGGTATGATCAAATTCTCAGTTATACCCTCCAAAGTTAAGTTACTTACTACGGGCTTGATGAATCAAAATACGTGATGCTGTCCCACGAACCCAATACCTATCAGGCAGCAAAAAACAAGGTATGCAAACTATTCAGGAATTACTTAATACCTTTTTATTTACTTACTATTAAAGAACAGTTTTAATATTTGTTTTTACTTTTGTCAAAATTAATTAGTCTACAATTAATGATATAATTATCTTGGCATTAAAGTTGTTCAGAATCTCATTCTTTAAGCTTCTACTGAAAGTTGCCAGTGTGACTGCGATAGACCGTTAAGTAATTTTAATGGTTGTGTTTACTTCAATTAAGTATCAACCGACATTATAGCATGAGCGAGGAATTTTTGTAATTATAGTGGTTTGAAAACGCCACCCATTAAGAGACAATTAAACGTAATTGTTTCAGTTAAAGAAAAATACGAGAAAATACGTAAGCGCTCATTATGGTGAATCACCGTAACACAACTATCTCGCAGCGTAAATAACCGAACAGAAATAAAATAATTTGGCATCGGGCAATCAGGGCAATTACCAAATGTAAACTTTATAACGTCAAAAAATAGAAAAAATCTATTAGTCACGACGATCGTTGAGTCATGGAACGAAATTGTCTTAAAGAAAGTAATTGAACATTGCGTGACAAACAGATATATTTGAATAAATATCTATACAAACATTTGTGTTATATGTATAGGATCGTTATTAATTTTCGGACACGGTGTTTTGATATTGCTTGCACGTACGTAAAAGCATCAAAGTATGAAATCGAATTAGGCGGCGGAACGAAACCTGTATCATGTGAACATGTAACTAATCAAATAACGCGTCACGTTTAATAAGCTTTTAAAAATCAATTACCGTAACTCACTAACTGTTTACATGTAGTTTGTTTCCGAAATGACAAGAAAAAGTATCAGTAGCTTCCCTAAATGCACCATCGAATAAATTATCAACTTGAGTTTCCTATTCAACGAAATTACAAGTTCGAGGCTCACTGTAATCACATTTTCAGTAATGAAGCATAATTTTCAGCATTCTTCGAAATAAACAAAAGACGTTCAACGCCTTTAATTTTTTATTTCTACTCAAGATCGTAAATAACGTCACGAAATGTTTAAAAAAAAAATCTAACGGGAAGAAACGTCCCATTTTTTTCCTTTTATTGGAAGTGCTGATCATCAAACTAAACCCCTGCTCAACACGTTTCGATAACAAACTCTCATTAAAGGTAAAAAAACGTTGCAAAGAAACAAAGAAAAAGGTGAAAAAATATTGTACGGCGTTGCTTAAATTAATGACAAGAAAAATATTATAAGGGATCATTAAAACGTAGGAACGGAATACGAGTACCGACCTATGGTACTTGTTACAGCATTTCTACATTATTAACTGCAGTTTTATCGTGTTAGGACTAACGAGAATTTTACACATTATTTAGTACCAAGAGGTGAACAGGGCTGTATTTCTAGTAAAGTGCTAAATTATAATCAGAATGATGGCCGACAGCTTCGTAGGTCTAATTAGAATAGCTGAGAGTTTATAGGAATTACGTATTACAAAAAGGCATCAGGAAAATATAGTCTTGCTTTTCCGGTAGTTTTATTTTCGGACTGCCCCGTTAGTCTAGGGTTGGGTTGGGTTCGATTTCCAGGTTGGGCAAAGTGTTATTGGGCTTTTTTCATTAGGAACTCCTCAGTTGCAACCCGCAATTTGGATTTGTGGCCGGTTGATGGCAATAGACTCAATACTCAATTCTTTATTGCATTCCATATGTATTACATAGATGGTTTAATAAGTTAAAGATCAATATGGACCCTGTTGGGCACAGCAAAATAAGGAGAGAGGAAGAAGGCTAAGCAGTAATTCAATATTATTATAAATTATTAGATGTGTTTAATTGGGTGTATAATTATGTATATATTGTATATTATTAGGTTTGTGTATATAGGTATAGTATATTAGTTATTTTAATGTTATGTATTGCATAAGAATAATGTAGGTAGTCTTCTTTCTTGACTCGCCCTCTATTACATGGGACTTAAACATAACTGGCGAAATGTGGGTACCTACAACTCTGCCTAACCCTTCGGGAATAACAAGCGTATTGTTATGTTTTATTTTTGTTAGCAAAACCGGTTGAAGTAGGGATAGTACTTACCTACCTACCTAGTAGTACCTACTCTAAACTTCCTCATTTACAAATTCTGGACATGACTTTCGAATTCACGCTCTTAATCTGAAAGTTAATGCAATTAAATTCTAAACTGAAGTAATGAGGGGTAACGATGGCGTAGTCGTAACTTTTTCGGCGAAACTGCAAAAGTCCTTGAAATAAAGTTTTCTGTAGGTAGATACTTTCGGAATAAAGAAGGATGATTAAAGAACTTATGGGTAACTTTAAACAGCGTATCTATGGTTTTTTCTCAAACTTGTTGGAAATTCGAGCATTATTTTGACAACCTTCTTCGAGATAAATCGAAAATACTGTACTGGTCGAATACATGCGAGCGCCCGGCCAGCTTCATCTTTGTATGAAAATCCAAAGATGTCATATCCGTCGTATTATTAAAAAATGGAACGAACATTTTACTTCAACACTTGGCAACCAAGGAGGCAACTTATCAAAGATTTTATTTAAATTTACATTTGGTTTGCAAATAGAGCTATTTACCTAAAGTAAAGAAGAAACAAATGGAGATATGGGCGCGTGAAAAATTTGCGTTGTTCGTCATTGATTCTGGAATTTATAATTAAATTACTTAGTTTGAATTTCCGTGCATTGTTTGAGAAAAGTACTATACAAGCCTTGGCCGCAACCAGGCATTGATGGACTCAGGTATGTGTGCCTCGGCTTCCCCACGGCCCACATTTTCACAATCGTCCATCAATGCCCTTGCTGCAGGCTGTGACAGTAATGTATCTACTATTTCAATCTGTTTTTCGTAGTCTATAATTTATGGTCTGAATTGCTTTAAAAAACTGGTCATTAAGTCGCTTTTTTCCATTTTCTATCGAATATATGAATGCCTTACGTCTTCGAACTTTTATATATTTCAAGAACTAGACTAAAGTTAAGATGTATATAATACTAATGTTTTATTGACGAGTTTTCAAATAGTATGTGGGATATAGGCAGGAGAATGATGATATGGCACCTTATCGTCTAGCAGACCTAACTCAGGGTTAAGACGAGTCCGGGTTTATAACTGAGAATTTGTTTTACTTCGAACGAGACACTTTGCATACAACGTATTAATTACTTTCCTTCCCCTAACGTTTTCTAGGGCAAACGAAAGGGACCACTCTGTTATATCAAACACTATCCGTACATCTATCTTAAACGTTATATGCCGGTCATTCAGGTTTGACGTGTTGGTGAATGGAGGAGGCGCTGTGACCCTGCAGTTCCAGCGATCACCGTTCAAGCCGCTGAGGAAGACAGTCTTCGTTCCATGGAATCAGATCGTCGTCTTGCCACCAGTCCAAATGGAACTTAGTGACGACAATGTGAAAGTACCAACGCCCAGGTGAGAAGGGTTTAAGTTAATGGCTTATTAACTAAGTGGTGGTGGAAATATAATTTTTAATATTTGGGTGCTGTTGTTTTATTAACCATTTTTATATAATAATTAGTGGAAACAATTTTTTTTTTTATGAATAAGGGATTAACGCTTATTCTTGAAAAAAAAAATTGTTTCCCAATATGTTTTATGTTTAAGGAGTCAATTGATTCTTAACCGCATAAAATCCCAAAACTTGAATACCTCATTCAAAGTTTAAATAAACAAGATTTTCTATTCAATTATTCTAACCAATTACAATCACTAGGGCTCCACCCCGCATCGGTTGGTCGCCGACACCGCAATGGTGGGAATCAGAAACTCCACCTTGTGCAGCACATGACCACGAGCGACTTAGACCTGAAGTAGTGGCAGTACCACCTTTGGCAGCGCCTGCTGCCTCATCTGCTACCACTACCACCGTCATCTACCCTGAGGCTCAGGTAAGAACAGTTGAACAAAAACGTTAACGTCTAGCTTGGATGTTCATTCCTTCTTGTAATACTCACCAAATTCTGGTCAGTCAATTACGCTTAGCGTTTTCCATGAACCAGTTGACATTCAGTCACATGCATTATAAGCAATTTCTGAACCAATTTGAATGTGAACCAGTCACCATTTTCGCTTCACAAACTGACTGCATAACTAAAGAATGTATTTTCTTATTTTCAGATTGTAAGCGAATCTATCGGCATCCCTGGCTCATTGGTGAAGCTGACTTACCGCTCGTCTCAATCAGCTGGTTATCTATCTTGCGTACACGTTCAACTGACTCGTCGCGTGGTCCCAGCATCACTTATCCGAGTGCATGTCCGCGTTGAAATTGAAGGCTCCTTGCACACCCATACCTACGAAGCTGATCCCGACTTAACTCATATCTTCGCGTGGAACAAACGAAATGTATACAAACAAAAGGTAAGTTGAAATAATACTATAAGAAGAAAAAGAAGCCCATGAAAACTTGAAATCTTTTGACTCTACTTTGGCATAGTAAAGAGTCCTAGTTTATCTTTTTTTAAATATTATTTTTATAGGAAAACACAATAGTAAACTAAAAATAAACACAAATAACAATAAACTTAACAAATATACTACCCACAACATTTTCCACAGATTACAACCTAGATTAGATATTTACAAACTGATGGCAAACGTAACTGTAGTCAGGGCAAAATTAATTCTTCTTGAAACAAAATTAATTTTGAGTGGGATTTTCTTTCAAAATTCTTCGTTATAATTAAACAATTCAATATATTTTGTATACTTATTCGTGTAACTCTTTATCATTCCAGGTATACGGCCAAGCACAAGCAAAAATATCAATAGGTTACGAGTACACATCATGTGCGTCAATTGTATGGGAGACACAAACAGCGACATTAGCCGGTTTCGACGTGGACATCTCAGATATCGGAGGCTGGGGACTGGATATACACCATCATTACAACTTCCATGAGGGTATTCTGCAGAAAGGCGATGGGGCACTACTTCATTTGAAACAATACCCCAGAACTGTCCAGGTACGAACCCAGATTAAGTCACCGCTACGACTTTTCTCGCAAGAAATGCATATTTACATATTCATCTTTAATTAACCCCCTATTCAAATATACTATACGTTCTTTTATAGGTGGTAATGGGAACTGGTCTTCAACGAGCTTTAGAATGTCCTGACCACTGCAACGGCAAGGCAGCAGATGCTCGTCTCTTAACTCCAACAGCACTGACCTCAGGTCCAGATGGATCCCTGTATGTTGGTGACTTCAATCTTGTAAGACGGATCACTCCTGAGGGCGTTGTTACTACGGTTCTTCAATTACAGTAAGTTTCCACTTCAAAAGATTTTTAGAACTGATGTTGCCAAAAAATCCTGTTTATCATATTATCATGCTGTACTGTGTACATGGATATTAACCGAATTATTCTCATTTTCAGAACTACGCAAGTTGCATATCAATACTATATCTGCATATCTCCAGCGGATGGATATCTTTACATATCAGATTCTGAGAGACACCAAGTCCGAAGAGTAATAGCTTTGGAAAAAGTGCGAGACCCGGCCACAAATTCTGAGGCTGTAGTTGGTAACGGAGACCGTTGCGTACCTGGAGATGATTCCAATTGTGGTGATGAAGGTCCAGCAATCAAGGCAAAATTGGCGCATCCCAAAGGTGAAATACTTACAAATGAATGCAAAATTAGAAATACCTTACATACAAAGTTTTATTTAATACATCTTCATTCAAACTAGAACTATATAAATAAAATAATTTATTTTTCTGTTCCAGGTCTCGCCATTGCAGCAGATAGGACAATGTACATTGCAGATGGCACAAATATACGAGCAGTTGATCCAAATGGCATAATACACACTCTTGTGGGACATCACGGACACCACAACCATTGGTCACCAGTCCCCTGTCGAGGAGCAATCCCACCCTATGAAGCACAATTACAGTGGCCAACAGGAGTAGCCTTATCGCCACTCGATGGTTCTCTGTACTTTATAGATGACAGAATAATACTGAAACTAACAGTTGATATGAAAATCAAAGTAGTGGCTGGCCAACCATCCCATTGTCGTATAGGAAACGATGGAAAACCTGTAACAAAACCCACCAATCGAACAAATACTGATATCAGGGAAGATTCCAGTTTAGGCACAATACTAGCAATAGCCTTTGCGCCGAGCGGAATCTTGTATGTGGCTGAAGCGGATTCTAAGAAAACGAATGCTATAAAGTCCATAGATCCATCAGGTAAAATTATGCACTTCGCAGGAAAAGTTCAAGAGAATTTGAAGGAATTAAGCTGTGAATGCAATTCATCTGCCTCTGCGACGGCTGTGCCAACGAATTCGAGAGATGATGCTGGCTGCCCATGTAGACTCAGTGTGGCCGCGGGTGACGAACCTCCTACAAGCACAGAAACTTTACTATCATCCAATGCTAAATTCCAAACTATTTCTGCTCTTGCTGTTACCCCAGATGGAGTTCTAAATGTTGTTGACCAAGGTAATTAAAATAAGATGAAATAGGAAATGTTGAAATGTGATTATCCTTCAATACGGCTAATTATTAATTAATCCATGTTATTGTTTCAGGATCTCTCCATATATTGGCGCTGAAACATTACTTGCCAACACATGATGAAAACGGAGAATTCAGAATACCTTACCCACCCACTTCAGAAATATACGTTTTCAACCGCTACGGTCAACATATCACCACAAAAGACTTGACATCAGGAAAAACTAGATATTCATTCTTGTATTCAAAGAATACGAGTTTTGGAAAGCTGTCCACAGTTACTGATGCCTCTGGAAATAAAATACAATTACTCAGAGATTACAGCAATATTGTTAGCTCTATCGAAAATACACAGGACCATAAACTCGAATTAAAGATTTCTGGAATTGGCTACCTAACCAGGATAGCTGAGAAGGGTTCAACCGAAATGGAATTTGATTACGATGCTAGTACTGGATTACTAAACAGTCGATCAGGGGTAAGTTGTGCTATTGCTGTATGTTTTTTTAATAATATTGTTTTTCATTATTGAACGACGTTATGCTCATTGTATTATTATTTGCTTTTAGGCTGGCGATACCGTAATTTACAATTACGACGAACTAGGAAGAGTGACTAAAATCATTATGCCCTCGGGTGAGCAAGTACATATTACCTCTGGTCTTGCGAAAAATTACGGATTAGCAGTCACTGTATCAAATCCCTCGAGCACTATACCCGTAGGAGTTGCCAAGAAATGTGAATATGTGTTACATGGACAATCGTTCAAGCAAATTACTATAAATAATGGGAAACAAATAACTGAAGGTCGCATCTATACAAACAATACCTTACTTCTCGAAACACCATGGGCAGGGAAATTCGAGAGTATTGCAGCTGCTAAGCACCCATTACTAGAAGCTGCCTTGCCTATAGAAGCAGAAATGCTGCACATGTGGTCACATCAAACCACTACATTTGGGGATTCACTAGTAAACAACATGTACTCTCTATACACTTTAGTGGGTGATGTACGGAACCCACAGCAGACTTTGAACAGGGAAATATGGGTAAACGACTCCAGGGTACTTATAATTGAATTCGATCAGTTCAAGAGCCGGGAAACTTTCTTCAACGCCGACAGAAACCCACTGTTTACAATTTCTTACGATGTCGCTGGGCTGCCACTATCGTTCGATCCTCACGGTGCCGGAGCTCCTCTCAATATTTCATACGATAGATTCTATAGAATTAACGGCTGGAAATGGGGCGAGAGTGAAGAAAGCTATAGCTATGACCCACATGGAATGCTTTCGGAGATAACGAGTCCACAAGATGGCACTAAGTTCATTTATTACAATGACGGCAATCTTGTTTCCAAAATAAGCTTAGCTAGTCAAAGAAGTTTCAAATACAAGTACGACGATGACGGTGGGTTGACGCATGTTATTTTGCCCTCGGGATCGAACCATTCGTTTAGCGTGCAACCGTCAATTGGATTTTTGAGAGTCACATACACTCCACCTGGTTCTTCGAAGAAGTATTTGCAACATTATGCTCACACAGGAGAGCTCCTTCAGACTGTATTCCCGGGAGATGGTGCCAGAGTCGTTTATCGCTATTTCACAACTAACAAAGTTTCTGAAGTGGTTCATGGGGATGGCCAAACACAGATACACTATGCAGAAACGAGTGGACTGCCATCAGAAATATTGCATGTTGACCGTGATGTAGACTACCGATGGGAGTCTACATATGCTGGTGGGCTACTCACTGAAGAAAGACTTGATTATGGTGCCAAAACTGGACTAAGCAATGCGAAAATAATTTATGAATATGATAACAATTATAGAATTACTTCCGTCCAAGGTAGGATTGGTGGTCAAACTCTAATACCGCATCATATTGTTTACAATATCAAAACAGGTTCTCCTGAAATACTAGGTCAATTCACTATATCGAAACAGAAATGGAATGAAACTTCAGTATATGATGGAATTGCAATGTTTTCTCGTTTACTTAACGACCAGTTCTTAGAAAAAGAGGTAACTGTGAACATCCATAGGATGGAAGTATTTCGAATGGAGTTTTCTTATGATAGACATGGAAGAATATCTCAAACACGCACACATACAAGAAATGTAGGTGTCAATACATATACAAACGTGAAGAACTATACTTGGGACTGCGATGGTCAGCTTACAGGAGTTGAAGCACAAGAACCATGGGGCTTTAGATATGATGATAACGGTAATATGCTATCACTGACCTACAGAGGCAACACAATACCAATGGAATACAATGATATGGATCGCATTGTCAAGTTTGGCGAAGGTCAATACAGGTATGATAGCCGTGGGCTGGTATCCCAAAATGCAAGAGAAGAAAGATTCCAATATAACTCTAAAGGACTTCTTATTAGAGCAACAAAACGAGGAAGATTTGATGTTCGATACTTTTATGACCATCTCGACAGGTATGTTGAAACAAGACATTTTTTTTAACACTTGCTTCATCCATGAGAAAAAATAATAATGAATAAATACACTCTGTTCTATTTCAGGCTTTCTACCAGAAAAGACAACTTTGGAAATGTGACTCAATTCTTCTATACGAATAAAGACAGAGCTCATGAAGTCAGCCATATTTATTCGCCTCGTGAGAATAGATTCATGACCCTAGTCTATGACGACAGAGGACACCTGATCTATACACAGGTACGCAGAGCGATATATTTAGTCAGCTAAGACATGTTTTAATTTCAAATTAACGAGTTTTTAACTATCAAAATACCCCCCAATTTCAGGTTGCTCGACATAAATATTACATCGCCACAGACCAATGTGGAACTCCAGTGATGATTTTCAATCAATACGGAGAAGGAATAAGAGAAATAATGAGATCTCCATACGGCCACATAGTATACGATTCTAACCCATACTTATACCTTCCGGTTGACTTCTGTGGAGGACTATTGGATCAAGTGACATCATTAGTCCACATGGCAAATGGAAAAGTTTACGACCCTCTAATTGGACAATGGATGTCTCCATTGTGGGAAAATCTCATCGAAAGAATACACAACCCGACTCAATTACACCTTTATAGATTCAATGGGAACGATCCTATTAACGTACGGCCTCAGAACAAAAAACCAACAGGTAAAGAACTGAATCCATCATTTTATACTTTTATTTATATTTTTTATTTTGTACTTATTGTTGACCTTTGCCATTCTAGATCACCTATCGTGGCTGAAGTTGCTTGGTTATGACACGAAGAGCCTGGCACCCCAGCTCTACCCTGACGAACTACCTGGCGGGTCAGTGCTACCGAGCATTCCTCAAGGTCGGCCGGTGTGGGGCACCGCGCCGGCGGACACCAGCCCTGGCCTTCCTTCTGCCATGTCTCTGCTTCCAACAGTCACTATCGAATCCGGCTTCCTATCACATATGTCAAACAAGAGGATAGCTGACTTCAGAAGCCTGTCGATACCGGCTATGTCAGCACTCAAGACTGATGCCTTGAACCTGGCACCAAAACGCATCGGCTCCGACTCTGAGCCACCGTTCGGACGCGGCATCCTAGTGTCGCGCAACTCCCGCGGTCGCGCCGTCGTCACCACTGTGCCGTCGGCCAACGCTATCTACCGCGACGTATATACTTCAGTTTTCAATCGATCCCATCTTCTGCCATTCTCATTTGTTGTTCATGGCGATCAACAAGACGTCTTCTATTTCGTAAAAGAGGATACCTGGCGTGCTGCAGACGATAAACAACAACTGAAACGAATGCAAGGCAAATTGAATGTGACATTCCACGAAGTTGCCGAGGGAGGACGTTCTTACGCGGACGTGAAAATACACGGAAAAACAAGCATAGTGAATCTACGATACGGCACTAGTGCGGAACGTGAGCGACAGCGACTACTGCACCACGCGCGCACAGCTGCCGTGCGGAAAGCGTGGCACCGCGAGCGTGAGGCGTTACGCAGCGGACTTGGCGGCTCACTCGACTGGTCCGCAGCCGAATTAGATGAAATTCAGAAGGCTGGATCAGCAGCAGGCTACGAAGGAGAGTACGTGCACGATGTAGCACGATACCCAGAACTAGCCGAAGACCCATACAACATTCGCTTCGTGAAAAAGCGCTCGGACCGCGCCGAGCGCCGGCGGCGGAAGCGCGAGGACTGCCGAGGGGCCTGGTGGCTCGCCTGGGACGAACTCTGCTAGTGACGTGCCGCCATCCATATGCCAAATGGTGTGAATGTGAAATAGGTGTGTGCAAACGGTGAAGTATGGTCGTGTGAGTGTTTGTGGAAATATATTTTGTAAATAGTCTCTATTAATTGTTAATTGTTGATGTATGTATGTACGGTAGATGCGAATCCCTATCGCTGTGTAAATAATAAAATTTAATTTGCAGGGAGAGAATGGACCTTTTGAGAGGACTGATATTAAAAATAAATGTAATGTATGTATAAATAAGATTTATGTGAATATGAAATTATTTATACTTATTTATCGGTAAAAAAGCTTCATTGTGTCCAATGTTCTTATAAATTTAGATGAAGACTATTTGAAAGAATAAAAAGGCATACTTTTTTAACCAAACCAAACTGTAGTTTAATTTTTTTCACAAAAATTCTTTACACGACTGTCGCGATCACAATCGAATCGGGACGCAGCTCCAAATGAGTGACAAATACTCATTTGGAGCTACGTCCCCACTTGTAACAATCACGCCTATTTGCACCCAACATGTTACGCATTATGCGTAATAAATGCCCATTTTAGGACGCAACTCACACGTTTCCACTTTTTGACAAAGGTCGATGGTTTTGTTTTTTATTTTGTCAGCTTTTAGGCTCCTAGCATGCTTCCCTCCACCGCGCGTTGGCAAGTAACAAGTTTATTTGTTGAGTTTCTTGTTAGAACCCATGTTTGCTGCCTGCATGTTTGTTTGACCGGTAATATGCAGGTGTTAAACAGTTTACTTTTTGTTGACATATGATGGTTTCTGTCTTTCATTACCTCTCTCAGGCCCAGTATCTCTTCCAGCTGTTTGCTATTCATCTCTCAATTTCTTTTTTAATGGTGTCTTTTGGTGCCATCAGCTGTCCCAGATATAATATGTATAAAAAACCAAAGCCGTCCAAAAAACTAAGGTCAAGAAGAAACCAGGAAAACTTAAAGCCTAATAAATATCAAATATATCAAATAGTAAGTTCTCTGATGACCAAACTCACAGCATACAATAAGGAGACAACAAATATGGATGTAAAGGAGAAATATAACTGGTTAGAAACAACAATAAAAAATACCACCAATCAGCGTACTATTAACAAAGAACAGACTAACAAATAGAACACATTCAACAGACCGATGGAATCAAGAAGGCGTGTACAGAATTAAGTAACAAAAAGGATTGGATTGTAGATGAAAAATAATAGTGTAGGTAACAAAAAAAAAGGTCAAGGACAAATATTTAAGTTCTATTTTGCTTTCAGTTGCACCTCACCTGTTTCAGTGGGTTTTGACCTCGGATTTTTGTTACAGTGAATGAATAAAATAAAAAAATGGGTAATATAATGCCCTTTCCGTAACGCTTCTTTTGATACCATTTTCATTTCTCTATTTAATAATTGAGGACGCTAGTTAGAAATATTTTTTTCAATACTGTGGAGTATTGAAAAAAATATTTCTAACTATCATTCAAATAAAGAAGTCGAAGAAAATAATTATTCGGTATAGACAACGATGTAAATTGTTTAAATTAACAAATATTTTATTTTTTATTTAATTTTCCTTATTTAACTTCTTTTTCTCGATTACTATCTCATATAAATAGATAGGTTAACTTAATTTTGATATACGAAAATATTCTACAGCCTAATATGCATTATACTACTTGAATTGTTCCAAAAATCTTTCTTTTTTTTATATATATTATTACCTAAACATTACATTTTGAATTTTTAAATTTCAGTCGCTGTAACAGAAATCCGAGGTTTTCATGTTTTAACGCTCCAGACACTCCACTATTTAGCAAACGTGAAGCAAATATATTTATAGACATGCCTTTTGAGATCACTTCCGGCGTTTCGAGTTTGCGTTCCGTTCCACAAAAAAAACATAACATAAAATAATGAATTGTAAAATAACGAATGCATTAAAAAATAACAAAGAAATTGGAATTTGTTTCTTATAATGTATATTTAAATAATGAACAAGTTTTGAATTATGTGCATATTCCCTATTCCCGTATTTTTAGAACGTTCGCATTTAATCTCGGTCTCAATCGGACTAAAATACCTCTAAGATCCTCTCTCTTTAGACCCCGTTCAAGTTCACACCAAACATAATCATAGTCGGCCGCCAACTGTGAGAATGTATGAAAAGCAAAGGGCAGTCTGTGGGCTGTTGACGTTGTTCTTTTTTCATACATTTGAACTTGTCGCTCACAGTCGGCGCATTATACGTTTGGTGCGACCGCAACCTTTCCTACATTTTTGATAAGTTTTTGGCATTGATTGTCGCTGAGATGAGATTGCGAAATGAAGATAAACGTATGTTTAAGAACGAGAATATTATTGGCTTTCACATACAAGTTAAAGAATCAAATTAAAGGCATGTTTTGTGTAAAAGTTATTTATTTATGTTCGAACCGTCAATCTTTGAACAACGTATTCAAGTTAATTTTTACAATATCAATTTTATACACAAAATCCATGTCAACGCAATCATAAAATTTTTATTGTACACCATTTATGTTATAAACGTCTGAATGCATTATCACATGTCATCTAAAATAAAATAATATTTACAATGTAGTTAATCGACCTAGTTGACACTGAAAACTTCATACAACCTCGAACTGAGTAATATTGTTTTATTTATAAAAATCTCCTTTCGAAAATATATACAGTAATTATTTAATTATTTCTTAAATTATAGGTACATTCGCATGTTCAAATAAACTTTATGTTACAATCGTCTACATATTGAGCTACATGTTCGTAAACAAATGAGATCAACAAAACGCACAGTTATTCATCTACACCTCGACTTATGCAATATTTGTGTTAATAGCAAAACATGTCCACGCAGTCTATCATACACCTAGGCAATACAAATATCTACAAAACAAAATAGTTCTCTTATCTAGGCATGTCATAGAATGCCAGTATGAACACATCTCGTCAACTAAAATAAATAGTAAATACAGCGACACCGCTACGTATACGAGTACATAATAACTGTACACAATAAAATATATGAAATGGTATGCCTATTGCAATATGTCGGCAGGTAACATTATATTTAATATAGTACATAAACATAATGATTGTGCGCGTGCAAATGTAACAATAACTAGTAATTGTAACATAGTATAGAACAACTAACGGGACGTAGATCATAAGGGGGAAACAGCTTAGTTCGTTCAAAATAACCTACAATCTATTAATAGTAGTGGCGAAGACACGCAGAAAACAGACAATCCTTGATTGATAGCTGCCCAGTGCACTACAGACTACTCAATGCAGAACAAACTCTACTTTATTCCGACTAAATGTAATTTAGTATTAATTAAAGCCACACATATTTCAAATTACAAAGCTCTATATTATTTACATACTGACCGAATTTCATAGATGTGACAGTCTCTTCAAGCGTTCGGTTAAGTGTAATGGGCAGATACCAACATATCTTCAATAATTACCAATATTATGTACTGTTAATCTCTGAAACCAGAAGCTTGCCATAACATGGCTGAAGAAACTGCTCATATCAACTCGTTAGTTCCTTAAAACAAACTCGACCATCGCGTCTAGAACACTTGGAAGAAGATTATGATAATCTCTTATGTGCAAGATATCGATAACTATCCGTTCCAATACATCATTCATCTACATTGCATTGTTAGATTTTATTCGTTAATTGCGACGTTAAAGTGGTTTCGTAGATTTCAGTTACAAATAAATACCATAAACATATTACACACATAAATATACACACACATAAACACATGCACAAATATATTATGCCAGTGTGTATTATTGAAGTCTTGTTCAGTAGCAAACGATAATACAAAATATTACGTATTTACCCCTTCGTTTTGATTTATCTTTCAAAAAGCATTCATTGGTTTATGATACAACAGCAAGGACATGAAATAATATAAGATTTGTAGTTTTTTATAAACGATATTATATTTTATGCTGCACTAGTGACCCGCCATAGCTTCGCACGGTTTTATAACATTACAAAACATCAAGATTTCTTTATTTTATGTTATTTTAATATTGATGTATTATACACATAAACATTCCAGAATAAATTCCCTAAATGATGAAAAAACCCACATCAAAATCCGTTACATAGTGTAGAAGAACAACGCGGACACACAGACAGACACTAAAAGCGCCTTTAATTTATAATATGTATAGATACTTAAATTCCGAACCGATTGAATCATTTATTCATTCCGCAATCAAACTATATATAAATTCTCAATTCATAATAATAAATACATTAATACAGAGCAGAAATCTGAAATCTACGAAACTCTGTAACGATTACTATAACACATACCAAAACAAATTTCGTTACTATTCACATACTCTATAATTATTACACCAACATACAAAAAACATAAAATCAACATTCTTACATTCCAACTATCGATAGCTGTGATGCTTACACGAAACTAATATAATACATATTTACAACTTATTTAACACAGATTCATGAATCACTGCAAAGTGTTGTACTTCATTAAGTTCCAAAAACGTCAGTACTAGGTTGTTATGCGAACAGTGATTTAATTCTTATTAATACTGATTTACGCAAGTTTTCTTCAGTGTGGATGTTAATCAAGGATCACCACACATAATCATAATTTTCTCAATTTATTTTACTGTATATTTATTCGTCCTGTGTGCTGTTCTAAATTTGTTTTTCTAACAATCTCTCTAACAACGTTTATATACAGAATGATGCCAACAACACCAACCACAAAATAAAATCTTTACTAAGATAATAATATCCGGATTATCAACAATCTTATTTTACTATGTAGTAACACGTCTTTTAACTTTACTCACATTTCATGTCATGATCCAATCACTTTCAATGTTGCATTTAAAATTTATGTTCAATTTCATACATAATATTATAATTTGTGACATTTAAATAATAAAAATACATGATTGAAAATAGTATATTATGATAAATAATTCGAATAAAATAAAATGTGTCAAAGACATGATTAAAAACAAATAACTGCAATAAGTATTGTAGACCATTTACATGTAGTGTGATGAAAACTGATAAATTTAATATTAGTTATCAATAGGCATAGTTGCATGAATTAACATTGCTACGTTATAAAAATTCAGTCGTTGATTCAGACATTACTGCTTTGAATATAGCAACATTGAGGATACTACTTAAATAGATTTTATATTGAAACTAGTTATGTATTAGAAAACATTTACGGTATTGACAGACCGTAGCTTACCCAATGTTATTTCTAACAGGAGTAATAACAACTGCTTGACGTATCAATAAAACAACCATATTATTATTTCAACTATTGCATACACGCACATATCTAAGTTAAGTCTATTTCTCGAATATCGGTGTTTAAAAATGGCCGCCGGGGTACGTATGTGGATCACAGCGTGTATACTGCACGGCACTGGTCACTATGTCACTAACGTTACAATAATTTAGCTAGAGTTAATATTTACAGTATATTTCACTAGGACGTGGCGCGCGTGACGTCACTACGAACTGTCCGCGTTAGATTTCCGCCGCACCTGCTGCGCGCTGAGCGCCTGCGCTTGCGCCTGGCTTATGAATTGAGTCGTACCTGCAATACATTGCTCTCGTTACACATAGTGAATAATGCATGAACAGAGAAAATTGCATGAGTTTGCTGGAGCGAGGTTGCCAATCTTCTAGCAGGTCAATATTAGAAGACAAGTGAAGATCGATTTTGAACTATGTGCGGTGCAACTGTCTACTTGACTTGCAAAACAACTGCAAATGATAATAGTATGGCCACTGTGGGGTTATTACGTTACATACATAAAATTGCAATCGATCGCAATGCCTTTCAATTTGACATCCATAGCTCCATAGGTTTGAAAAATTCGTCTGCTCAATAACGTATTACCCCTCAGCACGCGTAACATGATCACCGTAGAAACGAGTTTTGTCGACGGAAGAATAGACAAAATGACAGATTGTGATTGTTTAACTATCATTTTGTCTATTCTTCCGTCGGTCATGCTACGCGTGCTGATCAACGCTTAGAAGTCCACCGCATCGTGCGGTTGACTTCTAAGCTTGGCTACTTTGATTGGACTTAGTAGAATGGGTACCTAAAGTAAATCCTAATGCTACAGCAGCGGGTACTGACCGGTCGGCGGCAGGCTGTGCGGCGTGGGCAGGGCGGGCGGCGCGGCGCCGGGAGGCGCGGGCGGCCCGGGCGGCCCGGGCGGGCGCGCGCGCGGCGCCGGCCGCGTGCCGCGCGCCGCGCGCACCACCTGCACGCCCGCGCCGCGCACCGGGCCCTTCACGCTGCCCGACATCAGTTGCGCTGGAATTATATAAAAATAGCTTCTATACAGTCGACGTACGACAAGACCACAAAAACAAAAATCAAGAATCGGCAGCGGACATCAACTTCACTAACGTATTGCAGTCCACTTCTGAACAAAGACCTCTGCAATTGCACACCACGCGGAGTGAGCTCCGCGTGCTCAATTCTTGACAACTCCTGTCTATTCACTACCTGCCACCCCAAAATGATCGTCGCCTTAATCGAAAGGCGTCCTACACTGCGTTTATCAATTCTCCAAATTCCACTCACAAACACATCTACCCCAACAAATAGTAGATTATTACTCAAGGGGATAATGTCTTATTTCACGGGCATATATATTGATATATATCGACGGCATTTGAAGCAAAGTCAGAGGTCCATGGGCTGCTTTAAAACCCTGTCACCAGGTTAGTCACTAACCACACGAAAATAAGAAGAAGACGGGCGTTATATTGAATTCCGAGCGAACGAAGGACAAGTTAAGATTAAAATCCTGAGTGCAGCGATGAATTCAAGCTCGCCCAACATGAAGACAACTTTATCCCCAAAGAGAATATTCTACTTTCCACTGCTTCTGCGAGGTAATAAAAAGTAATTCGATTTTCGTTTTATTTTTTTACGAAATTTTTTGAGGTTCCAGAATCAAATTACATTAGTGACCAGCGGAATATAATGAAATTCAGTACAATATCATTGCCCGGCTAGACCCCAGGGCTATTATGACTTACTTTGGGTTTGGTTTGCATAACATATAATTAGATATTATCGAGCAGGTGGTGTGACAACATTTTTAATAAAAGAATATCGACTTCTTACCTATAGGTAAAGAGAGCACCGAGGGTTGATTGGTGAGCACGACAGAGGTTGTAGGTGGAACCGACACAAGCAGACCACTGGGCGCACCCGACACGTTCAGTGACAACGATATCGGTGCCGACAGGCCCGGAATCTGGACTTGAACGTTCTGCAGACCCTGGATGCCTTGGAGCCCTTGGAGGGATGCTAAACTTAAGCCCTGAAAATAATAACAATAATCTTTAAATGTCAAAAAAATCAAAACTAAAAAAAAAACGTAATTTTGTTCTATGCATAAAAGAAATGCAATACCACACACACACTCATCAATGCACAGTAATAGTTCTGGATATAGTTTGACCGGGACCGCTGTTCTGCGCCTTAGGAATGCGCGGCGAGGCGAGCAGCGTTGACGAATAAGCGGCCTGCACTGCCCCCCGTCTCGCCGCGCTCATACCTAAGGCGCGGTACAGCGGTGTCGGTCAAACTATATTACGAAACCCATTCACTGTGATTCCCGCACTAGATGTTATAAGCTGTATTATATGGTGAGAAAGTTTTCCTTAAAATTTTCAGATGCAAAGTTTTTTCTGGAAATGATTGTTTTCTTGTTACTTACTTTTTTTAAATGATTTTACGTAGTTATAAGTGAAATTTAAAAATATAGATGGCAATAATATATATATTTTTCTAATAATAAGAAATAACTTAACATCACGCCTATAATCCCCGAAGGGTTAGGCAGAGCTGTACATATACAGTCAACTGTAAGCCCACACACGGGCGATTTTTTTCCCGAGGTGATTTTTAACAACGTTCTAACGAACGCGTTGGATTCTCAACGCTCGGCTCAACAACGAGAGTTGAAAATCTGCCGCGATATTTTTACGTCCGTGCGGACCAGGGAATGCAGAACCGGTAATGTTCTAAAGAACCAGGATTTTTGGGACCTTCTGATTAAAGAACCGGGATTCCCGGTACTTTCGATACTTTAATTAAGCCTCTATAAGGTAGTAAAGTAAGAAGTGTTGAAATGGAGAAAGTAAGAGAAAGAGAACAACATAAAAACATTTTAATCAAATAAAACGTTTTATTTCTTGTTTAATAAACACTAAGGCCCGTATTACAGAACGTCACTCAAAACTCAAGCATTACTTAAAACTCGTTTAAAGCGTTTTGATTGGTTGAAACTAGTTTTTAAGTAATGCTTGAGTCTTGAGCGACGTTCTGTAATACGGGCCTTAATCAGTTTTATTTAGGACTAGCTGCGCCCACGACCTCTTTCACGTGCATATAGGAAAACAATAATGTATCGCTTAGAGAAGGTGTAGGTACCACTCCTTCATTGAAAAGGAAGACTTTTTCGATCTTGCCTGGTGGGAATCGTGACCTGGGGTTCTCTATCACAGCCTTTTCGAATGCAGTCACTACGTCTTCAGGGTTTGACAATGTCAGTGCGACGAAGTGTTTTTTTTGGTCGTCTATACTAATATTATAAAGAGGTATTTTTTTTTGTTATTTGGTTGTTTGTTCGTTTTTTTGTAAGTTTGTGCGTAGGGGGTAATCTCCGGAACAATCAGTCGGAAATGAAAAATTCTTTTGCATTGGGTAGCCCAATTCTTGAGGAAGGTTATATAGGCTATGAAACATCACGCTACGATCCTTAGGAGCCGAGCAAAAAGAAAAAAAGTCAGAAAGAACGCTAAGCGAAAACGAAGTTATAGCGCGGGCGAGCGATAGGATGCGATGCGGTTGTTCGGAGGCCGAAATTTTACGCGGACAAGTCACGGGCGGAAGCTAGTTGAGAATAAATAAAAATCAAGGCGCCTGGGTCGAGGCTCATTATCTGTGCACCTGCGGTACTCAATAAATCGACTGCCCTTCTGGCATGATGAAGAAGGGTCGCACGATCAAGAAAACAGGCAAAAAGAACTATGAAATTATCATTATGATATTATTGTGTTTTCTATTGTATCTGTGTATCGTTTGTTGGAGATTCCAAATGAATAAATAAATATCTTAAAAACATGTTTTAATTAAGAAAATGCTTCCGTTTAAACGATGTGAATGTTCGGATAGGATATCCATCCATAGCTGACATTCGGGAAAACTTATGTTCCATGGAAGGATTTACTTCAGATTCGTAGTAATCAGTTAATTTCGTTTTTGTCGTTGGTATTATTTCTGTAGTTTCAGTATTTGTTGATGTTGAAGAAGACTCGACACTTTGAGGAACTTGACTATCAGCTGTGTTAAAGCTTATCTGATTGCACATTTTTCTCCACCGGCCCCTCCCGCACTGCGCAGCTACCTCAGAAACGGTCACAGTTAAGCCTGCTTTACCCATGCTACTAATAAGCGTGCTTATGCTTGCATGTGCATTGCAGGTTGTATTTGCTACTTGTTAGCATGCTCATTATTTTTTTCTTTCTAACTGAACAGACAGCTGTGCTGCTGGGGAGTTTGTTGCGCCACTTCTTCTTCCCAGCTAACGCACTAGGAAGTGGTGATGGCCAACCTTCACCACTCCCCCCACCAGTCCCCCAAAACGCCCAAGCGTTTTGGGGGACTGTCTTATGTAATTTTGACGTTCGAAAAGTGCTGATTATCAGCCTAGTTTGAATAAATGACTTTTGAATTTAGAATTTTTGAATTAGTAGCATGCTCTCTGTGCCTGTAAAATACTCATGCTATTTTCGTATACACATGCTAGTTGAATGCTACTAAGTAGTATTTGCTCGAAAATAGCATGCTCTTGTACTACTAGGTAGCATATGTATTCCACGGTTTAAGCGGTCGGGCTTTAGGTAATAAAATTATAAATATTCTAAACGCGAAGTATCTTTTCCCGAAAGTACCGTAAGTAAGAAGTAGGTTTTGAAATCCCGGTTCCTAAAACGATGGAAATTTCCGGGAGTTCCCGGCACTTTCGGTTCCGGGAGTTCCCGGTACTTTCGGTTCCGGGATTTTCTGGGACTATTCACCAGCGCGAACGTGGGCTAAGAAATAGGGTTGTGACATTGAGTTTCTTAACATAAACTCAGCAGCATTATTTAGTTTTCTAAGCCGTAAACAGCATCATTAAAATGTTATACTGTAGTAGTAACTGACAAACTATTCAATATCATCTTAAAATAACCAAAAAACAAGAAAAAGTACCGTACATCATTAACCTGAATAAAGTTACATACGACTATGATGAATTCAAGCAAAACATTGCCACTTGTTCATTCAAAAAAAGAAATTCTACAATTTCTTGGTCAAATGGTAATTCTAACTAAAGCGACTGTGGTCCTTGATTACTTTCTTTGACCCTTTGGTATAGATAAAATTACTTTTTCTATATTTTTGTTACCTGCAAATGGCACACAGGTTGTTGCTGCGAGGTGGGCGCGGCAGAAGTGTCAGGTCCCATCAGTCGCTCTAATAAAGCGCTTTCACTACTCGATACGTTCGTCGCTTCATTCTCTCTCGTGTAACTGCTCATTACTTGGACACCAACTCCCTAAAACGAAAATGATTTATTAATATAAAACTCTAGCATTTATTGTATGGTTTAATTGAAACGCTGTTAGTATGCCAAATGAAATACCTACATAAGTAAATAAATAAAACCCTTATTTTCTCTTGTGACTTTTCATTTTTCCCCTTTAACCGCCAGTCGCAAATTGATGAGAAGTCTAATTGTGTCCAGCACGCCACGGTCTTTGTATTTTAGTCATGACCCTGCGAACCCTCTCAGTCTAAGTAAGGCAGAGTGTGAATTGAACTAATTGGCCTTTTTGGCAACGCAACACTGAATTTCTGGTGTGTTTTTCTGGCTGGCTTACTTTTATGACGCATCCAGAATATCTAGATAGTAAAATTCTCACCTGTTGTGTATACGTAGGTAAGGTATGCGAGGCGGTGGTGGCAGTTATAATCCTGGCGCCGGCTATAGACACTCGGCCGAGCAGCTTGTGCGCGTCTATGGTGTTGTCTGCGCTAGAGGTCGCGTGTGTCATGGCGGCCGGCGCACTGTTCAGTAAGTTGAGGATCGTCGCGTTGCTGCTCGCTGTACTAACTGCTGATTTTGCCGCGTTTTGGCTGGCCGCTGTTGGTAAACAAAGTGTTATTTTATAATATCTTTTATTATTGGTATTATAAACCTAAATTTTTTAGGGAAAGAAACCTTTTTTAGGGAAAACAAACCCTTTTTAGGGAAAAACCTCTTTTTTTCACTTTGATAAATAAAAACTAGATATTTATAAACAGTTTTTTGTTTTATAGAGTCAAGGCACTAGTGACCCGCCCCTGCTTCGCACGGTTTTTACGACATCATAAAACGTCGACATTTATTTATTTAAAAAAGTTTAATATAAATGTATTATGTATTATACACCTTTCTGGATAAATTATATAAATGGTGGTGAAAACCGCATCAAAATCCGTTGCATAAGAAGAACAACGCCGTCGCACACACAGACACAAAAAGCGACTTTAATCTATACTTATAATAAATCTGTAGAGAGGTCAATTCTGTACATGATATATATTTTCAAAATAACTATCAGGGGGTAATTAGTGATCGATACTGATGCCAAAAATGCAATCAGTAAAATTTTTGTCTGTCTGTCTGTCTGTCTGTCTGTCTGTCTGTATGTTCCTTATAGAAACAAAAACTACTCGACGGATTTTAACGAAACTTGGTACAATTATTCTTCATACTCCTGGGGAGGTTATAGTATACTTTTCATCACGCTATAATAAATAGGAGCAGAGCAGTGAAGAGAAATGTTGGGAAAACGGGAGAAGTTGCTCCATTTTTTAAGCTTCCGTCGCGTGTGAAGCCTTAATGGTTAAAGCTACATAGAAATCATTTATGACGGAAATGTTCTACATAAAATTATCTAAAAAATATCCCACAACAGCATATGTCTATCTTTTATGGTTGACTCACAATAACACTCCCGATAGCTTAGCAGTTCGGAGCTTTCTGATTATATTTGTTTACTCTTACGTTTATAATACTCACACTCATCCCTAATTAAAAGAAGTTAATATTATTACCTATTCAATAAAAAAAGAATCATAGTAATCGGTATAGAAACACCAAACTTATACATGAAATACGCTAATAAGCCATCGCGTCGCGCGTGAATACTGAATCATGCCATAAGGATTATTTTTGTGTAACGGTTGCCGCGCTCGACGCGGGTCGTGGCGGCAGGGTATAAAAAGGCGGGAGGTCCGAGCGTGAGCTTCATCATTCAATATTTGGCTGTGATGCGTTCAGAGCGTTCGACCTTATTGACAGACAATAATTGATATTAAAAAACCGTGCTTATCAGCGCGACTTTTAGTCTTTAAATAGTTTATTTGAATTTCTTTTGTTGTTATTTTATAAAATAGGTATTAGTTGTTTTGGTAGTGTTTGAATATTCGTTCAAATTACAAATTATTAATAGTTTGCATTTTATTTCTTTTTAGATGAAGTAGTAGTAGAAGTAGAAGTAGTACGCATAGATTTTTAGATACCGTAAGGTAAGTTAGTAGGTAAAAGCGTAGATACTTTTATTAATTATAGTAGGTATTTATTTTTAAGTGAAGTAGGTATAGGTAGGGAACTCGGCTAAAAGTAACCCAGTTGCAACAAAATGTAATCAAGGCTCAAATTTTAACAGGCTGCGGTGCAGGAGAGACCGTCTTTATTCCCAGAATTCCCATAATACCAAATAATTTTCCATTCCAATTTAAAAGAACGCAATTCCCAGTATCGGTGTGTTATGCAATGACAATTAATAAGGCTCAAGGGCAGACTTTTCGTGTTGCTGGAGTAGATCTCGGTGTCAGTTGTTTCTCGCATGGTCAGTTATATGTCGCTCTTTCCCGGGTTAGCAGTTCTAGAAATCTTTATGTTCACGTGCCGGACGGGTCAACTTTCAACATAGTTTACCCGGAAGCTTTGCGCTGAAGTATTTTCGTTCTATAGGTACTTAAGCCTCATGTGAAAGTGATCTAAACAATATTACCAATACATTAACTTAATAACATACAAGGAGTTACACGCTGACGGAGTCGCGGGCACAGCTATTAATAATAATATTCTGCGGTTCCTTATTGCGATATTTTTCAACAGTATTGTGGATTGACATATTATATTTCCCTACTAAAATACGAAAGTTAATCTGTCTGTTACATCAAAACCACTGAACCGTGAGGAAGGACATAGGGTACTTTTTTACGAAAAACGACGGCAACGCGGACGAAGTCGCGGGCAAAAGCTAGTTTATAATATGTATAAAGTTCAAATTATATGCGTCTGCGTGGCCAGGTGTAAATAAATTTGAAAAGTAGATTGTTTTTATTATTTTCCCCAAGTTTCCAAAACCCTGATTAAAGGTGAACGCACACTTATCAGAACCGAACACGTCGAACGAACTGAACGAAATAAATTTTAGAATTCTTTATACAAAATTCTATGAAACTTCCCACACCTGCCCGCGTCGAATCGTCCGAATCTGGAAGACCGTTCCTACCGGTCTCGTTGACTTCGATTCGTTCGACGCGTTCGGCTCGGATAAGTGTGCTGTCACCTTAAATCATTTCAGTAGGTACATCTGCAGTAAAATCTCGAGTTGGTTGTCCTGATTGGCTGACAAAATTAACAACAACCAATTCCAGATCATGGTATGATAATATACTTCGGTATAGCAACCCGAGACACAGTGGTCACGTGGGTGACACAAGTCTACGTCATCACATCTGTGTTACCAGAAGTTTGTAATAATAACTCCCCTACCACCGTTATTACCTGTGCGAATCCGATAAAACAATGAGGTTTTAATTAACAATTACGTTAGTATATGTTTAAATTGAATTGTTTAGTTTGATTAGACAAACGAAACGACAATTTAAATGCTTTTTTTTAACAGAATGGTGACTGAAAATCTTTCCTTAATTCGTGTTTTGTTGCAATAAAGTGGCAACTGTGTAGTGACGTAAGCATGTGTCACTCCCGGAATGCCAGACCTTGTTTTATTAGACCATGTTCCAGATATTTAAAGATACAATACGAGGGAGAGTTATTTGTTTCCCTGAAAAAAGTATATTGGCAGTTTGATATGATAATACTTACCTTGTTGGAACTGTTGTGCGGAGTTCATGAGACTAGTAACAAGCGCGCTAATGGCGGGATTCGTTGTCCTCGGCTTACTGATGGTCGCCTTCTGCTGTGTTGTCGTCGTGTTCGTGTACTGGATGTTTTGTACCTGGCAAATAAATAGAGTGATGAGGTCTTGTAGGATCTTAAAAGCCGAGTCTTAGGCCCCACTTGCACCACAAATCCGTTTCCCACTTGCACTGTTCAGCATTAAACGTATTTAAAACATAATTCTGTCTCTATCATTTTCAAACGATTGACAGAAATAGAACGATGTTTAAAATTCGTTTAGCGTTAAATGCATTTAGGGATTTGTGACACAAGACGGACGAAAATGAGTTTGTTTTTTAAGGTTAGCCAAAAAAAAATAAAAAATTACGGAAAATATGTAAAAAAGCATCGTCTTATCGCATTCATTGACTTCTGCACGACATCCTTATCAGTAACAACATAATTATCATGAACAATTTTTTGACATCGTTTTGAATTTAACAAATCAACTCTTTTAAAAGCCATTATTTATTTAGTTATTTATTTAAAACTTCAAGCACAGAAATTTACAGAGGAGGACTTAATGCTTTAGCTAGGCAGAACAAGGTTTTATTATAGAAGTAATCTGTATTATTGTTCCTCTCACTGGAGTTCGGACAACCGTGTGTGCATCGTTACTTTGACCGAGTTTTCAATGTCAGAGCGAATCACGTTTTTTATGTTTTCAAAGCAACATTAGCGACTCGCCCTTGCTTCGCAGGGTTTTTACGACTTGATAAAACATCAAGATTTCTTTATTAGCCCACGTATGCACGGACGTAAAAATATCACGGCGGGATTTTATCGCGCACTGGATTTTCAGCTCTAGGTGTTGAGCCGAGCGTTCAAAATCCAGTGCACAAAAAAATACCGCCGCGGGAACAATCGCCCCAGGCTTATATTTAAGTTTAATTTTGTATTATACACATAAACATTCCGGAATAAGTTCTCAAAAATGATGGTGAAAATTGCATCAAAAGCGGTTGCGTAGTTTAGAAGAACAATGTGGTCCCACAGACAGACACGAAAATCGATTTTAATATATAAAATGTATAGATAGATATAATAATTATTTATGCCTTACCTGCGACGTCCCAGCAGTGGACATGAGTGGATGTTGTATGTGAATGATGGCTGACTGCATCTTCTGAGGATTGAGCGGTTGCGGAGGGTTCGTTAGCTGTTGTGCTAACAGCTGATTTGTTGACGCCTGCAGTCAAATGTCACATGTATAGATCAATTTAGCCATGACGGCCGAAAGCGGGTTAACAGAATGAAACAGCGTTATTAAAAAGGTAAGCGGAGAAAGGGATAAAACAGCGGTCTCACAGCCTTTAATGAAAACATGAATGATTTATTGCAAGTGAAAATAGTTATCTCTTAAACAAAATGAGTTTGAGGTCACCCATTACAAAGATGCATAAAAAATCTACTCGTATTATTATAGCTTTCATCGAAATAATCTCACCAAGACACACGATGCATTCCAGGCTTCATAACATGCTGAAAATGAGCCTTACAAAAGCTATTTGGAGGGGAAAATGCCATATTAGTGGGACTAAGCTCTATGAACGGGTTATGCTTCGCCTTGATTAGTCCATATTGGCTGTTCTTAAGCGTGGATCAAACTCTATAATAAATAAACACGAACCTGAGGCGATAGCAGAGGTGCTGCAAGAGATGGCTGCTCCTTAATCGTGGTGTCACTAGTAGTGATGACGTTCCCCACTACGTTGCCCACCACTGTGCCCACGTTGCCCACTATGTTGGTCACGCTTCCGACCACATTCCCACCACAAATACGCACCTGTGGCGAGAGCCGTGGTGTTGTAGGGGAGGGTTGTTGCTTGAGGGCGGTGTCGCTGGTGGCGGTAACATTGCCCACAACGTTGCCCACGACTGTGCCCACATTGCCTACTACGTTGCCCACGCTGCCGACCACGTTCCCTACGGCGGCCACGCTACCCACTTGTTGTAACTGCGCCTGCTGTGAGATATACTTTTTATTATAGTATGCACATATACAGTTCCACAAAACAAAAACTTTGTGGCCGCTGACATCTAAATATTGACTAGAATTACTGGATATTCTTCAGCAATAATGTTAAAGTGTGTAACAGATAACAAGATGAGTATCGGTAACTGTGTTTTTTTAAATGGTAAATGATCAATTTATTTATACTTACAAGTATGGGTAGCTGACGAGCATTCGTATGAGTATTTGTAGTTGCTTGTATTGCTGTAGTTCTGCAAATTATACGAAATGAATTAGATACGGATGTAGATATAGCTACATATATCCATATCAGTCAGAATCATAGTCATAATCCGTAAATTACTGTTGAAATGTATTCATTGTTTGAGTAGACCAATTTACACTGAAATTGTGGGCCACTTTCAGAAAATATTCTGAGATTAATTGTAGGGGACAAAGCAGTGTCTTATGTCACAGGCGCTTCCAGACTAAGACACCTTTATGAGGAGAATACTCTACTTTTCCACCTTCTGTGCGCTTGCCGAAGGCGTAGGTGAGATCCGATTTTAGAATACATTTTTTTCTAAAAGTTTTCTTACAAAATTTTTGTTGAGTTTCCAAATTCAAATCACATTATTGACCAGCTGGTTTTAATGCAATTCAGTACAATATTATTACCCGGCTAGATTAGATTGGGTCTGCATAACCTATAATTTGAAATTATCGATTAGATGGTGTGAAAATAATATTATATTAAACTTTGACTGTTGCCAACTCGCACTGTGGCCGCGTGATGGATAACCCTACAGCTGTGGGAATCTTATTGGCTATTGACTCCTGGGAATAATTAAATGGCTAACTTACACAACAGGCACTGTGGTGGCGTGAGTCTGAACAGTCGCGACGCTGGCAGCGGCTGATCGCTGCTGCATTAAAAGCTGTTGACCCTGTGGAATAAAATTACATATGAATCTGTATTATGCAGTGCCCAGTTTGAGTAATACAAATATGTATAATAATAACATAAAGCTGTAGAATGTGTTTGTTTGTTTGTTAGAACGCGCTAATCTCTGGAAGTACGGATTCTCGGATTTGAAACATTTTTTTTGCATTTAATAGCCCACTTTTTAAGGAAGGTTATATATAGGCTATTTTACATCCCGCTACGGCAATCAGAAGCCGAGCAAAAAAAAAAAACGTTAAGCGTTAACTTGGTAAACCGATACATGATGTCACCACGTACAGACCAATCAGTCTCTTGTCCACTATGTCGAAGCTTTACGAATAGTCCCAACTATATACAATGTTACTTGTTCTCAATGAGAAGTCCATTGTCCCAGATCACCAATTCGGATTTCGGAAAGAACATGCTACCATAGAACAAGTCCATAGAGTGTGCAGGATGATCAGAAAATCCTTTGAAAAAAGGGTACTGCTCAGGTTCCTTTCTTGATATTCAACAAACCTTCGACAGATTCTGGCACAAGGGTTTGCTATTCAAAATAAAAACCTTGTTACCACACACATTCTATGATGTACTAAAATCCAACATTACAAACAGAATATTTTAAGTACGAGAAAATAAATCCACCTCGGGACTCCATGAAATATCTGCAGGAGTACCACAAGGCTCGGTTGTAAGACCCGTACTGTACACCCTGTTTCCTTCTGACTAGCCACAAAGCTCCGAGACCATAATTGCCACTTTCGCGGATGACACTGCCGTACTTGCGTCGCACAAATGTCCAACACAAGCATCTCAAATTTTGCAAACCAGTTTAAACGCAACTGAAGAATGGCTAGCCAAATGGAGAATTGCCGCCAGCGTATCCAAATCTGTGCATATCACATTTACACTCCGATAAAATGATCTAGATCCCGTCACCCTAAACAGCAGTCAACTCCCATATCACGACTCTGTGAAGTATCTGGGCATGCATATTGACCGCAGGCTCACATAGAGGAAACATGTCGAAACCAAAAGAGAAGAAATGAACCTGAAATACAGAGTACCTGAAATAGAGTATTTTCTGACTACTGGGAAGAAACAACTGGCTATAGATAATAAACTCCTCATATACAAAACACATCATCATCCAACTTTGGGGATCAGCCAGTGCCTCCAAAATAATGAAAGTGCAAAGGGCACAAAACTATATATTAAAACAAATATCCAACGCACCTTGGTTTATCAATATTATTAATATTATAATTATTATCAAGATAGGGCAGACTCCACTGGGAGTAGCGCCCTACATGCCAACAGAACCATCTCATCTGCTCATAGTCTAAAGATCGCATGACATAACCGGGAAAAAAAAACAATTTTAAGATGATTTTGCATTAGAGTAACGGGTTTAATTATTAAAATAATGAAATCAAAGCACTCAATTTGTAATTGGCACTACAAATTGGCATACACAGGTTCGTTTTCTGATCCGTTTGTTTATCAGATACTTTTGGAACAGATCATAATTATGTGTGTGTGACATTTACTTACCAATTCCCTCATTCCTCCAGTGAAGGATACTCTTGGTAGTTGTCCAGGCACTATGTGTCTTATCCTAACTGACTTGCGACCTTCCTCCGTGAATATCTCCGTGAACTGCTGTATGTATTTATTTGCTTGAAGTCTTGACCCTGTAATACAAATTAATTCAAAATTCAAAATTCAAAAGTTATTTATTCAAACTAGGCTGAGAATCAGCACTTTTCGAACGTCAAAATTACATAAGACAGTCCCCCAAAAACGCCCACCCTTCACCACTTCCTAGTGCTTAAGCTGGGAAGAAGAAGTGGCGCAACAAACTCCCCAGCAGCACAGCTGTCTGTTCAGTTAGAAAAACTTGATTCTATATAATAATGCTTTAATGCAAAAATACTTTACATAAGCACAAATTGCAATCAACTCATAAAATAAAAACATTTTAATGAGTAGATTATGTCAACAATAAATGAAAACAAAATTTAAAATAAATTGACTTACAGTCAAATAAAATAATCCAAACAATTATATGAGCTCATATAGTATCATGTAGTCTTTGATTCTAAAAACACTTGTTTGTTGCTTGGGGTACATTGGAGTAGCTTAATTAGTCCCAAGCCTTTTTGTCGTCTAAGTAATCTTTAACTTTATAGAAACCTTTTTGACATAGTTTCTGTTTAATAAATGATTTAAATTTATTGAGGCTCAGTTCTTTGACATGGCTTGGGAGTTTGTTGTAAAAACGTATACTTTGGCACTTAAATGAATTACTAATTTTTTGGAGCCTAGTCCTCGGCACAAGAAATAAATCTTTGAATGAATTGTTTACTAAGCTCATTATTTTATCGTAAGTCGTGAATTTAATTTATTCTTGTTTATGTAATAATGTTGTAAAATATAGAAGGATAGCTCAGTTGTATAATTAATTATCTGACTATCAAAACAAAATAAATGTAGTATGCAGTGTTTATATTTTGTTTTAGTTAACAAGACACGTCGAGTTTTGAAAGACTTTGACTTAGTATATATCGCAGTAAGATTATTATAACCGTGATATAGTTATATCCCTAAGGATATAGCTATACAGGGTGTTACAGAAATTGCGTGCCATAGCTTAGGGGTAGGTTCAGTATCGATAAAGGAACCCAGGAAAAAATAATTATTGCAAGATCAACCTAATTTAGTACCTACTAACTTAAAATAGCGTTCGTTTAGAATTAAAATTATTTTATTTGTTTAAATGCTTTAATTACTTACTTTCATTGCGTTCGATAGTAGGTAGGTAACTCTAGGAAATTATTAATTAGCATTCAAACAAAATAAAAACATATTTTAAGCAATTTTTTAAACAATTCTAAACGTTTGCTTTTTAATTAGTAGGTACTACATTAATTAGGTTCATCTTATGATAATTTTCGATTTCTTTTTTATGTTTTTTTTAAGGTAATTATTTTTTATTTTTTACGGGTTCCTTTATCGACTCTGAACTCACCCTGAAGCTATGGCACGCAATTTCTGTAACACCCTGTATACCATAATATAGTTATATGGAAGCGATTCATAACTATCGTACTAGGAATATAACTAGGATACGAGCAAGATCTAGTAATATAACTATTAAGGTACTCTGACTAAATAAGATACGTTAGGTTAGAACTGTGACCAACTACGCACGAGCCGAGCGAGAGAAGCGAGCGCTGCCACGGCAGTGGCCGGCGAGAATTAGGGCAGTCTGACAGAAATGATAAATGATTTTATTTCTGTAAGTAGGTTTGTATAAACATGTTTACACGTCAATCATATTTATTTAAACTAAATGAGGTCGGCGTTTCCTATCTGACTACTCTGAGAAGAAAGACCGAAACAAACTCAGAGGTCAGTCTCTTTTAAGTCCAGACATAATCTTGGTCAGATTATGTGAAGACCACGTAGATTGATCTGAAATGGTCTTTTGAGGAAAGATCCACACTGATTGATCTTCTGAGTAAAGAACCATACAGATTTAAGTCGACCTGTAACCATACAGCTCAACTCAGAATTTAAGAAGCTCAACGATTCGAAGAACAATACCAAAGAAAGGACATTCTCATGTCAATGTGTATATAAAACCCAGAAATAATCTTGGTCCGATCATTTGAGGACCATGTAGATTTGTCTGAAATGGTCTTTTGAAGAAAGAACCATACAGATTTTGAGTGGACCTGTCCAGTCAGTGCACGCATTTGCACCGTGCAGCTCAACTCAGAATTTAAACAGCTCAAAGATTCGAATAACGTTATCGCGTAGCTCAACTCAGAACTTAAGGAGCGCTTTCATATAACTATATTACGGTATATGTATAGCTATATCCCTAGGAATATAACTATATCACAGCTATAACCATCTTACTGCGACATATACATACACGACCGAAAGTTTTTTACTAATAATAATCGATTTGCCATATTAAGGCTCGTCTATTGTATTATTATTTTGATCTACTACTACAGTTCAAATTCCAAAGCAAAACGATTAAAAAAAATGTTCTAACCTAACGTAAACCGACACGCAGCACCATTCCTCTCTCCCTCAACATGATCTCTATCCACATAGAGTTCTCCGAGGAACTCCTGGTCGGACGGCCTTTGTAGTATGGATAGTTTGATGTGGAAGAAGCCCGCGCTGGCATGGGGCGAGGTCTTCTCAGTCTCGAGGATGTACTCCTCCACCAGCTGCGGCTGGCAGTCGGGCGTGGGCCGCGGCCGCTCGTAGGCGCGAGCCAGGCGCAGCGGGGCGCCCGGCTCCGACGGCACGGCTAGTGATAACGGATCCATTTTTGGTGGCTCGATGGGTTTGAACACCTAAGGAAGATGGGACACATTTGAATAAGTTTATTTATTTTCTCTCACTATGGTTTTGTAGAACTTATCAGTTTAAAACTATATAAATTCACATTGTGACAACTGGTGCCTGATGTCGGTGTACAAAAAAACCTGAGTTACAGGTCACCAGGCCCCACTTGGTGGCCTCATACAAATAAACAGGTAAGGAATACTCGTATATATTTTTATAAATAAACTATTTTACCAATTAAAGGAAAAATAAAAAGAACACAACAAAAGCAGTCAATTATGAGAGGTATTTGACAATAAGCTTACCTCTGGTGGTTTTTTCGGATACTTAGATGTAAGTCGTGTATGTGGCACTGATTGTCTACTATTTTTCGCTCTTTGACGATGTATTAAGTCTAATATCTCTAAACCATGATAATGTGTGAACTGATCCAATTTCCTCTTCCGATTCACAGCCACCTAGAATATCGAAACAGATTTTGTAGTCTCAATGTAAATATTTCAAAGTGATGGTGGTAACTCAACTGATCAACTGACTGGTGCCCAAGATACAGGCTGTGCCTAGTTTGGGACAAACGATACCTCCAAATTGTTATTTTGAATGTTGAAATAAACGATTTTTAGTTTTACTTTACTGATGACAGATGAAGTAGGTTTCCATAAAGGGTACCTCCACTTTACGAGCTTTAATCAGTAGTACCGAACAGGGATAGTTTCGAATATTTTCGACGATCCTTAGCCCTACATACTGCACTCCTTCATACCTGTGAGAATCTCTTGGCCTGCCTCCTGATGCGAGGTGTGTTGAACAGCCGGGGCGCGGCGTGCAGTCTTGCGGCTAGCAGGCCGACGGCGGGGCGCGGGTCGAGGCACAGAGGAGGCGCGGCTGCATGAACTAGGGCAGCTTCCACTGCCTCTAATGCTCCTCGTTCCTCGCCCGCCCAGCCGCACCGACCGCCGATGCACATCGCGTCTGTTATTATGCTCTGGTGGACAAGTTTACGTTATATCATTTTGGAGACTTGTGTAATCACCAGTGATGGGATTTTAGAGTGCAATTGCTGGGATTTGATTACGTTATAATAAGAATATGGATATGCCATAGAATCCCGGTGCCCTGGGAATAGTAAATTTGCCATGTACCGATTATACTAAATCAAATGAAAATATCGATTAAACCTAAGGTCAATTTTAGTAAGTGACATTTAATTTAATTCAAGTAACTAGAAAAAATGCAAAATGCATTGTTTTCTCAGAGCCTGTTAAAATTGTTAAAGAAGTAACTGTGAGAAAGAGATAGGAAGTGTCAGACTATTGTTCTTTTGTAAAGTGGCAGAAACGCAAACAAACAAGACATATTAAATAAAAGCTCGTAAAAACACTTTATTCATTAAGAAGAACAAAACTTCTAAATTACAAATCCCAGGAGTCCGGGATTTCCGTGGGTTTATCCATATTAATGATAAATTGTATGAGGCTGTTTCTTTAAAACTTTATTTGGAAATAGGCTATAATCGCTTGTATGAGGTTGTTGATCCTAAATTGCACTACCTAATTTGATCACTGGTAACCACCTAGTACTGAGGCACAGTCTATCTATATTAACCTGTTATAATCGGTCACCGCAATTGATTCGGGTGTGATGTCCCAAACTGCCGTACTGCAGTTTGGAATATAGTTTATAGTCCGTATACAGATTATTCCAGATGTGGACTATTACTATTCAATTCAATTCGATACTATTCTATTCAATTCAATACTATTCTATTCAATTCAATACTATAATATTCAATTATTCGATTATACTTTTAATAAAGTTAACAAAACTTATTTATTTATTTATCTATTTACATCTACCCTTACAGGATAACCAAATGCGATAAATGAGCTTTATTATGAATTCAAATACCGAATTAGGAATTGATGTTTCCTAAAAATGACACAGACCATACAAATAAGCAATAGTAAACAGGCAACTGATTGAGCCAGGTGATATTAGGCATTTTTGATTTGAGACAGAAACTTTTTGTGTATCACTTTTATCATAAAATATGACTGACAATATCCTTACTAATATTATAAATGCGAAAGTGAGTTTGTTTGTTTGTTATGCTTTCACGCTAAAACGGCTGAACGGATTTGGATGAAATTTAGCACATGGGTAGACCATGACCTAGGTTAGGACATAGAATACTTTTATCCCAATATTCTTACGAGATCGAAGCTTATGCGGGTGAAACCGCAGGGCGCAGCCAGTAATAAATAACTTTAGTTACTCTTCTGTTTTGATCAAACAATGGAGAAAAGTAGATCTAGGTCATGGCTTTCTTGAGCCAAATTAACATAAAAATGATTACTACAACAGAAATCTGTGCTTCGGACATTTAATACTGGTGAAAGCTGATTAATATATAATGGTACCTTAGTATATATTGAGTTGACCCTTTTATTTATTGAATTCAATACATGCCAGGATCTCACATTTAGAGGCTATTATAGAAATTGGTTCCCAAAAGAAGTAATATTGATGCAGAAGCAGGAAATTACTCATTATTATATAAGATATAATGAGATAAATCTACATACATTTGTAATGTCTAATTTTTTAACTGATATTGAATTTGCACAACAACTTTGACTAGATTATTTGAGAACCATTTAATGTCTAGTCAGTTCTATATCCAATCTATCTAGACTTTAAAAGAGACTTAAAAAAATGAGTTGTTTTTAATTCTTCGCAGACCTCTTCAAGACCTAGCTTTGATAAATAAATATTTAACATTTAAAAATGTTTTTTACCACCAATTTACTGAGTAAATATCATTGTTTCAATGAATTTGCTAAACAAAATGCAATATACTAACCTGATTGGTGGGCCTTAAGAGTACATGATGAGTATCACAGAGAAAGCTAGGATAAGCTTGTCTGTAATCTCTAATTTGTGCTATTATGCATCCAGAGTAGAACAGACATGAGTGTTCAGTCTCCAACAGGTCTAGCAACACTACAGGCAGCTCTTCATTGTCTATGTAACTCAATAGCTCCTCCTCTTCATATGGCCATCGAGGAGTCTCTATTAATGTCTCCTCTTGATTTGATGATGACTAGAAATATAATAATGTAATTAGTTATTTTATCTTCTTATTCCCAGCTTACAAGAAAAATATATAAGAACACTAGAAATTAATAAAAGGTTGGCCTTTTTAGGGGCTATCTTTCTCAACTTCTGATTTTGAAAAAGAACTGTTTCTCTCTAATTTGTACAAAAGATTTTAAATGTTGTATTTCTTACATTAGATTATTAGTTGTTACGATAGGGAAAAAAACAAGGTATTTTAACAGTGTACTAAATACTGCCCCCATATCTTATCAAGTACTAAGTAAATAAGTTATTTCTGCAATATTATAAGGTGATAGATGCTTATAAGCAGTACTGTAATAAAACTTTAATGAATTAAAACATTTTAAATATTTGTAAAATAGATCCCAATAAAATGGGAACTACAACAAATATGGCTTTGTGATGATATAAATAATTAGTTACTAGAAATTATTATGTAAATTTATGTCTTATTAAACTAACTTAATATAGTTTATCTGCCTAGTAGTCAGATCTAAATAAATCTTAGGCAATATTGAACTAATAGGCCATTGGGAAAATGTTTTACATTTGGTAGGTACTTTAAGAGGTTTACTTACATGTCCATCTGGTGGATGTAGATATTGCGAGTTGCCATTTACTTTTAAAGATAAAGAATATCCTTTATTGCCTGGATACAGATTTATTATTAGGGTATTAAGATTATATATTGCTAATAACTTTTCCAATAGATATGATGTGGTCTTCAGGCCTTGCTGCAATATTAAGAATAGAAAAATTACTTCCAATTATATATTTATCATAAACATTTACTTACCAATATTATATTTTTACTCTTCTGACAGTATTAGTAATATGCAATATTATTTGGCGAAATAAATTATTAATATGAGTAAAAAGATAATTAATTACTGATGTAAACCATAAACACCCTAATTGTGATAACAAATATGACACATCAATGTAGAAATACAAGTAAAGCTTTTATATTCTTTCCATGTTTGTTCATAGAAAAAGAATAATTTTTGTTATCAGCACTATAAACTTTCTAATTTCATTTTAATTGATATTTGTAAATTCCCACGATGTTCTGGGCTATGTTACTAAAAAAGAGTTTTGTGTGGTTGCTCTGTTTATGTAACAGGAGTTGCAGATAAATAACAATAAAACATTATTACTACACATTAATATTAAGCTAAACGGACTGGATTTGTACTTACGTAGTTCACCTGTAACGTCTCATCTCTACTTAACTCGTTGTAAAGTTCATGAAGTTTTTTAAACAAATCAAACTTCTCCGTCGCTTTGGAAGCAGAGCCGGACGAATTACGTTGAAATTTCATTCTAGACTCATCAACAGATTCAGCAAGGTGCATCTTATCATGGGTCCAAGTCATTTTGTGGTCTGGGACACCACTGTTGAATTGTGATAAGTTTGAGTTCACATGTTTCGCCCGGTTAAGTATTACCTGAAATAATAATTATTGATTATAAAAAAACTTATAAACAAGAAGGGTTAACGAAGTAAAGCTCGGTTATTAAATATAAGAAAGCAATGAAATACCTCAGCTTCCAATGCCGCGTGAATTAAACCATCCATAATGTCATTAATTAAAACAAATATGTAAGTGGCAGTTATTTTATTAAATTTATTATTTCATATTAACAGTTTAGGCCTGAGTATTAAGTCATGATTTTTACAAAAACTAATATGCTTTATTTATGTTTCACACTGCATGACAGTAAAATAACATGTCCAATGTCCATCAACAATTTTTGACAGTGCATGTTGTAGATTATATAGAGATGTCCATGGAGTTTTTTAAATCAATGGTATTTTAAATTAAATTTAAATAATAAAATAACAGTAAACAAATGAGAAAATAATGTAAAATAGACCATTTGAACAGAGGGTAACGTTCATGTTATTTGTAAATGGCTAAATAGCGTTAGAAAGCTTTCGGGGATTAGAAGGTACTCAAAGGGTCTTGTCTCAAACTTAGAATAGAAAAGCAAAAACATATAATGTATTCTGCCTATTCAATAACTTTCTACGTAAAACAGAAGCACTAAAACTAAAATAAATAGTTTCAACGGAAATGCAATTCTCGTATCAGAGGTATTTTTAATTTTATATACTTACAGGGCGCAGTGCAGGCACTGTCGTAGCGAGGTTTCTGTAGTGAGGGCCGGCAGTATTTCTGCTGATCTAATGCTTTACACGCAGGGACTTTAGTTACTGGCGGCGACTTTCTGGTGATTTCAAAATAACCCGTCCACACCTACATTTTAACTTATCTAGCGACAAATCGACTGTAGAAATATATGTGTGAACGTGAGATTTTAAAATCGCCAGCGAGTCGCCGGTGACTGCCACTGCGTGTGTACTTAGCATAAGATCATAAGATGATGGAACAATCCATGACCCTGAAATAGTAACAAGGGTGTAAATAGTACACCCTTAATTTGCTACTAATCAGGCAAACATCACCAATACAAGATGCTAATAATTTGCCTACCTGATTGTGTCTCATGATATATTTATGCATACCTAATATTGGCTATTTGAAAACCGATGAATGAATAGCCGAGAGAATTTTCGAACTCACTCTTGTATCTTAGCGTCTTTGTAAAAGCTTTATTTTATTATTATTTATTTATTAGACCAGAAAGAGTAAACATGTAAAACAATTTGTCTTAGCTACTTAAAATTTTGCATATAAGTAATTCAGTTACAATTGTGTAATATTATTAGCATATTCTGCTGCCGAACTAGGTTTTTATCCCGTGTTTCAGCTGTCCCCTGGGTGTGTAAGGTGAAGGAGGTGAGTGTATGTGTGTGAGAGGGCATGTTTATCTGAACTTAAAGCTTTGTGCAGACTAGCGCGACGCGACAACGCGACGCAACACCGGTTATTGTTATACCGTGAAAATTTCTTAGAAATTGTATTGTTCGAGTCGCGTCGCGCTGGTCTGAACGAGCCTTAATTCCGTGACCAGTGGGTATTATTTATTTAAATATTTGGAAAAAACATATACCTACAACATTTCAGACATAAATGTAAGCTATAGCACAGTTATCCTACTTATATATTTAGTATAATTAATATATATATATATATATATATATGTCGTGATGGCCCAGTGGTTAAGGCCTCGCCTCTCATGCACGAGGTTGTGGGTTAAAATCCGGGCAAGTACCAATGTGACTTTTCAATTCCTATGTACTGTCTGAGTTTATCTTGGACATTACTCACATCGGTGAAGGAACACCGTGAGGAAACCTGGAATTATAATATAATATAAGTCTGAAATCACCAACCCGTCTTGAGCAAGCGTGGTTATCAATGCTCGTGCCTCCTCTGTATGAGAAGAGGCCTTTGTCCTGCAGTGGGACAGTAATAGGCTGGTATTATTATTATTTATTTGTCATCTAATCTCGGGACCATGGATCCCGGTCCTTTGGAAGGCGTACGAGGGACAAATTTAAATGGAATGAGGCACCAACCGACGATTATCCCTGATCGCACTATGCAAGGGCATCCAAGGACAACCCCCGGTTTGTGTAATATGGAATTATCTATTACAGAATATGGAAACAAGGATATTGAACTATGGGTTTGAGTGGCTCAAGTGGACAGATTACCTGGAACTATGGAAGAACTATGGCCCCTGTCTGATCAATGTTTCATAAATATACACGGAAATGGCAGGGGGTGACGTGCACACTCAATAATGGGCCTCCGGAAACTGTCGCTAGCACATAGTGATGACGTAGCGACAAGGGGGCAAGATGTCCTAAGGTGCTTGAAGAATGGAGAGGTATTCCGCGACTTTCAAAACAATCCCAGAGCTTGGAAGATGGTCAAGATCCCTACGAGCACTTACTGGAATACTTCCTTTCTCCGAGCACGTTTGCTCTTGCGAATCTCCACTCAAGCCGGCCAATTAAGGCAAGAATCAGGTGGTAGCTCTGTTTCTTGTCAATGTTCAGTCCAGCTGGTCAATAAAGGCAATCCAGAGATGAGAAACAAGATTTCTCCCGGGAGATAGGGTCCGTGGGGTCGCTACTGCCCAACAGCTCGCCACATGCTGCCCTGCGGATTTCTATATCTCTCTTGGTCTGGCTCCTCATCCTAGACCAGCCATGCTATTCTGTAAACATCTCACCGTGAAAACTTGGGTGAAGTGAGCTGTCAATAGTGTCAATCCCTGTGGAATGACGGCTCACTCCACGCTCACTTCACCTAAGTTTTCACGGTGAGATGGTTACAGAATAGCACAGCTGCTGTTCACAGATCTAGACTTCAGAGCGCGCAAGCCCCACCACAACGTCAACGTAGAGAGGTGGGGTTACTATTATTATTTTATATATTATATTTTAAATTAAGTATATAATTATATAATATTATAAATGTGTAGTAGTATAGCCTGGATTAACACATTAAAAACTTTTTTCCTGGTAGTACATTCCCGTGGGACGATTTCCGACCTACGCGGGCGAAGCCGCGGGAGAAATCTAGTATTTCAATAAAAACAGACATAAGTAATTACAATTAATATTATGTGTAGGTGTTGGTGAACACCTCCCTGAGAATAGTTTGCTGGCAGGTAGGTATGCATTTAAACCAACAAAAAAAAACCTTTTCAAACCTGCATGATTTTCCAAAAATAAAATTCTCGGTTCCACCCCGTATATTTTTCGTAATTTCGCTATACCATTGTTTAGCGGTGCCTCCTTTTTGGCATCGCCGCAGTCGGGTAATTAACAGTTTTTGGATATTTTCTTTTACTTGAACTGTGAGATTTTGCGTCATGCTAATTGTCACAGTGCTAGGGCTATGTCAATGCTAATGCAATGCAATTGTCAATGGGAAGTACCCGTATAATCAGGGCCGGATTTAAAGTTGTGGAGGCCCTGGGGCAACCAAGAAGTGAAGGCACCGATTTTGGTTTTGGAGCAGACAAAAAAAAAAACACATTTATACATAATAATTACTAAAAATATTTTTAGTACTTAATTATTACTAAAAATATTTTTAGTAATTATTACTAAAAATATTTTTATTTTTAATGTGTTTTTTTTACTAAAGAAAAAAGATAAATATTAGGCGAATGCAACAAGCTTTTTTCATCGAAAAATCATTGATAATTTCGGTGAAATCCAGTTCTCGGAGCAAATCACTTTCAATACTAAGTATATAACTTTCTTATGCGGTTCTGTGTCACTGTAGTCCGAAGCCTATTTTTTTAAATTTCATTTTCGAAAATGAGCTTTCTCCACTGCAGTTCGACGCCATCAACACCAAGTAGATACATTCTCAACGTAATTTCAACATTTGGAAATGTTGCTCTGAATTTTCGAGTATTTGCTAATAGAAGATTTCCTTATATTGATGTTTTTGATAATCGTTTTTATGTAAAACGGATTTTTTTTTAATTTTTTATAGAGAAAAATCAAATTGTGGAGGCCCGGGGCCATGGCCCCTTGTTGCCCTGCCTTAAATCCGGCCCTGCGTATAATAAACATTATAATCTATGAGTACCCCTTAGGTATTGATGTTATCAAAATATATGACATCAATGTATCTTGTGATTGCATTGACTTAGAAATTTGATTTTTTATTTACCTGTCAGAGACCACAGCGCAGACTTTAGTATTTGATATTAAGGGTCTTAACAAACAAACAACAAAGTCTAACCGAAAAGGAAAACACAAAGTAAACTTAATCTGTAAACAAGTGAGTTTTTGAGATGGGACAATTGAAAACACAATTAAATATAAAATATATTTATTAAACTTAGTATACAATTACCACATCAGTTGTCATTTGATGCCATATGTCTTATAAGATTTGATATAAACTTATCTATTTTTCTAACATCTTGCTGAACTTCAGTTTTGTATTGAAGACACTGTAAGTAAATGAAAAAAAAAAGATAAGAAACTTTTTAGTCATTTTGTACTTATTATACTCATATTAGCTTAGGTGCCAGCTGGCTAGCCATGTTTGTCAAAGAACCGATGGCTGATGGAGCAAATGACTCCTGGACTAGAGACCACATATTATGAGTAAGCATAGTGTAGGATGCCCCCCAGCAGGATGGACCTCAAAATGATGGCTGGGACAGACTATGCGGAAGGCGGACAACAGGGTGTTGTGCCGCAGATTGGGACTCGCATATGTCCAGCAGTACACTGCGATAGGCTGAATTGATTAGTTTATTTATTATATTTTGTGTAAGTAATAAAAAATATATAGTTTCTTTTGACTATTTTCATAGCAAAAAGAAGACAGGGTAAGGTTTACAATGGTCATGTCAGTGTTAAATATTCTCTTCCTGAAGTAAAAATTATAGCAGCAATATAATGAATGAATTACCTTTTTGTTATCTGTAATTTTAACAACAAATACACCTTTCGTATGGGAATATTTGATACTGTATCGAGTGTTCATAGGATCCCTTAGATATAACATCTCTGCAGATTTTTCAAACTCTTCCCAATTAGGTATAAACGTCATTGTAATTTATTAAATTTCTTGTGATAATTGATTAATGTTTAAATCGCGTGATTATCAAATCACATTAAAATGTATCTTGGTTCTTTTCGGAATGCTTTTGAATCAAATCTTCTACACTGTCACCAAGACACAGTCTCACTTTGTCATGTCAATTCAAGAGACTATACTAGGGCTGCGATTTGACTATTGGTATTTTGTTAACGGATTATCGATAAAAATAATGTGGACTTCATTTTTTGATAAGTGTTTTATTTATAGAGGAAATTAGTTTTTGCTTGATGTCGGAAAATATCCCACGGGAACGTACTACCGGGAATACATACCCAATAGCCGAGGAAAAGGTCGTTACCGCAGTGCCCATGTTACCGTCAACCATAATTATTTTGTTACGCGTAATTTTGAATCTTTGATAATTATCTTTTTAAATGTTATGATGTCAAGGCATATTTTTATCTAAATTAAATGCCCAATTTAAATAACATATTATATTGGATAAGAAAATATGATACCGGTCAAAATAGCTTCGGAAATAACAATGAAATAGTAATTTTATTCCTTTTCATTAATGCTACTTGATATTCACAACTAACAAGCAAAGTAACAAAACGAAAGATTTTTTTTTTAAACTTCTCGATATGTTTAAAACTTGATTAACTTACATCTCTAGAACCACATGTTAACAAATGTCACGTCATGTAATGTCACGTTTTGTTTTTTTAAAGTCATGATTTGATATTTGACTAGCAGGGTTTATGCGTTTTGGAAATAGTTTAAGCTTTGTGCAGACTAGCGCGACGCGGCGCGCATTAACATTTTTTCCAGATTTGAGTTATATATATTGCCGGAATAAGAAAAAAAAGGCGCATCTGCCTGTATTTTTACATCAATTTGGAAAAAATGTTAGATGCGTCTTTTTTTCTATCGGGGGCAGAACGCGACACCGGTTATTGTTAAACCGTGAAGTTTTCTTAGAAATTGTATTGTTCGAGACGTGTCGCACCGTCGCGTCGCGCTGATCTGCACGAACCTTTAGAAACATTTTTGATAACATGTCGCACCTTTGGTAGAACAAGGGCATAATTGTCATAAATTGCCAAAATGACTTAAATATGCAGAAATGCTTTAAAAAGGCCCTTTGAACTGGAGGGACAAATACATTGTTGACCTTACTGTGCGTTTACACTGGCGAAACATTCAAAGTTGAAATCAACATGCTGGAATCTCTATTTTTGTCAATTTTCCATACAATGTCTGACAGGAACTAGAGATTTCAACATGTTTTGTTGTGAATGTTTAGTTAACTGTGCGTTTGCACTGGCGAAACATCGCAACAAAACATGTTGAAATCTCTAGTTCCTGTCAAAACTTGTATGGAACATTGACAGAAAATAGAGATTCCAACATATTTTGTTGTGAATGTTTCGCCAGTGCAAACGCACAGTTAGCCAGTGCAAACGCACAGTTATGTAGGTTACACACTCCTATTTGAGAAAAATGAGTGGCAATAGATAAAATATACTTGTCTTTATATGACCATGTTGCATTAAACCGTACTGCGGTCGACCGCACTAGTTTTTCTGAGAGATCTGACGGACATAAAATTCTCTTCTGTAATGTAGTACTCTAGTATTTTCAAAAAAGAAAAATCTAGAATATTTAGAGGAGTGTGTCTGTTATTGTACGTACATACCTACCTGTCGTAAGGGGGACTATAATATTCTTGGATCGACCAGATGCCAGATTGATCGTCTGAGTTCCCCCATCACAAACTATGACATTTATTTATCAGCACACTTAGGTACACACGGCTACATCAAGCTATACATTTCAGTATAAACTAATCTTGCATTGGATTCCTTGGATCTTGCATTGGAAGATTATAGGATTTCCTCACAATGAGAGGTCAGCTCATACTGGAGACGTATAGCTTAATATACCTTTCCAGTATGAGCTGACGCTGATTATACTCATCCTGTATAGAAAAGGGAGGATCCTCTGACCAGACGGGTGTCGTGTCTGGCGGGCAACTGCCCAACGATTGGTATCAGAAAGTTATATATATGTCGACAGCAGGGTAACCGCTAATTGCGCGATGCAGGATTCTTGTGTGACGTCAGAATTTTGTGTGACGACAGGATTTTGTGTGGCGTCAGGTTTTAGATGCGTAGTTTGCATGTGGCGATGTAGATGCCGCCACATCACTCCCCTCCGGACCGGACCGGAGGTCGATAGTGGGCTGAGTCTTGTATCTTGCGATGCTTCACAGTGCCAGTTGCGGTTCCTGTGAGTCGGAACCGGGTGCCGCATAGTTTGCGGTGAGTCGGAACTGTCTGCAGTGATTCCCCAGTGAGTTGTGGTGGCGCTGCGTTATGATCTTGTAAGTTGGATGTGGTACAGTGCCGGGTTGTGGCTGACTGCTGGCGTCGACCAGGAGACAGAAAGTGCTCTACTTGTGAGACCAGCCGAAAGTGCAGAGTGCTGTGCCAAGGTTGCTGATGAGGCTGAGGGTGATGACCAGAAATACGCGTCCGCTGCATGCTGGTGGTCAGGATACCCGTTGAAGTGTGTGTAGGCTGGCTGTGTGACTCGCCTCACGAAAGCTTGCGGGAGTGATGATGACGACGTCACGCTGAAGTAGTTGCACGAACGCTGCGATGACGTTTATACTTGAGGTCACCAGTTAAGAGGTATGGGGAACAGGGTGTGAAGTTCACTCAGTTGTCGGAAAGTTATATAATATATATATGTCGATCGCCCGGTAAACTCTAATTGCGCGATGCAGGACATTTGTGTGACGTCAGGATTTTGTGTGATGTTCAGTTCTTTGATGCGTAGTTCGCATGTGGTGTTATAATTGCTGCTACACGTTCATTTATATTAGTCGTCATCTCAATAATCACCCTCTTCCTAGCCAAATCATTGTTCACGCAGGCAGCCCTCTTGGCTATGGTTTCCATTCTCTTATCCCACCTTCATACTCAAAAGTTTCCTCATACTTATGATTCGTCTCCGTGAGAAATAAATAAATTTTCAAGAATGATCAAAAAGTGGTAAGATCAAGATCACAGGTAAGAAAGAGATAAAATGGCAACACTTAGGCCACAGACAGCGCAACCAACTACGCAGAAAATCAATACACCGTGATGTATTCGCCTTTTTAAAATGAGAACGTGACAAAACATTAATTTAATTCATCGAAGAAACCACTTTTATTTAAAAAAAATATCTGTTGAGACTTTGATGCTCATTTTTTATTTATTTACAAAGTGATGAGTATTCTCATAGTTACGGCGTGGTAGAACTTTCTGCGCGTAGATTATCAGCTTTTCCTTCAAATTATAAACTGTTAAAGGTTAGTAAATCATTTATAATTAAAACGAATTATTGAAATAATTAACCTATGGGGGATTTAAGGCATATTTGGGTAAAAACGTGTTGATACGGATTATCGACCTTCGCCATTGTCTGCATGGTGCATTGCGTTTATTGTGCGATAGGTACGTACATTGGTAGTATTTTATGAAGCCATTTTGACGATATTATTAAAGCTTTTTTGCGGTTTTTATGTGATCTACAAGTGCTGCATTGTTGTCGCTGTATTTTTTCCCATTCTTCTAAGTCCGGGAACTACTGGGTATGGGAACTAAAAAAAACAAATCCTAGCCTAATATCCGCAAACCAACATAAATTTTAAAATTCTCTTGTGGAGTCGGCGGCAAATTTATATTTTGCCTTTTTGACAATGGATTCTCGTGTTTTATCGTGTTCGTGTCAAGAAATTTCAGCCCTCTGTCACCATCGATTTTATCAGTATTAGGATAAAAAATTCGAACATCTTATATTGTTATAGTCTAAGATGCTCGTTGTTCAGTAGAATGCAAGTTCAAGATGAAGTCTGTTAATTCGCTTTACAAAAAACTAAAAATATTTTACTATAAAAAAAGGTACAAGTAAAGAAATATGTTAAAAAAATATAATGCAGTGAGTAGGGACTTATTTACATACTGTTTTTTTTAATATACATAGATTATCAACATAATACTTTAAATAACTTGAAGTGTGACCAATCAGATTTGTGGTCTGACTTAGGGTTTCAGCTACATCCAATCTCCACATTTTGCCTGAGATAAGCATTCAATGTAGAGGCCTTAAAAGAAGCTCACTATGCTTGATATTTTTTCAAAAATAAAATGAATCCAAAGAGAACAACAGCTGACAAAGGTTTAAATATATAATCCACTATGTTGAGTACTTTAATTTTGTTGTTGTCCTTTGTTTTTTTTTTTTAATAATTATGTAATCATAGCAAAAATACCAATCATTGATTGACTGACAGACAAGGTATTATATTATCATTCTCCTTTATTCATTTAAACACATTTTATTAGAATTAAAAAAATATATGAAATAGTAGCCCATCGGTATTGGGAACAGAATATTATTATTGAATGTCTCATAATGCAAAGCATTTGAGGTAGTGCATTACTCTCAACTTGTCAAAAACAAGTACTGTCTTGAAACTTTGCCTCTTATATATGCATATATCGTACTTATACTTTGTTATGAGTACACTGATATATAGAAAAACGATTTTTTTATTATTAATCACCTGGATTTTCTCATGACAGGGCTCAGGCCCCCCCTATGCCCTTCCACTTTTCTAGGGCTTTTTGAGGCCATCTCTGCCCAGCCTGCCGCTTGATATAAAATAATAGCAAAAGAAGCAAATAATAAAGCAATATCAAATGAAGCTCAGAATGTTAAAACTATCTGGAAATAAATATTGTGCCTTTTTTGTAAAGTTTTTTATAAAATGTTAATTAGGAGGAGACTAGTATAGTAAGTAACTAGTTCATCAAAAACCTAAATTTTTTGGATAATTCTATCAAAAGAATCAAAACAAAATTACATTCAATATAATTTCACAACACATGTTATTTATTGTATTGACCATAAGTAGAGGTGAAAAACAAAATCAAATCTTAAAATGCACATTACACGCCTTGGCTTAAGTGGAATATTCATGAAGGGCTTGAAAAGCAAAAAGTTTCATAATTTGAAATTGCATTTTTTTGCCATTTTCGTAACTAAATTGCCATGGGTTACAAAATTAAACATAATTTTAGCATTAATCATCCTTTAAGTATGCTTACAACTAGTAAAACTCAATAAAAGCTTGTAAAGCTATGTATGATGTAGATAAAAACACTAGGGTGTACGAAAGGGCAATGGCACATAATAATTGAAGAAGAAAATTATAATTTAATTTTTACTTATAAAATTCGACTGGTAACTGTTTTACATTTTTCAGTTAGGAACGTTTTTTTTTCGTTGTTTCTTTTTGTCAATCTATTTAACCGACTAATAAAAGAGGAGGTTATCAATTCGGATGTTTATATATCATATATATTTTATGTATATTATTTTTATACATATTGTATGTTCGGGCATAACTCTGTCATATATAGATTGATTTGCAAAATTCTTTTTTTGTTTGAAAGGGTATAATTCCGAGGTGGTCCCATTGTCATCAGGTCAGTATCTGATGATGTGATCCTGGAGAAGTCCAGGGAACTCTTCAAATATTATAGGCACACCTATAGCGATTTCAGTATTTTTTATAATAACTCGTGCTTGTTGCTCTCGGAAAGCACCATTTGGTGAAGGAACTGATGATGAAGACCAAAAATGGCAACACTTTTACACGAAAAGTGTTTGTACAAACACAAAATTAAAACCAAACTTATTTACAAGGCACAAAATGGAGCTCTAAATAATTAGTTGATCTGGAAAGCTCTAGGATCGAGGGTCCCGCTAGGCGTACGTGTATTTTCTATTTATAGTCAAAAGTTTTTAGGGATCCGGTTAATAGGGTACCAAACCCTATTAACCGCTGTCCGTCCGTCCATCTGTCTGTCAGCGGCCTGTATCTTATGTACCGTAATAGGTAGATATTGAAATTTTCACAGATTATGTATTTCTATTGCCGCTATAATAACAAATTTTGTAATAAAAAATAAATAAAATTAAAAACTAAAGGGGGTCGTCAAAACAATTAAATTTTAAATTTGAAAAAAAAAAATCTTACTCTGATATGTGAAAAAATAAAGAAATAGGGGGCTCTAAAAGTTGTAAGTTTTAAACCATTTTGTACGAGCTCTATCGCAACAACCAAACGTAAAAGTTAGGAATTTGACTTCTTTATATCATCCTTATCTTTACATATTAAGCTTCGTGCAGACCAGCGCGACGCGACACCGGTTATTGTTATACCATCAAGTTTTCTTAGAAATTGTATTGTTCGTGTCGCGGCGCGGCGTCGCGTCGCGTCGCGCTGGTCTGTACGAGCTTTTATAAAACAAAGTCCCCCGCCGTGTCTGTCTGTTTGTCTGTCTGTGTGTCTGAACGCTATAAACTCAAAAACTACCGAACGGATTTTCAAACGAAAAAAAAAGCGAAAATGCGTGAAAGATGCTGAAGGTTTTGGTGTAATTCAGTAAGGTATTGTGTAACTTGGCTGAAATATGACGATTATCGTCGAAGATGTCGGAAAAAAATCATTGACTGGGAGATTTACTGGCGTGCGCCGCGTAAGCCGTAAGAGATACATCGAATTTATGTTGTACAGAATTGAATGAAGATCTTAAAAAGTTCTCAAAAAAAGTCCGCAACCATTATTATCTTTCAGAATTTGATAATAATGTCATTGTTATTTCCGACGCTATTTTGACCGGTATCATATTCAAATTCAAAATTCATATTAATCCTTATCCAATAAAATATTAATTTTATTTAAATGATAGTTTAAAAGATATCACAGATTCAAAATTACCTGTAACAAAGTAATTATAGGTGACGACAAGCGGGCTCAGCGGTAGGAGTCGATGACCTTTTCCTCGGCTATTAGGTATGAAATCCCGGTAGTACGCTCTCGTAGGATATTTTGCCGTTCAGGGGCAAAATGTCCAATTGTCAAAATGTCCAATGGTCAAAATTACCAATTCTCAAAATGTCCAATTCTCAAAGATTGGACATTTTGGGAGTTGGACATTTTGGGAGTTGGACATTTTGGGAATTGGACATTTTGGGAGTTGGACATTTTGGGAATTGGACATTTTGGGAGTTGGACATTTTGGGAATTGGACATTTTGGGATTTGGACTTTTTGACACCGTTGGACATTTTCAGAATTGGACATTTTGCCCCTGAACGTATTTTGTACTTTGTAATTCACAGAACTACCAAATTATCTTTGCGATTTTAAAAATTTGAGATGAAAAATATACTTCGCTTAGTATTTTTAACCGTCTTCAAACAGGTTCGCAATTCGACAGTTTTTTTATTTTTTCGTTTTTTTACGCGATTACTCCGCCAATTATGAATTGATTTTGATGATTATTTTTTGTTTGGTAGGTCATTCTTCAGAGATGGTCCCATATAAATTTGCTTGGGTAGTTTTCGTGTTAGCTTCAATAATACGTATTTTTCCCACTTAGGCCCGTATTACAGAACCTCACTCAAAACTCAAGCGTTACTTTATGACTCGTTTAAAGCCTGTTGATTGGTTGAAACTAGTTTTAAGTAATGCTTGAGTCTTGAGTGAGGTTCTGTAATACGGGCCTTAGTCTATGTGGTTGATGTTATAGTAAGTTCCTGTCGCTGTTATTTAAGGGATGTTACAGAAGTCGTTTTACCGAAACCTGAGGTTTTAAATTTGGTTGATCGGAGTCGGAACCGGAGTTGAAACCGGAGTCGGAGGCGGAAGTAGAAGAAAGATGTGTTAGTCGCAGGCACGCTGGCGCGACGCGTCTTGCGTGTGTCTGCGATGAGCGGGAAAAATAATAATACGGGTTGAACGGGGGGCGCCATGTTTGCGCGACTGGCGTGCGCGTCAGGCGTCAGGCGACCGCGAGCAGCGGAGGGAATAGTACCTACGAATTCGCGCGTCCTGCGTATTTATTAAATTTTGTTGAATTATCCGCGATGCAAAACATAAATACGGAGGATTTTATTAGTGAAATAATTTCTCGGCCAGCAATCTGGTGCAGTAAGGATGATCAATATAAGAATAAATATGTAATAAAAAATATGTAGTAATAAATCATGAACCCCCATTTTTATTTGTAATATATCCTTTGCAAAAAAAAATACTTCCTTCTAAACATGAAAGTTCCAATTTAGACAAACTCATTTTAAACCCCGCGCAATAATAGCAGATAAAAACCACGTGTCACGCGGCCGCTTCAACGTGGCACACTACAGCGGCAAGACGCAGCGTCTTGTCTTTACTCCTCCCGCCCCCGCAGGTCGCTCCCGGTCACCGCAGTAGCTCTAGCGTAGCCTGCGGGAAGGCTTGAAACAATAGAAATATAATTCAGTCTCTTTAATTAGTCTCTTTAATCATTGACTGATTAAAGAGGTTAAGGTAAGAGATTATTAGGGATATAGGTATTATTATTTAGGTATATTAAATTATCTCCTCCCTAGGGCCTAGCTAGGTAAGTGATAATTTACCATGCGGTAATTGAATAAACTTAATTTAAATCAAATCAAGAAAGTGTCAAATTATACTTTCGACCTTCGGTATAACTCTGATTTAAAAGTATCGGAACCGAACTCGGAGTCGGAGGTTTTAAATTAATCGGAAGTTCCGACCTTTTGGAGTCGGAAACGAAGCTCCGTAACATCCCTGATTTACATAGCAGGTAGTGGTATTCGAATTTGTGTGGGGTAGGTACAACTAAACACTTTACAAATAAAAACAACCGACTTCTCATTTAAATGAAATAAAAAACAGGCCAAGTGCCAGTCGGACTCGCACACGAAGGGTTCCGTACCACCGTACAATTTTTATTACAAATTTTATCTTTGTGTTACGCAATTAGATAGCAGGTTACTCTTGCCGCCGTTGGTCCATAGATGGGTGACCATCTTTACATACCATAAAGAAAGAAAGACCCCCGTGCCTCGGAAAGCACGTTAAACCGTTGGTCCCGGCTGTCATTCGTAGATCTTTGACAGACTTTACGGGACGTCAGAAGTCAGTCTTACCAAGCGGTATCGTATTACCCAATAACTGGGTTGTGGAGATAGATAGGCAGTCGCTCCATGTAAAATATTGGTATTCAGATGCTGGTTAAACTGGAAGCCGCCCCCCCAACATGGGAAAAGGCTAGGAAGATGATGACTACGATTTTTTTTTTTTTTTTAATGATTTGTGTACTGTACTGTGCATCCATAACGAAACCAATTTCGTTAAGCTTCGTTTTCAGTGTGGCCTGCACATTACGAACGTGAGCGTTAAGAGTATGTTAGTCGGTAATTCTTCCATTCAAACGTAGTATGGTGATTTCTGGTCTGTTTGACGGTGTACGTTCAAAACTAAAAATTATATCAATTTTTCTTGTCATTATCTAGCCCTGCCTGGACGCAGATTTGGTTTGGAAGTTATGAGCGTTGAAACTTAATAAATAAACATAATAAACTTAAAACTCAACACTAATTTTAACTCTTCTTTGGGCGTAAATTAAATAACTTATGGAGTAAGAAAATGGCAAAATAGAAACCGTACAGGGATAGATAATTTATTCAATAGTACAAATAATTTTATTTTGAGTGGTCGTACATTGTTGTTTTTTCATTATCTATACGCCCAACGGTTTGTACCATCGAAGAAGTTCATATCTAACCACCGTAAGGACTATTCTTGCTTGCAGCGCTCGGCGGCCCTAGCACCGGGCCGGTAACAGATGTGGTCATCGTGTTCACGGGATTTTGTTTTGAAACTGGTTAGATATGAACTTCTTTGATGGTACATAAAATTTTATGCGCTCGTTTTCGTTACAAATCATCGTCTATTTCACTAAATAAATAAATACATATACAAAGAAAACTAGATAAATAAATACTAGATAAATAAATACTAAATAAATAAAACTAAATAAATAAATAATTAGACTAATAAAGAATAGAGCCGTCGACTAGTGTACCCTTAAGGAAGGATTTTAAATATACTATATATTTAATCTACGTTCCGGGATTTCGTGTACACCTCTTAAAACCTTCCATGGTTAGCCAAAAAAGTGTCACCGAGACATGACAAATTCTGATATTTATTGTTACAGATTCTTGTTGAATAAGGTCAAGGATATATTCATTATACACCAACATAATTGTAAGTTAAAATGGAAGAAATGAATGGGGATCTTTATGGGGGCGGTTTAGTTAGTCTGGGAGATGAGGGTTCTTTGGAGTCAACCGAAAATGGGAAACAAGAGCAAAATTGTAAAATTTGCGAGTGAGTAACAGTTATTTCGTTATTTTTCGAGATTTAAATACAAAATGCAAGTTCAACGGTTTTATTAATGATTATAATCTTTTTTTCAGCAATAAGCTATGCAGTCCTCGTGTATTGTCTTGCCTTCATGTATTTTGTGAAGCTTGCATTGACAAATTGATGGTTAATGAAGCTGGTGATTCTCTTAAATTTGATTTGGCTGTAGAATGCCCAATTTGCAAACAAGAAACCAAGGTAGGTACTCAATATTACGTAAATGATCTTTCAGCTTGCCTATAGGTTTTAAGTATACATCTAACTTATGTGTACTTTGTTATCAGATACCTGGAGGTGGGGCTGCATCCCTTCCTTCCGATTATGTGCTTACCAACATTTTGGATGTGTCTGCTATGGATCAGTCTGTTGTTTGCACCTGCTGCAAGAGTAAGGAACCTGCTGTTGCTAGATGCACTGACTGCTCTCATTTCCTATGTTCCAACTGCAATTCTGCTCACGAATTCATGAGATGCTTTGAAAATCACCGAGTAGTACCATTTGATGCTCTAAGGTCGTCCAAGGAGAAATCTGCTGTGCATAAGCCCATATTTTGCGCTCGTCATGCTGGAGAGAGTCTTAAGTTTTATTGTTGCGAATGTGAAGTTGGTGCTTGTACTGAATGCCTAACTGTGGATCACAAAGTAGGTGAACATCGCTGTGAGAGAATCGTGGATGTCGAGCCCAACCTGCGTGCTGAATTGCGGAATTTCATCGTGGAAGCAAATGCTCGTGCTGCAACCGCTGGTAGTGCTTCAGCCAGGCTTGATGATGCACTTGGAGATCTGCAACGTCAACGAGATGAAGCCGAAGGCGTAATCAATGAAGCCTATCATGCTTATAAAGCTGCCTTGGAGAGATGCCGTGAAAAGGCTCTAGAAGAACTTGAGCGTTTGCATAAGGAAAGAGAACTCAAGGTAATGGATCTGTTTGATCGTGTCGATAAAACTGTTCAGCGCATTGACTGTGCTTGTAAGTTCGCCGCTAGACTCCTCCGCCGCGGTGATGGTACTGAAATTGTGATGTTGAAAAAGACAGTCGCCTCCCAATTCGCCCGTTTGTTGGAAGGAGCACCGGAATTCGATGTTGATTATTCATTGGAGTTTGTTACTAAGATTGATAAGTTTGATGCTATTTCTGAAGAAACTTTTGGAACATTCCGTACAGAATCGACTCGAGCAGAAGAAAGGAAACGTGCAAGCGAATCTTCTGCTATTGTATCAGTGACATCAAATTCTCATTCACCCGCTGTGTCGGTGACTAACGCTCCTGTTTTTGATGATTACCCAATGGGAGGTGTCCGCCGAGTTACTGGAGTTGGAGGCATGGTAGGAGTTTCGGGGGTGCCGGCTATTGGAGTAGCTGGTGTCACTGGAGTGGGTGTCACTAACACCAGTGTCATTACTGGCGGCATGAATAGTGTGCAGGGAGTCGGCGGCGGTGTGCCTGCAATGCCGTCTATGGTAGAATACAATTTGCAGCAGTTGGCTAGTATTGCTGAAAAAGATGTACCACCGCCTCCACATGCATCTCCAGCTCCGACCTTTACTCTCGCTGAACTACTTGCTGGTGACCTAAATTCGCCTCAAGCCTACAACAATTTACAAGCTCTTGCTAAACTGGGGTTGAATACTGGTACGTCCCGAATATAATTCGTCTGAAATTCCTCGGCTTTGGAAATACATATGTTCATCCTTATGGCTTTTTTTCAGAAGTTAATGGCTTTGGCGGTGTTGGTGGAATTGGCGGCGTGGGCCCTCGCGGGGTGTCTCCGGGAAGACCTTTGTTAACTGCTGCTGAGGAAGCAGCTCTTGTACCTCCTCCTGCCCCTCTTGTGCGTGCCACTAAAGCTACACCCATGCATATTCGATTCAAGTTTGGCCAACTAGGTAGTGGCAAGGGGCAGTTCAATTCCCCTCATGGGTTCTGTCTCGGAAACGATGAAGATATTATTGTCGCCGATACTAACAACCATCGCATCACGGTATTTATATTGACATCATTTCAATAAAATTAACTTTGGCATTGTTTGCTTTGTAAATTTTTGTGACATAAAAAAACAAAACATTTTTTTTTAGGTGTTTGACAAGTCAGGAACTTACAAGTTTAACTTTGGCATTGCTGGAAAGGAGGAAGGCCAGCTGTGGTACCCGCGTAAAGTAGCAGTAGTTCGAGCCACTGGTAAATTCGTCGTCTGCGATCGTGGCAACGAGAGGTCCCGTATGCAAATTTTTACCAAAAATGGTCATTTCTTGAAGAAAATTGCTGTAAGTATTGACAATATTATAATTTTTACATGGTATAATCTAAAAATAAAATAATAAATACAATGTCTTTGGTGCTATTCATCATGTTTGTTTTAGGTGCGTTTCATCGATATTGTTGCTGGATTAGCGGTTACTGCTGAAGGTCTCATTGTGGCGGTGGATAGTGTAACACCTACAGTATTTATATTGTCTGAAGAAGGCGACCTCATGAGCTGGTTTGATTGCAGTGAGTGCATGAGGGAGCCATCTGATATTGCTATAAGTGGTGAGTGGTTTAATTTTTAAGAACTTGTCTATGCTTTCGGCCATTAATTTATTTTAATTCAATCCATGGCGTAGTTTTCGACGTTGCCTTAAACGGGCCGTCTTTTAAATAATACTTTAGAGTACTTTTTTTACATTATTGCCATATCATAGCAATTAAATATATTTTGTTGCCGAGCTTTCTAATATTCCCTGACTGTTCCCTGGCTTCCCTGAAACAGCAATAATATGGTACATTCCATGTTTTAGGCAAGGAGTTCTACGTCTGCGATTTTAAGGGGCACTGCGTAGTTGTGTTCGACGACGAAGGGCGTTTTCTACGCCGCATCGGATGTGAGAACGTCACAAACTTTCCGAACGGCATTGACGTGTCTGACGCTGGTGACGTACTGATCGGCGACTCGCATGGTAACAAGTTCCATGTCGCCGTTTTCTCACGTGACGGCGTTCTCGTCACTGAATTCGAGTGCCCCTACGTCAAGGTTGGTGTTACACTTAATAAATTATAAATCTACCTTTTAGAAACTAATTAATTAGTAATGAAGTTGGTTGCCTGTTATTTTTATAATGCTCTAAAGTTATTTGTTGTTTCCAGGTGTCTCGCTGCTGCGGATTGAAGATTACATCTGAAGGTTATATTGTCACTCTGGCTAAGAATAATCATCATGTTCTAGTCCTCAACACCCTTTATATTGTCTGAGGAGTAACTCGATGGCTGTAAGTCTGCATACTACAAGATCTCACATTTATTCCCTATATTTTATATTAATTGCTGTTTTTACAAAGCTTAACTTTTTTGCTAAACCAGTATTTGACTACTTATTTCGTTATGTTGTGTTAAATTTCATGTTAGTCTGATATTTTAACACTCTGTCCATGAGCAGTGAACTATAGTGATCCTAATTTCGGTATGCTTCGTGATTTTTTTGTTTTATGGCATTCTAGATTTAGAGACACTATATTTTTATTCACTGCTATGGATAGACTTAAGTCATTATTATTTCCAAAGTACTGAATACTTGCGTATTGTTTGGGTTTTGTTCATCTGTCATTATTATTTTATAATTGCATTTAGTTCTAGTAATGGAAAATCCAAAGGTTAGTATATAATATTCAACTTCTATTATTTTCGTTATAGTCCAATTATCAATTTTGTTATATTTGGTCATGGAGGATCAAAAAGTTTCGGATTTATTTTATATCTGACTATAAACTACAACTAATGAAGCGGGTAGATACGGACAATTTTTATTTTTATGAGTAAAATTAAGCTTCAATTTAGTATAGTCAACCAACTCCACTCAGATACATCCGGAACTTCAAACTTCCTGCAGAAGAACAACCATAACCAAATTTAACTAAAAAATTCCCATCGACAGGACTTTTATTTTGTTTCTAAATTTTAGCAGCTGGTATGGTTCCTAGTTCGAGTGAAGTTTTAAACATGTCAATTAGGGGACTGCGTGGAGTGTCGCCTCAGAAAAATGATGATTTTTTCGAATGTTAGCCCAATATTCGTACGTTTTGTTGTTTTTTATATTATTGATTTTCTTGGATATCAGTAATTTGCAGAATTAGAACAAAATATTAACGCACAATTGAGTTTATAAAAGGTATAAAAATTTAGTCTTGTCATGACCAAAGGAGGCGACACCATAATAACGTGCCATCTAGTTTAGGTTAATCTCGTATACAATATTATATATTGTCCGTTAAAATATATTTACCATTTACAGAATTCTTGTGTCTATACAAAATGTTTTTCGTGTACTCTTGTTTTGAGAGCCTATTACATATTTGAAAGATTTTTCATGAGTAGGCATTACAGTATACATTGTTAAGAATTGGTTTATTATAAGTAAATATCTTAATGATGAAACATTGTAATGCATGCTGTATTATTAGAGAACCGCTAATTGCAATAATATTGTACAACATTGTAATTTGGATAGTTAAAATTAATGTAGACGATTAGTTTATCTGGCATTTTCTTGTATATAGCGAGCTTCTAAAAATAGTAATGCAAGCTTTTATTCTTTTATATTAGTGCACTTGTATTGTTGTTGAAATAGTCACTCACACATAAACGAATGTATCTGCAGTAACTATGTTCTAATTCAAGTATTTAAATGTTCCTAGGAAAAGAAAGCATTATAGAAACCAAAACAACTAATATTACTTGTTATGTACATGAATTTGCCATCATAAAACGTTTCTACTTATAATATGTTCCATGAGTATACAGTTCGCCAAATTATATATTTTTATAACTATCCACATTTATATTCAAAATTGAGAATTCATAGTTTTAGATAGTAGGTACAAATGCGGTTTATTAAAGCGATACCATATTTAGATATATTCACAATTTACATCATATTATTGTCCCTTGTTAGGTTTCCTAATATTAGGAATAGTATTTAGGGACACTTTACGTCATATAAAATCCCTATTATTAATGTGGTATCAAAATTGTAATACATAAGTAATGGTCAGATACAATTTTACCTTATACCATAACTAATCCAGGGATCCATGGTCTTCCAAATATAATTAGACTATTTGAACGAATTTTCAGTCTAAAAGAAAGCAGTTGCAGTTTGTTCTACGAATAACTAAAGCCATATTGAGCGATATTTGGTGGTTCGTGTTGGTTTTCATATTCATAAGAAATATGAAGTTTATTATTATGCCGCCATTATCAAAGAAATTCTATAGCCGGATAAATTGTGTTGTACATGACCATTATTTTGTTTTACATAACACTTTGGAAATAGTACTTAACCAGACCACCTAAATTAAGTGTGATATTTTACCAATATTGTTAATGTCAGTTTTAAATGCTCTCTAATTTTTTGGTTTGTTTTGTTTACATTTTGAAATATTCTAATTCCTCAATTTCCAAAAATAAAGTGCATCTCATTGAAAAAAATAATACACCCTCATGTTACTAAATTGTAATTAAAGTTTAAATATTAATTAGTTGATAGTCAGGCACTCTCTTCGTATTGCTGAGCCATATAATTTATACTGAATAATAAAATCATAATTGAAGAGTAACATGTATGGATATGTGTACTTAACTAGAAATAGGTATTTATTTTATGTATTTGTTGTGTATTGGAACAGTTTTACAATATTCGATACGCAAAATTAGATGTGATATGAGCAATAATAGAGAGACATAATGAACCAACATTTTAAGACTTACATGACTCAATATTTTGAAAGACACGAGCAAAGATTGAGACGTGGGGCGATTGAGCAACGTCAGATCTTTGGAAGCCAGTGATAAGTTGAATTTTGACATTTGAGTCTGAATCCTCTATTGATTAGTGAGTAACTTTTGGGTTTATTTTTCATATTGTTTTTAAGTTATTTGTTTCAGGATTTTTGTCCCAATAGTATTAGGGAATTTTATTTTCTTTATTTTAATTATTTTAACTAGTTTAAAATGAGTCTACATACCCCTCGCGGAAGAGCAGGTGTGATTAATACTCTGATTTTGTCGTTTTATTGTTTTGTTTAATTATATGTTCCGGGCCTATATTATATAAATAGTATTTTTGGCCAGTGTGTTTAGGCCTTTAGATTTACGAATTTTTACTGCCAAATTATTTTCTTACGATATTTGTGCATGCACATAGTAATTATTTTATTGTATAATATTTGTAAAAATTAGTTATTAGTTGTTGCCAATTTTTTGTTTTATTAATATTCAGGGTTTTAATATTATAATGTTCAATTTTAATTCGTTGTCATTGATCAAAATTAATGTGTGTTAGTGAAGTAAAATTAACCGAAATAGAACTTATTATTGCCCCAAAGGGAGCGTTTGACGCTATTAATAATATTGCTTTAGGGTTGCATAAAATTATTAAAAAGTGGTGTGATAAGTTTTGGATAATTTTACAAATTATACTATTTTATGTGTGGATTCCGAAATTTAAAATTCGAAGTCAAATATTTTATTATAACAACCATTTTTATTTTTCATCAATGAACATTAACTACAATTGTTTTAATTCGAAAGTATTAACTTGTCAACGACCCCCCCGTATATCGTAAATTTTGGTGATATCGACACTTTCCTCTTTTCTTGCCATGTATTTTATGTAGGGATCGGCGTAGAAATGTTTAGTAGGTACTAGTATTTTTCAATTGATATACACACATACAGTATCACAAGTTTGCCTATATGGTGGTGTTGTTTAGAGATGTTTATTAGTGGTTGGCGCGGGCCGCGGCGGTTATTCGTCGCGTCTGCTTGGCTGTATAATTTGCCGTAGCGAGTAAGCACTATGTCATGGATGAATGGCAGTCAAATGGTATCTATTGTCCATTGACATTACTTGATAATAATTGTATCATTAGAGTACATTACAGTAGCCTTTCTCGGGAATCTTAAAAGTTACCTATATACACTTTAAAGCAATTTTTGGTAAAGATATTTCTCTTGAATCTATATTCCCTTATGTATCCAGCAATAAATTACTTCAGTAGTTGTGTAGTATCACTTTATATGGCACTGATAATTGCAGATTTCCTTGTATAATTAAAACTCTTAAGTGGATCGCCACGCGTTGTTGAGAAGAACATGTCAAGGACATTTGCATACTTGGTGCCAGGTAATTTGATAGAAGTAGGGTTCGCAGCGCACAAGGTGAGCTCTAATGTTACCCTCCCTATTGGAGGTGGGCGTATTGCCTATTAGTGGCACCAAGCACAGCTCGTCGGTCTCGGTGGGGTGTTGTGGCGTTACTATTCAATTTTGTTCAACTTTGAACCGTGGGTGGGATTAAGATTATTTCTATTATACCTGATTATTTTATTTCGAAATGATTCCAATTAATACTTGAAAGACGGCATGCTCAAACGATAATATATTTTATTTTAACCTTCACCCACTTAACCAATATAATCTCCACTGTTCTAAAAACAACATAAATAATAATAAGGTTGTGAGCTCTATTCCCATTGGAATTTTAAGCCACATGTGTGCTTGTGCAATAAATATCACAGTTTGGATCTAGGCTTTTAAATTATTATAGATTATATACATTGTTGAGCTGATTATAAAAATTTAATATATTATTATACCTTTTAATATTGTTAAAGAATTCTAATTGCATTCCACATCTTAGAGTGAACGAATTTGAGATGACCGTTTTCAGTCTACATTATACAATTTTTTTTTTTACAATTGTAGGATTATTAGCAGTTGCCAATGTTTTCCTTTAGTCAGTAAAAGTACAAATATTTTAATATACAATCTTGGTATTTACGTATTGTAGTGATCTTATTTTTTGATTCTATAACTATAAGCATAATTTTTTTCTCTTAAGCGGCCATTCAGATATTTCTTCATCTCACAAATTATTCAGTAAACAACAAAACATATCATACCGAATCAATTTAGTTTACATAGAAACTGTCTGCAACTCCCGTGATTTTATTCTCCTCATTGGTTTAGATGTTGTTAAAATGGCTATTTCTTTTGTTTTCAATGTAGATTTAAGTATATTCTAAGTTACACTGTCTTATGTTCTTGTCATTTTATGTTGAAATGTGAAATTTATTGTAATAGTTAGTGTGAAAGGTGCAAGTTCCAAATGCATATTTTAATTTTGATCCAAAGATTTCATTATTCCTTATATTTTAATTATTTAATTCTCATTTTGCGGAAATGACATTTGTGGAGTATGCATTGGTATTTGATACTAGGAGTAACATGAATTATTCTGTAGAGTTGGTGCAGCCGAGCAAACCTCTACTAATATTCTCTTAAGAATATATTGCTCAATAATTTAATTCTGTTAAAAGTATTTTAAACCTAGTTGTAGTCCACCGTGTGTTTAGTATGGATGTGGACTCCAGACACGAAATTATATCTAACAGACAATACCCTCCGTAAACATTTGAAAGAAATTAAATGTTGAAGTTTTATTAGATGTAGTTGTTTGCCTTCACGGCGGCTTGCCGCAGAGTGCAAGCTGCAAGGGGCGCCAGCAGCATCAGCACATGGGATTGCCACTGGCTCTGAAACCATTATACTATACTGCTCGTTTTGTAATAGCACAACACACAGAAGCTTTGTCTGCATAGGTCCAGTTTTATCCGACATATCTTTCTCATCAAATATGTATGTTCTATAAATGTAAAAGATTTGGCAGTTTATATAATGTCTTCAGTATACCTTGTGTGATGGTGTTGACTGTTATTGTACTATTTAGCCCCACAGTCAACGAAAATTGTTATATAATCCATACAGGAGTCTCTGCTGCATTGTGCCTAGATCTTAGAAGTTAATGGTATCAAGGTAGAGTTAATCTCAAATATTTTGGCTCTTTGAATATTCCATGATATTATTTTTGTTTTTCATGAAAATGTATTTACATTATATACATACACCTAGATTATTGTATACAATATGAATATACATTGCGTGGTTTGTAACTTGATGTTTAATTATTTTATCGTAAAATTAAGATGCCCAACTGGTTCTCTGTCCACACCTACGAAGATGTGGAGGAATTGAGTGTATTCGATAATTAAACCTATATTATTCAATGTAACTGATGAATAGTTGATGTTTACTGTGGACAGAAGTAGAATTTATTTGTTAAACTGGTTGCACATCTTACTTTGACCAAATTCTTTTACCGCTGAAGTTACTTGAGAATTTGAATGATTGCCATTCTGCACTCTTTCTTTAACTTTTTTTAATGGCGAGTGAAAATTGTCACGTGACATTAGCGGTTTTATTAATAATTATAAGTTTTATTAACGTGAACTGTGGCCAGGATAACAACAGCAGAGCAGTGTAATTCAGAGCCTGCCTAAAATATATTTTTGTCATGATTTTATTTAGGTATATACATGTTATTATTCACATATTACAGTTTTCTCAATATTAGCTTGTATTTTAATTAAGAAATAATCATATTTAACATTGCCAGGTGATCAGCAACCTGCACTTTAATATTTTTGGAAACTATTGAACTTAAATTGTACTGACTTTATAAATATATTTACTTCAATAAAGATTTTCCATGCCACTAAACAAGACTTCTAAATTATTATACTTGCCCGTGTCTACTAAATATCGAAGAACATTATTCCACAAATCATAATTTGGCTTAAAATAGTGAAGCCACACTGCATACAAAACCGGGAAGCGGAGAAGGGATACGGAAAAAAACCGGCCGCGAAGTATTGCAGCCGCGGGGCCCGGGGGAGGGGGAGTAGTGTGCCACCGATGTTTGGCCAGTGCGTGCGTGCCCCGGCTGGGCTAGTATATATGTGGCCTCTGTGTTTCGACTTAGGGGAGACCGGGTACAAAAGTAACACTTTGTGATTTGACACACAAATTACTCGTCGCGTGAACTCGGTCTAGCTCCGCACAGTCCGCAACACCGCTCCGCTACCTCGCTCCGCTTTAAGCGCAGGCCACACCGCCAGCTAGCGGGCGGGCGGGCTAGGCGGGCGAACATTGTTTCACCTCTTTACATACTTCGGTTCACACCGCGAGCTACCGACTAACCATGTAAAGAGGTGAAACGATGTTCGCCCGCCTAGCCCGCCCGCCCGCTAGCTGGCGGTGTGGCCTGCGCTTCAATGGACAGGCAGCCTTACTGGGACAAAATTATCGCTTTATCCTAAATTCTGATTTAGGCGGTAGGCGATAGGTAATGTTACAGAAATAAAAACAGAATATGATAAATAAATTTTAATAATAATCTATTTCCATCATTTTATGCTGGTTTGGATTTTTAGGACAAATATTAATTACATTGTTTGTTATTTATTGGTAACAATGATTTATTTACAGTTACGCAATCTATAAAAAATATTTTAGATTAACTGGTTAGACCCTTAAACTTTTACTATCACATTATTCACTGTTTATCACATTTATAAACACATTCGCCGGCGATCCAAGTAGACTCAATTTTAATTTTTTCAGGATGAAGTATAACAAAATCTGCATCACATCCGAAATTTAGGTTCCCTTTTCTGTCATCAATGCCCAATGCTTTAGCTGGGTGTAGGGAAGCCGCTTCTAAGGCGTATTCCAAAGAGCATTCTGTAAGGACCAGATTAATCACTAAACAGGAAACATAGAGCCAACACTAGTTGAAAGTACAAATCCAAATAGGTACTACAGTCGAACCTGGATAAGCGAGAGTTCATAGGACCGCGATTTCTTTAGCTAATACGAGGTTTCTCACTAACTCGTTTCTAGCTTACAGAGGGTCTCACTTATAGCGGTTGAGGCTGGTTGGGAAAGGTTGAGAGGAACAAAAACAATGTTAGTTCCACGAAATTTAAGAATGAGTCATAAATAGCAGATGTTAAATTACGGTCGACCTGTCGCTTATAGAGGTACAGGCTAGTAGCAGTCTCAGTTATAGACGTCCACAAGTAAAAGGGCGTTCTCTTTTCTGTTCTCTTATACGAGGTTTCTGATTCTCACTTAGGGTTAAAATGACAGGACCTGTCAATTACTCTCATTTATAGAGTTTTCTCGCTTACCCAGTTCTCACTTACTCAGGTTTGACTGTACTTACCAATGGAAGGGCTTGAGAAGGTTAAATAGTTGCGATTTTAAACTTACCCAAAGACTGTTTGAACGTTGCAACACATGCATCGAGGCCAGTAGTACTGCCACAGAGTACTTTAGTGCCGGTGACGTAAGCACGACCACCCTCTACCGTGACATGCTGGGGCCCTATGCGGTAATTTCCATCAGCAAGACCCTGAGCAGCCACTGCATCACTAACCAATACTAACCCTGGGTGAAGAATTAAAAGAAGAGTTAATTTCAATAATTATAGTTTGTATGAGTATAATTACTGTTGTACTGTTGGTGATGACTATAGGTACTTGGGGTTAACCGTCGGAAGAACAATCTAAAGTGAATTCCGATTATCCACCCAAAAAAAAAGGTGGATTATAACTGGAATAACCGGCAAATACAAACAGGCAAGTTATAATAGTAGGACAGTTAGCAAAAAAAATGTTGTACCTATCATGCATAACCGACTTTAAAAAAGGAGGAGGCTCTGTGTTTTTGCTTTTGTTTACAATGTTCATCGATATTTTCTTCAATTGTGGAATTTTGAAAATACGTTTTTAATTAAAAAAAAATATATTTAAAATCGCCCTCAATGACACGAAAATATCGATTAACATTGTAAACAAAAATAATACAGAAACTCTTCCTTTTTTAAAGTCGGTTAAATATACGCGAACGCAGCAGCAATATCAAACTAGGTAAAATATGCGGGGAAATTTCTGATTTGGACGCAGTGACGGCCGTCATGAAAATGATGGCACCGGGGTTTGACTTTACGGTGTAAAAAGACGCTCTGGGGGAAAACACCAACTTATTTTCATATAACGTTTGAGTAAAGTCATTACACGGTAAATTACGGACGCTAATGTGGCGGCCACCGCAGTCTTAGGAAATCCTAGCTGTACAGTACTATACTCGTACGGTCAGCAACAAAAGTATTAACATATAAAGTAGGTATTATACGAAATGCTGAAAAACGGTGTATCGAAATCGATAAATCGGTATATTTAAATCGTATTTAAAATCTGCTACTGACCGCTTGCCGTAATTCAGAAACATCTAGAAGAAACTGTAACCTAACTGCTCATAGTGGAACTGGAAATCTATGAAAGGCCTACGTTTTGTACTTATCTATAATACAAGCGTCGTCTGGACGTTTTGATGATGCGGGAACAGCGGGATGCGGTAGGAATGCTCGCAAAGTTGCGAACTTTTATTAAATATTCAAGATGTGTGTACTTAATACCTTCAGGGTTGGTTCTGCTTGCGATCCGTAAAGCGGCTGGGTGGGTATGGATACCGTCAGATATAATGCCGTAGAAAACTTGTTTTTGCGTTGTGGACGCCAACAAGCCAACCAGTCCAGGATCCCGGTGATGAAACTTAAAAAAAAAAAAACACATGTTAGCTGTGCGATAGTGCATATTTTATACTAAACGAACGCATCACATGCACGCTTTGTTGCTTACAGTGCATGTGCCATGGTTGCGTACGGTGCATATTGATTGCGCACTAAAAGCTTTATCTAGACATGCACTAAGTGCAGACGGATGTTTTGGTAGTACGTTGAGCTCCTTAAGTTCTGAGTTGAGCTGCATCATTACTGACAAATGCGGGCGATCATGCGATCAGACTATGTTTGTACTCGTTTGTTTGTTTCGACCTTTCTTCTCAGAGTAGTCAATAGGAAACGCCAACCTCATCTAGTTTTAAAAATTTAAAATGATTGACATGTAAAAGTGTTTTTACAATTGTACAAACCTACATAAACAGAAATAAAATCATTTATCATGGATGATGACGAATATAAGAATAACTGAATGCTTGTTTTAATTGTGTTTTTAAACTCAAGTGTGACTTTTTTTGGTAAATTACAATTAAATAACATAAAAGCTGTTTTGGTTACCTAAAGATTTTGTTTCCAAGAAAATAATTATGAAACTAAAATAGCATAATTTGTACCAAATACAAAAAAAAAGAAACACAATCAAGGCTAACATATTTAGCAAAGGTATATAATAAAAGGCGTTTTAATATTAAAATACCAACAAAAACTATTGTCATTGTAAGGGATTTATAAATAAAGCTGTTTGATAATACTTACAGGAAGCATGGCATTAAATAAATGTGTAATTAAATTAGCTCCACATTCAACAGCTTTTTCTCCCTGAGCCAAACTTGCAGTTGAGTGTCCTAATGCTACTTTTATACCCACTGCTGCCAGTTCCTTGATGGCCTCAGTGGCACCGGGCAATTCCGGGGCAAGGGTGACTATGACAACATTATCCAACGAGCCATAAACTTCTTCTATAGTCTTTATACCCTGGAAAAATTAAAAACATATACATTAAATCAGGAAATATATTTAAAAAAAACTATTATATTTTTTGTCTATTTGATTTGAATTTCCAAAGTATAGTTGATAGTGAAACCAAAATAGGTTTAGTGATAACTGGTGGTATTTACTTATCTGTTGTGGTAAATATTATTTGTGGTTTCATTTACCAGATGAAAGAAAGAAGATATTTTTAAAAGCTGTTATTCATATTGATGAATGTAGTTTTTTATGGCTTTGTTTACATATAAACAGAGTATTTTTTTTAAGTACTTATTTGTTTACAAATTCGAAAGTAAATAAAGTAGACAACACTACAGTTGAGCAATTGATAAAAGTTCAGTAACATATAAAAGGTTCATCTGTGTGGGTTATTTACAACTTACAAAAAGTAGGTCAATGATAAATGCTAACTGATAATGTCAATAAGTACCACAGAATTGTTTAACTACAACCACAATAAAATTAATGATCATGAATATTGCATGATGTTTTATTGTTTATGCCTTTGTTTACAGTGTGTTTGTGTATATAGATATTTTTTTTATCACTAAGATTAGAAAACAATATGTCAATGAATTAATACAAAAAGAAGAATATATTCTGAAATGATGTATTACAATAAGTATTTTGAACAATTTTTTTGTGTAAGATAGGTGACCTACTAACCTTATCAGGTGTCTTAATATATTCCTCCATATGAGCCCCCTTTTTAGCCATACTAATAAATGGCCCTTCTAAATGCACTCCAAGTATAGTGGCACCATGCTGGCCACCATCAGTCTTTTTTATTAAAGGCAGGATTTTGTGGTATTTTTCCACATCAGAAGTAACCATGGTAGGGCAGAATGAGGTCACACCGTGAGCAAGAAGTTCTTTTGAAACCTTTCCGATGCCTTCTTTGACATTTTCCGAGTCATATGAAAAGTCAACACCCCAGCCACCTATAAAAAAAAAATTGTGCTTTGGAAAGTAGTACAAGTTTTGTGTTTTCTTTTGCTAAGAATATTTTTAATTTTTATAAGAATCTGAATGGAATGTCCAACTTCAATGAACTTCAATATTAATGGAACATTAATCCAACCATTAATATTTTTACTTAAATTGATACATTGTTCAGTTAATTTGCTATTTGTTAAGATGACTGATTGTTTATTTTTTGTTGTGGCTTTGTGTTACATTGTACATACAATTATTATTAAATACTAACTTTCGCCCGCGGCTTCACCAGTGTGGAGGTCGGAAATTATCCCACAGGATTGTACTACCGGGATTAAGGTATGCTATGTGTTAATCCAGGCTATAAACTATCTGTGTGCCAAATCCGTTCAGTCGTTTTTGCGTGATTGAGTAACAAACATCCAAACACACAAACATACAAAGTTTCACATTTATAATATTTGTAGGATTATGATTGAGAAAAATAGCAATTTTGTTTACTTGAAAAAATTTAAGTGATTTCATTGAAAGTAAGCAATGGAAAGCTTTGGTATATTTAGTTATATTTAAAATATGAACTAACAATGCAAATAAAGTCGTATTCCAAAACACAGTACAAAATTGGTATTCTAAATGCAGAGCTTATTATTTAAATAAAATAGAAAATTACCATTGATCTGTATGTCAATGAACCCTGGAGCAATCAGCAGTCCTTCGCAGTTTACAGTTACATCTGCTTGTAGTTGCTCCACATAAAATACCTGTTCAGGGTTCTCGATTTTGCCATCTCTTATCCATAAGTCCTCCTTGACAATCTTACTATTACGAAGAATAAAACAGTTGTGAAATCTTGTTAAGCCCGACTTAGGTTTCATTATTATTTTTGTAAAAAGAAATTGAAAAGGAGTGCCTTGAAAAGTGTTTATCTTTACGAAGAACCGGTAACAAACTGTAACTGACAATTGACAATCGCTGCTGTGCTGACATTTGACAAACAATGAAGAGAAAGGAAACGTCAATGTCAGTTGGCAATTGCATTCGTTGACAGATGACAGCGCGACGTCCGTGAAAATTCTGTAAGGCCATAATACACGAAATAAAAATGCAATAACAAAACGGACTTTATGAGACGTAACTAAACGTCCATTGCGTCAACCGCGATATCAATCTGCTAACTTTAAATTAAATCTTTTGGAAGGAAGGAACGGAGTTACTGTTGTTCTCTAATAGTCTGTGGGAGTTACCGATACGTGTGTCTGGAGATTTTTTTATTTTTATTATTTGTAAACAAAGGTCTCACCAAAGAACACATTTACTCTAGGGAGGGGTCTCACCTACAATTTTCTATTCATCTTTGTCTTCTACCTTTTAAAGAACATTTTAGTATGTAATTATGTTATTTATTATACCGAGCGCTAATTAAGATGTTGATTCTAGCAGCTTTTCTATCGTAGCTTTTTGCCTTTTTGCCCTGAAAATATAAACATAATATTAGCCTTGCTTGTTAAAATACTAAGTAGTAGGCGGTACCTCATAGGTCCTTCCTTAAAACCAAGAATGAATTTCTATCTTTCTATTGTAGATAGCTACTTACAGCTACACGTAAATCGGGAAACACTTGAAGGATATTGTTAGGACCTAATAAGTAGGTAGGTACTTACTTATGGTATATGTGGTATCTTTTATGAGTGTAGCAGTTTATTCTTCTTGTTGTCTCTTCTTCACTAGTGCTAGTCATCCTCCTAAAACGTTTGTTCCGATCCAATCAGAACAGATCTTTTGATGACGATCCCCTCTCGCATACCAAGCAATTACGGCCGCCTAGCTGTTAATCCTCTGTATTAAAACAGTAAGTGGCTTCATACGACACTCTGAAAGGGTTGGCTTAGTCTTAGCTGTGGGTCCTATATAACAATATGTGGCAAGCCGGGCTCGACAAACTTGTTCGGCCTTTGAGTAGCGCCTAAGCGGTTTTTGTGGGAAAAAGATATGACCTTAATACTTGCATAGTAGGCCAGGGCTGGGTAAAGTCGAAAAAAAAAAGAAGTGTTTTTTCATAAAATCACACGCGTGCAGATATTATGTTTGTTAAGAACACTCCATATACTAATGCCCAGCTATATCCTAAATTATACATAACGTTTTAAATATCCAGATTGACAAAAAAGTAGGAAAAGGTTAAGATAATGTAAGTTAAATATTGTGACAGGCCAGGTACCTACCTAAAGAGGACACCCCCTCAGAAAGTCACAAAAAACGAAGCGGAAAACCCGTATTTGTTTTCATTACAAATTGGTATATTTTCTGCTCAATACTGCCATCCCCGAATATAAAACTTTTTGCTTAAAGGGACTTAGTATCACGTATATTATAACATTTTAAAAGTTATTGAGAAACATATCTTCAGATCTGCCCGATACCCAATATCCGCTAGGATCGTAAATGTGCCTACGAGGCTTCCCCTCTATTAATTATAAGTATCCATCAACTAATTAACGAACGAATAGAGCCATAAAATGACTACTCTAATTTATAATTATTAATTGTTCTTCATTTCCTCGCTGCTCTTACCGGTCACCTTGCTCGCAAGTGCGACTACTGAGCTGGTCCTAGATGTCATTCCCAGCTCGGTCAAAGTGTTTTTCGGTTTTATCATGAGGTTAAATTTTCTACTTCTCAGTTGGAGCCTTTTGCTACGCGCGGGGTCCATTTTTGTGCCGTTGATATCAATTGGATCATAACAGCTGGCGTTCTGTAGTTTCTGCCTATCAACTTGGGGAAAAAGGCGTAAAGTATGTATGTGACATGCATAGCACACGTAATATAGAAGTGGTGAATTGTAGGTGTTTCGAGTGCACTTATCAATTAGCTTTACGTCCAGCACGGGTATACTCTACGGAACTTTAGTCTGTTTGACTGACTTTGTAGCATCTAAGATATTAGAAAGTCAGAAAACAGAAAAAAAATGTCGATTAGAAAATAAGTTAGTAACGTAGGTTAAAAATCTCATCAACTACCGTAACAAATAGTTATTTACCTACATATTTATAAAGCATAACTTAGGTTCCCAAAGGGTTATATTTAATAGTAAAAGAAGCGAAAACTAGAGGTTTTTTTATTAATTCGAGAAAGTACATAAATAACGTACGTATTATATATAAGTAACTCCTATCGTATATTTTTCCCTCTCAATTCACTTGAAAACATTTTAATTTATTTAACAAAGTTGTTCTTACCAACTAAAGTATTGACAAATATTTTCATCGTATTTCTAAAAAGTCCACAAATGATTTGTCTCAAAGGGTTAATTATTGCAGTCACTTAATATTTATCGGAATATTTTTCTCAAATGAATAGCAGACGAAGCAATGGTTGCAAGAGTTGCGACTGCGCGAACTGTAGAGGAATGCAGCGCGTAGTCCGTAGCACGTCGCTACGACAGTTGGCTTCCCGCGGCTACGGCGCGTGCTACGACCCAGTCGTCGGCTTGCTCCCGTCGGCTTCAGCTGAGAACCGCGTACGCGTAATGTTCACACGCGCGTGATTGCATGATTATTGCTACTTAATAGTGACAGCCCAAGTGATTAATATTAACATTAAAACAGGTGAACTTTGTTATGTTGAATTGCCTCTGTGTATGTTTCGCGTAGCTCGGGAGCCTGCACTTTCTTTAATAGAAATTGTAGTCCCCGTGGAATCGAACTTTTCGTATCTCTATGACTGTTATTTGTCAACTTTTTGTACCTAATGGATGCGATGTTTCTTTCCGATGGATCTGTTTGAGAAAGTACTTGAAGTTAATTTTGTGGATGTGATAAGATTAGTTATTTATTTTGTAGAATAGAAGTAGTATTTTAATTTTTAGTGATTCCATAATATTTTATTGACAATATTTACTACTTTCATTGGTAATATTTATATTAAATAGCTATAAATGTTTGTTATTATAAAGATTTATAGCTATTAACTTCACAGTAAATCTGTGGGGCTTTCAAATCGTTGTGAATGTTTAAGGAATTCTCGTGTTTAAGGAAAAATATTTAAATTTTCCCAAAAATGAATAAAGACAGGATTTCGATAAAAAAAAAGTACTTCAAGCAAGAATTAAATACCTATGCTAATATTAAAATAACAAAGAATTGATAAATAGGAGGGTTTGCCTCCTATTTATATGTATATATATATATCTACAATTGATCGATTGAAAGATAATGTTATACCCAAAGGGGGATAGCCTCTTCTGGCTTATTTTTCATTTACTTCCCGATGATAAGAAACATAATGAAGAAAGGAATAAATATTTACCTCGAGGCTTATGTTGAAATATTTTCTTTGTGATTGGCAGACGTACCAGATTAGTCTTTTGTTGATATTAAAAAAAAAATGAATAGATTGAGGAAATCAGCACATATAAAAGAGACGAAACGATTTGGGTTAGGTTGATACAACGTAGTTGGTACTTTAATCAACGGCTAGGTTTAGGTTCACGTCAACGGCACAGAAAATACGAAATACTACGATTTAACAAAGATTTTGTATATTATATACATAAAAGCTTATTCATATCTTTTTCTGATATCAAAAGTGTTAACTAAAATCAACCCGTTTCTGCGCATAGGATTCGGGTTTGGTTTAGATTTCCAATCGAGCAGTTGTATTGCTTCCTCTTATCTAGAATCTCTTTTCAGACTTAGCAGACAATTTACGCCTGAATATAAATTGAATACCGGTAAAGGCTTGAAAGGTTCTTCCATGCACAGATATGTATGTAGAACTGTTTTTGATATCGGCACGAAACGGAATTAATTGTCTGTAAGTAGCACCACAAGTGATCGATAAGGCTCTGAAGTCTAACCAACTGACCGACCACAGTTTCCTGTAGGTTATCCATAATGAACATGAAAGGGACGCCACGATTTAGATTTTGAGTTACCACCTATTTCGCTTGTTCCCTTGGCCAAGAATGGGCTGTCCCTATTTCAATTTGTCAGGAAACACAGGAGGACCATGAGGTGTCCTCCCATCTATTAACACGTTTAGTGCAGGGAGCCCTCCTGGAGGGTTCACCTAGTCGCATATGGGATGACGGGAGCACTCGCGGAGGGCTCATTTTAAATCTAGGTTTTTCTTAGCGAATACCTAATTATAAACCGTGAAAATAAAATCTGTTATATATGTTAACATGATATGACAGTATCGTTGGTTTTCAAATCCAAGCATTTGATTTTTGTTAAAAAAAATTGTTCTCGTTTATACATATTCTCAAAAAAATTAAAAGGTTGGAAACTACGTATAGTGAGAGACAAGACCCCCTGAAAACACAGTTTTAATTCGTTTTACGGTGTTTTATTATACGGTTTCAATTCTAATGCTGTTGATCATCCGCGATGGTTAACTTTAGCGAAATGCCGGCAACCTTCCCGGAGGGTTCACTTCCAATATGTATGTGGGCATGGCGTATGAGTTCTATGAAAAGTGGATGGAGTGGAAAGTGTTAATAGGTTTTAACCCCGCATCACAACTCCGATTGTTCAGGGACCCTAAACGCATGGATTAGTGAAAAATAGCAAGGATTTTGTCCATTTTTCCTAAGCGGTTTTGGTAGACCAGTGTTTAGCAGTGCTTGCCCGGGCGATGGCGTGGTAACTCTGGGCAAAACCGTTAAAGGGATAGGTAGGTTCTTGGTCCGGTTGGTGATTCTGAATTGATTGTGTATAGTACTGATCAGTGATACGTCTTCTTAATCTTTCTATTAATGTTAGCCAGTCATTAGATTCCGCCGTCGTTGAAAAGTAATTCACTGAAACAACTTTTTTCTTTTTTTTATGGTGGGGAATTATCAAATAATTTCTCCCGCTCTGGGCGGAGCGGGAGGGCGTGTCAGACTCTTACTGACTAAAACCCACCCGTGTTCTTTCAGTGTTGCGTGTACGTTGCCAGGGGCCACGGTATCCCTTTCGGACTTTCCCGCGACCCCGGCAGGCATCGGTCCTAGCAAACCCCTTCTGTTGTGCTGACATTGAGGCGCGCGTGGAACACAATGCGCCGCCGACCCGGGCCTGGTCCTTATCGGACGGCGAGCTACCCATTGCTCACCGTCCGCAAGTCCGCGCTTACGGTGGCCGGGAATCCGCCTGCGATTCCCGACGCCCAGGGCGACTCTTGCGGCGGCTATGGGCGTGAGGGCGCAAAATTTGCCTCTCCCTCACGCGTTCCGCCTCCTCCTTCGCGAGCATTACTGCTTCGCAGATGGAGGTGACGGCTTCCCATGTCCTCTCGCTCCGTACCATGGCCTGGCCCAGGGCCGGACGCGAGAGATCACTGCCGCCGATCGCCACTCCACAAGGATACGGCGGTGCCCCACCCGAGCCGGACAGACCTCCACCATATGCTCCACTGTGTCCTCTGGGCGAACCACACAGTGGTGACACCCGGGCGCTTCCTCCCGCCTTATGCGGAACAGGAACCTCCCGAAACAACCGTGTCCGGTGAGGACCTGCGTCAGGTGGAAGGTGAGGTCGCCGTGGCGCCTCTCTAGCCACTCAACTTTTGGTGGCTCAATAGGGTTTTCGGCAAACGATTCAATAAGTTTAGGACACAGGACACATTTTAATTTAATAACTTAACAATTACCGAACACGAACAAAAACAAAACTGTGTGTTTACTGAACCATATCATTCCATGCCGTTTTTCCTTGGTTTCCTTCTTGAGTAACCGATAGTTTTTACTTACTTAAATCCCGATACCTCTTTCATTTTCTTATTTCGGTATTTCCGGTTTCGATACAATTCCTCCACAAGAACCAATTGTTTCTTCACCGCTGTGAATGCTCGCACACAGTTCCGTAAAATTTTATTAGATATATCTGAGTGAAAACGTACCGCTATCGACATTTGAACGGAGCCTCTTTTCAGGCAGTCAATCGAGTAATTGATTCATATCTGACTAAATTACTATTGATTGTGTAAGTGGTACCAATTAAATTAATTATAAGTAAGTTACCTACTACTAATAACTGTTTGTTAAGTGGGAACTAATAAAAAAGACTTTCTATTATACGGTTATCTTTCCTGGCTTTAATAGAGGGTAATGGATAATTTGTTGTGCTTCAGTATACCTATACTATTGTAATTTGTATTATGTATTCTATTCAAAGACGTGGACATCAGTATCTTCCACAGTTTGCTTATAAAATACCTATCGGCTTTAGGTCTACTGATAGGTACTTAGTGCTACGAGTATTATTTATTCTGAGCTATTAAGTTAAAGGATTTCAGATATCTAGGTAGCTAAAGCTGACTTGACACAGGAAAAGGAAGTATCAAACAGAAAACGACGATTGCACTATGGTGCACTGTGCCTGTCGTAAGAGTGAAGTTTATTTGTTGAAAATACGAACAAATTTATTGTTTGATTTAGTACTTTAGAACTTATATTCACCACGGTTGCCCTGGTGTAGCGAACAATAAAAACTCTAGCCGTTTCAATAATTATGCATAGATACCTTTTTGAGTTGCGAATACGTAGGTATAATTATGTCAGATAAATCCGTTTTACTTTATCACTAGTTTTTGTGTTCAGATTTGTTTAATTTATCAGCTACATCGACTGACGCTTGGTAAAGCGACAAAACTGGCCATAGACCTTTTGGCACGCGCGTCAATTTATTAAACCGGACAATCTCTACTTAAGTTCTCCCCGGGAGTCCGGATTGCGGGGACCAACCTTAACCTACCTTATTAATGTACCTCATTAAGTTATGTTTGTTTAAGACTCTCGGGTTCATATTTCAGAGCAATTATTTTATGTAATGAAAACTATTTAAAATGGAAAGGATTTTTTTTTTATCTCGTCGTATGTAAGACTGGGGAGTTGGACGTAAGTTTATTTATCTTATTCAGTGGGGCGTAAGTAATGCATCACGCATTGCAGGTATTCTCTTCTTTTATTATGCGGAATAAAGGAGATAAATAAGGAGAGGAATAAACGTTATATGCGTTATTTTGGCTCAAGTGCCAAAACCCGTTTTTGTATAAGGATCTCCGGACGAATGAATTACGATGACCGTTGTCGTCCGCACATAATTCCTGAATGTTTTGTGCCGAGGTAAGGTGTTTAACGCATGCGGAAGGCTTAACATTTATTACTATCTCGAAAGTTATGAAAAAGGTTTTATGATATAGTTATTATTTAAAAATAACGAATTATTGATGTCATTGATGATCTTGTTCGTAGAAAGGTCAGGTGAGATCGAGGTCAAGAGCAGGCCCATATAACAAAAAAAAAAGTTTAATAAATAAATCTATACTTAGATAGAACAACCTAGCAATTAACAACAACTTGCAAATACACGTTTCAATCTAAAATCAAATTAAAATTATGTAATTCAAATTAGGCTGACAGTCAGCGTTTCCGAAGGTTTAATCACTACAAGAATGCCAAAAGGCCTACGGTTTCGTAGTATTTTTTCCAGATAAGTTTTGCGGTTTTCGAAGAATGATTATACAGTCTGTTACCTAATCCTAAGTATACTTCCATCAGCGTCAAATAAAAACCAAATTCAAAAGTAATTGCTAGTCGAAGTTCAGCGAGAAATAGGGTTAAACTTAGCGCTGCATACTTCACTTCTAAACTCTGCGTCTTCGGGCCAGCCACTGGTCATTACGAGTCAGAGTGAGTCTTAGTACCTTCCTTCACATATTTAATCATTGTTGCTAGCACAAACCGCGTTGGAGAACAAAAAAGTGTCGGTGGCCGCGGGTTGTGACAGTGACTTATGCGTCGTCCGCCCTTTCGCCGCCTTCTTGGACTTGTCGCTACTCATTGCCTTGAATTGTTAGCTTTATTTTTGGCCATAGTCATTTCATTCTTCACGTAGCAGTGTAGCCTGAAATTTAATTCACTTAAGTTTTTGCTTCGCCTTAATTAGAACGTAGGCTGCAACGATTTTATGATGAACTGAATTAAAAAGTGACGAAGGTATTGAAGGTAAGTAGGCTAAACAGAAGGTGGTTAGGCTTCTATACTTACTCTTTTAAGAATCCACCTCACCGCAAGAGTATTGAAAGAACTATTTTCATTCAGTTAATGATTTAGGTACCCCACTACTTTCTTAGAAAATATTCACTAACATCAGAATGTCCAAATTGTTTACTGTTAAGTCAGGCGGTACAGACCTTTAAGAAATATAAAGGCCGGAATTTATTTATTAACCTTTTAAAAAGGTTTCGGAGTCAAGCCGTTAAATTCTTTCAAGGTTGCGAACGACGCGCTCACTAGAATTTAAAATATTTCGGAAAATTAATTTATTCTTTGAAATACAAAGTTTAGTTTGGTGTTTTATTGTAATTATTGCGTGATAAGGAAGTAAATGTTTCAAGGACACGAGAACAAATTAGGTCAGGACAGGTACCTACTTTAAAAAAATAGTTACCTAGTTATTGAAGAACGATAATCAACAGACTTTTATAGCCCCTTATGTGTAGGGCAAAGTTGGCAAAGAACATGTACGAATTTAATATTGTCATTGTGGGCGCTCTGGTGATTTTTAGCTTGAAAACGCGCTCTACTTAGGTACGTGATGTCATGCTATGCCATCTAACACAGAAAGCCGATAGCCTGTCTGTTTATTGTTCAAGCTCGCCTTCGCGAAAGTAATGGATCCTAATGGAATTTCACATGCGGCAAGATCAAGCCTGGCAAAGCTCTAATATATTTATAAAGTATATAAGCAACCTTTTATTTTATTAAGTCATGGAAATCCCTTGAGGCTGTGTACAAAATCAGGCCAAGCTTCTGGCAGAGGGGAAGTGTATCTACGTATCACCAGTTTTCTCGAAGGGAAATGTGGTTTTGCGAGTAGATGCACCGATACACATACCCGTACAGTATAGGTACCAATTGTGGCACATTTGTATGAAGATTGGTCTCTGTAGAAAATCTACTCTTGTGCCCCGGCTTTAGACCACAAATGCAAACAGTATAGCCTTCTCACGGTCCTGAATCCAAACCAGAATAGGCCAGCAGTGACACCGTCAGAGAGCTTCTTAAGTTTAATTAAATAATCGCTGGCAGTGCAGACAATAATAGGTTACGAAATAACTAATTAATACCAAAACGATAATAATCACCTGTTCATGACTGAACGTTTATTAATTGTTTGATGCTTATCGATACTGTCTGTTAGTCGATTGGATAAATACTTATACAGTACTATGATTCAGAGTACCTCCCTCAGTTACCTATCGTGGTATATTAATCTTATTCTAGATGCATCGTCTTCACATATAATTATATAATTAATGCATACAAAATATTGTAAAAACATATTCCTTAAAAGAGTTACGGTGGAGTTTCTTGCTCATTCTTCTCCATACGCAAACTACTTTTTGGAAGGGGCGACTAGAATCAATTCTATTTTTTGTAATATTGACGTTCATAAGTGCCTTTTATGTGCCTAATTGAAATAAATTGTTTGACTTTGACTGACTTTGAGTGTTTTTTTTTTACTGGGTCAGTATGGGTAAATTCGAATCCAAAAGAGGAAACTATCCTGGTTACAAAATAAAAAACTCGTCCTATTAATTTGATACCTACACAAAACGTATGCGCCGTCTTAGGGTCTTTTAAGGAATCTGAATTGTATCCTTTATTGAAAGTAAAAAATAATAAGGCCATAAAAACTATTAGAAAATATTATCAAATAAAATACAAAAGACGAAAACAATAACAATAAAGTGCTTACGATACATTGAACTTAAAGTTCTTTGTATGTCTGAAAATGTCGTGAAATATGCTTAGTATACAGTTTCACGTTATAACAAAGAGGAGACTAGACAGCCATCTGATTTCTCAATGTTTAATTTAATTTCTTGAAAGAACAAAAAAACATCTAGCTCAGTATTCTTGCTGAAAATGTTAGAGTTTTACTTACATTGTACAGTTGTTATCTATGAAATTCTTTGCCCCATTTTTATGTTGGCTTATTTTCACAGAAAAATACTGGCACGATCGCGTGAATTTTTCATCATGGTCTCTAAAGAATGTTATTAGCAATACTAGGTTTTGTTAGTATAGTATATCAACAGACTAACCACGTGTGTATCTGTTATTCACAGGGCATTTAGCAACGTTAACTTAGAATCAGAGTAAATTACCTGCCGTAAAATATATTATCCGTAAGCAAAGTACCTCCAGTAACAATTTTACGCGTATTATACTCTGTTATTTAAACGAATCCCTTCAACAAATATTGTGTAATTTTACTACTTTGTTTATCCCAAGCATCTATTAGAGTAAATTGTCACTAACGCAGGAATCTAATGTCTTGAGTAAACATGTCCCTAATGACGGCCGTGTTGTCTGTGATTTAATTAAAATTCTCACGTTCATTAAATATGTCTTTGTACGTCGACATTAGGGGCTTGGAAACTTTTTGTCTGTGTGACCTTCTTCCTGCCTTTTTTATAAGCGTTTGGGATGCTTGTTTTTGACGCACTGCAAAGTGCGAACACATAAAAAGTGAAAAGGGCTTCTTTAGGCCCAGCCTTTTTAATGCAAGTTGGAGTATAATATAAACCAACAAGAGATGGATAAATAACGAATGAAGCCGCGCTCATAGTGTCGCGTGGTACGTAAATAGTGATAAGTTTGACTCATTACCTATGAATGCCATGGCGCCCTATTTACTTTAATTGACCTTTACAACATACGTGGGAAGTGAACTGGCAAACTACACCTGCTTTCTTTCACTTCCGTAACATAGGTGTTTATTTAGTGAGTAGTAAAATTCAAAATGATAAACGTAGGATTTAGTGAATAGGTTTGGGCTACGGAATATTATTCATGTGTGAGCGGAATGCGGCTGTTTCGTTTTGAAATCCTGAAATATGAACAGTATAAGTGCCGCTATTTAAAATTTATAAGTATCCAAATATATAATACAGTATTAGATTTGCAGATGGTGTAGTCGATTCGTATTTTCAGCAGAGCATGTCTGGTCGAGTGACGTTGGCAACATTTTATCGTTTCACATATTCATAAAACGCCCGTAGCTATCATTTATCAGGTGTTGTATTCCGTCGGGGGCAAACATTTTACAGAACATTTATTTGGTGTGCTTGCAGAGATTTACATGTGGGCGACACACATTAATCGTGTACTGAGCCCCAGGAGGAGCATTCACTATTAGTACTCTAATTTTAATAGATGTGTAGCACAAAAACGGCGTTAGAGTTTTTGCACTCTTCTCATTACGCAGGACAGTAAAAAATTCGCTCTTCCATAATTGCGAAAATCCACAGGCTAACCTTTATAGCGCCCCCGGTATAATTTAACCTGGATGTAGTTGTGAATAGAAACGGCATGGCTTCTTTTATTACTGGGCCCGGATAAATAAATACTTTATTTTTATGTAGATCCTGGTCGTAGTAGGGCAGTTTCCATTACCTATTTATTTCGTTAAGAGATGTCCCCTAAACTGTTGAGAGTTTAATATTTCGGGCACAGCTTTGCGAAGATTATCCTCACAACCCGTCGAAGCATACCTAAATTCTACAGCTCCTTTCGATTACAAAAACTAGTATATTTTACATTTCAGATATTGCCTTACCCGTATCATATGAGATCGAACTCGTGGAGCTTTTTTAACTTTGAATTGAATGTAATTGAATTCAATAACTTTATATTACATTCGTATTCGTTGGTCTCACAAAATCAATAAGGTTCAAGTTTAGGATAGGATTCCAACCCTTAATGAGTACCTAGTTAATATTATTTCTCTATTAGTGAGTAACGTACAGTGGTACATTACATGTAAAATCAACTCTTTCGAAATGAATTGCCTATAAAATCATCGTAAAACATGCAGCAGTTTCAATTAAAATCCTAATTAATGACATTACATTGGTACAACATTGCCAATAGGTACTCCCGTTGCATTTGGTATGTGGTTACGATGGTAATGGGATTTGTAAGGCCTTCATTTGCCGGACGCGTAGGGGGGATGTGAGCGGTCACTCGTAGATGATCTATGCGAATTTTTTATAGCCATTTTACTATGAGCTTCATATATTCCGTAGACAAAGGTTAAATTGTCGCTCTCGTTTGTTTTATTGTGGTCAAAGGAAATGCTGCAACAAATAAAACGTTTCGCTGAATGGTTCTGTGTTTATAGTATACATTTCATGTTATTATTATACCTAACTGTTTGGCCTTTGATCCCAGGGAGAGGCATCAGAGGTATATTAATTGCTTACGCCCACAGTGTACTGATGGCGGTTAACATCTCTTATTATGTTGCTGGTGTAGGTCTAATTAACTGTATTCTATCGCACTAGATCAGTCCAAATCCCGCTCTAACCTAGAGATAAGATAAGAAGGCTTAAGGAAATCTCGTTGTTATACTTTTTGCCTGAACAAGGTAATTCAACCAAAACATTCAAAGAGCAATGCTTTCCAAAAACTATAAAGTTGACGTTTGCATTAAATTTAGATACAAGATATTTGTAACACTACTCATTTTACAATACATTAATTATCTATACTGTGCATGTCAGAAATACACCTAATTCATTGAAATTGATGTGAACGCGCTTAAAATGTGCGGTTGAACTACCTACATAATGTCGACATACGTAGGTACCTTCGTATAACTATCACATTCATGACATAATTTGATATCAGTTGCCTTAATTAAAAGCTGTGCTTTATTCATTAAAATCTGAACACAAAACACTGAAAACACATATTTATATATACCTAGAAGAATTTGTTGTATAATGCCTACATTTGTAGATATAACAGTAGGTGGTTTGTGGTCAAAATAAATAATGCTTATTGCAAATCTTGGTGCAAATTTACCAACGATGTATTGACAAAATAAGCAATAAATTATTTATACGTAATTCACAAGTTTTCATCTGATAAGGGTTTTATTCCACCTCAGAGGATTCAGATATACGACGTAAGTACGTAGTGGGTACACAACTTTACGCATACGATTAAAAGCGTTATTTACATTACTCATAGCTTTGTTCAGAACATTACTATGAATTTCTATTACACGGTTTAGGTTTCACGGGAAATTAGCTAAAAGAACTCTAGGTTTCTATGGAAAATAATGTAGTAACGCGCCTTAAAAGGTTATACGACTAATTTCCCTCTGCACTATGCAGAGCAAGCTTTAAGGCTAACATCCGACGATGGAAGCTTCTACACCAAATTTTAGGCGCCGAATACACAATGATAGTGGTCAACGATAACACGCCAGTAATTGAAACGTTCCATACACTTATGTACTAAGTTGTGCTATGCACACACTTGAGACCGGAGAGCGGCTGCTAATTAAAACAAGCGCTCTAACGCTTTCCTCTAATTCTGAAAGCGTAACTATATGTGTAATAAACTTATATGTGCTAAAGACGCGCGTTTGAACCCAAGGAGCTCTAGTGTTCGTTAAATGAGTTTTATTTTTGCTTAACTTTGACGACCCTAGTCTACAAATACACACTAACAATTTCTACTTTTAAAAGCACGCTCCAACTTAGTGCTTGGAGTAAGTATGTGTGGAAGCACACCTATTGTGAGTTAAACTAAAACTATTTAAGTATTTCTCTCTCGTATAGACCGTATGTATTTGCGGTATTTACCTAAATCATTCTAAAGTATTAGCTTTTTTAGTGGAGACGACGTTGACAAAAGCTCTTGATTTTCTGTCCTACCTACGTTATATGAACGTAGAAGGCACGTTTACAGGCACTTACAAAAAACTCTAAAGACACACTGGTGTACTTTTACTATGGTTAGATTAAATGGATAATACGTAATGCATGATGTGCTTACCTGTAATAAATTGGTACACTAGTCTATTAGTCTATTGGATGTATCTCATATCTTTGTATCGGTGTATTCAATTGTTGGTGAGCCAAATAAATAAAGAAAGATAAATCATTTTTCTTGTGCCAAATATGAAACACGGTACGTAAACTATTAGATAAGAAAAAAAAACTATAATGTTGAGTTTCATATCCTAACTAATACTCGTATTATAAATGTGAAAGTGAGTTTGTTTGTTTGTTAATCATTCACGTCAAAACGGCTAAACGGATATGGATGAAATTTGGTACATGGGTAGACCATGACCTGGATTTTTTACCTCGATATTCTCACGGAATCGAGCCTTATGCGGGGGAAACCGCGCGGCGCAGGTTGTAAGTTATAAGTAGTCGTCATTCCCTGGCCAACGATCTTCTAGAAAACCGTAGCTTTATTTAGTGTATAATCTATCGTTAGCATTAAATCGATTTTGCTATGTGAACATCAAAGTTGATATTTTATTATTATCTCATACTAAATAAAAATCCAAAATTCATTCAATTATTCACTTATCGAAAGTGAGCACTATGAAAGGATTTTGGAAAATTCCCGTATATGGGTTAACTAGGGGATAAAAGTTTGTATGGAAATTTTACATTTTTGCCGATGGGAATCCCTTCGGGCACATGGCAAGTCATTTTATAAAGGAACACAATCTCCTAACCCTCCTCCATCTTATTAACCTTTTTCTAAAAACTTATATCATGAATGAGTAATGACATCGTCTATAAAAACGTTGATATATTATAAACCTATCACTAGAAACTTTCTAAATCCTAACTATAATATATATAATAAAATATTATAATATAATATAATATAATATAATATAATATAATATAATATAATTATAAATGCGAAAGTGAGTTTGTTTGTTTGTCTGTTACGCTTTGATGCTAAAACGGCTGAAAGGATTTCAATGAAATTTGGCACATGGGGAGTCCATGACCTGGATTAGGACATAAACATTTTATCCCGATATTCGAACGGTATACAAACTTATGCGGCTAGCTTAGCAGCGCAGCGCAGCTAGTAAACATATAAAGGAACACAATGTCTTATAGAAGTTTTTAGAAAAAGGTTAAATAAGATAGAGGAGAGCTTCTATCTTATTTAACCTTTTTCTAAAAACTTCTTCTATGGAATCATGACAACATCTGTAAGAATCTTGATATATTATAAACCTATCACTAGGAACTGTTTAAATAAACATAGGAGAATTTATATCGCAGCATGCAACAAAGAACATGTGCGAGATATCAAGAACACACCAGATTAAGCTAGACTTCGGGGAATTGTAGCCGGTCTAGCACTAAATATTACAACAAGAACAACCATTGTGTTCCCGACGTGTAGGTGTATCTCTGTATACCTCACATTATTTTAATTTACAAGGAAAAAAGAAATATAAAAAGTCTTAGCTAACCCAATTCGTCTTACTCTAATTTGCATTTTTATTTCAGATAGGTGCCTTCTAAACGACTGTTGTATTTGTAGGTGTAGGGTTCCGTAATAAAAAGATACGAAAAATCTCTTGATGGTGAGATTTAAGGGTCTGCCTGTGTTTTTGTAGCTATTTCTCGAAAACTTTTTCATCAAGCTTGAAGAGTACCTAGGAGCTTAATCTATAGATGTTTTTAATTGCATCAACAGAGTTTATTTAGAGAAATATACCAATTTATGAGCTACAGTTCATAATAATGACATACAGGTCAAAATCAAGGAAGGCATTCAAGACGTTCAGTTCCACCCAACTCTAAGTGAATTCAATGAATTTTAATTGAAGTAAAATATGTGTCTGATTCTGGTCTGAAAGTTCTATAATATTCCAACATTTTATTATTCAAGAGATTCAGAAGTTCAGAGGTTCAAGATTCAGAGGAAAAAGGCTTCTCTGGACTTCTTAGAAACCATTTGTCTTTTGTTTTGTCAATACTTTGACGAGATTGCATTTGCTTATATACGTATAAAATATGAATAACCAAGTACTTTTTTTTCTATAAAATGCAAATTAGTTTGTGTTATTTGTACCATTTAAATATTTTATAAACTATACTGTAAATATATACATTTTATTGCTCTTTTTTTTGGAGAACGCCTTTTAATTAAAATATAAATGCGCCGACTGCGGAAAGTAATGGCGGCTAATAAGCTTTTGGGTGACAATGGCAACTCTAAACGCGCGAACAATAAAGGGAAGGGAATAGGCAATAACGAATTTTATGATTCTACGTCATAGGTTAAATGCTTGGGGTAAAATGTACAGTACAAATTAAATACCTAACTAAAATTAACGAGCGTGAGGGAATCTCGCCATTCTTGTGGCTCACTTTAAACACGTTCTTGTATTTTCACCTCAGGGGTTTTAATAAAAAGAAAGCCTTTTTTCCTTACGTATATGTAGCCGACCGACATTCCGTTTTCCGCCCCGTATTTTCCTTCAGAATGCAAGATAACTTAGTGTCTTGAAACAACTTGATGCGTCTCCGACGCTACGAGTCCCCACAAGAACGTGGCTTCCGTGCAATAAACTTGATTTCACTCCAACTTTGTTCTAACATCTGATAAATAACTCGTTCCACTGGTAAAAATGGTTCAAAAGTAGGTATGTATGAGAGCCTTTACAATTGACAATAGGTACCAGTGTTTTGTTTTCGATAAAGTTTTCCAACTACGGGAAACTGGAATGACGTAAGTTGGGGAAGTCCGCCTTTCAGCGAGTGAACGTGCAAAGCTTTTATTTTGTGCTCGGGTATTGTTACAAGAATGCCAAGCTGCGAGTCGCGAGCTACTCTGAATGTTAATCAAGTGATGAGGAGAGAGGACGACGTCCATCAGTTATTCGTGTCATAACTATATCCCTGTCCAAACTCTTTTAGCATCGTCACGGTTGGTACCCTCTCCGGTTAATATTTAGTTGAAGAGACCACTAGGTATACGAATGGCGGTCCGAGCCGCCGCAGTCACGTGCCATTTCCAATTTAATTTTGGAGTATTTGTGATAAAATAGACTGGCTACAACTAACCCACTTAAGGACTTAAAACAACGGTTAGAAACAGGAAATCCTACTTTGTGGACTTTAACAACTAAGTTGCTGACCACGCCACTCTGTACAAACTAGTAACTAGCAACAGTTTGGAATACTCATTTTAGAGCGTGGTTCTTCAACACAAACATAACTGATTAAATGAATAAAATAAAAAATCTGAATAGGCTTTGATGGTTGTACGTAGAATCAGTTTTTTGCGGAATTACAGATTTAGAATTTCTGAACTCCAATAAAATTAAGAATGTTTTAAAAGCTTTTCGGGCCTGAATGATAATGGGGGCCCGGTCGGTTTGCGAGGCGCGAGCCCGAGGTGGGAAACACTACGCCCTGGGGAAGATTTGTGTTGTGTTCGCGACAATACGTCGTAAACCCGCGCCTCCACCGCGACGCGCCGCGCCGTGGCCGCACGTCGCTGATCCTCATACGTAAGTTTCATGCACACACTCACACAAGAATTACGGGCCCCGTATATATAGGGAGACGTAAAGTGTCAAGTTTCGCGACGTTTTATGAAAAATATTTTTATACAGCCGCAACTTTATTTTTTTCAAGTGCCAATGGAGGCTTTACCTTTGTTACATTTTTAAACGAAGTTATTCTATGAAGTGGCAGCTTGTGTATTTGAAATGGTATTTTGGTTTAAATTTCCTTGAAGCCTTTATTACAATACATTTTGGTAAATTATTAATTAGTAAATGGTTAATTACGAGTATTTCCATTATGTTATTGTGCGTCAACTTCAAATTTGTTGACCTTCCACAGTTAAGAAATCTGTTTTTTTATACACAATGGGGAAGCTCTTGGCTCTCTTGAATCTCACCTAAATGTAAGTGACGATCAGGCCGAAGGTGGAAGCGAGTTTCCCCCGAAATCTTCAACCACAGAGGAATTGGCATGTTACCTGTAACTGCCGAAACACAACAATGCTGTTAACATTGTTTTTATGGCGACAGACATAGACATAGATGGTGGTAGCCAGTCAGGCGAACTTAAAACATGACGCACTACCACCAACCAAACCGAGCAAATCATGTTGCCCCCGCTGCGAACCGAACCCGGGACCTCTGGGGCTGAGACAGGTGGTCGTACCACTACACTACAGTCGGTTGAAAAAAAAAAAAAAATCTTAGCATTCCTTTAATTATCGATAGATGATGCTTTTCGCAAACATGATAATACATATCGGAATCTATATCACACTTGGGAACACGCACCAAACATTATTTTAACGGATTGCAAAAATGTGATTTGTTTTATTTATTTTTCTAGTGACGTTTCGGCAAGTTGTGCGGTTTATTAGTTTATTCGCACGAATTTACTTGCCCGAAACGGGCGAATCGACACTATTAAATAATATTATTTGAAAGTGTCGATTCGCCCGTTTCTGGCAAGTAAATTCGTGCGATACAACCTCAATACTCAATACTCAATACTTTATTGCATTCCATAATGTGAGATAAAACAGTTGGTATGTTAGACATTGTATCAATCATGGACCCTGTCGGGCACAGCAAAGTTAATTAAATGATAATAGGAGAGAGGATGAAGGCGCTTTTTGTTTAGAAGAATTAAATGAAAATATATTACTTTAAAATGTTATGTAGCTTCTTTGGTATTTATATTTTGTATCATAATTATATTTAATTGCGTAATTATAATCCTATTTGTATGAGTCTATGTGTATGAGTCTTAATATTTGGGTTTAATTTATTGCATGGTTATACTAAAATTATAAAAATATTCAAATTATTAGTGTGTCTTTATTATTGAAATGAGATTTAATTAGTTATTTATTATAATTAATTTAAATTTATAGTATTTACGCGTTTTTAAAATAAGTTAATTTATTAATTTTAATTGAAAATTAAAAGGAAATGTCGGTATTATGTCAAAATGTTTTTATTGTTGTTGAAATTTATCGTCAAAGTATTCGTCAATAGTGTAGTAGCTTTTAATTATTAGGAATTGTTTCAATTTATTGATAAATATATTATTGTTATTAGTATTTTTAATGTATTCTGGTAACTTATTGTATACTTTAATAGACATAACAAATGCACTGGAAGAATGCATTTTTAATCGTGAAGTGGGTATGTTAAGTCTATTTTCATGTCTGAGTGATATTTTAGTTTGAATATCACCTCTTTTAGTATAGAATTGAGGATATTTTCGTACAAATTTACAAATTTCAAGTATGTAGAGGGAAGGCAGGGTTAATATTTTAAGGTCTTTAAAGTGGGGTTTACAGGAGTCAGTTACTTTGATATTCATTAAAATTCTAATCATTTTTTTCTGCAGAGTGAATAGTGTCGGTGCGTCTGTGCTATTTCCCCATAATATAACTCCATACTTTAGCCACGCGAATGCGTACGCATAATACGTAACCAGTGCTGTTTTAAGGTCGGTTGTTTTCTTAATTTCTCGGAGGGCATATGAGAACTTGGATAATTTCGTTCTAATTTTTAGAATATGTGATTTCCAATCTATGTGTGAATCTATGTCAAGGCCTAAAAGTGTGAATTTATTTACAGTTTCTAATTTTAAATCGTTATATTTGAAGCTAATAGTTAAAGGGTTTTTTTGTCGTGGGTGGAAAGTTATTATTTTTGTCTTGTTAAAGTTAATTTCGAGGTTGTGTTCGTTCATCCAGTGTGTTGTAGTGTCAAGTATAGAAGTAAGTTTTTGGTTTAAATTTATGTTATTATCACATGAAGTTAAGATCGATATATCATCGGCGAATAATACGCATGACTCATTGATGTGGTTGGGAAGATCGTTTATGTAAACAAGGAATAGCAGGCACCCTGTTACGCTTCCTTGTGGTATAGAAGCGTTTATGGGTATACTTTGGGAACGTATTAATTCTATTTCTTTTGATTTATGATTGTAATGTTCTACTTCTACAACTTGATCTCTATTTTTTAAATATGATGTGAACCAGTCGTAACTTTTTCCGCGGATACCTATGTTATATAGTTTATTTAATAATATATCAAATTGTACTTTATCATAAGCTTTTGTCATGTCTAATAATAATCCGACAGAATATTTTTTATCATTAATTATGTTGAGTGCTTCTTGCATATATTTGTAAACTGCCAAAACGGTAGATCTGTTTTTGCGAAAACCGTTCTGACTGTCATTGAATATGTTATATTTCTCACAAAATGCATATACACGATCACACATTGCTTTCTCAAATATTTTTGAGGCTGTTGGTAACAGAGCAATGGGACGGTAGTTGTTTGGGTCGGTTTTTATATTTTTCTTGTGGATCGGTTTTATAAGAGCTTTTTTTAATGATTCGGGAAAAACGCCTTCTTCAAAAGATTGGTTAATTAAAATGTAAAATGGTAAAGTTAGTTCGTCAGCACATTGCTTAAATAAGGTGGGTGGAAGTTCATCAGTGCCATGGCTTCTTTTATTTTTTAGATTTTTAATTATTGTATTTACCTCGTAAGGATCCACTGGGCTAAGATATAATGTATTTTGGGTAGTTGGAATCGCCGGGGGGGCCTTTGGTTTGCTGGTAGTAAGTTGAGTTCTATCCCCACCAATAGAGGCAAAGAAATTATTAAATATGTTGGCTACCTCTGTGGGTTTTGAAGTTAGGTTATTATTTGTTTGTAGGATTATGTTGTTTTTTTCACTTTTTAATTTCTTGTTTGTGCGCTCGTTGATTATTCCCCACATAGTTTTAACTTTATTGTTAGATTGCATCATTTTATTTTTAAAGTGAAGTTTCTTTGCAATTATTACAGCTTTTTTTAATGTTTTTTCATACTTTTTATAGTATTTAGTTAAGACTGGATTTTTTGTTTTTGTAGTTAATGTTTTTAATAGTCTTTTATTTATACAAGATTTTTTTATACCTACAGTGAGCCAATATTTTTTATATTCTGTTTTTAGTTTAATTTTACGCAGCGGCATACATTGATTTAGAATAGAGGTAAGTATGTCATGAAATATTTTATAATTTATGTCAATGTTATTATTTGTAAGAATGTCATTCCAATTGAGTTTCTGTAATTCCTTTTTGAATTTAGATGTATTTGTGTTATTAAATAGTCTTTTCTTTGTATACCAGTAACATTTTTCTGCTTGTCCAGTTATTTTTAGATGTAGAATTGCACTATGGTGGTCGGAGAATCCTAGTTCTTCAGTTGTTGTGTACATGTCTTTGTTATTAAAATTTGTGAATATTAAATCTATACACGTTGTAGTGTTTGTTGTAATACGTGTAGGGGTTTTTACATGTTGAGTAAAGTTATGTTCTTGCATGAGAGTTAAAAATTGGTTTGTTTTTAAATTATTTGACATTATGTTAACATTAAAATCGCCCCCTATTATTACATTTAGTTTGTAGTATTTATTGTTTATATATTTTAGAATTTGTTTTAATTGTTGATAAAATACTTCCTCCTCTCTTCTATTCCAGTACATAGTTACTATCAATAAATTTTCTTTTGGTAATTCCGTGGCACACAGTTCAATTATATATTCAATCGACATGTCTGAGATATCGTTTCTATTTATGCTGTCGATATGTTCTTGTAGAAGTGTACAAACACCGCCACCTGTTCTAGTGCTGCGACAGAAGGAAGATGCAAATTTATAACCACTAAATTGCATGAGATCAAGTTTTTCTTGAGTTAGCCATGTTTCAGAAATACATATTACTTTAAACATTGGATTTTTATCAAGAAATGCTTCGAGCGTATCTTGTTTATTATAGAGGCTTTGAAAATTCTGGAACATTATTTTAAATGGTTGGACGTTGTTTACGAAATGTCTGGTTCTTAGTTGCGTTGGTCATATTTGAAGGACAAGTTTGGTTGATGTTGTTTGGTGTTATATCGTCTTCTTGGGTGTTATAATCGCATTGGTGTTCAGTATTTTCTGTATTAATCAGTTTTCCGTCTACATATAGTTGGTTGTTTCTTATAATTGCATGAGATCCATTTTTCCTGGCCTTAAACAATTCTTCTCGTATTTTTGCTCTGAACTTTCGTGCGTTGGCATCGAAGAATTCAGATATGAATAGTCCGGTTCCTTGAAAGTAGGTGCTATTATTAATAATGTACTTTGTCATTCTCTTGCTGATAAATTCAATAACAAGCGGTCGGTTCTTTGGACCACCGGGTCTACCAAGTCTATAAAGGTCTTCTATATATCCTGAGACGTCTATGTTGACTATATCACGGAACACTTCCACCAATCTATCGTGAAGTGCATTTTCAGGCTCTTTGTAGTAGTCTGCCAGGCCGTAGAGTACAATTTTCCTGTGATTATTTTCTTGCATATTTGGGACTCTTGATGCTTCTGAAGCTAGTTTTCTTATTTCTTTCTTTAAGTTTTCATTTTCTATTTGAAGTTTTTCTAATTTTTTATTAATATTTTCTATTTCTTGTCTTCTTTGGTCGTTTTGTGCTGATAAAGTATTTGTTTTATAGTCTATGTCTTGTCTTAGTTCTGTAATAGCACTTAATATTTCTGTATGTATCGTGTTTTTTAATTCTTGTATTATAGATATGTTGTTTTCTTTAAGATGTGTAATTATTAGTTTGCTCAAACTTTCTATTGTTATTTGGGTAACAGTATCATTTATCTTTAAATTTTCTTCTGTCTGGGTAATGTCCAAGGGTATGGTGTCGCCTAAAATACTCTGATCGTTGGAACTAATTGTATCGTTATTTGGATCGTTATTTGGATTTATAGTTTTCTTTCTCAAAGTTACATTTGCTTCCTCAGGTGGTGTAGATGATGGCTGATATATATCATTGCCTCTAGGGATGCGCAAAGGGGTGTTTGTGTTTCCAGTCTTGGGTATTTTACAGATGCATGACTGGCATTTCCATGTATTTTTTATTTCCAGTGTCATCTTTTTAGTGTAGTAGTCTTTAGAAACACCGCCGCACTCTAGATCGTATCTGCATTTACAAAGTACACAAATAAGGTTTTCTTTAATGGGTAGCTTATTTTTACATCCAGCGCATACTGGTGTAGGTGCCATTATTGGTACTCTTGAAAAGCTTTGTGATGAATAAGTTCACTGTAGCAGAACTCGAATAAGCGACATCCAGTGTGTAATTGCAAAAGCTCTTCTCTGAATGATTTTTGTGATACTTAGTTTCGGTCCTCAGCGGTAGATGGCGCTGATTTATAGTATTGTAGATGATGACTGTCGGTTTTTATTTGATGGGGAATTTATTTTCATAGGTGTTATTTGAATAATTATGTACCTTTTTATCGTGGTTTTCTTTCTTCTTACAAGTATATCTTCGTGTATAACACTTCTCCAAATCGTATGGCGCACTCTTGTTCGTAGTTTTTCAAATTGATGAGCCGTTAAAGTTTCTTATTTGTAATGTTTATTTTTATCTCACTGGCTAGATCTCTTACGCGTACTCCAATGTCACACACTATATACAACTTGAATATTCGAATAAATACTTTTCCTTTTGTTTCCAATCACTTATACTATTTTTTATGATTTAAAAACACAGAGCAGTATGTTTATTTACGCACGGTGGCGCCCTCCCCCCTAAGCCAGTTGTGCTCGGGAAGGGCAGGGAATTATTAGCCGACACATGTAATCTTACACTCGTCTTGTATAAGATTATATGTGTCAACATGTACCATTTCGTTTATCCTGGGATAATGGAACATTTCGCGGTTCCCGACACCAGTACCTATATAAACGAAAACAATTTTGCCCAATTCTACCTTTGTTACATTTATTTCAACGTCATATTGTTTAACGTGTAAATTGTTTGCGTCATACGTTTTAGACATAATTGCTACCTATTGTTTTGTACCTGCTAATTAGTCGGTTAGAATGCATGGAATGTTTATTAATAGACTATGATGTATCGCATTTTGTTAAGTTAACTGGAGTGATATAGGTATAAGGGTAGCATCGATACGCAAACTGTATATTTCTTTATAATTTCTTACAATTACTTTTTTTTTTTAAGTCTGCATCATATACTGCATCCATGGCAACGTGTTCCACGTCGATGTCCCTGCCACCCTGTTTATAGAAACAAAGATAATTGTGATAATTACCGAGCAGTGTTCAAAAATTCCAATTAAAAAACATACATTTAATTGAATCATATCGGTAGCCATATACCAGTTTTGAAAATCTAGTACATCTATTCTTCTAGATTTGAAAAACTGGTATATCGACTCTTCTAACAGTATAATACCAACTAATATTCAGAGCAGGATGCCGTCAGTTTTAGTATAGGTACCTAAATAATGTCGTGGTACAGGAACCTGTGACAGTTCTTCCAAGAAAAGAGCTTCTCTGTATTTAACTAATTCATCCAGCCCTGTAGCTGTTTCAAGATGTTCTAAAAGAACACTATCTGAATACTAACTTGTCTTATCTCGAAAACTAGAAGTACCAAAACTTGCAACCTCAATCTTCCTAGCCATTCCCAAGAATACTCCTAGACCACTGAGGCGATTACAAATTACGAAGCAATTTGAGACAATGTCGTAATACTAAAATCGTAAATTACAAAGTGGGCACACCACAAGCAAAGTTAGTCAAGTTTCCAAATTATGTGTTTGTGTGCAACCCGCCAAACCTCTGTATATCTCCCGTGATCTCCGCAATATTCAAAAGATTTTATAAAGCTAAATCTTATGAAAAAAATTTAAGTCTTGCTACTTTAAATAATTAACATTAATTTACTTAGACAAAAGATCTTAGTTCTAATGATATAAACATACTAATGTAGAAACTTCTGAATATGTAAATTAGTCTTAGAATTTAATTTACAGTCTCGCATCATTAGCAATTTTTCATAAGGTTTTACTTGAATGTTCTTGAAATAATATTAGCAGACTTGAACTTTCATATGCCACTGTCTACGCTATGAATTAGCTTCATTAAAGAAATAAAGATATAAATTGAAAACATTTAATCTGTTTATTTCGAAATACTTATTTAACTTACATTGCAATATGTTCACAGTTTTCGCTGTTTTGAGATAATATCGTAGCAGGAGACTAAACGGCTTTCATCGGTTTAGACCGAGATAACAGCAGTTATAGTGAACACATTGTGCAAGATGGAGACAGAAACGGGAAAATAGTGACTTAGAACCCTTTTTTTTTTGAGGGTGGGAAATTATCAAATAACTTCTCCCGCTCTGGGCGGAGCAGGAGGGCGTCAGACTTTTACTGACTAAAACCCACCCGTGTTCCTTCCGTTGCCTGTGTGCCTGGGATACGATATCCCTTTCGGACAAACTCGCAACCCTGGCAGGTGACTTAGAACCCTGACTTCGACTTTGTGACTTTTGTTGGGCGGTAGAAGACTGTCTATCAAATCTTCCGACTAAAAGCCAGTCACATATTGCCCTTTTCGACCTTCAGCAGAAAGTCAGACAAAGTTCAACAAGTTCGGCAGACATTCACTTTATTTTATAATGTTATTTTGCAACAAAAACACAAATTGAACCAACCCTAATCCTAAACTACATTGACAGAAATGACAGACAGGCATTTGTAAACACTTTGTAAGGCTAGCCTTTAAAAGCATCACATGAAAGATAGATTAGAAGGACTTCTTTTATCTCCACCTACACTAATATTATAAAGAGATAATATTTGGATTTTTGTTTGTAATGAATAAACACAAAAAGTATTGGACCCATTTAAAAAATCTTTCCCTAGTAGAATGCTATTCTATCACTGAGTAAAATAAGTTATAATATAAAAAGATATCACCCGGAGAAGTCGCTGGTATCAAATATAGCGAAAAGCGATTTCATTTTATAATATGTAGAGCCACATATTTAAAATAAAATCGCTTTTCGTGTCCGTCTGTGTGTAGTAACTACACTAAGCATTAGTTCTTCTAAACTATACCATAGATTTTGATTAGGTTGTCGATGATTGTGAACCATTGTCAATGGTGTAAGTGTATAATAAATTATCATTTAACTTAGATATAGCACATAAATCTTAATGTAGGTTTACAGCCTGTGAAGCAAGGGTGGTTCGCTAGTATAACATAAGTCAAAGTAGCACAAGTTTGGCAGACGACTGCTTTTCTCGTACCTTAACATGTCTTCCAATAAAAATTCTTCTTTTCTTGTGGCTAGTGACTGACCCGGTGTCAGAGTTTTAAAGCCTCCCACTCCCGGCCACTTCCGGACTCTCGGCCTCTGACTTGGCTTCTCATACCGTCGAGAAATATCTCTCAGGCATGCCGGTTTCCTCACGATGTTTTCCTTCACCGTTTTTGAAGCAAGTGATAATTATCTTCCGAAAAGTCAGAGGTGCGTACCTTGGGTTCGAACTCGAGACCTATGACTTGGCAGTCTGACAGTCACACCACTAGGCTACCACTGGTCCCAGCCCCCTGCTCCCCGCTGCTCCTGCAGCTAATAAAAATTAACGAACTATTTTTTCATAATTAGCGGGCGTTGTAATCTTTCAAAATACAATAGAGGTATTGTTAACTAACTGTTATTGTTTCGTAATTGATTACCTTTAAACTTGTTACTGTTCAGATCTCAATTCTTTTGGGCTAAGGAAACTTGGACGGTGAATTCGCTTTTGCTTTTTAGGGTTCCTGCCCAAAGGGTGCCAACGGGACCCTATTACTAAGGGCGGGTATACCCGGACTGCTCGAGCAGTTAGCCAGTGATCGAATTTCACTGGCCGCTCGTTTAGTCATAGTCAGCAGATTGTAGCTGTCATTGATAACTGCTGTAGCTGACATTGATAACTGCTGTAGCTGCCATTGATAACTGCTGTAGCTGCCATTGATAACTGATGTAGTTGCCATTGATAACTGCTGCAGCAGCCGGTTTCAACTGCTAGATCAGTCACAATTTAATCGACGACGAGGGATTCGATCCGCCCGACGCGGAGGTGGGATGAATATGGCGGGCGGATGGGATAACTGCACGAAAGCAGACGACAAGCTCGAGAAGTCAGTGTATGCCTGGCAACTGCTTGACCGCGATTAAATTTCCTCGTGCTGCAGAACGCCCGGAGCAGACGCAACGCCTCGAGCGGTTCCATATATGTATGTAAATAGAAGACTGTAGTTCACTATGCAGCCGCAGTTTTAAGCAGTCGATCTAGACTGCTTTAAGCTGCCCGTGTATGGCCGCCCTTAGGCTCCGCTGTCCGTCCGTCCGTCTGTCATAAAGCTATATCTTTTGAACCGGTAAAGGTAGACACTTGAAGTTTTCACAAAACTGTTACAACTGTCTGTTTTATTATTTTTTGTTATAGCGGCCATAGCCCATAGCCGCTATAACAAAAATAAAATAAAGTTAAAAATTAAAGGTTCTACGGAACTCTCCGTGTGCGAGACGGACTCGAACTTTGCCACTTTTTAATTTCTAGGATTCATTTCCACTTGAAAAAAAAAACATATTTTAATGTTTCATAGACAGTGTTTTTTCTTGGAAATAACTAATTGAATCTAATATTAATGTTAATAAAATATTACGAACTTACTGTTGTATAGGTTGTTTGTGTTTATATCGACATCATTATGCGAATGTTCCCTTTGTTTACAAAGCTGTGACCGTTTCAAAAAGCCTTTAATATGTTTATATATTTAACGTTGTATCCGTTTATATTTTCTTTTATAACATTATACTTTGAAGTCCTCTTTCCGAATGTTTTCTGTTGTCATAAACACAGCTATTTATACAATTAGTTAGGTAGTTCAAAGGCCGTGTTTGTGAAGTCTTCGATGAATACTGCGTGGTCGTAGATGAATTCATATTTTTGTGTTTCGAGGTCTCAAAGCGCTGGGAATATTTATTTGTGAAAATGTTGAGGAATAGGCTTGGAGCGTCCACATATCATGGCGGGCGCTCTTGGTGCGCCGACATGACCCGCCACTGCTATGATTGATAGTCCGCTGCCGGGAACCAATTAAACTTGTCCACTACACTGGCAGACATACAATTTAGTAAGATATATCGAGCATCAAACATTTGCTCAAGTAAATTTGAAGGCAATTTGTATTCAGGACTTGTGTGTGACAGGTTGATGGTAATATTATAACAACATTGCTATTAATACCCACCCCTATTGGTGGGTACAAAAGGTTAATTGATGTGTCAATATTTCTAACCGCTCCACCAGGAACCGTTTCTATCATGTCATCATATTGTAGTAATCAACTTGGAAATATAACATCTTCTCTATCCTAACCCAAGATAGTCACTGGTTCATACCACTATCTTGTGACTATCTTGTGTTAGGTCACACCTACTTTACGACGACGTTCAGAAAGTAAGTAGGTGTGTAGTTCTGCAACCAATACTATCTTCCACTATTGTCACAGTTGGTTTCATACACTCCTAATTACCAGCAGTGCTATTCTGTATCCATCTCACCGTGAAAACTTAGGTGAAGTGAGCGCGGAGTGAGCTGTCATTCCACAGGGATTGACACTATTGACAGCTCACTTCACCCAAGTTTTCTCGGTGAGATGTTTACAGAATAGCATGGCTGTAGTTCGAGTGAATGTCAAAGTTATCATCATGAGATTAGGCATTATAAACTTATTGCACCTTTGACAATTCACGGTTATTGAAATTAATCTCATCTAGGTAAGCTCTTTGTGATAATTATCTTACAGTAACTTATCTTATTATAAAACGGAGATTTGATTAACTTTCTCATTCAGAAACAATTGAAGACCATGACATCAAATAACCCACGGAATCCATTCCAAATATTCATACTAACATCTTCGAGGGAAGGTAGCACGTTATGATTGCCTCTCGAGGTATTTTATAGACATTTTAAAATCCCTTGAACACGTTATCATGCAATAAACGGGATAAATACGACTATAAAATAAGAATTTAGTTCGTAAAATAACTATAAGATGGCGAAATTCAAGTTGGCAATGAACTCATAATTGGAATTCATTGCCGACACATAATTTTTTGTTGATTTTGCTGTGAGCTAATAGTATGGATAAATTAATAAAATGGTTATTGCCTGCATGGTTTATTTTTCCAGTTTTAAGCCCGATTCTATAGGTAATACCTACTTTCCACTTCAGTTTATGCACTTATGATTTTATGCACTTTGTGACTGAGTCGTTATATACTGGACTCAGTTGCAAAGTGCATAAGATCCATCATCATCTATAAAGCATGTTGTCCGCAATAAAAATTAAATTAAATTCTTTACTACCTGTGATACCTTCACAGAAGCACCTAAAGTGGTAAAAGATTCAGTTAGGAAAACACGATTTTGGTAGGGTTGACAAGTCGATAAAATAAAAGAAAAGGTATCATTGTTTTAGTTCTCAGGTGGCGGTCAAATAAAAACATGATCGGGAAGGGTTAATGCCGCTCGTGATTTATGTTAACGTTAAACTAGCAATGTCGCTTTACCTAAAAAAAACGTTGATAAAAAGATTACTTGATAGTTTGAGGGAAGAGGAAAACCCTTGAATATTACATAAACATAACATAACATCCGACGCCTGTAATCCCCAAAGGGTTAGGCAGAGCTGTACCTATAGTACACCCACATTTCGTCAGTTATGTTTAAGTTTCATGTGATAGGGGGCGAGCCTATTGCCATCAACAGGGCACAAATCCAGACTCCGGGCTGCTACTGAGAAATTTCTAATGGAATACCCCAATAAAACTTTGACCCGACTTGGGAATCGAACCCAGGTCCTCATGCTCAGCAGTAGCGCTTGCGGCCACTAGCCCAACGCGGCAGTCACTTGTTTCTTGAATATTATTGCTAGTTATTCTTACTGTGCCATGGAAATATTAAACACTATATTTGCCTCGATAATAATTTAATTTCGCACCTGAGTTTAATTTTTAGCGAAGTCAGAAATAGCGTTAAGCTCTTTAAAGTAATATATTTTTAAAGTATTTCCCTAGCAATTTTCACACACATTTTAATACGGCTCTTAATTTATAGATGCCTACATAACTTTATATTTTATCTCTTAAATTGCTTTCTGCTCCATGATTAGTGGCGGTGGTCTATCCTCCAGTGTATTCTACAAAAAGTATAATTTGTTTTGCGAGCAATTTAAGGGTGGTTTAGTTTAAAAGCGTATGCGTCTTTCTTGGGCGGGTAATGGCGCTCAGGGGAACTATTCTTTGCAGGAAATCTCCACGCGAAACACAAAACATATTCGTACAATTTTAAGTTTTGGCATGCAACATGTACATTATTCAAAGTGTTTTGTATTACAAGGAACCTCTTCAGACGTGTGTCATCACGTGTAAGCCTTTATCGTAGGTCTTTCAATGTTCCCGCCGCTTTATTTTCGACTACACTCCGGAAAGGGGCGCTTTGTATTTTACTCTGGCAACGTTTGGTCTTATTTCATTTAGGAGTCTTTTGTGACGAGTTTTATGTTTTACTAAGATATTGTGAACATTTAGACTCTTTCAGTTTAGTTGCACTTTAAAACCTAAGTTTTGTTTCATATAAAACATTAGTTTTTGTCATTCGTTTAAATTGTTCCTAGTTTTTAGTAGTAGAAATGTGACAAAAGCTCAACAACGCGTGGCGTGCTGCCTGGCTTTAGTCGAAATTGTAGTCAGAGCAATTTAATACAGTTCGTTATGTTCCTGAAAAAGGAAAACCACCATGTTGTGTACCTAATACCTATAACATGCCATACCATTAATAAAGTATATATAAATAAATAAATAACATGAACCAAGCTTTACTAATTTATGAGTCACGAATTTAACCCTACCTCGAATACAGATACTAATACATTCTACAGTATTATGTACTACTTAGTACCTGTTATGTATTCGATCGAATATGCGGTTAAATCTAATTATAGCACAAGCCATAGATGTCGTGGAACCTGTCAAACTAGTATGAGCCGCGAGACAGTTATAAGTCAAAAACTTGTGCCAGAAGGTAGCAGGGCCGCGGCGACAGCGGCCCCATCATCTCGACATTTTCAATTTCCGTTTAAGTATAATTGAATTTTGAATATGCGCATTTTTCTTTCACTAGTTGAAAGACGGGGAGACATTATATTTTATCAATTTGCATGTGCTTTTTATTTGCCATGTCAGTACCGATCTTTGCAGATATTGTACTCTTGGTTGTTCAAACATCCTTTGTAAATCGAGTGCCACTGGATAGTCTTACCTCATAAAACAATCGCACAAGTTTCTGCAGCTCGTATTCAATAGATAACATTTTACCATATAAATGTACTACATAAATGAATGAAATAAAAACAGAGTCATTAGAGGCTTATTATTCCTCGCAAGTTGTAAAAGTTAACTGGGGGAAACAGTTTACGAACTGCGCAAAAGAAAGAGTAAACAAGTTGTTACTAATTGTGTACTAAGGCAATATTTAATCCAAGTTGTTATTGCTAAAGCTGTGGTTTTAACTGCAAACAACGGATTTTGTGTTTGTGTAGTTAAAAGAGCTGCTCGCCCTTTAGGAAAAACATACGTTGTATCATAATTTATGATGTGTGCTCGCGGGCTTAAAATGGGACCATCACCCCATCTCTTTTCGCGGTGTCGTACGGGGCAACTAAGAGATTATCTCATTTACCATCAGCTTGAGGCGCAGCAGTATCGAACTGAAGGAAATATTTTCTACAGAAAATATAATTTTCCTAGAAGTGAAGCAAAACAGGCAGTAATTTTTCCCAGAATTAATTTAAAAACTTGTCGCAGATAGATCAAACAATTTTTCCATAAAGAACAGCTATACAGATTCTATTTTCAAATTCCCTGAATAGCAAGCTCACGTAGGATCGCAGGAGATTAATTTGCGGACGAAGTAATGCGATTACTGCGTTCACGGAAGTAGATGAAGTAACTGTTTAATTATTTGTTGACAGGCATTTGTAGTGTGATGGCGGGGCTCCGGTGAGGGCGCGCGGCGGGCGGGGCGCTCCGCCTGCGTCCGCCCATGGCCCCGACTCTCCGACTCAGGTAAACAATCACATCCCCTATTTGGATAATATTGTACAAACTATGATGGCTTAGTAATAAGGAATGTTTGGACTAAACAAAAACCCCAAAGCCTGTACATTTTTAAAAGCCTTAAAACTTGAAAGCTTTAAGGGATCACCTGTAATATTTTAGAAGATGGGCATTATTTTCCGATTTCGCACAATATTTTAGGTGGTCTTGAAAGCCATAGGTTAGGTTAGGAAGACATTGGAATGTTAAATCGACGAATCGATGATTCAAGTAATTACTAATGTAATAGGTAAGTACCTAATAATGACCTATTGTCTCGAAAGGCCCGAATATGTTAATAATACGTGTGTAGATAATGACAATCGTTAATTAGTAATTGAATTACGGATTGTGTTACTTGATCATAATGGAAGTCAATGTTTTTGTACAAGTATCCATCTTCAGAGTGGTCGCCTACTTTGTCACATCGAAGCTGTAGACTATCTACCTTTGCGCTTGATACCAATTCCACGTTGTTTTCATTCGATTAAAATTTACGAATAAAGGTCGGCTATTGTAACAATAACACCTGGGAATGTTTGATGTTTATTTATTCTGTTATTTCGAAATGACTACCCGTTCGCATTGCGCACGAATTTTTTTGGTATTTCATATTTATACAAAAATGTTGGAGCTTTTTACTGGAAGTCCAATTTTATAAAAACTTTGCAAATATGGGTGCAGCATTTGCGTTGGAAAAATGTTGGAAATAAAAACCAACTGGGTGTATTATTGGATATCACTTTCAATTTATGTATGTAAGTACCCTGTAGGTACTTGGTCGACATCTCATATGCTCACTAATTTCTACAGATTACGTCAACCGGTAAATATCCAACCGTTGGATATAAGCCTTCCCATACCCCGCCTCAGCGGGCGGCTCTAAATGGGAATTACCATAATTATTCATCGCGCTTCACCGGTGGATTGGTGATTGAATTCCTATACTACGTCAATTCCACTATTATTTTCAGTTCTCTACAGTAATTAAACAGTTAACTAGCACTAACGCTTTGAGTTAATACCAATTGGATACTAGATCTCAAACTTCGGACCTCCTTATCGTAAAGTTTGGCAAACTGTTGCGTTCAGATTCATTATCGAAAGCCAAATACATTGAACTGGCAACAAGCTTGTAAAGTTCGTATTTCATAGTTTGTTAGCTCAATAAAGTGCTAATTCTTGAAACTCCCAAAGTATAACGTACCTACTATAATAGATTTCAGATAATTTGGTACGAACATAAATAAACGAAAATTGACTATAGTGTTTGACTTTGAAAATAATTTGATATTACAAGGAATATCTTTGAATATGATTGATTCTTAATATTAAAAAATTATAAAACTTAATATTAGCAAGGTATGTATGTAATTGTATTACTTCTGTAGGCAGTGCCGGATTAACCACGTAGCAAGAATAGCAATTGTTACGGGCCCCGCGCAAAAGGGGCTCCCGCGTATCCAAACCCGCGGCCCACCTCTATCTGAGCGTAAACTTTTTAGTGAAAGTTATGATGTGGTGTATATTGAATTTACTTGATGTTACAAAAACGTGATACATAACACCTTTTTCAACTAAGACAATCCATGTCAGACAAGAGATAATAAATTATTAACATATTTCTAAAAGTTGATGGCAAATAAACGTATTGAGTATAGTTTTATTTTTTATCATTTTATATATATGAACCCATAGCAGATCAAGAGCCCCTCGATAAAATTTGCTACGGGCCCCGCGCTTGCTTAATCCGGCACTCTGTAGGTACGTAAGTTTATTATTTAACTTTAGAAATTAGTTTATTACATTCGAGAGTAAATTCCTATACAAGGTTGTTATGGATTATAATTCAGTATTAAAAATAATAAGACAAAGAGATCAAATGACTTCTCCACATAAGCAGCTTTCGGTCACATTACTTCTACTTCACTTATAATAATATAGTAAACAGTGCTTTACATTTCCTTATAGTCTACATTAATAGCTAGGTTTAATTTTTTTTTATAAGCTGCAAAGTAAGTACTTTGCTTATGAACTCCATACTAGGACGATCCTATCTCGTGGAGTCCTTGGGTGGTAGTGCCATTTGAAAATGCGCATTACATTAATGCATTCTTATTGTTACAAACGAGAAGCAAATGAAACAGTGTTATTGTTCTATAGCAACTAAAACATTGTTTAAGTACAGTTAAATTAAATAATTTTAGTTTTAAACCTTGTGGTTAACCTTGATATTGAATATCGTTCGTCAAACTATTCGAAATAATTCGTGTAATTTACACGAATATCGAAATTATAATCATACGTTACTTTAAAACTAATACCGAGGTTATTTTCTATGTTCAATAAAAAAATACTTTACTAATTTTAACTTTTAGGCATTGGTTCGTTTTATCGAACAATGAAATTCCTACATTTAAATTGGGCATTTTATTTGGAAACAAGAAAATAACTTATACTATTAAATGATTAATATTTGTATATATTTATAATCACGTTCTCGAAAACAGCTTTAACGATTTCGATGACAGTTGCAATATTGGGGTTTACGGGGGCTAAAAATCGATCTAGCTAGGTCTTATATCTGGGAAAATTAATTTTCTCTATTTTCACCCGAACAGAGCTCGGTCGCCCAGGTACTATAATATGTAACGTATAACAGGCTAACAGTCTTAAAATAATAATAATAATAAGCCCACCGCCGTAACTCTACGTTGACGTCGTGGTGGGGCTTGCGCGCTCGAAACTCTGGGTCTGTGCCGGTAGAGTTTACTTTGCCAAAACAGTCGATCCATTCTGTAAACATCTCATCGTGAAGAGTGAGGTGAAGTGAGCATGAAGTGAGCTGTCCATAGTGTCAATCCCTAGCTTTAGGTGCAATGACAGCTCACATCAAGCTCACTTCACCCAAGTTATCACGGTGAGATGTTTACAGAATAGCACGGCTGGTCTAGGATGAGGGGCCAGACCAAGAGAGATACAGAAACCCGCAGGACAGCATGTGACGAGCTGTTGGGCAGTAGCGACCCCACGGACCCTATCTCCCGAGAGAAATCTAGTTCCTCATCTCTGGCTTACCTTTATTGGCCGACTGGAGTGAACACTGACGAGGAACAGAGCTCCGACCTCATTCTTGCCTTAATTTGCCGGCTTGAGTGGAAATACGCAAGAGCAAACGTGCTCGGAGGAAGGAAGTATTCCAGTAAGTGCTCGTAGGGATCTTGATAATCTTCCGGGCTCTGGGATTGTTATGAAAACCGTGGGATACCTTTTCACTCCTCAAGAACCTCAGGACATGTTGCCCCCTTGTCGCTATGTCTCTATGTGCAGTTACAGCACAGTTTTTGGGGGCCCATTATTGAGTGTGCAAGTCACCCCCTACCATTTTTTTCGTGTATATATAAAACATTGATCAAGCAGGGGCCATAGTACTTCCATAGTTCCACGTCACCAGTCAACTTAAGCCACCCAAAACCATAGTCTAATATCTTTGTTTCCATATCCTGCAATATTCCTACACCAACCGGGGGTTGTCCTTGGGTGTACTTGCATAGTGCATACAGGGATAATCGTCGGTTGGTGCCTCATATCATTAAAACGCCTAACGGGCCTCTGCGAGTTGACTTCGACTCCTCGTACGCCTTCCAAAGGTCCGGGACCCCAGGGTCCCGAGAAATGTCAAAGACCAAAACTATAAAATAATAATATGTGCATTTATATAAAAAACGGAGGAGAAAGATCATAGGACATCAAAAAATTCGTGCACACCGCTTACAACAAGAAAAGTGTCAGCCGGTCAGGTGAAGAGTCGTCGAACCGCTAGGCGATGTCTTGAAATCCAAATTCTATTCCTAAATGTTCAAAATGCGAAATAAGCTTTTGAAGAGTACTTTAATACTATGAAGCTGAAAAATACTGGTTAACAATTTACAGTTTACCTGCACCCGGCATATTTTTGAAACGTAAAAGAATTTTGCAACTTCATAATAACCTTCAACACTAGATTTTGCGGTAGCATGCTGTTGACATACGAAGGCGCATTGATCATGTTCGGTGGCGATAGCCTACCGACCTGTCATAACTTATACGGCTAACCCCTGAACCCGCACGAACCGCTACGTGGCTTTAAATCCGCAAACAATTTCCAATCTACTGTCACCAATCGTCACTTCAATTACCATGCCTGTGTAAGACGAGCTCGTGCGCATATGTGCGTATCTATTCAATTTGGATTGCGGGATCATCCCGCGATATCGTTGACGAGAAAATAAGGATGGGTTGGCGAACTTATCTGCATAAATTGCAGTGTCGATGAACCTTAAGGGAGATAGAAGCCCATATAAAAAGGCGGGTTACTTGGATGTTCATTTTGTGGGGCTCATGTAACAGTTCCCTGCTGAATAACTACGGACTCATTTTCATCAGTAGACTGTTTTCACAAATGAGCTGGATATTAGGATAATATTTGTGACAGTTACGCGGAGTCTAATAATCACGCGCTCCTAACGTGTACATATGTAACGTTAGTAAAATGAAGGTACATTTACACTACGAATTTCAGATGCGGCATACAATCGTGATACCTGAAACGTGTTTAAACTGTCGGGAATGTGAATATTGTGAATATCGGTAATCGGGTAATTCAGTGTGAAACGCTGAGGTTTATTGGGGAAATTATGCATTTTGATCCTAGAAGAACAGGCACTGTGCAAGTATACAAGTCAGTAGTGAGCAAATTTTCCCTTTCAATTAAAGTACCTACCCATCAAACCCAAACATTGACAGGATCCAGAAAATTTTTATAGTCGCGCGATTTTCGCAATTCCTTATTTACTTAATATAATAACACAAATGATCTTATTATGTAATTTTTCATTAGATGGGTGTTGCGGTGGTTGGTGACGGCGACGGCGTGGGGCGCGCTGTGCGGCGGCGGGCGTGCGCATACGCCATCGCTTACGCCTGCGCTCACGCCACCCTGTCCGACGCACTGCATCTGTCTGTCACAGTCGCAGGTAACTTGTTAATATTGTCACACGTAGGTTGGTCACAGACTCACAATATGTTGACGAGTGCGCACGCCATCGCTCACGCCTGCGGTTACGCCTGTGCTCACGCCGCCATCTCCAATGCACTGCATCTGTTTGAATAGTCGGAGGTAACTTATTGTCACACGTAATGTTGTCACACATAGGTTGGTTACATTGTGTTAACTCGCTGACGACTTTGCAGACAAATAAATCCAATAAGTCACTTACACGCGTTTGTTACCCATGCAGTCGATGAACTACATTATTTCCTTTTGAGAAGATCCATTCTTTACCAACAAAAAAAAAACACTAGTGAAAAGCGGTGTTGCACGTTTTTCAATGACGCATCATAAACAATGTACAACGTAAGCTAAGCGAAATTATCCAAAGCATGACAAAGTCAACAACGCTTGAATTCCCAATCCGAATCATTAGTAGGCACCTACATACTACGTATAAGCGAATGAAGTCCGCCTCTGTACATTTGTGTGCTTGAAGTATTAAATAAATAAATAAATTATTTGCTTATAAATCGTAATTATATAAATGGGAGTTAAATTGGCCCAAACTTATGTAATATGGTGTTTCAAAATCATTTACGCGGGACATAGCGTTGAGAACGCTATGTCCCGCGTACTCCACCATGTGCTATTACGCAGTCGCTTATGATAATCCACGAAAATATACATTTGCATTTTTAGATGGACAACTCCGTTAACTCGAAAAAGTTTTCAAGCAAAGTGAAAATATAAAATGTTCTCTAATTGCTGCCTATTTAAAATCAACCATGAAAATGTGAGCCACGAATTTTTATCTGAAAATATAACGTTATTTAATATTTTTTCATCTTCATCTTTTTGTTAGGTACCTGTAAACAAAAGCAGATACATACCTTTATTCTATAGCAATTTCCAATCACATTATAAACTAATTTCTCAGTTGCGCAGTTCACCGAATTTAATACTATTTTACGGTTTACAGCTAAAGGCAAAGGAATCTTAAATTATTGGATTAAATTGAAATTAGAGACTGTAATCTTCACGATTGAAGTCCGTCCTTGTCCCAGCTTTTGTGAAGGATAAATTGTTAGGTTTCTTTTCCGGGAAAGATAATTTGCATAGTGCCTTTATCAACTCCTATTTGTTTAAATATCCGTCACTTTCATTTTATACGTATACCTAACAAAAAAATTGTTTCTACACTTTTTGTAGATTGGTTTTATTCTGAAGCATAGAGTCAGTGCCCTCAACTCAAAGTCCTGAAAGTTCTCAAAAATAAAACCAGGGTTCGGTTCTCGGCAAGTTTGTTAATGTATTCACTTTTTTCTTTTGCAAAGTATAGTTCTATTAATAATTCAGTGTGTCACGAGACGTGCCTCGTATTTTATACCAATAGATAGAATGGACAAACAGGCCACTAATACACGTAAATTGAATTGGAACGCACCTACTAAATTGAATTGAAGCTTCGACATTGATGCTTTATATGATTGTACCTACAGGGATGAATCAAATTGATATTTGTTTGGGTCGATTATGTGCGAAGCTTAAGTTTGGAACAATTCAATCAAAATATTATGGACTTCGGCCTGTGAACGCCGATGACAATATTTCGGGAAGGATTAACCTTATTGACCGAGCAAACATTGAAAATAATGCTTAGGCCGTGACACGGCGAAACTGATAATTCAATCATTTTTGTAGGATTGTTGTTTGTCACGGACTCAGCGCAGGAAAATATTTGAAGAGGATATAGCGTTGATTACAATGAGAAACGTTTATTTTAGTGTTATTGTTTGGTGGCAGGTGGTGTGCAACAGCGCGACGCTACGCGGCGTGCCGTCGGCGCTAAGCGCGAGCGTGACTCAGCTGTCGCTATCACGCGCCGACCTGCGTGTGCTGAGATCGGACGCGTTCGCGCACCTCCGCGCGCTGCGTCGCCTCGCGCTCGACGCCTGCAACCTCACGCGCATCCGCCCCTTCGCCTTCCGGGGCCTGCCGCGCCTCCGCGAGCTCTACATCCAGCACACACCGCTTGCGACGGTCGATGCATTCGCGTTCGCTGCACTACAAAACATCACTTCAATCGTCCTGACACACAACAGGATCGCTCAAATCGAAGGATACGCTTTTGCAGGAACCAATTTTATAAAGCTCATCTCCCTACGGAACAATCCAATTAAACGTATATTAGCGCATGCCTTTTCGGGGCTCAATGACGTAGCGCAGATTGAACTGCCATCCGGAATAAGATCTATCGAGCCTCAAGCTTTTGCTGGGCTGGAAGGGGTCGGCGTGCTCGAACTGGCGTACATGGATCTACCGGCGGTGCTGCCCGACACTTTTCGTGGCCTGGTGCGTGTCGGACGGCTCGCTCTTCGGGAATCTGATCTGGGAATAGTGCGGGTCGGCGCATTTGACGGCTTACAGCGTATTGATATACTAGAGATTTGCAACAATAAAATCGATGGCATCGAGGAACTCTCCCTAGTACAAAACAACAGCGTCACGACATTTAAACTAACCGGTAACCATATGCTTGAGACGCCGGAGGCGGTCATTTTAGAAGTTGAGAATATAGTGATACGCGGGAATCACGTGCCGTGTGAGTGTGGTCGGGACCCTCTCGCTAATCCGTTGGCCCTGACGCAAGACTTCCCCGAAGAGAATTTTTGTATATCGCCATTAAAAGTGCGAGGTCGTAGCCTGGGCAGCGTGGGCGCCGGCAGCGCGGGGTGCCGCGGCGACGCGGGGGGAAGCGCGCGCGCCCGCGCAGCTGGCGCCGGCGCACGGCCGCGGGACGCGCTCTCGTCACCGCGCCTCGCACTCACGGCTGCCACGCTCGTCTTTCTCGCGAGTAGTTAACCGCCCTCGGTGTTCAATTAAGTGAGTTGTATCCATTTGTAAATATTGTAATATATGCGAGTGAACATAATAATGCGAAATTTTACATTGAAAGGGTCCGTTCATTGTGTATACGTTGGACCATGAATAAAATTTGCCTTTCGAAACGCCTGCTTTTATTTTGTTATCCTTGAACGTAGGACCATGATATATCTACTCGTTTATAATGAAATCTCGAGAATGATCGATCCGTAAATCACAAAGGTATTTGAAGATTTATGGCGGAGTAAAAATAGCGTTTATCTGTATTTCTAGTCAATTAGCAGACGACATCAGATAGCGGCTGAGTAATGTTCCGCCGGGCGGAGCGCGCGGCGTCGACCGCTGTCCGCCTCACAGGCACACAAATATCGTTTGTTCTTAACTACTGAAATGTGAACTATTTAGGTAGGTATTATACATACTTGCCAGTAAACTTAAAACGTTCAGTATTCCTTTACTTTTAAGAATTACATTAGGGAATTACACATTCTAAAACCTTTTTATTCTTTAGATACTATCGAATAATATCGTGCTAATTATCTTAACATAGACAATGGTTATCTTCACTTGCATAATAACTAACCTTTGAATGATATCAAAACCATAAACTACTTGTTTTGGCTTAAACATGAAACGTAAACCAGTTTGACATGCATCAAAATCGTTGTGTTAATTTTTTGCGTGAGAGAGCTAATAGGTATTCGAGAGAGCATTTGGTGCTGAAAGCCGCGGCGGTGGGAATGCACATAGCGCACGTGCCACGGCCCGGACCGGCGGCACGACGGGACGCGCCCAGACCGTGCCGGGATCGACGCATTCGATACACACATGTCGATTGTCGACAGCATGTCACGGCTCATTAGTGCGCTATCGATCGCACGCCCACTAAATAAGAGCCCACTCCCGACTCCCGACGCCACAATTTACAGCACTCACTTGACTGTCTATAATTCGACACGACCGATACAGTACTAAGGTTTTGGGCATATTCCAGACCAACAATCGACTTTCCCCAATTTTACATCTAACTTTCAATTATTTACGCATCAAAGCGATTTTCCGTCCCATTTCGTTGAATCCTGCCTGTATTACCATTGTGAATGCCGAAAGGAAGAGCAAAGTTTCCCCAAGATCTTTTGTTGGCGATACACGGTATTTTGTAAATTTCACACAATTCTACGTTTTAGTTGAATTTTCTGGAATAGGTAATACGAGGAGGTATAAAAGTTCAAACTCCTTAATCATCATTTATATTCAACTCATGCCTTCTTAAAAATACATTTTCACTTTTCACCAAACTATACAAGCCCTGACATTGGTGTTGATTGAGGGTCGGTGTGATTCGAGCTCGTGCTACGGCGTAGCTCCGTAGCAGCGCTACGAGTCGTCCTAATGACCCGCGTTTTTACCTGCACCTGACGGCTACAAACATAAAAAGGGACTGAATAAAAGAAAATATTACTGTGATGATTTTATATCTGCGAAGAAAAGTACCTCGATATTTCATTTACGTATTTTCCCAAAAAGTGTCAGAGCAAGATTACCTTATAAGAAAAATATGAAAATTAATGAAAATAACTAAGATAACTAGGTAAACGAAAATGAACGGTAAGATAATGTAGTGAATTGAATAAAACTAGTACACAAGAAAGGAGATAAGCATAGTAAATAGACCATGCCTCGGGGCGGTTACATCTTTTGAAGCAAATGAGTTTAGGTTTATGAATTTTGACGAAGCGTAGTAATAATTATGAAAGGGTAAATAACAAGCAACTGAGTTTGAAATAATCTGCCTCATGAAACTACAAATTTTATGAATAACAGTTGAATTTAGTTTCATATCACGGGGCTTAAAAGTTTGTACTTTAATTATAAATTAACAAACTGATTGGTTGGATTTAGAGATGTAACGTATTTTCAAGATGTTGGTTATACAAATGGCACGTTTCAAGTTCCACATATATAAATGTATGTATGTTTCATAACTCAGTGCATTTTCCTATAAAGCAACGATTGACGGCGGCATACCTGTGAGATAAGGGGAGAATTTACGTCTTTACACTGTGACATAACCTTATTTTATATCTTTTGTCATCGTTCTGAGAGGAGATCCTCGATTTATTGCCACTGATATATGGAACCTCTCAACTACAAACTTCAAGGTATTTTATACCTTGGACGCTTACTAGGAAGAACCTATTATCAATACCTTTTCCCTAGTAAGCTGTCCTTTGCAGTTTCTTCAGTTGTGGTTGAAAAAAATCAGATATACCTACTTCAAAGTCCACATTTCAAAGAACTTGAAGCAATATTTGAATCATATTTTTCTTCAAATATTTGCCATTCAGATCAGAGATACTGTCACATACTTAGTCCGTTCAATCGAAACCCCGGGACTGAAAGCTGTCCGGCGGCGGCAGCGATTCAGGATTGCTTTATTCGATCTTCTATGGGATCGTTCCCGCACAGGATTTTTCCCAGGCGTTATCTCGTCTCACGTATTTCATAGGAAATCGGACGATACAAAAACTACGCTCACTTCTCTAGATCGCCCCGGACCACCTTTTGTCTAACGGACGCTTTTACGAGAACGTGCTAAAAAAAAAAAGGAACAAGTAATGTGTTGCGCTTTTATGGTAGAGCAACTCTTTTATAAACCATATAGGAGCATATGAAGCAGTTTTGTAGTGAGTTGGCTTTTGTATTCGATACTGCACAGCTGTAATCTATGATAAAGCAAAGAAACCAAAACTTGAAAACATTAAGCAAGACTGAGAATGGAGAGAGATGTTTATATTTATTTAAATAAATTTAACAAATCAATACGGCAAATATATTATTCTTTAATGCAAATACGTCTACGAGAATACCAATTACATCGTAATCAAAATATAAGTATGAGAGGTTAACAGAAACGTAAGTGGTAAAATCCAGCGGAATCGATTACAAGACGAGATAAGGATCAAACTGACCTTCAAACAATAAATCCATGTTGAGAAGGGTAAAACGAAAGGGAGGAAGTTTTTACTTCGGCCAAAGTTGCTAATGATAAGTATAGTAAACGTCTATTTTTACAAATGTATAACGAGCGAAGAGTTTCGTGAGGAGAGGGCAAAACGACTTCCGATTCTGTTTCTATTCACGGAGAGAGAACTGGGAAGTTTCAAAGATATCTTAGTTAAACGAACCTAGTCTGCGATCTTGCATCTCCGTGCTGAAATAGATAGCTGTAATAAAACTAACTTGGTTCTATTTTATAACATGTTTTTTTTTGTTCGGAATAGTTCTTCGTATAGCGACTTGACTTATGACTAAGACATTGCAAAAATTATATAATTATGCAGGAATATTTTTGGGTTTGTTATCGCGTCACATGGCGCTTCTTGTATTTCGGCCATTAAATGCAACGTGGAGTGCACAGCATTCATCACTGACACTCCGTTGAGTATCTTTGTTATCTCACTAGAGAGGGACACACTGGACTTTATGGCACCGAAGTACACAATATATTTGTGTTTCAGTAGACGAGTGTGCATCCTTTAATCGTCTGTAAATAACGTAGGTAAATGTAGTTTTACATTTTATTTATCTCAAGAGAAAACAGAGCAACATTTTCTTTTGCAGGGAGCCGAAAGAAGTAATATGCCTACATCATTCAGCTTCATTCGAAGTAATTCGTAAAAGTCGATTGAATGAAAGAAAGGCCTTTTTTATGTTAGTACCTAAGAAGCCTAATTCACTGAGCCCTACACCTGAGTAGTTCTTGTTTATTTATCAGGCTGTCGGATGTTTTTTCACCGTTAGTAATAATTTTGTTTTCCAACTCAGTGTTATTTATTTATTAAGTGCGTGTAACAATAAATTTTGTTTAAAATAAAGCCAAACTGACGGATATTTTCCTGGCTGCTGTTCAGTTTTATATTTTGTAAATATTGAGCCGTCGTGGTTACGAGCGGTCGCCTCATTCGTGGTCACGGGTTGTCTACCCGAGGCTGTGAGCCCTGTAAAGTGCTCCAAATGTCAGGAAAATTTAAATTTAAACAATACACTTGATCAATAGGGCAAAAACCTTTCCTTCTATAAATTAAATTAATTAAAACCACAATGTATAAATTAAAGATTGGAAATATTTACAATGGGCTACTAACGTATTCCGACGTAATGTATACACGGTGTTTTCTTTGCATTTACGATGAACCACGAATTTCCTAAAAGGCACGTAATGTTATTGTATAGAATTCATACGTTCTCGGTATTTAATTCATTTAATAAAATAATAAGTAAAAGAAGTCGTTTAACAAAGAACGAATAGGTGAATTCATTTCACTTTTTGTGTTTACTTGATACCCGACAAATCCAATGTAATGTAGGGAAAGTTTGCTTAAACATCAGAAAACGTAATCAGACTCCATGTTTAGACCTCAAATACTTACGGAAAGAATAAAACGGGAAACCCGAATGAAATTACAGTAAATTAGAACTGAGTAGTCTTTAAAATGAGTTGGTGCTGATATTATATTTGGGTGAGTCACCCCTGCAAATTGAATTATCTGTAGGGAGCGTGTACGGTAAGGTCCGATGGCTCTTCATTTAAAGAATCTGCAGTCGACAAGTGGAATCCACCGAATTAATTATGATACTAGGTACGTTTTGCTGATTAATTTACCAATTATTTTAATTTTATAAAAAAAACTTTGTGACAGATAGATAGCATTATGTCCTTAATAATGTTATGCTTAGTTTGACAGGAGTTAGTAAAATAGAACAACATCATATTTACATTCAAGATATTTTTTCCAACTGAAAAGGTATCGAGTTCAGATATGCCTATAAATTTTCTACCGGAGTCTGAATGTCTTATTTTAATTCTCATGCTTCCCAGGTATTTCTGTTTGCGATTCCAAATTTAGAGAAATATAATTTTAGATCAGATAAGGTAATATAAAAATCACTTCATTAAAATATAAGGTGTATAATAACGATACTTATATTTGGCTGACAGGCATTTGGCATTTATTGAAATAAAAAGTGAGCGGCCCGGGTGGCAGTGAGGGTGACAAAATTGTGAACATTACTCATGGCATTTCGGGTGCTTCACATTGATTGCTGTAAGTCCTCGCTTGACGAAATTATATAGTTCACTATACACTGGTTTTCTAAAGAATGTACTGCTCTTTAAAGCAAACTCAAGGTAAAGCGATTTATAAGAATTGAATGTGAGCTGTAGGAGGACGAGGCTTCGTAGACGAGCTCGACAAGTAAAAACAGCCGCACGGGTCGATCCATGAGGTTAAGCTACGCTTGCCTGAGTTTGTCCGTGGATGGGTGATCATCTTTACATACCGAGATTCCTCCGTGCCTCGGAAAGCACTTTAAGCCGTTGGTCTCGGTTGACATTCGTAGAGCTTTGACAGTCGTTACTGGTCGTCAGAAGCCCGAAAGTCTAACAACCAGTAGGGAGTTTGTTGCGCCACTTCTTCTTCCCAGCTAAAGCACTAGGAAGTGGTGAAGGGTGGGCGTTTTGGGGGACTGTCTTATGTAATTTTGACGTTCGAAAAGTGCTGATTATCAGCCTAGTTTGAATAAATGACTTTTGAATTTTGAATTTTGGATCTTAACCAGTCTTAACGTATTACCCAGTTACTGGGTTATGGAGGTCAGATAAGCAGTCGCTCCATAAAAAATACTGGTATTCCGCTGCATCCGGTTAGACTGGAAACCGACCCCAACATAGATAGGAGAAGGTTAGGCAGATTGATTTTGGAGCTGTAGCCGTGAATAGTAGAAGCGGAAACAGCCAAACACTGCCTATATTGACTTCTAGTGCACCTGTGCACTATAGGTACTCTTCCAACAACGAACTAGGTACTAGGTAATACGAACTTAGTGGGAGTTAAAGGAATTGGCATACAACTCTATGCACTAGCATGAAACAATACTGAAGGTCATCACTACAACAATTCCTAGGTCTATCAATAACTACATATTATTTTTGTTAAACGGCTCTGACTCAACGCTGTTTGTTATTGTTCGATCAATACGGAAATATCTGGATGAGTAATTTGCCAGCGCATGTAATTATGAGGGGAATGCATTACCAATTAACTTCGAAAACATAATTGGTGTAATATTATTGTGAGACACAAAGTGGTGTCGCATCGATTATGTTAATGGAATTAAGTGAAACCTATTTTTTATTAAATATAATACCATGACGGAGCTTTAAAATAATCTTTGTTTTCAATATCGAAATGCACCATTCACGAAACGTTTCAATACAAGCATGAAAAGATTAACTGAATACGTTTTGTAAAATAGGATTTTCAGCGAATGTTTGCACAATATTTGGTTAAAAATTAATACGGATTTTTTTTATGTACATGTACGTACAGTGTTCTTGTATCCCACTCTGTTGCGAAATTGGTTCTCTTATGTGTCATAACCCTTTTATGAAATGTGCAAAATAAGATACGGATGTAGGTAAAAGAAAGACTATACTGTTTTAATACTTTTATTACGTTATATTTTACGTTAATCTGTTGAAACCATGTTTGTGGTTAAAAAAATACAGTTACTACACATTCGTTGTGTCGGTTTAGATTTGATTTAGTCAATGGGAATTTGATGTTGCTTGGCGATGAGTATTTGCTAGCTACTATGCCTAGCTGAGCAAAAAACTCTAAGCAGCATATCTTTATGCTGTTTGCAGCTTTTTTTTTCTTTTTTTTTTACAGAAATAGGAAAACCCGGAGCTCTCACTTTAGTATTCCTACTTTTCACAACCAAAATACAGACTCTACAGCTTTCTACGACGGGCACGATCACATGAAATCGCAATAATGTCTGCATAGAAATGAGAATAATCAACATCAGTCTCCGTTGCTACCATTTTACTTGCTCAGGTAACAAAAATCAAGGTTTTTTTATTATAATGTTAACTGTGACCTGCCACTTCGTTTGCAGACAGACTTCGACCCGTTTGGTGAAGAGAACTTTTGACTTTGTAAATATTTTATATTGTTTGGGCATCTTCTGTGGTTCATGCTGTACTGTATGTGTTTTTGTCTGTCAGTTAACCAGTCAGTCAATATTCTAGTCTCAGAAAGGTTTGACGTCAAAATTTATTCGAGTTACATACTCAATTAGTACAATCGGTATTCCCTATATTTTTTAAGTAAATTTTTATCGAAGACAAAATAATTGGTTGGGACGGTAAAAAAATGTTTTTGTTTTAATTGTTAATTATATTTAAATTCTTTACCCACTAACATAGTTTATAACCATAAAGGATCATGTTATCTGAGAAATAAATAAATAAATAATAATAAAAATAGGATAATTTGCTTGGATTATTTTGATACTAAGAACCCCGATCCAATTTACTTTTTACAGCTTTAGGCCATGAGACAAAAGCTAACAAAAGATTTAAGAACAAATTGCTCCTACATAAATAATAACGTTGAAGAGGTTTACTTTTAATATACCAGTTAGGAATTACGCTTGTGATGTTCATATGTTAACAATAACTTCAATCGACCGTAATATAATGTTTGATAGGCTAGTTATACAACTGCAACAGCAGTTACACACAACACAGGGAAAGCTAGTGTGAGGTCTAGGAATTCAATCCACTTGAATGAAAACTTTCCAAAATAAAATTCTTTTTCTTATCGTCTATTATTTTACACGAATCATAAAAATGGATGATACCAATTGGGGAGAAAGCGAGCTGTCTTTGTAATAAGACATTTATTCGGTGTTATATGTGACGTTTATTGAGCAGATACATAAGAATAAATAGGTACAGGGAAGTTTGAACATACGGAGTTGTGGTGATCAATCATGTGGCAGTCTCCAGGGTGAGACCACAAAAAGTAATAGGTCAAGTGTGAATAGTTTACGTTCGTATTCTAACATGGATGAAACTTTTAATGATTTTTAATAAATTAATTTGTGCGTTCAAAGGTGAGAATTTCACGAAAAGCACCGGGTAATATTTTTAGATTTAAACCAAACAACTGAGTTGCAATATAAACTTTACCCGGTAGGTGTCTTACGTGTCTTTGAAAACAAACAGATTAAACCAATGACATAATAAAGATTTTTCAATACACAACGTGTCTAAAAGGAGAAAAAAACAATGAAAAATGTTAATTAATAGGCATGGCGGCTGTAGTCGACAGAGCGATCGCGGTCTCATATTTCGTAAACACAACGAAGCGGAAAGCGTAGAACTGAGAAGTGTCATTCGATATCCGATATTCAGAAGATCGATAGTTGTTAGAATAAAAGAACGAAACGGACAAAGCAAGTAAAAAAACTAACTGGCACGAAACAATAGCCGTTACGAGCGGCGCACTGAAAGCCCCATGAGCTTGGTGATTCGTTAGCAAAGAGACAAAAAACGGCCAGCCGCGAATTTGTTCTACCGAGGAGGGTTCGCACCTGACATTTAAGTATGATCCTATTCAGGATTACATATTCCCTTGCGGCAGGTGGGACGCTGACAGAGCTGTCGTCGGGGTGCCGGAATGAAATGCGATGACGCGAGTTCTAATCCGGTAATAATAAAAATGTATTCTCCCTTTGTCTTTTGTAAAATTTGTTTTGATGAAAAACATGCAAATTGAAGAATGTACACAAGTATATCTGAGTATACAAATAGCTATTTTGAATTTATTAACTAGATACTTGTTAGACACGTAAATGAATAATTAGGTAACATAAAATTTTCCATTTTAGGATCAATGAGAAGTATCCAACCAGCATCAGCAGTTTTATCGAAGGGAATCCTGACAAAACGATAAATTCATTTGTATCGCCGCGTTCGTGACTGTTCCATGTCTTTCGACATTCGTCTCTGTAACACTCTCGCCATTTACAGAACGGTACATTTTCATTGACGCTCCATGTTAATTTGGATATCGACACTGGCAGCGCCAATTTTTTCTTCTTCGTCGACGAAAGGTCTAAAGCGAAATGTACTTTGGAAGTTCTCAAGTCAATGGCCTCAATAACTGTATCTAGAATTCAACACTCGATATAGGACGATTCATGAATCGGGAATCGTCTAGTTTCGTATTCTAATCGGGAGCAAATCACCATAAAGTATCAAATTGCGACACTTGCGTATTTATTTAATATGCCAACCAAATTATAATTAAGTAATGTTCCTACAATTTTATAAGGTAAACCTTAAACTTACCTAGTAGTATACTACGAAAGTAAAATTTTAACACGAAAATTTAATATTCTTCATCTACTGAGTTGTGTGTGACTTGGAAACTTCTTGAATATAACCAAATGACGTGTTACAGTCGTGCTTATATTTATCACCGCCCATAAAAAACTTAAATTTCGAATAATTTTCTGCTACATTCCAAACTTTTATTTGGTAATACCCCAGAGCAATTCCTACTTTGTTTACAAATAAACTTGCCGTTGAAATTGGGAAGGAAAAAGCTTTTCGAAAGAGGATAGGTAAATCGATTTATGCAAAACAGATAGCGCTTTTTGTATGCAAATTTTTGTTGATTTCCCAAAGATTGAAATCGTGGTATTGTGAAATCGAAAATATTGATTATCTACCAACAATAAACAACGTGCCCAGTGGCTTGTTTGAAATAACCATCAATTTATTATTTCATGTTTATTTTATTTGGAAGTCGTAAAAAATGTAAATTATAATTACTTTATACTGAACTCATTGGAAAGGCATTTTCGCGTAAATATTTGATGTGGGAAACTTCTTAGAACTGATTGTAATGAAAATAAATATGTGGAGTGTTATTTATCAATCTGGTAGAATAAATAAGCAAATGAATTGCAGTAATTAAGGACTGAGGTATATATATTTTTTTAAATTTTTGTTATGAAATGTTGCCGTGGCCCACATTAAGTATAAAATATGTGGTCTTAGGAGACTAACTTAGTATAATAAAATGAAAATGTATAAAAATGAATTATCGTCCTTCAACCGTCTCCCCGGTAGGTAAATTAGGAACCGCTAAAACCTCGCGGAGGTGATAAATCTCTGTCGAATTCGTCAGCCAACAGTTTTATTTCTTTTTCCCTTTTCCACTGGTTTTCTTTTCAACAAAGTTACTCAGCCACTGGATGGACTTACGCTTATGAGTACTTATAGATAGATGTACCTACTGCGAGCAACCATTTTGAAAAATTCTTGGTCTGAACTTACATTGTTTGTCCTAAGTCTATCTATGAAGAATTTAATAGTTACGATATTCGTTGCTTACAAAATAATATGGGTAGGTAATTTTATAGACGATACATGGTACATAAATATAAAACAGATATTTAGTTTCTCTTCGAAGACTGTAATTTATTTTCATTTCACTCGATTGGTATATTGCTAATTGACTACCCACCCACATAAGCAATGATAAATCGATAATTACGTGAGAATCAAAATTCACACCAACTCTTTTCTACTACATAACTTGAAGACATAAACGCTGAAAAAGCTTAGTAAGGTATGAATGGAAACACATTTATAAACTTAGTTATAGAGGTTTAGCAGTTTATATCCTCGCATATTCGATTCATAGCTCACTAGGCTGATATTAGTTAGCTGTCACTCGAAGAACAGGAACAGAGGACGTGTAGGCAGTCGTCGGCGGTGCGGCGTCGGGGCGACTAGGAGCCGACGACGGGGCGACTTCTAGCCGGCGACGGGGCGACATCGAGACGACTCCGGGCCGGCGACGGAACGGTGGCGAGATACCTCGGCGCGCTGCCACCGCGTCCCCGACGCGATTTGTTCGGGAATTGCATTGTTCCGCCGACACCTGGAATCTGGATTCGGTTAGTAGAACCTTTTCCGGCGAAGAAGATTTGTTGCCACGTATTTTCTTCGGTGGAATTGTTGTTAGCTACGGATCAATTTAACAACCGTTCTGAGAGAAATAGTCTGATGCCAGAATAACTAACTCAGAGCAAGTAACAACTCCCATGTTCAAAGTAATGCTATTCATACAAACTGTGATATAACGTTGTTATGTAGGTATTATCCCAGAATATACGTTCACAGAGAAATTTCTCACTGCAGTTACGACAGGTTGCTGGCATATTAATATTGTGATATGATGTCTGTCTGATTGTTTGGTAAGGTTCACTAGAATTCTTGTTTATTCATAGCAGTCCTAGGACTTCACTCTGCTAAGAAATTGAACCTGGTTCAGTGTAGTAAAACTTTTCTTAAAGAATTTTCAATAAAGTATAACTATTTTTAAAGAGTTAGCACATATCGCTACATCTTAGGCAAGTTGTATAAAATTTAGAGCGACACTGTGGAGGATTAGAGGAGGAAGGCTTAAAACTTCGACGATTTTGTGAACTTTCTATTGCTTATCTATTCTCAAACGATATTCAGCTTTTCCCAATTTTAAACAAAGCAGTTATTAATTTGATTTGAGATACAGACTTAGTGTGTAAGATAATCAAATAATAATTTGGATGTGGTTCGAAATACGGATCAGCGAAAAGTTTTTCAATTTACTTAATGGAGTGGAAGCGTTTTATTGGAGATTTATATGTACATACATATTAAATACGAAGTGATGTACTGTTTTACTTGTCTTGGCGTATTGTACGGAAGTTAGGGTTTTGTGTTTGACTTTATTCTTGTACGGGCATGTATTTTACTAACATAAAATGTAAATGAGGTATGTTGCTCCTAATTTTCATGTTTGTGTTTAAAAATGTATTGGTTTACCTCAATAGTCAATACTCAATATCGACCTACCCCTATTCCCCCTATCTCTATATACCTACTACATAATAGTAGCTATTAGCATTACTAGTTATCTACAAGAGTCGACATGTCATAATAATTCAAAACTATTACTATGTCGTCTTTATATGTATTTTACAGTGTGTACATAAATAATAAAATAAATAAATAACAAGCTTTTTGTAATATTTGCTTATGTAGATAAGTTATTATTGAATGTAGGTGCAAAGCTTAAAAAATGTCCGATCAAGTTCGAGTTCCCAGGAGTACAGATAGTGCCATCCACGAAGACGCGCCCCACTCCACGATTACTGTACTAAAAGTTGTACTTTAGTACGGAGCGGAGCGGGGCGCGTCTTCGTAGATGATAGAAGATATGTAGTGCCTATCTTGTATATAAAGGCTAAAACACAAAAAACTGCACATACGCATTGTACATAGAAAATGCTGTAGCGCAATCAACGTATATACCTCAAAAATTAAGAAGCAATATGCCAGAACTACCAAACTGCATAGATCAGGTTAAGCTACGCTTGCCGCGGTTGGTCCGTGGATGGGTGACCATCTTTACAGACCAAGACCCCTCGGTGCACGAAAAGCCGTTTGTCCCGGCTGTCATTTGTAGATCTTTGACAGTCGTTACGAGTAGTTAGAAGTCCAAAGTCTAACAACCAGTCTTACCAAGGGGTATCGTGTTACCTAGTAACTTATGGAAGTCAGATAGGCAGTCGCCCCATGTAATATACTGGTATTCAGCTGTATGCGGTTAGACTGGAAGCCGACCCCAACATAGTTGGGCAAAGGCTAGGCAGATGATGATGCCAGAACTGCCATTTTACATTTAAGGTAAGTTACTAAGGAAATCACTTAACAAGATGCTTTCCTATGCTCATACAAAATCTATGATGAAACATATATGTCGCCACGGAAGCGCATGAGACTCTTTTCAGGATAATATATAAAATTCCGAGTTTTTTCTTTGACGAACAAAATTTTTATGACATCATCTGCCCAGCATTTTCCCAACTATGTTAGGGTCGGGTCCAGTATAACTGGATGCAGCTGAAAAAGAGTATTTTACATGGAGCGACAGTCTATCTGACCTCCACAACCCAGTTAATGGGTAACACAGATAGCCCTTGGTAAGACTGGTTGTCAGACTTTCGGGAGTCTGATTGTGACTACCCGTAACGACTGTTCTACGAATGACAGCCGAGAGTTTCCGAGGCTCAGAGGGGTCTTATGTAATGGAAGATCACCCATCAACGAACTTATGGTAAGTTCGTGCATGGGTGACCTTCGATTCGGTTCGATTGACCAATGCGGCTGTTATTATTCAGCCACGAGCCCCTCTAACATTTCATAACGTGATATACAAAATATAATTTTCGCATTCGAGATAATGAAAAATTCAGAACTAATGAGCGGAAAACATGAGGAAAACGTCAGAATTTCCTTTAGCTACACTGTTTTATTAATCGAATAATTGAAATTTAATCTTTTGTTGGGATACTCGTATAGGTAAATGAAAAATTGCTGTTTCATCATATAAAGTTGTAACAATCTGCGGAATTGGAGTGAGACATTTATTTAGTAACGGTGGTGGGAGGTGCGGCAAGGTGTGCAGGGGGGTGGCTAACGAGTTTCTGTCTGATGTTTGTGAAGTTCGCTCCGGGTCGCGGCGCTACGTCCGCCGGCTACACACCGCGCCGCCAGCTAATGAAATATCCGTCTGGACTCAACAATCATACAATACCACTTTATACTGGAAATGGGTCAAATCGCAAGTATCGAATGATTGCTTGATCAGCGTTTACTTATCAGAAAGGTGTTTTTTTTTATCCTCAATAAAATACGAGTTGAACAAGTTCTTAAACTGTCTTGTTTCTTACCTCAAGCAACTTCAGTATAGACAAGGCGAATTCCCTCGACACCCATAATTCAAAAGATCTTAACGCTGCGCGCGTATAAAAGACGATCTTCTACCAACTCATTATCGAGGAGAAGCTTCTTTCACTGAGCACAATTATCGAGATTTCCCTACAAACCATTGAGATGTTTGAACATTTTGTGTAACTCGTGCTATAGTCAGAATTTCAGGCAAGTTATGTGAATTAAACGTCAGTGGTTTAACAAGCTTATCTATTATGTAGAGTGTAGACGCGCAATTAGTTTGTGGGATCGCAGTTGAAATATCTAATTATTTGTGGTCACAAAAGTTGGTCGTCTGTGTCCCACAATGGTAATTTCGCGTTAATATTTATGACCTATCGCGATGCACGTCACGGGAGATAAAGAGCAATTTTTTTTGTCAATAAATTGGGGAGCAGATTGATGTTGTATTTTGCATTGTATGTCGAGCGTAATTGGTAATTTTATGGTTCGTATGGTGTGAGAGAACATTTCTCTGTTTTGTCAAATGTGTGCGGCCTTCATCACGTTAAACGGATTATGACTGACATGAAACCAGTACTTTCTGACAATCTAAATTGGCCACTACAATCCAGCAATAGGTTCTTAATAAATATACTGGAATGTCTCCGGTTGAAGTCTTGAAATTGAAATACTCTTATTTGAGAGCTCGCGAGTAATGTGGAAAATATATGATCTTAGGGTAGTACCTAAATCTCTTGTGACATTCCAAATCATTGAAAGTGTTCTTCTCAACCAACATGGGTATAAAAGAATGCGTGGCCTCGGATTAGGAATTTGGGACCTACCTAATATAATCCAGTTTCGGTGGTGTTGAGTCATCTTGGTAACCATTTATATACTTCTTTCTGTATGTATTTGTGAAGAAACAAAGTAACTGTTGGTTTCGAATAAGTTGTTTTCGACTGTTGAACACAGAATCACGTTTCGGAAGACCAAGCTCGTTCTCTTGACTACGCTTTGTACGTTTGTCGTGTATTCAACTGAGTAAAGCGATGTATGCGCTGTGTAGACAATGTAGTGCGCTATTCCCATATGTGCTTGTTCAAGTTGGCGATACAAAATACTAGTAAAACTAATCGTTTTATTGCTCACAACAGATGTTTCAATTCAGTAGCGGGAAGGTCTTCTTCATTCCTGTCAGTATATTTTCCTAAGTTGTATCATGCTTTCAGTGCGAAAAATGTATGGTAGGAGGGTACCTACTATTCGTCTTGTATACAGGGTGGCAGGGACATCAACGAGAAAACTGTTACTATGGATTCAGCTCATGATTCGGAACAACCCTGCGTTGAAATTTTTCGTCTGTTATTAAAAAAATAATCTGCTGTTCCGTACATTTTAACCGCGTATGTACCTATTGAACTTTTCTATGAAACAGCTGTTTCTTTTTTTTATAACCGTTGAAAATTTTCGGTTCGGAAAAGGTTTAGAATCATGTACTGAATCCATGGTAACCGTTTTCGCGTCGATGTCCCTGACCCCCTATATATTTTTCTCACACCTACTGAATGATGAATCTAATTAACACTAGCCCACACCACTGTGGTCTTATTAAGTACTCCAAGTCGGGACGCACGATGTAGTAAAATTAATACCCATAGTTCTTATATACAGGATTCTTGGTAAAACACTAACAAACTCTTAAGGGGTCATTGTACCCATACTGTACCCATGTGTTTGGTCCTATAGTGAAAGTTGTTCATGATGATGACATGATGAACAACTTTCACTATGGGACCAAACCTGAAATCGCAAAAAAAAACAGCTTTTTCCTACATTTATGTTCGCTTAACTCTTCAAAAAGTAGGAAACACCACATTTTTTATTCGCTATTTCCGGTTTGGGCCTATAGTAAAAGTTTTTCGTAATGATGAGTACAATGACCCCTTAAGAGGATGCTAGTGTTTTACCAATAACATTGTATATCAATGGATGCCTTCATGGGAATGTTCCTAGGGACGCACAGACGCTTAATCGAGCATTTAATGATGATGAATGTTACACAGGACTGTTATGGCGTCGTTTATGGCAACATGAGGTCACGTTACACTTTATTATGAAAGGATCTTACGTTGTTCCTCTTACTTCTAAGGGTAAAAAAGTGAAGGCTCTTTGTGGTCGGACTATGAACGTTAATAAAGAGTAAGTCTCTTTCTAACCACCATCACCATAGCCGACTACTCGTTGTTGGATTGTCTAAGTACCTACCTACTCGACTTACCTTTGTATTTTTTCAGTGTCGTGTTCATAACTTTGTTGGCTTTTGTTAGAATATTTCGCCATTTGTATAAGCAACCAGTATGCACTGCAAAACAATGTTCAACATGCACGAGTAATGCTCATCAGGTGCTGAAGTCAGTAAGGGTAAAGTATTTTGTAATTGGATATTAATTATGACTTGCTTCACAAACGGTGAAGGAAAACATTGTGAGGAAACACGGCGGAGAGATATTTCTCGACGGCATGTGGAGCCAAGTCAGAGCCCCATGGGCGGCATAAAAATCTTGACACCAGCTTAGTCACTAACCACACCAAAAATATATTTTGTAAATATATTTTGTTATATTTTGTATAAACCTTTAATTTCTATTCACCAACTTATTACTGAGTTCACACCCCGTATATAATATACAAAATATAACTGCCAAATTGTACAGTCAAAACAGCTTCTGAAGCAAAATTAAAACTGTTCCAGAGTTTTGTCTGTTTCCGCAATGATAAACAATATTTCGATTGCAACGTTCCGCGTCAGAATAATGTCAAATAATCAAAATATTGAGAACTCCGGCGCCATATTTTCATTAGCAGCACCATGTTAAAAGGCTTTTAAATAGGCACAACATTTTGCGATGAAATGTTTTGTTCATTATTAGAGGTATTCTCTAAGTACATGTCTACCTACCTACCGATTCAGCAAATGTTTTAAAAACCCCTTAAGCCTTATGAATTGCTTTTTTAATCTGATGCCGAATTTGTAAGTAATAAAAGCCAACATTAATGTAAATGGTTCAGGTTAACAGCGACAATGGCGACCTGCTAAGCGTCACAGAATAAAAACGAAAATAAATATATTGCACAAATCGCTGTGAAAACCGTGAAGCATGTTCCAGTCGTAGAAAGTATTGAGGAAATTCGTTGGAGTTTTATTTTATTTCGACTAAGGATTTTCCGCTAGAGAGGCTCCAGGTTCGTCGGTCAGATAAAGTGCGCTCAAATATAAAGTTTCAATTTCCCCGCCGTCCGCGAGACGTGCGGTGCCTTCCGAAACGAATGCCCTTTCTGACCTGTCTCTCTTGCACTCCATTATACACAGTGATCAGTTCATTAAGGGGTATTGAACATTAAATTCACAGAAGTGACACACTTATTTTCAGAGTGAAATATTCCGTGTGGCGTGTTCAACACCAGACAGCGCATATTTCCAATTCAGAGTTTCAGACTCCACTCGCCCAGTTCATTTTTGCACCGCACTTGATTTTTACCAAAGAAAAATGAATCTTTTTGCAATGAAAAGCTTATACAATATAAATGTGTAGCAGGGATGTGTTCTTTTTATGCGTTCCATCTTATCGCAGTGTTGTTTCCGCTTGTTACAGTCATTTTAACGAATGTAAAACGATAGTCTCGCAGTTTATACGAGTAACTACATACATACATATATTTTATTTGTAACAATATTACCGTGAAAAATCACAACAATCGCAACCTATCTGTCATGAATAATTCTTAAGCATGATAACCCGAAAATTCAATCTCCGAACAATGGGATCGTATTAGCATACAAAAGGTTTCACATATTTTACGCAAATCCGTTATATTTTGAGTTATCTTCTCCCAAAAAGGCAATGTTTTTCCCCTGACCTGTGAAATAAATTTTATTCGAGACACAGGTTGGTAGCGAGTAGAGGTTGGATTGTTTGAATTATTAATTTCTAATTGACCGAAAATAATTAAACATTAAGCTAAGATTTAATTAATTTGATATAAGAGACGGTAATTGGTTAGGTAGGCAGTCTTTGTTGTATCACATTTATTATTAAAGTAATACCTACGCCAAACGTTGGTGACTGACATGAGTAATATAGCCGTCAGTTTGGGGTCCAGTATGTGAAATCAGGTGTTTATTCTGAAGCATGGAGTGGTTCCGCATAGCTCTAGCAATCACGTTTGTCTGCAGCTGGGCCTCGCCTAGCCGCGCCTCGTTCGGTCTCGCTGTCAAATTGTCCATGTTTTACACGTCGTTTGTATATTCCTACGTCCAAACTACGGTTTGAATTATTTTACTACTGTAAGCGCGCACAATGATGTCAAAATCATTCGTATGTTTACGCATTCACTGATTCAAAACTGTTGCGTACTCGATTTTTTCATTCGTCATTCATTCATCGTTAAGGTTACTGTTATATTTTGGTGCAAAATAAATATACAGAGTATTTACATTGATTCAAACCTGGTGGTGCACTTTGCGTATGTGTTTTTTCACCACAATATACGAATTTATTTAAAACACGCAGATGTAATCTGTTTCAAATAAAAAAGATAAGCTCCAAATACGAGACATGTTCGGTAAATGTTTTCAGCAATTATTTAATTTCACGTTGGCAGAGTCTCAATCAGCTTCGCATTCGGCCCAATCATTCAATCAACATGTCCATAATTGATGGTTATCGCATTACGCGACTCGTTAGCGATTGCCGTTGATTTTTGTTATCATTCGACCTTTTTATGTGGATAATGACGACCAGATGGGAGTTTAAACAGATTTTGCAACATACCAATTTGTTGGGAGTGGCGAGAATTTTGCCGATGGACGGAAATGAAGCACCTACCTTCTGTTTGTACTGCAGGGGTATTGATGTATCGAGGTTAATAAATTAAAGTTAATGCAGCTAAATTCTCACAGGTAGAAGGCGGTTCACGTAAGTGTGACACGAGGAAGGTTCACCTCCAAGAGAGTTGCTAACTTAATTCATTATAGTGCGCCGTGTTTGAGTTCCGTGAGCACTCTCCGGTTTCGGCCTTGTTTCGGCAAACGAATACCTCCCCTGCTCCCCGCGCCCCGCACACGATCCGTTTCACCCTCACCTCCGAATAAACAACCACCTGATTGACACCTATACCATGCAAATTACTTGCGAGAACTTTTAAGGCTAGCATAACATTGTCCTAGGCGCCGCAAACATATAGTTCAGCAAGTGTATTATCTCTACGTGGGCTACAGCGCTAACATTGTTCAGAGCTATTTGAATATTTCGTGGAACTCAGTCTAAAGGATGTCGTTTTATTTTTAATAAACCAGAAAAAGCAACATGTTTATCCTTCTTTGTTGTTTTATTAAAAGCAAAATAGAAAAGAATTCTGAAAAGAATTTCTTATTGCGTATATTCTAATGATAACTGGATTTCTCGAACTATATACACGTTTATTTTTCGTTGAAAATTAAAAAAAAAAAGCCTCAACTTATATAATTTCCATTGTCTATTTACTTGTTTACCAAAACACATGGACATAATTACTCCATCCAAAGGCCTCGGGTTCAAAGTTGTTTAAAAGCTATTTCGTTAACTCGATTACTTAAAGAAAATGAAGAAGGATTAAAAGGCAACTTAGCGTTTGATTAAATTAGCCCGTTAAGTTATTTATAAAAAAAGAGCTACTGAGCGAACAGAATCATGTCGGGCTTAGTTAAACTGTCTACAACAACGACTGTAAACAAATCAAAACTTAAATTGCAGCTGAAATCAACGAACTCGCTCACAGATGGTTAATTTTGTTATTATGAAGTAGACTTCGTTATGTTCAATAGAAAGTCACAATAGTGTGAAGAATGAACGCTCAGCATCATTAGCACATGAACCGATAAATTCTGGACACGGCTTTTATTTTTGTGGAACACTTTTATTACACGGAAAATCGTAGTATTTTTGTTATTAAAGTTGTATATAAACTTGAATTGTTCACGTATTACTTACTAACGATCCTCACAGAACATCCATAGTTCGTTAGTAGTATCACAAAAGCAGGATTAGCTGGCAATCCGAGTGGCTCAACAAAACAGTATCAATAAAACGATCGCATTGTGAAATGAGCACAGACTCATTGCTCACATAATGGAAAACGGATGTGGTATGCTTCTGTATCCAATTGTATCTTCGCTGTTATTTACATTACCTAATTGGTCTCGAGGCTTTTAGGCTTCGTGTTAAACTATTTTGTCTTGTTCTATATAAATACCTTGGTCATATTCTGAAGGGTGTTGAATGTTTTGATCATTTAAAAATTGATAATTAACAAGTACGGGTTTTTGTAATTATAAGTTCGTAGGAACTCATAATTGCCTACAAAAACCCATGCGACACGAGTACGTTTCTTATCTTTGTGTTGAAAATCAATAAGCACACTAAGTACATGATTGGTACAATGAAAGGTCAGATTACCTTTAAATTCACTTGATTCCACTCCGGTGCAGTTTTGCGCTACTCTTGGAGTTTGCTAATGATTTAAACTTCGTCGCCAGGGAACGGAAACCACAGCTTTATCCCATCACGTTTATAACTATAAAGATAATATTTCTCCAAACACATAAGTACTTAGCTAATGGCTAGGATTTCTCAAGCAACGTCTACTTGCTAACTTTTAATGGTCTAATAATGAGAACGTGGATCAAGTGATACACCGCAATAACTTTTGTTATGTGACTGCAAAATGGTTCTGAATGAATGAACGAACGCTGTTGGTTGCGCGTTCAAGTAAGGCTAAGCGTATGCTCAGACTTAAGTGACGCAGGTCCACGCAGCGCAGGGCAGAGCAGTTTTTGTAATGTATGAACGTGCTGACAGCTGCGTACGCTGTGGCTTAGGTACTTACGTGCGACGCAGACATGTGTCTGTTCTAGAGTCGGCACAGATTTCTGCGCGACGCGTGCAGGTCTTCACTTGTTTTTTTCTTGAGACGCAGGTAACACAGCACAGCCGTCTATATAGCTAGTATGTTTGTACTAGCTAGGACGCGAATGTGTCTGTGTAGTTACGTCGCAGCATATGCTCGCGGCCTATATCTGCTTCGCCAGCCCTACCCTGCAAAATCTGTACTGTGCTAACCTGCGTCTCAGCATACGCTTAGCCTAAATGGCGTTTAAATGCTACGAAAAGTATTTTCTTTGACATCTATTTGGCAGAAAGGTTGCAAAATTCAGACCAAAAGTGGCAAATTATTTCCGCCGGTGCATCGCTTAGCGTTACGGGAATAAGTTGTGCTTAAACGTATGTTATTCAAAATATTTTCAGTGTCATGAGATAAGAGTGTACCCTCACGGGAAATTACTGCCGAAATCTCGGCGCCCGCCTATAGACAGTTCGCTTGCCTCCTTTGTGCCCTGAATCAATTCCCGTAACTTATCTGCATATTTTATAATGCGAGACGAAGTGACGCTGCAGCATTCGGTACGTACCCCCTTTAGGGATTCTATCGTGTTTTGAAACGCGGAGTGGGGAATTACTAATAAAAGATATCGAAAGAAAACTAATTTCTGATAAGCGAAGTTAACAGGATAGGCGCGACCTTCTAAATTTAGGCGGAGTTTCACGCTTCTTTAAACCGAAAACCGATATTTTTTTATAGCTTAATCTCGGGTTAGGTAAAGTATATTCATGATAACGTGACAAAGGTAATGAGTAGTTGATAGGTACTTGCAACTTGTATTTTTTTTTAATAAAGGCGAATTTTTCGGAATAAAACTAATCCGTCACATAAGTAGGTCCCACATGTATAAAAATACACTTCCCGCAGCCAGTCTCAATCTCCCGAGGCGTTAGCAGCATTTGTTGGTAACGCGCACCCAACTTTTAGGAGCAACTGGCGCGAGTCCGCACCGCAAATAGGATTACCGACAGACCTAGAAAGCCGGCGCGTGTCGGCTAATTCAATTTTATTGTCAATATAAAACGAAATAAACTTTTTGTTGAACTTTGCTTTCAGTTTTGAAACTGTTATATTCTGTTAAAATTTCAGCGACGAATCGTCGCTTTAGACAGGCCCGATATTGCCGAAATTGCTCCATTTTAGATACAATGAAACACGAAAGAATGGAGCTCTCTTGAATGTCCAATTTTAACCGTAGCTAGGACGAGCCTTTGAAGTCGGTGCGGTGTAGCGGTGCTAGCCGATTTATTCCCGTTCTGACGGAAGCCAATCAAAGCTTTTGCAGATTTAGATCGCCGTCGGTCGAAAAGTGAAACAACGGAGCCAATGAATGGTTCGATCCGAGCACACAGTCGTTCGTCTGCGGCCGCCGACGTGACGTCCCAAACAAGCTCAGTGAATGCTACCAGCCTACCAGTACGTACCAGCTAACGTACGCCAGATCAGAATAAAAAATGATCATGCATGAATTTATTCCACGCGGTTGCTTTGTTATAAATTTTGTCGCGTTTTTGTGCCATTCTCTATGGATTTGAACATATAAGAAGACGCGGTATTAGTATCATAACATAGGTGTTTACAATGCTCAATATTAATGTTCTTAATATTAATTCATTTCCTAACTACAAACTTCCTACTAGAATTGCAAAGAAAACACTCAATTCAGGCTTTATACTAAAATGCTTTATCAAAATGCTCAATTCAGGCTTTATTTAAATACTTTGCTTCTCCAGGTATTAAAAAATAAAGTTACAACTTCTATTTAGGCAAGCTGATGGTCTAGAACGATAATTAGAATTAAGCGTTCCCTAGTGATTTAAAACATTAGCAAAAACTTACCCTAATTAATGTGGAGAAAATGTACAACAAAAGTGAAACAATTTCATTTCTACAAGAACTGTTACAATAATTAGGTAGGTGTATCTACCGTGCTCTTGTCTTTCAAAAGAATTTTAGCCAAAAAAATAAAAAGAAAAAACATATTTTGTTTGGAAAAAATAAGAAGAATATTATTTCGAGAGAGTAAAAAAATCTACCATATTATGTGTTTTTAATGAATTCTACGAATCATTAAATAGAAAACATTTTTCAGACACTAGTGATGTCGAGGTGCTGCCAACTGTAAACAAAACAAAGAAAAACTGCAGATTTTCCATTTATTTGTGTTACGTCTGTTTCACTAAAACCTCTAAAGATAAGTAAATAATGATATTCTGAACTTTATGGAAGCTGCACGCACATCTGGCTTTGGTCATTCACACACTGTTTTTCTTTGATTTTGAAAGAAACATTAAATATGTGCGATATATAAATAGACGTTATTTCAACGACGCAAAGACTAAATATAATTATACGATGTAAGGTGAAAGTTATTGATAGGTATTTTAACGAATTCCGTGATTTTAATAAAGAATCACGGTCAAACGTTACGATTCAAATTTAACTTTATTTTACGGTTGTTTTAACGACTTCGAGATTGTTGATAAAACTCCACCGCATTGTCTTATCGTACCTAATACTGCAGTTAGACTTCTGAAAATATTACAATATTGGCGTTTATTGGTCATTATTTCAACTGCTTTCGCAAGCTTTCAATGTAAAACGGTTTTATTTAGATCTCGAAAAGATAAAAGATAAAACGTTAAAGAGAATTTCCATTGTCCCTTGAACATAATTCTATTGGGTGACTGGCCTCGACTGGGAATAGATCGCCACTATCCGCGGGTGTCTTAACAAATTAAAATTATAACGAAGGGAGTGGTAACATTGTTTTGTTTACCATGCCATCTTCTACCCAGTCTTTTCCCTACTATGTTGGGGTCGGCTTCCAGTCTTACCAGATGCAGCTGAATTTTACATGGAGTGACTGGCTATTTGACTTCCACAACCAGTTATTGGGTTACACGATACCACTTGGTAAGGCTGTTTACCATGCAATATGCTGCTTTAGAATGAAACAAAAAGATTCCCTCTAGACCACAATTTCTACCGTTTATTTGGTTGAAATACATATGTAGTAGTGGAAGTTTAAGGTCCGATTTGATGAAGGCTTTTAGTAAGTAGCGTAAACTACACATGTAACAGCAAAAAGCCATAAAGTGCGAGCCTCTATCTGTCCCTTAAGGTTAAGGCCAGGTTTCCTAATGTTGACATTTGTTTCAAGAACAAACTTGTTGACATTGGAAACTTACTTCAAAGTGGCTATTCGGAGGCCCGAATCGTTGAAGTGGGAAAATGGGCGGGACTCCTAAGTCCACTTATAAGAGTGACTTAAATAATAAGGGTGGAGTGGACCAAGTGGTCAAGATTAGGGCAATAGATTCAATATTCAGACGTGATCATGCATTGCTCGTTCCTCCATTCTTATATGCAACCTACGAAATGTTGTAGAGACATAACCCACAGAAATTATTTTATGAGCCTGTAAGTACACATACCTTTTCAATATGAAAGTCGTCATTATTAACAATTTTACAGTTGCGAAAACCTTTGAAGGTTTTCCTTCGAAATGGACGAAGAAACAAGTGCTGGTTTTATTCAATAGTTACCTAAGAACCTTCTCATAAAAACCTGATTCTTATCAGACGGAAATATTTAAAATCATGATAAAGAAATGTTGTATACATGTATCTATGAGTTCTTTGAAGGAGTCGGAGAGAAACGCCGTCGGCCTTTCTAATCAGGGGATTATCTCGTTGAGTCCCGTTAGTCGGCAGTCATTCGGTGATCCCGGCCGGCCGGCTATACTGCTGTGTCACTCCGACATTTTTTGCTCACACACACTAACGCAGATTTGTAGCTTTTAAGGATTATATTGTCTATGTTTTGAATAAATGTCGGTTCGTTTCTTTGTCGACCCTTGTAACTTTATAGTGATTTAAAAACTTTATGGCAATCTAGAAATTGTAGCCTCTCTGTTAGTTTGGAATTGACAATGGTTTTTGCGGCAAAATGGGTAAGCATACCAGATTACATCATAATACTAATTACTTAACGCGCCATGTTATAATTATTACGTAACCACTACTTATTATCCAATATGTCAAAACGTCAAACAAATAGTTTTTATGACAGCTGCGCGCACAGACCAGACCACAGAAATGTTACCATTTTAAATATTATATTTTATATAAACATTTAGGACTAAGTATTGTATTTATTCATTTAATTTTTGTCTTATTTTGTTATTTCACTATGTGCTGCACCGGTTGACGTCATCACGTCAACGCCGGCTGTCGCTGAAAACCAGCGTTGGGGCTCTTTCTTACATAGGGTCGCAGCATTATGCTGAGCGATAGCCGTTTTGCGTGGATGTGACGCATATTTTCCCCCAAATTGTTTATTTTCGTGTTTTGTTCTTTCTTTGCGTCATGTGTACCGCAAATAAACGTATTTTCTTTCTTTCTTTTTTTCTTTCTATTACTTAGTTGGAAAAACATGATCCATATTCCATTACAGGAAGCAGCTTTACATGTATAGTTTCCATCTTCTCAAAAATACAAAGCTGAAGTGACAGACTGAAGTTAAAAGCCAAGTTAGAAAATTACTTCAACTAAAATTTTGGAGACTGCATTAAACGCAGTCAGTTCCGTTTATTTTAGATCTTCTTTTGCTCTGAACTCGACCGTCTTGATTAAATATTGAATTCGAGGTTTTAAATAGATCTTATTTATGTATGAAAATCCATAATAGCTTCTCGGAACTGATGTATTTAATCTTTATATGGCTCGTAAGTATAGGATTTTAATAGACTGGCTTATATCTTGGGGTATTTTCCCCATGGAACTGATGATGCATGAATTTATCTACATACAGCAGTATACATATCTCCGTCTTAAATACTTCATATGAAGTGAATGTGTATGTATAAAAGTAGGTATTCCCTAAAGGATAGTTCGTAAGTAACAGTTACATATTTGTCAAATATAAAGTTTTACCGGAACAGTTGTCGGTTACATACGTGATAGACAAACTTAACGCCTTCCGCTCGCGAGTACTTGAACATAATAAAGTGACAAGTGGGGAGCGGCTCCAAAATCTCGGCAAACTATATCGCCAAATATTTGTGTTCACTCGGAGTTTGCAAGTAATCCATTTAAAAGTGTCAGATTATAGGGGGTCGGGTGAATTTGCTTAGGCGGGTCCGGTCAGCAATTTATGTCCGCGTGCCGCCGCAGATGTGGTCGGTGGCCTAGCGCCTCGCCGGCTTGTGGCACTGTTTATAACAACAAAGGCGGAGTAATTAAACACTTAGACACGACACCAGGACCCTCCCGGATAATACCACGCTTTACACAAGTGTCTGGGGAACTTTTGCGTACCTACTTCGATAATAATTTGCCCGAGCACAGTGTAGTTTAAGTTTTAGTATTTTAAGAACGAGCGCCTTGGTAACTATTAATTTTTAATTAGCTCAAAGAATTTCGTACTTGTCTTTCTCATTTTCTCTCAGAGATGGGGCAATGCTGCGGCCAACACTGGTGTACTTTGCACTTCCCAGTACCCAATTGGACGGTTTTCTTTGGCTTTGTGTTAAATTGTTCTTTGTGAAAAAGTAGAACAAAATAATATGAAGAAGAATGAAACGCCGTTCGAAGAAGACATTAGTTTTAGTTTGAAAACATGTGTTGTAGCGAAGGCGGAACAAGTCCAATAATAAGGCGCGTCGTTATCCCGCACTCACGGCACGTGATCCTATTCTACACAATGAGTTTATCCTGTGCTCACACACTACTTACGTGTAATGCTCTGCACCGACTGTACGGTGTACCGGGGCCCGCGTGAACTGTGAGTCAGCACTGATCGGATCATGCGTTCTATATGGTAACTTAGATGCACGTTACAGTCTCAGTTGTGAACCAAAATATGTTCCACTAATCTAAGATTATTTCATTGTGTTTTTGACATTCGTGTCTATAGAAAGATCTAAAATCGCAAGACAACACGGACATAAAATAATGTTAAGTTCTTGAAAATTTGCATTTCGTAACTAAATTGCATCTTTATCATTTCAAAATTGAAGATTCATATTTCATAATCACAGCATTTCATAACGGTTATTACACCTACTAGAATAATTTCGTTTCCTTGGTAACGAATAGCCAGTTAAGAATCTAATATAAGCCAAGTTAGATTTATATGGGAATTACGTAATTTCCCACTACGGTTATCCTTGTTGGTTCCACCTATTATGTTACTTCCTCGTAGTATTTTATTTTATACGCCTTTTTTTTTCTTTTATAAAATAAACAGGAGAAATTATTGTCTAGATAGAGTGATCGTCCATTTGTAACATTTACTACTGTAGAAACGTAGTACAAAAAAATCATCTACGGTTGCAATATTTGTAAATTTGTGAGCTCCATGTATTTACCACACCCTCAACATAATTTATGTATCAGTAATTGCTTAATTTTTTATTTTTTGTACCTTTTGTAGGATATTATTCTACATCGTCTTCACATGTAATTATAATTAATGTATACAAAATATTGTCACCATCATGATCATAATTTCAGCCGAAAGACGTCCACTGCTGGACATAGGCCTCCCCCAAGCACCGCCACTTCGACCAGTTCCGTGCTTCTCGCATCTAGCGGATTCCTGCGCCCTTCACCATGTCATCCCTCCACCTTCTGAGGGTCCCTCCAATGCTACGTCTTCCGGTACGCGGTCGCCACTTCATAACCTTTCGGCCCCATCGGCCATTTGTTCTGCGAGCAATGTGCCCTGCCCACTGCCACTAAAGTTTGGCAATTCTTCGGGCTATGTCGGTTATCTTGGTTCTCCTACGGATCTTGTCATTTCTGATTCAATCACGTAGGGAAACTTCAAGCATAGCCCTCTCCTTTGCCCTTTGTGTGGTTACAGCCTTCTAATGAGGCCCATTGTGAGCGACAAAATATTGTAAAACATTTTATCTACTCTCATATCGTAATATTCGAATTATAAACTTCAAAATGAGTTTATATTGACATACTTTATAAACACAATACCGAAATTTAAAAATAGAATCATTTTATAACACCTTTTCTCTAACCAAATAATGCTATAAAACATTATTTTTTCTATAACGATACAGGGCAAATCTAAGAAGTTAATATAAACAAGGAGTTTCCATCATCTTTTGAAATGGAACGTTAGCGAGGGACAGCAGCTCACCGCTCTAGCGCATGCGCGGTGATGTGATGGGTGCAGGCGCCATTCATACGTAAAGTTGTACTGAATTTCGTGGGATTTTTTTATTCTTAATCTTTTATTTAGTAGGTTCAATTCCAATGTATGAGAGTAGATAAAGTGGTGTATGAAACTGCACATAACTAAGTATTAAAACACTCGTGTGATACTATTAACACACACTCGTATTTTAATACATTATGCAACAGTTTCATAAACTACTATTAAAAGATTGACCATGAAGTTTCTTATTTTCCATAAAATTATTTGTAGTATTTTTGTTTTCCATAATCGTCCCCCCTCATAATGTTTACTAGCACTATTATACTAATAACGCTTGTCATATCAAGATATTAGTTATAACTTTTATTTGCCATATAATAAGTTTCCATAATAACATGTGTTAGTTTAGTGATTAGTTTATTTACTTATGTAACACATTAATAATCGATACTTGACATAAGCAACATTTTATATAATTTAGAAACGTTTATTCTTTTGTGTAAAAAATAATATCATTAAGGCATTTGGTCTGTAATCAAATGATTTATTGCAGCAAACTATCTTTAGACAATAAACAGTTTGTCAAATTCGAAACGGCTAAGTTAGGTTAGCACGCATCGCATCGTATCGGCCGCCAAGCGCTAGATTTCCTCTTTTGCAAAGCAAGCATGCATGGTAGATTAGGTTAATTTTTAGGTTTCCATGTGAATAACAAAATCTGTATCGTATAATCATTATTAATCAACTAAACTAGCATTGTTGTGCTAGTATGGGTAAATGAATATTATGGTGAATAAATGTTATGTAAAACGACATTATTGAAAATGAAAAATATAGCAAATAAAATTATGAACTAAAATTATTATGACACTTGATCGATTATGACCAATGAAATTAGTGAAAATGATTTTATGTAATTTCACGATTATGGCAACTGAAGCGTTATTTCTAATGAAATTATGGCGAATACAGGTATGGTATATAAAATTATTGCATTTTAAATTATGGCAAACATTAGTAAACCAGTTTCTTGCCTATCTGGAAGGGACAACTAGAATCAACTCTATTTTCTTGTAAATTCTGACGTTTGAAAGTGCCTCGTTTACTTAAAATGTTTTTGATTTTCGTATCAACATTTGTAATTGGTTATTTTCTTCCACTAATAACAACAGATAACTTGACACTTGACGGTTAGTTTACTGATCAAAGTCTTGATCAGGCTTTTAATTAGTAATGAATTAATAGCATCGTTGAAACTGATATTTTGTCCGAATACCAATATTCGGACAAATTATCTGTTTCAACGATGCTATTAATTAATTGGCAGTTTCCTGGAATAGTACCGCAGTCCTTAGTCCGTAGTCCTTATCGGATATCTGCTCTAGCCGTAGAGGGGGTGGTGATGACAGTATGTTGTTATTAGTATGAGTGTCTTTGGCTGAGCGAATGTCCAGTGTAGGGTTTAAGCAGCGTAGCCGTCACTTATACGCCGCGTTAACGCGTCAAACGCCTGATGCGTATTTAGTTATTCATCCACAGTATAAAAGGATACTTAACTGCTGAATTTCTTGAATTTTTACTAAACTGAGTGATCATATACATGTAGTAAGTATCCTTCATTAACTCTTAAATGAATTGCCTTTACTGACCTAAAACTTGGATCCGTTTAAACTTCAAATAAATTGTGTTTATCTACGAAACTCATAGGTGCGGTGAAACTTTAATTAGTCAAAACCACGTTGCGTTCTACCATCCACTGTCCAAAATATGTGTTGTAAATAATATGATTATGTCGGCTTTTAAGTAATAGTTTCCATTTTGATCAATCCATAATTCAGGCTTGGTCGGTTTTATAATCTCTTTGTTTTATATTATAACTACATATTTATTTCGTTCAATAATACATCTTATTTATTATATTTGTATTACGCAGTCTTTATTTAAGGTATGTTTGTGGTACTTAATTAAAATTATTCACATTATTACTAATTTCTGTGTTTTATTTTCAAGCATTAATCATAATCAACATAAACTATAACTATGTCATCTCTATATGTATTTTACTGTGTGTACCTCATAAATAATAAAATAACTAAATAAATAAATAATCATAATTAATACTTTATTTGTCTTAATATCATATTCCAGGCATTGGTAATAAAATGGACTATTTTAAACAGAGAACGGTGTCTGAGGTAAAGATCACTAGGCTCTCTTGGATAGGACATAATATTTTTATTTACAAAACGGTTAGAGTAAAGACATTAAATAATTTAAGTCTCATATCGCAATAAGGTAAAAAATAATAATTACGTTTTTTTTTGTAAATGACGATACTGGGGCAAATGGCAAATTATATTCAGTGATACCTAATTTGATTGAGACATACTAGTTTAGAAAATTAATTCGTAATTAACTAAGATCAATTGAATGTAAAGGGTCCCCGAAACGATCATTTGCAATTGTCAATGTTTCCGTGATTGATTCATATTGATGCGTAAAATGATTGTCTACGAAATGCAATTGAAGCGATTGTTTACGAAATGCAATTGAAGCGATTGCCATTATTACTACGAGGTTGACAGCAAAATAATAAAGTTTTTGATTGGTGGCAATTAACGCACCGTGTATTCATGTTTAATGACAGCAAATGACAATCCTTTTCTTAATATCGACCGCGCCAGCTTAAATGACGGACGTATCCGAACCCGAACACGATCTCGACGTGATCGAGCGCTGGCGCATTATTCGAACGGGATTTTGTGTTGTTGCTTATATCGATGTGTAGGTGTAGGGATCATCATCATCATCATTTCAGTCGAAAGACGACCATTGCTGACCATGCATAGGCCATCTGCATATTTGTAGGGATAAACTTATGTTATGGATTGTTTAAAGTAAAGATTTTAAAGAAGAAGATTTTTTTCGTCTCTTGAATTATGCTAATGTTTTTGGGTAAACAGATATCTCAGTTTATACCATTTTTCATACTAACTTCTAGATCTTTTATTTTTTTGTGAGTTGCACTTCAAGAGTTATTACAAGATATGGAACTCATTTGCGTTTGAAATCATATTGTATAAGAGTGACGCGACTTTTCTCAGCACAGTTCAGAAATCGAATGAGGCGTGCGCAAATGATGCACCGTCAATTGGAGTTTCATTCGTCTATCATATGAAATCTTGATTCACGTAAACATTGACAATTGCAAATGATCGTTTCGGGGACCCTTAAACGTCATATTTCTATACACGAACAGAACTCGTACATTTGGATTACAGCAGACATATTAATTGTAACACAATTATCCAACGATGCATTTAACATAAATTCAATTTCCTAATTAATCATACATTACACAATCAATTATTCTGAACACGTAGCTACAACTCTAATAATGCTGATTGCTTTGAATGCTTGCGGTAACAAATTATGGTTACTGATATAAATAGGTTATGAATAGGTAATCAATCATTAGGGACTTTGAAACGTACTTTCTAAGTTTAAAAATACGTACTACTTACTTATTTCAGTTGTGCGAAGTTATTGTTACAAGAACAAAGTTTTTGTAAGCTTAACGATCAAACAATGACGCGGTAACACGCCAGTGCGAAGACGGCTCTATAAAACGCAACATAGAACTGGAATCGGTTGCAAAATTCGTATGGATATCGGTGTTCTCGTGTGGCCCAGTTGGATAAAACTTTAATAATGGAAGATCCCGATAGCTAAAGTTTGGTCGGGTAACGACGTTTACCCGCGAACTCGGCCGATGGCAAAATAAAATCAACTGACTTGACGACCGACTACTGTCCGGGTCGACTTCCCGCCGACGTTCTGTTCAATAATGTTTTTACCTGATTGTGTAGCTGTTCCCTTCCCAAGAAGAATTATACACGTAAGAGGTTTTGAAAGGTTCTTCTTTCAAAGTCGAACAAAAAGGCACTTAGCTGCTGTAGAATCTTCTAATTACATTAAAATCTTATGTAGCACTGAAATATTCAGTCGTTAGCACGTTCAGCAACTCTCATTACATAATTGAACATAATTCTGAAGTCTATTATTAATTATATTAATTAGTATTAAGTGTCTTGACACGCGTAGGGGCATTAATAGCTAGATAGGTCAAAAGTTACCAAAAATACGTTTTTAATTATTCGTCTTGGGTATTTAAATTAAAGTAATTATTGGTAGTAGGTTACAAAATTGGTAAAGGTCAAATATTTCTCAAGAAAAGCCATTTTATGTTAATGTAATACTCAAGCAAATATTTTTTTTTAGATCAATATTATTTTCACTGTTATTACTATTATTTTTGGGATGCCAATGTAACTTTGGTTAATCGGCGTCGCATCATCAAAAAGTTTGCTTTCGCGATAATTTTGACCACATCATTGGGATACTCTCGCATAACTCGTGCCAACATGAGAAAACATTTTCATATTCAATGAGAAAGGAAAATATTTCTAACTTCCTTACAACTATAGTCTCTCTTTTAGTGCTGTCAAAGTCAAAGTCTAATCATTTATTTCAATGAACGTCAAACGTATGTACTGTTGTACTGTGTATGTACTGTTCCAGTTTAATAATCATTAAAGTTTCAGTTACAGTTTATATGATCATTAAAACATACAATAATAGATTTAAACTTCGAGTACGTCTGTGTGTACGAATCTTCCTTTACATCCTAATTTTCCCACACAAAACTTAATTTATAACGATTTATAATCTCCAAAAGTTTCTTTGTTGTCTAGAAATCAATGAGAAAACGGCAGCACACAGTTAAAGAAAAACAATAATTAAAATTTCATCAACGTACGACTTGGAGAATTAAATAGAGCTGAATATAGACTTCCAAGTAATAATTAGGCAAAAAGATCGGGCAGGTAGGTAGGAAATTGTCGATTCGCAACACGCGCTGGGCGCACGGGCGCGCCTGAATCGGCTCGCCGGCCACCAAATAAGATCACTTAAATTCCACACCCGTAGCCTTACACCCAGATAGCACTACCAGTTACTTCTGTTACGTATATGAACCCCGCACACACAGTAATTACACAAAAGAAACGGAACTAAGGAGGGCGTTTAAACATTGCCTTCGGTCGCTATTAGATCCTGCAGAGCAAACCCGGAATTACTAAAATATACTCCTTCTGCTCGCTATGTTATTAAGTTTAGGAGCCGTTTGGGCAGCGGGCAGAGTTGGGTCTCCGAGGAGGAAGTTCGTACGCACCTTCGCTGTTCTTTCTCACACTAGTGATAAGAATAATGGCAACGGAAAAGCTACTGCAAACTTCATGTTTTTCTTCTTCTTAAACTTATCTTCAGAAACTTTAACACAATTTGTACATGATGGCGTCGAACAGTCTATTTTTACTCCTATAAGTAGGTTACAGTATCAGGCGCGAACGATCAGTTAAGACGAGAACTTCGCCCATTGGCTTTTACTGTTGTCAAAGTTTAGCACTAAATCAGACTACGACTAATCTTAACTAATACGTATTTTTGTATTTATCGGCCACTAAGTTTAGTTACTGATTATATCAGCCACCTCTTCGAAATAGAAAAACTTCGACTGCAGTGGATTCTTCGACTTCGTGATTCTTATTTAAATATTCCCATAAACACTTGTTAGGTAAAGTAATATAATATTTCTGAGAAACGATTTTCATAAAAAGCACTATTTTGTTCAACATCCAATGGGTACATACATGGGTTCGGATTTTTCGGAGATGGGCTTATTGTAAAATTGGCACCTATACTCGTATATCAGTTTCGAAGTTCGCATAGGTAATGTTTTGATAGTATTTCCCCAAAAACCTACACTAATAACTGCATATATGAAGAAAAACAATAACAAAGAACATATTAAATAAATTTCGACGAACGCAATTATTATGAAATTGCAGTAGTTTTTAAATAATGTTTTGAAGAGCGGCGTGCAGCACTGATTCCGACCACGCTACGGCCAACTTCGTAGGTTTATTGTCTTCGCTTGAATTAAAAAAGTTTCACTCAAGTTCTCTCTTAATACTTTGAGCACATATTTACTTACCTATGAGCGGAGGTAATAAAACATTATTTTCTCTGGCCATTGCACAATCTTAGCATTAAAGTAAAAATACTGTACTCACCCTATTGAACCCCATCAATGTAAGACACTGTTATGTGCCTGTTATTCCCGAAACTATTTCCCATTGAAAATATCAATGGGGTGATTCAAACGTTATAGCACGTAACCGATCCTCTTTTGGCATTACGAATTATTGAGGAAAGTCATAGCTTTCCTCAAAGAGTTTTTTAAACAGGTAGAGAGGTTTTCAAAAGCCACTTGTGTAGAGTTGTTGTAGTTTCTAAAAGTGAAACGATTAAGCCTCTATTAACCTTTTGATCAACTTGTTAAAATTGCTTTTAGGCTGAGTGTTGAACTAGTGGAATAATGAAATAGGTATTCGTGAAATAATCTATAAATTTCTAAGTATACAAGAATATTCTGTACTGTTGGAGGTATCGTATTTCTTAGATAGATTCCCTTGTGGCTATCGGTTGGTAGGCTTCTCGGCGACCATATAAGTTACGACTAATGAACGAAAGTAGGTTAATTTCAGCTATCCGGAACTCGTACTACTACAATCGCACCCATAAATAATTCTATCTAAGGTCTCCTTTGGCATGAAAAAGTATCTCAGTCGACTCTCTACTATCCGCTTTCAGCGAATTCATGAAATATTCCACCCAATCAATCTGAAGTTCCATTAGATCTCCAATTTGTGTAAATGTTTACACATTCAAAAAGGCGTTTCGTAAATACTTCAGTTCATACGGAGATTAGATTACTTGTTTAAAAAGCTCTCTTTTTATTTAGATTTATTTCCATCGTAGAATTCTAGAGGTCGGTCGGGGTCAAAATGTAAAAAAATCCTGGAAATTCAGTTAACGCGTTGGCTGTGCCTAAAAGAATTTGATACTGCAAGTTCCTTTTCAAATATTTGTTGTTGTTTTTCCAAATAACTGTGTGTAGCTAGCCGAGCAGTTATAGGATAAGTTTAAACACAAAATACACTCCCGGACTCCTAAATCGAGCCACCGTGCATTTTTATGTTTATAGGCCCAAAACATCGACATAATGATAAGTCAGAGAAAAAGTTTTTATGCAGTTTTGAAGCTGACATATTTGCAGCTTTATTGCAATTGAAACTGGTTTTTTTTTATTCCGACGAACGAAAATGATAGTGAGTGACTGGCTTTAATACGACAGTTTTCTTTTTCTTTGTATCGTTATTTAAAAAGGTCCCTTTAAAAAAAAATGCAGCTTGGCTCGATTCAGGTGTCCAGGAGTGTTTCTACGCGAACAAAAATCTGCCCTAAGTAGCGCATTTTAAGAGCATGTTCACTTTTCCAATAGAGATATCACGATTATGACAGTTGAGTGCTGTCAACAATTCGGAACGCTCGTGAACCCGCTCACAGTGCTCTCTCAACGTCAACACTTATAACATAACACCTTGCAAAATATGGTTGGATAACAGTATTTCTTTGTGTATACACCACTAATTTATTTTTCTTCTTTGGTTAGGTGGCGACTGTAGCCAAAAGCACAATTTAAAATGCCATGTTAGTTTAAAGATATGATGCGACTCAAAACAAAACAGTACAACTGTCATTTTTGACAGCGCTCACAGTGATAGGCATGCTCAGCGCTATCGCAAGATGGCGTATGTCATGACGTCATCAATGACGATTCACGGGACATCGTTATCGCGCTCTCGCTAATTCGGAACGGATTCTACAACGTAACTCGGAACGCAGCCATAGTTTGCCAATGTCTAAGAGAGTAAACGTCAAGTTTGAACAAAAAAATCGATATCAGCAACAACTAAATTAGGTAGGTACTATAATAACTCCTCGTTATTATAGTGCCGGGTCCTCCAAATAAAACTAGTAATTATAGTTTAACTTGGATAATTATTCCCATATTTTAGTCTACGATATTTTACATTTTATATCATCACCTCTCTGTCAGCTTGCTAAGCAGTCTCTATTATTTTTCATCTATTCCTAATTCGTAAATGTGTTTAGCTCATAATCTTATAGCATTATCTTATAATTTTTCGAAAAGTTGATGCTAAATTCGTTTAAGGTTAAGAATCTCTACAGTACCTACCTAAAATATGATTCCTAAAGCGGTGGATAAAACCTAGTATAATACAGAAATAAATACTACATCGTATAATCTAGGAATGACATAAAAATCTTGCAGGTGACAGGTACAGTCGAAACAAAAATAAACGGGACAATAAAGGGTTCTTTACATTAAGTGGCGTTTGTGGCGAGCGCGTGAGTGTCGCGGCCGACAATGCGACACGGCGACAAAACAACGCTTTGTTTTGTCGTCCACAGCAGACCACAACGACCGCTTATTGCAGATTGTTTTAGCAGCATCCATTCAAAATGTCGCTTGTGGCTTTTCAAGCAACACGCATGCCTGCAATTAGCTCTTTCCATGTTAAAAGTTTGTAAAAAATGTAATTACCTTTGACGTCTGTTTTAAAAACTACATTTTGAAATGGATATGCGTAATTTCGACGTGACTTAATTAAAATCGATGATTTTTTGCATGATTTTTCTATTTCAGGTTTCATGTTTTTAGTTGGAAAGGAGTTTTTGAAATTCAGATGTACATTGTTTACATTTCAAAATGTACATTTCTAACCTAAATATTTGCTAAACATAATATGGAGTGCATTACCAGCAGACCGAAAGTGTTTATCAAACAATTTTGTCAAACATAGGTTTTCACCGAAACATTTCAATATAATTGAGGCCGGCTACAATTACAATTATAACAACAAATATAACAACAAATTGTTGAAAATGTCTCCAAGCCAGAAATGACAAAACACGTGTTAGCAGTTCAGACCACTGCAGATCAAATAGTTTAGTAAACTTTCTGGTTGCTTTTACAATAGTCTCAAAAGCTAAACCAGCTCCCGCTTTATTTATTAGTTTGGTATTCCTTGGATCGCACGTCGGTACGTATTTTGTGAGAACAGTATGCATATCTACAGTTCTGTGTTATTTCTTTGGAGAATTCAGACAATACATTCTGAAAGTGGGCAACGTCGCAAATAGATGTCAAATATTTCGCTGTTTTGATTAATTTGACAATATTACTGTTTGGAAATAGAAGTGGCTAACTAGCGAACTACATGCGAACATTAATATCGTAACACCGAATAATTAGTTTTAGATGTAAAAAATGTGTTTTACACCTAAAACGGGTTCAACATCAAATTCAATGTTATAATTGTAATTAATTATTAATATTCTAGTTCTCTAGTTAGCCTCATTTCTTATAACCATACAGTAACAAACAAATTAATCAAAACAGGTACATTTTTGACAGCTATCTGCGAAGTTGCCAAGTTTTAGGATAAACGCTCTTAAAGAAGTAGTATTTTAGTTTCATATTTAGGTTATGAAATGGTGATGTTGTAGTTTATAGCTGCTGGTAAGAACTATCGTTTTAGTTAAGCAACAACTTAGTTTTGTCGATATAAACTTAGGTGTGACGTTGAGACTCATAGGCCGCGTCCTAACCAAAAGCGTTCGCCACGCGAGTCTACGCAATCGTGGCACTCTTTTATATAAAACTCAAATATAAGCGCGGTCAATCAAGTTGCGTTTGTACGTCGTAATTAGAGATCGGATGCATATTCACCTAAAGTTGAGGGGTTGGCTATTATGGAATGCAGTTTTGAATCGTAAAAATCCCGGGATTCCGGAATTGATTCTAGTACTTTTTGACTATAGAAATGCTAGCTAATGTTGTAAAGTAGGTTGCCAAATTGGCATAGCATATAGCGACAAACAACTCGGTGCGTTGAGTTTCGTTAAAAAGTGTTTACAGTAGATATATCTTTTTTTATGTTAACACCGCAAAAGTAACCTTCATAAGAGGGCTGATAAGTCGTTTTCATACCATGTATTCAATTAGTTGTGCATTCCCGGATTTTATGGAATTCCGGTATATATTTTAAGAAGCCACTTCCATAATTTCTTAGCCAAAAATTAACTTTAGGTAAATATGCATCCGAATACATAAACACATCGATGGCGAACTGACGCGACGGTTGCTTTCGATTAGGACGTGGGAAATTTCGAATATTCTCCTCAATTAAGTGGCCGTCAGAAGATATCGAACAATAATAGATCATCTCAATTTATTGAGAACAAGAGCACGACCAGTTACTAGGAACCACTTGTTATGTAGCGCCCTTCTAATGAAGGACGCGCGCCCTTCACAGAGAAATAAAAATTTAGATTTCCAGCGAAATATGTTATTATTGGAAAAACCTAAAAGCTGGATTGAAAACAAGGCCGCAGGCAGGCGGGAAAAAAACCAAAAAAAAAAACCCATAATTTCAGAATCCAGAATCTCAAAATCATTGTTACGTGATTTAGTTCTGAAGATCATCCACGTTGGTTGCGTTTTCATTAAAAATGCATTTATATTCAATTATCATATATAATTAATTTTTATTTAATAGGAACATCTTAAATTCACTCACTGACAGACAACGCCCCAAGGGATGTTTGCACAAGAGTTCCTTGTATAAAAAGTGAGCGCTAAGGAAGGATTTTTGAAAATTCATCCCCTAAAGGGTTAAATAGGGGATAAAAGTTTGTTTAGAATTTTGTAATTTTTGCAGATGGGTAAGTCCATCGGGCGGTCGCACGGTTTCTTTTAATATAAAGTTGCTCCCTACTTATTATCTCTGCTCAGAGCTCGACCTCCCAGAAGTAAACCTGGCTACGGCCTTGATTGAAATGTGTTACAAAATGCAGTTTAAATAATTTTGTTTCTACATCTTGAAATTTCTTATCTCATGTCTCTTACTTAATATCTAAAAATAGTCGGAGCTGATCTTTGCCGATCATGCATTAGTTGAGTTTAAGCGTGGGGGTCAGATCCGATTCACAATGCTATTTGTAGGAGCAAATAAAGCTATTTCAGTGTCAGTGTTCATGAAAATGTCACTTATATTTATGAGGATTGAACTGGCTTAATATAGTCAATACTTACCTAGTGAATCTTAGTTCTCAATAAAAAATGGGTGCGATATAAATCGATGAACATACAGTAACTAGATTTCATGAATACAACTGTTACTGAAAGTCAAAGCTTGCTACAACGCAAACAGGTAATTCACCCACCCCGTTTTGAATAATTGGCGGAAATAGCATTCCATACACGCTAATTAAACCGTAAATTACCATTACCATCAAGTATTAAAGTGAAGTGGCGTTTATAAGTGAACATCTAAATTGAAAGCTAACCCAGGGCATTGGATAGGAGTTGTAAAGCGCTCCCAATTAAGCAGGCGGGCTGGGAACAGCAGTATAGCGCGGCTCAGCGGAATAGCCCGCCACACCGACAGCCGAGCTTCGGCGCACGAGCGGCGTGAACAATGTAATGAATTGTGAACATGCTTAGACTTATGGCGATATTACGCTGTGAATAAAATTCACGGTGAAGCAACTGGTTAATGAGTCTTTTGAAAATGTTACAGAACATTGCTCAGTTAATTGTTTCCTAGAATAAAAAGGTGTGTGGAAAGCTAAGCCTATTGCGTCCCAATCGTAGTCATAGTGAGAGCGTATTAAAAAAAAACAATGAAGGGTTCCGTGTAGCTCCAAGGGACCGTGGACCTACGTATTTTATACCTCCACGCTATCCTGAGAAAAAGGGTCTTGACAGACTAACAGACGGACAACGGAGTGACCCTATAAGGGCTCCATTTTTTCCTTTTGAGGTACGGAACCCTAAAAACATCGTAATTGATAAAGTCACGATAATACTAAGCGAATTTTATTATATAGGATTTAAAGTCAATGGAAAAATGGTATGTGACACTACACAAATACATGATAACTAATCTTATATCTATAGTTGGTATATTTTAGATGATTAGGCAGAACTTAGTGGGTCGCGGGAAAGTCCGAAAGGGATACCGTGGCCCCTGGCAACGTACAGGCAACTGAAGGAACACGGGTGGGTTTTAGTCAGTAAGAGTCGGACACGCCGACCCGCTCCGCCCGGAGCGGGAGAAGTTATTTGATAATTTCCCACCCAAAAAAAAATAAAGGTAGAACTTAGTGGTAGACTTAGTTTAGCTGATAGGCAGAAAAATATAAGTAGGTAAGTGGGTTAGATAATAATCTCACTTATCTATTGTCACGGCAATTACTCGAGCTTCGGAGGGTTTGGTTGATAAATGAACGAAGATTAGGGTAAAATCAATTATAATTCCTTTGTTCACGACTTTGGTAGCACAATATTTAACGAAACAAGGTGAACTTCCTATTATCTTGTTTTTGTAATTATTTTAAGCAGTGTTGCCTCCCTGACTGCCTTGTTGGTGATCGCAAAAGCTACTGGAGAGCATCAGATCTTTGGTTCGATTCCTGGCTCAGGCTGTGTTATTAGGTTTTTCCATCTGGAATTTCGCAGTACCAGCCCTTAGTCTGGATTTGTGCCCGGTTGACTGGCTTTTAACGTTTTGCATCGTTCTTCAACATGAATGATGTAACTAATATTTTGTAACCATATCATGATTTAAAAGAGTGTCCGTGGAGTTTCTTGCCCGTTATTCTCCATAGGTACCTACTACGCTTTAGAATGGGCATCTAGCTTCATCTTTCTGAGTGACCGACCCCTTGACAATTCAAAAGTGCCTGTAATTGGTTTATTTGAAATAAATGCTTTGAGTTTGAGTTGATTTCAACAGACTCGTCCGCTGTTACATGGGACTTATACATAACTGGCGAAATGCGGAAGTACTAAAAGTGCACCTCTGCTTTACCCTTCAAGACTACAGGCGTGATGGTATGTGTATGTGTTGAATTTAAGCAGTGTTAGAATTTTATATTATATAGCTACAGGTATCTTCCTACTGAATTCAAAATAGGTGTTCAGTGTTCAGTCAGGTATCGATAAAGGTGTAAAGGTTAGTGATTATTTCAGATGGCTGAAAGGTCCCATAAGTTTACCTACTTAGTTAATAGCAGGAGCAGATAAATTATCGCATTATAATCGGAAACCTCCATTCGGCTTGGGTACCTACGTAGTGACAGTTGGTTCTGTTTTATTTTTATTATTTATCGTATGATAGTCGAAAATATACAAATATGTAGTATTGCCAGTATAATAATTATGATTATTTTTGAGCCATAATTCTTAGTACTTATAAAAAGTATCTACTTAATAGATATTCGAACACATATTTTTACACAAGTGAATGTGAAATAGATAGCTTCAATGCGAGGGAGCTAATGAGCGCACAAAGTTTAAAAACAGATGGAGGAAAATCTTGCCAATAGAGAACGAAGAGCTAGGAGGAAGAAAAAAAACCCTGTTTGTAACCAAATATTTCCATCGAGGACTCTTACGTTAGGTCTGTATTGGGAATATATAAAATAATATCACGCCTATGTTTCCCAATGGGTTGAGCAGGTAGCTATGTATTGAGAAATAGTAATACCTATACCGCTTTCGAAAAGGATTTTTCATGCAGTTTTTATACTCACTGTGTCTACCTACTTCACATGCATGCCATATGCATTCTATACAAGGAGTCGAGCGATATTTATCGCAGTGCGGACAATGCCTTAGATACGGTGTTCCTCCGAGATCCTCGTTAGACTTCGGGAATGCTCCAGAGTTTTATTGTCCAGTCTTCCACAGAAATATCCAGCTTACATTTAAATATTATATTCCATTTAGTTTGGAAGCTCTTAAGTACTGCAGCAATTAAAGTCGTATTAAAATTCGTCCTATAGCTTTTGAGCGAGGCAAAGACAAAAATATAGCAGGGAAATTGTCAAGGGTTTGAATTTCGGTATACCAAAACGTTGTTTTTATCGTAATAGTTTTGGAATCAGTTTCCGTCCGAAATTGTTTTTTTATTTTTATTAATACTAAAACGAGGTAATTAATTAGGTAAGATATTACAATGAGGTACGTCACACTTGGTATTCGTAGGTACTAGGTACTAAAGGTACCGTCGCCATGTCGTGTTAGTACGCGATAAGTAAGTTCAGTTCACTTCCACGTGTTGAACATAATTTCTATCAGAGTCCAACATTTGTTATAAAACTTTTTGACATTTATGAAAAACCTGTTTCATATCCTAACTAGGTAGTCCTTTGGCTGGCAGTATTAGTTTTCTCAAGCCCAGGCTCGCCACCGCTTTCCCTCCTCGAACCAATAATCATTAATTTTCCTAGAAGTCTGCTCCGGACTTTAGATGTTTCTTTGACGAAATTTCATTTCCTTGTTTCCCCATCCAGGTTCCTCTCACCAACCATACTTACAACAGGAAATAATCACCTAAAGGCTTCGTGATCTTATAATGAGAATTATTTTTGGTAACGTGAATCATGGACAACGAACACAAAAGACTTTCGTGAAACTAATAATTCTCATCGTTGTATTATTAGTGGTAACAATGTAGCAATTAGTTACCTTTGCCTAAAATTCTGAAGAAAAGATTTTATTATATAAAAACCTTTCTTTTATATAGGTTAGACCGGAGGCTTGTAATTATGTTTTCAGCTTAATGTAGGTTTTGAAAGAGTTTTGTATTGTTTGTGTCGTTCAATGTAAACGAGTAACGAGATTATATTCAACTCACTTTTGGTAAATACTGCTAAGACAAGAAATAAATCTACCAGCACGCTTAGCATGACCACAATAGAAACGGGTTTTGTCGACGGAAGAATAGACAAAATGACAGATTGTGATTGTTTATCTGTCATTTTATCTATTCTTCCGTAGAAAACCTGTAAAAAATATGGTTGCCATGCTACGCGTGCTGGTTATTTAATCTGAATTATTATTATAATCACTTCCAGTCGGAAAGCAGATCCGCTGAACATGACTCTTCTGATTATACAAAGATCGGTCAAAGGGGAAATTGCCATAATGACAATGCTTGCCAGCGGACCGGCCATCACAGTTAGTTGTTATTAGCCGACTTTCATCTCCTTGGCGAAATTTGTCTTTATAGTTGTCTTTTACAACATCCATGTTTGTAAAATGGGTCGTCAATTCGTCGAGAACGTCATCGGAATAATACAAAATGAAATTTTTAAACTATGCATTTACGTTTTAGTGCAGTTTACATCATAATAGTAACTCACGGTAACTGCCACACTATTATATTAAGCGGAGAAATGTAAGTTTATGCTCATGCGCTATTTTAAGGCGGGCTACGGACTCAAAAGAATTTAAATTCTTACAGTTAAGTACATAGTGGCCGATATTCGTCACCCGTTGATGGAATATTAATCACTATGGATGGATCGTGATGAAGAATATCTAACGAAGTGTTGTCTATAGTGGCTGAAGGCTATCATACCTAAATCAATCATAGACTCGCCATCAAGTTCATGAAGCCCAACGCAAAAAGGGAAACATTTTTCCCCATTTCACGAGGGTTCGTTAACAAAGTCTGGGCAAGCCAAGTAATTATTAAGTAACATTTAGAGCAACATTTCAGTCTCACTAACTATGTACAAGTCCACATTTAGTATGCTGACACGCAGAATTTGTGCGCAAGTCTCATTATTAATTTGTTAATAACATTCTTGTTTGGAGTTGGCTGCGAGTGCATTTCCGTCTGCAGTTTTAGCTTTCAGCATTAAGTTTTGCTTTAGTTTCCGAGACGGGGAAATCTCGCTCGCGTGCTTATTTATTCCATTTACTATCGCAAAGACGTGTTAGCGCGTGGTCGAGTTTCTCGAGACAATATTGCTCTACAACAACATTTAGAGATCGATCGACGGCTGCATGGCTGCATGGAACGGCACTGAAAGTTAGCATGAAAACCATTTATCGATTCGCGTAATAGGATTTCATAAATTCTAAATTGAACGTTGTGTTTTGAAAGCTTTAACAAATTGTGTCCAATATAATTCGAGCGAAACAGTCGTAAAACCTAAACATTGGCCAATTTGTTGTGATTTAAACGACTGTGTGGTTGTTCTTATTAAGTTGGTCATGATAACTTTTGGACTGAGTTATGTTCGACCATTACTCGTCTGATTTGTTAATGGCACAATAAACAACAATATTGTTTTGAATCACGCTTTGATTTGAGTCGCAACAATGTAGGTATATCTTTTTGTAAAATTACAAGATTAGAGATAATTTATATAAGGAAATGAAAAGTTACTTTACATTACATTATGTGATGTGACTTATATGAAACCGTAATTGGTGGCACACCATGCGGCTTAGCTAAGATTATGTGAGTAATTTCGTCTTCGTCGTAGACCGTAGGTGCCGTAAGATGCGCTTAAAGGGATCATTTTAAGTAAGCAGTTGGCCATACGAATGGTGATGCCATACCATTTTTTAAACAGAAATAATTATTTAGAATCATACATTTGTGTTAAAACAACAAATTTTACGCATGAAGTAAAAAGAAATTAGGACTATCAAGATTATTCAAGTTCTAAATATTTGTACCTACATTAAACGAACGTAATTAATACATATTATAAAAATACTACAAACTATCACTAAATACCAAATAAATATAATAAATATTAAATTATAATAACTCCCCCATTTGTTTACTGGATACTAAGGATAATTGGCCTGTGAACTTTTATTGATAGTTACCAAGACATTTTGACGACTCACTGGTACGGTTCGACTTTACTGGCACGTAATAAGAAAGCACAATATTGACAATATCCATCTCAAATGAGCGACAAAGCAACGTCCGCCAATTAGGCATTACGTTTGTTTCTGTTGTAGCGACAATAATCAATAGCACGTGCTTGAAATCATAGCGTCCCGGAGCGGCTCAGCCGGGCCGCCGGGCTGCCGGGCCGGCCGCAATCGCATTACGTTAATCACGGCATTGCCCCGCCGAGGGCAGTTTGTATGCTGCCTTAATGGACCTGCACCATGTAGCCACTCCCTCGCACATGCTCTGCTCATGCGTGATTGAAAGTTTTATGTGTGATCTTGTTCAGGCATAAAAGATGGATTAAATGGGCACCGCTATGGATCACCAGAGACGTTGCTACAATTATAAACCAGAATCAACCAGCTTTATTCAGGCTGTAAAAAGCTTAACTGTACGAGAATGGTAAAAAACTCTGTTCAATGTTAAGCTGATGCCGATCCTTTCTATCCGTGCACTGCTGCAATAAATAAATCCAATACCTTATTGCTGTATGTCTCGTGGAATGTGGAAAACTACTTCCTTACCTACTCCGCTTTTCTTTGGATTAAATTCGTAGCGAATATGAAAGTCAGTTTACCGTTTTTGGGGCACGTCATTGCTGGGTGTCTTTGAGCAAGTCCTGACGTTTTACAAATCTATGTAAGAAAAATGTAGGACACGTTAAAAAAAAACAGACGCATTTTATGTAGACGCAGACGTATTCTATTAAAGTAAATGTTTGAACACTGAAGATGTTTACGAACAAATAATTTCAGAGTTATAACAACGAGTGGATAGGGCTGCAGAACAAAAGAATGGAATCATTTTAATAGGAGTTGACTGTTGCCATGTGATCAGAAAAAGTAGGACTGTTGAGACAAAAAGACAGTCGTTATTGTGTCCCTATTGTATTGTTTGCACATATTGTTAGAGTCAAATCAATCGAAGATATCTCCGTTCTTCTGTACATTATTTTATACACTTCTGTTATTGCTATACAAGACCTTTTTCTTCAATGATTAATGGTCCTTAAATGTTTTATTTATAATATTCTTCTACTACTAGGACCTACTCGTAATAATATGCTTTCACTTCTGTTCGTTCAAACATAAAATATCATGAGACCGTTGTTCACAACTTAGTAGTTTTCAAAATTCAGCTCCAACATATTCCGTAGCTCGTATTATAAAGGCAAACTAAGAATACGGTTTACATGAGTAACTTAAACTGACGTAGTTGCAAAAGTTATAATGTAAGAGGAATCAGTTTATTCCTCGAGCAACAGGAAGAGCACAATGCTCCTTGATTTTTTGTGAAAAAAGATAAAAAAAATAGCATTCTTTATGATAATATTATGTACGAACTGGTTCGTGTTTTAAAACTAGGACAAAGTTAACTCTAATTAAAGAGAGGGTGAAAGTTATGAAGAAAAGGAGTTGGTAATTTAATCGAGAAAACTGGCACCGTATTGTTTAATGAAAACAACAAAGATTGTTGTTACGAGTATGCAATACGATCAGACTAAATAATATAACTTGAAACATTACTGTAATAATGGGTTTTGCTTCGGCGCCAACATTACATGCACAATTAGTGAGTCAGTTCTTGTTTAATGAAGAGAGCTTTATATTTGAGAATGAACGTGAAGTTGAAATATACCAAGTTTAATGTAGGAAGTCTTTTATCGCGCTGTAGATTATTGTTTTTGTATTGTATTAATCACATAACCATGATTGTATTGGAAAGACTCATGATCTTGTGAGCATATAGGTCACACAATAGATATTGCTAGTTCAATTGACCTTGTTTTTTGTGCCATCATGAACCTTACTTAAAAACGAAGTTCCAGCCACAATAATTGCGTTTAATAATTCATAAGTTGAGATAGTAAAGCCCCAAGTGACGGCAAATTTATTCGCTGTTTTGAATAAAATTTGAATCGTTTGATAAGGCATTTGAAATAGCAATTGAGGTCCGTCTGCAATTAGCAGGAAATTTCTTAAAGCTCTTGCGGCAACTTTGTTCCGGCTGGCGTCCAAACTGATCAAGTCGGCGGTAGCACGTCGCGAGTTCCTAACACTCATTAATTTCTTTGAAGTCTCGCCGCCAGCCGACAACTTCCTCGGCTCTTTCTCACCAACAATTATTAAGAAATTACTTCTGCTTCATTATTGTAGGAGTACGCACGCGTTCCACGCTCGTTAGCCGAGCCCTTCCGAATGAACACATCGCAGCGCGCCCTGATTGAATGTTTTTGTTTTGTTATACGTGTGGCTGTGTTTATGACTGCAACATCCAAACGGATTATGGAATATAAATAGCAGCTTTATGTTATGCGTAGTTCTGCGTCCAAAAAATAATGTTTAAAAGTTTTGATATTATGTAACCAACGCAGAAATAGTTGGTACTTGATAAGAATGTTAACGGCTCCCATTACTGAGTAATTGATATGAGGTCAAACTGCAAGACCAAGTTCCAGCGAAACCGCGGCGTTGCAGCTGCTGGAAACGTTGTTAGCTACGTTATTCAATAAACTTTTAATCGCATCAACTCGACTTTCCAATCAGGCTAAACATGCCCCGGACTAAGTTGAGCAGAAAGTTATAGTAACAACATAACTTAAGCTTAAATGATTCGTTGATTTTGTTACCTTCGTTTAAAGTTCAATGTAATACCTACACGTTGACGAAAAATTCTCGGAAGGATTCATCAAACATAACTTCTGGCAGTTCTGCTAATATTATTGTGTGCTTCTGAAAATTGCCGACAAACCAACCGCTTGAGTGATGTTCGAATTATTACGACTGACTCTTGGAAGCGCTGTCAGTGATTAATAATAAAATCATTCAACACTTGTTTTGTAAAATACTACCTTATTATTTGTTCTCTTAAGAGCGACCTGAAATAATTGTGGGCGTTCTACACAAAAAGAATTGTTTGTTCTTATTATTTTACGTTGTTTCCGTTTCTGTCTTCCGCCATAGTTTCACGGAAGCAGCACTAATCTTAATATATTTGACGGAACCGTTCTAATTGAACAATGTTTAGATTACAGAAGAACAAAATTGCGTTGTGTCGAGCGGCGGAATTACAGCCATTGGGGAAACCAAATTAATTACACAAACAGACTCGTACGCAACACATACACTTCGTGACAAGTTAGAGCTTATGCTCATGACGGAATCTGAGCAATGAAGTTAAAGATAATTGAGACGTCGCAATGCCCCGCGGGCGCACATCCCGGTAACGAGTCTCGCACCTCGCATACGAAACACCACCTCGTCTCACCGACGCCGACCTCCGCCGCCACCGCACCGTGTTTACACAACAACAATTTGTGTTATCCAACATGGCCCATCCTACATTAAGCTATTTCACGAACACACAAACACACGCTACTGTTGGAAGATGATGTTCGTGCGGCTCTCATACTCAATGTAACGCGTGTTGTCATTAGCAAGATGATTCTTATTACTCCATTTCGCAAATTTATCACTGCGGCAGACGCGTTTGGTGGCGAACTAAAAGATTTATGGGAGATGTCGACGTCAAATGGCAGAAAGCGATTGAAATAGTTCAATAGTAGAAGTAGAGCAGATGTGAAAAGCCGGGAAAATTTACTGCCTGTAAGGACAATAATTTAAATCACAATTAATACAGTGTAATGTACTGTTCCCCAACCACATAAAACATCGTAATTAAGCGTTGGTTTTGAAATAATTGTGCTACCAAAATAAACTAACCGCGAACATGGAGCACTTAACTCAGTTAGTGGGCTCACAAGGGTTACATATCACATATCTTAACGCTACATTAATTAGCAATGAAAGTGGGAAATCGTATATCATGCATTACTGCGTAAAATCGTCCATGATCGTAGTTAGATTGCAAGTGGGAGGCTGTGGACGTGCGCCAATCTGTGCTGTTTGCTCCCATTCGTCCCTATGAGATTATAACTCGAGCGACCGATCTCACCAACGCGCAACGCCGCATTTCAACCCATTAGACTTGGGTTTATATTATATTTCATTGTAGAGTTACAGTTTCTTGTTGGGTTGCCTTACTTCTCATAGGGAAAAACTGAACCATCTCGACGGTTTATAAACATGTGTGAATAAATCGTCCAGATGGTTTAATTGTTGTGTTAAAAACGGTTGTCATTTGCTAAATACAAGGTTTATTTTAGACTAATTCGCCCCAACAGTTAATAACTTTGAAATTTTCTTTTGATTTAGAGTGTGCTGGTGTGGCGATGAATTATGCAGGAGATTTTATGTGTTTAAGCCGATGAAAAGTTCATAAGTAGGAATTCATTTTTAGCATAATTTAATAAAATTACTGTACATATTACAATTTAATAAGGTAATTATCGCAATTTTTATTAAGTGACTTTCTATTTTTTTGTTTTGGTTTTACATATTTTCTTTAAAAAACCGACCATGTACGTGTCGGACCACGCACAATGAAAGGTTCCTCAGTTGGGACGAATTATTTCAAGAAAAATCTTTACATTGTAGTTGAAAAACATGTTCTATACATTCCAACTGCAAATGTAAGTCTGTAGGCACAATATTGATAGATTTACCATGTTACTTTAAAACTATAGACTTTTTATAGATTTTCGTGTAATCTATAAGTACGAACTATTTTATGTTAAAAAAAAAACATGTTGGCTCAGTAGTCTCGGAGATAAGCGCTGGAATGGTCAATTTCATCAATTTTCTACTATTTATTTGGAATTATAAAAACATAAGTACTTGAAACCCCTTACAGTAAGCCCTTTCAATTCATATGTCAGACGGTATAGTGTAGAAAACTTTTATTTTTATTTCCTTATTTGTCTCCCAAAAGTGACCGCCATATTTAAAATTCATTTATTTACGTAACGTCTGTGTTTCGGTCACAGAAATTTATTGAATTGAATTTCAACTTAATCGGTCCATTAGAATCGGAGCAAATTGGCTGTTACACATGGACAGACACACACACGTGATCCTATAAGGGTGCCGTTTTTTCATTCCGACATACAGAGCCCTAAAAACGGTATTTTAATTAATTATTTTTAACATTTTTAGAAAAGGATATGAGGAGCTCGTGGCTAAGTAATAACAACTGCACGGGTCGATCCATCAGGTTAAGCTACGCTTGCCGGGGTTGGTCCATCGACTGGTGACAATTTTTACATACCGAGACTTCACCGTGCCTCGGAAAGCACGTTAAGCCGTTCGTCCCGGCTGTCGTGGATCTTGGACAGTCGTTACGGGCCTTCAGAAGCCCGAAAGATTGACAACCAGACGTACCAAGGGGAAGGTATCGTAATACCCAGTTACTGGGTTGAGGAGGTCAGATAGGCAGTCCCTCCATAAAAAATACTGATATTCAGCTGCATCCGATTAGACTGAAACCCGACTTATTTGGGAAAAGGCTAGGCAGATTGATTGAACATTTTTAGATAAGTACGAGGGAAATATTAAACCTAGCATACCAAATAGATGGTATTTACTTTTCCATTAATGGTATAAATATAACGTTGTCTGTCACGTTTGAGTAAAATAATAGACGTTACGATACAGGGTCACGCATTCACGACAATGACTGACACTCGATTCCGTAGCTTTGTTGATCGTGGAAGGGTACCGTACTATTAATACGAACGTTTTATTATTTAGTTATAATGATGCCACGTTTTGATATGTCATTATCAACGCTTTGTAATTCACTGACCAGGTAAACAATAAAAAAAAAAAATACTTAGAGCCACCCTTTCCAGGAATGGAACCAGGAAATACGTTTACATAAAGGCTAGAATAAAGATGATACTAATCAAAAACCTGCATTAATGAAGCACTTTCTTTTGAATTCCTTCTTAAACGTCTATTTTTCTTCAGAGCTACAAATGTAATTAAAAACTATAATTGTCAAGTTTATTATTTTAAATTCTCGTTGTATTTTGTTTCCTTCAGGCACTGCGTTGTCAAAGACTTATGATTAACTACATTTAGGCATAGAAGAATAGAAACTTATTTCACGTCACTCTACTTCGTTGTACACATACCACGTACCTATTTAATATAACGTACGTATTCAAGTTATATTAAACAAACATACACATGTTTTAATAGATAATATAAATTCTGAACGTATGATAAAACAGAAGTTGAAATATAAATGGTAAACAGCGGAGTTTACTGCTCAGACTTATTTCGCGGAAAGTTTCGCGAGGATCGTATCTGGAGTCTTTAGCTGATTACAGTCAGTTTTGTTGTACAACTTAGCATTTGGTTCCAAACATATTTAGTTGGATTCAATCGATAATCTCCATGATATCTTACGAACTTCGGATGGAAAAACACTGATTGGAAAGTTTGAGTGTTCAATTATATTAAAGAGATGTGCCCTTCCATATAATGATACCAAAACTTTTAAATTAATCTATCTACATAATACATCAAATCAAATTTCATGGCTTCACTCTGGATAAACTTCGCGCTCCGTTAAATTAATACATCGTAACGCCAACGACCTTGTCGGAGGATTTTACTCAAACATTCAAATTAATATTAGAACCATCCGCTACTGTTGGATTTAATCCACTAGAACAATAACATTGTTAACATTTCATCGTCGTCGGTTAGCTGTGCGTCTACAATATTTAGTACTGCTTAATTAATTAAATTAAGCCGCCCGTTGAGGAGTAGGTGCCATTATTATGATTAATAATGTACACACGGTGTAAGGGCTGGGCTCGACACTCGACACTTGAGCCTTCGAGGCATGGAGTCGAGCAGAGTCGAGCGGCTGTTTGTCGACACGCTCGCCATGTCGCGCGCGCTCGTTGACACCTCCCCTACTTTAACTGCAATCACCTATTGATTACTGATATTAAACAGGTAAGTGGTAATTACGTACGCTTGGACGGTAAGCATCCAGTCGAGCTCATTGGCAGGGTTATGGTGGTCAGAATAAGCACAAGCTACGTGTTAGACAGTGACACACAATGTGCACAGCATCAACGTGTGATGCTGAATACATACACAAAATGATTCAAACGCAAAACTTTCTCGTTTTTTATCCGCCTTTGTTCTCGATCTGCTGTTTGATTTGTGTTTTGTATTCTTTTATAAGTTATGAATGACTATATTATTCGTCCGTGAACTGAAATTCAAAAGAATACAAAAGATTGATGTACCTTGAAAGTTTGTTATTGAACTGTTGTTATATGTTCTTTGCCATTATCTGATAAATAAAACATTCGATAACCCCAGACCGATGCCTAAGGTTGAAGTTGAAGTCCTATGTTATTAAAGTAAAATATCGAATAGTAAAACCACTCTAAACATAAGCACACTCAGTGTAATTGGCAAAGTTAACTGGAATTTTAGTAATGGGCATGAAATGACAATGCTTTGTTATTATATGCAATCTTATATTAGTTTTACTTATAACTTTTAAGTTACCACATTTTATATTGTATTTTAGTTTGGGATTGTGTTTGAATGCTTTCACAAGTATTTACGTGAGCACGTCACACGGGAGCCAGTGCACGATTTTATCTATGTTTTCATTTGCTCGATGCCGTCGCCCGCTACGATGCTACGACGCTACGATGCTACGACATCGTTGTAGCCGTTTGCAGCAAACGTTCCTAGGGTTGGAAGCTTTGACACTCACTAAAAGGTATTATCTACCCACAAGGACTTTAAAGATTTGGACATTTAATCTTCTTCTCATGCAAGTCCTGTTAAAATTTCAAAGCCTGTGGCAATGAACGCGTAAACTCAAGATGAAAGTTTCAAAGCATTTAATATTCATGTTTTAATTAAGGTTATTGTAGTAAGTTAAATATAAACCTTACCATTACTCTATTTTACGTTACTGGTTTGTGACCTATGGGTTAAAAAATACAAAAACAAACCTAGCTTTACGTTTGAAAATTAGTGGTGTTTTACGCAGAATTTTCTGATACATTTTTTTTTCATTTATCTCATTTTAAAATGTTTATCCTTCGGTTTATTCGCTGCGGCTTGCACTGTGTTGTAATTTTGTAGAAATTTAATGACTGAGACAGCCCTGTGAATCAATTTAAGAATGCGACTCGATAATGATAGTTTTAGTCGGTGTTTGTACAACCAATTGGAGCTAGATTTATTGTTAGAACCGTTTACTGTTTTAAATAACAATGACATTTATTTCATTACTACAAATGTATTGTTACATATTACCCGTGGGAAATAAAACAGACTATGCAAACAATTCGATTTGAAATAACTTTATTATACGTATAATTTTTAAGTTATGAAAATCGGTACGTACATAACATAAGGTGACAAACAAACCGATGTAAGGATCGTAGTGATGGCGTTCTGTAGTTTCTGCCTACTCTAATGCGAAGATGGCGTGAATATGTGTATAAAACAAAGAGAGAAAAACAGCTTGATATAAGCTACTAGTTTCTGCCGGCGACTTAGTCCGCGAGCCGTCGGCATATAGCAGAAACTTGGTATTGCGAAAGCATTGGCTGATGTTATTAATGTATAAAAATAGCTTCTGCCCGCGATTTCGTCCGTAGCCTATAACCTTCCTCAAGAATTTGGCTATCCTTTGCAAAAATAATTTTCCAAATCTGACTGGTAGTTCCGGAGATTACCCCCTACATACAAACTTACAAACAAACAAACAAATTTTCTTAATAATATTATTAAGTACCTTTTAGAAGTATAGATTAAAATAAACAATGACTTTTAAGGGTTCCGTACATCAAAAGGAAAATACAACCACTTCATTAGATCACTCTTGCATCAGTCTGGCCCAGACTTTTCCTCGGGGCGTCGAGACCTAGGAATTTGTTTGATATCTGGAAAGGTGTTCGTGAAATAAAAACCCGCTTTAACATTGTGTTCACATTTATAAGAATTCCGAGGCACTTGTCTACTACTAAGTGGGTATAATAATATCTTATGCTAGTCTATAAATATTATAAATTATAGTCACTTTTCTCGTGTCTCTCTGTGTAACCGCGTTGTTCTTCTAAACTACGCAACGGATTTTGATGCGATTTTTACTATCATTTAGAGAATATATTCCTAATGGTTTCGTATATAAAACAAAAATATTCAATACTAGCTTCCGGCAGCGGCTTCGCCCGTAAGATTCGCCCTCAGTGATAATATAGCAAACTATTGGTGAAACGATTTTTAAAATCGTTGCAGTAGTTTATAAGTTTATTCATTACAAACAAACAAACTTACAAACATATCAAAATTAAATGTTATCTCTTTATATATTTTTTATTTATATTTATTTATTTATATATACTTTATTGTATACCAGAAAATACATAGCAAATAATAAATTTAACACTACAAAACATACAATGGGCGGCCTTATCGGTTTCTGCGTTCTCTTCCAGGCAATAATAATAGTTATAATATTAGTTAAGACTATTAAGATATTTATTGCTTAGATGGTAGGTTTTACAAAGACAATTGTGGATCCTATTTGGGACAGCAACTTAGATATAGCACAGAAATCGCGATGTTTTGACATATCTCCAGTTCAGTGCATTGCAACGGTGCGAAGCAGGGGCGGGTCGCTAGTTGAAACTAGCTTAAAGGTAAGTAAGTATATTGCTAGGGCTGTGACGATACTTAATCGTTAATGGGCATTCTATAATTATATTTAAACTTAATTATATTAAATCGATTGTATTATTATTTGCAACACATAACTATTTACTATAAAACTGATTTACATCCGTAAGACGTAATCGTAACATAAGGTTCAGTTGAAAATCAGCGTCAAGTACTAGTTGCATGGCATTTATGCTAAACGGGGCCTATTTGGCGCAGCCGTGAGACACACAATACTGTTTTAAGCTCTCTCTGTTTTTACCTGGGTAAAATAAATTTATTTTGTGGTTTTTGTCTTTCAGTAAGCCCCGCCACCACCTTACTGACTGGCTTATATTTCTACCAGTGAGTTATTCTTAAACAGGGTGAAATTAAATTAGCTAGCAAAACTCCGCTACTGTGATGGGTATCGATGTATAAACATGATAAAACAAAAACGAGCAAGTGCGTGTCGGACCACGCACAATGAAGGGTTCCGTAGTTGGGATGAATAAAATTTATCCCAAGAACAAACTTAACATTGTAGTTGAAAAACATGTTCCCCCATACATTCCAACTGCAAATGTAAGTTTGTTCGCACAATATTGAGTGATTTACCATGTTATTTTAAGACTTCTTATAGGTTTTCCTGTAATCTATAACCATAGAACTATTCTCTGTATTTTTTTTAAGTTTTAGGATCAGTACTTTCGGAGATAAGGGGGGAGGGGAATGGTCAATTTTCATCTATTTTCTTAAAGATCTTTAAAAGTATTTATTTTAATACGATTATTTGAGATCCTCGCAATAAGCCCTTTCATTTGATATGTCACACGGTACAGTAAGCAAACCTTTTTTTTTTAAATTTGCTTCGTTTTCCCACAAAAGTGACCCCAATATTCAAAATTAATTTATTTATATTACACGTCCGTGTTTGGGTCACAGAAATACATATGTGTACCAAATTTCAACTTAATTAGTCAATTAGATTCGGAGCAAATTGGCTGTGACAGACGGACAGACAGACACACGAGTGATCCTATAAGGGTTCCGTTTTTTTCCTTTTGATGTACGGAACCCTAAAAATATCATTGATGATACCAATTCTTTTTTTTAATCTACCACCGTAGTTACTTGAAATGTCAGTTTGAAAAATCTGTTTTTTGTGGTAAACTTTACAGACGTGATGGGCTGATGATTGATATCTAAACACGATGAAATAAAAAAAACTGCTTCTCAACTTCTGCTTCAAGTAACTACACTACAATACCAGCGGTTGTTGACCCCAAAGGAAGTAATCAAATATAATTTATTTTTTTATATTTAAATTCAGCGGAGTTTCGCTAGTTAATTTAATCTGAACCTGTATATTTCCTGCTGTTACAAGAAATAATGATAGCATATCGCTTGTACCTCCTGTCTTCAATTTCAGTTTCAGAATTGACTAAGTGTCCGACTAACAAACATTCACGTCCAATCTAAAACCACTGAAAATAGTAACAAGTAAATAGAAGACAAATTATGTTCCTTAGAGACTAGAGCACTAAGAAAGGATTTTTCTAAACTTCAACACTCAGCGAGTCAGCGGGGGGTTGAAGTTCGAAGGAACTTGTGGGTAACAGCTTGTTAAAGTAGACCAAGCTAGTCTTACTTTAATTACCCGCCTACGGCGAAGCAAAAAGGAGGGTTATGATTTTCACCCTATGTATGTATGTTCATCTGTTACCTCATAACTTCTAAACTACTGATAATAATTTGACAAATGAGGAAGCATCTTGATCGTATGCTAAATTCAATATGGCTCCCTCTAGAGGACATAAAGTCATGAACTATTTTTGTGTATCAAATGAAAGGGCTCGACGAGCTCATTACAAATAGGTATGTATAAATATATTATTTTGTCTAAGTAAATAAATATGTTTAAATTGTTAAAAACCAGCAAAAGCGAGACTGTGCTACGTACGACGCGGCTGTAAAATTAATACCAGGTATACAATAAAACTTAAACAAAAAGAGGGGTTCATGGCTAAATAATAACAGCCGCACGGGTCAATCTTCAAGGTTAAGCAACGCTTGCCGAGGTCGATCCGTGGATGGGTGACCATCCACGGATCGATTACATAACAAGATCCTCTCCGTACCTCGGAAAGCACGTTAAGCCGTTGGTCCCGGCTGTCATTTGTACATCTTTGACAGTCCTTATGGGTAGTCAGAAGGCCGAAAGACTGACAACTAGTTTTACCAAGGAGTATCGTGTTACCCAGTAACTGGTTGTGGAGGTCCCATAAGCAGTCGCTCCGTATAAAATACTGGTGTTCAGCTGCATCCGGTTTGACTAGAAGCTGACCCCAACGTAGTTGGGAAAAGGCTAGGCAGATGATGAAAACCTATACAAAAAAAAAATTAAGCGGCTCTGCAAATACCGAAAATCACGAAATTATAATCCCTAAATAATTTAAATAAAAAGTTAATTCAAAAACTGAAACCCGACTACTGAAAAATGGTCAAGGTAAAGCCGCTGTCGCATGCCATTATAATTTTGTAGGTATACAAGCATGCGAACACGGCTTTACTTTGACCATTTTTGTACCTATGCCTTGATTTCTGTCTGAATTTTTTTCTTGTTTCATAATTTTTAGAGCGTAATTTTTCAGTAGTCAGTAAAAAAAGTAAGTTCAAAAACTAATTTTAGAACTTACTTTTTTTATTAAAACAACCTTACTGACTTACCCAAGGAACGATAGTGGCTTAAACAAGGATTATAAGTTGAACCTAAATATTACGGACGACCCATACAAAATGTATTGTTTAAACACTAACCGATATGGAACAATAAATATTTGGTTAGCAATTCGTGAGTCGGAACTTACACTGGCGAGAAATGGGCTGACGTCAAATAAACTAGTACACAAAGGAATAGGTACCTCTTGCTAGACAACCGGTAAGCGCTTCTCCACCGTACGACGAGGTAATCTGCTAAAGGTTGGTCGTCTTGTTTCTTCACTTGATTAAAGTGTAATGTGGATGAGCAGATATAACCAGTAGGAAAATTAATTTTGACGCCGTAAGGAAATTAACGAAAAACGTGCCTCACACTGAGAATTTTCCCTATAACGTCAGTAAGAGATAGATATGTCGTACGGAAGTCAATAGTATAACCGGTAGTTATAGAAGGTGAATGCTCAGCTACTGATCTTAACAACTTATCAGATTAATAGGCGTTACGTTCATTTATAAGTGAGCTTAAAGTAGACAATCCAGGGGTTGATAAAAATAATACAAAAGTATAAGTGCAAAAACTAAATTAAAACAACAATCCTTTTGTAACGACCCTAACCACTCAATTTATTAGCTAAATTATAACTGAAAGGAGAAAATAATAAAACTACTACAAAGTTATTATATGAAACGTACATGCATTATGTAATGTAAGTACATAATGTATTAGTTTACTCGGCCGGCAAGTGTGGCGAGGGAACACAGATGGAGAGCAAACACGGGCTTAACTGCACTAGACGAGTAGATTCCCTTTTAATTAAACGAGTTCTAGACGTGCTCACCGAGGCCAACTACTGAACACACATAAATTTATATAAAGTAAACCGACCGAGCTCACATGACAATCATAACTACATTTACAGATAGTTCTAAAGACATTTTACGAAAAGTCGTTTCAAAAACATTCATATTTCCAACAAAGATAAAAACATCTCACGTACAACGTGTTCCGTGAAGCTGTTTTTGTAAACGAACACTTCTTGCCATCATTAGACTCTTTCAGCATCTAAAACTAAAAAGATTTTGCACCGAAACGTAATTCTCTTAACTCTAAATAACTAACTTTGAATATTATTAAAATTAATTAACAAGGGTACTTACTTTTCTGTCATGTTATTTACAAGTTGCCTTAATAAGAGCCCCATCTGATCCACTACCTCATAGCACAAACATTCAAAATAAAACACAGGGACACTTTCAAAGTGAAAAGGGTCGAGCGGGTAATTGGAAAACATAAAACACAAAAACTCAATTTATATCCGTGCAACGCGTGTAAATAATATAAATTGATTTGGATCAATTTTAGCGGGGGGAATAATCACCGAGTTTTATTGGCAGTGCCTCGATCACAAGTGTTTTGTGAGTTAATAAGAGTCGCTATAAATTGTATGATAAAATGGTCGGTTTTGTTTTAGTGTCCCAGTGTCGGCCCCGCGGTTCGCTGCCTCATAAAGTGTCGTGTATCACATGTCCTGTAGGACGAATCATCTACAGGTGTTGTTCGATGTGATTTCCAATTACACTCGTACACTTTATGACTGCAGTTAGGTACTTGATTTATTGATTTTACCTGAATTTTGTGTACCTATCCTGTTTTCTTATTCCGGTATTTCAGTAGATAAATGGGTTCAATTTATTATTTACCTAAATGTGTAGGTGGTACGCCTACCTGTGACAGGTTTCCAGCACAATACTGCCACTAATTGTGCTCTACTTACTACTAATTTGTACCCTCGGGTAGTTTTTAAATACCATAGGAACCCACTTGAAGCCGTTCAATTTACATTAATTCTTTACCTTGAATCACGTTCGTCAACTAGAGACGTACTCAAAGAGCAACAACATAGATACGTAATAACAAAACATTATGTATCAATAACACACATGAAACGCGGCATCAATTTACTGATATAAATACGATGATACGTAGATAATCCGTAGTTAATATATCGAGCGGATGCACTCGGCGTTAATAAATGGCTTAAGCTTTTCAGTGCAGAATACCATTAGACATCATGGACTAAAAGGACCTGTTTGCAATACGTATTACCCGAAGCATTGAACTGAACAAGGCAATTTGAACTAATCTACAAGCAAACGGAGATCGCGTCTAGCTACACGCTGTATATGATAGTGGCCCGGAGTGGGGTAATAGCTGTCGAGGCTGCCCGACCAGCTAACTTAAGCTGAACAGCAAACTTAATGTAACTTCGTCCAGAGCCAAGAGTAGGCCTAATAATGGCGTCATTATATCACTCGCTTTATTATTCTCATAATGGTGACTGATCATAATTATTATTATTAATTTCGTTAAACGTTGATTGGTGCTCAGGAATCGAATGATATGGACGGTTTAAGTGTAATAGTGATAGGTATTCTGTAGTATTTGTTGCTCGCACGGGATCGGTTTGGGTATTAAGCTCACATGTCGGATATCTTTTGGATTATCGGGGAAATACAAATAGTAACGAGTTACTATTGACTGTTATTACGCTAGCATTTAACTGACGAGCATCGACAAGGTGCTCATTCCGACTTTTTCATTACCTACGAGATGTTCATTTGAAGGAATAAATTTGTGAATTGCGTCGAGTGGGTTTGAGTACCACTCACATACCGAACAATAATAATAGGAAGTTCATAAGTCTTATTCTTCTTCTTATTCGTGTGGTTAGTGACTAACCTGGTGTCAGAGTTTTAAACCCGCCCATGGGCCTCTGACTTGGCTTCACATGCAGTCGAGAAATATCTCTCAGGGCATGCCTGAGAGATATTTCCTGACGATGTTTTCCTTCACCGTGTGATCATTATTTAAGTCTTTGTAAATGGTTGTAAATGTGTGCATGTGAGCGTGTATGCACAGAGCGGAAGTGTAGTTTTGTCATGCTTCACTGTATTAATCGCAGCGCTACGTCTAGGTTTTTTTATTAGTAGGTACTGCAGTGAAATATATTGTATGTGTATATACTGCAATGAAGAGCATTTTTTGTTGTAGCCGTTGAACTATTCAAACAAGACTTCAGCGTAGGTAGTTAGATATGTAGGCAGGTGAAAGCAGTGATAGCCTAGTGGTGTGACCGTAAGACTGCCAGTTCATAGGTCTCGAGTTCAAACCCAAGCTCCCAACCTCTGACTTTTCGGATTCCTGTGCGTATTGTAAAATTATCACTTGCTAAAAAGCGGTGAAGGAAAAGATCGTGAGGAAACCGGCATGCATGAGAGATATTTCTCGACGGCACGTGAAGCCAAGTCAGAGGCCCATGGGCGGCTTTAAAACTCTGAAACCAGGTTAGTCACTAACCACACGAAAAGAAGAAGTAGTAGGCAGGTAGTATCTACTATCGTTTTTCGTTTCCTATGTATAAAGTTATCGGCTAGGCCGCAGGTCGTCAATAACTTATGAACAACGTATCTGAGCATACCCGTGACTATAATTACATAAAGGATTACCAAAATACATTTGTTCAGTTCAGTTCAGTTCTATATTAGGATTCAAAAGCCCAGCTAAAGTTATACTAAGTATAGTTTACCAAGAATCCCGGATTTAGAAATGTCATGTAAGTAATTCGGCAGCTAAATTATTTATTTATTCTCTTGATAGAAAAGAGAATAAGATAAATTAGGTACGCAGTGGGTGTACTAACGGTTATCTAATTGTAGTGTCGGTGCACGCGCGGGGCGCGTGTTGCAACGTTGGCGCGCGTGCGCGGTGCAACGTTGCTTGGCGCGGCGTGTGGCGTGACGTCACAGCGGACATGTTGCACTGCTCACAGTGCTCACGGCTCGATCACTAACATACTAATGCGGGGAAACTAATGTACTGCTTTATTCTGTAACTAGCTTTTGCCCGCGACTTCGTTCAAGATCCAGGATAAAAAGTAGCCTGTGTCCTTCTCTAGGTCAAGGTCTTCTCATGTGCCAAAGGAGATGTTTGATTTTAGGCTACCACTATTTACACTATAGAGAAATAGGAAAAAAAGGAGGATTTTCATAAAAATACAAACAAATTAATTTGAAGAAGCGTACGAAAATTATTATTTAGGAAGATTTTTAATAAGGTAACCCTATTTTTAGGGCAGCCGTGACAGTTGTGTTTGATAAGATCCCATGATGTTTGACGAGTTTGACAGTTTTAAGCTTCGTGACGTTGTCTCTCTTCGTCTTTGCTGCCCTCAGACCAACAAAAAAGGCCTTTTTTTGTTGGTCTAAGTTGCTGGCGTAATCGAATAAAATATCCTGTTGTCCTATTTTATTATAATACGTAAAATGATACTCAAGTATTTTCGGAATTCATCTGTGTTTTTTTATCGCAGATACACATAGACTGGCTTTTAGTGATAAGACCGCTTATTGTGTCACCCTATGTAAAATGTCTAAATTTATTTCTGTAATTTGTATGGTGTGCGTAATAAAGAATATTATATCTATTAACTAAATCTAAACTGTTTACATTTCAACTTGTTTGAAACAAGAACCTAAGATCCACCGCGAATGGCGCTTTTTCTTACAAACGCACTTGTGTACATAGTGCTAGCCCAGGCTCTCTCTACACATTTCTGAAACATCTCTTTCATCCAAATTCGATCAGCCGTTTTAGCGTGAAAGCGTAACAAACAAACAAACAAATTCACTTTCGCGTTAATAATATTATATATATATTTAGAATATCTATTTGAAACACTTAAAATAGACCATCTACACTCACTCAGGCAACAAATTGCCTTTCTGATTTATTATTCAATCATTTATGAGACCTTTTATGATGCCTCCCGTTAATCAAAGGGAGTTATAAGAAAAACTGATACTTATTTAATAAACTAATAAACATACGAGGTACGAGTAGTAGAGATAACGTCGAGTTTCTGACAAACAGTATTCAAAGGACGGAATTATTGATTTGATTATAGGCGGCGAGTTCATTGAATCGTATTACATACTAAGCTACGAAATCTATAAAAAACTTTCAGGCGTTTAAGTTATAAAAGTTAAAATGATATAATATTAAAAGAATAAAACACAACAAAAGTAATAAAAGCAAATTAGAGCAAACATTTATGTGTCTAACTACAACTAATCAACACAATAATATCGTATGGGACCCATGTTTCGGCACAGAATAAGGGAAATCCGAAAACAAAAACCGTTCGGGCGAGCGTGGGGTCTGCGGGCCGCAGCTGCAATTACCTAATGATGCGCAGCGGTTACCCAATTACAGCGACTACCGCTGCATTTACGTTTTTAGTTCCGCTGATTCAGCCGCTTTGCTCGATAATTTACTGAGCAGGAGTGCTGAAAATTCGCGGATTGGCACGGCAAATAAAAACGTGAATTATGTGTGGCGTGTGGGCACATAATATGTTAAGCATTGAAGTTTGTGAGATAGATTTCTCACAAACTTCAGCTGAAAATTATATCGATGCCTGAAAGTCCATAGCATTGATGACCCTTTGAGTTTCCATAACTATAATATGCAACGTCACGTAGAGGCTAGTGCGAGGTTTTTATCATCGCAAATTAGGTTCCGCCGGTGTAGCCTTCCCAAACAAAGTGAGAGAGATGTTAATTTAATGTACGTCGGTGTCACTCGAAGCGGACCCGCAGCTCCGACTTTCAAAGGACTAGGGCAGCCACGGATTCTCTATTATGTAAATTTTCGCGTAATTTTCTCGGTGGGAGTTTGCCGGCCAGACTTTGTAACACGAGTGGCCTCTCATTAATACTTACCTGAGCTCTTCAATTTTTGAAGGACAACGTAAATTTACAAATGCTGATTCAGTTTAAATGGTCGCAAATTAAAAAGCAAATCAACCTACGATGGTACAATTAACCTGAAACCCTTGTAAACGGCGAGTCGTTAATTGTAGTCTGAAAGAAATGTCTTTTCAAACAAGTCCGAAGTACACTCATGTTGAATAATACACAAATAATAACGACAGGTACTTAAATGATAGCCTTCTGAATGTTTCCGAGAGCTTCCATTTGTAATGTAGGGCATATAATACGAAAACCTAACGGGTACTAATCCGTAGATGAGCCGTCGGTTTCGTACGAACATCTGCGGCCGCGACAACAACGACGCGGAGCGAAACAAAAACGAAATGAGAAAGGTTTGGAAAGTCGTATTGTGGCAAGTTGCGATGAAGCAGGAGCTTGCAGCCCACATGTATTGTGTACCCCAGCCCGCCCGGCCACGCGCAGCTAGCGTGAGTTCCTAGAACTTCACCTGACCTCGCCTTTTTGCCAAATACTTCTTCACGTGACTCTTAAACTGACATCACAACTAATGACTATGACAAAAGTTAGTTTTCCTTACATGTTCTAGTAAAGTTATGTTTTAGTTTTACTTTCATGTAAAACAACTATTTTAACAATACAATGCTATGTACAGTGTACACGAATTCAAATTAAATCTTACGTGTTTCTTGGTTGTGAAAACGTGTTTAATTTAAAAAATTAATTAACCTGTGAAGTATCTCTACGAACGAGATAAACCTACTTACGTGTCAGTTTATGTTCCGAATGGGGTATTAAACAGAGTCTTTAATTTTAGTAACTCGTATTTTATGTAAGCGAATAAACGTTTTACGAGGAGCACTATACGTGAGTTGCTTAAATATCAATACGGTCCGTTCATTAACCATTTCTTGCGAAAGCTGCGATTCTCGTTTCCCGCGAACACGAATTGCTTGATAACATAAAAATAAAAGTAGTTTAGGAGCACTATCAGAAGCAAACAATACCTGGTATATATTACCTAATATATAATAGATTCCTCACTTTACGGGTTCGTGTTTCTAGATTAATTTTCCGATAGTTTATCAACGATCGATCGGTTCAGTACGAACAAAATTGAATTCAATCATTATAATAGGCTTTTATTTTGTTCCAAAGTTTTCATTTGAATAATAATAACAGCATGAATACTAGGATCGTTAATACAACGAAACACGCTGAAAAGTTTCACTTTTCGCCCCATTTACAAGCTAGTGATAAAAATGTTGAAGAGTATTCTCGGCTTTCGTCGTCCTGTATCTATGTAGCACCTTCGTGAAAGTTAACATCTCTGGTATGGGTGATAATACTTTGATAATCTACCTCGGGAGGCACATTAACGTGATGCGGTGGCTGCGAGTAGCGATCTGTGAACGAGCCGCCGCGCCGTGACCGGACTGAATACAATTACTGGAATAGTGTAATTAAATTGCAAAGTTAGAGCTTCATAGCTGCATATTAAAAGGTATAAAAAGCATCGCGCTATGAAGTTTTAATGATATTACTTTTGCATACATGGTTTGAGTGTTTATTTTAATTCTAAATCCAAATTGTAAAAGCCCGTCGCCTTTAATTATCATAAGTTGTTTTCAACTTCAAATTATTACGAACGCAAAGTTTTAAAAGCCGTTTATCATTGTCAATCATGCACCTGTCTATCTCTCAGATGTAACGTTCGTTCTCATAAATTATTGGAGAAGTCGCTGGAGAGCTTTTACGTTTATTAGATCATCAAACAATTTATCCGTGACAACTGTTCAGAAGTTGCGGACGCGGAAAGCTGCCTACTGCCATAAATAACCCACAATAGCGAGTAGTCAAAGAGCCAAAGTTTGTTTTACACATGTGTATGTAATATCGGTTTAGTTGGAACATCAACAAATAGGATAAACAAAGCCCAAGTAAGTACGTACCTATCGTTGGTTGTTTTATGTATGTGCGAAAGACGGTAACGTGAAATAGGGATATTGAATTCTAAGCGCGTCTCCGACGAGCGAGCGTACGTGCCGCACGACCAACTGTTCCACAGCCTCGACAAAAAGTCCGAATAGATGTGTCCCGCAAAGAGGATAAGAAAGGGGCCATTGTGCCCGATGCACTAGCGAGCTCCTGCAAATCTCAAAACATCTCCAAAGGACATAACGAGAAAAGTTGTGTGCGTTCTCACCGTCGCCGCCGCCCAGTCCGAGTCTCAGATTCTATTATTATTTATTGCTCAATAACCATCCAACAATTTTTATTGCTTGTAAACATCTGTCTCTCAGCAGGAATATCCTTTGCTACCGTTTCTTTGCATTTTATTATGAAGTGGTTCAAGTTGGAGCAATAAATCTGATTGTTAGCTCAGCTAAGTTATATTCGTAGTCGTAGGAATAAGAAATATGTTAAAGATGTGTTCTTTCTTAGAGTTCAGTTACATTTAGGTGTATGAAAGAAAGTATTTATAGGGATGTAATATGTGGTATTTCCATCACATAATCATTGTAATACATTTTAGAAGAGGGTAAACAGGATACCTGTAGAGAGAAACGCAAATAGTACAGTAGGGAAAGCTAGAGGGTTCTCGGGCTGGTCTGTTTGCTCGCACGCGGTCGGCGGCTTCGCCCGGCTGCCTCCACACAGTTCACATTGTGTGCTGCACCCCTCCTGCCAACAAATGTATGGCTTGTGGCTACATTGCCACAAATTAATTTGTAAAACACATTATTGTACCTATTGGACGATTTTATTTGAAGTGAATTGAATTTGTTTGTAAGGAATACCTATAAATAGTCGTAGTAAAAAAAAACTGTCTAAAACTTCATAATCTCACTAAAAATCTTAATACTATCGGCTATAGTGTCCCCAGACCCTGGCCCAGTAGTTTTTGTTTTGAACCCGGAAAGAGCAAGACTAATAAACACAGATTACCCCCTAATAAATAAAGGGTAGCAATTATTTTCAGTTAATCTCGCAAGGAATACGTAAATTCGTACATCAGTTAACATGCGTAACCTACTACCTCTACATTGTAAGCATATATCTCTACAATACAGCACTTAAGCTAATCAAATTATCCATTAGATACTCGGGCTATACTCTCGAAGCGATGCCGTGTAATTAAGATAGTCTGAACGTATAAAATATTGTTTTTATCAGTAGTTAATATTCTATCGACGTTGTACAGCTCAGTGATTGTACTTTATGTAACAGTGCCTGTTACTTGCGATACTGGCTGAATTCATAAATTGAAAAGCACCTTTTTAGTGTTCTATTTCTAAATTGAAGTGAATTTTCTAAATTCCTCAGGGTTAGCCAGGAACAAAAGCGGAGGCCATCAATTCCACTTATCTATACAATTATTCAACTACCATCATAATGTGGGTTTCCTTCGAACCTTTGTCTGTAATCGAAACACTAAGCCGAAGTGATTTAAGATTATGGTGTGGGATAATGGCGTTCATTTTCGTTTCTACGTGGCACAGGTGCGATACCAAATTTTTCTTAAAATCGTGAAATTTATGTCCGCTGTAATTTCGTTTAGCGAAATTACTCTTGTTTAAGTATCAAGGTATGGCTCTGTTGACTCAGCTACTCTTCGTTTAGAAGTGAGCACTGTTTTTAGTTGAAGTGTTTATTCACCTCAAGAAATGCCAGGGGTGTTTTAGGGATAATGATAAAGCCACACACAAAAGTTTCTCGTTTACATAGAGGTAATTTCCTGTTGTGTACATCTCAAAATTATTCCATACATACGCAGGAGGTATATTCGTGTTGCCGAGCTCTCAAGAAGCCCCCTGACCCAGTAAAGCAAAACTTTGCGCATTATTGTGGGTATATTCAACAACACAAGTGAGCTCTGTAAAATTTCACACTTTCACATATAATAAACTTTGCAGGAAATATTGCACGTGACGTTTCTATATTTATGCTGCATGTGAATATGCGTTTGATGTTGTAGGTGTAAAGTTGGTAGTTGTATTTATTTTAGTTTTGTTGTAGACTGTACTCATCTGTTGGGTACTCAACAAACATAGGGCTGTCACCCGACCCGTACCGTTATTAAGTTCGGGGTCTCACTATCCTGTATCCCAATGAAATCATCAGAAGGAAAATTTTCATCCTTATGGTCCTACGAACCCTGGTTGTAAGTCAAAACTGTTGTTCAAACTAACATTAACAGGAGAGTAAATATTCATACAAAGTTTGATACTATGTTTGCTTATAATATCTATCAGGGACGCTCTCAATCTCATTGAAACTTTAGAATATCAATGCTAAACTTAGGAACAATAGATTTGATAACATAATTACAAAGGATTTGAATCACCTGAAAAGCTTACATCGGATTTCACCATCACGTGTTATCATTCCTATTTATCTAACTTACAAGAAAAGCTATATTTTGAAGAACGGGTAAAAAAAAACGTATTTCTGAAAGATAATACGAAAGATAAAATAGAGGAAACGAACCACCTGCCACACATTTCTCATCAGGATTCCTATATCCACAGATTCGAATAAGCCGTGAATGACAAGTGAGTGATCATTGAGGCAGTCCCGCGGGCACAGATTATCGTCATCGCTCGTCCGGCACCGAACGTCGGCCGCCGGACGTCATCCGTGAGGATTCGGCACGCATCATAGCCGTATCATTGCACCGTCAGTGAACGCCCATGTTAAAGCAAGTCTCATATAATAAATAATGTTTTTCGTGAAAGATAATTTAAATATGTATAATGTAGGTATAATTTTGATACGTCTGCGTATTGTGTTTAATTAGGTTATTCTTTCTGTGGTTTGTGACATTATCATTTGGCTGAAGAGTTGACTATAACATAAAATAAAATTATAAAAGTTTCCTAAAACACGACAATTCTAGTCGTACCGTCAAGATTGAGTTTACAAACTTTTGCTATGTATGAATAATAATCTGATTAAGAAATGTTTCGTTATAATATTTGATTACTATGCGATTTTACTTAGCTTATCGATTGAATAAACAGTGTACTTTGCAACAACAACTCTAGGACGCAACAAATTAATTTCGTGGCCCACTGCATATCTATCCATACGACCTTTTAAACTGATTGTTATTCATTTGCAAGTTGAAAAAATAAATCCAATTATATGGAGTGTTGTGCCAAAAATAAAACGAGACAACCTTTTATACAGACTCTTTTTTGTTTTATACAAAGTGATGTTTTAAAGCTTAATATCTGCTCGCGAGGACATCGTCAGCTCTAGTCTAGGAACTATGGGCCCCGCGGGAGTTTTAGGCTTTTACTAAATATTACACAAAAACTTTGTAGAGAACTTTGCGCCTTTCAAGTTGGGAGTCTCTGTACGGTCTCCCTATAAACTAAAGCTGTATGCGCCCTTGGCCACTACAATCTTAATTTGGAAACTTTAGAAGCTCCTGACTATGAGACTTTATACTATTCGTGATAGGCATCTTCCTAAACTAATTTCATATAATTAACAAAATAGGACCTACTACTTACTATTCAGGTTTCACTCAAGATAAAATTGCCGCAAACGTTGTTCATTGTTCTCGTTCGTTTATTTTAATTGCATTGGCATTTTATTCTTTTCTGATCTATTCTGATACAGTATTGTGAAATTCGATTTTATGTAATATGAGTTTTGCTTGTTTTATTGACATACAAACCAAATTATAACAATATTATAACCAAAGTATTCAATAACTGTGTAGAACAGAGAGACAATTCCTTACATTATATTCCAAACATGGCTATTTTAGCAAAATTAGTTAATATTTCGTTTCTGGCCTTGACGTGTTTACACGTTCTAATGTGACATGATAATTATCACAAAGACAAAGGTTTTCAACGAAGGAGATACTGTTAACTGTCAGAAGTGACGTAAACTCTCGGTACAACAACAAAATCTTGAATACCGTGTCAGAACGGACAGGTTGTGCGAGATTTAAACTATACGTACCAAGTAAATGTATTGAACAGATACGTACGTAAGTTACATTTGTATAGGTGCTGTTGCCGGGCACTATCGGATCTGCACTGAATTGCATGCGCAATATGTTCCTTTGGCAAGCTATCTCTGCAGCTCACTGTACCTTATCGCTTCCTCATTGACGCATGACCAGGCTGATGTAACATGAATGATCATTGGTCAACAGATGAACTCAATCACTATGTGTCCCTCCGACGATCTCACACCCTGCCACGATTATTTATGAATGTGGATTTAAATCTATGCTGCTTACTCCTGCGTAAAAGTCAAATGAGTGAGATTGATAGCCTTGTAGTGATGGATTGCCAACGCAATAGTTTTAGGATTACAATGTAGTGTTAGCGCATCAGTTGCAATATTTATTCGTTGTTCTGCTGCAGTTTCCGTAAGCCTTAATTGTGCAATTTGAAGCTTAACCCCATCACTAATAAAAGCACGAGTGACTCTGAATGCCACCCACTTTCTGAAGACGCGAACTCGGAAAGGTTGTGAAGTAATGTGAAGGGATGCGAATAAAATATTAAAATATATGAGTACGACATTTTTATCGTGTAATTGAGACGCTGATGTGGGCGGCGAGCGAGAATTATTTGTTTTTTGAAAGAAAAGTTAACTCTCGTTAGGAAACTGAATATTACAAATGGAGCATAGACCAATAAAATACCTATCCCAGTAAAAGCAAGACTAAAGATTTTCTTAGTTATGAATTGTGACACTCGTTATTCTACCTAAAGTTAATTAAAATCCTACCAAAGTTTGTGTTAATCTCTGTTCTTCCTAAATAAAGCACCCTAGTTTGGCTTTCGCGGAAAGTTCTGAAGACCAGTTTTGGACTTTGGCTACATCTAAAATTCATGAAGTTATCTATTTAGTAAAATATAATAAAAGATGGAAGTAATGACATAAAAGATATTGTGGCGTAATTTTTACTGTTCCCGAAATTGGCGTGGTGTGTAGTCGAGTTCATGCGTTTATGTGGCCATGAATAATACGGCATAATACATAAAGAGGTGTAATATAAAGCATATTATATGATGGCACTTTGGGTGCAGTAGTCAGAAGCTGTAAAGTATATATATATCTATATATTAGTGCTCCCTTTATGAAAGAGACAAAGAAATCTTGGGCGCAGTAACAAAATATGTAACAAATAAATTATTCATTAATTTAACTACTTTTTACATAGATATTAAACATGAACGGTACTTACTTGTAATTTTGTTATGATTATGTTTGTTTCTGCTATTTGTTTTGGTATACAATCTATTCTTACAAAATTTACGATCTACATAGATTTTTCATAAGTAGAATTCTTTGGGCATACAACAAATGGCGATTTTTCTGTACCGTAATGATTTGCCCATTTCTAGTAGGGTTTAACTTTGCCTGCTTACAATGAATAGGTACGTGTACTCGCTTTGTTTGAACGAATGACATCGAAATAGCTCTATCGTGTATAATTTCAATCATTTATTTCCTGGCATATGGTACAGCAATAGATTTGACTGTGACGAGTTTATATATATATGTTTTTTGTAAGTTAAAAATGGTAATACCTACCTAGCTTATTTAGATACTTGAGTGTGAATTCACTGTTAATAGATATTGTTGGTAATTAACAAACATTTATGAATGAGAGTCTGAGGATCGAACTTGCAGTAAGAGTGGCCTGTGCCAAGCAGTGCCTGGTAAAGGCTGAAGATGGAAGGTCCAACGTTGGATGCCTGTCGATTGCAACCAAGTTGCAACTTTTTACCTTGACTAATCAGCATAAGTATACCTAACGTTTTCAGTGCTGGTGCACAGGCCTCCTCTCTGCGAGAGAGAGTGGGCCGTGATTCACCATGAAGGCCCAGTGCGGGTTGGCGGATGTAACATGCCTTCGAATTTGCTGGTTCTATGACATGACATTCTACTTTATACCTTGCCTTGACTTGATAAAATTAGGTCACTACCAAAATTACCATCTAACTCACCTCTGTTTCGACTAATAACAATATAACTGCATCTGTACTAATTGGAGGCACACTTGGCTACAAGATGTGACGTTAGTGGCGACGGGTTATCATGTATGAGCGACTACGTAGTTAACCTAATTAAATCAGTTGCCTCAGCTACCTGCAATTCTAAGCACACGCCTGGAAGGAGGAGAATAGATTTTGTAGGAGAAAAGATGCTAGAAGAAATGGAGAAAGTAGGAGGCAGATATGTATGATTTTTTTTATACCTAGGTACGTACGAGTATGTAGACTGTAGATATAAATATGACTTTTTCATGAATATATTAGTATGGCTTTTGTACAATAGAAATAAATTCATTTGTGTAGTACATTATTTTCCTGTAGGTATTGTAAGTTTGATTTTCGTGAGTGATGTATGATATTAAAATTATGAAGCAAGGAATAGTCGATATGGCGCTTTTAATTTAAAAAATTTGTTTGATAAAAAGGGGTGGTTAAGTATGGTTCCCCATATTTTCCAATAGAACCTAATAATATTCAATTTATAGAAATAAGACGACTCGTCTCAAATATTAGTCCATTCGGATTCAAATCTCCCGAAATGTGACTAATCACAGTTATCACATTATCGCTAAATTATTCTCGTATTTCGTAGTCGTCCCAACAAATATTTTTTTTCAAGAAACCTCTCTAAAAATAATATAATTAATTATTACTTGTTGCTTTTGGCGGACTCGGCAGACTTGTTCATTCTCTTATAGGTACAGGGTGGCAGGGACGTCGACGCGAAAACTGTTACCATGGATTCAGTAGGTGATTCTGAACCCCCCTGCGTTGAAAATTGCGTCGGTTATTTTAAAAAAAATCTGCTGTTCAATACAAAAGTTTTCACGTCTATGACCTTGCCTGTACATAGTAAAATCGGCCAAGTGCGTGTCGGACCACGCACAATGAAGAGTTCCGTAGTTAGGATAAATTTATTCCTTTTAACTTCGTTTTATATACTACTTCTGTGATTTTTTTACAAATCCAAGTACAATCATTTAGCTGGCACACTTGACTCTAACAAAAATTTGAAAGATCGAAAAATATATTATTTGGGACACGCACAGGAAATACAAACAGTGAGTAATAATAAAAATAAAAACACTTAAAAGCACTTTAAAGCTTAATATTTCGCAAACGGAACCCTGAATTGAAAAATGATTCTCACATACTTTCAATATTTTTGAACGACCTTTTCAAAGACAACCCACACCATGGGATAGACGAGAAAAAAAAAATACTCCCACTTTATAAGTAGGGGAGGTCCCCTAAAAAAATATATATCTAGATTTTATTTTACCACTTCGTCGGCGTAATTAATATATACCCATGCCAAATTACAGCTTTCTAGTACTTACCGTCTCCGAACTAAGCCACGGACAGACAGACAGACAGACGGACATAGCGAAACTATAACTATAATTCTTTATTACGGAACCCTAAAAAATGGTATTCGAAATTGTTTTTTTTTTAATTTTGGGCAAGCTCAATCTGTTTCCAATTATTTCACAATATCGAGTGACTTCTTATTAAAGTTTATTCACATTTCCTTTTAATTAAAATGGGAATGTTTACATTATTTAACAAGGTAGGCAAACTTTCTGGAACATCGTAATCATTTGTGTACGAACTTCTCTCCTATAATGAGGTACTCACTTACAAGTAGGTATTTACGTTAACTTTCTTTCTGCGAGTTACTTTAATATTCATTTTGGGTGATTAAACATAAGTTTAGTACACGGAAGTAACACCTTTGTTAAAGAAGGTAGGTACATAATTGTGAAAGAGAATTTGAAAAATAATGAATGTGAGTTTAGATAGTAATGTAATGAATTGTTGTGAATCAGAAGCATTCAAGAAACCAATCCGTATATTATAAGGGAGCGCGATCGCACCGCGCGCCCCTTTTCGCTCGAGAACCGTCGGACCATCAACACGTCGTCGTAGTGACCGACGTGAACTTGCAGTGGCTCAGGCTCGACCTGAAGCTGCAGTAGCTCAGGCTCGACGTGAAGCTGCAGTGGCTCAGGCTAGACCTGAAGCTGCAGTAGCTCAGGCTCGACGTGAAGCTGCAGTAGCTCATCCTCAGGGGCCTCCAGCAGACCTAGGGCTCTCCAAGCCTGTGTTGGAGACCACTAGAACTGAAGACATCATGAAGGAGACCGGGGCGGCCCTCTGTCAGGAGAGGCCGTGTTGTGAATCAGAAACATTAAAAAAACCAAACACTATATAAGGGAGCGCGATCGCACCGCGCGCCGCTTTTCGCTCGTGAACCATCGGACCATCAACACGTCGTCGTAGCGACCGATATTTATTTTTCATAATATTGTTACTAAATTGTTGCTTGATTGATTTTTGAGCTGTAGCTGTGAACTTTTGCTTTAAAAAAAAAAAGATAACTTGCCATCTAGTTTGCAAGAGTATATTATATATTCTTCCTTAGAAACATTATACATATATCATGACTGAAAGTCTTGTATAGACACTTTGTAAATATCTTGATGTTTATACACAACAAAATAGTTTTCTTCCTACTTTTCCATCTTCAGTAAAAGCTTATATTTAGCAGGTCAAAGAATCAATCGAGACTAATATTTTACCTGCGTTTCTACACGTCTCGGCCAGCACTAAGAAATTACACCGACAAACGTGTAGAGGCATTGTGGTGTTGTGTTGTGTTGTGTGATGTTGTGGTGGCCAACGGTGTTGGTATGCGACGGCCCGGCAATGTGTTATGATAGTTGGTACTTTGTGCATATATAGTTATGACATTTTTGCCAGATTACCTAATGTAAATGGTATAGTCCAGTTGGTTCGGGTAGTCTAAGAAGCCGTGAAAGGATAAATAAGTACAGAAATAATTGAACAGTACAGAAGTAGGGAAACATGAATAGGTACCTATATGCACTTGTTTCAACTGTTAGTTTGATTTTTGTTAAGATAATATTCTAATAAATAGATTGTTCAGTGAATATCCATGAACTAGATATTTGAAATCTGAATAAAAGTAAATGTTGACTTTACTCAATTTTGGCAAAACTAAATATTGATCAGCCTTCGATTCGGCTGACCTGTTTCTAGTTTTGACGTAACGCGCCTATGTAAACTAATATAAAACAAGACGTAGGTATCGCACGGTTGAAAAGTCAACGCAATCTTGGCAAAGGGTCCCGTGTGACTCTCACCAAAGAAATTACCCGAGATTTGCATAAAGGAGACTCAAGGGATCGTCTTTGAAACTCGCCCTAAGTTTGTGGACATCCCAACATGCTTTATATTAAGTTACGCTTTGCTTTGTTCTAAGTAGTGTACTTTGGCACTAAATAACGGGGATACGTGTGAAGATAACAGGTTGTATCTATATCTTGCGCCTCCTTGTCGGGAGATATCCGCCCTTAATCGCAAACCATAAGGAATACGAGGGAGACGTGAGAGCTCTCCTAGTTAACAATTATATCGCGCGAGTGTTCGCCCGCCCCTCCGCACTTAATTACGGTCGCGTTAGTTTGTTATCAATCAAGATTGACACTCTGGTAATTGTAATAAGTTACATTATGCTCTAATTAATGCTGTACCTATTCGTAAATGTCAATTAGCGTTCACGCGCAGTATCGACACGCGGTTATTTAACGCAAATATTTCAGTACAGTGCACATTTGGGCGTGACGCAACAATTGAGTGTGCGGATAGTAATTTAAGATTATCTCTCGGGCTAATGGCGGCAGTTAGACTGACTATCTGGCACACGTTGGACAGCACATTTGTCCACGCGACAGGTACAATTACCGGGAACCGGTCTCATTCGTTCAAATACCTAACCGATTTACCTTTATCTGGTCCTCGCACACAATTATTGTTTTGTGTTGCGCCACTCGTATGTTACACGGTCATAACATAGTCGAGCAAATCTTGTGAATACTTTTACAGATAGTTGACTATTCTAATGAAATTCTTGATGATCAAAACTCTAAACAAAGACGTCCTAAAAGTTTTGCAAGAACATACGCACAAAGCTCGTAATTTCCCCGGAGATGTCTGAGGCCCCTAGTTAAATTAGCTTGGCTAAACATTCCTTAATGAGCTATATTTTTCAACTGTAGACGCTTCTTGAATGTTTTCGTCTCCATATTTTTTCGTCTATAGACTTCATTTTGCGGAATGTTTATTTATTCAGTTATTAAAATTTAAATAATATAGGCTATTCACATTGTAACTTCTGAAAAGTAGCTAGTGTAGTATACAGAATTGCCGAGTTGCGTAGAATAAATCAACGACACAAAAGGGAAAAGCTTGCAGCATTGTACGGCTTAGGCTCTGGACTTTCTTTTTTGTTTTATTTCATATTTTTTTGTAAATGAAAAGCATTTACTGAATTAATCCTGATTTCTGAAAGTCAGATCATGTTCAGAATACGATTCACAAATGTTTGGTTATATTTTGATACTAAGTTCTGCCCGCGACTTCGTTCTCGTGGAAGTCGTAAGACATCACAAATATACTGCTGATTTTTCAATAGTCTGATAACTTTTATCTGACGAATAAATATTGTGGTTTGACGCTTTTTTATAGAAAATGTGTCAAACTGTCATATTTATTCTTCTGATTAAATTTATCTGACTATTGAAAAATCAGCCCTTAGTAAATTTGTACTGAGCGTAAAATCTGGTAAATAATGCTAGGTACTACACTCGTAGCGATTTCAAAATTTCACGTCCACATACAGATTTTAAATAGCTAGGACAAATCTGTAGCGATTTCCTATTGGTAAACAAGTTTACCTTTTTTAGTGAATTAAGTATTAATTAATTACTAACTATTATATAAATAGTAGTATTTTTTTAATTTTAAACCAACAGTTAAAGTAAAAAAAAGAATCACAAAAAATATCAATGGTTGGGACCGAACTTACAACCACTGCCTGGTTTGGATAGAACTCATGCAACCGCTTAGTTATTTGCTGTTATTGAAAGTTAGCTGAAATAGCCGTTCTTATATTTCATGATTGACTGCTTAGCTCCATAAAGGTATAGCGTGATGATAATCATTTAAAATGTTAAATCGGTAACTATCTGCAATATCCTAACATTTAGCAAATAGCGTGATAGTTACCCTACAGTTTGACCACACTTTAGGGAATATCTATACAAAATTCTAACAGAAACCGTCCAGCGGAATTTGCGTGATGCTGGAACATACATACAGACAAACAGACAAAAATTCTAAAAACTATATTTTCGGCATTAGAATCGATCCAGGACCTCGTAGCAATTAGTTGTGACGAGTTGACTAAAACACCAACCACCAATAATAACCATTAGTTGATACGAGGTTTGACAACATATTAAATAGAATAAGCTTCCCGAATACCGAGAAGTATCATAAGCCGAACCTTTGACAATATCATCGACTTTCATTAAAGCATTAATAATTAACCGTGCAATATTAGCAGCAAATAATACTCACGTATACAAACATGAGAGTGTAACGTGCAAATGGCGTATGTGGGGCATGTTAACCGTGGGGTGATGTGATGTGGGCACATTAACGTGCCCAGCGATCGAATACGCGGGGGCGTGTCACCGTTGGCAGCGACATGGATGCACGAACGTAATTTCTTCAAAGATGAGGGTCGCGATAACAAGAAACCTGACAGATGTCCAACGTCGCATCGACGAACCAGATTGACATGTGTCGCGGACCAGCTCTAATACTTGCTATTACTCACGTAGCTTTTAGCTGATTGTAAAGCCATTTTTGTAACTCTCTAATAGGATTTTTAGTTTTGTTTTCCTTCTTTTATGTTAAATGAATCAATATAAACCAATTAAGCACCCATGAACAAATACAATTTGGAATTCAAAATAAGCCTCATGTTGCTGAACTGAAGTAATTAATTTCGCAGCAGTTTAGACTCGTAAGTATTTAATGGCAATCGGATTTATGCATCAGTGTTACTATCTAATACCATTCAATGTAATCGTATTAAGCTCTTCTAACCTGTAATTGTACCTAATACGTGTATTACATTTACTCTTACCTATATATTTTACCAAGGCTTATAACAGAGCGTAAGATTTATTCTAAAAGCCGAATGCTACAATAAGAACATCACACCGTCAAAGAAACTCTGGCTACATGAAATCTCACTAAGAACTGGTGGTAGCAGTTTTCTCATATCAACAAATATGATTTTCTTTATGTATTATCATAGAAATGTGTAATAAGATCACACATAAGTAAAAATATTCCAAATCATAAGAAAAATAACCTGGTGCTGGAGTTGTGTCACGCATCACATCGGTGCTAGAGGATAATAAAGCGCGTCTGTATATTTCTTTGTGAACACTTTTCCTCCAAAACTTTTTACCTACTATTTCAACTTTTTTATTCAACAACTGTCAAAATGTCTATGGAGTGCGCACACTATTTTGTGTCACAATAGGGTATTCCCGGAGCGTAGGGCCGCACTTGTGGAATTTAGTTAGAAACTTAAGGAATTTACTTGTTCGATCTCGCCAAGGTGAAGTAGTGTTGTAACATATTATTATATGGCTTGTATTTTCAGGAATATTTGTAGACGAATCTTTTGTTATTTGTCAAGAAGAAATATATTTATTAGTTAAATATTCAATTATTGTCTAAATACAAAATAGTATTACAACAAGAGCTCTCAAAGGTACCTGCTTACAAGATCATTAACAGTACAGTGTAATACAGCTCTGTAGCAATGTAGCAGCTGGTTCGAAAATGTTTCGCCAGTCACCCAGCCATAGACTATTGATTGAAGAGAAATCTTTATCAGAATAATTTATCATTTTCAGGCAGAAATACCTCCAGCTTTTACTCGATCTCCGAGCAATTCTTTCGTCCAGAGGAAAATCTAATTTTATTTCAGTTCTTACCTACCTGTTCATTTTAGATTTTTAGCGCTTACATAAATCACTCGTCATTGACATTTAAATATTATGTCCTAATGAATCATCCTGCTGAATATGATCGGATACGCTGTAATAATGTAAGCCGACCATTTATTCCCCGCAGTATATAATTACAAAGTAAATGTAGAAAATACTTGGAGCTTATCAGAAAGGCCTCATCTACATTTCATCGTTGGTCGCTCCCGAGATAAATGAATGGAGGATGGTGGTTTGATTACTATTCATAAATTGGCGAGTTGTGCGCAAACAAAATTGTTACGTCGCCTAACACCGGCGCGCCACGGCACGGCGCGACGACGTTGCGGGGCCCAACCCGCCTCCATGCTGGCCGACTGTTGCTGCAAATCAAAAGGGCACACCACCAAACTTATTTTCCGGTTCCACGGTTTCATATTTACATAACAGATTTCGACGCCTCGCTAAAATGAAGCGCGGCTTTTTAAGTAAAAATTCTGGAAAATGTTCCAATCCGCCATGTTCTTTGTATGTTATTATTACAGATTTTTGTGAACGCGGTAATATTCTACATTAAACGGTCTGATTAAGCAAATGTCTTGAAGATGGCAGCGATATTTAATTATCCAATCCTTTTGTAGAAATTGATGCCTAAGTTTTAGTATTAAGTCTATTTTCTTATTTTAAAGTTTTGAGTCTATCTTTTGCTATCTATAGTTTATGCCAATGACATGTAGGATTTTTTATCATGTTATTGTGTTTTAAGTTCTCACTGGAGAATTATTCTGCAGTCAATATCCAACTTGTTTGTGCCTTGCATTGCTAATTTAATGAAGGATAGCATTGCTCATTTGCAGTTGCGTAGAATTAGCGCTTCAAAGAGCCTAGAGCACCTGTATGCACCTCGTTATACAAATTGCTGTGTGATTTCTCTCAGTTACTTGGGTGTCAGTTGCTCTACACAAATTTTCGAGAGTGTGACACGGCTTAGTGCAAAGTTCAAGCAAGTCGGCGCATTCTGCTCATTACTTCCAACCATTTCTGGCAATTAACTAGGAACAAACATTGGAACTATTTTTCCCCTATGTTAGCTTCGTGCTCGACTTTAGCTGTGAACAAAAAACTACAGCCTATTTTAAAAAAAGTGCGAAATATTTTATTTCGCGTTTTGCGCCATAGAGAAATCCTTCATTGATATGGAGCTCGTTGCAGCTGATCTCAGCTTTATACGATTACTGGGTTACTGCCTCGTAACATACGTATTGATAACACACCTGGATCAGTAAAGTGACCTGTCGTATTGGTATGTTATGATGTCTAACTGCGAAATTCATAATGGTCTGATATTACTTACTACTGAGTTTTTCATTCTACAAATAGACCTACATATGTTCTGAATTTCATCTAAATCTCTTCATCTCACGTCATGGTGTTTATGATAAACACACGAACAACCAAACATTCTCACTTGAATATTTGAGATTCAATTGTTTTATATTATAATGGCGTCCTCGTGTGATAAATAGTTATCATGATATGGCTTTCTTTTGTTTTTAAGTACTTTTTAGTTGTCGTTTTATTATCTACTATTGTATATTATAAAACATAAAAATGTGTAAAATAAGTCGATATATTACTTAATGTTCGCGAAAAGATATTCAGGGTCAACAATGCGACGTCGGTCGACGGCGCGTTGTGTTCCACGCGCGCCTCAATGAAATGTCAGTACAACGGAAGGGGTCCGCTAGGACCGCTGCCGCTGTCTGCCGGGGTCGCGGGAAAGTCCGAAAGGGAATACCGTAGCCCCTGGCAATGTACAGGCAACTGAAGGAACACGGGTGGGTTTTAGTCAGTAAGAGTCTGACACGCCCTCCTGCTCCGCCCAGAGCGGGAGAAGTTATTTGATAATTTCCCACCCTCAAAAAAAAAAAGAAAACGGTCAACAACTTCATACGTTGTAAGATATTTTAGGGCAATGCAACGATGTATCGTGTGCTACGTGCCAACTCTTCTACCCACCTCCATCTGTTGTTATTGTTGACATTAAAATAAGCAACCGTTTTGATAACCTACTTAATTGAAATGTATTCAAAGTTAGTGCATGGCAGGTGCACTTACTCTTATTACTTGAGAGCTGCCATGGTATATTATCAACCCACGTAAAAACACTTTTGCATTAAGTCTACTTTCATTTAACTTTATAAATAAGGAAGTCTGGAGAACCTGCTTAATAAGTACGACTTCGTTATTTCCTATAATAAGTTGTGTTAATATATTCCGAACACGTATTTAATAATTTAACAAGGAGTCGAGAAAAGATTTATATATTGCAGAATTACTTTAACCTAATTGTTGAAGAGAGTTCGGAATGTTAAATTTGTAGTACCTACTACCAATACTGTAGTATCAATACTTTACTTGATATGTTCTTTTGTCGATGTTTTCATCGTTTATAATACGAATGATGTTTTCATTACCTTTTTACCAACTATGATCCTACTTGTTAACACAGTTAAAAAGAAATCAAAATTAAGTAAAAAACTACAAATTACTTAAATTGTATTATTTTTTCTTTTTTAAGGGTTTCGTACCTCAATAAGAAAAACAGGAACCATTATAAGATCACTCATGTGTCTTTCTGTCTGTCCGTCTGTCACAGCCAATTTTCTCCGAATCTAATGTACCGATTAAGTTGAAATTTGTTACACATAATATTTCTGTAACCCAAAACAATCATTTATTTACGTTACACGTCCGTGGACGTGTAACGTGGTCCGACACGCACTTGGCCAGTTTTTTTGGGAACGATTTTGTTACGTATCGAGACACTTGGATTTCTATTTTTTTAATGATAAATTGCGTAAGTTTTTAACATAAATAGCGAGAGTGGCAATCTGGCAATGAAAGAAAAACAAAGTTTATCAGGTGCCGCTGATCACACGCAAATTGTAAGTCAACGAGGGGAATGGGGTGTAATGGCACCCGCGGGCAGACAGCCAGGGATCTTAATAGATTGTGTACAATATGTGTATAATTGAGCGATGAATGTCAAGGATCCTTAATTATGTGTGAACAGGAAATATGTTTAATGACAAGAAATTCAACTGCTTATTCTTTGCTGACATAACATTCAACTGCCTAGCATTTTCCAATATTCTTGGCTCCCAATTTAACTGAGTAAGAATTTTATGCAAACCGACTGCTTTCTGACTTTCGCTATCCCTAGAGATTACTGATACCGTAAGCTTAGTCCCTGTCCCTGGGGGTGTTACCTTAAAGGTTCTTAAGCTCGGTTTGAAATAAAAATACTACCGATAAACAAACGCGTTAGAAAGACTTCTTTCGTGAGTAGACGTGAGGGTCGCGCAATACTAGAATTAAGCTCATGCCATGTCGTGCTCATGTTATGACTAAGTGGTTTGATGTATGGATAGTAGTGTGGCTAACTGTTCAAGCTGTGTCAGACGTACCTACCTATTCTTTAGGCTCTTTTATATTTATAAATAGTACTAGCTTCGCCCGCGCGGATGTCGCAAAATATCCCACGGGAACGTACATGTACAGCGTAAGCTCGGTCACTTATGCTGTTAGAAAGATAAGACAGTTAACAGCTGTAGAAACGGCGCGATTGGTCTATTTTAGCTACCTCCACAGCATTATGTCATATTGCATTTAACAGTGGGGTCGGGCTGCTAACATTGAATCCATCTTTATTTTGAAAAAGAGAGCTGTCAGAGCCATTTATAATCTACGTCACCGCGAATCTCTCAGGGAACTATTTAAAAGGATTAATATTATGACGGTAACTTGCCAATTCATTTATGAAAATATTATGCATGTAAGAAAAAAATCTATATCTTTTTAATAAAATAAGTGATAGACATAATTTTAATATTAGAAATAAAGATAAAAATAGATCAACCATTTTTTAAATTAATTAAAATACATACATCTTTTATGGGTACTGTGTTAAATGTTACAACAAAGTATAATAACATTTTTATTTTTTATTGTATGGTATTGATCTTACATTCTGCGATTACTTCCTCATACACTGACTTATTTTTTTTTATAAAATCATCTACTTTTACAATGTTTGTAAATATGTGAGCACCATGTATCTGTCACATAATTAATTTATCTGCCGTTGCTTAATTTTTAATTCTTTTTACCTATTGTGGTAAAGTAATTTTATTCTAGGTGCAGGGTCTTCACATATAATTGTATAGCTAATGTTCGCATACAAAATATTGTAAAACATTTTAAAAGAGTTTCTTGCCCATTCTTCTCCATACGAAAACTACCTTTTGGAAGGGGCGACTAGAATCAATATTTTTTTGTAAATTTTTACGTTCAAAAGTGCCTTACAAGGTCCTATTTGAAATAAATGATTTGAGTTTGACTTGATTTTGACTTCGGGATTACATACCTAATAGCCGAGGAAAAGGTCATTGACTCCCACCGTTGTGCCCGCGTTGCCGTCTACCATAATTATTTTGTTACGCGTAATTTTGAATCTGTGATCTTTTAAACCTTTTATTTAAATGGTATGATATCGAGGAATATTTTAATCTAAATTAAATGCCCAATTTAAACAATATATTTTATTGAATAAGTATAAATACCGGTCAAAATAGCTTCGGAAGTAACAATGACATTATTATCAAATCACGAAAGATAAAAATGGTTATTGTGGGTCATCCTTAGAGTAGCTCGCCGTCCGATAGGGACCAGGCCCGGGTCGACGGCGCGTTGTGTTCCACGCGCGCCTCAAAGAGATGTCAGCACCAACTGACGGGGTCCGGAAGGGCCAATGCCTGCCGGGGTTGCGGGTTTGTCTGAAAGGGATATCGCGACCTCGGCACACAGGCAACGGAAGGAACACGGGTGGGTTTTAGTCAGTAAAAGTCTGACACGCCCTCCCGCTCCACCCAGAGCGGGAGAAGTTATTTGATAATTTCCCATCCAAAAAAAAAAAAAAGGGTCATCCTTAGAAGATAGATATATGCCATCGTGGACTTTTTTATTGAACTTTTTAAGATATACAATCCAGTAGAACATAAATTTTATCACGGCTTACGCAGCGCACGTCAGTAAAGCTCCCAGTCGGCATGATTTTTTCTGATATCTTCAACTATAATCGTCATATTTCAGCCAATTTACACAAAAGTTTAATGAATTATACACTAAAAGCTTTCCCATGAATCACTCCATCAATTGGTTAAAACTGTTTGAAAATCCGTTCGGTAGTTTTTGAGTTTATCGCGTTCAGACAGACAGACTCAGACGCGGCGGGGAAAGTTGTTTCATAATATGTGTGTGTAAGGACTAGCTGCCGGCGGGCTTGGCCCGCGTGGACACTAATTATTTTTCTAAAATAAAATTAAAAAGTTATGTTACTCCTTATAACATCAGCCAGGCTCAGGAATCCGGTTCAAGAGCCCGGTTCAAGAGCCCGGTTCAAGAGCCCGGTTCAACAGCCCGGTTCAAGAGTCCGGTTCAAGAGTCCGGTTCAAGAGTCCGGTTCAAGAGTCCGGTTCAAGAGTCCGGTTCAAGAGCCCGGTTCAAGAGCCCGGTTAAAGAGCCCGGTTCAAGAGCCCGGTTCAGGAGTCCCGTTCAGGAGTCCTAAATTATCAGTGCTAAAAGCTAGCGCTAAAGGCTAGTGCTGAAGGGTATTGCTAGAAGTTGTTTTTTTTTGTATATTCCGCCAAACTCACACATTTTTTTTCAGCAAAAGGAAACCAAAAGTTAACCTAAATTGAATCGTGACAGGGATCGTCAATCTACATAGGGTTAGCGTGAAATATATTCACCTATCAAGGTTACTGCTCAGATATTGTGCACAACGTCTAATGATTGAAATACTATCTTAAATTCATGCAAGCCTAGTACTTTTTGTGCCAAGTTTCAAGTTTATTAACTCAAGGAATAAGATTTTTCATATAAACGCAATCCGGGGGGGATTTCGTTTGTACGAAAAATCTTTTAGCCACCTTAGCTTCCTTTTATAATATAGGGGAGCATTAAGAAGGGGTTTTTGAAAATAACCTTTAATATTTTCAAAAACCCCTTCTTAATGCTCCCCTATATTATAAAAGGAAGCTGTGTGCAAAATTCCACGTTCTTAGTCCAAGTAGTTTCGGCTCTGCGTTGATATGTCAGTCAGTTTCTCCTTTTATATATCTGATAAGGATAAAACAAATTCGCTTGTCGTGTCTGCCTGTATGACCGCTTAGTTCTTCTAAAGTAAACAACGGATTTATATTCGGTTTTCACAATGAATTACAGAATTTATCCCGAAAGGTGTTATGAGCATAATACATTCATATTAATTAATTCATTTCAATATATTGTATAATAAAAATATCTTGAAGTTTTGTCGTGACGTTCACACCGTGCGAAGCAAAGACGGGTCGCTATATATCGGGTGTAAAAAGCCACTTTCCGAAGCCGAAAGCCACATATTCTACCCATTATTTGCATCATTTTTTTCCACTAGACCATACCTGGGAATCCACTGGTTCTGGAGATATTGAAGGTCAAAGTCGCATTTTTTTTTTTACTTTTTCACGAAAATGAATTCTATGCGATAATACGAAACTTTTTTCCAAACAAACATTACCTGAATTTTAGATTTATCTTAACAGATTACGCATTTGAAGTTACAAAAACGCAATGAACAACAAGTACCTACCTACGTAGCGTAGGGGCGGAGCTTAACTAACACTGAATCCGTTCATTCAAGCGTGGGTTCGCGTTACATTGCGCGCAATAAAAACTTGTTTTTTTTTAATTAAAAAAAAAAATACGGTTCCCAGCAATAATTTTTGCGCAAAGCTACTTAGTTAGCTATACGTACAGTATGCGTAGTTTACGGCTTTGTGATGTGTCTTTTTACACCCTGTATAATATATTTTATTTTATTATACAAGCGAAAAAGAGTCGACAGTCGAGTTGTGAGTCTTTTGACTTGAAACAATCACAAGGAGTTTTTAATGTTTTTCAATCGGTCATAAACAAACTATGTCTGATTTTCAAGTCTGAATATTAGCCCCGTTGATAGCAAAAGGCTCGCCTTCTATCATAGGGGACTAAAATATAACTGGCGAAATGTAGGTGAAGTCTTCTTCTTTTCGCGTGGTTAGTGACTAACCTGGTGTCAGACTTTTAAAGCCCCCCATGGGCCTCTGACGTGGCTTCACATGCCGTCGAGAAATGTCTCTCAGACATGCCGGTTTCCTCACGATGTTTCCTTCACCGTTTTTGAAGTGATAATTATACAATAGGCACATGAATCCGAAAAGTCAGAGGTGCGTGCCTTGGGTTCGAACTCGAGAGCTATGACTTGGCAGTCTGACGGTCACACCACTCGGCTATCACTGCTTGAGGCCCCTTGTATACACCTTTGTCTACCGCTTTGAGAAATACAAGCGTGACTTATATTTTAAACATACATCATGAAAGACTTTTTTTGACTCCTGTAGAAAAAGCTAAGGTACATTACGTTAAGCAATCATTTGCTTTCATAGTTAAAGTAGAAAGTTAAGCCGATCTTTTAGAGTGCATCTCTGAAGCTGAGCAAACATTTATGAATATCAAAGGTTAGCTGAAGCTAGAGACAGTGAAGATAAAATACATGATATAATTCCTCTTATATGAGTTGAGGATGTGCTCAAAAGATGTATCGTGAATACATACTGTATAGTGACATCATTATTTTTGTCTTTGGTCTAAATCCTAATTGATTGAGATACAGTTTCGGTTTTTCTGTTTGCATGTTTATGAAGTTACTAACTAGATAGAAAGCTGCAGTAATAACCTCTTAATCATCAACATACAACATCAGTAAGGTACAGTACATTGTGATAAAATTGCAATGATCTAGTAATTCTACAAAGGGACCATGATTGTCATGATTAAATAACTAATAAATACGCATATGGTTCGGTTAGTTAAAACCTCCCAATGTTCTTAACGGCAGCTTCGCGGAAAATGGAGACACCTACGAGCCGCGTGCTACGCCGTAGCACTACTACGGCGTAGACCACATGACATGAGCAATGATTAATTACTTGCATCTGTTACAAAGAGGAGTAATGCTCTACACTTTGTTTGTTCCTAAACTAAAGCAACTTCAATAGCATACAGTATTTGTAACCTGAGTATTAGAAGTACGAAACTGTGATTAAATAAGCTTAACTAGTGTTTGTACCCCTGCTGGAACTAAAGTTAGCGAAGCTAACAGACAAGATACTAACTTAGTTCTTCCTACAAGGTTTGTGGAAGGGCAACTTAGACGTACAATAGACGACAAAGTACTTGATTTGATCCAAAGTCTCGAACTAAAAATATTGGTTTTAAAGTGTAGTTTGATTCTTGTTTTATTTGAGTTATTGAGTTCGGTTCGCTTATATTATATTCATTCAACATGAAGAAAAGAAATTAGATGAAACATGCAGTATAAAAATCTACGCATACATATTTATGTTATCAACATGTATCTCGCGAATACCCTCACAATGGGTATATTTATCAGGCGTATGAACACGCGCGAAAATTGATAGCTTTTCTTTCTTTTCATAGTAAAAGAATTTTGTGAGTGGCGCATCGGGCGCGATAACGAGGTTCCCGCACAAATAGCAACACGTGTGTAGTGTCTAATGGAGCGACCGCCGCGCTGTCGGCCCCAGCCGACCGCCGCCGACCGACGCCGACCGACGCCCGACCGGTGCCCGACGCCCAACAATAACCGCTACCGCATGCCGGCTCGTAACAAATATTACGAACAATTCACCTGATATTTGATTTATAATTTGCTAAATTGTTGCGGCATTAGCCGGAATTGGAATCGGTTTCGGCATTATTATTTTGTGTTAGAGAATATCGCGTGAACCGTGTGCGTAGTCAGAATTGAACTACAGCGTGGCAGCGCATACAAATGTCGGCGCCTGACTATAAGGTCCCTACTAAATAGTAATATGGTAGGTAAAAGGCGAACCCAATAAGCAAGATCTCGTCTTGTTTGAAAAATACTTGGCTAGCTAAATTATCAGAAAACGATGTAGGAGCAACAGCTACTTATCATCGTTAACAAGTTATAAAATTCGAACGTAAACCGAGTCATTGCGGTGATTGCAAGCGATCGTTCAAAAATTATATTTTTCATTTATCCATAAAATTTTCACCAAATTAATAGCCGTTCTCGTTTCATCGTCATTTTACGATTATGGAAAACCGATAGGCGGACGATTGATCGAAACGGGATAAAAATCTGTTCAATATGTTTTACAGACAAGTTAATGCGATGTGGGGATCATGGCTCGTTGTCTGTGCCAAACGGGAAGGTGCTACCTTCCCCTCACTCCCCGCGCTTTCCGTTTTGAGAAAAGCCTAATTTCCTGTGGCTGCTCATTACGCTTCCTACTGGACTTTTAACAGTTATTTATGTATAGGTTATCATGTTTTCTCATCGTTTGATATGGAACCTTGAACTTTATGAATAGGTGCTTAATAATATTTATGTGCATTACTTGGTAATATAACGACTTTAAAATTCCATTAGGTTTGTCAAATCAGACTACGAACTGTCACTCCAATTTGATACATAGAACGTTTTTTGTATAAAACTAAGCGAGTGAATAAAATCTGGAAAAAACGTTCCTAATACACTCACTGTAGGTAAGTGTAGGTGATGGAATAAACTTGTCATAAACTTTTTATATTTTGACACTTATTACGAATTACGAGTCCCTAAAGTGGTTCGTAATGTTTCCCCCTTCCCTCATGTAATTTTCCCTCCAGAAAACTGAAAATAAAAGTATAGGAATAAAATTTAGTTGGACGTAAATTACGAGCTCTTGAAGTTGTTCAACTTTGGATCGTAATGAGCAATTCTAGTTTACGAGGAAAAATATTACATTTTCTGACTAGACATTTGTCACAGTCAGGCGAAAAGTACACAAGATAATGAGGCATGAGAGACATATGTAAGTAACAGTCATATTTGTTCAGTATCCGTTTATGTTCGCGGTCAATTATAAACGCAGACCATAACAATTTGGCACTGAGTGTACTGTTGAAATACGTAGCAAGTACTCGTACGTGGTACGTAGATGTTTGCGTGTGTTATATGACGCTGTAGTGTGCGGGAACAGGGCGCGTGCGACCGCACGACAGCCGCAAACATGTCGCATGTCGCGTGTCGCGGTCCTGTCCTGCCCTGTCGACCACTTAGCATACCCGACCCCTTTTACGTAAAATATCGTATATCTAAAACTGTTACAGGACGGGCTTAACCTTCGAACACTGAACTATCGAGCACTCTCTTCATTTACGTGTTAAAACTCCATTTATATTTCATGATAACTAAGTTTGTTTGTTAACCTTTTTATCGTGTTTTTGAACATTAATAAAGATTTAAGGAGGTACTTAATGAATTTCGTGTCTTGGTATTTTAAGATAAACTACAGATTTTCTAGTACTTTCTTGAGATAATAGGTACATCAATAGAGTTCATTTTAAATATACGTTACGATTATAATAAATGTGAAATGTAGATACAGCTACTGGAACTACCGACATGATGTTTGACAGAATTTGACACAGGCGCAGGAACCTGATATCTGTACCATGACCACTCTCGTTGCGAAGGGTAAAAAATAGTATTCGCATTGTTATACAAATTCAATCCATAGCTTTGTCCTCGTGTTTTTCGGAATAAAAGCCAGCGTATGTACGTATTAAGCTGGTCATGAACTATGTCTATTGTCTATATCAGATTCCATACAAGTTATGAAGCCATTTAGATGCAACAAAAAATCCAGCTTTATTTAGATAATATTTGTGGTTTATCAATAGGTATATGTTATTCATGGATTTATAGTTTTACATACACTAACAACCTACAGTTTCAGTACCTTTATCCATCCAGTAATCTTTATGTTATCGCCCTGTAGGTAATTACACAGGGTGTTCGGTAACGTTTACGTTAGCGTATATTACAAGCAAACATTCACGGTTCGAACTGGATCTCAGTAATTGTGCTAGGATTTATGTAGGTTTGACGACGCGTGGCGCCCGCGGCGAGCTGCCGGCCACCGCAGCATCGCCGGCGCCGCCACGACGCCTTTGATTAACGGAGCCATTCGCCGCCAATAAACATTACTATAATACGTCTGCACGATCGCTACTACCGTTTGTATAGCCGTTGGGACCCAAGTAACAGCTACACCGCCAGTACCGCCAACCGACCGGCAAAGGACAATAAATTTGTCTTAATAGCCAGGGTGTGGCTTTTAGCGCCCGACAGCCCGGAACGATCACTACACGGTACCTTCGTACCGATGCAATTCAACAGCTCATCAAAACGATACAGATGAATGATGCTTATTTGAAACATGAGGAAAATAATAAACAGCTTTGAATATGAGAGAGATTTCCTAATTAACGAATTGGACACACAAATAAAGAATTTGAAAGTGAAGAACCGATAATAAAATAAATTATGCGTAGTTTCTGTTCTATTTCATCAGGTTCCAGTAAGAACTACGAAGGCTAATTAAATTGGAAGCTAGTTGAGAACAAAGTGACTCGTTAATGTGATAGTGTCGCTGATGCCGTACCTGACCCAAAACTTTGTCTTACACCTCAAAGGAAACACTCGCCGAACCCACATTATGAGAATTGTTTTACAAGTTTTTTACATTTGCTAAATTGCTTCTCTAAACACAAAGCTAATTACTTAGACTTATTTTTGACGTAGTTTGAAACTTTTTATTAGCTCTTGTTTTTTAATAGCATTAGGTTATTTTTAATTTTAATGCTTATGTTTTAGCTTATTCCAGCTAATACATAAATAAGCATAAGCATTCAAATTAAAAATAGATTTGTCAGAGATGTTTGAAGTTTTTTGTATCATATGAACATGGGCATTGATAAATTTGATTTTTAAGTTATTTAGTTTTAAATGAGCTAGTGACATATGTCGTCGTCATTTGCCAATCACAACATAGGTATTTCTTTAGTTTAAAAATTGTTGTACAATCGTTTGATAAGTATGATTATTGTTGATAGATTCAATTAATTTATTTCACGATAAATGATAAAACAATTGGGTTGAAAACGCTGGGATTTAAACAATTAGTGTATTAAAAAACTACTGGTACAGGCACTGTCAGTATGAACGCTGTTTGGCCTCGGGCAGTATTAATATGAACACATCCACTTATTACCGCCGCACAATACGTCCACTACTAATTAGTACACATTAACATAATGAGGGTTTATTATAAATCTGTTAGTTTAAAACCATCATGTTCGCTTCCATGTTTAACTTTTTAATCGGATTGTCTTGCGTAATAAGTTTTAAAAATTACATTATTTTATTTTTTCGGCATAATTGCATATCTCACTTTACTTTCCCTGCCATTAATCAATCCTACTATAATAATATTATAAATGTGAAAGTTTGTATGTTTGGATGTCTGTATTTTTATTATTATTCAAACACGCAAAAACGGTTGAATGCATTTGGATGAAATTTGGCACACAGATAGTTTATAACCTGGATTAATTCATAGGATTTCTTTTGTCCCAGTTGTACGATCCCGTTGGACAACTGCCGACCTCCAAGCGGGCAAAGCCACGGGCAAAAACTAGTAAGCTACAAACAGGTTGGCACGTGGTAATCGTTCTCGATCTCACTTGCATTCAATTGATTATTAAAATAAGCGTAGCTCAAAATCTGCCGAGCAATATTGCATGAACCACTTATTGAGCGTAGCACTTATTGGGCGTACCACTTATTGCGCGTAGCAGTTATAGGGCGTAGCACTTATAGCGCGTAGCACTTATTGCACGTAGTACATTTTGCACGTAGAATTTATTGGTTTAATACATGTATTTTTTTAAACCTTAAATCATCGCCATCGTTAGGTGGGTATCTTAAAATTATAGAAAAGGAATCTCTTTTTACGAATTGTTTTGAAAACTCTTGTACCTCAAACATTCCAGTAATACTTAATGTTGGTAATATCTTCAGTATCAGTCAATATCCATAGAATGTTCAATTATTTTCTTATTAGCTAATTGGTTTGCACAGTCAGAATCACGTTGTGCCGTAAGCGCGCACTAATAGAAAATACTAGCTATTGCTACAGCGGATTACTTTATATTAAAACATTGAACTGTATTTTACAATGCATGCAGCTTCTTTTCTGATGCATTTTGTGTTAGCTGGAAACCAGTCTGGCATTACAATATAAAACAGGTTTAAATATGGTGATATTTAGATAGATATAGAATATTCTTTATAGTACTATGTACACTATTAAAATTACAGATAAAGATGTACAAATTTAACATAATGTGACACCATGGGCTGTCCTATCGTTAAACGCGATCTTTTACACCTTAGACAACCTTTGGATGGATTAAAGGGAGAAGGAGAAACAATATTTATGATATATGGTAGCAAACAAAATAATATGCATGTAAACTAAACATTCAATGACCTATTTAGGTACTAAAGACACGTGCATTTTCTACCCATAATCATCTAAAGCTATTTCTAAAGATAACTCTAATTTACAACACTGATGTAATTAAGGGAACAGCCTGTTGCAGTAACGAACTTTAACTCTTTATTAAATATTAATGTTCCATTAACTTGTTTTAATTTGTTGCAGGAAGCAACATTAGATTCGATTTTAATGGTTCTTTAAAGAAATTAATTGAATCATTAGTGTTAATGATACATTACGTAATTGGGCATTAATGTATGTATGTCTTTGTGCAACTGGGTGACAATCAGTAATCAGACAATTTATGTTCGAAAACAAAAGTAAATACTTAATAGAGTCGTAATAAATAGCCCGAAGTAACATGTTTTGTCCTTTGAAGTAAATCCAAGACGAGACAAAATAAAATACAATAAGGTATGTGATTGAACACCGGGCGTCGGTTACCTTCACAAGAAAGTGACTTTTATGCTTTCCGACTTTGGTAGTATCTTATTATTTCTTCTGATTATTTTCCTCAATTAAATAGGTCTATTTAATTGAGGAAAATAATCATTTTAATCGATTATCAAGAACTAAGAAATTAAGTTAGAATATTAAAATAACTTTTCCACGAAATTCAATCAGTAATTATTCCCTCTTTGTAATAGTTATTAGTCCGTTTGAGCTTAGGACTATTTTCAGTAAGTTAAGTGAATTTATAGTAACGAATAATATTATTACCTACTACTAAATTATGTTATAATGGAAAAAAAACCGAATAATATTATGACTAGTAAATACTTCTTTAGAATAGGCTATATATGTAACTCTTGATCTAGAAGTGGGTCCACACTCCACTTCAATAGTGCACAGTATAAGCAGCCCAGGTAGACTCATACTTGACCTGCACTTAGATGTCGCAAGCTTCACATAAAATATCATATTTATGACGTTCACACTACTGTATGATGTCTACGAGTAAATGGAAAAACAAATAAATACGCGTGACCCAATTAAGTAGATTTTCTCTTTGTTCGCTTGAGCTCGAATAAAAAAATTACAATATTAAATTAGTTCAAAAACCTCTGCGAGTATTGCTGTTGCAGTGACCATTCCATTGCATCCCATGGGAACGAATTTCCGCTCTTTTTATTTATTTTGATACTTGCAATCCAACACAGACTGTATGAGTCGACTAGGGAAAACGGGAAAACGGGAAAACTAGTGATTTTGGTATTCGTGTGGACCAATAATACACAAACTGTAACCTCTGTAGTCTTTGTGTTTTATCTGTATTGCAATCATCGAACAATCTAACACGCGTTTTATTCTTACACATTTGAAAATGATGGAAGTGTGTTGTAAAGCGTTTAGTGCATCGCAAAAGGCAGATATGAAGAAAGCTATTTGTCCATCTAGTGTGGAAATCTATATTTCGATTTTTTTTATTCTTACAGGAATCGGTCTTCAACTTGTAATCTGATAACTAGTTCGTAATATCCGTGTAATTGCTACGTTTTTCTACGTTTACGCTATGCTACGTTTTTTTAAAAACTTCTAAATAAATTAAAAATACATTTCCAGTAGTCAACTCAACATGGAAAGTTCGGAAAAACATGCCCTAGATGTTTCTGAGGAAATGTTTTTTTATAAGACTAACGATATGCCACAAGTCGTTTTCCCAAGAACAGCCGACTGTTCAACTTTCTATACAGAAATAGCTGCATGTATAACTTTTATACGATATTATTTTTATTTATACAGTCGAGAGCAATGAATCCGGGTCACTTAAAGAATCCTAAAAATCTCGGAAACTAAAAATGCTAGGTTAATGCAATAAATTGTATTTAATAGACAATGTAATACTCCTTAAATGAAGGTATTAAAACTTTTTAGTTATTGTAAAGTTATATCATAAAAAAATCAAATTTGAAAAAGGGCCACTTTCGAAGATGGAACTACGAAATTACAGCATTTGGTTTTGCTTTTGTTTGTAATCTGTCATTTATGTGGGTACATAAACCATGTTGATAGTGCTCTATATTCATTATTCAAGCTGAAATTATGTCGCTTACGCCTGAAGAATGCACCAGAATACTTACAATGCTGGAAACCGGCCGGAGTCAGCGCGATACAGCCAGGACTGTCGGTGTGTCGCTGTCAACAGTACAAAGAGTTCTCCGACGTTACGAAGAAACTGGTTCTAACCTACGCAGACCAGGAACGGGCAGAACCAGGTGTACCACAGCACGAGAAGACCGATACTTGGTGAACACCATGCTTCGAAATCGCTTTCTCACAGGAACTGAACTCACAAATCAGTTTCGACGCCTCGGAGGAAGTAACCCAAGTGCATGGACAGTAAGACGTCGGCTTGCTGAATCTAACTTAAAACCCCTTAGACCTGCAAACGGCCCTAAACTGGAGCGTGGGCATCGTATTTCAAGACTAAGATATGCCCAGAGCCACGTAAATTGGAGTATTGAAGATTGGTCAAAAGTTATGTTCTCCGACGAATCAAAATTTATGCTCTACAAGCACGATGGAAGACACAGAGTGTATCGAAGACCAGGGGAAAGATTCAAGCAAGCATGCATCGAAGAAAAAGTAGCCTACGGTGGTGGGTCTGTACTTGTGTGGGCCGGAATTTCTTCTGAAAGTCGCACAGAGCTGGTGATCATAGAAAACGGCTCTTTAACTAGCGTAAGATATGTGGAAGAAATCCTCAATGATCACGTTGGTCCATTTATGGTCAATTTAGGTGAGGATGCTATATTTATGCATGACAATGCCAGACCTCATACAGGTAGGATTGTGAATGACTACCTTCAAGAGATGAACATTACTCGTATGGAGTGGCCAGCGCGCAGCCCGGATATCAACCCGATCGAGCATGCTTGGGACGAGCTAGGCAGATGCGTAAAACAACGAAACCCTCCCCCAATCACGCTTCGTGAGCTCAAAATTGCTCTCACAGAGGAATGGGAGAATATTCCCCAAAATCGTATAAGGAACTTGGTGTACAGCATGCCAAACCGCGTAAACGCAGTAATGGAAGCACGAGGAGGCAATACGAAGTATTAAAATTCAAGAAAATCGTAATAAAGTTCAAAAATTTCATGTTTCCTATTTTTGTTTTAAGGAGAGATCAGCAGTTTTTTTCTTTATGTAATTTTGTGTTAATAAAATGTATGGTGACTCATATTTTTTTTACTTTCATTTAAGGAGTATTACATTGTCTATTAAATACAATTTATTGCATTAACCTATCATTTTTAGTTTCCGAGATTTTTAACATTCTTTAAGTGACCCGAATTCATTGCTCTCGAGTGTATACAGATGACATTTCCGATATGTAAAGAATGGTTACAAGAAACTTTTGATGAAAATAAATTAAAAGTACCTAGGTATTTAAAGTATATACTATTAGTAGGACATTTATGTAGGTACTTAAAGTACCTACATACTGTAATTTCCAATTATTTTACAAGGATGTTTATTCGGCAGTTTCTTTATTCAACGGAATATTTACCTATTTAGTTTCTTCTTATTTCTCGTATCGGAATGAACTATGCTGTAGTAACAATAATAGCCAATCAGAATGGTAGCAGTGTTAACTGCTCAGATTGTGCTGAACGTAGATTCGCTAGTCGTGGAGGCTGTTTAACGCATGTATGTTTGCATATGTAATGTGATCAAAATAGAAATAGGATCGACCTTGTGTCACAATGTGACGTTGTAGCTACTTCAGTGATGTCGGGTTGGGCAGATTTTATTTATGTGCTGACTCATTGAAGTGAGTGGCTGCTGGGACCAGGGAATGTTCTTTTCATTTCGATTACTGAGTACACTACATAACACAGCTCTTCATAGTGTGCGACTTGATTTGGATCAAACACACTATCGTCCTTATCTTTACATATTATAAAACAAAGTCCCCGCCGCGTCTGTCTGTTTGTCGGATCGCGATAAACTCAAAAACTACCGAAACGGTTTTCACCAATGGACGAAGTGATTCATGAGAGACGTTTTGGTATTCATTAAGGTTGTATGTAAATTGGCTGAAATATGACGATTATTGTTGAATATGTCAGAAAAAATCATGCCAACTGGGAACTTTATTGGCGTGCGCCGCGAAACCGTTACAGATACATAAAATGTATGTTCTATAGATTTGTAAATCTTATAACATTTCAACAAAAACGTCCGCGATGGCATATGTCTATCTTCCTATATATACATACCCACAGTAGCCATTATTATACATCTTTCAGAAGTTGATAAAAATGTAATTGTTATTTCTACAGCTATTTTGACAGGTATCATATTAATCCTTATCCAATAAAATATGTTATTTAAATTGAGCATTTAATTTAGATTTAAATATTCTTTGACATCATATAATTTAATTGAATAGTTTAAAAGATATCACAGATTCAAAATTTCGCGTAATAAAATAATTATGGTTGACGGGCGCAGCGGTAGGAGTCAATGACCGTTTTCTCGGTTATTAGGTATGTAATCCTGGTAGTACGTTCCCGTGGAATATTTTCCGAAATCCACGCGGGGGAAGCCGCGGGCAAAAGCTAGTGATACATAAAGTTAAGTCCTTTTAGCCATTAAGAGACCGACAACGGCTAAAGCGCGTTTACTGTCCGACTGCATAGAAAAGAAAGAGAAACGCGATAACACAAAGATGAGGTAATTTTATCTATTTGCGAAAAATCTGTTGATTGGACTAAAAAATTAAAACACTATTTCGTTAAAATGTTGCTTGTAGAATAATCTGACAAAGTCTCAGAATGTAAATTAACATGGTTTTTAACCATTAAAATAAATTGTTAGAGGTATCTTCGTGATTTATTTCTATCGTATCAAATTAGTTGTATTATGTTTTCATGCTATGTAACTAGTATATCCTGAAGAACATCATTATATTTTTCTGATTTTGTTTACTGCAGTGAATCCTACACTTTTTGGCATTATGGGGTTTATTTATAAATGTTGCCTAAACTTAAGTAATGATTAGCGACTGTTTAACCATACATTTGTGACATTTGAACGTCCCTTAACTTTAAGCAACGTTTATAAATTAACCCCTATAAAGCTTGCGTTTAGTTCCCGTCCCCTTATTTAGGCATAAACTACAAAACGCAACGTCCTATTTATACATGCAGCATACTTATTTTGCTTTGCTGCCACATTCATATGCGAGCGGGTTGCAACTTTGCAAGTACCTACCTAGTTAAGTAAGGGATATTAATTGTTGAGCAAATGCACTGCCAACCTTAATTGTCGGTAGGATGTTCAAATCACAACTGTCATTCTTTGACAGTTGTATGAAATGGCCATAACGCGGCAAATTCACGTAGGGTGTCGATTTGCTTAAGAGCGCTTATCCTAAAAGTTAGCAACGTCGCAAATGAGCCAAAAAGAGCGAGGTTCTTATTTTTGGAGCTAAGTCCTCAGAAAGTTTTCCTCCCATTAAACTAGCGGGTAATATCTTAAATCGTGTTCAACAATTTAGATATCTCGGCCATATTGTTACGGCGGGCATCAAAGATGATCTGGATGTAGAAAGGGAACGAAGAGCATTGGCGGTTCGATGCAACATGCTTGTCCGGAGGTTTGCTCGTTGCACGTGTGAAGTGAAGCTGACGCTTTTTAAAGCATATTGTCAGATATTTTACACGTGCAGCCTCTGGACAAGTTGTACGCAGAGAGCCATCAATGTTCTTCGAGTTCAATACAACAATGCATTCAGGATGCTGTTGGGGCTGCCACGCTTCTGCAGTGCATCGGGAATGTTTGCTGATGCGCACACTGATGGTTTTGCAGCGATCAGACGTAAGCGTGCCGCATCGTTGCTGCAGAGGGTCCGGGGCAGCTCGAACAGTCTCCTGAATGTAATTGCGGGTAAATTTGATTGCCCGCTTGTCGTTTTTTTGTCCAACCTGCATGTTTACTAACATAGTTATTAAGATTAATGTTTACTAACAAATTATGGAATTTCATTCTGAAATAAAATGATTATTATTATTATTATTATTAAATAGCTGTCAAATATTACCGGTTTTGATTAATTTGGCAATATTATTGTACGGGTATTTAAAATGTGGCTATCTAGCGAACTTAGAATATTGATAATGAAATGCAATAATTAATATCGTAACACCGAATATTTAGATTTAGATGTAAAAAAAAATTTGGAAACCTTCCAAATGCCTTTTTTACACCTAAAACGGTTACAACATCAAATTCAGTGTTATAATTGCAATTCATTATTAATATTCTAGTTCGCTAGTTCCACAGCCACATTTCTTATTTCCATACTTGCCTTTACCTTTGCATCATTTTGATACGAAAATATTTATGTTAAATCAAATATAGTAGTGTAATGTAAAAGTCTTCCCGCAGCCACCTGGAGTCAGGCGGGCGGCACTGCCTCAGCGGTTGGGGACCCGCAGCCCGCACCCAACTCTTAATTCTTATTGCCCACAATCTGATCCGTGCTCTTCATTTTTATTGTTTCTATCATTAACTTCTTTGTCATCGAAACTTTCTATTGGTTTTTGGAACTTGAAATTGAATCTCAAAATGAAGCTGAATAAGCAAAAAGACGTTTTAATACTCAATCTCAAGCTTTGTTACATTATACTCTTATCTAACTACACTTCAGAAGAAAAACGAAACAAACTTTCTCATTAAGGATTCTTTTTAAAGTTCAGACATTTCTCAAATGGGCAAAGGGGCAGAGAGTTCATCGATTGGTTGTCTGCAAGTAAAATTATCAGTATCCGGAATTTAATATTGAAATGAAAGAACTGTAAAACATTTACTGAAACAATATGAGCGTTAACGAAAGAAAAAAGTTGAATTGAAATTAAGTTAATAGTCAGTAGCAGCAGGCGGAAGCAGAAACCGCAGCAGTGTAGGGATTGGCTATGAAATAAGCGAGCACCCGGACACCTGGATCAAGCAGGTTTTAGCTCAGGATTTAACTGCCGGACATAGACACAGAACATACGAGACCAGCGCAAACTAGTCGCCGTGTTTTGTGCAATAATTATTCCAGTTGTACCGGGTTTGGCTTTTCATTGACCTTTGGAACGGCTTCGTTTGATAAATTACATTCAGTAGACAGCATGTGTAACATTTGTTATTGTTTTAAAATCCCACATGGGTAATTAAATAAGAGGTAACTAATCAAATTAATCTTCAACTGAATTTGAATATTTTTAAACAAATACATTCTTTTTTGGACTAGTTAGTGAATTTGAACGCAACAGTTTCATTTGAAATATAACCCGTGTTTCTTTATTAAATTAACCTCACTTCTTAACTTGTATGGCTATTCATCGCATCGTTAACGAAAAATAACTCTCTCATACGATTTGCGTGGGAAGTTTCCTTGGCAGTCGACTTAATATTTTTTTGTGTGTTTAAGAATCTCACAGCCTCACCACATCAATTGAATTTACTGGCTGAGTGCAAGAAAATTCAATTTCAATGTTCAGTGAGCTAAGAATATTATTGAATATAGTAGGTACAAGGACCTGCGTTGATCCGAACACTGCCTGATCTGATGATCGCGGGTATCCGAACCGTTGAAAATCCCTGATTTCCGTTTGCTAGATATTTGGTAAATAGTGATTCATTTTATAGTATATGAAAGTATTATAATAGTAAAGGATTTTGTCCATTCGGATGAAAAACATAGAAGGTACCACACGACCATACAGAGAATTTGGTTTTAATAGAGCTTGGGTTTCCGTTTTATCAGTATAATATAGAGATAAAAACTTTTACTTATACCAACGCAAGACTTACAAAAAACGAACCTCCCATTCCCCGAAATTGATTCAGCCACTCACAGAAAAATCGTTACCAATAAACCTAAACAGCTTCATCTCGCGACACATTCCTTGAATCGTGAATAAAACCAAAGAACCCAATTCATTCTCACAATTTCTCGGTCGCCGTCCCGCCTATTTCATGGCTCATAACAAAGAATTAAATGTAGCGTCGGTCGGATCCGGGATCGCTGAGTTAGTGCCCCGTCGGTGGCCGGAAACAGGTGCTGCCGCCCCACCCGCTCTTACAACTCACTAATTTTATATAAATGTACGTACATATGTACCTACGGCCCGACGCGTATGTGGTCGAGTGATTTGTCATGGAAAATTTAAGCACCTGAAAATGAGCCATTCTCCGATCGATATTCAATGCATTCGCAGCTGAATTTCAGTTAATATTCAGAAGGATTCGTGGCTCATATTGTTTGCTACATTAAACGTAACCTTAAAATTTAGAACGGTTCATTAACATCGCTCTAGTTACATGAATAACTAAATATCATATGTTCACGTAAGACATCAGTCACAAATAAATATAATCTGGATGTCAAAAACTAAGATAATATGAACACATGTTCATGTTATGCTCTTAATTTAATTACACGGCATTTTTGTAGACAAAAGCTTTCAAGACGCTCTTTGGCCTCGCATACATATAACGGTACATACATAAATTATCACCTGTCAACGCTCAAGGCATTATTCGCAAGTGCTGACGCGACAGGCACAGCGACCTCGTTTGATTTGTGTCCTGTCTGCTGACCCGTTTGATGAATACAAGACACACAATACCAGGCCACAGAGAAGTCACACCCAGACACAATTGAAACAAATTAACCCTTGAAAGAGAACAATTAATCACAATAAAGTAGAGAGGAGTGGCTCTCCCTATTTTATCGTGCACCTTACTCAGCCAAAAACGCAGTAAAACCAACGAGTTTTGCAGCTGAAATTTTTCACATTCCCAAATTGAATTTGACTTGTTACGTGCTCGTACAGCTACACCTCTACACATGTAATCGCACCAATCGAATTGAAATTTTAAAAGATGCAAATACGTATAAAAATGGCTGGACTATTGACCGAAACAATCTCTGCCACCATCAACAGACAATGCAGCGTGTTTCGGTGTTAAATCGCGTATATTTCAAGCTTGACAGATTTTATATTTACAGAACTATTATCTACCATATGTTAACACATTAATAACGATTATTTAAAATTTTGACACAGATACAAGTAACATTTTTGATATCATGAGTTGAAAATGCGATATATTATATTTAGTGTGGTGTATACAAACGCGTGCACTGGCGGATATTGATTTTTTATTTGTTTGAAGCTGTGGATAATGGACGCTTTTATGCAAATGCAGCATCCGCAGTGCATCATATACCGAGCGAGGTGAGCAAGAAAAACAAACAGGATGAGTCCGTTGTCCATTATACCCTCATACCTACGTACAGTGATGTGGCATAGCGATCACTAACTTTATTATGTGCAAAGGGGATGAGGAAACATTTAGTACAAACAAGATAACGGTAATTTATTAGTGGATACGTTTCAGCAGGTTCTTTAATAATAAAACTGAACAAAATCAGCGAGCCGTATGGCGTGGATGTGTAGTGTTTGATTCTCACTTTGCACAAATATTTTATGAGCTACAGATATTTGTTTCGAGTCTGTTTGTGCGTGTGATTTGTGAATGTAATAGAAGCAATGATATAGGGAATGCAGTGCAATGGCGGGCTGAATATATAGCTTTTATTTATTAAATTAAATATTCAGATTATGTACAGCTAGTTTTTGTACCCATTGAATAAGCTTGATCTTTTAAATATACTGAGAATCGTAAAAGTCAACAACTGTTGCAAGTTTATCTCTCTCTATAGAAAAACAACTGTCATTCCCGGAGATAGCCACATACAGCTGTCTTGAAAGGTGATCTCAATCTCTAAGCTCTGCAAGCGGGCTTGTGACTACGGCATGCTGCTATTAGAACATGGCTTATAGTTATTGCCAATCCATTTGCTTTCAGACGCTAAGATACCTTTGCTGTGACACATTCGGAATCAACGTCAAACAACAACCCGCCGTAATCAATGTATAATAATTAGTAATCACAATCTAAAGAGCCAACAATAAACCACTCTTCACGAAGTCTGGGGAAATTATAATCTTTGAAGCATACTTCTAAATTTTCAACCGCCACCCAAACGTCTGCAGGGTGAAATTAATTTAAAGGTACTGAGCGATTAGAACAGTTTCAAAGTTGCAAATAACATTTGGATTGGGACAAAAGATGTTTGTAAGTATTCGCCCCACAATCACCTCTTTGATCTCAGTGACTTTGACGTGACTTCAAATATATAGCGGCTTATGTTGATCATTAGATAAATATGGCACATCAATATTAAATAATGGAAAAATATGTAAGAGCGTGTAAGAAACATTTTTTCTTTTTTCCTGTTCTTTATATTATGGGAGATATACACAAAGGAGAGAGTGACAAACCTAAATGAGATTACGTTCCTACATTCGTTATTTCAGGTTTAATAGCTCTTTAGAAAAAATATTTAATATATTATCCGTAATGAATACAGTTTTATCAATATTGGGGGCTTAGTCAATTATAGAGCCGAGCCCATTTGGCTAATAAAACAAAATACGATACATTGACTCGATAAACGCACCGTAACAAATTTGTGGTAAGCCTGTAAGTAGCACAAAAAGTCTAGATTGGATACACAGGGGTTGCTTTTGGGTCGTTTAAACTTGATATAATGAAAACTGAATACATTAATTTTATCATTTAGGTAGACACATTAAAGCATACGTATAGAACATAAATTTTATCATGTAGGTACGACTCTATCGGTTTGCTGACCATAGTCGGCGTGCACCCACTACATAGGTAATTATTTTGAGTGGCCAGGCTCACTATGATTTGAATTGGTGATTGCAGTAATTTCTACAGTACGCTCGGTTGGGTTTGGATCTAAAGAGATCACGAATTTAACCATCAGACCTCGAGTAATTAAATTAGACTCATTTTAAACAGAATTTACGAGTTCAGCGACTGAGCAATAAACACAGTCGTCGGCTAGAATGATAAGCTTCGTTCAGTTAGTATTTTTACGTTGTTTCAGCATTAAACGTTAACTTTTTTACAGTCACAATAAAAAAAAGCTAGTTGTTAAAGCTAGTTGTTTTCTACAGTTTCATTATGCAGATAGGCGGTTCGATTTATCAACATAAATGTAAAAAGTATACTAAATTCTTAAAACATAAAACCCTATTCCTGTAGTATGGCAGCCTTTAAAACATCATGAAGGTAAATAAAAAAAACGAGCGAGCCTTAGAGTAGTCCCATATGATGTGTAACATCTGACATCTCACTTTGGTAATAAGCAACATTAACGGGGCCGGGGCCTCGTCAAGGTCGTTTCTGATGGCCATCTCTAACACCGCGCGCGCTTATTGGTCAAATCAAATAGCGCGCGCTTCCCCGGCTTCCTGTGACACACTTCCATCTCTTTTCACGAAATCTCTCGAACAGATTTGATTATTTAGATTTTAATTTTGATTGCAGGAAAGCGAGAGCAAAGATGTTACTCATCAAAAACTTCTTGTCGGCGAAAAACATAGTATTGGCACATGTAGGTACAAAGAAAACTTGAAATAAGCAAGGCCACCTGTTACTTCAGTAAAGACAACAGACGCACAATCAACCGACAAGCAATCACCGCGCATTGTTAGAAGCTTCTCCAACTACACTTACTCACTCTACAAAGAAAACGAAAAGGTTTTCTATTCCACTGATGTTTTATTTAATTATTCTTGTTTAAGTTCAACTTATTGTCAGCATCAGACATATTAAATAGTTCCCAGTAAATGCTCTTTGAAAGTAGAATAAATTAGGTTACAACGGGACCGACATGGCTTAAATGAACAAAGAGTAAAAATGTGTACGTGCCTACTTGTTATGTAGAGTGTAGATATGAGAACTGTTTTATTTTTTTATAAAGTTTATTTAGAAGTTCACGACCCAAATATGTAGGTGTTATGATTTAACAAAATCTTTTATGGTTTTGGTATTTTTCCTCTTATACAGTTACGGATATTCATATCTACCTCACTGACCTATCTGAAAGTCTATTAAAACAGTTCTCCGAGGAAAAAGCAGGAATACATTTTCAATATTTTACTACGTTATTGCCTATGAAAAGCCTTTGTATGAGCCACTAGCGGCTAATAGCTTTTTCCGTTAAACTTATCTATCGAATATAATCACTAGACTACGCCAAAGCAACGGTATTCTCACACGATAGCGCGAGCTAGCTAACATAATTTCAGTTCACTTTAGAATCAAAGCCAAAGCGATCCATCCTGATAACTACGTACCGAAACAGGTAACGACTATCGATTTGTCGAATACCGTTTCTAGAATTTGGTAAGAACAATTTATTTATACAGCATTGAGGCGGCCGCAAGCAGGTACGACGCCCAAGCAGATCAACTGCCAAAACCAGAGTCAGGCCCGCGGATATTACGCGAGACATTTAATTTTCTACGTGAAAGGATAAGGCAAGTAGAATTTCCTGGAGCATCCTGGGCTGCTCAAACTGTGTTACGAGTTTACAACCGCCAGAAATAGACGCTGGCGATAGAGTAAGCATGACATGCATTTTTTGTACTCGTATTCGATTCAATTTGGACCGTTCCATAGATAGAACATCTATAATAGTACCTACGAGTATCGATTTCAAGTTCCGATTGTTGTGCGAATAACAAATGTTGGTTTATTCTTTCACTTGTAGCTTTTTAAATAAATAGGTAATTTATAAGGGTGTGCAATAAATAAACATAATTCCGTTCCGTTTCAAAGTACTGTATGTGCCTTGTTCTTCACAAGTCACTATCATTAAGGAAGGCTGTGAAATAATAATTTAAATTATACTATCAATAATTTATTTATAAACAAATAATTCAAAAAACGTATATAGGTACTCAAATATACATTTTTTTGAGTAGGTATTTACTTTAATTAGTAATGAACTGTTCCCAAAATCTATTAGATATAATTGAAAATGCATAATTAACCTACTGTTTACAAGTAAATTAATGTAAATGTACAAAAACTTAATACACAACATATTCATTATTTTTAGGATTCCGTACGTCCGAATGAAAAAACGGAAACCCTATAAATAATTTAAAAAAAAAGTCGTTTATTCAAACTAGGCTGAGAATCAGCACTTTTTGAACGTCAAAATTACATAAGACAGTCTCCCAAAACCCCCACCCTTCACTATCACCGGTGTGTCTGTCTGTCCGTCTGTCACAGCCGATTTGCCCCGAAAATACTGGACCGATTACGTTGAAAGTATATGAATAGCATATGAATTTCTGTGACCCAAACCCAGACAAAATTAAATCAGCCGTCTCATAAATTTAGGTATTGAAGTTTTGTATGGGACAGTTTATAATTTTTTCGCGATAACGATGTTGTTTTCATGGAGAAAGTGGTTCAGTCTGATGGTCTGTACCACATCCTTTAATTTGACCACACCTTTCTGATACTTGCTGAAGGTATAGATATCTGAACTAGCTTCGACAAAAAAAAACTGCGTTTGTATTGAATGAATAATTATATATTCCTTTTTATATTCTCATAGGAATAGATTTAGTAACAAGGTAATCTTCGTGTAAGTATGAGCAAGCTTAACTAGCGCTCCGGTACTGAATCCGGATGCGAGTCGAGCTAGGCGTGCCGGAATACACCCACCACATTTCCGTATTTAAATTGCGTGGATCTTCGCAAACATGTTTTAGTTAAGTGAGAAAGCCTCCGTGACTTCTGACTTTACCTTCAACGTTACAAACAATACGCAAATTACTTGACATCACATTTGACGTTCCTGAAATAAAACCTTTTCTTTCAATAAATAATAAGCTTCCATTGGAAAGCTTAGAACAGTGAAAAAAGACCAGTGAAAGGCAGTTCAACTCGATATTTTTCTTTCAGAATTCCAACCGGTAACCTTTCTAAATGGACTCTTATCGTCTTATTGTTGAAAGTATAACCAACCACTTATCAGGTTTTCTGTAACCGCTGAAGGGGTACAATAAAATTCAATATCGCGGTTTAACTTTTGACTCGACGGAACTTGAAAAAAAAAACGTTAAAAGCCATTTCGCTGCAGTTTTTCACCGAAACGGTTGATAATTCTATTTCGCCGGTATTCGAGAGTGCTGTGAGGTGAAATTATAAAGTACTATCTTTTGATAAAAAGTGAGTATTTGATGTTGTTTGTCAGTATACAAATACATGAATATCCTCGGAACGTTAGGAACTTCTGGGCATATGTAGATACTATGCAGGTTGTTAGACAGATGATATGGGCTGACGGACAACGATGAAATTCAACGAATGTTACTGGCATTCACGTACAAACGAAAAAACATGCTGCTGTACTCGTAGTATTTATTTTCCAAATTAATAAAACTTGCGGATATGTCAATACATAGCGTCGTCAAAAGCATAAAACACAGAATAAAAGAAACCAAAATTGGTAAGCTAAGCATAATTTTTTAGCATGCATTGATTACTTAAAGTTTTTAACAAAATATTGGTGTGTTTACTTGCATCAGAGAGATTGGGTAGATAAACCCGTCTAACTACATACAATAATGTTTAAGTACCAGTTACCAAAAATTTGAGTATGTAGGTACCTACCTAAGAAAAGTTAGCAAAAATGTTTTTGTTGTGCCTTTAACGCACAAGCACTTATTTGTGATAGCTTAACTTTAGTTTAAATGTGCGGTGACTATAGGGGTATTTAGTCAAGAGGTTATCTATGTTTCAACTTAAATAAAATAAAAATAACTATTGAGTAATCTACAAAGTGTCTAACCAAACTAGAGAACCAAATGGATTAAGTCCGGACAGATGACAAACTCGCTCTATTTCACATCGCTGACATGCGAACTACCTGAGCCACTTCGCTCTTCAAACTATGTCAGTTAGTTACACAGCACTAGTTTTCGGGATACTTTATTCCCTGTGTATCCACGTCCTAAAGATTGCTTTTGTCCAACGTGTCAAGAGCACTCTCTACCTACAACATTCGTTACACTTTATTATTCAATGAAATGGAGTTTTCCTTATGTCAACCTTCAGCGAGAGAGAATAAAGAGCTAATTTGTAATTGAAATACTCGTTGGTACTCGTGAATTAGTTGCTTAATTGTTACAAAAATACAGACACCGTACAGTCAGCTCTATAGATATAACTAACCTTGTACATGTCGATAAAGCTCTTTGTGAAAAAAAGAGTAATTATGTAACGTATTTACAGGAAAAAAAAATCTTTATGTTCAGCCCAAAACTCTCAATTTCGGCCCCTAAAAGATACTTTGCTGGTGTAGAATAGCGTAGGTAGAGATGTCAATGGACATACCCACATAATGTATTTGTATGTTGTGAAGTGCCGTCAATTCAGGCTAAAAAGGTCAATGGCTACTTGAGTACATACTCAGTTCGAGAGCTGAACCGTTTCCGTTTATCGATTAAATTTTACACAAACCCTATAAAGTCGCTCATTTCATCTGGAGCGAGATGTTGTCAATAGGTTTGTTTGTAACTTGTGTTTTATGAAAGCGATCGTGAAAATGCAATGTATCCAATAGCAATATTTGTATATATATATATTTGTAAACACGTTCTCGAAAACGGCTCTAACGATTTCGATGAAAGTTGCAATATAAGGTTTACGGGGGCGAAAAATTAGTATGTACTATACATGGAATTAGTATGAACTATCCTATACTAATAAATGAGCATTCTCTATTTTCACTAAAGCAGAGCTCGGTCGCCCAGGTACTATTATAATATAATACAAGTAATATCTAGAATGACTGCTTATTAAAGCTTTATAATAAGTATTTTACGTGATTCATTTCTGTTTTCCAACGTTGCCTCGTGTGTTTATAAATGTTGGATAAAAATACATCCCCTTTTAAATTACCGGCACAATTTAAGTTTACAAATCCATTTACTGCTATTAACACTTAGTATGTACATAGATTCTCACTGTTTTTCTGAGCCGGCTAATCAGACCGATCTTAATACTACGTCGAGCGACTCGGCAAAACCGTCTCACAACTAATTATTTGACGACAATTCGCTTTTAAGCGGCCATTTATCCAGATACTAGTACCTTACCTTACCTTAGTTGTGTGGTAGTTAACAAGCTTAGCTCTCCTGTTGCGTGAATACAAACAACCAACGTTATTTCATACACGCCGGTATCAATTTCTGGAATTGAATGAGCTTAATCAAGTGGATTACTGCATATGTATGGAAAGGTACTCATACATATTTTGATTTGTTTTAAAACGCTGTTTCCCTTTTGAAAAAAGACAATAATATAGGATGAACAAATTACAACATTCATGAGCAAGACTAGCGATCAATCTTCTGTCCCTGAAGAAAAAAAATCCTTGTGTACACATTTTACACGGTAACGTAATATATACACGTCTATGTTACTAAAGAGGAGAGCAGAGTTCGATAATTATACACAATATAACATCACCCCGGCTTACCCCCAAAACTTAGGCAGAGGTTTACCTATAGTATATCCATATTTAATCAGTTGTTTTTGAGTCCCATGTAATAGGGGGAGAGCCTATTGCCATCAACCAGTCAGAAAATCCTTGATGGAAAAACTTAATATTAATTACTCAATGATATAATTCGGCATTACGTCAAGGTTGAAAGATCTAAGCTATAGATAGTGCCATCCACGAGGACGCGGCCCACTCCACTCCGCTCCGTACTAAAGTACAGGTTACAATCTTGGCCGCCCTAGGCACCAAGCCATGTAGTAAGTATCAGCCGCCCCTTTCTCAGCACCCATTATAAAGACTACATCATAATGAATTTACTTTATTGCCAACTTTTATAGAAATGGGTTCACTATGAGTCGGATTGGCGCCGCGAAATTCTATCTTAATTTCTAGTTATTTGGACATATTTTTGAATGGTTTAAAGTTATTATTGTTATACGATGCGGTGCAGTGCGGCCCGCCATAATGTGCGCGAACGTTTAGAATATAGTACTTTTAGTTGTTTCTTGTTACTATCAGTGAATTTTTTGTCACGATTGGCCGCCACTAATATCTGGCCGCCCTAGGCCTGGGCTAGGGCCTTAGGGCAAATCCGCCACTGGTTATACAGTACAGTTATCGTGAAGCGGGGCGCGCTTTCATAGATTGCATAATCTTTATCACCTAACAGTAAAACCAATTTAATTTTCCTGACGTGGAATACAAAACCTTTTTCTACACTGATAAAGCGCCTTCAATTATAATTTTCCTTTATATTTTCCTAGAACTCGTAAAACATTTGTTGCAAAACAAAAATCTGCTAAAAGCACAATTCCGCTGTTTCCTCATTTAGGAAGTCAATCACAATTTGCAATAGTAATAAGTAAGGCATTGTATTCCTGTGTGTCGCAATTTATTTAGAATGTAAGCACACGCGAAGCAAATGTTTTGAGTCATGTATGCCTAGCTTGCAGCGAGAAGGTAGCTGGTGTAGTTTTTACTTGTCCTACAGACAACATCCTCGCAACGACGAGGTGGAACGCACAATGTGCTTTTGTGTTGACGCTACCTGCATTTTATATGCTTGACTCTGCCATTTCATTCGTATAGTAATATTGCATGCACGTAATGTTGTGTTTTTAATTGACGTCACATCTACTGTCCGTCGATAAATATTTTTTGGTGCACTGATGTACTTTTCTGAAGCCTGGAGCCAAAAATCAGGCTTTTCGTAACGATCGTGGAAAGATATACATACAATCTCATCGGGTGTCTGTGACTGATGAGGATACAATTTATTTATTTAATAAGGTTTTCCTCAATGAGCCGGGACGAGCAACCAAATACCACGATAAATTAAAACTTTGTTTACAAACAAACACCTGATTCCTGACAAATTGGCATATTTAGCAACGTGCAATGAAATGTATGACAGCATTTCACAGCGTTCCCTGTGGTTCATATGAATTCCATCCAGCTTTTAGCTTTGATTATTATTTTCAATAGTATAATATAAATTGGGCCCTGGTCAGCTATTTCCTGAAACTCTGTTTAATGACGTTCCATTGATTGCTTGCGCCGTGATTGAGAAAAGAATAAACAACGTAGTTATTTCTATTATGTTTGTTCTAAGTTCGTCAAACATCCTCTTAATTTGCAGTAAGCCGTAGGTACACTGTAGTATAATGACCGAAATTGTTCAGTTCAATATTGTAGTAGGTACCTTACGCGGGAACAATATCGCACCTTTGGTAGAACAAGGGCATAATTGTCAAAAATTGCCAAACGAATGTTTTTGTCCCTCCAGTTCAAAGGGCCTTTTTAAAGCATTTCTACATATTTAAGTCATTTTGGCAATTTATGACAATTATGCCCTTGTTCTACCAAAGGTGCGATATATTATTACATACATATATAGGTACCATCGCGGACACTGGCGCCTGACCACTTTTCGACCTTATTGCTTAGGCTATAAAGTCGAAAAGTGGTCAGGCGTCAGTGTCCGCGATAGTTAATACATAAAATCACGCCTTCTTCCCATGGGGGTGGGCAGAAACTACAGAACGCCTGCTATGCTATATACTATTAACAAATTATTATTACATATATTTTTCACAAATGAGGGGCTTGTGGCTAAGTAATAACAGCCGCACGGGTCGATCGAAAAGGTTAAGCTACGCTTGCCGCGGTTGGTCCGTGGACGGGTGAAAAGCACTCGGAAAGCACGTTAAACCGTTGGTCCCAGCTGCCATTTGTAGATCTTTGACAGTCTAAAACGATAGTTAGAAGCCCAAAAAAGTCTAACAACCAGTCTTACCGAGGGATGTCGTGTTACTTAGTAACTAGGTTGTGGAGGTCGAGGCAGTCGCTCCATGTAAAATACTGGTATTCAGTTGCAAGCAAGTTGGAAGCTGACCCCAATATAGTTGGGAAAAGGCTAGGCAGATGATGATATTTTTCACTAATAATGCCTAAATGGATTATCTACCCCTAGAAGCTGTGCAGAGATAAGTGGAAAGAGGGATTTTACCCTGAAGTGGGGAACTACCTACAGTTTAATAAAAATTATACCCGCATGCAATCAAGTTAGGTCACGCTCGATATATAAGCTAATAATAATATGCTACCGACGACGTGACGTTAATGCAGTTGATAAAGATAAATAATTTATCTTTACCAACTGCATTAACGCCTACGTGTTAGTAGTTAGTTGTGTTAAATAGTGTGAAAGGAATTATGATGACAAATTATTAAAGCTCAAAAATATTTAATTAATATGTTGATCGTCACGACTTAAAGAAAACTTAGAGTTACACCTTGAACTATTAACAACATACTGAATATTCATGAGAGCAAAATTTAAAATGGCCTCCGTGCAAAGCTATGCCATGAAAAATTTTACAACATGTAACTTAGATATTATCTACATTTAAGTATAATGGGTCTCGGTTGTCAACGAAATGTATATAAGCTTATGTGGACTGATGTCGGAGTACAGTTGTAAGCGATTATGACTCCAGTGCACATTAAACTGTTTGTAGTGTTGGTGTTCCTTGTGGGGGTGGGTTTCTGTCAGAATGCCACCAACACCACCGTGCCAGCTGCCGCCCCCACTGCATCCTCGACCACTTCACCTTCTAGACCAACCGTTACAAATTCTGTAAGTCAAAAATAACTTTATGATTATTACATTTTAGGGTTTGTCATCTTAAACGTTGTTAATTTACGTTTTGTCATTTCTTTTGAGTTAAAATGGTATGATACGTATACGTTATGATTAAAATTTACCAATATTTTCTTTAAAAATCTATTCCATTTTATATTTATGAAGAGTGAGTAGTAGCTATCTACCTAACCGCAGTTGGCGACACAGGCTCTAATGGAAATAACGAATCAAAGAATTTTCAATGAAACATTTTGTTCCGATAGTTTACGATGTCATATACTGGCATTGTTTTTTAATTGATTGCTCCTGGACTTCAAACAATGTCTGGTGTTTTTTGTAAATATAAATTAGTATATTTCATTTTATTTTTTCAGCTATTCAATATGGCAGCAGCAGTTCCCTTGGGATTCCTACAAGCCTGTAAATTTGTGAGTTATTTCTATATAACGTATTGTTCAGATTATCAAAAAAAATCCTGCTGACCGATTTTCGGTCACGGCGGACAATCTTAACGGAGACTAGGATCGTCCTGTCCCTCTCTTATTGCTCGATGGGAATATTATTGCTTTCCTATAACTTGCTCCTCAGGTTAATAAAATAGTCCTATCCTAACTTATATTAATATTTTAATGCGAAAGTGAGTTTGTTCGTTTATTTGTTACGCTTTCACGCTTAAACGGTTGAATGAATTTCGATGAAATTTGGCACATGGGTAGTGCATGACCTGGGTTAGGACATAGGTACTTCGTATCCCGATATTCTCACGGGATTGAGACTTATGAGGGTGAAACCACCGTGCGCAGCTAGTGCTATATATTGTGTGTCCTTTACCTAATATCCATGCTGTACCTCATTTTAATTATCCTCAACATTAATTATATCTTATCTGTTCTTACAGGGTCTGACGGCATTCAGCAGTTTCATCCAACAAATAGCCAATCATAAGAAATTTTAATAAAATGTGATATTTTAATAAAACAGCTGTTTTATTTGATTAACACGCTTATAATGATTTATGGGTACCCATGAATCCTTATCAAATCCTTTAAAATTCTATTCGGTGATTCAACATGGCGATTCTATCGAAGTGTTACATTTATTTGAGAAACGAATGTAAATGATTACCTACGTAATACGTTACAAGCTTTAAGTTTTTGGAACGAATAAGTTTTGTAGCTCTATCTATCTATGCAGTTACATCATTAACGTAATACTAACACAATTTTTTTTAAAGCACCTTTGTGGAAGAGAAATAAATGTTTTATTATATTATATTATATAAATAAACTTTCCTTCATAATTTATTCAGGCTTAAGACAGTTATTTTGTAAGTAGTTACATTTTCGATGCAGTATCGAAATTGTACCTACTTTCAAAATTAGCTAAACTTAGCTTTCAAAGTTATTTCGAAACTAGCTATTCGGCTACATGCCCCGTAGCCAGTTATTGTAACTAGTGACGTGAAATAACGCCCATAACTAGTACTAGTCGTTGTGTCTTGTTCTCGTAACTGTAATTATATAGAGTCTTCATTTATTTTATTTGCTATGTATGTAGTTATGTATCTATTATTTAGTATATGTATAGGAGGAGCTCGTGGCTAAGTAATACCAGCAGCACGGATCGATCGATGGATCGATCCGTGCTGCTGCGGCAAGCGTAGCTTAACCTGATGAGGTTAAGCTAACCGCCGCCGCTACCTAAAGGCGGTTCAATAAGAGCCACTTTACGAGTAAGTGTGCCGAAAAGTATTTATAAATGAATAAGATTATAGCAATGGAATCGTCGATACAACGACGAAGATTATGCGAAATAGAGAAACGGCGCCAAAGGAGCCATGTCTTGATTTCGGAGAAAATTAAAAGTGAGTTTTTAGCTTTATGAAGAACCACTTGGTTTAGCTAGAAATCGAACTCGTTCCCGTTCCATTTCGTTCAGAAATCGTACCCCGTATTATTCGGCGCACCTCCATTTTCTTAGCTGTTTCTTGAAAACAATCATGACTTCACGCATTTCTTATTCAAACAAAATTGGCTATTGTGAGGTTGAGGACGTTTTTCAGAAACAGTTGATATAGAAAAAGAAAGCAACAGACTAACACCCGAATACTGAAACGCCACTCAAAACTTAAGCGTTACTTAAAACTAGTTTCAACCAATCAAAAGGCTTTAAACGAGTCATAAGTAACGCTTAAGTTTTGAGTGGCGTTTCAGTATTCGGGTGATAGAATCGGTGATACTGTTTTGTGAAACTTAAATCAACAAAAATGGCATATTGAATCTTACAGCTTACTTTCTAGAAAAACTAAACACGTTCAATGCCGGGAACCCTCCTGGGTCACTGGGTCCCTCCGGGCTCACTCAAGTCGCATATGGGATGCCGGGAGCACTCGCGGAGGGCACCTACCAAAACCTACATTAAAAATGAAATGTAGGTTTTTATTCTTAGCGAATTCCGCATTTATATAAACTGTGAAAATTCAATCAGTTGTATCTTTTAACAAGATTTCAATCTTAATGAGGGTCCTCGAGGGTTAACTTTAGCGCAAACGTAATGCCGGTGCCCCTCTTGGAGTCAACTTGCAATATGTATGGCGGCATGGCGTATGAGCTCTATGAAAAATGGGTGTAGTCGAAAGCCATTACATTTACAACAGCAGTAAAACTAACTACTCTTGTTATTTTTACGTGTACAAACCTAAAAGGCAAAATTTTATTAAAAATAAAATATAACAATTTATGCTAGCTCTAACAACACATTCCCCAGAAACGACACTCATTTACAACTAAATTAAAAAGGACGTAACTCCAATTAAAAAAATATGTAAATTTTGGTGTGAAAACAAGTTATGTGACGTGTGATGTAGCGCAGCTTGGGCTTTAACCCATCCAGTGACGCAAGAATATGTAATAAGTAGGAACATAAGTACCTAGAGTTAGGTATCTATCAATAATTTACTCATTATCATCATCTGCCTAGCCTTTTCCCAACTATGTTGGGGTCGGCTTCCAGTCTAACCGGATGCAGCTGAATACCAGTATTTTACATGGAGCGACTGCCTATCGGACCTCCACAACCCAGTTACTGGGTAACACGATACCCTTTGGTAAGACTGGTTGTCAGACTTTCGGGCTTCTGACTACCCGTAACGACTGTCAAAGATGTACAAATGACAGCAGCTTAACGTGCTTTCCGAGGCACAGATATAATGGATGGTCGACCATCCACGGACCAACCTCGGCAACTGTTGCTTAACCTTGAAGATCGACCCGTACGGCTGTTATTATTTAGCCCATGGCTAAATAATAACAGCCGTACGGGTCGATCCCTCCTATAAAAAATTTACTACTAACTTAAATTGTCCGTAAGTATCAGTCGATCGTATTAATCTTACTGCAGTTGCCGATGCCCGTTACTTTTTAACTGACTTCCAAAAAGGAGGAGGTTCTATGTTCGTAGCGTATGTATGTTTATTTATTTTTTTATGGACCTATGTCCACCGATTTCTCCGTCAATTGTGGACCGATTTTGAAAATTCTCTTTTTGATTGAAAGGTGGTCTCTCGAGGTGGTCCCATATAAATTTTATACATTTTGCTTGGATATGTTTTGAAATTAGCTTCAATAATACGTATTTTCCCCACTTAGTCTATGTGGATGATATGATAAGTTTCTGTCACTGTTATTTACATAGCTAACAACTTACCAGGTAATGGTATTCGAATTTGATCGGGGTAGCTGTTCCAAAACTATAAAGTGAAAAATAAAAACTTTTTACAAAAGTAAAACAACCAACTTTAATTTCGGAAGTCGGTGTCTTTGGTTTTGAATTTTCGTTTTTTGCCACCGACTTCCGAAATTAAAGATATTTTTCACTTTGTATTGCTTTTTTTGGAAGTTGGTTGTTTTTTTTTTGTATTTTTTTTTTTAACTTTATTTCCATTATCTGATAAACTGCGTTTAAGTACATAGAAAATTAAGTATAGCAAGCCTGAACATCAGTTTAATTTTTAGACTATGTTACTCTTAGTGGTTTAGGCTGTGCTGCCGTCCTTTAACTAGAAAGCCGTTAACCCTCAAATGGCAAATTTTTACTTTTTAATAGAAAGTGATTAAGAGGCTTACAACAGCTAAAGCGCGGTCACTGTCGGACTGCATAGAAATGAAAGAGAAGCGCGATGACGCGACGCAGGTAATTTATTGCAAAATATGAAGCAGTTAGCGATTTACAAAAAATCTATTGATTGGACTGGAAAATTAAAACACTATTATGCTAATATGTAGCTTGTAGAATAATCTGACAAAAAATCAGAATTATTGCATGTAAATTAATATGATTTTTATTCGTTAAAAGAATTTTTTAGAGGTATCTTCATGATTTTTTTCTATCGTATCAAATTAGTTGTATTATGTTTTCAACACAATATCATACTAGCATATATCCTGAAGAATATCATATATTTTTCTGATTTTGTTTACTGCAGTGGATCATATACTTTTACGCATTATAAAACTTGCGTTTAGGCACGTTTAGGTCCTGTAGTCCCCTTAAAAGAGTTCAAAATTCTCTATCTTTCTGTCTAAGAAACATTTTTACTACATAAATAGTTCCAGAGTTTCTGGACATAAAAGACTCTTTAGGATAAATAGAAGGAAATATCAATTGATGAGTCCAATAATCATTAACCAAAGTATCATAGTTTTTAAGAAATAGCGATTTCCGCGTTTTTTGCCATTTTCTCGGAAACGTCTTTTTGGGCTTAACGGCCTTCTAGTTAAAGGACGGCAGTGTACGCTGTCTGACATTCACTCAGTCTCGTACCTGTGTGATAGGTATGACATATACGTACAGAAGGTAGCTGCCCAGTGCTGGACATAGTCAACACAGCCAAGCGACGGCGCTTGGCAGGCGAAGTAATTGGTGCAATCCCTTAGTCAGTTAGTTGCAATGCTGTTGCAACTAAGTGAGTAAGGGATTGCAGGAAATGTTAATGCATGCAGTTAATGGTTATATGAAGACCTTAAAATAATTGTTTCAGCAGATGACACTTCGACAAAAAAACCGGCCAAGTGCGTGTCGGAGCACGCACAATGAAGGGTTCCGTAGTTGGGATGAATTTATACCAAGAACAAACTTAATATTGTAGTTCAAAAACATGTTCCCCCATACATTCCAACTGCAAATGTAAGTTTGTACGCACAATATTGAGGGATTTACCATGTTATTTTAAGACCATAGACTTCTTATAAGTTTTGCAGTAATCTATAAGCATAGAACTATTTTCTGTATTTTTTTCAAAATTTTAGGCTCTGTAATTTCGGAGATAAGGGGGGAATGGTCAATTTTCATCTATTTTCTTAAATATCTTTAAAAGTATTTATTTTAAAATTATAAAAAAAGCGTATTTGATATCCTCGCAATAAGTTCTTTCATTTGATATGTCACACGGTACAGTTCGCCAAACTTTTTTTTAAATTTCTTATTTGCCCCCAAAAGTGACCCCGTATTAAATATTCAAAATACATTTATTTACGTTACACGTTCGTGTTTGGGTCACAGAAATGCATATGTGTACCAAATTTCAACTTAATTGGTCGATTAGATTCGGAGCAAATTGGCTGTGACTGACGGACAGACAGACACACGAGTGATCCTATAAGGGTTCCGTTTTTTCCTATTGTGGTACGGAACCCTAAACTTTGGAGTAATGGCCCAGAAAAACTTTTCAGGCAACCCCGTTTTTGAGCACGAAATGAACAGTAATTTCGTACTGTTAGTAAGTACTCTTCTTATTTTGATCGCATAGCATAGTACATAAGTATGCTGATTCTGCAACTATATTCATCAACTATACGACAAAAAGTGCTACGAGTCCACAAGCCATTGTTTGTTTACTCGGATTAACTTTTAGTTTAGTTAGTAGATTGCCGATGTGAAGTACTAACTTTACACAGAATGTTCGGATTGAAATTGCATCGATTTTCAGCTTAGAGCACTTTACTGTGTGTAAGTACGTAGAGACGGGTCAGTGGTGTTTGCTTATCCATGCAATACCGACAGATACGAAGTTAATTTTATTTAGTTAAGGAATTGAATTAATGTTGGTGTTTGTGTGTGTGCTGTGCATGTCTCTGAACCACCTTCAAAGAACAGTAAGATAAAAACTATTCCCTGGAATCCCAGTCCTGTTCCACAGAAGGAAATACACTACTGATCATCCGATACTACTGATGACCATCACCATGTATGTATGACGTTGTTGCTCCTGATAACTGCGACGTACACGAAACTAAACTTCACACGTCCTCTATTAGCAGCGCTGCCAGATATTGTCTTAAATCTGAATAGGTGAACATAATCAGGACCACTTAGTTCACGTCTCGAGTCACGGTTGTCCGCTCACTGTATTCAGAAGTTTCTTGAATGTAGATGCCGAAACGTTTAGACACTCGAGACGTTTCCAAATGCTTTTGTCATGTGTCTGTGTACAATTGTTATGCCCCTGTGCTAATTAGATTCAACGTAGTTCTTGCTTAAACATAAATAATACATAATGACCTTTAATACTTAACGCGTAGTAACATCTCATTTGTTTTTCTTTGAATATTACGTATGCGTGTTCGTGAAACATGTCAATGTTTAAATAACGTAGAAAACAATGCTTTAGTTAAATACATATTAGTGTAGTGTTAAATAGGCGTGAATTGGAAAGGATTAGCTCTAGCTTCAACCGTAGTATTATATTATCTGTGCTAGTTGCTACAATAGAGGAAAGTGGTAACACACACGGAGCGCGGTGCAGTGCCGTGCGATGCGGTACCTACTGTGCGGTCGGTTTCGCTTTTGTTTTATTTTCATAATTCTTGTAGTGGAGTGACACACCTGCCAAAATTACAGACGTCAGTTCGATGTGCTTAGAAAGTGCCGAAATTACGTCACGTTTTGTCGTAAGCGTAAAAATCCGGTCAATTGATGCAAAATCGAACCTCACTCAAAACTCAAGCATTATTTAAAACTCGTTTAAAGCCTTTTGATTGGTTGAATCTAGTTTTAAGTAATGCTTGAGTATTGAGTGAGGTTTTGTAATACGGGCCTTAGTGTGTTGAGTTTCTAAAATCATATCCGCCTATTATTGTCCCACTGCAGGGCAAAAGCCTCTTCTTGATCACCATGCGTGAACATACGGATTGGCAATTTCAGACTCATTAATCAAGCAGTGTTGGCCCAGTGGTAACGGCCGCGACCTACGAGTTGTAAGTTGCAGGTTCGAACTCATACTGACGCTTTACTTTGTGTAAATTATTTCAGGAAAACATCGTGAGGAAACATGTGACATCGACCAAACCGCGCTGGGCCCGCGTGGTGGATTACAGTCCACTCCCGCTTACCGAGAGGAGGAGGCCTGTATCCCAGCAGTGGGAACATAATAGAGATAATGTATTAATTGTAAATCCAGAAATCGTCATGCACCAGGTTATGGTTTTAAATGCGGGCAAGTGCCAATGTAACTTTTTCAATTCATATGTACCTACTTTCTATGTTTATCTTGGACATTACTGACATCGGAGGAGCTCCTATAAATTTGTTACAATACTTTCCGGTTGTATGGAGCCACTAGGACTCTGGCAGTACATGCTAACCTTCGGAAGATGCCAATACCGCCCATATATGAGAGATGAAGCCACCTGGTGTGAGTAATTTGTAAAATGTATGCGATGCGATGAATTGGCAATAAGTAAGTGTGAAATTGATGCTTCCGCTACGGAAAATCATGTTTTTTTTAACAAAAAGAAAAGGCTTGTTATAATAAGGTTCGTTACACATCTACGACGACTAGAATGAATGACGTTTTAAATTATCATCACTTTGCTTAATGTTTTTTTTCCGTGACTTAGACGGGAAATAAATTTAGATGTTTCTTCGAAAAGACGATAATCTCTTTTTTATCCAAAAACCTTTTAAAATCTATTTTCAGGGCTTAGTGTTCAGTAAAAAGGGTTCGTTGTTGTAAGTGCCGTAAATTCTAATAATAGTACTTACCCTACGTACGGAACAATGGATTTCTGAATCTAAATTGTTCTGGGCTCTGGGTCTAACTCTATTTTTATATCTACATAATATATATTAATGAGTTACTTAATGTATGGAATTTTCTTTCACTACTTCCCAAGCAAGTGTTTCTACATGCCACAATGAGGTGCCGAATAGGTATAGCTGAAGCTATTTTCCTGTATTGATTTCTAATAGCGGGAAAGTAAGCAACCGATACATTGAACACACACGATATTTTCTTTAATTTCCGGCACTCTATAGAAAAGTCAAGATTACTACAGAAATAGATTTTAAGATAGCTTGTATGAAGTAGAGAATGGAAAAATACTTTCTAAAAATATAGATATTCTACTCGCTGTAGGCGGCTAGCAGGTAGGTACGGCTGTAGAAATATGTTACTCGATTTTTCCACTAGGGGTATCGGGTGAATGAATATCACTTTTTACACGAACTATTCAATGTTCCATCACTCACTACACTCAAAAGTCTGGAATTAAAATAACAACGGTAAGTATTATCTTGGTCTATTCTACCCTATACATGGCAGAGATATTTCAAAAAAAAAATATGTTTTTCCTTTTTTTTACATATTAACTGGACTATTTGGACTTCAGGAAAAATTAAATAAATATCTCTGAAATTCAGTTTTCATACGCTTGTAATACGTGTATTTAAGTTCAAGTGAATTATTATAACTTTTTACACGAACTATTCATTGTTCAATCACTCACTACACACAAAAGTCTGGAATAAAAATACGTGTATTTAAGTTCACACTGCCAGGGTTGAAACATTAAAATAACATGTCTTTACATGCACACTGCCTTGTCATAGGCAAACAAAATAAGTTACATTAAATGGTAGCAGGTAGCTACAAAATCGTTTATTAGGAAAGTTTTTAACTTATCATTAAAAAAATTAAACATAACAACAAGTTTTGAGATCTTTTAGGAAAAATTATCAATGAGTATGTATGTACGTATAGTAACACCTTACAAATTCTTAGGAACTAAGTCTTATATATCTTTTATCTGAGATCTTTATACTTATCAAATAATTCAGTCGTAGAGTTCTGAGATCAACAGTTTAACTTTGCTAAGTACTATTTAGTGTGGAAATCCAAAAAGCAATTTCGTCCTTCAACTACACTTGTTTTCGTAACTTTTTGTTACTGTAATTGGTTCTAACACAACCGTTGTAGTTAAATAAATACATAGCCGTGCATTACATTTTTGTCAAAAATACTTTGTTTGGTTTTTGGTACAGTACCTACACTTGCCTTTTGTCGTGAAAAGTAGGCAGATCGTAACGAGTAGCGTCATCAGACCTTTCTTCAACCGGTTTCTTTACCTTCTTTACAGATTTAGAGAGAGCATCAGACTGTAGATCAGGAGAACTCTTGTCAAAATAACACAGTTGTCTAAAAAGTGCGACGTAAAACTTTTTAGAGGCATCAGTTTTTGTTTACCACTGTTCTTGCGACGGTATGGCAACCAGCTACCTAATTACGTAATACATTTTCGTAAACGATTACGATTAATCTGTTTCATTTTGACAGTTTAGCAACATTCATTGCGTTATTTACGTTGTTGAATAGATTTTTTTTCGAACTTATGTAGCAATGGATTAGCAATCTGTTTCAAAACAATTCAGATTCTCATTGATCGTATGCAAGCGCACGTAAGCAATTAGAGTACAGAAAAAGTTAAATAAAAGCTTTTAAAAAAAAGAGAAAAGTGCTAAATACCAACGATGACCTTTCAAATAAATTCGGTACAAGTCAACTAACATGTCGGCCACATCCACACCACCCATATTTGCATTGTACTGCTTTATTAGCTTTGGATATGAGACCGATCCCTTCTTCTTTTCTTCTTTCTCGTACCGCACTATATTCTATATTGGCTGAGCGTCAATGTAAGTATTTACAGCCAAGACACATTTATTGTCAAATATCTACTACGCCCATTAGAATATTGATCGCATTTCTTATTCAGGAAATCTCTTATTTCGTCTTAGGTCACATTTATTGATGAGCCCTTTTTCTGCACTGGATAAAGGTCGGTATGATGTACTATTAAATCTACAAAATCATCCGAAATAAATAGTTTGAAGCTAGTTTGAAGTAATCAAGCGGTGACTTCTCAAGATCAGTACATTCAAATAATGTGTCTTCTATTTCTGCTGTTCCTAGTAACAAAATACAATAGACGACGTATATTTAGTAACCTAATTCGCTTAACTGTAACGTAATTTTCGCGCTGATAACGATCCTAGCCGAGGTGGGCCGAGCAGTGATGCTATATAAGTGGGTTTGTCGGGCGAAGTGGCTCACTTTGCTCTCGACGCTTGATGTGTCAACACGTCGGGTCCGGGTTCGCAACCGTCATCCTGAGGATGCGTCGTTGTGAGGTGAAATATGTGTCGATTTCTTATAGGGTTGTTTATGACTCTTTAAGAACAGTTAAGCGGATAAGGTTACTAAAAATACGTCGTCTATTGTATTTTAAAATGAATAATATCCGCAAAGTCACGCCTGAGTCAATTAACTGTTCCTAGTAACTTCACTTTTGTCTATTAGGGGAGTAATTTGACCGGTTTCAGAATAGTTTTCTTTATGATCACTCGGATTTTCCCAGAACGACCAACACGAAGAGTTGTAGTAGTTGCTGTTGCAGGTGCAGGACTGCAGACCGAGTCTACAGACGGTGACGGTGGGATATAAGCTGATGGTGAAGGTGGTATCATGTCAGGATTATTTTGAAGAATTGATGGCGATGCTGGGGTAAAATCAATGTTTATCCAACGTAAAATAGGTTGTGAATGTTGTGATACTGGTTCTTCATGGACGGCACCAATAGTATAATAAACTTCTCGATATTCACCGTCATCACTATCGGAGATGTTTATGTTTTCAACAGAAGACGCCAGTGATCGAGCAGGGGAACTATCATCGGAGGCATCGGGGCGTGGCCTGCTCGGGGCGTGGCCTGCAAATTTCGACTTCATCTTTCGAAGATTCGTTGGATTCTTCATCAGATTTAGCTCGGGATTTAGGTACCAAAGCAAGGTTTTTTTGTGATCTAGTACTCTGAAACCAAAGCAGTGCAAGCTAAGCTTTGATTAAAGGTGTTATTTGAATTGTGATATTTGCATTGTGGTATTATGCTTTGTAAAATAATTGATGCTGGTTAATTTTAACAATCAAGGGGTTGTGTTACTGGCGATGTGCATTATAAGATACATTATTTGGAACTGTGCATATGTGCACTAGACCAGGCAGTGTGCATTTAAATACACGTATTATGATAATAAATACAAATATTATGTCAATTACATAGCGGCGGGGGGTTTGAATTTAAATGCACACGATACAAAAGTCGTAAATTATGAGAAATTCAAAACATATTTTGCAAAAATATTACTACATACCAACAACTTAGGATTTGTAGAAAATAAAACTGAGAGAATTATTGTTGAATAAGTTATATAAAAATGAATATTTACCTTGAAGTGTGTGGGAGCAGATAGACGGTTCGCCATTTTGATCACCACCGACAGAGCGTAAGTGAGATGAGGTAGTTATAAGTAGTTTTCTTTTTCTAGGGTTCAAGAACGTTCAGAAACTATGTTTGCATGAAAAAATAAAGGTTTCGATAATAATATTTGCCAGATAAAGCTTCTAAACGGAATGTGCATTTAAGTTTCCTATGCCAAGTATAGGGTCAAAGGAGGAGGTAATTATGTTCGTCTATAAATATTTTTTAAAGTATGTTCATCGATATTTTCGTCAATTCTGAACAGATTTTGAAACTTATTTTTTCATTTGTTAAAGGAAATTTTCGTGAGCAAACTTCTATAACAAAAAACAACAAAAACAAAAAAGTAAGAAATACACCGACCAAAGACACCGACTTCCGAAAAATATTTATAAAGTTATTTTTCACTTTATATTGTTTTTTTTTTGTAAATGGTCTTAGATACAAAGAATAGTTTACCGACCCGGTTTCCCAACAAAAAAGATGTAACGGATGCAAATAGATAGGTACAATTATGTTTATGTTGAAAGATACACAAACTGAAATATCACACCTGCATCGCAAAATCTGCCTCAAACCTTCTCATATTGCATACAGCGTCCGTACAATATGGCACGTAGCACTGTGTGCTCACAATTAAGGTGAATATTATGCTCAAGTTCCTCCCACTATAAAATTTTTATACATATTTTCCAGGCATCATAATTTCTGTAGGTATTTGAGAAAAGTCTGCATTGCTATGATGAGCAGCTAAATAATATTTTATCGTCGGCGACGAAAGAACTTAGGCCTCCCTCAAGGATCAGCTCGACGACTAATCCTGTTCTGGATAATAATAATAAATACAATGGGTCCCTAATTTCGTATACCCGCCGATACTTACAGTACCGTTCTAAAGTTACCAAAATCAATAATAACGACAATACGACAATACAACGACAATTTTTTTTTTATAGTCCTTCATGGATATTATAAAAAAATATTGGTTTTTTCTCACGTATTTTTTCTTTTTGTACGTAATCTAAAGATTACGGCGATACATTGAGTTAAAATGTGCCATGAAGTCACGAGTATGGTCATTTTATACTTAGGTATTTGTGACGTAGCGACCCCCACTCGAACTTAAAATTCGTTTTATCTAAGTAAAAATTACGTGTCTATTACTTTTATTATTTGACTGACGGACTAATTACAATTTCTTTGTTTTTACCTGGCATCATCGCTATTAAGCTATCCACTTGTAAACTTCGCTATATTTGGTACACGGTAGTATTATTAGGCATTTAGGTACTTACGTAGCTAGGCCATTTCTACTGATTACAGTACTTGCGAGCAATTCTTGATAAACACATAACAGCCACTATGCTTTCAGTGTCTGGAACACCGTCACCGTAAGCCACTTAAGGTTCGTTTACAACAAGAAACGGTCAGCGACGAAAGTCGATTGCCACCTACTTTTCCATATCATCTGAATCGCCACAAAGTTATTGCCACTTAGGAATGTAGGTATTTCAGATTTTCATATAATATCTAAAAAAGAAAATAAACATATGGAAATAGATATAGCTACGTAAGAGTTAATGTTATAACTTTACCTACTTCTGTTCTTATTGTAATTAAATTTTTGCTAAATAATGAACATAAAAAAAGTAAAAGTGTTAATCGACTTTTGTCGCCGACTTTAACTCTGTCCAGGACCACGATACAGCTCTGCGTCGACACTTATGTCTACCCTAAGAGGCAGTAGCGTCATTCTTTTTCGAGGGATACGTTAAGGTAACCCGCGATATTCAATTCTGCGTTTTTTGCAATTTGCAGCTCAGTGTCAGGTTGTATATGTATATGTTGATTAAAATAATTATGATTCGCGACCGAACTATGTATTAACAAAATTATAAGCATTCGAATCATTAGTATATCTCTCTAAGTTAGATTTGTTCCATTGAATGACTTTTTCATGAAATCGTGACATTTGAGAACAAATCTACCTTAGAGACATGTATCAATGATTATAGCCTAATGATTATAAGTAATTCTGTAAATACATAATTGTTATGGTCCCGAATCTTATTATGATCAAGATACAACTTGACACAGGCCTGCAAATTGCAAAAAACTTACGAAAATTTGAATTTCGCGGGTTACTTAAGCCAAAATTAGTAACATAAAATTTTAGAGCGACTTTTTCGTTGGAGCAAACTAAACACTAAAAAAACACACAATATTTTACAAGCCTCCTCGGATTACATGTCGCATATTCCTCGATGACTTCGTTAGATTGTAGACTACAAAAGATATCTCGGTTAATATATGTACATGGCGGCCAAACGGGCAGCGTGAGGGCAAAATTCGTCAAGTAAATAAAACATCTTATAGAAAAACACTTGAAAACGTAAAAAAGGATAATTGATGACAATTGTACATTAGGTAGTGATATACTTGCTAAAAAGTTTCATTAGAATAATATCAAGTTCACTTTAAGATTTTGCACGGAAGAACTCAGATGCTTTTGGGGGCTTGAGCCCCTTAGCCCCCGCCGGATCCGCTACTGATTTCATTGCCAGAAGTCAATGTTATTACAGAGAAGATCAAAGATGTTTTCAAGGTCGTTTCATGGAGACAAGGAGAAAGTAAACCAGGATAGAAGAAAATAGGCAAGAGTAAAGATAAAAGAAATAAAAATCATAATAAAATTATTTTAATATCACGTTGATATATTTTCGTTTTTATTTTACTGAGTTCTCTATTATATGGCATCTAAATAATTTGTACAACAAAAATATGCTTTGATCCAAAACAACAGATACCTGTTATTTTATTAAAGGTATACACAAGATACTTACAAATAGGGAGTCATAGCATACAATATTATGAGTTTGCTAGCAATGATCTTAAGATATAACAGTCAATGTATATTTGGTAAAATAGTCGATTTGTGCATTTCCGAAATATAGATTTCAGCGTTTTATTCGAAATGTAAGGTTAATTCTATCATAAAAATATAATTTATACTATAAATTTATGAAATATTTATGTAGTAATTTTTCCTCAAAATTATAAAAACATCGACAACTTTATTTATTTGAAAATATACACAATAGGCGAAATATCTATTATTTGCAAATATACACAATAGGCAAATTACCTATTATTTGCATAGAATTCTTACAATAGGCTACCTACGTATTACTTGATTAAATCAAAGAAAAATAAAAGATGTGAACTTGAATACCCAGTCAATCAATATTACCGTCACAAAGCATTCTTAATTCATACTGATTTATAAATATAACATTTGGTGGAAGTTTCCAATGAATATCACCTACACACACATAAAATAATAAAACAGTAACAAGTGTAATGCAAATTAATTCATAAGACTGTGTCTATTCGAAAATAAAATACAATAGGAATGTTTGCGGTAGAAATACAAATATTTAAAACATATTCACATTTATTTTACTGGTGGGCTTTGCAGAACGTAAATACTGACTACATTCATACTGTCGAGTCCAATTACAATGTCCTGTAAGAAAATATCACATCATACATATCATGCCTCCACACTTACACACTGCATGTGCAGGGTATTACCAGCAGTGCTATTCTGTAACCATCTCACCGTGAAAACTTAGGTGAAGTGAGCCTGGAGTGAGCTGTCATTCCACAGGGATTGACACTATTGACAGCTCACTTCACCCAAGTTTTCACGGTGTGATGTTTACAGAATAGCATGGCAGGTCCATTACTTGTGCGCCCCCGGCAACCCATGACGCCACGCCAGCCAATCAGTCTATACCAAAAGTAAACGTTTCTGTACATACAATACACCTAGGATACAAACCTATTAACACGAATGAAGATACAACAAATAAGCTCACTAAATGAAAGAAACAATAGAGACATACAACAACTATATAGGTACGTAAAATAAGGAAAATAAGACATTCACTTAAAAGAAAGTTTAGAAAGAAATACAGCATTTTCATCAAGAAAAGGTACAGAGATCAAAATTAACAGTAATCAAAGGCATTCATGCAGATTATGAGAATAATATACATACAAGTAGATACTATTTTAGTCAATGAGATTAGCTTATTCTGTTACAAATTATTTGACTAGACCGTTCGGTATGTTAATATACGAATGAATAATATCTTTCGGCTTCTTCTCGATGTCGACGTCTAACGTGATGTACGTGGGGTTAGTCACCGTGTTGAGAGTGTTCTTTGCATTGTTTTGGTTTGTTGCGAATACCTCATCTGTTTCTTCGTCTATTCTAGGACACATGTTGAGATAAGGTGACTGGTTACCTTCCTGGTCGGATTCTGAGCCACTCCTAGCTGGTAAGTTGTTCAAAGTAAGCATAGGCGTCAACTCTGAACCACAGCTACTTGCTTCAGAGACCCTCGGATTGAATCTGCGATCGTCGAAATCAAAGTTGGTATCCTGAGCTCGTGGACTGAATACGTTCTGCCTTGACGCCGGACTCATCTGTAGATAGCCTTCATCATCTGAAATTGTGAACCGAGCTAAGTAGGTATACCTGCAGGTGTTGAAGGTAGAGAGAGAACACCAAACCACACCAAGAAGTCGATACTAACTACTAGTACGAGTAATTCGCCCACATCAACCAGACGGGTTTTAGTTATTTTAGTTTAAGATCCTCCCTTACCGGGAGCATTCGCCTGTAATGTAACGTTACAGATTCGATTTTGAGCATTACGTTACAATACTGCCTCCCAGACTGACGAGCATTCGCCAGTAACGGTGTGGTGCGCATTGGTGTTACAAGTTGTATTAAAATATTACAGACATTACGCATTGTAATGCTCGGTTCTCCACCCCCACTGATTGAATGCTCGAATTGTATCATTACAGTTTGCGCACTGTAATGTTCGGTTCGCCTCACCCACTGATGAATACCCGACTCTGTAAAGGTGTGTCCAAACATTAAGCGGCAAGAGCGTGGCAGCAACACGCAGCGTTTGCAGGACACATTTCTGTCGCGCTCTAGTTAGGACTTAACTGACGAATGTTTGCGTTTAAGGTGAAACCGTCAAGGTAGCCCGCGAAATTCAAATTTTCTTACGTTTCTTGCAATTTGCAGGTCAGTATCATGTTCTATGTTCATCTAAATATGATTCGCGGCCGTATCAAATGTTTAATTATAGAATTATAATCATAAAAATGATCAATACAACTCTTTAAGTTCATGTAATCCCATTGAATGACTATTTCATGAAATCATGACATTTGAAAATTATGCTTACTTATGGAGTTGTATGATTGTAATGATTATAATTATGTAAAGCCATATTTGTTACGGTCGCGAATTATATTTTAATCAACATACAACCTGACACTGACCTGCAAAATGGAAAAAAAACGCGCGCGGCAGTCGATCAATGCATCCTCACACGATTGCCGCTTTGTTTGGACTCACCTTAACGTTACATTACAGGCGAATGCTCCTGGTGAGGGAGCACCTTTAGAGGTGTAGTGTGTATAAACAGTGCCATCCACAAAGACGCGTCCCACTCCGCTCCGCTCCGTACTTAAGTACAGCTTACGGTACAGTCATCGCGGAGTGGGGCGCGTCTTCGTGGACGACACTATCTGAACAAGTGCACTGATCAGTACCAACACGGTTCATTGTTAGATACAACAAAGACATGCGTGAATTACCATTTGTAGTATTTTTGTGTAATCAGAATGTAGTGTTATCCGTTCCGTCTGATAAAAGGAAATACAATCAAAATGAGGAAATTACAAAAGATAGTGCCTTATTGTTATTGATCTAGGCATGGCGTTGGAAGATGGTTCAAATAACTTAGTGGTTGAATGCTCTCTGAATACAAATGCTCAAAATATTTTGACGTTCGACTGAGATTTTTATCAATCAATAATTTTACCTTTCTTAGTAACTTCGGCAGCTTGAAAAATATAAATAAATGTTTTAAAATATAATTATGAAACTGGAATAATACCACATGAGAAATTACTCTTGCATGTCGACTTTTCTGGTCCCCTATTTTGTCTTACCAATTTAATATATTTAAGCAAACTTGTTCACATAGGGATTGTAGTGTTATTTACCTCACCTACGTATTTGACCTCACATCCAACACTTCCAGCAGTACGTATCTAAGCAGTCTTAGGTTCTCTTAGTTGCCTAATAGATTCCTGAACTTCTGCATAACAAAGTGCATTATCAATTTCTTACCTATTTGTGTGGGTGTGGTGGGGAAGAAGCTCCTGTCGTTGACGTAGTGGTGGGGGCTGGGCGTCACCAGGTTGTTGTAGTCAGGTGCACACACCATAGCCAAGTAGTCTTCTCCGCCAGGTTGTACGTTCATGTCCATGTACGCTGTGTTTAGGTCCACGTAGTGCTGGAAGTCAGAATTAGGTGTATTAGAAAAAATGGGTTTGGTGAACCTACCTATGATGAATAGATTTATTATTTATATTCTATACCGATAGATATATCATTCAGCTAAGTTTAGTTCAGTTAAGATTGTTAATCGAGAATAAAGTAAGCCGTTAAACATTCTCGTTCGTGTTTCACGATCCTAAAATCTTGTAATGCAAGTTCAATAACAAGTTTATTTCCTACTGAAGTTAGTATCTTCATCTTAATAACAGTATTACTATTTCGGTATTATTATTTGTGCCCATAGAGCCGGTAGACTGCGCCATCTGTTTTATGAGACATAAACTACAAACGGGCGTAGTTAAAACCGTGTCTCATTTATTTCATCGCGTCACGTGTCTCTCGAAGCGCAGCGTAGGGGGAGACAGTGTACATACCACACAGTGTATTTTTGTGATAGAACCAGATGAATGTGATGGTTCTAATAAAATTTACGAAACATGCATATAAAAATATTAAGGCGCGTTCCTGTGCGAAACACAGCGGTAGCCGTTTTTAGGCTGTTTTTGGGAGCCAACTTCTCTTTATCTAAAAGAACTAGCAACTAATAAAAAATACTTTAAATTTCTACATAATCTTGACTCCAAAATATTAGTTTCTTTTTTTTTTTAAGCCGCGTAATATTTAATTAAAGGGCCACAAAAAAGCCACAGAAATGAGAAATAATGATTTATAACATGCATCTCCTCCTAAAATAACCATTATTTTGATTTGCTTCCTAAACTAATGGATGGGTAATTTAATAAATAACATTTTGCTAGTTTTATTTTTTTCAAAACACGAAAATTTGACTTTATAAAGATTTTATTCTAAAATATGAGCGTACTCGCTAAGTAACTCTTGCGCAGAGTTAGTGTGCCACGAATGCTCAAGGTTATTTGGTCAGGGTAGTGCCTTAACATACCCGTTGAACTTGCCTTTTCTCATGGTTTGTACGAAAACGTATTTTTGGGAATACTGACTTATACCTATTTGACAAATGTGTAAGTCCAAGGTCCAATTTTTACCTATTCTTATGATATATTTTATACAGAAGCTGTTGGTAAAGCTTTATCAATAAATAAACAAAACTTTACTATGCAATTTTCACGAATTCGTTTTGTTCTCGCCCCATTCTTTAGGTAATTTAAATATACTTACATTTCGCACATTATCTTCTAGAAAGCCGCCGAGTAACTCCTGTAGCTGACTGAAGGTGGGCCTGCTCGTGGGCTTCTGCTCCCAACACTTCATCATGACGTCGTACAGCCGGTCGTCCGCGTACGTCGGCTTGGCTAGTCGATTCCTGTAACATTAATTAAATGGTCGTTTAAGCAATTTTTGGAAGTTGATTACATACTCACGGTTACAATCAAAACAAGTAGATTCCGGCAAAGATAAACTCCACTTAATAATCTCAGCCAAGGGCGACAAGGAGATCCTAATCCTGACAGGTTTTGCATAATATTATTCATTTAAATATTTAAATTAAAAAACCAGCCAAGTGCGAGTCGGACTCGCACACGAAGTCACTCAAGAAAAGCCGAGAAAAACACGTTTCTTTTATGGGGAATTGGACCTCCTTTAATTTTTTACTTTTATATTTAATTTTTATTATTTGTTGCTATAGCGGTAATAAAAATATATAATCTGTGAAAACACAGACAGGCGGAGAGGGGGGCTTAGTAATAGGGTTTGGTTAGAGTTCCGTTCGGGACCCTAAAAATGACTGTTTACTAGGGCTTAACTTGCATCTTGGGCATAATTTAAGAGCGTATACTTTGTGTGACTTGTATGGGTGTCAATTATTTTGTAACAAAGGACAAGAACCGCACGTCTTTTTGGTCCTAAATATGACTGACTGGTGTACTCCCTTTACTTCATAAGCTGAGATATAGGTCGGTACATAATGTATTGTCAACATAAATATAAAAGTGAAATATCAAATGCTATATTTACCTTTCTGTCAGCCACTGTAACAGAGCTGCTGGGCTGATGTTCGGGTAAGGCGTTTTGGCGAGGGAGAACAGCTCCCACAGCACGATGCCAAACGACCACACGTCTGACTGCGTTGAGAATATACGATCCGTCATACACTCGATCGCTAACCATTTGACTGGTAGAAGACACTGGAAAGACAAGAAGAAAAGTTCAAATCAGTAAAGGCTTAGAATTAGGAGTAAAGAACATCTGTGGATGAATGAAAAGACCAATACTTTTAGGTATCGCCGTATTAGTCTTCTCATCATCCACGAAACAGAAAACGACAAGCTTTCCAAGAAACGCCATAAGGTCTTAAAGCCTGGTTTATAAGATGGCAGTGACTGCACCCCGTGACTCGGAATTTCGGACCCAGTTAGTAGTTTCCTGTAGATCGGCACTAAGTCAGTAAGTCAAGCGGGGGAAGCTATATCACATTACTGGGCTCGTGTAAAACTGCCTCAAAACGAACAATATGTATATATTGAGATTCAACAATCCCGGAGCGATTTAGGTCAAGCGGTTGTCCTGCAATTGAATCGGAAACCGTTTCTAGGTCCCGACGGAATATGCAAACGTATTATCGTCCCGTATACACGTAGGCAGTTTGCCGGTAACGTCATTAAATCCGGTCTGTGATTTGAGATCAACTATCTTTATTAACTGGGCCTAGTTTCAAATTGACCATAACTAGTACTAGCTATTTCTTGCATGGTTATGAGTTGATGAGAGATGGAGAAAGATGAATGTTTGAAAGATAACTTTTATATTTCTAACAATGAGTTGAACATCACAATATTATTTTAAACATTTTCAACAATGTTTTTGCTTCGACTGTTGAAGCGAAAACATTGTTGAAAATGTTTATCTCAATTCTATTCTATTGTGCTTTCAAAATATCAACGTCAGTATTTTTGAATTATGCTTTAAATAATATTTAATTTGCGCAGTTGCTGTTTGCGCTATTTGTCTTTGAAAGTGAACATAATAAGTGTTTACTTTCAAAGCGACCTTCACGGATGGTAAGGTTATTGAAGATAAATATCTGAATACTCACGTTTTCTTTCTTTTGATATTCATCGTTTTTGTAAATGCTCCTAGCGAGACCGAAGTCGCAAATCTTTACAATGTTGTCTTCGGCTAACAACACGTTTCTTGCTGCTAAATCTCCGTGTAGCACCTGAAATTTTCAAAATTAATATTATTAAGTAAGCCCAGAACTGAGCTTCGAAATTTAGAATTTTTAGAACACGTAATGATTTTGCGGTTGAGTATCAACTTTTAAAAGTTAACAGTATGGACTGAAACTAGCTAAATACTTAAGGGTCAGTTTACATTTTTTCTTACTATTCTTTCTAAAACAAAAGTTAATTACAACAACCTTGAATCGACTTTTATTTCACACAGTAAAAATCTAATATCTTTGTCAGGGACATCGACGCGAAGCCGGTTACCATGGGGTCAGTACATGATTCTGAACCCCCTGCGTTGAAATTATTCGTAGGTTATTTTTTAAAAAATCTGCTGTTTCATAGAAAAGTGCAATACCTACGCGGTCAAAATGTATGGAGCTGCTGTTTTTTTTTTAATAACCGACGAAAAATTTCAAAGCAGGTGGGCTCAGAATCATGTACTGAATCCATGGTAACCAGCTTCGCGTCGATGTCCCTGCCACCCTGTATATCATAATTTCTTTGAAACGTACTAACCTTCCTATTAGCAAGATACTCCATGCCCCTTGCGATCTGGAAGGCCCACACGAGTAGGTCGCGAGAGGTCAGCGGCCGCGGGTTGCGTCCGTCGAAGCTGTAGTCGCTCTCGTAGTTTGTACGCCATTCCGGTTGCACATAGCCTTCCGATACTGGAAGCAAATCCATAAGGAATGTATTAGTTTATTGCACACCTCAAAAACAACTCATTGATTACACACAGTTTTAAACAACAAATGTCGGTCATTTCTTAAAGTGAAGTATTGCTCTAAAAGAATCTCTTGTTCTTCGAAAGATTTATCAAGGGTGTTCAGTAGGTCTGTTAAAAAGTCCCTCTGGAGCGCTCTTAAGCTGTTGTGATTGATTAATAGAAACAACAAGAGCCAACGGAAGAGATTAGCACGAGATTGCTTAACCGATTAGGCTTTCAAAGCTGAGTCTGTAGAAGTAGGTAGGCCAAAATAAATAAATAAAGGTGTGGCACGCAACGCCCAGTTTTAAAAGCAAACATTTAACGTACCTATATAATTAATTAAAACTCATATGAAAAAGGTCGAGCCAACATACGTTAGCAACGATTCCAATCGGGCTCAGAATAGAAACCAGGACAACCAGTGAGACAGCTCAGGTTTATCAAAGCATTTACTATACATTATAGCTATGATTTATACAGTTCCATATAGCTATGTTACACGTAAAATTCTTATTATAAGTAAGCGTGCATGTGAATTTTCAGGTTTATTTTCCTCCTAAGTCATTCAGTAAAGAGAGTTACCTATTTGTGTTTGCCTACCTGCAGTAAGTATTGCAATTACATAACTCTATATACATGATGACTGTATCCAAGTCCATTTTTCAACGTGGCTCATCACTTGGCAAGTAATTCATATTGTACTACTGGTATAGAGGTAGAATTGTATTTGTCTCTACAAGTTTGACAAACTTGATGTATTTACTTAAGATATAGAAGCAAAAATACGTCAACGCACGTGCAGCTAACATCGTAAACATTATCCTCATAAACCACCGATTACAATATTTGTTTAGTACTCATACACACGCAAACCTGCATAACATAACGTTAACATTAAATGAAATGAACGATACCACAAAGCGCACCTTTGGTAGAACAAGGGCATAATTGTCATAAATTGCCAAAATGACTTAAATATGCAGAAATGCTTTAAAAAGGCCCTTTGAACTGGAGGGGACAAAGACATTCGTTTGGCAATTTATGACAATTATGCCCTTGTTCTACCAAAGGTGCGAAAGCAGCTTTTAGTCCTACGCAAGTTGGAAGTCCACTTTCACAACTTGCGTACTTATAGTCTGTTGAGTATCGACCAAAGAGAGGGGTTACTGCACTTACTCTTTAAATAATGAAGTACTGTTCCATTCGTTAGTCTAAATATTGGCAACTTGCCATTAGAAGGTGCAGTTTTAAGAGTGTTAAAATACTCCAAACAGTACTGTAGATACCCGTGAGACATGAGCGTAATTAAAAAAAAGGATTTATTACGGCATTTTGTGTACAAAATAGACATCAAACAAAGTTACATAAAAGATAAGGTAAATGCAATTACTCACTATCACATTGATAAATCAGACACCGATATAAAACTGTGCTTACATAGTAATTACGACGAAGCGACTAAAACACAGTGCTAGTGCAAAATGAGTGCATGTGTCCTTAAAGTTACCTTTTACGAATTCCACTTGGTGATTTTGGTTTGGATTGTCTGACAAAAAAGCATAAATACATTGTGTAAAACTATGAAAATATTCGTACTTCTAGTATGTCATAAGGATTGAACATGGCTCGATTAAGTATGATAAATATTAAATATCTTTTCCAAATTACTCGAATACGTACGAAGCACGAAAACTGCTGAGGATTTTCTTTCGCGTCTTTGAAGGATTGAAACAATTATTACTGTAATTATATTGCCGAAAGGTAACGGTCGTAATCAATAAGGGAGCCAACTAACAGCCGAACCCAATAACCTATCTATCACCAGTTTAGACATACTGGAGATAGAAAAACCTATGTATCTATGGTTTTTTTAACGTCCCAAAAATCTGTCAGAGAATTAGGAATCTTATGAAATAGGGATGTTGACTGGGGGAAAAAAAAACTATTTAGTCCGTCAGACAGGTAAAAAAAAATTGACACGTATTTTTTGCTTTATCATATTAATAAAAAATGTTTTAGATAAAACACATTAAAGTTGGGGGCTCGCTACGTCACAAGTCAGTATAAAATCTACCGGGGAATGACGTCATGCTACATTTTAACTTAATGTATTGACGTAATATTTTTAACCGTAAAAAAAGAAAAAAAACGTGTCCAATCTCGTATTTCTTTATAATCTACCTGAAGGATTTTTTTTTTTTGTCAACATCCCTATTGTGGGACGACATTCAATGACAGATAGAATTATACTGTCTACCAATAGCGATCTGTCTTTTACTGAAAATGGGTTATTGGGTTCGGCCCTAAGAGGAAGGATTTCTACTTGTCTCAATACCCGACTATCAATTATTGTTAGCTTCTAGCGTTGCTAAGAAAACGATTACGTTCAAAATTGAACCAGTTTAATAGCTTCGCACAAATGCTTTTTGCTCCATCTAAAATTCTAAATCAATCAACAGCAGCACACCTACTCGTTTCTCCAGTTTTTATCCTTCCATTATTATATTATCAAAAAATATGATCAAGTAATTTTTTACTGGTGATTGTACTTATACAATCTTTTACTTATACAAATAACAAAACGTAATTACCTTTTCTTGTGGATCTGTTGGTGTTGGCAGTGTTGACAAATGTGTGGTCGGTATCTTGTGTACTGGAGGCGAAATAATCTGAGTGTGCACTGAAAACAGTAATATGTCTAAGTCACAGGATATTTTTGTGTCTCGGAGATAAGTAGGTAAAGCTAAAAAACCTGAAAAGTACATCGGTTTTCCGGCAATAAGGCTTAAACATTAAAACATCTCGATCATCAAAATTTTAATTTTAACGTTCAACAGTAATAATTTCTTTGAAAATCGTTTCTTACCCAGTACTGCCACTGCTGCAAGAGTATCCTCTGTTAACTCTGCCTAGATTTTTCTCCTTATTATCGGTCAGTTGATCTATGAAGACTTCACGGTGCCTCTGCATATAATTGTGTATGTTGCCGAATTTGCAATATTCTACAATCACTATCAACTCGCCTGTAATCACAAACAACCTTCAATTAGGAAAATTTGCACATCATTGCTTGCGAATTCATATCGATCGATGATAACAACAGTCCTATAGAAGCTAAGCTGTAAGAAAAAATACAATTACCTAGATGGAACAAACAAAAACTGACTCAGCAAAAGGCATTCAGAATACATTTACGTAAGCATGGATAAGATTATTTATTCTTCCTAATGATGTTGTTATAAAATGCCTAGACAAGTATAAGTTATTTGCAAGATTTTAAAAGAAGAATATGTTTTAAATAATCCTGCAAATATACGCCACGACTCGAGTACCTCCTCTGTTTTTTCAGCGGTTAATAAGAATTTATTCTCATCAATTATAAAGATACTGCTGTTTCATCAAATAAAATTATTATTGGTGCTAATGGATTTCAATTTCGAGTTGCACAACTCATTCACATGTAGTTTAGACAAATATACAGAGGAGACAACATTGCAAACAATTAATTTTGTCTAAAATTCTAGTAATAACATCAGCTTACGTTTCCCAACATGTTTCGTGCACGCTCCGAGCAGGTTCACGATGTTTATATGTTTCCCCAAGTGCACCATTATTTTTAGTTCTGAGGCCAACGCTTTGATATACATATTGTCTGCCGTTTTCTTCACCATTTTCACGGCTACCTCGGTTGTTTCTTCGGCGTTTATGATTCCACGTGCATCCGCCTTATATACGACACCAAATGCACCTGCACCTAGCTGTTTACCTACAATACACAGTTGTATTATTTAACTTATGTTACACTACACTATAGCAAGTAAAAGTATGACTCCTTCCCATGGAATAAGACATTGTAGCATTAGGTTTCCTTTTCCTGTGAAATAACTCAGGTACTGATAGGCATCTGATTACGTCCATCTTTTGTCGTGCCCAATATCTAGCATTGTGTTACGTAAATTAAAATGGCTATAGCTGTAATCTATACAGGCTGAATTTTGAGATGGGGCAGCAAGAACAGCTACCGAAAAATGGTCTTAGGAGAGCTACAGGAGAATAGTCTTCCTTAACTTTTTGAGAAAATTTGATCTGCATTCACAATCAGATTTTGAAAAAAATGTACCTACAGTCAGCAAGAAAATAGGCAGTTTTCGCAAAAACTTTTGATGCCAATCCATCCTGTTTCTTATAAGGATCAAAAAACTCTATCGGACCAACTGAGGTTTGAGTACTAGAAAAGTCAGAAATCGCAAAAAACTTTTCCCAAACATTTCGTGGGAGACTCCAACCTACTTTTCACGATGAATAGACTGGCCGAAAATAAACAAAAAAAAGAGTTTTTTGATCCTTATAAGAAACAGGATCGATTGGCATCAAAAAGTTTTTGTGAAAACTGCCTATGTTTTTGCTGACAATTTTTTTAGTCAAAATTTGAACTCTGATCAAAATTTCTCAAAAAGCTATAGGGAAACGGTTTTAGGAGACTATCCTTAAGTCTCCTAAAACCGTTTCCCTATAGCTACAACGGTTAAGGTCCTTACTGTCCCATCTCAAAAATCCACCCTTTATATGGCTAAGGTAAACGCAGGTATTAACGACCCATCTAAGGCAATTTTAAAATCAACCATATTTTTTTAGTATACTGGTTCCTCTAAAGATTAATAGTTTAATTTTATATGCTAGTGTTATGTATAAAAAATGTATTTACTGAATCAAATACATTTAAATAAAGGATTATCTTGTAAAAAATAATTTACAATGTGACTTAGTCGATTGTTGCAATTACCGACCCATAAAAACGGCTGTGAAGCTATTAACGATTTTTATGCAGCTATTCCCGATCGTGTATGAGAGGAGGCCTTTTTCTAGCAATGGAATGTATATAAGCTAGTGATTATGATGATGATTACCGATCTTAACAAAATAAAACAACATAAAAATGCAAATACTTATTCGTATTTTTTTACTATCGTTAATTTTAATAAAACAAATTAGTACTTCTTAGTAATACCTTTTTTTTTTTTTTTGAGGATGGGAAATTATCAAATAACTTCTCCCGCTCTGGGCGGAGCGGGAGGGCGTGTCAGACTTTTACTGACTAAAACCCACCCGTGTTCCTTCCGTTGCCTGTGTGCTGGGGTCGCGATATCCCTTTCGGACAAACACGCAACCACGGCAGGCATTGGCCCTTCAGGACCCCGTCAGTTGGTGCTGACATCTCTTTGAGGCGCGCGTGGAACACAACGCGCCGTCGACCCGGGCCTGGTCCTTATCGGACGGCGAGCTACCCATTGCTCACCGTCCGCAAGCCCGCGCCTACGGTGGCCGGAAGTCGGCTCGCGACTCCCGACGCCCGGGGCGTCTCCTGCGGCGACTAGGGGCGCGAGGGCGCAACTCTTGCCTCTCCCTCGCGCGCTCCGCCTCCTCCTTCGCGAGCATTACTGCTTCGCAGAAGGAGGTGACGGCCTCCCATGCACTCTCGCTCCGGACCATGGCCTGAACCAGGGCCGGACGCGAGAGATCGCCGCCGCCGATCGCCTCCGTGAGGACACGGCGGTGCTCCGCCCAAGCTGGGCAGACCTCCACCGTATGCTCCACCGTGTCCTCCGGGCGATCCACACAGTGGTGACACCCGGGCGTTTCCTCCCGCTTTATCCTGAACAGGAACCTCCCGAAACAACCATGTCCGGTGAGGACCTGTGTCAGGCGGAAGGTGAGGACGCCGTGGCGCCTCTCTAGCCACTCCTCAAAGAGGGGACTTATCGCCACAATTGTGGCGTGCCCATCTTAGTAATACCTATGACCTAAAACATTATAAACTTTTAAATTAATCAACATAATACTTTTTATGTTGCTTTAGCCAAGAAGTAGCATTTATTAATAGGTACCTATTATGTCATAAAAGTAGGTGACAAACTAAATAATCTATATACGATCGGTAATAGCTTCTTATAGTTGCTATTGCCGACCCTCATGGGTCGGTAATAAAGTATGTAAGTATAAACATAAATTGTATTACCGACTCATAAAAATATGGTTATTTTAATTCAATTGACCTTCGGACTATAAAATAGATTATAATTGATTAATGTCACAAAAAATATGAACAAATGCACACTGTTTTAAACACAAAAACAATGATTTATTACTGTAACTATTCAATATCGATCCTCGAAAAATATCATAACTTTGGTTAAATTGACAACACTAAAAGGTAAAAACTAGACAAAAAAGTTTAGTCGCTAATAGATTTTTATAAAGACTGATAGCTTAGATTTAAACTGGTCCATAAAAATACTTGTGTTAGTGTGATTTAGTAACATAAAAGAAAAATAAAACGAAAAGTTACGTTGCTGCCATTGCCGACTTATGGGTCGTTGATAGCTGCCACGACTAAAACTGATGAAGCTAACACCATCCCATTTTAATTTAAAGTTTTATCGTTTCAAATTACTTTTTATTAATAAAATGTCGTAAGAAATCAAGAGTTGATACTTAAATGAATACATTTAGTAATATAAGATAAATTATAGATGTCATTTGTTTGTATAAATGTCTTAAATAGAAAAGTCACGTACTTACTTAAAGGAACAAGGGAACAGTACGACAGTTCCTGCATCCACGCTGCCCCGCAGTAACTGACGTATTTTATCTCTTTTTTGCACAGCTACTCACACTAACGTAAAAGTATACGATGCTCAAGGAATAAACGCGTGTTTAACTTTGCCTACCTATAGCTAGAATAGTTCTGGAAACGTAAAGATTTCGAATTACTTTTATAGGTCGGTAATAACTACAGATTTTCGATGGGTCGTTGATAGCTGCGTTTACCTTAGTATGATTTTCTGTGGAATTATAAAAAATGTAAATTCTACGTGTATTTTACTTCGCAAACCTATGTTAATTCACTGAACTGAAATTTTACAGTGCTGAGAACACATTACTACTTACCTTAATTTGCTAACGTATTTATAACATTGGAATTTTGTTCTGTGTACGTACTTCACTTACAGGAAAAAAAACACGTCAAGCAGTATAATAATCTTACCCAGAATTAATTTGTCTGCAGGAAATTCAAACTTTTCGTCGTATGGCAACAATTCAGCTTGCTCATCGATTCCCAGATCCGGATTTAAAGATTTAGTAACGCCTTCTTTGAAATACAGGAGGCCAGCTGCCGCGAGTTCTTTTCTGAATCTCTTCTCTTTTCGAACCTTCCAAATCAGGTATAGTACCACGAGGATCAAAATGAAGATAACCGTAATGATTGCACTTAAATACAACGCATATGTCGCTTCTGCTGAAAGATATAGATGTTTTAAAGGTGCGCATAATCCCACAAACAAAGTCTAACTGAAACCAATGCATGTCGATGGGATGAGGCCGAAGTCCTGAATGGCCTTCAAGAGGTTTGGGATCTTTTTATCATAACAGTATGTTCTCTGATTGAATATTGCACATTATTTGTTGGTTTTAATTATCAGGGTTGATCAACATCAACATCGAGGTAACACCGGTGGTTAGTAAATAAAAAATAAGTGATAATAATTATTTTAAATAAAAATTCTACCAATAAATAGTTTGAGTGGAACCAATACCTTTCAGGACAAGTGTATAAACCCGTCTTGCCGTCAGTGCATCGCTGTAAGCTGAACATACATAGACTCCCTTGTTTTCATCCACCATTTGCTTTATAACTATGGTTGAGTTGATAACAGTGCGATTTATAATGTCCGTATAAATTTCTGCGTTCGTATCATTTCCCATTAAAACTTCATCCTGATAAATAAATAATAAACATTAATTATTAGCAAATCTGCATAACACTTTTTCATTAGTTCCTTATCCTAGAGCATGGTGAGTTAATCCCACAATGTTACGTGTTTACCTTGTACCACTCTAGTTTGGGCGGCGGCACTCCCTCAGCTTGACAAGTGAGCTGTACCGGTTGGAAAAGAAGCACCTCTAGGGTCTGGTCCACAATAGGATCGTTTATCACCGGCGCTTGAAGAGCTGAAATCAAATGTAATCAATCATTAGAATACAATCTTATAGCAGGTATTTCAGAAGCAGTAGTTTATAAAGGAAAGCACACTTACGAGCAACTGAAATACTGATAGTTTGAGTTTCATTGGAGCCGTTCAACCTTATCCCCCGACAACTATACGGGCCACTTTGGTACAAAGAAATGTTTGGAAACTTCAATTTGGCTATATGCGAAAACGCATTTTTCGTATATTCCACTGCAGCACCTGTTGACAATAAGGAAACTCGTTAACACAATTAATTAAATGTGAGCTAAGACGTCATTCGTGAGTATTCGTGACGATGTTGTTTCATAAATAATAATTATTGTATTTCTGGGAACTTACCAGTTCCATTCAGATCTTCGTCGTCTGTTCCCATCCAAGTTACACTATAGAAATCATATTTGGACGCAATACATGTGATAGTCACATCCTGGTTTTGCGAGAACCATGTGTTTTGCTCATTTTTAATGCCGAAACCGTTGTATATCTCATAAACGAGAAGTTGTCTCGTTTCGGTACTTTCTCCTTCTGCGTTAGATGCCTTACATGAAACGTTACCAGACGCGTGGACTGGTATGTTCATGAGCGCCGTCTCTTTATACACTGATTCCACTTGTATAGATGAGCTTGGCTGAAATAATTAATGTTTGTGGAATAAAGAACAAGTAGGAACTATTATACCTACCTGATATATATTTTTACTTCACAGGCTTATATCCGAGGTGCTGCATGAAGCTAAGAATAAACCACAAACATATAATACTACTAGTTTCTGCCCGCGACTTCGTCCGCGTGAAATTTCTTTTTCCCCCGACCCACCGCTATACTTCGTTTTCGCTTACCGTTCGTTCAGACTTTTTTCTTTTTGCTCGACTCCTAAGGATCTTAGCTTGGTGACATAGTCTTAAACAGCCTATAACCTTTCTCAAAAAGGGCTTTAAAATACAAAAATAATTTTACAAATCTGACTGTAAGTTCCAGAGATTAGCACTTTCATTCAAACTCTTCAGCTTTGATGCCGCATCATCTACAGAGAAAACACCACTCTGATCGTCAACGAACCCCTCATTATAAAGAGTAATTTACCATTGTCTGATGTTCCGCGCCATTAGAGAATATCCAAGCGATGTCTGGCAGGGGATACCCTGTCACCACACATCTGAGTGTTACCATTGTATTCTCCATGCATTTCTTATCTTCATTGGGTCCAAAGTCAATAATTGGTTTTGCTGTGGGACATAGACAGCATTTAAATTGTATATTACTTAATTTATAGTAAATAAATATATCCTATACTATTAAACGAGAAATATTTACAAATATTGCTCGTTTATATATTATATATAAACGCGTTTGGATATATTTATTTACTATAAATTTCTATATAATCTAAATATATAGATCGATATATTGCTAGATAGATCACGTTCTCGAAAACGGCTCAGTAAGTACCAACTATCATGGCAGACCAACTTCCTATACTATTAAATGAGCATTCTCTATTTTCACCAGAGTAGAGCTCGGTCGCCCAGGTACTAATAGACTATTCAAAATGTGTATTTATTATTTATATGGAATAATCCTTCTTAAACTATACTTAATATAGTTTTATAATGGAGACGTGCCTCATAATAGTTAGTAGAGTAGATATGTTAGGTTAGTAGTAGACTTCTAGGCCTAAAAGTTGAAGATTAATTGCCAAACAAATAAAGAAACTTATATCCATATCTCACCTTTGACTCGCAGGTCGTACGTATAATTTTGAGTCAAGTATTGGTTGGTTGCGACTATTGTATAATTCCCGGAATCTGTGACATTTGCGTTGAAAATAGTCAATATAGCGTCCCCGGTACCGGGATGTCGAGTTACATTGTATTTAGATTTGTTTTGAGGCAAAGGCAATTTGTTGCGTAAGCTGAAATGTAAGTATTTTTGTTAATTGTCGATGAAGAATCATACAAAAACTCACGCCTTGTCCCCATGGGGGTAAGCAGAAACTACAGAAGACCACCTGCTACCTATGATCCTTATATATTTCTTTTGCTTCGTTTACGTTCATACACGCACGTTTGTTGTAGTACTACGCACATAACCTTTCTGAAGAATATCACCAATAAGGTCACTATGTGCATTCTAGAGCGTCCCCCTTCCAGCGTTTCCATTCAAATCTGCCTTGTAAATACCTTTTGTTAGTCGCATTTCATACATCCTCTTAACATGACCCTGAAACATCTAAAAGTATAGAAACTCTTTTAAATTGTTGTCACTACATTTTCTTTTAAACCTCACCGTTGCCCAAACACATTATTCCTCAGCATATCTTCATAGTTAGGTACACCACACACGCCCCGCAAGGAACACATATCCACAGCATTTATTGTACTTTCATGCCTCTTTGGCCACACACAAAATTCACTTCCATACATAAGTGTAGGCACAGCCGCACAGGTAGGCACCAGCGCACCATTGTGAACAGTGAGTCGAGCCTTTTTGGATATCGACTGGTTGGTCATAATTGCATTTAAAGCACCATGCACTTTATTTAACGCATTCACTCTCCTTTCCACATCTTCATCAATCTTTCCAGCTCTTGTAAACAGACTCCTCAAATATACAAACTCATTCACTTGCACTCACACACTCTCTCTCACTCTTGCTTCACTCTTATCATTTATTTTCACATCACACACCGACACATCCTCTTCTCTTTTTCTTTATATCTATCCCTTTCATGTTATATGCTTCATCAATCACAGTCACCATGTCTAAGGGTCAAGTTCTACAAATAGGCAAATACTATTTACAGATTTCGCTGACGGACATAACCTACACTTATTGCAATTGCGTTACGGGTATAGCTGGCTCCACAAGTTTTGATTTAGCATTTCTCCTGGTATTGCGAGGATAACAAACACAAATCTCACATGCATGCACTAACAGTAACTCGTAGAAACTATCTGGGGGCCATACAAACATTTCTTCCGTGCGGGAATCGAACCCTCGGCACGATTTGCCAACCGTGCTATCATTTTCCATAAATACCTAAATGAATGGAACGTCAGTGATAAATCACATTTTTTGGGAGGTACCTGTGTACCTCCTACAAAATGTGATTTGTTAACTGAATTCTTTAGGTATATCGAAACTTTTTTTTATTCAGTAAGTACTTACAATTTAAATGTAGCAGTCGGGTAATCATCTATCTCGATTAACATCTTCACCGTTTTCATTTTAACCTCCATGGGATTTTTTGTCCCCATCGATGTTAGAACGAGGCGAGCTTTTTCTAAAAATGGAACACAAACTCGAATGATTATAGGGTGTGAATATTGGCTTATTACCCTAGCTTAGTCACTGAGACCATCTCAGCTCGTGCTTGGTTGGTCAAAGTTCGAACCTAACTTAAGTATAATAATCTTTTGGGAAGTTAAAAAGAGACACATTTATTAAAAAAGCATACATAGAAGCACAAAAAGTTTTTAGAAGTTCATGTATTTAAAAAAAACGCATATCATTAGTAGAAGCACAAAAAAAAATTATAGGCTCATGTAATAAAAAAGCGAACATCATTAGACGGTCAATAAGTTTTTAGAACAACAATTATTATATTTCCCTATGTAATCTATTTCAGGAAAATTCGTCCCAGACTACGCATCAAGCCTGACACTTCACTTCGCACTTCCATCGCTGAATAGGTGGGTAATACCTAACTCGATAGTAAACTTAGAAGGTACTCTATATAGAATGGATCCACGCAAAAAATAAGTCTTCTCCATTTATGTTTTCAAGATAATTAGATACCTAAATATTCCTTTTTAAAGGTTTGTTCCTTTTGACCACAATTATTACGGGCAATACACGTATAGCTTCCATGATGCGCTTTTGTCGCATTTCTCACAGTTAGATTTTTGTATAATATTCCACCAGTCACTTCATATTCGTTCGATTTTTCTTCTATTGTTCCCTAGAAATAAACAAATTGTTATCATCCCAATCCATTGGAGCTTAGGTATTAAATTAAATGTAGCTCGGAAAAAAGAAAGTTCAGATGATAAAAGAAGAAAAAGGGAATTGAAAGACTTTTGGGATGAGTTGAATGGCAATCATTTGGTATGGGCATGTGATGAGGAGGGATGAAACGTATGTTAAGGAGGTACTAAGAAAGAGTTGAATATAAATGTTGATAGATTGTGCGAGGAATGATATGAAAGAAAAAGGAGTGAATGATAGAGTGACGGCTGACAGAAGAGAAAGGAAGAAAAAACTGTTACGCCGACCGTGACCCCAAGTAACATGGAACAAGACCAGGCAGAAGAAGATGCAAAAACAATGCAAATAGTATCCTTACGTTCGTCAAATTCGGAGGATAATTCCAAATTATGTTGACTACAGAATCTGACTGATAATCCACAGTACAATTTATTGAAAACGTTTCTCCTTCCAAGAACTCTTTAGAACCCCCCATTATTTTTGGAAGTGGTGGTACCCTAACGTCTGAAAAAGATACAAAATGTTCGTTATTCGGATATTCGATGCACAATAAAACATTGTCTGTGAGATTAACCTGCTAAAATAAATGAATTATTGAATGGACCATTTTCATTCGTCGAGTCAAATCTGTTATAATAATTGTGTTCAAATTAGTAACTTTGATCGTATCATACTTGCAAGATCCTCTCACAGACTACTTAAGCTTATTAAATTATATAACTACATAAATAATTTATATTATATCAAACGGTTTATATATACTTTGGATAATAAGTAGAATGCTGCTTTAATAAATAAAATAAATTGAATTGACAGTAGCTACTGAAAAATAAACTCAAGCGACTCAACCTTAACTAGCTACCTTTTGTAATTGTTAAATTAATATTTTTATCGTTAATTTAATTAATTCATATCATTGTTATGGTATTCACTCACTAAAAATCAAGCAGCATCCATTAACTAAAACAATGATTTCTTATAGAAAAACAAATTAAGTGCTTTTTCCATACGAAAACTATAATCTCATGGCAGGCAAATAATGATTCACAGCAAACAGTGAAAAACGAGAATATTTAAATCAACCCTCCGTGAAAACATTAGAATATAAGTACCACATAACATCAACTACCTAAATTATAATAAATTAAAACAAAACAGTGTTAGTAGATTTTATCAAACGTGTAACATGCATAGATACAGGAGTTACGCAGAGCAACACACCAAAGAAGTAGAAATGATAGAAAGAGTAGTAAGCTTCAAGCTAGTAACACAAAACATCACGTAATATTAAAGGTCATCTAGTGGAACACTGAGTATTAAAGTTGTTGGTCCAGTGAATGATACCATCACACCACGCTACCTTGTTAGGTGACATCAAGAGTGTGGCACTACTTACTACGTATACGCTTCCATTCGGTTTCGTTTCTGCGTTGTCCACGGCACTTGTACGCAGACCTACTACACGTTCTCATTAAAAACCCAATCTTTGAAGAATACTTTATTTGTTCTGGTGTCCTGTTACTCTGCGACTATTGTGGTATTGCCAAATAAATTCTGGTTAGTAAGTACGGATAAATAGTTATGTTTTTCAATTTAAAATGTATTACGATTATTTTTTTAATGCATTACTAGTTAATCTAATGAAATTGAAAAACACAACAAGCCACATTCAGAAAAAGTAATTAATTTCGACTGTTGTCGTGTCAGTTGAAGTTATTCTCGCAATGAGCAAGGCAACGACACACCCTTTCTCGTGAATGTGGTATAATAATTATAAAATATAATAAAAATGTTAAAACGCACACATCTGCTATTCACCTACGTTGGAAAACAACTGGTTTTTCTATCCGATTGTCTTGTCCCTGAGCAAATTCACAGATGATAGTGCCAAACATCGAAATCGATCCGCGAGGATCCGAGAGCATGTTGTTATCGATGACGAACCCGATTTTGGGACTATATTGCTGATATATTGGGTCTGCAATGTCCTGAATCTGAATATTATGAATGTTATTACGAAATTAATTTATTTCAATCTATCATGCTTTAGTATCGGCTCTGTCTTTAGCAATAAGCATTAGTTATTTAAGCTTTAAGTGTGAAAACGTTGATATTTGTGAATTTTAACTAAACACTAACAGTAAAATTAATTACCTACATTAGTCGATGTTATTTATAAAGTAGCCAAAATAATTAACTTTGCTTTATTAGGCCACAATGACAGTATATTGTGTTATTTAATTTTTTAAATAATTGTTATCATGCAGATGCAATAAGCGGTTGATGTAGCGCTAGCGCATTTTTTTGATAAACTTATGACAAATTTTAATTGATTCATTAATTAATTTTATTTGCATACCTAAAGTATTCAATCTTTTTTAGGTTTTACTGGTATATACGTAAGTATGATATCGTTTACATTCAATTTATATATAATACGTACCGACATCAGGACAACTTCAATATCTGGTGTCGTTGGTCTACATTCAATTACAACCTTACATTGTTTTCTTGGAACAATGACTTCCCTCATGGGTGCAAACATGCTATCCGAGCCTAAAAGTTTTATTAATCATGAGATACAGACACAGGCGTTGAAAAAATTATTGAATGTCAGTACAAAACCACTCTCACCAGCGACGTAAATATAAATAAAAGCTATATGCTCCGTGTTATTTGGTTCATCAGTGAGGTTATTTAGTATATCGCTACTGTTCACCGTGTCATCGGAACAAGCGTAATAGCCAATCGCGAACTGGTCAACGTTGTACAGCTCGAGGACTGTCTCGAACCAGTGCTCGCCGACCAGCGGACCAGACGTATTTCTCGATTCTATATGAAATGGTCCGATTAATTCTTCGGGTACTTCTTGTTGCTTTATCTGTACTCCTGTTTTTCCTTTGCACTTAAGCGTAAAGTTTTGCCCCTTCTGCAATATTATTTCGCTTTTACATGGACTAATAATAGGGCCATTCGTTTGTAGATCATCTGAAAGCGACAATGGTAGCAAACTTTTAACAATTACTTCTTATTTATGTATATTATGCTAACAACATTTGATATTTGATTTAAGTATGATCAAAATAATTAATTCTTTATGTGTTGGTGTGACCAACTAAATAATTATGCATCTATTTTTTCTTTACCGCTAATATCATAAGTCCTATTCCTATTAATTTATTAACAAAGAACCTTCTCATAAATTTAATAAACTTATAAAATGATAGTCAATTTATCATCGTCACAGAGGTTTAACTCATCAATTTAGATGCATAAGCAAATATCGATGGCCTTACAAGGGTGAGTTTAGAGTTTCAACTTGCTAATCGAAGGGTAATATATCATCAAGTAGGTAACTGAGCGACGATAGTAGAGCTGTAGGAACTTGACGAGCTTATCATCATACTAATGGCGTTTGTAACGTGAGCCGCAGCGCGGGGCGGCGGCGGGGCGTTCGCCTCCTACTGCACACCTATCGAAAACACTATTAATTAGCAGTGTTCGCGTCCAGGGCGTGACACAGGTGCGGTCAACATTCGGAAAATTAATCCTACCAGTAGGATAGCAAATGAACCACAACGTCATGTCCCTCGCTGATAACAATTGATCGTATTAAACCCTGGAAACAGCTACCAATTAAGTGATTAGGACCCCGCAGCTCTACTTATCAACAAATTAATGGTCATCTCATCACGCTAAGTGCAAGCGGTGACGACTTTTTCAGTTAATATGATATATCTACTAGCTGTTCGTGGGAAAACTTGCCTACGTAACTACTTTTTACCGTCCCGTTAACTCCCGTGTGGGCGAGTTGGTCAGTAGACTAAAATCAAATTAATGTTGTTTCCATTGAATTCATGCCTACTGATTGTTAGTCCCGGGACACAAAGTTAGACACATTCATTTTATATTTGCCTGTTACTACCAAATATTGTCAGTTTTGATAAAAACAAACTCAACTAGTCTGGTCACTTCAGAAAGTGGTATTAGGATATTACCTATTAAGAACTTGAACTTGTACTACTACTACTTTGTAGTTCAAGTATCAATCAATCTGCCTAGCCTTTACCCTAGTTGGGGTCGGCTTCCAGTCTAACCGGATGCAGCTGGATACCAGTATTTTACATGAAGTGACTGCCTATCTGACCTCCACAACCCAGTAACTGGGTAATACGATACCCCTTGGTAAGACTGGTTGTCAGACTTTCGGCCTTCTGACGACCCGTAACGACTGTCAAAGATCCACGAATGACAGCCGGGACCAACGGCTTAACGTGCTATCTGAGGCACGGAGGAGTCTCGGTGTGTAAAGATGGTCACCCATCCACAGACCAACCCCAACAAGCGTAGCTTGAACTGATGGATCGACCCGTGCGGCAGTTATTACTTAACCACGAGCTCCTCTTTTTTAGTTCAAGTATATAATATAAAAAGTAACAAAGCTTGAAAAACTAGAGTAAGTTTTTCAAGCTTTGTTACTTTTATTACCTAAGTATGAATTAGAAGTAAGTAAACAAGTAATCTTTTTGCGAGTAGGTACTTCATCTTGTACCGAAAGCATTTTCTTAGACTTTCGAAAGCGTTCGACACCTTCAACAGGCTCTTTGTGAAATAAATTAAAGCAGAGATATTATGAGGTACACCTTTTATACTTTTACAGCTAAGTAACTTGCTACTCGTAAAAAAACACCCAACATGTATAGAGTGCACTACTTAGTTGGATTACTACACAACAATATCAGAATTCCGCAGGGTAGTATACTCGGCCCAATTATATTTGCCTTCAATATGAAACTCAACGACGGACTCTACCAAATAATAAATATGTGTATTGTATGCGTAAAAAAGAATCCTAATAATACGTGTTTTTTCGTTTATGCGTAGTATTTGGAGTTTGAATAACTGCACTCATCTCAGACTGCGTTGGTATAAGCGTTTACTTTGCACACCTCAGAATAAAAGTTTAAGATATAGGTCATTATAATATCAATTTTTAAAATAGTGTTGTTTTTTATCCATAATGGGGAAGCTCTTGATCTGCATCTCACCTGATGGTAAGTGATGATTAGGCCGAAGGTGAAAGCGAGCTTCACCCGGAATTCTCAACCACAGAGAAACTGGCTATCTTACCTCTTAATGCCGAAACACAACAATGCTGTTAACATTATTGTTATGGCATCAGAATTAGATAAGATGGTGGTAGCTAGCCAGGTGGACTTAGAACAAGTCCTACCACCAACCAAACCGAGCAAATTTTGCCCCTACTGGGAATCGAAACCGGGACCTCTGGGTCTGAGACAGGTGGTCTAACCACTAGACCACAGAGGCGATTAAAAGTGTTGATCGATTATGCATTTTTGTTTATGATAATATTATGTTAGGACTGAAAACATAACAAAGTGGTGACCCGATTTGGCTAGAACCAAATGTATCCCGTTTGCAACAGTTTTAAGAATTTTAAATATCAAAGCTAGTCCAAAATTAAATCCTTCACACTAAACTCATTTATTTTAAATAGATAAGTATACATATTTACGTAAAAAAAATGCGGTTTAGCATTTTTAGAGATATATTAAGTATTGCCATTCGACCAAACATGTGCGTTACGGATAAAAGGCTTGCTGTCTGTTTTGGTAACACGAGATAACACTTTGTCATATGTTACATCATTGATAAATATAGATAAAGAAAAGAAAGCACATATTTAACCTTTGAATGTAAAAACTCCATGAAAATAATATTGATACCCAGTTGATAGGTAATCGGTATGCGTTTATTAATAAACACAATCAATGGTGACTGCAGCGCACTTCTAATAATGTGTATTTATTAATTATATAAAATAACAAATGAACTCTCTGGACACATCCGGTAAACTAACAGTCGGTAAAACAGTATGTACAGAACTTACACAGGAAGTCTGCGTTAAGATATGAGAATGTGCATCCTGTCGCTAAAATTATTGTAAAACAAGATACTTCCTTCTGCTCTATAATGAGAAAAGTGTGTGGGCCATTGAACATAAGGAATATAACTACAAATAGGTCAAATAAATGGGTTAACGTAAAAGCTTTGATTACCTTTCCCGAATTGGTTCACCCTGTATGTTTGTTTACTAATAAGTTACATCGATACTATCTAGTCACGCGATTGGATTCAGAATTAGGTAAACCAAATCAGTTCGCACAGTTACGATACCTTCCAAAATATCGCTACTATTATATGACCAATCAAAATGAAAAAAATATATAAGAAAAACCATTATACATGTATCAGAATGGGACATAAGAATAACGGCTGAAAACTGATAAATGAAAATTGTTCTACCATTCAACAAATATGTAGAGCAAGAAGATATTATAATATTCATTTACCACAAATGCGTTATAACAGTGTAATAGAACGACAAAACATATTTTTATTATAATTAATGACTGCTTCAAAGAAAGTGTCTCTCTGATCGTAGAAAAAGGCATGACTAACTGCACTAAAACTGGTAATTTTTTCGTAGAACAATTCATTGGCTAGAAAAAATATAATAAATCTCTTGAAGTTCTCCATCTGTAGTAGGCCACTGATTATGATTTATTACTTCCGATAGACGCTGCTTATCATGAAACCAAATGATAGGTCTGTACTTCAAAATCGGGGATAAAAATATTGATAAATGATTTATCATGTAATGCTATTAACAACTAGTTTATATACACGAAGTGGTGAAATAGGTGACCTGAATGATATGAATAATTTTCTAGTTCTTTGCAGTTTAAGGCAGTGCCACCATGATTTTTGAGGATTTCCCAGTCACCCATAAAGATACGTAATACTCCATTAATTTTTATTAACATTTGTACATTGGTTACCTATTTTGACTGTCAATTATGCGAATAGAAGCAAAGTGCCGCCTAAATAGACAATGGTCCTTACGCACAACAAAGCTATTAATGTAAATATTTTAATTTATGATCAGACCAATCAGACTATCAAATTTTAATGAGCCTATGGCTCCAGGAGCGCACTAATGTATATTATGTTTTATTCAAATAGACCATTACAAACAGTTTTATGGCGAGCGTACTAAATATTTTGAGTTGGTAGGATTGCACAAAGCAACCATAATGTTCTACTAAACTGTGGAGCCAGATTACGCATTCCACCACGCCTTAACGATTTAATTCATACACCATTTGGACGATGACTGAAGGTTCTTTATGTTCTTCTGAGAAAATTCTATTACACGCTAATTAACGATAAAACTGAATCAATATGTTTTAAATGAATCTATACCTAGATTCTTACTAAGTAAGGCTTACCTTAGTACTACTAGTTTTCAGTTTGTTATTCCTACTTAATGTGTTTGGACACTGATAATAATTATACTTAGCTTTAGTTTTTGCGGTTAAATACCAAACATAACAGTGAAAAACTGCACAAGAAAGTGCTGTAAAATGTCCTTGTGTATATATATTTGAGTAAAAAATTAATAATCTTGCTCTAGTCCCTCACAACTTGCACGGTTCTACAACATTAGTGTAGATCAGTATTATCTGTCTATCCTTTTGATGGATGGAGGCAATATTATAGATAAATAAATACTTACAATATCTATCTAGTTAATTCATGTGTAAATACCGTACCTAATGTTTTACATGCTAGAGTGGTGACACGTCATTCGATATATCACCAGATATCTATGCTACAAATGTTACGATTAAATGAATATGTGCGATATATACCATGTGTGATACATATGGGCTAACAGGATGGGGTTTTTATATACTTATGATTGCAATTTGCGTCATATGGTATTTTAGTAGAACACATTAAACTATGAGTATTATTCTACGAGATATTTCCTATTTTATTTTTATCACAGTAGTATTGTGCTGTAAACAATAGTAACAAAGATTATTATGACGTAAACTATAATAATATAAATGGATCCATTAGTATTCTTTGATATTATTATACTTGTTAAGTGTCAATTTACGACATCTGCAGAATTCATCCATTGATTTGTGTAATAAAAGTGTCGACGATCAATTTTATTAGCCTTTAGCGGACGCAATTTTATCCACGGCCTACGTGGGAATGTTTAATGTTTATTTTACCTCCCTGAGGTATTTTTATTAGAGTTCTTACAATTGAGTAACGAATTAAAGTTAGTGTTAATGAATCATATTTAACTTGTATGTTTGCACTGAGCATTTATTTAGACATGTGACTGTTAAGTTTTACATGCCTTAAAGAGCCTTAGAGATTTTTTTTATAAAACATATTGTTTTTTTCTTATATGTAAGTACCTATATATTTTTGTATAATTAATAAATGTTATCACAAACTTCCTGTTTAGCATTTGTAGGCACGTGAACACTAGGAACACCGAATCGTCGATATCTTCTTTATATACACTATAAAAGATGAAAAACATTTTTTTTTAATTATTGCTTCCGTACCTAATTAACACCACTTCGTGAACTTCAATCCAAATCCATGCTTAGATAAAGATTGTACCAGAATGTAAAAATATACCGGTTTGCAAAACTTTTATCGTTTTTCCAGCTACTCCTTATTGTAATTAGTAATTACATCAAGTAGTCGTTTCCATCGTCACACATTTACTGGGTTATCTCCTCTCTACCCACACTGCCCTAATAATGTCATCTGGTACACCATTTTATTAATATAAATTGTTACTCCTACGCTAAGTCTGCTATGACGTAAAGGTTCCCATTAATCCTGAAACAGTTTAAACACTACTAATATTTCACGCGGAATGCATTTACGAGAAAAGGTACACTTCCAGTTGGTACTCTTGTGAGAGTCAACCTTGGCTGTAAAATGATGCAGTTAGCTACGTCGTCGACTAAATTAGGTAAAACATACTTTAAACAATGAAACCGTGCAAAAATAACAGTGAGCGATTTACACCGGCGCGCCACGTTCAACTACTATGTAGACGAATTTCCTCTTTCGCTTAATTTAATAAATGACGATATGGCTTAGCGGCACATACTCTAGTAAATGGATATTCATGATCCTGAAAGTAATTAGAAGAAGATTCCTCAACTGTACACCTTCCCTTCTTATTAATAAATGTGGAATAACGCTACAACCAGTAGGTATAATATAACCTTCAGATCATCATATATTTTTCGAGTTTTAAATTTGCCATAACTTTACTTGGCTAGCGTCTAATTAGGAGTAGGGAAAAGGCAGTTAATATAGTACCTTCATATACGAATTTAAAACAAATTCATAGCCTAAAAAGTTGCAGTGGACACATTTTTTATAAGTAGAGAAAATAAATCGTTTAATCTCATGGAGGGCAGCACTCATTCAGTTTAATTGATATTTCCGGCACTGCACCGGGATAAGTAAAGTAACGGTAGGTCGAAAGAGGGACTTTTATAAAGTAACCACCAGTGATACCAAAACAGACACATAACACAAAAAGAATAAAGCTTCGTGCAGACTAGAGCGACGCGACAGCGCGACGCGACACCGGTTATTGTTATACCGTGAAGTTTTCTTAGAAATTGTATTGCTCGTGTCGTGTCGCGACGTCGCGTCGCGCTGGTCTGCACGGGCCTTAAAACTGTGTTGCTCATAGATATTTATATATCGTAAATACCAACTCCGTCATTGACCTCAGCTATTATATTAAAGTTACAAACGTAAGATATAGGTTATGAAAATGGCAAGACGGTTTCTTAACCGCAGAAAATAATTTAGGTGAGGTTTTTAATGACGAAGAGGAAAACATGATGCAATTAGTAGCGCAATCATAAAAATCCTTTCATTTAGCAAGGAATGTTTACATGCTGAAAAACTGAAGATATCCTTAAAATGAATAAAATAAAGGTAAGTAAACCAAGTCTAAAAAAACCGGCCAAGTGCGTGTTTGACCACGCACAATGAAGGGTTCCGTAGTTGGGATGAATTTATCACAAGAACAAACTTAACATTGTAGTTGAAAAACATGTTCTCCCATACATTCCAACTACAAATGTAAGTTTGTACGCACAATATTGAGTGATTTACCATGTTATTTTAAGAACGTAGACTTCTTGTAGGTTTTCCTGTAATCTATAAGCATAGAACTATTCTCTTCATTTAAAAAAAAAATTGGCTCTTTAGTTTCGGAGTTAAGGGGGGGGGGGGGGGGACCGTCAATTTTTATCTACTTTCTTAAATATCTTTAAAATTATTTATTTAAAAATTATAAAAAAATGTATTTGAGATCCTTGTAATCAGCCCTTTCATTTGATATGACACATGGTACAGATCGCAAAACGTTCGTTTTAAATTTTCTTATTTGCCCCTCAAAAGTGATACATATTTAAAATTCATTTATTTACGTTACACGTCCGACAGTAGACAGACAGACAGACAGACACACGAGTGATCCTATAAGGGTTCCGTTTTTTCCTTTTGAGCTACAGAACCCTAAAAAGATATATAAATAGGAAATGATTCAGTGCTTGCACCTCATCAATGAATGCGTCATTTTATTTAAACACAAGAAAATGCTAAATAGCTGCACATTCATTTGTTTGTAATGGCGCTACACACATTACGCAAACAGCAAATAAAACTCAACAGATGAGACAGTTATGCTTCTGTCATCTCCCAAGCGAATGCTTAGTAGATGTGTTAATGAATTTTGCTTGCGAATTATTGACAGTCTAAAAGGATTTAATGGAAATGAAAACAAAACGCTTTAGAAAAGATCCTCCAAAAAATCTGTAAGTTTCCATTAGGAGTTAGTCTCCAACCCTTTAAATACAAATAACCTATAGATAATACAAGTGCGAGTCATATATTGTATTGTAACAATTTTATGTTTTATTTTATTTCATAAGTGTATTAAGGTTCCAGATTCTAAAATTATCACATCTCGGAGATTTGAAGCTGTAAAGTATTTAGATAGCGAGGCATTATGATATATGTAGAAACTAAGAACAATCTCAAGTAGATGATAAAAATAGACACGCGGTGATAAAACTATAAAGGTACTGGTTTTATTCGGTAATAGCATAAAATAAGTATTCAGTTTGCAGTTTGCACACATACGTTCATACCACTCTCACGTTCTGTCTCACACACACATACTCTCTCTCAAACTCACCATCACATGATCACACACTTACACTTACACTGACACTCATTCACATAATAGCGTATTTTTCTAGTTTTATTATTATTGTTTTCTTTTTATTCTAGATATTTAATTCTTAGATGTTTATATTATTTTTTTGTATATTGTTTATAATTATTATTTTAATTTTATTACCGAACATGTTTTTAAAATAAGTGTATAAATGGTTATCGTCTAAATTGGTGCCCAAGATACAGGCTTGCCTAGTTTGGGGGCAATGTAAAATACTTGTAATCTTTTTAGCAATATTTTTTTTGACAAATCTCGGGACCCTGGGGGCCCTAACCTATGGAAGGCGTACGAAGGGCCGAAGCCAACTCGCAGAGGCCCCTTAGGAGACCAACCGACGAATTGCACCCAAGGACAACCCTCGGTTGGTGCAGGACTATTGCAGAACATGAAAATAAAACTGAAAGGACTCTGTCTCCTGCCTGATCAATGTTATGTAATACACGGATGAAATGGCAGGGGTGACTTGCACACTCAATAATGGGCCCCCAAAACATTAGCAAAAAAGTTTATTATTATTATTATAGTAGATATTCCCAAGCTATGACAAAATTGACCACATGTGTCTATTTCAACAAAATATATACAATGCGGGGACGACAATACTGTAATAAATTAAAACACTGGCAATACCAATATTATTGCATAGGAGTATTTGGAAACTATCAATTAATACCTAATACCGAAATTTAAAAAAAAGTTCTTTTCCAAACAAACTAAATAGTAGTGATGGGTTACTATGGGTTTTGCCGATCTTTGACTACCTATAGTGACTAAACTATTGGATACTTATAGGTATTTGACTGATTTTTTTACGTACTTCAAAATGGAGGAGTTTTTTTTTGTATGTTTGTTACGCGATTACTCCGCCAATTATGAATTGGTTTTGATGATTATTTTTTGTTTGTACATAGTTACATACCTACTTCAGAGGTGGGCCCATATAAATTTTATTAACTTTGCTTGGGTAGTTTTTTAGCTTCAATAAAACGTATTTTTCCCACTTAGTCTATGTGGATGATGTTATAATAATTTGGATGTATTCGAATAGTGTGGGGTGGCTACCAAAACTAAAAAGTGAAAAATAAAAACTTTTCTTGGCCTTCCAAAAAAAAAGTATAATTTATTGCGGAAGTCGGTGGCAAAAAACGAAAATTCAAAACCAAAGACGCCTACTTCCGAAATTAAAATTATTTTTCACTTTGTAGTGTTTTTATTGTAAGCAAACTAGGAACTTCATCAAAGTATATCGTCGTGTCCACATTCAGTACAGATTTTGTCTATAGGTATTCTTCTTCCAAATATCTGATAATGGGATCCTTTCATCCTGTCCCAGTCACGTGACGCACATTTGGGTCATAGTGCTTGTTAAACTATTGTGTCTGCTTCGCGGACATTGAACCTCTCATGATCCATCAACGATTATGCTTAGTTGGTAAGATTAGGCGCAACATAAAAGACCTAGCAAAAGTTTACACTTGTCCGTCTTCGTCAACATTTCTACTAAAACTAATTAAGAGGCTGAACTTACTTATACGTAGTGAGCAAATGCTCCCTGGAAGCTGTAAATAAGCTAATTAACGACCTCCCAGAATGTATCATCAAATTAAAACTATATCACTTCCCCGAGGTCGTTTGAAGGATGCTAGATAAAGAATAGATATAAACAAATAAATGAAATGACAGCGCTAATTAATGTCGAGAGAACTGCAAGTAATAACTAAATACTTCGAAACACAATAGGGGTTTCTGAGGACTGAGGACAAGTGAATAAAGATATCAGAAAAGGGGACAGTGACAAATGATGGCCTATACAACACCTAACATATTACCTACGTCACGACAGTTAATAGAACATCTACTTCTCACTTATCTGCTACATTAGTACCTACACTCCACAAGAGTTTGGTATTCAGACAAAAATATAAAAAAATTCTATGTGAATGTGTGCGTAACAACTTTTTAAAGTTATGTTAAGACTACATCGATGGGTTGTTGCATTACATTTATTCAAATTGGGCTCTGCTTTTAATATCAGAAGTTTTTTCTATACCAAAAAATTACCTGTTTCCAATAAAATGTTTTGTATATCTTACCTAGAACTTATCCTTGACTTGACAATGCTATTTCCTTATTTTCTTTTTATCACTACGTTTTCCTTGTTGACAGCCTTAAACTGGTCGCGTTAATGCAAAGAATTCAATTAACATAATAATGTATGATTACCAAATTAAGTTGCCAAATTCGTCAGTCAAAATATATAAATCATTCGTATATCGTCAACGTGCAAACATAAGCGTGCTAACAACACCTTATAAAGAGAGTATATTCTTTAATCTTCTTTATTCTATAAGGCAGTCGCCACATGCCTAATAAGTAATAAAATACAATATTTATCTCTAATCTCCTTTTGTCTGTTTGGAATTCCAAGTAGGTCTATGCACTATACAAAACATCATTAGAGTAGTAGCTAAAGTGAACTGATAATATTACACCTAATGCTTTCTAATAATTACACTCTTTGATAATAATTATCACATAATATTTAGTCCGTAAGTGGGCCATGACGACATCTGCTATCGGCTAATCAAATTTTAATGACCGTATCAAAATAGTGTAAATTGTGAACTCTATTACTTCACAATTTGTAATCACTAGTACCTACTATGCATCATTAGACTTTGTCTATAATAGCTAAATATAGGCGAGACGACCTTGACGAATGTTTGAGGCCATACAGCAAAAATTACCGGCGTATTGAAAGAAGGTAGGTAATTCATTCATTCGCTGTGTCTTCTCAAGTAGCATTCGTGTGTTATTTCCATACTGCTTCGTGAGGTTTTTACGACTTGACAAAACATTTGAGATTTCTTTATCTTATGTAAGTTTAATATTAATGTATTCTACATACCTTTCGGAACTAATTCTCTAAATAATGGTGAAAACCGTATCAAAATCACGAAAAGCAACTTTTATAATATGTATAGATTCTTCTTATTAGCAGTTCGCTGGCTATTTACTATGCTGTTGATAACTCATTACGATGAAAAAATCAATTTTTGTCACGTTCTAGTATGTATAAACTACAACCAACGATTGCCTTGAGGTGAACCGGTTTAGAACTTTGGATGGTCTTTAAGACAGGGCGTCGGCCTGACAGTAGAAAATCAACTAAGTATACCTGCATAAAAACAATGGTAAGTTTTATTAATAGTGTTAGGACAGACTTGGTACTTTACATACAAACAAGATCACTGATCAAGTCAAAAACAGAATTAACAATAATTACATATTTATGACAGTTCTGTGGATGAAAAAATTTCTATTATTAATAATAATAATAATAATAAACTTTATTTATCCAAAAAACATACAGAGTTTGAAAAACAGTTTGATATTTGGTTTAGAAATAAATGCATTTAAAGGTAGTTTAAGTTACAAAATCTGTACAAGAATAATACTCTACCTCTTAAGCTAGGGTATACCTGTATTATTATTATTATTGAAGTGTGATTATGTTGTCACTCCCATCTAACAAACATACATCTGCTTGAACATTATCTTATCAAAGTCGAAGTGTAAAATTGATATATTTATCACTGTCATTACTTTTGTACATCTTTCAGTGTTTTTAATAATAAATAAAATATGTTCCCAATACCTGTGGGCTACTATTTTTTATATTTTTAAATGTTTTTTTTATGTTTATATAAAAATATTTAAAAATGTAAATGATATAAACATAGATTAAATAAAGGAAATAAAATATAAGTAAATTATGTAATTATCTTTAAACAAACGCTAAAAACTTCGCATCAAGTCCACCACAGACGTGCTGTAATATATATTCCTAGTACGCACCAAAAACTATGCAAAAAAAAGCAAATTATATTAATATATATTATTGCTAGGTCTGTGATGGGATAGTAGGCAACGCTGAATTTCGGTCTATCCGATGACAAGTATCATTTTTTTAATAATTGACATTGTTTTTATGAGAAATTTTTAATTAAACTGTTGATAATGTAATTAATTAGAGTCAAGTAAATTAATTAATCATTATTTGTCGGACTTGTTTGTGTATTAATAATAAAAAGTGGAACGATTTCGTAAAGATTCCAAATCGAGATCATGCCTATACCTACATATTATAATAAAATAGTAACGATGTCAAAACTGTACATTTAATATAAAAAAAGTAGTTGTTAGGAGATGTGGGAACGAGTCTGATGCCGAAAATATAGTTTTTAGATTTTTTTTCTGTTTGTCTGGATGTGTTCTGGATTGGCGCAAAAACGGCTGAACGGATGAAATTTAGCACACAAACAGTTTATAACATTATAACTTGGAATAACACCACTTTTAATCCCGGTAGTACATTCCCGAAGGATATTTTTCCCGCGGTCTAAAGCTAGTTAAAAATTGTTTGAGTTTGTTTTGTAAGTAGTAAGTTCTTCAGAAATCTATATTAGATACCAAGTGACCTCTAATAACATCTGTGAATATAATTAAAATAATCGTCACGTAATGAACAACTTCCCACGCGGACTCGAGACAAATAAAACGACTGTTTACGAAGCAAAAAATGCTAGCAACGTCCACCTGGTATTTAAAAAAATACAATATAAGTGTAGTCTAGACTACTCGTTATTAATTATTATGTAAAATGTCCTTGACATATCTTGGGGTCGGGATCCTGGGGTCCCGGACCTTTGGAGCCTGTACAGGGGCCGAAGCCAACTCGCAGACGCCCCTTAGACTTTTTAAAGTGTTGAGGCACCAACCGACAATTATCACTGTAGGCACTATGCAAGTGCACCCAAGGACAACCCCCGGTTGGTGCAGGACTATTGCAGAACATGGAAACAAAATCCGTGCAATCATGAATTACAAAAAAATACTCAAGATGAAATATCAATGGAATGATTAACGTCTGTAGGTACAGACAGAGAATGACTCATACGCACACGTTTCTCTTAAAATGTTGTGAATTCATCCGAGACTCCATTGATGACTTAGGGCTGAGTCATGACCGGTAAGCAAGGTTGCCCCTTATAGGACAAGATAATACAAGCAGTGCCCGTATCAGGATAACCACGCTACGCGCTACGTTAGGATAATAAATTGCAATCGATTGATAACGTTTTTCCTTCCCGTTAACAAAAACAGTTTGCCTCAATGGAAAAACAGACAATTCATTAAACATTTTCGATTTTACAATTTTTTAACACGATGGGAAAGGTCTGTATGATTTAACAAGGAAAGCATGTTAAGAGCGTTTATACAGAAAGTGGGCAACGTCGCAAATAGCTGTCAATTATTTTGCTGTTTTGATTAATTTGGTAATATTAATTTATGGAAATAAGAAATATAGCTAGCTAGTGAACTAGAATATTAATAATGAAATGCAATAATTAATATCCAAACACCGAATATTTAGTTTTAGATGTAAAAAAGTATTTAGAACAACAAAAACATCAAATTCAGTGTTATAATTGCAATTCATTATTAATATTCTAGTTCACTAGTTGGCCATATTTCTTATTTCCATACAGTAATATTGCTAAATTAATCAAAACACCAAAATAATTGACAGCAATTTGCGACGTTGCCCACTTTTTTTTAAAAACGCTCTTATGCCGTTGGTCCCGGCTGTCATTCATAGATCTCGGCAGTCGTTTCGGGTATTCAGAAACCCAAAAGTCTGACAACCAGTAATACCAAGGGCTATCGTGTTACCCAGTAACTGTATTGTGGAAGCCAGATTGGCATTCGCTCCATGCAAAATACTGGTATTCAGCTGCATCTGGTTAGACTGAAAGCCGACTCCGACCTAGTTGGGAAAAGGCTAGGCAGATTAAGTTTAGATTTTAACGAGGAAATAACTGCAGTCACAAAGTAATTCATATAAAAAAATAATATATATTATTTTTTGAAAATAAATCACTTGAATTGTTACATTTATATACTACACGATACAGTATGGTCACGGCGACTTTTACGATGCGACCATATGACTAAGGTATATTATTATGTTGGAAAATATGAGCTTAATTAGTGAACAGATTGTATCAATGAAGAAATTCTAATAATTCTATACATATTGTAACCTCCTTTTCTTCATTTAATAAAATAATGACATTTTCCTCTGTTTTCCATAAAATAATATTTCGTTTACTCTCAATAAAATAATTGAATGTCCTCCTATTTCCTGGGAAATAGCGGTAACCCTAGTCTGGCACCCCTCTCAGATAAAGTCAAACGGTTATTTGCTGACAAATAAATACGGAACTGCGACTGAGTCTGACTCAGCTTCATTATTGTCTCTGTTTTTCACATACCATGGCCGTAAATAAAAGTTAAAATAACAAATCAACTGTCTAGGGGTCTAGCTAAGAAGAAAAATTTGAGAATGCAGCCATATTGAATCACCATATAGGCATTTCGAAACCCTCAATCAAATCTTAAATTAACCACGTGCGTCCAGATAGTGCATGAATAATAATCGATTTCTTGAATCTCCAAGAAAGTCTTGTTCGATAAAAATCATGGGTACAATTGAAACGAATACAAACTTTTTTTTGCGGATATCTAAAAAAATCATTTGGCTCCAAGTAAAATTAGGTTAGGTTATGCTTTTTTGGTGAGAATTATTCCTTTTTGGTACATTATAACACAGTTATATGTCTGGTAAGCTTTTAAATATAGGATTAATAAATTATTTATAGATACTAAAACCTCTTCCGTAATCACGTCGATATAAAATAAAACTAATATTTTTTAGGATTTTCCGTGTCGCCATTTTAGCGGATGTTAATATTATCGGCAACTGATCTGCACTGTATTCTCAGGATTTCTATAAAAACCTCCTCAAGGTGCAGATCAATTGGGTTATTTATAACTCTAAGAAAACAGAGAACGATTTCACAAGCCAGATATTCATATGAAAGAGATAACGCCCGCATATGAAATTCAAACGTATGCAATGCTTAGGTATCACTATTTCGTTCAACAACCTTTTTTCCTGACGAGGAATTTCAAGCAGCAACATAAAAATCATGAATGATTTAAGAACTGGTTCACTGGGACATAAATGATCCTACCTCCTAAAGCCTCCTGAGTTCTTGTTTTTGCGGAAAAAATCTGCCAAAATCTACTTCAAACTGAAAGGGTTACCTAGTCATTTAAAGGTTTTGTGTTAAATATGAATTCCTTAATATATTCCCTGTAAGTCTTACGGTACACCTTTACAAAAACGGAACAGGAATCACAGGATAATATGTTAAAATAGTTATGATACGATTATTATAATATTGTTTCAATTAGAGCAGATACAGCTCGATACTTGGCAAAGTGCCAAACGGTATACAATATCAATAGCTGCGTAGGCGCCGCGCCGGTTACATCAGCCCAATGTATCAATTCATATTTTGCCTAGCACTATCCCAAAGTACAGTGATAGGAATCTTATTGAACCTTAGCAGCAACGTTGTAAGGTTCAAATTATATTCAAAAGTTGTTACTGTACTTTATGGGAGTAGAAAGGTTATGACAGGTCACCGCCTCGTGTGTTTTCATTCCGTATAACAACATGAACTTCAACCACTAATGATAAACACTATTATGTCGTTGATCAATGTTGACTCATTCGATTGCATTTGACAATATTGTCGTTTCGTTGCCCGTGAACTAGTTTATTTTGTGCCGTTATAAATTAACCTCGGTTTTGAAAAAGAGTTATGAAGCTATTGTTGTATTTTAGAAATACAAAAATTCTGCGGGCACTTGTCCGATCGATTTCATTTGTATAGCGGATTCGATGCTGTCCAACAAACTTTATAATACGTGTTACTACTATAGATTATCGTTAAATGGAAATTAAATATTTAAAATTCCTAACTTCAAAGCCATCGACAAAGCATTGTTTGGCAAAAATAACATCGTACTCGTATGTCCAATGCCTTGCGTTTTAATAAGTAGATATATTATTTATTATAGACTTCTTAAATTAGCCTTGAATGAATTTCAATATTTCATCGTAGGTGTTCTTTTGAGATTCAACTGTCTTGAAAAATACTTCTCCCGTGAACAAGCCAATAAGTATTGGGTTTTCTTCATTTTTCTTTCTGTTGTTGGTAATTTTGTTATTATTAGTGTTATGTCTACGTAATCCAAATTAGTCTTTATTAAATCCAGCTATCTAATTACGTAACACATTTTCGTAAACGATTACGAGTTCTGTTTTATTTTGAGAGTTCAACAACATTCATTGCGTTATTAACGTTGTTGAGCAGATTTTTGAACTTATTAAGTAATAGATTAGGAATCTGATTAAAACGATTCAGATTCTGATTGAGCTTGTATTACACAATTAGGGTACAGAGCTGTCAAACAAACAGAATTTATAGCAGTCAACGCATGTACCTGATGTCTATGTAGTCAAACCAAACATTCTTTAACCGTCGCAGTTAGCCCTGAACCAAATGCTTTTAAAGCATTCCATTTACTAAGTGATTTTAAGCAAAGTAACCCTTTTCAATTCTACAGTATTAACGCCTTTGTTAAACCATTAAAAGGATCTGATTAAAGTAGCCTCGGGTGTATGGTTCCAGTATTAGTGACTTGTATAGTATTAATAACATCTCGCTTAATAACTGTGCGCGGTTTGTTAGCACTGCCGGTATCCATCTCGCATCCATGAAGCGTCATACGTTACCCCTTATTTCTATACAAACCCTTGCAAAGCTATCTTCTATATACACCCAGCAATCCTCAGTTGGAGCTATTATAAGTCAGTAGCAAGCTTCAATTACAAATTAGTGACCATAATTAAACAAATTCAAAATGCCAGTATTAGGTACGCGGAAAAGTGACAAAGTCAAAAAGACACAATGCTGTTAGAATATTCGTACATTAATTAGCTTTTTATTTAGTACCTAATATCAGTGAGGTTGGTAAGTACCTCGCAGCGCCTGCTTCAACTTGTGGTTGATATTATAATATTATTCCTTTGTTTTCATTCATTTATTTAGTACCTAAGATTGCTTGAAATCAATGTAGGCTTATTTTTTTTTTTTAATAAGAAACATTATTCAATTGTAAGGAATTTGAATGAAATTTAACAATACAACACAAAACTGTTGGTATAGATACCTACAGTTTTGTGATTTTACTGAACAAAACTTCCAGATAAGAATCACATTAGAAGGTACTTAGAAGAAGACCACTGTGGAATCTACAAGTTGGAGAAGGCTCTGATAACTGAGATAAGGAAACAGTGCAAAAGAGTTTTATGTTTGTGAATTATAAAGTATTTCTTCATTCGTAGAATATCATGCGTTACAATCTCCAGTTCGATTAATATGAAATGAGTTAACCCAATAAGTTGTAAATGTGACCAGGGCCACGTTTAATTGTGCACATTTGACATAGCCTGGTAGATAATTATTCAACGCCATTAACAGCTGTTTGTGTGGCAGAAAGAAGATCCACTTGGTGTCAATAGATAAAAATGATCTAACCTGAACAGTCCTCTGCATTCATTCTCGAGATCATGTACATTATGAGCACGGCAGTGAACCGGCGACGACGTCCCCAGCTGTCTGTCATATTGCTCACGATTCAATGCACTGTAACTTATAACAAACAGACGCAATCAGTTTCTCCCATAATAGAGAACTACCTGATCCACAACATGGATATTAGAATTGTTCTATTTTTATGCTCTCTCGTATCTGGTTTGAACAGAACTAAGAGCACACATTCCACCGTTTAAGTCTGGAACACTATAGCTGCAAACACTTTAATTTTTAAAAACACTGAGTCATTTAGATTCATAGCATAAGTACGCGTTATAATTGTGTACGGAATTGGATATTTTCATCTTTATCACATGGTGGAACTTAGTAATCACTGTTGTTATGCAAACTTTCTTCGTTGACGAGGGCAGTGCATCGGAGGCACGGTTAGGTAAGAACGAAAGTTAACAAACTATTTTCGTGAAACGTTAAGTATAGAGTGCGGTCTATGACGCGGCCGTTTCGCGCCATCTACTCCGACGGAATGTCATACAAAATCAGACGCGTAGCTAGCGCGCTCGCGTGCTCGTTCGACCTCGCGCCGACGAAAAGATAAAACACCATGAGCGAAGGAGACCCACATAGCCCGTGCGTACCGAGCGGTGTAGCGTCTCCGTACTAAACATGTATACAAGATAGAAGACCAACACAACTGATTAAGAATTCGCAGAGTATACATACCTCAAGTACTTAAAGGCTAGTTTATGGAATGAAAAGTGACAAGGTCTTAAACAATAAAGAAACGACCGTTTATATTCTTGTTTGTAAATGATCAACTGGCTCTGTTAATAACCAAACTGTTTGTAGAAGTTAACATGTTTGGTGTACTGGTGTACATCACTACGGTACCACAAAGTGGCTCTTTGTTATAACGCCGCCTGCTAGCATGGCTATAACACATTTCCTTTAGTAGATTGTAACTCAAGCCGAATGTATATATAGTCCACACACACAATATTTTTTCTTTTTAGATCGGTATGTGGTGTACGGGTACCTACATTATCATAAATTACTTGAAGTAGGTAACTACCGTCTATGTAAATCAATCGTTGAATTATTTTTAATGTAACTATTCAACGCAATCGCTAATCATACTAGGTACATACATTAAAATAAGTGTGAAGTAACTTTAACATTAAATATTTATTAAAAGTACCTGGTTGACAAAACGTTTTGGTTATGTTGGAAGTAAATACTCAAGTATACATGCTTTTTCATAACAAAATAGCATTTTATTCATAGACACTTAACACAATTTGAAATTTAAATACGCAGGGCCATAAACTTACAGACGATTCACCCCTATAGTCGGTTAGAACTTCCGACTGTGTCGTAACAATATTAATTATTCATAGCCCTTTCATTTAATAGCTGAAGTAATAATAGGCTCGTCGAAATAGTATGCATAAACAATACATTGACGAAATGCTTCCATCGAATCCAGTTCGTAGAATTATTTTAAAAGGAATAGACTAAGGCAGTAAGTGTTTGATTAGTAAAAGACCGACGTACAGTACCACTACCCCGACTTACCTGAATCACGTAATTAAATAATTGCGGGCAAAATAGGCTTTATTACGTTTTTCTAACAGTCACCTCAAACCAATAACCCGTTGGAAATATACTTTCAAACAATTCAAAGATTACAAACTAACAACGTTGAAAAGCAGGATAATTAACAAAACAACTAAACAATCTACAGCCATGTCTATAGGTAAGCAACAACGGGAAAATATTTTTTAATTTATTAAAGTGTTGTTGCAACTTAATTAATTTACGAGGTCCCGAGAGAAGGTTGAAACCCCGTGGTGTGTGAATTATAGTAATTATAGACACAACACAGGTGCTCCATACATTCACGTAAATACTATTAAATGCATAAACTGTAAACATGCAGACTGAACATAATGTCTAGACGAGGTAAACATACTGTCACGCTCCCTTCCCTAAAGGAATTGTATTTCCAATTTGATAGAATGCCCTTCCCAAACTACGCACGTGGACGAAAGTGTCGTACGGTCAACAGCTCGTGCATGGTAACGATTTGACTATTCAGTGTCTTTATCGCGTAGCAGTAAGTGCGGCTTTTGTAGTTCAACTGTTCAAATGTTGCTACCGATGTGCGGTTGTCCGTTCCAAAAAGCAAATTGAATCATTACTTGACAAAGTAACTGTATGTTATGACGACGGTAGTAACTAACATATTGCTCCCAAGCTTATGGGGCCATGCCCTCGGACCAGTACAGTAGTCATTCATTTTTCTTGTCGTAAAGTGGATTTGTTAAACCTCTTTCTAACAAAATATGTCATGATTGGACACTATTGTAAGTATACAGTCGGTTAAGAGTAAATATAAGATTTCAGTAAGCAGTTTCAGTTATCTCAGATATTCAGATGGAATGGCTCATTTGGTAAATTATACAGATATTATATTAAAAATAAGTTACATTCGTTTTTACGTAAGTACTGTATTATTTCAGTGTTCAGTTCAGTTCAGTTTCAGGACGGTCAATTGAAGTCAAAGATACTTACCTAAAAATTTGGTACTCATACAAATCAAATTTTGGTTCTTTTTCCGTACCACAAAATTACCTTATAACTTTGTATATGTTGCGTTTGTGTTTCTTGTTAATATTTACTTATATATTTGTATGTAAAGAAGGAAATTAAATTGTATAGACCCAATAATTAACACCATAAATGTATACCTGTCAGGTTCAAAACCTTGGTACCAGTACAGTATTTTGCAGTCGCCACAATCTACCGATTATTTCTTATTTTAAGTGAAAGTTACAGCAAATGAGTCACAGTTGATCCGGTCTCACTAATGAGTAATGAGTAATTGGAACAGTCCTGACGTCGGAACTTACGAGAACTGTGACGTAGTATCTTATTTTATTATTTAAAACGATGACGTCATAATCTTGATTTATTTGTTATTAACCATTTCCTCCTTGTTTGTTTAGGTTGATACGTTATAGCCCAGGAAAATAAGATATTTTCTGCGAAAAAAATCTTAGTGAAGAACCAAAATTATCTTTATTTAAGCATTATAAATACTGTGTGAAAAGTTCATTACGATAAAATGTGCGAAAAGAAATGCTATTGTAGCGGTTTACACCACCACATACGAACTAAGCATCAAAGACATGACGTCACACAAATCCTGCAATTAGAGTTTACCGCGCGAACGACATATAAGACTATCCGACATTAATCGTCGGGCAGTAGCCCGCCAGATACAACACCTGTCTGGTCGGAGGATCCTCCCTTTTCAATAATGAGATGGGTGAACTTTACACCCTGTTCCTAATACCTCTAAATTGGTTACCCCGACGTGAAGAACGTCAACGTCATCATCATCATCGCTCCGGCAAGCTTTGGTGAAGCGAGTCACACGGCAAAGCCAGCACCCACGGCTTCAACGGGTATCCTGACCACCAGCATGTAGCGAACGTGCATTCCTGGTCATCACTCGGTTCATCACCTGGTTTTAGTCAGTAAAGGCTCGTGCAGACCAGCGCGACGCGACGGCGCGACGCGACTCGAACAATACAATTTCTAAGAAAACTTGACGGTATAACAATAGCCGGTGTCGCGTCGTGCTGTCGCGTCGCGCTAGTCTGCACAAAGCTTTAGAGTCTGACACTCCTTCCCGCTCCGCCCAGAGCGGGAGAAGTTATTTGATAATTTCAAACCCAAAAAAAAAAAGGATAATCCCAGTGATAAATCTTCACTAGAACTTATTTCGCATATTTGCCTTTAATTAAAGTTATTTTTTTTCTGGACTATTATTGTTATTTTGATTTATGAATTGACACGACCTACGTGAAACTGTGTACCTAAGCATATACATGAACATATGAATAATTATGTGTACCTATCAACTTAGTTTGAATATGTAGGTATTGAAAAATATTTTCCTCTTAAACAGGTAAATAGGATTTTTTCAATGCACTAAGCTAAATTCCTGGGATTGTCTGTTTTAAATTGAAATGAGATCAGAAGCTCGTTTTGTTTTTTCTAAATTATTTTCCTTCTCTTAGGCCTTTAACGATGAAAATAGGTACTTACCTAATTATCATAATAGATTACTTAAATACATACGTGCGACCCTTATCTTTTGTTATAGGTACAGTTCGATTCAAACTTAATGGCGGCTCGGAAGTTAGCTACTCGCTGCGCAGTACCCCACCCCTCATCCCCGCTGACACATGAATTCGTTACTGCGCAGCGACTCGCCTCATGTTCCGAGCCGCCATTAATTTTGAATCGGGCTGTATTGTCCCACTATTCAACATTTTGTTACATCTTACCTGATGAAACGTTTAACACTTAAAACTGTAATAATATCTTGTTTTGATACGGATGCATATAGCTACACGATTCATTGAATATAATTTATCAATCGTCCTGAATCACCATTTGTTGGAAATGATGTTATCAGTTATTATGTATACTCGTATACCTACATAAGCGAAGTCAAATTGAATTGTGTTTCAAACACAATTCAATTTGACTTCGCTTCGTTCTTTGCAGGAATAATTGCTAATTATAGTTTGTTGTGCTGTTCGGAAGAACAGGTATTATACCAGGAAAATGATATCAATAATAAAAGCGTCTACGTTATCAGAATAAATAAACTATCTTAAAATCTACAGGTATCTTACAATATATCAGTGGCTGTGAATTCATTGAGCGTAAAATAACAAAAGGAAAGGAAAAAGTAGTTAAGTATAAACAGATCGTATCATTCATTCGATAACACAATTTCCCAAACTATCAACCAACGTGACCTCACTGTACACCTGCTACACTATATCAATGATTAATTTAGGAAAACACTTAACTATTCAAAGATATAATCAGTATTCTTCACTACCTATAAGTTTTTTCGACGATATCAATATGTATAAGTTTTTTGTATTCTTCACTACTACACGAATACAAATTATTTGCGATTCAATCCATTGTGTGAGATTATTTGCAGTACTCCACCTTAATTTACGGCGAAGTGCTCCGGCACGCACAAACACTACCCACGCCACTGTCGCATAGTAAAAACCTGCTTTTGGAGGTCACCAAACGAAAATTAGCTAGAAAACTAATAAAATATCAAGGATAAAGTCTAGTATAGCCTGCATGACACAAATACTTAGACTTATTGCTTAAATGTTTTAGGTTTGAAACAAAATAAACTTGAGTGCAGTTTTGGGGTTGAAACACTAGGGCCGTGGGGTCCGAGTGCTCATCGAGTATTTCGGGACATCGCCAAGCGGTTGGTCGATTCTTCACGTGACCAGAAGGCTATTCAATTTTTAGGTCAAAGAAAGGCCACTTTTTTAGGCACTTTTCCCACTGACAGCGATGCGGATGAATTTTTGTATGCCCAATGAGCTCTTCCTTTATTTATATTTTTTTCCTCTGTGTACTTGTACATAATTTATATATTTTAGTGTTAGATGTATATTATATTTAAGATTTTACATTATATTTAAGTGTAGTTTTTGAATGTTCGATCGACATCTTGGTGGAATTACAGTTCATTTCATTATATCACTACGCTACACGTATATTTTTTTTTATATAATACCGAATTATATGGCTCTCTCTGAGTAAAACTTCCTGCAGCATATTTTCTTCGGCATCCAAAGCATAATAAGATCATGCTCTCGGCATCATTCTCCTGCCCTTGTCCTAATTATTTGGGATCGGTGCAACATATATTTTTCTTCCATTCTTCCAAAGCATAATTAGATATCTTCCTAAAATGAAAACAAAGTTATATCAGCTACTATCTCCCCCCGCAATTTGTAGAAGGCAATCAGGGGAAATAAGTTACCCCAGTGCACGTAACCGATGAACCAACCAGCTGTCATCGTTTAGGCGAAACGACTGCCTATCTGTGACAATACAAAAAAAACTCTACACAAAATTGTGGTACCTTAAAGAGCATAATGTAGATGTAGTTGTTCAGTTATCGTTGTCAGATAGTGCAATCAGAAATAAATATACTTTGTAGAGTCCACATGATATGACATCTCGCAAAATGCTGCTATCTCCTCATTTGTGTTTAGTCTCCGATAGCGATAACTGATAAAATCGTTGGGATTTGTAATTATTTTTAGTGCACGCTCGTTACATGGTTATTGCACTCTCCGCTCGTAAATAATAGAAAGTGCTTAAACCAACTTTTTACGGCAAAAAATTATGAACTTCACGAGAATTCATTAAAATGTATCGTTCGTCATCATCATCAGTAGCAACCACTGAGCTCAATAATTCATCAATATAAAACTATATTATACCCTCTTTTTCCATTATTGAATTGGGGTCAGGGCACGTATGGAATAACACGACTCTTTTAAGTAATTCTTCCTTTGGGATCAATAAAATTAATTGCTATCGGCGGCAATGACAATAAATATAATTGATAATCTCACTGATTAGGGCTATTGTGTTTCCCAGATTAGTCCTTGTTTGAAGATTGGTTTTTAATACAATCTGGGTCATCAACATCATTCGCAGCCCGACTTCACCCACTGCTAGGCCTCTCTTTTCTTGTCCCAATCCCCACGCTCCTCTGCCAGTCTCATCCAGGGTCTATCCGCGATGGTAACAATGTCGCGCCAAGCAATTATTTTATTTTGTTATAAGCAATTACCGATACCGGTTTTATTAAGCCTTTAAAAAATATTTATATCAACAAATATGTATTAAATTAGCAATATTTGCTACGTGTCAAAATATTTAAATACTACGCTGTCCGCCGTGGCTCTGGTTCGTAGAACGTTAAATTTTACGTGAAAATATTACTTACGAAACATCACACTAATTAAATCATATATGTACAACGGTGGCACCATCGGACATTAATTCCACAAATTGGTCTAAATGGCAATTGCGGTGTGCGGGGACATCCACGCCGGTCGGTCGCCCGTCGGTTCGGTCGCGGCGGTCGCCGCCGTCGGCCGCTGTTAGCTTAGGTTAGGGCCTTAGAAGATATGCTACTATTAACATCAGCTTTTGGCGATTTACAACTTCATCAATTTTGCTTCGCGTTTTGGCACCTCTACGTTTGGTTGCGATAGAAAAATAGCGCACTTTAGCGATTACTTCGATGCTGCATCGCGTTTTAGCATATGTATTTGAGTGCGACCAAAAAAGCAGATGCCAAAGCTATACAAAATTGCTGCGATTGGCATCTGAATGTGCGTTGTCTAGCGTTCAGTCACTGTATAATGTATGTTTAGGAAAAGCGGCTAAACCACCGATCGCTGAGGCTAAAAGGCGTATCTGCTAAAGCCCTTAGGTAAGCCGTAACCTTGACCTGTCGCGTGCTAACTCAAATGCCGCTTGGAAAGCTGCCGTTAGCGTTTTTCAGTTAAATCCACACGTCACCGAAATGTACAAACATTATAATATTAATTGTAGTAGCAGTAGTAGTTGTTCACGGTGATAACATTGTATTTTTAACAAGAACTCTTGAATACATTCAGATGGTCACGTCTGTCTTGCAAAAGTTAATATTACATAACATTATCAAATATGAAATGAATACGGACATCCGAACATTGGTCTCTTTTGTTTACCCTAACAGTTTGTTCCTTGACATCCAGCTTATCTATAGTTCTTTACTCTAATCAGCCAATTTGGTACATTTACACTTTACTTGTACAGCTGTACAAGTAAAGTGGTAGGTACACCTTGTATATTATGTAAGTACTTATTTAATAACAGCCAACCCACTGCTGAAGCAGTAAAATAATTACGATAAATTGGATGGATACTAGATCATAGAGTATTTGCATAAACGCGTAGTACGGTAATCATAGGTAAGTGCTGTTTACAGTGTACTGTGATGTTAATATTCAACCATTACACAACCATGTCGAATTAAGTCATTTGTTGTCTTTATGGAGCAGTAGGTAAACAGCGCATTTTAATAGTCCATTTAGAAAACCCAATTTGCCTGGTGTAAACGAAATGTCCTGAGATAAGGCAAATATTCGGTAGGTCGTGTGAGTTTATTAAATACAGACCTACTTATTAGGGGTCATATACAATTAGAGGTCACTAGTTTGTGGGTGGGTTAAGATCATAACGTAACTACACTAACTACGCTGTGGCGTAGAGAGCACGTTAAGCTGTCGGCCGAGGTTGTCTGAAGTTTATGGGACAATTACAGGTACGAGGGCTATAAGCCTGGTCAAAGGGTGAAAATCATAGGCACAAAAATCAAAGTACTACAGAATGAATTATCCCAGCGGTGATGTTATACGTTCATAATTTTTTAATTTTGATCTCTAAGCTCTATAGATTCAAATAATAAATTAGGAACATCCAGTGCAAAAAAGCTCCAAATAAAAAATATATATTTGAATCTATAGAGCTTTTTTGCACTGGATGTTATTCCAGCGTAGGCGTTGACGTTGTCAGACATATGTACAGCGAAATGTCTTGTCGACGTCTCGTAGACCTCTCGTAGGCGTCTCGTAGACGTCTCGTAGTTTATTTGTAGACGTCTCGTAGGCGTCTCGTAGACGTCTCGTAGGGCCTCATAGGCGACTCGTAAGATCTCGTAGGCATCTCGTAGGGCATCGTAGGCGACTCGTAAGATCTCGTAGGCATCTCGTAGACGCCTCGAAGTCGTCTCGTATATGCTGCCTAAACGTCGCTTGAAGCCTGCTGACAGCTACAAAATCTCTCTGCTGACAAACTACAAAGTCTGCTTTTAAAATACTCTAACGCCTTCCTAACTGGAAGAGCATTCAAAAAATATTTAGGCTTTTATTATGGCAGCAAAATATAAATGCACGACTAAGATTTTGCGATAAGCTTGATAGTGTGCGGTGTCGAACCTACACATGCTTATCGGGGACAAACATTAATTTGGTTTATTGTGGGGTGGCAGGCAGTAAGGGCGCGGGGTGCGGGGCGCGGGCGCGGGGTGCGTTGGTGCTATTACGTCAATCAGCCGGCTGTGTCGCGTGATTGTACCTACTTCATTAGCCCCGCACTTACTGGCTGTCCTGCAAACAGTGCATTAGAATTTTCTTCGCTTTTCACCGTAACTAGCAACATTAAATAGTAATGTGAGAAATAAATGGAATTAGAGAATACCTTAGCTAAATAGCTGGTCGCGTAGCACGGGAGATTTATTACAAGATTTCTACTGAAAAAACACAGGTTAGTACCCATTGGCTGTAGATAGGTTTTTCCATTTTGAAGAGCGTTTATCCTAAAAGTTGGCAATGTGGCTACATTTCATATTTTTATACAATAATATTGCCAAATTAATCAGAACGGGTAAATATTTGACAGCTATTTGCGAATATCCGATCTCTAATTATGACGTACAAACGTGACTTGATTGACCGCGGTTATATTTGAGTTTTATATAAAAGAGTGCCACGATTGCGTAGGTACTCGTGTGGCGAACCTTTTTAGTTAGGACGCGGCCTATGAGTCTCAACGTCACACCTAAGTTTACATCAACAAACCTAAGTTGTTGCTTAACCAAACCGATAGTTCTTACCAGCAGCTATAAACTACAACATCACTATTTCATAACCTAAATATGAAACTAAAATACTAGTACTTAAGAGTACACTAGTCGACCCTTCAAATGTCACCGGGCTATTTAAAATATCTACATTGGATGCCATGCATTTAGATTTTATCCTTTGTATGTTACGAATAGGTATTTGTCCAAACTAGAGGTTATCCCGTTAGAGTGGTACTCTCCTATTTAAAGTTACGAGTAATTATAAGTTATCTAAAATTACTACAATATGTACAGTCAGCAGTCTCAGGAGCATTATTATAATACTATGGTCATAATTCATTAGCTCAACGGAAATAAAGCTTATCAGAGTACTTACTTCTGTATTTTCCCTTGCAGCTTAATTAAGGACGAAATCTCCTGCAGACGCCCACTGACTTGCGTTTCCTGTTATTTCCGCAAAGGAAACCTACTTAACGAACCATTTTATTATGTATTCCAATTAAAAATCGAACCACTAACAATCAAGTTACGAGTGTTTCCTGTTTTTTTAAGATTTGAAATATGGATACGAGCATTGGTCATTGTTTTTGATAAAATGAGGCAAAAATACGAGCTGATAAAAAGTATAGCTACAGTACCTAACTACCGACATATAGTATACATATTTATTGTTAGTATAATTGTCTTTCCTTAGACTGCAGAAATATTTTATTCCTTAAAAAGAGGAACTAGTGTGCATGCATTGCGTATCTGTTGCAGGCGTTACGACATCAAGATGGTTGGTATTTCCAGTAAGTTAGCCCCAATTGAATTCCTTCATTTAGTCAATTATGAGCAATAGACTTGTGACATTCGTATAGGAAAAGCAAATATTTTTCATATTTTTGTAAGCGATCCATATTTCTTAAACCAATTAAGAAAATTTCTGAACCATTTTCCATTTTTCTGCATTTTCATAAATTGACTAAGGCATTTTCTTAAAATACATACTAGCCTTTCAAATTGAACAACTACTTATTTTTTCTACACGACTGTGACCTATAAAATGGGATTATAATCCATTGATACAAAACAACAAAGTAGTACAAGACGTATTACGAACAAGAAGATAAAAGTATCATAAACTAACAATGGACAATAACAACTCGAGACCCCAATACAATTCGACAACATACCTACTAAACTATTTAGGTGATGGAAATATCCAAGCCCATTTATTTATTGAACAAACCACTTATACTATTTCTACACACGCTGACGACTAAACATTTAAAATCATTATTTACAGTTCAACTCCTGTTTTAAATTCGTCAGTGTTGAACTGTATTACTATTTTTGAGATGTTAAAAAGGTGTCGATAATCGATAAATGTAATTACGTCACTGCTACATTTCTTTCTGTGAGGTGAAAGGGGTGTTTTGTAAAAGAGATTGTGTTAAATTTTCAATAGAAGTCAAGCTAACGAAGAATGAGCTATTTAAATTGTAAAGCTAAAGTAATGAAGATGTATCGTGGTAGTGGTACGGATGAAATTAAATAGGCATCTTTCTATCTCTCTTACCTTTTATTGTTAAACTATCTTTCTTTTCTTAGATCTTTCTGATAATGTTCACATTGATCCCTACCATATTTTGCAGATATATAGCAATCGGGATTATTTGTTTGAATGTTTAGTAATTTTCTGTGGAAAATAAGTAGGTGGTACAACAAAATAGGCCAATTGTTCGAACCAAGCCCAGTGATTATAGCAATAACTTTAACTATAATAGTTATGACCGTTCATTTTAGCAGTCTGGGAAGCCCACGTTCTATGGTGGACGTTTACTCAAACGATTTGTTTATGACCACGTCCAAACATGTTAAAATAGGTGTTACATACAATGTTTGCTTTTTCAGACCTGTATATTTAACGCTGCTCTTTCCACGATGAAACAAACAATAGATGTACGTCCACCCACAATGCACCCTGTGATACAATAAAGATTTATGCTTGAATTTTAATATAACGTTGACAGAAAATTCCGTTTATTTAAAATATATTTATGAATGAATAGATCAAGGGGTCCTTCTAATATTATACGCGCATGTCATTGAGATTTCCATAGCACTGTCGAAAATATCAGACTTCCGAAACATAAAAATATATTTTAACGCAATATATTTCCGGTTCTAATTAGATTTTACGCTATCTTAAATTTTTACTTAAAGAGAAAAATAAGAGACAAGTCGGTGCCCCCCTACGGGACGATATAAAATACAGAGAATCAATCTATTCTTTATATACCTATATAAAATCGTAGCGAAGTCAAAACTGTACATTTAATATTTAAAAAAAAGTAATTGCTATGAGGTCTGGGAACTTTTGAATTCTTATGCCGAAAATATAGTTTATAGAATTTTTGTCAGTTAATCTGTGCGTCTGAATGTATGTTCCAGCATCACGCAAATACTACCGGATAGATTCTGTTAAAATTTTGCATAGATATTCCCTGCTAGCTTCTGCCCGCGTCTTCGTTCGCGTGGAAGTCGTAAGACACCACAATGTACTACAATTACAGCCACATTTTTAAAACTTTCCTGTAAACTACGTTTGTAGTTTTGTTCTCAGCAACCAAAATATACAGAGTCAGGACGGTGACTCGGTAGCAAGCGACGTACAGTTGTCCGTCAGCAATATTGCTTTGTTCGTATTCTTGTATAGTTTACCGCAAATTGTAAAAAGACGAGCCAAAAGGTTAGAATACTGCAGACAGTTACAGATTTAACCTTTTAAATTATTTTCATCACGCTATTCCTTTACGTAGCTAAGCAGTCAATCATGACATATACAGGGTCGATTTTTGAAATGGGGCAATAGAGCGGTCCCTTAACCGCGATCGCTACAAGAAAACGGTCTTAAAAGAATTTCATTAACTTTTTGAAACATAATTTTGAAACATCTGCAGATTTTGAAAAAAAAATGCACAGTCAGCAAGAAAATTGTTGACTTTCGCAAAAACTTTTTTGAATGACAATTGATCCTGTTTCTTATAAGGATCAAAAAACTCTATCGGACTAACTTAGGTTAAAGTACTAGAAACGTCAGAAATCGCAAAAAAAAAATCGCTGGACTGGGAACGAAAATAGCAGATAATTTAACCTTTTAAATGATTATCATACCTTTATGGAGCCAAGCAGTCAATCATCACTACATTTTAAAAAACCAAGTCCTACCGCCGCGTGTCTGTCTGTAGGTCCGCAATAAACTCAAACTGTTTTCACCAATGGACGGAGTGATTCACGAGGAAGGTTTAGTTGTCTATTTCATTAAGGTTATGTGTAAATCGGCTGAAATAATGACGATGATTGTTGAAGATGTCGGAAAAAGTCATGCCGACTGGGAGCTTTACTGGCGTGCGCCGCGTAAACCAATACAGCTTTAAGAAAACAATTTATTACGGAATGAATGCTTTTTTTACCTGGATTAACACGGTAGGTGCTTTTAATTAAATAATATAAATATTAAAACAACCTCAATTCTTCCGATCAGTGATAGGACCTAGCTAAAGGAAAAAATTCTTGCACGGATTCTCCTACTTTAAATACACCCATTAAGATAGGCATGATTAGTATTTCAGCATGACCGCCGCGTCGCATTTAAAAGCGATCGTCGCGCGAATACACGATCGTCGCGTATATTATGTCACTTTTTGTTTGGGGAACCGTCGCCCTCTGTCGGCGCGACTACGCGTTCAGGTTCACCGAAGTGACATAATGACAACGATCGCGTATTCGCGCGACAATCGCTTTTAAGTAAGATCGCTTTTATATAAGCCTTCACAATTTCTGATAATCGCAAATTATTATCGCACTCACAGAAAAATTTACTTGACACGTCTGCACTTCTGCGGAGCTTGCGCATGGGAGTCGGGCCCTTCATGCACTACCGTCATCGAAGTTAGGCACTTTGTTCGACGACACTACTTCCCGCATCGCTGCTTCCTTGCGACTAGGAGCTCCTTGTTGATCTCCTTATCGCTGTCACTGTGGTGAAGTTGTCAACAGCCTCGGACACCACAGCCTGTCTTGCAGCCGAATTGCGGGTCGCACGTGGCACGCGAACATGACATCATCCGACGAGCTCTTGTCACCGTCGGCGTTCCAACAGTATTAGAACCCAATGGTGGCACGCGACGATGGCTTATTTCCATGGAAGGTGGGTAGGCCTTCAGTGTGGGACGCAACGTGTGCCGATACTCTTGCGCCATCCCATCTTTCTGGCTCAGCGTACTGAGGCGAAACTATAATAACTTTATAGGTAATTATATTTTCGAGCTATTTGGGGTCAGAGTGCTCATGGTTTGTTCAACGAAATTTCCAAACTGGTTGACACTTCCTGTGACCCAAGGGCTGGCTTTCACCTTGGCCAGAGGCTTAGTATTGCTATACAACGTGGCAATGCCGCCAATCTCTTGGGTACATAACCAGTCGATAGCGATGCGGAGGAATTTTCCGACACCATATTTTAGTTTTAGTTAGGTTAAGATATTATATTTTTATTTTATTAATGTATGTTATAATAGGTTCCTACGTAGTATTTTATTAAATAAAAATAAACGTCTCATCGGACATAGGTATTCGGGGTTCGCTATCAACATCATGTCGCTATCTCATCCTGTGGGGTTTTTCGAGCTATGGCCATGACGTAGGTAGATTTTACTAGTTAATTCACCAATTTCAAAACATAGATATATTATTTACTGCAAAAACGATACGAAGTTTTCAAAATACTATAGTTGTTTCTTAAGAACAAGAAATGGGGTTGGCTCTGGATAATTAGATTTCAATTTCATACCCTACTTTTTTATTGAAACAAATGTTTGTTTTTAAAAGCTAAAACAATTATTTGTATCGTTTGTCCACTGGTTGTGCGACACAAGGACAAAAAACACTTGGCTCAAACAATGGACATAAAAAATATAGTTGATAGCAAAAGGTCAAGGAAGGTTGTAACATGTTTTTTTATTAAGTTAATCGTTCTAATTGCGATTCAAAATTTTCAACCTTGAGAAGTTGAAGGTCGGATAGACGGCATCGTAGAAAATAAGTTAGTGACGTTTAGGTAGTACGAATATCTTCTTGTTTATAAATTATTTTACTCACAAATGGGATTATGGTAGAAACCACCATGAGTACAGGCATAGATGAGGGGTTCTTTTCAAAACTTGACTATTAGAATTATCTTTTTTTTCAGAATTTGAGAAAATTGTTTTTAATGCAGCTATGTATTTAATCCTACATTTTATTGAATTATTTTATACAACCAAAATAGCCATTGTTTTGACCAGTTTTCAAAAAACTAGCAATAATCTATTTTGAATAAATAAAAAATTTGAAATGGAAATGAAAATGCGTTTTATTTATTTATTTTCTGCTGGATCAATCACGTTTTGGAAAACTTTATTTTTCACTGCATGTAAAATTCAAAGTCACAAACCAAAAAAAAAAAACTATTTTGTCGAAAGTGGAATAGTCAATTTATAAAAAGATTATAATATAATAATAATACTTAGTTTTAATTATTCTACACTGTCACTGGGAATATATTGATCTTTAATATTGGCCTAATAACTACTAAAATGTTTCGTCTACTAACAAAACATTTAAAAGGAAATTGTTCATCGGTAAACAAAAATAATGGGTATGGACGCCTGTTTTGATTGGCTATCTTGTGAGGTATGAGACGCAAGTACAAAATTATATGTTTCAAGTAAGTCCATAGACATGAATAATAATGTAAGCTTTAAATTTATAAGTAGTTTAGTTTAGTAAGCTAGGCATGCAAACGATTCTTCCATGAACTTAAAACCGACTTTGGTGTTTTAGATCTTTCCAGCCTTCACAAGAATACCCAAATATTGTGAGTTTCATCATCTCCAGTTTTTGTCATATTTTAATTTTGAGCTTAGCCAGATATTTATTTACTATCATCCATATTCATATAATCCATTCTAATATTATACATTCAAAAGTAAATCTGTCTGTCTGTATGTCTGATGAAATTTGGAAAGGAGATCGATGGAATCCTGGGGAAGGCATTGACTACTTTCTGTTTGAAAAATAATCGTTAAGGGCATGAAAGTTTATATTAATGGGAAACCCAGCATTTTTTAAGTTAAGGATATTAAAAATTTAAATTTACATTTTTGGTTAGTGTTTCAGCATTTTCGAAAAATCATCTCCTAAGGGGGTAAAATACCACCCTCAAAAAAAAAAAAAAAAGGGTGTAAAATAGGGGATGATTCTATTTCACATTTATTATTAAAATTGTCATCTATAGGAAATTGGATTGGAAATATAGCCATAGTCCATACCTTGAGGTAACATTTAGTAATTGTTTCATTAAACTCGGTCCACTCGGTCAAAAGTTAGGTATATTGAAAGTCATAAAATGAATTGCTAACATAAAGGTAGTGTGTACGACAATGACGTAACGGGCATAATTTTAACTTTCGAATATTATATCGAAAAATAAATTATTGTTGCACTCTTTGCCTAGAATGCATCATGAAAGCATAGTTCGTTTATACAGTACTAGGTTTTAGAAAAAGCACTTCGGTCGCAATTATAGAAATATAAATAAGAGCCCGCGATAGTCGCGTACGCGGTGCTCCACAACCTAAAATATAGCATGATCAAGCTGCAAACTATGTACCGTACTTGAAGTAGTGAAAGTCATTCATAATGAAGTAACCAGACCTCGGTAAATTGAGTAGGATGTGTCCCGCCGAAGAAAAAAGCAACGTATACAAGTTCAAAGGATATCACGGTTATCTATTCGTTATGGCCAGGAATTATTGATGAAAAAGGGTCCTAATATGCCTCAATATATCTACTATCAGGAAACGGTTAGTGGAACTCGATCTCAAATATAACTAGAATCATATTTATAGGTGTCATCAAGAAATCGTGCCTTTCCGAGACACTTTAAAAACATGAAAAACAAACTGGCCGGGAAATCATAGAGGTTCTTACACTGGCCCTCGCAGTCATGTGCACCCAGATACAGATGAAAAAAAAAATAGGCCCTCAGTCTGGACGATTTATGCTATGCCACTTTATGCAAGCGTCTGGACTGAAAGCCCAAGTCATTTGTTCATAAAAGTTTTAATTTACGTTTAAGAAATTAAATAATCTTTGCTTTAAGTTTTTACTATTTTTAAGTAATTTCCTTATTAGTTGAGACTAATAAGGAAATTACTTAAAAATAGTAAAAAATTAGTATTAGATTCACAAGAAAAAAAAAATGGGCGCTCAGTCCAGATGCACATCTCACAGTCGGCTGGTGCTGCTAACCTTTTAATCAGGTAAGTATCAGGTGACTGTGAGAGCCAGTCTGAAAACCTCGATAATTTGCCGGCTTTTTTATTTAGGTACTTACAAAACAATACTAAACCGTGTAAGCAGAGTGGAGAGTTTAAGTTTACCAGTGTCTTCCATACATGGCGTGTAGAAATGACGCGATTTTTTGCCCGTGGCTCTGTTGTTCCTGTTTTCCGCAGGAGAGTGGCTTTCATACGCGTGCAGTTATTATAAATAGTATATCCAGCCCACTAAATCTTTCCTCGCGCACATGTGGGAGTTGCGCGAGGAGGCGAAACGCCGGGGCGTAAATCCACTGCCGCGAGAAATCGCGGCACAGCGGACAGAGCTCCGGCGGGATCTCATGGCGGCATGGAGAGTGCGATTGTCGCAACCCAGCGCTGGGCACGCCACAATTGTGGCGATAAGTCCCCTCTTTGAGGAGTGGCTAGAGTGGCGCCACGGCGTCCTCACCTTCCGCCTGACACAGGTCCTCACCGGACATGGTTGTTTCGGGAGGTTCCTGTTCAGGATAAAGCGGGAGGAAACGCCCGGGTGTCACCACTGTGTGGATCGCCCGGAGGACACGGTGGAGCATACGGTGGAGGTCTGCCCAGCTTGGGCGGAGCACCGCCGTGACCTCAGGCGATCGGCGGCGGCGATCTCTCGCGTCCGGCCCTGGTTCAGGCCATGGTCCGGAGCGAGAGTGCATGGGAGGCCGTCACCTCCTTCTGCGAAGCAGTAATGCTCGCGAAGGAGGAGGCGGAGCGGGCGAGGGAGAGGCAAAATGCGCGCCCTCGCGCCCCTAGTCGCCGCAGGAGACGCCCCGGGCGTCGGGAGTCGAGAGCCGACTTCCGGCCACCGTAGGCGCGGGCTTGCGGACGGTGAGCAATGGGTAGCTCGCCGTCCGATAGGGACCAGGCCCGGGTCGACGGCGCGTTGTGTTCCACGCGCGCCTCAAAGAGATGTCAGCACCAACTGACGGGGTCCGGAAGGGCCAATGCCTGCCGGGGTTGCGGGTTTGTCTGAAAGGGATATCGCGACCCCGGCACACAGGCAACGGAAGGAACACGGGTGGGTTTTAGTCAGTAAAAGTCTGACACGCCCTCCCGCTCCGCCCAGAGCGGGAGAAGTTATTTGATAATTTCCCACCCAAAAAAAAAAAAAAAAAAGCCCACTAAATCTTCTTGTTCTAGCAAAAGATGGGATAACCAAAATTGTTGTTAACAAAACATTTACATTTCAATACGTATGGATCCATAACATAGGTACAACACGAATTTACTTACTTCCATACTATCAATATCCATACTTCCATCCATCTCTTCATACTAATATTATAAATGTGAAAGTTACGCTATTACTTTTTCATATCTTAACGGCTCAACGGATTTGGGTGACAGGCATACCGATAGAACATGACCAACCCAAACATTAGCCCGGCGAATTTGAACTGAATGAACTTTAGGCTAACTTTGGGCTAATTTAAAATAGTGTTTTTTTTTGGGTTGGCTATAAGGGAGTATGTTAAAATGTATATGAAAAGACCACCCCCGTATACGTTTTTTTAAAGAAAACATCTAATATCAATTTTACGCAGTAGAAAATATATAAAGAGACGTGTTTGTGTGGAGTGTTTGTCGAAGAGATAAGGTAATTACAAGTAGGTAAACAGTTTTTTCGTCCCGGGAAATTTTGATAAAAATATTCTTTTTAAGTTGTATTTCAAGCAAAATGTTAACAGCTGTTTTTTTTTTTCACTAAATTACTTAATTAAATATTTTAATACGCTATCCAACAAAATTAAATATATTGTACTAGCGCAAGATATTAATCAAAGTTTTTTGCAATAACGGTTTGGGTAAAAATGTTACAAAATTAAATTTAGTTTTACAAGTGAAACTGAGATAGATCTCACTTAGGTAATTGCAGGAAAATTAAACACATATAAGCAATTTTTTTTTGCTTGAAATACAACTAAAATATTTCGTAATTTTATTTTTATTTCAATTTCCGTGGAGTTTTACAATTTTTTTACATAATATAGCCAACATTTTCCTATTACCTATTTTGCCTCAATTTTTATTCAGAAAATCGCGATTCGTTTTTTTTACCTTGACACTTGTCTTGGAAAATATTTAATTTTTGGGTTCCGTACAAAAATGTAAAAGCGGAATCCTTATAGGATCACTTCGTTGTCCGTCTGTCAGTCTGTCAATACCCTTTTTCTCAGGAATGCGTGGAGATATCAAGTTGAAATTAATATCAAATACTTTGTACACAATGAAATTTGGCAGGAAGCAAGGTCTCACGCATTGACCGTGACGTATATTGATGTATGGGAGAGCATGTTTTTCAATTACAAAGTTAAGTTTGTTTTTGGGATAAATTCATCACAACGACGGAACCCTTCATTGTGCGTGGTCCGACACGCACTTAGTCTTATTTTAAGAGCTAAGTTAAAAAAACGATTCAAGAAAAAAATCGCTGTTGGATGGTGCAGGGTTCAAACCTAATTTTCCCGGCCTAATATGATACTTTTCGTATTCCAGCAGTACGTTCCCGTGAGATAATTTCCGACATTCACGGGGGTGAAAAAAAAAAAACATCAAATCAAATCATTCATTTGCTTGAATATGGGTAGGTACAAGAGTGGTTTAAAGATCTTCTGTTCTACGTATCACACGTAGAACAGAAGATCTTTAAATCATTGTCTACCTTAATAGGTGTGCAAATATCTATTACAATAAAAATTCATAAATCTTACATTAATCATACCACCACCTACCTACCTACCTATATTAAGCCGCGGGCAAAAGCTAGTTATGAATAACTCAATGCTATACAAAATGTGTAAATATTATTATCGTTCCTTATTGTTTGGTGTGTTTTTCTACAAACATTTATCGGACAGGGTTTGACAATTTTTTGTTCCATTTCTAAAGTTGACATGTTACGTTTATCTAGGCGTCATTGTGTCGTGCTGTTGTCAGTTGTCACTATTGTTGCTGTGAGCTGCGTGGGCGCATAGTTCGGTTCACTGTCCACTTATCCAGTACTACATTCATAAAGCTTCCGTTACGGAGCGAGTACGACCGTGGCCACACATCCGCCATGATTACGTGTGTCAGATAAAAAAATGAACAATACAACACAAACACACAATGTACATATTTTGGAGCGATAAAGTGTAAAAATGTAAAAAAATATCAATATTATTGTTACCACTTGTTTTGTCAGTTATTCTCAGAAAGATTGTAATTAAGGCTTTTTGCAATTGCCACTTTTATTTTAATAATGTGCTTGCAGTTTCTTGCACAACAACATGCAAATTTTATCAGTACCGGTGGTATCCTGTCTGTCGTTTCTTAGGTCATTTATGTAATTCTCGAAAGTATTGCTGTTCGCAACCAATATTTAAACTCTTGTAAACAGGCATATTTCAGTCAAGTTGTTCTGTCCCACACACAATCTACTTGGAACACTGGAATACGTTTCCAGCCCCTTCTTGAATACAAAAATAAGATACATTATATGTAATAAAAACTTTATTAATAAAAATTTCATGGTATGTATAACAATATTAGTTCTTAATGTTAATTGTCAAAAAACATTTTACTTATAATCAAATTTCAATAGAGTTATAAAGAAACGAGTAAAATAATTGTAAATCAAGAGATATCGTTTTTCTATCATTCTCATAGAAAGACGAATCAGAAATATTGTAGGTAAATAAATTAATAAATAGCTTGCATTAAGAGTAGAATAAAGCTTTCGTAATCGTAAAAAGACCAAAGCGACTTACAATGGTTAATCATTCAAAAATATTGTAAATTATTTCATAGGTTATGTTGGTAGGATCATTACTACAGCTAAATGGGCCTCTGGCTCAAGTTACTTGACGCCAACATCGCGTGACGTCACGACGGTAGCAGTGCGGGTCACTGCAGTGGATTCGTTAGCGGTCCTTGCCGCTGTCCCCACCTTCCTAATAGTAGTTGTAGTTGTCGTCTTAGAAACTCCACCATTGGCAAGTTTTTGGACATCAGTGTTAGATCGCACTTCTTCAGTAGCTGCCTGTTTCTTCTCATGAGCACTCGCATTCTTCACATTTCTTTCAACATTCTGTTGGAAGCCTTCCCTTCTAATTACTTCGTTACTGCTTTCCTCAGTGCACCTACCTCCTCTTTCTCCCTGTTCCGCGGTCCTTATGACTCCATTCTCAACAGGAATTACCTCACTATTCTGGTAGTGCTCAGAATATCCGTTACCGTCAGACGTATCGATAGTGTACGAACCGCGGCGGATCGGCTTCTCAGGAACCCACACGATGTCATGCGTTAAAGTTTCTCGGTGCTGAACTGGTTCGGGCGATACTGTCGTGCTTCTGACCTCACTGTCGTGTCTCACTTGAGTCACATGCGCACGAGTGTCGTAGATTTCATTAGTCTCGTTTGATTCTACAATATTTTGCTGATTAACATTCCTGTTATCTTCAATTTGGTCCCTATTCTGTTTGATAACAGTCCTTTGGACTTGAGTGACTTCCCTGGTATTATCGGTGGACTTTGGGGTTGTCCTCTCAGCCGGGCGTTGCGGCTGTAATGGTCTCAGCTGTCCTAACAGAGGCGAGTGTTTGATTCCGAAGGTTATTTGCGGCGTTTTGTTGATCTGCACCTGTAACCACAATGTTATACATAATAATAATATGATCCTTGAAAAAAGTATTTGTTTATAATTCATAAACATATTTTTTTTCCAGAAATTACTAAACGTACTTGGACTTTGGTAAATGGTTCAATAATAAATTCCAAAATATCTACAGAAACTGACAATAGGTTAAAAAATAATAATAATAGTCGTTTATTTATAACAAGGAGTACATTTACAATAAATACCTTAACTATTAAAATAGAGCACAGTTGCTTATTTGCCCAAAATTAGGTTGAACCTGTGCTTCAGGCTAGAATGTAACAATTAATAATAAATCAAAAATGAGAAAAAAGATTTTTCTTTTTTAACTTAAATAAAAGTAAAATAGCCTGTTAGCGGTTCTATTTGCAGACAGAAATGACGATGAGAGGATTTCTACTTGCAATACAAGTCAAACTTGTAAAGTAAAAGTATTTATCCCAATAATTGATAGTTAATTTACCTTTTCGGGTGAGTAGGTGCCAGGCGCGGGCACTCGCGTGCGGTCGTCCACAGGCACCTTGTGACGTCCCGACATCGTGTACACCGGAGTGTCCAACACGGACGGGATGCGGTACGTATTCGGAGCTGAAATTAGTAACAAAAACATAAAAATATTGCGTTACTAAACATTTTTATTGCCAGCATTCCAAGTCCTCTTGTTAAGATTAATCGCTTGACTTATTCTTCTGTTCATATTATATAGTATTATGTGTTAAACCCACTGTACAATTTTGTTAATTTCTTAATGAAATCCAATTATTTATTAGTTCTTATTCCGCCATGCTTTATTACTGTGATTAGTAACCACTACTGCTTGCGAACCTATAACTCACCAGGGGTTTCAGCGAATTTATTTGTATGTATTTTGATACCGAAAGTATGCTGTGGAGAGTAAGTCAACATAAACTTGTAGCCCTTCTCAGGGTTGTAAGTCCCTGGAGCTGGCACCTTCAGCCGTTCGTCGATTGGTTCTTTATGTCTACCCGAAATCGTATACAACGGAGTTTCGACGGGCGTTGGGATATTGTAGGAATTCGGAGCTAGAATATATTTATCAAGACATATAGTAATCCTGAATTTAGAAAAAAATACAGTGTCAATGCAAAGAATGTATATTTACCTGGAGAGTCAGCGGCTTTCATGCTGTCTGTTTTGATCCTGAACGTGTATTGAGGAGCAGTATGTAGCAACACTTTATCAGCCTTATCAGGATTGTAGCTGTTCGGTGCAGGAACTACCTCCGGCTTGTGAGGATTGGTCTTTATCCTGAACGAGTATCGAGGTGCACTGTCTAATAGAATCCTATCAGCTTTCTCTGGATTGTACACGTTAGGACCGGGTGTATCATTTATTTTATCTTCCTTGCCTCTTGGAGTAAAGGAATGAGAAGGATAGTGGTGATGAGTAACGTTATCGGCTTTTTCAGGATTATAAGCATTCGGACCTGGTGTATTAAATATTTTAGCAGCATCTATTTTTGGTCGGAACGAATAAGATGGTGCATGTTCATGTGTCATTCCATCACCTTTTTCCGGATTGTAAGCGTTACAAGCGGGATAGTCGTTGATTTTCACGTCTTTGCCTCTTGGGGAAAAGGAGTGGGATGGATAGTGGTGATGAGTAACGTTATCGGCTTTTTCAGGGTTATAAGCACTCGGACCTGGTGTATTAAATATTTTAGCCGCATCTATTTTTTGTCGGAACGAATAAGATGGTGCATGTTCATGTGTCATTCCATCCCCTTTTTCCGGATTGTAAGCGTTACAAGCGGGATAGTCGTTGATTTTCACGTCTTTGCCTCTTGGGGAAAAGGAGTGGGAAGGATAGTGGTGATGAGTAACGTTATCGGCTTTTTCGGGGTTATAAGCACTCGGACCTGGTGTATTAAATATTTTAGCCGCATCTATTTTTTGTCGGAACGAATAAGATGGTGCATGTTCATGTGTCATTCCATCCCCTTTTTCCGGATTGTAAGCGTTACAAGCGGGATAGTCGTTGATTTTCACGTCTTTGCCTCTTGGGGAAAAGGTGTGGGAAGGATAGTGGTGATGAGTTACGTCATCGCCTTTTTCAGGATTATAAGCATTCGGACCAGGTGTATTAAATATTTTAGCCGCATCTATTTTCGGTCGGAACGAATAAGATGGCATATGTTCATGTGTTATTCCGTCGCCCTTTTCTGGACTATAAGCATTAGGAGCGGGATAGTTCGATGGTTTATCAGCTGGACCTTTTGACCCAAAACTGTATTTAGGCGCGCCATCTAACATATAGTCGTACTTGCTGGGATCGTACGTGTTAGGGCCGGGTGTATCTTCTGGTTTATGAAATGGATGTTTAATTCTAAATGAATATGCTGGGGAACTCTCCAGCAAAACTTTATCACCTTTCTCAGGGTGGTATGCGTTTGGACCTGGATAGTTATCAATCTTTCCGGGTTGCCCTTTACCAGCCATCGTGAATTGTGGTGTGCCATTTAAAATATGGGGATCGTATTTATTAGGTGCAGGAGAATCAGAAATCTTAGCATCTGGCCCTTTGCCTGACATAGTAAATTTAGGGGTATTAGAAGGTAAGTGTGGATCGTAAACATTTGGACCAGGCGTATCAGAAGGCTTGCCATCATGTCCTTTCCCAGAAATCGTATACCTCGGTGAATTATCAGGTAAATGAGGGTCATAGCAATTCGGTTCAGGTGTATCAGATGGCTTCCCATCATGTCCTCTACCAGCTAAAGTAAATTTTGGAGTACTATCAGGCAAGTGAGGATCGTATGCGTTAGGAGCTGGCACTTCAGACGGCTTCATTGCGAGATGTCTTCCAGCAATAGTATATTTGGGTGTTCCATCGATATAATGTGGGTCATAAACGCCAGGCCCAGGTGTGTCTGAAGGTTTGGCATCGTGGCCTTTGCCGTACATACTAAATTTAGGCGTGCCATCTAATAAGTGTGGGTCGTAATTATTCGGCGCTGGTGTATCACTTGGCTTATCCGTAGCAGTCTTCGGTCTGAAGGTGTACGAGGGTGATGACTCGTGAAGAAGTTTATCAGCCTTATCTAGACTGTACGCATTGGGTGCTGGGACATAATCTGTTTTTGGTGTCTGACCTTTTCCCGCCATGCTAAATTGCGGTGAACTATGATACATTTGCACAGAATTCTCTGGTGCATACACGTTAGGTGCTGGTGTGTAGTCAGTTTTCATAACTTGATCTTTTACTCTGAACGAATAAGCTGGTGACGACTCGTGCATCATTTTATCAGCTTTATCCGGACAATAAGCATTGGGAGCTGGAGTATTTTCAATTTTATCGCAGTGGCCTTTACCGCTCATAGTATATTTAGGGGTTCCGTCCAACATATGCATCGATTTTTCAGGAGCGTAAACATTAGGTGCTGGTGACTCACTCCTCAGAACGGTTTGATCCTTAATCCTGAATGTATAAGCCGGTGAGCTCTCATGAAGGACTTTGTCAGCCTTCTCGGGGCTGTAGCTATTTGGAGCTGGAGTTTCTGCTAGCTTAGAACATACTCCTTTGCCTAAGATAGTATACTTAGGTCCACCATTCAACATATGCATAGACTTTTCTGGAGCATAGACATTCGGAGCTGGTGTTTGTTCAAATTTCTCGACTACTTCTTTCGAACGCATTGTATATGAAGGGGAACTTTCGTGTAATATTTTATCAGCCTTTTGAGGGCTATAGTAGTTTGGACCCGGAGTTACGTCATGCTTTTCAGCGACACCTTTACCAGCCAAAGTATATTTAGGCCCATGTTTAAGTGAATTCAAAGATTTTTCTGGTGAATAAATGTTAGGAGCAGGTGCATTAGGTTTTTTAATAATTTCGGTTTTTGTTCCGAATGAGAATGCGGGTGATTTTTCTCTTAGCATTCTATCTGCCTTTTCGGGGCTGTAAGCGTTAGGAGCAGGAACTTGTTCAGACTTTTCTAACTTCATTTTTCTTGAAAAGGTATTTCTTACGGTTTTGTCGCGCACAGTTCTTTTACCCTGAAATTATAGAAATCATTATTAGTGATATTTATGTTAAGAAACTATTTAACGCTATGCAAATGAATGATAAAACATCTACAATTCTACATAATTATACAGTATTAAAAAAAAACAAGTACCTGGTTAATAGCAGATCAGTAGAAGCAGCGACAACATGCAAATAATATGTTAAATATGATCTCTAATCTATAAACTATGGCCATCATGCCTATGAGTTTTGTAATCAGACATCACATTTGTTGTAAGTAGGTTAAGTTAAAAGTTTAGTTTTCTGATAATACATAATTTTATTGTTAAAATGATTTTTAGAAGAATATTTAATACACAATTTTATATACATCACAAAATAAATAATTACTACGACGGTGAAAAGTTCTCAGCTCTCACAAAGCATGGCGGTGAATGAGGTGGATGAGTAAATCTTGTTACAGACAAATGTCGGTTAGATGGCGGCGATCTCTTCTGGCGCGGGATGGAGGGTGGCTTGCCCCGCGTACTGCGAGTGCCGGATGCCGAACGTGTGCGCCGGCGCCCACGGCAGGTTCACGCACACCTGCACCCACCCCAATGTTAGTACATGTCATGATGTAAGAAGGGACAGACAGTCTTAGAGCATTTAAACAGGACCCGGAAGGCACAACAAAGTATTGGTAAATAAATGTTCTACGAAAACCCTTATAACGATATTGTCGAGAGATGAACACAGCCAATCTGTCTCCAGTTCAAATGCTCTTAGGTATAATAATAATGTATCGCTTGTTAAAGCATTAGTCAAAGTCGATATTAGTAGGCGGAAGGTTGATGTTGTCGAATTTTATTGTTAGTTGCAAATGCGCGCCCACTAGCAATTCAACTCCTGTGTGCGGGTGTTATTACCGGCACCGAAGTAAACTTCCGCGTGGAGAGAATTTAGGAAGCATTCAATTCTGACATTAATTTATGCACAAAATTCACGAGCGCGCTGACATCATCCGCCTCGCCTCGACTCGGACTATTTCACAGAGGTACAGACAATGATTAATGTAAGCAATAAAATAAAGACACGGGGCAACATCAAATACCTACTCATTGGTCAGACGGTTATTTTTCATGATATAAGTGTCATCCTTTAAAGCTGTTCAATACTAATATTCAAGGATAATAATTATGAGTTCATAGATGACATCATCGTCGATTTGTTATTATACCATGAATTACGAACAAATAAAGTTTTTTATTACCTTTTCGGGGCAATATACTCCGGGTCCGGGCACAATGGCTGTCGGTGGCTTCGTCTCTCGCCTTGGCGCGATGGTGTACGCAGGAGGCCGTTTGTTGAGTGCTGCGGCAGCTTTGTCGGTGGTGTAGGTGCCAGGTCCCGGCAGAGGGATCTTGGACTCCAACGTCTTGCCACGGCCCGTGATACTGAACGCTGGTGCTGCGCGTTTACCACCCTCCTTTGCTTCTCCAAGCACAGGGGGCATGGAATATGTATTCGGCGCTGAAAATGATATGATCGAACGTTAATTATATAACCCAAGTAAGTATCCTAATCAATACCTACTGTAGGTTTGAACGGGTACCATAAATACCTACTACATAAAATGTAGTTTACCACATATCGCGTGAATAATGCTAATATTACAAAGCAGAGTAATAAATCATAGCGTAACAAAATAATGTGTCACAAAAACAACGATAGAACAAAAAATAAAAATGACATCAGGCATCAAACGTTGAAACGACACAGCTACATACATAAATGAATCTCGGGAAAGCTAGATGACGACCTTCATGAGCAGCAGCCTCTTATCATAATAATGACGTAATAAAAACAAAAGACGAAGAAAGGTTCAAAACAAAGAACTACAAACTAAACAATTTAAGAGTTTAGTCCACTTTATGCAGTAGGTCCTTAAAATCAGACAACGTAACATGGAACAAAAAACCTGAAGCTATAAAAATATGTAAGCGCAAAACATAATGTCTAAGACGTGTATTGTAATGAAAAGATAAAATATTTGAACACACGAGTATGTTTACAACTGTAAGTCCACAAAAGACTTGCAAATCATGCTGCATATTCTGACTAAGTGCAGCTACGCAGCACGATCAAAGCTACATGAAAGCATCAACATATCTTCGGCCCTTTAAAGTTACACATGAGAGCACCTACTAAAGTATGTCTTTAGTAAGCGTAGAACATAAACACTAGAAAATGTATGCAGGTATACTTACATCTAAAAGTCTACAAGTGACTTGAATGGATGGTACTCTGTCCTACACCTACGAATACAGCATGTTTCAAGATTTAAGCTTGATTTCAAGTTGATGTAATTGACCAAATGCTGAGAGCAGAGCACTTATCAAACATAAATAAGCGTAAAACAAAAAAAAACAAAAATGTATGTAGGTATGCTTACAGCTGAATATCTGACCTGCATGCTATTCTCACCTTCAGCTACGTAATACAGCATGATTTAAGATTGAATTCAAGTTGAACTACATGACATGACCAAAGGCAGATGCTACGAAAAGGTCGTGAAGAAACCTGGCGTTTTGCCGCTGGGCTGTGGGGGGTTCACTCGCAGGCCGATGGAGAAAGCCGGAGCATGGTCGTACACGGCACGGACTGCCTTGATGGGCTCATAGTCGCACGGCGCAGGAGTCGCCGCCACTCGCGGCGGCGGCCAGCGACCGTGAAGAGACGCCGCCGGCGCACCGGACCGCCCTGCTTGTTCGGTCAAGCAGGAGATATTGTACGCCCAACCGAACGTCAGTGTTAACACTCGAACTACGAAAAACGCCCTTACGGCTACGAGCTAAGCGCTGTCGAATTGTTACCATTGACGTTTGGTTGATTGTATGTAAGTATTGTTATGATATAAGATATGTTCAAAGTCTGTGACTACGTCTCGCGTCTTATGTGTTAACGTCTTTGAAATTGTCACCTATATTATTTCACTTGCTACGCTCCGCGGTTTCACCCGCATAAGTCTCGATAGACGAGAAGAGACGACAACACCACTGTTGTCTTTCAGTTGACTTTTAGAAGTGCAAGGAAATTTGAAGTTTTTTTCCGCTTACCTTAAATGTTTTTCATATTCTAAAGTTAGGGGTATCTACTACCCCTACTACCTTTTCTACATATTGATTTGACCTCACTGTGACACGGTATAAGAAACACACATTTATTCCGACTTGGAACAATCTAGCAGTTCTATTTTATATGCACGCAAGTCTTGCAGCAAATCCCTATGCAGAATTTAATGAAACTTTTACGGTTTGTAGTTTTTTTAAGTATTTTCAGCATCAGTGATCTAATAAAATCCGCATAATAAGCTCTTCGGGTAAGTTATGCGAACGCGTCACGAAGTAGATTTGTATCAACTCAGTATTTTAAAATATTTAGGTCGTAATAACTATTCAGTTGCATGGGACCATGCATCTATATTAATTTATTTCATGTCATTATTTCCAGGATTAACTTTAACTCGACAATGCATATTTATTTTCATTGTCAAATCTAAAAGCAAATCTTCCAATGTTATTAGATAATCGTCTATGTAGAGTTATTTGTACTAAGGTCTTATTTGAACATATTAAACGTTCTTGTGAGATAATAAATCACACTTGGCGTACAGCAAAAGCAACTTAATTCATTGCTCTAAATATTAACTCAACATTTCTGATGTTTTAATGCCCAACCATTCAAACTAATATTAACTTTGGCCTTTAGGTAAGATACCTATTAACCTAATAGGAAATATTGTACACCTATGGCTTTCAATTGAGGACATAACACAAGTTAATTACAATAATAAGATAGGTAGAAATAAAATAATTTACCAAATAAATCCTCCCGCTCAAGTCGTAACTGAAACACTGCACTCGAGATCCTTCTAGCACTGATAACCTAAACACAACTTGTTTGAACAAGCCCTAGGTACGGTGTAGTGGCGAGTGAAGCGAGTTGGATGCGCGACTGAGCCTGTATGGGGCCGACACTGTCGGGGTCCGACCGGCACCTACACGGCTCTGACTCACCGACAGCCGATCACCTTCGCACATACGGACTTATTTGGAGACATCGGCCAAATGCAGCAGCTGGAGAAACTTAGCAACTGTTCGATCATCCAATGCCACAGTAATTGTCCAATTAAGAACATAAACATAAACGACTAAGATATATCTACATATATGTATGACATATTCCTTCTTGATTCGATAAATGTTGTTATTATGTTTAATTATACATAAAGTCTACGGGTTTCGTTAATGTTTCTGCCAATTAAGCTAGATGTTACCAAATTAACTATCAACAAGTCTATTGGTACTAATTGAAGGAAAAAGATTGTGCGTAATATTCAATGAATAGAAGGAACAGGAATATCAGTCTATTGAATTTATTTGCCGCCTACACGTAGTGTTTTTCTTCAATGACATTGTAAATAGCAAGTTTAATTCGATGACAATGAATATGTCGAATCAGAACGGCACATATGGCTGTGACTACTGGAAAAAAAAACTGTGCCCCGACTTTAACTTTGAATGAGGTTTTTGTTTAAATTCTGCGACAGCTTTTTATTTACATACCTAAGTACTGTTCGTTTTTCAGCTCAAAAAACCTTGCCACGATGGTTAAATATAAGAAAGGATATATGCAGTAGACACACACAATGAGGAAAATGAAAATAATCACGTAAGTACCTAACTACTTTAAATATTTTAAGTGCCTAAGTAAACAAGTATAAAATACCACTGCAGACGACATCGCTTTATGTAAATCAGACTGCAGTCATGACCCACTTACAGATTATTTGTCGCAGCATGAATCACGATATTATAAATCCTAAAGGTGTTCTGGAAGAAATATTTCTTTCAGACAATCCATAAGACAATTTTAAAGAGCTAATTCTGTTTTCAGTCCAGCACAATGCTCATGATATGCTCCTTACTAACATCTTGTACTTACACGACGTAACAAACAAACAAGATTGTTAATGATCGAGTTAAAACAAACAGACTAAATACTGCGTATAATTCGTGGGCGCTAGACTGTATAATTGCCTATAGAAAGATAAACGGTTTTGCTCGAGCATAGGCAACCCGAGCAATTATCCAGTAAACGACAATTGCTGACGGCTACCCACGATTCTATTATACAAGCCAAGAGCAAGTAAATTCGATTGTTCCTTACGCTGCATGCAGTCGTCGGCGGGATGTGCTCTACTAGCTACATGGTATTCGCCAAGAGTGGGCGAGGCCAGCCATTTTAAATCAATATATTCACAATCAAGCGGTCAACCTTTGACCTAGACCTTCATGTTGCGATATAAAACTAATATAGGAACTAAAGTTATATTAGATGTGCTAATAGTTTCGTTAAGTTATAATGACTATCCAAAACAATATCAGGCAGCTTTTATAGGCACTGAAAACGACCGCTTTGACGCCCAAATCATGCGACTGTCGTAAGGCAGGCGATTTGGGAAGTAGTTTCGGCAAAATGTCCTCTGAACACGCGACTCATTTATGGGTTTGATGCCATCGATTCACTTAAACTGGCACAATTGTGACGACAGATTTCTCTTTTGTGGAGAAAGAGCTTGTCTTATGAATAAGGCAAGCGGTGTTTACCCGCATGGAAATTCCCACAGGAACCGTGCATTTTTCAGGGAAAAAAGTTTGCCTATATCATTCTTAGGCCCATAAACTATCTCTATGCAAAAAATCACATCAATCTGTTGTTGCGTGGAGGAAGGACAACCTAACAAACACATTTTCACATCTAAACTAATAAACTTATATATTTTATGAATAAAGAGATAAGATTAGATTTTTTATATGTTTGTTTGTAATGGATAAACTCAAAAACGACTTAAAGAATTTTAAAAATTCGTTCACCAACAAAAAGCGAGCTTTATCAGCGAGTTACATGGGCTGTATTTTATCGACTTCCACTCGAACGAAGTCGCGGGCAGAAGCTAGTATATAATATTTGTAGATTACTCACCTTTAGCTGTCATTCCTTCTGTGTTGTACGTAGCGGGTCCAGGGCCAGCCCTAGAGGTGCTGGAGCCAGGTGGATCGAGCTTGTGCCCGAACGTGAAAGCTGGGGCCCGAGGTCTGCGAGATTCTTGCGGTGGTTTTCCTGTATAGAACACCTTGAATTTAGAAACCACCAAAAATTTTAGATTCGACTCGTCTGATTTTTTTATGGCCATGATTCAATAAACAACTTTCTATCTATAATAGAATAAAATGAGTCGAATTCTATTCAACAATAATGACTAACTGCTATGTCAAAGCGTTTCCCTAGTCAAAGCATTTTTTTAAATCCTGGGTCCTCTTTGGTAACAGTAGGGTGTTCAGTTGTTCTGCCGAGCTAATAAACCATGACCAAATCGATCACAAGGTTAGCTTGTAGCATTTGGGGCCACATAGCTATCAGACCTTCACAACTCAGAAAACTGATCAACTATAATTTAGGTAAGATATCAAATGCCCAGAGGAGAGGAGATGTAGCGTATCAAAGTATCCATAGTTGGCAAAGGATGTTACACCTTCCTTCTACCTCACAAAATGTTTGTTTTTTAAAACAATATTTAAAGGAGGCTTCTCCTGCTTTAATCATTTTGTAAGTCTGGTATGGCGTATGGGCAAACGCTCGTGAAACCGGTGTTGAACTTTACAAATACCTGTTACAGGAGATTTCTACATACATTTCGACTTATTGAAAGAGATACTTTCGTTGTTCTGTGACTTCTTGGTGAATTTAGTAATGTACTGACTTTGTGTCTCTGATAACTTGAATGACATTGATAAAACGTCTCAAAACTTATATGTAGGTACACTCTCTCTTATCCATATTGTATTAATCAGCGTTATTACTAATAATAATAAACGCTTCCAACTTTATGTTTTGTAAACATATAGATTTATAGAAAGAGACAATTTTTAGAATACGTGATGTATAACATAATAGGTATTAACGAGTGGCTTGGTCAATGTCACACCATATTGTGTAGCACACGCACTAATAGAGCTCACCTTGGACGCGGTCGATGTTTTCGTCCACAACCCACGCTTTTACCATTCCACTTATTTACTTATTTGTGACGAAGAGATTTCATAGAAATGCTTTTAAAACTCTTGCTAAGAAGCAATTGCTTAATATAACAATAAGTGATTGTCAACACGTCTTATTGTTATGTTATGAAAGTGCGAATGAAATGTATGTGCTTAGATTATATGAACAATCCTAAAGTACCTACTTACGTTTATTAAGAATCCAAGTGCTAAACACAATTTCAATCCAACTAGTTTACTTACTAATGAAACTATAAATAAATGTGCGAAGTTATTTGGCGAATAACATTATAAGTATGATCTCACTTTGTATGTATATCAACAGCGCGGACGAGCAAGGCCGGTTGTTGCGGTGCGCAGGCGATAATCTCACAACTCAAAACACAACCTCTATTGGAGTGGGATGGGTGACGTAAGCGCGAGCGCACGAGACGCGAACAATACCGGTCGACGAAAGAAATGACCATACCGACACTATGCACTATGTACACAGCCACGCAAACACCACATAATATTAAATATTTGAACAAAATTATGGAATTTCACGTTACATTTTAAACAATCCCCGTTTTACATATGAAAATACTGGAATTTCCACCACTTTATTATTTTGGATACATACACTCGAGAGCAATGAATCCGGGTCACTTAAAGAATCCTAAAAATCTCGGAAACTAAAAATGCTAGGTTAATGCAATAAATTGTATTTAATAGACAATGTAATACTCCTTAAATGAAGGTATTAAAACTTCTTAGTTATTGTAAAGTTATATCATAAAAAAATCAAATTTGAAAAAGGGCCACTTTCGAAGATGGAACTACGAAATTACAGCATTTGGTTTTGCTTTTGTTTGTAATCTGTCATTTATGTGGGTACATAAACCATGTTGATAGTGCTCTATATTCATTATTCAAGCTGAAATTATGTCGCTTACGCCTGAAGAATGCACCAGAATACTTACAATGCTGGAAACCGGCCGGAGTCAGCGCGATACAGCCAGGACTGTCGGTGTGTCGCTGTCAACAGTACAAAGAGTTCTCCGACGTTACGAAGAAACTGGTTCTAACCTACGCAGACCAGGAACGGGCAGAACCAGGTGTACCACAGCACGAGAAGACCGATACTTGGTGAACACCATGCTTCGAAATCGCTTTCTCACAGGAACTGAACTCACAAATCAGTTTCGACGCCTCGGAGGAAGTAACCCAAGTGCATGGACAGTAAGACGTCGGCTTGCTGAATCTAACTTAAAACCCCTTAGACCTGCAAACGGCCCTAAACTGGAGCGTGGGCATCGTATTTCAAGACTAAGATATGCCCAGAGCCACGTAAATTGGAGTATTGAAGATTGGTCAAAAGTTATGTTCTCCGACGAATCAAAATTTATGCTCTACAAGCACGATGGAAGACACAGAGTGTATCGAAGACCAGGGGAAAGATTCAAGCAAGCATGCATCGAAGAAAAAGTAGCCTACGGTGGTGGGTCTGTACTTGTGTGGGCCGGAATTTCTTCTGAAAGTCGCACAGAGCTGGTGATCATAGAAAACGGCTCTTTAACTAGCGTAAGATATGTGGAAGAAATCCTCAATGATCACGTTGGTCCATTTATGATCAATTTAGGTGAGGATGCTATATTTATGCATGACAATGCCCGACCTCATACAGGTAGGATTGTGAATGACTACCTTCAAGAGATGAACATTACTCGTATGGAGTGGCCAGCGCGCAGCCCGGATATCAACCCGATCGAGCATGCTTGGGACGAGCTAGGCAGATGCGTAAAACAACGAAACCCTCCCCCAATCACGCTTCGTGAGCTCAAAATTGCTCTCACAGAGGAATGGGAGAATATTCCCCAAAATCGTATAAGGAACTTGGTGTACAGCATGCCAAACCGCGTAAACGCAGTAATGGAAGCACGAGGAGGCAATACGAAGTATTAAAATTCAAGAAAATCGTAATAAAGTTCAAAAATTTCATGTTTCCTATTTTTGTTTTAAGGAGAGATCAGCAGTTTTTTTCTTTATGTAATTTTGTGTTAATAAAATGTATGGTGACTCATATTTTTTTAACTTTCATTTAAGGAGTATTACATTGTCTATTAAATACAATTTATTGCATTAACCTATCATTTTTAGTTTCCGAGATTTTTAACATTCTTTAAGTGACCCGGATTCATTGCTCTCGAGTGTATTTGAACAAAACGGCGGTGTTGTTGAAGAATAGTTTACCTCATTATAATTTCATATGAATGTTTATTAATTCACGTGGTATCTTCCATTAAGCTATCAATAAATATATTTAACTGTCGTAATTTATTAAAATTAAGAAATGAAAAATAGCAACTATTTTATAAAACGTGTTTTGCGGAACTACATTACTATTCTACCGAAAACGTGATTTACGATCAAATGGCATTTCTGTGCGGAAAAACTACGCTACAGGTGTACATACAATGCTACGAAACAAGCTATGCGTATTGCGTATTTTTTTACCTATAAGAGTGGGGAGGGATACGACTGCAGGTCCGGGACTGGACGCCTCAGCAGCTATGGGTCCTCGGCGGGTAGTGGGAGTCCACGGGTTCTGCCGAACGCCCATCGGGCCCTCGCACGGGTAGATAGTCCTCGATACCGATGAGGCAGTGCGTACACGCCTTAAAGTTCTACTATACCCCTAAAATATCGTTCATTATTACGATAGGGAAAACGAATAGCATCACAATTACATAGGGTATAGTTTCATGCCTCAAAGGATATAATTATGCTTTTATTGCTGTCGAATTTTAATTGATCACCTTGTTGTTTTGTTGTGGTTGGTCAATCACTATTTTATAAATAGCTCTGACAGCAATCATTTCATTCAGAAGATTGATCAAGTTTCGGAATAACGGGTGTATATATACCTCTACATCTCTATGAAAAGCTGTTTAAAAAAAAACAATTTAGGAAAACCAGTATCTTATTAGATACTTGCACTTGCACTTGGACATCCAAAGGTTTATGTAATAGTTACGTTATATGAACCTTTGGATGTCCGGGCCATTGCACCAGTTGCAAGTACCTAATACGGGTGGTATTAAAATAATACTATCCATATGACATAAGGTTTTCCTAAAAATGTCCCACGCCCTATCTGGGATGGGTTTTGCCCATGGTCTTTCAGACCCGTACTGACTAAAACCACTTGGTGTTCCTCCAACTGGACTACCTTTGGCCGGATGCACTCTGGTTCGTGTAGAACAAACTAGCTGGACAAAAACAACTCTTCAATTCCTAGTAGTTGATTACTAATAAAAACTCATTAGCCCTTTACATTAAGGCATACACCTATTAATTTTCGTAATTACCCTCATTAGGACCGTCATTAAGGTCAGTATTTAAAGAATTGATAATTCAAAGTGCATTCCTTTGCATTTTTACACCATCATTGATAACATTATTTAAGTAGGTAACTAAAAGAAATTTGTGATAATGTTTTTGTGATGGATTGTGTACATAAGTGTAAGTAGTTTTGTTTTAATTCATTTTAATGACAGGAACTGCATTCTATAATTTTATTAAATTAATTGTTTAGATAAAAAATGACTTTTTCACCCATATTTTTGAATTCAATGGTCAAAAAATTACATTTCCACTCATGTCCACTCTATAGAATCTATTTTATATGATTCTCACAAGTATCTAGTAGTAATTAGTAAAAAAAAATATTGCGAATTATTTTCACAACTAATTGTTTTCATTTTTTTCATCAAACAGTTTTCATCGTCTCAAAAAATGTTTTTTTTCGAAGAATGGCTAAAACACCCAAAGGAAACGTGGAATGAGGAGCTGTTTCGGTTTATATCTAACTATAGTGGGATGGTGGGAAAGAACCTTAGTGTCTCATGAATATTTGCTAATACAAGTGAATACATAAATGCTGCTTACTGGAGTCACAGAGGTTGACTGAGGCGTTTGACTCACTAGTTTACTCATTTCTTAAACTTCACGACAACACGGTAAAAAAATAATTAATGAATATCTTAAATACGTGTACGAAAGTATAATTTTGATTTATATATCACGATATAAATAAATATGTAAAATCTGATTAATCAATTCCCAATAAAATAATATAGTAATTATGAAATTGCAAATAGGTTGTTATGTCAAAATTTGACACATTACCTAATGTTTTTCTAATGAGGTTGTCTGTTATTATGTTTTTAACAAACGCTTTTCAATTTATTTGCTTAACACCTATGTATCTCACGAGAAGAGATGGCGTCATGCTTCTAATTTGGTCATTTAGGCAACAATTTTATCAGCAAACTTCACATTATGAGGATTACCACATAAGGTCCTTCATAATCTAGACAGGAACAGACGATATTTGAGGCTTCTAGAGGCTTTGGCGATAAGAGACCATTATATGGATATTTTTTATATATTTTTTATCATGTGAGATTGAAAGAAATTCTTCAACTGCAAATCCAATTTTGTAATCGCATTTTTTTTTTTTGTGATAATACTACAAATTAACAATTTTCTAACTTGTTCCTTTACTTGTGCTGTGAGACCTTGCTTCTTGCCAAGTTTCATGATTCTAGTTAACGGGAAGTTAAGCTATAGGTATTGATTAATTTGCGAGTATCAAAATATATGTCACATAAATGGCCGTATTTTTTATTACGTTGACTTAGAAGCTTGATTTTTTTTGAGTTCAGGGCAATGTAGACCGTATTTGATATTAATTTCAACATAATATCTTTACGCGTTCCTGATAAAAAGGGTTTTGCTTGACCGACAGACGGACGGACGGACAACGAAGTGATCAGAGTTATCCTATAATATAATGGTTCCGTTTTAATCCTTATGAGGTACGGAACCCTAAAAAAACCTATAACGTAGGAAACATGACTCAAATTAACATAAAGTCCTCTGCATAACTTGGGCCTTCTCAAATAATCCATTAAACACACTACACAGGTACATGGAGTAGAATAAGTAGACTTTATTAACATACATACATGAGAGAAAGGAGGGAAACTACAATCATCACGAAGATTTGTAAATCAATTGCAGACATAAACCGTGTGGTTTGTATCTGTTTGTGTCTGCAATTGATTTGCAAATCTCACACACATTGTATACACGGCAGACGGCAGTCAACAACAACGAATTTATAACATTTAAGTTTGAAACTCACTATAAAACTCACCAACACCGAAATGTCAGACCAATTAAAGAGTCGTTATGACTCCTGACGAAAATTATGTTCTATTAATCAACCATCACACCAAAATACAGATGACAAACAACACAGGACCAACTTGAATGAGAAATAAAATGTAGAAAAAAGTTCGTCCCACATATATTTCACTTCGTGTAGATGGATTTTGCCGTTTCGCAAAAATCTAGGTATCGTAGAAAGTTGTTACTCCTTTTACAGCTTAAGTGACATAAGTAAGAATGTATGTCGGTCCCATGTCGTGTGGGGCCTACATATAAACGACCGGATCTGTTACTGTAGGTAATACATAAGTAGGCTTTAGTTAATCCATAGTGTAATGATAAATTCCTTTATGAATTATCTAGTTACTATTCGCTGTGTGAAAAGTATTGATTTATTATGATGAAAATGAAACAACTAGGTGTTGTGCCTAGGTACACCTTGTCTCTATTTTCTTTTCTCAGTTGCCCGTGACTTCGTCTGTTATTTTATTAATACAAACATCCAGGATAAAAAGTAGCCTACTTATGTCCTTCCCCAAGTCCCAGGCTACCCAACTGTCAAATGTCATAACGATATAAAAGGTAACAGACGGTTAAATAGTTACTTTCTGATTTATAATAATACGAAGCAAGTATGTATAGATTTCCAAGCATTTATTTATTTATTTATTTATATATACTTTATTGCACACCAGATTATACATTACATTGCATTTTTATTAAGATTCCTGCCAAATCATATAGGTTGACATTAAGGAACAGAATGTAGTGATGACCCAGTGGTTAAGGCCTAGCCTATCATGCACGAGGTGGTTGGTTGAAATCCGGGCAAGTACCAATGTGACTTTTTCAATTCATATGTACTTTCTGAGTTTATCTTGGACATTACTGACATCGGTGAAGGAAAAAATCGTGAGAAAAACCTGGACTTATAGTAAATATAAGTCTGAAATCACCAACCCGTCTTGAGCAAGCGTGGAGATCAATGCTCGTGCCTTCTCTGTATGAGAAGAGGCCTTTGCCCTGCCGTGGGACAGAAGAACTAGCTAGAAGACAAACAAAAGTTACACCATATTTCTGGTTACTGTCCCCTTGCCTGCGATACCAAAATTCTATTGATTATTATAATGCTTGTTTATCTCTTTTCAGTTATGTGTTTTTAATTTTTTTAATACCTTTTTTATAAGAATAGATGACGTAATAAGTCAAAGGGACTTAAGGGGACTACAGGACCTAAACGTGCCTAAACGCAAGTTTTATAATGCGTAAAAGAATATGATCCACTGCAGTAAACAAAATCAGAAAAATATATGATATTCTTCAGGATATATGCTAGTATGATAGTGTGTTGAAAACATAATACAACTAATTTGATACGATAGAAAAAAAACATGAAGATACCTCTAAAAATTTCTTTTAACGATTTAAAATCATATTAATTTACATGCAATCATTCTGATTTTTTGTCAGATTATTCTACAAGCTACATATTAGCATAATAGTGTTTTAATTTTCCAGTCCAATCAATAGATTTCCTGTAAATCGCTAACTGCTTCATATTTTGCAATAAATTACCTGCGTCGTGTCATCGCGCTTCTCTTTCATTTCTATGCAGTCCGACAGTGACCGCGCTTTAGCTGTTGTAAGCCTCTTAAAAGACAACCCAGATAGACACTACTCCTTATTGAACACGATAACAAATAACAAATAACCACCCAGTCTACGCCAACTATCTTTTTAATTGTTGATGTTCGTTTGCTACATTATTAAGATACCGATTAATCAGCGCCTGCGCCTTATTGTACATGTTTATTCGTAAATATAGTTATCTACTGGTTGACGTAATATTTTATTTATAGTTATAAGATTAAAATTGCGAGAAACACAACCGTTGTATACAATATCCTCTATTAAACGAGCAATATTTGTATATATACCTAAATAATGCATTTCGTCGCTGAGCGTGCAAGACCGCGGAAGAGCAGTTTGTAAATACCGCGTAACAGCAAAAGTCGCAACATTGACATATCGTGCCAACAAATCCTTTTACCTAATTCGCTTAAACTAGATCTCACGCAATTTGAATTAGTCAATAAGAAGCCCCGTTTTTGCCATCGAAACAATACCGCGTAATAGTAACATGCGTGAAGTTGGCAGCAATTCCGCGTATTTACCAAATAAAGGACGAAGCCACAACACGATCAGTGCGTGCTTCCGAAAATAATTATTTTGTTGTGCATACCACTTATCACCAGAACATACCACCTGACCATCTAGAAGCATACCATGTCCTTACGAAGTTATTACACCTGATTACACGTTTTTTAAAGACTTCAGTGTTATTTACAGATCTATGAATCAATAAGACCTGGTCGTGGGGCGGGTGATCACTGTGTCTTTGATATAAGATCACTGCGGTGTAATTCAAATGGCACAATAGACTATAAGCTTCGCTTTGCAGATGAATTTATTCCTTTGCCTAGAAGACCAAAGAAAGTATCATCTTTGATTGACAGCGTGCCTTCACTTTATGAATCAAGACAATCAATATCAAAAACAAAGTACGATCATTTACAGGAGCTTAAGAGTGTCATACCAGGAGATTGTCATAGTTTTTATGACAATTTAGCTTATAAATAATGTTAACCTGTTATAGCAAATGCTGTGATTTTTTGATAATTATTTGATAAATAATTTAAAACCTACCAAACTGATTATTTTGTATTATGTTCATTTTAATATTTTTGATTGATTTTTATTAGATTTAAGAAAAAAAGTGTTATGATTATAAGAAATATAGAGTAGCCTTTAAAGTACAAAACATTTAGCAAAGACTTGAATGCTGTGATTTTGATGAGAACCTAGGAGACTTATCTTTAATTGTTGTGTTTAATTATTCATGTTTTAGAAGTTTTTTTTTGTTATATTTGTCAAAATAAATTCAATACTATATGAAAATGTTTCATTTCAAATCCGCGTACCTACTAAAAGTCAACCACATTTTCTATTATTTATCGCTACAAAACCGCGTAAATAACTTAACACGATATCTAAATAAGCTATTGGTAAATTTACGTTATTTTCCTATAAAATAAGTCGAAAATAAATAGTAAACAAGTTCAGTCGGAAAAATATATTTGAATGGCCAAGATATTAACTTTTTTCTTCTTCCTGTAAAATCGTGAAAACGCAGATACGCGGTATTTACAAACAGCTCTTACGCGGTCTTGCACGCTCACCGACGATTTGTAATCACGTTCTCGAAAACGACTGTAACGATTTCGATTGAAGTTGCAATGTAGGGGTTTACGGGGGCGAAAAATCGATCTAGCTAGGTCTAAAATCTGGAAAATTGGTTTTCTCTATTTTCACAGCCTCGGGAATGTGACACAATATTAGTATACCTGCATGCGTAGCATGACTACCATAGAAACGGATTTTCTACGGATTTTGTCGATGGAAGAATAGATAAAAAGACAGATTGTGATTGTTTATCTATCATTTTGTCTATTCTTCCGTCGACAAAACCCGTTTCTATTGTGGTCATGCTAAGCATGCTGGACGATATGTTTATCTATTTTCACCCGAGTAGGGCTTGATCGACCAGGTACTTAATAATAATGTGCATTTACCTATGTTAAAATTCGCGAAAGCGTTGTGAATCCAAAAACAAAAGTTTGAAAGTTGTTACGCAATACGCTGGAAGGCAAAATTTTAAGATATCGTAAATGTCGCTTTATTGTTTACAGATGATATTTATACAAATGAGGTAATAAATAATATTGTAGAATGTTTTCGAAGTTTCATTTAACAAACAATGGGGATCATATTCATGATATCGCTAAATCAATTGCCATCATACAGTATGTATATGGTAAAACTAGTTGGGTTACTCATTGAAACGCCTCCGCTCGTCGCCCACAACCCTAAAGCCGGAGTGACAGGTTTGTTAAGTACTGATTTATTTTGTTCCTACGTATCGCACACTAGGACACACTATCAAATACGTGTCTGTATATAACCGAGTTTAGTAGGTACCTACTCTACATTATACATTCATACCCAATCTATAAGAAATTGTTTTGACCTTAGATTTCAGTAAAACATTATTTAAAATTGTAACAGCAATTCTTGGTTGGCCAGTAAACATAATAAACAAATGTAGGTAGGTACCAGGTCATAGTACTTCAATTAGATAACCCAGCTAACGCTAAAGTCAAGCTAAATAACAAAATAGTGTATTTGATTCAAAAGAAACATTACACTTTTTATTTACCAACACGAAACCGTAGTTTATTTATTTCATAAAAAAAATTGAGTAGACAAATGAGTACGTATTTCAGTTTTTCCAGCTCAGCCATTTTCCCATTTTTTTCAGATACAGTAACCTGCACTTATTACGGTTAAAGCCGTGAGTGATATCGTGGCTTCGTTCATACTCTTTCCTAGTTCGAACTTCCTTCAGCTGCAAGCTGCAAGGGTACAACGGACCGGGTGAATTTGAACTAGGGATGAGTATGAACGAAGCCGATATAGTTGTAGGTATCCCTAGGGATATAGCTTAATATAGTTATATGAAAGCGATTCGTAACTGTCTGTCTAGGAATATAACTATGATACGTGCACGGTCTAGTAATATAACCATTAGGGCACTCCGACCAAATAGGTTAGGTTCGAACTGTGACCAACTACGCTACGTCGAAATTGGTCGCAGTAACAAAATTAGGACGCTCCGACAGTTATGAACCGCTTTTATATAACTATTTTAAGGTATAATAGCTATATCCCAAGGAATATAAATATAATATCACGGTTTCACCCATCTTACTGCGACAGTTACATTGAGCAACTTTTAAATGTGATTTTCTCCTACTTAAATTAATGTACTTCATAAAAACTGTACATATTGGTTGTAATAATTTTATTATATATGTTGTTACGAACATAGTATTTTGTTCTCAAAGTTGCAATTTAGTAATTCCACGCGAAAATCGCTTTTCAATTTTCGTGACTGTCCTACGTAACTATACTCCATTTAAAATAAGTTTAGACATTTACATAAACCTTTTTTACATTTCGTTCTACCGATTTTGACTTCTATTGCGTTGGTGGCATGACAAATGGCAGCTGCAGTAAACAGTTGGTATTGTAACCACTTTTTTGCTTTTAATGCCATCCTTATGCCTACGGTATAGAAGAGAAGATCAGAATCGGTTGAACGGACTGTAAAAAAGGTTTAGGTAAACGTCTAATCTTATTTCAAATGAAGTATAGGTACCTTCTGAAAATGTCTTAAAAAACTCTCTTGTAGGTATCTACTCAGTTTGGTTATTCATTTTTCATTATTTACATGCCCGTATAATATAACGAAAAGTACATAAGAGTACATAATAAAGAGTATTATATACTATTCTACTGATATTTTACCAAGAAAATTACAGAAACCACATAAGAAGTCATAGAAATCAATCGAAGGAAATGGAATGCTTAATGATACAGGCAGTCGATAAGCCGATGACCTGTGGTTATAATCAGATCTGCTACATTATTAATTTAATTTACTTTCCTGCAGACCATTTCGATCGACTTTCTTAATTCTTCCGTACCTCCCTGGACCGCTAGAAAAAAAAACATGAATAGTTCATGTTTTTATTTAATAAATCGTTTATTTTCAAATGTAACCACCTAACCCGTCCCATCTGCGGTTTGTGGCCAGTCTAAATGTCGAAAAAGTAGTCATCATATAAACTCAATACCATATTCCCACCACCCATACAACAATAACAACTATATATACTAAGATACCTAAACACATAAGTATACAAAACTTGTCACGGGTTGAAAGAAAAGCTAATTCAGTGCCAGCTCGTGCGAGTCACTGTCGTCGTGAAAAATGAATAAAATCGTATCAGGGCCATCCGCTGCGCCCTGAAGCCTTCGCGAATATTCTAACTTTTACATGAATGCCTTTTTTTCATACACAGCTTTACCTTTATTTATGATGCTTTATTTTCGTGGCATTTTTTCAGTCCTTGCGTGATAGGTAGATACTTTTTTTTTTTTAAATAAAATATAACGGCAGACGCTTCAAGGTGGTCCTTGTACATCAAACCACAATTAGTTATTTATTTTCAGAATAACAATTCTATTATTCATGTTATTCCTATACTTTGTTATTCATATTGCCTATCGACGCTAACTTAATAACTAAGTATTAATTACTTTGACATTGAATGTTTGCTGTACGGTTGTCTAGCTTCAGTTAGCCTTTTATCAGAACAAGTGTTGTCTCAATTGAGCTCATTTGCCGATAACCTGTCCGGTAGTGGCTGGGGCCGAGCATGCCGTCATCGACCATTTCGTTCGCGACGAGAGCATGCATTTCATTACAACATCATCAGGAAACATTTTGCTTGAAGTTGAAATGTTAAGGTCGTTATTAAAATCAAGCCTTTTTTTTTTTTTTTTTTGAGGATGGGAAATTATCAAATAACTTCTCCCGCTCTGGGTGGAGCGGGAGGGCGTGTCAGACTTTTACTGACTAAAACCCACCCGTGTTCCTTCCGTTGCCTGTGTGCCGAGGTCGCGATATTCCTTTCAGACAAACCCGCGACCCCGGCAGGCATTGGCCCTTCCGGACCCCGTCAGTTGGTGCTGACATCTCTTTGAGGCGCGCGTGGAACACAACGCGCCGTCGACCCGGGCCTGGTCCCTATCGGACGGCGAGCTACCCATTGCTCACCGTCCGCAAGCCCGCGCCTACGGTGGCCGGAAGTCGGCTCGCGACTCCCGACGCCCGGGGCGTCTCCTGCGGCGACTAGGGGCGCGAGGGGGCGCATTTTGCCTCTCCCTCGCGCGCTCCGCCTCCTCCTTCGCGAGCATTACTGCTTCGCAGAAGGAGGTGACGGCCTCCCATGCACTCTCGCTCCGGACCATGGCCTGAACCAGGGCCGGACGCGAGAGATCGCCGCCGCCGATCGCCTCCGTAAGGACACGGCGGTGCTCCGCCCAAGCTGGGCAGACCTCCACCGTATGCTCCACCGTGTCCTCCGGGCGATCCACACAGTGGTGACACCCGGGCGTTTCCTCCCGCTTTATCCTGAACAGGAACCTCCCGAAACAACCATGTCCGGTGAGGACCTGTGTCAGGCGGAAGGTGAGGACGCCGTGGCGCCTCTCTAGCCACTCCTCAAAGAGGGGACTTATCGCCACAATTGTGGCGTGCCCATTAAAATCAAGCCTAAGATGGTAAACACGATTCCTTTGATACTATCGATATGAATATTAGGATATTTCGCGTGCCAAACCCGACAACAACAAAGTCTCTCAAGAATCAATAGACCAATGGGCAACCCACGAAGGGGCTGCTGTGCAGGTCAGGTGACGTTCTCAGATCTCCGATAATTGACAAACAAATAAGTAACAATACTCGTGAACTAATTGACAAGTGTATGCAAATACTTGGAGTGGAACCACCATCGGAACGACGAGTAGCAATCATGTTAGCGTAACATAAGAACTACAAAAGTACAAATCCTTGCTACTTGTAATGCTCGAATATAACATTATCGTATCGGTAATCTACGAGTATAGAACTTACGTAGGTAATTCTGCCGTCACAGTTCTCGCGTAAGCCAGTTCCTATAATTTAGCAAGGTAGGTACTGTGGTTGTATAATATGCCTTTTTAATCAACACAACAAATAACACTATTAGTTGCTTTACCAATATCTACTATAAATAAGGCTGGCTTTCCGCACAAAAATATAAATTCTTACTAAATCCTTGGTATAATTTTTCCATCAGAAAAATAAACCGAAACGTACGCGTGACACATACTATAAACATGTAAATATTACTTCAGCTATTCATTATTTACTAAAGAAGGTTCTAAAATGTTTTGCACACTGTACAGCCTTGTATCACAATAGGAAGATTATTCCATTAGAACAACTGACTGTCAATTGAGTTAAGTGTGTGGAGATTGAGTTAACGTCCATCTTATTGTTAACATTTTCGGGAAAAAACTTGTGTTTTAAAGAAGCGACGAAATCTTCGAAAATGTGTTATTTTTTAATAAAATACCTGACTGTTTGTAGGCTCTACTCAGATATTTTCTAATTCCTCAAGTAGGTATCGGTTTAATCTTCTTTATAGATCACGCTACTTACCTCTTAGGTACTTTCACCTTACCTATAGGTACCTACCTATTTATAACTGGATGTATCATCAGTGTTAATTCACAGCTAGTATGTGCCAATCTTACAATATATCTAGCCTTTTGGATATCCCTGGAGGGTTTTTCCAATACAGACTTTCAGGTAGGGACCTACTTATACAATATGTTATTGTAAATTGTCCTCGAGTAACTCGAACTTATGACCTAAAAATTTATTGCTTGTTACTATTTAACTGACTAACATAGATACCTACCTATTATGTCTACTTATTAAATATTTGCATGCCATCACTTCACGGCGGAATGTCTTTGCACTGAATATTAAATGTAATATCTTTTGTACCTTCCACATTATATCTATACTAATAAATGATTTTGATTTTGAGAAGCAATAGGAATTCCTAAGCTACTACTTCTGCTTGGGTCTTGAAAAGCATTCGAACTAAAGTTGTTTTTTTTAAATGGCGATTATTAGGATACGCAGTAGGTAACATTCATTTAAAGAAAGGTATCGTAGTAAATAAACGTGTGTGATTTTAATTCAATACGAAGAAGACTTCAAAAAAATTCAGGTTCTGGTTCAAAGACCCACCTAGTCCCAATCAACAATATGGTATTTAGTTTATTGAACTGGGAGCAATAATGTAGCTAAGTAACTATACCACGGACATAGTTATAAGTATTTCATTATCAACACCGATGGCCTCTATGCCTACTAACAAATAAAATAAATAAAATAGTTGACTCACCTGCTCACTGCTCTGATTTCAACAAGCAGGTACTCGTACAACAAGAATCTAATCAGGCGACACTACTGGAATATTACTCTAATCTAATCGTTTTGTTCGTAGTACCTAAATTCTAATCTAGTTTATTTATTTACGTTAGACATCTGTTAACAGTCGCGAATTTTCGATCAGCCGGGGCTGTCGTCGGATAGCGCGGCGGTCGCTCGTCGCGGTGCACTGCGGTCGAATGTGACTGTTTAGTTATCGCCGTAAGCCGTGTGATGAATGTCTCCGCTGGATTAGCTGCCATAGCCGCGAGCGTGGGCGCTTCCCGCCAAAACCGGTTGCCTTGGTTACGAGACGCCATCATTGCGTCCCAATGTACGCATGCGCATTATTGCTTAAGGTTTGTTGAGGTTATGGAAATTAACCCCAATAAAATAGGTACCTACTTACATCAATAAACTATACTTAGGTTACGAAAACGTGACCTATAGTAGGTAACACCTGTTCTATCGTACTAAGGCACCTATTTTATTAAAGGTTAGGTCTAGGTTGGTAAATAGAAGCAGACCTTGACAGACTCACGCCTTGAATGGGTTGCCCTCGATATTACCTATTCATACATCTAATCATAATAACACTTACACTATTTGAGACCACTGTGGTTCGGCGTGCGCTTTCTATACTTGATTCTAGTGTTCGTTCCAAACCATAGATCTATGTTCCAAACATTATAAGTAGATAATAATTTCTCTTACACCCAGGGAACTGGAACTCAATCAAAGCCGGCTAGGGCTAGGTGGATTTTTCAACTCAGCCCATCGCAGTCCACTGCTGGACATAGGCCTCTCCGAAGCTGCGCCACAACACCCTGTCCTCCGCCTCCCGCATCCAGTCTGTCCCAACCACTTTCTCAAGGTCGTCGGTCCATCTAACTCGGGTGCATACCACGCTGCGCTTGCCGATAGGTACGCGATCTCCACTCTAGGACTCGTCTGCTCCACCGGTCATCGGTCCTAAGACAAACATGGCCAGCCCACTGCCACTTCAGTTTGCTTTCTCTGCAAACTATGTCGGTAACTCCGGTTCTTTTCCGGATAATGTCATTTCTGATTTTATCCTTCAAATAAAATCCGAGCATATCCCGCTCCATAGCGTAGTGCGAAGGTGGATTACCTATTACTCAGGTATTTTGTGACGGTCCTTAAACACAACTAGATCAGTCACCGATCTGCAATATGTCCTACCAGTACTTTCCATTTATGGATATGGATATATCAAACGGCACATGAATCAAAGGGGCCTCCGCCCCCGTAATCTAAACAAAATAGCACCTAAAGCCTTATTAGTTTTTTTATCGCACGATCGTAACTTTATAGTACCTAACTAGATTAGGTAAAGACCATTTTAGTTAATAGAAACTTATGCGCATCACTTCCACATGATTCCTGGCAAAGAATAAGCCGAACCTTCCATAATCCTGGCGTTATAAGCAACTACAAACTACAATGAACACAACAAGGTCAATTCAAAAATAGATTCCAAGTCCAACAATTTATTTCCGAGGTTCAAAAAACATTAATAAACAATTCAAATGTCTAGCATCTCTTCCATGCGTATGGAATAGGGCACATCGTGCAAGGAAGTCCAATTGACGGTGTTGGACCGCGCGACCACGTCACCCACGAGCTGGTCACGGAAGTCCTGCCAGCGACGCGCGCAGACGTAATCTTGGAATAACTGCTTTTTCGTTGGTATCTAAAACAATAATAGGTATATATTATCTACCTGTTAGTTAGGTAGGTACTAAGCAGGCACTCCATCTGATTGTAACTGGTCACCGCTACCTATGGACTTCTGCTGTATTTACCACAGGCATCGTACTTGTGCTATCCATTTTAGAGACAAAGGTAATAAATCGCCACCAAGCCGCATCACAGCAAAGCTGTTTAGCGACAAAGCAAGCTCTTTCATTACAGCTCATATTCCACTTAATCAATTGATCACGCTAAAGGTAAGTAGGTGGGGCAAAGATTAACGTAATAGTATGCGGTGAACTGTGAGTAGGCTCACTTGTCGGTCTAAAGAGTGCTGTCAAACCTAGGTCTATAGGTTCCCCAAGGTACACATCAGAAGGTAAGTGCACTCATTGTTCACCAATTAGTCCGCTAACGGTGAATTTGATACGTGTGGGTCCAATTTTACACGAGTAATAATTTTACCAGGCACAATCTAAAATACAGGATTTCACCCTAATACCTAGTTGAACAAAACCTTTTTGGGCAATCACTGCTGGTTCTGCGTCGGATTTTGATTAAAAACTTATTTTAACTATATTCTTTACCTTCTTTTCCAGGAAGTGTTGTATACGTGACCAAATATTGGCGGTGTTTCGTTGGAGCAGCCACATTTTGGGCATCAGCATGCAGTCGACCGGAGTCAACGCAACAATCCGACGGTCTCGCATATTCTCACCGAAACCAAACGTTGAGCCAGGATTGTATCGAACCACCTATTTATACATAAACATTCATAGTTGTATGATCTTGTCAAAAAACTTAAAAAACACCATCTTCTTCTTTTTTTGGTTAGTGACTAAGCTTCTGTCAGAATTTTAAAGCCACCCATTTTAAAGCCACCCTCTGACTTAGCTTCACATGCCGTCGAGAAATATCTCTCAGGAATGCCGGTTTCCTCACGATGTTTTCCTTCACCGTTTTTGAAGCAAGTAATTATACAATACGCAGATGAATCCGAAAAGTCAGAGGTGCGTGCCTTGGGTACGAACTCGAGACCTCTGACTTTGCAGTCCAATGGTCACACCACTAGGCTATCACTGACAAGACACCATTTCAGACTTAGACAGATCAAGAAATAGGTATTTAGGTATACTGATCCAGTTTATGAAAGTCAAAACTGCCATGCGATTCTGTAAACATCTCATCGTGAAAACTAGGGTGAAGTGAGCTGTCAATAGTGTCAATCCCTGTGGAATGACAGCTCACTCCACGCTCACTTCACCTAAGTTTTCACGGTCAGATGGTTACAGAATAGCACTGCTGGACTCAAACTAAACAGCAGTTGCGTGAATGAAATGGAATATCAGACTGATAGATACTTACAAGATGCGATTATGTTCCTCCAATTGGTAAGTTAATAATAAATTCAAAATATTTATTAGAAATGTTTAAGAAAAAGATAAACCTGCATAAAGTATGTCCGAAATATAGGTCGCGCTACTGGTGGCTGAACGACACTATATCTGTAATTAAAAAAAATGTTTACACTACTTAGGTATCTACCACTTACTTGATTGCAGTACATACCAATATACTGGACATTTTTATTATAGGTACACACATGTCACAAAACAATTAAGTAAGCACCTCTGAGAGTCCCTGTATTCAGAAGGCTGCAACAACACTTGAGATTTCACAGGCTCTTTTTCATCGGACCCCGATACTGGTGCAACTTCACCTTCAGGGGCTTCAGATATGGTTTCAGGTACTGACACGGTCGTGCCTGCAGATGCTCCTGAAGCCTCAGAACCCTTCGCTTCTGGCGATAATTGAACACTTTCTCGTTTAGTGCTAAGAGTAGATACGCGTTTAGTTTCTGAATATCTCAATATACTTTCCAAGCGTTTAGAACCAGATCGGCTCGCCGAGATTTCAGCGGTCTCGGTAGACGATTGCTCGAGCTCTTTAGCTTTTTCTTTATAAGCACCAAAATATTTCGTATCGAGATCCTGCTCACTATCTTCTTTTGGAACCTTAAAAAACTCAATCGTTAAGTAAATTTATCTAATACTTATTAGAAACGTTAAAAAAATAAGTTTTAAATAAACCATACAAAAGGATCGTATAGTGAATAAGTAGTATGTCCACAATGATGTTTGACGCAGACTTGAAGGGTCTCTATCATCTGGCATTGACCTGACAGGATGAAGTAAACATAATTAGCTATGCCACAACCATCTCCCAAAATTGTGTCATTTGTGTTGTATGATTTCATTTTAGCCACTATACATCCCTCTCGTTGAGCCACCTGTAGAAGAAAGAAAAACTGGATATAACTATATGACAGTAATTAATAATACCAGCCTAATATTGTCCCACTGCAGGGCAAAGGCTTCTTCTCATACAGAGAAGATCACCACGCTTGCTCAAGATGGCTTGGCGATTTCGGAGTAAATAAGTATTACCTATACTGTGTTATGTTCATGCCCTTCCATAATTTGTATTCTAGTGTTCCGATTTTATTTTATTAAGTTAATTAACTTTGTTTAAATTTTACTTTTAGTTGATAAGCAGCTTCTGTCCAAGGTCTTTAGACCTATAGAGCTAGAGCAGTGCCTAGTCTAGTTGTGTGACCGTAGGACTGCCAAGTCATAGGTCTCGAGTTCGAACCCAAGCCACGCACCTCTGACTTTTCGGATTCATGTCTAAGTCATTCATTGTATAATTATCACTTGCTTAAACAACGGTGATGAAAAACAACGTGAGGAAACCGGCGGCATGCCTGAGACATATTTCTAGACAGCATGTGAAGCCAAGTCAGGGGCCCACGGGTGACTTTAAAACTCTGACACCAGGTTAGTCACTAACCACATGAAAAGAAGATCAATTATAATTTAAGTATACCTACATTAGCAGTAATACCTACCTTTCCTAAATACTTTTATAACCCAATGCTGAATGTGTAGGTACTGTATATAACTGTATTTATGTTTTTTAATAAATAAACAATAAAGTAAGTACATGGCAGGTTTTCTCGTTTCCGATATTTTTCCTTCACCGATATCAGTAATGTCCAAGAATAAACTCAGAAAATACATAGGAATTTAATCTATTTCAGTAGGTAATTTTTTTTAAATTTAATTTACCTCATCGAGCGCATCAAAGTAGGTGAATGCAGACATTGCACGTCGCACTTCATCCCACTGTTTCTGCACAGATGCTTGAAGAACATTTTTGAAGTCTTCCTTCATCAATGCCAGCAATTCGCAGTGACCTAGTGGCAATAAATGCAATTACTAGGATGACCTGTCTCGCACACAACGCAGAATGAGGTGTGGTGACGTCGAAAACGAAACGTTGTTAGTTACCAAGTTACACAGTTTGTTCGATAGCAATAGTAGAAACTCGTTTGGACGTCCCTTCATAGAACGGATTTAAAAAATCTATAGATTATGAACGCACAACATTATTGCCGGTAGGTATGAATATCTACTGAAATAGAAAAAATATAAATATTTGATTTTCCGGGTAATACAGTACCTAAGCAGGTTCACAGGTTAACACCAAGTTGAGACGACATGAGTAGCTTAAACCAACAGCTAGGTTACAATGTGTTACAATGTCTTGTGTATTTCTGTCAAGTCTTGGGATTCTATAGATTCTTTTGATTGATGTGTAGTCGGATCAGCTTTTAAGATTTTTGTGTAGGTATTTTAGTACCTACAGGCAGAAATAATAAAAAGCCCGCGCACACTATGAACTCTCGTTTCGCGATAGAGTAAATCAGTAGAGAACCGGTAGGGCTTCTTAGGGCCTATGCACACCACGTTTCTTAAACGCGCCGTCGACGCGCGTTTTGGAAACGCGCGTCGCCGGCGCGTTTTTATCCTGCAGAGCAGTTTGTTGTCGTTTGTATCGATACAAACGCGCGGCACCGGCGCGTGTGTATCGATACAAACGCGCGGCACCGGCGCGTGTGTATCGATACAAACGCGCGGCACCGGCCTATGCACACCACGTTTTTTAAACGCGCCGTCGACGCGCGTTTTGGGAACGCGCGTCGCCGGCGCGTTTTTATCCTGCAGAGCAGTTTGTTGTCGATGGTATCGATACAAACGCGCGGCACCGGCGCTTGTGTATCGATACAAACGCGCGGCACCGGCGCGTCTGTTTCGATACACAAGCGCGTCAGGTGTGCAAAGGTCTACAGGCTGCGTCTGACTTGCGTGCGTATCGCGTCTGTATCGCTACAAACGCGCGTCGACGGTGCGTTTAAAAAACGTGGTGTGCATAGGCCCTTAAACGTTACTTTAAGAAGCGCTGTCTGTGCTTCTTTCAACGTCAATCATGGTCTCTCCAGCTCTACCCCACACGCTGATTCAATACTGAATTATGGATTGGTAAACCTGTTGTAATGTGTCTGATGGTAGACAGTCTTGTAGTCTAAGCATGATTTGAACAAGTTTTTTTTTAAATGCCAGATAAGTTGCAAATCTGTTGTTTAAATGTTAGGTGCGTCGATAAGAATACCGAGGTATTTTATGAAAGTAGAACCTTCAAGAGGAGGTCAGTAACAAGGGGAAGTGGAAATGTTAGAAGAGCAGTGATGCAGTTTAAGTTCTAAATGTTTTATTATTGCTCTTTATAATTTTTATTATCTTTGTACTATTACCTAAAATTAAAAAGAAAATGAATGCGTTAGAGTAGTGTAGACACCTCTGATACCTATAAGTGTTTACATGAGGGTCTACTGTCTACGCGGTGTCTACGCAGCATCTAGGTTGTGTCTACGCGGCGTGTACTTGACATTTACTTAGCGCCTGTGCGGCGACTACTTCGAACTCGCGGTTTGCCAATGCTTAACATATTGGTAGGTACCTATTAGCTAATATTCTTTCGACTAAAGACTTAAATTCGAATGACTTCAGAGGTAGGTAAAATATTTCTAACCAACTGTAGTGCAAGTAGCAGTCCTAGGGATGTTATGCAACAATGACACTTCGCCGAACATGTCGCCAGAGTGCATGACACCGATGTCAACAGAAATGTACTGCTGCAGCAGCTCGTCGAAAATCATCTGGCTGACGATGACGTCACCAGTCACTATGAAGTATAGCGCATGCGCCTCGTGATGCTGACGTACTATGACGCTATTTGGGCAGTAATACTTGAAGTATGTTACCGCTGCCAGCTTCTTTTTTACATGCTGAGGAATAGATTGGATTTTTTTTAATATAATTCTCTATAGCTAATTTTAGAACCTTTTCAAAATACATTGCGCTTTTTGAAAGTCAAAAACCAATCAGTGAGTGTTTTAAAACCAATAGGTATTATCAATCTCCTGCTCTTATCCCAATTTATTTGAGATAGGCGCAGCATGTCTTCTACTTCCATATTCTCTATTAATACGTTCAGTGCCGAGAGCCCTCCTGGAGGGTTCACATAATCGCATATGGGATACCGGGAGCCCTCGCAGAGGGCTCTTTTTAAATATAGGTTTTTCTTATCGAATACAGCATTATAAACCGTGAAAATAAAATCTGATGTAAGTAGGTATATTTTAACATTAGTAAGTATATGCGTTGGTTTTAAAATCCAAGCATTTTAATTTTTATTCACGGTATAGGTACCGTTCCGTACCCGACGGCAGGTAGCAATTGCACGCGTCATGTCACGGCGACAAGTCGCGGCGTCATGTCGCTGCAGTCATGATTCTGAACCCGACCGCAGGCGGCAGCAGCCCTTATTCTAGTCGATAGATAGAAAATGGAAAAACGTGTTATCGCTCCAGCATTGGTGGCACTATTGGTCTGCGGTCGGGCTGCACGTGTCGCCTGACACTCGCCCGTAGTTGCCACCGACGTGTCGCTAGATATGGAAGGTATTTCATAGAAACCAGTCGTGTCGCGGCGACAAATACAACAACGACTTTACAAATATTCACAAAAAATTTAAAACGTTAGAAGCTACATATAGCGACAAAACCCCCTGAAAACACAATTTTACTTAGTTTTACAGTGTTTTATAACACGGGTTTTAAACCTTCTGCCGTTGACCGTCCCTCCCGGAGGGTTCACTTTGTATGTCGGCATGGCGTATGAGTTCTATGAAAAGTGGGTAGAGTCGAAAGTGTTAATCATCTCAGTAGTCTCGTTTTTAGCCATTACTTCTTTCACACAGTTATTTTTAACGGATGTGTACCTACTTATGTACAAAACTTGATAGTTCTTACATTAGGGTATCTCTTGAAACATTTAAGTCCGCCAATAATACGGAAAATATATTTTTTCTCTTGGTCAGTCCTTTCAGAATTGGGCTTATTCAGCAGCGCTTTATCCTGAAATGAATTTGCTTTTTAAGTTATCACGGCGTACCTAAGTTACAAAAATAAGTAGGCACCTACTTATAAAATGCAAAGTTTCCTCTAAAAACCCTGTAAGTACCTATTGATTGCAATAATCAAATATAGTACCTAAGTAATGAACATTACGACATTAAGCCCGGAGTCTAGATTTGCGCGGTTGATGGCAATAGGCTCGCTCCCTATTACATGGAACTTAAAAAATACAATAGACGACGTATATTTAGTAACCTAATCCGTTTAACCGTTCTTAAAGAACCCTGTAAGAAATTGACACGTGTTTTACAGGATGACGATTGACTTGTTGCGAACCCAGACACGACGTGTTGCTGACAAGCGCGGAACGCAGTGTGAGCCACATCGCCCGACAACCCCACTTATACAGGATTACTACTGAGTTTCTTGCCCATTCTTTTCCATACGAAAACTACTTTTTGGAAGGGGCGACTAGAATCAATTCAATTTTTTGTAAACTTTGACGTTCAAAAGTGCCTTACAAGGGCCTATTTGAAATAAATGATTTGAGTTTGACTTTGTCGATTTCTTACAGGGTTCTTTATGAGTCTTTAAGAACATTTAAGCGAATGATCTTACTAAATACACGTCGTCTATTGTATTTTATAATGGATTTCCGCAAAGTCACGGCTGAGTTAATTAACTATGGGACTTAAACATATTTGGCGAAATGTGGGTGTACTATAGGTGCACCTCTGCTGCCTAATCCTTTGAGGATTACAGGCGCGTTATTATGTTGTTATGCTAAGTTAAAATAAGCATGTTTAGCAGTGTGAGATGTGATGATGATAATGACACAATGTTCATAGCTCAAACTTTATCAACGTATCGACTAACAGTGATGGTCAAGAGGCGTTTCTTCTTCGCCTTCCCCCGCACAGCCTGAGCGACTCGTCTCTTGACGTCTTCAACCCCCTCGTACTGCTCGGCGGCCTCTATCATCCAGTAGGTGTTGGCCATAACCATGCGACCAATTGCTCGGAACCGGCATTTGGCGCGGAACTTACGGCGCATTATCTCTTCAGGATCCTAAAATAACAAAAGGGGCATGATTGTGTTTAAGGCGGTGCCAGATATAGTTTCACCCTTACATCAGAAGAAAACCGCTCCATACTGCTATAAATTATAGATATGCCAATTTGTTACTATGGACGTGGTGTTGACTGTAGGTACCTACAGTCGTTTCAGTATAATTTACCTACCTCTGAGTTTGCATTACCTAATGTCAAAATGACTGTGATCTGCTTCGGTTGAATTGGGGTCTGAATGCTGCTTCGAGTTGCTGTCAGAGGTTAAATAACTGTGAAAGGATCCCACCTAAAAAGATGCGATTCGGCTATTTGAGCATGAGTGCAAATTTTGCAGTCCCTCATATCCGGTCTTACTCTCCAAACAGCTCCAAACGGTACTGGTTGACACTTTTGAAGCGGCGCGGTGTCGCGCTCGACTACCTATAAGAGAAAATCATTAAGAAAATACCTACCAGTTCTTTCTTACTCTTATCTCTTGCCATTCGCCCTGAAGATGCCATGATTTGTAATTAGTTTACAAATAAATTTACGAAAACAACAGTAAACAAACTTATAATAAGTAGGTAAGTAAGATACAATGTTATTCAAGGTATTAGATTATTTGGATTATTGAGTGTGGATTGCATAAAAATGACAATGAATAAATTTGTTGTCAATATCACAAAGGATTTTTTGGCCAGACACGAATTTATTTTTTTCTAAAAACCGTCGCCGTCCAAAAAGTCTTTATGTGTTGACCAAACAGTGACGTCATAATTTTTTTTTATTCCTAATGCCCAGGGGTATCCGAAAATACCCCACATTCAGCGATTTTTTTTATTTTTCTAGTTATGTTTTTTTTTGTATTTTTTAAGATTTAGCTTCAAAAATTCATATATTTTTTTATAGTCGGTATTTTTCTGTTTTTTTTTGTGCCATTAAACGTCTTGAATGTTACTTTCATACGTAAAATAATAAACTTCCTAATATCCCTGCAAGTTACTAAAAAAGTATCGATAGCAGGGATTTAGGTTTTTAGTGGGATAGACTGAAATCAACTTCAATTTAAAATACGATAGCTGACTTTAAATACTATGCAGGTCCCTAAGCTCTAAGTGAGTACTTAACAGGCTATTTTACCGAGATTATGGTAATCCTACCTACCTATCCTAATACTAAAAAAGCGAAAGTGAGTTTGTTTATTTGTTTTTACGCTTTCACACTAAAACGGCTGAACGGATTTTGACAAAATTTGGCACATGGGTAGATCATCACCTGGGTTAGGGCATAGGATACTTTTTATCCCGATAGTACCTTCTCGTGGGATAATTTCCGACATCCACGCGGGCGAAGCCGCGAAAAAGCTAGTAGTAATAATCAATAAGATATTAATTTGACATTTCAAATGATTGTTCTTTGTTTTTCAAAACCTGAACTCCCTAAAAAACCTAAAAAAACCCTCACCTTAGCCAAAAAAAGTGAAATTTAGCTACAAAGGGGAAGGGCAGCTAAACTAGCTGCCCTTTTTTTTAGAAGGTACCTCCCCAGTACCCTAAAAAAAGAGCAGCTATTTATACATAAAAATAATCTATCTACATCTTTACATATTATAAAACAGTCCCCCGCCGCATCTGTCTGTCTGTCTGAACGCGATAAACTCAAAAACTACCGAACGGATTTTCAAATGGTTTTCACCAAATGAATGGAGTGACTCATGAGGAAGGTTTTGGTTTATAATTCATTGAGGTTTTGTGTTAATTGGCTGAAATATGACGATTATTGTTGAATATGTCGGAAAAAATCATGCCAGCTGGGAGCTTTACTGGCGTGCGCCGCGTCAACCGTAAAAAATACATGAAAATTATGTTCTACAGCGTTGTTCATCTTAAAAAGTGCAACAAAAAAGTCCGCGATGGTAAATGTCTATCTTCTAATGATTACCCACGGTAACCATTATTATCTTTCAGAATTTGATAAAAATTTCAAGAGAATAGATAATCGGACGCGTCGAAACTGGGAATATATGTCGACGGCTTATTTATATCTAAATAGTACATTTAGCACAACACTGTGCAAACTATCGGTCGTAAGTCGCGGATGTGACCTTAGGCCGTCCTTGGGCGTTCGGACGTCTGACAGCAATCGGCTTACGGACGCGTCCGATAATTTGTTCCGGATACCATGTATCTCCTTGCCAATTTATCGAAATCCGTTCAGTGGTTTAGCTGTGAAAAGGTAACATACAGACACACAGACAGAGTTACTTTCGAATTTATAATATTAAGTATGGATTGTAGTCATCGGTTCTTGATACGTGTGCCAAATAAGTAGGTAACCGGACGTCTAGAAGTTGATGAAAATTACGTTGAAAGATTCCGTTACATAGATAGCCAGATAGATACAGGTCAAGCTAATAAAAGGATAAATAAAATGGTTTTTTTCAGAATAAAATCTTTTATTGTTTACACCACTACATTATCAACAATAGAAAGGTATTATTTACATTACAATTTGATATTTTTCAGGTTTAATTCCATATCCAAGTTGACAAAGTCGCTGGAAATGTTCTAGTATGTATGTGTGTGTGTGTGTAGTGTGTGTGTGTGTGTGTGTAGTGTGCGTGTGTGTGTAGTGTGTGTGTGTGTAGTGTGTGTGTGTGTAGTGTGTGTGTGTGTATGTGTTCATATTATGATATAATTATATTATTTGACATTAATGCTGAAATGAACCTTTTTGGCGCAGCCATGAGCCACACACTATTGTTGTTAAAACATTATTTTCAATTTTTATTTTGTAATTTTATTTTGTGTTTCAGGAACTGTGTCCAAATAAACTTTATTCATTATATTACTAAAAATCCCTTTCTGTGTAGGATTTAATCACCTTTAGTCCTGCACTCAATTTTAGTTATTTTTCAAACTTTAGTTGCGCCAAGCAAAATCCTTACATATACTACTTATCCTTACTAGTCAATTTGCGGTGAAATCGACATCTCATCGAATAGTAAGCACCAGCAGAGACAGACCAACGCAGTTTCCTTCAGGATGCAACCAGACAGCGGTCGATCGTCGCTTCAAAATATATCACTACAATGCATATAATATGGTTCGTCTCAAAACGTGCCTGGTTGGATTGGACTCTCATCCAGGCCTTTATTAAGCCCAGGCTGAATACCAAAATGTTTTCTAAGCCTTTCTTTCAAAGTCTTGGTGGAAGGTTACGTAAAAAGTTTTGAAAGGAGATCGTAACTTTGTGGACTACTTTTATAAATGGAGAGAGACAAATAGTTGTCCTTCCAATGTAAATTTTCAACCCCCATTATTGTTTTTGTGTTTGAGTAAACTGCATGTGAGTAAAAATGTTTGCAGCAGCCGTCATATTATGCGTATTTTTTTGCAAGCAATTATGTTTACTGCAGTGCTATTCTATAACCATCTCACCGTGAAAACGTAGGTGAAGTGAGCGTGGAGTGAGCTGTCATTCCACAGGGATTGACACTATTGACAGCTCACTTCACCCAAGTTGTCACGGTGAGATGTTTACAGAATCGCATGGCTGTTCTTTCTAGCATTGATCAGCCTTGTTTTGACGATTTTGTTCCTCTTGCGTAATCTGAGGACTTCAGATTGCAATTGTTTCACCCTTTTTCTTGCAGTTTGTAACTGATTCACAAGAAGGGGTGGTGTAGGTTGGTGATATTTTGACTCTGGAATAAATAAAAAAGAATTTAATGCGGCACGGGGTTTTCCAAGTCTGATAAAAAATATCAGCTACCTGCACCAATATTATAAGCAAAATTCTTTTTTCAACAAATTAATCAAAACCAAAATCATTAAGCATCTAAAAGTACCTACATCACATTGATTCTTATGTCAGTAACATTTTTTCTTCTCCCGCTCTGGGCGGAGCGTGAGGCCGTGTCAGACTCTTACTGACTAAAACCCACCCGTGTTCCTTCAGTGTTGCCTGTACGTTGCCAGGGGCCACGGTATCCCTTTCGGACTTACCCGCGAATGTCAGTAACATAAGAACTAATTTCTAATGTTTGAAACAACCAACAACAAACAAATTATGAGTTGCATTTGAACTAACAAATAAAATTATGAAACTCACCTCTGGCTTATGTAATAACTGTTTTGTATTGTGCACAGTAATTATGTTCTTTTAAATTATCTGCATTATTAATCCAATCAGGACACATAACTGTAAACGATACGTTACAATCAATTTATATGATTAATTTGTGATTTTATGGATGTGAAATAATTATAAAACATATTTTTGTAATCACTACATGTACGTCTCTGTTTGTCTTGATGAGGTAGTTCATTGGGAAAAAGTACAGTAGAGGTTTTCGCTGAAGTGATGTCCAAAGCCCCTGAAACTAGTAAACATACGAATATGAGTAAGTACACGGCTGGGGGCAAGTATAATAAATTAACTTTGCTAATTCTAGCTGACTTCGTAATTGCTTTACTACCCTTTTTTTTTTTTTGAGGGTCTGAAATTTTTAAATAACTGCTCCCGCTCTGGGCGGAGCGGGAGGGTTTGTCAGACTTTTACTGACTAAAACCCACCCGTGTTCCTTCCGTTGCCTGTGTGCCGGGGTCGCGATATCCCTTTCGGACAAACTCGCAACCCTGGCAGGCATTGGCCCTTACGGACCCCGTCAGTTGGTGCTGACATCTCTTTGAGGCTGCTGCTTTACTACCCTAAGGTTGAATATCACTTGTCTATACTTACAAGTGCGGATCCACCGTTGTGGGCACGGTGGGCATACCCTACGCACAACCCTAATTGAAGTGATGTAATCAGGATATACACACATTGTATGCGAGCATATAATCTTACCAAAGGAGACTGAGCAAAAGTGGTCAGCCAGTGGTGGGTCTATGAACTTATATAAATATAGTCTTGATACTTAATGTATCGATCGTGAGCGACTCCTTTTTTTTTTTTTTTTTGTTCCGGGGTGGAAAATCCTCATGGATGTCCTCCGCCCTGGGGCGGGCGGAGGGGTCTGTCAGACTCTTACTGACTAAAAACCACCCCGGTGTTCCGACTCACACCTACGCCGGGAGTCGCGGGAACGAAAGAATCTTCCGCAACCCCCGGCCGGTGCCGGCCCGCCACCGCGGGCCTCCTCTCGGGTCAGGGGGGGGAGTGAGGTGTTTGACTCCCCCCGCGACGTCTCAGAGGGGCGCGCGTGGAACACTACGCGCCGCCACCTCGGGTCCTGATGTGTGGGGGGCGACGGACGATCGTGAGCGACTCCTAATCCAACGTGACCACAACCTTTTTAGAGGGTTGGATCCGCTCCTATATACCTGTCACTTACACAGGGTGGATTTTTGAGGTGGGCCAGTAAGGGCAGCTGCCTTAACCGTTGTAGCTACAGGAAAACGGTCTTAGGAGACTGTCCTTAACTTTTTTAAACATTTTCATCTGCATTGACAGATTTATTACAGATTCATTGATGCTTTCTATCTAACTGTCACATCAGTTAGATAGTTCAACCCATAGACATAGAGAATGGACTGAGCGTTAGCCTCACAAAAGTGGTACTGTCTCGAAAGAGACAAAGCAACGGTGCGGCTAATACCTGTCCCTTTTCTGCAAGCCTGTAGTAACAAAGGCGCAGTGTTCCAATTTCAATTAATAACTCTTGATAGCTTATTAATAATAAACGGTTAAATTTCAAAGATTTTACTAATATTTTACAACCGTTACAAGTCTAAACATCATTGAACCTATCAGAGTTTTAGAAAGAAACAACTATTGGTTGCACATTCGCTTTGTCTCTCTCGTACTTTTCGGTCTGTATTCACTGCACAACTGAATACGGAACACTCAGTCCATTCTCTGTCTCTATGGTTCAACCTTATTAAAGTTTCAATTTATTGGTAGTTTTTGGCAAACTGCAATTACGAGGTCGACTATACATACAATGAATATACAGGGATACCTACAGGTAACGATTTCCTTTGAAATAGGAGATGGATAATCCACAATGGTTTCTGACATAGGCGACACATGTGTTGAGGTTTCGTGGTCCGACAAATCCAGATTTATATCAAAATAACATTTTTGTGGTTTAATAAGTTGCTCACAGCACATTGACTTCATCTCATAGTCTACCTACTGACCGTAAGAATATTTCCCAGCAATCATTTTAGCTCAATGTTACTTAGTTTTATGTACATGACATTTCAGCCCATCATTACATACCAAAACGCCTCTGTACCTCTGAAAGAATGTTAAACTGTTCTCCTTTCTCTGTTGAATCAACTTCATCAGCCTAGCCTGAAAATAAGAAAATAATATGATAGCTTTTCAATTTGCAATATTTCAATTACTTTTGCTGTAGAATGATTGCAAACCGGGTTTTTGGTATGGGAATATGGTGACCAACTCTGTCTATGATTTAACAAACCAAGCATGGCTACTATCACAACACAACAGCTGCTGATTGATATTAACGGAAATTTCAAATATCGAAAAATTCTGAATTTGGAGAAAAAATATGTTGCCAGGAATAATAAAAACCGGCCACGGGCGAACTCGCACACGAAGGGTTCCGTACCACCGTACAATATTTAGCAATAAAATGAAAATACTAAACGAAAAATATTAGGTATTATTTTTCATCTTAAATTTAAAAAATTACAAAGTGAAATTTGTATTCCACGATACTAGGATTGCACCAAGGGTCGGAACTCAGCCCTTACCTCTTCCTGGTGATAATGGATGTCTTACGTCGGATATCCAGGAAGAGGCTCCCTGGTGTAAGCTGTTTGCCGATGACATTGTGCTGGTTGCCGAGAGTGGCTCCAGACCAGATTGGAGGTGTAGTGGGAAAGACTGGAGACAGTTGGCCTTAGATTAAGTCTTGTTTTGCGATTTTTGCGGTTCTTCCAGTCCCGTGTCCTGTCAAACATGTGTTTACAGTCTTGTTTTGCGATTTTTGCGGTTCTTCCAGTCCCGTGTCCTGTCAAACATGTGTATGTAAACACATGTTTGACAAATAAATTATCTTTTATCTTTTTATGGTTCGTGAGATACAGCCCGCTGACTGATGACTCACAAAAATACAGGACAGTTGGAAAACTGATGTGTTATCAGTTCAAAATGCAATATTCATCATTCCTGAAAAATACTTATTACTATTATGATATTAGAAAGCTTCAAAAGAACCCTATTAATTAGCAACAATGCACTTTTATCACAATCTTACCATTAAGATGAAGTAAAGGCACTGCTAGACAATTCAACCGGTTGTTACGGTTCTTATCCTTGTCCATAAAATGAATGTCACAGACAAGATTCTTCCTATAAAGTTCAATTTCATCTTGACTATCCAACTTCCCACCAGCTATAGGTACAACCCCATGCCTTGAAACGATCTGGATTCCTCACTGGGTGTGGAAATCGGTGGTATGGTTTGCCTGAAACTAAAAGTTCAATTTACATTTTCATTGTGAGAGATAAAATTAAAAACCTGAAAAATTACACAAAGCTATATTTACATGTCTAGCCTACAAATATTATAAATATGAAAGTTAGTGAAAATGTTTGGATGTTTATTAATGAATCAATAACGCAAAAACGACATTATTATGGCTTTGGATGAAATTTGGCTTAGGATACAAGTAGGCTATATCTTTCTCCCTCTTGATAATGTAAAGAAAAAAATATTCAATTGCTAAACTCTCTACAACAATAACTTATTGATAGTATGTACCAGACCAGACTCAAGTGTAACCAGACTTTTTCTAAACCATGAAGCTCCTATGTTTGAAACTTTCGAAGGAACCACTGTACTTTTACACCCGTCGCTTTTTTATAGTAGCTATTTTTTTTTTGGATAGAGTAGACCCTAGTGTATATTTGAAAACCCCGAAGTGCGCAAAACGAGAAAAAAAGTCGCCCCAAAGTTTCTTTCAGTACTTGTGGGATAGTGAGAGTATTACGGGCGGGGAAGATAACAAGGCGGGTCTAAATTTGTTTCCAAGCATAAAGCGTAGTCGACGGAGCCCGCTTCGCGGGCTCCTATTTATGAATAGTCAAAAAAAATAACCACGAAGGGGATAGCCCCAAGTCCCGAGCGAAGCAATCTCGGGACTAGGGGCGCCCCGACTCGTACAATATCTGTGGTAAATTTTGGAGATTAAGGTAGCAGAGAGTGGTTTAGCCAAAAGAAATACGTATAATCACAAATACACAAGAACAATACTTTACAATAAAATCTTATAAAACACCACGAGTTTTTCCTTGACACGAGAGTGACAGTCAATAGGTATGCAGTTGCTAAGTAACCAAATTGAAGGTCCAAAGTGTATTATCTATGGGTCCAATTTTAATATCTCCTCTCAACAAATACCTATCCGGTCAGAGATCTTTCTGATCCTCGGTCTTGCTAGTGGCTTGGTCAGGATATCTGCCAACTGATCTTCACTAGATACCTTATCGACTTTTAGCTCACCACCAGTCACCAATTCTCTCACAAAGAAATGTCGAACTCGGATATGCTTAGTCCGTCGATGGAATTCTGGATTTTCAGCCAGCCTGATTGCAGCTTCGTTATCCACTCTTATGCATGGAATCTCTTTAAGAACGACAAGATCACTCATAAGCCGAGATAGCCAAACAGTCTCTCTGGCTGCTTCACTAGCGGCAACAACTTCTGCCTCGGTGGTCGAAATTGAAACGCTTGCCTGTCGTTGGCTTAGCCATGACACCGCTCCTCCTGCATACATACACAGCACTCCAGTAGTGGATCTACCAGTGCTGATATCTCCTGCATGATCAGCATCACTATAGCATTCCAAAATTCCTTGTTTGTAATTCTTCTTGTACATGATACCTAGATCTGGCGTGTACTGCAAAAATCGCATTATGCGCTTCAGTCGGCCACAGTCTGCTTCTTCTGGCTTTTCCAGACTTCGTGAGACTACACTTACAGCATATGCAATGTCAGGTCTAGTGCATACCATCAAGTAAGCCAAGGCTCCAACAATTTGCCTGTAGTTATCTTTCATATAACTCATGTCCACCTTCTCGTTCCAAGTACCGTCTTTTGCAATCGGCGTTGAGACCGGTTTGCAGGTGTCCATTCCGAATCTCCGCAAGATTTTATGCACGTACGACGTTTGGAATATCTTAATTCTATCTCCTCTGCTTTCTATCTCTACTCCAAGAAAATAGGACGCAGTTTTCGTGGTAATTTTAAAACGACGTTTGAGCTCCTCCATCAACTCGTCTATCAGTGCGTCATTGGATCCGACGACCAGACCGTCATCCACGTACAGAGCTACTATAAGCTTTCCACATCCTCTCTTTCGTATCAGAAGACAAGGATCTGCCTCACTTGCCTTAAAACCGATTTCTTTGAAATAATCTAGAATGCACCGGTTCCAGCACCGTGGTGCTTGCTTCAGCCCATACAGGCTCTTCTTTAGAAGACATACTTGACCGGAGCCGTCATTATAACCTTCTGGCTGTTTCATGAAGATCTCTTCATCTAAAGAGCCATACAGGAAGGCAGTCGAAATGTCGAACTGTCTCATCGACATGCCTTCGCTCGCTGCTGTACTAATCACTGAGCGAACAGTTGCCATTCTGGTCACAGGGCTAAAGGTCTGCATGTAGTCTAGACCTTTCTTTTGATGAAAACCTTTTATCACCAATCTAGCCTTGTACCTATCTATAGAGCCATCAGCATTCATTTTGACTTTGAAAATCCACTTACTAGGTAAAGCTTTTCTGCCCTTGGGTAGATTCACAAGCTTCCATGTGTCATTTTCCTTCAAAGAACTGATTTCGCTGTCCATGGCGTTTTCCCATAGCTCTTTATCTTGGCTTCTAATTGCATCTTTGTACGTTTCTGGTTCATTGTATCCCATTATCGCGTTCATAACAAAGTCTTTGAATCTATCTGGAGGACGTAACAAAGAACGATCTCGAAGTATCATCTGTTCCGGGAACACATCTTCGCGTTCATCTCCGATAATTTCATCATTGACTTCATCTTGATATTCATCAACGACATTATCATCTTCGTTAACGTTTCCATCTCCCTCTGATTCAACAGACTGTTCAGTTATTACATTTTCTGCGTCATGAAACTCTTCTCCGACATCTAGATTTTGTTCACGTATATCCATGTCAGTTTCACCGACTCTTTCAATATCAGGCATAACAGGAGTTCTTTTTCCATTATCTCTCAAAGCATATCTACCAAGATCTACTTCAATTTCATTTCCCGAACTGCAGACTGCTTCAGGGTATTCATTCATTGAAGTCTCTAGCGCTTTTTCATCGAAAATAACGTCCCTAGATCGGACTAATGAATTTCTTTCTCGATTCCAAAGTCTGTATCCGTCATCGTTGTCGTATCCAATTAAAATGCACCGTGTAGCTTTCTTTTGCAATTTTCTTCTCTTCTGCTTTGGTACATGCGCAAAGCAAGGTGAACCGACTATCCTCAGGTGCTTTATCTGAGGCTTCTTCTTAAGCCACAGTTCATAAGGCGACTTGTGTTCTACTGAAGTACGTCCTGTCCTGTTTAGTATGTAAACAGCAGTGTTTACCATCTCAGCCCACAAATTCGGAGGGATCTCCTCATGCGCGTGCATCATCGCTCGAGCAGATTCGACTATAGTGCGATTATCTCTCTCACTACACCCATTTTGTTCCGGAGTATACGGCATGATGAGTCTTTGCTTTATACCAGCTTGTCCAAGTAGATCTCGTACTTTCCTGTTATCGTATTCGCCTCCATTATCGCTTAAAACCTCGATAATAGTATGTCCAGCATTTCTAGCCTCAGACATCATCTGTTTCAACTTTTCAGGAACTTCTGATTTATTTTTAAGGAAGTATACATATCTGTATCGTGTGAACTCATCCTTAAACAGTACGAAGTATCGAAATCCAGAGACACTAGAAGGAAAGGGTCCACAGACATCTGAGTGTATGCGTTCACCAGGTTTTGTTGCCTTTTCGCGAACACCAAATGGTTTCCTGTGCGCTTTACCAAAGATACAACCTTCGCATAATTCTCCACTGTTAGATGTCTTCACTCCTAACTCTTTCTCTATCAATGTTTTGATATGTCTCTTGTCTTGATGTCCCATACGCTCGTGCCATACTTGCAGCGTATCTTCATGCTCAATTAAGTTGACTGAAAAATCAGCACATATGGCTTTGCAGTCTATCTTGTACAAACCGCCATACCTTTGCCTTTTTCCTGTTAAGACAACCTTACCATTGATCTTCATGGAACATGTTGTAACCCGTGACTCAAAAATACTTGAGGGGTTCTTGTCCTGTGTACTAAGCACAGAGAAAAGGTTCTTGCTAATCTGGGGAACATACCAAACATCTCTTAACAAAAGGAAGTCACTTTTTCCTTTAACATTGGCCTTTACACGGACTGTGCCTTTTCCAACAGCCTTTAACATGTTTCCGTTAGCTGTAGTTACTGTGTGAGTTTCACTAAAATGTTCAAAATCTTGAAATAGATCTCCTCGACTTGTGACGTGATGTGTCGCTCCATTGTCTATATACCAATGATCACAATCACGTTTAGATCCAGAATCTGTTTTATTCACCGTCAGTAACATCATGTTGGAACTGTGAGCTTTATTTTCCTTTTCTTTCTTGCCATTATTCGGGCAATCCTTCTTAAGATGTCCAGACTCTTTGCAAATAAAGCATTTGTACCTCTTTTTAGTTTGCTGGTCTCTTTGGTAACCTTTGGTTCCTTTAGCAACCTTTCTATTAGTTTTTACACAAAGCGCACTTTCGCTCGATTCAGTGTCAGCCATCGTTGCATTCAGCGCTTTTTCATGTGCACACAGTTGGGCCGTAATATTGTCTACTGTTCTTTCCCTCTTAGACATCAATAGCCAACTAGACTTGAACGAAAAATAAGTTTCCGGCAACGTATCCAGGATCTTACAAATTAAGAGAACTTCAGGCATTTCAACGTTCTCCTCTTTGAGCAGTTCTTCCTTCAGACTGTGCCACAAATTCTTCAGTTTCGAGACATGAGTCGACATGTTGTCTGACGGATCCCTTTTAAGTTTAAAGAAGTCCAAACATGAGTCGTAGAGCCTGCCCTCATCAGGACCCTCATACAGCCTATGGAGTTCTTTCCATACTTCCTCGGGAGTTGACAACCTTATTACTTTCCCTAGTGTTTCATCCGTTACATTGTTTGTTATTAGCAGCAGGGCTGTGCTCTCCAATGTAACAAAATCTCGTAAATTTTTATTGTAAATTTCAACTACGGCATCACCACTGCCTTCCGCAGGTTTCGCCGGTTTTTGTGCCTTGCCTTCCACAATCTCCCAAATTCCGTTTATGCCTTTTAGTAGGGCAACCATTCGGTATTTCCAGGCGACCCAATTGTGGCCATCAAGTTTTGTGATTTGTATTTTTGAAAGCTCCATTTTACACTTCTGCGTTCTGGGCCCATAACCTTTTGGAGATTAAGGTAGCAGAGAGTGGTTTAGCCAAAAGAAATACGTATAATCACAAATACACAAGAACAATACTTTACAATAAAATCTTATAAAACACCACGAGTTTTTCCTTGACACGAGAGTGACAGTCAATAGGTATGCAGTTGCTAAGTAACCAAATTGAAGGTCCAAAGTGTATTATCTATGGGTCCAATTTTAATAGTAAAATGTCAAATTTTTTCAACTTTAGGATTTTTTTTCTCGAAAACTAGGCGTTTGCGCAGTGTGAAATTTTTCGAAAGTGTTTTACATGAAGACATCTATACCCAAAAAAAAATTGAAGCTTCGCACGCGCGGGTGTAAAAGTACAGTGGAGCCTTTTATTATGTTAGCCCACTAAAACGACATGTAAATAAATGTTCACCGGCACTCAGGAAATTAATGTCCAACTAGACATTATGCAAAGATAATGAAGATGATACCAAAATTATACTTACTGAATGGACATCCCAATGCACACCGTGGCATGTTGTTTAATTTAAATAATTTAATAGCAAAATATCAACAAGCAACAAACTACAAGCACGCTACACCACAGACTACATAGTACACACTACACTTGTCAGTTGTCACTTGGTTTAAATGTTCTGTGGCTACACTACAACCTCAGAACCACAGAATATATATACATTTATACTCTACGAGCATTCCTTGATTTAGGGAGCATGATGATAAAAAATAATTAATTACCTAATTTAGGAGTTTTTTAGACTAAAAGTTTTATTTTTCACTTCGGAGTATAACTTGTCTTACGCTACTTTTATTTTAGAAGAATATTTAGGTACCACGCGGGCGAAGCTTCGGGCAATAGTTTTCTGGCGGAAAATTATGCAACTACCTTCATTTTTTTTTCATGCAATGATGTGACTTAAACACTAGCGCCGCTTCAAAAGGACTTTAGTGGTGGCGCGGACTCTAACTAGTAAATTAATGTAGATTACAAATTTTAAAGCAGCGTCAAACACGAAATCAACGAAGATTAATCAAGCTGCCATTATTTAAATATGTTGTAATGTAGTACTTTTTCAATAATTGACCCGAAGATTTTAAGGGTTGATGTTTGAAACATCCCTAGATAGATAACAAAACTGTGTGTAGACGTGAAACTAAATCGCCAGCGAGTCACTGCTTGTGTATATAAGACTTAGGAGGGTATTACACTATCAATTATCTAGGATCACAGATCTCTGAGTCATATATAAATGATAATGTAATACAAACATATGAATCAAATCGTCTTTGATCAAATTTTTTTGACATTTGTTGTTAGATAGGATGAAAGAAACGGGTCTTGCCATATTGAATATTATATACTGAATTTTACATTTATTTTCATAATTTCCTGATACAAAATCCGTCCATAAAATTATGTGTTTTTGCCTTTTCAGTTTTGCTACTGCCATATTCTAAGTTGACGGGTTTATTGACGGATAAAACGTAAGCACAACGAAATTTTGGCAACACTGCTGTACTAAAAAAAAATCAAACTGCTACCGGGCAGCCGGGAATTCATTGTTTTGTGGCTTCATTAGTGTTCTAAGTTCTATTTGTTATATTGTTTGCTGAAAGGCTTCAGTATTTTGTTTTAATCGACGATTGCAACCACATCTGTCAAAAAAATAGGATCCTAGATAATTGATAATGTAATACACAGATATGATCCTAGACGTCAAATATGTAGGATCAAAGATAGGATCCTTTAAAGGATCCTAGATAATTGATAGTGTAATACCCCTTATTGTAAGTTTAACAATGTTGCCACTTTCGTGAAATTGTGTTTGTGAAATAGTTTGTGGTCTATGCGCTTTATTTTTAATCTGCGAACGTGATTTAACAGTTTTTGACATTTTAATTTAGTGACAGACAGAATCGTCGGCATATTTTGCTTTGGTATTTTCAAAACGCTTTTGTCTGTTAAATCGCCCCAATAAATAAAACACGGAGTAAATCTACGTATAATTTTGTGAATTTGCACATTACACTCAAGCAAAATGGTTAGTTTGACAATAATTCACTTTAAGGTTATTTAATGTTTGTAGCAAAAGATCTAAAACAGCATTATCACGATTTCAGAGTTTCGGTCTGCCTCCACTGAAAGTAAAGCCTGAACATGTCAGTAATATCAAGCCACAGGAAGGTCCGTTCGGTGTGCCGAACCCGCTTGTGGCGGGCCTGGCTGCTACGAAGTCCAAACTTGGCATGTCACATCCAATAGAAATATCGGAAAGAAGTGTAAGTTGTTATCCCTGTCAAACATAATGATGCATGTAGCTAAGATTTATTCTTAGCTCACACATGTAACTAATGCATCTTAAAAAAAAAAAAACCTCAAGCAGAATAATTCAACAGGATCACGCCTCAACACCCTAATAAGTCATCCATTCTATTAATGTGGTAGAGTAAGTAGACCCCATACTCAAATTAGGTTTCTAAAGTGCCATTAATTTGCCTTACAAACATGACTAGTCAAATTCCATTGGTGTAGCAAACTATGTATTTTTTTATTGTTAATTAAATTTCAAAAGCCAGAAATAGGTTTAAAACTTCCAAATAAATAAGCAACATTTATTTTAATACAAAAAAGAGTCATTAAATATTGTTTTCTATGAATATGTATCTGTTATACTGCCATTTGCCTCTTATAATGATGAGTGTTTTTAGTTAACAATGATTAACACCTCTTTACTTTACTAGAACTAAATGGACCAAGTCTCTAAATAAAAAATGAAAACTTGTATTAATCAATGAAAAATATCATTATCTTTTGCAGTATAATTTAAATCAGGAAAAGATGGACATGGCAATGCTCCGCAACATTCAAGGACTTCATGCACCTCTTAAACTCACCATGGAAATGAAGTTCACCAGCAAGGTATGTTATTGTAGTTCAAAATACCTTATTCAAAAATAATTCTTATCCTTGCAGGAATAGGTCTTAATTCAGACTAACAACAGGCCATTGTTTAAATTACATCCAATTTTACTGAACCTTGCTAAGAAGTATTGTATATTTTAATGCGGAACATGAATTATCATTTTTTTTACAATATGGCCGCTTGGTTGTATATCAATTGCTATCCCCAGCGCCCAATTCATAAATGGACAAATACCTAAGACGAATAGGGTCGTGCAAGTTAATAAAAAACGAAAATAGGTTCTTTGTCATTTAAATACAACTTCACAGGCACGAAAACATTGAACATTTGTCATAATAATCCAACTGGGGCGGTATATAGGTTAAATGCTTTGTGCACTAATAATTAGTGTTTTCTACCTGTAAACCTTTGGATTATGTTAAGATAAAACATGGCTGCATGTCTACCTACTACGTTTTTGTTAATACAATTAACAAAAATGTAGTATATGATGTATTTGAGTGTCAAGATTCATCCAAATGCTAAAGCAAAAGCTATTTATGCTTATGATTAATGAACATCCTTTGCAAACTATAATTTAAAAAATAGTGCACATATTATTCAAATAATATTTTAAAAATATGTGCACAGTCATGCAGCTGCCTTTATGGAAGCTGCAGGAAGAACCGTGGAGTTTCTTGCCAGCTAACAATCAATTAAAACTGTGCACATCGCTTCTGACGTTTCATTAGTGCCCATGTAGGTTTGTGGTTCCGTATGTCCGAATGAAAAAACGTAACCCTTAAAGGATCACTTGTGTGTCTGTCTATCTATCTGTCTATTTTTTTGTCCGTCGGTCACAGCCTATTTGCTCCGAATCTAATGGACTATATGTATATATAAATTTTTGTGACTCACAACATAAACATGTTACATAAATAATTAATTTTGAATATCACTTTTGGGAGACAAACGAGAATGACCATTCCCTTATTTCCGAAACTACACAATACTGGAAAACCTATAATAAGTCTTTGGTTTTATGCCCTGGCCGCATCTGCGTCTATCGTGACAGAATAATGCGTGCCAAAGTTTCGTATGTTTTGCTCGCTAAAAATTAGCGCGATGCACATTAGCGGCTTCATAATTTTGACGAATTATGGTGCAATAAGCCAAGATGGCTCTCCATTATTTCGACAGAGCGTTTACGCAATCCGGAAACAACAGTCGAAATTACCAACGCTAGTCCGACCACGAGCCACGCTTATTATGTACAGACACCCGGGCGATAAGTGCTACGCAACCCGAACTATCGCGACGATAACCGATAATGGTTGGTCACGTCTGCGTGTATCGTACACTGTGCGAAGCTTAGTCACGATAAACGCAGATGCGGCCCCAGCATTAAAATAACATGGTAAATCTCAATATCGTGCGTACAAACTTACATTTGCAGTTCGAATGTATGCGAGAACATGTTTTTCAACTATAATGTTAAGTTTGTTCTTGGGATAAATTCATCCCAAGTACGGGACCCTCCATTGACCGGTTTTTTATTTTGAACCTATTTTGTGCAAGGTAATAAGTTAAAAGTTATTTGTCAATTACCTATTGAGAGAATGACAGAGGGGACAATTATTGACTCGACTGCAGCAATCAATCATCTATCTAAATTATTTTATTATAAACTTTACTCTTTAACTGCTCAAAACCTTGCAATGTTAAAAAGTCATCTCTCCAAAAAGTTTCGTGTGTAAAAGTAATTGACATCAAATTTCTTACTTTCAGATTGGTCACCTTCCATTCCTTCAGAGGTCCAACTTCCAACATGATGTGTTGACTGCTAAGCACCTAGATCTTGGGTTCGAGGACATTTTGAACACTCCAGAGCTGCGTGAAGTGGCCGGCCAACCCCACGCTGTTGTGGAGAGGTCGCTCGGAATACTGTGAGCTATTTAGTTTAGGATTGTCTTGTAATGTACTACATACTGATTTTTAATAAAAGGTTATACTGATATTTAGTTGTTCTTTTTTTTTGCGTTTGTCTGGCGTTTCTTAGAAGATGAATAAGAACAAAGCTGAAAGCCTGTTTTATCAATACCTATAAAAGTTCTGATTGACTTTATCTGGTGGATAGTTTCGTGCGATTCCTGTCCTATTTTTAAATAAGTTGTAGGTAGTATACTGCTCTGCTAAGCCAAAAGACGCTTTCTCAGAGATATGCCCTTTTAGTTTTTAGTATACCATTCGATAGCTATAACAATTTCGCATCTAATGGTATAAGCCAAATACCGCTATCCATCTTAAAACATAAAAAAACCACTCAGAAGTTTTTTTATATCCATATGTTTCCCTAAATTACAATTAACAAAAAGTCAATTTTCTCAAAACTTACTCCGATTGAGATAGCGCCTTTCGGCTTAGCAGGGCAGAATATTAGTACCAGACACTGTAACAGCGCCTTAAAAGCTTATTTGTAAAAATTGGAATAACTAAGTTTGTTTTCTTATTTATTTATTTATATATATTCTTTATTGTACACCAGATTATACATTACATAAAGAAAAAGTAATACCTACACTATAAAATATACAATGGGCGGCCTTATCGCTTACTGCGATCTCTTCCAGGCAACCTTATTTATTTAGACAGTAAAAAATCATGCGAACTTTTTTGTTATTACTAATTTATTGATTTCTTATAACAATCGCAAATATGTATATATTTTAGTATTAGTTTTTTACAATATCAAGTATTCTAAGTTTGCATATTTTCTTCACCTCATTGATGCCGATAGTAATTTCTTGTTCTTGGGAATTATTATACCGACTTTGCAGACCGTTTATTATAGATTTCACTTTGTTCTCCCTCGCGCAAATGATGAAGGGAAAGCCGAATTTCGCTTTGTATCTGAAAAAGAATATGCATGTAGGTACCAATGTAATACATAGGTGTAGAACTTGGAATATTGTGGTAGCGTGCATAAAGAGTATAGCAGTTAATTAATAACAATATTATGATGAAAAACAGATTGTAATGCAAAAATATAAAGAGAAACGAGCAAAACTATGAAGCAATTTAAATAATTCCGGCGAGTTCGCAAATGTGTCTTAACTTAGTAATTTACAAAGTTCTCAATAGATGGCAGTAGTGAATAAATTTAGTGCCTATCCACTAGATGTCGCTGTTGACCCGACTTAACGTTTTTTCGGGGTACCACCTTAAGAGGGCGCCTAAAGGTCCACTAGCGCCACTCTTTAAAAAAAATATTATCTCGTGACTGAGAAGGAATTATGAATAACGGCTAGTAAGGACCCTCGGTAAGTGTGTCTAGAATTTTCTAATACCTTTTATAAAGTTTCATATTGAGACACGGAGCAACAAAATACGATCTAGAGGAATGTGGCCGCTTTTCTTTAGATCGTATTTTGTTGCTTCGTGTCTCAATATAAAGCTTTATAAAAGGTATTAGAAAATTCTAGACACACTTACCGAGGGTCCTTATTAGCCGTTATTCATAATTCCTTCTCAGTCACGAGATAATATTTTTTTAAAAGAGTGGCGCTAGTGGACCTTTAGGCGCCCTCTTAATATTACTGTACTCTGTGGGACCTCCGGTACTTTTTCCGTGCTGGTCCTCACAACCACAACATCCTACTGGAAATTACACTGTCTAAAAAGCAGCAGCATTCTTGCAAGATGCACTGACTGCACCGAATAAGACAATTTCAATTTTTATTGTTGTCACCTTTTTTCCATGTAAGCTTATCTCTTTCATTCATCAGGACATCCCCAACCACAAAAGGTTAAGTCGGATTTTTGTCAACATATTGAGGAGGTTGAGGTGCGCAACCGCTGGAACGCTAAAATAAATAGATGCAATGCGCTGCTTATTTTTGCTCCCTTACGTAAATTGATATTGCTTATGTAGATCATAATAAAAGATTCAATAGGATCGCCCCCTCCCTAATACATCAGGGTTCTTAGACATAACCGGCGAAATATGACACCTCTGCTTAACTCTAGGAACACAGGCGTGATGTCATGTGTTTATTATGTGTGATAATAGGTTGTTGGGTGGATACCGTTGGTTGCTCTCATCCATAACTCTTCTCTGTTCTGTCGTGAGTCCGTCTAATCCTGCTGCTCGCTGTTCGCCGGCAGATTCCGGAGTCAACTCCCCTCGCGCCGCCAACCGGCCCGCTAGGTCTGGGTGCAGCTTCAATATGACTAGTTTATCTGAAATTATTGTCTTTGGGTCAATAGGCAATCTACAGTGATTACTTAAGTACCTAACCTACAGCGAGATCTTTAGATAAATTCTAGATTTCCGTTAGCTATGGTGTTAAATCATCTATAATTACTTGGATGTACATAGTGTGTAAGTGTTTTGGTATTTGTCGGACAATGTAGCCCTCGGCCTCGAGTGGTATCAAATTCACGGTCGTCGAATGTTTAATCATTTACGCTTACCTTCTACTCCAATTTCCTCTAAATAAGTTTGAAATGCTTCACAAAGAGCTGTTAGATCCTGAAAAGGCCTCTTCTTCTTAACCTCTACGGCCGCATCTGTACATAGTTCTATCACATTTCCAAATACCGACTCGAATTGTTCGTCACTTAAAGAATTCACTTCAGAAATACTTATTGGTAAAGTAGGAGACACCATTATGTTCAAACGATTTACTTACGTACAAGCGTCACAACAAACTTTGGACAACTGTCTGTGTTATCAGATCATTTTATCAACACAACGTAGTTAAGGGTCATTACGAGATCAACTAATGTGAAATATTTAGATGTCATTGCCACAAACGAAACAAATATTTTGAAGCCATTAGGTAAACATAGAATAGTTTTGTACGCAATAGGTAGGTTGGTATGTCGTATCCATGCTGGAGATTGGGTTTTATTTAGCATAGGTAATGATAATCAGCCTACGTTTCCACTGTTGGGACACAGGGTTCGTCTCTGTGAGAGGGACTGATGGGCTGTTATCCACCACCTGGCCCAGTGCGGGTTGGTGGTGGATGATATCTACATGTCTTAATTTTTTTTAGTTCTTGATCATGCGTTTTCCTCATGATGTTTACCTCTACAATTTTAAGAGCAGTGGTGATGAAATATATTAAGCAGGATAAAGTGCCTGCCTGGGTTCCAACCCGCGAAACGGAAGTTGGTAAGTTGGAGTTATTACCACTGAGCCTCTGGTTTGTGCTTATTTTTATTAGTAAATATTACAAACCCAAACTTTAATCAGAATGAGACGGAAAAAATGTATTTTCAACAAATTCTTATTTACAGCAGTTTGAGTAGTTATTAATTAAGCCTAAATAATAGATTGATGACAATGTTTGGTGTTCTATTTAGATAGAACACCAAACCTTACCAAACTTAGGTTTAGGTCGGACTTAGGTCCGACCTAAACCTAAGTTCAGCGCCTATTTTCCAACTGAATTAGTACTTACTTAGCTAAAAATAACTAAATTTAGAGATTGAAGAAAAGCATACTGCGACGACCCTGCGTTCAACCGTCATCTCAGTATTCGCTATAATTTTTTATACAATTGCTTAGGTAAGTTTACAGTAGGTAGGTTGGTACCTACCTACGTGCCTACCCATATACAGTACGACACAACTTAGATGTAAGTAGCATAAATTTAAAAAAAATCATTCTTTAATTTCAATTTTACAATTGTATTTGGTTACTTATATGAATTTACAAGTTATTGCGTTTTCGTAAAGATCATTTTCACCTTAAGCAGTAGGTAACAAAGATTGGTGATTTGAAGACGTTGAAAACATTGAGAATTTTGATAGCCTTATCTTTAGGTTAGAAGACGACGGTGTAATTGGTTTGGGATACCATACCTCAGGAATCTACCTTGTGTCTTTCTTATGTCCGGTCCCATTTCTATTAACTGTTAATATAGCTGCCTAGCCTATAAGCCTACCTATTTGATATTCCAGTGCCCGAAAAATAACTATTGGCAATAGGAAGCACTCACGAAAAATTACCTACATTTGACGCAAATCTGCGATGGAAAGCTCACGTCAAAAAGAAAAGATAAGAACTATGTAGTCAGATTGACTAATAGGAGAAACTTACATATTTATTACATAATTGTAATTCTGTTTAATTATAGCGTTCATTCTAAAAGTTGGCAACGTCTCAAATAGCTGTTAATATTTAGGTACCTGTTTTGTTTAATTTGGCAATATGGAAATATGAAATATCGCTAACCAGTGAACTAGAATATTAATAATGAATTGCTATTATAACACTGCATTTGATGTTGTAACCGTTGTAGGAGTAAAAAGGCATAAAGAAAGTTTCCAAATACTTTTTTACATCTATATCGAAATATTCGGCGTTACGATAATAATTATTGCATTTTATAATCAATATTTTAGTTCACCAGTTAGCCATATTTCATATTTCCATACAATATTATTGCCAAATAAATCAAACCAGCGAAATATTTGACATCTATTTGCGACTTTGCCCACTTTCAGAATGTACGCTCTTAATCATTAGACATAAAAATACTATCCCTAAACAAAACTCCCATACTCCAACTGACTACCTATATCCATCTGACTAGCATATTCTCACAATTCACCAAAGGTTCAAGGTTTACAAAGCGGATCGTCCCCGAGCGTACCGAGCATCTAAATCGTTTCGTAAAGAGAAACAAAAGCGACATTTATTTGTCAGTTGTGGGAGCTCGGGTGGGGCTCGAATAAATGTGCCAGAAGTCGAATAAGCGCGAAAATGCGCGAATAAAGCCGAATAAATCAGCGTAGTCGCGTTGACGCGCGGTGTCCCTAACGAGGCCTGGGGGAGAGCTGCCGCGCTGTCGCCCGCGACAAATGGCCGCCAGGGAGATGTCTTGTCTCACAACCCCCACACCATTTCAACACTGACTACGATTACCATGATTTATTTTTTGCAGGGTTTTGTTGTTTTGGCATAACGTGACAATATGTAGGTCAATATATATCAATTTTCATAGTGTCGCTGAAACAGTCTTGTAGTTATTGTTTTAATAATTGGCATTAGAATAATAGCAAGGTTTTGGGAACAATAAAACAATATCTTTACCGTAAAAAATGCTGTATTTAGTTTTATCAAACCAATCTCGAATCCCGATGTGACTTTCATGCAAAATCATGGTCACCCCACAAAATATGAATACGTCCCGTTTTGATAGCAATTTGAAATTTGATCCGGCTGCCGGTTGTTTAATTATATTTTCTTAATGCAAATCGTTACATCACACATCAGAATTACACTTTACAACGAACTAAATCCAATTTTTCACTAAAATATCCGTGAAGTAGGTAAACTAGTAGGAGCTACCTACAGGAAAGACCTGTTTTGTTTTAATTTTCAATAATCGTACGTAATCTAGTAATTGCTATGTATTTAATATTATAAATTACAGTTTAAAGTTTCTAAAGAAGTTTAGAATAGTTGATTGAGCTCACGATTCAGTCTAATTAATCACGAATGGATATTAAAAATATTCGTGCAGATAGTAAATACCGTAGTAGCGTAGAGTAAAAAGTTAAATGCCTACTATTAGATTGTTTATTATTAGGTATGTATTAGAAAATAATCCAGATAGGTATAAAATAAAAAAGTACTTCGTAGTGGTTGAAGTCTAAGTACATCAGCTGTCAGAAAAAACATTCAATAGGCACACAGCTTCATCAACTAGGTACCTACCCCAGCAAAAAACATGCATGTTCACATTCAACATAACTGAATAACAGCTTTTTGTATTTTTACAAAAACATTTATAATGAGTATATCATCAACAAGCAGCGATAGATGGCAAATACAGGTGCAGACGATCCTGATAAAAAGTATGGATGGAAGTATACAAGTGGAAAGGTACCAAAACCATCTGAAATGGGAGAAGCTACAAATTGGAAAGCAGAGGAAAAAGCCAAAGCGGATCTAATTTTGTTAGTGTAGTGGTAGTGAACTTCGACATATTAGGGGCTGTAAGACTTCGAAAGAGGTTTGGCTGATATTGGAGTCTATTATATGCTTCGAAAGGACCTGCTAGGAAGACTTATGTTGCACAAAATGTCGGAAAGGTCAGGTCATATAGAGCATTTGAATAGTTTTATATATTCGACGAAGATTTGGTGTCTATTCAGGGTGGCTGGGACATCGACGCGAAAACTGATACCATGGATTCGGTACATGGTTCTGAATCAATCTTACAATCGAATATTTAGTTTTAAATGTTCAAAAAAGCTTTTTTGCACCTAAAACAAGCAATTATACCTAACATTGAATTTGATGTTGTACCCGTTTTAGGTGCAAAAAAACTTTTTTGAACATTTAAAACTAAATATTCGATTGTAACGATATTAATGATTGCATTTCATAATCAATATTCTAGTTCGCTAGTTAGCCACACTTCTTATTTCCATACAGTAATATTGCCAAATTAATCAAAACAGGTTAATTTGTTACAGCTATTTGCAACGAAGACCACTTTTAGAATAAACGCTTTTAATAGCAGGATTTCCATTATACTGGTACCTATATACATACTGGAGAGTGGCTACACACCAGCGTAGGCGCATCGTAGCCGCTTGTAGACGCAGCGTAGCAGCTCGTAGACGCATCGTAACCGCTCGTAGACGCGTAGCTACCGCTTAAACGCGGCGTAGCCAACGCGCCACCTTAAAGGCGCTTTGCAAAAGTTATATCCATAGTTTAGACTAGATACAATCATTAAGAAATATTCCGAGTATCAAGATTGCTGTTATCTTTGTAGCTAAAACTGTGTTCAATGTTCGCCTCAACTAAGTAGATTCCTACACAAAAATTACCTACTAAATACCCAAGTTAAACTAAGTTTACTTGTGAATCGTGGGAGAATCACATTTTATTTGGTTGAAGTTTATGTCGGATCAAAGATCGACACCCAGAACCACAGATGAACACAGATGGGCCACTCAGCATTTTAGGTATGAAGCTACAAGTAGGTACGCGGCGGGCTCGACTTTTCGAATTCAGTGGGCGTAACGTACTCTTACCTCTTAACGGGTATCGCATAACTCATATCTTCTCTGTACACAGAAGATATGAGTTATGCGATACCCGTGTTCAAGTTGATGCAATATATACTGATTACAAGAAAGCCTTTGACAAGGTCGACCATGAACCGCATTTGCAGAAAATAGCGTTAAATGGGATACGTGGGGACCTTTTAAGATGGTTCTATTCATATGTCTGCAATAGAACACAGAGAGTTGTAATAAATGGTTTTTGTTCTGCCATTGTAGATGTTACTTCCGGAGTACCGTAGGGTTCCATTTTGGGACCTCTCCTATTCATTTTATTCATCAACGACGTGAATAAATGTTTCAAAAATTCGAAATTACTGTTGTTCGCTGACGATATTAAAATATTTAGGTCTATTAAAAGTCACCGTGATTGCTCTCTCTTACAGGAAGATTTAGATGCATTCTCGGTATACTGTACATGCAATAAACTTCAACGTAGTGTATCCAAGTGGTGTGTCATTAGTTATACCAAAAAAAAAACATACAATATCCCTCCACCTTAAAAAACGAAAATCTAAAAAGAGAAACCCTGGTCCGTGATCTTGGAATTCTGTTGGATGATAAGCTCCATTTACATTCCCATATTAACAATGGATAATAATGGCTTCCGTATGTTCAGTTATATTATAAGAAATGCTACAGTATTTACTCGATCTTTTACCTATTTGTATATATAAATCGGTCGTTCGTTCTCAGCTGGAGTATGCTGTTTCGGTATGGAATCCCCACTATGGTAAATATTCCGATATGGTCGAAAAAGTTAAAATATTTTTTTTAAAGGCCGTGCATTATCGTACTTATGCATCCTACAACGACCTATTGGAGAAGTATAGTCAGTATAGTAGTTTAAAGTCTAGAAGAATTATGTTGGAAACGACGTTCTTGTTTGATCTGTGCAATACTTATTGTATCGATATTCGCAACAAAATTAGTTATGTAGTACCCAGAACAACGATATGCCGTGGGCTGCACGAAAGACCTTTATTTTTTATGATTTTAATGTATAACCGTTTATTTTCACAAAGAAATAAAAAGAAGATCAACCTAGTCATAGATACCTACCTAGAAATACTTAGTTTATCATAGGTAGAAAATTAACACAGAACTCGTTGACGCCTGCAAATAATATGTAATGACATGCAACATAGCATGTTGTCTTGGCATTAGATATTAAAAGTAACGTACAATAATTATTCCTCACGTAAGTATAATAATATGGCATTACGTGATGATAGGAGCCTATCTGTGTAACTATACCTACCTAAACAGAGGCAGAAAAAGTAGGTGGGCCAAGCTATGGCACGCAATTAAAATAATTATGAAAGCTATTAACATGATTCTAATAACATAAAGTGAAAACTTGCGTACCTAATAACAATTGGACAATCGTAATAATACTTACACTGTTAATAAACACAGCAGTCATTCGGCAAACAAAACATTATGACGGTGACACTCTTGAGAAATCAAAATGTGGTGCTTTAAAATGATATGGAAACAATAAACATAAAAGCCGCGGCGTGCATGGCGCATGTGATTGCTGTGAATTAATTAAAGTGGTTTTCATTAGGACCATAAATGCGAGTGGCGGCAGCCCGGCGTGCAGGACGTGCGGACTGCGGGACCACAAAATAGATTGGTACAGAAGGTGGGATCCATACAATGAGTGAAAACGCCGGCACCCAATAGTAACGCGTCTTTGATCAGCGAGTTTAAAATGCACTTGCGACTGGCTTTTCGTTTGACATACTTTGAGATCGCCATCCGTACGGTTCACCTGCTCTTTTTGCTCGTTGTTTCGAGCGGACCTACTGTACATATTTATTTTGTGGTGCGAGAGTGCGGGCCGGCGCGGCGCGCGGCGGCCGCCATGTTGTCCGCGGCAGGCTGTGCGCGGGGCGGGGCCTGATCGCAGATAACAAAGCTCCGCACGAACGCGGTGCACTCGCCGCGCCGCGCGGTCCGACCGCCCGCGCCCGCCGCCACGTGACGCACACCTCTGTACCTGCGCTGCGCCCGTACGCTTATGTATCTATGTGACTTGTGACGCATGTTTGGTTTCAAATTTTGGCAACAAATACAAAACCCCAACATGAAGTTGCAAACGGTGTTAGGAATTTTACAGAGATCATTCTGTAGACAGAACTAATAAGACTTTAACTCAACTAATCTCTTCCGTGTTACATATTGTCTTACACAAAATGCAATAAAATTATCTGAACGTAACGCTAACTTCGTAAACATCAAAAATCGCAATTAGATCATGCTTTTGTTGACATTGGCTCAGTTTATAACATTGTACGGAACAGCCATATAATGATTACCTAGTGACATTTGAATGTGTTATCTCGTCGTGGATGCAAGTCCCACTATAAAACCCTTTTACGTAACACGTGATGTTGCCGTGAGTGATTTACTGCGACGATCGGGACCACAATATATCCCAAGTTTACTTTAGACAATCCGAGCGCGCCCTGCACAATACTTCGGATAATTTATTTACACGCGACGGGTAAACTTAGGACCTTTATCTCTTTGTTGGGGAGTCTTAGGTAAGATAAAACAGATAATGTGTTCCTTTATGTGAGTAATCGTAAAGTGATGTCCGCTCCGCCACGGCCTCATGGGGTTTATATCAATAAGGGCTTTGAAACGACTCACTAAATCCGTATAGAATGACACGGCACACGTGAACCTACAGTTGTTAAAGTTTTCCTAGCGTTTATAACATTGACAGATAATCGTGAAGAATGTCTTTATCAAGATAATAAAACGCTTAACTCATAGCTACGTAGATCATTGATAACAAAGATAACTATGTGGATTTATACTTGCTCGGTCTTACCTGCTCATGTATACCTAAGCGCATTTCTATTCTTATACTTATGTGAACTTAGGCAACAAGTTTAAAGTCACGTATACCTCTATTCTATAGTAGGTAATCTCCCTTATTCAACAATAACCCAGTGTAATAGTAATATTCACTTAAAACTCAACGCACTAGAACTCTATATGTATATACCGCCAGACATAAGTATCGTTTCGTTTTATTGAGTACCAAATGGTGGTTTTAATTTTTATCGAAAATTTATAGGCAGATGTAAAGGAAAGAATAAGTGACAGTGAACTTGATCGTTAGAATAGAAAAAATCATTTATACTTCAGAAATCAAAGTATTAAAAGTTGTTCAAAGAGTCACAAAAAGCGTAGCAATTGCAAATATCCGTAGCAGCCAGGAAAACATAATTTCGTAATGTTTATGTAAGTGGCTGAAATTGCTATAATTGCAAGAAACAACATCCAAGTGTTAAATCATATAGAAATCAGAAGAATAACTCAAACGAGGGCAGAATAATTACGGATATTTTTTCGTAGACTTCGTAGCAAAGCGTAGCAACAGTAAAGATTTAATTTTCTTTCCCGAATACATTCACCCGTAACAAAAATATGTTTAAAGTAAATAGTTATAAGAAGATGGAATTTTGAGGAGCTCGTGGCTAAGTAATAACAGCCGCATGGGTCGATCCATCAAGTTAAGCTTCGTTTGCCGGGGTAGTCCGTGGATGGGTGACCATCTTTACTAACCGAGACTCTTCCGTGCCTCGGAAAGCACGTTAAGCCGGCTATCATTCGTGGATCTTTGACAGACGTTACGGGTCGTCAGAAGCCCGTAAGTCCGTAGTCTTACCAAGGTGAATCCAGTTACTGGGTTGTGGAGGTCAGATCGGCAGTGGCTCCATGTAAAATACCGGTATTCAGCTGCATTCGGTTAGACTGGAAGCTGACCCTAACATAGTTGGGAAAAGGCTAGGCAGACGATGAAGCTGGAATTTTATACAATTACATACCTATAAGCATTTTCTTAATTTTAATTGATTCTATTATCTATGTATATTTACTTACTGTAAACCAAAATTATAAAATAGAATAATATGAATTATTGTTCCCCATCTGCAGAAAACAAATAAAGTCGGTAAAATTATCTCAACAACATACTTCTAGGGTGTACTAAAATAATAAGAAAATAAACAAAATAAATGGGTAATACCTATGTATTTCTGTTCTAGTACAGTTCGTGATCTGAATTAATTTTCTGGTATAAAATAGAATCATGCTTTAGCGTCTTTCAATAAAAATGTTGAGTCTAGATTCATAAAACTTTCTAAAAAATATGCATTTCTCTTGTAATTTTCTGGAAACCGTCTGTTTCACAGTATGATGGTACTTAATAAAAAAAACGACTTTCATTCTGCGTAACCTAATTGTTACTTCCTTTCGTAATTATTACTTACTTCTTCCTCCACTCCACTAACAATTTCCTTTAAAAATATAAAAGCATACTATTAAGCTTAGTGCAGACCAGCGCGACGCGATGCCGCGACGCGACTCGAACAATACAATTTCTAAGAAAACTTGACGGTATAACAATAACCGGTGTCGCAGCGAGCTGTCGCGTCGCGCTGGTCTGCACGAAGCTTTATGGTTTCGACTAAAGAGTAAGTATACAGTAGGTAGTAAAGATAGTAGGAGTGCCAAGTTGGGAATTCATGTCAATGGTGGTCTATTACATCTTAGTATCTACTTAGGTTACCAAAAGAAGGCGGTACGTGAACAAAAAAAAATTTACAAAAGAAGACCGAACGTGAACAAGGAAAAATACTCCCTTCAGGGAAGTTTTGAAATTATGCGACCCTCTCACGGCTCTCACCATTCCTGACCTGCTTTATACATGGTTTTGCTATGACCAATACCCTATTTATTTTTTATTGTTTTGTTTTATCTGATTACTATTAGAACATGAATGTAGTACCTACCTTCTGGTGGTGAATAAATTATTATTATTAAGTATATTAATACGTGAAGCAAAAACTTTGTACCTACCCCTTTTTACGAAAATTACGCGGACGGAGGAGTATGAAATTTGGCACAGTTAAAGTTTATATGGAGAAGGAGTGCAGAAAGCTAATATTTTTATATAATATACATTAGAAAAAAATTAAATTAAAATAAAAAAAAATTACACACACTACCATGCGTTTGACACAAGATGGCTTCCTTAGAATCATGACATTTAAATGAATTATGGTCAAATTTCGACCTCTGGGCGACCACTAGTTATATTTAATCGGTGTTCTTACTTCACATCGCTAAATGTACAAATTATTATACCGCTGACCGCATAGTCAGACTATGCTGTTTGATACCAGCATATTTTTGCTGTCTTCAAAATACTCAAAACGTGTTAGTTAGCAAGGAGGAGTATTACTGCTTAGTGAGGTCGTTATGTAACGATGTAGAATGTTAATTTATTTGTGGAGGCAGGACTCGGACATGTGCGGAGTTCACACGGCGGCTGATTTACGAGCCGGAGTCGGCGCGGTCGGTGCGTGACGCGGCGGCGGCGCGGCGCGGGCGCGGCAGGTACGCGGCCGGCCCGGCTTTATAGCGGAACTTTAATTTACGACCGCTCTAAATTACGTGGATTTACTGCGCGCCTTTATTGGCCCGCTCCGAACGCCCCCGCCACTGCCGCCCTCCACCTCCCCCACTTTTGACTGCTCCTCCTTGTACGACGAACTTCTGCTCGAAAAGTGCATGTAGCTTAAACTGCATAATTTAATGCGCCGTAAAACTGATAGCGAATCCAAACCACCTCACTCATAAATCCCGTAACGAATTCAGTAGCGTGGAATATGAACAGAAGTATGAATCCAAAGGTAAATAAATAAAACACTTATATTTGCTGCTAATTAGCTTTTATGTTGGTAATCATAACGTCGCGTCGTCGCTAGTAAACAGTCAAAGTGTAAAGATAAACCTAGTGACCAGTCCATAACTTTCATTAGATGACTCATGCACTTATTTACCCGTTGTTGTACAAACTTTTAAGTGAGGCATTTTTTTATCCCAACATTGGAATGTATCAAGTAATCGTGAAAAGCTATGTCCCGGTCCCGTCGGAGTGCAGGCGCAAGGCCACGTCACATCCGGCCTTATCTGCAGGAGAAAGCGGATGCTGCACGCAGTCGTCGGCGACTTCAAAGCGCCGAAGCCCTTTGTCGGCATTCCATCTTAATTGCTCTTGCAAAACTACCTAAAGTTTATCACCCCTAATTAAGTTCAGTTATCGGCAAAATGCGTGCACGATCAGATACTGTAAAACTGTTTCAGTTTTTAGCAGTAATTACCAGGGCCTCTTATTTCATAAAATAACTATAAAGAGAATCTAGAAGGGGCGTCCAGACTCACACACAATCGTTTTTCCTGGAAGACATGAGCCAGACAAGACAATTTAATGCACACCCATTGTTGAGTTCTCAAGATTCTTATAGTAAATAAAGTAGGCCTGTGTTATATAAAGATTATATGGGAACGCGTTTTTTTGCTCTCCTCTGACTATGCACCTAATGAGAGCTAAGTCATGTGGCCGTGTCCTGAGAACCATTTAATGGCCCCTCGGCTCACGGCCCGGCTTTTAACTTCTAATCTAAGCCTATTAAACATCACGAAACCCTCCGATTTCTCGTGAATGCATTTCCAAGTAACCAAGCCGATATAATTGTAAAAAATAAAACTCGAGACGGACAACAAACACGTTTTACCTAAGCATAATTTGCATCTGGCATGTTCACATATACTGTATTTCCTAGCGGTGTTATTCGGATTTGTGACTTATTTCCTTGGGGTGTAAGTTGAAGATAGTAGGCTGGTATTTGGTGGATAAGCTGAATTAGTATGGCAGTGGGTTTTATAGCGTTGGCGGCTGGGCAGTAATTGGAAGCGAGGATGCGCGGGCGCCGTAAAGCGGCAATTGACCAGAAAATAACGAGCCCTCGCCCGCGGCTATACTTATACGCACATATGTCTCTTATATACAGCTGCCGTGTGCCAACGTATTTATTGTTCTCCGAAAATATTTATTTATAATAATTAAGAGCTCTAAGTTACTGTTTTAAGGGCTTTATTTATAAGTTTTAACTTTGTCGTGTTGTTTGGATTTGGATTTGGAAAATTCAACGAACTTCTCTGTATCTTCTCTAGATCTTATAAATCTCAATTTTGCATAGAGTTGCTATTTTACTATATCGCACTGTGGCACGGTGCATCGCGCTTTAGATAATGACGTAATGAAATAACAGTACAAGAACCACTAATTGTATCAATACTTTGTATTTTAATGTTATAATTTAATCCAATTTTATTTTCATTTTAGTGTATTTGCAATGATTTCAATTTTGATTTATTTTCAACTATTTATTTCAATTCTAATTTATATTCCTTCAAATGTTTTGTTTTTATGTTACTTAAATTTTTGATCTCATCATGACTATTTTTTTTATTTTTATTATAAAAGAACGATACACGACAAATGTACCAGAGCACATGAAATTTAAGTGTATTATCTATGCATGAAATTAAATTTCTGATTGCTATAAATTGACAGTGTTGCCTCTGGCAGTATGTCAAATTATAAGTATTTCTGTATGTATATTAATGTCTTTCACTGTCTTTGAGTGCATTGGTGACTAATGCGTTGCTCTGGCAAAGGCGGACAGTTTGACAGTACTACCTATTTGTACTATTTGGCATTACATCAGTCGGTCGATTCTGTAAAAATATCAACGTGAAACTTAGGTGAAGTGAGCGTGAAGTGAGCTGTCACTCTCACAAATCGGCCGCTAGGATGCTAGGGATTAACACTATTGACAGCTCACTTCACCTATGTTTCACGGCGATATTTTTACAGAATCGATCGGCTGATATTCAGAACGTATAATGCACATAGAGGTGCGCTGGTTCAAACTGAAAATAAAAATTATGGACGACACGTTATCAAGGATTATCTTAGGGTAGTCTAGTAGTATTCACCAGTCCCATACATGTTTCCTCAAAGTTACAGACGACTATTTTGAGCTTTCGGTACGAACGGTCGGTAGATATCTATATCTTATGGATATATTCACTACCTCATCTATTAAACTCTTCAGCGCTTGCGACGAAGCCCACCCTACCGCCAAAAGTGATTGTCTCAGTTCGGCTTAGTCTAAGTCTAATATTCTTATCAAGACGGATATAATTTTTAATAGGATCATCAGCTTTTTCACTACGCTTCAAAGGTAGCCAAAAATCTGCTGGATCAGGACATTCAGGAATAAAATCTAGCCGAGCGGAGCTTGAAGCTGCATGTAGCCACCATTCAGAGTATTCTTATTATAACTGGTACCGTCGGCTAATTGTGATTTCTGTAACCAACGTGAGGTTTTTTTTATGGAAAAAGAGGCGTAGTTAACGTTTTCAACTAATGATCAAACACTTGGCAATCATCTCAATATTCGTCCAATAAGCGGCCGTTTGTGAATATTCCTAAAATCACAATTGAGACGGGGCGTCGCGTCGACCGCGACCCAATGTGATATTACATTTGCTTCAACAAAGATTGTTTGGTTACTTAAAAGAAAGTAGACACCTAAGTAAATCAAAATATGGTAAATCGACTTTTAACGATATGTAGTTTTGTCAAGTCAGAAACGTCAAAAAATATTTTTTTCGTAGTTAGACGTCCTGTGCTAAACACGTCATAGGAGAATGTAAACTCAGTAAAGGAATATTTTCACAATCACCACGATATTATAAGTACTTATAAAAATTTTAATAAGTGATAGGTATCTATAATAAACAGTGTAGTTATATTAGGTGCTCTGATTTTGCTTTGAAAATAATAGAATAAATATGATTTCGTTCGGACTGATGCTACTTACTCGAACCACCACGGTACGCTTCCATGACACGGTAACCTCGTAGGTAGTGCAAAACATTACAACATTTCTGCCGAAATTAAATAGACAAACATACACTAGACATAGCAATCAAAACTAAGTTGGTAGTGAATCTTTACGCCACTAGTGTCCAAGACACAGTTTATTAGTAACCATAACAGCCTAGTTGGAACACATCATGAGGATGAATGAACTGCAGCAATTTAAAACAAGTTCCAATGAAAAAGTCTCGTGTCTACGGCACGTTAACAAGTGTAAATAAATGTGTATCAAAATACAATCCGTAATGGTTATGGACCCACGCTGCGAACGAATAGAGGAGTCCATACAACTCGATGATGATTCCATAAATTTATACAGTGCACAATAAAAAGGCAGCTCGGAACAAAACGGCGTCACCTCTCTTTATGGACTGCCGTACGCGCACTAAACGCACCAATCATTGTTCGTCAAACTCGTCTAGTTTAAAAACAATCAGTCGACGCGGCGTCCCAGCTAATTACGACCCGTGAAATTGGTGACTGACGAACTTTATTGGGATTTAGCGACTCAATATTGTACTCAATTGCTCCGAGGTAAACACCGTAAACAGAGATTCGCCTTGACACACATGACTTGTCTCGACATATCTATGTCGGAGCGGTCGCATTCACGTACTGCCGCTAATTAAACACCCATAAAAGCTTTATTAAAATTACCAAATATATGAAGACTTTAGTACGTACATTTACGAGTCGAAGTTACAAAATTAATGTAGCAATATAATAAAGGAAAACTTAGACTTGACATAAAAATGTCGCGCAGTAAGTAATAGAGCAAGATTCGTAAGTTATTTATTACGATTGTCGTTGCTTCGGGATGAATTATTCATCTACATTAAGTTTGTATTATTTTTGTTTCCAATATTCTTTAAATATTTGTGTGACTGGTCCTTCGGTTCAGGTTTCTAGGGGTTTTGCAGCTACAGTTACAATAATGTTTCATTTTATGATCATACCGGGTACGAGGTATAAGTGTGATGTGGAATCCATATATTGTGGATGCTTGATCCGAACCAGCCAGTCCCTTGCTGCCCGCCCTCAGCAACACCCTTAGCTGAGGTCCGTACCCCACAAGGGTTGCTCTTAGCGTGTAATCACTTAGTTTATAAGTTTTATACCTTGGGCTGGAGGCCTTAATTTAAGGCATCCAGAGGATAGCCCAGTTAAGCAGCAGACAACCTCCTAGGTTGACCTGCGAGAGGTCATCACAAAAAACCATAGCATCAGCATTTAATTACAATTTTCAGATTTTTATTACAGGTAAAGTTGAGATAGACACAATAGGTGGATGATGTCATCTTTTAGTATTTAATTATTTATTTATTAACTGTTTTCAGCAGCTTTACAATAGTATACAAAATAAAAATATTATGTAACGTAATAAAAAGGTGCGTCTTTGCGAAATTATATAAAGATAAATACTGCGGTTTTTTTGTTTAGAAAGATATCGATATTTGTGCATAATTGCAGCAGTATAAGCTAATTACACTTGTCGTAAAACAATATAGTTGTAAAAGTTAATTGAAGGAAATTACACAAGTCAGCTTCTGGATTAGAAGTTGTAAGTAACTGGTATAAACTTTTTCACTTCTTAGATGTTTTGATTTGATTCATGCAAATGGATCGAACAGTCAGCACGGCATACCTACAGAATATTATATATCTAAGTATTTATTATTCAGCTAAATTAATTAAATTATGCCAAAATGCTGACAAAAATCAGCATTCCTATACAAAATCAGTTTACATAAAATAGTTATGAGTATTTTGATAACGCACATTCGTTTGCATAGAGAAGGTCTTCAAGCATACGGTTCGTAGCGCGTAGGCGGGGCGTTGAGGTGCGCGCGCGCTTGCGCGGGGCGGCGCGCCTCGAGCGGCGGATTACACTCGGACAAAGGCGACACATGAAAAGCGCCGCCGAATCTGCTTATCACACCTTATTGTTTGTTGGCCGCTCGCTGTAATATCACCCTCTATATATCAGCGTTCACGTGGACAGCGTTGATATATTATATCATACGAGTACATGTGTGTGTTTATGTAACGATAAACTTGGAGTAGGTATTACGACTCTCCTTCCCGAGTGGCCATGTTGATAGTAATTACTGTTTTGAAGTGTACCCGATTCCTGGATAAATATTGACTTTTCAGAAAGTAATGTTTTAATGAATTATTGGATTAGTAAACATAAGTTTCTTACTGTATTGTAGTAATAAGACAGAAATGTACCTATTTCAAAACATATCATGTTTGATAGTCAACATTTCTAATTATTTGAATACCCTTGGCTAAATATTTACATAAAGAATTCTCGGGCCGAAATTGATCTTGTCAACCATTTCGGTAAACATTGTTAGGTCAAGCATTAAAAAATATTAAAATATGGTTAACTGTTCGCAGTTCTCAGTTTACTGAGGACCAGGGAACTTGTGATAATCGCCTCCGTGCTAAGAAAGAAGTGAGAGATCGTTAGGAGTACCGATATTTCTAAGTTTCATGGATACATGGATACGTGGGCTAATTGGTGGATTCGCACGAACTCGCCCAAAACGGACGGTCGATTCGCCCACAAATAAATTAACTTCGTGCGAATCGCCTAAAGAAAAAGTAGTATTATTTAAAAGTGTTGATTCGCCCGGTTCGCCCGGCAAGTGAATTTATGCGAATCAACCAATAAGCCAATGTTGCATGATAAAATATAGGATATATCTTGGTCACTTTCAAACGCCTTCGTGACTTTTTTATGATGTTCTCCCATTTCGTCCGGTTCTCGGTTTCTCTCAGGGCGGTCGTAACAGAGAGTTCAGTGAGGGTTACTTGGTCAGACCAGCCCGGCGGTTAGGTGACCGGCCGCGAGATTGTTTCCGTTCTACCTTGCCCATCATCACCAACTTTTCAAGGTTATTTGGTTCCCGACGGATAATATGACCATGGCCGAGAATCCTCTGGTACCAGATCGTGGATAATCTATCTCTTATATACGTATTTGTTCGAGAATGATTTGTTTCTTGGTGGTCCATGGTATGCGGAGCATTTTTCACCAAAACCACAACTCAAACTCAAATTTTTATCTTATTTCGTTCTATTGCCAAGATAAGCCGGGGGTCAAACTAGTCACATCTTGGTGACATTGGAGACCTTTCTGTCCTGTCAAATACGTGTCAGCTTACTCATCGCAGCTTTGGCCATTTGAGTCCTTTTCTTGGTCCTTCGTTCGCTTCTTCCCTGGTCAGTAAGTAGCGATCCGTGGTATAGAACATATTTTAAAAAACCTGTCCGATCCGTGCGGGTGTTGTTAGGTATCACACAGGCAACGGAAGGAACACGGATGGGTTGTAGTCAGTAAAAGTCTGACACGCCCTCCCGCTCCACCCAGAGCGGGAGAAGTTATTTGATAATTTCCCACACCCAAAAAAAAAAAGAAAGGTACCTACTGACAGTATATTTTCAGGAAAAAAGAAAAAAATCCCCATTTTTTTTTCAATGGGGAATTTTACCGGGTGGAATTTTATTGGGCGCGGGCGACGGTTCTTTAGCGGGTGTCTAACAGTCATAACTTATGACCCCTGTTGTAAATTTGCTAATTTTTAAAGGATTTGGGGTTATTTTGGTACAACATTTTTAATTTTAAATAGTAATAACTTTTTCACAGACAGGGAGGGGGGGGGGGGTTTTGATCAGACAGGGTTTTTTTATATTGTATAAACTCGTTGACAAATTCTAGATCTGTAAGTTCTCCCGTTCTGGAGGGTTGTCCGGTTCTGTCGATGAGCATGACTTTTGTCTTCGACTTATTGATAATGAGTCCAACCAGTCCACCCTCGTGCGAAACAGATCAGCTAGCTCCTTTTCTGAAGATGCAAAGAGTGCAGTGTCTTTCGCATATCTCAGGTTACTGATCTTTATTCCCCCGACAGAGACGCCTCCCTCCCATTCTTCTAAGGCTTTCCTCATTACGTATTTACCACATATATTAAAGAGAATAGGAAAAAGAATATACCCCTGTATTACCCCCTTTTCTAGGATAGTAGGATTTATAGGTAGGTGACCTACTTACGTGATCATCTATCCTGTTTCGTCACGAACAATCTCAGTATACTCACTTATCCCAGAGTCACTCAGCTAGTTTTCTACTTAATAGAAATAGAAAGTAACTATCCTACTATACATAACATATGTAGATATGTACTACCATTATATGAATGCAACAAAGTCAGTGAGAATTCACAACATACACACGACGACATGATACACATAATTATCTGCTAGATGATGAGATGTACTTAAGCATGTTACGGCTTTTTAATGAATTTGGAACATTATAAAGAATGTATTATAATATTTCCCAACAGTATGATGGGTACTTACAAGACAAGAAACAAAGTGTGTAACCATTCATTTTTATAAGAGGTATGTAACCTATTAGTAACACGAGCACAACAAAAAAAAAAACGCTTGGTTATGAAGTGAAGAAATAAGACTTAAAATGATTTTCAGAAAAAAAACATCTACTGGGAATTGTAAAAGGTTACTAAAGGCTCGTACAGACCAGCGCGACGCGACTCGAACAATACAATTTCTAAGAAAACTTGACGGTATAACAATAACCGGTGTCGCGTCGCGCTAGTCTGCACAAAGCTTAAGAGAATACGGGGCTGCACCATCCTCTCGTTTGCTAATTATTAATAACTGCTAACAGCTATAGCAGTTATTACTAATGTGAATCACTATAAGCCTTATTTCTTAATTTCATAACCAAGCGATTTTTTTGTCGTGTTCGTGTTACTAATAGGTTACATACACTTGGTGCAACGGTTGTGATGGCAATTCCAAGCCAGCATGTAACGTTGTTATACAACGTCTTCCCATGTCCCATAACTCTAAGATTATATGCTATAAGTAACAAGTGAAATTATATTCAAATTTAAAAAAACCCCCGACACATACATTTCCTCATTTCCCTTTCCTGTTCATCATCTATCTATAACCTATTCATTGAAACCATTCCAATGAGCCCAAACGCGATACCTGTGCAGTAAGTTGGTAAGGGAGTTGGGTATCCTGCAAATTCCAGGTGATGCTGCAGCATCAGTTCAAGGTTACTATGTTCTGCTAATATCATTGTAGTAAAAGAATATCAAATTTCAGACCTGTGGAAGACGCTTACATCCATTCAGCAACTAGAAAACAGCTGATAATCTTCAAACGGTTGAACCCATTTTGATAAAACATGTCTAAGAACCATCGCTAGAAACCCTTAATCGCATTCAAATCGGTTCACCCGTTTAAGAGCTGTCGTGCCACAGACAGACACACAAACATAGCGGTCAAACTTATTACACCCCTCTTTTTGCGTCGGGGGTTAAAAATAATACAAAAATTCCTAGAACAAGTGTTCCAAAAATAAATAGTTTCGAAGATAACATAACACTAGACTCTCGATGTGTGTATCTAAGTTCCATTGATAAGTACGAGTAAATCATTTTCATTCAAACCAATCATTCATATTTAAAGCGTAGAGAAAATTTGATGCTGTAATTTTTTTATGGACAAAAATAGTCTGAAATAAATGTATTGTACATTTATTTCAGACTATTAATATTTTTCTTTTTTTTGTTTCACGTAAGCGTGGTTTACATTTATCGTCGCTGCGCTTTCCATAATCGCTATGTGTTTTTTACACACTTTACTGGAGACGCAAAAAACTGATTTTCTCAAAAAATACCCAGAGTATTCAAATAATTTACTTTTACTTTAATAGGTACATATTTAGCGTGTTTATAATGGAACTTTCGATGTATGAATGTCACATAGCTACATTCCGTAACTCTTTAAATATTGCATTTATTACATAGCTGTTTTTACAATATGTGTGTATTGAAATAACGATTAAACTGCATAAAAAACCGAAAATCACGAAATAACACATAGCGACTTTTGCACGCGCAACGACGAAATGCGAAAGTGAGTTTATTCGTTACACTTTCAAGTTAAAACGGCTAAACGATTTATGATGAAATATGGTACATGGGTAGACCATGACCTGGGTTAGGACATAGGATACTTTTTATTCCGGTAGTACGTTCCCGTGGCATATTTTCTGACCTCCACGCAGGCGAAGCCGCGAGCAAAAGCTAGTAAAACATCTAATAGAACTCGGCAATAGTGTAATTTACTATCAGTGAAAGATTTTTGTGTTCGGATCAGCACTTCTACAGATTACCTCTTATAAAAATTTGTTTAGATTAGCAAGGAATATGTTTCCTGAGCTTAGATATTACAAATTATATGGTAAAAAAAAGCAAGTACTTATAAAGTATTTTTTTTTTTTTTTTTTTTTTTTTTTTCTATTTAAGTAAAATTATGATTTAGATTAATTACAATCGAGGAAAATTTTATTCTAACTGTAATGTAGACCTGCCTGATCTAGGTTTATGAAAAACCTGTGTTCAGGCCATCAATTTACATCAAACATTTAAAAATAATACTACAATAGATTTATTACTATTAAGTTAAAAAGAAGACATTATATTTTCAATGACATAAAGAGTAACTCTTTGGGTATATTATTTTAAAACTAGATTAAGTAAGATATATTATGTTTAAATAAATTAACCAATAATATTAAAGTATAGATAAAGTGGACACTATTATTAATTAGGTAAAGGAAGAGACTTATTAGAGTAGGAAGATAGAGATATTATTTTAAAATTTCTAGTAGTTTTTCCGTGTCGTGTAATTGAGTTTTGACAAATATTCCTGTACTAGTAAGTTACACCTAATATAACTTAAACTATAAATCTTTAGCACTCTGTTAAACTAGATATACAAGAACCAAACGAACGTGAACGCTTTTTGAGTCTACGCTGCAAGAAAGCACTCTGTTTTAATTTCCAAGGGAAAATTAATGTCTACTAACCTATAATGCACTTAGATGTAAGTAAGATGTTCCATATTTGGAAGCATATAGCCTTGCTTTAGGTGGACTACCTACCAATTTTTACGATGTAATGGCTTTAAAGCTTACCTAATATTTCTAACGATTTTCTCGGCGTTTAAGTTTATGTATATGAGTCTCTATGTATACCTGTATTGTAAGGGCTTGCTTATTATTTGCAATTATAGGCATTGATACTGGTTGTTGGCCCACGCGGGGCGGAGCGCCGCAAATTGCCCGCCGTCAGGGAACCCGACTAACTACATATTTACAGCTTTATATGGCGCATAATCGCTGCTCTTATTAAATTTTAAGTGGTTTCCTTTCCTGACGTAACTATGTACTTGTAAACGAATCTGTACGTTCGATTGTAAAGTGCACGTAAGTGGGTACCGCGAATCCTTTGCGGTCGTGGTACGAACATTAAAAAAACCCATCAAACTATTCGTGATGGGTTGGCCAAAATCAATGTTGCGCCAAGTCAAAAATAAGTAAAGTATTTTTTATTATGCGTAATAAAGTGTAATCGTAAGGTTATTATGAATGACAACAATAAACTATTATTAGTATCTACATTCGACTTAGATACTTTGGACGCCTACTGCTGAAAAGATAATATCTTACTGCTAAGAAAACAATATTTGATTAGAAATACAACAAAAGTTCTGTACAGGTGAAAAAGTAACTCTCCTTTTCATCCGAAGCTGATGCTTAATTACTGAGGATAAGAATCAGCATCAAAAATGTTACAAATAAATGAAATCTACAGAAATACTCATACGAAAAATGCAAAAATAAAAAGAAGAATAAAGTAGAAGACCACTTGAAAAGAAGCAAAACAAAAAAAAAGTCTAAATTCTGGAAAATTTCCTAGTGCTAAATTCTCTAAAAGTCAGACGCTTGCTCAACTCTTCTAGCTAATCCTCTAAGCATTTGTTTGCGGACAATTAGGCTCATATACACAAACAGCAAACCCTGCCGAATTCCGCCTTCTTTGAACGCTCACTAAAAAGATTATTTCACTTGAATATACATAACAACTAATTCAATTATCTGTTCCAGTGTCGATAACGTTTCGACTCGTCCGCACTGCATTGTGTCGGCTTTCTTTGAACAATTAATACAATGGGTTTTTTACATTGCAAGGGATTTTCCCGCAGTTCGCAGCTTTTAGACAATAGGGTTGAAACTGACTTTACAAATAGTGCGTACAATATTTCTAGGCGGCGAAGCGGGTAATGCAGGTAGCCACCTTTGTTCAGTTACCGACTTTTATCTGTAACTGTTCTGTCTTGCTTGGAACGTCTTCTTCTATGTTAAAAAGAACTTTGGATGCCTGTGGTTCGTGGTAAATCCAAAGTCTATTTGTACTACCTATCTAACCTATGTACACCTCGAAATACCACATCACAATTTTTTTGTTAATTAAAATAGTGCTACGCCGTAGCATTTTCTTACTTTTATTTTTCACTCCCTTCGAATGAATAAGAATAATTTTATTGTATAAGAAATTACATTCGAATGCGTTGATTCCTGGAACTCATACTATGATTCCCTGTGTCGTGAGATCCAGGCTCCTTCGTTCCGTTTACATTTATTGCTATAATGTAATAGAATATATGCACATTAAAATAAATTTCCTAACGTAATCTACTAGAGAAGGAATATACAATAAAAACTAATACACAAATAAAACAGTATGAATGGTTAGCGGTATAAATACAGTTTGTCGATGACAGAAATAAAATGATGACCGACATGGGGGTTGGCCCGAACGCAAATGGGGAATAACAAGCCCGTATTTGGTTATACGCGTGTAGCGGAATATTCATGCTCACAGCACGTAGGGTATTTAACATTATTCTTCTAACTTTTTATATGCACCCACTATGTATTTACTTTTGTAAGTAACAGATTTTTTATATATGGAACCGACATTTGGAAAAACAGGCCTTCCATACTCAACCTGCACCAGCGTCTTATTTTCATACTTTGCGTATCTAACATGCGTAATATTTTCCAAAATCTATTGCATTTATTTATTTCTTTTCCTGTTGTAGGTAACTGTGTTTATTTGCAGTGCTTAAATATGTCTGTTTGTTTAAAATAAAGGTAATGAAAATAAGTATTTGGTTTTTGATAGAATCTCGTCTTAAATTCGTATACTAAGCTTTGACTTTCACTTCACGTAGCCTGAAAAAACTGAGAAAATAGATCAACGATTCTTTTACAAAAAAATGTTCTTTGTATTTTTTTATATCAGTGTAGAATAGTAATGATGAACCAAAGTGCTTGAACCAAATAAACATGATAACTTTTTTTTACATGGCGTCTCTAAAACTTTAATCGTGTTTTTTTAACACAACGTGATATTCACAGTTGTAGGCAGATATATATCTATGAGTAATATATTAGACATGTGGTTTGGAATGTGTGAAGTTCAATAAATAACTTCGGATCATATAATGGGTTGAATAATATAGAGTAGGACTGGCAGCTTAGATTTTCCGTGAGATCAATTTGAATTTCAACTAAACAATTATGTGGCTATAGGTGCGCAGCCCGGCTCCGCTCAGCTACGTTTATTGACCGAATCGTGGACAAAGCCGATGCTTTTACGACCTCGTAAAACTCGCCATTGTTCAGGGCAACTCCGCACGAAACTCAGGCCCGCTTATTGTTAATACTTAAATAAGATATCCATTTTTTTTATTGTTTAGCCCATTACGGTCTGCGTTTGTACATATTTTGACTCGGACGCCCTTTATGGATGATTTCCCTTTGAGTTGCCGCCTGCCTCCTTAGTTTTTGCAAATGATCACGTGCTGAAAAGTTGTGCGTATTTTTGACCAATACTTTTTTCTAACGTACCGACATTGTTTATAGTCGGCGTCTAACCATTAAGCGTAATTGCAACAATAGTTTTAAATGAACCGTTAAACATGACCGTATACCTTGCCTTATCAGCTACATTTGCAAACTCGCGTAACCTTAGAAAATATTTTGTGAGAAATGAAGATGATGAAAGATATTAAAACATGAACGATATTTAAGTAATAAGTAACACAGGAACATAAGAGTTGAAGTAAGTATTTAATACAATTATTTAATAAGGTATCTCTGAAAAAGTCAATTATTGAAAATAAAAAGCAACCAATAATATACCTCGGAACGACAATAATTTCATCCTGTATGTACATACAGGATGAAATTATTGTCGTTCCTAGTACCTACCGGTCTACGTAATTTTCAGGTATAGTAAACAAAATACGTTAATAAAATATTATGTAAAGCAAAAAAATTACATAACTTTATTACTTTCGTTATTGTTTCATGATTTATGGAACATAACACAAAGTTAACAATGTTATCTATGCAGGTATATGTTAGTGCCTGAAATATCTAGATATACCTGCAACAATTCTCGGAACAAAACCGTAAAGTTTAATCGTTAAAACACGTCAATCGTCCTTTATCATTGTAGCCAATATGGTGCAACAAATACAATTATTGATAGGTACTTACCTAATTTTATATATTTTTGTATCAACCATCTTCACTGTAGGTACCTACCTACTTACTTTAATGATGAAACTGCTTTGTAATTTCTTCTGCATGATTATTTCAACTAAAACGTATGAGCAAATAAACCAAACTAAAAATACTTTTCAAAATGAGTTACTTTACAAATAATTTATATTGATCCCCAAACGACAACGAAACGAATTTAACATATATAAAATGAATACATTTGTACGTGTTAGAGACCTGTATTTATTTGATATAACGACGCAATCGTCAGGTAGGCAGGGGCACCTACACGACTATCGATCGACGGAGTTTCGACGTATTTTATAACCCGTCGTAAATTAAAAGTGCTATAAATATAAATCTTGGTCCGCGTCAAATCGCATCACATATTCGTAGCTGGTGTTATTAAAAACCTAAATAACCGATGCCACTTCAAAATTGACCCGTATTAGGTAGGTACCTCAAATAAAATCTGGTCTTGATACGATGTGGACCGTGTATATTAACGAACACAGTTTGGTCAATTTAAATTGTACCTACAAATTAATTTAATCGCTACGTAAAGTGGTATTGAATTGTAATGTATAATTTTACACATAACAGTATATAATACTTATATACAAATATTATTTCTGTTGCTTTAATTGTATATTTTTGATCTCATTCTAGTGTAATAATAAGACTAGTTGTAAACTAATATAAGTTGTTACAACTTTAACTTGTTTAGTTTATTATTATAACTTCTTTAAATGTTTGTATCTCTACCTAACTCATAGAGTTAGGTTAGGTTAGGATACTTGTTTATCTGAATTAAATGAATACTATTATTAATATACCGTTTATATATTGTTTCCTTATAAATTATTATTATTATAACTAAATATATGATTATCTACAAACGTTTACATATTTTATCAGTAGGTGGTACTGGTTTTGGTGTAGGGTCTACACCATAAATGATCTTAGGCTCATCGATATAATATTTTTGCTGTTGTTATGTGTATGTTACAATAAAATTATTGAAACAACATAAAGAAATATGTATTTTGCTAAATTAATTAATTGAAAAACAACCTTCAAAAGATTGTAAATAGTCACGTGACATGTAACAAAATAAAATTGAATGTTTAAGTCCTCCTCTCCTCATGTTAGTTTCCAAAAACAACTACAATTTAGTGACAACTATGTAGTTTTTTATTAAGCTATTTCTACTTCAAATTTTATGAATATTACAATGCAAAGCTGCCTACAGCGCTTCATTTATTATTCAGTGTGAATTGCAGATGTCTCAACTTTTCAAAGAAACTTGTTGGGCGAAATCCGACGCATAATATTATGCATTTTGTTTGAGAAAAACCGACGAATTTATTTCTAAATAATGTTTTAAGTCTAAATATTTTTATTCGACAGGCATGAATATACTAATAAACTTTTAAACGCAATACCTTCTGCAATATAGCTGTAGGTCGTAGGTTCGAACTCAAGCAGGCGTTTTAGTTTGTGTAAATTATGTCATCACCACTGCTCTCAAGACGGTGAAGGAAAACATTGTTAGGAAACCGGCTTGTCCCAGAACTAAAAATTCGAAGACATGTGACATCTAACAACCCGCACTGGGCCCGCGTGGGTGTTTACGGCCTACTCCCTCTCACAGAGAGGTGGCCCGTGTCCCAGCAGTGGGGACATTATACGCTGATTATTTGTATAGCTAGAGTAGAGGAATTATTATTCCTCTGGATAGTTTTCTCGATATTGCTATCAAATTGACAGATTGCCTCGTTCGTCTTGTTGTCGCAAGCGCTACTTCTGAGCATGAGGTCCTATGGGTTCGATTCTCATGTTGGGCAAAGTGCTATCGGGTTTTTCTTTATGTAATTTCTTGGTGAGTCGCAGTCTGGATTTGTGCCCGGTTGATGGCAATAGCCTCCCCCCTATAACATGGCACTTAAACATAACTGGCGAAATGTGGGTGTACTATAGGTACACCTCTGCCCAACCCTCCGGGAAACAAGCCGTGATGTATGTGGTATCAAATTAACACGTTCGGTGCGGTATCGGGTTGATTATATCCGATGCTCATCTTTCCTCCGGTGCGGGGTAGAAATTACTGTGCCAACCGCTGGTGCGGGACAGATATATTTGGTCTCCGTATGAATATGAATGAGACGGTTAGTGTTTTGGAATTACCTCGTTAAATAGATAATATTGGTACGAAAAAATCGCATCGGGTTCTTACGACCCGATGCCGACTGAAGCAAAAAATTTTACGTCTAGTGCGTTTAGCGGTTCTAAACGACCCGATGCCCGATGACCCGATAGCCGCACTAGATTACATTCTACTTGAGCTAGTGAGGTCCGTGTGTTGAGATGAGTTTTAATGCAAATGATACTGAAAGTGAATAGAACATGAAGCGATCCAGGTAAATGTTTTTTAAGTCATGTGAGGGTGAAAAGCCAACGAAAAATAAAGTAAGCGAAGGTTCTCCTAGACAAATAATATTGGGTAAGCGGAATATATCTGATAATGTATACACTAACCTGTCAACTGGTCACATATTACAATTCCTATAAACTGCAGCCATCAATCCCCAGCCACCAGATTCATCCACACCATCAACCAGTACAACTCATAGTGAACGAATACAAAAATTGAAACACAAAATTACAATACCCCAAACCAGCCTACCAAAGTTTCGATACCCCAATAATTTATTTTTATATGTAATCAACAGATTTGAAAAAATGTTATACATTTTATCGCTATCGATGGTTTTTTATCATCCACAACACTAAAAATGTATCGACACTTTTACTAACCAGTGCGGATAACGGGTCGTAAAGATCCGACAGGCTATCCCTTTATTTACAAACAAACCATTCAGTGCATCTACCTACGATTTCAGCCTTTTATTGAGTGTTTACTTGTCAACATATTGCTATAAAGGAATATGAATTAATCATTATACCTATAAAGATAAGTCCTCCTAAACAGATGGAAGTCGAACGGGTCTTTTCGACCCAACAACGCACCAGGAACAAGTCGTGCTTCGGATCTAATAGACCCCATACCGCACCAGCTGAAAGTCATCAAAATTGACTAACGCAGTGAACGTGTTAAATCTGAACAGGAAAACCTAAATTTCTTTGAATTAATCAAAATAATCACAAATCTAATGAGCTCCAGTCACGTAAACGTAGTAGGCACCGCGTAGGCATGAAAATAAAATTAGATCAATAGTTTTCAACTTTTCATTTGTTTCATACCAAACTCAAGATTCGTTTCTTCAAGACTATATTCCTTTATCAATGCTTATAAAGTTCAGTTTCAATTCGTTTTCTATTTTTGTGCCTACGAAGAACAAAACCACAAGCCTTCTTCTGCATGTCTGCCCAAAGACACTCAGTTTTAATTCTAAGCCAGTGAAAATAGACTGAAACCTGAAAGAGGTCTGATCTGCGTATGGTCTACGAATCTCGTAACGGAATTCGTAGACCATAGACAACAAACATAATAGCAAGAAGTATTTTGTAGTTTTTCTAATACTTACTTTACTCAATTAACTATGTTGGTAGTAGATTAATAAGGGCCTCGCCTCTCATGCACTAGGTTGTGGGTTCAAATCCGGGCAAGTACAAATGTGACTTTTTTCAATTCATATGAACTTTCTGAGTTTATCTTGGACATTACTGACATCAGTGAAGGACAACACCGTGAAGAAACCTGAACTTATAGTTAATATAAGTCTGAATTCGCCAACCCGTCTTGAGCAAGCGAGGTGATCAATGCTCGTGCCTTCTCTGTATGAGAATAGGCCTTTGCCCTGCAGTGGGACAATATTTGGCTGGTATAATTAATAAGATCAATTAATCTGCCCAGCCTTTTCCCAAGTATGTTGGGGTCGGCTTCCAGTCTAACCGGACGCAGCTGAATACCAGTATTTTACATGGAGCGACTGCCTATCTGACCTCCACAACCCAGTAACTGGGTAATACGATACCCCTTGGTAAGACAGGTGTAAGACTTTCGGGCTTCTGACGACTCTTAACGACTGTCAAAGATCCACGAATGACAGCTGGGACCAACGGCCGTGCTTTCCGAAGCACGGAGGAGTCTCGGTATTTAAAGATGGTCACCCATCGACGGACCAACCCCGGCAAGCGTAGCTTAACCGGTAAAGCCCTGATAAACAACTAATTAACGTGCTAATTGACGTGCTTGAGGGTCACCCAGGGCTTTACCGGTTAAACTGATGGATCGACCCATGCAGCTGTTTTTACTTAGCCACAAGCTCCTCTAGTATAATTAATACATAAGGTATTAAGTTGAATAAATACCTTTGAAAAATGATAAAATAATATGTGTTAGGTACATAGAAGATAACATAAACAAAAGATATCTATTGTCTGGCAATTTAGGTATAGGTAATGACGACGTAATCCTTCGATCAACAATACCAACATTGTTGATCGAAGACGTAATCCGAGTTACTAAGGTGACCGTGATCAAGGTGTTTAATCTTTGAATTAAACATGATTTTCAATGTCGTGCTTTCAGTACCTACTAATAGATTTGATTAAAAAACATAAAACCTTTTTCAATGTTGGTATGAAAAAAGAAGAATTTTGAATTTCACTAATGAAACTGAATGCGATCGGCACATCTAAACCGTGTTCAAGAGTGTCAATATTGATGACACTGACAGCTCTTGAACTCGGTTTAGAAGTTCAGTTTCATCGGTGAAGTTCGCCCTTAACGGTAGATGGGCTCTATGATGTACGAAAATGCCAGAAAAGGTGTTGAATACTGACATGATACGGTTGATAGAGATGAACTAGACACTGGCCTGACCCCAAATAAATAGGGATAAGAGCAAAAGGGTATGATGATGAGTACTAGAGGAAAAGAATCAGTATATTTATTCAGTGGAGTCTTAACTGACTCTGACCTTGGAAAAAGACACTGTACCATTTAATGAAAACGATAAACATTTCAGAGCTTAAAAAACTCAAACTTTTCATCATGATGAAACATATGAGAGAGGCAGTTGTCTAATTGTACTTTGTAAGTAATAATCATCTATGAATTACAATTCGGTACCATTAATATAGATTTTATTCAGTAGGTAAATAGTTCACAGGGGCTTGTGGCTAAGTAATAACAGCCGCACGGGTCGATGGATCAGGTTAAGCTACACCTGCCACGGTTGGTCTGTGGCAAGTGACCATCTTTACATACCAAGACCCCTCCGTGCCTCGGAAGGCACGTTAAGTTGTTGGTCCCGGCTGTCATTCGTAGATCTTTGACAGTTGGTACGAGTCGTCAAAAGCCCGAAAATCTGACAACCAGTCTTACCACGGGGTAACGTGTTACCCAGTAACTGGGTGTGGAGGTCAGATATGCAGTCGGTCCATATAAAATACTGATATTCAGCTGCATCCGGTTACACTGGAAGCTGACCCCAACATAGTTGGGAAAAGGCTAGGCAAGTGATGATTTACTAAATTCACACAATACACTCAAAATAAAGCGATATCAATAAAGCACGTTTGCTTCAGGTATTTTTTGTAAATTTGTGTAGATATTCTGTAATATGTTAAAGTTTTTCGCTGGCAGGTCCAACGTATGTACTACGTAAGACTAATAATTCAATCATATCGCACAGGAAGTTTGTATGTACTCTATCACTATTTATATCACTAATACTGATACCTAAAAGTCATTAACATTTTATGTCGGTACATAATTAATCTAAGTACTTACTTACATATTAGAGGCTAAAAGGTATCAGGTTCTAAATCTGAACTTGCTTGAAATCTTAATATTTATTGTCTATCTACTCATTGTATAGTTTTGTTCCTTTGTCATCATTTCCACTGGCATAATAATTAGTTTAACTTTGACGGACGATCATTAAAATGGTTGACATTTCTTTGTTTTTATTCATTTAAATTTCAGTCTGGCACAACATAGAGTGCCTAATAATGAGAAAATACGAGTATCATAAAGCTGTGTTAGATTTTTAATTAATGAACATGTCTTCAGCGTAGTTTATGGCAGTGGTGCGCGACACAACGGTGCGCGCGCGGCGGTACGCTTGATATCGTACGATTCGTATCAACGACTTGTGTGCCTACGTCGACAAGATATGGCCAAGTCACCGAGGGAAAGCTGGATTAAAAATTAATTTAGGCGCTTTCATGTTCGCCGATAATCCAGACATTATCAAGATATCAAATCAAGTGGATTAAACCCACCTAGTTAAATGTAATGCACACGATAACGACTGATTATTTATCTACTTACGTGTTATTCACAAAGTTTTATGTGATATTTTTTCTATAATGTAATACAAGGAAATCACGTATAATCGTTGATCCGTAGCAATTAAAATAGAAACGAGCTGCGAGTCTTGTAATTTTTGCGTCAAGGTTGTAACTAATTTATGAGTCTACATTTCGGAGTCACTGTTGAATTTGACACGCATGGATGTTCTTCGACTATTTCCGGTATGTGTTGTCTCTGTTTGTATAGTTTAATGACGTGTGTGATGATTTAATGCAATGATTAGAGCGACTCCAGGTACACGGTACGTTCAGTTAGGTGTGACGTGTTAACGACCTGTGAGACTGCTGTCAAAGGGCAAACAAGCGCAGGGTGAGCGCAAACACGTGAAGCTCTGTTTGAAGAACGGCCTCTGTGTGGAGAACACTGTACGTCGCGGTGGTCGGGTACACCCACAAGCACACACTCATGTTATAAACATTCACATTCATCTACCCAGATATGTATGACTCAGACGGGTAATGCAGTTGAATCTCAATTCCTGCTGGAACTCTTATTTTAGAAACAATAGGAATTATCAATTCCTGGCAGCTGATGCAGTTTATAATGAGATTATCAACTGTATTTACATGTTATGTCGATTAATGAAGGAAAAGACTTGTTAAGAAGAAAATAGCAAAAAATGTCAGTCAAGCCATCAGAAACCTAAAATAAATGCGGACGGAAGTATGCCTAATTAACTTTAGGACCTAATTACACATATTAGGATGTAATTTGGACCAAAAACTTATTCACTTAAAATATCACCAGTACCAGCCTGAATTCAAGCCTACCAGTTTCTTCTTTGCCACCATTTTGGCGATTAACGTCCTGAACAAGCCGATATCCATAGCCTACTCATTGTAACTGGGGAAACGTGGATCCTGTTTTTGTTTCCGATTCTTTTCGTACTGTTTTTGCATTCGAACTCTGTGATGTTGAACGTGAACATAACTACTAGGAATATTATAAAGCAATTTTATTTAATATTTTTAGTAATATCTCTAAAACGAATACTCAGTAATTAATTGATAATTACTGAGTATTCGTTTTAGAGATATTGATGTGCAGTGGTCTGGAATAGGTAGAGTTGGTTAATAAATATTCGGTACTTCTAAAAGTTGAAAATGTTTGACAGAAACAAATTAGTTTTCTTAAAAGAAAATCTACTGTTTCGGGATTTGCCAATGAAGGTAGTAGGTACCAGCATCCAAATAGGCTCAGTAGCATGGAAAATGACAACACAACAGAACCTAATGGAAGTTATCTAGACTTTCTTCTTCACTATTACAACCAGCTTCAACTTTCTGAGTAACTGACCGACTATTTGACAATACAAAAGTGCCTGTAAATGGTTTAATTGAAATGAATGCTTTGAGTTTGAGTTTGAGTTTGAGAGTTTGAGTTTCTGCATCTCCTTTTTCCTGAAGTAGACACTTCATGCCTAATAATAAGAAATGTGGTAAAATTGTTTCTGCAAAGAGCAAATTGTATGTCTGTCTGCTAACGTGGAACTAATCACATTTCTGCCAAATATTGTATGCAATACTTAGTGTGATTTTCCTAAACTGACCAATAGTGACCAACGAGGTTTTATAACCTGATGTGGTTAGGTGTAAATACAATACCAAAAGAAGTGGAAGACAATGACTATGTGGTCAGTTAGCCAGTGCAATGGTCAAAATATGTCGTCCATATACGGAAAGTCAATCAACATTTCGAAGCAGCACCAGCAATTGAATAATTTCCCTTCTTTCAATTTTCTCGGCGCATTTCACTATGCCACCGACACTGACATTCTGGCTTACAAGAGTTGCAGTAGTTACTAATAGTACGGTGGGCTTGTTCCAAGAATCAGCACTCCGTGGTGAGTATACGGCCTAATGTAATTTTCATAGCGCTACTAAGATAGGCCTACCAATAATTTTATAGATAAGTAGTTACATGGGAGTAGTTTTATTGATAGATTATAACGAATTAAAATGAGCTGTACATAAATAACAATGTATGCCTAATTAATAAATAAAATATCCTAACTGAACTAAAACTATGTACCAAATAAATGAAAAATGGCATCGAAAAAATACTCTGCATAAGTTTTTTTTTGAATCGAAAAAGTACTCCGCATAAGTTTTTTTTTGACATTGAAAAAGTACTCCGCATAAGTGTTTTTTTTTTTTTTTTTGTTATTTGGTCCAGCTCTTGACGTCGATCTCGCCTGCACGCGTAGCATGACAACCATAGAAACGTGTTTTATCGACGGAAGAATAGACATGATGACAAATTGTGAATGTTTATCTGTCATTTTGTCTATTCTTCCGTAGAAAAAACCCGTTTCTATTGTGGTCATGCTAAGCATGCTGATGCGAGTGAGGTCTTTGATGGAACGAGGAAGCCTAGAAGATGCCTGTTCACTCTTACTTTGAAGACTGACTGGTTATATTGGTGCATATGTTATTTATAAAAAAAAAAAAAAAATATATAAAAAGAAAAATTCGATTTACAGCGATGGAGCATCAAGTATTGGAGCGTGGCAGGATTCATTTCTAATTTCGGGAAACAATTCTTGCAATTACCTAAGTACAGAATACGAGTAGGTTTAATTCATTCATTCATTGTCGAAACTAATTTCAAAAGAAAGAAATAATGTTATTTAATACCTACCAAGAGAAGTTCAAAATAATTCAATCATTCAACACGTTGTCAAAAAAAACATGAAAAATTATTGTAAGTATCTGGATGTGAAAGCGTTTCTGTTGCTACGCGCTTTTGCTACGCGACCGTGCCGCGTAGCAGCGTTTAGCGTCTAGTAATACTTCAGTCGTTTCCCTTTCCTTATTTCTCGAGTTAGTTCCTCTTCCTTGTTTTTACAACAAACTGTTATGAATTTTATCTTGAGATTGGTAGGCGTCTAAAATTCATTATATCTTTCGATACATTTTTGTACTATTGTAACCAATACTATGACTACGAAAACATTGCTTATTCATTTATACAATGTGTGTGTTTTTGGGTGTGAATAAATAAAGCATCTGTGGACAATAAGAATTGATCCTACTTTACTTTTAGTGTTCCGCATGTCCGAACGAAAAAACGGAACCCTTATAGGATCATTCGTTTGTCTGTCTGCCTATCTGTCCGTCTTGGACGGACAGATCGTGCATGAGACAGTAGCGCTTGCGACCACTAGACCAACGACGCAATCTTTTTTGTGCAGTGTTCTTTGTGCGCACAAACTTACATTTGCAGTTGGAATGTATGGGAGAACATGTTTTTCAACTAAAATGTTAAGTTTGTTCTTGGGATAAATTCATCTCAACTACGGAACCCACACGCACTTGGCCGGTTGCAGCAACAAAATCAGCGGGATAATTGTATAACACATTGACAATAACATTTACCTTTTCTTTGACAGTTCAACAAACATTCAATTGTTATTTACGTTGTTTCGCAGACGAATTTTTCAAACATAATGACTGGATGGATTTTGATTTAATATGTGTTACGCAAGTCTCAATTGGGGTGCGGGTCACATGTTATAAAGGTGCAAAGGTGTCCACCTAAAAACTGGTTATCACAGCTTCTAGGGCTAAGGTTAGTGCAATGCCTGGACAGTTGTTTAACACTTTTGACTCCACCCACTTTTCATAGAACTCATACGCCATGCCGCCATACATATTGGAAATGAACCCTCCGGGAGGGTTGCCGGCATTTCGTTTGCGCTAAAGTTAAACATCGCGGACGGTCAACGGCATTAGGTTTTAAAACACTATAAAACTAAGTAAAATTGTGTTTTCAGGGGGTCTTGTTGCTATCCGTAGTTTCCAGCCTTTTAATTTTTTTATGAATATATGTAAGCGTGAACAAAAAAAAAAAATCTTTGAATTTAAAACCAACGCAAATAGTAATAAATCTTGTTAAAATATACATCAGATTTTATTTTCACGGTTTATAATTCTGTATTCGCTAAGAAAAACCTACATTTAAAATGAGGCCACCGCAAGGGTTCCCGGCATCCCATATGCGATGCGACTAGGTGAACCGTCCAGGAGGGCTCCCGGCACTGAACGTGTCAAGATTAGAAGTTTTAAGTTCTTTGCGAGTAACCAGAAACAACAATCTCTGCTGTCCAACGTAACAAACTGTAAATATGCTGTATTGCTGCGATTTGATATATGGTATCTTATTACATTACAGACAGGCACATAGACGATCAGACAGTAGGTACCTATGATGTCATGGTGCTATATGCTATGTAAGTAGCAGCGCAATCATGTTGGCGTGGTATTCACGTCTGTTCATAGGTGCCTAGTACTATAACATAAGTTATTCAGTTAAGCTCATTCAGCACCCTTAAATAGATCCGCACAAAGTTGTAATCCTGCCATGCTATTCTGTAAACATCTCACCGTGAAAACTTGGGTGAAGTGAGCTGTCAATAGTGTCAATCCCTGTGGAATGACAGCTCATTCCACGCTCACTTCACCTAAGTTTTCACGGTGAGATGGTTACAGAATAGCACTGCTGTACCCGAATTGCATAACACACGATCAATCATAATCTGAATCATTTTGAACTATATTGCTAACCCATTGCTTCATTTGTCTTCTTAACAACGTAAATAACGCAATGAATGTTGTTGAACTGTCAAAATGAAAAAGATTGTGATTGATCGTGTGTTATGCAATTAGAGTGCTGGACTTTCTGGACTCAGTAGGTAACAAAAGCGGTAGATACATACCTACCAACATTTGTCTTTTTTTGTTTCCTCCCTTTGTCAATCTAAAGCCAGCTCAGTGTTTATAAAATTAAGGAGTTAAAATACATTGGAATGTCCGCTATTCCTAGCCTGGTCAATAGGAAGTGCGGGGCGGTCAGTAGGCGGCAAGATCCGAGGCGTCGGTGTCTTTGATGCTGCTCTCGAAATGCCCTCAATAAGCATCGGTTTACTCAACGTTTAGCGCATTCACGTCCCTACTGTGCATGCTCCATGCTCTAGGGTTGACAGCGAACAGAACAAAGAGTAGTTATAAAGAATAGCTAAACAGCTTTAGAATTTTCAATATTGTACCTACTATGGATAAAAGCTTTTTTAAATAGTTTTCTTATTTTTATGATTTAAGGCTTTGTTAGACATATGAAAGTTTCTGGCTTTTCAGAAAGGCTTAACTTTGTAGGGAAATGCATTTGTTTGGTTTCTTAGTGCTTATTGGCTATTTGTGATCCCATGATGTTGTTTTTAAAACCTATTCTGCAGTTAGACTAATTGAATGACCTTTGAACGTTGCCAATAAATCCGTCGACTGCATAAACACACTTTTCACGAATGTTCACCCTTCCCAATCACTATTTGCACCGCTCCATCAAAAAATTCAACATGTAACATTTTTATAACTGCTGCAGTTAACCATCGTGTTAGAATTAGAATAAAGTTATATCACACTCCAACTTTGAAACGATCTCATCATTATCATCTGCGTAGCCTTTTCCCAACTATGTTGGGGTCGGCTTGCAATCTGGGGAGGAATCTGGGGAGTCTTCTTCTAGTCTACTTCTTCTTCCCAGCTAACGCACTAGGAAGTAATGAAGGGTCTGCGTTTTGGGGGACTGTCTTAAGTAATTTTGACGTTCGAAAAGTGCTGATTCTCAGCCTAGTTTGAATCCTGCCGGGGTTGCGAGTTTGTCCGAAAGGGATATCGCGACCCCGGCACACAGGCAACGGAAGGAACACGGGTGGGTTTTAGTCAGTAAAAGTCTGACACGCCCTCCCGCTCCGCCCAGAGCGGGAGAAGTTAATTGATATTTTCCCACCCTCAAAAAAAAAAAAAAGCCTACTTTATAAATCACTTTTGAATTTTGAATCTAACCGGATGCAGCTGAATACCAGTATTTTACATGGAGCGACTGCCCAACTTTAAAACGATCTATAGCTATTAATTAATACAAAGTTGGTACTTCTATAAGTATTCATTTCACAGCTTTCTTCCTCTCTAAAAAATGTCACATGTAACGCAAAAAAAAGCTGTAAAACTATCGGACATCTTCGTTCAGTGCAGCCCTATTGGCTTAATAAATTCTCAATATTGACTGTGATGTTAAGTCAGTATTATGGGTCTAATTTAAGCGTTTATCTAACTTGAGGCTACACATTTCCGTTGCACACTAACAATAAGTGACAGCACTTGAATGTTCCATTCATGTTTCTATGTTTGAAATTGAAAGTGAAGTAAGTTCAAGTCAAGAACAACCTTTATGCCTCCATTTACACATGATATATCATAACTTATAGGTATTCCCACAATGGGCTGGGCAGAGATGTATTAATTAGCACCCACATTTCACCAGTTTTTTTAAAGTCCTATGTAGGTAGGTAATAGCAAGCTAGTCTACTGCCATAATCCGTTGGTGCTCTAGGCTCCGGGCTGATTTTGAAAACGTCCCAACGAAAATTCCCAATAATATCCTACCTTCATTTCTATTTCACGAAAATGGATTCTTACACGTTGTATTAAGCTAAAGGAGACAAACCTAGATTATTTCCTGAAAAAAGATTTGCCACGATCTGCTCAAATTACCATAACGACTGAAGGTTCAACGTAAATCACAGTAAGACGTGAATAAAATATATCATTCTTGGATGGTCCTTACGTTCGCCCTTTGACAAAAGAAAATTCTGGAAATCCTATAAGTATGTGTCTCTGGGAAATTATGAACATCTTGGGAGCTTTAGAAGCTCTTATAAAGGAGGATATCTATATTTTTAGGAAGCTCTATAACTGTATGCAAACATACGGAGACTGTAACTACAAAGTAGAAAATGTTGGCATAAATTAGTAAAGTACAAGTGTGACTTAACGTTTCTACTACCGGAGTGAGTTATCCTACCTCATAATCAGTTACATACCTACCTACCTCACACTTAGGCACAATAGACACGCTCCAAGTCGAGAGCCGTCGGCAAGACAAGCATCTTCTTACGTAAAGTCCACTTTTTAAAACAAAGCAATCTGCGAGTTCGTAAAACGTGTGCCGGAACATAGCGAGACTAATCGCAATTAATCAAACTCGCACATCTTTTGTTATGACTGTAAACCCAGATCAGGAAAAAGATACAACAGTATAGATTAACATGAATTTATTTAGTTTATCAAATGTGTTTCGTGATAGTGCTGCGTAAATTCTAACAATTCATGTGTCCACAAACGATTTTCAAACATCAACCTTTAATACAACAAGCACAAAAATGTCACCAATTTATTACGTCACACAATGTACTTATGTCCAACATAGGAATACAATGATAAAAAACAAATGAAAATGAATATTGTTAGCACCACAATATTATACATTACTGTTACCACAAAACAAAACGATAAACAATCACGTTACTTCCTCGGACTGGGCATGTTTCAATCAATAAATAATATATCGTAACTCAGCATTTAACAAATAGACTCAATCGTAATTTTACTATTTATGTCAAAATTATAATCAAACCCCGCCATAATGATTTTACCCACACAAATATTATGATTCCTCAAGACAATGTCGTTTGTGAATTGTGTGATAATTCTTTACCGTGTTATGCTATAGAAATTGGCATAAGAATAAATTATTCTAGAATTTAAGCTATTATTTACAGAACAATTAATACTAGGAATAATCTCATTCAACGTAAAAACTATTTGCACCTACTTCTCAAGGCCACAAATGCGATGATGCAGCATTATCATGCGATATAATAGCACATCTTTCACTGCCGTACGTAAAACTCGTACTTATGAGATTCGCAATGAAAGTAAAATTACTTAACTCAATTTATGTAAAGGTTTTGCATCGTTAACAACGTTGAAACAATAGTAAACAATGAAATCAATCATTAAATTCAACCTCTTTAAACAATGGTTAGTTTATAATCTATACAAGCTACCTTATTTAAATCACTGGGAAGGCACTTGCAGCATTGAGAAATAAATAAACCGTTTAAAAATAATCATTTTAATAATACTTAATTTTAATAATAATATAAAAATATAGTTATTCTATATTTACAGTCAAGAGACAAAATTCAATACATTACATTAATCTGTACCGTTTAAAAGAAATGGTACTAAAATAGCTATAAGGCGTGAACACTTAGTTAACTAGAATTAGGACTAAAACATAACGTAGGTAAACGTTTCTGGTGCAACGGCTATTTCAGTAATGGTAGATTTTACAAGAGCATTTAACGCATGTGGCAAGTATCTCATTAAAGAAAAAGCCTTAGCTCCAGAAAGTTGGTTAAGTGTCTCCGCTTACAGCCGTTAGGTAACTAACCGTGTAGTACCCAGGAGTATTAATTTTAAAGTTTTTACTATGATGTTGAAATCCGACACGCGTCACCACAGGATTGCACTAAATTTATCACACATTTGTCGTATACTGTGGATGCACTGCGACGCCCTGTCGGGGCCATTGTTTAGTAAGGGGCGGCGGTGTTCGAACCACCGGTTAAAGTCACTACGCGAAGTTGTCACTGTGGGCACAGTAGTGTTGCTGATGTGGTCACAGCAGCGGCACAGGGGGCACACCTGATACCAGGGGCTCGGGGACACCTTGCAGCACCCCCTGGTGGTAGTGGTGGTGGTGCATCATACCGTTCATCATCTGCTGGTGGTGTAACATCGTCGCGTGGTGCAGTTGCGCGTGCTGTAATGACGCGTGGTCCCCCTTCTCCTTCATCACCACTTCTTCGCGTTTCTTCACTTGTTTGCGCTCCTTAGCGCGTCGGTTTTGGAACCATATTTTTACCTGCAACAAAGATAGTTTTGTTAGTGGGTGTAAAAGGAAAACATTATTGTTCTTCACCTTGAAGTACCTAGATTATTTTTATTCCAAGTCATTCTTTATGAAATTGTATAATATTCTATTTCATTGTGTGCAATGCTAACGAGGTTTATGATCAGCATGTACCCACAGCCAAACCACAGCTATGGCTGGCTAGTGGCTGCGGACACTGTCATACTCGTACTATGCTGAAAGTTTACAGAATTAGTAAGTATTAGGTACTTACAGTTCTCTTTTAAACCTAGGTAAATATATTTTTATTAGATTTATTTTAGTTTCAAATTAAATATTCATTAACTAAATCAAATCAAATCATACATAAAGCACCTAAAGGAGCAGTTATAGGTAAGTAGGTACTGACCTAGACTTTTTGACTCCAGCATGCAGTTAAAAGTCTTCTCCGTCTGGGTGTATAATGTAAATCAAGAGATTGATATAACGTGACTTGCGCATTACTAGTGTCCGCATTAACCTCTTCTCTTAAACTAAATATGCTACTAATAAAAGTGTGTTTAGTGTGTTTACTTCAATTACCTGTCGCTCAGAGAGTCCAAGGCTGACAGCGAGTTCGGCCTTGCGTCGGATGGTGATGTACCGACTGTAGTGGAACTCCTTCTCCAGCTCCAGGCGCTGGTGGTCACTGTACACCACACGATACTTGTCCTTCGTGCGCGTTTTACCTGCAACAATGTCATCTTCTATTAAATATTATATAGTCTTCTTCTCAGAATGTTTTTATTACAACGTTCTTCACATACATAGTTTTCCATAACATGACATCAAGCCTGTTGGTTCCCCCCAAAGGGGTGGGCAGTACATCAACATTTCGCTACACAGGTTTAAGTCGAATGTAATAACAGCGGCGAGCCTATCGCCCTCAACTGGGCTCAAATCCAGACTTCGGACGGCCATTTCGGCGGAAATTCCTATTATAATGGAAATATAATACCCAGTAATGCCTTTGCCTTTCCCGGGGTTTTTACTTAAAATCTGAGTTTCAATACGGTAATATTTAAATTCGAGCCAATAGCCCTCAATCATTTGTTACATGTGCTTTTTTGATCAAATTATGAAAGAGGTAATTTCGAAAATGTTGGCAAACGTGATTTCGTCTCATAAATGCCCCAACTACAACTTTAGTGCAACATAATTCCTCGATTTACTCCATGAGAAGTCTTTTATATTCCCGTAACGAGTCACGCAGCCGCGGAGCGTAATGTAGGGAGAGTTGTGAGGGCACAAATCCCGAGGGCTCGATAAGGTAAAGCCAGGCGGCGGGATCAAGGGACGCCGAGTGCTCGCGGCTTACCGTGGATCAGGCCGGGACCACACCTTGCGACTGACAAACCTACGGCCCCTTCACTAGCATCAGTTTTCTTTTATCGTTTCTTATATTTTGGATCCAAATTTAAAATTGAAAAAAAAAAATGTTTTACGAAAATCGATAGACGATGATAGTCTGGAAATCAGGTTTAGGACAATTTTTTTTTTCAGCGTTCTTTTGTTTTGCGATTAGACTCGATTACCTAATATCAATAACAAGATTCTATACTATTGTTAAATGAACATCATGTTATGCACATACGAGATTGTATATTGAAACGTTATTGTTTCAGAAATGATAAATTGTACCGAGGAATTATAAGATAAAGTCGGGTATGCGATTCATTTGATATTTGCACAAGACCATAGCAAATACTGCGAAAGATAATTAACTAATTAAATCAGAAACTATAAGGTAATTTATGATTTAAATTGCAGAAGTTGCCCGAGGTAATGATGCTTACTATTCAGTTTCCATTGATGTTGAAAAGGACTAACGCATTTTGTGAAAAATATGAGATGCATACTTATATACTCACATCTAAATAAGCTCAAAAGTTGCGCAATAATCACAAGGTCACATGGTATCTATGTGTGTTTTGGTACATAAAGAGTATTCAAAACTCCAAAACCCACTATCATGGAGGATTGTTGAGTGATATTTACGTTTAAACTTTACAACACTAATGTAGACTCACAGATTAGACATTAAATCTGTATGAAATGGGGAATTCTGTGGGATTTTTCGTAGTGTCGAAAATGTAAATTTTGTTTACAATTTTTATCTGCAGTGTAGATGTCTCAACGAGTAAAATTACCAAGATACGTATATCTATGTACATAACACTAAGACAGAGGTGAGGTGTCTACTTGTGTACCTACTCGGAGTGTGTAAATATTCCTTATCTCGGTATTAAGAACTTCATAAATTATGTTTGTCACTCGCGAGAGAATCACTGTGGAATTAGACACTTTACGTAACATTCAGACTAAAAATAATTATTACAATTAAGTAGCCTACTTTCGTACAAGTAGGTATTCTTGACATTAAAATATTGAACTTGAAATGCAATAGAAAATCAACACTTGAAAATGGCAGTCAAATAAGTGTGTGTCAGTAGATATTATATTTATGGTGTCTGTGCGTATTGAGCGCGAGTAGGTAAACACATGTTTTACCTGGGGTGAAACTAGGCTTTATAGTATAACTCTCAAACAACAATATACCTACGAAGCAAGAATTGCCCACCAATTACCGCTAGACATAGTAAACAATAACAAAGAAAAGGTAACTAACCTTAAAGTTTGATCTGCAGTAAATCGTTACACAATATACAAGCCGACAAGATTCTACAATATTTACAACATAATAAAAGCGATAATATTGTCTTTACCACAAGGGGTCAAAAGACAACACGGTGACATGTTTTCGAAGCCTACTACAAGATAACTCTTTAGAGTGCTCGAATGACAGAAAATTATAACTTGAATAAATTTCCGGTTAGGGGAGCAAACAAAAAGGGATGGCTGTTAACTGGCAGGGCAAACAAAGATGTGTTCCATCCATCGGCGATGCAGTCGATGCGGCGTTTGATAGCAGGCGCTAAGTGCTATAGCAAACTGCTACGAAATTGTCCATTTTTCTCCCCATTTTTGGCCGTATTTTCGAGTGAGTGATTCTTATTTTTAAAGTGCTTGTATGAATAGTTATAAGTTAATTAATTAGTCACGTCCCCACTCTGATAGATAAGTGGTATTGAAAGTCACCTTTATTATCGTATTGTTTTCGTTTACCTACTTCTATTGTTTAATTTAAATGTTGTTGACATTTAAAAATCTCTACTAACATTGAAGGACAAAAGCAAATAACGATTTTTATTCAATCTATTGTACAAAAAATATTTACCTTACTTTTATTTTAAGTGATTGACATCTTTATACAACCTAACAACTAAAACCTCAATGTTAAAATTATAGAATGTATGGTACAAGTAATAAAGTAAATAGCTGCATTATCATATGGTAAGATTTAACCAAAAAATACTTGGTTGTTTGTGGTAGGCAAACATTGCGGGCGGGCGCGCCGGAGGGCGGCGGCGAATTCTGTTTAGTTCGGTTATCATGGACAAATAGGTGCACAGGCACTTAGATAGCCCGACTGACAGATAAAACGGGGCAAGTTAGACGGGGTCGGGGTGGATACAGTGTATAGCAACGACAGTTTTAGCGATTTTGAAAAAGGAAGGCTGAAGAATTAAACATTATGTTGAGTATTACTTCGCTATTCAAAATGGAGTCCGAATAATCTCCAAATACAGAGATAGAAAAACTCGTAAAAAAAAAACGATTTATTTTTTTGGGTAGAGGAGGAGAATCAGATTTTCAACATAATCATTTTGTATCTACTCAAAATAAGGCACACAATTCGGAAGCAGTAATGAGAAAGAAAGAAAATACTTTTATTTGCGGTAAAAAAGACGCAAAGAAAGAAAAAAAGACCAAAATAACAATTTGGAGAAAAATATGCGTCTCATCCACGCAAAACGAGACAGAGCCTCAGTGCTGGTTTTCAGGGATGGCCGGATTACAGAGGTAGGTAAGTTAAATTTCTATTTTGTGTTTCACAAACTGTGTCCAAATAAACATTATTCTTTCTATCTAATCGGTAATTTCATTAATGTATTTTTCCCACGGTAAATCACTTCAGTTGAACACAATTATTGTACACTATAAAGGTATTTGTGAATGTGTTTAATAATTATTATAGTATATAACATATTACTATAACAATATAAGCAGGAATTACGATAAGGCGAATCGCTCTTTTGCTCGAAGATAAACCTATGTATGTCGCAGTTAGGGTTGCCAACCATACTGTTAAAAACAGTATTATACAGTTTTTCTCTCTAACGTACTGTTTACTGTTCAACAAAAATAAAGTATATGAATATACTGTTTCACTGATATCTAGAGCTATACCTAAATAAAAAGCTTAATTTACTACGGAGCACATCATGCATGTAGTACCTACTGGGCATGGGCGCGGTTGTTCAGCTAGCCTGAATTTCATTATGAAACTGTGTAAATAAATAAATAAACTGTTAATGTCTCGAATTGTCAGGACGAAGTAAACAGATACTTAATTTTTATCAGAATACCTTTTAGGTACTAGTAATAGAGTTATTACTTATTACTGCCACCATCGCAGTATTCACAAAATGAATGTTTTGAGTGATGAATGCTAAGTGGTGGGACGACAGAACTAGAGCTTCAATACATTTAATTAAAAAATTGCTCCTCTTTTATTCGGTGAGGAAGCCTTCAAAATCTTCAAAATCTTCAATTGGTGCTAAATTGATGAGTTGCGCTAGTAGCACTAATGAAAATTATATACTGTCTATTTTTCCAAGCTACTGTTTATTTTTCCGAAATACTGTTTATTTTCCTACTTTGACCATAATATACTTTGTTTCTTGCACAAAAAGTTGGCAACCTTTGTCGCAGTCCTTAATTGTAGTAAAGTGCTCAGTCAGAAAATTTGTTTTTCTCCCTAGTTATTTCGTCCAACATCATTATGTCTACATTTAGATCGAATTAGGAAAGAAGAATGACCAGAATTTCTAAGTTAGTATATTGATAATCATATTTATTACTCCTTTTGAGAGGAGAGCACCTACCTAATTATATTAAATAAAGAATCTCCCGAATACACACTACTATACAAATTCCCTGTGGTCTAAAATAAAGGTTTTATTATTATGATTGCCCGTAGCCCGTAGAGGCATTTCATTTGCTAGACGTAGGCTGGAAATGAATATAAAATGGTGAATTCATGACGCATTTAATTGATTTACAAGATTACCAGTGCATAAATTATCGAACATTACCGATTGCTTGTCAAACACGTACTCGGGTTTAATTGTGAAAGGAAAACTATTAATCAGGAGTTATCAGCACCGCCCGTGGCTTTGTCGGTCTGCCGAAATCCCGCTTTCAGTTAACGCGCGATAATCGCGACTCGGTACCGATAGCGGTGTCTTTGATCATATTGACTCAAACGCTTGTCATATCACCTGGTAACCTTCTTGTAAGCGCCTGTAATACGTTTTTGATGGACGAGGGCGCGGCCGCTATCGGCTATCAGTATCACGGATACAAACTGCCAAAAGAGTTATTGAGATAATCGAACTCGAGATGAGTGATGCGGATTTGATAATACATAGCTCACAGATCTGTTCTGATTTCACAGATTTGTGATTTTATCAGTCTCTTTAGCTTGCTATATTGTCGAGTAGGTATATAAAGCGAGGGTGAATTACAATGTTACCCGTGATCCTGACACTCCCCCGGGAGGCGTCCGTGTTTGTGTGGAAGGGCTCGCAGAGGGCGGACCATAAAGCGGCTCGGGCCAACTTTATATCCTGTTTTACTTCCACTTAGGGCTCGTCATGCCTGCAGCCCAATATCAACGGCGCCACCCGGTACGACTTCCTATAGGGCAGATGGATACATAAATTCTTTTTAATTAGGAAACTGTCATATAAAAGGCACCGAATAAAGACAAAAAAATATAAAATAAAACAGTTTTGGGATATTTGCATTATTTCATTAGTCTTCGTTTGTTTATTATTTTTGGCGTCAAAACAAAGCAAATTAGTACATTACTGTCGCGGCCTGCAAAAGGGGCATTGATGGACGAACCATACGTAATTCCATCAATGCCTGGTTGAGGCCAAGGCTTATACCTACTTAGTCCTTTTCTCAAATAATGCGCGAAAATTCAAACTAAGTAAATTAATGATAAATTCCAGAATCAATGACGACTAACGACAATTTTTCACGCGCCAATATGTTCATTTGCGTCTCTTTTACTTCAAACAGTTCTATTTGCAAGCCAAATCGAAATTTAAATAAAGTCTTTGTGAAGTTACCTCCTTGGTTGTCATGCTTTGAAGTAAAAGTTCGTTCCATTTTTAAATTCCACGACAAATATTAGTAATTTATTCCGCCGTTTAACACGACAGATATGGATTTTCATACTAATATTGCCGGCCGCCTGCTCGGATGTATTTGATCATAGAAATATAAATAACAGATTTGACCAGTACAGCATTTTCGATTTATCTCGAAGAAGGTTGTCAAAATAATGCTGCCAAGCATGTTTTCACAACACAATAATTAATCGGTTAGCGTAGGCCATCTACGCAAATGACCGAATCTGCGTGATTGATGGTAGACGTCAGACGCAACAATACACGTAATAGCATAGCATGTGATGAACTGATTCAATACAAACAGTTTTGGTCTCGCACAGCATGAAAGTAAAATTTTAAATAAAGAAATTGACTCCAGAAGAACTCCGAAAGGCGCATTATTTACGAAAATAAAAAAATTATGACTGATAATCCACGCCTACTGTCCGCTCCCGTCTTTTTTGCAAGCACCCTGGCGCGCGACTACCACATAAACAAGAGAGAGCCTTCAACACCATTGGAAAATTTCTCAACATCCATTCATGCTTTGTATTCCGAAAGCCATTTGTCAGCTTCGATATATTTATCTCGTCGAGCGTGAAATGTCGACAGTAATCTCCCGCCGAGACATGGGATTGGTGAATGTAGACAAATAGAGATTTATTTCTTCGAATGTCCCCAGGTTTGTGCAAACACGACTCAAAGGCAAATAAAGGCAGAAGGTTTTGTACACAGAAAGCCGGTCGGGAAGGACGTTGTGGACACAACCACAATATAAACACGTATTACATGTGTAAACTTGACATTGTATTGATGTAACGTAACGTAATACTTGTAACGCATTTATCGTATGTAGGTAACGTTAATTGCTCAAAATTTGCGTGAAATTCTTTGACTACGTTTTTAAAGACATAAAGTTTAGTTCCACTTTCTTTTTTCAGATTTGCGAACGAAAAATTAACCGCACAATATTTCTGAATCGTTTTAAATACAGCGGAACATTTTATTTTCTACGAAGAACCGAAAACTCAAAAAAATATTTTTGGCTCAGTGCAGCAACTTGGCAATAGGTAACATACAATATCGAATTGCGGCAGAGCGGTCGCGAGGAGCAAGTTGGCAAAGATTTAACTTGTTCAGTTAGGTCCCGGGGGCGCCATTTTCGGTGATTGTCGCCGGGAGCCGAGATCCCGAGCATCCCGCGCCGCGCTCGGGATTAATTGCTCGCTCCATGCACTCGCTCCCAAGGCTCGCGTTAACACACAGCCATTCCAGTAAACGCAAAATAACACATCTAATTTTATGCCCAGTGATAATTGCAACCACTTGACAAAATTATGGGAGGAAAGGGTGACAAGGATAAAATGTATTAACAGAGTTATGTTGGACATTTGAATTAGAGATTAAAATTATGGTTGTTTTTATTAGGGTTCCGTAGTAAACAAGGAACCCTTATAGTTTCGCCGTGTCCGTCTGTCTGTCTGCGGCTTAGTTCAGAGACGGTTAATATAAGAAAGCTGTAATTTGGCATGGGTATACATATTAATCACGCCGACAAAGTGGTATAATAAAATCAAGAAAAATATATTTTTTTAGAATACCTCCCCTACATGTAAAGTGGGTGGGTGGTTTTTTTTCTCGTCTATCCCATGGTGTGGGGTATCGTTGGAAAGGTCGTTCAAAAATATGGCGAGTATGTGCAAATAATTTTCCAATTCAGGGATCCGTTTGCGAAATATTAAGCTTTAAAGCGCTAATTTTTGTTAGAGTCAAGTGTCCCCCCCCCCTGTCAGCTAAATGGTTGTACTTGGATTGTGAAAAAAATTACAGCAGTAGTATATATAACGAAATTAAAAGGAAAACTATCACAGCTAAGTAGGCTTTACAGGTTAACGAGTAATAATCAACCAACTTAAATTTGCAGTTAGAAAAACGTGATCTCCCATACATTCCGTATGGGAGAACATGTTTGTCAACTACAATGTTAAGTTTGTTCTTGGGATAAATACCTACATCCCAACTACGGAACCCTTCATGGTAGACTGGAACTGGCAGTTGTAGAGAGGAGGAGGAGTTGGGGAAGATGTATGGCTAGACGCAGAGATGGCGAATGGAGTAAGGTTTTGACCGAAAACTGGCCAAGGTTAGGCCAGGAACGGCAAAAAACTCTTTGAGCTGAATATATCGCCGAAGTTATGGATCAGGGCCGCAGAGAACCGGGAAGTATAGCGTGCCTGTAGCTACTATAGGTAAGTACCCCGTTTTCTACAGACACACGTGTTATTGGGTTTTTCTATCTAGAATTTCTCAGTAGCAGCCCGGAGTCTGTATTTGTGCCCGGTTGATCGCAATAGGATCGCCCCCTATTATATGGGACTTAAACATAACTGGCGAGATGTGGGTGTACAGCTCTGCCTAACCCTTTGAAGAAACAAGGCGTAATGTTATGTGAAAACAGCAAACGACCAAAACTGTTTTTGTATATATTTTATACATAACTAGCTGCCCGCCCCGGCTTCGCTCGAGTAGCACTAAGTACGTATCTACGGCGCACCTACCTGCCTACCCTACCTACCCTACCTACCCTACCGACCCTACCGACCCTACCTACCCTACCTACCCTACCTACCCTACCTACCCTACCTACCCTACCTACCCTACCTACCCTACCTACTCTACCTACCCTACCTACCCTACCTACCCTACCTACCCTACCTACCCTACCTACCCTACCTACCCTACCTACCCTACCTACCCTACCTACCCTACTAAAAAGTATCCTATGTCCGTCTCCTGGTTCTAAGCTACCTCCCCACCAATTTTCAGCCAAATCGGTTCAGCCGTTCTTGAGTTATAAGTGGTGTAACTAACACGACTTTCTTTTATATATATAGATAGTTATTTATATGTGTTAGTATGTCGTTGAAATAGTGTAGTTTATATTAGGTAAATACCTATTTAAATATTACTGTAACATAAGCCTCAATTCACTGAACGGGCTATGAATAGAGGGCTTAGGATGGTTTATTTTCCTACGTGTCAAAATATGACACAAGGTAGTACCTACTGTAGAAACATGTAGTGAAATTATAGTCACTTTATATTACAGTGACAGGGTGAAAATAGACAAAATACCTAGCTAGATCGATTTGTCACCCCCGTAAACCCCTATATTGCAACTTTCATCGAAAACGTTAGCGCCATTTTCGAGAACGTGATTACAAATATATATATTATATATATACAAATATTGCTCATTTAATAGTAAAGCATTAGCAGTCATCAAGCGACCTAAGCGAAATTATTGGGAGGGATAAACTGGTTACTTATTCTAACAGAACGATTGGTAGGCAGTCGACTGCCCTGGCTTGAGGTCTTAATTTATTAAGTCATCCACAGGATAACCGGATTAGGCAGCCGACAATCCCCTACTAGGATGACCTGCGAAATGCCAATCATAAAAAAAATTGTCGACAATTTGCGACAGACATGCCGTTGATTTAGGGTCCCTTCATATTTGGCGTAGTCTAGCGTAGAGTACCTGATAGGCGTTCGACGTCGTTCCATTTATCTTTCATCGGTACCCATCAATACATTCACCTAGGCCTATATGCTCATAGACTTCACATCAATGATTCCATATCAACGGTCAATAATTGGGATTATTAATAGCTCACAAATAGCACAATAATTCACTTTTAGAATCTGAAATCTCCACACATACGGCTTTTCAGTAGGTACTACTCTTAGTCCCATTTGCACCACAAATCACTAAATGTTTAGCGCTAAACATACCTATTTAAGTAATCATTCGTCATCTTCATACGATTGACAGAAAGAGAATGATGATTAAAAAAATATGTTAGCGCTAAAAAGAAAAAAAATAAAGAAAATTCCGGTAAACATGACGCAAAGAAAGAACACATACATAAAAATAACAATTTGGGGGAAAATATGTGTCACAAACACGCAAAACGGCGATCGCTCAGCATAAAGCTTCGTGCAGACCAGCGCGACGCGGCAGCGCGACGCGACACCGGTTATTGTTATACCGTCAAGTTTTCTTAGAAATTGTATTGTTCGTGTCGCGGCGCGGCGTCGCGTCGCGCTGGTCTGTACGAGCTTTAATGGTGCGACCCTATGCGAGACAAAGCCTCAGCACTGGTTTTCAGCGACAGTCGCTAAACGTATGTTGTGGTGCAAATGACCTTAATGATTTGGCCGGAATTAATTTTAATTATCATCATTAAAAATAAATCTTTGCGGCATCTACGAAGCGTTTAAGTTTCTACATTTGCTACGCTGCATCTACGACTAGTGCTAAGGCTCACGCTGGACAGAGCTATCATTAAGTAAATTCAATACTGTGATAACTTTATGAAGTCTGAGAAAATAGTGTCTATCATTATTTCTTGATGCTAATACAAACACCTTCAAACATATTGCGGACTATTGATCATGTAAAATAACAAGGTTGCCTCGAAGGGTATAGTTGATCGAAGCCTGGAAGAGATCGCAGTAAGCGATAAGGCCGCCCATTGTATATTTTTTTGTATATTACTTTTTCTTTATGTAATGTATAATCTGGTGTACAATAAAGTATATAAGTATATACGAGTATAAATAATAACAAAAGTATAGACAGATACTTATATTAACGTTACAACGTTTAAGGCTCAGTGTGTCCTAAGTATGTGATTAAAGTTTTATTCTGATCTTACGGAAGGATAAATCACTCTCAATCATAGGCTACAACTAAACCATGTTCTCGCCTCCTGTCGCCGATACAACTTGACTGTTCCGAACTTCGCGCAGAACGCTGCGCAATAACATTTTTAGGAACCAAATGGTGACATGAGGCGAGTGTGAGTGAGAGAACATGCGTGAAAGTTCGTAGTGACTGACTTCAGACCAGCACGCGTAGCATGACAACCATAGAAACGGGTTTTATACGGGCTTTGTCGACGGAAGTATAGACAAAATGACAGATTGTGATTGTTTATCTGCCATTTTGTCTATTCTTCCGTCGACAAAACCCGTTTCTATCGTGGTCATGCTAAGCGGGCTGGCAAGTTATATATATCGGCCGTATTATATCTAGGTAAATGTTGCTAGTACCTACATATAAATACATACTCACGCTAAAATAATACAACGCTGCAATAAAGTTATTTCAATAAAATCAGTAGCCTAATCAGAGCGTGTGCCGGTTATCTAAAACAGTAAAACTAAAAGGGTATATTAGGATTATACATATAATATAATGAATAGTTAGGTACCGTATTTTTTATTATATTATCAATAGTACGTAAAAGGTTCTTTACACTTTTATATGACTATAAAGTTGATTAGTTTGCTGCTAACCTAACCTGACACCATTACAGGCAATAAAGACACTCATTGTTCTGACTAATTTTACGTGGTTTTCGGTTACAATTGTAGTTTAATTTGTGACGATTCTTAGAATAATAACTAGTATGTAGCTATATAGCTTATTTTTTTAGTTAGATTCCATGATTGTCTGGCAGTTTGAATACCATATTACCCGGTTTTCCTCAAAAGACCATCTCAAACACTAATCAGCGTAAATGGAGGCTGAGGAATCCGCGCGTAACACAGAAATTACAAAAAGTTACAATTTACAATTACTTCACATTTTTTAAAGCTTAACACAAAGCATGTGGGCTATGTTTATGACTTGTTACTAGAATTTACATATTTGTAAGATTTTTCCGTTACAAATATGAAAGACCGATTGGAACCGTGCACCTAGCTTCTGACGTTTCATAAGTGCCCATGAAGGTTTATGTGAAATAAAATATTTTGTATTTTTATTTAAAGGGTTTTGTGTTGCACGGAATTGTTAAATTTCAAATTTGTAAATTCTAACTTGTGAATTGTAATTGTAAAGTTTTGTGGTTTATGGCCCAGGTAGATAGACCTAGTAAAAAAACTAAAAGGAATTAAATAATGTTATGAAAAATAAATACCTGGCTTTAAAAAAAAATAGCTGAAACGTTTATAGAGGTGTGAAAATTAATATTATTATATTAGTACCTACTGCATTTTGTACAAATAGTTTTTTCAGACTGTTAGCTTATAATTAATATCTTGTTTGAAAATAAAGAATATGAAACTGGTTTTTTTATTACCTTAGTATACCTATTTAGAATTCCAGATGGCTAAGCGATACTACTACGATTAAATCCACTCTGTTATTACCTTCTGCAAAATAGAGAAATAGATACATCCAAATCGGTAATTTTTGACACATTAAATTATTAAAATGGAAGCCCTTCTAATTGTTTGAAACTGGCAAAAACAATTTCCAAAGGAAGGTAGTTACAGATACATATCGGAATCAGTCAGAATTATGAATGTTTGTGTATACATCTGTTTTATGAGCAGGTAATTTGTATGATTCCGACTTGGCGTCGTCCGTTTAGAAACGGTCAGTTATGAAATATGCTGAAGCCAAATTGTAAATTGCCTAGTCACTATACATATAATATGCCACAACATTTAATAGATAATTCAAACGCCGTTTACAAAATTCCGCGGCAAATCGAAGTATTTAGTTATATTTCTTAAGGCGCCAGCCGCCGGCCGATGCACCGGGCACCGCTCGCTTCGCTCGCTCGGCTCGCGCGCGTTTTGCCACAGTGCTAACCTAACCCATTTGGTCGTTTGGCTTAGTTACTGCGACCAAATCAGCTCGCACGTTGGTTGGTCACACTTCCAACCGAACCAACAATAACAATCAATTTCGAAATTATAACATTGAACGAGTTGCCAATTTGCCTTCGGCACATTTCGTAACTACGAGCGTTTGTAAATGGACGGCGCCGTATGTATAATGACGAATCATACAATCTGCGTGCGACATATATACCGAGTATGTTTATATGTTCACGATGTTATTTTATCAGTGTACGTGCACCTGGCACGCAAACTGATACCATAATAACATTTCGAACCTACCTGGATGTCTGTTATGTGATAGAGATGTAGGTATGTCTGTCGACTAAATGAGATACCACACGGAGTTAATAAAATTGTTATAATTGTCCGAATTAAACTAAGCTGCGTAATATAACACAAAAGACTGAAGTACGATAATCTATACTAATAATAAAACTGAAGTTTGTTTATTTGTTTTTTTGTTTGAACTAGCAGTCGTATTTGAATAATTCTGTTTGCAATTGGTAGCCCATTTCTTGAGGAAGGTTATAATCTATTTCACATTACGTTACGACCCTTAGGAGCCGAGCAAAAAAAGCGAAAACGAAGTAGGTAATAGCGCGAGCGGGCTATGCGATGCGACGCGGTGGGTCGGGGGCTGAAATTTCGCGGGCAAAAGCTAGTACAAACGACAACTACCCTCGACCCATCGTGCTCCTATCCCAATTTATTTGGAGTAGACACAGCATGTCTTTATCTTCCTTACCTATATCTTTATTTGCCATCATCTCAGTAATCAAGCCTTTCACGATCTTTCTATCGAATATTCCCGACTCATGAAAAGCTATTCAATTTAATCTGCTGAAAAATGTCGTCCTAAATTATTTGATTCACTGAGATCATTTCCGCCAAACAATCAGAAAAGCTAACATGAGATTTGAATACAATAGGCTTTCGTTATTCACTAGCTTTTGCCCACGGCTTCGTGTGCGTGTTTGTCGGTAATTATCCCACGGGAACGTACTAGACGATACATTTTATCCCGGTATCCCAGTAGGCTATAAACTAGTAACTGGTCGACCGAGCTCTGCTTGTGTGAAAATAGAGAAAAAGAATTCTCTCAGATATGAGACCCAGGTAGATCGATTTTTGCATATTGCAACTTTCATCAAAATCGTTAGAGCTGTTTTCGAGAACATGATTACAAATTTAAATACGTAAAAATATTGCTCATTTAACAGATTGGTTGGTGTGCCAAATGCCATCCAAATCCGTTCAGCCATTTTTGCGTGATCGAGAACAATCATACAAACTTTCACATTTATAATATTATATAGTGGCATTTTACGTTAACATAAAAAGGCAATCCGCTTATTACATTAGTTAATTAAAGAAAATGTTATAAAATTCATACACTAATCTCATAGAACTCCAGACATCTTCACATGATCGTCTTCCATTCGTCTGCGAACACATCACAGTCAGGTTTAGCGTCCATGAGCTTGAGAGTTGAAACGCGTTGCCATTATAACAGAAACCGCTTATAAGTTTACTGAACTGTTTTCAAAATGTCTCTTACTATTCGGACAGTTCTTTTTTACATATTATATTATAATATGTAAAAAAATACTGTCCGATCCGAAACGGGCACATAAGTACTGCAATAACATTCCTAAAAGTACTTAATAAGAAATCTAATTATTATAGAAAATCAAAAAGTTATTGCTATTAAAAAATCACATTTTTGGTACTAAAATTGCCTCAAATTCATTCAAAATTAGCAGATTTTCAACAAGGGTAAGTTATGACTTGTAGACACCCGCTAAACAACGGCCGTCCGCGCCCCATGTAATAAACAGGTAAAACGCATTGAAAAAGAATTTACGAATTATTATTTTTCGATTTTCCTGAAAAACTTCATATAAATATACTCTCAGTATGATACCTAACAACACCCTAACAGGAGGAGGAGGATTGGACAGAGTTTTTTTAAATGTTGTATAATCTTAACACTGTAGCATAAAAAACACAATAATATGCATACAAACTACATAATGCTGTGAAGAATATTATTTATATTATATTGTTGTTATTATTCGTCTACTTCCTGCCCAACCCACACCGATGTACGATGCATCACTCCGTACATAAGGAAATACGTTGCATGAGCACGCCATGACGCCATCTTGGAAACGCAGTTAATTTTAACATTAGTTACAGACTTAATTAAAAATTATACTTTGGTTTATTTTTATGGTGTTAAAGGCATCATCACGTTTTATAAACTACCGTTTAAAATACTCACATTATGAATATATAAATCTAAATGTGCATCTACACCGTAGTTATTTTTTGTGGAGCAAGGCTTTACAAGTGCACTAAGTGAGCACAGATAAAAAAAAGTTATAGTAAAAGCCTCAAAAGTTATAGAAAGTTACTTAATATTATCATGTTGCAAAATTTTGTTTATACAAAAAGTAACTTAACTAATAAACAATAATCCGATAACATAGTTAGCATTTTTGGCCGCCCTATACTGCCCTGCTAAGCCGAAAGGCGGTATCTCAATCAGAGTAAGTTTTGAGAAAATTGACTTTTTGTATTCTTATATTATTTAAGGAAACATAAGGATATAAAGAACTTCTGAGTGGTTTTTTTAAATGTTTTAAGTTATATAGCGGTATGTGGCTTATACCATTAGATGCGAAATTATTATAGCTATTGAATGGTATATCAAAAACTAAAAGGGCGTATCTCAGAGATACCGCCTTTCGGCTTAGCAGGGCAGCATAGGTATGGTAAGCTCAACTTTTACGAATATTTAAAGCGTAATATTCACTAATTATGTAACTATCTGCGAATTCATCAATTTTAGTTTTGATCTCAAAGTGTTATACCTAAATTACATTTTTAAGACTTCATTAATAGCTTACTTTATACATAAAGGGCAAGGCCTACACAAAAGCACATGAAACTATTCAAATAATATATAGGTCTTCCATTCTCACATTATACGCCCTTGTGGAGCAGGAGCAGCGTTGAGCCAAGCATTTTATCAGCGATATAATCCCCCAAATTATAATATGCTTGGCTGCATAGTGTGCGTTTTATATACGATTTAAATTTAGTTTCATTCAGTTGAAGTATGTGGGTATGTATTTTATTGTAACATTTTAAACAGTATCCCATGAAGGTTGAGTCCACTTTAGCCAGCGTGAAACCCGTTTGAACTAATTGGTCCCTATTTCTAGTGATATAATTGTGTCTTGCACCTCTTTTACTAAAAATATTTAGATTTTTTTTGACGTTTTCTACATGATGTTTTCATAGATTATGACAAGGTACCGTCATGATGTTAATATCTTTAAACAATTCCCTTAGAGAGTCGCGCCTGCGGAGCCCAGATATGGCTCTGATGACCGTACGACATAATACTATGAAATTAACTAAAATAGACTAGCCTCGCGGTGTCTACATTAGTAAATTGACGAATTCTTCTCACAGATGCTGCTGAAGTTAGCTGTCCTGAAAGGGATGTTAAATGAGGACCTCATTGAAGCCTTGAGTCGAGCGTGATCCACAGGAAAACAGTTTTATCGACGAATTCTAGTTTCTCTCGATTCAATACTATCGCACAATTACTACTTTTGACATTTGGTGATGAAAATATTATGCACTTAGTTTTTTCCATTTAAGTAATATTAAATTTTTAGCAGTGAACCAATTTGGACCTGCAGTAGGGCGTTATTTACGTCATCAAGATTTGATGCACGTCTATTAATTTTAAAAATTAAGGTAGTATCATCAGCAAATATTTTGTAGTGGAGTTTTAAACAAATAAAATAAGTAAATATAATGTTATAAAAATAGAAAATCAAAATTTCTTAATGTTTAATTGACCTATGTTTAACAGATATCATTGCCGTTGTCGTCTTTCGGTTCATGGCGGAGGATGATTATTGGCACTGTTTTTTAAATGCTGAAAATTATCTCGAAATCGTCACAATTGCAATTTGCTTTCTTTAACAACGGTCCAATTTTTAGGGAAGGCCCTAGTGTTGCATGTCTTTCAGCTGAAGTAATGATGTTCTTTTATATCATGATCATCTTTTCAAACAGAATCTTTTATCTCAGTCTTCGAGCAACACTTCGAAGTTACACGTAGGGAATACAATCTCGAGCCATTTTCGAGATTCAATGTCATAGGAAGACAATTTCATTCTTGAAATCGATCACGAACAAGATTTCGAAACTGAGCGCGCGCGGGTTAGCACACTATGCTTCTTGAGAAGCCATTTTCAATATAATCATTAATTGATTTATAGTGTGCGTGATGTGTGTGTGCTGATTAATTGCGTTATGTACTTATATGATAATGGTGTAGATGATTATTACTTAAATAAACTTTTCTTTTTGTTTGGGTTCCCTGCGTGCCTATGAAAAAACGGAACCCGTCTTTCTGTCACAGCCAATTTCAATTTGCTCTGAATCTACCGGACCCATTAAGTTGAAATTTGGTACCATATTATGTTTGGTACACATATGAATTTCCGTGACCCAAACACGGACGTGTAACATACAGAAATGAATTTTGAATATGGGTCACTTTCGGGGGGCGAAATAGAATATTCTTTTTTTAAGTTTTGCAAACTGTACCCGTGACATATCAAATGAAGAACGTGTTGTGAGGATCCCTAATATAATATATATTTTATGATTTTAAATAAATAAATAGTGTTAAAGTTATTGAAGAAAATAAATAATAATAAAAATTAAAATTTACCATTCTAACATTCACCATTCGAAGCTAAAATAAAAAAAATAAAAACAGTACATACATAGGTAGTTCTGTACTTAGATTACAGGAAAACTTATAGGTAAGAAATCTATGGCCTTATAATCAATAAAAATAATCTCACAATGTTGTGCGTACAAACTTACATTTGCAGTAGGAATGTATGGAAGAACATGTTTTTCAACTACATATCCAGATTTGGTAATTTATAGGCTGTATCACTTGAGTGAAGCCGCGGTTAGCCGGGCACAGCTTTGAGACAGAACCCTCAGGGCGCGTTTTTGTTTGTTGATTCGATTAATGTTTTTATTTACAAAATGGTGGTAGGTGTAGTTTTCATTTTAATTAGGTTTCAAGAATGATTGATTTAAGAAATCGTATTATTTCAAAAAGTAGGCGAAACCTCGGTCTCGAAAATCTCGAAAATGAGATTTCGTCTGATTGCTGGGCGAGATCTCGGACTAAGCGCGTGAGATCTCAAGTTGCCAGTCTCGACTCGAGATTGCATTTCCTCATATTCGATTCGGCAGTATTTGTTGAACAACAAAACCAACCCTTTTTTTTGTCTGGCTTCTCGCAGGTCAACCTAAGGAGGTTGTCGGCTGCTTAACCGGACTTTCCTCAAAAAATTAAGGCCTCCAGCCAGGGTATAAAACTTAAGCTTTGTGCAGACCAGCGCGACTAGTCGCGCGACGCGATACCGGTTATTGTTATACCGTCAAGTTTTCTTAGAAATTGTATTGTTCGAGTCGCGTCGCGGCGTCGCGTCGCGCTGGTCTGCACGAAGCTTTATAAAATAAATGACTACACGCTAAGAGCACCTCCTTTGACCTCGGCTTAGGTCAATGCCAACCCGAACAAGTACATATGTAGCACGCCAGAATATTTTCCCTTGACTGCTTAGCGTCTCTCATCTCTAACCTTTCCCTAACCTAACCAACCATTACAAGGGGGCAACGGAACCAATCAATGTGTAAAATTATATTTTTCGTCCTCTGTGACTTTCCTTAAATACTTAAATATTCTTAATAAAGCTAAACAAGTTTTGCACTTTGATTTTACACCTCAGTCTTTTAATTTTTTTTATCTTATTGATGCTTAATAAAATTTATGAAAAGTGTTTTATGGTTATAACACGTCAACATGTTTTTATTTAGTGGGTGTTTGACATTTACTGTGCCATTCACTATTTCGTATTCAGTTATTCAAATGACTGAAAAATGCAATTCATTTTGCGAGTTATTGGACAGAATAAACACTTAGAAGATTTTTAAATGTTTGGCTGAGTGGTTTGGTTGTGGACATAATTTAATAATATTTAATAAATTACTGTGTCAACTGTTATTTACCTACTCACCTCACATACATACCAACAATACTACTAACTGGATTTACATGTTTTTTTTTGTTTTTATTTCAGTAGTAATATATTAAAAACGTTATTAATTTTATTATGTGGTTATTTACTCCTACCGAGTATTTACAAAAGTAGATTCATGCAAAATTAATATCTGTTGCTAATTTATTAAAGTTTATCTAGGTACCTTATTTTGGATACGATTCCCAGTTATGAAGCTTTAAAAATAAAACAATAACGTTATTACCTACTTAGTGCTGCCATCAAACAAACAATGTTTAGGTACATCTTTGTGGGGCTTTTTATGGTCATTGGCGGCCTTAAACTGTGATAAAAGCAATACCGGCTAGAACTATTTCGTTTTTTACTACTGGACTGAGAATAACTCAGAAACAGGTCTCAGTTGCGTTTTGGGCCTATATAATGGGGAGACACTGGGGTACAGCCAGATGTACAACAGAGTAATCTCTAAAAAAATCAAATTTTAAGAACCTGACTTCATACAAACCTGACAACCTACATAACATTTCAACAGTTAAGAGTTAATACTTATTATTTTCATTTTGCTCAATATTAAGATAAAAAAAACTGAATCCTAATCGAGTTTTGTCGCTGACGCTGACGCTGAAAGACTACATAGTCTTTCAGCGTCAGCGTCAGCGACAAAACTACATAGTCTTTATTATTCGAAGCTCACGTGAAGACAAAGGTATACCGTGCTTACAGCGATCAACCCTTTACTTTATTTTAAGAGCGTGCATTCTGAATGTGGGCAACGCCGCAAATAGCTATCAAAAATTACGCCGGTTTGATTAATTAGGCAATATTACTGTATGGAAATAAAACGGTTACAACATTAAATTCAGTGTTATTGCAATTATAACTCTGAATTTAATGTTGTAACCGTTTTAGGTGTAAAAAGGGCATTTGGAAAATTCCCAAATACTTTTTTTACATCTTAAACGAAATATTCGGTGTAACGATATTAATTATTGCATTTCATAATCAATATTTTCGTTCACTAGTGAGCGATATTTCATATTTCCATACAGTAATATTGCCAAATTAATCAAACCAGCGTAATTTTTTATAGCTATTTGCGGCGTTGCCCACATTCAGAATGCACGCTCATAAGCGTATATTCTAACAATTAGTGTTGTGTGGTACAAATATGCCAAATGTATACAGTGCATTAGGGACATTTGTACCTACACTCCTTATATGCTTAGACAAAATTCTTGGGTAGCCGCCACAGAACAATTCCGGGCCTATGTAAGTACCTAATACATGTAATTATGTAGAGTACCTACCTATTTTAGGTCCGGAGGAGTCACAAATAACAAACAAAACAATAATTTCAGTAGTAATTATTAAGACAATGAATAACTTCATCGGTATGCGACAGGCACAGTGTGGAAATCAATAAATTTCTTTTAGTCCTTATCGTTATCAGTGAATTCAACGTACCTATAGGTTATGTATTCATTGGTCTAATCAGATGACAGGATTGAGTTCCAGGTTACACATAATAATAGGTACTAGTTACACTAGTTATTTATACTTACATAAAGATTTAATTAAGTACCTATTACAACTTTGATTGCGTTTGTATTCATATCGAAAGAAAGACAAACAATCAATATAAAAACAAAAATACATTTAGGGAGTGTAATATTAATGTAGTGTAATATTATACCTAAGTACAGGTAGGACGACATCTATTTGAGCCAATCACTTACATTAAGGGTAGGTCACAAAACTAAAGAGCGCTGTAAGCGTTTAAAAAGATGTCTTTACATAAAGTCATATGATAACCTAACCTAACCATACCTATTTACAAGTCTACCCAACACTATTGAATAATTTAGACTTATCCTTTGAATTAATTTGGTAAAGCAACCCTAAACATAAAACCAAAATTCTTAATTGCAGTAATTGGTGGGTATTTCTACAAAAATAACCTGTTTACTTTTAGTAGCATGAAGGTATGCCTACCGCAACAACAAAATACAACATGTACTACGTTGGTTATTGGTTTCTTTTTTAGAAAAGATAATTGAAAAAGATAAAAACCTGGATTGGGCTGTGTCTGGTAGTTGGGTTTCTTCATCCATTCGTATGGAGAACGCGGAGGGGCCGGCGGCTGCGCAGGTCTCGAGCCCGGGGACCCCTCACTGGGGCTGGCCAGGTCGCCCCGCGCCGGGGAAGGCATGTCCGCGATCTCGCGTTCCCCGGGCTCACGCTTCGGGAAGTGGTGAGGATCCGGCGCCCACTCTCCTCCCGCGGGCGCACCATTCCATGCACACCACTGTTGCTCCTCAAAGTTTTGGTGCTGCCAGCCATACCAGCCGCTGCCGTATTGCCCGCCCTTGCCTTGGTACATGGCGAGCGGATTAACGTAATTCACCATGCTTCGATCACCGTCCGAGCATCGCACATACACTCGCTGTCACAACACGACCGTTCTGTTAACAGGTGCCGCACGAGAATCGAGATACACCACACGCGACGAAGCGGACGCGACTGAGCGAAACGAAGGAGGTAAGCGAGGCCGGCATTGTTGGAAACGGGAGGGACGATGACGGAGTTGGAGGGCGGCGTCTGTGGCGGCCAATGAGCGCGGCAGACGGGCCGGCCCGCCCCGGCGCGGGGCCTGGCGCCCGCCGGCCGCACTCCGCCGCACTCGCGTTTCATTTGCCTAATTACTACAAAAATAATGAACACTGCCATAATGAAGTGCGCCTCTTGTGAGAAATGTCTTAAGGTACTTACAATTATTTGGTTTGTATTTCGCAATTAAACAGTTTTATAAACGACTAGACACCTAATCTATGTGGTATAAAGTTGCGAAAAATGCTTATTCTTTATTTATTTTTCTTAGACCCAACTTCTTACTACTTACTGCTTCTTGAAATTATTTTAATTACCTACAACTAAGGGAGCTAGATAATATAGGTACCACGAAGAAAATGGGGTAAAAGGTGGTAAGTACTTACCACCTTTTACCTATGTACCTAACTTAAAGTCACAAGAATTAAAATTAAGTGGGTTACAGCTGTTTAGTTTCCTAAACCAAAGGTGACAAACGCTATTTTTATTAATGCCAAAAAAAAAAATGTCTTTCTAATCAAATGTATAAAAAATAAAGGAGAAAGGCGGTGTTTAAGTAGGTATACTTTTCTCTACCAAATAGAATTTACAGCTTTGGATCTGAAAAAATAATTAAGCAGATGCTGCTCCCTGAAAGAAAAAATAATTAAGCAGATGCTGCTCCCTGAAAGCACTTATTTTAAACATGAACGTGACACTTAATATTTATCTTATTGTTTTTTTTTCATACATAATTTCTTAGAATACTCTACTATATGTAGACCTGAGACCAATGTCATAAATGCTAACATCTTTTAATACCACGCATTCTATTTAATATTCACAAACACATACTAGAAAATCTTTAAAAAAATTAATGTTTTGGCAACTACATAGGTATGCCGACGGCGGCGGCGGCCTTTTCAAAGGAGCACACTTTAGTTATTGTAATGTATTGTTTTCTTATCTTCCTGAACCATTACTTATTTATGAAGTAGGTATATCTGGAATAAGCGAAGCATTATACCAGCAGGTAATTCCGCGTCGCTTAGGTAGGTAGGTAGTTCAATAGAACCTATGGGGAATCCCTAAGTAAGTATTGGCCTGTATAGGTACCTCGCTGCCATTTCTGTAAGACTTAATTACAGAAACCTCTGTCCAAATCAAAGCTAGATTTAATAAAAAATTGAACTTGATTCAATTTACTTTTATTTATTTTGCTAGATTTAATAAAAAAAGTCTCCATATTTTTATAATGAACCTGAAAACTTTAATGAACATTATTACATATCAAACTTAGGCACATGTAATAACACAAGAAAGCCAAAATCATAAATACAATACTAAAACTAAAACATTTCGAAACAAAAATTCGTATCGTAGCCGCGTAGCAATCTCGTAGCAATAGATATTCATTTCGTAGACATTCGTTTGAAGTATCTACGCAAAACATTATTTATTTTCTTTTTTTCAAGAGCATTATAATAATTAAGTAACACAATGAGGGGCAATACCCGTAATTTTTAAGAACGTTCGCATTCGCATCTTATTCGCAATCTGTCAAAGATACAATCAATTTACCAAAAATTTTACAAGTTTGTCAGATTGCGACTTGAATGTGAACGTTTTATAAGTACGAGAATTGGCCTTCAGGTCAACAAACAATCTACCAAGATAGCCTAGGTACTCTAGCATCGGCCGGGGGTTGCGGAAGATTCTTTCGTTCCCGCGACCCCCGGCGTAGGTGTGAGCCGGAACACCGGGGTGGTTTTTAGTCAGTAAGAGTCTGACAGACCCCTCCGCCCGCCCCAGGGCGGAGGACATCCATGAGGATTTTCCACCCCGGAACAAAAAAAAAAAAAAAAGGTAGGTACTCTAGCATCTGAGTTTTTTTTTTCCCATTTGTTTGATGATACAATATGCGTGTCTATAAACAAAAACGAATCTTATTTGACCTGTGACAGCTACTTCCTTAAGGGAGGGTCTACAAGAACAAGTTTTGTTTACACTTTTAACAAATAATTTTGGAACAGACACTAGGTACTTGCCTATATACCTACATTGTTAAACTGAATGAATGCATATTATGAAAGTAGTTTATTCAGAATCATTTACTGAATCGATTTCTGTCATTCTAATATATGTAATTTTTTTCCCAAAAATAATTAGAGCTACGTAAATTACTGTCACACTGTACAGTCAAAACAAACCAAAATGGACGAAGTACTTACCTACTACGCTAGACCTGTGCGACTGTGTGCGTGCGTAGATTTCTAATGTGACCACAATTTTCTGTAAGAATCAGTACAAATCATTTAAAAAAAAAAAATGTTTAATACATAATAACAAAAATCCAGTGCATGTTTATAATTTTAATATAATATTCTAATTGGGGTGATTGGTGTGGTGTGCGTAGTTCGGCGTAGTTATGTCGAGTCGCTACGGTTAGGTAATATCTAGGTAAGTATGTAGTATTTGTTTATTTATATGTATTTATATATACTTTCTTAGTACTTATGAATATACACTTCATACATCACGGCGGCAACAAGCGCATAGTTGTATGTAGGTATTGCTCTAGTTATTTATTTCTGGAGATGGTTCCAGGTTGACTGGAATGGTGGTGACTGGTAATGTGGATCAATGATAGACAATGTGGGTGTGCTGTTACTTGTTGGTTATTTCAGTAAGTAATTATAACATCTTTTTGGTGATTGGTTGGATAGGTCAAGGGTGTCATGACCCCCCCCCCCCTAAGTAATTTAACACGTTCAGTGCCGGGAACCCTCCTGGACCTCCTGTTCACATAGACGCATGGGATGTCGGGCTCATCTTAAATTCTCTTAGCGAATATAGCATTATAAACCGTGAAAATAAAATTTGATGTATATTTGAACAAGGTTTATTACTATATGCGTTGGTTTTTAAATCCAGGCATTATTTTATTTTTACTTTTTGTTCACGGTTACAAACATACAAAAAAAATTAAAAGGTTGGAAACTACGTATAGTGACAAGGCCCCATGAAAACACGATTTTAAGCTTCATGTAGACTAGCGCGACGCGAGACAGGTTATTGTTATACCGCGGAGTTTTCTTAGAAATTGTATCGTTCGAGTCGCGTCACGCTCGTCTGCACGAGCCTTTACTGTGTTTTATAAAACACAGTAAAGGCTCGTGCAGACGACATTAGGTTTAAAACCGTGTTATAACACGGTTTTAAACCTAATGTCGTTGACCGTCCGCGATGGTTAACTTTAGCGCAAACGTAATGCCGGCAACCGTCCTGGAGGGTTCACTTCCATTATGTATGGAGGCATGGCGTATGAGTTCTATGAAAATGGGTGGAGTCAAAAGTGGCTGGCGAGAGCCTGTATGGTTTACTTATTTTATAAACAAAATAACTTTAAACTGTACGTAAGCCACAGTTAAGAAATAAATAAGATTACTAAAAAGACCCTGATTATTATAATAATAGATACAAGAGAAGTAAACTCAGTCCTCCTTGTATCTACCTAGAAGGCTTTTTTTTTTTTTTTTTGAGGGTGGGAAATTATCAAATAACTTCTCCCGCTCTGGGTGGAGCGGGAGGGCGTGTCAGACTTTTACTGACTAAAACCCACCCGTGTTCCTTCCGTTGCCTGTGTGCCGAGGTCGCGATATCCCTTTCAGACAAACCCGCAACCCCGGCAGGCATTGGCCCTTCCGGACCCCGTCAGTTGGTGCTGACATCTCTTTGAGGCGCGCGTGGAACACAACGCGCCGTCGACCCGGGCCTGGTCCCTATCGGACGGCGAGCTACCCATTGCTCACCGTCCGCAAGCCCGCGCCTACGGTGGCCGGAAGTCGGCTCGCGACTCCCGACGCCCGGGGCGTCTCCTGCGGCGACTAGGGGCGCGAGGGCGTGCATTTTGCCTTTCCCTCGCGCGCTCCGCTGCACTCTCGCTCCGGACCATGGTCTGAACCAGGGCCGGACGCGAGAGATTGCCGCCGCCGATCGCCTCCGTGAGGACACGGCGGTGCTCCGCCGATTTGTAAAACGAGCTCTTTTCTGCATAAGTCGTCAAAGTTCTTGTCTATCTGAGATATATGCGTTCTCACAATTCTTTTCAAGACATAGGTACACATACCAACACACACATAGACATACATATATAAGACATACTCATATTATACCTACTTGAATTGACCTATTTCTGTTTGAATGATCAAAAGACAATCTAACCAAAACATTCGAGTGTGCAAGAATTTTAGAGTTCGCTCCGCTCGCTTTTTATTCTACATTCTCATTGTTCTTGAGCTTTTCTGCATAACTCGAAAAAGTACCTACCTAACTCCTATTTATGTTCACCTAAGTGTTCAATTTTTTCTTGTAAAATTTGACGTTCAAAAGTGCCTTTTATTGGCTTACTTGAAATAAATGATTTGATTTTGACTTTGTTTGAATGATCAAAAGAAAATCTAACCTACCTATCCGAAAATGGGTGCAAACATTTTCGAGCTCGCTTCGCTCGGTCTAAACTACTTACCTACATCTTGGAAGTGTTCCATTCCCGCGAAAGTAGGCAAAGTAACTCTTATTTCCTTATGAATAGACAAAACATATTATATGCCAAACTCTCCGAGGCGCTGCTAAAACTTTAAATTGAGTATGTCGCTGCAAACAATATTTATATATAAGTATTATTGACAAATTAGCCCAAAAAAAGCCAGAAGAGTACATACCTAAACTTTTACTACGAGATTAAACGAACTGATGTTCAAGCGCGGATCCACTGTTGTGGGCACGGTGGGCATGCCCACAACCCTAATTGAGGTCGATGGCTGATGTTCACACACATTCTGTGCGAGCATGTAACCTTACCAAAGGGGACTGGACAAAAGTAGTCTATGGAGTTATAGTAATACGGTTTTGATATTTAATCTATCGATCGTGAGCGACTCCTAATCCAACGTGACCACAACCTTTTTTGAGGGCTGGATCCCTTCCTGTTGATGTTGCTTCCTTTCCGAAATATTATGTAATAGTAAGAACGAGTTTTATGCTTAAATGAATACATAACTCAAATAAAATTTTCAAAGTTGTTTCTCTTCCTAGAAAATAAATAAATAGATAGCCTAGGTTGCGAAGGGGGGGCAAAATTCAAATCTTGCCTGAGGCTCTCATGAAGTCATGACCCTAGCTTCGACGCTGGCTCCATGTGCCCCGGTATTCAGAATACCTAATGCCGTTGTGTCATAAAGTGCTTAGCAAAAATGGCATTTTAGCTATGCCACATGCTCACTTGAAAGTGTTGCTCAGTTTGTAATACTTCATACGCTTGAAAAATGTGTCTGCTCAACAACGTAAATAACACAATGAATGTTGTTGAACTTTCAAAATGAAACAGATTGTGATTGATCGTGTGTTACGCAATGGGGGCTATCGTTTTTGTGCTCACCAGTTGGCGCCACTGACGAGTAAGGTCCTGTCAGTACTTTTATTTGATATTTTAGTTTTTTTTTTTTTTTTTTAATTCAGGGAGTCGGATGTGGTACAGCACCGGATTGTGGCTAACTGCTAGTGTTGACCAGAAAAGGGTAGGTAGAAAGGGCTTGTAAGACCGGCCGAAAAAGCAGGTGCTGCGCATTCGCTCCACGCTGGTGGTTAGGATACCCGTTGAAGCCGTGGGCGCTGGCTGGCTGTGTGACTCGCCTCACGAAAATTAGCGGGAGTGATGATGATGATGGCGTTCCGCTGAAGTAGTTGCTCGAAGGCTGCGCTGAAGATCATACTCGGGGTCACCAATTTTTTTTTATTACAATTTAAATCATCTTATAAATATTTAAGTAAATTATAATGTTCCTAAAATTGGCAAGCATGAAACAGACAATATTAGATTGTTATACAAGGATCGAAAGGAATCAATTCCCTTATGATGTACCTATTTAGTTGCCAGAGCGCAGCGAGAGGCGACTATAATAGTCCGAGTAGGAATTAATGACTTTCACCCGTGTTAAACACTCTACTTTATATTTTGATTAAAAGGAAAGTTAATTGATTCAGGAGTGACTTTGCGGAAATCCATTATAAAATACAATAGACGACGTATATTTAGTAACCTAATCCGCTTAATTGAACGCTTTTCAGTTATGCGGATTAGGTTACTAAATACCTATACCAATAAAAAAAATTTGCTGGTGGGAAATTATGAAATAACTTCTCCCGCTCTGGGCGGAGCGGGAGGGCGTGTCAGACTTTTACTGACTAAAACCCACCCGTGCCATAGACCGCAAGATCCCCGCGTAGAGCCTCCGACCAGGAGGCGTTTGGACCCCTTAGATTGGGCAGAATCCGCTTCAAAGCAGCCCCAGCCCTCTCCAGTTTGGGAGCCAAACGTCGGAAGTGCTCCACGAAGTTCCACCGGCTGTCGAGGACGAGTCCCAAGTACTTCATCATCGCCTCGACACCGATGTGAACCCCTCCTGTACTAAATATACCTACGTCGTCTATTGTATTTTTTAATATAAGGAAAGTAAAAATAAATAGTTTTTCTAAAATATTAATTGATAATAATAACATGAGTATGTACCTATTTAAAATTAATTGAGAAGTTAGAACAATTTGTGTTTTTTTTTTAATATTTATTTATATCACATGACATGTTGGAACATACCGCGTCACCGCCGCGGGCCGTCCCGCCTTATAGGTTTTTTTTAAATTCACACTGGCTGTTTATACACCCACAAGACCGCAGCATTTTTTTTAATCAATATTTTTCTTAGGGAAGTAATTACTATGAATATTTCCCGCCCAAAGATGGGAAGCAGCGTCTTACACCCGATACTCGGGTCAAACAAACACTACTTTCCGAGTATGAGATATGAAAATATTATTATTCCTCCAAGTGCTAAGAGAGTAAAAATCTTAAGCCATCGATTAATCAGGAATGGCATAATCCTTACAAAAAATACGAGTATGAATAATAAGTAAAAACACATACACTAGCGCCTCTAGCGGCGAATTCAAGCGCGATAGTCCTCATTAGGGTGCTGGTGGCCAGTACCCTAATTACGTAATACACGATCAATCAGAATCTGAATCGGTTTGAAACAGATTGCTAATCCATTGCTTCGTACGTTCTAAAAAAAATCTGCTCAACAACGTAAATCACACAATGAATGTTGTTGACCTGTCAAATTGAAACAGATTAGTCGGAATTGTCAACGAAAATATGTTGCGTAATTAGATAGCTGGTAGTGCTGGTGGAACAGAAAATTGTGAATCAAAGGTATGCGCTCATACATTTCCATACATTAGGTAGGAAACGGTGTAATTCAGCAATGTTGTTTTTAATTTGGTAACAGCTTGTAAGTATTTAATTAAATTCGTCTATACTTAATTTTGAAAACGTTTTTTGTGTCTTTCATTTTGTCGCAATGTGATCAGTGATTTATTTTTGGGATAAACTGGCCATAATCGTTTTGTGAACATACCACTCTTATCAAAGTAGAGTGTATCTCTACATAAAATAATCGTTCATAATAAAACTCCGAACAGAAATCTCATTTTATCGTAACTCACCCAAAAAACACCTACCTAACTACCTAGGTACCATTTTAAAGGAAATCATTCAATTTTCAGAAAAGTTAGATGAATTGTGTTATTGGTAATTCTTAATTACTTTATGTCATCTGTCTGTTAATTTAATAATAAGTCTTGTGTATGTTCTAGAACCGTTTGGTGAGTAGTCACTGCGACTCTTGCTCGAACAGTTAGGTACTTCCAATAGCTAGTTGAAAGTAAGGAAATACGAGTTTTGCATTGTAGAATGGTTGTGAGCTAAAAATATCAAAAATCAACTTAATTTTGTAAGTGATTTTAGATTAATTTATATTTTCGAGAAATAATTGACATTGGTCACCTGCACCTGTAACCATCTCACCGTGAAAACTTAGGTGAAGTGAGCGTGGAATGAGCTGTCATTCCACAGGGATTGACACTATTGACAGCTCACTTCACCCAAGTTTTCACGGTGAGATGTTTACAGAATAGCATCAGTGCCGGATGCAAGCGTGGGGCCCGTAGCAAATTTTATAGACGGGCCCTTGATCTGCTATGGGTTCTTATGTATAAAGTGGTAAAAAAAAAACAATACTCAATACGTCTATTTGCAATCAACTTTTAGAAATTGTATTACCCATATTCTGACGTCTTAGTCGGCAAAGGTAGTACGTGTCACGTTTTTGAGACATCAAGTAAATTCAATATACCACTTCTTAATAAGTTTCACTCAAAAAATTATGCTCAGGCGGAGGTGGGGCCCGGGTTTGAATACGCGGGGCCCCCTTTAGCGTGGGGCCCGTAGCAATTGCTACTCTTGCTACGTGGTTAATCTGGCACTGAATAGCATGGCTGCTATCTAATTACGCAACACATTTTCGTTGACAATTCCGACTAATCTGTTTCAATTTGACAGGTCAACAACATTCATTGTGTTATTTACGTTGTTGAGCAGGTTTTTTTTTCGAACGTACGAAGCAATGGATTAGCAATCTGTTTCAAAACGATTCAGATTCTGATTGATCGTGTACGAGTATTACGTAATTAGGGTACTGAAAATGAACGCGAATCTGTGACAAGTCACGACTTTCAGACGACAGTTTCAAACTGTAAATTGAAACACAAATAAACGTCAGATATAAAGTTTATTTTGCAATTTCACTAGACGTAGGTACGAAAGGAACAGTGGCGGCCTTAGGGAGTGGCAAGCAGGGCGACCGCCCAGGGTCTCGCTCTTGCAGGGGCTTCGCGAAACAACCCAAGTAGATAAAATGTAAAAATTTAAAACTTTACAATAGCAAAATTAACAATTAGAGATTTCAAAATTAATAACTTCATCAGTGAATAGTTATATTTTTATTATAATTTGACTGTAATACTGTAAAACAACATTGAAAAATTCTTTACAATTTGAACCTCGCGCATTATAGTAAGCGCACATTACAACCGCGTCTGGCCGCACTGCGACGCAGTAAGTAATTCATACAATACAGATTCAAAGAATTTGAACATTATACAATGAGGCTCGCGCACACTTGGGCGGGCTGCGTCCAGTACCGAATTAGCCACTTATCAGGTGTAGCAGGTCCCGCACTTTTGGGAGGCCCCGCGGTTAGACGAACAAAAAACAAATCTACCATAATTTGTTTTTTTTGTTCCGGTATGTAATGTAATATTTTGTATCAATGGTCAAAATAAATCTAAACTCTCCGAAGCGGGGTGTTAAAAATTTTCGGGTTCGCTAGGCTCGCTCTTGCGTCCTAATTATTTACCTTTTTTGCATAAGTTGACAAAGTAAGTCAAATATTTCCGTTTATATTCTTTCTAGCAAGGCGGCACGTTTCTAAACCCAAATACCCAACCTTAGGCCTGCGATCCATATCATTTCTCATTAATCATCAAAAATACCAAACTTTAAAGCACAGGGCAAAGACCTCGCAAAGATCTCTCCGGGCGGCACGACCTGCCGCCCGGTTCCTTGTCAATGGTCTGGAAAATTATAGAAGAGGAGAAGTTAAAATGGTAACACTGGTTTTGTGTCATTATTGTCTATGATCGTGATCGTACGCGAAGTTGACTCGTTCTCGTCTCGTGGGGTTTATAGATTTATTCAGTGTAATCGAGTGCTTAAAATTGAATAGAAAGCATTTTTTATTACAATTTTAACAGGTTGGTTTCATATAAAGCGAATATGTCTGCAGATAATATTGAAAAACTGTACCAAAATTATGGTGTGTTAGCCGACGCCAAAGATGACATTTCTAAGGTAACCTAATTTTTACAGCCATAAAAATACTTCGCCCCTTATTTGATTATCTTGTAGGTATCTAACATAATTGTGTCTTAATATTTTAGCACGAAAAGGAATACTTAGAAATACTAGCTGCTGTCAAGGGATCCGACAAAGAAAAACGCCTGGCGTCACAGTTTATTGCGAAATTTTTCAACAGCTTTCCTACTTTATCTGATCAAGCCATTGAAGCTCAATTCGATTTGTGTGAGGATGATGACGTTGCCGTAAGTCTTAATTTGTATATTACACAATTACATCTGTTAATAATTTCATATAAATGACCAAGTGTTATCAGCACATAGGTACTTTTCTACTTTTGTGACCACAGCACAGATATTACCATAACTTGTTATGTTTTCAATGTCATAATTTTCAGATCATTTTTTTTACAGATCCGTAAGCAAGCTATCAAAGACTTACCAACACTGTGCAAAGATCACAAAGAGCACACCCAAAGAATTGCAGATATATTAGCGCAACTATTACAGTCTGATGACACAACTGAAATAAATGTAGTCTCTAACTCCTTATTGACTATTTTGAAAATAGACCCAAAAGGTGCACTAACCGGTATGTTCTCACAAATACATCAGAATGCAGACAGTGAAGTTACTAATGAGATTGTCAGAGAGAGATGCATTAAGTTTTTAGCATCTAAAGTTAAACAACTTGGCAGAGAGGTAATAACTAAGGAGGCTGAAGAATTGATTATCGCTGAATGCAGAAAACTTTTGGAGGTGAGATATAAATCAAATATGTGTTATATTACCAAACTAGAAGTTGTTACCAAGTAAGAAATAGCTGAGCATGCTTTGGTGTACCTTACCAAGTACCAAAACTAGTTCATCAATAAAAAATCTTTACCATTCATAATCCAAGCAGGTATAACAGTTGTATTCCTTTTAGCTACAGGATGTTGTAGCTGAGGAATTTGAGCATATAATGGAGTTGCTGACATGGTCAAAGCTAGGAAAGACACCAGCAGGCAAAAAAGAACTGGTACAAATTGTTGCTGCTCTTGCATTTACACCTGATGACTGGCACCCAGAAGATCCTGAATATGTGGACCGAGTTATACAGTGCTCGCAACATGCATTGCCACTGTTCTCTGTAAGTATTACCATTTAAAATAACAAATAAGCAGCTTATAATGATGAAGATGTTACCTATGCAAGCAGTAAAATTCAATTCAAAATAATTTATCCAGTAACTCAGCCTATACATAAAGCTGCTTTATTGGAAAGTTCTGCTAATGTTTTTGGTATGTTAACATAGTTTTTGTTTTGTCTATAAACTGCATCATCTGTTACAAACTGTATTCCAACTTACACTGTGTCATGTTTTACAATGTAGATATTAATCTATGAATGTGTAAATAACTTATTTTTCATTTTATGTTCACAGGCGCTAGTTGACTCCACCCAATTCGTCAACTTCTTCTGTGACCATGTGCTTCCAGGTTGGGACAATCTGACTACACCAGAAGGTGGTACAGACTCAAAGCTGGAACTTTTGAAGATATTTGCAGAGATCACAGAACATTGTGGAGAACTTGAAAACCCACAGCAAAAAATTGATGCAGTGTACGAGTTGCTCATGGTAAGTCAAAACAATCACATTTGGGCCATGAAAGAGATTAGAGCTTTCAACCCAACAATGTTTTTTTTTTAAGACTTTTTTATTATTTTTGCAGGAGATAAGTTATTTAATTGTAAAGTTAATTATTTTATTTGTTACACAGAAATACTTGCCAGAAGCACCAGTTGAAGAAGTAACTGAGGGTGAAAAATCTGAAGAGAAGACAGAAGAATCAAAGACAACACCATCACTTCAATTTTCCCATGTAGAGTGTGCATTGTTTGCCCTACACTCACTGTGTCGTAAGGCTCCAGAGGCACTGACTGCTGATGCTACAAAAATAAAAGCCTTACGTCTGCGTTTACAATATACTGCGCGACTAACACAAGGATATATAAAGAAATTGAAGGAAGTGACAAAAGTATGTAATTTTTCTATATCATTTTAAAATACAACAATACATTGCTGTAATATATAATAACAGCATTTGAACTAAACAAATTTTATTTTACAGGGCCAAAAAGGTGAAGATGCAAATTCAGAAGAAAACAAGTTGAAAATAGCTGCTCTGAAGACTACTTCTAATATCAACACTCTAATAAGAGATTTGTTCCGCACTCCACCCAGTTTTAAAAGTAAAGTTCAGCTGTCATTCCAATCCAAGAAAACTGAAAGAGAGGTATGTTTGTCTCAATATATTGTTTGTCATTATACAAAAATTGATCTGCAGTTTTATGCTGCACTCTAGTTCAAACCAATGTCTCAAAGTAACCCAAATTGATGATAAACATTTATTTCAGGAAAAACACTCTGCTGACACTGATACTGATAAGAAACAATCAGCAGTACACAAACGACATCGCCCTATCACATTTGACAATGAACATGACAAAGAATCTCCTGAGAAAAGGTCACGAAGTGGTGATAGGAATATCAAAATGTACACCCCACCCTCTGGCAAATACAGCTCAAGACTGAACAATAATGGAAGGTTCTCTGGGAATAGCTCCGGAGGCAGAGGAGGACGGGGGGGATATGGTAGACGTGACTTCAGAAACAATGGGGCGCCCTTCCGAAAGCGTAACAACTACTAAATATCGTAGTTTCTGAGATATCCATTCAAAATGACAATTATTTGAATTTGAAAAAAATTACTGTAGGGTTAATTATTTACTCCTAAAGCTTCTAGTAAACTCGAGAATTTCTCGTTAACTTCCAAGTGTTGCAATGGCAGAAACAACAAAAACCAACAATTTGCTCATGCAACACATTTGAACAGGGAATTTATAGTTAGGCTGCAGTGTGCAGTTGGTCTCCCTGGCGTTTCTTTGTGGTTGTTTAGGTAGTCGTTAAGTTCCACAGATTTGTTGACCCCCTGGCCCTATTCCAAGTGCAGATAATGAAGAAAATGCAGTTTAAATTAGTTTCGGAAGAATAATATAATGTTTTTGTTGTGCTGTAGGTATTGTGGGTTGATTTTCGTCTGCAGTTATTTCTATTTAATGGTCGCATAGGTTATCTCTTTTGTAATAGGTGCAGCAGTCAACATTTGATTCTTCATCAACAATGGCGTGCCCCTTTTTTAATTCCAGTAGCCACTCCAACATTTTCGAGTAGATGTGCAGCATGGTAAGTAGCATTGTTATTAAGACTTATTAATTTAGCAGCCGTGTCTTATATATGCAACTGATTAGTATTAAACACGTCGTCATTGTAAGTATTAGAATTAATTTTGGATTATAGTCATTCAAGAATCTTCTCTATTCTGACATCGTGTGTGGAAACACCGTGATACCGTAAGTAACTACTATAAAATATTTATCTTTCATACAGTGCCAGCACCCTACAGGAAATTCAGCAATTTTTTTCTACAAATTCTTCGTATTGACTCTTCTTCCAGATTTTTGTTGAACTCCTTTTTGATGACCAAGAAGACTCCTACAATGGTTTTTAATCACAGAATACTTGTGGAATTCACTTCAGGAATAAAACATTTTTTTATAGAAGTATTGTTTTATTTACAACACCATATTATCATTAACCTAATTTAGCATCAATATTGAATGATTTCTTTAAAAAAATATTATACTTGGGTACAGCTTGGCAAAAAAACAAATGAAACTCAGACCTACGATGATGGCACTACTTTGCCGACAAGTGCTAGTAGGTTTTGATTCGAGTCGCCCACAAGTTTTTTTTGCACATTTATTTATTTCCCAGTGACCTCTAAGTGCGATAGTGGCGCCCTCTTTTTTATTTTACTCTTTTTTTTTTCTTTCAAGCTGTATTGTCACAAGCTCTAATATGTATACACAACATTTTTTTAAAGTGATTTACTCCTACTGTGTGGATTATAATTTTATGTTGTCTCGATCATAGTATTTTGGAACCAACACTAATATGTATGTCTATGGTCTTATCTCAAAGTTGTAGTCGTTATTCCAAAATCGCTTTTGAATTTTGCTTAGTGGATACATATTAGCCCTCGTGACTGTACCTATAATTTTTGTCCAAAAAGTTATCCATAGCATAACAACAGTAAGTAACGGCGAGTTTCTGAGTGCGGTATCATCATTCATGCTTTACTTCTGCTAATAGTAGGAGCAGTAACTACACATTGCGGTTATAATAAGCAATTGATGCTAAAGTTATTAAACTCATACTTACTAGATATAAAATAGTTTTTGTCATTTAAAGTATTCTATTAGAAATACATATTGATTACGCTACACAGTTCAATAATCAAAATAAGTTATTAAAACAAGTTAGAAAGGGTAAAAATGTGGCGAAAAACTGAGCGCCAATTACTCGAAACTATGCGAAACGTACTTACTGCCTCTATCGCTAGCGCGGCAGAATAGTGGTCCAACGCTATGGGGTCGAAACACCGTATATTACGATATCACATACCACAATCAGAATAGAGAGTATTTTTTGTGTTTGTGTTTCGTATATATATTTCGTATATGTATTGCATGCCAATAATTTTACATTAAAAGTATTGAGAAAAAACAATTACTCAATTTCACCCCAAGTCACATAATTTTGTAGACATTAGAGTAGATTTAGTAAGTACCTATAAAATTACATTTATTAATTTATTGAAATGACAGCCAAATTAGTAAAGCAGGTGATCCTGCTTTACTACAATACAATACAATATTTGACGTTCAAAAGTGCCTTACAAGGGCCTATTTGAAATAAATGATTTGACTTTGAATACAAATTTTAATGTTTATTACGTCTAGGGTGTCCTGCAAAATGTTAATGTTGGACCACTATTATAATATACCACATCCTGTAGGTACAAGAATGATCCTATCATCAATTGAGAGCAATTTTGAGAACTATAGTTTCACTACTTCTATGAAAAGTACATACAAAAACAATTTCCAATAATAATTAAATTATAACAACCTATTAGGAACTTATCTCATATTATCAACAACATTACACATAAGGCGATCTAGCTCATAGCATGGGTCTGGATTTGACACATCATTGGTACTGCAATCCATGTGTTCAAGTATTTCAATGGGGACCTTGAAGTTGGCTTCTAATTCATTCTGGTCTGGTAAACTTTGTAGAGCACTTTGCAGTATATCTTGTACTTTGTCCAAGTGTTTCTTGAACCTGAAAGATAATAATGCGTTAAATAACAAAGACTTTTTAATTCGTGCTAACTTGTGGGAATAAAAATGAATGAAAGTAAGAAAAATCTAACCAATAACATGATCCAACAACAATTTCACAAAAATATGTTTATTAGACATCGCAGCAACAGTCTTCCATTAGCTGCAGGTAAGACTAACGATAGCGAAAATACCAATCATCTGAAAGAAACGGACCCGACAAACAATGTGGACACCCCCTTTCAATGGCAAAATGATAGTACGCCGCAGAAGCATAAAAGGAAAGAGACTAGTCCAACAAGCAGCAAAAACTCAAATAAATCTAAAAACGAGAACCTTTGCTGTATCTATTCACAACAAATTCGACATCCTTGGTGAAGGAGCAGTAGAAAAACCAGGAAAGGAATTCATACCCAAGCCTGAACCTATCTCTGTGACAGGAGTTATTGATATTAAAGTACATCACTAAAGACGGCATTAAACAATATTGTAGATTGCAAAACTTATACAATAACAACCATGAGATCTGGTCCCATCATCAAACTAATGAGACTGATCACCCGATACTGATGCTACATCTAACATTCTTACAAATGGAAAACATCGATGTAGCACTAATCTCGGAAACTAGATTTACTACGAGGTCACATATAACTACAAAGTTTACAAAACAAATCATTCTTCAGGAAACAGCCACGGAGGAACCGGCATAATTAATATCAAGCCCTATGCATACCGCACAGATAAAATTCAAGCAACATCAGTTAAAATGGTAGTTAGCGTGAAAGTCGAGACCACACTATCTGCGGTCTAGTACCCTCCAAGACACAATAACCGAAAGATTTTAACAACTACCTTTGCTCACTCAGCCCCCGATTTATATGTGGTGGAGACTGGAACGCCGAACACACTATTGGGGTTCACGACTACCAAACACATGCCGAACACACTATTGGGGTTACCTATAGAGGGAGGCAACTATGTAGAGTATCTCAGAGGCAAGGACTTGAATGCATGACCCCCTGCGTACCAACATGCTGGCCGACAGATACAAAAAAAGGTTCCGGAACTTCTGAACTTCTTCGTTACTGGGAACATAAGTCGTAACTACATAATCATCGAACCGTGCACGGATCTGTCTCTCAATAGTACTTGTGGAACCTGCGACAAGAATATATAAAAAGACCACAAACTGAGAATTATAGCAGGATAGAGTAACAAAGGATATCAAGCTTGAAACTAGACTCAACACTACTAAAAAGATAGAAAGTCATAGACAATTTCAACCTAACAATCTACAAGGCTGCTACGGTCTCAACAAGGGTGCGAAAGACGTCGTCCCCAGTGTTTAATGAATACCTTAAACTCATCAAGGATAAAATCAATGAGCGCCGTAACCTAAGAAAAGAATGGCATAGTGCTCGATATCCTAGAGATAAAACCGCATTTAACAGATCCTCTGATGAACTCAAAAACCTCATCAAAACCCTAAACGATACTAACCTTCAAAATGTTCTCTCAAACCTATCGCCTTCTGTAGCCAAAAACTACTCGCTCTGGAAAGCCACAAGCAAATTAAAACGCCCGAACAACGTCTTTTTTTTTAAAGGCGGTATTTCCGCCTTTAAAAAAAAAGACGGGGGAGTGGGCAAGAGCAGACTTAGAAAAGGCTACCAGCTTTACCGAACATCTTAGCACTGTTTTCCAGCCATTTCCGGAGTCTAGGCCAGATCATGACATGGAAATAAAAGGGTACCTAGAAAGTGCCCAACAGATGTGTCTGCCACTTAAATCCACGAGCCCTGGAGAAATAATTCTGGAAATAATACATTTAAAGGAAGGAAAATTACCAGGATACGATCTTATCGATAGCACACTTCTGAAAAAGCTGCCAATAAGGGGTATTATAGCAATAGTTCAGATCTTCAACGCTCGTTTGCGACTATATCACTTTACGGGGCAGTGGAAAATAGCACAAGTAGTTATGCTTCCTAAACCCTGTAAACCACCACACGAAGTCGCCTCGTATAGACCAATAAATCTTTTGTCTATTCCAGGAAAACGATTTGAGAAGATACTACTAAAAAGAATGAAGGAAAACCTAATCACCAATTCGGCTTTAGGGAGAACCATGGCACAATCAAACAGGTCCATCGTATTGTAACTGTTATAGGCAGAGCATTGGAAGAGAAACAATACTGTTCTGCAGTATTTCTGGACAAAAGTCAAGCCTTCGACAAAGTGTGGCATGAGGGCCTTCTTTATAAAATTAAAAAGTCACTACCACACTCGTTCTTCCCCATACTGAAGTCATACCTTGAGAAACGATGTTTTGAAGTTAAACATAAAAACGAACTGTCTGACCTATATGAAATAGATTTTATTTCATATAGGTGTACCACAAGATAGCATTCTAGGGCCAGTAAAATACAACGCCAAATACCTGGGTATGCACCTGGACAGAAGGTTAACATGGCGAAACTACATAAATGGACTAAGAGAAAGCAGCTCGACGTAATGCTAAGGAGCATGTACTGGTTAATAGGACAGCACTCGCAAATGAGCACACAAAGCATGCTAACAGTCTACAAAGCAATTTTCAAACCAATCTGGACTTAACGTATCCAGCTTTGGGGTACAGCCAGCCAAAGTAATATTGAGATATTGGAAAGGTTTTAGTCGACGGTACTTAAGATTTATCTTAAACATACCTCAATATATTAGCAACAAAATAATATACATATCAAGACTTGAAAATACCCACAATCAAACAAGAGATAACCCAATAAAGCAGCAAACATCAGACGAGACTCTCAAAACATCAAAATGAACTTGCTCTATAACTAAGTGGTGATGGTGGCCTGCAATTTAAGAGATTGAGGCGACATAGTGTCCCAACTCTTCTGGACAGATTCAGCTGATTGGAATGAGAAACACAACTGTGAAGTCATCACCAAGCGCCAAAAAGTTAAAAAAAAAAAACCCAGGGATATCAGACAACGAAGTAGCATATTGTTGTTGACAACAGATAGCTACGAAGGAGAAACAACACAATCAGTCCCCAAAGACTGCCCCGCAGCGGGGTAGTCTTTGGGGACTGCCGATAGAAGTGAAAACTAAGTAACTTGTGAATTGTATATCTATGTACTATCTATGATATTTTTTTTAATAACCGACGAAAAATTTCAACACAGGGATGTTCAAACTAGCTGAGCAGAGCTATATGTATACTGTGTATACAGGTTGGCAGGGGCATCGACGCGAAAACTACACTCACATGATTACTGAACCCATGGTATCAGTTTTCGCGTCGATGTCCCTGCCACCCTGTATACACAGTATACATATAGCTCATAGGAAGTGTGCGGTGACAATGACGCGAGTATCACGCTTTTTGTTCACCCAAAAAGTACACATATATACACAGTATACATATAGCTCATGGAATGCGTTTGGTGACAATGATGAGAGTTCCATGATTTTTGTTCACCCAAAAATTGCTAAAGAAGTTTTCACTTAAAAAAAATAAAATAAATGGGTGATTTTGTAAATGATTAATATTAAAAATCACATTACCGTGTAGCGGTTTCAACACGTTGGCGCTTCTGCAATTCCATCATTACTCTCAAAGTTTCTCTAGCTTGATGGGGTCTAAACTCATTTAATAAATGATGAATGTGTATGAACAATAAACTAAGATCCTCAACTTTTTCTGCTCTTTTAGGAGAGTCAGGACAGTGGACCAACAAATCTAATAGATCTAAAAAGTTTACAAGTAAAGAGTGGTTAAGTTTCTTCAGTTCTCTTCTTCTTTCAAAATGCATAGGGTAAAGCCGCCGAAATCCCTAGAAGCATAAAATTTATTTTACATTTGTTTATTTCTTTAAACAGTATTTAATTGTTGCACATTATGAGATTGTTACCTGACTTTCCAGTGACCTGATTATAGTATCATCCGCATTGAAAGTGTGGCCAAACATGGAATATGAATCGTGAATAGGACGTGGTGGTAAAGGTGCTCTATTTCTTCTAACATTTTCATCAGTATAGAAGTTTATATATTGCATGGGGGGCAATGGTAATGAACTAACTTGTGCTGTGTCGGAAGACATGGTTGCGCAAGTTATAATAACAAAAGAAAAAACAAATTGCTGAACTATATTACATGCGAGTGTCGGAGTTGTATCAAAATGCTATTTATGATCTTCGTGTCTAAATTGTTTCACCGTTTTTATTACAGCACAATACAAATCCACAAAACGACTCAATAATGACTGATTGACTCAGTGAGTTCAGTGACTGTCAGTAGTGTCAGTGTTGTTATCGTAATAATCTGAGCTCTGAGCTGCCGTTTGACACACTTGACACAGTCTGGGTTGCCGTATTTTAGGGGAAAAAAAATCTGAATTGCCGTATATATTTTAAAATATCTATTCTTTATTTTTTTCTTCTCCACAAAGGTTTCTTATCGTTTCTATTAATTTAGATTCATGTTTAACTAATGTGTACTTGTCCTTGCTTCCCATTTTGTCGCACATGTCGCGCGACACCTTAACCGATAATTATGATCGCTTGGTATGGTGTACTTGATTTTAGTCCTTGATTTTGAATCAGTTGCCATCGATTTTTTTAAGGTTATTTTCATTTTTGACAATTCGTAGTAGTTTCTGGGTAAGTGGCAACTATGACAAAAAAATATTGTGTTGCGCACTGCCTCTTCAGGTGACAGATATTTGAGTTTTATTTTCATTTCATTCATTAGCTAGTGAAAAAACGTTTCGTTTCACCTATAGTCAATTGCCGTATTTTGTGATACGGCAATCAGAGGCCTGCCGTATACCATATTTTCTGAAAATAAATTGTGGATTGCCGTATAATACGGCAATTGCCTTAGCAATAACAATGCTGTTTACTGTCACCAAAGACTGTCACTGTAATATCATTTGTCTGAGAGGGTGACAGGTGATGAGGTCTGTCATCCTACAGGGGATGGTCTGTAGCATGATACAAATACTTCGCCACAGTAGCTAATAAGTACTGTTAGTACTGTACAGAAGAACTGATTGAAGTGAATGATAAAATATGAATGATTGCAAAAAAAGCACTAAGGCCATGCGCATACGTCCAGTATGCTTTTCTGAATCTAGCACGAGTGAATGATCCAAAAAATTCAGATACTGAAACCAGACAAAACTATCAGAATGGGGGTTAAACTGAAAGCTCGTCTAGAAACCTACAAGACTACAAATTGAACGAAAACTAGATTATTTATCTATGCAACTTGGAGTGTAGCACTTGTGGCGGCATCTACATCGCCACATGCGAACTACGCATCAAAGACCTGATGTTACACAAAATCCTGACGTCACACAAATCCTCAAACTCAAAGCATTTATTTCAAATAAGCCAATTACAGGCACTTTTGAATTGTCAAGGGGTCAGTCTGTCAGAAAGATTAAGTTAGTTGCCCATTCCAAAGCGTAGTAGGTTCCTATGGAGAAGAACGGGCAGGAAACTCCACGGACACTCTTTGAATCAAAATATTCTTACAAAATATTGGTTACATCATTCATGTTGAACTTATACATGTGAGAACAATGTAGAAAAACGTGCACGATAAAAGCGTCCGCAATGAAAAGATAAAAACAAAAATTAAAATACATCAAAATAAGCCATGGAAGCTAAGAGATGACCAGTCCCTACTGACGGCGCCCGTTCACGAACATGACGAACATGACGCATCGCACAATTAGGGGGGTATTACACTATCAAATGTCTAGGATCACAGATCTCTGAGTCTACTTCACATTATATGAAACCACACCAACTTACTTTCATAATCAACGTTTCAGTGACGTCATCTGCCGTAAATTGCGGGCGCTACGTGAGCGAACACCGCTTTTCTAGGAGACCGTAGGTTTATGGGAATCTTCAGAACTCTACTGGTTAAGCTCCTTGGTGCACATCCAGGTTATATCCCACATCATGGAATTAGTAAGTGTTACCACCATACTCTGTAGTCTTCGTACAAATGAGTATGCTGTCAAAACAATTTCATTCATTCATTCATTACTCATTTCATTTCATTCTTCGTGCTTCGGGTTTTGGAATAATATTTTTAGCCCGAAAAAGTGAAAATTGCAAAGGAATATAATTTTTGTTCGATTTTAATGTGTTATGTATTGATGAAGAATCAGTAAACGTAATTTAGACTATTAAAAAACTATCGTCAACATATTTTTTCTGTTCAATACTGATACTCATCTATTTCTGATGGATTTGGATGTTTGAAGGTATACATGGTTTTACGTGTTTTAAAAGTGGTCTTACCGGTGTTTCAGGAGTGTTTAATCTAAAATTAAGGTTTGTCTGTTATGCTTCAGGCTTAAAATGGCTGGAAAGGATGATGATGAAGTAATACTGGAAACGTTTATGGTCAAGAGGTCTCAAAATAAAAAGCTATTTACACCGGTCAACTACAAGGAACGGTGGCTAGTTTTGACTCGCCGAGCGCTTATTTATTATGACACGGATGGCGAGGTAAATTTTATTCATCTAATTTTATTACTAAACTATTGATTTGAATGATACAAATTCTTGTTGACTATCAACAGTTTATTTATCTTTTCCTTATACCCCAATGGTTGAGCCTGGAAGTTTTTATATTTATCAACATACTTTTTGATTTAAATGTCTTGCTAATTTATTATTCTATCAAAAAGCTTTTCTGATAGTTTAGATTTCATTCATTTTTATTCAATCTATTTTATTTTTTGTGCTGCTAAGGACATTTCTTAAAACTGTAGGTAAGTAGTTCATATTAAGGCATTTAATATGCTCAATTTTGATGATACAAGCGTTAAATGAAATAATGCTGAGCAACTTGTTATCTTGTAATTTTTGTTTGAAGAAATATTTAAATACCTTTTTTGTTATTTATAAAACAACTAATAAATTTGGTTTTTCAAGCATGCACCTTCACGTTTTTACTAATTGCATGAACACTGCCTGTTTAACTGCTACTTACTAGGTATAATACAAACAATATATGATATTGGACTGCCTCGTTGGTGTAGTGGTCGCAAGCACTACTGCTGAGCATGAGGTCCTTGGTTTGATTCCTACGTCGGGCAAAGTGTTATTGGGATTTCCATCTGGAATTTCTCAGTAGCAGCTTGGAGTCTGGATTTGTGCCCAGTTGATGGCAATAGGGTCACCCCCTATTATATGGGACTAAAACATAATTGGCGAAATGTGGGTGTACTATAGGGACACCTCTGTCCAACCCCAAAATCCATTCAGGGGTTTATTTATAAACGTTGCTTAAAATTAAGTGAGGTTCAAACGTCAAAAATTTCTGGTTAAACAGATGCTAATTATTACTTAACTTTAAGTATCATTTATAAATAAACCCCTATTTAATTAAGTGCACCAGTAAATTCTAATCATCAAATCAATAAGTACACATAATCAGCCTATAACATTCCCACTGCTGGGACACAGCCTCTTCCTGTGAGAAGGAACCTGGGTTATGCTGAGTACACAGTTTCGTGATTAGAAGATTTTGTCGTACAAGAGTGTCAATCTTTTCAGTAAGGATAGTAAAAAATAATTGCCAATTTGTTAAACAATAATAAAAAATATCCCTATAAGAAATAGTCCTGTGAGGTCAAGTGTGAGTTAACAAATAAACCTGTTACCATGCCAAACGAATTCATTTCAAATAAAGCAGTATTTGATCCTTTTCAGCAACACTGTTCCTTAGTGCAATAAAACAGTTAGTTTTTGGAACGAAGTTCCTTATCGCGCGTTGTGAAAGGGGGCTAGACGGAAAAAATTCTCACGAAAAGTTGTAACGACACTTTTTGCTATAGTAAACTATTGTAAGCTGTGCGGCGTGCGCATGTTTCTCTGTATGTCTCTCTCTCTCTTCGAACTTCGTTCCATCCGGGTGTCCCTTGACACCTCTCAATTTTTTTTTTTATGTACTGGTTTCGATCGTGCCTAGTGTAGGAATTGATTTTTCAACAAACTTAAAATGGAGTTTTAAGTTTTGTACAAAAAGCTCATGGTTATATGACCACTTTGTTTATTTTTCATATTTACGGTTTTTGCCCTGAAATCCCATATTAAGAGTCAGTCTGTATAAAAAAATCCAAGTACAGTAGGTACGGAGTTCTTGGGATTAAAAATATCCACTGAAAAGCTTATTGAACTGCTCAAAAAAGTTCAAAGGTGGTTTTACTTCAATTTAGTTTAAATACCTATGATTAAAAGTACATTCATTATTGATTAATTCACCACAATATTTTTAGTCATTTAGAGCACATAAAAAAACTAGTAGATGCAACTAGTAGTAACATGCTGCTACTATAGTAATATAATTACTATCGCATGAAATAAAATATTAAAATAATTTAAATGTTTTTATTTAAATACTTACATAATAATAAATAAATAAAATCTCTTACTAGCGCTTAACGTATTACTCAACCAAAATAGAAAATCAGAGGCCACGGCGGAGTATTCTTAAAAACATCTTCCAAAAGTAATCCATCCAGATTATCAAAAACTTGGAGAGCTTAGTTGTTGTAATAACAAAAGAATTCCAGTGCGCAGGTATTCAGCCAAGTGGAATAATTGAACATCAGCACCAAACGCAAGATATGATTCACAACCTAATTGCTGGTTCATTCAAAAACATTTGGTTTTATCTTGCTAAACTATTCTTAAACTTAGAGCAAAAAACACAAAAAAAAAAATTCAAACCCATCTGTGTTGTTTATGACGACTGCGCAACTTATGTCGGCATCAAAAAAACTATGAAACGTTAGTAACATTATACATATTATAATATACTTCCGGACTATCGAGCCATCGTGCATATTTATGTTTAAAGGTCTAAAACATCAAAATAATGATAACTCAGAGAAAAAGTTATTATGCAGTTTTGAAGCTGACATATCGAAATGATGGCCATTTCGTTATCACCATTGTTCCAATTTTCAATTAAATTAGTTATTTATTTATTAATTTTCCGTTTATTTTTTTGTACATTATCATGAATTTGAAAAAGACAAAAAAAATCCCTTTCGGACTTTCCCGCAACCCCGGAAGGCATCGGTCCTAGCGGACCTCGTCAGTTGTGCTGACATCTCTTTGAGGCGCGCGTGGATCACAACGCGCCGTCGACCCGGGCATGGTCCTTGTCGGACGGCGAGCTACCCATTGCTCACCGTCCTCAAGCCTGCGCCTACGGTGGCTGGGAATCGGCCTGCTATTCGCCCAGGGCGTCTCCTACGGCGGCTAGGGGCGTGAGGCCGCGAAATTTGCTTCTACCTCACGCGTTCTGCCTCCCCCTTCGCGAGCATTACTGCTTCGCAGAAGGAGGTGATGGCTTCCCACGCCCTCTCGCTCCGTACTATGGCCTGGACCAGAGCCGTATGCGAGAGATCACTGCCGCCGAACACCTCCACAAGGACACGGCGGTACCCCGTCAAGTCTTTTCGTCGCCTATCCCGCAATGTTTGAAGACTAAGGTGTTCAACCAGTACGTCCTGCTGTCCGTTATGACATACGGTGTCGAAACGTGAACAATGAGTCGGACTGGTCCACAAATTTAAGGTCGCTCCGCTGAGCGACTGCGGAATTCTGGAAAAGAACCGGAGTTATTGACATAGCTTGCAGAGTAAGCAAACTGAAGTCTCAGTGGGCTGGCCATCGAAGGACCAATAGGCCGGTGGAGCTGATGTGTCCTGGAGTGGGGACCGCGTACCGGCAAGCTTAGTGTGGGACGCTCCCCAGCTAGATTGACCGACGACTGTAAAAAAGTGGCACAGACAGACTGGATGCGGAAGGCGGAGGACAGGGTGTTGTGGCTCAGTCTGGGAGAGGCCTATGTCCAGCAGTGGACCACAGTCCACTGCTGGACATAGGTTTGATCGAGTTGATTGATTGAGTTGAAACAAAAATATGCAGGGTAACTTGATTCAGTTGTTCGGGTGTATCAAGCTTCACGTTCTAATAGGAACATAACGCCATAAATCTGGACACTTGACTTTAATAATAAGATGTCAGTTACGATAGGTCTTTAATTGCGATGTATGTGGCGTTAAAAATAAAAACATAACCGAAAAGTTGAGGACATTACAGATAGACTCCTGTGACCATTCGTTAGACGAGAGTCATGACTAGACTGCATCTCAACTGTATGCTAAAAGTGAGTAGCACCAAGTAACTAACGATAACCAATGCCTTGTCAGCCGTTAAATCTCCGGTTAAGCGAAATACGGGTTGCACCATTTAAACAATAGGTATACAATGTGAAATTTAATTCGTCATACTCTTAAGGGGTCATTGTACTCATCATTATGAACAACTTTCACTATGGGGACAACCCTGAAATCGCGAAAAAAAAATCTGCTGTTCCATACATTTATGTTCGCATAGCTCGTTATAACGAAGGGTACAGCTGTTTTTTTTTTCGCGCGATTTCATGGTTGGCCCCATAGTGAAAGTTCATCATGTAAAATGTAAAAGTTAAAGGGTGACAAACCTTTAACTTTTACATTTTACATGATGGTGCAACAGTGCCTAGTTAAATTCTATGGACATTGTTAATGTTACTGTACTGTTAAAATTAACTTTGACGGAAACAATAACGTAGCACTTGGTGCAACCCACTTTAAGTGAGCATTAAAACGCTGAAGTTGCATTTTAACTGCAAGTAAACTTCACGACACGACTACTCCAAATAGGGTTTTTTTTTTTCGAAAATTTTGCCATTTCATTGGTCCTCCGGTTACATACAACCAAACTTATTTTTTATAATTTATGTGTGTAATAGACGTTTATGTTATGACGGGGTATGAAGAATCATTGATACATTACATCTTGACGAAGGGTATATTATGTAGAATCACCCGTGACTAATTCAAGGATAAATTCAGGAAAGTAGTGAGAAACCAAAATACCAGACTCGTTTTTAGTTACGTCTACGGTTTAATATAGGTTTATGTGAAATCTTCCGATGCAGCATATTAAATTATGGAGTTGACGCAGACAATCCAGCGATTTGTGACAAATTAGCATTTATGACAAGGTTTTGTAAAAAAAAAATTGTCACTGGCATTGATTGTGCAATGAACCTCAAAACAAGGCTCGATCGTTAAGCATGGCAGAGAAATGATGAAAACATAAAAAAATAAAATCTACATACATCTTCATAATATCTTGTTGGGGTAGCAAGCTATAGGTAATATAGCTTGCTAGCCCAATATACCAATCGAAACGTTCTACTTTCATAGTAAAACGCACTACGCTGGCTCACGCAGCTACACATTAGTCAGATCAGGTTAAGAAAGGTCCGCCCGCTCTTACTCTGAATAAGTTTATTTAAACTCTCGCTCAGGACGAGAACGTAATCTTGCCGTCTGGCAAGTTTAACACCATTTCGCCAACTGCCGATCAGTCGTCAGATCTATATCGGTTAGTAGCCGCCGGCCGGAAGCTTCGCGAATAGGTGAGGCGATTTAGGGAACTCGTTCTTGTCGTTTCACATCGAATTTTAGGTAATTAAGGATGAATTTCACCAATAGAGCTGAACGGGACCAGTACATAAACCACGTTTAAGAGCTGTCAGTGTCATCATTTTCTTTGGAATATTGACACTGACAACTCTTTAACTTGGCTTAGATGCGCTGATCGCATTCAGTTTCATTGGTGAAATTCTTCTCTTTGCTTCCACCCCATTATTTGTAAAACATGGATGGTCTTATCCACTAATAGATTTTTAATCTCATTTTGACTAGCTCGTCCCGACATTCCCTTCGTGGTCTACTGCGGCGTTGCGTCGATGTATCAGGGGGCCACTGCGTACTAACTTTGGCCTACGGCTCATCAGACATACGGCAGACGTGGTCAGTCCAACCCCATTTTAGTTCTGGAGATTCTTTTATTGAATCAAATTAAGGCAGGACAGTCGGACTGTTTCCGAAACTTGGCGACTTTCGAGGCCATGTCACTGTCATTTGTGTGGGAATCGTGGATAACGTGTTTGCGAGAAAAGGTTAAACATTCGATCTATAGGTGTACAAAATTTCCAAAGAGTCCAGAGAAGTCTTCAATTCATGGGCGTTTACCCAACAAAAAACACCGAGCTCGGAAAGAGAGACACTAGGAAGTGCCCTGAGCTCTGTTTTTCTTTGCTTTTCCCAATGCCTTGAAGGCTCCTTGGGACTTTTTGAGATACGAGCTTTGCTTTTGGGTAATTTAACGCCTATATGTTTACACTTTATTTAGCTATATTTCTGCTCTTCACTATTCACTGCTAAAACCAAGAAAAAAAACCTCCTGACCAAAAACTAAACTGAGTCAAACATATTGAGAGAAAAGATCTTGGGAGTTTTTCCCTGCGAATTTGTTCTAAAATGTAAAGCCTCAATAGTGATGGTATTTTAGAGTAGGTACGTAATATTGGAATTTATGATGCGTAAATGACGTAAATGAAACAAGGAAATTTGATTCCTACTGTGAATTAAACAATGTAAATTACGAAATTATCTCAGCGTAGTAATAGCAGGACAATTTCTTTAAACAGACAGGACAAAGTCCAAACTCAGTTTTCAGTGAGTTTTGACTGGTCCTTGCTACCACAACATAAACTTATTAGGGTATCGTTATTTCTATCAAACCCAACTGCAAAATACAATAGACGACGCATATTTAGTAACCTAATCTATTACGACGTTTTGCCACACCAAGCGTCGAGCGCAGGGACGCTTGACGTGGCAGCACGTCGTGCCCTGGTTCGCAACAAGTCAATCGTCATCCTGAGGATGACTCATTGAAGGTGAAACAGGGTTCTTTACGACTCTTTAAGAACAGTTAAGCGGATTCGATTATAAATATACGTCGTCTATTGTATTTTATAATGGTTTTCTGGAAAGTCACCCCTGAGTCAAATAACTATTTTAAACCCAACTGCATTTTAACAGGTTAGCCAAAAGTCAGCCAGATTCTATAATTATATCTTTCATCCTTTCCTAACAGCTTCTAGAAACATTTTTAACAAACCTATCGAACTTCAAACACGTTGCATATCACCATTACAGTGGTTGAGTTGTCTCCTACCACATTACAGTTCTGAAATGACAATCAACTCGTGCGTGAAAGTCACGTCGCTTTTGCGCTGTTTATGATGAAATGGCTTGTTCAGCTAAATTTAGCTGTATCATAAATTATCTTAGTGGTTAAGATAGTTGGACGAAGTTACCTGTACTCTACAGTTTAATTAGGTAATTGTTGATTGAATGACACAGTTCACTTGAGATAAGTTTTTGTTGGTCATTATAAACTTTGACCGTAAACTACCTCTTATAATACAGGTAAACCCTAGTTTAAGAGGTGGGGTATTATTCTTGTACAGAATTTGCAACATAAACTATAAATATATTTTTAAACCAAATATCAAACTGTATTTCAAACTCTGTATTTTTTTGGATAAATAAAGATTATATTATATATATTATTATTGTAATAAGTGTAGTCGTTGTTGCATACACATCAATAAATGATACTGATATTTGGAACTCAGCACTCATTGATAATAAAATAGTTTTACAAACTACGTTCCATTTTAGTGTAGTAAAAGTGTAGAACGCGCAGGTGATGTTAGTTTTGTTCGATGTTTTAAATGAAAGCTGGAGGACGTAGGGGTGAATTTGTGGGGTGGGAGCGCATGCGCGAGCTGGGTGTGTCTGCCGTCCGGCGCGACGCTCGGCGGCGATAGCGGCAGTTCCGCTACACCGTCCGTCGCCGGCCCGCACCGCACCCGAACCACCGCTGGTAAAATACCAATCACTTATACCTCAATCACACATACAGTCTTTACTTAAAATAACACAAATTATGTTTAATATTCAGTTTTCATCTCAGTGTTACCAATATCTCTCTATTTGGTGTTATTGAGACATCGAACCGGTGGCCAAATTCGTGCGAATTCCTTTTTCAGTTTCCACCTACGCAAAAACCACTTTTTTACACATTCTAAATCGGCATTTTTATTCCTGATTGAATAATTACCGCGTGGTATTTTGATACATGACGTTTTTGCTTTTGTTTTTCATTATTTTGCGTTTTCCGTGACCGCTTGATGTTCGATAGCAGCGTCTGATAGGAGCTTCAATTACCGTGATCAGTTTTTCCAGCCATTTGCTGGAACTTAACTAGGTGCTTATTCATTTATTGAAGTATTTTTTTATTTTGATGTGTACCTTTTAATAAATTAAATTAATTGAGAATACATTTTATGCGTGATTTATTTTGTCTACTCAAACATGGGGGCGCAGTTGACCACGTTTTGGTTTCTAAAATAACATTCCGGACATAACATTTATTTCGGACCAAATTGTTTGACTATCCTTTTTTATATGCTATGCTGTGAGCACTTTAGGATTCTCGTTTAATCAAATGCCTGCCAATACAATAATTATCATAAACAGAAAAAATAAATTGCATTTGATTATAATTGATTAATACTTAAAATGTTCATGAAACTCCTAAAACATACAGACTTTATCGAAAAAGTGACTAGAATTGAATGAAAATCTGTTCATATACACTTAAAAGAAGTCTGTGTTCCTACGAACTTAAAATAAAAATTGTGAACTGCTGGTCTTATGAAAATTTAATTGCGTAAACTTATAAAAAAAGGTAAATGTAAATGTCTTCAAAACAAAAAGTGCACATTTTGGTTGATATGTTGCACCTGTGTGTTTTCCATAAATAGCTAATTTTCTAGAAGACATTTATAAGTTATAATTTTGCAATCTCTACAATCTGTTGATGCAAACAAACAAATAATCAAATTAATCGATTGATATTATTCAAACATATTATAACACGTTTGTGCAAAAACGAGTACTGTTTCTTTTTATCATGATTATTTTCTTCGTTTTTTTGTTGGAAAATCATAGTTCAAGGATGTATTTACAAGCATACAAATTATTCAGCCAAATTACAAAAGTCTCCAAAGACAAAAACAGTGTTCTAAATTCGCGCAACGAAATACAAAGAAAGCAAAGAGAATTCACTGACATTCCTGATGTATTAAACTCTGCACAGCAACAGAAAGCTCGAAAAGTGCAGTAAAATAAACAAAAAGTGTGTCGTAGCCCTCCCGTGCTTAAATAGACTTGGCAATCACTCCCCGGTCCCCACAGCGAGTAGCGTCAACCCCTCGCACTCGCAGTAATGTATGTACCGTCATGCCGCGTGTGGTCCCTCGTTATGTGAGCAATTTTAATGGAGAGCCCTCCGACGCCCGCTAATTGTTTGAAAAAGCTTCACTCTACTGACTCAACCGCTTTTCTCTTCTGTGCTGTGTTGTTCCAGTTCACTTCAAAGAATCGTGCTGCTTTGTATGTTTCAACTCTTTAAAATGTAGAGCTCATACCTTAGTGCAAAAGGTTGACGTCTATTACTTCGAGATTTAGTTGGTACTTATCATCACGTTAACTTTCGGCTATATACATATATAAACGATTTAGCTGCTAATGATCGGAAAGGAAATACAAAAATTAATACAATTCCTAACTTTTGATATCCAGCAACGCCTTCCTAGTTCCCACGCTAATGAACCTGTTCAGTTAATCTACTTGCTTATCTCGGTACCGTGTACATTATTAACCATTAATTAAGTATGCACAATAGGACTAACTTAATCATACCCAGCACGTTGCAAACAATATGATTGAGTGTTATGTATCTATTAATGAATCTACGCCGTTCGTCAATGATGTTTTGAAACAACATTACACACGAAGAGCAAGATATCATTGGGACCAATTGACAATATCGGAGATAGGTTTGTCGGGTGTTCCTGTAAGCGGAGGTGTATATCCCCCCACAGGAAATCAACTCAGTGATTTGATTCATTACGCAACCCGGTACTCGGCCGTTGTGCGCTTTCAGGATGTTATTAGATCAAGTCATCTGGCGTGAGGCAAATTCGATAGAAAATCTGCATTTGTACTGATGAACTCGTTCTTCGGCATCAATTTTAACTGAACGGTATTTTTGATTAGAGAATCAGAATGCATATTTCTCACAAATGTCATCTCAATTTGAAGCCTGTGGTAGAGACAGATGTTAGAAGTATTCGAAATAGCTATACGAGCAAGTGTTTGCAGAAAGTCTCTCGTAAATAAAGTTAAGTAAGTGTTCCGGGACAGGTTGTGATGTCGGTAATTGGTGTAGTGTGTTACTTTAGAGAGGGCTGCTCGCTAGGCAGTTGGCATGACGCCAGCCCAGTCGTTGCTCTTATGGCGGCTTGCTAGCCAGCACATTAATGTGGTATATTCGTTTCGTCATTCATACCTTACGTACTTCCACAAACATAAAAAAAAGTGTTAAGTTTGCTGATCATTCCTTTTCCTTGCTTTAAGGATATTTAGGCTAAAAAGTTTTAAGTTTGCCTTTGAGCTTAACTGTCACTAACGGGACACAATATAATTTTTATTGTTACCGACTTCTAAAGGCAAATCGACAGTAGGCCATTTTCATTTCCTCAGCCCTAGTTGCATGAAAATATTGAATTTTACTGGGGAGTGCCAGTGAATATGGAAATTTTCACGCATCAGCGAAATTGGAGCTTGGTTCTGAAAAATATCCGAGCTTTCAGTTCCGGCCAGAATTCAATTAGTGAGAACTGTAGCGTAGCGTTAACCACTTCTTTTGTGGATGTTTAATTGGATTTTAAATATTTTTAAGCTTATGTGATAGTAAAATAATCTTCGCGTTGCTGTTCATGTAATATTTTCGTGAACGAAATAAGAGAGCTTTCGTTAAAAAAGAAAATTTGCCGCGTTTCCAAGTTCTGATTAATCATTTAATAGATAGTTTAAAGTTATTAACATTTCTTGTTTATGTTAATCTTTCAAGTTATCATTCAGTACCTACTCGTAAAGTCTACGTCACGTTTTCCACAGTTGGCTTGCAGGTAATCCGGCTTGAATAAAACTGTTCGTTGCCAGACCGATTTGGTTTCTCGCCCGGTCTGCCCCCCACCCTTTTCTTGACAAAATTCTCACTATACCTCTCTAATACAACCTCTACCGTACTTAAGTTTTCAACTTGATTGGTTTTCCAAGCTGTATTGTAAACTTCACCATAGTTGATGATTTGAAGTTTATCAAAGGTCCCTTAAACCAGACAAAATATTTTCGCTGCAAAAAATTTCGAAGGTATATTTGGTTAAATTTGGTATTCTTTTCTAACCTAATTGCTTTGAAGCACATATAATAAAAACGTACCAACTATCATAAGATATCTAAACAGATCAAGCGACAGCGCTAGATTCAGGTATAGCTCGCATGAAACACATCTGCAACTCCAAGTTTGATTATAATAATGTTATTCATATAGGTATGTGTATGTGTTTCAATAGGTAGTGTGTGGTCTAATCGCGGTCATTTATACACTGTAAACAATCGAAAATGGCCTCGGTTTAATGACTAGTTGACGTCAGGACGTTACTGCCAGCGGTAAGACGCTCATACCGTGTGTATTAAGGTGAGCTAGCGTTGTGTGTTGAATAGTTGAATGGGCAACTTCCTTGAATCTAAAATTATTAAAATATTCTAGTGAGGGGTGTGACGAAATGCTGACGATTGTTTAGTTTAATTGTGGCAAATACGTTTCAAATCGATTGTAAAATGATTTATATGTCGTGTGTGGTAGAGACGGAAGGAGCGCGGGCGCATCGAAACGGGCGCAATCCATACTGTGGAGCAGGCGCAGTTGGGGGAGCTGAGCAAACACATACCCGAGGGTGACGGTGAGAAGAGCCCCGTTTATAGATATCCCTTTCAGGTAATAATATATTAAATAATAACATAAGCATACGCAAGAATTATGACAGTGATAATTATTTATTTATAAACTAAAATCCGTAAAAACTCATTATCATTATGTGTGTGAATGTAAAAAAACTAACTCACGTGTGTGTACGGTCAGGTGGGGTACTCGGAACAAAACACAGACTACACACTTTACCTCGTCGCCGGTGACCATACGGAACGGCTGCAGTGGATCCACAAAATCAGATCGGGTACGTACCCACTCACCATTACATAATGTCATTTATTCGTTGTGACGTAGTTGAACCCTGTAACTGACAATCTGTATTGTTAACTTTGTACGCTCTACGTATTTAAAATCTATTATATACCGTGTGTATTTGAGCAGTTAGGTCTTTGTAAACTTCTGTATACACAAGGAATAGAGAATTTGTAGAGTATTTTATCTGGTTGTTGTCCCTTTTATCCTCCGTCCGTACTAAACATTCCGGTACTTAAAAAGGTAAAACCCTTTTTAGTATTGGCATATAAGGACCGTCTGGTCTCATGTGTTCCAAAAATCAAAAGCGATATTAAGAGACCTGCTATATCCAATGGAGGAAGATGCTTTGCAATGAACCAGTTATTTACAAACAGGACAATATAAAAAGTCTTATAATGGCTACAATTTAAATGCTCACCAACATAATAATTACCAAACTAGTAAATTAGGATGGGTTTGTTAGGATTTTTTGGTGAGCAGTTTTCCTTCTAGTTAGTTTAATTTTTCATCCATAAGTATTATGGGAATGTCAAGACATAGTCGTTTACAGTGTGCACAGATACTGGTCGTCGGAGTCGGTACCACCCAGGCGCGTGGGCCGCGCGACGCTGGAATTGCTGTGACGCGGAGCGACGCGCCGCCCCCGGGTGCGCGGGCGCAGACCTCTGGACCCTCATAGAGTCTGACCTTGACCTGCTCGTGCCGCCGCAGGATAATCGACTGTCGAACGACGAACCATGTGCGTATACATTTAGCTAAAGCCCTGCCCCAAAGCAATACCTTTCCGCTTTATTTCAACTGCTGTATTTCAAACTCGAATATTTTATTGCACTCATGTGGTAAGTTCATGCAAGGTATCCAGAACCTTACATGAACCCTGTAACGGCACAGCCATTTACAAAGTATTAAAATTACTACATTTTAGTTTAAGACTAATAAAGAGAAAGTAGGTACCTAGGTGTTTGCAAATTTTGAGATCAATCTTTAGCATACTTAGACTATAAAGTTTACAGGTACTCAAACTCATATTTAGTAGAATAAACAATAATTTCACAGCTACAACAACAAATCAGAAACTTAAAATAAACAACAATTAAACGTAGACACAGTGCGGAAGTTAAACATACTACTATTTTGATTATTCGAGATAACTCTACAAAAAAGAGTTGGCCGTGGCAACCGCAAGGCTTCTGTAGAAGATGGTATAATCTCAGAGCGAGTCAATTGCCGTTAATGACGTATAAATTACCTGTCTTCTTTCCACGTATCAAAATACCAGTAAGTGAAAGGGAGAGCGCCCACCGCCTGCGCTCGCGCATCGAATGGTGAATGTAGGCCGAGCGCGACCATCTTTGAGCCCTCGCTCCTCGTCTCGACAACTATAAAGCCTAGTTCTCCATGGGCCATCGTAAATATAATTTATGCAGGGTACTACTATGCGGTTTAAACCGGGCTCAATTTTTTAAATTTGTTTTTATACATAATTAGGTATATCGGCCCATCTTTGGGATTTATTATCTTCTTTATTCATCTCTTGTCATATTGTTTACAACTTTAAATATTAATTAAAAAGGGGTCCACCGGATTTATTATATTTGAGTATATTTATTTTAAGCATTTTAAGATAACTTTTGTTGTTTGAAGCAGTTTAAAATATATTTTCCAAATGAGTATTACATAGATTGTAGGTTTCTAGGTAATGAACATAATTATGACATACGGAAAAACACGTTTTTAGTATTGGTTTTACTCAATAATTTCATTATTTTATTGGTACCTTCTGAAAAGTTACAACAAATAAAAGTTGTCACAATCACGTTTTACGTGCCGTATCGGCGGCACCACCGTTATGTATCACGCTTTACCTTCGCCGCGGTACTTGGACACGTTTGTAGGCAGTCGGAGCGAGGTGTCGCGCGCGGACGTCCGGTCTCAAAGTCCCGTTCCCATGTTGCCGAGTAAACCCGAAGACGAACCAATGGTGACTAAGAAGAAGTCAAAAATACCATGTCTTTCGTTAGCGTCATTCCTCCCGGCTCTAGAGGGTACGGTATATTTCGTCTGACCTCTATTTATTTGGCCTCGCCGCCATCGGTTGCGTTCACTGGTCTCGTTGCACTCACTTTCTTGTCTTGGTCAGGTGTAATGTAATGCGTTTGTGTAATGCCTGCAGGAGTGATACTGTGCAGTGATTCTGATACCCCACAGTGTTTAGGCTAGTGCTCATTGTGCCATGGATATAGGTCATCATAATTTAGTGCCCTTGCTATAAGAAATTGGTTCTACAATGGGTTTGTTATTGTGTTCGATGGACTGTTGACTTGTCAAATTGGTACATCGAACCATCTCTTTTAAGGTTATCGTAGCTACTTTCTAACAAGAACCACAGGCTAAAAACTTCATCATCCCAAAGTATTCGTTGTTACAGGCTTAATATTTTTGTTTAGTTTCACCTGTTAAATCTGTATGGCATTCAAGTGTCCGTTTAATATTATCATTTATAAATAAAATACAATAGTATCATTGGTTACATTTTACTTGAATGTTTTTAGTGCTTATTGTTTCATTATTATGATCATTTCTGTCAAAAGTATTAATAGTTCCGTGGCCTTAGCACAATGAGTAGTTTTACGACTCTTAAACAAGATTTTGTGTAAAGGAAAACGAGCTATTGATTTTGGAGGTGTTATTCGCATTCACCTGATTGAAATTTTATATTCATGACATTTTGATCAATCGCTTAAAATATTTAAAAAAAAACTCAATTTACTTAGTACATACTAAGTTATTAAAAGTTTAATCTAAAAATAAATATGCTTATCCTAAGATTAGAAATAATGATTGATGAGCAGTATGTAGGATAAACAAAATATGCTGTCATCAATATAAGTGCCTAGATTTCTGGATATCTTAATGTCATCCATCGTATCCCATTTCACTCAAAAATCGTTGCCCAATATTTCTTACCATATATTAAGTGCTATAATTAAAATGTAAATATTATATATATGGCTGACAAAAAAAATATAGGATCCATTGTAAATATTATGAATATTGGTTTGTTTAGCCATCACGGCGGCAGTTCCAATGCCCGGGGGAGGCGGCGCTCCTCCCGGCACTCCGTCCGCCAAGCCAAAGGTAACACAAAATGCTGCTGTAAGTATTCCAAATTTTTTATTTTTTAATCCTAAACCACGTATACTTAATTCCAATTTTATTTCCATAATAAATACTCAATTAAGGCCATGGTTTAATATTCTAAAGGGACGGAAGTAAAAAAATGGGAAGTTTATTGCCACCACCTCAATGTTAACGAAGTACTGTGTTTAAACTACAATTTTGTATGCCCAAAATGTAAACTGGGAAATAGAAAACAAGGAAAATAGCGGTTTCATACATTTTGATTACGGTGAAATCACGCGAAATCAAATAAATTATCAATACAACTCTATTTTTTTGCGGCTATCATTTGAACTAGCAAGAATGGTGAAAGATGTGTTTTTAAATGTACAGTTTTTTTTGACAATCAGCCTTCTAAACTTGCCATTTGGTTTATTAAGCCATAGTCGGTTGCCTTTCATTACTTATGAGCCTTATATTTGAATTACAATCAGATAAAAATATTATTTTGGCACAAATCAATGTAACTATTATTTACAGGAGAAGCAGAGAACCAAAGTTGTGGTGGCCCTATATCCATTCAAAGCTATTGAAAGCGGAGATCTCTCACTGGAAAAGGTGAGCTTAGTTCATAGATACTGTACATACCTACGAGTTTTATTATAATATTATAAATAATGTCTTACCTTTATGGTGACACAGCTACTTGTAACACTGTAGGAGGATATTTAGTGTCAAAAGATAAGCATTTCCAAAAGAATCATTAAGTTTTCACCACAATGCCTCGAATGGAACTCAATTGTAGTTAATGGTCATTATTAATCAAGAACAAAGTACATTGAGTTTTTGGTAAAATCCGTGGGTGTCGAGCACAAAAAACAAACAACACACACCGCACAGGCAATTATACAATGATCTTTTTTTTATCTATATTCGTAGTTTGGGTCCATGGGAATATTAAGAATATCTATTCATTGTCATCCCCAGGTAAAAAACAGCTAAAATATCATACACACCACGAAACTTACTAACTACATCAAATAAAATGGTTAAAATGATTTTCCAATTTAATCATATTTATTGTTATTCACCATGATATTTTTATAGTAGATTGTAATTTATGTGTAAAATTTTGCATGCCCAAGTGACGGCAGAGCATGGAGAATATTATCAAAACATGTATAACATCTATACCTACCCCTACCCATGTTGACAAAAAAATTATTATTTGATTTGATTTGAGATATAATCTACTGACTGTTATTCAACTTGGAAAAGGTGCAGCCTTTTGTTGATTCCCTCATTAAATACACAACTCAAGGTTCTTTTATGGGATCAATTGATCATTATTATTTACTTGAAATGATCAATTTTGTGACTAATAAAGAATACATTACGTTATAGGGCGCCGAATATGAAGTTATAGACGACTCCCAAGATCATTGGTGGAAAGTTAAAGATGAGAACGGGTATGTAATACGTTACTTATTTATTTTTATATATTTTAGAACTTAAGAATTATGTGATAGCTATACTTTACTTCATTTTCAGGTTGGTTGGCTACATTCCTAGTAATTATGTTAAAGAAAAGGAAACCATAGGATTGCAGAAATATGAGTGAGTATAAGTATTTTACGTACATAAACTCACGCCTTCTCCCCACGGGGGTAGACAGAAACTACAGACCGCCACCTCTACGATTCTTACATACTCTTTTTGCCTCGTTTACGTTCATAGACAACGTGTTCATTTTGATATCCCATAACTCTAAGGTATTAAATGACACCATGCCAAAGAATCAACTAGCATATATTATATATTTTTTGTTGGAATACTTACAACAAAATATATCGATCCCACTTAAGTAGTTTGAGAGTGTTTCTCTTTCATAAGTATTTACATTGTGCATAACTTTATTATAGTTTATGACGAACGATCTGAACTAAGCGACAGCTCACACACACCTCTCCTGCCAAATAAATGGAATAAATCATTCTGGAGAAATTATAACTGTGCCTTTCATTGGTTCTCAAAAACCAATACTTTCCACTAGACTCTTTATGTGTGTATCTAAGTTTAATTGATAAGTACGAGTAAATAATTTTCATTCAAACCAATCATTCATATTTGAAGCTAAGAAAATGCGACGTTCTCATATTTTCTTTTTATGAACAAAAATAGTCTGAATTAAATGTTATTTCATTTTTTATATTTCACCTAAGGGTTTTTTACATAAATAATCGTGACTGTAGAAAGCATTGAAAAAAAAAAAATTTGCGAGGTGTCGCGCGCGGACGTCCGGTCTCAAAGTCCCGTTCCCATGTTGCCGAGTAAACCCGAAGACGAACCAATGGTGACTAAGAAGAAGTCAAAAATACCATGTCTTTCGTTAGCGTCGTTCCTCCCGGCTCTAGAGGGTACGGTACATTTCGTCTGACCTCTATTTATTGACTCTTTGATATGGTCTCATTCATACCCTAGAGATATGGGATATAAAAAAACACCTTGTATATATTATACATATTACGAATAATATAAGTATTTTTCACGTTTAATTTAGTATTATAGGATAGTAATCATAATCGCGTTACACAGGTAATTAACTGATGTATCAGACAGGATAGTCATTTTATTTGGAAATTACGTAGGGAAACAGAACAGCGTTTGAAAAACGGGGCAATGCGTCAATAGGAGGATAATGTTAGACATTTCAGGAGAATCTCTTTTAAAAATAGCACTAGTATTTGTTATTTTACTGACATTAAAAATCATTTACATAAAATATTGCAAAATAACACCTCTTCACATCTTTGACACACTTTCTGTATATTCCAGCATCGTAGCGAGTGTGAAATTCATGAAGTCAAATCCAATATCGATTTGTATATCGTTACCTACTCATGAGCTCACTTCCAGCGCAAGTGCTAGCTACTGAGAATTCTCTAATAGAAAAACCCACACTACCACCTGATCTAGGAATAGTACTCAGGTACCTTAACCTCAAGCATTTAATGTATGAGTATAATATATGAAAAAAAAAAGACGAAATTATGTTTCTTTCATTCATTTATAAAAACATACGATATAATCTACTTATAAACAAACTGTAACAACAAAATTTTAATCAACATAAACTTTGAAGAGGATATATTTGAATAATTATTATTATTTTGTGGATTGCTAACTAAACATTTACAATTCTCAAGGTTTAGAATATCTACTACTTATTCGATGCGCGTATTTTTCGTCATTGACATAATGAGAACTCGGAAAATTCGGTGTTACGTTTTACATAGATAAGTTAAATGTTTTAATTTACTGATTTTATGAGAATATTTTTTTTTTAAATCTTTCTTGGAGAGACGACAGCAGGAACCAATCAAATTATTTGGCGCAGAGAAAATGTCGATTTCAAATAATGTTTGGTTTAATCCGAGTTTTGGAAATAATATAATGTATATCAACCGTTTGCACTCAAAGCCATGTCAGAACATTATCTTCCGCCGTTCGTACCCAGGAACCAGGACAAATAAAACATGCTGTATTTGCATAAAATAAATGTCCAACGTGCAAGAATTCTCAGGATATATCGTCCATTATTCTAGAAGGTTAAGACAGACGTGTGGTGGTATGTTCCGTGCATTTATTACGCTTGTATGCAGGTGGTACGTTGGCGAGATGTCGCGGCAGCGTGCGGAATCTCTTCTCAAGCAGGAAGATAAAGAAGGGTGCTTCGTGGTCCGCAACTCCTCAACGAAGGGCATGTACACGCTCTCCTTATATACCAAAGTGTAAGTATCCTCTACTTAACTAACACTTTTATTTGATTTATCTAGAAAGTTGAATTCTATTTCTTGTAAAAATATCATACAGCTGTTTTGAAGGCAGTTGGCACTTATCGCCTTGGCACGATATCAAGATCGCTTTAACTTGAGTCGATCTTATTGCTTTATATCATTGTACTCGGTATACAATGGTATAAATAAAGAAATATTAGACTGCTTTCTACAGGGTGAATATTTGACATAATTATGTTGCGAGAATACAAACTAGCACAACATATTGTATAGCAGAACAGTTACGGGCGCTTCGCTCTCCTTCTCACTTACGGTATATCTGTAAGTGAATCGGAGAACGAAGCGCCCGTAACGACGGCCGAAACTACGGATTTCGCTTAGGGAGTAGGCCCCCAGTTTCAACAACACAATGCTTATAAAATCTTTGATATAGCTACAAATCCAAGAAGAAACTAGATTATAGTCAGCCTTGGTCTCTGTAGTCAATATATTGAGTACCAATGGCAAAAAAAAAAACAGACTCGAAACTAGTTTCACAGTTAATATCTATATCAACCTCGCATCGAAGAGTGTACAAAGAATTTCTTGTCCGTTTTTCTCCGTACGGTCCTACTACGCTTTGGAATGGGCGACTAGCTTCATCTTTCTGACTGATTGACTCCTTGACAATTCGGAAGTGCCTGTAATTATTTGAAATGAACAATTTTTTTTGAGTTTGACCTTCATTTTACGAAAATTACAGTTACCGCTCCCAGACGAAGCACTACCACATAAAGCAGAACAGTCGCAGCGAGTACTACCTATCGGACAAGCATTGCTGTGCGAGCATACCCGAGCTGATCAACTACCACAAGCACAACAGCGGCGGGCTGTGCTCGCGCCTCAAGACCACGCCGTGCGACCGGCCCGCGCCTCCTACCGCCGGACTGTCGCATGGTCAGTACGGTTAGTCGCAACATCGTCATTATCATTCTCTAACCATTACTAACGCCATTTGTGAGCGGTACTACTAATGCTGGAATTTACTATCTGTCTTTTCTGAAGGTCGAAGATTGCGGTCAATAGATGTCCGTAATACGGACATCTATTATGACATATACGGTCATATACGGACTCCGTATTGATCGACTCCAAATATGACACCTAATTGTGACAAAAAATATGTCAAGATGTCATTGATTAACGTCAATCGACCGCAGTCTAGTGACACCCTGTAAATGCGCTTGATCGAAGGATTAACGCTTGTAATTTTACTTTCTTACTAACTAAAGTCAGGTCTTGTGTTGTGAGACAGGAAGTGACTGCCCGAATCGTATCGGTAGCAGTAAAGCGCGATACAGATATTTTTACCCTATTTTCAACAACACCACACCATAAGATAAAATCCCAGTTTGTCACCAAGGGCCGTTCAGGAAATTGAGAAAACACCTTGCCCTTATTTTTGTCCTTTTTATCTCGGACTCGTATCGATCGAAAATGGGTATAACAAAATAATGACCTTTTCGTTCGTGAAAATCGTCGATAATACTGGACGTGCATTGGCAATAAAATAAAATACTAATGGCAGATTTTTTTACAAGAAACTTTTTTCTGAGGAAAAGGTTATAGCAACATAGTATTGCGGCTTTGACAGGTTTTGTCCTGTTAACAATTATGTCTAACCGCCGTAGGCAACAACAAAACGTGGAAAACATAGAAATTAAAAGGAAACCCGTTGTCAAATGTAATTCTGCCCTTAAATGTCCACTTTTAAACATGGTGAATCTGTGACGGAAAACGACCATAATTCCGTAACAATGCCATGTTTGGTGATCGCGCGGAACCGATTCAGCACGGCAGCCATTTAACTAACGTGGCAGTTAGCAAATATTGTGGTTCACAACTGTCCTGCCAAACACAATCCTAAAAGATGTTCCGTGTTGAGACTTTAGTTGGCTTTAAATATAAGTATTATAAGGTCGGTCTTAGCTTCCGGCAATTTTTTAAAAGTGGATATCTTTGTCTTCGTGAAATGGTGGGCTGCGCAGACTGGCGGACGGGACGGCGGACGATTTTAAATTTATCAATTGAATTTGGGGGCCAAATAGCACAGAACTGGTGCCCTGAGACAGTGAGGCGGGGCCGCGGCAGACCACGTAGGAGATGGCGGGACGAGCTGGATAGGTTCCGTGAAAACTGGAAGGAGGACGCACAGGTTCGCGAAAGATGGAAGAAGTGGAGGGAGGCCTTTGCCCAGGACTGGGACAGAGTAGGCTAACAAAAAAAAAAAAAAAAAAAATTGAATTTAATACTTATCCAATCCAAATATTTCAATGCTCGATGATCGACCTCAGAGCATCGCAGCACAGTTTTCTTTGGAGCGTCGAAGAACCCGTTGGGGGATACGGCGGCGGTATGCGCCGGTATGCGCCAGTATGCGCTTGAGTCTGCCAGTGTGCCACACTATTTCAAAAGCAACTTTTCGACTGCGTAGTCGCTAGTGGAATAATCTAATCCCGGCGAGCGGTGGCTACTCGGTGGATGCCGCGGCATTCCGGCGGTTGCTCCGGTAAGCTGGCGGACGCACGGTCGCGGTATCGCAGAGGCTTTTTCTTGTCAGTGTGCGCAGGCGGATAGAGGAATCCTCCTCGATGCTCTCCCCTGCCGTCCGCCAGTGAGCGCAGGCCCTAAGTCGCTTAATTGAATCAGATGTAGAATATTGTATTATTTTTGGTTTTATCGGTTGAGAAATCGGTTTCTAAAAAAGAATAGTATTACTTGGTTGTAATATTTAAATAGATAACGGAGCTAACGTTTAATGCGTATTTTCGTGGTCCACGCCTTACGGAAAAACATCATCGTGCCATTCGATACACTGCACTGAAGTTGTTTAAAAAAGTAGTTTCTACTTAAGTCTCTTTTAAAAATGACAGTAATAATTTATTGTTTTTCTATGATTCTGACTACTACAGAAGCACGTAAACGTAATAAAATTGTATAAACAGATGTAAACAAGAACTACGTCATAATGTAATGTGACGTCAACTAGAAATTAATACTACATTCATGCGGTATAATTATATAATTGTGTATCCCCGCTGTAATTTAATGGGGCAATTTTGCTCGGTTCGCATGAAAAAGGTAATGCCGGCTCATTTATGTAAATGAGCTTCAAATTAATTTTATTTATTGTATCCCAAGGACTGTCAATTATGGGGTTTTACGTAATCCCATCGCAGAGGATTGCTAAATATAGCACGACTGAGTGTTACTAAGATAATTGAACAACGTGCCGCATGTTTACTCGTACTCTTAACCTTATTTTTTTTTAAAGAATGTACAAATTGATTACATATTGGGTACGACCGTATTATAAACTTATAAATGGAAAAACAGGTGATGGGGTTGCTGGGGAGCATGACGTGCACTTTATAATCAGGTGACCATACCACACTGCAATACTCGAAATGGCTTCTAACTAGCAAGTTGTACATAATTTCGTTTTTACACTCTCTCATAAAAAAACGAAGCCAAGCATCATTGATGATTTCATATAGTTTAGGAACGCCTAGGTCCCGTATAATTTCAAGTTCCTCAAGATGGAGATGGCATTTTTTTTTACATTCAGAGGCATTTTGTAGCGACTTATACCGACTGACTAAGTGGTGAGAGCACATCACCACTTAGTCAGCCGGTATAAGTCGCTTTGGAATAGTACCGACTCCGCAGAATTTCTTGTCTTTATGGCTTTGAGGTCATCAGCGAATAAGACTATATTCGAGTTCGGGAAAATTTGTAAATATCATTTATATTAAGAATGAATGCGGACCCAAATGAGATCCCGAGGGATTCCCGATGTTGCAATGTATGAATCTGAAGAATAGCCATTCACCACAACCTTGAGCTCCAGACAGATATGATTGGAACAAACTTAAAAAGGGGTCCGAAACGCCATATATTTTTAGCTCCTTGTCGAGTATGCTATGGTCAACTGTGTCAAAAGCCTTGCTGAAGTCGGTATAGACGGCATCAACCTGGGCTTACACATCTACCGCTTCAACAATGCTTTCAACATAAGTGGGGTGGTTTTCGATTTCCTTTTCATAAAACCATATTGGATATCTATTATTAGCTGTGATTAATGTTCAGATAGATATTCAATCTCGTAAGTCTTTTTTTATAAATTTTTCATTTAAACCAGTTTTAGTTAACATTATAGTAAGGAGTTTAAAAGTAGTTGATATTCGATATAAAACATAAGCATAATCAGTCTATAATGTTCCCACTCCCGGGACACAGGCCTCCGTTATGTGCGAGGATGTGGGCCTTAAGCCAGCACGCGGGCTTTATACGGATTTATACCAACCAGCACTGGGCCGGGTGGTATAAATCCCTGAGTCAAACCACGATCATGTTGTAGTAGTTTTTGACACGACTGCCTTTCCTATTGCGTTACTAAATGCGATCGGTCTGTAATTTCAACCTAAGTGATAGTCACTGACTGAAACTCTACACCCCAAAATAACCGCTATTCTAACTACATTCGCATTATTTGAACACCTTGGTAAATACCCCGGACTTCTCTTTCCAGACAAATGGGAGATCGATCCATCGGAGTTGGTGTTACTGGAAGAGTTGGGCGCGGGTCAGTTCGGAGTGGTGCGACGCGGCAAGTGGCGCGGGCGCATCGACACCGCCGTCAAAATGATGAAGGAGGGCACTATGTCTGAAGACGATTTTATTGACGAAGCCAAGGTTATGACGTGAGTATCTATACAATATACATATTTAAAAGTCGCAACGGATTTTGATGAGGTTTTCAACTTCATATTTTAGAGAATTTATCCCGGAAGGTTTATGTTTATAATACATTGATGTGTCAAGTCTTAAAAACCGTGCGAAGCACGAGCGGATCTCTAGTAAAACCTTCACAATAACCAATTTCAGGAAACTTCAGCATCAGAACCTGGTCCAGCTATACGGCGTTTGTTCGAAGCACCGGCCGATCTATATCGTGACGGAGTACATGCGGCACGGCTCCCTGTTCAACTACCTGCGACGAACGTCGCCCGACCAGCTCGGGCCCGCCGTACTACTCGATATGTGCATACAAGTAAGATGATCTATCGTTATCATCATTCAGCGACTGCCCCGTTGGTCTAATGCAAGCGCAACTGCTGGCTTGATTCTCGGGTCGAGTAAAGCGTCATTGGGTTTTTAGATCTGGATTTTTTTGTAGCAGCCCGGAGTCTGGATTTGTGTCCGGTTGATGGCAAAAGGCTCCCCCTCATTACATGGGACTTAAACATAACTGGTGAAATGTGGGTGTACTATAGGTACAGCTCTGCCCAACCCTTTGGGGATTACAGGCGTGATGTTATGTCATGTAAGTTGTCATCATAATACAGCCAAATGACGTCCACTGCTGGACTTGAGCCTTTCCGAAGCATCGCTACATCGTTTGGACTTTGTCCTTGTCGCATCCAGTAGATTCCCCCGACCTGCACCAGGTCATCTCCACCTTGTGGCGGGAACATGAGCAATGACTGCACAAATGAATATACCAAAGTTCAATTTTTTTTCAAAACAAGTGTTGTTGAACTAGCTTCTGGTTTCTAAAAGGCAAATTTTACTCAAATCAAGCGTACATATTCCCTAACTAAGGGCTCCATAGTACCCTTCACGAAAGAGATATCCTGGGCAGTTAGTCCTGCTCTTCCACGGATAACAATCAATCTGCGTAGCCTTTTCCCAACTATATTGTGATCGGCTTCCAGTATAACCGGATGCAGCTGAATACCAGTATTTTACATGGAGCGACTGCCTATCTGACCTCCACAACCCAGTAACGATAATACGATACCCCTTTGTAAGACTGGTGGCAGACTTTCGGGCTTCTAACGACTTAACGAATGTCAAAGATCCACGAATGACAGCCGGGACGGCTTAACGTGTTTTCCGAGGCACGGAGGAGTCTCGGTATGTAAAGATGGTCACCCATCCACGAACCAACCCGGGCAAGCGTAGCTTAACCTGATGGATCGACCCATGCGGCTGTTATTACTTAGCCACGAGCTCCTCCACGGATAACATTATTCTTCAATAGTTTGAGAGATAAAAATATCACCTTTACTAAACGAAACGTTTTTATTTCAGGTTTGCAAAGGAATGGCGTATTTAGAAAGGCACAACTATATTCATCGAGATTTAGCTGCAAGAAATTGTTTAGTCGGAGACGAGAATGTTGTAAAGGTACGTAAGCTGCGTTATGCCCCGTGATCGGAATAGGCAGAGCTATTTTACCTACTTGCGACGTGCGTACGACATGTTTTCGTAGTATCGAAATGGCTGATATCCCGGGATCCACCAGCTGTTTAAAATATATTGTGAAGGTGAACTGTGTATGTGAACTAACTTAACCAGTTTGAAAACAAAATCCCGTGAACACGATGACTACATCTGTTGCCGGCCCGGTTCTATAGCAGCCGAGCGCTGCAAGCAAGAATAGTCCTTACGGTGGTTAGTTATGAACTTCTTTGATCGTACATGTGTATTAAAGAGGAGGGGAAATAATCATCTCGATAAATTGAAAATCCCGGAATTCCGGGGGTATGTCCATATGTTTTGAATTGAAAAAATATTTGATTGAATATGTTAAAAAGATCACAAGGTTAATTAATTGTTTATGAATAATTGCAGGTGGCAGACTTCGGCCTGGCGCGATACGTGCTGGACGACCAGTACACGAGCTCTGGCGGTACGAAGTTCCCCATCAAGTGGGCGCCGCCCGAGGTCCTCAACTATACGCGCTTCTCATCCAAATCCGACGTCTGGGCCTTCGGTTAGTTACCAGTTCTGACAATATCGAAACCTTTCTTGAGGAAGTTTACTTCCACTATTATCTATCTTGAGATCTAGAATAAATAAAATTATTAAATTAATTCACTGACAGACAACGCACAACATATTATACAGCTGGGTGTAGAAGCAAGAAATTTTGCACAAGAGTTCCGTATATAGCGAAAATGAGCCCTTACTAAGGATTTTTGAAAATTCAACCTTTAAGGGGGACGCGCTAAGGTAGCCCGCGAAATTCAAATTTTCTTTAGTTTTTTGCATTTTGCAGGTCAGTGTCAGGTTTTATGTTAATTAAAATATGATTCGCGACCGTAACAAATATGGCTTTACATAATTATAATCATTACAATCAGCAATACAACTCCAAAAGTTAGCATAACTGTCAAGTGTCATGATCAATGGAATTACATGAACTTAGAGGTCGTATTTAGATCAACATAGAACATGATACTGACCTGCAAATTGCAAAAATCGTAAGAAAAATTGAATTTCGCGGGCTACCTTGACGCTATCGCCATAAAGGGGATGAAAGTTTGTATGGAAGTTTATCATTTTTGCCGATAGAAGATCCCATCGCGCACACGGCTAGACAAGCCGTGAATAAATGGTAATAAGTTGTCTCTTTCAGTTTAAATGAACAGTGGCGAGACAGCCTATATCCTTTTAAGGTACAGGCCTTTTAGATCGATAAAACAACACTACGTCTTTTTTTTTGGGAAATTATCAAATAACTTCTCCCGCTCTGGGCGGAGCGGGAGGGAGTGTCAGACTTTTACTAACTAAAACCCACCCGTGTTCCTTCCGTTGCCCGTGTCGCGATATCCCTTTCGGACAAACTCGTAACCCCGGCAGAGAACGATAGACCTGCTAATTTAATTAACGATAACCTGTTTATTCTTTCAGGTGTGTTAATGTGGGAAGTATTTACTTGTGGGAAAGTACCGTACGGTCGGATGAAGAACTCTGAAGTAGCGGACATGGTTCAGCGGGGTATGTTGCTCGAGAAACCCATGGGCTGTCTCAACGAAATATACAATGTAAGTATCCTGGTGCCATTTGTATTATTATACTTAACTAGCTGACCCGACGGACGTTATCTTGCCTAAATTTCAATAAATTTGTTTGTGATTGTCTTGAGTTGATACATATAAAAAAAACCTGACTAGTGAAATTTAAAAAAAAGATAACCTATTTCTGACTTTACTAGTCAAACCTCAGTTGGTCCGCTACAGTTTTTTGATCCTTATTAGAAAGAGGATCGATTGGCATCAAAAAAATTTTTTGTGAGAACTGCCCATTTTCTTGTACAGTCTGTACATTTTTTTCAAAATCTGTGAATGCTGCTTAAAATGTCTCAAAAAGTTTAGGACAGTCTCCTAAGACCGTTTTTCTGTAGCTACAATGGTTAAGGTAGATGACCTTGCTGCCCCATTTCAAAAATCCACGCTGTATAGGGTGATAAACACATTACCCTCCTTTGCGTCGCGTAGTCGGATAAAAGGCAATTTTTCCGAATTTGTGAATTTTCGGGGAATTTTTTCCAATTTTTCTTTCCATAAAAACCAAATTCGGACTATTAAGAACATATTAAAACAAAAAATACCCAATTCAGTCCAGCCGTTCTCAAGTGGTGCGCTTACCAACGAATAGCATTTCCGTCAGAATTAAAAGTTTTTTTATTTTTATATTTCACGTAAGGGTGTTTTAACATAAATAATCGTGACTTTGTCGAATTATTATGAACGAAAAATGAAAAAAAAAAAAAAAAATGTAAATAATTCATATGCCAGTTAGAACACATAATATCGTTTGAAACAGAGTCGGCAAAGCAGATTAATAATTTTGTAGTATTTAAGATGTGGATAACGTAGTGAGCTATACGCATATCTGCAGTGCTATTCTGTAACCATCTCACCGTAAAAACTTAGGTGAAGTGAGCGTGACGTGAGCTGTCATTCCACAGGGATTGACACTATTGACAGCTCACTTCATCCAAGTTCTCACGGTGAGATGTTTACAGAATAGCATGGCTGTTTATTAAAATATGTATGTATAACTGTTTGTATAAAGAAGCATGTTGCCGCAGGTGATGCGGCTGTGCTGGCGCCGCTCGCCGGAGGAGCGGCCGTCGTTCCGCGCGCTCAAGGAGGAGCTCGGCGCCATCGCGCACTCCGTGCTGGCCGACTGACTGCGCCTGCTGCTGCAGCTGCTGCGGCCGCGCCGCACGCCCACTGACTGACCAGGGACTACCCATGACCGATTATTTAACGCGCCCATTTTTTATCGCACACTGGATTTTCAAAATCCTAGTGTATTTTTTTAACGCGCTGGGATGCACTCTGTTGGATTCTCAACGCTCGGTTCGACACCGACAGTTGAAAAACCATTGCGCATTAAAAAATCGTCGCGTTACAAAATCACTCGTGCGTGCGTGCCTTGGCTCACAAGCCAATGCACTGTGGCATACGCGCACTGTGTCACCAGCGCCGTACGGAGCGGGTCCCGTTACATGTATGCACACACTCGTGACTGAGCGGAGGTCCTGCGAGTAGCTTTCGCCGCGTTTGAGTTGCGCGGGGCGGGACGGTAGCGCGCGCGACACCAGCCACGGCTACGTGCGCCGGAGTGACAGTGGCGACGTGGCGAGCTTACCGTGAGCGCCCCAACATTTGGACTATTCAAATTTTCATGATATAGATTCGGAAATCAGATTCGATGTTTATTTTGTGATTTCGGCCGCCTTACTCGCGTATTTGGAATATCCCGCTCGTAAACGACAGCAGTTTTATATCCCAGAAAAATTTCACGGTGAGGGCAAACAGAAGCAGATATCGAATTCCGACAATAACACAGACCTATGACACGGAATTGATCTCACAAAAGGAATTGACATATTATACACGTAAACCGCGCGAGTAATCGTAGGTGCCGTCCACTGCCACTTTAGGGTTTCAATAAAAAGTAATTTTTAGAAGCTTTGAGTCGTCTTTCTAAGAAGAGTAAAAGAGGAGGTAAAGAATACAGGTAGAACTATTGTCCTTACGAAGACCACTTGATTCAAAATAATAAAGGTTTCTTTTATACGTAGAAAACGTACATATAATACTGATGCAATTTAATGTAATGTAATCATGCAAAAAGACAAAGTTCAATCATTTATTAGTTTTCTGTTACCTTTAAGCCGTTTATGTGTACTTTAGCTATGATTTCGGCTAAAATTAGATAAAAACTCGTTTTTACATTCTCATATCATTATCCATGGTAGTTTTATTGTAAATATAATACTGTAGCTATTTAACATACTAGTCGGTACATACACAGCGACGTTATACTTTTTACAATGCCGTCGGCGTTTAGTTCGCACATCACGTTAATCTGAATATCCTTCCCTCATATGTTCCTACACACGGCGCGTTTTCAACACATGTGTAACCTATAAGTTTCCCAATAACTCTCCGTTTAGCTCACTGATGTTTTATCTCGTAATCGTCACAAAATCATTCCAATTACTGATTGAATATATTTTTTGTACATTCCTTTTAAAAGTACTAGTCATTAAGAGAATTTAAAAAACCGTCTAAACATTTCGCACCTTTAGAATTATAGAGACCTAATTTGAAATTTTATAAGTCAAAGTTGAAACCCTAATTTGAAATTTTATAAGTCAAAGTTGAAATCTTAAAATTTCAAATTAGGTCTCTATAATTCTGAAGGTACGATTTTATTGTGAAACTTTTAAATCAAAATTATAAAAAGGAATAAAGATAATTGAGTAAGTGTAACCACAACATAGCAATGAATAGTTACATAACAATTTGTAGATATATATTTATTAAATGAGACTTGATATCTGTGTCCGTTGCATGTTGTGTTACAATTTACTTATCTTGGGATATACTGAAATGGTGGTAACACTAAGAAAATGTGCCAATTATGTATAAACTCTTATTAATTTTAGGCATTTATGACTGAATAAAAATTCTCAATAAATAATAATTTTAGGTTCTTTTTCTGGTTTGTAATTCAATTAAAATAAGCATGAAATTCGAGTACCAGTATTTATAAAACATTTTTACAAAATGGTATTTTAATTCCATTAAGTTATAAGTAAATGTATTTTTTGTGATAAATCTTAATTTTTTAGTAAGTATTCTATAATAGGAATTATGAAGAAAAGACTACCTGTAGTTTTAAATTTTACAAAAAACTGTACTAATGTAATATTCCAGAATTAGGAAACAATACATTAATGGAGGTAAATCGACTTTAATAGGGGAACGGTTTAGGTGTGATGTAGTAAAACTAATGATTTTAAAGGTAACTAGGATATCTCCATAATATCAACCTAGCCCGTTCTTCCGATTAAAATACTGCCTGTAGTAATACATGTCGCTCGATACATAGAATACTGCATTCAAATTAAATTCGCTACACATTTGTACAGCGAGTGTTTGTATAACTGTTTTGTAAAACTATTAAGTCAAGTAAAATAATTATTAAATTGGTGTATTTTTATTTGAACAACTATAGTTTCTGCCCGCGACTTCGTTCGCGTGGAAATCGTAAGACACCACAACATATACTAAAATATCAGTTTGTAGTTTTGGTCTTAGCGGCCAAAATATACAGAGTCAGGACTGCTGACGCAGGAGCAACCAACGTACAGGTCCGTGTGAGAAGCAGCTCGTCCTGAGGTCGACACCGGCAGTCTGTAGTAGCAATTTTCGATTGCATGGTGAAGTTTTTCGTTTTTTGTGAATTAATGAACGCCTGCATTCTTCCCCGATCACTAACACCTTGTCGTCAACACTTGAAAATCGGGAAAAAAAGCTCTTTTCATTCACCATGATAACGAACGGCAGTATTTTTTGATTATTTCCGATCAGTAATATCCCTCTGGTTAACACCGTTTAAAATCGGGAAAAAAAAAGTTCCGTTCATTCACAGGGCTGATGAACGGAACCCGATCGTACATAAACGTATGCTTAGTTCAAGAGTCAAGGTTTAGAAAACTGGACTTCAATATATACCTACATAACAAAATAGTAACTTGTCCCTTTTTTCCAATGCATAGGTACTCAATCCTTCAAATCAGTACAAAATCGGTCAAGTGCGAGTCGGATTCTCGCACAGAGGGTTACCTACATAATCATCTTTTATTCAGGTAGGTAGGTACATTTATACACAAATAAAAATAAAGGACAGAAATTATATCATTTGCGTTTTTTTTTTTTTTTAAGTCAGCGATTATGCATTGGAAAAAAAGGGACATTTTGCGAAGTGGTCATTTTGCGAAAGAAACTTTCTTAGAAATAAAGATTTTTCGAAAGGGACATTTTCCGAAGTGGTCATTTTGCGTAATAGACATTCTGAGGAATGGACATTTTGCGTCCGAGATGCATTTTAAGATTCAGCCCGTTCCTGTGGGATATTTTCCGACACCCATGGACTACGCGGGCTAAGCCCGCGGGCAAAAGCTAGTCCAACAATAACTTCACGCAACCGGTCTCTCGAATAGAACACGGAAAGGGAAACAATTATTGCTTCATCAATTCTAGTGTATGTCTCGGTCAAGAAACCTGCGTCGTTTAAATGGGGCTATAAGCCCACTTGCACCTTAAACCACTAAACAGATTAGCGCTAAATATTTAGTGATTGATGGTTCAAGGGGGCCTCTTAATTTCATAAAAAGGTGATAAAAGGGCGTTATGTAGAAATATTTAAAATTAAATTCTGTTTAGATGATCATTTATTTATTATAATACATAGATAAGTAAGTGAAAATATAACTTAACAGATAAGTACATAACGAAGATACTTAATTTTTTTTAAGATTATGGCATTCAGCAGGTACTAAATTGTAAAATTACCACAGAAATCAATATTATTTAGAGAAACCTTAATACTAATAAAATTGCCATAACGCAGGTACGACATTAACGGTATGCAGTGTGTTGATTGCAAAGTAGTCTGGTGACGGAGCCGACTAATATTTCCACTCTAAAAGGCCACACTGAGCCCAAGAAGGCAAGACTGGTCTGCTAGGCTTACAACGAGCATGCGCGCTCTGTGTGGGATATACATATTATGGACCATAAATGTATGGTCTCTGCATTCATTTATGGTCCATAATTTGGAGTTATTCCACTTGACCTACCAAAAAAATCGCCCTTAAGGGAAGTTCTCGGAAGCGAATATCCGACGTCAGGGAAGCCCGCGAAATTCTAACTTTCTTAGGTTTTTTGCAATTTGCAGGTCAGTATCAGGTTATTATGTTGATCTAAATATGATTCGCGACCTATCAAATATTTATTTATAAAATTATAATCATAAAAACATAAATTTATCTAAGTTCTTACAAACCTATTGAATGACTATTTCATGAAATCATGACATTTAGGGATTATTCTAACATAAGGAGTTGTATTGCGCATTCTAATGATTATAATTCCGTAAAGCCGTATTTGTTACGTTCGCGAATCATATTTTAATCAAGATACAATGATATTGACAAACAAATTGCAAAAAAAAACTTAAAAAAAAAATGAATTTCGCGGGTTACATTAGCGCATCCCCCTTAAGGGGGCCAACCGAAAGTAATTATTTTCTCACTGAAGCCGCATGCCTCGCTATTTATGTTTGTTCGAGTTATGCAACCTAATCTAAAGCATTTATAACATTTTGAATAAGTATGGTTGTTACACTCTTGCTTTTATAAACAGAATAAGGGGTAAAAAAAAAAACGTCTCTTTAATGCATTTGGAATATACCGGATATACTGTATGGCCGGTGGAATACAAGTTTGTATAAGTTACTACATAATATTATCTAGTTTTAAAATATGAAGATAAATGGCGTTAGCTGTATCGTAGCAGACACATAAACTTACTTTCTACGTAAGCTACATGTTTGTAACTAACATACATTCATAATTCATGAAATCATAAGAACCTAATAAATTCTTAGCATTAACAACAAGAGACCCTGTAACTTTTCAGGATTTTCATTTAACTATCGGCGTCAATTTTGGTCTTTAACACCCAGTTGCACAACGACATACATTAATGCACCATTTCGTAATGGATCATTAACGCTAATGATTTCATTAATTTCATCAAAGAACTAATAAAATCAGCAGTGCTATTCTGTAACCATCTCACCGTGAAAACTTAGGTGAAGTGAGCATGGATTGAGCTGTCATTCCACAGGGATTGACACTATTGACAGCTCACTTCACCCAAGTTTTCACGGTGAGATGTTTACAGAATCGCATGGCTGGTCTAATGTTGCTTTCTGCAACAAGTTAAAACAAGTTAATGGAAGATTAGTATTTAATGACAGCCTTAAAAGTTAAAGTTCGTTTCTGCAACTGGCTGTTAATCATATATAATCAATTATCAACATTCATAATTATCAGGAATATTCACAGAACCAGACAATGTGATAAAAGCGATAAAACCTATCAACAATAAACTAATTGGACAAGAATGTTGGAAGAATGGAATAAACTTAAAAGTAGGTAATATTTCATTAATCTAAAGTACACCCAGTTGCACAAAGACAAACATTAATGCCCCATTACGTAATGGATCAATATTGCTAATGATTTCATTAATTTCATCAAAGAACCATTAAAATCGAGTCTAATGTTGCTTTCTGCAACAAGTTAATGGAAGATTAGTATATAATGACAGCCTAAAAAGTTAAAGTTCGTTTTTGCAACTGGCTGTTCCAAAAGATTATCATTTAGGAAAACCATTAAAACAAATCTCATTCATAATGATTAATTAACTACTTAATAACATAACATCATGCCTGTATTCCCCAAAGGATTGGGCAGAGGTCTTAATTGACTTTTTGGTGTTAATGTTTTGTTAACTATGCTAACAAAGTAAGCATATAAATAAATTACAAGTATTTCTTTTAAGAAATTAATCTCAGCAACAACGGCGTACAGGTTGTACCTATTTAGTATGTAAGGGGGACTATATTAGTTTGTTGTTACATAAAAACTTATTATTATATTTTAAAACAAGTTCCTACATTCTTATAGCAAGTCTTCGGCAAAGGAATTGACGACAGCGATTGATAGCGAACAGCAGCAGCGCAGGATTTATTATTATTTTGTTCATAACAATCCTATATGGAGTAGGTAGACCCCACATTGCGCCAGTCATATTGTGTAAGACCCACGTAATAGGGGGTGAGTATATGTATATATATTATGTCGACATAATTATACGAAGAACAAATCCAGACCCTGTGCAACATTTCACCCGTTATTCTTCTTGTCAGTTGTAAAAGCTGTAATTTTATTATAGAAAATAATAATTTGTATTCTAATAAACAATCTAAGTTGATTTAGGTAAATACCTACATATCTTGGCGTGAGAGACTACAGTACGTCATTACAGTACGTCACTCAAGACTCAAGCATTACTTAAAACTAGTTTCAACCAATCAAAGGGCTAAAGGGGAAAAAACTGTTTCATTGTAGCTTAATTTTACTGGTTTCATCCTGATTCCTGGTGCTGTGCTGTGTCACCCAAACTTCACTATCGTCAATATCACACGGTGGGTAAATCTTTTCAGAGATATAATATTGATTATCCATAGTCAAGGTTATGTAATTATTTGCTATTTAATTCAATGTTGATTGCTAGTAGGGGTTTCGTTTTTACATTATGCATTTAACACAAAATGGATGCTAGCATTAAAAAATTAAACTAAACAAGGAAACATAATTATATTGTAATTTGGTTCCTGTTACTATGCAATGTAATGAATTCTAACAATTAATAACAAAACGTTAACTATTCTTGGTGGTAATAATTAATAGTTTAACTAAAAAGGACACATAATAAATATATACATTTACTATCTTAATGCTAGATATTCATACCAGTAAATCATTGCATCTGTTCGTATTATGTTGTTCTTAGGTTCACATGTCATCAGGAAGTATATCTGGTATCAGATATTGGCACAGGTCCATCTCTGAGTGCATGAATACAACCTTGCTCGCAGTGTTTTCATCAAGCCTGAAAAATTGTCAAAAAGTGTTCTTTGTGGTAAGCTGTTGTTAAATTCTCAATAGCAGCAGAAATATTGCCAATAGTGGCAGTTATTCATTGGACCAGTTTCCATTTATAAATGGAAACAGGTCAGTACAATGGAAACCAGCAGAGAATGTATGATACAGGTAAGTATGATTTTGCCTCTTATCTTTTTGTTCAGTACCCAAGTTAGACAGATACAATTAAAAGCTACTTACCATCCTTTAATAACGGCCCAACATCCAGAGAAGAAAGCTGGAGCGTTTGTGACAAGACAAACACCAAGCCTCTCAGGGTAATGCCGACTGAGTAACCAGATCAGGTTCTTTAACACTTGATAGTCCATGCAAGATAGTGTAAAGCCATTCAAGTCAAAAACGATGCATAAGTTATCCACCACTTCTTCGAAACATTTCTTACTTGCATCTTCCTGTAAATACATAGAAATATTAAGAATTCGTTAACTTTGTAGAGGCCAGGTCAAGTGTTTAATCCTTTTCAAATAAAAAATACATCTAATATGTGGGAGGCTCAAGGATTCAACATCATCCATCATAGAGTTCAATGATGGTGTGTTTTAAAATTGTTTAAATGAAAAAATATTCTAAGTTCTGGTCACAATGGATTCAAGGTTTAATTATTAACATTACCAAGCAATGGACTATAAATTTAGTCAAATCATCAATATTTCTGTCGCTGGAACTGTGGTTCTTTGCTGGAATGTATATTATAGGCCGGCCGGTGATGTCCCTGTGTCTCAGTACCCTTGCCTTGTTGGAATACTTTTCTATAATCTCTTTATTTTCACCTAACTCGGCTACACCGTACTCCACTCTCCATTTGTTTGTTTTTATTATAGCCTGAAATGTATAAATTAAGACATTATTATGCTATGATACTATCATGATTATAAAGCCCTAATGTAAGTTGTGGAGGAACTTTTAGTTTGTGAAGGCTTATTTGTAGGTACCTAAAAAGGTAGTTAGAAGGCAGTCCCTGAAACAAGCAATGCCTTATCCTCATCTGCTTCATTGAGACCTAATCCTGACCAACTAATGACACAATTAGCATTGTCTGGGGATACCATCAAACCGAAAAGAAGTATTTATTTTGTGCTTACCTGAAATGCATTGTCGACTGTTTTAAACGCTCTTAGGTATCTTCGCAGTGAGTATTCATTGTGATATTGTGCTGGATCTGCACTGACGATTAAGTTCATCCTTTCTTTTAGTTGTTTCAAATCATCTTCGTTTACAGGTTTCGGTTCATCGGCCATGGCTAGTAAAGCGCTCACTTACTACGAACTTTTTCACTTAATTAATTATGTAAATAAATTAACCTAAGTCCACCGGCTTATCTCACAAAAATAAAGATTTTGGAACGAAAAACAATTTTTCGGTTCATTAGATTTTTTATACGTATCAAAATCAAAAAAACAAATTACTATAATTTGATTTAAAGCATGAGCAATTGCTTCTATATGTAGGAAATCATGAGGGTGAAAGAGATAGGTGTCTGTATGGTATACAACCCCTGATTTGTAGTATGGAACGCGCTAAGCTTTACCAGCTGCTGTCAAATCAACGTGACGGGAGAGGCAGGGAAGGACTACTCGGGTCGGGAGTAGTGTTGTTATTGTAAAAATCTGGGCTGCCGTATGACAGTCTGGTTTGCCGTATTTTAGGGGGAAAAAATCTAAATTGCCGTATTTATTTTAAAAACGTCTATTCTTTATTTGTTTCGTCTCCAAAAATATTTCTTATCATTTCTATTACTGTATACTTGTCCTTGCATCCCATTTTGTCGCAGATGTCGCCCGACTTAATACAGTATACTTGATTTTTATCCTTGATTTTGAATCAGATGTCATCGATTTTTATAAGGTTATTTTTAATTTTGACAATTCGTGATAGTTTCCATAGACTAATATATATAGTTTCTGGGTCGGACCACGCACAATGAAGGGTTTCGTAGTTGGGATAAATTTATCCAAAGAACAAACTTTGTCGTTGAAAAAATGTGCACAAAAATGGAGGATCAAATTGAATGAATCGAAGTCACTTCACATTGATTTCACCAACAAGAATTGTGATTACCACCCAATCTTCATAAATGGCCTACAAGTGCCATATGCAAATACAGCCAAATACCTTGGTATAACGCTTGATGCGAAACTGCGCTGGAAAGCGCACGTTAAAAAGAAAAGACAGGAGCTAGACATACGTTTTAAAAACATGTATTGGTTGATTGGACGGAGTTCCTGCCTATCAATACATAACAAAATTTTATTATATAAGCATATTCTTATGCCAATATGGACATATGGCATCCAACTGTGGGGCTGTACCAAACCAACCAACATCAAAATTATACAAACATTCCAGAATAAGGTACTCAGGAGTATAGTTAATGCGCCCTGGTATATAAGAAATGACGACCTCCATCGTGACTTAAAAATGGAACCCGTCACCAACATAATCCAAAAATTTGCTGAGGCTCATGAACACCGACTCCACCGACATGTGAACATCGAGGCCATTCAGCTGTTAGACCAAACAAATATAGTGCGAAGACTAAAACGAACAAAACCTTTTGAGTTAGTGTAGTGTAAAAGTGTAGAAATAATAGTGACAATGACACACATATAACACATGAACAAAGTGTTTATAATATTATATCAGACTCTAAGAAAGTGGAACGGACTTGTATAAAGTACCTACAATCAGCACTATTCTAAGTTTTAAAATAATTATCACGTAAAAAGTTAAGTTAGATTAAAATTGCTTATTAGTCTTATAGGCTAGATTGTAATTAATTATTAAGAACTTGGTTCTTTTTAATAAAGGATAAAAAAAAAAATAAGATCGATATATGTCACGGTCAATTCTCTAACTACAAAGGTAAGGTTGTAATCGCAAAACATATTTTTTTATGTGACAAAATCACAAATTAATGATTTTCTGACTTTTTCCTTTACTTGTGCTGTAAGACGTTGCTCCTTGCCAAATTTCATGATTCTAGGGCAACGGGAAGTATCCTATAAGTAGGTTGTGATTTATTTGCGAGTATCAAAATATGTCGTAAATGGCCGTTTTTTTATTGCGTTGACTTAGAAACTATATTTTTAGAGCTCTTAGGGACCGTAGACCTAAGTATTTCATATTAATTTCAACTTGATACTTCCAACCGTTCCTGAGAAAACGGGTCTTGACAGACTGACATACAGACAGACGGATAACGAAGTGATCCTATAAGGGTTCCGTTTTTTCCATTTGAGGTACGGAACCCTAAATACAGAACATCTGTTTTTTGTTTTTTTATTCCACATCTGTAAAATAATACAAACTCATCGAACTACTACGCATATCTTTCGAATAATTTTATGTAAAAGTAATCGTATTGATCGACTTTCATTGCTGCCCGTTCCATACTACAGTTCGCGTCAAATAACTATGCCGCTCTGAAGTAGGCTACAAATGACTGCGCAGTAGTCAATCTTACTTAAAAAACACGGGCGCATGCCACCACGCATTCGCAACCTAACTTCCGAGCGGCAAAGTTATTTGACGCGAACTGTACCTACTACGTGGTTTATTGGTGATTCGCACGAATTTACTTGTCAAAACGGGCGAATCGACACTTAAATAATATTATTTTTTCTTGAGGCGATTCGCTCGAAGTTAATTTATTTGTAGGCGAATCGACAACATCGATTTACCTACAAATAAATTAACTACGTGGGAATTGCCTCAAGAAAAAATAATATTACATATTTAAAAGTGTCAATTCGCCCGTTTCGGGCTAGTAAATTCGTGTGAATCACCAATAAGCCACTTACGTATATCTTTCCATAATGTAGCTACCTACGCCTACACCGGAAGGCGGCACGTAGCACAGGGCACACAGGTGGTCCCACATCTGCATCTGCGTTCCCAAACGAGATCCCAGAGGACAGTGGCCTCTTGTCGAATTTTGTGTTACATATTAATGATACCTAGTCTAGGTAAAACAGATTATGTGGGAAATGGTCGGTATTGTAATCTATAATAAAATCGTAGCGAAGTTAAAACAATTATTTTTCACCTCACAACCTCGGAAAGATTCTGTTTATCATTCGAAATCTGAGTGCAAAAGTGAATTCTATCCGCTATCGTGGAAAGAGTGTTTAAAATTCGAATCTATCTATTCAGTAATTTTCTATACCGCCAGTCCACTCAAACTTATTTCATGTCAGTGCACCACCAGCATTTTTAGAATAATCGCACTGGCTGGCCAGTGCGATTATTCTAAAAATGCTGTTTATTCTAAAAATGCAATTCAATTCAAGTCATTTATTCAAACTAGGCTGAGAATCAGCATTTTTAGAACCTGAAAATTACATAAGACAGTCCCCCAAAACGCCCACCCTTCACTAATTCCTAGTGCGTTAGCTGGGAAGAAGTCGCACAACAAACTCTCCAGCAGCACAGCTGTCTGTTCAGTTAGAAAAAAAATGATTCTATATAAAGCAAATAATTTACATTACACAACACAAAACATAATTTAAATAATTAGCCATATGTCAGCTAGCACACGCCAATATACCAACCAAAATCATCGAGAACTATATACTCAGGCAGAAATAAAAACTAAACGTAAACAGAACGTATCTAAATAAAAGCCTCCAGGCATAAAGGGCGTGCCCGCTTACATATACCTATATATAGCTATAACTGGAAGTTATAAATGATAAACTAGAACCATCGAGGTAAAATAAATAAACAGTAAAGTTAATTACTAATAATAATAACAAAACCATGATCACTGACGAGCGGCCTAATATTGTACAAGAATTACAGCGCAATTGAAGGAACCGTAATGGAATTGGAAATAATCAGAGTCCAGTTTTTTTAAAGTGAGTAGGTTCTTACTTGTTCCATCGAGTTCCAGTTGAAGGGCTACCACTGAGGAGCAGTATTGACGAGTAGAAAGTGGCTCTCTGACCGTTAGCCTAAATAAAGTCATTTTTAGCAGCAAGGTGACCACGAGAAGAAAGCTGAACGCTAGTAATGTATTTGTTAGCCAACTAACTACCAACAATACTGGCGATCGTAACTTTTTGTTGAACCCGAGTGTTCATTTTGTTTACATCCACATCGGGGTAGAAAGCACCCGCTAGAAGAGGAAAAATTGAGTAAATAAGTAATATACCTACTTATAATAAAACAGTAGCGAAGTCATTGTACTGTTCATTGTATTTGTTTTTTATGTTATTGCGAATTGTTTAGAATTTTTGTCTGTTTGTCTGAATGTATGTTCCAGCATCACGCAAATACTAGTATTTGCGTGATGCTGGAACAAAGCAAGCGGTACCTAGTTACCGGATAGATTTACATAGATTTTCCCTATAGGTACTTACCTAAGTCTGGTCAGACTGTAGGCTATAAATTATCACGCTATTTGCTATGGGGGATGAGCAATATTGCTTGATCATATTCTTCTATATAGTTAAAAGCATTTTTTTTTTAATGACTAAAGTTCACCAACAGCATATATATTCAAAATTGATTTACAAAAGTATTTAGGAAAGGTACCTATTACTGCTAATGTATACAAAGATAGACAGAACAGACAGACAGAAGCTGCTTATAAACTAAAAGAAAAATTTAAACAAAGCTAATTAACTTCAATAAAATACAACAAAATAAATGAATGAAGGGTATGAACTTCTACATAATTATAATATTATAAAATAGTCTCTTTTCGCGTTTGTCTGTATGTTCGCGTTGTTCTTCAAAACCACGCAACGGATTTTGATGAGGTTTTCGCCATCGTTTATAGAATCTATTCCGGAAGGTTTAAGGCTCGTGCAGACCAGCGCGACGCGACGGCGCGACACGACTCAAACAATACAATTTCTATGAAAACTTCACGGTATAACAATAACCGGTGTCGCGTTGCGCTGTCGCGTCGCGCTAGTCTGCACGAAGCTTTATGTGTACAATACGTTAATCTCGATGTTTTGTCAAGTCGCAAAAACCGTGCGAAGGAGGGGCGGGTCGCTAGAGCACAATTCAAATACATAATTCTACTATAACAGAAATTATGTGATTAAGAAAATGATAATTATATATATTTTTTTCGAATTTCACCCTACAAGTCATGAACTATGTCCAGGTGTGAATTTAAGTCATTGTTGAGCATATTGTAGAAGTTTTGGGCTTCGCTAATAAGAACTATTAACTAGTTCTTATTAGCGAAGCCCAAAACTTCTGACAACCAGTATTACGTAGGGGAATCGTGTTACCCAGTAACTGGGTTGTGGAGGTCAGATAGGGGGTCGGTCCTCGCAATATGAAAATACTGGAATTCAGCTGTATCCGGTCGAAGCCTACTCCAACATAATTGGGAAAAGGCTAGGCAGATTGATTGAGGTGACTTTTAATGATAAATCCCGTGTTTAATAGCTGTTCGTCGGGAATAATCTGTGAGAATGGATCAGTCAGTGTATCAGTGTTGTGCCATTAGGTAGTATATGCAGGAACGCAGGCGTTCATCGATTCACAAAAAACGCAAAAACTTCGCAAGCAATGGGAAATTGCTACTGAAGGCTGCGGGTGTCGTCCTCACGAGCTGCTTCTCACACGGACAACTGTACGTCGCTTGCTCCCGCGTCACCAGTCCTGACTCTCTTCATATTTTGGCTGCTGAGAACAAAACTATAAACGTAGTATACAGGGAAGTTTTATAAAAATGTGGCTGTTTTTTTAGTATATTGTGGAGTCTTACGACTTCTACGCGGACGAAGTCGCGAGCAGAAGCTAGTGATAATACCTACACAGAAGGTCACTAAGAAAAAAATATTTGCTTCTTACCGGAAAAGCTGTCTGGTTTTTAACACTGGTCTGTGGTAAAGCATTCTGGGGGTTCTGTTCTGTTCGTATCACGCGTATAGAACTTCCATGCGGCCCTGGTCAAAGCACGACCAGTTCAAAGGGTAGAACACACCCTCGACTGTGAACCCAACCTTGGTAGAAGATGAAATAAATAATAATTATTATTATTTAATATGTAATTAGGTAATGAGTTTCATGAATACGTAATTATAATGATCAAAAAAGCCTGAAATGGAGTTGTCAGTGCCTTTTTCCTGTTTCTATAACTTTTACAACGTCACAGGGAAGACCAATCACCACAGGACCGTATTTGGAGTTGTTGTGCTTGCCAACATTCCCAAATAGGTACCAACGGTCTTTGGTAAGTTAGTCACTGACCAAAGTAATAACAATACCTCGTTAAAAATATTTAATTTTATGTCTCGTAACTATAATCCTATATATAATATTATGAATGCGAAAGGGAGTTTCTTTGTTTATTACGCTTTCACGCTAAAACGGCAGAACGGATTTGGATGAAATTTGGCACACTTATAGACCATGACTTGGGTTAGAATTTCTTGTTCCGGTGGCGCCTACGTGCCCGCGGGAAAATTTCCCGGCCTGCCTTCACCGGCGCGAAGCCTCGGGCACAAGCTAGTATTATTTAAATATTATTATTTTGTCCACAAACTTAATAACAGAGTCGTTATTATAACATCTGTTACTGGTTAATTCACCCTCGCTGTTCAGAATTTTAGAGCAAGTCAGTTCAGTGAACGGTCCATTACCGTCCAACCAACTGACGACGCCGGAAACTAGATCGTTGCTCTCACACTTTGATGTCTGAAATTTTATTTGTATTTGTATTAAATAGGGCTTTGTCAATATAAATTAAAAAACCGCCGTGTGTATTCTACTTCAGAAGGAAAGTTTTTAAATTTCCTTCGTTATAAAAATTTTGCGATCGTGAGAATATCCGTTGCACATTCTTCAAATTTTCGATATTGTTGTGTCGATACCGAAACTTTGTTGGTGACCGACGGCAAACAATTCAAGAGGTACAACTATTTTGATTAAAAATGATTTTAGAGCATTGAATACTTAATTACAGCTAAGTCCACGGATGCAGGATCTTGCGGACTGGGCAGGCGATGACGACTTGATTGATTGACTTGATGTGCTTAGCTGGTTGTATTCAAGTTAGGAATCAAGGAGTCTTCGAAGTCATCCTCACTTACAACTACCTCGGTTAACTCACCGGTATAGGTCCGTGGGTAGCGTAGCTACTGCAGCTACGGTAGCTGCTAGCAGAATGAATGAACGTGCCATTTTTATTCTGAAATATTTACAAACGAATAAATAGTTTAGCGTCGATCCACATCACATCCACCAGCAGTATTTCTTTTGATCATACTTTATTGTGAACTTTATCGGATCAAACAAGATAGACATGCCGCGCCTGTAAGATAATATCGTGATTCAGGTGATTTTCGTGAAACACCAGGAAAATCAACTCATTTCCCTGATTTATAACGAATTGATTAATCGTAATCACACAATTCTATGGCTATGTGTGACTAAATTAACTTTATAAATATATAATTGGTTTAAAGGAAAGATTTATAATGTTTTTGACGTGACTGCAAGTGTTGTGAGTGCAAATCTAGAAAGCGTGTCATCAAACATCGAGGGCTTCATATCTCGCAGGTGATTGAAAAGATAAATATGCGATACGGTAGGTATCAACAGTTGACTTAATCTATGCAATGTCGCCCATGGGCATGTGCCCAACATGTGTATGTGTGTATTTTTCTGAATATTTATGACACATTATCGAAAATAAACTTAAAAAGGGGGGGTCTATGATTTTATGGACTTACACTTGTGTTTTTTAAAATAAATACTGTTTTTTTTTAATGTCTTTACCTCCGTTTTTTTTTTCATAGTCGACAAATTTTATTAAAAAATCCGATAAATAACTCATAAGCTTTTAGAAATAATAAACAGAATCCAAATCGAAACAATAACATAGGACATTACGCAAAAGCTACAAAAAAAAAAACATGATAAATATTAAAGATAGACCCCCCTTTTAAATTTAATTTCGATAATAGTATTCAATCGTTATGTTATGTTGCTCATAGGATTTGGACGAGGCAGACAGATAGTTTATAACCTTGAATGAACACCTAAAACACTTTTTATCCCGGTAGGTAGAACATTTTAGAGCGATAATTTGCGAATTCCACGCGAGGGCTGCCGTGGGAAAAGCTAGTAGATTATAAACCTTTCCCCACTAAGGGTACCTGTTTTTTTCCAGTGTTTATACCTACCTACCTATCGAGCCAAAACATTAATATAAAAATAAACTTGTAATCACAATTTATCATAATTTTTATACAGCTGATTACTTCTGATATATATATATATATTTGTTATATATATTACTTCTGTATCTACAACGCCACATGCGAACTACGCATCACATTGACGTCACGCAAAATCCTGCATCGCGCAAGCAGTGCTTACTGCGCGACTGGCATATACTTATACAACGTCCCGACATGGTTCGTCGGGCAGTAACCCACCAGACACAACACTCGTCTGGTCGCAGGATCCTCCCCTTTCCATGTTTTGTTTTGTTTTTCTCTCTGTTATCTAGATTACATTATTTTCATGATGATAATCTTGGCTTACGAGGCTTAATTATGTTATTACGCATTTTATGATACTCAGGATTGGCCATACTTTCAAAATAAGTAAGGAAATGGATGTTTTGATAACCACGTGTAACAAAGACTCATTTTTAGGGTTCGGTACCCGAAGGGTGCCAAACGGAACTTTATTACTAAGCCTCCGCTTTCCGTCCGTCCGTCCGTCTTTCTGTCAGCAGCGGTATATAGTTGAAGTTTTCACAGATTGTGTATTTCTATTGCCGTTAGTAATGAATAATAAAAATTAAATAAAGTATGAAATTATAATTACCAAACAATAAACATTTGATTTTGAAAACAAAATTACCCTGGCATGTGGCCGGTGTCATTGTCTAGAACTCATCGACTGGAATACAAATATTATTTAGATTTTTTTATCTTGATGAAATGAAGAAATGCCTTTCCGTAAAAGTTGTCAGTTTTAGACCATTCTTGTACGAGCTCTATCGCAACAACTGAACAAGTTAGGAATTTTAAACTTCTGTATATCGTGTACAGTACAGTTCTGTGTGGTGCCGAACGTAAAGAATAGTACCATCCCATTTCTTCTCGTCGGTGTCGATCGCCAACCCGTCTGCCAAGCGTGGCGATTATGGCAAACCCCCCCATATGCCTATGTCTAGCAGTGGACGTCTTTCGGCTGAAATGATGAATGATGATGATATCATGTACCAATGTACCATATACTGTTTTTAACCAAAAAATTCATAAGGTATTTTATTTAAATATGGACAATAGCTTTGTAATCCACAGTATAATTATGAAATTCACATTTAACTTTTTTTTAATAAATTGACCTTAATCAATAGTGTTAAATCTTGTACGATTTGGTACGTAACCCTTCGTGCGCGAGTACGACTCGCACTTGGCCGGTTTTTTTGGAAATAATTATCTAACAACTTCATCGACTAAACCTAGGTATAAAATAAATGCATTTTATCATTGCTTAGAGGTATTCCCAACATGAACAAATAAGTACCTACTCCTTTAAATAAATATCACTATACTTATGTATATTTTTCAGGTGTTTACGTGTTTTGTCATGTGTGCTCAGAATGTACCTACTCAAAATGATCAAAGAGGTCCGGTCAAGTGCGTGTCGGACCGCGCACAATGAAGGTACGGAACGTACTTGGGATGAATTTATTCCAAGAACAAATTCAACATTGTAGTAAAAAAACATGTTCCCTATACTTTCCAACTGCAAATTTAAGTTTGTACACACAATATTGGGGGATTTTCAATGTTAGTTTAAGACAATTGACTTCTTATACGTTTTCCTGTACTCTATAAGTATAGAAGTATTTTCTGTATTTTATAAAAAAATATTGGCTTAATAGTTTCGGGCATAATGGTCAATTTACTTGAATAACTTTAAAACTATTAATTTTTAAATTAATAAAATATAATTAAGACCCACACAGAAAGCCCTTTTCATTTGATATGTCACACGGTACAGTGAGCAAAACTTTTTTTTTCTTATTTGCTCCCCAAAAGTGACCCAATATTCAAAATTCATTTATTAACGATACAGGTTCATGTTTGGGTCACACAAATTGATATGTGTACCAATTTAAACTTAATCGGTCCATTAGTTTCGGAGCAAATTGGCTGTGACAGATGGACAAACAGACAGAAAGACACACGACTGATCCTATATGGGTTTCAATTTTTCATTCGGACATACGGAACCATAAACTGAATATAACTTAAAATAAATGTACCATACGTATTAAGATCACAAATATTAACTTTATCAAATCAGTTCTCTGTAAACTTGTAATATGTATTAAGATTACCTTAGGGCAACAATGTCGACGAGTCTCCGAAAGTAGCTCACCTATCACGTACACGAAATTGATCTCCGGCAACTTCAGTAGCTACAGAGTTTTGAAGATAAATAATTACCCAAGTTTAATGAGACCCTTCGTCTCAGTAAATGGTGCAATCAATGAAGTTTCTCCGTGTACCCAGATGAAGATAATGGCGTTGAAGTTTGTTTGATGTTAATCTAAGTATTGTATTAGCTGATGCAGGCATTCTTGGATGTTTCGGGAATTACATGTAATGCAAAAGCAAGGTGTCGTCCTCCAAATTCTTTTTCTACGGATCGAGACTGGCCTTCAGACAAGAGCAGTTTGCTTGCCAGTGCTCTGTTCATGGTGATCGATATACAAAATCAGAAGTGGATCATTTCTCTTGAAAGGAGGCAATATTCGCAGCGGATGATCCTGTCTATATTTTCATGCAAAGTACACGTGCGTAGCTTAGCCGTGGGCTGCTGTGGAGCATCTAATCTAACCGACATTTTTTAAGTATATGTAATCTGTCATAATTTCAGTAATCTAAAATTGATTATATATTTTAATCAATAATCAATGACCTTAGTCGTATCGCACGTTAGCATCAGATCTAATCTGTTAAAAGTGATATATTTTTTCTATCAATATAGGTAATTATGTTCAGAAAGCCGGTTTTATTTGTAATATTTAATCAACTTTAAATTGCTCAGCCATTTGCCTTTTAGGATCAGTAGTAATGATCATTTCTTGCAATAAACTTTACGAATTTTAAGGATATATCTCATTCCTATTTCCTGTATAGTTTAGAAATTAATCGGATAAACCGCAACAAAAAATGCATAGTTTACGATAAAGTATTATGTTTTACGATAAAGCAAATTGTTTCCTTTTTAACCGACTTCAAAGAAAGGATGAGGTTATATGTTCGTCTGTATGTATTTTTAATTGTTTCGTCAATCGTGGACCGATTTCGTTTTTTTTTTTTTTTTCTATTTGGTAGAGGAGCCTTGCTTGAGCAGTTTTTGGATTAGCTTCAATAATAAGTAGGTATTTTATCCACTTTGTGTATCTTGATGATGTTATAATACTTCCTGGCACTGTTGTTTACATAACAAGTAGTACCATAACTAAAAAGAGAAAAATAAATAAAACATTTAATTTACAAAAAAGGCCACCATGTTTTGTATTTATTTTTAGTTTTTTGCCACCGACTTCCGAAATTAAAGTTATTTTTCACTTTATAGTGTTTATTAAAAAAAAAGTTTAACCCATAGTTTACCGTACAAAGTAGGGATGATGAATAAAAAAATTTTTAGTCCGGTTTTGAGATTATAAAAAAGTATTGGACACGTTTTTTTCTTTTTTTACGCAATCTAAAGATTACGGCGATACATCACGTCACGAGAATGTAGATTTTATACATACTAGTGACGTAGCGACCCCACTCCCCAACTTAAAATGCGTTTTATCTAAGTAATTTTTTATTAATTTGATAAAGCAAAAAATATCTGACTGACGGGCCAATTAGAATTTAATTATTTTTACCCAGGCATCATCCCTATTTGTAAAAGTCACGTTGGTATTGAATTCTAGTTACAAAAGAATACCTACGTTATATTATAAATACCTATATAGAAATTATTGTAGGATTGCTTCATCATACTTTCGCAATGTCGATGTCATCTATCTACCTATGTGTGTCCGTGGAGTTTCTTGACCGTTCTTCTCCATAGGTACCTACTACGCTTTGGAATCGGCAACTAGCTTCATCTTTCTGACTGACCGACCCCTTGACAATTCAAAAGTGCCTGTAATTGGTTTATTTGAAATAAATGCTTTGAGTTTTTTTTTTTTTTTTTTTTTTTTTACGGGGAACCACTATGTGCCGCCCGGAGTCAATTGTGAAAGTTTGAATATAATCGGATAAGCCGTGATTGTGTGAATCCTTAACAAACAAACAAAACTTTTCTTTGTATAATATTACTAGTGTTGTAATATTACGCGTTGTTTTATTGCCCAATAGCTTTTACGATAAAGTGTTCTATGATAAACTAACACTATCCACATACACTACCCACCAAGTGATAATCAACAGATTGACTCGCTATTAATACCTTTTTGTTTGCGATAGGTATCTGTATGTAGTAATACATTGGTACATTATTAAGTAGATCTTCAAATACACTACTAATAGGTAATTATCTACTTCAGCAAACACCGGCGACATTACAAAGCATTTGAACAAAAGGTCTCGTCTGCTCCCGACTCTATGGATGGAGGTTTCTGTATTTGACCGGACTGCTGTAACATGATTCCTTTGCCAGGAATTAGTATAACTATACAGGGTGGCAGGGACATGGACGCGGAAATTGATACCATGGATTCAGTACATGTTTCTGAACTCCCCTGCGTTGAAATATTTCGTCGGTTACTAAAAAAATCATCTGTTCCATACATTTTGACCGCGTAGGTATTATTACACTTTTCTATGAAACAGCCGATTAAAAAAAAAATTACCGGTGAATAATTTCAGCGCAGGGGGGTTTAGAATCATGTAGGTACTGAATCCATGGTATCAGTTTTCGCGTCGATGTCCCTGCCACTCTGTATAAGATTTAGGAGAATTTGGAACATAGGTTGCTAATGTTGTTGGTTGTTAATGGCTGGTTAATTTATTGCTTTATACGTGTAGGTATATTTTGATATTTTTAGTATAAGACTTTGCAAATTTATATTTTTCTCTTTTTGTTCTCACACACTATTGTCTACATTTCTTTCTCATTTCTCCTTTCGCAGGTCTGCTGGAAGAAATTTCTTAAGAAATAAGCAGTACCTTTGTACTCAAATTATAATTAGGTAAGTATGTCGTAACTCTATGTATTTTACTGTGTGTACATAAATAATAAAATAAATAAATAAATAGGTAGTACCTAATAGGTCAGAAAACCGTAGAAAGAAATACACACTATAACGCGAACTTATTTCGAACCGTTTCCGCTACATTCCACGCGTGTAATAAGGGCACAGCTTCTAGCTAGAATGTTCTAGAAGCCGTGTGAGAAACAGACGACGGGCACCTTGTTTTTGACAATAGAATTTTCTGACGTCCATCAAGTGGACTTCGCACCAAGATATAATTTAGGAAACCTTGTCTTCGCCCCGAACCCTATTGTTTTAAAAACTGTTTTATTTTTTTATTATTTTATAAATGTTTAGTAGTCATTGGATACATGAAGTGGGCTGCTTTTGTAAGACTACTAAAATGTGTGTATATATTGTGATGTGTGTTTATTAAAACACACATATAAAAACAATCTTAATGTAGATGCCACGCTAGAGATAAAACTGTGAAACCAACCATTTTAATCTTCCATTACACCAGGGATTCAGCCGTAAAACTAATTTAACTATCACCACATACCATAAAACACTCGCCCGTACAAGACGTTGGTTAGCCAAGTGTGAGTCGGATAAGCACAGCTAGGAAAGAGAGGACAAAAATACTTGTAATAAACTTTTATAAAATATTTTATTTGGGACACGCACAGGAAATACAAACAATAAGTAATAATAAAAAATATAAAATAAAAAACAAAAAAGGAGCAGTTAAAAACAGAATAATAACGACCTGTGCTAGGCCAAAAAGGCTCCTATCTCAGCATAATGCGGCGATATTTAAAACATATACTATATAATTATATACCTTATATTTACGTCAATAAGAATATCATTACTATTGAATATGAACCCTTTGTCTTTTAAATTGTCATATTTTACCAGAAAAATAATCCTGAAACAAGATGTCACTCTCCATGAATATAACCATTTCTCAATTGGAAGTTCTCTCTCGCTTTGTTGTCAATTTATTATAAGAGACTATAATTGCTTGAAGATATTGATTACTTTTGTTAGCAGGAATTATTAATTTATTAAAAATTATTCCACTTTGCCCCACCAAACGGCCCCAGATGGGGCTAAGTGGAATTAAATAGACTATGGTAACTAAGGCCTCTTTAATATTAATAAAACTGGTAAAATAATCTGACACATGACGCATGACGACAAACGCACACATGCTCGCTCGCTCGCTTGCTACTTGCTCGTGCTCGCTTACGCATGTTTGACAAATAAATGATCTTTATCCTTATCTTTATCTGATGAAGTAGATAGTTCTGTATAGTGTACGGTCGTAGATCGTATCGCCACGGTTACATTGTTAGCTGAATAAATACAGTATTTACCTATACCTGGCTGAAAAAGGTATTTTATTAAATCTAGATTCGTGAATATAGGTACACTGGTTATGACACTTTTCTTTTTTAAACCACTCCGTGGAAGCTCTTAGCCTGCAGATCAACCACAGGCGAAAGCAAGCTTCACCCGGAATCCTCAACCACAGAGGAACTGGCTATTTTACCTCTAATTGCCGAAACACAACAATGCTGTTAATATTGTTGTTATGGCGACAGACCTAGATAAGATGGTGCTAGCTAGGTACCAGCCTACTAGCCAGGTGGACTGAGAACAAGCCCTACCACCAACCAAACCGAGCAGAAAATGCCCCACTGGAAATCGAACCCGACTCATCCCGTCTCACCCGTCTCATCGACTCTGGGTCTGAGACAGGTGGCCTACCACTAGACCACAGAGGCGGTTTAACAAGGATAGTTGCTTATACCTCCACAAGGGAAACATTGTAGTACTTAACCGAATGACAAGTCATTAAAATAATTGGGTTTCTCTTTTACCACTGGGCAATAACATTTTTTTCCGACCACAATAGGCAAAGAATAATAACTATTCAAGATGTATGAAATACGTGACTACGAACAATAAATAAGTGCTACGCAAGCAGCGCGTAGCGCGCAGCACTTATTGTACGTATACAAGGGTCTGCTCGTAGCCGCTACGCTACCTACGTACATTTGCTACGAAACAATAATTCAATTATTTTTGGAGGTCTGTTTACGTAACTACTGTTAAACTACTTATTGTTCCAATAAGCGCTGGCTTGCTCTCTTTTTAAGGTAGGTGTGTGACTGATCGAGAGGTAAAAGATAACAACGCTACGATCATCCTAATGCCGCTCAAATGGCATTGTGAAACAGATTTTTTTTGTCAACGTTTTTAGATTGGAGTGATATTAAATTAAAATATTTAATGTTTGCATTGTGGCGCATCTACAAGGCCACATGCGAACTACGCATCACACTTCACATAAAATCCTGCATATGCACAAGCAGAGTTTACCGCGCGACAAGCATAGATGCAACGTCCTGACATCAATCGTCGGGCAGTAGCCCAACAGACACAACGCGCGGATGACTGAACTTTACTCCCTGTTCCTCATACCTCTATAGTATAATAAATTACATAAATTCATTTCTGTTATTGGTTTCTTGTCAACAAAATCAAAACATAACCTACCTTTATAATTAGGTTTCAATATCATTTATAAACATTTCAATTAATTAAAGGAACATACCGGTCAGTTCTTTTTGTTAACTGAAATCAAACAGCCATTTCAACCTAGGCCCGTATTAGGGCTCAACGTAGTAGTCTCGTATTACGAGTAAAGTAATAGATTCGCAACATTGTATACGACCTTATTCAGTGGTCAGCGGGATGGAGTTAATCCTGTAAAATTACCTCGATACAAGTTTATGGATCATACACTGGATGGCCCGTGATCCCATAAAGATTACGGACGACTTGCTAGATTGAACCGCGTGGTTTATGGTCTGACGATGGCTTACGTACCTACAACAGACTATAGACTTGGAAGTTCCGATATTATAAACAATTATGTACATTTTTAGAACATATGATAGAATATTTATTTATATATATATATATTAGGTCTTTACCTATGAAATTGGCGTTCTGCAGTACTGGCTATTTCAAATCAAAATAATTTTTGTTTGGCTAAGAATTCTAATTTCAAATTAATTTTATTTTAAAAACATGGATTTTTTTTTCCAAAAGTAGTCATTTGTTTATTGATTAGTGTTACATTTTCATCGCATTTCAATCTTTTTCGTCATCATGGATACGTTAAAAATTCGAGTAATTATGGAATATGAGTACCGCGTGGCAGCAACGCGGCACAAGCGGCACGCAACATCAACGACGTTTACGGAGCTAACACTACAAACCAACGCACCACCTGTTATTGGTTTGCTCGCTTCCGTTCTGGAACTTTCGACCTGAAAAATGAACCTCGCGGTCGTCCGAAGACTTTGGTCGACAATGACGAATTAAAGGCGATTGTGGAAGCTGATGATACACAATCTACGGCTGAATTAGCAGCAGCTTTCGACGTTAGCGTCAAAACAATATTGGTCCATTTGCGTCAAATTGGCAAGGTAAAAGAGCTTGACAAATGGGTGCCCCACGAACTCAATGATCGCCAGCGCAAAGTACGCGTCGAGACGTGCCTTGCACTGCTCAACAGACACACAAATGAAGGAATTTTGAACCGCATTGTTACCTGCGATGAAAAATGGATTCTGTTTGATAACCGCAAGCGCTCACCAAGTTGGTTGGATCCTGGTTCAGCACCTAAACAATGCCCTAAACGAAAACTTACCCCTAGAAAAGTGATGGTCACTGTTTGGTGGTATAGCGCCGGTGTGATTCATCACAGCTTCTTAACAAACGGGGTGAGCATTACTGCAGATGTGTACTGTGAAGAACTGAACACAATGATGGAGAAGCTGGCACATCTCCAACCAGCATTGGACAATTGCTCGTCTCCGCTGCTACTGCACGACAACGCGCGACCTCATACTGCACAGCAGACGGTCTCCAAGTTGCAAGAACTGGGGTTGGAAGCTCTCCGTCATCCGCCCTACTCACCAGACCTTGCGCCTACAGACTACTACTTTTTCTAGAATTTGGATAACTTCTTGGCGGGAAAAAAATTCAATACCCGAGAGGCAGTACAAAATGCCTTTGAAGAATTAGTTGCCTCCCGTCCAGGTGATTTCTTTAAGAAGGGCATCAATAAACTGCCACTGCGTTGGCAAAGATGCATTGATTGCATGGGTGATTACTTCGATTAATACAAATAAAAAATACATGAAAAAAATTCGTTTAACTTTTTTCATACAAAACGTCAATTTCATAGGTAAAGACCTATTATATTTTTTATTTTTTTATTTTTTTTTATTTATGGTCTTTACCTATGAAATTGCCGTTTTGTATGAAAAAATTTAAACGAATTTTTTTTCATGTATTTTTTATTTGTATTAATCGAAGTAATCACCCATGCAATCAATGCATCTTTGCCAACGCAGTGGCAGTTTATTGATGCCCTTCTTAAAGAAATCAGCTGGACGGGAGGCAACAAATTCTTCAAAGGCATTTTGTACTGCCTCTCGGGTATTGAATTTTTTTCCCGCCAAGAAGTTATCCAAATTCTGGAAAAAGTAGTAGTCTGTAGGCGCAAGGTCTGGTGAGTAGGGCGGATGACGGAGAGCTTCCAACCCCAGTTCTTGCAACTTGGAGTCCGTCTGCTGTGCAGTATGAGGTCGCGCGTTGTCGTGCAGTAGCAGCGGAGACGAGCGATTGACCAATGCTGGTTGGAGATGTGCCAGCTTCTCCATCATTGTGTTCAGTTCTTTACAGTACACATCTGCAGTAATGTTCACCCCGTTTGTTAAGAAGCTGTGATGAATCACACCGGCGCTAGACCACCAAACAGTGACCATCACTTTTCTAGGGGTAAGTTTTCGTTTAGGGCATTGTTTAGGTGCTGAACCAGGATCCAACCAACTTGCTGAACGCTTGCGGTTATCAAACAGAATCCATTTTTCATCGCAGGTAACCATGCGGTTCAAAATTCCTTCATTTGTGTGTCTGTTGAGCAGTGCAAGGCACGTCTCGACGCGTACTTTGCGCTGGCGATCATTGAGTTCGTGGGGCACCCATTTGTCAAGCTTTTTTACCTTGCCAATTTGACGCAAATGGACCAATATTGTTTTGACGCTAACGTCGAAAGCTGCTGCTAATTCAGCCGTAGATTGTGTATCATCAGCTTCCACAATCGCCTTTAATTCGTCATTGTCGACCAAAGTCTTCGGACGACCGCGAGGTTCATTTTTCAGGTCGAAATTTCCAGAACGGAAGCGAGCAAACCAATAACAGGTGGTGCGTTGGTTTGTAGTGTTAGCTCCGTAAACGTCGTTGATGTTGCGTGCCGCTTGTGCCGCGTTGCTGCCACGACGGTACTCATATTCCATAATTACTCGAATTTTTAACGTATCCATGATGCCGAAAAAGATTGAAATGCGATGAAAATGTAACACTAATCAATAAACAAATGACTACTTTTGGAAAAAAAATCCATGTTTTTAAAATAAAATTAATTTGAAATTAGAATTCTTAGCCAAACAAAAATTTTTTTGATTTGAAATGGCCAGTACTGCAGAACGGCAATTTCATAGGTAAAGACCTAATATTTAATCAAATTATGTGTATAAATGACGCCGGCGTGACGTTATGTTACTTTTTTATCTTTAGATTATTTTCTTGTTGTTGTTCATAATTAATTGTTTTCCGAATATGATACAATTAATAATTGAAACAAAATCAACCATTGAGAAATAGTAGAGCTGCGGGGTAACTGCGTCACACACATAAAATGAAAATCGATCGCAATGCCTTTCATTTTGACATCCATTGCTTCATATGAAAAAATCGGGTTATTCCACTAATCCCCATTGACAATCCCCATCAATGGGGATTTGTGAACTTTTTGTCCACGAATCCTTATCAATGGGGATCACGAATCCCCATCGGTTTAGAAAAGAAATACAAACAACATATTATAAAAGAATCACGAAGTCTTTATTTCTTACGGAGGTAAGGACTCATTGATATTTTTATACTCAAACAAATTAAAGTAATGGCTAAATTAATAGGCTATGTGTAAATATTTCTGTCATTTCATATTACAATCTAAACTTTACTATAAAATAATAATATTATCTTTTAGAAATTAACTTTACATAACTAACGTAACTTTGTGGTTATATATTTTAGAGCTGTTGTTTAGTTGATTCTTTACCTAAGTCTAGTGACGCCGCTTTTATTTAAAAAAAATATATCTCGTGAATAAAGATGCTTATTAAATCAAAATCTATTACATTCACTCAGTGAGACATCCAATTGCGTAGGTTTAAGACGCTCATAACAGCTTTATGATAAAATAGTTTTCTGTAATGATGAAAAATGTTGACGCAAACAAATAAAGAAAAAAGCTATTACGAATGTCTTCAAATGTTTGTATCTGGATGCTTCAAAAAGTGGAAGAGTTTTTTGTAAACATTCACGAGATTTTATTTTTTATCAAAATTGGCCCCACTGGATCTACGTAAGGACACGGATTTTAACCTATTTTTCTAATAAAGTCACATAGCTTTACAATTATTATTAATACGTACCATTACTAGACTTAGCTAAAGACTCAACTAAACAAAAATGTCTAAAATAATTAATCACAAAGTTACGTTAGTCATTTAAAAGTTGATCTCTAAAAAATCATATTATTATTTCGTAGTAAAGTTTAGCCTGCAATATGACATGACGGTTAATATTTACACTTAGCCTATTAATTAAGCCATTACTTCAATTTGTATGAGTATAAAAATAATCAATGAGTCCTTTACCTCCGTAAGAAACACAGACTTCGTGATTCTTATATAATATGTTTATTGTATTTTATTTTAATACCGATGAGGATTTGTGAACTCTTGTTCATAAATCCCCATTGATGGGGATTGTCAATGGGGATTAGTGGAATAACCCGAAAAATTCGTAACGTAAATAATACAACGAATGTTGCAGAACTGGCTTTCCTATTTTATTGTAATTAGAGTAAAATCCTTATTGGGTGTAAGATTTTTCTGTGTAGGTATGCGGATCAGTCACATTTATTAAAACTGAATGGCAGCATAACGTCGAGCCGGCAATAAGCCCAGCATAGGTGAACCGAGCGAGCAAATTTTGTCTCATTCCGCAGTACCGTCGGTATACGACACCCGGGTAATAGAAGCAGTCCCGGGACCCGGCCCACGACCCGTACCCAGAAATATTACTAATTCAAAGACCTTTCTCAAATTACAACCTCATATACATGAGTACAATATACACGCCTTTACATGTATTCGTCGTTATTGAACCTTTAAAGTAACGGAAGCCAAACTTGTCTCCATTGTCACTTTGGATAATTGTGAGCAAAATAAGTATTCTTTACATGAGGCTCTTAGTAGAGCGAAACATTTTTATTTAAAAAAAGATGCCTGTTCTGAAGGATAAAGTATTTAACTAGGTGGGAATGTGTAGTAAGTAATTATGGAAAAAACATAAATTGTAACAGCAGCATTAAAACCTAGAACGTAAACCTACAAATTATTAAAATAAAATTGGCTACTTGCTGTGACATATTTGTTTAATTGGACTGGGTTGCCAATTAGGCTTATCGCGGGATAGTTTTATCCATTTATAGTAGTTGGGATCAGCTCTGGCATAAGTTTAATGATTTAATTCTGAAGTCCCGGCCCGTCACGCGACCCAAGTAAACGAGCTATGATGACGGTGCGCGATTGCCTTGATTATATAACTTTGTGATACAGTGAGATAAGTACCGGTATTTAATACAACCCAAAATAGTATAACTATTTAGTTTACAAACTTTTGTTTGGGGTATTAATCAATGTCATCAATATTTTCATCAACATCTCGATCATCGGTTGGGTTTAAATAAATATTGAAATTTGACCTTCTTTTGAACTTGATTTTTAAAGTCAATTGGCTTTAGAGACATTAAATAGCAGGATGCAGGCATTTTGCGTCAATCCGCTCAACCCATCCACTGGGGGCTTTCCACCTTTTTATTCTATGAGTACCATTCATCTTATTTGAATGCTGAACGTTTATCCAATTTTGCACACTCTACCGGTTCTCATATAAAACTTTATAAGTAAATTGATTCAATATAACAGACGATTTATATATTAATCACTCTCCTTTAGAGGTACCGACTTCTATAATAGTCGAAGTTACTTTGCAATTCATGTGACACACTCATTTACGGGTACCTACCCGTAAATGAGTGTGTTCCCCACCCCACTACGAGTAGATTTTGCTCGAACATCAAACAAATTTGGGTGGGAGTTTTAAATGATTTCGTATCCAAACTTGATTTATTCATGTTTGTGTGGAAACAAACAAACTTTTTCTATTATAGATTTGTTATTAGGTACCGTAGGGAATCCTTTGTCGATTTTTTCTAGTTATGTAAATATTTGGTTAATATCGAGAACTGTAACGACTCAATCACTCAACAATTTTCAAAGAGGTGCCCAGGTGGTAACTTTATATGAAAATACAGAACCTTCCGTGCATCGTATACAATACTATCCCAGCCGTCATAGGATCCGGTCTGACCTTAGATGTCGATGTCAGTAGTTGGTTTGCAGAAGGTCACATGGCTTAGAAAATATAATAATCAGGTAAATTTTTGTGAATTGCACATTACTATGTAGCGTTCCTATGAACCCTATCAACTAAGTTAAATAGGATGCTAGGTTGCTGGGAATGGATCCCATCAACGGAACAATGGGATAGGCTAGAAATAACGACTTAACTTGGAAATTCGCGCCACAACTGCCTTATTGTGTGTTGTATTTTCAGCATTAAAAAAAAAATAAAAAAAATAATTGAACTTCCAAAGAAGAACCGCAATAATAATGTCAGAAATAAATGAGCATTGTGAATCAATCCATTATTGTTCAAAGTGAGCCCAATTTACTAATTGTGTGACCAACAATTACGTTGATTAAAATCAGTGAAATATAAAATGATCGCTGTTTGGTCAGTTATTGCATTCGATGTTAAAATATTGCGCAGTGCACACTATACGTAGGCAGTGGTGTGAGGTGGGGTTGGAAAAACTGGGAGTGGGGGTAACACATGCACTGACCGGAAACGATACGATTAGCGAATTGGTAGGCACGGATAGGAAAGCTATCTCGTTGGAGAAAAACACAATTTATTTATGACCTACTTTTAATTGATGAGAAGTATTCCAGTTGACCAAGGCTAATTATAATTAATCTTTAATATTTCGGGGTATTGACGACTTCATTGCTTGAAGACTTTAGATTTCTAAAAGTGTTTCTAAGTGTTGTTCGTATGACCGATACTTACCATCTTTTTTGAAAAGCCCATGCACAAGCCTTGAAAGCCAACTTTATGGCGTTAAAGATACCCTCTAGTACCGCAGCATTAATCACAATACTGAAAGGCACCGAATACAATATTTTTTTGCCAAAACATCCCGTTTTTGTCGTGAATGCATCAACGAAGATCAATCAATCTGCCTAGACTTTTCTCAACTATGTTGGGGTCAGCTTCCAATCTAACCGGATGCAGCTGAATACCAGTATTTTACATGGAGCTACTGCCTATCTGACCTCTACAACACACGGGTAGCACGTTGTCAGATTTTCAGGCTTCTGACGACCCGTAACGACAGTCAAAGATCCAAGAATGACAGCCGGGAGTAACGGATTTACGTGCTTTCCGAGGCAAAAGAGGGGTCTCGGTATGTTAAGGTCATCCATCCACGGACTGACCGCGGTAAGCGTTGCTTTACCTGATCGATGGACCCGTACGGCTGTTATTACTTAGCCAGGAGCCCCTCGCAAGCATTCACAAAGATGATGTGTGAAAATAATGTGTCGGACACACAAATCAGAATCTATAACATTTTCATAGAACTAATTCATAGAACTAATTCATAATATTTTTAAGTTATAATAAGAGCACGTATACTGCATTATTCTTCGATAAAGTGTCGAGCACACAATAGCAACATATAAAGTTAATAGTATTTCGTACTCCTTGTATTTTGCTCGCCAAGCACGTTCCCTCCTGTACCCACCTACTGTTCTCAGAGCGATGAAATCATTGTTGCTTATCAAAAGGTACATTTGAACACAATGTAGTGTTGGCAGCTCATTTCAGTTTCGAAAAAATATCGACAGTTTTGGAGATTACCTACCTTGCAATAATGATCATCAACGGACTTTGATAGAAATTGGCAAAACGAATTTGAACAAATCGCAGCGGTGGCTTAGCGAAACATAACCAATCGAGATGTAATTTTGTGTGAGTCTTTTACCTAACCAGTAGCCATGCTTTATGTATCAAAGACTTTCATGACTTGCACCGACTCTGTTTATAGTTTGGCTTGTCATTATGACGAAGATAAATAGATATAATAGATATTAGATATAAGATTATAATATATAATAAATATGATTATAATTTATAATAGATATGAGATTATAATAGATATAAGTAGATTAGGAACATAAATAGATATAATAGTTTTACTATTTCTATTAAGCAAAAAGTACTATAATATGAATGAATACTTAAATATTATATATATACTATAATCTATGATTACAAAATAATAAAATCCTTACTATAATAATACTATACATTCTCCCAATTAAATTATAAATTAAACAATTGTATTTTTGACTGATTTTGATTTTAATTTTATTATTGTTTTACCATTTTAATTTTTAACTTTATCTTTTCTATTTACTTTTATTTTTAGTTAATTTAAATCTCATAATATTATTATTTACACTAACATTAACATTATCCCAATAACTTATTATTACGTAATTTATAAGTTCACATAGAATAAGAATAAGAATTATAAGAATTTTATTTTCGAAATGTTATCTTTGAATTTGAATTGTAAGTTAATACTTATGTTGCTGTGCCCTAACAGGGTCTATAACTGTGCTTTAAGCCTCATGTTACATCTTTTATTCACATTATGGTATGCAAATAAATGAAATGAAATGAAGACAGACTCTAGCGTCTTAACACATTCGGACCAGCAATGTCTTATAACGTCAAATTGGTGCAATTTATTGTTAACACTTACGGCTAATAAAAATATGATATTGTTCGCACTACGTCTCACAACGCCAGTAAACCACAGTAAAATTCCATTAGTTGAACCTTTGCGCCGCAACACTTGCAAGTGACAAACATCTAGAGCCACAACAAATCATATTTAGGCGGCATAGGGCTTATGTCTTTTGACTTTGTGTTTACATCTTATAAGACTCTAGGATACTTGAAGAGCAGAATTTTTATCAACGTATGTAAATTTTGTATAAGAAAATAATGTGTCATAATGTGCGCAACGCACTTCCCTTTCGGATTTGTATCAATGTTAATCTTTTTGGCATTTCCGATTGATAAGTTTTTTTTTCCTTAAGTTATAACCAAAGCGCTATATAATCCTGAAATGCTCAATATTGTTACGCGCTTACCGACTGAGTGAGAGTGAGCGTGTTTCTGATATATAACTATAATCGTACGGTCTCTTACGAGGCGTCGCACGGTTGTACGAATCGCGTGCGTTAGTGTGCACCCCTGTAAAAACGTCATTTATTTTACCATTCCTTTCTAACTAGACATTCTTATGTTTTGGCTTGAGTAGAGGTGAAGATGCCCCTTCCCTATTTTCTGTAGATTAATGGGCAATTTGTAAAATACTTACAATGCTTAGGAAAATGTATATAGGAAGGAATTCGATCATTACCAGAATTTATTTATTTACTTTGCCTGTTGAGTGTTAATAGGTAAAACATCATGTACTTAACTTAAATGTAACATTACTACAACATTGGTGCCGATTTTCTTGTACACTGAACTAAAATAACTAAACTATCACTAAAATTCCTTACTTTTGGCTATGAGAATCTTAGAGCTATTCTGTAAATAAAATTCTCTAAGAAAATATTTTGACACAACTAAAATCGAATTTGACAATCACGAATCCACGTTTCATTTTTAGGGGTTTAATGGTGATGGAGACACATCCATCATGGGTGTCATAAAGGGGGTCGAAATTTTCATTATTTTTGCGATTGGACGCACCATTTTCGAGATATAAGCAAAAGAAAAAATAAATACAGTACTGTTTTTGCACGTGAAGTCGAGATGTTCGTGTGAATTTTAGTTCATGACAACTTATTTTATCCCACACCTTTTTAATCGCGATAAAAATTGTCAGGTTTAGTCTGGTTTGGTTTTTGCAATCAAAATTTTAGGTGAAAACGTCAAATTCACTAAATTAAAAACTCAGTACTATCTTAGTGCTGTCAAACTAAAATATAGTTAAGTTGTGTCACTTTAGTCTATTTCAGAATGGGAAATCGTCGTTTGACAGGAATAAACAAAATTTAAGTGATTTTTAGTCTAGTTTAGAGGCATTGTGACAAGAGAATCGGCACCATTAACTATTTTGTAACTCACCCATTTCGGGCTATCATTAAGAAAACAATCTAAGGTAGGCAGATTGTTATCAAGTAATTAATAGGTGATTAATTATGTATTTTTTTTTAATCTTTCGTTAATGTAATCTATCACTAATAAAGCCATGTGCTCGGATTAAAGTTGATTTGTTTTCACGCGCATATCATGCATGCCAAACGACTTCTATTGATATTTCGACTGTTGCTGGCTAATTAATCATGCTACACACCTACGTTATTGAAATAAATTCGACGAATTTAATCAATTCTATATCAATATTTTTCTATATTTTTTTCCTGCCCCCATGGGGAGAAGGCGTGAGTGTATGTATGTATGTATGTATTAAATTAATTTACTTTCTATGTAAGTAGCTCTTTTACTTTAACCTAAAGAGCTCCATCATCAGACAATGCACTGCCCTACCTACATTATACCTATAGGGTTTAATATTATAGAGGTACCTTAGTACTCTAAAGTCTGATTTACACGGTGCCATTTAATTGCCTCTGGCATAACATAAGTTGAAGCAACAATAAAAGTTGCACCGTCTAAACAGTGTTTTGACGATTCAAGTTATTTGTTGTTTCAATTTTAACCTACTTCAAAAAAAAGGAGGACGTTCTCAGTTCGTCGGAATCTTTTATTTTTATTTATGTATGTTCCCCGATTACTCGTAGACGGCTGGACCGATTTGGAAAATTCTTTTTTGTTCCCAGGTATTCCCATTGTCATCAGGTCAAGATCTGATGATGGAATCCTAGAGAAATCGACGGAACTCTTCAAATATAGAAGACCTTTAGCGATTTGGGTATTTTTTATAGTAACTCGCGCATTAGTTCTCGGAAAGCACCATTTTGTGAATTGGAATTGATGATGAAGACCACAGATGGCCACCAGAACGACTCAATAATAAGTATTTCAAGGGTTGCGATTCGATTAGGTACTTTAGTATGGTTGCCAAGCAATTTATGGTCGTCACATGCATATGGTGAACTGGAGCTGATAGTGAAGTACCAGGAGAACTCCCCAACAATTAACGTACCTGCATCGGGAAAAGCAATATTTTGTAAAAGGTGATGAACAGTTGAGTAGGTGAGTTTGTAATTTAGATAAATTACAAACTGACCCACTAAAAAGCAAGAAATAAAAATTAAAAAATAATATAAATTTCGGAAGTTGGTGGCGAATAATGAAAATAACGATCCAAAGACACCGACTTCCGAAAATTTTCACTTTGTAATGTTTTTTTGGAAGTCGGTTATTTTTTTTGTAAAACACTTTTTTATTGTATTCACCTGCAAAAAAAACTTGCGTCGTTTAAATGGGGCTTAAGAAAGGTTTATTCTAAACTCAACAAAATTATGCGACAGCTACCTACACTGTTTAACTTAAAAAAAACTGCTGCAATAAAATAATGTTTATGTCTGCGACTAATCTTCAAATAATAGTTCCATACCCGCAGTTTGACGGAAAGATTGATGACTTGCGACTCTGACGTCCTCTGGGATGCTGTAATACATTTTGCTAAAACATACGAAAAATTAATCGATTCTCTATTTGGATATATTTCTATATAGTGAATTTTTTCAAATTGAATTTTGGCTTATTTTGCATGGACTTTATTTGGTTCAAATGATGAAGATAGCTGAACTGTTTATTTTCCTGAACCAAAACATAAGTAGTCGTTTTTCAAATGGCTATAAACCCGAAGATTTTACGCTGGGGATTTCATCATGCCTACAAGAGACTATTTTGTACACCAAGATGGTATCAATTTGGTTTATTTATAAATATATATATAATAAGTGACTTAACTTTAAGCAACGTTTACTAATAAAGCCCATTACTTTTCATGTTTGACTTTGTAGAGCCGTGGCAACACAAGGCATGTAGCTAGCTAAGCATAGCGATTTAAAGGAAGATACGATCAAACGAACGCCAATGATGTCATCACCCTGTGACAAAGCCCCGAAAACACACCACTTTCAAAGGCATAATACTTACAGAAGAACAGTGTAACTACTCAGGCCCGAAGGAGATGAGAACCGATGGATTAAAGACCGACGTCGACGTCGAGTTGGAGTCTTCTTCACGACCTCAACATAAATGTATCCAAACCGCTGGGAATGTTCAACACCGTCTATCAGGCGGAGTGTGTGGGCATCATACAAGCGGTGCACGCCCTAGAAGCCAGGAGGGTTACGGACACCCACATACGTATACTCTCCGACAGCGTCTCAGTTCTCTAATCCTTACGGAAAAAATATATTACCCAGAAGCTAACACTATGTAGAATGTCACAATGCACTAGAACAATTAATGGTATCTAGCCGCAACACGGTGATACTGCAATGGATGAAGGGGAAACAACGGATCGCTAGGTAACGATGGAGCTGACGAACTTACTAGACGAGGTTCCAGCACGGCAGTCTGTGGGCCCGAGCCTATCGCACCCATCAACCAAATACGCAGATGGCTATTGGAGTACGCCTACACACAAGTGGAGTACTGGTGGACCTCGATACCAGGCTGCAGGCAGTCCAAGGAAGTTATGCCATCCTTGGATAGCAGGCTGACCAGGCGTTTATTAAGTCTGGACAGGAACGGCCTGCGCCTGGTGACGGGGACCATCACGGGACACTGCTAAACAAATACTTCCACATAATAGTCACAACGGACAGTCCTCTGTGCAGGGCGTGCATGGAGGCTGAGGAAACCGTCACGCACGTGCTCTTTGAATGCACAGGCGTCACCCAGATTACAATAGAAACCCACGGTTCAATCAGATCCTACACAGACGTTCTGAACAGACCAGAAGATTTTATTAACGTCTGGAGGGGGTGGGCTGGTTGGAATAACCACCAAACGGCCGCCATAGCCCGTGGGCCATGGCGGCCGTTGACCATTGTGCATTGTGCAGGTGGACCATTGTGCGTGCACAATGGTCCACCTGACGGACTAAGTGCGGAAACCAAACCTTATAACATAGACATAGAACATAGCATAGCGATTAGTGGTCGCAAAATTATCTTGTTAATGTTTAGTAGGTACACGTTGACCCTATTTATAGTTCACGAGACAAGTTTACGTGACGTCAAAACTAATTAATGTACTAACAATACAATATTATTAGATATTGATCACCACTTTTATACTACCTGTTTGGTATCTGAAATAATAATTGTAGATTACTATTGATTTTAAGTAATAAGTGATAGTAATCAATAAGATTGACTATATGTTGGGTATTTCCGATATCGTTCAATACTTAACAGTATTTTTTTTTACTGAATTTATTATTAGATATGGTTTACACGAACGTGGTAGGTTTTGGATCTACGCGAATTCATAGTCTTTCGCTAAAACACAAAAAAAAAAAGTTACCTACGCTGCTACCATTTTTGATAGATATCATGAAATCATGTGTGTGTCTGGATTGAGGAGCTATGTCTCATATCGGAACGAGGTTACTACCAATATTTAGTAGTAAATTAGCCGATTTTGTAGGCCGGATCGTGGAATTTGTAGTAAACCCTTAAAAAGTTATACGACGTTAAAGGTGGCTCCTCAATCCTGACGTCTGGATTGAGGAGCCACCTTAGAACCCGAAAACTAGCCAACGGATATTTTTGAAAATTTTGTAGGATTTAGTAGTACTTATGCGTAATCTCTACAAAAAAAATGGGGTTTGTACGGTCGAATTTGAGATAGCTACTAAAAAACATAAATTTCACCGCGCTGTATCTCGGTAAGTTATCAACCAATTACAACATATTTTTAGTATGATTTAGTAGTAAATGTGCTCGAATTTGTACAATAAAAATAAAACGGAAAAGCTATATAATTTCGGTCTATAGAAATGATATGTACGTAGCTACTAAAGTAGTTGATCAAATCGGATAATAATAACACCAATATTTAGTAGAAATTTCTACTAAATATTGGCGTAATCGAACATCCTGCGCAATCAGTATATCAAAAGATATTAATAAAATAAACATTCCTTAACAAATTAGTGAATAGGGTGACCATAAATAATTCAAACTATGATCATAAACAGAGTTTTACTTACACATAAATAATTCTTCATCAATCAGTACTTAAATTATGAACACAATATTAAAAACAAGAATAAAAAAAAATAAAAAAAATTAAAGAGCAATATCCCATAAATTAAATAAACAAACACCAAGAATAAAAAAATAAATCACAAAGAATTTACAGCATCAGCACTAACTCCGAGCGACGCTTTAAAGAGATTCCAGACCAAACTATAACATATCCACTGCCAACCGGCACTTTTTCCTCAAAACAAGCTGGAATAAAATCTACCCCTGGCCGTCTGTAGACTCTTCGCCGCCCGTCACTTGCACACAGCATAAATCTGGATTCGTCAGAAAACATTACTCTTGCCCATTCTTCGTCTCCCCATTGTGCGTGTTCGCGGGCGTAACGTAATCTTGCTACCCGATATTCCCTTAAAATTTTGGACCATTTGCGGGTCTATTAGCTTGAAGGAGTCGCCGCCTTACAATCCACTCGCTTACGTCTCTACGGGTCTCCTGGAGTTGACTTGTTACTTCAACTGCCGTGAGGTGCCGATTTCGGAGCATGGTCGTAACAATAAATCGATCCTCTCGAGCCGTAGTACATCTCGGTCTGCCGGTTCCTAGTCTTCTTATGTATGTTCTGCTTAGTTTCTCGGAAGCGTTGGACGACCCGTTGCATTGTAGAAATTGACACGCCAATTATTCTTGCTGTACTTCGCTGACTTCTGCCTTCTTCTAACATAGTGACGATACGTATACAATCTTCTGGTGTTAGCGACATGATAGACATTCAATAATGATGGCGAAAGACGACAATGCCCGCCTTTTAGCATTTTGATTTGACAGATTCAAAATAAAAGTGGGAAAACAAGCAAAAGTAAAACAACCGCGAATCGAATTTATTTCCAAATACAAGGTTTAAAAGAAAACTTTTTTAAATTACTTTGTAGATCATTTAAGGTTTTATTTCATACGATATTAAAATTTTAAGTTAGTGTTACAAGATTGTACATTTTAAAAAGATAATAAAAACGTCCACGATAGCATGTCTACCTTCTACGGAGCATGACCCACAGTAACCACTTTTACGAGTATCTTTCAGAATTTGATAAATATTTCATTTTTATTACCGTAACTATTTTATTTTATAATTTTTGGAAACAGCTACAAACGCACTATTGCGCATGCCTAATAATGCATTTGTTATTAACCTGAATATGGCCAATTACAAGTTTTCATAGATAGGGAAACAAAATAAGTACGAGTTTAATATGTTAAACACTGCAATAAACGAGTGAGATGTGATACAGATTGCCCAGTAAACATAACGCAATGACAGAACATACAACATAAACCAACGCAGCGTATAATGAGATACAAAAACCGGCCAAGTGCGTGTCGGACCACGCACAAGGAAGGGAGTTGGAATGATTTTATCTCAAGAACAAACTTAACTTAAGTTTAATAATGCCCATGTAACAGCGGGCGAGCGTATTCCCATCAATCGGGCACACATCCAGACTACTTGCTTCCACTAAGAAATGCAAGATGGAATTCCCAATTCAAATTATCTTATGTTTTGTGCAATTATCTTCCCGGTTTCCATACCTATATGATCAAAAAGTAAATTAAAAAAAACAACAACCCGACTGCGTAAAAAATGAACTTGAATGCAAGGAGGCAATAGGTTTTTATTAAAAAGATGTTTCCGACTGCATGAGATTGTATATAGTATTAAGTGGGATTGGAGACACCTATAGGTCATCTTGTTTCCATCTTTTTTTGGTATTTTGTTTTGATTTTTTAAATTTACTTTTTATTTTAATTTTTTTAGTTATTTTATCATTTTTTTGATTACTTTTAATCATATAATTTGTTTATATTTTGTAATCAGCTGTTAAAGCCCTTCATTTTGAAACCCCACTCAATGGCAGAGAGCTTGCTTGGCTGGCTTGGCTTGATGGCTTGCTTGGCTTTGGCTTTGAGAGTTTTTTTTTACATTGACAAACATTCGGTGTTACTCACGCCATAAAGAAGAATCTAACAACATATAATTCATGTAAATCGGTTCAGACATTTAGTAGTTACGAGGGAACATAGGGACGGACATACATAGATAAACATTCACACACACAACACTCCTTTTTTGGCTTCGCCACAGTTTATACAGGTTATACAAAAAAATTAACTTATTACAATCATTCCTACGACTCAGTTTAAATTGTCCGAATACTTCAACGAAATCATTAGTTTGTTATAATTTTAATTAGGTTAAGGCCGGTCGGTGTTATATGCGTCGGCGTAAGGCGTCGGCATAAGGCGTTGGCGTTAGGCGTCGGCGTTAGGCGTCGGGGTAAGGCGTCGGTGTTATAAGCGTCGGCGTAAGGCGCCGGTGTTATAGGCGTCGGTGTTATAGGCGTCGGTGTTATAGGCGTTGGCGTTAGGCGTCGGCGTTAGGCGTCGGGGTAAGGCGTCGGTGTTATAGGCGTCGGCGTAAGGCGCCGGTGTTATAGGCGTCGGTGTTATAGGCGTCGGTGTTATAGGCGTCGGTGTTATCGGCGTCGGTGTTATAGGCGTCGGTGTTATAGGCATCGGCGTAAGGCGTCGGTGCTATAGGCGTTGGTGTTATAGGCATCGGCGTTAGGCGTCGGCGTAAGGCGTCGGTGTTATAAGCGTTGGCGTTAGGCGTCGGCGTAAGGCGTCAGCGTAAGGCGTCGGTGTTATAGGCGCCGGTGTTATAGGCGTCGGTGTTATAGGCGTCGGTGTTATAGGCGTCGGTGTTATAGGCGTCGGTGTTATAGGCGTTGGCGTAAGACGTCGGTGTTATAGGCGCCGGTGTTATAGGCGTCGGTGTTATAGGCGTTGGTGTTATAGGCGTCGGTGTTATAGGCGTCGGCGTAAGGCGTCGGTGTTATAGGCGCCGGTGTTATAGGCGTCGGTGTTATAGGCGTCGGTGTTATAGGCGTCGGTGTTATAGGCGTCGGTGTTAAAGGCGTCGGTGTTATAGGCGTCGGTGTTATAGGCGTCGGTGTTATAGGCGTCGGCGTAAGGCGTCGGTGTTATAGGCGTCGGTGTTATAGGCGTCGGTGTTATAGGCGTCGGTGTTATAGGCGTCGGCGTTATAGGCGTCGGCGTAAGGCGTCGGCGTTAGGCGTCGGCGTTAGGCGTCGGCGTAAGGCGTCGGTGTTATAGGCGTCGGTGTTATAGGCGTCGGTGTTATAGGCGTCGGCGTAAGGCGTCGGTGTTATAGGCGTTGCCGTAAGGCGTCGGCGTAAGGCGTCGGTGTTATAGGCGTCGGTGTTATAGGCGTCGGTGTTATAGGCGTCGGTGTTATAGGCGTCGGTGTTAAAGGCGTCGGTGTTATAGGCGTCGGTGTTATAGGCGTCGGCGTAAGGCGTCGGTGTTAAAGGCGTCGGTGTTATAGGCGTCGGTGTTATAGGCGTCGGTGTTATAGGCGTCGGCGTAAGGCGTCGGTGTTATAGGCGTCGGCGTAAGGTGTCGGTGTTATAGGCGTCGGCGTAAGGCGTCGGTGTTATAGGCGTCGGTGTTATAGGCGTCGGTGTTATAGGCGTCGGTGTTATAGACGTCGGTGTTATAGGCGTCGGCGTAAGGCGTCGGTGTAATAGGCGTCGGTGTTATAGGCGTCGGTGTTATAGACGTCGGTGTTATAGGCGTCGGCGTAAGGCGTCGGTGTAATAGGCGCCGGCGTAAGGCGTCGGTGTTATAGGCGTCGGCGCAAGGCGTCGGTGTTACAGGCGTCGGTGTTATAGGCGTCGGTGTTATAGGCGTCGGTGTTATAGGCGTCGGCGTAAGGCGTCGGTGTTATAGGCGTCGGCGTAAGGCGTCGGCGTAAGGCGTCGGCGTAAGGCTTCGGCGTAAGGCGTCGGCGTAAGGCGTCGGCGTAAGGCGTCGGTGTTATAAGCGTCGGCGTAAGGCGTCGGTGTTATAGGCGTCGGTGTTATAGGCGTCGGTGTTATAGGCGTCGGTGTTATAGGCGTCGGTGTTACAGGCGTCGGTGTTATAGGCGTCGGTGTTATAGGCGTCGGCGTAAGGCGTCGGCGTAAGGCGTCGGCGTAAGGCGTCGGTGTTATAGACGTCGGTGTTATAGGCGTCGGTGTTATAGGCGTCGGCGTAAGGCGTCGGCGTAAGGCGTCGGCGTAAGGCGTCGGTGTTATAGGCGTCGGTGTTACAGGCGTCGGTGTTATAGGCGTCGGCGTAAGGCGTCGGTGTTATAGGCGTCGGCGTAAGGCGTCGGTGTTATAGGCGTCGGTGTTATAGGCGTCGGTGTTGTAGGCGTCGGCGTTCGGCATCGGCGTAAGGCGTCGGCGTAAGGCGTCGGCGTAAGGCGTCGGTGCTATAGGCGTCGGTGTTATAGGCATTGGCGTTAGGTGTCGGCGTAAGGCGTCGGTGTTATAGGTGTCGGCGTTAGGCGTCGGCGTAAGGCGTCGGTGTTATTGGCGTCGGCGAAAGGCGTCGGTGTTATAGGCGTCGGCGTAAGGCGTTGGTGTTATAGGCGTTGGCGTTAGGCGTCGGGGTAAGGCGTTGGCGTTAGGCGTCGGCGCTAGGCGTCGGGGTAAGGCGTCGGTGTTATAGGCGTCGGCGTAAGGCGCCGGTGTTATAGGCGTCGGTGTTATAGGCGTCGGCGTAAGGCGTCGGCGTAAGGCGTCGGTGTTATAGGCGTCGGTGTTATAGGCGTCGGTGTTATAGGCGTCGGTGTTATAGGCGTCGGTGTTAAAGGCGTCGGTGTTATAGGCGTCGGTGTTATAGGCGTCGGTGTTATAGGCGTCGGCGTAAGGCGTCGGTGTTATAGGCGTCGGTGTTATAGGCGTCGGTGTTATAGGCGTCGGTGTTATAGGCGTCGGCGTAAGGCGTCGGCGTTAGGCGTCGGCGTTAGGCGTCGGCGTAAGGCGTCGGTGTTATAGGCGTCGGCGTAAGGCGTCGGTGTTATAGGCGTCGGCGTTAGGCGTTGGTGTCAGGCGTCGATGTTATAGGCGTCGGCGTAAGGCGTCGGTGTTATAGGCGTCGGCGTAAGGCGTCGGTGTTATAGGCGTCGGTGTTATAGGCGTCGGTGTTGTAGGCGTCGGCGTTCGGCATCGGCGTAAGGCGTCGGCGTAAGGCGTCGGTGCTATAGGCGTCGGTGTTATAGGCATTGGCGTTAGGTGTCGGCGTAAGGCGTCGGTGTTATAGGTGTCGGCGTTAGGCGTCGGCGTAAGGCGTCGGTGTCATTGGCGTCGGCGAAAGGCGTCGGTGTTATAGGCGTCGGCGTAAGGCGTTGGTGTTATAGGCGTTGGCGTTAGGCATCGGGGTAAGGCATTGGCGTTAGGCGTCGGCGTTAAGCGTCGGGGTAAGGCGTCGGTGTTATAGGCGTCGGCGTAAGGCGCCGGTGTTATAGGCGTCGGTGTTATAGGCGTTGGCGTAAGGCGCCGGTGTTACAGGCGTCGGTGTTATAGGCGTCGGTGTTATAGGCGTCGGTGTTATAGGCGTCGGTGTTATAGGCGTCGGCGTAAGGCGTCGGTGTTATAAGCGTCGGCGTAAGGCGTCGGTGTTATAGGCGTCGGTGTTATAGGCGTCGGCGTTAGGCGTTGGTGTCAGGCGTCGGTGTTATAGGCGTCGGCGTAAGGCGTCGGTGTTATAGGCGTCGGCGTAAGGCGTCGGTGTTATAGGCGTCGGTGTTATAGGCGTCGGTGTTGTAGGCGTCGGCGTTAGGCATCGGCGTAAGGCGTCGGCGTAAGGCGTCGGCGTAAGGCGTCGGTGCTATAGGCGTCGGTGTTATAGGCATTGGCGTTAGGTGTCGGCGTAAGGCGTCGGTGTTATAGGTGTCGGCGTTAGGCGTCGGCGTAAGGCGTCGGTGTTATAGGCGTCGGCGAAAGGCGTCGGTGTTATAGGCGTCGGCGTAAGGCGTTGGTGTTATAGGCGTTGGCGTTAGGCGTCGGGGTAAGGCGACGGCGTAAGGCGTCGGCGTAAGGCGTCGGCGTAAGGCGTCGGCGTAAAGCGTCGGCGTTAGGCGTCGGCGTAATGCGTCGGTGTTATAGGCGTCGGCGTAAGGCGTCGGTGTTATAGGCGTTGGCGTTACTTATTTCAAACAATGGTCTTCTTTGAATTATTTATGGTCACCCTATTCACTAATTTGTTAAGGAATGTTTATTTTATTAATATCTTTTGAAATACTGAATGCGCAGGATGTTGGATTACGCCAATATTTAGTAGAAATTTCTACTAAATATTGGTGTTATTGTTATCCGATTTGATCAACTACTTTAGTAGCTACGAACATATCATTTCTATAGACCGTCAGGATTGAGGAGCCACGTAAAATGTGTTGTGTTACCGAAATTATATAGCTTTTCCATTTTATTTTTATTGTACAAATTCGAGCACATTTACTACTAAATCATACTAAAAATATGTTGTAATTGGTTGATAACTTTCCGAGATACAGCGCGGTGAAATTTATGGTTTTTTATGAAAAATCAAAACGTTGTAGCTATCTCAAATTTGACCGTACAAACCCCATTTTTTTTGTAATAAGTACTACTAAATGCTACAAAATTTTCAAAAATATCCGTTGGCTAGTTTTCGGGTTCTAAGGTGGCTCCTCAATCCAAACGTCAGGATTGAGGAGCCGGATTGAGGAGCCACCTTTAACGTCGTATAACTTTTTAAGGGTTTTACTACAAATTCCAGGATCCGGCCTACAAAATCGGCTAATTTACTACTAAATATTGGTAGTAACCTCGTTCCGATATGAGACATGGCTCCTCAATCCAGACACACACGAAATCATGGCTGGTGACTCGCACGAATTTACTCGCCCGAATCCGGGCGAATATTCATATGGCGTTTGTGATAAAGTATTAACAGACACGATGTTTGTCATATTAATGTTCTTTAGTATAAATAATTTAAACTTATGTTTTCTAAATAAAAATAATGAGTCTGAGAAAGGCATGCATATTCTTTTCTTTTGGTCCGTGAAGTGAAGAGGACAACGGAATCTCTTGACAGAACATTACTCTGGCCATTGTGTTAAAAGAATTGAGGTTATATCCGACATCGAAGGACTTAGACTCTTAACGACGATTTCCAAGTGAGGGCTCGAAACAATACTTAAAAGAACCTCTTGACAAAAGAGAACGGTTCTACTACGCCACGGTTGAGTTGTCGGAAATTTCGTGAGCTACCTACTGTTGGCTACCTTAGGCGATATGTTGCCAGAGTAAAAGGTGGCCATTCACAGGCACTCAATTTCCATCACTCCTCGCGTTTTTATTTAATATTTTATACCACTCCACCCAATCCACGTGAGATTTCGGAAGGTTTTTGGAGTGTTGTCGTGGAATGTTATAGAGTTGAATGCCCGTGAATGGCCACCGGCACCGTTAGAGATTTAGTTACATTCTGAGAAAAAAAATAATTAGGTGTAGAACGAGACTTAATTTGATGGAATGCATTAGTTTGCCGCTTGCTTTTTGTTTGTCCTCATTCATAAATATCGTGATTAAGTACTAATTTAACGAGATACTCATAATCAAAGTGCGCTAATCATTCAGTTTTTGTGAAAACATGCTATTTATTACGATAATGTCAATAATGGTGATGGATATATGATATCTCGCACTGGTTGGTCACGCATAAGCCCACATTTTGTGAATAATACTCGATATCAAAACAATTATAGGTGAACTCGCAAAATTAAAATTTTGCGACGGAAATACAAAAAGGAGTATAGGTAAGGTGATAATGTTTTGGCCATATCGCAAAAAAACAACCCTGGCGCTGCCTACGTGCTTAGACTGGGCCTCTGTTCATCAGCTTCATACTTCTCTACATCTCTTCTTCTATCTAGTCTGTGGTGTCCCACTGCAGGGAACAAGGCCTCCTTATGCCTTTTCCACAAACTCCTGATCGCTGCTTATGTGGGCCAGTCTTTATATTAGGAGTCAAGTTCGTGTCGTCCTCTTCACCTTGGTCTGTCTCGGCGGAAAACTTATAAATAAAAATTATACTACAGTCTACTCAGCCGCTATAAATGACCATCAGTTGATGTTTGTGCCACCAACCAGTTCATACCAGATTGACGATACAACAATAATAATTCTAAAAATAAAAACATGTAAAAATGTGTAGTCCTGTGACATGTATAAATTAATAACAATATTAAAAACATAAGATAGCCGTTATAAATATCTTTACCATCACTTGGCGTTTGTGCCACCAACCAGTTCATACCAGATTGACGATACAACGATAATAATTATAAAAATAAAAACTGTCCAGTATCGTGACATATAAATTAATAACAATATTATATACGTCTCATGGATTAGATTTCTTGTGTTATTTAAAGCAAAACTTTGTGGTTACACTTTTGTTTGCGGCATAGTGTAGGTAGACCGTACATAAATATAACATAACATATACTGGAAAAAACTCATTGGCAAGAGTGTAAATATATTAGGTATTATTAGTAGTATCTTAAAAATACTAAGATTTAGATTGTTTTAAACGTCATAAATCAATCTTTTTGTTTATGTATATTGTACATCTATGTATATACGGGCTTATCTAACTGATTTTTGTATATTTTATCGGGTGTTTAATTATATTTATATCAATTAACAGTTCATTTTAGAGATCCATAAAGAATATGTTTTCTAGGACCAGCCTATAGGATATGCATATGCATGCATGCCGTTTCGTGTGGTGCCGGACTTAAAGAAAAGTACCATCCCATTTCTTCCCGTGGGTGTCGTAAAAGGTGACTAAGGGACTTACTAGAGAATAGGCAGCAGCGTTTTCTATGCATTTTAACACCATACTGCGATCGCCAACCCGTATGCCAAGCTTGGATATTATGGCAAACCCCCCCATTTGGGGGAGGCCTATGTCCAGCAGTGGACGTCTTTTGGCTGAAATGATGATGCTGATGATGATGCATGCATGCACAGTGTGCATATTTAATTTAATACATGAGGTAAATATAGTGGTATGTATTTTGAAAAAATCACATTCCTATCTCCCTGAAACACCCATTTATTTGTAATGTGTTTGTGTTAGCTCCTCCAATCTAGTGAATTATCGTGCAAAAACCTGCAAGGACAGTAATTATTGGTACTGACTATAATAACGAGGAAAAGCACTTGCTTGCTTGAAACAATGAAACGCTCGGTAAAAAGTCCCCAACCCCACGATAAGCAGGGGTTTTACAATAGTAGATTATACTCGTACCAAGTTAAAGAATTATTTTGAAACCTACGGAACTTTCAAAATTTGGAAACCTTCATGAGTTATTATGAAAAAAACTGATAATGAGAATTAATCGGTAAGGCAAATCTTGTTTGATAAAATATCCAATACAACTGTACTATACTATAAAATGTAGTCGCCAACCTCCAGAACAGCAGTGCAGGGTGTGCCATACTCAAAGATGCGTTCAGTGTTAGTGCTTGCAGCTCTGTTGGCTGTGGCGGCAGCGTTGCCGACTGAAATACCGGAGCCCGGACAGCTGGCTCTGGTTCTCGGCGAAGATGATTTTGAAGACTACCTCGATGCCTGGCTAGACCTTGAACAATCCAGATCAGCTAATTCATCATCAAACGCTGAAGCTGAACTCCGAAGCGGTAATTTTTTTTAAATATAGCTATACATTTTTCATGCCTTGACGAATACCTATGCTCTTCATCTCCCTGTGACTCATTTCGTTCAATACACACGTAATTTTGTGTTCAGGTTGCACGATCAGAGTAAACGGAGATCTTGGACAGCCACAGCCGGTATACCTCCGCGGAGGTAACAGGTACTTGGCCGCCAATGGCAACACCGGTCAGATACAACTCAACACCGGTGAACAAGTCGTGGTCGCGTGTACCGGCTCCGGGCGATCCATCCTGCACCCAAACATCGCGGCATCTAGAGATGTCGCTGTAAGTTCTAATATAAACAAAGAAATTATAATGCAATTTAACAATGTAATGAGTAGTATAAATGATTAAACTTGTATCCTTCTCTGTAGACAGCGACGTGTGTGAACAACAATCTCGTCTCCGGTGCCGGCTGGTTGAACGGCAACGGAGCCTTCGGTCAGCTGACTTGCTCTGCACACGCATATCATGAGGCTCAAGCCACTTCCACTCGTTGTTTCAATAACAACATCGTTATTCGGTAAGTAGTTGACTTTGACCATGACTTGTGATACGGTTTGGTTTCTTGTATGTAAAAACTGATAACGATGTTTTTTTTCAGTGTGGGCTTCATTGTCAACAATGTCTTCTACCCAGTCTACTGGTCTTGCTTCGACCAGAACCGCCTGGAAGTTCTGTACGTGTGGTATGATCAGACGCCTGAAAATGCAGTTCACCAAACTGGCGTCGACAGACCTAGTTGGTTAGGTAATTACAGTTAACAGTTTTTTGCGTTTTTGCATTGTTCCGTATTTTGAGCGTATAATTTTTCGTTAGCATGGTAACAGTAAATGAAAACAGACGATACGATTAAGTTATTGAACATTTCACGTAGCCATATTTGGCTTTGGAAATCATAGATATTATATATGTTTTTTTTATTGTAGCTGGAAGTTTCTTCCCTGGAGTTGCTGTCAATACCATGTACACTCAAGTTAGCCAGAAGGCCGCCGTTGCTCAATATGTTGGAGCCGCATTGGCTGACAGATATGTCACCACCCACCAATTCATGGCTCGTGGTCATCTTGCCGCTAAAAGTGACTACGTTTTCGCTACCGGTCAGCGCGCTACTTTCTATTTCATCAATGCTGCTCCTCAATGGCAGCCCTTCAACGCTGGTAACTGGAACTGGCTGGAACAGGTCAGCATTTCGTCGAGAATTTACCAACCATTTATATGTATAATGTCCAAGATTCACAATTTTTAACATCAATTTATATAATTGTAGAACCTCCGTGCTCGTATCGGCGCTGCTGGGTACAACACTGTCATTTACACGGGTACCTTCGGCATTACACAGCTTCGTGATCAAAACAATCGCCTCGTTGACATCTACCTGATACCGGAGCGCAACCAGATCCCAGTGCCGCTTTACTACTATAAGGTAAAAATCTCATCCTAAATATTAAAAAAATAAAACGTTCGTAGCCATGGCAGGTTATTTAGTTGCAGGGTTAGCTAGCCAAAGAAGCAACATACCGCGAATCGGCTATTGCACACATTCAGCAGGAAAAGGCTAAGTTGATTGGTTGATTGACGGGTCGTTGCTGGTCGTCAACGTCTGAATGCTGTTCAGTTTGTAGTTCCCTGTTGCGCAAGTTTTCATTCGCATTCAATCATCAGTCCTGCTTTTTATGCTCTTTTTTCCGATTTTTTTTATATCTTTATTATTTTTCAGGTGGTGTATGATGCATCTCGCCGTATCGGCACGGCGTTCGTGAGCATCAACAACCCTCACTACACGCAGGCGGAGGTACAAGCCCTGACCTTCTGCACGGACCGCTGTCGCAACAACAGCGCGTTCAGCTGGCTCAACTGGCAACCTGACCGAATTGACATTGGATACAGTTTCTGCTGCACAGTCGATGATTTCAGGAGAACTGTTCCGCATCTACCTGCCTTCACAACAAATGGTCTCCTTGCATAAGTTTTGATGACATCAGCATCTTATCAAATACAAGACTGCTGTATTACTTATTTTATGTAAATATACTTATAAAGAAATGTAATTTGTGTTTTGTTCCTTTTTGTAACGGTAGGTAGCAGTTGAAATCTCACAGACTGGAATGTCTGAATTGATCTGTAGTATCATAGATAGCTTTTAGTTTAGAGTCCACGCTGCGTTCAACTTCCAAACAAATGTTAGTCGAAAGCTACCCTCGATGAGTGAGTTAAGGAAAGCTAAAAATAGATACAAGAAAAAGAATAGGTCATTTGAAAGTAGCATCTTTCTTGTTGTGCCTTGCTGAATTTGAAGAGTATACATATTTTTCCGCAAGAAACTCAACTATAAATACCTACTAATTTATATAAATAAAATTATCTTCGAATATATTTTATCTTAGATATATTGTGACGTCATAAATCAAATGGGCACGCCGCATGCACGTCTTATCTAATAAATATTTTATCATGTACGTAATTATCAAACATAGTGATCCATTATGAACAAAAGTGAATTGTTTTGTTTTTACTTTTGAGGATACATTTAAATAAACTGAACTGGAATATATATTGCAATAAACGGGCTCTATGCTAAAATGTTATTATTATTATTATTGACGGAGAGTATTTCAAAGGATTTTTTTGTACTAATTAGTAACATTTTTAGTGCTAAGGGGTCTTCCATTATTCACGTGATGTTTTTAGGGTTCCGTACCTCAATAGGAAAAAACGGAACCCTTATAGGATCACTCGTGTGTCTGTCTGTCTGTCCGTCTGTCACAGCCAATTTGCTCCGAATTTAATGGACCGATTAAGTTGAAATTTGGTACACATGCATTTCTGTGACCCAAACACGAACGTGTAACGTAAATAAATGAATTTTGAATATGGGGGACTCACTTTAGGGAGGTAAATAAGAAAAAAAAAGTGTGTTAACTGTACCGTGTGACATATCAAATTAAAGAACTTGTTGCGAGGGTATTGAATATTTTTTTTAAATAATTTTTGAAGTTTTAAAGATATTTAAGATAATAGATGAAAATTGACCGCCCTTATCTCCGAAACTACAGAGCCTAAAATTTTGAAAAAAATACAAAAATTAGTTCTATGCTTCGATTACAGGAAAACCTATAAGAAGTCTATGGTCTTAAAATAACATGGTAATTCACTCAATTTTGTGCGTACAAACTTACATTTGCAGTTGGAGTGTATGGGGGAACACTTTTTTGAACTACAATGTTAAGTTTGTTCTTGGGATAAATTCATTCCAACTGGGGAACGCTTCATTGTGCGTGGTCCGACACGCACTTGGCCGGTTTTTTTAGCAACTTTTAACCTCACCCTCCCATCTAGTGATACGTGGTGAAGTTTTAGACTGACCCCGCGAAAATCTCGTGTATATTTATGGTACAAGGTATAATAAAAAGTTTTGAATATTTTACCTATAAATACGGGTATAATCGTTGCCTGCCAAGGCAAGTTAAGGTCACGCGCCGCTTTTTGTTTAGAAATTACGAAACAAATTCAAAGCAAATTATATTATCCATACTAATATTAATAAATTCGAAAGAAACTCTGTCTGTCTGTATGTTACCTTTTCACGGCCAAACGACTAAATGGATTTCGATAAAATTTGCCAAGGAGATAGATTGTATCCTGGAGTAGGACATAGGGTACTTTTTGTCAAAAATAATCTTAGGGGGGTGATGTCTTAGGGGGGGAGGGTGTGTCAGACTTGTACTGACTAAAACCCACCCGTGTTCCTTCCGTTGCCTGTGTGCCGGGGTCGCGATATCCCTTTCGGACAAACTCGCAGCCCTGGCAGGCATTGGCCCTTGCGGACCCCGTCACACATCTCTTAGAGGCGCGCGTGGAACACAACACGCCGTCGACCCGGGCCTGGTCCCTATCGGACGGCGAGCTACCCATTGCTCACCCTCGCCCTACATCTTGAGTTTTAGGGGTTTGTGAGTTTTATACAGGGTGTCGAAATTTTCATTATTTTTTCGATAGGACGCACCATTTTCGAGATATAAGCAAAAGAAAAAATAAATACAGTACAGTTTTTGCACGTGAAGTCGAGATGTTGGTGTGAATTTTAGTTCACGACAACTTACTTTATCACACACCTTTTTAATCGCGATTAAAAATTGTCAGGTCTAGTCTGGTTTGGTTTTTACAATCAAAATTTTAGGTGAAAAACGTCAAATTCAGAATAGCAAAATTGCCATTTTTACTAAACTAAAAACTCAGTACTATCTTAGTGCTGTCAAACTAAAATATAGTTAAGTTGTGTCACTTTAGTCTATTTCAGAATGGGAAATCGTCGTTTGACAGGAATAAACTAAATTTTAGTGATTTTTAGTCTAGTTTAGAGGCATTTGTGACAAGAGAATCGGCACCACTATCAGTTTTTGGGTTCCGTATCCATCCCGTGTTCCTTCCGTTGCCTGTGCGCCGGGGTCGCGATATCCCTTTTGGACAAACTCGCAACCCCGGAAGTAAGGAACCCTAAAAGAGATTTATTATCTGCCTGTTACCTTTTCATGCCGTAACGGCTGAACGGATTTAGATGAAAGGCAGACCTGGGTTAGGACATAGGATACTCTGAATCCCGGTAGCACGTTCCTGTGGGATATTTACAGACAAACACGCGGGCGAAGCCGCGGGCAAAAGCTAGTCAGAATATATTTATAGCTGGAAGCTTCTTCCCCGGAGTTGCTGTCAATATCATCTACTCTCAAGCTGACCAGAAGACCGTTGTTACGCAAAATGTTGGAGTTACATTAGCTGACAGATATATCACAAACCACTTAATTCTACTTCCTCAATGCTGCTCCTCAATGGCAGCCCATCAACACTGGTAACTGGAACTGGCTCGAGCAGGTTAGCTTTTTGTCGAGAATATACCAACTATTTAATATTCTCTTGCATAAAAAGTCATAACCTATCCATTCCATTCTCTTGCCTTTATCCATTGAGATAAGAAAGGGACATGTTGCGCCGACCACAAATAAATTTGTTATTTGTGGTCGGCGCAACATGTCCCTTTCTTCCATACTACTCTAGTAGTCGTAATATCGGTAGTCACTACCTTTCTAGCCATAATATATCATCTTTCACACACTCCATCCATCGTTTCTTTGGTCTTCCCCTACTCTTATAGCCATCAACATTCATACTCAAAACTTTCCTCACGACATTTTCCTGATTCCTCCGCATCACGTGCCCATACCATGACAACCGATTTTAGATCAACTTTTTTTTTTATCGTTATAATTTATAACATCAATTGGTTTAATTTCAGAATCTCCGTGCTCGCTGTATCAGTGCTACTGGCAACAACACGGTTACCTAAATTGGTGCCTTTGGCGTGACGCAACTGCGTGATCAGAACAATGGCTTCGTCGACATCTACCTGGTGCCACAGCGCAACCAGATCCCAGTTCCACTTTATTTCTACAAGGTAAATTCTAACCCTCGCTGTTATGGGTGGCTAATGTGTTTCAGTATAGTTTTTGTTACCAATATTGGCAATACTGGGTAGATAAAACAATTCAAATCAATTCTGTTCAGACGCGCATTGTTCGGCAAAAGAAGAGTGTAGAATTATCATAAAAAAATATTTTGAACGATTGTTTATCTTATACTAATATACTACTAAGTGTGGTACTAAAGGTCTAGTGGTACTATGGGTGTAGTGGTACTTTGGGTCTTTTGGTACTTTGGGTCTAGTGGTACTAAGGGTCTAGTGGTACTTTCTAATCTCTCGGGCTACCTTAGCGCATCCCCCTTAAATGATAAGAATAGTTGGTCGCTGTGATTAATTCAAGACAATTTTTATGATCTTTCTCCAGGTTACCTACTGACAAGATATATGAGTTTAGATAATTGTTTATTTTATTTGATTTTGTAAGTCAAGTTATTATAATTTATTGTTGACATAATCTACTCATTACAATGTTTTTTTGTTATGAGTTGTATTGCAATATGTGGTTAACTAGTGACCTCGACGATTGATCATATTATTTATTGTTATTAGTAATTAACTGTTTATTTATTTTACCTCGATGGTCCTCAATCAAACTCTGACACCAGGTTAGTCACTAACCACACGAAAATGAAGAAGAAGAAGCTACTGTGTCCTAAAAGATGGGTGACCGCCACATAGCGTCTGCAATTTACCGGCAAATGACTGTAGCGATTACTGAGACGTTATTTATGACATGAAGTGGGTGTGTTTTCCTTGAGACTGTTTTGCGACACAATAAACCCCGCTGCCATCGGTTTTTTTTTTTAAGTGAACGCTTATCATACTGCCGTGACCCAGGAGTGATCATGAATTTATTAGAACTATTTGTTTTTGTTCATATACTTAAACCAAACCAAACTTGTTAGTCGGTACATCATACTTACTAACAAGTTATAGTTTAAATTAACCAATGTTGTAGAGAATATGACTTCACTTTGTGATTAACTTATAATGCCAATAGAATAGACAGTCACGTGAGCGAAGCCGCGGGCACAGCTAGCGTATAATAATGCTATATGTGTCGTGGCCAGATCTTAAAATTGACCATTTCACGAAATGAACATCGACCGCTGGTCAAATCATGATCTAGTCTAGCCAGATCATTAAATACTCAAGGTTTGATGATATGAACGCATGACTAATTCATGATGTGGCCAAACATTAGTGATCATAGCGTAAAATAGTTAGATTATCCACCGGTAGAGGCGTTGATTGCGCTTTGTTTTTGTTGTGCATCATGGCGGCGGCATACAACAAATCAAATAAAGTAACCCGTGACCACACGAAAAAAGGGGGGGCTTTTATTGGGTTTCCAAATACTTATGATATTATGGAAAGCAATCCGCGGCGTGAAATAAAACTTAAAATTAGTTTTTAAACATTAAAAATTAACACCGCCTAGGTGGCACTCCGACCAAATGGGTTAGGTTAGGTGAGAACTGTAACCAACAGCGCGCGAGCCGAGCGAGCGTAGCGAGCGGTGCCGCGGTAGCGGTCGGTGAGTGCTACTTCCAAGTTGGTCGCAGTTACTTGGCAATTTTTACTACACCTTATACCATGGATACCCTTTTCTTTACCTTTTTTTTTGGGTGGGAAATTATCAAATAACTTCTTCCGCTCTGGACGGAGCGGAGGGCGTGTCAGACTCTTACTGACTAAAACCCACCCATGTTCCTTCAGTTGCCTGTACGTTACCTGGGGCCACGGTTTCTCTTTCGGACTTACCCGCGACCCCGGAACCATGGATTCCCTACATTAATGATATGGCTAAACGTCGACTGACATATCATTAAACGTTGACGTTTAAACGATATCGTCAATTTTAGCTGGGCATTTCATTAAATGGTCATTTCTGAGATTTGGCCACGACATATGCACCGAAAACCAGTTGTTTTATGGGTTGAGAAGGTAAGATTAAATGATGGCATCATACAGCGAGATATGCGATGCCGACGATGGCGTAGGTGCTACCTGTATATTTACTTCGTACGTACTACACGTGCGTTTTATGCGACGTTAACAGATAGTCAACCTTATCTAATAACTGGTCCATAAACCTGGCGAAATAAAAACACAATAAAGTCGAATATTGTGAGTGATATCGTTGACAAAGCAAACAGGATTTGAGAAAACTAAGCTATAAAAAGCTTGCAAAAGGACCTAAATAGTGAAAACGAAATTTCTGATGTCAAAGCAAAATAAACAAGTATCTTAAAGATATAACCGTAGAGGCATATGATTTATGAAATGTTCGACGCTGACATATTTTCCTGTAACATTGTTATATTTCGCGAACAAATCTATGTACTAGTTTTGTTCGCGCGTTCCGTCCTATTAGGTAGGTACCTACATAATATCGGTTACCATATTTAACTTAGTTCAAGGCGTATAACATATAAAATGCCTGAATTAAGAAACAACAAACTTACTAAACAAGTAAATATACATATTCAGCGTCTAAAGGGCTAAAGGGCTCTAGGTAAGTTACTTAAATCCCAAACTGATACAACTTCGTTGGCATGCAAAGTTAGAACTTCTCTTCGCTTGAATTATAAATAGATCGCTGAGTGTTAGTACGACGAAAAGCGCAGGTCCAATAAAAAGGTTTTCATTGCCTCTGAATAGTCACTGAAATTTAAAGTTGCAAGGAAAAAGGCTTTAAGCTTGGTCCTAAAGCATCTTAAACTACTTATGGTTGTTGAAGGCATTATCATACTCACAGAAAGCGAGATGTTTTAGTCTGAGAACAGATCAATGATCCTCAACAAAAAATGTTTGGGATGCATTAATCCCTACGGTGAAATACGTGTCGAAACTAAGCAATGCAATCTTGATCTATTTTTCGAGATTCAATCTCGTGGGAAGACAATGTCGTTCGAGATTTTGTGACAGAGCGCGCGCACCAGGACACTATGCTTCTTGAGAAGCAATTTACAGTATTAATGAATTTATAGTGTGCGATCATTATTAGGTACTTAAATAAACGTAGATTTTTATGTTTCATTATTCGGTGAAAAATAGATATTTACAAAATATAGCCCCTACACCTACACAATTTTCCGCTCTATGTTTGAATCCCTTGCACTCAAACGATCCATTGTTTTCACAGAATAACATTGCCAGCTCATAAGCTTCAATGTTTTCGCTTGAGTTAGACCTACGCAATACTTATCCTACATGGTGCATAAAAAATGTGGTGCAATAAGAATTAAACTCGCTCACACTTTTGTTTAATCAATTGTGCATTGATTAAACAAAAGTGAAAAAAAAAAAAAAAAAAAATTCTTCAAAATTAACCCTAAACGGTCAAAAACATTGCGCGTTTCGTGATATTGTGCAATATAATTGATTGTTTAGGGCCCGCCTAAGAAGGTGTAGTTTTCATTTTAATTAAGTTTAAGAACTTTTGAACAAACACATTACCTATCTTAAAAAGTAGGCAAAAACTCGATCTCAAATATGTCGAATTCTTGAAGACCAGATCTCACCTGATTGCCGGCCGAGATCTAGAATGACCAATCTGGACAACAGACTTAGCACGCGAGATCTCGAGTTGCTAATCTCGGCTCCAAATTGCATTCCCTAGTAGCATAGCTGCTACGGCGTAGCTGACGTAGTAATCCTAGCTACACTAGTTACGCAGCTACGCTACACTCGCTGTTACGCTGTTTCGTAGCTGATACCGTTGTGCTACGCGTCCAGTTAGATTTTTTATTTTAGTAACTGCAACAGGTTTTGTAATTTAATTCTAAAAAAAAATATTTTTATGATTACGGTTGTTTTAATAATAATAATAATAATAATAACCCCACCGCCGTATCTCTACGTTGACGTCGTGGTGGGGCTTGCGCGCTCCAAACTCTGGGTCTGCGCCGGTAGAGTTTACTTTGCCGGAACGGGTCTAGGATGAGGAGCCAGACCAAGAGAGATACAGAAACCCGCAGGGCAGCTTGTGGCGAGCTGTTGGGCAGTAGCGACCCCACGGACCCTATCTCCCGGGAGAAATCTTGTTCCTCATCTCTGGCTTGCCTTTATTGGCCGGCTGGAGTGAACACTGACGAGGAACAGAGCTCCCACCTCATTCTTGCCTTAATTGGCTGGTTTGAGTGGAGATTCGCAAGAGCAAACGTGCTCGGAGGAAGGAAGTATTTCAGTAAGTGCTCGTAGGGATCTTGACCATCTTCCGGGCTCTGGGATTGTTCTGAAAGCCGTGGAATACCTCTCCACTCCTCAAGCACCTCAGGACATGTTGCCCCCTTGTCGCTACATCACAATGTGCTAGCGACAGTTTTCGGGGGCCCATTATTGAGTGTGCAAGTCACCCCCTGCCATTTAATCCGTGTATATCTTAACATTGATCAGGCAGGAGACATAGGCCTTCCATAGTTTTAGGTAACCAACCCACTATAGCCACCCAAACCCATAGCCCAATATTTTTTGTTTCTATGTTCTGCAATAGTCCTGCACCAACCGGGGGTTGTCCTTGGGTGCACTTGCAAGTGCATACAGGGATAATCGTCGGTTGGTGCCTCATTTCATTAAAACTCCTAACGGGCCTCTGCGAGTTGGCTTCGGCTCCTCGTACGCCTTCCAAAGGTCCGGGACCCCAAAGTACCGAGAATAGTTAAAAACTAAAAATAATAATAATCTTTTATTTCGACCAACAGTGGATCATATACAAAATTACACAAAGCACAAAATTACAAAATAACTCAAAATAAAAACACACAAAATAAAAACATATACAATATAAAAAGACAAAACATATTACATATCTCGATTGCCTAGTATGTGAACCATACAGCAATGGTTCAGGTACTGGCAATCGAACCTCTGCGCGAATGCCCTCAGGATGCCGCTGGAGCTAGCCCGAACCCTGCGAACCAGGGATGTGCATCGTTTTCGCATAGTAGCATAAAAACAGTCTACTTGCGACTCGGCGAACATACCTGATGCGCTACAGAATCGGGGCAGCCCCATCAGCACCCTGAATGCATTATTATATTGCACACGCAAGGCGTTGTACTGTCTGCGCGTGTATGAGACCCACAGGCTGCTCGTGTAGAAAGATGTACAATATGCTCTGAACAATGTAGTTTTCACTTCAGTGGTACAACGAGCAAACCTGCGGGCCATCATATTCGCCCTAACAGACAACGCCCTGCGTTCTCGCTCTATGTCTGCATCATCCTTCAGATCAGAGGACATCATATGTCCAAGATATTTAAAATGTTCCACCCTCTTCAGTGGTGTTCCACATAATTTTATGGCTGGTATTGTTGTTGGACATTTTCCTCTGGCCTGAAAGACCATGCATTCACTTTTTTTGACATTGTAAATCAAGCCATGGCTGTGAGCGTAGTTTTCACAGATGCTCATCAGTTTTGAAAGGCCACATACAGAAGCACTCAGCAGCACCATGTCGTCCGCGTAACTGATATTATTACGTTTAATGATTACGTTTGCTGTTTTATAATACAGAATAATCAGAGGAATACAGAGGATCAACTCATGTTTTAAAATTCTTATAAAGAATTTATAATTACTTTAACAATTTCCTCGTTTTATTTATGCAAGATACTTCTTTTGAAGTCCCGGCTGTACCCTTTCAGAATAAAGATTAAAGTACTTGGTAATTGTAGGTAATCTTGCTGGTCTCGTATCTCCTTTCATTTTAAACTTAATATTAGTTCACAAATAAATGGGCAAAAGATATCGTGAGTTTGTAACTCGTCTGCCTAAATGCAATGAATAGCATATAAACTACCATAAAATTCGTGTAGTTAATACTTTCTGTTTAATTATGTCTCTTGTACTTATCTGTCTCTTTGTTGTTAATCCGTTCTTATTCACGGATAAGTTGGTAGTGTATGATTAAATATTGATATTGGAAAGTGAAATAAAACTCAACTTAGATCGTACTTTATTTATTGTTCTTTCAGTGTACTTGATTTTAATAATTTTATTTAAAATAGTGACTTTATTGAGTGCAAAAATAAGTATCATGTACATACTTACATTGAAATGAGTGCTCTCAAAACTCTAGTTTTACTTATTACCATTTAATTTTCAATAGTTTATATAATAATATCCAGTTTGGTACTACAGAGTAATTGAATAAGTAGATGGTGCTGTTACACACATTTCGTAAAAGTACCTACTTAAATATATCATAATGTTTTTCCTTGGTAAACTATTTTGAAAAAGGCTATAATATTTTACTCGTATAGGGATTTATAATAATTCATTATTTATTGCACTTCTTTATTATATGTATGTAATTACTATGAGGTAGGCAGAACATTCTTTGAACAAAAGATTTAAAGCTTTAACAAGGGAAGTATGTAAGTGTTAACTACAGATAGCTTGTAATATAAATTCAGATATTGAGTAAATTTCCCACAACGACCGGCTAATGTATATTTTGTATGTGAGTGGGGGATCGGTGCGGGGTTCATACGGATTAAGTTTATATGAGATGAAGCACGATGCATTTAATCTCGACGAGGAAGGTCGAGGAGAGCAGGCTGCGGCGGCGGCGGGATGATGGCAGCGACTGATACTGCAGCTTATCGGCACGATCTTCACGAGTCGAGTTGCTCGCTAATTTACATCATACTACGAAGCTTCTAAACCCAACTATGCTTGTCACTGTTTTCCCTGCAGCTACAAAGCATCAATTTATAATGCTTAGCAGACTCTACATATTTATATATTTCTGTTCCGGTAAATAACAAAATCGAAGCAATAACCAACTTCCGAGTACTTTTTTAAACAGCACAAATACTTATATTAGCAGGGCACTTTTATTGCCTACAAAAATAATTTAATATTTATAACTTTCGTGATAATTCACGTATGAGCTACTGTGTTAATATTATGGTATCCAACTTGTATCTCGGGACAATTAGATTTATAACTTCGCCAAAGCAGTTATATACCAGAACAATCTAATGTGAACGTAAGTGAAATATACATTTAAGGGGACTTGGCAAACTTGGGAGCAGAATTAGGAGGAAACGACATTAGCTATTAATCATTTAATTAACCTCACAGTGAGTACATACATATTGATGTAGTGCCATCATACACTCGGGTCGTGTGTCGCAGCTGCCAATTTATACAAGATTGTGTCTTTTACATTATATACTATAGTTTATTAGATTAAAATACATTTCATCTTAATAAGTACACACGTTAAAGGAACATTTGAATAGACCACGTCACTTGTTCTCGGTGGTACGCTGTAGTGATTGCTATACTTTGATCAGTTTGTTATAATTACATACGTTTTAGGTGATAATGTCATCAATGAAAAGTTAAAATAAAATATTCATAATATTTAACGATAAAACGCAATAATCGACAAAGCACTGCGCAGGATCTCTGCGGTCTATTCTGTTTACATAATATCGTAATGCTCAAAAAAGTTCGAAAATGCGAGTTTGATCACTTGCCAGGGGCTCCGTCTCGTCAATATGGCGAAAATGTTACCAGCAAAAACTATCAAACTGTAGTTACTTATGTGAAAGTATGTAGGTACTGTATCGCGCCCTAAATTTTGAAACCGTTAATGCTTGTCGTCTGTTGTAACAGGCATTTAATGATGGATGATCAAGCAAAGTAACTGGCAGTCTGGGTCATTCTCATCAAGATCCAGGCCTCACAGACTTAGTAGAAATGGTGGAAAAAATTCAAGGCATATCATAAGGACGAAAAAGGAAATGTTACGTTTGTTTGTATTTCTAAGATTAACGACTTTTCTCTTTCACAAAAGTAGAACTTTGATAAAACCTATTTGTTTGTTTATTTGGATACGGAACCCCCAAAAGCTAAGGCAATCATGTAAAATTGTTTTTCCTTAGTTCGTTATTTTGCAGAATAGTATAATAATACAATGTGTCGTTACAGAGAAACACGAAGAAAATGTAGAACATATTTAAAGGCATAGGTATCTAGACTTTGAATGGAATGCTGCATGTGCTTAGGGAAATAGGTCAAACTTAAAGAAAAAACAACAGCATTTATTAAATACTGGAATAAATTTACTAATAGTATAATAATTCATCATTTACACATAATGGCTATAATAACAAAGATCTATAACAGATACCTAGTCAGTATACTTGTATCAACACAACCTGTTATCCCGGCACTTCACTTGGCGAATTTATCAAAATATTCGCGTTACTTGGGTGATATAAAATATGCCTTATAAGTTTTGAAATAAAGTTCAGTTTGTATTAACGAAATAACGCGAATATTTGCGCAAATACGCCAAGTGTAGTGCCAGCATTAGAGAATCACGACGAAAGGGTCTATCTACGAATTAATGTAGTCCACGTGCCGACCAGGTGTACGCCTCGGTATTTCAGTTATATACTCCTACGCATAATTAATAGCTTGCTAACGTGTAGGCACCTATTCGTCGACGCCTACAGGCAAGTCGCAGTACAAATTATATCGTTGGGCAAGTCTATACAGGCTGTAATATTATAATGGGTGGATATTTTGAAGGCTATAATAACACATTTTTTTATTTTTCTGGATATTCTGAATTTATGAAACAGATATTAAATGTTTGAGAATTTTAATAATGTGTTTATGAAGGTAGTCATTAAAATCAACTGCTATCGCTGTGTGTTAATGTTTTGATTTTTCTCGCTATAGTATAGTATAATCAGCCTATAATGTTCCCACTGCTGGGACACAGGCCTCCTCTCTGTGAGAGGGAGTGGGCCGTAATCCACCACGCGGGCCCAGTGCGGGTTGGTAGATTTCACATGTCTTCGAATTTTTAGTTCTAGGACATGCCGGTTTCCTCACGATGTTTTCCTTCATCGTTTTGAGAGCAGTGGTGATGAAATTATTTACACAAAGCAAAGCGCCTGCTTCTCGTTATCAGCGTGTAAATTATGGCCTGTAAAATATCCTCTCGTAATAATGTCACACTTGCATACTGACGATACATAGAAGGCATATAAAGGTCCAGCATGAAAAAATATGCAACACAGGTAGGTATACAATAGTGGGTTTCCCTCATAAATCTAGTAAATATTCGATCCAAAAGCAGCTCTCACATGTAAGAGCTCAAAATGTTTAACCTAGTGATATTCATTTTCCTTTCTTAAACAGAACTTGGTCATGAGATATAATTACTAATCGTGTAAAGTATCACGATATACTACTTGAATGAAGGCCTCCATTACAGTATGTACAAGACTAAGTATAATAATATCTCATAGGAAAAGTACCACTAATGATTTAAAGATTAAACCGGCGCCCACAAATATAGGCTCTATAATTATAATATCTCACTTTTAAATATTAATATAAAGACGTCATAATTTACTATCTACCCAATGTCACATCAATTAAATGTCATCAAACTTTGTTGAAGAGCGTCGACGGCTCTAGAGGACGATACCTACGATGTTAGTATGTTATACGCCATTGTTACAAGCCCGAAGGTGAAAGTCAACTCTTCAACACAACGAGTTAATCCTCTACATAATATTATGTTAAATATCAAAAACGTCTATCTACAATCACAAATTAAGAAACTCACAAAACAGTGTTATGTATAATGTTGCATATCGTTTCACTTACGATATAAATGAACTTACATTTTTACATTACGACCAAAATTCTCACAGCTTTGTCTTTCATTGTTCGCTTGTCAGCGAGTAGTACGAGTAAATTCGATAAACACTAAACTATTAGGTACATCTACTAGTAGAGGTATTGGCATAATAGACATAAACAACACTTAGCGATCCAAACTCGTACAAACGCACAAATAATTCAGGAGATAGTTAGACGAGATAATAAATAACAATTGGACGCGCGGCAAGTGCCGGGCGGCCGAGCACTCGCGCGGCGAGAGCCGAGCGGCCGAGCACTCGCGCGGCGAGAACCGAGCGGCCGAACACTCGCGCTCGCCGCTACGAGCAAAAGTTCCACAAGTGAGTGCACTTAACTTTATACTAATGTAGTATGAGATAACAAACAAGTAAAACTGTATTCTAATATACTCATAACCGTTCATTATTATGACATACAGAAATAAACATTACACCGTAATACGGATACATACAAATAAAATACTGAGATCATAATAGACACAACACCGATTATATCAGTATTGTACAACTCAGTAGTATAAAGTTAGCCTTAGACGTTAAATTATTATTGCCGAAGACTATAATAAGAATATTAGAACACTTATACAAGAAATATTGCATCAAAAAACAATAATATAATACATAACAATATTTAAGTATTTAGGCCTAATCATCGAGTAAACAGTATAGCTTTATCAAAATAACGAAGTCACGTTGATGTAAAATACGTAAAACAAATGACTGGCAACACAACATATTACACAAACATTGTACTATCACAACTGTACTCATTGGGGTGCGCAGAGGCATTCATAAGATGAATAAATCGCTTAGGAAAGTTTCTCATTATCACAAACACTTATCATTCCGTAGAGTAAGAGTAAGTTAAGGTCCCATGGATTCATAATTGAAGTAATTTAGAAGGAAATCTGGAAAGGCGAATCGTCTGTTAAGCGATGTAAAATTTATTCTAAAATATACAAGTACTTAGAAAGGTTCTTTTGACAGAACACAAAAGGTCGACATCGTGAATGTATCCCTCCGCATTATGTTCTCATGTTTGGCTCACACTCCTTACATGTTCAGATATCAGTCATATTTCACATGAAAGATTCGCGTGTTAATATTTTAACATAAAACACGAAGCATGTATTTCCTTTGGCTATATTTTGAGTGACAGAACATCTTTTGAAGCAATAAAATCCAGATAGAAACTACGGCTTGGGATTTCTTTAGACTGCAAATATTAATCACACTCAGTCTTGAGCAAACCGCTGCATTCACAGTTTGTGAAAGCTATCATGTTCAGTATACCATTTCACTTTCAGGTTGTAGTTTTTCATTTTCGTATTCATATTGGAGTGAGGGATACATTCCATTGTCTTGTTGTTTATACAACACACGGGAAAGGCACACGCTTTTACTTCAGAGCAATTTCATAGTTCATGAAAACACTCACTCCTTATAATAGAAAAGAGATTTTTTTCAAACAAAATGCGAAAAGATTCACCTTTTAAGTGTTTATTCTAAATTCATATATAAATACAACTATAAATGTTACAGTAAAGATAGAAATAGACCAAACCTGGATTACGTTAATGGATTAAATCTTAAAAGCTCTATCATAATATTGTAATTTTTAATTTAAATATTTCGTAGGTTATAAACTGATTTATTTATCTGTAACATTTACAGCGACTAAATTCAATAAATTAATTGAATATTACATTATAATAATTTATGACGAAAATATAATTATGATTAATGTTAATTCTTTCAAAATGATTATTAGGTAATAATGAAACGTTTTTATAATCCTACACCAGATCTGAATATCACTTTGGCGTTTCAATCAATGTTCGTGAGTCATGTAATCACTATATCACTAGTTTGGTAGTGCGAGCTTTTTCGATAGTTTGCTTCTGCCGAGGACGCGGTCAACGTATTCGGTTTTTTAAACGGCAGTTTCTAAATCCTCTGACACTAATTGGAAATGTTCCTGACCTGAAAAAGGACATTGAATATTTATACCGCAGTATGTTCAATTTTCACTCAAGTAGAACTATGGGAACATTGCTCTACTTTTCTATAGGAATTCTGAAAACATTAAAGAGAGTTTTAAGCTTCGTGCAGAACAGCGCGACGCGACACCGGTTATTGTTATACCGTCAAGTTTTCTTTGAAATTGTATTGTTCGAGTCGCGTCGCGGCGTCGCGTCGCACTGGTCTGCACAAAGCTTTATTCTGAATGCATTGGATCCTATTTGGAAGTGTGTTATCACTTTATCAGGGTAGTAGGTTTGAGGTAAGAAATTCACGATCGACGTAAAATCATTAGTAAGTCATAGTATTGTAACTCTTTCTCATTGTTATCTATACAGTTTTAGGGGTATGAGGAACAGGGTGTAAAGTTCACTCATCCCCATAGAAAAGGGAGGATCCTCCGACCAGACGGGTGTCATGTCTGGCGGGCAATTGCCCAGAGGTTGAAGTCGTGAGCTTGTATATATGTCCACCGCGCGGTAAACTCTAATTGCGCGATGCAGGATTTGAGTGACGTCAGGATGTTGTGTGACGTCAAGTCTTTGATGCGTAGTTCGCATGTGGCGGTGTAGATGCCGCCACATCACTCCCCTCCGGAGACCGGAGGTCGATAGTGGGCTGAGTCTTGTATCTTGCGATGCTTTACAGTACCAGCTGTGGTTCCAGTGAGTCGGAACCGGTTGCCGCTTAGTTCGCGGTGAGTCGGAACTGTCTGCCGCATAGTTCGCGGTGAGTCGGAACTGTCTGCGGTGCTTGCGGTGATTCCCCAGTGAGTCGGGGTGGCGCTGCGTCTTGATCCAGTGAGTCGGATGTCGTACAGCGCTTTGTTGTGGCTGAGGGTGATGACCAGGAATGCGCGTTCGCTGCATGCTGGTGGTCAGGATGCCCGTTGAAGCCGTGGGTGCTGGCTAGCTGTGTGACTCGCCTCACGAAAGCTTGCGGGAGTGATGATGATGACGTCACGCTGAAGTAGTTGCACGAAGGCTGCGTTGACGTTCATGCTCGGGGTCACCAGTTTAGGGGTATGAGGAACAGGGTGTAAAGTTCACTCATCCCCATAGAAAAGGGAGGATCCTCCGACCAGACGGGTGTCATGTCTGGCGGGCAATTGCCCAGAGGTTGAAGTCGTGAGCTTGTATATATGTCCACCGCGCGGTAAACTCTAATTGCGCGATGCAGGATTTGAGTGACGTCAGGATGTTGTGTGACGTCAAGTCTTTGATGCGTAGTTCGCATGTGGCGGTGTAGATGCCGCCACACAGTCATATAATAAAATTGTAGGAAAGTCAAAACTGTACATTGAATATAAAAAAACCATAGTTAAGTATTGCTAAGATGTCTGGGAACGATTGTAAAGCAGATTTTAATTATTTTTTAAAATTCTGAATGTATATTCTAGCATCACGCAAAGGTCAGTCTGTAGGCTAAAAATTATTGTTATGGGGGATGAGCAATATTGCATTTTGTTCGTATTCTTCCACAGTTTACCGTAAAAAACGCGAGCGATAACGTCATGCTCCCCAGTAAACTCCATCACCTTTTTTCCATTTATAAGTTTATAATAAGGTCGTACCCAATATGTACTCAATTTGTACATACTTAAAAAAAGGACTTAGTAAAGGTTAAGAAAACAGACACCTCAATTTTGTTAGGCTGTAGAGCAGAGGTTCTCAAACTTATTTCATCTACCGCCCACTTTGAAAATAAATTATTTTTCAGCGCCCTCATTTTTTTTTACTTTACCTCACCTTAAAAACCGCAATGACATTCATTACTTTAATTAATTTAATTGCAGTGTGCTATATTAGTCTGATCTGGAGTTTAAACTTACATTCTAAACTAGACTTTTTTTACCAGTGAGAGCAATTAGAACGCAAACTCGTTTATCTCATTCGACGCTCAATCGTACTGAGCAAGTAAGAACAAGTATCGATGAACCAGCCAATTGATACAGGATTTTACAAATCGCGTTATTAAAACTTGATTGCTCATGGCCTATCCTTCGAAATCTATGTTAAATATTTTTAGTTTTTATACAAACAAACAGGGCAGAAATATGACCGAAATAGTCGATGTTGTGTAGTAGGTAGATTTAATTTCAGTGAATTTTAAAATATGAACTAGATGAAATTATTACTTTAACGCCCCCCAAGTTTTTCTGGGCCCCTTACCGCCCCCCTGTAGGCCTCCAGCGCCCACAAGGGGGCGTTATCGCCCACTTTGAGAAACACTGCTGTAGAGCATCTCTCCAGCAACCCCAAATTTAATCAAATATGAGGAAACTTACGTAGATGCTTATTGTATTAACAAAGAAGTCATAACATAACATCACGCCTGTATTCCCGGAAGAGTCAGGCAGAGCTGTACCTATAGTACACCCACAGTTCGCCAGTTATGTTTAAGTCCCATGTAATAGGACGAGTCTATCGCCATCAACCGGGCACAAATCCAGACTCTGGGCTGTTACTGAGAAATTCCATATGTAAAAACCCAATAAAACTTTGCCCGATCTGGCAGTTGAACCCTTCTAACCTCATGCTCAGTATTAGTGCTTTCAACCCTTAGACCAACGAGGCAGACAAAGAATTGTATTGTTGTTTTTACCAATAAATATGCAAGCTGTGACTAGTTATATCAACTTTAAATTTCTTGGGATATTGATATTAGCGCCTGAGCAAAAACATATAGCAAAGTGTACCTTTTAATAATCTTTGTACACATAAAATTGTTAGGCGGCGTAAAGTAAGTAACCGAGAGCTTTGTAAAGCTCATTGCAAACATTCTAATGAATACTTTATCTTACCAACCGAGATAAGTGTTAGATTGCAATGACTTACTAAAGGCTTAACGTCGATCTGGAATGTCCTGCCTAAGAGAGTTTTCATTAGGAATGCATTGGATCATATCAGGAAGGGTGTTACGGGGGTAGTATGAACGTGGGCCGTGTACTGACTCTCGAGGTAGGCGGCGAGGTCGTGGTCGCCGGCGCGCAGCGCGTGGTGGCGCGGCGTGAGGCCGGCGTGGTCGCGGCGCGCCAGGCCGGCGCCGGCCGCCACCAGCATGCAGCACACGGCGCGGCGGCGGTGCGCGGCCGCCTTGTGCAGCGCCGTCTGCCCCCGCGAGTTGTCGCGCATGTTCAGCACGGCGGTGGGCGCGCACGCGATCATGTACTTCACGATCTCCTTGTTCCCGTAGCGCGCCGCCACGTGCAGCGCCGTCTGGCCGCTCGCGTCGATCGACAGCAGCGAGTACCCGGCCGCGTGCAGGTCTTTCATCTAAATCATTAGTAAACCATTTTTAGGTTCCGCTATTTTGGGCTGGCCACATCTGTTGCAAATAGAAAGAGCGATGGGCTAAATACACACAGTGCGTCCCAAACAGCAGCAAACGGCAACGCGGCAGCTCCAGAAGAAGATGAAGGGAGTAACTCCACCGGCCCCAGCACTTGATCAGGGTAGAGCGAGATTGTCTTTCGGCGCCCTTTGATCAACGCTTTCACTTCACGTAAATTATACTTCGGTTTCATGTTAAATCCTAACTAATATTATAAATGCGAAAGTGAGTTTGTTTGTTTGTTACGCTTTCACACTAAAAACGTATAATATAAAGTAGATATCCTATGTCCTAATCCAGGTCATGATCTACCCATGTGCCAAATTTCATCCAAATCTGTTCAGCCGTTATAGCGTGAAAGCGTAACAAACAAACAAATCTCGTTCGCATTTTTATTAGTTAGGATATCAACAATTATTGAATTTAAATTAAATTAAATTAAATAGCTTTACTTAGTATAGGTACCTATTCCTGTTTCTTTAACATTAAGAAAGCTTTTACTGCTGTATAATTAAATTAGTATTTGGTGTTAATTTCAATCAGTCACTAAATACTTATTTTAAAAAAAACAACCGACTTCCAAAAAAATAACATTAATTTTGGAAGTCTGATTACGAATTTTCGTTTTTTGCCACCGACTTCCGAAATTAAAGTTAATTTTCACTTTGCTCTGTTTTCTTTTTTTTGCACCAAACAAAAAAGAATCATCAAAATCAGTTCATAATTAGCGGAGTACCTAATCGCGTAACAAACACACAAAAAAAAAAACAACAGCTGAATTGAGAACCTCCTCCATTTCGAATCGCGCATTACAAAGGCGGTATCAAAATTTTATTTTGAGCTGGCAATTATTCTTCGTATTTGGCTTTTTGGCGCCCCTTACCATCTGGCGCCTAGAGCGACTTCTCACTCGCTCTACCCTACTAGGGCCGGCACTGCTAACTTGACTCTGTTCTTAAAGACTGGCAACATACAGCAGTAGATAGGGATAAGTGGAAAGAAGCCTTTGCCCTGCAGTGTGACAAAAACGGCTGATAAAAATAATACGAGTAGGGATCCGTACTTAAAAGAAAAAACTGACCCTTTCCGTCACAATATTATCCTGAAGGCTGTGGCGGCAGACACTTCCTCCGCCATAATACAGCAGTTCGGGCGAAAATTTATACGTTAGTTAAACCATTACCATTTCTCGTTGTCTAGATGTTGGGTGGTCTTCTCACAAATTCGTCTTTAGTTTAAGTTACTAACAATAGTGATTTAAGTGCAAACATGTTACTAACAATTTGTGAACCTTTTTGTGTTATACGAAATAAAATGTTTTTTTTTTTATCACTTCGTTGTCCGGCTGTCACAGAGGTTTTTGTGTCCTTCTTTTATCTTCATCGACATGAGTAAACCTGCCGATCGCTAGTAAAACTAGCCGCGCGATTTGCTATTCTTTATTTTGTTATTTCACTATAAGCTGCACCGGTTGACGTCATCACGTCAACGCCGGCTGTCGCTGAAAACCAGCGTTGGGGCCCTGTCTCGCATAGGGTCGCAGTATTAAGCTGAGCGATGGCCGTTTTGCGTGGATGTGGCACATATTTCCCGCCAAATTGTTTATTTTCGTGTTTTGTTCTTTCCCTGCGTCATGTGTACCGCAAATAAACGTATTTTCTTTCTTTCTTTTCTTTGTTATAGGCTGTTTATAAATTACTGACACGAAGGACGACAGGTACTCACACACTGGTGCATTTATTATTATTTATTGCACTGCGTCGGTGCAAACGCTGTGATTTTATCATTCAGTTAAAGTCATAAACTAATTTTTCTGTGCAACAGGGGGCACGAACAGGATTTACACCTTAATAGAAAATTAACGCCCCCTGTATTGAGCAGGTTTGAAGCTTTTATCGAAAGTAAGGAAAATTAATTTGATTGGTATATTTGATCAGGGAAATCACATGAAAAGAAAATGTCTTTGAATCATTTCTCTCACCATTCTCAGATCGCCGACCTTGGCCGCTTTGAGCAGAGCGTCAGATGTTTTTTCCAATAAATTTCTGAAACAATGTCAAAGTTTTACTTTGTTCTACAAAAACTGAATAAGTTTGAGAAGATAAATAAAATGAGACGTCTTGTTAGACTTGTGGCTTAACTGACTCGTTCAAAGCTGAGCAACGAGAAACGTATACTTACGCCTCGTGAACTTTATATCTTGTTTATGATTATTAGAACTTTATGTTGCGTTAATAAAGTTACTGAATTAGATTATTTTGGTAGCTTCTTGTAATTATAATATATATTATAAGTTTATGTAGTAATTATTGTTATATAATGTCCCATTAAAATAGATGAACAGAAACTTTTAGAAATCATTCAGACCACCAAAATAAGGATAATGCTAAAAATAATAATTAGAAAAACGCATTAGATACTTACAAGAAAATAAATCAGCTAACGAAAATACACTAAAAATGTTGGTTACCTATTGCCATTTATTATTTTAGGTCAAAATAAAATCACTTTAATCAGTGTATTTTTTGCTTGGATATCTTTGGTAAGACGTAATGAACGCTGTGTTAAAATTTGTCCATCTATTTTAATGGGACCTTGTATACAAAATGCATAAAGAGGAATGCTATATTCTTGGTTGTTGTTTGGATAGCTACTTAAATATTATATTTACAGCTGCTTAAATAATACCGACTGCTTTATAAAATAATCTTCATCATAATCTAACAGAGGGTGAGTTTATTAGCTGCACGTCCTTGATAATTATTTTAGAAAAAAATGCCGAAGTTTAAATAAAAATTAAATGTAGATAATATATCTAAATAGAAGTCCCATTTATCAAAATTAAATATTTGAAAAGTGTTATACTTAGATCAATGTTAGTGGAAGTTAGCTTATGAAGCAGTCAGTCGATGCGAAATTCTAAAACTACTCTATAGCTAAAACCATCCATATAAAGTCTCACCTATAGCCAAACACTTCTTGTTCAAGTCCAAACAATTTTTCATGAATGCTGCATGCAATAGAAGAAAGAAGAGATAGAGTGCAGATTTCAGTTTCAAACAAGTGTGCACCGTGCTTCAATGCCCGTACTTGTGCGAAACTCCAAACAAGTGATCACACATTCATATATCTGCCGTGCTATTCTGTAAACATCTCACCGTGATAACTCGGGTGAAGTGAGCTTGATATGAGCTGTCATTGCACCTAAAGCTAGGGATTGACACTATGGACAGCTCACTTCATGCTCACTTCACCTCACTCTTCGTGATGTTTACAGAATGGATCGACTGATCTATAGCGGTCGCGTCACAGACTAGATAACTGACCAAGAAAATTGTGCAATTTCTATTTATCACACGCACATGTTTCTAATAAAATATTTCGATCCAGCTACCTTATTTTTCATTTCCTAAACAAAAGGCTTCATTAATAACTAATAACACAGTGCTGTTTAACTAATCTCGAACTGTGACTACAGCTAAAGGATACAAAGAGGGCTCTTCGAACCGAGTGGTATCTTAATCCTTATTAGTGTCCCGAGGAGGGTCCTTGGGGATTACCACACCCAAAGCCGCGCGGACTTGCGCATCTACTATGTAACACCGGTTAGATTCAGTGCGGCGCTATAGAAGCGCTAAAATTAATACATTGCATCTAAAATCTAGGCGCACACACAACGACGTGAGTAGATGATGAAAGTGAACGTACTCACGTTTTGAACCGCGCTATTGAGTCGGTGGTGGGCTCGTGGTCTTTGGCGGGCGGACTGCTGCACAGCGGCGGCGACAGCGGCTCGGCCGGCCCCGTGCCCGGGCTCAGCGGAGCTGGCGCCGTGCCCGGGCTCGGCAGAGCCGGCCCCGTGCCCGGGCTCTGCGGAGCCGGCGCCGTGCCCGGGCTCAACGGAACCGGCCCCGTCCCCGGGCTCTGCGGAGCTGGCGCCGGCGACGGCGGCCGGACCGACACCGGCGACGTGGGAGCCGTGGGCACCACGCTAGGAGGTGGCGTTTGAGGTGATAGCAACTCTTCCGACGACCGCGCTGGACTGCCAAGACCCGATTCACTGTTTCGTAATTTAAACTATCATTACGAACCGTACGAAATATGCACAATAAAGATTCCAGCAGTTTTCAACATTGGAGCTAATGAAGCTGCTGTGTACAAGGAACCGCTTAGGTAAGTTCCCGTAAAACTCGAGGCAACATTCTAAAAATATGCTGAAAAAATGCTGAGATATGATAACATTTTCTTACTTCCTTATTTTCCAAAAGAAACTCAACCAAAAGGCTGGATGAGATCGCAAGCCATGCGTGAAATTATACAGATTTATTCGAAATCTGAAATTTATTTAAGTAGCTTCACTAGGTCCTTGCTTCTTTCGCGGTTTGACAGACTTTTTAAGAGTGAAAAATTCAAGTAGATTAGTCTTGAAGAAAGCCATTGCTGACGTTATGGTGGTACAAAGGGTTTACTTCTAAAAACGCATAATTAAAACGTTTAACATTATTGATTGATTGATTAAACTAGGTGTGCTTTCAAGCTTTGTTTTGGAATGTTCAGTTCAACACAGTGGGTGGTTTAATTGCAATAGCGCCCGGCGTGCGGCCAGTCGGAGCTTCGTATGCCACGAATGTATCACACGACAGCATAGATTAAATGGTGCATCCAGCCACCCATTCTAATTAAATCTTTGAAATAGCATAAGTTCCCAAATTTTGTGAACACTTACTATTTCTACATCAACCCTTTTATCTCTTTGTTATCTGTGCTGATTTGATTAGAGCAGACTTCTAATTAGTTATTTTTTTTCATGCTAAAAGTAAACATCTGTAGTAAACATTTATTTTGGTAAGTTATAAGACTGCAAAAAAAAAATTATAAATGTTAATAAAGATAGTTAATTGACTCAAGCGAGACTTGCGAAAATCCAATATAAAATACAATAGACGAGGTATATTTAAATATACGTTGTCTATTGTATTTTATGTTCATAAAAGTCATTTTACTATCTAATATTATTGCGGTTCTTTTTTCTACACGTGTAAGCTCACTCACAAACAGCCACTGTCCGATACACTGGTACCAAATGCTGCAAAGTTGGTGAAACTAGTCGGTAGATCGGGTCGGGCTGCGTAAGTACTGGAGTAAATAAACTCACCAAGGATGCGACTCGGGCACGTCTAGCGAGACGGCCGCGCTGGGCGTGTCGACGCTCTGCGAGATGTCGAGCGACACGGACAGGCCGGTGGTGGTGTCGAGCGACACGGACGCGGCCGTGCGCTCCAGCGAGCCCGTGGCGGTGGTGTCGGGCTGCGCCGTGGACTCGGTGTCGGGCGTGTGCGGCGTGTGCGGCGCCGCGTCCAGGATGTAAATGTTGTCGTGTCCAATGTCCGCCGGGTAGTGTAGGTTCTCCTGCGCCTTGTCGATGCGGAAGAACCGCTCTGCTGTGACAGCTAACGGCAACGAACGGATTTTTTTATATTCATTACATACGTCAGCCCAAAAAGATGTATACTTACACGGATAATGAATCATTTTATTGTCTACAACCATTGTTTCATAACATTGTATCCACCGTACAGGTACAAAACATAGTATACAATTTATTTTAGCAATTCAATGTAAACATTTTGTCCCAAAACATCTATACAGCCTATGACCAAAACATGGTAATCTACATGGTAAGTCCCACAAATATGTATACAGTTATCATTCAATTCAAAAGTTCAACATCGAGAGAAGGCGTTAGCATTAAGTATTTGGTTGAAAATGTGATGTCATAAAAATTTGGCATTTACTCTCTACCGCGTCAGACTGACATATTATTATTGTCATGACAACGATCACAACTTGAGGTCTACTCACCGGGAGCATTTGCGTGTAATGTAACAGTTCAGATTCGAGTATTTAATCCGTGAATGCGTTGGAGGTGAGCATCACAGTGCGTACCTGTAATGACGTCATTACGCACTGCTGCAATGTTACGAATTCGTAGCATTGCAGCAGTGAGTCCGAACAACCGAGCATTACAACTGAATCGATGTTACACTTACGAATACTCACAGTTCGAGCGGTTACAAAAGCGAATACTCCTTAGCAGTGCATCGAGCTGGCGCAGTATTGTGACGCAATGCTCAAAATCAAATCATATGATGTTTATTACACGCGAATACCCGGTGAGTGACTAACTTAAAAAGCCTCATCAACATTCGTAATGAACATTCATGATTTATATATTTGTATTTCAAATCAGAAACCAATGACACGTCAGTGACGTCATTCATGAAATGAAAAGGACAAAAATACAATTCTTGATCTTCTATTAAACGAAGCTAAAGACGTGTCATTCGATATAATTCAAAATTCAATTCAAAATTCAAAAGTCATTTATTCAAACTAGGCTGAGAATCAGCACTTTTCGAACGTCAAAATTACATAAGACAGTCCCCCAAAAACGCCCACCCTTCACCACTTCCTAGTGCTTAAGCTGGGAAGAAGAAGTGGCGCAACAAACTCCCCAGCAGCACAGCTGTCTGTTCAGTTAGAAAAACTTGATTCTATATAATAATGCTTTAATGCAAAAATAATTTACATAAGCACAAATTGCAATCAACTCATAAAATAAAAACATTTTAATGAGTAGATTATGTCAACACGTATAAGTCGTATGACGTTGTCAGCCTTGTTACCTTGTTCTGGAACTATCACTGTGAACATTGTTTTGGTCATAGGGTGTATATATTATGTGGGTTTGGTACAATTTATTATTGTATACTATGTTTTGTACCTATATGGTGGATACAATGTTGTGAAACAAAGCTTGTTGACAATAAAATGGTTCCTTTTCCGTGTATACCTACATCTTTTTGGGGCTGACTGTACCAGCTTTGGAATGGCAAATAATGTGCCCAGGAGTAAATATGCGACGTCGAGAAAAAGACTATCATCACAGGGTATTATGGGCACAGAGGACTATCTACAAAGCCGAACTTTTTCTAAAACTGGGTAATTTATATTAACGGCCGCGTACTGTGTGTACATAATACTGCCCTGCTAAGTCGAAAGGCGCTATCTCAAGCGGAGTAAGTTTTGAGAAAATTGACTTTTTGTAAATTGTAATTTAAGGAAACATAAGGATAAAAAAATCTTCTTAGTATTTTTTTAAGTTAGATAGCGCTATTTGACTTTCTATTTGATGCGAAATTGTTATAGCTATTGAAAGGTGTAAAAAAAAACTAATAGTCCGTATCTTAGAGATAGCGCCTTTCTGCTTAGCAGGGCCGAATAGGCATATTAAATAATTTTAAAAGTAAAACTCATACCTACACGCCGTAGAATCTCAAATGTTTGCCAAAAAAAAAAGTCCTAAGCCCGAACAATAAAGGTAACAAACAGTTAAAGGTAAGTACGTACAATCGGGTACGGAATTTTTTCCGAGTGGATACGAAAAGCTGTGAAGTCTGATTCAGAATTTCTTTTCAATCGCAAAACCTGTAAATATATCCCTCCTGATTATATGAAAAAGGTAATTCTGTATATATATATATGGTGAATATATGAAACGAAAATGTTATATAATATAATTTTATATATGTATTACAGAGTTCAATTTAATAAGCATAAGTTATACGTACACTTGACATACTTTCGAAATAATGGGGATACGAGAGGTCATCATGTTTGCGTTTCCGCCATCAAGGGGGTTCTTTAAGTTTGAAGATGGTGAATAGAGGTTTTAGTAAGCGTTTGTTCGCCATCACCATTAGATACTTATATTTGACGATTCTACATCGTTTTCCAATTGTGAGAAAGTAAACTGGAGCATTGTTAAGTTGTGCGTAGGGTAAAAGACATACCTATAAGGAACATCAAAGTAGGTATATAAATACACAAGTCTGTTCCTGCCATGTAGGGGAGAGCTCCCCTACATGGCAGGCACAGCAATGTGAAAGTGTCTAGTACCTACATCCAAAAGGAAGCAACAGAAGAAAAACTCACAGTCAACAAACCACCAGTCGGTGAGGTTCGAGTATGCTTGAGATTCTTTCATCATGCTCTGAATGAGGCCGCGCATTTGCTCCAAGTCGGCTGCAGGGTTGACGTCTAAAGTGCCGACTTGCTCCGCTGAAACAAAACAAATGAGTGTTACCAGCGACCAGCAATACGAAATGAGTTCACCATTTAGCACCGCAATGTATTACATTTAACAATCATTCCCTCTGAAATCCATATTCCCCGCGTCCATTCATCAGTTCACGGGACAAATTAATTTATCGGCCATCAGATTTATTGGCATTTCGACTGAGAGCAAAAATTATTTTATTAAATGTAGGTATGACCAAATTATAACGACTCATTTGACTTTTAAGATTCATGTTTTCGGTTAGGTATTTATTTTCGTCCAAGTTGCGAAAGCACTTAAGTTCATGTTCATATTTATATAAGTAACAGTAATGTACAAATGGATCGTAGTCTAGACTGACGGATTAATTCATTGATGTAAACTATTTAAAACAGAGTTTAAACAATTCACCCTTTATATAGGCCACAACGAGGTTTTACATTAAAACTTTGACTATCAAACGAACTTCATTATAGAACATTGGCTGTTGCTTCTAGCTGTTGTTTATTTATTGTGTTTTTTGCGGTGAGTTCACGAGATCAAAGGACTTTTGCTCGTAAAAGAGTATTTGCCTGTTTACGGTAAGTGTTATTAGACCTTCAAATGTTTGTCAATACAAGAGTGAGACACAGCTGAATAGAAGCCCAATAAATGATACAAATGAAAACCACTCGCTTAATTAGGTATTATGTACTATGAATTCAGATCAGCTGCTACTTTTGCGAGTCGTTTCTTTAACTTAGAAAGAAATGGGACCAGCTCTACCTACAAACAAACATATTTATTTCATGGTTAACATTTTGTTCAGTGTTGGTTTAAAGGTTAGTTAATTTACAAAACGAAGTATTTAAGGTGGATCCTGAAATGTTTTTGTTATGTTCTCAATTGTCATCATCATCATTTCAGCCGAAAGACGTCCACTGCTGGACATAGGCCTCCCATGAATGGGGGGGTTTGCCATAATCGCCACGCTTGGCAGGCGGGTTGGCGATCGCAGTATGGTGTTAAAATGCATAGAGAACGCTGCTGCCCATTCCCAAGTGAGTCCCTTAGTCGCCTTTTACGACACCCACGGGAAGAAATGGGACTCAATTTTCATGATTTCATGAAAAATTATTCGATGGAACAAATCTAACTTAGAGAGATGTAATTATAATTCTGTAAATACATATTCATTACGGTCGCGAATCATATTTTAATCAAGATACAACCTGACACTGACCTACACTGACCGAAATTGCAAAAAAACGTATGTGAATTTGAATTTTGCGGACTACCACTGCTACCTTAAATAAATAATAAAAAACGTCTCATTATGAAAATAATCATAGGTGTTTGCCCCAAGTTCAAAACGACCTGTCTCGGCTGCCTAAGCATACAAAGTTTACAAAAAGCAGTAAAATTTAATTATTAATTAGGTGCGACATATTTATGAAATAACTTTTTGTAATTATAAAAGTAATATTGCGATGAACGAACTCGTTAAAAGTTGAAGTTATACGTTTGACAGTATTTTAACATAATTACGAGCATTAATCAAGATTTATGATGTAGGTACTTATATAATGTACAATGGCAAACAACACAGGGTGCTCACAATTTGCACAGACAGCAATTCCTCGATAGCCTTAATAACTAAGTAAAACCCTCTGGTCGATGTTCGCTAACGAAAAGCCACCAAAACGTTTATAAACTACTTACGTTCCAGCTGGTAACTTTACTATAATTTATGGTTTGATTTGTCATTTGCGATAGGGGCAGTCATTTGAGAATCTGATATCTAGTTGAGTAGTAATAGATCGACCTCGTTTGCTCATTAATTATATTACTAGTCATTACAGATATGTGGCGCAAAGTTTTTACGAATTTGATGGGTTCGTTTATGAGTCCATTATTGGTAATGGACTCATTACCTTTACGAGGGCTCGCCTTGCTCACTGAGGTATGGTTGAAATAAAATCTATATTGTAACAGAAAAATTTAACACTTTATAAAAAAAAACATTGGTAGCTATCTAGCTTCTATTTGGAAAAGCTATAGTCGGAAAAAAATGAAATGAAAACCATTTTGTTTTGGCCGTTTCGGTTCCGGAACTTATCTAACTTATCGACGCACAACGTGTTACTAGTTCATGAACCTGGACTCCCTTGCGTTAATATTTTTCGACTGTCTTAATTTTTTTTAATCATTTTAATTGCATTCATTAATTTTGAAAAAAATTACAGTCTGCATGAAAATGGGCATTTTTCACAAAATTTTTTAGGCCTACAGATCCTGTTTCTGACCAACTGAGGTTTGAGTACTAGAAAAGTCAGATATCGCAAAAAATCTTCCCATTTCTTAGGAAATAACTAGTTCTTTCGTAGTAAGTAATTCTTTCGTAAGAAATAAGACTGAGATGAGAGACAACACAATATACCAGTGAATGACAACCGTCGAATTATTCAATTAAGTACTTCACTGGGCTGAATAGGCCTTGAGTACCTATAGCAGATAGTTAAAAATTTAACCTTTTAAATGATTATCATCCTACTATACCTTTAAGGAGCTAAGCAGTCAATCATGACATAATATAAGAATGGCTATTTTAATCAACTTTCAACAAAGCAAATAGCTTAAAGGTTCGACGACTGCTTTGTTTTCAATTGATATTTATTGTGCTTCCTGTTTACATTTTGTTATAATTATTATGTGCTACTTCCTAGAATGTATAGAATAAGAAATGAGTACATAAGAGGAAGTCTGAAAGTGGCACCGGTAACTGAGCAGTTGTGTGGAAATCGGTTGTCATGGTTGTATGTGTAATGTGATACGGAGGAATGAGGAAAATGTCATGAGGAAAGTTTCGAGTATGACAAGTAAGATCAAATAAGAGTAGGGGAAGACCAAAGAAACGAAGGATGAGCTGTGTGAAAGATTATATGGCTGGAAGGGGGTGACTACCGAGATGACGACTAATAGAGAAGTATAGAAAAAAATTGGGTTAAGGGCAGGAGAATGATGTTGAGTTCGTTTGATTTTATTGAGCTCAAAATATTAACATTACCATGTCTCTATATATATGAAACCGCAATTTTTGTAAAGAAAAATATTGAACTATTTCGCAAAAAAACAGAACATCATCCTAAATCAACAAGACAAGTTTATCGTCATGAATTGTACTTAAGGCCTTCAAAAACCGCACTCATGCACAATAGCATACTGTGCATGGCACCTAAAATCTATAACAAATTGCCTAATTCTATTAAAGATAGTAATTTATTGCAGTTTAAACGAAAATTATATAATTTATTAATCCAAAAATGCTATTATTCAATTACTGAATTTCTTAATGACAAAAATATTTAATTGACAATTTGATTATTTATTTATCTGACATTACTTTATATAGCCTCATGTACCTTGCATAATAATATAATATACTTCAGTAATAATGAACGAATTTTCTTAAAAAAGTGTGAGCCCAATGGGTAGTTTTTTGTGCACAATGTTTGTATTTTATAAGACCATGAAACCTCACCAAAAAACACACTTAATAAATGATTTGATTTGATTTGATTTGATTCGTAGAACGTACTACATGGAAATACATGAAGTTTAGGCCTCTTCTTTCAGCTTTGGTTATAATAAAAATAAATTTAAATATCTATGGTTAGGTGACTGTTAGCGGGAAATCCCGTGAGTTTACAATCAACTGTTGTATTATTTATTTTAGTGATAGTTCGTCAGGACTGGGTCTTAACCATATTTGGCGCCGGGGTGCGAAAATCAGCGCCCATTTCCAACGAAAAAAAAATCTTAATTTTGTGTTAATTTTTTTAATATAATTAATACTTACTCTACTTACAATCAAATTAGGTACGGGCTTACGTTTTCAAACATTGAACAAAAATTTTCTGGCTCTTTAGTTGGCAAACTTTAAGAAGTCGTAAGGCGAATGTGCCGTAAGCTGCAGAGGGCGTATTTTTTGTTAACAATATTGGTGCCTATATTTTTATAGGTAGGTATAATGAATATTTGTTACGTATTTTTTTTTAATAGTTATTCCGCATTGTATGTGTAAGTAGGTATAAGGCGATCAGCTTACGCCCCCTAACCCACCCTGCGCCCGGGTGCTACGCACCCCTTGCACCCCCGACTAAAGACGGTCCTGCGTTAGGAAATGCATCAGTTAGTGTATTATTAGTGTTGTACCATTAGGTAGTATATGCAGGAACGCAGGCGTTCATTAATTCACTAAAAACTTCGCTAGCTACTGAAGTACCTGGTACTTGTTGATGGGCCTACACTGTCCTCTCATACCTTTTAACACTGTAACTTGGAAACATTGTAAAAACCATTTAATTTTAAAAGAGTAACCGTGGAGTTTCTTGCCGGCTCTTCTCCATAGGAAACGACCAATTGGAACCGTGCACCTAGCTTCTGACGTTTCATAAGTGCCCTTGTAGGTTTATGTGAAATAAAAATATTTTGAATTGAATTGAATTGAAGGCTACGGGTTTAACCACAGGACGAGCTGCATCTCACGCGAATAGCTGTGCCTCGCTTGCTCCTGTGTCACCAGTCCTGACTCTCTTCATATTTTGGTTGCTTAGACCAAAACTACAAACATATACTCCATTTGAAATAAGATTAGACATTTAACTAAACCTTTTTCACAGTCCGTTCAACCGATTTTGACTTCTATTGCGTTGGAGGCATGACAAATGTCAGTTGCGGTAAACAGTTGGTATTGCAGTTTTTTGCTTTTAATGCCATCCTTATGCCTACGGTATAGAAGTCAGAATCGGTTGAATGGACTGTAAAAAAGGTTTGTTTAAATGTCTAATCTTATTTCAAATGGAGTATAGTATACAAGGAAGTTTAACGGAAATGTGGCTGTTATTTTAGTATATTGTGGAGTCTTGCGACTTCCACGCGAACTTAGTCACGGGCAGAAACTAGTAAATGAAATAAAAACAACATGTAATTTTAGTATGAAAATAAAATGTTGTGTTAAGATTGTTTCACTCTAGTCGTCGACTGTTTCTCGGTTAGTGCAACAATAGATATCGAATTCCACGCCAACTATCGACGCGAAATAAACAAAGCTTCACAGAGCTCTTCCAGTTCTAGTGAAATCAAGCTTAAATATCGATTTATCTTAACTTAACAGTTGCGGGCAAACTTCTCTGGTCAAGATCAAACGTAATGGCGAAAAGTTTTCAACTACATTTAGTAGCAAGAACTTGCGGGGCGTCTGATTGAATAACGTAATTTCCAAAGTTAACTCAGTAAGGGCTACGAAGTCGGGCGTTGATTTAATTAATTAATGTTAATGTACTGCACTATCATATTTGTTACCTGTATTTGCGAGCAGTTCCTTGTCGTAATGATGGCGCTCGTAATCTGCCATCGTTATGAGATTCACTGTGAGGGTGAGTTTGTCCATTGTTGTTTGACTGAAACAATAGATAAACGTAAGAATAAAATAACATCATCAATACTAAACTGATGTCGTGATGGCCCAGTGGTTAAGGCCTCGCCTCTCATGTACGAGGTTGTAGGCTCAAATCCGGGTAAGTACCAATGTGACTTTTTCAATTCATATGTACTTTCGAGTTTATCTTCTGACATCGGTGAAGGAAAACACCGTGTGGAAACCTCGACTTATAGTTAATATAAGTCTGAAATCCCCAACCCGTCTTGAGCAAGTGGTGATTAATGCTCTTGCCTTCTCTATATGAGAAGAGGCCTGTGCCCTGCAGTGGGACAGTAACAGGCTGGTATTATTATTAATACTTAACTGGTCCTTGGTAACTAGAGTGAAGCAATTAATGAAGCAGCTAAACAAAACATACTTAATATTAACGCTTTCACTGTCCATCCATAACATGTAGGTAATGATGCTGATGCTAAAGACGTAGCCCCATACGTCCGTGCATGACATGTAATCCACACACACCACACACATCCACATAGTTATCCTTTATAACCAATATTCCAGCGTAATTAGGAGAAATATTTTAATGGACATGTAGAGCGTACAGGCAAATACATGACAGTGATAAAACCACAAGGGACTGAAGAAGAAAATACACGTTACTTTAGCTCGGACGAACCAAGCAATTTTGTACCATTGACCAGTACTTGCGATTATGACTTGACAGGTCAAATTTTCGCTCTCGTAGAATTAGTAAATGACCTTATAAAACATCACAATGCAATATGATTATTGGACGTGTGCTGATAGGATTACTTTGGGACAGTGAAACTGTTAATACCCTCCTAAACCAATGAATAAATATATGAAGTCAGTGATTCCAAGAAGCGATGTACCTACCTACTTCTTATTATTTTATTATATCAATAGAAGTGCAGCACGGCTGGCTATTGAGCTTCCAAAAGTTAAAACAAGCAATCTAATCTTAGAATACCGGGTTTCTTTGTTTTCAAAGGTCAGACAGACGAGAATCGCTCTACGAAATGCAGAAACTTTGGGGTATCTAGTTGCACTGCAATATGAAATCAAACTTGCTCGGAAAAAGGCTGCGCTCACGGATTGAAAAATACCAAGTTTTTGTGATTTTCGTCACTCGGAATTAATCAAATTCTTTATGAATGACACTCACTGCCGACACTCAATTTTAAGCCACCGTGAATTATAATGTTGTCCCACTATTTTTGGTGAATTTTAGAGATTAGAATGATTTTGAACAGTTAAATGTCACCTTTGCCGAGCAGTGCGAAAAAGTGTCACCCTAGTAGGTATTCGAAGGTTACTGGGGAAAATATCAAATACTTACGGTGCGATCGTCCTGCCAGGTTTCTTCTTAGCAAGCATGGTGGCTTGGTTGAGCCGTGAGAGTGTGATGACAGAGGGCGCGAGGCGACACGCCTCTCCATCTACTTGCATGGGGATCACCTTCGTGGTCACGATCTTCGCAGTCTTGCACTGAGTGATGCAGGTGCCGTGCCCGCCCGCTTGGAGCAATGGCTGTTTAATACAGCATAAATCAATCAATATACTTACCCTATCACAGCAAGTTGTTACTTTTACGAAGTTTTTTCTAGAAAAACTAAATACGGAAATGATTATCTAAATGCACTTTACCAAGATACATGGAATTCATGTAAGGCACATGAAAAATGAACTCGGTAGGATATCTGACAATTAATATTTTTCGAAACCTGCGCTTGGAAAACCTCTTGTACTTCCACAGATGCAGGTTAGCTTGAAACTATTAACCGAATTTAATTACGAAGAAATGAAAAATTCCTGAACCAGTTTATAGAAAGAGCAATTTACTGGCTACTGGAGAGATTGTTATTTAATTTCGCTGTTTGTATGCGGAATTTGCTCATGTATGTTCCAGTTTTCATATTTTCTACGATACCATCTATTGTTTTCATAACTTGATATTATGGATATTTTTACAAGACTCCAAGAGATAACTCGGACACAGCAGAATAATAAGCAGGAAAGACGTAGAACTTGATGGATGTCCCCATTTCGTAACATTGTTTGTACAAACTAATTGCTAAACGTGTTCATGCAATAAAACAATGGACATAAATCCTATTACGATCGAGGCAAAAAAGACTGGCCAATATTAAAATATGAAGCAATTGTTGGTTTCTGCGCCAAATATTAGCAATTTCATTCATCGCGTGTATTCAGCTATATACAACAAATAGGATTATACCAACTGTGTGGGCAGAAGAGGGTCCTCTATAGGTAGAATAATAAACATCATAGGTATTGCGAATATACAATATATCGTATTTATAAGTGTTGTGGATTTAGGGACTGGAATATTGAAGCCGTTGATGCCGATGTCACAGGCTGCGATAAGGCGGAGAATAGCGTACTACCTGCGCCAGTTCAAACACTTCAATGATCTATCTTCCAGCGACTTACCAATTGATAAGTGGTTAATCCGACTACTTCTATTAAGCCGTCTTCAGTGGAGGGTTCAAAGGCTCCCCCTGACTTATTCCAAGGGTGCGTCCCACCCCCGTAACTGTAAACAATACAGACGTGTAAATATCTTTCAATATAATGTATTTTGACTAGACTCAAAAACATTCACAGTTTCTAAGCACACATATGCAATTAGAGTGATTTAGTACCTATCATTTATTCGTGGGTTGACAGTTTCCTAACATATTTTTTAATTTCAGTTGAGGTTTTACATAGAAGCTTAAAGCTCATCGCACACATTGAAGATAATATAATATTATAGCAAGCTAAATCCTTTCAGGTAAAATATATATATTATCTTCATTGGTTGTGGTGGTCCATTAAATTATACGGTGAGCGATATATTGAAGATAATATACATTTTTTAATATCTTCAAAGTGTGTGACGACCTTTAGTCTTTCACGGTTTCAATTTCGTAAGTGACACAGGGTTTTTTTTATGTATTATTTAGTCGACAGTCGTTTGGCGACACCTGTAGAAAATACGAATACACTTTAATAAATGAGGCTGGCCTGACCTTGGAATGTTTAAGAAGACAATGGCGTGAACTTTGTGCTCTCGGAGCACGGGCGTGAGGTCCTTGCCGTCGCACTCCATGGTCACGAACTCCGCCAGCCCCTTCCACTTGCGCTGCATGAGATCCTTCCCTCCGGCGGTACCGTAGAACAGCTTGTTCCTTATTCGAGAGTTGAACTTTTCTGGGTGAGCCTCTGTTAAACAAACACGTGAATTTTTATATTGTAATGATTCATCATCATTATCATATTAGTACTCCACAGCTGGGCAGAAATTTTGCAAAGATAGACTTATTATCCTGATGCCAATCGATAATGCAAACGGCATGCAACTACATTATTTTGATTTACAATACGTTGAATAAACACAATGACCATTAAGTCAATAGATTTATATGAATGATGTCATGAAGATGAACGTTGCGGTTTTATAAAAGAATCCCATAATAAAAGAATATGAATGCTCAACAATTATTCGAAAATATAACAGCTGAGAACGTCTGCGGTTGGTAACTTTCAAACGATTGAAATATTCAAATAGAACGGTATGAGTTCTCTCAAAGTTTGATAATAAGAGGAAAGCTCGGTAAAGCTTAACAACATGTAAATAGAATTTGAAATGCATGCATACCAAATTGTCTTGCGTACTATTGCGGTCTCCTCGGTAGGTGAATTTATCTCGACAATAAAGCGGCTTATGAAATTGGCTCCACTTTGTATGGTTTCAGGTCGTTAAGGATATATATTATTAATTTAAATGGCGGCATACTTTATGGTGTATATTACGTTTAGTAAGAAGAATTACCCAGTCTATCATTATGACACTATACAACATCTTGTTATGTAGTCGTGCATGACTAAGTTGTAGTAATATAAACAGGTCAATGGGTTTATGAAACACTCTGCCATAGTAAATATGCATTGAATGTGCTTTTTTATTGCAAGTTGCCTTTTTATGAATGGTCGTGAGAAAAAATAAATTATTTACATCTTGGCAGGTTTATAAGAAGAGAACCTTGTAGAGATTCTGTTAGAAGGGTTCGCCAGGGTAAATACGCTGAGCATACAAGATATCTGCCACTGTCGGTGCGTTTGCCAACTTTTTAAATCTATCTATCTTCTATACACATAATAAAAAAGCAACGAAGTCAACCCGGTACATTGAATGTTTTTGAAAAAAAGTAAGTTGATTTTGATTCTTTATGTTCCAGATTGGCGGAAAAATTACTCAACGGATTTGAATGAAAGGAGGATGCTACAAAAACACCGATTCGAGTCGATTAAAATAATTTAGACACACAGATAGTTTATAACCTGGATTAACACATAGGGTATTTTTAATGCCTATAATACGTTCCAGTGAGATATTTTCAGAAAACCACACGGGCGAAGCGGCGGGCAGAAGCTAATAAACAATATAATTTACCTACGTCCATTCATGCTACCTATAAGAGAAGAGACTATCCAAACACAAGTAGGGTACTAAGATAGATGTTTTATGAAAAGCTAGAAAGGGAGAGAAGGCGATGCATGGCAGTAAGTCATGAGAAGTCTGTCGCGATCCTGAACTGATAAACGGATGGTAACCTGGCACTTGCTAACAAGATTTTAAATGCAATTAAATCTAACTACACATAGCAGAAAGTGCTACTTTATATATTCTTTTAGGTGTAATTTCTTGAATAAAGACTATGAAGTTTACAACTTACCTCTCGCTTCATGGAATTCTAAGGCTATGTGAGCATCAACGCCAAACGAGAAATAGTTATTGACGACGTTAAGAGGTAGTTCTGGCTTGGCGTTGCTGGTGTCTTCGCCCGCGGCTGCCGTATTCGGTACCACACCCAGCTCCCATCGGTCCAGCAGTACGGTGTCACTCTCGCCAATGTTCGCTAAGATCTTCGATATTGGCTCGTCTTCGTAACCCTAGTAACAAAAAGCCGTTTAGAGACATGAAACGAAGTTTCTATATGCAGATTATCATACAGTGCCCCAGTTTTGGACTAAAAATAATCACCTACGTAGTCGAAATAAAAGAACAAACTTGTATAGCATTCAAATAAAGGCTGAGGGTGAAAAAGCAATGCTAAACTTCAACTCTATGTAACCTAATTCGCTCTACTGACTCTCACAAGTTGCGTGGGAATATTCGCAACTGGCAGCGTATTCGGTGTTTTTCTTCATTACATTGAAAAAACTACAGCGTTTGATCTTGCAGCTTTAAAATTTATTTGAACCCCGCTTAGTTGTTAAGCTATTAACTTTAGCACATCCTTATTTTCGTTCTTTGCAGTGTTTTCTATGGGCTTTGAGCATACAAAAATAACACGTTAACAATGTTCAAACATGAAGAGTGCCCCCGAATCGTATGTAGTCAAAGTTCCAATGAATCATAAAATAAATATTTCAGATGAACATAATATAAGCAGGTGGGTTGGGGAGCACTCCCGCAACTACCGGGTGATGCACAGACATTTAGTAGCTTCATTACGTTTTCAAATGGTTTATTAGGGGCAGCCTAACGGCAGTAGATTTTTTGGTTTGGGTAAATACACCCAATTTTACCCCTTTTTTTCAGAGTCTTTGCGTAGCTAGGGTCTTTAACTGGAATAAAACTTACAATAAGTAGATAAGTACATCTATAATCTATTTCAAAATTATCTGATGAAAGTGTAAACAACCCCCGTCCAGGTTAAATTCTTACGCAACCACTTACTAGAGGAAATTAGTTACACATTCTGTGTTTAGAAGGTTTCAGCTTTATATCTCACCACTCACTGTGTGAATAACATTATTACATTTTAATTGATAATTATCGACGAAAATGGAGGTTATAAAATTAACCTCAATTGAGTCAACATCTGACAATTAAATTCGTCAATTGAGGTTATAAAATTAACCTCAATATTGTCAAATGAAAAACATATTTTGGTGATTTCAAATTAGAATTTCGCGTGCATTCTGAAAGTGGGCAACGTCACAAACACCTGACAAATATTTCGCTGTTTTTATTTAATGGGCAATATTACTGTATGGAAATGTTATAACGCTAACTAGTGAACTAAAATATTGACTATGAACTGTAATAATTTATATCGTAACACCGAACAAATGTTTTAGATGTAAAAAAAAAGTATTTGGAAACTTTCCAAATGCCCTTTTTACACCTAAAACGGTTACAACATCCAATTCCGTGTTACAATTGCAATTCATTATTAATATTTTAGGTGTAGTGTGAGTGTGGGGTGTGTTTTGGGTGGTGGTGTTTTAGGTGTGTAGGTGCGATATTTCATATTTCCATACAGTAATATTAACAAATTAATCAAAACAGGTAAATATTTGACAGCTATTGCGTCGTTGTCAACTTTTAGAATGAACGCTTTTTAGGCGAAAGCGTCAGAGCAGCCCGCCAAATTCAAACTTTCTTACGTTTTTTGCAATTTACGAGTCAGTACCAGGTTATTTGTTGATCTAAATACGATTCGCGGCCGTACCAAATGTTTATTTATAGAATTATAATCATAGAAATCATCAATACAACTCTATAAGTTCATGTAATCCTATTGAATGACTACACTCGAGAGCAATGAATCCGGGTCACTTAAAGAATCCTAAAAATCTCGGAAACTAAAAATGCTAGGTTAATGCAATAAATTGTATTTAATAGACAATGTAATACTCCTTAAATGAAGGTATTAAAACTTCTTAGTTATTGTAAAGTTATATCATAAAAAAATCAAATTTGAAAAAGGGCCACTTTCGAAGATGGAACTACGAAATTACAGCATTTGGTTTTGCTTTTGTTTGTAATCTGTCATTTATGTGGGTACATAAACCATGTTGATAGTGCTCTATATTCATTATTCAAGCTGAAATTATGTCGCTTACGCCTGAAGAATGCACCAGAATACTTACAATGCTGGAAACCGGCCGGAGTCAGCGCGATACAGCTAGGACTGTCGGTGTGTCGCTGTCAACAGTACAAAGAGTTCTCCGACGTTACGAAGAAACTGGTTCTAACCTACGCAGACCAGGAACGGGCAGAACCAGGTGTACCACAGCACGAGAAGACCGATACTTGGTGAACACCATGCTTCGAAATCGCTTTCTCACAGGAACTGAACTCACAAATCAGTTTCGACGCCTCGGAGGAAGTAACCCAAGTGCATGGACAGTAAGACGTCGGCTTGCTGAATCTAACTTAAAACCCCTTAGACCTGCAAACGGCCCTAAACTGGAGCGTGGGCATCGTATTTCAAGACTAAGATATGCCCAGAGCCACGTAAATTGGAGTATTGAAGATTGGTCAAAAGTTATGTTCTCCGACGAATCAAAATTTATGCTCTACAAGCACGATGGAAGACACAGACTGTATCGAAGACCAGGGGAAAGATTCAAGCAAGCATGCATCGAAGAAAAAGTAGCCTACGGTGGTGGGTCTGTACTTGTGTGGGCCGGAATTTCTTCTGAAAGTCGCACAGAGCTGGTGATCATAGAAAACGGCTCTTTAACTAGCGTAAGATATGTGGAAGAAATCCTCAATGATCACGTTGGTCCATTTATGGTCAATTTAGGTGAGGATGCTATATTTATGCATGACAATGCCCGACCTCATACAGGTAGGATTGTGAATGACTACCTTCAAGAGATGAACATTACTCGTATGGAGTGGCCAGCGCGCAGCCCGGATATCAACCCGATCGAGCATGCTTGGGACGAGCTAGGCAGATGCGTAAAACAACGAAACCCTCCCCCAATCACGCTTCGTGAGCTCAAAATTGCTCTCACAGAGGAATGGGAGAATATTCCCCAAAATCGTATAAGGAACTTGGTGTACAGCATGCCAAACCGCGTAAACGCAGTAATGGAAGCACGAGGAGGCAATACGAAGTATTAAAATTCAAGAAAATCGTAATAAAGTTCAAAAATTTCATGTTTCCTATTTTTGTTTTAAGGAGAGATCAGCAGTTTTTTTCTTTATGTAATTTTGTGTTAATAAAATGTATGGTGACTCATATTTTTTTTACTTTCATTTAAGGAGTATTACATTGTCCATTAAATACAATTTATTGCATTAACCTATCATTTTTAGTTTCCGAGATTTTTAAGATTCTTTAAGTGACCCGGATTCATTGCTCTCGAGTGTATTTCCAGAAATCATGACATTTGAGGATTATATATATATATTATACTTTCTTAAGGAGTTTTATTGCTGATTCTAATGATTATAATTCTGAAAAGCCATATTTGTTACGGTCGCATGCCCCTTAAGTGTTAAAAATCATATCAAAGCACTCAATTCGTCATTAGCACTACAAATTGGCATGCAAATGTACGTTTTCTGATCCATTTGTTTAGATTTTCTTTAGGTAATTTTGGAACAGACCCTGCAAACAATATAGACAGACAAGTAGCAATACACATGTACGTATCCATGATACCTTAAAAATTTAAAACTACGATTTAGTTCTATAAATTTCAGAACAGTTTGTGTCGACTTTCTGCTTCAGATTTAGGTGGCTATACTTTTGTTCCCGTTTATTTTAACCTGTAGTTGCTGAAAAACTTTATTTTCTGTTCTTGGCAGACGATGCCTATTTACTACTTCAGAAGTTTGATCATAAATCTCTTTTAAATATGTAGATAGTAATTTACTATTTGGATTTGTGGCGAATTATTTACAAAAACCGGCCTAGTGCGTGTCGGACCACGCACATGCACAATCAAGTGTTCCGTAGCTTGAATTTATCCCAAGAGCAAACTTAACATTGTAGGTGAAAAATATGTTCTCCCATACATTCGAACTGCAAATGTAACTTAGTACGCACAATATTGAAATATTTACCATGTTGTTTTAAAACCATATACTTCTCATAGGTTTTCCTGTAATCTATGAGTTAAGAGCCATTCTCAGCAATTATTTTTTAAATTTTAGGCTTAGTGTTTTCGGAGAGGGGTGCTTGGACAGGAAACCTCCCCGTGTGCCTGGGGGCTGGAGTTCCCTTATGGATGCGTCCGGGGGGAAGGCCAGTCTCCGGGACGGTGCACCCTGGGGTGCGGGCAATGTCTCCCCATTAGGTACTGCGTGCCTAAGGGGTCTCGTTGCCCGTATGCCAATATCCTGTCGGAAGACCGAGCGCTCTAACGTGTACTCGCTGAGAGTACACGTTGAGCAGCGTTCGAGTGGGAGCGGGCTCGACGTGCACTAACCCTGCCGTCGGGCAGGCAGGAGGAAGTCTTTTCTCCTGCCACCGTTGGTCTCGTAGCCCCGAAGAGTGTCAAGGTCATGTCTCTGGCATTTGACGGGGGTCGAGGGTCTTGGCTTAACCGCCCGGGCCGCGAGGTAGAAAACCTCTATAAAAAATCACCCCAAACCTCCAAGCGGCGGCGCACCGTGAGGGAGGTTGATAGCTTGACTAATGGGTAGCTTAATTAGTCACTAGTGCGAACCACTATTTTTTTGGTTGGATGGTTGGATATATTTTATACTCGTGGGAACTGACATGGAAAATCTTTTAAAAAAAAACCCAAAACATGATGACGTGCCAATAATATTGGCGGAGGAACCGCTTGCCGGCGACGGCAACAAGAGTCGAGGAGACTCCTGTCCCTCAGGGGACAAAGCGAAGTCCGACCAGGACACGGGACGCTTGCGTTCTAAGTTCTGGGGAAAACGCTCGCGCGACCATAAATCGGACCGCGCAGGATCGGCAGGGCTATCCTCGAGCGAGGAAAGCCTACCGCTCGCTAAGGTGCCGACGGTGAGGAGAGGCAGAGGTCGCGCGGTGACCTCCAAACCAGGGCGGGGCAATCGGGGTCGCATCAAGCGGCCTGATGCCCCCCCAGGAATCGGCGGGGAGAGTGACGCTGAGGTCTCGTCAGAGGCCTCGACCGAGGAGTCGGAGGGGGTCGCCGTCACCGTCCCACAAAGGAGGACCCCCGTCCAGGTCCAGGACCGGGAGCGGCCGATGGAGGGGCGCCACCCTGCTGGTGGTGGGCCAGCCGCCGCTGGGGGCTCCAATTCGGAGCGAGCGGCCGGGTTTGCGGAGGTAGTAGTGGCCGCGATCAGGAGTGTGGCCTTGAAGAGGCTCCAGTCCTCCAAGGACAAGGCCATATCCGCGGCCACGGCCTCCATTATGGCGGCAGCGGAGGCCTTTCTCGAGCCTCCGTCGGACGGTATGTCCGAGATGCGGGCGGAGGTCGCCCGCTTGACAGCCGCCATGGAGCATCTCCGAAAGGAGAATAAGGAGCTCCGAGCAGACCTGGCAGGGTTCCGTGGAGCCGGCGCCCGCGTTGTCTTACAACGTGGAGCGGTGCAAGGGCAAGGCCCGCCCTTGCAGGCGGAGGACCGGGTTCTGACCCTGGTGGGGAAGGAGCTGGCTGCCTTCAACAGCCGGTTCTCCGTACTGGAGGGCATGGTCCTTCGCCCTCCTTTAGCGGCGAGCCAGCCGGCCTCGGGCCAGCGGAAGGCGGCATCGTATGCCGCCACCGCAGCTGCCACGGCCAAACCAGGCCCGTCAGGGCAGAGCAAGGGTGGGGCTGCGACACAGGCAGCGAGAGCCCCGGCAAAGGTGGTGAGGGCCCCGGCCACGGCCCTGGCAGCGGGAGCTCCGACCCCGACCCCGGTGGCGAAACGGCCGCCCCTGCCTAAATCTCCTCAAGCTGACGCCGAGTGGCAAATAGCCGGGGAGAGGCAGAAGGCGGGCAAGGCGAAGAGGGCGGCCAAAAAGAAGGCGAGGCGGCAGCGGCGCAAGGAGCAAAGCGTCGCGGCTAGGCTCCGCGCCCCGAAGTCCGCGGCTGTAGTGATAACGCTACAGCCGGAAGCGGAGAAGAAGGGCGTGTCCTACCGCGACTTGCTTACCAAGGTTGGGGCGGCGGTGGACCTCAATGAGATCGGCGCCGCTCAGGGCATCCGGGTCAGGGTCACAGCGACAGGGGCCCGGATGCTGGAGGTCCCCGGAGCGGCCAGTGGCCCGGCCGCTGACGCCCTGGCTGAAAAGCTTAGGGCGTCCCTAAATGCGGACGAGGCCCGAGTGTCCAGGCCCACCAAGTGCGTGGACATGCGCATCTCGGGCCTGGACGACTCCGTGGTGGAGGCACAGGTGGTGGCCGCTGTCGTCAGGACTGGGGGGTGCTCTGCTGAGCAGGTTAGGGCAGGCACCATCCGTCCTGACTTCAAGGGGATGCGAGCCGTAACGGTGAGCTGCCCCGTGTCGGCGGCCAGGAAAATCGCCGGGGAGGGCCAAAGGTTATTGGTGGGCTGGGTATCCGCGCAGGTCAAACTGCTAGAGCCCAAACCTCTGAGGTGCTTCCGCTGCCTTGTGGGCAACCACGTGGGAGCTAAATGCACCTCGGAGGTGGACCGCAGCGATCACTGCTATCGCTGTGGTCAGCCCGGTCACAAGGCCGGCTCGTGCGAAGCCACGCCGCACTGCGCCGTATGTGCGGCGGCTGGCAAGCCGGCCGAGCACCGGATTGGGAGCAAGGCCTGCGCCCAACCCGCCAAAGCCAAAGCCAGGGGCAAGCCCTCCGCCACCGCCGTCACCGCCGCAACCGCCGCCGCTTCTACTGCCGCCGCCGCTGCCGCCTCCACAGTCGTCGCCGCCGCCGCCGTTGCCGCTGTGGCGGGGCCCTCACGCGGGGCTCGGGGGGAGGCGAGTATGGACTGCCAATAGTGGCCCCATTACGCCTCCTCCAGGCGAACATCAACCACTGCGCCGCAGCTCAGGATCTGTTGCTCCAGAGCATGGCGCAGTGGTCGATTAACATCGCCGTGGTCGCTGAGCCGTACTTTGTCCCGCCCAGGGATGACTGGGTGGAGGACCTGAGCGGCTCAGTGACCATTATATCGTCGGCCGCCGCCGGTACCCCGTCCCTCGAGGCCGTCAAGAGGGGACAGGGTTGCGTGGCAGCACGGTTCGGGGAGATTGTCGTGGTGGGAGCGTACTTCTCCCCGAACCGAACTCTCGCCGAGTTCCACAACTCCCTTGGGGAGTTGAGAGTCGTCGTCGTCGGGTACCATCCCCTCCCCGTGGTCGTCCTCGGGGACTTCAATGCCAAGAACGTGGCTTGGGGTTCCCGGTATACGGACACACGGGGCAGGATGGTGGAGGACTGGGCCCTGGAGACAGGCCTGGTCGTCCTGAACCGGGGTTCTGTCCCCACGTGTGTGCGGATGCGGGGTGAATCAGTGGTGGACATCTCGTTCGCCAGCCCCGCTCTGTCGCCACGTGTCATTGACTGGCGCGTCATGGAGGGGGTGGAGACCTATTCCGATCACCGGTACATCCGGTTTGACGTCTCCGCCCAGACCTCGGGCGCGCCGGTCCGACAGACCCCGAGTGGTCCGCGGTGGGCGCTGAAGCAGCTGGACCGGGAGCTCCTCCTGGAAGCCTCGATCGTGCAGGCCTGGGTGTCATCACCGGACAGGCCTGCAGACATCAATGTCGAGGCGGAGTGGTTCCGGGAGGCCATGTCCGAGATATGTGACGTGGCAATGCCCCGGGTCCAGCCCGGACGTGCTCGGCGCCAGGTGTGCTGGTGGTCGCGTGAGCTGACCGCTTTACGCGCGGCATGTTGCTGCGCGCCACCGGTACTCCAGGCACCGCAGGCTCCGTATCCGCCCTCCGGATACGGAAGCCATTGAGGCGGAGCTGTACGACGGGTACAGAGCGGCGAAGACCGCCCTCCGAGCGGAGATCGAGCGGGCCAGAGGACTGGCCCGCGAGGAGTCGCTGGAGACTCTGAACAGAGATCCGTGGGGACGCCCATACAAATGGGCGAGAGACAAACTCCGCCCATGGGCTCCCCCGCTGACACAGAGTCTCCGGCCCCAGCTCGTGGAGGACGTGGTGAGCGCTCTGTTCCCTTTGCGAGGGGAACATACTCCCCCGCCCATGGCTCCGCCTCCTGCGGTGCCCAATGCGGACCACATTAGTGACGACGACGACGATACTCCGGAGGTGACCGAGGTAGATTTGAGAGTGGCGGTACGTAGGCTGAATGCCAAGAATACCGCCCCAGGACCCGACGGCTTACCTGGAAAAGCCTGGGTTCTGGCCTTGGAGGCTCTCGGGCCTCGACTAAGGGGGCTCCTAAGCGCATGCTTGGAAAGGGGCCAGTTCCCGCTTCGTTGGAAGACGGGGAAACTGGTCCTCATCAAAAAGCCGGGGCGCCCGGCGGACTCTCCGTCCGCTTACCGGCCCATTGTGCTGCTCGACGAGGTGGGCAAGCTCTTTGAAAGAGTGATTGCAGACCGCCTTGTCGGGCGGCTGGTGCGAGTGGGACCGGACTTGGCGGAGAGCCAGTTTCGTTTCCGCAAGGGGCGCTCTACGGTGGATGCCATCATGCGCGTTCGAGCCCTCACGACGGGGGATGCTGTTGCCCGGGGTGGGGTCGTCTTGGCGGTGTCTCTAGACATCGCCAATGCCTTCAATACCCTGCCCTGGAGTTGCATTAGGGAGGCACTCCGGTATCACCGGATGCCGACCTACCTCTGTCGAGTGGTCGAGGCCTATTTGACGGACAGGGCCGTCATCTACCCCGGTCACCACGGAGAGTGGAACCGGCGAGAGATGTCGTGCGGTGTCCCACAGGGATCGGTCCTGGGGCCGCATCTGTGGGACATCGGCTACGACTGGGTGCTGCGCGCCGACCTCCCTAGTGGCGTCAGCGTAGTGTGCTACGCTGACGACACGCTGGTCCTGGCGCAGGGGAGGTCGCACGAGGCGGCGGCCGAACTGGCGACACGCTGGGTTGCGATAATCGTTGATAGGATCCGGCAATTGGGACTCGAGGTGGCCTTGCACAAGTCCGAGGCCATGTGTTTTTATGGTCCTCGGAACGCGCCACTGTCGGGTTCCCGGATAACGGCAGGAGGGGTTCACATCGGTGTCGAGTCGACGATGAAGTACCTGGGACTAGTCCTCGACAGCCGGTGGAACTTCGTGGTGCACTTCCGACGTTTGGCTCCCAAACTGCAGAGGGCAGGGGCTGCTTTGAAGCGGCTTCTGCCCAATCTAGGGGGTCCAAACGCCTCCTGCCGGAGGCTCTATGCGGGGATCGTGCGGTCCATGGCCCTTTACGGGGCACCGGTGTGGGCGCGTTCATTGAGGCTGCGACCAGCCCAGCGGTTGAACGCGTCCCAAAGGGTCATGGCGATCAGGCTGGTACGAGGATACCGCACGGTCTCCCGTGAGGCGGCGAGCCTCCTTGCCGGACTACCGCCATGGGATCTGGAGGCAAAAGTCCTCGCGCACATGTGGGAGTTGCGCGAGGAGGCGAAACGCCGGGGCGTAACTCCGCTGCCGCGAGAAATCGCGGCACAGCGGACAGAGCTCCGGCGGGATCTCATGGCGGCATGGAGAGTGCGATTGTCGCAACCCAGCGCTGGGCACGCCACAATTGTGGCGATAAGTCCCCTCTTTGAGGAGTGGCTAGAGAGGCGCCACGGCGTCCTCACCTTCCGCCTGACACAGGTCCTCACCGGACATGGTTGTTTCGGGAGGTTCCTGTTCAGGATAAAGCGGGAGGAAACGCCCGGGTGTCACCACTGTGTGGATCGCCCGGAGGACACGGTGGAGCATACGGTGGAGGTCTGCCCAGCTTGGGCGGAGCACCGCCGTGTCCTCACGGAGGCGATCGGCGGCGGCGATCTCTCGCGTCCGGCCCTGGTTCAGGCCATGGTCCGGAGCGAGAGTGCATGGGAGGCCGTCACCTCCTTCTGCGAAGCAGTAATGCTCGCGAAGGAGGAGGCGGAGCGCGCGAGGGAGAGGCAAAATGCGCCCCCTCGCGCCCCTAGTCGCCGCAGGAGACGCCCCGGGCGTCGGGAGTCGAGAGCCGACTTCCGGCCACCGTAGGCGCGGGCTTGCGGACGGTGAGCAATGGGTAGCTCGCCGTCCGATAGGGACCAGGCCCGGGTCGACGGCGCGTTGTGTTCCACGCGCGCCTCAAAGAGATGTCAGCACCAACTGACGGGGTCCGGAAGGGCCAATGCCTGCCGGGGTTGCGGGTTTGTCTGAAAGGGATATCGCGACCTCGGCACACAGGCAACGGAAGGAACACGGGTGGGTTTTAGTCAGTAAAAGTCTGACACGCCCTCCCGCTCCACCCAGAGCGGGAGAAGTTATTTGATAATTTCCCATCCAAAAAAAAAAAAAAAAAAAAGTGTTTTCGGAGACAAGGTTGGGGAATGGTCAATTTTCATATTTTTTCTTAAATATCTTTAAAATTGTTTATTTTAAAATTATAAAAAAAATGTATTTGAGATCCGTGCAACAAGCCCTTTCATTTGATATGTCACGCGGTACAGTTTGCAATTTTTTTTTTTAATTTTCTGATTTGCTCCCCAAAACTGACCCCATATACAAAATTCATTTATTTACGTTACACGTCCGCATTTGGGTCACAGAAATACATATGTGTACCAAATTTGAACTTAATCGGTCCATTAGATTCGGAGCAAATTGGCTGTGACAAACGGCCAGACAGACACACGAGTGATCCTATAGGGTTCCGTTTTTTCCTTGTGAGACACGGAACCCTAAAAATAGGAAATTACGTAATTTCCGAAACGTTCGAGGACAAGGCCTAGACAAACCCCATTGATTTATACGTGGATTTATCAGGAAAAGCGACGAAGCAAAACAGATTTTCTTTTGACCTAAAATATATATACCAGGAAACATGAAGCGATAGATGTTGTAATTAAAATCATTTCTTTATAATTAGTTTTTAATGGAATATCAGAAGCAGCTAGCTATTATTAATTTTATGTAAGAAAGGAAAATGATAGACTTCTTTGATGTAAACATCCGGCTTTGACCATATACCTTTTTGGGGAACCGATCACTTTTCCTAATGTGACAGAAACGAATCGCTGCAAAACCGACTTCACGCAGTCTTGTCTGCCCGTCCCCTAGAGTGTAATTTATACCCGCGTAAGCGCAGAGGGTTGGAGGGGCCCGCGAGCTGAGGAGCAGGTAGTTTGAAGGCCCGCCGCCGCGGTTGAGGCTGGCCGGCGAAGCTGGCCAGCAAGCCGAAGTTGCGGTGGTGAGCGTTAAAATCATCTGCGACGATAATCTCGTGTGGGGCCGCCCAAACCCCGCAGCGCCGGAGCCGTGATAGAAACAATGCTTGCTGCATATTTCATGCCTGCTTGCATGTTGCATGCTTGTTTGCACGCTTAATGCTTGCTTGCATGCTGCATAACTGCTTGCACGTTGCATGCTTGTTTGCACGCTTAATGCTTGCTTGCATGCTGCATAACTGCTTGCACGCTGCATGCCTGCTTGCACGCTGCATGCTTGAAACAAGCATCCTTGTTTGCATGCTTCTTACTGGGACCATTTACAACCTTGGTATTATTATATATATTAACCTATTAAAACAGTGGTATAATGAATGTTCGGAAACATAATACTTCGAACAAATTTTATTTCGGCTAAGCGTAACTTCGGTAAAAAGTTTTTCAACCAAATGAAAAGTCGGAGTAACGAAAAAAATCGAATTGATAATAGGTCAACTGATACAAAGGCAGACGTGACTTCGATAAAGTAAAAAAAACGAAACGATAATAGTTAAAAATTTTTAGGTCTAATTAAATTCGGTCAGATATTTTTTAAACTTATGATAGGTAACCACCTTTTTGATTTAATAAACACTTTGAAACATTCCCTACATTTCCTCGATGAATACTATTTGTACAAGTATCTATTCTCATATAATAACATAACATTATGTTCAACAACTAAACATTTTGATCGCATTAACGTGACCTTAATTTCCTGCCTAAATAATAATGAGAACATTACGCTGATCTGAAATGGAGTCCAGCCGGTAAACGTTAGTAGGGGAGAACGTTAAGCTGTGTAACGAAACTGTAATGCCCAATATTATTAAGGGTAATTTTATAACAATGTAGCGGTTAGTTGAAGTTCCTTATAACACGGCTCTAGTACAAATATTGTTATTTGTTTGCGAAACAAAGCTTATGCTTTAGCTTTGTAGCCTTGTTGCCTCAGTGAGCCAAGCGTATAAGACTTCTTGCCTCCACGCTGCTCTATAAGGAGATTAAGTTAAGTACAATCTTGTTTACCGCAAACGTAATAAGTTTTGCTCCTAATTAGTTTATTTTTATAAATGTGTTAGTTGTACTTTTTTGTGATCATAGTATTGTTTTCAAAGCTGAAAGAGTTCATTAGTTTAAAAAGATAAAAGCTCTAATTTTCTACAAAAAATAGTTCCATTTAATTTTCACACTTCCTTTGATTAGTTTACTCTGAGGTTAGAATGAGAAATTGCTTATTTAAAAATGTCTGCAGCAAAGGTGTTAATTTTGCAATGTGTCGTTAATATTTCACCACGCCAAAGAGTAGTCTGAGGGGAAATTACGCGGTCGTTTGATAATTATCGGTAAATAAACACAACGAGGGGTGAAAATGTCGGAACATTTGTGCATAACAATGAAAGAATATTGCACAAATCCGGAGCCGGAGCGGAGTTTGTTTGTCGTTTTGGAGACTAGTAAAATTTTCATGAACAAAGTAATAAACTTTGTTTATGGGCTCGTTAAAAACATATTGTCGCACATCAAGCGACAACCAGCAATAATAGGATTTGCATATCTATAGGGCTATTTCTTTTGATTTTCCCATTCATATAAATGAATGTAGTATGTAATACATTCGAAATAACAAGTTGGCGTCCTTTAATTTCAGTCTCCGGAAAATAAGCTGACTTTTGCTTTTCGTTTAGCGCGGACCGGCCACTAGTTGAATATTTTTGGATCTAATGCCACTTGCAGGAAACGTATTCTTGTATTAATATAAAGAGATTTCTCATATTAATTTAGACATGAAGACTTATTACAGCAAGAATTTCCCGCGGTTGTAAAACATTATGTCTTCGTCATAAATGTGAAGTAAGAGTAGGTAATAGACGCCAACGTTTCACTGCATTAACGAGAAATACAATTTTAAGGTAGAATAAACAGGACCTGACTGAACTCTCTAGACATTATCAGCTTAAAGTGTCGTTGTTGAAGTTTTGAGAAAGTCCGCGGTTCCCTTAGTAAGCTCAGTTTCATGTAACTACTTGAGCAAATTGAACCCACCTCGGGAATAAAAAATAACTAGTACGACAAACTAAGTTTCCTGAAAATGTAACTTATTCATTTATGTCAAAGTTCACCTAAATTGTTTAAACTCTACTGCTCAGTATTAAATTCTGAATCCACTGTTTTAATACCGTAGAACTGCCAAACAAATATACTCGTAGGTGAGTTGTGCCAGGCCATTTATATATTTACTAAATGTGCGTCATACACAGTTAAGCATTTGGACGGTTCCCACGGGGCGCGCACGAATTTATTTTACTTCACGCACGACACTCCCGTCCCTGAGGCATGGACAACGATAACGTCATAATAATACCCTCTTTCATACCTCTACACTCATTACGCGGTTCCTGCTTTATTTTCACCCCAATTTTTGAATCCTGACAGGTATGTCAGAGGCCTGGTTTTAATCTATCGTTCGATTAAAATATTTACATATTATAACAATCCAACGAAAATAGAACATCGGTATTGGTGTTATGAATACAAATAATAAATCTTAGAAGTAAAAATGTTTACCGAAAATATTGCCTGATATTGGGAAATTGAATGTGTAACTGACGTCATGTCGGCGTGTGGGGTTGATTTACGTGGTAAATATTACAGTAGGCGTGTAATTTTTATGGTGTATATAATAAAGACTATTATGTCTATCCATTCTATCTAGCCGATAGTAGGTATAATAATTATGGCACATCGAAATTCATAAAGCTCCGTGCAGACTAGCGCGACGCGACACCGTTTATTGTTATACCGTGAAGTTTTCTTAGAAATTGTATTGTTCGAGTCGCGTCGCGCCGTCGCGTCGCGCTGGTCCACACGAGCCTTAAAAGTTCGGCTTTGTAGAGCAGTGGTGGCCCAGTGGTGATGGGCGCGACTTACGAGCTGTAAACATGTCCTAGATTCTAAGACTTGTGACCTCCCAACCCGGGCCCGCGTGGTAGATAACGATTTGTGTCTCTTCCAGCAGTAGGAACATTTTAGGTTGCATTATGCTACTGTACTTACGCCGCCCCAGCCGAGCGCACGCGCCAAGTCGTTGCCGGTGCCGAGCGGCAGTACGCCGACGGCCGGGCGCGTTCCGATGCGGTCGAGTACGCTCAACACCCAGCCCACCGTGCCGTCCCCGCCGCACGCCAGTACGCGCATGTTCGGCACCTTGCGGAACAGCTCCAGACTGAAATTAAACTCTGTTATAAATTCTGGAAATTCATAAAAAAATATCATTAACGGTGAAGGAAAACATTTTGTGGAAAACGGCGCTTATAATTTAAAATCTGTCTCGTATTGTCTGAAATTGCGGATTCGCCTTGAGCAAGCATGGTGGTCAATTCTCATGCCTTCTGTGTATGAGAAGAGGCCTATTAATTAAACGATTACATTATTATGTGGTATCTAAGTCACCAGTCCAGAGCAGTGGTGGATCAGTGGTAACGTCCGCGACTTACGAGTAGGTTCGAACCCTGACAGACGCTTTACTTTGTGTAAATTATTTCATTACGACTACTCTCAGAGCGGTGAAGGAAAACATTGTGATGAAACCGGCATGTCCTAGAACCAAAAATTCGAAGACATGTGACATCTAATAACCCGCATGGGGCCCGCGTGGAGGATTACGGCCCACTCTCTCTCAGAGAGGAAGCCTGTGTCCCAGCAGTGGGAACATTATAGGCTGATTATGATATGATTATGATCTGGGTCACCAACTGACTGCCCTTGGCTGATGTGATCACCACGAGCACCTCACCTTTATACCATTGAGTAAGAGTGAGAAAGATTCAATTGAATACTTGACGAAAGTACCTATATCTGGCTACCAATATCTTTACGCGCGATGAAATACGTCCTATTGTTTCTGTAATAACATTTCTACTTAATGATTACTGATGAGTAATAGATATTAGAAAAGTTGCCTCTATTGTGAATAAGGACAACGAACTTGTACTAGTCATCTGACATAAACATATTATATCTATCTCTATTTACGATTTCACAAATTGAATAATGCGGGTGAAGACTGCACACGTTCAAGAATGGTATTTTTTTATTATACCATGGTATACAAGAGAAGTTTATGTTTCTTACGGCAACAATCTGATAAAGAGTCAATTTAGTTTTTTTTTTTTATCAGACCATTCGCAAGGTGTTATTGGATTGACCAAAATCTAGTCAGTTGGATGATTAGGTTGATCCTGGATTCGAATTTTCAAGCCTGAACAGGAATGAAGTTAACGTTAACAGGGACGACGAAGAGAGGCTACCCCAAGTTACATCCCATTAGCCTAAAGAGCATTCTGTTAAGACTAAACAAGGCGAATGATGCAACGAGGCCAGACTGGCCTTAACATTTTAATGGGTTAAATTTATTATTGGCATTGTCAGGTCTGCCAGCTGAGGCAGTTTATAGAGTAGTCCTATTGCGCAAATAGAATTCTTATCGACCCTATAAAGCTAAAAAAAAACACTACTTCTCGCTGTGGCCCCAAAAACTAATATTATTATGGAATGCGTTGCTTTAAGTCTGTTCTGAGGGACTAGGATGACATGGCTACGTGGCAGCGACGCCAAATAAAACATACCGATATTATAAAATTGTATGGCAAGTATCTACCGTAGCTCGTAGCCAAGGAGATGCTACTCACGACGCGCGACGGTCCGTCGCCATGGCATCCTAGCGAGATATAAAAGTTTATCTGCATTTTCGTGTCGTGTCCACATATTGTCATGATATGAATATTCACAGGAACGATAACGATGAAAGGTAACTTTATATTTACCCAGGTCCAGGTCCACCTTGTGTGAGATCAAAAACTTGTCGTGGGTTGAGTAGCCACTGGAACTTCTGCAGCAGTTTGGCGCCCTGGTTGCCTCCACTTTTTGGATTTATAAAAACTAGCACTGGCCTCACACTTGCTGTAGGGATGGGCTTAATTACAAATGTTTTCTGTTCATTCTTTGAATCTTTCCCTTTCTTCTTGGAAGCACTTTTTTTCTTAGGCGATTTTCTTAGTGATGACTTAAAACTACCTCTTCTTGGCAATTTGACGATCCACGCTGGCGGTACTATTATATTATACTGCGATCCTATGGAAAACAATAAATGATTGGACAACATTTTGAATAATTCAAGGGAAGTAATTAGAAAAGTTTTTGGTCGTTTATACTGTACCTAATGAGCATTCCTCTCCTATCCGCTGGAGATTGAAACAACTTTCTTTGTTGTGGTATGCGTCTTTGCACCACGAACAAGTCAAGGCAACGATTTCCTTCGAGCTAAATGATAGTTTAGCCTGCAGCGACTGTCGAAAAAATGTGAAATTAGAGAAAATGCATGTTAAATAATAAAATTATACACCAGTTAGCTTCAACAATTTCTAAATGAAAAGCAAGCAACAATAAAATTAATATACAGGTTGGATTTTTATTACCGACATTCCCGAAATTGGTATGATATGCGTAGGTCTGATATACCTACATACAAATTTACTTATAATACGGAGAGAGCTTCTTTTACCCGAAATTCAGCTGTTATATAGGTACAGCTGGTTGAGTTGAGATTAATTGTTTCTCTGAAAGCGACATTTTTAATAAGAATAGAGATAAGTACCTATGTAATATTATTACATGGACTTCTGCTAAAGTGTTTCTTAAATATTTAATTTATTTATTTCGCTTTTTCGGGAATGTTGGTTTAATAACTTAGTTCCTTCCTGTTCTGAGCACATGGCCTCCACCTGTGACAACACGTATACGCACATTCACAACTTCATCACTGTCTACTCCTATAGCCTTGTCTACAGAGTCCTGGTTAGGTATGCACCACCGACAGCAGCTGCGCCGGAATGACTGTGACAACAAAACAACCATGCAACACACATGCAGATGAATAAAGTGATTCACACAAAAATAATAAGCCACATAAAGCAACATAAAAATCGCTACCAAACTAAACATGGAAACATTTAAGTTATGAATGTTTAACAAAATTATACCAATGATCTATTAATATGTACTGAAACCGATTTAATGATTTGTTTTAATAATAGAGTAACAAATATAAACCGTTTATATTTAGCATTTGTCGGATTGAACTATTCCTGTCACTATCGTTTGTGAATAACAATTGAGTCTAATCACAACACAACATCATTACGAACTAAAAGCTTGATACTGTAATAAATGTAATAATACCTACACGCAAAGCGTTTTGCATGAACATCCACATTAATAGTAGGTAACAAAACAATAGTTATTAGAACAAAAGTAAAAAATATAACCCAGAAACACAATTTTTGTTCAAAATTGTGCAGGCTGTAGAAGTACTATGCGAGCGATATGGTAACACGTCATTAAAAATGAAGTTTTAATTTCGCGTTGAGCTAGCGCGGCGTTCATGTGAGTTCGTGACGTGTCGCATGCGAAGTCGGCCATATTCGTGGCACGTCTATGTAGATTCAAAACATTTGAGTTGATAGAACCGCGTGGCTTGGACGAGGGACGCCGGCCGTACGGCGCGGTCGCACACACATCATTAAACACGTGGTTACACCCGAACCAAAAAGCTACAATATGTCATGTCATAAAATATTAATGTGACACCCATTAAAATAACGACCAGACTAGCTATAAAGAGGATATTCCGCGAAAATAAAATCTAAGAGGTGGTCGTTAGACAAATATGTGCGTTTTTATCAATCAATATTTAATTAAAAGTCATTAATTGAACAAAATAATGATATATTAACTGCCGTAAATAGTGTCACCAAATTAACTACCTACATGAACTAAGATCCCAAATATAACATTGGCATAGTTACGCGTCCAAAGGAGTGAGATAGCTTCACCTAGGGTCTATTTCAATGGCAAATCTGTGTGAGACGTTAGCGTTATTTTTTGTTACCGCACTGTCAGTACCTACCTACCCCAAGGAATAATAGAATCGAATTGGCAACGCAATTTCAACTACAAGATGAGCCTGGATGAGTAAGTTCTAAACTACACGTCATAGAGGTAAACGCTGAACGCTTTTTTTTAAAGTAAAATATTTCCGAAAAAACACCTTTTTAATTTTCTTTATTAAAGAACTCATAGTTTATATAATAAAGAAAATTAAAAAAGGTGTTTACCTCTATGACGTGTAGTTTAGAACTTACTTATTTTTTTAATTTTCTTTATTATAGAAGTCATAGTTCCATCCAGCGTTTTTCTCTAGGACGTAAAGTTCAGAATTGACTAAGAACAGCTTGAAAAAAAAAACAGCCCTCAGGTATTACTGTACGTATATCGGTTTCATATAGGTACTCCGTATGAAACCGATATAACCTAACCTAACATAACGAAATATGCGGGTAATTCGCTTGGTAATCTTTAGTTGCAGTTATTTTGAGTTCTGAATTGCTCTAGCGGGAGTTAAGCCCAATTACACCAAAATGCGTCTCCCCAAAATCAGTCTCAGGATTCAAGCAACCGTCAGGCCACCGAAATATGAGCTCAGGCAAACGACTTATGCCAAAAGGCTATTTCGCATTGGGTTTACCGTGACCAACCAGCTTCAGAACATTGGCAACTTTGGACGGGCTCAAATGCGAACTGGACGATTTCAGTAAGGCCAAGGAGATCTTTGTGTGTTGTTCTACTCGCGAATATACATATTATGATTAATTATAAGCCAGGGAATTCAAATTGATTTGGTAGGACATCTATTACTAATTGCAAAACCATAAGGTAATTTGGAAAAACATACAAATCCGTCATAATTGGTTAAGTCTCAAAAACGTATTTGTTTTTACTAATTAAGATAAATTCAGATGTCACCATAACTTTTTAGGCTCATAATAATATTTGATAGGGGTAGACTACCCCTTAGACTAGGTACCCATAAAAGTTGGAAAATATAAAAGGATGTTTTCACCGTTGGATCCAAAGCCTAGCCCTAGTGAGTTATGTTTGTATATTATCCTTTTTTAAGAAGAAAGTTCTTTATTCATGCTTCACATTTTTTGCTGATGTAAAACTCAAAACATGTCCGGTTAAAGCTTTGTGCAGACCAGCGCGACTTGTCGCGCGACGCGACACCGGTTATTGTTATACCGTCAAGTTTTCTTAGAAATTGTATTGTTCGAGTCGCGTCGCGGCGTCGCGTCGCGCTGGTCTGCACGAAGCTTAAAGCCGTTGTCCGGATGTCCCGCAACTCCACCAGGTAGGAGGGAGGGGGGTAAAAAGTTTACCCGTCAGTGTGACCTTTTTATTTTGGTAACACCGTTACCGATTTTTTTCGTAGTTCGGTACGTTCTTTCTATAGGAATATAGCACTTTGGTCACGCGTGATCCGCCCGTGATTTTACCATTCGGGATTGACATGGCATTACGCTGCAATCAAGGTTCACACCCACGTAAAGCTGCATCCAGCATCATAAAAATGTTTTATAAATTTGAATTAAGAAGCAAAGCTTTATAGTTTTTATGATGTTGAATGTGGGCGGGTGCTTAACTAGGATTCATCCGTGACGATTATCTAGCTAAATATGGGGGTTACGACTTCAAGCGTTTGTTTGTTATTACCTACGTTTTACTGTGTGATTAGACCGTTAATGGTCCTAGAATAAAATACGTAGGTATCTCCACCACGTTGAAAACTTTCCCCATTAAATAGCTGCCGTCGAACACAATGGTACTTATCGATTTTTTAAATAATTAAAGACTCAATTAAGTGGCGGGAGGAAAGGACTTCTAATGTAATAGCTTTGTCTGGCGGGTAACTTCCAGATTGTGATTGCACGGCCACATCTCGGCCACTGGAAGCACACCATACATATTAATGAATCCTCCGACTAGAGTAGATGATCGAGCTGGCTCACTTAATTATAGTAAGCCCCAATATGTATTAATTGGTCTGTTAATTAATCTACGGTAAGGCTATCCGTATGTGAGAAATTAATATTACTGCCACGTTCTGTAACATCGATCAGTAATTAAGTAATTCTATATTTCTTAGCACTATCTATTAAATTATTAATACAAATCTGGAGAATACAACAGACAATATTTTTTTTTTGAGATAACATTAACATGTTGGAACGCAGAAAAGTAAGTGGTTATTAAAAACGAATGGTTTTTAAATGAATTAATATTGGTATTTGGCCGCGATCGGTGACTAAAATCGTGAATACGTACCCATTTAATGATACTTGACAGAGATTTAAGTCATGTTGAAGGTTACGGAAATAACGATTTTGAATATCTCTATATTGTAGATATTTATCGTGATGAAACCGGCATGTCTTAGATCCAAAAAATTTAAGTCATGTGACATCTGCCAACCCGCAACGGGCCCGCGTGGTAGATTACAGCCCACTCCCTCTCGAAGAGAGGAGGCTTGTGTCCCAGCAGTGGAAACATCTTCTTCTTAGCGTGTCGATGGGAATCTAAATAGACTCGGCCCAGAATTCGGCCACGTGTTTGGCGCCATCACTAGCGTCCATCAGTTCCTGTAACGTGCCACTGACAGGACACCCAGGACACGACATAAAGTGTCTCATCGTTTTGTACAACAGCACAATATTTACACTCCAAGGCGGATTCGATTAACATCAAAGGGTTCTCACAAGACAAATCTGAAATCTGAATGTCTACCGCTAAATTCACTGCGACATTCTATGCGTCCAAGAGACCCATCGAGATAAACGCCAAAGCCTATCACACATCCCTGGACTTACGCTTATCGCCGAGATCTGACACCCGAAGCATAGTAACGCAGTGTTTGCTGCTCCGGCGTAAGCATACTATTCATCAAGTGCTCAAACGAGAACGGCATAGAAATTATCACCGTCGATGTTGGTACCTGCACCATCACTTCCGTTTAGTGGGAATATTATGGGCTGATTACCGCGGTTCACCCTTGTTTGATCGAACAACGTTTGATATAATATTACTAAATCGAACAACGTTTAAGAAAATCATCACTTTGTATAATATCATTTGACAGAATTTTCAGTTCATCGAATATTTATTTGCTATAACAACGTTTGCGCTAATGATCAAAAGGTATAATGTTCATTTGATGTAATGTTCAGATGGTATAACCATGTATTTTATCGAATATTCAATTGGTGTAATGTAATGCAGAAAAAAAAACATTATGCTACAAAATTTTGTGACAGAAACGAATCGCTGCAAAACCGACTTCACGCAGTCTTGTCTGCCCTACCCCTAGAGTGTAATTTAAGCCCGCGTAGGCGCGGAGGGGTGGGGCGGCCCGCGAGCTGAGGAGCAGGTGGTTTGAAGGCCCGCCGCCGCGGCTGAGGCTGGCCGGCGAAGCCGGCCAGCAAGCCGAAGCTGCGGTGGTGAGCGTTAAACCCATCTGCGACGATAAGCTCGCGTGGGGCCGCCCAAACCCCGCAGCGCCGGAGCCGTGACAGAAACAATGCTTGCTGCATGTTGCATGCCTGCTTGCTTGCTGCTTGCATGCTGCATGCCTGCTTGTATGATGCATGCCTGCTTGCATGTTGCATGCCTGCTTGCATGTTGCATGATTGCTAGCATGCTGCATGTCTGCTTGCACGCTGCATCTGCTTGAAACTGAAAAGGTATAATGTTCATTTGATGTAATGTTCAGATGGTATAACCATGTATTTTATCGAATATTCAGATGCAGCGTGCAAGCAGACATGCAGCATGCTAGCAATCATGCAACATGCAAGCAGGCATGCAACATGCAAGCAGGCATGCATCATACAAGCAGGCATGCAGCATGCAAGCAGCAAGCAAGCAGGCATGCAACATGCAGCAAGCATTGTTTCTGTCACGGCTCCGGCGCTGCGGGGTTTGGGCGGCCCCACGCGAGCTTATCGTCGCAGATGGGTTTAACGCTCACCACCGCAGCTTCGGCTTGCTGGCCGGCTTCGCCGGCCAGCCTCAGCCGCGGCGGCGGGCCTTCAAACCACCTGCTCCTCAGCTCGCGGGCCGCCCCACCCCTCCGCGCCTACGCGGGCTTAAATTACACTCTAGGGGTAGGGCAGACAAGACTGCGTGAAGTCGGTTTTGCAGCGATACGATCTTTCGACTAAATCATTATTAGTGTAGTGAAACATTAGTTTAAATAAAATTAGTGCATTTGAAAATTCGGCGAAATGAAATTAGTTCAAATGAAATTAGTTCAAATAAATAATTACGCTAAATAAAAATTTACCAATGAATTATTCGGTCAAATGAATAATTCTTCGAATTGACTTTATTGCAACTAAAATTCGATTTAGTAATATTATATCAAACGTTGTTCGATCAAACAAGGGTGAACCGATTACCGCGTCACTATTGCGTCGGATGCGAGACAGTGACAGCAGTCTCCTGAGCATTGTTGCTAGCAAGACTGAAGGCCGCCTGATGGGGCACCTGTGCGCAGTGCATGTATTGTTGCCAGGTGTCCCCAGAAGATGGCTTAATAGAAATAGAGTTCTTTAAGTTGTGTTGTACAATTGTTATTAGTTTTACTTGTTTATGTTTTTCTTACTTAATTAATGATACTAACATAGTTTAAGTAATACTAACAAATTATGGGTAATGTACCTGAATTAAAGATGAATAAATAAATAAATAAATAAAATATGCTATTCTGTAGATATAGTAGGTAAGTCACATAAAATGTAACATAAAAATTTTACAAACAGCTTTGTAAACTAATTATTCTGAGTGAAACGTTTTTCCTCCGTTTGGGCAGCAGTCATGCGGAATTTGTCTTAATCTGATCGAGTTTAAATTATTCAACGCACGTAATGTCCTCCAACGGTCGAAACAATAAGGAAATTATTATTGTTGTTTTTGTAGACGTTCCAAAGTTATTTTCATAGAATTTTGACTTTTAGATGAGCTCGAAACACGGCTGAAATGCTGAAAGAATATACTATCTATTTCTGTCATCCTAGTAGACCTCCTGTATTCAAATATAAAAATTTTAACTTAGTATCTATAAGAAAAAAAAAACTGGTCAAGTGCGTGTCGGACCACGCACAATTAATGGTACCTACCGTAGTTGATATGAATTCATCTTAAAACCAAATTTACATTGTCAGTTGGAAAATTGACCGTGACATTACCTATATAAATGTATCGGAGAACATGTTTTTCAACTAATTATAGTTGATTGACCACGCACAATTAATGGTACCTACCGTAGTTGGGATGAATTCATCTTAAAGCCAAATTTACATTGTCAGTTGGAGAATTGACCGTGACGTTACCTATATCAATGTATCGGAACATGTTTTTCAACTAATAGGTAACGTCACGGTCAATTCTCCAACTGACAATGTAAATTTGTAGTCGCAAAAAAAAAAGTGTATTACAAATAAACGATTTTCGGACATTTTCTTACCTTGCTTTTTGCCAAATTTCATGATTCTAGGTCAACGGGAAGTTTTGATTGATTTGCGAGAATTAAAATATGTCGCATAAATGGCCGTACTTTTTTTTTATTGCTTTGACATAGAAACTTCTTTTTAGAACTCCAAGGAATCGTAGAGCTATACGTATTTGATATTAGTTTCAACTTGATACCTTCACGCGTTCCTGAGCCAAAGTGTCTTGACAGACTGACAGACATATAGACGGGGACAACGAAATAATCCTATAAGGATAACTTTTTTCATTTTGAGGTACGGAAACCTTAAAAAGCTATGAGTAAGTAGAAGTAAAAAAAAAAAGATTTAGACAGATACCTACTCCTATTTTCGTATTGTTAATAGGTAATTTATATAATAATAATTTGCAAACTATTGGAAAATTTTGTGACTCAACTTAGGGAGGAAAATAAAACCATGATACTTTTACTGTGATAAGTAATAAGATATTAAAATATGAAATGAATAAAAAGAAAAACACTACTAAAATGATGTCTACGTTGAATTGATTATAAGTAAACAAACAAAAAGACAAAAACTCACACAGGTTAATTACAAATACCAAATTGACCCATACGCCACTGTCGTTATGAAAACGGCTGATATATCTGTATCTGTGTTTTTGATTTGAGAAAATCACAAGGATTTTTTTTGTACAGTTGGTGTTATCTGATGCATTGTGTTTGAGCTTTCTAAAATAACGACTACAACTATGAACAGCAAAGCCACCAAAAACACAGACATATCACGGCTGAAACATCTGTACCTATCTGTGTTTTTGGTGGCACTCTTCAGTGCGTACCTACTTTGAATATGAATTATATTGAAATAGTTTATTTATTAATCAAATTTTACATGCCAGTATCGATCTTTTCATCCCATTAATTAACTCAACAGTTTTCAGGCAGGCAGGCAGGCGTCATTCTAAGGAACAAATAGCTCTTTCATAATAAAATTTGGAGAAAATATGTAGGTAGTCAATTGTCTGTTTTTCTTTTATTAGTTTTTACTATGTTCGTTGACAAAAAATAGTCTTACATCACCAATTGTTAACCATTATCTGCCAGCTGGCCATATCATTATGAATTTCAAATACAATATATTTGACATTCATAATGATATGGCCATAAAAATGAATAATAACTTATAGTTAAATACTGCCATTAGAAGATTTTAAGTCCTTCATTCATTTGCAAAATAAAATTTGTCAAAATATTCTTGGAAACTACTTTGTCTTACAAGTCACTTTGTAGTTTTATTATATTCTCGGAAGGTTTTATTCACTAACAGGAAACTTGGAGGGTAAATTCTATATTCGTTATATATGTATTTAGGTAATGAACATAACCTGCCGCATATTCATGATATTTGAATCTATATTTTGAATAATAACCACGTTTGAATGCAATCGATTACACACAAATAATTATACTATACAAATTTTATTGCACTCTATTTTAAACTACCAACATATAGATCTAAGTACCTACGTCTACATCTAATCAGCTTAAAATAATAATACATTACTGAATCTGAAAACAAAAATCTGACAAAATGACTACTAACTAATAACTGAAACTAATAACTTTCCAAATGGAACTGACAAAATAAATTAAAATACGATCATAAACACAGCCGTTTCCATAAATGACAGCACAACATTGACCGATGACGTAAGCGACAAATAGATTGCGGCCCTCACCTTACCACAGGCCTTGCACTTGCCCTTCTCTGAGCGGCGGTGGACCCAGTGGTGGTGGGTTATGGTCTGCTCCCGGTACTGCCGCACACCCACATCCCTGAAGGTAGGTTTGCACGTGAACTGCACGCGGTCCATCAGGACGTCGATGCATGCTGTATGCGCGACGATTTTGCACGCCGAACATTTCATACGGGACCCGTGTTTCTGTGGAAAAGAGGTATTATGAGTCATTGTGGATGAACCTTTTTTAGAAGTTAAGGTCATATCTATTGGGAATCTTGATTAATATTTACTGTACAACTTATTCATATAATATTTCAATCTTGAAGTTTATTAAAGTCTCTTAGGCCTTTTTGCGCGATAGGTCCCAGCTAAATATACTGTTTGATCCAGCATCAGCCTCATAATATTTTTAATCAATGAGTTGTCATGATATTAGACCTTAATTTTATGGTCACAGCCCACTGGTCCTTCTTTTACCACATCAAAATGTTCTCATTGTAAGTAACAGCTAAAACACCCAAATTCACTACAGGCGGGTTTTTAGTAACCAGATCACGTTTGCCGAGTAAATGCCTAGGAGACCTTAAGTCCAGCGGCTCTCATGAATAGTTAAACTCCTTAAAAATAAATATACTCGTCAGAAATATCTAGGGATAACCAGTTTGAAATGTATTACTTTTACCTAACCTGAGTGAATCCAGAGACTCTTTATACGAAGATAAAAATTGTTACTCAATTAAACTAACTTCATTTCATTAAGTAAAAATGCTTCACTTTACCATAAATAGGAAAAAAGCTTGACACACAAATATCGTCTTATTTTGTTGATGGCTTCATAATGAAAGTTTTTCAAGTTGAATTCAAATGACGTAAGTTTATCCTTTTATGACGGGTGCATGGAAACATACTAAATGGATGAAACTAATGAAAGTGTGCATTAATGTTTTGTTGTTTACAATGAAACAACTGTGGACGAAAATATTCAATCAATAACAACCAGCGAAATGTTCTAAATGCGGCGCACGGAGCCTCATATAAATACATAGATACGAATAGAGACAAAGAATAAACTTTGATTAAGATGCCGTAACTAGGAACATAAGACAGGATGCCGCGGACAAAACCCGTAACTTTTACTGAAGTTCGAAGAAGTTACTGAACAAAGTACTAGAACGACTATCTAAGTATTAGTATTTATGTAGTCTCAAAGCAAATGGCGAGGGTGTTACAATTAGGAATTGATTGCGCACATGACGCTCGCAAAACACCCTTTTGTTGCACCCACTGTGACAGGTCATCGCCACAACAAAATGGAGGCATCGGGTCATTAATCTTATATACGACTACAAGTAACCTGCGACATAATAGGCAGGAAGCTCGCTAATGGTTGTTGGGGAAATTACATTTCTTCTACTGTTGTTTAACCAAGACGCGAGGCAAGATACCTTGTATCTTGGTGTAAACTTCAATAGATTTTTCATATTAATGCCTTTATTCATGGCGGTACAAAGAAATTCTTTTCAAAGAAAGGAGCAAAATAAATAATGGAAGAATGAAAGTAAAAGATATCTTGTACAGGTCCGAAAACCCCCAGAATATTACGAAAATAACAATCTGTTTTGACGGACTATTCTGTACGTAAAAATTCATTAAACTTCACTCAGCTCGTCGGGCAATTTACTAGGTTCATTGTGTCCTTGTTATTCAATATGAGCATGTCATTCAAAAAAATATCTTTTTACTTTACAAAGTAGGTAGCTATTCGTCTAAAGCTTTTAGTCCGAATTTCACTTTAATAGAACATTGTGTTATTATTATAGTAACACCGAGAATAATAAGTAAGGTATTATTTTCCGAAATGTTGTCAAATTAAGCCTCTAATGCCTTTAACGTGTACGGCTGTAAAGTATATTCGCATCGTTAAGTAAAGTTATGTCAGGATTTAATTTAATTTATGACGCAGGTATAAAATTTTCATGCTCCCTAAGTTAAAATAAAAGTGTAAAAGTAACTATATTACCGACTAAGTAACATTTTCTCCATTTAATCCTACAACGTGCGCTAGATTAACTTTATGGTCCTGTGAGAGTTACAAGATTGGAAAATTCTGGATCGTTGACTTAATTTTGCATGATTGCGATTTTGCGACCCTCGATCATTATTATCGTTGTAAATTACGTACTTTATCGCGGAATAAAAATGTCAGAACGAATTCCTTATTTTTTAAATCAACATTCCACAAATTTATTTGTTAATAGTTTGTAAAAATACCGAACCAGGAAATTCTAACTTACGAGCAGCATCTAATTTACTGACATAAATGCCCATTTATTAAATCTGCACTATTATTTCCCGGCGTACCATAAATTATGTTTGTAGACGGTATCATGAATAACCGGAAACGTGTATTTTATAATCTAGGTAATTTAGGCGTAGATCATTTGGAACTATAATTTGATACCATAGAACCTGCCTGTTTATTCAGGGCCGCAGCAGACTAGCTACTTTTATCATCGCCGATCGGCGATTTTGTGGCTGTATCGATGCATTTAGCTTCTAGATTAATTAATTTATTACTTAGTTTCAGTTTTTTTTTTTTTATAATTATTTTTATTGCTTCATTTATTTTGATCTATCCCATAATGGGATTTATCATAGTCCGTAGGTGTGTCCGTGGCATCACAGTGGGCCCTATCAGAATACCACCGCTGCGGTATTATTTTTTAAATATCGACGCTTTATGGTGAGATCTGTTAGTTTTTAAATGCTCCTTTTTTGTTTTTTATTTTTATTATTACTTACTGTTCGTATTTCCTGTGCGTGTTCTAAATAAAATATCTCTCATTCTTTCTTTCTTTTCTAAAAAGCGGCTAAATCGCCGATCGCCGATCGTAAAAGTAGCTAGTCTGCTGTGGCTCTTAAATGTATTTGTTATTATGACGTCACTGTGACTGTAAATACGTATTCTTCTATCTTAATAAGCAATGTATTCTGAAGTAGTACCGCCTAGTTTTATTCGGCTTTTAAATAATCTGTTGTGAAGAGAATTGGTATTCCCTACAATACAATTTGAAAGAACATTTCTCATAATTATCTCAATAGACCTTAATTCTTCATAGTTTGCTTTAGTCAGCTTTAGCTTTACACAGCGCTGCTTTTTAAAATAAATAATTGATATATTCAAAAGAATGTAATATAATGAAATAAGCAGGGTTTTTGAATGAATGCCTCGTTGGTGTAGTGGCCGCAAGCGCTACTGTTGAGCATGAGGTCCTGGGTTCGATTCCCAGGTCGAGCGAAGTGTTATTGGGTTTTTCCATTAGGGATTTCTCAGTAGCAGCCCGGAGTCTGGATTCGTGCCCGGTTGATGGCAATGGGCTCGCCCCTTAATAAATGGGACTTAGACATACCTGGCGAATTGTGGGTGTACTAGTACACCTCTGCCTAACACTTCGGGGATTACAGGCGTGATGTTATGTTATGTTTATTAATTAAATCCTTTCAAGAACCATAATTAACAGCAGATTTTTCACATTTAAAAATAAGAAAACTCTTTACAAAAATCTTTTTTACAAAAAAATAAACACGAAAAAAAAACTGAAAAGCGAAAAATAAAAAATAACCTTTGAGTGTAACTAAGCTCCTAAATAGTTTAGGAGCTTAGTTACTCTAAAATTTGTTACCTACTTAAATTAGTTACTAATTTAAGTAGGTAACAAGGTAGGCGGCGCCAAACGAAGTAATTTATAACTTATAGCGTAAAATGGTAGCTTAATTGATCTTCGTTGAATGTTGTGTTTGACGCCGCGTCAAAATTTGTAACTTATATTAGTTTAGGAGCTTAGTTACACTAAAAGGTTATTTTATATTTTTGCGTTACAGTTTTTTTTTTGTTTTTTTTATGGATATTTTATGTAAGTTTTATTTTTTATTTTGCGCTTTTAAGTTATCATTTAGTTTTATTGTTTTCCTCAAGTAAGGAATATACTCAACAGCCTTCCATCTCCACCGTCAGACCCTCGATGACAGTCATACCCTAGCCAGGTCTAAAGTTCTCATCAAAGTGAATGAAATAAGGCCAAACACGATGTAGCTGCTGTAAACTGCTAAGGAGCTCTCGCAAAGGTCTTCCGTCTCCAGCATCAGATCAACTCCAGGGTTTTATTATGTCGTTGTGTCATCAGAACTACATTATGTGCGCAAAATTACAACAGAAGCGGCTTGCAGTTGAAAATTTAGTAGGTGAAAAATCAATCAAACCCTTTTATTACCCTTAGGGGTGGATTTTAGTTTTCAATTTTATATGGGACCAACTTTGAGGTATACCCTTTAATTACAGATGTTTTTTTAGTCCAATAATTTAATATTCTGAGGTGTGGTCTTGCGTTTATTCTGTTTCACGTTGTATGCTCACTTCAGGTAAAGGAGCTTTCATTGATAGTGTGCCTCGTACACAAAGAGGAAGATAAGAAGATAACCCTAGTTAAGACGCAGATATATGCCAGTGACCTTGAGTGGTTACCTTGCGTGTTCTGTACTGAGCTCACGCAACGCGTCGTTAATCCAGCCAGTAATAGGACTCGCCGATCAAGGAGCGCTGTCCCAAATTAGATGCATAATTAATGTATTATACATAAAACAAAAGGTATTTTAATAAAACAGCTATACTAAAAGATGAATAATTTAATTATCTTTGAAATGGTGAAAGTTTCAGAAAAATACCCTTTATAGATTTTGCGTGATTCTCAGTTTTTTATCTGCGTTAGACACAACTTTACAAATTAATTTCACTATGTAATATAAACTAAAATATTCATTTATTAAGTTATTAAGAAAATGCTCTAATTTAATAAATATTCACCACATATTAGTGATAAATGATTATATTTCTGTAACTAGGTTTGTACAAACACTTTTACACGTCAATCATATTTTAAAAATTAGATGAGGTCGCCGTTTCCTATCTGACTACTCTGAGAAGAAAGGACTTTAAAAGAGACTGTGATGTTACAGTCTCTTTTAAAGTCCAGACATAATATTGGTCAGATCATGTGAAGACGATGTAAATTGGCGTCTGAAATGGTCTTTTGAGGAAAGAACCACGCAGATTAAGTGGACCTGTCCAATCAGTGCACGCATTTGTCAGTAATCGTGTAGGTCAACTCAGAACGTAACTAGCTGAACGATTCGACGAACAATATCAAAGAAAGGACATTTGGTTAGGCCGCATAAACTAGGTACTCAAACTGCTAGACTATCATCAAAACATTCTGAGACAAAAAAAATTACCCACATAGTCCTCACATTCACAATAATGAAAATAATATAATATACTAAATAAAATATATTAGGGGAGTGGGACAGAGTAGGCTAACAAAAAAAAAAAAAAAAAAAAAATATATATTAAATGCGTTTAACGCTAAACGTATTTAAAACATAGTTCTGTGTCTGCCAATCATTTGAAGATTACAGAGACAGAATGATGTTTTAAATATGTTAAAAAAATGCTTAGTGCAATATAAGATTTGATTTCGTTTCATTCAGTTGAAGTATGTGAGGAGTCCCACATACTTCAACTGAATGAAACGAAATTTAAATCATATATTAAACGCACACTATGCACTAAGCATTTTTTTTTTCATTTATCAGCGATGTAATCGCCTAGGATTATATCGCTGATAAAAATGCTTGGGTCAACGCTGGTCCTGCTCCACAATGGCGCATAAACGAATACCTAAATAATAATAATGTTGGAGCTGCTGAAGATTTTAAAAACTATCCTTGCATTGTATAAATTGAATCTCTTAGCATTGTAGAATTGCATAGCACATGTGTGAGTACTATGTACCGACTACAAAGCTACCATTTAGGTATTGGGTATGTCTTTCATTGACTTGAATGTGCCCTGGCGGCTGAGAGTATGTCATGCTCACTCTAATGTCTCCCTGACGGTGGTGCGTGTGTTGGATCGTTTAGCTCCCTTCAAAATGGTTGAGCTGAAAGGTGCTAATCCATTCGTCATCTTCGTGGATGGGCGCCGCCATTAGGGACTGGTAATCTTTTAGCTGCCACGGTTTATTTTAATTTAATTTTTGAATTGTTTTTTTTTTTAATTTCTATTACGGACGCTTTTAAAGTTTTGCATCGTTCTCACATGTATAAATTCAAAATGAATGATGTAACCAATATTTTGTTACCATAGGTATCTTGATTTAAAAGAGAGAAGACGGAGCAAGAAACTTCCGGGAGTTTCTTGCTCCGTCTTCTCCATAGGTACCTGACCGACCCATTGACAATTCAAAAGTGCCTGTAATTGGTTTATTTGAAATAAATGCTTTGAGTTTTGAGTTTGGCGTTAAACGAATTATGTGACTTGTGGTGCAACCGGGCCTTATTGTAGGAGCACTCAGAGGAACGCAGTGCCTGCCGCGAGCGCAACTTAAACTTTGCGGGCTATCAATCCGTGTGGTTATTTAGTCAAAGGCTTCTTTAATAGTAGTAGTACCTGGCACTCAGCATCACCGACGTAGCAGCAGTCGCCGGACACAGATGTGGGCGCCCACAGGTGCTCGCCGCTGATGGCGCTGTCACTCCAGTCGGGCGTCGAGCGCAGCACCCGCGCGCCACCGACATCGCCCGTCCGTCTGCAACAACCACAGAACATGTTAGGAAAAAAAAAACGATGTCTTCATCTCTTTTCATCAACTGTCCTATCGCAGATATGCTGGAAAAGATTTCTTTAGAAATAAGCATCAAATTTGTACGTATTTTTTTATGTTCTTTTCTCTTGTGCTTATATTGTCTGTACATAAACGGTTAAATAAAATAATAAAATCCCATACTACTTAATTGGAAATTAAGTTAATGAACTAAATTACAGTCCTCACCGACAGGAGGCCTGTGCAAAAGCAGTGGGAACTTTCTAGGCTGATTATGCATTAATAAGCACTACTTAATTAATAATGAAAATTATTTCACAACTGTACGGCCATCCAAAGATGAGACTTGTTTTTTTTTTCTTTCGCCTTCTAAGCTTTCCGATTAAAAAACACGGCACGTTTTAAGCGCAGGCCAGACTGGGAACGAAGCTAAGTTCGTTCAGCTTTGCTCATGTAGCTACCACGTCTTCTCATATATCGGTTCATAGTAACGCGGTGTGAACCGCAGTATGGAAACACGCGGTAGCTACATGAGCGAAGCTAAACGAACTTACCTTAATTCCCATGTGGCCTGCGCTTAAAACCTAAGATTTCAAGATCTGCTAGACCTTATCGCGCTGGTGCAGTAAAGAACAATATCATGGTTATAACTATGAAGAAATGAACCAAATCACGCATCAAATAGAATGTTGCACGAGCAAATAATATTGGTTGGATTTATAGATAACCAAACTAATATCAAAGAACAAACAATAAACTAATATTAACCGCAATTCCGTACACAATACACAATATTCATAAAAGTATAAACCATGAACGATTTATTACAAATTAATACAGAGATAGGTAGTAAAATCCATAATTTGATTTGGCGCCAAAATGTTTCATTGGTTACGACCACAGATTAAAACTAATAAAATATTTGGTACGTTATGTAAGCAGTATTATTTTTTTACAAACTTTTTTCACACATTTGGCCGTAGGTAATGTATAATTTATACAAATACATAGGAGGTGCTATATTCATTGTAAACTTACATGGCACGTTGAATTGTACCAGTATATAAACACGAAAACCATGTCACCTTTGATTATTGAAATCTCCATGTCTAATTTTATTGGTATAATATTGTTTTATTGTGTCTTCTACGAAGCACTTGCAAGTAATGATAAACATATTACACAGTACTATATTTTGGAGAGAAAAGTATATTTGCATAACTAAATAATTCTTTTTGCGCAAAATAAAATTCAGCAGTAAGTACCTACCTACATTTTGGCAGGGAGCCAAAACGTTAACAACGTTACACGACAGAAATGCTCTAGGAGATTTTAATACATTCATGAAAGGTTTTAATTTATAATGGGGATAATAAATATCTGTACAAGTGCGAAATGTTGATGCGAAACCAAATTTACAATAATATGAAAATACATCTTCAGAACTCATTGACAGGCCTCTGGGTCATTGTCAACCCTTTGTCTGTTTTCTATTGTAATGCAAAATGTTCAGCTGAATAAAGGGGGTTCTAAGTGTATGTGAAAAGAATTAACAAGGTCGGCTGTATAACAACATGTATTGATACCATAATGTTTTCACATAATTTATGTGATATTACCATTACTGTTCTAATAACGAGTAATTTATCTCAAACATTTTATTTTATTGAGGATAGTGCTTTACCCGTGCTCTGCCAAGCTTCAAGCTCAATCAGTTATTCACTATAAATACAACTATTACTCAAGGAATTATCGTACTCCAGAGATATCTCTGCTATATGTTCAAGCACCATCAGTCATCAAATGACATTGATGACAGTAGGTGTACCATAGATAATAATATTGAGTTTTTCTCGGTTTTTCGACGTGTCAATGTTTACTTCATATAGTTCATCTCGAAGAAGGACAATACCGTATCTTAACGACCAAAATAAGAGGAAATCGATAAACTACTTTTATCGTTAACGATTTTGATTCGGCCTTGTATTTAAGATGTATCTCGAATGAAAATACGTGAGGTGTAGATAAGTCGTTTTAAACTTAACGACGAGGTTAGTGGAGAAGCTTTAGTAGTGATAAGTTTATAATTAATACTTAAACTTCCAAAATACATTAACGAGTCTTAGTTTAACACTTTCGACCTCCATCCACTTTTCATAGAACTCATTCGCCATGCCGCCATACATATTGGAAGTGAACCGTCCAGGAGGGTCACCGGCATTACGTTTGCGCTAAAGTTAACCATCCCGGACGGTCAAAGGCATTAGGTTTTAAACCGTGTTATAAAACACTAAAACGAAGTAAAATTGTGTTTTCAGGAGGCCTTGTCGCTATATGTATTTTCCAACCTTTTAAATTTTTTGTGAATATTTGTAACCGTGAACAAAAAATATTTTAAAATAAAACTGCTGGGATTTTAAAACCAACGCATATACTAATAAATCATGTTAAAATATACATCAGATTTTATTTTCACGGTTTAGAATGCTGTGTTCGCTAAAAAAACCTACATTTAAAATGAGCCCTTTGCGAGGGCTCCCGGCATCCCATGACTAGGTGAACCCTCCAAGAGGGCTCCCGGCACTGAACGTGTAATTCTCAAGGCCCACAGATAGGGTACGAAGGCTTTGGCTCGATAGCTGAGTAGCCGTAATCATGTAGTGATCGCCATTCGCCAGAGTGCCTGGTCTCACAAGATTAATCTAGCCAATGAACGCTGCAGCTAATATTGACGATGGCCATGTAGCAAACGTAGGCGCATCGTTGATGGATAAACTATTACTATTACTCAGATTTAATAGTAGACAGTGGATAAAGTCAAGGTCTGAAGTGGTTTTCGAAAGTCACAGAGAGCTCAAATTAATGACGATAATTATATTTCACGAGGATCTTCTCGAGGGCTTATAAAAAATGTTTTGTTTTCTTATGCGAACATATTCTTTAGTGAATCCGATTCAAAAGAACTCGTTTCGATCCTGTTTTTTTAACAGAAAAACACTATGTTTCATATATAAAGAGTAGGTAGGTACCTATTAAGATTTCTCTCAGACGATCCATTGATTTGTTTTTGTTCATTCGCTTGCAATTTGAGGCTGGCACGAATAATGTATCAGCGCAGTTGTATAGTACTCGGTATGTATATGTGGCACAGCACAAATGAGGCAATCAACAGGTTGGTTGTTTAACCCTCAAGAAGCTCAAACACGCTAGTTAGGTATTCCTGATTCTGAACTGAAGGCAAAAGGAAATCAGGCCAGCAAAATCTCTGTAAAAGCTTCCTAAATTGAACGATTCAGATATTAGAAAAAAATCGGCCAAGGTGAGGTGGCTTGATTGCGGTTTGTTTTCATGTGGTAATGGGATTATTCTGTCAGAGAAATCTCAGACAAATATAAGTAATCTAAGTTTGTTATTATGTAGCCCAGTAGATACGTGGCAGATCGTGGGTGTTTCGTAGAACATCTCTTCCTATTCTAGCTACGCCATGTTGGCGTAATAAGCTAGATCTTGTTATTTTTAAATAGGTAATAATTACGCGTCGTATCGTATTTTCTTGATAGCTCGTTGTTTGTCTAGTTATCCTACCTAACGCAGCCGAGGCTAATGTACGAATACCTACCTACCAATAGAGCCTCCCTCCAACCCACTGCTCCTACCTTAATCAGATTTCGCTCGGTCTTGACCAGATTTATCGAATAAAAACTCTTCTTCTATTCAATTTTAAATAAAGAATGGAAAAGAAATTATGAGAAAAATGTCAGCGATTGTTTTTTCAGTAGAATTTTGCAGTCATACCAAAGGCACTCATTATTTAAAAGCGCATAAAAAAATTAAATAGCTTCTAACAACGAATAAAAAGCAAAATATATTCTGGAATATTAATAAATATAGTGTATTTACAATATTGTAAGTGAGCTTATAATTTTTTTTTAGTAGCATTTGCGTTCATCTTGTAGCAGAAATATCTAGAACTGTCCTTTTTTGTTCACAGTAAAATTAGTAAAGATGGACTGTGCGATCTGTAACCATACGACGGAGGGCTGCGCCTGCATTAAGTGCAGCATGTGTGCGTCACAGTTCCACCTGGAGTGTGTGAGCAGCGAGCACCTGGTACCCAACACAAACAGTTGGCGATGCTGTCGGTGCGAGTCACTCCTCAGAGCCGCTGCCAAACCAGCCAAGATCGAAACAGACGTCCGTGCGTAGAATGTAACATTGTCGAAATGGTAAATTGATTGTGAACCTTCCATCGTGGCATATTTGGAAATAAAATGTTTTGTTACCAGTGCTCTTTTGTTTGATTTGTCACAGCACTTCACACACTAGCATTGTAGAACACAGGTACACAACCAAGAATACAACATGGGTCATGCTTTTAGATTTGAAAAGGTCAAAGTAAGAAGGCTCGCAAGGACCTGAAGACTGACTTAAATTCTTTATTAACCAGTTTAGTTCACATTCACAATTGTACAAGGTTGGCAAACAAAGTTAAATGTCGCAACTTATGTGTATTAAAATTAAAAACTGCGATATAATACCAAACTGCTTCTGATAGTACATACTACGATGCGGAATAATGACGAAAATTCAAGGAACTCTGAGAATGAAAGTGGCTGGTTATAAGAGCAAAGATTTTAATCAATTGAAATCTTTATAAGGAGTAGGGGACTGTGAGAAAAACGATATGGCTTGATAGAGAAGTATCTATTATAATTTAATTTAATTCTAACTATCCCAAATACATAAGGATAACGCCCAGTTCAAATGATTCCAGTACCATTCCAGTCCAGCGATTGATACCAGCGCTGGAATGTCACCGGAATAATGTGTACCACTGCTCTGGAATGCACTGCAATGTACTCATTCCAGTGAACAATCCAGTCCAGTGACTGGATTGACAATCTACTTTTTCATTCCAGCCTGCCTATTCCAGCGTCACTGGAATAGTGTAGACGGCCAATGCAGTGTTGGATTAAACGTTCAACAGTGAACCTGCATTGTATTTTGTTGTTTTTTGTCTGACTGAATGACTGGAGTAATATAGACGATATGATCCAGTCTAGCGCTGGACTGGATTGACTCACTGGAACCGCAGGCATTAGGGTAAAAGAATGATCATGATGAATAATTAGCGCGGAAACTATCTACAGAGATCGTAACATAGTTTAACATACTGTAGTAGTTAATACTGCCTCAATCACAGGTAAGTACCAATTCGTTTCCTAGCTGATGCGAGGCCTTCACATTTGTTTTTGTTGCAAGTACCTACATATCCGGCTCAGTAGTTGTAGAGTTGATAGATTATAGGCATCTACGCATGTAGATGCCTATAATCTATCAACTCTATTTCTATTTAGTTATAACACTGTTGATGTTCATAATCTTCTTAAAGGGGTTGCACGTCTGACGTAAAATGCGTCGCTTAACGCCAGGAAGTGCTAAATTTACACAGTTTTATTCCTGAGTCTATTATAACAAGAAATAATTGAATCCGTCTCACCTTCGAGCATGTATTTCCCTTAACATGTCCACAGAAGATTCCAAACATACATGAACGCTTCGTAGGTGCAAAAAACCCTATAAAACTATGGTTTGTGCTTTCAAGTCATCGCACTAACGAGACGTGTATAAATAAACCAAACTGCCGGGCAATTAAAGCGGTCGCCGCGCATGCAGCTAATCATGTACGGTACGGCTACATGTCTACGGCTATTTATTTTGTCCACGCTGCATGCAATTATATCGGCGACCTCGATCGTCAACAATAATACTGGGGAACAATGGCTCCTTTGTTACAACAAAAATAACACTTTAAACCAAGCCAATTAATACACCCTTTGGAAAGGGATCTTGATGGAAATTTGTTCGTTGTTGTAATTGTTGGAGTATAGCAAAAACAAATCGATCCTACTTCAACACAGTCTGTCTCTTTCTAAGTCATAAATATTATTTTTTTCTATCCGAGCCCGCCCTTAACCACTTGATGAAATGCTTACTTTCTCATAGTGACTGTACTATACTTTTAGCCTTGTGTGGGATCACACGTCTCACATAATACTAGTAGAACACACCTTCCTATATATAAAGAAAAGGATAATAAACGTATTATTGAAATCCTTAGAACGGTCTTTCCTTTAGTGTCCAACCTTTAACCCTAACAGGTTATGGGCCCAGGAACGCTAATCGAAAGTGAGAACAAATAATATAATGTGAATTTAAAAGGACACTGAATAATAAAAACTTTCTGTGCATTTACCAATATAAATAAAAAGTTATTTTAGTGAGAGTGCTTGAAAATGGATCTAAGATCTTAAAGGAACATAAGACAATTTGATGGAGATAAGTATAGTGTGTGGAAATTAAGAATTCGCAATCTACTATGTGAACTGGAAGTACTGATCGTTATCGTGATCGACGATGAAGCTCCTAACCCCCGAACTTATGGCTGCATGTGCATCGTACAGCTATAGCAGTATTGTCACCGCAATGGAGACATTGACTGAAGACAATATAACATTAGCTTTTGTGAAAACGGCAAAAGGGACATTTGAAAAAGCATTGTTTTCTTACAAATGAGCTTTAGAAAACAAAAGAACCAACAATAAAACGGTTCAGTTGGTGAGCTCGAAACCGCATACTGGAAACACTTCTGGATTTGCTTTTATGATGGGCAGTGATACAACTGAAAGTAAAGACGGGCCAAACGATATTACTTTTGTTTTGGATTATGGAGCATCTGATCATTTGATAAATCGAGAAGATTTGGCTCTAAACGTCACACACGACGAAGAAAGGTAATCTCCCGGTTACTAGTGAGATGGGCGTACCAGGCATACTACAGGATGTACTTTTCTGTTCTAATATATCCTAGGGGATATAGGAGTAGGCTGCAGGACCTACTGTCGGTAAGGAAAGTGCAGCAAGCAGGTATGACGGTCGTTTTTGATAGAAACGGCAATGTTGTTGTGTACAATGATGGTAAGCCGGTAATGAAGGGTGAGTTTTTGAACAATCTTATTGGCGTTAACTTTCTGCTTTTTAAACATGCTTTAAATAGCGAATGCTCATTAAATAGAGTCGTATACAATAAATATGAATTGTGGCATCAAAGGTTGGGCCATAGTGGCAAATCAAAATGTATGGAAATAGAAACAAACTATTTTGTGATATTGATAAAATTGATAATATTATGCCAAGCGATAAATTGTGTGAAGCTTGTATTTTTGGAAAACAAGCATGTTTGCAATTTAACAAATCAAAACAAAATATTTGAAACGATCTCTATTTAAAGTGCACACAGATGTTTGTGGACCGGTCACTCCTTCGTCTATTGATGGCAAAAATTATTTTGTGATTTATGTGGATGAATACACGATGTTTTTATTACGTTTCGGAGTTATGTCGCAAAAAGCGAAGCTCGTTTTTGTCTGAGAATTGTTAACTTATATTGTGATAATGAAGTGGAATGTGTATCCAATGAAATGAAAGAGTTCTGTGCGCGGATAGGTATTAGCTACCACTTAACAGTGCAACATACTCGGGCTTTGAATGGAATTGCCGAAGGTATGATAAGAACAATAACAGAACGGAGTCATACAATGGTACAAGGGTCTAAATTAGATCAATCGTTCTGGGGTGAGGCTGTGTTACTTATTTAATAAATATCAGTCTCACGACAGCACTGGGGTTGCATAACACACCTTATGAGTTATGGCATAATACTAAGCCGCAACTGAAGTATTTAAAAGTTTTTGGTTCTACTGTTTATTTTGTTAATAAAAGTAATACATCGAAATTTGACAATAAATCGTCAAAGGGAATTTTCGTTGGTTATGAACCAAATGGTTATAAGGTGTTGGTTGTGGTAGAGGAAACAGTTTGTTGGAGTCAGATATGTGGTAATGGATGAGATTAATTTCCATTAAATTGGCCAGTTAAATCTGAGCCTGAACGGATTATGGCTAGACGTAGCAATAAATCTGTTGATAATTCTGACTTTGGGTCACCCTTTTGAAAAGAGGTGTGAATCTGATAAATCATTCAGATTGTATAAGTAAACAAACGGAAACAGTTTGTTGGATTGGAGTCAGAGATGTGGGAATGGATGAGATTAATTTCCATTAAAAAGGCCAGTGAAACCTGCGCCCGAACGGATTATGGCTAGAAATAGTTATAACTCTGTTGACAACTCTGACTTTGTACACCCGTTTGAAAAGTGGTGTGGATCTGATAAATCATTCAGATTGTTTATGTAAACAAACGGAAATAATACCTGCTAATTAATCTGTATATGATACAGGGGAGCGCTTGAACTGGTCTTCATATCACAATGGCAATGAATTAACTTTATCTCGAGACAATGAAACATCCCATAATTTGAGACGAAGTAGTAGGATCCAAAACATGCTTACAGTTTCTTATAATGAGAATTATGGTGAGGACAGTATTTATAATACTGCTCGTTGTGTGCTGAATCTTTAATATTTCAAATACTTCAATCATATACAGAAATTAAATCCAGGGATATAAGCATCTAAGGGAAAATGCTATCAAAGAGGAAATTAATTTTCTTATTGACAACGATACCTGGTGTCTAGTACCAATAGAAATATTATCGATTGTATTTGGTTATTTACAGTTAAGGTTTGGAAAACCCTTAAAGTATAAAGCGAGATTAGTGACTCGAGGTTTTAGTCAGAAATGTCTGATTGACTATATATATAATGAAACGTTATTTACAGTTAAAAATGATAAGTTTGGAAAACCCTTGAAGTATAAAGCGAGCTTAGTGGCTCGTGGTTTTAGTCAGATAAATCTGATTGATTATAATGAAACGTTTGCACCTGTCGCAAGGATTGCAAGTTTTAGACTAAAATGATGTTTAGCGAATCAATTTAATTTGTTTGTTCACCATATGGATGTAAAAATTGCATTTTTGAATGGGAAACTGAACGAGGAAATCTTTATGACTATTCCCGAGGGTATCCCGGCTGCAAGTAGTATGGTTTGCAAATTAAATAAGTCATTATATGGATTAAAACAGTCTGCACGCTGTTGGTTCCAAATGTTTGATATAAAGGGGGTTTTCAATACTCATCATTGGACCGGTGCATTTAATTTTAATGCTGGTCATGATAAAAAAAAAAAAAAAAATGTTTTACTTTATGTGGACGATCTTGTGATTATAAATACTATGAATAGTTTCAAAACATACATAATGAACACTTTTAAGATACGTAGACTTAAAAGAAATCAAATGTTTTCTGGGAATCAAAATAACCAAGTCTGAAAACAAAGTTACTTTGGATCAAGAAATGTAAATAAAAACAATTCTTGAGAAGTTTAACATGAGTGACTGTAATTCTGTCACTACACCGCTTGAAAGTAAACTAGATTACGAAGCATTAAATTCGAGTGAAATAACAAGTGCCCCTTGTAGAAATCTTATTGGGTCACTCGACCTAAGTTCTGTTTTTCTGTAAACATCTTAAGTTGATATGCAAGCAAAAACAACCATTCATTATGGTCACACTTAAAAACGGTCTTGCGTTATTTAAAGGGAACCATAAATCTCAATTTAAGTTTTACACGAAATTAAAAAAAAAATATTCTAAGTGGCTTTGTTGATTCTAACTGGAGTAGTAACGAAATAAATAGAAAAAGTACTACGGGTTATTAGTTTAAATTATTTTATCAATGCACAATATGCTGGCAAACAAACAGGCAGCAAACAGTGGCAACTTTACCCACTGAATCAGAGTACATGGCTCTATATGAAGCAGTAAAAGAAACTCTGTGGTTAAAGTCATTAGTAACAAGTATTGGCATTGCGATTCCAGATTCTATTTGTATTTATGAGGATAATAATGGATGCATAAGCATCGCGAATAATCCTACTAGTCACAAAAGGTCTAAACACATTGATATTGAGTATCATTTTTCTAGAGAACAGACGTTGAGAAAAATGTGATTAAAATGGTTTATGTTTCTACAGATAACCAGCTGGCTGATATCCTGACAAAATCATTACCCGCAGTGCGTTTCACCTAGATGAGAATGAAACTCGGGGTGACGTTGTAATTGTATACAACGTGGTCAAATAAATGATAAGGATATGATAATTATAAGAGCTTGGTTATAATAAGTAGATGAATAACATTAATATTATCCAGTTATAATGGATGAATTGATAAATGATGGTCTGATTAGGTTTTTCTGGGTTTCCCTAATCCTGCGCAATGAATGTTGGACCATGAAGATTGTATTCCCAGAGAGAGAGAGAGAGGAAGGTGTGTGATTTTGTAATTGTATACAAATGTTTGATATATTATATCGTAATTAAAAAGAAAGGGATTTATTTTTGAGGGGGCGTGTTGGAGTATAGCAAAAACAAATCGATCCTACTTCAACACAGTCTGTCTCTTTCTAAGTCATAAATATTATTTTTTCTATCCGAGCCCGCCCTTAACCACTTGATGAAATGCTTACTTTCTCATAGTGACTGTACTATACTTTTAGCCTTGTGTGGGATCACACGTCTCACATAATACTAGTAGAACACACCTTCCTATATATAAAGAAAAGGATAATAAACGTATTATTGAAATCCTTAGAACGGTCTTTCCTTTAGTGTCCAACCTTTAACCCTAACAGTAATTTCATCATAAGTACCTGGTCGACCCAGCTCTGCTCGGCTGAAAATAGAGAATGCTCATTTAATAGTATAGGATAGTTCATACTAATTCCATATAGAGTACATACTAATTCCATGTTGCCATGATAGTAGGTACTTACTAATTCCATGCTGCCATGATAGTGGGTACTTTCTTATTCCATGCTGCCATGTAATGACATGGTAATGACATTCTAAAGTAGCTATCTTGTTCTAAAATATTGGGCGACCGAGCTCTGCTCGGGTGAAAATACGGAGAAAACTAATTCTAGCTAATTAAATCGATTTTTCGCCCCCGTATAGGGGTTATATTGCAACTTTCATCGGCCGAGCCGTTTTCAAGAACGTGATTACAAATATATAATATATACAGGGTGTCAGGGACATCGACGCGAAGCCGGTTATGCCATGGGGTCAGTACATGATTCTGAAACAGCTGTTTCATAGAAAAGTGCAATACTTACGCGGTCAAAATGTATGAAGCAGCTGTTTTTTTTTTTAATAACCGTAGAAAAATTTCAACGCGCCGTGGCTCAGAATCATGTACTGAATCCATGGTAACCGGCTTCGCGTCGATGTCCATGCCACCCTGTATGTATATATACAAATAGTTCTCGTTTAATATAGGATAGTTTAGTATAGGATAGGTTTTTTTTTTTTTTTCTTTATTTTAAGGGCTTTATCGCTGAGCGAGTATAGGATAGGATAAGATTTTGTTTAATAAATAATTTAATGAAAATAATTGTTTAGAACAGGGACATGAACTATGCAGCTTTCTATTCCAAACAAGAGGTGGTTTGAAGTCAATATTGAAATAAAGGTTCTACGTAAAGGTCCATTTACAAATCTCAAATATAAAATATTCGCAAACCACACAGCTTGTCATTGCGACAGCGTCGGCGTCGGCGGCGTCGTTTGCCTTTCAGTCAACCCTCATTAATTCTAAGATTATCCTTCATTTGCCTAAGACCGCAGCTTAGCGTGAATACGATAAAGCAACAGCTTTTATGTATTATGTAAACTTGCGCATCAACTGCGTCATGGTTTTAAAAGAAAAAACACTTTATTGAATGGACACATACATACATACATAAACTACAGAACGCCACCTGCTACGATCCATACATACTCCTGTTGCCTCCTTTACGTTCATACATCTGGTCATACACGCACGCGCCGGTTGCGAGTACTACGTATGACCTTTCTGAAGAACATCACCAATAAGGTCAGTATATAACCTCCTGGGACGTCCCCTGAATGGACACCAAGCAGGTAAAAGGTAATTAGTCTGGTTGCAATCGCGGTACCTATAAGCGTGCGATCAAAGCTTTGACTTCTAACTGTAGTAATAAATTAATTTTATTCCCATTAGATCGTTGGTTTGAACCCAGACAGGCTGGTTGGTTTGAACCCATACAACTTTGTGTAAATAATTTCATCACCACTGGTCTTAAAACGGTGAAGGAAAACATTCGAAGACATGTGACATCTACCAACCCACACTGGGCCGGCGTACTGTAGACCGATAAAAGGCTCTCGAAGACATTGCAGCTTAAATTTTATGGTGTCGATGTTTTGCTTGAAATGGCTTTTAATAGCCAATATTATGCATAAATATATCATAGGTTATAATCTGGTTGGCAAATTGGCATCGCAAGCGTTACCTTTTAAAATGTAAGCTCCAATATCTTCAAGAGCCTTTTTTCGATCCGCAGTGCGGCGTGTTAGATTACAGCCCACTCCCTCTCGAAGAGAGGAGGCCTGTGTCCCAGCAGTGGGAACATTATTGGCTGATTATGGATTCGCATTAGCAGACTGAGATATAAGAAAATGACTTATAAGTGATACAGAATAAAATATTATCTCTGAAATACGAATGTAAAACTGTAAATCAGTTCGCTATCCACATATACTATCCTTCAAGAAATATAACATGTGTGACGCGCATGGAAGTTATTTCTGTATGTATTATTTTAGTTCAACAAACAATACCATAGTGTACTTACTAACATGTAATACAAACTTACGTAGAAGTTCAACGTACATAGCAAATAAGCCAGTGCGTTCAGCGTTGTATAACAGTTGCCGACAATGGCATCGTAGAGGACTATGTGCTAATAGGTAGAGCATGTGGGCGAACCGGTTCTGCTCAGACGTATCTTGACTCAACCGGCTTGCATCCACGGTCACAGGCTAGGGCTTTACTTAAGTACAGACTCATTTAATTGGGTTACAGATCCGTGATACATTATAATATTAACCCTTTTATCACTGGATTCCGGTTGACTGTTACCGTTGTATTGTGGTCACATTTTCAAAGTAATAAGGTATACGAATCGGCTATTGGTTTTTTCAATAAGGAAGTCCTTGGTGTGACCTCAGAGTTGTTTTTTAGCGTGTGTAAAAAACTTTACTTCTACACCATTTAGAATTTTAAGGTTTTATACCTACTGCCAGTAGTAAACACTAGAGCTACCTTTACTTTTTTTGGTATAATTTTCACGTCATTCTGTGCAGTAATATCATGTGCAAGCATAAACTCTACAGTAAAAGGACATTCCCGCCATTAAAATTTGAGTCTCACAGAGTAAAGTTCAGATACCACATGCACAAATAAGCAGACTATCAAACATCTGTATCAGTAAAGCATATAAATCTCTAACAGTGCGCTGTGCAATGTGGGTCGTCACGCTGTTTCGACAATAAGAGTAAACACGGCGTATCAGTGGTTTAATATCCCGTGAAACGTAAACTGTGGTAACTTTGAAAAGTGGGGTATTTACAGTGCATTTTAATAATTATTTCCCTTACTTATAAACGTTGCTTTAAGTTAAGACAAGCTTTAAAGTAAAAAAAAAATAAGTAGGTATGGCTAAGCAAACATTATTCATTACTTACATTTAAGGCAAAAGCGTCAGGGTAGCCCGCGAAATTCAAATTTTCTTAAGTTTTCTGCAATTTGCAGGTCAGTATCAGGTTGTATATTGTTCTAAATATGATCCGCGGCCGTATCAAATATTTATTTATAGAATTATAATCATAAAAATCATCAATACAACTCTCTAAGTTCATATAATCCTATTGAATGACTATTTCATGAAATCTTGACAATTTAGGATTATTATAACTTAAGATCGCTGATTCTAATGATCAAAATTCTGTATACCCATAGTTGTTACGGTCGCGAATCATATTCTAATCAAGATACAACCTGAAACTGACCTGCAAATTGCAAAAAACGTAAGAAAATTTTAATTTCGTGGACTTCCTTAGCGCATCCCCTTTAAGCAAAGTTTATATAAGTAAGGGGGTAGGTATATGGTAGTAATATGTCACTAAATGTGGTTAACTTTAGAATCATGGTTTACTGGCTTCTGAATTATACGTTGTCAAGTTAATATTAAATGTTTATAATCTTATACCGATTGTAATTCCGTGTGTAAAATTGGTGTGAAGATAAGGTAGTTGCAGAAAACCATAATAAAACAGGCCGATAAGGTATATATTTTTTTATGCGATAAAAACAAACTTAGTTTTCCAGTATTTCATCACCAAGTTGCGTATACCTTACATTGATCCAAAAAGTACAATAGGTAATGAATGACTCATACCTTCGGAACATGTTGAGTAAGTATTGCAGTTTCGTCAATAATGGTGATGTAAACAAAAAAGAACAAATAAAACGAACGATGTTTTTGTTTAATGATCGCAATGTTGTCCGAAACAAAATGCTATAAAAAAATGCTCGTCATTTTGCACGAGCATTTTTCGTTGCTAATATTCTATAGGGATTATCCTTGTACAGTACGAACTAAAGCGTAGGTAGAAAATATCTGTTTTTTTTATTAATATATTTGTAGGTATAGGTAACTAATATTATTTAAAAAAAACTGGCCAAGTGCGTGTCGGACCACGCACAATGAAGGGTTCCGTAGTTGAGATGAATTCATCCCAAGAACAAACTTAACATTACAACAACAATATTCAGAGATTGACTATGTTATTTTAAGACCATAACGTTCTTATAGGTTTTCCTGTAATCTATGAGTAAAGAAACATTCTCCGCCTTTTTTTCAAAATTTTTGACTCAATAGTTTCGGAGATAAGGGGGGAATGGTCAATTTTCATAAATTTTCTTAAATATCTTAAAAAGTATTTAGCTTAAAATTATAAAAAAAATACATTTGAGATCCTCGCAACATGTCTTTTCATTTGATATGTCACACGGTTCCGTTTGCAAAACATTTTATTTTTATTTTCTTATTTGCGCCCCAAAATTCAAAATTAATTTATTTACGTTACACGTCCGTGTTTGGGTCACAAAAATACATAATTATGTGTACCAAATTTCAACTTAACCGGTCCATTAGATTCGAAGCAAATTGGCTGTGACAGACGGACAGACAGACACACGAGAGACGACACACTCTTCTATTGCAGGAAAAACATTCAAAAAGTAAATTCTGAAATCCTATTCAAAATGTTTGGATCCCTCTACGAGTGTACTCTATATCCAGACAAAAGACTTACAGGTTATTGAATTTGTCAGGTTATTCGATAATTCAACAAATTTTAGATATCTATAGAGAAAAATCGCTCTCCACAATAGTAATAATTCAAATAATTCAAAAAATATTGAAATTAGGTCAGATGATTCTAAGCGTACCTAGTGTAGATTCGTGTTCAGATTATTATTTGGTTCTGAAGATTTTAGGGTGACGTTCACTTTTGACTTAATTTCTGTTTTTCAACTTATCGTGGAGATTCGGGGCTTCGTCATCCAACCTCGTTTGACTTGATCCATCACCCTTTCTTGGAACACATCAAGTGGTTTCAAAATGTCAACTTTCCTTACAGTCATGTATGATAGGTACCTCTTAAATGGAGCATGACGCATCCTCCATTACTCGAAGTTCGACATTGACCTGTGACAGCACAATAAGTTCCTTTCACTTTTGAAAAGGGATAAAATAAATTCCAATTTATCATGGACAAGATTAAGAACGGATTGTCGAACTACAAATTTGTCTGTTCTTCTCTCAATTTGTTTGTTTTTTGTTTCATTTAAATAATAACGTTGGTACGTTTACGTGCTTAGCTTTATGATTGTGATCACGTAGATTATTTCCATTTGAGACTTGTCTACATTCTGATCTCATAGTGTGACGCACGCAGATTAAAGGGAGCTTATACACTTTGTAATAATGGAGCCACTGTGGGCAGTGCTAAGATTACCCCTAAGAGATTAATGGAATTACCGCATATTTGGTCAGTGACCAGAAGTTAAGTCAAGGCTTAGCCAGTGTTTACTTGTTATCCATGGTTTTAAGTTGATTGAGTTGGTAAGTAGGTACAGTTTATCAAATAGTTCCTTTGCCGTAATGTTGGCTCCATTGATAAACTTTAACAACGGTCCTATGTAGGTAGCGCCCCGTAGCGTATTCGTGTTCGTCCTACAACAGAGGAGCCAACATGGCTACGGCCAAGGAAATTCAACAAATAGCAACTGAAAAAAAAAAAAATGCTGCCAAGCATTAGAAACACATTGATTTTTCCTCGTGTAGATATTCGCAAATCATGGCCTTGTAACGTTATGACTGGAAATATGTTGGAACTATGTCGAGCATACCTACGGGGAACGCTTGTACCTACAGGGCTTTTTAGCAATTCTAAAACACAGGTTTTACAACGACTTTATTAAATCGCATAAAAAGTTAAAAGTAATTTCATGATATTTGAATCGTTAAGGATGTTGAAGACCACGTCAAGTGCATACAAATGCAGGAAGATGGACCCTGGAAAAGCCCCAGTAAAATTATTAAGAGTATAAAAAAACATGTGGCCTTTTTACTTCTGACTCGAAAGAAAGAGCTAGTTTCCGATTGCAAATTGTTAATTATTTTTAAACAATTAACCTTGGCGTTTGTTTTAATATCGTAATTACTTCCGATATTTTTGTACTCGAACGATATTTGATTGCTCATTCGCGAAATTATTGACTGCAGATTTTAAAAGTTACGGGCGAACCGACCACGACCCTTGCAAACAATTTAGCTTAGCCCTTGAAACAAAAGTTTTTTTGTGGTGATTAGACGATTGTGGGCCCTATGGAATGGTGTTTAAAGTTAACATTCCAGTTCGTCATTCAAAGTCACCGATCCGTTTCAGCGTCACGGAACGGTGCTATGGTTCCGCAGCATAATCGTGTGTCATACAGGTACTTATATACATAGGTACCATCGAAGAAGTTCATATCTAACCACCGTAAGGACTATTCTTGCTTGCAGCGCTCGGGGGCTATAGCACCGGGCCGGTAACAGATGTGGTCATCGCGTTCACGGGATTTAGTTTTGAAACTGGTTAGATATGAACTTCTTTGATGGTACCTGAATAAAACATAGTCACTGGATCAAAATGTTACTTTTTATGTGCCGCGGCAACTTGCTGTCACTTTATTGCTAGTGCGATAATACGATATCTGTTTTATGATGACAAAGATAGGGAAACATTGTTCTAATTAAATATGGTAAAAAGTTAATTTCGTCCTATTTTGTTTGGGCTGACGAGTAACAGAACGAAACCTTAAAAAGAATAGCACCTGCGTAATTGCATTTTAATCGTCAGTCATCGACGTTGATATGCTCATTAACATGAGTAATTACACACATAAATAATAGTATGGGCAAAAACATTTTTATTAAGTTCTAGTTTATTTGACAATAGTGCACGAACAAGGAGCTATCTTTGTGAGAGACTGGTGCCTGAAGTAGGTTTAAATAAAAACATGTCAAAGTTAATTTGGTAGGTATTTACATAACAAGGAACTCGATGTATATTCGATTACATTTTTGTAAGTTACAATGTCAGACATTTCATAACTCAATTGTTGTAAACGAGGTAAACGATAATAATTGATTTGATTGTCTCACGTTGAGTTGAGTGGGCTCTGTAGTAAGATGTCGTTCAAGGGTGATATGCTTGATGAAGCAGAAAGCTGTACTCAGTCCTTAAGTACTTGCAATTGTGTCAACAGAATCACCTGACTATATGACAATGTTGTCATACCTACGGTACATTAGCAATTCAAATAATTTCCGGTACAAGATATATAAAATAGAAATATTTATAAGTACACCCAAACTGATAGCAGCATCATTAAAAACACATTACGAATCAAATTCATGTTTAATGGCCTAAATGTTTCAGTTTGATCACGAGTCTAGAATAAAAATAATATCATTGTATTTTAACGGGTAGTAGATTTTGTAGAACTTGGATGAAAGTGTCAAGGACAGATCTGTCTGTACCATCAGTAACGCTATACGCAATGTAGGCCACGGAACATGAACGCGATCTGTTTTATAATAACACAGGCATGTGAAGACTTTGCACTAGATTTGCAGAAAACAGTTATCTTCACCAAGACTGACGCTGTCCGTTCCGATCTGGTGCGATTACCTACCGCACGACACCTTATCGTAGATAACAAACTGCCGGTTTCTCAGTATACCTACTTACTTTTCTTATTTAGGTGAATGAAATTTGTGAGTTATTAATTTATAGTTTTCATAAAAAAGACAGTTATTCGTAGTGCTAATTCCCTCTTTATTCCGAATATGATCAAATAAACTGTAAACAGAAATATTTAAAGTTTTGCTATGAACTATGATGTAACACAATACGGTATTTGTTTAATTGTAAATAAAATACGGATACACGAGTACCTATATATGGTTATAAATAGGCTTCCGCAAAACAATTACCTTGTTAAAGTAATCGCGACGTAAGGTCCGAATTAGATAATTGCATCGAATGACAAACAACAAGTTGACAATGTCAGTAACATCATCCTGTCTTAGTACACATGCACCTATATTTACTTTATGCCATGCTGTATAATATGTTTGTTTACCTTTGTCCTTTGCATCTCCTTTTCAGTTTGAGGTTGGGACACCTTTTGAACACAGAAAACGAAACACCATCTAAAAAACCCATGGCCGTTGATGTAATATCACATTTTATCACAAGAGTGGAGGTGAAGTACGATTTTATCACAGATGTTGTGCGCGAGCGTGGCGGCACTGGCGGCATGCGCCGTGACTAAGCGATTAGCGCTTCCACGGAGACTGTAGGCCTACGCGGGCATCAGCGGGCCCCGCGGACCGGCAACAGCTGAGCGCGCCGCTCTCCACGTCCCTTGCACGATGCACTTCACTGAACGTGCCGCGATCACTAAGCTCCTAGTCACCGTTCTGCATTTTTTTGTGACGTACTTGGGAGATCCTCCTCGCGATTGTTTAAGTAGTCATCGCGTCATGTTTACGAGCCGGTGATCTCGCACCGAGACATGTGTGAGCTCTGCGCGCGCGCTCACCTACGACTATGCCGTGTCACACGACATTTCCCATGTTAACCGACGTTGTATTTAAACTTTATATTAAGGCCTGTTGTCAATTCCAGTTCCATATTGTCGCACAATCTACTTTTCTATTAAATCAGTTAAGTAGGCACCAAGTAAGGTACACTCTCGTTGAAATATGTAGATAAATATTTCAAGCAAGATAATATTATAATTATCTAAATTGTATGTGCTTTACCTGAAGCGTTAGATAATGCTTTGCTGCGTAAAGTGACATTGTTAAACCTTGTATTTTCCAACAATGTGAACGTCTACTTGTGAACGTATACCTACATTATATAGTATTTTACAATAAGATTACCTGCTCCTGTTAAAACTAGGAATTTATGTACAACAAAGGACGTTATATACCTAATATTCTGAAGTGCGTTGCTCGTGTCTCATAGTGTAGAAGAGTCTATGACAAATTACAATTCGTAGAATAGATACCTACTGTTTCATAAATAAATAAATAACTCAGTCTGGCTAGTCTAGGATATATGGTTCAAAACTGTCTGCTGAATATTAATCATAAGCCAGTTCCAGTCCCATCTCACTCTAGATATTGTAAGTAATACCGGAGAATTTTGATAAACTTTCAGCAATAAATATTGTTTCATTTTCTTTTTTTGTCTTTATTATTCAAATTACAAATTTAGTTTTTCCTATCTAGTAAGGAAAATTTTTGGTCGAAATTATATATTTTATTTTTAATTATTAGCTTATACAGTATTCACATATGAATCATTCATAAATACCTACTTATAATTGGTTTATTGAAATGCGTCGGATATAGATTTTATTAGATTTGAACAAGTATATAAATCGATATAAATGAAGTTCTTTCACAACGTTTGTGATTTGATACGGATTTATATTTTTCATAATAAAAGCAATAAGTACAGCATAAAAAGACATACCTATTTGAATGTTATTTTCCTTAACTCTCGACGACCATCAGAGCGATATCTACTATTGTTTAATAATATTATATATAATTATTTCGTAGGTATTAATAAATCGGTATGATAAGATTGCAAACCAGAACCTCAAGATATACAACTTGTTCCTTTCGATCTTCCATAACTCTAGGGAATTAATGAGACTATGTCAAATAATCAACTGACATATGATTTTTTTTAGTAAATTTTATTTGTTTGTTTTTTTCATTTCAAAACATATTTTTTTAATAAATTTTATTTAGACTATCACTATCCATAAAAAATACAACGTCGCAGCTTCTTAGCTTTAAAATATGAATGATTTGTTTGAATGAAAATGAATTACTCGTACTTATCAATGAAACTTAGATACTCGAACTCTTAGATCTTCGAAACTGTGTATTTTTGGAACACTTGTTCCAGGACTTTTTGTATTATTTTTAGCATATAAACCTTAGATTATGGAACATCAAAAGGAACACGTTGTACTATTCATGTGTCTTTTGATACCCTTAGTAAAGACATCAACGATTAAAATACGTAGATTAAAAAAAATAGTAATTATTTATTACAATAGTCATAGGTATCGATTGCCAACTTGTCTTAATTTAATTTATGGTGAATCGAAATAGACGTCTTATCGTATGAATCAGAAGTTGTAATCGATTCGGCTCGTTTTGAATAACTTCTGTGTCAGAATGCTGGGCGTAGATTTATCTAAAATCATCCACATGCAGTGAGCAAACGTCACGCTAGAAGCGTGGTTGTACCAACGGAATAAACGTTATTTCCTTTACGAGGAACGATCTTTCTTCAAATATAATGGATATTGCATTTTTGGGAAGATACATTTATGTAAGTGATGCATACGACATATATTATTGTATTCTATATTCCCTACCTAACATTCATGACTGCCCTAAAAAAACAATCCATCTGCCTAGCCTTTTCCCAACTATGTTGGGGTCGGCTTCCAGTCTAACAGGATGCAGCTGAATACAAGTATTTTACTTGGAGCGACTGCCTATCTGACCTCCACAACCCAGTAACTGGGTAATACGATACCCCTTGGTAAGACTGGTTGTTAGACTTTCGATCTTCAGACGACCCGTAACGACTGTCAAAGACCCACGAATGATAGCCGAGACCAACGGCCTAATGTGCTTTCCGAGACACGGAGGAGTCTTGGTATGTAAAGATGGTCACCCATCCACGGACCAAATCCGGTCAGCGTAGCTTAACCTCACACTACTCATCACTGCCCTAATCCCAATTTAATTTGTCCAAAGCAGTTCTTCTTCTTCCATACTTCTATAAATTTATTTTAGTAGTCACCCTTTTCTAGCCATATCGCCTTCCACACAATCCGTCCATCGTAAGTTCATTTCTTTGGTCGCCTACCTCGTTTAATTTCATTTCTTTATAACAAATTCTTTCTCTTTAAGATTAATGGCACGCTTTGTTAAGAACACACTTGGTTATGGCTAAAGTCATTATAAGAGGTAACTTAATGGAAATATAACCGTAAGCTCGACCCTTCCTTTGATATCTTTGTAACGACACAATCGAGGTTGTAACCGATTCTTTATTGACTATTCAATTTAAATTAGCTTCTTCATAAATCGATTAATGACAAAGTTCTTAAGAAATATTTAACAGATTTTTAATCAATTCGATGTTTTCATTATAAAATCGATGATTTTGTCAAATTGAGTTTTAATTGTTTGAAAGTTTTTGATGAAAAGTTACCTGTCCGACCTTTCAGCGAAGTACGATAATTTTAAATATATTTTTCGAGACGCCATCGACTTTTAAACAGCGTCTTTTATGAGTATTTGGATCCAAACAAGTATCGACATAAAGGTTTACTATTCTCGGTGGATTTGAACCTTTTTCTGACGTAGTACCTTTCTATCGAGTTCTGCGAAAGCCTGCTATCTATAAACAGATAAACACATTACGATAACGTTACATAGAGCCTTACCTAGACCCCTAAAGGCCTGAACTGTTGGATACATGATCAATGTTATCGATCGTTGAAGTCACATAAAAAGTTTATTAACCTACATGAATCTTGATCATAAATACAAGCAAACGATACATGAATTTGTTATGAGAATTTCATTTATTTCGTTCGATCACTATCTGTTGTTAGCGCCCAGTTACAAACATCAGATTGTGATATTACACCGGAGTGTCGCATCCCATTGACTTGCAGATCAGTCTGTTCGCTGACATGTCGACTGAAGATTGCAATTTCATTTCGCGTCGCTCTTTCATCAGATCTGAAAGCTGCATTGAAACTCGAAAATCGGCAATCGGTATCGACAGTTTCCGTGTACCTACCTATTATTTATTTGTATTGTTCAAGGAGGTACTACTACAGAAATATACTATGATGCTTTCATTAGTAGCTATCTATAATTTTCTACATAGAGTTAATAATTACCTACCTAAATATGATGCGGTTTTCATGCGCATATTGTAAGTTTTCTAAATTCTTCTCACAATTATAATTACAGTATGAATGATGTAACCAATATTTTGTAAAAATATTCTGATTTAAAAGAGTGTCCGTGGCGTTTCTTGCCCGTTCTTCTCCATAGGAACCTACTACGTGTTGGAATGGGCAACTAGCTTCATATTTCTGACGACCGACCCCTTGATAATTCAAAAATAAGTACTTATAAAGTATCTGTAATTGTTTTTTTTTTAATAAATGCTTTGAGTTTGAAGTATAACTATTAATTCATCAATGGACGGCTCTTTAGCTATAAATTTAACTTGTTGTAAGGTACCTGTTATTTATTTGTATTAAGCACTTAAACTATGAGGCTTATTAAATATGAAATTCGAGCACATGTATTGTAAAAAAAAAATAACTCAATACCTTCATAAATTACCTGTTTTTTATTCGATTAACGGTAGTTGGATTACTTGCAAACATAACCCATTAATAATGTAGGTTAGATTACAAGTCTTATCATAACAGATAGGAATTTCGTACAAAGTTACATCGAGTTAATCACCCACAAAGTATGGAACAAGATAATCTGGGCGGCCTTGAAAGTTATATTTGTAGTAAATAATTTTAAAGGACAACCGGTTGAGGACCTTTCCCTTCAAGATTATGTTCTATATCTACGCTTTAAATTTTTCAAAAACATTATGAGAATTTCATCGTGTGTAATTTGTGTACTTACCTATGTAATTCGTGTTTTGTCGCTGACTACATACAAGGTGGCAGGGACATCGACGCGAAAACTGATACTACTTAAGTTAAAAAATTTCAGGGTATTGCACTTTTCTATGGAACAGCAGATTTTTTTTTAAATCCATGGTATAAAATTTCGCGTCGATGTCGCTGACATCCTGTACATTAAGTAGTTCCTAATCATATCCATGAAGCCAGATTGATATTTGAAGTCGAAATGTACCGCATTCATGTGCTGCCTTGATGAAGTGCCTACGTTTCGTTAAATTAATTCTTAATTTCTTGCCTTTCGAATACAAATAAATTTAAAGTTAATTTTCGATAACTTTCATATTCTGAAAAATATAAATTCTCAATATTCAGAAAAATACGGGCGGGCACATGCCCATGGGCGACATTGTATGTCGCAGTAAGATGGTTGAAGCCGTGATATAGTTATACCTCTAGGGATATAGCTATATACCGTAATATAGTTACATGAAAGCGGTTCATAACTGTCGGAGTGGCCTAATTTTGTTATTGTGACCAATATCGAGGTAGCGCGCGCGCGCGCGAGCTCGCACCTTTTTGGTCACAGTTCAGTAGTCATATTACTATATCGTACTCGTACCATAGTTATATTCCTAGTAAGATAGTTATGTATAATTATATAACGCTATATAGCTATATCCCTAGGGATATAACTATATCACGGCTATAACCATCTTACTGCGACATATACATGTACCGTCGATACGAAAAGAACAGAAAAAGCAATATCAAGATACTTTAAAATTTTAAGGTTAAGGTGAGTGCAACATGAGTGCAATGTTTATTAAATTCTGAATAATATTTCAGCTCCTTACATACCTGGGTTTGAAGCTTGGTTATGAAAATATGCCAACATGAAGCATTACCGTGACTCGCGTTTCATTTTAGCCAAAATTTGAAGGCAGGCTCATGGCTGCCTCACAATATTGAACCCGTCACAAGTTATTACCAGGTCATTTGTTACTTTATGAGATCGATTTATTAAAGCCATGGGAGATGAGAAACTCTTTGCTTTTCAATTAAAAAAATATAAAGCGATGACTAAGAAAATCTTGAATAAGTTTAAAAGACAAAACATTGAGGCCTCATATTTGAAGTTCAGTGAATGAAAGAATTGCCAACTTGTAACTTTCAGTAATGTGGCAAAATAAGCGATATGAATAAGCTAACTTAAGAATATCTACTAGAACCTAAAGAACACAGAGTTTCGCAACTGTAGTTGTTCGCAGAATTATTATAAATGAACGTTTTATCTCTAGAAACTTTGTTCGTAAAAGGAAATAATGTCTACAGAGTTTAGATTTTTATTATAACTTTTAAAAGTTTGAAATGCAAATAAGTTTCCAAATAATAAGGAATAACAAGGCCATTTGTTTTTGAATAAATTAACATTTTCTTCTTTTCTAAAATATTAAGTATTTTAAATATGAACTGAAAAACTGGTCATACCTAGATCCCGCTTCTTAGGAGGATAACTTAATTTGGCTTACCTGTAACGAAAAAGAATGAATGAAAACTAGAAAAAAAATAAAGTCGATTTCGTAAAAATAGATTAAGCATAAATAACCTAAATGGTTTATAAACAGGTTAGTCATAGTATAAAACGAAATAGATCTATTACTTATTTGCCAAATTATCGAAACTTTTTAAGACCTAAAATAATTAAAAGCTTTCTCCCACTCTATTATTTTAGTTCAGTGCAGTTTATTATTTAATTCTTAGTAGTTAATAAACTGTTTAGCGAACAGCTCCGTGAACACGGTTCAGTAAATCAACCAGGACCTATTCATGTAGCTAGGCTAGGCATTCTGCCTTGTGGCAGCATCGCCGAACATAATAGAGATGTATTCCAATCCATTTACATTGTGATCGGAAAACTCCCAGTTTTAGGGTAATCATCCAGAAAGAAACGGATAGTAAGGTACAACAAAGAAAATTATGAACGCATATTTGGTACAGAAAAAGTAGAAGACAGGGATTTATGCGTCAAATATCTAATAGGTAGCATCTATAGTTTTATACATTCGGATCTAGTATCCTACGCACGAAATAGATATTCGCATAGTCGATAAAAATAATAGTGGACCAGACATGTCGTGTCTGGCGGGCAACTGCCCAATGATTGATGTCGGAAAGTTATATACAGGGTGATTGGAAGATGGGTGCAAAGCTTTAAGGCGAAGATAGTACAGACAATTTAGAACCATTTAAGCCATGGTTGTCTTAGACGAAGTCTTACCAAATATTTTTAACCAAATTTTTAAGTCTCAAAATTTAATGTAAACTGCATAATTATGGCCAAATTGAATGATAAATGAATTCATTTTTTATTTATTTAATTAAAGTAATGTGTAAGCAATCAAGCAAAACATGTTTTAGGCTTCTGTGTCATTAGACATTTTTTTTACAGACATTTAAAGCTCAGAAAAAATAAAAAAATTGTACAATACGTCTTTTAAACCTTATTAAAAAAAAAAAAATTGGTAAGATTTCGTCTAAGACAACCATGGCTTAAATGGTTCTAAATTGTCTATACTATCTTCACCTTAAAGCTTTGCACCCATCTTCCAATCACCCTGTATATGTGCATCCCGCGGTAAACTCTAATTGCGCGATGCAGGATTTTGTGTGACGTCAGCATTTCGTGTGACGTCAGGTCTGTAATGCGGAGTTCGCATGTGGCGATGTATGTAGATACCCCAGTGACAAAGATAAGTCACCGGTCTCACCGCCGATGAGGAAGCGACTAGCTATCGACTATCTCGCTCAAGAAGTAGATTGCTCGTTACAATAGAGAGAATTCTCGCCGAAATCAGCAGTGTGAACAGTCAGCGACCAACTATTAATATGAATGCATCTCTATTTACTGATACAGGACATCTCTATTGTAGGTATGTTTCTTGAGCGATAAAATAGTCCAGCTATCGGCGATATTTTGCTTATAGGCGATATTTTTTCTTCTGATCTCAAAAATATTTCTGATTAGCATAAAACTATAAGTGTACTTGGAGATCTAAAAATGTAAAAAGGGAAAAAGGGTACCTAGGTACTTTTATCACGTTATTGTTCAAAATAACCTTCATAACCAATCTGAAGGAACATCATCAAACTTTGAAAATAGTATTGTAAGCGGAGGTGTTGCAGTGTTGCCATTGTATACTAAACCTTATTCTGATCTCAACAGTCTTGAGAGTGACGGAAATATTCCTAGAGAAAAAAGACTCCATAAACTTGGTTCCTAATTTATTTAAGATGACAAAGAAATTCTTTTCTCGGCTCAAAAAAGTAAAGGCACAGCTCCGTGTCTTAATTAATTAATTTACGCGGATTAATTAGACGATTTAAGTGTATTTTATGAGGTGGAAGGGAGGTGTTTATAGGGCAGGCGCAGCTGGTCTGTACAAATGGCTCGTCTACGGAGCACTGCTGAAATGACGGCGTTGTAACTTTGATTAATAAGCAAGAGTAATGTTCTAAATAAAATGCGTTTAGAACTACATAAGCCTGGATTAAAGCTGAAAATGTGAATGGAGTGTACTGTCGTTAATTATGTGACGCTTCAGGTGCTATTCCGCAGACACTGGGACACATAACATCTTGTTCTGTGTGTCCTGATAGTTGTTATGAATGCCACTTCTGATAATACTAAACATACCTAACCTACTTGTTGTTAATTTTTAGGCTGAACCTATCAACATTGCCGTCAACTGACTATTGAGAAAATTTTGACTCTTCCGGAAACCCATTATAAAATACAATTGACGACGTATATTTAGTAACTTAATCCGCTTAACTGTTCTTAAAGAGTCATAAAGAACCCTGTATGAAATCGACACGTGTTTCACCTCTCAACGAGGCATCCTCAGGATGACGATTGACTTGTTGCGAACCCGGATACGACGTGTTGCCACGTCAAGCGCCGAACGCAGTGTGAGCCACACCGCCCGACAACCGCACTTATAAAGGATTACTGCGCGGTCCACCGGCGGCTAGGATCGTTACCAGCGCATTAAGGGGCCCCTTATCGCGCTTTTAGGTTACTAAATATAGGTTTTAGTAAAGATGAATTTCAAATTCCTCGATCCAAAATCTCTGCAGCTTGTGGCACACCGGCGTACATATAGAAGTATGATATCTTTGAAAATATGCTTCATAAACGTGCCCTGTCCTGTCTACTGAGCCCTGAGCGGTACATGTCCTTATTGAAGTTAATAAATCTGGTAAAAGTCCAACCTCACGTAGCGGATACTAATAAAACCGTGCATAACCATAATAATCCTGCAAAGGCTTTTTTTACCTTTCAAAGTCAAAGTCAAACAATTTATTTTCAATTAGGCACAGAAGAGGCAGTTTTGAACGTCAATTTTACACAAAATAGAATGGATTCTAGTCGCCCCTTCCAAAAGGTAGTTCTCGTATGGAGAAGAATAAGCAAGAAACTCCACCGTTACTCTTTTAAAATGTTTTTACAATATTTTGTATACATTAATTATATGTGAAGACGATGCATGTAGAATAAGATTACTATACCACGATAGGTAAAAAGAATGAAAAATGAAGCAATGACAGATAAAATAATTATGTGATAGATACATGGTGCTCACATACTTACAAACATTGCAAAATTATACGATATTCCTAACATTTTAACAAGTAATACTAATAAGTCAGTGTGTAAGTTCAAGTAATCACAGAATGTAAAATCAGTGTTATAAAAATAAAATAAAATAACAAACTATATAATTAACTTGCTCTTAGCAACCAGTTTGATTTTGTCTAGACTCTAAATTGTCCTATGGAGCAGGACCAGCATGATTCCAAGCATTCATATCTTGGATATAATCTTCTAATTTGTAATATGCTTCTTTACAAAGTGTACTTTTAATATGAGTTTTAAATTTTCTTTCATATAATTACAATATATCACAAGGTATTTTGTTGTAACATTTAACACAGTACCCCATAAAAGATGTATGTACTTTAGAAAATCTGAAAAATGGCTTATCTATTTTATCTTTATTTCTAGTATTATAATTATGTCTACCACTTATTTTATTAAAAATATGTAGATTTTTTCTTACATACATAATATTTTCTTTAGCTTTTAATTAAAAACTGTGTTCTAAATAGATACCTATCATGATTGAAAACTAAACATTTGCTATAAAATATGTTTAGTCTAAGGATTATACAGTACTGCGACCCGCGCCTGCTTAGAACGGCTGCGATAGCGACATGTCAAAACATCGACATTTCTGCCGCACGGGTCACTCCATCAGGTTAAGCTGTGCTTACTGGGATTGGTCCGTGGATGGGTGACCATCTTTTCAGTCTAGACCCCTCCGTGCGTCAAAAAGCACGTTAAGCCGTTGGTCCCGGTTGTCTTTCGTGGATCTTTGACAGTCATTACGGGTCGTCAGAAGCCCGAAAGTCTAACAACCAGTCATAGGTATCGTATTACGCAGTTACTGGGTTGTAGAGGTTAGTTAAGCAGTCGCTCCTTGTAAAATACTGGTATTCAGCTGCATTCGGTTAGACTGAAAGCCGACCCTAACATAGTTGGGAAAAGGCTAAGCAGATTTTGTATCTAAGTAATTAATATAAATATATAATAATATGTAGTAGTATATACTAGCAAATAATACACATAAATTTCCAGATTAAATGTTCTAAATGGTGGTGAATACCGCATCAAAATCAATTGTGGAGTTAAGAAGAACTGAGCCAGGGATCCCAACCAGTAGGGCGCGCCCCCCTCGGGGGGCGTATAGTAACCAATACGGGGGCGCGGCGGCTCCAATAATAAAGTATACATTTATAAAATTTTATATTCTTGCTATTAGAAAATGGTTAAGACTAGTTTCCAAAACCCAAACGTTTCATAATACTTAATGCTGTAAAATGGGGTTCAACTTTTCTGCATAAGTCAACAAATTAAGGTTATCTATTTCTGTATGAATGTACTAAAGAAAACCTAAGCTATCCCAGGTGGCTTTCTACAATTTTCGAGCTCAGTTCGTTCGTTCTTTGATTCTATATTCTCTTGGTTCTTCAACTTTTCTGCATATGTTGACAAAGTAACTATTTCTGTTTGAATGTTCAAAAGAAAATGTAAACTATCCGAGGGGGTTCAAACACTTTGGAAATCACATTCGCTCGCTTTCCATTCTTATGCTTTTCTGCTTATGTCGACAAAGTAACTCAGGGGCGTTGTGGCTTTAAAAGAAAGTTGGAGGGGCGCGTATTTTAAAAGGTTGGAAACCCCTGATTTAAGCGGACACACATGCATAGGTAGGTATAGACACGAAAAGTGACATCATTAACCGACTTCAAAAGGGAGGAGGTTCTCAATTCGACTTTGTTTCTTTTTTGTACGTTTGTTGCGCGATTACTCCGCCAGTTATGAATTGATCTTGATGATTAATTTTTGTTTGGTAAGTCATATTTCAGAGGTTCTATATACAGTGGAATCCGTTTATACTGACATCGAAGGGAATTGACAAACACGTCATACTAAGCGGACGTCATTCAAAGCATTATTGTGAAGAAAAAAAACAAATGAAGGTTGTTTTTTTCTTCACAAAAATGCTTTGAATTTTTTTTAGGCAAATACTTATTTTAATAGAGTAACATAGCATATTAAATCAAAATCAAAATTGCACGTAATACATGTATGTATGTATATTTTTAATTTTTTACTTAAGAAATCTGTCAAAAACGGACAAAAATGGGTCATAATAAGCGACATGTCACTGTAAGCGAAGTCATGAAGTCATTATATCCGACTTTGTTACAAAGAATTTTATATGGAAACCAAACTTCGTTGTGTAATTAAGTCATAATAGGCGGTTGGTCAATATAGGCGGAGTCATAATAAACGGATTCTACTGTAAATTTTATTAACTTTGCTTGTGTAGTTTTTGAGTTAGCTTCAATAATACGTATTTTTCCCACTGAGTCTATGAGGATGATGTTATAATAAGTTCCTGTCACTGTTATTTTAGCAGGTAAGTACCACAACAAAAAAGTGAAAAATAAATACTTTTTACAACTACAATAAACAACAGACAACCAATAAAACACTCCAAATTGAAAAATAACTTTAATTTCGGAACTCGGTGGCTAAAAACAAAAATTCAAAACCAAAGACCGACTTCTGAAATTAAAGTTATTCTTCACTTTGTAGCGTTTATTTTGGAAGTCGGTTGATTTTCATTATATCAGCTGTATAATATCCATAAAAAAAAAGTGAATACTAATGGCCAGTTATAAAATTAACAGCGTGACAAGTTGGTGACGCTTTTAAAACCTAACCGCGACAGTTATGGCATCAAAATAAACAAAAAAGGAAGCTTTATTTTCAAAAGTATTGCGGTAACGTATCATAAATTCATAACGCTACACATACATACTTAAGTAATTTTTAGATGCAGCTTTTACTTAATTTAGCTTGTTAATTTGGCAATAAGTAAGCCGCGGGCCACACAGGAGAGAAGTGAGACGAGGATGGGAGTCGGGACGCAGACGGGGTGTCCCTTTGACGTAACATTGTTCTTCATTCAAAATATATTAATGCGATTGTACTCAAAACATACAGAAAGGACAAAAAGCAGGCGCACGTATGACATTTAATGTCATCGCATCGCACACCCGCATCCGCTGCTGCCGTCGAAATGAATAGCGGTGCGCGATTTTTACTATATGAAGCGTTTTCGTCCCGTCCGTGTCTGCGACTCGTCTTATCTATATAGTTTGAAAATTTACATCCGCATCTCATCCGTGCCGCATCGGCGCGGCGGCGGCGTCCCGCCCTCGTGTCACGTCTGTTCTGTGTGGCCTGTGCCTAACAGTCTTTACTATAAGGCATGACATTAAATTAACAGTGAACGATGTTAGACTTGTTGTATAAAATTGACCCTACATTTGAAAATAAATAGAGGCCTGATAAAATACGGAAGGCATTTTGAAGAAAACAATATTTCATAGTCTAAAAGTCTGTCCAAACAACGAGCGGCACGCCGCGCTGTGATTGGCCGACTGCCGCGCGCGAACGCTTCTGTCTACCGCAAACATTCGTTGGTTTATTCCTAACTAGAGCGCTGCAGAGATGTGTTCTGCAAACGCCGCGTGTGGCTGCCGCGCTCTTGCCGCTCAATGTTTGGACACACCTTAAGAATACGTACGTATAGAATCTTGAAAAGTTGAAAGCAATAAGGAAGAACCGATGCTCTTTTACAAGACATCATATGTTACGTTACGTGTTTTATCCTTCTAATACACTTACCGTCCCAACGTAAGTGTATTAAATGCATACTACATTATGTGGGACAGTGTAAGAGTCATAAAGTAAGAAAAAACACGACGATAATTTTGTTATTTTAATGTCTAAAGTTTTACTCACGTTATTTCAGGTTTGCGCGACTAGTTTTGACGTTGTGAGAGTTGAGCTTATAAATAAAAGCTTCGTTTGAGTCTGAAACCTAACTAAACCCGAAAATTATATATAGGTACCTGAATACTAAATAATTAACATAATGACATACGTGAGTAAAACTGTAAACATATACATGAATGTCTCACAAAAGTCCACGCGTTTGACAGTGTTTTCAGTAATGGTACTGGACACATTTTATCTTCTCTGCCCATAGATCAATATCAATAAGTGAGCATAAGATGATATATCACGAAAATGGGCACTTAACCACTCCCTCCGATTACCAATCCATTCTCGAAAACCACAGTTATTGGGAGACCCATGTTCGGAACTAGACATTTATGATGTAAAAAACTACCGAGCTAAGTAAGGATCATGAATAATATTATTAATAATGTTTTTATTACATCGCAGATATTTCAGTGTTGACTTACGAAGTTATCAGTTTTTGAAATATTTTTAACTGAGCCCCGCGGTTTCATCCACATAAGTCTCGATCCCGTAAGAATATCGGGATAAAAAGTATCATACGTCGTAACCCAGGTCATAGTCTATCTTTGTGCTAAATTTCATCCAAATCTACCGAAATAGTCTTTGAAATTATCAAAAGACCTTTTGCAAAACGGATCCCAAAACAATAAAAACCCTATTTGCGAAACAAGCATTTATCTACAGGACGTACACATACCAATGTTAATTGCAACATGTTTTTATTTTTACAGCAAACAACCAACGCGTTAGCAAAGAAAAATTGTACCAAAAAAATTCAAGTTGCCAGTTTTTCCTAGAAAAATGGGTCGCTCACATTTTAGACTCGACTTTTCACGCCCTTGTGAACCTACGTGTGTAGGTTCCTCCTTCGTATCTGCAACTATGCAAAAGTAAAATAGTTTTATTTTCAAAGCCATTTCTTATTTATTCGATGATTAAAGCAACACTTTTCAGGCATTCGTTTATGAATGAAGAAACCCTTTGCTTCATGTACCTACTATTGAACGAATGGCTTTAGAATGTAGGTATTTTGTAATTTGAAACAATGCTTGATTCACGCAGAATGAGCGTAAAGCAGTAATGCTTTACCTACGCTCATTCATGCATTCTGCTAAATAATTCAATCGAATAGAACAAGGATCACATATTTCACAAACATCTACCTACGTACCTACCTATAATATATCTCTCATCTGTAGCAAACCGAAAAAGAAGAGAGTATTTAAATATTTTGTTTTGACAACCTTGAACAGCGAGCCGAAACTTTTCACCCCTCTGGTTATGCCTTTGGGATAGATTTTTTAAAGCAAAATGTGTAAATTGCTGGAGTAACTGTCAGTTGAAGGCTTTTATTAATACGGCTATTTGATTTTGTACAAAAACAACAGGAGTTTGTTTTTGTTACTTAATTTTATTTCAGTAAGCCAACACCGACAGCCGTGATGCCTTTTAAACTCGCTCCGAAAGTTGGTATATAGATACCGGGGTCAGGGTTCACGGCCTTACAAAAAAGCGGAAAGCTGGTGGCCATTGAATGAAGCACGTACGAGTAAAGCGGGCTGGCATACGCTGGCGTGTTTTATATGTTCACACAATGGTGTCGTTACGAGGGCGCGCGCGGCGACACTGCCTCGGCCGGAAACCGCAAGCCGACGCACGCCGCGCACCAGTCACTGGAACACACTACCCCATCTGTTGCTACGATATTAATTTAATACAACATTATTACTTTAGTTATAGCTAAGTACGACTTTCCATACGAATTGCTCATTGTGATTTACTCATGAAGTAATAATATTGTTCCACAATATTTGCTCTACCGTAGAATTCTATTTATGCTATGAGCGCTCTAATTAATCAAAGTGAGACAGGTTCAGGTGTCTAGATAATATTGTATTCGGTATAAAAGTTACACGAGCAAGTCTTCACAAAAGTATTTATGCGATGTCTCCAAACTATAAACCTAACAAAAGTTTATAGCCTAATAAATGCGTCACAGTACGTCAAATCTGGTTAAATGACCTCCTCAGTTCACTGAAGTGGGACCTAAGATTACAACCTATAAAATTGTGTTCTAGCAAACTGTGCAAACATAATAAAATGTGAACTATAAAATAGTATTGGTGAGCCGTCGATGCTGACAGATGCGCAAGGGACGTTAACTCGTTTATTAGTTTAAGAGAAGCAAATCAGGTGATATTCAAGCGGGCAGGTATTAATAATTATGCACAGACGACATCGAGTGGGAGTCACTTGATATTTCGGCCCTGGAGTCACTCGAACAGCTCAATACCGTACAACGAGCGCTCTCGATTGGTAGTACAATTTAATTTTCCATCACGATAGAGGACGTCCCGCAGCCGACGCGATTCGCTTTGATTGAAGTTCACTTTACTCTCACTCCACTTACTAAATATTTCATTTATGATGGTACCGCACTACTTCAACATTCTTGATGTATAATCTAACCGATAGGAGACGTGAGCATATAATGAAACGCCGCTTGGGATTTTCATTAAACCGTAATCAAACTATGTACTTAACGATCAATCAGCGGCAGTAATGGCTTTGTTAACAACGTAGGTAAACTGTGGTGGAGGAGCCTTTGATAATTTCTATACACAATAAGGAATTAGCTAATAGATAGCAGGTTGATAGATTGAACTGGAATGCCCTACGGACAGTAAACTAATTGATTTACTAAGTTCAAACTCAACCAAAGCCATTACATTCCCGTTTAGTGTGTATTAAATAATTCATACTACCTACTAAAGTTCTCGCATTGACCGCGTATTGCCCCGACCCCCGACTTTGCGAGGTCGTTGGAGGGTAAAAAATGCCTTTTATGTATTTCCCTTTGAACATAAAAAACAAGATTAGAGGTATCTGCTTAACATGATGTCTACGGTATCATAATAGTTGTAAATGTTGCAAACATTGTAGGTAATTCCTGTATAATATTGCGCCAACCGTTGTATTCAATGTGGTAGGTACCTAATCCATTTAAAATGTAAATATAGTGTGTTGTACTGAGTATAGGTCCGCGGCCGCTCGTTTCGTACCTGTTGCCGGGCCGGGCGGCGCGCGGCGGCCGGCACTCCGGCACTCCGGCAGCGGCACACGTGGTTAGAATGCTAATTGGCTTTTTGCCGGATGTCGCTCTTTGTTCACATCGCACATCTACATCGCCACGCACAAGTTGCTTGAATAATGATAATGACACGGATGATGAGTAGACGGTTAAATAACAAACATGTGTTAAGTAAGGTACGGGTTAACGCCATTCATATAAACATCTGCAATTGGCGAAAACAATGGAGAAGATAACTCAATTTATCCAATAATAGGCTCATGCCATTGTTGAAGAGTAAATGGTCTGTAATTTGGACAGGTAGGTACTAGACGTGAGGGGTTAAGTGGGCTTCATTGATTGACCTCAATCTTCAACAATATAGAAACCGCTCGGCGGGACGAGATTCTGGTCAGCGTAACCTTCTCAACCGATTAATTATTGTGATCGGGAGTGCTTGAACGAACGCTTTCAATATGCGACAGTTATTTGTGATCGTAGACGCACCCGATTGGTAGATATTTTCCGTGGATGCGTTTAGAGACCTTTCATTGGCTATTACATACAATCAATAGTATTGCTGTGATGTTATCAAGGGACTTGCGTACCTAGTTAGTAATTGTGAATTAGATAGCTAAAGTACTGAGCCTTTGCCGAAATCTTGTATTCTTATATCTGGCTGGTTACACTAGTTATTGTTATATTATAAATATATTTTTTTAGATTATAATTTTTAGAAAAAAATATAGCGTGTGGATTCCAGTGAAGACGATCGCTTAGCTAAGTAGGGAAATGCATGTACAATGCTGGTCATAAACTTTTACAGACCTGATAATTCTATAGACAATTTTAGATTTCCTTTTAAATCTTATGGCGTGTCGTCTTCGAGCCATGGCGGAGGCGCCCGGGAGCAGCGGGCCTTTAGCTTCGCCGTCGCTGCCGGCTTCCTCGCCACTAGACGCCGCCGCCGCCGGCGCGCGGTTGGCGAGCACCGGCTTCTTCGAGCTGCCTGCGGAGCCCCCGCCCCTGCCCCAGGACAGCATGGAACTCCGCAGGGACCTGAGAGTCTCCGTTGTACAACCCCTCTCACTGCCCCGCCACCATGCAAGAACATATCGGCGCACCGACACACACACACTTTCCACCTCACACACCTCTCACTGACACTATTCACCATCAAATTCACAGATAAAAACGCTCTACATGCTACAGTAGAGAGATATGACGTCACTGGTTTTTATGAACTCCGTTACCTCAGACAGGTGGGTAAACACGTGGTTTAGAGTATGCAGAGAATGTGAGGAGTGAGCGTGGAGCGCGCGAGCTGAGCGCGGCATCATTATCTCAGAACAAACACCGATATCGGCAGCGCATACATTAACGGCGATCACATAAATGCGGGTACGGACATATATTTTGCTTTATCTATAGCTAAACAAACAAGGAATGAATGAATTCCTTTTATTGACTGTCACTTATCTAAATCTCTCATCATTGTCACGGCTGAGCCTGTTACTATACCAGCTAATGGTTGAGTCAAATGAACTCGACGCATTCAAGGATTCAAATGATTAACTTTGTAACTTTGACAATAACAGTCATTAATTAATAAATATATAATTACTACACTTGACTGACCATGTTCCAAATAATCAGAACATATACATACAACCAAGCCATGACTCATATGGTGACGAGGTTTTTGGCCTTCACAATGAGAATATTTAATCAAAGTAATAATGACATAATAACACAATAGTTGCGGCTTGGCTGTTATTATAAATTTCGATTGAAAATACGAATGATGATAAGTTAATAGGTAGTTAATCAAAAATGCTACAATAAATCTCTGGTGCTGGTTTTATGACCTTCCTAAAGTTTGATAGCACTGCTTTTAAGTGGACGTAAAACAAAAAATAAACTCGCACTGTTAATCGCTACACTGCGCGTCGTCACTTCACATATTGTAACACGTGATCGTCTGAATTTTTCAGCACACAATTATTATCACAGTCAACAGGAAAGCAAAACATTGGCCGTTCGCAGTCTGTTGATGAGGTTAAACGTGTTCCGTACGGGAAACATACGCGTAAACTAAGGAGTGTGCTCGTATGCGCGGGCGCCGACCGGCCGCGTGCCGCCGCGTCTCGAGCGCGTCGCCTCTCGCGACATTTGCGCCGAAATAGAAATGCTTCCAAGTCACGCCTGCACCAGACCACCTCGACAGACTGTCCCCTTGGCGAATGACCACCTATTGATGTGGCCCCTAACTTACATCAATCCAATTTGCATATAGGTATTAACTTAATTTTGGAGACGAAGCTGGTTATTGTGAACGTGTTCCGATATTTTTAACCATCAAATATTTATGTTAATATTAATCCGGACAATGATAAATAGATTTTTTATTTATTAGACTAAAAACAAGTGAAAAGAGTGACGATGAGTCGTCTGTAGAACGGTGCACTGCTTAATTGGACCAATATACTCATAGCCCAAGTTATTCAATTAAAATCTACTATAAATGAAAACATGAAAAATATAAAAAATCCTGCCGTAAAAGTCTCCAACATAAACGAGCGAGAAAAGTGTGGTTATTAAAAAACTTTGCGCCTACTTTTTAACCTGATTCTGGGATTTTAACTTGGACAGTTAAACTTTCACCAAACCGTGAATTTAATTTGATGCACTCTTTGAAATTTGTCGTAAAAGTTAGGAGCTATAAATTACGCATTTTATTCTAGGTGTAAAAAGGAAAGACCATCAACTTGTTGAGAGTGACCTAAGTGAGTAGTTTCGCTAGCAAGGCAGGTCATTCATTACGACCGATAGGCTAGACGCTCCCAAGTCAATACACAATTCTGTCATGTCGTCCTGAGTGTGACCCATTTAGAGGTGACACGTATAGGTATTTTTTTTTACCTGACTAACTATTATTTGGTTGAAAGATTTCGTTCTGTTTTAGGTCACGGTATTATTGTTATAATGATAATCGGCTTGTTTTTCTAAATACCGACTGTTCGGTTAAGTTAATAGGTGTATTCGTGATTTACTGTTACTATCACTTGCTTCAAAAACGGTGAAGGAAAACATCGTGGGGAAACCGGAGAGATATTTCTCGACGGCATGCGAAGCTAAGTCATGGGCGGCTTTAAGAGTCTGACGCCTGTACCCTAATTGCGTAAAACACGATCAATCAGAATCAGAATCGTTTTGGGACAGATTGCTAATCCATTGCGTCATAAGTTCGAAAAAAAAATCGGCACGCAATGAATGTTGTTGAACTGTCAAAATTAAACAGATTAGTCGTAATTGTTTATGAAAATATGTTACGTAATTAGATAGCAGGTTAGTCACTAACCACACGAAAAGAAGAAGAAGACTGCAACTACAGAAAGGAAGTTCTTTATAAACCCGAAGAACATTAATATATATTATCAACATGGTAAAAGGGTATGCAAAATTAAACCCAAAACACTGTGATGGCTTTACCTATAACCACAATTGATGATAATATTAGATTACAAAGCCCCATGTTAATACAGATGTTGTGGTGTGCGCGGCTGTTAAGATGTCACTTCTCACCATTTCCGATCATACGACTGAGATTAATCGTTAGTGAGAGTCAGTGAGATCGATCACTTGGATAATAGGGAAGTAAGTACCTATCCATTCCAGAAAGGAATCCCATGTTTCAAATTGAGACTAATGTAGTTTTAAGCGATATTGTATCATAATTTTTAGGGTTCCGTAGTAAACCAGGAACCCTTATAATTTCGCCATGACCATCAGTCTGTCTGTCCGTCTGTCCGCGGCTTAGCTCATAGACTTTTTGTACTAAAAAGCTGTAATTTGGCATGAGTATACATAATAATCACGCCGACAAAGTTTTTTAGGGTACCGCCCCTACACGTAAAATGGGCATGTTTTTTTTTCTCATCTATCCCATTTTGTGGGGTGTCGTTGGATAGGTCGTTCAAAAATATTGTGAGTTTGTGAAAACTATTTTTAGATTTAAGGATCCTTTTGCGAAATATTAAACTTTACTGTGCAAATTTTTGTTAGAGTCAAATTCCCCCCCCCCCCCCCTGCCAGCTAAATGGTTGGTTTTCGATACGTGAAAAAATTCACGACAATAACATATATAACGAAATTAAAAGGAAAACTATCACAGCTAAGTAGGCTTTACAAGTTAACGACTAATAATCGACCAACTTACATATGCGGTTGCATAAACATGTTCAGCCATACATTCCGCATGGGAGAACATGTTTTTCAACTACAAAGTTAATTTTGTTCTTGCGATAAATTCATCCCAACTACGGAACCCCTCATTGTGTGTGGTCCGATACGCACTTGGCCGGTTTTTTTACATTGGTAATGTGTTCGGCAACACGTGGTGTTGTATTGGTAATGTGGTATTCTATAAGAAAGCAGTCTTTCATTTTCATACTTATGTAAAACTAAAACAACTCAAAAAGTAACTCAAAGCATTAAAGAAGATATGAACTGTTTTAGTTGCGCTTGAATCAAACCATTTTTGTGTTATACATATTTAGTAACTTACTTCGCCGTACTCTGGTCAGCAGATTTTGAAAAATTTTACGAATTTAAGTTAGCTTCTTCTTGGGACAAAAAGCAGCTTACAAAAAATTTACTTAACTCATACCCCATTTTTTGAGAATATTTAATTACCAAGCCAGTCTTGCGTGTCAAAAAGTCAAGGGAATCCTACAAAAACCCAGCTAAGTTATTGTTAAAACTAGTTACCTTACTTATACAGTTCAATCTAACTTTTTGCGAATTGTACAAAATACAATAGTAAAGGTAAATACAAGACGGAAAAAAAGACGAATTGCCTTTAAAAAAGGAAATTGCTTTAGAAACGGATTAGTGAGCACAAAGCTCTCAAGGGAGAATATTAAATAAGATAGTGGGCGGCACTCGGCAGGTTAATTAGATGGCCTGCACCTACAATGTTCAAACAGAACGATATCACATTAAACTAACTTCATTGCTGCACTTACTGTTAGCCTACTTCTTAAACGTCGTTTTCGTGATAGGATGGACCGTCATTAACACGACGTAATAGCACTTCACAACATTTTATTTCACCACATTATGTCTGACGTAAAATAAACAACAAGGAAACGAACGCCTATAGATATATAAACGTGTACGAACAAAATAATTGAGGTAATCGAGAAGGGTTGTGCATTGAATTATTTTAGGAAAAGGGGTCAGTAAAAATTCCGGACGAAAAGTTTCTTGACGTTAACGAAGCAAGAGGGCATTCTGCGGCTTTCGGAATAATTAATCGAAAATGTAAGCGAACTAAACCAAAAGCAGCATCCTGTAGAATATAAAGTTACAAGGTATCTAAAACATTGGTAGCGAAATTATAAGAAAACACAATCTATACGAAGAAAAACAAGTAGCCTGAACTAAAATCGCGAGCATGATGAAGTGAACATAACAATGCATAAAAATTGGGGGAACGTGTTTTACTGACAGGTACTCACGGTTTCTGTTTAATAAAAGTGAAGAGAACAGGTATTGTTCGGAAGGTCAGACGGATACACCTTTCTCTATTTATTATTTAATATTTACAACCCTGTTGAAAGAGATTTGTTGCTCCTAAAAGCTTCGGAATAGCAGTCATGTTAAAATGGATGAAAGATAGGTAAACTGTATCTTACTTCAATACTAATAAATGGCGTATGTAGAGGCGCATTTATTTGGAATTTTACTAAGCCATGCCAATTCATTTATAAATAAAATCAATAAGGCGCGAGCTTATCTATAACATACTTACTGTTAGATGATATGGCCATGGTTAATACTATTTTATGCGGATTTTAATGTATTAATTTTAACAGAAATTCTTTCTTAGAAGATCTCCCTGCTCCCTAGGCGTCTCTCTGAAATTAATTCTGTGAATAATCTTTTTTTTTTTAAACTCCCACGGTCTCCAAATTGATCGCGTCCGAATTAATTACAAACATGTAAAAACATTCCAACAAACTCCTACAAACGGATGAATGGGCGATGTATAACCAACAACATTAATTGCCCACCTTCCTCTTCACGTCATATCCACCATCTACAGTCGCTTTCATTGTTCCATAAATTAATTTACATAGTACATAATGGAAAGACGCCTAAAAATAACCCGGGGTTTGTGTTTAATTACTCCAATTAAGTGGGATCAACTTGTTCGCTACATGTACTATCGCGGGAATATAAATATCTGCACCGACAAAGTAGAACAAAACCATTATATTAGTGCAGTTGAGAATTTTTCAGTATTAATAAGCTTTGCTCGGTTTTCCACTACTAACTACACGCTTTATTACCAAGCTGGGACTATTATTTTTCTTATTACGTTAGTTGTCGGTTGCAAGGCATTATAAAAGCTCTCGTTGTATTTTCGTTTGAGACTGGGTAATGTAGTTTCTAGATTACAAAAGCGTATTTCCATTTGAAGGTTCATACCTGCATACATTATCATGAACGACAAAACATAATTAACTATTGACATTAAACAAAAAGTTGGTCATCCTGAAATTCAAGCAGATTCAGTTGTCATAAAAATGCTTTTTATGACCAATAAATAAAACTTTAATGACACAAAATTGTTACGTCCGCCAACAGACAGTAATTGTTGTGTACTCGTATGAAAAAGGCTGCATTACTCAAATAAATAAATTGTTAAAATAACGGAAAAAACTTGTTTCATGCAGACTGTACAGCTTTTGCGTTTATTGCACTTTGTTCAGCGTGTTTTACGACTCATTATGTATTCAGAAATATTATGGGACATAACTTTTCATCAGGTACTAAGTAAGTACCTAACAAGAAGACTTTAAAGTACGTTCGATATAAACAGTTTAAAAAGTGCTGTTTTTACGATTACTTAAGTAAGCCACTGCTTAATACACTTCTCATCAGAAAAATCGAAACACCTTGCAAGTTTATGTTTTGTAAGGATTATCAGAAAAATGTGCATATTTAGGAATATATGTCAAATGTCGTTTAATAGTGAATAATATGAGGTTTTCAAATCCTAATGTTAATGTTCTAAATTCAAATTAAATTTTCATAGGTTTCGTATTTTGTTTAACAAGTAATTTTTACCCTGTATGGAGTATGAAGGAAATTGATAAAACAACACACGTAAATGAAAAAGAAAAGCTAAGAAACGTGTATTTAATAACTTGTATTACCTCCCCGAGCTCTTATTACTGCTTCCATACGGTTCTTCATCGATCGGATGAGAGTAACGATCAAATGTTGTGGCATTCCATTCTATTCCTCTTGGATTTCATTTTGCAGGTGGCTAAGTATTTCTGGGGCAGGATCTCTTGCACGAATTTGTCTCTTTAATTCATCCCATAGATGTTCAATCGGTTTCATGTCCGGGCTTCTTGTTGGCCATTCCATAATGGAGATACCGACTTCGGTAGCATAATCTCATACGATGCTCGCAGTGTGAGCCCTAGCATTGTCGTGCATGCATATGAAACCGTTGCCAATAAAATGTGCATAGGGCATCACGTGAGGCTCAAGACACTGTTTGATGTACCGATGACTGTTTAGTGCAGGTAGACGTGGCCCAGACACAAAAAAAAGCTCTGCCTTACCGTCGGCGCTGATTCCTCCCGAAACCGTCCACGAACCGCAACCATAGCTGACCTTTTCTTCAATGCAGCATTATGCAAAGTGTTCTCCATCTCTTCTGTGGACCTTGTTCCTTCCGTTGTTACCATACAGCATAATTTTACACTCATCAGAAAAGAGGACTTTGTTCCGCTGAAGGTACGACCAATTTAAGTGCACACGTGCAAAGTTAAGGCGCGCTCTTCGATGGTCTGCAGTTAATTTCGGCCCATTTGCTGGCTTGTGCGGTACCAGTCCACGTTCCTTGAACCTTCTCCTAATTGTAGAGTCACTTTCAACCACCCTACGTACAACATGAAGCTGCTGCTGCAGTTGAAAAGCAGAAAAGGCGTCGATTTCGTAAAGAATTTGTTACAATAAATCGATCATCCCGCTCAGAAGTGACCCGATTCCTGCTAGATCCTGAACGGCGCGTGAACAAACCAGTCTCCCGATAGCGTTTGTAGACTCTATGAACAGACGACAGGCTTAGATGCAATCTTTCACCCACAACACGCTGACTAAGTTCAGAACCCAGCAATGCCACCACTTGGGCGGCTTCTACGGGCGAAGTATCCATTTGTTTTAGAAAAAAAACTTTTTCAGACGTCCCAAATTCACAGTACAAACACAGTAAACTGAACACAGAACGAAAAGTTTTAAGATAAGCGCAAATTTTTAGTTTTCAAATGTGAAATGTACTCCAACTCTAAACACACATTTGTCTCAAAACAGTGAATCATTTCATTTATAGGATAAACAAATAAAATTGTAATTTTGAATTTTGAATTTTCGCTTATCACTGTAATGGCCAAACTGCCAGTTATACAATCATGTGATTTTTTTCATGGAACGAAAACTATTTTGTGTTAAATTAGGACAGAAACCATAAAATCGGAAGTGTTTCGATTTTTCTGATGAGAAGTGTATTTACAGTCTTAAGTAAAACTCTGAATGATTAAGGAATGATAATGTTAGGCAAATAAAAGATTGAATAAGTTGGTAGAGAGAATGAATGAAAGACAATTAACAAAAGGAATTAATGTATAAGGCGGATATTAGTAGGTAGAGATGCCCTAAAAGGGCCATACACGATACACTGATCTTATTAGTGACGTGTCCTTCTAAAACCCTTACCTGACGGTAAGCAGTTCTCGCAAGGTTAATATATTTCAACGCGGCCGAAGCAAAAGAAGTATGTGCGGCATGTAGGGTAGGTGGGTACGGTAGTTCCTGCAAACTCCCACAAGAAAAAACGTGCCTTAATAAAATGTATGTTCATATAGACTAGTCGGGTTTACTGTTGCGAGCTTACTTAACACTGATTGCGAGTATCGATTTCATCTTAACTATTCTTAACCCATATTGTTAAACTGTTGATTAAAAAATTATGCTAAGTATATAGGTATATGCTACATTCTCGCAACAGTGCGTCACATGCGCCTTAAGCCTTTGTCAAACTTAATAGGGTTACAACGCTGAGTGGCACTTGAAGGCCAGGTATGTGATTGCATACGTCTGTCTAGTTCCGTATATGAAAGGAAAACTGACGTAGCACTGACGTAAATGCTACGTAGACAACGATATCTGAATATTTATCACTATTGCAGACGGAGGAGCGCTTCTGTTAACAGATTTAGTACCAGCAATCGATAGTAGATAGATTTACGCGTCAATCTCTATGTCGGTGGCCAAAAATAAATAACGGAGCTCGGCGCGCGAGCACGCGACATTTAGCGTGGAGTGCGGGCGCCGGGATCGCCAGGACATTTGCCAACTGATAGAGCTATATATAGCCCACAAATATGCGCGTGACCGACCACTTCGGGTGACACGTCTATTTTAAGTGGGTACAATAAAAATGTTCGCAGATAAACACGGAAGAAATCGCTACATTCTTCACATTGTTTGCTGTGTCTGAATGTTTCTTGGTTTGGATAATGATGACGAATTCGCACACGTTTTTCGTTGCAATATTGCTTGACCGGTAGACCGCACGATAGGACTAACGCTACGAAATAAAAGCGCTGTCAAAGCCTATTGCAAAGGTTATAAGTTATAACCAATGTGAATACTCAATACTGTATTTTAAACACATCTCTAAGCCAAAATGTTACTTTGAAGTGCAATGCATGGAAAATAGCTTACACTAACTAATTTACTTTGAACTAATAACGAAACGAAAGTTATATTTGTTAATAATCGTTAAAATAACTATAAAATGTGCAACCCGAGCTCATTAACTAAGTAGGTACAAAATAAAGTGTGGAGTGTGTTAGTTCCTCGTGCTCCCCCACGTCACCGCGTGTCAATATCCAACACTTTGTTTGTACGATACATCACACACACAACATATTGTTACACATTTAATAAATTATACAATCTATTTTAATCTTATGATGTTATGTCTTTATATCATAGACGATAATAAATTTTATAAATAAAACTATAGACTATCAAATTATTACAACAAAGGCAATTAGCAAGTAGTTTATGGTTTTATTTTTCACTCATAGCATTTTTTCTTTCAGGTGATTCCCAACTAAGCAGTGGTATGTTGTATGTAATTGGAAAAGATAAATTTTATAGATTCAATTTTAAAGTAAAATAATCGTACCTACGTCATATTTAATATGCTGATTTAAATCAATGGAAGTATCTTAAATCTTAAATACAATTAGGATGTTAACGATTTAAATGCGAATTATCTACTTGAAACCTATTATTTTAATTCAATGTTCAGCATCTATTAAGAAATATTCAATCGCATTCAACTCGATGGCCGATGAGTGGCATTCGACAAGGGTTTACCTCGGTTTTGTGAGGACACAGCTTTAGAAAACTAGTTTGACCTTTGTTCGACTTATACAATAGCTCTAGCTGCTTGTATTGTACCTACTGCTGAAATCTTTTCATAGAGATACAATTATTGTATCTCCATGTAGCGGTGATAAAAGTCGCTTCTTTTATTTAAAAGTAGGGCTTAAAATGTTTTGCAATTTACAGAACAATGGTTGAATGTACAATAGAGGCTGGCACGGCATGGCGGGTACGCAAGCGCTGCGCAGAACGCGCGCGTTGCCAACGTGCAGCGGTTCACACGACCGGCTAATTTATAAATGCCATAAATTTAACAAGAGATGTCCAACGTCTTACTTCAAACAGTAACACACAAGTTTTAATTAGTACCGGCAGTACCGCCCGCCCGCCACGGAAGCCACCTTCGGAATTCAACGGGTAAATTACAGTTTGTTGGAATTTTTGAAACTGCACCATAAACCATTACAATAAGGTAGACTGGCAGGAAATGCCTTAGGCGTAAAGTCCGCCTTTGATAGATAGATAGAATATTCTTTATTATGTACACCATAAAAATTACAGATATAAATGTAGACATTTAACATAGGTTGACACAATGGGCGGTCTTATCGCTAAAAGCGATCTTTTACAGACAACCTTTGGATGGATTAAAGTAAGAAGGAGAGACAATACTGTGACAATATTGTGTCTTTGTATATGTGTACAAAGCATCCTAACTTACTTTTAGTTAGGATATATACCCAGTTAGTTAGGTATATACCCAGTCTTATCAAGGGGTATCGTATTACCCAGTAACTGAGTTGTGGAGGTCAGATAGGCAGTCGCTCCATGTAAAATACTGGTATTCAGCTGCATCCGGTAAGACTGGAAGGCGATCCCAACATAGTTGGGAAAAGGCTAGGCCGATGATGATAAATATTACATTTGAGTTGTATAAAATAAGCACCTACCTACATGAACCTGTGGATGATGTATCCCAATTTCCTCTCGTGAATAGCAAGAACATATTTTGCCAAGGTATTTCTGCTCAATAAAACATATTGATATTTCCCTCTATTATGAGAATATGAATGAATGCTTTTCACAAATTGAAGCTCTTAATAAAAACCGGCCAAGTGCGTGTCGGACCACGCACGAAGAAGGGTTCCGTGGTTCGGATGAATTTATACCAAAAAACAAATTTAACTTTGTAGTTCAAAAACTTGTTCCCCATACATCGATATACGTCCCGGTCAATTCTCCAATTGCAATGTTAAGTTTGTAAACGCAAAAAATAATGTGATAAAACTACATATTACCGATTTACAGACTTTTTACCCGACTACGGCAAAGCCAAAAGGAAGGGTTATGATTTTAGCAGTGTATATATGTTAGTACGCAATACTCAATACTCAATATATTTATTGCTTTACCATGATTACATGTTAGTATGATTGTATGTTTGTATTTACGTGTGTTCCACCGTAGCGTCTAAATTACTGAACCGATTTTGATGAATGACGTATCAATAGATTCGTAATAATGGTCTGAATGACATAGGTAATTTAAATTCTCCATAAATTTAATATGGTGGACTTTACACATAAATTTCTGACCTCGAAAATAAATAAATTGAGATAATCATGACATGTTTGGTATCAAAAAAAAGGTCTTGACGAACACATTACAAATATGTGTATATATAATATTGTGTAAGTAAATAAATATATTTTTGTGGTAAAAACGAGCAAAAGAATGGGCTACGTACGGCCGCGGGTGGCGCGGCTCTAAAATCAATACCTATTATACAATAAAAAGCATGATTGAAATATTTATTACTGACCTATTGTATCGTATAAAGCTTCGTGCAGACCAGCGCGACGCGACAGCGCGACGCGACACCGGCTATTGTTATACCGTCAAGTTTTCTTAGAAATTGTATTGTTCGAGTCGCGTCGCGGCGTCGCGTCGCGCTGGTCTGCACGTAGCTTAACGTTTTTGCAACGTTTATCAAGCGTTAAAACGGAAAAGTATAAAATAAGAAATTAGATTTAAGAAACTGTAACCCGTCTACGAATAAATAAAAGTGATCTAAAAAGTACGAAATAAGAAAATATTTCAGATAGAAATCAAGACATAGCTCAAAGTTACAAAATTGATCAAGGTAAAGCAGTCGTCACATGCCATTATCATTTTGTAGGTGTTCCTGGCACCCACATGGTATACAAGTATGCGACCACGGTTTTATCTTGACCATTTTTGTTGTACCTATTTCTTGTTTTCTGTCTGAAATATTTTCTTATTTCGTACTTTTTTAATAATTTTTATTTATTCGTTGCCGGGTTACAATTTCTTAAACTTAATTCTTTATTCCTTTACTAGTGCTGTAAGACTCTAGGTTAGCTGGAGTTTTGATTTATTTGCGAGTATCAAAATATGTCACATAAATGGCCGTATTTTTTTTATTGCGTTGCTTAGAAGCTTGATTTTTTTAGAGCTCTAAGGCACCATAGATCTAAATATTCGATAATAATTTCAATGTGATACTTCCACGCGTTCCTGAGAAAATGGGTCTTGACAAACTGACAGACTTCCAGACTGACGGACAGACGGACAACGAAGTGATCCTATAAGGGTTCCGTTTTTTTATTTTGAGAACAGTACCCTGAAAAATCAAATTGTATGTGGGATTCCGTGGAAACCTTTGATTTCGGTACAGTGATGTTTCCCTATTGATCGTGAGACAATACGCCGACGCCTGAACGAAAGTGTATTCATTAAAAATGACCCAAATGTAATACACGTGATAGCAAACATGATTGCGCGCACCCAAAATAAAACGAAAATACCATATTTTTCTTTGAATCTTATTTGCAAAGTTATTTCCATTCAAGTTCCATCTCCTTGGAAACCACAACAATACACCATTGTCTCTTCGTCTGGGCTTTAATCAACCGCTCTTGAACACCAATAGAGTATCGTTTTCTCGCGGCTAATGTTGAATTTAACTCAAAAAACAATATAGCTAATCTGCGTAGAATATAATAATAAGTGAACCGTAACTTTTAATACCTTAACATAACTGTGTTTAACAATTTGCAGTTAATTAATAATCATTTACTAATTGAGCTTCGTAGTTGATGCTTTCACTGATTTGTTTTTTTTATGAAAGCCAGGACAAGGAACACAATTTCCTACCAAATGCCGCGAACTTACAAAAAACTAATTCAATGGGTACGTTCAATATTAATTTACTTCATACATTTTGGAATGAGTGAGAGTCCAATCTGCCTACCCTTTTCCCAACTATATTGAGGTCGGCTTTCAGTCTAACCGGATGCAGCTGAATACCAGTATTTTACATAGAGCAACTACCTATCTGACCTCCACAACCCAGTAACTGAGTAATAACGATACCCCTTGGTAAGACTAGTTGTCAGACTTTCGAACTTCTGACGACCCGTAACGACTGACAAAGATCCACAAATGACAGCCGGGATGGCTTAACATGCTTTTCGAGGCACGGAGGAGTCTCGGTATGTAAAGATGGTCACCCATCCACAGATCAGCCCCGGCAAGCGTAGCTCAACCTGATGGATCGACCCGTGCGGGTGTTATTACTTAGTCACGAGCCTTGGAAAGAGTAACCATTTCATTTTTATTTTAACATTACATTAGCTTTACATTTTCAGCAGGGCAAATAAATGAAAACCTGAAATATGTAGTAGCTAGCTTTTATTAGAAAAGTGAAATATCGGAGGTCTCTATGGATGCGTTTTATTTGTAATGTCTACGTGTATGACATGGGTCCAATATAACGTCAAACATCTGAAAGTCCGTTATCAATATCAATTTGACTTTGTAATTTACAATTTTGGTCCCCTCGTCCATAGATCATACTCGCTAAAATACACAAAGAGCGCAAACGTTTAATAATTTACGAGTGTTTTTGTGTAATAATTTAGTCCCTATGTGACATTGTAACAAAAGACAACATTGTTTTTATAAAAAAACCGGCCAAGTGCGTGTCGGACCACGCACAATGAAGCTTTCCCCAGTTGGAATGAACTTATCCCAAGACCAAACTTAACATTGTAGTTGAAAAACATGTTTTCCCATACATTCCAACTGCAAATGTAAGTTTGTACGCACAATATTGAGAAATTTAACATGTTATTTTAAGACAATAGACTTCTTATAGATTTTCCTGTAATCTATGAGAAAAGAACCATTCACCGCATTTTTTTTTAATTTTACGGTTAAGATGTTTAGGAGATAAGGGCATGCCCCTTATCTCCGAAACATCTAACCCTCAAATTTTCATCTATTTTCTTAAATATATATTAAAAACTATTAATAGAAAAATGATTTTTGCAACAAGCCCTTTCATTTAATATGCCGCACGGTACAATTTCCAAAACGTTTTTTTTAATATTTTAATATTTGCCCCCCAAAAGTGGGTCACTTTTGGGGGGCTATATTCAAAATTCATTTATTTACGTTACATTTCCGTGTTTGGGTCACAGAAATACATATATGTACCAAATTTCTACTTAATCCATCCATTAGATTCGGAGCAAATTGGCTGTGACAGACGGACGGACAGACAGACAGTGACACGAGTGACCCTTTAAGACTTTTGAGGTACGGAACCCTAAAAACCGTCCCGACCGATTTCGGTCACGGTGGCCAATCTCAACGGAGCCAGGTACGCAGGAGATATTATAGTGCACGAGTGTGTGCGCAAACACAGGTGTGCACTCTCTACCTCCGAATCCGACACGACCGGGGAGAGATCAGGCGCAGGACCAACGGCTTTACGTACTTTTCGAGGCACGGGGGTATCACACCATCAACTTACAAAGTCCGGGCACCTCGAGGAGAAATTACTAATAGAAAACCCAACACTGTACCCGACCTGGGAATCGAACCCAGGACCCCACGCGCGAGTTTGTCAAATGCGAGTTTGTCCGAAAGGGATATCGCGACCCCGGCACACTGGCAACTGAAGGAACACGGGTGGGTTTTAGTCGGTAAACGTCTGACGCGCCCTCCCGCTCCGCCCAGAGTGGGAGAAGTTATTTGATAATTTCCCACCCTTAAAAAAAAATAAAAGGACCCCACGCAAAGCAGTCGCGCTTAGGGCCAACGGAGCCAGTCATTGTTTTTACTAATAAAGAAGCAACAGCATTTCGTCAGTGCTTGTTGCTGCAGTTAAGCGCCTTATTCACCATCCGTCTTGCTGTACGTCCCGCCAAGGCCACGCACGACGCACGACGCAAAACCAGAGCGAATAGTCTTGACGTACGTCAATTATTATTATTAATGGCTTGTTGGATCTGCCCGACGCAATTTTCCAGCCAGCTAGCGCCTCCACCACCGCGAGCGTCATGCATCGTGCGTGCAGGATCGTGTATATGCTTGCTATACAGCAGATTCAAACAGTGTTTCCACTTTTAGGGATTTTTCCCTTTTTAAGGGGAAAATTATTAATATTAAGCATGGCTTCGGGCTATTTTATTTTGACAGGGATTTAGGGAATATTGAGGTAAAATCGCGGCCTTGAGCGGAAGTACAGCACGCTGGATGCTCGCACGATAGTGCGTATGCTACGGTCCAGCACCACGGCCTTGGCGGGACGTACAGCAAGATGAATAAGACGCTTTATACGATTATAATCTAGTCACTAGATAAAAATGTGCACAGGTATCTATCTCCTACCTATCCCGACTATAATTATTTCCTTTTTTTGTCTATCTCAGGCGAAAATAAAGTCTAGCTACGTATAACCAACGTCTTTCATCTTCTCTCATATTTTAGGACACGTGTCTATATTCAGTTTATTCAGCCGACGTATTATGTAAATAAAAAACTCACCGTGAAGACTTAGGTGAAGTGAGCTGTCAATAGTGTCAATCTCTAGCATTAGGTGGAAAGACAGCTCACTCCACGCTCACTTCACCTAAGTTTTCACGGTGAGATGGTTGCAGAATAGCACTGCTGCCGGTCGATTCTGTAAAAATCTCACCGTGAAAACTTAGGTGAAGTGAGCTTAAAGTGTGCTGTCATTTCTAGGGATTGACACTATTGACAACTCACTTCACCCAAGTTTTCACGGTGAGATTTTTACAGAATAGCACGGCAGGTATAAAGTTTCGTGTAATGTTACATGTTGTTTCCCAAATAACTCATTACCGCCGATGTGTTATTTGAAGCTAAAATCCTATTTAAAATGAAAGCCAACTAGTAGGCACGCTGCTGCGGTGAAACCATTGTAAGTATGAAGCTACATAGGTACGTACGTCGTACGTACTTCCGTGGTTTGTTAATTCCTGGCTACGTAGTTAATATAATTAAATTAATTACTTTACACTTTGTGTAAAACGATCTTAACATTTTTATTACCAGAATAGCTTACACGTTAGGTATTAGTGTTGTTCTTCAGCAAGGCTAGATGCGTAGTAGTACTCGCATGCGGCGTGTGTGTATGGCTAGATGTATGAACGTAAATGAAACAAAAAAGTATGTAAAGATCATAGCAGCTGGCGTTCTGTAGTTTATGCCTACCCCCAAGGGCGTCGCCAAGGGGTGGCAGAAGGGGCAGCTGCCCCCGCCTAGATACAATTTTTTTTTGTAAATTACAAGGCACTGTAAAGAAACTACATAATTATATATAATGCCAATTTTGTTTATTTGGGCGACTTTGATTCGGTTTTTTATAATCCCATATCGCCTAAAAAGGGTCTAATCCGGAATTCGGAGACGTAATTCGTATCTATGTGTTGGTGTTAGGCGCAGTCATAATACCTATTAGGTTTCAGCTCTACTGACAGTTCTGAATAGTTTTGGTAAAAACGACTCGAAAGATCCGTTTCCAATCCATACATTGAAAATGGATTTTCTCAATTCCTATCGGGACTATCGAGTTGAAATTGATTTGCAAAAATCAAATGTCCATCAGCGTCGAATTTGGCGTCATTGTGCGCCGTAGAGGTAAGACTCGCACTACAAGTGTAAAGCTTCATGTGCTCTTGACTGTACCTATGTACAAATCATACTTTTCCCATCCTCCACTTAACACCCTGGGCCTTCGGCTAGTGACGCCCTTGCAAAAAGTCGTCAGTTTATGTCTATATGTAATATCTTACATACCAACTGTGCAGTAATTGCAAAGAAATCAATCAAAAGTTGCAGCTTTAACTACAGATCCCCAAACATCAAGTGTTCCCATTAATTAATGATCTGTGGAGTGGAAAAGCGGATTCATGAAAGTGACATAATAAAAACAGCTAGGTATCTCATTAAAAACTGAATGAGAAGCGACTCTTCGCCCGCATTTCCATAAAATTCAGAGAGTTTTCACATACGCGTAATTAAGCTCTCAACAATGTAAATTAATTTGATTGCGACGAGCATAAATCTCTGTATTCTATAACACGTTAATTAAGACATGCAAATATTTAAGAACCTTTACCGCATGAGTTCCTACCATTGTGATGTATATTGGCACACTGAAACCGCCCTTACAACAGCAGTTTACCGACGCCCACGTTCAACCAAATAAGTAAATAAATAGATCGTATGTTACATTAATTGGAACAGTGTACTCGAGTTAATCTGAAACTGTTATAAATGAAAGGAAATAAATGCATAATTTAACTCCACCAATATTTTCATAAGTTTTATTTTACTTCGAGTATCAATATTGTAGAGATGTTGATATTGTTGATTTGCTGATTTAATAGTATTATCCGGGGCGGTCCGTCGGGAGTCGAACCGGGAACCGGTAAATAGCCACCGCCACAGTGCCTTCTGCATTATTGATTACCATTTGCTGTTACATGAGCATTCTCTTTAAACAAACTATAAATATTCTATTAGGAGCTTGGTTATGATCTGCAATTTTTAATTTTACCTCTCTTACTAAAACTGCGCAGCATTGATGAAACTCATAGGTTGTACAAACTTTTCATAATTATGAAAGATAAATAGTTGATTAATAAAATTCATGCTAAAATTGTTACTATGAGTTGTTTTTAAAAAGGTTGCGTATATTTGTCCTTCCGTTTATTACTTAAGTATATTATTTATGATGTACCTAATATTTATGTAAATAAGTCATTTAATTTGTAACGATTCCATTAGTTTCCTTTACTATTTTCTTCTTTTAGAACTTCATCCCATTTTCTTCTGTCGTGGTAGTTTGACCAAGAAAAGGAAGCTTATCTTTTCAGCGTGTCTTAAATTATTAAAGTGCTGTAAGTTAGAACAGAAAATACGACCGCGGAAGACATAAAGAACGAGTCTTAGCTGTTTTTAGCCTTGAGCAGTTTCAGTTTCAACGACCCTAATTACAGCTTCAAGTTTTGACTAAGCGGAAAGTTTCTTACTTTAGGAGAAGCTAGATTATTATTAAGGCATTAGGTACCTCTCTGTGTGACATATTGTGTACTAAAGCCTATGTATCTATATACCTAGCCTGTCGAAAAATATAAACCTACTTATACAGTATTAGAAAAAGACTGGTCAAGTGCATGTCGGACCACGCACTATGATAGATTCCGTAGTCGGGATAAATTTATCCCAAAAACCAACTTAACATTGTACATAGTTGAAAAACATGTACCCTGTACATCGATATACGCCAAGGTCAGTTCTCCAACTGCAAATATAAGTTTGTAATTACTTGTGCTACAAGACCTTGCTTTTTGCCAAATTTTATGATTCTTGGTCACCTGGAAGTACCCTGCAGGTATTGATTTATTTGCGAGTATCAAAATATATTGCATAAATGGTCGTATTCTTTTATTGCGTTAAATTAGAAGCTTGCTGCTTTGTTTAGAGCTCTGAGGGACCGTAGGCCTACGTATCCTAACTATGTATATAATATTACATAAACTTTACTATTACTACTACTAACTAACTTTACTTTTACTTTATTATTTAAAGGAATTTGTAACACAAAAATGCAAAAAGTTTGCTTTATAATTTACACGTAACCTGTTGATTTCTTTTGCAATGTGGATAAATTAATTATGAAAAAATGCAGAAAATGGTTCTTCCATTCTCTGCAATTTTTCAATTTCTTTTTTCTAATTTTTTTCGGAGATTTGGTTAATTTTCATCAATTTTCTTAAATATCTTTAAAAGTATTTAGTTTAAAATTATACAAAAAAAACATTTGAGATCCTCGCAACAAGTACTTTCATTTGATATGTCACACGGTTCAGTTTGCAAAACTTTTTATGTTTGCAAAACTTTTTTGGCCCCGCAAAACTAACCCCAAAATTCAAAATTCATTTATTTACGTTACACGTCCGTGTTTGGGTCACATAAATACATATATGTGTACTATATTTCAACTAAATCGGTCCATTAGATTCGGAGCAAATTGGCTGTGACAGACGGACAGACAGACAGACAGATAGACACACGAGTGATCTTATAAGGGTTCCATTTTTTCCTTTTGACGTACGGAACCCGAAAAATAACCACATAGGCCACACATTCACAATAATTAAAATAATATAATACTTTACAAAGTAAACGTGTCATTTTGAATATAGTTTTCAACAATGTCAATGTGTATATAAAACTGGTTTATTGTGATGAATAATTAAAATGTCAAGTTTTATGGTTTTCTGAAGGCTTAGCAGAGCGAGCAGCTCAATCCCAAGCTATTTTATCTTCTAAATAATCAGAAATTTTACAGTACCCTTTTTTACAAAGTTTGGTTTTAATACATCTTTTAAATCGTTTAATGGGTAAGTTTCGAATGTCAATGGGAAGTTTGTTGTAAAAGCGTATACATGACATGACAACTTGATACCTCTACACGTTCCTGAGAATAAGGGTCTTGACAGAATGACAAACGGATAGGCGGACGGATAGACGGACAACGAAGTGGTCCTATAAGGTCCGTTTTTTCCTTTTGAGGTACGGAACCCTAAAAACGATTTCGTAGAGCGTCGCGTCCATCACTCATCATAATTATCTGTGTGACAGTTTCTTTCTAATAATGCTGGATATGGTCTAAGATCAATTATACTTTATACTCCCACAACATACTGTATAGGTACCTATCAGGAAAACAATTGTTATTTCATTATCTATGGGACACTGATTTGTGGCAAAGATGTTACAAACTTAGATTAAACTTCACTTGTACTGACGGCGTCGCACTAAACAGAGACATTTTGAACTAAGGCTCCGCGCAAACGCGCCACCAACCACAGCCACTACACATGCTAAGACGTGCTGTTGCGTTCAATTTACTGCAATGCAACACAATTCTTCAGATACAGGAAAAAAATAAATCATCATGTTTAATAATAGTGATGTCATTTTCCAGTACCTACTTAGCACTAAATATATCCTCTATTTAGTATAATCGTGTATGTATGTGTGTGTAAATCCTGTAACAGGGCAATCGATGACATCAATACCGATTTAACAGATTTCATGCATACCTAGGCTGGGTACTAAGGCAAACTCAAACTCAAAGCATTTATTTTAAATAAATTCCAATTATAACCACTTTTGAATTGTTAAGGAGTCGATCAGTCAGAAAGATGAGGCTAATTGCACATTCGAAAGCGTAGTAGGCACCTATGGAGAAGAACGGGAAAGAAATTCCAAAGTACCTAACGAAGAACGGGCAAGAAGGGCTGTAAATAAATAGGAGTTGGTGGTTGGTAGGCTTGCTTGCGTGTAAGGTGTAGTAACTTTAAAGCTAAAAAAAACGTAAACGGAAACAAACACAGCACCCTTTCAGTTCAGTATTTTCTTCCGCATGTAAAATATAATAATAACTACGTCTACGTTTCAGTCACAATTTGAATGGCTATTTTCTTTAGTAAGGAAAAAGGGGAGCGCCGTGAGGTAGCCTGCAGCGAACGAGCCACGACGTAAAATGTTATATTTCATTATATAACGTTTATATCCTGATCTGAGCATTAGATAAATACGGGAAAACTCTGTAGCACTCGACATGGAAGGGGAAAACGCGTGTTATATTTAACATACGTACATTTCCTTATCATAATGAGTTTTTAACATCGATTTGTTATATCATTGCATTTTAGTTCGATTCTACCTATTTACATCAATGCGAATTGTTGAAGTATGACTCAATTCCTTAAGCTAGTACCTGGGCGACCGAGCCCTGCTCTGGTGAAAATAGAGAATGCTCATTTAATAGTTTAAGATAATTCATACTAATTTCATGATGCCATGATAGTAGGTACTTACTAATTCCATCCTGCCATGATAGTACGTACTTACTAATTCCATCCTGCCATGATAGTAGGTACTTACTAATTCCATGGTGCCATGTCTGTCAAAATGTCAATTATTCTAAGGTATCTTGTTCTAAAATTTGGGCGACCGCGACCGAGCTCTGCTTGGGTGAAAATACGGAAAAAACGAATTTGACCAGATATGAGACCTAGCTAGATCGATTTTCGCCCCCTACATTCCATTACAAATATATGTATATATATATATATATAATTATATATAAATATTGCTCGTTTAATAGTATAAGATTGAACAGTTCAAGTACCAACTTACAAATTAACAGTGAACGATAAATAAAGAAATGGCGAACGAGAATGAAACAGTCAACTATAATAATCAATGCATGAAGCGAAATGTACTGAAAGTTTTATACCGACTAAGTAAATGAAGACTGCAATTATTTATATTTTATGGGACAATACCGAGCGTCACAATTTTCCTGCTTTTAACTCGTTACATTTGTAGGAATCTTCTTAAAAGAAAATTACACGGTCGGTCTACCATGGTTGCGTAATATTGTAAAAAGCTTCAGAGATAAAAGAAATGCCCGGGCAAAAAAAATGCAATTATACAAAAGGACAAACACAAATAACTTGCTAGTGACCTTAAAGCATTTTAATGGCTTTTAGAAATTGTCAAGAATTTCTCTTATCAAATAAGTCTGAACGAGAAAACTTCATTAAATTCCAATTCGGACAAATTATCATGCCTTTAAAGCTTTTACTCATTTTGTGTTTAAGAGTCTATTCATTAGAAAGTTAAACGAAAATTACGTTAAATTAATTATGGAGATCAACGATTGGTCACGGCTGATTTTCTGAGTGTAGATAAGGTTCTTAATTCTTAGATTATAATATAGTATGTTCCAATTACTGAAATAAGCATAAAACTGACTATTTTACCTGACTACTAAAAAGGAGGGCAACGAGTTTAACAGTGTTTGTATGTATGTTCATTATATGCTCAAAAACTATAGGAATACTCTCCGATTCTGACTTAATGAGGTGTCGATTGACTTTAACGTAAGAGTGTGTGTGGCGTAATTTTTAGGGTTCCGTAGTCAACGAGGAACCCTTATAGTTTCGCCATATCCGTCTGTCTGTCTATCCGTGGCTTAACTCAGAGACTCTTAATACTAAAAAGCTTTAATTTTTTATGGGTATACATATTAATCACGCCCAATAAAGTGGTAAAATAGTTACACAATTATTTTTTTAGAACGTTACGTAATGTGGGGATTTTTTTTCTCGTCTGATACCATGGTGTGGGCTGTCGTTGGAAAGATCAACTAATATTGGGAGTTTGTGAAAACCCTTTTTAGATTCAGGGATCCGTTTGCGAAATATTAAGCTTTAAAATACACATTCTTGTTAGAGTCAGGTGTGTCTGCCAGCTAAATGGTTGGTTTAGGTTATGAGAAAAAAATCACAGCAGCATATATAATGGAATAAAAAGGAAAACTATCACAGCTAAGTAGACTCTACGAGTTAACGCGTAATAATCGACCAACTTACATTCGCAGTTGGAATGTATCGGAGAACATGTTTTTCAACTACAATGTTAAGTTTGTTATTGGGATAAATTCATGGCAACTACGGAACAGCATTGTGTGTGGTCCGACACGCACTTGGCCGGTTTTTTTTTTAGTAAAACATCTATCCTCGCAAGTAGGTACTTACTTCCAAAATAATATAGGTAAAACAAACAACCGAGGCTTGTATTCTCTATTTACTAGTTTCTAGGTAATTATTGGATACCCGTATCAGGTAAAGTCAGTCATGTGCTAAATTATTTCAGCGCTCGCACTTATATCTAAGCTCATGATACAAAACGTAAGGTTATAAGTTACTTCCAGGGGTAAATGAACTCTAAAACAAACACGGGTTTTTTACGAGTCCTAGAACATTACTGATATAAAGTTGTTTTGTGATTTTTTATGAAAATGAAGCCTAATTAATCGTTTTACAAAATTATTTCAGAAATCGCAAAATCTGTAAATGAGGATGTTCACCAATGCTCATTCTTTCTTTCGGTAAGAAAAGGCACAAGAAAAATTCTTAGGGAAAAATATGTTGGTTTAAGACCACGGACTTCTTACCTATAGGGTTTCCTGTCATCTATAACTATAGAATACTCTGTATTTTTTTTTTAATTTAGTCTTTGCAGTTTCGGATATAAGGGGATATTCATTGTCTTAAATAACTTAAAACTATTTTATTTTTTATTTTTGACTCTCACAATATGTCACACGGTCAAAATTTGCCTCCCAAATGTGACCCACATAATATTCAAAATTCATTTTATTACGTTACACGTCCGTGTTTTGGTCACAGAAATTCAGACCTTAGTAACTTTTCACATTATGAAGAGGGGATATCCTTTACTTTGTACATACACGTGAAAGGTGTTAATTATAACCAGTTGGTCCCCGAAGAGTTTTCCTAGCCACTCGATTAGCGCGATGTACGCAGATTAAAGTGATGTAATGAACTAATGACTGGTAACTAATCCATTACTGGCCTGGATGCTAATGCATCTATTCCCGTCAATGTCTATGAATATACTCCAGCTCACTAATTAAAAGAAGATTAATTCGATACATCATGCCTTAATGAAAGCTAGCATATCTAAAATTACCGTAAAGTTACACAAACGGAGAATGATATGTAAAGGAAAGTGATGAGAATAACAGTGGAACAGAGTATGGGCAAATATTGTGAAAGGGTTGGCTGACAGTCAAACAGTATTTTATTTCTACGACGTGGTTCACTGTTCGACAGTTTGTTCACGTGATGGAGGTGTGCAAAATGTGCCTTCAAATAACTATTAAACCGTCAAAGGTTTGTGTTATCTTTTGCAGTAAACTTCAGCTAAGAATTGTACCATTGGGTTAAACCACATAAAATAATGGAGTTGTAATAGATAAGTACCTTATACGTAATTCTTAAATAATTTTTGCAAAGCTTTTGCCGAGATAATGTCTAAATTGGCGGATATCCGTACATAAACATGAAAGCATAAGCATGTAAGTAATTTAATACTATATTCAATATTATACTGTCAATAAATAGTATCACTGATTAAATTTGAATAACTTTTGACATAATTATGTCCATATTAGTTGACTAATCTATCTACGCATCAAAAATTCAACGTGTAATTAATAAACTGATTAGAGCATTCATGAGCTTTATACTCGTATGATGAACATATTATGTGTTCATGGCATGTCTGTAAGTGGCAAGTGACCCAATAATAATGATGCATAAACTGTATGTTATGAAACCTATTGACATCACATTACAAAAAACTGACAAAGCCTGAAACTGAGCGAAATAACAAACATAAAACTGCATGCTTAATACCGGCTAAGCCTAAGCCAAAAATAACCAAATTCAGGCTTTTAATCTTGGCCAGAGATCGTACAACGTGGCGATGTCGTCAGTCTCTTGGATATATTACCAATTGACAGCGATGCGAATAATCTTTTCGACGCCATTTTTTTTTTGTTTTTGTGTAGTTTTAGTTAAGTTAGTACATAATTTTGTTTTTTTTAAAACCTGACGCAAAAAGAGGGGCGTTATAAGTTTGACCGCTAAGTGTGTGTATGTGTGTCTGTCTGTGGCTCTGTAGCTCTTAAACGCATGAACCGATTTGAATGCGGTATTTTTATTTGAAAGCAGGTTTTCTAGCGATGATTCATAGATATGTTTTATCAAAATCGGTTTACTCGTTTGAAGATTTTCAGCTCTTTTCTAGTTGATGAATGGATAGGAGCGTCTTCCACAGGTCTGATAGATTTGAAATTTGGTATTCTGTTACTTCAATGATATTAGAAGAACATAGTAACTTTGAACTGATGCTGCAGCATCACCTAGAATTTGCAGGATACCCAACTCCCTTACTAACTTATAATGGTCTCAATGAACAGGTTATAGATAGATGATGAACAGGGTCTGGTGATGAAGTAGGAAGAGAAATAAGGAAATGTTTGTGTTGGAGGTTTTATAAATTTTAATATAATTTCACTTGCTATTAATTAATTAGGTATAAGTTGTTATTTATGTCCATATTATTTTAATTCCCCATATTATCTATAGAAGTCTCGAATTCAAGTACAATATTTTCGGAATAAGTACTTTTTAATTCTATATAATATGTACCTATACTGTGTGTTCGAGTAAATATTCCACTGACCTTTCGTTTCTCAAAGCTTTTACTAGCCAACGTCATTTAGGTTCAGGTCTCCGGCTATCATGTCATGGCCAGAATCCTCTTAATATCAATTTACTCTGACACGTACTGTACCCAGCAGCAAAGCTGCACAGAAATTGGAACGGGTTTTTAAGCGAATGCAAAAAAATATACACTGAATTTTTAATGTACCAATTTACCTTCCTACCTCTTCAAAAATGGAAATGTTATTAACCGTTTTAACATAATAAAATCCCGGAATATACTCATTTTACATGTTAAAAAGCACGCAACGTATTGTATAAAACTGAAAATGTGTTAATGAGATTAATATGGTAATATAATCTCATATGCAAAGAAGAAACGCTTGTTTCCCTGTTGACCCAAAATGTTACCGTATATAGAAGTGTATCTCTATGTAGGTACCATTTGTGTAGTTAAATATCAAAACTCGATATTTCCACTCTAAGTGTAAAGTGAGAAATGAACCTGCCAGGGTTGCGAGTTTGTCCGAGAGGATTATCGTGGCCCCGGCCCACAGGCAACGGAAGGAACACGGGTGGGTTTTAGTCAGTAAAAGTCTGACACTTCTCCCGCTCCGCCCTGAGCGGGAGAAGTTATTTGATAATTTCTCAACAATCTAAAAAAAAAAAAGTGGGAAATGAAAGAAATATGTATAAATAACGTATTAAGCTAAAAAAGTCAGGTAAAAGTATGGACATACTCGTACTGATGTTTGATATACTAGCGAAACGTACCGGAGTTTGTAAAAAATCATTTTGTAGTAACGGCTTTACTACCGATAACTCCTGGAAATGGCAGCCATCTTAGACTTCATACTTGACGCTGATTGGTCGTCGCGGCGTGCTTGACTTTGATAAAGACATGTAATACAAATGGACATACCGGGATATGAGACAAATCCTCGATTTCAATCGTTTTTTTGTAGCGTTTTTAGTGACTTACCTTGATTTAAAAAAATCAAACATGCATTTTGAAATTTCAAAGACCCCTTTCACAGTTCAATTTCGAGTAGAGGTGTGACTTACAGAGTTTAGATATACAGGGTGTCAGGGACATCGACGTGAAAACTGTTACCATGGATTCAGTACATGATTCTGAACGCCTCTACGTTGATATTTTTCAAAGGTTATTTAAAAAAAAAACTGCCGTTTCATAGAAAAATGCCATACTTACGCGGTCAAAATGTATGGATAACCCGGACGAAAAATTTCAAGGCACAGTTCAGGTCAACGTTCAGTTCGGTTCAGAATCATGTTCTGAATTCATGGTAACAGCCATGCTATTCTGTAAACATCTCACCGTGAAAACTTGGGTGAAGTGAGCTGTCAATAGTGTCAATCCCTGTGGAACGACAGCTCACTCCTCGCTCACTTCACCTAAGTTTTCACGGTGAGATGGTTACAGAATAGCAAGGCTGGTTTCGCGTCGATGTCTCTGCCACCGTTTATAGGTTACATATTTATAAAACAAAATTTCAGCGAATGAAACAGAATTGGATAACCGATTACATAAGTACCTAAATAACATGTCTGCCAAAATAGAATAGTAGTTGGTACCAAAGTACATCCTAATAGAACAATAAACGAATCTCCTTTGAACACAATTATAACATATGGTTTCATCAATTGTAATAAAGTACAACATCAAACACCAAATGACATAGTCACTGTAAATATCTTAACTCATTGGTAAACAGAATCACTCAAGTTTATTCGCTACAATAAGATTTCCGTGGAAATGTGTACAATCTACCAACTCATATCTCCGCTTCGTAGCGCTGTCAAATGTTAAACTACCTTCTATCTGGAAAAATAAATGCGGGAACGACTTGGAGAAATATTGTTCACATCGTGGCCCCAGAATCCCGCGGCTGCCTAGGAATTCGAGGTACATACAATAATCATAAGTAGGGGTTTACGGCCCCGCATTATTCAACCGTGGAATCTGCGGAACGTCGTGAACTATTTGCACTGCGGCTGCCGGAGTACGTTCTCTTATAGCGGCACAGATTATACATTTGTCAGATGAGATATTATTGATGAGTTATTCATGATTGCGTTTGTTAATCGAAATAATTTACTTTATTATTTACTATTTCATTGCTTATGGCTGGTGAGAATACCTGTTAATTATTACATTTCAAAAGTTTTAAAAATGTAAACAAGAGACATTTATAAGTGGATAAATTACATTTAAAGGAAATGTTTAGGTACAGTTTAAATTATAAACATTTGCTAGTTAGTATAAGTAGAATTTTTCTTATTGTTAGCTACTAATTCTTTTTTCTAAAATAAAAATAAGCCTAAAGCTAGCCTTATAACATCAGCTATCTGCCAGTGAAAGTCCCGTCAAAATCGGTTCAGCCGTTTTTGAGACAAACAGAAAGAAAGAACAACAAAAAAAAATTGATATAAGTACCTACCTTATATACTTTAATCAAAAGCTGTTATTTTGACAATATAAACAAACACTTCAATTTTATTTATTTGTATGTTTGTAATATATGTATGTATAGATAAATTACTTATTCAAATGATTGTAACTGGTGTATTCTGGTATTTTCTGTAGGTCGATATTGTAATATCTCATTCTTCGTAAGCCTATATAATTATTTTCATTAATAACTTCTAACAGTTACTTAGATCATAAAATTCCTTGAATCAACAGCGTTGCTTCTGGTCTATTTATTTGTTCTGTGGCTCTGATATAATACGTGGAAATTTAGCAGGAAAAGTAATTAGATATTGCATTTAAATATTTTATTACACTAAGATCGTTATTCACTTATAGTTATGGACCTTCTTAGAGATACCTACCTTTTTCCCTGAATGGTTTTTTTCTGTTCTCATTTCAGCATTTATGATTATGTACTAATTTTAATTTTCCTTTTCCGCAACGTAAACATGTGTTTCGGAACCAATACACAATTAATTGATTTTCCTTATAGTAGGTACAGTCAGGGTCATAATTATTAAGCCTACCCACACCCTACGACAATTTGCCGTGCTACAGCCCCTGCCAAAAAATCACAGTTGTGATTTGAATATACGGATAATTTAAGTTGCTCTTCTTCTTTTCGTGTGGTTAGTGACTAACCTGGTTTCACAGTTTTAAAGCCGCCCATGGGCCTCTGACTTGGCTTCACATGCCTTCGAGAAATATCTCTAAGGCATGCCAGTTCACCTACGTCCAGTTTTCAGCTAAGAGGTAAGTACCTACATCGGAGGAATTTATTTTCCATATATTGATGAATGCGACAGATCGATCTTTTGACATCTTATGTTGGTTTCAAGAAGACGCTATTAATGCGATGCGAACTGAAGACAGGTACCTATAGTATGTCCACAGTCGTCCTTATTTAATACTTTAAATTGGTACATTACCTATGCTACCGTAAAACGGTAATAGGTACTTATAAAAAGAAAGCCGGTAGGATGTACTCGTACCTATATAGATTTTTTTTTAAATTAAGAACGCGAAACAAAATCAATACTAAAGATGACTCTTCCGCAGTTTTTTTTTAGGGTGGGAAATTATCAAATAACTTCTCCCGCTCTGGGTGGAGCGGGAGGGCGTTTTAGACTCTTACTGACTAAAACCCACCCGTGTTCCTTCAATGTTGCCTGTACGTTGCCAGGGGCCACGGTATCCCTTTTAGACTTTCCCGCGACCCCGGCAGGCAACGGTCCTAGTCGACCGTCAGTTGTGCTGACATCTCTTTGAGGCGCGCGTGGAACACAACGCGCCGTCGACCCGGGCCTGGTCCTTATTGGACGTCGAGCTACCCATTGGTCACCGTCTGCAAGCCCGCGCTACGGTGGCCGGGAATCGGCCTGCGATTCTCGACGCCCAAGTCGTCTCCTGCGGCCGCTAGGGGCGTGAGGGCGCGAAATTTGCCTCTCCCACACGCGCTCCGCCTCCTCCTTCGCGAGCATTACTGCTTCGCAGAAGGAGGTCACGGCTTTCCACTCCCTCTCGCTCCGTACCATGGCCTGGACCAGGGCCGGACGCGAGAGATCACTGCCGCTGGTCGCCTCCACAAGGACACGGCGGTACCTTGCCCAAACCGGGCAGACCACCGTATGCTCCACCGTGTCCTCCGTTCTGCAGTTGACATTTATAATTTCTAGGGAAAAACTTACAGACGAGATTGTTTATGGATATAATTATTTTTTATGTAAAAATATTTAATTACGTCCGGCGCTAACATTACCTGTAAATAGGTAGAATTAGCGACATCAGTGAATGATCATTTCAGGAATTTCATTAATTGATATTGCAGAACCTAATTACTATTTTGAATTATCATAATGCTAGTCTTTGAAGTATTTAATTGTTACAAACACGTAATAATTAGGTAGTTTTCATTCAAAATGTCTTCTGAAATTTGAATAAGAACGATTAAAACTAACTGACTCCAGTTTAACTTTTTACTCCTTAGTTTAGTTTTTTATAACCAGTTTACTCCAGTTTTTAAACTGGAGTGCGTGCAAGTGATGACTAATATAAAGAACACACGAATCAAGTGTCTTGCCCTTAGCATAGCAAATAAAATAGACGTTATTGGATGATTTCTTAATTTTATCATTTCTTTACAGTTTAAGTTTTAAGCAGTTTTATATTGAAATTACTTATTAGCTAAAAAAATATATAAAAAAAGATTAGTTAATTTTCCATCTTAATTATATTGTAGGTAAAGAAAAAACATGCGGTGGTGTTTTTTAAATGAATGAACATGTAAAACCAGTGATTCTGGCAACAATACCTACCTAAAAGTCAGGTGTTTCTATAGAAATATTTCTCTATGAAAAAAAAACAACACTGTGTGCTTTTTATAACGCAATAAATAATAAGACTGGTCCAAAAATAAAAGTAGCGATATAAAAACAGAATCGCCAATAACTTATTAGAGCTTTCAGTTCAGTAGATCGAATATAATCAATTTGTCGGCAGATAAACAAAATCGTCCGCCAGATTATCTGTACGGGCGGCCGAATGCGCCATACTAAACAATGTTTAGGTATTTATTATTTTTATTAAAATGTGTTTCATTACGATATCGATCTTCAGTTAAGTTTGTTTAAATGTGATTGCTTATTCGTTATAGCAAAAATAAACAACCTTTGTAACAAAATCGACATAAAAACGCATTAATAACCTATCTAGTAAGTAGTATACTCTGGACGATCAATACGAACAGTCTATAATATCAAGCTTTAAAACGAACAATAGATGATTCCATTATTTTATGGTAGGTAGGTACATACTTTTTGTACGAAAGCAGATGTAAAACTAACAAGAAGGGTTATTTACTGTAGAGGTTTTAGCCTGCATGGCTTTCCCATACAACCTCCATGAATATTTTAGTAGGTGAAGTTATCTATATTGAGATAAACACTATTTCATTATTAAACTTGGAAGTAAAGTATTGAGAATCAGCTCGAAGAGCTGTTCCTTTATTTAGTTACTATACTCTTTGGAGAGCTGACAGCGCAAGTCTATAGGTATAGATATATAAAATAAGTACTTAGAACCGGGCATAATTACGAGATTAATATAAAATACGCCTTTATGATGGTCCCGGTACCTACTGTCAGAGCGCGGGCCTCTTACAGTACTGACACAAAATAAAACCACTTGTACATTGTAGGCTATAGTGAACGCGTTGCCATAAATCGACCGTAACGTCCGCGTATTCTATACTCGAACCGAGCCTTAATCAACACCCTTTTACATCTTTTTTTACGAGATTAAGTATAACAATTTATAGCTCAATTAAGTTGGCTTCACGTAAATAAAATAGAAACAGTTATTAAAACATTTTACAGGTGTACAGCTGATTAAATGTTTCATACAAATCAGTAATGTAGGAACCATCCTGTCATAAACATAAACACACACAGTTCGACTATGAAATCAGTTTGCAAGGCTTTATTTAACTTCCCTTGAAGATAAAATAAGGTCATCAAAAATAAATGAAATAAACAAAACATTAAAATAAAATTTAATACACTGAATAATTGCAATCAAACAACTAACCTGCACTCTGAGGATGACACGGTCTGCGACACAGGTTCTTCCTGCTTCTGCTGATTTGAAGAAGACGTCACTTGCTGAGCCGATGTTAACGCTAACGCCTTATATCTCGATTGCTCGGCCGTAGGCAACACTATATCTACCGATCTTGATCTAAGTCCACTGCCGGGAACTGTAAGGGAGTTCCCGGTACCATTCAACTCCTCAGCTCTACCACCAGAAACTTTTGAAAAACACGAGTCAACAGACGCAGCGCGATCACGTTTTAGTTCAGGAACTGCCAGGTAGATGTCGTGAACGAGACAGTCTTTAGCAGCGTTGGCCGCTTCCTCTTCAGATGCACGAACATTTTCGAGCGAACTACCCGTGGGCTCCACGAAGAAGGCTTCTTGTCTTGATATGGAACGCCTTCGTTGTGGAAGCATGGGAGGTTCATCTACGGGCGGTTGTAGTTCGAAGGACGGTGCCCCCGGCGTCGGCGGCGGCGAGTGCACCGGGGGTGGCAGGAATGTTCGGGGTGGCGGTGGCGGAGCGAGCAGCACCTGCGGCACGTCCTGCTCGCTCTCGTCCTCTTCGTCATCGTCCTCTGCCGAAGAGGAGGCGAGCGCTCGGTCGGGCGTGACGCGCTCCTCGCTGCGCCGCGCGAGCCACGTCTCCATGTGGCGGCAGTGCACGCATGGTGGCGGCGTGCCCTTCCCGGAGCGACGGCGGGACCACAGACGCGGGACCTGTCACAAAATATAAACCACTTTACATTTGAGGTAAAATTCACAGAGACCACAATATCTGCTGCATCGATTTAACAATATGCTCTCTGTAACAGATAAAGCTAAGCTTGCTTGGCTTTATTTGTAAATTAAACAATTTAATTTATTTACTACACATGAGTTTATACCACAGAATATGTTTGTTGCGGGCGAAGCATACGCTTGGTTCGCAGAATTGCAACCACGGCGGAGTTAACATGGCACACAGCCTCTCATAGTTATGAAAGTTCCATTTATTAGCATGCTTTGACCAGTTTAGAATGAATAGCTATTCAACTCCACTGAACTATTGGTAAACGATATGGTATTGAGTCATATTTTGTGAATTTTGATCAATGTTACAGCTCCTGCGTGAATTTGCAAGCTTAATCAATGTGTGGTGTTGCATAAAAATATCTAGAGGCTGTAAAAAGATGCCCGAGTAAAGCTTTGTGCAGACCAGCGCGACTTGTCGCGCGACGCGACACCGGTTATTGTTATACCGTCAAGTTTTCTTAGAAATTGTATTGTTTGAGTCGCGTCGCGGCGTCGCGTCGCGCTGGTCTGCACGAAGCTTAATGCACATCTGCGGATTTCACCGGCTATATTTCTGAACGTACAAGATTTACGATTTTATGTATCTTGTTCTTTAGTAACAGTTCTCCCCACCCGAAAGCCTGACAGCGGAAAAGTTTGACAACCATAGTCTTATCAAGGGGCAACGTATTACCCAGTAACTGGATTGTAGAGGTCAGATAGGCAGTTGCTCCATGTAAAATATTGGTATTCAGTTGCATCCGGTTAGACGCCGACCAAACATAATTGGGAAAAGGCTACAGATGATGGCTAGTAATTCTCCCTCGATGCCGAGCGAAAACCTTGACATAATATGCTCTTTTGCACAGCTAGTAGGTACATCCTCTCATCCCCCATCTTGAGAGAATTTCCGTTTCGAGGGGTGTTATAAGTTTAACGTGTGTATCTGTATATACATGTATCGATGTGTCTGTCTGCGCTATCGTAACTCCCAAACGGCTAAACCGATTGTACTTTTGTTTTTTTTTCGTTTGAAAGGTGAGTTGATCGAAAGTGTTCTTAGCTATGATTTAAGAAAATCGGTTCAGCTGTTTGAAGAGATTATCAGCTCTTTTGTAGTTGATGAATGGAAGATGCTTAGGTACGTTCGTACCTGCTTAGGTAGGTAGGTACGTACGTACCTAAGGACTACCAAACCTACGGAATACCGTATATTTGGTATTCCGTTACTTTAATGACATTAGAAGAACATAGTAACCTTCCACTGACGCTGCAGCAACACCTGTAATTTGCAGGATACCCAACTACCTTACCAACTCACAGATTTCGTGTTTGAGCTCATTGGAATAGTCTCAATGAATAGGATATAGATCGATTGTGAACAGGGTCAGGTGAACACACATAAATAAAAAATAAAAAAACCCTTGACACAAACATTTCTTATTTCTCTTTCCTACTCCGAAAGAGAAATAAGAAATGTTTGTGTCAAGGGTTTTTTTATTTTTTATTTATGTGTGTTCACGGATGGTCTTCTCTCCACTTTAGAAAAACTGGATATTAGAAGAAAAAAAGATGTCGGTGTTCATTGTCTACACCCCTACATAAAACACAATATAAGGGAGACAAAATTATTTGCAACTTTACTTGTAGCCAAGTGCCATTCACTCTGTAAGTGAATAGTTAGAGTTTTTTAATGAAACCTTTTCAAACTTCAACTAAATCCATTAATTCAGTCATGTCGTAACTTCTGCTGGACAAACTACTACAAATAAAATAGCAAGAAAACGCACTGCAAACTAAGTTAAACTTACTCTTTGCTTGGACAATTGTGGAGAAGGGACTTTGTTTATTCTTATTTAGCTCAAAAGACTGTTTGATGCAAGTTAAGTACTCATTAAAGTCTATTCATCTCGTTGAGAAACCGACGTCAAAGCTAATGTTGACGTAATTTTGTAGTCTCGGGAAGTTGGGAGGGCCCTTCATCAGAAATAAAACGGAAGACGTTGATACGCCTTTGTGCTTGGCTGCTTGGATCATTTCGGAAATTAAAATTAGATACCTACCCATGGTTATCGCAATTTTTGAAATTATCTGTTTAGATAATCATTTACGAGATTCTTTTTTAATATATTATTTTTATGCCCTTAATTCTACATTCTGTGAAAATTTAACAGACACACTGATTTATTTGTTAAAATGTTAGGAAAAATTGTCTTCGTTAAATATGTAAGGTATTTGTAAATAATAAGCACCATGTTAGTAGCTATCATCATATTCGTTTAACTTGATGTCATTGCTTAATTTTAAATACTTTGTAAGTATCTATTGAGTATACTTAGTAATTTTATTCTAGGTACACCGTCTTTATAGGTATATAAATATAATTAATGTATGCAAAATATGGTAAAACATAAAAAGTAACAATATATTTTCTTACCCATTCTTACTCTCCATACTCCATACGAAACTACCTTTTGTAATGGGCGCCTAGAATCAATTCTATTTTCTTGTAACGTTCAAAAGTACCGTGTGATGGCCAACTTGAAATAAATGATTTAACTTTTGACTTTGACCAATCATTTTGAGATTCCGTGTTCAAACATATTTTTTAAATTAAATAGTTCGAAAAAAATTTCGTCACTCTCCGGTCGGTCGATGTGTTGGGTAGGAATTTCTTTGTAGCATCTCAAAATTTATGTAGATTTGTCCGGGGGGTTAGTGTCAATAGGCTTGCCCTCTATTACGGGCGAAGTTTTCATGTCTGCCAATCTTTCCGCGAATACAGGCGTTATTAAATTGTGTGAGTTTCTTACCTCGAGATAAGTGCCCGAGTCGTCAGATCCGGCCGAGTCGAAGGAGCGGCTGCGGGCGCCTGGCTGCGGTACCGACAGCAGGACACTCGCGCCCGAGCCGCGCACTGCCTCCAGTTGGATCTCATCGAACGACGCGGACCGGACCTGTTGACATTCATCTGTTAGATATGCAATATGAATCAATAGTTTAAATAGATATAAGTACAGTAAATAATATTCGGCTACTCCACGCTAAAGCTAGTTTGGGGTTCTTGATGTCACAAGGCTCAATTATTAGCTCTGCAGTCGTGGCCTAGTTTTGGGCTTCTAGATGTCTCATGAAAAATCACATTTAGGTGCAGAAGTATTTTTAAGAACGTTCGAATTCTAATCTGTCTCAATATGTCCAAAATACCAATTTTCCCACATTTTTGTTTTTTTTGGCATTGCTTGTCGTTGAGATGAAATTCGTTTTTATTTAAGGGAATTAGCCTTCAGTTAACTTTACAGCTTATCATGAGAAGAAGCCGTGTCGAAGCAATATCCATTACGATTCTAGGCTGGTTCCAAGTATCAAAAAGTCTTAATCATGAATCAGAATCAGTTATACCATAATTATCTAGGTCCTTACCTGCTTGGGAACCTCGAGGCTACTCTGCGTCTTCATGTCGGCGGGCGTGGGCGTGCGAGATCGTTTGAAGGTGGTGCGCAGGCGCTGCATGGCGGCCGGGGCGGGCTGCGCGCGCGCTCCTCATGTCGCGGGCCCGCCCCGCCGCCCTCGCCTGCACCCCGCCGCAACGCGCTTTCACCACCTCTGTACATGACATGCAAGTAATAAAAAATGGTCTTGTGGAAATAATACCGTATTTCTGTCTGCCACTGTGATAAAATAACTATGATGAAATGTTGACCACAGTACAAAACAAACTGATCCTTTTTTTTGTCACCCAGCACAATAAGAATAAGAATAATTTATTGGTCCATTGTTACAAAATAAATTTCAATAAAAATAATGATATTGTATGCTTACTGTAACTAGAATATTTAACATAGTATTAAAACAGTGGTCCCCAAACTAGGCAGCGCCTGTATCTTGGGGGCCTGAGTTGCGTGATCTTAAATTTTATTTTTAATAACTTAAATTTATCTTTAATAACATGGAGAGTATGTTAGTATTTATATCTGCTCATGTAAATCTCTAAAATCGATAAACCAGGTCAACATAAGAGCAGGTAGAGACTGCAAATCGCGGATCAAGTAACAAGGTATAAAGAACAAAAAGGATCGGGTTTTCTACGTAAGTAGGATTACACTCGTAGGGCAAGGCAAAGCGAAAGCTTACAAACTGAAATAACTTGATTTCAAAATAATAGGTTTCATATACCTACCTACCTACACGTATTGTGTATCGGCTACGGGCTCTCAAAGAAGAGTTAAACGGTACTTACTCTTTTGTTAAGAACTAAGAGTGTACACCTACACTTTATTTTTACGGCATTTTTTACCCTATAAACCATTAATTTCTTTGCAAACATGGGTAATGACGATTTTTATTTTTCTTAGTGCATGACTCATATTTAAAAAAATATCTACCTATGTAGGTACCAATTTTATTTTATAATATATAGATGTTGTCTATAATACTCGTAATAAAGTGCTCCATGTTCTGTGTGTGTCCTGAATGATAGACAACTACTGTAAATGTTACCCTAAATAAACTTGCTAGTTTCACCCCTGACTAATAAGCTTTACAATTAGTTTTCCTACATCAGTCGACATGCCGGGTCCAAAGGCATTGGTGCGAGAGTAGATAGCGTCGCGGAAATTCTAAAGCACCATTGTATCTCGCCATGGCCATTTTCTTCAGCGACGTACAGATTGCTTTAGTAGATTATACGAATAGTTTCTTGCTCTTGTTAAATGTTTATTATAATATAATATGTAAAAAAACCTGTCCGATCTGAATGGGGCTGGGGGTACTGCAATAACATTACCAAAAAGTAATAAAAAAATCTTATTATTATTGAAAATGAAAAAAGTTATTGCTTTTTAAAATTCGCATTTTTAGTATCAAAATTCTAAAATTCCTTGAATATTCAACCTAACATATTGGCCATTGAAATAACATGTGGCGAATTTTTTTACTTATTTCCTGAAAATTACCACATAAATAGACTCTCAGTACGATATCTAACTACAACCTCACGGACCGGATAGGGTTTTTTTACATTTTGTATATATATGTATATTGTCAGTCTTTACGGGTCGTCAGAAGCCCGAAAGTCTGACAACCAGTCTTACCAAGGGGTATCGTATTACCCAGTTACTGGGTTGTGGAGGTCAGATAGGCAGTCGCTCCATGTAAAATACTGGTATTCAGCTGCATCCGGTTAGACAGGAAGCCGACCCCAATATAGTTGGGAAAAAGGCTAGGCAGATTGATTGATATATACATATATTTATATAGCTAAATATATGATTTGTGTACCTATGTATGTATTTATTGTTTAGGTAAATGGTACACCACTGACTACTGCAGTATTGTCTCTCGTTCTCCCTTCTCTCCCAATCCATCCAAAGGTTGTCTGTAAAAGATCGCTTTTAGCGATAAGGCCGCTCATTCTGTCACCCTATGTAAAATAAAGAAATTTACGTCTGTAATTTTTATGGTGTACATAGTGAACAGTATTCTATCTATGAATACAAAACCTATTTGTTTGTCATAAATAAAGCCAAACCAAATCAAATGCTTAACATTATTTGAGATCCTACCTACGTACGACAGATACCTAGGTAAACGACTATATCAATTTTCGCGCTGGATCAATTCAGTAGCCAGAGTGATGCCTATCGAATGGCATTCAATCTGAATTGTTCTCAATACGGAGGGCGCCACGTCTTTCAATTTGAATCGCATTGGAAACTCGTCGTCACGTGAACTGTTTAAATTGAATAGGGATTTGAATCTAATGATTTTATATCCAAAATCAATCTTACATTGACAGGATTTAATTAAAACGACGATTATTTTTGCTTGAACTCCGCTAACGTACAAAGGAAATCTAAACCTCAAATCTGGAGAACTTTTGCGATATCTACGATATTGTTCTCGTTATGAGTACCCTTGCCCTTTTATTATTTATTTATTAATTATTTTGTTACTAATAAGTAATAATAAAATACATAATGTTTTCCCTCAACAACGCCATAGAACTGCTTTTGCCAAACGCCAATTCTATGTTATTAGCATCAAAATGTACAACTTCCTAAATAAAAAGTTAAAAATTTATTCCTGCCCTAAATACCAATGCAAAAACTTACTTAGAGACTATCTCCTAACACTAAGTTATGATAACACTGAGGATCTTCTGCTGGGTAATTTACAATGATAATAATGAACTGTATAAATCTAAATCTAACCATAAATGGACCTGTACTGGCTACACCCCATTCTTTCTCCACCAATACCACTAAATACACCTACTCACTACATACACACTCACACACATACTACACTTACTCACTACACACACACACACTCATAGACCCTATATTGATATTGATTCACCACACCACACAGTTAAACATCTTTTATTTGTGTTTCCTTTGCATAAATTATATCCTGTCTTCTTTCACACCATTTGCTTATTGTTAAAACGTCCCATTTTAGTATAATATGGCTTTGTTTGTAACGAAGAATCACTGACTCCTAAGACACAGGCACCTACACCTAGTTTAGGAGTCAGAGTATTATAATTTTTGTGACCTAGTTATAAGCCTTATATGCACTAGGTTTTAAGATATTGTATTGTGATGGCTTTTGGTGAAAATAAAAAAAATATTTATTTATTTATTGCCCTTTTATTATTTATTTATTAATTATTTTGTTATTTTAAAATATTTTTTTGTGAGTAATGAATGACTTTTCAAATTATTATTAAGTTAGCTTGGTTAGGAACTTACCTACAGCAAAAACGGTAAAAGTAGTCAAATTCGGCCAAAATGTGGACGCCTACACGTTTTATGTGGGATGAGTAAAAACAAGTTACTGATCAATACACGCACACAACTAACTACAAACAACAAAAACAAAACGGTACCTACGTGTAGGTACATACTCTACCTGCTTGTTCATTCATCCATAAATAAAAACAGTATGAGCTTTGGGCAGTTTGACAGTAAACTCAACATGGGTCCTAAAAACCTAAAATTTCAAGGATTTCCAGTGAAATATTTATTTTACTCAACCGACCTTTAAATAAATAACAACAGAACGTTAATGGGTAAAACCACAAAAGAGTATTTGCGTCTGCCCGTTATAATCGACGACTAATTGCGAGGTGCGTACATTTATCATTAATAATGTCATCCATCATGCACCTGTTTATAAAGTAGGTAGGTAGCACCTATAATATAACATATAAATGTTAATCGTCCTCCACATCCGATCAGAAATCTGTCCGTTTCCGAAAAGATAACGAACAGGAATAAATCACGAAGTGCCAGCAAATTCCTTGATGAAGGTTTGATATAGGCTACTTCAATAATAATGGTTTTGCATCGAGATTTGTAGATTCAGGAAGTTTGTTAAACCCTGCATATACTATCGTATACATCGATAGCTCTAAATAGGATTACGGCTTAAATGTATTGCACCTATACTGATGAACAGGAACGTACTGATTCGACCTACAAAATCCGTAAATCCGCTTAAGGCTAGCTTCTATATAGCCTCGTAATCATTGTGTAGGTACCTAATCGTCATCATAAAATAGACGTGGGAAGTGTACCTATAGATAGAAACCTACCTATCGTCATTAAGTTAAGCCAATCATTCAGTACCTACCTTTCTGTATTGGCATAGCAAATATAAACTTTAAAAAACGTTTGAAACAACTTTTTTGATTCGATATTTTTCTCGTATTAAGGCGGAGTACAATCATGATTGTACTTTGCCTTGATTTCACTGTATATGAACCTATGTTCCAGCTCTCAGCACATTCAGTAGGTAATATTTAAACTTGTAACTAAAAGGATATTCTGAAAACTAAGCAGCTAGAATTCTCCTTGAGAAATGAAGATACTATACATATTTAACAGGCGTTAGTTAAATCATTCTACATACACCAGGAAAATCAGTTTCATTCAGTTGATTGCAGCGCGCGCCTAACACACACGGCACACATCGTTACGTTCAGCGCGTATAATGGCGCGAATTTTATAGCAGGCGCTTGGACGTATGTTAGTCAAGTTGAAATATGTGAGTATTACGTGCTTATCCCTCGTGATAAAACCAGCCGGAGGGGACACGGAAAAATATATTAAACGTACCGACTGTGGTCCTTGTGAAATATTGATAAAAATTGGTTCGAGACCGTACTCCATCGTTCTTTTCTTTTCAACTACCTAAGTATTTATTTTTCTTTCCAAACCAGCCTTCATAATTTTTCTAACAAGATGAAGTTCTTTTGAGTAAGAACGCATATTTTTTATGTAAGTAAATAATGAATATGCAACAATTAGATCACCTAAAGTAGCGTAGCTGTCATTTTTAGTTAATCATTATAATACTTACGAGTACGTACCTATATTTTATTTATCTATATTTATTTATTGCAAACTTATTTATAGATATACCTAACTATTTAAATAATCAAGTAATCAAATACACAATACATCATCGAACAAGACCATTTCCCAATGCAAAACTTTACTGTAGAATACATAATTTCACTCCACATACACTTTTCAAAACACCAATAATTCGCGTACCTATTTATCTCGTTTGCTCGAAGTCCGTACCTATGTCCCTTCAGGGATCCAGCAGAATATCAGCGTCAGGTATATTTGCTTGACGTGCTGAGCTGGACTTCCATTTGGTGCAACCTTGAGACGCACACAGCACTTTGTATGTTCTTTATTTGATTTAGGCCACGCGCACTTTGGGTGCGTTTTCGTACGAATTTCAGTCTTGCGTATACGTACGAACATGCACGAACGATCCCAACCTTCCAAGTACAAAGGGAGCGCGCAAACTGGGAGCGACTTAGTCGTACGTAGGAATACGTACGTATAATTCCGATGTCCGAAAACAATCCGAACTTATTGGGATTTGTTCTATTTAATATAAATAATAATAATAATATTTAGTATAAAATCGCTGCTCAGCAGGAATGCGAAGTGATTTAGTAGAACTATGAAGTAGTGTATCTGTAAATATAATTCAAATAAAGAAAAATGAAGTACCTACATTAGTACATGAAAAGACAGAATTTGTACTCACAAGTCAGAAGCCTCAACAGATCCAGCAACAAGTGAGAAGAATTGAGACGTAACTACGTTTAAAGCGCTATTGAATAGAACTAAGAAGTTATAGAAGTTCAGTAACGTATCGCTTTGTAAATAAAATAAATAAATAAGAAACGGAAACTTCGTAAGGGTCGTACTTTCCATAAATCAGATTATTTTAGTTCAGCTCCGTTTCTTTTAGTTTCGTTTACCATCTATCTTATAACTTACGATATCTTGTAAACTGGTTGTGCAGAAGTCAGATTTATATTTGTAAAATCATTCAAAATAAGTTATCTATACGGTTAATTTACATGGATAAAATATTCTCGACGACTTAAAAAATCTAATTACCTATTTACGTAAAATCGTGTCTGCTTTTAAATACAAACCAATTAGATCATTTACTTATATCTAAATATTCTTTAGACCTTCCCTATTCGTGGTAGCAGACAAGATATCATAAAAGTCTTACAAAATCCAGCCATGTTCGAGTCTGCTTTCACAACCATTATTCGTCGTTGACAATGTGAATAGCCTGAAAAGAGCCCCGATTTAATCCTTGATTCTAGTCACGTCTAGTAATAACGATTGGATTTAAAGAAATTAGTCCATGTACGTACTTAATTAGGGGAATAATTGTCCCTGAGCAGCAGATTTCGATTCTCTTCGAAGCGAAAATAAAATAGCTGGATTACCTGATTGTTTTTTGATGTGTAACATCTCTCCTGTCGCTTTCCTGCAATCTGTGGGAGTGATTTCGTGAAAAGGGACGGAAATGTGTAACAGAAAGCCGAGGAAGCGCGCGCTATTTGATTTGACCAATGAGCGCGCGCTATTTGATTAGACCAATGAGCGCGCGCGTTACTAGAATAGGCCGGTAGATGGTACCAACCCATTTTCAGAGAGGTTAGTACTGTCAGCCAAGATGTCAGATGTTACACATCTTATGCGACGCGACTACTGTGAGGCTCGCTTGTTTTTTTTTTCTAACTTTTGTAACATACCTACGGAACGCGACGGTTGTCAGGGCTTCCATTCCGCGTCACCGAAGAAGGACCACTGATTCCACTCAATAGACCATAGGACACGTTGATCCCTTGAAGGGTCTCCACTGACGTGATATTCGACCTCTTGTTTCACACAACCTTTGGATTATTTTTAACCGACTTCAAAATAAACTCATGTACCTACTTTCAAGTAGGTTTCTTTTTCTATGTATGTAGGTGGAAACATCTCGCAATATAACAATGTCTACTACAGATCTATACCACTTTATATTACTTATTCCATGGCATAAAAAAGTACTGTAGCAACTTCAAAATTAATGTGGTCATGTTATATGTTAAACAGTTTCCGAAGTACCTATATCTCTTTCTATTTATTTTTGTTTCCTATTCTTCGGTTTAGTTTTGCTTAGCACCGACTTCTGAAACTTTTAGACATGTAACTGATTTTCTTTTTCGTTTTTTTCCATTTATTTATGAACATTATTTATCTATTTTTTCTTGACCCATAAGACCAGAGGTACCTACCGTGTAATATAGTGCCTTGCCCCTTAGCGTTGGCACTAATGGCTACTTAGTTTGCCTTTCTAAGGATCATACTGCGATGTTATTTATGTGTGTAATTATGCATAGGCGTGCATATGTAACGGCTTGGTAACTTACTGCCTCACAAGCTCCGAAATACCTCTCGACCTCACTATTAATTAATTACGTTCTACATAAAATTACCGGGATCAGGAATAGTTTCGTCGGTAAAACGCAACGGGTAATAATAGTACCAGATTATTCTGCGATGAATTCTCATTCATACACATAATCAAATAACACCATAATCAATATAAAATGAGGTATCGTATGCCGTCTTCAAATTAACCTGCACTCATGCCTGTATATGATTTGCTTTTTAAGCCAGATTGACATGGCCCAGGGCCGTTACCACTGTGGCACTTCTTTTAAACATAATTTAAAATTCCAGACATACACAGACTTAATAAATAGGTAGCATACTCTCAGCTTATAAGTATTCATATTACGAGAACTTTTACGCATGAATACGAAATAAAATAATAGGAGCCTTCTAACGCACAGCTTCTTTGAAAAGAAGGTTGGTATTTCCCAAGATATTTCCTTTTAAAATAATAACTTGAGGAAAAATTACGCAGTACGAAATATAATTTTGATAAGTAGAAGGCTCAGAGCCTACGATATGTTTATTTATATTTTATCATTCTAATTTCATTTTACCTTTAGAATTCAGGAGCTTAGCGGCTGAAGCTGTCTTTAAACCGGCAGGTGACAGGTGTATTGTTGTACAAAAACCTTTCGCGGAGACCTATTGCTCTTTGTCATCTCTTAGGCATAATTCTTAAGCTCGACCTGCTACTGACAGTTTCCAAGCAGAAAATAAACACTTTTGGCGACCTGGAAATCCCTGCCTTGCGCTACGTTGACACGATACCAAATATTTATTTAAAATATTACTAAAAGCTATCTGCGCCCCGCGGTTTCACCCACATAAGTCTCGATTCCGTGGTCCATATTTATGTCCTACCCCAGGTCATGGTCAACCCATTTGCCAAATTTCATCCAAATCCGTTCAGCCGGTTTAGCGGGAAAGCGTAACAAACAAACATAAAAAAATATTTTCTTTATATAATATAAGTTTAGAAGATTACAAATAACTGACGACTATATTCACTACAGAAAGTAGAATAGTGAATTTCTAAAAAAACGATGTGGTGTTAACACATCGCTGAATAAGAAAAAGATTTAACAATTGAATAAGGCATTGAGTCCGCCTTTGTACTTGTTAGAGTGTGAAAAGTTTTAAGAAAATGACGGTATAAGTACCTCCGTACGTTCAAAGCAAGGCAGATGCAAATGACTGACAGACTTCTTCCGAAAATTCGTCACCGTTTCAATAAAGACAAATGTTAGGAAGTGCTACAACGAAGTAATATGGCGAATACTTTCGAGTTTAGTAAGGAAATTATCGACGCCCGTTTTTGATTACTCACTGCTTACTCGTACGTGAAGAAGGTAAATATGACGTGTTATTGCGTAGATATTCTTCTTCTTTTTCACGTTTGTTCGTAAATAATGAGTGTAATATGCGTACGTGTAAGCTGGAGGAATAACTGTGGTAGGGTCCGAGCAATTCCCGAGTGACATACTGATGGCTTTCGCTAGAGTAAGCACAAAAATCACAGCTCGAGAAAAATGAGGAAAGGGGAATTTGACCATTCTCACTAAATATCCACTGAAGAAATAGTAAGAAGGTAAACGACGTGAATATATTTCTAGTGTAAGAGTTTAAAGTATGGCACCGCACCGGCCTGAACTACAGAAATCGGTTACATTATTTAATAACTCTTACGTCATCAATTCCCTATGTATCTAATTTACGAATCCTTTAACTACCTTCGAGTAAATAAAAACTGTTACATACTCTTTATTGAGGTGGGATTCAACATAAGCTATAAGTAGTCATCAAATTATATTTAATTCTGTTTATCTTTCAACCGAGACATCTGGAAGTAAGTGAAATTAAAAAAAAACATACAACACATCTTCGAAAATGATATTATCTCTTCACAGCGCCCCAGGGCTCGGACCATGAGGCCTGAGGGGGAAATACAGAGTTAGCGAGTGTCTGCTTTGGCCCCCAGCGATCCTCCATCAACGGACAGTCATTATGTACGTGTTTATATCTGCAGCAGTACCTAACGAAAAATAATATTATCATGTGAAACCCGATCGCGTCCTACATTTTCGAAAATCGGTTTTCGAAAATGTAGGACGCGTTAGAATGCAATTTAATATAGTTCCAATTTCAATACATTTTAATAGAAACATTGAAAGTGATACATGGCGTCTGAAAGCAATTTCATAAAAAGCATTTTTAATCCCTATAATACTTATTATAATCTTATTCCTTCAATGTTTTACATAATTATGGGTGAATAAAATACTTTTTACTTGTATAGAGTAAACATGGAGGTTGTTGTTACTCGCGTGCTATCATACAATTAATTCAACACATACTTTTTTATACATGACACGTAATAATTAAGTACGGTCAAGTCCCTACCACAGTATATACTGGAGGTAGGGCATGCCATTATGTGCTCCATTTTACTATCGGGATAATTCGGATACTTTCAGAACACTATCCGGATACGGATAATATGGATATTTTGAACAAACTAATACTGCGAACAGTAGACCTCGCGAGCACAAACTTTTTAGCAAGAATTAATATACCACTAAACATATTTAAAACGGTATAATATTTTTGGGGGAATGATAACGGAGTTTTACCGTTATTCCTGTCATGCCAAATAGACGAAAGGACCAAAAACTAGTGTTATAGAAGAAATTCCTTAAAATCAAGCACCCATATTAACTGAAGTGTAAATATAGGCATGGCCACATAGAAAAACACAACAAGCTGGTTCCATCACAAGAAAGATTTATAAAGGGTTATTAAGAGCCCTATTACATTTTTTACGCAAATTCATGATTTTTGACGCTGTAATTTTCAGCAGCAGTAAGATATTTTAATTATTTGTTTATGAATAACGATAGTGCCATTCTCTTTCTTTTATTATTTTTCTTTTCGTATAATTGACGCGGAATATACAATGTCGCCCATGGGCATGTGCCCGCCCGTATTTTTCTGAATATTCATGAAAAATTATCGAAAATTAACTTCAAAAGGGGGAAAATTAACTTCAAATCTCTGTTATTCAATTATTATTTTTTTGTAGCGTATGCCATATCTCCTATTTTATTGGCTCGATTTGGATTCTGTTTATCATTTCTAAAAGCTTATGAGATATTTTATCAGATTAACTCATATTTTTAATAAAATTTGTCGACTATGAAAAAAAAACGGAGGTGAAGACATCTTTTTCTAAAAAAAAACAGTATTTATTTAAAAAAACACAAATGAAAAAAAAAAAAAAAAGATTGACCTTCTATATATTATAGATAGAAATTTTAAGTTAATTTTCGATAATTTGTCATGAATATTTAGAAAAACACGGACCATGGGCGACATTGTATAGTACTTTAATTTTATGTATTGTAATTTTGTTTTATTATATTGACAGACGAAAACTAATTAAACGTATTCATTGTAGATAGAAGGTTTATCATATTAGTTTATATGATATAATTGAGTTTATATAGATTATAATTATAGATTACGGACGCTGAATCAAGACATTTAAGTATTGGCTTTCTTTACAATTTTTTCCGTGAAAACTCAAGGAATTTAAAGAAATTCTATAAATCAAATAAAAAAGTAAAACATTCAACTTATCTTATAGTAATTTTAGCTTATAATAAAATAGAATTAAAAAATGTGAATTTGTGCGACAAAGTTCCATCGCCGACAGTTTTTCATGTAAACTGAGTTCGTAAAATACTTATAGTAAATCACACGAAAATATTTTTTTTAATGTGTAACTCCAACTTACAAGATAGAGAATAGCACTACTTATCGTTATTCATAATCAAATAATTAAAATATCTTACTACTGCAAAAAATGACAGCGTCAGAAATTATGAATTTGCGTAAAAAATTAAGAGCCCTTTTAATTTTTTACGCAAATTTAGTAACGGTTTTGTGGACGCCCCTATTTGGTGGCCCCTGGTTTGAGACCCGCGATATAGAAAATAAACATACGAATTGAGAGTCTTTTTGAAGTCGGTTAAGAAGCATCTTTAAAAACAAATCAGGGTCTTATGGAATGAATATTAAAAAAACAAACAACAAAGTCTTCTAGCAGTAAAGCGATTGAGATTCGCGAATTTTAATGGGCGCGTGATTCTTATTTCCTTTAGCTTATTAGGGATTTCCGAGGTTCCACATCCACATTTACATTCCCAGCACGACTTCTTAAAGTGAAAAATGGAGTACAAGAATAAATATACAACATTTGCCACAAAGTAGCGACGTCATTTTTTGCTGAAGTGCTTTAGTTATGAAGCGTTTAATTTCCCTTTGTTTAATTAATTAATTTAATAGAAACGTAACGCAGGTTCTGCCGTAACTTCTTGCATAATAACTTGACAGGTTAACGATAAAAGTAGCTGCTTTGTTAATTTCTTTAAAATTTAAAATAAATTTAGGTTGTAGAGGTTATCTCTTTTGTCCGAGTTTTTGGAACTTGTTCTTGACAGAAATATTTTGTAGACAATATGTATAAAATTACTAGATAATAATTAAAAAGGGCCAACAGATTAAGTGTGTTTATAAGCGCAATAGAGGTTTTATTTATAACGGAACGATATCACCTTCTTCAGTAGATTTACTAAGGAATCAGATCGAAATCAATATTTTTAATCTACCGGGAACAATAAAGCAACCGTCCGAGTGTTCTTAAAAGAACTGTTAATTTCAAATCTCTCAAGAAAACACATTAATCCGAAAATCTTTAGAAATGTATTCGAGCTTAATTTTTAATTAAGGTACCATTCCGTAGCCGACTGCAGGCGGCAGCAGCAAGCGACTTGTCGCCGTGACACGACCGCTTTCTATGTATTTGTATACCTTCTGTAGCTAGCGACACGTGGGTTTCATAGAAATTCATAGAAACAAGTCGGGTCGCAGTGACACGTCGCCGCGTCGCCTGCTGTTGCCGCCTGCGGTCGGCTACGGAATGGTACCTTTAGAGAGTTAAATAGACGGTGCGCACATCAAACGTAAAACAGATTTCAGTATTTTCATTTATTTATTTTTATTCAGTAGTTATTCAACATAAACTCATTAGAGTTTTACCGTGCACCAAAGTCATCGACTACATAATTTAGACAATTTAAACAACTTAAGTAGGCACTAGGTAAAATACAAATAAAACTACAACAAAGGTGTAAGCGAAATATTTATCTATTAATAACGAGCGAACTAGTCCGTTCTTAGAACAAAAGAGATGGAGGAATGTTTTGAATTGATACAAGTTGCTGCTAAATGTATGTTTTTAGCTTTGATTATAGCTATCGTTAATTCTCCTATATTTTTTGTTGATTTATCATATTATTGTTAGGTATTATGTAAACTATTTAACTATTAAACAAAAATATTTTGCACTATTAAGCCCCTTTTACACGATGCAAGTTTCTTGCCAATATGCAATAAAATTGAAGCAAGTAATAACTTGCAGGTGTTTAGCCGATACAATTATTATTTTCGCTTCAACTTATGGTATATCAGGCAATTTATTCGCATCGTGTCGCAATTTAAAGCTCGTACAGACCAGCGCGACGCGACGCCGCGCCGCGACACGAACAATACAATTTCTAAGAAAACTTCACGGTATAACAATGACCGGTGTCGCGTCGCGCTGTCGCGTCGCGCTGGTCTACACGAAGCTTTATTTGCGAGTGCGGGCCATCATTTTTATTTGATAATCTGGCTAACACAGCCTTGACTCAAGTTTGCACACAGCCTTATTGAAGATCACATAAAGTAGAGTTGAGATAGTATAGTATCTGTCAATTGAAAATGTCAGACAGATAATTAAGATTAGATATTATGTTATCGACTCAAATCAATGTCCTATTAGTCACTGCTCTTACTTACTACGTGTAGATTTACAAGGAATGTGTGTGTTTCATTCATTGTTCAAGTGTACCTGTATATTTTCTAGATAGTTGGATTTTACAGTAAATTTTGGACTATTAAGCCCCTTTTAGACTATACAAGTTTCTTTCCTGTGAGATGCAATAAAATGGAAGCAGCAAAAATAATAATTGTACAAACTAAACGGTGTTTAGACGGTACAATTATTATTTTTGCTTCAACTTATGGTATGCTACTGGCAATTAGATCGCATCGCGTAAATAAGGCTTTATTGCGAATTGTTTTCATAGTGCTATAATCTGGCTAAGACAGCCTTGACTCAAGTTTGCATGGAGGTGTTTAGTATAGTATTGGTCAATGGAAAATACCAGACAGATATTTTAGATAAGGTATTATGTTATCGATTCAAATCAATGTATTAGTCACTGCTAAATAGTTTGTGTAGATTTACGAGGAATATGTGTGATTCATACATTTTTTAAGAGTACCTATTTTCTAGCTAGTTGGATTAAGGCCCGTATTAATAAACCTTACTCAACGACGTACTCAAGTGCGTAATCATTTGATACGCCATTATTACGATATCAGCATCTCAAGATCATTGCTAATTTAATAAGAGCGACTATTCTAAAAGTTGGCAACGTCGCAAATAACTCGCTATCAAATATTTACCTGTATTGATTAATTTGGCAATATAACTACTGTATGGAAATATGAAATATAGCTAACTAGTGAACTCAAATATTAAATTAATGAATTGCAATTATAACACAGATTTTTGATGTTGTAATTGTTTTAGGTGTAAAAAGGGCATTTGGAAAGATTCCAAATACTTTTTTTACATCTAAAACTAAATATTCGGTGTTACGATACTTATTAATTATTGCATTTCATAATCATTATTTTAGTTCACTAGTTAGCTATATTTCTTATTTCCATACAGTGATATTGCCAAATTAATCAAAACAGTAAAATATTTGAAAGCTATTTGCGACTTTACCCACTTTCAGAATGCACGCTCTTAAGTACATAGTAAGTATAAAAAATTTTACTCACTAGAAATTGAAAATAATGGAAAGTCAAAAATATAAAAAAACCTGGCAAAAAATCGACTGCACTCAAGGGTAGCTAAAATCCGTCAAGTTTTTTTTTTCATAATTCTTATGACAGTATCACTCGTGGGGTCAAGACAAATCTAATGATACCTCATTTGTTAAAATCAATGAAACCGTTTAAATAAAATTATTGTAAAAACAATACTTTTTGTTTACCTTTAGCTTTTAAAATCTGACTAGCCTTTTCCCAACTATTTTGGGGTCGGCTTCCAATCTAACCGGATGCAGCTGAGTACCAGTATTTTACATGGAGCGACTGCCTATCTGACCTCCACAACCCAGTTACTGGGTACACAATACCCCTTGGTAAGACTGGTTGTCAGACTTTCGGGCTTCTGACGACCCGTAACGACTGTCAAAGATCCACGAATGACAACCGGGACCAACGGTTTAACGTGCTTTCCGAGGCACGGAGGAGTCTCGGTATGTAAAAATGGTCAAGTATCCACGGACCAACCCCGGCAAGCGTAGCTTAACCTGATGGATTGACCCTGCTGCTGTTGTTACTTAGCCACGAGCTCCTCTAGTTAGCTTTAGCTTTTCATTGACAGATATTTATTTGGGTGTCTTAGTAATAAATACTCCTTGGACATTTGGACCAAGCCCCATACATTTTTGCTCAATGTTCTTTGCATATTACAGCTTTCGATAACCACTATATTTTTTAACACACGGTGTCGTTTTCAGGGCCTAAAAACAAAATGTCCAACGTATCCACCGAAATAATAACTGTCTGTGCTGGAATCAAACCCAGTGTCAACTCGGAAGCCACTACGCCAAAAACGTGTCGGTTGACAACAGAATGAATAAAGATTTTAAAAAAAAATGATTTATATGAGACACACGTAGATACACGTACGTGTGATAGTAATTTCAGTATGAGTATCAGTTATTTCATCATACCTACTATGTAAAAAAGTGACCAAAATGGACTAACGAGTGAGCTGATAAACCCTTTGACGTAATTAAGCCCGAATATAACTTTAATATAAATAATTGGATAACAATTTCAACTTCAAAAAGCTTCGGATTGTTTGTCGCATTACAGCCATTACATAAATACATGTAGATATACAGGGTGGCAGGGACATCGATGCCACAGAACAGATCGACGCGATAACGTTTACGAAGGATTCAGTACAGGGTTCTGAACCCCCTGCGTTGAAATTTTTCATTGGTTATTAAAAAAAAATCTGCTGTTCCATATATTTTGACCGCGTAAGTATTGCACATTTCTATGAAACAGAAGTTTTTTTTTTAATAACCGACGAAAAATTTCAACGCTTAATCATGTACTGAATCCATGTTCGTGTCGATGTCCTTGCCACCCTGTATTTATTTATTTTAGTAGAGAATAGTCTTGAATTTACTAAAATATGTGTCGATTTAGTTTTATAAAATACCTTGCCCCACTAGAAATCCGTGGGTGGCATGAGTGGGAGTCGTACTTGGAATCCGAGCTCAGAAGCCAATCGCACAATCACGAAAAAAAAGGAACTTATTTTGCAACACAAATAACCACATTGTCGTAAACTTGCATTTTCATTTGTATGTAGCAGGTATGCTCATACAAATGAAAATGCAAGCATGTAAATGTATGCAGGTAGGCTCATTACTGTTAAAAGTATAAATTATTCACATATACCCAGGATGATTATTACGTTTGCGTTCCGAGCGTAAAATAAGTAAATACAGAATATAATGGAACCTGCGACACCCGTGGTTATCTCTGGTGTTGCTTGTTTGAGTTGATGATGCAAAATTTAATAGGTTGGTTATTCATATTATACGAAACGCTCCATTGTAACCATGAAACAGTACAAACAATACACGTGTGTACGATGCATCAATTTAACAATCCTATTAATATTAGAACGTCGTTTTAGATATTAATATAGGTACACATTGTCGAGAATTGCTGTAAATAAAATAACTTGTTTGCAACCCGATTTAGATTTCATTTAAGTACTACTTTCCTTCGGTATATGGCCATATAAGTGCATGTAAAAGGAAACTAAAAGGAACTTAATAAAACGGGAAACGAGTTTAATGCTGTAACAGCGCAGTACTTTGTAACACTTCAGAAAGAAAATACAATGTCAAAAGATGTCGTTCAGATTCACGCGTGCGTGCTGCCATGTTTCTCTCAATCGTATTTATATTTACGAAGTTTCTCAATGTATTAGCTTCAAACGAAGGAGAAAAGTACTCAACAGAATTCTTTTAGTAATGTTTTTAAAATCGGCAACTATCCTAGAAAGTTTACAGAAGTCTTTGCAGCATCGCGATGTCAATATTCAGCAGCGAATGTTAGAAGTCACCATCAAGCACTAGCTAAATATTAAATAGCAGATCAATGAGAGTGGAGCTCGTTAGCCCAAACAGATGTCAAGTGCTGTCCGGTGGCGGTGCATGTAGTTAACCAGGGACCTGATACCGCGGCTGACAGTGCGGGCACATGAATAATACAGCACCACGCGACCTCCCTCGCTTTCTTATGAGCCAAACACAAACATCCAAATTCTAAGTCTTAAATCAGGATTAAAATTAACGCTTTTGTCTGTCACCTTAAAGTATTAAGGGCTACATTAAGTATTAAAGTACATTGAAAATACGATGTTTTAAAAGCTTTAGTACAGTACGACACAACTTAAATGTAGCATCGGCAAAATTCGTAAAACCGATCACCATCCGAACTGAGTGCGTCTTCAAAATCTCCAATCTTTACTACTGCTTTAGGTGAAAATGATCTTTACGATTACGCAATAGATTGTAAAGTCCACCAACAATTTCCGTAAAATACTTTCGTAAAATTGAAATGAATGAATGAAAATTTTCAAATGTATGCTACATCTAAGTTGTGCCGTACTGTACGCAGGTAATATTTCGGTCCGCGTTGTCACAAGAATTAGTTAGAGGCGGCAGGAGCTTAATGGAACTTGGGTACATAGAATTTAATAGTACCTACTCGTACTAACAAGTATCTAATTGCTACCTATTCTATCTTTTTATAGAATGTGTTTCCAGCTCTTGTTGATTCTAAACACCCGTTTCAGTTAAATACGTAGTAGTCTACAAAGTTGGAGGTTTTAGCTGAATTATAAATGAGATGGATCAAACATTGTAGGACTTGTCCAAAGACTGACACACCGACACGCAAGGTTCATATAAACACATAGATAGAAGTTGTTGACGATGAGAATTTTAGGCCGATAATAATGACATTGAAACCACTATAAAGAGCTTATATATCTTATCCAGAACCATCACTTATTGAATCCAATTCCTCATGTACAATGCATGTTTAAAGAAAGTACCTTATTGCACATACACAATAACCATTTTGTAAAACATTAATTCAGACGGTAATTGGCAATTTTTTTTATCTCCAGCCGTACCCTTTAATTTGGTTTACCGAATTTAACATGGACAGACGGACAGCAGCGGAATGAAGAGATCCGTAGGAGAACCAAGGTAGCCGACATAGCCCGACGAATTGCCAAACTTAAGTGGCAATGGGCAGGGCACATTGTTCGCAGAACAGATAGCCGATGGGGCCGATAGGTTCTGGAGTGGCGACCGCGTACCGGAAGACGAAGCCCGATGACCTTGTGAAGGCCGCAGGAATCCGCTGGATGCGGGAAGCACAAAATCGGTCGAAGTGGCGGTGCTTGGGGGAGGCCTATGTTCAGCAGTGGACGTCTTTTGGCTGAAATGATGATGATGATGATGAGGCGGACAGCGCTCTACGTTATGATTTAAATCTTTTGGGAAATCTTCGGTATATTAATTGGTCATTTTAATTAGGAATATACTACTTTATAAAAGTCTTGAGAATACTAAGTATCTAAATACTTGTAAACTCAGGTTTAGGTCATCAAATCTACCTCAACGCGAAAGCACCCAATTTGCCAACGTTAAAATTCGATTCGACGTCGGTTTCCTGCGCTAGTGAGTTTTTAGTTTCTAATTACCAATTTCTAACCTGTGCGGTAATTAAGGTTCCACCTACAGCTTAATATGTAGCTTAAGTCAACTTCATGCTGAGCTCGTTTTCAACGTTGGTTCTTGTTCTGACATCAGGTAAATGTCAGGTAAAGATTGACCTATATTTGAATACAGAGTTGTAAACTTCCTGCAAATGGAAAGCAGTCCCAACTGACTGACCCACACGTTTCGACGTGTAGCTGAAAATACACTTTAATGTTGTGATTCTTTTGCATTTTCACCGTGCATCGTGCTCTATCAATAATCTGACAGGTTACGATACAGAACAAGGTTTGATCAAGATTCATTTAGCCATAATTCATCATATAAGTTGTTAATTTTCATATGAGCTATACAAAGTAACCTAGTGAAGTATTGTATAATTGCACGTGTCGTAAAGTGGCCTCGCTAATTACAAAGGGGCCTCTAAATGCGTCTACACACGGCTCTGCAATCGATTACATTAGCCGAAGCCGTATTAACGGCTTTGTTAAAGTAAATGTACTTCTAACTCAGCATTTACTAATGAACTTTGTTTAGGCTGGGCTTGTTTATTTTTATACATTTCCTTTGCTACTTGCAAGGTTTCATAACAATTATAAATTTATGTGAAGCGTTTTGTTTCAGTTTCACACACATAATATAATTCTTCGTACATGTTATTATCTTTGTATTCCAGTCTTCCAATCTAATTAAGTAGTTGACGGACAGACGGCCGCCCTCGGGCTATCTGTTCTTCCGCTTTTCTCCAACTATATATACATTCCGCCAAACGACTGCATGAAATTACTCAGTATTTTCCCAAGTCATTTCGACGAAATGTAAAAATAAAAATAAAAGGCAGGAACCTCGTTAAACGTTTGATAACAATATTTCATTAAAGCAACAAGATGTAATTTGGCAGTATCTATATCTGTTTGTTCGTACAGAAAATAAAATAAAGAATATAATAAACTGCTGTTCCTATCCGGCCAAGCTTTTGTACTCTTATCTTACATTTTTCAGATGCTTCCGAACGGGCAAACGTACCGTGGATTGCGATCTAATATAGATTAAGATGAACAAATAGTGTGGAACAAACATATATGCGGTTGGTATGCCTTTGTATCGGCATTAAGGCGATCATTGTCAGCCAGCCGCGAGCTCCGCATGCCGTCGTCAAAACCAACCAACTTTACTCTCAATTGTATTGTACAGTTGTACCTATGCCTTCTATTTATTAGGGCGATATTTACCTACATATACTAGATAATGTAGGTAAACCTTGATGACTTTTTGCTCTTTGGTTCGAGCATATCCTATATAAAAACCCACTGATTTCTTTATGGTCTGCCTTTCTTTTTTTTTTTTGGGTGGGAAATTATCAAAAAACTTCTCCCGCTCTGGGCGGAGCGGGAGGGTGTGTCAGACTCTTACTCACTAATGGTCTACCTGACTATCAATAATAGATGAATCAACGATGAAATCAAATCAGCGCCAATGTACCTAACTGATATTCAGTTTCATTAATCTTTAATGATCCCTTAATATTATTTTATGTACATATTATTTTAACAAGGCGCAATTGAATATACACGTCCATTCAGAAATCTTTTCGCCTTATTCAATTGAAATACTGTCTCTACACGGGAAGGCCAATTTTCGTACTTATTACAAATTTTGTTTCGATCTAATCTCTATGTCGCACGCACAACTGACGGGGTCCGCTAGGTCCGACGCTTGCCGGGGTCGCGGGAAAGTCCGCAAGGGATACCGTGGCCCCTGGCAACGTACAGGTAACTGAAAGAACACGGGTGGGTTTTAGTCAGTAAGAGTCTGACATGCCAGCTCCGTCCAGAGCGGGAGAAGTTATTTGATAAATTCACACCCAAAAACAAGGAAAAAACGGAACCCTTATAGGATCACTCGTGTGTCTGTCTGTCTGTACGTCTGTCACAGCCAATTTACTCCGTATCTATAATGGACCGATTAAGTTGTAATTTGGTTTACATAATATTATGTATTTCTGTGACCCAAACACGGACATGTAACGTAAATAAACGAATTTTGAATATAGGGGTCACTATTACTAAAATTTTCTTATTTGCGCAATTCTAAAAAAGATACGGCCTCCCGCTCCGCCCAGAGCGGGAGAAGTTATTTGATAATTTCCCAGCAAAAAAAACTCTATGTAGCACGACATTGGGACGACATCGAAACCAGATTTGAAACATTATTAAAAAAGCGGGCATTCTGAAAGTGGGTAACGTTGCAAATAGATGTCAAATATTTCGCCGTTTTTATTAATTTGGCAATATAGGTACTAGTATGGAAATATGAATTACGACTAACTAGTGAACTAAGATATTGGTTATGAAAAGCAATAATTAATATTGTAACACCGAATATTTAGTTTTATATGTAAAATAAGTAAGTATTTGGAAACTTTCCAGGTGCCTTTTTTATACCTAAAACGGTTACAACATCAAATTCAGTGTTATAATTGCAATTCATTATTAATATTATAGTTCACTAGTTAGCGATATTTCCAAACAGTAATATTGCCACATTAATCAAAACTAGTAAATATTTGATAGCTATTTGCGACGTTGCCAACTTTTAGAATAAACGCACTTTTAAGACCGAAATGTCTTTAGTGTCTGTTACTTTTATATGTGTACCTACCTTTTCTTGGATCCTAAATAAACAAAATTCGACAGCTAGTGCTGCCGATTTTCCTATAAGTCCGGTTAAGTAGTTTTCATTTATCAAAAGGCATTAAAGTGTGTCCCTTTTGGGCCATTTCATCAGCGAGGGATAAAACAAAGCTGACCAGCTGTTACTCTTCGTATTTTTCTACGGAAACAATAACATCTAGTTAAGAGTACTTAGGTATGCTATTACTAGAAACTTTCAAGCTAGAAGTAGATAGTCTTGGAGATGAAATTATGTTGATTAATTCATTAGAGAATACGAACATGTAGGTACCTAGTACATGGTAGGTAGCTTGTAAGTCTGCAAGTTTGCATAAGTAAGTACATTAGTGGTTTCCTCATTCACTTGAACCTGAGATTCCTCGTATTGGGAGTATTTGCGTCATCAGCTGATACAGATCACACTCCACTGGGAAGCTAAATACAGAAATCGCGTCACTTGCCGGCTTACCGTGTATAACAATTGACCTAGAAGCAATAAATAGGTAGATGTGAATATTACTGGAACATGATTTTTATTGTTTTAGACTTTCAATAAAAACGTCTGATTAGTTTATCAATACCTAATGTTTTATCTACGATACGGAAGTGATTTGTGGATGAAGACTAATCGCTCGTTCACACTACTCCGTCCCTTAGCAACAAATCAATGGCACACAATGCTGAACTTGTCCTTTAGGGCTATAAATGAATCAATAATTTCCTCCAATTTCAATAATTCATCGTAATTAAAAGTGGCCTAGAACGACGTTATCATAGTCAAACTTCGCTTTTTTTTAACCACACCTGGAAAGCTCGTGGCCTTCATCTCACCTGATGGTAAGTGATGATCAGGCTGAAGGTGGAATCTTCAACCGCAGAGCTTAACCCCTGTGCTTAAACAGTCCGTTATATCACTGTAACAAAACAAACCCCATTTCGTTGCATACAGAAACGTTTCCCAAATCCAGATTTAGACCGTCCCAAATATTGACGTTCCTCTTTTAGTGTTCAATCGATCGCTCATCTGTAGAGGTTAAGTAATCGTTACGACTGTTGTGTATGATGCCTATAAACAATAAAACGCTCTCGCTAATCCCCAACACAATCACGACGTTTATGATGATAGCGCGTACGATATTGCGACAACGTACTTGATATCGGCGACAGTGATAACCAAAATTACAATAATGGAGACAAGTTATTGTAATACGTCGTATCTACTCCGAATTGACATACAAGAAATAAGATAAATCAATTTGGAAGCTATTCGTGTCAAACTGAATTGATAGAGGAGAAATGATGTGGCGGCATATTTTTTTCATGAACAAGCGTGCATACGCGTCTTTATGGGTGTAGAAAGTTTCGTGTAGATATTTAGGTATAGGTATAGGACCAATACCCAACTAATGCTTACCTAATAAGCATTAGTTGGGTATTGGCTTAACCACAGATGAATACAGATGGGACACTCCGCAGTTTAGGTATGAAGCTACAAGTACGCGGCGGCGGGCCCGTCTTGCTGGGCCAATTCAGTAAGTGTAACCAGAAGAGTGTGTAGTGGAGTCAGAAGATCTAAGAGTTACGCGATAGAAAGAGAGGCAACTTCTAGGTGAATATATTTGTTGGTAATTAGCGCTGTGCGATCTGAATTGCACTTTATTGTGTCGTAGCAAGTCTCTTTTTATTTAAATAATATTGCGGGGTGTCCCATCTGTTTTAATCTCTGATTTAACGCAACAACCATTCAGCCTCAATGGTCATTGTTTCAGGTGAATGTGAAGAACACATTGGAAAATTCTGTACGTACAGTCGGTACAGAAATCATTGTTAGAGATCAGAAAGGTTTTATGCTAAAATCATTCTTCTTCATCGCTCAGATTCTGAATATAGGACCGCATCCCATTATGATGCGAGGCAAAACTGAAGTAGTTAATTCATCACAAAGCTGAAGGTATTTAAAGCAAACGTTTACTGAAGGACCTATTCATGTCTCGGGTTTGTTTTGGTGAAATAAAGTTTTTGTTTTTGTAAGTGCCTACCGAGAATTTGTACAGCCACGTACCTATTAGCATAAACAGTCTATACTATTCACACTGCTGACGGACACAGGCCTCCTCTCTGTGCGAGCCGAGTACCTAGTGATTACGTGGAAATCAATTTAGTTGCTGGAATGTAGTATATTATGGCATGATATTATAGTTATGTTAATAGCGACATTGTTAATGGCTCAGTTTCAATGCTCGATAGGGCGCATATGCGGGGTGCGGGAGGTTTCTGTTAGATGCCATAGGGCCCGCATGCAGGGAACCGTTTTCCTTAGTCGATGGCATGGGTGCTGGAGATTTCTGTAAAGCATGCCATAGAGCCCGTATTCGGGCATCCGTTTCATTAGTCTTTTAATTAGTTTTCATTAGTAGACCAATTAATGTCATTGGTCGCTACGCCCGCTAGGAGGGGGATTTCCCGCAGACGGTGTACCGACCGTGTTATCGATTTATGACTTTCATTAGTCGTTACCCCGCTGCGGTGAGTTCCCGCATGCTGGTTATCAGCCGAGTTATCGACTAATGAAAATTAGCCATTAGTACTAGTAGCCGAACGTCGGTATGGCACATTAAGCTTTAGGCAGAGGCTGCCACAGAGGTATGATGACAGAGAGGACTCTACAAAGCAAAACTTGTGATGCGTGAGGTACGTACGATTGATGTAGGAAGTGTATAGAGTGCCGCTAGCGGCGCTTTATCACTATCGGATAAAGTGCCGCTATTTGCGACAAAATTATCTAAAACAAATACGATCAATCAATACAAAGGGCGGCGAACTAACTTCAACAATGAAACAAAATAACAAGTGACAGTGACAATGCAATGCTTACGGCACTTTAGCCGGGTCGAGGCAGCGCCACTATTATGCCGCTAGCGGCACTTTATTATATACTTTATACAGAGTAAGAGATGCAACACAGTCGGCAAGTAGGTAATCCGGGATATTATTATTTATTTAAACGGCGAAAAGATCTTATTTGAATCGCATAATAATAAGATATTTTCGCCGTTTTACATATATTATTTATACATAAATTTACCTATAAGTCTCAACTCGATGCGCACTTATCTATTGTACACATCAAATTGAGATATTATAAATCGATTAATAATTGCCATCATGAAGCTCGATCATATCCAAATTGGATCGCAGGTTGCGATTTTGCGAATCGCAGTTCGTTAGTCAGGGTTCGAGTGTACATATTAGTAGTGATGTTCGCTCGTGCGACCCAGCTTTGTGCCGGTGTACACAAATGGCAAAAAGACTCATCGTGTGCACCACGGCTGCCGGCTGTCTCGTGCAACCGCGGCCGATCGCGTGCTGCTCGATAGAATGGAAAATGAAAAGCTCGCACAAAGTGTTCATATATAAAACCCAAAAGTATATTACACAACTGAAGTATATACAAGACTACAAGTACCAACACGTATTCTTTGTTAGACCACTTTTTATATTCACACGAGTTTTTCTATCGTAAAAATTTGTAGATATTGTTCGGTTAATGAAAGCAAAACAAAATCAGTTGTTTATTTTCCCAACGCAAAGAACAATAAACAACAAAAGAAAATGACTAGCATTTCTGTTAGAACATATGGATGCACTGATACAATAAATCAACAGGCATATGTTTACACATAGGTTAAACGTACCGATCTACTGAAATGATGGATCATACTATCTGCAAACACTGGATGAAATTAGATCAAGATAAAGTCGCAAGAAGCGATACGCGAGCCAACAGAAGAAGGCACTTGCGGCTGTTTAGTGTGCTGGCAACCACACCCGTAAACAATCAGTATTTGTTGAATAAACTGTTCTCCGATACCGCCAAATATATCAAAGAATTCCACTTTTTTTTATTTTTAACTATGTATTTAATTTATTTAATCAGAATTTACATACTATTTACGCTAACAGACTTAAAATAATAATACGTAGATGCATACAAAAAAGGAGGCGAAAGAATCATAGGGCATCAACAAATTCGTCCGCACCACTGTCAACAGGAAAAGTGCCCAAAAGGCTGGGAGCCTTGCCACGTTGTATGGCGATGCTGATTCTTTGGCCAAAAAATAAGCCAGCCCTCTGGTCACTTGAAGAGACGACTAACTGCTTCGCGATGTCTTGAAAAACCGAGTGGGCACTCGGACCCCATGCCCCTAGTGTTTATATTACATATTAATTTTAAACTAGCTTTTGCCCGCAGCTTCGCCCGCGATTTCGGAAAATATCCCACGGAAACGTAGGTATTACCGGGATGAAGTACCTAATAGCCGAGGAAAAGGTCATTGACTCCTAGCGCTGCGCCCGCCGCCATCAACCATATTTTTTTTATACGAGTACATGTAATTTTGGATCTGTGATATATTTAAAGTTTTAAAGTTTTCATTTAAATAATATAATAAATAATAAATCAAATGCCCAATTTAAATAACATATTTCATTAGATAAGCATTAATATATAATACCGGTCGAAATAGCTTCGGAAATAACAATTAAATTTGTATCTCTGACAGATAAAAGTGGTTACTGTTTGTCATCTTTAGAAGATAGACATTATGCTATTTCGGACTTTTTTGTTGATCTTCTTAAGATGTACAATCCTGTAGAACATTAATTTTATGCATCTCTTAGGGTTTACGCGGCGCACGCCAGTGAAGCTCCCAGTCGGCATAATTTTTTCTAACATCTTCAACAATAATCGTCATATTTCAGTCAGTTTTTTATACCTTAATTAATTATACACCTAAACTTTTCTCATGAATTCGTTCATTGGTGAAAACTGTTTGAAAATTCGTTTGGTCGTTTTTGAGTTTATCGCGTACAGACAGATGGGGCGAGGGACTTCGTTTTATAATATGTAAGGATAAGGATATAAAGGATTAAACCAATTCACGAAACAAGGTATTTCCCTATTGTATCTCTGCCAAACATACAAAAGAGATTGCTATTTACATCAGAGAAAAGAAAAACATTTCGTTATTGACGAAATTTTACCTGCGGAGTAACATGTTGTACATTTGTTCGCGTTGTTTTATTATGTATCGCAATACAATATCAATATGCTTACACAAAATAATACAAAATTCATACTGAATGGAGAGATAAATAATGGCGAATAACACGTAAAGATGTGACTAGGTACGTAAATGTACATAGCTATATACGAATATATGGTAGTAGCTTCAAGCGGAGCGTAGCACAACTTTTAATTAGTCTCTTTAGTCACTTGGTTTTCTCTGAATTCTCCGGAGGTGTTCTGACTTAGTCTTAAACAAACAACTGGAAACTTTGCCTCATTTTCTCCCCATCTTTATCAGAATGCGTGAACCCAACTAATGTATTACGTTCACGATTAGAATTTAATAAGTCTAGGGACTTAGTCTAGATATACGTAATGTGTGATTGACGTCTGGATGCAAGTATTTGTCCATTCATCCTAATGAATGGACAAATACTTGCATCTAGACGTAGTTTCTTGGTTGAATTGTTTATTAACTTCGGCTGGTAGTCCGAAGGTAACCGAGCATGACGTATATTCCCCTCGAATAAAATAACTAAGCAGGCGTGTAGTGTGCGCAACCCGATTTGGCGTGACGTGCATACGTCACCGATAAGCATGCTATTGATTTTTCGATCCCCTTTTCTCTATTACTAACTCCATCCTACTTTTTTGCCTCATAAAATTCAACGATACCAGAGACATTTGCACTTCAGCCACTAAGAGTGTTTTGATCTATTTTGAACACGCTAATGTTAATAAACATTGATACCTGCAGTTTCTATTGTATTTCGTTAACTTTACAATGTATTTCTCAAAAGTTTAAATGTTTATTTGTTGATCACGCATTTCCAATGTTTCGAAAAACCGCAGATGTCTCAAACAGGACAGCAGTTAAATGTTATGTTTAACCCTTTTCCCACAAGTTTAGTGATACAATGTCAAGTATAGATACTTATCTACATATAGACAAATGTTTAGTTACATACGACTTCATTAAATACGCAAGTGCAAAGTGTAAAATCATGTATTTCCTTTATGATATTTATTTATTTATTTGACTCCCAGGAAAACAATATTGCATACTTTCACCGAATAAAAGTCGCAAACAAAAGTTTTTATAAACAAAACACAACAATCCGACCTAACTTTTATATGTTTTCACAAACACAGTGAAAAGAAACCATGAATACCTACTTATTTATAGGTTTATAAGTGCACGTTTATTTGTTTGAACGCGTCGAAGCTGTTCGTTTGTGTCCCGATATCGGATACAGGAACATACGTGTAGCCTTTCAAGGAATATCTTTTACAAAATATATGTCACCTTATTATTTCTTCAAGTATAAAAGAAAAACATTCGATGGGAAAAGATTTTCTATCTACATACGCAAGCTCCGTGCCTACAGGGTAAATCTTATTCAGTACTTACTAATGCTTCTTTACATAATGTGGAAACTACCCAAAGTTTCCCGAAGGCAGTTTGTTTTCATACCTTGACTATGCATTATAAATGATGTTGGGTAGCTATTCGCCCGTAAAATTAATATAGGTATGTTTAGAGGTAAATGGAAGCTGAAAGCGGTAAGATTTCAGCATGTTAATTATTATGTAGCTGACTTGTGTAGGTATTCACTCCTTGTTTGCAAGCGAGTACGACGGCTGGTCAAAGGTAACTTCCCGTATTTCCATCAGACTTATGTTCACTTTGTTGCACACGCGTGCATGTCACTGACTTCAGTCTGCCTTTACTTAGAAATTGGAAGGACGTGCGAATGCAAGCTTTTACACAGTGAATGCAAAATGGCGGCAGATAAAATGATTGTGGACAGTGTCTACGCTCTTATGAACACAGAATACAACTATATCCACTGACTTCCAAATCCAACTAAGCTCTAATTTATTTTTAGACTCAACGAGTGCTTGTATAGTATAATACACAAATTATGCAATTCAGGAAACTTGATGTACATATATGCACTAAATACAGGCTACGGCGGGAAATGCAAATTCAAATAAGAAAATGCATTTTTATTGATCAATTTAATTAATCAATCAATAACACACAACAATTAGAATCTACGCAAAATGTCCTAAAAACGTTTAACAAAGTTAGGTAATAAAATCCAGTGTCTCACTTCTGTGGCTACGCTACGGCGTAGCTCGCACTATGCTACGACCGCGTAGACCCCGCCTACGAAACGATTTAGAAGGCTTTATTTGTAAGATACATTTTATTTCATCCTATCAATTTGTCTTAGTGAAATTATTTTTGTGCCATGCCATGTGCCTACATCCTAATTTATCATTTCTCTAAATCCGTCTGGAGTTCCAAGATACATAGGTACTTAGTGTATGTAGGTACCATATACCCACGTTTATGTACCTCTACTAGATAATAGGTGCAGGTGTTTTCTAAATGTTCTATTTAGTCTGTATTTTTATTTAGAATACTGCATCGTATCCTCTAACACCTCGAATTTACATAGAGAAAATACGCTCTCAATGAATTTATTATTGAATGAATCAACTATCAAAGTCACACGCACCAATAGCAAACAGAATTTATGAGCCCAATATTTTTGGCATAAAGATAAATCACGAATAAGTAAAACTTTTCTTGGATCGCGTGAAATAGTACTCGAAGAAAAGACATAATAATATAAACCATTTTATGATACCATCGTAAATACAACATACATAGATAGTATGAAAACTAACGCGATGTTTTTATTTTATTTTTAACACTGCCGTGCAGTTCAAAACGTATTACATACGGCATACAACGTGCTTTGGGCTGCGCTGCGTAGCGAAAATAAAGATAAATTGTGACGCAGAGTGGTGTGTTTACGAGAAACGTACCGAGTTTTAGCGCAACATTTTAACTTTAGAACATTACCATCATAAAGAGTAGCAACTCTCGCAAATTTTTTATGTACAAAGATATGTAATACGCGAGCAGCGTGAGTACCTACGTATTACTTTCAGCTCCCGAAGGTACGAATAATATGTGCAATTGTGCACTACACTTCGAGAGATTGTGTGCAATTGTGCACTACACTTCGAGAGATTGTGTGCAATTGTGCACTACACTTCGAGAGATTGTGTGCAATTGTGCACTACACTTCGAGAGATTGTGTGCAATTGTGCACTACACTTCGAGAGATTGTGTGCAATTGCTCATTTCTTATTAAAAAACTCCGCAAAGTGCCTTGAGTTAATCATACGTAATATTTTGTAGCAATTTCCAACATTTTTATCCTTCAGCTTTTCTAATTGCAAGGTTCTAATTATCATCCTGCCATAAAGGCAAAACATTTTTATTTTGTACCTTGAATAAAAATATAACCTTTGTTAACTTTTCTCTTGTAATCGAATACCCAATACCAGTCAATATGAAATGTCCCGAGCATTTAGAAAATGCACATTTTATAGAGCTCATTGTGTGTTCGGAGTTTCTCAAATATTGGATGTGTTTACATATTTATCACACTGATTGTATATGCGTGGAGTGCGATACTCTCACCTTACACGCAACTCAAAGGGGCTCGAATTTATTATACAATAGTATTAAATATGCGCCCTGTGAGACTACACCCGCTGTGTCGTATCTCAGACAATTTTATGATATGGATCTCAGGTCTTTATGAAAGAGAGAAACAAGATCGACAATTGGGGTGTTTGCTATAGCGGAATAAATGATTTTGCAGTATACATACATATTTCATTACATTTTGCGCTGGTGCAAATGAGTTCAATGTTTTAACTTATTCAGCAAACAATTTGTTTAAAATGTTTTAAAGTTTGACCACAGATTTTAGGATTATTCAACTGCACGTTGATTTATTGTAGGAAATATATCCTTGACTTTGACAAGAAAATTTGATATTTATTTAATTAAAACGTGTATTTTTTATTTTAACACCAAATTCAAACAGTTATAGCCTTGTGGGACAAAGTCAACTCAAAGTTATGTGGTGTGTCCAATCATCACATAACTATGCGTACCACACACCGCATAACTGGCAAACTGGAATAATCCAGATTTTAACTAAAGTAAATAAAGAAAGAAAGAAAAAAAACAATCCAAATAAAAAAAACAAAATAAAAACAAAAACAAAACTAAAACCAAATATAAACTTTCAGTCTAATATTTTTGTCCAAGTACCTATGTAGTTAATTTAATAAAAGAAGTATTTAGCATACATGAACTTAACGACTAGTAATGAATAACTGTCAGATAACAAGGCAGCGAACCTGTTCATTTCACGGTTCCAGCCCAAGTCTAATTACGTACCACTCTCGTATCGCACTCCCAATCATTTCGACATCCAACAAAGTTAATTGTGTTGGTCCAGTGGTCGTGAGGGGATATTTTTAAAACATTATGCTACATACACATATAAACATTGTTGGACTGTCAGAATAAAAACAATATTTCGATTCCGCTTGTTCTGTATAATTAGATGGCTGGTGGCATTAGCCAGGTGGCTCGAATCTCAGGTCATCTATAAACGAAAACCGTTTGTTCTTCTAGGTAACCATATATGGAGACTTGTAACTAAAATGTTGCATCTGATACGATCGGCCTTTTCAGTTCAACGATTTGCTTCTAATAATAAGTAATCGTTCCGGTCGTCGTAAGAGATCGATCCAATCGGATCGATGGTCACACACGGTACGGATTTTAGAACTGGCCATATAATAGACTTGGGCAGGCCACCTTATCAGTAATATCCGACCGTTTTTATTTGTTCGCCTTCAATGAATACGTAATCAAGTTTTTGTTGTTGGTCAAAACATTGATTTAACACAGCATAATACACATGTATAGTACTAAAATGTTTTCATATGGGAAAGGATACATTTTAATGTTACGTTCCCAGAGTAGCCGAGGAAAGATAAGATAGAAGATAATAAAGATATATACGAGGAAAGATCTACTTCCATCTTTAAAATTGTATAAATCGTTAGCATTTGACGGGTCCGCACTCCGAAACTTAAGTTTCTCTATGGAAATTATTTGGTATCGAATAATAGTAATAGTAATTTATTAACAAAATTCAGTATACGTTACCTACATCAATGAGGTCTCGACCCCTGAACTAGGACACCCTGTATGACAGGCGTCGTGTTTCACCAGTTTATAAATACCTACTACCTATGTATGTAATATGATATTTATTAAATCAATGAGAGCCATTCAAGTTATCTTTTAGATTTTGAGATTATATTGTGGAAAGCAGTATATTTTTATACTCATAACAATGTATTTACACGACTATACCTACCAGGTAGTAGGCAAAAGGGAGGGTTATGATTTTGACCGGAATGCAGTGAGTTAACAGATGAACAGTCAGTATGTTCATCTGTTACCTTATTACTTCTAAACTACTCATCATAATTTGACAAATGTATCGTTGGAAGCGTCTTGATCGTGCGCTGGTTATAGGCTAATGGAACGTTGTGACTGTTCGATTTATTAGGACATAAATCGAACAGTCACAACGTTCCATTAGCCTATAACACGTGTGACTTCGGATTTTTGGATTTTTTTGACGATACATTTTTTAAGTTACAACCTGTAGGTGCATTGCCCTATATGTTGATTTTCACAGATCATAAATAGTTAAGTATAACAGAAGAATTTATTAGCATAATACTACTAGTTTCTTTTTTCAAGCAAAGGTTGCCAGCATTGTTTTGCAGATCCCTAAATTATATTGATTGTATGTGCTGCAATGTAGGTGCGAGCTTTATATGATATCAAATTCACACTCCAGGTTATAATATTCGTCCTACTGGGCATTGTAAGGATGTTTAAGTTCTAGAACAAAGAATTTAGCAGCATACATGGAACTAGGAGCTTCTGAATACTGATTTTTATCACCCATTTCTGTAAAGTCAAAAATATAAAAATTCTATAAAGTCGGGGCTACAGTAGCAAAAATTAGAAACTAAGGCTGCAATAATATTGACGCCTTTTTCTGAGACAATTACTTTATTTGTGCATATACACTCGAGAGCAATGAATCCGGGTCACTTAAAGAATGTTAAAAATCTCGGAAACTAAAAATGATAGGTTAATGCAATAAATTGTATTTAATAGACAATGTAATACTCCTTAAATGAAAGTAAAAAAAATATGAGTCACCATACATTTTATTAACACAAAATTACATAAAGAAAAAAACTGCTGATCTCTCCTTAAAACAAAAATAGGAAACATGAAATTTTTGAACTTTATTACGATTTTCTTGAATTTTAATACTTCGTATTGCCTCCTCGTGCTTCCATTACTGCGTTTACGCGGTTTGGCATGCTGTTCACCAAGTTCCTTATACGATTTTGGGGAATATTCTCCCATTCCTCTGTGAGAGCAATTTTGAGCTCACGAAGCGTGAATGGGGGAGGGTTTCGTTGTTTTACGCATCTGCCTAGCTCGTCCCAAGCATGCTCGATCGGGTTGATATCCGGGCTGCGCGCTGGCCACTCCATACGAGTAATGTTCATCTCTTGAAGGTAGTCATTCACAATCCTACCTGTATGAGGTCGGGCATTGTCATGCATAAATATAGCATCCTCACCTAAATTGACCATAAATGGACCAACGTGATCATTGAGGATTTCTTCCACATATCTTACGCTAGTTAAAGAGCCGTTTTCTATGATCACCAGCTCTGTGCGACTTTCAGAAGAAATTCCGGCCCACACAAGTACAGACCCACCACCGTAGGCTACTTTTTCTTTCATTTCATTCATTTATTTATTCATTAACAATTTACATTGTGTTGAACATTACATATTAAAAAGAGAAGTAACACATGCAGAAACAATTACATACATTAAGCAAATTAATACAATGTCAGCAAAATAATACAAAGACACAATTAATACAATATCTGGTTCATAGCAGGTACAGTGTCAGATAAAAAGTCTAATTTATTATTATCAGGTAAAATATCAATTACAATGTGAAATATAAAGCAAGTATAATGTCAAATTCAATGTCCAATTATTAGCAAGTATGTCAAATTCAAAGTAAAAAAAAAAAATTAGAAATCATTTCGCTAAGGTCTTAGTAATGAGCATAGTATAATTATATAATTTAGAATCATTTAATCTGTTCAACTGCTATTATTTTAAGTGACTACTTTTATCACTAATAAATTCCGATACCGAGTAAAAACATTTTTCCAACAAGAAGGCCTTTAATTTAGTTTTAAAAGAGTGCGAGCTATAAATTAATAATTTTAAATCAGTTGGTAACCTATTAAATAACTCTACTGCTTGGTATCTGGAACAGTGCTTAGCTATGTTAAATTTCGGTGCCATCTTGTGTTTAATTTCTTTCCTTCTTGTGCTTTCTCTTATCTTACGCTCCTCTTGAGATTCATACTCATGAATATTCCTAGCCAAGTAATTCAAGATTATCAATATATACAAACTAGGTACTGTTAAAAAGTCCAATTCTTTAAAGTGCTCTCTACATGAGTCTCTTTGTGAGATCCTGACTATAGTTCGTATGGCTCGTTTCTGTAAAATAAACGCTTTCTCACAGTTATAACTGTAGCTGTTTCCCCAAAGCATTATGCTGTATCTTAGTCTAGATTCTACCAGCGCGTAATATATAGCCTTGAGTTGCTTTATATCTAACATATCTCTAAGGCTCCTGAGAGCATAACATGCTGATGATATTGAAGCGTCAATAGCAGCTAACTCCTGTTTCCAATTAAAATACATATCTATGGTAATGCCTAAAAATTTAACTTTGTCCACTAATTCGATCTTGTCTTCTTTGATTTTTATATCCAAAGTGTCATTATGGCGAGTTGTAGTCTTAAATAAAATGATGTTCGTTTTACTTGTGTTTAACAAAAGGTTATTGGCTGTAAACCACTCGCAGAGGTTTTTTAGGCTTTTGTTAACATTTTTGGTCAATTCTTTTAAATCATTCGCCCCAACTATTATATTTGTATCATCTGCGAATACAACCAGTTTTACATCTGGTTGAACATAATGCATAAAATTAAGCAAGTCATTTGTAAAAATAATAAATAATATAGGTCCTAAAATAGAGCCTTGGGGCACACCACGTTTTATGTTTGTAATTTTAGAGGTGTATATGACTTCTTGATTACTATCATCGATGTTTTTTATTTCGACAAACATTTGTCTATTATGTAAACAGGATCTTAAAAGTTGTAAGGATTTGCCTCTGATGCCATAAAATTCAAGTTTAGTCAATAATAATTCATAGTCAATCGTATCAAAAGCAGAGCTAAGGTCAATGAATAGCCCTGCCACTTTCATTTTGTCATTTAATTTATTAATTATGTCATTTATAAGAGTATTTATTGCATCTGAGCAACCGACGCCTTTCTGATACCCAAATTGTCTTAAATTAATAATTTTATTTGCATTTAAATGTACCATCAGTCTCGTTTTAATGATTTTCTCAAATACTTTTGATATGGTTGGCAAAAGGGATATAGGTCGGTAATTTTTCGGATTAGACTTAATACCTTTTTTAAATATAGGAACTACTTTGGCCAATTTTAACTGGTCTGGAAAGACACACTCTTCGAAGCATTTATTAAAAAAATTAGAAAGTGGGACTGCCAAAGAGTCTATATTCTCCTTCAAGATCGATATTGGTAAATCATCAAACCCACAAGATTTCTTATTGGCCATTTTGCTAATAATCTTTGCAATTTCAGATGGTGTAGTTGTACAAAAGGTTAAAACACTTTCTACCCTTTTTGTACTCTCTATTAGAAAACTCATCGCTCTTTCTTTTTCCTTGCTAGCGAGAGACGATTTGTACACAAAACTGTCAATGAAGTGATTTGCGACCTGCCGGGGATCAGTTATCATTTTGTTGTTCACTTTTAGGATTAAGTTTCTACATTGCCTGTTTTTTGATTTTTTAGTACATTCATTAACAAGTTTCCACGTCCGTTTAGTTATATTTGTAGCCGTATTTAAATTATTTATTATAGCATTTTTCCTGAGTTGCTGAATAACTCTTCTATAAATTCGAACATAGTTGGTTTTATACTTTTTTAGGCCTGCATTATTTACTGTACCTGAGCATAGGACTCTCTTCATTCTACTTGAAACTTTAACGCCTTTAGTAATCCATTGTAGTGAGGTATTTTTAAAAGGCTTTATTCTAATGGATTTCTTTCGGTAACAATCTTGGAATGTTTTTGTAAGACAACTTATAAAACTATTTATTCCCATATTCACCCAGTTTTTATTACTTATGCTTTTCTTGAAAGCAATATGATTTTTATTATTAAATATTCTTTTTTTTATTATTACATTTTGATTCGAGTTTTTAGATTTACTTTTTATTTTTTCAAGAGCTAAATTGCAAAAAAGTCCACCATGACCATCCGCCAAGCCATTGTGATCAACAGAATAATCATCTATTTCATCATCAGCGAGATTTGTTATTATGTTATCTAAACACGAATATGCGTTGCTCCGTATAAAAGTAGGAGTATTTAAAAGGTATCGAAAATTATAACATGTCAATATGCTTAAAAATTCAGTGTGTTTCTTACTGTCAACAAGTACGTCAATATTAAAGTCACCACAAATAAGGCACTTCTTGCTAATAAAATGTTCCAATAACTTTTCTAAACTAGACATAAAACTTTCAAAGTTTTTATCAAATGGACTTCTGTAGCAACAAAAAAGATATAACCCCGTTTCAAGATCTTTAACCCCACATATTTCAAAACTATGAGATCTATACATTTTTTTTACAAAATCAATATTTTCACTTTCTGTATTTGAATGTGCTAAAATAAGACTCCCTCCCCTTTTTTTGTTTGTCCTTGTGTTGTATGACACTAAATTATAATTTGGAAAGTTAAATACATGAGCAGATTGTTGATTTAAGAAGTGTTCTGTAATACACAAGTAATCTAACTGAATACCCGTGGTTGCAATGTATAATTCTAACTCAGTTGTTTTATTACTTATCCCACATACATTTTGATGAAAAATCCTTAAACAGCTGGTTTTATGCATCAAAGTACTTTTACAAACTGTATTTAATTTATTATTCACGAAAAAGATCAGTGTCGTTAAAATCTGTGCTAACATTAGACTCAACTTTAGATGAAAGTTGGTCTTTGTTCATTTTGCTGAAGTAATATGGAATAGTACCTGGTTTCACGCGGCATTTAACACTATCTTCATAAGCATGCGTCATATTACAATTATTATATCTACAGGTATATTCATGATCTGAAGGTTTAAATAGCTCCAGATAGTTTTTCAAGTTCATGAAGACATTTTTTATGGCTGTATTATTTACTTTGCCAGTTAACTTTGAAAACATTTCATACGAATACTCTAGTTGTTTGTTAGTATCAAAAGTATATGTAAAATTAAAAATGTGATTACTTTGGTGTAATAGTCGATTAAAAGATTCTATTCTGGTATTAAACAAACTAGTATTCGATTTTAACTTAAAAGTCGGACAACACAGGATAATATTCGTATGCAATATCTTTTCGAGTCTGAATTTTATATAATTTACTAATTCTGCATAATTTTTGGAAACTAAAAAGTCTGTTTCACCTAGGAAGATTATACAATGGTCATTAAGAGTGTAATTTACTAGTTTTTTGTCTAATGTTTCAAGAAGTTTAATAATACCTGCGTTCGGCATACAATAGTGGCATATTTTATTATTTGGAAAGGTGTTTTCGGCAATTCCTAATATAGCGTTAACATTATTATCACTTATTAGACATAACTTATTTGAGCGAGTTTTGTTTACAATTATATCTCGTTGTGTACTCGAGCCCGTTGCGTCCAAACGAGTGGTGCCCTCTAGTGTTGCTTGCTGTGGTAAGTCATCATACATTAAATTAGGTCCTATTATTGTATCTTCCAACGGCATTTTATCTATTCCCGTTTGTTGAATAGGGCTTTGTTGCGTGTTTTTAAAGTCGAGCTTGGTTCGTATAAGGCATTTTCGTTTTATTTTGGCCTCGGATTTTTTTGAGGATGTGTTTGTACAAATATGGGTCAGTTTGTCAATTCTCAGTTTGTAATTAGTTATTATTTTGGCTTGAGAACTATTTTCCAATAACAAGTTCTCTATTTCAGTTTCTGCAATAATTAACTTTTCTTCAAGTTGACATATTCTGCTTCTCAGTTCTTTCACGTCGTCATTTGACTTTAAATATAAATCAGGATAGCTACGGTTCAACTCGTAAGAGGCCGTCGAAGTGAGTGATCGATATTCTTCGTCCTTTTCTGATAAATCAAATGAACTGTTAGAATTAACTGATTTATATTTATTTCGAACAGTAACATTGTTAATGTGAATCTCACTTGAGTTGTTTTCTGTCATCCTTGTATCGATAATGTCTGTATTATATTTTAAACGTATCGTAGAAATGAAAGTTGAAGTAAGACCTCCCAAAAAGTTTTGCACGTCGTGGGGTTTGAACTCGAGCAACTACGAGTCGACGATTGCGAACGGGCGGCTTGCGCTCCTAGGCCAACGGAGCTGTTACATTCAGTGCGAAATTGGTGATCTCTTACCAATACTACTACGGTGCCAGACGTGTGTCATTGACCCGTGCAAAGGTCAGTCACACGACACAAAGACAAAGAGATTTATAACGATCACATTTAAAATTTGGTAATTGTTTTTGTTTATAACTTCGCTAATAGTTTATGCACTGATTTGGTTTTTTGACAGATTGTTTCTTCTTATATGAGGCACGAATTGGTGCAACGTTAGCACTGTTTACTACACTTTAGACTATTTTTCCGAAAATTTATTGTTCGCGAGTACAAAAAGCACGTCTGCTCGATACGGCGTTCGAGCGGAGATCTTCGATGCATGCTTGCTTGAATCTTTCCCCTGGTCTTCGATACACTCTGTGTCTTCCATCGTGCTTGTAGAGCATAAATTTTGATTCGTCGGAGAACATAACTTTTGACCAATCTTCAATACTCCAATTTACGTGGCTCTGGGCATATCTTAGTCTTGAAATACGATGCCCACGCTCCAGTTTAGGGCCGTTTGCAGGTCTAAGGGGTTTTAAGTTAGATTCAGCAAGCCGACGTCTTACTGTCCATGCACTTGGGTTACTTCCTCCGAGGCGTCGAAACTGATTTGTGAGTTCAGTTCCTGTGAGAAAGCGATTTCGAAGCATGGTGTTCACCAAGTATCGGTCTTCTCGTGCTGTGGTACACCTGGTTCTGCCCGTTCCTGGTCTGCGTAGGTTAGAACCAGTTTCTTCGTAACGTCGGAGAACTCTTTGTACTGTTGACAGCGACACACCGACAGTCCTGGCTGTATCGCGCTGACTCCGGCCGGTTTCCAGCATTGTAAGTATTCTGGTGCATTCTTCAGGCGTAAGCGACATAATTTCAGCTTGAATAATGAATATAGAGCACTATCAACATGGTTTATGTACCCACATAAATGACAGATTACAAACAAAAGCAAAACCAAATGCTGTAATTTCGTAGTTCCATCTTCGAAAGTGGCCCTTTTTCAAATTTGATTTTTTTATGATATAACTTTACAATAACTAAGAAGTTTTAATACCTTCATTTAAGGAGTATTACATTGTCTATTAAATACAATTTATTGCATTAACCTAGCATTTTTAGTTTCCGAGATTTTTAGGATTCTTTAAGTGACCCGGATTCATTGCTCTCGAGTGTATTTCTGTTTATTTAAACACACGGCACAATTTAGTAATATCGCAAACATCATAATCTCGTTAGTTATATATATCGCTGGCCCCGGGCAATATAGCGGTAAACACCGGTTACGCCCTTTTTAATGTTATTTGATTGTTGGCTTCTCTGAGTACCAATCTATCACTCTTATTTTATTCAGTTTTTTTTAATAATATTTATGTAGAATAAATGACAATAACAGCTTTAATTATATGCATTATTGCATGGAAAATTCTCTTACGACTAAGTTATGTATTATTGCATTACTCTAAGAAACATTACACAAAAAACCGGTGAACATCTTTACACTAAATTTCTAAACAAAGAGTAACAGTAAATAATTAGCTTTCATTTGACATTTTAAACGCCAGTTTTGGATCACTGTACACTGCACTATAAACAAATTAGCTTCTTTTACTTCTCCTGTAAATTTCGATTTTTGATATTACCGCTTTATTGCCCGGGGCCAGCGATATAAATAAACAAAAATAAGCGTTGCAATTATCAAAATTAAGACACAAATTTTGGACCCGTAGCTACAAATGCATTGTTTTCATAAGATATTCAATAAATTGAAGGCCCAATAATTTTATTCTAAAAACAACATACATGTTTCACAGTAAATTAATTAAATTTGCCGATGTTTTTCACCTAAACAAGCCGCGTAACTCAAATCTTATATTAACAATATAATTCCGCCATGTTATTATTTCACTACACGCTGCCATAGCCATAATTATCTAAAAACTTCATACAAATAACATAAATTCAATACTTACATTAAAATCACCAACAAAAACAAAATATTGTATTGCAAGCTGCAATCTACGATTCGAAGTGAATTAAATAATGAGTAAATGTGACGTTGCTGGGTCGCTTTCAACCGCTATTTTCACAGCATAAAGGTGCTTAAGGAGTGCAAATAGCGGTTGTAAGAAATTACAAGCGCTATCATGCAACTCTACTGAATCTATTAAACAGGGTATATAAGGCGCCCCGTTAGAGCTATAGCAGCTTCAGAAGGGTTACAGAGCACGCTATGCAGCTGACTCTTGCAGCTTCTAACTGTAGTTATATACGCTAAATAGCTCATAAGCAACCTTTTGTGCTGGTTGGGCGGACATAGTTCATAAGTTCGATTCGGCAGAATAAAAATTATATACTTATATAAAAATTCAATTGAAGTTAAAGATTATAATTGAATTTATCTTTGGCGATAACTTTCCATGTTCTCATATAGTCGCACTCGCATGACCTCATACCCATAATTATTATCTCCCAAAAGTGACAAATGATAGTCACTTATTTACGTCTTTTCCTATCTAATAAAGGAATTTATCCATGATTAGCTTCTGCCTGCAACTTCGTTCACGTGGAAGTCGCAATACACCAAAATATACTAAAATAACATCCACATTTACCGCTCGTGCTATTTCGTTTTCACTTAGCGTTGTTTCAGACTTTTTTTTTTGCTCCTAAGGGTCTCAGCGTGATGTTATATAGCCTATAACCTGCCTCAAGAATTGCTAGGGTTCCGTAGTCAACAAGGAACATATAGTTTCGCCATTTCCGTCTGTCTGTCTCTCTGTCCGCGGCTTAGCTCAGAGACTTTGTAAACAAGCCTATTACAAATTAGAGGAATATATCCAAGATAAGAATGCTTGGAAACATGCTGGTCCTGCTCCATAGGACAATCTAGAATCTAGACAAAATCAAACTGGTTGCTAATTTAAGTTGTATAAATTATAATTTTTACGAGTATTACATGACATTGATTTTGCATTCTGTGATTACTTCCTCACACACTGACTTATTAATTGTAAATTTTTTAAGAAAATCATCTACTTTTACAATGTTTGTAAATATGTGAAAACCGTACATCTATCACATCATTAATTAATTTATCTTTCGTGGCTTCATTTTTATTAATTCTTCTTTTTACCTATTGTGGTAACCTATTTTTATTTTATTTTTTTAGATGCATCGTCTTCACATATAATTATGTAACGAATGTAACACATACAAATATTGTAACAATTTTTAAAAGAGTAACGGTGGAGTTTCTTGCCCATTCTTCTCCATACGAAAACTACCTTTTGGAAGGGGCGACTAGAATCAATTCAATTTTTTGTAAACTTTGACGTTCAAAAGTGCCTTACAAGGGCCGATTTGAAATAAATGATTTGACTTTGACTTTGACTTTGACTAGAATACTGTAATTTGGCATGGATCACGCCGACAAAGTGGTAAATTAAAATCTTAAAGAATCTTGTAGGGTTCAGGTTCAGTTTTAGGGGAATCCTCCCTTGCTCGTAAAGTGGGGATGATATTTTTCTTAGTATTATATATTTGAGATATCTTGTTTAGTATCGTAGGATAGGCCTCTCAAAGATATTGCAGGTACGTCAATACCATTTTACGATTCAAGGGTCCGTTTGCGTAATGTTAAGCTTTAAATTGCAAATTTTTGTTAGTTGTTTTGGATATGTGAAAAAATTGTATATAATATGTGGTAAATATAACGAAGTTAAAAGGAAAACTATTACAGCTAAGTAGGCTTTACAAGTAAATTAGTAATAGTCTACCAACTTACATTTGCAGTTGTAATGTTTGGGAGAACATGTTTTTCAACTACAATGTTAAGTTTGTTCTTGGGATAAATTCATCGCGTGAATTCATTTTTTTTTTTTCAAATTCAACTGTTAGTTCCAGAGATTAGCGCATTTAAACAAACAAACGAACTCTTCAGCTTTATTATATTATTATATAGATAACAATAATCGCATACACGATAGAAATAATGCCACTAGATTTGAGAATGATCAAATACTTTAACTATTCCATATTGTCATAATTTTAGATAACATTGACTTTACACAAGGCGCCATATCACACCGATTTGAATGACAATGAATTTTGTTAGAGTAATATAAATAATTTATTACATACACGTTCATACTCAAACAGAGCATACTGATGAAACGTTTTTATTTCAATTCATTGCAGCCGAATAAAGTTTACTCGTATTTCACAAACCAAATGGCAAAAACTCATTCGTTCGTATCGGTTTCATTATTTTTTTATACGCTGGATAGAATTTCCGAAAAAAGAATACAGAAGTGCCACAAAAAAACAAATGAAAGACGTTAGACGCTGAAACGTCAGGAATTGTCAGCCTCAAATTGTATTTTCTGGCCCAAGCAATAAAAGTATTATACGAAAGCTTTTTTCACATCCAGAGAGTGTGTCTGTGTTTAGTGTATTTTTACGATCAAATGTTAGGAGTAACGTGTACAGACAACAGTGCTATGCTATCGTCACATAACTTATATAGAAATCGAATAAAACACGTGGACACGGTATGAGTAAAACTCACCAATCATTCCTATAATGATGTACCTTGTAAAAGAAGTTCATATCATATTAACCAAAGGATGTTCAGTACTGGATATAGACTATCGCCACCTGATTAAGAAAAAAGATCATTACGAAATAATTATAATCGATCGATGACAGACTCATTTCATGGATAATTTTTCAGGGGTAAAAGTATTAAATAAAAGTCAGCATAAGAATCAAAAAGCTACTGCAAGCTATACTTTGCAAAGTAGCAACAAACCACGAATTTTTCACGCCAAATTCAATTTATTTATGAAACATAAGTATTAGATGTACAAATATTGATTATAAGAATACATGCAATTCAAATTAAATTAGAAAAAAATATTATCATTTAAAAAATAAATGTAATATACCATGCAAACATAACTGATACTGTTAGTACTTAGTTGTAAATAGGATCCGCGGCACCGAGGGCTACTGAAATTCAATATTTATTTATTTTGGATCAACCGTTGTTAAAACCTACTTGACTGTCAACAGAAACCAGCTGTTACTTAATCCCAGAAGGGGTTTTTGTATCAATATCAATTTGCATTAATATTTAAGTACCTGGGCAACCGAGCTCTGCTCTGGTGAATATAGAGAATGCTCATTAAATAGTACAGGATAGTTCATACTAATTCCATGCTGCCATGATGGCAGGTACTTACTAATTCCATGCTGTCATGATAGTAAGTACTTACTAATTCGTACTTAATTCTTCTTAATAAAACGTGATTACAAATATATACACATATATATTTGTAATCACGTGATTACAAATATATACACATATATATTTGTAATCACGTTCTCGAAAACGGCTCTAACGATTTTGATGAAAGTTGCAATACCTATAGGGATTTACGGGGGCGAAACATCAATCTATATTAGCTAGGTGTCATATCTGAAAAAATCGTTTTCTGCATATTTTACAAATTAGAACAAGAAGGCCACCTTAGAATAACATGACAGGGCAACATGGAATTAGTAAGTAACTACTATCATGACAGCATATATATATATATATATATATATATATATATACAAATATTGCTCATGTAATAGTATAGGATAGGTGCTATTGTAGCCCAGGACGGCAGATCGAAACAAAAAAGAGAGATTAACTCGATGATGTTAATGGATACCTATGTCAATAGGCTCACTCAACCTTGTTCAATGTTGCGCGAATTATAATAACGTGTTTGTTGGATTTATAGAGGACCATACTTTGGTCTGTGGTACCCTCGTTTGTAAAAGAGAAACGGTGCAATCTTTATACCGCTGCGGCTTTAATTTAACAACAAAAACTTGAGACGAAGGATATAAGACGCCAATCTATCTTCTCTCTTAACTGACATAGACAAAGAAAAGATATATGACTCGGTGAAGTTTAAATGTGAATTTTCGTAGCATCGTCCATTGTGGAGATTCGTTTTGTAAACGGTGACGTCATCTCGCGTATTTCGTTTGTATACCTCTATGATTAGAACTGTACTCCACTCTGTTATGATAAGGCCATCAATTTGTGTCGAACAAAGCTAAGTGAGTAGGTACAATTTGAATCTAACGAGCGCTTTTGATATGGTATTCATACTCTGGAGCTGAATGGAATTGTTAACTCGCGTTCCACAATTGAGGTTGGATTAGTGTACAGTGTAAACACGAAATAACGTGGTAGTTGAAACATTCACGGATGTGATTCTGAAGTATTCGGTTACGGGTTCAAAGCCAGTACCAATTTGAATTGAGTTGAGTTAATCGAAGGGCCGTATTTGTAAGCGAATCTCAACATCGCAAACGGGAGTAGAATCTAAAATAAATAGAGTGCTTTCAGCTTTTCAGAAAACATCAAATGGACACGAAAATGAACCTCCTCAAATGAGAAGGGTTCATTGATACTGGCGTAGGATACCATTTGCATTGGCTTAAAATAAATGATAAACGACTATACCTACTTATACAGGGTGAATTTGAATTCATGCGACACCTGTTAAGGGGTCATTGTACTCATCATTATGAACAACTTTCACTATGGGACCAACGTTGAAATCGCGAAAAAAAAATCAGCTGTTCCCTACATTTATGTTCGCATAGCTCGTCAAAATGTAGGAAACAGCTGATTTTTTTTTCGCGATTTCAACGTTGGTCCCATAGTGAAAGTTGTTCATAATGATGAGTACAATGACCCCTTAACAGGTGTCGCATGAATTCAAATTCACCCTGTATAAGTAATAAAACAACTGTGATGATCAATGCTCGGTTCTTCTCTACTTTAGAAGTGAACTGGGACAATACAGCAACATAATATTCAACTATTAAACTAATATTAATAGACCGCTACTGATATCCCTATGACGGGAGATCATTAGTGCAAGCGGACATATTATAGTAGTAATTATCAGATGACAACAGTATCACAATCAGCCCGCATGTGACAGACTATCTTGTCATCACCTAAACTCGTAGCTTTGATAACTTCATACATAATCATAAGTAATATGTAACTAAGTAGGTACGTATATGTATAGGAGGTTAGTATATACAAACATTCGTTAACACGCAGGCGACACACGGAAACACGTCATTCGATAGATCATCGTCTAACCTAAAAAGGTTAGGAATTAATTGTGTACACGGTCTGTAACGAAAAAATAAAGACATAGTTTGCCTTTTTATACCACATTTAATGCAAATAAGTATATATTTACTGAATTTAACGTAATATTTTCGGTGTTCCGGTTTTCTGTATTTTATATAGTAACTAGCAACCCTCCCCTGCTTCGCACAGTTTTTTCAACTTGGTATAACATCGAGATTTACTTATGATACGTAAGTTTAATACTAATGTATTATACACATAAACCATCCGGATGAAATTCCCTAAATGATGGTGCCAACCGCATGGAAATCCGTTGCGTTATTTAGAAGAATAATGCGGTAACATAGACAGACACGTAAAACGAATTTAATTTATATTCAACATGAAATATTAAATACATTGAAATTTTCAAAGTCAAAGTCAAATAATTTCTTCCAATTAGGCACATGAAAGGCACGTTTGAACCTAAAAATCAACAAAAAAAATAAAATTGATTCTAGTCGCCGCTTCCAAAAGGTAGTTTTCGTATGGAGAAGAAACTCCACCGTTACCCTCCTTTACTCTTTTAAAATATTTTACAATATTTTCCTTACATTAAAATTTAACATTAAGACGATATTTTTTCCTTTTTAAATGTGTTATTCAGGTCATATGTATAATTAATAAAACTTTCATTGCTGACTACGGAGAGGGTACATAATTATAATCTTCAAGTTGAACATAAAAGCGATAGGTCTATCATTAGTGACGCTTACTAAGAAATTCAAGCAGGTGACGAACTAAAATTATATGACACAGAAAGAAAAGTACTATTGACAAGAACTCGAACTTCAAGGTTTCTAGGGCAAGTACCTACTTATCTTAACTTTAATGAATTGATTATGAGTCCAAACTTGTCCTATGTAATTCCCTTTTTCGAACAAATTCGGCCCGTAGCCGTAACAAAGCTGTAGTTGTTGTAAATTCAGCGGGTGTCCAAGTTCCCTCGTTAGCAGAGCTTGAAACAGCGTACTGCGTACAGCGTAAGGGCATGGTGCTAAACAGCCGTAGCAATGTGTCGAGAGCAAACAAGTCGTTTGACTCGTTTATATCGGCTGTTTGCAGGCTCGTTATGCCCTGTCTTGTCTCTCAGTTCGCGGCGAGACTTTTCTAAGCCTTCAGAGCGGAAAACTCTGATTCTATTTTTGCCATAGCCGGGGCACTTTAACGTGAATGAATCAATACTTTCACAGATTCAAGTCAATAGTCTTAATCGACGTGGATGTAGTCATTCAAGCATGTTGGCAAACATTCCCGTCTGGGTTACTTACGCATACTTCTTTAAGTACCTCAGAGTCCTGATCCAACAAAATATTACGAGCATTGTTGATCTCCTTTATATTTTAAGTCTATGCAAAATCACTTTCTTAACTTCTTATAATTGTTTGCTTATCCTTTAATGGATGTTGGTATAACAACAAAAACAATATACGGTAGGTACAATATCCACGTATTTTTATTGAAATTAAGATCGCTCCTAGAACCACGTCGAATAAATCATAGTATAAATATTAGATAACGTTAAAACGAAATAACAGAAAATTACCGAAAAACGGCAGGAGCTCGTGTTCGGTAACTTTATCAAGAAATCACCGGCTAATATCCTATTCTAGTTTAATTAAGACAGTCACGCTATCGTCAATCGTGTTGGGTTCTACAATTATCTACTTGTATTTGTAAATAATGGTCATGGCCGAGGGACGTGAAAACATCGACTATAATGTCACGGTTGTGATGATTAACTTAATTAAATAAGAGTTAACTTACTTTTTTTTGTATTGTTTAAGTGAAAACTTCTTTAGGCGCGTTGAGCACCTTTTGGGTGAACAAAAATCATGGAACTCGCGTCATCGTCACCGAACGTTTTCCATGAGCTATATGTATACCTACTGTGTATATAATATGTACATAGATATACAATTCACAAGTTACTAAGTATTCACTTCTATCAGCAGTCCCCAAAGACTGCCCCGCATGTTTTTTTTTGTAGTACCTACATCTACGTACTGTGTTGGCGTGTATTATCCAAACGTAGCACTTCAAGACTACTTGCCTAATCAACAGACATACACCATGATATAATTCCATATTCTACTAGAAAAGAACATGACCTTTCAATTTAAAACGAAGCAAAAAATAATCTTGATATTTCTAAAAATGTACCTTTGATTCTATTAGCATAATATCCAAGCAAAAGGTATTTATAGTTGAATAAATATAAAAAGGTTTAAAGCACATGGTAACTGGATTAACTCTTTACGTATACAAATAGAAAATTCCCAAGAGTCAGTAAGGCGCTTAAGCGTTAGGAAATATAACTTATACTTGAAGCTGTGTATTGAAAATATACTCTGTAGCGTTAACATCTTATATGCCAACCCACACTGTAAGCACCTATTATTCAAAAGGGAACTTCATGTACTGTTAAGTTTAGTTTAAATATAGTAGAAAATGCATACAATCTACAACTCCCACATACGAAACCATAAATAGAATTGCCATGTAACCTCACAAAAAAAAAAAAGTTTAAACATATTTTTATTCACCTCACTACATGATTAAATTACAAAACGATGAATATGATAGCATGTGTAGGTTGGAGCTTATTCATAAAATAATCTTTTTATATGACAAGAGCAGACGGTTTTAAATTTTCAGACAGGCTAAATGGCATGAAACTTACAAAGACCAGATGAAAATATTATGTCAAAAAGATATTTCAAAAACGGATTAAGCGATGATTTATTTTATCGGTACACTACTCTAAGGTCGTTAGTTGGCTTCGATATCATAGAACCTATGCCTAGTATGTACCTACGTACTAAATGATTGTGATTGGACATCATACCAATTTTCCAGATGTAACGAAGAAGTACGTCGGGTTTTCTCCGAAAGAAAATGATTTCATGGTCAAAGATAAGCTTGTTGTTCTCTATCAGACACCTACTTATAACCTTAGAATATTTTTCATTGTATTTTTCTACACTAATATTATAAATAGAAAACATCTGTATTGTTGTTTGTTTGTAATTAATAAACTCAAAAATTCCTGGACCGATTTTAAAATTCTTTCACCAGCTATATTATCACTGAGTAACATACGCTATATTTTGTTAAGGTTTTCACGCGAGTGATACCGCTGCCGAAAACTAATAAGTAACCATTAAATTACAGATATTCTGTGTTTGATACCTAAGGTAGGTACTTATACTTATATACCTACGAGGGGGAAATTTTATTCAGTTATATTTCAGAATTTTCCTTCAGTAGAACCTTTTCTTGGTATTTTTATGTGCCCTTAATAATTATAGTTGTGACTTTACATTTTTGTTCTTGTGCAAGTTTTGCGAAAGATACTTGAATGTTACGTAGGTACGTAAGTTTCCAATTTCATTTAGACCGATGAATGTATAATGTGACCTCCATTCGATTCTAGCACTTGAGAGCTATAAATTAATACCACAAGGGAGAAGACTAGCAACAACAAATAACCGTTAAAACAACAATATTAAATACAAATGTTAGTAATATATGTAATTGGCACGTGGTATAGACAGCCGTGGGACTAAATAATTGATTAAGGATGAATATAGAATTAGGACCAGGCGACCCACTTACATACCGGCTATGTATTCCTACAGTGTGTGTTTTTACCTGACGTAGGGACAAACTTGAAAAAGCGCAAAACGTCGATATCACTTACAACTTCAATATCAAATTACACAGACCCAAAGGATCGCCGTTCCTTTTAAAAATATATCAGAAAATTGTTTTCACTTAGCGATAAAGGGTTTAACAAAAGAAATGGGTGCAGTCGACCAAGGAAATAAAAATCCCAAAGTTGACAGCGTCCGGATAAAATGTAGTGACATAGAAAAGAGTGTCGTTGATAAAAGCAACGTTTTCATCGATATATATTAGATGGAGGGTTGTTGCTTCGACGACGGTCTCTTGCAGTCTACCTGCACTGATTTACGTACTTATCGAAGCGCGAAAAGCTGAACCGAGAGCTACTCTTACTGCCTGAAGTGAGCACCTGGGTGGCCGATAAGAACCCTGTATTTAACATTTGATATAGCTCGACGACAATGTATTGCTAGCATCTATCACATAAGTAATTAATTTATCTTTCGTTGCTTCATTTTTATTAATTCTTCTTTTTACCTGTTGTGGTAACGTATTTTTTAAATTTTTTTTGTTTTTTTTTTTTAGTTGCATCGTCTTCACATATAATTATGTAACTAATGTACGTACATATGCAAAATATTGTAACACATTTTAAAAGAGTAACGGTGGAGTTTCTTGCTCATTCTTCTCCATACGGAAACTACCTTTTGGAAGGGGAGACTAGAATTAATTCAATTTTTTTGTAATCTTTGACGTTCAAAAGTGCCTTACAGGGGCCTATTTGAAATAAATGATTTGACTTTGACTTTATCTAGACAACGATGACGAAAAACGGTAAGTATTTCAAAAGTTTGCAACAAAATATCAATCACGATGACCTAACCTAATCCTACTTCATTTACTCAATATTGAAAATTTCAGCACACACCTGAAATAACCTACAAAACTGTAAACTCCCTAATATATCAAGTACGACAGATGTTGAACACATACGTCGATCAGCAGGTTACATTCCCATAAACCCTTGGCCAAGCATTTATAATTTACAGGCCGCGCCAAGCCGTTGGTTTACAAAGTAGGCCGCCACACACATTTATAACAACGTATGTCGTCGCCTTACTGGACAGACGTGTAGACTCGTTACTCAGAGGATCAGTTCGGGAAACTAACAGACACAGAGCACGTATTTCGAAAGAAAACCACAAAAAAAATCTAGCAGTGCACTTAGGTTTAACGGAACGACAAACCTCGAGCGTTTATGCATTTTGCTTTCCACACATGCAACTGTCTAAGAACTTGAAATAACAAACAGATACATACGCCTTGTTCCGATGGGGGGGTAGGCAGAGACTACAGAACGCCACCTGTAACGATCCCTACATAGTCCTTTTGCGTCGTTAACGTACATACATCAACACACGCCGCGCCGGCTGCGAGTAGTACGCACCTGACCTTTTTGAAGAACCTAAATTAACATATTTTCTTCGCGCTACCCATTTACGGAAGCACACTCACCTTTTAGAAAAAATGGACCAAATTATCCGACACACATTAACTTTAATTTTAAATGTAGCCATGGACGACCGAGCTTGGGCGCAAGCTACTCTTCCCATTCGTATGGGAGGCCTCGGCGTCCGCAAAAATTCTAGTGTTAGTTTACCGGCTTTCATATCCTCGGTCCACGGCACTGAGAAATTAATCAGGAAAATTCTAACCTCCACATTGATTAAGTTTGATGTGCCGTGCTTCACCGAGACTATGGATGCCTGGAAACTCGCTTGCCCGAACTTAGATCTACCCGATTATCCATCTTCCCAGAGCCGCTCTGCAGAGTAGTACAGAACAATTTACTTAACACGTCTGCTACCACTGCGGAGCGTGCGGGCCTGCTGGCTGTGGGTAAGTGGGAATCGGGTCTGTGGCTTCATGCACTACCGTCGTCAAACATAGGTACTTTGTTCGACGACACTACCTTCAACCTCGCTGCTTCCCTACGACTAGGAGCTCCATGTTGTTCTCCTCATCGCTGTCACTGTGGCGAAATTGTCAATAGTCTCGGACATCACGGCCTGTCTTGCAGCCGCAGTGCGGGTCGCTTAGCGCGGCACGCGAACATTAACGTTATCATCCGACGAGCTCTTGTCACCGAAGGCGTTCCAGCTGTATTAGAACCCAATGGCTTGGCACGCGACGATGGCAAGAGACCGGACGGCATGTCTTTATTTTCATGGAAGGTGGGTAGGCCTTAAGTGTGAGATGCAACCTGTGTCGAGACTCTAGCGCCATACCATCTTCCTGGCTCGGCGTGCTGTTGCTGCGGCTGCAGAAAACCTCAAGCGACGTAAGTATAATAACCTTACTGGTAATTATATTTTCGAGATGTTTGGGGTTAAAACCCTCGGGCCGTGGGGTCCGAGTGCTCACGGACTCTTTAAAGAAATCTCAAAACGGCTATTTGACATTTCCCGTGACCCAAGGGCTGGTTTTCACCTTGGGCAGAGGCTAAGCTTTGCCATACAATGTGACAATACGGCCAGTCTCTTGGGTACATTACCAGTCGACACCGATGCGGATGAATTTTTCGATGCTATATTTTAGTTTGTGAATAGTCTTAGTTCAGTTAGCACATTCATTCTAAAAAAAAAAGAAGATCATCAGCAATAAGTATGTCCTCCTAGGGCATTCCATCCCGGCGTTTCCACCTGCACATCTCCCTTGTTAATACATTTTGTTAGTCGCCTTTCATTCATCCTCTCAACATGACCAAACCATCTAAGCATTTCTTTAAAATGTTTGTCACGACCAAAACAAGTGCAAATAAATATGCTTTATATTGTGATGAAGTAGTTATTTGCATATATAGATATATCTGTTTTCGGTAACATGTTCACCCACTTCCCAGTGCTATCAGCAATATTCACCATACCCAGATAATTTGATGATCGCGATATGCTATCACTCTTTTATAGGTACGTATCTCATTGCTGCTGCACTTACTACCTGATAATATAATTAATTCTAAATCATCTATCATTAGTGACCACGTAAAATAATAATGGGATAGTTTCTGTTTACAGCCGAGATCACACAGCGTTAATTATAAATTAAAATCCATGATGACGATAATAACATGATAACGAAGCTTTTTAAAGTGTTTAAAAAAAACGCAAAAATTGATAAAAACACACACGACTAGCTCACGTTTGAAAACAGAAGACAGTTTTATGAGACGTTTCGTAATATATTAATATACCACTATAAACAAGGGCCAAAGGTCTGCGTATGACAGGGAAAGAGGCGCCATCGGGAAATTCGGCGTTAGAGATGAAACGTAGGTACATAAGTAAAATTGTTAAGATATATTTAGAGCGGGCTGCACTCAGCTGGGCGAGAGCTCAGTTAACAGCAGATTGAATCATAAAGCAACATTGACGTCATCGCTTGCTCCACTGTATCGACTTTCAGGCAAAACGTTAGCAAAAGTGCCACAAGATAAACACGTATAGTTCGCCAACTGTGGATCGAATATAAATAAGTACCTAAGCTACATATAATAATGGATTAAATTAAATTTATAGACGAAACACACCCACGAATTTGCGTTTTGAAGGGAATAAACTGTTAGAACATATTACATTAACAAACATTATCTTCTTAGAATAGTAAACATAGAAATTTGTAAATAAATTATAGGTTTATATAGGTAATACCCATATAGGTACAAATATCAAGTGTAGGTAAGTACGTAAACGTATAAATAAGCAGAAGTTCTTCAGATATAAATATTGCTTCATAAAGCAGTGTGTAGTGTAATTATGATTTAATTAAACTTAACACGAAACACTAGAGTCTGTCAAAAGCATTCAAACATGAAGTTAATTTGGTAAAATAGTTTGCCAAACAAACAAGCTCGTAAAGCGGCAAGCATCGGCCATCGCCTTGCTTTGTATTCGTGTTTATAACTCAAACTTATCACCCATAGTAATCAGAAGCGACGCCCTTGTAGCTCTAGTATTTGTACAAACCTTTATTACATTTTTTGAACGATAAATTAATTGAGCTATTATTAAGACAAAATTTCCAGCATAAACTATAGTGATGTTTACCCAGAAAAGGAAAGAAAATAAATTAAAAGTTGGTAACCGTAGAGAACGAAGAGGACCCTAAACTCGTAACTAATGCCATCGCGCTACCATACTATACAAACGTGCAGGCGGCTAATGAATTGAATGAATGTGTTTAGACACATTATTGTCAAAATATTGTTCTTTTTAAACAAACCGCCAGCATAAAAATCTCACTGTCATGTTACTTGAGAGGTGTCACCAGCGAATCAGGGACCAAGGTACATAATTATCCCAATTTTACACTACCGATAAACACACCAATAAATCCGAGGTCTCCAAATGTTACGGCAATTAAAAGCCGAATTGAATTAACAATTAAAATGTTTCGGACTGCACTTCAGACGTGAAGAGGGACGATGCAAATCCACGTGTTAACGACAATCACAACTATTGCAGATACGTATGTAGATAGATAGTTGAATACCTAAAAGCGCTGGCGAAACTAGATGTGAACATTGTGGACCTTCCGAACTATTTCGTTCATTCACTGTGTGTGGCAATTGGAGCTCCACACACTTCTTTGCCCTTTGATCCCTAAATTTCAGTTGAATAACTTTTTACAGAGCTGTTTCTGCCGAATTGGAAAGACCAAAAAGCGTGATCACTTCGTTGATCGATGTTAGTTTAGTATTAAATAACACAACCAACATAAGTAGAATTCAAGTAGTATTATAATATGTTCAAGAATTCTGTTTATGTTCTTCAGATCTTTGCGTAGGAATAATGGAGGTGTGGCGGAATGGTATGGAGATGCGACGCCAATGTGGCAAGCGATGCCGATATAAATAGGTAAGTCGAGTAATGCTTTGCTCGTGTATCTTGTCTCGCTATTTGTTACACGTCCAAATAATAGACATAGAATTACAACACAACGAGATAAACAACACTTAATGATAAACAAAAACCACGACTATTTGAATAAATAAGCAGTTTGAAAAGAAATTAAAATATTTGAAACAATATTATAAATACCTATGCTTTAATAGTTTATAAGTATCGTCAACAGGAACCTAGTCTGAGTATAATGCATGGTTAGATGTGTCTTTGTTCAGCTACTTTCCTGAGTCAGGCAGACTAGACGATGCGTCTGGTCACACAATACCTGTCGAGTGTCGGACTACAGCGCTTCCAGATCGATCTCTTTGATCAGCGTATGCTGCCTACGATGACATTGCTCCGAGACGTGTGCGCTCATGGGGGACTTGTTGTTGTCACAAACCAAGTTAAAATAGCTCAAAGAGGCTAGATCTAACTAAGGTTAACTAAATTGTAGCTTGAATGTTTCGCGATTATAACCGAGTTTGCGGAAGAGTTGTTTTGCTTCAGAGATTCGATCAAAAATTCTAAAGAAGATGTAAATAATATTTAGGTTTGGAGTGGCGATGTTGATGCGAAATTAGGGATGATATGAAATTAGGAGTGCTGACTTAAGATTATCGAGTACTATGTACGTAACGTAGGTACACATGTAACATAAACAATATATAACTATGAATTGTATAAACATGTAATCAACATATATAGGTACTGACGAACTTAGAAAAACTTGGAAAAGTACCGTCTATGATCTTTCATTATTTTCTCGAATATTATCTTTTCTTATTACCTTTTTCTACTTATCTTAATTATTGCTTCAAATCTAATATAACTTATTTATTTTTATTTGTTTATTCATTTAATTCAGACTTATTTCTTGTCCATAGTTTTACACACACACATTTAAATTATAAACTATTTATTATAAACCATTTTGAATTAAATTGCCCATAAACCTAAAACAAAATTGTGATTCATTAAATTTAAATAAGCAACAACTCATAAAAAAATATTATTTAAATTGACAGAAAATTATAGAAAATGTCAGAAACGTATATCAAATAAAATGTCAAATTGTAAAATGTTATTCAAAAATTCCAAATATTAAAAATAAAAATTATATAAATTGCAAACAAAATAATAAAATACACTTACTTATACTTTTATATTTTTTATCTATCTGTATTTCTATTAAAATTTCCTATTCCAAGCCGAGGTACGGTAACCAACAATAAACGGAATTGTAACAGGTGGATTATGGATTCCTCGCATAAATCAGACACCATTGCTCGTAGCTTCGTTAACAATTTCGTTTATTAATAGATAGACACAATCTATGCAATGGAATGATTTATGGTAGTCACGGCGGTTCGAACTGAAACTTACTGGAGGACTACGGTTTCCAATTCAAAGTGTCTTTTCAGTTACGAGAGACACGGGAGAGCTTTCTCGTGTTTATCTTCGAGTGCCTAATAGTGTGAACTTCGAACAATTACTCATAAATCTCTTCATCTTTATCTGGAGTGATCACGACCTACAACATCGAATTTGTGAAAGTGTTGGTCGTTGTACTATTTCATGAGTCAGTCTGTAAAAGGTTCATTTACGTGTGAATTATTTAATCTGAACCCAAAGAGGAGGCTCCCTAAATTGTGTGTTAATTTGCATTAATATTCTGAAACAGTCACGCATATAATCAAAATGGAACTTTGATGATTTATTGAATCTTTTTCTTTCCATGTACAAGAAAGTTACGTAATAGTAACATTTTCACACGATTAATTTTTTATTCGAAAATCATATTGTCTTTTGTTTAAGAATTTAAATCAAATCAGTATAAAATAGGTAAGCAAATATAGTTTATTATCCAGCCACAAGATATTTTTTCTCTAGATCAATTATGACTTTAGTTATAAACGAAATAAGAATTGAGACTTACGCCATTTAGGTTCGTGCTCGAACATGATCAAAGAGCGCTCGCGGTATTCAACTTTATTACTGATGTGTTAGCGTTTAGCACATAATGGAGTGGCTGGGTGCATGGGGCGCAGCTTGCGTGGAAATTGTCTTTAGAGTGCCTGGTCAAAACTAAGGGCCCGAACACACTAGCCACAACCACACCACAACGACAACCCGTGGACGAGCGCTAATTTGTATAAAAACTGGCCAATTGCTTGTCGGACCACGCACAATGAAGGGTTCCGTAATTGAGATGAATTCATCCTAAGAACAAACTTAACATTATAACAACAACATTGAGAGATTTACTATGTTATTTTAAGACCATAGACTTCTTATAGGTTTTCCTGTAATCTATGAGTAAAGAACCATTCTCTGCATATTTTCAAATTTTTTGGCTCAATAATTTCGGAGATAAGAGGGGTAATCGTAAATCATAAATTTTCTTAAATATCTTTAAAAGTATTATTAGCAACACGCCCTTTCATTTGATGTATCACACGGTTCAGTTTGCAAAACTTTTTATTTCTATTTTCATATTTGCCCCCCAAACGTAACCCCAAAATTAAAAATTTATTTATTTACGTTACACGTCCCGTGTATGGGTCACAAAAATACATATGTGTACCAAATTTCAACTTAATCGGTCCATTAGATTCGGAGCAAATTGGCTGTGACAGACGAACAGACAGACAGACACACGAGTGATCTTATAAGGGTTCCGTTTTTTCCTTTTGAGGTACGGAACCCTAAAAATGAATAGTTTATTTAGACGGACCACATTTGACCGTCAAAATCAACCGTGTGGGCGATACCGACCACATCAAAGCCACGTCGCAGCCTCAACGCAACCACCAGCAAGACCGCGCACTAGCGACTGGCCACATAGCAAACACAACGATTTGTCCGTCTACAAACACTAGCCACAACGTAACCATATCGCAAGTACGAGCGACAACATAACTGCAAGAAGTTGCAGCGACACTATTCACACGTAACCACTGTTTGCCCACATTTGGTTGCTGCGATGTGGTGTGGTTGTGGTGCGGTTGTGGTGCGTGTAAACGGGCCCTAATTAAACTGGTCCTAATAAACGACGTCTGGTAAGAAATAATCTTAATTCTCATGAAAATCATTTTTATCTCTTAATTCACATCTGAAAATCACCTTGACTTTTAATTTAATAAAAATTACATGTTCCAGTATGATTGAAAAACAAATAATAGCCATAATAACAATAAGATTTCTCATCATTATATTATAATATGAGAGACTATAAACATTTGTTAGACTAAATTAAAACATTTAACAGCTGAAGACAGCTAGTATTTAATATATTTATTGCGTCAAGGCTCAGCCGGCGCGGAAGTACCACGAAGCACGTAGTTCGTATGTTGCGAGGCGGCGCGACTTGTTACGCACGACTCTACCAATGATTGATGGTAAACAAACATTATTCCAAATATCATCGTGGGATGTAGCTATATTTTGATGTGTGCGTCTTCACAACCACGTTCTGACTGATGTTGTACATTAAATAGGTTTCTTTCAAATGTTACTCAAACGTAAAGAAGACAGTTATGTTTGTTTGTGTTCGTATGAAATCGGGTTAACGTAAAACTATCATCGACGGATCTCTGTGACTGAGTTTTTCCCGTGTTGTCATGGTGATGTCCGCTGTATTATTGGATATCCATGGAAGCTATTATTCCCAGGGAGAGGTATCATTATAATGAGATATTTTATGAGTAAAATAGGATAAGACGATAATGATCAACTTATAACTTGCCATGCTTCATGTTCATTAATGATTCATTTTTGATAAATGAACGGCTCAATGTATTTCTTTATTAAAAAAATTGTTTATTAACTTATTGAAATTGCTAGGTATCTCTAGTTTTCGCATTTATTAATCTTGAATTTCGCAACGTAAATCATAGTAATTAAACGTCGTTTCATATGACAAGTACCCACCGCTTAAAGAATATTTTTAATTTAGCCTAGAACGCGTTAACGAAGCGGCTCAAGCGGATATCATTTAGCAACTACCCGCCAACTGCTAATGAACGAGGGAAAATTATCCATTCATCACATCAGGCCCGTAGGTAACTAAAATTATTTAATCTTTAGATACTATTTTCCCAACAGAAAATGGCCATAAAATCTTTGTCTAAATAACGCTATAAAGCGTTAATTTAGACAAAGATTTTATGGAAATTAATAACAAGTCGAATCCATATTAAGACAAGTAATAAATATATTTGATTTATTATTTATTTAATAAATAAGAATCTAACAGAAAAAGATTTAATAAACTTTGTCTCAGGTACAACACCCTTTCTGGAATTGCAAAAATACTAAGAGAAAATAAAACCTAGTACTATCCTCGAGTATAATAATTACACATCACAGCTCCCCTGTTAATTGAAAGTAATCATAATTGCGAAGCTAACATCAAATATGAGAAGTTTAATTAGATGAATCATAAAATAACATTCGGAAAATTGTATATCTATTTAAAAAGTCAGTTCAAAGGGGTTTTGTTTCAAATAATTTAGCTATATTGTGTTCATAGAATTAGTTGGCGGTACCTAATTGCTTCGTATGTTTAATGATAATAGTAGGCATCCTGTTTCTACGACAGAAGCCAGATCAATGTTTATACAATATCGACGGAACATTAGGAAAGCTAAAATAAACAGGTAAATATACAAATATAACTACAAAATTCTCGACTTATCTTAATACCATTTTGATTTATGAGTTTATAATAAATATTCTCAAACATGACGGTTACCTGGCATGGCAACATGGAATTTCGCCCACAAATTATTTCCGAAATCCGGGGATTACACGGATAAAAACCTAATTGGGGAAGGCTAGTGCGTGACATAAGTCGGGCAAATGTGCCGAGGGGGATACGCCAATCCGACCATGATCCAAGCCACACGAGCTTATAACATGGTATTCTATGTTTATGATATGGTGTTATTATTAAATTCGGAGCTCTTCATTACAAATTGTGCCATCGCTCTAACAAGCTCACTATGAACCCTTATTAGTCACATTGAAAACGGGACAAAAGGTTTCTATTCCAAACCATGTTCAGTGGATAGATTTACAAAACGGAATCCAACCAACGTCAAAACGATAGTTGGATACTTTTTGCGATGTATAATGTCAACTCGCTTAAAATATACACACTTCATGGATAAGAGAAATTCGCGCCTCATTAACCATCCGACTTATTGTTATAATTTGAGATCGTAAAATATAAAAGTGTTGAAAGCAAGCGTATTTGAAGCAATAACAACACATTTTTAGTTTAACGTAGGTAAATATTTAGTTGAAACGATGCTCGTATTCTTTCCGGTGAATAACTGAGTTATATTCAGGTTTATAGTCGCTCAGTTATAAAACGTATCTCAGCTACATCTGCGATATGAAACGAGAATAGCCATGGTTACCTATTGTTAGCGGAGTATTGAAGATTATCTTGAATTAAACTTTTAACACATAAAGCTGTAGAGTTTATTTATGCCTAGATCGATTGACTAGTTATCTGAAACTGAAATTGGGTTGAAACATGAATGTCAATCCGCCCATTGCCGGCACTTGAATACTTAAGTATATAGGTACTTGTCTTATGTATGTCAATGTTGAGTACGAACATACTCGTAAGGCGGATTTGTGTTTGTTGGATTTCATGAAGACGAATGCGTGACGTATTGATGATATTAAGGTATATTTTGTTGATAAAAAAGAATAGTATATTGCTAATGGTGTTAAGGATCTTATTTCTACAGTTTTACTAAAAGGCAGGCTAAAATTAGAATAAGAGGGCAAAAATTGAAAATTCACGAGTTAGATTGAAGCCCTCGCAGAGGATATCATAAAAGCTTAAAGTACAATAATAGATGACTTTATAACTTTAGGAAGAGTTATTGAAAGAACTCGCCCTTCTCAAATACCTTGTAAAGGTAATGAATATTTAACCGTCTTCAAATAAAAGGAGAGGGTCTTCATTGTCGCTTTTAAATTACCTTTTGCCTTTACTTGTGTTTAATTACTTTGCTTATAAAAGAAGTTTGTCATATCTTGTAGTTATAAACTGAATTCAGTAAGTACAACGTCAATCAAATCGTTAATCATTCAATTTATTAAAAGCTTATGTGCTTCCCGGATATGATCAGATGATTCCTTTTTACTGATGACAAAAGATATAATTTTATAATGTGATTAATTATACAGGTAGGTATATATAAGTCACATTATAAAATGATATCTTTAATAATAATTTGCTATCGAAATATCTCTAGTTTACATCATAATGATGCGAGTCAAAATAACACCGACAAAAATGGTAATTTACCGAGATTTAACAGGAATAAACGAATTTTAATAAAGAAGATGAATATAATTAAGAACATGTTTACACCAATTTTATCACAGTGGCAGTCAATTAAGATACGCTAGTAAAGAAAAGTGTAACACTTACCAAAACACGTGGAGTTAGAAGCGTACAAGGTGAGCGGTTAGCCGGCAGCGGCGGTCGCATGGTGACCACCACACATGGCGCACCACCACCAGAACTGTCCGAGCACAACCTACACTCACTGTCCAAATTTGGACGAAACACGTCGAAATTTCTTTTTTCAAAATGTTCGCTGGCGGGAACGGTCGGGGGACGGTCGTAAAACGCGGACGCGAGTATGTTTACAACAATCGGGGAAACAAGTGTGGCAGCTGGGTGCGAATCGCGCGCCGCCGCTCGGAGGCCGCGAAGCCGACTGGCGGTGGCACGCGCCCGATCGCGGACCAGGGCGGGCGGCCGCACCCCCGCCCGCGCCCAATGCCTTAAATTCCTAGCATACCGTCTCACACTTTAAAGCGCACCTAAGTGTTTATTGAAGATTCGAAGCTCGCGCTAAAAGATGTCTAATCGCTCTCGACACGTCCGCCGACGTATTTCACGTTCAACTCTCTCAGAGTTCAATATATTCGGAGAATCTGCGTAAAACATATTGCCCCGTATTTCAAAGTAACGATAACACATCATATAGTTGTAAGAATTATGGGATAAGCACATTGACCTAGCTAGACGATATGTCTTCTTCGAGTACAGATCTTTCAACATGTTTGTTATGTATTTGCTTATCCATTACCAAGGTTTGGTTCATTGAACCTAAACACAAGGTACCCGACGGCTGTAATAAGCATTTCGTTTCAGCGTTATAAAAGTATAAAGAGAAAAAGGTATTTTTTCAATTAAAATAATAACGAAGTATTACAAAAGAATTCTCGAACAAGTAGCCAACTTCAACCGCTAACATGCCGCATAACAATTTAAATATAACGCATAATTTTGTAACTCATTTGCAATTAAAATCAACCTGTACAGAAGTCGACACCATAATTAATATAAAAAAACACATTTTCATTTCGGGACTAATTAGTTAGAATAATTCATAAAAATAAAGAAACATCTCGAAAGGTTGCTGCTGTGAATTCTATTGTTTACTTTAATATTAAATACCTACTGAGCTCTTTTTAATATCGAGCATTTCATTGTGTCAAAATTGCTTTGCAACCAATTCATTTTGTATGGCGAGATTTGTGGGTACTTAATCAAGAGTAACGAAATAAAGCCGCCAGGTTGTTCAAAAACAGATGGCAGCTCTGACGAGCCTTTTCGCGAATAGCTCGAGGTCATCAGGATTAAAACCGTCTGGTAATACAGACACGCCTGGAATATTCCAGTCCTCAACGGTTCTCATAATAAAAGGGGAAGCAAATTACTTCGTGCGAGCTGAAGGAATGTCAACGACATTGCAATGAAAGCCTGCGTCTGAATGTCCGATAAATATAAACTATGTTTTTACATTACAGGCTAAGAAAATAACAAGAAAAACCATTGTTTTCATTAAGGACTACATCGTTCGATGTAATAATGTGGCACAAGATGTTATAGTATTGTAGTCATTAGAACTACACGAATCTGTATCGACAAAAACATTAGAAGTTATCAAATTGAAACAGTTACAATAATGATACAAAAGTCAGTGCTAGAAGTACTTGCTACAATATAACATCACTGTTTTTCATTGTTACATCGAAAGTTATTCAAAAACGGCTAAAAACCTAATAGGTAGGTAAATACACTCCGATTACGTTTCAAAATGCTTGAGTAAATGGTATCGCGTGCCCTAATGTTTTCACTAAGAGAACGAGGTCCGCCTCATTCGCCTGATAACAAATAGAGCAATACAAGCAAACCAACTCCAACTTGTATCTATGTATCCGCCTCGTATTTTATCGACCTCATTTACAACAAAAGTTTCTGTAAACTAAGTTCGAACTTTGTATTTATCTTTCGAAGTCAATTAATTCAACATACCCTATTTACAACTCCAGTTTAGATAAGCAAATGAATTAATTATTGTAAGTACTGAAATCGTAGTTGGGGCATGCTTAGCAAACCAATTTGAACTATTTGACGTGCAACAGCTACGCAGGCCTACAGCTACGAACTCCCGCGTAGCACGCATGTCCTAGACTTGTAGACTTCGTAGCTCATGCGTAAGATAAGGTAATCGAGATTCGAAGATGGCGGTATAGGATTGTTATTATTTTATTAACTGAAGTGAGTTGTTTATTATATTGTGCAACAATGACAAGGATTCATGATGTACTGTTATTTTGAGCCCGGGAAAACTTCGAAACGCCTGTAGCAAATCACGTCACGGACACATCTTTGTAGAAAACTCCGAGCGTAGCTTTGCACATTACGAGTATATTTGCGAACTTTAACTAAAGTTAAAGAATAGTGTATATGTAAAGTAGTCCAAAAATAAGCCTCAACAAACTTTGAAATAGATTGTCCTTTTATTGAAAATATTGCTTGCTTACCGTTTCCAAGACGTCGCATCGATTTTAAATATGCGTTTTTGAACTTGTTGGAAGTTCCTAAGACACTTACCTGCAAGGAAATGAATTATACATTATTCATAATAATTATGTCGCTCATTTATTGATGTGTATATGCATTTTTACGAATTACCTACATACATACTAGCTTTAAAATATCGTTTCTAATAGGGTTACTTCCCATCTCCTTCATATTATATTCCTTTAGTCGCATTTTACGATGCCCATGGGTGTAGCCTGGGTCGTCTACCCGTTGTCGAAAACAAATTGGAATAAAACAAACTTAAATAGGTAGTTTAATACATTTTGTTATTATTATTATTACGGTACTTAGTCCAAGCAATTGTGAGAAAGTATTTTAAATTCAATCAAAGGATTGGTCAGTATCTCTAGTTTAAATCCATATTGTGAACAGTGAATGAAAGAAAACCTTACGTGCTAGAAAAAATCAATATGATTTTGTACAGACCGCTCCACGTGTACAAACAAACTTTGCTTTTAAAATGCAAAGTCAAATCATTAATTTCAAACAGGCCATAGAAAGGCAGTCTTGAATGTTAAAATTTGCGAGACTATGGAATTGATTTTGGTTGCCCCTTCCAAAATGTAGTTTCGTCTTAAGAAGAATGAGCAAGAAACTCAATAATTTGTATACATTAATTATAATTATATGTGAAGACGATGTACTTGAAATGAAATTACTATTCTACAATAGGTGCAACAGGTGCAATAATACTTGAATCGCTGCAAAAAAACCCTTGAACAATAAAAGCGAAACTACGATAGTGCAAATACTGAGGACAAACCCACAGCCCCGGAACTGTTACTCCTTTATTAATGGACCAGTATTTAAAAAGGAAATTCTTCGATGACGTGTTTACATGTCGTCTGCACTTGATGCCCCCATCTCTACCCCTTCCCATCCTAGGGTCCTCGGCACTCAACTTAGTTCTACAAAAAAATCTGATCGTGACGTAGAGTGGAGACCTATCCAACTTTATAAAAATATTTAATTTCTTAGCGTGCTACATGCATGCATAATTTATTCGTCAGAAAAGAACTGTGCAATTTTATGAAACATAAAAACAAACACTTAAGTTAATTACTATTTAATTGTGCTATTATGAATAACGTTGAATAATTATTCAAACATTATTAGGTACATTTTAAAACTTAGTAGGTACCAGCTTAACAAAAATCTACAACGTGACTTCAAAAGCCGTTTAACGAAGCAAAAGAATAATTATCTTGACATTCTAGAGCAGCTCGGTAAACAGGGCTTCCTAATGTCAATGTGAAGACCTTCTAGGGGATTTATCAGATTAACTATGTACCTACTCAAGAAAGATACAATGCTTAGATAACCAAGTGTCATTAATTGACACGATCAGACTTTTTCCTATAGATATTATCTACTTGCTATTCACTTTTCGAACAGACAGCTATACCCCAAGGCTTCAAATTAGATCATTTATGTAAACAAACGGTGAACAGATAAGAAAAAATATGGTAATTCGAAAAAAAATACGGAAAAATGGTTAGATATTCTTTTAAATACTTATTTTAGAAATAATAATGAAACAAATATGAAACCGTAATTATTTTTATAAATTTTATGATACTGATAACACTGCAGGAGCTCCTAACATTTTCAGTTTTTTTTAAAGTAGAAAATGTAATGTGCCAACTCGATCACATTATCGATGACGTTACTGGTAGGTTTGTCATAAATGTAAATAAATCCGATTCCGAAACCAATAGTTATTCAGATTTAGACACATCATGAAAAATATATTTCTTAAAAGCTACCGATTTGAAATCAGATTCATGTCATTTTAAATGACTGATGTATGTGTGCCATGTGTGGTTTAATAAATGCAATAATGTCTTAAATTTGGTTGTTTTATTGAGCTACTTACATCTTCCACAATAAACATATTACAACTCTCATTCATCGATCCATATTATAAGTAGCTTGTCTTGCCACATGTTGTATGAAAACAACTGTTCCGAGTGGAAATCGATTTTGGGAGGCCTACTCTAGCAGGTGGACATAAAAGGGCTGATTATGATGATCATAAGCCGCGTCTCCGACACACTATACAAAACATTATTTTGCGGTATTTTATTTGCATAGTTCTTATAATTAATTAACTTTAATTTTATAGATGGTTTCTTAATCAAATTTTAATGATAAAATGTTGTGCACTACTGTCCTGTCATTTTAACAGTGACGTTTCTTTGTTTACATAAATTATCTGAATTAAAGACTTGGGGTATAGGTACTAAAGCTTTGTATAAATAGCAATGAATATCAATAAAAAAAGAAAACTTAGGGCCCTAAACACAAACTAAAACAGTAACACACGTATTTCCATTTGCACTCTTTTCACAAACATACAGTCATTATATCACAAATGGCGTTGCAACACAAAACGTTGTGAAGTGGCTTCAGAGTGCGTGCATTAAGCTCCGCCGTGCATGAATAATCAGAAGTATGAATGGAAATGCAAGCTAGGCTAGTGCGTGCAGATATATGCAGATACAGAAGAGAGGTAGATATATGCAGTGCGTCAGAGTGTAATAGGTACAGGGCACATGACGTCACGGGCACCGCGTCGCCGCCAGCTGAGCTGGCTGACTTGGTGCCACAAGGTAACTCACGTTTCTCTTATGACGTCACTCGAGAAATGAACACGGCAGCCCAGTTTGGGATCAATGGCCAATCTACAAAAATAGAAAACATCCAATTCATTATCGCACTTTTTTAAGTGCTCGCTATTTTGTTTACACTTTTGTCTATTTATTTAGCACAATTTTAGTTTTGTATGGGTATTTGGTACCCTATAGATACACTTAATTTTGAAGATCACATTTTAATGAAATTAGCGGTAACTCAACTACGTAAAGGAGAAACTATTTAGCTTTTCAACTTAGCTAAAGTTCGTAGACACCTAAAAGTACCCGAGCTTTAGTGAACTTTCTACCGCAATCAGATTTACTACGAACCCATCGTCTCCGTTCTGGTTAGCCACGTCCGTGGCCTCGGCCTCGGTCTCCACACCATTGCAATGTTCCACCACCACTTCGGGAACCTCACTCATGTCCACTGTCCACTACACTGTCGCCGGCAGCAACTCACCCGGCCGAGCCTCTACGAGCCAATATCGCAGACTACCATTTCGCCCTTGGTAAAAGATTACCATTAGTACAAGTACTATTATTAAATTAAGCGCAGGTAACTTACAGACTATATCTATATCGGTAACGTAATGGATGAAACTTTAAATTGTATGCACTGGCTTATGAGAGATTGTTTGGTCTAATGAAAGTAACAATTAACCTTCATGCGGATCAGTCACTAGTTCAAGAATATTCCTGCTCTTTGAAAAAACAACAGAATAAGATTATTTGAGGAATGTTTTTTAAAAATAAATGAAAGTTAGAAGGTAATAAAGTCACGAGGTAGAGTTAAATCAGGACTATGACGGCAGAACCAGTCCTTATACAACAACAATTCCCGAAATAAACAAGTTTCTAAAAATAGTATGAAACCTGACGAGTGAAGACACGGACAAAGTTTAGTGTTGTGGTTTAAGCATGCGCCGTGGATGGCAAACAGGTCACGAACGCACGGCTAGGGCTTCAGCTAACGTAATCCCTTTAAGGAGTAGTTTACCTGTCGTATTCAGAAAAAAATAACCCCATAATATGTAGTCAGAACAGCATAATTAACGTAATAATTATTCTTAAAAGATTTTCAGATCACGTTTTCCAAACTTGCAGTTTCAAAAAAGGGTAACTACGTATATAAAACTTGCGCACATGTAACGTAATTATAGCCTCATATGAAATACATAGTTATAAATTATAGTTATGTTAATTTAAGGGTTTCTCCAATGTATCTAGATGTAAATAGATATTTAAATAAAAATAAAATGCTGTTCGTTGATAAGCGTATCACCTGAGAACGGCTGCACCAATATGGGTATTTTTTGTTTTAAAATGTTTGTTATAGTCCGAATTAGGTTAAAAAGGAACGTTTTTTTTTTTATACCTTGTATATTTTGCTAATTCGGGTAGGTATACCGAAATTTGTTACTATGGGATTTTTGTATTGGACAGTACGACGACTGTCGGATCAGCTAGTTACAAATATATAACGCTCTTAAAAAAGCTATTCGCCCCTCTACGTACCACTAGGTACAGGACTCATATCGGATGATCTTATGATTTTCTAACAGCTTGACTTGAATTCCTCTAGGATCCATTCGCCTTCTAAATTAACGCAAACGCTGGTTGGGTGTTTACTTTTTAAACATCTCTTGATTAACATTACAACAATTTTACTCCCACACTTCATCAGAACCTAAATATTCCAGGTATTATTTTCACTGATATTTTCAGAATTTAATTAATTCGTTTGTAAGAAAAATATTTCAATCAGTTGATTCAGTGTTTTCAAACTCAAACTCAAAGCATTTATTTCAAATAAACAAATTACAGACACTTTTGAATTGTCAAAGGGTCGATCAGTCAGAAAGCTAGTTTTTGTAACGTACCTAGTATGGATCTACTAAATTTCCTATAGCACTTCTGAAAAGTTCTTCCTCTTGTAATTTGAATAGAAATTTACAAAATAATTTAAAGTACCTACCGATGCAGTATAAAACGCTCATATATAATTGATGGGAAAGTGCATAAAAGTCGCAGCAGATGCACAGAACTGCTTCAGACGCATAGAGCAAATAAAATAAGCTGTTCAATCAATCTGAACGGTCGGTTGTCCATAAACTTTTAATAGATTGCCTTCGATCGTTCTAGTACTTACCGTAATAGCCTTGCGATTGTTTGCTCGCATACGGTATCTATTGGCGTAAGTCACGGTAACTTCTATCATAAAATTACTATAGAGAAATATTGTGCACGTAGATACTAAACTACCTCTAATTTCTCAAGGGACGTGTGCTTAGATAGGACGGTTTATTACCTAACTTCCAGTGCTTGTTACCTTTCTCATGAAGTCTGTCATAATGTACTGAGGTAGGAGCATATCTGTCTGTATGCTGTACAAACTAAATATTTATCAGCAATTTGCAATCTGGACGCTTCCCCGAAGTTGCTGTATGTTTTTGGCGATCTTTGCTATTTCAATAACACAGAACCTAAGCAAGCGAATTTTCAATCCTTACTTAGGTACTTACCTGAAACATTATGTCTTACCTACCCCTTGCATATCTTCCCAACGAGAAAAGCACCTTCGGCTTTACTCCGAGCCTTAAACACCATCCGGAAATTAAATTACGGTTTAAGTTATTTCTGAAAAGAATTACAAATTCATTTATAAAGAAAATGTAAATAGGTAGGATACAATATTACGTGGCATTTGGCGTAGCTTATAATAAAATCTTAAACATTATTATAACAATTTTACTTTGAGTTAAGAGCGGTTATTCTGAAAGTGGGCAATGTCGCAAATAGATGTCAATATTTCGCTGTTTTAATTAATGGCAATATTACTGTATGGAAATAAGAAATGTGGCTAACTAGCGAACTAGAATATTAATAATGAATTGCAATTATAACTTTGAATTTGATGTTGTAACCGTTTTAGGTGTAAATAAGGCATTTGGAAAGTTTCCAAATACTTTTTTTACATCTAAAACGAAATAATCGGTGTTACGATATTAATTATCGCACTTCATAATCAATATTCTAGTTCACTAGTTATCCATATTTCTTATTTCTATACAGTAATATTGCCAAATTAATCTAAACAGGTAAACATTTGACAGCTATTTGTGACTTTGCCAACTTTTAGGATAAACGCTCTTAATAGTTTTGACATGCCAAACAAAACAAATCAGAAGTAGGTTGACAACAAACGAAAAAAATAATTATTATTTTATTTGATTTACTTTAAAAAAAAAGGAGCTCGTGGATAAATAATAACTGCCGCACGGGTCGATCCATCAGGTTAAGCTACGATTGACAGGGTTGGTCTGTGGATGGGTTACCATCTTTACATACCGAGACTCCTCCGTGCCTCGGAGAGCACGTTAAGCTGTTGGCTCCGGCTGTCATTCGTGGATCTTTAACAGTCGTTACGGGTCGTCAGAAGCCTGAAACTTTGACAACCAGTCTTACCAAGGGGTATCTTATTACCCAGTTACTGGGTGGTGGAGGTCAGATAGGCAGTCGCTCCATGTAAAATACTGGTATCCAGCTGCATCCGGTTAGACTGGAAGCCCACCCCAATATAGTTGGGAAAAGGCTAGACAGATTGATTTGATTTGATTGACCGCGTAGGTATTGCACTTTTCTATGAAAAAGCAGATTAAAAAAAAAAAAAAAACCTACATGTTTTTTTTATGTCCGCCGATTTCTCTGTCAATTGTGTACCGATTTTGATATTATTTTTTTTTTGTGAAAGGGTATGCTCCCAAATTGGTCCCATATAAATTTTATTAACTTTTTTGGATAGTTTTTGAGTAAGCTTCAATAATACGTATTTTTTCCACTTAGTATATGTGGATGATATGATGATAAATTCCTGTGATGATTCTGAACCCTACGTTGAAATTATTCGTCGGTTATTTAAAAAAAAAACTGCTGTTTCATAGAAAAGTGCAATACCTACGCGGTCAAAATGTATGGAACAGCTGTTTTTTTTTTGCTTCGCATCGATGTCCCTGACACCCTGTATAGAAGGAGTATTGTTATATTTGTTGTTTTGTACAAGTTGTGATAGGTTGTTAATCCATCGCCCACGGCCGAGGAACACCAAACAACTCATTTGTCTAGTCCCAGTTGCTTCAGACCAACTGGTGCGGAATAATAAGCAGCCGCAAGTCGGTACGCTCGGTGTATTTCTATCAGATCATCAACGAAATGGCGGTTTCAATTTAATATTTTCAAGCTTTTCTTACAAGTCGTCAAATGAAGCAATTGAAGATATTACGTAGGTAGACTGAAATCCCGAAACTAATTAGGTACGTATTTCTCCGTTTCAAAATCTAAAAGACATAATATCTAGAATTAGGCATTTAAGTTGTTTTGTGAATAGAATATAAAACGTTTGGAAATCATAACTTAGATAAAAATTATTATGTCGACAGTGTGTTTCGCCTACATAATAGGCAAGATGCGTGCGCACTCACTAAAACGTGATATCGCCAGTCGATAGTTACTTGTTACTGTTATCTATTAGGTACACATTGTAACAGCAACAATCAATTTTACTTCACGGCGATCTGAAATATAATTATTAACAGAGTAGTATTTCTAATACACGTCATCTAACATCGCGTTTTTTTAGAGATAAAATATTGTAAATATTTTTTAAATATGATTATTTTCCTCGTTCATTGGTAACACCGAACTGTCACTTTTTTCTTTTCGCGCGCATTCTGACATCGCAAGAAAAATTCTCTCTCGTCAAAAATATTAATTTAAAATTAGTTTATGATAGTCCTTACTAAAATAACAAAATGTTAACTATGATATGTGATAGAAAGTGTATTAAGTGCATCGTTAGCGGAAACCTGAGCCGTATTATGTGCATCGTTAGTGGAAACCTGAGACGGCCGCGGCGCTCATCAACGACATCAATAGATACATCAAAAGCACTCCTGATCCTGACCAACATTGGATGTACTCAGATCCAGAGGCGTCCCACAACCTTAATGTGCGAGAGTGCTTGGCTCTAACTGACCACCCTGCACGTGATACTGAATAAGCACTATGGTGGATTGGTGGACATTGACACTGTTTATTGCATGTGTGCTGCAAACTTGTTAAAACATTATCTCTCCAGTCGCGACACGAGATGTCCTAAGTAGCGTTACCTCCACGTTACTAGCTGGATGAGATGCTGCCAGAGAGGCACGTGATGCCCTTAGCTATGTAAGTACATAGCTAACTGGTATGCGATCTTCACCATTACCCCTCCAGTGGACACGAGATGTCCTCAGCAACGTTAATTCCACGTTGCTAGCTGGAGCTGGATGATTACCAATGCTGCACGTGATGCACTTAGCGATGTTACTGTACACAGCTAATGTTGGTATGTACTCGTCATAAGAGGTAAGTCCCATTTCTATGACCTTGGTGAAATTGTAAAAATGTGGTTCTATATGCTCCTAATTTTCGAGCACGAAGGCTGCGAGACAACCTTACTTAACCCAGCACATTGTCTGCTTGATATACATAAACTTGCAAAAGTATTATACTCCCTATAGTGAGTGCAGGATTCTACCCCACTAACTGGATTGTTATCAGCGAGTACGGGATACTCTTAACAACATTGATTGTATGTTGTTAGCTGGTACATATTTGGCATAGCATACACATGCTTAGCATGAGATGATCATAACATGTTAAACCAATACCATGTGTGATCTAGCTTGACATCAAGGATAATAATATTATGGAAGCACAGTCCGCCTTGACGGATTACTCCTTATCAGCTAATATTACACATATCTGTTACTGATATAAACACCAGCCCATCAAAAGGCTATTATACTTATATTCATGGCCATACCCCTGAGTTACTATTTTTAACAAACAAATATACCTAATTAAAAGAAATCTGATGTACAAGATACTCAGTGTCTTTCCTAAGCACTAGGTGGCTTAATTATCCCGACATAAATCGATAAATGATATCTATTTTGAAAATTAAAACAATAAAGCAAAATTGTGTAAGTTTACACTCATACACTCAAATACTAGTACAAGATACTATGTTAAAATGATTCCGTGATACAATGGCTGCTGACAAATGATTCATCGACCCCCTACAAAGCATAATTCCATGCTCATACTTATTCACAAGGCATATGCCTTACTCCCAGACTCCTCTAAACTGAGGGAACAAGGGATTGAGATATTCCACAACCAAATTGCACTGGTTACCTCTGTCATAGGGAAAGCAATGACTGATCCTATGCTTATGAAGAACATAAGCATAGGAAGGGCAAGGGTCTAGCCCATAAGGATATTTGTATGTTTGGAGTGAATAAACAAATAAATAAGACATACAAAAACCGTTGACAGACTTGGCTGATGCAACAAAATACCTGATAATGTCAATGTTCACTCCCACCAAACTAAAACCAGAACAAAATTAATACCCAATAATGAATTTCAACTTACTCTATTTGATAAACAAACAGATACATTTAACAAACTTGAGCATACAACTTCATTGCTACAAACAATAACAATTAATCAATAAACATTAAAACCACAAGACATACACTCCGGATGATAAAGAAAACTTACCGGTCCTATTGAGAAAATGTAAAACTAGTGCAACAGGAGTTGATCTGCTATATTAAATAACAAATTAAAACATCCTACAACTAACTATAATAACAGAAATCACTCAATAATGAAAATAATTTTAGTGGACCTCAATAACAACCCGGCTTATATCTACACTTCAAAACTACACATTTGATACCTATCAAATTCAATATAGTAACTCTTAACACCATTACAAGTAAATACTGAGATGAATTAAAATACAGCACAGATTTACAAATAATTTAAATATAAACTTCAGACTCAAACTAAATAGAAAATTCTGTCTCATTCTGAACTTAAAACTGCTATTTAACCCCTCTAGGGCAGTGAGACCTCCACCATATTTGATTGGCAGAAAATTACAAATATAATTCCCAGTACTAACAAGAGTATTTTATACTGACAATTTGTACATTCTTCAAACATTATTGTTCAACACACCAAAAAAGACAGATGTATGATCTCATCGTATAGGTTCTAATCGTAATCGTATAGGTACCTCTATCACTGAGGGCTACCTGCAATACTTTTCTCAACATCAGATAACCAATAAAGGGCTCATCATAAATACATTGCCCGATAACTTCCATATTAAAACTTTCATACTTTACCTGTACTGACTAAATTACCGGTACTGAATAACACTTACCAAAACAAGATTTCCTACCAACCTACCCTGATTATTTACTTGTCAAATAACAAGATTGCCATAAATCATAATACCTAAAGAAAACACTATAAATGTAACTAAATGTTTGCAATGGAAATTAACCATGGAGTACTAACACCTGACTTAAGTGAATTGATAGGTTCGACTGTTAAGTCTTTCTTAAACAAAACACGTGCCTTGAAGTACCCATTTTAAAACAAAACTTAAAGTATTAGTGATCTTAGTTGCATTACATAACATCAGGCCTGTATTTCGCAAAGGGCCGGGCAGAGATGGTTGACCTTGTTCAAAGGTCATAAAATCAAAATGTCTAATTAAACACTCATCCATCCCAATTAACAGTCTAAATACTTAATAGTAGACTTCAGTGATAATTATGACACTAGAATGAAATTGTCGAAGAAACAAAGAGGGGGGGAGCGCATTGTGATGTGAGGATAAAGCATTGATGGATTGAGATTAGAACATGAACACGGTCAGGTACCATATAATCAATGTAGGCACCATGAATGAATTAACTACAAATGATTGTACACTAAAACCATCTGCTCACCAAGTGCACATTATAGCAAACTATACAACTCCCTAACTTAAACTATATACCTCATTCCATAATTTAATTTCGGATATATTATGAGGTCAGAGAAAAAACTTTCATATCTTTATGCTTCAAAAATGAACCTATTTATCATTGGAAAACATTTTATCTCGGACATCACAGGTAAAATGGCAAAAACACAGACAGTAAAAAGAGTAAGGCCTATGCGAGGCCACAAAGGGAAATTAGCCAAACTAACCTATTAAATGGTGCTTGCAAAACCTAAAATTGATCAAGCTTAAAGCTCATTCCGGGCTTGACCCTATTTACCAAAATAACCTCAATAACCAAACTCATAAGCTAAAGCTCCAAAAACCCCTACCAGGGCATTGGCAGCTGAAAGAAGGTGAAATTGCTAGATAAGTACCCGTGCATAGGCCATGAGTGGGGGGCTGAATTAAGATATTGCATTCTTGATGGTGGCATTGAAGTATTGGCGTAAAGGTGTAAAATACATATAACGACTCATAATGAAAAAAAAAAAAAAAAAAAAAAAAAAAAAAACTGATTAATGCTCATATTCATATTCATTTATTTGCGTTCCACAAGGTAAAACAAGATGTTAACAAAAGGCTTAGAGCTAAGAGCCGTTGTAAACCCTGTCAGGGCACAGCAAAAATAATGGTCAGGTAGAGAAAAAAAAAAAAAAAAAAAAAAAAAAAAAAAAAAAAAAAAAAAAAAAATATATATATATAATTAAAATGCTCGGTTACTATAAACAAAAACGAATCCTCTCGCTCACCAATGGTAGCATTTTTTATGCCACAATGATGGCCCGCAAATTGTAGGAATCGGCCATAAATACACAACATAACTCTAAAGATCTTATTAAATGAGCTTATCGTAAACTCACGCACTAAGTTCCACACTGCATCTCAAATAGGTGAATGTTTACGGAAACATCTACAACTGGTACCTATTTTCTGTCATGGAAGCTTTCAAAATGATTCATCCCAACAAATATCTGAATACAAATAGGTACAGAACAAACTTAAAGAAACCCTACAAAGCTTGCTGCCGATTTGGCCCCAATGTCGACTATAGACTAATAAAACAAATACCGAGACTGTTTTAAAGCTACCCTAAAGCTTATAACTAAGTATAATAAAAGTGAGAGTGACTTAATTCTTCCTTTCACAGGACAACACACAGCAGCTCAACTTAGAACAGGCATCAATTGAGACAGACACAATGTGTTACTTGCTGTTTATACTTTTATGCTAATTAACGATAGATTCCTTAATAACCAACGCTAATGAAGGAAGATAAAAGGACCTATTCAATAAACCAGAATATTTATAATCAGATAACTTATTAATCAATTGAATTATTGCAGACAACTCTAAACATCTACTCTGTTAATAATTATATTTCAGATCGCCGTGAAGTAAAATTGGGAATCAAACGAGCTTACCTGTTAAGCGAAGTCTTGATTCTAATTTTACGAACGGCGATCTGAAATATAATTACCCACCCGCCACTAGCTAACAGCCCAAAAGCTGCAATAATTAGTGTAACTAATTCACTTATCCTTTCAGGAAAACCTAGTGAATGTACTATGCGGAACTACTCTGTACAGAAAACAGAGCTTGTTCCTCATCTTAAGGATCTCTAAAAATAAGTGACAGTTCGGTGTTACCAATGAACGAGGAAAATAATCATATTTAAAAAATATTTACAATATTTTATCTCTAAAAAAACGCGATGTTAGATGACGTGTATTAGAAATACTACTCTGTTAATAATTATATTTCAGATCGCCGTTCGTAAAATTAGAATCAAGACTTCGCTTAACAGGTAAGCTCGTTTGATTCCCAATTTTCACTCCAAATATTTTTTGATATTCGGTTAACTCATGAGCTCATGACCTAAAGGTGCCATAAAGTATATAAATGAAAACGAAAATCTTTGATTAGATTAAGTTATTTATCTTTTTAGGGTTCCGTAGTAAACAAGGAACCCTTATAGTTTCGCCATGTCCGTCTGTCTGTCCGCGGCTTAGCTCAGAGACGCTTAGTACTAGAAAGCTGTTATTTGGCATATGTATACATATTAATCATGCCGACAAAGTGGTAAAATAAAATCAAAGAAAAAATATTTTTTTAGGGAACCTCCCCTACACGTAGAGTGGGGATGTTTATTTTTTCTCATCAACCCTATATTGCGGGGTATCGTAAGAAAGGTCGTTTAAAAATATTGTGAGTTTATCAAAACCATTTTTGGATCTAGGGATCCGTTTGCGAAATATTAAGCTTTTAACTGATTTTTTTTGTTCGAGTCAAGTGTCCCCCCCCCTGCCAGCTAAATGGTTGTACTTGGATTTGTGAAAAAATTCACAGCAGTAGTATATATAACGAAATTAAAAGGAAAACTAGAAGAGCTAAGTAGGCTGTACAGGTTAAGGAGTAATAATCAACCAAATTAAATTTGCAATTTGAAAAACATGATCTCCCATACATTCCGTATGGGACACATGAACATGTGTTCAACTACAATGTTAAGTTTGTTCTTGGGATAAATTAATCCCATTTACGAAATCCTTCATTGTGCGTGGTCCGACACGTACTTGGCCGGTTTTTTATCTATTTTAGGTAGATATTTACTGGTAAACTGCAGGATGATACCTATATAAGTAGGTCGGATGCACGGCCGTCAATTCCGCAGTCAGTTCAAGGAGCACTAGGACAATACAGTTTAATCAGCCGATAATATTCCCACTGCTGGGACACAGGCCTCCTCCCTGTTAGAGGGAGTGGACTGTAAACCACCATACGCGCCTAGTGCGGATTGGTAGATATCACATGTCTTTGCACAGAGCCCCTAAAGACAAAGGTCCTCGATCATTGCGTCCTGCGTATTATGACTTACGGAGCCGAAACATGGACACTCTTGCACGTTACGTGTAGTAGGTACATAATTGCAAAGTCGCTCAGCGAACTATGGAACGGGCTATCTATATCTCTTCAAGTCCCTGAAGTGATCCGGCAGAGAACCAAAGTTGTCGACATAGCTTATAGAATAAGTAAGCTGAAGTAGCAATGGGCTGGCAATATTAGCCGTAGAACCGATGACTGTTAGGGTCAGGTCCGCCGCGTGCGGGCGTGCAATGCGTGCGTCGCACGAGGGCGCCGGCAGTCATGCTGCACTTTTTTGTTATTATTTCGTACTGAACTTTATTTTTGCTTCTTGTCTTCCATAAACTCTTGAATACTATAATTTTGCTGACTAAGAGAATGCAAGAGCGAGCGTAGCAAACTCGAAAAGGGCACCCTTTTTTGGGGTGGGAAATTATCAAATTACTTCTGCCGCTCTAGGCGGAGCGGGACTGAGACTCTTACTGACTAAAACCCATTTGTGTTCCTTCAGTTGCCTGTATGTTGCCAGGGGCCACGGTATCCCTTCGGACTTTCCCGCGACCCTGACAAGCATCGGCCCTAGCGGGCCCCGACAGTTGTGCTGACATCTCTTTTAAGCGCGCGTGGAACACAATGCGCCGCGTCGACCCGGGCCTCGCCCTCATGGGACGGCGAGCTACCCATTGCTCACTATCCGCAGGCCCGTGCCTACGGTGGCCGGGAATCGTCCTGGGATTGCAACTCCTCCTTCGCGAGCATTACTGCTTCGCAGGAGGAGGTGACGGCTTCCCATGCCCTCTCGCTCCGTACCACGGCCTGGACCAGGACCGGACGCGAGAGATCACCGCCGCCGATCGCCTCCACAAAGACACGGCGGTGCCCCGCCTAAGCTGGCCAGACCTCCACCCGCTCCACCGTGTCCTCCGGGCGATTCACACAATGGTGACACCCGGGCGTTTCCTCCCGCCTTATCTGGAACAGGAACCTCCCGAAACAACCATGTCCGGTGAGAACCTGCGTCAGGCGGAAGGTGAGGACGCCGTGGCGCCTCTCTAGCCACTCCTCGAAGAGGGACAATTTCTTTATGTTAATTTTCATTAGGGTTAAAAAAAAAAGTAGATGGAATCGACATTTCCCATCTGACTACCCCAGCACGCGTAGCACGACCACCGTAAACACGGGTGTCTATTCTTAGACAAAATGACAGATTGTGATTATTTATCTGTCATTTTGTCTATTCTTCCGTCGACAAAACCCGAGTCTACGGGGGGTATTACACTATCAAATATCTAGGATCACAGATCTCTGAGTCATATTTATGTGATACTGTAATACAAACATATGAATCAAATCGTCTTTGATCAAAGGTTTTTGACATTTGTTGTTAGATAGGATCATAGAAACAGGTCTTGCCATATTGAATATTATATAGGTACTGAATTTACACATTTATTTTCATAATTTCCTGATACAAAATCCGTCCATAAAATTATATGATTTTGCCTTTTCAGTTTTTCTACTACCACATTCTAAGTTGACGGTTTTATTGACGAATAAAAAGTAAGCACAACGAAATTTTAGCGTTAGTTCACAATACGCTTTGGAATTCTAAAATGATTTGTTGGCAACACTGCTGTACTAAAAAAAAAGCAACCTGCTGCCGGGCAGCCGGGAATTCATTGTTTTGGCTTCATTAGTGTTCTAAGTTCTATTGTGTGCCGAAAGGCTTCAGTATTTTGTTTTAATAGACGATTACAACCACATATGACAAAAAAATAGGACCCTAGATAAGATAATTATGATAATGTACCTAATACACAGATATGATTCTAGACGTCAAATATGTAGGATAGTGTAATATCCCCCTTTTTTTTTTTTTTGAGGATGGGAAATTATCAAATAACTTCTCCCGCTCTGGGTGGAGCGGGAGGGCGTGTCAGACTTTTACTGACTAAAACCCACCCGTGTTCCTTCCGTTGCCTGTGTGCCGAGGTCGCGATATCCCTTTCAGACAAACCCGCAACCCCGGCAGGCATTGGCCCTTCCGGACCCCGTCAGTTGGTGCTGACATCTCTTTGAGGCGCGCGTGGAACACAAGGCGCCGTCGACCCGGGCCTGGTCCCTATCGGACGGCGAGCTACCCATTGCTCACCGTCCGCAAGCCCGCGCCTACGGTGGCCGGAAGTCGGCTCTCGACTCCCGACGCCCGGGGTGTCTCCTGCGGTGACTAGGGGCGCGAGGGCGCGCATTTTGCCTCTCTCTCGCGCGCTCCGCCTCCTCCTTCGCGAGCATTACTGCTTCGCAGAAGGAGGTGACGGCCTCCCATGCACTCTCGCTCCGGACCATGGCCTGAACCAGGGCCGGACGCGAGAGATCGCCGCCACCGATCGCCTCCGTGAGGACACGGCGGTGCTCCGCCCAAGCTGGGCAGACCTCCACCGTATGCTCCACCGTGTCCTCCGGGCGATCCACACAGTGGTGACACCCGGGCGTTTCCTCCCGCTTTATCCTGAACAGGAACCTCCCGAAACAACCATGTCCGGTGAGGACCTGCGTCAGGCGGAAGGTGAGGACACCGTGGCGCCTCTCTAGCCACTCCTCAAAGAGGGGACTTATCGCCACAATTGTGGCGTGCCCAGCGCTGGGTTGCGACAATCGCACTCTCCATGCCGCCATGAGATCCCGCCGGAGCTCTGTCCGCTGTGCCGCGATTTCTCGCGGCAGCGGAGTTACGCCCCGGCGTTTCGCCTCCTCGCGCAACTCCCACATGTGCGCGAGGACTTTTGCCTCCAGATCCCATGGCGGTAGTCCGGCAAGGAGGCTCGCCGCCTCACGGGAGACCGTGCGGTATCCTCGTACCAGCCTGATGGCCATGACCCTTTGGGACGCGTTCAACCGCTGGGCTGGTCGCAGCCTCAATGAACGCGGTGCCCCGTAAAGGGCCATGGACCGCACGATCCCAGTGTAATACCCCCCTACGGTGGAAATAACGAAAATATTTGACTTTTGACCGTCAAACTATGACAAATCAACGTATATGCGGCGGTAGCTACGCCCCTGCACTTGACTATCGTCAAGAGGATTTTGCACCTGGCTAAAGAGCCCGGGGCGGACGCCCCCTTCGCCCGGCCGGTTAACGCGGCTCAACTTATAAGTACCTAACATCATTGAAGATAAGCATAACAATTTTATGCGTTATAGATAATATTCCAGTTTGGCAGTTCGTGTTATCAGTGCCGAAGACCGTCACTTGATCCGATAATTTTAGTAGGTATGATATTAATAATTTGACACTAAGTACAAAATCTCAAATGATAAATAGTAAATATGATATGAATTACCGTATTTGCTTGTTTTAGGTAGGTACTTTTACCTAATTTATAATAATATACCTATCTAATAATTATGTCATCGTAAGCGAACCTAGCCTTTTCTCTATAAAACATTATTTAGTCTAGTGTTAGACCTAAGCGTTGTTGTGTGGTCTTAACTCAGACCAAATAAAAAACCAAGACATAGCGGTGCGCGAACAATAGGTACAGTGAAGCATGCCAAAACTACACCTCCGCTCTGTGCATACACGCTCACACGCACACATTTACAACGATTTACAATCAAACTACACCTAAGTGCACACATGTTCACGAAACCGACCTCACGTCACTGTTGACCGCAGCGCTATGTCTTGATTTTTTTGGACTGAGCTTGTTAACTAGGTACCTACCCCTTTAGAATCAGACGTCTTAGTTACCTACCAACATTTTACATCCTGCTGGCTTTTGGCTCATACCGGTAGGTATAGCACCTTTCAAACGAACGAAAAAAGTTACCACCACAAACTAATTACCTAATCATATGGCATCGTCATCATCATATCAGCGTAGAGCAGTCCATTGCTGGACATAGGCCTCTACAATAGCACGCCATTCAGCTCGATTCTCAGCAACTCTCATCAACCGGCTACCCTCCGAAAGATCGTCGTTCCACCTCCTACTAACTTACGTTTGCCGATTCGCGGTCTCCACTCAAGAACACGGCTACCCCAACCAGACCCGCCGCTAGCTGCTTCAGCGCCCACGTGCAGAACTGATGCCGCCCAGGGTTGGCCTGTAACCCCTTTTTTCGAGGTATGTAACGAAAACGCTACTTTGTTAGTCTGACTACAGCCGACGTATTCTGTAAATAAAAAACTCACCGTGAAGACTTAGGTGAAGTGAGCTGTCAATAGTGTCTCTAGCATTAGGTGGAATGACAGCTCACTCCACGCTCACTTCACCTAAGTTTTCACGGTGAGATTCTGCAACCATCTCACCGTGAAAACTTAGGTGAAGTGAGCGTGGAGTGAGCTGTCATTCCACCTAATGCTAGAGATTGACACTATTGACAGCTCACTTCACCTAAGTCTTCACGGTGAGTTTTTTATTTACAGAATACGTCGGCTGCAGTTACTGTTATATTTTTTTAAACTGGTTTGGGATTTCGTACCTTCTCAGAACACAGATGAAAATATGTGACCTTTTTTAAAAGTAAAACATCCTTAGAAAATACCACTTTTTTGCCGTGAATTAAGAATTTCTTTTTTTCTTTATAATTAGTAAACTGCCGTGCGGAGCAGGAGCGGGTCGCTAGTATTGTGTAGGTACATAACAAATTATTCTCAATGAATTTCTTTTTCATGAAAATAACTGGAGCTAATAAATACAGTAATATATGTTTAAAACATTCCGCCGCGCGTCTCGGGGCAAATCGGTTGTCCAGTCGTCTCTCTAGTTGCAAGCATTTTTAGTCACTTCTATGTGTGCGTAACCGTTCACGTGTGTTTTATCTATAGTTGAACTATCGGTAGTCGACTCGCGTCGTCGTGTGTGATTCACTCCTTTCGACACGGAGTAGTATTGCTGACAGAGACTACACCTAATCTTGAAAACTATGGCCAATATAAATACCACCTTCGACTGCACAAGTGACACCGACCATCCACCCAGGTCCGGTGATATGAGTGTCGATGGGTCACTTACAGAAAAAGAATCCCCACCACCCTATGTAACATTCCGCAAAGGTATACCACTCATCAGCGATGCAAACCCGCGCGAGACCTACCGCGATGATTTCAATAAGCTGCAAAAGGACATAAAAGGCATGCTCGACAGCTGGTTCACAAAACAAGATGATAAATTCACCGAGCTCCTCTCCGAATTCGAAGGTGTGAAGTCCTCCATTCAGTTCATGAGCGACAAATATGATGACCTGGAGAAGAAATCGCAGGTCGTTGCCTCACGCGTATCCGCGCTTGAAGAGAAACTTTCCTCACCTCTGGCCAATGACCAACGCATTGCTGTGCTCGAAGCAAAACTAGAAGCCATGGAGCAAAAATCCCGCAGTTGCAACATTGAAATTAGCAATCTTCCAGAGAAACGCAACGAGAACCTTATGGCCATTATTGAAACTATCTCGAATGTCATCAAACAACCGCTATCGCCTCGTGATATTATTACAATTCACCGGGTTCCGCAAATGAATGCTAATACCAATCGGCCTAAAAACATCATAGTAAAACTGACAAGCCAAGTATTGCGCGATAATTTCTTAGCAGCGGCACGGCTAAGGAAGGGCATCACGTCCGAAGAGTTGCAGATTAACGGAACATCGAACAAAGTATACATCAATGAGCATCTCACATTGAAGACTAAAAGTTTGTTTCGTCAAGCCAGGGAAGCTGCCAAGCGTCTTGGGAATCGCTTCGTTTGGATCAAGCATGGAGTTGTCCTTGTTCGGGCAGATGTTCCAGAGCCTGCATTCCCCATTAGATCCGAACACGATTTATCGAAAATCAAACCCTATTCCAAACCCGGTAATTAAGAATATTTCTCTAAACGTCTACCGAATACACAATATTCTAAAGTTTGTTCCAGGTAACGTTATTAGTCCATGCGCTCTGTTTCGTTCACTACTCTGTGTCATAACACATATTATTTGCATTTGTTTCCAAGTTACCCTCATAATTCTAACTTTTCGTAAAACGAACTGCGAAGTTAGTTTTTTTTATGTCATTTATTATTGTATTCTCTTTAGTTCAGAATGTACACTATTACTTATGTGTGGTGCAATTATGTATTTCAACACAAAACAATATTCTTGTACAACAACTATTTTATGTAAGCTATATACTTACGCCTATGCAGCATTACAGACAGTCATTAGGTACAAAACAAGTACTTATAATTTAATGATACAACACACTAGTTTTTGGTTCTACTTAATTTATAATGAAGTCAATTTCGCCTTTTCTTTACCACTATCTCACATGATATCGCAAGTTATTGTTAATTATTTACCTATAGCTGGATCCCAAGTCTGTGCTAAATGTACGAGTATGTCATCTTACTGCTTATATTTTACTAGTTATTGCATATGGTTATATCCGCGTTTTCGTAGGAATTCACCCTACTGGTGGTTCCTGCGTTTGGCTGTTTACGTTTACGTTATATATAACACAATAAAACAATAATAAACGGTCTGGCCTCTAACATTAGTATATACTCATTGTATAAAAAATGGATAAATACAATTTATCTTTCTATTATCAGAATTGCCGCGGGCTGCGTACAAAACTACACACACTATTCATGAATATTTTGTCTTTTTCGTATGACGTCATCATACTAACGGAGACCTGGCTAACACCTAACATATCGGACAGTGAATTTATCGACGACCGCTACGTAGTTTTTAGATGTGATCGCGACCGTTGCGCCACAGGCAAGCGTGAGGGTGGGGGTGTACTAATTGCCGTTCTACGCTCACTACGCCCTTCGAACGTATTGATGCGACCCGTTAGCAGAGATATTGAGCACATCATGGTGCAGTTGCCCGCGTCGTCTTCTAATAAACGACATATTATAAGTGCGGCGTACATACCACCTCGCTCGCGGGACGACATGTACACCGCTCATATTGATTTGTTAGCCGACGTCATTAACGACGCGAGTACTGACGCATTCTTTGTGGTAGGCGACTACAACCTGCCCGGCTTTGACTGGTCGAACGCGAACGGTGGTAATCACAATTATGTTATTCCTCAACCTACTACCCCCACAAGTCACTATTTATGCAACTTCATGTCTCTTACAAATGCCCTTCAATTTAACACATTAAGAAATAATCTGAGCCGCATACTGGACCTGTTCTTGTCTAATGTAGGCTGTCAACCTATGATGTGCGTGTCACTCCTTCCACCCGATGCCCACCACCCTCCTTTCTGTGTTTCATCACCATTAAATACGAAAATTACTCCCCTGAGACGCCACTCAACCATGAAATACAACTTTTATAAAACAAATTACGAAACAATCAATAGTGAATTTAACAAAATAGACTGGAACAACTTACTTAGTAATCTTCCCGCCGAACAATCTGTCAACGCCTTTTATGATGCTATCTACAGCACAATAAAATCACATGTTCCTCTTACTCGTCCCAGGAATTCCCAGTTTCTGTCGTGGTTCAGCCCTGCTCTTATTCGCATTTTTAAAAATAAAGAGAATGCTTGGCAAAAATGGAAAAAATATGGGAACTTATCTGACTATGAAACATTTTCAATGTACCGCAAACGGTTCGCATCCGAGTCTAGCAAGTGCTTTCTGATATATATAAAGTCGGTGGAAGACAGCATTCCATTGAACATCAAGCACTTCTGGACATACGTCTCCAAGCGGAGGGGGCGTGCTAACATCCCAGCCAGCATGTACCTTGACAACATAAACTCTAACGATCCCACTGAAATATGCAACATGTTTTCAGGCTTCTTCACCTCTGTCTACGAACCTTCTTCCCTCGACCCCGAGCTTTGGCAGACACCTACCACATACGCGGATAACTCATTGTGTATTTCGGACATATATTTAGGTACGGACGATATACTCAATGCAATAAAGAGACTGGACCCAAATAAAGGGTCTGGTCCTGATGGCGTGCCCCAAATTTTTATAAAAAACACCGCAGATAGCATTTGCATCCCGCTTCACATAGTATTTAACAATTGCCTGCGTGAAGGTTCATTTCCTGATATCTGGAAGCGCGCACACATCACGCCCATACACAAAAATAGCGACATAAACAACATACAGAATTACCGTCCCATCTCCTTGCTGCCCGCCTTGTCGAAGCTCTTTGAGAGACTAGTGCACGACAAGTTATACTCTCGCATTCACCACCTTATAATTCCCGAACAACACGGATTCATTAAACGCCGCTCTACTACTACTAACCTTATGTTATTTACAAACCATTTATTTGAGAACATGGATAATCAAACCCAAGTTGACACTGTGTACACCGACTTCCAAAAAGCATTTGACAAGGTGGATCACAAGTTGCTTCTGGACAAGATCGCCTATAACGGCATTCGGGGTAACCTATTGCGGTGGTTCATGTCCTACATTTATAACAGAACTCAAAAAGTGGCTATCAACGGCTTTCAATCGGATTCCATTGTCGTTACTTCTGGGGTGCCTCAGGGCTCAATTTTGGGGCCTGTGCTTTTCATTTTGTTCGTAAACGACATAAAACGCTGCTTTATTAACTCCCATTTCTTAATGTATGCCGATGACATTAAAATTTATAAGTCGTGCAAAAACACAGAAGACTGCTTGCTCCTTCAGGAAGACCTCAACAGACTTTCCAATTATTGTTCAGATAATAAACTTCACCTTAGCTTACCTAAGTGCCTTGTAATATCTTTCACAAAAAACAAAAATCTAATTAAATACTGTTACACTTTACAAGGCACTATTCTTAAAAAAGTTGACCATATTCGTGATTTAGGAGTTACACTTGACTCAAAATTGCATCTCAACCTTCACATTGACAACATTATTAACAAAGCCTATAGTATGTATGGTTTCGTTATGCGCTCCTCAACTGATTTTAAACGACCGCACACGTTTATAATCTTGTACACAACCTTAATACGCTCCCAATTGGAATACGCAGCCCCAATATGGTGTCCTTTATATGACAAATATAAGCAAAGGATTGAAATGGTCCAAAAAAAATTTTTACGCTCCATTCACTATAAATGCCACCGTTTTAAACTATCGTACGCACAACTACTAAAAGCATATAAACTCCTGGGCTTGGAGTCCAGGCGAACTCTACTTATGGCTGTGATGCTGCATGGCATATGTAATAACAACTTTGACTGCTCTGATATCACCAATAAACTTTGTTACATTGTACCCAGAACTGTATTACGGCGAGAGGCGCGCTTGCCCCGGCTGTTCCACACTGCACAGTGCAGAACCAATGCTGGCGCAAGGGCGCCCCTCCGTCGTCTCTTAGAAATATATAACACACACTTTTTCGATCTTGATATATTTTCACTATCCCAAACAAATTTTAAAAGAATGGCTGTTCAATTGCTTGCACAATAATTTATGAATTCTTCCTAACCTATTTCGCCTCCAGTAGATGCGTCTTTTGTTTTGTTTAATTTCTCCATAATAGTTTATTCCGCGGACATTGGTGTGGGTTACATGTTTACCTCTACTACCCTAGTTTGTTATCTACTAAATTTGTAACGTGTAACTGTTTTATGTCCCAATAAAATAAAATAAAAAAATAAAAAAATAAAACCAGCGCGCTAATCTTTCTCATATATCATTTAACCGGCCAAGTGCGAGTCGGACTAGCACACGAAGGGTTTGGGACCACCGTACATTATTTAGCAAATAAATAAATATACTAAACGAAGACTATTATTGTTACAAGCTTATTATTAATACCAACCTATGTATAGTATAATAATTAATAATATCTATTGGGTATATGTATGTATTAAGTAGGAGGACACCTCATTTGAAGGGTACAGGGGCAAAACACGGAATGTCACAAAAAATTCAAATATATGTTAAGGATGGCAACACTTAGGTTTTCGCGCGTATTTTTGTGTAGCATAAGTAAGAAGCGTAAAAACTGATCCTTCATAACTTCAATATTTCAAAACCCTGTACAGGTGCAAAAGTTATAAACTTTGAAACATTAAAATGTGGATTACACAAAATCCTGTTTTAGTGACATTCATTGTTTTGCCCCGGTACCCTTCATTTGCGATAGAGGGCGTTTTACTGACCGGCGGCTAACCTTCAGTATCTAGAGGAGAACGGCAGGTACGGTAAAATGATGTCATCAGCTGATATCAACACAAATAGATAATATAGATACCTAATGAAAATAAAAGCTATCAGGTTTTTTGATCCAAGATAATAATAGATTTCCTTAATTAAAGCGGTTAATACAATATAGATCTATATAATTATTATAGTTATCAGTTTAACTTTAAAGATTATAAGAAGGCCACACAATTAGTTACTGTTTTAGTGCTTCATCGACTGTACATACCATAGATAGGTACCATCACTGTGATCCACGAAGACGCGTCCCACTCCGCAAACTGTACTGTAAGCTGTACACACGGCTACACATCAAGCTATACATTTCCAGTTTATGCTGATCTCGCATTTTATAAGATTTCCGTACAATGCCAGGTCAGTTTATACTGGAAATGTATAGCTTGATGTGTAGCCGTGTGAACTTTAGTACGGAGCGGAGTAGAGTAGGGCGCGTCTTCGGGATAGCACTATCTATAAGTGATGGTATCACATCACACTAGGTATGTGTAGACTCCGATAACATGAAGTATTTACCGAGCACGAGTGGGTTTCATATCAGCAGATAGATATTATTAAATAGGTAAAATGGTATTTTTTCAAACCCCGTCATCTGTCGAGTAGGTATAGACTCGAGTTCCGGTGCACGCGGACGGAAATTCCGTATCAGCATGACTCACAAGTCACAAGTACCCTTGTACCTTGTACTTGACGTTTTGTTCTGATTTAGGGTCAGTACAGAGAGAGCTTTCTTTTTTTTTTTATGGTTGGAATTTATCGAATAACTTCTCCAGCTCTGGGCGGAGCGGGAGGGCGTGTCAGACTCATACTGACTACAACCCACCCGTGATTCTTCAGTTGCCTCAACATTGCCAGGGGCCACGGTATCCCTTTCGGACTTTCCCGCGACCCCGGCAGGCATCTCGGTCTTGGCAGACCCCATCCGTTGTGCTGACATCTCTTAGAGGCGCGCGTGGAACACAACGCGCCGTCGACCCGGGCCAGGTCCTTATCGGACGGCGAGCTACCCATTGCTCACCGTCCGCAAGCCCGCGCCTACGGTGGCCGGGAATCGGCCTGCGATTCTCGACGCCCAGCCAGGGCGTCTCCTGCGGCGTCTAGGGGCGTGAGAGCGCGACATTTGTCTCTCGCTCAGGCGCTCCGTCTCCTCCTTCGCGAGCATTACTGCTTCGCAGGAGGTGGCGGCTTCCCACGCTCTCTCGCTCCGTACTATGGCCTGGACCAGGGCCGGACGAGAGAGCACTGCCGCCGATCGCTTCCACAAGGACACGGCGGTGCCCCGCCCAAGCCGGGCAGAGCTCCACCGTATGCTCCATCGTGTCCTCCGGGCGATCTACACAGTGGTGACACCCGGGCGTTTCCTCTCGCCTTATACAGAACAGGAACCTCCCGAAACAACCGTGTCCGGTGAGGACCTGCGTCAAGCGGAAGGTGAGGACGCCGTTTTGCCTCTCTAGCCTAACCTAACCACTCCTCAAAGAGGGGACTTGTCACCGCAATTGTGGCGTGCCCAGTACAGACCAGAGCTGCAGTTTTCATTAAATATTTGCAAGATTTATTCCATGCCGCATACGTTCGCGTATGTTCCTCGCAGCCGCCTCGCGGGCTGTCGCGCGTCGCGACCACGCTCGAGTATGCTCGCGCAGTTGCTGCTCTGTCTGCGCTGACCCTTTGTATGCCCTTTGATAAGGCCACGATATTTCCTAAACTTCACATCTGCCTCTGCTGCAACAACACTTAAAACTAGATAAGTAGATAGATAATATGCGGCATCCCCGCATGTTTTGACCCACGAAGTGATCGGGAGGAAGACAACATTTGTGGTCGGTGTAACGTATAAAAAGCAGCCTTGCTGACCGATTATTTATAGGCTCCGATACCGCGTCAACGATGCGTGTAGCGTGACGTTTGTAACAATAATAGAAATAGTTTGTTCGTAGGAGTTTAGTTCGGTAGTTCAATTGACACTAATTGCAAACTACAATACGTAACCCCCACACATACCTACATGTTCTTTGTCCGGCAGTCGAGGTCGCTGTCGGATATCTGGATCTATTAAGACTCTGTTTCTCAATTTAAACAAACCAAACTTGACCGGGTGAACTTAACGCAAATCTACCGCTGCTGTGTAGTTATGTTACTAGAAAGATTAGCGCTTATGCTGATACTGTATAATTAAGTATTAACATAAAGACTGTGCTAAACATTAGGTTAGGTAGGTAGGTACCTACTTGCACAATACTTATTTTTACCATTGTCCTTTCAGACAAAATGAAAAAGGTAAGGTGAATTACAAAACATCTGAATGCTCGAATTTATTTACGTATCTAAGTGTTTTTTATATGTACAAAGTGGGTTTACGTACCTAATATAATCAAATTTTGATTAAGTTCGTTAACATACATCTCAACTGCCAATCAATAACATAGAAAATAATAGTAATACAAAAATATCGAACTAATTTAAGATGTAAATCACTTGTGACTACAATTTACAACATAACATCGATGGATCGTTTCAAACTTGGCGAGATATAACAATTATAGATCGCGCTGTACGATAGAAAAATAAAATAATTAACTGACTCAACTATTATAATGACCATAATGGGCACATAATGTCTTTTGTCATGAACTAATATGATAATTAACGAAGGTAATTGTGTAATTGAATACTAAGAGCATCACAGTGGGCTGAACAGAGTTGAACCCTGACCTTTATCCTATAAGTAGACACAGACCCCAATTAACACTGGTAATTACTTATTCATCTATACTACTACAAATTACAACTAGCTATTTATTCATAAATATTTACATGACTAGTCAGATGTGGTGTTTTAAAGCAATTACAATAGTTACAGTTATTAGGTACGTTTTACTGAAAAGAACTTAAAATGTATTGGACAGAATACTGTGTGCATCTTACTTCAAGTTTAAAAATTCCGACTCATACTACAATACTTAACAAATTTTAAAATTTTGTAACCTAGTTTTGTGTCAAACATTTTACTATTTGCTTTAAAATTTAAAATATTGTACTTTATTTCAAACATCTTGTCTTTTGACCACATTACAACAATTTCAATTCAAATACAAAATATTATGTACTCAGTCATTACGTGTATGTAGGTACCTAATTATAATTTGGAAAAAAACTTACATATGCTCAAAATTTCAATTAATTAAATTATTTTATAAATTATGAAAAGACATCACAAAAATGCAGGAACAGTAAGATTTCAATCATTTTGTTCATGAAAATAATTATAGTATTCCCTTTGTTACATCAGTATGCAACAATAATAGTTAATACACACTACACATCTATTTAACTACTTCAATAATGTTGGTTAAGTACAGCTAGTGGAAACTGTTGAAATTTGAACCTCGTTAATAAATATAACATTCAAGAAAACCCGTACAAGCCACTTCTAAAATTTATATTTTACTTCGCGACAATAAGTATATCTCAAGATGTTATAGTGTTAAAGATATACTATAAATTAAACATCTCACTTTTTATTTACGTGCTTTCAGTATCAAATATTTCACTTAAAACAATAGGGATGATACCTGGGTAAAAAAAAAACGATTTAATCCGTCAGTCAGATAATATTAGACACGTATTTTTTATCATATTAATAATCTTTTGATTACGTAAAAAAAGAAAAGATATGTGTCCAATATCTTTTAGTAATCTACCTGAAAGACAAAAAAAAAATATCATCATCCCTATTGTATGAATGTTTAAAGCTCAGATTATAAAACAGAATCTGAGATTTTTAAAGAGTATTGACTCTTTAAAAATCTCAATTTTTTTGTTATTTGTATGAATTGCTTAGTATTTGCTCTGGGCTCAAAGTTTGACTATTTGTTCTAAGGAGTTTTATATTTTTCTAATAGCATAAACTAGAACTAGTTTTATGGTACTAACTTCACAAAGTGCCATTGAATGAAAACATATTCTACCTGATTTGTATGGAGTATTATTAATTATTATGAAGGACACAGTGATAAAAATATTCTAAGCACGTGCAGCAAACAATCCAAAGCAGTGACATACTGAATTCTTTGTTTTATACACCTCTTCACTTATCGTAAATAGTTTGTAATTATTATCGGAAATGCAAAATCTTTTTTAAAGTACTTACCATAAAAATTTTATACAATAACATCCTGCATTTTAGATATTGGCTAAGTGCAAAAATAACTAAAATGATTACAAAGCTTAAGCTGACTTACTGTATAAATTTACAATATTTGAATACAAACAAAATATATAACTATTCAGTATGAAACAACAAGGCATCGAAAAATAAACGATCTGTAGATAACATATAAAAGCAAAGTTATCATTATTTACCTTTACATTTAAATATCAATATTGTGCTTAATATTTAATCAAGAAGTTTCAATTTACAAAAATGAAAATATTGTAAATTTTGACTTTGGTAACAAATATACACAGTGACTAACATTTTGGTATCTACCATGTTACCTTTGTGAAAACAATCATAGAATGATTCACTATCTAGTGTGTTTAATGATTCACACTTCAAAGTAAGTGCAAGATTAGTCCCTTTAAGTATTTGTGCACTTACTATTGTAAAATCAGTAAAACTTTAAAATGATATGACATATTGTAGTGAGGAATCATACAGTCACTGGTATCTTAATTTCCTTGTTCACTATGTAAAATTTGTGCTTTTTCCCTAACACTCCCCAGATGACAGCAACATTTTCAATAATAATATTGAATGGGATTGTCGCTAAGGCTCCACCAATAAGCAAAAAGAATCTTACTGGACCAAATCTATGAATAGGGAATGATTTAAAGACACCAAAGATATACATATAAATATTGACAGCACCTATGAATCCACACACTATGTCCAAAGTCTGTGGACAAGGTATGGGGCATACAGCAGCTAAGAAAACATTACTTGTTGAAAATGGCAGGGTTACCCACGAGTAACAAGATACTGCCAGGAAGATTTTATATAACACAGGTATTTGTTTTGAATGTACTACTAAAAGTATTCCTTGAATCCACCTTTTTCTTTGTTGCATGAAATCCCATAGAGTGAATGGTGATTTCTCCCACATTTCTCCTTCAATAAAGTTAAAAGTGTAGCCCTCTTTATAGGCTTTCATAGCAAAAAAACAGTCTTCTGCTACTGATCCATCAAGGCCATTGTCAAAAGACACCTTTTTTTCTGCACTCACCTGCAAATAGAAGAACACAATATATAAGCAGTCCTGTAAATGAAGTTACAGGTTTTAGAATTGACTTCTTCAAATATACTCACTTGTGTTACAACGTAAGAGCCTTTCCAACTGAATAGTGGCTTATGAAATAAATGAAACTGTAGCCTCAGTTTCCCCATATCATCAGCAACACGGAAGCTGTCAGCAAGAGTAGTCAGCCAATTAACAATGTGCTCATTAGCATATGTGATCAGTCCTTGACCAAACTGATGCTGGCCATCCAGCACAAAGTTCAATATACCCCTCACACAGTTTTCAGTCAACAATGTTTCTTCATCTAAATGCACAATCCAATCATTTTCAGCAAGTATATTAACACTATCTTCCAAGCAATACTGCAATGCTCTTGATTTAAATAAAGCACCTGATTTAGTCTTATATTCTGCTGGCACAACCACTTCTCTAACTCTTCTGTGCTTTGATAAATTAACTGCTTTGTCAGTCACAACTTCAATCATGAAATTTTCCATTCCCACATCAACACACGTGTTCATATTTCTTGTTACATTATCTCTTACTAATTTTGGGAAGTCCCCTCTAGTCACAATTCTGATACATATGAAAGGTGCTAGCAAAGGAGAACCTTTGAGTTTCACATTGCCTGGGAAAGCATTGAATAATGTTAATCCTGCAAAATTGCACAGGACTTGAGGTATTGTTAGTAGAGTAAAAAGTCTTAATACATATAAAATTATTGCACCGTAAATTCCATATCTTTCCAAAGGATCAATTTTTTCTTTTTCTTTATCATCTAAATTTATTGCTCCAGCAAATACAAGAAAAAGAAATATAAATGATATGAAAAAAGTGCAGTGTAGTAAATGTTTCACTCTTCCTCTCAGCATTCTGTAACAAATATTTTCAATTTAAATATGCAGTATTTTTTCATAGGTAGTGTGTATTGCAATATATGTATTTTTTTATGATTCATTAATTAAGAACTGTACCTTTTACTTAACTTTAATAAATAGAGAGAAGTGGGGTCAGAGGGTCATCTTAGAGGTGGGTGGAAAAAGAGTAGTGAGGCCTTTGCCCTGCTGTGAGACACCATGGGCTTCTAATCATAATATTGCACTGTGAGATACAACTATCACAAAAGCCACAAATCATGCAACAGACACAACAAACTTACACCAAAAAATTGTTGTTTGTGTCGCAAAAATAACGTAAAAAATTCTCAAGGTACTCATGACTCAGTTTAAATAATGGGATGAGAATACACCCATTTTTCCTTAATAGAATACGCACCTACGAGACGATAAGATTGCGTTTATCACTTCCCACTATGAAACAGAACTTCAAAAGATTTTCGTGACCGTCGAATAAAGAATACACTAGTCTGTGGGTTATTTGGCTGACTTTTTTCGTTGACAAATCACGAATTGAGATACTCAATAATCCGATTAATAATGTTAAAAATTATTTACCTCGAATCTTGTGAACAATTTCAATGCAATCCAACGCTGCCAACAAAATCACAAACTGATAATTTGGCAAGGACAAAAGATTAATTCTATAAATATTATGAATAGTAAAAAAAACTACACAATTATCGTTTTATTTAAAAAAAACTACAAACACGCCCCGCGTACACCACTGCTTTTGACAAACACAGCAACATTCATTCATTCATTTTCTTCGTAAAATTATATTTGACAATCATCAATCGATAATAACCTTTTTTTTAAACTTGGACACCCTGTACTTTTAGCCACCAATATTATTTTAATAGTGGGGGACCACATTACACTACCCATGACATTAGTGACGAGAGCAACGAGGTAAACAGACCACAGACCTTTAATAATACTAATCAGCTACAGAGCGCTCAGTCTATTTTGCAAAATCAGTCTTTGTTAGATACTTGTTGTCAGTGATTTGCCCCCTACAAAAATACGCATGGATAAAAAAGATGTCGCAACAAAAATCCTATTTTACTTCAAGTACTCCGACTCCTACTAGAATGAAGTTGACAGGGAGGCGCTGTTGGCGCTTGTGCGTCAATAATTTATTGCATTTCACATTATGTACTTACTTAGGTGGTAACATAAAATACGAGATCATTATGAACCCAGCCCGGCACAGCAAACTAAGAGGGAGGAAGCTTTAAAAACTTAAGTTATCAGTCTGATTGATCTGTGTGTGAACGTGAGATTTTGACATTTGCGAGTCGCCCGCCGGCGACTAAAGTCGCTGCGTGTGTATCTAGCAGTTTACCTTTATGATAGGTATACTGCTACTTACCCTAACCATTTCTGCTTACTGGTACTTACCCTAACAATTTCTGCCTGCGGCGTCTACCGATGACGGGAACTGACCGTTAACCCCGTATTAAAAAATAAAATCTTTTCCGATTCTCATGCAGGCCACACTATCCAACATACTGTCCAACATTCCAACATGACTCTAGTCTGTCCCAATTCACGATCGATGAAAACAGACTGTCCATTAATGTCAAATATGCGAGAAATATCTTTCTACACATGGAAGGTTGGACGAACAGTTGAACTGTTGGACGATAGTATGGAGCCGATAACACACAAAATCACAATCTTTCTGTACCATAGACAATAGGCAATACGTGAAGGGTCAAGGGGTGAAGTGAGGGGTGAAGTCTGATCATGAAGGCCAGAGAGGGGTGGAGGACGAGGAGGAGGGGTATTCGCAATTTGGCAGCTGTCTGAGTGATGTGATGGCGTGAATAGAATAGTTTTTAGTTTACAATTTGTATTTATTTCATTATCACTGAAATAAAATTATAAGCCAAATGAAAACATGTGAGCTAGATACACAAATCGATCGCCAACAAGAATCCAGTGCTAGTGTACAATGCTGAGACAAAATCCACGCACAGAGACTGGAAGAGAAAGTGTCTCAAATAGTAAATAACGGGTCGATAGAAATATGTCTGTCTCTGATTTATCTGTTGGATGTCGATTTGCCGATTATTTTGCGATATGCGGCCTCGACTTTGACTCTGGATTGGAGCCTGATAGGCTTTGCGGTAAGTGATAGGCTTAAATCAGGCTTTTGTTAAATTATGTGCAAGAATAAGAAACACTGTCTTTATTCTAGGTGACAATTTACATGTATCTCCTTTGGATCGTTCCTACAAAGGAAAAATTCTAGCTCACTACCCAGAGAACATAACAAGCAATCCATTTGATGAACATGCAGTGTGTATGGTAAGTGCTCAATAATAAAGTTCAATTGGAATGTCAAATTTATGAAGTCTTTGTTTCACTACTAATAAATAGTTTTTATTTGATATTCAATCTCAATACAAAAAAATAAGAGAACTCTTCATAATTCTCAATTTACTTTGTTGTAGTAAATCATGATAAAATCTTGCCATACCAATTAGATCTAAGGTAAAATTGTAATGTATAATATCTTGTAAATGTAATCTTACAGCTTTGTCTGCCAGCTGGCCTTCAGTTTAGAACACAAAAACATTCTTTAGAACCCAAGTTCCACAGCTTTGTAGTAACCAGAGAAAATGCATCCCGTTATTATGGATTTAGTCTCATATTCTATGAGGAAGTTAGGAACAGAAATATCTGCAGTGCCATGCATACATTACAGGTAAATATTTTATATAAGCATAATATGGAGTATTTTTCAAATTACTAGGTATTTAATTGATGCTTGTTTTTGTAGGCAATGTATATCACAGAATTGTCCAGTGGTCAGACTCCTCCTGGCCACAGAAAAGCATCGGGCAAAGAAAGTTCCAGATCACTTCCAAGATCATTTAAACTCGCACCTCACAGTGGTGCAGCTCTGACATACTATGATATAGCCAAAGACAAACTGTATGTCGCCAAAAGTATAGCACTTATATGTCAGTATCCATATGTGCGAGTTGCACAGTTGTTTTTAGAAAATTTATTCAGGTGAGTTTGCTTATAATAAAATGATTGTAAACAGAGAATATAACCTTAATTTTAAAATTGAAACAGATGATGTATGAAACAGGATATCTTAAAGATTAATTTGTTAATCTTCATAGTATTTTCTAAGTTTAATTTAAAAAAAAGTTAAGTTGATTATAGTATTTCTCCTTTTTAAATTTACTTTGTCATCATGTAGGTATTATACATGAGTTATCCTGTTTGTTTACCTGTTTTAGATCTCTCCCAAGGCAGCCAGGCCCAGGCCTCAGTCCTGAGTCCTATGTGTATAATTTACTTTATGAAGTACCAGTACCACTTCCCGGTCAAGCTTTACGACTCTATGTGCCTCCTTCTGAACCTCATTTGGATCCAATTCCTGTTGTAAGTATTAATTTTATTAATGCAGCTTTTAATACTACGTAAGACTTGTTTTTATAGGTTTTCTTACACAAGTATGTATTACACTGCACTCCTAATCTTATTGCAATACTCTATAATATAGAACTAGCTTTGGCGAAGCTGTGGTCGCCCGCGTAGATGTCTGATATTATCCCACGGGAATATACTCCCGGAATCAAAAGTTTCCTATGTCTCAATTCGTGTCATAAGCTATCTGTGTGCCAAATTTCATCCCTATTCATTCAGCCGTTTTTGAGTGATTAGGTAACAAACTTCCATACAAGCTTTATAATATTTATTATTATATTAATTATGTACAGAATTTAAATTCAGTTTTAATGAAAGTTTCCATCTTCCTGGAAATCAGTTTTAGTGTTGTGCCAATAACAGATTCCTTCCTATCTGATTGAACTCATTACCATTTATTTTGTAGTGTTTTTATAGTAAATTATATGAGTCGCATTTATAATATGACTTGTGCTTTTCAATGGTTTTAAAGAAAGAAGAAAACTCCTTTCTATGATACCTTTGAAAAACACTTTACATACACTTACTTACTTACTTACAGGTGATAAGAATGCCAAATCTCCCTGATGAGTTACCTCTTTTGGATTATCCGCTTCGAGCCATGTTCTCAACTTTAGGTGTTGAATGTGTTGTGCAACTGTTCACATGTGTTCTTCTGGAACATCAAGTTTTACTAAGGTCCAGTGGTTAGTATCCTTTATTAATAGAATTCCTATAATAATAAAAAATATAATAGACTAATACCCAACTGCAATTAAGGGCTGTTTTTTTTTTTAATTTATTATTTAGATCTGTCATTATTAAACTTTTTTAGGAAAAAAGTGTTCTTCATAAAACCTAAAAAGTTGCCTCCTGCTTACATCTAATTGATCATGAATATTTGTTCACAGACTTCAACAAGCTAATGCTAGTGGCTGAATGCATCGTGTCCCTACTGCTCCCATTTGCATGGGCGCACGTGTATGTGCCAATACTACCGGCCCCACTATACCATTTCCTCGACGCGCCAGTGCCATTCGTCATGGGTACAGTACAATGCACTTTATAATAGGGGTCAATGGGCCAACTGTTAATTCAATGCTGGTTATCTACTTTACTAAGTAGTAGTATTATCTTTGGTTTTTAAGAAATTATTTTAATTGTTTACAATTTTTACATTTGTTGTTGTAACAGATTACTCGTATAAAAAAAAATCGACAGCGATATTTGATATTTTAGTGCCCTCGGCTAATGAATACTAACAATTTCTTGTACAACCAACAGGTCTCCATTCAGATAGTGGGGCCATGAGTATGGGACCAAATGGTCCTCGGAGCATCGCGCTCGGATCTGAAGCAGCTCTCTGTTTGGTCGACATAGACAAACCTGATATACAACTGCCTGAAGAATTGCCGATATTCCCGCATAGGACGCCCTTCATTGAAGAACTGAATCATGTGTTAGATAAACATCAGGTACTAACTTTGTACAGCTATTTATTCTTCTAGTTTTGTGGGAAATACGTAATGTTATAAATAAGATAATATTAATCTTACTTATTTAAGTGGATTAACTAATTGATAAATCATGCCTGTGATAATGATATTAAGATAGAGATAATTTTAATGAGTAATTCATGTCGATATTTATTTATGGATTTTCCACAGATTCAAAGGCCTGAAACCGAGCCTACGAAACTTGGCGTACCTTTGAATGGAACATCTTACAAGCATATGAGCGACACTATGAGTAGCAGTTGCACATTACCATCAGGTATGATATTTTTCCCTAAAACTACTTATATAATATAACAAGGGCTATTAAGACGCGAGTTTCTTAAAGTATGACACGTGTGTTTTAATACCTACTTTAGTACAGTTTCATACACAACGTTACCTAAACTCGTATCACCAAAACCCGATTATAAATTCACCAAATTTCTCTACGAAATGAAAAAATAATATTTTAATCGGGCCACTATTAACGAAAATATCGATGACCATATAAAAGATGTATAGACGAATTGAGAACGTCCTCCTTTTTTAGGAAGTCAGTAAAATAATAGTGAATTAATTCTTTGTTCACGAAGGTGTTTTGTCACGACGACGTTTGATTTATTGATCAGATTTAATGTCTTAAGTCACGCATGTTACGCAAACCAGCTCTTGTAAATAACAAGATTATATTCAAGAGGCTTTGTGCGGCGTGCAACCTAGCGCACGTAGACATCCACAAACGCGTGACCTAGACATTACCTCATTAGAAATAGATATTATAAGCAAAGCATACAAACAAAACATCACGAGAACACATCGTGAGGAAACCGGCATGTCTGAGAGATATATATCGACGGCATGTGAAGCCAAGTCAGAGGCTCATGGGCGGCACAAGTTAGTCACTAACCACACGAAAAGAAGAATATATAACAAAGTATCGCTAAACAACAGATTGTCGGAAGACTTTGGTTGTGGCGATGCAAACGAAAGATATCCACTGCCGGTTTATGTCTAGCGAAGGGCGTTTTTCGGCTAAGATTATGATTGATGATAAATACAGTAGGCGCTCAGTAATCCGGCGCTAGCTAATCCGACACGTCCAATAGTCTGGCGTTTTTTTAACTTAGTTCTTCTACCATAGATATCCGTCTCCTACTCTTCAAAAAAATTCAAAAGTCATTTATTCAAACTAGGCTGAGAATCAGCACTTTTCGAACGTCAAAATTACATAAGACAGTCCCCCAAAACGCCCACCCTTCACCACTTCCTAGTGCGTTAGCTGGGAAGAAGAAGTGGCGCAACAAACTCCCCAGCAGCACTGGTGTCTGTTCCTGTTACTTGATTCTATACAATAGTATGCAAAATAATTTTTTGTTGTCGTGCTGCAGTCCGGTCCGATTCTACGAGTAGGTATTATTACGTAAACTAAGAAAGATTTTTTTACTTTGCAAATCTATATTAAACTTATTTCTTACTAGCTAGCTGACATGTCCTATAGAAATCCAATAATCCGGCATTGGCGAAAATAAATGGTTGCCGGATTACCGAGCGCCTACTGTAATAAAAAAAAGTTGGCCGTCACGGGACGCCCAGCAGAAGTGAAACATCGAAATTGATGGTTATTGAAAGAATTTATAATGAAAGAAAACCATTAAATAAATATGGAGAAAAAAAAAATTACATGAAGGTGGGGAAACGGCATAAGAGAGCGTCATGCCGTTTGCCGTCGGGCATACGAGTCGGTTTTACTCTCAAGGCATCTGTAAGGTATTTCACATTAAAACCATGGAAATATTTATAGAGTTCAATACACTAGGCTCACCCCGTATTACATGGGACTTAAAACTGGCGAAGTGAAATTGTTTAGTCAACCTACTTAACTTGTTCATTGTGTTCAGATATTTTTTTTTACCTAGTGAATGTAAGTATGCGGAACTACTCTGTACAGATAACAGAGCTTGTTCTTCCTATGAATCTCTAAAATAAGTGACATTTCTGTGTTGCCAACGAGGAGGTAAAATAACCCTATAAAAAAATAAAAACTAGCGCGATGTTATGCATGTGTGTAACTCTGTGCGTTTGCACTGGCGAAACATCTCAACAAAACATGCTGAAATCTCTAGTTCCTGTCAAAAATTGTATGGAATATTGAAAGAAAATTGAGATTCCAACATGTTTTGTTGTGAATCTTTCGCCAGTGCAAACGCACAGTAAGATATATACTTAAGAAATTATTAAACATGTTAAATGATTGTTGTTTATCAGGCGGTCTACGTCGGAAACACTCTTTCCACGACGTGCTTGATTGGGATGAAAGCAGGCCACTAAATGCGTCGCCGCCAGCATCGCCGACAAGACGCGCGCCTCTTCGCATGGACGCATTGCAGCGAATCGTTGACATCGTCAAACGGAGCGGTATGACAAACTTGTCTGACGGTTTGACTTCTTTGCCAATTCTTACTCGGAAGTGTCGATGCAAAGCGCAAGATTTAGAGATCATTTTATGAAACAGTAATTTGCACTTGAAGAAATGATGCATAGTACGAATTTATCAACATTTTGTTTTGTGCAATGCTAAACTTCTTGTAAAGATCTACATAGGAAGACTAGGATGTCTATAATTACCGTATAACTTCTGATTATCTCATTGTATTATAGAATAAAACCTTATTATGTTGTAAATTTCATCATAACAATATCCTTATTGAGCATCTTGTTTACATTGTCCACTTTTTGTAACTGCAGGTGTTAACATCGATGACGTGGACGCTGACACAGTAATGCCAACAACAAAGAAAAAAATACTCAATGACGAGGAACAATATAATGAAGACATAAGGTTCAATGTTGCCATCAGAGAAACATTCCTTAACAGATTTGTGCACATATTTCTCATGTATGAGAACTTCGTCATCATGCCTGATCAGGTAAATACACTTTCCAAAGCTATATTTTAAGAGGGCTTTCAGAATACTAGCTATTGCCCACAGCCTCGCTTCCATGCGGTGGCTTCTTTCGTCATAAAAATAGGCCGATTAAACTCTCCGGCGTATAAACTATTTCAATACACACAATCACGTCGATCCGTTCTTCCGTTGCTGCGTGAAAAAGCGACATACCAACCACGAAGTCTATTTTTTCTTCGTGATACCCAACACACTAAATCCTTTTGGCCATAACATGAAGTGGAAATGTAACCTTAACTTAACTATTTTTACTTCGTGATACCAACACACTAAAACCTTTTGGCCATAACATTGAGTAGAAATGTAACCTTAACTAAAACATTGATGATGTTCAATAGGATCGTGACTCATGGCTGTCATCACGCGAGTCGATGGTGAACTTTGATAAAGCGTCATTCTTATCGGACCAACCACAGCGACACCGGCCTTTCCTCTCACGGTTCCTGGAGACACAGATGTTTGCCACACTTATTGATAACAAGATAATGGGCACCTGGGGAGAATACGATGCCAATCTGCAAGTCTTCGAACACCGGATCAAAACTGTCAGGTAAGATTAATCCTGTAAAGGGAGAACCACATTAACGAACGTATAAGCTTCGTGCAGACTAGCGCGACGCGACACCGAACACGACCGGAAGTATTCTTAGAAATTGTATTGTTCAAGTCGCGTCGCGCTTGTCTATGCCTTTAAGCAACGTTTATTGATCACTTCGCTCAAAACATAATGTGCGTTACGTTAGTGTGGTTCTGCCATAAGTTACATTATATTTAACACTGCAGCATGTAGACTGGATTTAGCATGGGGTCTGGGATGGTTTTGAATGAAAATATAGGTGCACCGATCCGGCACATGCCACTGCATACTAACGTCTTGCCACAAGGGATCATAAACAATAGAACTTTGAGTGTTTGACTAACCGAAATCACATCACAGTATTAATAAGATTTAGGCCTCGCAGTATTTTTTTGGTCTGAGTAAAAATATTCTGTGTAAGTAAAATCGCCGGAACAGCCGCGGAAAAATAGATGATCTTCAAAAATCGAGACATTGTTTTATCACTGTCTACTTAATATTTCAAAATGTTACCTTCCTGCGGTACAGTTATTTATTCTCGATCGTCAACCGAATCCGTTTCTGATAAATCGGAGGCGTGCAGCAGCGTCGCAGCAAACCAGCAATAAGGTGAGTTTGTGTTGCAGGCGCCGCATCGGCGAGGGCGGCCTGGCCACGCGCGGCTACTGCGTGTGGGGCGGCGCGGGCGCGGCCGGGCCGGGCGCGGCGCAGCTGGAGGTGGGCGCGCCGGCCGAGCGCCTGCCGCACCGCGCCGCCTACTACCGCGCCTTCCCCGCGCGCCTGGACGCGCACGCGCTGGCCCGGCCGCCCGCGCCCGACGCAAGGTGCGCCCGCCTCGAGCCCGCTTGCCCGCACGACGCCTGACGACTGTCGGTGCCCTCTGTGTCCGGACTTCCCCCGCCTCGCTCCTACCCCGCGTCCGAACCAAAAAGATCGTTCGCGCGAATACGCAATCGTCGCGTTCATTATGTCACTTTTTGTTCAATGAACCGGAAAGCGTGGTCGCGCCCGACAGAGGGCGTTTTCCGGACGATCGCTTTTGATAAGGACGCGGCCCTACCCTATGTTTACTCCCCAAGTCGCGACGGGGAAGTTCCGTGTACACTTGAATTTAGAATCTTAGATAATTGTCAAGTTTTGGAATTACGAACTTATGTTAAACAAGACAAAGTTTAAATTCCTTTACAATCAATTTTGGACTTTGTTATTACAAATGTTCGCTCAAAAATTAAAATAGTTTTTTAATGTGGCAATGAAATGTAAATTATGTAAGATTCTGAATTCAAGTATAATTTCGTTCCGCGTTCCTTCGCTCCCCGTATTGTATTGTCCGAAGTTTAGTTGATAAAACGCGTCCTGGCCGCTTAGTTCAACTAACCGCGAGTGCAGCTTTCGTGGTATGATACCGTAGTCTTGTGCGTGCGTCATCTGTCAGAGATGTTTGTATTGCTGTCTAGGGCTTGCATGTTGCCCCGTACACGTTAGGCACCGAGATAACTATTTTAATACTTCCTTTTACACAGTAGCATAATATTAATTAATTTAATTTACTACTACTTTACTATCCTAACCCTAAAATAGAATCTAAAATAATTTATCTGCTATCACTTATCAGTAAATAAAATTAAAATTGTTAACTCGGTGAACACACGATTATTGGTCATTTGTTTTACTCTCATATTGTTTTAAAGCGTGACCTAAAGTCCATTAAAAGTAAACTTGCTTCATATGGCAGCATGCGACTGTACAAGCCTGAAATAATGTATTATATATATTTATTAGTGAATTAACACTACCGTGTAGTGCGTGTAATGTGACTACTGCTTTGAAAAAATAACCATTGCGTTGCGTCCATATTATTGCAAACAACAAATACCAAATACAATTTGGTAACTTAAAGAATCTCATAAAGTTATTTATACATATTGCATAATCATATCAGAAATGTTATTTACAACCTGTGATACATTATACTCAGTAGAAATGGTCACATAGCTACTAAATGTTATGGCCATTCAAATATTTATTATTCTCATATTTATCAAATCACTTGTTGTAAAATTTCTGATCTAATTGCAATAAGCATTATCTCAATCTAATTTTAACATTATAAAATACCTGCTTAGGTATTGTTGAACGTATTTATATTTAAATACATAATTTATAAAAGTTACGAAGACTTTCGTTACAATAAGCAGACAAAATAGCAGGTACACTAGATTTAGCCAAGATGAAATATATTTTAATAGAGCCAGCTGGTTACTGTTGGCTAGTTAACTTACTACTTGAGTTCTTTTTGAAAACATTTCTTACAAAAACTAGATTCGAAGAAGAAGTATTGACATCAGATTTATTTTTAGATACATATTTCGTAAGTAGTTTTATAAAAAGGTGTAACTACTTAATGTAGCAGCTTACTTCTAAAACAGTTGAAAAAATACCACCTTGGCGGCATAGTAGAAAAACTAGATTACATTAAACTTTTCATTAACTATATTACCGACATTCTCCGGTTTATTTACAAGAAGCTAGTTACTGGCCGCGATGGTTTGATACGTAAAGCATAAACAAAAAATGCCACGGTTCCAATATCAACAAATTAAATGCTGTTATGAGAAATTATGGCAGGGTTTTTAGCTAAAATACGTTAGTAAGCCTACGCTAAACTGTCCCCACAAAGTTAGCGAACGTTGGGAACTCTCTTTCATTGGCTTGGGTCTGAAAGCACCGAAAGTGCCATGACATGACGATAAACTAGTTCTGCAATACCGTATAAGTTACTATAGTTTGACCGGGACCGCTGTTCCGCGCCATAAGAATGCGTGGCGAGGCGGGGGGCAGCGTTGACGAATGAGCGGCGGGCGAGATGCCGCGCGCCGTGAGCATTGACGAATGAGCGACCTGCACTGCCGTCCCATCTCGCCGCGCGCGGAACAGCGGTTCCGGTCAAACTATAACACGATTATTTTACCGTTTTAGTAAGCCAGGCCAGAAACTCGCTTCAAGATAATAGGCTATTAATTTGGCTCAGTTTATTATAACGAATTATAACTATTATTATTGTAAGTTTTAGTATTTTTTAAGATAGTAATCCGAATTAATTTAACGTTACTTACTAGTATTGTAACGTCTCATTTAAACAATCGTAGAAGTTATGTTTTGAAAGGCTTAGGAAAGAACTGATAACTATTTATTAATAGGACCAAGTTCTTGGATAGAGCCCGAGTTATTTTCAAAGCCTTTCAAAATCTACATAATTATATTATTTCTGAATGTTGTGATAGTCAGTGTTTTGTACTAAAAGTGCATGTTTTGTTTATATTGCATGCTGTATGAAATACTTTCATGTAATAATTTTATATGTGATTTTATATGTTTATAGTGTTATACTCGAACGATATGTTTATGTCCAATTCTATTTATTCATTTACATTATTTTTGTTTTGTTTTATGACATAACTAACTTTTTATTTTACATAGTTATCAGAGTTATATCATAGTTAATAATATTGACAGATCTTCCAATAATAAGGTAACACCATGATGCAATCTATTGTTTTGTTTTAATCTAGGCTTTATGTATGTAAATAAAAGTATGATAAAAAATAAAGGAATTTATATGTAATACTGCGTATTTTGAATGTTCGTAAACCTATTCCTTTAAATAGTAGTTGAATGTATTGTGCAGTAGTAAAGGTGTGCGCGAGTTTAATGTAATTGTAACGTCAATGCTTCCTATGCCTTTCTCTCAAGTAGCAGTAAATAAAGTTCGCCTCAAGAAATTATTAATTATCAGGTCATTATAATATACAAACTCATGTACTACCTGCACATCAAGAAGTATCGCGTTGATTGCATGTAACCCGCGCGCCTACTAATATAACGCGTCTATGTACGCATTCCGACTGAATTGCTTTTTGCTAGCTTTCCATTACGTTTTTCAACCTTTTACACTAAATAGTTTCTTATACTCTTTTGAATTTTGACATTTGTGTTTCGCTTTTCAGAACGAACAGTCTAAAACGTATAAAGAACGCAAAATGGCAAGTCAAGGATTGTCCTCCGGAGCTGTTGCTTGGCGATATTAGTAGGAGGCTGTCCACAGAAGTGACTCCGGCAGCAATTGCCCAGAACCATAGAGCGTTTGTTGAAAAGCTTCTGAAGGTATAATTTGATCAACTGTTCATCCATTACCTCTATAAACTCGACTTACATACAACTAATAAATTACTTATAACATTATTCTAGGAGTGCAAAAGCAAAACGAAAAGAATGCTGTTAGAGAAGATGGGTACAGAAGAATCGGATTTGGGTTTGGGCAGTGAAGTGTCAATAACAGGCGTAGAAGAAAGCACTATGATTGCTTCACTATGCGACCTTTTAGAAAGGCTATGGTCGCATGGCCTGCAACACAAATTGGGCAAGTCTGCGATTTGGATGCACCTCACCAACTACCAAGAGTTGGAGCAGTGCAGCAACTCTACTAAACCTATAGATCCGAATTACCTTACTCCTGGTAAGTATGGTTTTAACTTCTGCGTCATATTGTTGTCAAATTAGTCATTGTGGCTACTGGTTATTTCCCACTTGTATAGGTATGCTGACGATAGGCTCCTATCTACTCAATTTGGTCCATAATACAGCATAAATAAATTCAGACGACATCATTTGCTTTTACTTATTTGTTGTCTCGGGTATAATAAAAGTGTTATAAAATACGATTTTACCGAAACTCATGTCATTTTTATTGTTATTTATAAGACTTGTGTACCGTTAAGATTACTGAATGAATAGTCTATGTCAATCATTATCATTGTATTGCTTTGGAACATGCAGCTTTGGCTTGGTGTGTGTTGCGCAAAAGGCTCGACTGTAAGTAATATTATTTCCTTCATATCTGATTATACAAACCTTCGTGAAGAAAATCAAACACCTACTTTCAAAAAATTCAATACAGATCTCTCATCTGTGGGTGCCGAAGTAGAAGCACATCAAAGCACAAGTTCCGGCAGTCGCTCCCGGGATAGTTCCCGAGGCGGATCACGGGATAGCTCGCGGGATCGTCTCAGCAATTCCGGGACTTTGGAAAGGAAATCTTCTCAACCACCCAACCCTTTACGTCCCCTACCAGAGAGTTTAACTTTCGATATGAGGTTGGTTTACGGAGAAATATTTTCATTTGTTTCTTTCGCATTGCTTTGCAGTAGGTATGTACCATAATATATATTTTTTTATTCCAGAAACGTGCAAGCTATGACAGATATCAAAACTGAGATAGGCTATGCTCGCGCTTGGGTCCGATTGTCATTAGAGAAGAAGTTACTATCGAAACATCTTCGGGAACTTCTAGCCGACACTACACTGCTAAGGTCCCAGTACAAACGGACAGCTTTCCTTCGCTCGGAAGAGGAAAGGGAACAATTTCTTTATCACCTGCTCACTTTGAATGCTGTTGACTATTTCTGCTTTACGAATACCTATCCTACCACCAGTAAGTATAATAAACCTACCCTTTTGTTTTCTTAAAAAAACTATTCAAAAGTAAACTTTACTGCCCTAATATTACAGGCTTTATTTTGTTAACTTGCAATATTCAATTTATACTTCCGTCTTGCAGAACTGCCATATCGTGTCTTCATCGTACCTTCACGTAAAGCAAGTCAGACGACTGCTAACTGTTGGATTTCAATATCAGGAGCTAATGGTGAATCTACGCCTAAGATACCCATACCGCGTAACACGAATGAATTTGTCTTCCACGTAAGTTGTAGCGGCTAATTGCGACTTGACATTGTTTGCACAAATTAGGTGCTGGTTCGATTTCTAGCTAAGACCTTTTTCAATAAACTAAAATTTCAGTTGTATTAATTTTTCTTATACCTCATGATTCCTTTGGCACTACTTGCCATCAAAACAAACACCTGTATTTCGAGGTTCTTAAGCAGATTTGTGCAGTGCATTATGAAGTCAGTCATATTTTGCATAATTATACCAGATATTTTAAATTCTTCTTATTTTCGTTATGTAGCACAAAAATCTGGGAATTCTATCTACGCTCCGCATTGGACACGACAATTCTGGACTATCACCGCGTTGGTTACTCGATCAAGTATTTGTGAGAAATGAAGTGACTGGACATACCTACACGTAAGTGGCTGTTCAAGATAATAGCCGTAAGATTTGTTGAATAGCAATTAAGCTAACGCCACCACAGTATTTAAATTTGGCGTATTTGTTATTTTTAAGAGCGTTTATTCTGAAAGTTGGCAACGTCGTAAATAGCTGTCAAATATTTACCTGTTTTGATTAATTGGGAAATAATACTGTATGGAAATAAGAAATGTGGCTAACTAAGTTACTAGAATATTAATTATGTTATGCAATTGTAACATTGAATTTGATGTTGTACCCGTTTTAGGCGTAAAAAATGCATTTGGAAACTTTCCATATGCTTTTTTTACGCCTAAAACTAAATATTCGGTGTTACAATATTAATTATTGCATATCATAATCAATATTCTAGTAACTTAGTTAGCCACATTTCTTATTGCCATACAGTATTATTTCCAAATTAATCAAAACAGGTAAATATTTGACAGCTATTTACGACGTTGCCAACTTTCAGAATAAACGCTATTAAGTCATGTTGCATGTCATAGACACCAGTTACTGTTTTTTTTTTTAAACTTCGATTGTCGTCTGAGTATGATGAAACACATGTTTACCAACAACTGAAGTCAGATATAGACGTTACAAGTCACGAGCGCGCGTCTTGTGACTTTTTGTCATTGCCATAAATTTGTAATTGCAATGATTAACGCGTGTTTGTGAAATGCAACCAGTATCACATGAATACAGATGGGACACTTCGCAGTTTAGGTATGAAGCTACAAGTACGCGGCGGGCCCGTCTAGCTGGGCCAATTCAGTGAGTGTACTGTAGTCAGAATCAGAACATCTAAGAGTTACGCGATAAAAAGAGGCAACTTCTAGGTGAATATAACTGTAGGTAATTAGCGCTGTGCGACCTGAACTCCACTTTATTGTGTCGTTGCGTAGACTCGCTTTTTATTTCAATGATTTTGCGGAGTATCCCATCTGTAATAATCTGTGTCACTATACGTACCATCGAAGAAGTTCATATCTAACCACCGTAAGGACTATTCTGCCCTGCAGCGCTCGGCGGCTATAGCACCGGGCCGGTAACAGATGTGGTCATTGTGTTCACGGGATTTTCTTTTGAAACTGGTTAGATATGAACTTCTTTGATGATACGTATTGGAATAAAACTGGTGTAATTGTTTGGTGGTTCCGTGTAGGTTCCCGTGCAACCGCTGGCTGGGCACGGGCGTGGACGACGGCTCGACGGAGCGCCTGCTGGTGGCGCTGCGCATGCGCGGCGGCGCCACGCCGCGCTCGCCCGCGCCGCCCGCGCCCGCGCCGCCCACGCCCACCACCACGCACCTGTCCACCTCCACCATACAGCACATGATCGGTACATGCTACAGCTGCTACCTTAACATGCGACGCGTCTTTGTTCACGCCTGAACGTTACGCCCGTTACGCCTAGCGTAACGCCTGTTATGGCCTGCGTTTGGTAACACTTTGTCCTTGTTGAGCAGTGCGAAGCGACGTGCTTCTACTAACATTGCAGCGCGTTTTAATGATAGGTACCTGTCTGAAACACAGCTTTTTAAAGCAACCTGTCCATTAAACCTATTAAAATCTTGCACTGGGCTGACCCCGACGAGTTCGGACGGATTTTATTATACCGGCCCGGAGATTATTTGCAAGTGCCCGCACTCTTCTGCATCGGCGGGCTGATTCCGTAGACACTTCTTTCTCGTTCTAATAACGGAAGTTTCTGGGCGATAGAAAGGGATAGAGTTACGGGAAAGTGCGAATCTGGGTGGATAGGTCCAGCTCGGTCCTAATCGTTATACACTGCTAGAAGCAATGCTGCTCAACGCTTACATAGAATATAAGTTTACGATGATCCTTTGCTATATACGCAACGCGCTGCTCACTATTACCATAAAAACTCAACATTTTATTATAAAAGGTACTTAATGACATTTACAAACTTCCATAGGTGACTGTGTAAACGCGATAGTAAAGTGGCACTATCAAACGAAGAGAGACAAGGACGCAAATTCACTGAGCGTATTGCTTTGTGGCGAAAACGGGCTAGTCAAATGCTTGGAGCAAGCTTTCCTGTGTGGATTCAAATCTGTACGGCTATTTGGAAAGAATCATTTCATTTGGGATTACTTTGGTAAGTGGTTTGCATGACGTTACTTACCTTTTGATAATGACACCCAGTCTCTTGAATCAGTTAGAAAAAAAACTAGTCGAACACTAACTGCGAGCGATCTGTCTTTCAATTAAGATATGGATTATTGCGAAACTCTTTAAAAATAAAACAGCGTGTGTAGTAGTCACATTATCATTTTACTACAATGTCTTCACTCAGTATTTTTATACCTACAGCTAAAGTGAAAGACGAGTTCAAAATGAGCCTAAGCGACGAGCCGACCACTCAGAACAATAAGAGTTGTGGCATGGCGTACAACTGCCGACAGGACCAGGAGCACAGAGCCATCTGGCGGTGCTACTGCCATCTTATGGATGAGATCAATTCCGTGGGCCGCACTCTCGGGAAAGATGGAAAGTTCCAACTTTTCATATGCCTCAGTTTACGGTGAGTGCTTGTTATGTAAGATTAAAATCCTGTGGCCCTCAGCAATAGTGTAGCTTTCTCTCAGGATATGATTTATAATATAGTTGACTTCCACATCCTCGATATGATTAGAAAGTAACAATAAGACACGTACAAATTCTGCTAAAAAGAATATCACCTATGAAGGAGCACAATTTAATAATAATTTACCATCCTATATAAAAAATATAAGCTTGTTCAGCAGTTTTAAATCAAAACTATCGAATTATATTATTGAAACTACTCACTAACAATGTTGCTATCCTACTGGTTGAGAATAAAACCATTGAATGTGTAACCCAACCAATTAAAAAACAAATTAATCTTAATTCAGACTAATGTATTGTATCAGTGACCGTTAGAATAAGTTTACTACATATATGTTATCCTATGTAAGTGGTTCTTTTGTCTTTTTTGACAATAAAGTATTTAAACCTGAATCAATGCAATGTTATTTCGCAGTGAGCACTGGCTTCATCGGATGCTTGTCCCGATGTCAATGACACGCGTTACCATCGAGATGTACGAAGAACAGAGTTTCCTGCGCAAGCGCGGCCTTCTCACATTCCTCAGGCAAATACTCGAACCGCTAGATGAATTCGATATTGTACTCGAAAATTCCCTCACGCAAGGCATTTAAATTTATTATTAATTTTGTTAAGTACACTATTTAAAACGTGTGGTTAAACCAGTTTTAAATCTTATGATTCAATGAACCAGCTATTTACCACTTCAAAATATATTTTTATATTATGTAAACGCAAATACTCACTAACAAGTTATGTTTATTTGATATTAGCAATCAGGGTCTGATTATTTTGTAGTTTTATTGTTAAGTTTTAAATGTGATTATTATTTCTGTTAACTTGCCAGATCAATCCAAAGATTTTATTTTTATAATAACGGTGCTTAGGGATAAGTTTTTTTCCTAGGAAATTTATTTTATATAATTCATAGGGCTCTTATCAGAATACTCCTGTTAGCTTTATAGGTACTGCATTCTTGATATTGTAATAATTGTGTAATTGATACATGAAATAACAAAATTGTTTAGTGATAATAATTTTGAATATTTTCAATTGCTGAAAAGTAGTTTACGTGTCCTTTCATTTTATGTAAGAAATTGGGAAGTGAATTACTATTATGAATTAATTATAATGTTACACTTTATTCTTCTATATTAAATTGATTTTCAGGTAAATGTAACAGCACAGAGTAAACTTTCCACCGCATTATTTTTAATTTTAAAACTTTATAATGTGATTATATTAGGTGTAAGATGAACAGTGTTTTGTATTGCGTGGATTTCTAAGTCGGATCTACTCAGCTAATGAATGGTAAAACAATAATAAATAGTAAGCTACTACATATATCAATTATATCATAATTGACAGCTAGTAGGTTCGACAAAGATCTCGAAATTTCTAGAAATTAGCATGTGTTCATGTCCATTATTACTCACATTAGAGACAACAAAATCTTACAGCACGGCAGTTTTAACAAACACGACAGAATATATCTGTGGTCCGGCTTGTTTTTTGACTAAAGCTTTGCGTCATAATAAAAATAGGTTAGTAAGTGACGCGTCAAGTTACCCCTCTAATAAGTCTGTAAGAACAGCAAAATGTTCATACATTTTCAGTGCTAAATTGATAATGAACTAAATCGCAACTAAAATAGAGTTGAAAATACCATACGCTAAAACACGCAATAGGAAATTATCTCTTGAACGCTATTTTCAACTTTATTTTAGTAGTAATCAAGATCATTTTCTTTCAATGCCAAATGGTCGAGCAAATTGAAAAGGTATTGTGAATGTATCGAAACATAAACGAAACTTATTATAGTTGTACTTCGGGTTAAAGTCACCTTCCGTTTAGGATTGGCATTGCTTTTCACTACCCTAAAGCAAGTCTACATACTTTCTTCTGCTCGTGTTTCATAATAAGTTTTCTCTCACGCAAAATCTATCGAATATGTTAGCATAATTATGAAAAAAAAAGATATTATAAATATAAAACATTCGTCCGGAATAAGAAAATCTTTTCCTTAAAATCTTGAAGCTAGTAAAATTGTAAATGTTGTGCTCTGTTCGTAAAACATTAATATTTCGACTCAATCGTTATAAATTAAGTTTTGCTCTCTTTTAAATGGTTGTTTGTAGTTCCTGCCGTCCTGGATGTTCATAGTTCATTATCAGTGTATTAAATTATGCTTGATAACTTTACAATTGTGCATTGTAACATAATTATGTGGAATATTCTAAATAAGTTTTAAATTAAATAGAATCTACAAAACTAAAAGTTTTGTTCACATAAACGCATGCACGGAATGTTGTGCCAAAATCATAAACAATTAATCATTCAGTAAACAAAAATAATACATTTTCTTAAAACTATGTGTTTTATAAAGTTTTATAAAATTACCCAAGGAGCGTGAGTTTTGGTCAGAATTTGTACATGAACCAATAATAGATGTTGTGAGTTTTGCAGAAATCTTAATCACCACTAGAAAGTATTCGATAAAATTATTTGCGTCTTGTATAAACGAAGTAAATAATCTGTTGCAGGACTGATAAATGTATTTATTACAAAATAAGACTCACGTTCCTATAATTTCAACGATATAACTAATTAGGTATAGCAAAAGTAAAATGTTTACACAGTTGTCACACAAGAAACCACATCCTTCATAATAAACAAGAAAATCTCAAATGCATGCAAGTAAACCTAAATAATATTTTTATATAGTTTCTCAGAAATTAAAAGATCTATGTAAAATATGTATAGAGAATAGAGGCCACAATTTGTTCAAAGTAAACCAGTATGTAACTTGGTTTTTTTTAGAAACCAGAGAATCCTAACATTTAGAGATACTTCTTATCATATATGTAACAAATACTACAGAAGTGTCACAGATGAATTCAGATGGGGCACCCCGCATTTTAAGTATGAAGCTACAAGTAGGCACGTGGCGGGTTCGACTTGTAGAATTCAGTGGGCGTAACGTAGTCATAAGATATTAAGAGTAACGCGATAGAAAGAGAGGGAACTTCCATGTGAATATAACTGTAGCTAATTAGCGCTGTGCGACCTGAATTGCACTTGGTTGTGTCGTAGCAAGAGTCGCTTTTTATTTAACACGTTCAGTGCCGGGAGCCATCCTGGAAGGTTCACCTAGTCGCATATGGGATGCCGGGAGCCCTAGCGGAGGGCTCATTTTAAATGTAGGTTTTTCTTAGCGAACATATTTAACAAGATTTATATGCGTTGGTTTTAAAATCCAAGCATTCTTATTTTTTTTTTGTTCACGTTTAAAAATATTCACAAAAAATGTTAAACTACGAATAGCGACAAGACCGCTTGTAATTAGTATTTTATTTTTTTCTCCCGGAGGGTTCATTTCCAATATGTATGAGTTCTTTGAAAAGTGGGTGGAGTCGAAAGTGTTAAATGATATTGCGGAGTGTCTCATCTGTACTAATCTATGGTAGTGTTTTAGTTTACTCTCTGATTATTACAGGTAGATTAGAATTATGAGATTTTTGTCTTCCTTAACTGATTTATTAAAAAACGATTACCAAAGAAAATGGACAATTTAATTTTAAATAGTCAGCTACTGAAAAAGTTATGTCCAATAAATAAAGTTATTGAACTCCAGCTGTATTTTTTTTTTCGCCGGTTATAACTAAACTAATTATTGGTTGGTGTAGGTACTGTAAATATAATGTTCAGTAGGATCCAGTGATCCAGTGCTCAGACTTGTCCCTGCGTATCTCGGTGTTGAGCCGAGCGTTGAGAATCCAACGCGCTGGGATGCACTCTCGTCCCAACTCTCCTCAACATCAGGCTACGCTGCGCTGTTCTGCAAAATACATACCATAATATTATGTGTAGGTACCTAGTTACATTTTTTTGTACCTACATTCAGACACGAACTGGACTATCGTCAAACTCAAACTCAAACTCAAATCATTTATTTCAATTAAACCATTACAGGCACTTTTGAATTGTCAAGGAATCGGTCAGTCAAAAATATGAAGCTAGTTGCCCATTCCAAAGCGTAGTAGGTACCTATGGAGAAGAACGGGCAAGAAACTCCACGGACACTCTTTTAAATAAAATAAATTGTTACAAAGTATTGGTTACATCATTCATGTTGAAATTATACATGTGAGAACAATGTAGAAAGACGTGCACGTTAGAAGCGTCCGTAATACAAAGATAAAAACAAAGAACAATTCAAAAATTAAAAATCAGCCATGGCCGCTAAGAGTTGACCAGTCCCAACTGACGGCGCCCGTTCACGAACATGACGTATGGATCAGCACCATTCAGCTCAACCATTTTGAAGGGAGCTAAATGATCCAACACACGCGCCACCATCAGCGAGACATTTGAGTGAGCATGACATACTCACAGCCGCCAGGGCACATTCAAGTCAATAAAAAAAATTATTACCCGGTAAATGGTAGCTCTTTAGTACATAGTACCTACTCACACCTGTGCTCTGGAATTATATAATACAAAGGAGATTGACTTTATACAATGCAAAGATGGTCTTAAAATCTTCAGCAGCTCCAACAGTATTTTCAGATGTTAATCAATTAAGTAGTTGTGGTTGTGGAGCAGGACCAGCATTGAGCCAAGCATTTTTATCAGAGATGTAATCCCCCAACTTATAATATGCCTGCCTGCATAGTGTGCGTTTTATACAAGACTTGAATTCAGTCGGCATTGCACTCTCCAAGCAAGGGCGGAACCAGGCGGGGGGGGACAGGGGCACGTGTCCCCCCCAAACGGTTTAAGTAAAATAAAATCGAATCGTCTGAATGGACTGGCCTGAATGCATATATCTATCAAGACATTGCTTCAATGATGAACGCTGAAGAAGTAGGCTACTACAGGTAGGATATTATTCATTGAAAAAAAAATGAATCCCAAAAAACAGCATAGCGCAATACACGAAATGGGAGACACTTCTTATTTGTCTGGCCCATGTGCCCCTCCCAGAAATAAATCCTGGATCCGCCCTTGACTCCAAGCGTAGGTAAACATGTCGGCACCTGCTTTTATAGGGTCTCCTGAACCTTCCACAACAATATTTCTTTAGGTACAGTGGAGCGAATAAGTATTTACGTTCCCAACGTAAATATTCGCTCCACTGTACTTTATGGCCCGCACATGAGAAGCTTCAAACTTTTGCGTAGATGTCTTCATGAAGAACGCTTTTGCAAATTTCACAGTTGCTAGCTGTGAAATTTGCGCCTAGCTTGCGAGAAACAAAATCCGAAAGTTTCAAAAAGTTATTTTTATTTACGGATGCAAGAGCGAGCCTTGTGAACTTGAGACTTGGGGCACACGCGGATCGGACAGGTTAGGTAGGTACAAAGGGGATGGCGGGATATATTGAGCGAGCGAACAAACACCCCGCCATCCCCTTTGAACCCACGCGACTAGTGAAAAGGTTTTAAACTTTAACAAAAAAAAAAACTGGTATGTAGTTGAATTTGTGTTTCATATACTTAAAATAAACCTTTGATATATTTATTTTTCCATCTCTTCCTAAGAAGGAAGGCAAGACAAGCAATTTGTAGGTACGAAATCCATGTTGATAATGAAAAATCCACAGATTTTTTCGTCACTGTGCTCGCAATGAATATTGCCTGCGATATTCTACAGCGTGATTCTAAAATCTGTCGTAAAAAATAAAATCGTAGTGCGCGCTAGGCCTTAGGTTGATGCATAAAATCTATTGTTATAACAATAGATTCGGGGCTGATGTAAATTCGACATTGGTCAAAGGTGTTTATTTTGGTCTTTGTTATCAAGTACTAAGTAATACTTATTTACATAATAATATTATAAAACAAAGTCCCCCGCCGCGTCTGTCCCTCTGTCTGTCTGTTTGATAAACTCAAAAACTACCGAACGGATTTTCAAACGGTTTTCTCCAATGGACGGAGTGATTCATGGGGAAGGTTTTTGTGTATAATTCATTAAGAATTTGTGTAAATTGGCTGAAATATGACGATTTTTGTTGAAGATATCGCGAATAATCGTTCCGACTGGGGTGCGCTGCGTAAACCGGGAGAGATAAATTAAATTTATGTTCTACACTTCAAGAAAAGGTCATAAAAAGTCCAAGAAAAAAGTCCGCGATGTCATAATTATGTCTATCATATAGGGATGACCCACAATAACCATTTTTATCTTTCAGAATTTGATAAAATAAAATATTGTTACTTATTTCCGAAGCTACTTTGACAGGTATTATATTAATCCGTATCCAATAAATGTTATTTAAATTGGGCATTTAATTTAGATTCAAATGTGTCATGACATCATAGCATATGAATAGTATAAAAGATATCACAGATTCAAAATTAAGCTTAACAAAGTAAATATGGGTGACGACAACGCGGGCGCTACCGCTGCGCCCGCGTCAGCGGAGCGGAGTCAATGACCTTTTCCTCGGCTATTAGGTATGAAATCCCGGTAGTACGTTCCCGTGGGATATTTTCCGACATCCACGCAAGCGAAGCCGCGGGAAAAAGCTAGCAATATATAGTTTTCTATGTAATAGCCAGCTCAGTGCCGTAGCTTCAAAAGCAATGTGTCAGTCCTGAATTGATACTTACTGACGAAGATTCGAAAGACTTGAATAAAGTATACACGAACATGGTTCGCTTCCCGATATTCAATGGCGAGCTATGGGCCATTAGGCCATTATGAATTTTAGGCATATAAATAACTTTCACAATACATACCTAAGCTGAATTTAATTTCCTAATAAAAATAAATATCGACGTTCAATAAAGATCTCGCTCTTGTAAATAATAAAATTAATTCATGAAACATTTTGAATGTAATAAAAAACGCAACTCTGCAGGACATTTTTCTATCAACCACATCGCGGATGAACAAAACGTTATTCACAAACGGAAATTGCGCTAATTCAAAGCTTTTTCTGCACCAACAAATTGATTGATAGTTGCGCGATATATATTTATTACAAATTGTAGAAATTATCAAGCCTTGTCAAATTAAACTAATGGAAACAATGATCATTCCCTGTGGCCATGCCTAAAATTACTAAAATAAATAGAAAAAAATGGTCTTTACATTTTTTCTTTCAGAAATAATTTTGTAGATGGCGCTGTACCGCTTGTTTTGTGTGCGGTCGTTCGTTCGTTCGACCGACCGACAGATATTCGACAAGTAAGATGGCGGCGATTAATGTGAAAGGCGAAACGTTGTCGTATTCCCACTTGTAAATAAAGTTATTGGTTCGTTGAAATATTATTGTCAGTATAACGACGGCAGAAGATTTGATATTGTATAGTGTAAAACAAAAAGTGATCTGTTGTGAACAACCTATGACTTGAATTGCTTTTCATTTCACAATAGACAAAACCCGTCGCAACGAGCACTCGACCAGTCGAGGCCATATTTATGATGTTATCTGTCGTGTGAGCGTCCTCCGAAACCACATTGATAAATGGTTGTGGAAAACCAAGGCGATGGTATGTTTCTTCATATAAATGCAAACTTAGTATTACCTGACAAAGTAAAATGCGATTCTGTATTGTTCCGTCACTCTGACGCTTGTGTAGTGAAGCGCCGGATTATTTTTATTCTTAGGTGTCGATGCTTTATTTTATGTTATTCGCCGATTTGATGTTAAATTATTGGGATTACATGGATAATTTACATTGTTTCTATTAAGATAAACATTCTTCTGTTCCTATAGGATCATAATTTCTTGTATTACTTACGAAATGTGTTGTTTTGATACTAACATTCTTTTTCTTTATTTTCAGGAGTGTTTTCTCTGTATGAAGAGTATGTAAATTCAACATGAGTTCCAGTGTTCAAAAATAGTGCTAGTAACTATACATACAATTGATTGTGTGTTACAAACTATGGATGAAAGTGTGGACTTCTATTGACATATTACATACATTGACATTTGAGCATCACGGAGGTGGTAATGGATCCAGTAGGACCATGGTCAGCATATTCATACAATCGGTTAGCAGGGGTTCAGGCCGGTGCTGCAAGTGGGGATTTTCATCACCACCTAGCAAGTGGTGGCTCTGGATTAGGCAGCCAATCAGTGCCATCAACTACAAGTCAGTTGCTTCTCCAAGCAGCACATACTACAGCATCATTAGCAGGACAACTCGGCTCATCAACTGCTTCACCCTTCAACCCTGCAGGATTTTTGTCTCCCCCAGCTGTTGGGTATGACGCAGTATTTTCGCCACTGTTTCATCATGCAAACCCCAAACCTGCACACTACAGTTCTTCTCTTCAAGCGCAGCATCGCCAAGTTATAGCTCAAGCTCAGGCTGCAGTTGCATCCAAACAATCTTCAGTGGAATCAGAACTATCTACCTTAAGAGAAAATTATTCACATCAAACATTGGCAGCACAAGGAACATCATTCTTTGACCAATCATCAACCCCAGGCAGCACTACCGGATTAAATTGGCAAGGAAATAACCAACTGCCAAGCCCATTCGGAATTTTACCCCATGAAAGTGTTGTGCCCTCGTCTCCAAGTCCAGCTACAACAAAAGCATCAGCAACATATGAGAACTTTAATGCACATTTTGCTGCAGCACAAACTCTAAATAATCATTTGAACTCTCAAATTTCAAGTGCTGGTAAACAAACTAACAGATCTGGTTCACCGGCGATAGCATCGAAGCAACCAGCAACATCAACATCATCATCAACGTTTTTTCAATCTCCGTCATCTTTTGGAAATCAGACTGATAATTCGTATAGTACAAGCAGTGCAAAGAGTGGTCAACTCTCATCGCAGCAGGATTATGCAGGAAGTAAGTCCTATTCAAGTTCTGCAAGTTCAACTGCAACTCATTCCCAGCAATCGTGTATAGTGTCAACTCCACCGGTCACCTCTTCCTCAACTCCACCCAGTAAAGATTACCGGTCACCTTCCAGTACTACCTCAAGGTCATCAGCTTCCATTTACAATTCCCAGTCTCCTAAAAATACAAGCAGTGAAAAGCCTTCGAGACAAATCACAAATAGTATAAGTAATTTTGTATCTCCTACAGTAAAAGCGCCACAAGTACAGACAAAAGCTCAAAGTAAAATATATCCAGAAATAAGTACCGAACAAAGAAAAAGTTGTGATTCTAATGAAAAAGGTCAGCCACAATCATCCCCAATAAGTTATTCCATAATGGATGCCCCTGGTAGATTGAATTATAGTAACAGTACTGGAAGTTCTAAGACAAATAGGATCAATAGTTCACAATATTCTACTGCACAAAACTCTAGTTTTAGGCATTATCAAAGTGGAAACAACATTGAATCAGATTATCATGTTAGAGCCAAAAGTAGTTCCAGTACAGATACGGGGTACTCCAGTAGCAGTTCTCAAAATGGCCCCGATTGTGGTGTAGTTGTACCAAGGCGACAGAGTCCCTCCCAAGCAGCCCCACAAACTTCTCCTCTGGATCATGGGTCAAGTCCTGCCTATCCAATGTACCATAGTCCTATGAACTCAATCAATTCTCCCCAACCACACAGTGATCATTACACTAAAGTTAATAATACTGCACCTCGGTCTCCTTTAGACGCATCAGTGTCACGATCACCATCTCAAAACAGTCAAGTAGCTTACCCTTCTGTTATAACTAGGGCTTTAGGGCTTGAACAAAACAAAACCTATAGTGAAAGCAGATATGAACGAAGTCAAACACAGCCTTCTGGTCAAACTTGTTGGGAAGGTGATCGACAAGGTTCTCGAAAGTATTCTAGTAATAACAGTAGTAATAGTTACAATAATGGTATAGCAGAAAGTAATACTCATAATGAAGAATCTGTTCCTCAGAGTCAATCTTCCAGTAGGGTGCTAAGTTTACCAGATAAACAAAACTATTTTGATGGTAATAATGTAGCTTTACAAGATCTTTCTAGTTGCCGGGGTGATCCCATGAGTATAGTAAAAAATTTGCAAAGTTTGCAACAAAGTTGTCAATTACAAGAAGTTAAATCTAGCAAAAGCCAACCACCAGTAACAGTTCCAACAGCTCCTAACAAAATACCTTCTAGAAGAAAGAGTGTTGAAAAACCAGTTCCACATACAAATATGAATGAATTGTCTAATGTTGTGATGGCTGATTATTTGGCGAATAGAATTCCGCCACCAGCACATAGTTCAACTAGTAATCAACAGCAAAATGGTAGCTATTTTGATTTTGAAAGGTGGAACCTTCCACCTCCTCCACCAAAAATGTTCCCTGGTACTTCAGCATTCGGTTCTCAGGCCCCTTTACATGCAACCAATTTTGCTAATCAACATCAAGCACTCATGCCTCATGGGCATGCCTTAACTTACTTTCCGCCCTTCCACCTAGGTCCTCATCCTGATTTCCAATCTTCTGTGGAGTTAACACCACTGTCGTCATTTAGTGAAACTCCACCTTCGGCTTCCTCGTCATCTTTTTCGACGCCTGAAACACGTGAAGAGGAACAGCCCAAGGTGGTAGTACCTAATATAGAGGAAGAACTTGGTTTCCTTGCAGAACAACGGGCAAATACTGCATCGTCGGTAGCACCCTCTTCACAGCAGCAGAACATTAACAGCACTTCACAAGACGCTACTTCAAAAATTATGGATAAAAAATTTAATGTTCCTGTCACGGGCCCCGGTTCAGGATTCATGGCTTCTTACTTGAAATTTTTACAAGGAGAGCGTGACACTTCTCCTCCGCCGGCCGGCAGAGGCGCCAGAAAATCCACGTGGTCGAGAACGAATACTAATAATACAACAAATAATAAGCCTTATACACCGAATGATCACAATAAATGTGATACGAATGCCACACAGCAAAGTGCCAATGGAGCCATGGCGTCGACAAATGTGATAAACCCAGGTATGTCACTGAGTAATCCAGTCATGAGCTCCTCGGCGAGTATGAGTGCCACTGGCTTGTTGGGTGCTAATCAAATACACGGCGCGTCGTCGAGTCTTCTTACCTCTCAAACGAAAGAGTTGGACGATCCCCGTTATTACAATTTGAATAAGGATAGAAAACGTAAATATGATGGCAGCGAGGAAACGACCTATGACGCAGAAGAGGAAGCGAGAAGGCTTAACAAGCCGGTGCTCAATGTGCCTAGTACCCCTCTAAATGACAAAGGAAAGAACAAGGGTCGAACAAGTATGAATAAGCCGACGCCATCGGCGGTAGTGGCGCCCCAGCCGGCCGCGCCTAAGAAGCCACGACCTCCTGCGCCGCCGCCCGTGACGCCGCTGCAGGCAGCGCCACAGCAACAATACTATTATCAACACCAGCCCGACGAAGGTGCGTTCAATTTATTAGATTTCCATTTAAGAAGTAGAGCGCGATGGTGAAGAGCTAGCCCTGAAGCTTGTATGACAGGAGCAAGCTAACTGCCTTTTGAGCAGGATGTCGTGAAAACTTGTTACATTTTAACTGTGATAATGTAAATTTTTATTAGATGAAATCTATGATTACATATTTGTAAATATTTTCTGTAAAAGAAATGTGATGTACCTATCCTAGTAAACGTCGATATTTTTAGGGTTAGTCTGTAACAAGATTTCACCTAAATTGTTGTTAATGACACATTATTAGTGCCATTTTATTGTAAATTGTAGAATTTGTGACTCTTGTCATACTCGCTATTGAAGGGGTGCTACCATTAATAATTCCAAAATTATGGTATATTTTTTTATGGAATCATACCAGTGGGTGTCTGTTGTACATATAAATAATGTATTGTATTTTACAGTATTTGAGATTAGTTAGTACTTACAATAGTGTATGCATATTCTATATAGCTGAAAGTGATTTTATATTATAAGGGAAATTAATTGCATAATACATTGACAGCTATAAGTAAGTACGAGATAATGTATTAGAAGGCCATGCCCTGAACATAAGTTTTTTGTATTTCTATTTAATTGTTATTTGTTTATGCACAACTCTCAATATTTTATGTAAATAATTTTGTATAATAGGAGAAGACATAAAATAAACATGAGTATATTACCGATAATGTGTTAAATAATTTTAATTTGTAATTATTCCTGGTAGCACCCCTCACTTCGCCAAAATAGGGATAACATGTACAGTACAACTAAAATGAGAATGATGTAGCTACTGAACCATATGAGAAATTGGTAGCTTTTTTAAAATATACTGAGTATTTTTAAATGTAGAACAAGTACTGTAACGTGTGTACATGTTATCACAATGATGATTCCATTCATCAATTGGCTATCCTTTTCCTGTACCTATCCTACCTTTATCTCATAATTATGTATTCTAACAAGTCATACTAGCGTCATTGATTTTATAGATACGCATTAATTTGATTTTAAAGGAAGAATAATCAAGAAATATTATTAAAAGATGGCCAAAAAAAATTAAAGTGTGCCTTTCTAAAATTTTCGATACACTAAAGTTTCCACATACTTGGAGCAAGAACTGAAAGCATTTACTGAGAACATTTATCAGGGGATGAATTCTGGAAACGTTTATAAAAATATTTTGATAAATTTTTACCATCCTGAATACTAGTTTTAAACTAGTATAGATAGTGCCGTCCATGGAGACGCGCCCCGCTCTGCTCCGCTCCGTATAAAGTAAAGCTTACAGTGCAATAATCGCGGAATGGGGCGCGTCTTCGTGGAGGACACTATCTGTAGGTACCTAGATATTATACCTTTGTAAGTATATGTAAGATTTTCAGAACAAAAGTATTCCTGTGAACATTATTGGTGGGTGTTCAATTTTTTTATATATTTAATATTTAGATATCAGGTTCAACTAAGAATCCATTCCAGTTATAAGTTGAAAGCTTGATTTGTGTTTTCAATATTTTAGTTGCAGCACATGGGGCTAACATGGGTTATGGCCTATATGGAACACCAGAAAACGACAATAAGGCGAACAGAAATATGCAACATAATATAAAATCGCACCATCAAGTTTCCAGTAGTGGGCAAGTAGACAATGCGAGACCGATTGAAGAAATGCCCTATCAGGTATGCATTATCTTTAACTTTTATTTTCATACAAAATAAGATAGTGAGTACAAAAAGTAAAGCTCTCTCAAAGCTGGCTATTACGCCACAACAGCAGGTTGCAAGTTGAGAGAGCCACTTTTCGCACAAGTACAAACAAACGCATGGGTAAATAGTCTAAAATCAAGTTCTGAGCAATGAGCTGGGCCGTGTCAAAAAATACAACACAAATACGGTTTCGCTTCATATGAATCTGTCACCTATTCAAGTCCTGACCGCAAAATAAGGTCCTTAGCAGTTGTTCGTCGGATCACGCTACCAATAACTGCTGAGGACTATGTTTTGAATGTTTTTTTGAAGTGAAAACTTCTTTAGGCGCGTTTAGCACTTGTAGAAGCATGTAGAAGGTCGGAAGATATAAAATCATGGAACTCGCGTCATCGTCACCGAACGCTTTCCATGAGCTATATGTATACTGTGTATATATCAATCTGTCTAGCCTTTTGCCAACTGGTCGGCTTCCAGTTTAACCGGATGCAGCTGAATACCAATATTTTACATGGAGCGACTGCCTATCTGACCTCCACAACCCAGTAACTGGGTAATAAGATACCCCTTGGTAAGACTGGTGTCAGACTTTCGGGCTTCTGACGACTTAACGACTGTCAAAGATCCACGAATGACAGCCGGGACCAACGGTTTAACGTTCTTTCCGAGGCACGGAGGAGTCTCGGTTTGTACCGAGACTTCTCCGTGCACTCGGTCCTAACCCCGGAAAGCGTAGCTTAACCTGATGGATCGACCCATGCGGCTGTCATTACTTAGCCACAAGCTCCTCCAGTATACTGTGTATATATATTGATAATAATTTTTAATAATTGTTTTACTTGAAATAAATACGCCACGATAACGCCCTCTGCTCTTTATTTTCAGTCTGGGGAATTTATAGCATTAAAATCGGAATTGAATGAAATGTGGCCAGCAATTTGGAGGGTTGATGGCAAGACTTTACTGCAAAAATATGAACCATTTGAAGAAAATGGAAAAGTTTTATACCGTAATATTTCTACAGTAAGTATTGAATGTGTATTTTATTTACTAATATGTACCTACTTATTTCAAACAAAATTATCTTTAGTAGGAACAGTCAACTATCAACAGTTACCTCTTCGGTTACACTTGAATTACGAAAATCGCCCTTAGCTAAACGAAATAAAGGCGCTGTCCATGTCAAATTGTTGCAATGGCCGTGCAGTTCACTGAATCTGCAACTATTTGAAACTGACTTTCCTTTTTTTTACAGTATACTGTATGGAACCCAGAGAATAAAAAATTATACACACAAGTCCCAGTTAAAGTAAGGTCGCAGACGCATTTGGAGACAATAGTCGAGTTAGTTAGAAGTGAACTTCCAATCGATGACTGTAGTTTTATCGAGAAAAGAATGTTGGAGACTCAAATGTACCAGGAAAACTTTGAAGTATACATTCAAACGTTAATATCACACGCATTAGATCCCAATTTTCTTACGGAAATATTTCAGGAACAAGGTAATCGTTGTATTTTATGACTCTGTTTTTATGTACTTTGTAGAAGACTTCATCAAAAGATTACGTTTATTATGATACAAGACATACATAGTACCGTACCTATAAACTCGAAATAATATATACTAAAGTTACTATATTTTATTTTACATTAAATATATTTAAAAAAAAATAGGTTGCTTATCTCGTACCTAATACAATAGGTGAAGAGAATTGGATATTTTAGCGTTACTAACACAGCTGTTGTATTAAATACTCCACATAAGTACTTGCCCAGCGTTGCGTTGATCGGTGCCGATATTGGTGCTTTCATTTTAAGCAATTGTTGCAGCGAGACAGCAGCGCGACCGCAGCTCGACCGAAGCGCGATCGTCGCATAAAAGTTTCGTTCCATACAATAACCGCAGCGCGCCTGCAGCGCTGCTGTCGCGCGACCGCTCGGCGGTGCATGACGACCGTCATAAGTTGTCGGAATCCATTGTGAGATTTTGCCGCACGACAGCAGCGCTTCAGCAGCGCGGCCAAGGTCCCCTCGGTCGCGCTGCCGTCGCGCTGAGTGAGCCCTACGCCTACCTGCACCGTCACATTTCAGACGAATACTTTCTATCGAACGTGAAGACGGTGGACGAGGTGACGGAGACGATGCGCGCACGCGTGTCGGGCGGCGGCGGCGCGGGCGGCGCGCGCGCGCTGGACGCGGCCGTGGGCACGTGGCCCGGCCTCAGCGTGGCGGCCGGCGCGGGCGCGTGCCGGGCCTGCGCGCGCGCCGCCGTGGCGCGCCTGCTGCTGTACGGCCAGCCCTACAACCCCGCCACGCTCGAGCCCGTCCAGCCAGACGCGCGCCTCGCCTACGAAAAGGTATGTACAGTCACATCCAAAAAATGCTCGTCTGTCTGCTCATAAAACGTGGTGGCGGACATTCAGCTCATGTGTGTTATGCACCAGGTCCGAGTATCTAATCTAATCTAATTAGCCTGTATAGTCCCACTGCAGGGCAAAGACCTCCTTCTCTCTCTGTTCTAGTATACTGGGTGAAATTAAATTCGTGGGCATCCTCTTAACGGGTCGTTGTACTCATCATTATAAAAATCTTTCACTTTTAAACAAAACATGAAATTGCGAAAAAAAAAACAGCTTTTCCATACATTTTGACCAGCTATACAACCATAAATGTAAGGAACATCAGATTTTTTTTCACGATTTCAGACTTGGTCCCATAGTGAAAGTTGTTCACCATGATGAGTACAATGACCCCTTAAGAGGATATCCATGAATTCAATTTCACCCTGTATGCTTTACATCAATCAATGTTGGTTGTTGAAGCTTCCTCTTCCGCATGCAAGTTTTAAGTAACCTTCATTATAAACACATTATGTTGGATTTCCAGGAGTTCCTCGTATGTACGACGTGTTGTAGTCGGGTACAGCTATATTCGAGGATATCCCATCAGAAGTATCTAATGTACGCGGAATGCAGTAAACGAGTCGCCGAGAAAAGGATGCAAAACCCCAGTAAAGACACTACTGTGATTCTGAACGAGTTGTTGGCGGACGAAGTATGGCTTTCTCAGGTGAGTTGCCATTATTTTAATACTGTTACGACATTTAATTTATTAATTCTATTATTAGAGAAGAAAAGGAATTGAGATAATAAAGAAAACTTTATTATCTCAATTCTAGTTCATGACTTTAGATTTTTTACGTAATAATATCCTAGCAGACAAACGACTAAAGAAGATATGGCTAGAAAGGGGGTCACTACCAAGATGACGACTAATAGATAAGCATGGAAGAAAAATACATGTTAGAATAAGAGCAGGAGAATATTGATGAATATTCTGGGAGGCAAATCCATAAGGCTTGGCAATTGGATTGACGATATTAGTAATTATAATGTTTTTAGGTCATATGAGAATGAGCTATCCACCCTCTCGACAACGTTCCTTCCTTATACCTACATCATACTGTCGTAAAGGACTGAGTGGCTCTCTCTATGTTAGCCTGTCCATAAAATACGCGACGTGCATATATTACAGCACATGTTCGGTAAAAGGATAGGCAATCGCTCCATGTAATACTAGCATTCAGCAGCTTCCGGTTAGACTAGAAGCCGACATTGTTAAGCGTGAGGCACACGTACAGATAATATCGCGATATTTTCTCGAATCGCAGGCTGACACGTCTGTCTGTTTCCAGCTGTTCCGAGACGTGCGACACTCGTGGGCGGAGGCGGAGGCGTGGGAGCGCAAGCTTCGGCACGCAATGACCCGACAAATGATTTAACGTTGGCGACACCTCGCGCGCCTGTGCAGCCTCTAGTAAATATCTTGTAAGGACAATATTTTCATTTCATTTTTATACAGGTGATAACGTGCTGTATGTATGTAATTGTTTTGTATTTTATTATATTTTTTAGCATTTAATTATAATGTTTTAAATTTAAACCTTGGCGGATCGTTTTCTAGTTTTAAACAAACCACAAAATATATTGTTTACATCTTTGTGAATTCATTGGCTGTTACTTAGTATTTATTGAAAATACTCCGGTGCCATTTAATGCTTGCTTTTCCCGAATCTGTTGACATTTACTGTGCTGGGAACATAATTTTATTTTCTGTGCTCATGTAAATGATTGTAATAGATATTCATAAACCGAAGGCGGCCTTAGCTTACGAACATATCAATTAAGGGTTACCCTGATTGACCTGTAGCAAATTGTAAAACTAAATGATTGTAATCCCGTTATTCGCTTAAGTCACTACACTTACTGGTTTTAGGTTATCGCTAATATTCCCATAAGACTGGGTTATGCGCCTCTTACTTTGAGTGTGATATGATCATACGATAGGTGCATAGAGCTGAGGAATATTTCCTTGAAAGCTATAAAATTACAATTACTACGATGTGTTATACACCGTAAAGAGAAATAATGCGCAATAAAACTATAATAAATTCTAAGTACATAGTATACTAGTTTCAGAAGTACAGCTGACATTACTTTGTCAGGCCTGATTAGGGTCGTTAAGGCCGTCAATAGTAAACTTGATCTTGCTGGTGTCATTTAAAAGTACTACATATTTGAACGAAGTTTACATCAACACAGACATATGAAAACATAGATTATACTGACTATTAACTTCTATAAACCAATTGACTAGATTAGACGAGACATTCAAATCAGAGCTGATGGAAAGTTAATAATAAAAAAACAATTTCTTTTTTGTGATATTCATTTATTTTAGGGCCTAATTACTGTAACTGCTAAGTATAAAAGGTTCGTAAACTCATTTTGAATGTATTGTTAATTTACAAGGGTTAAATAATTAAAGAACATGATTTTATATAATTATTACTCATTAAAAAAAAAAACGTGGACAGAATATAAAGTTACTCTTTAGTTGGCATCTAAACTCAATAAAGGTTGTATATTTGTAGTCGCATATTTACAACATGTCTAGTAGTATTCATGTCGATTCTCTAATACACCTACGATAGGTCCATAACTTAAATTTTTAATTTTAATGGAAACAGACTTCTCATAATTTTACGTAAAGTGGATATTTATGTGAATATCTAAGATCCTTGTATTATATTACTGCGTTTATCAATATCTAAGCCCTGACCACACCGCGATTTAAGCTAAATTTAGTTTTAGTTTCTTTTGCTCGACGTGTGACCTGCGGTTTACGCGAAGCAGAAGCATATTCATAGTAAACTGGTAATCACTGTTTAATCGACAGATGGTCCGTATAAAATTTTTCTAGGTGACCTAATTACAGTTATCGGCATGCATGCAGCTTGACTATATGAATAGATCTGACTTCCAAACTGCTACCTTTTATACGTAGCTATATGTCATTTCATTTTTAAAATGGTCTAATATTAAACGCAGTTCATAAGCAGCCATTAGTTATTGCAACATTATTTTTATCATTTTAAAGAAATAATCCATTGGTGGAAAACTATTCGCAATTGTAAATTGCGGTGATTGCAATGTATCACCTATCACAGTCTTAATGATCTCACCCTACGTTATCTTTAAGGGGCAATTAAGGACAATATATCTGGCTTAGTTAATGTACGGTCTGTTGTGATGTTCAAATTCGAAGTAACACATTCCTGGAGCGATAATTAAATTCAATTTTTTGTATAAAATTACCCCTATACTTTTAAGTGATTACAATTTGGCACGACTGTTGTAATCTGCCCTTTAATTTATAAATGAACAAAATGTGACGATATTATATTTCTATTTTTAAATATAAGTACACTATGAAAAGATATTTTGTATAATTGCTTTAGGTTGTATAGGTTTTTAATAATATGACTACGTCAATGTAGTTTTATAGTAGTTATATAGCATTGTAAAAATAACAGGTTCTGTCTGGTAATTAAAGTTAAAGAGAACTTTATTTATTTTGTTCAGATTGGACAGGTATAGGTCTATTTGTTTTACTACCATTTCTTACTATAAGACATAACGGCAATTTTATCGAATAAAACCTATTACTAGCTAATAATTTTGTTTTATTATTGTATGTACTATCGAAGAACTTCATATCTAAGCAGTTTGAAAACAAAATCCCGTGAACACGATGACGACATCTGTTACCGCCCCGGTCCTATAGCCGCCGAGCGCTGCAAGCAGAAATAGTGCTTACGGTGTATAGATATGAAGTTCTTCGATGGTACTAGCGACCCGCCTTTTCTTCGCACGGGTGCAATGGCGACATGTCAAAACATCGAGATTTCTGTGCTTTATTTATTTATTACCTAAACTGAACCAGCTCGCGGTAGTCGGCACTGTATGATGGCGCCTGTGACAGCTTACCAATTATAAAAATACAGCTTATCCATCCGATAAATTATAGTTCTAGCGGTAGGTAACGCTATTATTGTATCCCGTAACACAATGTATTTTTACTCCTAAGAAAAGCGACTTTGTTTTATTGTATGTAAATGTATTAATCCTTATATATTATTTTCTCTATAACTTGTGCTAGATTGGTTACTTGTTATTATAAATGAGCGCGACATTCGTGTACTCGCGCGACTTACGCTTAGGTCGTGGCCTAACCCTGCGTCCTAACAGAAAGCGACTGTCACGCGAATATGATCGTTTTACCTGACGACGTACTTGATCAATCAGGTCGCGTATGTACCTACTGTAGATATGTATGTTATATTTATATAAACAAGCGCGACGATCTTGAACTCCGCTTTCGGTTAGGAACAAGGGTTAGACTTATTCTCTAGGATCATTTATTTTGTAGAAGCCCAGCACAGTTCGGGTGAGTTCATGAGACATATAATTTCTGGTTGATCTCGTCTCACTAACGGCGAGAACTTGCACGTGCATAACTAAGTGGCCAGGATTATTCACCAGCAACTTGCTTTGAAATACAAACTTGTAGAATCTGAGGTACCCCTATTATATTTACAAGTATGAATGTACGAAATCGAGCATGTCACATTGTACTGGAATCGATCTATCATTACTGACAAGACTACTGTCGCCAATAAGCTTGATAAAGTGGTGATAGATCGATTAGCGCGCCGCGCAATGATAGTTTTTTACTATTCCGCATGACGAGAACCTCGTGAAAACTGAGAAAGTGAAACTAATCAAATATTTCAACTTGGCACACGAGATTATTAACATGTGGAATGTGAGGTCGGCTGCCATTTTGTCGATTGTCGTGACAGGCCATTTGTATGGATTAGCGATTGGCCTGATTGCCGAAAGCCTCGACCAACATCAATCGAGGCTTTCGTTAGGCGGTTGAATCTAAAGCCTGAATCAAAAGGGTATTCCTCGATACGGCTTGCATTGTGAAGAGGTTCGTGACTCCCTAACCACCGGTAGCTTGAACCCTGCTCCCGACATCGATGGATCCCCATATTTTAAAATGTTTTAATTTTTTACACAAATATTTTAAAATGTAAATGTTAGATAAAATAATGAATAAAGGCAATAATAATAAATTTATTGAACCAATGTTACAATTCACGCGTCTTGCTGAGCCTAATTCACATAGTAGGGTCGCTTCTGAAAGTTGTGAAGGAAAAAAAAATGTGTGGAGTAAATCTACCTTGGGCAAGTCATGCAGCTCGGTAGACACATCTTTGAAAAAAAAAAGTCGACAGAAGGATCCAGTTGGGTTGGGCATCGTTTGGAACACTTCGTCAAGTCTTCTCGTTGCATATTCCGCAATGCTTGAAGACTAACTAAGGTATTCAACCAGTGCGTCCTGCCCGTTAGGACATACGGTGCAGAAACGTGGACACTGGCGAGCGACCTTGATTTTGCAAGGTTGCGGGCTATGTTCGGAGTTTCTTTGAATGATCTTCTCGTTTCTTTCGTTTTTCTGTTTTGTGTTATAGGTACCTATATAGTCTATTATCAATTTTCTGTTTCATATGATTTATGTACTACATGTGGAAACTTGTAATTGCCCATATTTTGTATAAACTATTACTTACTGTATCTGTTTAGCTGTAAGTTTTCCTAAAAATAAAATAAATAAATAAAATCAGAAAAGGAAGTTATCCGGAAAAGAACTGGTATTACCGACGTAGCTTGCAGAGTACTTACCTATAGACTTTGTTTATTGTCATTTTATACTCTATGTGTGTGCTGTTAGAGGTGAGATCTGCTTAAACTTGAAATCTCTTACTCATACCTACAATCTTAAAACTAAATGTTTCTACACTTTGAATACGATTTCTTGTACTTATTCTATCCAATCTGATTTATTTAATATACTTTTCGCATTATTTTGCCACCACTTGCTATTTAAGCCGACTTGTATTACCTATAACTCGTACTTGGCACTAAGTCTGAGTGTACCTTATATTTTGTCGATCATTTTTCTGGTGTTACTTTTGAATTATTATGGCACCTATTAGTATTTACTATCAAAATGTTCGAGGGCTGCGGACGAAAACATCTGTTTTCTACAGAAAAGTTTGTCTGAATTCTTTTGATGTCATTTGTCTGACGGAAACATGGCTTATTGACGGTATATCTAACAGCGAATTGTTTGATGATAGATATTTTATATGGAGGCGGGATCGAAGTTACTCGCAAACTAATCAAACGATGGGTGGGGGGGTTTTAATAGCCATACGTCGGGAACTAGTTGCCGATGTCCGCAATGAATGGTGCTCGTCTGCCGAGGATCTGTGGGTTACCTTAACCTTACACCAAAAGAAACCTAAAGTAACCTATAAAATACATTTATGTGTTGTGTATATATGTAGCCAGCAATCTGGCAACTCTTTAATGATACAACTCAATAACTTTTCTAGTAATTTAGCGGATATTATTCTTAAACATCCCACAGATAAGTTTTTAGTGCTCGGTGATTTTAACCAACCGAATATTGACTGGCACGCTGCGGCGGACGGTGATCATCTGTGTCCTAGTAACTTGCATGGTCCCATTCAAACCAGCTTTTGTGATACTCTCACCGCTTGCAATTTGCTACAGTACAACTCACATCGTAACGTGAATTATAGGCTTCTTGACCTCGTCTTGTCTAACAGTGAAGTAGCTGTCACTTGCAGCCTGGATCCCCTATTGCACGAGGACTCACATCATAAGGCACTCTGCATTTCTGCCGACTTCGTTCAACTTCATCAGCTGCATTCTCGACCTCGAGTCAAGTTCTTGTATGCCGAGGCAAACTATGACGCCATAATTGAAGAAATGATGGCAATTGATTGGCCATTAGAGCTAAATTGTAGGCCCCTTGAAGAAGCTGTAATTTTTTTTTATGACATTATTAACTTGCTTCATAATACACATATCCCATCTAAAACTATCGCTCCGAGGGGTAAGTATCCTCCTTGGTACAAGAGCCCTCTTATTAAAATAATTAAAGAAAAGTCAAAATTTCACTCAAAATTTAAAACCTATGGAAATCTCTCGGACTATCAATCTTTTGTTACCTTACGTCGACGGGCCAAAGATCTGGAAAATAAAATGTTTGATGACTATATAGCAAACATTGAATTAGCCATTTCTAAAAATCCTAGGGCTTTTTGGCAATATGTTAAATCTAAACAACAAACCAACTGTTACCCATCACTATTAAGGTTTGGTGAAGTGTCGTCTAGTCACGGGGAGGAAATCTGCAATATGTTTGGCGACTGTTTCTTTTCGAACTTTCAAGAGCGACGCGACGCAAATGAATTCTTAGCCCCTGCGAGAATGGATCAGTCTACTGGGCTCGTTTCGGACATCTGCTCTATTGATGTGCAGGAGGAGGAGGTTTTTCGCTTGCTAAAGCAAGTGGATATGAACAAATCCGCTGGTCCGGATAATATTTCACCAATATTTATAACCAAATGTGCCAGATGTCTATCCATTCCATTGACATTATTATTCAAACAGTCATTCGACTTGGGAGTGGTGCCTACAATCTGGAAGTCGGCGTATATAACGCCGATTCATAAAAAAGGACCTAAGGACAACGTTGAAAACTATAGACCGATCTCCAAACTCTGTGTGTTCGCTAAAATTATGGAGAAATTCATACACGTTCAACTTTCTTCTTCGCTTAAATTAAGTTTCTCCGAACATCAACATGGATTTTTAAAAGGTCGCTCCACTACATCCAATCTCGTGGTCTGTAGCGACTATCTTTCAGAGCATATGTCCAGGAGGTCTCAGGTCGACGTTATATACACTGACTACAGCAAATGTTTTGATCGAATAGATCATGCGCTTCTTATGCGCAAATTGCTAGGGATTGGTGTGAGGGGTAGCTTGTACAGATGGTTTGTATCATATGTTGAAAATAGATGCCAGACTGTAGTCCTCAACGGTTATACCTCGAGAGCGATGTACATTCCGTCGGGGGTTCCACAAGGATCCTTATTAGGACCTCTTTTATTCAATATCTTTGTAAATGACATCGCCTCTTGTTTCTTAAATTCAAAAATTTTATTATATGCGGATGACATGAAAATTTTGAGTCAAGTGTCAACCATTGAGGATGCACATCTATTACAGGAAGATCTGGGCCGGTTCCATGTCTACTGCGATCAAAATAGGTTGGATTTAAATATTTCCAAGTGTTATGTGTGTACATATACTCGTAAGCCAAACCCTATTAGGTATGATTACAAATTATCGAATACCTCAATTGCCAGAGTCAACGTCATCAAGGACCTTGGGGTGACTTTTGACTCAAAGCTTTTGTTTGATGTGCACATTGACAATATAGTCAACAAGGCTTCTAAAGCGTTGGGTTTTATTTTTAGGGTCTCCTCCGAGTTTAAGAATGTCAAAACTATGAAAATTCTATACTGTGCTTTTGTCCGTAGCCATCTCGAATATGCTTCTCAAATATGGAATCCAAATTACAATGTTTATATTGATCGCCTCGAAAGTATACAAAGGCGATTTTTAAGGTACACTCAATATCGTTCAAATACTTATCTTCCAAACTATACTAGTCGGTGTAAGAAATTTCATATTCTTCCTTTAAACGAGCGAAGAAAAATTGCAGATCTTGCTTTCCTATTTAGTATAATGAACGGGTCTACTGACGTATCTGAGCTGGTGGCCAGGATTGGACTTCGTGTACCGTCTGTGTTACTTCGGAGACCTCATCTCCTTCATGTACCTATTGTGAAAACTATCTATAGGCAAAATACATACATTTTAAGAGCATGTCGAATGTTTAATAATGTGTGCCGGAATGTTGACCTTGATTTATTTACCAATAGTGTCCAGCAATTAAAGAAAGTGTTAAGTAACTTGTTCTTTGGAGGGTAGCATTATTTCTCAGTTGTTTCTGTTTAACTCTAACGCTGTTTGTACCTTTTTGTAAATTTTATACATAAGTTTATATTTCTCAGTTGTTTCTGTTTAACTCTAACGCTGTTTGTACCGTTTTGTAAATTTTATACATAAGTTTATATACGTGGAAACTTGTAATTGGCTTTCTTCTAAATATTACTACTGACTACTCGAATGTATTAGCTGTAAGTTTTCTTAAAATTAATAAAATAAAATAAAATAAAATAGTGAACTGGCAGTGGGCTGGCCATGTTTGTCAAAGGACCGAAGGCGGAGGACAGGGTGTTGTGGCGCCGGCTGGGAGAGGCTTATGTCCAGCAGTGGACTGCGATAGATTTATACAATTTCATTCTTATGGGTTAAGTACACATGGTTCAAAATCGTTTGAGACTTAAGCTACCCGTCTACCGCTAGCTAAACTAAGTTAGTTTAGTTTAGCTCGCCGGTTTTTCATACATGTGCGTGATGTGCGTCCACCGACATGTCACTCTACTTTTTGATATTTATGAAAGTCGTAAGTTCAGGTCCATTCTTATTCATACGAAACTACCTTATGAAATGGGAACTACAATTAATTCAATTGTTAATTTTGCCTTTCAAAAGTATCTATTATATATTTTTAAAAATGACTTGTGACCTCCCGGGGGTCGCCGAGTTGACATCCTAAGTCCTATTTCCGTGCCTTTACAATCATGAGGGGGCCCAGTGTTAGTCACAAGGAAACTGCGTGTAGTCCGGTTGGCCGCCAAGACTGTTGCCACCTCGAGCTGTATCGACCCTCCGATCTCTCCCCTCGCTCGAGACTTGATTTTTAACATGCTTTTATTAGGTCGACCCGTATGTATGTAACTATGTAATCAAATCTAAGAAAACTAATTTAACCATCTTCTAAAGATCGTAGCGTTAAGAAAATTGGCAGTTGTATGTGATTTTGATGACAATACAATAACATGGTACTGTCGAGCTGATCTGATGATGGAGCCGGAAGATATGAACTGGAACTTCATGATGGATGATCGTATCATAGCAGTGTTTGGACTTGTTAGAAAGGTCTTGTAATGAACTTTGACCAGGTTTCAAGGTGTGAATACGCCTATAGGTGTAAAAGCGTGTTTTTTAAACTATTAATATTATTTTCTTTTGCTATTAATTTTAAAACTATTTAGAGAAGAATTCCTCTACATAGTTTTATTAATGTCCGCCAAGAACAAAAAAGGCACATAGGGCTTCATAAATTTCGGTCATTGACTTTTAGTTGGAAAAACCAATAAAAATGTGCTAATTATACTTTTGGGAACCAAACCGAAGATTTTTTTTTTATATCGTTGCAAATTTTACAGGGAATTGGCTACGTGAGATAAGATATTATGAATGAATAAAATATGTTTTAATTTTATAGAATACTTTTAATTTGCTTGCACACAGCCTCTATTGAGAACAATGTTAAGGAATATGTAAAAAGCCTGGACAAGACAAACAAAAATAATTCAGGGGGAACCAAATACCACAACATCTTTACATCTGATCAATTGAACGATAATAGCTCTATTTGAACGATAAATAATTACAAGCAAAATCAAGTAGAGCTATTCACGAATAGATCGGACCGTATTCTAGTTACACTATTACATGCATAATTAATGTGATATGGCCAGTTCAGTTTCTTAAAACATAAAATGTCAACAGATATAAGATAGGTATTAGGTATCGCGTACCTGTTCAATTCCAATATAATTAAAAACATAACTCAAAAAAGTTGCGCAGGAATAGTAGCAAATTTATAACTATATGTAATTGAGATGAAAGCTTTATAATAATAATATACTTTGATGTTTTATGGGAAACAAATATGTATATAATATCTTAACACATTTATAATTACTATTTTAAAATCAACTGTATTAAAAGTACAAAGATCAATGTGATTTGGAAAAAGGTCCCAGTTGACAGTGTTTAGTCAGTTGTGTGCACATCTCCTGTACTTATATTATCACGAGGACGAGGCACGCACGAGGTACTGAGCGATGACGGCGGCCACGAGCGGCCTCTCGCACCGCGTCACTATCGTCACTTGCGTGACATAACTTATACAAGAATCTAGAATTACGTAAGTATTAATAACTGCATATATCATACATCTAAACTCAAGTAACTTATTTTTTATTCAGTTTCAAGTTTTAATATTTTGCTTTTTTTTTATTCTTTTTTTATTTATTTTTATACCATAATCTCTCGTTTGTTAACCACAGCGCGTTGTTGCCGGTGAAATCTGCCTTCCACGAATGAATTTGTCCGTCATAATACATTTATATCGTGGTGATGCTGCTAATGCAACACACCGTCGAGATCCACATGAACTATTCAACTTTTTCCGGTTTGCGGGTGTACTGCGGGCGAGGAGGCCGCGTCGCGCCGCGAGCTCCACCACGAGGTCCCCCTCTGCCGCGGCCCTTGAAGCCGCCCTGGTAGCTCTGGTTATCGTTGTATCTGTCACGACCACCATTTTCATTCTGCTGGTGACTATCACCTGTGTCACCGTTACCGTAGTATCCATCGCGATCGTCTCCTCCGCGACTTTGGTAGCTGTCTTTGCTATGTCGGTTCTGATATCCGTCATACTGCCTGCTCTGGTAGCCGTCCTTCCCGGATCTGCCCTGGTAGTCGCCAGGGTGTCTACCGCGGTAGCCACCCTCCCCTTGTCTATTCTGGAATGCGCCGCGACCGCGATGTCCGTTCGGAGCGCCCCTGGCACCGCCTCCGCCACCGCCACGTCCGAATCGCCGGTACCTAGCTTGGCCGTCACCTTGTCCGTGAATTTTACGTTCCCCACCATCGTCGCGGTCGGGACTTCCACCCTCCTTAATCTCATCGTCATTTTTGTCGTCCGAGGGAGACACGCCCGGGCGGCCCTCCATGACGGGCGGCGCGGCCTGCGGGCCGGGCGGCGGCACCTGCAGGGCGGGCGCGTGCGCGAGCGCGGCCTGGAGCGGCACGCCCGGCAGCGGCACGCCGGGCGGGAAGCCGGCCAGCTCGGGGTGCGGCGGGAAGTGCGGCTGCGGCGGCATCGGCAGCGTGCCGGGCTCGGCCACGCGCCCGCCTGGCAGCTGCACGAAGTGTTGGTTGGTGAAAGTCTGAGTTGGAATCGGCCCGGGCGGCGACGGCTGATTGGGGATCACTGGTGGTTGCGGCGTGCCGACGGGGCTGTCTATCTCAGACTCTTGCAGGAAGAAGAAATTCTGAGACCCTATCACTTCGGCGATAGGTCTCTGTTGAGGATATTGCTGGGCGAAATACGCATGCTCGACCTCCTGCAACGTGATAGGCGGCAGCGGCCGGAGCGGGTAGGCCGGCGCAGGCACGACGGCGGGCGCGGGCGGCACGGGCAGCGCGCCCGGCGGGTACGCGCCCGAGACCTCGGCCTCCACCTCATTGTCCACCACTTCCACAGGCTCCATTTCCGGTACTAGAACATGACTCTCTTCTATCTCTGATGCTATAATATCTGCTGAACGGTCAAAGTAGCCACATTCGTGAACTGCACTCACGATCTCCTTGATATGAGTATAAGTAGTACCCAATATTTCTTTCGGCCTGCCGTCAATTATAGCATACAAATGTTCAGCAGCTTTTGCAGTTTGGATATGGAATCCAGGTTGACCTTCTTCATTTACCTCATGCTTGGGTGTCACTTCAGGGTACCTGGAAAATACATATGTAGTTTGTAATTTTGGCAACAAAATAGTAGGCTAGGTAGCTTTGAGATTTCTATCAGCATGCCTCTGGCACTGTTTATTGCAATATTTTGCACTTTTTCTGAACAATGAATAAAACTGATCCGTCACGCTCGGCTCATTGACGCTGCTCGGGTAGTCTCGGCTCCAGGCGGTTGGTGACGCTGACTAGCTTTTACTCAGCTCCAGTCGTAAGTTTTCACTCCTATTGTGTGGTCATAGGGCCGTTTTTAGTGAATGTGATGCAAATAAAAGTAATTTTTTTTTCTCTTATAAGCACAAACCCTCTTTTTTAAACCCACCCCCCTCTATTATTTTCACTTGTATCATGGGTGCATTATTACAATTATTAATGTAATTACATTCTGGAATAGAACCTAAAATCTGTTAAAATTGTAAATGTATTGTAATGTAATTTAAATTATACTTACAGATCATCTAGAATTTTTAGATCTTCTTCTGTAAGCTTTGCTGCACCATTGGCTCCATTGAGAAAGTCATCTCTAGCTTCTGTATTTCCCATTTGGTTAAGACAATCCAAAACAAGTAAAACTTCTCGAATTTTGCTGGTTTCCGCTGCATACCGCACCCACGCATCCTGTATTTGAATAATTTATGGCATTTTATTGAGTGTCTTGTCGTTAGAATTTACAATTAGAGATTATTTACTTGTTTAATATAGCCATTATACAAAATTATAAGAAAAATCTATTTGAAGCTCTAATTACACTCTTTTTGTTGATCTCCTCATGACAGTATGGCTATCCTATGAAAATTTTAGTACCTTTTCATAAAGAAAGTTAAAAGTTGAAAATTCAGAATTTGAAGTAGGATAACTTCATTTTCAGAATTTTCCATTATGAAAATAAATTATTTACCTTTTTTGCTTGTTTTTTAGCCTCACGCTCTGCAGAAGTAGCTATTGACGTGACTTGCTTAGACAGCTCCCTTGCAAACTCCAGTGTTTGAGCAACCTCATCATATTTAGCAACTGCCACTTTTTGATCACTATTTAGTTCTTTTCCAGCTTTTTGCAAGTCTCGATATGATGTCAGCTTGCTCTGTAACAAATTTAAAATTCCAGAAGCATTTAATAGTATATATATTATATGAGTTTATCCAGATTGTTATTTTCAATAGAATTTAAACTGAAAAAGATAGAAAATAATACTATATTATCTTCACAATTATCAGCATTCTGTCTTTTGCTTCTATTTCACATAATTTAGACTGGCCATCAATAAAAAATACCAAGACAAATATTATGTAAATAAACATTACTTCTAGTGTTTATACCACTGCTGAAAGACTACTCACTAACAGTTGTTAGTATCAGTAGAAAAATAGAGTGCATAAGCAAATGTTAATGGACACTCACTCAACACAGTATATATATACTTATGTACCCAAACACAAAAAAAATAATGCCTATGGGATTAAGTCCACCTCTGGACATTTTGTGTGCTTAAAGTATAAATAAATAATCTATAATTGCACAACAATTCCCATATTTGAACCAACTTCATGAAATAAAAAATCTATACATATTGCACAAGATGTGCTTCAAAAATGTAATATGTGCTCTCTTTCCAATTGTTCTGATAATAGATGATAATTTTACAATATTAATAAGTTCTCAAAATGCAAAAATGCAGTGGTCAAGCATTCATATGCTTGATAATTTTGTGTTTATTTTGCTTTACAAAAAATTGCTTTTTAACAAAATAACTCTAAAAGTATTAAACTGTACTAGATATGTGTTTCAAAGCTACAACATAGTAAAAAATATAATATGTAAGCTTCCTGTGTGTACTACAATACAACAATATAATATTATAATTTTTTGAGCTTTAACAATACATTCTTCTTCACCTTTACACAAAAATATAAACTAAATCAATTCATGGACTCCAATCAATGTGCCTATGATATAAATAATGCAATGTTGTTATAAAGTTATATAGACAAAGATATTTAAGGCTGATTACTATAATCAAGTTTGATATTATGTATAAAAACATTGTTTATCATGCCCCTTAGTAGATAGCCAAACTGGTAAATGATAATGTTGGTTGGTAATTCGAAGATTGACCTTCCCCTAATACCATATTTAACATGAACTAATACAATGTAAACTTCAGGGCGTCATGGTTTATTGTATCGTCAACATACCATGAGCACATGTGTGAAAATGGCGTCAAGTCTGCGGCAATATTTTACGCTATGAGCGGGCAAAATGTATGCGTTCTTAGACTTAGCCAAAACATGATAAGCTTCACAATGGATAACGGTTTATCGAAAAACAGGGAATCATTATAAATACTATAAATCGGTTCGTAACTGTTGACTATTAGCATGTACATACCTTTCTTTTCTCCAAATTACGGATTTTGTGTTCAAGAATCGTCATAATTTGTCGTATTGGAGAATTGTCCATAGCCTCCGAAGAGGCTGGTTTCTCAGACTTTGCATTCGCAGCTGAAGGCATCCTTCACAGGCAACAACTCTTCCCGGATTGCGTATGGTGGTGGTTGAAGAGATAGAGATAGAATTTTCTATCTATCTTTATAACCACAAAACAACTGTCATTCCGAGATGAACGACGCAAGTCGTAAACGCATTTCTTTTGGTAGATTGGTACATCTGAAGATATTATTTAGTCTGGTAACATTGAAAAATTATTACGCGAGCCCCACCTCTTGCTTCTAACCTCGACAAACCATCACAAATCCATATGTGGATAGAGCGTTTGGTTCGGCTTGTGAGGGCTTGCAAGCTTGAATCTTCCGGCAAAACGCTAGCGATGCGTTTGTGCTTGTTTGTCAAAGACTTATGTTGTTTGTGCTTTTGTAGAGCTTTGTAATTTGGGGCCAGAACCAAGCAAGCGTGGCGAACCCGAGTGTCACCGGCGACTAAATAATACCTAGCATAGTGGTACACGATCAGTGGTGATTTCAAAATCTCACGTTCACAAAAAGATTTAGACATCGCTAGCGACTAATCGTCCACAATCGTCTGTCAAAATCTGTGTGTGGACGTGTTTAGAAATCGCCAGCTAGTCGCTGCGAGTGTATCCTAATCCTAAATAATACTATAAGTGTGAAAGTGAGTTTGCTAGGCTTGAATTTGATGAAATTTGAAACAGGGTCTACCCCTTAACCTGGAGAAGGACATAGGCTACTTTTCATCCTGGAATGCGGACAAAGTCGCACGCAACAGCTAGTCTAACATATGATAGTGCTTTCCATGCTGTTCATGCATGCCAGTGGTCCATGCACAGGCCTGCCACGTGTGAGCGTGCAATGCGTGCGTCGCACGAGGGCGCCCGCAGTCAGGGGGCACAAAAGTATACGATTTGATATGCTGTACTTTTTTGTCATTGTTTCATCATTTTAAACTAATGGAATATAAAAAAATTCAAGCTCATTCCGCTCGTTCTTGCAGCCTGCGTTTTCTCAATTCTTACCTAATAAACTTTTATGCTTAAGACTACTTAAGTGACGTCTATTGTAAGTAAGTGAAAAGAAAATCTCACCTAGCAGAGACGGGGTGCAAAAATGTTGGAGCTTGCTTAGCTCGCTCATGCATCTCCGACAAAATAACGTCTATTTCTAAATTAATGGCATGGCCGGATTAACGACGCAACAGGCAAATGCTATGAGCGGGCATTCACCGCCCGCGTGCAGAACCGACAATGCCACCCAGAGTTGGTGTGGAACCCTTTTTTCAAGATATGTTTTATACGAAAACGCCACTTTGTTAGTCTGACTACAAGAACTTAAAACCTATGCTTCGATGTGCCTCTCTCGCCTCGCACCGGCAGGATTATTTTCAGGGAATTGCGGCTTCAGTGCAAAATTATGCTTTCCTTTCACATTTACTTACTAAGAGAACCTTCGATTCAAGAGCAAGCGAAGCGAGCTAGAAAAATTATACAACGAAAATTCAATGTTTTTAAACAAAGTCGTTCTTTTCCTCGTACTCCTTAACACGCAAATTACTTGAACCAGATTACTTTCTTCAAACAATACTAATTAAGTTTAGTACCTACTTTTGTAAAAACCTGCATGATCGATTTTTCGAATAGCAAACGATGTTTTTGCCAAGAGAATCTAGGGTGTAATAGCGAGCGAAGCGAGCTTGAAAATTTCGCCACTACGGACAGATTAGGGTTTATTTTTACGATCTATACAGGCATAGGAGTTACTTCTTACACATAAGTCTACAGACCTCGGAGAGGTTAGATTGTTTTTGATCATTCATATATAATAATCCGTTGTACCTATCGGTGGTATCTATACGTACCATAATTTGAATTTTTGTAAGTCCCAAGCGCGGCTTCTTGCGGTGGGCCTGTCCATGCATTCCTACCATAAACAAATATACACCTGTTAACAGTGCTACCAGTTTACCGCTTTTGGCGCTAGATATACCTAGCGCTGTTTTGATAAACTTAGCGCGCAACAGTAAAAAATAGCGCCTAGTGGATAAACTAGCGCTTTTTTATTTCTAAGATGGCAGCACAGAGTGTTTTACGGCATGTTTAAATGAGTTTTTATTTTTTGAAATTCATTACAATTTAAAACAATTAGCGCCTTTCTGCTGTTATGAACTGGATTAACTGCTGTCAATAGCACCTGCTATGATTTATCTTTTAATTACATTTCATATGTTAAGATGTATGTGGAATAAGATGTATAAGATACTTATTATTTCTGTATCTCATTTTTTTTACAATAAGCGTTTGAATTTAGCGCGAAATGGTTTTTTTTATTGCTAGGTTGATTTTATAAAATCTTTCGCTTTTTGAATCGCTGTTGGCGCTGAATGGGAATTTTAATCCGGCAAAACTGCCTGTGCAGCGTTGCCAACTCTAAGGCCCGTATTACAGAACGTAACTCAAGACTCAAGCATTACTTCAAAAAACTCGTTTAAAGCCTTTTGATTGGTTGAAACTAGTTTTAAGTAATGCTTGAGTCTTGAGTGAGCTTCTGTAATACGGGCCTAAATAATGGATTACGGTGTTCCCAGTATATAAATACGGTAGGTTTAAAAAAAATACGGTATATTTAAAAAAGGAGCGGAAATTACATTGTAGTTTGATAAAAAAACCGCATACATTTTGTGTGAACATGATCATGCTTGTCTTCTGTGCATGTCTTCTGATGGCAGAAAGTTGACATATTTTTTCTTCTTCTTATTACCTGTTGTGCCAATAAATTTCACAAAGTACATTACCTGAATAAAGAAAGTTGGTAATAAAAATGTTAAGAAGTCTGTCAATTAGGCAACTCTTTAATTTGTACGTATTAATTATCTATGGTTGGGGAATTTCTCCTAGTCCACTGTTACATTATTACGTAGAATGTTGCCATTTTATGGCAAAAACATACGCTCAATATTCCATCTGCCGTATTACGGTGTTTTTTGACACCGTAATTATATATTATTACGGTAGGCGGTGAATCAATGCAGGATACGGTGTTTTTACCGTAAATACGGTGTAATTGGCAACACTTCTGTCAAGTGTCAACTGATTTGTGCGGTTGGTACTCCGAGCGATACTCCAGGAAGGTTTTTGGAGGTTATTTTTTCAGCCACCACTGGTTTTGAAAGCGAAACTTTGTTGTGCAATTTCGATTTTCCGTGCAACAATTTTAACTTCTATTTCAGGTAGGCAAATATTGGACCTCGTCATGTTTCCAGCCTTCAGGGTAAGTAATATTTTCCTAATATACTACGTATACCATAGATGTAATAATGAAAACTAGCGTACCTAAACATCCTTTACCGGCTGATAAACTGTTTTCATTTTAAAATCACCACCCAATGTACAATCTTACACCTGTCTGTCTGACCCAAATTTGATTACGGAGTAACAATAATGACTGTACGCTCTGGATCAGTTTATTTTTGTTTCATTTTTTTTTTGTTGTATTCGCACTTAACCTACGTATTTGGTCCGAACTACTTAGCTAGAAACTTACTTTTGCTAATTATATTTTTTTTTAACTTTTACTACTTGTAAATAGCGTTTTTGTTTGAATGTTATGCTTTATTTTTTTCCTTTATAAACAATTTTCTTACAATTTATTAAGGTAATTAAAAATTATATTTAAGTACAAAATAAATTAACAGCACATGTATATGTTTGAATTGATTTTATCTAAAGTTTCTGGTAATATTAGAAAAATACCACAGTGCATTTTTAAAACAGTCCATTGGTACTAAGTAGATCAATAAAATTGTGGCAGGTAAGTTCACCATAAAGCAGTTCTAAACAAATTTTTTAGTTCCAATAATTGAAGGTTCTCAACTTTTGTGCCTTCATTAATAAAAATTTACTCAATACGTATTTATCACATTAATTCTTATTTAAAAGTAAACTTCGATAAATATTGCAATAGTTTAAAAATATATAACTATGTGCTTCTGCTTAAATAGTTATAAAAAAATAAAAAGAAAACTATTCCTGGGAAATTCATATAGTTGCTTTATCCAATATTTTTGTATTTGCAGATACCACATATGGTGCGGAAAGTCGCTGGAATTCAACAAACTGTGATTAGGCACAATTCCCAAAAAACAGAAAAAAGTTAGTATTACTTACCAGTCTAACATAAAACTCTGATGTTTCACAACTTCACACTACAGTATAACATAAACTAACTTACGATTAGTGGATAGTGTACTTACATACGAAAGTAAAGTCAGTCTCTATAAAAAGTAGTTTATAATATAAGTGTGAACACCAGTCGGTCGATTCTGTAAAAATATCACCCTGAAACTTAGGTGAAGTGAGCTGTCACTGTCACAGAATCAACCGGCTGATGCTAGGGATTGACACTATTGACAGCTCACTTCAACCACGTTTTCACGGTGAGACTTTTACAGAATAGCACTATTGAATTTAATTTAAGAAAATTAATGAAGTAGGCTGGTTCAAGACACATTTATCTTCAATGTTTTTATTTTTTTTCAGCATTAAATCTAGTTACATTACTGGGCAGAGTTGGTGCTGATCCACAGAAACGAGGTTCAGAGGAACATCCAGTAATAAACTTTCCACTAGCCACTCATTACAGTTACAAATATGAATCAGGTGACATGTTGCAAAGAACTGACTGGCATAGAATAAGTATTTTTAAGCCTGGTCTTAGAGATACAGTGTACAAATATTTAAAGAAAGGCCAAAGAGTGTATATAACCGGAAAACTATCATATGGAGAGGTCAAAATGGATGATGGTCAAGTTCGAACTGCTTCCACAATTATAGCAGATGATGTCGTATTTTTCCAAAATGCACCACCAGAACATTCATAGAATGGAAAATATTGTTAACTGATTAAGTTTAATTAGATTCTAAGAGCAATTTCATTGTACGTAATTATAAATACAAATAAAGAAATCCTTATGTAATCGTTTTTTTTTCTTTAATATCGGTCTTGATGATAGGTCCTAAGTAAGTTTTCTTTTTGTTCTGAGGCATTTTTTTGAGGCGGGGCAAATACTGTCCCCCTGCCAGTCCTATATGTATAAAGAGCACAAAGAGGACCTATAAAATGTTGGCAGCAACATATTAATCAAATTTTATCGATCGATAATGTGCCAATACAACAGGGGCGCCAAAACCTTTGTAAAAAAGAAAGAAATAGAAAGATTATATGTGCTGCGCGGTGGTGTACTTGTCTGCTCCGTTTGAATTTGTCGCCCCCCTGAAGTTGACGCCCGGGCATGGGCCCCGTGAATGCGCGCGACCTTCTATTTTTCACTATATGTCGAGATTCCACATAGGACCTAAAGAGATACAACAAAAATATTTCGTAAAATAGGGGTGGTAAAAATGCATGTGAAGGTAACAATAGTAAAATAATTTCATGACGGCCAAAAATCTGCTCAGAAATTTAAAAAAATCCCAATCGAAGAAAGCTTGCATCATTAGGACTTAATTTTTTTTTATTGCTGAGTAAATACTATAGTAACGGTAGTATCAGAAACATAAGTTGTAAGTACGTACCTAAGTAAGAACATCTGTTGCAAAACGATGTACCTACTTAGGTAGTCTCTTATCGGCCGTAAATCTGCTCAGAACTGAAAAATATCACAATCGATGAAAGCTTGCATAATAGGGAATGCAATAAACATATGTGTCAGTCCAGGCATAAAGGGTCCAGTAGTGGGGTATTGAGTTAAGACTGGATTCGGTATCTAGAATAGTCAATTGATAGTATGGATTGAAAAAATAATCAAAAAGTAGCACACGTTTTTTTTATCAGACATTTGAAGTTGAAATTCTGAAAAAGCTTGATTTGAGAAAAAGCATTTTGAAAGTTTGAGTGAAAAAAAAACACACTTTTACTTGCTTGTTACGTAGATTTTTATTCATTATTGTAGATTGATATGTTTTCCATAGAATCAACTTATAATTATACTTTTGACATCAAAACTAAAACAATTATTATCAAAATAAAAGAAGGATACACAGTCTAGTAAAAAAGGTCCACTTGCCGATATTTAATAAAAAGTTAGTTATTGCGATAGTAATTAACAATAAAAAACTAAAATTAAGTATTCTTACTCTATTTAGGAACTAACAAAATAACAAGACAGGCTTTTTTCAAACATTACTGCAACAGAATAATGATTATTTTAGCCACTGGTACCTTTTATGTAATGTCATAAAAGGTACCAGTGGCTAAAATAATCATTATTCTGTTGCAATAATATTTGAAAAAAGCCAATACAAACATAAAAATAAAACTTATTCTATTTGGGACTCCAACTTACGTTTTGGACAAAAATAAATTCCTCCTCGCACCTGATTCCTATGACCAACCTGTTTGCAGTACGAACATGTTGGTTTTTGTCGAATACTCTTTTCAATTGATGGTTTCTGAAAAGAGTACTCGACAGATGTTGTTGGGACAGAGTTGTGGTCAACATCAACATTTGGAATGGGTTTCGGGCATAAAATGTCTTTAGATTCTTCACGTACAAATTCACGAATCTTATTATAAAGATACGATTTTCTTTCGTACGTCATGCCTGCAGGGGATTTTTCTAAAGGAAAACCGTATACTTTATTCGGGTTCAAAACCTTTGATACAGTTGGTTGACTGTCAGTATATTTTTTGTAACATAACATGTGCCCTCTATTATCTTCATTTGTTTCAAAATGACTAAAATGCAGAAGTTGGTTAATAGTTACACAATCAGGTTGAAAAAAATTGGCCCAGTCGTAAGTTTTCACAAAAGTTTCTCCTTTCTCATCACCAGTTAGAACAGCTACTATAGATTTTTAGAAGTGATCAGTACGGGGTATTGAAACGTATTTTATTCCCAGAATATCGACATGCCACCCACTGGTACCTTTTTAGTAAACTTTTTTCATAAAGTTTCTGGTACTTAGAAACATCGTATATAGTCATTTACTATATGAAATTGTAGATAATTGAGCATTTATTTATAACCAATTAAAATCGCGAAATGCAATTTTTATACCCAACTTTACAAAACCTCTTATATCTCGGAAACTAAATGCCGCGCACTGGACCCTTTTCGCTTGGACTGACACATATTATTTTGTAATTCGTTGTAAATATTAAATTACATCGTTAAAGAAATTTGTTATTATTTTACCACACGTTTTCACAAAACTGCAGCGCGGGCTCGAGCTGCGCCTAACTCAATTATTTTTTCTTTCATTACGCGTACCGCTTTAGTACCTAAGTACATAAAGTTAGAAACATATTTTTTGAATAATTCTCTGTGACGCGGCCAGAGAGTAGGTGTACTGTATCACACCGGCGCATCCCTAGTATCCTGAAACAAGCTCTAACTCCATCTATCCTTTCTTGCTTTGATGGACACATCTTGAGCAGAAATACTGAGTAACAGGCTTTTGAGTTTAGGTGTCGTTTCGACCTGAAGACCTACTGTTAACTTTTTCCACGAATGCACCAGATGGCGCTATCTTTGGTTTTCTGATGTTGCTGAATATTTATTGCATCATTTTCTAAATAGGCTTTCAATCATTATTTTTTGGATTTGGGGCTCGACCCACCTGCGACATGTAGCTTATCAGTTATCACCATAGAAGAGCTTCGTCATTCAGCCGAAAGACGTCTACTTCTGGACATAGGCCTCCCTCAAGAACCGCCACTTCGACCGGTTCTGTGCTTTTCGCATCCAGCGGATTTTGCGGCCTTCACAAGGTCATCGGTCCACCTTGTGGGAGGCCTTCCAACGCCAGGTCTTCCGGTACGCGGTCGCTAAGAGCTTATCTATTAAATAATGAGTAACTTTTCCTAAGAACACCCATGACAAAATCTATCAGTGAAAAGTATGATAGCTTTTTCAATAATTTTGCTAACCGGCCTGAAAAAAAAAGAACCATCTTCCAAAAAAACACTACAAAGTGAAAAATTACTTTAATTTCGGAAGTCGGTGTCTTTGTTTTAAATTTTATTTTTTTTCCACCGAATTCCGAAATCAAAATTATTGTTGACTTTGTAGTGTTTTTTTTGGAAGTAGGTTGTTCTTGTTGTGGTTTGGTGTCAGTAGACTATGTAAAAGATTTGGTAGTTTATTTTTTGGAAGGGTAATAATAAATTACGTTTTACACATAATATTATTTCTCATTTATTTTAAGTTATAATAAATCTTGACACAATATTTAATTGTGAAACTTGTATTGTGTACATCAAGCTGGAAATGTTGGCATCCATGCCAAGTACAAATAAATGTAAAAATACAAACTCAGTTGTAATAGAACTTACTGATATACTAGGTACTTTGATAAAGCTCCACTTTTTTGTTTTACAAATCATACATACACTCTCTTTACAGTCAGTTCCTTATTTCTAACTAATTCAAAACTATATTAATATTTACAAAGACATCTTTACTCTATAACATCTAACTACCTACATTGATAAAAGAGATCACAGAAAATTGTAGCTGGAAATCTTTGAGTAAAGTCCCTATCGTACTATACATATGTCTACCACTTTTATTTTATCACAGTGGGTGTGTTTTATTGATTTCAAGGCATTTTTTTTTCAAAATAGTTGACATTTTATTGTCTTTTTAATATTAATAGATTCAATATATTTCTTTACAAACCAAAACGTAATTTTAATTTGGAAGCTGCCAAATACTATGTAATTTCGCATTTATGTGGTAGATGTCATAGTAACTACATTTCACATGCTACAATTGAAGGTTTGCCAAAAAGAACGAATGGAAGACGTTACATTATATATTTTATGATAATATTCTCGAAATTTTCAACCCTTTTAGTTCTTTCGGATTATTTATTATCTTCTCTTTTCAGCAAATCTAAACAAAAAATATAAAACACTCATAAAACTAATTAAATTACGCAAATGCATTAATCGAGTGCGAAGTACGCACGTAACATATGGATAGATACAGAGTTGCGGCAACAATCTTCTGTAACTGCTAAATCTCAGTCAACAGTTACGTAAGTGATAGTCCCATTGCACAAATCTTTAATAATTTCTATGACTTTAACACGAATAAACTCTTGTCCCTTTTGCTAACTATTTAGATAGATAATTGACACTATTAGGTATAAAAATCACTTGGCACAAAGGCATCATTAAGGTCCATACCCTGTTAAACTCCAATGACCATCCTAAATCCGTCAAAGTACTCTCAGTGATTGTTCATCAAGTACGTTAATATTTTTTTAGAGGAAGACTTAAATATCCTTTCTGAGAGGAATTTGACTAGAATTTTAGTGGGTGGAGCTGATTGCATACTGAATATGCAGAAAATGTGTTTTGCACTGACGAGTGTCCCACGTTCAAAGTCTTTTGTAATCATTGTTCACATTTTTCACTTTTGAGATTGAGTGCGTAATGTTCAGTGGCGTAGTCAGATTCCCGTTTAATCATCATGTTGTCCCCAATGAGAGCACTGATGTGGTGTTTGTCATGCGGCTGCTGGACAGGGCTAGGGTCCGGCCGCGCACGTTTCCGCCAGGGCTCCGACGCTGCCATACTCAGGTCAGTAGGCATATCTTCGTCAACAGGTTCTTCGTCGCAACGTTCTTCTTTCATTTCCGTTTTCACGACTGCTTGAGGTACAACCCTCGTTGGACTCATTTGTTGCCGTAGCAGCGAAATATTTTTGATGTTCTTCAGTTCAGTTGGATTTCTTAAGAATCTGTAATAAAAAATTGAGATGAGTACAAACCACGCCAAAAAAATGCTAGCGATCTGATAATATGAATTGAAATTGATACTTACTGGTAGCAATGTCTTTCGCCTTGTACTTTTCGCAGAATATTTACGCGGTAGTAATATCTTAAAGCGCGTGACATCTTATCGTAATTCATGGAAAGATGATTTTTCTGAATTCCCCATAGTTTTGCCAGTCCGGCAGGATCAACAATTTTAAACACACCCGTTTCTCGATTTTTCCACGCAATGTAGTTAGTGTACCGCTGCGAAGGATCATTTAATAGCTGTTGTAGGAAGTCCCAAAGTAATCTTCCATCTGAAAATAAAATCACAATGAGTATCATGTGGAAAGTGTAACGTCTATGTTGACCAAATACTTTCAGGTTTACGGTCGCAATGAAATAATGATCAATCACTTACTTGTATTCGATTCCGGCATATCGTTAGGGAAGAACTCTCTGTGTTGAGCTCGGTAATGTGAATGTTGTGGCCCTGGATGAGGCTGTGGTGCCGGGCTTACTAATGGGGCTTCTTTAGGAGAGCGTGGTTGTGGTGCGAAATGAGCTTCTTCATCAGAATCAGAATGATTGCTTCCGGAACTGGCAGCCTGAGTTGTAGGTGGCATCGATGGTGCATAATTTGGTGCATAGTTAACTGCTTCTCCTCTTTGCGGGCTTCCTGAACTGTCTACTGACGGAGCTGGACTTAAGGTCACGGAATTGGGTTGAGCAGCCGCGGCAGCAGCGCTATGGAAATGGTGAAAGCTGTCGACAGCCCATGTAGGAGTAGGCGGGTGTGAATGTGGGGAGGGTGGGTAAGGCGCGGCTCGCGCTGTGGGAGTAACTGGAGACGAGGGAACTCTTCCCAGTAATGCGGCATCACGTACAAGCATTTGCAGCACATTATGTAGTACATCACCAGCACCGGGACAGCGCTCGCCCAAATCATTTTTCGTTAAGAGGCACAAAGCCTTGCCTGAAAAGAACAAGTAATTTTTTTATTAATTTACAATGTTTTTTTAAATACTATAGAGCTATAAGCTATAAGACATAATATATTTTGTTTATTTACCATTCATTTGGAAGAGATCCATATCGAAGTTCGGCAAATCGAATTCTCTTTCGCACCATTTTAGAAAAACTGAAACATCGTCTCTGGTCCATAATCTTGGTTCTGGGGGAAGACCTGCTGGCAGTTGGGCCTTGGTATCACCGAGCGGTGAGGGTGGTGGCGGGGCCCACGGCAGGGGATACCGCCATAGTAACTCCGTAGGGCTAAACGGTAGCGGTAACCGCTCCATGCTGGGCCCGGACGGCAGTTGGAGACTTACAACTTTCATCACGATTGTCTGTAACAACATGAAATAGATTTTTGTAATAAAGTAAATTACCATAAATTACATTACAAACAGGATTTTGGATACTACATAAATCATTTGAGGTTGGTCTAAGGCCTAACATACTCGTATAGTACGAATTCAAATCGACGTGATTCGAAAACCGTTAACAAAGAGTTCAGCTATTCAATAACAGGTGGCGCCAAAGTGTCCGCTTCAATACGTAATACCTTAGGCTTGAATAGTTTTAGTTTCCTTCTTATCTTTACTGATGGCATCTTCTTATCTACCATTATTATCGCGTAAAATGATACTACTGTCTTTATGTTTTTGAGGAATTCGATTTTCCAATTTTATTTCAGCAATAATGGTAACGACTTTTTGCATATAAATAAAAAGGTTTTCAGTGAAGTATGGAGTTGTAGAATAATCGAATTACATATGCTGTTATATAAGCAAAAGTAATGCTATTCGAATCAATATTTGTTTCTTGAGTTATTTTTTTATTACATTTTATTGACAGCCTTTTCGTAAAATGTCGATAACTCGTAGGTATGTATGTATTACATAATTTATTCTTGTAAATGCGATTACGGATCTGCAATGCAATATCAAATTGTGCAATATCAAATGTCTATCTCGAATCTTATTTTTTCGTATATATCTATTCGATTTGGAGTTATAAAATAGCCTCCGGCATATTTTGTTCTTTAAGGCTCTCCTTACCTATATATCGTTTAATTGTTGTAGATGGATAAAATCATATTACAATATTTCAATGAGATGCATCTCCATCATCACTCAGCCGCCAGAGACCCACTGCTGGACGTGACTAAGTATCGACACATCGATTAGGTGCATACTTAAACCATATTAATTTCAGTGTCTTCTTTCCTAGCTATTGCTTTAAATTAAAACAACACTACTTCACAGGTTATCACAGTCCGATAACCCAGACTTCTTCATATCTAAGTTTTGAGCAACTTTGGTGATCTAAAGTTGTTCTTGTACATGCATTGCTTGCTGATTAAGGGGAAGTACATTTTTTATTGATATAATCTCTCGTTCGTGGGAGGGCCACTGCCAATTAAATTTATCAATTCTATCGAATTACCTATACACCTTTTATAATATCTCGCATGTAAGACAGAATTGGAAACAGAAGTTTAGGACCCAGATAACTCTATAATTATATTTTTGTTACAGATAGAAGTAAACTATTAACAACTTTAGATACCTACCTAATTATTATGCCATGCGTATCATGTTTTTGTTTACTTAAGTGACGCAAAGGAGTTCATCCTTTGCGTCACTTAAGAAAACATGTTTTTGGAAGGTACAAACTTTATATCGTAAACCAAAAACACAACTTTACAATGAGTTATCTAGGTCCTTTATTGTTCTTGAACAATTAAAGAGAATAAAAGAAGAAGACAAAGAATTAAAGAGTTATAACAAATCAGAGCTTGCTCTGATTTGTTATAACTCTTTAATTCTTTGTTGTATGTTGTGAATTCAACAAGTTAAGACTTAACATCACCCAATGAACCAACTGTACCTTTAACATTGTTGTATTCCAAAGAAAATAACTGCTTTTTACTGGTTTCGGGGTACTTCATAACTTCTTCTTAATAAAATTGTAATCGAGAAACAGTTCTTGATTGAAGTCGTTTTAACTTAAGAATAATGTGCCGTGTAGCTCGGATAATAGCACAATACCGTATTAAAATTTCTTGGAAGTTAAATTAATTGCTGCCGGATTCGGAGTTCGTATCTGTAGGTACTGTACAGTCAGTTGCCTTATCGGGCGCGGTCGGAAATGCGTGAGTCCGCGATAGCGTGGTCTGCGATAAGCACCGCTACTTACCGGCTGAGCTGATCCGGAACTGGTTGCGTCGTCAAAATCCTTTAGGTAGACGGTAACTTGATAAATCAGCACATGTACATTGTCACAACACTAGTAGCACAGAATCCAGTGTTCACAGAGCACCAGGCACACGCGAAGCAGCAGCGGTCCCTCCAAACGTGTCGTGTTACGGCTCGCCGTAAACCAGCAGCGTATCTGAGGGATCGAGCTCGCAGACAAGCGTCGCGGGCAACTCTCCAACGCGGACTGATGATGCGGTGGAGGCGCGGGCGGACGGACGCACGCCAACCACTCCCCTCCCGCACGCCCGCTCGCCCCTCGCCACCTCACACATTGAGATAAAACTTCGGGAGCCAGAACAAGTCCCATTTTTAACTAAACGTACGAACAGTGTTTCCGCAAACCGTTATCGGGGTAGATTGGCGTTGACTGAGGACGCCCCGCGACCAGCACTTGTCGCAGCAAATCTTAAGTAATAACATTTATAGGTAATATAAAGGAACGTTGCAATGGGATTATTATACGAGTGTGCCTGCTTAGGGCACGCGGAAGTGCTAGTTAGTGTGGTAGAATTACGTCAGCGCGCCAGTTTTTAATAACTCACAATATTTCCTTGTTTGTACAGTAATCGCAGAGCCACGAGTCTTGTTTTTTTATACGGATTTAATGCGTTTAATTTCCGGGGCATACGTAGACATTATTTAATTACCAGAATTATATTGATATCGTCGAAAATATGAGTGATCCTTTTATTTTAATTATTTTGATGACTTAAATTGCTTATACCGCTTACTTAAATATTATTACATTAAAGAAGTAGGCTAGGAGAAACGGATACACTTGATGCAAATAAATACCGTAAAATATAATGTTATTGTAGGTATTATCTAGGGTTATGTAGTAAGTTCATCGCCTAACTATTGGTATAACATAACACGAGGAACTCACGAATGCGATCTATCAACGTGCAGTTCAAGATATCGTGACATTACTGAGACAAAGCACAGGAAACGTCTCAGCAACCGGCCGGCAGTTTCCTGGTGCAGAGTGAGACAATATGAGCGCCAACCGGTTTGAGGTGAGCTCATTCGACTCTGCTACGTGTGCATTATGTTTATAAGCTCTGCGACACGCATAAAATTATTGAAACCATTCAGCGTTGTCTTTAAAGTTATTAAGTTAATGACATTTTATTGTCTTTAACACCAATTTTCAAAATGATTGTTACTAATTTTACTTCTTCGTTGTATGCAACACTAGTAGTTTATCGAACGAAATGGAGCATCCGGAGGGCAAAAGCCAATGTTGTATCATTAGATCGGTTCCTATATTTTCGTATATGCGTGTAGGTTGAGATTATCTTGTGTGTGCCCTGGCCGTCGTCCCACTACCGGTTCGAGACAGAAATATTCGGCAGCCAAGACGGAAGTGGCCTCGGAATCTTTACCTGTTGCTCCCTTCGCCCGCCCCGCTCCCTGCTGGTGCCGTCTCGCTCTAGCTCGTTGGCCGGTATACGTTGGTGTTCTGGCGGCATGCAGACGTTCGTCGTGGAGTTATGTGCAGTAATTTAGAGAATAAAAGACCATGATGTTCGGTCATACGTGACCGTGACCGCAGAACTTGCTGCTACTTTCTTTGTTAACATTCTAATGTTACAAGTTCGGTATTACGTGATTACGTTTTACTTATCTGTCTACATTGTAACAACTATTATGTTTGTTACGATAACTTGTTTATTTTTCTGTCCTTTGTTTATGACTCCGGCGGTCTTCAATGTTTGTGTACAAACTTCATAGATTGCGATTAAAATGTAAGGACATTTTTCTTAAAAGAAAAAGGGATAGATACAATTATAGTCGACAGTCGTAATTTTTATTATTATTTAGTAAGAACTTAATACAAAGAGTCATAGAGGATTCTCTACTTAAGAAAAACATTAGAAAGGGTTTAAAAGATAGAACCATTTAAATAAAATGGCAGCGACATAAAATTAAATCATGATAGAGAATAACTCTTTATTGATTGCGACCCCGGCGGAATGCGATGAACGCCTGGACTCGAATTCGAACACATGCGGAAGTACCTCCCCGAAATAAGTTCATTGCGTGAGCGCATGTTTTCAGCGGTTGCCCGAGGCACCTACCTACCTACCATGCAACATCATCTCAGTTTTAAGTACTTACATATTTTTCACAATACCTACTTTACAAACCTACTTGACAGGCAATTATGTAAGTATCGATAAACTTTTTCATATTTTCGCTTCTAATATGGCTCCTGAAGCAAAATTATTTTTCAAGTTCAGTCCCAAAGTGTAAAATCCTTTTTAGACTGATGCAGCAGAAGTAGTAGTACGGAAGTAAAAACGGAAATGAACTAACGGAAACGGAAGCTAAGATGTATATAAAAATAAATAAACATAACACGTTGGTACACGTACCTACCTACCACGAAAAAAAAAAAATTTTTATCATGAAGAATTCAACGGTTGATAGAATGAAGAATTCAACGGTTGATAGAAAAAAGATAGGTACTCCGACGGCTAACGTTGACTGTATATTTTGGTGACTTCTTAAATTAGCGCTCCATATTAAGTCCATTTTAAGTCGATAAAAATAATAATATATAACAAGTTTTACTGAAAGTTTGCATGAAATACAATTTTGGTAAGTAAGTAAGTACGGAAGAATTCGAAAAATGAAACAATTTTGCCATTTTCATTGAATTCAATATACAAACGTTACCTCTTTGTAGGTACGACCAAAAACTTAGAGATGAAATTACAAAAATCATTACGAATACTTATTAATAGGAAATGAACGACATGAAATAGTTTAAGCCGGAAATTAATACACGCGGGAAGAGGAAATTGGACAGCGGCGGCCTACGGGCACCGGACGTGTAGGGGCGAGCGAGGGTGGAGCGGGGAGGGGGACGCGCGAATCTCTGTCCCAACTTCCGATGATGGCCGCACCACGGAAAAGGAATGGCTGTCCGGAAACGTCGCCGTATAGCTACACTTACACGATGTAGCAACAAACTTGCTACCCACCGTACTTTGTAGTGTTGTGCCAAACGTATCTACATACCTACCGGCTCAATATACGCTATTTATCTCTAGAAGTATTTTTCCGGTTTAGTTCTTCATTAATCCCCGAAAAGCTTCGCGAAAATCCGCTTATTAGATAAAGTACTTACGCCTAGTAATTGGTATCTTAATACACGAGGCGAGTTTTTGGAGCTAGGATATCAAGATAGTGCTAGTAAGCTAGCAAGCTATTAACCTCGTGTAAACATAACTACGAGTATTTTCATTTTAATCTAGCAAGCTACAGATAGTGAGAAAGATAGTAAGCTAGTGTGATAGTTAGGATGGGTTTCTATTTTTGAACGCCCCTCACCACCGATTTTACTATCCTGGCTTGTGTATCCTCGTGTGGCCAGATGATAGTACCCAATCCGATCATTTTACTCTACCGGCTAAGACACCGCAATGCTAGGCGTAAAATTTTCTAGCATCGTATCAACAGCTCTAGCATGATGCCAAACCAGGATACCTAGTTAGCCAGGATTCCAGGATATTATTTGCTTGCTATCCTAGCTTAAAAAACTATCCTCGTGTAACAAGAGCATTAGTATTGTTTATGCATATATCGTATGCGAAAAATTCGTCCATTACCAAAGTAGTATAGAATAACTCAATGTACAAATTGCATGGCAGGCAAAACGATTGGTGGTGGGAAGTTAAAAAAATCGCTGAACTGGCCCTGAAATATATTTGTAATTGCATTGTGTTGTTATACTTCGGAATCGGAACAGAATATTCAATTAGTTCCCGTTTAATAATATAGTCTACGCGTGTGTTGTATTGGAAACTTAAATTTGTATCAGATTGGTAATAAATATAAAATTAAAGGTTATCGTTATTAGTAGTATCAGATGCTGAGTTTCATAATTGCAAAAGAAAATCGAAGCGGGAAAAGCATTGCAAAGAGACCGGAAGTCTGTGCCGGATACCGCACCATTTAAATTGCAGTCATATGGAAATAGCGGCACTTCCTGCGAACTGACCCGGTTCAGATGTATTACTTCCATTCGACAGTATTGCTCAAGAATGTCACAATACTCATATTTTTATTAAATTGTACACATTTCGTTTGTAATGGTTTTCACACAGCTGTGTTATTCTTCCGGACTAGTCACAGACTTCAAGTCAATGTAATATATTATTACATGTCCTTTAATCTGAGACTGAATCAGTTTGAGTTGACACGTAGATGACACTATCAGTAGCGTCATCGAAAACGTACTGGATCCTCATCTATAACAGTAACTGACTTTACCAATTATGTATACTGTACTAGAGACCCCTTGAACTGTGGGTCTGTGACTACCTACTTAACGTTCTTATCATGCATGCTTCTAAACTAAAATCTAAAGATCCGGCTTTGTCAAAAAATGCACCTAAAATGGGGTTGTCAAAATAATACACCTAAAATCGGTTATTTGGAAATGGTTCATTATTTGCAAAATAGACATAACTTTTGGGAAGATTTGGCGAACAAATAGTCTTTGTTTCCATTGATTCTTCTGACTTTGTCTGGTTACTAAATGAACTTTGGCAAGCAGCAAAATGATGTAATTTGCATTTATATACCAAACTGGTTGTGCGGCATCTAGAGCTTGTAATCACGATAAATGATCGAGTGTTGCACCATCAGAAGCATTCATTGACTCTCAACGCACTTCCGAGCGCTCGTTCGCAGACCGCGACCCCGATTCAACCGTCGTTGTTCTCGCGTTACATAATCAGGTGCCACTCAAAACTAGGCAACGATGTCACACCGAAAAATTGCGCCACTTACTTGCCTTTAGAGTAGACCAGAACTTTACGTTGTAACGTCTTGTTCTGGTTGGGTAATACATCTATAAAATTATATATTAATATGGAAGTATGACCAACTTTTTATTCAAAATAGTGGGGTGATAATGAACATAAATCTAAGTTCTTTCGTGTTGTCTAAGATAAAAGAAACCATATTTGTCTAATTAAATTTTTCAGTGCTCGGGATTCCCAAAGTACCTAAGGACACAGCTGCGTAAAATAAAATAATACACCAGATTTTTTTAACCTAAATATTGAGGTCATAAAATGGGAAATGGGTTTTAGGATGGATTTATTTTACAGACAGGTTGGACAGGTCTTCACTGTATCTATGTTATGTGCTTATAACATTCTTCAGCAACAAGTACTCGAGAATCCGTTGATTGCAATATTGCCTTTTAACCGCTCATTATGATAGTTTATGAGGAGATCGACGATGAAGTTGGCTAATATGAAGAACCCTACGATTGTAAACAAGCGTTTATCTTGTCTATGATCTGTAGTCTCGATTACCCACTGCTAGATAGCTAGTAGTAGATGCTTAAAGATAAAATGCGTGATTAGATGTTAATCACCGTCATAGCGTCATGTTGACGATAAAGTCGTATTAGAATTAAATCGGGGGTTAGGCCTTACAAAAAACATCGTGCTTGTGATTTCTGAAGCGGTTTTAAACCACTTCTATCAACCGGTCTCTTCAGAAATAAGTTGGATACAATTTATACGATTATTCAATGATTATCATATCACACATATTGATCTGAATACAAGTAGTTATAGTTAGGTAACTATTTAAAATAAGAAACTTTATCACCAGAATTATACATAAATAGTGAATAAAGGCGAGGAAACCAGCTTTATATGATTTCGTTGATCAAATTGCGTTAGCCCCAGGAGTTCTACAACAATACTGACATAACTAAAGTTAATGCATAATTGAAACTAATTTAAAAATAAACGTAAAAATAAATACTTAGGTTGTAAATTCGTATTCGATGCTATATTACCCAGAAGACGACAGCCAGTACTAGTTTTCTTGGTTGTTGGTTCAAATATTGTAAAGTTAATAAAATTAATATAAATCTAAAGCAACCGTAATCTCAACACGCAGTCCTTTTTCTTGTTCCAATCCTATAAAGATAATTACATGCCGTTAAGAAATCGTCAACTTCCGTCGACCTCAACCGATGGCAACGCGCAGCAGTTTATGGTCACGCAACGAATAGTTAAATGAGTAAAGATTTAAAGCATCGTCTCTTCACCTACCTACCCCATAAAACAGTGTCTGTTGGTTAAAAATTGTATTTAGTTTCTACATAATGCATTTTTTGGTTGCAATGAGGTCTAGTAAGCAACATAAAAATAAAACGTGCAGTTTAATTCGTACACATGGCTTTATTGATCCTGGCGATGTAACAACGCAAACTTGCCCTGAATGGACAATTAATCCCTGATTTTAACGAGTAACCCCCTGGGTGAGTCTCTGTGCGCACAAGTGTCACATGACAAAGCGACCCCTCCGTTCGTTTCGGATCGACGTGATCAAAATACCGGGTTGGGAATGCATCCGTATGGATGAGGGCACATGACGCGGGCGGTATTTTGTAGGTAGCGTACGTTCGAATGTTACCATCATTTCTTTCTTGGTAAACATGCAGTTATATAATTTTAAAATTTACCATTCTCAAATCAATGTTAAGTAGGTACTTACTAATAATTATATATAACACGTTGTGCCCGTTTTCTGTTTTTGCCATTCAACGTTTAAATTTAAAACAACCGAAGTCCACTACATGTAATAACGTGCAATATTTTGTAAACTTCGAGTAAAAGCAGGAAGTAAAAATTCCGTATTCTGAAAAATATTCGCTATGTTTATGCTTTGGTGTTAAAACATGCGATGGTCTTCAGACATAATCTATTAACTGTCGTGTGTAATAATAATAATAATATCATAATAACGACGCGTCGTAAAAAGTGTATCGTCTGGGGGCTCACTTGGTATGTCCCAATCAGGCCATGTGCGCGCGGTCCCACGCATAGTTGACGCACAAGTGTGCGCCAGCGCCACATAGCGCTCCTACCTATAGCTGATATAGTCGCTTCCTATGTGTGAGTAAGTGAGCTGCTACTTCCTGGTACAGCCGCGAGACTCTTTATTTAAATTCTTCCTTTGTGTGCGTACGCAATATTATTTATATTCAGCTACTTCTACTCGCGGGATGGTACCTACACGAATATTATTACATTAACCATGCGTGTGTGTAACGAGTCTCTTTAATCTTCATTGTACTTCCTGATTATACGTCAGTGTGTGTGAGCCACTTGTTTGAATGCTAGGGCGACTTTATCTCAGTGAGGCACAAAGTGCAGAGTCCGATTACTTTAGGGCGGCGCACTATATTTCATCGATAATTTTGCATTACTTATCCCACTTAAAATAGTTGTATTTTTTGCACGTTTTTCATGTTAATGACTCATTTTGCAACTTCAATCGGCTTGTGTTTTGTCATTTAGTGCAGAATAGGGATAATGCCTGGGTAAAAAAAAAAATCTAATTAGTCCGTCAGTCAGATAATAGAAAAATATTAGATACGTATTTTTTGCTTTATCATATTAATAGAAAATTACTTAGATAAAACGCATTTTAAGTTGGGGTCGCTACGTCACTACTATGTATAAAATCTACATACTCGTGACGTCATGGCAAATTTTACCTTAATGTATCGCCGTAATCTTTAGATTACGTAATAAAAGAAAAAATACGTGTCCAATATTTTTTTAATACCTCAAAGACGGACAATAAAAAAATAATTGTCATTATCCCTATTTCAGGCATTACATTTGTGCGCCATATGTAACCATGGTTAATCCTCGCGTCTTTGGCTAGCTACTTACATCAAACAAAGAGCTGATGTTTATATTCACATTGGAAGCAGGAAGCATAAAGTCCGCAATATGTCTCAAGCTTGTACTGTTCTCGGTATGAAACAATACCAGTTCCGCTGTGTTTGCTAAACTGTACTCCTTTCAGGAAGTGACCGCACTATAATTGAGCTGCTTTAACCGTTGGCTGGGAACTGAATTGTTGCTTAGTTACTGAGCAACGTTACCATTATAAAAGGAAATAGGTACTTAAAGGTGACTTAGCGTTGGCATTGAAACGGTATATCCTTGTATTTGGAAATTCGAGTGATTGCCCACTCAGAAGTGTGATAAAAACATTGAAATATCGATGTCATTTTGTTTTTGTTGGGCGTCACTATAACAGCAAGTGGACAGATGCATCGCATAGCGAACTGTTTGCACAATTGGGAAGGGTCCGATCACAGTCAGAGAGGGAGGAGATCTATGAATTTTCACCGCTAAACCCCCTGTCGCTCACATCTGTCGCTTCTATGGACTGAAGATTAGATACAACGTCATTAATTGATTTAAGTTTAGGGAAAGGGTTAGGGCTTATTTTTAAATATAATACGCACATGTTTCGTTTTAAATAAGGGTCTTTCTAAAAATCAGAATAGGTTTCGCGAGCTCTTAGCATATTTGTTTCGGATTTTTCAATTATTGTCTTTGAAATTGATTTTTAATTTTCTTTGAACTCAATTTCCGGATTTTAAATCCTTGATTGTCTATGACAGTGACGGCATTGGAGTCCGTAATGCAATTACACTAGTTACGCATGTTTACGTTCTGGAAGGAGGGATGCGGTGAAAGACGAACTTGTAAGGCTTCGTGCAGTGTTGGAGATTTGACGTAACTTGCATTATAGTATACCCTACCTGTTGCTAGGAGATTTTTATTTAAAGATAACTGAATTTATTGTCAGTATCACTATTTCCAATAAACACAGTTTATCTAAGATACCTTAGGCAATTCTAAGGCAACAAATATTTAATGTCTCTGTGGTCTTGTTTCCTATATAGTAACAGCTATTTGAAGACTAAGTTCTCTTTGATTTGGTGTTGGAATGACTATTGCTTCTATCTTTAAAAAAACCGGCCAGATGGTTATCGGACCACGCACAATGAAAGGTTCTGTTGTTGGGATGAATTTATGTCGAGAACAAACTTAACATTGTTGTTGAAAAACATGTTCTCCTATACATTCCAACTGCAAATGTAAGTTTGTACGCACAGTATTGAGAGATTTACCATAGGTTTTCCTGTAATCTAAGAGTAAAGAACCATTCATTGTATATTTAAAAAAAATTGGCTCATTAGTTTTGGAGATAAGGGGGGGGGGGATTGGGAGCAAATTTGCTGAGACAGACGGACAGACAGACACACGAGTGATCCTATAAGTATTCCGTTTTTCCTTTTGAGGTACGGAACCCTAAAAAGTATGACGCATCTATGTAGGTATAAGTTTTAACTTAAACCTAACATCTCACACGTTAATTAAATATACATAATTATTTTGAAAACATTATTTACTAGTAGGTAGAAGCCGAAGCCCTGAACCTAAAATCTTTATCAACTAGTTTAACTTTGGTATGATTAAAACGTCATATTACATACGTACATAATAATGTAACAACAAAAAGTTTGATCTACCTGGTACTTTCGACGATGGCACTTGTAAATCAAACGCGACACCTTGCAATGAACTCCCGAGAGCGTGAGAAGAAGGGCAAGTTCAGCCCCTCGTTAAGACACTCACACAGGTGTAAACATTGTTCTGATACCGCCCCGCGACCCTTAAACCTTTTCAACGAGGAAGCTAAGGTTATACCTACCTGAGTGCGAGTTGCTTTCAATAAGTTTAAGTAAATATAATTCTTTTTGATTTGAACGGCGAGGCTCTGATTAAAAATAGGATTTTTTCTTTTAGTTTAAATCGGTTAGACTTTCAATCTCTGGGTTATAATTTGGTCTGACTGGCCTTTGGCCGTATAGTCGCAGAACTAGATAAAAAAATATCGACACTCATAATGTCAACAGACGTATCTACTATATATAGGTATGCTCACTTATATCTATGTATGTCTTGTATGTTTGCATGAATTCATTGGGTAACAAGTTTATAATGTTTCATCTCTGTCTTGCATCTTACTAGCTTCAGATGTCTCTTTTATTACATCGCTTCCTATTACGCGTCGCTAGACGATGCGCTCACGCACTCTCAGAACGGACATAGACTAATCATTGTTTTAATGTAGATGGGAATCGTTACTTATAGGTACTCGATTTAAACTGCTATGAAGTAGAACTTGTAGAAATAATGAAAGATGGCTGATAGACTACTAGTTATAAACAAATTAAGAAAGTCGTGGAAAATCACATAGATAGGTACAAATTTTAAACTTACCTTTTACATTTTAACCTTACCCTTTTACCTTACCCCCCTTACATCTTTACCTTTTTTTTTTGTTTTAATTTTTTTTTTGTTTTTTTATTCGTAGCGAGTCTACGAAAGTAAAGCGTAGCGCTACAGATTAGTAGCGCTTCTACGGTTTTTTAAATTATTCTTTTACTTAGATAACTTCGTAGCGGCTAACAAACATTCATATTATTACCTACAGCAATTGTTCGTGATGCAATTATTATGTCAGTTCTGTATTATAGTAGAAGTAATAGGATTTTTGTTAATTCTATTGTGCGTTATGAGAGAATGCCGTATCATCTGGAAGTGACATAAATTCAGTAGCATTATTTTCAGACTTTTTATTCAAATATTGACGTAGTTGGATTAAAATAATGGCATGTGAATTGGTTTGCCTTGCAGCAGCTGTGCCCTGATTCAACCTCAGCGCATAATGCTATCTTCGTATATTTTTTATTAACGGGTCAATATAAGCCGTAATCGATTAATATTAAAAACCAATTTAAATTTAACAAATTGATTATATTAATAACGAGGTGTCGTTTACTGATAGTTAGATCACGTAATTGTCTAGTTATTTATTTAATTTGTGTTTCCGCCTTCAGCAATCGTGGCGATCAATGCTCATGCCTTCTGTGTATGAGAAGAGGCTTTTGCCCTGCAGCGGGACAAAAATAAGCTAGTATTCTTATTTGTGTTTCCAATCTTCTCAATTTTGTTTAGAAATAGATCTGATGTTCTGTCTTCTTTCATCCGTATTCCCTGGAATAGTACCTACCTAGTGTTGTTTTCGTATCAAGGGTATTAAAGTTTATTTCTGTCAAATTAAAGTATATTATTATCAATCTTTTAGAAGTTTGTGGCTGGCACACGCCCTTCGCGGAGAGCCCATAACATTGATCAACCCTAATGTTATGAATTAAAAACTCCCCATGCAACATGACTGTAGAAAATATGCATAGCAAATTCTATGATTATAACCGTGACTTCATCTAAATTATGTTTATTAATCAAAATATAGTTTTATTGAAACATTTTATAGCCGAAAGCTTATTGTGCTGAATTTAATTGAACGAAACTCGAAAAATGTCGTACCTATATAGGTACAGCGTAATTTCACAATTTCATTCACTTTACCTAAAGAGCAAAATTTCATTTCAGTTGGAATTAACAAAGAACGATGTTATGAATACGTGTCACATCACCCGTGAAACCCCAGCTTTGTCCAGAGTGTGAAAGGGTTCACTCATTAGGAAGATTGCAAGGGCGCGGAGCGATGCAAAACACTGTCTATGCGTGGTTGCGCTCCCGCATTGTCTATGCCTAGTACTCTACTGTTTCTAACGCTACATCGTAGCTTGTGCTCAGGAAGTTTATACTTCTCAGCATAAAAGGAACGAGGCTGTATTGTAGGATAAAAGAAAGTGCATTCGGGGTTAGACAGATTCAACGAGTATAAATGGGATGATATACCTGGCTGTCCATTACTGAAATTACTGCTACTCTCTCATAATACCAAGGTTTTAGCACCAACTCTATTTATGATGCCTTCTAAAGACACTATGTATGAGGGAAAATTTATAATTTTACCGCGTGCTGTCTAATTACCTACACTTCTAATATGTTTGTGAGGACATTCATATTTTATGACGTCAATGAAATAATTTTGTGCTTTATGCTAAATTGCTGTTTTTCAATGAATACAATAGGTAACATTAATAATTATACCCACTAGGTACTACCTACTTAATTCTTACTGTTAAATAATTATGTACAGTCGAGTCAGTGTATGGCGCCGGCGTTCGATTCAAACCAAACCAAGATGGCATCGAGCAGGAAGTGAAGTAGGAAAACGTTCTAGCGTCATCCAAGGTTGACAACGTGACGAGCTACATCCACCACGCTCGCTATTAGCGGCACATCGCTTGACAAACCTCCATTGTTTTGTAATTAGTAAAGTTTCGGTAAATTTCAGAATATACGTATAAAAGATTTCGCCTGATTAAAAATGTATTGACTTCCCAAAAATTTGCATGTAGAAGGCTGGCAAATTGCGAGCCTTAGGTACTTATGTATTATACAATTTGGTAAGCTTATTTAGTCTATATGAGTTCGATGTTTAAGTTTTCCTAGAAATAATGATATTTTATTTTGTCTTTTGAATTTAGAGACTCACCTGTTTTTCTGCGATCAATTACATCGCCCATCCCACTTATAAAACTTCTGCCAATACGTTGCTTTACACTTTTGGTGTATTATCCGACCTCTTGTGAATATTTGCACTATTTATAACCTTCTCATAATATGTGTGCAATCCGTACTTTTATTCTTTTCAATAGCAGGTAACGTTTGCGGTACACAATGGGAACGAATTTCGTTCAGCTAAAATATTAACTTTCATACAAAGGCATACATTATACTTCCAAGTATGGAGCACTTCTTCACTTCCGAACAATACCTTGAATGGGAAACGAAGTGGTAAACAGTGGTTCTTTCCCAGTTCCACCGTATCGTGTGGTGACCATCCGACTTTGTTGTTACATTCTTTGCGATGCGTATGAAACGTCCCCATTGGTGGATGTAGCATCATTATAATACATGTATTCCATCTATTTTAGGGTTTGGTTATTTGTGATTGTAAATTTGTGGTTTTTTATCAGTGGTTTTTTTAGTCTAGTGGCACTCTTTGCTTCTGTACAAAGATTTGGATCTTAGCAACATTTCGATTAGCTTGGTAGAAGAAGCATATGATATTTTAGAAAAATAGTGGTCTGGATAGCAGATCCGGCGGTTTCTGTAAATTTTTCGATTATTCAATAAAATAATACTTAGTCATGGCATAAACAGAATCCAGTAAGTCAATATGTAGGCGCCTGCTTATATGTTTATGAGGCGCTTATATTCTTCTAACGGCTTCAAGTACACAATACATAGTCAGTTATATTCTATTAAAAGCCTTTTCGTGGAAAGTGGGCAAACTAAAGCTTTAAATAGGATATTGAGAGGTCTATTCACTTACAAAACCATGGAAGAAGCGAGGAAATAAAAGGTTCGAGAGCTTTACAACCATTTTATTATTTGTATAAATACAAAAGATCCGTTCGAAATGTTAGGAATGCCTCTTAGTTAAAGCACATTGTCTAATAGACGCCGGCGTTAGATTATAAGCTCTAAACAATTTTACAGAAGCCCAGATCGCTTGGGATGAAGTAAGCCTCGATCTTGATCCTTTTGTCATATTCCGACACGAAGAGAAGTTTTATAGTTAACAAGAAACTTTGTTTACCTCTGTGGTTTTGATATTTGCGACCACTAAGAACTTTTAGTTGTTCTCTTTTTTATATTGATTTCTCGAAATAAGATTTTATTTTTGTAGGTATGCAAGAATCTTGGTTCCTCTTAAGAAAAAAGTCATCATGGCAAATGTTTCTTCACAATTATATTTGATTATGCTACAAACATAATTTATTTTCTTGATAAGTTACTTGTGTGTTAAGATTTTCCTTTGGTTTTCCTTTCAAATTTACTATAATAATAGTATATGTAGAAACACTTTGAATAAAATGAACATGGAAAAACTGATTAGAGGCATAGGAAACACTACGTAAATTCCACACTACCTAACTAAACCAATATTTTTTATCGTCTACAGCAATTATTATGATCCGATCAGATATGGAATGAGATGGGTAGGTACCACTACACTTTATAGCGCGTCTTTTGCCGACGCATTGTCTGCTCGCTCCACCACATCCCAAAAGGATTCCTGTTCGTTATAATTCCGGCTAGCATTTCCATAAAAATCGTTGTGATCGTTATCTTCGTGAACAGGTCGGAATCTTTTTTTCTAAGTGCATCATTTATTATCTTTAAGGGCACAAAAAATTATAGGGTCTCTAAGGCGCCGCGGTGTCCCTTCTAGGAAACGGCCTCGGATTTGTTTGACACTCGTCTGTGAGATATAGTGCGGCCAGCGGACAGGCTAGTTCGATGAATCCGGACACTTGCAATGGTTTGGACATCGGCGGGGACAAAGAGGTGTGAATTCACAACTTAACGATTTTGCACGGAGCACTTAAGAATAAGATCATAGATATGGACGTAAAGATTTTGGATGATAATAGATAGCGCTGATGAATATTTTTGATCTTAATGATTACGTATTGTGAACGAAAGTTAGACTCGATCAACATGTAATAAAATTTAATTTTTCGAGCTCAAACGTATTTGAAAAAAAGTTACTACTAAACAAATCTCTTTAATGTGTCTTTTAGCCTTCCCTTTAGCAAGTTTTTTTGGTATACATTTTTGGGTTGTATTTTTTAACTCTATGCTTTTGTTGAATTCAATTGTTCTGGTTTGTGTACGTAACTGTTACCTACTGTAATCTAGGATTACCTGTCCAGGTATAAAACGAAAGGATTGTATAAAAAGCCTCCATTTCACGCTTACTGCTCCTCATTATCTGACATGATACTACCTCCAAGTTGATGGATCAAAGATTTCTTATAACGTTCAACGGTCGTTGCGCAATTTCCCATAGCATCTCAAAAGCAAATACCTTCTATTGAGTCAGGATACAATGGCAGGGCAAGAGTCAGGTAAAGCGCCTCGCGCTGCGGGGTTCCAGCTCAGAAGTTTTATATTTCCGCTTCTTTGTCATGTCTTTGGGCCAATTAATAATTTCTCTGGATGACCGAAGTTATTGTTAAGCCATCGTGCCGCACCTACGTCCCATTCAAATGGCGAAGATTGATGAACTCCTTGCAATTGTCACATTTTTACGTTTATAGACTGTTTTTGCTTTACATCTACTGAATGACTGCGCTCTTGCGTTCGTTGTTAGTGTGGGAGAGAAATGAGTCTTTCGTATCTATCAAGTAACGTTTGATAATGTAAATAGTGGAGTAAACTACTAACTAAGCAAATGTGTCTTGTGTATGATAAGATATCATGTAAAAATTCGCTCATTTTCATGCCAACATGTTCCGTTTGACGTTTATTGGAATTCAGCAGCGTTTAGCGAATTATACTTTTGGAGGGGGAGGAACTTTCTTCATTTGAAAAGGTAGGATCCCCCCTTTTCAATGGAGGAAGTTCACAATTTTGAGGATTGCCCTTTTTGTCATAATATTATATTCTCATGAAATGGAGTAGTAATAAGGTATGTGTGAATAAAAATCCGCGTCTCAATCCGTAAGTAAATACGTAGGTATTATTTCGCCTTTTGTTATTTTTGTTCTTTATTTTGTCTGCTCGTCTCAGTATTTCCTGTTCGCAAAATTAAATTCAAATATATGCATACTTTTTGCCGACCAGTTACGACCGGGCAGCGGTGGCCGAGCTCGCCGAGACGATGTACATGAGAAAAAAAACCGTACAAGTTCTTTTAAGACATTACATAGTATTTACGTGTAGGTACTTCCTGGACCCACTGCATGTATAATATTACAATGTAAATTAATCTTTACGCGATATTAATAAATACTACCCGTTTCAGGAGATTTTGCATTGTTTTGCGTGGATTTATAGGTAGGAGGTACTTGCTCTATTATAATAATAATAATAACTGATGACGAAACGAATCTTACCGAAATAGTATTTGTTCTCAAGACGCATACAACACTGAGAATATTTACTTATTTGTTTATTACATAACTTTAAAGCAGGGATGTTACGGAAGTCGTTTTACCGGAACCGGAACAGTAAACGGAGTCGGAGGTTTTAAATTTGATTAATCGGAATCGGAACCGCAACCGGAGTTGGAGTCGGAAATAGAAGAAAGATGTGTTAAGGGAAGGCTTAATGAAACAATAGAAATACAATTCAGTCTCTTTAATCAGTCTCTTTAGTTAGTCTCTTTAATCAGTCAAATATTAGCGATAACATCCACAAACAAAACAATAAACTGTGACTTCGAGCGCGAGCGTATATAAAATACAGAAACATTACCCTGGCGACGTGTAAAACTTATTTGTACTCGCTCTAGTCACGAGTATCACTGCGTTTCGAACTTCGGTATAACTCCGATTCAAAATTATCGGAACCGAAGTCGGAATCGGAATTGTAAAATAAATCGGAAGTTCCGACTTTTCGGAATCGGAGCCGAAGCTCCATAACATCTCTGCTTTAAAGTACCGTATGCCGTTCGTTACTTTTGATACCTCTCCACTCAATTTGCCTTGTTTTGAGAAGAATCTTCAAATAATATTAGAAACGATTATTAACTCGACGAACGCTTCCATATTCACCTACTATTTTATTAGTGGTCTGTTGTTTGGCCAGAATGATAATGAGCAAATCGTTATTCCGGGAAATGGTCATCGATATGTTATTCCGTCAATGTTTTTTTCCTTACAGCACATTTCGTAAAAGTTTTCCTAGTTATTTAGTGTACGACAAGATGAATAGTTTCGATCAATTATGATTTTATAGGAAGGTATCTACTTTAGTATGTATTTTATGTACCTAATTTGTTACAGTAAGGATGATATCTAGATTAAGTTGACTGATAAACATGTTATGCAATCTTGGCCCCTGTTGCTCATTAAAAGTAGGTTGGTAGTCAGTCTAATTAATTTATAATTTACAATATTTCGTATGGAAATTGTGATTGATAGATAGTACATTTTTACACAGTTTTTATAAAAGAATTAGATACTGTAGGTATGATAAGAATAGTTGCCATCATTGAGTACTTATTTAATATAATTTCGCACAACCGTTTAATCAGATACCGCTTGTTGTCAGTTTGTTTTTAAGGATTCGGTGTCGTGATTAAAGTTATGACATGTCACCATTACATTGTATAAAAAAAGTTAAATAACTAGATATTCGTACTGTAAGTAGATAAAAATCCTGAGACGGGGAAAATAGTCGAGAATGTAATGTATTCCCTTTTTTTGGTAGTAGTTAGCTAGTTTTTCTTTCTGGTGTATGTTCAAAATCACGTGTGAATTTTCTTATTTCTTTAAAATGATTGGTGTAAAATGTTCGAAAAATTAAGATCCTCAAGCACGCATCTAATAAAAAAAAGTAGTAAAGCCAACAGATCAATGATGACCATCCCATTAGTTATATCTATAACTAATGGGATGGTCATCATTGATCTGTTGATTATATCAACACTTATATTATACTATTATTAGATATCTATCGATTATACTGTATTAGATATCTGTCTAATACAGTATAATTGTCAGTCCGGGTGCACGTGCTATTTACCCAAATAGAATATAAAATTGACTCGTCCAACAGGCCGCGACGTTGTTGTTTGCGCGGGCGCCGATGCCGCTCGCTTCCAGTCCGCTTGATAAGTGTCACCTGGGGAACTAGCGGTCCACCTTGCACTCTACTTGTGATTTTAATTACATTTTATTGGCACTCTACTTGGTATGTCGGTGCGCCGCCATGTTGGTACCGAGCTATATGCTCGTCTACTAAGGGTGCTATTAGCGAGAATTCCCGTTGTTGATCTAGAGACAGATACTTCAAATGATAGTCGACGTTAATTTATTTCCTTGAGTGAATAACTACGTTCATTTTTATCATCATAATAACAAAAACTGGTAAATCCGTGTTTCCATTTTGTCTTTATTTCCATATCGTTTTATGTACTTAAGTGTATAATAAGCAGAAACGGTATTATTAAATTGATAACCTTTTAATGTGCATTAATAAAAATACTTGTGATTGTGACATTGGTGGTGGTCAATGTCAAGAGTCGATGCGGTTTCTAAGACGAAATATTTGACACGTCGTTCTTACGAGTATAACTTATTCGAAAGGTTATGAATTTTATTCAATAATTATTATTTAACGCTATAAAATAGTATAAGGCAAAAAAAAATTAGACCCCTGTGAACGGGAGAAGAAGAGATGTGCCTCAAGGCCCACTTGCACGTTCATAGGTTATCCTAATTACCTAGGAGTTAACAGTTAATTTAGGGTTAATCAAATAATTCACCGTGCGCTAGCAAGAGTTAGAAATAAACTTAGGGTTAAACTTCTAAATATTTAACCCACCTATGTGTGAGTTAAGTCGCTAAACTCTGGGTAAGTGATCAATTTGCCTGGCCTTTTCCCATCAATGTTGGGGTCGGCTTCCAGCCTAATCGGATGCAGCTGAATACCAGTATTTTACATGGAGCGACTGCCTATCTGACCTCCACAACCCATTAACTAGGTAATAGTAATACGTAAGACTGGTTGTCAGACTTTCGGGCTTCTGACGACCCGTAACGATTGTCAAATATCCACAAATAACAGCCGGGACCAACGGCTAAAGGTTCTTTCCGAGGCACGAAGGAGTCTCGGTATGTAAAGGTGGGCACCCATCCACGGACCAACCCCGGTAAGCATAGCTTGACCTGTGCGGCTGTTATTACTTAGCCACGAACTCTGGGTAAGTGATGTCAAAATAAATTTATGTTATGAGGTAAGTAACGCTGATATTTTATTTTGTATTTTATATTATTCGACTCTTAAAATTTTTTATACAAATTATAAAAAAACTTAAAACATATTTTCCATAACTGACGTTTTCGTCAATCAATAAACGAAATCTCCATGGCAACCACTTTCAATACGATTAAAATGAAATGTCATGTTACAAAATTCAAAGACAAGATTGTATTACGTATCGTAATGTAGTGTAGAGATGGGAGAATGGGCATTGGTCCCGTTATTGTTTTTTGAGTTGGGAAAAAAAACACTACAAAATAAAAAATAACTTTAATTTCGAAAATAATTTTAAACTATGTAGTTTTTTTTTTTTGAAGCCGGTTGTTTTTTTTTTGTTCCATCGATTGAACTGCAATGTTCCCAACTCAAAAAACACAAATGTCAGATTAACTAAACGGGTGTTACTTTTTAGTGGCGCAACGCGTAATAAGAGTTAAGATGTTAATTACTTAACTCCGAGCAAACTACATTTAGTTACAAACGTGTAAGAGGGCCTTAATAATTAAAAATATAAAAACAACCTTATTGTGCCTGTAGCTATAAATCTAATATTTTCAAGAGAATCAATAATATTTATAATAAGAAGTTACGAAATATGCGCCACAATAATAGTCACATAAAACTTCTGCAATACCTTATGAAAATAATAAATTCATCACTCAATCCAACATATTTACTAAACCTGCGTTGTTTATTTTTCAAAAAAAAATTGTATAAAACACCAGACCAATCTCTAATCATAATTACAGAAGGCCAAGGCACAGAAAAATCTTGATTACATACATAAAGTCACCGGACTTGAAGTATATCGGATACTTACTTCTAGGTATCTATTCCCTGATTAAACCTATCAATTTCCTGGCGGTAAAATCGCACAAAGCGGTAACAGTATCGCAAGCATCGTTCGCGATACTGTTATGTATGTAATGTGACAGATTAGTGCATTTTTCCATGTGAAGCGCGCTTACAGCGCGCGGTTGGATCCGGGTCAGGCTCGTCACGTAACGGGCTCGATGATAACGGCCCAGCCTAGCCTAGCCTAGCCTAGGTCGCGCAGCGGGATGAACTACGCGGAAGTAGGATTGCGGACGACGATTAAAGCCTACGTGGCTGTATTGAATATACCTTTGCTGCATTTTGAAATAACAGCATAACAACAACAAATCTCTAGCTTCTTTTAACCGACTTCCCAAAAAGGAGGAGGTTCTCAATTCGGTTGTATTTTTTTAGTTTATGTCTTTTTACTTCGTAATCTGTATTCTATATTTTCATGGCATGACGTAATGTGAAAATTGCGTTTTTTTAAGAAATATCTGGCTTTTGAAATTGTGTCACGTAGTCTGAACAATTTCAGTTGGTTTTTTGCTCGATTGGATAGATTTATGAGTACCTACCTACTTATTTATATATAGTCTGATTATCGTTTTTCGTATTTTTAGAAACAACAATAAGGAATAAGGTTATGAATGTACGATTTTAGTTTACTGCATAACACACGCAAGTTACTTTATCGACGGAATGTCTAACTACCATCATCTAACTAGGTATATTCAGTATTTAACTTTAGAATTTTAGATTTCTTATTCTACTTTTGTTAAGTATTACTCACCAAAGCGTTGTAGAATTTAATTATTTGATCATATCTAAAGTAGCACGCACAATCATCTCAGAATAAACACGATCGAAATAACGCTTATAAATAATTCAGGAGTGGTTATAATTGCAATAGATTCAACTCATTTCGTGTGTTCGACAGGTTAGGTTTTATTAAACGAGCACGATCCACGCTTGGTCGCCGGTCGCAGGCTGTGCGCAAGCGCAAGCCAAAGAAAGTAAGTTCACTGCCACGGCCGCGCGCGGTACGACAACCTTGCTTCACACAGGGTTGACTGCTTTTTGTCGACACTGTCCGTAACAAAACAAAATGCTATTGAGTTTTCATCTAATTTCCTTTACATAGCTACGTTTTCTTACCGATGTGTAATCGACGGAAATGTTTGGAAAATGTTATGTACGATACGACTACGACCTCGAGTCGTTACGATTAAGTTGACCGTAAACTCCTCTTATTGCTTTTCAGATCTCGTCTTTCATTTTCCTAATGGTTCCCTTTTTAGTAGCAAAGCAAGAAATGAAAGGAAAGAATCCGTTTTGTTAATACGTTAACGATTGCATCGAAACAAAATTGCGTTCGCGCGGCGTCTACGGGACACCTATGCAACTGCTACGCTACGCATGCCTGCCTACGCAATGACTGACGTAGCGCACGGCTACGCGATGCCGGCGTAGCGGACGCCTACGCGACGTCTACGGCTACGCTAGACAAACGCCCGGTGTAAATACTCCCTGCTTCCTTTTCGTTAAAACCATACTCGTATGGGATTAAAATTGGCTACTGAATGATTAAATATGTTCGCATTTCAACAATAGGCTTTCCGCTGATACTGCTTTTATTTTTATTAGACTAAGAAATATTCGATAAAAGCAATTAACATTGTTATCTTATGCGTAAATTAACGTAAACAAGTGCGCTAGTGTTGAGATGTTTGGCAGCCCTAGCCGTGAGACTACGTTCCTCGTCGTAACGTAACATTTGTCTACTGCCAAATTACGACTTTTACATTATTTACACATTCAGATAAATGTTATGAAATCAAGGTCTACGAGGGGCAGTTATACAACTGCGGCCTACTTATCTAATATTAAAGCATATCTTTCTTAAAAGATATGAAACAAATGATTGATATTTCAAAATATAATGCTGAATACTGTAATTTTCTGGTAAATTGTCAGTTTCAACTTCTGAAGCATGCGTCTTGGGGAATATTTTAGATTAACTAATCATCACAAAAAGGCAATCAGCAGGCAAATAATATCTTGGTATTATCTGCGAAGTGTTAACCCACAATTATAAGGTTGTAATAGAAGTGATGGCAGGCACGCACTTACTCCGGGCGCGAGCTTGGCGCCAGCCCAGCGCACGCGCACCGGTGCTTTGCGGAATGTCCCTGGATCCGGTTCATACACTCCAACAGACGAACATTAAGACCCTTATTTATTTTACTGCTATTTGAGATACCATCACTTTTCCGTCTCATTATGTATCGTAACAGCCAATATTCTAGTAGCAAATTATTTTTTGGGCCCCATTATTACTAGGGTGTCGTTTCAATTTCATCCAATCTAATCTACTCCTTGTAACTTGTAAAGCGAATATAAGACCCACCTAGGATTCGGATAGAACGCGTAAATATAATATAACTTTTTCCATATTGTACCTATTTTACAACTTGTCCAATCCGTACTTCGTTGAATGGTTTGCTTTGGAAATAATTACAAGTGATAACTGACTTGTATTAATCAATTATGTTACTTTATAAACATCTATGTATATAAGTTCAAAGAGACACCTACTCGTACGTCATTTCTTATAATTCTTTATTTGACTGCCAAGCGAACAAAGTCAAGTGAATACAATTTAAACAAGCCAACTGACACAAAAGGACTGGAACAACGATCAAGTAATAAAAACATCATTCGATTTCAAATTTAACTGATAGAGACATGAATCATTCGCATGATGTACAATTTCAACTCCAATTTGTATACATACAAATAAGAAATTGAAATCACGAGGTTCGACGAGATTCTCAGACGCACTGACGCGGTATTCGATAGTAGACACTATAGACAGACACGTGTTCTGAATGTAGATGCGACAATCAGTGCATCAACTTCATCATTTTACGCACATAATGTGTATCTACTTTGAAGAAACACATTAGTGAGATAGATATAATCGATCACAGTCAGGAAATGTTGATTGTGCTAGTTACAAGTATCTTTTAAATTAATTAAGATATCAAATTAAATTCTACTCATGTTAATTTCTTATCGATCTGTTATCTATTTTCTTTTTATTCTGTACATTCCATCAATGTTTACATATATTGTTTGGTCATGAACAACACACTCTATAGAGTTTGAATAGGCACATATTTATTTAAGGATATAATATGCTAGACAGCAAATTCCAAAAGATGTTAGTCTGGACACCTACTTGTTGTGTAAGGTTGAATCATAATACAGATATGCAGTGAGCAAGCCAAAGTCAGACGCCATCATATGTGAATCAGCGCGACCGGAAACTTCGCCATGTTGGCTCGCCGCCGCCATGTTTATCGGCGCTCCGGAAGTTGCGCGCGCGCCGACCGTCTTTAGATACCATTTTCACAAGTAGTGAGGAATACGAGTCGGAAATATTCAGCATCTATTTTGGGTGCCGACGTTTTTCCGCTTCACGGAGACATTCGCCGGAGTTAATCATATACTTGACGACGGAGCCCGTTGTATTTATAGAGAAAATTGTTTGCTGCGACGCATTTAGATTTAGAGTCTCATACTTCTGTCTGGGTAGATGTTTGTGTGCTACAATGTTTGTTTGGATAGCATAATTTCGTAATTAATTGTTAAGTGCATTTTTTCTTGAACGTGAAGTATTAATGATGAATAAAGATGAGTTGGAGTTGTTTCCTGACTCTAATAAAATTATTATGACAGATATTCTTACGACACGTGAATCTTGTTGTAAATCACTTTATTTGCATACGTATATACTATACATGTATGAATTAGGTATTTAGACATGACGTTAGTGAATATTCATGGTTAAACCGGTATTAAAGTATTTAAAAACATGCACAATTTTAGCCTAGCTGGACAGGACGTATTCAGCTTGGCCACGGCAGTAATTATAAAGTTTAATGAATAATTAAATGTTCGGATTAGTTTTCGTGGAATTAAAATATAAAATCCTATAGTGTAATTATTGGTCAATTTTACCAATATTATGATTAATTATGTAGTCATTTAGTTCTTATTAGTTATCATCAGTGTGATGCTTTAAGAAAGGGTGCGCCTGCGCACGGAGGCTCTACAGGAATGTGGTCGGACAAGCGGGAGGGGAGAGGCGGCCTGGGGACCGGGAGGTTGTTGAGGGACAAAGCCTCGAGAACTGGTTTTGCTTCCTGTACGTGTCGGATGTCCTGCGGCTTCCTGCCCCCTTCCCCGCCCACCGCAGAGCCAGAGAAAAAGGTGTAAATAGGGTTGTTTCTAAAACAAACACAAACTAACATTCTTGAAAATATTTAGTACCAGGATTGATAATTATCGAGATAGGTACTTACTGACAATTCGACACAACGCTGGTACTTATAATCGTAAAGTGTTACTACCAGCTACAGAATTTATTTCAGTTCCTCAAGTCCTTTCATCCAATATAAGGTGGGTTAGACATCTCAACGATTGAACTCATAATAAAAGTGAGATTGAGTATGTTCGCACCATCGACTTAGGAACAAAAACGACTGTAGGAAAATCGTGCCTATTGTATACAAACGTCACCAAAGTTTATACAGACAATTTGTCATGATTCACACATATCACGTAGGTGATACGCCACGTAACATCAGCCTTATATAGACACCGAGCCTTTTAAATCGGACATACTTACATAATTATGTTTGTAACGTAGACTGTGATGTATGAAAATATTTTTGACACAGTGATAGGTAAATTTTTTAGTTCGTAGGTAAGTGTAAATCAATTTGTGTGTGGAGTGACGTAAAGAATAAAATTATCATTTGCCATATTCATTTCCATTTGACAATATATTCTACTTTGTTAATTGAACACGTGTATTTAAGAACATTCAATAGGATCATTTAATGGTGATAATCATGAAAACACTCGCAGCTTGACTTTTCCGAAATTTTCTATCAGTATACTATCATTTATTTTGAAGGTAATGTATTGCAAAAGATTAATAAATTTCTCCATAACTTAGGCACCTAAAAGTTGGCGTTGTTTGTCAGTTAAGGTGATAGTAAACCCTGCGCGTGAGTGGACCGCAGGACACGCACGATTGAGGACATGCTCTTGCTTTGTTTTTGTTGCGCTTGCGCTGCGGTCACTGTAACACAACACGAGCAGCCCCTGCCTTTGGGAATAGCGACACACACTGCTTTACCGTGCACGTATTTTATCATTAGGCTGCTATAATTTCAAGTTTTTGTTTTGTTAGAGCAAGTCTTCTTTTACTTCGTGGGATATTGGACACACAAATGCACGACAATTTTTTATGTGCGTCAGTGGAGCAAAATGCGTTAGAGGTAATTAAAACTTACTTCGTAAAGCCTTGCTTAGAAATGGCACCATTTACTTTTAAAGGGGGTCACTTAAAATAAATTATGTTAAGGAGCTCGTGGCTAAGTATAACAGCCGCACGGGTCGATCCAACAGGTTAAGTTCGCTTGCCAGGGTTTGTCCGTGGATGGGTGACTATCTTTACATACCGAGACTTCTCCGTGCCTCGGAAAGCACGTTAAGCCGGTGATCTTGTCTGTCATTCGTGGATCTTTGACAATCGTTACGGGTCGTCGGAAGCCCGAAAGTCTAACAACCAGTCTTACCAAGGGGTATCGTATTACCCAGTTACTAGGTTTTGGAGGTCAGATACGCAGTCGCTCCCTGTAAAATACTGGTGTTCAGCTGCATCCGGTTAGATTGGAAGCCGATCCCAACATAGTTGGGAAAAGGCTAGGCAGATTGACTAGAAATAAATTATGTTCAAAGTATTAATTAGGGGTAAAATAGAAAGATGTATTCATCTTTGCCAAACCTAAGTCAGTATCTGAACTGTAGAAGGTGAATTAAGTAGGTATGTGTACCATCGAAGAAGTTCATATCTCTACACCGTAAGGACTATTTCTGCTTGCACCGCTCGGCGGTTATACAACCGTGGCGGTAACAGATGTGGTCATCGTGTTCACGGGATTTGGTTTTCAAACTGCTTAGATATGAAGTTCTTCGATAGTACGAGTATGTGATTAAAGTTGCCGATCTCACTACATATATTTATGTTTATAGCGCGACTCTCTCTACCATTATTTGTATAAGCTAGAACCGTATCGTTGTCACCTACGCAGTCTATGGAAACTAACGTATTTTTCTAATGACATTTCCTAAGCTATTTCGTAAAAGTAGCGAATCTGTGTTACGCTCACGTGGAAATAAATATCTCTATAATATTTTACTGCAGATCTCAAATAAATCTTTCTAACCTAGGTATGCAAGAACAGGCGCCGTCAGTGGGTATTGGTAGTCTCTTAGCTGCCACTGCTTATTTTTTTTTTTATTACGGACGTTTTTAACGTGTACGTCTTTCTACATTGTTCTCACATGTATAATTACTACATGAATGATGTAACCAATATTTTGTAACAATATTCTGATTTAAAAGAGTGTCCGTGGAGTTTCTTGCCTGTTCTTCTCCATAGGAACCTACTACGCGTTGGAATGGGTAACTAGCTTCATCTTTCTGACTGACCGACCCCTTGACAAGTCAAAAGTACCTGTAATTGGTTTATTTGAAATAAATGCTTTGACTATTTGAGTTTTTTCACGTAGGGTAGAAATAACTGAAAACAGATTTCAGCACCCAATTAACCTGTGTCGTTAGGACCCACATTTCGTTTTAAGTGATCCAAATAAAACAGTTACGTAGCGAAATAGGGATGCTTTGTCTGAGTTTAAACCTTTGAGTGCTCTTATTACAATTCCAAGTCATCGTAATATAATAAAATAAAATTGTTTTCGTAAAGTGATACAAGAATGAATTGTTATAAATAACAAAGTATAATGTCAATTTCTGACGATAAATGTTTATTATTGACGTGTAATTGTATCTTGTTTATTAATCATTTTGAATTTGTAACTCGATGAAAGTTAAATATTTTTAACTCGTTCGCCTTCGAATATCGATCATAAACCTACTTAATTTTGGTGAACTTAAGTTCTTTAAATTTTTGAAAGTGTACTTACTTTAAAACTTAAATAAAACCAAACCATTTGAAATATCTCAGGTGACAGGATATCCAATAAGACTTAGTTCGTTAAACAGTGACATATTCATTTACCAATACGGTAAACAGGTTTTTAGAAGTGCCATTAACTCAGTAAATACAAGTCGTTAGTCGCATAATGTATCCGTTTCCTCGGCGTCGCCTCCCCCGCGCCCTTCCCCCCGCGCCGATCTACGTAATCTACGTTAAAACAATGCGCGGGCGCTTCCGTATCGTCAATCGTTTTCCACGCGCAAGGCTAATGCCAAGGTCTCGACTTTCTACCGTATACCGGCCGAACACAAAAACTTACAATACAGTTAAACAGACTAAGTACAATGTTACGGGTATTATACACGAGTATTTCTTGGTACACAGTAAGTACCAATGGATGTAAGGAAATAACTAAGTCTAGACACCTTAGTTTGTGTTGTTTCATTATTAAGAAAAGAAGTCGGTATCTATGTATAAACAAACATAATAAGCTTGCTCTACTAATCTACATAACATAGGTTGGTTTATGTATCCTAACTAATATAATATATTATTTATGCGAAAGTGTTTTTTTTTTGTTATTTTGTTTGTTACGCTTTCACGCTAAAACGGCTGAACGGATTTGAATGACATTTGGAACACAGGTAAACCATGACCTGGAATAGGACATAGGATGCTTTTTATCCTGATATTCCCACGGGATCGAGAAACGCGGGCGCAGCTTGTAAGGTATAATTTATTAAATCTACAAGTTCAAAGAAAACAAACAAGAGGCTTAATCCTAACGAAAATTGTTTTTGGTTTGTTGCTGGTAGTTTATACGCTAGAAATATATTTAAAGTAGAAAATTACGTCTTCGTTCGAGATAGTGTTTGACCATTAATGAGGTATCGCAATTATTATGTCAGTACAATAGCCACTACAAGAGTTAGAACATCCGCGATTGCGTCACGCGACTTGAGAAAAACTGCGAGCCAGAGGAAAATGAATGGAATCCAAGCCGGATATCGTTGTTCACACGATTAATTATTCGATGCAACTTGGCGTTTCATGGCTTGCAACTTGGCACCTGTTCAACCGCTCCTCGAATTTCCTCGACGTTCAGGATACAAACAGGCTCTAATTAATTCTTTATGAACTACCATGTCCCGGATGTTACCTGATAAAGCGTAATACCTAATACTTTGTCCTTATATAATACAGATTGCCGCAAGTAGGTATGCTAAATGAACCGCATTTTCATAAAAAAATATGGATTGGCTTTTTGAGCCTGTTAAGACTTTAATAAATCATTTAATTGGATGATTACAAAAATCTGATAGGTAGGTGCGTCAGTGATATAAAATTTGTCGTTTATCATATTGACCAAATCTTACATCATCTCACTTTATCATGGGGTAGGTAAAATTCTACATCGCTTTGCTTTGGAAAACAATCCAAAACTCTAAAAGATGGACGAAAACGGTTGTGTTTGGGGCTATAAAAATACGTAATCATGTTGACAATAGGTAATACGATCCACACAGTGAGTTAGATCTAAATTGAAGACACATGATACCAATTGGTCACGCGCGCTGCGCTTAGAAACCCGGGGGGCGTCGACTGCGGCACACGCAAGCCGCTGTCACTCTCCACCGTCCCGAGAGGAAAACAATGTGATTTCTTCGTTAAAAAACATCATGCGAACTAATTTCGAGATGCCTAATGCGATGTTAATAGCTTTTGCTATCGATGATATTGTATTTATTTCACAATAGGATTTGTTCACGAGAGGTTCACTGTTTCTGTTCTGAGATTTTCGCCGCTTATTCATTGGTTGTGGTTTTCCTCGATCAATTTTTCCTCAAGTATTTACATTAAAGCTTTTTGACGGTATTAGAAATTGTTCATCAGTCACGTAGTCTGCCTATGCGTTGTCTGGCATTTTTAAAGTTTAAATTATGGCTTGAAATTCTTCAAGTATGACATAGGTCTGGTACAGTTTGGTTAGAAATAATCATAAGATCATTTTTCAAATAATGTTCTAGAGGAGTTTCTAGAAGCTAGAGAGGACCTATAACTCCAAATACATAGTGTGGTTGAGTATCTAGTTAGTTAATTGCTTAGGTAGTACTATTGCTACCAAAAGAGGGAAAGAAGGGTCTCTCTTATTTAACTGATGGTGGAAAGCTATTTGTGGGAGTAAGCTGTTTGTGTGATGTCGGAGTCTGGATTTGTGCTCGTTTGATGGCAATAGGCGCGCCTTCTATTTCATGGGACTTGACATAACTGGCGAAATGTGGGTGTACTATAAATACACCTCTGCCCAACACTTAGGGAACAACGGCGTGATGTTATGTATGTATGTGTATTGTTATGTCGAATTAAATATCGACTGTTTAGCTAAAACCAATACCCCGTTTTGAAAGCCTGATCAAGACTGTTCAAGTGTTCAGTTTGTGTGTTCAGTATTTCTAGTAAATGTTATGTTAACTGTTGTGATTGTTTGTTCGAAATCATAATAGCCTTGACTAGGTTTACGTTATTTGAATATGACAAAAAACTGAATATGAATATGAAAGAAAAATTTATTGTGTATATTTATAATTATGTTTTAGTATAACTATTACATACCTACCTACTTAATAATGTTGTTTCATATTATTTTCCAAGTAATTAAGTTATCTGGTATTATGATTATATTATTATCTGTCCACTATCGCAAAAATTCTAGCTGACCAAAGATACAAAAAAAAACTAAATTCGCGATACCTGAAAATAATTTGTGTTCATTAATGTCTGTGGTTTCTGGAGCAATGCATTCAACATTTATTTAAATAAAAAGTTGGTAAAGTAGAATAACACACTAGATAAATTAAATGTGTAACATTATGATAAGTGGTGCACTTCCACAAACAGTACGATATATCGATCATCCACCTCTGTGTGGCTCTGATAAGCTATCTATGTCCGCGGCCAGCTGTCCCGGAAACTGAGCGAATATCAACACTGACGTCATCGCAGTACCGTACACAACAACCGCCAATTAGCATAGCAAAATAATATCTTCTAACATAAACAATGCTACAAGCACCTATTCCGCTATCGCATGTTCTTAAAAATATACAATTATAAGCGTAAGTCGGGAATGGATCACCATAAAAAGGCATCAAATAAAAGCTGAAACAAAAGGCGACCTAATGATTTTATCGTTTGATATTCGTAACAGAAAAACTCGCTGCAGAGTTTGTTGCATCATACGCGGAGGATTATATTTTTTCTATTTCCTGCACTACACATAAAATTTATAGATAATTGTATAAATAAGTATATCATGCCCATATTAGTCATTTACAATAATCATCAGCATATCACATTATATGCCAGTCTTATATAATATAGCACGACACGAGTAAGAAGATAAAAACACGGAAACGACCGACTATGTTGAATTGTTGAGTGTAGGCAACTAGCTACAAAGTAAAGCGGACGTAAACCTTTGCATTTACACATTACAATATTGATTCACTACAATAAATAATTCTTATTTAAAAATTTAAATTGCCATTATTAACCATTTACGTACTTACGTTATAAACAAATTAACATATACGTTTCCTCAGAATAATTATTTTTCCAACAATAATAATAATAAGGAAACAACGTAATAACTACGTCTGTTCATAAAGAAATTGTAATGTTTATCAAGTATTTAATGAACTCTATTTTATTAAGGATTCCATTATCGTGTTCTCTATAGGGTTAGTGGTAAGTAAATATGATTTATATCACACACTTTTATAAGCCAAACGTGCGATAACAAGATATAAGATAAGAGTACATCTCAGAAGCGGAAGGGTAACTGACAGTGACCAATTGAAGCAATTTGTTTGCGAAAAAAAATCAAATACCCTATCACTGTGTGCGTGCCTAGCAATAAACGCTCATGCTCATCAGACGAGCTCTAAATTACTCGAGTGTTACATACATACGATGACCTTAATACACTAATTAAAGTCGTGTTATGGAAACGAATTTACCGCCTAAATTACTTGCGAAGCTAGTTAAATCTGCAGGCTCTCTTTGGCGGAAATCTTCGACTAATGAAGAACAAGCGTGAATCGCAGACGTTGATGAGTTACGTACTTGTTCGCAAGGAATGCCTTATAGAATTAATACCAATAAAGGAACAGGTATTTATTTACGTAATATAATGTTGCACAACGTAGTCTAGTTAGCTGGGCGGCGAGACGATGTAACCGAAGCAAACGTAACTGAAGGTCTAGACGGAGGAACGAATAGTCCTTTAGATTATGTCGTTTTTGATACAGCAGCATTTATTCAGAGGACAGATGTTTGGACGATGATGCTAGTGGAATAGAAAGCGGAAGGGTGGCAGTGTCGTCAATTGGCACAATTGGCAGTAATTGTGGGCGGTATGTCCGGGCGCGCCGCGACCCCGGTCGGCCGCCGTGGCGTCACAGACTGGAAAAAGATCATGTGTAATCTTTATGACAATCTACTAATAGGTACATATCTAATCTATGTAGATTGGGAATAGGAAATACCATGTGCAGCTAAGCTTCTGATTTGTGTAAAAAAAGAAGACGTAAAGGTAGATATCGGATGGTCAGTCAGTAAAGCATTGGATAGAGATACTAAACATGTTTATTATTTATTTATATTATATACTTTATTGTACACCACAAAATTACATAACAAAAAAAAACAATGTTTTCCTTGACTGACTCAAGTTCAGTTAAAAAGGCAAGCTAGCAGTTAAAGCCTTATATGTGCCGGTCAGCATGCAGTTTGCAATCGTAATTACAGTCTCCATATACTTAGTAAACTTTTGCTAAAACTAATAATGACCAGTCTTTTACAATTTGCGGCACATATTATTAAATTATGATCATCTTTGTTTATCTCGGGTTTATTACTTTAGGATACTTAAGTCAATTACTTCATTTTATCTTATCGTAAACGATTGCTTTACTTTTAGAAATAATAAATAATTAGCTATAAGCGGTCTCCGGTATTATGACGCTGTGTTTGGTTATCGGTGGTGAATAGCAAGTCATCATGTTCCTATTTGTCATGATTATGTTGGCGATTGCCGCGCTCTCTTTACAAAGTTAAGAGTGACATCACCGGAGCGGCTTGCTGGCCCACGGCGAGAGGAGTTGCATGCGTTGCTGTATCCCGAGCCGGACGTAAACATCGACAAGATAGGGTCAAAATTCAGCATGGGAACTTTAACAAGAGAATCGTTGTGACCATTGTTATATTAAGACCATATTATTATGAGGAGACTTGTTCTAAGACCTTTGTAAGAGGCAGTCGTTTCATTTACTTTATTGTTTGAAGTTGATATATTGTTAAATTATAATTGTATAAAGTTCTTTCAGTTCATAGTTAGTGATCTATGCACATACATAGTTTACAATTATTAGTATTATATTAAAGTTGATCCACTGTATTTATTATTCTGTGACAATGTACTGTCTTATGTGCCCGACTGCTGATACAACATACAAGATAACTATGCAGCTATGTAGTGGTTAATGTTCCTGCATTAGTAGATTTGCTCGTTACAGCGTGGACTCTCGAAAATGACAGAGACGGCTAAATCTGCAAAGGCAGCGGTCTGTTATTATTTCAGGGCTTTCATTTGAGTTGTTGCTATGTCGGTAGTGCTAGTGTGTGACAAGTCAAACTTTGTTCGTATTGTAAACAAATTCGCTTTTAATAATAAAAAAAAAAAAAAAAAAATATTTATTGTAGACCACAATGATCCATAAAAAAATAAAAAACACAATACAAAAAAAAAAAAATAACACAAACAAATTAAAAATAACAAAAATTCAAACTTTAAATTATAATTAAATTCAAAATCAAAATTAAAAATTTAAATCGAAATCAAAAATTTAAAATTTAGGTCAAAATTGAAATAAAAGAAACAAAATTAAAATTAAAACAAATACGTGGCTATTTGTAGCCACCGTTTGTAGGTCTCGGTAGAATACATCCTATCAGCAAGCTCCTTAACTATACTATTATTTATTTTTATTTTTATTCTTGTATTCATGAGCGTATAGGTACTATGAGTTTTTCAGGAATTGACACAGTTGCCGTCGTATCGACGGCAACTGTGTCAATTCCTGAAAAACGTAGGTAAGGATAGACTAGGTATTCGATACCAGGTAAGGTTGCCACTTTTGTCACGACTGCGACTCTTCCTACCCAAACTTCTGACAGCCAAAAGTTTACTAATATGTAGGTAAACAATAACGATAGAAAACAATTTATAAAAAATATGAGAGCACTTAAACTAATAATTTCGTAGTTTAGGGATGGTATTACGCATCATAAAATTAAATCCAAAAGCAAGGGTTCTTAGATTTAATGCATGAATGAAAACATGACAAGACGTAGTTGGTTCAGCAGGCAACCTCTGTCGTTACCGCACGCAAAATCTCTCAACATTCATGTTTCTAATCACTGGCAATAGTGGTAAAGTTCATCTTATGTGTTTATTTTTTTTTTACCTTAGCTACCATCGTCATCCACATATTAAATCTACCCATAGTTCAATAGGTTCTTTTTCTTTGCCCCAAGTCCTTAACTATCAGCCCGTCGCGTGCCTACTTCCTTCTTTTATAATTAATCTTGTAAATCAATGTAGTTATACGATTGTTAAATTAATTTGATAAACTCATCGATGGATAAAAATGCAGATAAATGGTAAAACAGCAAAGTTTACTATGATGTTTCCTGTTTAACATAATTGACCTGATTAAGATTATAATGTTAACTAAAAAAAGTTACAATAATTTTATCACGTCTGATCTTGTTTTATAAAGTGCTATATGATTAAAACCTGTAATTTTAATTAGACAGGTACCTACTTACTTGACTTGGAAAATATAGGTAATGCTATCTCCCAAAGTTTATTATCTGATTTCTATAATCAATGTCAAAAGTCCCGGTGGTCTGATTATTTACGGACTTGGCAACACGTGATAGTTAGGAACGATTGTGATGAATCGTAATTCAGTACTAAACACCTCTAAGAAAATGCCGTCACATGTTTACACATAGATATATCGTGTTACAACATTTGATAATAATTGTCTTCCATTTGGATGTCTCATAATTACGTTACGAGCCGGTGGTTAATAATGTATGTAGCAGTCACGAGTGGAGCGCACGCGCAGCGCAGGGCAACGCGGAAGTCGCACACACTTCCGCGTGCCGCCATCTTGGCTAACACCTCGTGAGATTCGCCTGTTTCTTAACGGATTAGGTGCAGATTTAACGCTGTTATTCGAACAATAGTGTTATTTTATTTAAAATGTCATCGTTTTAATGTTGTAAATGACCTCAAATCTAAATTGATGTTATGCGTATGAGGTCAAAGAGAAATTTACAAAATGCTATCTGTCAAATCTTTACATTTTCAGTTGCAGCATGTGTGGCACCTACTTTTTAACCTAAATTATTTTATTAATTACCACGTTATTGTGGAAGAAGTTAAACTAATAATGACCATTCGGAATTCTACAAGCCCATCAACACTTAGTTCACATGTTCTTGCAATCAAACAGCTACCTAAGCTAATTTACATGCGATATACTCCTGCATAATAATGTGAAATCAGCGTAAGTACCCTCACCCTCTCTTTCTAATTACGGAATAACTTGGTGGAACAAAAAGAGATGACCCACTTTCGGGACCGGTCGTGCGAGATCGGGTGCGCACCGTTGCACACATTACGTGTTAGAAGATGGGGTTATGCACTGAGCGAATTGCGCTGGTGTAACGGAACACAACCGATGTGAATTTTCTCGCCCTAATACCGTTTTTGCGTACTTTTTCCGATTTTATAACGTTAGCGCCGGCACTTGTGCAACGGTTGACATGACTGCAATTCGAATCTCAGCATAAATTTCTCAAAGGAGGTTAGGTTAATAGGTAAGTTGTTGAAAAAGCAGACACGTGTTTGTTTGTTACACCTACGTCGAGTTTTGTAATTGTGTTATTGCTGTTGAAGGTGCGGCATTCGAACTGCCTTCCACGGTCCGTGGTGATATGCTCGGGACAGCCGAACCGGGCGATCCACCCGTTGGTGAGGGCAGCGGCGCAGGTCTCCGCGGTGATGTCCTGCAGTGGGTACGCCTCAGGCCAACGTGTTGCGCGGTCGACGATCGTGAGGCAGTACCTGTAGTTGGAGGACAATGGTAAGGGACCAATCAAATCCAGGTGGATGTGGCGGAAACGTCCTGATGGTGGTTTGAATTCCTGTAATGGGGCTGAGGTATGGCGCGTCACCTTCACTGGTGACCCCGACGTGATGGACCCACAACGCCTCAAGATAGCAAAACATGAGTTCGACGAGATGCTGCAAAATGGGACAGCGCGCCCATCAGAAAGCGCCTGGTCCGCGCCGCTGCACTTAGTGCCCAAGAAAAATGACGGATGGCGTCCATGTGGGGACTATCGATCACGTCGGGGTCACCAATTTAGGGGTATGAGGAACAGGGTGTAAAGTTCACTCATCTCCCATAGAAAAGGGAGGATCCTCCTACCAGACGGGTGTCATGTCTGGCGGGCAATTGCCCATTTATAACAAGATCGTTCCGTAAGCAGGTATTCACGTCCCTTCATAACCTCAGCCATCCTGGGCGAAAGGCAAGTGTTCGGTTGGTCACTGACAGATTTGTATGGCCAGGTGTTAGAAAAGACTGCAGACTGATGGCACAGGCATGTGAAGCATGTCAAAAGAGTAAGGTGACGCGCCATACCTCAGCCCCATTACAGGAATTCAAACCACCATCAGGACGTTTCCGCCACATGCGAACTACGCATCAAAGACTTGACGTCACACAACATCCTGACGTCACTCAAATCCTGCATCGCGCAATTAGAGTTTACCGCGCGGTGGACATATATACAAGCTCACGACTTCGACCTCTGGGCAATTGCCCGCCAGACATGACACCCGTCTGGTAGGAGGATCCTCCCTTTTCTATGGGAGATGAGTGAACTTTACACCCTGTTCCTCATACCCCTAAACATACAATACATGATCGATTTGTTATAGTCCACACAAATTATTGTAAGTGATACATAAAAAAAAAGGTAAATAATATGATTGTAGATAAAATTATTGACTATGCAATATGTTATTGTTTTTCTGTAAATCCACAATGAGTTCCAATTTAATCTAGTCGTCTCTTCAAGCTTACATAAGCTCTGCGGGGTTAAAGACCTTTAGAATTCTGATAACATGGTTGTGACCATACCTAGTGAGCGTCGAAAAATAGCCCGAAGTACGCTCCATCGGCAGTGGGTCTATCTCCTCTCCCAAAATTAATGACATATTGTTCATAAGTAATTGAAATAACTGAAAACATAAGAAGGGGTCATTGTACTCATCATTATAATCAACTGTTACTATGGGACCAACCCAGAAATCGCGAAAAAAAATCAGCGGTATTGTGTGACTTTTCCATTTCCTAAGTTATCACACAAACTTAACAATTAACATTATTTCTGCTTGGTGGCTCCAAAAGCCGGAAACTTTAAGAGCGTTTATCCTAAAAGTTGGCAACGTCGCAAATAGCTGTCAAATATTTACCTGTTTTGATTAATTTGGCAATATTACTGTAGGGAATGTGAAATGTGGCTAACTAGTGAACTAAAATATTGATATTTCGAAGTATTTGACTTCTATTTGCGACGTTGCCCACTTTTAGGATAAACGCTCTTAAAGTTTCCGGGGGTCAACCAACCAGATTGACCCTATTGAACTTTAAAAAAAATTAACAACATCAGCAATTACGAACAGGAACTTCATTATATTAGGTACCTAAATCTCATTAAGGTTGTTATTTATAACAGGAAAAAAAAACACATGGCAATGATTAAACGGTAGAAAAACTTAATTGACGAAGTTATTATTTGTAAGTAGGCAGTGCCTATTTTGTTTTGCGTTGAGGATATAATTGATGACTACATAAACAATTATGTACAGAATTTCCTCTTTTAACTCAAGGAAAAAACATTTAAAGAAATTTATAACTTTTGATAGCTATAAACAGAGTAGGTATACATCTATCTCATTTTGTTATTTTTATTACTTAGGTCATAATAAATTCGCAACAAAACTGACTGATATCCCTAGATTAAGTGTTGTTCTGTCGAAATAATCTCTATTTTCTGTAATCGAACGCCACCCATCTTTTTTTTTCAGGACATTGTACATAACTACCCGCGTTAACTTCCTTTACGAATCGCGATCTGCCGATCGATTCTGTAAAAATATCACCGTGAAACTTAGGTGAAGTGAGCGTGAAGTGAGCAGTCAATAGTGTTAATCCCTAGCATCCCGCCGGTCGATTTGTGACAGTGACAGCTAACTTCACGCTCACTTCACCTAAGTTTCATGTTGATCTTTTTACAGAATCGACCGACAGCACAGAAAGTGTACTCACTCTGCCCAGCTTTTAGGATTAGGTAATGTTTAAAGCATTTTACCAGGGAATTCTCTTTTTTCAGGCCCTACATGGTCCTTCCAAATAATTATTAGGTACAAATTAATGATAAATTCCAAAATCAAAAATTGTCTTTATTATTTCACGCTGTATATTTGCATTGCTTTTCCAGACAAAGGATTAGCGGTTACGAATAACGATTTCACGGCAAATAGGACAACAAAAGGGTATGTTCCAATGATATTATTAGAATATCATTGGTATGTTCGGAATCTTAACTGTTCTTTTCTTTCGTAACTTATTAACTCAGTAGTTTTGAAACGAAATAGTTTTCGATATGATTAAAAGAAAACATTGAGTAATTTTATGTTGCACGTCATTTCGTAACAGCTGTAATATAGTATGTTAAGCAAGCCTTAGGCTTAGGTAACTCGCCATAGTTCCGAGAGAGATTATACATCCTGCTTCGCGGACGAAGGCAATAAGATTTGTTTCTTAATAGCTGTAGGCGTTCCCTCGTGTTTTACGCTCTACTAGATATTTATCACAATATAACGCTTTCTGAAGTTACCCATTTATAAAATATGTTTTAAATATTGTACCCACCAGAAGTGGTTCGTCTTGGTAAAGTTGAAATTTTCCATACCTACTTACCCCTAAACAAGTAAAGAGCATTTGAATTATTTTAATTTGGTTTAAAAATTGAATGCCCCTACAGGTCTGTTTCCAAATATTAATAAAGATAATTGATATATCTAGCAAACCAGAAGCAAGCAATTGTCGTAACAAAGCAATCGCCGGTACTATTAGAGAAAGGATGGCAACCGGCACTGTTCTCGCGGCGCCGGCGTTGCATGGTGTGTGGTAACACGCGGGTCGCGACCACAGACTCCCGTACGTGTTTCTCAAGCAAGGATAGTGTCCGGGCGCGGCGGCGGCGGCGCGGGCGCAGGCAACACGCCGCACTACGTAATCCCGCAGCAACGGCACTTCCTGAAGGTGGCGCAAGCGGTACGCGAATGTCGGCCGAGCATTTCGCGCCACTTTCGTAATTCGTTGCGTGGTGCGACCGGCCGCCTTGCCTGGCCCGCAGGAAGTAAAAGTTCGAAGGTAAGAAAGTAGGTCTCCGCTGTAATTGGCAACGCGCCTGCATACTGATGTTTACTATATTTATATAGGTTGCGATACGAGCACCTGTGAATACAACGCCGCCAATCGACAAAAATGTCACATTCGGGTTATTATGAGATCCATGTTTTGTTCAAATTAGTTACCTTGTAGTTCCTGTAGGCATCGGAAATCAATTGTATTAAATTCAACAGTTCCGAATCTCCCAAGGACTTCTGGTGAATCCGTCTACTTGTTACAGGCAAGATTTCCATGTACTGTCTGGAAATAGGTTGATTATGTATTTATCGTTATTTTGTAACACTATCAAAGGGTCCGTAGACAACACGTATGTATGTTACGCACGCTGTCCGTATGACATAACTCGTATGGACAAGGCGCAGGCGCCGCCGCTGACCCAATCCGCTTGCTCTATGACGTAAGGCAGCAGCGAGCATCGAGCGAGCACGCCGCGAACTAGGCCGAGATTCAAGATGCGCCGAAACTTATCGTTTGCGCAACATGCGACCCCGCAAGTGCGCATTTGGGTTTACATGAATTTAATTAACTTTGTTCATTGGGTAATTTGAAGATGTGAAGATCTTTTGTTATTGTAAGAGGACATTTTTTTTTGCCGTGTTGTGGAAACTTAGATCAACCGAAATACGAGTGGTTCGTTGTTTCAAAATGATTAGGAATTTGTAAAATAACCGCAAATCCATTGCATCAGTATGCAGGAAATTGACGGAGGCGGCACAGTCAGCGTCCATGGCGGGGGCGATGCGCGTGCGCCGCTGAAGAAATTGGGCGGCGCGCGGCGGCTCTGCGCAATGGAGGAAGTGCTGTTATCTGATGAGCTTGCGACAGACAACGACGCTCGCTTTGCGAAATCTCAGATGTTACGAATTCTACAATTCTAAAATGAGGTAAATTGTTCTGGTCAAGAAAAATCACGTGGTATTATTGAAACATGATCACACACAGCCACACAGCATGCGAAACTAAAAAGAGATCTTGACTTTAAAATTAATTTCAATTGTCACATCTAATTGTGGATGTTTTTCCCGTCTGTTGAGCATTGCTTGTTTGTTCTAGTGAAGCTTTTAAGGTTATACAAATCAAACAACGGGTAGCACTGAGACTAAACAATTTTATGCCAACTGTTGAAAGGAGTTAGGCACCTAGAGCATTTTTTTGTGAGTGAAAACGTTGTACACAAAACGCGCGAGACTAATTAGAGCAGAATCAATAAAGAAGGAAAATTAATCTCGAAAGTGTTTGGTTTATCGTCTCGTCGTAAATCAACGTTTGTTTATTATAAAAATATACTTTCATATAAGTATGTATGTGCGTCTTACTTATTTATTATTAAATGTATGTGTAGACACACATACATTTAAGTATGTATGTGTAGACGCACATACATATAAGTATGTATGTGCCATATGTGCGTTGGTTTATATATTATTAAACTGTAAATTCAGGCTTAGGTACGTAAATGGGTACAAACTGCAGTCGTGCAGTAGTATTTTTATGCAGCTTTTCTTAGCAGTATTCAATTTATTGTTAAAGTGGCGATACTCTAATAAATCTCTACGTCCTACGCAGCCTGGTAAGACACCTTGCTGACTGGCTGATATTTTTTACGCTATACTCATATTTTTCGCGTGTAACAAGTTTTATGTAGAAAGCTATAGTTATATTTTGGTCTTACAAAAAATGATCCAGTATCACGATTTCATCATCTATCGTAACATTATTATTGATTGCAATAATTAGTGACTGTTCATCTTAACCAAAATACTTTAGTTTTATCGTACAGCATAGAAGCTATCTTTATAACCTTGACCCAATCTTTATATGTACTTGCATTTTGTGAAATGACATGTAATTATTTTGCGAAAGTAGTAACCTGCTTCTTTTAGATAAATCGATGTGCAAATAAATGAAGCTCTGCTGGTGTTCAAAAACTCAAGACGAATGTTCATGCAAGACGTCCACCAGTTTTCCTTCTGTGAGCGGAGCCATCAAAAGTAAGGCGAGAGGAAAAAGGATCTACGAAACTAGTCCTATATATTAGTATTCAATTTTGCTTACTTGCTTTGTTGCTATGCTGTTTTTATCCTATTTGCTTCACTATTGCCACTTTGCTTTAGCTTCTAACATACCTACCACTTGTCGCTAATTACTTTTTAACTGTTTAGTCTAGCGAGATAATAAACGCTTGTTACGTTACAAATATACTCACTTGCTCAGCAAACGAATCAAATGTTAGTACAGTCGCTTTATTTTTGTATTTGCTGCACTACGCTATCATTAATTGCTAAAAATCCCCGGTCAGTATGGCCGCGATAATAAATATACCTACTCAACTCGAACAATATTGAATTAATCGTTCTAGAGATTAACGCGGACGTATAGGCACCAGACAGCATTATACATGCAAATAACATAGGTCGTCGCCTGTACTTGGCAATGACATTGTTGCCAAAATGTTATTCAAATTAGGTAAAGATTGTAAAATTCGCATTAACTTGCTTGAGTATTCTCACATTAATATTATTGACGTAATTATCGTATCTACTGAACCAAAAAGCCTCTTTCACGACAGGGTAGCTAGGAGGAAACTTCAACCGACTTCAAAGGCAGCCGGAAACCGGAACCGCGGTAAGGGTTAGAGCGGAGACGACACCCGTTTCCGGCGGAAGTACGGCGCCAGGAAGGTGGGTAGATAGAGAGAAGATAAATAAACCGACGCCATATTGCCGGACTCCAATCGATAAATCCGTTCGGTTTTGCATGTTCCTTACGTACGACTTCCGTCTCCTGTTTACTCTTAACGTTACGGGCGAGGACAAAACACGACCAACGGAAGTGCTGAAAAAGTTTTGGAAAATGTTTCCCTTTAAAACTCTGTATTTTCACATATACTTATAAGTAATAGGTAAAGTGCCGCTTAGAACACTATTTTTATATATTTTTTTAACAAACGAGGTAGGTACTTGGTGAAACGTTTACGGAAAATTCCTGAAACAGGAACTACAGCTGTTATAACCTCATCATAACATAGGTTATCAGACTACTGGGACAATAAATGCGGAAATGATCAAATAAATCGAGGGGGGATCCTCTACTTCCTTAATTGAGTCTTCCGCATACGATTTCATATCCTTCCTAATTTGTTCCGTGCACATTGATTCACGTAGAAGCTTTTTCGACAAATATCACGTTCCATTACATTTCTGTTCCATCTTTGGTTTAAACCTTTGAAAGATTTTGTGTTTTACGCAAACTTTTTCGCATCTCAAACGCAAAGAAGGGAGCAAAGGTAACGACCGCGACTTACGATTTGTATGTCGTAGCACAGATTAATACAGAAGGGACAGTCCGCAAAATCATTTTAATAAAAAGCGACTCTTGCTACGACAAAATTAAGTGCAATTCAGGTCGCACAGCAATTCAGGTTGCCTCTCTTTCTATCGCGTAACTCTTAGATCGTCTGACGTTACACTCACTGAATTAGCCCAGCAAGACGGGCCCGCCGCGTACTTGTAGCTTCTTACCTAAACTGCGGAGTGCCCTCATCTGTATTCATATGTGGTCGTAGGTTTGAACGCATTGGGCACGCCACAATTGTGGCGATAAGTCCCCTCTTTGAGGAGTGGCTAGAGAGGCGCCACGGCGTCCTCACCTTCCGCCTGACGCAGGTCCTCACCGGACATGGTTGTTTCGGGAGGTTCCTGTTCAGGATAAAGCGGGAGGAAACGCCCGGGTGTCACCACTGTGTGGATCGCCCGGAGGACACGGTGGAGCATACGGTGGAGGTCTGCCCAGCTTGGGCGGAGCACCGCCGTGTCCTCACGGAGGCGATCGGCGGCGGCGATCTCTCGCGTCCGGCCCTGGTTCAGGCCATGGTCCGGAGCGAGAGTGCATGGGAGGCCGTCACCTCCTTCTGCGAAGCAGTAATGCTCGCGAAGGAGGAGGCGGAGCGCGCGAGGGAGAGGCAAAATGCGCCCCCTCGCGCCCCTAGTCGCCGCAGGAGACGCCCCGGGCGTCGGGAGTCGCGAGCCGACTTCCGGCCACCGTAGGCGCGGGCTTGCGGACGGTGAGCAATGGGTAGCTCGCCGTCCGATAGGGACCAGGCCCGGGTCGACGGCGCATTGTGTTCCACGCGCGCCTCAAAGAGATGTCAGCACCAACTGAAAACTCAAAAGCATTCGATAGTATCAGCCATAGCTCAATTTTTAACGTCCTGCAGAATCAAGACATATCATCACTTACATTATAAATCTTCTACTAAATATTTATAGGAACAGCACTGCAGCGATTAAGATCAGTTCCATGACGGGACCGTCCTTCCAGAATGAGAAAGGAGTCAGGCAAGGCGACCCGTTGTCTCCGAAACTATTCACGGCTATGCTGGAGGAAGTCTTCCGAAAGCTGGCAGTGGGCTGGACAGAGAAGGGCATTATGGTTGGCCATAAGATTATCTAATCTCCGTTTCACCGACGATATTGTCCTTTTTTCATCTTCAGCCTCCGAGTTGACTCAGATGTTAGACGATCTTAGCACGGCAAGCCTTGAGGTTGGACTTCAGATGAATATCTCAAAGACCAAGTTGACGACGAACAGCGCGCATCGCAGGATCATTGTGGCGGTTGGGGAGGTTGAATAGTCAAATAGTCTCTTTCCAGGCAAGACAAAACAAAGAATTTGCTAGACGCACTGAAGATGCCTGGAAGAGCTATTGGGCCATGAAAGAGCTAATGAGGGGGATCTTCCTTTGTCCCTTAAGAGAAGACTCATTGTCGTGCATACTTCTCATCCTCACATATGGTTCTCAAACATAGTCTTTGCCTGATCGTCAGCGGCTCACACTCGAGGTTTGCCAGAGGTCTATGGAAAGGGGTATAGGAAAGGGGTCTGGGTATCAAACTAACAGACCGGGTTAAGAATACGACCATCCGTGCCATCATAAAGATAACTGATGTCTTTTGGAAAGCTGCTACGCTAAAATGGAATTATGCTGGACACATATCTGCCGCATGTCAGACGACCAATGGGCCAAAATTACGATCCAATGGGTCCCTCTTAATGGCAAGCGACATCGCCAGGCCTAGACGGAGATGACGGAATGAGCTGGACTCCTTCAACAAGAACTGGTCCTTAGCAGCTTTAAACAGGAAGAAGTGGAAAGAGAGTAGGGAGGTCTTTGCCCTGCAGTGGGACGTCACAGGCTTATATTAAATAAGCTTTTAATTTAGTAAATGCAAAATATAACACAGTTTTTGTTTATAAATACTAGATATTATTATTACAAAACTATGTAGATACGCCATTGATATGAGGTACGCTATTGAAAATTCATACTAAGGGATTACATGTACAACATTGTAATAACTACAAATTGATTGTAGTTATTACAGCATTATAGTAAAAATTACCATATTTTTGTATTTTTTTCACTCCGAGGAGAAATACTTATTAATGCAAATTGATCGAGACACAATTTGTATCGACGACAGATATTTCTATTCACGATGCAGAAAGCGAACTGCTCTCCATTCGATTTAGTACCATCACTAACATTTAGGTCGTAATTCTTGTCTTGAAATACTGCTTTTAAACCTTGCTAGGCACTGTGAGCAGAAGAAAAGAGTTAATTCATCAATGTCTACGTAGCTGTGGCGTAGTTGCTCCACTGACGTAAGTATATTATTGTTAAATAAAAATGTATCTAATGTTTACGAACGTGTATGTAAAGAGAGGTGTTAAGTCACGCCGGTTCTAGGAAGCGGACATAATTTATCCAAAACATTTCCAAACTTATTTATACCCGGACTATCTGTTGTTCTCGTGCTTTCAGCATGTTGCATCTTCTATAATTGTAATGACTTAAATATCCACAAGAATCTGTGGTGGTGCGTTTACAGTCGTTTATTTTAGATACTTAAATTGTACATTTTAAACTGTTGCCGACTAAAGGTGTTCATCAATAATAAATATTGGAAATTAGTTGTAGGTACTTAGATGTTACTAAATGAGTTGGAAAGCAACTAGTGCCTATCTACTTACCTAGGCATAAATAGACACACATAATACACATAGCACCTTGTTACTTATGAAAAACATTTACATCAATAGGTACGTGACGTGAAGACGAAATTCTTGCGAATTTATATCACCCGGGAAAATCCATAACTCGATTAAAGAGAATAAGAAACCAATCCATCAATCATTACGGACTAAAAATTCTGTAAAAAAGAGTGCAACTAAAAGGTGTTTTAAAATATATTTTTGATTAGGCTAATTTGCAAAATGCTCCAAACAAGTCTATGCGACACAAAAACGAATGAAGTACCTACCAATTTACCGAATAAATTGTTAGACAGAACCTACCGGGTGTCCGCACGAGGAAGGAAACAAGTTGATATTTGGCGTCGTGCTCTCAACCGGTTTCACAAGTGTTATTCTGTAAACGAGATGACTCTGGACTTTCCGATCACACATTATTTTTTACCTACTCTTTTTTTTGTGTCGCTCATATGTGGAGGACTACAACAGCTTTTTACTGACGGACGAATCGAAGGTCACACGGAACTTGAGTCTAGCCCGACGAGAATTATTTTTGCTTCGTTTCGAAGGAAGTAATAAAAACTGAATGAGAATTGATAGAGCAGGTAACATTTACAGACTTTTTTTAATTCAATAATTATATTAACATATAAATATGCATGAAAATCCATTATGCCAATTTATACAACTGGGGCGTACTTACCTTCCTATACGTAAATTAAAAGCCTAGTTGTATTTGTTGGTAGCTTTACTCAATCCTCAGGCACGGCCCACTAGGAACAAACTATGCCGCATCTGTATGTATCCGTATGGTATGAATTTTAATAGATGTTTAAAATAAATTAAAGACGAGATTATCTAAACCAAGATAGACATAAAACGTTTTATCTGCATTAAGTCAAATGAGTTATGTAATACTGATCGGTATTTAAGTAATTTTACATTGTAATGACTACTCACGAAATAGCGTTCTGTAGCTGCATCTAACCAATAATCTGTTGGAAGTTCGTATTAGCTATCAAGTCATGTCGTATGCTTTTCAGGCATATTAATAGACAGGATATTTAACTGAGTAGATAAACATGTCGTCCTCTTATTCTCATCTCAGCTTCATTAATATGTAGATGAAGTTGTAATGAATATGTATGGCCACCGAGAAGAGTCCTCGACGACCGCTCTAGAGGTCAATGTCAGTTGAAAGATGCGGCCACTCAAGTGAGAACCTTCGCAGGCAGTTTACTTCCCTTTCTCTTTTTACATTTACGAAGCACTATAGTAAATACGAGGGCTCACATTATGTTGGCCTTAATATAGACTACCGGTTCCGCTTGATGTAAGTACACCTAAAGTTAGCACATATTGTTATATACTTGCCTGAGATGAGTTTCAGTGGTAACGTTCTGCTAAAATTATTTGGTAGTCGTGGAACTTTGGTTCTGTGACGTGTTCTATTACTTCACTATACTTATCGGGCATTGCTTCGTCCTCAATAGGAGGTGTGATAATTTATTTCGACGGTTTTGGACCATGTCCATGTTGTAGCTACGTCCAAACATTAAGATAAACTATATGCGCTTCATTTGAATCGAAATTAAAATGACTAGGAACGTTTGGATACTAGAATTTATATTTAATATCGTACAAAATTGTCGTTCAAAGGATGATAAGTAATAGATACTTATCATAAAATATCAAATATATACATATTATAAAACAAAGTCACTTTTCGCGTTTGTCTGTATGTCCACGTTGTTCTTCTAAACCATGCAACAGATTTTGATTAAGTTTTCACTATCGTTTAGAGAATTTATTTCGGAAGGTTTATGTGTATTATACGTCAATATTAAAGTTACGTTTACCTAAGAAATCTCGATGTTTTGTCAAGTCGTAAAAACGGTGCGAAGCAGGAGCGGGTCGCTAGTACAGTATATTACGGCCGATATAACTTGGCAGTTCCGAACTTCGCGCAGAAGGCTGCGCAAAAACGTTTTTAAGAACCAAATGGTGACATGAGGCGAGTGTGAGTGAGAGAACATGCGCGAAAGTTCGCAGAGCCTATGTTCAGACCTGCCAAGTTATATCGGCAGTATTGTATGTCGTGTGATGTGTATATTAAGTTTCAACATCTATAGATTCTTAACAGGTATCAACTTCAAAAGTTTTTTCCGAATTTGGGTTTATGTAAGTACAAATCTCGACACTACTTTACTAGTCATGATAGTTTTTGTGACACTCCACTGTTACCAAGCTAAATGCCAATCAGCATGCGTATCCAAATCTTCGCTACTCATAAGGAATCAAGTCGAATAAAAAACCGAAAAAAACGGCTAGTTAAAACATAGCATAATATCACAACTCTATTCTCTTATACGGGGTAGGCAGAGGTGTTACATAATTTCTAAATGCCAGTTTTCGCAAGCTATTTCGGCTAGGTAGGTAAAAAATTCGGAATAAGTAAATGTTTTGAATCTATTTCTCTTTTTGTCCTGCATTAATGTCTCTGACCGTAGAATCTATCCTAAACGTACGTCTTTGGTACTTATGACCGGACAGAAATTATCAATTTGCTATTCTGCCCTGCTAAGCCGAAAGGCGGTATCTCAATCGGAGTAAGTTTTGAGAAAATTGACTTTTTGTAAATTGTAATATAAGGAAACATACGGATATAAAGAACTTCTGAGTGGTTTTTTTTTATGTTTTAAGTTAGATAGCGGTAAGTTAGGTAGCGGCTTATACCATTAGATGCGAAATTATTATATCTCAATAGCTATAATAATTTCGCAATAATAATGGATTAAAAAAAACTAAAAGGGCGTATCTCAGAGATACCGCCTTTCGGCTTAGCAGGGCAATATTGAGCTTTTCATTTTAATTTATTTTAATTAGCAGATTATTATGCATCGGATGCTTTCATGACATGACACACATAGACAATTTTTTGGTGAGGTAATACATATTTGGAATGGGCTAAGATTTAATTTTCAGGTTTGAACTATTGCTTTCATGACATGACACACATAGACAATTTTTTGGTGAGGTAATACATATTTGGAATGGGCTAAGATTTAATTTTCAGGTTTGAACTATTGCTTTCATGACATGACACACATAGACAATTTTTTGGTGAGGTAATACATATTTGGAATGGGCTAAGATTTAATTTTCAGGTTTGAACTATGAACTTTATGATTCAAACAAGTTTCTTGCAGCTCTGAAAACTGCGGTTGATTTGCAAATCCTGCAATCATGACCCAATTTTCTTCAATTAAATGTTTTATAATAACACATAATTGAAGAAAATCAACATAGGTCATCTATGTATATAGGTATGTTGGTCATTGTGCATACATTTAGTTCCATTCTGAGTGCAGCGATGGAAGTAATGTCATTTTCCTATAGCTTCTGAATGAAAGCTTAAAATAAAAACTGTATGTTTCCAGATAATTTCTCAACGTGTGGAATATGAAACCTCAGACGTGGATGTCAAAATTATAGCACCACTCCTTTTATGCGTCCGGGCATAAAAATCAGAGAATTATAAATTAATCTGCATTAATCCTCATGAATCTCCCGAGGTAGACGAAGATACTTTATATCCTCTCGTTAATCATCCAAGTGAATGCTTGGCATTCAGCATTCAGTATATTAACAGCAGCGCCTCATAACGCCAATTAAGATGATGAACATAAATAGAACTAGCAGGGCCCTCCTCTTGCGACCTCCTTCATCTGTCTGGCGTTCTAGTACCGAATATAATGAAAGGTTAAATGCATGGTGAAGTAATTCCCAGTTTCATCGGGAAATAATTGGCGGCGACTCTAACCTTACTAGCGAAAGGCTGAACGTAAACACTAAACAACGTTTTTGTGAAACGAAGGTTTCACGACTTTCATGTCAACAAATAATGTAGAATTACATTCAATATTTATTTAGGTGTCACAAGTACTATGCGCACGGGTTAGAAATGCGCCGTAGAGAGCAAGGGGCATGGTCACGCGGCGTGACAACTCACTCGTCCAATTGGTCGAGATTGCGCGCTTCCGTCGCGGCTTCCGGCCGATAACAGCAAGACCACTGCGAGTGGTACTTACGAACTTATGAAGTTACAACAACGGTCAACGGACTTGCTCAATGCTCGATACTACCTACTTAGACGCTCGTTATGCTATTTAGACCGGACAAACGCCACATCGGATGTTCAAATCGAATATTCCGGACTAACAACTATTACTATGTAGATACCTACTAAGTAGAATACCTGTATAGTTGGTTTTACATACGGTTAATGTTTTATCTGTTTTAATTGAAAATTATTTAATTTCATCTTAGATGCTACCTACATGGTTGATATGCAATTAGCCAGTTTTGATCCATCCCACTACATGGCGGTAGCTCTAGTGAAAAAAAAAATGTGGCTTCTCAAACATCCCCCTCCAGCTGACTATGTGGAGTCTGCAGAAAAGCTTCCAGCGGGCCACCAACTGCCATGAAATCTCTTAACCGACTAAGAAGCCTTTGACTATGACTTTGACTAAGAAGCCAAGTGGGCCGCTGTAGGCACAACTTAGTCAGGTACTCCGATGAGGCGCAATACGACTGTGGAGCCATATCGCAAAATATGCCCCATCTCTTGTCGTGCTCTTTGTGCACTAACACCTGCACTATAGAAGACATTTACGAGCCCAACGATAACGCTGTCAAAGTGGCTGAATTCTGGTCGAACTTATTTAAAACTAGCTTCCACAAGCGGCTTTGCCCGCGTCATATCTTTACAAATTAAAGCCTATGTTACTCAGTGATTTAAATCGTTCATTAGAAATAAACCCAAAAAATCAAATATTTTCCCTTTAATATAATATTAGTTTAGAAAAATAAATGGAATCATCGATACGACGAAATGACGAAGAAGAAGATCATTATTATCAATAAATAAAGAGATATATCCATTCTATGCATATTTACTTATCAGATTTTTCTGGACTCTCATAAGCAATTTATTTGGATAGGCACCTGCAGTTAGCAACCGCTCACTAATTCCTCAGTAATGCAATGCGTTGTTGCTATAGAGGCACAATATGCATGCAATAATGAAGTAATAACAATGCAGCTACTATCTACTTCCGTGGAGACGTGTTATTTGTTGGTAGGTACTTGTTTAGGACGTTATTTTCTAGAATTTTGTGAAAGTAGGTATCGATAAGGATGTTACATTATTATTCGGAATTTCTGACTAATTTCGATATGTCCATCTTAATCGAACATTGCGGAACGAGCAAAATGAGTTATTTTTTGTAGATATTACGAAAAGATACGAATCCACACAAATCGATGACTTTTTTCCTGAAAACTGCTGAAGCAAGAAACGCGTGTCTATAATGAATAACGTTTCTCACAAACAACGGTATCTTGTTAGTTGTTGTATGTCGATAGCTGTTGATAAATATTGCAAAATTTCCAGAGAAACGAACCGGGGACATTGCGACACGGTCCTGTTGTGCAACTAAGACGGTCCGTTAATAAATGTAGTGGAACCAAACGTTTTGCTTCAATGAAACCTGCGCGGTGACCAAACGTTTTCGCCATTCCTTGATTGGAAAATAAAAGTTCATCCAAATGTCAAAAATGTGCAACCCTTCTGCCGTGGGGTTCGTAAAGCTTAGGGTTATAATGTCAAGGGGGTGTTTAGTTGATTAGGGGTCATTGTATGCGAAAAGTAGTCGTACAGATGTGCACAGCTTGGGAGAGGCAATTGTTAAGCAGTAGACTGAATTGGTAAAATAGTATATAACGGTAGACATACAAGACAACCAAGTAAACTTAAAAAGCAATTCGAATGACAAAAATACACTAATGAAACTCGAAAATGTACACTACATTTATTTCAATGCAAGAAAGTGTTAGGTTGGTACCTGCATTAAATATAAGACGAGTCTATATCAGTCTTCGATCATATTTAAGGTCACCCTACATAAAGGAAATAGCTGAGAGTGCCGGGGCGCGAGCGAGCAGAGCGGAGCGGAAGTGGCGACCGTTCCCACGGACATTCATCCGTTACTTCACCTCGACGTACATCCCCCCCCCTCCCCCTTTACCGTAACCCCACTACACCTCCTAAACCACCCATTACTTTCTTAGAAGATCTGGGTTTAACTGAACAAAACAATGAAACGTAAACAGCGGACATCGCCCTAAAAGACTCCTAGTCCCTATATGGAAACTTTCGCTTCAAATCAAACTAACCGACCACATAAGGCGACAATGAATCGCTCAAGTTACAAAGATGAACGAACTTATTTAAATTTTAAATTGGAGCACAGGAAATAATAATAAAATAGAAGCTTTATGTGTTTAAGGATAGCTGGATGGTGGAATGTCGGTCAAGGGCGCCACCATCAATCAAGGCGATCAACATCACGGCGGAACAAGGGCAATCACTATGGAAACATTGTCACATAATTTAACTACTCATCCGAACTGAGCCACTTCTAAAAATATAACTACTCGAAGTGACTAGCACACCACGTCGTAGGCACTATTTAGTTGCTAATGAATTCAATTAATTAAATCCTCTCATTGATCTATACGTAATTGACCGCTATTCTGGGTCCTATATTTCGAGCAACAATTTGTTGATCAAAGGTCCTATAAAAATAATCTGATATGTTCTAAAAGGAAAGATGATGTTGTTTGTACGTAGCGTAGATACCTACTTCTACCTTCATCATCTTATTAGACAAGTACTTCCTGATGTCGATGATTCGTTGACCTACTAAAACTTTCGCTGTGTCAAAAATACTGCGTGAATTGCACTTAATTCATTATTCAAGAGAAAAATTTCAAGTGCTGAGTCTAAAATAAAATAGAATTTTTTAGCAGCGTGTTTGGCTTAACTACAGACTTCATAACAATAGTCAGGGTTAATTTGACTCTTGTTTATAGACCCGACACGATCCCGGCCGCCCGAATAGAATCGATGTCTTTGTCGACCAAATAGCCGACTAACGCCATACACGCAATAGGTCCAGCTGATCTCATTGTTTAGTCTACCCGGGAACGCTTTTAATTCCTAACAAAACTGATTACAAAGCTATGTGATTACTCACGACGATATTTATTGGTTATGTGTGTGTAACTGTAAGTGTTATACGGAATGCGGCGGTGAGACTGCTAGTGTGGGTTAGGTTACAAAGTTTAGTAAATTGTGAGAAGTATAAATAGAGCATCGAGCGAAATTGTTTGGGACCGAGAAGTCAATCGAGTCAGAATGACCACATAGACTAAAGGAATGAAAAATATTGGCGATGTTACTAGAAATACCTACTTTGGAAGAACTAGCTGGAGTCGGCATGGACTTTCTTTTCAACACAAAAGGCAGCAAGATATTGTATCTATATTAACAAAAACGCAGCACTAAATCACTATGCCTAAATACAAAAAAAAATGTAATGTTCGTTAAACCGTCAGTCGGTGTAACGTCGTGATCGTACAAGTGGACCGGATCTCCGGCGTGTGCGCAGCCGGAAGTGCGCAAGACTTCCGCTCCCTCGGGAGTCGGCGTCACGCGTCGCGGCGACTGCGCAACCGTGTCTTACTAACTGCGGCTTTCACGACACTATATTACACACTACGCTGCTAATATTAAGTGGGTAGGTAGACTCTGTTCATATGGAAGATATTAAAATGCATTCACTAAAGCCGACTCGTATAATATGCGGCTTGCTATTGATAACTTACAGTTCGCAGCTTTTTGACCGAGGATTTTTGTCCATGTTCGGTGCACTGTATACTACTGTATTACAGACAATATTTTAAACAGTAATTTTCAGTCGCAGTGCACCGCTAATTTATAGATTTTTGCCATTCCTCCCAAATCCACTATGTCTTCTAGAAAATGTAGAGTCAATTACATTAAATCTAAATGCCATCAAATATATTGCTATTTTTGTATTCCAGGGACTTCATAAATCTTATAACCCTTGTATAAGCGAAGAGTAATTAGATTTTACTGATAGAAACAATCTCCGTTAACTTGGAATCGGAAATGTACGCGCTAAGTGGCGATGCGCGGCGGGCTGACGAACTGAACCCTATCGCAATAAACTAGAGCGAGTATAGTAGGTACGAGCTATATGTTTCTGCGAATTTACCTCAGTTCAAACGTATTTTGTTGTTAATAAGTACTGATAAGATTGAGAACCCTCGTCTTTTTTTGAAGTTGGTTAAAAAGCTCAGAAAAGGTTGGCGTCTAGCTTGAATGTAAGAAGCAGGCCCCCCGGGAACGGGCGTGCAGAGCGTGCACCACACAAGGGCGGCATTTTCAAGGGGGCAGCAATCATAGAAATCTCCTTACTGAACACATTGTTGTTGTTAATAAATAAATTAAATTATCATAAAACCTCGCCTTTTGTTTTTATTATGTCTTAACTTACGGAAAATTTACGGAAACATTTGCAGGTTCGAACCACTTAGGGCCAATTTTCAATCGCCAGTTAACGTTTATCCGACGAATAAGTTTGTCATTTTGACAGTTTTTGTTTGGACAATTTGTCAAAACTGCTATTGAAAAATCGGCCCTTTGATAGGTAATCTCTAAGAGGGTGATAAAAAAGAACCGGGCCTGTCCAACACGCACATGTCTGGGTTTTTTTTTTAAACACTTCCATAACAACTTAATCAACATCAAGTTCCTCTCTAAAAGCCTAATAAGGTAAGCAGGAGGGTAAAGAGGGGGGCGGCATTGTCAATTTTGCACGCGGGCGGTGAAGCGCCCAGTGGCGGGCCTGGTAAGAAGTCAATTATGGAAAGGACAGGTCTGCTAGGCAAAGACTTTTTATTTAACACAAGAGAACAAAAACTAAGCTTTGCAAATTACAGTCTTTTCGACGATCCAACTGCAACGGCCAAGCTGATCCGGGCCAGTTGTGTTGATGGGGTTTTCATAACCAGTCCTCAAATAGCCAACAGCCCAGCACACACAAGCCAAGGTATGGCTATTTTTCCGTAGAACGCTGACATTTTCGAGACCTTAATGAAGGTGTGGCGGCATCTACATCGCCACATGCGAACTACGCATCAAAGACCTGACGTCACTCAAATCCTGCAACGCGCAATTAGAGTTTACCGCGCGGTAGACATATATACAAGCTCCCGACATCAACCTCTGGGGCAGTTGCCCGCCAGACATGACACCCGTCTAGTCGGAGGATTCTCCCTTTTCTATGATTGATGAGTGAACTTTACACCCTGTTCCTCATACCCCTAAAAAGGGAACCACCCTTTGGCTGTCACTTCTCTTCAACATCCCGCGAAAAATTTAAAAGCGCCTGGCCTTAGTTCTTTCAATGATGATATTACAACTAGGAAGTTTAATTTCAATATATACAGAAAATATTAACTAGAAAGAAGAGATATAGGTAGGTTAACAAAACAGTAAATATCTGCAGTACCGACCTATTTAAAATAACATTCAAACATTACAACTAAGTAGGTAGGTATTTGTATCGTACATTTTCTTGTTTTAAAGTATGAAATAAAGATAATTTCTATCGTGAAATCTCAGTCTACAGCTTTTAATTCAACAAGTCGTGAATTTATTGGTGATTCCTGGAGCAATCATGGATTGTATATTAGCCACAATAGATATCCATTTTTATGAATATACAAAATATCTAATTTAAACATTATGCTGGTCTTAAATACAGCGGTAAAGGCGATAAAGAACGACGTATGCACTATTAAACACATTTTACTGATACTTTCAGTTCACACAATTTATTTCAACGAACGCAATAGAAGAACCTACACGAACAGTCTAGTATACTAAACTAGTGAATTTATCTTTCACGTTATTTGGCCTTCATTCACTCGTTATTTATTATCGCGGTTTTTTGCTAAAAATATTTTATTTACAATACATGGCTATTTTTATAGTTGTATCCCAGAAAGCAGTAAAGAGGTTTGCCTGCACCTATTTAAATCTATCGTGGCAACAAATTGATAGTCTTTCCGCTTTATCTATGATTTGAGCTTCAGACGTCATGCAACATCCTCATACACTTTACGAAAACACTAAGGAAATCATAATACGTTCATATGTCGGCATCTAAATTATGTAGTAAAGAATCACTGCATACAACTCTCCCTCTGATGTTTATCGTCAATCCTCGAGCGAGAATCGTAGCAGAGCAGGTAAACTTGCACTCCAAAAAACCTTCCCGATGCTGCAAGATGAAAGCTTGCTTTTACCCAAGGTACACTTCCCTAGTGCGCAAGGTGTGGGCAGTTCCAACAATACCTACACCTACTTATATAATCAATATCTATCCTAAGAATGATAACAAGCCCATAGGATTGTGTGTAGATATGTCGTATGAGTCGCTGTTGCTCCATCTCTGGTCGAAACGGCTTAAAGTCAACTCAAATAAAGATTTCTAAAGTAGGTACGTATATTCGTGCTAAAGTGAAGATATTTTCTCAGGTACCTGTCAAAGATTTAGTCATACGAGACAAAGAAGAAAAGAAACGAGATAAAGAAAAAACTCAGGTTGTTCCATATCCTATGAAACTGCCTTCTGTACCCAAGTATCCACTAGAAATTACATATTGCCCAAAAATTTTGTATTTTGTGTTGGACGAAGAACCTGTTACACTCAGAGTTCGGTAAGAAATGGATGTATCTATTAGGTATACCTTACTAAACAGTAGGTATTTATTGGACATAACATCACGCCTGTAATCCCCGAAAGGTAAGGCAGAAGTGTACCTATAGTACACCTACATTTCGCCAGTTATGGTGCTGGTCCTTTGGCAATATAATTAGGAGCGAAGGACCATGTTTTTTTACCTAAGTCCCATGTAACGGTGAGCCTATTGCCATCAACCGAGCATAAATCCAGACTCCGGGCTGCTACTGAGAAATTCCAGATGGAAAAACCCAATAACACATTGCCCGACCAGGGGATCCAGGACCTCATGCTCAGCAGTAGCGCTTGCGAAGACTAGACCAACGAGGCAGTCTTTAGATACGAGGTTAGGTTCTTATTTAATAGCGAGTTAAATCAGTGGAGAGTTTTGTTAAAGGTTAACAGATTACCTCGTGCTTTAAAAATGGTCGCAGATGTGTAGGCGGTCTGGTCTAGTAAAAGTATGCAGAAGATTGAAATTAACGGTCAATTTTGGAGAGTTCAATAAATCTGTTTGAAAATAAAGTTAAATAGTGACCTCTCTTCAAGTTTATAGCAATATCGTCGACAGCATCAAGCACTTACTTAATATCCTCTTGAAAATTAGGATTTGGAACAGCTCCAATCATTCCATGTACTTCCACTATTGCGGGCTGTGGGGCGACATGGTGCGGATTAGTGCCAGCTGGTGCTGCTACCCTCCCACGAGGATCTGGCTGTCTCCGGGACTGTGGGCAGAAATTATCGTCAAGGCAACCCCTCGGGAAATATCTCCAATCGCATGCGCCATTGCCAGCATGCAGATTGCTGCTGGGCATCTCAGAGACAATGTTACTGGCTACTTCTCGATACCGATAGAAGCGAAATTTTTGAAATACATCCCGCCTCCACTGCCTGAAGATGAATAAAGTTAATAAATACCAAGTTGTGCAGTTTCTATATGACGCCTGTTTTAAATCTGTATTTCTAACACCTTGTTGAGTATTTACCCAGTTCTGTGCTGAACCTAATTCTTGTAAAATGGCAATTCTAAGGCTGGTTTTACAACTGTCTGGGAGACCCGTACGGGTTTCCGGAACGGAGACACATGTGAGGCGCTAGAACATTGTTTCACAGCGACGCGGATTAGTCCGTACGCGACCGGCTCCGCATAGAGCCTGTACTACTCCCTCGTTTCACAGCATTGCGGGCGCTACCCGTACGGGTCTCCCGTGTACGGACGGCCCTTTACGGGTCTCCCGGACAGCTGTGAAACCAGCCTAAATTCTTTAAGTGAAAAACAATACTTAACTTAATTAATTATTATAATTATAAAGCTAACATGTAGCTTCCCTTCTTTCGTTTTCTTAATAATTGTCCTTGTTTGAATCACCTTTGTTGATAATTGTTTCGTAACAATTAGCCCATTGCGAAATTACTCTAATGATAGGAACCTATGTAACACCTAATCGTCTTAAAACACCGGATGTATGACACAACGTAAGTTCCTTTTTTTTCTCCTTCTAATTAATAAATTATAACATTTGTGAGTGGCACTATCTCTGATAATTCCTGGAATTGAAATTAGCAATTCTAGAGCAATATATTGTCTCATAATTATATATTTTTAAATAGAAGGCAAATTCTGTTAACTTTAATATGTCAACTTTTCTTGATGATGGGAAAAGTACTTACATTTCCATTTTCTTGCTTGTGATGGTAATAGAAACATTTATGAAGCAATGGTTTAGCAATATCGTTCAATATTATTCAGATTGTGATTGAAAGTGTGTTACACAATTACGGTACTGAAGTTCTTTTGATTGATGTAGGAAGGTAGTTAAACAAAAACAAAACTGGGATATAAACTAATGCGTGGTTAGTACTTTTAAATTTTTGTAGAGAAGATATTTTTGCCTAGTCTGTGTGTGACAGCTTTTCTTATAAGTAGACAGGTAAAAAGTATAAAAAAAAGGCTAAATGCGTGTCGGACCACGCAAAAATAAGGAGGGTTCCGTAGTTGTGATGAATTTATCCCAACAACAAACTTAACATTATTTTAAAAACTTGTTCTCCCATACATCGATATACGTCACGGTTAATTCTCCAACTGCAAATGTAAGTTTGTAATCGCAAAATAAAACAAATTGCAAATTAACGATTTTCGGGCGTTTTCCTTTACTTGTGCTGTCAGACCTTACTTCTTGCCAAATTTCATGATTCTAGGTCAACGGGAAGTACCCTATAGGTTTTGATTTATTTGCGAGTATCAAAATATGTCCCTTTAATGGCCGTATTTTTTTATTGCGTTAACTTAGAAGCTGGATTTTTTTAGATCTCCAAGGGACCGTAGACCTACGTATGATACCTCCACGCGTTCCTGAGAAAAAGGATTTTAATAGACAGACAGACGGACAACGAAGTGATCAGGGTTCCGTTTTCTCCTTTTGAGATACGGAACCCTAAAAAGATTGTGCGGAACTTGTTCCATCATGCAAAATTAATTCCATTTATTAAAATACCGTAGACATAAGCGCCATGATATTCCAGTAACATCTTGGTAACATAATAATATATAAAATTAACGTATTTGCGTCATCATCACCGTTTTAAAATAATAATATATTTTTGTAGGCACTTAAGGAACCCGGACAAGCATGGAACCTGTTGCTGGGGACAACAAAATGTTACGTTGGTTCTGCTATTTTATAAATTCTATTGCTATTGTCTAGATTCTAGAAAATCTGTCAGACTAATTTACCTACTAAGTACTTACTGCTTTACCTATCCTTTAAGCCCTAGTCCGCGCGATTCCCCAGGAGACATGGAACATATAGGTACTTAGATTTTAGAAAGTCTTACTATTAATTAATTCCCAGAAATTATATCCCAAACCCGAATCACTCTCTTTCTCCGCTAAAGAACGCTGTCATGAAAATCTCCTAAGTTACGCGCTCCTAATGATCTTTTGAAAAAGGCTAGGCAGATCAGGCAGACCTGCTCTGCCTAAACTTTTTCCAACTATGTTGGGGGTCGGCCTCCAGTCCAACCGGGTCCAGCTGAATACCAGTATTTTACATGGAGTGACTGCCTATCTGACCTCCACAACCCAGTAACTGAGTAATACGATACCCCTTGGTAAGACCGGTTGTCAGACTTTCGGGCTTCTGACGACCCGTAACGACTGGCAAAGATCCACGAATGGCAGCCGAGACCAACGGCTTAACGTGCTTTCCGAGGCAAGGAGGAGTCTCGGTATGTAAAGATGATCACCCGTCCACGGACCAACCCCGGCAAGCGTAGCATAACCTGTTGGATCGACCCGTGCGGCTGTTATTACTTAGCCACGAGTTCCTTAAGTGAAGTACCTACTAGTAATTTATTGTTTGTCTATTGTTTACTTGAATAGTAATGAATAATTTGTTACTCTAGCTAGACATAACACGGTTACGTAGGTATTTACTTATAGAGTCGTTTTTATTCTGTTGGGGAATTCCTGACAACACTAGGGAGTTAAGAATTAAGTTGAAGAATTTCCTTGTTCGGTTTCAAGTAAGCTATAAAGATATTCATAAAACTTCCTTAAGAACTGCGTCAATCGTGTCTTAGGTATATCCGAAAAATGTCGCTGGAATAGTAATCAAATGGAGACAATCGCGCAGCGTGGCGGCGGCGGCGCGGCGGCGCGCGGCGTCACGGCGCAGGAGTCGCTGCCGCTGTAATATTAGGCCTAATAATCTCATCGGTGACTCACTGCCTTTGTCCACAAACCGTAGGCAAAAACTATTACGAGAGACTTTGATGAATAACCCACCAAACCATATTTTCAGCCGTTTCATCACCGATTTCATGTTGAACAGACGCCTTATTTTTAAACACTTTGAAAAACGTGGGTGTTGCAGCAATTCTGTTTTTGCTTTGGAACAAGAAAGTTCAGAAACGGATTATAAAAATACCTGCATTAACGCACGAAATTCCTTCTTATAATAAACTTATACGAGGTACCAACATAGGTGGATAACACTACCCACTGCTATTTACTTGCGTACCTACATAGGTGGAATAGAGTATATGACTCTACATAATAGAAGATTTAACTGGTTCTGTTTATAAATCAGTTCCAGTGATATTTTTGTTTTAATGTTGATTGTCCTCTGAATAAAATTATTTGTATAGTGCCTACGAGCCGCAATAGCGCGAGAAATAGATTTTACGAGTGCGTGTGGCGCGATATTTACGTGTGTTTACACTTCAGACGATTTTATAGGCGCAACGACACCGTCATGTGCCATATTAACATATAAGGAGCTCTTTAGTACCACGGCGTTATTACGTAACTGCTACACTTAAGTAGGTACCGTGCCCGATTCAGGTATCTTTATTGCTGGAAGTAACTTCTAATTTACTCTTGGTCAAGTTACGAGGGCGTTTTCAATTTGATTGAAGTAGTCAATCATTTGTAAACAGCCAGGACTTTTTAAAGTTAAACCTCATATTGATTTTCTTTTTTCTAATTTACAAGTTCTCTTTTTTCTTTTGCCAAATGGTAGATTCTACAAAGTTCCTCAGACGGACTGGGACAGGGAGTTCTGTGTTAAATGTTACAACATAATACCTTGTGATATTATTATTACAATTAAATTAAAGAATTTTTTAAACTCATTTCAAAAGTACAATTTGTAAACAATCATATTACAAATTAGAGGATTATATCCAAGATGAGAATGCTTGGAAACATGCTGGTCCTGCTCCATAGGATAATCTAGAATGAAAAAATCTAACTGATTGCTAATTTTATTGTATATATTTTATTTTTTTTGTATGACATTGATTTGACATTCTGTGATTACTCCTCACACACAGATATATTAATTATAAAGTTTTAGGAACATCGTCTACTTTTACAATATTTGCAAATATGTGAGCACCATGTATCTATTTATCTGTCGTTGCTTAATTTTTAAATATTTTTACCTAATGTTGTATAGTAATTTTATTTTAGGTGCATCGTCTTCACATATTATAATTATATAACTAACATACCTATACAAAATATTGTAAAATATTTTAAAACAGGAGTTTCTTGCCCATTTGAAAACTACGTTTTGGAAGGGGCGACTAGAATCAATTTAATTTCTTTGTAATTGCCGACGTTCAAAAGGGCCTATTTGAAATAAATTATTTGACTTTGACTTTGGCGTAGTAATACATAAGTAACTCTAGCGTAGGTAATATGTGGGCTTGCCTATTTTCTTATTTAATCGCAGTTTCAAAATTCTAGATCTTCTGAATTTGATATAGGTATTGATGAAATCAACTCATATATCGACTGAGAAAATGATGAACGCTGAAAAAGTAGGATACTAGATCTTCATAGAAAAATAATTAATCTCAAAAACAGCACAGTGCAATTAAGATATGGGAGACACGGAGACACTTCTTATCTGTCTGGCTCATGTGCCCCTTCCAGAAATAATCCGCCCATTCCTAGGAATCAAGTCTATTTACAATGGCGTAAAATAAGAAATCAAATTACACTAATTTTCTTTAGGTATGTTTTTAGATGTTAGGTTCCTATCTACGAAGGCCAAAAATCTGTGAAGCCAAAAACGCTAAAGCAAAAACTTTAAGAGCCGGGAAATTGGATGGTTACTGAATAAACATGTGAATTTGTGGCACGCATCGTCGCCAGCAAACAATCAGTTGGTCCAGCTACAAGGCTTCCGGGTGCTGATTGATGCTGATTGATATTGATTCGAGCAGCCGGGCCTGCGCCCCGCCGGACATCTCTCCGCACTTGTATGGTACCCGACAACAGTCGAACAGATTATATTCATCAAGAAGATTGGACCACGAATAGATATGTGTATACAATGTGTAAATATTAGCGTGGAATAATATGTGGAACGTAAAATAAGAATCTACACGTGCTCAAATTAGGACAAAGGGTCACGTAAACTGAAACATGGAAGGATATAATTCGCTCGAGAATATCTTCTAAATAGACTTTAGATCTTTAATAAAGTGTGTCATTCTATAAAAATATAAATAAAAGACAATATCATAATGTGACACTTTCTTTGAAATACCGACATCTTACCTATTCAGTTATGTTCAAAGGCATTTTATTATTGTTGAGGACTCTCCTGTTCTTTATTAATACTTAACATAAAACGATTTCAACAATTTAATTTCACTGCTTGTGATGTTCTATTCGGAACACAAATTATCGACTCGGTTTGATCCCACGCCCAAAATAAAATATCATATTTCCTGTCAGGCGGGCAAGCTTCAGCATTCGAGTGTCTTTTTTTCTTCGATTTTTTTCAGGGCACCAAAGTTTTTTAAGGAACTGCATAGCACATGTTTGTGCAACATACGCGTCTTCTTTACAAGTAGTTTTTGGCGTCTGGCGACGATACTTATTTCTAACGTTTTTATTGTATTATAGATATTTGAGCTATGAGTGAATTGGTTTAGTTTTGCAGGGACAATATTGTGAGTGTCGCAATTCTTGAAAAGCTTTTTTACGAGTTCTATTGTAGGCAGAATTTGTTCAAATGTAAAGAACTGTGAAACTGTGTAACACTGCTGATGATAATTGTGGTCATCACGTCTGGTCAAGCGAAGCTGTAAGCAGCTAACCTCTCAGTATAATGCATCTCTAACATGATAGGTTAAACATACACGACGCAACATTTGATTATCTCCGTAGGCAATAAGACATTTCGAGTATACACAAACTTTTTAGATTCTCCATTGAAATGTCGTCACCTTAATTCTTCGGCTTCCGTGGTGTCGTAGCGGTAAACTGAGCGACAATATGCTGCTAGGAAACTGTTGCTATAAACTGCATACGGCTCGTAACCCGTAATTAATTCAATGACGTGATTTCACAATGGCTGATCAGTGGTGGTTATAACGAGGTGTGCGGGTATGCTGCCGTTAGGCGACTTGGAAGCGTGCTCATGCGCGTTTTGCAGTGGCGGTGTATTACAGGTGTTGCGCTGCTTCTCACGGCCGGTTCCGCGCCGCTTGCATAACGGCCTGCGCCCGCGCAGCACACGTAACGCGCCGTAACACCGCGCATTATGCATGTAGGGCGCAAGTCGACGACTCCGACACTGCGCGCCAGCTTTGTTCGCAATAGACAATTTATCGATTTTATACTGTTATTGCTGTTCCTGATCATATTTCTATGTATAGGCAAATAGCGCACTTACAAACTTGTGTTCTGCCATTCAATGTTGTTTTCCAAATGTGCTTCTTGTCTGATGCCTCATGCAGGAGAATTTTAATAAGATCATTTTACGTCAATACGGTTTCACCTGGCAAATTAATACATCAGGTAGACACTCAAGGCGGCTGATGAGGCTGACAATCCAAAATCCTCTTTTATCTTACCATTTTAGGCACAAGCTGTCTTTTGTACTCCTACCACAAAAGCCTGCCCACTGCGCCCACGACTCGGGTTACCGATGAAGATGACATGCGCACGAGACAACTCCGATCACCCGTCAGATAAATGCACAAATCTCGCCTCCATCAACAAAAGATCAAATTCCGCGATTGGAGTCGAAGGCACCCATTTTACGGAAGCGGTAGGCGCCAGCAGCTGCTTGTAGGGTATCAAATACCACACTGATAAAGGCTTCCTTAATAAGAAAAATGTAAGATGAACTCACGACTCAACTTCGAAATGTTTTCACGCTAAATCGAACCGAGACAGTGAGGGCTTGTAACTTACACCGTCTACGTCTTCAATGATCGCTTTGAAATCTTCTTTAGTTCGCTTTTCATGCATTACTGACGATGGTTCGTAGTCTTCGTAGCTCATGTTGGAATCGAATGTCGTATACTGCCCTACTAAGCCGAAAGGCGCAAATCTCTATCGGAGTAAGTATTGAGAAAATCGACTTTTTGTAAATTGTAATTTAAGGAAACATAAGGATATAAAAAACTTCTGAGTGGTTTTTTTTAATGTTTTAAGTTAGATAGCGGTATTTGGTTTATACCTACCATTAGATGCGAAATTGTTATAGTTATTGAATGGTATAAAAAAAAATTAAAGGGCGTATCTCAGAGATAGCGCGGATTGTAATTTCAGACTATGATAATAATTAGTAAAATAATGTGGAGCATGCTTATTTATGGGTTTATTACGTTGAGATTGAAGTTTCGAATTGTATAGTGTCTTCGACTGCCAATTGCTAATGATATTCCGCATTGAAGAACATTAGGTGTTCCAATTCTTAGTTCTTTGTAGACAAAGAAAATAAATATTTGGCTCATGTCATGTGTGATGTGTATAAACCCCGTAAACTTTACGTGTTCTGCAATTATCGGCACTGCTATGTATGAAATGTATACTTTTTAGTCTAGCTTTCAAAGTTCAGTTGATGTCTGTCAAACAGTCTACGCTAGAAATTGGCACAACAAACGATTTTCGAAATGACTGTTGATTTGTCGGACTAAATAGCTTTTATGATTTAAATTCATGCTCATTTAGAAGCGACATTGATGTTGGTGTTCTGATGTATCGCTGTCAATAAATTAATTGCAAATGACTACATAAACCAAATATTTAGGTACGTGTAGGTACTTACTATCATTCATAATTTATGACTCGTAATCATTTATTAATAATCTTAATAAATGATTATGACTCAGCTACAATAAACACTTATGGATGGGCTACGTCCAAGACACATCGCGCCTATCATATTTCTATCTCTGATTCATGATCATATCGTTCAATGGAGAGATTATCGAAATACGAATTAAAGTTTTAAGATAGGCTCATTGTTATTTAATTATAAGTAGGTATGTTCAATGTGCACAATTTCCTCTATTTACCAGTTCCTGAGCACTGTCGAAAAGATAAAGCCCTGTCAAGGAAACAAAGAAACCGTTCGTTCGTTTCGTGTAATCATTGGAAGTTGACGAATTATTTTAGGGGAAGAACACTTTTATTCTGATAGAATCTTATGAAGACACAAATCAGAACCACCAATCGGTAGAGGAAGAACCGTACATAATTGTTTATCGTGTAAACAGTAAATCAAGGAAAAACGTGAATATTTTAATACCTACACTTCACGTTAGTATAGAGTAAATATGTGATGTGGTATAATTTTTCCGCATGCAATTTTGTTTAGGTAGGTAGGTAGGTATGTGTTTTCCGCCTAACGGCTGTTGAAAAGTTGGGCGCGGAAGTCCCGTGACCGGAAGAAGGAGAGCATGGTGGAACGGGGAGGGGAAGCATCCGGTGATGTCCTTGCCTTTCCGGACTTTGACTTCCGGTTCACTATCTGTACAATTTTCTCCATTGTGCGTCGTACCTAAGTCAAAATGTTAGTATGATATTATTAGGTAGGTAGCTACAGAAATCCTTTTGTTATCTTATGAAAAACGAATGTCCTGAAAAGGTAAAGCATGTTCCTCTATCAAATTCCAATTCTTAATTACAGCGGTGCATACAACTTGTAAGTTTGTTCGACATATTAACGGAGTTGGACTGAGTACCGACATAGTAGATATTCATAATAAATACATTGATTTCTCTCTCCAAGTACAACAAATACTTACACAAATCCTTTACTGTCCAGGCTGCTCGTTTGTGGAACGCATTACCAGTTCCAATAAAGCGCGCGCAATCGTTGCCTGTGTTTAAAAGACTCGTGAAAGAACATTACTTGTCGTTATAATTTTGTTCTTATCATTAGCTGTAATAATATTCGTGTATCTATTATATAGCATTTATCTGTGTATCTATTATAGTATATTGTACATATATACCTTTTATTTGCACCGAAGACAACCCCATTTTATGTCCAGAAAATCACTGTCCATTCCAAGGTTGCCTGGAAGAGATCGCAGTAAGCGATAAGGCTGCCCATTGTATATTTTATAGTGTATTACTTTTTCTTTATGTGATGTATAATCTGGAGTACCTACAATAAAGTATATATAAATAAATAAATATATGAAGTACAATTTTTAAGGTGTTTGATGGGTGTACAGCAGCACATAATTTAAACTAATATTATAAAGAGAAAAGATTAGATTTTTGTATGTTTGTTTGTTTGTAATGAATAAACTTAAAAATCATTGGACCGATTTCAAAAATTCTTTCACCAGTAGAATGCTATATTATCACTGAGTAATAGTTTATTATGATACCACGCGGGTAAAGCCACTGGCGGAAGCTAGTTAATGATATAGGTACCAACTCCCAAACTTAGTCAAGCTTGTATTTTGAGAGTTAGTGGTTCTTCAGATGCAGGACTTCGATAGACCTTGTAGCCTAGGAATTGACTTCCAACACTTAACAGTCAATCAATTAAACTAATATTCAAATTTCGAAACATACATATAAATAAATTAAATTACAGTAATCTAATCTACCTTATCTTTAAACTAAAATAAAAAAAAGAAAGAAAGAAATATATAATACATAAATAAATAAATATAATATAGTTAGTTGTATATTAGATCTAAGATTATGTATATATTTTGAATTGCCCTGTAACTTAGTAATATAATATAACTTCACATCAACAAAAAATATATATAGGTATTTTATAATATGTGTGTGAGCGAGAAATTACACAAAGTTTAAAATAAACAATAAAAACAAAGCAAATTAAAGACGCTGATGATTGCCAAGAAACAATCATCGATCATGCGCGTTTAACTGTGACTTACAATTTATTAGAGTTCGACCAAATTTGGTTTTTGGCCGAAACGAACAAATTATTTCGGCTATGACCGAAAAAAAGAAGCAAGTAATCAATACTTTCAATTTATTTTATTTAGAGAATATTCATAGTTATATATTATCAGATTATTTGATTATTAATCATTTTGTCTTTGAGAAAAGTACTGTTTCGTGTGATTAAAATTAAATACAATGATTAAAAGATTGCATTTCTTTTACTTTTATAGAAAAACCTATCGAAAAAAAATCTAGTTTTCAGTTTTCGGGCGAAAACAAATCAAGCCGAATTTCGTTATCAGCCGAAAAAAAATAATTTTCGGTCGTACTCTACTTACAATCTGCTTTCACAGTAGCGTGTCATTGGGATATTTTTTGTTTTCGTTCTCATTATAAAGTACCGATACACGTGCACGTTGTGTGTGTATGAGATTGTGGAGACTTGTATGGTATGGATGAGTGACGAGACTCCCGGACAGCAGAGCGGGCGCCGCGTGAGGCCTTCCGCTCAGGAACCATGACCGAAAATATTATATTAGTTTACCAATTGCTTCATATACATATGTCCTAAATATGGAGTTCCAGTTCGCTCGAGTTAGGAATATCGATCTAACACACCATAGGGACAATAAGATTGGTTCTTGGGAACTGGATCTTTGGAGAATTGGTCGTTTCTTGCAGAACATATGTGACTTTAGATGGAGTCCAAATGTATATTGAATTGATGCAGATGGTTAGCTCATGCATACCTTCAATAATTTATTTCAATTCAACATGTAGGCAACTAGAATATATGGTTTTACCAATGTATATTAATTCGGGAATGCAACAAATGTGTTTACGATAAGGAAATATTTTACAATAGTGCCCTTAGACGTATCTGATGTTAGTAATTACTTAATTAGCATGAAGTGCTTAATCATGATTTATTACAAACACCAGAAGTGTCTGCTGTCAGCCCACCATGTGTGCGAAACTTCGCAGTTTTTGGACCACTCGAACATAATGCATTTCGTAATAAAAATGTGTGGCAGTCGGGCAATCGGGTATACTTAGCCGTTACCTAAATGAGTACCATCGAAGAAGTTCATTATCTAACCACTGTAAAGACTATTCTTGCTTGCAGCGCTCGGCGGCTGTAGAACCGGGCTGGTGTAACTTCTTTGATTGTACAATGTTACTTAATATTATTGTATGCTAATAACATATTTATTGATTAAAAGTTCACAAACACCATGATTATTGATTACCCACTTAATCTATTTAACATTAATAAATTTATAGTAAATCGATATTTATATTACTTAGTTAAATGTAGAGTCTATACTCATAAAGATATAAAGTATTAGAATCTTTGGTTCATTTTACATTAATGGCTACTCTATTTTGCTAATAAAATCTCGATTTTACGACTACTCTATGTAAACCAAAGCGGTAATATTAAGTACAGGAGAACCCAGCTTCGATGCAGTATGCGTATTTACTTCGTACAGTAAAAACTTGGCAAGGCCCAAGTTTCATAAGGAACTCGGCGGGAGAGCAAATACCTACCCATAATAATATTATGACACACTATAACCGCGGCGTAACCGAATGAGCTGTTACGTGATTCTTTAACTATTTATGTTATCGTTATTTAGTCGGTAGGCAACTAGGCAATACGTGGATGCAAGGGGTCATTACACTGCAAACTTAATGTGAGATTTAATCAATATCAGCTCAGTAGGCAACAAGTACCGCGGTTGTGTAATGACTTGTTCGAACTGGACACAATATTCAATTGAGGAAAAAGATATGAAACACAGATATGATGTAATCAATTCGCGTATAAGGGAGTCGACATGTCAGGCGTTTGCAATAGTAAGGACGTAGCTTTGAATAAACTTAGTGTCGGCGCACAACGCTCCAATCAGCAGTGAACGTTATTACGGGCGGCGTTTAAATAAACAATCAGTAATTGGCTTGCTACAAAACTAGGATGTCCTTTTGGCTCAATTATTTTGTACCACAGCGTCTCTACATCTCCAGTTTGATCCCTAGTTTGTCTGCTTTGCCTACTAATTAGGTAGGTAATCTTGTGTGCGATTACTAATAGTTATTTGTATTAATCACTAGCTGCCCGCCCCAGCTTCGCACGGGTAGCATTAAGTACTTATCTACCTACCCTACCTACGTAACCTACATACTCTACCTACCTACCTACATAACTACCTATTGAAAAACTATCGTGAATTCATGCAAGCCTAGTACTTCTTGTTAGGATTTATGGCAACGACAGCTAAGAACAGTTTTATTGGAAAAAGAAAAGTCGGGTTTATACGTTTTTCCGGGCAGTTTTTCCAAATTTTCTCTTCATAGGAACCTTCCTAGAATTTCAAGAAACATTTAATTAAATAAAAAAAATTGCTAAATCGGTCCAGCCGTTCTCGAGTTTTGCGCTTAGCAACACATTTAGCGATTCATTTATATTGATTATTATCGTATTTAATTTCTAGGAATCTACACAGAAATAGATAATTCGATAATCATCGATCGTAGTTGAGGCGCTTGATCTACCGTGGAGTCATAGTAGTCATAACAAATGTTTCGCCTATACAGAAGCATTTCGGTATAAAACAGGGAACATTTTGTAACATAACAAATCCATGTACTTATGTACATTGTCCACACGTGCGCGCCGATCAAGACAAGTGCACTGACATACAACGGTTCAATTCTCAGAATCGGGTTAATTCGGTGCGTGACGTCACCGGCGACTGCGCTCGCGCTGCTTCCTTGTCCGACGGAATAACGACTCGAGGGTAATTAATAGTTAAATTCATTTAGTTCCTGACTTACAAGCTGACGCTTTGAAAGTGAATAATTGTCGTTTGAACTGGAATTGTGCGCAAGTGTGCGCCGTTCCTGGCTGATAGTGTAACGCAATCCTTATTACTTGCTTTATGTAATGTATAAGTATGCCCTGCAGGCAAAGTTTTGCGTTCCTGTCTAACTTAGTTTTAAATATGGATTGAATATCATACTTAGTTGAGAAACTGCGAGTCTCTGAAATCTGAACCTGAATTGCTTTCTTATCTCGCTGGCTTCAGTATCAGGTGCCGCTCAATGCTTTTATTCTTTGCTTATAGGTAAAAACTTGCGATAAAATACCTATAAGAAACTAAAAGACTAGAAAACAAAAACTCTATTGTCTAAGTATTAAAACAAAAAAGAATAACAATTTATTCACAAAGCATCGGAGCATACATAATATTTTAAAACATAATTACTAACAAAATGAAGACTGAACTCACTAAGTCATCGATAATCGATTTGAAAAAAATGAAGACCCCAACGGTCTTTGATTGGAACCACATGACGTCGCCGAACGACAAAATAAATTAAAAAACAATCACCAGATCATTTAAGTAAACAGAAAAAAGCTTTAAGCCTCGCTGCAACCGAGACATTTGCTCCCGAAAACAAACTTATTAGTCTCTAAGGAACGATAACGCGTCCACAGTTCAAAGTGAGTTTGTTCGAAGATGTTACCCGAGCTTTAACGTTAACTAAAGCGTTTATGTTTCAAGGACTTGTTGCGTCGCAGCGTGGGAAAGCTCAGTGAGGTCAGGTGGCACATGTGGTGCACTCCTGTTTAGGATGTTTAAAAATAATATTTAACAAAATACAGACGAAGGTGCAGAGATTACGAGAAGACTTCGCGGGGGAGATGAGTTACACACCTACACATCAGCCCCCGCTTGGTGGTCCTAAACAATAACAGAGGAGAGCATTATTTATCTTAGTTATGACGAGACTTTACGATACGAACGAGGAATCCACCTGCATATGGTGTTAATCGTGTTACCGCAGAATGAAATTACCTCATTATACTACACTTTTCTGAGTAGAAGAGTCGGGTTTTGTGGTGCTATAAATATATAGTATAATCAATAAAAAGTATCCCGAATTTCATAGTGGTTCAAATTAAATATAACGGTCTTTATAAATTAATTTTACGGTCTCATAATAAATTAAAGCTGTTCTTACAATAGCAGTGTTTTGGTTTACTACGAAATATTTGGGTTATTTATGTGTCCAGCAGTGTATTGTCATGCACTCTCTGCCTCCAAGGCATTTGAATTCATATCCCCTTGTGAATACATTTTCGCGTGATCTGCTGGGAAGAATGTCTTCGTTCACAAAAACTAAATCTCAGCATTGGCACCGCCCATCTTTGGCTTCTGTACGTCACATGAGCCCGTGGGATTGAAGTGATAATGGACGGGAATTCGCGACGTGGGTGTCCGGCTCGCGCTCGCATTATGCAGCACTTTTTATGCCTCCTTGTAGATAGAACGTTTTCTGTTCATCGATGCGCAATAACGTAGGCTTTGTGAATGGACAAACATGCTGCGTAAACACGCCCAGTGACGCGTTGCTTCATTGGCTTTTGGTAAACGCCTGCTTCTAACATTTTCAAACTCAAAGTCAGATGATATCCTTACATTTGCTTCTTTATATTATTCTGCTATACATGAATAATCGGGAAATCAATATAAAATAAGAACGTTCTTGAGCTTAATACTGAGCTCTATGAAAGAACAATGTCTCATTTGATTTTCAGTCGCTTAGAACCTTTCTGAATTGTGAAGGATATACAAATGTATGCGAGATTATACGATCATTACCAATTCAAATACTTACTTTACTTCCGTATTTTGAGAGCAAAACTCAAGTTTTTGCGTGTGCTCGTGTACCTACTACCGTATTAAATTTTTTATACAACCTACATTCAAAGTAAATATAGGTATAACTAGCTGCCCGCCCCGGCTTCGCTCGAGTAGCAGTAGAGTACTTATCTACGGCGCACCTACCTGCCTACCCTACCTACCTACCCTACCTACCTACCCTACCTACCCTACCTACCCTACCTACCCTACCTACCCTACCTACCCTACCTACCCTACCTACCCTACCTACCCTACCTACCCTACCTACCCTACCTACCCTACCTACCCTACCTACCCTACCTACCCTACCTACCCTACCTACCCTACCTACCCTACCTACCCTACCTACCCTACCTACCCTACCTACCCTACCTACCCTACCTACCCTACCTACCCTACCTACCCTACCTACCCTACCTACCCTACCTACCCTACCTACCCTACCTACCCTACCTACCCTACCTACCCTACCTACCCTACCTACCCTACCTACCCTACCTACCCTACCTACCCTACCTACCCTACCTACCCTACCTACCCTACTAAAAAGTCCTATCCTATGTCCGTCTCCTGGTTCTAAGCTACCTCCCCACCAATTTTCAGCCAAATCGGTTCAGCCGTTCTTGAGTTATAAGTGGTGTAACTAACACGACTTTCTTTTATATATATAGATTTAAGATTTTCATAGTAATTATTAGCACATGAAGACCGTAACGACCTCTATATTATTTCTACTGCTGTTGAAGTTTTTGCCGGAAAATCTCAGCAAAATAACCAGAAAATACTGCTGTAATCTACATTATTTAGAATTACGAGATTGGCGTGAATTAAAGAAGTCGTACCGGTTGCAGATCGCATAACCGACGGATGTCATAAATTAGCAAGTTGAACCAGTAGTGGGTGCGAGACTTAGAACGATAGGCACACAACTTGACAGACTGATACGGAAGCTAAATGTGCCTACAAACGCCCACAGCGACCGTCCGCTTGCGTCAGAATCGAATCTCAGCCTAACTATTACTTCCTATTACACTGTACTAGTAGGGTTGCCACGAGATGACGTGTAGCACGGCTGAGTACACACAATCAAGTATCGTGGTTGAGTATCTACTATCTTACGTGTTTGACGATAAATTACAATAGTTTATCAGCAATATGACTGCCTAAATATTTGACTGTTCAACTGGGTTAGATATTACATAGAGCAATAATCAATTAAGTACTCGAAAGACAAACCCTGAACCCTCACAACCTAAATGGACGGCCAAAGACGTAGAAGCATGTATTTTTGATTTATCTTTCCCATCAATGAACATCAAATCGACCTAGTAACAGGACTTGCAAATCTATTTGACAAGGTAGATTCCTTAATAGACTTATTCGTCAGAGCTCTACATCTATCATCTAATAGTATAGAATGAAATATAACGTTTAATGTAACGAGCATCACTGAGTCCTGCAAGTCTGGAATATCTATTGTGATAGTACAAGTCGAGTTGTCAGACTTCCCGGTTCAACGCTCGTCAATGAGATCGCATACCAAACTATGACTTAACGCCTACTGGCTGTGGAAGTGCTGTATCTAATTAGGTAGATTACGTGCACGGGAGATTCAGTTATGCCATGTAGGAAGTTTGTCTCTTTCAGCCATATTAACACAGATATTTCTGAATGTTGGGAAATCCTACGCTCGATAAGGAAGAACGCACTAATTATTGCAATGATAACTCTAAGCATGATAATTATATTCAGCAAATAAAAACCCATTTTGTAAATGTGGCTCCTTCCGCTAAATCGCACAATAGTAATTCTTGAATTATGTCATTTAATCATCAATTCCTAACATTTTGACGTAACATTTGTACCTTGGGCTTTTTAGAACTTTCCTTTGACGTTTTTAGAACACTGGCTTTCGCCTACATCTTTAATAACTAAGAATTTTTGATGAGGAGGAGGCCTATGTCCATCAGTAGTGCCTATTGTCCGATGTGATTGTTGACTGAAATTTTCCTAATTTCCTCTATTCAATATGGGGAATGGTAGTCACACGTGAGTAACTATCGACGAATTGAATCAATTATTTTTTTCATCTCCTCAATTTGTGCAAGTTAAATGATTTTGTTACGTATTAACCTTGAGTTTGTTCTGGCTTCCGGTATACACAGTCCCGTCTAGAGACACTCTGTGGATTTCAAATTACATAAATCAGTTTGTCAGAGAATCGTCTAGTCATTTGAACACATATTCTGTGTTAACAACACAAGTACTTTTCTGTGACGTAGTGTTTGGTTCCTTTTGAGATCTTCTTCAATATACATAACAGGTTTTTTCCTGATAAAACACGATAGAATCTAATAAAAACGTCGATATTTGCATAAAGTTATTTATGTGAACCTATTTAAGTACAACATTTTGGGTCGTTAAAATTTATTGATGGGTATGAGATGGTCAAAACGTATGCTACGATTCTGTTGTGCCTACGATGAGCCGGATATCTCATCGAATCTAAGTACGAAAGATACCTATGAGGATGTTTTCTCATCCACATTTCCGAGCATATTATTCCGCATTGTTTACCTTCTTGACCAGTCCAGCAGTGACATGGTGACGCGGAAATGCACTGGTACTCAGAGTGACATCGAGAGATTGGGTCAAGAACAACGAGTAATCATCATTTATCAGTTCAAATGATTACGACGGAAATACCATTTAATGGTGGCACACAATTATACACGATAACGCTTTTAATGTAATGAAATATTAGTATTCATCGTAAAATGCTAAACATTGTTCAATTAGAATAACAATAAGCGATGTTTGAGGTCGTGTCCTATCGTGATAACGTAATTTTACTATACACTGTCAGTCTTTCATAATTCCGTTTATCGGTAGCAAAGCATAACAAATTCCAATTACATCACATTATACAAGCGGACCTGAGTGCCACGTAATAGCTTGTAGATCGTGGAGAAAGCACGGCGGCCTTGGCAATGAAGCGCGCGCAGCCAGGCGCGTCGTCGCGCAACGACCGCTGCGCCTCCGCCGCCGCCGCCGCGCGAGCTCCCGCCGTACCCGCCTGCGCTTATAATTGGCGCGAGTTTTCACGCATGCGCAACACTTTCGTTGTCAATGAACTTGGAAAGCGGGGATGCTCTGTCATTGTCATTAGATAGCTGGGAATGCACTCTCGCTGCTTTGCACGCGCTTCAATGGTTGCTGCTTGCACGCAAGTGACGCAAGCCACACAATCGCGGCTTCACTATAAAAACATCATCTAATTTATTTTAATTTCACCTTCTTAACCGTTGCAGAAAGTTTCTGAAACTATCACTCACCCATTTTAATGTTTTTTCAGATAGTAATCGAAATAGTTAAATTATATATCTGAAAGAGAAATGGGATCTCAACATCGATATAGAGCTGAAAGAGAATGATAATCTAGCACGTAATAGATAATAGTACTAACATATCTATAGGTACAGATTAGCTTCAAGTACCTGAGAAACGAAATAATGGATGGGTATAAGTAGGTGTATAGATTACCTTTCCATATAAAGTTAGTAATTATGTAAATCGTGTGATTGAGTATGTGATCGTGCGGTCGATTAGACAGTTTTTGACGAGCACCTTAGATCAAAAACTAGATGTGACAAAACAATCACGTTCTAGCCGAAATTTTGTCATGCGACTGTTTTTTTGGTTATTTTCCAAACCAGATTTCTAACGTATCTGTTGCGTGACTTAATTAGTCTGTAATAAGGCTTCGGGTGACGGGGTGCGGGTTCGTCCCGGTGGGAAAATTGTAGGCGTTTGGACTCACTTGACGCTCCAACGACCACGAAAACTGCCTTGCTTATATCCAGAGCAATAAATTATGGAGTAGTCTTGTTAAAAAGGTTTTTGATTCGTGATTTTAGATGACGTTCTTCGTTCTTTGGGTAGGCCGCGCTGCTAATGATGGCACTATTTCTCGTCTAGTTAACAACTGTATGTATCGTTTCTTATACGCATTCTTTTTTAAACTATACGTATAGCGTTTACATAGCTTCACGTCTACGCTGTGCTACGCAACGTATACACCATGCTAAGCGACGCCTAAGCTGAGCTACGCGGCGTCTACGCCTTGCTACGCGACGCACTACTGCATAGAGCAGTAGTGCTTCGCGACGCCTAAGCTGAGCTACGCGGCGTCTACGCCTTGCTACGCGACGCACTACTGCATAGAGCAGTAGTGCTTCGCGACGTCTAAGCGGTGCTACGCGAGGTCTACGCCGTGCTACGCGAAGCCTACCCAGATTTTACGCAGAGCATACGCCATGCTAGATGAACGCCCCGAAAAGCATCCCGAAGACATACTTACCTACAACAGCTGCCGACAAAAAAAAACTCTAGAAGGAATGAATGATTGTGTCCCAGTTTTAACTAGTAATTTGTTACGAATTACGATATAAGGATTTTACGCAGATGTATAATACCTACACTAGATACTCTGAATAGTTCATTTTTAGGAACCGTTTGCTTTAAAACTCATTATGATTAACAGATTAGATATGTAATCATTGCATCTTTTTAGAAATCTTTACAGATCTTATCATGTTGACATTTAACAAACTTTTTCCGTTTATGGCCGGAACTTTAGTAAAATTATATCCAAGGTTTCCGCAATTTAGTATTAATTAAATAGCTCCGTCTTATTATTAGTCTTATCATTACTGCATATTTTCAAATAAATTGATTATGACATAACGATGATTAAATCTCAGTAAATAATATTCAATAACTACTTCCTAAATGCTAATAAAAAAGCCTATAAATATTATTAGTGCTAAAGCGGCTCCACTGGTAAATTGTTTTAAATCACAGCACATAATAAGAAAGGCTTGGGGGAATCGCGCTCCATTGGCGCCGTCGTTACGCCAGGCCCTTCGACACGACTGCCATCTGACGGCTAATGCCCACGATATTATTTTGTTATGTTATGCTAAATAAAAAGTGCAAGTTTTATGTCAGTTTCATTATTTAGAATAGGTAATATAATTTACAACATGTCCACGTGCCATGTTGTAAATTTAACTTCTAAAGTTGGACCCATGTTGTTGTCGTGTTGTTGATTCGCACCACCTTCTTTTTCGAACACACGGACAACCCGAAAACCATTTACCTAAGTAAGCATTAAAAACATTCAGATTTAACAAATTAGTGAACCAATTCTTCTCGATAGCTTCAATTATCCACCTGGTTAATTAAAAATAATTATTATCAATGTCAATCATATCATTATAAATGCGAAAGTGAGTTTGTTTGTTTATTAGTTTTTACGCTTTCACGCTAAAACGGCTGAACAGATTTGGTTGAAATTTGGCACATGGGTAAACCATGACTTGAATTAGGCCATAGGATACTTTTTAGTCCGATAGTTTAACGAGATGGAGACTTATGTGGATAAAACCACAGGGCCCAACTAGTCTATTGAACAACCTCAACCTCTATTGAATATTTAATTTGAGTAAATGAATCTGGAAACCAAAGATTTTCTTAATTCAAAGTGGAGTCCCACAAGGTTTAATCTTTGAACCCGAAATCAATAGTGCCAGTAAACTGTAATTGCTGCCAAATTGAGTACCTTCATTCTGTTGATGTTGGTTTTATTAAAATAACTATGATGTTCGATACTTCGATAAACATTACAATTATTAAAACTCTGCAACACAGGCTCTGTTGGAAAAATCCATAGAGTACATCAAAACTTCCTTCTACATAATGTGGATATGTTTTTTGGAAAAAAATAACCTATGGCATCCACTGCAATATTACAGAGAACTGTATATCCTCGAACCATCACTCGATGTTGGTTTGCAACAAACAAAGGATCACAATAACAAAGGATAGTAACCAAATAGGTATAAAACTACAAATATTAGGTATACACACGTCACAATAGGAAAGTATTTTTACACTCATCATTGCAAAGTTAATAAATTAATGTAGTTAGTTGGTCTTCACTGGTCAACACGCTCATAAGTGCCATATGTACTTACCTACCATACCACACACAAAACATCCTCTCAAAAATTAAGTTCGTAACAAGTAATAAAAAACAAGAAGCTAATGGAAATTTCCAATATAAGGTAGCTATTGAAACAGTATTAAGTATTCAAACAACGTAAAAACAACATACTTACGGAAATCTTTTGGTGGAAGCAAAAGCTTTTAAAAATGACAGAAGTAACATTCAACTTTCGTGTTACAAAGTGCAGGCTTTTCACTTGAAACGGTATACAATACTGTATATAGATTGTGGAGGGTGGGGACGCAAATATCGTAGGCTCATGGAGGCTCGGCGGTAAAGGAAGTGAACGGGCGTGACCTTGACATTTCCCTCGTCGCGAATGTTGTTATAGCCGTCGGCCACGCTAGGAAGTAGGAACACGGTACTGACTCCCACGATACTGAAGTTCCAAGCATTACTCATACACCTAGTTGTTCTGTAATTGTTAATGATTTACATATTGATTTGGAAATAAAAGGAATACAGGACAACAGAGCTTCTTATTGAATATAACATAAAGACGAGCGAGACTATAGTGAGAGAAATGATAGCGTCGCTACTGGGTAAAGTTCTTTGAGCTCAACAAGTTGTTGCCATGGTTACTAACTGGCATCACCCGATACACGTACGGAATTTTTATTTCCCTTCACAAAATGAGAGCGTCAAGAGGTGCTTAATAACTCTGAAGTGAACAGGTGTTTGAAGTAACATCGCAATAGTTCCAACAATAAAATAATTAAACCAATAAAGAACACGCTCCTGGCGAGACTGTAAATAGAATAATCAAACAAAGCTCCCGATGTCTCAATGAGCAAACAAAAAGTCAATAAGATGTCTTTGAGCAGTCCCTTAGAAAGTGCATTCAAGCGCAGCGCGTACAATGTGCCCGTAGACTAAAACCACTTCAATCATGAAGCTCCGGGGAAATAAAACGTCTACAAAATGTGATGACGCTCAAAAAACCCTTTATGCCTAACCAATCAGCAGCCAGTTATTGAGAAGATTGAATTTGTAAGCCTCACAGTCCATGTCCAATTAAGATGAAAGTTAGTCGTTGGATGATCCACAATTTTAATTGCTGGCATTGCATCATATATTATAGACTAGCTTTTGCCCGCGACTTCGTCCGCGTTTCCGTCGTTTTTCGTAAAAAGTACCATATGTCCTTCCTCACAGTTCAGTGGTTTTGACGTAACAGACAGATTAACTTTCGTTTTTTAGTAGGGAAATATAATATGTCAATCCACAATTCTGTTGAAAAATATCGCAATAAGGAACCGCAGAATATTATTATTAATAGCTGTGCCCGCGACTCCGTCAGCGTGTAACTCCTTGTATGTTATTAAGTTAATGTATTGGTAATATTGTTTAGATTACTTTCACATGAGTTTCGATGTGCTCTTTCCTCTGCCGATTCTTGAGAACGCGTAATTCTCATTCTCTTAGCTTTACTCGAAGTTCGAGATAAAGATAATCGTTTTTTAGGTGGCATTGTGTATTTTATTTTTAATCGACGGTAACGGAAAGGCTATCAGTTATCTAACAAAATAACCTACGTTAGAGGTCCTAACTATAGCTACCTTACACTTAAAATCTAAGTGCCTATTTAACACAAAAATATTCTAATAGAATTATACCCAGAAATATGTACAACTTACATCAAAAAAAGAAATGAAAATAAAGCTGAAACGCCTGTGCAATACTATCTACCTATACCTACTTCACTTAAAAATAAATACCTATAACTACTATAATTAATAAAAGTATCTACGCTTTTACCTACTTAATACAAAAATAAAATTGAACATAAATTAGCCAAAACTTACCTATCGGTATCTAAAAATCTATGCGTACTACTTCTACTACTACTTCACCTAAAAAGAAATAAAATGCAAACTATTAATAATTTGTAATTTAAACGAATATTTAAACACTACCAAAACAACTAATACCTATTTTATAAAATAACAACAAAAGAAATTCAAATAAACTATTTAAAGACTAAAAGTCGCGCTGATAAGCATGGTTTGTTTATATCAATTATTGTCTGTCAATAAGGTCGAACGCTCTGAACGCATCAACAGCCAAATAATTATATTGAATGAAGCTCGCGCTCGGCTCGGACCTCCCGCCTTTTTATACCCTACCGCCACGACCCGCGTCGAGCGCGGCAACCGTTACACAAAAATAATCCTTATGGCATGATTCAGTATTCACGCGCGACGGCGCGATGGCTTATTAGCGTATTTCATGTATAAGTTTGGTGTTTCTATACCGATTACTATGATTCTTTTTTTATTGTAGGTATATTAACTTCTTTTAATTAGAGATGAGTGAGAGTATTATAAACGTAAGAGTAAACAAATATAATCAGAAAGCTCCGAACTGCTAAGCTATCGGGAGTTACACGTGTTATTGTGAGTCAACCATAAAAGATAGACATATGCTGTGGTGGGATATTTTTTAGATAATTTTATGTAGAACATTTCCGTCATAAATGATTTCTATGTAGCTTTAACCATAAAGGCTTCACACGCGACGGAAGCTTAAAAAATGGAGCAACTTCTCCCGTTTTCCCAACATTTCCCTTCACTGCTCTGCTCCTATTGATTGTAGCGTGATGAAAAGTATACTATAACCTACCCAGAAGTATGAAGAATAATTGTACCAAGTTTCGTTAAAATCCGTCGAGTAGTTTTTGTTTCTATAAGGAACATACAGACAGACAGACAGACAGACAGACAGACAGACAAAAATTTTACTGATTGCATTTTTGGCATCAGTATCGATCACTAATTACCCCCTGATAGTTATTTTGAAAATATATATCATGTACAGAATTGACCTCTCTACAGATTTATTATAAGTATAGATTACTAACTGCGCCCGGCGGTTTCACCTGCATAAGTCTCCATCTCGTGGGAATATCGGGATAAAAGGTATCCTATGTCCTTCTCCAGGACATGCTGTACCCATGTGCCAAATTTCATCCAAATCTATTCAGCCGTTTTAGCGTGATAGCGTAACAAGGAAACAAACACACGAACTCACTTTCGCATACATAATATTATAGTATGGATTAGATTACTGAGATTAATAATTAAGCAAGTAATAGGATTACATTACAGGTTGAACGATTTTTTGTAGTAACAATAAATTACGATTGGTCTATTAAATTAAAATTAACTTTAAATCTGCTTTAAGATACATTAATATTTTTGTCTGGTAAGTTGTAACTTGATTGGTAAAGATAGCTGAATGGCATAAAATGTACAAACTTATTGCGTAACACACGATCAATCTGTTCCATTTTGACAGTTCAACAACATTCATTGCGTTGTTTACGTTGTTGAGCAGACAACATTTTCGAACATTTGTAGCAATTGATTAGCAATATTCTTCAGAATGATTCAGGTTATGATTGATCGTGTGTTAGGCAATTAAGGTGCTGGTCTGACACTGCATCTTATAATTTGTTAGTGTCCATCATTGTACAGTTATTCACAAAAGTGTTGGCAACGGCAAATACTGGCAATCAGATACTAGTCTGTTTATAATCATATTTACACACAATTCTTATTAAAAAACTTCAGTGTTGATAGGAAGTATGGTAGGTACCATAGTTCCTATCAAAACTGAAGTTCTACCTACGCTATGGTTAATAGCTTTGATGATGAGCGTTGATGCCTTGCATAACAATAGGAACTGTGTGTTAAGTTTATGATATTTCTCAACACTGACTAGAATAATTAAACGAGTTTTGTTGTTAGGTTATACTATAACTAATAATTAATTAATTATTAATTATTATTTTTTGGTCTTTGACATTTCTCGGGGCCCTGGAGTCCCGGACCTTTGGAAGGCGTACGAGGGGCCGAAGCCAACTTGCAGAGGCCCGTTAGGCGTTTTAATGAAATGACGCACCAACCGACGGTTATCCCTGTATGCACTATGCAAGTGCGCTTATTAATTATTAATTATTCTAGTCTAACAATGAAAAAAAAAATAAAAAAATATTGTGTCAATATTAATTAAAAAACTCAGCTTCATATAGCGGTTGTTTTCATTTTTGTGCCTATCTACCCTATTTGAACTAGAAAGGGCGCCGAGACAAAATACTAGACGTGCAAGTGCGCCGCGAACTGTAAAAGTTTGGGAACCCCTGGGTTATAGTTCACCCCATACCTATCATTATACTAATCCTAACTAACCCACTTCCTACTAATATTATAAATGTGAAAGTTTGTATGTTTGGATGTTTGTTACTCAATCACGCAAAAACGGCTGAATGGGTTTAGATGAAATTTGGCATACAGATAGTTTATAACCTGGATTAACACATAGGATACTTTTTATCCCGGTAGTACGTTCCCGTGGGATAATTTCCGACCTCCAGGCGGGCGAAGCCGCGGGCGAAAGCTAGTAATATTATAAATGCGTTTGTTTGTTACGTTGTCAGGTTAAAACGACTGAATAGATTTGGATGAAATTTGGCACATGGGTAGACCATGACCTGGGTTAGAGCATAGGATACTTTTTATCCCGACAAACCCACGGGATCGAGACTTAAGCGGGTGAAACCGCGGGGTGCAGCTAGTATTATATGATTTATAGTTTGATATTAGTCTTGTTGACATAATTCGGCTTTATTTTAGGAATTAAATTCTTTGTCAGTTACGTATAGTGTTGCTCAGGCGCTTCTCAATATGAGCTGATCTGATAATTTACTTCCTAATCTTGCTGAATGATTGAAATACCTCAAATAATTTTAATAAGTAACTAATTCACATAAACTGTACCCTAATTGCGTAATACACGATCAATCAGAATCTGTTTTCAAACAGATTGCCAATCCATTGCTTCAGAAGTTCGAAAAAAAAATCTGCTAAACAACGTAAATACCGGAATGAATGTTGTTGAACTGTCAAAATGAAACAGATTAGTCGTAATCGTTTACGAAAATGTGTTGCGTAATTAGATGGCTGGTGAAATGAGGGTGTATAGGTAAAGGCTACACGTCTGCCTAACCCTTCGGGGTATACAGGCGTGATATTAGTATGCTATGTGTTTAGGAACTATTCCTTAATTTTAATGAGTTCCAAAAAATTATTATACATAATATCATCAATTCATCATCTTACTCTACATAACCTCGAACAAAACTCGAAAAGCACAATGTAAACATTACACTTATAATGCTGGTGGCGCCCTCTTGTGACAGGTAGAGGAAAAACTTTATGAAGTTTTCTACTATTCTGCGACAGATGTCAGTATTATAATTTATTTAAATTTAAAGGCATTGTAATAATTTCACTTACGTCGGTTTCCCTGATTTGTTTATACATAAGATAATTTCTGGCTTATTGCGATTTATAGTAGTTTACTTACCCAGACCACGTACCTACGGTGTTGAACAATGTATTAAAAAAAAATGCTTTTCAAAACTAGACATTCAGAGATGGTCTTAGAATAAATCTGTAAACTTCAGGGGTTACTATACCTAAAAATTATATGAGATCATGTAGGATACACATAAAAGGAATAGAATGATGCAAAATAGACCTTGGCAGTTCGTATTTTATCGAGGTAGCGACACTAAGTGAAGATGGCGCTACTAATAATTTAATTTTGTGTCTTGCCGGAGTATACCTACTACTTTTTATTGATTTCCTATACGAGCTAATTGCAATTTTTCCTCAACAAATTCTTGTAAGAAGCGAAGCAACTGACTTGCCCAACGTTCACACATGTCAGTGTAAGTAATAATTTAATTTCCAAGAAAATACCTAACTACGAGTATGTATGTGACCGGAAGCTATTACGACAACATTCCAGGTATCAATAGCTATAAACTGATTTTCACATGCCGTCTACGTGATGATACGTAGGTGTAATGTTACTGTGTACACATAAGTAATAAATTTACTTCAGTATGTGCCCGCTTTGACCGCCAAATATCGTCATTTGTATTCAACATAGGACCCTCAAGTGCGCATCGAAGCTACTACTTGATGAGTTTACCTCCATGAGCGGGTTTTTCAAACACTACCCTAGGGTTCATAACTATGTAGGTATAATCATATTACGGACACTCATACAAAAATATATTTTCCTTTATCTACGTGGTTCTGGTTACGCATTTGATAAAGAATTTACCTAGATCACCAAGTGATGGTCTGGGGGAATTTGTACGCAGAAGGAAAATCTACACTACACTAACTACTTATGTATTCGAATATGATTCTTCAAACGGTGACTATAGTCACGCCCTATAAGTAGGTAAATCAATACAGCCAAGTGTCATCAAGCGAATATGACAAGCAAAGGTCTTTGAACTCTGTGATACCTATCCGCAACATATTAATCAACTAGGCTTATAGTCAAATAAATAGTTCAGATACCTCATGCAAATTCATTTCACATATGGCTCGCAATATTTTTTGTCGGTCTATTATAACATAATAATATTTAAATATACAATATTAATTCTCTCTATATGTACTCGTCCGTATAGAACGGTGAGTCCCCTATTGTTTTATAACTTGTAATACATACGCACTAAACAAGGATGTAGTACATTCTAAACATTCCGGCTGAATTAATTTGAATGCTTGAATTTTCTTCATGGACGATTTATTGGTGTGTTTTAATAAAACATAAGGCACAAGTGGTTTATGGCTACCTACTTACATACGTCTATTGTTTTATGTTCTTTGAAATGAACCTGCCAGGTGGTTGGAACCGTTAGGTAGTTATATGAATCAAACAATAAGTGCTTTGGGCGCCAGAATGTCCTGTCTTATCGTACAAATTGCACTTGTAGCCGATTCTAAATAACTAAACATGAGTAGTTAGGTAAGTATATGTAAATACATGCTCTGATCAATATCGCAGCGCATTTGAATTCCGCTGTCAAACAAGGATCTGAATACAATTTGGTGCTTTAACACGTGTGGGTCGTCATCGTCAGTAACATAGATAGTTATTATTCACAATTGGCACAAAGCCGACTTGGCCCGCGGTGTCAATGCCCTTGCATCATGTAGGGAAGATCACGTATAAGTAAGTAAGAAGGAAACTTGTAGGGAAAAATATTTGCTGGGTGGAGCATCAGTGATGTCATCTTATCCAAATTTTATCAACTGAAATGTAAAAAATCTGACACGAGTCGGACTCGATCGACCTCCGGAGAACCGTGCGGTCGTTCTGACTACTGAGCTATTAGTGTACTATTCAACAACTAATTGGAATTTATTGTAACGTAATCAGGGTGGCAGGGACATCGACGTGAAAACTGATACCATGGATTCCGTACATGATTCTGAACCCCTCAGCGTCGAAATTCGTCGGTTATAAAAAAAAATCCTATTTCATAGAAAAGTGCAATACCTACGCGGCCAAAATGTATGGAACAGCAGATTTTTTTTTTAATAACTTTCGACGGAGGGCTATTCAGAATCATGTACTGAATCCATGGTATCAATTTTCGCGTCGATGACCCTCTGCCAACCTGTATATACCAACTACATGTATAAACGGAACGAAGGAGCCTGGATCTCACGACACAGGAAATTCTAGTGTGAGTTCCAGGAATCAACGCATTCGAATGTAATTTCTTAAATAATAAATAATTCTTATTCTTAAATAAACATAATTAACTTCCAGTTCCCTTCTTTTATGCAATAACCTTCAGCATTCTTGACATTTGTATCATCAGTCATGAGTTGCTAGCTAGAACTGATAAATATGATGAGTCAGCAAGTGTCGGGATGTTTGTTATGCGGTGCCATCATGCCAAAAACACTCGGTCATGTTTATTTCGAGGAACTTGTTTTAGGTGGTAAGGCTGCGCTTGCGCTTACGGATGCGGTGAAGCGGAATTGCATACCTAAATAACGTAACGTAGGTAAGTTTCCGCGAAAATAAGACCTCTGTTTGTGAATCTGCCAGATAAGTAACAGTACCCTAAGTATACCTAAAAGGATCAGTTGTCGAGATTGTCATCATGGATGTTATAAAAGTTGAACTCCTGAGAAAGTGGGACTTTTGCGAACAGAGGTCATCAATTTTGCTTGACCCGTCAATTATCTTCTCTCTCTCTCTCTCTCTCTCTCTGCCTTCGTCTCTATCCAGATGGATAGAAGATGCAAGAAGTGAATAGAACGATATCTATCTTTTCACTTCTTGCGACCGCTATAGCGAATAGGTACCGGCAAACAGACGAAGATAATGCAGTAAGAGGGGATCTCGAGAGGCGATCCGCCATATCTGGAAGTCCAACTGATTAGGTATTGTCGGGACCAATCAATCAATCTGCCTAGTCTTTTCCGAACTATATTGGGTTCGGCTTCTAGTGTAACCGGATGCAGCTGAATACCAATATTTTACACGGAGCGACTGCCTATCTGACCTCCACAATCCAGTAACTGAGTAATACGATACCCCTTGGTAAGACTGATTGTCAAACTTTCGGGCTTCTGACGACCCGTAACGGCTGTCAAAGATCTACGAATGACAGCCGGGACCAACGGCTTAACGTGCTTTCCGAGGCACGGAGGAGTCTCGGTATGTAAAGATGGTCACCCATCCACAGACCAACCCGGGCAAGAGACGCTTAACCTGATGGATCGACCCGTGCCGCAGTTATTACTTAGCCACGAGCTCCTCTCGCTAGGTATCGTCGCGACCTAATTTCTACAATTCCGTTTATTGCTCATTGAACATACCCATAGGCGAACAGTTGCGATGTGAACATTATCCTCAATAACTTGCTAGCTTGGCTAAACCTCAGAGCCTTCGTGGTCAAATCGAATTACTCAGCAACTCGGGAACAATACAGTCGGTTTTCCCCCATTACCCCGAAGTTACTATGTCGGAGGCACCTAATCCATTCCGCTGTCGTATTGTACAATTAAATTACCATAGCGGTTGCGGGAACGCGGCCAGCAGGAAGCGGCTGTCCCCGCTGCATACTGATGCAGCGCTTTGTCTCTGTAATTGTTAGCCCTCAGACATTACCCCGTACAGGTATAAATATGATTATAATCTTAAGCGCCGTCTATGGTAGCGCTTTATCAAACGACAAGCATGTGTATTAAACAAATCCAATTTCCAGATTTTTTGTAATTTCTTGGCAGTTGCTCCCACATAAAACTTGAGCAGGTACATAATATTTTCTTTTTCCAAAAATAATTTATTGTTTTTGACGAATTTTAATAACAAAATTGGTAGGTCAAAATTATACATCTCCAAAAACAGAGGGCCTAGTGTGAGTTTGTTTTAACCGTCTCGATTTTACGCATCGACCGCGTTTGGCACTCTGATTGGCTCTTCACTGGCCTTCACTAGTGAAGGGCCAATCAGAGCGCCAAACGCTGTCGATGCGTAAAATCGAGATGGTTAAAAGAAACTCACACTAGGCCCTCTGGAACAAAAATACAGCGGGTTATTACTTCTCAATTTATGGAATCAGACCTTATTGAAAAGCAAACTTTTTAACGGAAACAGATTCGATCATTTTAATTACTACCAACTGGCCACCTGTGGTCAAAAAATTATAGGATGCCATTAAAGTTTATCTTATTTTATTTATTCTTCTACTGAAAATGGCATTAATTTATTTTTTCAGCTGAGTTGGCCTGTACGAAACCCGTTATTGCAATGCAACCTTTTTTTTCAAGAAAATACACAGAAGAATAAAAACTTTACCTACCTGTTGAACACTTCAATGTACAATGGGGGAATTTTATTGTTCTTGTATTTCTATTGTGACAATATGAAAACTTTTGGTAAACCTAAATAAACAGTACCGACCTAAGTAATTAGAGCCTACCTATATAGGTATAATACATTCCGGGTTCCCCGATACAACAACAACGTCATGAAAACAAATTGGGAGCTGCCAATAACTACTTGCCAATCACCCCAAGGGTCAATCAAACCCAGTGTAGGTACTAAGGTATCCTTAGAAAAAAGGTAGGTATTTTTTGCAATATAAAATCTACTAATTCCTATCATGAATTCTTTGATGGAGCTTTTTTCCCGTTTTTTAACTTTTTCTTTGCTAGTCGTATTGTATAGTTTATGTGTAAACTAAAAAAACAGCCCCCCTGAACTGTGGTTCAGGGGGCCTAAAACGGCCACTTTAGCAATTCTGCTGAAAGCGATTCATTTCCTGAATTCCCAGCAATTCATTAGCAATGCCTCTAATTTTCGTGATGTGTGACACATATTAGCTGAATAATATCTCAATTCAATTAATATCTGAATCATATTTGGTGTAAGTACTGCCCTATTGGAGTAAATGAATCGCAAATTAGCAGAATTGCTAAAGTGGCCGTTTTAGGCCCCTGAACGTAGGTAAGTTACGTTCAGAACTGTGTAAACTATATTATCAGAAGATGAATTTCTCATTGAAATATAGACCAATGACAAAAAGCAATAAAAACATGACAAAGTGGTCCGGTGTAGTTTTACATGACTTCATGGCCTTGTCTCATCCCATTTACAATTCCCATTTAGTGCATACAATATAAGTTTACTGTACTGTACTCGAAAAACAGAGATTAGACAATTTGATTGTATCATCTTCGTCATTATGTAAGTAAGTAGATACTTAGATAGAATTGATAAAAAAAAAGCTGCTGAGCTTTAGATAATAAAAGCCATAAGGGTACAATATTATAGGTACATAAGCCTTAATGAATTCCATTTATTTCCTTTCTTTCATGTTTTGGAAGGCTCAGAGATTGGTAAAATGCTAGCTAACTAACAATAAAGCGCTATATAAATGGCGCCAAGCCACTTTATGATACGTTGTAAATAAATTATTCACTGCTTTCATGGAACGACACTGTACGCTACTCATCAATATGACAATGACAAAAAAATGACAATTGTTAACAGGTACTTGAGAAGTGTCAACATGAATAGTTTTGCACCATTCTCGCTAGTTGGGGAGTCCGCGACCTTACCGGAATACAAAGACAGACGGCTCCTTATGCACGGCGACGCATGTGCGGTCACCGACTCCAGACGCGGCCTCCGCTCCTCCCCCAGCCCCAGGCCCCGCTGCCTCCAGGCCACGTGCGCCGGCGCATACTTACTGTGAAAATTATCATTTCCACGAACATACCGGAACTCTCTGAACGTTCACCAAATTATTTTGTCGATATTGAAGAGTTATTGCTCGTCAAGCCGCAATTTAAGTGGATATTTTACATGCATTTCTTGGTGTTTTCTTGTTAAGTTCTTGATTATGTGCCAATTATGATAAGTAGACCCACCCTGCCTTCAGTAGGTACTTAATAAAATATAGCTAACGAAATCGGCATTAAAATTATTTTTGACTGCTTTAATATCTCACCATTAATCATAGCACTAGGGCGCAGGACCGTAACTTGCCTCCGGATCCGTTGAGTAACAGTCGGTCGGGGCTAACGCAATAGGCACTTGATGTAACCGCACCGCAACCTTTCCGCTGACGCAAGAACCAGCTGTTCCTGCAACACTGACGCTCCATCTAAACAGTGTCAGTCGCGCCGACGCGGAAATAATTAGAATAGTTTACGTCACTCATTATGATTACACTCCGAAATGAAATGTGTAAAGATTACATTATCTACAAATATTACGTTTGTGTATGTTGTGCCGGGTGGTCTCCGAAGACCACCCTATCTATCTGACAGTAAATGACATCAGGATAGTAACAGACGTCTTGAGATATTGAGAACGATCGCCCATGAATTGGGTAACAACGCCACACGGTGCAGCGGTGATTACCAGCCAGTCCGTCTATTGTTTAAAAATCTTACAGTGAAAACTTAGATGAATTGAGTTTGAAGTGAGCTGTCATTCCATATGCTAGGGATTGACGGCTCACTTCACGGTAGCTTAGTGGGATTTATACAGAATAGATCGGCAGTTTCAATAAAAGCTTAAGACGCCGACATATGCCAGTGGCCTTGAGAGGTTAGCTTGCGTGTTCCGTGCTGAGCTCAAGCAACACGTCGCGTCGTAAGTCCAGCCAGTAATGGAACTCGCCCATCAAGGTACGCTGTTACAAATTAGACGCGTTATTAATTTATTAAAAAGGTATTTAAATAAAACACTAAGATTATGTAATAATTAAATTATCTTTAAAATGGTGAAGGTTTCAGAAAAATACGCTTGATAGCTTTTGCGTGATTCTCAGTTTTGTATCCGCGTTAGACATGACTTTACAAATTAATTACACTATGTAATATAAACATTATTCAAAATATTCACAGATTAAGCTACTAAGAAAATGTTCTATATTAACATATATTTTTTCCAAATCATTAACACTACTCGTTTAGATGTGATTTTCGGTATAAAGTCGGCTATCGTCTCTTCCTATATACAAATGCAATAATTAATATCGTAACACCGAATATTTAGTTTTAGATGTAAAAAAAGTATTTGGAAACTTTCAAAATGCCTTTTTTACACCTAAAACGGTTACATCAAATTCAATGTTATAATTGCAATTCATTATTAATATTCTAGTTCGCTATTTAGCCACATTTCTTATTTCCATATATTGCCAAATTAATCAAAACAGGTAAATTTTTGACAGCTATTTGTGACGTTGCCAACTTTTTAACCGACTTCAAAAAAAGGAGGAGGTTCTCAATTCGACTGTATTTTTTTTTTTTTTTTTTTTTTTATGTTTGTTACCTCGTAACTTGCGACTGAGTGAACCGATTTTCATGATTCTTTTTTTATTTGAAAGCTTGTGCTTCCCGTGTGGTCCCATTATCACCATTTCAATATCTGATGATGGGATCTTGTAGAAATCGGGGGAACTCTTCAATAAATAACAGCAGAATAACCGCAATTGTTGCTATAGCATATCTAAGCATTGTTTACGCCATCACACAACATATTATCACGCCTGTACTCACTACAAAGGTAATAAAAACTATTTCGAAAAAAAAAATGTTCAAGGGCACTTACAACGTTTTGTTCTGATGAGATATTCGGTTACATGAACAAAACTGGCTGGTTAGCTGGTTTTTTTTGTATGAAAGGGTATGACATGATGATAACTTCCTTTCACTGTTTTTTACATAGCAGTGTAGTGGTATTCCAATTTGTGTGGGGTAGGTACCACAACTAAAAAGTGAAAAATAAAAACTTTTTACAAAAAAAAAGTACAACCGACTTCCACAAAAAAACACTACAAAGTGAAAAATAACTTTAATTTCGGAAGTCGGTGGTAAAAAGTGAAAATTCAAAACTAAAGACACCGACTTCCGAAATTAAAGTTATTTTTCACTTTGTAGTGTTTTTTTGTGGAAGTCGGTTGTACTTTTTTTTGTAAAAAGTTTTTATAGGATAAACGCTCTTACGACTGTTTACTGAGATATTTGTGTTTCAGACTTTCCGTGTACCTGCTACCTTTTTTTTTTTTTTTTTGAGGATGGGAAATTATCAAATAACTTCTCCCGCTCTGGGTGGAGCGGGAGGGCGTGTCAGACTTTTACTGACTAAAACCCACCCGTGTTCCTTCCGTTGCCTGTGTGCCGAGGTCGCGATATCCCTTTCAGACAAACCCGCAACCCCGGCAGGCATTGGCCCTTCCGGACCCCGTCAGTTGGTGCTGACATCTCTTTGAGGCGCGCGTGGAACACAACGCGCCGTCGACCCGGGCCTGGTCCCTATCGGACGGCGAGCTACCCATTGCTCACCGTCCGCAAGCCCGCGCCTACGGTGGCCGGAAGTCGGCTCGCGACTCCCGACGCCCGGGGCGTCTCCTGCGGCGACTAGGGGCGCGAGGGGGCGCATTTTGCCTCTCCCTCGCGCGCTCCGCCTCCTCCTTCGCGAGCATTACTGCTTCGCAGAAGGAGGTGACGGCCTCCCATGCACTCTCGCTCCGGACCATGGCCTGAACCAGGGCCGGACGCGAGAGATCGCCGCCGCCGATCGCCTCCGTGAGGACACGGCGGTGCTCCGCCCAAGCTGGGCAGACCTCCACCGTACGCTCCACCGTGTCCTCCGGGCGATCCACACAGTGGTGACACCCGGGCGTTTCCTCCCGCTTTATCCTGAACAGGAACCTCCCGAAACAACCATGTCCGGTGAGGACCTGCGTCAGGCGGAAGGTGAGGACGCCGTGGCGCCTCTCTAGCCACTCCTCAAAGGGGGGACTTATCGCCACAATTGTGGCGTGCCCAGTGTACCTGCTACCTAGGTCCTACTCTTGGATTTACGAGATAATTAATTAGCCCTTTTGCATGTTGCTAGTACCTACATTTTGAAGGATCCAGGCTAGGAGTAGCCTACTCATCTAATATTTAATAACAAATAAATAAGACTTATTAGGCATGACAGAACGATCTACTTAGGTAATATGAAACATATCAGAGAAAACAAAGCCGTAGGTTGTACCTACTCGTAAATATCCTTGTCGTAAAACTGGCAGTAGTAAACTACCTTCTTTCTTCAAAACTTTTATTGCCATGTTTAATATTTAAATCACTATCATTTCGAATTTAGAATGCCGATAGCATGTACCCTGCGGCTATTTCTGATGCCTGCGATGTAACGTTGGTCATTATTTAAAAACAGAACACATCCGTTGACATAATCGCGCCTCCTTATTCGGCAAAAATACATTGTTTGGTGTGTCTGTGAACAATAGAGTTAACAGTACTGTAAAGCTGCTTCTTATTCCGCTCGGATACGGACACGGGGCGACCGCGTCGACCGGTTGGAGTCTGTAAATTCCCTACATTGTAATTCAGATTGAATGTCGAAACGCACGAGTCGGCATGCAGCTATGCGGATGCTTCGGTCGCTCGAACTTTGACTTAAACTATACACTGTCTCTATATGTCCACTAAATATAATAAATTTTTCATACATGACTTAAGTAACGTTAAAATAATCTATTCATAAAGTTCAAGCTATAGCAATCAATGCATACCTTACAGTTGCAGCTCAACTGCCCAACAAATAAATTATTATGACAACTAAGGCTAGATAACTTACTTATTTTAAATTAAAAATGCATAATAATTAACTCTGATCCAGTGCGTCGTCGTTTCTAGGAAGCAGCGTCGTTAGCATCTTCCGCGTCTCCACCCACTTTAATAATCAGTAAACGTCTCGCGGCCAATAAAAGTACGGCATTTATAGACTGGTTGTATAAAACACATAAATCCAAGCCAAAAGAATGGCGTTCCCTGTCCAACATCACAGAAACAGATTTCAAAGGCACGTCGTTTTTCATTGGGCCTATAAACTCAGGTGTTTATGGGGATTGTCACTTTCGCATTTTTTTACCGACCCTTTTATATGTGGAAATATTTATAGCTGTACAACTAGGGCTAGGATTGGGTCCGGGAATGGCGGCCCAAATAACAACTTTTATTTCAAATATTTGCTTAATTAAACAAATCTAAGCTGCTGTAAATAGAAAAGCTTTAGCAAAAGAACCAAAAATAGGTGTGTGGCATTAAATGTCGGCCATTCAAGCAATTTGAGATGTGAGGAACTTGAATAGAAACACAGGCGGCGACTTTTATTTTGCCAACACATATCATATTATCCATTATTCTCAGTCGAAACCATTTGGATCATGAATCGACAGTTTTATACACAAGTGCCGATTCTTTAGTTTTGCTATCAAAAAATCAAAACAGAATGCTCCCCTTTGTCATACTAAGTTCGGCGAACTTTTGTCAAAGCTTTTGTGACATGCCGCCCTGCGAGCGAAAAAAGTTTTACGCCTATGACAAAACATTTACTAAAGAACCGCTTTTTTAACGTCGTTCGTTTCCCAGTGGATTGTATGCTTTTTATATAAATCGGATTACGTCGTATAAGACCTTCCACCATTAAACGGTCTTTTTGTAGTAGGTACATACGTACCTAATCTTAACACCGACTAAATAATACATTGTAAGAGGGTGTAACAATTTTATGGGAATAAAAACGAATTTCCAGCGCTCGAAGGTGTTTATTTTATTGATGATTCATGTTCAAAAAAATAACGAATGAAATGTATTCACAAAATAAGATACGCCTGAACATTTAGCGTTAGCAATCGATATCTAGTAGGTATCTAGTAAAAATATACTTACTTATATTTATTTTCGACAACTTAGATACCAGGGACTGCTTGCCTGTTTTGTTAGTACCTGGGTTTTATTATCAACTCGGCAAAATACATTATGAACACTCGCGATAGTGAGTGATAAAAGTTGTTTTCTCTTTTGCATTTAAAATGAAAAATAATAACAAAACCACCCTATTAGTGTCCTACTGCAAGGCAAAGGTCTTTTCTCTATACAGACATGGGCGTACCCAGCTTTTGGCTCAGGGGAGGGCAAATCAGAAATTTCCCCACGCACGTTTTACATAGTTTGATATTGCTGCTGCGTTCGGGTATTTTAAACCGACTTCAAAAAAGGAGGAGGGGAGGAGGTTCTATGTTCATCTGTATGTTTTTTTAATTTTTATTATGTATGTGTACTACACGAAAATATCGATACCTACACTATCAATCAATTCAAATGTCAATTTCAATGTCAATTGTGGGCCGATTTTGAAAATTGTTTATGCAAATGAAAAAATAAAATTAAAACAAAATGAACATTGTAAACAAAAAAAAACAGCCGAACATAGAACCTTTTTAAAATCGGTTATGTATGATAGGTACCTACCTATAACACGAAAGGCCGCGCAGCGCGATTTTTACTAAAATGAATACATAATATACTGTACTGTTGATTGATACTGTAGGTAATTGTAAAGTAAGTCTTAACGTGACTGTAACATAACTTTTATCGACAACAGTGCTTAGACATACGAAATCCAGGGGGGAGCATCGGTGTCGAGTCGACGATGAAGTACCTGGGACTCGTCCTCGACAGCCGGGAGCGGGAAAAATTATTTGATAATTTCCCACCTAAAAAAAAAGGGGGGGGGGGGGGGATTGCCTTTATTGGCCGACTGGAGTAAACAATGAAGACGAACAGAGCTCCCACCTCATTCTTGCCTTAATTGACCGGCTTGAGTGGAGATTCGCAAGAGCAAACGTGCTCGGAGGAAGGAAGTATTCCAGTAAGTGCTCCTAGGGATCTTGACCATCTTCCGGGCTCTGGGATTGTTCTGAAAGCCAAAAAAAAAAAAAAAAACATTTATTTGCATAAAAAATGGTATACAATGGTGATTCTCTTGTCACAAATGCCTCTAAACTAAACTAAAAATCACTAAAATTTAGTTTAATCCTGTCAAACGACGATTTCCCATTCTGAAATAGACTAAAGTGACACAACTTAACTATATTTTAGTTTGACAGCACTAAGATAGTACTGAGTTTTTAGTTTAGTGAAAATGGCAATTTTGCTATTCTGATTTTGACGTTTTCATCTAAAATTTTGATTGTAAAATACCAAACCAGACTAAACTTGACAATTTTTAAACGCGATTAAAAAGGTGTGGGGTAAAACAAGTTGTCATGAACTAAAATTCACACCAACATCTCGACTTCATGTGCAAAAACAGTATTGTATTTATTTTTTCTTTTGCTTATATCTCGAAAATGGTGCATCCTATCGCAAAAATAATGAAAATTTCGACCCCCTTTATGAGACCCTTAAACCCCTAAAACTCTACATGTTGGTAATATTTTTTTCATATTTTCCATACAAAAAGTGAAATATTCAATATAAAACACGTCGAGGCCGCACACCCTGCGCGCCGCCGCCGCCGCCGGCTCTAAAAAAAAATCTGGTACCACGTGGATTCGCGATTGTCAAATTCGTTTTAGTCGTGTCAAAATTATTTTTTAATTTAGAGAATTTTATTTGCAGAATAGCGTTAAGATTCTCATAGCCAAAAGTAAGAAATTTTAGTGATAGTTTAGTTAGTTTAGTTCGGTGTACAAGAGAATCGGCACCATTGGTGTAAAAATATAATTATGATGGCACAAACATAAATTTTAGCTAAGATAAAACATAGCATGCAAAATTTGAGGGTGTTTGAAAATTGCAACGTACATCAACATTGCGTAACACACTTACAATAGCAAAGCCTTTTTGAAGATTCAACAACATTAATTGCGTTATTTACTTTGTTGAGCAGACGAATTTTTCAAATAAAATTATGAAGCAGTGGATTAGTCATTTCTTTTAAAGTCCTTTGGATTGTGTTGTGTGTTACGAAATGATTGGGATGCAGGGCCCTTTTGGGCGCCCCAATCAGTCGGTCAATTCGTTGGACCAGCGGGCTGTCAAGCCAACAAGGCACGCCGCGTCCAGGATCTCAGTCGGTAAAAGGATTTTAGAATAACTCAAGGGCTTTAAAAACCCGATCTCGCGCGTCCAAAGTTTAAGCAGCTTTCTTCAACTCATAAAAAATATTGAGCCTACTATGAATAGTCAGAAGAAAATCTAACCAATCCGAGGCGGGATGATACAGACTTTTTCTACATTGATCCACAATGTGACTCTTATTTCTGTATGTTAGTATGTTCAAAAGAAAATCTATCATATATCCGAAGAGGGGTGCTAAAATTGAACTCGCAACGCTCACTCTACCATCCAAGGTTCTGCTAGTCCAAATTTTGATGATAAATGTCTTTGTGCTAGTCAAAGTCAAGTCACTGCCAAACTTGGCCAAACTCATAGTAGCATATGGCAACATTGGTCACCAACACTGGAAAAAAAAGCGGGCCACATGCTGAAGCGGCGCCGACGCGGCGGTGCTGTGGCACTATATACATGCTAATTATGTTATGCGAAATAATTATTAAATGCTTATATATATATATATATATATATATTTATTGGACTACAACAACATAAATAATTACAATAAATATTGAAAATACATCTATGGCTACGTCCCTATGTACTACTTAGTCTGTGGGACTTGCTACCAACCTAAAGACATTATGTCAAATCAACTGTCAAATTTAATTCAACACAAATGAATGAAGCTTTTACAGATTTTCAAAATATTTTGCTAATAAATGTTACAAAACTGGATATTTCCAAAAGATAAAATGCAAGGCACAATCAAGGAACTTCTTGACGCGTTAGGGTTAGCTAGGAGTTTGATTACCTAAAGAACTTGGGCTAAGACTCGTGTATTGAAATAATTAAGCGTTTGTAATTGACGATAATGTCATTTTTATTGAATTTACAGATGTAATTTGGAGGCAGACACTGTATTACACTACATCCAGAACGATCCCAACTATGGTAACAGTAATTTATCGTCTAAGCAAGTAAACGAATACGCACAGCGATTGGCGCTAAAAGCTTCGAACGCCAAGTTGTTTTTGAAAAAATACGACGAACTCAGGAACAGAAAGTACGTAATGTTGTGTTCTTTTATTAAAAATTCTCTTTGGTTATTCACTTTTTGATGTGAGATGCTTTTCATAAAAAGAAAATTATAGTTTCTTATTTAAAATGTACAGTAGGTATCGTCCAGGTACGTGCAATTAAAACTTAATGATGCATGAACCGCGCGAGCGCCATGAAACCACTTTGCAGTAGTTTGATGTGAGCTAGCAATATCATCCAATTCAAATTCATGGTGAAAAACTTTATCTGTTTTCTTATTTTCTTTCAGTACTGATAACTTAGCAGACATCATAGCCCTGTTCTATAAATTAGTGTGTGATGAGAAAAAGTCAAAAATATACAAACCTAAAGTGGCTCCAAAACCTATACTGGGCGACAACAAACATCAAATTACTAAGGACGACCTTCCACAAGTATGTTGTGTTGTTATTTTTGTACAACCAGCCAATAGGGGGATAATTTTTCATGGATAAGCAACACGGGCATGCTCTGGCTGATTAAATTCTTTATTTAAGATTAAATAATAAAAGGTTTACTTTTTCTGGGAATGCTGTATCAAATGAGGAAATTACATTATACTATACTATATCGGTGGCTATTAAAAGCTAATATTTAACAGTACAACCTGTCAAACTACTTCCATAACTAAGCCTTTGAATAATCTACATAAATAAATTTAAATGTTTTTCTGCCTAAGGTAGTAAAAATTTGTTTCTTACCTTCTTCTAGTACTGTTATATCCTTAAAGTTGCCATGACAACATAATGTAAGTATAATTATGAAGTCATGATATTATCAATGGTTTCCATGGTATGAAATTACCATGTTGCGTTGTAGAGTTACTTCAGACTAGTAATGATATTGTGGATTTGCAATGGCACATTCTGCCTGGCACATGGTGAATACAATTTTAATTTAAAACTATACTTAAAAGAAGCTCTGACAATATAAAAGATTAATAAAAGACAATCTTTGCAATGTATAAAATCAATCTCCTTAGTATTATATAATTGCAGAGCATAGGTGTGAGTACTATGTACTAAAGAGCTACCATTTACTGGGTAATACGTCTTTTATTGACTTGAATGTGCCCTGGCGGCTGTGAGTATGTCATGCTCACTTAGATGTCTCGCTGATGGCGCGTGTGTTGGATCATTTAGCTCCCTTCAAAATGGTTCAGCTGAATGGTGCTGATCCATGCGTCCTGTTCGTGTTGGGACTGGTCAAATCTTAGCTGCCATGGCTGATTTTAATTTTTTAATTGTTCTTTGTTTTATCTTTTTATTACAGACGCTTCTAACGTGCACGTCTTTCTACATTGTTCTCACATGTATAATTTGAACATTAATTATGTAACCAATATTTTGTAACAATTTACTTTATTTAAGCGACTGTCCATTGAGTTTCTTGCCCGTTCTTCTCCATAGGTACCTACTACGCTCTGGAATGGGCAACTAGCTTCATATTTCTGACTGACCAACTCCTTGACAATTCAAAAGTGCCTGTAAATGGTTTAATTGGAATAAATGCTTTGAGTTTGAGTTTATAGTTCAACTTCAGACTCTTAATCAATTGAATAAGCCCTTAATGTTCACTACAAAATGTGGACTATGGAACCAATGTGACAATTTCAATTCCCAGAAGAAGGTATTATTCTTGACAGTTTATAAAAATTGTATTTTAATTTCAGATCAAGGACAAACTCTTAAAAGCAGTTGATGAGAGTAAGAAACTCGTCATGAAGTCCTTTGAAGAGAAAGAAATAAAGCTTAGACCAAACTGGTACAGCAGTTTGGACTTGCCTAGCTGGCAAAAGGACCATCCTGCCATGTCCTGGGACTTTCCAAAGGAACCTCTTCCAATTGTTTCTTCGTTAAGTAAGTATAAGGATTATACATTGACACTAGTTTCATAATTAAATTATGTGACTTGATGGAATAAATGAGTTACCCTTTCTAGATTAGTTTGCATGGAATCCACACAACACAAACTTATGCTGTGCAAACTGTTGCACAAACAAAAGTCCGAGGCCCAGTGTCCACACAGCACAATCAATTCAGTTGATTGTTGGCAGCAGAGGTTTAGTGTCGCTAATTCAGCTCTACAAAGACCACCAGGACAATTATGCCTTAGTTTTCATATCATGGTTGCAATCTTTAATTTTTCAAAGCTGGGGAAGGACTACAGGAAGATTTTCTCTGGTCATTCATTAATTTTCAATCTTAATCTAATAATTTAATTATTTTGTAATTATCTATCACTCGAAACAAGTTTGAATATGCGTGTACACACTGCAACACATTGTACAAGCTTATGTTGGTGTTGTGTGGACTGGCTTTTAGGATAACATGTTTTGCTAGTTAAACCATTTTTTGTATTAGGACCAGTCTATCATCTTACTGTTACATGTCTGTAATCTCCAAAACTGGGTGGTCAAATGACAATTATATACCTACTGAAATAGTTGTACTTTTTACATTTTGACCCCAATCTTTACAGTGTAAAAGTAATGAGGTTACTCATTACTTATATATATTATATATCAAGCTTTTAACCATTTCAGCCGGTGTGCCAATAGCGTCTCAAGAGAACATCATCATTGATGACTTGCTGTATGTCTTCTCTGGCGTTCCCGGGAACTACATAGTCCACCAACCAGTTAAAGACACCTTCGATCCTCGAACATTCCTAATATCTGATGATGTTGATGATGCACTCAAACAAATTGTTCAACAAATGCTTCCATTGGCTTCCAATTATTCTATAGTGAGAAGATTTATTGAACACTGCGACATGTGGTCTGGCCAAGTGCTGCATGCTCTGGTTGCAGCCATTGAAATACTTTTAAAGGATTATTATGTAAGTAAAAACATAACTTAACAAAACCTACTATACATTAGATCTACATTTTGAAATGGACAACTTTCCGACTAACTGATTGGCTATTTGACAATTCAAAAGTGCCTGTAAATGGTTTAATTGAAATGAATGCTTTAAGTTTGAGTTTTAGTTATATAAAGTTACTATACTACAAATAGTTTTTCAACCTACAGCTAATGTATACTGCCTTAGAAGTAAATTGTTAGGCTATTTATTTCTTCCATGCATTGATTAAAAGTTTATTATTACCGTTTTCAGACCATGATAGCTCAGTTGGAGACAGAACACTTGTCTGCAAACCTCACATTACAAAAGCTGTGGTACTTTGTCTTGCCTACTATGCATACCATGCAAATCCTTGCTGCTATTGTCACTAACATTGGGAAGGTTTGTATTTTTATTTTACATTACATGCATAAAAGAAGCTGAAGGAAAAACGATGCAAAAAATTTATTCAATATCTGTTATCAATTCAATAAGGCTCTTAGAGGGGTATTACATTATCAATTATCTCGGATCCTATATAGGCTCCTATCTTTGATCCTACATATTTGACGTCTAGGATCATATCTGTGTATTACATTATCAATTATCTAGGATCCTATTTTTTTGACATATTATGTGGTTGCAATCGTCGATTAAAACAAAATACTGAAGCCTTTCGGCAAACAATATAACAAATAGAACTTAGAACACTAATGAAGCCACAAAACAATGAATTCCTGGCTGCCCGGCAGCAGTTTGATTTTTTTTTAGTACAGCAGTGCTGCCAACAAATAATTTTAGAATTCCAAAGCGTATTGTGAACTTAGGCCAAAATTTCGTTGTGCTTACTTTTTATCCGTTAATAAAACCGTCAACTTAGAATGTGGCAGTAGCAAAACTGAAAAGGCAAAATCACATAATTTTATGGACGGATTTTGTATCAGGAAATTATGAAAATAAATGTGAAAATTCAGTATATAATATTCAATATGGCAAGACCTGTTTCTGTGATCCTATCTAACAACAAGTGTCAAAAATCTTTGATTAAGACGATTTGAGTCATATGTTTGTATTACATTATCATTTAAATATGACTCAGAGATCTAGGATCCGAGATAATTGATAATGTAATACCCCCCTTATAACTAGCAAAAAGTTTCATTTTCGAATTTATATTTCTCAGTCTCCTGATTGTCACTAAACACTACACTTTCTATTTTAAGTGATATGGAATTTCAATGAATTAATTTATTATATTTCAGAGTGTGCGCGGCGGCGCTGTTCTAACAGTTTTACACGACAAAACTAACACATTGATGGGCGACGCCAGAGCCCAGGAAATATCTTTGTTCCTCACCGAGCGAGCTTGCCGGCCATACCTCTGTATTTTAGACCAGTGGATACATAAAGGCACTATTATTGATCCTTTTCAGGTAAATACTTAATGTATTTTTCGTTTAACCTTTGCATCCAAAGGTTGTTTGGTAGATATCGCTCGATAAATATCGGTCGATATCGCCTTAAATATTGTAAAACAAAGTCCCCCGCCGCGTCTGTCTGTCTGTCTGAACGCGATAAACTCAAAAACTACTGAACGGATTTTCAAACGGTTTCACCAATGGACGGAGTGATTCATGCGGAAGGTTTTTGTGTAAATTGGCTGAAATATTGTCGAAGATGTACGTAAAAAGGTCTACAAAATTTCATTGTTATTTCCAATATAATATGTTAAACTTAACATCATTTCATTAAAAACAATACTTTAAAAGATATCACCACAGATTCAAAATTACGCGTAACAAAATAATTATGGTTGACGACAGGACGGCGCAGTGGTAGGAGTCAATGACCTTTTCCTCGGCTATTAAGTATCTAATCCCGGTAGTACGTACCCGTGGGATATTTTTCGACATCCACGCAGACGAAGCCGCGGGCAAAAGCTAGTTAGCGATAAGACCGCCGTTGTGACAGTTATGTAGAATTTTGTGAGAGCTTAGTAGAATTTTGTGTCAATAAAGCATAATTATTCTATTCTATTCTTCTATTTATATTCTTACATGCATTTAATGTATTAAGTTCTCTCGAACCTAACACATCAAAGGCATCTCGAAAGTTTAGGCCATAATTATATCTACAGATGAGAGCAACTTGTTTTTGAAGATAGCAGTTTATCTTGAGGATTGTTGACTCTCTCAGGCCTCTGTAAATTGCTGGAGTGAGTGACTTGATGCTACATTCAAAGTCACTGCCAGTTGCTCCGGAACATCTGGCTGGCTATTCTTGTTCTTGTGCCATACTTCTAGTCACCTAATATTATTGGTTTTCCGTTTTCTATAAGGTTGACTTTGATGTTTTTCAGGAGTTTATGATAGAAGATAACGAGCTGATCAACAAAGAAGAGCTTCCAGTGGACTACTCGGCCGACTACTGGGAGAAACGCTACAGTATTCAGAGAGATAGAGTGCCAAAGTTCCTAGACAAGTTTACTGATATTATCCTGAGAACTGGGAAATATTTAAATGTGATAAGTCAGTGCGGTAAGTTATTAATACATCTTATCCGTTCTAAAGTTCTGAGTAAGAGTTAAATGTGCAGATTAATAAAAAAAAGTGAAGGCGCTGCGCGATGAGCATGCGCTTGAAATTTCAAAGATTCGAATACTAATTGATTACATTCAAAATGTTGAACATTCAGATAATCAATGTTCATAAATATGTAACATTTATTAATATAACATCAATTAATAAAAAATGATGCCCTTCAGCGATAGAAACAGGTACTGAACTACCGAAGATATGATTAAAGTTAGCCTGTGTAGAATCGCACTTGATTTACACTTAGATTTATGTATAAAACTTTTTTTTAATTTATTCTCAACTAATCTCGTAATCTTACAGGTAAACCGATCACAAAAACGAACACGGAAGAAATAAAATACTCCCTAAGAGAACAGAACTACGGTGCTATCATACAGAAAGCGTATGCATACGCTAGCAAGTCGTTGTTAGAGCTCCTCTTAAAGGAGTATGATCTCATGGGAAGACTCAAATCGGTAAAGAATTACTTTTTAATGAGCCAAGGAGACTTCATTGTACAGTTCATGGATGCTACTGCACAAGAGCTGTCTAAGAAGATTGATGACATCATACCTTCGAAACTTGAATCCCTTTTGGGTTTGTGTTTGAGGTAATGTTTCTGTTTTTTATTAAAATTATAGTGCTTTACATTATGATGAACTAGCGACCCGCGTCTACTTCACACGGGTGCAATCTACTGGAGTTAAATATAAAAGTTATACACCTTCCGGAATAAATTCTCTAAATCAGTGATTCCCAAAGTATGGGTATATATACCCACTGGTGGGTCGCAAGCGAATATTGGATAGGGCTTGAAAAATCGATTTTCAGCTATGTATTATGTCACGATTAAAACTAAATATCGAAATAAATTGGACGTATCAAACTCATTGCGATTGAATAAAACTAAAATTGAAGTTGATGCTACTATATTCACCATTTGTTTATAATCTATTTTCACCATGACAGCCAAGAGAGTCCCGAATTTGGACGTTTTTCTTTGGTGGGTCCAGTCAACTTTGGGAACCACTGCTCTAAATTAATGTCCAAACCGCATCAAATATCCAGTGGGTAGTTTAGAAGAATTAAGCGGAAACGCAGACAGACATGCAAAGCGATTTTGTTTTATACTATTTATAGATTTTATGTGCCTAAGATGATTCATCCGTGTTTTAGGCTCTCTGCAGCAAGTCACGACCCGTATAATGAAGATATGAAGATTGAACTACTTCCCTACGACTTGCAATTCCAAATGTTCAAAATATTATCTATTGAGACTGAAGATGAAAAAGGTAACAACTTTTTTTATGCACTCATCATTTCTAAACAGCTGTTGTAAACCAAAATCACTTATTTGTTAGAACCAGCTTCGTCCGCATCAGGTTATATTATAATGCCATGTGTTAGGGTAAGTTCGGCACTGGGATAAGACCGTACGAATTAAATTTAGCAATATTTTTTTAATGCGGACAAAATTGTGTTCTATTCTATTTTATTCTGCCCTGACTATGATCAAGGCAAGATTAAATTTTTGTAATAAAACTATGTTTCACCCGCATATGTCTTGATCCCGTGGGAAAATCGGGATAAAAAGTTTATAGGATACTTTTTGTCCCGATATTCCCACGGGTACAGGTCTTAATCCAGGTCATGATCTACCCATTAGCAAAATTTCATAAAAATCTGTTCAGCCGTTTTAGCGTGAAAGCATAACAAACAAATAAAAAAACTCACTTTTGAATCTATAATGTGAGGATAGTTAGGATATTATTATATAGTTAGGATGGCCCAGAATTTGATTTGTATGGTTTTATGCCAGCGATGAACTTACTCCACTCTATTTCCATGTTTCTCGATTTTAGCACCTGTATTTGAAACTGTGCAGAGATCTTGTACCTGTATTTGTACTTGTGTTTTAATAATGTGACCATATTTCAGAATACAAACAGAATAAAGACTGTCCACCGCTGACTGGCATCGAGACATTCTCCTTTGGCATGGAGGTGAAGTGGCCCGTCTCGCTCATTCTTAACCACAAAGCCATCGCCTGCTACCAGATGATATTCAGACACCTGTTCTACTGTAAACATGTTGAGAGACTACTTTGCAGGTCAGTCATTGGTTATTATAAGTTTACTAGCTGCGCCCCGCGGTTTCACCCGCATAAGTCTCGATCCCGTGGGAATATCAAGATAAAAGATATCCTATGTCCTTCTTCGGGTCATGGTCTACCCATGTGCCAAATTTCATCCAAATCCGTTCAGCCGTTTTAGTGTGAAAGCGTAACAAACAAACAAAATCACGTTCGCATTTAAAAAAAATAGTTAGAATTAGTATTACAATAGTTCTATGTTTACGACAAATTACAAATTTCTTTGATATATTTTATATGATTAGATATAATTACCAAGTGAAGTTTTGTGAAGTCTGTGAAGGTTTACCAACTAAATAAATGTAACTTTGTATAAACCTAAAGGCAGCGCGGTTTCCTTTGCCAAACAAATATCAACATTATTTTAGTATTATATTTGTTTCTAGAGCAAGTCTGTGCAGCAATGCACATAATATTAATTTCCATGTTCAGCAAGAAACCTTTGTAAGCTGTTTGGTAATTATTTACTCATAACATTATACATAACACCAATCTGTTTATGCAGAGTGTGGCTGTACAACAAAGTGGTGAAGCGATTCTCGGAGGCGCGGCTGTACGCGGACGCGTTCGCTCTGCGCCAGCGCATGTTGAGCTGTATACAGCATTTGCAGTACTACATGTGTGTCGAGGTCATCGAGCCCTCCTGGTGCCAGCTTATACAGAGCCTTGATAAGGTTAGTGAGACTTAAATTATGGATTTATTACTTCACTAGTTTGAGCCCGCGATGTCGTCCGCGTGAAAAATTGGCCCTCGCCCACCGCATCTCAGCGCATTGCCTGCCCGCTCTATTACTTCGTTTTCGCTTAGCGTTAGTTCTGACCATTTTTCTTTTTGCTCGGCTCCTAAGGATCGTAGCGTGATGATAAATAGCCAATAATAGGGCTATCAACTGCAAAAAGAATTGTTCAAATCCGACTAGGAGTTTCAGAGATTAGCGCGGTCAAACAAACTCTTGTTTTAATATTAGTATAGATTGGCCTCCAGCGACTAGGTAGGGTTATTACGTCGAGGCATCATTAGACCGCAATACGAACTGTGATATACACCCGTATATCTTTTTGTGTTTTATTGGAAATCCGTATCTAATATGTAGAATAAAAAACCGGCCAAGTGCGTGTCGAACCACGCAGAATGAAGGGTTCCGTAGTAGGGATGAATTTATCCCAAGAACAAACTTAACTTTGTAGTTGAAAAAATGTTCTCCCATACATCGATATACATCACGGTCAATTCTCCAACTGCAAAGGAGGATGCTTAGAAAAACCCAGCTCCAGGGGAAATGCGATGTATCTCAAATCATCAATAATAATTACTACTAAAATAATAACCTGTTATGATCGTGATCCTTACTGGCAAACATATAAAAATTGCCAGTTTTATTATTGAGGCGTCGATTTCAAAAACAGTTTCGCGGCGGCATCTACATTGCCACATGCGAACTACGCATCAAAGACCTGACGTCACACAAAACCCTGCAATCGCGCAAGCAAAGTTTAACATATATACAAGATCCCGACATCAATCGCCGATTAATTAAAAAAGCTCCTGTATAAGCAATACGTCGTGATGGTCCGGAGGTCAACGCCTCGTTGTGGGTTCAAATCCAGGCAAGTACCAATGTGACTTATTCAATTCATATGTACTTTCTGAGTCTGTCTTGGACATTACTGACATCGGTGAAGATAAACGTCGTGAGGAAACCTGGACTTATAGTTAATATAAATCTGAAATCGACGACCACTCTTGAGCAAGCGTGGTGATCAATGCTCGTGCCTTCTCTGTATGAGCGGAGGGCTTTGCCCTGCAGTGGGACAGTAATAGGCTGGTATTATTATGAAGGTGGCCACACACGTAACTGCAAGCATGACAAGCCTGCATTAACAATCATTTTATGCAAGCGTGCTTGAGCGTCTGTAAAATGATTTTTTGCAAGCATCTTGCTTGTGCAAGGGGCTGAAAATTTATAGAACTTTCATGCGGCCTGAACAAGCATGCTTGTGCAAGCATAATTGAACATGTGTGATCAAGCTTGCGGAATCGTACGCACGCCAGTTGCACGCAATTAATTCAGCCAAAGCAAGCGTCCATCGCTGAAGCAAAAACTGCTCCAGCTTGCTTGTACAGTGTGTACTTGTGTATCCTATAGGGAACTTGCGCACGCTTGCACAAAATAATTCAAACTCAAACTCAAACTCAAAGCATTTATTTCAATTAAACCATTTACAGGCACTTTTGAATTGTCAAATAATCGGTCAGTTAGTCAGAAAGTTGAAGCTAGTTGCCCAGTTCCAAAACGTAGATCTTCATGGAGAAGAACGGGCAAGAAACTCCAAGGACACTCTTTTAAATATAGAAAATTACACAATCCTGGGTACATTATTCTTGTTGCTTCTATATGTGAGAACAATGTACAATAAAAAAATTAAAACAATTCAAAATATAACATTAAAAATAAGCCCTGGCAGATAAGAGATGACCAGTCACAACTGACGGCGCCCGTTCACGAACATGACGCGTGGATCAGCACCATCCAGCTCAACCATTTTGTAGGGAACCGAATGATCCAACACACTCGCCACCATCAGCAATAAATTGTTCATGCAGTCTTGTCATGCTTGCACCTACGTGTGTGACCACCTTCAATCATCGAATGAAAAAAAAAAAAAAAAATTGCTGTTCACATGTATGACTATAAGTACTGTACGCCCTATATCACCAGCAATATTTTACTTTAGTTAAATAAATGAATTTGAATTTTTTATACGATTGGAACAGATTACTGCTACCATGGCATCGGCTACTTGAGATCAGTGAACCGAATTGATTAGGTTTTGCTGGACAGAAGGGGATAATATGCTGCATATACAGGGTGGCAGGGACATCGACGCGAAAACTGATACCATGGATTCAGTACATGAAGCTGAACCCTCCTGCGTTGAAAATTTTAGTCGGTTATTTAAAAAAAAATCTGCTGTTTCATACAAAACTGTAATACCTACGCGCTCAAAATGTATGGAACAGCAGATTTTTTTTTCTGTATATGTACTTTAACAGAATTATGTTAGGTCTATGTATAACTGTATGATCTGATAGTTACTGTCAGTATAAAGCACATTCTATAGTATACTTATGCACAAATTCAGACCTGTGTTTCCTGAAGCATTAGGCAGACATGTACTGTATTACACCAGAAATTCCATAGTGATAAGTATAAGTCTTGAGAAGTTAATCGGTTATATGATGGGGTTTTGGATCAGAAACAAAAATTATAGTCTAATTTAAAAAGGAATTTATTGGAATATTTTTAATTTAATACAATTAGATTCACATAGAACAAAACATAGGACGCGATAAAATAACAGTTTCGTATTTACTTCTTCTCTCTCTCTTAACATAAATGCTTCCAAAGTTAAAACTGTACTTATGGACTAAGTTAACATAGTATAAATAAAATAATACATAAAACAAAGCAGACATAGACGATTATTTGTTAAAAGCCTTACAATAAAATGTTATAAAATATCGTTTAAAATATATTAGTTACGATATTCCAAAGCTTGTAACACCTTCTTCATTGTGCTTTCAAGACTATCTATTTTCATTTCGTATTTCGATAACTGATCCTTTATTTCGTCAAATTCCGTTACGTTTGTCTTCTTGCTAACAACAATTTTTGCATTCTTGACAATTTTGCGGTCTAATCTGTAGTTTTGACAGCGTTCGAAACAACAAGTGCCTGTGCCGCCTTCAATGTCTTCATAATCATCACCGAATTTCCCTAGTGGCTCTGCGTGAGGGATTTCGATCTTGTTATCCTGATTTGGTTTCACAATTATCCTGTATCTTGGCAGAAAGTGTGGAAAGAGACTAATACGCTTTGCAAAAGGTTTTATGCAAAACATTTTAGGCTTTATGATATTAAGTTTTTCAAAGCTTGTGGGCAGCCATGACCAGCAAGTACTCGGTCGGGAATAAGATCTAGCGTTACCGATCAATACGCTCTCGAAGTATGATATTAGCTTGACTCTGGATATGTGCCCCACAAGTTCAGCATCAGCTCGGATTTCTTGAGTATCGCTTACAGCTAAACCGTTAAGTAAATTAAATAACACGATAGGAACCATGAATACGAATACAATAAATATTAAGTGACTCGTAACTGGGAATGTACTGAATTTAATTGATCCGGCGTCGAATTCTCCTGTCAACATGACTATCGTTTTAAATAACGACCCGCCTGGATTCTCGAAGAAGTCTTCATCTTCTTCCTCCTCTTTTCCTACTTTGTTAGGGTTTGGTTCTTTCTGTTCTTCGCCTTCATCTTCTTGCCGAAACAATGTGTAAAAGCTCAAAGCAAACGCTATTATTAAGATACAATACCAGAGCAAGAATTTAAAGAAATTCCAAGAGACAGTTTTTAACATAACAATATTCGTTGATAAAGTAGGGAACTGGCCAATCAGTAGAACTAATTCAGCGGATGATAGTAATATGGCGACTGCGGACAATTGTTGTTTAGTAGACTCTTCCGCTGCGTCGTTACTTACTATCAGCGCGGTAACAAATATCAATATTATTTCCATCCAATTCTCCAAGCTTTGTAAATATCGTGTCGGTGACACAAGTAATTGAAACAACTCTCGAAATATTAATATGATTAACCCAATTACCGCACCAATATGAGTAACAACATTCAACGCTTCTATAGAGCCTGGTGGTTTCTTCTCTTCTACGTATCCCAGTATTATGTAAAGGATCAAGCACAGCCAAAGAAGTGAATAAAATGTTATGTTTGCGTAGAAAAGACAACTTATTCTTTGCCACTTTAAATACAAGAAACTGGTGATGACAGGATGTTTTAAAAGTGGTCGCAATTCTTCGTTTCGTGTCATGTATAGTAAAGCGTCTGTTTCGGGCGCTAACAGGGAATCTAATTCCTTTTCGTTGTTGATAGAATTATCCATTAGAGGCACCTTGCAGAGCTCGTTTTCAAGTGAATTGTTTGGATAAACAAGGAAGCTATATTTCACGTGAATCTCGTAATCGTCGTCACTTGGTCGTTCGCCATTAGTCGTTATACATTCGTCCAAATATGTTTCCAATGTTTTAGCATTAATATCTGCTAAAGGTGGTTCATTAAATTTGTTACGAAGACCCACACAGGCTCCGTTCCTTAATAACTCTAAAACAGTTTCTTGGTCACCATTCCTTGCAGCGTAGTGTAAAGCAGTGTTGTCCTTAATATCAGGATGGTTGACGTTAATGTTAATTTTGGGATTCTTTAGTAATAATTCCAAACACTCATTGAAATTTGCTTTTGGTGTTTTGGAATAAGAGCGCATACCTTTCACAGTTATTTGAAGAAGAGATTCACAATTCACTGTGTCAAATAGAGTAGATTCGTTGTCCACAAACATTTTAAGTATTTTTGGGTACCCATTTTGGCAAGCGATTGCTATAGGTTTGTTTGTATTACCTGAACACGTAGCGTTCGGATCTGCCCCGGAGATCAGTAAAGTTCCAACAACTCTGTGTAATCCCTTTTCAGTAGCCATCTGCAGCATAGTATTCATGCCATTGTTAGCTGCTAAAGCTGGACGATGTTCATTTTTCTTAACAAGTTTAGTGAAGTCGCGGATAAAATTATCTTCTTCATGTCTGCTAAGATACGAAAATAATTTATCGACATCAATTACTTCTGGTTCTACTTCTTCAGTTTCGAACTTAGCCAATAGATGAGGGAATGCTTCTTTAAGATAGTCACGCGCCGTTCTGCCTCTTCTGTCTTTGTATGTGTCCAAATGAATAGGTTCCTTAGCGTAATCTAATATCAAAGTTACAATTCTTTCCAGACCTTGTTTGGCAGCAGAATAAGCAGGAGTTATGCCTTTTAAATCGGGACTATTAGCATTGCAACCCGCTTTTAGGAGCATTTCAACCATTTCCTCATAGGTGGCCAAATCACGTTCTCGGTCGTCATCCAAGTCTTCTATTTTCTTGATCGCCATTAATAAAGCCGTGTTACCTTTGCTTTTAATATTTACGTCAATCCTGTCGTCCTCTAGCAGTGCTGCTAATGCTTCGATATTTCCATTTTCAACAGCGAAGTGTATAGGAGCCGCGGCATGTGTTTCATTCAGTTTATTGACTTCCACTTCATGTTGTAATAAAAGCTTCACAAATTCTTGTTTATTTGGTTCGGACACTGCGAGCTCCAGACATGTCTTGTAATCTGGATATTGGTACACATGCTCAAGATTCACTGAACCATAACTGACAAGCTTTTTAAATGTCGCGAAATCGTTGGTTTGTAGCGCCGTCCTCAGCTGGACTTGAGGGTCCGCGCCGAAGAGGGAGCTCCCGCGTGACAGCCGGTTGGGCTTCATCTCGTAAGTGTCCCGCGTCATGTCGCACACAACACTGGCATCTGAAACGTAAAATAATTGTTTTTATCACTCACCAATTTTCTCATTGAAGTAAATTGTTATGAAACTCGTGTGTAGTACTCCAAAACTAGTAGTTTAATGGCAATTGGTTCAATTGAAATGGATTGGCCATTGAACATCTGGCGAACTTTCACGAGCTTGTTTAAGCTTTAAACCCTTTCCAAAGATGTGGAAGTGTAAATGAATGAAGATAGCCTAAATTCGCGCGTTTATTTGATTAACTACGCTAAGTGCATCCACAAACTCTTTTGTGAAAACGTGATAATCGTTGCCTCGTATGTTCCGTTAACTACAAATCAATCCATTTAAGTGAGTCGTGCCCTATTTTGAGAATTCTCATAGATCAAAGATAAAATGTTACGTACTCTTTTAATTTGTTGTTTATAGTCTTTAATGAACTGGTTTACACGGAGATTTATTTATTATTTCCAAGCTACGAGTATAAAACTAAAGGCTCATATTAAGTTGCCTGTCATATTATTAAAATTAGCTACTTTATACCAAAATCAGTCGAGTTTACCTATCTGGCCACCATAATGAAGGGGCAATTATTCCAAATTTCTCTCACAACCATAAAATTAATGCTGTGCGCGTGCAGCATGCCCATGCCTCTACAATCGAGTAATTGGATTGATTTGCGCTGTCTATTATGTTATATGTACCTGATTGTAAAACTTAGCATCAGCTGCCTTCAAAAATGCACCTTGAATAGAAGGTATAGGGTGGTAATTCCGGAAGTACCCATCTCAATTCTGTAAGTTCCCAATTTGTGAATTTTATTGCTGCATAATTGATTTTTGGAGCATTAATGAACCAATGAAGTTCGAGTACAATACTTTGTGTGCGTTTGTTGTTTCACAATTTACATACTGAGCACCCGCATGTTAGCTTATTTACTCTATCTATACACACTATTGATTCGGTTGTTTGACTATCGTGATTCGTACATTTTTATTGGATACTTAATCCGCTTGCCATTTTTCTATTAAATGTTTCAATCGTGACAAAGAGATACATAAAGCCGCTAACTACATATGTATTTGTTACGCTTGTCCGACTGCTTGGGACAATATTTATCTTCGGATTTGCTCTGAATACACCATGACTAAATCTCGCCTTGGGCATTGCTCATATTATAATCCTATTAGAGAACATGGCTTCTGTGTACTTAAAAAAACGATATAAGGCGACTTCATCCAATTCTACGCTATTTCCCGGATGCAACATTGTAATAATGGAATGCGATGTGTTTATGTTTTAATTTTCAAGCTATGTATTTGTAGTAAAATAGGAAAACATCAAAACTGCACCAACGTAAACACCGAATGGAAACGTAAACTTTAAATTCGTGAAAATCTTGCTATTTGAGTAACGCGTTTTAACGGAATCATTTACCGTACCGTACGTCCTTAATAAAGATGAAATAACAAAGCGTTTTCACCACACAATAGGTGTGTGCGCCCATCGGAACGACTATGAGATACTCCACATGTTCGTCGGCTATATTGTACAACATTGAACTATACAATATATCACGGCTTTCATGCTCGTCGCTTTTGGGCACAAACGAGGTTTGCTATTGTGTTCCACATCGGGATCACCTGTTCAGAGGCGAATAGCCGATGGCTCAGTGCGCTATTGATTGATCGACAAATGTGCCAGCACTGCCAGCGCCGCTCGTTAAACAATTTTGTTTGGATATTTTAAACAGTATTGTATTTTTGTACTGTTCCTCAACGTACCGTTTTATGGTCTAGTTGTTTTTCTTAGTGAATATTAATTGCTGGTCTGCACGAACAAATATAGGAATAAGTCATGTTATCATACGATCAAAAGCTACCTAATTTGATAAGCCAAAATCTCTTTAGCTAACATAAGCCGTGAGCTCAGTCTGAGATAACAATCTCCTTACCGTGCCCTTTGCCTCCTTTATTTGTCAAAAATCGAGCACACCCTTCGAAAATCCTTGGCCTTTATTATTCATGAAAAGAAATCGCCATGGGCGTGTCCCATGGCATAAAGTACAGATGACCTTTCTTATTGTTTTAACTTTAATGGAATTTGACTTGCCCTCTACATTTATTATAATAAAGAAAAGATGTATGTTTTTGTTGTCTGAATAAACAATCGCGTTTAATTTGCCTAATGAATGCTTGTCCTTAAAGATAACTTACAAAATGTGGTTGTTTGTTAAGTATGGATTTTACAGAATTTAATTTAGGTACGTTTGGCCCTTATTTGTGGGATGCTGACCACAATAACAAACATTTATCATTTGTAATAAATGCTGTAGAAAACAATAAGCTTCTTTTAAATAATGTTACATATAAGGAATGTTCATATAAATATAATATAATGGATTTTACTGCGATAGTCTTTAACACAAGTAGGTAAGATCCTGTAGGCATGCATGTCAATGCTTGTGTTGCTAATGTTTGCCTATAAGTACATAGGATAAGGTTGGTACAAAATTAATGTATATAATTCTTGTTATTGTGGTTTTCACAGATTTTAATTAAGTATATTTATCCCTTATTTGTAGTTCTCCGACCGCAATAACAAACAGTTTATCATTCGCAATATTTACTTACCTAATTGTTGAAGAAATAATTACCTACTCCTATTATTTTAACTAAATAATTTAATTTAAGCCAAGGCAGAGGCCCATGGGCGGCTTTAAAGAACCTCTGACACCAGGTTAGTCACTAACCACACGAAAAGAAGAAGAACTAACTAATGTTACTTGAGGTTGTCATCGATACATACAAGATATTATATAGTAGGTGAGGATTAAGTAATACCTACCTATATATAAAGCAACAGATCTTTGATACATTTCTTAGATCATCTCGGTTACATGTTCTTATCTCAGATGCATCTACCAACCTTTTTAGCTCTTACTCATGCATTGTCTGTGGCTATTGTTTGCGTAACAGTGGGTGAATATTATTTGAAATAAGAATGTCACACCGTTCTTTATATCGAAATACAAATACTGAAAACGGTTTCCCATATCTCGCCGTAATCCTAGTCATAGTCAAGGTTGTCGTAAGAAGTAACTATGAATATCCCACTGTATTTTATTTAAAAACGTAACATACTGCAATCAGCGATCAGTCTTACTGGATATGGCGAAGAACACAATCAATTCTATCTTGATTTTAATTCTTTGTATACTTGTCCAAATCACCAACGTTACCACAATACGTAAGCCTTGAGTCAGCGCAAAGTCAATGATCACTTACTCATATTTATTTATCAGTAACCCCATCGGATGCTTTGCATATGGAGATTGGAGAGTATTTGTGTTAAATGTCAGTGTGGTTCTTGTGCTAATGTACGCTCTCTGTTGAGGTCATACATCCACGAATATTGTTCCATTTAAATTGTAGATATGAGTTTAGCACAAAATGTATAAAAGGGTGTATACATTTTGTGCTCCACGATCTTTGTATTTAACATTTCTGTAAAAACAGGATTCTTATTCTTTATTGTACACATAAATTACAGAGACATTGTTACAATTTTACAAGGACAGTTTATGAACAAAGCGAACTTAACCCAGAATTGGGTTTTCTGACGGCAAACTTCAGCAGTGCGACAGCAAAAGTAAATGGAGATGGTCAATAAGTGCACAATATAAAAAATATATACAACCTTAGTTTTTGTTTACACTAAACTGCTTAAGGGGTCATTGTACTCATCATTATGAACAACTTTCACTATGGGAACAACGATGAAATCGCGAAAAAAAATCTGCTGTTCCCTACATTTATGTTCGTCTATCTCGTCGAAATGTAAGTAAGTAAGTAAGTAAGTAAATTTTATTTGTTTAAACAAGATATACTTGATACATTGCATGCAGGATAATAATAGGATACGAAAAGTTCTAACATGTTCAGCCGCATATCGTGGCGTACAAATTGGTAGGAAGAGATGGTGCATAAACCGTGAGGGAACAGCTGATTTTTTTTTCGCGATTTCAGCGTTGGTCCTATAGTGAAAGTTGTTCATAATGATGAGTACAATGACCCCTTAAGAGGTTTAGGGTAAACAAAAACTAAGGTTGTATAAACAAAACAAATACCTATATGTCTAGCACACAATACATAAACATAATACATACAATATAATACAAAATCCTACATACACACATACAGGTCATGAGGACCGGAAATTTTCCCTAATTGAAGTGAGGAAGAGAATTCCGAAGGCGCACAACACTGAATGGTTCGTACAGAATGGATGTTGGTTTGATTGTATTGCTAACTCTACTGGTTTACAGCTCATCGGCTAACGAGCAGCTTTTCCCACGATAGAAGTCGGAGGAAAATAATGTACGGTCTGATGTAGATGATTTAGTATAAACTTGAGTATTACACATGTTGTTCATGGAACACGGTATGATAGAGCTCTAAGTTCCGCTACTTATATGGGTAGGTAGCGTTTATATCAAATCTGAAACCTAACGTACAGTTAGATTTTGGGTACAAATTCCTCGGTCTTGTCCGTAATTACAAAAGCCTTTGAAATAAACCAACTTCATTTGACTAAAAGTTATCCCTTCCAAGCATCCAAAATGAACTCATAAGAAAGTTATTCTAAACTACAAAAAGTTACCTTTAATGGTGTTAGCAATTAGGCGTATCCGTTGTTTCTCAATGAAATAGTTTTAGTTATATGTTTTATCTGCACGCTACCGGTGCGCAGCGGCGAGCGCTTCGGTCTAATTGCCGGGCACGCCTTAATTTATGGAGAAAATTACTGCTTTAAAAAAAAACTATTATGATAAAACGCTGCGCACGCGGTTCTGGATTTATTCATTTAGATGCTATACCAAATAACAATACTTGAAATGAATGCAAGCGGAACCTATTCCGCTTGCATTCATTTCAAGTATTGTTGAGTATAATAATAAACGCTCAAATCCATCTCCCTTAAATTATCATTATGCTGGAAGACGTCTAATACGCACATAGGCTGCCCCCAAGCATCGTCCCAACTCCAACAATACATTTTGGCGCGAATCGATAACAATCGGTAATAACTTGGATATAAAGCTTTTATATGTTGATAATATATAAATATTATTAAAGGTCAGAACTCAGATAAGCTCTTCTGAGTTTGAGTGAAAGGGTAAATGTAGATTATATAAATAAGTACTTACAGAAAAAATCACGAGCTTCAGATTAAATAAAACTTTTAAATTGAATGGCGTCTCTAAATCGAATACGTGATCCAATATTATAAACTTTAAGAGATCTAAATGTATTAAGGCTAATTTGTATATTTTATAATGCGGTTAGTTTAGTTTGGAATCGGTGATGCAAGGAATATTTAAGTAATATAATTATGAATTCATTTATTTACACCTACGAATCTACTTAATATGCATCGAAATATTAAAATAATTTCTAAGCCCTTTTTAGTAATATAAGGCTAAGGTGTGAGTACTTTAATTAAAAAAGTATTAAATAATATTATGAAGGTCGACATTTATTACTTTGTGATAAAGTAGCTAGTTAACCTATTTTTTCTTGATATAATTAATAGACCGTGCTTCAATTTTAATTATTTCGTGATTTTTGATAGAGCCTTGTCTGAACTTGGTATAATATCCCAGATTTTTAGGGTACGGAACCCTAAAAAATCTGGGATATTATATCCTGGGTGCTAACGGGATCCTATTAATAAGACTCCGCTGTCTGTCTGTCCGTCTATCACAGGACTGTATCTTTTGAACCGTATTAGGTAGACACTTGAAATTTTCACAGAGTGTGTACTACTATGGCCGCTATAAATAAAAATTATAAAAATAAAATAAAGTTAAAAATGAAAGAGGCCCATACAAGAATCGTGTTTTTTTTCGGCGATTTTATTTTACTAAAGTATTTTTTTAATATATGTAGAGTTATAAATTGTACGGTGATCCGGAACCCTTAGTGTGCGAGTGTGAGTCGTGCTTGGCCGCTTTTTACAATTTATAAATGAATGAATCGATCGGTAGACCGTAGACACTAAGAAGCAGACAGTGCGTAGGCGCAACGAAAGGTATGTGCAGATCTTGTGCATTGTCACCTGCAACCCGTCTGCCTTGGACGTGATGCAACCGACCTGACCCGCCATAATACCAGTATTTATAACCAACGTCATACCATACGAGTCCTTTGTACACCGTACTACTTACAGTGTATCGATCAAGATTATATTTTTAGGAATTACGACTCTTCTTAAAGCTTGTGTGTTATAGTATTATTTTGTCATACAATGATGGTATTTGATCATTATTTCTTCTGAAATAACTTCGCCATGAGTTTGTGAGTTAACAACATCATGCCCACATTTTAATCAACTAATTCCTTATTCAGAATAATTAATTATATTCCCTTATATGGTTTACATAACAAATAAACATAAAATTGCCTAGCTAAACAGGTTTCTGTGAAATACCAGATTACTCTCATCGCGGTAACGGTTCCTTGAGCTCTTATGAATTTTAACTAGTCTCATCAAGAACTTGTTTACTTTTATTACAAACTCCAACTGAGATTTGACGATCAAATATATACATGCATAGGTATACATACATGGAAATCCAAATTGTGTTCCACGTACCATATTCATCAAGTATGCATCACCATAAAGATTGCTTACGGACGAACGTGACCAATTCTCTCATGAGAGAAAGATGATGCGTATCATAATGTCGATGCACCCACAGATATGTGGTCAAAATAAGTGTGGAGAATTGGCAGTAATCTCAGGCAGTCTTACCACACATCCGGTACTTGACCAACTAAAAAGTAAAAAGTCTTCCGTTCCGCACATAACATTTCAATTTGGACGCGCGTTACAACAGCCGGTCGGTCCGTTGAGCGACGCTTTTTGTCAACTTTGTGCCTAATTTGCTTCGCCCTAAAAACAAGACGCGTTTCGTTTTCTTTTCGCGTCGCTTTCTTCCTTATGTCTACTATGCATGATTCCTATGCAAGAGGCATGACAAAAGGGTTAATTTCATGACTACATCCTAAAGGCATTCAAGAGTTAGCTATACAACAACCTTCTGGATTTATTTCGAGATAAGTACGCATAAAATTGGCAATGTGGACGCGGTTGTAAGAAGGCTATGAACTCTGTATCAAGTGCTTAATGACCACTAAAGATTAAATCAACATTATTTACGACACCCTGATGTACTTGGAAAGATCATTTCGTGTTTCTATTTCAGTTCGGTGGAGCGGTTCGACCCGCGTCCGCCGATTAACAGTTTTTACAAAGATCTCCTCAGCCGCAGCTTCGCACTCGGGTTGAATACTTTCCGCTTGTTGCGCTTTGGTTATATCTGATAGATTTGTTCTCATCATGGTCTTGTTTTTCAAACTGTTTCGCGTCCTCTTATTTCTTTTTGCAGTTTTGCTTATAACTTTCTTTGCACTGAGATGAATCAAGTTGGTCATTCATCCGTTTTACAGGTAAAAATTATTTGAACGTTCTGCAATAATCAACCTAAGATGTATGTTTGTTATTGTTATCTATGATAAACCTACGGGCACTCGAGATTGTCTCCTTCGTACATGATTTTCTCGATTATCTTAGATAGATACCTATCTCAAATGGCCGATACTCATCTAAGTGGGGTCGACATCGCAATGCAGTAATCGGCGACGACACTACTTGAAAAATTATTTTGAATTTCCGAAGTCTGCATCGTTTTGATATGTTTCGATCCAATTAATATAGTTTTTCTAATATCCCTGTTCTTTCTCGTAGTAAAATAGACAAACTTTTTCTTTCCACTCTAAATTAAATGTACATTCTTATGTTGAAGTATTATTCTGTGTAATGAGAGTTTTTATATCTGCTCAAATTACATTTTATAGTGTCAATTGTGGTTAAGTCATGTATAATGTAGAGCCTTAATGGCATGCTTCCAATCTTGTTTACTATGAAGGGAACTACTGCCCCTTCTAGTAACTGTTATTTTTCTTTATTTGTAGTTTCAAAAGAGTCCCCGGCCAATGTATTATCCAAACGAATATGTGACTAACTGAACCTAGTTCACCAAGTGCAGTCACTGGCTCTAGTAAGTGTACTTCTATATTCACACCTCCATATATTGGAACCTATATTTGGCCATAACAAATAGTGTCACTCGCCATATAAATTAATTTCTATTGTAAATAGTATTCTTATATGGAAGTACCGTTTGTTGACTTCTGTGTCGGACTCGGAAGCGCTTTACTGAATCAATATGAATTTGATTATGCGGATGGTCTGACTGCGACCTATGTAGGTATGTTCTGTATTTGGTAACATGGTTGTTATGTAGGCGAGCTTCCGTCATCATTAGTCAATGATTGCATCAATGTTTATGTTCGATGACCGGTCAAGTTCGTCAATATTATAATTTATTTAGGCCAGAGTTCTGTCACCAATGCCAAAATTGGTACTTGAAAATACCGAACACACGAAGAAGAGTTTTGTTTTGAAGTGAAGAACTTAGTGGTTCAAAAGCTATTAGTTCTTATTTTTCGAATAAATAATATGAGCAATTGGTTGGAATATCGGTTCCACAATTAAAAATGATGGAAACGTTTAAAGTACAAATAAAAGTTTACTGTCCGGCTATAGTGAGTTTTATCACGCAAGATTCGTAGTATTCGTCACACAAAACATCTATTCATTTGGGACGCGTATTTTACAAAAGAAACTGGATTTTATCCATACATTGTTGGATACCTACATCAAATTGTGGAGAATCTAAGAACCTTTAGTCAAACAGCTTTTCTATTAGAACGGTTTTAGAAGTAACTTTATAGTGCGAGTTGAAGCGCTTCTCCTTTACTGAAATTCACTGTTTATTGGCTAAGGTACTAGAGATACGGATTAACAGCGAATATTAACTCAAATATTAGATTTAATTTTATCGGTCGACGCTCCTCTATGTTCGCAAATTACTTTCCAACGAGTACCTACTTCGCAACTGTTTAATAGAGGTCCAGTATAGAGGTCGGTTGGAGGTCATGGCTTGTCTTTCAAGTCATTGGTCTGTCTTCACAACCAATCATCTTTTGTAGCTTTGCCTACACGGTGTTATTATCGATTCACTTTCTTCGGCTTCTTAGCTTTAATTGAAAATTTCTGTTTATTCCCATCAATTATATACGAACAAGTGACAAGAAATCCATATATTATTATCGTGGACCTGCACCGATATCTGCCTGATTACTCATTGCTAACCTGTCCCCAGTCTTATAAGGACTCATGTCCTTCTTTAATGAGTCACTAAAACATACCCAATATACGGGCTGTATGTCGCATACATAATTAGGATGTTTCAATTCGAAGATTTCCTAATTTTTCGATTCCACTTCAAAGCACAAAGCACAAGAATTCACATTACTAAGACGGTCGATACAGCGGATAGCAAACCTGGGCTAACTAGTTTTGCGAAGTAGGCACTTATCGAACGTTTCGATGAACGATGCAGTTTGCAATTTAACGGGCTCATTGTCTTGCTTTTCAACCTGCTGGACAAAGATCATCCCTATTCCCTCCACTTAGTCTTAACAGTCTAAATCGTCAGCCGTAGAGGGACTTGCAAATTCAAACCATTCCTGATACGAAAAGGGTCTGATTTGACTTGGCAAAAAGTAGCTTTCGCAGTGTTTGTTTTGCTTGTATGCTTATAAATATATTTTTAAACTATCACCGGATACGTCCGTTTCACTGGCATTACTGGGGTGTGCTCAGCGCATGCATTTGTCTACCACTTAATCAATTACAGCCGACATGGCTCAAGTTCCCGCACTGTGTATAGGCTCACCGACCCACATGTCCTGCGTCATCATAATAATAATGACGTCACCCCTGCCGACCTTGTCGAGGGTTTGGACTACCAGCATATGTAATGATCTCTTTTCTATGTTTACAACCCACATATGTTTTGTACAGTTAATAAAACTTTGTGTCACGGTCATCAACAAATTCTTGCATGTAGACTGAACAAATCGTTTGGACCACTTTGTGGTCCCGTATTTTCAAACAGATTTCTGTTCATTTTGATCTCTTCAAGGGAGTAAAAACCTTCAAAGCTATTGGCATATATGGTTTACGCAGTTTGTCCCTAATTTTGAAGAAGAAAAGTTTTGTGCACAAATATGTGTTTTTACCTATAACAAACTTTAGAATTTGTATCTTCAAACGCTCTTGCAGGAGTGACGTATTCCCTCCCTTCTATTTGCCTATCGCTTGCACTTGATCATAACTTTAATTGTTGAAAACTTCGTGTATCTATACCTGGCTAAAAGCTTTCTTACTTGAGAATTGAAATGCACTCATTGTACATAATTCTTAAGTATCTAGTTGCATAAACCACAGTCCGATACGGAACTCTTCGAAAACATGGAAAGGAAATACGAAGATCTCGAATTGCGATGCGACTTATTAATTTGATACGTGTTGATCATTTCGATGCACTGAAACGATAATTATGTTAATTGTGAATTTAAGAATTGAATGTTTCCCAAACCCACCTGAGTATCACAATAGCACAAGTTCTGAAAGTTCTCACTCCACAAGCACTTCACTGACTATTGGTTGTTGTTCGCATTGCGGCGGACGGCCGCGCTACTCGGCCCTGTGATCGGAGTGAGGCGTTGCGCGCGCGCCGCTCGTGTGGGAGGCGATAGTTGCTCGCTTATCCTGCAACCGTGCTGACCAAACGCAATTACTGACCATACTGATTGTACTGATGTACATAAACGTTTTTAATTGCTCATATTACAATTACAGATCACGTCCAAAACGTAAACTGTTAAATATTGGTTTTGGGTGTGTTGTGAATCGAAGGCTGTGGTTAAATACTATTAATTCTTATGTTTGAAAATCGAAGGGTCAAATATATTAGCTTCTTCAAGATATTTTATGTTTTAGGAATTTTATGACTCATTTGAATCTTTACCTGTGTTGACATAACGAAGCATGAATCACGTCCTCCTATGGTCCTTGCAACATCCTCGCGCAGTAGATATAATGTAACAAGATAAATTAACTAATAATTAGGTAATAGGCTGCAAGGTGAAAAGCTTGGTCAGCCATATTGTTATAGTTTTTTTTAAGCCTCTGTTTTTTCTGTGGGCGGAGCGGATTCGCGATAATTTGTAGGCGGTGCTCCTTACCAGTTACCAGTGGTCGTGTCACAACACAAGGTTGTATTACTCACTGTTTTGGTTCGACGCCGTTTATGTAAGGTGTAAAAAAATCAAGCCTTTATAACAAAGTTTTCAGGGTGGAACATTCCGAATGTCTAAAAATCGAGTTAATTTACCCGGTTATTATAGTAGCCTAGTAGTTTTAATAGTACAGTCCGGGCTGTAGTCGGTTGTAGTCCGTATGTGATATGTCGAGTCTTAGGACTCTGCACTCATGATTACCTAAATATGAATAAAAACCTGCGAAATGAGGTATTTATTTTCAGCCACTACCGTAGATTTTCTGCCGAGTTATTTGGGACCCTATGTTGTTCCAAATAAGGGCGAAGGCAATACTTTTGTTAGCAACTTCAATCAACACTCTTTGTTCTGAGAAGTACCTAAAAATTGCGGTAACGTTTGTGATATTCTTTCTTTTACTATAATATATCATAAAATCACGCTTGTAACCCCCGAAGGGTTAGCAGAGGGGCCTATAGTGCACCCTATTGCCATCAACCGGGCACAAATTCAGACTCCGGGCTGCTACTGAGAAATTCTTTGATAGAAAAACTCAATAATACATTGCCAGACATTTAAAAAAAAAAAAAAAAAATAAAAAGGTCGAATCGAACACGGCTTTTAAAATTCGGGTATTAAGTTATGTTTACATTTTTTGTTTTTATTTTATTTTGAGTATAGATTTCGATGTTTTTAGGGTTCCGTACCTCAAAAGGAAAAACGGAACCTTTATAGGATCACTCTTGTGGCTGTCTGTCTGTCCATCTGTCACAGTCAATGAACGCTCTGAATCTAATGGACCGATTAAGTTACACATCAATTTATGTGACCCAAACACAGACGTGTAACGTAAAATGAATTTTGAATATGGGGGTCACTTTTCGGGGGCAAATTGAAAATTTAAAAATAAAGTTTTGCAACTGTACTGTGTGACATATCAAATGAAAGGGCTTGTTGTGAGGATTTCGAATATTTTTTCATAATTTCGAAATAAATGCTTTAAAAGATATTAAAAAAAATAGATGAAAATTTACCATCCCTCATCTCCTTATCTCCGAAACTATTTATAGATTAAGTAAGTACAGGAGAACCTATAAGAAGTTTATGGTCTTAAAATAACATAGTAAATCTCCCAATATTGTGCGTACAAACTTACATTTGCAGTTGGAATTTGTTAGAGAACATAAATAATAAATGATTTTATTTCTGTAAGTAGGTTTGTACAAATACTTTTACACGTCAATCGTATTTTTTTTAACTAGATGTGGTCGGCGTGTCCTATCTGACACGCCGACCACATCTCTACTCTGAAATGAAAGGCCGAAACAAACTCAGAGGTCACAGTCTCTTTTAAAGTCCAGACATAATCTTGGTCAGATCATGTGAAGACCATGTAGATTGGTGTCTGAAATGGTCTTTTGAGGAAGAACCACACAGATTGAGTGGGCCTGGACAGTCAGTAACCGTGCAGCTCAACTCAGAATTTAAGGAACTCAACGATTCGACGAACAATACCAAAGAAAGGACATTTGGCTAGGCCACATAAATTACTCAAACTGCCAGATTATAATTAAAAGTAACCGAGAAAGAGAGAAAAAAAATATTATATTATGACCCAAATAGTCCTCACATTTACAATAATAAAATATATATACATATATACTTCACAAAGTAAATATTCATATCACCACTGTGTACATGATAAAAATAAATAAAAAAACTGATAGTAAAAAAAAAAAAATTGGTGCAGCTCAATCCCAAGCTTTTTTGTCCTCAACCTAATCTTTAACGGTATAAATAGCTTTCTGGCACAACTTACGTTTAATGAATTGAAATTATTAAGGCTTAGATCTTGTACATGGCTTGGAAGTTTATTATAAAAGCGCATACATTGACATCTGAACGAGCCACCTATTTTCTTGAGCCATGTTGTAGGTTCTACAAATTTGTGTTTGTTTCTAGTATTTATGTTATGGATATCGCTGTATTTTTTTTCGATTGCTCTAAAATTGATTTCTCAAATATTGTACTAATGGTAGGTAGTACTGAAAAAGGTCTATAATTTGTTGGATAAATTCATCCCAACTACGGAACCCTTCATTGTGCGTAGTCCGACACGCTCTCGGCCTTTTTTTGTTGTTATAAAAAGTGATAGCTGACATCTGACAAATAATTTAATTTAATGTTTTGTGTTGTGTAATGTAAATTATTTTGCATACATGTATACAATCAAGTTTTTCTAACTGAACAGACAGTTGTGCTGCTGGGGACTTTGTTGCGCCTCTTCTTCTCAGCTAAAGCACTAGGAAGTGGTGACGGGCGGGCTTTTTTGGGGAACTGTCTTATGTAATTTTGACGTTCGAAAAGTGCTGATTCTCAGCCTAGTTTGAATAAATGACATTTGATTTGATTTGAACCCAGGACTTCATGATCAGCAGTAGGACTTGCGACTACAAGGCCAACGAGGCAGTCTTTTACTAATTGTAATTTTGTCTAAGGATTCACAAATGCAGGGGGGCACAAACAAGCAGTGGATAGGTATCTGAAACTTTAACGTTTTTCAGGTTCACAATGTGGACGAGGTTCTGGAACGTCATAACGACTTTTTGGAGTCGTGTCTCGGCGACTGCATGCTCACCAGTCCGCAGCTGTTGAAGGCCGTCACCACGCTGTGCCTCGTCTGCGTGCAGTTCTGTACATTCATACAGGTGACACGCTCTACACGTTTTTAAAAAGAGAAAACTTTTAATCACATTTTTTTTTAATTTACAGGTAGACAACTGACATTATTTGCTTCTCTAATAGAAATTAGAAATCACTATTCATCGTGATTGTACGTTATTCTTAAATTTTAGAAGACCATAAAAGAACAAATAGAAGATGTTGACAGTGCTTTTCCACTTTTGCACTGGCTATTTGTAATTTATTTTAGTTCAGTGTATTTATTATGATACTTTATATCATCTAATTAAATATGTATCCAATATTATGTATGTTTCAAAATCTGGTGAAGGTTTCCATATATTATTATCCCTGCAGTAATCAATGATTACACTTACATAATATTATGTTATATATTTTCTTCCGCTGCAATTATCTATATTTTATATACTTTGTTATTGATGTTTAGCAAGGCTTGCCAGTGGTTAGTACCTATATGATTTCTAACATTAATTTATTATTGTATTTTCTTTTAACGCTACCAAATCACGTTAATTGGCAAAAGGAGATGCACAAGTACTTCGTGGACGCAGAGCTTAACAGTATGCTTGGATCGACGTATGACAATACAGATTATAGTGAGGTATATACCGACTAGATCAACCGTAACACTAGTGCACTGGTGCAAAGTAAATAATATCACAAGTATCATAGAATTTCACTGTAAACTGATCTTTGGCAACATGGCGACCTATCAAACGTCAAATTTTCAGCCAACCACAAATCGCGCTCACTAAATCGTGTAATATGATTGGGTAAAAACATTTCTCACTGCTTCTAAACGATAAAAGTGTTTACTTAATGTTGTACTAAAAACGAATGAATTTGTTAATAAGTACATCTTGCTTCCATGTAGTATTTGTGATATATCAAAATCATTAACCTATATTTTCTTACCATTCTTTCATGACTTTTCTGTTTTAGACTTTTACAGTGAGTATGTATTATGTATTATTACAATATCTGCCTTATATTTAGAACTCTTTACTCTCTACTTTCCCAACACTAAAATTCTATAAAACAAAATATCGAGATCAATGTTTTAGCTTTTTATTTTCATTTCCTCGTTCTTGGTTTTACTTCCTAGGTATAAATATTATTCTATTTATTTAGAACCTAGGGGTCTATCCTAGTTATGTCATGTGCTAACAACTAAACTGGAATTCAGAATCTTAGATTTTGATCATTTACATTCCATTGCCAATTACTCAACTATCAACTTTAACGTAATATAGCCTACGTTGATTTTTGAGTGACTATTTATATTAAAAAAGGCCCTAAAGAAATTTTGACTTGATAATTATATCTAAGATTTTGAATTTAAATGATATTTAACATGAAATATATTTTGTTCTAAAATGTCTTGCCTCATGTGTAGGACGCGGGTTGTGGAGGGACAGCGACGAGCGGGTCCGCTGATTCGTTCTCTCGCTCAGTGTCCCGCTACGGACTGCGGTTCACAGCCGCGCTGCTGTCCGTACTCGCGATCATCGAGAGGATGGCAAGGGACAACAATACCAACAAACTGTTGAATATATCTGCTAGGTAAGCGGTTTTATTTTTGAATTCCTGAAATTTTTTGTGTTGATCAAATTCAGACGTTATTCCCCCCTTTTTCCTTTTCCACGCAATTTAGTTCTCTGATAATGCGAACCAGTCCTTACGGTAGGATTAATTATTTTCATTGTGCTCGATCAGCCCCGTGACCAGGTCTTTGACCCTGATGTGTATCTAAAAAAAGCTTTAGTTGCATTGCTTGATCGTAATGCTGTAAGATATCTATGGGTTCACCCCACTTCACATACACACATATCTGACATGCCTTCATCAATTACTACTTTTACCATGAAATTGAGACAAATGTTTTTGCGATAATTGTTCATTAGTTAGGTACCTATGTTAAAATTGAGTGTGCCTCCTGGCCGGACATAAATTGGGCCAGTTTTAATGTAAAACATCTGTAAATAATTCAGCCTGTATTCACAAAATAAATTGATGTGATCACTTTTGGACATCGACTGGACAGGTCCACTCAATCTGTGTGGTTCTTTCTTGAAAATACCATTTCAGACACCAATCTACATGGTATTCACATGATGTGACCAAGATTATGACTGGACTTTAAAAGAGACTGTGTCCTCTGAGTTTTGTTTCGGCCTTTCTTCTCAGAGTAGTCAGATAGGAAACGCCGACCTTATCTAGTTTTTAAAACATGATTGACGTGTAAAAGTGTTTGTACAAAGACTTTAACACGTCAATCATGTTTCAACCTACTTACAGAAATAAAATCATTTATGTTCTCCCACACCTTCCAGTGCAACTGGAAATGTAAGTTAGTACGCACAATATTGGGAGATTTACTATGTTATTTTAAAACCATAGACTTCTTATAGGTTTTCCTTTACTTACATAATCTATAAGTATAGAACTATTTTCTGTATTTATTGCAAAATTTTTGGCTCAGGAGTTTCGGAGTTATGGGGATGAGGGATCGCTGTTATGGCTATTGTAATTTTTATTAAACAATAAAACCAATTTCTCAGATTAAACTTCAACACATACTACGTGAAGCAGCTGGAAAAGTTCTGCTCGGACGACAAGCTGCTTGAGGGCGAGAGGAAGCAACCCGTCTCCTAGCACAGGACCGCGCGCAGGCGCACCAACCTCGTCACCTCCGTGTGAACGCACCCTATATACACGCTAATAATACGCCATATATAAAGTACACTGTAACTATATCAACAATAGAAGGAATGATCGAGTCACAAAATATAATAAATCGATTCTATAAATCTAGGTTATTAGCACTGTTCGTCTGAAATTTGAAAGAGGGTAGATTGTTGTAACACCCAAAACGTTACGCCTTCTCGCTTTTACAAAATAGTGTCTATTTAGATAGTAATTAGGCGGTCGCTACTACAATGCTAAGGTCTGCCACACTTCTTAAAGTACAATTCATATTACATAGACGTGTATTTTTAGTACTCGAATAACAATCTCAAATAATCTCAAAATGAAATGAAGTTAGTATATTATAACTGATATTTTTAGTAAATAGGCGATAGTTAAAGATCCCTTTTTCGCATGTATTAAAGTAGGATCCTTATTTTTCAAAATCACTATTAAGAGAAGTACAAACACCTTACGCATTTTTGGTAATGTAACAGTATTTAGATAGACTTAAATCGATGTTGTTCCGTGTTTAGATGTTAGGCAACTAACTAGGACAAGATAATCAATCTCAGAACAAAATATAGGCATGTAATGGTAGATAACTTGATAGTACGGAATTTGTATGAATTATTAGTACGCACGTTACGAAGGGAGTGTGACCGACTCACCGAAGCAAAGGTTTGTCTGCATACGAGAGGTGTTTTGGCCAATGTGTATGCAATTAACAGATATTAAAATCATAATTAAATGTAACATATCCATTAAGTTTTGTTGCGATGCCGTAAAGATTGGTAACTAACATATTTTTGATAGAAAGTTCACTATTATAGCAATTATTTTAAAAAATTCTACAAACAGAATGTCGCAACGTTTATCATGCCTTGCCATTAGTGATAAAATTAAGAAGCCATGACAAAATAGCATTTTAATTAGCCGTAGACTTGCTTTGTGTAAATAAAACGAAGAATCACAAAAAAATACTCGTAATTCTTGTAATATTAAATGTCTGCATCATTAAAGTTTTACTTCCATGTCGATATAACAAAAAAAATATATATTTATATACTTAGTGTGAATTTTACATTTGTTGTTGTTATTGGCTGTCATTCAAAACTCCTAATTGTTACAATTATATGTATAATTCAATTTCTGCTGTTAAATAGGAAATGCAATTGCCTCGGGCTTAACAATTTTGTTAATCAAATTGTTTTTTGGGTATATTTTGATTCATGTTTCCACATTTTGTTGATGACAATCAACACAAATGCTACTTACTATACTATTTCAATGTTGTATAGTGATCAAAATTAATAACTAAAATTATTTCGTTATTCTGACAGTGGGCACTGCACATCTATGTTAATAAGGTTATTTTAAACACCATTATTAAAAATTTCAGTATGTTACATGTAAATACCATCGTTATTATTATTATTTAATAAACAATAACTCAAATCTATTTTTTTTTTAAGACTATTCCTTGTAAACAAACAACACTATCCTGCTTCATCAGTCATCAGGCTTTCAAGCATCGAGGCTGAACCGACTAAGAAGAGAATAAAATTCTTATCAAACCTGTGGTCGAACTTGGCAGAATCACAGTAACGAATGGCCGCGCCGCAAGCGTCTATGAATGAATTCAATGCACAGATCCCAGCGTGGTTTAACCAGACTCGATAAATCGAAAGAACCCCAATAGTTGCACTAGCCCCTGGAGCCTCATGCTTCATGGGACTACAGAGGCCATTGCATATCAAGGAGTAGACCGGGGGGCGCGGTAATGGTAGGGAAGACGTGCCCTTAGGATATGGAAGGATTTGCGAGCCGTACCGGATATGCATCCTTGACCATACATGGCGTAATCTGGTCAAATTTTCGCACACTCTGCCAACATTTTCGAATGTTGGCATCCAAGTGCTCAATTATTTCATGCCAGTGTCAGTCACAAAATTATTTCTGGTTTATCGGCGTAGACATGCTACTTTATATATCCCAAGAGAAAATAATGTAATGGCATCCGCGTCAAATCGCACGAACGAGGTGGCCAGATTTCATGGAAATTAGTGATACGTCAAATGTTTCTTTCAATAAAGAAAGCCAATAAATAAATTAAGTTTCGGTAAATTAGACCTTCGCGTCAAGCTCGACTGTGTACTACCGTGACTGAATTGTAATCATTATTTAATCATAAATGTCGATAAAAATATATCGATGTCTTTTTATCGATCCTGTATCCGCCCTGTGTCCTATTCAAGCCTCTGCTAGTTGACATAATAATTATTATGATGTACAGAAAAACAAGCATGGGCTGTACTGAATTTGTAATTCTCAACATCCATTTCGAACTGCAGACTCACGCTGCGCGACCTTAACGTCGGACTAATAACTTCGTGGTTGTAGAAATCAAAGACACTGTGACCATGACAATTAATCTATTTTAATATTTAACAGACTTTTAAATACAATCTTATTTATGTAACATTCAATTGGTTTTGTTTGATACATAAAGCAAACCTCTTTTTAGACTTCAACAATAAATACATCATGTAACATTGGAATACTCACTATGCTAGTTCATGATAAAAACAAATAAGTTACTGTAGCGTGGACATGACACAAAATGACTTGAAATCGTGAATGAAATTGTATAACACAGCATGCGAAATTAAAACTAATGAACAAGGAACTTTATTCAAAATATACTGTAATAGCAATTTATTTCTCTATCGACTTACGAAACTGATAAAAAGCCTTGTAATCGGACACAGACAAGTACTTTAAAAAAATATCCAACCAACCCTGTAAATAGGGGATAAACATAATATACAACTAATCAATTCATATTACCTGACTAACACACCATTCAATCAAAAAACGAGCGAAACAATTTCATTTCTAAGGTATAGTAAAACTACTAAGGACAGCCAACTTTTATGGAAATGTCTATATAGCAGACATTACAAGTAATATCACTGCATTAATTAATAACTACACTGTTTATAATATTATGAATACACTTTTATGTTAAGCCTACCTTATGTGCATGTTTCACATTTAACAATAGTGAAATGGTAACTGAAGTCAACAGCATAAAGTTTGTGCACTATTTAATAAGTAAAACTGAAACACTGCATTGTATTTAAGCCACCGGCGCACCCTTGTATAAAATGTATTGGCACATTTTTACGTAACCAAAATATAAAAGTAATAATTTCTATGTATCAAGTACCATTTATATCATCATGCATACGGTTTTTTGAGTAGCCACATTACACGTGTCAGAAATGTCGCGCTCTAGACGGGCACGACCAGTGGTCGCAGCGACCAGGAAAGCTATAGAAACCGATACGAATCGCCCACTTGGTCGATAGTCGCAACGGCTCCCTAGCCGCAAACCGGGCCACGGACCACGACTGGCCGGAGTCGTGGCCGTTTAGTGCGCGAGATCCCTTAGTCCACAATCGTACGACAAGATTTGCGGTGGCTAAGACATCTCGAAATTACGTAACCGTTGTATACTACTAGATGCCAAATTATTATATGCCTAGTCAGAACGATGCAATATGATAATTATGACGTCTAGGCTCAAGCTAATGTTAGCATCAGTCGGCTACAAAACGATAAATCAAATGGAATACTAATTCCTATGTGATATTCTGAAGTGTTTTAAAAACTCATGCTCAAGGTCTACTAAATACATAGATAAAAAGTTAACATGACTATAAATTCCAAATGCTGGTCAAGAGCATAATATACATATAACAAGATTCATAAGTGAGCAGTCTGTTACTATTTGATAAAAACACACAGATCTGAGCTCAAGTTATTAAAACAATTTATGCACAATGATAAAAATAGAACTTGCTACATGTAATTGGTGTTAATGAAATGACAACAATAAGTACTTTCTACAATAAACCTTGCAAAATGACTAAATACTTAATTAAACACAGTTTTACCTGTACGCGGTGCCATTTAAAAAATGTCCAACTATATCTAACATGCATTTGCTTCTACATTTTCTGCTTTTACTCCAAATTTTTGGTTTCCGACAAAATGTCATGAATAAATATATCTAATACATAGCAAAGAGAGCTGCAGAGTTAAAATGATAAAAGCAAATGTATGTGAATCGTAAGTAAAAAGCCTAATGCACATAATTTACCTAAATAATAGGAGTATGTACAGAGCTCTGGGCTCAAATTCACTAATTCACAGACTAGAGTCTTCGTTATCGAGCGAGCATCACCACATGTGCGTCTCTCGGATCTCACTGATGATCTGACCGGCGCGCTGCAAAGCCTGGAATTATACAAAAACATTGAGTAATTACTAGTATGTTTTGGCTCCATTAGATATTGAAAAACAATTTGGACATAGGTAAAAAAATAAATTGCTAGATGAATACAATAATGTACAGTAGAATACGATTTTACGAGAACGAATGTTTTATCCGTCCTTGAATACATTTGCGAAAAGTTGCTAGCTTCAGTCACAGTATAATGAATATTAATCAGCTTTTGTTCTAAAACAAAACAATGAAAAGAGCTAAACGCTAACCTTGAGCATGTCAGCGGCCTCCTTCCTCCTCTGCGCAATATGTTCCGACTCGTCCAGCATGCTCTCCGCCTGGTCCGACTTGTACAGGTGCGTCACGAGCTCCGACTGCAGGTTATCCTGAACGTAGTTCACGAGGAAATGCATCACAGCCTTCGGTACTGAATCCTGGATGGACTTGCGCACTATGTAGAAATACGACTTGATCAACCGTTCTGAAAAAGAAAGTTAGCTTAGTTCTTTCCACAGAATGTTGGTTTCTAAAAGGAAATGATAGTCAATTGACACAAATCCTTATACAAACCAACCGTCTTCCTGTTGTTAGTAAAAAAAGGTGCTAAATGGTTCGTTTATTAAAACGCAATGCTAATGATTTGTGATAAGTGATTGAATGTTAGTTGAAAAGAATGTTGTAAAATCAATTATGTTACGAATTAACTAGTGAAACATCCCCACATCAAATATAACACAATATCACGCAACTAGAAAATATAATCACAGAAATACTTATCTAAGAATACGACTATAAAAGAAACATTATTGAAAATTAATACATTGATTAGGGGTTAGTACAAAGATAAAACTTAATGATAACAAATCCAAAGTAAAGAAGCAGCAAGCAAAATAGTTCGATGGTAGGTGGTCGGAAGTTTAACAGTGAGCAACATGAGTAAAGCATTCTGTAGACCACTTCGCTATCCTCACCCACTAAGTCACCCATTTGATTCAATTGCATCACGTTGATGCCGTCTACCGTCTCAGAGTTAGGTAATACGATTGACGGCTCATCGCTCCGCCCACCTAGCATCACAAGAAAATACTGTTGAATGATACAATGTTGAGTCAAAATATGAATGTATTAATTATGATATAGTGAAAAACTTGAGTTACGACTTGATTGATTAAAATTGTTATTAAATCACTAGGTGTTATTTGCACTCAAATCCAAACCAAACAATGTTAATATTAATGTGGCTAAATCCGTTATTTTATTAAATTCCTTAGCCCATCAACAAAGGTGAGTATACTTATATTCTACATTCCAGACTATCAACCAATGCATAATAAGAAGTTAGCAACACTACTTACCGATGACGTCACAATCATGTTGTTCTTTGTCGGAGAGCTTGCGTGACGTTTGAGTCGGCACTTCAGGCAGAAGATTCACTGGCTTCTGTGGAGTCATTGCTTTATTCTCCAGTGTGCCGTTCATCTGAAATTGATAGAATCATGGCATTGTTTACCTTGGAAGCAAGATAAAATGGAATCGTGCAAGGGTGGTGGGGGAAGGGCCTAAATCCCAAGCTCGCATAGTTCGGGACTTGACATTTAAGTGTTTAATGTTTTATAGTAAGTAGTCTATTTTGTGTGATGGGGCGAATATGTGTTAGGTTTACCTATTAAGGGCGATGATCCATTATAAGAAGTAGGTAGTTGTGCAGTGCATAATTTAAATGTAAATACGAATTATTTTGTGGAATATTTGAATTTCGTTATTATTCTATCTACCATCAGTAAACCATTTCTTTTACCTGGGGAGTTGCTGGAGATTCACTGTTATTGCTGGTTGGAGACCTGTTTTCGTGACCATCCGTGATCGCTGGCACATGCTAAAAAGAGAATAGCCAATGTTTAAGGCGAGCTTCGTTCATTGAAGTCTGTGCGTAAAAGTGCCCGGCATAGAACGTTTCTAATTACTACATATCATGCAACGTCTAGTACAGAAACAACTAAATAAAATTACACAAAAATATTGGAAACTGAAGTATTAACCTCTATGATTTGACAATAATAAAGTTGTTGATGTACAAGAGGTCAGACGTTTTATATTACAATTAGGTCAGTGAAAATGTTTACTAATGGAAGAGGTTAGTCAGCAACAATAAAGCTAAGTTTATATGACATTTCCTTGACGAGACCCAGTAAAAACACGCGTCGACTTGACTTTACCCCGGTGCATTATCAACACTTTTCTGTACATGGTTATTGGTTATATGTCGGCGATCCATTAAGGAGATGTAGAAGAGATCACTTTCAACCAAATTACTGACTTGACTCCTGTGCAAATTGCAACGGCAATTGGCGTAGGGGTCATTTGGTTTCAAATGACCTCTCCTTCATCTCCTTAACGGATTGACAACATAACCAATAACGCTGTATGCGCTTCAAGAACTTGTCATTTAAACTTGCGACACATAGAGCGTACACAAAGACTTTGTCCATGACAACGACGACCACGACCCCGACCACGACGACTTTGTCTGACGATTTGGTTGGATCACGACGTTACAACAGCCAATTAAAACGCAGAACGCGTGGACAGTCTCTGTGTGCACTCGTTCTGAGAGAGAGCCCACATAGTATTCAAAGCTTCACCAACATGACGCCGTCACATGATTTAGTAGGACAATGTGGCTAATATGAGACTGTAGTATTACGGCACTAGACCCACAATGGTGCGAGATTTATTTTACCTTATTGTGCGCTTCCCATACACTTGCCAAGAATACTAGGGTGGACCCTCTTTCACCCATTTGTTGAAGAAATAGCTACAAAACAATCGGTAATAGTTATTTTAATCACAGAAGAAAATTAGGTAGGCTAAAAGTCAATTTAGGTACACTCGCCAAAAGAGTTAAGTACGCAGGCACCTAACGAACGTGGCATGCAGTGACATCATTATGTAGTGCACTTTTCGAGTGATAGCCACGACTTGCCACATTCGACATAGCAAAACCACAGTTAATTAATTGCTCACACATCTTTTGCTATCCATACATAAAAAAGTAAGTCAGTTATTAATCGAGTTAGATAACATGCTAAAATGTTTGTTTCTAAATACTAAGATAATTTGAAACTACAACTTTAAATATTTTGCACAGCACAAGCCACAAGGATTGACAACTAACTCTAGACTACAACAGTATTACTATCTACTCCATACAGTGGTTCATCGCCGAAATAAAATAAACTATTGATGGATTGTGAACTCAGTTTAATATGATGATAAGTATAAAGAACCATGGCCGAGCTGGCAGATAGACCGCATCTATTAATGTCATCATGGAATTTAAAAGCGTTTATACAGAAAGTGGGCAACGTCGCAAATAGCTGTCAAATATTTCGCTGTTTTGATTAATTTGGCAATATTACTGTATGGAAATAAGAAATATGGCAGACTAGTGAACTTAAATATTTATTATGAAATGCAATAATTATTATTGTTGCACCAAATATTTAGTTTTAGATTTAAAACGGTTACAACATCAGTGTTCAGTGCTATAATTGCAATTCATTATGTTCTAGTTCACTAGTTAGCCATATTTCTTATTTCCATACAGTAATATTGCCAAATTAATCAAAACAGGTAAATATTTGACAGGTATTTGCGACGTCGTCAACTTTTTGGATAACCGCTCTCAACAGTAATAAAAATAAACAAACAAAGACTGCATGTCACTGTCCACCACCATTTATATGCCGCCGAAGTGGGAAGTTTCACCGCTGCAAACAACGGATGCTGTGGTCCGATAGATGTCAAACCGTTCGTAACAATGCTCTACAAGGCCATTCACACGGCAGCTCCACCTAAACTGGTTGGCAACGGGCGTTTCCAACTGGAATGCAACTGGTACTCTCACATGGTGCAACTCAAGTTGTATTAATTTTAGTAATTTCATTATTCATTCGGACACTGTTCACGCGATAACGCGCCAACTTTATGAAAAATTGCGTTGGCAACGACCTGCACCGCCAGTCGCGCGTCACTGGTTGCGGCGCCGTTGAAAACTAGTTTTCGACAAGTTGCATCGTGTGAGAACCGCCAAAGAAATGTATGTCCTAACGCGATTGGTTGCGTCGGCGTTGAAAACCGGTTTTATTTTGGTCACCTCATGTGAGAATAGCCTAAATGAACCCCACCCCACTTACCCCGCACTAAATCGCTACGTACTCACTATGGCCAACTGTAAGGAGTTAGACAACAACACTACTTACCTCATGTTAGTGTCATTAGTTCCCACAGACACGCGACATAGTAACTTAAGCTTATAATATATACTTTGAATATGGCGAATACCGGTGAGGTAGCGGGTCGGGGCGTCTTCTGACGGTAGACGGGGCTGTGTTCGTCCATCAGGCCGTCGGTACTCTTCAGCAGGCCGGACACTAGAGCAGCCTCGCGGTGGAAGTCTGGGTGTTTGGTGTTGATGTACGCCAGCTCGATTTGAACTAGGTTCTCCACCTGAAGATAGTAGAATGCTTATTGTAGGGTATGTGTAGAGGTATCTATTAGTTTTTGGAACGAAGTTCCTTATCGCGGTTTGCGGTAGGAGTTAATTGATAGAAATCGTCACGTAAGGAAAAACCGTTATGGGAATTTCTCTCTCTCTCTCTCTTTCTATTATATACGAGTGTGTGCGAGTATCGATATTCGAGCAGACGAGGATTGTGCGCGGCCAGTTGATAACCTCAATACTGTTATTGTTCATTGTCGTTATGATACTTTGATCTATAAACACGAAGGCCTCTACTAAGCGTGCGAATATTAACACATAGTTCCTAGGTCGCTAGATTGAATAAGTGGTGGAGCAATTGGCTTATGATCGCAAGTTTTATTCTCGCACTCAGCAACTATTGGTATTATTGCACAGATTAGTATAGATGGTTCACTCCGCAAATTCATTTAAATAAAAAGCGACTCCTACTACGATACAATAAAGTGCAATTCAGGTCGCACAGCGCTAATTACCTCCAGTTATAATCACCTAGAATTTGCCTCTCTTTCTATCGCGTAACTTTTATATCTTATTACTACGTTACGCCCACTGAAATCGACAAGTCCACCGCGTACCTACTTGTAGCTTCGTACCTAAAATGCGAGTGAACCATCTGTATTCATGGTATAGCTTGTCCACTCTGAAATGCCGCGCATTTTACGTACACGTCGCCGCGGATTATACGTAAAATGCGGTAGTGGGGTGCATCATTTCAGAGTTGACAAGCTATAGCCTACTTACACACCTCCCCACATACTTCAACTGAATGAAACGAAATTTAAATCTCATCTATAACGCACACTATGCAGCCAAGCATATTATAAGTTGGGGATTACATCGCTGATAAAAAATGCTTGGCTCAACGCTGGTCCTGCTCCACAAGGGCGCATAAACTAATCGATTAGAATTTGAAAATACTGTTGGAACTGCTGGAGATTTAAAAAACTATCTTTGTACTGTATAAATTCAATCTCCTAGCATTGTATAAATGCATAGCACATGTGTCAGTACCTACTATAAAGCTACCATTTACTGGGTACGCCTTTCATTGACTTGAATGTGCCCTAGCGGCTGAGAGTATGTCATGCTCACTCTAATGTCTCGCTGACGGTGGCACATGTGTTAGATCATTTAGCTCCCTTCAAAATGGTTGAGCTGAATGGTGCTAATTCATGCGTCAAGTTCGTGAATGGGCGCCGTCAGTAGGGACTGGTCATCTCTCAGCTGCCACGGCTTATTTTAATTTAATTTTTGAATTGCTTTTTTATTACGGATGATTTTAACTTTCTGCATCTTTCTCACATGTAGAACTTGAATGATGTAACCAATATTTTGTAACCATATTTTGATTTAAAAGAGTGTCCATGGAGATTTTTGCACGTTCTTCTCCATAGGTACCTACTACGCTTTGGAATGGGCAACTAGCTTCATCTTTCTGACTGATCGACCCCTTGACAATTCAAAAGTGCCTGTAATTGGTTTATTTGAAATAAACGCTTTGAGTAGAGTTTGAGTTATATTGGGTCAAAATATATTTGCATGTTATGTGGCACCTAACCCATCTACGATACGGAGGAAACATAGTTATCAAAACACACAAAACATTATGCGTTTCCTGCTAAAAAACCGCAATGACAATGTCAGAGTCAAGGTCGTACGCGGTGAGCGCATATTGACATGATAACACACGTCCCTACATATAATAAAACAATTTTCTCGACATTATCTGTGTGTAGGCTGGTCTCGAAAACTTTTGGTGGAATTTGATATCACTCTTACTCACGAAATACGTCACGCGAGTTGGAAAAATGCAAGTCATGACGAATTCAGGACAAAAATGTTCTGCTTATCCCTATGGGAGATGATTCCTAGATGATGATTTATACAGACGTGACTAAATTATAATATTACTTGAGAGACTTGATCATCACCTTGTGACCACGAAAGGTTGTAGTAAACAAGGCTGGAAGACGATAAGTCTGGTCTATACAAAGTTAGTATGTACTGGCTTTATACTCCATATGGTTTTAGAATAAAATCTCAGTGTGTTCAAGTAGATGGCATGAATGCGAGGCAGACATTTAATTTATATTAAGAATATGAAAAAGTTGCGGATTGTCAGAGCGGGCGATTAGAATATAAAAATGTATGATTGAATTATTTAAAAGATGCCTTTTATTTGATATAAAACCGGTACTTTAGGCTTCTAAAGAGTCTCCAGTACTTACCATAGAGTTTGTAGCTGGCAGCCGCGTACGCAGTAGCTGAGTGACCACATCGACGATGCGTTGATGCAGCCGCGGGAAACGAAGCATTTCTTGTTGCACCTCTGTGCCGCAGTGTTGCACTATACGCTGCATCTCTTCATGCACCTAAACACAAACATTACGTGAGCAAACTGTATCTGGCGAGTAAATCAGTATCGTGTTTGCATGCGAAAAATTATGCTCTAGTGACTAAAATGTAATACAAATATTTCACAGAAATTATAAAGCTCAGCTGGTTTAGTTAATAGCAGAAAATGCTAACAAATGGAAAGATGGGAAGTTAACTTTACAATTAATGTTAAATTCTATTTACTTAAAAACATCAATTAATATGAGAAACAGTTCTTACAAGCTCAACACAGCGAAGTGATGGATCTTCGAGCCTCCTGATCTGCCGCTTTACAAGCAGCTCGAACGACACTTCGGGAACAAACAGGGCTGGCCTCGGACCAGTTGCATTACGGATCGCCGTCAAAATATCCATGCGCGTCAAACCTGGTAATAAATAAAAATAACAATATCGTGGTTAGGTAACAGCCGCACGTTTCGATCCATGCGGTTAAGCTAGGCTTGTCGAGGTTGGTCTGTGAATGGGTGTCCATCTTAACATACCGAGACTCCTCCGTGCCTCGGAAAGCACGTTAAGCCGTTGGTCCCGGCTGTTATTCGTGGAACTTTGACAGTCGTTACGGGTCGTCAGAAGTTCGAAAGGCTGACAACCAGTCTTACCAAGGGGTATCGTATTACCCAGTTACTACATAGGTTGTGGAGGTCAGATAGGCAGTACTCCATGTAAAATACGGTATTCAGCTGCATCCGGTTAGACTGGAAGCCGACCCCAATATAGTTGGGAAAAGGCTAGGCAGATTGCATTTTGATTGTATTTATGGGCAATTGCATAGCGCAGTTTTTTAACTGTTACAAGATTTTGCGGCTACATATTTACTATTTCCATGCATTTAATCTAGATATGGTTGTTCCTATCAACTATCATCCATTTGTTACGACGTGATTGAATTATCAACAAATCGTTTTAGACAGGGATCAGAGAAATATCACGATCGCAACTTTTACGAAAAATTACTCGTCAAAAACTATTCATTCATAATTAGTCGAGATTTCACGCAAGGGAACTACTGCCCCACTTTAAAGATAATGCTACACTTCAAACAAAGGCATTTTTTTTCAATTCCTTGCATTCACTGATGATGCATTGTGTCAATTTTATGACAAAGCCAAATATTAATTGTAATTTGACTTTGAACCTTTTGACTTTGTCATAAAATTTTTATGACAAAGCCAAAAGGTTCAAATTACAATGATAAACTATAATACAATTTTGTTCATGCTTCAGATGAGTCACGTAATAATCAGTGTCTAATCATGACTGTCATTCTCGGAGTGTGCATCATAATAATAACATTACAAAAATAACACATTCATATGTTATCAAGTATTTCTTACTTATTGGTATTTTACTTGAGTGAAATATTCACTCAAGTAAAGAATTAGAATTTAAGATACTTCGCGGAACTAAAATAAATTTACTACCGCGTATTATAAAAACCGGCCAAGTGCTAGTCGGACTGGCACACGAAGGGTCCGTAGTTCCGTACCGTATTAAGATAAAAAAGCACGTTTCTTGTAGAAGGACCCTCTTTAGCTATTAACTTTATTGATTTTTTATTATTTGGTGTTACAGCAGCCATAGTATTTCTATTGCTGCTGTAACACCAAATAATAAATCTGTGAAAATTTCAACTGTCTGCCTATTACAGTTCACGAGATATACGACGAGCGATGCGAGCGATGTGTTATGCTATTACGGCTCGCTGACAGACAGAAGGATGGCGGAGGCTTAGTAATAGGGTTCCGTTTGTCACCCTTCGGGTACGGAATCCTAATAAAGCAAGTATTGTACACTTGGAAACTGGAAAACAACTTACCGACTAAAGGATGTATTGAATCTAAGGTGCGTCCGAACGTCTCATGGAATATGTAGCATATTCTGGCACCTCCACACAGTTCCGTGGTCTCTATATTTCTTGCAGTACCTTCTATGGTGCAACAGTAAGCGCTCGCAAACTTTGTGATAATCTGCAGTAGAGTCTGCGACTTATCTGACACATCTTCACCATACGAGTTGAGAAGAGATTGGAATTGTGAGATCATTACGTTGACGCGAACCTGTCATGATGAAGAGGAAAATATTAGTAAAACAGTTGTCACAAAATCAAGTAATATTTTATCAATTGTTTTCCATTAAAAGGGCGGAATGGCTTCATCCTACCGAGACAATATTCACATAAGATCATTATATTATGCTTAGAATTATCTTGGTTAAAACAATTTTAAGATAATACGAATTTGAATCAGATATAACCCACGTTTGTGACTGCACTATCAGACAAATTACAAGTTGATATGTTGGTCAAAGTTTACTGAATTGGCAAAAAACCGATATGATGTCAAAAAGTACAATGTTTGTGGTTGGTGGTTGCATTTAATGAGCTATTCATATCAGTTCAGAGAGAACAGATCAGAGTAGGTATTTATTTTTCTGACCTATGCAAAATATATATCTAGTCAATATTGCTACTTGAAAGCACTTATTAATCCATTGCAATACCGTTAATTACCTTTAATTCCGGCAGACAATCCCTAATATGGTGCATCAGTAGTCTGTTCAAGGTCTTGGCCAAGTGCGGCGTGCCGTTGCGTGTGGCGATTGTAGGATATTTCCTTTGAAGGTATGTAGCTTCATCTTTGAGCGCGTCCTGATTATAAACAATTGAAATTAATGGATCAATTATTGTGATTATTGACTTTTGATTGTGAGCAGCATTTAGAGGACTTTTTTGATAACATTTTGAGGCATGAGGAACAGTATGTAAAGTTCACTCATCCTCATTAGGAATGGGAGGATTCTCCGACCAGACGGGTGTCGTTTCTGACGGGCAACTGCCCGATTGATGTCGGGGAAGTTATATATGTGCTGTTCGCGCGGTAAACTCTAATTGCGCGATGCAGGATTTGTGTGACGTCAGTTCTTTGATGTGTAGTTCGGATCGACACGAAAGCATATCGAACATAACTGTTTTAGGTTTAGTGTGCATTTTAAGCCCTGTCATTGATTTATTGAAATAATTGATAAAGCGCCAAGAGTGCACATTTTAGTTTCTTGATTTTTCATGTGATAGAACGTCTTGTAAATAAGGAAAATGTGACAAAGTTTGTAGATATTGTTGGTCAAATATGAGGCTAATGGCTTAACTATTCAAAATCACTTGCATTACTTCTGCTTGCTTTATAAACGCAGTTGGACCCGGTATTAAATTAAATACCAATACGATTTTCAAGCCAAATATTATTGGCGTACGATTACTTACACCTATTTAATTGCCAAATAATTATTGCTAAAATATGTGATTTCATAATAATAATGAAGATAATTTACCCCAATCGACTTCCTATCAATAATATCTTGTTGCGATCTGTTTACAACTCCGATTATGCCAAGTTTTACGGGAATGACGCGGCCGCATAGGATGTCTATGGCATCAGTTCCTGAAATAAATCACTATTTTAGTAACTATCATTGCTCCCAGAAAGATACATTGGCTAATTTCAACATGAAACTTTACGTCAAATTGTGTTCCTACATTATTTTTATCAAAACTTATCATGTAATCTAATTCAGGAGATAAGTTGAAATTGATACTAATTTTACACAAATGTTTTAGATAGCTTGTCTAACATTACCTTTTGGAACTTTTAATTTTCAGATTACTTGTAACACAGATAGTTGAGATTGTACCTACAGATTTTTAATGGAAGACTGCCATAAATATTCCATGAACTTGAATTTTTTATTCATGTACCAAATAAAGCATAATAAACAGTCTATGAGTTCAATTACCTGCATCCATGAGATCAAGTTTAGTAACCACAGCTAAAGTCCTCCTGCCATCTGGATCTACCTCTTTAGACATTTTTATAGCTTCACTTGTGGCCATGTCTGTGTTAGCAGCTGTCACCGCCAGGATTATGGAGTTTGGGTTGGCAATGTACTTTATAATAAGATTCCTAATTTGGTTTTCAATGTCTTCAGGCTGATCACCTATTGGTACCTATTTAAAAATATAAACTGAATAAATATTGTGCCAAAATGATAGTAGGAGTTTAACTTGTAAACAAACTGCGACTGATATAAACAAAACAATACAGAGTGTCAGCTTTGTTTACCTTCGTGATACCAGGGAGATCCACCAATGTGAGATTTACAACTCTGGTAGAGAATATCTTGAGACTGATGGGCTCTGGGCAAATGCCCTTGTTGTTGCCTGCCATGCGGTCTGTTTCTCGCTCGATCTCTTGTCTCATTTGATCGAAATCTGAGTAGATCTTGTCTTTGGTGTGAAGGAATTTGCCCCATTCTTCTAGATTAACAGTACCTGTAACAAGAGAGAGATATTGTCTAAGGTAAGGAGGTGTTTTCAAGTCAAAGACCGAATTCTTCTTTACACATAACACTATGAGTTAAGAAGGTAACATATTCTTACTGAATAACAAGATCTTTTTATTTTTTTAATGTTTACTATGGAAGTCATGCTGCATGCTAAGATTTTTTTGTATGTTGTCAGGAAAAATTATTTTATTTATTGCAAACCTAGATGGATACAGTTTTGTAATAAATAAAACAAAGATTATTAATGGCATTGATTAATGATTAGTAACTTATCAATTACTAAACTTGGGCAATAACAAAAGCATTCATCTAGTGTTTTATCACATTTTTTTACATGAATTTAGTTAAAAGTTCTTAGAAGAGATCTTTATTAGATTAGGTGGCACATGTAACATGCTCATACAACTGATTACATTCAATAACTAATACAAACCTGTATTTAATTTTTGGGAAAGTTGAGCTATTGGATTCCATGGTGATGTCTCTGTGTTCTGGATTCTTAGTGCTAGCAATATACATTCAAATAAAAATACAATACTAATAGGCTGCTAAATACAGTGCCACATTCACATTGGTAATATTTCAGAAATATTTATTAAATTTTTGAGTAAAGATATAAAATAATATTTTCTTATTTCAATCATTTACATAACAAAAAGCAGTTTAAACTTTACTCTTTATTTATGTTGACAATCAGTAAATAAATCAACTATACTTTAACTGTGGCATAAAGTCTGAGATCAATGCCATGCCAATGTAACTTAACAAAAGTGACATTGGGCTGCACATTTATCATTTGCTTGTTGTCTAGGCAATCAATTCAGAAACATTACACACAGTAGGAAGATCAATGCTCTAATATACTTATTTGACATTGAAATCTGCATCCAACAAACACAAAGACTTGTTATAATTCCTAGACTGAAAAGTCATAATGATTTGAACAATGGTATATATTATTATGAATAAAAATAAAATCAATTGAACATAAGGAAATGGAATTTATGAGGTCTTTTTTCTAAAATGACCTTTAAGTCTTAGCCTGCAAAATTAAATTAAAATGTTTTGTTTTTCCTCAAAAAGGCAACAAGATTATAATTTCTCATTAATTTAAGCCATATTCATAAGAATAAAAAAAGTTAGAGAGCTAAATTGTGTATTTGTTGAGAAATTTATTTTGACTCACCTTCTTCAGCTGAGCGATGTTCCTTACTGTCCTTAGGGCTGTAGACTAATTGTAGAACAAGAGGACGCCTGGTCACAATCCCTGGTCCGCGAGGCAAAAATGAACGCCCCACTAGACTTTCAATAACAGAACTTTTGCCAGAGCTCTGTTAGAAAAACAAAACATGAAAACCATTTTAAACCTATTTTCTTAGCACTTCTTGGTATTTGATTTAGTAAATGACAAAATCAATACATTTGATATTCTTATATTTTCCGGCAGTTTTTCGGGATAAAGATTGTAATCCTTCTTTTTCGGTCAACATCAAAGATATATGTGAAACATCATGATGTCATTGATGTTTTTTTTAAATTATAAATTAGAACCGTGACTACGCGCAATGAATTTATAGTTAAAAAATCTTAGTGCAGCTTGAGACCAGTAACTGTGAATCAGGAATTAGGGAGGGCGGTCTTGGTCAATGACAGCGTAGTTCAATAAAATAGAATGGGGACAAAGAACTCCACTGACACCTTTACATAACCACTACAGATATATCAACAGGAAATTCATCATGTGTATCTGCCATTCTAATCGCGACTAGTAGTTCAGAAATATTTATATAAACTCATAGAAAAATTGGTTACCTGATTTCCTAAAACTACTATTTGAGGTAATTGGATGGCATCAGCTCCAACTGTGTTAAAAACATCTTGCAACTTATTAATAACTGGTATAAGCGCTTCCATAGTTAGTTGCAGATTCTACCGTACACACAAATTATATTTCAATAATCCACGACAGTTTTATGTAATACGAAAAGATTATTTTTACTAAATATCAAAACAGACAAACCAACCGGTGAAAGTCGGCCATATTGATTTGACCACCCGCACCCCGCCACCGGCCGTTAGTCTGTTAGTGATGTACTATACAATCCGACTATTAGTGTACGTTTACAGTCGATTATTTATTAATTTATTTTTTCTTCGACTAATTCGTATTTTGGTAACACTGTTTTATAATAACACTTTATTGACAGAGTTGCCATTTTCGGAGAATTCTCTATTATTATGGTGAATTTTGTATTGAAAAGAGTAAAGGTTTCAATGCAAACTAAAATATTTGTTATATTCTGAAAATAACGCTAAGGTACAAGCCCGATTCAAACTTAAATTACAACGGCAGATATACTTTTGTTTTTTCGAGAAATACTAAGAATTATAAACTTATTTTTGCGGTCGGTAAATCATGCATGCGTAAGTATTAATCATAAATACGGAACTCTTCACTGTGGTGCGTGGTCCGTGGTCTTTTTGCCTAGTCTACCACCCACGCAACGACGACGTTGCACTATGGTTCGTGTAGAACAAACTAGCTGGACAAAAACAACTCTTTAATTCCTAGTAGTTAATTACTAATAAGAACTCATAAGCCCTTTACATTAAGGAATACACCTATTAATTTTCGTAATTACCCTCATTAGGACCGTCATTAAGGTAAGTATTTAAAGAATTGATAATTCAAAGCGCATTTATTTGCATTTTTACACCATCATTGTTAACATTATTTAAGTAACTAAAAGAAATTTGTGATAGTGTTTTTGTGATGGATGATGTACGTAAGGGTAAGTAGTTTTGTTTTAATTCATTTTTATCACAAGAACTTCATTCTATAATTTTATTAAACTAATTGTTTAGATAAAAGTGGACTTTTTTTCCCATATTTTTTAATTCAATGGTCAAAAAATTACATGTCCACTCATGTACACTCTGTAGAATCTATTTTATATGATTCTCACAAGTATCTAGTAGTAATTAGTAAAAAAAAATATTGCGAATTATTTGCACAACTAATTTTTTTCTTTTTTTTCATTAAACATTTTCATCGTCTCAAAAATAGACTTTTTCGAAGAATGGCTAAAACACCCAAAGGAAACGCGGAATGAGGAGCTGTTTCGGTTTATATCTTTGAGACATGATTTTGATGGTGTTACAGAACAGTCCCTGAGAGATGTCAAGGTCATCATCTCAAAATATTCGTCAAAATTTGCTGAAAAGTGGAGCAGCTGTGGAAGAAATCGAGAGCGGTTCCTAGACAAGAATTCGACGTGGCTGAAAGGAATTGACATATCTTTCGATGTGTCAAAACGAAAAGACGACGCGTAGATGACTTCTTACAGTCCAGGAGTGCTAGTGAATTGATTTACGCTGCTGAGATATCAGCGCGTATGTCGTAGAAGTGTAGCTCGTCAAATCAAAGATGTATATGGTGACCCTTCAATAACCCATATAGACAGTGAAATAAGTTCCCCTGGGGCCACTTGTTTCCTAGGGGCACTTGGTTCCATAAGAAACCTGACAACTTTACGTAAACCTCTATCCGTGGTATTATATGCCCGCGACTGTTCACAAAATACTTTTACACAGTGGTGATGTAATTAAATCATCACTTCTGCCTATCGGCCAGCTTTCCGAGGAAGCACAGGAAGCTCGGAATAAGGACTGCAGAAGATTTCGTGAACACAACACACGAAAACGATCGCGAATTGCTACGAATCTAGTTTCCATAGTTCTGCCACTCATGATCATGACTATTCAATGGATGATTCATCTGATGATAGTGATGATAATGAGTGATAGATTAAGTTATTAAGTATTTAATATATCTGTTATTCGATGTTATAGTTACATTAATAAATAAAAAATAAAAAAATGTTTTTATTTGACTATACCTGCTCAAACGACCAACGGTCCTGAAAAAAGTATTAAGACTCTCATATCTATGCTTAATAACCTCATTTATGAATAAAAATCTAAACAAATAATTTTGTCCAGCTAGCTTGTTCTACGCGAACCATAGTGCGTTGTTTCACTTGTCTCAATTCAATTGTTTGCAGGGAAAGAAAACTATATCTGGCAGTACTGTGCAGTAGTGCGAAAAATGGCAACAATTAAATGTCAAAGTCCGCTGTCAAACTGAATTCGTAGTTTTGTAGTGATTTCAGTGATTTGACTGATTTGTAAGTTTTATTTTGTCTGGGGTTGGGGGATTTAATTACTTTTAATTTCGATTTTTCTAATTGTCTGTGTAAAAATTGGCCGCCAGGATTTACATTTACAAATCGTGGATTTAAACATGTTCAACGCTGAGGTAATAAAAATATTGCAGGCGTAATCTTACAAAATGCCGGGAGAAGTTTTAGACGCCTTAACCGATGCAATTTTCTATATTTACAGGTAAACAGTGTGGATGCCAGAAGATATGCGAGTAATTCGAAATCTATACAGTTTGGGCCGTGGAATATATCGTACGACGTGAGCTGCATACTGCCTAGCGTGTGTTCTACAAAGGTCGTTTGCGAACGCGACGATGATCAATTTTGCCAGTTTTGTATGTAAGTGTTAGCCTTTTTTTGTAATATGTAGGTACCATTGATCTTACCTAGCTGAAGATACAGGTTATTATGATTATACATGTAGGGTAAAAGTCATATTGTGATAAAAACAATTGTATTCTAATTGTGTAAATCTTCAATTAATCTCCTAGTACACCCCAACTTCTTTCATTCATTTGAGAACATCAATTTCCAGATACTGCAAAGAACTGAAGATACCACACTTTCCTGACATGGTGTTTCCTAAAAATGTTCTGAAGTTGACTCATAACAGTGGTGCAAATATATGTTTTAATCCTCTTGATTCTCTGAGATGTGTGGCCAGCAGGATGGAAGCCATTGAGGTTTCATGTGCAGAGGCTTGGCAGGAAGCCCGGTAATTATATTTATAATTTGTATTGTCTGCAATATCTATGCTATCAATCTATACTTAAATGTAATAAAGCTGATGCATTTATTTATACGAGCTCATCTCTAGGTTATATATTTAACATCACCTTACAACCCTTACGAAGCAAGCAAAAAGAAAAAAAGTCTGAGATAATACTAAGCGAAAACAATTTAATAGGTAGGGTGCTGAGGGAGTTTTATAAAAATTTGGCTGTTATTTTAGTATATTGTGTATCTTACTACTTCTATGCAAACGAAGTTGCGGGCAGAACCTAGTATTGTACTTAGTTAAAACTCACCCAATCAATAATGCAAGATCACCAAAAACTAGTAAAAAACTGCATGAGAGCTGAGTTTTGACTCCAATTATAAATACTTGTCTATCTGAGTGAAATAATAATCATATTTATTGTTTTAAGACCAGATGCAGCGAAAGCAAAGCGGCCATTTGACTGGACATTTTCAACAGATTACAAAGGCACGCTCACAGACAATATTGTTATAGAGCCAACCGATGAGTCCATTAATTTTGATGTACTGAAACAAAAAGAACAAATTATTTTCTATCATGACCTGACTTTATTTGAGGATGAATTGCATGACCATGGGGTGTCTAAACTGTCTGTAAAAATAGTAAGTATTTTGAATTTTTAACCAAACATAAAATAAGAAATGAGCATATCAAGTAGCCATTTTTGTCCTGTCTACACAAATATACTTTACATAACTTCAAAGTGTAAAACCTCTTGAGCTTGTAGATGTCACCGTAAAATTATGAGAACCGTTAGTTTATGACCTACCAGTATTATTTCTGTTAGATTATAAACTGTCGAAAAATTGTGAACTGGGTGACATGGGTTAGGTTAGAACTGTTACCAACCAACCTGCTTCGTTGTTGCTCGCAGCTAGGCAGGCTATTTAGTATTAGAGCAGGGTGCGTGACATTGTAAGCAAGTTTGATACCAGTTCACAATTTGTCAGTTTCTCATGAGTAGATTATAATTATGTACTATCGAAAAATAATGTATTAAATTGTAAATGGTTTGTTGCAGTTCACAATTCTTCGACAGTTTATGATCTAACAGAAATAATACCAATAGATTATAAACTAACGAAGTTTTGAATTATACAGTGACTTAGATTATGTAGAGATTAATTAAAGCTTTAAACTGAGGGGCAATTCCCGTAATTTTTAAGAATGTTTGCATTCTAATCTCATCTCTCGTCGCAATCTGTCAAAAATACAACCAATTTACCAACATTTTTGACAAGTTTTACAGATTGCTATTTGAATGCTAACGTTTTTTATGTACGAGAATTAGCCTTCAGGTCACTGACCTGTATTTTTTGGAAGTAATATTGTAACATATTGTGTGAGCATTTATACATAACAGTAATAACAATGAGATTATGTGTGATAAGCTGATCTAGTTAATTGTTCTCTTTGTCACACAATACATAATGTTATGAAATATGTTTTCAGAGAGTTATGCCTTCATATTGGTATGTGCTGCTAAGATATTTCCTGAGAGTGGACGATGTGCTGGTAAGAGCCAATGAAACCAGAATGTTCCATTGGCTCAACTCTGACTATGTTCTGAGAGAGTACACAGTGAAGGAAGCACAAGCGAAGGATTTAAATGTAAGTAAGAATGTCATGTTTGAGTTTCTGCAGTTAAGAGCGGGCCTAATGCCAGGATAAATTCTGATTTCACCCGCGCGTCTCACAACCCCCGCATTAGTGCGGAAAACAACCACGGGCGGCGCGACGATGTGCGCTACCAAACTCGCGTTCTCGAGGTCATTGAGCGGTCAACTGCAGTGCGTAGTTTAAGCAATATAGTCAGATGTAAAGTGCTTGCCTTGGGAAACCCTTGCTTATGGGAAATGAACATCTAAAAAGTCATTTAAAAACTTCCCTTTGTAATTGAACTCTCTAAATGGGAGAACTGAAGAAATGTGCCTTTTAAAATTTTGATTTCCCCACATGAGTGAAAAACTGAATTTAAATCTCCAATTCATTTGCTTTTAACTTTTTTTTCACAGATGCCTACTGCGCTCATGAAAGACGCTGATGACGTGATACCAATTCTGCCAGTAAAAGAAAAAACAACACACAAATTGATTGTGAATATTCCACCAAATTAGGCTGTAGTGCTTTGATCTCCAATAATTATGAAATAAATAAGTTAAGAATTATAAATGTTGTAATAAAGTGCAAGTTCCATTGGGTAGCATACAAATATTTTACTTAACAGCCTTTAAATCTAAAAATGGTGGTGCTATTTTAGCTATAAAAAAAGGTTAAGATGAAACTTTAGAAGTTTTGATACAAGTTTCAGTTGCAATAGCAAAAACATACATAAAGCAACATTCAAATAATCATTCACACAATTTTACATAGTATTATGTAAAGTTCTAATGCATGGAGATCAAATCGAAGATTAATTGGACAAATAATGAGAAGTTCACACACAGTGAAAATAAGCAGATTTGGATATAAATAAATTAAAAAAGTTTGCATGAACATTATCCAGGATAGACAGTGCTTTTCATAATATTCAATATACGTAAACAGGCACCAATAAAACATACACCAATGTGGTTTTTATGGCTCCGACCTGGGATCCTTACTGCAAAATCTTCAGTCTCCGGCGCGCCATGAATTCTTGTTCTACGACATAATATGGCACAATTTTATTCTGGTTGCACGAATAGATAATATTTGAGTACAAAGTCGCTTCCGATTCCAAATATATTTTAAAAGACTTACTCGAATTTCTACGATTCTTAATTTAGTACCAATCAAGATCAGTGTTGTACTGTACTTACGTGATGCAGCAATAAATAGTATATTTTTATAAAAGTGTTTGTCATTAAACACCCTTTATCGAAGATATGAACTCCGAAAGTACCCTTCCTCTGACTTTCCGACTATAGCTATCTTCAAAACATTTGTTTTGAAGAAGACCAATAATAACAACAAGATATAGACAATAACTCAAGACCTACCCTCCAGGCGACACACGGTCGGTCTGCTGGGAGAGACCGTTACTTCTATTGTCTATAGTATGCGAACGGAGGCGACAGTTTTGAACGAGCTCGCCAACTTCACACCAGGGACAGAAACAGTCGGGAGTTAGAGGTTATCCGGTCCATCGACTGCCGGAACCGGGCTGTGCTCAAACTCGGCACGCCAACGTGTCGCCTGCGCGGCTAGGCCAAAGATCCCGGCGGCGTCGGTTCCTGAATCTGGACTTATGTTATGTGTCAGAGTGACTTTCCGAAGCATTCATGTCCTGATATTGGGTATCTGTATCAATCGGAAGTTACGGAGGCACCTTAAGCCATTCTCCATCACTAGTCTTAACGGCGCTAAAGCAGCGCAGGATCCATAGAGTACTTTATAACATACTGAAAGCAGGATCTTTTAATTGGAAATACTTATTTCACAAATTACATTTATTTAGTTTGAAGTCTTTATTTTTATCAATGGGTGATATCTCGCATTGTAAACCAAAATGCTACTGGATATATGAATTTTCGATTCAAAAATCGATCGAATTTACGTTAGGTACAGCTTGGCAAAAAAAGAGTCTGGAAAAAAAAGGGCGCCATAGGTCACTTCGAATGGGAAACGAGTAAAAGAATTTTAAAAAATTGTTAAAAAAACTGCTTCTGGGTGACTCAAAACCTACTATCACTTGTCGGTAAAGTAGTGCCATCATCATAGGTCTCTATTACATATGTAAAATATTTAGTTTCAAATGTCCCCACGTCAGACTCTTTTATGTCCACTTGTACGTTTTCTTCGTGCGTTCGTACTATGCCCACTGACAGGATCTCAGCGTTACCTGTGTCTACACTTAGATTGCCTGATGTTCGACTGTATGTACTGCCACTGATATACCACTTCCTACTTACCAAGAGACGAAAGTAGTAGGGAGAGTTTTGGTTTCGCCTCAATACCTACCTTACACAGTTACACTGCGCTTTCCTGGGATCTAATCACCTTTTCGCAGAAGTAGGCAACTGCATTCCACAAGCGCTCGCACCTAGGTAACCATAGACTGAACCACGGCAACGAAAGCTGGGCTCCAGAGTCCTGTGAGACTTGAGAGTCCTGTGTGAGCTGTCTGCCGCCTTGACGACACAATAGCTGTCTAATTAATGTAGGTAGGTACCTACGTGTATATTATACAGTACTGTATATCTAAACGCCAGACATTGTTGTATCGCTCTTCAATTAATCATTTTTGAGTTATGATTATGATTATTATCATGTTCATCAGAATAGGTACTTATCAGTACCTACCTACCTATTCTTTTTTCGGTTAATAGCTATGATTTTTTATCTGTAACCGTTGCTAGCTCACGGTTACCTACATGACTACTAGACCTATCTATATTACCTATGTGCTGCAGTCATCTACATATATACCTATCGAAATCATCTATTACCTATTTTAATTATCTGTGAATAAAAGTGTGATTAATGTAACGTAACTTAAATATTGTGGATTAGTTTAACCCTTGAAAATGTTGATTATAAAGAATAGGTACCTAAGTACCTACTTAGTAAAACTTACATAGTAAAATAATGTTTTCAGGGGGTCTTGTCGCTATACTTAGTATCTCTGGGGGTAATTTTATGTACCTACTAGTGGGGTGGGGTGAAATGATAAAAATATAATAATTAAGAAAAAGTATAATCGCACACCCCTGGTGTTCAACATTTTGCGAAATATTCATGTCAGGTAATACTTAGTTTAAATTTATTTAAATGAACTGCAAAAATTAAAAAAAAACGTAATTTTTTTGTGACAGCTGATTATTTACTTGATCGTCACTCAGGTTTTATAAGGTGCTCCCGTGTTGCTGGCTGGCTGGCAAGACGGTGGTCGGCGTTAACGCCTTCGTCTCGAGCAGGATCAACCCTCTCTATCCCGTTCAGTGGCCTCCTTCTGGACCATGCTAGTCAGTCTCACTAGAACAGAAGGAGATTAAACCCTGCTTGATGCCGATCTACCCGTTTCTAAATAGGTACCAGCATTCACAACCATTCGACAGCGGCAAAATAACACATTTTCGGTTACTTGATTTGCCTGGGCCCTATTTGATTTAGCCCAGGTACGCGCGGGCGTATTTTATCGCGGCGATATTTTTTCGCGCACTGGTCTTTCAACATTCAGCTTAGCGCCCATAGTTGAAAATCCAACAGTATGGTTACCTACTTGACGCGCTGGGATGCACTCTATGGGATTCTCAATGCTCGGCTGAAAGAGTGAGCGAAAAAAACGCCGCGATAAATAATCGCCCGTGCCTACCCGGGATTTAACTGTCAAAATTATCGGGTTGCGGTTTTGTACTCCTTCGTTATCATTGATTGATGATTCGATTCGGTACGGAAGTGCTAAGACTTGCCTAAGTATTTATTGATATTAGATTTAGGCCGGTACAATACGGCCGATATAACCTGGCAGTTCCAAACTTCGCGCAAAGGGCTGCGTAGTAAATTTTTTTAGAAACCAAATGGTGACACGAGACGTGTGGGTGAGAGGACATGCGCGAAAGTTCGTAGTGCCTATGTTCAGACCTGTCAAGTTATAGGTATCGGCCGTATGGTGCCGTGATCACTCTGCCGCTGCTTCAGCCGTGTAATCATTTCGAACCCCTCATAAGTGGGCGCGCTCTCCTATAGAATAGATCCGTACGTTTATGTTCGCCAGCATTTATCCATGTAGGATGTGATTTATCCGTTAAGACATGGAACAGTAGATCCATTCTGTAAACATCTCACCGTGAAGAGTGAGGTGAAGTGAGCATAAAGTGAGCTGTCCATAGTGTCAATCCCTAGCTTTAGGTGCAATGACAGCTCATATCAAGCTCACTTCATCCAAGTTATCACGGTGAGATGTTTGCAGAATAGCACGGCTGGATGGCAGGTTAAAAATGATCCAAAGGCAAAAAGAGTGCCCACAGACTAGGTGCCGCCTCAAAATTAGTTGATTATCCACCTACCGATAGTGTCATCATCTAGTTGAATGATTTAAAAATTTTAATCATTACAATCATAATTACTGAATAATCGATGACCGGAGCAGATAGAGTTGAATTTTATCGGCATCTGCAACTTTTGCAATTTCAGTTCATTTTGACGATTGGGCCAAGACAGATACCCATATTTATTATAGACAAGTATTTTGGAATTATTTAAAAAAATCTGTAGTTATGTGGCAGAAACATTTGCCGCTGGTTGCCTCATTAGGTTTGTAACTATGTGTACAACCTTTAGTTATCATTAAACGCTGTTTACATACAAAATTACAATGGATTTTTTTAATAACTTAATTTTTTTCAGTGTTACTTTACTTGCACAATGCCCAGCTCCAGATAGCCACATACGACGTTCGATTAGGTAATCTTCTCCACATGCAGCAGGGCATTGGATGGCCCCTATACCTGAACGTGGCTGAAGGCCATGAAGCTTTGATGCGGCTCTCTGAACATCTGGAGAACCAACAAACTTGTGAGGTGACCACTCCTGAAGGAACCACGTTTAACGTCCACGACCCGCCCAGTAATAGGTTAGTAAGTAACTAAATACTGCATAAAGGTAGGCCACCTACCTATAACGGCACAGCATAATTTTGTTTTGTTATAATATAGGCAGGGTCAGCAAAAAGGTCTATTAACACTTCAGTTTTTTGAATTTTAATTATTGAGCAAAAAATTCTTAAAATGATTTGAACTGATATCAAACTTAAAGAGTAGGTATTTTAACTACTATGTACATACATATTATCGAGTCATTTTTTATCAATTACACATGGTATGTAATAAAAGTAAGGCAGTGTATAGAGTTCCGCTAGCGGCATAATAGTGGCGCTGCCTCGGCCCGGCTAAAGTACCGTAAGCATTACATTTTCATTGTCACTGTCACTGAGTCAATGTCACTTGTTATTTTGTTTGATTGTTGAGATTAGTTCGCTATAAAACACCACATTCCCAAAACATTACATTCTCTATTGTGCCTAAACGGACCCCACAGTTCTAACCTAACCTACCTTTCAGCCATTTTCAATCGCTAAGCCAAGGGGTTATAGCTACACTTAAGTTAAGCCGGCTATAGATGAAAGAAATTAACATTAGCTTCTCCTCAAAAATAAAGTCATCTTTTAATACCTAATTAGCAAAAACAAATACGATCAATCAATACAAAGAGCAGCGAACTAACCTCAACAATCAAACAAAATTAAAGTGACAGTAACAATGTAATGCTTACGGCTCTTTAGCCGGGCCGAGTCAGCGCCACTATAATGCCGTAAATCGAGCGGCACTCTATACGTAACAGTCTATACTCTTCCTAAAAGTAACAACAAGTTTCGTTGCTGCCTGTATCATAAATTAGCATGTACATGAAACCAGTGTTCTGAAAGTAGTGAGGCTCTCGAGAAATCTACCTTATGTTTGCAACAGGTGTTCCAAACGGTAACCTAACTTAACTCTATACCTACTTTAGCTAACTCGTTAGAACTGACATGATTTAAAAGCTTTTAATTAAGCCTGCTCTGTAGTAACTCTGTACATTAAATAAACAATGCGCCCAGTGTGTATTCTTGGCTACCCTAGTCAATATTTTCTGACTAAGTAACTGTAAGTATTTTTTGGAAATTTAGGTGCAATCATGAAACACTGATCAAATTATAGGTTTTGAATATTTCTCATTTTCAATCATAAAGATCTAGGTATAACTTTTCATGAAGATCAGAGACTCGGTTATAGCCCTGCTGGTACAGTTACTGTAACGCTAGGAAGGCTTGAAGTCACAATCTCGCGGCGTGATGGCGCCCGGCCTAATGTACCTGGGAGTATTACGGATCACGATCACGGGTGATGAAATTGATCACGGTTAATGAGTAGAGGGTGTGAGATAATAGATAGAGTGTGAAAAATCTCTATAGCTTCCTCTTTTTTTTTGTGTTATCCTAGAACAAAAAAATTGTGTCTTTTTATTACGGGAGGACACTGGCTCCTGCAACACTGTTATGACTAGCGCTGCACGCGCGTAGCATGACAACCATAGAAACAATTCTCGACGGGTTATGTCAACGAAAGAATAGACAAAATGACAGATTGTGATTGTTTATCTGTAATTTCGTCTATTCTTTCGTCGACAAAACCCGTTTCTATTGTGGTCATGCTAAGCGTGCAGGAGTCTGAGAATTTTTATTTTTGGCTGTAGAAAATTGTTTTAAGTAATTTTTTTTTAGATTTTAGATTGGTAATAACCGCAGACGTGATAGGTATCTAAATCTAAATAATATGATAAAACAAAAACAAATGATAGGTGTATGATGACGACCGTGGGTAGTTTATTACAGGTATGATCAGAGTTTGTTCTCTGTGCTAGCACAAGCATACTCTACCAATATAACTTTTGTGTAGATACGAGGCTTGGAGTGATGGCTGCGGTGTAAGGATCAAGAACGTGGTCCCCGTGGATGTGGGGCGATGGCGCATGACTGCGACCAGAGGGAACCACTCCATCACTGGTTGGTCTGAAGTGCATGTCGCAGGTATAAGAGTTCTTTTCACTGTTTCCTTACCATAATATGCCTTGGTTAACCTTTAGCGAGCGATTGCCTATCTGTCCTCCACAAGCCAGTTACTGATAACACGAAACCCCTTGGCCAAACTGGTTATCAGACTTTTGAGCTTCTGACTACTACCACAGATTATATAATACTACGTACAGATACCCAATCCCATACAAAGAAATGAGACCTCCCTAAGTCTGGCTATTGAGCTGGCTATTTTTCTTCCTCCATTTTTTCAACAGATGGCAGCATTAGCGACTCACTAATTGCCAGGGATTTATAGTTTTAAAACGCCATCTAGGAGTCAACTTAGATACTTATGGCGTTGTTTTATTATGGTAGATTCTTTAAATCGCACATGGCACGGTGCGTCCAAGGACAAGTAATAAGAATACAACAAAAATATCTCGAATTGGCTGCGCTGCGAATGCGAATTTATTCACGCTGCTGCGAATGCGAATTTATGGGTTTTTAGTATTTCAATGCTTAAATATATTTTTTCTTCTCCTCGTTACCAAATCTACTTACTACCTATTGCTAAATCCCTGCCTGCTAAAATCTGCCGTTTATCGCTTTTTAGTGATTGTTAATTTCATAATTGATACCTATGCTGCCATCTATGATTCTTTTTCAAGACTAATTATAATTTGTTCGAGTTGAGACCCCATGCTACTACTGATCTATCAAGGGCTTAACTTGCTTTCCTAGGCACGTACGGGTCTCGATATGTAATGGTGGAATCCATCCACGGACTGATCGGGGCAAGCGTAGTTTAACACTTTCGACTCCACCCTCTTTTCATAGAACTCATACGCCATGCCGCAATACATAATTATTGGAAGTGAACCCTCCGGGAGGGTTACCGGCATTACGTTTGCGCTAAAGTTAACCATTGCGAACGGCCAACGGCATTAGGTTTAAACCGTGTCATAAAACTCTGTAAAACGAAGTAAAATCACTTTCAGGGGGTCTTGTAGTATACGTAGTTTCCAACGTTTTAATTTTTTTTAATAATTATAACTGTAGTATTTGTAACCGAGAACAAAAAATAAAAACTTGGATTTTAAAACCAACGCATACCCATAAATCTTTTTAAAATATACATCAGATTTTATTTTGCGAATACAGCATTATAAACCGTGACAATAAAATCTGATGTATATTTTAACAAGATTTAAAGGTACATGCGTTGGTTTTAAAATCCAAGGTATGTGTTAACCTTCAATTAACCCGTGCGCTGTTATTAGGTATTTAGCCACGAGCCGTGCTAAATACCTAATAACAGCACCTACTGATAAGCATATCACACTAATAGGTACATTTAAGCTTTAGTCTTATTAATTGTCTACTTATATTATAATCAAGTAATCAAATAGGTACCAGCTCATTAACGCAATCCAAAGAATTACTTAATGGGAGTTTGGAACATTACCATTATCAATTGGATCTTGTAGCAATAGGTATCTTATCAAGATGCATACAATGTATTGTTTCAGATAGAGGCTCATGATTAAGATATAGGTAGAATTTATATCAGAAGCGGTTAGATCCGGATCAGCATTCACGTTCAGTGCCGGGAGCCCTCCTGGAGGGTTCACCTTCTCGCATATGGGATGCCGTGAGCCTGGCGGAGGGCTCATTTTAAATGTAGGTTTTTCTTATCGAATACAGCATTATAAACCGTGAAAATAAAATCAGATGTATATTGTAACAAGATTTATATACCAAGATTTATTTATATGCGTTGGTTTTAAAATCCAAGCTCGTGCTGGAGGAGCTCGTGGCTAAGTAATAACAGCCGCACGGGTCGATCCATCAGGTTAAGCTACGCTTGCCGGGGTTGGTTTGTGGATGGGTGACCATCTTTACTTACCGAAACTCCTCCGTGCCTCGGAAAGCACGTTGAGCCGTTGGTCCCGGCTGCCATTCGTGGATCTTGACAGTCGTTAAGGGTCTTCAGAAGCCCGAAAGTCAGACAACCAGTCTTACCAAGGGGTATTGTGTTACCTAGTTACTGGGTTGTGGGGGTTGTGGAGGTCAGATAGGCAGTCGCTCCATGTAAAATACTGGTACTCAGCTGCATCCGGTTAGACTGGAAGCCGACCCCAACATAATTGGGAAAAGGATTGGCAGATTGGTTTTAAAATGCAAGCATTTTTTTTTTTGTTGACGCTTACGAATATTCACAAAAAATGTAAAGGTTGGAAACTACGTATAGCAACAAGACCCCCTGAAAACACAATTTTACATCGTTTTTCAGTGTTTTATAACACGGTTTTAAACCTAATGCCGTTGACCGTCCGCGATGGTTAATTTTAGCACAACGTAATGCCAGCAACCCTTCCGGAGGGTTCACTTCCAATATGTATGGCGGCATGGCGTATCAGTTCTATGAAAAGTGGATGGAGTCGAAAGTGTTCAATTTTGTTAGATAGGTAAGCAGTGATTAGTGCACATACATATATACATGAACTCACGCCGTCTTCCCATCGGGGTAGGTAGTGTAATTGGTACTTATTCAAACAAAAAAACACAGAGCTTTAGAGCAGAGATGGAACCGTTAGAGATAGAAACATTTGATGTTAAAAACTAGAACCATCCAGTTCGTAGAATTGACTATGCGAAGACTATGTGACTGAAACCTATGCGGTTTACGATTGTCTAAGTTACAAAATTACATAAATTCATTTAGTAAACGAAATAAGGCTTCCTTTATTTTTTTATGCCAGTTATTTCACACTTTTATTTCAGACCAAATAACAAGTTACACTCCAGACGCTATATCTCTGCAAGATGGTCAGACTCAAACACTAGTGCACCTCTCGTCTTTGAACAACTCCTACTGCCTGGTGGCTCAGCCATTCACTGAGAGTTCATTGGTATCCGGGCAATGTCGTGTGACCCTAGATCGAACCACTAGGGCTGTGCAGGGACGATGGAGCATTTTACTTGGAATACCTGGACGAGTGACGGAACTGCATGTTGATACGAACGTTGCTGTTGAAGGTGAGTTTTGCACCGAGTTTTGCACCTTTTTTCTTCGTTTTTCATGGTCCTCCTTAGGATTTTGTTTGCTAAAACTTACAGTACATGAACCACTGTGTTAACATGACACAGTGTACATACAAAAATAGCTGCTGTCCTAGAAAGAATAAACAGGATAGTGTCCACCATCCGAGGAATCGTGATAATTATCAAACATGCCTAAATGCAAGGTCCTAGTCAACCCATGAGTAGTGAGTACTCTGAGTACTAATATAATTATGTTTAAAGTTTCTGCTTTTTTATTTGAATATATGTATTCTTCCATGCTTCACATACGGCTGTCAAACATGAACATTGACTCAAAAAACCCTGCAGAAAATTACTTCTTGCCAAAGGGCAAGAAGTAATTTTCTGCAGGGTTTTTTGTTTTTTTGTTTTTCTGCAATTCAATTCAGCAGGCTGCGTTCCGTGCATAAAGAGGCACGGAACGCAGCCTGTTGAATTTCAACATAAAAGACAAAAGAAAGCTAAAGATCTAAGGAAAGTCACCGAACTAAAGGACTACCTTTACTACCTTTGCTGTGCTACCTTTTATACAAAAAGATTGAAATGGAGATGGGCACTGGTCACATGCTCCGCAATGAGAGCAATAAGTGCTTTAAAGCTGTGACGGAATGGCAAATTAGAGATGGATCGAAAAGAAGTAGAGGAAGACAATATAAATGCTGGGACGACGACATAGCGGAGACAGCTGGTGCCCTATGGACACCAGACCGTGAAAAATAGAGGAGCCTGGGCGTCAAAGGACGCGCTGATTAACGAATACACCGAAGTGCAACAGTTATATTTTGCTTAATTTATTTTATATTGTAATTAGTTTTAGTTATCAGAAAATAAAGGCTTATTATTATTATAAAGTTTCTTCTGCATACTATCAGTATGGCACAGCAGTATGCAAGCAATGCAGGAAGCCTCTACACGTCGTAAAATACATCAAGTTTCAGTGTCGCAAACACGCAGACAGTTGGACAGTAGACATTCGGATTCAGACCACGATATACGATTTAACTGCAAACGGATCCCGGTATTTCAGGATTTAAATGTCGGTGAAATTCCTACATGGTTTATGAAATACAGGAGCTTGAAAATGAATACTAGAAGTACTACTTCTGATGGGATTTCGGAATAGAAAAGAGAGATGTTGCCGTAATATAATAAAACAATATCTGGTGGTTTTTAGTTCTCATTCGATTGATGATTGGGGCGTTTTTTCTTTCGGGTTTTTTGGTATCGTTTACCGATACCTTGCTCTGATCACGTTGTTTGATTGTGCATGGAATATTTTGGGATATTATTCTATATTATCAAACAAAAGTCATAAAAAAAAAAAACATTAGATAACGTCATGATTAATTAACGCGAAGTGCATCATTATGTCTTTTGGAATGTTATCGGTTGGCGATTGCTTCTGAATCGTATTAGTACGGTGACGCATGGGCGTGACTCGGATGTCCGATTGAGGGCACCGTCGCAAGCACTTGTTGTACCTGTTTCGCGACTAGGTCGTGTCCTCAACATTGCCTTATATGAGGAAAGGTGATCTTGACATTAGTGCCGTGATTCGCATCAGTATTTTCGGTGACCGAGCCTCTACCATGTCTAGACAAAGGCTTTGAACGACATCAATCTGTCTCAGTTTCGATAGCCAAGACACGAGGACAGTAAATAAGTATCCACTTTGCTAGATAGACTACATGCGACAGAACTTGGCTTTGTAATCATTATGATGACCAAGTACATAGTAAAATATAGCAATTAAGTAGATAGGATGAGTTAATCAGAAGGAGATTTAAATCTGTTACTTATATGGTACCTGCCTGAATTTTGGAAGGTAGCTTTAGGTCGATTATAAAGGTAAACATATCGTAAAAAGAGGTTTTATAGATGACGCTTTCTTGTTAAAATACGATAAAATCAAATTAAAATTATTTTAGATTTTTATAATGGTTTCCTCTTATATTAATGTATGTTAAACTTTATCATTTATTCTTAAAACTGCTTGTGCACAATTTTGTTGTTAGATTTATAATAATAATAAAATATTTTGTAATTTGTCTTTTGTAAAGAGCTTAAACTCTAAACGTCAACGAATTATAACGTTGCTAAATTGAAGAGTACAACTGTGACTTAACATGACAATTGAAGTGTGAAGTATTCGGTCGGTTACTTGATAGCTGTCTCGTCACGTGGAAAACCACGTAACGAGACAGCTGTCAAGTAACCGACGAGGAAAAACAAATTGTTTACCTTTATTTAACTACCTAAACCTATGGAGTAGGTATACCTATTTATTTATGAATTTATTTCAGGTGAGCGTCTCGATGTGGGCTACATTCGAGAAGCCGACGAACATAAAATTCATTTGTATTGTAATATTTTACATACGACGAAGAATATTACTTTTTGCCGTTTCCAAAAAACCACGGAATCATCTGGTTTTAATGTCATGGACGGTTTGAGTAATGGTCGGTACAGGTTGGTACTTTAAGAATATCCTTTTGTTTGAATAACGCACCACCCTTAAGATATACTATATGCGGTCTAAACAGTACAATTTTTTTTTTTTTTTTGGTAAAAATTATCAAATATCTTCTTAGACTCTTACTGAATAAAACTCACCCGTGTTCCTTCAGTTGCCTGTACGTTGCCAGGGGCCTCGGTATCTCTTTCGGACATTCCCGCGACCCCGGCAGGCATCGGTTCTGGCGGACGCCGTCAACCTAGCAGACTCCGTCATCTAATCAGTACCCTAATAGCGTAATACACGATAAATCAGAATCAGAATCGCTTTGAAACAGATTGCTAATCCATTGCTAAAAATTTCGAAAAAAAAAAATCTGCTCAACAACGTAGATAACGCAATGAATGTTGTTGAACTGTCAAAATGAAACAGATTAGTCGTAATCGTTTACGAAAAAGTGTTGCGTAAAGCAGCTATCTAATTGATAGCTGTTTTGTATGATGGCCCATTTCACCCGATGTAAAAAAATATTCTTCCAGTTACTACGGCCTTGGTGTCTACAAACGACAATGTGGGATGACAATAGAGTCGGTGACTGATCAGGATTATGGAACTTGGAGATGCACACTTGGAGTTATGGAAAGAGTCGGCAATTACATTCATCAGTTGACACCAATGCAAGCACTTATAACTGTTCCTGTAGAAGGAGGTGAATAGCTTTAAAAATCTCAGTATCATCTTTGTTCGTCTGCATCAGCATAATTATTAAAGGTCAAATTAAATTAATTGGCTCTTAACCTACTGTCTCGTTGGTTTAGAAGTCGCAAGCGCTGCTGATGAGCATCGGGTCCTGGGTTCGATTCCCGGGTTGAGTAAAGTGCTATTGGGTTTTTCCATGTGGGATTTCTCAGTAGCAGTCCTGAGTTGGGATTTGTGCCCGGTTGGTAGCAATAGGCTCGCTCCCTAGTACATGGGACTTAAAAACTAGCGAAATGTGGCTGTACTGTAGTCTGCTCAACCCTTCGGGGAAACAGGCGTGATGGCTATCGATAATCTAATCCTAAATAATATTATAAAATTTATACATTTATACTCACTTTAACATTTAATGTTAAAGTGAGTTTGTTTGTTTGTTACGCTTTCACGCTAAAACGGCTGTACGGATTTGGATGAAATTTGCCACATATGTAGACCATGACCTACGTTAGGATATAGGTTACTTTTATCCCGATAATCCCACGGGATCGAGACTTATGCGGGTGAAACCTCGGGGCGAGGCTAGTAATCAAATAAAAAAAGATTTTCTGGACTCATCATTTCAAACAACTACACTATGTTTTTTGTTCTAAGTATAATCATTGATATCACGTCTTTTATCCATCGTTTTGCATATTAGCACTTGTTTTTGTGAACGTGTTCAAAGTGAAATAAAATAATGTGATATCATAAGTAAGTTTATAATTTTTAAGCACATGTATCCTTCTAGGTACAAGGATAAGGCGAGACATCCAAAGGTCAGAGTACGAAATGAGGACATTGTTCGTTGAGAAGAGATCTAACCTAACGATTATGTGTCGCGCGGATGCGTCCCTTGGGTATTGTTGGTTCCAGCATCCGAACGGCTCCCAGTTCACACCTGTGGAGCGACAAATTGACGATGGACTGGCCTTTTGGTAAACTTTCTTCTGGGAATTCCATTTATGCAATTCGTGTAACATGCGAGTTAAAATACTCTATCACCTCAGTGTTATTTTCACACGCACAGGTACACTGGCGAAAATCTTCAGTCTGGAGACTGCGGGATCACGTTTGCCAATGTTTCCATAGAAGATGCAGGCACATGGACATGTCACATGGGTTACAAGTACCAACTGGGAGTAGAGATCATGGACCAAGTCGATGTTAGAGTGACTGGCCCGTTAGCTGCTAATGAACGAGAAGTTGGTGCTGGGGTTAGTGGTGCTGTCACTTTGTACTGTCGCACCTCGAATGGGGCAAGGCCGCTCGATTACTGTAGATTTTTGGCTCCTAATGGTATTGGTATGAGTCTGGATTCCACGGTGAATGCGCAGAAGTAAGTACCTACTATTGGATACCTAGGTTAGAACCATTGGATTTTGTTCTATTGATGAAATGTAATTAAATCATTAATGTTCTGGGTACAATCTCCAATAGAAATGGCATAATTAAACTCTAATGCAATTAGGAGTTAAGTTACCTAAGAAATAATGGGTTATAAGCAGAACTTCTATGATAGTTAAATTCCTCTCTGGGGCAACACACGTAGCCAAAATGCAAAATGTTAAAACTTAGAAGCTTTTTGCTTTTACTTTTCACAGTGCTATTCTAGATCGCTTTTACTTCACCCCTGAGAGGAGCTTGGACTACGGCGACTGCTCACTGACCATCAACCCTGTATATGAAGAAGACTTTGGTGAATGGACCTGCGGAGCTTTACTGCACGATCATCTGGTTGAGTCAAGGGACACTGTTCGCCTTTACGCACGTAAGCTTTAAAATTGATAATATTATTGATCTAAACTCAACTTTAAATAAAAAGAGAAAATAAATATCATTGCAATAGTTGTAAAACTGTTGACACTTGCATTTTCCAGTCGGTATAGGCTTCCTTCCTTTTGTTTGAGGAAAATAACACCTGATTGAAGTTACCTACCGAATGTTGCAGTTTTTTGGAACCAAAAAACTGTCCTAAAAAACTTGCTGATTAGAGAGATACAAAGATTATCGACATAAATATTATCACAAATTAACACTTATTCAGAATTTAGTCGTCAAATAAGATAATGAATTATTATTCCGCATTCAAGACTCTGACGAAATGTATTGAATGAAATCTTTTCGGTTATAAAAAACCGGCCAAGTGCGTGTCGGACCACACACAATGAAGGGTTCCGTAGTTGGGATGAATTGATCCCAAAAATAACCTTAACTTTTTAGTTGAAAAACATGCTCTCCCATATATCGATAGACGTTACGGTCAATTCTCTAACTGTCGCAATTTTTTTTTTAATATAACTACAAATTGACGATTTTCGGACTTTTTCCCTTACTTCTGGCAAAATTTCATGATTCTAGGTGTAGACGGGAAGTACCCTATAGGTTTTGATTTATTTGTGAGTATCAAACTATATCGCATAAATGGCCGTATTTTTTTATTGCGTTGACTTAAAAGCTTGATTTATAGAGTTCTAGGGGACCATAGACTCGCGTATTTGATATAAATTTCAACTTGATATCTATACGCGTTCCCGTGTCCGTCTATCCTGTGGGTTTCGTTTTTTCCTTTTGAGGTACGGGACCCTAAAAAACTAAAAGATAGATTAATATTCATAGATTCTAGTCAGGTTTTTTTAGGCCCCGTAGAGGTTTTTATTGCTAATGTCTTCGGAGTTATTTATATCAATAAATTAATCTTTATGTCTGTTTTTAGGTGCTGCACGGATGCCTCGTCTGCGGGCCGGTTTAATTGGAACATCAGTAGGAGTCGCACTTCTAGCTATAGTTTTAGCTGTGACAGTGTGGTACAAGAAAGGAAGACCCCTACCCAATGTACCCTGGTCTTGGCCTAATCCAATGCAACGGTTTAGCAACCGAAGCGATAACAATTCCTTCGGCTTGGAAGTGCGAACCGGAGACGGCGTAGACCGAAGAGGCAGTGACAGCACGACCAGCAGCAACGAATTACAAGGTCAAGCCTGAGGTGATGAAACTGAAGATTACGTTACCGATGGCATTGAAAATTATTAATGGATTGACTATGACATTATTTAGGTACCAACACGATTTAAAAAAATAAAAATGTAAAAAAAATTCTTAGCTCTAATACATTATTTTGATTCTATTATTTATATTATACGTTAATTAATTATAATTATGAGAACTTGTTTTTTATAACAGCCATGCTATTCTGTAAACATCTCACCGTCAAAACTTAGGTGAAGTGAGCGTGGAGTGAGCTGTCATTCCACAGGGATTGACACTATTGACAGCTCACTCCACGCTCACTTCACCTAAGTTTTGTTACAGAATAGCACTGCAGGTCCTGTTGGTTTGGATCTATCGATATGGAGTTGTGTCTATTTAAATAGTTATTCTTTTAATTGACGGCATGATTGAGAATCAAGACAAAAACATACAAATACAGTGTACCTATAGAAATCAGCAAATTCAAACTTAGTCAGTCGTTCCACGTGTAATAAAAATAACACTAGATCATTTGTTCAAACAATATTATTAATTTATATTTAACTTATTGATAAATAACATCACCTTTTTATACACAAAAAACTGCGTATCTTATCTAAGAATAATTAATTATTTTACGTAGGTAACAAACATTTGGTTCGTACATCTTACTAACCCGAAGACATCACGAAATTTGAAGTCCTTTAATTACTAACATAATTCTAGAAATACCTAATTGGAATATTAACTCGTCATTCATCATGCTATCTTATCGAGGGTCGCTGGAAAACTCCTGAAGGGCAAATTTGAAGAACGGTCGCAACCCAATCTCTTTCTGTCAAAAATACCTCTAATTTCCCTACATACATTTATGACAACTTTTTCGTCTGAGATGAGAATGTGATTAGATGTTCAACATTTTTAACATGAGAATTTGCATTGATTGCTGAATATCACCAGCTTCAAATATGATAAATGACGAGTGTAACACCTCTTAAATTAGTTCACAGCTTAGTTAATCGTAATATCCTTTTATCATTTGTTTGATGGCGACTTTGGAGAAGAACTTGTTGATGACCTTCACGATGGTGCGCACGATCTGCTTGATGACCGGCGGAGCCAGCTCGTCCATCAACTGCTTCCAGTTCTCGTTGGCGAACTGAAGGGTTGTTTCCGCTGAGGAAGAATAACGGGTGTAAAGTTTGATCTACAGAATGTGAAGTTGACGGCCATGTCATGGGTTTTATTACACCTTGTATAAAAACTCTATTAATCAATGATCATACGTGCAAGTAAACTCAAACTCAAACTCATGTTCAAACCCTGTACTGCATAATTTAAGTAGGTACCATAATTACTAATGTGTATGGGATTGAGATTTTCCATTAGGAATTTTCCCAGTAGCAGCCTTTTTTTTTTTTTTTGAGGATGGGAAATTATCAAATAACTTCTCCCGCTCTGGGTGGAGCGGGAGGGCGTGTCAGACTTTTACTGACTAAAACCCACCCGTGTTCCTTCCGTTGCCTGTGTGCCGAGGTCGCGATATCCCTTTCAGACAAACCCGCGACCCCGGCAGGCATTGGCCCTTCTGGACCCCGTCAGTTGGTGCTGACATCTCTTTGAGGCGCGCGTGGAACACAACGCGCCGTCGACCCGGGCCTGGTCCCTATCGGACGGCGAGCTACCCATTGCTCACCGTCCGCAAGCCCGCGCCTACGGTGGCCGGAAGTCGGCTCGCGACTCCCGACGCCCGGGGCGTCTCCTGCGGCGACTAGGGGCGCGAGGGGGCGCATTTTGCCTCTCCCTCGCGCGCTCCGCCTCCTCCTTTGCGAGCATTACTGCTTCGCAGAAGGAGGTGACGGCCTCCCATGCACTCTCGCTCCGGACCATGGCCTGAACCAGGGCCGGACGCGAGAGATCGCCGCCGCCGATCGCCTCCGTGAGGACACGGCGGTGCTCCGCCCAAGCTGGGCAGACCTCCACCGTATGCTCCACCGTGTCCTCCGGGCGATCCACACAGTGGTGACACCCGGGCGTTTCCTCCCGCTTTATCCTGAACAGGAACCTCCCGAAACAACCATGTCCGGTGAGGACCTGTGTCAGGCGGAAGGTGAGGACGCCGTGGCGCCTCTCTAGCCACTCCTCAAAGAGGGGACTTATCGCCACAATTGTGGCGTGCCCATCCCAGTAGCAGCCTGGAGTTTGGATTTGTGCCCGGTTACTGGCAATAGGCTCAAACATAACTGGCGAAATGTGGGTGTTACTATACACCTCTGCCTATCTCTTCCGGGAATAAAGTCGTGATGTTATGTTATGAAAAGTAATAAAGTTGATCAGGTGGAAATGGAGTAACTCTAGTCTGAGTGTGGCGAATAAGACGGGACTAGCACGTGTAGACCATTACATTGTACGATGTCCTCCAGAGGAACTTTACGTCCAGCACGCGTGTCGACGGAAGAATAGACAAAATGACAGATAAACAATCACAATCTGTAATTTTGTCTATTTTTCCGTCGACAAAACTCGTTTGGTGTTCATGCTTCGCATGCTGATGCAAGGCGATTTCACCTCTTAGAGAAGCTTGTTTTCGCTACGTAAAATACAATATAGTCGAAAAAACAATGTAGGTATATCAAGTTTCTCAGTTACCATATCATATGCCATTCGTTGATTTCGTGAAACTTCTGCTGAAATCTGTTAAAGTTATTTATATATCAAATAGATAATACTAGATAAATGTAATAAATACATTTCGATACATATAGAAACAATGCAACATTCTTTGATTGATCGTTTCATTCAGTATTATTCATTATGTAATAGTGGTAAGTATATCAAACTTGTCTCTATATTCTGAACCAGTTTCGCTGCGGTTTTGTTTTTTTTTTTCAGGTCTGCATAAACTAGTTCGTGATACAGGGAAGTTGCAGGGATAAAATAAATAAACCTTTGGTTTTTGTGGTTATTTTTCCTATACAAAAGGTCCCTTCCTATATAGTCATGGCGGTTGCATTGATAGTGGGCATAATTTATGATGCGGAGGGTCCATAATCAATAATCATACTAAATTACTTATTCCTATTATCGTTTGTTGCATTTCTGCTGTTATCTTTTTACGTAAGAGCTGAAAGGAACAAAATCACTATTTATTTGTTTTTCGCAAGATATAAAAAGAGTACCTATTGTTATAAGTTACATGCCTTTCCCTGTCTGGCATTCCAACTCCCAAAAACACAAAATATTGTAAAGGATGACTCTATTATAATATTTTGTGATTTTGGATTATTACGCTTTGTGATGTCAGCGAAAAGGCAAAACGTAGGTTCACAAATTGTAGTTACAACACAACAAAGTAAGATTAAAAGCACGCGTAGCATGACCGCAATAGAAACGGGTTTTGTCGACGGAAGAATAGACAAAATGACAGATTCACAATCTGTGAAAGATGAGAACTAAGAGGGATGTATGGTGTCACACGAATAAATAGAATAAGAAATGAGTAGGTATATAAGAGGAAGTCTGAAAGTGGCACCAGTGACCGAAAAGTCGTGCGGAAAACGATTGTCATGGTATGGGCATGTGATGCGGAGGAATCAGGAAAATATAGTGAGGAAAGTTTTGAGTATGCATGTCATTGGCTATAAGAGTAGAGGAAGACCAAAGAAACGATGGACTGTGTGGAAAATGATATGGCTGGAAAGAGGGTGACTACCGAGATGACGGCTAATAGAGAAGTATGGAAGAAAATGACATGTGGCGCCGACCACAAATAAATTGGGATAAGGGCAGGACAATGAAAAAGACAGACAGAGACAAATTTTTTTTTTTTGTTATAAGCATCGTATACATACATTTTTTCATATGAATGTAGTAAAAAATTGTTATTTTGCATGACATTACAAACAGACGCTTCAATTTCATTTATTTGTATGTATATATGTATAGATCATTGTCATTTAATAGGTACTTACCAAGTTGTTTGTTCCCGTTGAACAGGTTCTTCAGGTCGAATGTGGTGCGTTCAATTGTGTACTTGTACTTCGGCGCGGCTAACTTGAAGTGCTCGCCATTGCCATCCTTATCGACGGACAGTTTGCTGTCGATGATCACTTCGACGCCCTCTGTGGATTGTGGTAGTAATATCTTTTTATTAGTTTAGTTTTCATATAGCTTATCTGTTTTAATCTGCGTTTAAATCTGGTCCAAAGCAAGGGTTAGCTTGTAAGATTAAATAGAATAAAACAGGTCCAAGGATCATTCATGAAATTAGATATACTGCAAAAAAATCAAGTAGTTACCTTGATAGGTAATTATTTAGTCTTAAACGAAATACATGAAACTTAAATATTGTTGTCACCTATGTATTCTTAGCACGGAAAGACAAAATACATAATATGCATTATTCAAAAGAATATTGTATGACGTAGGTTGTACTTACGTGCATATACCAATGCGTCCCCTTTTCCTTGGATCGGTAGAATTAGGATTCTTCCATCGGCTACGTACTGAGCGGTTAAACTCAGGTTGCCTTTGACTGACAATGAGAATTTACCCTCGTTTTTGTTGAACTCTGCCCTGAAACGGTAAAAATGTAGGGTCAAAACCTGACGTAGAAGTTGAGTCGAGAGACAAAGACAATGGTAGAATAGTTGACATCGGCTCAGTTGCAAAAGAAAGGAAAAAAAAGACGATTGTTCTTGTCTGTCTTGGACGATTATTAGTTACACCAACAATTTATATGAAAAAATATCACGCGCGCCTAAATAACGACATGAGAATCCAAGCTAAGCCCAATATTTACTTACTCAATGAATCAAGGTACTTATATTAAAAATATATATTTCTCATAATAAATATATATTCATCATTTAATCTAATTTGGCATAAGCATACTACCCAGTCAGGTCCCCAAAGAAATAGTCTCAGTAATGATTACGTGCCATGATTCTATATATAATAATAATAATACCTACCTAAGTCTTGTAATAGTTAGTCAGGGTAAAAGTCAATGTCCATAGTTTAATTATGTAGTTTTAATTGTAGGTACCACGACAATAAACTACCAATAATTAGTAGAAAAACGCAAATTGCCAGTATGAAATATTGCGGAATCCGTTTGTAAGCAATTAATTACTATTGCATTAATTGTTACGGATGTGGACAATTTTTTTTTTTAATGTCGTCAATATATTATTAAAAGTATTGGACACGTATTTTTTCTTTTTTTACGTAATCAAAAGAATACGGCAATACATTAAGTACCTAGGCAATACGTTAAAATGTGGCATGACGTCACTCCCCGGTAGATTTTATACCGACTTGTGACGTGCCCTCACTCTCCAACTTTAATGCGTTTTATCTAAAACATTTTTAATTAATATGACAAAGCCAAAAATACGAGTCTAATATTTTTTTATTATCTGACTGAGGGGCTAAATAATTTGTTTTCGCCAGTCAACATCCCTAATATTGATTCTGCGTTACTCATGCACTAGACAATTATTTTAGTTTAGTCCACAGGTATCCAAGAGTTCAAAAAATTTACATACAATGTGTGGCGTGTTCTTGGCGTTTCGTAACTTATATAGTTTTCAATGATCATTGTTTATCGATTAAATGATGCAGGATAGAAAATACTTCCGGACTTAGCTCATACAAGGTCTTTTATGTGGAAATATGAAGTACGTGAACAGAAATAAAAACAGTCATGAAGGCTGAATAAGTCAGAAGAAAAGCGAACAAAGAACACAATAATACTGGGACGTGAACAACAATGAGTCAGAGTCTCAATATCTCTTAAGTTTCCTTAAACATTGGCACAGGAATTTAAGGACTACAAAAATCACAATTATTAAACATCGCGAGTAAAATAATCGTTCAATTTACTTCAATTCCGTCAATTTGCATTGGCTAAGCCCATGCATAGCAGCTTCGCTGAAAGTCAGATTGAGCCCGTTGCCTCCTATCTCGATGTTATTCAAGTGAACAGGATCTGTCGATGGGACGCCCATTTCAGGAATACCCTTCGTAAACTTCGGGAGAGCGATCTCAATTTGTTCTTTTATACAGTCGGTGAATTTATCACTTTTGTAGTCACACGGTGTGATGTAGGGAGCTGAAACGGAAAATTAATATTTTATGTGACAATTTTTTCTGAACAATAACTTGCTAGGTAGGTATTTAGGAATGTAGTCGAATCTAGATTTGAGCTCGATTAATGGCAATAGGCTTGTCCCTTATGAGGTACGCACATGATAGAAATAACTGGCGGAATGTGTACTATAGGTACATCTCTGCTTACCCTTCCAGGAATACATGGGTGATCATACTTTAACCAAAAAATTAAAAAGACATGAAATCTTAATGCTGATGAAGATGAACCAAGCGCTTGTTTTGAATAAATACGTTTGTAAAGATAATAATGTGGACAATTTATTGTTAGTTGTAAATCGTTAGACATAATGAGCCATTTTTTTATAATCTGTAATTTAGCCAATAGTGTTTAATTGTTATTTTTTATGGTATAGATACTGTAGCTTGTAGGAAACATAAATCTTTTGCAAGGTGATGTAATAAAAGTCAGTCAGTATCATTATCAACGTGGAGGACCAAAAAAAAAGCGTAGCTAAATGTTGATTGGAGAGTCCTTTGTCCTGAATAAAAAAAAATGCGAAGAAATAAATAATTTTCTTTACAGTGGTTAGGTACGGACTTATCGTATCTGTATTAACCTCAAATCCTCAATCATCTCTAAGTAATTGCACCTAATTAATATTGATTTATTACCTACATATTGATTTATAAATCGAACACAGTGCGTTGTGGTATTGATGCAATTGTTTCTTTGAAACGTGAGAAAAGACAAAGTTGTGGTCAAATTACGTGGAAATCTGCATAAACAAGAAAAATAACGATTAAAAGAATTATTGTTTTTATGGTAATTTTCTAGCCAATGTCATGTATAACTTGGACAACATTTTCTGGTTTGATTTCGGTAAATATAAGGGCGTCATCGTTATATGCATAGGTACATATCTCCATTTTAATTACTCAATAACATATAATCAAAATCAACACACGCTGTGTGTGCACATCAACCGTGACGGCGAGACGTTGATGATTGATTGTCAAACGGATCACGTATCGTTTACCTTGTTAAACTCAGATTAAACAAACAAAATCACTCCGTTTCGATTTTATTTGATTGATTGCGTTTATTCGATAAGGTAATTAGTACTGAATGTATAACGTGACCTGTAAGTAGTAATTATTATTAGGAGCAATCTCGAACGTAAAATTACCATGCATAAAAGTCCTTTTGGAGAAGACCGAAGACCGTTTCCTCCATTCACTCATGGGGAAGTCCCCATGAGTGAATGGAGGAAACGGTGAAAAAGAGGAGACATATAGGCAGTGGGAATTTGAGTCTGATGTTAGCTGAACATAAGTTATATAAAGTAATCCAATTAGGGACCTTTGAAACAAAAGAAAGAAAACTATTTTATTTGGGACACGCACAGGAAATATAAACAGTAAATACTAATAAAAAATTATAAAAATAAAAGGAGCATTTAAAAACTAACAGAATATAAAACGACCTGTGCGAGGGCAAAAAGGCTCCTATTTCAGCATAATGCGGCGATATTTAAAAATAAATAAATAATACCGCGCTGGTATTCTGATAGGACCCACTGTGATGCCACGGACACACCTACGGACTAATAAATTCCACTAGGGGATTACAAAATAAATAAAACGATAAAAATAATAATTAAAGCAAATATAAATAAAAACTGAAATTATATACAATAAATAAATTAATCTACTCTCGCCCGGGGTTCCAACACCACTTTTACATAGTATAAACTATTATATATATATATATCTATGGTGACAAGCGAAGGGACGCGGGCGCACTGCGAATCTGCGATGCATTCGACTGTCACTTAAGGCGACGATAACCTATTTTTAATGATTTTATATTGAAGATCACGTCTAAACGAGTAGTGTTAATGATTTAAAAAAAAAAAAATGTTAAATTAGAGCACTTTCCTAATAACTTTATGAATATTTTAGATTATGTTTATGTTACTCGTACATAGTGAAATTAATTTGTAAAGTTATGTCTAACGCGGAAAAACAACTGAGAATCACGCAAAATCTATGAAGTGTATTTTTCTGAAATCTTCACCATTTTAAAGATAATTTAATTATTGATCTTCTAGTATACGTAATAATGTGTCTAATTTGGGACAGCGCTACTTGATGGGCGAGTCCTATTACTGGCTAGACATACGACGTACGAACACGGAAGCTAATCACTCAAGGTCACTGGCATATATCTGGGTCCGTGGCTTAGGCCCCCAGTGGTCGAGGCACCTGTGGCCGACGCCCCCGATTCCATTAATTTATTCATAGCAATTTTTGAACAAATGTACTGTCAGACACAAAAATGTTTTACAAAAATAATAAATGCATATTGATTGTAAGTATAAGTTTATACTTATATTAAATCATAATTATATTTATAACATAGAAATGCTTTTATATTGGTTGTTTGATGAGTCTTAATTATTTTTCATTATTTATTTATTTATCTCAATACGAAATATAGTAAAAAAATTGTATATAAATCACAGTTTTCATCACTTATAATCAAGAGAATCATTTAACTTAATTATAAAAATCAGTCTCAAATGTAATTAAATAAGATAGTAATTTTAAATAATCAGTCTTAAAAATTACTGCAGAGCAACTAACTTTTTACATAGTGAAATGGTCTTTTTATCTTTATAACAATAATAATTAAACATAATCAACTGTGAAACCTTAAACAAATGAGAATAATTTTACCTAATTATAACAGTCAGTTCCAATCAGGCTTAAAAAACAAACGTACTCGTAGAGTAACAACAATTTTATATGTGAAATATTTTGAAATTTTTTAAGCATAAAAATAATCAACTTAAACAAATATAAACAAAATTCACTAAAATTTTATGTTAAGTCTTTTTGATTTTTGGTATGTTTGTACATAATAAATATACTTTTAATGGGGAAAAAGGTGTATAAGATTAACTGGCGATCTATTGTCTCTACTATTTGATTGATAACTTTTGTTTAGCAAGGAAATATAGTTTATTATTATGGTGAAACACTTTTCTTATTAACTGTACAAAGTGAAAAAGTGAAAAGTCGAATCGGGGGCGTCGGCCACAGGTGCCTCGACCACTGGGGGCCTAAGCCACGGACCCATATATCTGCGTCTTAAAATTGTCAATTTGTAATTATTGGAATTATAAAGAAATTATATATTATGGTTCAAAGAATATACTACTCTTTAACGAGAGGTATTAATACAAATAAAACAATGGGTGAATAATATAAGTTGCGACATACTGATCGCTTGCGTCCAGCTATTGTATGCTAAAGATAGTCTTCATTGTTTTATTAGTGTAATGACTAGACCTAATGTTCAATAAAATTATTATAATTATGTAAATATGGAACATTTATAGTCGTTAATTTGACTGTATAGTGCGCCACAACAACACAGGCAGTAAGGGCCCGTTCACACGAACCACAGCTACACCATAAAGACACCACGTGTTCGGGATTTGTACGAAAATTAATAGTTTATTCACACGGACCACATTTGGCCATCAAAATAAACCGTGTGGGCGATACCGACTACATCAAAGCTACGTCAATACTCAATACTCAATTCTTTATTACATTCCATATGTATTACATAGGTAGATGGTTCGTCGCAGCCACGTCGCAGCGTCAACTTAACCACCAGCGAGATCGCGCACTAGCGGTCGGCCACATCGCAAACACAATAATCTGTCTGTCTACAAATAAGCCACAACATAACCACATCGCACCTACTAGCGACAACGTACCCACGACGCAACTGCAAGAAGTTGCGGCGAAACTATTCACACGTAACCACTGCTTGCACACATTTTATCACTGCGATGTGGTATGGTTGTGGTACATGTTAACGGGCTCTAACAGACGATTGTAGATAAAATTTTACATAATTTTTAGGGTTCCGTAGTCAACAAGGAACCCTTATAGTTTCGCCATGTCCGTCCGTCTGTCTGTCTGTTTGTCCGCGGCTTCGCTCATCGACTGTAAGTACTACAAAGTTGTAATTTGGCATGGGTATACCTATTAATCACGCCGACAAAGTGGTAAATTTTCATACAACATAAAAAACATACATACGCGTCGAACATATCACTTCCTTCTTTTTGGCAGTCGGTTAAAAAATAAAGAAAAAAAAAGTTTTTGGGATAATTATCTCCCATAGACGTAATGTGGAGATATTTTTTTTTCTCGTCTATCCCATTGTGTGGGGTATCGTTGTAACGGTGGTTAATATTATGAGTGTGTGAAAACCATTTTTAGATTTAGGTAGCGAAATGAGTCAAGTGTGGTCCCTGCCAGCTAAATGGTTGGTTTTGGATAGGTGAAAAAATTCACAGCAGTATTATTTAAAACGAAATTACAAGGAAAACTATTACAGCTAAGTAGGTTAACGAGTAATAATTGACCAACATACATTTGCAGTTCTAAAAACATGTTCTCCAATACATTCAGTATGGGAGAACATGTTTTTCAACTACAATGTTAAGTTTGTTCTTGGGATAAATTCATCCCAACTACGGAACCCTTCATTTTGCGTGGTCCGACACGCACCGTGGCCGGTTTTTAAGTATAGTGAACATTTAAATCAATCTAATAACTAATTGAGTAATTTAATTTTATGAACGACTCATAAATACCCATGTAAGTTTTAACAATCAGGTCAGACACCTAGACTAGAAACGAAGCTATAAGCCCAAGTGTACACAACATGCAATCAACTATTCTATTCTTGAATATGGCAAGCAAAGCCGATGTCGACCATTCTGCCAATGTCTAAAGTGAGTTGGAAAAGCAAGTGTGTATTCAGACAAAAAAAATAAAAAAAATAAGTAGAATGATAATAATCTTCGATGATAAATAGTTGATCTTGTAGGGTTAGTATTGGACTGAAACAAACAGAAGATAACATTACATAAATATTATAATTGTTAGAACATTTAAATATACATCTACCACATCAACACAGAGTTATCGATTTCATTTTTGCTGTCGTGTCGTCGCTTTCTTTGCCCAGTGCATCCATCTCTGTACAAAACTCCGCTTATAGCACGTTACTGATGTCGGTGCCGTATTTCTTTAAAATGGTGAGCAATTTTAACTTTTGTCTTTTTATTTGCGTTTCACTAAACTATTTTTTGTCAACAAAAAGTTGGTACGTAACCACAAAGGTATTTGGTAATTGGAGTTAGATGGAAACCGAATACAAAAACAGTAAAGTATGAAACAATAGTAATTAATTAGAATTAACAAGAATGTCTACACAAGTCAAAGCTACATAACATTGTATTTATTTTAACTAGATACCTACCTATGTGAAGAAAAAATTGTCGTTTTGCAACAGGTTTTTCAATTTCTGATTGGTACGAGTATCTTTCTATTTATATCGCTTAATTATCTTTATTTTAGAGTTCCAGTCTTTTAGTCGTTGGTCACCTTGAACGTCTGCTAGAAGAAATATATATTAATTTGTATCTACTCTCATATCGTAAAATTCGATTTCAAAACAAGTTTATTAACATACGTTATAAACACAATACCGAAATTTAAAAATATAATCATATTATAACACTTTTTCTCTAACAAAATGATGAAAATAAATATAATTATTCTATTCAATTATTATAATTTATAAAACAATTTTTTTACCAATACGATACAGGGCAAATCCAAGAAGTTAATATCACCAAGGAGTTTCCATCAATTTTTTTTTCTAATGTAACGCATATATGCGGGTCGCGCCATTTTTATAGCATTACATTATTATTTCTTACTCTTTTGATTTGATCTTTTAATTAGTAGGTTTAATCCAAATGTATGAGAGTATATAAAGTAGTGCATGAGCCTGCACATAACCGTGTGATACTATTAAATGAAATGCTACTGTTTTAATGCCAGTCACTAAGCAACAGTTTCATAAACTACTATTATGCACTTTTTTTTCTTCAGATTATCGAAGATTGTTGATGATTTTGATGTTTTTATCTTAGCTGATAAATAATTTATTATCATTTATCAGCTATGATAAAAATATTAATTACCTATATACTTATTGCATACGCTGCTGTATCAGATGCGACCTTTGCCCTGTGGTGCAATGTAGCCAGTGCCATTTTATTATCATAGTAGTTTTTTTAGTATTATTTTTATTATTTGCCTTGCTTAGAATAATTATTATCTTTCTATATGTTTTAGAAGACAATGTTAATTATAAACAAGAATATTTTACAATCTTGGATTTGGAGTCGACATACACAAATGATTGTAGGGTGCCAGCTGTTTTAGAACCCAATGGCTTTGAACGCGACGATGGGAAGAGGCTAGGCGGAATGACCATATAAGTACCTTGGAAGATGGGTAGGCCTTTGGTGTGGAATGCAACCTGTCCAACCATCTTCCTAGCACGGCGGGCTAGGCTGGGGCGGCTGCTGCAGGTGAAGAAAACCTCAAACGACGCAAATATAACAACCTTATGGTAGCTATGTATTATATTTAAATAATAGGGGTCCGAGAATCCTACCTTGGGGAACTCTTTGAAATATCAGGTTTTCTCAATTCAAGAGCTTACTAATTGTAGCGGGCTGATTTTGTGTTAAACTAACAAAATGCATGCGTATTATTTCAAAACTTCGCATAACAAAGTTTTGAAATAATATTGCAATTTTTGTTATTTTTCGATAATTCCTTCTTGTTGAAAATCTTCCAAAATTCCAAGGAAGGTTTTAAATTTTCAATGGTTTTAGTCTTGGCACAGCATAAAAAGCAAAAAATTATAATTATTACGTAGGTACAATACCTAGAATTTAAAAAACAGTTTATTATTCAGTATTTTTTTTCCTTTTAATGGTTTTTCTGAAGTGTTAACTGCACAGTTGCACACGGATAGCTGTCGACGAGATTTTAATATTCTGGGCGACCTTGTAAATATTTTATGAGTTCACAACATTTTTGAACTTGAACTTATTCTGAACCTGACTATCCGGTATCGATCGACATCATGCTTTATGTTGTCTTTTTTTGTAGTAATTTAGATCAGGTTGCGTTTTTCTACCTCCTCAATGATTTAACTCGTTATCATTAAAGTACCTGGGCGACCGAGCTCTGGTCTGGTGAAAATAGAGAATGCTCATTTAATAGTACTTATAGGAAAGATCATACTAAGTCCATGTATAGTATATATTATACTAATTCCATGCTGCCATGATAGTAGGTGCTTACTAATTCCATGCTGCCATGTCATTATTCTAAGGTAGCCATCTAGTTTTAATCTTTGGGCGACTGAGCTCTGCTCGGGTGAAAATATGGAGAAAACGATTTTTCCCAGATGTGAGAGCTAGCTAGATCGATTTTTCGCTCCCTAACCGTCATATTGTTCGTTTAATAGTATTATAGGATATAAAACATATTTTAATTACTAAGCTCTGTTTCACACAGTTTAAAAAAAAAACCGCCTAAGTGTGTGTCGGACCACGCACAATGAACGGTTCCGTAATTGGGATGAATTTATCCCGAAAACAAACTTAACATTGTAGTTGACAGAATGTACTCCCATACATCGATATACGTCACGTACCTACGTGTATTCTCCAACTGCAAATGAAAGCTTGCAATCGCCCAAAATTTACGATTTTAGGACGTTTTCCTTAACTTGTGCTGTGAGACCTTGCTTCTTGATTGTAGGTCAACGGGAAGTGGGTTATTTATTTGCGAGTATCAAAATATGTCGCATATTGCCGTATTTATTGATTGCGGAAACTTAGCAGCTGTATTTTTTTAGAGCTCTAAGGGACCGTAGACCTATGTGCTTGATATTAATTTCAACTTGATACCTTCACAAGAAAACGGGTCTAGACACACAGATAGATGCACAACGAAATTATCCTATAAAAGTGTTCCGTTTCTTTCTTTTGAGGTACGGAACCCTAAAAAACAGATGATCAAAAAAACCTGCTAAGGAGTTATACAAACGCTATCAAATGTACCTAGAGAACTCCTTCACAAAGTAGAGATGTATTTGTAGGTTCGGTATTTGAGAAGCTATGCATTCGACCCCCCGGGATGTGTCACTATAAATTATTTTTATCTAAAAAGCAGATCGTTCCTATCACAGATCTGAATCAGCAATTTTTTTTTCGTTCAGTGTCTAAACTGTGTTGTGATGCTTTTATATGTAGGGGAGAGTTTGTTCGCACTGAAATAGTTGAGTAGGTACTTACTTTAACAATATTTTAATGAAGAATATTAGACTGATAACACTAGTACCTGGCTACCTACCTAGCTATTAGGTTACTTGCTTATAGAACCTCCGTTTGTTCCTAAGAATATAAACCAAGAAAAGCAACAAATTGCAATAAAACTTTTCCCATCCAATTTGTAAGTAATTAACTTTTTTCCCATAACATAAGTATGTACATTACGAAAGAAATAGCGTGTATTAATAAGAACGTTTTCCTGTAGCTAAGACTGTTAAGGTAAGTAAGTACTTGCCACTGCTCAAAATCCACTCCGTATAACTATAATTTTACTGCTAGGGAGAACAACGCCTTTTGTTTTTTTGGATAGATTGTAATGTTTGTTATTTGATATATGGTTCGCGACATAATTATGGTACCGGGCCAAAACGGTATCATTTATTTCCATTATTTGACGTATTAATAATAACAACTTGACGTAGTTGATGCCATAATTATGGCGATCAAAAATATTTTTGAGGCTGAGACCACAAAAAAATTATTTCAATTTCCTTTGAAAATAATAGTTAATGTCCATCACTGTCATAATCCCCGGCTGTGGGTTAATTAGGAGGCCCAAATTCTGTGACTTGAAAGGTTAGTTATGAGAATCTTTTTACTGGCATATATAACAGAAAGGAGAATATGACATTGTGGTAACCATTAGGTCACCTGCAGAATATAGATAGAATATTCTTTATTATGCACACCATACAAATTACAGAAATAAATTTAGTTTTACATAGGGTGATACAATGGGCGGTCTTATCGCTAAAAGCGATCTTTTACAGACAACCATTGGTTGGATTAAAGGGAGAAGGTACTGCAATACTGCAAGTAGTCAGTGGTGTGGACTTAACCTATAATGCATATAAGCCGCAAATTACACTGCAATAAATAAGGTTTCCGACCTATCTACATTGTTTTAAAATCATTTACACGTGTTCATTTAACTTTGTTTGCTAGACTGTAGTAACTTAGGTCACATAATTATTATATCCAGTAAAATTACGTGACTGTGTTCATAAACAAAGTTATGATATTAATCAATTGGAAATCTATTGTTGACAACGAATAACATTTATGATGTAACACTACAGTACATTTGAAGTTGAAGTTGAAAATAAAATTCTTTATAACATAATATCACGCCTGCATTTTTACGGGAGTAAAGAGAGTTGTACAGTACACCACAATCATGTTTAAAGCCAATTTCCAGTTGTGTTCAAATTAATGTAATAAATAGGGAGAAAATTGAGCATTACTATTAACCGGGCACAAACCCAGATTCCGGGCTACTACTGAGATTTTCCTGACAAAAAAAGCTTTACGGAAAAATTCTAGTTTTTCCGCAAAAAAAAACTTAATTAAATTTTAGGTATGGTTTAATCAACTATAATTAACTGTTTATTTTTTATATTTTTTATAAAAAATATCACCATAAATAATAATATTAATAAAATATTATTATTCAAAATATTATTATTCAAATACCTTGTTCGAACAAGGTATTTGAATAATAATATTTTATTAATTTAAAAAGTGTCTGTCACATGTTTTTTAAACTTACGTAGAAATGCATGTTCGCAATTAGCGACGTACACGAAGAGAAGAATCACAAAACTATTTACTGCTAACATTTTTTTGTTTTTGCTAAAATAAGCTTTAAATATAATTTAAACAATGTTACTGGTAACGTATAATCTATTACTTTTTGGCACAAGAGCTCAGCTCATACTGTGCCTCGCAAGGATCGGGTCAACTTATTTATGTTAACCCGTCGATTCTCTTTTCCGTCCGATATAATATCATGATCATTGTAATTATTAGTCAAAATAGTGTACGCAATTATATACGATGTATCTTACTCATAAAGACGATAATACTGTGCATTAACGCGGTCAATGCTTGTGCTAGGGTTACCAAAAAAATTTGTTAAAATTGTTGTTTTAAATCTTTATTAACCGACTTAACAAAAAAGGAGCTTATTGATGGAATATTCCATGAAGGGACTTGGGTAGGTACCAAAAGATTTAATGATTAATTTTTCATGGTCCCATACGTTTACGGATTAAGATTGAAGTTTTTTTTTGCAAGAATAAATTATTCGAGTTTCTATTGTTTTCAGTAAATATTCGAGACAAAAACCTTCCAAATTTAGTGAACGTAACTTCATAGTTTTAAAACATTTTAAGCATTCTTAAAATTCTTCAATGTTGAATTTAATATTGTAATGTTCTATTTTTAGGGTTCTGTACGTCCGAATGAAAAAACGGAACCTTTATAGGACCACTCATGTGTCTGTCTGTCTATTCGTCTGTATCAGCCAGCTTGCTCCGAATCTGCTAGACCAATTTAGTTGAAATTTGGTACACATATGAAATGATGTAATCCAAATACAGACGTGTAACGTAAATAAATGAATTGAAAAAAAAAGAAAGAAATCTGTACCGTGGTGACATATCAAATGAAAGGGCTTATTGTGAGAATCTCAAATATTATATTTATTAAAATTTGGAAAAAATCTGAGGATAGTTCTATAAAGTAAAGTAGTTACATAAAGATTAAGGCCATAGACTTCTTATAAGTTTTTCTGTAAAAAACTTATAAGAAGTCTATGGCCTTAAAATAACATGGTCTGTCAATATTGTGCCTACAGACTTACATTTGCAGTTGGAATGTTTGGGAGAGCTTGTCTTTCAACTACAATGTAAAGTTTGTTCTTAGGATAAAAAACATGGTAGATACCATATTTATTGTACGGAACCATCACCACGCGAGTTCAACTCGACTTGTCCGGTGTTTTTTTTTCTTTTGGTGGGTTTTTGCTTGATAGGTACCCAGCTTAAACCTAGTTATACACCTATAAGTCCAAGATTAGATGGAAGTTAGTATCAGCTATTTCAGAAGACAACCCTAATTAGCTACACCTAACAAGCAAGCATGGTTGTACAAAGTATACGTATAATTGTCATTTTTTCTGAAACATTGTCGTTTGTTATTGTGTAGCTGTAGCGGCCCCAGTGCTACGGATGGTTGTCAGTCATCAACAGCAATTCATTTTTATTGGGCATCTTAATAATAACGATATTGATTAAACTAACAGAGATAGGAAACTAAGGCCCGTATAACAGAACCTCACTCAAAACTCAAGCATTACTTAAAACTCGTTTAAAGCCTTTTGATTGGTTGAAACTAGTTTTAAGTAATGCTTGAGTCTTGAGTGAGGTTCTGTAATACGGGCCTTAGAGTATAATTATGATGACGCACTGACGCCCATCTTAAGGAGACTACAGGACCTAAACGTGCCTAAACGCAAGTTTTATAATGCCTAAAAGAATATGATCCACTGCAGTAAACAAAATCAGAAAAATATATGATATTCTTCAGGATATATGCTAGTATGATAGTGTGTTGAAAACATAATACAACTAATTTGATACGATAGAAAAAAATCATGAAGATACCTCTAAAAATTTATTTTAACGATTAAAAGTCATATTAATTTACATGCAATCATTCTGATTTTTTGTCAGATTATTCTACAAGCTACATATTAGCATAATAGCGTTTTAATTTTCCAGTCCAATCAATAGATTTTTTATAAATCGCTAACTGCTTCATATTTTGCAATAAATTACCTGCGTCGTGTCATCGCGCTTCTCTTTCATTTCTATGCAGTCCGACAGTGACCGCGCTTTAGCTGTTGTAAGCCTCTTAAGTTATTTTTCTTTTTAGGGTTCCGTAGTCAACAAGAAACTCTTATAGTTATGCCTTCCATGTCCGTCTGTCTGTCTGTCTGACCGCGGTAGCTCAGAGTCTCTTAGTACTAGAAAGCTATAATTTGGCATAATGGGTATACATATTAATTACGCCGTTAAAGTGGTAAAATAAAGTATTTTTTTATGGTACCTCCTGCACGTAAAGTAGGGATGTTTTTTTCTTGTTCGTGGTGTGGGGTATCGTTGGAAAGGTCGTTCAGATATTGTGGGCGTGTGAAAACCATTTTTGGATTCAGGGATCCGCTTGCGAGATAGCTTTAAAATGATAATTTTTGTTACAGTCAAATCTCCCTCTGCCAGCTATATGGTAGTTGTTGGATATCTTAAAAAATTCACGGCAGTAGTAGTATATGTAACGAAGTTAAAAGGAAAACTATCACAGCTAAGTACGCTCTACAACTTAACGAGTAATAATCGACCAACTTAAATTTGCAGTTGGAATGTATGGGAGAACATGTTTGTCAACTACAATGTTAAGTTTGTTGTTGGAATAAAATCGTCCCAACTAAGGAACCCTTCATTGTGCGTGGTGGAACACGCACTGGGCTTTTTTAGACGTAGGACGAGATGTGTTTTGTGATGCTACGACCGCATAGCAAGAGAAAGCTTTTCTCTTGCTACGAGATCGTAGCACCCGTAGCGTCTTCTGACAAGTCAAGACCTCTAGTTTTCGACGTAGCACTAGTTTAGTGTTTTTCGATATCTTGGGATATTGGGTTGGCTTATTAGCAGTGTTGCATAAAAAATAATTTGATTCCTTCACGGAATTAAATTTATTTTTTGTTTAAACTCGAGTTACTCTTAAGGTGACTACAGGTTTGCTCAATTTTTGATGATCGACATCTGTGATCAAAGAAAATCGTGTAAATGTGTAAACAACAGACGATCGGCATAGTATTAAAATTTTAGGGTTCCGTCGGTCCGAATGAAAAAACTAAACCCATATAGGATCACTAGTCTGTCTGTCCGTCCGTCTGTCACAGTTAATTTACTTCGAATCAAATAGACCGATTAAGTTGAAATTTGGTAGGTACACATATGAATTTCTGTGACCCAAACACGCATTAGTTTAGGCGCCCTTGTGGAGCTGGACCAGCGTTGAGCCAAGCATTTTTGTCTACGATGTAATCCCCCGACTTATAATATGCTTGGCAGCATAGTGTGCGTTTTATACAAGATTTAAATTTCGTTTCATTCAGTTGGAGTATGTGGGGAGGAATTGTATTGTAACATTTTAAACAGTACCCCATGAAGGATGAGTCTACTTTAGCCTCTGAAACCCGGCTGAACTAATTGGTCCCAATTTCTAGTCCTCTTTTACTGAAAAGACTTAGATTTTTCCTAACGTACATGATGTTTTCATTGACAAGGTACCGTCATGATGTTAATATCTTTAAACAGTTCCCTTAGAGAATCGCGTCTGCGTAGACCATATATTGCTCTGATAGCTCTATTCTGCAGAATAAAAATAGACTCAATATCTGCAGCCCGTCCCTATTATAAAATACCGTAAGACATAATACTATGAAAGTAACTGAAATAGACTAGCCTCGCGGCATCTGCGTCAGTAAATTGACGGATTTTTCTCACAGCATATGCTGCTGAACTTAGGCGTCCTGCAAGAGATGTTAAATGAGGACCCCACTGTCAATAAAACAGTTTTGTCGACGAATTCTAATTTCTCCCTATTCAATACTATGTCGCAACCACTACTTTTAACATTCGGTAAAGCAAATCTTATGCATTTAGTTTTTTCCCATTTAATACTAAATTATTAGCAGTGAACCAATTTTGGACTTGCACTAGGGTGTTATTTACGTCGTCAAGATTTGATGGAAGTCTATTTATCTTAAAAATTTGAGAAGTATCGTCAGAAAATAACACCAATTGTGGTTGGTTTTTTTAATAGATGGGGTAGATCATTAATATTTACTAAAAAGAGGAAAGGACCCAATATCGAACCTTGTGGAACACCCATTTTTACTTTTAGACCGAGTGAATTGACGCTATTAAAATGAACTTGCTGTTATCTATCATTTAAATAAGATTTTACCAAACTGAGCGCAAGTTTACCTAGCCCGTAATGCTCAAGGTTCAAGAGTAAGGTTTCATGATTTACGCAGTCAAATGCTTTGGAGAGGTCACAAAAAAATCCTGTGGCATCTTGGGCCTCCTCCCACGCTGTAAATATGTGTTTTAATAAGGTGAATTAGCTCAGAGTAAGGCCTGTCCACTGGAGCCGAAAAGAGGGGAGGGGAGAGGAGCGGAGCTGCGAATGGGCGTACCCAGGGGGGCAGGGGAGGGCAGCTGCCCCCCCGGAATTTTGTATTCCTAAGTACTGAATTATGCATTAATTTTAGAAAAAACTGCGGCCTTTCGTGTTGTATCTATCATGCATGACCGACTTTAAAAAAGGAGGAGGCTCTATGTTCGGCTGTTTTGTTGTTCATCGATATTTTCGTCAATTATTGCGGTCCAATTATGAAAATATTTTTTTTCATTTGAAAAAAAATTGGTCCATAAGTCACGAATATATCGATGAAAATACACGTTAAAAAAATCAGACGAACATAGAACCTCCTCTTTTTTTTAAATCGGTTTAAATTAAAATACGCGAATGCAGCAGCTATGTGAAACACGTGCGGGGCGAAATTACTGATTTGCTGCCCCCTGGCCCAAAAGCTGGGTACGCCCATGGAGCTGTGCCAATATTAACCAATAGAGTTCCGGAGCGGAATGTAGATTCTATTGGTTAATATTGGCACAGCTCCGCTCCTCTCCTCTCTTCTCCGCTCCAGTGGACGGGCTGCCTAATTCATTTGATTATTGCATCACTGAGGTACCTAAATATGATTTCACATTTATTTACTTTTCTGAGACACAAAAATGTGTTGAATAAAACGATAAAAATGTTGAAATACGTAGTTACTGGCCTGTATGGTTGTTAATCAACAGGTATGCCTGTAGATTTTATTTTTATACCCAGCATACGAAATGGCAAATGTAAAATTTTGGACTTTATTTAATTTTATAGGTAACCTTGAAACACTACACTAGCTGTGAACATTTTTTCTACTGAACATTAAGACTTCTTAGTAGGTATCATTTTAAATAGCATAACATAACATCACGCCTGTAATCTCAGAAGGGTTAGGCAGAGGTGTACCTATTGTAATGTAGCGGCATCTACATCGCCACATGCGAACTACGCATCAAAGACCTGACGTCACACAACATCCTGACGTCACTCAAATCCTGCATCGCGCAATTAGAGTTTACCGCGCGGTGGACATTTATACAAGCTCCCGACTTCAACCTCTGGGCAATTGCCCGCCAGACATGACACCCGTCTGGTCGGAGGATCCTCCCTTTTCTATGGTGGATGAGTGAACTTTACACCCTGTTCCTCATACCCCTAAAGTAACACCCACATTTCGCTAGTTCTGATTTAAGTCCCATGTAATAAGGGGCGAGTCTATTGCCATCAACCAGACACAAATTTAGACTCCGAACTGTTATTTTTATTTAAAATTTAGAAGAAAAAATCATGAACACAACGATCTAATGATTTCCAGAATACGTTTACTATCTATAAATAAAGTTATTATTATGTCGCTAAGATTAACATTGAAATGATGAAATTATTCAAATGTAGGTACCTAATCTAACCAGCGACTGTATTCTCACTGGTCTGCTCCAAAACTGGTCTAATAAAGCTAATTTTATACGAAATGCAATAAAATTAGAGGACTTTTTGTGTCATATCAAGCAACGAGCAACAAGTTTCAATGTGCGTACAAAGTCATCCCTACCTACCCATTTCATGTCTCAATCCATGAGGCCTTTCTTGTACCGTGTTTTCACCACCCTGCCGAGCGAACATTTTGTTCAGAGCAAATGTTTTCTGTTCTGCTGATATTTGCTCAAAACATAATCTGCCTTCACTACACTATGTATATCCTGCCGAGCGAACATTTGTTCAGAGCAAATGTTTGCAATTCTGCCGATGTTTGCTCAAAACGGAAACACCTGTTTCCAATAATATGAGAAAACGAATACTCGTTCGCCGTGACGTTGTTTTCATTGAAAGAATGAGCGAGCGAGCATTCGTTCGCCGAGTCCAACGGATCATCACTGAACAAAAATGTTCGCTCGCTCAAATATTTTCATTTACCACGCGAACAAACGCTTGCACGCTCAGTACTGTTGAGAACGCTAAGTGGAAACGCAGCTTTATGCTAAAAAAACTATTCGTTATTCATTTATTTGCGGACAATGCTATTAACATTAGAATTATGCTTATTTATAGTTTTAATAGTAAGTATGTCACCATTGCCTGCCTCGTTGGTCTAGTCTTCGCAAGCGCTACTGCAGAGCATGAGGTCCTGGGTTCGATTCCCGCGTTGGGCAACGTGATATCGGGTTTTTCATGTGAATTTCTCAGTAGCAGCTCGGAGTCTGGATTTTTACCCGGTTGATGGTATAATAGGCTCGCCCCGTATTACATGGGACTCAAATATAACTGGTGAAATGTGGGTATACTATAGGTCACCATATATATACATCCAAAGGTCTCTACAGGTCATTTAGGATGCAACAACCTCAGAACAAATAAAAAACCAAGACATAGCGCTGTCAATAGTAACGCGAGGTACTTACATGTTTCACCGGTTGTTTGTTTAACCGGTTTCGGAAACATGTGTGCACTTAGTGAGGTGTAGATGGTTTTGTAAATGGTTGAATATATGTGCGTGTGAGCGTGTATGCACGGAGGTGTAGTTTTGGCATGCTTCACTGTATTGTTCGCAGCGTTTTTTATTTGGTCTGAGGCAAAAACAGGTACTTTTTAATAGTAGGTACTTAGTCTGATAAAAATACAAAAAATGAGCTTTACCTTTTGCTATTTATCAGATAAGTAGCAAAAGGTAAAGCTATTTTTTTGGTTTATTTTGAGTCATCTAAGGTTTGCACAATCATTGTTGGTGATTTAATTGTGACTCTGTATTTATTAAAACAATTGAATGTGTGGAGTCAGCGTGTCAATTAAAATGAAAACAATAGCCAGAAGTTCGCGGTGAGGAATAGCTATATTCCCTGACTTTACGAAAAGCTTCGCACATTGTTCAGCAGGTAACGTTCCTAATTCATGTGAATAATCACGTAAATTGGGAACGTGAATTATGAACTATAAAGAAATAATAATAAATTATGCAAATAAGACAATAATGTCTGTGTCTGCAGCATAGCTTAACTAAAAACTTGTTCCATTTATGAAACATACGCAGTATTATATTAAACACAACTATATTCAATTTACTTAGAAAACCAATTAAGTGTTCCATAAATATAAATCGAGATTGAATTAAAAAGTTATTCGGTGTCAGTTCCTGGCTATAATGATGAATTTTACGACTTATCTGATGAATTTATTAACATAGTTGTTATCATTATTAATTTAGATCTTAGATCCTTGTTTCCTTGATCTGAGACACACACACAACGCACTTTGGTGCGGCTTCTTGTATTTTTTTATAAATGCACAATCAAATGAGGATGATCGACCGAAGCAAGATTCTTTTTACAACGAATCTGACAAATAATATAAATACAAAACCGAACCTAAGTAGGTACATAATTAGTGTCTGCCCACTGCCAATCAACTATTTAATGAAAATTAAAAGACACGAAATATTCCGTATCCTGAGTTACCATATTTTCAACTTTTATAGAAATGAAAGATTTTCGACAACCTAATCAAGTTGTCCGTTGTGCCTAATAATCTGATACAATTGTGACATTTCTTTTGTGTTCATACACAAAATAAATGTCACAAATTGTCAATTATTTATAATTAAAAAATTATGTCGGGGACAGTAAAATAGTTGTCAGTGACAGTAAGTGTGGGTAAAATAGTCGATTGGTTGATTTTTTTTCGTATGTAAAAAATTATAAATATAATAAGCATTTGAGAGCGTAATGATCAACTAGGAATATTTTTGCTCATATCAAATCTGATGTTTATCTACTAGATTTATTATTCATTGAGGCACAATTCTTAGTATTTATTTACGATGGCATCAAGTCCCAGTACACTAATCACAACTACAACTAATTCAATTCATTACATCATTCAAATAAAGTACATTACAATTCATTCGACCATTTAAAATAAATATGTACATTAAAATTCAAATTAAAAATTCCAGACAATCACAAACTAAATTACATTAGAACTGAGTAGTCATTAAAATTAAATTTCATAACATTACATTATCACTTACAAAAATAAAATCTAATATTTATGAAGATCCATGTTATGCTACGTTAACTTTTAATAAGTACGAAAAGATGTGATTTTTCTTAGCGATATCTCATTTCTGATTCGATCACGTAGCGAAACTCCAAGCATAGCCATTGCCCTTTGGGTGATGGGTGAACTTTAGCCTTCTGATAAGGCCCATTGTGAGCGACCACGTTTCAGTGCCATTGGTCATCACTGGCAACACGCACTGGTCAAAGACTTTCGTCTTGATACAGTGCGGTATGTGGGGCGAGAAGATATTGCGTAGCTTCCCGAACGGTGCCCAGCCGAGTCGGAATGGAAGATTGACCTCTTTCTCGAAGTTGGACCTACCTAGCAGGACAGTTTGTCTTAGGTAAACATACTCATCTACAACTTCCAGCGTAGCGTCTCCGAGCTGTATGAGTATGAGAGTGGGTGTTACAGAGGCTTTTGACAAGACCTTTGTCTTGTCCATGTTCATTTTAGGACCCACTCTTTCGGAAGCTCTATTGAGGTCATCAAGCATTATACACAGGTCCTTCCAGGTCTCAGCCATGATAACTATGTCGTCGCAAATCGAAGGTTAGTGCTATACTCGCCATTGATGTTGATGCCTAGCCCTTTACCGTCCAGAACCTTGAAGACATCCTCCAGGGCAGCGGTAAACAGTTTCGGTGAGATAACAGGTCCCTGTCTCACACCTCGCTGCAGAAGAATAGGTTTCGAGGTCTGGTCTTGGAGTCGGACTGACATAGTGGCGTTTTTGTACTGACACTTTAGCACCTTAGCACCATAATTTAGTCTATAAGGATAATAAAATGTATTAATCCATGTACATTTTATAATATTGGCACTCTTAGTTAAAAATAATCCTTAACCCATTACAATATTGCCCGTTATAAAGATTGAATAGATGTTTAATACATTTAAACATTGGTACCATTATATTCTTAATACTAGCTTCTGCCCGCCACTTCGTTCACGTGGAAGTCGTAATATACCACAATATACTACAATAACAGACACATTTCGACGAGAATTCATCAGCATGAGAATTCCCGCCAAGCCGTGCTCGCATGTTGATGGTCAAGCGCAGTCTATTAACTCGCGACCATAGAGTCGACAACGAAGTAATTCCTACCGTAGTTCCTCGCGTCCCCACAGGCAGTGTTTGCTGGAAATCGCGTCTAAACAGAACTGTGACACCACCACCAGCTTCCACTGCTTTCCGATTTGCCATAATGCATTCATCCCATACGATGAAAGCGCAATCCCTAAGCACGCGCCCCTTGTCACTGATGCGTGATATCCCACAAACAGGCGTTATCTTGCTCAAAACAGAATCACAAAAAATACCAATTCCAACTATTGGTATTTTTTGTGATTCTGTTTTTTTCTTCTTACAACCGCAGGTTAATTGCTTTGTCAAAACTTAGCTAGAATAGCCGTTCTTATAGGTATATTTAATGATTGACTGCAGCTTCAAAAGGTGTAGTGTGATGATAATCATTTAAAAATTTAAATCGGTAACTATCTGCAATATCCTAACCTTTTGGCACGTCCTTTTAAATTCTGGAGAAGAATACGAACATAATGTAATATTGCTTAACCCCCATAGCAAATAGCATGATAGTTTATACCCTACAGTTTGACCAGACCTATGGGAATATCTATGCAAAATGTTAACAGAATCCGTCCGGTAGAATTTGCGTCATGCTGGAACATACATTCAGACAAACTGACAAAAATTCTAAAAACTATATTTTCGGCATTAGAATCGACCCCAGACCTCGTAGCAATTAATTTTTTTTCAATATTCAATGTACAGTTTTGACTTCGCTACGTGTAAAAATATAAAACCTCTTTTATTTTTATAGATTTATTGAGTATAAATCTATAAAAATAAAAGAGATTTATTGAGTATAAATCTATAAAAATAAAAGAGGTTTTATATTTTTTTGTGATTATAGTTCTTTAATACAAAAAACACCGTGAAACATCGTGAGGAAACCGGCATGTCCTAGAACAAAAAATTCGAAAACATGTGACATCTACCAACCCGCACTGAGCCCGCCTGGTAGATTACGGCCCACTCCCTCTCACCGAGAGGAGGCCTGTATCCTAGCAGTGGGAACATTATAGGTTGATAAATTAGTTAAGTAAAGTTCTTATTGTATTCATTTTTTTAAATCATTTAAGCTATAAGTAAGAATATTTTTCCAAAAGCCAGTCACATCGTGCTCTTGTCTTTGACAGTTGTGTGACAGTGACAGGAATAACGCTTAGGCATGGTACGTGATTAGTGACGTTTATAGATCTCGGCCTAAGAGTATGTAAAACTCACAGCAAGTTCAAGATGACAATGTTTCCGCTGTGCAAGTCGGCCGCGGGACGCAGCCGTCAACTTGTGCAATTAAACTTGTAAATGCAGAAGTGTGAATGAACTGACGTACTTGTAAAAGTTCATCGAATCAGTAACTGAAGAAAGAACGACAATTAAAGCTTTTATTTTACCTTACCCTATGATTTTTGGTAAATCGATGTAAGCATATAGTGATTGAAAGGAAGATGTTCTTACAATGCAAGGTAGAAGTGATTCGATGCTACGCAGACCATCGGCCTTCTTTTTATTCTTAACGTTCAAGGAAACAGTGATAAACATGCTAGAAGATATAAACCATTGCAATGATTTCCACCGATCTTATCATAATATTGTAAAGGGGTTTTAATTGGAATATTGGCAGTAATTAATTATGGTGCATTTATCAGTAGGTGTTCCAGGTTTACATGCCTCGAAGGTAGACTACTACTTGTATCACCTACAGATACGATCTAAACTCTAGCTAGACAATTAAAATCTGTAGGTCACTTAGGATACAGAAATATACATTTCTAGCATTGTAAATAATCTTTTCTAGGTTACGCTTAAAACTGTAGCAACTGGAACTGGAATTACTTTATCTACAACATAATGTAACATCTCGACTTTGACCCCCGAAGGATTAGACAGAGTTGTACGTATGGTACACCCTCAAGGTATTATTTTAAGTAGGTATGAGATGGAAAAACTCGGATCTGAAACCTAATTTAATTACGTAATTTGAATTGTCTAATAATGATGTCAATTTCAATCACATAGCAGTTGTAAAGAGACTAACTAGAACAGTTATGTCTACACCTGCGTAATTTATCGATTCGACTATACTGAACTGTTAGTCGTGTGCATGCATCATGGGACCTGTGTTTTGTGGGCCTACTAAGTAACTACTTCACTTAGAGCTATATAGCTGTAAACGTAGTACCTAACTAGTTATGATAGTAGTCACCAACCAATCTTGGTTTGGTGATTGTATGGACTTTATTGTATTTTATTGCAAAAAAGCTGTGCGCCCCATCGACAAAAATTACGAACTTCCATACAAAGATTTATACCCTATATAACCCCTTTAGGTGGTGATTTTTCTAAAATAATTAGTTCCTTAGTGCTACTTTCTTTGTATAAACCTGAACTCTTGTGCAAAATTTCATGCTTCCAGACCTGGTGGTTAGGCAGTGCGTTGTTTGTCAGTGAATTTAAGATTTTTTAGTACATATTAATAATTTACTCCCACACATCTCAATGAATCTGTTGATCGGCATTTCCTATCGTGTATGTCAGGGTTTACAAAGAACCTTATTTTCGTATTTCGGTTTCATTACCGCCATTGACATTTGACACAAAAGGTTTATGAGGTTCATTCTGTTTCCGCTTCGTCACAACGATTTAAATTCACGTTACTGAGATTTCTCGAAATACCTACCTAATGAGACTGTCCATTGTATAATTTTATGAGTCAGTATTTATTTATAATTATGTTACTGGTCATCTGAACTGAACTAATATTTTTTGCGAGCCTATTTGCCACCCAAAACTGGTTAACGGCCTCCCAATACACACTACTTTTTAGGCAGTTTGACTATGTAGTATTTGGTATTATTATTCGGGTTGAGGTGACTTGGGCCGAGCTGTCACTGACCCCATTTTTCGATCATATTTTTCAAGTACCATCTCCAACTTTATTATAATCTGCAAGTATACGTAGATAACTAGCCGTATATGTAGTGGTAGAGTACCTATATCTACGTTATGTAGACTGTGCACCGAAAGCTTGGATTGGTATGTACCTATGTATAATTCAGTTACATCTAGTAGGCTAAACCCTAATCTGCGTTCAGAATTTATTTGCCAAACATGTGAACAAACACGAGTTTTAGGAAAAACAACTATAATGCCTACTCATAAGGTTCAGTTTGCGCTACAATTTAATATTATTTATGACTTATTCAACAGTACTAGTCAGTCTAAAATCAACTTTATTTACACTTGTATAAAGTTGATGTTTGTTTTGTCTATTCAATTTCTTGTCTCCAATTAGTTGAGTTATATTAATTAATATTATAATAGTATACTATTATAATATTATAATCTAAAAAAAAGAAATACATTTGTTTGGTCATTCTATACATATGAAGATAAATCAGGCTCAACATACTATATTGCATAGTGCTAACAGCTTACTCTGCCATGACACCTAGTGAGATATAGTTTTTAATTATGTCTTCAGCAGATTTACGACGGCTATTGGTGAAGGCGCCGAAATATAATATATTATTTTGTAAGGTAGCGCGTAAAAATAAATAATGCTCATACAATTTTAATATTACAAGTTTAAAAAAAAAAACAATAGACGACTGATGTCACTGGTTTTCAATATGAATACACAGCTACAGAGATTAAAAAAAATCAAGGTTCAGTTGGGTCTAAGCCATACATACACAACATTACAGGTAATTGTGTGTGATTTACTATGTCCATTGAAGATTTCAATTTTTATGGTTCCAAAGTCAACATTGTCCGTCTGTCTGTCTGTCTGTCTGTCCGCCTCTTAACTCTGAAACTCTTAGTAATAGAAAGCTGTAATTTGGCATGGGTATACATATTAATCAGGCCGACAAAGTGGTAAAACAAAATCATTAAAAAAAATTCACAACCCAGTTACTGGGTAAGAAGATGCCTCTTTTAGCCATCTCTAAATCTGTCAACCAGGACAAGAACTGTGAAAACCTCGGATTTCGAGGTTTAAACCCGGACAGCAACAATGTTTTTTTTAAAGTTAAATAAAATTAAATAGTTTTAATTGCTATAAATCAACTTTTTATTTATTTTCATACAATTTTAAACTTAGTGCGGGGCGCGCGGGCCTGCGGGTGTGTTGGCGGCGACCGGTGACTTGAGTGAAGCGACGTAACTTCACGTCGTCGAATAGATGCATTTTTCCATTGCACCTTATACATCGACGACAAAATACATTATCAATCCTACTATTGTACTATACATTGAATTATAAATGTGAAAGTTTGTATGTTTGTTACTCAATCACGCAAAAACGGCTGGACGCATTTGGATTAAAAATCGCACACAGATAGTTTATAACCTGGATTTACATATAGGATAATTTCCGACCTCCACGCGGACGAAACCGCGGGCGAAACCTAGTAAAATATAAATATTGTAACGTGTTAGACGTAATTTCAGCCATGTATTTTTGGTGGATGTGTCAGCAGCCTAAAACGCGGACGAGAAATGAAACCCCGCCCGGACACTTCGCTCCCTGGACGCCCTCTAAACTAGGACATATTTGGGGAAAGACGAATGGATGGCAACCCTACGGCTACTCTTATTAAAACTGGCTGTCGAACTTTTGTGATTCTGACTACCCGTAATGACCACGTGCTTTGCACGAGGCAGAGGGGTCTCAGAAAGTAATGGATGGTCATCCATTAACGAACCGACCGCGGCAAGCATAGCTCAATCATCGATCGACCCGTGAGGCTGTTATCAGTTAGCGACGAGCCCCAATAAACGACTTTGAGTAACGTATCTAAAACAAACGCGACGATTTTAAAACCTAATTTTCTTAATTAGGTAATAATATGTATATGTACATCTGACTCTCAATATGTATATTATCATAACGGACAGTGGACACCTGACTCTACAAGGCTACCGGGATTGACTGGCGGCGGCGACCGGCCACTTATGTGGGTTGCTAATAGGTCTGCATCATTATTAAGCACACGTATTTTCGAGGCACGAATCCTCATTAGTGATCGAAATTGGTTTCTATATATTTTGTTTAGATTTTAAGTGCTAATAGTGTTAACAGTAGGGCTTTTTCCCCATCAAATTAATGATTTGAATATTAATGTTTATTTCTCTCTGTTGCTTATAATTTATTCAATATACCACTGCCACACAAATACCTATTGCATGGAAATCACTGTGCAGGTCAGTCATCAAAATTAATATTAATAGCAGTAGGTTTAAATTAAACCGTAGTTTCTGAATTGAGGTTGTTTAAGTTAAGGAAGTAGGTAGTTCATACGGGAATAGGGATAACGAAAGGGTCAGAATATCAAAGGTAATCTACAAACTTCGGAATTATTCCGATATGTTGGAATGTTGGGTCCTTCGGAGTTGATTGTAAGACCACAATAGTTCCATAATTCTATTTAAACTATTCATATATATCACAATGAGTTCCATAGTGCGACGCCTGCCGGAAAACACACGAATACTAATTGAGGTACGTTTCGATTCAGATTAAACGATCAGGCGTTCGCGTGCAGTTAATAAAGTTTTTTGGGGTGGTCTGCCGTGGTCATGGCCTGTCGTCTTAATTAGATGTATGATCGAATACTCCTGCTTTATCCAGGTTTAATGAAGGTGAAATAATATTGGAGTACGTACATATTTTTACAAGCATGAACTCAGTCGAGTAGGTTCTAGTCTAGCAGATTTTTTTCTTTAGAAGTTTTCATATAAACTACATTAAATAAGAATAATACTTACATACTTTAAGTGTACCTCAGTAGAAATTATACCTAATGCAGCTCAATTTTTTCATACATGTTTTAGAAAAATAAGTAATAAATCCACTGGATTATCGTAAAAACACCCACAGAAAAACCAAATTAGGATTTATTTTCCCTTTTGGTTTTATAATAAATCCATATAAGTAGGTAGGTACTAGTGCGAGGTACCTACCTACTAGTTAGGTACCTCGCACTTGTCCAGTAAAACCTTTCAGCCAGGCTTACAGCGATACGATATGGAGCGCTAAAAGCCATCCTGTGTGCGCTCGCTAGTTTCAGAGATGTGAAAGCTTGAACAATTTCAGTTATTCGCGAGTCGCAGGCGGGGAAGGATGCTCGCCGTTCCCGCTTTGCCGAACAAACCGTTCGGAACTTCCTAACTTTGTGTCAACTTGTGATTGTGAAATACTGATACTGGAATTGTAAATGAGTTTTAAAAATTGGTTCGTTGTAATCTTCAGTCACAAATAAACTGTGAGGGAAGGAAAAAGGATTTGAACTTGTGTAAGTAAGCAAATTAACCATTTGAATATTGATGAATGGGATAAACTCGAGCTATCTAAGAACGCATATATCAAACATAACGGTCTTTTCCTTGAGGAAACTGTATTCGTATTGAAGTGGTACTTTATTAGGTACATAAATCGAGTGCTTTCAGAGTATTGGCATGATAAACACCACGCTGCCGTCGCTCGCCCATTTTCATGGCATTACCTAGACGTACTGGAAATCTGGTTCTACTTATGTAACTCTACGGCATTGCAGGTTATTTATTTAAAGTTATTAGCCTCTTTTTGTCACAACACTGTATTGTTTTTTTTTATAAAAGTGTGTTGCTGAAAATCATGTTGTGGTAGGTACTTAGGTCACTTACCGAGTCATAATTAATTTTCTTTTTTTTCAAATGGTCGGGAAATAACTTAATATTATTTTAAATATTAACTTATTCTGAAACAAAATATTTTAAAATTACCAATAATATTTTATACTACTCAATTAAATAATTATGATTTACCAGGATTTTTACAAAGTTTTCTCATAACATGAAAAATTAATCATTTTCCATAATATTTTGCAACAATTTTTATATCCTATGTTGGCTTAGCAGTTTAGACGTTATTATATTAAATATAAATTGCGATAATCCATCGCTTGCCATGGTTGCAACACAGCAGGAGCATATTGTTTGAACTCTAATACCTAAATCTACCGAACCTAATGGTTTCTTACGAACCACCTTATCCACCAAACAAATCGGACGAAAAACTTGATAAGCAAGCCACGTAGACATACCATGGCTCAGCGGTTCTCTTTATTTGTAGCGTAATCAAGTACATTAAGGTGTCTATTCATCAGTGCCCTCAGGTCAAAGGTTAAAGGTTCGCAACACCTTCGAAAGTATTATACTCATTTATAAAAGTGTGATAAACAGACCTACAAATTTATTAAATGATAACGATTAAATAGGTGTAATTATTTAAATCTTGTAGATGTTTTTGTAGATGTTTAATCAATAACGGCTTACAAGGACCTTCGGTAAGTGTGTCTAGATTTTGTATTTTTTTTTTTTTTAAGTTTCATATTGAGACACGAAGCAACAAAATTCGATCTAAAGAAAAGCGGCCACATTCCTCTAAATCGTATTTTGTTGCTTCGTGTCTCAATATGAAACTTTATAAAAGGTATTAGAAAATTCTAGACACACTTACCGAGGGTCCTTAATAGCCGTTATTCATAATTGCTTCTCAGTCACGAGATAATATTTTTTTAAAGGAGTGATGCTAGTGTACCCTTGTACGCCCTCTTAACGAAGATGAACAAAACATGTAGTATAACATTGTGTTGTTATTATAACGCAGACAATATTATGAATGTTTTGAATACATCGTTCATAAGTCCGACTCTTGGCAACTACCTGACTTCCTTGGTTAGAATTGCCAAGTCGGGCGGAGCACACAGTTTGAGGTGAATCTGTTAGCTATTGTAGATGTAGTCTAAATAATCTAAGATTTTTACTAATCAGTCAAACTCAAAAGAAATAGAAAATTCTGCTCTATTGATAACCATATGACATGTCCTATGTGATTCGATTTTATTTAAGGTAAAAAGGAATCCGTTACGAAGTTACGTTTTCATCCTGACTGTAATATTATAATTAATAATATAATATTATTATTTTTGTAGTGTTTTTTCTTCTCAGCTCTTTAGCTGGTTTTTGCAACATTTACGGACCGAAGCGAAGTAAATGCAGCGTGTGGTGTGTTATATTATAATATTATTAATTTCAATGCTAAGAAAGCATACATTTTGTTATATTATCAATATAAATAACCCAATATATAAAGCTCACCTAACTCACCTTCCGGTGCGAGGCAATGGAAAATTATTAGATACAATTTTCAGTAATACAGTCACGTGCTTCCATAGTTTTAGCTAGAGAGAATTCGTTCATATTATTTCAGTTAGTAGGGCACGTCCACAGTTTGTTCAGGACGCACTGAATAAGTGAATATACCTACTATGTATAACTTTGTGAAATCTTTTTCGCCTGTTGTTTCTTTAAAACACGTCATGCCCGTGTTTCCCTAAGGGGTATCCAGAGGCGTAGGTGTGAGTGACGGCAGTGATGTGACCACATATCGGCCACAATTTAAAATTCCGGACTGTTGATGATTTATTTCTAAAAAGCTCAGTAACAACTTGTCCGACTACTGCCATGCTATTATGTAACTAAACATCTCATCGTGAAAACTTGGGTGAAGTGAGCTGTCAATAGTGTCAATCCCTGTGGAATGACAGCTCACTCCACGCTCACTTCACCTAAGTTTTCACGGTGAGATGGTTACAGAATAGCACTGCTGGTCTATGAATGAAGGCTCATAATTATTGTATTTTTTTATTTAGTGGCCAAGGGCAGGTAAATTCTTACGACGTATACCGCCATAACTTAGGCAGCTATCCATTCCCTAATTAATGGTTTATCCGCGTATTATCAGTAAGTTACTGAGTTCGATTATGTTCACTCCAGACACTATGGTAGACTAACTTGTAGCGAATATGCTCTAGTCACGATTACCAATAAGACGTACTTCATTTTTATTTATAAAAGTGGGAGGACTCATGAAGTAAGACTTTTATTGTCACGGAGGACGTGAAAACGACTGGAATTTAGTCACTTATTTGCATCATGCTTTATTTTTAGACATCCTGCTCTTTGCTATATTAAGTACTTAAGTTTTTAGGGGTTTTATCCTAAATTACAGTAGGTTAGTCTTGGATTAAAGGAAAAGTTATCGTGTGTTTAACTTTGGCCTAACATTGACTTCGCTACAAATCAAGAGCTTTCGTAGAGCTGTAACAAGATTTAGGACCTAAAGATCTGGGTCCGAACGATGTCTTCAATATTTGAGTACGGTTCGACGGGGGAACCTCTTAGTTACTCTTTCTTGTTTAAATTATGTACTGCAGTGCGACAAACGTCGTTGATTTAATTATTGCTAAACAGTTGGTCTGGTGGAGCTTACTTACCGATATTATCTGTCTGTAAAATAAAAACAGCGTATTGTATCTGTGTAAAACCATAATATTTATTTTGGTAAAATACATAATCATGTTTCAAGAGTTGTAAAGCCTTGACCAAAATCAATTTCAATAAAGATACAACAACTCTACAATTTTGTTCACTTACAGTTCCACAAATTGACTATCAGATGGTGTTAAACTCTATACGAACAAGAAATGGTGAAGTTATTTGTAAAAGTGAAAAGGACCTGACAATATGTGTAAAAACGTGAAGAACGTGTCATGGGAGACGGAGACCCTGATGGGCACTCCTCCGAAGTCAAAGTGGGGGAGCTTCGAGCCCAGGGCTGCGCTGTCTCATGTGGGGCTGTTCGTGGCGCTCATGCTGTACACGGGCGGGGGTGGATTGGTGAGTAAATACCACCCTATTCATAGCATTTTTCAACCTTTCACATGCCTCTGGACAGCTGGATAGCCAGCAGTATTTGTGAAAGCATTCATACGTTCCAGAATCTATCCGGCTCACCCATACATTCCTGGTACCTAGCCGAAACATTTGAAAAGCCCTTGTGTCATTTACCTTCAAAGCCTAGTATCCACTGGTAGGAACATTAGCTTTTCAGCTACATACATGTTCTTGCGTTGCGGAAAACATGTTGCTGGCAACACGGATTATTGCTGTGTTGCTGGCAACCAATATTTCGTATTAATGTTAAATAAAAGTTCGCAACATTTATGCCAGCAATATTTGTAGTTGTGCAACATTGCACCAGGCTCATTTCAAGTTGCGCAACGTTTTTGCAGCAACATTTGAAGCTGCGGGAAAGATTATTGTGCAACTATCAAAGTTGCGGCAAAGAATGTGGCGCAACTTTTGAAGTTGCGGAAAAGAATGTGGCGCATCTTTAGCTCAACTTTCTTTCCAATGATGACGAAGCTTGAAGGAAAAGTATTAACTTGCTTTGCCAACGATTCGTTCAGCGTCAATTCAGAAAACACACATTGAGACGTAGATAAACGTATTATTATATAAAGGATTATGGAGAAAATAAATGAAAATGGTAAGTTGTCATCATCACATAACAGTATGGCCGCAAAAGTTTCTTAAGATCAACTTTAACAAAATTAATCTCAGTTTAAACAGGTCGTAATGCATTAATTTAATATTCAAAGGCTTTTTTACATCGCGAGTAGGTTTACAATACACACGTTCTGTATAAATAAACTAAATCACATTTATGTCAAAATTAAAAACTTAACCATTCCTTACACATATACTACCTACTTAAACTTAATTATTCCCTTACTGATATAGTCCCGTTAAGTTACAGGACATATTATATTGTTTTAAACATTGCGCGTATTAAAAATCAGCAAATTCATCTTCGTAAAGGCATACAGATCTTTCTTTTAGTTTTTCATTTTCAAAGGCTTCAAAATTTGTTGTATCTCCGGGGGATTTCACGTTCGGTACAAACGGAGGTTGTATCCGACTATTCAAAAGATTGTCCCAATCAATTTCTCTAAACCATTTGTGGTTCTTAAAATCCAAAACGCCACCTTTAAGTACGCCGTAACGCTTAGTTACATCTACTTGAAGAACACGTCCAACTAGATCTTTTAATTCTGGAGTAAAATGTGCCGGGCTCCTGTATTTCCCAGCTACAATTTTCTCGTAAATTCTCATGGGGTCTGAAGCATAGAATGGTGGATGACCAGCACTCATTTCGAACAGTAGAATGCCAAGTGACCACCAGTCCACCGACATCCCGTACCCCTTACTGAGTACGATTTCAGGAGCCAAATATTCTGGAGTTCCACAGAGCGTCCATGTCCGGCCACGTATCAACTTACAAAACCCAAAATCGGTAATTTTTATATATCCCGTTTTGTCAATTAAAATATTTTCTGGTTTCAAATCACGGTAAACCAGCTCACATGAATGAAGATATTCTAAAGCAAGAACTACTTGAGCACCATAAAATTTCGATGAGGTTTCCTCAAATTTTCCCATCTTACGTAAATGAGTAAACATTTCTCCTCCAGATATGAATGGCAAGACAAAATAAATATACACATTATCCTTAAAATAATACTTCATGTAGACAACAAAAGGGAAGTTCATACCGCACAGAATCTTCTTCTCGTAATAACTGTGCTCAACTTGCTTTAATTTGACAACTTTGTCTTTTTCTAATGATTTCATAGCATAGTATTTGCCAGAATTCGAATGCTTCACGAGATAGACTACTCCAAAGGCTCCATTGCCAAGAACTTTGTATATTTGAAAGTCAGTCAATTGGGCATTACTTTCCGACTTTTGATTCCATGAATCTATAAAATCTTGATGTAGCTTACGTAAATATTGACTGTATTGTTGTTGTTTTGCTTGTGTATACCCACTCTCAAAGTCTTCGCCCATGCTCGCTTCGCTTCCTATGCCGAGCAGTTTGAAATACTTGCGGACTATTACAAATTAATAAAATAAGATACCGATTGGCCTGGTATAATCAGTACCTATTTTATTAAAACTACGAACAATAAAATAACCACTGAAATGGCATGCTTCTGAATCTACTGATATAACAAATGAAAACTATTTTGTTTTTTTTTCTGAAGTTTTCCTATAAAATATATTTTTAATAAGTGAGTGGAGTAATCTTCTTTTTGCTAAGTTGGCTACGAAGGTAAGGTGAGGTTTCATTGCGGTTGCGTTGGTGTTGTCTTCTTCCTTGTGAAGGGGAACGAGTACTATCTAAACTTTGATTCACAAAAGTTTATCCTGAAAAAGCGCGGGAAATTAAAAAAAACTCTGGACTGGGGCGTTTGCCCACTTATCCGTATCCGGTCTGTATTCGATTTGTGTTCGATAAGTAAAAAAAACGTACGGGTAATTCACTTCCTAGCGTTTGCGCACTTATCCGTATTTGATTCGTTTTATTTGATATCCTGGGCTTCGATCCGTCAAAAAATGACGTGAAGAGAGAATTGAATTTACGAATCAAACACGAACCTAATACGAACCGTATACGAGTGAGTGCATAAACGTCCATACAATTACTAGGATGGCCAAATCGGATCGGAAACGAACACGAACCGGATACGGATAAGTGCGCGAACGCCCTTATTATCACTGAGTTTATTAGGAATAAATCATTTAGATACTTGGCAAAAAATATGATTATTTAAATTTCATGGTAAATTTTTTAAGTATCAGCCAAATATGGTGGTTCGACATTATTTTCTCTACAAGAGCTACCAAATTACGCCTCTTTACGCATTTTCCCTGTATTTACAAATATTTTACATACGGTTGATTTTCATCAGTTTCGTCAGTTAAGAGGGCGCCTAAAGGTCCACTAGCGCCACTCTTTAAAAAAAATATTATCTCGTGACTGAGAAGGAATTATGAATAACGGCTAGACAGGACCCTCGGTAAGTGTGTCTAGAATTTTCTAATACCTTTTATAAAGTTTCATATTGAGACACGAAGCAACAAAATACGATCTAAAGAAAAGTGGCCACATTCCTCTAGATCGTATTTTGTTGCTCCGTGTCTCAATATGAAACTTTATAAAAGGTATTAGAAAATTCTAGACACACTTACCGAGGGTCCTGTCTAGCCGTTATTCATAATTCCTTCTCAGTCACGAGATAATATTTTTTTTAAAGAGTGGCGCTAGTGGACCTTTAGGCGCCCTCTTAAGCTACGGTTTCCTAGAAGAGCGGTGGCCGCACTTAACGGCCGCTGTGGCGACTGTCATGAAAATTATGACAGCGACAAATATTTAAATCGTTAGATTCGTCCTACCGGGTCAAAAGATAGTCGGTTTTCTGTTTCATTTTGACACCTCTGACACACAATGACGCAGTGACTACACTTGTTTATCACGGAAACGCTATTTCATAATGTGTGAGCTCGCTCTTCTCAGTATGGACACTTTTTCTTGTGACTGAGTACGGTGAGGGCAAATCTAGCGATTGAAATCTTTGGGGGGCGGGCCTTGACTTATTGTCAAATACTGGTGAAAATTACACATTTTCATAACGTCCGTGAAAATTACAGATTTTCATAAGATGGAACAACTTTTCTAAGAAACCATAGCTTTACAAAACGCGACGTAAATTACGCCGGATATGTTTCTGGTAATTTCAAAATGTCATGAAATGAATGAAATGTTCAAAACATCTGAAGTCCTAATGTCAATAGGCTTAATCGAATCATAAAATTTCAGAACGAAGTGGGGCTGGTGCGTTGACGCGCAGTTGATATGCAAAATGATGGTTATGACATATATTCCGATATAAATAATTATGACTTAAATTTTATGGGTACCCAGTAAGAAACTATTTCAAAAACAATGCACGTCGAGCTTTTATCACATATTATTGGTGGATTTCAGCTTGTGCTCTCATTAAAGCTAAATAACTACTTTACAACTTCATCTGTCATTACTTTCGTCGTAGAGTTTGTATTTTAACCAATATTCTATTCGGATATTGGTAAACCACTTTGAACTTTTTTGGAAAAATGCCCAATATTTGAAGTGCTTTATTTGGGGTTCTTTTGGAGCCACACTACGGCTGCGCTCAATCAAACTACTGCTGCTACTTTCGAAATGTAATGATAGTTTTTCCGTAGGATGCACCTTTAGTCGAAAACTAAAAGTGCATCCTACGGTACATCCAACTTTTAGGTTTTTCGGGCACCACGCAGTTAGCACAGGTCTTTCGAAGCTGCAAACTTGGTTTTACACTATTGGTACAACTATCTTAACCACATCCCAAAAAAATTGTACCTACTGTGTAATTTTTCGTAAACGTGTACAGGGGGCTTAACGAGATTTTTGTGTCTACGGTGACTGGCCTATAGTGACTTTTGAAGAAGAGACACCACAATTTTAACCAGTACCCTAATTACGTAATACACGATCAATCACAATCTGAATCGTTTTGAAACAGATTGCTAATCCATTGCTTCGTGCGTTCGAAATAAAAATCTGCTCAACAACGTAAATAACACAATGAATGTTGTTGACCTGTCAAATTGAAACAGATTGGTCGGAATTGTCAACGAAAATGTGTTGCGTAATTCGATAGCTGATCCTTAATTTATTCAAATAAATAAATTAATAGTATAATTACTTTTAATTAATTTTGCATTTTATTCAGTATAATATTTACATTATAATAATATATACGCCAACAGGCTTATAATAATAATAATTATGTACTATCGAGGACACTGGCGCCTGAACACTTTTCGACCTTATAGCCTAAGTAATGGAAAGGTCGAAAAGTGGTCAGGCGCCTGTGTCCTCGGTAGTACATGTTGTACATGTATGCATATAAAAACCAATAAGCTCGCCCCCTACTACATGGGACTTAAACATAACTGGCGATATGTGGGTGTACTATAGGTACAGCTCTGCCTAACCCTTTGGGGAATACAGGCGTGATGTTATGTTATGAGTATATTTAAAAAAAACTGGATGCATCATTTTTTGCCACAGTCACATCTGCGACAGTGGCGACTCACTAATTTCATAGATAACCTGGTCAACGCCATGAAATTAGTAAGTACTTTATGGGACTAAATACACAGATAACGTAATATCCTAGCTAAATCAATCCTAAATGTCTTTAGAAATAGTACATAGTGATTCCGTGCTAAATGCAGATTCAAGAGCAAACCATAGATAAACGTAAAAAAAAAAAACATTAAATATCTGTTTAACAACGTTACAGTCCATGACTTGGTCATCTGTGTGTCATAGGATAGTTACATGACGTCTGACGCGTCTGATGTATCATCGAACGTTTTATGTATGTTGTATAACTTTTATTATTTATTTATATTTTCGAGGCGTTTCAGTTATTTGGATAGAATTTTTAAATGGAACATTCAATTGCATGTAACGAGGTATGCCTAAATACTCTCTACAATATCATGAAGAACACACACGATATTTAGAAATGCTGAAAGAGGATTTTTATAAAAGGTTTAAAGAACCCGTTGTAGTTGAAAAGTCACCAGAAAATTATGACAGAATCAAAGCAATCGGTAACGGAGCTTACGGGGAAGTATTTTTAGTAAGAGACAAATGTACGTTCGCCTACCACGCGATGAAAGTCGTCGATAAAACCGTAGTAGTTGAGAGGAAACACGTAAAACATTTAGTACTTGAAAAGGAAATTCTTCTTTCTATTAAATTTCCGTTCATAGTCGGCCTAGACACTGCTTTTAAAGACAACATGTATCTATATTTTGTCTTGCCCTATATCTGTGGCGGAGAAATGTTCACTTATTTACAGAAATTTGGAAATTTTTCTGAGACCTTGGCAAAGTTCTATTGCAGTCAAATAGTGATGGCATTAGAATTCATGCATTACTGTCGTATTATTCACAGAGACATAAAACCAGAAAATATATTAATAGACAGTACTGGGTATGTTAAACTGTGTGACTTTGGATTTTCGAAAATAATAAAGAAAAAAACTTGGACATTATGTGGAACACCCGAATATTTGGCACCAGAGATAATTATGTCTAGGGGGTATGATTTCGGAGTCGATTGGTGGGCGGTCGGTGTTTTGGTTTATGAAATGGTTGTCGGAATCCCGCCATTTTTTGCATCAGATCCTAGCAAACTTTATGAAAAAGTGTTAGAAGGCCAATATAAATGTCCAAAAACTGTGAGCCCGGAGTGTAAAGGATTACTCAGAGGGTTTCTTCAAGTGGAACCATCAAAACGTTTGGGTGCTGGAAAAGACGGTTTACTTACCATTAAAACTAACGCATGGTTCGCTGAAGTAGACTGGTCGGGAGTCCTGAGCCAAAAAATACCACCTCCGTTTGTACCCGACGCGCAGGGTCCGGGAGAAACCACAAATTTTCCCGAAGTAGCCCAAACAAAACTTAAAAAGGCTTCGAAATGTCTCTTTGCAGAGGAATTCAAGGACTTTTAAAGTTATGTTTTGCAAATTATTGTGGTTCTTTAATGATTTTAAGACAACTTTTAATAATATTGTTTACAATTTAATAAATCGTGTCTGCTTTAAGCAAATAGTAAATGTAGATCATTCTGTGAAATATACGTATTTTCTGAATAAATCCGTAACTATTACTTTAACTCTACACACTCTACTAACATTACACATGCCTGCATAACGGACAGTCCTCTGTGCAGGGCGTGCATGGAGGCTGAGGAGACTGTTGCGCACGTGCTCTTTGAATGCACGGGCGTCACCCAGATTAGAACAGAAACCCTCGGGTCACCCAGCTCCTACACAGATGTTCTGAACAGACCAGGAGATTTAATTATCTTCTGAAGGGAGGTGGGCTGGTTGACATAACCACCAAACGGCCGCTATGGCCCACGCATAATGGTCTACCTGACGGACTAAGTGCGGAAACCAAACATTTTAACATACAACACATACACACAGTATATTATCTTCATGAGATTTTTAATTATTTCCTTTTGAAGCTTTTAGATATAGTTTTTTGTACATAGTTTGTATGGTCTGGGCCGTTACTGAGCATACAAACTACAAAAAATTAAATTGCTGCAAACTATATTTAATTTCTTGATAACAAAGACCAAATATGCATACAGCATAAGCTTATATCCTTTGGCCAATATCCAGTTAACATCATCCTAAAACATGGTTTAGCCATTTTATGAAATATAAGCTGCACTCCGCGGTTTCACCCGCATAAGTCTCGATCTCGTGGGAATATCGGGATATAATATAATTATCATATGTCGTAATCCAGGTCATGGTCCATGTGCCAAATGTCATCTAAATCTGTTCAGCCGTTTTAGCGTAAAAGTGTGGGTTATTCCACTAATCCCCATTGACAATCCCCATCAATGGAGATTTGTGAACTTTCTTGTCCACAGGACAATGGACATGAGTTCACAAATCCCCATCGGTTTATAAATAAAAATAACATATTATATAAGAATCACGAAGTCTTTATTTCTTACGGAGGTAAGGACGCATTGGTTATTTTTATAATCAAATAAATTAAAGTAATGACTAAATTAATAGGCTTAGTATAAAATATTTCTGTCATGTCCTATTACAGTCTAAACTTTACTACAAAATTTAATCTTTTGGAGATCAACATTTAAATTACTTTATGGTAACTATGTGATTGATTTATTTTAGAACTTTTGTTTATTCGTATTTTGTGTTTCACGAACTGTGTCCAAATAAACGATATTTTTCCTGTTGTTTAGTTGAGTCTTTACCTAGTCTAGCGGTGCCCCTTTTATTAAAAAAAATATCTCGTGAATAAAGATGCTTATTAAATCAAAATCTATTTATTACATTCACTCAGTGAGACATCCAAATATTCCTATCCCATTTTTCTAATACATAGCTTACAAAATAAAGTTATACTCTAAATAAACCACTGTTTTGTTCAAAAAACCCTCACTAACTTTGCCCCTGAGAAACGCGAAAAGATGAGTTATTGCAAAAAAAAAATACAAACGGAACTGATAGTGAGTGACTGGCTTCGAAACCACTTATTTTTTCTTTGTAACTAACAACTAACATTATTTAACCGAGACCTCGTGGCTCGATTCAGGTGTCTGAGAGTGTATTATATTTCATGAAATGGTCAGGGTGAGGTGGTCGTGACGGCCCAGTGGTTTTAACCTTTTGAACGCCAGAGAATAAACGCACGCGCGTGCCCCCCATGCCAAGCCACAATTTCACCGCAAATACCTACAAAAAGAAAAGGGATTCCAAAACTTTATAGATAAATAAACATTTTTGTCTGTAATTTTCGAATAAACACTACTCATGACATTGAAATTTATTTAACTTCGCACTAATTCCCACTATAGTAGTCAGTACACGGCATTTACAGAGTTTATCAATGTAAAAACAGACTTTAGGAGACAAAAAAACTCAAGTGCGTAATCATTTGATACGCCATTATTACGATATCAGCATCTCAAGATTCCGAACCGGACTCTTGAACCGGACTCTTGAACCGGACTCTTGAACCGGACTCTTGAACCGGGCTCTTGAACCGGGCTCTTGAACCGGACTCCTGAACCGGACTCCTGAACCGGGCTCTTGAACTGGACTCTTGAACCGGACTCCTGAACCGGACTCTTGAACCGGACTTTTGAACTGGGCTCTTGAGTGGGGCTCTTGAGTCATGCTCTTGAGTGAGGCTCTTGAGTCAGAGTCTTGATCTTGGGTCTTGAGTCAGAGTCTTGTGTCTTGTGATCATTACGACAGTCCAAAGCCTGCAAGTGTAATGGAAAATGTTATCACCTCTTAATTACAATACAATCGCCGTACGGTTAGGTACCTACTGCCAAATTATTATTAGTGAGCGTTTCGTTCTCCGTCTCACTTACGAACATACCTTAAGTTAGACAGAGAGTGAAGCGCCAGTAACGACGGCTGAACGAACGGATTTCGCTTCGGGAGTAGGCCCCCTGGTTCTTTTGACAGATGGTTAATTTTGTATGTAGATAAAAAACAATTAAAAAAAAGCTATTATTTAGGTAAATAAAAAATAGGGTCATCGCTTTAGATTTTGAAATAATATTTGTTTTGTTTTTTATTTACGTAATGTAAACAAACAAATAAAATAAATAATTATTATAATTAATTGATTAATAATTTAGCGAATATCGAAATTAGACCTGACTAGATTTTGTTTTTGATTCTATAGCTGCTATACTCGTAGGGTGGTTTTATAAGACTGAATCTTATAATTGGTTTATCCAGATACCAATTGATGCAAAAATAATATAATCACATTATTTAAAGTTAAAGTTTCACAATAATTTTAGTAAGGATTTACGATATTATCAATCATACGTCACATCACTAGCGGTCACGTATAGAAGACTTTGGCGTGTGAGAACACTCCTTTTTAAACGTTTAATTTCTCCTTTTTGTCATTTAATTTCTCAATAACCATGGTATAATTTAATTCGTTTCCAGCAATTAAATATGGACAAGAGCTTAAATATTTAAGGTGTACAAATAAAAACACAAAAGTAGTGATTCAATTTTTTATTTCGTGATAAAGTGCACCGCATTTTTTGTCACATATTTGTGTTGTTGGCGTACAGGGCACGCGCTTGCTTGTCACGTATATGTGACAATGGCGTTCAAAAGGTTAAAGCCCCGCTGCTCATGCACGAGATTGTGGGTTCAATTCCGCGTAAGTACCAATGTGACTATTACTATTCATTAATGTACTTTCTGAGTTTTAACTTGGATATTACTGACATCGTGAGGAAACCTGAACTTGTAGTAGTCTGAAATCGCTAACCCATCTTGAGCAAGCGTGGTGATCAATATTCGTGTCCTCTCTGAAGAGATCAGAAGAGGCCTTTTTTATTTTTTCTTGGGTAATTATCAAATAAATTCTCCCGCTCTGGCCGGAGCGGGAGGGCATCTCAGTCAGACTCTTAATGACTAAAACTCACCCGTGTTCCTTCAGTTGCCTGTACGTAGCCAGGGGCCACGGTATCCCTCTCGGACTTTCCCGCGACCCGGCATCGGTCCTAGCAGACCCTGTCAGTTGTGCTGACATCTCTTTGAGGCGCGCGTGGAACACAACGCGCCGACGACCCGGGCCCCATGCCCTCTCACTCCGCACCATGGCCTGAGCCAAACTGCGGGAATGCTCCAGGAAGTTCCACTGGTTGTCGAGGACGAGTCCTAAATACTTCATCGTCGACTCGACGCTGATGTGAACCCCATCCCCATACGCCACCTGGAAACCTGACGGTGGCGCGTTCCGAGGACCATGAAAACACCATGGCCTCGGGCTTGTGCAGGGCCACCTCGTATAAAAGGGTGGCATTGTATATAAGATATTAGGTAGATTAATAGAATACTCCCTAAAAGTAAAAAAAAAAAAAAGGATAGCTTCACTAGGCCGAAAAAATTGCTGTACATGTGCTCTGAGGATGAGTGTAGGAACTCGCAAAACAATAATATTTATTCTCTGTGGCTGAGGGTGTTGATGTCCGCACCGCAGCATTTTGGTCAACTAGATCGAAAATAAATCATTTTAAAATGGATCTGATATAGGTCACCAATCTCATCGTACACTAGTCAAGTATGCAGGATATATTATAGTGTGACACAAGTGTGTTCCCAAATACAGGTGCACTCTCTTTTCTCTCACTCTCATAGTACGATTTGACACGAGCGTCGACCGGGAAGAGATCAGTCGCAGGACCAACGGAATCACGTGTTTTCCGAGCCACGAGGGAGTGTTACACTGCCAGCTTTCTAACTCCGGGCTGCTACTGAACAATTCTTAATGGAAACCAAATAGGTATCACTTTGCATAACCTGGGTGTAGAATCCTAGAACTCGCGCTTAGCCAGTCGCGCTGGCGACGTCGACGGACGGGCCAGTAAAGCCTGTATTTGGTCACAAGGCCTCCCTTTTTTTACTTCTCTTTATCTTGTTATACGGCTACTGAAGATGAATACCTGTCTTTAGATGGAGGAATTAGCTGAACTCATTCTCTCCATTTGATAATGTCTATGATGTTTTTTTTTTTACTATTTTGGGTTGGAGTTGATTGAGGTGAAGTATTTTTTATTATCTTCTACCACGCTCATATATGTCAGACCGAATAAAAAGCTAAGACATAACGCTGCGAACAACGGTGAAGCATGCTAAAACTACACCACCGCTCTATGCTTAAACTCACACATTTACAATCCAACTACAATCAAAGTACACCTCACTAAAGCTGGCTTCACACTATGAGATATAATATGATTGTTGAGGTTAGTCCGCTGGCCTTTGTGATTGATCGAATTTGTTTTTGATAACTATATCAAAAGATGAGTTTATTTTTGAGGAGAGGCTAATGTTAATTTCTTTCATATTTAGCCGGCTAAACTTAAGCCGTATCCGCTTGGCTAAAAATGTAGTAGCAAATGAAAATGGCTGAAAAGTAGGTTAGGTTAGGTTAGAACTGTGAGTGGAGGCCAGCAGGCAACGGGTGCGGGGGCACCCTCGCCTGCATCGCACAGGCCTCCACCAGTGCCGGACGGGAATGGCCAGGTGCTCCCGGTCATTCCCGTAGCCCCCCAAGGTGGGGGGCATGTGGGGCCCGCCAGCTAGACGGGCATGCGCCGGGAGGGCTGTGGATGTAAAGGCTGAGCCGGTTTCCCATGGCCCTCCCATCACGGCGATGCGGGAGCACCGCTGAATTTTTAGTGGGTATACTGTATTTAGACAGGAGTCCCACATACCCCGACTCGTCCCCCACGAGCCGGGGATGCGTAACGCATTTCTCAGAGATTAAAAAAAAAAAAAAAAAGGTTAGAACTGTGACACAACCCACGAGCCGAGCGAGCGAAGAGAGCGGTGCCGCGACAGCGGCCGGCGAGTGTAGTGTAGTGTTTTACAGCGAACTAACCTCAACAATTAAACAAAATAACAAATGACAGTGACTCAATGACAGTGACAATGACAATGCAGTCCTTACGTTACTTTAGCCGAGACGAGGCAGTGCCACTATTATGCCGCTAGCGGCACTCTATACACTGCTTTTTTATTTGGTTTGACACTTATAATGTAAATTTGCCTTTACCTGCGGCTTCGCTCGAGTAGAGGTCGGAAATGACTTGATAAAAAGTATCCTTTGGCTTAATATAGAACATGATCGAAAGTGCCTGTGAATTGTTTACTTAATTGAAATAAATTGAATTTGAGTTTCATTCCAAATCCTTTCAACGGTACATGCGTGATTGAAAAACAAACTTGTATATTAAGTAATATATATTATTAAATAGATTAAAGTAGGATAGTCCGGATGTTTGTGAATTTGGGTCGTCACGCCTTAACGACTGAACGGATTTGAATGCAATTTGGTAGACCATGGCCTGTATTAGGACATAAAATGTGAATGGATTCACGTCACCGACATGCTCGCGCCGTAGTGTTGTACTATACAATATAGATGGCGCTAAAACCAGTTTTAAGTTTTCTCTTCTGTCGGCAGTTCCCATGACTGCTTATTTTTTATCCTGGTAATACTATAACGGAAAAAAATCCAAGCCAAAATAAAACGATTTAATAATTACAGCGTCCATATAATAAAACTTTTTTTTTGGGCGATAATACCACCTACTATTACCGGTTAAATGGAATACTATGGGGAAAGCCTTTTACAGTATTTTTTTTGTTTCTGCTTAGGTGTTCCGAGCTTTGGAGTATCCCGCTGAAATGGCCAAGCAGGAGTTTCATAGAGAGAGACTACTTACCGAGAGGTGGAATCTAATACGTTTCGTGTCTGAGCGCACCAATAACGGTACGGACAATGATGGCGCCGAAAAAATACTTAGCGATTATTTAGCCGTGTATGAGAGGGTAAGTTACTTGTGTCATAAAGGCCATACATGGTAAGTTCCGCCTACAGATCCGTCTGATCTCGCGAAAATCAGCCATGCTATTCTGTAAACATCTCACCGTGAAAACTTGGGTGAAGTGAGCTGTCAATAGCGTCAATCCCTGTGGAATGACAGCTCACTCCACGCTCACTTCACCTAAGTTTTCACGGTGAGATGGTTACAGAATAGCACTGCAGTACCGTATGTGGCTGTTACGGCCTATCATTCGGTGTCTTTGGTTGAATTTTCGCTTTTTGCGACCGACTTCCGAATTTAAAGTTATTTTTTCATTTGTAGTGTTTTTTTTGGAAGTCGGTTGTTTTTTTATTTTTCACTATTTATTGTGTTAACAAATTCGAGTACCACTACCTGCTATGTAAATGACAGTCTTCTTCTTCTTTCGTGTGGTTAGCGAACCTGGTGTCAGAGTTTTAAAGCCGCCTATGGACCTCTGACTTGGCTTCACATGCCGTCGAGAAATATCTCTCAGGCATGCCAGTTTCTCACGATTTTTTGCTTCCCCGTTTTTTAAGCAAGTGATAATTATACAATACGCACATGAATCCGATAAGTCAGAGCCTGTGCGTGCCTTGGGTTCGAACTCGAGACCTATGATTTGGCAGTCTGACGGTCACACCACTAAGCTATCACTGCCATCAAATAATAGTGACAGGAACTTATTATAACATCATCCTCATAGACTAACACCCGAATACTGAAACGCCACTCAAAACTTAAGCGTTACTTAAAACTAGTTTCAACCAATCAAAAGGCTTTAAACGAGTCATAAGTAACGCTTAAGTTTTGAGTGGCGTTTCAGTATTCGGATGTTAGTGGGAAAAATAATGTATTATTGAAGCTAACTCAAAACCTACCCAAGCGAAATTAATAAAATTTATATGGGACCACCTCTGAAGTACCTATCAAAGAAAAAAGAATCATCAAAGTAAATTCATAATTGGCGGAGTAATTGCGTAACAAAACATACAAAAAAAAATCATACAGTCTAATTGAGAACCTCCTCTTTTTTGAGGCCGGTTAAAAAAAGGAGGATGACGTTACAATAAAGAAATGTATAATATCGAGTATGTGCACATCCGGACCGTGATCCGGACATACTGACCTGGAGCAGATTCGTCTGTTTGATTTATCTCTCTATTGGGCAGTAGCACAAGAAAAGAGAGGCCTATGATGCTGATGCCCCTTAGGAACAATGTACAAATATGCGCTTCAGTTATTAGAGAACCATGAAAAATATTTTAAGTGTAGTAAAATTGCTATAATATTAAGGAATTCACAGAGCTTCATTCTGAGATAGTACTTTATTACAAGACTTATCCTGTGACTCTGACTGCAAACTTGGCCTTATATATCGGGTGTAAAAAGACACTTTCCGAAGCCGAAAGCCACATATTCTACCCATTATTTGCATCATTTTTTTCCACTAGACCATACCTGGGAATCCACTGGTTCTGGAGATATTGAAGGTCAAAGTCGCATTTTTTTTTTTTACTTTTTCACGAAAATGAATTCTATGCGATAATACGAAACTTTTTTCCAAACAAACATTACCTGAATTTTAGATTTATCTTAACAGATTACGCATTTGAAGTTACAAAAAGGCAATGAACAACAAGTACCTACCTACGTAGCGTAGGGGCGGAGCTTAACTAACACTGAATCCGATCATTCAAGCGTGGGTTCGCGTTACATTGCGCGCAATAAAAACTAGTTTTTTTTTATTAAAAAAAAAAAAATTACGGTTCCCAGCAATAATTTTTGCGCAAAGCTACTTAGCTATACGTACAGTATGCGTAGTTTACGGCTTTGTGATGTGTCTTTTTACACCCTGTATATCTATTTTAGAAGACACTATTTGTAGTTGTTATTGAATTGAAAGTACGAAAGGAAGAATGAAAAATTGTTTATTCTGCAAACTAACAAACTAAACGCACATTACAAAAAAATGGCATAAAATGCTCCTTTAAAAATTTGCCAAAAGCCTCGTATTCAATATTCAAAGGTAACAAAAGTTTGAAAAAATTTGCTTTGAGTAAGTTATGCTGCATAAATTGCATGCATGAGCGGGAATTATCCTACATAGGTTCTTGGTAGATACTCGTAGGTCTTATCTTCAAGCTGCAGTGGTTATGCTACAAAAAAATCACTTTTGAATTTTGCTACATGTAGGTATACACCTGACATACACCATACATGTTTCCTGACTGTACTATACTACTTGGCAGCTCTGAACATAGGCACTACAAACTTTCGCGCATGTTCTCTCACCCACACTCGCCTCATGTCACCATTTGGTTCCTAAAAAATGTTATTGCGCAGCCTTCTGCGCGAAGTTCGGAACTGTCAAGTTCTATCGGCCGTATTGTACATAAATATGAAGGTATTGAACCAAGAACCTAGAATGTATGGATCTTGTATTTCTTTGATCGACTACCACAAACTCAGTTTCCCTTCGATTCACAAAATGTTTAAATTATTCATTTATCATTTGAAAAGGTGCTGGAAGAAGCGTCCTCGAGCGGATTGGCGTTGGAAGTGGAGAATAATTTCCCACCAGTAGAAGAAAAATGGAGTATACTACAAGCTGTGTTTTTCTCTTCGACTGTGCTCACCACAATAGGTGTGTACGATGATGTAAGCATATTATTTATTTGGCACTTGAACAAGGATTTATGAATATCCACCTGAATACTAGTTGGAAAAAAAAACGTAATTAAATTCCAATGGTGAATATAATCTCGCAAAGAAAGATTCTATTCATGTCGCAGTTTTGTTGCTTATATTCGTTTTGAGCACTTGAGTAACTTAATTGCATAGATATACCTGATAAATGACGTTATTTCTGTAAGTAGTACACATTTACACGTCAATCGTATTTTCAAAATAAAAACTAGACGAGGTGGGCTTTTTATATCTGACTACTCTGAGAAGAAAGGCCGCAACAAACTCAGAGGTCACAGTATCTTTTAAATTCCAGATCTTGGTCAGATCACCTACATCGATCGATTCTACTAATTACACCAGATAAAAATGTATAGAATGGAATTTATAGATACCAAGTTACAATAAAATAAACATCGCAATGTAATCATGACTCACTGCTAGCAAAAAGCCTCCTACAAAGATAACCACTAGTAATTTCTCACGTTCAACATGGCTTCAGCAATGCTTTATCACGATTAAGTTTTTAATTTACAATACTGTTTGCAGGTTACGGTAACATAGTCCCGGAGACCTTCTGGGGCAGGTTATTTTGTATCGCATACGCGCTCATTGGAATACCTTTAACGCTGACCGTCATCGCTGACTTGGGACGAGTGTTCGCTACACTAGTCTCTATCATTGCAAAACAATTACCTGCGATGCCTAGTAAGTACAAGTTAGTTAAGCAACATAGTTCCTACACATGGATTGGTTATTTGAAACGTATCTGCTATATTATTTTTCAATTATCCAAACCAGAATTGTTTAGTTACTTTGATAAATAATGTATATGTGTATGTTTTGCACGATGTATACGCCTTGCTTTTATACTTTTGAATTTGACATCTTTGTAAACTTTCAGAATGCTGCAGTCGAGTTTCCGAAGCAAATCCCGCCGGACAAAGATCCTTATATGCCTTTGGGGCTGTAGGTTTTCTATTCCTGTACTTGTCAGCTGGGGCAGGTTTATTCAAGATGTGGGAAGACGATTGGACTTTTTACGATGGATTCTATTTTTGTTTTATCACCATGACCACAATTGGATTCGGAGATATCGTTCCTAGTAAGTATTTTATTTGTTGAAGTATTTGCTTATACCACATCTAAAGTAACTTTTAATTCAGTGATATTAAAGTTAACATATATTTTGCAAGCTAAATTATCGCTCTTCGTCGTAAAGTGCGTGAACCGATTCCAAAATACTTTTTCGCTTTTCCCAGAAAGACCAAAGTACATGTTGATATGTACGGTATACATTTTAATCGGCTTGGCACTTACTTCGACGATTATTGAGCTGGTGCGGCGGCAGTATGCCCAGTCTTGGCAGCAGCTGCGGGCGCTGTCCGGCCCTCTGGCAGACACTCTGAGGAGGCTCGGCGACGCCGGCAGAGGGGTTGATGTCTCTGCGCTACACAGCGACCTCCGCAAAGTACTTACCGTGGTAAGTAGCTATTTATGTTCACTTTGACGCGAAATGAGGTCACTGAAATGAATCTTAAGTTATTTGAATGTTGGCATCTACGTTGGCATACAAATTGCAGTGAAATGCATTCAAAGCTTCGAGCCGGGAGATCAGAGGTTTGTGATGACAGATGTTCCTTGATAGTATAAACACGGGCTACTTGCGCGACTCCGTGATTGATGCCTTGTTTAAAGAAGCAAAAAAGTACTCACATGTGTAAATGTTTAAATATGTAAACATTCAACCAGTTATAGTTAAGATATTTTATCTAATAAATATGAGATTTGTGAAGATATTTTTATAAGTTTTCAATGATATAAATGTTTTGCTAACCAAGTGATTTATGTAATAATTTCCTTACTAAACTCTTACTGCTGTGATTGTGTCTTGTTTATTTAGGTCAACTCCATCCTTTAGTTTTACTTGTTTTTGTGTTGGAATGTGAACTCCAATTTGGATTTGTGAATAACCTACTTGCTTCTCGTTTAATAATATGAATGTCAAACCTTGTCTGTTACAAGGTAACTGAAGGATGTGTTCATTGACTGCATACCGATTTTTGTCAGCAGTAAAAGATAGTGGACAGTATAGTTTACAAAATATATATTTTACAGAAAAGCTATACGGGTCCCGATACTATGGTAAAACCTCGGACCTCACCTCCCAAGGTATTTTGCCAGATTTCAACAAAGTAACTATATTTCTGGCTTTTGGGATCATTCACAGTTAAATATACATATGTACATAGTCCTCTTATTTTGCAGCTTACAATTATTACGCAGTTTTATTTACCACCGCGACATTATGAGGAATGTACACAAAATGAGGCACGACTTGCTAAAGTCCATACGCCAGTACTGCAATATCGATATTTGAAATAAGTTTAATTTTTTTCTTAGATATCTTAAAGCTGATGAAATAACGAATGATGTTCATTACCAGCGCAGTATTTTATGAGAGAATTACTCGATACTTCGCTAGTAATGACTTGTATAGAGCTTGCCTAACGCCACGTCGAGGCCGCTTCAATGTCGCAAGATACATACACCCTTTTAGCTTTAGTGCTCAATAAAATTCACGTTTCGTGCAGTAATGCTTGCCTTATTTTATAATGCTTTTACACTGCGGGATAAGTATTACTGCTTTTCTAAATTGAAAACGCTGGCTGTCCATTTTCGTAGATCAGTAAGTAGATCAAATGAAAAATTGGAGATGTTAAAAATTGTTATGAGTATTCTCTGTAGTGCTTTAAATAAGATATATGGGTCTGTTACGATCGGGGAAAAAATATCAGTATCGAATTTTACAATCCGTAAGATGAATGTCTTAGCGTATTTTTATAGTTTCCGATCTAGTGGTCATAAAACTGGGAACTATTATAAAAGTGCGTCAGAGTTGCGACCTTCGTACAAAAGATCCGACAGTTTCGTCGTAGTTGACCGATTTTGTTTTCCAACTTGATAGGGTTTTTTCCTTCACCCGCAGTTCTGCTCGATAGGATAAATGATATTGATGTTACTTCCGAGCAAGACTTGTAAGCTAATTTTAAATTATGGGCACTTTATTATACCCTTCGTTTGCATGTTCCACACAAATTCACATAATATGTGTATGTAGATATAGTTACATTATAGTCGGCTAGTAGTAAAATTGAATTCTAGTGTTCCTCGCTGGTTAAATGTGGCCAATAAAACACATAAAGCTTTCATGCAACACATGCGGTTACTAAAATTGTAGATACACAACTCTTTGTGTATACGAATAGTTGTGGGGTCATAAAGTTGGTTAAATGATGCAGCAATGTACGAATAAAATCTTTAGAGAAGTGTTCTTCTCAGCAACAATATTTTTCTTTATGATTCCCGCTATTAAATATACTTTCTTTATGGTGGTCAAAAGCTTTGATTCCTTTGAATGTAGACAAAAACTTAACTGGAACCTATAGCCGTGGAAAATTAAATACTTTACAAAAAACATTCTGTAGGTTCCAGTGCCTATTCTCATTTTTAAACTCAAAGAATGAACTGAAAACAAAAGCATTTGTTACAAACGGTAATAAATGGAGCTCGCCGTCAAGCTATTTTCTTTTACTGCCAATTAAGCTTGTGCTCTTTGAATTTTTTGAACAGAAGAGTTGCAAAGTCCAATTCCGAATTTTTATTTAGCTCTACTGCTGCTTTCACAAAAGGAATAATAATTAAGTATACAAGCTTGAATTCAAAGCAATCTTCCAATGACTATTTTGTTTGTCTAATTTTAGACTATTTGTTATAGGTGACTATGCCGCGATTAAGCAGCGCCGGAGGGAATGCTCTCACTGACAAACGAAGACTGGAGTGGGAGGCGGCGGTAGAAGCCGTCATTAGGGACATCACAGCCCCAGTGCCTACTCAGAAACCTCCAATAGTTCAGATCGTCATTTACGAGTCATCAGTGTAGAATAACTGAATATTTAAAAGTTACTGTCTGAATACAGATGGGACACTCCGCATTTTAGGTACGAAGCTACAACCACTACTACCACTACTAGTACGTGTTCCGCGACCAGTGTCCGCGAACAGGCCCGCCACGTACTAGTACGTGGCGGGCCCGTCTTGCTGGGCCAATTCAGTGAGTGTAAAGTAGTCAGAAGATCTAAGAGTTACGCGATAGAAAGAGAGGCAACTTCTAGGTGAATATAACTGTAGGTTATTAGCGCTGTGCGACCTGGATTGCACTTGTGTCGTAGCAAGATACAATGATTATCCGGAGTGTCCCATCTGTATTAATCTAAGGTATAATTGACACAAGTTCAATCGCCGACACATTATAAAAGAAATGCTTCCATTACTGCCACTGCTGATGCCATTATTCCCAATTATAATTCGAGGTTTGATCACGGCCGCTCTCGTTCCGCGTGATATTTAGACATTATGCGTCAAAGTTCAAGGCTGGTTACCCTTGTTCGCTCGAATTAAGGCACTCAATACGTAATAGTTAAAATACTGGCTCGTTATGAATACTGTTAGGGCAGAGTTAATGAGAGAAGTAATGCGAAACTGTGAAACTATGTAGAGTATGTGGTTCTGTTCGCGTGCCAATGTCAGAAAAAGAAATGACTCGTTTATACGCATAGAACACTTTGTTTGACGTTTTTTGTTAAGACGTTATGACCGGCGGCGTATTGTCTAGACATGAATGATGAATACATTTATTTTTATAGGTTCTCTTTAATGATTTGTAAAAGTGTTTATGTTATGCATGTGTTCCGTGACGTTAAGCATTCGTATAATGTTATTAATTTGGTGTTAACGTCTTTGAATTTGTCTGTGTTCTGGGATAATAAATGATGCAGTTCGTCGCACTGTCTTGTCGGTAGTTTCGTGATCATTAACGTGATGTTTTAGGTAGACTTTTAGGTAATAAACACCCGTTCACACATGTGGTTCTCAAGAAAGACACACGACAATATTATCGTGACCAGCCATGCTATTCTGTAAACATCTCACCGTGAAAACTTGGGTGAAGTGAGCTGTCAATAGAATCCCTATGGAATGACGGCTCACTCCACGCTCACTTCACCTAAGCTTTCACGGTGAGATGGTTACAGAATAGCACTGCAGTATTTTTCTTTGAATGTTCTTTAAGTTTTTCCGGGCAGTCCGATTTAGTACACGATAACTCGATTGATGTTCGGTTAGTATAAACAATGTAAGTAAAATTGTCGAAACAGCGATCATTTAATTGATGTATCTCTCTTGAATGAACACCATACATTTATTTGGTACCGGAACATAGTCGGAATGTAGAAAAATTTAGCAACTATAAAAAGTATGTATAATAAGTTTAGGTATGAATGTGTTTTAATTACTAATAATTAGTCATTGTCATATGAACGACGACGTTCTTACTGCTGAATCATTATGAAAATTATATTCTTATACATTTGGTTTTATTTATTTAGAATAATTTTATTAATTTAAATCTTTATATCTGAAGAGTATTTTATTGTAGATCAATATTTATTTATAAAACTTCGGAAATTATGTGTAAGGCGTTTTAAATAATTAGGAGCAAGTGCCTATCGTCTACTAGTCGTCTGAGTCGCCAGTGAGTGATTAATTAAGAGGCTATGTAAATGTATATCGCATACCCATACGTATTTCATGTGTGACTGACACTGGCATGGCCACCATCAGGGATTTTAATTTTGATAACACAAAAAAATTGTCGCTAATTAATCGAAATTTGTCGCCAAATATCTGAATTTGTCGGTCACTAGTTCAAAAGTTATAAAGGTTTATAGGTGGCCGATCCGGGGAGCATCTCCCCAGCTTGGCCCAATTGAATCTCAAAAGCTAGGGCACCTAGCGACGATCTGTTTTCTCTCAAATTTGGTCGCTAATTAGTCGCAATTTTTCGCCAAGTCACAGGTTTTGTCGGGTTTTAGTTTGAAGATATAGGTAATGAGTTCAATTTTTAAGGTATAGTCCAAAAGCTAGATCGAAGAGTTTACGAAAAATCTTCGATATAGCTCCTGGACTATATATACGTTTTGAACCAGTGACCGACAAATTCTGATATTTGGCGACAAATTTCGACTAATTAGCGACATTTGTGTTATCAATATTAAAAACCCTGATGGTGGCCATGCCAGTGTACGTCAGACATATTTCATTACAATTTAACAAAATATATCATATTTCTGTCTGCGAAACTGATTCTGAAAATCATGATGTCATGTTATTCAGCATTTTATACACACAAGAATCTTTGCATTGGATTTATATAACGTTTTTTTTATATTCAAAGCAAAGAGAAGTGTGAAAAATCTCTTGGAAAACTGGCGGATATTTACGAGTATGTAAACCTAAATGAAATGTCGGCGAGATAACTCGACAAGGCGTGTGTTAAAGCTTGTGTCACACTAAGTTTATGAAGAATAGATAATAAGGTTGGTAACGAAATAATATCTCATGTGTACAGTGAATTGTATGGTAATTGGTGAATACCCACGTATTGAATTTAGGTTTACTAGAGTTAGCATTATGCATAGATATAAGCAAGCACAGTCTTAAAAGTGATACATGTCTTTTGCTTGTTCAGCAAAAGTATTTGGAAACCAAATTAAAATAATATTAAGTACTTTTTTTGTTCTATAAATAGTAAATTGTGTGCAATTTAGATTTAAGTATTTATTTCGTAAGCCTTTTATAATTAGCATTTTGAATACCTATATGAAATTGTATTATATTAATGCCCTTTCAAACCCAGAGTAAGTAAGCGTCAGTATAAATATCATGATATCACAATATTGATGGACTTCCGAACCGATGTGCCGTTTAATTATCAGAATGCTGGTAGTTCTATGCCAAGCCAAATGTTGGAAGCTAGTGAATGGCGTGTTCGCTACCTATTGGATGAGTGATATGATTTTACGAGTGCATACTCATAAAATCATTTCACTCATCTAAGGATTTCCGCTGTGAACAGATGGCCGCTTTTCTTACACATCTGAGTCGTTTGGAAATACATTAATTGTTTAAAATTTTACACAAGGCAACTTAGCTAGCTGTAACTAATATCACATTGCATCCTGTAATAGTGTAAGCATTTTGGCAGATGTTGTAATTTCATGTTACATATAGTCTATCTATATTCGATGATAGAATAACGATCGTATTTTTAATGCAGTTTGTTACTTTACATACACAATATGAACTAAAGCTGGAATTTAAATAAATGATTGTTTAATAAACTATTTGCGTTTTTAAACGTGTTTTTTTTACAAACACTGCATTCAATAAATTGTCTAGACATTGCGTAATCACGAACATATAGTTACCTTATCTTCATGGAATTCTGTTATCGGAACTTTGGGAGTAATCTAATAAAACTTAGGTTTCTCCCGAAGAGAAAGAGTGTGTATATTCTAGCCAGAAAAAACGATAATCATATAACAAATCTTCTAGGATCGTGACGCGCTGGTGACGAGCCCTGGCGGATCTGGGGATATGAATTGAAGAGGCTTATGTCCAGTAGTTTACTGCTAATGATGTTGAACTCTGCCTCAGCGTTGTGGATTGTAGATACAACTGTTGCCTGTAAATTTATTAGGAAAAAGCGTTGGTATGTGTCCTATAATCATTTCATACCGTGGGTATGATACAGCACTCTTTTAATTGTTAGAAGAAAATCTTTTGGAGCCTGTGCAGACATTTACATATTAATCTATCTTTCCACACATTGAAAGAAGAATTTCATTCACACGATCAACATAAAACGTTCTTCTAGCTAGGTCATCCACACTCAGAGCACCCACTCCTCGGACATCCGCACGATAAATCTTATTATACCAAGCATTAGTTACAAGTCATTAATAAAGGCTAATGCAAACCACATGTATTTACTCGGAACTATTCGCTCATTTGGTAATATCCTGTAATTCTTCTCAGCGTTCAACCATCTTGTATCAACGCTCGGTATTTGTGGCGTATGCGGTATATTTGTGTTCTCCTCTAACGATAAAGCCCAATGAAATATATCCCTCTATTTGTACTGAATTATAATTTATTACGTAAACATTTCTTTACTCTATATCGAACAGCGTCGATAGCTCGATATTTTATACAAAGCCCGAAATAAAACATCTTGTTAATAATCGTGTTTTTTATAGAGCGCTTAGCGTTGATATACTAACGAACACTCGTGTTTTATCGTCATTATAATTTATAATGAATGTTTATTTTTTTTGTAGCGGTAGTTCATAAAACAACATTACCGACGTAGCTGCTTTCATTTATCATAATCCTATTATTTGAATTGTCTGAGCTTTATTATAAGCCTATATTTAACCGGGATTTATACACCCAATTTGAACTGTGCAATGTGCTTATATTTTTTTTAAATAATTGTAGCCAGGCTACGAAAAAATATCCCGTGTTATTTTATTGTTAAGCTTTTCTATAAAACTATAAACCATAACAATGGTTTATCTAAGAGTATCCGAGGGAAAAATCTGTATCTGAAGTTACTACAAAAGAAGTAGAATGTTTCTGATCTCTGGCTGCAAGGTAGGCAGACAGCTATAACTTCACTGGATTAATTAATATCCGTAGACAAAACAAAATAAGATTTCGTGTATTCTTTTAACCAACTCAAACGATAATGGAAAATACATGTTTCAACGGCAAATACTTTGTTTTTAATAAATAACCACATTTACGTTATTTCGGGGGGTATTTCAGAAGCTATTATTGACGTTACGAGTTTGTCGATGATTAATTTTTATAATTATTCGAATGTTCTATTTTTAATGAATGGCAAGCAAAACCTATGACGACTATTCTGCCAATATCTAAATTGAGTTGGAAAGACTAAAAGTTAAAAACGAATAAAATTCTTCAATTGATACAGTTGAACAAAATGTGGATCTTTTTGGGTTAGTACGGGACTGAAACAAACAAAAAATATAAATAAATAAATATTATAATTGTTAATATTCGAATGTTATATTTAGTATTCTATTTCGGTATAATGCCCCTGTTGTACGCTTATGTCAGTGACTCACTTCCTTGTCGGTGCTTCATTGAAGTCGGTCTAATATCGATTTCATAAATATATCAGTATCGAAACTAGCGCTTACGCACTTACGATTACTGAGAACAGAAAATAAATCACATTAGAATTATTGACTACCGGAAGCCTCTATGGAATAATGGGAAAATATATAAACTTTATGATGTACTTCATGTGTAAGGAAACATCTATTTCTATTTATAATAAATTATTCGTAGATTATTGTATTTGGTTAGTAAATGAAATTACATCCGATTTAATTGGAGTAATATAAATATTATGGAACCACACTTCAATATAATTGTGGTTCAACTGAATAAATCGAGTTTTATTTAAATCTGCCTAATGTGAAAATGAGTCAGTTTCATCTTTGTGAACTAAATGAATATTGATGTATCCTTGTATTTTTAACGCCTGACTTGACATCTTCTGTGGAAACTGAAGAATGACTTGGCAAACGGAATTGACGAAGCGTTGAGTGTAGCATTACGTGGAATATTTGGTATGTAAATAAATTACGTAGCTACCTACGACAAAAGACTTTGAACTCTTTTCTCGTGAAAAATAGAACAGTCTTCCCGCGCTAAAGAACGAGTATCGATGGCGCCAAACGACAATGAACGAAGAGCCCGAAAGGAATATTCAGAATGCCTAGAATTTTTGTGTTATCTCCAACTCTGACAAGTTTGACTTTGATAAATTGTTTCGTTTTATACTTACACACCTACCTATTTATATAACAGCCATGCTATTCTGTAACCATCTCACCGTGAAAACTTAGGTGAAGTGAGCGTGGAGTGAGCTGTCATTCCACAGGGATTGACACAATTGACAGCTCACTCCACGCTCACTTCACCTAAGTTTTGTTACAGAATAGCACTGCAGTATCTCAACTCAGTGTTATTACGTAACGGATATTCTTTTCCTTTCAGTGTTTCACAATGTTCGTTTGTTATATCCGGTTTCAACTATATATCTCGCCACAATGGGTTTGACAAATGGGACGCTTCCATTTACTAAATCTACGTTGACTGTAGTTCGTTGCAGGGGTGCGACACAATTTGTCATAACCACAATGCTCGCATTCAGATTTGATGTTACGATTCTCTGGCGCGCCCTTGCGATTTGCTTGGTTTATGACCCCATTCAGTAAATGTGTCGATTTATACTATTTCGTGACACTTGTGATGTATTGGCATCATCTACGTTTAGGGAGTGATCGTCGGATCGTGTTTACTGTTGAGTAAATGTTCAAAGGTGTTGGCGCAGGTGTAACATCAAAGTGTTTGAGCTCAAAACAAGCATTCAACATCGTTTACATAACAATAACAATGTTATTAACGACTTTGCTTAACAATATTCGATAAATAATTATTTTAACAAAAACTTTGTCTTGGTTGCAAGAATTGAACTGTTCCGTGAGTCTGTTTACGAGTTTGCTGCTGTAGATGTTACTTGTTAGGCATTATATATTTTTTAAGTTAAACAATGGCTTAACCCATCATTACGTTAATGGGTCGGTAATTATGTTTTTACTCATACGACGTAATGAAGCAATTTGTGTTTTAAATTGTTTAATTATAGCCTTTAGTTTAGTATACAGGTGGACTCGATTTAAAATTATAAATATCTTGACGTGAAAGTTAGGAGGAAATTCAGACGTTATTTAAATTCTTGGAAATCTGTCGTTTGACTTTAAAAATACACTGCCATGCAATTGTCGAAAAAGATTTTAAATCTTGAACAAGAAAAACGCAGGTTGGCTTCTGCAAACGAAACTATCATTACGAAGCCAAATATTTAGATTTTTAACAAAAATATTGTGCAATATTTACCCAATGATTTCCTGAAAAATCTCTACATATTGTTAACAAGATTCGGTATTATAATGTTGTGAGCAATGCTTTTGAACACCTTGTATTTATTGGTGTAATTACCTACCTAATATAAAGAAAAACAGTACGGATTGGTAATGTACTCGTATTTACGTTAATCAGTAACTGTTGGTTGGAATCTTGTCAAACCGTTCGTAAAGACAATAACTAATAAGCATGCTGCTGCAGTTCGAAACATGTTTCAAAAGAATAAACACTTTCTTGAATTTAATTGGTTTGAGCATAGATAGTGATGATATTAATAAAACTATGCTACAACGTGTAAGAAAGCACAGGATCTATTTCATTCACACGTTCTGCTTCAACATAAACGTTTTAGGTTCATTTTTGTGGCTCGTACAAGGGTTGGTCTTTGGCTGTACTCTGTGGGAAGCTACTTTTTTAATACCTTGCCTTATGTTATGCCTCCTTGGAAATTTTAAAGTTTACTTCTTCATTCGACACATGCACCACGTGAGTGAGTTAGTCAAGGTGCTGAGAAATTTGCAGAAAAAGGCTGCAGAGGTTGACAAACAAATTGTAGAGGAATCGAAGAAATGGCTGACGTTTTTGTCTTCAATATCCAAATTACTGTTGATTTTAAATATCCTTGGCGTTGTGGCATTTGCATTGGGACCCATTTTGATAATTGGTTCCAATTATTTCAGTACAGGTGAAATAAAACTCGTCCTACCTTTCATTATATGGTATCCATTTGATGCGTTTGATATACGAATTTGGCCGTTTATATATATTTTTCAACTGTCGTCTGGTGAGTTCATCTTACAACTGCTTTTCTCATAATTATTAACTTTACCCATATAAGATTGATCAGTTTTTAAATAAACTTATAGCAAGGCAAGACATGGAAACATAAATAGTGCAATTCCTTGAAATAATGCTCGGATTTGGGAAATCCATTTGGAATAATATTTATACTTTACACTTCTCTGGTAGTGATTGCATTTCGATCGTGTGATCAGTGGTTTATATGAGCTGCCATAATGGTGGATTTATAGCAAAACCGCGACCTCATATAAATCGTTCTTACGGCTTTGTTATTGGCAGCCGTTCCACATTGAAGTGTTGAAATGATATCGAGCTTGTGGAAAATTGATTATTTACAAATTTTTATTGATGATTGTTTACAGGAATTGGAGTCAGTGTATTTTTATATCCATAATATTATGTCAGACTTTATTTTTAGCATGGGTGGCAGTATTTTCTGTTTACGGGCCAGATTGTTTCTTCTTGACTTGTTGTACATTTATAAAAATTCAATTTCTGATACTGCAACACGACATGGAGCGGATTGTGAAAGAAGACGCGTGGAACAGACATGACATCACACTAGATACATTTAAGGCAGAGCTTGTGCAACTTGTCAATAAACATCGGGACCTGATACGGTATGTAGCTGCTCTACAAACGATAATAGCCCATGGACTTAATGGATTCCACATTACTGAAACTCAATTTCGCTCGACATCGCTTTGTTTTGCTAGATCAGCTATTTTGGTATGACGTTGCTTAGTTAACAGTGTACCTACTGAAGGAATTTATATTATATTCGATAACAGCTGAAGGAAAATGTGGATGTCAAGACTCTATTAAAGCTCAAAACACCCAGTTCGGAATGTCTTTATAAACACAGTTCAAAATATCTATCTCATTGCTGTTGACGGCAAAAAAGGGTATTCCCAGTTCATACGGACTTTTATTTAAATTCTCATCTTTTGAGTCACAGTGGAAGATTGCCAAAACGAGCCAGAACTCCGTCGACGCTTTGGCTAATTTATTTATTTTGACCTAAAGTTTTTCAGCTCACTACTTCTTTGTTTTTACTTTTGGTGTTTATTTATAAAGCACAATTTGTGAACTCACAATCTATTTATAGCCTATTGTCCCACTAACTTTGGTGGTTCGTTTCAGATGTGTGAGCTTATTGGAGATCATTTACTCTAAATCAACTTTATTCAACGTTGTGACTAGCTCCTTGACCATATGCGCCGCTGGATTCAACCTGATGGTAATGGTTGAAATAAATTACAAACTTATTTCAATTCTACACCCAGTCTCTCTTTTTTTAAAGTGCATAGTGCTTATTCTACCTTATATACATACAATGTCGGCCATGGGCATGTGCCCGCCCGTATTTTTCTGAATATTCATGGAAAATTAACTGTAATATTTTTCATATTATTCAATTTTTTGTTTTTTTAGTAGCGTTTGCCTTATCTCCCATGTTATTGGCTCGATTTGGATTCTATTTATTACTAGCTTCTGCCCGCGACTTCGTCCGCGTTTCCGTCGTTTTTCGTAAAAAAGTACCATTGTCCTTCCTCACGGTTCAGTGGTTTTGATGTAACAGACAGATTAACTTTCGTATTTTAGTAGGGAAATAAAATAGGTATGTCAATCCACAATACTGTTGAAAAATATCGCAATAAGGAACCGCAGAATATTATTATTAATAGCTGTGCCCGCGACTCCGTCAGCGTGTAACTCCTTGTATGTTATTAAGTTAATGTATTGGTAATATTGTTTAGATCACTTTCACATGAGGCTTAAGTACCTATAGAACGAAAATACTTCAGCGCAAAGCTTTCGGGTAAACTATGTTGAAAGTTGACCCGTCCGGCACGTGAACATAAAGATTTCTAGAACTACTAACCCGGGAAAGAGCGACATATAACTGACCATGCGAGAAACAACTGACACCGAGATCTACTCCAGCAACACGAAAAGTCTGCCCTTGAGCCTTATTAATTGTCATTGCATAACACACCGATACTGGAAATTGCGTTCTTTTAAATTGGAATGGAAAATTATTTGGTATTATGGGAATTCTGGGAATAAAGACGGACTCTCCTCCTGCACCGCAGCCTGTTAAAATTTGAGCCTCAATTACATTTTGTTGCAACTATCAATTATTGTCTGTCAATAAGGTCAAACGCTCTGAACGCATCAACAGCCAAATATTGAATGAAGCTCGTGCTCGGACCTCCAGCCTTTTTATACCCTACCGCCACGACCCGCGTCGAGCGCGGCAACTGTTACACAAAAATAATCCTTATGGCATGATTCAGTACTCACGCGCGACGGCGCGATGGCTTATTAGCGTATTTCATGTATAAGTTAGGTGTTTCTATACCGATTACTATGATTCTTTTTTTATTGAATAGGTAATAATAACTTCTTTTAATTAGGGATGAGTGCGAGTAATATAAACGTAAGAGTAAACAAATATAATCAGAAAGCTCCGAACTGCTAAGCTTTCGGGAGTTACACGTGTTATTGTGAGTCAACCATAAAAGATAGACATATGCTGTTGTGGGATATTTTTTAGATAATTTTATGTAGAACATTTCCGTCATAAATGATTTCTATGTAGCTTTAACCATTAAGGCTTCACACGCGACGGAAGCTTAAAAAATGGAGCAACTTCTCCCGTTTTCCCAACATTTCCCTTCACTGCTCTGCTCCTATTGATTGTAGCGTGATGAAAAGTATACTATAACCTCCCCAGGAGTATGAAGAATAATTGTACTAAGTTTCGTTAAAATCCGTCGAGTAGTTTTTGTTTCTATAAGGAACATACAGACAGACAGACAGACAGACAGACAGACAGACAAAAATTTTACTGATTGCATTTTTGGCATCAGTATCGATCACTAATTACCCCCTGATAGTTATTTTGAAAATATATATCATGTACAGAATTGACCTCTCTACAGATTTATTATAAGTATAGATATAGATTTCTAAAAGCTCATGAGTTATTTTATCTGATTAACTAACATGTCTTTTTTAAATTGGTCGGCTATGAAAAAAAAAACGCAGGTGAAGACATTTTCTTCTAAAAACATCAGTATTTATTTAAAAATACACAAATGTAAGTCCATAAAATCATAGCGGGACATCGAAAAAAAAAAAAAATAGACCCCCTCTTTAAGTTAATTTTCGATAATTTGTCATGAATATTCAGAAAAATACGGGCGGGCACATGCCCGTGGGCGACATTGTATATATACTTACCTACCTAATATTTTTCATCGTGTTTGTTAGTGATCCTAAGATTTCTATTACTTTTTCTGTTTTTACGCGTGAGAATCTGTAATTGGCTCTGTTTCGTAAACAACAGCCATGCTATTCTGTAAACATCTCACCGTGAAAACTTGGGTGGAATGAGCTGTCAATAGTGTCAATCCCTGTGGAATGACAGCTCACTCCACGCTCGCTTCACCTAAGTTTTCACGGTGAGATGGTTACAGAATAGCACTGCTGTTATCCATTTGCTATAGCTGTTGGTTCTCCTATTAATAAATAAATATATAAATTGTACAAACACTTTGTTCCAGGCTATCAAAAATCTAGCTCTAATGGCACCTTTCACCGCCTTCCTTACATTCGGTTTGCTCCAGATATTCTTTTTTTGTTATTACGGTGATTACGTGATGAGATCTGTAAGTGATCATAACATAAACTAGGTATTATTTGTTCTAGCTCCAGTTTCTGTGGTAATGTTTTGTTATTTTTCCAGAGTATGGGAGTAGGCGATGCTGTTTACAACAGTCGTTGGTATCAAACAGGAGCGGCCGAGAGAAAATATCTTTTGATTGTTTTACTTCGGTTAGTGTGTTATTAGGAATTTCAGAAATAAAAGAAAATGACCATAATTTACTGTTATGAGACTTGTTTTTATTACTTAGTAAACTATAAGTCAACGAATTACCGAAATATGGTAATTTAATAAACTTTTATGAGATATTAAGGAGAATTGTTGTTTTCCAAGCTGAAGTAAAAGTCATTATCAGACTGATGTTAATTATTTTATGACCGCCTTGTTGGCCTAAGTTTCCTTACAATAGTCGCTTACAAAGACTAAGTTTGTAACCGACTATTATAGGGAAACTTTAGACAAAATAATATATTAGTGACGAAGAACTAGATTTCTATCTATTGTAATTTCTATTTTATTTTTATGTTTGGTTTCAGATCTCAAAAACCGTGCAGGTTAACAGCTTACGGTTTTACTGTCATTAATTTAACAGCATTCACTCGGGTAAGAAAAATAATAAATAATACTAGATATTTTTATTGACAATAGAGGAAATTATTCTTCACAATAATAATATTAAATTTATCTATTTATTTTCAGATTCTGAGTACTTCTTGGTCTTATTTTGCTCTTCTGAAACAAATGTACGATTAATATTTCAGCCATTTTTATTACTTCACTCTAAACACGCCACAAAACGTAGACAACATTATAAATCAATTAGTATATTTATTATTATTAGCACACAACACACACACACACAAAAAAGTTGTTAGGTACTTATTTTGTAAAAACTCAGTATGAGGTGCCTACATTACCTACTTTCAATACCTTCATACGATTACCCCTTTTCAACATCAGTAATTTTGCTTCAGTTTTACCTACACATCAATCGTAGTAAAACCCCTATTTAATGGCGGTTTAAAATTATATATTGCTTTCCTTTAGTGATGGTTGTGTGTAATTATCTTGAGAGGTGTTATTTACACCTTTTCATGCACAAACCACAGTTCCACGTTAATTGTTCGTTTCTACATCATGATTCAAATCTTTCTACAAATAAATATTACCGAAGACTATTTATTGTGCATATAGAGTAGGTAAATGTTCGAAATTTGCATATTATTTACTTGGCTTTAATGTTAGTATTATTATTCTATATCAGGTATATACTTGATGTTACCTACGCTGATACAATAGTTCACTTTTGTACGGGCACTGGTTTGCTAATATGTACGAGTTGAGATTGAAGAAAACTGTTCTTGCTGACTTCTTGAATTTATTTATTAATTGAAAAAACGTGTTTACAACAAACGGTCAAAAGTGTAGGTACTCAATAATATTAGTAATAAATTAATTTACAATAAATAGGTATGCTTATGCTAGCGCACTAGAACAAGAACTTTTAATTTCTAACTACTTATACTCCATTTGAAAAAGATTAGACATTTAAATAAACGTCTTTACAGTCCGTTCAACCGATTTTGACTTCTAAACCCTAGGGATAAGGATGGCATTAAAAGTAAAAAAGTGGTTACAGTACCAACTGTTTACTGCAGCTCACATTTGTACCAACGCAATAGAAGTCAAAATCGGTTGAACGGACTGTAAAAAAGTTTAGTTAAATGTCTGATCTAATTTCAAATGACGTATAGGTACACGTAATTTCAAAAATATCACCATAAAAGTTTTGTTAGTTAAAGTCCCACTTGTCTGATCTTTTGAAAACATCTTGTGGAGTAAAATATCATTAATACCCGCTGTACGATTAAATTTAATTCGATATTTCAAAATAAAAGTCTTCATACTTTTCGTTGGGTGTATTGAAGAGTTTCCCGCCACACTGACGCAACTGCAAAAATGCTCGAACAATTTAAAAAATGTTTAAACAGAGTGAATTTTTATTTGAGGTTCCTTGGCTTGAGCCTAGATAGTAAGGATGAGAATAAATCTATTTTACAACTTGTCCGTAGTCACATGATTTACTCTGCACACTTCATTTCATTAAATCTAGAAGTTGTTGCACAGGTGTTATGGGTTTTAGAAGCCATTCTTTCCGGAAAAAGTTTTGTGGAAATAACTCGTTTGATTCCGTGCCTTATTCTTTGCCTTATAAGTAACATTAAAACGGTTTCGATTCTATACTATGCGCATTATAATAATGAATTCATTAAAACTATGGAAAGCTTGCTTGTTAATCAAATGAACGTCGAAGAAGACGAAAATCTCTTTAAAAAGAAAGTGATTGACACACAAGTGTCAATGCTGATAAACATTACACAGAAGATTATTTATTTGATTATAATGGGTTTGTTAATGTTTGCGTTGGCACCTGTGTTTATAATTGTGCCGAATTATTTGAAAAATTTTGAAGTCAAACTTGAGATGCCGTTTATAGCGTACTATCCATTCAATGAATTTGATGTCCGGATTTATCCTTGCATTTATATTCATCAGGTGTGGACAGGTAAGTTGCTGATTTTACTTAGAGTTCCTTTCTTACTCGTTTATGTCAAAGGCAATTTTCAAAAAAGTCTAAGTTGACCTTATTCATTTAGGTCCCTATTTATGAGAAGATGGATTGCCAAACTTTTCCTTGAGAGAGTACTTAGTTTGTTGTCTTTTGTTTTTATTATTAGTGTTTTCATGAGTAGTTATATTGTTTAAAAATAGCTAACTACATGAGAAGGTTGTTTTGGGAAGATTATCAGAAATAATGGATTTATTTTTCAGCGGTTGTAGCCCTGATTATGGTATACGGCCCTGATTGCTTCTTCTTTACTTGCTGCACCTTTCTTCATATTCAGTTTTGTTTACTGACCTATGACATGGAGAGAATCGTAAATGAGGACTCGCACAGATGTGACGGATTGAAGTTCAAAAAGTTAGCAGTTCAACACATTGAATTGATGAGGTACCTAAAGATTTGTTATGAATTAGAAGGGTAGCTAGTACCTACATAATTATGTTTATAACAGTCAAATAACAAACCCTATGAAATGTAGTGTTTTTTTTCGTTTTTGAACGGTCGATAGGCTAACTAGTTTTTCTACCCGCATGGTGTAGTATCCCATAAAATTAAAAAAGTGAATGCCTAATCAATAATTATTTATAATGTTACTTTCAGATGCGTCAATTTATTAGAAGAAATATTTTCGAAATCGATATTATTCAACGCACTATCTAGTTCAGTAATTATATGCGTGACAGGATTTAATGTCTTGGTAAATAAATCATAATAACTATCTACTTACATGTAATGGATCAGAAACATTTATGTGTATTATATTTTTTGAAATTATTTATATATTTTGTTTTTATTCATAAATTTTATTTTAGGTGGTGGATAATATTGTTATGATGGCGTCTTTCACTGCGTTTTTAATTTTCGGCTTGATGCAAATATTTCTGTATTGCTATTATGGAGATATTATTATGAGATCGGTAAGTTAATTACACACATAGGTGTTTCCTACACTTAGTAAATCTCAACATGATCTAAACCGGGTCTAGTTATTTGAAGAAAAAAAAAAAACGAACTAATATGCATTACAATGGCTTAGTAATTTTTGTTGTTATCATTCATATGTTTCTGATTTCCTAAGAGTTAAATGTTAGCGTTATTTTTCAGAGCATGCAAGTGGGCGACGCCATTTACAACAGCCAGTGGTACAACATAGGAGCGGCAGAGAAGAAAGGATTCCTCATTGTTTTGATAAGGTGTTGTTATATGACTATAACTTTTATATATAAGGTGGCAGGGACATCGACGTGAAAACTGTTACCATGGAGTCAGTACATGATTTTGAAATCCCCGCGTTGAACATTTTCGTCGGTTATTAAAACAAATCCATGGTATTGTAGTGGTATGTATACCCACATATGCACACAGCCTGCGAACTCAAGTACTTAAGACGTCGGGCGTCTGAGAGCAGACGGTGTGTGTACACCGACACACGTTCCGACCTCGCAGCTGCGGTCCGCGACCGCGACCGTCCCGAGTAAATGTTACTCCCTCCCGACCCTTGCTCGACGATTCGCCAGCCCGCGTCGAAGCTGAGCCTGTAGTTCTAAATTCCCTGACTAATAATAATATATGTTTGATCCAGCCTGTCCCAACTTGCTGTCCTCCCCCAGCGACGCCCTAAGCCGAGGTCCGTACCCCACAGGGGGTGCCCTTAGCGAGCGCTCGCCTAGTTTATAAGTATATTTTACGCCCTGGCTGGAGGCTTTAAGTAAGTAGCTTAAGGCAGCCACAGGAAAGTCCACGACCAAACGACCACGTCCACGACAAAGCAGCTACGACCTCCTCAGAGGTCAATTGCGAGATGCCCTATATAAAAAAAAAGAGAGCAGACACAGTTGGAATAGGATACTACTCCCAGTCAGTCACTAACTGCTGTTTGCGTCATCTCGCGTCACTTTATATTAAACTACCTAATCTTAGTCATGTTTATAAACCGTGTTTAGTTATAGTAACTTCGTTATTAAATTCACTGTGTTATATTAAATGAACAATTTCATTTCATCTACTATAGAACCTCTAAGACTTGACAAAAGTTCTATATTGGTGACCTCGACGAAAAAATACGGTTCCATACTGTGGTCCGCGAGTGCAATTGCGTTTAATACAGACTTAACACTTTCTTTAGTGTTGTTACTGTTAACTATTATTTAACGAAATTTCGAGATGACCAACCCTAGCACTGCTGCTGCTGCAAACTGTACCGTCGTTACCGTCTATAGAACCTCTAACACACCCTAACAAAAGGTCAATAGTATACATTTTCGCGTCGATGTCCCTGCCACCCTGTATAGGTAATGTAGGTTTAAAGAAACTGTATTCTCAATAAAGACTATATCACTTACTTGAGAACAAAACTAAAACATACATAAATTACACAAAGTTCGTCGTCATCAGTTACAAACTAGATACCCATCCAATGCTTTTATTTCTCCAAAAGTGATCGATCCGCAATTATATACTGAGTAAGTTCAGCTTTAAATGCATTGAAAGAGTGTAGATTTCTTATGCTTGCTTATCTTATGGGTATTCTATTATAAAGTTGACCTCCTTCAAAAGTAAGCATTTTTTTGCCATAATTAGTTAATGTAGGTGGTATATGCCCTTGGTGATACTATGAACAGGTTTTTATTCTTTTCAGAGCCCAAAAGCCCTGTGAACTAACGGCGAATGGATTTTTCAAAATTAATTTGCGAGCTTTTACGACTGTACGTGTGCCATTTTAATGTTAATAATTAATATAGTTACCGATAATATTATTTAACTAAATATATTAATTAATATGTTTCCATTTCCAGATCTTAAGCAAGTCCTGGTCATACTTCGCTCTTTTGAAAACTCTGTATCATCCTGAATGAATGAAAATCTTGATCACGGGCGCCCAACAAATGACTTCTTCAAGAAACTAACACAAGAATATTAGTCTCTATTAATGATCAAAAACATTTAGTTTAGAAAAGCACGCGTTTTACTAGTGAATAAACGTTGTAGATGATGAGAAATAAAATAGAACAAAAATAAACAAAAGCCTTGTATTTCTCTTATGTTCTATTCCATTTTTTATTTAATTTATTTTCATTTGAGAACCCCTGAGGTGAAGGCCTCCTCCAGAGAATGCCATACTCCGTAGACGATGATATAATATTTTATTTAAATGTTCTCAATCACTTTGTCACTCAAACGAAGTTCGCTAAATGCTTTTTAGAACTTTACACAAAACAGCGCTTGACAAATCGAAATGTTCTGAAATCCAACTTTTAGCAGTACGTACCCAGTTTCACGCCAGTTAAAGCCTGAAGCCGTAAACTTGTTCCGTGGAAGCATTGTGAATCGCTCAAAGCGAGGAGAGACTAACATTTTGATATTAAATTACCAGAACGATAACCTTTGCAGTAACAGGAAAGTTATACCAAAGCATTATCGTTTCGTTCTATTCCATTGTTTTGGCATTCGTATTATTCAGTCTCAGGAGAACCATATCTTACGCCCTCTTTCTTTTTTAATATAATTCACGTCGTACACTTGATACCTTTCGTTTATTCTGGGAATTGCGGAACAAGGTATTCTCAATTCTTATGTAGGTCATGAATGCGGCAGTTGTTACCGGTGCGCCAAATAGCGAGGAATCCTGAAGTAGGCACGCCGTCTCTTCAGACAGACACCAGTGAAATAATAGTTTAATAAAATTAGCCTAATGACCATTGTGAACAGCAGTAAAACTTGTGATTTATGGGATACTATCAACAGATGTCTGAGACATACAACAGTTAAAAAAATACTTTTAGCCTAAATGAAAGTGTCGTTAATGTTATTTGTATTTTTATGGTAGATAGATCATAAGACAATTTTGTTTCTATTTAATAAATTACCTGCCTGGCACTGGTGTATTGAGAATTATTAGCTTGAAGGCGTCCTAGGTCAAGTGGTCGCAAGCGATATTGCTGAAAAAGAGGTCCTAGGTTCGATTCCCAGGTCAGGAAAAGTGTTGCGGACGATGAGCAATGGGTAGCTCGCCGTCTGATAAGGACCAGGCCCGGGTCGACGGCGCGTTGTGGTCCACGCGCGCCTCAAAGAGATGTCAGCACAACGGAAGGGGTCCGCTAGGACCGATGCCTGCCGGAGTCGCTAGAAAGTCCGGAAGGGATACCGTGGCCCCTGACAACGTACAGGCAACTGAAGGAACACGGGTGGGTTTTAGTCAGTAAGAGTCTGACACGCCCTCCCGCTCCGCCCAGGGAGAAGTTATTTGATAATTTCGCATCTAAAAAAAAAAAAGGTCGGGAAAAGTGTTAGCAGGACTTTCTCAGTAGCAGCCTGGAGTCTAGATTTTGTGCTCGGTTAATGGCAATAGGCTCACCCCCTATTACATAGGACTTATACATACCTGGCGAAACGTGGGTGTACTATTGGTACACCTCTGCCTAACTTATGTTCTGTTATAATAAGCTTGAAGTGCGCCGGAGTACGAAGCGTGTTTTGTCAGTCGTAAATATACCCACCGTGCTTTGACCATAGACGTCAATGGATGAATGAGATCACAAGAATGACTGACAAGACAAGGCAATGAATTCTTATGATGCTGCAGTACGCCCTGGCTGGAGGCTTTAAGTTAGTAGCTTAAGGCAGCCACTGGAAAGTCCGGTTAAGCAGCTACGACCTCCTCAGAGGTCAATTGCGAGATGCCCTATATAAAAAAAAAGAGAGCAGACACAGTTGGAATAGGGTACTACTCCCAGTCAGTCACTAACTGATGTTCGCGTCATCTCGCGTCACTTTATATGATCCTACCTAATCTTAGTCATTGTTTATAAACCGTGTTTAGTTATAGTAACTTCATTATTAAATTCACTGTGTTATATTAAATGAACAATTTCATTTCATCTACTATAGAACCTCTAAGACTTGACAAAAGTTCTATATTGGTGACCTCGACGAAAAAATACGGTTCCATACTGTGGCCCGCGAGTGCAATTGCGTTTAATACAGACTTAACACTTTCTTTAGTGTTGTTACTGTTAACTATTATTTAACGAAATTTCGAGATGACCAACCCTAACACTGCTGCTGCTGCAAACTGTACCGTCGTTACCGTCTATAGAACCTCTAACACACCCTAACAAAAGGTCAATAGTATACATTTTCGCGTCGATGTCCCTGCCACCCTGTATAGGTAATGTAGGTTTAAAGAAACTGTATTCTCAATAAAGACTATATCACTTACTTGAGAACAAAACTAAAACATACATAAATTACACAAAGTTCGTCGTCATCAGTTACAAACTAGATACCCATCCAATGCTTTTATTTCTCCAAAAGTGATCGATCCGCAATTATATACTGAGTAAGTTCAGCTTTAAATGCATTGAAAGAGTGTAGATTTCTTATGCTTGCTTATCTTATGGGTATTCTATTATAAAGTTGAGCTCCTTCAAAAGTAAGCATTTTTTTGCCATAATTAGTTAATGTAGGTGGTATATGCCCTTGGTGATACTATGAACAGGTTTTTATTCTTTTCAGAGCCCAAAAGCCCTGTGAACTAACGGCGAATGGATTTTTCAAAATTAATTTGCGAGCTTTTACGACTGTACGTGTGCCATTTTAATGTTAATAATTAATATAGTTACCGAAAATATTATTTAACTAAATATATTAATTAATATGTTTCCATTTCCAGATCTTAAGCAAGTCCTGGTCATACTTCGCTCTTTTGAAAACTCTGTATCATCCTGAATGAATGAAAATCTTGATCACGGGCGCCCAACAAATGACTTCTTCAAGAAACTAACACAAGAATATTAGTCTCTATTAATGATCAAAAACATTTAGTTTAGAAAAGCACGCGTTTTACTAGTGAATAAACTTTGTAGATGGTGATAAATATATAAATAAAGAAGAACAAAAATAAACAAAAGCCTTGTATTTCTCTTATGTTCTTAACATCAATTTTTAAATTTAATTTATTTTCATTTGAGAACCCCTGAGGTGAAGGCCTCCTCCAGAGAATGCCATACTCCTTCGACGATGATATAATATTTTATATAAATGTTCTCAATCACTTTGTTTGTCACTCAAACGAAGTTCGCTAAATGCTTTTTAGAACTTTACACAAAACAGCGCTTGACAAATCGAAATGTTCTGAAATCAAACTTTTAGCAGTACGTACCCAGTTTCACGCCAGTTAAAGCCTGAAGCCGTAAACTTGTTCCGTGGAAGCATTGTGAATCGCTCAAAGCGAGGAGAGACTAACATTTTGATATTAAATTACCAGAACGATAACCTTTGCAGTAACAGGAAAGTTATACCAAAGCATTATCGTTTCGTTCTATTCCATTGTTTTGGCATTCGTATTATTCAGTCTCAGGAGAACCATATCTTACGCCCTCTTTCTTTTTTAATATAATTCACGTCGTTCACTTGATACCTTTCGTTTATTCTGGGAATTGCGGAACAAGGTATTCTCAATTCTTATGTAGGTCATGAATGCGGCAGTTGTTACCGGTGCGCCAAATAGCGAGGAATCCTGAAGTAGCCACGCCGTCTCTTCAGACAGACACCAGTGAAATAATAGTTTAATAAAATTAGCCTAATGACCATTGTGAACAGCAGTAAAACTTGTGATTTATGGGACACTATCAACAGATGTCTGAGACATAGAACAGTTAAAAAAATACTTTTAGCCTAAATGAAAGTGTCGTTAATGTTATTTGTATTTTTATGGTAGATAGATCATAAGACAATTTTGTTTCTATTTAATAAATTACCTGTCTGGCACTATTATATTGAGAATTATAAGCTTGAAGGCGTCCTTGGTCAAGTGGTCGCAAGCGATACTGCTGAAAAAGAAGTCCTAGGTTCGATTCCCAGGTCGGGAAAAGTGTTAGCAGGACTTTCTCAGTAGCAGCATGGAGTCTAAATTTTGTGCCCGGTTAATGGCAATAGGCTCAGCCCCTATTACATAGGACTTATACATAACTGGCGAAATGTGGGTGTACTATTGGTACACCTCTGCCTAACTTATGTTCTGTTATAATAAGCTTGAAGTGCGCCGGACTACGAAGCGTGTTTTGTCAGTCGTAAACATACCCACCGTGCTTTGACCATAGACGTCAATGGATGAATGAGATCACAAGAATGACTGACAAGACAAGGCAATGAATTCTTATGATGCTGCAGTACGATAACTATTCGTTACGTAGGTTTGTAAGGATTTAATGCTAGAAAAAGTGTGTCTAAGACTAAATAACTGGGGGCAGAATAGGAGAAAGATGAAGTGTGTCTAGTATCTAATTTATTAAGAATGTTTGGGTATTTTTGAAATACCATTCATGACGTATTTGAATACTTACAAGTACGTGTAATGTCACGGCACGGCACGGAATGAAACCAAATACTTTTCCGGAAATACGAAAGGGCAATTACATTTCCCTTGGTAAGTGTGATAAACAATTAAATGTAGCACACAACTCAAGGGTAGCGCCTCAAGAGTGTCCCGGAGAGTCCCGCTCTATCCTCGGTGCCGACGATATTCCCTTTGAGTTGTTGTGTACTTGCTGATAATTTGGTGGATAAATCCAAAGCTTGTAAGAAGTGATTCAACTGAACACCACAGTAGGTATCTCAGTTTTGGTCAGTGCCCAACCGGCAGTGATGTACATCGATTAACTCGTGTGTGATAAATAGGCGCGACCGTAATTAACAAGGGTGCGACTAAATTGCCGTAATTGTCGCCGAGTACACACGACGCGGGATTTGTAATTAAACCACATGTCCGGAAACGTTTATACAATGGAATGTTGTTTATGGTTTGTTCATAACATTGATACAATGTTGTTGATGTATTTGTTTTTGTTTTTTACTTTTCTTGAAATATTTATTTTGATGGCCGATGATAATTTTAGAATCTTCGTGTAGGTTTAGTAACGAGCAAATAGAATTCAAGGATATCTTCGTTCTATTCTGAATTGCAGTTATTTATTTGTTGCTATATCTAATTACTAGCTTCTGCCCGCGACTTCGTCCGGAGATTATCCCCTACACACAAACTTACGAACAAACATTTTATGTTTTTTTGGGGTCAAAGACCGCTGGTAGTTTTGTTACTTGGAGTAGGTATGGGTTGAGAAATCTGTTTTGTTTTGTCTCATCGTATTTATATATCGACACCCATCACGTCTGTATAAGTTTACACAAAAAAAAAAAAAAAAAACTTATATTTCAAGTACACTGCGGTTTATGACCCCAAAAAATCATCAAATTAATATATTTTTTGCTTTATCATGTCTGCGGAGTTTCGCTAGCTAATTTAATTTGACCCTGTATAAGTTTTGATAATTAGTTTGCAAACCGCAGTCTGAATGGAGTCTAATTTCTTAAAATCCGTCCATACCGGAAGAAACTCTGTACGAAACATTAAAGCAGCAAAAACTTTTAATGATACAAATTCCGCATTGCTCGGAAAGTCAAAACATTCCATTTTATATAAATAAATATTCGCATAAACATCACGTTGGCGAACTTGTCGTAAAATGATAAAAAAACGTTGGCAAAGTTAATTAAAAATTTATAGCCGAGCCGTGTTTGTTGTCGTAGTAACAACACATGTGTTGTGGCTAAAAAAGAGATTTAATATAACGTAGCGGACGTGAATGTCATTTTGTGTAAACGCCAAGTGTGGCAGGGTTTAATCCTCACACAAATTAAGTCCTTTCTGTTGTTCCTATTCCTATACCCCGTGAACCTAGTTTTATTTTATTTTTTTATTTGAGGGTGGGAAATTATCAAATAACTTCTCCCGCTCTGGGCGGAGCGGGAGGGCTTGTCAGACTTTTACTGACTAAAACCCACCCGTGTTCCTTCCGTTGCCTGTGCCAGGGCCACGATATCCCTTTCGGACAAACTCGCAACCCTGGCAGGTATTGGCCCTAACGGACCCCGGCTTGTATTTTATTTAGGACTTCGGCCAAAGTTATGCTCATTGTACAGTAGTACAGTGTGTACACTATACAGAAAATAATCTATCAAAAGATAATTTGCAACATGTGGCAGGCTCGAAGTGTTAACATGCCAAACTATGAGAATATTTTTCCTCACAACAAAACATAAGTTATTAAATGCAGCTTGGGAAAAGTTGCTTCTTATGCCTTGCCTTGTATAGAGAGAGAAACTCTTCGTATTTCGTAGGTATAGTTTACACAGAAAAAACAAAAGCAATTGGTAGATCAATAAGATATATAAATACCTAACAAGTGACGTCATAAACAAAGCTAAGATATCGCACTACGAAATAAAATAAACTGACGTCACACAGCAAATTCTCTGCATTGAGTCCGTCGAATCCCTGCTCAGTATCATGGTTGCGTAAACTCGACTATCTGAGAGATGCTCTTGTAAACATTCGCTTACACAAGTAATGGCTGTAATATCATCAGGTTATCGATTGCAACGTTTTGGTTGTTTCCATGATAGTTAAAATAACGATTTAGTGATTTTCAAAGTATTTCGTGTTTAAATGTTGAAAGGAAAGTTATGGTTCTCAGCTCTCAGCATAAAATGTAAAACATTTTCCAAAGCTTGAAATTGCACTCGCGTGGTGAATTGAATTCTTAATGGATCCGCGTTCCTCCAATATTTTACTTCTTTGCGTTCTCATAGGTCCCGGTCGACTAAACTAAATATTATGCTGGTGGTAGAAGTTTGGTGATAAAATCGGGTAGGATTCGACCCCGTGACCTTTCGATCGGCAGTCAACACCCCAGTCGTTGAACTAGGGAATTGTTATTACTGCTTGCATTATTATTGTTAGCTTTTGGCAACGCGAATTGTCTAGTAAGTGGATCGTTGACTCGGAATATCAAAAATGGCGGGTATCATTTTTGGAATTTGTATTATGACACATATTTAATCCAGTTATAAATAGGTAAAGCAGTATATTGTGTAAGTTTTTTTTAACTTTTGTAAAAAATACAGAATTTATCAAGTAATGAAGTCAGCTTTTTAATTATGTAAGACATAATTAAGTAGGCCACGACCACGTCGCAATACTTAATGCAAGCTTACGCCGACTCGTCGACGGAACAAAATTAGTTTTTTTAATTTACAGTCTTAGAGCAGTATGGTCTTAGCTCCCTCTCCACATTAAATTAAAACGTTGATTATAAGACTTCATTTAACCTTTTATTCGCCCTCTCCTCATCTTGGTCTGTAATGTAATTTTCTTGTACAATTGTATATAATAGTATGAAAGCTCCAGTTCGTAATTTAATTATGAAGTTATAAATGCTGACAACTATCATGCTAAGACTGTGGAAACTTTGTTCTTAGCTCGGTTAAAGTATCACTATTATGTGGCTACACAAGATGGAGAAAAATATGTTCTGCAGTAAGTATAGAATCTTGTTGATTCGGTATTTAAGTTGATTATATTTCTCACTGGCTGACCATCGCTATCGCACCAAGCAACTCGTGCTGGGCTCGATAGTGTACTTTCAACCTTTCCCCGCCATTTGTAGTGACTGACAGATGACATTAGTGACAGCAGCATTAATGTCATCCTCACTACAAAACGTTCACGATAACTTCTCTCTTGCCGTCATGTTGGCACCATTGCTTGTCAAGCTTAGTTCAAAATGGTGACTGAAATAACAGTACTACCAATCGCATCACGGGTCAAGTTATAATGAACACTGAATTTTGCAGTCATTTCATTGGTAGTAATGTTCTGTCAGTCGCCATGTTGAACTCTAACTAAGACTGGAAAATTCAGTGCTACCAATCGCGTCATGGGTCAAGTTATAATGAATGCACTGTACTTTTATAAATGAGACACTGTGTATATATATATTCGATAGATACATAGGAGGATCAATAAGTTTTCTTAGAATAGAATTCTTTTAGACCGTACCCGTTACCATTGAAGAACAAAAATACAGTTTTCTAGAAAATTTACTCCAATTCATTAGTAATTTGTCCTTCGTCAGAGCAAATAGGCATCATAAAGTTTATTTTTCGCCTTTTACGATTATTGTCGAGGGAATAAAGTAAAAGATAAAACACTTTCTGTGGGATATGCAAAAAAGTAGGTCTGTAGCTGTACCTACTGTTAGTAATTGTGTTTTTGTTTAAAAAAAAATAGCATGAGTTTGTGAATGAACGTACATCACATGTGTAGGTACATAAATAGGTATATCAACTTATCTCGTAATCTTATAAATAAGTTTTAGTTTGTCATAAGATTAATGTATTGGGTTAGTATTGAAGGGAGGGCGTTTTGGGGGACTGTTTTATGTAATTTTGACGTTCGAAAAGTGCTGATTGACTTTTGATTTTTTGAATTTTGAATTCCATGTTCGATTGGCAGCAGGTATTAGTAAAATCGTGAAACCCATCGGTTTAAATGGATGATGAATATGATCATCCTTAATTCGTTTCTTATAAATATGTAAAAACAGATAGAGAGGACTAATATCATCTGAAATTCGTTTGGTATCTAAATAAATGTTTTTCAGTAGCTAGATAGGTAGGCATAGCAGTGATAGCCTAGTGGTGTGACTGTCGTACTGCCAAGTCGTACATTCTCGAGTTCGAACACAAGGCACGCACCTCTGACTTTTCGGATTCATGTGCGTATTGTATAATTATCACTTGCTTCAAAAACGGTGAAGGAAAACATCGTGAGGAACCCGGTATGCCCGAGAAATATTTCTCGATAGCACGTGAAGCTAAGTCAGAGGCCCATGAGCGGCTTTAAAACTCTGATACCGGATTCTTTAAAAATATCACCGTGAAACTTAGGTGACGTGAGCGTGAAGTGAGCTTTCAATAGTGTTAATCCCTAGCATCCTACCGGTCGATTCTGTGATAGTGACAGCTCACTTCACCTAAGTTTCACGTTGATATTTTTACAGAATCGACCAACAGGTTAGTCACTATTCACTAACCACACGAAAAGAAGAAGTAGGTATTTAATTTTAAGGAAGTAGGCTTTACTAAGTAGGTAGGTATTTTATGTAAGAACAGCATAAAGATTTCGCTTTAACTAATATAAGACACTTATGCTAATAAATATCTTATGAACTATACAGAGGCTGTCTGCCCCAAATACTGAAATACTAGCTTCAAGTTATTGCAATTACGAGTCAAGGCCACTATTTAGCCTCCTTATGTTATAGTTCTAATCTCACGAAATGATCTAAGAAACAAATAAGACTTACCTATTTAAGTGTGTAAATTGATTAGCAGCTTTAATGGACTATTTTATAAACATGCAAACGTCCTGCTTGTTATGAATTTATTGTTGGATTGTGTGATTTCATTTAATGAATTAATTTATCTGTCATTGCTTCATTTTTCATTATTTTTACCTATCGTGGTTTAGTCATCTTATTCTAGATGCATCGTCTTCACATATAAAAATATAATTAATGTATACAAAATATTGTAAAAATATTTTAGAAGAGTGGAGTTTCTTGCCCATTCTTCTCGATACGAAAACTACCTTTTGGAAGGGGCGACTAGAATCAATCCTATTTTTTGTAAAATTGACGTTCATAAGAGCCTTTTATGTGCTTAATTGAAATAAATTGTTTGACTTTGACTTTGAATGTTTTTGTTAATTTTTTAACTTCAAAGTGTATCAGCATTGTGAGTGGTTCAGCATTTAGGCGCTAAAATAAAGGTAAGTATGATAAAATTATTTGCAAAAAGCTATACCTCCCCGGGACGCTACGGCGCGCGGCGGTGCAGCCAGGTCGCGTCGCCATTAAAATTTATGGTAGGCTGCGTAACCAAGCTACACACTATAAAGTTGTATACCTACATTTAGTTGACAGCGCCACCTGGCGGCGACTTCGCCATAGCGTCCGGTGACGTTTGGATCGTAAGTTCGAAAACGGTTTTAGACCTTAGTGAGAACATTTTTAAAAAAAACCATAGGGTTTGACACAGATAAATAATAACCGAATAAACCGACTAAAACAGAGAAAAAAAAAAAAATTACTACTTACTAAATAGGTTTAACTCTAAGCAAAGTCTCAAAATATTGGCCAAACCAAATAAATAAAAAATGTTACAAGCCTTTTGCATCGAAAAACGAAATGAAAAGTAAACTTAATGGCATCAAAAAATTTTTTTACTGAAAACGGCCTGTATGACTAATTCCTTTTGGAACGAAACAGGTTTTATTACGAAAATAATCATTATTCATTCGTATACGCCCACAGAAAATAAAATACTTACCAACATAAATAAAACAGATAGGTACCTAATACTTTATTATTTGTTACTGCAAAATAAATAAATATAATAAATACATATAGGGTTATTTGTTACAGACAGGGTTCCATTGGTTCTGTCACCATTAATCATTTCAGACAGAACACTAAATGGGGTCGCTGTTATAACGAAATTCCTCAACCAAGTGAATGATACATCGTGTTTATTATTTCCGTTATTTCTAAATATTTCTTGAATATGGACAATATAGGTAGGATAAGGGGATAACGGTAGGTATATTCAAGCAATATTTCCAATGCTTACAATAGCAGCAAAAAAGCTAATAAGTACCTTCTACATTTTGAATTCCAAGATATAAGAGTGTGGCGGCATCTACATCGCCACATGCGAACTACGCATCTAAGACCTGACGACAAACAAATCTTGCATCACGCAATTAGAGTTTACCACGCGAACGAGATATACACATAAGACTATGCGACATCAATCGTTGGGCAGTTGCGTGCCAGACACGACACCCGTCTGGTCGGAGGATCCTCTCCCTTTTCTACAGAGGATGAGTGAACTTTACACCCTGTTTCTCATGCCTCTAAAAGGGCAACGATTTCAGGATGAGCGATGATTAAAATTGCCACACGCCGATGTTCGTCATAATGATTATTCTTCTTTACTTCACTCTTGACAGAGCGGTTGTGGTCACGATGAATTTTGTCCAATCGCAGCAGTGCTATTCTGTAACCATCTCACCGTGAAAACTTAGGTGAAGTGAGCGTGGAGTGAGCTGTCATTCCACAGGGATTGACACTATTGACAGCTCACTTCACCCAAGTTTTCACGGTGACATGTTTACAGAATAGCATGGCTGCCATGCTATTCTGTAAACATCTCACCGTGTTGTCGTAGCTCGCGTCCCGATCTCCCTTCATCTGGTTCTGTTAGATGACATTCTGGTACATTCATTAACAGGGCCACCTCATTGGCGACTTCCCGCGTTTACCTTCTAATCTGCCTTGCACCACTAGATGCTCTATGGACTCATAATAATTACCAAAACCTGAAATATATATAAAGCTAAAGTAGGTATTAGGTACTTCTATTTTCGTGTCGATTTTATTTTTGGCCTTAATAACACTCGTACTCATAAATAGTTATGAGAAACAGCGATCGAGCAATTTTACTTACAATTTAAATTATTACCGAAGCATTTGGTATTTAAATATTTTAACTAAATAAGTAACTAAAGCATGACGCGAGGTTCACATGTGTGGGCACGCAATTGTGGCGATAATTCCCCTCTTTGAGGAGTGGCTAGAGAGGCGCCACGGCGTCCTCACCTTCCGCCTGACGCAGGTCCTCACCGGACATGGTTGTTTCGGGAGGTTCCTGTTCAGGATAAAGCGGTAGGAAACGCCCGGGTGTCACCACTGTGTGGATCGCCCGGAGGACACGGTGGAGCATACGGTGGAGGTCTGCACGGCTTGGGTGGGGCACCGCCGTGTCCTTACGGAGGCGATCGGCGGCGGCGATCTCTCGCGTCCAGCCCTGGTTCAGGCCATTGTCCGGAGCGAGAGTGCATGGGAGGCCGTCACTTCCTTCTGCGAAGCAATAATGCTCGCGAAGGAGGAGGCGGAGCGCGCGAGGGAGAGGCAAGATTCGCGCCCAAGCGCCCCTAGTCGCCGCAGGAGACGCCCCGGGTGTCGGGGTGAAGTTATTTGATAATTTCACACCCTCAAAAAAAATAAAAAAGGGTTCACATGTGATTTGGGGCTACGTTTGGGATATTGGGGATCAAAGGTGGCTTTCCACTACTTGCTATATTGCCTTGACTGTCTCGTTGGTCTAGTGTTCGCAAGCGCTACTGCTGAGCATGACGGCCTGGGTTCGATTCCCGGGTCGGGCCAAGTATTATTGGGTTTTTCTATCTGGAATAGCTCAGTAGGAGCCCAGAGTCTGGATTTGTGCCCGGTTGATGGCAATAGGCTCGTCCCCTATTACATGGGACTTAAACATAACTGGCGAAATGTGAGTGAACTATAGACCTCTGCCTAACTATTTGGGAAATACAGGTGAGATATTATGTTATATTACCAGTAGACATAGGACTTATCTTTGGACGTATGCGGCCTCTACGTATACGGTAATAGAATTCAGAAGTCGACTTTACTATATGAAATTGAAAAATCCGAGCTAGCAGGCAATTCGAACTAAGTACCTACCAAAAACAAATTTCCCGGAAAGAAAATTTTGCAATATATGAAGCGGAAAAGCTTTCCTCTTGATATCATGTAAACGTTTATTTATTCTCATTCTCACGGTATTTAGTAATATTCGAGAGGCGAGTATTCTAACAGTGTAGCGTGGAGAAATAACGCATTGGCAGCGTAGAATTTTGTATTGAAGAAACCATTTTAAAGTAGGCGCTATATGCGTAGCTTTTTACTATTCACCTAGAAAAGGCTTGTAAAATATTTCCACATCTAGGAATCAGTAACGACAATAACTCACTTCTAAGCTTCTCATTCACTGGATTTGAAAAACTTAGTACCTACTAAACTGTTGCTAATTGTGTGGACGGTACTGCCCGATAAAAGCTAGCAATATGACAACACGCGCGTTATTGCTATCTTGTATAACCATGTTTACTGTGGTTTGATATTAGTGGCTCATGCACTGCAAACACACGTAATACATTAACACACACACATATGTTTTGTATTGATAAATAATACTTACTAAAGTATGATAAATATTCCTAATCTAGACCTCGGTCATGGTCTATATTACATTAGTTCTAACGTGCGTCTAAGTCACGAAAAGTGATTTCTAAATAAATAACATGATTGATTATTTGCAGGTTTCTTCTAATTCCCAGCAGACCAACAGCTGAATACTTTCTTCCCATAACTCTAGTCTAATGCAGTAACCTCAATACTTTTATTGCATTCCACATGTAGGTATTCTTTGGAGGTATTTTTTCTTATAGGTACCTAGCTATTGCTGCATAACGAATCAGATTTTTTATGAGCGCATAGATTGTGATGTCAGATCGGAAACATACCTATGAAACTACTTACTAGAAAAAAAATAAAGTAATAGAAAAATAACCTAGCATACTACTAAAATCTATTTTGAGACTACATTAACCTTATTTGACTTTTAACAGTTGTCCTGTTGACGCTAGTGTATTAATACTTAAGATCATTTTTGCACCGTTTTTATGCAGGTCAAAATACTGCAACGAATTTTGCTAAAGTTCATATTTATTATATTTATAAATCGGGGATTTTCCGTGAATTCTAAAATTAGACACGTTTTCAATTCAGTCACTTCTAAAATAAGAAACGTTTTCAATTGAGTCACTATTTCGACAGCAAAGCAATGAACTTAGAACTTTATTAATTAAAAGTAAACGCAAGCATCTTTTGTTTTATATTTAAAACAGCTATTCAACAAGGGGACACATTTGCATGCTGTGTTGGCACCGACTACCGTTCAACTCCAAATGTTTCGCATTTCGTTTGTCAAAGGAAATATTCATTTCCTCTAGCGACCTCTCCGCTTGGAAACGAGAATTTTCTTGTTTTCATAAATAATGAGAACCCATATTTTTGCAACAAAGGATTTTAATTTGACATTTAACGTAATGAAGGAAGACCTAGAAATATCCTCTGAATATGTATTTTAATTAAGTTTAAATTTTGTTAAAAGGAACCTAAATCATTAGAGGTTATAAATACGCATTGTAATTTACAGATCTTGCGCAACAGATGAAAGATAACCTGACTGCTATCTACTACAATCATTACACCAAATTTTATACAAATTCTCAGTCTATAACTTGAAGAAAGATTTGGACAAAGACCTACTTCCTGATTTTCCTTCTTTTCACATCATTTTCAGATTCAGTACACGGTTCATATGAAAAATATGTAGAGGAATGCTGAATAAAATTCCAATCACATCGTGACGGGCGGTTTTTACAAGCGCCAAGAAAACAATATTGCTCGGTATACCGCCTCGTCATGTTTCCAATTTTCATGAAATACATAGTTCTAGACATTTTGGTTAGGGACTCGATCATTGAACGCACATACACGTACCTGGCGCCAATGTATTAAGAGTTAGGTATGTTTAAAATTCCCCTATTATTTCGGTAAAGACCAAAATACTTCTAATATCCGCATAGTGAGATCATTAATCAATAGGTGATATCGCGCGTAAAAATGAACGTTCATTCCATGACTTACCCAATCATAAAAAAGAATACCGTATTTTTGGCTGGCTAGTTATGTAAGAGTAATATTTAAATAGGACAAAGAAATCGACCAACAAAAATTGAAAATCCCCGCCTGGTGCAAAAGTCTTACACTTCGATGAGAGTCATTTTCTAACTTATCGGGCACTTGAAATATTCGAATTTTCACGATAAATATAGCTTATAGGTGATTACACAGTATTTTATCCGAGTTTATGATACTAAGCTTCAAAGCCTTTATGACTCTATTGTGTTATTATTCGAAAATATCGATCATTGTATATGTTACTTTCGATTTGTAATGTTTTATGCTCATAACTACAACAGCAGCTCCTCAACGCCGGCTGTCGCTGAAAACCAGCGTTGGGGCTCTGTCTCGCATAGGGTCACAGCATTATGCTGAGCGATGGCCGTTTTGAGTGGATGTGACGCATATTATCCCCAAATTGTTTATTTTCGTGTTTTGTTCTTTCTTTGCGTCATGTGTACCGCAAATAAACGTATTTTCTTTCTTCTTTCTTTCAACTATACTCTGGGTTGTAATTTTGTCGCTGTGCTAACGGTTTAAAGTTTATAAAGCTTTTTGCTGTAACGGATGTTTATGAAATAGTGTTATGAAAGCCAAGCTCCCTTAATTATTGGCACACACGCCATTATGCAGTATTATATTGTGGTTAAAGGACTTTATACTTAGAGATCGTTTATTTAAGGGTTAATTTTGAACCGTAATGTTTGTTAAATGGGATTAAAATCCTATCATTGTCTCTGATGTTTTGGGGTTGAAATTATCAGTAGATACCTACATATGCGTGTGTTTTATCTGAAGATAAGGTCTTGTTAAATAAATATATGACTGTAAAAATGTTTGTATCAGTTTTTGAGCAGCAAGTTAAGTACTTATACTTAACTTGCTGGTACTGGCTATATTATGCAGGTATTTTTCTACTAAGGTCACGAGAAGCTAGACATTTTGTAAACAAAGAACTTCTGCTAAGTTACGTAGCAAAACAAATATCCCCAAATTCAATCAACTCAAAGCAACATACGTGTAATACTCTCGTGACGGACACTTTAGTAGGTATAAGTTCATTTGTTATAAACATCGGAATCACACTTTATTTGTACTTTTATGCCACAAAATAGGTATGGAGCAAAACATATAAAGCTAACTAAATAAGTACCTAATAATATTCTCCCTGTGATTTCGTTTTCAGATGCGCAGAAGTAGGTACACACGGCTACACATCAAGCTATACATTTCCAATATAAGCTGACCTCGCATTGTACGGATATCCTATACAATGCGAGATCAGCATACACTGGAAATGTATAGCTTGATGCCACGTACCAAACACAGATATAAATCACTAGATAGTAGATACAATTGAAACGTTCATTTGTCGTGACTTACACCAATTAATCTTCATCCCCTACATATTATCTAATTGCAAAGGACATTCGCCTTTTCGTAAAATATAATGTGGAACCAGCCCATTTATATGTGAGCTTAATCTTTTTGGTCACTCTACTTAATACGTACATTCTGTGAAATGGTCACGTAGCATTATTATTGCTGTTATTTGGGAAAGTAGGTTTTGTGTTTCACGAATCCTCTGATATTGGATAAAATCTTTCTAATACTGTCTATACTAAATGAAGACCGTCATTGGATGGTCTTGCATTTTGCTCCACAAAATAACTTACATAGTCTCAATAATGAGCGTCTCATCTTTCTTGCTGGCCGTCTTGCCCTCGTTTCGTCGTGAAGACGTGTATTTTTTGCAGCTATCTGGTTAAATTAGCCAGCTAATTGGACGCCTAGGCCGTTCATTAAAAGCCAGCATCAACTTAGATGCTTAGGCCAATAATTTATTTAACTAGAATCATTCAACGTTTAACAACTTGGCGTATTGAAAGTCAGCCCTTTAATGATGATTGACCAAGACTCATTCAAATGGAGAAAATAAATCTTTAAAAAAAAGTATTTTTCTCTCGCAATAGAACTGTGACCAACCGCGCGCGAGCCGGCGCACGGGTTGGGCACAGTTCTATTCTAACCTAATCCATTTCACCCAGTTTAACTAAATTACTACACGACATTCAGCCATCTGGTTAAACATTGCGCTCAATGACTTGGCTAGTTGTCCTTCAGCTATAACCATACTAACTTCTGCCGGCGACTTCGGCCGCGTGAGACTTCTTGTGACACTCGGCAATACTGGAGCCTCAAATTACTAAAAGAAATTTTCACATTCCGATCAGTAGTTCCGAAGATTACCCCTTACGTACAAACTCACAAATTTTACCCCTATAAAATATAATTAGTATAGACTACCTGTTGACCGCGGCCTCGCCCGCGTAGACCCAAAATCTTTTTCTAACGTAAAATTAGCCTTAGTTACTCCTATAACATCAGCTATCTATGAAAGTCCCGTCAAAATTGGTCTATCAGTTTCGGAGATTAGCCGGAACAAACAGATAACGAGACAAACAAAAAAATTTTTTACTCTATTATTTATTATAAGTACCGTATATACTTTCATATGCATTTAGTGAAAAGTGTTTATTTTTACGTTACAAATAGACACTTCAATATTATTTATTTGTCTATATGGATAGGTAATGTCACCGATTGTGGACCAGACTCTAAGTCGCACAATAAAGAGCTATAGCTATTTCTAAACTCCATTTCACCATTTTCATGTAATAGAGATTTACAGCCGCGACCACAATGTGTTGTCTTTAACAAATACAGAATAGTTTGCTGCGTATGTTTCAGAGCTAAAACCTGAGCTACAAACTTTCGATATAAATTCCACCTCCCGTCTTTGTTTTAGTTTTATTGCGGCTACTTTCTACAAGATCATTTATGGGCTAGCCCGGTTTTATGTACGATTACATATGTCTACTTACATAAGTACCTAAGATCAGATAAGACTGCTAAAGTGAGTTATCTGCCCTCTATATTGGCTGTGAAATGTATATTAGACATTTGTGTTAAGAGGCCGATTCAGGCAGACTACAATAAGTTATTGGTTTAGGGTCAGCAATAAATTGTATCCTATGTTTCGTTTCCCCTGAAATCCCTAAAGGAATAAATAAAATAAAGCTTGAATTAATGTAGATATAGTTTACTCGCGGTGATTTGGGGACTCTTGTACCCATGGCAGTCTCAGCTCAGTAAACTCCCTTAGGATGTGCTAAGGCGTTGCACAGGATGGGGAGTAGGTACACGTTTCACCGGAGACCCTGGTGTCCTCTTCTTTTTTCTTTTTATATTGCTGAATGGGCCTGCTCTTAACCTCGATCTCGCCCGATGGAAAGCGATGGATGTGGTCTATGATGGATCGATTTTCTAGACGTTGTAAGGCCGACCACAGTCTAGTTCAATCGATGCCCAACATAACCGTCTGTCGTTTTTCTCAAACAGTTTTTCTTTTCAGAGAAACGTCTTTTATCGGTGGTCCTATTTATGTATCTCTGCCCAAAAGCAGCTAATTTATTCTTCCACCAAGTTCCTTGAAACCTATGAGAGTGACAAGCTATTGATTTTAAATTTTGAATCGGTTTTCCGGTAAGTTACTCATACATACCTACCTACCGCGTGGAATTAGGTGGCGATATTGAGGAAGACTGTTGGTAAAACAATCACGTATTCACAACTTAGATTATAGCCAGGACTCATTTGCATTACACAGGGTACTGTAACTTCCCCGATAAGCCAATTCATCGGTTATACAGTAGGTGGCAAATTTAAGTTTAAACTGTAAACGGAATATTAAGGAATTCTAGAAATCCAAATAATTGAAATCATGAATGTCATTCTTCTGTACCCTAATAGCGTAATACACGATCAATCAGAATCTGAATCGTTTTCAAACAGATTGCAAATCCATTGCTTCATAAGTTCGAAAAAAAATCTGCTCAACAACGTGCAAACAGCAATGATTGTTGTTGAACTGTCAAAATAAAACACATAGTCGTAATCGTTCACGGAAATGTGTTGCGTAATTAGATAGCTGATAGGTATTATAACACAAAAATCTTGCTAAAATACCTAGACTCCATGCTGTTTTCCCCATGAAAGAGCTGGATTCAGCAATAGTTTTAATTCAAGATGACTATGATAGCCGGCTCATCTAACACAATATTTACATTTACCATCGACTAGAAATTAAGAAGAAGCCTATAAAGATTTGTTTAAGTTTCACCTATTTTGTTAATACCTAAAGTTGGATTTCAGCACCATGTGTGAACGTTTGTTCTTCTTCGAGAATAAAGCTTGATTTACGAGCATATGACATGTTATTACTATTTGAAAAGCCCCATACTGCGAGTATGTGAGTTTCTTTGTTGTTCAAGCCGTGCTTTATGGCGGTGCGTGGATTCATGTTTAAACCTTGTATTTGGAGCCGTATGGCGTGCAATCCAAAACTCCCAAGTGATCGTAGGATAACTATAGAGGTTAGGTATGTGAACGAAACCTCAATGAAATCTGTGAAACGTATTACTTGTTAGTGTCGAATCAAGTTTCGATCCTCAAGATTTATTGGCGTAAGTACCCTAATCTCGTTTGACGATTTGAACAAAAAGGATTCTTGTATATACATATCCACGAGGGACTGAAAGAGAGATGATACCTATTGTCTTAGAGATTTTCTTATGAAAACGAAAGTATAGGCTTCTATTCAGCGAGTGCTACGTGTTGATAGGTCTCGATATTAGACTGAGAAAGGGTTTACTTGTTTGTTTTGTCATTTTGTATAAACTGGGGTACCTACTGTTTCGGCAGGGTATCGACTGGGAGTCTGAGTGGGAGCTTCATGGACTCCTAGAACTTTTCATTATATTCTGTGGCGACAATATTGGTAACATCGAAATTTCCAATACCGAGCTTCTATCTACTGTGTATTGAAATGAATAAAATAAATAGCTAACAGTTCACTGAATTACTTACAATACAACTAGATCCCATGAACTATGTCAAGTATAAAAATATCGTTCGCTTCTTATGTAACACGAAGTTCCCTTATATTATGTCCACTGCAGTCGGTAATTCACACAAAAGTTTCAACATATAAAATTTATGTGCGTCGTCCTGCCAAGTGCCAACACAATACAGTGTTCGTTCTTCCGTCCTCATTTGTATTTAACGGCTCATATCGAGTTCCAGAACCCAATTTTGCGAAAAATCGCCCAATATATGAATTCATATAAATGATAATTTTGTAATATGTATGGAAATGGCAATGTTTTAGCTTGTCAAATCAAAAGAGAAAAAAAAGGTCTCTCTCTACCCATCTCACTACTTTGTTCGGGAAAATTGGCTTGTTTATTTGGACAGTCACAAAGTTCCCCTATTCATGGTGAGAGGACTTTACCCACTCTCGCATGTTATGATGATTAAAATATTTCTAGTAGGTACTTCCATATCAGCCAACGAAATTGGCTTGAGATCATTTAAAATGTGCCCCAACTGTCTACGAGTATTTGGCAGATCGATAGTTAAATGATGACTGACAATATTTTTTATGTTGTAGGCCTGTTGAGGAGTAGCTTATTCAGCCTTTAAATGCTTCCACTGCTGGGGCACAGACATTCTCTCTGTGAGAGGGAGTGAGCCGTAATCTACCACGCGGGCCCAGTGCGAGATGGTGGGTGTCACATGTCTTCGAATTTTTTGTTCTGGGACATGCACGATGTTCCCCTTCACCGTTTTGAGAGCAGTGGTGAAGAAATAATTTACACAAATTGAAGTGCCTGCCTGAGTTCGAACCTACGACCTACAAGTCCTAAGTCGCGGCCGTTTCTACTAGGCCACTATTACTGTTGACACGTACATGACGTCAAATCACGACATAAAAGTAAGATTATTCATTAACACCGCACTAAAAAGTAAATAAAGATTGAACGATGTCCTACGTACACAGGATCTTGTCGGAAAAACTTTTATTGCTTCTATTGTATAAGTAGGCGTAAGTTGATTACTTACGGAATATCGCAGTGACGTCTGCAGTCCAGACCAGTCCTTGCTATGACGTCAAGAGCCCTTCTATGTATAAATAATCGGAAAAAACGTAAATGTTTTTTACAGGTGAACCAAATCTACGATAGATGGACAGGAAAATAATACCTAGGACCTTTCAGGAAAATAACTACACAACGAAACTGGAGCACTATTGGAGAAATTCCTAGTTGACCAAAATTTTTGCCTTATCGTTTTACGAACAAAACCGTCTAAAATATATTTGGTTATTGTGAATCCAAAAATCCCAATTTTAGGAATTTTCCGGGTCTCTTCTATTCTGAACATATTTAAAGAAATGCCAGAATCATCTAAACTAACGATTTTATACGGTTTTTGCCGAAAAACGATGTGACATGGTTTTCGTCATCGGCTCTCGTACTAATATGGAAGCAAAAAGTTAATCATATCAAACTGATACATAAATATTAAATTAGACTATTCAGAATTTTTACCAAAATTTAAAAATATATGCCATGATTATTGGAGAGAATATTTTAATAAACGGTCATTAGAGAAGGGTTTATGGTATAAAACCATACAGTGTGAACCTCTTCGCGTGCCCTGGTTTATGAATAGTGATATTAGCAGAAAACTGATTGTTACTGCTCTTAGACTTAGATCTGGACACATCCCATGCAAAAAATTTGCCTTCATGATGAAGAAAGTCGCTTCACCCAATTGTGAGGAGTGTGGAGTTGTAGAGGACCTACAACATTTATTGATGGAATGTGTCCAATATGAGTCCAGTAGAAATAATTTTGTAAGGTCCCTGAATTTGAACAAAACTGATGTAGGCATGTTCCATACAATTCTATCCCAACCAAATGGCGACGATGCGAAGGGTTTGTTCAAATTCATGGCCCACGTGTTGTGAAGTACCTACTATTGTTTAGGATACGATGGGACTGACATACGCTATGCGTAAAAGCCCCTTTAAATAAATAAAGAAAAAAAAAAAAAAAAAAAAACTGATACAATACAAATGGATTCATATAATCGCTTAACTTAACATCTGATAAAGCTCCAGAATGTTGAATGAATGAATGAAATCCGGAATGTTGTTGTTGTTGTTTCTTTAGAAATAAGCATCACTTTTGTACGTATTTTTCTGTGCCTTTTTTCTTGTCTTTTTATATGTGTGTACATAAACCGTTAAATAAATAAATAATGTTAATTTTAGTATCGTTGAACGTATCTTTCAAGTGTTTTAATTTGCATACCTTCTGTTGCGGTTGTGCTGCGGATATGCGATCGTGTTACGACGTAAGCTTGCTTAAACATAAATTTACGTTAACACAAAAACTACAGAAATGTTAATGTAGACTTTATTGCACACTTGAGGCCAATGTAGACGTTCCTAGCGTTCGTTACGTTCCTTGGATTATGCGAAACAGCCCATATTCTTCAAAGTTTACGCCAATCTTTTGTTAACCCACACTTTTCTCTAAATAAAGTGTAAATGTAAAGCCAGGTCCAGATGTGTGCAATTTGTATGTAATTTATCGTGTAATGTAATGCGAATAGTGTGGAGGGCATACAAACTCAACGCAAATCCTGTATGTGTCGACTGCGAGGTGATCGCGCAAAAGACCGACAGCCGATGGATCAGCGCGAGCCCCAGCCCGAGTGTTACATGTAATGCTCGTAGTGCCGATGCCGTCCACAAAATTCGCGTTCCATTACACGATAACATTACACACGCGTGGCGTGCTTGAAACAAACAAACTCTGAAGCCAATACGAATTCGGAACTTATTGTGAAGATAATACAAAACCACTTTGCCAGCTTAAACAATCACCCTCAAACCTCTAACTATCGTACTGGAGCTTTTGAACCCCGAACAGTGAAACAATTTCAATTAAGCACTAGAAATACAGTTTGCACATTACGTTTAAAGTTAATTTAAAGCTTAGTACATATCCTTGTATACACTGCTACCCTCAACTGTAGCTACTTGGTCCCTAATGTACTGCATTAAGCCAGCAATGAGCACGGTAATTGTAGCTTTATCTGGAACATTGACCAGGACAGGGGGACAAGGGGGATGTTTTACAATAAGTGACACTCAGGAGTAAATGAAACTTGCTCCTTTTGTGTTCATGAGTATTGTGTAAATAAACATATATGGTGGAGATTACCATGGACATAATGAGGGAAAAAAATAATAATTGAAAGAGGATAATATCTTAAAACTTCCGTAAATAAGCTTAGTGGGTCATTTTGCTGATAATGCTATGCAGTCCCTTTTGGCACTTTTTTTTTTTTTTGGCGTGGGAAATGATCACTTAACTTCTCCCGCTCTGGGCGGTTGTGCTGACATCTCTTTGAGGCGCGCGTGGAACGCAACGCGTCGTCAACCCGGCCCGCCTGGTCCTTATCGGACGGTGAGCTACCCATTGCTCACCGTCCGCAAACCCGCGCCTACGGTGGCCGGGAATTAGCCTACGATCTTCGACGCCCAGGGCGTCTCCTGCGGCCCTTTTGACCCTTCTGTTACTTTTATACTAATACTTGTTCCTCGCAAACCTATGTAATATTTGGACTCTACGTATAACTTCAATTACTTTCATATAATATTCTACCTATCCTATTTTCTTGAGTGAACTTTAAGGGAGATGCGCTAAGGTAGCCCGCGAATTTTTTTTTTTTAACGCTTTTTGCCATTTGCAGATCAGTGTCAGGTTGTATGTTGATTAACATATGATTCGCGACCGTAACAAATATGGCTTTACAGAATTATAATCATTAGAAATAAGTTAGAATGGGCCTTAAATGTCATGAAATAGTCATTAAATAGGGTGATATAAACTTAGAGAGTTGTATTGATGGGTTTTATGATAAAATTCTATAAATAAATATTTGATTCGGTCGCGAATCATATTTAGATCAACATACAACCTGATACTGACCTGCAAATTGCAAAAAACGTAAGAAAATTTGAATTTCGCCGCTTTTGTTTAAAGCAAATTTTGCTTCACATGACCCAATTTTGTTCATCTCTCCAAGAAAGACAGAGGATAAAGACATAAGTTACTAAGTTAATGTCCTCACAGCTTTATAGCTTTAAATAACGTTGTTTCGCAATGCAGTTGCGGTTTTGTGACTGGCTAGCCGACACGCACCGCGCATGTGTGTCGGCAGACGGCACTGTGTCACCGCTGGACTGAAAACTTTATTAATGGAGAGTATGGCAACATAAACACATTCACTTTATTGTTTGGACCGGATTTTAAATGAGTACCTATTTTCGAACATCGCTATTCGACTGCCAGAGCACGGAAGAGATGCAATTACTTAACCTACTTATTGTAAATTCCAGTTGCTTGTTCCCAGGAACTTACAGCATTCAATAATAGTTTTCAACACTACATTAGGCCTTGGAAAATACTGCCTCTAAATAAGTACAATTACTCAGTAAGAGAGGAGGATTTTCTACGAGACATCCTAAGTCTTATCGAAAGATTTTCTTCATCTGAAAAACATGAAGCGTGTGTGTTCTTATTACCTGTCATCGATGGGATTATGGATGGCAGGCGTGCGGGATACCGTATCCTGACATTTTTCAGGGATTAAGTGGGATGGTGGGCGACGTGCGGTGTGATCACTTGAGGATTTTAAATAACTTCCTCTTGTTCACGCTTGAGCACATCGAAGTTCTAAAACTAGTAATTTAACATTTCTTCATGATCAGGCGATTCGATGATAAAGATCGGCTTCTCCACATAATGAAGAACGACTTACAAAAAAACATTGAAAAATATGAGCGATAGCATTATATAATCAACAAAATTAGGTATTGTACAATAAATAATGTCACACATAATCCCGAAGAAAATTATCAGTGCATCATTAAAGATTCACGCAAAAACGTCAAACATATACCTACCAAATATAAATTCTTCACAGCTTATGAGAACCGTATACAAGAAGATTGATGTCGCGGGTGATTTAGAAAATGATAATGAAGACAAATTGCAGCGCGTAAGACTGGTAGAAAACTGAAGGTGACAAATTATGACAAAATTCCGCCGAAAACAGGATTCTACGACATGTGGGATGAATGAATTTAATTTCGTCTCTGGGGTTTATAAAGAAAATTATCTCATAGTAGGTGATATGCGAGTTAACTGCTATAAGGTTCAAAATGCAGGCTGTAAAAAGACCCATCACAGCCGTTATCTACGCATTCTTTACCTATATCAAACTAAGTAACATTTTATTAAGCAAACATTATTGCTTGGAAACGACTTTAAGTTTTGGTGTGAAAAATCGCTGTTTACAGCGCGTAATGTAACGTACGCAAAACATTGTGCTTATAGGTGCCTGAAACGGTACAGGAGTAATATTTAGATTTAAGTTATAACATTTTTTGATTTCGTGAATAAAAGTTTAAAAAAACACGTTAGTAGTTTGAATATCTCCGTAACCAGAAGGCCTCACGTACAATAATACAGTACAAAAAAACTATCACAATGCCGATTGTCACTTATACTCCCCGTGTATCAGACTCTCGGCTTTGTTAAGCGTCTATTTACACCCGTTTTTGGTAAGAACCTAATTACTTTGCTAAGAAATGTTATTAATTCATGAGTTCAAATGTTTCGGTATCCTGCATAGACATATATAGTAGTATCCAGCCTTAATATGTTGAAGAAATTCATGTATAAACCATTGTCGTAAAAGGTCAAGAAAACGGGCAGTGACATCCTTCCCTCTACTTCCCCTTTACCTAGTGTCTCACCACACTTTGTGACGGGCGATCATGGCAATTTCCCATTTGTTTAGCAGCGAATGTGTATGTGATGACGAAAATCCAACGGGTCTGTGATGACTGATGACTCATGATGACGGAACGGTTGAAGAGGGTTCACTCAATTTTGACACGATACTCTACGCATCGATTACTTTAGGGCTTTTCTATTCTCTCAAAGTACCAAAAATTTAGTCGGCAGACCCAAATATCAAAAAGAAATGTAGCAACTAAGTAATGAAATTGTAATTAGATATAGAAGACGAAGTAGATGTCTACTGATGTACTAGGTATTTCCGATGCTTATTTTTCTCAAGATATCATTATTAAATTAAGCCTGACTCAATTTCGACTTGAGGAATTTGAGTGACAGAGATCCAATTACCTTAAGTTTTTCTTTTGTGTTACAATATTGAATATTTTTCTCAATATTGAATTATTTCTTTCTTGATGTTAGCCTTTGATATAACTATTAACAAACCGATAAACGATGTAACTTTGGTAATCACATAAGTAATCGATGTAACGCCGAACTATCAAAGAAAAGCAATAACTAAAAATAAAATATTATTTAGAAACCAAGCAACTGGTGCAACATTGCCTTATGAAATAGATACTTAGTAAAAAATCGGTGGACATGTTTCTCGGACCATACAAAACGCCATCGTACCGCCGCCGCTACTGAATTTTTTTTATTGCAAGTACACAAACGTGCGACAATCCTAGAAGCCCGATTTGACGTTTTTTATTATACATGCCGCGATAACTTTGTATGAACGTCTACGTAAGAAAACGAAAAATCAAATTTATAATCCTAATTAATTACAATGGTATACATACACTATAACAGTGAGTATCATTAGTAAGCACCAAATTTCACTTTATATTGGAAAAATGCACTCAAATACAGAAATATATCGTTGATTAATATTCCGCCAGGACGTTATTACAATGTCATGTCTTTGGGTTCGTTACCGTAGTGTTGTAATCGTTTTTTGAACATCGATGTTCTGAAAAACCGAACATCAATGTTCTGCTGTTTTTTTTCCCGTCACTACACCAAAATATTTTGATGGGTGTCAAATCGGGCTTCTTAGATTGTCGCACGTTTACTTAAGAGGCTTACAACAGCTAAAGCGCGGTCACTGTCGGACTGCATAGAAATGAAAGAGAAGCGCGATGACACGACGCAGGTAATTTATTGCAAAATATGAAGCAGTTAGCGATTTACAAAAAATCTATTGATTGGACTGGAAAATTAAAACACTATTATGCTAATATATAGCTTGTAGAATAATCTGACAAAAAATCAGAATGATTGCATGTAAATTAATATGATTTTTAATCGTTAAAAGAAATTTTTAGAGGTATCTTCATGATTTTTTTCTATCGTATCAAATTAGTTGTATTATGTTTTCAACACACTATCATACTAGCATATATCCTGAAGAAAATTTTCTGATTTTGTTTACTGCAGTGGATCATATTCTTTTAGGCATTATAAAACTTGCGTTTAGGCACGTTTAGGTCCTGTAGTCCCCTTAATACATTTTTTGCATAACAGCTCAATACTCAATAACCTTAATCACTTTGACATCATTGTTTGACAATGTTCCAGTGCGAATAAATGTGGACGCGCACTTATGTCGTGGCAGTTTTAAAACGGTTTTTGACCTCAAGTGGTTATAATCACTACTTCGTATAAGTGCATGTTCAACTTTAGCATTGATCCTTCATTAGAAGCTTGTCGACATCTTGTATTATAGTGTATTATCTATGGTATATCATCTATGCAAACATCTTTGTGTCAAACGACGACGCATTGAATAAAATTAAAAATCGTGAAAAATAATAGCAAAATGGAAAAAAACACGGAATTTCAGCTACTTTGTGAAAATATTCAACATGACTTGGTAAATTAAAAGGAGATAAAAGCTTATAAAAACATGCCGCTTTCCGCGAATTTTCGACGAGGTTAGTGATTCTTACTGCTGCACCTATAACAATTACCAGTTGGAGATGCCAAATGAAAAGCTTCACCCCATTGCTCCAAGGGTTTGACGAAATGAAGGTTTTCGCATTACGGCGCTAGAATGGTTTCTGCACATTCGTTCAGAACACATACGCGTGTAATTAGAAATGTGCGTCATGTGTAGAGACGGGGTCCCGACGCTGTTAGAATAAGGTTAGCAGAAGACAAAGAAAGCTTTACATTGGGAACAAATCCATATATGTAGGTTTGCTTAAACTTAGCTATGAGTGGATACTACAATGAGATACAAGTTAGTCAGGACGCCTCATATCGAGGAACAGCAGTGCTATTCTGTAACCATTTCACCGTGAAAACTTAGGTGAAGTGAGCGTGGAGTGAGCTGTCATTCCACAGGGATTGACACTATTGACAGCTCACTTCACCCAAGTTTTCACGGTGAGATGTTTACAGAATAGCATGGCTGTATCAGACGGTGAAGGGTAGTTATCTCATAGTCTACGTCTAGCTTACAGCCGTTCGCCGATAGCACAAGGAAAAATCGCCTTCATTTATGAATTAAAGCTGCTCGAATAAATCAGGCTTGAGTGGGCTTAGATTAGTTTGACTAATTCGTGGTTTTCAAGTTCAAACGCCAAGGGATCTCTGATTGAGATTAGCCGGCAGCCTGATCCTTGGATTTCGACGGGTATTACCGTTGTTCCAAAATTATAACGTTTATTCTGAAAATGGGCGACGTCGCAAATAGCTGTCAAATATTTCGCTGTTTTGATTAATTTGGTAATATTACTGTATGGAAATATAGAGTGTGGCTAACTAGCAAACCAGAATATTAATAATGAATTGCAATTATAACAATGAATTTGATGTTGTAACCGTTTTAGGTTTAAAAGTAAAAAGTGTTCGAAAACTTTCCAAATACTTTTTTAAAACGTAAATCTAAATATTCGGTGTTACGATATTAATTATCGCATTTCAAAATCAATATTTTACTTCACTAGTTAGCCACATTTCATATTTCCAGACAGTAATATTGCCAAATTAATCAAAACAGTTAGGTACATATTTGACAGCTAATTGCGACGTTGCCAACTTTTAGGATAAGCGCTCGTAATGCAATTTATTATAAACCTTTCTAAATTGTGACATAATTGCAATATTTCGCTAGACATTGTCCATCCGTAACCCACACATTTCTTTCGTCGGGTCCGAGTTCGCAACAAGTCAATCGCCTTCCTGAGGATGCCTCGTTGAGAGGTGAACCACGTGTCGATTTCTTACAGGGTTCTTTATGACTCATTAAGAACAGTTACGCCGATTAAGTTACTAAATATACGTCGTCTATTGTATTTTATAATGGATTTCCGCAAAGTCACGACTGAATCAATTGACTATGTATCTAATTAATTAGAAACTGAACCTGGGAAAACGGAATCGATTATCATCATATCGCGACATTCATAATGTTTTGTTTTAGAAATGCTGACGGCACTGAAGAACGCAAAGAAAAACAAAGAGGGTAAGAAAGAAGATGTGGAAAATCCTGAAGCTAGCGACGGAGGAGCAACCAGTGGAAACGTTGCTAGACTTGAAGTGTCACCAGCTATTTCGGCAAAATATATCGGCCCAACCCAGAAAGATGAAGTCAAAGCTAGTAAAACTGTTGCCACTCCCAAAGACTAGTCAGGAGTCACGTATACACTGGGCCAACGTCCTGCTGAAAACCCAAAAATAAATAGTGGAATCTCCGTCCGTCATTCATTTTAGCCGAAAGGCGTCCACTGCTGGACATAGGCCTCCTCCAAGCATCGCCACTTCGACCGGTTCTGTGCTAACAGTGGAATATATTAGGATTTTAATGCGTAGTAAAATTAATAGAATAATGATTATACATGAGTTTATGTAGGTACTTACTTAAAGTATCAAGTTGGACTATGTTAGAATTATCACGCCGATGAGTAACTTGAACAAATAAAGCGATGTTCTATTTTTATGTGAGCGGTTTAATTTATTTTGTGCGGAAACCACTATGAATGTTATTTTTCCTCAGCCCACATTACCCACTGGCTGCTATAATATGTACTATTATATATATTTTCTGCTATACACACATGTAACCAATAATACCATGACCATGACCTTCGCTGAAAAGGTAACATACGGCCAGACAGACACGAGTTACTATCGAATTTATAATATTATTATGGATAGTATGGATTAACGACTAAAATACCAAATTTTTCACTTCACTTCCTCGACAGATTGTTTTTTACTGAGTATACCACACTCTCACACACACTCTCTCTCTCACACACACACACACACTCACACACACACACACACACACATACATACAGCAACAGACCTGCTATCTAATTACGTCGCATATTTTCGTAAACGATTACGACTAATTTGTTTCATTTCGACAGTTCAACAACATTCATTATTATTTAAGTTGTTGAGCAGTTTTTTTTTTCGAACTTGTGAAGCAATGGATTAGCAATCTGTTTCAAAACGATTCAGATTCTGATTAATCGTGTTTTACGCAATTAGAGTACAGTTTAACCCCACAGCAACACACACACACACAATTAACCATTAAACCCAATCAATAAATATGTTAACATCAGAATTATTACGCAATTATAGATTTAATATTTTGTGAAACGTGTCATTCCCCCGCTAAAGAACACTGTCCTTCAAGATACAGGATTTGTGTTATGTTCCTAGTTTGAAGGGCAGGGGTCTTACTCTTTGCCATACCCATCCCATAATTAAACAACACTGATGTTACCTAGGGTCCTAGGCTAAGTTTTTGTAAATAGAGATTACATACTTACTTTCCTTTTTTGCTTGACGCTATGTAAAGAAATGTATCTACATTCAACATTCCCTAGACTTTTTATGCTCATAAAACGAGTCCTATTTATTTTATCTACTGATAAATTACACAATCGTTGTTTTATTGGCGATTTATCTGTATAGACGGTAAATCGTAATGGTAGTGATTAGACAGACAAGGGTAGAATTGATCGAAATAGTTTGGTGACTCGGTGAGGCGGGCGCGACGCGCGACCTTTCGGCGCCAGCCCGAAACGCCCCCTAAAAAGGTTATATTGAAAACATACTGCCTACTATACGAGTTTTAGAATTGGCCTTTAAAAACACTGCATATTATTATGATAAGAGAAAAAAAAGGCCTAAAATTTAAAAAAAATTAAACTTATGATGGTTTAATTTTTTTTAAATTTTAGGCCTTTTTTTTTAAGAAATGGTACAAATTAATTACTCCAAACTGAACTTTAGGGGATGCTCTTATTAACATTTTAATGAATTTGCAAGGTTACTACTTAAGATAAGAATTCGCTATTATTTTTCGTGTGACTACGATACGACTGCTGATAATGAAAGAGTGGTTATACCTACATTATGTTTATTAGATTTGACCGTTTATCAAGCTCATATTATTTTTTATATTACTTTTTGTCGTAGGCACAAAGTGAAGAACAAGAGAAATAAAAAACTGGCCAAGTGCGTGTCAGACCACGCATAATGAAGGGTTCCGTAGTTGAGATGAATTCATCCCAAGAACAAACTTAACATTACAAAAACAATATTGAGAGATTTACTATGTTTTTTAAAACCATAGACTTCTTATAGGTTTTCCTGCAATCTATGAGTAAAGAACCATTCTCTACATTTTTTCAAAAATTTTGGCTCAATAGTTTCGGAGATAAGGGGGGGGAGAATGGTCAATTTTCTTAAATAGCTTTAAAAGTATTTCGTTCAAAGTTATAAAAAAAATACATTTGAGATCCTCGCAACATGCCCTTTCATTTGATATGTCACACGGTTCAGCTAGTAAAACTATTTATTTTTATTTTCTTATTTGCCCCCCAAAAGTAATCCCAAAATTCTAAATTCATTTATTTACTATTTATTACTTATTTTTGTTTGGGTCACTAAAATTCATGTGTACCAAATTTCAACTTAATCGGTCCATTAGATTCGGAGCAAATTGGCTGTGACAGACGGACAGACAGACAGACACACGAGTGATACTGTAAGGGTTTCGTTTTTTCCCTTTGAGGTACGGAACCCTAAAAACATTATTACAGTGTTTGTACGAAAACCAAATATTTAATATCTTGACGACAATATTACTTTTCTTCTCTACAAAACTGTAGTCGCGAGATACTAATTATGTAACATTATACGAAAAGTGTGTGGCGGCTGCCTAACATCTGTAATTTGTTTCATTTGGGTCGTGGGTCGTGTGTCGCCGGCCGTGATAATGTTCCCTCAATTCAAGGTTACACCCAATTACATTAATCATGTGTAAGGAGACTTCTATTTGCTTATTTAGTTTATTTGGAAAACTGTTGACATTACAATTAACGATTTGCAAATAATAGGTATTTATTCATAAAGTTTAGACTAGGTTGTTTAATATATACATTGCCTTAGGTGATCTAATGGTCCGTAAAGTAACTAATGACAAGAAAAGTTTTTAACGAAAAAATATCTCCTAAGCATTGGCGGGTGCCTTACTTTAAAGCTGCATACACACCGGCCCAACGAACGCCAACAAATGGGTTTCGCTAGCCTTCGTTGGTCCTGTCTGGACGGTTTAGCAAACGTCAACAATCGTTTGTTGGCGTGTGCCGGCTATCCGCAGCGTGGCGCTAACATCAAAGGCATAGAAGCAATCGACCGTTCGTTTGCTTGACCACTAAATGTATTTGGACGTACCTTCGAAGGTCAAGAAACGTGCGGTAGCCAACGCCGAATATCCTTCGGTGGCTTTCGTTGGGCCAGTGTATACACAGCATTAGTCAAGTGTCTAGGAAAAACAAACGCACCCATCGATTTAGTGATAAACGGAATTCTAAAGATCACATGTCGAATCCTAACGCCCTTTGTACACACACGTTTTTGTTGCCGTGAAAAGCTACGATTTATTCACCGTGTGTTTACGCACGATATAAGCGTATACTCTATGCGGTCGTCAGTGTTGTATGGATCACTATGGAAGCTTGTTGACAGATACGTTTTTTCTACTCCGCGGTTTATACGTCGTGTGAAGGGCACGGTCGTCAGTGTTTTATGGCACCTTGTTAACAGACACGCTTTTTCTACGGCACCGTTTATTATTATTAATACTTTTATTTCAGAATAAATTTACATTCCCTATTTTGTTAGAAACTATGTTAGCAAAATTGTTTTATTTATTCATTATTATTATTTATACGCCATACCGTGAAGAAACCGTGCCGTGGGCAAAGGGCCTTACCCTACAAGTAGCGTCGTGCATTCATTGGCTGACAGAACTATCACTTGACAGTGACAAGAGAGTGACATCCCGCGCTTTTGAATTACCGGGCTAATTCGATATCAATGTTAGAATGTTAATAGTTAAGACTATTATAGTAATCGGTAGTTAACACATTTTTAATTATTGAGTTTAACAGTAGGCACCGGCCTGACGTACGTAGATCCGTACGTAGGTGTTTTACGTACTTATATTTTCTTATAGGTGACTCGATGGCTCTAGGCGCAAAGCAAGCCACCTTTCAGAGCCTACCAGATTTTTTAATTTTATGAGAACAAACAATACGTCACACATTTGCAATAGAACTTGCAAAAAAAACGTAATTGTACGATCATCAATATTGAATTAATATTTTATAAGTTTAGTTAATTTGTGATGTCTATGTCAACAACAACAGTGCCAGTGCCGATGCGGGCTTGTAGGATACTTCATCCTGTATCAACTTTAACCAGACTTGGTTTGGAGGATTTCAGCCGCAAATCTGTGTACTCCATCAAGGTGTTGAATACAAGAGAATTGCGAAGGTATAACAGAGAGGTTTTACAGCATAAGCTTAACAGCATAAGCTTTAAAGCATAAGTTTTACAACACAAGCTTTAAAATAATATAGGTGGTCTTGTGTTAATACAAACCCATTGACATCAATTCCCCTGGGTGTGGTCAGAAGAGCAAGAAAATCAGGAACAGATTCAAGTCTGTTTACTTATAATATGGCCCTGGGCAAATATTATAGGTACCCCGGCCTGGGATCAAAGTACTAGAATTGGTTGGGCATTCCGTCATTCTGTCCTTGAATCTACTTAGCAAAAAAAATGGTGTTATGCTGTCCCAGTAAGTGTGTAGCGAATTAAAAGAGGCACTGGTAAACTGCATGCCAACTAATGCATATTTGATTAACTCCATCGTAGTTCACAGCTGGACAAAGACCTCTCCTGAGATGCGCCTCAGCACAGTTTTCTGTCGTCCGCAACCATTCATCCAACTCGCATTCCTATTTGAATAAAATAGGTTGTTTTTTTATGTAAGTAATTTCTTGCTACACAAATATCTAGTTAATTGAATCAAGCGTGACCTTGCGGAAATCCCTGGTAAAATACTTTAAACGTAGATATATTTCTATTCCTAAATAGTTATCCTGTAAGAAATCGACACGTGTTTCACCTCTCAACGAGACATCCTCAGGATGACGATTGACTTGTCACGAACCCGAACACGGCGTGTTGCCACGCCAAGCACCGGACGCAGTTCTCTGCGTCGCGCGTCGCTCGGAGGGTTTTTTATTACTCTTTAGTAATAGTTAAGCGGAATAGGTTACTAAATATATCTACGTCTGGAGTATTACACAAATATCTTTCTGGCTTGCTCAAAAGTGGCGTTCTCTTGCTTATAAACACTTCCGTAGTTTTATAATAAGTTTATACGAACTCCCCAACAAAAAAAAGCCAGGCTTAAAGTCAGTCATAATGCCTAATCATAATTCAGAAACTAACATTTAGAGTAGGGAACTAAAGGTCAACTTAATAGAATGTTGCACATTTATGGGATTTATTTAAATATGAAGGACACAATCCGACAAACAGGGTTCAACATGAAGGACGTAACGACTACGTATCACAACAAAAAAACAGTTGATAAATTGTTTTGATCAGATATCGGAAAAACATGGCATAGTTCACCTAGTTGTTTGAAGATATTCATAATTTATAATGCCTTTACTCGATTCGGGAATGTTCTAAGCAAGTCTACATCAGCAAATAGTGAATGTGCGCAGTATTGCCTATCACGACGATAGATACAATCATATAGAATGTAATGAGCAATGTTGCAACACATTCGCGCGTCGTACGTGACGGAGATATCGTTATAATACATGTACCTACGAGTACATTGCACGAGTTTTATCATTAGCAACAAAATCGAAGAAATAACCAAAACCTGGGATTATATGTGCTTTTGTTGTAATAATAGAGGAACATCGCCGGCAGATTTCGGCTACAGTGACTGTTTCTGATACTGACGACTATATGTTACCGGCTCCGGAGTGGCTACGTAAGATAGGTTACGTAAGCCACACTAGGTTTGGCCTGTGCAGGTGCACCGTGCATGTCCCTACGAGCACAGTGCGGACAGTATAGAATATGATTATGGTAATGGTATTGATTGTATGTTGGAGGGTGGCTTACCCTTCTGGTTGTCTCGCCTCTATCGTTGTCGAGATCTCTCTTCGGCTGGTCCTCGAACGCATAAATATTTTGTTTCACCAAACGCCTCCAAATAGGGGGTTTACCACCACCTCTAAAGCAGTATTATTTTAATATTACTTTAATGTGGGAAAGAGATGAAGCTCTACAGGACGTATAGCTCCATCTCTTTCCCCCACTGAAGTAAGATGAAAATAATACTGCTTTAGAGGTGGTGGTAGGTCCCCAGGTCTATCCTTTGCCAACTCCTCCCAACGATAGGGATCTATATTGCATCTCTTCAAGCTCTTATTATCGCCATACCAAAGCCTGAAATGTTATCATTATTCGACGTAGTTATTCAAAATGGGGTAGGTACCCTCAGGTCACAATGAAATATTATGATGTGGGGTGGGACTGGACTGTACCAAATTCATCATAAAATTTAACAAGGGACTCGTAAAAACTAACAAGGTCTCTCTTTATTTTGTCATATTATTTGGGGTCTTCCTAAAACATTCTACTTTGGTTTGAAAGCCTATCTGCTTTTCTAGCGAACGTTCATCTTCATAGCCATGATGTGATTCATGGCTATGAAGATGAACGTTCGCTAGAAAAGCAGATAGGCTTTACATGGAGCGACTGCCTATCTGACCTCCACAACCCAGTAACTGGATAATACGATACCCCTTTGTAAGGCTGGTTGTCAGACTTTCGGGCTTCTGACAACCCGTAACGACTGTCAAAGATCCACGAATGACAGCCGTGGCCAACAGCTTAACGTGCTATTCGAGCCACGGAGGAGTCTCGGTATGTAAAGATGGACACCCATCCACAGAATAACCCCGGCAAGCGTAGCTTAACGAGATGGATCGACCCGTGCGGCAGTTATTACTTAGCCACGAGCTCCTCATTTATATTATTATAAACAATTACATGAAATAAAACATATATATAAGCGTATTACATATCTATAAACATACCTTTATGCGAATAAAAAAACATTTCAAACGTAATACTTTACATAATTACCTATTATGACATTAAATACTCATTTATTCAATTCTTCGTGAAGACATGAAAAAGGAAATAAACTGCCAGTAGTATTTTTGAAATAAAAAAGTAACATAATGTCTTTGGTCATTTTTGACAAACTGTTTACTATCAAATCTTGTCAACTTTTGTAAACACTTAGCATTTTTATGGTATTTTCAAAAAACCGTTTTAATAACAGTTTGCGAAGTAAAAAATCGACAATGGATTCCTCCAGTTCTGGGTTTCCGAAGAAGCGAGTTCTGCCGAAACTGATGGCATGTATGACCAAAACCAGTTTGGAGACATTTCGAAGCAGAGCTTTGTTTAATTTAGCATTTCTCGATAGCAATGGCGTACGAAGGTATGAACGTGCTTCACAAATATCACTTACTCGATAGATCAGCTTCGCAATTATTGTAATTATTTAAATAAGTAAAGTGCGTAAATATATAGGTAAGCCTGGCGCTCAATCTGCGACTTGCTTTGCCCGATTTGGGAATCAAACCCAGGCCTTCACGGTCAGCAGTCTTGCTCGTACTTGCAACCACTAAATCAACGAACGAACGAAGCTTTTGTTAGAAAGAGATGTATCCAGAAGATCTTTCTTTGGTTTTATTTTTCTTTTTTTGTAAGATTTTATAAGAAACATTTTTCCAGGCGTAAGCTTCCTTTACACGAATGTCTAATTTTGGAACTGAGAGAATCCGGGTATGGAGATGCGTCAGCGTATCTACAAGACCTCATTTACGATAATGTACAGCTTGTTAATGAAGACGATATCGGAATTGTAGTAGACCTCAGAAAAAGAGAAGATTATTTGGAACACATCTCAGAAATTCTGCAAAAGGCGGAAAAAGAACACGAGGAAGGTTTGTACTACCGATTGATTATTTATTATAATTCCGTTTATTTATACATTCTCAGATATATCTTAAAAACAATACTTATAATAAATAAATTTGGACTGCCAGTACCGGGAGCAGGGTCCAAGCTATCGGTGGTTAGGGCTCCGGAGACTGGAACCTCCGTACATTGCGAGTCGTATCGAGGAGTACTGCCTTCTTAGTAGGTCCTTGATCCAACCGCCTAACGAAAGCCTCGATACATGTTGATTGAGTCTTCCGGCCATCAGGCCATTGACTCTTACGACATATTATTATTATTCAATGACGTAAGTAGGTACAACCATTTTAGTCCGCTATACTGAAATGTTATTTTTTTTTTGTATAGCGGACTAAAATTAATTTGGATAACCATAAAAACATACGTTTATTTAGAAAAATAGTACGAGTTCGCTACCCTACTCGTAAAACATTCGTTTTCTTGTCACGTAGAAAAAGCTCAATGTTTGAGAATTATTGGTGTACGTACTAGAATTGTTGTATTAGGTTCAAAATCTGGTAGTGTTTACTACCAGATTTTCATGATGATTTTGATGATGCAGGAATCGACCAATCACAATGGTTGAAATCCTCATCGCGTCTCTCTTCTCGTCTGTAATGGGACGATTCCTGCACGTCTCCACTCAGCCCAGCTCGTCTCCGCTTCAATGGAAACGCACCCTTAGACAGGAATTTAGTTGATTCGACGTGTGAGTAATGTTTTGGAAAAAAAGTGTGTGACTAACCTGGTGTCAGAGTTTTAAAGCCGCCCATGGGCCTCTGACTTGACTTCACATGCCGTCGAGAAATATCTCTCAGGGATGTTTTCTCACGATGTTTTCGTTCACCGTTTTTTAAACAAGTGATAATTATACAATACGCACATGAATCCGAAAAGTCAAAGAGTCAGAGTCAGTTCAATTAACATAACAACCGCAAAACGACGACGTTGAAGGCGCTAATAGAGTCTATTTATTCCACCGCCAGACCAACCTAAGAAAGAATGCATCCACTTACTCAATCTAGCGCTCCACTATGCTGAAAGGGAAAAGGGTATTCTATGGTTGGCCGAGAAATTTTTTCAAGCAGCGATTGCGGTGTCGAGTCAGTACCAAATCGATGGTGGTCGGCTGAAAGCTGTCTGTAAATACCACTTTGGAAAGTTCCTGCTGGACAAATGTAAGTTAATTATATTATTGAATTTATGATTACATTGTCATGATCTTTGCTAATTAATTATTTATTAGTTCCAGGAGCAGACCCAGAAGAACCATTTACGTTATTGACAGAAGTGAGAGATAGTGCTATCGGAAAGGTTAAGTGTCTTTTTTTCATTTAACTAAACCAACCTTTGTTTAAGGTATTTTCCCTCATCGTAATATTTATCGTGGACAAAGAAATAGCTACGAAGTTTGCTAATAGTTTTAACCGTTCAAAAGTAGTTTTGAACGATATACAGCTGTTTTGACAGTGACATTAGTACTGATTGAGTTATAATACAAAACGCACTTGCGCGTTTGCCCACTTATCCATATCCAATTCGTATTCGAATTGTGTTCGATACGTGAAAAAGACGACGGGAAATTTCACATCCAAGCGTTTGCACAATTATCCGTAGTTGATTCGTTTGGTTTTGATCCGTCAAAAAACGACTCGGAAGTGAGAATTTACGAATCGAACACGAATCGAATACGAACCGGATACGGATAAGTGGGCAAAGGCCCTAAACATTGCGTTCACACAATACAGTACATTTATCACTTGTGTCACATATCATTATTGAAAAATATCTTGACTTGCAGGACTGGCCGCTATACGAAGCGGAAAAAGAAGGTGAGGTAGTTCCTCCTGATACCGTGTTTAAGTCCACTGCCTTACAACTGTTTAGGGTCCTCCTCAACAAAGCCCGAGCGGTGCGAAAGGTGGACACCCCTAAGGCTGAGAGATTGGCTCGTTTAGCTGAGAGAAGAGCTAAAGATGGTTAGTTAGTTTTTCGTTCGTTCCGTAGCTTTTTAGGTTGTTTTTAATGTGGTTATGATAAATGGGTTTGCCAGAGTTGACAAAGCCAAATTACTGGAACTTTGTCACGTACAATATATATAGATAGGTAGAATATTTTTGTTGGAGGGTAATTTCTTGTTCTTTTGTTGGGCAGAGTCAAATAAGAGAACTACTGTCCGCCATGCATGTCCACAATTAATTCTTTATAACTAGTTAATTTATATTTGAAATATTTTAGCCGACGCAGTACACAAAACAGGAGAGGCAATAATAGAAATCGGCGTTTGTCAGTTAATGATGAACAACTTGAATAATGCTCAAAAGACTCTTGAGAGAGCATTCAAGATACACGAGCAAAGTATGAACATAGAAGGGCTCTGCGAGGTTAGGATGCACATGGCAGCTGTTATGCAACGGTACGAACCTTGACTTACGTTTTACAATGATTTAGAATAGGGATGTTGACATTTTTTTTATTTTTATTAACACCTAGTGTCCCAAATTAGGCAGCGTCTGTATCTTGGGGGCCTGTATATAAATACAAATACATATTAGATTTGGAAAAAACAGAAACTATTACTTCATTAAGTATTTTAAATCTACATGCATCGTCATTTACCATGCTTAGATCAAACAATAATATTGTTACTTTTCATACCAGTTATATTCCACTTTTCATAAAATACATATTAAACAAGAATATTACATTTGCAAGCCCGCTTCTATTGAATACATGTTAATTAAATTTGTAATAACCATAATTGTATGCATTTCAATCAGCTAATCGTTTAACGCAAAATAATTCTTGAGGTGCAAAGTGTAATAAAATTACAATTATTTATTTATTTACTACAACCAATTCAAAACTCTGCGACACGATCTCATTGCTAAAATTTGCGTCTAACATGTCTTTTTATCAAAATGATGTCATTACTCACCCTGTGTTCAGCTGGATTTAGAGAATTTCGAAGGATTCTTCTTCTGTAGGTACTTAGTTTGTGTACTACATTGATTCATTTTTAGCTGAGTTTGTGGGAGATCTTACTTTTTACTTCTTTCATTTAGTTATGTCCAAAATCGAGGGTTAACTAAAATCTGTCTGGTACAGATTGGGTGAGCATGAAGCTGCAGCTAAGTTGCTGACGGAGATGGGAGCCAGTGCCATGGAGCATGGCCTGAGGAGACAGCTCGGGCGGGCCCTGCATCTCCTCGGCGAGCTCCATCTGAGGCGGGAGAAGCCAGAACTGGGCACCCAGCATCTGGCTGAAGCATTTCTTTGCTTCATGGGATTTAATTTTGAATTGGTATGCATATCATTACTTCCTATTCAAGTCTTACTTCACTGCGCAATGACATAGTACCTACTATTTTCATTCGAAACGCAAGTTTGTAACGTAATATTTTTTAATTATTTAAAAAGGTGCATGGTGCCAAGATCATAGAGACAGATGTGCTGAAGGACACACGAGAAGATATGGGAGCGATATACGGAGAGAAAAAAGAAACTTTCGAAGAGGAAGCTGAACAATCAAGACTTATGACAGCTATTTCTGCTGGTAAATGACTTGTGATATTTGTCTTGAAATTCAATCTGAGACATGATTTGTAGCTATTTTGTCTGTGTAAAGGTTCGCCACGCGATATGGTGGTGGAATTTCGATATAGGTTGTTGTCAGTTATCAGAGATTATATTAATCTGTGTGTGACAAAACTTTACATAGCAGGCTATAAATGTCTAATATTATGATAATGAGCATGATGACGTGGTGTAGTAAAATTGTTTTGATTTTTCCAGTAATCACGATTATCAAATTATGTTACAGGTCAAGAGCTAATGGCCTCCTATTTCAATTTGTTGAAGGAGGCCAGCGGATGTTCTGTCGCTAAAATGAAAACGATTGAGTGGAAACTATCGCATTCGGGCTGGTGGATCAAGAAAAAGCACCACGACTTCCTGCCGTGTCTATGCCCCGTACACCACCGAACTCCATTGGATGTGCTATGGTACATATTATTTTACTAAATTATGACATACAAAAGGTATTTCCAACTAAATAGTGTTCTTGTATAAAAAGAGCATTGTACTGACTACATTTTATTTTATAGGATGGAATTAGCATCGAAAGCGTCCAATGTTCAAATATCTGACTATGCTTTCGGCCAGGAACCCCTAGGCAGATCATCAACGATCCACGATATCAGGAATCTACACACTAGCAGCTTTGGACATACATCCAATGATTAGTTAATTAAAGTTTCTACATATTTATTTTTCTACTGAAGCGAATTACCACCATTTTCGTAATAATTTATTAAGAGCGTTTGTTCTGAAAGTAAAAAAAAAACGGCAAAATATTACTGTATGGAACTATAAAATGTGGCTAGCTAACGAACTAGAATATTAATAATGAATTGCAATTATTATAACACTGAATTTGATGTTGTAACCGTTTTAGGTATACCTAATAAAAAGTAAGTTCAAAAACTAAAACTGCCTGTACATCTACAAAATTATAATGGCATGCGACGACGACTTTACCTGGACCATTTTTGTACCTATATTTAAGCCCTTTCATTTGATACCCAATATTGCTTAATTAAAAACAAAAAAAATTTGGTCATGACTTTATGTGCTCTAGATGACGCCATATTGACGACACATGTAGCCAGCGGACGATCAAGACGCTTATTATGATTTGTAGTTTAGAAATTATGAGGTAACAGATGAACATACAAACATACATACTGGTCAAAATCATAACCCTCCTTTTTGCTTCCCCGTAGTCGAGTAAAAAAGGCATTTGTAAAGTTTTCAAATACTTTTATTACATCTAAAACTAAATATTCCGTGTTACGATATTAATTATTGCATTTCATAAACAATATTTAAGTCCTCTAGTTAACCACGTTTCTTAAGTCCATACAGTAATATTGCCAAATTAATCAAAACAGGTAAATATTTGACAGCTATTTGTGACGTGGCCAACTTTTGGGACAAGCGCTCTTCCCCTTAAGAGCGCTTATCCACATATTTATTCTAAACAGGTAGGGTATTTAGAAATAAAATGTTGTATATTTAATATAAAGTTTATTAGTTCATCTCATTCATCGTACAACGTACAAAGGGTATAATTTAAATGTCTATTTACAAAGAACTAACCGCATAGTTAAATAATATTGAGCAAAACATGCAAATGGTTGCACCGTCTTCAATACCTTCCCGTGTAAAGGGTCTGCCACCGATATAACATCATTCTTGACAATAACAATATGTAACAAAATTATTTTATTCTGTGCTATCAGCACAGGCTTAACAAAAATGCGAGAGCCATGCGTCGATATTTACATAAATATAAATTAAATTTAGGAATCATAATTATGCAACTATTCAGCACGCTTTGGTAGTTTTGCGTGATTCAAGGCGGACCTTGAATCCTTCAGCACGCTTCAAGATGATGTCAGCTTGCAATTTGAAGTCAGACTCCTTAAGATCTGAGTGCACGCGGAAATTCCTGAGTATCGTAGACAGGATAATCTTCAGCTTCAACATGGCGTATTTACGACCTTTGGGAACAAAACACATAAATTAAGTACAAAAACATATAATATATCACAGATTTGTTTAAGATGTTGCTATGCTTGGTTCCTGTACTTACCGACGCAACTTCTGGGCCCAGCAGAGAAGGGCACAAATGCGTAATAATGGCGATTGGCAGATTTTTCAGGTAGGAAGTTGTCGGGGTCGAACTTGGTAGGGTTGGGGTACACGTCGGGGCGGCGGTGCAGCTTGTACGTCGCCACCACAACAGTGGTACCAGCAGGCACTTGCTTACCGCAGGAGGCTGTTGAAGGTTACATAAGGTTTTTATCAAAATGTCTGATATAAATGATTCAACAATACAGATGAAATAGAAACTATTACTTACGAAGAGTGACATCTTCTTTGAGGTGACGCGCAATGATTGGCACTGGTGGGAACATCCTCAATGTTTCCATGAGGCACCGTTCTAAGTATTTCATTTCCAGAGTATCCTGGAATGTGGCGGGGCGGTCTGAATCACCAAAGATCTGGTCGAGCTCATCGATTACTTTATCTTGAATGTCCTGGTGCACGCCCATCATTGATAGGAAGAAACTGCTACCAGCAGCAGTTGTGTCGTGACCCTGAATGAAACATTATATTTAATGCATGATTTTATATTCTACAAAGACAACAATCATGATTTCGATTGTTGTCTACTCTATTAATTTAGGATATTTACCTCAAACATAATGGTGTCTACTTGTTCTTTAATTTCCTCGTCGGAAATAACTACGCCGCTCTGTGAGCTTTCGAGGAGTAGGTCAAGGAAAGCCAGACGTTTCTTCTGTCCTACATCGGCGTCATCTACATCCAAGTCGTCCTTAAGACCAGCCGACTGTCCGAACGACAGACCCTCCACGGATGTTGTTTTGTTGGCTTCTTCGGTGGTGGTGGTGGTGTTGTAGTCTTGCAGGATTGTTGGCCTCTTGCCAGAGTTGAATTCCTCCTTCTTCCTTCGGATAACCTTAAAATTCATAAGTGCAATGAGATAAATGCTTTAGTACCTGCAATCAATGTCATAGTTGTTTATATGCGGTTCATTATAATGCTAGTTTATTCCGTCGCCTTTGATGATCGCATCGATAACTAGTTCCCAGTAGTGTCCAATAGGTCATCGAGTCTAGGACGGCTAGGTAATTCGCATCATTACGATGTATTATTAAGAAATTTATGTGTTACCTTCTTGGTCAGACCGTGGATGACGTCAAGGAGTTTGGTCTGCTTCTTAGCGTATTCGGTGAACTTGAAGAGAAGGTCTGGCCTGAGCCAGATCTTAGTGTGTCTCAAGTGAAGGATGTCGCACATCTTCATCACAGCCATAGCGTATTCAAATCCACTCTGGTCTTGTGTGGATTTGCTGACACCCATAGCGGTCTCTAGAATAAATAAATAGAGAAAGAAATCGATTAAGATGTCGTTGCAGTAACTAATAATGAGATTAACAATAAATTCATAATATCTATATTTCCCAGGGTTATGATTTAAACTATTAGCAGTAAATAATTATGGTACTTTTAAAATGATAGTAAAAGTGTGACCTCACTGTGAACTTGTAATAGCCGCATAGTTGTACCTAGATTGATTGTTAGGGATAAAGCGATATTATGCGGTGCCCATAAATAAATGCGGCCTGATTTTCTTGACACAAAATTCGATTAAACATATTATATCTGATGTGCACGCTGGACGCGCTATCGCACACTCATATTAATAAAAGAAAGAGTTTTGACCTCCATTGAATTCAAAACAATTGCGTAAGAAGGATAGCAATAAAGGAGCGCAACGATCGTGGCCGGGAATGGCGAATATTGGCCATTAGCACGTGAGCACGTGGGGGGTCGCCAAACCTGACGCCCAGTAGTACTACGTGCCCTATGAATCAGTGCCGAGTGGTACCACGCACGTACCAATGATTCAATCATACTTCCATCAACACTGACAGTAGAGATTCGTCTTTATGAAATAATGACTTCGCAGGTGGCACGGTTTTCCTGATGGCAATTGAAATCCCTCACCGAGCTGCATAATCTAGCATTGGGGTTTCAACTGCTATAAAATATAACTACAAACAGGACTTTGGCTCATTGCAAAATAAAATCAAGGCGATTATTATGGCACACGATTTTGATAGCGTGACTGGTGAATACGCAAAAATAAAAATTCTGGTAGCGACAACGTTTATAGCTAAAATAAAAGTCTACACGTCTAATGGTCGTTGTTAAGCTTTGTTAACCCTTATATAAGGTTAAATTAGCTTGAAACCTAACGCGAAAAGGTCTTTTAGTTCTTCCCGAGGCTACGTTTTCCGCGTGCACTAGATATAGTACCGCAAGTTTAGGTATGTCTGCACTGAACCGGATAAATTGTTCTAAGCAAACTACATAATTACCACGATCAACATCACGGATGCAATCCATACTGGTATTTAGTGTTCTATTTATCTCAACTTCCTTCTAATGACTATTATTATTATACGCAATAAGGCGATTACTAGCTACGTGATAAGTGTACATTTGCGTAGTTTGAAAATCTAAGTATTAAAGTTGCTTGGAATTACTTCTTAAAACCGCATAATACGATCATGCAATATGCAATAGTTAGTCGATGCAGCGGCTGTGCGGCTCGCGAGTATTGTGCATTAGACATAATTTTGTATAAGAGTGAGTAGAATCAACACGTAGGTAATCTTCGTCTCGTAGATTTCGCAAACGGTTTAATAGGTTCTCGGGGCATTTGCTTCAAGAACACGGTCTGCTGTCCATGTGAGGGCCGCCGTGTTGTCACAGCGTGGCTGGCTACGTGACATTACATACAAATTGCTCTTTATCCTGCTTTATTTTTGTGCAAACACCTTGAGATTTAAGACCATTTCCACTTAACGCGTTCAGTCTAGTTTTGGGGTGCTTTTATTTTAATATTAGTCTTTATGTTTGCGAAAGAGTGAATTTGAAGCGTATTTCTTTTATTATCTTGAATCTATTTATCGCCCCTTCACATTTATCTTATAGAGATGTGACTTGCTAATATAGGCAAACGAACTGCTGATGGTACTAAATTGTCACGTGAAGGTTACCAGTAGATTAAACACCTATCGCTTGCTATACATTGTTAGTCTATGAGAATGTTTAGTCGATTCAGCTTCCAACGAGTTTGTTGGAAATCAGACACACCTATATTTTACTAAGTATTTAGTTAACTAAACATCAAAGTAAATTGCATTGAGTAGACGCGTCATTGAGAGGGAATATATTCAAATTATAACTATTCGGCGCACGCGCATAGGACCATTGCATGGTAACAAAAACTGAATGATCCTACGCATGTAGTAGCACGTAGGCGACATAACATTCAAATGAAAAGAAATGAACCTATTTTTAAATGTTATTATTACCTACCTATTTATTCAAAGTCGTTGTTGGGTACAAGTAATTTATTGACTTCAACCAATACAATAGACTTTTTGTATTCAGACATGTTTGAATAATTTGACACCATAAATTGTATTTTTCCGCCTCATTTCCATTTATTAGTATTGAAATTTTCAATGATTGTCGCAAAACTGGTGTAAATAGGTACCTACTGTGCCTAATGACAAGGCAAATTCTACTATCGCTATTCAACAACAATGAAACCGACCATTCTGTTTTTATTTGCGGAATTAACTTTGCATTTAACTACTGGTACGAATTTCGGAAAGGGTTCCTCAGCTACAGAAAAGTCAATAGAGACGTTGATCTCATTTTAAAAGAGACGAGATGAAAGTCTACTTACCAAGTAAGATTTCCACAGTGCATTCACTCATGTAGTCATGGCAGTCGAACTCTCCAGCTTCCTTCTTCAGTTTGGTGACAACGGCCCTCGAGTTGGCGTTGAACAGGTCGATGAAACTCTTCAGCACGTTCAAGTGGAAAGTTGGAGCGATCAGCTTGCGGTGAGACCTCCATTTCTGGCCTGAGATTACGAGAAAAATAAATGTCAGAATGGTTCACAAGACTTGGCCATTTGAAGCATCTAATCAATGCTTGTATCGTTAATAATTACGCGTTAATTGAGAATTCTTTATGCGGCAGTAAAGTATTTCCTGAACTTTGTTTATAGATATGCTTTGTTTATGTTTAAAATGGAACTAATGGAACGACCTTATTTGTACACGTAGACGCTGCCTCCGGGAATTTTGGTCTAAGATAAAAATCTTTTCCTCAATAAAACTTAGCCAATTGATATTCTAGAAACGTAGACAAACTTTATTATAGTTTGACGTCAGAGTTTGACGGTGACTTTGAATAAGGGTATAGATAGTGCCATGCCATCCACGAAGGTGCGCCCCACTCCGCTCCGCTCCGTACTAAGGGTGCGTTTCCACTGAAGCGGAGACGAGCGAAGCTGAGCGGAGACGTGCAATCACAATGGTTGAAATCTTCATCGCGTCTCTCGTCTCGTCTGTGATTGGACGATTCCTGCACGTCTGCGCTCAGCTCCGTACGTCTCCGCTTCAGTGGAAACGCACCCTAAAGTACGGCTTACAGTACAGTAGTCGGGAAGTGGGGCGCGTCTTCGTGGATGGGCACTATCATCAACTATGAACGACATCATTTTATTTGGTGTTTTTACATCATACCTGTATTTAACAGGTTATTTGTATCGTTTTGTTTCGTGAAATGATTGTACTCATGAAGTTATTTTCCCTTCGGCACCTATTTATAGCTTATAACGTTTCGAAAGCATTCCTTTGCAAAATTAATTAAACATGTTTTAAGATAAACTCACCAGTACTGATCAGCAGACCATCTCCGAGCCAGGGCTTGAAGAACCTGTATTCATCAGCCTTGTCGATGTGTGTGTGGCTGCTGAGGATCAGCTCTACGTCACGAGGGTCGTACAGGAACACCAGGAGACGGGGTCCGATCCAGATCTTCACGACAGACTCGCCATCGAAAGGAATGCTCTTCTCGATGATGTTTCTGAAGATGTCTGTAGAAGGAATAAAAATAATACAGTTTAACGTTACACCTCTCTTGCATGAAATAATAAATGCTCTGCTTCCGGAGAATTTATTCAAAAGTTTTAGCTTACAAACATTTCTGCCTTTCATGTTTCAACTTTGTGATGTACGATATGACTGTTTTTGTTGGAACTGTTGTTGGGTGCCTGCCGGTTCTTTGCTTATTTCGAGAACATAATACTATTTAAGTTTTTAAAGTATGTATTTCACACTACGACAAATTAGAAGTTTCATAGCTTACCATGAGAACCACCGGTGAACTCCAGCGCATTTCCAAGGAGTGGAAGGCCAGGTGGTCCATGTAGCTTGTCTGCGAGCTCATACATATGTCTCCTCGACATACGCCAGTAGGCGTACCAGAGGATCAAGGCTGGTACCAGCAGGACGTAGAACATGTTGGTGGCAGCCCAGGTGCTGGTGGGCACCACGCTTTCGGCGGCCGTATAGCTCATATTGGGATGATTTTACAGCTGTAGAATTTCATAAGGGTTAACAATCTGGGCTTCGAAGAAAGTGTCTTAGGAATATCTGATCTTCGAAGATAGTTTCTCATATATGAGTTAATTTAATATACTTTGTAAGACTTAAATTTAAATAAAATAACGCAGATACACAGTTCACACTGGTCCTTCATGGGATTAGGGCTCACATGAAGGAGCCATATCGTCTCGTTTCACTATTTATTACTATGACAAAATGATAAACATTCAAAGTGAAATCGATTACAATCTTGATATCAGTTGCAACACATATGATAGATCTTTATCTATTAACAATACTGCTTCTAAAACGTGGTTCTTCACTCATCTTAGATTAAACAATCAATTAGAGATAAGTAGATAACATGGTTATAAGTTTTGTTACGTAACTTGAAACAAGTCTGTAACTTGGAATAAGTACCATTTTAAGTTCAGTTCATTATGCATAGGCACTCGTATAATGCCCAGTTAATATCATTTACGTTCTATAAATGTTAATATTGTTATTCTATTTACATAATATCATAACTACGGAGATGAAATGAATAAGGTAGTTAACTACCTATTACAATAATGGACGTAATACTTTGCTAAATTGCTATAGACAAACTGGGCAACTCGAAAATATTTGGACTATAATGAATTAACAACAATCTAAATATATAGTAAAGTTAGGCGAGATAGATACTGTGATTGGCGATACGTTGTTTTTTTGCATAATTAATTATAATTAATTCGATACAAAAATAACTATGTACATTGTTTTGAATGGAACTTTTTACGTTTCGTTAGAGCAGTAAACAAAAATATTCCATTTATCATTGCTATTTATTTGCGGGATCAAACGTAGTAGTTAGGTAATAATATTGTAACTTTTTCTAACGGCAATGCCAGACATTCGACGAAGTTGGGAAAAAATGGGCTAAGTTGCAATTATTTCTTTAGGGCTAAATGGCCTTAGGGGCTATAACATTAATACCGCTTATAGGTAGCCTCTGACCCTCGAGGTACTTATCGGAAATGTGGCTATTTGAGATTGAATAAAGACTTGTCTTCTTATTCTTCTTTTTGTGTAGTTAGTGACTAACCTGGTGTCAGAGTTTTAAAGCCGCCCATGGCCTCTGACTTGGCTTCACATGTCGTCGAGAAATATCTCTCAGGCATGGTTTCCTCACGATGTTTTCCTTCACCATTTTTGAAGCAAGTGATAATTATACAATACGCACATGAATCCGAAAAGTCAGAGGTGCGTGCCTTGGGTTCGAACTCGAGACTTGTGTAAGTTCTATATCTCTTATCTTCGACTACCAAAGGTTTATAAATTCAGCCAAAGTTTTTATAAGCATTGGCACATTTACACAAGTTCTAAGGTCTCACATGACATTTACTTAAGAACTACTTTCTTAAGTAAATTTTACGTGCGTAAAACCACGTGCTTGCCTACAGCCTAATAATAAATAAAGAAGTAAGCTATCAAGTCAAACAGTATGCGTAAACTTAACAAACATGGCAGGCATGTAATTAAAATTTAAAAACGTCAATTATTTAATTTTCTACGTAGGTATTACTTATTTGTTGAATATCAAACGTGTTTTCAATTTCAAACAGCTTGTAGATTATTTACATATAGAAGTATACCTATAGTTTATAACTATTAAACTAGTATTCATTATGTGATTACTTATTAACATTTGTGTGCAGTATTTATCAGTTCACGTGGATTATTAAATAGAACCAATTAACTGGTGCGATTAAGTTTACAAGTCTATAGAATATTATAAAGAGTAGTAAATGCTTCCTTTACAAATTAATTGTATTCTGTTTCATACTGAAATCTACTCATAACCTTTACTACGTCAGTATATTGACTTCCATATTGACAATATATTCGAAAAATATTTTCACTAGCTCTGTAGTTATTCTTTAAACATATTTCAGAGCTTGACTTTATGAAATATCTGGTAAACTTTAAGGTATTGTTGAACTTTGTTACTGCCTATACCCCATAAAATTAGTATTGTGTGACCCAAACGTACTCATGGAAAATTGCGTTCAAGCCTACCTTTACGATTCTTTTACAGCTTTATGTTCGTGGGTAATACAATGACCCATTCGAGTAAAGGAAACGTCGAAATTTTTGTAGTCTCTTGAAGTTTTCGCAATGCTTAATATGCAAGTATTAGTTTGTATTTAAGCTTAACGTGCTTCAAGAATCTATTTATAACTTTTATGTTTACGCAGTAGGTAAACATTAGTGTTAAAGCTTTGTAGAATATATTTATTGGCAATAAAACATTGCATAGTATAAAACGATGCTCAATTCAATTATTTATCAATTTGTTCTGCTAATAAAAAATAGCGCTTATCTATTTGTGTTCTACTAATTCCGGCAGTTTTTGCTGTTTTACGTAATGAAAATGCATGCATGCTGAATCATTCAAATTTTTTCGTGCATGTGTCGTAGGTTGATTTGTGATCAAAGGTGATCACCATTGTCTACTTATCCGTGTTTTCGCAATGTCCCTAGGGTTTTCACGAAAATTAGAATAATCAAATCATCCTACGACACACACAATGGGCTTATTTTTGAAAAGTTTACTATTTTATTTAGTTACTTACTTTACTAACTTAATGACATTAACATAAAAGTGAGCTTTGATAGAGATCTTATTTACTTCTGATTACGGGTCCAAAATTCCGATCTATTCACATATGAAAATAAAAGTGATGGTGAGCATAGAATCCCAAATATAGGTAAAATACCCGTGACCAATATTGATACCTTTTTGGATAGTCAACCTTTGGTTTTCCATTTTTTATTACCCAGTAATTCCGGTGTTTTGACGGATTCAATGAATGTAGAAGAATCTCGTAAGTACTACAATAGGTACATTTCGCAATAACCTAGTTCCCTTTACATTAGCCTTGAACTTGGACGTGGTTTTCTTAATGAATGCAAAATTTACACTTGTTGTTTAATGTATTAAGCTGTTTATTCCGCAAACACAGCCTAATTTATGCTGAGCCGATCATTCATTCGAATGTATTAAGGTAAAGATAAATACCTTTACCTAAGTATGATTGTGCGATTTATAAGGTAAGCCTTGTAAAGGTAATGCAAACAATATTGTGTTATTATTTGCATATTCCATACAAGGGTTATGAATAAATTTAGCTTTATTGCTAAAACCAGAGAGAATTCAAGAGTGTGCTGGATATTCATAGTTACTAATGAAAAACACAGATTTTGAAACAAACAGTAAAGGAGAAGTAGAGTTGATTTGACGCTTTTGATCCAACAGAGAAGACCACATAGATACAGACTAAGATGAAGATATATATACACAGTCCAAATGAAGGGGAACACTCAAGTTTAAACGAATAGCCAAGTGGCACTGGTTAGAACAAGATGAAAATTGCTACACCGACAAAATGCCCGGCACTTAAATTAGGCATGGTTAGATCCTAGGTTGGATCAATCATATTATGAAAGATTCTGAGATTACTATGATTTGATCGTACAAGAACTATATTATTGACAGGTAAGCAAAATATGCGCTTAGACGAGGAGTTGCGGATGCCAGTATGTTATACAATACAGTACATAAATTGTGGTTACCTCCTAACATCGATTATATTCAGGCAAATATCTTATTCAAATATTTTATACGCGGGTAAATGGCTGGCTTTAACAAGGTAAAGAAAATAAAAGTCCTTTCGTGTACTGTGCCCTCTGACTTATTATCACTGTTATTATAGATATAGGTAATATGTTCGTTAGTATTAGAAAACCACAGAGTACTTAGTGGTTATCCTGATTATAAAAGAGATGTTGTAATCAAGGATAATTATAAAATAGATTTGTGTAACAATCACAATAATACGCACAGTTGATTTCACAAGTAAAATGTTTAGGGCTACTTTGAACCAGTTTAGACTTAGCTATGATAAAATGAACTGATCACTTTTGTGAAAGTAAGCAAAATATTATATTTTAAACACTTTAAAAATTCACTAAGCAATATGAACTGTGTCTAATTATATTTGCCTGCAATGTAAACAATTATTTTTTAACTTTGAACTTGCGAAATCAAACCGATATTTTCAACTGCTTTAAATTTCACTAGATATATTAAAAAATGGCTCCCTACCTCTCGTTAAGAATCACCTCCACTGCGGGGTAGACAAATTGTCCTATCCCCAAACGACACTCAACGTGTCTCACTACTGACTATCTACGAAACTCCTGCGCAACAGTCTATATACACGCGCATGACGTCAAGCATCGTCACCGCTGCCTGATACTCATAGGCTTAATTAGTATGTAAATCTTATTTAAAAAAACAACAAAGTAATTTTTTTTTCTACACATTTCCCAAAATCGTTTTCCATAATGGTAATAAATGTTTTCAATAAAATCCTGAGGAAGCCAGAATTATGGCTTGGGAAAAGTCAGAAACTCTTGGTTGACTGTTTAAGGAAATTAACTAATAACGTCAATGTTTTGTTTACTAAGCGATATTTAATGACATATTGTCGTGATGTAGGAAAAATAATGAATTAGTCTGCTTATCATCACTTACAAATTGTAAGGGCACTTACGAACCGCTCGTGGTATTGGTAATTCCAGTAATTAGTCGAATGAAATGCAACGTCCCCGTCGTGGTTTGACCAGATTCGATAAATCGAATGAACCCAAAGATTTACACTATTCCCCCTGAAGCCTCATGTTTCATGGGGCTACAGACACCATTGCATATCAAGGAGTAGACCGCGGGACACGGCATGGTAGGAAAGATGTGCCCTTAGGATGTAGAAGGATTTTTAAACCGTACCGGATATACATCTTAGAGTAGGCAATAGGTATTATTTATATCATCGGGCATCTTTTAACACCAAGTTGGTTTAGGTCCAGCTTCACCGGTGAATCTTTTAAACAGCTTTCTCAACTTTTTTTCCATGTCACTGATATGCTGTGTTACACTTTGCTGTTTCCAAAGTCTTTTTCTGAGGTCTCGCTACTATCCGTTTCAGGTTTCTTGCAGATCTCACAACCTCTTGCGAGATCTTGATCTTATCTCTGTATTCAGCCGTGTCCATCCAAAAATTGATTTCCTTTTCGAAGTAAGTTATTTCCTGTTTTATGTTGTCATTCCATGTGTAAATAGGTCGGCCGACTTTCTTGAATTTGGTCTTGTTCTTGTTGTTCTTGAATTGCTGCATGTAACAGGTGTGATTTGCGGCGCCTGTGAACATGTGCGAGATAGCACATCCTGTGGTTCTTGATGCGTTTGGTTACGGTTTTTTCGTCTATGATTTCATGCATTTTCTTTTGTCTTGGTTTATTCCTAGCGTGGTTAATCAAGTCTCTCATCTCAATCTGGTAATTCCAGTAATTATATAGTCAAAAAATATATTTAGATGTTCAATAATGACAGTGCGGGTTGCGTTGTTTCAATAACTTTGGCGACTAGTATCAACAAATTTAGAGTTGCTCTTTTGGTAAATGACTCTAAACCAAACTGGTATAGTGAACTGGGCGATTAGGAGTCTATCCTAAACTGGTATAGTGAACTGGGCGATTAGGAGTCTATCCTATTGACGTTTTGGATATAAGAAGCTTCTTAGGAATCCTTGTATCAACAAGACATCACGCCATTTAATTGCACGTGCTGCCAAGGAGTATAGTGTCTGAAGTAGGTATGCAATGAATGCAATAAAGTAACTATTTCTTTGATAACAGTGATAAAACACATATTGATAATATCACTGCCAAAGCTGCAAAAATTTCTGACTTTATAAAAAGAATATGTCGGGATTTCCGGTCCATCTCTACCCTAAAGGTGCTCTTCAATACTCTTATGAGAAGTCTACTGGACTATGCATCTCTAGTTTGGAACTTTACTTATCGTGTTCACGTAAACAGGATTGAACGTATCCAAAGAAGCTTCACCAGATACCTTCGTTTTAGATGCTCTAGCTGTCCACATGCAAAGGCTCAGCCATTTTAAAATATGTTCTCTTGAAGACACGTGACAGACCAAATCCTTCTTTACAAAATCGCTAACGGTTTACTAGATGTTCCCGTTCTTTTGGTGTAGTTAAGTATAGCTGTACCTCGATAGAAAACTATTCTATCTGGTCACAATTGCAAGTCGTACTAACTTTGGTAGCACCGCACCCATGAACCGATTAATGAGAAATTATAATAAATTCGCTACACGAACCAATAGCATCGACATCTTCTCTAACCCTTTTCAACCAGCTCGGAATCTCAAGACCTCTGTGCGACACAAGCCGCCTATGAATAAAATAGTATCCACTTCCATTTTCTTCCTTTTTTGTTATTTTAGTTAATTATTTCTGTACTTTTCATCGTATTTGTGAACATATTTACAATACCTAAAACTGTATGTGTATGTTTTAGTGAGTGTCTTCGTTGAGGTGGCATATCAATGAATAAATAAATAATTATTGCACGTACGGTCGATCAGTATTTTTCTGTATATGTTTCAATTTTGAAAAAGAAAGATTTCGTGGAAACTGCCTATTTTCTTGCCGACTGTATGTCGGCAAGAAAATAGGCAGTTTCCACGAAAAGTTTTTTTGATACCAATCGATCCTGTTTCTTATAAGGATTAAAAAACTCTATTGGACCAATTGAGGTTTGAGTACTGGAAAAGTGAAAAATCTCAAAAAACTCTTTTCAAAATCTGTGAATGCAGATCAAAATGTCTCAAAAAGTTAAGGACAATCTCCTAAGACCGTTTTCCTGTAGCTACAATGGTTAAGGTAGCTGGCCTTACTGCCCCATCTCAAAAATCCATCCAGTATATCATAACACTATTGGGCTACAGGGCAGAATTGCCCATTCTCCTTTGAATGTTAATTTCAACTTAACGCTGTTCTTTGTACCTACTTAATCTTCAGGTCTAGCACAATGTTACTTAAGTAGTGCTTAATCAAATTTATATAATTAACTTTTTTTTTAAATTAATATATTAAGCTTCGAGTAGCAGCAGCTTGTAAAAAATCCCTGTTCTGGTTAAGAATTTCTGTTTCAAAACATTTTGTACGGAGCAAAGTAACTCCCAGTGCAGCAGTGGCCACTTTAACTTAACAGTTACCTTGCAATTGCTTCTCTCGGAGTTTACAAACAAAAAGAAAGGTTGAATAAAAAGATGCGGAGAGCGTAATTTGCTAGAAGTTCGGAGTTAGCATTTTCCCGACTATGTAAGCATTTCGAGAGGCAATTTGCGGTGTCGGCAATTTTCGGTGCGATTGTACCTAGAAACATTGTTTGCCTAGTTTAATTTGGGTGAAACTGACCGTGTTCAGGTGCCGATGCCGAACTAATTACATTTATGTTCACTTACTTATAAATAAAATGCTGTATCTACACATATTGTGTTCATATTACAGCAATACGAATACAATAAGGTACGAGTACCAGCGTTCGAAACCTGGACTAAATTATGGCCTCTTTTTATTCAGTTATTTGATTTTCCTCTTCAAACAAAGCTACGTATGCATTGATTTCATTTCACTCAGTCATTCAGTTTGTAGTAGACCAGGGAGTCATCATCTGACGGACCGCGGACCTGTTATGGGCGGACCTTATCTAAATTAATCTAAAAAAATAAGAATAAAATTTTTGAATCTTAACTTGCAAAACAACTTAAAAAATAAAACAGTTTCTACGTAAGATTTATTTAACTTATTGTGTCCGTAACGTAAATGCTGAAAGTTACGTTAGGGAAATTAAAGAGTAGAAAAGCAAACATCTCATCAAGGCTACTTTTATATTACGAAAATTATCTGAACTCTGTCTGTCCGCGGTTTAGCTCGGAGACTAAAATATTTTTTTTTTTTTTTTTTGGGTACCTCTCCTACTCGAAACGTGCAGATGCACTTTGTCGGCGTGATTAATATGTATACCATATATTAATCATCACGCCGACAAAGTAGTCAAATAAAATCTAAAATTCTTTTTTTTTACATTTTTTTTATAATAAAAAAAAATTACCCCTACACGTAAAGTGGGGATGTTTTTTTTTTCTCTCGTCTATCCCATGGTGTAGGGTGTCGTTGGAAAGGTCGTTCAAAAATATTGAGAGTGAGTGAAAACCATTTTTGGATTCAGGGATCCGTTTGCGAAATATTAAGCTTTTAAGTGCTAATTTTTGTTCAAGTCAAGTGTCGTCGTCACTGACAGATTAATGTTTTGTTTTGGATATGTGAAAAAATTCATGGCAACTTACATTTGCTCTCGCATAAACATGTTCTCCCATACATTCCATATAGAAGAACATGTACTTAAACTAAAATGGTAAGTTTGTTCTTGGGAAAAATTCATCCCAGCTACGGAACCCTTCATTGTGCGTGGTCCGACACGCACTTGGCGGGTTTTATATGTCACGATTTAGTTAAGTGATCAACATAAATTGAAGAATGTTTAAAAGAAGACACTTTGTAATCACTTCTTTTGTAATAAATTTAATTAATTTCGCATAGTTATGGTTACTTGTGGGTTATACTAATGTAAAAGTTATATACCAGTTCCCCCATTCGGTAATTTTTCGTAACTATACATTATTATAAATCAAAGTCGCTTTCCTTGTGTCTTGTGACCGCATTGATTTAAATAATTTAGAGAATTTATTCCGGAAGGCTTATGTGTATAATACGTTACTATTAAACTTACGTATAGTAAAGAAATCTTGATGTGTTGCCAAGTCATTAAAACCGTACGAAGCAGGGACGGGTCGCTAGTTTATACTAAACTGTTTGACATGGCTGTCATGAAATTCAGAATTCATGCTTACGTAGATTCGCATCTCCAGTGGGTCTGATAGATTACCATATTCTCCTATAGCAGGTCAATTTTGCCAAAAAGTACTGTCATCCGACATGTTCAGGGATTATAGATATACCACGTGCGTTGCAACTATTAACTGACATCTTGACTTGCGCCGCACTTAAAGTGCCCTGCAAATTATTATGGTATAGACACGTATGTCAATGTGAAACTGCTTTGTTAGTATTAGGTATACAGATAAATAAATGAGATGTATTTAATAGCAGATTAAAATAATAATACAATTTAATATTATCACTTTAATAAACATGAACCAAATTTACAAAGTAAATATACACTATAAAGTAATAATTTCATAAACAACATAATTAAAATACACACATCAACACAATTAAGGGATATTTAAGTTATTCATGTATTGAAAAGAAACTACTTAGAAAATCTAATAACATACTTATATCAAAATGCGCAGTATTTTAAAATCTACCAATAGGAAAGTCAATACAAAACTAAATAAAATAAAAAAAGGCTTTTATAGAAGAATTACAAAACGTTAACAATGTACAAAAAAAACGAACTTCTGTTTTTCATGATTAAATAAAGAAATCAAATTAAATTAAACATTAAATTTATTACAAAATAAACATTAATAATTTGTAAATAAATTAGATTCGCCGTTATTTGCAAAAATCGGTCGTGCATTAAGGCTTCTACAAACAAGCGCGACACGCGACGCGACACAAAGACACCGCACGTCGCGCGCCGAGCGGTGTCTTTGAGTCGCGTCGCGTGTCGCGCCTGTTTGTAGGAGCCTTTACGGTGGTAATTCGAATATTCCTAGTGTGCCGCTCAGCCACCTCGCCAGTGTCGAGGTAGAGAGACCACAATCTGGATATGACGCTTTGACTGGAGCCAATGGCATCAGCAACATTGCACTCGATCGCGCCCGCTACCAGCATGCCTATTGCTCTCAACATCTCTTCTTTGGTTAAATGTGGGCGTTCCATGGTAAAGGAAAAACCAATAGTTTGAATTTAATTATCAAACTTGTGAGAAAATTAAAATTAAAATTAAAAACAGTTTAGTCTTTAAACCACACGGAGACGAAAATTTCTCGTGAAAAAAAATGACTGACGCGGTAAAATTAAATTAAGTCTAATTTAATTTTACCGCCTCAGTCATTTTTTTTATATTTCAATTTAAAATACAAAAGAGAAATGTGCCAGGATTAAATTTACGTTTAAATCTCTTTTACATGGCCAGTACTTTTCAAGTTATGATACCTACTAAACCTGAAATATCCCTAGACAGTGTTGATGTGTGTACCTACAAAAATAATGGTTTGCACTATAACTGTGTCGAAAACCAACTCCAAAACTGAAAAGAATATTTTTTCTACATATTCTAGTCGTTTTTGGCTCTCGCCGTCCGCTACCGCGGCACCGTTCGCTTCCCTCGCTCGGTTCGTGCTCACAGTTCTAACGTAACCTCTTTGAGTTCATTAAATTAATTTTAAAACTACGCATATATAGAGTGGAAACCATTGTTTTTATAGTTCATTCAATTTATTTTAAAGTTAAACATTTTAACGTGTGAAACATTATTTTTAAAGTGCGTTTATATATTCCCTTCACACACATCGGTTAGATCAGGTCAGTGACCATTTAGTATATAATATCGTATCTAACCTTTATGACTGCCTGATTTCATGACCGCTTTGTTAGTATAATACCTATATTATATATTACCAAATTTTCGGTCTATGTAATAAATTATCTGCAGCTACCCAATATTAGGTATTCCGTTAAAGTATTTGGTTTCGTTACTACCTACTGTAGTTTTTATCAGTAGGTAAAGGGTCCCCGGAACGATCAATTGCAATTGTACATTTTTACGTGATTGATACAGATTGATGCGCAAATTGATCGTCTATAAAATGCAATTGAAACATTGACAATATTACTAAAATTGCAATTGATCAATTGCTATTTTATTTTGCTATCCATTTCCACGCAATAAATTTTGTCTACTGGGTTACGCCTACCACATGGGTTTGAGACCCGCCTTTTTAGATTTTCAGAGCTAGCGAATAGTAAGTAGCTGTACATTATGTATTTAAAGTTTCCATTGTCAATTTTTTTTTTAAGTGTGACTCAGAAGTAAAGAAAAAATTGGCACTGAACCTTAAAAGTACCTACAGAAAACTAAATTAGATGTGTTACCCTTTGTAGGTTAATTAAAATGCTATTATTCTTAGTGAAACTGGGTACCTAAGGTCAACTTAAGTATTGGCGAAATAATAAAATAGAATTAAAATATAAATTGGTTGAATTCAATACAATTAAGGAGGTGGTCATGAAATCAGGCAGTCATACATTTTATTAGATACTAGTAGTGCTCCGCGGCTTCACCCGCATAAGTCTCGATTCCGTAAGAATATCGGGATAAAAAGTATCAACAAGTCAACGATGCACTCTCTAAAGTTGTGCATTGGTTTAATGTAAATAATCTTCTCCTGAACGAAAAAAAGACTAAACTCATCAAATTTTCAACGCCAAATGTCAGGCAGCTAACTACCAATGTTCAAGTTAATGGAATAGAGTTGGACCCTGTTGAGTCAACAGTTTTTCTTGGAATAACTATTGACGGTAAATTACAATGGGGCCCACACATAGAAAAATTGTCAGGTAGGCTCAGTTCCGCCGCCTATGCTGTTAAAAAAATTAGACAGATAACTGACGTAGATACAGCTAGAATTGTTTATTTTAGTTATTTTCATAGTCTTATGTCTTATGGGATTCTTCTCTAGGGAACCTGTGCGGACATTAATACAATCTTTGTTCTACAGAAAAGGGCTGTTCGAGCCATTTAAAACCTCGGTCCAAGTGATTCCCTTCGGGAGAAATTCAGAGAAATAAATATTCTTACTGTAGCCTCACAATATATTTTCGAAAACCTATTGTATGTACACAAAAATATATCAAATTTTAAGATAATGTCCGATATTCATAGTTTAAATACCAGGAACAAACACAACCTTGCTGTACATCGCACACGTCTCCACAGAGTAGGCAACTCGTTCATGGGTCAATGTATACGCTTTTACAACAAACTTCCCATTGACATTCGAAACTTACCCATTAAACGATTTAAAAACTGTATTAAAACCAAACTTTGTAAAAAAGGGTACTATAAAATTTCAGATTATTTAGAAGATAAAAAAGCTTGGGATTGAGCTGCTCGCTCTGCTAAGCCTTGTGAAAACCATAAAACTTGACATTTTGCTTATTCATCACAATAAACCAGTTTTATATAAATATTGACATTGTTGAAAATTATATTCAAACTGCACACGATTACTTTGTAAAGTATCATATTATTTTAATTATTGTGAACGTGAGGACTATGTGGATATTTTATTTTTATGTTTTCTCTTTCATTTATTTTTTCTTTCTCATTTAGTTTTAATGATGGTCTGGCAGTTTGAGTAGTTGATGCGGCCTAGACAAATATCCTTTCTTTGGTATTGTTCGTCGAGTTGAGCTCCTTCAGTTTTGAGTTGAGCTCCACGATTACTGACAAATGCTTGCACTGACTGGACGGGTCCACTCAAATCTGTGTGGTTCTTTCCTCAAAAGACCATTTCAGACACTGATCCACATGGTCCTCATATGACTTGACCAAGATTATGTCTGGACTTTAAAAGAGACTACGACCTCTGAGTTTGTTTCGGCCTTTCTTCTCAGAGTAGTCACATAGGAAACACCGACCTCATCTAGCTTATTTTATTTTTTATTTTTTTATATGACGTGTAAAAGTGATTCCGATATCCTATTTACAGAATAAACAATTTCATTTCATTTCATTAATGTCCTTCCTAATCCAGGTCATGATCTACCCACGTGCCAAATTTCATCCAAATTCGTTGAGCCGTTACAGCGTGAAAGCGTAACAAACAAACAAACTCAGTTTCGAATGTATAATTATGTATTAGTTAAGATTAGGATTAGGATCTCCAAAAAAGCTTTGTCCTTAAACGGTCACTGACTTGTTCTAACCGATGTGATATCTAAATTACCTAATACTTACAAAGCAGTTTCATATTCACATACGTGTCTATACCATAATAATTTGCAGGGCAGTTTAAGTGCGGCGCAAGTCAACGTATCAGTTAATACATAGTTGCAACGCACATGGTTTACCTATAATCCCTGAACATGTCGGATGACAGAACTTTTTGTCAATATTGACCTGCTATAGGAAAGTATGGTAATCTATCAGACCCACTGGTGATGCGAATGTACATAAGCATGAATTCTGAATTTCATGACAGCCATGTCAAACAGTTTAGTATAAACTAGCGACCCGTCCCTGCTTCGTACGGTTTTAATGACTTGGCAACACATCAAGATTTCTTTACTATACGTAAGTTTATTAGTAACGTATTATATACATAAACCTTCTGGAATAAATTCTCTCAATTATTTAAATCAATGCGGTCACAGGACATACGGAAAGCGACTTTGTTTTATAATAATGTATAGTTACGAAAAGTTACCGAATGGTCTGGTATATAACTTTAACATTAGTATAACCCACAAGTAACCATGACTATGCGAATTTGATTAAATTTATTACAAAAGTAGAAATTACAAAATGTCTTTTTTTAAACAATCTTCAGTTTATAATGATAACTTAACTTAATCGTAACTTATAAAACCGACCGACCGAAGTGCGTGTCGTACCACGCACAATTAAGGGTTCCTTAGTTGGGATTAATTTATCCCAAAAACAAACTTGATATTGTAGTTGAAATACATAATATGGAATTTATAGGAGAACATGTTTTTGCAACTGCAAATGTAAGTTGGTTGATTACTCGTCAACTCGTATAGTTTACTCGTACTCTTATAGTTTTCCTTTTCATTTCGTTATATGCAGGGTGGCAGGTTGTGGAGGTCAGATAGGCAGTTGCTCCATGTAAAATACTGGTATTCAGCTGCATTCGGTTAGACTGGAAGCCGACCCCAACTTAGTTGGGAAAAGGTTAGGCAGATTGATTTGATATACAGGGTGGCAGGGATATCGACGCGAAAATTGTCATCATGGATTCATTGAATGAATCTGAGCCCCCCTGTGTTGAAATATTTCATCGGTTATTAAAAAGAAATAGGTGTTCCATATATTTTACCGCGTAGGTATTGCACTTTTCTAAGAAAACGGAGATTAAATAAAAAGACGCCGAAAATTTTCAACGCGGGCGAGTTCAGAATCATGTACGGAATACATGGTAACAGTTTTCGCGTCGATGTCCCTGCCACCTTGTTTACTACTGGCATGAAATTTTTCACATATCCAAAATAAAACATTTATCTGGCAGTACGACACTTGACTCTAACAAAAATTGGCACTTTAAAGCCTTATATTTCGCAAACGGATCCCTGAATTCAAAAATGTTTTCACTTACTCACAATATTTTTGAACGAACTTTCTAACGACATCCCAAACTATGGGATACTCGAGAGAAAAAAAAAATCCCCACTTTACGTATATACTTTATATATTTATATAATAAAAAAAAAAAAAAAAAAAAATATTTTCTTTTATAGATTTTAGATTTTATTTTACCACTTTGTCGGCGTGGTTAATATATGGTATACATATTAATCACGCCGACAAAGTGGTAAGGCCAAATTACAGTTTTCTAGTATGTACTAGGAGTCTCTGAGCTAAGCCGTGGATAGACGGACGGACAGACAGACGGACATGGCGAAACTATAAGGGTTCCTTGTTGACTACGGAGTCCTAAAAAGTACAAAGGCAATAATTAGTAACACTTATTAAGTTATTGTAAGATTTGGTTTATGGCTGTAATTCTCTGAATTAACTCAGTAATCATGTAATTTTCTTTGTTATATTTTTTGTTTATTTGGCTTAACTTAAGCATTCATCTTGCTTTGTATTTTTTTAAGGCTCAAAGGTTCAAAAACCATTAAAAAATGTAATCAAACTTTGGAATAATAGGGACATGCCATTCAGATAATTTTCTTGAAATAAAAATACGCAATGTTCACTTTTTTACTTTTTCTTTAATTTCCCTAATGTAGTTTTCAGCATTAACGTTACGGACACAATAAGTTAAATAAATCTTAGGTAGAACCTGTTTTGTTTTTTTTTGTAGAATAAGGCTTCCTATACCTGACGCCGGAATCGCAGCGTCGATGCCGCCGGACCGCATGTTTGTGTATACGAATGAATATCACCCGTGCGCTGCACCGCCTGCGCCGCATCGACGCGGCCACCGCAACAGGCGCCGGACCGGACCGCAAGATGAAATCATTCAGAATATCTCAGAATGAGTGTAAAGTATACGCAGCGCGGGCGAGTGCCGGTTCGACTCCGGCGTCATGTATAAGAAGCCTTAATTCTAAGGTTAAAAACCTTAGAAAAAAAACGTTATTTACAATGGTTAATATCGTTATTTTAGGTCGTTGTGTTTTGCAATAAATGGTATTGGAAGATAAGATTTTTTTTTAAAGATTTTCATATTATAAGATAAGTACTGTTAATTTCAGAAACAGTTTGTCGTTCTGCAGGTTAAGAAGTCAAGGTGGCGAATAATTTACCTTACGGTAGGTAGGTACTTATACTTTAAAAGCATTCAATAATTATTTGGAGTTTACATTTATGTATGAGTGTTTGAATTATTGTAAACTAAATGTTATTTAAGATTTCCGTTTTTAGGTAGGAATGAAAGGTAAGCCTAGGTCTAGTTCATTCAGTGTACCTACCAACTCAACATTTTCCAAATCATTGCAGTAGATATCAGTATCTGATCCATCTCTATCATGTTGGCTGGCGTCTTCATATTTCAGTTTACTCAGACATGGCTAGAAACTGGGTTACTGTCGAGAAGACGACTAATAGAGAAGAAAAAGACATGTTGCCTTGATGATTTACCTGTCCGCTAAAAACTAATATTCGTACATACGGTAGGTACCTATTAATTTGACACTGGAACCCGGATACAACTACTGGTAGTTGTAAATTGTGTTGCAAATGGAGGGCATTTCTGTATATTTTGAGCCTTAATGGCCCACTGGTATAACATCTCCTGTGTTTCACAAATATCTTCAGGGTGGCTAAAGACTCTAGGTACACATAAGTAAAGGTATGATTTCGATCCCCCGCTGCGGCAGCACTGCCGCGTGCAGCAGGGATCAGAATCGCCCGCACGTGGGTCGGTGGTAAGACGTAATATTTTTCCACCAGCTTAAATTGCGTTTTAACGAAAACTACAGTTAGTTATTTTCATCCCAAAACCCGGATTAGAAAATGGTGAAAAAAATTCTGCGAGCAACTTGGAAGTGGCGCTCGCCGGCTGCTGCCGCGGCACCGCTCTTTATTTTTTTAAATTTATTTAGCTTCTGCCCGCGACTTCGTCTGCGTGAAATTTCTTGTCCCCCTGACCCCCCCGTCGCATCGCATCGCCTGCCCGCGTTATTACTTCGTTTTAGCTTAGCGTTTTCCACACTATTTTTCGTTTTGCTCGGCTCCTAAGGGTTCTAACGTGATTTTAAATAACATAAAGCCTTTTTCAAGAACTGGGCTATCAAATGCAAAAAATAAACTTTTTTTATTCGATTATTGAAGGAGCTCGTGGCTAAGTAATAACTGCCGCACGGTTCTTTCCATCACGTTAAGCTACGCTTGCCGCGGTTGGTCTGTGGATGGGTGACCATCTTTGCATATCGAAATACCTCCGTGCCTCGGAAAGCACGTTAAGACGTTGGTCCCAGCTGTCTTTTGTGGATCTTTGACAGTCGTTACGGGTCGTCAGAAGCCCGAAAGTCTGACAACCAGTCTTGCCACGGGGTATCGTATTACCCAGTTACTGGGTTGTGGAGGTCAGATAGGCAGTCGCTCCATGTAAAATACTGGTATTCAGCTGCATCCGGTTAGACTGGAAGCCGACCCTAATATAGTTGAGAAAAGGCTAGGCAGATTGATCGATTATTGAATTTTTCAAATCCGACTGGTACTGGATTAGCGCGTACAAACAAACCAACAAAAAAACAAACTCTTCAGCTTTATTATTAGTATAGATATCTACATTATTTTCGTGGAATCGTGTTATGTACCTATTAAGATTAATGTAAAAATAAAATCTCACATGTTTCTCGCTATAGTCTAGTCTAGATTTTCAACAAAAAATGGGAAGATTTATTGCATAAAATAACATATTATTGCCTGTAGCTGATCAGTTTACAAGAATACAAAGTTTTTTTTTGCCATAAAAGATAAATTTATTCGTGCCCAGTACGCGAGTTTTTGAAAAAAAAACTAGTATTGTAACTTAAACGCTCACAATGGGCACACTTTGTATCAATCAAATCTTATGATACAAATTGGGCCCAACAACATTCAACCGAAATTGCAAGTTGTGCATCACAGCCCACGATATCAATCAGTAATTTTATACAATAAGTTGCCCATAGAATTGAAAAGTATTTACAGTGTCAACTTATTTTAAAATAAATTGAGGGGCCATTTATTGAGGAAAGGCTATTATGGTATCAATGAATTCAATGGAAGACATTTGACATTGTAATATTATTGTAAAGTTGTATTTGATATAATTTAATTTGACATTTATTATTTATAATCTTATTGTATTTGAATTCTCAATTGACTATTAGTGTTTTTATTTATTGACATTTCTAAATATTTTAATCTGATTTAATTATAATGTTTTATGTTATGTAATTTTAATCTGATTTCACTGTAATTTTTTATATTTTGTTATTATATTAATTTTAATGTAATTAAATTGCCATGTACTGTTTTATATTTTCAACGTTTTTGATGTATTTTAATGAATTTTGATCCATATTAATTGTTATTTTTAATTTAATTTCATTGCAATTTGTTATTTTTATATTATTTTCAACACAATGTTTCCATATTGTTATGAAATAAATGACTTATGACTTATGACTTATATGTTTAACAGAATTATTTTATTGTTTTCCATACCCTAGTTTTTACATTCTGTATCTTGTTGATGATAAATTTGTTGTGACTATTTTCCGGTTGTGCACGAATCGTTTAGACGATTAATCAAAACGCATTAGCATTCTGAATTGCTCAAGTGCAATTGCGTGTTGAAGGGAAGGGAAGATAATTTTACTTGTAAAACCTTCCATAACAGGAAGTAATACCCTTTACCTTCCTCTACCCTTTTGAAGTTAACTTGAAACTTTTACGGGCGCTAGTGTTATTTCTGAGTCAACGTTGAACGTCCAGCAGCTTAACATTATCTCTATTGAACATGACCTTGCTTGGGGCGGTGTAGGGCAATTTATCTGCCATAATTGCCAAAGTAATATAAACGCAAAAACAAGCATAAATAACATGTTTGTGAGTTAGAGATCCGGAACTGTGTTGGCAAAAAAGGCATTGAGTTGAAGAGCCGTAAAACCAAAGCTCTGAGCCGTGTGGAATATTTATGTTATATATATTCTGGTACCGAAGTGATTTTTTTTTTTAAAGAAACGGTGAAAATGATACTTGTTCAAATTTGTGGCGATGCTGTCTTAGTGCAGCATTAAATGACCTAAAAATTTGTCCTGCACAATAACTGCTCTTTATGAGAGGTCATCGCACCGCACCTTGTTTATTAATTACAATTTTGTTTAGGTCTAACCACGAAGCTACCAGTAAAACCCCTTATTCGCAATCAACCACTTACCAAACCGAAATATCTCGTTTATTATCGTCTTATGTTGATAGACAAGGTTTAAAAATTAACCGCGTTTTATGGATGTTTGTCTGCCAGTAGGTACATTTCCACGCTAACGTCAGAAGTTGGCCTTCGAGATTTTATGTCGTAGATTGTAGAACACCAATTATTATTATTTTGCCGTGAGCTTGTATTAAATTTTAATTTTGTTTGAAGGACAGTTTTACAAGACCGTACCTACGCTTTATGAATCAATGTTAGTTGTAATTTGAAGGATATAGCTACAAACACCAAACGTCGAAGAACGCTTAAGAGGCCGTGCACGAAATCGATTAATTTATCAATTTTGTTTATTAGTTGTGAGTGAGGCATCTACATCGCCTTGGGATTGGAAAAATAATTTAAATTAAACTATTTGTGATTTGACAATTCGAGTTCTTTGTTTTGCATGTGGCTGAAAGGGGTTTTTCAAATAAGTTAAGTATTCATGGAAAATCACAAATATTCGCAACAAGTTATCCGAATAATGACGCGAGACTGACGTTTGATCACTTTTTGACAAGAAACTCCTTTTGATTTTTAACATTTAAAAACATCATCACCATCGTTATATGATCAAAAATATATACAAAATATTGCAGCCCTGTCAGTAAAGTATTTTGTCCTATTATTTAGAAAGGCATATCAAGAAATTTAAAAATCACACATTACTCTTCAGCTATCCTTAATTTTATTTTATGGTTATACAATATCCGCATTAAGTAAATCAAAGGCGAAATAAACCATATTTTCGAGAGCGCAAAAGTGATGCTACTATTAACAGGTGCTGTGACTGACACGAATGGTTTAGCACCACGAAAACTGTACTTTTATACTTACACAGACTTAATTATTTAAAGCGTTCTTACAATTAGATAAGTTATTGACGAAAAAGGGTTTTTTTCATGCACGGATCTTTAATTAATCATTAGTTCATAACACGTCATGGCTACGTATAACATTTTGCAGTCAGCGTCTTGTCTCGCACTCATAGGCGTTACTATTAACCATAACCTAACGTAACAGCGTTTAAAGAGGTCGCGGTCAGCAGGGGGACTGCCTTATCTCTTGGCAGATAATTGATAGTATTATTGTCTATTTTGAGCGCACAGAAGACGCTCCTCTTTGCCTTTATGAACGTAGTTTTTTTTTGCGGGTTCATGTCGTGATTTCGTTTGTTTTTTTGCGAACAGATATAACTTTAATTGTTCAGAGCCAGATAATTACAGTATCAATTATTGTGTAATACTACGACTTTGCAAAATTTAAAACTTGTTTTGTAACCTTGGATCAAAACTCACACCTCAAATAATTAGAACAAAAATACTTTTAAAAAAAAACCAAGAAACTTCCAAAAAAAAAACACTACAAAATTAAAAAATTGTCGGTGTCTTTCATTTAGAATTTTCAGTTTTTGCCACCGACTTCCGAAATTAGGGTAATTTTTACTTTTTAGTTGTGGTACGTACCCACACAAATTCGAATACCACTACCTGTTATGTAAATAACAGTGACAGGAAGTTATTATAACATCATCCACATAGACTAAGTGCGAAAAATACGTATAACTAACTATCCAAACAAAGTTAATAAAATTTAAATGGGACCACCGCGCCTTCTACCAAATGAAAGAATTGACGAAAAGGTCGACACATACATAGAAATTCAAAAAACATACAGACGAACATAGAACTAAACTACCACTACTACTAACTATTATTTTAAGATCCTGTACACACATGAGATATGCAATAAAGAATTGAATTGACCTCCTCCTTTTTGGAAGTTGGTTATAAACATAAAGAACTGGGGTACATATAATATTTATAAGTTCCTTATTCACTGAAAATGTTGGGGCTTCATCTCTCGCAGAAAATGAAGAAGTAGCGAGACTTTCATAAAGCCTCTCTATTCATAATAAATAATGTATGTCCGACGAGGGAAAATGAAACTGTATTAAATATTTGGAGCTTGCAACGTACATAGCAGCAAATGAATAAAATACGTATTTACCTACCGGATCAACTTTTAAATGCATTGCTCGTTTTGACCTTTGAACAACTTTAGATACTTAATTTTAGAGCTCAGTTTGTTTTGGGAAAAACCTCGGATGACCTAGGTATTTGCTATCATGGATCAATAATATGAACTAGAAGACACCTATTATATATAACATAAATCGAACCACCTGCTCTGCTTACATTATATTTAAATAGATACCTATTAGTACTTAACCCTCGCATAGGGTCATCGCACTCTCTTGTGCGAAAATAAAGTACCTACTTGCATTGGTTGAAATGTCGTAGCGGTCTAAGTATCTTCACAATGTGCCTCAAACTTGAGTACCCATTAGGTTGCTGCAGCTTGTAAAGCTGCTCTTTTGAGTCGTGACCCCATGAGTGTATAAGTCAAGAGTCAAGTGAGTAATTACGAAACTTTTTGAGCACGGTAAGTTACTCATATTTTGAGTTTATTCAACGAAATTGACTATCAACTATATAGTATTTTCGCATTCTTGTATAAATTAAGTCTTTTATTAACTTTTTACAAATCTTAGAAGGCATTTATGCAAAATTTTGATATTTACGTAGGATTTTCTTCAACCCTCAGCAATACAAGAAACTAACGTGATATTGAATGGTTTTTGTAAGTTTTTGTTTTATTGGGTCCAGATATATTTTAGTTTAAGTTGTATTTGTTATCTATACTAATATTATAAAGAGGAAATATTTAAGTTTGTTTGTTCGTTTGTTAAATAAGTTCGCATACTTAATGAAAAAAGTTCCTTCCCCTAACTGCACATAGTGTGGAAAAGTGGAAGACGTTCTTCACATCATGGTGGAGTGTGCTCGGAACGAAAATCTTAGAGCTGAGTTATTGACACACTTTGGTAGTGATGTTAGAGAGGTGGGAAGATGTAATAATATTCTAGCATTCCCCTTGTCAGAAACAGCGAGACTATTGTATAAACTTGTGCGGATTGGTATTCGTAGAAGATTACTTATAAAAAAGAACTGTATTATATTTATAAAATGGTGTATTAAATTATAAGAAAGCCTTACGGAGCGACTTGTTGACCAAGCTCCTTAAATAAAGATAAAAAAAAGAAAATAACTTTCTGGCCTTTTTTAAAGTTGTGGACACACATTAACTAAGCTAGGACACACCGACCAAATGGGTTAGGTTAAGTTAGAACTGTGACTAGTGTTCCACGCGTGCCCCTATTTGATGGCATGTGGTGGCTGCACAAGATCTCATGATCCCTGGTCCAAGTGTGGGAAAGGAACCCCCTTTGTGGTTTTTACTCAGTAGGAGTTTGACAGACCGATCCGCCTGCCCCCGGGCGGACGACATCCTTGAGGAAATTACACCCCGGAAAAAGAAGGTTTGAACTGTGACCAACAAAGCGCAGGGTGAGTGAGCGCTACATCCAAGTTGTAGGGCACTTCCTGTGGGCACATCACAAAAAGACGATCGAGTATGTTAGTCCGACACTAAGTGTTTTTAGGCAATCAAAAAACATGCCAATAAGTTCTATGAAAATCCCCGATGTACTTTGACAATCATGAGTGTCATTACTTAGATGGATGTCCAGCACACTCTGGACCACCGGTGCCGTCTTGCTTGCTGGCCAATATGTATTTAACCACGGTAAATTAATAAAGTGCAACAAGCTTTGATTTTTCGTAGATTTTATATGCAGATGGATATTATATTTTCATGAAGGTTACCTGGCAATTTATTCATGTTTATGTATTTATGACCACCTGGAAATAATCGGTCGAGTTAACGTTGCATGTAATTATTAGTCATATATCTAAGGTTCCCCGTAATACTAATAGCCCAGTCAATAACAACATCAAACGTCGTAAATTCGCATGTAACTACGATTTTTTTATATGTTGTAAGGTCTCCTGAGAGTATTTGTACCCAAATTTGCAACCCCGAAAAACTTGTGCTAATCCCATGGTGCTCGAAAAACTACGAAATTCTGGCACTTGTTTTTTTTTTTTTTATTTACCTTCAGGACGCGTTTATTGGTATCATTGAATTATTTTTGTGAAGCAAGGTAAATTTCCTACGATATGAGCTCAACCCAAGCACTTTAGGCTTATTGGTTGCGAAGATACAGCTAGACAACGATGGGCATTTTTTTCCAAAAAGTGAAAAACTATCGATGGGTATATTATGATTTAGTGCTCCTCATAGCTGGATCTAAAATCTAGGTACGTTTTGATAAAAGTGGTTGAAAACATAGCTGAAGTAACCCGCCACAATGGCTCTGACTGAATAATTTTGATGCCACCTTCGACAACTGTGAACATTCTGTTTCCTCGACCAAACATCGTAGGTACATGTGCGTTTGCGACGTTTGCCATTTTTGTGTCGATTTTGACTGGGCTATAATGGTTACTTTTTTTTATAATATAAATAACGTGTTGGTTTTTATGTTTCCCCATTATTAAGTTACTGTGGGAAAACTATTGTAGATCTGGTAGTTACTTTTGAAAATAGATTGAAGGTATTTCGGTTCATATGAGTGTTTAGTACCTTAACCTACATGAACGTTCTTGGGGCCGAAACATTTTCAGTCTGCCGGAAAAATGAAAAATTGTAATACAGGGGTATTACAATTTTTCATCTGTCCGGCACCAATAAAGTATTGGTCGTGAAGTTCTCATAAAATAAGGACCATAAACTCTTCGCTCTTGGGTGTTGTAAAGATTGAACTCAGGGTTATGTAAGGCAACGGTAGCGCGTCCTTATTTCTGCTCCAAAAAGATAAATAGATCAGAAATCCGTCTGCAAAGAGTGATCCGTGAGTCCGTTGTAGTAATATCTGTGATCGTTCAATACGCGTTCAATGTTTCACCAATACTTACAACTAGTTTACAGGCTCATGAAATCAGCACAAGGAACAATATGAAACGATAAAAAAAAGAAGAAAAAAAAAGAAGATTACTCAGTGATCTAGCTAGGAGAGCAGCGATTTACCCAATAATTTATTGTACCTACACCATGTTGTTAATAATGCATACCTTTTAAGTCCCTCATGTACTTCAAAACCTTTATGTTCCTAAATAAATTATATTATATTAAGTTCCAATTGACTGGATATATTGTTGTAAGTATTCTACTATCCACCCTTAACATACCATTAGTCTTCTTTAACGACACAAACGGAAGGAAAGTAAGTGATAAATAACTTTCTATGGTCGTTGTACCGAACTACGGCTCCGTTAATACTTAGGATTACAACAGTGAAAAAACATCCTCAAGCTGAAAATAAAATTGAGACAAAGGAACTACATGCTGTCGTCAGTTTATGACTGGGAACGGATGTAAATAAGTAAGCTTTAGCTTTTATGAGTAAAAATCCAAGTATTTCTGAAACTCCTACGAAAAAATCGATACCTACAAAAGTAGGAAGCACCGCAGTGCGGTTCAAAAGAAAGTTATGCGGCGCTAAAATATCTTTAGCACTATCACAGGCCTTTGCTAGATACCAATGAATTTCAAACTGCTTCTTGATCTGCGAACGTAGAAAGTATTGAACATCGGGGGTTACGGATCGATCTAACATTATTTAGAGATTTATTGCTTTTTTAGGGTTCCGTAGTAAACAAGGAACCCTTATAGTTTCGCCATGTCCGTCTGTCTGTCCGCGGCTTAGCTCAGAAACGGTTAGTAGGTACTAGAAAGCTGTAATTTGGCATATGAATACATATTAATCATGCCGACAAAGTGGTAAAATAAAATCAAGAAAAATTTTTTTTTTAGGGTACCTACGTCCCCTACGCGTAAAGTGGGGATGTTTTTTTTCTTATCTACCCCATGTTGCGGGATATCGTGAGAGAGGTCGTTCAAAAATATTGTGAGTTTGTGGAAACCATTTTTGGATTCAAGAATCCGTTTGTGAAATATTAAGCTTTAAACTGATTTTTTTTGTTAGAGTCAAGTGTCTCCCGCCCCTGTCACCTAAATGGTTGAACTTGGATTTGTAAAAAAATTCACAGCAGTAGTATATATAACGAAATTAAAAGGAAAACTATCGGAGCTAAGTAGGCTGTACAGGTTAACAAGTAATAATAACCCAACTTAAATTTGCAGTTTGAAAAACATGATCTCCCATACTTTCCGTATGGGAGAAAATGTTTTTCAACTACAATGTTGTTGTTAAGTTTGTTCTTGGGATAAATTCATCCCAACTACGGAACCCTTCATTGTGCGTGGTCCGACAAGCACTTGGCAGGTTTTTCATTAATAATATTTATCATGTAAACAAGTCAAACGTCTATTTGGAATTTAGTATAATAACTGATCGCCAGTCAAGTCTTCACCGCTTGTCGGTTGTTGAACTAAGTAATATAGACGTAGTAAAATTTATTATTCTTCGGTAAAGTACCTAAAGGTAGATATCGCACTCGTGCATGAATTTACCATCGCATCAGTGCAATATATTAGTTCAGGATTAAGAGCGTTTATCATTAACGTTGGCAGCGTCGCAAATAGCTAGTCAAAAATGTACCTGTTTTGATTAATTTGGCAATATTACTGTATGGAAATAAGAAATGTGGCTAAGTATTGAACTAGAATATTAATAATGAATGGTAATTATAACATTGAATTTGATGTTGTAACCTACCCGTTTTAGGCATTTGGAAAGTTTCTAAATACTTTTTTACATCTAAAACTAAATATTCGGTATAAAAATATTAATTATTGCATTTCATAATCAATATTCTAGTCGCACATTTTTTATTTCCACACAGTAATATTGTCAAATCAAACAAAACAGCGAAATATTTGACATCTATTTGCGACGTTGCCCACTTTCAGAATAAACGCTCTTAAGCATCTAACCTTCCAGTAGGTAGTAGGTGCTGCTTGGGATACTGATTTATAAGCTGAAGAGTTTGTTTGTTCTTTTGTTTGAACGTGCTAATCTTTGGAACTACAGTCGGATTTGAATACATTCTTTTAGTATTTGATAGCCAAATCCTCGAGGAATATTATAAGCACTTTACCATCACGCCACGACCCTTAGGTGCCGAGCCAGAATGAAAAAAAGTCAGAAAGAACGCTAAGTGAAAACTTAGTAACGAGGCACAGCTGTAGGATATATTTTAGGTTAAAACAAGAAATTTCACTAGTCATCTTTATAAAAATAGATGATCAAATGCCTAATCGATTTCAAGACAACGAACGTGTCGATCGGTTGTTTGTCGATGACCTATACAATGACAAGTCAATTGGCATACAATAGTTCTTGTATACCTACTAGTGACTTGCCAATGTCAGTGCTTGATTACAATATTTAATTAAATTAATCAAAACACTTCCCTAATCGTTACATAAAAAAAAGTAACTGATCCCTACAAAACGTGAAATCGAAAACTTTGGTATTATTATTACATTTTTCTGATTACCCGCTAATTAATATTCAGTGTCAATCTCCAATAGATAAATATGTAATTTTAGAAAATAACTAAAAGTACCTAATTCCTAAAATCTTAACATTTACAATGGCATTTATACAATAACAATACTACTACAATAAATATAATAAAAATTGATTAATAATAGTTTTAGTACGGCATTGTATTTCAGAGGCTGGTAAAATATTAAACAGCCATGCTATTCTGTAAACATCTCACGCGTGAAAACTTGGGTGAAGTGAGCTGTCAATAGTGTCAATCCCTGTGGAATGACAACTCACTCCACGCTCACTTCACCTAAGTTTTCACGGTGAGATGGTTACAGAATGGGACTGCAGGTATGAGGTTTGGTTACGATCTCATACCCTTCTTTTGTAACAAACTGTCGACATGTGCAAGCTTAGGCAGCTTGACCTACTAAAATATTCTGGACCAAAATAAACCCCTAGGTATATTTAGGTGGTCTACAGTATATTCAAAGTAAAGGTGATCCAACTCCAGGTTCCAATACATATTGGCAGCACTGTAATTGTGACAGCTGTAACGGCGCGTGTTTCAAACGTCAAATGTTAGTTTGTAACAATACATTTACAAAATGAATCGCTTTACTGTTGCTCAATGCGTTAAAAGTGTTCAGTTGTTCTACAGAAATAAAACGTTTTCGTCGAACGTTCAGAGGTCGTATTATTTCACGTTACGGTGACGTCAACTGGCTGCCAAGAACGTGCGATATAACGGCGTTGTTTTTATTTTGTGAGTGGTTTTCTTAAGAGTTGCGTCTATACCAAGACACCTGCCATGCTATTCTGTAAACATCTCACCGTGAAAACTTGGGTGAAGTGAGCTGTCAATAGTGTCAATCCCTGTGGAATGACAGCTCACTCCACGCTCACTTCACCTAAGTTTTCACGGTGAGATGGTTACAGAATAGCACTGCTGCACCTCAATAGAGATAGTGATAACCCACGAATTTAGCGAAAAAGTCATCAAAAATTACTTCGAAAGTATGAACTGCTTTAGAAGGTTCAGGAGGCGGTCATTTGCCTGACATCATTTTCGATAATTTAGTGAATAACACTAAATATTCGATTAAAGAAAATACTGAACATATTATTGTTAAATATTGTTTTTTAAATAAAAGTTAGGAACATCGAATATTGGATCACCCTTTACTTGCCCAAGCGTGTAAATTAATTTCCGCAAAGTCAAACTAAGTTTTACATATAGACAGTGTAAACTCAGTTTGTTAACCTAAACGTTCCAACAACGATACAGAGAACAAAACTAAGTATGCGGTCACCAACCCTTGCAGTATAATACAATACATTTTTAGAGGCCTTTATCCAGCACCCAAGACCTCATAAAAGTAAGTCTTGTAATAACGAGACTCATTGTTAATACAAATCACATGTATACCATCCTGATTTGGAACAAATATCTGGAGGCCATATAAATTATATTCCGACGAGGAAATCAAATCCACGACCTCTGAGGTCAGTTAGCAGTAACAGGAAGCGGGTACTTTACTTTTAAAATGATTTTTTTTTCTCTTGATATTCTTAAAAAATGTGCGTATTTAATTAAAAATAAAACATACGACCTAAAGTGATCTATGTAAATCGTGTCGCTAAATCGTGTCCCAACTACTTTATATTCGCAAAAACATAGCATAGCATAATCAGCATATAATGTTCCCACTCCTGGGACACAGGCCTCCTTTCTGTGAGAGGGAAGTGGGCTATAATCTACCACGTGGGCCCAGTGCGGGTTGGTAAATGTCACATGTCTTCGAAAGTTTGGTTCTAGGACAAACCGGTTTCCTCACGATGTTTTCCTTCACCGTTTTGAGAGCAGTGGTGATGAAATTATTTACACAAAGTAAAGCGCCTGCCTCTGTTCGAACCCACGACCTACAACTCGTAAGTAAGTCAGGGCCATTACCTCTGGGTCCGCCACTGCTCCTTCAAAATATATTAATTATTGGAAGCCTGAAGATTCGCAAAACAATAGCCTTCGCGCGAGGTCTACGCTGCGTAGCACAGCGCCTACGCTGCTTCTAAGCGGCTGCTACGCCGCGCCTAACCTAAACAAACGCCCAGTGCGACGACGCCCGAAAACGGATTTTATCATTTGTGCTGATTATTTTTGAGGTAATTGACACATCTATCGTTTCACACTGAATGACTGTATTCCAACCTCTATAAAGGACACTTCCCAAAATAGAGATTTGGTGCAAAAATGCCTCCGGCGCGAGTCGAAATACGGACCTCGCGTAAAAATTCTTGCATACTTTGACACCCCCCAATCTCCAATTAGGGGGTTGTTTGGAAAAACTAAAAATGACAAACTTTATGATTTACTTAGATAGGTATTCGTGCCAAGTTTAAAGTCTATTAACTCGAGGAATAAGATTTTTCAACAAACGAGTTTTAGTGCTCCCGTATATTATAAAACGAAGCTGTGTGCTGTGTTCCTAGGCCCAGTAGTTTCAGCTCTGCATTGATGTGTCAGTTAGTCAGTCAGTTTCTCCTTTTATATTATATAGATAACATTTATCATTAAAACTTTAGCCAGTTTGGCTAGAGGCCTTATAATAAGCCTAAGGCGGCTTAACAATTAGTGTTTTTAGGTATGTTTATTATATTTTAAACACCGGAGCTCTCGTAAACTACGCAGAAAGTAAGATAATAGGTATAGAAAAAAAAAATGATACTACCTTTTTTGTTAACAACTGCAGGTGTCAAACATGTGACTATTTCATAGAAAAAAAATGTAGCTTGTCACACAGGGCACATTTTTCGACATTATTATATTTTTCTAATATAGGGAGCTTGTTGTAAGCTTGTAATGAAACAAAATTTTCTGTGTAGATAACGTGCGTAAAATATATTATCTAAATTAGGACCCAATATAAATAAATAGCAATGAATCAAAAACGTAGCAGAAAAAAATCTCCGCTCTGCAGGAAAAACCGTCAGATGCCAAGTTTAGAATCTTTTATACCAACGGAGTCTGTAATCGCAAACCTACAGCCAGTCCAGGAGGAAACAAGAGCTGAACTCGTTGAAGAAGCTCCAGATAAATATCATTCGAACGAAGCTTTCAAGGCTGAAGTTGCAAGGTTCATAGAAATATCAAACTATTTTTCCAGTCCTCTTCACAAAACCGCATCGTATATCTGTGAGAATCGCCTTGTGTCCTACCCCACCGTATTCAGATTCGAATATAAGCGAGGGCTTATCACAACGGAGCACATTAAGTTTTGTAATGTTACTCTGGAGCCGGTGTTCATAAGACTGTTCAAACTCATTCCTGATTTGGAACAAATCAAGTTTACTAATTTGTCCCTCTCTCGATGTAAGAGGATTCCTCCAGGCCTGTCGTTCAACTTAGGATTTGTGTACGACGATGTGAATGAAAAACCGGCGTGTAATGCGAAAATGATATTCGTCGCTTCTAGAAAAACGACCACCCCATGCTACCAAATATGTGAAACTGAACTAGATATAGATGTACAAAAAACTCGTCGGATTACTAATTAATCAAGTTATTTACGTGTTAACCGGCAATTTGTAATTCAAATTCTAGTCAACACAATGTGACCATTGTTTTCATTTTGCCAGGTTTGCACCATGTCTCTGGTTCAACAATCATTGCTGTTAAAAAAATTGCATTATTAAAGTCGCTCCTCATTTACCTAATGCTTCTAATTTCAAGGTACCTCAATGTATTATTAGCCCTCGGCGAAAGGTCATCAACATGTAGCAACTTCACAACGTAGGTACATGCTCAAGGTATGATACACACGTTTTAGCTGTAGGGAGGCTTCACATAAATCTATTAGCCCCTGCACCCTTGCGTTTTATTCAGAGTGCACTTTATTATACAACTGCACAGTTAAAGGTAGTTTCTTTAGTTGTGGGGTGCACAATTTAGACTGCGTGTTATCTGATTATTACACGAGGTTCTATATGTACATTCACGAGACTAAATATATTACTATGAACAGCTCGGCAATAATATCTGTTTTCATGATTCCTCCATTAATATCTATCGTCAAGATAACTGCAAATATTATGTGATCATTTGTAGCAGGCATATACAAGTGGCAGCACAAATAGTAACATCGAAGAAACACCGAAACTATTTGACGAGACAAGCGACGCGGAAATATATGATGCTGAATTGGCTTAAAAACTACGTGTCACAGATGTGACTCGGCTCAGTTTTTAGCATTGTAAGAGTAGAATGCTGAAAACTGAGCCGATGTTGACTATTCTGCCAGGATTCACAAGTATCAATTTTATACTTGATACTGGCAGAATAGCCGACATAGGGTCAGTTGCCAAAAAAAACCGCATTTATTGACATTTCTACTGTCAAACATTACCGTCAGATATGTATGCTGCCAGTGCCACATTTTTGCAATATGAGCGGCACTGATTGCATTCTTTAAGAAAACTGGAAGCATTATACTGACAGGTTTTTACGATATTTCTAATCACAACGAGGTACCACATTCTTCTGAATTTAACTGAGTAGTCGTTCGGCTTCAAAGAGATGTGTCACCTACCTGGATCTCTTTGAAGCCGATGCAGCATCCGATATTTTAGCGTCGCTTGTCTCGTCAGATAGTATTGGTGTTCCTTCTCGATGTCACATATTTGTGCTACCACTTGTAGGTATAAGCCTTCCACAACTACAATTTTCTTAAATAACCTTAAAACTGTTTATTTAAAAATGATAAAAAAGCACAGCAAGCACAATAAAGTCATTTGACATGTCACATTTTATTTATTATAGAAATCGAAAGTTTCGAAATATTTTGAAAGTTTCAGTTTCATAAGCGTAATACTAGCTTATAAGCCTGCTTCGGTTTCTCAATCTGCACCTCGGGGAAATGGGAGCCAAACTGTGGGCCGGAATCAACCTACGTCGTTAGAATTCCATTAACAGTTCCTACCAAACATAGCCCAGTATTGTAGCACCTACTGTTATATTAGTATTAGCAAGTTTGACTCAATTCTGTACTTAATATTGTACAGCATAGGCATCTATTCGTTATTTGTATGTTAAACATCAAATTATGATACTTAACTAGTAACATAATCACAACATCGTAATGGTTACGTACTTGGATATTTTTATCTAATCAAAAAGGTCCAGTTATAGGAACGTGGTGATATATGTCGCATATCATTGTTTGTAGGTATAGTCGCCGGTACGAAACTTGGCAAAAATTGCAGATGCGCAGAATTTGTTTCTGCTTGTTTTTCTTAACAGACATGTTCAAAAATAAATTATGGCAATAACCATGACATGGCAATAAAAGTGTAATTTTATTTTTGTTGCAATAATGTACATGCGCAAACTTACTCCCAATACGCCAAAACCTTGCCAAACTATGTGCCCGGCGACTGTTTGTAACAGCCCCATTGGTCTCGTGGTCGTAAGTGCGACTGGTGAGCATGGGTTTCTGAGTTCGATTCCCAGGTCGAGCAAAGTGTTATTGGATTTTTCGATTAGGAATTTCTTAGTAACAGCAAGGAGTTTGGAAGTTGGCGGCGTGATACCCTCCGTGTCTCGGAATGCACGTTAAGCCGCTGGTCCTGCGCCTGATTTCTCTCCGGTCGTGTCGGATTCCCAGTCCCATCGGACTATGAGAGTGAGGGAACAACGAGTACACCTGTCTGCGCACACACTTGTGCACTACAGTATCTAGCGCGCCGAAGGCTGGTCTCCGCTGAAATTGGTCTTCATGGCCGAAATTCGGTCCGGTCTATACACCGTGATATTTTAGTCGTCTTACAAAAGCAGCCCACTTCTTATCCATCAATGACTACTAAATATAAAAAAAAAAAAAAAAAAAATTGTATGTTGTAAAAATAAAAGTCGACTCGTTGAAATTGGCCGCCATGGCCAAAAATACGGTCTGGAGAGTAGTAACGGCCGCTAAGTAACGGCCGCCATATAACGGCCGCTAAGTAACGCCCGCCATATAACGGTCGCCACATTACGGTCGCCATATAACGGCCGCCACATAACAGCCGGCCGCAGTGACAGCCGTCATGAAAATGATGGCAGTGGGATAAAAACTAATTTCAAATCGATTCTAACGCACTTCGAAAATCATTTTAAAGGCGCGAATTATTAAATCATAATACATTTAGATTTTTCATTCGTTTCAACCATAATTCAACGTAAAACATGGCATGAATCGAGTATTTTCCTCACATTCCTTCTGTGACGTCACCGAGTCTCACTACATCTCGTTTTTATGTTCATAAAGATCAATATACTTTTCTTGTGCATTACGAAAATATACGTCAAATCAGCAAAATTTACATGCACTTGACATGCGATATTGTCTTTTAGTAAAAATGATAGCGAGACTACCGTAGGGTAGATACGGGTGATTTTTGAAACCATAATTGACATGTCGATAATTTCTTAGTACTTAGTCATTATTTTTGTTTAATTTATTTGTAATTTTTTTGCCTTTTCAATCTTTTATAATTATTGAAATAGTTTTATATTTTTTTTTTCCTGTCCTGTTTTATTATTTAGATTATTACAAATTTTGTTACTTTTATTTATTTTCTCTTCTTATTAAAATTTTGCAATTTTATGCAACATCTGTTTTATCTCATGGATTCAAGCAAAATTCCGAATGAAAATCAATATCGACAAAAAAATATATGTTACGGACTTCTCTTTCCGGGCGAGCGGCTATTGTTTTCTTTTGTAGAAGCTACCGCTTCCCCCGCCAAAAGAGACAGACTTTTTTGTTCGGAATAATACGCATAAGGCACCAGGCATCCAATGTTATATACTTTAAGACTAGATAGGATTATCTAGCTATATAACGTTGCAGGTACTGTTAAATTTTGGTGGTTTTTTATTTCTTCCTATTTTTTTTAATAATTTAAATGTCGCCACAAAATACAGTCACGACAATACACACACACAGCCTAACACTAATTGTATTAAATAATTACTTTAACTTGCTAAACTAATTAACACATTGACATTACTTTTGATACGCAAAAGAAAGGATGGCAATAATGTGTGTGCGCTCGAAATAAAACAACGTATGTGACAAATCAACTTGCCGTCTTTTATGAATAAAAAGTATTATTAAAACTAAAACTTTTCAAAAACCTTGATACGATTACTCTTAATGTTTTAAAGAAAAATCCATTGAAAAACACATAATTGTTACGCCTTGATACTCAAAAAAACATAAAAATAGATGAAACTTTGCAATTTTTTTGTATCGAGAAAATTTAATTGTATCGTGTACCTATTCCTTTTTCGGAATACGGAGGCCATATAGTCAAAAAACATACTTACCATAAAATATTTAATACCTAATCCCTACACTTAATAAGGTTCACGGTAAAGAAAAGGCACATTTTATAATATATTACCTTAACTGAATATTTAACTAACTTTATTGTTACTTGGACTATTTCTTGATTTGGCCGGAGTAGGCAACAGAGAGAGAGAGAGAGGGAGAAGTAGAAACTATAGAGGAGAACTTTGTCCAGCATTGGTTCAGCACCAAAACGAACCTTAAGTAAATATATGGAATCAATGTAATTTATAACAAACCAATAATTCAAGAAATCAATAATTATAAACGGTTGATGTTGGCGATTGCTGCGCCCTCTTTACGAAGTTAAGAGTGACATCATCGGAGCGGCTTGCTGGCCCACGGCGAGAGGAGTTGCATGCGTTGCTGTATCCCGAGCCGGACGTAAGCCTCGATAGGATAGGGTCTAAATTCAGCAGCGGAACATTAACAGGAGAATCGTTGTGACCATTGTTATATTAAGACCCTATGAGGAGACTTCTTCTAAGACATTTGTAAGAGGCAGTCGGTTCATTTACTTTATTGTTTGAAGTTAATATATTGTTAAATTATAATTGTATAAAGTTGTTTCAGTTCATAGTTAGTGACCTATGCACATAAATATGTAGTTTAAATTGGTTACAGCAAAAAGGGTAACAAAAAGATAGAACAGCTTAAAATAAAGCAAGTAAGGCTGCGTCCTATTTTAATGCGTCGCGCGAATACGCGATAGTAACGCTCATAATTATGTCATTTTTTGTTCGGTGAACCTGAACACGTGGTCGCGCCGATAGACATTTTCTAGTTTTCCGAACAAAAAATGACATGCGCGATTATCGCGTATTCGCGCGGCGATCGCTTTGAAATAGGACGCGAGGTAAGTTGATCTAAATGACGCATGACTAAGGAGATCTATCCGATTGACGTCATATTACTGAAACTGGGTTGCGTAAGGTTAATTATAGTCATCTTTGTATGTTTATTACAATATAACTCCTCAAATGGGTGTATGGCTAATCAAACTACAATATTGCGTTTAATAGCTCGTCATTTATTATGCTATTATAACATCATTTTATTTTATCGTATTCAAAGTAAACACAATTAGATAAATAATGACAAAAGAATCACTTCTAACTAACACAAGATATAAATAGTATTACCGATCGAGGTCTTCCGAGAAGTTTCTATTCCATAACAAGCGATTACCATACTAACATTTCTTCCTTTTAGAGTTCCGTACGTCCGAATGAAAAAAATAACTCTTATAGGTTCAGTCATGTGTCTGTAATTTCTCCGAATGTAATTGACGACACAAACACGGACATGTATCGGAAATAAATGAATTTTGAATATGGGGGTCGCTTTTGGGAGAAAAACAAGAAAATTAAAAAAAATGCTTAAATAAATGGGTAGTTTCAAAGTTATTTAAGAAATTTGAAGAAAATTAACCATTCCCCCTTTCTCCGAAACTACTGAACCTGAAAGTTGGAAAAAATACAGATAATAATTCTACACATTTAGATTACAGAAATACCTATAAGAAGTCTATTGTCTTAAAATAACATGGTAAATCTCTCAAAATTGTACATTTGCAGTTGTAATGTGTGAGAGAACATGTTTTTCAACTACAATGTTAAGTATGTTCGTGGGATAAATTCATCCCAACTACGGAACCGTTTTTTTAAAATAACCGACGAAAAATTTCAATGCATGGTTTCAGAATCACGTTCTGAATCCACGGGAAAAGTTTTCGCGTCGATGTCCGTGCCACCCTGTATACTCATATCTTTTGTAAGTTAAAGGAACATACAATTCACTGTGTTTATTGCAGTTAAACAACATAACATGCGGTCGAGGGAGCTTTACGCCATACTCGCACGCACACACTCGTATAGGTATAGTAGAAAGAGACAGGGAGGGGGCATAACGATTTTTCCTCACGTGACGATTTCTACCAGTCAATTCCTACCGCAAACCGCGTTAAGGATTTTCGTTCCAAAAAGTTAATGAACCCAAATCATCAGAAAGATTTCCCCGAAATATAATTTGATGGAAAGTCTGTGCCTACTTTGTTGGGCAAACAAGCTGCATAGGATTTAGATATGGGTAAACTGAAACTCTCGAGACAGGAAAAGTGTTCTACATGTCGAAAAGTAAAGTACGCAGTCATTAGCTTTTATTTCAATCTTCAGATGAAAAGTTCACTGAGTTACTTATTCAGTAATTTTGATCGAATTTAGCGTGGTAAGTAATTTCAGGAAAGAGAAGAACATTAAGCCAGCCGGTATTTTTCAAGTTTTTATTTTTTAACTTCAGCTTGTAAGATTTCTATTGGTAGGTTCTCTAGCTTTAGCTCAGCTATTAAACAGTATGGGTTTCTCTTATCTAGCTGGCGTCTACACAGCCTCTACGCGACGTCTACGCGGCTGCGGTGTGCACATGTCCGCTCGCGAATCGTCTTCGTCGTCGAATCACGAATCTCGCTCGAACCATGTGAAGACACCTCTTCCAATGAGATTCCATATTGGGTCTAGGAAGGTACGGTCAGCGACAAATGTCGATTAACATGCTACTTTTATACATCGCATAAAACGGGCACAAAATTATTCGACACATTGTATTCCAGCATTTCATCTAAGGGTTAACATTCTTTTAATTTTAGTTCTGTTCCGATTTTATTTAAATATTTAACTCAATAATTAAGATTTCAAAAACGAGCCGAAAGAGCGTGTTTGCGAGTCTTGACGGGTCTGTGACAGCTCGGCCTGACTCTTACATTTATTCATAAAAATAAATAAATAATTTCTGTCAATAAATTAAAAACATCTTCAATGTTTTAAGAGGCGTTGACTTTTCATGCCGACGGTACACACCGTTTTTTTAGGCGTTTTGACGACGTAGTTTCTGGTATTGTTATTCGGGTTGAGTTGTCTCAGGCCGAGCTGTCACTGATCCCTTTTGTCGCTGACTGTAGTATTTTTTTGTTGTTTTTGCGGAAAAAACATTGCTATCAATGGGCCAATGGAAATATACCAAAGGCGTCGACCTGATCCGTAGGTATCTAACAGTATACATTGCGTCACCATCCGGTAACCTATAATTTATTCCTTGTTTACCTTGGCGATTTTAAAACGGCTCTTAACCCTAATCATTTTATACAAAATACTACCGTCACAAAGCCATACTTAACATAATTAGGCATTAGATATTGCGTAATATTATTCGTAACTAAAACTCACAGCTTAGGGTCCAGTAGGGACCCATGCAAAATATTCCTGAACATTCCTATGATCGTTAGTAATAGATAACCTTACTCAGGATATAAACATAAACCAGCTATCTAATTCCGCAACATATTTTAGTAAACGATTACGACTAATCTGTTTAATTTTGTCAGTTCAACAACATTCACTGCGTTATTTACGTTGTTCAGCAGATATTTTTTTCGAACTTATGAAGCAATGGATTAGCAATCTGTTTCAAAACGATTCAGATTCTGATTGATCGTGTATTACGGAATTAGGGTACTGGATCCTAATTGCATAACACACTTTCAATCAAAAGCCGAAGAATTTCGAAGGAAATTCCTAATCCATTGCTTCATATACCTATTTAAAAGATTCGTCTACTCGACAACGTAAATAACGCAATGAATGTTGTTGAAATGTTAGACATTGCACTTGTATGTGCGTTTCGCAATTACCCCGCAGAAATATAGGTAGTATTATGACAATTTTCAGGGACTCTCTCAACCCCTAAAATTGAATTAATATAGGTCTATCTACTGTGGCGGCATCTACATCTCCACATGCGAACTACTCAACACACTAACGACACGCGAAAATCCTGCATCGCGCAAGCAGGGTTTACCGCGCATGAAGTACCTGGGACTCGTCCTCGACAGCCGGTGGAACTTCGTGGAGCACTTCCGACGTTTGGCTCCCAAACTGCAGAGGGCTGGGGCTGCTTTGAAGCGGCTCCTGCCCAATCTAGGGGGTCCAAACGCCTCCTGCCGGAGGCTCTACGCGGGGATCGTGCGGTCCATGGCCCTTTACGGGGCACCGGTGTGGGCGCGTTCGTTGAGGCTGCGACCGGCCCAGCGATTGAACGCGTCCCAAAGGGTCATGGCCATTAGGCTGGTCCGAGGTTACCGCACGGTCTCCCGTGAGGCGGCGAGCCTCCTTGCCGGACTACCGCCATGGGATCTGGAGGCAAAAGTCCTCGCGCACATGTGGGAGTTGCGCGAGGAGGCGAAACGCCGGGGCGTAACTCCGCTGCCGCGAGAAATCGCGGCACAGCGGACAGAGCTCCGGCGGGATCTCATGGCGGCATGGAGAGTGCGATTGTCGCAACCCAGCGCTGGGCACGCCACAATTGTGGCGATAAGTCCCCTCTTTGAGGAGTGGCTAGAGAGGCGCCACGGCGTCCTCACCTTCCGCCTGACACAGGTCCTCACCGGACATGGTTGTTTCGGGAGGTTCCTGTTCAGGATAAAGCGGGAGGAAACGCCCGGGTGTCACCACTGTGTGGATCGCCCGGAGGACACGGTGGAGCATACGGTGGAGGTCTGCCCAGCTTGGGCGGAGCACCGCCGTGTCCTCACGGAGGCGATCGGCGGCGGCGATCTCTCGCGTCCGGCCCTGGTTCAGGCCATGGTCCGGAGCGAGAGTGCATGGGAGGCCGTCACCTCTTTCTGCGTAGCAGTAATGCTCGCGAAGGAGGAGGCGGAGCGCGCGAGGGAGAGGCAAAATGCGCCCCCTCGCGCCCCTAGTCGCCGCAGGAGACGCCCCGGGCGTCGGGAGTCGCGAGCCGACTTCCGGCCACCGTAGGCGCGGGCTTGCGGACGGTGAGCAATGGGTAGCTCGCCGTCCGATAGGGACCAGGCCCGGGTCGACGGCGCGTTGTGTTCCACGCGCGCCTCAAAGAGATGTCAGCACCAACTGACGGGGTCCGGAAGGGCCAATGCCTGCCGGGGTTGCGGGTTTGTCTGAAAGGGATATCGCGACCTCGGCACACAGGCAACGGAAGGAACACGGGTGGGTTTTAGTCAGTAAAAGTCTGACACGCTCTCCCGCTCCACCCAGAGCGGGAGAAGTTATTTGATAATTTCCCACCCTCAAAAAAAAAAAAAAAAGGGTTTACCGCGCGACTAGCATTTAAACAACATCCCGAGATCGTCGGGCAGTAGCCCACCAGACACAACACCCACCTGTAGTGCTATTCTGTAACCATCTCACCGTGAAAACTTAGGTGAAGTGAGCGTGGAGTGAGCTGTCATTCCACCTAATGCTAGAGATTGACACTATTGACGTTTTTTATTTACAGAATACGTCGGCTGGTGTGAGGATCCTCCCTTTTCTATGGAGAAAATGTGTACTTTACACCCTGTTCTTCATACCTCTATACAACCATATTCCGCTTCACGACTTCTGTCATCATCTTTTACCAAACAGTTTAACTAAAGTCCGACTTTATATCGAGAATTTCTATAATATTCGAACCTTTAACTAATATAAAACGTCACACTTGACTGGTTGTTTACTGCCTTGTGCCCTGATTAAAAGTTCAAGACTGCTAGGAAAACTTGTAGTTACACGAGTTCGATTTAAACGCAATAGTAGGTACCTATGTTATTGCTACTGGAAAATAACTAAATCTGTGAGGTCATTATAATTATTATACACTACGATACTAGCGACCAGCCCCTGCTTCGCACGGTTTCACAACTTGACGAAACGACGAAATTTCTTTATTATTTGTAAGTTCAAAATGACACATAAACCTTTAGGAATAAATTCTCTAAATGATTGTGAAAACCACATCAAAATTTGTTGCACGGTTTAGAAGAACAACGCGATCACATAGACATACACGAAAAGCGAGTTTAATTATGTACTGTATAGACATAATATACAGATATAAGTTTAATATAAATTTGTTATACACATAACCCTCCGGAAAAGTCTAAAAGATCGTAAAAACCACATCAATATTCGTTACAGCGTAGTTTAGAGGAACAACGCGGTCACACAGATCCGAAGCGAGTAACTTATTTATTTTTTATATAACCTGAACACTTTAAAAAAATTGAGTTTATAAGCAAAGTAAAACTAAGTCATTGCAAGTTTTGAAGTAGGTTCGTATTATTAAAAGGTACAATTGATCAAATGTGCCTTTCCATTGTAATATTTTCAATTTTTACATTATATAGGAAGACGTCATCATCATCATTTTTCTGCCCTTTGTCCCATGTTACTTGTAGTCGGCGCAACACGTTTTCTTTTTCCACTCTCCTCTGTCAACCGTCACGCTATCATTCACTCTCTTCTCTTTCATATCATTCACTCAATCCATCCATCTTTTCTTTGGCCTTCCTCTCCCGCTCCATCCATCACTCTTTTAGTGACTTCCGTTTCCTCTCTCCTCTTCACATGCCCTTATCAGGCCAAACGATTTCCTTTCAACTTTTCTGTCACTGGCGCCACTTTTAAACTTCCCCTTATACCTTTAAGTATTATGTACTCATTTCTTACTTTATCCATTTTCGTCACTCCACACACATTCAACTCAACATTCTCATATCTCTCATACCTACATGCAATATTTTTTCATCAATATATTTTCCTTAGGAAGAAAGGTCACATTTGGTTATTTATACCTTTATACATATTTTTACATAATTCATTTTGCGAAATTGGAAGAGAAAATGTTGATTATTTAATAATAGCGAAATAAATAAGTTATTGTTATTAAATCGTATTTATAGGAATCATGTAAACATTCATTAACAATTTTAAACGACCATAAGTATATTTTTTGCCGAAAATCAGCAAGTTATTTTAAACTCCATTTCTTTTTTACAAAATGTTAGATGTGCCTTTTTACATTACGACGGCAGCATAGGTATTTAAAGATATAGATATAAGTAGAAGATATAAGCATAAATAACTTATTTCTCATACATTTTTCTCTGAATGCAACGTCACATAGCTCTTACTACATCTGCAGCATCTTTAAACAGGACTGAATTGTAATTTGTATAATTATTCGTTATTCGTAGGTTGCAACCGGTAATTTTGATTAAGGCTCTTAGTTTATTTCATCTCATGTATTAAGGCTAGTGTAGTGACGATGGATGTAAAGCTACGACCTGGTTGCGTCTCGGAATAAACCTCAAAAAAGAACTAAAGTAAATGTCCAAAAACGAAATCCCATCACTTGTACCGATTGACCAAAACGAAATAAATGAACATTATTCATTTCTTTTGTCTTATACCATATTTAGGTGTATCATCTACGGTCATAACCTCAACGTTTTGAAGTTGTTTCTTGCAGCGACATCTCTCGATATACACACAGACTAGTTCCTTTTGGATTGTCCTCGTTGTGTTTATTTTTTCCGCGATGTTGGTCAGACATAGGTAACAAGTGTAGGTGCAAGTAAGTCCGTGTAGATGGCGCTTTAAATCAATTTTACGTTGTTGACTCCTCTACCAAAAAGTACCAAGTGTAGGTATTTGAAGAAAAAACTAGTGCTTATTCTAAAGCGACAGTGGTCAATTTTTGAGGCAAACAACATATTGTTAGGGCTCATTTTCCCCAAGCACTCACGAATTACATTAAATAGTAAGGGCCCAGTATCTCTACAACATTGAGAAAATTGTATTGTTGATAATCTGACAAAAGTAGTTAGTTAGCCGTCGGATGGCATAGATGAAAAAATGAGGCATGTGAATATATAATTGTTAAGTAGCAGTCAGAAGTCAGAAACAGTGAATAATAAAAGTGTCATTTGACGAATAGTCAATCATGACTATTCGTCAAATGACACTTTTACAACCAACCACCTTATAACACCACCATACCATACCATATAACATTCATTTCCTTTATTGACCAAGATCTGCTGCCAACAAAATAATGCTAGGCGCTATTATTATATGATTATAATAATAGCGCCTAGCATTATTTTGTTGGCAGCAGATCTTGGTCATCAGAAAGGAAATGAATGTTATATCAGGCGCTTAAAAACGCACACGTATTTGAAATCGTAATCGTAATACCTACAGATTTTTTGGATTATTCCGATGAGGTTATTGAGCTCCTCATCATTACATATTATAATATTTTGCCTTAGTGAAGTTCAATGCTAGTTAAGTTTTTATAGGACTGAATGAAGCCTCTGCATCATCATCATCATTATCATTTGAACCGAATGATGTCCACTGCTGGACATAAGCCTCCCAAAAAATAAATAGTTATATCGCCGTGTGCAAGGATATAACGGCTATTCTCTCCGTTCCGGCGATATAAGCATTAGCTGCACACATTTTTTTGCAAAAAAAACAATTGTTGCCAATTTGCTCACCAGATTATATCCTATGATATATTCATGCATAATATTGGCTATTACTCGTAGAAGCCATTTCAAGCAAAAAACCGAAACTATAAAATTTAAGCTCCGATGTCTTGGAGCGCCTTTTTTCGTTCCACAGTGCGGCGACATAATATTTGCGATGCTGACCACTTGAAGAATAAACGCTCTTAAAGGCAACGAAAACAAAAAAAAATACACAGAACTTTTCTTTATTGCCACAAAGTTCATTGCTCCATCAATTAACGAACCTAAAATACCGTCATACTTGCACCGCGAAATATAACCTAGAACTGCTCATTGTTCACCTCGGCACTTAAAGATAATAACAGACTAGATGCCAGCGGTTTGTTACACGATTTAATTACCTATTATGTGAAAAACTATGAAGGTTAAAGCCCTCATAATGAGTTTCCGAGTGTGAAACAGGTTAATTAGCGGATATATTCGCGTTCGGCCGCGTCGAAGTGTTTTGGTCAGGACTCGTCGAGTGCCGTTATATTAAAGTGGGACACGACTCAATGCCATTGCCGTCGTGAAAGAATTGTGTGGACAATCCTAAATCTATTCGACGTTGTTTAGATGTTCTATTAGTGTCGGGTTTTTTGTGCTGCAGTTTATGTGTTTTGCGACCATATGAATACTTTCCACGAAGAGGAAATGTCGAATGTTGCGATTACGAGTAAGTAAGGCTTACGTCATGTAGGCGTAAGGTGGATGTGGTAGTCCTTGTAAGGTAAGATGGGTAAAAATGTTACGAAACTTGAACAACAACACCCAATATTTTTACATTGATGTCATTAATTGATGTTTTAAATAAGTATGTAACTGTCATAAATTCTACTAGAGTCCTTAAATAAAAACTTGCATATCCGACTGTTTTCCGATTTTATTTAGTAGTACCCATATAAAAAAAAAAAAACAATTAGAAAATTGGTTTTTGGTAAATAATTATTAGAAGGATGGGTATTAGGTATACCTATACCTAACTATAATTAATTGAATATCCCAAAAATACTACTTACACAGGTCGTAGGTCCATGCGCAGCCACATTCCAGGGTTCTGATTCAGGACTCATATATCAAATAATTTCCTCGCTACGCCTAATAACATTTACAGGAAACATAGCATGTATTTATATAATAAATATGATTATGACTATTATGAGGAGTAAACCTTCATAAAAATAAGTACGGACACAGGATAAGCAGAAATAGAAACATACAGCAGTTGATTATAAGAGGAAGATCCTGACAGATACTTGGCAACTTTGACGTACCTACGTAGAAGTTGCCAAGATAAATTACCGCAACGTGTGACCTAATCGCAAGAAAATAACAACTTACGAGCGGCGTACGAACAAGGAAGGTACTGTTATAATCGAAAACGCGAAGACCATCAGAAAATGAGTTTGTTTCTACAAATCCACTTAATACCAGCCCACGTACGAAGTGGGTTAAGTCAAAACGTCCTTGAGAATGACGCAGGGAGTACAGTTAGAGCAGTTTGCCTGAGCAGTGCCTAGCAGAGTCAAGCGCGGGAGTCACAGCGAAGCATGAGCCGTGAGTCATTGCTGCATGATTGCATCGCATGACATTAACGCTTTAACGGGAGCTTTCCATCTCCGCGGTCCGGCACAGGATAACGGGATCACTCCCTTCGATTTCAGTTTCGAACACCTTTCGTTTTCGAGTGTTGTGTCGCGGCCGACCTCCGCCGCCTTGCGTCACCTCGCCCGTGTAATCGGGTTTTAGAAAATGAAATTCAGTGCGCTCGTGTCCTTCTTTATATGGCTAAGTTATGTTCTTTTAGCCTTTGTCCCGTTTGCGCCTGATGCTGTTGTGGTCGCCGGTGTGAAGCTGTTTACGTCACCTCAATGTAAAGAGTTCGATAAGACACGGGGCATGAATAAATAATTTGCCTTGTTGTGTATTTTTTGGCATACCATTTTTTGGCATTGCAAAATAATGGAGGATGATATACAATTCTTTGAATGCTTCTGTACACAATGAATCAATATGGGATTCATTTTTATTAAATTGTATACACTATACCGAATAAATAAAACTTCACAAAATAAAAAACCAGCCTAACAAACACAATTTTCGAATTTTACATGGATTTCTGTAAACCCCAATGAAATCCCTAACATGGCTATATTTTTTATACCTAGAAAAAAAAAAAACCCCAATAAAACCACTCACATGACTCTTTTTTTTCTTCTTTTTTGTCCCTAGAAAAGACTAAGTTAGGGACTATATCGACATGCAACAAGTCTGGCGCCTGATATTAAGTTCCTTCATCCGTGTATCCCTGGTTATGTTCGTAAAGATTGCGGTCTCACCCGCGATTCGTAATCACTGGGTTTTCCTTATGGTTAGCAATCACTATAAGTGGATACAAACCAGTCTTTCTGAGAGCAAGCACACCTTCAAAAGGAAAACAATTAGGACGCTGAAAGACCATCTAATTCTAATTTGTGTGACGAAAAATTCAGATTTTATTACATACAGGATAGAGACCCATTCGCACATACTATGGATGAATCTGCCGGATTCCTTGAAATCCGTTGTTTTTCAGCCTTAGGCTAAGGAAATCTGAAAAGAATAACAACAAAAAATCTAACTGGGATAAATATATACTGCACTTGGAAATGTAAATTTTCACTGACCATGACCACAATCGTATTCAGGGGCTACAAGGGTTAGCAATTTATAAAAAATCTCAAATTCAAATAAGTACATTATACATTTATTGATTTCTTAGATTAATACATTTCATTTACACAACCGGATGCAGGCTGTCGAATTACTAGATACTTATACAGATAGTAGGTATAGATCACGAAAAGCGCCGTCTTCGAAGCAAAGTGTCAATGACCTTTGACGAGATTTAACGAGGTATTTTTCTGTTTTATTGACATTCTATCACGTTAGTCTAAGCACCTATAATGTTCAGATGTTATTTAACACGATTCGTCTGAGCTGGTTTTTATCACTCTAGATTTCGTTGGCTTTGTAGCCAGCTTGGCCTGAGATAAGTATTTGATAATATCATTTAAGGATTTGTCAATTTTGAACATAATGCTAACTTTATTTAAAAAGCAAACTTACCTACATACTCGTAAACTTCATTTACAAAAGCCTTAATTTTTGTAATCAATTAGACGATCCTATTTCATCATTGTTATTGCTTAACTTTTTTGAGATTTAGGGCCGATTTTTCAATCCTCAGTTAAATCGAAATTTTGAATAGTTATCCAGCGTATAAAATTATCTGGCTGTTTATCAGGCGAATAAATAATATACATTTTTCAATCGTATATTCTCTGAAGTTATCTGTGGTCTTTGTTAACCAACCTCACACTACATAAGTGCCAGCAAGATTAACAATGGCCTTGCTAAGAGCAGAATAACGAAAATACTTCTGAATTATCGTATTTTCTAGTGACAGTTTTCCACTAGCAGCCTGGATTTGTTCTCGATTGATGGCGATAGACTCACCCTCTATTATATATATGGGTCTTAAGAATAATAGGCGAAATGTGTGTAAGCTACACCAGTACCAACTCTTTTGAACAAATACGGGTGTGGTGTTACTTCTGAAAAATAGATAGAGAAATAAATAACTAATGAAATGATGACTCAATTTTACTTCCAGACCAGTCTTTTCGTTATCTAGATAAACTAAAATTCCACAAATCTATTCCGAATACAAAACAGTCAGTCATAGCTTTAACCCATAAAACCTCATTGTCACGCAGCTCGTCAACTTGCCTCCGCGCTTCTGCGCTGCGCCATTTTCCAAATGCGTTTGCGAAAATATTCCGGGAGTGACAGAGATAGCAGTAGGTGTCACTGTATACGCAAGAGCGAGAACGAACACAGTGCTAGGCTGCGGCGGAGGTCAGGGAACCACAAGTAGGTCGGCTTCATCCTTCCTTAACCGCGTCTAGAGCGCGTTCGTCGCTGAACTTGAACGCGTTCGTAGTTAAAAACACGGTTTTTGAGATAAAGAATTCAAATGTGACTAATTCGCACTACCTACATAACGCCATTGTCATTTAAACATCTTTGTATCTATTACTATGACGGTTGAAAGTAGGTATATAATCTACCTAAGTTATTTTTGGTAGAACAAGTAAATAGGTACCTATTTTCTTCAGCAATATTTTTTCATTATTACGTATTAACAAACTTCAAAATGCTCAATGTTTTGCTTTTTTGCCATTTTTAAACCTCATTACTAATTCAAGTGCATGCTGAAAACTTATTTGTACGTCTAAACATAATTTGTTTTCATCTTGTCTCTATTTTATTCGTGTCATGTATTGTAATAAAAAACTTTAAATTCAAGTCTCGATGGATGACGCAACTGCCAAAATGGTCAACAGCGGTCATTTCACTTTGGCCAACTTACGTGAGAGCCGGCTCTATTGGCTATCTCCTTTCACCCATAGAGAGTGCTGCAAGCGTGAAAGGGATGGATTGCCGGCTATCTTTGAGATATTCCCTTATGTATAGATGTGTACGTGATTATACCTACTGGGCCTCTCAAAACTTGAATCTTTCTATGTAATGATATGAGCTCAAAAATGTTCGCATACTATTTTAGTTTTGCAACATTCCTTGCGTGGGTAGCTTACATGGCTCGCGAGAGGTTTATCTCTACTAATTTTTGTAATCTATAAACTACAAGGGTCTGGCGTTGCGTTATCAAGAGTACATAGATTATACTGATTGCATTAAGTGAAGATATTTATATCAAACAGAATTTATTAATAAAGGCGAGAATTCAGTTGAAAGGTGGCCCTCGAATGGTCCATTAGCAACAACTACGATATAAAAAATAGAGAAAGTAATAAACAAAAGGTAACTCATTTATTGTCCAATACCGTATCTGCCTTTACGTTTCTGGATACAATTTCAACGGTATGAATTCCTTTGACAGCTCTACAAAGACACCTCTTTAAACAGTTAAAAGTAAAATTGAGAATACAATTGCACCACTTTTGTCTATATTTGTAACAGTTCAGACACAATAAATTATATGGTGCAGTGAAATAGAAAGTTAAAGGAAGAGTATTTATTTTCATTCCACCCCTTTGTTTCAAGGGACACAATATTAAAGTTAGTTGGACAACATGTCGAAACCGAGAAGGCCTTCCGTTTATTTCTTACAAAACTAACAATACTCCGAATTGCGGTAATTTTACGTTGGTACTTAGTTTAGTTTTGCATATTTCTGCGTAAGGGTTTTGCGTCGGTTAGTTCGCGCTACAGTTTTGTCATCTATTGTTTTTTTTTTTTGAACACCGGTCTAGTCTTAACGCTTGTCACGTTAAAAGGGATCTGCGAATGGCAGGACTAGTGAACTATAAATAAGTTAAGACTTTATTTAAGTTAAATATTAATGAGCTTTATTAGCCATCGAATACAATGCCTTTTAGAATGCTGAAATTAACAAAGTACTTATTGATGAGCGCTACGTGTCTGATGTTTGCCGCTTTTGTAAAGAGCTAAGCACACAAACTTATGCGATACTTTTAAGAGAGCAATAGAATGAACACTTAGAATTTTCGATACGCAGTTTTACAATAATTCCGCATGACAACTTTCTTTCAATAATCCCAAGGATTTATTTATAAGTTCGCCTGATTTGCGCAAACGTTCTGCATCGAATATCTGACATAAAATAGAAGGATCAGTAAAAATGATAAAGTGAAATGAAAATTGGATTAAATTTTAAACTCTTTGTATGCTAGACAAAACCTGTAACTGTATTAGATAAGATGGTATCATTGCCAATGTCAATGAATTAATTCAAATGAATTATGGCATTCATTCGTGCTATTGTGGTTGACCATTGTTACAAAATGCTAAAATTTCGACCGACCTTCAATAGCGATAGCATTCACACATTGTATTTATATAAAAAGTACAGAATTTGAATGGGTTTGAACAAAGGTCCGTACTAAATCAGATCGAGCGCAGCTTCCGCAGCGCGTCTAGTGTGTGAAGTTCCTTATTGCTAGGCAAATTCGCAATACCAACTCGCACAAAATATTTTTTCTATTCGCCGACTCTAATGTTTAACTTATATTTTTGCTTGGAATTCTAATCACGTTCAACATTCCCCCATAATTTGTGTGCTACGCTACGCTACATCAAGATTGACGACTTAATGTGGTTGTAAAGTCATAAAAGATTTATGTGATTTTGGTACCTCATATTTGGTAGAGTGAGCTGCTGACTCTACAAAGATTATCATAGTGATACATGAAAATGGGTCACAGACTAAAAGGATGGTGCTCACGTGGCTCTCGGTATTGTGTTAAAGGATGGCCAGCGGGATGGCATGAGTAGTCACGTTGGGAATGAGTTGTCTAGTGTCTCTGCACGTGTTGCACGAACGAGATAGATACATATAGAACTATTAAGACTAAAATTCATGTATTTCTCGGCCTAGGTTTTTAGGCCGGGACCTTGTAGGGACGTAAGCTGAAGTTTTGATGATTCTAGAGCATACTCGCATTTTCAATTAATTTGTCATTATAATTTTACATCGTGTATAAATGTTTATATTAAAAATGATCTATTCGTGTTTAAATTATGTAAGCAATGGACTAAATGATGAGAATTCATTAAATATTAATTGGATAAACGTATTCTGAATTTACCGAAATTTATTTAAGTATCATCATTATTTTAATAGATAGAAAGAAATACTTAACTAACAATTGAAAAAATGCTATTACTACTGAAATATACACATCCAGCATATCCAGCGTATATCCAACTGCTGCATTTTTGGAACGGCTTATTGCAGAGAATGCAATAAGCCGCTCCAAAAATGGTGCTGTTCCGAAGGTTAACAAAAAGGGTGCTGTGATAAAAAGAAACTTTGTTGCCCTTTATCTTGACAACCACGCAAATAAACCTATTGAACTGTTTCTGGTTTATATGTTTTCTATCCAGGAACGCCAACTCTTATTCATAAGTATTACCAAATCGAAGACAACGATCCACTACAGAATTCTAAGTTAAAACAAAACAGTTTATTGCGTGACACAAGTAAGAACCTAAGTTCGCGGGCAGATACTCATTACCATTACATGCGTTACTTCACCGTCGGTTCTCACGACTGATGCAACGAAATTCGAGGCACGTGCGACTTGGTGCCTTCGAATGCCAGGACGAGACAATGCCGAATCGATAAGTAACTGTACTTATCGCCAAATATTTAAGTTGTAGCCACTGGGACTGAGGAGCAAGGACAATCGAAGCTTTTAAGGACAAGTGCGGCGGGAAGCGGTTGTGGTTGGCAAGGGTTACGCAAGAGGGGGATATTTCTGCTTCGTGGTATTGATGTGCTAATAAAATATTTTATGAGGGGGATCAGAATTTAAGGTAAAGGTAAGTGATATACCATATTTGTATTCAAAGCAAACTTATGTCACTAGAAAAACTTTAACTTAATGGAAATTCGTATCACCACCGTAGCACTTATTTAGAAGTCAAATCTCTTGCAATTGTTATTCATGCTCAGCAATCTACTTCAAGACGAATAAAAAAAATTGAATCGATTTCAATTCCAAAGGTCACAGACCTGAATAAGCTGCATACCATCAACCTATTTCGAAAGGATACTCAACAAACAATCTTGCGGTAGCTGGAACTGCTTACAAAGTCTTATTCTGGCACTAAACGGGGCTAATGACTACACATTTACCTTCGGACGAACCGTCTTCAGAAACCTCAAGTGTTTAAGTAAGCCTTTATTGTCTATTTGTTTGTTGTTTAAATTCATCGTTCGTCTCTCGCATGTCAAATTAGTGTTTATCTAAGGATCTTTTTATGTGCAACGTTTACGTTATCAAGCATTCCCTAATGTCTTCGGTATTCTGATTGTTTATGTGTATGGGGCCTGGCATTGTGACTGTCTTCTTCCACAGGTCAAGCTGTTATGACGATTATCATTTCATCGGCATTCAGAATAGTCCTATATTATAATATTGTTTTCAATCTTGATGATCGATTGATGATGATTTATTATAATGCAAAAACCGGCCAAGTACGTGTCGGACCACGCACAATGAAGGGTTCCGGAATTGGGATGAATTTATTCCAAGAACAAACTTAACATTGTAGTTGAAACACATGTTCTCCCATACGGAATGTATGGGAGATCTTGTTTTTCAAATTGCAAATTTTAGTTGGTTGACTATTACTCGTTAACCTGTACAGCCTACTTAGTTCTGATAGTTTTCCTTTTCATTTCGTTATTATTTATATAATACTGCTGTGAATTTTTTCACAAATCCAAGTACAAGCATTTAGCTGGCAGGGGGGGGGGACACTTGACTCTAACAAAAAAATTCAGTTAAAAGCTTAATATTTCGCATACGGATCCCTGAATCCAAAAATGGTTTTTACAAACTCACAATATTTTTGAACGACCTTTCTAACGATAATCCACAAAATGGGATAGGAGAGAAAAAAAAACATCCCCAGTTTATGTGTACAGGAGGTACCCTAAACAAAAATATTTTTCTTGATTTTATTTTACCACTTCGTCGGCATGATTAATATGTATGCATATGCCAAATTACAGCTTTCTATTACTAACCGTCTCTGAGCTAAGCCGCGGACAGACAGACGGACAGACAGACAGACAGACGGACATGGCGGAACTATAAGGGTTCCTTGTTTACTACGGAACCCTAAAAACGTGGGGCAGCTGCGTTCTGGGTGCTAATAACAAAATACCGTGTGTGATCACTACTTCCCAAAGCAATGTATGCAAAGTTACGTGAGATTATTAATATAGCAATATCGGTTTGACTGCTCATCGTAGCACCTATTTGGATGTTTATATCCAGTAGTTTATATTAAGTCTGATGGTATATACCTTTATTACGATGACACCACAAAAACTACCCACTGAAAATAAATAATTCTCAAGTGCACACATTTAAAAGCGTCTAGAAATGCTCAGAAAATGCATATTCATTGCAGAGCAGACATTGAGTTGCGAATTCACAATTCACATCAAGTAAAACGGTCACAAATTAACTGTTTTAGTAAGTTGAGCTAATAAAGCTGGTCTGTAATGGATGGTGTGGATGCAATCTGTGGACATCTTAACTGGTGTCTCTATCTGGCTCGGTTCTATCAGGCTTTATGGCTGTCGACGTAGCTACTGTTTATCGTTTTATAGACTGGTTGATGTGTTAGGCGTCATGTCTAGAGGTAATGTTAAGTAAGATGTTTGATTTTCTGTCGATGTTTAATGATTTGTAGTTGTAGTTTTTTGAGCTGTTGGCTTGATTGTTAAGGGCATAAGAAGGATGTCGTTACTTGGTTTATGTTTTGTTTATGTCATTACACAATCCTGCCTGCTGTCGCAAGTTTGTGGTGTGTTTTCCTAGACTATGGACTGCAATCAATCTGCCTAGCCTTTTCCCAACTATGTTGGGGTCGGCTTCCAGTCTAACCGGACGAAGCTGAATACCAGTATTTTACATGGAGCGACTCCCTTTCTGACCTCCACAACCCAGTAACTGGGTAATACGATACTCCTCGGTAAGATTGGTTGTCAGACTTTGAAGTTTCTGACGACCCTTAACGACTGTCAAAGATCCACGAATGACAGCCGGGACCAACGGCTTAACGTGCTTTCCTGGACCATGGACTGCGAACATCCAAAATTCGAGGTTTGTTACCGCTGCCGTCGCTTTATATATTTGAAATATGTAATGTTCGTTAATAAACATAAAGACCTGTTTATATCAGCCAATGATATTAATCCAAGGAGCCGGCGTGATCCACAGAGACTCGTTCTGCATGATCTTCCCAAGCTTGCTAAATATAATAAAAGCTGCTTATATAATTGTGTTAGTATATATAATAACATACCGAGTAGCATAAAAAACTTAAACTCCAGATTATTTAAGGGAAAATTGTTTGACTGGTTAAACTTGAAAAATTTCTATAGTCTTAAAGAATTTATGGATAACAAATTCTCATGTTAGTATTAAGTGAACATATGCATGCTAAGTACAATTCTGGCAAAACATGTAAGATCTTTATTGTAAATTGTTGTAACACCATGTATACCATGTTTTATGCAAATAAATACTATAAAAAAAAAAAAACTATAAATATTTTTCTTATAAAATCCGTATTTGAAATGTGATGACGGACAACTATTCGGACTTTGGATTCTCCGAAAAAATTCACGTAATGACTTGATTCTTATGCATCGGACGATGGCATAAATGCATAGATATGTTTTTACCGTTTTTATACGCAACGCTAATACAGACTAGAATAGCCATTCAGATGTTAATCTTACGAAATTTCAAAGAAAATGATGTAGGATACAGCGCAAGTAGTGGGTAGCGGACGGCGGTACAGGTTTAACCGGACAGCCGACCGGCTTATCACGGCCCGGGACGTCGGGTATTAATAGATGCAGTGTAACCCGGATGATGACTGCGGTTATTAAGTTTGTATTAGTTGGCATTTGAATATTATATATTATTCCACATGAAATGAATGAACAGTTTTCAGAGAGGAAGTTACGTTGTCTTTATGGTGTTCTATTTGTATATTTAAAAGCTGGAACGGTTGTATTCGCAACTTCCGCGTTCATAAATAAGAAATAAATTTATAAAAGATAAGCTTTACATGATGTGAGACGTGGACATGCACACAGATTCCCACATTAATGAAATCTATCCCTAGTATCAGAAAGGTTAGTTTCGTGACAAGAATACGCTTGTAACACGTACTACGGAGACTCCTCCGTGCCTCGGAAAGCACGTTAAGGGGGATGCGCTAAAGTAGCCCGCGAGATTCAAATTTTCTTGAGTTTTTTCCATTTTGCAGGTCAATGTCAGGTTGTATGTTGATTAAAATATAATTCGCGACCGTAACAAATATGGCTTTACATAATTATAATCATAACAATCAGCAATACAACTTCATAAGTTAGCATAATTGTCAAATGTCACGATTTCATGACATAGTCATTCAATGGGATTACATGAACTTAGAGTGTTGTATTGATCATTTTTATGAATATAATTCTATAATTAAACATTTGACACGGCCGCGAATCATATTTAGATCAACATAAAACATGATACTGACCTGCAAAATGGAAAAAACTCAAGAAAATTTGAATCTCGCGGGCTACCTTGACGCTTTGGCGTTGGTCCCGGCTGTCATTCGTGGATCTTTGACAGTCGTTACGGGTCGTCAGAAGCCCGAAAGTCTGACAACCAGTCTTACCAATGGGTATCGTATTACCCAGTTACTGGGTTGTGGAGTTCAGATAGACAGTCGCTCCATGTAAAATACTGGTATTCAGTTGCATCCAGTTAGACGGGAAGCTGACCCCAATATAGTTGGGACAAGGCTAGGCAGATTGATTGAACACGTTACATGAGCAACGTTGTTGCGTAGTACCCTCAAAGGAGGGATTTCAGGTTCTACAGGGAATTTCGAAGGTCAGCCCTTTCTGACTATTCAAGTTCTGTCTATAACTTACAAACAGTATCGAATAAAAGTCGAAAAAAATATGTAGTCCTTTTTATCATTCGCGTTTTACGTCTTGAACTATGAACAAGATAAAGATTTACCAGACACTTTTAACGATCTTAAATGTTAAAGCAAGGTTAATCTGAAGGGCCTTCGCAACAGCCCATAATAAAACCATTACTCACATGACCTACGCTATTATATGATATAAACCATTGTTGCAAGGCTAGTGCGAAAATAAAACCACAAAATTAATTCTGTGATATTATTACCAACAACGTCGCAAAGGTCATCGAGTCTTGAAAAAACATCCATAATTAATCTTCTGATATGGGTAGAATAACATCAGCAATAGTCGGGGAATCATTTTTGTCTTGATATGAGGATTGAATGAGAAGCCTTGAAACGCATGTGACTAAACAGAAAAGTCCAGGCATAGGTAGATTGTGTGATGAGGTTGACATCGCAGAACGGAAGTGAAAGGTTTAAAAAAAATCGACCTAGAGTAACACGGGATAAAGACGGAGAAGAATACTCATGAAATAAACTTTGTCAGCTGCAAACTCTTAGCCTATTTCTCTTTAAGTGCCTTGTAGGTGCGAAATATTAACGCAGTATATTGGTAACAGCAGAGCTGATTGGTAATAAGCAGTTTATGGTAGCGCTCCTCAACCCATTCATTAATTTTACGAAGTTACTAAACCTACGATTTGTCGTCACTTACCAAGTATGAGAGTACTTAAATGGTACCTACGGCTTTTTATATTTCCCGATAAAATCGAAACGATCGTTTTCAAAATCTTACTTGCGTAGCTCTGTGGATAGCTCTATAATTGCTACGAATATTCTTGCTGAGACAAATAACTTTATTTTATAGAATAAATAGGTTATTATTTTAGTTAAATTTTTTCTCCAGGTCAGCTGATGTAAGGAATTCGACTTCAACGGAAAACGCATACAATGACGTCAAAAGGAAGCCGCCTGTCTCAAACCGTTCTTCTAACATATTGCAATAGAGATCCTAGTTAAGATAACATGAAATACGTATAATAGCTTATTTCTACTGAACAATACAGTACACAAATTCCTACAACCAGGGTTTTATAACCTATGGATACAGTTTTGCACAGTTTTAGTAGGAAAATAAATAAAGTTTGTGAGATGGTTATACTGAAGCTTGAAACAACGCCATTATATTTTCTACTTAATTTTATATGTTCTGGTACATATGCGGCTTATTTCTCTATTTGTGAAGACACGCTATTTTCCACGTAATCTCTGATTGGCGGTCCCGTTGGACGCCTCCCGCCGTGTGACGGTACGACACGGAGACGTAACGACAGCGTAATGTGTCGGCATTTGCGGTTTTATCATCAAGATTTATTAGGCTTTAGGAAGCAATAAGGGAAGCTATATCCCACAATTTTTCTCATGTATCGTAAAAGACACAGAAGTTTAATCTTAGCTGGGTGTCAGAGGTGTATAACTCTGCAATAATCTACAATTTATATGACAAATTAATCATGTTATACCAAGTGGCATATGTAAAATTGTAAACTGGAAATAATGATATATTATTATTTGCGGTTTTAGCATCAAGATTTATTAGGCTTTGGGAAGCAATAAGGGAAGCTATATCCCACAATTTTTCTCATGTATCGTAACAGACGATTATGAGAATTTATGTTTATTTATAATTATCAGTGTTACATCATCATAATCAGACTATAGAGGTCCACTGCTGGACACAGGCCTCTTCTATTGCACGCCATTCAACTCGATTTCCGGCAACTCTCATCCAGCTGCTACCAGCCACCTTGTAAAGATCGCCGCTCCACGTAGCCTGATGGCGTTCTACCTTCCGGATCAATAATACCTTATCTTAATATCAGTGTTTACTGGAATAATATTGTGACTTGATCACCGTGGATTTATTTAACAGGTTGGACAAGTCTTCCTATGATGATATTGAACATTTAGGTAGGAATATTGAGTAGCGAGGGTGATGATGTTCTTTCTTCAAGACTAGTAGTGAAGCAGGAGTATAATCATTCTTGCTACTAAATTTGATTACGTATACACATACGTTATGTGTTTGCCTGAATAGATTGCATATAATATTTACAAGAAAAAAAAACAGGTCACAGGCCGTCTCTATTACTAACCACCACAAACGATTTGAAGCGAGATGATATATACGTTTATAGTATAATTGTTGAGTTTACATTTTTACCGTTATCACGTGTTTATCTTTGTAAATTTTCCTCTTTACGAGACACGGCTAAGCGGTAAAATACGACGTAAATAAATACGTATAAATGGCTTGACTCACACATAATAATATGTTCAAAGATGGCAATCTTGGACAAATATGTTACTGGCTCATTGCTTACAGACACAGTGACCCAATTTAAAAAAATATAATATTACTCGTATTAGAGTTACTTACATAAAATGTGTAGAAAGGTGAATTAACAGCATCAGGGTGATGGAGGACCTGTCAATTAAACCCCTATTGTGTTTTGGTTCGTGCCTTCTCTGTATGAGAAGAGACCTATGCCCTGCAGTGCGACAATAATAGGCTGGTATTTTGAAACAGAAAAATCCTACGTACAACGTTGGATTTTCCTGTACCATTATTCTTGTCTGTCTCTCAGTGTGTACCTACATAAAATGTTCTCAAACTGCCTCGTTGGTCTCGTGGTCACAAGCGCGACTGCCGAGCGTGGGGTCCTAAGTTCGATTCCCGGGTCGGGCAAAGTGTTACTGAGTTTTTTAGTAACAGCCCAGAGTTTGGAAGTTGGCGGTGTGATACCCCCCGTGTCTCGGAAAGCACGTTAAGCCGTTGGTCCTGCGCCTGATCTCTCTCCGGTCGTGTCGAATTGCCGTCCCATCGGACTATGAGAGTGAGGGAAGAGAGTGCACCTGTGTCTGCGCACACACTTGTGCACTATAATATCTCCCACGCCGAAGGCTGGTCTCCGTTGAGATTGGCCGCCATGGCCGAAATACGCTCTGGAGAACTATACATAAAATGTTAAATAAATAAAAAAATACTTATTGATTTTACAATCCGATTTAGGACTGATTCACTTGATTATCTTTCCCCGGTGCAGCCTGTATAGTAAGTAAAATAGGTACCTACTAACAGATTATAAACTGCAACTAGAAGTATATGTATGTTTCCAGAAGAAAAGTCATGAATAAACAGACTGTACCACGAAAAGATAATCAACTGAATCAGTTTCTCAGGTAATCTGCATCTCAAGCAAATGGAACTACAGTAGTATACCTGGATAGGTATGTCTATGGACCCCAAGGCTTATATTTTAATTATTTCCATTAAAACGATTAGTAAATCGGAAAATAATGCATACCAATGTCGGAATGACTTGTAGATGACGCATAATTATGGATCCATTCAAATGAGTAATTTCCGAGTAATCTTTATGAAACAGACTCATAAACAGTTAGAAACCTACCTTTTATTTATAGCAAGTCATTAATCGTCAGATAAGATTTGAATTCTCATCACGCCATGTTACTATCGATGAGGAAGAAGATTTGTTCGTTCACTAATTAGAAATGGAAATAGGGATGTTAACTGATTGCTCTGAAGATCTCTATCTGTCTTACTAAATACTATCTTCCTACAGTTGTTTTGAAATAAAACTCTGTGTAAACTGCATTAAACCGTGTAAAAATATTATTTGCTAAAGGAATTAATAAAAGTTAATTATGGGCGCAATAATTTAAAAAGAAACAAATATTATCTTTATCACATTACGTCTTTAACAGCACCAGCAACATTCAATATTAAAACATTATAAAAATATAAATTCAAGTTTATAAATAACTTTGAACCTACGTAGCAGCCGCAACTCCGCAAGTAAGTGCATACGCATAAAAAGCTGTGCTCGTCGTTAAAGCCGGCATAGCGGTGCGCGCGCGCAGCTAACGGCGCGACACGTAAGGTGTTATGTCACACGGCCTTGGCCTATCGTTCGCGTTACACCACGACCAACGGACCGCCTTCATTCAGAATAGATATGCCGTTTTGTTTCCTATACTGAGCTCAAGGTCAGGTTTTTATCAAGGGCAATTTGTGAAACGGATAGTAATAATGTGCTAGATAAGAAAAAATGTGGCTAGAAGTTTATTTATTAATGAATTTACTTATTTTTTTTTCATGGCAACAGACGTTATAATATCAATGAGAAAAACAAGGAACTGAAGCAGGTATACATTTTCGTGAAAATTTTTCTATACGCTGAATATTTAAACTGTTGTCTCGGAAACTCGAGGCACTAATGTTTCATTTCATTTCCTACTAATATCAAGGTCAGCAGTTTAATTTATCAAGACCCCTATTAGCCTGGCAGACTGTGCCAACACATGTGCACACGCAACGAAGGAAGATAGGTATTAAGAAAAAAAAAATAGTACTGTAAAAAAACATCGTGTTAATATTAATAATATTTCAACAGTATAGAATGACACATGTCCGATCAGGCAAAGTGTAGAGTTAATGACGAAATTCGGTTCGTTCATGTGACATTACAATAAGTAAAATTCTCTCATCATGTCATGTCTACTTGATGAAATGCTGTTCAGCAGTGTATCGTGTAGCACATGTTATGTAAAAGTAATAAAGTTTTAAAGAATTTTCGTTGACAGTTGTATGAAATAGCTTTATCAAGGCAAATTAACGTCAATTTGCTGAACATTTAATTTCCTGACTCAACACCCGCAATATAATAATATGCATACTAAATTACATGCAAGTAGGTAGTCACATTTTATTTTTCATGTATGTAACGGCTGAAGTATTACAGCGTGGTATCTGTAATATATGACATATAAAATGTACAACATCATTTAATATGTACATTATATACCTACATAACTTTGGTGTATAAATAATGTTGATATTTTTGCGGCATAGGCCAGAGATACATGAAGATAATCATATTATAACTTACTCGTCCCCTTAGTAAATGCCGCAAGAATATAATTTTCAGATAATTATGAGTAGAAATTAAACTGTAATTACGTACATTTTAATTATAATTAAGAATATACATTACTGGGATTATCTCATTTAGCTAGTTAGAATATAGGCGGATTACTTATTACGCTAAAATAAATTAGATTTCATGTCTCATTTAGTCTAGCGTAAAAGAATCTAATTAAAAAGCTATGCCATTATCTTGCAAAGCAATTCTCATCTTAAGAATAAGTTATTCTATGGCCTTACATTATTTTAAATGAATGATTACCCGTCCAAAGATTGCTAGATATTACTGTTTAGAAGAAAAATCCTAGTTCTGATTTTGAGTTTACATCTTCATATGGATAACCATCGACTCGCCACGCTGCTTTAATATAATTTTTATTGCGATTTCCTGAATGCTTTCGACAATAATACAGATTTTAATTTTGAAAAAGTATATAACGCATGTGCCTAAATGTTCATAACAAAAACTTATATACAAAAAAAAACCGACATCCAAAAAAAACGCATCATTGTACTTTTTTTTGGAAGATAAAAAAAAGACAAGTCGGTTGTCTCTTTTTTGTAAAAAGTAATTTATTTTCCACATTAGTTATGGTATCTGTCCCACACCAATTCGTATAGGTACCACTACTTGCTATGTAAACAACAGTGACAGAAAGTCCTGCCGGGGTTGCGAGTTGTCCGAAAGGGATATCGTGGCCCCGGCACACAGGCAACGGAAGGAACACGGGTGGGTTTTATTCAGTAAAAGTCTGACACGCCCTCCCGCTCCACCCAGAGTGGGAGAAGTTATTTGATAATTTCCCAGGCAAAAAAAAAACTGACAGAAAGTATTATAATTGTAACATCATTTAGATACACAAAGTGGATTAAATAGGTATTATCAAAGCTAACTCAAAAACTATCCAAGCAAAGCTTATAGAATTTATATGGGAACACCGCGCAAGCTTCTTCTACTAAATGAAAAAATAATTTTCAAAATCACTCCACAATTCACGAAAATACCGACAAACATGCAAAAAAATATTTATTAAGATGACCATATTATGACCTTTTTTTGAGATCTATAGAGCCCACACAGTGGCAGACAACATGTCAATACCACAAGAATAACAAATAATTTTACAAGATACACCATATCCAAATAAATTTGAATAACAAATAATTTTGAACCAATTAAGACCACATGTGTAAATGAAACCGACTGGTCGTCCGTCAATCGTTTGCCTACGCATACATTATGCACGGGAGCCGCGAGCAATATACTGCAGCTGTGCAAATTACGAGCATTTATCTGCTAATAATAAATCGAAGAACGGTTTTACGTAAAGAGGTTTAAATTAGCAGAAGTCTAATTATTCAAACGTAACTACCGCAAGCTAGTGTAGGCAGAATTGTTCAAGAATGTCCCATTAACTAAACGATAATTGCTCATACCTACCGTAGTCGTAGTAAAAATATTATTCTATCAGGCAGGGTGATAAATGGGTTGACTGCCCCGGAGTAAGGAGAGGTAAAAACGATTGCCATTCACGGTAGTTTGGGTTCAGCTTTATTGTTACAAAATAAGCTTGCCAATCATAATATTCGCGCCTTCAGACAGTAGATTTTAAGCTCTGTGAACATATTCTAGTTGTTATTTTATTGTATAAATACATTAGCAGAGTTCCTTAATGAAGCTCCAGTTATCACTTGTTGTCATCGCTTAGCTCTTACGTATAATCTGAGTCGTGATGAACCCGGTGTACCGTGCCCCTTCACCGGGAAATATCGTGACACGCATAAGCATGATTGTAACTGCGTCATACATTTCCAAAAATATGTTCATATTATATAGGTATAAAGAATCAGAAAAATGGGTAGAGTCGATCATACCTATATTACTTATTCACTGTAGAGTGCACAAAATACTGTGTAAATTAAAATGACTTACCGATACAAACAGCAGATTTGCGCAGGCGTACCAAGTGCTTAGCAATTGAAATAACACTGATTTATTCATTATCTCCCTCGGAATTGTTTGAACTGAGTGTAGGTACACATTTATATCTAAATACTGTGTTTTTCTGGCTTTTTCAAAAAGATTTCCTCAACACCATAAGCTGGTTCTTCGCTAGGAATCTTTTTTTTTATGAACTCAAAGAACTGTTGTACTACTGCCCTTTGATTTCAATGCCTCGCCATTGAAATTAGCATCAGTATCGCCGCATCCAATTAATATAGTCGGATTTAAGTAATAAAATGAGTTTGTTGTTCATGAAATATTTATAAATGCAAAGGAATCTAAACGTCGCGCGTCGTTCGGCGAGAAGACAAGACATTTCTTTGAGATTCTATACTGTGCGTGTAACTTAATTCGCATTTTTGTTCTCCTACTGCCGCACTCAGAGATGTTAATTTATTATAATCAGTCATTGACGTGAATTGTGAGTAGATCTACATCTTGGAATGCCGTTGGTCAAAATTATGACAGATTTATACAATTTTATTGACATGTCCTAAATAAGATATACTGGTCTATAGTCATATTCATATCTTTATTTGCATTCCATAATGTTAATAGGATGTTACAATACAATTACGGCCGGAAAAAAGTAAAAAATAAAGTAAAATAAAATTCTGAAATAAATAATAATAGTTATTAACATTAAATAAGTAAATTATTATAACAAGTAATTTATGTATGGTGTTTGTGTTAAGTTTTTTTTTTTTCATTTAATTTTTCGTTCGTTAAGTTAAATAATGATAAATGAGTTAGATTTTTAATTTTATTTATTTTACCCTCAAGTTTCAAACATTTATTTTATTATGATGATTGCTGAAAACGTTTAGTTTTTAAAATGTAAATACATATCATAATATACGAACGCATAAGACGTATACATGTATATTACGGTATAACCACCCGTTAAGCTCAAAACTACTTCGTAAATCCACTTCTATTTATGTGTAATATTGTAAACTTAGTTCAGCAATTACTTTTATAGTACGAAACTGTGTATATGGAGCAGCTACATTTTGAATATGGTTTAATCATTTATTTTATAACATAACATTACGCCTTGTTTCCCCGAAGGGTTCGGCAGAGGTGTACCTATAGTGCACCCACATTTCGCCAGTAATGTTCAAGTCCCATCTAATAGGAGGCGAACCTATTCCTGATAATAAATTATTTCATGTCAAAACACAGAACAGAACAGAATATAATATTTTTAGAGTCAATAGAATTGACTCTAAAAATTATAATCTGTTCTCACCTATTAGAAGAAGGCCATTTATACGTAAAAGCGTAAAAAATGGCCTTTACAAACGGATTGTTTTTTTTTTTTTTTCCGAATTTAAATAACGGGTATTCTTCGTGGAAAATCAGCGGTATTTTCTTCACATACTTTTCTAGAGTTTTCTTAATTCAACCGTTTTATTAATATACCAGCAACAGATATTATTTATATAACATGGATGTTAATTATGGATCGATTTAAGTTAGCGGGGAAGATTATTAACGTTGACTTGATATTTTATGATGAAGCAATAGATCTGCTGTAAACCATCTAACTGTACGAGCTATTAATTTCACCTAAGTTTATGTTAGCCAATTCGAATTTTTAGTATCTGGTTACTTTACATGTTATGGCCAAGGCTTTTGAACAAAAATATTATTATTTAATGTTTTCTGTTATGTTACAAATATCAATTCATGTTATTAATTTAGCCAAAGTAATGGGTTATTAAAATTTATTACAGCAATGAACTTAAGCTACCAATTTTATGTACCTATTGATAAATTAATATTGCATAAAAATATTAAATTAATATTTTCAGAGTAAGGCTGTAGATGGCGCTACATGTACCTAGGCAAATCAATTTTCACAGATAGTACAAACAAACCACACAATGGAAACCGCAAACAATAGCCGTTGATCACTAAATAGCCATATTATTCGTGTACTTGATAAAAAAAAGTCCGTTCAAATTGGATCAAGTGCTCGACTGTGCCATTAATGAACTTCAAGCCCAAGGTTAGCCATTGTGTAAAGCCGTTCGTACCAACGCCTCCACACGTGTGCTGAATGGCAACAAAAACGAACTGATTGATTGCTGACAGATCTTATGTTTGTGCCCCACGACTGGACCAGCCTTTATCTCCGATTCTCCGCGTCTCCGCGTCTCGAACGGGGTCACAGCACTCGCATAATTACGACGTATTTATTAACCGAAGCGAGTCATTTGTAAATAAAAACCATTTAAAATTGAATTGAGAAGAGCCCGTCAATTAGTCAACGGGGACAGCACAATTAGGGCCTCCTTCAGAAAATAATTAAAATAAGATTTTTGTGCCGCTTTAACATTTCAGTTATCCTAATATCCCACATTATGCCTAATGAGTTAGCTTATTTTCAATTTGCACAGTTTTGGCACAAACTTATTAAGTATCCACCCAGCCTACTTGTCTCTTAAAGTATACCAATCTATTCAATTTATTTCTCTAGGTAACAAAAATTTCAATCAGCAGAATCGTTTTTGCATATAAGATAAACTGAAACAAATTGATGAATTCTGAATGACAATATTTTTCCTGGTAAAATATTGTTGAATATGCCTCTGTATTTTTTTATTTAACGTTTGTCAATGATTATTTGTTTCATGATTGAACGATGCTTCAAAAGGACTCATTAGTTAGCGTCCTTCACAGAGCCTAAAGCATCACTCCTGCCGAGTTCACTCGGAAATATCCATTACAAGACCTTGTGCGAGCAAAATGAGTAGTGCAAAGTCCAAATAATAAATATTCTTGCCAATTTTAAAATCAGCAATACCAATAAAAAAAAAAATTAAACACGTAGATATAATTATTTACGGACCAAGAAGTCAATATGAAATTTTCGTCGAAACAAGCAAGCCTTGAATCGTACGAATTCTATTTCGGAAAGCCATTATGAAAGACCACAAAGTGACAAAGCACTTCGACGTTGGCAAAGCCCCGTTCCATTCTCAATCAATAAAATGTCATCGACTAGATATAGGGCTGATAATTTCCGGTGGTGGTTTTCCATTTAGAGTACCTACGTACAATTTGTGGTAGATTCGTGGGAAAAATCAATCTTCCGAACATTGCTTATTTGGTTCATTATTTTGTTATAATAATCAATATTTTCATTATGTAAAGCTACTGTAGAAGTTATTATAGTCCCACCAGCCTACTTACTATAGTCCCATGCCACACTGTGGATCAATTTTTTGACGTACTTAATTTTTTTATTATTGGAGCCTATTTAAAAAAAAAATTGGCCCTGTATCTCGTTATATGACACATGTCAAAAAATCATAAATAAATAGTTACATCACCGTGTCCTAAGGATATAACGGTTATTCTCTACGTTCCGGAGATATAACCATTAGCTGCATATTTTTTTTCTGCAAAAAAATTCAGTTACTAATTTTGCCTACCAGATTGTATCCTATGATATATTTATGCATAGTATTGGCTGTTAGAAGCCATTTCAAGCAAAAAACCGACACTTTAAAATGTAAGTTCTAATGTCTTCGAGAGCCTTTTTTCGATCCACAGTGCGGCAGGGCAAAGGCCCGGGCATAGATCACCACGCCTGCTCAAGACGGGTTGATGAAGTAATAATTTACAAAAATAGACTGGATCATGAGCACGTTTTAATTGATATTTTAATTCAAAGCATAAAATAACGCCAAATCATCAGACTTCTAAAACCAAGCCAGTAATTATGTAACAAACAAAGCCGGCAGGTGCTTCCACCGCAATTAATTTGCCCAAAAAAACCGAAGAACGTTGACTACTAACTTAATGTGAACAACGCCGTAAAAAATCCAGTGAACAGTTAACGCGATTCGTATGAATAAAGCTTCGTACAGACAAGCGCGACGCGACAGCGCGGCGCGACACCGGCTATTGTTGTACCGTGAAGTTTTCTTAGAAATCGTATCGTTCGAGTCGCGTCGCGCCGTCGCGTCGCGCTGGTCTGCACGAGCCTTAATAAAAACAATTCATTCTTATGATATTCCCAGAGTACACACGACGACACATCAAGTTATAGGTACAACTCCAGTAGAAGATGACCTCATATTACATAAAAAGCCTATACAATGCGACGTCAGCTTATACTGGAACTGTATAGCTAGATATATCGTCATGTACCATCGAAGAAGTTCATATCTAACCACCGTAAAGACTATTCTTGCTTGCAGTGCTTGGCGACTATAGAACCGTGTCGGTAACAGATGTGGTCATCGTGTTCATGGGATTTTGTTTTGAAACTGGTTAGATATGAACTTCTTTGATGGTACGTAACGATTACCATCAAATGTTAATTCTGTCAGTCACAGTAGTGCTGCAACCGGTTCTTCACACGCTTGCCGGATACTGTGTGTACTTGCCGAGGTAAAAAGTTGGTATTTTATGGTGGTGACGAGGTTTACCGTTTCAGGATGAGTCTTAAGACCTGGCTATAAATCTATAACAAGAGCAATTGGGTCAGGTTGTTAGAGACAAGATTTAGCTTTAGAGGTCTCAAACAATACCGTTAACGGGTATTATACATTTATCTTAAAGTTGAGGATGGCAAGATTTTCCTTTATACCTTAATTTAATAGCTGTGGGATTTATGTTTTGAGTATTAAATCTTAATTAATCCCCTGGTTCTCTTGTTATAAGTAGTGTTAGGTCCGGCTGTGTATTATTATATGAATTAATTGCAGACTAAAAAGTTTTTATTTCACTATAGATCTTTTGCTCTTAAATCGTTAAATCATTGACGATTCTGTAGCATCATTGATTCTGTAAAGATTTTTACAACAAAAGCTTTTATTCTCCTGTATATTATTTTTATTTTTAGCTTATACTACATAGCTTGAGTATTATTATATTTACATCCTTTATAAAAAAAACCGGCCAAGTGCGAGTCGGATTGTACACAAAGGGTTCCGTACCGTATTAAGATTGAGCAATAAAAGTCGAAAAACACATATTTCTTGTATGGGGACCCCCTTTAATTATTAACTTTATTAATTTTTTATTGTTTGTTTTTATAGCGGCAATAGAAATACACAATCTGTGAAAATTTCAACAAACAACTGTCTACTTACCTATTACAGTTCATGAGATACAGCCCGCTGACAGACACGGACGGACGGACAGCGGAGGCTTAATAATAAGGTTCCGTTTAGCACCCTTCGAGTACGGAACCCTAAACATTTTTCGAGAAACAATAGAAGGCTTTAAAAGAAATCAAATCTCAGCTACAACTTGAAATTAAAACATAGGTTAAAAGCGGTACTTTTATGTCAAACATAAAAAATCATCATTTGAAATTATTTTCAATTTATCGCAAACTATAAAAACTTAATGGTTGAAACATACTTAGTTGTTAGATTATTGTAATTACTTCATGGCGTAATAGGCTTTTAATGAGCTCTTACGTCAGTTCCTGTAAAGAACATGGCTCATCTCAACATCCACTTAGCTTAGGGTATTTGGTGCAAAAAATGTACTAAGCAAAACATTCATAGAATCACTTGGGCCTCTGTCTGACTTCATGTCATGAGAGACATTCTCTGGAATATTTGATGCAAGAATTGGTAATCTTGCGGATTTCAAAATGCAAAATTCAAAATATTTTATTACACATAAACCTACATGAGCACTTATGAAACGTCAGAAGCTAGGTACACGGTTCCAATTGGTCGTTTCCTATGGAGAAGAGCCGGCAAGAAACTCCACTGTTACTCTTTTATAAACGTGAGGTCCACTTGTATTCAAGGGGGCAGGGACATCGCCGCGAAAACTGTTACCTGGTTTCAGTACATGATTCTGAACCCCCCTACGTTGAAATGTTTCGTCAGTTATTTAAAAAAAAATCTGCTGTTTCATAGAAAAGTGCAATAAACCTAAGCATAGCCTAAGGCATTAAGTCCACCTTTGTACTTTTTGAGTGCGAAAAGTTTAAATAAATAAATACTTACGCGGTCAAAATGTATGGAAAAACAGTTTTTTTTTTAAATAACCGACAAAAAAATTCAACGCTTGTGGCTTTAGAATCATGTACTGAATCCATGATAACAGTTTTCGCGTCGATGTCCGTGCCACCCTGTAGACTATCTAAAAGAAACGATTTAAGTTTAAATAATATGATCAATTTACCTCGTTATTTTCTCAGAAAACTATGATAATATAATCAACAGGAAAACCGCAGTTTGATACCGCTACTTGCATAATAAATAGATTGTAAACTTTCCTATAAATAAATATAGGTATAAATAAACAAATAAGAAGGGAGCATTGGCCAAAATTCATCAAACTTCTTCCTTGTGCGTTGACTATTGCAGACCACATTGTGTCCAAGTTTCCATAGGATGTTTTTCTATAACGCAAGTCACGAGATTTTTTTTATATTCAAATTCTATATAACACATATAACTTGCATTTTACTCTTGTTCCAACAACATAATGTATCAATGCATTAAACATTTACATAAAGCATACAAACAAGACGTATTACATAGCACATTTCTACATAAAACACGAATCAACTAAGTAATAAATTAAGTACGTAACATGTGCACATAACAGTAGTATAAAACAGTACGACAAGTGTAATCATAATAGTGTCCGTAGCAGCTAATACTGTCCTTGACCGTGACAGCGCAGCGGTTCGCTCCACTCCCGCGCAACTTCCACCTCCCACCGCCCGCTGCCGCGCCTCCGCTGTCAAAGACTAAAACAAAAAATGTACATGTAGGCATTCTACTAAAGGTTTTTCGTATAAATTATTGATAGTTTTGTTATTTCGTGACAAATAAACAAGTGCTGGATATACCAGCCTGGAGTGCAAATGTGGTGCTGTTCCGCAGACGCTGGGGCACCTGATATCGTGTCGTGTGCGTGCCTTGATGCGGACCAACGTGATGATTTCAGAGCGGTGTGATAGCCTAGTGGTGTGACCGTCGGACTGCCAACTCATAGGGCTCGAGTTCGAACCCCAGGCACGCACCTCTGACTTTTCGAATTCATGTGCGTATTGTATAATTATCACTAGCTTCAAAAATGGTAATCGTGTGGAAACCGGTCATGCCCCAGAGATATTTCTCGACGGTATGTGGAAGCCAAGTCAGAGGCCCAGGCGGCATAAAACCTGACACCAGGTTTGTCACTAACCACATCAAGGAGAAACACGTGATGATAAGTGGTCACCACCACCTTCAACAATACCAAAGGCATCTTCTTCTTTTCGAGTGGTTCTCACGATGTTTTCCTTCAAAGGCCTTAGGAAAAGTCTCATGCGCCTATGCTTACACAAGCACCTGTCACAGAAACTTTGGCTACTTAGGGCTGAAAAAAGCATTATTTTATACTGGCCTTTTTCCGAAGATCCGGTAGGATTGAGACTACGCAATCAATTATGGTGATTTCTAATATAAGCATGAAATCTAACTCTTAACAACAATGCTCTTACAATTTTTCATTACAGCTCGATCTATTAAAGAATGCGCTAGGTTCAGGGTCAACTGCTTTCGACATACTCCCTGGCTAGCTGTCAAAACTGTCACTATAATAAATTATTCTAACTCCTGTGGGTTTCTGAAAACCTGATCAGCAAATCAGTTGTCAAATCTAACCGGTTGAGAGTTGAGATTGCTTGAATGAAATAACAGGATCAACAACAATAGTCAATCAAGTTACATGTGACAATAGATTACAATGAATTTAAATAGGCTTTCAGAAACCAAGGGCAAGAAGAAGTTGTTGACAAGGCTGTGACGAACTGCCACGAGTATATTAATATTGGCAGTGGAAAAGCCATCGGCAATATTTTAATAGACATTTAAACACTATGTGGAGTCAAAACACGATCTGTGGATCTTTACACGATTGCTAGGCACGATGAAGTGTTATTTTTACCAAAGTTACACAGCATCAATGCACATGCACAAACGCATTTACATACTATCACGTAGTCTACACTTACCTAAGCGTAATTACACCAGTATTCGAAGGAGGCACTGCAAGTTTCCATACTCTATGTTTGGAAGTGCGCAAGCGGCGCGCCTGGCCGCGATCTACGTCGCAAAATTACCGTCACTTGTGTAATGCAGCGCAATGTTATATTACTTAGTGATTTGATGTCGTTGCCGCTGTTATTACCCACGCTGCCATTTATCATTTCCATTGCAGTCATCAATTGTTTAAGGTACCTAGGTAGAGGTACTGTAGGTACTTGTTTTTCACGTTGTACAGTTCATGTAATTGTAGTGTATTTGTTTGTATGTATGGGTAATGTTGCCGTCACGCCTGTGGTCCTCGGAAGGTTGAACGGTGGCTGTCTTGAACTTATTACAGTTTACCGGAGACAGTTTTGGGTTAGTGTAGATTATACAGGGGGGGTATATCTCCCTATAGCGAGTACAATGGCTCGGAAAACAACTGTAATAAAAACGCTAAAGCTTGATGAGGCCCCGGTTTTTGAATACCTAACCAAATCTCCAACCATTAAATTGTCGATCACAAATTATGACAGCTGTTGTGATTGGTTGCATTAAAAAACAAACCGGCCAAGAGCGTGTTTGACCACGCACAAAGAAGGGTTCCGTAGTTAGAATGAAATTTATCCCAAGGACAAACTTAACATTGTAGTTGAAAAACATGTTCTCCCATACATTCCAAATGCAAATGTAAGTTTGTATGCACAATATTGGGATATTGACCATGTTATTTTAAAACCATAGACTTCTTATAGGTTTTCCTGTAATCTATAAGGATAGAACTATTTTCTGTATTTGTTTCAACATTTTTATCTCTGCAGTCTCGGATATAAGGGGCGGGCTGGTAAATTTTCATCTATTTTCATAAATATCTTTAAAAGTATTTATTTTTAAATCATTAAAAATATAAATGTATATATGAGATCCTCTCAACAAGCCCTTTCATTTGATATTTCACACAGAACGGTTTGCAAAACTTTTATTTTAATTTTTCAATTTTAAAAGTGACCCCCATATTCAGAATTCATTTATTTTCCTTACACGTCCCTGTTTGGGTTACATAAATACATATGGGTACCAAATTTCAACATAATCGGTCTATTAGATTCGGAGCAAATTGGCTGTGACAGACCGACAGACAGACAGACACACGAGTGATCCTATACCCAATTTTTTTCCTTTTGGGGTACGGATCCCTAAAAATCAATAACAAACGCTACCATGCCGTTACTTTTATAATAGGCTTTCAATTACTTGGTGTGAAAATAACTCACACATTTTCCGTCGAAATAATCTGTACCCTAATTGCCTAAAACACGATCAATCAGAATCGTTTTGAAACAAATTGTTAATCCATTGCATAATAAGGTAAAAAAAAATATCTGCTCATCAACGTAAATAACGCAATGAATGTTGTTGAACTGTCAAAACGAAACAGATTAGTCATAATCGTTTACGAAAATGTGTTACGTAATTAGATAGCTGGACATCAATAGTAATGAGGATGTTTGATTTTAATTGATCAGGAAAATTAAGCGGGTGTCTACATAAATATACCCGCGCGTGTAACAACATCCTGTAAAGGAAATAGGCGTTCAATCCTTCGTTAGCTTGGAGATAGTGGACTGTCCTTATTTATACGTTCTGCAATCAACATAGCTCGGTAATATCAACGTGGTTGTAGCATCGCTTTACCAGACGAAGATAAAGTGATTTGATGCCTTCATTGAGGAAATAGAGGAACTGTGAAATCGAGACTGTTGACCAAGAAGTAAACGAAACTTCATGATTAAAAAAAAAAAAAACTAAATTCAAAATATTTTATTTCACATATATGGGCACTTATGCACAGTGATGATGATAATAAACATAGTTTTTCAGGAATTCAGAAGGGTTTTGCAACGAAATCGTGGTATTATTAGATGCTTAAATAGGCACTTAAAGACAATGTGGCAACTGAGGTAAGTAATACGATGCCTATATGTTTTTCTATTATTTTTGTAAATTTTCCTACTTTGGCACTATACGCATTATGAAGTTCGTCTATCCATTGTGTTGCTGAGGCGCTGTTATCTGAAAATATGTCTAATTGGTTTTGGATTCAATAAAATTTATTGAACCCGCATCTACCTTTTATTTAATCTCTATCTAATGCTTGACAGCTTACAAGTTTGATTTAAGTAATCACACGGATATCAGTTAATTCATTAAGTAACAGAACTTACAGATAACTTGTCGTGAAGAACCAGTATGGACATGTTGCAATACTTGAGTTAGAAATGTCGACTTGAGTATTAAGTAAAGTCGATAAGTCAAGCTGTATTACTACGACTATTTCCGGACGAACATAAAAATGTTTGTTTAAAACTTGTCAAGTGAGAAAGGTGCTAAGAGTTAAGTAAAGTAAAGTAAGGTAAAGTAAATATAGGTATGAAGTATATTATTGTGATTTGACTGTGAATGAATCATACTTTTACATGTTGCAACAGTTACCTATTTTGTATAAAGTTTTCAATTCCCTATGTACAGAAAGTTCTGAAGTTTAAGTTTTTGGTCAAGAGGTGGATAAATTTCAGTCATAGGAGATTTATATAAGAATAGTTTATTTTAATTTTAATTAAAGCTTCACTGAACAATAATTTGATACCCTCTTTGGGAATAGTATTCAGGACAACTGACAAATGAATCAAAGAACGAAAGACCACATAAATAATTTCCCGGAAAATTCTCAAAAACTGTTGTTCGCACTATTAAACAACAAGATTGAACCGTGCCTTAAGGAGTAGCTAGCCATAAGTACTGGTAGGATGTTAGTTTTTACCGGGAGGGCTGCGGCCGGACCGGTTTGTATCCTGCTCGTCCCGCAAATACTAGCCCCACGACATTGTTGATTCTTAACAAGTACCTTTGTAAATGCCAACACTGCCCATGTATTGCCTGTAACAAGTTCGCCTTAATAACATATGTAATGTATATTAAAACTTCAGATGGTTATTAAGGAGAACAGGGCGGGACATCAACACGTTCCAGTCCTAATGTTAATTTAAATGTTTAACATTTTTGAAGTAACTAAAATGTTGTAAAAAAGTTGGTATGACATGGCACACAGTATAAGAATAAGAATAATTCATTGGTCCATTGTTACAAAATAAATTTCAATAAAAATAATGATATTGTATGCTTACTGTAACTAGAATATTTAACTTAGTATTAAAACAGTGGTCCCCAAACTAGGCAGCGCCTGTCTCTTGGGTGAGTTGCGATCTTAAATTTTAATTCGAAACATGTTTGTTTGCGTTAGCTTAAATTTTATTTCAGTGCATTCGTGAATCGATTGTGGGAGGAACAAAGAAAATAATGTTGTGGCCATAGCTGGACAAAATTGAAAACGCACTTATTTAAGGCATTCAAGGTATTCACTGATAAATAAATAAGAATCTGTTTTCGCCAGCAGGCTCTTATAGTCAAAGCCAGGAACAATAATAGTTGACTATAGAACTAAACCTTTCACAGTTTCTTCCAGCTACGGTTAGTGGCAAAAATCTTGGCACACAATAAATAGTACTTAGGCGACCGAGCTCTGCTCTGGTGAAAATAGAGGATGCTCAATTAATATTATAGATATAGTATAGGATAGTTTATGCTAATTTCCTGTATAATACATACTAATTCCATGCTGCCATGTCATAATTCTAAGGTACCCATCTTCTTCTAAACTTTGGGCGACTAAGCTCTGCTCTGTTGAAAATACGGAGAAAACAAATTTTCCCAGATATAAAAACCTAGCTAGATCGATTGTTCGGCCCCGTAAACCATAACACTGCAACTTTGATCGAAATCGTTAGAACTGTTTTCCAGAACGTGATTACAAATATATGTATATACAAATATTGCTCATTTAATACGTATAGGATACGTGTGCTAACTTGTTATATAGAGCAAACAATATCATGTTAGTTTTAAAATCTAGAGATTACTCACTAACTCCAACTTATAGTGTCAAATGTAAATATACAATTTTAAAATATTCTGGTCTAAAAGCTAAAACAATACTTGAAAATTGTCGTCCAATACAGACATTATGACACTTACAGAAATGTAACGCTCTAATGAGAAAGCAAAGCGGCAGATGTCTTCGACCTCTACGTCACGACGACACAGATACGTGCTAAATTCAAAGAACCAAGACAAACTTGACGTGACGAACCACTAACTCGTTGTTTGAACTTCGTACATGACACATCTAGCCACCTACTAGCAATACTTACCACAAATATGTAATGTCATCATAAAAACTGGGACGACCAAATAAGATGAGACCATACTTAACGCAGCGGTGCCTAAGTTCGTTATTCCTATTTTGGACCAAAGGAAATCAAATTTTTTATCACTTCGAAGATCTGTGGAAGTTCCCACAAGCAAATTAAGTGGTCATCGTGGGTCATGTTAGCTTGAGAATAATGAACGAGGTTGGGAAATGTTTTTAAATAATTCAACTTATAAAGATGTAAGAAAATGAATTAAGATGTCAAAATAAATTTAAGTAATGTTATACAGGGTGGCAGGGACATCAACCGACGAAAATTTTCAACGCATGGGGGCTCAGAATCATGTACTGAATCCATGGTAACCTGCTTCGCGTCGATGTCCCTGACAACCTGTATATAATACATAATTCAGAAATGCTGTATCGTCGAATTCTCTAAACTGTTTTTGACATATCTATATACCATATTTCAATTTAATGCTGTATGGCGACTAAAGAATACAATAATGCACACGAAGAATTACAAATTAAAATTAAAATAATTGATTTATTATAGAGCTTTAACAAATGAATTAACACACCAATAATGTATGGCGGTGGTTCGTGATTTATTGACATAAATTTGTGAGAATGTCCATTTATTTTAATTGCCCCTTACAAAAGTTGCGAACTGCCGAAGATCTCCAGACTAATCATGTAATTTAAAAAGATTTACATAACCGAATACAGTAAAAGATTGATCTCATTAGTGAGTTTTTTATGCTACATGGGAGCACAAAAAAAAACTTGACACAACTTGTACTCTCATTCTAACTTTTTTACAGTTCTAGTAGGTAAAGACCAGTCCAGTCTTGGGAAGAAAACTGGTAGGTACAATAATTTAATTGAAACTTGTATTATAGTTACTACAGATTACTTAGTTAAAGCTATAGCCTCTCAAAAATGTGCTTCAGAAAAATCTGGACTGGTTTATATTTATATATCGCCCGAGGTCAATACTCCGGCCAAAATGTGGGTCAGCTGATGGGGGCCCCTGCCGTGGGCGCCGTGGCTACTCCATTACCAGCGAGAGAGAAAAATGCGAAGATTACATCAAATGAAACTATCATTACGTTCATTCAATCGAGAATACATGGAGTCACGCAATCACTGCGGCGAACGACAGAAACCTACGGCTTCTGAAAGCCTATTCAATGTTAGTTGTCAATTCTCAAGACAAATGATTTGATTGGCAGGTTTCGATTTAATTTTCTTAACAGTTAGCATTAGATTTTCCAACAAATTTCAGCATCAGTATTTCATTATCAGTATCAAGGATAATGAAGGATATTAGAGAAAAACATTTAAATTCCTCAGACTCAACAAGATGAAGCTCTACATGACATATAGCTCCATCTCTTTCCCCCACTGAAGTAACATTAAAATATTACTGCTTTAGAGGTGGTGGTAGGCCCCCTGGACATGTCACTCGATCGCGGTTTATGCCACGTTTAGTGACGAACTAAACGAAAGTCTTCTTTGACTAATAGTGAGACATACAACAAAACTTATTTTCCCGACCTCTGCCCTCTTGTCTGTAAACAAAGAGGCACTCAAAACAGAAATTCTTCGAAATCGATTACAAGGAAAAGAATTGAGGACACTCTAAGATGTGAAATTTCGATACACTAGGAAATTTTCCTTGCATGAATAATGGTAAGGTTAATTAGGATTCACGTGCAGAAAATATTGTGTTTTGTATAAAATAGGATTGTTCTTTTCAATTCAATTAAATAATTGACCATCTATGAAAATCATAGTTGTGAATTTACATTTTGTGTGTACAAAGAAGATTTTACTGGACTGCAAAAATTTATTCAGAAAACATGGCCGTCACAAGACCTCGGCCTTACATAAATCACTCCCAAAAAGGTTCGGTTGGGGTTGATGACAATGCCTGACTTGAACTGAAGTCACCACACGTGCTAGTGACCGAAATAGCATGACATAACTGACATGAGGTCACAATATTATGACACTTTTACTGATACAATGCCTGCAGATAGATAACCGGCATAATATCGCATAGACTAAAATTATAAGTGCAATGGTGATGTAAACAAGTACAGAGATAGTTCTTGAAAAGCAAAACCTGCAATAAAATGTAAATGCCAGTATTATTAGAATTATTGTTAAATTAATAAATAATACCTACATTACAAACTCAATACCTTTCTTGCCACAAGAAACGGAAATTTTGTAATGGTACGTAACAGCACCACATTACTGCCAAAGCCTTCAGGAAAAACAGGCTTCAAATTAGTACAAGTAAACAACAATTTCGTTAAAAAAAAACGATGTAAGAATGAATGGCAAATAAAATAGTGTGAGTGAGCGTCGTCGTGGGGGTCAATACTCCGTCAGTAGGTCAGCAATGAGTCGCAGAGGCCCAAAGACCAGTCCCTGAGCGCCAGAGCCTTAACTCATTTTCCGGCGTCCATGATTATGGTAGCCCGATTGAGGTGCCGGATGTGATGATCGCGGTGACGTCACTGCGATACCTAAGATTTTGAAACATACTTACGCAATTTAAACCAAAGCTACCCCATGCTTGATAATCAAATCTTTGGCATATTGGTTTATGTGTAAATGTCGAAGAAGGAAGATGGATTTTAACAAGTAAATTATTGAGCACCTATATTAGAAGAGCCTCCATGAGTGACAAAATGTATGTACCCATGTCCGGGGCAGGATGGGCATTAATCCCGCTGATCAAATGCATAAATTTTTGGTAGAGCTCGTCCTAACATTTTGCAAAACTTTAAAAATCCGTCGATTTATAAAATGAAAAAATAAGATGATTCGCATTTGTGAATAGCTTTTCCTGTCATTATTATTATTACAGAGTTTACGTATTTCTGAAAATGGTTTCGATAAGAACTAGAAAAGGGCATGCGCACGCTTAAGTTAGCTTTCAAGTGTTATGTTTATGATTGGATTATGCGACCAAAGTGTGCTTTGTGAATAATATATCTGTAATAAAACTAAAGAATATTATTTGCCTACAGCTAAAACAATAATCAACCACTACAAAACTTATGCAGTAGGTATGACAAACAAAATAACTATGACAAATGACTAGCATTAAAACTAGCCAGAATTTTTTACCTCCTCCAAATTACAGTTCGCGTTAAATGACTTGAATTTATCTTACAATGAGATACCAGTATTGTCAGTGTAGTAGTCTTATTTTGCCATTTTAAAGGTACCATTCCGTACCCGACCGCAGGCAGCAACTGCACGCGACCTGTCGCAGCGTCATGATTCCAAACCCGACCGCAGGCGGCAGCAGCCCGTATTGCAGTCGGTAGAAAGAAGATAGAAAAACGTGTTATCGCTCGAGCGTTGGCGGCACTACTGGTCTGCGGTCGGGCTGCAAGTGTCGCCTGTCACTCGCCCGTAACTGCCAACGACGTGTCACTAGGGAAGGTATTTCATAGAAATTCATAGAAACCAGTTATGTCGCTGCGACACGACGTCTGCAGTTCCCTCCTGCGGTCGGGTACGGAATGGTACTTTAAATAGTTGCCCACTAGCACCATATTGAAATTAGTTGCCCATTAGCACCAAATTTATAGTTTTCTTAAACTGTTCATAATATGTCAAAGTTTGTTCACGTAACTCTAGTGTACTCGATGACGTAGCTAAAATACTAAATTTGTAAATAGTTGAAAATATTGTTGTGATTGAAACCTCATTGTCTATGACAAGTAGACCTTTTTGTTCTCTTTGGTAGTTGTCAATAAACTGATGTCTTAGCATGTGCAAAATGTCCGAATAAAATTAATTACTTTCTCCATTTGTATCTACTAAACACCCTCTCGTATCAGGTTCTGGGATATTTTCTACTATTTACAAATTTAGTATTTTAGGTATGACATCGTATGCATATACATTAGCCTATTATATTTCGAGGCAAACAAGAAGCATCGGCATAATTATCAAATAAATTAGTAACGGTTCTTTAGTTACAGATAAAAATGGTCGAAGAATCGATTTAGAATCTTGTTTAGCGAGTTTAGATTAACATAGATTTATGTAAATGGTATTTTGATATCACCAGCTCTAAATTTTGCATCTTAAATGCGACCTACAACTTTTAAGATTACACTGATGCACCAAATACATCACCTACGTGATTTTAATGCGGTTTTTGACTTCAAAATTTACAGTCGTAAAGAATTCGAGGCATAAAAAGATTAGTGAAGCTAACTTTAAGTGGTCTAGACCGTTTTCATTCAATTTTATGTTGCTGTTGGTGAAAAAGAAAATGCCTCATTTTATAAATCTTTTTTAAAGCTTTTTATATCTTCTTTAGTTGTATTAAATGGGCAGTTTGACGTCTGAAACTATCATTCTGGTTAAAAGTGCAGCACTAAAGTAACAAAGTAAACTGTGGACTTGCGAGAGGCCTCTAAGAGTTACAGCTCTCGTAGAGGACAAGGGAGGCCGTTCACCCCGCTGTAATAGACGACGAAATAGCGTGGATATGACTACACAGTTTTTACGGAAATGTTCTCGTGTTAATTGAAGGTTACTAACGTACATACACGAATATGCTAAAAATATGTGTGAATAATACCAGATCTTAAGTTTCTGTTTGACTGTGTAGATTATATTTGGTTTTGTCATCTTCAACAGTAACTGAGACATTTTAAAGTTCGTTTAATTTTGTTTAGTTAAAATTATTCAAAAATTAATTGCATTAGTTATTATGTCGGACTCAAACCCCGTACACTACTGTTATAAACTAATTCAGTACTACGAGACCTTAATAAAATAATTAATATTTATAATTCTGCCCGTCGTATCCACAGTGATCTCATCGCTAGTTAGAGGCACCTGTTCACCGCAAAGGACAAAGTCAACTCGCGGAAATTGTGTGTACAGCAAAAAACACTATTGAAACAACTCCTAGACAGTTCTCAATTGATGTCGATCTGAGGGTATTTTATTACCTCTACTTTTGAAATTCAAAACTTTTCTGAAATACTTTTCAAGCGATTTTTTTTGCCAAAAAGATATAAATTAAATGCTCTACCAATCTATCTCTACCTTGTTAACCTGGATATAATTAAGGCTGTCATTTTAATACTTCATGATATAATTTTCTTAAGAAAATATTCAGGTATTTTCTGCACCTGAAAAAATTTCGATGGCTTCAAGAATGAATGGGGTGCTGAGTACTTAGGTCCGTTCGGTTGTATGCTCGCATCTCATTGGTACGTATCCTGTTTGCGATTGTTATTATATACCTACCCCCAAACAAGGTATCCCATTCATTAGAATTATATGGCAAGCTAAACAAAAAGCTACAAGAACAACTAAAAAGCTACAAAAGCTTAAGTAAGCAAGTAGTAAAACAATCTTTGATTTCTGGAAGTTTGGTGAGAAAAAACCAGCCTTTAAAAATTAAAGACTATTTCTTTTCACTGCCTTTGCAATTAGTAACCACACTATTAATAGTGTGGTTACTCATTTCAAAGGCATTTTACTTATTAATTTTAATGTTTTCAGTACGTTTACTTATTTAAACGTCAACAACATTATGTTGCCGCAGGGGTTCGGAAAATTCGTTGACAATTTCAGATCTTAAACTGTACCTAATCCGCTGCTACATAGCTTAGCACCCAATTAGTCTCTATTTTCCAAGTAAAGCTTGAACAGCGGCCTCCATTGTTCCTTTAGCATCGGGCTACTAAATACCAGACACATGTTTGCCCACAAGAGAGGACCACAGACGATGTACCACAAACATATCGCAATACGCATGCCAATGGAGTATTTGTTCGGTAATTAAGGCTAAATAAACATTTTAATCGGTCTTTCAACTTGACGTAAGCCAGTACCTACGATATTTGTCTGTGATTGGTCAGTAATTGATTTTGGATAGTATTTAGCTTTGAGGAATTTCTGCGCGAATATAGTCCCCTTAAGATGCAGATATATGCCAGTGATCTTGAGTTAGCTTGCATGTTCTATACTGAGCTTACGCGTCAGTAATAGGACTCGCCTATCAAGGAGCGCTGTCCTAAATTAGACGCATTATTGATTTATTATACATAAATCAAAATGTATTTTAATAAAATGCGTATACTTTTTTTTTTTTTTTTTTGAGGATGGGAAATTATCAAATAACTTCTCCCGCTCTGGGTGGAGCGGGAGGGCGTGTCAGACTTTTACTGACTAAAACCCACCCGTGTTCCTTCCGTTGCCTGTGTGCCGAGGTCGCGATATCCCTTTCAGACAAACCCGCAACCCCGGCAGGCATTGGCCCTTCCGGACCCCGTCAGTTGGTGCTGACATCTCTTTGAGGCGCGCGTGGAACACAACGCGCCGTCGACCCGGGCCTGGTCCCTATCGGACGGCGAGCTACCCATTGCTCACCGTCCGCAAGCCCGCGAAAATGCGTATACTTAAAGATCAATAATTAAATTATCTTTAAAATGGTGAAAGTTTCAAAAAAATACGCTTGATAGATTTTGCGTGCTGCTCAGTTTTTATCCGCGTTAGACATAACTTTACAAATTACTTAAAAAACTAATTAATTACTATGTAATATAAAAATATTCTAAAATATTCCTATAGTAAGTTATTAAGAAAATGCTCTAATTTAACATACATTTTTTCCAAATCATTAACACTACTCGTTTAGACGTGATCTTCTACTATGATAACTCATATATCTGTCGTGTTATTTAGAAATGGAACGAACTTTTTACTTCAGCACATGGCAACCAAGAAGGTAATTATCAAAGATCTTATTTAAATTTCGATTTGGTTTGCAAATAGAGCTGTATAAAGTAAAGAAGAAATAAATGAACATATTGGCGCGAAATATATTATCGTTGTTCCTCATTGATTCTGGAATTTATAATTAATTTATACTTAGTTTGAATTTCCACGCATTATTTGAGAAAAGTACTATGCCACCTTGGCCGCAACTAGAGATTGATGGTCTCACGAACGATCATCCATCAATTTCCTTGTTGCAGGCCGCGACAGTAATGTACTAATTTACTACTCCTACGTCATAAAGCTTGAACCCCTTTGTGCGATTTACTTATTATTTAAAAGATATTTTACGTTTATCAATGTACCACAGAGTAAAAGATTTGGTAATTCTTGTAGATAAGAGTTCTTTTACAGTAGCATCACATCACATAGACATACTGTAAAATAACTATAATACAGGTTAACATCCAAATTAGACAGCAGTCAAAAACCCCATTCATTATTTTGACCTGCATTGCTAGTTTTCTTAAGAACCTAAAACTTAATTAGCATAACACTTGTGCCGCAGCCGGTTTTCACCCCGGACCATTGCACAAACTGGTTTCAGACAAAATCAAACGAAACGCTCATCGAGATAAAGTTATTTTTGACAGAATAAAGGGTTCAGGAGACAGGCGCGACGCGACGGTGCGTCGCGGCACCGATGGAACAATTTTCGTGAAGTTTTCATAGAAATTGTTCCAAATTGAAAGTTGCGCGGTCGCGTAGCACCTGTCCGCGGGAGTCTTTAATATAACATACAGCCGTTAATGAAATGTGCTGAGACCACAATTTTGACTTAGGTACCGTCAAGGATACTGCAACCACATTGGTAAAGGTAGGTAGGCGACAGCAATAGAGTGGCAGTGATAGCCTAGTGGTGTGACCGTCAGACTGCCAAGTCATAGGTCTCGAGCCCAAGGCACGCACCTCTGACTTTTCGGATTCATGTGCGTATTGTATAATTTGCTTAAAAAAAAAACGGTGAAGGAAAACATCGTGAGGAAACCAGCCATGCCTGAGAGATGTTTCTCGACGGCATGTGAAACCAAATCAGAAGCCTATGGGCGGCTTTAAAACTCTGACACCAGGTTAGTCACTAACCACACGAAAAAGAAGAAGAAGCAATACTGCTAATCAACGTAACTAGCTGAAGAAAGTGCAGTGACTCGATGAAAAATGTTTCTCCACATGTATTATCCATTTAATTAATGACAATTAATGTGGCAAGTAGTAGTTGTTTCATTCAACCAATTTCAAGTAAACATGCCAAGTGCCTTAGTTGAGCAATTTTTGCCATTCAGTGACTTGATTAACATACCAGAAACCGGGAATCAGCAAAAAAAATTGGTACCTATTATAAATTATAACTGATTTGTTTTACTAAAACAAGTTATTTTATAGTACGAGTACCTTACAAGTAGCTAATGTGTTTATTAAAATATCCGGTGTTTAAATGTCACGGAGTCGCGCCCAAAACGATTGACTTGTATAGTTTGTATCGAAATGGGCGGAAGCTGGCACCAACCGGTTGACTTCCATTGTGGCATGACAGTTGGAGCATAAGTAGCTAAGTCACATTTAAGTTGCTTTGGGCGTGGCGGTGGCAAATAAAGTTAGGCGACGTTTAGAGCGATCGTCATCAGCCTAGCCTAGTGGTCGGCAAACTCATTAGTCAGTACACTCAAATATCAATACTATGACAAAACAAACAAATAATTTTTATGACACCTGCGCGCACAGACTGCATTAAGACCGCGGCGCCTGAGTCGCCGACAGTATGAAATGTTACCATTTTAAATATTATATTTTATATAAACATTTAGGACTAAGTATTGTATCTATTCATTTTATTTTTGTCCTATTTTTTTTATTTCACTATATGCTGCACCGGTTGACGTCATCACGTCAACGCCGGCTGTCGCTGAAAACCAGCGTTAGGGCTTTGTCTTCTGCCGGGGTTGCGGGTTTGTCTGAAAGGGATATCGCGACCTCGGCACACAGGCAACGGAAGGAACACGGGTGGGTTTTAGACAGTAAAAGGCTGACACGCCCTCCCGCTCCACCCAGAGCGGGAGAAGTTATTTGATAATTTCCCATCCAAAAAAAAAAAAAAAAAAAAAAAAAAAAGGGCTTTGTCTTGCATAGGGTCGCAGCAATATGCTGAGCGATGGCCGTTTTGCGTGGATGTGACGCATATTTTCCCCCAAATTGTTTATTTTTGTGTTTTGTTCTTTCTTTGCGTCATGTGTACCGCAAATAAACGTATTTTCGTTTTTTCTTTCTTTCTATAACGTTAGTCATCATCATTTCTTATGAGAGCCAATCCTTTCTGTGTGTCCGAACTGAATCAATACACTTTTCTTAATCCTTAAAACTCCTATCCCCTTTCACTCCACAACGCTTCCCAAAATTAACTTGCTAAGAAGTAGGATGCCTTCATCATCATCATCATATCGGCCGATAATAATATGATGAAGGCATCTTACTCCCCGCTAGATGCGGGAAGCACAGAATCAGTCGAAGTGGCGGTGGTTAGGGGAGGCCTATATTCAGCAGTGGACGTCTTTTGGCTGAAATGATGATGATGTTCTTATTTATTAACAAGTTAACCATGGAAAACTTTGATAGGTACAGTAAATGATTAATTTACGATGTCCTGTTAATTTTTGGTGAAAATACTTCGGAAATAAATATTTGAATAGGATTTGAATTATGAATAAAACTTGATATCTTGCATAGTGATTGAAAGCCCGATCCCAGCGCGTATCTACGCATGGACTCATCGACATTTGTACAGAGCCGCACTCTATACGGCAAAGAGCCGCATGGTGTTCGCGAGCCGCGGTTTGCCGACCACTAGCTAGCCCATTAACAACTAAGGTAGGTTCGGCTTCTAGACAAGTCAGATAGGGTTAACAATTGGTATGCTTTAGACAGGACCACATAATAAAATTAAGAAAAAAAAAATATACAAATGTTAGATAATCCCACCAAATTGCTTTGACTAACAAATTGAGCAACATTTTGATTTTACATGCTCGCGAGCAAGGGCGGATCTAGGATTTATTTCTGGGAGGGGCACATGGGCCAGACAGTTAAGAAGTGTCTCCCATATATTAATTGCACTATGCTGTTTTTGTGATTATTTATTTTTCTATGAAGATATAGTATCCTACTTTTTCAGCGTTCATCATTGAAGCAATTTCTTGATGCTTTCAGGCCAGTCCATTCAGATGATTCGATTTTAATTTATTTAAACCGTTTGGGGGGGGAGGGGGCATGTGCCCCTGTGCCCCCCCCCCTGGATCTGCCCTTGTTCACGAGGTACAGATACACTTAATAACGTTCGCTTCAAGCTTTAGCAAGACATTATACGATTCAGTTGCGTTAATGCTTCGTAAAAGATAAACGATCAGTTGCGTTAATGCTTCGTAAAAGATAAACGATCAATACACTCAATACTGGTGATCACTATACAGGGTGTCAAAAAAAAATCAGATGTTCCATACATTTTGACCGCGTAGGTATTGCAGTTTTCTATGCAACAGCAGATTTTTTTATTAATAACCAACGAAAAATTTTCATGCAGAATCATGAACTGAATCCATAGTATCAGTTTTCGCGTCGATGTCCCTGCCACCCTGTATACATCGCTTTTTACTCCGTCATTTTTCGACGTATTCGAACCTCCACGCGAATCCACAGATGTCTTCAGCACACATTTGAATACTCTGTGAAGATAAAAGTAAATAATGATTGATCATTTAAAATTGACGATTCACGTATGCACCTTGTGAACATTTGCGCTTCACTCAGACGTCTCAAAACACACGCAATGTGCTCCTGTCAATTGCGAAGCTATTGAAAGATTTGACACAATAATGTTGTAGGCAAATGTGGAAATGACAGGATGGAGCAAAGGGTTCAGTAGATACTTTAAAAACAAAACATTTAGAGCAATTTTGCAATGAGTTGTTTTATAATGTTTTTTTTTTTAATCTTCTATGTGCATTTGTCAAGTTTCATTAAAAAAGTGACACTATTATTGTGAAGACCGGTACAATTTTTTATTGATATTTAAGGAATACCTAAGGAAAAATTGCAGGTATTTTGCAGCCATACAATATTTATGAACCTGACACTACATAATGCCGAAACTTGGGTCACGTCGTTTTTGGGCCAACATTACAATGTATCCGGATACCGGATAAACCCCACTGACCCCTAAACACATAATGACGTAAATAGCACGTATTAACACAGGAACAGAAATCATCTGGCGGCCACAATGCAGTACTTTTATAACACGCAAAAAAACGTAACATGCGTTTGTGACCAATCTGCGCCTGCGGTTCGAAGATAATACGAGTATCGCAAGTCATGTGGCGTGCTTGCACAAACCGCTAAAGGGTTAGCCATTGTGCCAGACAATCAGTCCGCGGGATTGGCACAAATGTAAAAGTACCACATGCGAAGGTTAAGAATAATGGAAACTTTCAATAGTAGTAGTTTTGACAGGAGTATATTTGGATGTGAAGAAAAAAACTGACGTTTTAAGTCATGGCTACAATATTTCTAAATGGTGTACAGAGAAAACCATGGAACACATTTTTTTTTAATCTCACTCTGGCCATGGTTATCGTAAACATATCCTATACTAATGAGAAATATTTGTATATATATATTTATATATACAAATATTGCTCATTTAATTATACTTATATATATCGCACCCCCGATGCGAGACTGTCACTTATGCAAAAATTGCAATAATGAGTTAAATATGTAATAACTGTCCTAAAGCACCCCTTCACTTGGTGCGAATGAATTTGAATTGATTGATTTTTTGTATTTGTATAAGTGACAGTCTCGCACCGGGGGTGCGATATTTGTAATCATGTTCTCGAGAACGGCTCTAACGATTTCGATGAAAGTTGCAATATAGGGGTTTACGAGGGCGAAAAATCGATCTAGCTAGGTCTCACGTCTGGGAAAATTCGTTTTCTCCGAATTTTCACCCGAGCAGAGCTCGGTCGCCTAAAGTTTAGAACATGATGGCTACCATAGAATAATTGACATTTGACAATAATTGACAGATATTGTAGTATGGAATTAGTAAGTACCTACTATCACAGCAACATGGAATTCGTACCTGTGTCGTAGACATGGAATTAGTTTGAACTATACTATACTATTGAATGAGCAATCTCTATTTTCACCAGAGCAGAGCTCGGTCGCCCAGTTACTTGTAGTTATAAGAATATAACGCCACATAACGAACGCATTTTTTATTATTACGTCTTACGTTGCTCTTCACACTGGAACTACTTTACGAAGCTATGCAATGTAAGGTTTTTTTGTATAAAGTAACATCAATTCTAACATAATTCAGCCCCGCAGTGCAGACAACATAGCCATTCAAACGTAATTTGTTTGCGGAAAAATAAATTAACTTCATAAAGTTAAGCCCATGTTTAACTACAAAATTAACGAGACAGAAACTATGTTTATTACTTCGTTTTATTTATGGCTAGTGCTAACTAACATACCTGAGATTTTATTTTGCAAACATCTTTTTTCTAATTTTCAAGCGGTGAGCTGATGACGCATTTTCGGCTAATGTTTGTAAGCTAACATTGTATCATTTTACGTACCGCAGTCATTTCCCAAAATGTTGGTTACGAAGACAGTGGTTAAGTATAATAAAAATAAATTTTAATGCTTTCGTTCGTGCCATCCGGTATTTAAAAAGCAGATGCAAATAATTTTGGGTGAACTGGTTCGCATGTTTTTTTTTTTTTTTTTTCATAATGACTGACCGTTTGCCATTAGATTGTCGCTGGCATTATAAAAAATTGTGATAAAGTAAATTTTCATTCTGGTAAACAAAAATGTATAGATATAACCGACTACACCTGTGATTTGAGTTCATCGTGACCACGACCGCTCTGTCAAGAGCGAAGCGAAGAACAAGAAGATTTAACCATGATTTCACTGTTATGTCATAATTATTTTACTAAGGTACTGGTACTTACTTATATTAGAACTTGTTCAAGTGCAAAAAATAGGTACCTCGTTGAAATTACATAATGTTTATTTAAATTAAAACTTTATTGTTTGTAGTGTTTCTATCGTCATCATAATCAGCCTAGAATATTCCCACTGCTGGGACACGGGCCTCCTCTCAGTGAGAGGGAGTGGGCCGTAATCCACCACGTGGACCCAGTGCGGGTTGGTAGATGTCACATGTCTTCGAATTTTTGGTTCTAGAACATGCCGGTTTCCTCACGCTAATTTCCTTCACTGTTTTGAGAGCAGTGGTGATGAAATAATTTACACAAAGTAAAGCGCCTGAATGGGTTAGAACCCACGACCTAATAACTCGTAACTTATTTTTATCGTAGCATATAGAAATTAGTAAAAAAAAAGCCATACTTCAAATTCAAAATAAAAAAGGCGTTGCATCTTGCTTGGTGCGTTGATGTCTTTTCTTCAGGTGGTATTTATCCGTTGATTCATCTCTTTAGTTATGTCCTACTCTTGATTTTCAGGTATTCAATCCAGAGTTACTTCACGTTACTATAACACAGATGACTTTCCATAGTAATAAAAAAAAAAAAAAAAAAAAAAAATAAGTTTGAAAAAAGAAATGGGTCATGTCTTTAACTGTGCAGGTAAGATAAACCGAGAGTATCGCATTTGGACCATCAAAGCTTGGCAGGGGTACAATCCTTTCCTACAGCCCGTGGGAACCTTGACAGATGCGCTCCTAGCAAGAACAAACCTTTTTTCGGAAACCTTATTTGTAGGGTGACCATAAAATTTTATGAATTTATGTCATCAGAAATGCGAAATGTTATATTTCAGGGTAACAAATGATTTTGTTAAAACTGTAACATTAATTCACTGTTATTTTGAAAAGGCTTGATTTAAAAACTGGAATCCATTTTTAAAAGCATTCTGAACTGCAATCTAAATGCGCCTTAATCATAAATTAGCATACTAAAACTATTAATTGAACTCTTAACACTAATGGTAGAAATTGACTTAGATCTAGTTTAGTCGTCTGAATTTATATGCGATATTATTGTATTTACAATCAACATTTTTCATCAAGTGGTTTTTTTTTTAAATATAACATGATACCAAACACAAGAAATCGAAATATTTGAACCGTGAATTCCTCGCAAATATTTCTCAATTTAGAATAATTATTAATATATTATATTTAAACGATACTTAGCAGTTTTTTTTAATTGTAGCAGTGTAATCAACATAACACAGTTTATTAATTTAATTTTTTTAAACCACAACGGGGAAGCTCTTAGCCTGAATCTCACCAGACGGTAACTGATGATCAAGCCAAAGGTGGAAGCGAGCTTCACCCAGAATCGTCAACCACAGAGAAACTGACTAACTTACCTCTAACTGCCAAAACACATACTGTTGCACGACCGTTCGATCAACTTCACAGGCAAACAGTAAAGTTGATCCACAGTCCCGTATTCCAAAGTCAATCATAGCCACCATACACACATCACTTTGATCAATAGGGCAGGAAACAACTCTCTATTTGTTACTCATTTTTTCGGAAACTGAGTTTATCGTATAAAAGTAATTTCTCAGTTTTTGTGTGCAAGGGTTACAATGCATCCGGTGAATGTGATATTGCTGTGACTCTTCAAATTCCAGAATCGCACCAAAAAGGTTAACTTGAATGAAGGCCAAGTGTTTGTAAAAAAATTGCTAATCATTCAACTCCCGGGAAGTTGAAAAAGGTCATTTTACTCTCGTATATGCTTTAGTTAGTAAGTTTTATAACGTTCTCTTTTAAATACTTCTTTTTATGGTAGATACACTAGGTATGAATAAAATGCTACTGTTTAGGTGGCTGTACACAATTTTATTATTCAGCGCATATTTTATGAGCTGCGGCTTTTATCATTTTTAGATGACGCCTCGTAGTCTGAAGTCTCGATGGATTTAGATACACACACAAGTCAATATTGAATTTGTGGTTCATGTGTTTGTCTTTTAGGACCCTGAACATTTTTGTTCTGCAAATAAATACAATTATGAATAAATAATCCGCAAAGTAACAAAAAATTACGTTACAAATCACATCATATTTTACTTATAAGAATAGCACTGCTGTGCCAGTCAGGGCGTTAGCTACCAGTGATAGTTAACGTGTAGTATGGAAACATTTTTTAAGGTCGGAAGATGATGGTCTTTCGGCTACATGTAAATTATGCCCTGCTTGTTATAAAGACCCCTGCTGGCTCTACTAACTTTATTTATTCGTCGGAAATACTATGAAAAAAAATTACCTAATAGAAAACACAACATAACAAAAATATTAATAAAAATAAAAAACGTATAATTTTTCAAACCTGTGTCTTTTATTTCTTAAAAAAAAACATAATTTCATGATTTTTTGCAGTCCCGCAAATCCCGCGGATCCGCGTGACTGATGACCTCGATCCCGCAAGCTTGCAGGATTGGATTCCCTAGCTACCACGTTATCACAAATAAAAATCAGCTTACAGTAATTCTCAAAATTCAACATAAAAATGCGAACAATTAAAGTAATTTAAATAAGTGCAAACGAACAAGCATTTGAATCACAAAAATGTTATCACTTCACACAATTTGTCCGAAAGAAAGTTCAGAGCGGTCCTTTTGATGATAACATTCTTTGTGAGGCAATAAAAATATTTACCTGTTTACGCAAAGAAACGAACGTTCAACGTTTATCTTTGGCCGTAAAACTTTCTTTGAAACTGTTACATTGAAGGGTGAAGAAGGACCCATTATTGGACTTGGACGGAGTTACATAAAGGCGTTAGGACGCTTTGTAGATATGGGTCGGTATTGGGAGCCGAAAGTGCACAAATGGAATCGTTTATACTTAAAGTATTATCTTTATTGATGTAACAATGGTATATGGAGCTGTAAGCGGTAAGTACAATAGAATACATAGGTATAGGATACTCGTTTAATTTTTTAGTTTGACCGTTACCGCCAGTGACTTGATGGAATATTAATTCCTCGTTGAGAGTATGTCATGCTCACTCAAATGTTTCGCTTGTGGTAGCGTGTGTCTTGGATCATTATGTTCCTGTCAAAATGGTTGGGATGGTGCTGATCCATGCGTCATGGTCGTGAACGAGCGCTGTCAGTACAGACTGATAATCTGTTATTTTAATTTATATTATGAACGCTTTCAACGTACACGTTTTTCAACATTGTTCTCACATTAATAATTTCAACATAAATTATGTAACCAATATTTTGATTTAAAAGAGTGCTCCTTTGAGTTTCTTGCCCGTTCTGCTCCATAGGAACCTATTACGCTTTGGAATGGGTAACTAGCTTCATCTTTCTGACTGACCGAACCGTTGACAATAGGGATGTTGACTGGGGAAAAAAATACAATTTAGTCAGTCAGTCAGATAAAAAAAAAAAAATAACTCGTATTTTTTGCTTTATCATAATAATCGAAAATGGTTTAGATAAAACGCATTAAATTTGGGGAGTGGGGGCTCGCTACGTCACAAGTCGGTATGAAGTCTACCGGGCATTGACGTCATGCCAAATTTTAACGTATTGCCTACTCTATGTATTGCCGTAATCTTTCGATTAAGAAAAAAAAGAAAAAATACATATCCAATATTTTTTAATAATCTACCCGAAAGACAAAAAAAATTGTCAACATCCCAATTCAAAAGTGCCTGTAATTGGTTTAATTGAAATAGATGCTTTGAGTTTGAGTTTCAAATAATAACAAACTCTAACATAAAAGTGCAAATAACTGCTATCATAAAAGCGTGTAACTCTCAGTATATATTTATAAAATTAAAGAACAATTAGGAACCATGTCGACATCATTAGTATTTCAGTCAAACAATAGTGTGAAACTGTAATTAGTTCCAAAATCAGATCACGTGTCAGAACATAATATTATGGTTCGACCGTAAAACAGTGATTAAAACTAATCCTAATACAAGCATGTCATACATAATTGAACACATTGTTTTATTTTAATGGAGCGACTAATTTGAATACGCTATGCTGACAGTTGATAAAGATATGAAAGTGCCAAGAAGTTTAATAAATGGTTAATAAAAACAAATAAAAAAGAGGTTTCAGAAAAGTAAAAATATGATGCAGATACGACGTAACCATAAACAAACCAGAAACCCTGAATGTAGTTGATTGGAAACAATTTTATGCTGTAGTAGCCATCAATAAAAAATAACATAATCATAAATTCACCCTACCCATACCATAATTTAGCTTTATAGTTTTTGCATCACATAATATCTTATGTTAAGCGATCCAATCATCCCATTCATACTGATTATGAAATACTTTAACCATAGCCCACTATAATGTACAAAATTAAATGTTAAACCACATTCATTGAGAGGCAACTTCCGGTGAAATCCGGACAGAGGAAAAAAAGTAATCTAAACAAACACATGACAAGAATAATAGCAGATGGCGCCTGAGCGGAAATCGAAAGGGATTTTTTTATAATTTTTTTGTTCGTTATTCAAAGCAAAAAACCTAGGAGGATATGATTTAAAAAAAATTGTGAAAGCGTTTAATGGTTTGACCGTGAGAAATATTGAGATTTAAGGTGCATTGAGGTTCTGTTCTGTTCTACACAATAAAAAAGAATAAATATCAGTAACAAGTTGAAAATGATACTGCCCAAATATAGCACTGTAGCATAAATTCTGTCCGAAATCCAAATTGAATTTTATATTCAATTAATATTTACTTGGTTTTGCAATAAGAATAAATTTATTTTGCAAAGTTTACATTCAAGTGGGTTGAATTAAGCAATATAAGTGCAGTTAACATTTTGAGTATATTTTTAAATGAAACAATTAATAAATTATCTTTCATCTTTTATCGCTACAAGGTGGTCCCGTAGACTCGTAAAGTATAAAATTATATGGAAGCACGGCAATCCACTGTGAGATATAAATCTTTGATCTCGGTGATCGTCATTAAATTAATTTATAACTCCAACCCCAAAATTATTTGTTTGGATTTGTCACGATATTCGAACGGTCAAGTGTTTTCGTAGTTGTTTCTATATTATTTAAAACTTTGATAGTACTTATCATGTTTTGTTAATTGATCATTTTAGGCAATTTTTATAAATCCTGTTATTGTCCCACTGCAGGGCAAAAGTCTCTTCTCATAAAGAGAAGACACGAGCATTGATCACCATGTGCACTACGCGGGGAGTCGTAATGAGCAAATTCGTTAATTTTATGAATCTACTCAAAACGGTATCAATACGGTAGGAACAACCAGCGGTAGTAACAACAGGTTCAGTCAGTCGAAAACAGCGAGTTCCAAAACCAAAAATTTCAAGACATTGAAATACTGCACTCCTATTTGAACTTTGGGCTAGTTTCCTGTTGATCTTTAAATAAATAAGACCCATAAACATATGTGCAGAACCGAAGCGAATAACTAAATGTCAGCCTATTTATAAACGCACCTTGCGCGATACCATTGTGCCTATTTGACACACACAGGCCATCAATTAGGCTTTATTTATATTAAGCTAGGAAGCCAGAATTAATGTTAATTTGTACTCACAGTGGCATTTAAATATCGCCCTCAATCGGTACCAATTAGAAGTTATGTAACATCTTACGCGTAGTCTGTACTTTGTCGGTAATGGGTTACCATACATTACAATGTATTATTAACACTGGTAACTACTGATGGGACAAAAAGCAGAATCCTAACTGACTGTTTGCTTAGTTTTGATAGAGCAATAGCCAGATGGGTGGATGTCCTACAAAGGACCGGAGGTAGGACGGGTCAGTGACAGCTCGGCCCGAGTCATCCCAACCCGAATGACTTGGATGAGGGATGTGACCAGCACAGACATGGGCAACATGTCGCAAAAGGGAGGTGTCCTACACACAACATTAGGTGGAAAAAGGCTGTTAATGATAGCGATGATCTTATTATTTACTTGTTAAACAAATTTTTATTCCTGTAATACAAAGTAATGGCGCATTGAGAAAGACACTTTGTAAAATCGGCTTAAGTTTAACTGTGACTGTCAGGTCCAGTAAGTTTTACACGCATTGCAGCCGTAAGTGGATCGCTTATGTTAAGTTGTAATGCTGTAAAAAATTCAAGATGTTAGTAATCTTTTCTTAAGCCGGGTCGAAAATAAAAGCAGTACCTGATGCAAACTTGTTGTAAAATCGTATGTGACTACTGAATGCGCCAATAGTAATGACATGTTCTCCAACGAAAATAGTTCAAATAAAATTTTCATTTTGACAAATTAGCGTGCATCCATATCTATTTTGTTATTTTAAATGTTTTAGTCTTTCCCTACGTAATCTCAGGTTTAATCGTGAGATCTTAACAAGTCTAGACAAACATAGGCAAGAAGTCAAGCAGTACCAACGTAGGTACCACGTAACATGTAACAATGTACAGTCGTGTACAGTAATAGGTAGCGCACGAGCGTGGGAGCATGCCGCAGGTGCAATGTCGTAGGGCGATGCGTTTCCTACGACGCACCGTGCAGATGCACCGACAAAGATCTACAGCATGGTAGATGAGGCTGTGAGGCTACTGTTTTACAAACAGTGATTTTTCGTTGATGCTAAAAGAAGAATGAGCGAAAGTGGTCCAAGATCCTCCACTGATGAGACTTAAGGGAAATGGAAGTGCTTATGTGTCTTATGATTTTGGCAAAAGTGTATAAGATTCTGTTGCGGGGTTCTATTGTTATGGTCATGTTTCTCCTGACTATAAATAATATAATTTTACGTATAAAGAAAGGCCGGTTGTGTAGCCGACAACCTCCTATGGTTGACCTGCGAGATACCATACATAAAAGAAATCTTGGACCAAGTTCCAAACATCTTTGCCCATTGTCTTAGGACTAGTTGTAACCCTAGTTAACTACGCGCTACGCCATTATGACAAAAAAAAACAATTTAATTGTGTCAATATTTTTTGTCATTAATTAATATTGTATTCCGAAACAATTATTTACTCTACAAACTCGGTCTCATTTTTTGCTACATAACTTAAATAGATTACAACGCAATAGGAAATTCAATTAATAAAAATGTCGATAAGAGCATTAATAAAGGTTTTGACATTTTACCTCATCGATATTAAGTACCTTTTACCTGAAGCACTTAATGCTTGGGTAATTTGTCATGTCCAGTTCATCATAAAGCTACGTATAATACAGATAAGTTTTTTGCGCTTTTCAACGTTAGAAGCAAGTTCGTTAAACATAATAGGTATTGCCCTATAAATAACGATATTATTGTCGTTTTTAATCTATTTACAACTAAAACTAGTTATACTGCAAAAAATGTGTTCCTGTTTTAATCGCTATAATTAATCAGAAGCTACTAATTAGAATAGCGGCTACATCTATGAGCAACAACTTGTTTTTTCTATTTTTATTCGGCTTCTAATATTAGTGATATCACACTTTAAGTCGAAGAACATCCTGAAACGGCATTAAAGGCAACTTTGATCTAATTACAAAACTAATAAAAGTCATTTTAACATGATATATATTATACAACTTCGAAAATAAAACCAAACAGATAATGCCTATGGCATTAAGTCCGTCTTTGTACATTTGTGGGCTTAATTGTTAAATAAATAAATAAACATAAATAAATAATTGCATAACAGAATAAATCACTCAGGCAAGTATTGAGCTGTAAAGCAACACCTTGCGTATGAAGTAACTGAAATACAACCTCCTTTACATAAAATCGTAAATCAAAATATCGGCCAACAAATTAGAAACTAAAATCAGCAAACCCTTTCCCACACCTGTTCAACCAGGGTTTTTCAATAAACTTTTTAGATGCCCAAGATTTGATAACACAAGGTGCAAAAGTTTGAGAAACTGAACACCTTATTAACATCGTACGCCCGCAGCAATCCCTTCAGACCCAAAAATAAAGCAAACCGATATTCGATAATAGCAGTCGAAATTATTGCCTTAGTAACCCATTCCTGACCTACCATCAGCTGCCTTGTCGACCCATATGTTACAAATATAGGTCATTAGAACTCACATTGTTACGGAATAACAGATTTTCTGTTCTTACAATAAAGTTCATTTTATAGGTGCATTTGGAGCTCAAAATGTTGGACAAAAATTGGACAGTGGTAATGAATTTTCTAAAACAAGGCAAGGCACCTGATTTGTATTATTTTATGGTCGAAAATTGGTGACAGGTGCAACTGGTTGCAGCATGGTCATTTGTTTAAAAGGATTCGGAATGGACCTCTGCATTGAGTTATTATTTTACAATGGAAAGAAAGTGTTTGTTTTTTATATCAAGTTTTTTGTCTGATCTTAGTGATTATATCGTGTATCATCACTCAAAGTAAATAGATATTCTTTATCGAATGTCAATCATAGCGGGTAGTATTGGCACTTCTTTTATCTGCTTGCTTTGTTAATTAAAGTTTAATTTTATTTGTGACGTTATCTAGTCCTCTTCTTCGGTCATTACACTGTGCCTATTTTCTAACTGATGCCCAGATCAGATTTTTATTCATTCAGGCATTCCTCTTCTTTGTTGAATCGAGTTATAGCGTCTTTACTATGAAAATCTTATAGTCATTTAAAATGTCACCCTATTATACAAACATTGCTAACTGAATAATTTTATTATATTAGCCATGTCATGAAATATCCTCGTAACTTTTTATAATAATTTTCTCATTATATTAAAAAAAAGATTGTAAACGACGGCTGACCATAATATTACAGCTTTTATGTTTATTTATTTTACAGCCGTTTATTTTCTTATTATACTGCTACTAATAGGATAGCTTACAGCTGATATTAATGTTGTGCGCAATAAGAGCATTCAAAATGGCGGAAGTGTAAAGTTTCCCGATGAATTTCCTAGAAAAGCTAGTGTAAGCTGTCTTACCTCGTATGAAAAATAACAGCCACGTACGTAATAATATTAAGACGACAACATCAACGCATCCAAACAATGATGAATAACGTGCAGAAGCGTTAATTATCAGTCTAGATTCAATGTAAAATGCGTGGTGAAGTATATAGCACGCCTTATGCAATGAATGCATAGTTACATAGTGGCATAATACCTAGTAGCCGACGCGACAACGTAACCGAGCGGTAATGGCGTCGTCGTCGGCGCGCAATCTTCCGTGATAGTGAACTTGAGTTTTTTCGCGGCGCGCGCACGCACCGTTAGTTTGAGCTACATTCCGCGGTTGCGCCGGCCCGCCGCACCGCGGAGCCACTACAGCAACGATCAATGTTCATGGAATCATGCCTTGCTAATATACAATCTATTCTGCTATTTCTTACTTTTGTAGACGTTTTGAATCCGGATGTTAGGTTTTGTAACTATGTTTTCGTTAGTTTAACTTAGTACCGTTAAAATTTGAGGTTTGTTTTGTTTTGAAAATCTCTCCTTGTGAGTTATGAAATTATGTAATTATTTATTTACTTTTCAGAATTACATATAATAAGTAATTTCATAACTCAGAATGAGAGATTCCAAATGTTTTTGTTTATCTTGCTTACTTTATTTTTCTGTCTGCGAATGAGTCAGTTTTATGAAAATTATCATTAAGTACAGTTTAACCTTTACTGACTTTTCATAGTTGTATAATACCTACACGAGATTTTATTTTATAAAAGTAAAACCATTTCGTTAAAAGTTTAGCAAAATTCAAATAATAGGAACTCGTGGCTAAGTAATAAACAGCCGCACGGGTCGATCCATCAGGAGATCATCGGGTTAAGCTACGCTTGCCGGGGTTGGTCTGTGGATGGATGACCATCTTTACATACTAGACTCCTCCGTGCCTCGGAAAGCACGTTAAGCCGTTGGTCCCGGCTGGCATTCGTAGATCTTTGAAAGACGTTACGGGTCGTCAGAAGCCCGAAAGTCTGTCAACCAGTCTTACCAAGGGTTAGCATATTACCCAGTTACTGATGGGTTGTGGAAGTCAGATGCAGTCGCTCCATGTAAAGTACTGGTATTCAGCTGCATCCGGTTAGACTGGAAGCCGACCCCAACATAGTTGGGAAAAGACTAGGCAGATTGAACAAATTCAAATGTAATATTTCTAATATTTCTCAAATAAAACGTTTTATCAGTTATAGGTACAGAGTCATTTGGTATGCCATAAATAAACTTAAATCATTATTATTTGTGTATATATACAACTCATTTTATTACCTAATGCAGTAAATTATGGTTATCAAGAGTTTCAGATGAAATCGTGCGTGAATTGAAACGATAACATATTTTTAAATAACGACAATTTCCTACGCTGATAAATTAATATTATTATGATTGCCTACACAAGCTCGTTTATTCTACAGTTTCATGACATGAAAATAAGCTTAAATAATTTTGAATCACTCCAATTCAATAAGTAATTACATAACAGAATTAAAATCATTGTTCAAAACCTAAGCGCAACAAAAAACATTCAACGCACAAAACCGTCCAATAATAAAATAAAAACACGACAGAAAATAACAACCACTCTAATGCTAGATCTAAGCTTTGAAGGCTGCGCGAGCGCTGGGTCAACGACCTACCATTGCCAATGTCAGCCATCTTGAGTTCCGCAGTCGCTTACGTTCTTCACGTAAGAGGCTGTAACGATTCGTGTTTGTGTGAGTACGTAATGTTCGTTTTTCTATGTCTCGGCGTCTGTGTGCGTGATTAGAATTGAATGTAGACGCATACATCCGCGCAATCATTATGCTGTGTGCTGTAAGCTTGCGTGTCGGGTTTTGTTTAACTTTTTAGTCTCTAGGTGGCGTTACTAAATGGAGTCTTGAAGCATTTGTGGTTTCTTAATTTGATTTTTGCTTACAAAAAGTGTTACATTGCTATTTATATAAGTATAAACAGCAGTAAGATCGAGGTGAATAGCCAAAGTGAAGGTTTTTGTGCCAATGTGAGTTTTCACGGGACAGTTTGGCACCTGAGTTTTCCAAATCTATAGTGTCGGATACGTTACAGCGTAACAACACGGTTGTTTTTCTATTTTTCTGTTCTGTTATGAACTTATGCGGTCACACTAATGTAACGGCTGTATTATTTAGATTTAGATGGCCGTGAGCGACGATGATTTAAATAAATTAACCGCCTTTATTAGCTCAGACATCCATATTTGAAGTAATGACTCTGATTTAATTTATTGGATAATAATAATATTTACCGATTTACGACTGTAATTAAACTGCCCGTTAGCCCAGTAATTCACTAAAGTAGTTAATAAAAGTAGAAAAAAACTCATAAATAAAATGTTGATCCGAGAGTCGGAAATCGATATGATCTCACATAATAAATAGGTAATAATTTGATTGCAACTATGGAATGTTGTAAAGAACATTGAAAACTAAACCGGAATAGGGAATTGAGCATGGTACAGCCATGCTCAATTCCCTATTCCTATTTCAATTAGTCACTCGATAGGTCCACATAATATCTTAATTACATTAACGTTATATTAACTTTAATTTATGTATGTTAATTATTAGAATCTAAACGAACGAATCACCATTAGCTGTATTTATTGCTCATTTTTAAGTATTAAATAAAAACTAATATCGAATATTGATGGTGTTATAAATATCGCGAATCTGCGCTGTAAGGTCTTAAATATCCATCTGTGGGGTGAATGCTCGACATTTATATCGACATTAATATTATTCTGAATGTTATGTTTTTAATATTCATGGACGAATAGCACATAACACTCCAAAAATATACAAGCTGCATTTCCAGTTAAGTGTTATTTTATTTTAGTATTTTATAGGTATTTTTTTTTTTTAAGAAACGGGGTAAACTTTTTTCAGGACCCGAATTACTAGCACTGTCTAGATTAAAATAATAATAAACTAGCAAAAGCTTAGGTACTAACTTTGCAAATAAACATTTTCCTTAATTAAATACATGGGAGCGACTTATAGATAACTGCATAGGGATACGATACGATTCGATACGCAATGAAGACGGTGATTAAGAAATTATTCATAAACAGCACCAAATTAGAGTTAGCTTCCAGACTGTCTAAGTGCAGGTGAATTGCTAAATAACTTTTTAAACACACCTAAATAAGTAATTACTCAGATGTAGACGGCACCAACCAAGATACCAAACCCATGCTACATCAATTATACGTAATAAAAAATAATCTACTCAATATTATTAATAGTCTTTTTAAAGTGAATGTATGCAAATGAAAGCATTTTGTCGATTCTTTGTGTATTTGTATAGATAACGCCAATACCGCAGGTGTCCTGGGCCCGAGGTACGTATTTATTTTCACCCCAAGCTTTTTATTGAGCTTACTGAGGGAACCAAACTTCACGATCTGTAAACACTTGAACTTCCTCTTTTAAAATGGGCTTTATTTAAAATCAGACTCCGATTATTAAAAAGTTTATTTTACGTTATGATGCTGTGTAAAATATGCACTTTCATCCTTCTTCATTCGTATCAACAATTTCATATGAAGAAGAACGACTATCTGGCACGTATAAAGAAGAATAAATTCTCATTACAAGTAAAGTCTTTAATGATGATAAATGTACCTACTTATTTATTTATACAGTCAAGAGTTTAAGTGTATTCGTGAGTGCAATTTTCCCGTGTTTCTTCAGAAGTCAGTGTTCGTATTATGGAGCTTAAATTACAAGCAATAATAATAAAACTACACATTTAACACGGTTAATATGACCACGAATGCAATGGTAACTGAGTGCAGTACTTAAAACCGTCAGTATTCACCTTTTAAGGTAAATTGAGTTAATAAAGCGATGGCGTAATACGCTACGTTTAATATAAATGTTATACGATAATCAAGCGGAGGTCAGATCTAATGTAAATAACTAAAGAATCAGTAAGATGATCATTATTAAAAAGAGGTTAAGAAAATACAAAAAGCCTACTCAAACTTAAGCAAACTCAGATAAACAGACAGATAACACTAATCTATCTATAATCCCAGTCCATGTACACGGTAATTATACATTAATAATAACACACATTACCATAGAAAAAACATGTCAAAATCAAAGGTATCGGTATAGGGTATTGTTTATATAATTGAGGCCATTCTAAAATGTCACTTCGGAACAATAGCGCCCAACATTCAATATATAGTAATTATACGCCCACGATTGACCGCAAACCTTGACGCTTCCAGTTGTATGTGACCTAATCCAGATTAACTGAGGCATTCTTAAGGACGTTCCTTTCAGTTCTTATTAGGACTTGGCTTGTGATTAGCCTCCTTTATTCTGTTGGATAAGCTTAGCTGTGAACAAAGCTTAGTGTCAATGTAGCAATGCAAGATTTTTTCAGGTTCTTAAAGTAGTTTAATTGAAAAGAAGCTCTGACTGGGCCAAATCTGAGAATGTTACTGACGCTTTATTTTTAAGATAAACAATCTGATGTTAGCACGAAGGTCTTGTAAAAAAAAAATCGAGAGGCAGCTTAATGCGTACTTTTTTAACCCCCGACGCAAAAAGAGGGGGTGTTATAAGTTTGACCGCTATGTGTGTCTATCTGTGGCACCGTAGCTCTTAAATGGGTGAACCGATTTGAATGCGGTTTTTTTATTTGAAAGCAGGTGTTGTACCGATAGTTTTTAGACATGTTTTATGAAAATCGGTTCAGCCGTTTCAAGGTTGTTAGCGGCGGTAGGGATCTTAGACGCATAATGGGTATTTACTTTACTTTCAACATGTGTGTGACCTAAAATTTGAAACGTCTATGTATGCTATATAACTATGCAACTATTATGGAATTCTTGGTCTGACGCTGCAGCCAGGATATCCAGCACACTAGTACACTCTTGAAAAAAAATAATAGCAGATATGTCGTGTTCGGATTCGTTTTGATAATTATTTAATTCTACAAACAATGCAATGGTGGCATCACGACGAGCTGATGCTGCAGCCAGGATATCGAGCACACTAGTGCACTCTTGAAAAAATAATAGCAGTTTATGACTTTTTAAATGTTCGCTTTACTTTCCTGCGTTGGGTTTTTTTTAAATATAAGTATTAAATAGATTATGTTTTCGTTTGCACAATGAATGTTACATTTGGAAAAGCTCTTCTTTTACCAGACTATGAAAACATACATTTTGATCCCAAGGTACGAATTTTTATTTTTGCAGCAATGCTTCTGGATAACAAAATCCTGACCAATTCCATGCTCAGTAAGTTATGCCTGAATTGTCTAAAATATATCTTATAATTAAAAAATACTAAACAATGAAAAAGTGACGCAATATTTTTAAAACAAACACCTTTGTTAAGTGGGAGTGCACGTTTGACAGGCAAGCTCTAAATAGGTACAGTCGGGTACATATGTACATATTAACTCCGTCCCGCATATTTAAGTTCACCTTTGGAGGTTAAAGCTGACATGTAATATAATTACGTTATTATCTTTAGGTTACAAGCCAACTGACTTTAATATGAGTATTACTATTAATATACTAGGTGGGTTTACGGCTCTAGTCTCCACCACCCGTATTTGATGGGTATATTTTTAGCCTTTTAGTTATTGGGACGGTTTGCAAAATGTTTCTTTAGTGATACCGTGAAATTATAGTCTTTAATAGAGACTTTATTTTCGATATTAGTCAGTAATATTGTTTTTAAAATTGAAAATTAACTTTTAGCTTACGAAATATTTTTAAAAAAATTGCCAACTTTCCGTACAGTATATAAGTTGAATGGATACTTCAAGTTAAATGCACAAGCACACTATAAAACCGCCTCATACATACCTCATTTTAATAATGGAAGAAAAGAAACAAACAAAGAATAAGCCCTGATCATACGCATACCTACGGCAATAAATTTCGATTTCCATGAAACGCAAGATGGTTTATAAGGAACCGAACACGTTCACCTTTGATCTATAGGCAAACCATTTATACACTACTATCTAAATAAATTGGCATACAATTATTTATCGGCATTCCAGTCCAAATTGAAGAATATCGTGTGTCATTAAAGTGTCAATAATCTTTAGACTTAATAAGTGGATTGACTAAAAAAAGATTAAATGTTAGCTGCTGACATTCGTTATTTCTATTTGGGAGCGACGATTTATCTGCCTTTAATTTTTCAAGACACGGAGTGTTTATCCAGGTAATATATAATTTATATATTAACACGCTTGGTCACTGTATATTGGCAATTTCAGTCCATTAATGTCCAAAAATTTAAAAGTGTCAAAGCACGATCATCGGGATGGTGCTTTGAAAAACTGGCAGTGGAATAGGGATGTTAACAAAAACCTATTTTTTTATCCGTGCGATGGATTATTAAAAAATATTCGACACGTATTTTTATACGTAATTAAAAAATTACGGCAATACGTTGACTTAAAATGTAGCATGACGTGTTTTTTTTTAAATGTAGGTCATCCCGTAGCTGACCTCTGAGGTCATGACTACTTAACCGGTCATTCCTGTGGCTGCCTGAGGCTTCTACACTCAATACCTCTAAAAAACTCAAAAACTATGCTAATTAAAACTAAGCGAACGCTCGCTAAGGGCCCTGTGGGGTACGAACCTGGGCTTAGGGCGTCGCTGGGGGAGGACAGCAAGATGGTATAGGCTGGATCAAGGGTATATCATTATTATTAATCGGGGAATTTAAAGGCTTGTGCAGACTAGCGCGACGCGTCACCGGTTATTGTTATACCGTGAAGTTTTCTTAGAAATTGTATTGTACGAGTCGCGTCGCGCCGTCGCGTTGCGCTGGTCTGCACGAGCCTTAAAGCTACAGGCTCAGCATTGACTCGGGCTGGCACATCGTCGAGCAAGGGTCGGGGGGCAGCATAGCGGGGGTAGCATAACGTCACCCTCTGGTAGATTTTATACCGACTTGTGACGTAGCAAGCCCCCACTCTCCAACTTTAATGCGTTTTATCTAAATCATTTTTGACTGACGGACTCAATAGTTTTTTTTTCCCCCCTGTCAACATCCCTATTATGGAGAGCCTGTTTAAATACAAAAATATGGATAGGTAACATAAAAATGTAAGAGATTATTTCTAGCAAGTCCTGCAAATTGTACCAAGGAATCTCAAATAATTATAAAATAATAGATTTAAATGATAAATTCAGTTTTTTTTTGTACTAACGAGTATTTAAGCACTTACTTATGTATTGAAAAAATTGTTTGCAAGTCATCACCTAATCACAGTTAAATAGACACTATAACAGTTAAATAGTTAAAACTAAAACAATTTTCGACGTGAATTAGAATGAAATCACGCGGCAAAACAGAATTTAGCAATGACCTCGCAGACTTGGGACCTTCACCGAAATGTTATTGTAGTTCGATAACCCGACCCATTGTTCCACGCGAATCATTCCTATTTTATATAGCTAGGTATCACGACTGGCTTCATGATTTCCGCATCATGACGTTCATAATTATTAAATTAAAGTTTACGATACAGAAGGATTTATGGCGTTTCGGCCGCATAACAACATGGATACTGGAAGATTTATAGTGAGTAAACAATAATTGTTGGATCATATTTACTAGACGTCGCGCGGCCACTTAAAGTCGCGGCTTATGTCTGGTGGGCGGTTTATTTTTGCGCTTTTTGAGGACCATATTTATAGCTTCCATTTTGAATGGAAAAGCGGATTTGTTTTTGTTAAATATAAAACTACACGTTTTTCTTCAATTTTACATATTTTTACTGTTAAATATCTAACTTAGTATGTAACAATATTTGGATACAGAGCTTTAAGAGCTTACTTAAAGACCAACTAACCATTTGCAGACAAGCTCATTTTAATTTCTGTAATGGTTTAAGTCTTATTTGCTTAAATCATAATCATATTCCTCCATCAATTTAAACTGCACGGCAAACAGAAATAAAGCATTAAATACATAATTGGACACAAGACAGACAGTTTAGGTAATTATTACCTAGCAATATTGCAAGTGATAGTTTGTCCATGCCCTATCTACCATGACAGCCAAACGAAACATTCGAGGTCAATTTATTTACGTATATAATATAAGGTGCGTACAATTTCTAAAATGGCTGTATAATGGCCGCCGCCGTTAGCTCCGATATACTTCCGTTTCGACAAGCCATTGTTAGCAACTTCCCTGTACTTTACAAAAACTTGCAATACAACTATTATAGTATTGTGTTCTGGAATGTTATATAGTCTGCAGAATTTCTAAATATATACAATTATAATTAATATTAATAGCTTATTACATGAATATTTATCACAAACTGCATTAATGAAATTATAACTCAAACATTTACCGGTTCTTGCACTCAAAGCACGTGGCTTGAAAATGGTGACGTAGATTTTATATAATGTATTTTATAGGCAATTTGATAAAAGTGGCAAGCCGTAAAAACACTTATATGCTTCTTAATGACCTGAAGAACCTATAATTATCTTATAAACTTAATGATCGCTTATCTCTGTGATTAAAACCCTGCATAAAAAATATCGCTAAGGCCTGCAATTTCTCAGGACGCCATCAAAAATTTATTTGCCAGAAAAAAACGATAAACATTCAGTAACCGTTGGCTACTGCCCATCCTTAAAATGTACAACAAAGCCTTGGAATGTACTCCAATACGCATTTTATTATGCGCGTTGACTACCGTATAGTCCCTATAACGTATAGCCAACGGTCATAACGTATTTCTTATAACACCTTGTACGTACTACCTGTATGAGATTCACCCCCAACCTTTTGAATGGGGTGTATGAATTGCGGGGGTGAACAATGGATGAATATAACTCGGTCGTGGGAACGAACGAGATGAATGGAAGCGTAGCACCTGTGCCTCCGTGTGAACTTGTAAAGCCTTAATAGGCTGTTTGATGGCTGTAACGTCGGTTATCGTTGTTGAATTAATTCGTTATAGCATCTTATACAAAGGGGTGAATTAAAACAGCCTCCACGTTTCCGGTGCATCCTGGTCATCAGCCATGGGCCATTTTTTTTTCTAATCTTCAATCAATTGAAGGCATGCAGAAGACGTTAATGAAGAGGTTTTAAGGAATTCTGACCACTCCATTGGGAAAACGCTAGGCAGGTTATGATACACACTCCATTCCTTAATTAGGTTTCCTTGGAGCCTTTTAATCTAACTCAAAATATTATCAAAACCAACTTTATTTACGTATCTAGGGGAAAAAGGTATTATTGAGAATAAATACTATTTTCCCCATCTTTTTTCTACCTCCTCATAAAATCGGAGAATCATTCTGAAGCACGGAATTCGCAATAAAACGAATGATGCAATGATATTCTGAACATCAACTACAAACGCCTCATTGTTATTACTATTACACAGCATTTATAACAGTTTTTTTGTATGTTTTTCAGTTGCGCTTAGATCAATTTGTAAGTCAATCTAAGATACAATCTTATTTGTATTAGCCGGGCATTTGAAACGAACGGTAACAGCGCAGGCTCAAGACATTTTTAATACTGAAGGACACACGTGCTGGGGTGAATTCGAAATTAAAATGTGAACCGTAAACTACTAGTTACGTATTCTTTTTTATTATGTAATGGTATTTGGTACTTTTGAAACCTCTATTGTTTCTGTATAAGTACTAGGTACCTAGAGTCTGCGCTACGACTCAAGTCCGATAGACGCGGCGCTAGTTTCTATGTTATTGCATCAAATTGCATTTTTTTTAAAGTAGTTCCTAGTAGACTCCACCTAGTATACAGAAACAAAGTTTATTACCTATTTTTTAATTTCATAAACGAACACTTCCTGTTCCGTTGCAATTTGAAAACGGGATGTATTTATTAGCACTCATCATATCACATCTGATAAAACACCTATAAAATTGTATATCAGCACTTTAAAATAATATAACATCTATAATTTAATATTATCACTCAACATGAACCAAATTTCTGGGAGCAACTTGGAAATAGCGCTCGCCAGCCGCTACCGCGGCGCCGCTCGTTTCGCTCGCTCGGCTCGTGCGCTGTTAGTCACAGTTCTAACCTAACCTAACCTCTATCACCCAGTTCAAAATGGCGAATCATACAATCTGCGTGCGACTAGATAATTAGACAATCCTACGAAATTTATAGTGGAAACCATTGTTTTTATAGTTGATTTAATTAATTTTAAAGCTAAACATTTTAAAGTATGAAACATTATTTTTAAAGTGCGTTTAAATATTCCCCTTTTAAGATTAAAAAAGTGTCTATTGGTTTCAAATTAAATTACAAATACATAAATAATATGAATTACAATAAAATAATAATTATTAATTCTTATTTATCTTTGCCGAAATAACGTAATGTTTCAAATAGCTTTGTTGAGATACAATCAATATTATATACCTTTCCATCGAGCACTATACAAAAAACGTCTCTGCTATGATATTAACCTACTATGATTGTATCTACCGACTCATACCACACTCACTATCGATTGTGTAAAATATGAACAATGCCTGTGTGTTTATAAAGTTATTTTGCTCATTTACTAAGCAAGCTAGTTAATACGGTAAATTGTTGAAAAAGTTATTGCAGGTGCTGATTTTTGATAATAATTAAACGTAGATTTCGAGATCTATGAACACGTAATTATCGAAGAAGTCTACTGACGGCGTGTTACATGTTTTTTCATCGTCTTTCCAGAGACACATAGTAGCGATCATAGTAGGATATCCCAGGAAACACAAAGCATTTGCAAACTTACTCCAAAAAAAAGAACCAAACGAAAAGTGTTTACTGGGAATCGCACTGGAACAACACAGACTAAATCAATCAATCTGCCTAGCCTTTTCCCAACTATGTTGAGGTCGGCTTCTAGTCTAACCGGATGCAGCTGAATATCAGTATATTACATGGAGCAACTGCCTATCTGACCTCCACAACCCAGTAACTGGGTAATACGATACCCCTTGGTAAGACTGGTTGTCCGACTTTCGGGCTTCTAACGACCCGTAAGGACTGTCAAAGATCCACGAATGACACCCGGGACCAACGGCTTAACGTGTTTTCCGATGCACGGAGGAGTCTCGGTACGTAAATATGGTCACCCATCCACGGACCAACCCCGGCGAGCGTAGCTTAACCTGATGGATCGACCCGTCCGGCTGTTATTACTTATCCACGAGCTCCTCAACAAAAACTAAATGCAACAACACAGACAAAATATTTAAATAAAAACCACATTATATAATGTAGAGACAACAGCAAATGAAAACGGCAATACTAATGCATAAGAGTATTTTAGACAAATCAAGTAATCCTAGCATCGAAATTAAAAATTGTTTTATTTTCAAACAAACTAAACAGTAGTGATGGGCCGACTATGTGTTTTGCCAATCTTTGACTAAACTAACTGTAACAAAACTATTGGAAATATTTGATTGGATTTTCATAAACAGACTGGGAACGATATTAGATATATGTACGCAGATAAATTTATTGTCGCGTTGTCGTCTCTGCCTTGAATAAAATAAAAAATCAGCCTCGTCCTCATACATCAGTGACAAATATATGAAAATTTTCAGGAGTCTAAAGTTCCTTAAAGGCGCTTTACGCATCCAAAAGCGGAAAAAACAATTCATGTTCATCTTGACATGTCTTTGATATTCAACAGACACTGTCATATATAGGTCGCACCTATAGACCATGCTTGAGAAGTGGGCAGTTACCGAAGTATGGTGCATGTCATACTCGCAGGTGGATTCTGCTCTCCTGGTGAAAATTCGGTGGGATAGGATTGGAGTGTATTATGAAAATTAGATTTAAATATATTGAGGTACTTATATGTTGTCCCATTTTAAACATGAGGGATTGAAGGATATAAATAATGTCAATTACTTTAGAGAAAGTAAACAGCAGTCAAAATAATTTTATAAGTAACTGCTAAGTAGCTTCTGCCTAGCTCAGGAGCCAGGGTTTCAAATAAGTATTGTTACACCTGTATTTTGTGTCAATAAATAATTTATTATTATTATTAATAATCGGAACAATCTCTTGGGTTAATTCCACGAATACAGAGGAAAAGTGAAATCAAATGAATTTGGGTAGCAAATGTGTTTGTGATGTAATAACAATCTTACGCCACATATCCCGTAAAAAAAAACACGTGTAAGTCAATTTTAATCGATAAGATGCTCCGTGAAGGAGTCGCATATTTTTACTCAAGGATCAATTTCACTTTAATATTAAGTGGAGTGTTTTCAACATAGGCATCGCGAGATAATTTGGAATTAAAATTAGCATTAATAGACATAAATGTATGTTCAATCATTTTTCTATGAAATTGTGATAGCAGTGACGAAAACAGCGTCTAGGAACATCCTACCCACTAGCTGTTGGCTATCCAAGTTCGCTTGCTGAATAGTATTTATCAAGGGATCTTTCTTAGCAAGATTCTACACCTCATTTCATTTCTCACGGGCTAGACCTGCATAGAACGCCCGGCGGCTCGCGTGATCGCTTCCTTATGATCCGGTCATTCGCACCCTTGCGGATACCAACCGCAGGAATGATATTAAACCTTACACTACCGACTGCAACATCTAGCAATTGACTTTGGTGTGTAAACCAGATAAGGATTCTGAAATTATTATTTTTTATTCTTTAAAGAGATTAAGGAATAGTGGACTTTTATAACTTCTATTCGTATGACAGTTCCATCGTACCCTAAATACACAATGCTACGGATTACGTTTGGGCCATGAACCTGAACAGACTCTTCACATCATCACCATTCGTTTGAGACTGAATTTAATGAAATGAGCCTAAATCAAGTCAGTTCGAGCTCAAAACTCCAAACAGTTCATTTCTATCAGGCTCATATCTAACACAGTCCATCAATAACTGAGGTAAGTCTTCCACAACTCCACACTTCGTATGTGCGGACGTGGAGGCTGTTAATCCTCAATCCTGTTGTACGGTCTTAACATCTGATACAGCCCAATAGCAAATTTAAGAAAACACTACTTCATGACATCAGCGGCTTACACAGCTGAACTTGGTCCACTAATGCTAATGTCAAAGGAAATTGTGATGTATTTAAATAAAAATTTACACCATTATTTATTCGCAATAAATAAACATAGTTTATGGTATGGAGAAAAAAAGCAGTTAGTAAATTGCCAATTTCTTAACGAACAAGTTCTTGCGAATTGACAGGATACTTATGTGACGTGAAATATGAGAATAAACGTAATACGCATATAAATAGAATTTATAAATATTGTAATATACAGGGAAAGATCATTAAATTGAAAGCTATAAATTAATATTTATAGTTGTCATTTTGATTATCTTTCCCTGTATATTAGCCTAATCGAATGATTAGGCTGTTTTAATTTTGAAGTAGCCGACAATATTTAACGGCATATCAGTAAGACACTTTCACGACAGTCAAGATATCTTACCTAAGCAATTGCGCTATTTTAATAACTTCTGCTTTTTTATATACTTTTGTATTTTTATAATCATTAACATTTTTCAGTCTGCTTTACCTCTTTTTCTCGTCAATCTGCTAAGATTCGGAAGTTCCAAGAGAAATATATTTTTTATGAAATCATGAAACTGTTGACATATAGGTTTATGTCGTTTATTCAAAATACCCGTCGAAAGTAGACTACACCGAGCATCAGCAGGTTAAAAACAATTTTCCATTCGGCATCTAGCATAAGTATGTTCGAAGGACACTGACGAAAATAACAAGGTGATGTGCTTACGGTAAACGAAACGTGAGGTCAATGGAAAATTCTAGAGTTCTAGGAGATTTTCTTTTGTTTTTGTCACGTATTGAATTAAGGTTACCACACTAAGTATTGTGTCATTTCTACAGTTTTATTGAACAAGGTTATAACAATGGAAAAATCAAGAACCAAAACCTAACAATGGAGCTGAATATACATTGGCTGTATATTCACAAATTAGCTAGATACAGCAAGGAAAAATCTAGGTAACTTTAAGCATTATGATTTTATGTTAAAATGAAAACGAGCACGTGGTGGCTTGGAAAAGCAGGAGTAACAGTTGCATAGTAAGTTGACATCAATAAAATGGAAAACGACTCAATTATGAAATGTTGTTTTAGAAACACTAACGATGACTGAGTGTGTTCAGTTAGATACATCAAAAGATTACGACATCAAAAGACCACGAAACTAAATGACGACAATATCGACAACAATGTTTTCATTCATTTTATAAGAAGACAGTTGTCTTTTTGTACGTAGAGTTACGCAGCTACGCTCTTCGAAAAGTCAACGGTGGAAATTAGCTCAGTATAACGCTCATGCATTATTTAAATAAATAAAAAGGTTCATATTAATAACATAATATTTTAAGAATAAGCTTGAAGCAAAAGGACTATCTAAGGATCGTAGCACGTTGCGTTCTGTTATTTCTGCCTACCTCAATTTTGTTTAAAATATGTTATAACTGTATTTCTAATAAATTGTATGTCATGTTGATGTAATGAATGGTATTTAGGACTACAGGTTCAACTAATTTTGCAAGTAGGTATATTTGTTCCTTATTTCTCGGTTCCAGGCCCATGACCAAAAGACCCCCGCAGAATAAATAGCTGATATCCGGCTTAACTAAAGGACCACTGCCAGCCACTGCTGAAAAACATTAAGTTATTAACTGTACGTTCTTCAGAAGGAAGCAGATTTTTAAGCTTTCTGAAATCTTAGATAAGTGCTTAGTGGTTTTAGGAGTAAGTATTGTATTTATTTTACTTTTTATGAGTTATTTTGTTATTGTTATTTCATTATATGCTGCACTGGTTGACGTCATCACAACAACGCCGGCTGTCGCTGAAAACCAGCGCTGGGGCTCTGTCTCGCATAGGGTCGCAGCATTATGCTGAGCGATGGCCGTTTTGCGTGAATGTGACGCATATTTCCCCCCACTTGTTATTTTCGTGTATTTGTTCTTTGTTTGCGTCATGTTTACCGCAAATAAACGTATTTTCTTTCTTATATTTTTTTTCTTTGCTTAGTTTGACCTACACGAATAGTGTAGGTACCTACTAGACAGGAAGGGAATAATTACTGTGTCAATTTGATTGGTCAGTCAATCACTTGTTAAATTAATGTCCACTTCCTTCTGACGGTATTTAATCTCAAGTCTAGACTTATAATTCGAGATGTGAAAATGCCCTTGGTAAGTAATTGATATTCTGAAAATAAAGTAAGCTTCAGGAAATTTTAATGGACATAGTAAAACGTGACTATTATCCTTGAACGTCGCAATATGAAATTTTACCTTCTTGTTTATTCGTAATTTTTACGAGCTTGCTTATAAAATCTGTCGTATGATAAGTATTTTATCAGGAACTAAATTTTGAGTGCAACAAAAGTAAGGTATCCCCAAAAATTCTGCATACAAAGAACTTTAAAAGATATTAGAAAACAAAACAAGTTTTAACATGTTCTACCATGCATCCTATTTGAGACTCATGTCAAAATGTCTCTTCTACAAAAGAACTTCTAAACCGTACTGCTTAATCTGACGAACAGCGTGGAGATTTGTGACAGTAACACGTCACGTTCGTGGGTCACGTTTACTATCATCATGCTGAATAATATACTGAAAAACTGAAAGTCGCGAACCCTAGAGATCATCGCCGGCACGTGAAACACGTGAGACGAAAGTATTGGAAATCAGAAATTCTAAATTTAAACTATTTTAATTTTTAATTTTGCTTTTCCCCCAAATATTTATCGTTTTACCAATGAGGTGAAATTAAATTCTGCTTTATCTAGCCAATGTCGCTGTTTTAATTTATTTTTAGTTATGATACGTGTTAGGTGTTGGGCTACATCGACGGTGAAATCATTTTTATTTGTTTACCTATTTTACACTACAGGTATAAAAATGCTTATTTTGATTAAAGATTTTCTCGTGACTCATCATCATAGACAACGTCATCCTATAAGTTTTGCAAAACATTTGTAAACCCCTTTATGTCTTCAAATAATTTCCTGGGAATTCAACTTTTGGATGGACATGGCTACAGACCGATACAAGATTATGAAGACCGCCAGCGAGATCTACAAGAAACCTGAATCGGATAGCAGCGAGGCTTCTGACGGAGACATAGAAACAGCTAAATGTAACACAGCACAGCAGCAATATAGAAAAAAGCCGAGAAAGCAGCGTAACCCCGTCTTAAGATTAACCAGTGAAAATCAATTTGAACCAACATAACGGGCACAGTTCGCAAAAAGATGCCCATAGATAATTAACACCCGTCTCTTCACTATTCAAATGCCTACTCTAGGATGTATATCCGGTACGGCTCTCCAATCCTTCCTTATCCTAAGGGCACGTCTTCTTTACCATTACCGCGCCCCCCGGTCTACTCCTTGATATGCAATGGCCTTTGTAGTCCCATGAAACATGAGGCTTCATAGGCTAGTGCAAATCTTGGGGTTCATTCGATTTATCGAGTCTGATTAAACCACGCTAGGATCGGTGCATTTCAATCATCCTTTATGTCTTCAAATAATTTCCTGATTATAATTATAATAATCTAATATCTTACAGCATCATCATAAGTCAATGGAAGCTCAAAGCTCGTTAACTTTTATTTCAGCCATATTTCCTGAATCAGCTGCTACCTGTCACCCGCGGCGTTGCCTTACGACCCGTCTCAGCCAGAACAGGCACAAATTAAAAATAATAGGATAATGTTCCATGAGAACGCAAGCTTACATTCGCTAGTCTATAGTCTGTTACCAAGCCATTTTGTTTTCTACCCAACATTCAACTCAGTCCCTTCACGTGACTCTATGATAATGCCCCAGTCTTAATAAATGTTAAATTAAATTCTGGACTTGACGTCTTCCAAACGTTTTCCTCAAGTCACGTTTCCGTGTACGTTGTATTTCACGTGTTTTAAGTATTAAGGATTTGCTCTCATTTGAATAAATTCATTTTCTGTTTGTCACAGGTGGAAAATCAGTTCTTATAATTAAAAAGAATGACTCCCATCGCTATCGACTACGTTTTCACCTCCATAAACTCATCCATCTTGGTAAGGATCTTGTAATGTATTGTAATAATTAGAATCAATATTATATTATGTAATTTAATCATTAATTTGAATTGAAACATTTGCAGTGCCCTTACAGGGTGCATGTCTTAATACTGTGTCATGAAATTTTAATGCATGCCTACTAACCAGTGTTGTACATGTTAGCAAATAAATAAATAAATAAATAAATAAATAAGGACGCTTTTAATCAGGACGACTTTTGAAGTATCTCATGACCTTTGATAAAATTGCATATATACGATTGTCATGCAAGTCATTTATGTAAGCCGTTGCGTCGTCTCATACAGTTTTTAAAATAAAGACAACCTCCTTGCTTACGGATATTGCAGTGGAAATGCGGGTAATAAAATAACATGCAAAGCATTCCATTTATCTTCTAAAGGTCAATTGTATATAAAAGGGAAAAACGCAGCTGGATTAACGTTAGTTTTTCCTGTGTGATGACTAACACGTTTGTATAAGAAACATTAATTGCAGATATTGATATTGAATCGATTTACTTATCCGTTACAGCTGTTTGCATAAGCTAGGTAACCGTATATAGTTACAGAATGAAACAGATAGTGTTTTTATAAATAAGTGATACGATATTGCACGCTAGACATAATAAAATATAAGTAAAAATCTTTTTAATAACAAGCTTTTAATTAACTTACAAGTATTATATAAGACTTACGTAAACATAAAACTTTAATATTTTCTAAAGAGCTTGAGGTTTATCTTTAAGGAGGATGCGATGAAGTAGCCCGCGAAATTCCAATTTTCTTTAGTTTTTTGCAATTTGTAGGCTAGTGTCAGGTTGTATGTTGATTAAAATATGATTCGCGACCGTAACAACACCTTAAGTTAGCATAATCCTCAAATGTCATGATTTCATGAAATAGTCATTCAATAGGATTACGTGAACTTAGAGAGTTGTATTGATGATTTTTATTATTTTTATTCTATAAATAAACATTTGATATGGCCGCGAAACAAATGTAGATCAACATACAACCTGATACTGACCTGCAAATTGCAAAATAACTAAGACAAATTGAATTTCGTGGGCTACCCTGACGCTTTCGAATTAAGTGTAAGAAGGACGTTCACGCCAAACTTTTTTATTTTATTTATTTTATAGACAAATCCAACGAGTTCAAACAGCTACGGCCACCTTCGGGCTCCATCAGATCAGCTCCATAGTATCATATTTTTACATTGTCACCGCAGTTATATAAGTTTGCCAAGTTTCTGCTGATGCCAGGAAGTGTTTGCATAGTGGAAAACAAAACCAGTAACTGGGAACATATACAAACGAAGAAAGTTAAAAACTTCTGAAAAAGACTTGAAGAAACTAAAGCTTCACAGACTTCGTATTCTCGGTATCTGATCTCTGAAGATGGACTGCACTGCCGGGGCGGAATCAGAAAGAGGTGGTGAACAGCAAAGGCTGATTCGAGGTGATACGGAAAAAGAATACCTGGAAGGACCTGGAGAAGGTCTTTGCCCAGAAATGGGACAACATAGGCTATTTAAAAAAAACCATGTTCGCTCTTTCCAAAATCCCAACTCACAGAGTCGGGCTTTTTTTTATTTATATTTTTTTTTATTCAAAAGGCTTTGTAAACTTTCCGTCTTTGTAAGCTGTCTAAACATTTTTGGAGGAAGCCTTTTATAAACTAGTCATCAATCCTTATGGTGACAATTAAGGTACTTGTCACTGTGGAACTACGTAACGAAAACGTATTCGGTATCAGTTACCATATTTAAAAAAGGTTTCCTGATATGGAAAGTTGGAAAGGAAAGGGACTTCCGTAAGAGAAGATAATAGTAATTTTAATGGTACACAAATCCATTCCTGAACTTTTATTTCTTATCGTGAGCATTACAATACATTCATTGGCAGGATGTTTTATATTTATTGTACACAGCTTTAATGTTTTTTTTTGCTTTTTCGATTTTACCTACAGCCAAATAATATTTTAGAAGCAATTAATGTTACTCATTTTTTTATATAAAGATATAATACATGAGACTGTTGATTTCGCTCGTATTTTAATACCCCTCATTATGCAACAGTTTCATAAACTACTGTTATAGCATTATTTTGTTGGAGAAAAAGTGTTATAATATGATTCTATTTTTAAATTTTGGTATTGTGTTTATAAAGTATGTCAATATAAACTCGTTTTGAAGTTTATAATTCGAATATTACGATATGAGAGTAGATAAAGTCATTTACAACAGTTTTGTTCTTATGTTTTATGTCTATTTATTTAAAGTATATAAAAGTACCTACATGTAATACATCTAGGTTTGCTTTTGTCCTTAGTTTTATTTATAATATTTCTATTACCTAAGTCTAGAGTTTTCTCTTGCGTCATAATAAATAATACTGTGGAAATACCTTCTTATTGTTTTCATTTGATTGTAATGTGGTATAAATAATACATGAAGTACAGAAATGTATGAATAACTAGATTAACTGATCCTTACTCTTGAGACTTCCACAAAATTCAAAGGATTTTCGACTGTATTATGTGAGCAATACGCTTTATAATCAGTTATGTAAGGATTTATGTTCCAGCGATCAATTGAAGCGACTTGTATTTTGAATGGTATTGATGTCTTATTTAGCAGCACTTGTTTGAACAAAAATGCGCTTTGACATATTGGATTTAAGATCCAATTTTGTTTGATTGAAGTGTGTGTTGTAGGTCTTTTTTCGTGGTGTGATGGCGCGGAGGCCGCTGAGGGTCGATGGCTTTGCGGAGACACGTGAGCGATACCGTTAGCCTGCACACGCCAGGGCCTCAAACACATGGAAAGGAAAATCTGTGAAATAGTAGCGTTAGCATATTCAATTTTTCATGGGTAGTAACTATGTTAGTTTATCGGATCGATTCGACGTTCGATATTACATCTTATGATTTAAACTGTAGGGAATTGTGCATTTTATCAGCTTTTAGAAATTAATGGTAGTGTTTTTTTTGTGTTTCGTTGCTGTAATTTATTGATTTTGAATAAATTAACAAACAGAAACGAGGAAAATTTACAATATGAACAGTCTCAACTGGTCTGAACTCCTATTGAACGTAATGTATCGTGTTCAATTTTCACACTGCGTTCGGAAAAACACGCTGTCAGGACATTGTTAATTAAGCCAATAATTTAATAAAGCTTATTTCGTATCAATAATACTAATATAACACTAACTAGGAAACGTCAGCCGTCACGCAAAAATAAATCTTCTAGAATTTTCCAGCAAAAACATCCGTTATTACTTTGCCAACCCTACATTTCCCGCGATTATTAAAATTCAATTACTAATTTCCGACGTTATGTCTATACAGACAAAGCTTAAAATCACACTATCTTGATGTTCATGAAACTTGTGCATGTGTGCGGAGTATCGCATTAAGTTTTTATTCGCTAACATATAAACTATGTTGTTTATGTCCTGACGCGACCGAGATTTTGAAACACCAAAAATATTTCTTTGAAATAATAAGTAGTGCAATGCGTGTAGTCTGAGGTGAATAAATTATGTGTATTTATTATTGCTTTTATATTGAGCTGTATTAATTTTTTTTAATTTAAAAGACAGGTTCAATTAATTTAAATTTTGGCGACAGGGTTAAAGTGTCGGATCAGACTTTACTTTTACGATTCATAGGCTCATGTCAGAATAATTAAAAACATATCTTAATATACGAGTATTAACTTCTAGAATTGTATTATGTTGTACGTTTATTTTTAAGTAAATACATATTTAATGCGGTTTATTTCAATTTGCAGCTTTTTACACTTGGTAGATACTGAATGATGTGAATGAAGCTAAATGCTATTGGAATTTATTAACAGCAAACCGCAAATAATCATTTATTATGTTTAATCTTTTACCGTTCAAAAAACAGGAAAAAACAAAATCCGAGAAAAAACATCAAATTCTCCAAAGGTTACAGACAGGTAAAAGAAAAAATGTGTTATTAGGACATTCTCGGGTTTTAACCCGAGGGCGATTAGTGTTGTATCTATGTATCTCCCGTCCCAACATAATGAGGTGAGCAGACATTTAAGCGACGCTCTGAGGCTGCGCATAACAACTTAGATTCTATTTTGGTATTCAAAGTGCATTTCAGACAGCGACAGGTAGCTTATCGTCTGAGCTAGACTGACCTAATTTTGCAGGCATTTTATGGAACTAAAGATACCACGCCGAAGTTATAGAAATCATCAGTAAAATACAACAATTTAAACTAGCATATATTTTAAAGCCCCCAGTGCCAGGCAGATCATTTCTTCACCATCACTTGAGCTGTTCTCATATAAATAGATCGAAAGATAAAAAAAAGACGCAGGGCATCCCCAAGATACAGGCAAATTCCTAGTTTGGGGGTCACCGATCTATCAGTTCTTGTACATCCTGATTTTGAATAAATAAATAAACGACATTTTTGAAATTTAATTTAAGAGTTTGGAAATCAGCATTTTATTTCTCGGATGATAGCATCAGGCCATCGTTCATTGTAGAGGTGGAGTTATGAGTGAAAGATAGTCTATGTTTACAAGATGATACTAATACACCTAGGCGTTCATTTACAAAACCTATACCGGAAAAAATCACCCGTTTTATAAATAAAAAAGTTCCAATATTTGTCATACTCGTAAAGACCTACGTGAATAAAAATCTTCCTCTTAGTTGTTCTTGACCGATATATTTTTTCAATCAAAACACAACTGTAGGTTTTTAATATATTCAAGTTCAGTTAATTATCAGTTTTAACTGGAAATTGACAATGAATTTCGAATATTCGGTTGGTACGTAATCTTACGAGGAAAATGCTACAAGGTTAAGACAATTATGTAAATAATGTTAGCCGAATGTCCCTGAGGGGAAACTGTGGTTTTTGTAACAGTTTTTTAAATAACAGACAGGTTTTATAAATGTTAATTGATGACTTAAAATTATAACGTAGCATTTTCCATACTACCATGACTTAAAAATATGATTAAATGCAATTTAAATTGCGTTTAGCATCTAAATTAAGTTATCATCATTATTGTACCTATAATTATTTTTATAGTAGATTATTTAAATCATTTGTAAAAGAAAATTAACGTATGTAAACGCCTTAATAGGTAAGTAGGTAAATTGTTAGGCAAAATAACGCACTGCAACTGTTTTTTACAAAAGTTTGTACCTTATTAACAAAAATTATATTCTTATCGCATGTCATTACTAAAACAATTATTGCTTGTTTTATATGTTATTCAATTATTTCACATAACCGTGTGGAAAACCGATTACCGAATACATATTTTTGTAAAAATAATGATCGATAATTTGCTCGTTATGAGTGTATCGTTAGTATAATTTCAAGCGGGACCAACACGAGGCTTATTAGTATTGCTGAAACAAATCAGAGCCTAATAAGGTCTCAATTGTGTATGAAATTTCTAATGAGATTTCATGAACATGCGTTTCATTACTTACGCACTAAGTAACTGCGACTTGTTTTTTCAGTTCTCAACCAATTTGTTCATAAATATTCCGATTCTGGCGTTACAACCTGAATAACATTTGCATATGATACTGTAAGAGCCTCCGTGACGCCAGTACAGTCTGCAACTTGAATACAACAGTTTTATTGAGGTTTTCCTTATGATCGGTAGGTACATGTTTAAGCGCGTGCTCCCGTTGATGTCTTTCATTAGTCACGTAAGCTATTTTGTCAAAGATCACTTTGTTTTGGTTCTCCGTTGTTTGTTGTCAGGAATGTTGATATGTAGGGTATGAAATATTGATATGAGGGTTTTGTAAAAAGTAGTAGCCTGTTGCCTCAGTCCAATCATAGTTTGTGCGACCTATCTGCACGGATCAAAAACTTCACACTTAGTGCAGAGTCGGTACCTACCTATGTATGTGTGTGAGAAATACACAGACACACTATCGTTACTAGCCTGAAAAATCGATATTAGTCGATAGGTTTTTTGCACAACCTTGGTCTGACGCCATTTTAAGGAGATTGTCAGGAGCCGATTTTTTTTTAACATTGAAGCATCCTTGGTTACTTGGGAAAAGGCTGGTATAGATGAAGATTAACAAAAAAATATTATGTGACAGCTTCAATCAATATTACTGCAGACAAGTATGCAGTGGCGGCGTAAAGCAGGGCGGAGGGGGCGGTCCACCCTGGGTGGCCAGCACCAAGGGGTGACAACGATAACGCACTCGTACAGCCAAAGAATATCGTAAGTATTTTTTCACATTTTCTTCAAAGTCAATACAACCAAATAGTGGAAAAGGCTATTTGCTACGCATCAAACAAAATGTGAGACATTCCGATTGAAGGAAAAAGAGGAAGGAGATTTTGAAAACGTATACCTGGACAAATGGCCCGAGATGCCATGATCGCAGAGAGCAATGTTAGAATGGCACGATAGATTTGACGAAGAACTAGACAATCGTTACAATGGATTTTATTCTGGTTATATTTAGTGTTATTCAGCCAAAAACATTGGTAACATCACCAGAAGAAGATCTTCGCGGAATGATTCCAAATCTGTTAAAAACTTCAAATGAATTTTCAGCAGAGGACAACGGGTTGGAGATTTTACGATTTAGGCGCCATTTGGAATCCGCCAACATTTCTGCCTAAAAAGCGGTTCAATGGACTGGATTGGAGTTTCTCAGATTCATTGTAAAATATTCTGAGTCTATACCAAGTTTAAAATCGAAGACATAGATCTTAGTTTTTTTTTTTACTATTTATGGCTTCATGTGAAAAGTTTTTCAAAGTTACAATTAATAAATCTTACCACAATGAGCCAAGCGCGACTAACCAACCAATCTTTCGATTTTATCAATTGAAAGAGACAGTGACGTCAATTTTGATAATGTGATCGAAATTTTTTGTAAAATAAAGTCACGTAAACATGTTTAGTATTTGGTGTTTTATTTTAAGTAGGGGTGCTCAACACAAAACCACCAGGGGTGCCGATCTACCCTACACCGCCACTGCAAATATGACCGAAGAAAAGTTTAAAGTGAACGAATATTTACAAAGAGTGGGTGTGTTCGGTCAATAAATTACAGATGTTAATGTTTATACGGAATAACAATCCGCAATACGTAGGCTTGTTTCTTCATACGTCGAATTTTGTGCTCGTCAATAAATTGAAATGAATGTATCCATCTATAGAAAGTATTTTAGTAGCAATTTTATCCTTTTAAACTCTTCTAAATCATTAAATCCTACTTTAATATAAAATACTAGCTGCACCCCACGGTTTCACGTGCAAAATGGATCTCGATCCTGTAGGAATATCGGGATAAAAAGTATCCTATGTCTTAATCTAGGTCATGGTGTACCCATGTATCAAATTTAATCCAAATCTGTTCAGCAATTTAAGCGTGTAACAAACAAACAAACCAACTAACAAATTTGGTTTCGCATTTATAATATTAGTTAGGATACTTCGGTATCCTATACTATACAAACGAGCAATATTTCTATATATATAAATTTTTATAATCATGTTCTGGAAAACGGCTCTAACGATTTCGATGAAAGTTGCACTATAGAGGATTACTGGGACGAAAAATCGATCTAGCTAGGTCTCATATCTGGGAAAAATCGTATTCTCCGTGCTTTCACCCGAGCAGAGGTTGGTCACCCAAACTTTAGAACAAGACGTCTTAAGAATGTCATTAAATGGCAGCATGGAATTAGTAGGTACTTACTATCATGCCAGCATGGAATTAGTAAGTACCTACTATCATGGCAGCATGGAATAATTAGTAAGTACCTTCTATGATCGCAGCATGGAATTAGTAAGTACCTACTATCATGGCAGCATTGAATTATTATGAACTATCCTGTACTAAAACTCATTTAATGAGCATTTTCTATTTTCACCAGAGCAGAGTTCGGTCGCCTTGGTTCTAACCTTAAATTTATTAGCGATACATAACTTTTGTATTAGCTATGTTAAGTATCCTATAAACATTTCCATTCTTCGAATAATTTACTGTAATCACACTCAATTTTGGTTTATTACTTCACACTATAGTAAAAGTCCCAAGATTTAGTTTACTGCTAATAGTAAATAGGGATTGTTGCGGTCAACGATACATAAAATATTATCCTGACCCGTGTACGGCTTTAAAATATAATTTAATTTTATATCTTTTACAGTAGGTAACAGTTTATGGGAGCAGTAGTGTATGAATGGTGTCAGTATCGGATCCAATATCGACATCATCACTTTAGTAGCGGTTTTAATTCATACTTATCCTGAACATAACCTATATAACATTGATTTAATCACTTAGGGGTACAGTAAGCAATAAAGAGTGCTACACACTTGTTCGGTTAGGAAAGATTCGGTACGACGGGTGACATATAAAATTTATGTAGATATATGTTCGGGGAAAACTGCTCGGCTTAGCTTGAATTGTGCCGAGCCGACCTGAACATAATTCAGCGAGGGTAGATGACGAACGGATTTTTTCAATCGGCACAAACCGAATGAAAACTGACTATATGAAATAGCATACATACTCGTATCAACTCGGAAAGGGATTTTCACCGTATCAACTCGAGCCATTCAATATTCTTTGTAAGAAACTCCCTACTGCAACGCACACTAATCGGAATCGTAACGTAATCGCCTCGCCTCGGGACAAGCTCACGAACCGCGGCGATACGGTAACGATCCGTTTCCGAGTTAATATGCGTGCTATGACCTGTGTAGTAATTTCTTTGGGCTTGTTGTTCAACAAATACTGCCAAATCGAATGGACCGAACTGAAAAAGTGTGGAACTCCCCTTATTGCTTATTGCGCAATACATTTTCCATGGAAGAAGGAAAAACAAGTTCAAGTAGTGGCGAGTCACTCGCCCCTGACTTCCCAAATCAAAATCAAGGTTTTTGGCACGTTCTTGTTTACAACAATCTCGGGACGTTTGGTTTGCATGTTGAATTCGATTTTAAGGTCGTTGTCGTACTCTTCAACGAAGTCTCGTATTAATAGGTCGCAGTAAGAATTTCTAATGGGGTGCACAGACGGCTTTATACTCGTATAGAAGTGCTGCGGTCAAGCCACGGTGCCAATTGCTGCATCTAAAAGGACTTTCTGTGAAAATCAATTGTTGCTTTTTCGGCGAAATGTTTTTTGCTAAGAGATGAAGGTTTTTGTATGAAGACTATTTGAATAGTTAGCTATTTTTACCTTCACGGTTAAATACGTCCAGTCTGTACTTCACCAGTTCTACGGTAGGTACCATGAAAAAGAGTAAACACTGTATAGAAATACGACTATATTAAAAAATTTGAATCCTAGCAGAAAGTGGGGCATATTTTAAAATTCCAAATGATTTTGAAATTCCGTTTTGGTTTGCATCGCCAAGTCCCTGAAGTCCTTTGTTGGCTTACTGCGAAGATATGGAAAAATTTATAAATTCACACCCTTTTACCCTGATGGACGTCCTAAGCAAGCACACTGATGTATGTATCAGAGCTTTTAATGAATAATTTATTTGTATTTTAAATGTTTAAAAACAAAAAAGGTAAGTTACAGGTATTTGTTATTTACAATGTTATGGAAGCTTTGTGTTTTCATGAAACAATTATCAGCTATACCGACAATATGAATCTAATATTTTTTAAGTAAAACTTTCTTTCACTTGCATAAGAGTTAGCATTGGAAATAACAAAACAAAAATGAATTGTTAATTTAGTATTATTTCTCACGCTGATTCATAACTTAACCAAAATAAGTGAGCCGGTCTCTCAGTGTCCCCATTTTTTGCCACAAACAACTTCGGAGGGCATTACCCTCTCTTACACTCTCGAATGGAACCATCTAGCCTTGAGGCGAATGGCCAAACTATCGCCGTCTGTAAAAAGCTCGCGAGCTTTCATACCTTGATTCGAAATTTTGAAAAAAAAGTTGCAAACGTAATAAAAATAATAGAAATAAAACGACTCGATGTCGTCGTGCACGCAACAATATCGTTCAACTATTTTTGAACTTTTTATTTTAATTGTTAATGTTAGTTCAAAAGATTGAATGAAAAAAAAAAAATTGTAACGACAATGACATCAAAATAATATCGACAATTTGGAATGTCTGAAAGCATTACCAACCTACATTATTCAGTATACATATAATTGAAAACTCTTTAGCAAAAAAATACTCATGAGCAAAAACTAAACTAAACTCAATTCTCAACACGTGAAAAATATGTTTTTGTGAAATATTTAGCAAAGTAAACGAGCTCGCAACGTTTATGATCTGAAATTATGCAACCTCTTTTTGTAAACGTTGAAAAAACCGAACCGTGTCGAGCCGCCCACGGAAACGTACCAATGAAAACAGCACTCCACTTCGGGTCCGAGGACCTTACCCTAGACATTGGCTCATGCCTCAACGCAATAAGGTTGTCGTCGGTCAACGGCCGTCCCCTCCCGCGCCCCCGCGACCTCTTTTCGCCACAATCCAACGACTTTATAACGCGCGCTGCCACCAACAATGACCATACTACCAAACTACCATCTCATAATGGCAGCTTTATCTAACATGAGCGCGAGAGAATGTGTGGCGTTCGCTCTATTCCAAATTTAGTTGAGCGAAGCAAATCGAAGCATGTAATGGTCACTAAATTACATAGCATTATTGTCATCTAAGCACATAACTATTTCGTAAACTAAGATGATTCTATCCATTAATCTGTGGGCGAAAATTGATGTAAACAGATTTAGTTGTATTGAGGAATTTTTATTTTTAAAGTATTTTGAGTAAGCTCTAAATTAAATGTCTTCATCGAGGTCGTAACTTAGAATCTCTTCCTATATTAGGAGGGGCAAACTTCGATGTATACAAATGACTCAACGCTCATATTTTTAAACAAAATTAGTTACGTTTATTTAAATTTTCAAGCCAATTTTAGAAGGGCGGGTTAAATCATTGAAAAGGAGAGTCAAAAAAATTGTCTAAAAATATTTTACTTAGTTTTCTCAATTTTCATCAATCTTTTTCCACTCAATAATTCTAGCCATTTTCCAAGTTATTTTCAGACTCAAACTACTCAAAAGAAACCGGTTACCTGCTCATTAACTAGGACACAACCAAGCTTACGATATATTATTTCTGGTTTTTCCCTGCGTGATTACTTTTTACCTCCGAAATTTATTTTGGGAAAACAAATTAAATTTTAGTATACCAACGTCAATGCCCGGAGAAAGGCACAGCTCAGTCACCTAATGAAATCTCTGATTCATGACTGATCACTACATTTACAGAATAAGTGCATATAATATTTTACTCTGAAACATGTTTTCGATTGGTAACTACGGTTTTATCATTTTATAGCCATTTGATTAGAAGTGGTATTGGTATTGTCAGAGATCCAACGTATTAATAGCTTTTTATATGCAAACACAGCAGACTTGAAACCACTTGGAAAACCACCACCCACCCAACCACTTTGAAATCATCCAATTTTATAAAAACTTATTCACTCGTATGTGTATGTGCTCATACAGTTCGAGTTATTTCGTGGTCATTAGACTCTTCGGGCATGCGTGGGCACATCTCTATTCACAACAATTAATGTTCCGGTGAATAACATCTGTCATGAACGATGTAGGGTAAGTGACTTCATCATGTTCCGTGACTCTATCGCCTATCGAATATTGCACAATATTGTTTTTAATTGGCGTTCCACAATTAGTGCGCTCACCTGATTCGCTCCAGTTGTTACCGATTAAGTTTTTTACAATCCTCTGGCTAAGTCAAGTTTACAGTTAACTTTGCGGCCTGTTGCCAAGTTATGGTGAGTTATACGTCCGGAATTGTAACTAAGATAATGAGATACAATCAAGGATTTGGTAATTAACAACTTGTAGACGATTAACACCATTGCATATTCAAATAAATACATAGAGGATAATTACAATGATTGGTTTTATATTAATTGGCATGATTAATTCGCTGTAATAAAGAAAATATTCATGGCTGAACGTTCATAATCGTAAGTCTTCGTACCGTTAAGGCACCTCAACTTTACCTCTTAAATTATTGGGAATAACTTGCGATTTTGTTTGGAGTGTCTTAAAATATAATCAGATTAACTGTAAGTTTAAGATAAATAAACTTTTTATCCATGGAACTGCAAGTTATTCAGATCATTATTACATTTAAAAAAACTGGTATTATCAATACGTTATATCGAGATTACAAATATCGAAATTAGCATTATAACACTTTGTATTTATGTTGTGTATTTTAGGTACCTACAATAAAGGTGAATTCGAAATTAATTCAAGAGTTTAAAATATTTAAACTGAATTTTAAAGAACTTTTGGTTCGATTGAATACCAAATACTTACAAATTACTTAGTTCACGCATATATGGCTGCATTTCAAGTGACGTGCATAATAAGCGGTTTGTTTTGTACAACTTTTTTTGAAAGGGAAATCTGTACCCTGATGTCTACTGTGAATTATGTCTCCTCTGCTTCTAGAACTAAGTTACACATACTGCAAACTTTAACAAAAACTTCTCTCATCACGTAAATATATGCCTGTATATGTAGGTGATTGGCATGATGACGAAAAGTATTACCTACCAACATTACAAAAGAACTTGTAGCGAGTTTGAACCGGGAACAAATACAAGGGATTAAAATTAAATTTTTAAATTAAAATCATTTATTGGGAACAAAAAACAAATACATACAAGACAAAAATGTTAAACGATGATAGCTGCAAAAGTTAAAACTGTGGCGCAGCTACCAACGCCCGACTCCTAGTGAGGGGGTAGGTTGTTCCAGGACGAATACCTAACAAAGGTTTATTAACAAATATTTGAAGAAAAGAGATAATAAAATAATACATTTTGAGAAAAAGTGCCTAAGTGTGTGTGAGTACCTAATGTTGAGTGAGTGAGAGGGTGAGGGTGGGGTGAGTTGTGTGTCGTGAGTGTGTGGTTTTTCGAGATGTTATGAACAAATACAAGGGATTGCTACGCCTCGTTAAAATGACTACGCATTTTTTTTTAATTATCGTGATAGAAGTCGTAACCCTACTGCTCAGTACGATATAGAAACGGATCATGAGACAGATGTCTCAACATTTGTTTAACAATAAAGATTCCAAATTCTCAAATACATTGTTGAAACAAAACAAAGCAATTACAAAGACAAAGCAGCTAATTATAATGCGTAGCACGAACTTATTTAGTTCAATGTAGGTAGTTTAATATCTGCATATACATTACTTCCGTCGCGTCGTGTGGGTGCCCGCATCCAACATCCACTCACACTTGATACTATTTTTACTACTGTTAACTTATGTCCTTATATGCTTTACGACGAAATGATAATCCGTGAAACATACTACAGGAAAATTGCCGTGTTGGATTTCTTTGTTACCTTTATATAACATAATCCGCCTATAATGTTCCCACTGCTTGGACACAGGCCTCCTCTCTGTGAGAGCGAGTGGGCCGTAATCCACCACGCGGGCCCAGTGCGGGTTGGTAGATGTCACATCCACCAACTGCAGCAGTAGTGGTGGCCCAGTGGTATCAGCCTCGACCTACGAATTGTAGGTCGTTGGTTCGAACCCAGACAACATGCCTTACTTTGTGTAAATTGTTTACGGTGATGGAAAACATCGTGAAGAAACCAGCATGTCCTAGAACCAAAAATTCGAAGACATGTGACATCTAGCTTTATTTGATGACTCGAAATTCGACGTATTCCTTTTAAGGCGGGATCGTTTGACCTATCAAAGCTATTAAGTTTGGTGTCGTGCTTCCGTCGTGGTAACTGCCCCGTTGGTCTCGTGGTCGCATGCGCAACTGCTGAGCGTGGGGTCCTGGGTTCGATTTCCAGGTCGCGCAAAGTGAATAGCACTTTGCACGGGTTTTTCCATAAATAATTTCTCAGTGACAGCCCGGAGTTTAGAAATTAACGGTGTGATACCCCCGTGCCTCTGAAAGCACGTTAAGCCATTGGTCCTGCGCCTGATCTCTCTCCGGTCGTATCGGATTGCCGTCCCATCGGACTATGAGAGTGAGGGAAGAATGAGTGCACCTGTGTCTGCGCACACACTTGGACACTATAATATCTACCGCGTAGATGGCTAGTCATCGCTGAGATTGGCTGCCATGGCCGGGCGGTCTAACGGAAGACTAATAAGTTTGGTGGTAAGATTTAAAAGAAATAAGAGTTACAATATCTTGAATATTATGTTGGGTGTGTTTTGTAATTTTACCATCTATCTTGTAACTAGCATATATTACGATAAGACTCCGTAGTAACCGATATTTTTTTGCCATGTAGATACTGATTTTTGTAATAACAACAAACCTACTTCTGAAACCAAAACATAATAAGCGGAGATCAGTATCTAAAGCCACTTAGGTAACACACATGTCCACATGTCCAGCAATGGACTTACAAAGGCTTAATTGATTGATCTTGATTGATTGAGTATCTAGTATGTACTGATTTGGGTGTATCTCATGTAGTAATCTTTACGATGGGCTGGATGGAATTTAATGTTTAAATTAACATTTAATATCTGCACCGTATAACAAGACCTATATCATTTATTCTTGATGGCCCAGTGGTTAAGGCCTCGCCTCTCATGCACGAGGTTGTGGGTTCTAAACCGGGCAAGTACCAATGTGACTTTTTACATCGTGAGGAAACCTGGATTTATAGTTAATATAAGTCTGAAATCGCCAACTCGTCTTGAGCAAGCGTGGTGATCAATGCTCGTGCCTTCTCTGTATGAGAAGAGACCTTTGCCCTGCAGTGGGACAGTAACAGCCTGGTTTTTTTTATATCATTTATTCATACAACTACAATCCATACTATATTTTCCTTATTCAAAACGAATTTGCTGGTTAAGAGGAAAATGGTAGACACCACAGTTTTACACAGATATAAAAGGGAAAACTAAAAGGGTAGAAAACTATTATGGGGGATACGATAAGGCAGCCCAAGAAAGTCAAATCTTAATTTTATTGCATTTGCAGTAGGGCGCTGCGACGACGAACCGTTTACAAAGACTGTTTTGTGTTCTGCGACGATGAAACCATTTCACGTCTTAGGTTCAAACAGTCTTCGTTGCACAAACCAGTCTTCGAATTACTACGACTACACTCGAGAACGCAATGATTCAACTATCTATCACACTCGTCGCGTCGTCGTCCAACATTCCGCGTTCGTTTACAAAACAGTCCGTACAATAAAAAGTGAACTTTTTATCAATGAAATAGAGTCGATAATGTATTACCTATTCGTCACGCGACGAAACCATTTCCTAAATTTCAAATCGTTGATAGTTGTAAGAAACTGCAACTATTTCACTCGACGATAAGTTTCGTCCTATATAAGCATTCTTCAAACCAGTTGCTACGACGACCGTTTTCTGCAACCGTTTTCGTCGTCGATAAAACGGTTGCGTTTCGTCCGTCAAAAATTCGACATCGACCCACCACTAATTTGCAGGTCAGTATGAGGCTATACAATGTTGCCCAAGGGCATGTGCCCGCCCGTATTTTTCTGACTAATTCTCGAAAATTAACTTTAAAAAAGGGGTCTATCTTTAATATTTCACATGTTATTAAATTTTATTTATTTATTTATTTAATACTTCAAGCACAAAAATGTACAGAGGCGGACTTAATGCCATAGGCATTTTCTACCAGTCAACCTTTGGGTGATGGAGAGACAAACAGTGGTAGGTGCAATTACGTAAAATTGAGGAATAAAAATAAAAAAAACTTAAGTAATATATAAAGATACACATATACCTATTACAAACAATAAACATAATATATATGTCTGATTATATATAAATATAAGCACAAATAAATATACATAAATACACGAATATACTAAAACAAATAAGACAAACAATGGGAAAACATTAACGTTGTGATGATACTGCCAGCTTCCTAAAAAAAAAAAAAAAAAAAAAAAAAAACCCCCTAAAAACCTCCTAAATTTTTTGAGTAGCCTTAGCCATATCTCCTATTTATTGGCTCGATTTGGATTCTGTTTATTATTTCTAAAAGCTTATGAGTTATTTTATCGGATTAAGTAACATTATTTATTCAAATTGGTCGACTATGAAAAAAAAGCCTTTATAAAAAAAAAAACTATATATATTTTAAAAACACAAGTGTAAGTCCATAAAATCACAGGATTTTCAAAAAAAAAAATATTATAAGATAAAATGAAAAAAATAAAAAGATAGCCCGACCTTTGAACCTTTTAAAGTAAATACTTACCCAATAATTTTTCATTAATATTCAGAAAAATACGGACGGTCACATGCCCATGGGCGGCATTGTATAGTAATATGTAAAAAGTTAAATGCGTCCATAAAAAGTACATGTTTACCAAAGTACAATCGTTAGAATCAATCATCATTAGTAAGAAAATTTGAAATTTTGGGATTCGCTAGCGCATTCACCTTAAAAAAGTATTTCTTTCAATCCCCGTGAGTGATCATATAACTTCTATCTTTTCTCGCAATTGCCTTTTAACTAATAAATAATTTAACTTCCTGGTTCTAAAACTTTATTATTCACAGGTACTATGAACTCGTTATAATTCGTATGATTAGAATCTAAGCGAGCTTTTAAACGATAAGATTTCATGGGAAACCTTGGACTTAATTGCTGCTGGTCATCACACGGACTTGGGAACTGTGACTCATAACGAGAATCGTGAGAATGAGAAGAAAAACGCCATTATTTTATTTCATTAACCATGTTTTCCTGAAATACTGCTTAGAATTGAAACGTATGAATTTTCACAATTTTCTTTTTTTTTTTTCTATGAAAGGCGAGTGCAGGTTTTGGTCTCAACTTCCGTAATAATTCGTTATCTGTTAGCAATTTTGTTAAAGTCATTTTAATTCGATGTTTTGTGCATTAGTAACTGCACTTAGAAACAAATTTACCTCATGCTACTGGCTAATACAGATGCCATTTGAGATAATATAAGTGATGCGAAAAAAAAAATGGATTTTATTCTGAGACACAAAGGAAACAATATCTTATGCGCAGGATGATAAGAAGATTATCATAATACTTACTTAAGATATAATAATAGGTACTTTTTTTAAATAAAAAATATAAGTCAGAATGTCGCAATATGATATCCGACGATATACAAAAATGTGTTAATGAATTTTATGAAAATGACAATAGAAATCGAAATATTAAATTCAGGCTCTAAATATTCAAATATTTGTCGCCAAGAGGAAAATGAGGATGACCGCTTTCTTTGTAATAAAAATCACAATTCAGATTACGTCAAGATATAAAAAAAATGCTAATGTTGGAATTAAAAACATCACAATTTAACATTATTTTCCATCCCGTTATTCTAATAGAATACATTTATATAGATTTAGTATGATAGGAAAACGAAAACCTAGCTCAAAACATATCCTATTTTACATTTCTAAGGCTAACACTGCATGCTAATATGTTCTGCAAACAAGACAAAAAAAAATGAAAGCAGCACATGTCTTGTCCACAACTAACACACATTTATCAGATTCTGATCGTCGTTCTATTTACGTCAAGAAGTTATAATATATTCTACAGAGACAGACAAACAATTAATTAGAAATAATTCAGGTTGCGTAGGGAAGTGCTCTGGCGCAGGTGACACCGGACGCTCGGCTTCCGTCGGTCATTGTCGTGCGAACGTGCAATGCCTGCATCCATTACTGTTTTTTATCATCGACGTGGCCAGTTAGATTTTTAACTCACTCTTTACAAAGCTGACAATGGCCCATCGGTTCTAAATTTATTTATTTGAAAAAACTTAATTGATATGAGGTAAGTTAGCAACACTGCATTGCTATTTCAGTTTTTATCATTCATGATTCAACGCTTGAAATTTGGCTAACATGAATATTATTTTCTTACAATACTCGCCTTACTAACCTATTCGACTACGTACTCAATACATTTCAATTCTTTGAAATATGTCAATATTCTATTCAAATATATATCTGAAACTAATCAAATTTTCCGTGAAATGCACAGTTCTACAATTAGTTATAAATTCGTGCAAAATTTTTGTATACTGAATTATCGATTCACTGACTTAATAGTTAATGTCTTGATTGGTTTAAACTTATGTAGAATAATGTTTTTTTTTAAACCTTCCCCTCCCTTTTTTGTATTTGCAGTTGCAATATATAAATATTATATATCTATGTAACTCCCACAATTAAGACGAATCTAACGACACCTAATATGTTAAAATCCATCAAGCCGTTGAGGGTACAGAGACGCCAAAGAAATAGACATACATTCTTACATACATACATTCTCTCGTAAACCATTACCCTTCTTCTGGGACAGTTGAGTGAAAATTGTTAATAGATTTGTAAATACAAACAGAAAATTAACGTATCGATATTTGTATTTTTGTTGTAAAATTTAATGTTTTTTTTGTTAAATGTACCTTAACTATGTTGCACAATTTAATGTTATCAAAGCGTATGTAGGTAGTTGTATATGCCCGGAACATGGGTGTGATCGAAGGTTTGCATCATCAATTATCGTGTGTCTAATTTTTTGCATAAAACGGTGACTCTGCGACCAAATGTATTTATGCTCGCTCACGTGTTTAATTTTATGTATTTGTTTGTGTAATATAAATGACGGCACGTGATTGAGTTGGTTTAGTGAATATGGTAAATAAAAATATGATAAAAACTTTTTAAAGAGTCAGTTGCTAGTTCAGTAAGAGAATCAGCCGTATATTAATATTTGCGCCGGCGACCAGACTCAACGCCAATTTTATGTTGGATTTGTGCTATAAAAAAAAAAAAAAAGACTTCGATCAGAACCTTTTAACTACAAATCAAAATCGATCACCTGTCTCAAGATCTAATTATACAGATAGGATGTTTGAGAGTTAAAGATTTATCTCAATTCGTATCTACTTAAAATAAATGAACCCATCCTCTGTGCAGAGATACTCACTGTACCTACCTATCTGCGTTTAATTACTTCGTCAAAGAACTAATAAACGCTGAGCAAAATCAGTCTTCTAGGCATTTACAACCCTGAGTCATAAACAGGATGGTTCATGTGTTTTCATTTAAATACTGAAAAACAAGTTGTGCTATCTTCACGCTCTATTTCACCGAAGGAGTGACATAACTTATCGCATCCCTCATTTACATGTCCTATTTACAATGTAAGCGTGACTATAACAAATACTATAGTTCAAGACGGCAACTAATTCGCAGTACAAGAATGTATTAAAGTTTTAAGTATTTGCTACGCTCCACGCAAAAAGCATTCTTAAGATTTTGTTACGGTTATTGCTCTCAACATTATTGTTGCAAAGCTTGAGTCATTTGTTTATATAAATAATACCGTTATATCCAACCTTGCTTAAAATAAAGGTATGTATTTTAGAGGGCAAACTAATCAACCCATCGGTCGGTTACCGTACCAGTGCGCAACATCAATTTTCTCGTAGACCCCTGCTACGAGAGGTCACGTGGGACATCGGTGAATCACTACGCTGACCAAAAAATTTGGTGATCAAGGGTAAGGTTAAGTTTTAAGAGGAAAATGCATATAATCTCTTGGTATAATCTCATTCTGATACCCCCCGAAAGAGAGAGTGTGATCTGTGCACCTACCATACGGCCGAGTAAAAATATGCAACTATTCATTGATTTTGAAATCCAATAGTGCCAGCTCAAGTGGGAAAAAGGGAACTCAAAATTTGTGCGAGTGTAATTTGCCCCACCAAAATCAATTAATGGGGCACAGTGGACGACAACATTCTGAATATTCCAATTTGTCTTACTGAAGGGACAGATTGGTGGGGCAAAGTGGAATAATCCAAAATAGGTGGTTATGGCAAAATCTTTATCTTCACAGTGCTAGATAGAAATCACCTAAATACGTGAAGTATCTCATAGGACTCATAGCTCAAAAAGTGGCTGACCGAATCACAGGGTTAAGTTTCACTAACCCAATCGAGGAGAATGGTCGAAAAAGGGCCTATATTAAGGTGTTACTCGACCAATTATCACTAGAGCGCAATAGTTTTATTTCGTCATCACATCCGACGTCACCGCGGTCAATCATCGCGCTTGATCCCTACAGGTCGTTGGCATAGCTAGGCCAATGACCAATGCATTTCACATAATAAAATACCTATTTGTAATGTATGTAAAAACGGCGTGGTTTTTATTAAAGGAAGACTTTTGTGGGAGAATTCAGAGCACATTTTTAAAATTTTGGGCGATTGCTTTTGTAGTATGTAACAGTCTTAGAGGTAACCTGAATCAACTCATGAAGATATTATTAAAAAAATCGTACCTTTTTAAAGGTACGATTTTTTTAAAGTGAATTTGCTCTTGTGGTTACGTGCTAAATTACTTAAACGTAACTTTACAGGAAATATTATCAACAGGTTTTTTCAGGAATTGGAAGACACCTATACTTTCAAATAAATAGAAATATGTTTTCTTATTTTTCTTTTTATGAGTTTAACACTTTTTTTTTAAGTCACACACACGTGTGTTGGAAGAAATTTGCGCGAACACACGTCACGTTAGACTTGCGCAAGCCTAAATTCGCGCAAGTAAATCGTTTCGTGTGTGGCTAGCATAAGGTTCAACCCACCAAGATTTAATTCTATTATTTCGTGGTTTATCGAGAGTTAAGGGACATTTTTACTTACTACGAAAAATATATGAAACTAAGTTTATTTTTTTAACACAAATCTAAAGCTCTTGACCTTCATCTGACCTGATGCTAAGTGCTGATCAGGCCAAAGTTAGAAGCGTGCTTCACCCGCAATCCTCAACCACAGAGGAACTGGCTATCTTACCTCTAACTACCGAAATATAACAATGCTGTGACAGACTTAGATAAGATGGTGGTATCTAGCCAAGTGGACTTAGAACAAGCCCTACTACCAATCGAACAGAATTTTTTTCCCACGCTGGGAATTGAACCCCGGGACCTCTGGGTCTGAGACAGGTGGTCTTTTAACACTAGACGACAGACAGAGGTGGTTAAAAAGTACTTTTAGCTATTCATCACTTTGGTAATATCTATGAACTGATTGATATTCATGAGCCGCATATTGAATCGTGATAAAAGGCAATGCCCTAATTAGAAACAGCCAAGTACACTCGCTCCTATTGTTGTCTGGTAATTATAATGAATGGTTAACAGAAGTATTAGCGAAAATTACTGCTATTAGAATAGAATACTTGATAGTAGGTGGGGTTTTTTAAATACGGTAACAATCTAAATCTTACATGCACAAATACCCAAACCCAAAAAAATATTATTTGTGGGCCAAAAGGAATTGAACCTTAATATTAAAACGCAAAAAGCAATCCCTCAGCAACTGCTATTACACAAATCGAGTCAATCAAATGTTGATTTGTATTTCAATGCCTGTATAATTTCAAACCCAAAAATATAGGACATTTTTAGCTTAACAACAAGTCAACAACAAAATTCAGTTTGATATCCCACAAATAATATTTACTCTGTACCTAGAAATTAGATCAAATTGTTAACCGCTGAACAGGTCAAGGCGGTAGGTCAAATTGCATCGACACATTGTAAACCTAAGTATATGTTTACAATGGAAACGATTTCAAAATAAGAAACAATTAAATACAAACAAAGTTGCCGTTATGAATATGCTAACCTATTTGAAAAGGCATTTGGGATGCGTCACGTACCAACAGCTTCTGCTGATACTCTTCTCCAAAGCTAGCAGGCCTGATATATAGTCACCATCTGTGGGGAAGAAAAACGATTGGTTATAAATCTAACTTTTAGGTCTGAGGGTGCCATGCTGAGATGTCCACAGAAAGGTTCTTCCCCAATCGATACTGATTAATTTTCAAACAATGACCCTGAATTTAAAAAGACACACTATCAAGTCAATGTTTTCAGTCAGACTGTACTGAGAAGCCTGATTTACACTGTGCGATATACTTGCCAGTGGCATATGTACCTACATTTTTCAAGCAACAATAAATGTAGTGCCGTCTAACCAGTGTTTGGATGATGCAAGTCATTTGATGCTTCAATTTTATTGTGGCATATAAAAAACAGACGATAAAAGTTACACTTACTATGCTTAAATGGCCGATAATTTTCCAATCGTAAAACTCAAAAAAAAACCGCAAATGTTATAAAAAAACGTATATATTATGGAACGACGACTAAATTAACGTTTACAAATTGGGTATATTTTATCACTTTCACGCTTCCCCTTTAAATTGTAAACTTTTATTATCTTATAACAATTTTCGCGCAGTCCATGTCGGAAACGATTTGTAATTAAGATTCGAAGTCACCTGTCACATGCCGCAATACGACATTGCTTGTAGAGATTGTGATAGTGGATACTTGCGTGCAAACATACACGGCATAGCAGTGAATTGCAGTGAAGGCTTTCAGAAGTCTAGGTAACTAAGACCTATTGCTAAACTTAAGAGCCTTTATTCTGTAAATTGGCAACGTCGCAAATAGATGTCAAATATTTCGCTGTTTTGATTAATTTGGCATTATTACTGTATGGAAATATAAAATTTGGCTAGCTAGCGAACTAGAATATTAATAATGAATTGCAATTATAAAACTGAATTTGATGTTGTAACCGTTTTAGGTGTAAAAAAGGCATTTGGAAATTTTCCAAATACTTTTTTTCCATCTATAACAAAAAATTCGGTGTTACGATATTAATTATTGCATTTCATAATCAATATTTTGCGACGTTGTCAACTTTTAAGATAAACAATATTAAACAAATCTAGCAATATGGCAAAGTTTATATCGAAAAACTTTGGAAATGTAGTTAATTACTTAAAAAACATTGATTTAATTAATGAAATAAGATAAGAAAAAGTCTTGCCAACAATTATTAAATGTTCACCTGCTAGAGAAAAGTGCAGTTCTCGCAGCCGCAGCCCTAATTTTTGTTACTTGCACTCACAGATAAAATTGTTTTGAACTGGTAAGGAACCATTGGTTTTTGAAATAGGAACCCGTAAGAGCCTCCACGATTTTAACAAACTACGATCAACGAATGATCGAGTGGTTATTTTGCTGTATCACCCGCTGTAATGAATAGATCATGAATAGGTTTGCGTTTGAGCAATATAACTGCCTCTTTTGAACCTAACAGGTAATGTTTCTATGACTGGCTTCTTCTTATTTAATTTGTATTTACTGACTTGTTAAAGCATTACGAAGTGTAATAGTTTGTTTGCATGAATATGAAAAGAATAGACTCAGAGTGATACACACAGTTTAATAATCAAATTAAAGAAACATAAAAAGATCGATCAGAAAATCTATAATTCTGTCTTTCAGTAAACGATGTCGTTCTACCTATCATAGAAGTTTTATTAATTTAACATGACATAACAGTATCCCTAATAAAATTCATCACAGTTTAAATCCATCTAATTGATTCCTTACCCTGAAAACATAAAACAACACCACCGACATTGCTCCACATATCAACCTGTAACTAATAGTCCCACCTGTCTGTCCTAAATAGTAAACAAAGGATTTATTTACCTGTAGGTGCAGTCGACCTATGAAAACTAGAACATACTTAGAACCTTGTCAAATTAAACGAGCCTAAAAGCGTGCTGAAAAAAGACATATCGCCAACGTAATACAGATTGCTACTTCAAATGACAAGTAACGAGTTTAATGTGACAAAGTCCAAAAGTGATCAACGTTTTCGTATACAGTCAAAGCATCTTGAACGTAGAGAATCGGTGTCACAGCGGCGCGGGCGCAATTCAGCCGGGACGCTAGTAAAGGGGGCGCGAAACATGAATATGCATGGCACCTCTTTGTTGTAGCCAACTGTTTTGAACTCTGCGTGTACAATTGACGTTTGCTTCAAGTGACTCAGTAAGATCTTCGCGGCAGGTTGGTGAATGTTGAACGCTTATTTAGCGTCTTTATTTTCAGTTGAGATAATGAACATAAACATTAAGATGTGTCCTATTTCATGACGTTTTTGTTAGAGTTCCAAGTCCCGTCAAAATCTTTGACGAATTTGCATAAATGCATTCATAGGTTTGTATCTGGAAGATGTTGCTTACTCGTAAGGCATAGACTCCTTTGAAAATTTTCCATAGACTGTTGATTGAAGTTTTCCAACCAATTCAAACAAAAGATCACGCTTGTAACACGGTTTTGCCCGTCTTCTAAAGAAACTACTAAATAACAAAGACTTACCTACCTTAAATAATTACAATGTTAAATTTCAAAAGCTAATTCGCTAACTATTATTATTGTCACTGAAAAATTACCCGCATTTCATTACGCGGAAGATAAGATAGTTTGAAACTGTGACATTAATTTAACCCTCACCACGCAGCGTGCAGTTACAAACATTGTGGTGATAATCACAGGAACCCGTCAGCACTACATGGTGGTCCTTAATGATAGAACCGGAGTAATTGAACACTATCAAATTCACATTACACATAGCAATCATTAGAGGAGTACTGGAGTTAATATTTTACACAGTCTCCCACAGAAGAAAGGTGTGATTTGATAACACCTTATTAGTAACGTTATTACTTTAATCGTAATAACTCCAATTAAGTAACGTGGAGTAACAATATTTTAGTAACTACATGGTCTAAGATATTTTTATAATTTAATATACTAAAAATAAACTGACAAAACCATTTTACTGTCCTAACATTAAAGTTTATTGCCAAAAGCAGGTGCAATAATTTTATATGAAGCCATAATATTTAATGCAAGCAATCTGCGCGCACGCGTTGTCGAAAAACTTGACAAAATCATATTCTACATCGACACAGCACCTGCACAAGATTTGTGATAGCCATCACACAAGTGAAGCAGCCAACAGGCACAGGTTAGTCTGGTTTGGCACAGCGATTTAGGATTCCTTTATGTTACACGTGGTTTCCATCTTAGTAAGGATACAAAGGAAATACTAAAACTGTACCAGCTGCTTGTTATTTCGCAATTTGTTAAATTGTACAGATATAATCTTAAAATGTAACACATTGTTGTGTTTTTGAGCTGGAGATTTAAGGACAGCTCCCGTAATTCGTTAAATTATCTGAAAATTGCATTCGTTATTGTTAACACGACCAGCCTAATCAGTTGCCATGTAGGTACCCTATAATATGCCAGATATTGTGCCACCAAAAACGGACATGCCAACTAGGAGTTGTGGCTCCTCTTCAGTTATGCATGCATAATGTTGTACAATCTATGGACCTACAATGGACTAGGTTACTACAATAGAATTGTTCAAGTTTTAACTGAATAAAATAATACTTACTACTTCTTTTTCATCAAATAGCAAGTCTATTGAGTCGAATCCTATTTTTTTGTGACTAAGTAAAGAATATTTATTAAATAGAATTCCTTTAAAATTTTCAACATTCCCCTTCCAATTATATAATGTTCGCGCAATTACAGACAAGTATAGTCAGTTTGTTCTCCTTTAAGAAATGGTCAGACCGTATATTTTCCTTACATTACAACAGTGAAAGAAAAACATACAGGACGTCAGCTGTCCACCCACGTTATTTTTAAATGTCAAGTAAAGGAAACGAGTTATTTAATGGTACCTACACCTACTGTGATGATCGTAGGTGATGGGTTAACAACCTATCATCTACGGTGTGTTATTATCATAAGTTACGGCATTTTCGACTTCTTTAAGACTTCTTCAAACTACATATACGATATTGCTGTCCCGGAATTAGCAATGGGCAATGGTCTTTCTAGGAAAACTTCATCCGGTTGGTAGGTCCCAATTTAGTAAAATTAAAAAGACAAATGATTTAAAAGGTGTACATTTCAAACATTATTTTTGGTTCTTTTGGCAGTTGTTTAAAATCAGTTAAGAAAATAAGAGAAAATGCTGTGAAAATCTAGCAATAAATAATAATGTCCCACATTTCTGTCTTTTGTTGCATATTCTGAAAAACCGAATAAGCTTAGACTTTCCTACGCATTAAATTAATATACTTTACTGTCGTATCTACTTGCATGATCGCATTGCTATTATGGGACACCTTAATTAAAACAATTATAAAACGCCAGTCACTGGAGAGGACAAAAGTGTTGGCATTTAACTTTTAATCACTCTCTGCCTATCCGATGACACAAAAAGCTGCGAAAAAATAAATCAGCAGGTGGTGTTCGATGACAGTCTCGATTAAATTCACAAGCCCCTGTTAAGTGACACAAAAGCTAATTGTACCGACTGACAAATAGCCTTGTTAGGAAGGCATTTGTAATTGCAGAGCGCCCACAGTACCTTGGCACTTGGTTAAACAGGGAATTAAACAGAAATGTTCTTAATTTGACATACTGTTGACAGCTTTCTTCGCAAGCAGCACTGTCCTGAGATGTCAACTTTTACTGGACACCCTGTATTTCTAATTGCTTCCCAATAAAAACCGTAGATAATTTAGCGTCTGTCCTGTCGTCTGGTTTATGCGTATTGCTAAGAAGCTCCTTCTAATCAATTTGAATTATGATCGATAAAATTGGAGCTAATTTTGATGTGCTGCAAAACAGTGTAAAAATGTTAATTTCTATTGTTATATTTATCCAGTTAAAGTTCACTTTAATAAAGACGTATACAATTTGTAAAAAGGCGTTGGGTGACTGTTGTTTAATAACAAAATAAAATATAAATAAGCAGACACATAAATTTTACTGCTGGAAATTTACGATGTTAAAATACATTGCATAACGTCTTTTAAATCCAGAATTTAAACACTATATTTTTCTTCAAAACATCTTACTACAGCTATAATTTTCCATGAGACGTACGTACCAACTTGATGCCATAGATAAATAATAAACATAGGCCGAGCTCATCAAAGTTACTGCATCCGCGTAATGAGTATAGAAGATAAATTGCACACCTGTAATGACGGTCTTACGGGAAGATTACGGGGCGAAACATACCATAATAAAACTGCCAGTACAATTAGTAAATCATAACTCATCATAAGTCGTGTTTTACAAACTCAAAGTGGGGTCCGCGCGTGCATTCTTGAAATTACAGTTCAAATTCTACCCTTGACCGTTGTAATTCAAAACAGAATTAGCCCAATCTTTATTAATATATCATCTTTCGCGTCATAAAAGAGTCGTTCTAAAAATGGAAACACGATGCACCTGGCATATGCAAGTAAACTAGACTACCGTTCCCAATTCCCATTGAACACTTACGACATCGTCTTGTAGCCCTGCACTACAGACGCAAACTCGTTTGGTCGATACTCAATTTCGTAACATTTCGCCTCTGTGGGGTCTGTGTCTTGGTCAGGGCCGCGGGGCAGCAAGAAATGGGGGGAGACGTGGGGAGGGGGGCCTGCGCCCGCGCAAAGCGGAACGCCAGATCGTGCTGCACCGCCGAGCGCGACCGCTAAAGCAGCCTCGGCTCTTGAATTGCAACATCGCTTGCTTTGTAATAGTTAGGTGTTGCCGGCTATGTCGCGTACTCGTCTATGTTATATCCCGCTCTTATGGAAAAATTAATAGTTTAAATATTGAAAAAAACTGAAATATGCATACCTACCGTTATGCTCTCTTCTTTTACTGTCTTCTCAATGACGGCTCTCCAATAGGCGTGGTGACAAAAAAAAAAAATCCGTCTGGTAGATTATTAAAAAATATTGGACTCGTATTTTTCTTTATTTACGTAATTAAAAGATTACGGCAATACATTAAGTTAAAATGTGGTATTGAGACGTAGCGAGACCTCACTCCCCAACTTAAATGCCTTTTAACTAAACCATTTTTTATTAATATGATAAAGCAAAAAATACATGTCTAATATTTATTTATTATCACAAAAAATTTGGTCCGTCACCAATTTTTCATTTTTTTTTCCAATCAACATCCCTTGGTAACTTCAGTTAAATATTAATTATAATATTTTTTTCCAGTTTTGATGAAAACAATGATATCCTTATCACATTTTTTAAATTTGCATAGATGGTATTTCAGCTCAATCCCTAAAATAAACATGAAACACACTGGACAGGTAGTGTTAAAAAGGATTTTTTTATTTAGAAAAATACGTGTGCGGACGGGGGCCCTCGTCAGGCACAAAGTTCCTGTCGCGATACTCGTACACACACACATACTCGCATGTAATAAATAGAAAGAGACTGAGAGAGGGAGAGAGAAAGTCGCATGGAGAAGGCATAACGCTTTTTCCTTACGTGACGATTTCTACCAGTCAACTCCTACTGCAAGCCGCCTTAAAGCTTAGGTCAGACTGTCAGGGTAGCCCGCATCCGCACGCACGAATTCAAATTTTCTTATTGCAGAAAACGTTCGCGGCCGTATCAAATATTTATTTATAGAATTATAATCATAAAAATCATCAATACAACTCTCTACCACACAACACCCAGCCAACCGTCAGGTTGCATGTTGATTAAAATATGACTGACTAAATAACTAACCTAAAAACGTAAGAAAAATTAACTGTCACGAACTTCGCTCCAAAAACAAGAAGAAAGAAAGGTGCTAAGTTTAGCATCAACTATGAATCTGCATCTGCTTGTCCTATACATCGATATCCTCGCATACATTATAATACAATCGTTCAGATAGCCCTATTAGCAAACAGTATCAATCATAAATTATTTCTAACAACAAAAATAAATTGATATTGATTAAATCTTGAATATTTATTATTCTAATAAAATTCTTGCACTACTTTCTCAACGACGATCGCCTACTTGCGATAATGTTCGTATCTTTAATCAATAAAAGCAATATAAACATTATAATGTATGATGGGGAATATAACAAAAGTGGAACTGCGGTGTCGGCCGGCTCGTAACCGGTCGCGTAAGTCTCATAACGTTATCGTCACTGATGTAAGCGCGCGCGCAGGCGCAGGGGCCGAAGAAAGGAGTCGCATGCGAAATAACCACTAGAAGCTTCCAACAAAAAAACGCATTCAAATAACGTAAGCATTTTAGGGTTCGACTAAACCGTCCTATACGACAGGTATGACATTTTTAAGGGATTTCGCAAGAATGGAATTTATTTTATAGATACAAAATCTGATGCTGAAGAAGCGAATGAAAAAGAGAATTAAATTGAAATATTAAACTTGAATGATGATCCACAACACATAAAAACATAATGACGCAGAAAAATGGGTCGCGCCAAAGAAAAGTTCCCACAATTATGAAAATTAAAAAATATTGATAAAACCATCAAAGTCTATCAGTCAAATGAGGCAAGAAAACATATTTCCATAAGTCAAACGGCGACCTGAGGTCGTCGATCTTACGGACCAGTGAGACCGGATCTCGGAGGAAACTTTTTATGTGACCAGCGACTCAGCGGTAACATATTTACCCAAGAAACGGCCGACATTACCACCGACACGAATATGTTCCGTTTAATTTTAATTAAACGCATGTCTTTATATTATTATCTTCATATTTAATTAAGTCATAAGTGTAACTTCTTAATCTGTTGTAAAATATGCGAGCACATTGTGTAGAATTTCCACATCGTGGTGCTATGCTTCGCAGACACATCTAGCGAGCAAGCATACAAGCCAACGTGTATCTTGGTTTATACGAGTACTTTAGGTGCTAGCGATCCGCCCTTACTTCGCCGGGTGCAATGGCAACATGTAATAGCATGGAGATTTCTGTGCTAAATCACCAGGTATACACACAAACCTTCCGAAATAAATGCTCTAAATCATGGTAAAAAGCACGTCCAAATTAAGATAGTTGTAGATGTAGATACCTACTCAAATCACATAGGGAAGTGTGAGTAAAGTAAAATGGACGAAATATGATAATATATAAAACAGCGAAATCATTAAATCAATGTCCCCAACAAATGAAAATAAAACATTCAAACCCGATATTTAAAATATTCATAAACATCAAAATCGTAGTCTTGAAAAATAGACAAGTAATGGAGGACTGGTGGCCCGTATTCCTTAGAATGTTTAAATAAAATCTATTTTTAGAATATTTATTTTTATTATTTTAGAGGATTTAAATATGTCTCGGCATTGCTACGAATGCCTACGGATCTACGAACTACACAAGTGATCCGTTTTATAAACTTGAAAGAACTTATAAATGTTGCTATTTTGTTCTTCTTCTTCTTCTTTGCGTGTGGTTAGTGACTAACCTGGTGTCAGAGTTTTAAAGCCGCCATTGGGCCTCTGACTTGGCTTCACATACAGTCGAGAAATATCTCTCGGGCATGCCGGTTTCCTCACAATGTTTATAATTGGGTACAACCTGCAATTTATTTATATTTAAATTTAAATAATCACAATTAAAATTGCTATTCGTCTGAACGTTAAGGTATTCTGACGTAATTACTTATTTAAACGAAACCTTTTTAATTGGTCAAGGTCAGTAAATTATGGTAATCATCTAGTAAGTTATCAACAGCAAATAAAAAAACAATAGCTAGAGTCACAGGGGTGCTCGCTTGGGACCAAGGGAATCCCAGGTGACACAGTCCTTATCATCTTCTTATTCTTCGCTTCGCTTTTGTCAGACCGGTCATCGTCACGATGAACTTTGATCTCCCTCCATCTGGTTCTGTTACATGACAGTCTGGTACAGTGTCTTATACCACCTAAGTAACAAAACTCTAGTTTTGAACCGTCATTTCCACAAAACCTTATAGGTAACTCCCTATTTACGAAGGTTTCACCGAAGCACGTTTTTTTTCTGAGTTAACTACAACAGTAACGATTTTTGGTATCTCTTAAACTCGGGAGAGACGTAAGAACATACCTTCTCCGTTTAATTTAAACAAATATCAGACATCAAAAACGTCTTCTTTTGTCATTCATTACTTATGTATTCAAAACTTAATTTCGTAAATAAAACAAGTATTCAAGTCTTGTTTTTCTCTTCATATTCTATAATTTGTAAAACTTCATCATTTGTCTCTCAAATTACATCATAGTGAAAACATTGCACTTTATAATACAACCAGTTAATTCAATTAACAGCTTCTTCAGTTTATTTTTAGTAAACTATATTTTTTGTCAATATTTACTAGCATAGCGTTTGACTTCCAAACGACTTTTGCCACATCGTTCTTTGTAAATTGATTCAACAGGATTCTCCTCAATTATCGCCTCGAAATGAAGTTTTTTTAACAATGTTTACATACACTCAGGCACCGGTTTTACTGTTTATTTAATATTCTAGACGCAACGTCGCTTTATTTATTTAACGTATAAATAAGAAGTCACGTTTCTAGGGGTTTTTTTGCGAATTTTTCAAGGATTGACAGATGTCTGTTTAAAAAATCTTTTGTATAGTTCCTGCTGGGCCCTTTTAGATAAGGGAAAGATATTTTTGGTGATGCTCTGAGATAGAAATCTAGGGACAAACAAACATAATTTATTGAAGAAAACGCGAAAAACGTGCGCAGTAGATCGAGCAAAATACCTAACTACCCTTAAATGTATGGCCACCTTTTTTTCAGTTTCATTTACTTTAGTGTATTTACAAGCTTTTTATTAGCTTGCTCCGTTCGTATGTGTTTCCAGTTATTCCAATTGTCATCCATTTTTGAAGCTCATGCTGGCATCCCATTGAGCTGAAATTTGGCATACTTATATAACTATAGAGACATTTAAAAAATATGATACCATGGAGCTGGTTTGATAATGGAGCCCGAAAATGGCCATAGGAACTCCTCAACTAAACAAGATAGCGTCGTTGAGTTTTTAAACTCGTTACTTTTGTCTTGACAAGAACTATAGCGCAAGATGGTGTCCAGGGTCTGATGATGGAGCAGGAAACTGACTATCGGAACTCCTCAAACAACATCGTATTTGGACTCATTGGTTTTGTATTTACATATGCTATTACACTAGGTTCTGACCAGGACCTGATGATGGAGCCGGCAGTTGGCCATTGGTACGCCTCAATCAAACAAGATAACACCATCGTGGCTGGAGTCATTGGACATGTATTGACACTTGCTATTACACTAGGTGATGTCCAGGGTCTCATGATAGAGCCGAACGGTGGCCATAGGAACTCCTCAACAAAACAAGTTAGCACAATTGTGTTTGGACTAGTTGGCTTTATCTTGACAAGTACTATAGCCCAAGGTAATATGCAGGGTCCGATGATGAAGCCTGAAGGTGACCACAGGAACTCCTCAACTAAACTAAATAGCCCTGATGTGTTTGGGCTCGTTAATATTTTGTCGTTACAAAAACTAGACTAAGGTGTAGTTCAGGCTCTTATTATAGAGTCACTGGAAATCCTCGACCTTACAAGATACCCCTGTAGTGTTGGGCTCGTTGGATTTGTGAAGGTGCTAGAACAGATATTTCTACAAATTCTAATGCTAAAAAGTACAAAATAAAATACATATAAGTAAATATCTTTTTAAAAACAAGCTTTTAATGAACTAAAAACTACTAAATAAAACTTACGTAAACATAGAGCTTTAATATCTTCTTAAAAGCTTGAGGCTTATCTTTAAGTGTACGAAAGACGTTTACGCCTCAAGCTTTTAATTTTATTTATTTATTTAAGCTTCTCGCACACAATAATGTACAAACGCGGACTTAATATATAAAAAAATACGTGTGGCACTCGAGGACTGCCGCGGTAAAGCTATTGCATAGCATATATTCAAAAATAAGAAGATAATATTGTTGATTTAAAATATTTTTTTTAAAAAATACCCCTATACCCCCCCCCTAAATCGCAGAATTTGCACAACCGTCAATGACGTCTGCCCTCACGCGTCTGCCCGCGTTCGGGTCGCGCACTCGGCGATCGCGCATCATTGCCTATCCCGCCCCTCCACCCTCGTTCTGCGCGCCCGCCGTCGACTCATCGCAGGTCATTCTTATCGTTCTAACTTTTAAAATATTAGTCCAAATTACTTAGTGTAAAAGACAAATTTTATCTACATTAAATACCGAAAGCGATGAAGGTATTTATTTTGATACGAATTAACTAAATACTCTAAAATATGCAACTTAAAAAAAGTATTCAATTTAAATGTATTTATAGCTCACTATTTTGGCTATAATGGCTTCCACATAAAAGGTAGATATATGCTGTCGCGGACTTTTATTTAGAACTCTTTAAGACAAACAACCCCACAATACATTCTTTTCATGTAACTCCAGCGGTTTAGGCAGCGCACGCAAAGATAGATCTCAGAGGGCAGGATTTTTTCCGACTTACTGGATACTTATCGTTATATTATGGCTAAATCACATAAAATCTTTATAAATTGTAGCCTATGTGTTATTCTGATATATAAGCCGCATTACTGTAAAGTTTCATTAAAATCCGTTCGGTAGTTTTTGCGTGAAAGAGTAACAAACATCCATCCATCCATCCTCACAAACTTTCGCGTCAGGTTTTTTTTTCGTTACGGAATTTCTACATTCGGTCGCCGCGCTCAGAGTCTCCGATAAAAGCTATGCAATAGCTTAAAATTGTAGTTATTGTTTAATAAAATCTTGTTTTTATAAAGAATTTTACTTATATTTTAATTGTATATAGAATAGGATATCGATATGAAAATAGGACACCTGTATTAAATTAACATGCATCTGCATTAAACGGGATGAGTGGCTATAAGCTTATGCTGCCAATATCCAGTGCATCCTGTACTGTGCGTCTGCGTATGCGTCTTACTGAATCTTTTATTTCAGTTCTTAACTTATCGAGAATTAATTTGAAAAAATGTTAAACGGATCAAGGATCAAGAAAAAAATTACCTTACTTTTATAATATTATCAAAACTGAAAGATTCTAAAATAGAACAAACAAAGTCAAAAAAGGCGATAATGTTCCAAAATCGTCAGATTCCCTTTCAATATAAATTTCACTGGCTAAACTCTGTGAATCCCGCTACATGACCCGTACGCATTAGGGCAGTGTGTGTTGGTTATGCTCGGCTATACATAACTATAACTACACAGTGGTCGCACGAACCGTCTGTATTATGCGCAAGCACAAATCGTCCGGCATTCCTGCGCCGGCGCGCCGAGCGAGACAGACATGAAGATGATGTCATGTGTTCTCGCTCTGCACTCGCAATCCTTTCCTTTCTACCTGTTGCGCTGTTACAAAAACCCGGTCCTTAGGGCCGCTACCTTACGTGTACTGAATGAGGATTGCGGGAGGCTACGGCTCGGCCCATATAAAGATAGGGCAAGGGCTATTATACATACAAGCCGACGACGCGAACCAAAGCTCGTCAGGAGTCTTGGGACAATATTTACCGTGGGGATGGCGGGCAAAAAACGTGCGTGCCTATGTGAGACGGTTGCATAATAGCTACTCGTTTGGGGAACGGGAACCGTGCGTGATTGGTGCTCGATTGAAATAAAATTGATGTGAGATCAAGTGAGTAACATTGCATGGGAATGTAGCCGGTTTTCTGAGGGGCTAAAATTAAGCACATTCATGTAATATTATAGCTAGTTTCGTACATTGATGACTTTATCACGCAAACATTTCCCGCCTATTTTCGTCTTGAAAAACTTTACCACAAACAAATTCATGAATTCGTTGGAGTAACTACATACATATTTGAATATTACGCCTGAAGTAGGTAATCTATTCATTGAAATGGCCCATGCATAAATGCTATTGCTACGTTTATCATTCTAGAGGAGGGAATGACATCAAGTTATTTTTAAAGTACAGCCAACAAGAAATTTCGATAGTTAAATCGTGATTGTATTCCAAGTTCTAAATCCGAACGATCCAATCTCGATAGCACGAAGCTCGATCGTGACGTGGCTGACATTCGCCGCGCATGCGCGGTCCGTGATCTTGGCAATGGTGGCTGCGGCGCGGCAACCATCGCTATTGCGGTCGCTGTACCCGGCGCCCGCCCCGCGCGCCCCGCAGCCCGCCCCGCCGCCGCCCGCGCACCACGCAGCCTTTTGACAACCGGTATACGTAGGTAGGTAGTTAGCTACACGTGAACATGCCTTGAGAATTTTCTGACGTTTAATTCACGTAACGAAGAGTTCTCACAATTGAACTTTTAATGGAACTTATGGACGTCGTAGAACTCTACACGAGCTCAGAAGATTACAACATTTTACAAGTTTTTATGGAAACAACAATATAATTTTCATTTCGATACAGGTATTAGCCATTATTAGAAGTCATAGTCATAATAGTTATTTCTAAATGGATAGTGTTAAACCGGTAGGTGGTAATAAATTGATGCTTTTAATAATCCTACCGCGAAATATCTAAGCACACAATGGTGTGTTCACTGGCTGTACTAATGAATAAATAAAGCTATTTATCAGCAGAGTACCGTTTCAATAGATTCAGTGTTTTAGGTCACAGGACATGAACATGCATTATCGATATATCCTACTTCCGCATTTGCGCAAAGTAACACAAACATTGCCACAATGTTTCTAAACTTATTCAATTAGCCGTACGACTTGTTTATTATGTATTGTTGAAACTGCTGTGCCTGAGAGGTATCGGAATTGACATTTTCATGTTACTAGAACTTATTAAAAGTACACCGTAGACATTTCTTACAAGTGACATCGGAAAAGTAAATACCAATTTATGGCCACACTGCCTATAGTCAAAGGTAACTAAGGAGTCTTGAAAATATTGGCAACGTCCTGATTCCTGCTATACACTTAAAACAACATTCTGTAATCACCAACTTGATTACCATGCATTAATACGAAAATGCACCTTGCATCTTTTGGTCTTTAGGGATACCAATATTCACCAATTATTTAATTTTATACAAAATTTAAATCCAAATGCATTACTGTTGTTGTTTTTCAAAACAATTAACATTTTTTCCATACAAGCTGCTGCCTTTTCCATTACTATCGAAATCGATTTTACTTTTATTTTCAAGTTTACTTTTCTCTCTGAGCAGTATTTGCAAATGTGCACAACCTTTTACCATTTAAAACGGCATGTCTATATTTATTGAATATTCTTTCTATAAATAGTGTCAATTGATACGCAATTTACTCGGTATTTTTAGATCGTGACCTTCTCGAGAAAGACATTGCTTTTTACAATTCTATTGTATGTGACTTAAATGTATGTATTTGTATGGACTTAACCTTTTCTACTATTTTATAAATAAGACTTCTTTTAGAAAATTTTGCATTATTACATATCTGTCGTTGCAGACAACAGTAAATATAGCTTCCTCAAAATGCACCAATAAATAACCTTCTAGTACATCCGGTACCAGTTTAAAAACTTAATAGGTTGGAAATTCCGCTATTTTATTATTTCATAGGTATCGTGCAAGATTTTGCTTCGCGGGTACCTACTTCCAAAAACCCTAATTCGACGGCCAATTTAAAAAATATGTGCTATTGATACGACTTTAAGGAAAAGAGTTATAATTAGTCAACTTATAAAAAAAACATTGACTCATCTATATCGGATTTGATCCTGGACTTTTCCCAAACATTATGGCTGATGATGTGCGACTCTCATCTTACCTCGAAGACATCTTTATTGAAGACAAACGGTGGTCCCGAAGAATTTCCCATCGGCAAAAATGACGAACATACATACAAACTTTTACTCCCCGTTTATCCCTTAAAGAAGTGAATTTTCAAAAATTCATCCTGTTTTCAAATATCCACCTATATTATACAACTCTTGTCCAATTTTTTTCTCGTAACCGCAGCGGTTTAGGCTGTGCGATGTCTGTCAGTGAATTTAAGACTTATATTAAGTTGATAATCGAAGGTAGGTATATAAATGTAATGACTATATGACTTACGATTGCATAGCTATCATAGGAAATACTTACCATAGACACAACATGCAATCAAGTTCTAGACCAGTTTAGGTACGATGACGTTCATATCAGACATATTTATTTTAAAATATTCACTGTTCACCCGGTGCGGGTGATAACGCTCTTTGAATCACGTAGGCGATGCTACGAGTACGACCTACGTCCTCGTTCTATCACGTGTAATTTGTATAATTTACGTGCAACTATCATCACATAAGGTGAGACGTTTGAACTAATGTGTGTAGAATATACATGGTTATTATTCTTAAATAAGGGTCAATGACATAATAAGAGGAGAGAGGAAAACTTATCATCTATATCACAATTCGAGTTATGATGGGAACGATACGTCGGATAGCTTAGGAAGAGGGTTACGTTCGGCACAAATATTGTAATTGTTTTTCAAGTTCGTAACCTAACCCGCTACCTCGTTAGTATTTCGGGTCAGGTTCGGAATAATTCGGAAAAAACTATGCAAGATTGACGCAAAACAAGGAAGAATGAAGTAGATAAAAGAGAGGATGATTATAGAAAAAGTGGGATGAAAAAGTGTGATGATATTTTATTAATTTAATATAAAAATCATCAGATTATCTGAGACGGTACCTAATCAAACAATATTGTTTCATCAGTTGGTGTCATTTAAAAAGTAAATGATAATTATATCTGCTATTTGCTGAAAAGTAAACGAAAAAATATTCTTGAATATACAATTTTTGTAAATTAAAATACATATTTATATTTAATTTTCTTCTAATTAGCGAATCATATGTAGGAATAATCGGCTGTTCAAAGCAATTTGTTGCATTTTTATTGACAGCAGTTAAAACTCAATTAACTAGGTTATTTAATTGTTTTACACAAGTCAAAATAAAGATGTTTTTAAACGACTTTATTTTTATATTTCAATAACTTACCTAAAACGATTCCAGTCTTAAGCATTTTTGTAAAGATATTATTATTTACTTAGCTAATCATTAGCCCCCTTATTCATAAACGCTGCTTAAAGTTAAGTCATGATTACCGCCTGTTTAACCATACATTTTTGACGTTGAAACGTTTATGAATAAGGGGATAGATATCCAATTTTGATGATATTGTACACTGGTTAGAATTTATTTTATTCGTTGTTTTTTTTTTAAAGCATCGAAAGCTGTCGTTGATGTAATCGAGATATCTTATTATGCAACACATTTTCGTAAACGATTAAGAGTAATCTGTTTAATTTTGACAGTTCAACAACATTCATTGCGTTATTTACCTTGTTGAGCAGATTTTTTTTCGAACTTATGAAGCAATGGATTCGCAATCAGTTTCAGAACGATTCAGATTCTGATTGATCGTGTATTACGCAATTAGGGTACAGTTCAATATTGAACTCCCGTTTTGGTCCACTTGAAATAGGAAACGTTTTGGTCCTATACTTCCCCAACAAACAGTAATCGATTGCAAAATATCAAATGATTAGATTGAATTAATATTTCAACATTGTATAAATAAGCACCCTGACTCAATACTATTAGAAAATTCGTTTAAAAATAACAAAAAAAAGAACAAGTTCTAACAACATCACTCATACAAGTCATACTTAAACGAATGCGACGCTTCATAACAAAATGGCAGGCTCGTGCGACCAATTGAATAATACGAGTGTTCACTTGAGTTGTAATCAGTGGACCGGTTCAAAACATTAATACTATTGCAATTTATTCCCCTGTGATGCCACGCGCGTGCTTCAGGGCAATCATCGAGAATACATGGTGTGGTACCGTTGTACCGCGATCTATTTACACGGCACACTTGATGGAAGACGAAGCTCTGCCACTACGGGATGTTATTAACTTGCTTATCGTCTGGTTTGGAATATAGCGGTCTTGGCAGGAAGCCTAGAATCCAGCTGCAGCTGCTTACTGTTCTAAAAAGGTAGCTAGACTGTTCTCCAGTCCTTAGCTTGTGCCAACAGTTTTTGCTCTATGTCTATCGCAACTTTTATTGGTCCTTCCGATCGTAAGCTTTTGTAAGCGTAGCACTAAGATGGACTGCAGATCCCACTACCCAAACATATTTGACTGCGTCGTTAAGATGCTAGTCGTCGCAATGCTACTGCTGAGCATGAGGTCCTGGGTTCGATTCCCAGGTCGGGAAAAGTGTTATTGGGTTTTTCCACCTGGAATTGCTCTGTAGGAGCCCTGAGTCTGGATTTGTGCCCAGTTGATGGCAATAGACTCGCCCTCTATTACATGGGACTTAAACATAACTGGCGAAATGTGGGTGTACTATAGGTACCATCGAAGAAGTCCATATCTAACCACTGTAAGGACTATTCTTGCTTGCAGCGCTCGGCGGCTATACCACCGGGCCGGTAACAGATGTGGTCATCGTGTTCACGGGATTTTGTTTTGAAACTGGTTAGATATGAACTTCTTTGATGGTACACCTCTGCCTAACGCTTCGGGGACTACAGGCGTGATGTTATGTTATGAATCACTTCGACATGATACAGAGCTCAAAGCTATAACATTGTTACCTTATAATTCACAATGCAGGCAAAGTCACCAATCCGTGGACTCCTTTTCAACTGAAAGGCGAACGGAAGATTTGGAAACACAAACTACAACTTCGTTTAAACATACATAGTAGTCAGCAATATTAAAGCTAGTAAACTTTTGCTTATAATAAGCAGTGTTCATTGTTTTATAAATCGGACGTTGAAGATCAAGTTCGCCTTTAGTGGCTATGCGTGAGCGCCTGTCAAGTGTGAAAAGAGTTTCTGTCGAGATACGTCAAAGAATATCATTGTGATCGCCGTGGAATGAAGTCAAACCGACGTTTTATCTGATATGATTGAACACAGAGTTCGTTTCAAAGCTAAGGTGTAGCTTGAGGAATTTACTTAACGATATTTTCAATAAAGGCGCTTTAAATAACTCAAGAATATCATTGCGTGGTCCTCAAAAACTTGTTGTCAAATTCGAATCCTAGTTAACTTTTAAGTTCGACCTTCGACAACTTTTCACGGATTTCTAATGATAACTGCCCAAACTGCTCAAATATATAATAAAAAATATATTTTGAATAACGGGTATTTTCAACCGTTATTATTGTTTAAAAAAAGATTGAAGCACTAATAAATTCATTCCGAAAATTTTAAGAATTCCTCATGATGTATTCATAAATAATTCATATAAATATCTCGGTAATATCCTAAGACCTCTAGACAAACATCGTACATCTGATGGAACGCGAAACTGTCTAGAAACATTTTTTTTGTTTGTTTAATTAAAACAAAAGTTTTATTTTCGTTGTTTAGTAGCAAAATTAACATATAAACATAAAATAATGCCATTTTTCCTGCAATGGGAGTAGGTAGAAACTACAGAACGCCACCAGCAGTGCTATTCTGTAACCATCTCACCGTGAAAACTTAGGTGAAGTGAGCGTGGAGTTAGCTGTCAATAGTGTCAATCTTTAGCATTAGGTGGAATGACAGCTCAGTCCACGCTCACTTCACCTAAGTTTACTCGGTGAGATGGTTACAGAATAGCACTGCTGTTCTATAGTTTCTGCATAGCCTATGGGAAAATGGCGACTTTGTGTCAGACTGGACTACCTTACTAACAGTCGAATTTTGTTATTGAACTTTCATCCACTTTCCCGTAATCCTATAGAGTTTAGAAAATTTTCTAATAACGAACTTTAGAAGCCGAAAGTTGCATCGTCAATTCAAGATTTTTATGAAAAAGAAAAGTACAATTGTTTTGCTTGCAATGATGGAAAACATTCTCAAAGGTGTTCAAAGCAAATGTTGGCCACGTACCTATTCTAAAACATTGGCACCAATACTGGCTACCACTTCTTCTTTGGTCATGAAAGAGGTTATCGTTGCCGAGAACTTGAGGCGGGTTACCGACATGGAACCGGCGCGCGCACCGTGCAGCCAATCGTTACGCAATCGACGCACACGCACCGTCCGGGCGCCCGTCGCGTCGCTCAGATGTGCCACGATCTATGAAGAAAAATATAAGATGACGGAAATGATTTATTATTATGCAGATTAATTATTAAAAGTTTTACGTTTTTGAAGGGACATTGTTAATAAAGAAACAAAAACAGTTTACACAAAAGTAAGGTTTAACCGGCGTTGCCTAGAAGAGGGTGTATGAAATGTGATAAAGTTAAAATCATTTCCAACAATTTCTCACAAATTGGATTTTATTTAAAGATAGACTTCAGCCAACAAAAGCACCATCAGTAATCAACACCCTCCTGTTTTTATCCCATTATCTCTGAATTCATCGCTAGCGGTCATTCCATAATTCATTCCACCCCTTTCTGGTCACATCATCTTCCCCACAATCCATCCATCCGGTCTTCCCCGACTCATCCTCACTCCATACTGTCCTCACGATGTCAAATGTCGCAACCACCAAAACACGAAGTAACAAATTCTAAAGCAGCATGGCTGAATTTTTTACCAAATGCTTTTTTGTATACCCACTTGTCAATTATCACATCCAAAATAAGATAATTTAGTTAGTACGTCTTTGGCGTGATCTCGGCGATGGCAGGGACCTCGCACGCCGAAGCTGCGCCGGCGCACGACTCCCAAACACGTGCAATGGTTGCTGAGCCCAACACGATTATTGAACAACCCGCGCTGCCCTACTTTGTAGCTAACTAGTAACCACTTAACAATAGATGTTGATATGTTGTTCATGCACTTTTAAATGAGTTTAAATGATAAAATTCCAAAAACCATACAATATTTTATAAAATTAAAATGAGTTGGGAAAATCTTAATATTATGCTAATCCAATATTTAGCGACTTAGAGAGCTAATTCATTATAAGCACAGCAATGACCAAATTTGTAAATGAGGAATCAATGAACTGATTAAATTGGTTTTGAAATATGGACAAAACTAACACTAGTCATAGTAAGTTCTAAAAATAAATTCAGCAATTTAACGATCACTTGTTACAAGGACCAACAAAAAACTCACGCAGTCGGCGCAAACGCAAAATCGCTACCATTTTTTACTAAAAAACCCGACGGGACCAATTCGGTAGCGTATTACAGTTTTATTTTATTTGTGTAAACAACGCCTTGCCACTTTATGGAGTCGTTAGGTCCATTTTTTAATAAAAAAAATGATTTATGATCAGTAAAATGAAGCCTTTTTAACCATGAAAATAGCGCTGATTGGATTACTAACGATCTTTACATTTGGACATAGTGGTGGGTCATTTGATTTTCAGGCGATTCTCTCAATAAATATGTACATTTCAGTTTTTTTTTTTTTCAGGTTTTATAAAATCTTGACATATTAAATGAAACCAATCTTTATATATAGAAACTGCTTCAATAATATTTTCTAAACCAGCCATAATAAGAGTAAGCTCTAATATGACTAATACTAAGGTGAAATGGTTTAAAAAAATATATTGGACCACTCTCATTAATATTTATTAAAAAACATACAAACGGATATACTATAAATTTCACGTCATAAGGACTATTTGGCTTCAAATTCAAATTCAAATCTTTATTGCATATGACATGTGCTTACAAGATCTTAATAATAACAATAAAGTTCAAATGGTTCAAGGTTCACACCCTGTCGGGCACAACAATTTCACAAAATATGAGTAGTAGCTTTATCATTAAAAATAAATCAAAATCTGCCTTAAGCACTGTTTTTATTATTTTTATTATTATAACTTACTCCAAGATAACTGTTACTTTTGTTATAAGCACGGGTTCACTATTTAATACAGAAACACTGACTAAACAACCATAATACCTGAAACACTTGAGTACAGTTAAAATTGTATAAAAAACATGAGAAATTCTGATAAGCCCATAAATAAGCCTTAATAGAAATAACGAGGAACATGAAATTAAAAAGATTACTTTTAAAGATGAAACTTACCTGCCTCAGAGAGACCTCACTAGAGTAAATTCATCGAGGCATGTAATCTCACTATTCTTCTTAATTCTTAAATGAATAATCAGTTTCTTTGTACCGTGCTTAAGATTTGGTTAACAAAAAACACTAAAACCCGTTTTCTCGGGATTTCTATAAGGATATCGGGGAACTTAATCTCTTTGGCACCGATAAACCTCTAGATTCTAGTCTACGAATTTGGGTATTTCTATGAACTTATTTGTTGAAGTTTATTTGTTGCAAACATCGCAAAACGCGTTAAATGCACACCATCTCAATAAGCCAGATATCCGCTGGTATGGAAACTGCCGGAAACATAAATGAAAAGAAGGAAGTACATGAATTTTATTAAGGTGTTCAGAAAAATTAAAACGGCATGAGTAATCTGGAAGCGGCATCCGACAAACTAGAATATTGTGTACATCCATAACTGTTAAAGGCGATGCAATAAAATATCCGAATGGCGTCATGAACATGTGACATGAATCACAAAAGCGCCGACACTTCCACTGCGATGAGCTTAACAATACAATTTTTCCCAAAATCTGTTTAAACAACTGAAGCTGTAAAGTTTATTGACGTTGTTTCATAACAATTTAGTAAATCCCCGTTCGTCTATATTGATTGCTGTCTGCCCGTTCGGGTTCTATTGTTTTGCAAATCTCCCTGTTAATTGAAAGGCTGCCGACAGCAGACGCTGTGAGGTCCTTACCTGAAATAAAATGTTTTTACTATATTTTTACTTATCATGAATATGTAAGACTTAGTTAATAGTTTCCAACAATATCCACCTATGTTAAGTTATTAGTCAGCTAATTAATTGTCCGTGCAATGGTAATTTTAAAAAGAACTTGTAAATGCAAAGGTTCCAGTATTGGTGGAAGGCTTCATGTGGTGATTCAACTGACACAAATTTTAATGCAAATATCTGTATTCTCAAAAGTGCCAAAGTTATGAATGTTTTTGCATTCTTTATAAACAATTTCATGTTTAGAAGTGTAAGAATTTAAGGTTTAACATAAACAGAATAAAACGTACATTATGGCTTTTCCTTTTATCTATACGGATGGCTAAATAAACGATGAAGCTAAAAGAAAAAAATACCAGTGTTAGAACAAAGTGAGATAGAACAAGCAACAACGCATACACAAAATAGCACTTTTACTGGTGCGTGTGGCTGTGTGCAAGAGCGGTGGTTATGCGGAGGTGCCGGTGTGGTTCGGTGCGCGGACGCACGGGGCCAGGCGGGCGGCGCCGGCGCGGGCGGGGGCGGACCTGTTCGGGCAACGGTGTCGCGGGCACCGCACACTAGCTCTCAGTCCTTTCGCAGCGGCCAACGGTACCACATGTGCCGCTAACTTGTACGCACAAAATAAACATCAACAACGCGAGGAAACTTAACGTGCAGTGTGATACGATGCTAATTTGTGAATTTTAAAAGACCAAGTGACATAGACGAACAGAAGGATCAAGTGTATGTAGTGTCTATTAGCGCCCGAAGATGCCGAAAATCTTCCTGATCAAGAAGCGGCTTCATGAGCAGCAACTGGGGTTGCAGGAAGGGCTGGAATTGCTCGCTAGCAAGACCGACCAGCTCTGCCCTGGTTCTCCGCTTGATGATGGCCCCATTGCACTTCTCTCCAAGAAGGATAAGGATTGTATCGGTAAGTCTCCAGGATTTAAAACTTGCTCTTTTGTATTCATCTTCTCTTCTACATAATTTTAGTTTCAATCTTATCTAACAACAGTCTAACCAAGTCATCTCATCCTAAATGATGTAATTTTGAAATCACCTTTCTCGACTTCAACCTTAAATTCTTCTCTAGTTGCATTAGTTAGTAGCATACTTTCTTCAAATGCATTTCAAACATTATTTTCGTCTTTCGTCTCATATTTATCCAATTCTTCATCGTTGTCATTCTGATCCAAACTTTTATTTTTATTTATCATTTCCTTCTTAACGGCCACTTGCTCGCCCAAAAAAAAAGATACTCACACTTAAACAGAATCCAGTTCTCGGCTCCGCTTCGCCAACAAATGTCTACCTGCGATCATTTGTGTGTCTTGCGTGATCCTAATCTATCATTGGTTTTGTCAAATTGAGAGACATAATTTTCTTCTGCTTAATGTTTTTGTGGGAATAACTCTGTTGAAAGTTTTTCCCCAGAACTCATTTAGGGTATGTTAGACCAATTCTTCTTAAGTCAGTACTTTTAACTCAATCTTAAATATGCTTATTTTTTCTAAATCGTCTTATCGTTATTGAGCATTTTAGCAGATTAAGATAAACAAAAGCGTAATCGACAGTCCGCCATCGTCACTGCACATTTTAACGGTCTCAGGTAGTTACCAAGCGTGAATCACTGATATAACTGTCGTGTTATTGCGTTTTTCCACGAATTGTTTACTCTCATAGATGTGCTAAAATTTGCCTTAATGTTTCACACTCAGAATTGTATATCGTCTGCTGAGTATATCCTGAATAAATTTATGACAATACTTGAACTCAAATCACCACACTCAGTTCACCACAACCACAACCTACTTGAATAGGTTATTCAAATTACAGTTCTGTGTTTGGAACAGGTCCAGGGAAGAATCTAAGCTAGACAGGACTAGATACTCTAGACCCTTTCTGTTTTCATAATTATGCTTGTAGACTTAATTTATGGCAAAACTTTTTTACAAAACCATTAATGTCATTGCGGACAACTTTATTCGCATCGTTTTTTCATCGCCGGTCACTTCTTGTTTTACCTTTTACTGCGTTTTTTATGGAATTTATGTTATTTTGTCAAAGATTAAGTAGTCCCGTTATAATTCAATGTTATATCATTAAACAGACCTTAAGCTTTAATGTTATATCATGTACGAAACCTTGAGTATTAAGAGTTGAGGGTCAAACTAAATTTTGGGATGTTGTTGACTTGAAAATTTCAACCATAATAACTTTTTTTGTATTAAATGGAGAACTAAACACGGTACGGGAATTGACCGGATGATAGGTACCGAGGTGTCAATGGTTGCGGGACAATGGCGCGACTTCCGGCCGCCAGCCATCGCCGCTCGCTTTGTATTTAGGTTAGTCACCGCAATCTCAACTGTCATTTCAATATAATTAACTTGTGTGACGTATGTGTCCCGTATTTGCATTAATTTCGCTTCTGAGTTCAATTACCAAACGATTACAATTGCTTTCTTCAATTTCTCGTTCTGTTTCGTTTATATTACCGTTTGTAGAATGTCGAAGTATGGACACTTAATTTCCTATAACTTTTACTTGTATTGTTTTCTTACAACTTAAATGTTTAACATCACAGGTTAAGGAACATGTTGAGCGTATAAACAATTTTACTATCTAAATACAAAACAGTGAGTCACCGTTTACCGTTAAGCCCGCATGTGGTACATTTGATGTGAAAACTTTAGTTGTAACTTTAAAAATAGAGTGAGTACGAATAAAGTAATTACAGGTGTGTTGGCACCTGTGGGTAAAAGGGCACGGATGAGTCGGCTCGAAGGTCGCGCGACCCCAACCTGCAGCAATGTGCCCTATAAGTAAGATGGGGAGCAAGAGGGCCGGTAGCGATAACTATTGACATTTATTCATTGCCGCCTTTATATTGGCAAATGATTAAGCAAATAGGGAATTATTGCTGACTTTAAATATTTTAAATACAGGAGTTTCTTTTTTAATAGTTGGTATTTTGTAGTAACAATAATTATGTGGTAGTATTTTAATATGGACCGCAAAAACGGTAAGGTTATGTCAATTCAAAAGGAGAAAACTATTAACCCACAATGTAAAGAATTGATTATGCAATTCTATTACACAATAATTATTAAATCAATTACGTACTGTTTCATAATAAATAATTTATTCAAAGGCATGACTTCGTAGCACTACTACAGTTCAGTACAAAAGACTTCAACGAGTTGTCCGCCCGCCATCCCGAATCTACTATTATTATTTTTATGTCGGGGTCAATAACTAGAGGGGTTTTATACATTAATAAGTTTATTTTCTTGATATTAATACTTAATAACTCCCACTACCTGCCCTCGCCCCCCGCAGCGCTTGCCGTGAGAACCGTACGGTTAACTTGCCGACCTTCCGCGGTCATTAACAATACCCGTTACCAAAAACTTAATGAATTATGCAATTCCCACATTCTTAAGACATTATAGAACAACAGAAGTACCAATTTAATTATCGTGATATTAGCAATTTGTTCCAACGATGTTGCAATTGCAATTTTTACGCAATTGTAATTTTTTATTAAGTAAGTAATATTTATCGGTGTTAGACGATAATAACGTGTGACGTTACATACGACAGTCACGTGAATAATTAAGAATGACCCTGCGGTTTGCCGCCGTACGATCGAGTGCCACTGCCAATCCGATCTGAGTAGAAAGACGTCAATGCACTATGCGCCTACACATACAAGAGTACTACACCGACGCGTACTGTAAACTCAATTATAAGGAATAATCAAACGATTAGGTATGTACCTAGTATACCTACTACGGAAAATAGTAGAACAATATTAGCGATTAAATAACTTTTGAGTAAGTCTACTAAAATATCATGAGGATTAGACTAGACAAAAGAATGACGTAGAAGACAGTTTTAGGAAACGCGTTAAACGCGCGAAAATCTGACCTATATTAAATGAGCAATATATGTATATATTTGTAAGCACGTTCTCGAAAACGGCTGTAACGATTTCGATGAAAGTTGCAATATAGTGGTTTACGGGGGCGAAAAATGTGTCCAGGTAGGTCGCATATCTGGGAAAATTCGTTTTCTCTTTTTTCACAGCCTCGGGAATGTGATATAACGTTGGTATACCTGGACGATATGTTTATCTATTTTCACCCGAGCAGAGCTCGGTCGACCAGGGGCCTACCACCACCTCTATAACAGTATTATTTTAATCTTACTTCAGTGGGGGAAAGAGATGCAGCTATAAGTCCTGTAGAGGTTCATCTCTTTCTCACACTAAAGTAATATTAAAATAATACTGCTTTAGAGGTGGTGGTAGGCACCCTGGTGGTACTCTATAGTAAATTACCATAAGAATGACTTTTCCTGTGACTGCAAAAAGTAAAAACTGTATCTTAGGTTATCTTAAATGAACGACCCAAATAAATATGGAAATAAAATATGTACAAAAAATCCTTTACAGTAATTTTAAAATCAAATCCACTGTATTCAAAGCTAACACGGTCACTGTAATGAAATATGTAATACATATAATAAATAGAACACAATAATATAATAAGCAAGTACACAGAACATAATACGTTTAATTAAACAACTTCAGAATCGTGCGCATCAATTAACATATTATGCTGTTGACGTTCGCATTAAGGCCAAGGGATCGCGATGAGATGCACCCAACTATACTCTTAAAATATATTGTTCTTAATAAAACTATTGTGGTGGAGATCACGAATCGTATTTGGATGAGTGCCAGTTTCAATTGATGGTATTGAACCTTTATTGAAATAAGCACTTGCTTAAGTATGTTTAAAAAATTAATCGATTTTTGTTTCATAAATAAATATCAGTAACTCGTCGTTGCAAATAAACTTCAATCCCCCGTTGAATTACTCCGAGGGTGAGGTTCAGATATTTATTTTTATTTTTAGCTCCCTTCTACACCCCTAACTCGATTCTTCGAAAGGACTGTGCATCGTCTGTCAATCAGCCAGTTCGTCCTAAACTCGCAACCAAAAATAAGTTTTCGAATTGGTATCAAATCAATCCAAATCAAAATTAATAAAAAATCTGTACAAATCACTTGCGCAGTCAAATCATGTGCGCAAACGCGACCGACAAAAAAAACTAAAGCGCATGCGTTATCGCGTGTTGCCATAATATATGTGAACAGTAAATCTGCATCTTTACGAGTTACCAAAAAAGAAGAAACGTATTTCGCCATGTGGCCGTGGCTATTGTATCCTTACCCATTGTACTCCAGCTACCTTTTTAAGGTTTTGCCTTTTTAAAGATTGGCGATCATAAAAAAAGCGATTACATTCAGAATAGGCGCACAAAATCTGTTCTCGGAACGACTTTGGCTGGTATAATTGTTATTAATGGTGTTCCAATCGCCAGCAAAACCGTTTACTTGTAAACATTTATATTTAACTGAAGTTTTTGTGACAACTCGATTGCTTTTTGCCAATTTGCGCGTGGCGCCCCCCTGGGTTGTGTTGTTGAGTTGTTGGTCAAGTCGTGGTGGACATTTCTGTTAATGCGTAAGAGTATTATGCGAGTGTAAATTAATTCTGAGAATCTATTAGTTTACATTGCATAACCCTGCTGAACTCAGTGCAGCAGTGGTCATATAAAAACTTAGCAAATACAGCTCCGTATTCATCAGCCTGTGAATATTAGCTTGAACGAGGTCATTCTATAAATAATTCTGAACCCAAAACTACGATAAACGAGAACTTAAACCCATAAACCAGACTAACATCATAACCTAGACCTCATCAGTTAGTCGGTCAAGGCAGAACCATATAAGGCATCCTTTAAGCTTAAGCCTCCTTTAAATATACTCCAACGCATTTCTTATTTCGAAACATAAACCACGAGAATTGCCGAGTACATACTACAAGGAAATTGACTTTAAAGAGTCAACATCCGACGGCGCACTTAAGTGACGGTTAGTCAAGGGCTCGCCATATTTTTTTCTTCTTTTTTTACCAAAGATGTGCACGTGAGTAGCCAGTTGTTCTAGGAATGGTCTCACACATGTCCTTACAAATACTCCATGGTGATGCGAGATGGATACGGGCGATGTAAATTGCAAATTAACCTGTTTACTACTGCACATCTGCTTTTCTTATGTACTAAGCTGTCAGACATCAAGTTTTCATAGTAGTTCATGAAAAACATGCAGCTTAAAGGAAAATGCGGACTCGCTGCTCAATATATATGGAGAATCAATATTTATATAAGAACACAGGGAGTCATGTTTACCAAACTTTGTTTGCAATTTTGATAAAAAGGTCGCCACGAGCAAGTCACCACTTTTCTTGTGTAATTGACGCATGATTCATAGATAGATCTTAGAACTAGTGGGTTTAGTGCATTAGTCATTTAAGGAGAACTATAGCATAGTATCAATCGATATCAAATCATTATCAATTCTATCCTTTTTGCCAAAGATTTCGCAAGAATTTGCAAAAATTTGGCAAATGTAGATACATATAATTATGTGAAACTTCTAGTCCAGTGTGGCCACAAAACCATTTTTCAAATGCATCTGTCATTAGCTGGTGCGGGGTGCGGGGTGCGGGCGACCACAGCCTGTGTCCAATCGCCTATATTGCGGAAACAATAAAACTCGGCGTCGATGCTCGCGTGATTGATATTATAAAATTCTACGCGAACGCCGTCAAAGATAAACCGCAAAGCAGTTCTGCGATTATATGCGCTCTATAGACGATAACGGGAATCTAATTATAATGGAGCAACACTCGGAAAAATAGTAATTACTATTATTTATAAACGATTTTGTTTTTAATAGCACGTCAAAAAAAAAACTTTGCCATTTTTAAAACAATGCAGTCACGTCGCAACCAATCGACTGGATTAAACCGTATAGGAAAGCGTCTACAAGCCTTTTCAATGTTATGCTACCTGACCAAAATGACATCAGCTATCAGATCAGTAAGATTAACAGCGGTCAAATTGGTCAGGATCGCATAATCCAGGGCCAAACTTCGATCTACCGCTTAGTAATTTATTTAAGGCCAAACCAGCTGAAATCTCATCCAAGAATTTAGCAAACCCCCCTTCTACCTACATTGCAAAAATACATACCTACTAATGTTAATAAACAATTGGCATGTTTAACGGTAATTTCAACAAATACAGACGAATGACGTAGCCTCGTCCGCGAGTCTGCGAGTCTGAGCACGCGCAAACACCGTGCGAGTGTGGTCTCAACCACTTGCAGTGTTGCACAGCTTGAGTTAACTAAGAACACGTGGAAAATAAATCTTACTTGCATCCAGCGACGATCCCTAAGAGCGGTTGGTCTGTTTGGGTATCTACCTACTTCTTAGGCTGTGCTCAATTCCAAAACAACGTGTTCCTTTGATGAATTTCATGTTCACTTATTTTACTTAATCTCTGGCCGTTTGGAGACTTGTTGTGTTTAATTGCTTCTAATACAAAACGTGCTTAGTAGATTATATGTTTTCTGCACTGAATATCTTGGTCTGCACGCGAACTGTAGACTGGAACACCTGTTAACGCGAGGAAAACAGCGCCACGCATTGAAAAGATGATATCACTTTTTTTCCATTTGCATTTAAATAACGCTTTATTAGTCAATAAAGCGTTATTTAAATGCTGCCTAGTAACCTAGTCAGGTTACTAGGTACTTACATAACATAAAATCAATTCCTGTCAAAAGATACGATACGCATAATGGAAGTAGCGTCAAGTTTATGGTAGATACGTAGAGCCCTTATGGTATTTTCGATAAAAGTATATTCGTCATCGAAGCCACCGTCCATTTATCTCAAACATTTACGACCACCTAGAACACTGCCACCTTTATACTTTATCACAACTTTAAAATATCGTGTTTACTTTAGACAATCATTTGAAACGTCACTCAGATTCTTCAGAATAACAGAAAATTCATTTTCGTTTTAAAATGGGACGCAAGAAAAATATGTCGTTAAAAATATAAGTAAAATAAATAGCGAGCGGTTAACCGCGGCTTAAATCTCGATCGTAAGGTCATCTCCTCCATTGTTGTGTCATGCGCAATAAAAGATAATCATTTCGTGTGTTTTGGAGCAATTTGCTGCCGACCGCCCACGATCTAGTACCTACTACACAACACATACTCACGAATACGTAATATGTACCAAAGCCAAAGTGGCATTTACAACATGTTCCAAAACTAAATAAACATAAGAGGACACTTAACTGAGACTCACAATACGAATAGCAACCGAAAAACACGCCTCCTATATTCTTATTGGCTTATTATGACTGCATAATGCCAAGCATTTTAATTCAAGGATCACTTGACCTATTTGACTGTTCCAAAGCTCATTCTGAAACATTGCCATTAAACCAAACGAAATGTATTAAACCATCGAATAACTTCAAGACTTCAAGTTTTTTATCAACTGCCGACCCTTTGATTTTTTTATTTTTATAACGGTTATTGTTTTAACGGATAAACCAGTAATAAAGTTGAAGTTGCCTCTGATACAGAGGACACACGAAAACAAGCTAACCGATCGCCTTCAAAGATACCGGATTTTTTCTATTAGCTAGTCGAATTAGTTGGCTCTAGCCTTGAATACTTCGCTAAACATATTTGGGTCATTAACCCTCGCCAAATCTGGTTGTGATTCACGCCGTGATCAAAATAATAATAAAGCGTTGGAACAGTTTTTGCGACCGTTTGGTCTAAGAGACGTATTAGAATCGGTTTTTTGTGTATCAAAAGTGGTATTGAAAAATATACGGAAGGTTAAATAATTACATTTAGTAGGCGTACCAGGCGTGGGTAGGTAGGTGTTCGTATTAGACTGTACCAATTCATGGCTAGATAACGTATGTGCGTACGGAACAAAGGCTGTGCGGGAAACAATCGCTTTTCTTCCTTCAATGTCAGACATAACACTTGAATATTTATGCGAAATAATTTTTAAGAGAGAAGACCATTAAGTTAACTCACTTGCAGCTGTAAAGGCTACTAAATCATCAAAGCTACGAGCATAAGAGACGTCGGACTGTTTGCAGATTTGTGAGTGTGTAACACGCTTACATATGGTCCGAACGGTCCACATGCGGCCGCGCCCACGATAAATAATTCAAAACAAAAAAATGTCCTTCGAGGCGACCTTTTAACCGATTCTTCACCGCGGCAGGCGCGGGCGCAGCTATGTACCGTGTGCTATCGGTACTTAAGCTTATGGAAAAAAAGGCTTCAACGGAATTTTATGTGCTCTCCGACCGGAGCGGTTCTTCATAGCTGTCTTACGTTTTATAATGCGTTAAATGCTAACAGCGTCCGATAACCCCGGCCGCAAGGTCATACTAGTCCGCCCCGCTGCCTCGCTAGTTTTTATTAATGCCTCAGGCAAGTTTTACTGCCGCCTCTCCATGTGTGCCTTTGTGTGTTCGCGCCTGTGTGCCTACTAATAATATATCATGTTAAATTTTTAATTTAACGTCTATGGCATAAAGGCCATGAATACACGAAAATCATCTGCAGATTATAAATCATTATTCAAATGTCATTTTTCAACTTAAGTTATTTTTGGGTGGTCAATATGTCATAATGATATGGCGTTGCGAAATCATGGGGTAAAAAGTCAATTTTCAAATTGTCTGTAGGTATTTGTATGTCAAGAAAAGAGTTATGGTAAGCTAAATAATGCAAGGTATCATTCAAAAGCGTGTAAAAGCTGTCAGTTTTTTTTTAAATATAATTAATCAAATAAAGCCAGTTATAGGTGCAAGTACCATCGAAGGTTTAGTTATTGTTACGCACGTTTATTGTAATTGTAACAGCAACCCATAATTAATCATTTTAGAATAATATTTTGTCGATGATTAATGTGTCGATAATTACTAGGAACACGAGTCGTAATGGTGCAAACCTCAAAATGTGTTAAGGTTGTTAATGCTTTACATAGTAACGCCGTGATTGCTTGATATTATTACAATTGTAATTTAATAAGCAGGTATGCGTTACCCAAAACATGCTTCAATAATTGTGTCCAAATACTTATAAACGACCGTGAAATCGCAATAAGGCACTCATTATGTTAAATAATTTCTTTGTTTCCGACTTGATAACTTAATAATTGAAGCGATAGGAAACGTACTGGTAATATAACAAAAATAAAAAGTAATGTGTGCAGGAAAAACAACAGGAAACCGTTGCTCGAATAAGGTTTCATACTGCGTCATGATGATCACGTTTTTGCATTAGAATTCTGCTGATATACAAGGAAAAGAGCTTGATCTGCCTACGTAAGATCATTACAAACACAAACGACTCACGCGTATTTAGCTCCAAATTGTCTTAGAACAAGTCGGCCGCTCGAGAATCGCTAATTATTGCCAAAATGTGATGCGGAGAAGGCTGCCGTTAATGGCCAAATAATGAGTGTTCGCATTCAAGGTTGAAGCACAGAGCTCCTCGACAGGAAACAACGACTAACTGAATAGATATGGACGCGGTAATTACGGGGCCTTGACTTACCGTTTTAGAATAAAAACCGCGCTATTTAAATGTGTAACTCATATATTGTGATTCATGTGACTTTGTTTATTTTAATCGCTGTGAGAACAAGGGTTTTGTTTATAATACCTTTCAAGTGGCATAACGGAACACTTGAACAGATGGCAAATATTAAAATTTCATCATAGTGTTGAAACTTTGACAAAAAAATGCGCATGACGCATTAAGCTAAAAACTTAAAACATTATGATACCTACCAATCAGTGAATATGACGTCAGCACAAAACGCTAACGGTGATCAACTGATCATATAAGTGCTGATATAACCGTGACCGTGAGTGGAAGCGATGTACGGTAACACGTACAAACACGGCAGTAACATGTACTCATTGAAATCTCATAGTAACGCGAAAAACATTGAAATAATTTGCGAATTATTTACCTATTTAATACACATTTACCATCTTGATCTCTCGAAATAAAAACAGAAAAAATAAACGCTTGGATTTACCTACAATCAAAAAGTAATTTTGCTGCAGAGAGTATTAACAAAAGAAGATTATGAACAGTCTTCAAATCTATAGGTTTATGTTACTTGAATAAGACTACGTGAATAGTTGCGAAGTGCTTTGAAAGCAGTCTGAAATTAGACAAATTACATTCAAAATAGCCATAATACTGCTTGGAATGCGCCCAAAACACGTCCATTATTATTTCATTATTAATAATGCTTAAAGCCATTTCTCATAATATTCTTACGTGCTAATATCAGGTCGTAGGAACACTTGGAATATTAATCACGGAGTTAGTCTGGTTTCAAAATGCCAAATGCATAGCGCGAAAATGTGGTTACCTATTGCATTTTTGGTACCTTATAAAGTCAAACTAATTAGTAACGCGAACTAAATTCTATTCAAATTTTAAAGTTCAATAGATTACCTCTTAATGAATATTCAACTAACAAACAGTTGAGTTCATACAAATTAAGTTTACGTACTTTCTTTAAATCAGGGTCCTTTTATTAAGAAAATATACTAACAGTAAAAGTCCAAATTAAAAGCAATTTTATGATTTTGGCAAAATATCGAATAATTTACCAGAATAAAGAAGAACAAGCCTGTTCGTGCTAAATACGTGAATAATTTTGGCTATAGCATAATAAACTCTAAAAGGTATCTCCAATTAACATAGTCAGGTGTATATATCTCCATAGCGAGCTGATATTTTGTACTAATTGAAACAGTAACACAACCTTGTCTAGAGGGCATGTACTGTTTTAACTTAACATCGTCCCATTTTTTTTGACTCATTTAGGTAAGTACACTAACTTGTATAATATTGCTGTTAGGAAACTATTCGTGTATCAGAGCAGACATTAAGCAAAACTGATTAAATTTTTATGCATTCCCTTTTCTTTAACGTCCAATTTGATATTTTAACTTTTATCTACAAAATAAATTCTATAATTAAATTTACAATGGGTGCAAGAGTTCCGTCCATTTAAAAATGATATTCTTTTTATTGGCGTAAAGATGCTAATTTACATTGAGACATACCTCACACCGCTATAATATATCTCTGTCACACATTTAAAACGTTATCATTTCCATCTTCACCATATAAAGTGTGCCGACTACGGCATTCCACTCCATCTGCAGCGAATTTTATTCCAAATTCGTGACCAATTTCAAAGTCGCGACGTTTTTTTTACAGTGCCATATCTTCGATGTGTATTTACATTCTTGGAGAATTATATTAAACGTATATGTTGTCGAAAACCTTTACCTTTTATGTACTATCTTTTAGGTTAAGTTGCATTCATAATTTTTTTTTTATACTAGTGCTGCTGCAGCTATGATGATAACCATCACAGCTGTAGCAGGACCCACTCGCATTTTCTTAAATAAATAAATAATCATTAATTATTAGTAGTTAATAATCGAAGTAACCTTTAAAACAAACAATGGGCAGCAAGGGCTTATCGTTTAAATAAACTTTTGTTTTTTATTAAATCGTCATTTAAACAAAATGGCCATTCCATTATGTTATTAAATAAAAACATCAAAATATAAAATAATACATTATTTGTCCTATTTGTTGCATACGCGAAACGCATGCACATGCAGTAATTGCTATAAGGACTGCATTATAATAAATTATTCAATGTCCCTTGTAGGTCAAAGCTTGCCCAATAGCGAGGGACGGCTTATGGACAGTTCTAAGAAACCATCGAAGGAATGAGCTTAGTGTACAAAAAGCAGACATAAAATATTTACGAGGTTTAAGTGCCGCTATAAAAATTGTCAACGCACACCAAACAAAATATCCTTCAACAAACTGAAAGGAATACAAAATTGTGGCTTATGGACGATGAGATTCAAAATGAGAGTCCACGTTTCACGCCCGGCCGCGCAGACGCATACAATTACAAGCTCATACAAAAAAGAGCCCCAACAATGCACAGGCATCGTCCTTGGGTCCCTAACAAAAGCCGAGAAAGGGCAAAGAAACTCGTTTGGCCCAACCTTGGGACTTTCACTGGCTACCTACGCGTATTTTGCTATAATAGAGGGATTTTTTCTACAGAAATTTCGACTTCCTTTAATTTTGGAATTTACTCTTATTTAACAGCGTTGCATAAAGGTTCTCGCGAACAGACGCGACCTCAACGGCGCGATGCGACACCGGCATCTAATTATTCTGTCGTGAAGTTTTTTTTTGAAATTGTTTTATTAGAGTCGCGTCGCGCTTGTTTGCGCAAGCCTTTACAAATTGTTTTAAAAAACTAATAAGGTTTTGTACCTAGATCATTTCGAGTTACAATACCTTGTTTAGAGACCTTTAAATTTAGACTTTATTCGATTGTCAGTACAGTCAGTACCAATAGAAAAATGTATCATAAAATAAATCATTTTATCTTATAAATTATACTCGGCCATTTAGGATGAAAGTAAAATATAATGACAGACAGGAAACATTCAGCACAGAGTAAATGATTAAAACTGTGATCAATGGATGGCAGATTTGGGTCGAGATTGATTTTGTCACACTGTTGTGTGCTCTGCGCCAATTACAATAATGCGACAAATACACACAAAAACGTATACACACACATATACAACGGTGAGCGTATATGTGGAGGCGAGTATTACCGTTATGGAGGCACATACCAGTGACGTCAACGAGGCCTCATGCCTCCGACGCCACATGAATACGTTAGTAAAAAGCCGAGGACGAATAGTTACTATTTTATTTTATAACTCGTTTTGTCTCGATTACTTCAATAAATCGCCATCTTCAGTCATATCATATTTACTAACCTATCCTAAATAGAAATACTTAATTCAAACCATTTATTTACTTTTTAACCGAAACTTATTTATTTTTGTCTTTATTGCAGAGCGAGATGTGTTCGGCGAAAGCACTGGCGCAAAGAATACAAGAGAGAAACGTTCAAAAGAACCCCGTTTTGTATCATCGATACTGGGAGGTGATATCCCATATGGCAGTCAAAGAGGACACGTTCTTACTCAAGCAGAACGTAAACAATACTTACCTGTCTTCGCAAAAGATAAGAAAAAAGAAGACAAACCTCTAATTAAAGAAGAAAAAGATACACTAGACAGTGATCCAGTAGTGCTACCCTCCAGAAATACCCCATCACCGGAATCGGCTCCCTCCCCAAGCATTGACAACAGTGTTACATGTCAAAAAGTATCAGTTATACAAAGAACACCCTCACAGTCACAATTTCGTGATGGGAAAAAAGAATTATCCGACGTTAGTATACCACCTACATTGCCCACACCTGAACCAGAACAAGACCAGCCCATTGATTACGTCATTGCGAAAAAACGTGGCGAATCAGAAGATGAAGAAACAGAAAAGAAAATAAGGGAACAGAGAAGAACCAGTAGTTCCAAAATCGCAAATGGAATTTTGGCTAGGCCATCTTTTGTTCTTCGTAATTGCCCAGCGAATAAAGGGTCTGGTATCATCAGTGCCGCAGCGGGTCACGGTCGATCAACCGGAAACACTGGTTCAAGTGGCAACACACAAAGTAGTGGGGGTTCAGGTAGTTTTAGTTCTGGTGGTGGCGGCACAGCGCCGTCATCCGGTGGCGGTGGAGCGATTGGAGGCGGTTCAGGAAGTGGTGGTAATGGACGTGATGGCCGATCTAACTATGGACCTAACAGCCCGCCTACGGGCAGTCTTCCTCCCTTCTACGAAACTTTAGGCCCGTCCACAAAAGGCGGCCAAAACTCATTCAATGCCAATAGCAACTTCTCTAATGATTTCAATATTATCAATGGATTCAACATGGACTGTGAAAATAACGACAATGCTACAAATTTCCCAGAACAAAGTAAACAATATTCATTAATGCAAAATGCTCACTATGGATTAGCGCTTAAAGATGAAGAAATAGATTATGAAAGTAAATTAGAAAATATAGGCGCTATTGGCAATTATGGAAGTAATTTCGACGAGTCAATGGTAGTAGATATGGGTGAAGATGTAATAGATAACTATCAATTTGCCAATACTTTGACATTCCCCGGACCAAATGAAGGAATATTAGGGAACCTTTCGGACTCAGCCGAGGACTTCGCTAGTTTACTAAACAACCATGTAGAATCAATAACGGACTCGGATATTCGAGAATCATCATCTATCACCCCAGATTCAGTACACAATCCAGTTGATATTGAATCATTAGCAGAACAAGTTAATTTAAGTAGACAATACTATGAAAAAGCCAACTATTTGGCATTCGCCAGCCAAGAAAACCAGGGTTCCTCTTACAATTTCGCAAAAGAACGGCCAGCAGATTTATTGATGCAACTGAATCCAGCACTTCTACAACATGGGGAAGGACAAATGCAACAATTACAAATTCATGTGCAACTGCAACAAAGACAACAAATCCTGTCTCCCGGCTTCCCCTTCACTAGTCATCCTTCTCTGGACCTGGACTCGCCGACCGGCACGTCGTTGCCATCGCCCGGCGGGAACAACTCGCTGGACGGGAGCAGTCACATCGAGAACGCGTCCCTCAGTCCTGCTGCTGCTGTAAGTGTCAAGAAAGCCTCTGCCAGCGATGGCAAAATTCATATCTTGCAACAAAGGGTAAGCATTATTTGATTTTAAGGCGAAGCTTTAATGCATTATTTCCTTTCTTCTATGTCGTCGAATAAAAATAAATACGACATAGAAGTTGTAATAAAATACATTTTATTACGCCGAGCCTAAATCAACTTATGCTTTAACTTACTGCATTTGAAATTGTATTCGTGTCACAATAGAAGTAATAATCTTATAATTCAATAATGAATTTCAACCTTTTCTTCTGGCACAATATCCTTTTCGAAGCACATTTTCACTATCTTCACTTGTATGTTATTAGAACTTAAGTCTTATAATTTCTCTATTTAATTACAGTTGGGTCTACCAGCAGAACTCCCGTTGGAATTCATAAATGGTGGACACGGTGTCAAAAATCCGTTAGCAACTGAAGCCAACGCGAGACAACGAGAAGAGGAGAAGAACAAACAAGTATTAGTTAGCGAAGACGATCCCACGAAGTTCGTTTGCAGGGTCTGCTCCAAGAACTTCACTTTACAGAGGCTGCTGAACCGACATATGAAATGCCACTCAGATGTGAAGCGATATTTATGCACCTTCTGCGGCAAAGGGTTCAACGACACGTTCGATCTGAAAAGACATACGAGGACGCATACCGGTGTCCGACCCTACAAATGCAACCTCTGCGAGAAATCGTTTACCCAAAGATGCTCTCTGGAATCCCACTGCCTGAAAGTACACGGAGTTCAACACACTTACGCGTACAAAGAAAGGAGGACTAAGGTAATTATCACCTCTATTTCCTATTTCAAAAACTCCGTATGTCAATAAGTTGAGTGCCTTGTAGGTACATAATTAATTATTAGCTATATCAGCATAAGTATAATCGATACATCAACATCGCCACTCCCACTACTCAAAAGATGAAACAATGAGAGTTTACTAAATCACAAGGACGCATCGTTTGATACAGTTTGTATGCTGTGTAATAAAAAAACCTTGTACCTAAATATCGTCACTAACAAAATCTATTTCAATTATTCCAGATGTACGTCTGTGAGGAATGCGGACACACAACATCAGAACCAGAAGAACATTACATGCATCTAAAGAAACAGCACCCTTATTCCCCCGCGTTGCTCAAGTTCTACGACAAACGACACTTCAAGTTCACTAATGCGACGTTCGCGAACCAGCTCCTGGGACAGCTGCCAATGCCAGTACACAACTAAACATACATTAATGATAATTTCATAACTGTTATACTTAGCACTTGCAATCATTAAGGACATTTTTGTACTATGGATCAAACTATACATGGACATACTATGTGTATTTCTCTGTTAAATGCAATAAGTACCACGTCAAATACATAAGAACAATTTGTCTCTAATGAATACAAGTCTCAAACAACAGGTACCAATTAAGGTATCGGATTTTTTCAACAACATGGTCCATCAAATCTATTGAATATGGCATAATTAAATGTACTTAACACTACGAATTTATTCCGTCCGTTTTAAACATAAACAATATTTTACAAAAAGCCCAGTTCTTAATTTAGTTCAATTTGAGCCTGCACACTCGAAATTCCTCTTAGTTATGTAATTGATTTTGTCTTCCAAACTACTATTGTAGAAATTCCGGTGTTTAGATAATACAGATTTTGTTGTATTAAACTACGGAACAGTATCCATGTTTTGTTCCATTGAAAAAATACCTTAATTTTTTAACAGTCAATGTGAAATAATCCACTGGCCTATAGCTAGGCATGACTGCAATTAAAAAATCAAAGTATCGGGTATTATGTGCAATCTTTGGTGATGGTACGGGATTATGTTTAAGATTAGTATTAAGTTAGACTAAAATAGCTTTAGTCCGATTGTCTCATAGAAATCGATTGTAAGTTTCATTTCAAACCAGCCAGGACAGACAGGTGAGATAGTCGTGAAGACAGTGATGGGGTAAAAGTGGATGGTGCTAGATACGATGTACACGTTGCTGACTTGAAATGAAGCGATTTATGGATCGGATGACACTTCTTGTCCGACCCATAAGTAATATATCAAAGCTTTTATGCTTTGGTATAAATTAAATCCACGGTAAGGAATCTCTTTCCTCGTTTTAGTGATACTAGCTCCTAATTATTTCTCAAATTAATAACACAAATTATGTCACAATTTTAATTTGTATTGTAACTATAGAAAAATGTTATGTTTGTTTTTTGTTTTGTACTTTAATAAAGTCCAAATTTTTTAAATTCGACTGTGGCGCCCCGTAGCGGCGTCACGACATGTCGTACCAAGTTGAACTGCATTTCTAGAAAGTATTTATATTATTTAAATTATAATATTGATCGGTTACAGTATGTGCTGTGAGTGTGTGTGAGAATCAGATAATGTGTAAATGTGTTATTTAATGCGTCAATTGTTATAATTTTAATTAGACATCAAGGTCGCCTTGATGAAGCGCTTCCGAGTTTTTGAAAGAGGGTATAAAAGACTATGATGCTCAATTGATACATTTGCGCTTTCACAGCGAAGCTTGTGAATAAATTAGGTACTTAAAGAATTGTAAATATGTCTAAATTTAGAAAATAGTAGTAAAATTTTGAGAAAGTAATATTACCTAATTATGTTAGTAGTACCTACTTAGCATTTATGAGATTTTTTAAAAGGATATTGTTAAAGTATTTTGTACAATTGGTAAGATTGAATAGATCTGAACTTTTATATTGGCTTATCATTGGTCGATGCGTCGACGCGGTCCGTAACATTTGTGATAGCGCAATGCCTTCGTTAGACATACTTGTCTGTTGCATTTATTAGCATTTCGATACAATTTCAAACTGTATTTTAAGAAACAAACAATTTGTTACTCTGTATTGATAAGCAATATATCATCAATAAAACTTCCGTCGTTTTATTACCTATACTCCAAAATGACAAACAAAGAAAAACCAATCAATTACTTAATTATCTTTACAACATTATAAGTAATTTTAAAATTACCTAATGGTTATTTGAGTCGATATAATATGAAACTACCAAAAGATAGTCACCTAATTTGACTCTAGGGTAAAACTGATCGAAGCTGATGTTACCCCGGAGGGTACGATATGTCTCATAATGATGACGACACAATCATATTTTGATTTCAATTTCTCAGTCATTGTTATTGCTCGAAACCTTCAAGACGTAACAAAATGGACGTGTCCATTAGAAATAAACTAATGAAAGAATATGTAAAAAATTTCATTAACATTTTCCGAATACTAGAAATAACTGGATTTTGTCGGTTTGTGATTAGAAAGGGCAAAATTGTCGACAGAAACACAAGGTTGTACAACATTTTCATTTTAATCTACGCTAACGCCAGTGCATCTTACCTTTTGTGGTTCTCAAACCCGAAAGAAAAGAACCTCAGTACAATCGAGTATATAGTAATATTGCATTTTACGATATTTGGAAATTTACTTATCTCTGACATTACTTTTCGTGACCAATACGCAGGTTTGGACTTGATGCTTAACACTATGGAAATTGACTTAATGCTCGGAGCTGAAGAAACTGCCTTTATGCGACAAATATCCATCATCTTGTATAGAGTTATAGTGGCTGCGATAGGATTCACTCAAGTATTCATCGTGACTTATATGTACTTCGTATTTAACGTTTCCATCGCAATACATGTGGTGGCAAGTGTTTACTTCCTGTGGTTGTTTTTTGCTTACGACGAATTTTGTTTTTTCATATACATATATTCCTTTTTAACCACGAGAAGTCGATTCCTGAATGTAGCTTTAATGAAAATAACAAATATTAAAATGGAATACATTCCGAAACAATGGCTGTTCCACACGTTGTTCTGGAAGGATGAATATGATGACCGCGTGACTTTCCACACTAGACCTGATACTAAAGATTTTTGTGTCGTTCTCAAAATGTGTTTTGCTCTATTACGGCAGATAGAGAATTGCTACACTTTTGCTGTAAGTTTTCTTATTAAAACATCGCTCACTACTATTGTAGTCCCAGCAATCTTTGATTAAAGAGTAACAACGTGTTTTACATTTTCAGGTCGTTTTATGTGCACTTACGATCGCAATTGGCTCTTTGGTAGCAGTTCAAACATTTATTATGTATATTCAAACGGCTGACGTACGTATAACAAGCTTATTTACGAAATCATGATTAGGCACTTTACTTTTTTCCAGCAAAGGGCTTGTAATTTACTAACGCATTATAATTTTCCAGACGATGATAATGAGAGCGACTGCTATGTTAGGCTGGTCAGTCGCTAGTTGGTTTCACTTACTAATAATAAGCTTTCAATCAGATTTGTTCTTCAGACAAATAGAACAAATGAAGCTCATCTGCGCTTACATACAATTAAAGCCGAACACTTCTGGTTAGTACAATGTGATTACCGTAGGTATAAGTACGGTCGGTGACCCGAGATAACTATCCACCCTACCTTGAGTCGGATACTTATCTTGGATCCCTGACTATACCAATATAGTAGAAGGAACACCACACCACATATGTACCATCGAAGAAGTTCATATCTAACCACCGTAAGGACTATTCTTGCTTGCAGCGCTCGACGGCTACAGCACCGGGTCGGCAACAGATGTGGTCATCGCGTTCACGGGATTTTGTTTTGAAACTGGTTAGATATGAACTTCTTTGATGGTACATCATTATTAATATTGGGCGTCCTGTATTTTTTTTTTGTTGTGTTAGTATCAAAACAAATAACTTCTCTCGCTCTGGGCGGAGCGGGAGGGCGTGTCAGACTCTTACTGACTAAAACCCACCCGTGGTGATCCACACAGTGACCCGGGCGTTTCCTCCCGCCTTATCCTGAACAGGAACCTCCCGAAACAACCGTGTCCGGTGAGAACCTGCGTCAGGCGGAAAGTGAGCACGCCGTGGCGCCTCTCTAGCCACTCCTCAAAGGGGGGACTTATCGCCGCAACTGTGGCGTGCACTGGGTTGCGACAATCGCACACTCCATGACGACCGAGATCCCGCCGGAGAATATTGGGTGTCCTGTGATACGTTCGCACCCACCATTAACGTATATATTGATGACGCTTACTATTGTTTTTTTTTTATTATTTAGTTACGATTATCCCTCATCTTTGCTACATTATTGACAAGGATGACCAAACGACTTTCTATAGAAAATTAAAATATTAAATCTTCAAAGTACCTAATTTAAATCTAATAGGTACAGTAATTATCTTGCGACAAAAATACGTGCTTTACTTTAACCGTTCTGGTTAATTTAATTTTGCATAACAAAAGAATTTACCTATAACTAATAACGACTTAATTTTTTCAGCTAAAAACTTCAGATTGACGAAAGACATATTAAACATTTTGGAAGTAAGGGATGCTAATGTTTCCGTTTATGGTATGTTTGCCTTCAACACTGGTCTTGTACTGACAATTGCAGCTTCTACCTTCGTGTACATTACTGTTCAGCTTCAGCTGGCCTTTCCTAACTTAAAAGAAGTGCACAAAGTCAATTTTGTCACGTCAAACGTCACTTTAACTCCCCCTGAGTTTGATTTTGATCCGGTCAAGATGAAAGAGTTTTGGTTCTTTTAAAATCATAGATTACTAATTTATGTAAGTAAAGTAGAAATGTTTGTAGGTTATAAATAAATATATAAAATAAAAAAATATTTAACTATTTATGTACAGACAAGATGAAAAGAACAGAAAAAATACGTACAAAGGTGATACTTATTTCTAAAAAAATCTCTTCTCTTTCAAACTTCTTCTTATTTCTTCTTCTTCTTCAAGAGCCGTTTGTCATTAAAGAATTCAACAAAATTGTATGTTTTATTTTTTCATGTTACCTATCATTTACCTACAGTCTAGACATTTTTCAGTGTTTTTTTCATTCACGAAAATCTACATAGATTTGCGTCATTATATTTATTTTTCAGTCATTTCCATGAGTACAACCAGAACAATAAAATATTCTGTCCATACAAGTTCAAGTTTCATAATTAGTCAGACGTGTGCAAAATGTTTTTGAAAAGCGTAAAATTGACGGTCGCATAACTAAATAGGTGCCTTCCTTGGTATAAGGATGACTTCATATTACAGAGAGAATGTTATGGTGCTATTAATAACATACTTGGGCACTTATTTTTAAATAAGTTCTAGAATCACCCGCTCTGTGCTAAAACCGTCGTATTAACATTTGAAATAGTATGATAGAATTCGAGATAACATACCACCATACTCTTTAAAAGTAAGTTATCGTTAATACACATTAATAAAACGCGAGTCCCTATTCACCGAAGGAGTTGTAATAAATTGTTCTTTCCGCCAACATTTTTCTAGCAACACTTCATTTGCAATACTACTAATTTAATTCCCAGTTTTTCATACCCGTAAAATAACATTTCGTCTCAATCAAAATTACCTACTTGTAGTCAATTATAATAGGGATGATGCCTGGGTAAAAAAATGAAATTCTAATTAGTTCGTCAGTCAGATAATAAAAAAATATTAGACACGTATTTTTTGCTTTATCATAATAAAACATGACTTAGATAAAACTCACTTTAATTTCGGGAGTGGGGGTTGCTACGTCACTAGTAGGTATGTATAAAATCGACATACTCGTCATGGCACATTTTACCTCAATGTATCGCCGTAATCTTTAGATAAACGTAAAAAAAGAAAAAAAATACGTGTCCAATATTTTTTTACAATCTCAAAGAAGGGCGAAAAAACAATGTTTAGTCATCATCCCTATTGATTTTGTTATTTAAACGCGTATTCATACACATAGACAAGTATAGATAGATATATTAGGTATGAATTCTGCTACATACGTTTTAGCGATTCTCTTTCCATTTAAACAGGTCTACAAAAATGCTGTAGTTATTGCAATATTTTATGTTCGCTGAAATATTGTGCTTAACTTATTATGAGTCTGCAACTCTGTATCTGCCTGCATCTACAAAACTTAAGTGAAATATCAGGATTGTCCTAAGTACGTAACTTTGATTTGTTTCTCGCGAATAAGGGTTCGCGAGTCAAAGTCAAATAATTTATTTCAAATAGGCCCTTGTAAGGCACTTTTGAACGTCAAAATTTACAAAAAGCTGTTGACGATTTTCTAGATCTGCAGGTATAACCCCATAGATTCTCTAGTACAACGTGAACGCAGCTTTACCTACATTTCATTGATATAGTACACAATCCTTCAACATGGCTCGAATTGACATGGAAAAACAGACAGTGAGTGATCCCTTAACAAAAGTTAGTGAGGCGGTAAAGAGTGACAAACAATTTAACACTTGACTACCAATTACTCTGTCAATTGTTTATCGTATTTCTTCGGTACACAGATTTCGTATATAACACGCATAGTGCCGCAAACAGATTAGTACCAATTTAGACGCTAAAGTTGAATCATCAGTAAAGTGAAAAATAATTAAATCAAAATGAAGTGCGTTATAGTTTTTTCAGTAATCGCTGCAGCGTTTGTATACGTGGTAAGTTACTATTTTATTTTAATAAGCGCAAAGCATAGTATTGAATTATAATTATTTTGTTGAAATTATAGTTATTAATGAATTTTCTCAATCTTTAGAGCGCGCTGCCAGCCGACGCCGTTCCGGCAGCCCCGGCAATCCCTGCACCCGGCGGTAAGCCACAACTTTTTAATCAGGTTCAAATAATTAGCAAGTTATTTAATGTTTCGATTTTGTATTTGACGCGTAATTTGTTTGGAGTGATCTCACCGAGTTATCCGAGGGAACAAATCAAACAAAATCTAGGGCACCAGGAACCATTTGACAGAACGCAAGATATGTTTTTTTTCCCCATACCTAAACCTTATTGAATCTGATAATGCTGTTTGCAGTCTTTTATATTGGTCACAAACGCTGTACAAAAGTCCAGTAGGATCTTCGATGTTAACACGTTCAGTGCCGGGAGGGTTTCACCTAGTCGCATATGGGATGCCGGGAGCCCTCGCGAAGGGCTCATTTTAAATGTAGGTTTTTCTTAGCGAATACAGCATTATAAACCGTAAAACAAAATCTGATGTATGTTTTAACAAGATTTCTATAGTATATGGGTTGGTTTTAACATCCAAGCATTTTTTTTTTGTTCACGTTTACAAATTTTCTCAAAAAATTTAAAAGGTTGAAGACTGTGTATAGCGACAAGACCCTCTGAAAACACAATTTTACTTTAACCTAATGCCGTTGACCGTCCGCGATGGTTAACTTTAGCGCAAACTTTACGCCGGCAACCCTCCTGGAGGGTTCATTTCCAATATGTATGGCGGCATGGCGTATGAGTCCTATGAAAAGTGGGTGGAGTCGAAAGTGTCAACTATTTAACATTCATAACGCATCAGTTTTAGGAACGGGACAAAGAAACGCGTTAAGGAATTTAAATGCATTCCCTTCATTTGAAATAAGTAGCAATCTAATATTCCGTAGCTGAACCTATGGCTCTTGTATTGAGTCGTAGAAACATTTTAAAACTTAATTCGGTATGTATAGGTATATATATATATAGGCAACCAATGATAATATACCCATATTATCATTGGTTGGTCACCACCAACACACTCGGGCGCAGCTATCTAATTACGTATCATATTTTCGCAAACTATTACGACTAATCTGTTTCATTGAAACAGTTCAACAAAATTCATCGCGTTATTTACGTTTGTGAGCAGATGTTTTTTTTCAAACTTATGAAGCAATGGATTTGCAGTCTGTTTCAAAACGATTCAGATTCTGATTGATCGTGTATTACGCAATTAGGGTACATAAGGCCCTGGGTTTGTTTATTCGTAACCCAAAACTTGCACGCAATAAAAGAAAAAAAGAAAGAAAGAAAAATTGTTTATTCTGCACACACAAAACGCACATATAAAGACAAAAGACATAAAACGGTTGAATACGAAGCCTTTGGCTACTTTTGTACGTTCGTACAAAAGTAGCCAAAGGCCTCGTATTCAACCAATAGATAAAACAAAAAAAGACCATACCTAAAGACAATAGGTACCTTTCTTCCCTTTTTAGAGTACCGTACCTCAAAAGGAAAAAGAACCCTTATAATATCAATTTATTGTCCGTCTGTCAGACTGTCAAGACCCTTTTTCTCAAGAATGCGTGGAGGTATCAAGTTGAAATTAATATCAAATACGTAGGTCTACGGTCCCTTGGATCTCCAAAAATTCAAGCTTCCAAGTCAATGCAATAAAAAATAACGGCCATATATGCGACATATTTTGATACTCGCACATAAATCAAAACCTATAGGGTACTTTTCGTTGACCTGAAATCATGAAATTTGGAATAAAGCAAGGTCTCACAGCACAAATAGAGAAAAATTCCAAAAATCGTTGATTTGCACTTTTATCAAATTATCACTTTTTTTTTGTTGCGATTACAAACTTACGAGTACATTAGCAGTTGGAGAATTGACCGTGACGTTTATCGATGTATACGTCACGTTTAATTCAATTCATATAGTCAACATTTAATATATTTTTTTAACTACAACGTTCATCCCAACTACGGAACCCTTAATTGTGCGTAATCAGACACGCACTTGGCCGATTTTTTATGGGACTGAATACCTTAACTAATTGTCGAAAGAGTTTACAGCTCAGTATCTAGGTAAAGAAGTCAGAACTCTGTTAACCCCGAAGTGATTAGATACATACTTAGAGAGATTACTCTTCATAATGTACACCATAAAAAATTGTCATAAATTTTGAAATTTTACATAGGGTGACACAATGGGCGGCGACGACCGACGGTGAATGGCGGTTGACATGACGATTCAATTATTTTTATTTTCTTTACAGCTGCTACACCAGCCATCCCCGCCCCTGCAGTACCAGCGGCAGCACCAGCGGCAGCACCAGCGGCAGCGCCAGCGGCAGCACCAGCGGCAGCACCAGCGGCAGCGCCAGCGGCAGCACCAGCGGCAGCACCAGCGACAGGTAAGTGCATTAAATTCTATATATCATATACCTAGGTAGCTATTATTTGATACGAATATGGCTATTCTGATAAACTGATCTTTATTTATAAGTGTATTTGGCTAGCCTCCTCTGGTCTCGCTGTACCATTCCAGACAGCTCGGCGATCCGAAGCCGTGTTTTTTGTCTTCGAGCATAAGTTTGCGGCGATATTTAATCGGAGTTTTTCTACAAGCCCGTGTTTATTATTAAGTAATCAGGCGCATGGGATGAGTAGTTTTTTAACTAAAATACTTACATTAAGATAGGTAATAATAATTTGAGCTTCAGAACAGTAGAGAAAAAACAAAACGACAAATCAATTTGGACATTTTTAGGGCCGAGCAATGAAGCGTCTCCGAGCCCAGACCAAACCCCCGGTAAGCACGTAAAATATGACTGAAAGATTTTCATAAAAATCTACTTGAAAAAAAACCGGTTACCTTCACCTAATACTAATACTGAATAGATAATTTAGAAGTTTTTCAACATGTTTCTACAGCTATCGCCTTTTGCCCAAGGAAAATATGATTTACTCAAGAAAAATATTTTATAACAAAAAAATAAAACTGTTTCCAAACATTTTGAAACGTCCGCGTCGTGCATCCCAGCCAGGCATAGAACAGAAGCCAATGGCAAAATACAGGGTGTTACTTCAGAAGAATCAGATCTCATCCTGAAATCTAATAATAAATGTAATAGTATCAGCCGTATTTTGTTATTAGGTACTCTTTAATTAACTTGATAAACGTTGTAGGAACTTGGCATAGGTACTCCGTATTAGTCAATTACTATATTATCATTGTAGGTAATATTGTGTATTCATTCCCAGTAGTCAATGATTATCATGCATCGAGTTAATTAGAGTTTCAGAAATAGTTCTACTCTACACGGCATCCTTTATGTCACTCATCATAGGCCATAGCTGTGTACCGTCATACACACCTTGGTACTGTACCTTCTTACAGTATTAGAATCTAATAGTTGGCTATACGAGTATTTATATGAAATTTATATTTTTCAGCAAACCAGTCTACATTTACGGACATTATCGAGCAGGGCATAAAGAACTTTTTTGACGGTAAGGATTTTTTTTTTTTTAATTTAGAAGCCTATCACCGTTCAAAAACATTTAATTTATGGCCAAATCGCATGGCAAATGATTTGATTGTCCGCTGTTATTTGCCACTGCCACCCAATCAACAGAAGACTTCTATAATAATAATAATAATAATAATAAATTTATTTCAGACCATAAGTCCATAAAACAACACACATTACAATTTTATACACAAAACATACATACATACATGAAAACACATACAAAAAATACAATAAAACAACTTATTTACAATAATGGAATGACGCACGATGAGTGGTCATCCATTGCCACATAATTGGACTGTCCATCCTGTCGGCTACTATAGCTACCAAGTTGTTGGAGCTGTCGCGCACTCGCCGCATCAGGGATGCTATCCGTGTCCGCATCAGTGCGTAAAAATCTGGCACGCCATTCTCCGCGAACATCCCCGATGCACTGCAAAAGCGCGGCAGCCCCAACATAACTCTGAAGGCATTATTGTATTGGACTCGCAGAGCATTGTACGAGCTTTTTGTATAGCTGACCCATAGGGCACACGTGTACATAGATTGGCAATACGCTCTAAAGAGTGTAATTTTCACCTCCCTAGTACAACGTGCAAACCTACGAGCCAGCATGTTACATCGAACTGCCAATGCTCTGCGTTCCCTCTCCACGTCCGCATCGTCGGACAGACTATCGGTGACCCAATGCCCCAGGTACTTGAACTTTGTGACCCTGGAAAGCTGAGCGCCCCCCAAGGTGACTGGTGGGACAGTATCATAACATTATGGTCTATGGTCTATGCTAAAGGGTTTGGTTTCCGCACTTAGTCTGTCAAGTGGACCATTGCGCGTGGGCCATAGCGGCCGTTTGGTGGTTATATCAACCAGCCCACCTCCCTTCAGAAGATAATTAAATCGCCTGGTCTGTTCAGAACATCTGTGTATGATCTGGGTGACCCGAGGGTTTCTGTTCTAATCTGGGTGACGCCCGTGCATTCAAAGAGCACATGCGCAACGGTTTGCTCAGCCTCTATGCCCGCCCTGCACAGAGGACTGTCCGTTAATTGTGTAGAAGTGTTTGTTTAGCGAGTAGTATGTGACGGTCTCCGTCACTAGGCGCAGGCCGTTCCTGTCCAGGCGTAGTACACGCCTGGTCACCCAATCAACAATCCTGCCTACTATCCAAGAATGGCATAGCTTCCTTGGACTGCCTGCAGCCCGATGTCGAGGTCCACCAGTTCTCCGCTTGTGTGTGGGTGAAGTCCTGTAGCCACTTGGTTGAAGGGGATGGGTGCGATAGGCTCGGGTCCACAGACTGCCGTGCTGCATCCTCGTCTAGCAAGTTCTTCAGCTACGTCATTACCTAGCGATCCGCTGTGTCCTTTTGTCCATTGCATTGCAGTGTCACCGTGTTGTGGTTAGATACCGTCATTTGTTTCTAAAGTCCCCGCCACGAGAAGCTATAATTTTTGTAAACAAAGAACTTCTACTAAGTTACGTAGCGAAACAAATAATCCCAAATTCAATCAACACAAAGCCTTGTTTGTTGTAGATATGTACTAACACAAGTTTTTAAGCCGTGTGTATACAAACCAAATGGACTACTTATGGGTCTAAAATAAAAGATTTTAATTTAAAAAAAAAGCAACATTGATGTAATACCAAAACTAACGAGCAATTTCACATGTTCGGGTTATCTTTTAGCGATATAAAGCGCTGTCATATAATGTTTTGTGGTACTGAACACGCCTGAGTTCCAGTACCACAAAACCTTAGACGTAACTTAGTAGAAGTTCTTTATTTACAAAATGTATAGCTTCCCGGACTTCAGTGCAGAGCAAAGATTTACAATTAACTACCAAAAACTTTAAAAAGCATGACCAACATTAACCATTTTAAATCGCAACTTAAAAAATTCTTGATTGAAAAGGCTTACTACTCTATCAATGAGTTTTTAGATGATAGAAGCATAAAATAAAATAAATGTCCGATCCACTTGTTATTCTGTCTTGTTTACGACGTTACTTGTTTGAAACAGTTTTATTTAGTTTGTAGGTTTTTACACCAAATTTGTACGCCTTGCAAGGCAAAACATAGTGATCCAACGCAATTTTTATACCATGTACCATATTACTTATGTTCAACAAATAAAATACTTTGACTTTGACTATGAGCATTGTGGCATTTTAGTGTTAGCTTCAAGGTAATATATTTTTTCTGTAAAGATCCATTGCTTCATATATTCGAAAAATATGTCTGCCAACAAAGTAAATAACGCAATAAATGTTGTTGAACTGTCAAAATGAAACAGATTGTGATAGATCGTTTATAAATCTGGGAACAAGTTGTCGGACGCGTCCGTAAGCCGCGGCTAATAGTCGCGGCTTATTTGTATCTGGATAATACATTTAGCATTACACTGTGCAAACTATCGGTCGTAAGCCGCGGACGCGCCCGATAATTTGTTCCCAGCTTTAAGGACCGGCTTTAAAATATAAGCCCAAAAAATATAGCTTATTTGTTTGAACATATGTAACGATATTAAATTTTCTACGGAGATTTTGAAGATAATTTTCAACTACTTACTTATCGCTGCATATATAGATCCCACCTATCGACGGCGAAGTATCAATATCTAATAATTATCATCTTGGCAGTTTTCACTTTATTGCATATTCGTGGGTAAAATATGAAAGAGCTCGTATTTGCAAATCCATAAGTTATTAAATAGTTCAAATTTCTGAGATAATTGCTTGTAGAAACACCTAATAAGTAATCTTGCGAGATTTTTGCTGGCAATACCGAATATCTACACGTTTTAAAGTGTATATATTCGGTATTGTCCGCAACGTGCAGCAAAATATAAATGCAATACCTACCTTTTATCTACGCAATAAATAGCTAGTTCTTAGTTAAATTTGAAACTACCTATATTTTCAATCTAAATTTTATATCCCTAACCTGATATGTTTGATTAAAATCACTATCACCATCACAAGCATTACCTACTATTTTAGTATAAAACTGAATTTTTGATTAAAATGGTGAAAAACTATATTAACGAAACGTCTTTTTCGCCTCCTGTAAAATCATGTTTTAGTAGTTATTTTATATAAAAATTTGACCGTCGCTATGAAGAATACGACTTCCACATTTTTAAGTATAGTCATTCCATCTTTTACAGGGTTTGCAGCCTTCGGCCGTTAAGAAGACCCTATACCCTTCCCCAACCATGGAACAAATAATGATTTCCATTAATCGTTATTTAAATGATGTGGTTTATTGACGAATTTAATGATTATTAATATTGAGTTGGAACTACTTGTTGTAGGTTTAATAAATAAATATGTACTAATATGTGTAACTATTGTTTTATTATTGTGACACCCTTTTTAGGGTTCCGTAGTAAACAAGGAACAAGAGACAGACGGACATGGCGAAACTATAAGGAGTTTCGCCATGTCCGTCTGTCTGTCTGTCTGTCTGTCTCTCTGTCCGCGGCTTAGCTCAGTAAATTGGGGTTTTTTTTTTGTTTTCGTCTATCCCATAGTGTGGTATCCTTGGAAAGGTCGTTCAAAAATATTGTGAGTTTGTGATAAACATTTTTGGTTTCAGGGATCCGCTTGCGAAATATTAAGCTTTAATGTGCTAATTTTAGCCCTGGTAGGTAATTGGTTGGTTTTGGTTATGTGAAAATATTCACTGCAGTAATATATATGACGAAATTAAAAGGAAAACTATCACAGCTAAGTAGGCTTTACAAGTTAACGAGTAATAATCGACCAACTTAAATGTGTGGTTGCAAAAACATGTTCTCCCATACGGAATGTATGGGAGAAAATGTTTTTCAACTACAAAGTTAAGTTACCTCTTGCGATAAATTCATCCCAACTACGGAACCCTTCATTGTGCGTGGTCCGACACGCACTTGGCCAGTTTTTTTTTAAATACGGTCCCATGCTCTAGGAAATTTATAGTTGCAGCCCGGAGTTTGGTAGCTATAGGCTCGCCCCCTATTGCATGGGACTGTAACATAACAACAGCCGGTCGATTCTGTAAAAATATAACCGTGAAACTTAGGTGAAGTGAGCGTCAAGTGAGCTGTCAATAGTGCTAATCCCTAGCATCCTGCCAGTCGATTTGTAACAGTGACGGCTCACTTCACCTAAGTTTCACGTTGATATTTTTACAGAATCGACCGACAGACGAAGACGAATGGTCCACTCCGCAAAGGCATTCAAACCTGTGTAATACCCAAAGGAACTGGGCTTCATATCTATATAAAAGTCTAGTTACAGTTTCTATATCCATTTTTATACATTGTTGTTTTTATTTGGACACTCCTATAAAAATCAATACCTAAATGACCTGAACTCATCAACAACTACTATTACTACTATAAATAATTCCTAAAGACATTTGTTCTCATTTTTTGTACTTATTAGGTAAAGATGGTAATATTTCAATATTTAATTATGTCCCACCATTTTAGTAGAAGTTCGCCGAGGAAACACAGTCCTGTGGTTGTGACGTAGTTGTAGTAGCAGACATGTCATCTTACCGCACTGCGTCCGCGCACATCTTACTCGTTTAGTTATACCGCTTAGCTTCGGTGGAAAGAGACGCACGAACGCACAGCTCTTTGTCTCTCCCTCACACACCACTGGATCAAAGCCAGCCATTCCCTTAATAAATGAAATAACAATAAGTCATTTAACAGCAATTTATTATAGCAATCTTAAATACAAAAACTAACAAAAGGATTTGTATGTAAATTCGTCAGAAAACAACGCCTTTTAACTAATTATGTGGCTAAGCTATCTACACTAATTTGTGTCGTTTCGTTTCTCTTACAAAATAATTATTTTAATAAGCTCATAAATAAAAGAACAAAAATATAATTTGATCAAAAATATTCACTGAATAACTAGTGAAAACTCAAAAAAAAGATTAAAATTTCATAAGCGATTTAATAAGAATTATATCATATTAGAGTTTTATGCAATTCATCGATAAATACAATACATATTGGCTTTGATAATTATTACTAGGAAATTGCAATCGTGTGCTAAAACGGCTAACACTATTAAAAAAAAAGACAAGAAAATATTTTATCATTTCAACTGATTAGTAATTTGGATTAAAATAGGTATCTAATGTATTATAAGGGTGCATTTCCACTGAAGCGAAGACGAGCGGAGCGGAGCCATGCAGGAATCGTCAAATCACAGACGAGACGAGAGACGCAATGCGGATTTCAACCATTGTGATTGGTCAATTCCTGCAGGTTTCCGTTCGTCTCGGCTTCAGTGGAAACGCACCGGCCAATATTTATACGGATAAGGCAGAAAGATTGGACGTGTTTTGTTTTCATGATTAGCTATTTTTCACTTCGTTATTGTCCTGTGTGTATTAATAATAATAATAATTAGGAACCATCACAATCACTTAATAATGATATAGGCCTAGAATTTTAAAATATTGCCAACTCTTAACTACATGATACAGTAAAAAGCAGTACTTAACATCCGTACCATTGATAAGTTTTTAAAAGCTAATACAGTAACAAGTTGTTCGATTTTAAGACTGCATTCAAAAGTAGCTTTCAATAACTGCATCATACTACAAACCAAGCGAATCAAGCTGTTTATACTATAAATATATCGCACTAAGCCACTAAGGTCCAAATTTCAGCAGTATTTTAAGCATTTTAGGAGTTCAATTTCAAAACCCGCCAAAACGATATTTGAACAGAAACATTGTTTCGCTTGATTATGAAGCGCCATCATTCATTATTTCTCCTTGGTTTAAGAATTAATATCAAATCCCGCTAAAATCCTAACAAATCAGCTTCCAAAAGTAACAGTTTGTTGCAAACACCGCTAAAAGAGAGTCCCGATGCGTTTCAAATTCCGCTAAATCTAAATCGATCAATCACAGCACGGCATTTGCATCATGTGACACAACAAACAGTATGGCGGTTTTTTATTTTAGCTGCAAATCCCGCTAAAACGAACAATGTTTATTTCAAACCCCGCTAAAATCAAACGTATACTTCAAAATCCGCTAAAACAAAAATGTTAATGGTTATTTTTCCGTTAATTTTAATTATTTACCAAGGAAACCACGTTCTTAAGTATTGCCAGTCTCAGTATAAAGCTGTCACTGTGATTTTCTAAAGATGTTCTTTATATTAATGATTTTTAAGGTTTTTTACGTTTTACCGTTATTTATTGAAAAGTGTTTTGGCGGGTTTTGAAACTGAACTCCTCATTTAGGCATCTACTTTTGAGAAATCTTACCTAGATGATAGCAGAACAGCGAAGTCAGTATACATATTATTAGCACCAGCGCCATAATTGCGTAACACACGATCAATCACAATCTGAATCATTTTGAAGGATATTGCTAATCCTTTGCTTCATACGTTCGAAAAATGTGTCTGCTCAACAACGTAAATAATGCAATGAATGTTGTTGACCTGTCAAAGTAAAACAGATTGATCGCGTGTTACGCAATTAGTTTGCAGGTCGTAAAAATTACACCACGAGAATAAAAGTAGAGTCACAGTATAGTAAAGTAACAGTATTATGTATGAGTGACCTTGAAATAATTACTTATGGCCGCTCGGAAGAAAACCCTTACGCGTCCGTGCGTAACTGCCGCGCACTCAATACTGTTGCGTACTGATATCCCTGAAATTTCGAAGCACGTCCTTTCGTTCGTTTTCTATGAAGATATAATACTGTTACTTATTTATGCTGTGGTTCAGCGTTGAATAGCGTCGTCTCTGTCACTTATAACCTGGGAAAGTCTGTTTCTAAAGCTAGATGTATCATATTTACGTCCAGATAATGTTTATTGTCTATAATTTGCAGCTACATATATGGCAATGCAAATCAATTAATGAATTCAAATATTTATATGAGGACACCCTTCCTATCGCCCCGCATAAAGTGTGAGTTTACGTTGGAAGTGGACGCGCTGCTTAACTTGAGGTCTTGAGGCCGGTCGCATGATCCCCGCTTGTCTTTCGACATTTGTGCTACCTGACGAACGAAAAACAAAGTTATAAGTAAATCATGTAGGTCATTTTTGAGGGGTAATTAATTAATTAAATTTTGATCATGAACCAACTAATAAACAAAGATGTTTATTGGATGGTTCGTTTGAAAAGTGCTCACGAAACTGGCAAAAATTATTATCAATCGAAGTAATAAGCAATCATTTTGGACTTGTATCTTATTTTCGAGAAAATATCTGTTTCTGACAACTCCTAAATTAATTACGTTGCGTTCATTAAAACTTGACCCGTGACTCGATTGGTAGCACTGAATTTTGCAGTCATGTGATTCGTAGTATAGTTGGCGAGCCGCTATTAAGTTTGAATCTGGCTGTACTATTCTGTCAGTCGCCATTTTGAACTCTATTAGTATTGAAACTAAGCTTGACAAGCAATGGTGCCAACATGACGGCAAGGGACAAGTAATAGTGAACGGTCTGTAGTATTGAAACTAAGACTGCAAAATTCAGTGCTACCCATCGCGACACGGGCCAAGTTATAATGAACGCACTGCACACCCGTCAGGGCCGACACACACGATGCGTTGCGGCGGCGGCGCGGCGCCGGAACGGTGTCGCTGTGGCGTCCTACATTCAAATATTCATGCCACACGGTGCGCTCCGGCGTCACAGCGCACGTACACCGGACCTGCAGCCCGCGACACGAGCCGGGGAGGAGTGCCACGTTGCGACGCTGGAGCGGCAGCGTTCAGTCTCGTTGTGAGACCGCCAATGCGGTGCGGCGCCGCTGTGGCGTAACAACTTTATGACGCCGCAACGCCCGTGTCACCGGCAATGCAGCGAAATCTTTGCGATGCGGCGTCGCAACGCATCGTGAACAGGCTCTTAGAATTAATTACCAAACACGATTTGCATTTGAAAGAAGAATATTATTCTAACAATAAAGAGACGAGAATCAATGAGGTTGATTGCCCTCATAATGAATTCATACTTCAGGGAAATAACTAACATAGAGGTAGTGATAAAACAATACATCACTGCGATAAATAACTCTTGTTTCTTTACGAAATAAATCCTGTATATGTTTTCTGTGTATCATGTGTGTCTGTGTGTGTGTTTTCACTTTTCCTATTTTTGTCGTTGGTTATCAGGTAGAGGAACGAGTTGTCTTATTTTGAGACGCTCTCGTCTGTGTACTATGAGGCGGTGACCAATGTACAACCGTACAAAGTTCTTTTGGCGCGTGGCCAAAGCGCCGCCATCTTGTTTTTTCAATACAATTTCTGTGATAATTTCACAAATGTTTACCAAATTTGAAATTGACAGGGTGTCTCAATTTCATTCAAGCGCCAAAAGATTGCGTAACTCTCTAGCTGCGATTGACATAAGGTTAGACGCCTCTATATTAGTTACTCTGATATTATACTTACTGCATCGTCAATGGCTTTGAACTGCCAGTTCCAATGTACTCGGTACAAGAAGGGCCTGTGGTCGAAGCGATTGTCATCAGGACTGTAGGTTTCTGCGTGGTATGACGGAGTGAGGACCGTCATCTTGTGCCGATTAATCGCATAGCAACGAAAGAAGTGCTTCACTTTCTCTGCCACCTGTAAAATAAACTGAATTGTATACTTTTTGGAGTTTGCTTTGAGTTTGATTTATTTTATCATGTTTAAATATCGAAACTCTTCACGTCTGCCGAGTTTTGCTGACTAATTAGTCAGCGACAGTAATTAGTTCACGTCTGCCGAGTTTTGCTGACAAATTAGTCGGCAAAACTCGGCAGAAGTGAAAAGATACGCATATACAGGGTCAAGTTAAATTTAACTTGACCCTGTATATGCGTATCTTTTTGGTGGCCAGCCAGTAAACACCCACTTCTAAAACTATTCAAGTAACTACTATATTTCACTTTTGTCTGACCCGCGAGTTGATATCAGTAGACCACTATCTACTTCAACAGCAATAATGCACAGAAGAACTAATAGATGGCCGGCAACCCCATCCTTTTTACACTTTTAAATGACAAATTATATTTATTTCTGTAAATTGGGTCAAAAAAAATAAAAATATAATACGTAAAAAAAAATGAGTTTGGTGTTTGGTTTCCTATCAATACTCTGATAAGAAAGACCGAAACTCACAAGTAGCAGTCTTTTAAATAAGTCCATACATAATCTTGGTCATGCCATTGCAGCCATATAAGGACCATGCAGAGAGATGGTCTTCTGAAGAAAGAACTACACAGATTTGAGTGGATTTGTCCAGTCAGTTCCCACAATTGTCAGTAATCGAAATTATATTTAAATTAAAATCTCACCTCCTGCGGTGTACACTTATCGCTCCAAGTATGTACCAGCTTATGGAACATGCTGAACGGTCCACAGTGTTGCGTCTTCCTCAGTCGTCCGAACTCAGACAGTTCTGCGTACGTCATGCCCATGTCTTGTTCGTCCGTCTGCGTGATCTGACCGTCTGTCAGCGGCTCCAGTTCTGCTGTCGGAGGCGCTTGTAAGATCTCCGAGAGGGATGGTAAGAAGAACCTATCAGGAATTAAAGTATCATATGAAATATTAAAATAACATATGAAATATTAAAATATCATATGAAATATTAAAATATCATATGAAATATTAAAATATTATTAAAACTTTTACTTTTGATAAATAAAGGCATCAGGCGTTAAGTGCGTTTATTCACATTTGAAATTTTCATACAGTAATATTGCCAAATCAATCAATACAGGTAAATATTTGACAGGTATTTGCGACGTTGCCAACTTTTAGGATAAGTATTCTTAAATTAGGATATGCATAATGGGTTTGGAGAAGTTCTTGTGAGTTACTGAATTGACACAGTTAACTGACTCGTACACCTACATCATTTCCGGAGCCCATAGCAGTCAAAACTAAAATTTTGGAACAGGGTGCCTTTTTGAGACGGAAGCAGTTGCTAAAAGTCAAAGGAAGCATGGCCCATTTTGGTAATACTGAAAAGGTCGCTGTCTTTTTGTTTTTTTAAATTGTTAATATCCTTATACAACACCACTTGTATCGCAAATCGCAAGCAGTGGGCAAACCAATATTACAGATTATTAATAATTTTCCTTTCTCTCACCTATTCTTAGCATACTGCAAGAACGACTTCAGATCAGTCTTGGATATACCGCCGATGGGATTAACATCAGCACTGGAGCAGTCGTACTTCGTCATGTACCCGCGCAACGCTTCGTCCACGTTGGAGGAACCCAGGACTAGGAGACCGCCAGGTCTGCCGCGCACCCACAGCATCAGTTGTGCGAATAGGTAGGATAGGACCATTCGGAGACGGGCCTGAATAAAGAAGATTTAAATTTGAAGTTTGACTAAAACTTAGATAAGCTGTTATTTTCTTTTTTTTATGTAGTAGCTTAAAGAGTATTTAACGATGGTGCATATAGATTGATCGTCTGTCGTTCATCGATCGACCACCGATAAATGTTTTAAGAGCGCTTATCCTAAAAGTTGGCAACGTCGCAAATAGCTGTCAAATATTTACCTGTTTTAATTAATTTGGCAATATTACTGTATGGAAATTTGAAATGTGGCTAACTAGCGAACTAAAATATTGATAATGAAATGCAATAATTAATATCGTAACACCGGATATTTAGTTTTAGATGTAAAAAAAAGTATTTGAAAACTTTCCAAATGCCTATTTTACACCTAAAACGGTTACAACATCAAATTCAGTGTTATAATTGCAATTCATTACTAATATTCAAGTTCGCTAGTTAGCCACATATTTCCATACAGTAATATTGCCAAATTAATCAAAACAGCGAAATATTTGTCATCTATTTGCGACGTTACCAACTTTCAGTATAAACTCTCTAAGGCGATCAATATCGACTGGTCGACGTCGATCGGCCGCAGTTTGGTGGCCACTTTAAAGAATCATATAGTTTTTTGGCAATTTAGGTGATCGTTATCGAACGAAACTCTCAAATTCAGACAAAATTAAACACAATTATTTAACTCGGTTTCATAATTAACTATAGTGTGTGAATATTGAAAGTAGCTACCTGAATATTCTGTAAAGCTAAATTCTGTCGTGGACAGCCGCCTTTAGCCCTGAACTTTGGTACGAAGCCCGTGGCGGCGGTGAATATACCGATGACTGCACTCACTGCTGCGTCGATCACTATTGGGAAGTGATAACTACCGATCTCGCTGGCCAGCTGAGAGAAATCATAATTATTATTATCTCATTTTACAATAAAAAATAATGAGAAGGTATTATCACAGAAAAAGAAATAGTATTTCGAATAGAAGCAAAACTCCCGCGCCGAAGACGGTACCTCAGATTCAGGGCGTATACTACGCCCCGTATCGATTTATTCAAAAACAAATACTGCGATGTCCAAGCGTGTTGATTATGCCTCTATTCAGTCACCCGCCCATTATAAAATTTTATGGAGGGGCAATACTTATTTATTTATATATACTTTATTGTACACCACAAAAATACATATCAAGAAATAATAATTATGCACTACAAAATATACAATGGGCGAGCTTATCGCTTTCCGCGATCTCTTCCAGGCAACCTTAGAATGGACAGTGATTTGCCTGGACATAAAATGGGGCTGTCGTTGGTGCAAATAATAAGTATACAATACTAGAATAGATACACAGATGAATACATACAAAAACAAAATCAAAAACAAATACTGCAAATCAAATCAAATCAAATCAAAAATATTTATTTGCTAGAATATGGTACATAATGGTGTTACAATAATTTTGTTTCTGCATATCCTGCCAAAACGGTGGCGTGCAAATTTATACATACTTATAATGTCAATTATTTTAACTCACAAACTACAGATTCTATTGACTTATCTTCTAAATAGTCCTTAATCGTATAATAACTTTTCAGTAGAAGCAGTTTGAAAATATACTTTTTAAACATTGTCAGCGGTAGGTCTTGCACACTATTTGGTAAATGGTTGTATATTATAATGGCCATGCAGTATGTATTTTTCTTAAATAATGTTAGTTTTATTGGTGGTAGCTGAAGTCTATCTTTATGGCGTGATGATCGGCAATTTGGTCTGGTAATGGTAGTTTCAAATAAATTATAGTTCCTCTTAACAAAAATACACATTTCAAAGATATACAAGCATGGCAAAGGTAAAATTTTTAGTTTTTGAAATAGTGGCTTACAGCTGTCTAGAAAATGAGCTCCACAAATTGCTCTGACACATTTTTTCTGAGCTTTGAAAACTCTGTCAAACTCTACTGAATTACCCCATATTATAATACCGTATCTAAGTATGGGTGATACGTAACCATGATACGCTAACATTGCACTATCATAGTTAATTGTTTGTCTAATTCTTTTCAAGACATATATAAATCGATCTATTTTAACAATAATTTTATTTATGTGTGGTTTCCAATTACAATTTTTATCGACTGTTACACCCAAAAATACACAATTTTCGACAGTGGTTAAGTGAGAATCTTTATAAAGAATGTTTAGTTTATTTATGTTTGCATTGTATGTCTGAAATTGTATTATATTTGTTTTAGTCATATTTATTTTTAAGTTATTCTTGTTTAGCCAGCCGATTGCGTTATCCATAGCTTCGACGATTTCGTTTTCTAAATCCTTGTAATTATCACTCTTAATAATTATTGTAGTGTCATCAGCGAATAGTATGCACTCCTTCCCTATTGCTTCGGGAAAGTCGTTAATGTATACTTTAAAGAGATCTGGGGATAAGATACTACCCTGGGGCGTGCCATAATTATTTTGTTTATATTCTGACCTAAAGGTGTTTTGTTGATTTTTACAAGTTTTTGTTATTTCCACACATTGTACTCTATGCGATGTCCAAGCATGTTGATTATGCCTTTATTCAGTCATCCGCCCAGTATAACATTTTATGGAGGGGCAATATTTAACAGTAGATGAAAACAGGCAACAATTTTTTAATACCAATAGAAAATGTATCGTGTTCAGGGATGCTTTTTTACCCACTAATATTCAGACAAGTATAAAAAAAAAACATCGGAATTGTAACAGCATATTCACCTGTGAAGCACGCTGTTTAGTCTCCTGGCTTGAATTCTCCGTAGCCATGTAACACGTTACTAATAATCTGTTGCACAGCTCCATCGGGTCGGAGGGCGTGTAGTCAGATTGACACAGGATTTTACGGACGTCGTATAGGACTTGACTTTCTGCAAATATTTCAAAACTAAAATAGATTTACTATTTTATACAGGCTTATCCTACAATTTTTAAACGGTGCGTTTTGGTATTTCAATAAAAGTGGCTATTTTTAAACGAGTAACCAAAGTGGTGACAACTACAAAATATAAACTATGGTGGCAGTACACCACTCGGATCACTAAATTATCCAACTCAGCGTATCGCAGTCCACTGCTGGACATAGACCTCTCCCAGGCTGCGCCACAACACGCTTTCCTCCGCCGATCACTAAATTAATAGTGACAATAAATTCCAACTCAAGTTGTGTAGAGTCTAATGACATGCAAAAATCCTTAAGTTTTAGCCTACACAACTATGATTTGAGTCTTATCAGTACTCTAATTACGTAATACACGATCAATCAGAATCTGAATAGTTTTGAAACAGATTGCTAATCCATTGCTTCATACGTTCTAAAAAAAATCTGCTCAACAACGTAAATAACACAATGAATGTTGTTGACCTGTCAAATTGAAACAGATTAGTCGGAATTGTTAACGAAAATGTGTTGCGTAATTAGATAGCTGGTGTTTTCGCAAAATTTTCTCGTCGCGCTCACTTAGGCCCTTTCCTCATTGGTCGGTGCGTCAGGATTAGCATGCTCGGTATTATACCCGGTACAGAAAGCTCACCGAGCGCCTACATTTAAATGAGCGTTTCCTTATTGGCTCGATAAGTGCGGGAGCGGGGTGGCATCGTTTCTGTATACCGGGTCTCGGTAGAAACATCTAGTGCCTGCTCGGTATTTTGAGGCACGTCACGCGATTTAGTTTTTTTTTTTTTTCAATTTACTTATGTTGCCAATAGCGCTTTCGTAAACGGAGATAAATATAACACGCCACAACATCTTCATCACTCGAAGACGACATCTTCTCGCGAAGAATTAAGCGGTACTGCGCAAATTATACCGAAAACATAACGTCGGGTCCGAAATTGAAAGCAGTGCGGTATCGTTTCGGTATACGGAGCACCGAAACTATACCGAACCGACCAATGACGAAACGGCCTTAGTTTTTTTTTTTATGATTAGTTTACAAACCTCCTTTCTGAATAGCGTCACATATCTGCGTGCACATAGAGAACACGATGCAAGCTGTACTTGTGGAGTCCACGCCGCCACTCAATGGCAAGAAGAATCCTCCTTGGCCAGACCTTCGCAAGTAATCCCATAGCCAGCAAGCAGGACCTGGATTTAAATCTCTGGTTTTATAATGGCCTATTAAATGATAACATGTTACAAATGCATCATTAATAAATTAGCCAGATTTTTTATTTATTTGTCCATCACATAGGGGTATGAAGAACAGGGTGTAAAGTTCACTCATCCACCATAGAAAAGGGAGGATCCTCTGACCAGACGGGTGTCGTGCCTGGCGGGCAACTGCCCAGAGGCAGAACTCGGGAGCTTGGATATATGTCCACCGCGCGGTAAACTCTAATTGCGCGATGCAGGATTTGAGTGACGTCAGGATGGTGTGTGACGTCAGGTCTTTGATGCGTAGTTCGCATGTGGCGATGTAGATGCCGCCACAAAACCACGCTCGTATTTCCCGAAAGGTTTGGCAGAGGCGTAAGTCGTGTAACCACATCATTAAGTAAATGAAAAAATACCAAGGATAATTCACAGCCACTAAGCAGCATTCTTTTAAGCATCAAAGTAATCTTTTGAGACAATATACTCAAAATTGTTAAATAGCGGTCGCAAAGCTTTATAAAGAACCAAATTGATTATCACTATGTAAATAGGCATTTTTAGCAATCAAAGTGTATGGCCTGAAAGGTTACCTAGTTCAATTTCTTCTTCAGGCGTCAAATAATTCCACTGGATAGGCGGACTCGTGGTCAGATAGACGTCATCATCGTCTGACAGTGCGAAGTCAACTGTGATACGAGGGAACGGTGGGTTCGAGGCTGCCAAGTGAGATCGGGAGCGGATTTGCGTTCGGTAGGAACGAATGTCTTTGAGGTCAATTGTGGCTGTCACTACTTCCTGAAAATATAAAGCTTTATAGACTCGTTTGATGTATTTTATGGGTGTAACATAATTATTAACTTCCCAGAAATGGCAAAAAATTTAGGTTTTTACATTGATTGAAACCCATAAAAGGATTTATTTTTGTTAATGTAAATTTTCTTTTATAAACTGTCCCTCTGATTTGAATGCCTTATATTATCAATAGACATATTAAAAATCAAACTCCACTATGATGGCGCTCGCTTTCCATAATAGCAAATGTAATTTATCAAAAATACTAACCACATCATGCAGAGCAAACTGCAGGCCTCTACTAACGATGTCCCCATTAACAGCTACACAGGAGCAACCATTGAAGTAGATCCTTTGTCCGTCACACCCTCGCAGGTTGCTGAACAAATATGCGCCCCCACTCTTGAAGGTCGCACTCTTGACTAAGTCCACTGTGACGTACGCCTTGCGGAGTTCCATGTAGCTTCCCGAACCATTCGATATGATCTCCACACCATCTAAGCTTAGCGGAATGTGGCGACTGTGACGTGAAAGTTAAGATTAGAAAAACATTATTTTAGGACAAATATTAGAATCGTACTAAAACATTGAATATTAGCAAATCAAGAAAGAGTTTTAATTGATGAGAAAGTGGTAATAACTAGTTTATTGTATCTGCAGCTGTTTTGGCCACCATATCTTCGTTGAAGGAAGTCGGATGTATTACGCTTTTCCCCGTACCACAAATACAAATGATCGCTTTGGACCGCAATGGCGCTTATCCTCACTAATATTATAAATGCGAAAGTGAGTTTGGCCTGAACGGATTTGGATGAGATTTGGTTCATGGGTAAAACATGACCTGCGAAAGGACATAATACGCTACTTTTTATCCTGGTCCGAAGTCGCGGGCAACAGCTAGTGGTATATATATCTATTGCTAAAAGTAACTTGTCTTACCTCTGCGGATTCCACAATTCTTCGCATATTTCGAAACCTATGCACGTATCTTTAGTAGCAATGACTGCATCTCCAATGGGCACGGTCGACTGGTTCGTTATCGCCGATATCATCCTAGGTAAATAGTATTCTTCAGTCTGTCGTTCCTTTGTGAATAATTAGAAACACAATTTACATACATGCCTTTGAAAATACAGTTCACCAAAGCTAGAACAGAATCCAAAGCAGACATTAAGTACATTAAAACCCGTTTTCAATAAAGAAATAGAACACATTATGAAAGAAATTTCCTTATTTACTTCAGTTTTTTTTTTACTACAGTCTGGTTTCAAGCCTCATCTAAAGTCCTATATTTTATGATCAAAAGCACTTACTTTGGTCCAAGGCGAAAACCATCTAGTTTCCCTATAATTTCCGTCTTCACATAACAACATCTTTGGTCTGATGAGAAGTATTTTTTTGTTCAGGAACGCTACTCGGCAGTTATACGACACGTTTCTGTGTTGTACAGGCATGCCAACATCGATCAACATGTCTTTACATGTCGGAGACTTGAGGAGTTCTGCAAGGACCTGCCAGCTGTGGAGGTATGTGTCTGGTTCGTAGAAATGGTCCTCACAGCTATAGCCACTGCAAATAAAGTTTTTATTAGAATATCAGATCATATGAGAACTTTTTGGTCAACACTTATCAGCATGTATGTTCAGAACAACTATTAAAGAAGGTTGATGATCTACTAGCGAAAGCAATATCTCGGAAACGTATGACCGAGATTTTTTAGGCGGGCCAACTGGATTAACCCTGTTAGCAGACCAATTTTGATCAGTTGTAATTATTAACAGGTGGATGATTTTTCTCTCGCTTAGGGACCTCAACCACCAGTACCACCACCAAATAGCATCAGAATTCAGCGGATGATGGATAAAGTTACCATATCTCCAACTCTGGTCCAGTGCGGTACAGGGCGCCCATTTCTTTAGCCTCCTGTATGGACTGCAGGATCCTGTTCATGTTGCCTTCGAAGTCGAGTGCCCATTGGTTCAGCGTGGTCACCGCCACAGTTACTTTTCGACCCATTGCTAGATTATTTTGTCTGAAAACAATTAATATTGGACATTGAGAGATGGGTCTATAATTATATTTTCATAAGCAGGTACTCAAATGAAATCATGACATGAATGAGAGTAACTGAACTGACTGAACTGTTCTCATTAAAGAAAAGTAAAGATAAGGTGTTAGCCTGGAGGCCTTCACCCAGCCCCAGATTTACGCCTAGGCACATAAGGTACTGGCCTAGGGGCCCAGCCAGCCCCCACCCACCCAACTACCCCGATGGTATCTGTCACTGTCACTTTTTAGCCGAACATTGACTCGTATTTTAGAAGAGTGAGGGTGCTGTGTTTTGCACCCCTTGTAAGATGATTGTAAAAACAGGGTCGCTAGTTAATGAAGGGTACAGCGACTGGAAAAACGCAATTTAAAGAATGAAGGAAAAATTGCTTTGGAATGGCGGGGCCTCAAATATCAAAGTGTTTAGGGGCTCTGGGTCTCGTAAGTCTGGGCCTGCCTAGCTGTTAGTCGATATTTAGGACATTACCTACCATCTAATCGCAACTTTTTAATCAGTACAGTAGTAAACTGCTACTGCTACAAAACAACGGTTAGATACACTAGCTGCCATAACATTATCTACATAATGGTAATAGGGCTTAAACTTTGCTAGTATGTAAACTAAACCTGTTACTATTCTAATTCCCATTGTTGTTTAACTTTAATCAATCTCGAAAACGTTTACGTGCACGGAGTGGTTGAAACTTTTACGACTACGTAAAGTCTTGGTATTCTCCAAACTACGTACATGATGTGAAAAAATGCCACAAGCGTTCTAGTTTCTACAAGCACGGTTCATTAACATACCATTACAATAATATAAGTATAGAAGGTATCATTTGTAGTATTTTGTACCTAAGCTTAAGATTCCGTATCAAGGATCCCGCAGACAGGAGCGACGCGACTCTTGTGGATCAATTTCTATGAAAACTTCACGGAAATTTTCTACGGTCGCGTCGCGCCTGTTTGCAGGAGTCTTCAGAATACCTATAATCGGAATAAAACTACCCTTGATTAAGCTTGTAAGATTTTCCTTTTAAACCAGTTTATATGTTATCCAGGAAGCGTAGGTATCTAAGTATTTGATTTTTCGTACCATTACCAATCACTGTACATTTCAGCGCGCGTCATACAAAAGGCAGTAATCGAATTTTGAAGCGGAAACTGGGATCACGAGTGATTATATATTGTAATAAGTTAATAACAAATGCAAAGCTTGAAAGCTCAGATTTATAAAACAGTATCTCATCGCACGTTTGAGTTATCTGTGATAAAATTAATCCCATGCCTGGGGTATCAATAAATTGACATCGCTTGTACCTATTGAAAATCGAAAAGTAGATAACATTTTCATACAGATTCCCAACGTAATTCTGATAAATGCGTAACAATTTTTTATTTGCGTCTCTAAGTAATGTACAAGTTATTTACTACTATTCCTATTAACCCTTAACTAGTAGTTACAAATCCGATGAATATTCCCAAAACATGAACTATGTCGACGGGCGATTGATGAATGACAAAAGACTATAAGATGGGTCGTCTAGCAGTCAATCGATCCGCACCAGGCAGTGCCATGGCCCGGCCAATCACCCCGCAACCCTTAGACACGTAGTTCTCACGTTCCAAAAGACAAGTGAATATGGTATAATTGAAAAAGGTTATTGATGACTTAATCACTTTATTAGCAAAACAGGCAGTAGCGGATACAGGGGCATCCGAGTTCTTCCGTGACAAATCTTAAAGTGAACTTAATTCTAATTAAACCTTTTAGCAAGCATTACACTAACTTAGGTAGAATTGTCATCAATCATCCTTAACGTAGATATACAATGTGAAATTTAATTCGTTTGCATCCTCTTAAGGGGATGAAAAAACTCAGCTGTTCCATATATTTATGTTCGCATAGCTCGTTATAATGTAGGGAAAAGCTGTTTTTTTTTTCGCGATTTCAGGGTTGGCCCCATAGCGAAAGTTGTTCATAATGATGAGTATAATGACCCCTTAAGAGGATGCAAACGAATTAAATTTCACATTCTATGTTTTCCATTGCGGGATTTGCGAAAAGTAATAAGAGGAGGCGTGATAAGCTTTAAGCAAAATAAAATGTTGTGTCTTTTTGTGTTTACTTTGCTACAACCTACTCTCAGTGGGTTCAAGCTCCTCCCAAACGACAATCCAGGATCCGCCACTGAAGGCAGAGCGATAACTATCCAAGCAATGTGGCAAGGGTTCTTGTAATGGAATTTGCCCAAAACTGCGATAAAGCCTAATTTGGTACACTATTGCCAAGCTAGAAATACTTTGCAGCGTTTTTCTGTTGCCTGTTTCTACTTAAATTTTTAATAAAAATTATTTTTCCGTGCTTCCGTTATAGAAAATTCATGTACCCACATGTTACGGACTTTTCGAAGATAAGTATGTATGTATTGAAAGGAATATTCAAAGCACCATGGTAACCTACTAAAATAGCGAAGCAACAAACTGAAAAAAAAAACTTTATGGCGTCTCATTAAACCATAAAATAGATCGTATTTTAGGTATGTACTTCAAGTTGTAACTAAACAGTACGTAAGTTGAAATGAAGTTTATTTCGTTGGTAGGAATTTTATATTTGAATGCCTAAACTCGTCCCGCATTGAGTTTTGCCGATTTCATTAATTATTTTCGACATTATTCTACAAATATTTTTAGATATTCAGGGTTCAAAATTGCTTTATTATTTCCTGACCTGTCCTCTACATTTGAGGATAGTCGGATTTGGCGCCCAAATGGGCCATGTGCAGTCAGGAAACCTAATTGTTAAGCAGATGGACGCACTTCGTTTGCCGTGTAATATAACAATAAAAGCCATTCTACACGAGTGTCAAAGTTTATTTTTATTTTTAACACTACGGGAAAACTCTTGGCCTGTATCTCACCAGATGGTTAAGTGATGAACAGGCTGAAGGTGGAAGCGAGCCTCACGCGGAATCCTCAACCACAGAGGAACTGGCTATCTTACGTCTCTAACTGCCGAAACAACAATGCTCTTAACATTATTCTTATGGCGACAGATTTAGATAAGATAGTGGTAGCTAGTCAGGCGGGCTCAAAACAAGCCCTACCACCAACCAAATGCCGAAGAAAATTTTGCCCCCACTAGGAATCGACCCCGGAACCTCTGGGACTGAGACAGGTGGTCTAACCACTAGACCACAGAGGCGATTGAATGACAGTTGTTATTTGAATTTAAGTTGTAGATCAATTTCCTTATCAGTCAAATTCCGTGGCTTTACAACGTGGGGATATCAGAGAAAACCAAGGAAACCTTTTGGATAGACAGAAAATACTGACTGTAGAAAGAAATCCTCAATTCTAATATTGAAGGTTTATTTCCAAAGCCAATGTTTTGCGTTATGCCAGTTTTCATAATTAAAAGTTAGTACTTATTTATTTTTGTCTGGTACAGTAACTGCACATTGATGATAAAGCAACGTATAAACTAGATTTTCAATAAATTCTTTAGAAAAATATTTAATAAATAAACGAACAGCTATACTGAACATAAATTCATATACGAGTAAGTAAAAGTTCAGCGAACTATTTGATACAAAAGCAAAAATTAAGAAATTTCTTACTGAGATAACATAAATCTAGTGCTTAAATTATTTAAGAAATGTATAGAGAAACAAATAAATCTTACCAGAAAAAATCTGCGAATACTGTCTTCGGGTAGTATGATATCGATTTCACTTAGCAAGTTGCCTGGGCAACATACAGCGTACAACTTTATAGAGTACTTATGCGTACCTTCTTGTGAATAGCTGTTTCAAGTGTTTCATAAATGGCTAACATATTTTTACATTTGTTTCCTATTTTCTATCAATCTATCTATCTATATTTCGAATTCATAAATATTATTTGCACGATATGATAAACATGTATATGAGTAGGGTAATTCATGAAAAAAACCGACCAAGTGCATTTCGGACTACGCACAATGAAGGGTTCCGTAGTTGGGATGAATTTTATTTTTATAATTGTAGTTGAAAAACATGTTCTCCCATACATTCCAATTGCAAATGTAAGTTTTTACGTACAATATTGAGAGATTTACCATGTTATTTTAAAACCATAGACTTCTTATAGGTTTTCCTGTAATCTATGAGTAAAGAACCATTTACTGTTTTTTTTTCTAAATTTTCATATTTTCCCCCAAAAGTGAGTCCTATAATTATGCAAAATTCTTTTATTTATGTTACACGTCCGTGTTTAGGTCACAGAAATACATATGTGTACCAAATTTCAACTAAATCGGTTTATTAGATTCGGAGCAAATTGGCTGTGACAGACGGACAGACAGACACACGAGTGATCCTATAAGGGTAGCCTTTTTTTTTTGAGGTACCTAACCCCAAAAATCAATTCAACCAGGACTTTTTCGTTGTGTTGTGAACAGATGTTTCAGGGTCTTGATTAAGCGGTATAGGGTTGAAAGTCCATTATAAATCTTTATTAGTTATCTCGCTTTCCCGAGTCATTACTATAAAATAAAGAATCGCCATCAAATCTACATTCTGTTATCGATGATTTATGTAAATGTCCTACTTTATTAATTTCCAATGTTCCAAAAACCATATTGGACGCCATGATAGAAATAAAAGCACGCAGCAAAAATATTTTTTATGAGTCGGGCAATTGACTTCTCAAATAATGCTTTCTTCGAAAAAGATAAAAATTGGTACGTAACCCTGACAATAGAGCAGCAATAAATATGTTTGCCTAATATTGACGACCACGCGAGCCTCCCCTTGGGCCAATGCAATTATTTAAGCAGACGATACCAGAAAAATATCTAAATTATTTATTTACGTTTACTTCAATTACAATAAACAACAAAAAGTTATGCGATGCTTAGATAACATTTTTAATATTCTATTAGCTCAAAAAATATAGTTTGATAAATCTAAATATGACATAGTTTCATCGAAGTAAATCAAATTTTCTATTTATCCCAGAAACTCCAAATTACGGGTTTTACCTAGATAAACAGATTATAAAAAGTTGAATTATACACACGACGTATCCCTGCATGTTCCGTTAACGATTGTATAATACATAATTGTAATGCAAACGTATAGCTATATGTAATTGCCTGTACCTTGATAGACATGCTAGAGAAGCATAGGGGAATAGAGAATCCCAATTTAAGTAATTTCTAAGGTTTGGTATTACAAATGATTGCAAAAATGAATTTGGTTAGATTTTGTCAAAACTGCTTGTGGACATCATGTATGTCCCATCTTCTTGAATACCTTATTCAAGGCAACAATAAAAGATGTAATTTACAGTTCAGTTGCGTGAGTTGAGTCACATTTCAATAAAGTTATGGGTCTCAATAATATCGATAAAAGAGTTCAATGGCTGCTGGAACTTCGAAGGAAAAATCTATGTATTCTGAAGTCTATGAGGACGTTAAAGTTTACGGCCATGATTGAGGCCAGTTACGAAGTTTTCCACACGACCGCCACAAGTTACCACCTGCTTCGCAGAAGTGCAGTCACCTTTTAAGCCTTCAGCAGAAACGTTATCACGGTGAATAATCTAACAAGTATTCCAACTCTGTTTACCGGAAAAGAAATCTCTGTGCAGATAAAGTTTATAAACACGCCCATTTATGTACTTTAGAACATTTCACAAAGCGTACAACTAAATCCTATCCTAAATACTTTCGGAGAAGTTCATAATAGGTACCAACGTACCTGTGTGATAGAGACATGCACGGTTTAAACAGCTGACATCGTACCTCTACCTAAGCACGGGCGGACTAGTCTAGACAGAGGTGCCGACTGGAATTTATAACAGCTAAGCACCCCAGACAGGCACACGCCTACGTAATACGATAACAATGTGCATTTTATGGTAATTAGAACCTTCTATGTTCCGCAAAGTAACTCAATTCGCTATCACATCACCATGGAAGATAAGAGTGAACAGTTGGATGCTGCTGTCAAAGATAAAGGAAAAGTTTCTGATAACAATGAACAAGGTATGTGAATTGCTTTTAATATAATTATGGAGTACCTACTATAATAATATATTAGTAGGTACTTATAGATTTTAAAATCTTGTGTTTAAGGAAACTCGATTAATCCATTGAACAGAACCGCAAAATTGATAACAATTTAAATATTAGATCTCTAAGATTATTATAGGTTCTGTAATATGAGCTAGATCTCATGAAAACTATAAAACCTAAACGTTTAAGTACTAAATGTAATTCGTGACTAATCCGAGCAATAAAATCCCTATATCGTTGTGAGTCATGATTTTCGTGAACTTCCACTTGATTACATTTAAAGGTTTCCGACTTCGAAATCTCCATAATACCGAATTTCGCATGAATAACCTTTTGACGTCACCAATCACCTGATAAGCTTTATACGGTCGAAGCATGACATTACTGGGGCAATCGTCTTCCAATAACCGAAAGCGAGTTCCCCTGTTTTTGATGTCGTCAGTTCAGTTCGGAGCGCCGCGCAGCCCGCCGGTTACACGCCAAAAACTTAAACTTGACGACTAACTTTCAAACAATTGTGTAGCCATGGTGACAAAACGCTCGACGTCACCGATTATAGAAATACACATGACAAAGATTAATTTGTGCTAGCGAAGAGCGAATGTAGCTTTTCGTAAACTTTTTTAACATGTTATGGTGGAAACAACTCGAAAGGGCTCAAGAAAACATAATGATGATTGAAAGAGAAGAACAAAGAAGGGAGTTCATTGAGAACACGACGGTAACACTCACACTTCCATCGATAAACCCTGTAATGCAAGATGATTTGTTCATAGCCAACATAGAGCAAGTTAAATCGCTGCAAGCTTCATTATTCCCAATATGCAGTAAAGGTAAATCCAGAACATTTATGATAGGTTTATGGACAATTTTAAATTTTTCCTTTCAAATAGTTTACTTGTTTACTGAACTTTACTAACACGCCCGCTACTTCAAAATAACACAATACTTTTCGCATACCTTTACAACTGACAAGTCAAAATAATCACATTTCAATTAAATATTTAAAAATAACAATACGTCTATTATCTCCCAGTCCTGTATGTTTCGACAGTTGATATACATTGACCGACATTACAATAATTCCCACATATTTAATAATTGTCGCGTGCTTTTAATGTGCTATGTATTTTGGATACCTTCCATCATTTCCGGTAACTAATTGGTCGTTGGGACTCGCGTGTTTATTGATGTTATTTGTGAACCATGAAATGCGTTCAAATACGCAAACTACCATGAATGCTATGGGCGACCGTTTAATTTCAATGAAAACTAGGTCATAATACAAATTATTATGACTAAATATAGGTATCATTGTATCATTCACTACTAAGTATTTGTTATAGAATCTATTTTTAAACTTTCGATCACATGAAATCACATCATATATAATAATATTCAGATTTTCCTATCATCAAAGTATTGCCTATCTGGCATTGAATGGCCATAAGAGACCCTTCTCTTACGACCAAAGAAACGATGAATAGATTGCGTGTAAAATGTATAACCACAAGGGAGTAGGTTGATACAGAGATAAGAGAGAAAACAAATGCTGCATCTTCCTAAACGAATAAGGTTAAACTCACGAGGACTCGAATCACAGTTGCTTTGATAGAGTGTTTTGGTCCTTATAAGAAACAGGATCGATTGGCATCAAAATATGTTTTTGTGAAAGTCAACATTTTCTTGTTGACAATGTATCCAAAATCTCTAAAAGCTAAGGACAGTCTCCTAGGGCCATTTTCGTGTAGCTACAACGGTTAAGGTAACTGCCCTTGCTGCCCATCTCAAAAACCCATCCTGTATTCAGATGGATCGCCGAAACCGTAGTTTTACATAACCGCTAGCCGTTTTACAAAATGATGATATCGTCAACTAATAGGATGTGTTCTTTGATGCAGGAACGTTCATATCAAACTTTCTTCAAAACAATATAAAAACGAATCAGCTAGAAATAAATACGGACATAAGAACATTTCGGACGACAGCTAAACTAAGAGAACCAAGAGATTTGTTTGCACTTCCAAAGGAGCTTGATTGTCCGCAGCAAGCACCTCGGTGGCCAACCGAATGTCAAGTAAGTGGATTCTTGACTTTTTTAACACCAGACCTGCTGTAGATAACATTTCAGTAGGAATGTTGTGGAATTTGATTCAGAAATATCTGAATGTGCCTCATATGCACATGAGCACTTTCTTTAAATTGACCATAGACATTTTGTAGGACGATCTAACAAAAGACTTACTAACTGGGTTGTGGAGGTCAGATAATCAGTCGCTCCATGTAAAATACTGGTAATCAGCTAAATCTGGCTGGACTGGAAGTCATTTGGGTAGTAGGCAGATGTTTGATCTAACAGAGGACTAATAGACTAGCAAGTCAACAGATCCATATTTTTAATAGAAAGATTGTATCATAAAGTCCAATACTCTTTGCTGACTATGATACTATATCCCTTGATTCAGTACATTTAATAGAGAAAACTAAGTACAGAATTCCTATAATTCTCTTTAGTGAAGGGAAAGGACGAATAATGCTAAGGTTACTAAGGCTACTAATAATATAAAACTGATAATAGGTGGTTGAAGAAAAAATACAACACTTAGTATGGAGTGCCGCATCTCCAGAACCATATTATATATCTTCAGGAAAAGAACTGCAACCACAACCAGTCGGTGAAGATGCAGGGACAGTTATATTCCAATATTATCCTATGAGTGCCGTAAACTATGTAAGTAAAAACCGACTCATTTCTTTTATAAAGTACTAGCTTTTGCCCGCGACTTCGTCCGCGTTTCCGTCGTTTTTCGTAAAAAAGTACCATATGTCCTTCTTAACTAAAATATTCTAATATAATTATACCCAGAAATATGTACAACTTACAACAAAAAAAGTAATGAAAATAATGCTGCAACGTCTGTGCAATACTATCTACCTAAACCTACTTCAGTTAAAAATAAATACCTATAACTACTATAATTAATAAAAGTATCTACGCTTTTACCTACTAATACAAAAATAAAATTGAACATAAATTAGCCAAAACTTACCTATCGGTATCTAAAAATCTATGCGTACTACTTCTACTTCTACTACTACTTCACCTAAAAAGAAATAAAATGCAAACTATTAATAATTTGTAATTTGAACGAATATTTAAACACTACCAAAACAGCTAATACCTATTTTATAAAATAACAACAAAAGAAATTCAAATAAACTATTTAAAGACTAAAAGTCGCGCTGATAAGCACGGTTTGTTAATATCAATTATTGTCTGTCAATAAGGTCGAACGCTCTGAACGCATCAACAGCCAAATATTGAATCGCGCTCGGACCACCTGCCTTTTTATACCCTACCGCCACGACCCGCGTCGAGCGCGGCAACCGTTACACAAAAATAATCCTTATGGCATGATTCAGTATTCACGCGCGACGGCGCGATGGCTTATTAGCGTATTTCATGTATAAGTTTGGTGTTTCTATACCGATTACTATGATTCTTTTTTATTGAATAGGTAATAATATTAACTTCTTTTAATTAGGGATGAGTGAGAGTATTATAAACGTAAGAGACAAATATAATCAGAAAGCTCCGAACTGCTAAGCTATCGGGAGTTACACGTGTTATTGTGAGTCAACCATAAAAGATAGACATATGCTGTTATGGGATATTTTTTAGATAATTTTATGTAGGACATTTTCGTCATAAATGATTTCTATGTAGCTTTAACCATTAAGGCTTCACACGCGACGGAAGCTTAAAAAATGGAGCAACTTCTCCCGTTTTCCCAACATTTCCGTTCACTGCTCTGCTCCTATTGATTGTAGCGTGATGAAAAGTATACTATAACCTCCCCAGGAGTATGAAGAATAATTGTACCAAGTTTCGTTAAAATCCGTCGAGTAGTTTTTGTTTCTATAAGGAACATACAGACAGACAGACAGACAGACAGACAGACAGACAGACAGACAGACAAAAATTTTACTAATTGCATTTTTGGCATCAGTATCGATCACTAATTACCCCCTGATAGTTATTTTGAAAATATATATCATGTACAGAATTGACCTCTCTACAGATTTATTATAAGTATAGAATAGATAGATAAAGTGGCTGATTGTTTGATTGTGTTGCAGTTTAGTCGTTCTACAGTAGGAGGGTCTCGCTTATTCCTATCGGCGTGTGCAAGCGTCGACATCGAGAGCACTGAAGATGAGTTACGATTTGAATCTCGTTTCGAAAGTGGAAATTTAGCCAAAGCAATACGCATAACGTCGGCTTATTATGAACTGCATCTCCGCACTGACCTCTATACAAACAGACATATGCAATGGTTCTATTTTAAAGTCACGAACACAAAAAAGCATATGACGTACAGGTAATACCGATTGCATGACTATTCAACGTTACGTATTGTTTCCTAAAAAAATTATACACACGCAAAATGTTACAGATTTTCGATAGTGAACTTATCAAAAGCCGAAAGCTTATACAACGAAGGCATGCGACCTCTATTATACTCAACCAAGGACGCACAGTTGCATTCGATCGGGTGGAGGCGATGCGGCGATAACATCGCGTACTTTAAAAATGATTCTACGTAAGTAACTAACTGTTTGAATTCACATCAATGACATACGTTAATACTACAGTGCAATCTATTTACAGGTCTGAAGAAGAAGAGCAATTTCCAAGCTACACATTAACATTTAACATTGAGTTCCCGCACACAGACGACGCTGTGTACATTGCACATTGTTATCCCTACACATATTCTGATCTGCAAGAATATCTATCTAAATTACAATCACACCCAGTGAAATCAACTTATGCAAAACTGAGGCTTCTTTGCAGAACATTAGCTGGTAATAATGTGTATTATCTAACTGTAACAGCCCCACCAAGTTCTTGTGAAGTAGAGCAAAAGGTAATGATGTGATATTCTTCTCATTGGTTCAAATTAAACGAATGTAAGATTAACTGTGGTCATTGGCTTCGCAGAAAAAGAAAGCCGTTGTTATAACTGCCAGAGTTCATCCTGGGGAAACTCCTTCATCTTGGATGATGAAAGGTTTCATGGACTATTTAACTGGAGACTCGAATCAAGCCCGCGAATTGAGGGAAAAATTTATATTTAAATTAGTACCAATGTTGAATCCAGATGGTGTGAGTGACAAATATATTCCAAACAATACATAGTAAAATGTGTCGGACATTGTCATAGCATACATAAATATTCTATTATTATAGGTAATCGTTGGAAACAATCGATGTTCACTGACCGGAAAGGACTTGAATAGACAATATCGAACGGTTATAAGGGAAACATATCCACCAGTCTGGCATACGAAAGTCATGATACGAAGGTTAGTAAGGAGCGTACCTGTCCTACGTTTTTCAGGAAGAAAATTCGGTGTATTTTTCTAACCAATTATTGTGTGTCAGACTACAGGAGGAATGTGGCGTAGCAATGTATGTTGATCTCCACGCACATTCCCGGAAACACAATATATTCATTTATGGATGTGAAAGCCGAAAAACTACCGACAAACGTTTACAAGAGCAAGTATTCCCTTTGATGCTTCACAAAAACGCTGCCGATAAGGTACACGAAATTTGAATCGAATTTGGTTATGTATATTGCACTAATAGAGATTTAACCAATTCTGTTTTACAGTTCTCATTTGAAAATTGTAAATTTAGAATACAACGTAGTAAAGAAGGCACTGGTCGAGTCGTGGTATGGATGTTAGGAGTATCTAACAGCTATACTATGGAAGCTTCTTTTGGAGGATCCGAGTTGGGCAGCAGGATGTCTACACACTTTTCTGTCCAAGACTATGAAAGTCTAGGAAGAACATTCTGCGAGACATTGCTAGATTTCTGCGATGAAGATCCTAGCAAGGAGCGATTGAGAACAAAAATTGTTACCAGACTATTAAAAGAAGGATCAAATGCAGATGAGCCAACGAATATTGATTTATCAGATTATTCCAGGTAAGTTTTTATGAATAAAAATAACATGAATTTGTCCTGACAATGCGTTCTAACATAATTTTTTGCAGTGATGAAGGGGATACATCAAGTAGCAGTTCAGAAGCAGGGCACAGAAGAGATTCTAAAACCAAACAGCCTGCACCACCACCTTCGCCAATTTTCCCTGATATCAACAAAAATGTAAACGAGGTAAGATATTGAATGTATGTTTTTACTTGAATAATGAATATTCGTATGTAATAATTGGCAATCTTGATTTTACAGAAGCCTAGAAAGCAACGTCCAAGGTTAGAAAAGATGAAACGAATCGAGAGGAAGAAAACGAAACGGGAAACTTTACAGGTGGTTACATGAGTTATTTGTGTCAATCATGAATAATGTGGAAACAAAGTTATAATGACCAACCGTATTAAATTGCAGGTATCAAGAGCTACAATAGATTTAACATCTGATGCAATGACTGATATGTCATCGGATGCTGAATCTTACGATGGAAACCAAAGTCCTATGAGGAGAGTTCAAAAATTGATACATTCGTCGGCCAAACCAAAACCAAGGCGGAAAAAGAAAATGCCACCTGAACTGAAAATCGTAAAAGCACCGGTAACCTTCAATTTTATCGCAGTTCACGTGATTTACTTTGATCCCAAGACATTTCGTGCCCGAACTTAGACATCACGCCATTTTTTCTGAGCGTTGTTTTCAGTACATGCACCAAGAATCTTCGGTGAAATTTTACCGATGTCTTTTAGTCTAGGGAAACTTGCCTCTTGGTTTTGATCTGCATAGACAATATTTATTTCTAAGCAGCACCCTGAACCCTCTTCGAGGTTATAGCTCGTACATTTTTATCGTAAATTAGAACAGTACTTTAACGTTCCAGACAAGTGATTCTCCATACCACTCAGACCCCGAGAAGACCTTGAAATGTAGAAGACCCAGAAGTGTATCAATGTTCAACGAAACAACAGAGAAATCGAGACTGAACCCTGCATCATGGCATCAATTCAGGTGTTTACCACCAGCGAAGTATGACAACAAAAACATTTCAATTTGATTAAGTAGATATTTTTGAAATATGTCCTAGCAGTTTAGTAAATTCATATCACATATTATATCATTTTTCTCAGCCGTATGAAATAGCTATAGTGCGACAAATTGAAGTAGGTAGTGTGCCAACCTGCTCAACAATCAAGTTCCCTGACTGTAGTTTAGCTACTGATGGTGCCGAAATGATGGTTGTAAGTTATGGTGCCTTCAGATTTGGTCGATTTTTGACAATCCACACATGTGATTAAACTAAATCTTAGGTACCTATTTGATTTTGTTTGACCACACGTGTGGATTGTCAATGCAACAGACAATCGACATCGTAGTTTTTTTTTATTGGCACTGTTATAACAACACGTGATGTCACCAAATACTGATTTTAACATTGATATTTATCGATCGTTAACACGCGACAGTAACGACCAATAAAATCGAGCAAATCTTAAGAAACTGACAGATCATTCTTATTGATGGTCAAAACATCGTCAAAAAATCGAGTTAATCTGTAGGCACCCTCATTGCATTACTTGCGCAAACCCATACGTTACGTTAGCACAAGCGTAGTTATTTTAACATAGGTGCTTTCGTTCTTTTTCAGTTTCAGATTCATTAAATTAATCAAAACTTATAGTACCTATCACTCATAACTTTTAGGTGCTTATCTGATGTTAAAACAAGAAGTACTCAACCATCTGAACTACAGGTTAAGTTGACTACATTAAAGAGAAATGTATGGACCGGTGTTCAAAGTGAAGAGAAAGGTCCACTGTCTTGGGGCATATCAAGTTTTGCCATGAATTCATATTTCACTGACAGTGAAGCTTTATTACGGTACCAATTCAATATTTTCCTCATAGTTATTAAAAAATACTTTGGTTCATCAAGATTATTAATATTCTTTTATTGATTTTTATAGATCCTGCTCCAAAAAACTGGAGGAGCTTGAAGATGAACAGCAAAAAATTAAAGATGACAAAAAGAAGAAGAAATCTAAGACCAAAAAGCTTACACTTAAAGTGCCAAATTCTATGAATGATATCTTAGAACCTATGAACAAATTACCTAAGCCTTGGAAGAAAAAAGGAAAGTGAGTATCAAGTTAACATTATTTGTACCTAATATTGATGATGCATGTTTGTTATTTTAAACATATTTTGTTTATTTTTTTGTGAATAGTTTCACATTGTAGTATCTCATTGAAAGAATTTCACAGTAATTCTATTTGATTTAATAATTAAATTACCTCTAGCATATTTCAAGTATGCTCAATTGTGTGGGATCAATTTAGATCCAGCTAGATCTAAATTGATCCCACCAATATACATATTTTGCCCATCAACAAGAAAAATAAAGTTTTCGATTTCACTACAATACAGATATTGAATTGCTTTATGTCATTCCAGGTTAAAAAATAAGTCTGACAGTTCTCCTTACCAAAATAATACTAGTTTTACGGACATACCAAGGAATACCCAGCAAGCACATAAGGCGGCTTCTGTGGAAAACCGACAGGCGAAGTCACGCTTCAAAAAAGGTGCTTACGTCACAACTGCCGTGCAGTCAAAAAAACAAATTGCCAAAACCAATATTATCTCAGACAACTCTGACTCTGATACTTCCATTCAGTTAACAAAGAAGGTTAAAAAGAAAACTAAAACAGTAAAAGCAAAGTTTTGTAAAAGTATTTCTGAAAATAAATCTAAGAATTAATCTGCTGTTTTTATCTGTTACAACTCTAGTTTATGTATCTATCTATTATACTATATTAAAGGGTGGCGATTTAGACAGCTGCAGCCATCAAGGGGATGATTCTACCCATCATACCAAACAACTTTCACCATGAAACTCACAACCAATTCATTAAAAAATAACTTCCTATACAATGTTTCCGGGTTTGTCCGAAAGGGATATCTCAACCCCGGCACACAGGCAACGGAAGGAACACGGGTGGGTTTTAGTCAGTAAAAGTCTGACACGCCCTCCCGCTCCGCCCAGAGCGGGAGAAGTAATTTGATAATTTCCCAACCTCAAAAAAAAAAAAAAAAATGTATGTGTATAGCAAAAGTTGTTTAGTATGACATGTAAAATGTATGCAGGGATGAAGCCCCTTGATGGATGCAGGTCACTAAATCTATACATACAACCTTAGTTTTTGTTTACCCTAAACCTCTTAAGGGGGTCATTGTACTCATCATTAAGAATAACTTTCACTATAGGGCCAAACCAGAAAAAAAAAAAAGCAGCTGTTCCATACATTTATGTTCGCATAGCTCGTTATAATGTAGGGAACAGATGATTTCTTTTTCGCGATTTCAGGGTTGGCCCCATAATGAAAGTTGTTCATAATGATGAATACAATGACCCCTTAAGAGGATGCAAACGAATTAAATTTCACATTGTATATAAAAATAATTGCCGTGCTTTAGTCTCGCAAAAACTCGAAAATAGCTCAACAAATATGATTTTTATTTTGTTTTGTTTGCCTTAATACTGGGGTAGTTTAAAAATAAGAAAATTAGGAAAATCCAAAAAAACTTCTACAAAATCGAAATTGTGAAACACATGGTACGAAGTTCACCGAGTATTCTGATATTATTGAACAATGCATGATGACTACGGCCTGTCAATTAATAATAATAATAAGTTTATATTGAAGCTTTTATTTGTAAATTGTAATGCTTGTTCAATATTTAATTATGAATTTTCCCTATGTATTAGGTATACAGAACAAAATTCACCACAGGTAAAAAAAAAAAAAAACACCTAAAACTTATAACTTTTGATAATAAATATTAGAAATTCATTGAAATAAAAGGAAAGATTGTCTTAGATCTAACACAATGACCCTTATCTTATTATTGACCTTGTACAATTTGCTCCAGCTGAAATTCTTATCACACCATTATTGAAATACAGATAAAATTAAGATATACAGATGTAGTTTGTGTTCTAATGTAATTTATTTTCAAGTTTTACATATAAAATACCTAATAGTACTTAGCTAATACTGAGCTCAAAAATCACAATCGTAACTGTCAACAACATCCACTGCAGGACATAGCATCTCAATCTCAAAAGATTAGGTATTGAGATGCAAACATGAAAATTATGATTGATGAAATTGTTTTATTACAAAGTTACAACTAGTTAGGAAATTAACACAAACCATTGTTTTTCAGAAATTTCAAAGGGTATAACCAAACTACAAATAAGCAAGTATCATCTACAATAATTAACTCAAGCCGCTTCTATTCGTAACAATGAAAATAAAATTGAACATAACTAGATATCATAAATTAAAGTTAACAACATTGAAGGTTCGGGCCTTAGTACAACAAACTTGAACATTCCAAATTAGCAAAGTATAAAAGTGGCTACTTACAGACCTGCATGTACTTATACACCAAATAAGATTTGAACCACAATACAAGACAAGTAATTAATAAGTTTGCAAGGGAAAAAAAGCAATTTTTTTGTACTTTTAAACTTCGCAAATTATCAGTTGGTCAGTTGACAAATGACATTGACATTTATGTCATTGCAAATGACGTTTGCATTACTTTTCTATTACTTGAAACGGCATGACAACGACATATAACATACATCCTAGCTCTTATAAAACTAGTTTTGCGCTAATAATATACTTTCGTTTCACAAAGGTCTCGTAGAGAAACTGTCATAAAACTAGAAAACGCAATTACATTCTAAGGAGTTAGCAAACATTTGTGAGCCAATTTGACTGTGTCAAGTTTGAGGATATCGTACAAAAAGAATTGCTAACAGGAGTGGTGGAAGAAAAGGCTAAAACTCGTAGCTCTCCTGAATCTGAAACTTGAAGAGCGTTACTAATTCTTGCTCCTGACGCAGAATAACCAGGAAGTTGAGGTTCTCCGGTAATCGGATTAAATGTACCACACCTGGACTTTGACAATATACAAGAGGTAACATTTCTATAAAATCGCAAGTTATCTGCATCTACTGTTATGTTAACACCTGTTCTGGCTTCTCGTGTGCATTGTGTAATCTGAAAATTATGAATAGCTTAACCTTTATCTAGATTAGAATAACCTAAACAACATTCGTTAGACCTAAGTCATTGTTACGTACCAAATTAACAGAATTAGCTCTTCTAAGACAGCGAACAAAATCACAATATCCCATGAAACACCCAGATGGATACACATTTAACGCCGACGTGGACAGAGCCTGTAAAGTTAAGGATGGATAGTCAATCATTGCAGTATTTCGAACCCATCCTGAATACCCTTTTCTCAATGGTAGGAATAGAATTGATACGAATCAATTGATATATTTTTATAGCTGGTATTATTCTATATGTAGAAAGGGTTTACAGTAGAAGTGTTGTATTTTTTATTTTTTATTGCTGAATGGGCCTGCTCGGACATCGATCTCACCTAATGGAAACCGATATATGAGGTGTATGACAGTATAATGGAACCAGCGTGCCCCGAACATGCCTGTTCACTTTGCTTTGAAGGCAGACGTTTCGAAGGGAGTTCCACACTTTGGCTGTGCGCATATTAAACACGGAAGAGAAGCGCTGAGTACGACTGGTCGGGATACCAACCAATTGCGGATGGTACCCTGCAGTACGTCTGGTAGTCCGGTAGTAAAAGGGCGATGATGGGATCAGGTCCTGGACCTCCTGCGCACACTCCCCGCAGTATAGTCTGTAGAAGACCAACAGGCAAGCAACATTACGCCGATGAGCCAGGCTGTGAAGCCTAGCTAGACACATCTCGTCGCCAATAAGCCTTTTTGCTCTGCGTTCCACCGAGGCAAGAGCAGCAAGCTGGTAGTTTGCTGAGCAATCCCATAAGTGGCTGCAATACACAGGAATGGACCTGTGCTTTGGACATACAACTACACATCAAGCTATACATTTCCGGTATAAGCTGATTTCGCATTATAAGTATTTCCGTACAATGCGAGGTCAGCTTAAACTAGAAATGTATAGCTTGATGTGTAGCCGTATGTACCTACTTAAAACTATGCCCCACAAAATTATTTTCACCGGTGGTCTGTGGGAACGGATCATACAAATTTAAAGTAAAGTCTATCAGAGCGGAAGTCTTACCAGAAGAGTTGAAGCACATGTTGCGTATGCACCTGTAAAATACTGCACAGCGCAAACACTTAGGGCGTTTAACTCTTGTGGTCCCTGTAATATAAACTTTCGTTAAAGTGTAGGTACTAAACTCGTGACTTCTATAAGATTACAAAGCAAATTAAACAAACCTCAGTCATTGATGTCACTCGCGAAAAACATGTGATGCAAGCATCTCTTACGGTAACGTTTGTTGGTTGTGCCGTGCTGCATACGATATTTAACAAGTTTTGCAGCTGTGGGCTGTAATAAAATTACTTATTAACTGTTTTACTGTTAATCTAAAATATGTCTTCAAACAAAAAAAAAACTTACCCGTTTGATGGACATAGAGCGGAGAACTTTTGGGCTTTCCATTGTAAAATTTTGTTTTTTACATCACTAAAGTCAAAACCACCGTTAGTTGTAACTCCAATCTGTTAAACACAGTAAAGTTCTAAACGTTTCTTTAAGTAGTTACAGCTTAAAATTATATAGGTATTTTCGAGAAACATGGACTCTAACCTCGCTAAGATTGAGCAAGTTCTGGTTCTTCCACTGTAAAATATTCTTTTGGACTTCATTAAAATCAATTAAAGTGCTATTTGACCCGATCTGTGGGACGAATGCAAGTCATAAAACTGTTAAAATTAAAATTAATAGATGACTGACGACGAAAACGTACTTACAAAACACATCAACAGAATACCAGATTGTATTCTGAACATTTTTGAGAAAATAACTTAATTTAAAGCGTGACCAAAACCTGAGTGACACTATTCTACCCGATGCACAAATATTTATATACTTTATAGCATATTAAAATCATTATGACCCCGCAATAATTTTCATCATCCTTTCATGTGCAAGTACCGTGAAGTAGCGAAAGTGTTAAACATCACGAAGATAACATCCATGCTAACATCAATGTGATAAATGGTGATATATATTTTTTTTTGAACATGAAAAATTGCATTGCGTCAATTGAATTTTGGATAAGCTAGACCCAAGATGAAGCTGAGACCGCACCAAGACAGTGCGGTGGCGATGGCGATGGCGGCGTGCAATGCACACTGGCACCACCCTACACGCCTTTCTACAGACCGCAAATGATGACGCCCATAGCCGGTTGATCATACGCGGATCATGTTGAGAATTTAAGTCGGGTAAGAGTCTGATATAACTTTGTTTCTCCAGGTGGACGGTGTCCAAGAGAAACATTTCTTTCTTTTTTTATACTGGTTAAAGCGAACATTTAGGGTTAGGTCAACTTTGCTTTCAGGGGTAAAACCTATTTTTACCCGACTACGGCGAACCAAAAAGGAGATTTATGATTTTGACCGGTATGTATGTTCATCTGTTTCCTCATAACTTCTAAACTACTGATCATAATTTGCCAAATGAAGTATCGTTGGAAGCGTCTTGATCGTCCGCAGGTTACAGGCTATGTGACGTCTCAACAAATATGGTGCCCTCTAGAAGACATAATGTCAGGAACAATTTCTTTTTAATTATATCGTTTTGGGTATAAATTGAAAAGGCGAGTATACTTACATTTAAAAAAAAATTATAACCCCAAAATAATTTAATTTAGCCAACATTTTATCCAGATTACGGAAAAAAATTAAAGTTATAAAAGTATGTACAACCCAACTAAGACAAAAACGTCTGAAACTAAAAAGGTATGAATAAGACAGACTAATTAAAAATCCGGAGTCACACATGTTAATCGTGCTTTGGCCTATGGGCCTGTTTTACCACCTTCGATTTAAGTTCCTAAACTTGACAGATAATTTCATCATTCAACTTTTATTTTTTTTCCGTAATCTAGTTAAAATGTTGGGCATCTAAGATAGTTGGTTAAAAAAGCCAAAAGTTTAATCCACGTTAGAAAAACGTGCTCCTAAAAACGTTTCATCATTCATTCTTCACTAAACTCAATTTATTATCTGTATTTTATTTTTAACGTTAGGATAAAAACACTCACGGTTCTACTTCTATAAATTAATTAGCAGATTATTAAAATAAAAATCTTATCTTAACTAAAACTATTAAAAATCTAAAATAATGGCGTCGAATAAATTCCTCCGCATCACTGTCGACTGTTAATGTACCCAAGAGACTGGCGTCGTTACCACGTAGTATGGTAATAGGTAGGTACTTTAGTCTCAGGCCAAGGTAAAAGCCAGCCTTGGACCACGGGAAGTTTAGTATCAACCAGCCGGTTGGAGATTTCGTTGAACAAACCATGAGCACTCGGGTCCACGGCCCGAGGGGTTCAATCCCAAACGGTTCGAAAGTATAATTACCGATAAGTTTATTATACTTTCACCGCTTGAGGTTTTCCGCAGCCGCAGCAGCAGCGCCAGCACAGTACGCCGAGCCAGGAAGATGGGATGGCGCAAGAGTATCGACACACGTTGTGTCCCACACTAAAGGCCTACCCACCTTCCATGGACTTATAGACATACCGAAGTGCCTCTTGCCATCGTCGCGTGCCAAGCCATTGGGTTCTAATATAGCTGGAAAGCCAACGGTGAAAAGACCTTGTCGGTTGATGTCGTTAATGTTCGCGTGCCGCGCTAAGCGTCCCTCACTCCGGCTGCAAGACAGGCCGTGGTGTCCGTAGCTGTTGACAACTTCACCACAGTTACAGCGATGAGGAGAACAACAAGGAATTCCTAGTCGCAGGGAACTAGCGAGGTGGAAAGAAGTGTCGTCGAACAAAGTGCCTATGTTCGACGACGGTAGTGCATGAAGCCACAGACCTGACTCCACTTACCCACAGTCAGCAAGCGCGCACGTTCCGCAATAGTAGCAGACGTGTCAAGAAAATTGATAAATACATACTACTCTGCAGAGCGGCTCACCACAGCGTCGCCGTCACTTCGTCGCGTCGAGTCTCATGAGCTGCAAAGATGGATCTTGATTATCTGTAGTTGCAGTATTGTATTATCTGTACTGTAGAGAATGAATGGATGGATAAAAATCAATTCCTCCATTCTAATCATTCATTCATTCTTGTGACCAATGCAGCTTGTGACTGACGGCATTGGCTTTTTCAATTAATAATTTAACATATTAATTTATTTTATTTTATGATGATTGAAGGACGTGCAAATGTAAGTCAACAAATTACTGATAATAAATAGTTTCTCTTAGTTATCAATAAGTATTTTTAAGTGATTTTTACAAAATGACAATTTGCTTTCAGGAGATACCCGATTTCCAAGTGTTTCAGACGGTGATAAAATACTGCCTGATCATTATTGTGGTACCTGTGCTGTCATTCTTTACTGCTAAGAGTGTCTTATTCGATGGAATTTTACGACTGGAGCCTATTACGAGCAGTGTGTATTCCGCTGTAGTAGCGGTAGTCGTCCTACATCTTACACTAGGGCTTTACATCTTCAAAGCCTATAGTGATACAGAAAAAACTGAAAAACCTGTCAAAAAGGACTAAAATCTTTTAGTTACTACGTACAGTTATCAATATTTGCCTCATCACAAAATGGACAACTTATACATGAAGGGTGAACTATTACAAGTTCATACTAAGAACAGTGAAATATACGAAGGCCGGTTTTATGGAATGACTAACGATAAGTCTAAAATTTCTCTTTACAATGTTAAGGATTCACCCAAAGGAGACCTAAGTGATGGTATTCTTCACTATTACGACTCTGATATCAGGGATATTGTTAAACTCAAAGAGCCAAATGAACAAAAGCATTTAAAAATATCTGAAAAAGAATGTGAGGAAATCATAAAAACCTCCAAAAAGTACATTTACATCAACCAAGTTGATAAGAGTTTCCATGAAGCAGTGGAAGACTTGAGCCAATATAGTTATATTGGCTTGAGTACAGACGGTGCTAGCATGGGGAGGAAATGTAAAATGCCGTTTCTGGTCTTATCTACACCTCTACAAATTTATATTTTTGACATTAAAGTCATGGAGTATCATGCATTTGATGCTGGGTTAAAAAAACTCTTGCAAAGTGAGACACCTAAGAAGATAATCCATGATTCCAGGAATATATCAGATTGTTTGTATCATAAGCACAATGTGAAGTTGAATTCAGTATTTGACACTCAGGTAATATTATTATCATTTAATTAGTCAGAAAATTGAACAGAAAATTATATTGTCGTCTTAATTATATGTTTATTCTAGGTTGGTGATTTACTCATCACCAGGAACAAAACTGGTCGCCTGCCTGATAAAGTGAAGAGTTTGTCAGAGTGTTTAAACCTTTACCTTGGTTTACAACAGTCCGTAGTTGATGACAAAGTAAGAATTCTATGTTTGTGTAATAGCTTTTCTTGAAACACAATTTTTTTTAGGAATTTACACAATCAAAGATCCAAATAGTTCAAACTTACAAAACAAATCGGCTAGTAGAAAAGACCATTATTAGAGCATAAAATCCTACTTAATACTTTTGAATATTACAGCTTACCGTACTGGAGTGCACTGAACGTCCACTAGCAGCAAAGATTAAGGACAGCCTTGCTAAGAATATAGCATTCCTACATCGTCTTTCAGAAACAATAAATGATGAAATGTTACTGCCATTTGTGAGGGGAGTTGAATGCTTTGTAGAAAATATCCGTTCACTGGATGACTTTAAGGCTTGGGAACGTTGTGGTATGCAAAATCAATTACCAAAGGATTTCAAGAGTGCAATTGAGTATTAAATACTATTACTGTCTTTGACACATTCCGAAGATAACACAAATAAATTATAGATTAGATTTTTTTTCTTTTCTTGCACATTTTGGTTTCATGCTGAACTTTGGCTTTAGAATAGTCTCTAAAAATGCAGTATTAAAGTTCATGTTGTAGAGATATAAAATTAGATGTACTAAGTTTTAAAGACAATTTATAAGTAATACTGCTTCATTAAGTACTTACTAAATACCTATCTGCTTCAGTGTTTAATGTATCTGTGATGAGTGCGATGACTCAACGCGTGTGCTTTTACTAAAATGTCATATATTAGGTTTATTTTTGTATTTATGGGAAAATATTGATGTAAGGTTTGTCATATTTTTTGTATAATCCTGATAAATTGTGGTTCAACTACTTTCTATTTTGTGGAAGGTCTAATATAATACATGTATTAAAAATGTTTTGATCATATCTTGTGCTAGAAAGTAAAATAGAATATGGAATTATGTATGTTTGATGTAAGATTAAGAATATTTTGAGAGAAGGTTTACAGATGGATTAAATAAGGTTTGGTTTATGTATGGACTTAATTAGATTGTCACTTTCATCTTGAAGCCAGCTTTTGTGAAGTTAAAGCCATGCTTTTCAATTTTAATAAAACCTGTATGTGCTTGAAAACTGTTCTATTTTTTTTTTCTTTTGATTAAAACACCATAATATTGCAAATAATTGTAATAAACTTTGAACATATCTTTAACAGCATTAATAGTAGTTAAGCTTCTCTTAAAAAGAGGTTTGGATAAAACGCCAAGCCTTCGATGGATTCGTCTCGGCACGCCAATCCAAGGCGTTCAGTCGTGAATAGGCGCTCGCGTGCTAGCAGGACGGACACATTTGCAATTTGTGACAACTTCACAGGGGTTAAATAACCATTTTCTTCAAGCTGGAATGATATATTTTTTTAACTTATTATCTACTGGTTCTAGGATAATCAACAAACGAACCAAGTTTCTTCAAGGGCAATGAGCTGATTATATATATGATTGGAGGTTGTTTCAGATAGTTAGACAAGTTTTTATTATAAGCAGATACAGGGCACAAAAAATATTTTTACTAATAATAATGGGCATTACCAATTCACAAGTAGTCTTAGCTACTTCTTCATCTTGGTGACTATTTAGTTGCAGTACACATGCACCACTTGGAAACTTTCTAAGACACATTGGAGCACCGATTGTCTGTAGTAATCTGAAAGAGTATATAAATAATGTTAACCTTAATTTTATTGTAATTCTACGCGAACATTTTATGATGAAAATTAAGACGAAAATGCAGAGATTGAGCAGACAGCATTTAGCAAGCGTGATAGGCGTCTGATACGATATCCGACCGGCTGATAGCGGAAGGTACTCCATGGGGTCTTGTAGGTAGAAGACAGACATAAACCACTTTTGTACCTAAAGGAATGAAAAAGGATATCACCAAAATTAAAAAAGGTTGAGGTTATACCCACTTGCAGGCGTTCAGGAGATCTTCAGGAGACATGAGCTCTAAGCCTCTGGCTCTGTTCACTCTGCACCACACATCAGCTAATGACATAATTCCTCCACAATCCTGTAAGCAGGCAATATTTCCATAATTAAGTAAAAGTAATTACACAAAAGTAGAATAAGGTGTAGTAAAATTCTCAAACATGATATTTTGTAGATGCCGCCATACTAGACTTACCAAGAGTACTGCAATCATCATATCAGAAATCTGTTGTGCAAGCCCCAAATAATAGTCTGAATCAGATCTAAATGCATCTCTGGTTACTGGGTCATCAATACCTAAGCTCATGAGGTAGGCTTTGAATCTGACTGTATCATCTTCAGAGATATCACCTTGTTTATCCTGTAAGTGAGCAATATTATTGGGGGTTATAAATAAACAAAATAGATTCAGCAAAACAGCAAAGACTGACATACCCTGATCTTAGTAGAAATATTTTTTGAAATGGCAACCATATCTTTAGCTTTCTCCATTAGTTTTCTTAAATCTTGAAATGCTACAGAAATACTTTGATCAGTTGCTCTATGTTGTTCTTCTATGCTTCTTTCAATGCCAACTATTCCAGAGCGAATTTTGGAGTTGACAGGAGTGACTGCAGGTTTTGGTGATGCATTTGGGCTAGATGCACTTATTGGTGAAGCAATTGGAGTTGCTCTTTCCCATGCTTTGGCAGCAACTGCATCAGTTAGGGCCTTATAGAAAACTTGATCAATTCCATCCTTGAAAGAAAATTTCACAAAATGGAATGGACTAGCAACTGCCGGTCCTGGCCTTTTACCTGAAAAAGTTAAAAAGGAATTGAGTAATGTCATTAAATTACTGATAGATAGGTAAAGTAAACAAGAAGGTAGCTCCATCCACCTAAACTGATGTAGTCTAATAAACATAAACATTATGCTGATTCTAAACTAGGTGGTGATACCAACATGACGAAGACAGATTCACATGTCTACAGCTTATAGCAAATAAGTAACGACAAAGGGATGTCAAGTGAATCATTTTCAGGAGAAGTAAAACTAACAATGAAAAATAACATCATTATTTACCTGGTAATGCTGGTCCTAAATGCAATAAAATTCTTTTAGGCCCTCCAAGACCAAATACTCCACCACTCTCTTCTTCTATGCAGAAAACATAATATAAATGTAATGAGAGACATACAAGTCCCTTGGGTATATCTCCTGGCTTTCCCCATAAGATTCTGTGAGTAGTTAACACTACTTCTCCATCAGTAAATTGAGTCTAAAAAAAAAAAAAATGAAATAATAAACAGAGTCGGTTAGGTACTTTGTAAACATTTAGGATACTGTACTATGAGTTATGACCACATTGTTGGTGAAAGAATAGACTGTTAGCAGAAATACATCGTAGGCTATCTTATACAAAAAACCACCAGATTAATAAAAATATATGGAATTAGCGGATTATGCCCCAAAACTACAAATAAACAACCTTATCATCACCATCGTATATCTTTACACTTCTATCACGTTTCACATAATTTTCACCTTCAAATAGGCGTGCTTCAATATATTCAAATCTATCCATCGTACAATTTCATTTAGGTACCGTTTTTATAAAATCTAAATCAATTTGTTTTATTTTTGACGATGACTACTATTTTGACTTTGATAGTCCGACATTGACAGTGACTGACAGGCATAGGCATGTAGAAAAAATATCGATATATCGATATATTTTGTCTGCGACTACTTGCTAGCAAAAAATAGCAAGTGGGCTAAATTGGATAACCTAAAACCCAACGCAACCGGCGACATTCGGCAACGGCAATAACAACTGTTTGTGAGTCATTTCTAGTGTTGTATGGAACTTTTATAACAGAATCAATAAAGAAAACGTATCGTGTAATCTTTGTCGAAGAATCTATAAAATAATTTTATTTGAAATTTTTTTCGTCTTCGAAATAGATTTTCATATTTTTTTATATATCGATACCATATCTATTGATACTTTTTGGCACGTTTTGCATCCCTAAGGTTAGGCAGGAATAGGGCTGTTAAGTAAGGGAGGTTTTACCACAGATAATATAATACTACGTATTACAGTATCATATCTTTGATCAAAGTTGTAGTGAAATTGTAAAATATATTTATATTATGGGTAATTTGTGAGCTTTTTAGATAGGTATATGATATAATAATGTTAGTGTCATATCAACCTGAGGGGATATACTCATAATTATGTCTATTTTACTATTTCATTTTATACATATTTCAGCAAAGATATGATAGTGTAATACCCACCTAAGACTGAGAGCCAACTAACGATGGATCTGTGCAGGAAAGCACGCGACATGCCATTTACATGCGACATGCAAAGAGGGGTCGGGACCAGTCTTGACCATCGACCAAAATTTAATTGAGTAGGTAGTTTGTTTAGCTTTGAGCGGCTTTGAGCTTTTTGGTCGACTTTATAGATGTCACTGTCGTCGTGACTCGTGTCACTTTTTTTGTGCCAGAAATGTCAAAGTTGTGTTTCACTTCCAGATAGAAACGAAAATTACATAATAATCCTCGACAGTAGAAATAAAAGTGATGGAGTAACGAAATAACGCAAGAGCAAAAGAGACGCATTACTATGAATGCTTTTAGCAATTAGCTATTTACTGTCTAGTGTATGTCATGTCGTATAACCTCCAATTGGCAGTGTGTAAAATTACTTGCTTGCTTGCTATTTGCTGATTCTAAAATGAAAGGCACGAAACCAAGAACCGAGAGCCTGTAATTATTTCTAAGCAACCAGCACTTTTACTTGAAAGCCTTGAGCGGATAGACCTTTTGGATCATTTTAAGTTCAAGTTTAAACTATGGCAGACACCCAGGAATCTATACTTTTAAAAATTAAAGAACAAGGTGATCTTGTAAGGAAATTAAAAGCTGCGAAGGAATCAAGTGAAAAGGTAAGTTATACTCTATAAATTAAAGTATGTGCTCATACCATATTGATGAATTGTTTTAATATTGCATCATACTGTCAAGTAAATGCGAAATTGTTTGAATTGTAGGCTAAGAAAAATAATTTACAATACGATTTACCAGAAATTGATAAACATTTATGTCAGTACAGTTACATATGTGGGTATAATCCCAGTTACTGTGATATAGAATTGAAGAATGACTTAGGAAAGAATATAGATTTTCAAAGATACAAATACATCAAGAGGTGGTGGTACCATATGCGGAGTTTCAGTGACTCTGAAGTGTCATTGTTACCTAAATTGAATCCTCCCAAATTGTTGCAAAAAGTGAAAGATGGCATCACACCACTTGATCAGCAGGTGTGTTGATGAGTTCTCATACTGTAGTTAACTTTGATGCTTTGTTTGTAAATAAGCTGGGCATGACTGTATGATTGATTTGGTTTTTGGTACACCCCTACTTGAGTAGAATCTCCACATATGTTTGTTTCGTCACCACAACCTCTTTTCAGAATTGCATTGATTTTATCATTGATGAAATCTAAATCTACTCTTCTAAATTGTTCATAATGTATGACACAAAATTGTTTTCTTTTTCCGGTCATAACAAAGTAATGCTGTGGTGACGAGATATCATATTGTTTGAAATTGTGGAGAGATAAAACTAGTGAAGCATGTCGTACAAAGCGTTGAGGTTCTTAAAGAACCGTGCAACTGCGATGCGGTTACACAACTCAGTACTCAGCACAAATTTCACAAAATGCATTACAACATCATCTCTGTGCAAGGTATTAGTGGCCTACTTAATGCTTTCTTATTTTATTTGAGCAATTAGTTAGCTAGTTGTTTTATATAATTGAGTCTAGTTGCCCCTAGGACCAATTAATTGCTGTCGCAACTATTTTTTCTATTCCAAGTATGGATGGATGCTGAAATTTATTTGTTTTTTTTGTGTTGTATTTACACTTAAATTATCAATTTATTTTATTATTATTCTTTAAGAAAATCTTCAGGCTGATGCTACTAAACAATGAATAAGGTTTCATATTTATATCATTTCCACATTGTAAAATATTGCACTTCATTCCTGGCCTACACATTCAATAGCCTTTAATTTTATTTATTTGCATTTTAGATTCAAGAGGAGGTAGCAAAGTTATTGTCATTGAAATCACAGCTGGCCCCTGAAGATGCTGCTCCTCAGAAGTTTACCCTCAAAACTCCAAAGGGAACAAGAGATTACAACCCACAACAGATGAGCATAAGGAATGGTGTTCTACAGAAAATTATTGCAGTGTTCAAGAGACACGGAGCTGAGTGCATTGACACACCAGTTTTTGAATTGAGGGTTAGTTTTTTCAGTTATTTATAATTAATAACTGTTGGAATGTAATAGCTATTGTTATAGTGAAACACAAAACAATTATTGAAAGGTTTAGTTAGTAGCTTGGCTATAGCTTTTCATTGTACTGGTACTGTTTACAAATATAACTTTCTACTACTGAATTTCTATCAAATTCTATTTCATGCTGAAAGTAATTTAGTTAACTGTACGTAGTGCAACTTACTTTGCTTTCAAAAGACCAACCCAACAAAAAATATATTATGTATGTAGTATATTTGCATATATTATTATAATTATATAAAATACTTTTTCTCCTATTCCAGGAAGTACTAACCGGCAAATATGGAGAGGACGCCAAACTGATCTATGACTTAAAAGACCAAGGAGGTGAGATCCTGTCTCTGAGGTATGACCTGACTGTTCCACTGGCGCGGTACTTAGCCATGAACAAAATAAACACCCTGAAGAGATACCACATCGCTAAGGTGTACAGGCGCGATAACCCGGCGATGACAAGAGGCAGATACAGGGAGTTCTATCAATGTGTAAGTTTTTTTGTTGATAAATAATAATTATTCAGGCTTTATAACTAAGTAATAACATTAAGTCGAGAAACAATCGATAAATTGGTTTTTTCTTCTCAATAAAGATTCTCCTAGCTGTAACATCCAATTTACTGAAACTTCAAAAGTCTATCCTAATATTCGAAATATACTTTCAGGATTTTGACATAGCAGGCCAGTACGACCCGATGGTACCGGACGCAGAATGCCTGAAGGTAGTCACTGAGATACTGGACGCCCTCGAGATCGGCACTTACGTGTTGAAGGTGAACCACCGGCGGCTACTAGATGGCATGTTTGAAGCTTGCGGCGTTTCTGCTGACAAGTTCAGAGCCACTTGTTCTACTATTGATAAGTTAGACAAGGTAATCAATCAATAATTTAACACACAACATCACGCCTCTGTTGCCCGAAGGGTAAGGCAGAGCTGTACCTATAGTACACCTACATTTCGCCAGTTATGTTGAGTCCCATGTAACAGGGGACGAGCCTATTGCTATCAACTGGGCAAAAATCTAGACTCCGGGCTGCTACTGAGAAATTCCAGATGAAAAAAACCAATATCACAATGAATAAAAAAATAGTCAATCAATAATTTATTTCACATAAAACACACATCGAGTTGTTAATGATGAGCCGAGTCCATTTTTAAGTGGAAGTCATGAAAGTTTTGTATTTATCCTTCCTTTGGTATTAAGTTCATGCTTTAATATGTGGTTTGTATTCAGCTTGCGTCGCCTTTGCGAGAGAGTAATACGAAAAGATATTCATATGTTATGTATAATGTGTTTTGAATGTGTACCTAGAAAATTATACCAAATAATGTTGTTTTCACATTTCGAAAGTAGTATTCATCTTAAGTCTAGTTATAAAGATGGAAGCAAATGATTTTGATGTACGGGTGACCACTGAAAGCCAGCTCTGAGTTATGCTATGCTGGGACTTGTGGGTATCCAGCATAGCACAACATGCTGAGTGTGTAGATCTATTTTGTTTTATTTAACAAAATAGGTTTATTTGTCACAGAAAAACGTGCATTTATGCATTTATTTTTAACCATTTTTTTTTTCTTTCATATTATTTTTGTAAATTCTTAACCGATCTATTTTCTATCCTTCAGTCGCCGTGGGAGGAAGTGCGAACAGAAATGATAAACGAGAAAGGAATATCTCCTGATGCCGCCGACAGGATAGGCGAATACGTCCGACTTAACGGTGGCGTAGAATTAGCCGACAAACTGCTCAAAGACGAGAAACTATCCAAGACTAAAGCAGCCATTGAAGGTTTACAAGGAATCAAGATGCTGTTAGAGTACTGTGGACTCTTTGGTATACAGGATAAGATATTGTTTGATTTGAGTCTCGCGAGAGGCTTGGATTATTATACGGGAGTTATATATGAAGCTGTGTTGACACGTAAGTGGAATTTGGTACTTTGGAACTATGGCTTCAAATTCCTGTTAGGTGTTCTGAAAGGTTTAATATTTATTGGGAATAAAGAATCGGTCATCAATTCGTAAAGAATATGCTGTTCTGTTTACTTCTTCTTCTGATTTTCGTGTGGTTAGTGACTAACCTGGTGTCAGAGTTTTAAAGCCGCCCATGGGCCTCTGACTTGGCTTCACACGCCGTCGAGAAATATATCTCAGGTATGAGAAATATCCTTCATGATGGCTCCTATTCTGTTTAAATTGACATCAATGCTTCTATAGCTGATAGGTACTTTTTTTGCGAATTTTGTTTGCTCTCATACAAAAATGTATATTCTATGTAAGCTAGCAAATGGTCCTTCGAAAATTAGTATAATCACACTATATTTGCTATAAATCGCTTCTGTTTTAGAAATTAGCTCTAATTGATGTCTCATTATTTTAGCCAAATAATCAATATAATAGCTAATAATTGCTTGTACGAAATTGATTTAATCAACAAACCTTTTTACATCCAAATACGATGATTGTCGACTTATTATTGAGAGCAAATTGTGCACTTCCTTTCAGAACCAATTAAAATCGGCAATGAAGAACAGACTGTCGGATCGATCGCGGGCGGTGGAAGATACGATAATCTAGTTGGCATGTTCGACTCGAAAAATAAACAGGTAATGTGTATATTGTAAACTATAATATCATTGCTATATTCATTGGTTCTATAGTTTTGTTAACTAATATTATTTAAACACACTTTCCACGGCTTTTAGTCGCAAATAGAAATTAAATGCCTTAATAAAATAAAACATTATATACAGAACTTATATTAGGTTATAACTTTAGGCATTGCCATATTTCACTTGCTCTTGGCAACATAATTAGCCTATAACGTTCCCACTGCTGGGACAAAGGCCTCCTTTCTGTGGGAGGGAGTGGGCCTTCCACCACTACTCGGGCCCAGTGCCGGTTGGTGAATGTTACATGTCTTCGAATTTTTGGTTCTAGGACATGTCGGTTTCCTCCCGATGTTCCTCACGACGCTCTTGGCAACAATATTTAATAATAATTGCAAAACCAGTGTAATTACTAATCAATTGCATAGTTAATGAGGCGCGACAACGTTTAGTGCTACATAAATGCGGGCGCAGCTCGTTAAGTAGGCCATGCATATAAAATAACCCGGAAAAAGACGCTTCTAGTTTATAAGTAAGTGCTCTTGGGAATGAGCATGGCGTCCTAGGTTCATCGCTGGCCAAATATGACTAAGTATATAAACATTTCTACGTACCCCTTCGGGGTATATTGGCGTAATGTTATGTATCGTAATATGTATGTTGATTTATCGGCTATCGTCAAGTAGATACTAATAAATCCTAACAGCAGTGTTGAGAACAATGTCAATCACTTTATAATTAGCAAACCAAATGTAGTTTTTATGAATAATTTAATAGATACGTTCATTGACGCGTTCATAATTTTATGCATCAGAATTAATTTTGTAGTAGATTTTGTCGGCCTTTGCATAACATAATTTATGTAACAGTGATGCAAAACTATAATAACACGAATGTAAGGTGTAGGAATACTAAATAATGTCGGATAAAGTGGGATTAAAACGGGCGAAACGCATGTTCGCAAATCTGTCGGAACATTTTCTCCCATCTATATTAATTTAGAAATCCCCAAGGTCAATTTGAAAATAATCGAAACTAAAAACGTTGGTCCGTGTGAGATCAAATATACATTTTACGAACTACGTGACCTTTTTACTATGTGGTTTTAATTTTATGCTCGGGCATATTCTTGTAGTCTCAGGGGATCGCTGATCCCAGGAAAGCTTGCACAAGTGAGTCTTATTGAAAGATTTTGATAATATTATTACTGTTCCAGGTACCATGTGTAGGCGTCAGTATCGGCGTGGAGCGTATATTCTCCGTGCTTGAAGCGAAGTTGGCCGCTGGTGACATCACTGTGCGAACCAATGACGTTGACGTTTACGTGGCGTCTGCGCAGAAGAACTTCCTCGAAGAGCGCATGAAAATTTGTGCAGAGCTGTGGAATGCTGGTATTAAGGTAATTAAAATTAAATAATGACTTTGAAAAATCAAAGATCTTTATGATCTACGGCCGTCATAAGAATATTTCATCTTTAATGACATTGGACCCAATCAGCTATTTAGCAGGCACTCTAACCCCACCCTCTAGAATTTCTAAGAGAAAAAAGCAATCATACAGCAGTTGAATACAATGTGTGTCAACGGCGTATTCGTCTGCCGCGTCCTCAATAGCCTACGGAAACAAAACGAGAAAGGTTCGAGTTTCTGCTGATTCTAAAACTTTTCTCTATATTTTTCAGACCGAGCAATCTTACAAAAAGAACCCTAAAATGCTAACTCAACTACAACACTGCGAAGAGAACGGCATTCCCCTCGCCGTGGTACTAGGAGAGTCTGAACTCAAGCGTGGAGTCGTGAAAGTGAGGAACATCACCACAAGACAAGAAGACGAAGTGGCAAGAGACAACCTCGTGGAAGAGCTTCAGACTAGGATTGCAGGGTTGAGTGTTAAGGAAGTTAATGGCACAGCGTAGTCTTTATGACGTCACTTTACAGTTAAATTTAAATGATTCCTAAGGGATTTTACATAATATGCTGGCGGCACGGAAGAAACCGGCCATCTTGGTCTCGCGGCATAAGATGCAAAAGAATGCGTTCGGCAAATGGATGGACCGACCGTGCCGTCAGCATAGTGTGTAAACGCCTTAATACGTGTTCCAGTTTTGTATTTTAATGATGACAAGTGACCTCGTAATAAGCAAAAAAGATCTTATTATGACCCGTTCCAATTTAAAATCTTTAGCTAACCGAATTTCTGTCAGATATTCAATGAAGTTTATTGTAAGGTTTATTTTTCTTCAGATTTATTGCATTTTATCCTATTGTCGATTCGTGTTGATGATCAAAAGTCCTTTGCATTGTTTCCCTTTGATTATTGTTTGAAGGTAGTTTTTACAATTCTGGTTTCAAAAATTGTAGGGCCGAAGTATTTTCTATGGTTTAAGTATTTGTTAATAGGTAATAGTTCGTTGCACTTAAAAAAAAAAAAACTTTGAAATAAAGCTTGTCATAAATAATAAAATTTTTGTTAACAATAAACTACAAATACAATTTGACTCAATAACGTTTTATAAAATCTATCATAAAATACATTTGTACACTTCAATTGTATTCGGGTACGTCCATCAGGTCTGTCTGCAAGGCAGAACAGATAACATAATTTAACAATAAATAGCAATGTATAACGTATTTCATTTTCTCTGATGGTATTAACTATTTATTTGAAGATGTTAATTTATAATTAGCTCTTAGCTATTTCTAAATACGACTTCTTTCTTTATTAATTTATTGTAGATTTAAACAATCTAAAGTTAACAACAATAAGTAGGAATACGCATTAATCCATTACAGTTTTTTTTTGTATATATGTGTGTGAGCTAAAATATTGGTATAAATAAATTTGATAAGAAATAAATTGTTTTATAATTTCATTAAAAGCTTTTGATACGACAATCAGAAGAACGCTTGTACCCACGAGCCGGCCTAACAAGTTTCCCATGTTTAAAACTCACATAACTGACAAGATATATTTACATACAAGAGTGCGAGGGTAATTAAATAACTGGAGTAACCAATACAGCTTCAAATAATTACAGTAGTCGCATATAATGTGTGACATCTGACATCTTGTTTGACAGTACCCATCATCATTATCCTGTTTACAACCTCTCGGAAAATGGGTTGTTACCATCTGACGGCAAACTCTAGCACCACACGCGCTTATTGGTCAAATCAAATAGCGCTCGCTTACCAGGCTTCATGTTACACACTTCCGTCCCTTTTCACGAAATCACTCCCACAGATTGCAGGATCCCTCGGATTGCAGATTGCAGGAAAGCGAGAGGAAAGATGTTAACATCAAAAAAAAAATAATTACATTTAATTATTTACCATGTGTCAGCTAGCACACTCGTAAACCAGAAATTTGCAAAGTAAGAAAGCTGACGTGGAAGTTGGCCGTCAATGTCTGTCGAAGGACCGACGGCCGTTGGAGGAGACCCTCGAGTGATGACCCCGAAACAGCTAGCGTAGCGTGGAACGTCCCCCAGCTTCAGCTAAATGGACCGACGGCCTTAAAAAAATGGCGGGACGGACAAGACCCGAAAGGCGAAGAAAAGGGTGCAGTGGCGAAACTTGGCAGATGCCTATGTGCCGAAGTGGAGTATAATATGCAGTAGGCGAGTTGATTGATGTTCTGTGCGATGACGTATGTACAAGTTTACTAATCAAGGTATTCCGTGCTGGCCGGCCCAGGCACAAACGTGTCCGAGGACGTTTTGAAGCCCCTGGATATTATGAGTCTATAGTAGACAATTTTTTGTAAATGTGTTTTGGTGTTCCAACTACAAATGAAAATTTGTACGCACAATATTGAGAGATTTACCATGTTATTTTAAGACCATAGACTTATAGCTTATAGGTATTCCTTTAATCTATGTAGGTATAAGTATAGAACTACATTCGGTATTTTTTTTAATTCGCTAAATTAGAACTCAACGACTGTTAATAAAAAATATGTTTTTCAAAGCAGTTAAGTAGGTATAGGATTGTTATGGTTCTATATTATAATTAACTGCATCTACCAACCTATTTGATAATTTTGCACGATTTTGATGGCACCTGATGGCATGATATATTGTTTTTTTGTAAGGATTATAAGCTGTTTCTATTTCATACACGCGGAAAAAACTCAAATAATAAAAGTATGATGATTCAATGACCTTCTAGTCACCGTCCCGTTTGGACTCCATTGACCTCGATCGGCTTGTCCTACAGAACGTCCGCGTGCTTCTAGTTCCATAATGTCATGTCATGGACGCGCCAGCCAGTAGCTCTATTCATTGTTCCCACAACAACTTCTGTGGTTCCTGTCATTGTGCCCTGATGCACCGTGAAGTCCAACACGATTTTCATCGATATAAAACTCTTTATACCATTCAAATCCCCCCTATTATAAGTTATACCGTTTTACTGACAACATCTAACGTTAAGCGTGAGATGAAATGGTGCCCCGGTACAAATATTGGTTTAGTTTGTTAGTTTGTGTGCTACTATTAGTTTCGACTGTCAGTGGATCAGCTATTAAAGACGCCTTGGAAGAACATTTAAAGGATATCGCCCATGATGAAGGAACGGAGTCGATTAAACATGACAAGCAGAAAGGCGAAAAAATTCACCAAGAAGAAAGCCAACTTAACGACAACCACAAGAACCAATATTCAAAAGCTAATGATGAAGCAAAATATTTGAAGAAAGAACACGATAGTAAATCAGTATCAGATAGCGATGCTTATAAAGGTTACAACAGCAAGCAAGACAAAGCTGAGGACAGTGAAGCGACAGGTTTCAAGAGAGACCATAAGAAAGGACACCATAAGCAAGGATTCCAAAATTCATATCATAAAGACGAGTCATCCAATAAAAGCACGTTTTTCGATGATTTTAATGATGAAGGCGACAAAGCTGGGTACAAAAGCAGACTGAACTCACACGACAACCAGGGAGGTAGGAGCTATCATGGATCTCACAATAACGGTCAAGAACATGTAAGAGACAACTATAACGGCGGTGGCTATAACAGATACGGTGACACCGGAGTGAAGCAACATGGTCATCAAGATTATGGCAAGAAGTATTACTTAGATGACAATTTGAATCACAATAAGTATCGCAATACTCATAACAACCACGCGCGAGATCACATTCAAGATCGTCATGAATTTCGAGCTCCTGAAGTTCATCGCGATCCTGGATGGGATTGGCAAAGGTGGGAGGATAAAAGAGGAGGAGGAGGTTGGGATCGCCCCGGATGGCAAAGGGACCCAGGATGGGAGAGGGAACCTAGCTGGCAGAGGGACCAAGGTTGGGAGAGAGAACCTGGTTGGCAGAGAGACCAGGGTTGGCAGAGAGACCAGGGTTGGCAGAGTGATCCTGGATGGGAAAAGGATTACGGAGGCCCTGGATATTATGATGATAGGGGTTTCCGTCATGAGGGTGGTTACGGCTACGGTCCCAACCATGGTTACGGCTATGGCTATGATGAATCTCGAGCGAATCCCGTAGCCGAAATCCCAAAAAATGCGCCTGTAGTTGCACATAGAAAGCAGACTATAACTATCTATGAAGACCCGAGATACGCTGGAAAGGATACAGGTCAACTAAGGAAAGAGGAGGGGGATTACCTACAATTGGATATCAAGCCGAGCAGCCACCGATACGCGAGTTACGACGATACGTACTATAACGCTCCTGTAACTCGAGAGGGCGCTATGGAAGCTAGCAAAATTAATAGATTAGTTTACAATTACCGAAGACAATGATCGTGACACGAATAATAGCAATATGCTTTCTACAGATACTCATTAAATAACTTGTATAATTTGTAACTTTAAATAAGTTATTCAATTAAGCATGAATTTTAACATCCTATTTAGTGTTATCTGAATCTATCGATTTGTTCGATAAAATTGAGGTTTTGTTTATGTTCCTGTTCTTTTAGGCACATAGAAATTAATTAATTTTACAGACAGAGGGTAGGTAAGCTAACGTTGTCGGCTCATTGTTTTCTTACGTTTGAGATGGGAATAGGTGGTGGGTAAATAAAGTTATTATTTATTTTGTATTCTAAGCAGTAGTTTTAGTAGCAATTTTCAAGAACGTTTTCGACGTTCTGTAAATATGTGAAAATATTTAGAAAGGTTTGAATGTTACTACAGAAAAATTATACATTTTGTAGAACCTTTGGTATTTCATTTTCTACCTTTACGTACAAGATATCGGATATTCGGGGTATGTGGATATTAAATATGAGTATTGACAGATTTCCAGTGAAGCGTGGAAGTCAAACAGGTATCACTTTGAAGGGATTCCTCGGGGCAGTTGCTACGTGACGGACGGACGGTCAGTCGGGCGGCGTATTTCAATATGCTACATGCGGCACGGTTGAGCAGGCAGGGCTTCCGACCGTGACGGCACCGGGAGCGTGCTAAATCGGTGTCACTGGTCCGGGGCTAAACTGTGTGCCATAACTTTATGATAATCGGTTATATTGGCTTGTGGATAATTTGATGGTGAATAGGAGTATTTGATCCGATTAACTACACCAATAAAGTCAATATTTATGTTACATCTAACCAAAAACAGTAATGGTTTTGATTTGGTGAAATAAAGGGTTGCCCTTTATTATTAAATAACCTACTAGATAGGTACTACTAGGTATACTTTTGAATTTGAAGTTGAATAAATGTTATGCATTCGGTAAGGTAATATTTATAAAATATGAAAGAGCAATAAATTTTAATACCTTCTTTAAGTGGTTCTTGGCGCCACCTCGGCGGTATTACAATTTGTTCGGTGCGGCGTGAACTCTTGCAATATTCACAAAACTCTTGGGTGTCTTTCACGATAATTTCAACCATAATTCCGAATTAAGTCATTTTATTACCCCTTCCGCTTTAATTAAAAGACATCGTTATTGAGCCACTACCCACTCGTAGATATTTTTCAGTGCTTTTATTTGTAATTTAAATTTTGCAACCCTTAGCCACGGTTCCGCTTTAGGGGGGATAAACTAATTTAAACGTTAAGCTCCGGACAAAGTCTCGTTTTATAATATCTATGGTCTGGGCAACATTTTAAAATTGGATTAGACCAGCGAGCACCCAAAATAAAGAGTCGCTTGTTTTTATATGTTTCCTCTGGCTGGATAATTCAGTTGTTTTCAGAATGGGGTAATTTATTTTGAATAGCTAAGCTGGGCTTATACCATGTGAATCTTTATTTAAGCAAGCAAAATATTTTTTATTTTGAGAAGTGGGCACTAAAAGTACCTACCCACCGACGTACTTTTAAAATATTTCTAAAACAGTAAGCGATATCAGCCGGACTTAGATGCGTCTTGTACAGTCCAGTGGCTAGTTTGGCTTCGGTATATTTGTATGGTTGGTGCTAGAGATTTTGTAAATCCTTTCAAGTTTTGCAAAACTGTAGGCAATCCATATTCATTCATAGATTTCCATGATTATTTTCAGTCTTTGGTTTCATCTGCCAAAAAATATTTGAAGTCCCTACCTAGGTGAAGGATAAGTTGATCTAAAAAGAAATGCATATTAGCAGCCAATCTGCAATTTAAAAAATAACAGACCCACTCCTGTTCCTTTGTGGAGGACGACAACGAATAGTCTCTGTATTTAGTTTATCTCGCCTTGTTGAATTAATTAAGAGAGTGCTCGGTTTAAATAATCCTTTGTTTTTGGTAACTGTGAGTTTTGGTAGTTTCAATTGCAGGGTAATAATTTTGTTTTGTTATTCAAGGACCTAAATACGACCGGCACAGGACCGGGATGGAGGGGCATGGTAAACAGGAGGTTTAGGTTAGGCCTAGCAAACATGACTTGGTATGATATAAAAACAAACGACAGAGCCTTATAGTAGTCAAATATGATGTGTATCATCGGACATCTCACCTTGGTAAAAAGCAACATTAAGGTAATAAGCAACATTAAAAGGACGGGGCCTCGTCAAGGTCGTTCGGTCATTTATCATCATCATCCTGTTTACAACCTCTCGGAAAATGGGTTGGTACCATCTGACGGCCAACTCTAGCACCGCGCGCGCTCATTGGTCAAATTAAATAGCGCGCGCTTACCCGGATTCCAGTGACAGACTTCCGTCCCTTCCCTTAACACGAAATCACTCCCACATATTTGAATATTTCGATTTTTTTAGATTTTGATTGCATGAGAATGTTACGAGTAGTCAGTGAGAGAAAAGATTTAACACATCGAAAAAAAAAAAAACGAAAATAGGCAGGTAACCTACAGCCACCTTCGGAGAAAGTAAAGTTACAGTGGTTTACAATTCAAATGTTTTTCAAAAGAGATGAGTTGAAATGTCTAAGGACTCATTATTTTCTCTCTCCGAGCCAGACATTAAAGTCCAAGTCTCTACTTCGTGAAAAGGAAAACTGCTCCCAAAGCAACAAGGGTAAATAATCACCTTTAAACTAATCACCGTGCCCTCACTTTTTATTGTACTTGCTAACGACTTGTCTTAGCACTGAAGCAATTCAAAATGGTACCCGAATAACACGCCAATAATCGTTAGCAGCGATTGGAAAACAAATCTGTGATTATAGGGTATTATCTAGGCTTTCCCTTCTCTTTCTGTCTCGTTAATAAAAGTAATGTTGTCTCATTTGTCTAGTGAGGGGACGAGATAGAGTGACATTACTTTAACGAACTTTCGATGGTCCACAACGGGATGGGGTTCGGAATTTTCTTGTTAGTTTTCATCAGATAGAGCTTAGCTTTGTATAATTGCATACAAATTGTGTTTAGACAGAGAAAGACGTTGAGTTTCTTCTGTAGTGTTTAAAGATTTTCAAACTTTTTCATAAATGATTATTTTATAGTCATTTTTGGGGGATAACGTCTTGTATTTGGCTCCAGTCTGGGTTGTTGTTTAAGTGGTATAAGTATAAAAATTCTGAAATGGGTGGTTCTTTCCTTTATTCTTGAAACCTTCAGTAACCAGTAACCAACCCACGTGTTGGTATATTATCCCAAGATTGAACTACAATCTGTCAGTATCGCAAAATTAGCAAAAGACTGTATAGCTCCAACAGATGGTATCACAAAGGTTGCCAGTCTAAATACACATTTCTGCCGTATAATTCCCGGACAGCCTAGCACCTCACTCCACAAATCGCGCTATCAGGAGCTTATTTTCTAAGCAGTCAGCTCGTCGCCCACAAAGTTACTCAACAATGAGCGCAAACGCAACTCTCTCCGTTATCTGCGACTGTTTATTGTCTGAACTTGGCTGGATGGCCGTTTTGTTGCCGATTCCCCGACAACTCGGTTTAGATGAGTAAGTTAGAGTCACGCGGGACTGTTTATATCACACGATTTGATTACGATGACACTCACTATTCTTAACAATCAGAGTAGGTTTGGTCTTTGATATTATTGTTTACGTGGCTTTAGGGATGGTAGTCCTATAAGTAAAAGAAGTCTAATAAAAATAAAGAACCTTGTTACGTTTGGATATAACATGTTTTGGCTCTTTCTTCAGAAAATCTACCAACCTAATAGCCAATGTAACAATTTTTTATTTCCATTCACTATATAATCACAACCAACCTTAGCAATCAACATTTTTAGTAACTTAGGGATCGGAAACAGGAAACAGTTCTAATTTGATTTTAGAAGTCGTAACGTGTAAAACGGCCACAATTCAAAGGGGTATTCATTCACTCGTGACGAATCCACTGCCTGTAGCTAACTAATTGGTATAAAATGAACCGCTCCCATGAGACCCGCCGCCCCGATTTTGTTTTAATCGAAATTTTCTGCGCAAAGTGTCGGCTGCGGGATGAATTGTCACAATTCTCAACATCCAATTAAACATCACGCTTTGTTAAACATAATTTACGATGTTAGGAACACCAAATTTTTACTTCAGAAAAGTATGTACTTTGAGGAAATACTTATTAAAGAACAAGAAACAAAAGGTTTTTTAAAGACATTGAGGAGCTTCCGTACGTTCTTGTGGATTCCTATTGTATTCTGATTTTAATTTTCAGTTAGCGATACCTTCTTTTCAGAAGCGTTCCTTGCCACCGTATACTGTATTTACAAGAAAAGAAGAGAAAAAAACCCAGAAAATTGTGCAGCTCGATCGATAGCTCACGAAGGCAAGTAAGCAATTGAATTACCCAATAAATAATGTCGGCATACAGTCGGTTGTTCGGTAGGTACCGTAAACGCCAAGTGTTCATGCTTAATAAGTTACAGGTCCACTAGTGTTTGCAATGTTCCACAAACAGCCTTCAGGTGAGTTATGGCGGCCCCTGTGTGCAGTTTTGCTTATTAACGAGACCAACATGGCGGTGGTTTGATAAGATTTTGGTTTGTCTTGGCATTCGTGCCTCGAGGCGGCCTCCGGGCATTTGGAGTTGAGGCCACTGTGGGTGGAGTGTGAGCTTAGAATGTATGCTCTACTTTATAAGTATCGTCACTCTATATTATTCAGTAAAGACTTTCACCAAGAACTAGGAATTTCTTGAAAGATAAAAAGTAGTGCAAAAAACCTTGAGCCATGCAATGTTAGAATGTCCTTCTTTTATTTGAACTGATGTTTTGTGAACCATAAACTGCATAAGAAGATGGTATTCTTTTAGAAAATATAGTTTTTGTATGGATGATGAATGAGGGAGTGTAAATTAAAAATGGACAGAGTTAAAATTTAAATCAAAAGTAATTTATTGAAACTAGACTGAGAATCAGCACTTTTCGAACGTCAAAATTACATAAGACATTCCCCCAAAACGCCCACCCTTCACCAATTCCTAAGTGCTTTAGCTGTTGGCGTACGAAAGCCATCGTCGCCGCGACGCGCGACCTCGCCACCTAAAAGTCGACAGGTGTAGGTAAGTAAAGAACTAAAAACTCTTAAAATGAATACAAATATTCAAGTAGAGCATCTACCTCGCCGTGTTACTTAGAAATTTGATAGCAACGTGTAAGGCTCGCGCGACGCATAACTGGAGGCAGGCGCAAATCGCTCGCCTGCCTCGGATGACTAGCGTGACGTGTGTACACACTATGAACAACCATATACCTACTGCCTACAGGTATTTGACACGTTGTTAGTTATGAGGGACGACATTAAGTAACAAAGATGGCAGTTGCTAGAAGACTTACGAAAAGTGTTTAATCAACACCCAGATGTGAAGGTTTTTAGTAAAATATCTGATGAACTGGAGATATTCAATAAATCAGTGGAGTCATTCATTCAAATATACAATTGGAGAAAGATAATAGCCCTATTGGCTTTCTATAAATAATGCTTTAAACCAAGGACAGTTTGCCTAAGCAAGCAGATCGCAACAAGAACAGTTTTGGCAGGCAACCGACTCATCGCAACTGCAACAGGCCGACAGTAAACAAATAATTTGCTTTTAAAGCATAAACACGGTTAATATAATAAATATTGAAAGCTGTTAAACAACAGCACGCCCAAAAGTAAACACTGAAGGCTGGAAGGAGGAGCTTATTACGGTAGGCTTAGCCGAGGCGTGTTATCTCGGCAAAGTTCAGAATTTGCAAGCGCCCCGAGCTTTACGCAAAATATGAGAACGCTTCGAAACTTTGTATCGTCGCTTGACAATGAAATACCGATGTCATTATCATACTACACGTGGGATTTATTGCTCGTAGGATCATGTAGCATGTGCTTCTTTGAACTGTTTGGGCATTCTCTTTTTATGCACTGCACTCTCCGTCATATTTTGTTTTAAGTTCAAAACTAAATGAGTATACCGTATTCTGTGACTAAAAGGTTTTTCTTTCTGCACACTAGGATTTCTTCTGTATCATGGTTGCTAATGCGGCACAAATCTCAGATGCAAAAGTTATAAAAGACTGTCACCTGCAGGTATCGAATCCATGGCCCGCTACACAAAAGACGCTGTCGAGTGGCTCAGCGACTCGACTGCACTAACCGAGCCATCTACATACAATGACAAAAGTGATGAATATAAGGTAAGTTTACTTGCTTACTACCTAACCTACACATTATAAAGTTGTGTGGTTATGTTCGTGTTTGTTTGTGTGGCCGCGTTCTTCTTTTAAACTACGCAACGGATGCGGTTTTTGCCATTATTTAGAGAATTCATTCCGACAGGTTTGTGTGTATAATACATTAATATTAAACTTACAAATAGTATAGAAATTGCAATGTTTTGTCAAGTCGTATAAAAACTGTGCGAAGCTGGAGCGAGTCGCTATAAGTTTCTAATAAATATAAATAACGACTGCCAATGAAAAGGATCATTCCGATACTCCCAAACAAAGTTGTTGAGTAGGTCTTTACAAGTGGATTGGGGGCCGACCGGTAAAAGAAACTGATAGATTGCCGCCCGGGATTAGGGACGGACAATTAGATGCGTCGCTCGTCCGATCTAATCTGTACTAAGTTCGCCATTTGTTTCAGATGACTCGATTACCTATTGAGACGATTTATTTATGTAGATCGAACGAGATTTGTTTAGTTCATTTGTTTCATTGTTTAGGTATCTGTAGAGTAGCTATTCTCGATAGATTGGTAAGGTTAGAAAAATAAAATCGATCGTTAGAATCTCGTTTGTAGACCTTCTGAACTCGAGATTTATTCTCGTTCCATTTGGTATCATTCAGGCAAAAATCACGCTATGAATCATACAAAGATAACGTCTCAATTCATCGCACAATTTTAATACCACCATGGCGCACCACAATTAAATTAATTACGTCATAATATCATCATCTAAAATTAAATTTTCAGCCCTTCGCCGCTCAAAGGTATCAAGTTGAACATCGAATAAATGTGGCCATTTCTCATCCTAACCGGAGCAAAACTTAATAACCCTACTGGAAACGCAATAATTACCAGCGTTCAGTACGAGATTCGGGAGAGAAATAAATGAAAGTCATTAAGAGACTCGCGTTTAGATATTTCATCCCCCTTGAAGAAGACGTTAGCGGGGCCGCCACGCTACCGGTGGAGTGTTCCCACGCAACCAGCCAAAGAGAAGCTTTTTACGATATTTTCATAAGTTCTTGCCTACGTGCAACAATTTATTTTTTATTTGAAAGTCCCGAAATACGTTTCTATGCTTTGTAGATGATCTCTGACTAAAACAACCACCTTTTTCTGAAAACTTTTACTGATAAGTAATACGTTTATGTTTTGCAATTTCTATCTAGCCCCATTTAAAGAAGGCGTGAGTTTATGTATGAATTTAAAAAATAATCCTTGTAGGTCATTTTTCTTATTCTATTGTCAATCTGTAAAGTTGTTAGGCGTCGTAGACCCGCGTAGCGCGTAGGCCGTAGGCGTCATCAGCCCGTAGCAATAGTTTAGAAATGTGGAATCGGGACTTAGCTAAATCTTTTTATGCATAGGGACCCATCCTTTTTAATTTGCAACTAAACACAACAATATATATGAGCACCTGCACATTATTATGTTTATGTATACCGTTTTCTTTGCAGTGACGTATCTTCACGATTACTCTTTGAGCGCGTAGCACCTGACAAATTATCGCCTCTCAGAGGCAATCCTCACGTTTGTTTTTGTTGAATTGTTCGTGTGTTTTGCGGGCTAAGACTAATGTGCAATGTAATTACCCACACCATACAATATGTGCATGCTATGGAGAGAACATCTTACATAAATAATGTTTGTTTTTCTGGCAAGGGTAATCGATACAATGCAAGTTTATTTTGTTATAATGGAATTTGTTGCACTATAGATCTGAAGACTTGTCCTCCGAGGACTTGGTTAGATAATGATATTATAGTCTAGATAGTTAATAGAAATTATTTTAGAAGTTTTACAGACTTACGCTTTATACTACTTTTGAAATTGTTAGGTTATCGTTTAATTGAACGGATGCCCGCATATCGAAATCAAAGGATTTATAAAAAAGAACTGAAAATATTAAACACAATGGGCGCGTGTTGACAGCGGGACGCGATTGCGGACGCGTCTGCTCAGGCAGAAGCAACCCTGTTCCAGCGCAAATACCAATCTGCGCTATTGACGGATTCTATTCGATTTCATTCGCGCTAGTGATGTTTTGTTGTACAATTGTATCGATATTCGATAATAGTGTTGACCTGAATAGTCTACTTATACTAGTGAGCGTGGAATTCGAAAATTATTCCGATATTAATTTTGCTTAATTTATGGATCCGCTTTGAAAATTCATGTAGCAAATGAATTTTGTGAAGAGGCTAGCCTGCATTAATTAAAATTTGTTTTATTAACAAAATGAAATCGCAATTTTTATACAATTGTAATATTAAATGCATCGATGTATTGTCAAAATATAAATCATCACTATCGGAACCGCGAGTCGGCCACGCGCCACATCAGATTGCGGTGCGTTCCGCATATAGAGCGGAGATTTTTTCACAAAGCCCTATCAAATCGACACCTACACGCGAGAGTTTTTGCCTATTCCTAACGCAGCATGAATTTAAAAAAAATATTCTACACTTTATTATTTGACACCGCAGAATAAGGTTTGATTGGCAATAACGTTAGAATCCTAAAATATAGTGTTCGTAGGCGTCGTAGGCCCGCGTAGACCGTAGGTGACAGGCTAGGTCCGTAGCAATAGTACAAAAATGTGTTATCAGGGATTATATTAGTACCTATACAGGGTGTTAAAGTAGTTGCGTGCCATAGCTTCAGGGTGAGTTCAGAGTCGATAAAGGAACCCAGGAAAAAATAAATATCTTTAAAAAAAATGGTTGCCTGTAAAGTCGGTTTTACGGGCGAAGATTTTACGTGACAACGTCTTTTTATCGGCGGTGACTCATCGTAACAGACGTGAGCGGGCGTTACACTTTTTCATGAGTGACTCCGAGCCGCAACCTAATTTAAGACGTTGTCACGTCAAAAAGTAAACGATCCCAGGAAAAAAAAAAAAAAATTGCAACATCAATCTAATTTAGTACCTACTAACTTAAAATAGCAATCGTTTAGAAGTAAAATTATTTTATTTGTTTAAATACTTTAATTACTTACTTTCATTGCGTTCAATACTCTAGGAAATTATTTATTAGCATTTAAACAAAATAAAAACGTATTTTAAGCAATTTTTTAAACAATTCTAAACGATTGCCATTTAATTAGTAGGTACTACATTAGGTTCATCTTATGATAATTTTCGATTTTTTTTTACACTTTTTTTTAAGAGTATTTTTTTTTTTTTTTTATGGGTTCCTTTATCGACTCTGAACTCACCCTGAAGCTATGGCACGCAATTACTTTAACATCCTGTATAATATTATGTCCTTTCCTTGATATTTATGTTGGTTGTTATCAGCAAAAAATATCAAAATCCGTATGTTTATGTTCAATAACAGTAGTACAGTCAAACCCTAATTTTCAGTAAAATATTATGAACAGTGGGATAACTCCATGAAAGCTCGTACTTAACACAGATATCTTTATATTATTAGGTAAAGGAGTCGTGAAAATCCGTCGGCTTTATCTTCTCCCTTTAATTGTTGGCAGGAGTACTATCTCGAGTTTACTGGCGCCGATTGCACGCAATAAAACGTAACAGCCCCTTTGTTTTGAGCTGTTCATATCGTGGTTTTGTCGCCTGTGAACTACGCTTTGTGGTTAAGAAAACATACATTCGGGTTGTGGAGTTTGTGCTAGTACTTTTGTTTGAAGCGACATTTTCATGGCATCTTTCCAGGTTATATTGTTTTAGTCGATGCATAATAGTTGTACAGTAACTATTTGTTGCCCGCGACTTCATTTTGAAATAAAATTCAACCCGCTGTTTGATATACTCAGGGTAGGAATTTAAAAGAAAAACTACCTAGTGCACTGTCGCTGAGTTCAACAATATAATATTTTCAAGTCATGATTCTAGGGTTTTCAAATATATTCAGTGTGTGATTTGTTTGTCAACTGCTACGAAAGCCTACCAAAAATCAAGTCAACGACTATCACGATCAAGACGTAAAATTGTATTGGGATCCTGATATTTCTTACAATATTTGCTATCATAAACACGTATGCGTATTTTGAATAATTTAGTTTGTTTGGTGGAAATTTTCACGCACTTCCTCCTCTCGATATCGGCTGGATATTCGGATAAACTAAGTTTGATATGTGATTGAAACGTGACTGTAACGGAAGAGGTCATGTTACGAATCATATAACACGAATTGGTATCAAAAAGGATTTTTTACAAAAAATAAATCTTGTTTATAGGTCATGTTTTACATATAGAGATAAATTGTAGCTAATAAGGCTGTCTTGGAAGCTTTCCATATTTGCTAACTGTGGAAGTACCTTGAGCTCGTGAGAACTCATGTATTCTAATCCTGTCGGTCTATTCTATATTGTAAAGTGAGCTATCATTCCATCTCATTCGATTAAGGGCCTGCACACTTTGGCAGATGGCAGGGGAGAGCATCGAGGAGGATTCCTATCCGCCAGCCCACAATGACAAGAAAAAGCTTCTGCGATACCGCCAGCGTCCGCCAGCTTACCGGAGCATCCGCCGGTAAGCCGCGGCATCCGCTGATTAGCCAACGCTCGCCGGGATTTGATTATTCCACTAGCGACTACGCAGTCGAAAAGTTGCTGTTGAAAGAGTGTGGCAGACTCCAGCGTATACCGCCGAATGCCGCCGCGGTATCCTCTAGCGTGCTCTTCGATGCTCCAAGAAAACTACGCTGCGATACTCCAAGATCGATCACCGAGTATTGAAATATATACCTAATTTTGGATGGAAAAGTATTAATAAATTTAATATTATCTGCCGTCCCATCCGCCAGTCTGCGCAGGCCCTTAGGATTGATACTATTGGCACCTCATTTCTGTCTCACTTAACCTTAGTTTTCACTGAGATGTTTACCAGATTATATTGCCTGATGTCCTTGTCACTTATGGACCCAAGGCCAAAACTGTGCCAAGTTAATAAACACGTAATTAATAATGGAACACCATTATATTTACTTTCTTAAACAAAGTAGGTACAGGATATTTAAATATGTTTAAAAGCGGAACACACGAAAGCTTTTGATTGGTAGTGTGGTGTTTACTAGTAGTTTTAAAAATTTCGTGGCACGTCATCCACAAGACTGCGTTACCTGCCGCTATTATCGTGCCAGCCATAATTATAAGCCTTGCAACACTGAAATAATTATATTTAAAACTAACCGGAAATTATGTTTTTGGTTGCAAATAGATGCAGCTATTTTACTTGCAGTATCGTTTTGTATTAGATAACAAAATCTGATCTGTTTGCAACAGTATGATGTCCAAAGTTATCAATTGACCTTTGTAATCATATCACTTGTGGTTCAGATTGGCATAATTTGAAAAATTTGACAGTAAATTAAACGAGATTTAATATTTTCCAGGAAATTATCCTAATCTCCCTCCATAACTCACTCAACAATAAAACAAGTCAATTCTAAATTTAATGAAAATGTATTCAATAGAAGGCTCGCTGTTCGAATCAAAACGTGTCCGTCCATTAGTCGTGAACAAAGAAGACTATTAAATCAATTACCTACAGTAAATTTCTATAGGGGGAGGGGGGAGCGGGACAATTTGCATGACCGTTGCCCAAATGACGCTAATTTCGGTGGTCATCGGGTGTAATAAAATTTTATCAGACATTCGAACATCGATTTACCGTTGACCGTAAATGTGAATAGAATTGGTTGATCTGGAAGGGTTGTGGGATAGGAATTACATTTTGACAAGATTTATTATTGGTGACTTATCAGTGTGGTATCATACCTACTCATAATATCTGTTCGATACTTGATTTTATGATTTATTTATCGACTAATGAATACCTTTTTTTTTTTTTTTTTGAGGATGGGAAATTATCAAATAACTTCTCCCGCTCTGGGTGGAGCGGGAGGGCGTGTCAGACTTTTACTGACTAAAACCCACCCGTGTTCCTTCCGTTGCCTGTGTGCCGAGGTCGCGATATCCCTTTCAGACAAACCCGCGACCCCGGCAGGCATTGGCCCTTCCGGACCCCGTCAGTTGGTGCTGACATCTCTTTGAGGCGCGCGTGGAACACAACGCGCCGTCGACCCGGGCCTGGTCCCTATCGGACGGCGAGCTACCCATTGCTCACCGTCCGCAAGCCCGCGCCTACGGTGGCCGGAAGTCGGCTCGCGACTCCCGACGCCCGGGGCGTCTCCTGCGGCGACTAGGGGCGCGAGGGGGCGCATTTTGCCTCTCCCTCACGCGCTCCGCCTCCTCCTTCGCGAGCATTACTGCTTCGCAGAAGGAGGTGACGGCCTCCCATGCACTCTCGCTCCGGACCATGGCCTGAACCAGGGCCGGACGCGAGAGATCGCCGCCGCCGATCGCCTCCGTGAGGACACGGCGGTGCTCCGCCCAAGCTGGGCAGACCTCCACCGTATGCTCCACCGTGTCCTCCGGGCGATCCACACAGTGGTGACACCCGGGCGTTTCCTCCCGCTTTATTCTGAACAGGAACCTCCCGAAACAACCATGTCCGGTGAGGACCTGTGTCAGGCGGAAGGTGAGGACGCCGTGGCGCCTCTCTAGCCACTCCTCAAAGAGGGGACTTATCGCCACAATTGTGGCGTGCCCAGACTAATGAATACCTGTACTTACGTTTTGAGACACAGGCCAGGAAGCCAAAATCTATTTGCACTACCGACATAACACTATTTCTATCGAAAGTCAATACAAGTTGTGAAACGTGATCCCAAAATTTTTTAAGTGATACTAATTCCAATTTTCAGCCATGCTAATCTGTAAAAATCTCACCGTGTAAACTTGGGTGAAGTGAGCTGACAATACTGTCAATCCCTACAAATGACAGCTCACTTCACCTAACTTTTCACGGTGAGATTTTTACAGAATCGACCGGCAGGTCTAGTAAGTATATGTATATCAGAACAGTCTTCATTTGTTAACATAATGAGCAAACAGATCGATTCCATTCTTTCGTGTTTAATGAAGTTATTGTATTGGAAGTTTGTGTCAGTTTGTGCCTGCTTTGTCGGGTCGTCACCGTGAAAATCACTCATTAGGAAAACCCGCAGGAAAACGTCGGTTCAAGGGTTCCCCTCCACATCTCCTGTTAATTGTAACACATTTTTCGATTGAGTTAACTTTGTTTTTGGGTGAAGATTCAAATCATTTAGACGGCGAGTCGTTAAAATATTTGAGTGATATTGATAAAGGATAATTGTTTGAGGGTGAACGATTTCAGATGAAAGACGAATGTTCTATTGAGTGATTATAAGATTTACTTTAGGTGTTTAACACACATGAAGCATATTTGTTAGAATCGTGGTGAAAAAGGTAGCCCGCGAAATTCAATTTTTTCTACGTTTTTTGCAATTTGCAGGTCAGTATCATGTTGTATATTGATCTAAATATGATTCGCGACCGTATCAAAAGTTTATTTATAGAATTATAATCATAAAAATTATTAATACAACTCTCTAAGTTCATGTAATCCTATTGAATGACTATTTATGGAATCATTACATGTGTGGATTATGCTAACATTATGGAGTTGATTGCTGATTCTAATGAATATAATTCTGTAAAGCCATTATTCGGAACCGTAACATAAAGTATTTGTTACGGTCGCGAATTATATTGTAATCAACATACAACCTGACACTGACATGCAAATTGAAAAATAACGAAAGATAGTTTGAAAGTATAGTATGTAGGAAGTTTATAGAATGCCACTATTTGCGGCATAGTAGTGGCGCTGCCTCGGCCCGGATACAGTGCCGTAAGCATTGCATTGTCATTGTTACCGACACTTGTAATTTTGTTTGATTTTTGAGGATAGTTCGCCGCCCTTTGTATTGATAGATCGTATTTGTTTTAGATAATTATATCTAAAGTCACTACAATGACTGAATTTATGAAAAATGATGTAGCAAATGAAAATGGTTGAAAGCTAGGTTAGGTTAGAACTGTGACCACACAACGCGCGAGCCGAGCGAGCGATGCGAGCGGTTCCGCGACAGCGGCTGTCGAGTGCCAGGGTCCGTTTAGGTACAAGACAATGTAATGTTTTGGGAATGTGGTGTTTTACAGCGAACTAACCTCAACAATTAAACAAAATAACAAGTGACAGTGACTCAGTGACAATGACAATGCAATGCTTACGGCACTTTATCCGATAAGGATAGAGTACCGCTAGCGGCACTCTATACACTGCCTAATATATATTTGAATAGAATTTACAAAGTCAATAACAATGACTTTTAATCTGTATTGAACAAGGCTTGATTTTCATTAAAATAAAGGGTACAATGTAGACATATTTATTTGACAATGGGGTGACCAAAGTGCACCCTAAAAGAGTGGAACGCTTTATGCTTCATGAAAAAAACTTTATCAAAATTTAATAGCATTCCCCACTAGTAGGCAGAACGGCCAATGACTTTGATATTTTCGACGGTATTAATTAAAAAATTATAAAGCTTCCCGTGGTTGGAGCCCCGCAGCCATTGTTGGGCCCCCACAAAGCATTTATATCGCGGAAAAAGATAAATATGCGAGAACCAGGTAATTGTGTACGCTTTTATTGAGCTGTTGTTTGATTTCAAAGGCTTTTTATTGTGCACAACGTTTATTGCGTGTATGTATTGACTTAAGGATCGAACTCTTTAATGAACAGCTTTATTGGAATTGTGTCGGTATTATTTTGTGGAAATTACTTTATCTATTGGAGGGGCATTACAATAGGTATCCATAATCTTGTTTATAAAGAGAAGATTATGATGTAGGTCTGTATCCAATATATTGTTACGTATTTTTGGCCATCTGTTTTGTACGCTGTTGTTTTAAAAGATCAAAAAAATAAATGCGAGTCAAATTCTAAGGAAATCTCAAAGGTAAATATTTTTTCTCATCATAATAAAACCTGGAAGGTTCTGCGATGATTTCCCGTAACAATGTTTCCCTTAGGAAGGCGCAGGTAATTATGATTGAGCACAAAATGGGTAAAAATAAGGTGGAGTATTGTTTCAGACATAATTAGGGTTTGTGGTCCCAGCGGGTATCGCGCCTACGGGCATGCAAACCCTTACGGTGAGCTGCCCCGTGTCGGCGGCCCAAAAAATTGCCGGGGAGGGCAAAAGACTTCGGGTGGGCTGGGTATCCGCGCAGGTGAAGCTGCTGGAACCCAGGCCTCTGAGGTGCTTCCGCTGCCGGGTGGGGCACCACGTGGGAGCTCAGTGCACCTCTGAGGTTGACCGCAGCGATGAATGCTTCCGCTGTGGTCGGCCCGGTCACAAGGCCGGCTCGTGCAACGCCACGCCGCACTGCTATGCATGTGCGGCGGCTGGCAAGCCGTCCGAACACCGGGCTGGGAGCAAGGCCTGTGCTCCACCCGCCAAACCCAGGGGCAGGGGCAAACCCTCCGCCACCGCCGTCACCGCCGCAGCCGCCACCATTGCCGCCGCCGTTGCCGCCTCTACCGTCGTCGCCGCCAACAATACCGCGGCAGGGCCATCACAGGGGGCCCGGGGGGAGGCTATAATGGATTGCCAATAAATGGCCCCATTACGCCTCCTCCAGGCGAACATCAACCACTGCGCCGCCGCTCAGGATCTGTTGCTCCAGAGCATGGCGCAGTGGTCGATTAACATCGCCGTGGTCGCTGAGCCGTACTTTGTCCCGCCCAGGGATGACTGGGTGGAGGACCTGAGCGGCTCAGTGACCATTATTTCGTCGGCCGCCGCCGGTACCCCGTCCCTCGAGGCCGTCAAGAGGGGACGGGGTTGCGTAGCAGCACGGTTCGGGGAGATTGTCGTGGTTGGAGCGTACTTCTCCCCGAACCGAACTCTCGCCGAGTTCCACAACTCCCTTGGGGAGTTGAGAGTCGTCGTCGTCGGGTACCATCCCCTCCCCGTGGTCGTCCTCGGGGACTTCAATGCCAAGAACGTGGCTTGGGGTTCCCGGTGTACGGACACACGGGGCAGGATGGTGGAGGACTGGGCCCTGGAGACAGGCCTGGTCGTCCTAAACCGGGGTTCTGTCCCCACGTGTGTGCGGATGCGGGGTGAATCAGTGGTGGACATCTCGTTCGCCAGCCCCGCTCTGTCGCCACGTGTCATTGACTGGCGCGTCATGGAGGGGGTGGAGACCTATTCCGATCATCGGTATATCCGGTTTGACGTCTCCGCCCAGACCTCGGGCGCGCCGGTCCGACAGACCCCGAGTGGTCCGCGGTGGGCGCTGAAGCAGCTGGACCGGGAGCTCCTCCTGGAAGCCTCGATCGTGCAGGCCTGGGTGTCATCACCGGACAGGCCTGCCGACATCAATGGCGAGGCGGAGTGGTTCCGGGAGGCCATGTCCGAGATATGTGACGTGGCAATGCCCCGGGTCCAGCCCGGACGTGCTCGGCGCCAGGTGTGCTGGTGGTCGCGTGAGCTGACCGCTTTACGCGCGGCATGCGTTGCTGCGCGCCACCGGTACTCCAGGCACCGCAGGCTCCGTATCCGCCCTCCGGATACGGAAGCCATTGAGGCGGAGCTGTACGACGGGTACAGAGCGGCGAAGACCGCCCTCCGAGCGGAGATCGAGCGGGCCAGAGGACTGGCCCGCGAGGAGTCGCTGGAGACTCTGAACAGAGATCCGTGGGGACGCCCATACAAATGGGCGAGAGACAAACTCCGCCCATGGGCTCCCCCGCTGACGCAGAGTCTCCGGCCCCAGCTCGTGGAGGACGTGGTGAGCGCTCTGTTCCCTTCGCGGGGGGAATATACTCCCCCGCCCATGGCTCCGCCTTCTGCGGTGCCCAATGCGGACCACTATAGTGACGACGACGACGATACTCCGGAGGTGACCGAGGTAGATTTGAGAGTGGCGGTACGTAGGCTGAATGCCAAGAATACCGCCCCAGGACCCGACGGCTTACCTGGAAAAGCCTGGGTTCTGGCCTTGGAGGCTCTCGGGCCTCGACTAAGGGGGCTCCTAAGCGCATGCTTGGAAAGGGGCCAGTTCCCGCTTCGTTGGAAGACGGGGAAACTGGTCCTCATCAAAAAGCCGGGGCGCCCGGCGGACTCTCCGTCCGCTTACCGGCCCATTGTGCTGCTCGACGAGGTGGGCAAGCTCTTTGAAAGAGTGATTGCAGACCGCCTTGTCGGGCGGCTGGTGCGAGTGGGACCGGACTTGGCGGAGAGCCAGTTTGGTTTCCGCAAGGGGCGCTCTACGGTGGATGCCATCATGCGCGTTCGAGCCCTCACGACGGGGGATGCTGTTGCCCGGGGTGGGGTCGTCTTGGCGGTGTCTCTAGACATCGCCAATGCCTTCAACACCCTGCCCTGGAGTTGCATTAGGGAGGCACTCCGGTATCACCGGATGCCGACCTACCTCTGTCGAGTGGTCGAGGCCTATTTGACGGACAGGGCCGTCATCTACCCCGGTCACCACGGAGAGTGGAACCGGCGAGAGATGTCGTGCGGTGTCCCACAGGGATCGGTCCTGGGGCCGCATCTGTGGGACATCGGCTACGACTGGGTGCTGCGCGCCGACCTCCCTAGCGGCGTCAGTGTAGTCTGCTACGCTGACGACACGCTGGTCCTGGCGCAGGGGAGGTCGCATGAGGCGGCGGCCGAACTGGCGACACGCGGGGTTGCGACAATCGTCGATAGGATCCGGCAATTGGGACTCGAGGTGGCCTTGCACAAGTCCGAGGCCATGTGTTTTTATGGTCCTCGGAACGCGCCACTATCGGGTTCCCGGATAACGGCAGGAGGGGTTCACATCGGTGTCGAGTCGACGATGAAGTACCTGGGACTCGTCCTCGACAGCCGGTGGAACTTCGTGGAGCACTTCCGACGTTTGGCTCCCAAACTGCAGAGGGCAGGGGCTGCTCTGAAGCGGCTCCTGCCCAATCTAGGGGGTCCAAACGCCTCCTGCCGGAGGCTCTACGCAGGGATCGTGCGGTCCATGGCCCTTTACGGGGCACCGGTGTGGGCGCGTTCGTTGAGGCTGCGACCGGCCCAGCGGTTGAACGCGTCCCAAAGGGTCATGGCCATTAGGATGGTCCGAGGTTACCGCACGGTCTCCCGTGAGGCGGCGAGCCTCCTTGCCGGAATACCGCCATGGGATCTGGAGGCAAAAGTCCTCGCGCACATGTGGGAGTTGCGCGAGGAGGCGAAACGCCGGGGCGTAACTCCGCTGCCGCGAGAAATCGCGGCACAGCGGACAGAGCTCCGGCGGGATCTCATGGCGGCATGGAGAGTGCGATTGTCGCAACCCAGCGCTGGGCACGCCACAATTGTGGCGATAAGTCCCCTCTTTGAGGAGTGGCTAGAGAGGCGCCACGGCGTCCTCACCTTCCGCCTGACACAGGTCCTCACCGGACATGGTTGTTTCGGGAGGTTCCTGTTCAGGATAAAGCGGGAGGAAACGCCCGGGTGTCACCACTGTGTGGATCGCCCGGAGGACACGGTGGAGCATACGGTGGAGGTCTGCCCAGCTTGGGCGGAGCACCGCCGTGTCCTCACGGAGGCGATCGGCGGCGGCGATCTCTCGCGTCCGGCCCTGGTTCAGGCCATGGTCCGGAGCGAGAGTGCATGGGAGGCCGTCACCTCCTTCTGCGAAGCAGTAATGCTCGCGAAGGAGGAGGCGGAGCGCGCGAGGGAGAGGCAAAATGCGCCCCCTCGCGCCCCTAGTCGCCGCAGGAGACGCCCCGGGCGTCGGGAGTCGCGAGCCGACTTCCGGCCACCGTAGGCGCGGGCTTGCGGACGGTGAGCAATGGGTAGCTCGCCGTCCGATAGGGACCAGGCCCGGGTCGACGGCGCGTTGTGTTCCACGCGCGCCTCAAAGAGATGTCAGCACCAACTGACGGGGTCCGGAAGGGCCAATGCCTGCCGGGGTCGCGGGTTTGTCTGAAAGGGATATCGCGACCTCGGCACACAGGCAACGGAAGGAACACGGGTGGGTTTTAGTCAGTAAAAGTCTGACACGCCCTCCCGCTCCACCCAGAGCGGGAGAAGTTATTTGATAATTTCCCATCCTCAAAAAAAAAAAAAAAAAAAAGCGGGTATCGCGCGCCCGCTGAAATGCAAGTCATAGTAACTGCTATAGATAAACGGCATTATTTTTACAGATATTTTTATTCTTGTGCGGGATGCAATTTTAAGATAGATAAGAAAGTGTGATGAGAGCAGTGGTGACCCAGTGGACTGACAGGGCTCGAACCCAGCAGGCGTTTCAAAACGGTGAAGGAAAACATTGTGATGAAACTGACATGTCCTAGAACCAAAAACCCACACTGGGCCCGCGGGGTAGATTACAGCCCACGCTCGATTATGCAAAATAGTGTGATTGTTGCTTTTTAAGAGACTGAATATTTATCTAAATCTGAAAACATTGCTTATTTCCTCTTGAATATGGTCATTCTATTTTTCATAAAATAAAATTTGAAACATATTGAAAGCATTTAAGGCAATTCAAGACAGTAGATAATGCATACCACACGTACAACTGAATATTCACATCAATTTCACTCAAGAAAGTCGTATTAAATTAACGTATCTACCTCCACGTTTGAACGTAACGGCAAGGAGCGTCGATTATGAATATTAATATGGCGGCGACACTCTCGGTTAGTGGTTCAACGCTAATTCGGATAGACAAACCTCTCCCGACAGTAAACGTTGACATGTACTGCGAACTTGTAGACTTGTCTTCAGACAAGTTGTTTTTGTGATACTTTTTATAGGAATTTAGTAATAATCAAAAGATTAGACAGTATAGCGGGTGATGATTTAGAATAATCCGAGGTTGCGGAGTCATCATTGGAACTAAAGAAAAGATAAGCAGGTTTGCTCCTTGGAATACAATATATTTTTGGTTTAGAAATATTCTCTTTCAACAAGTCAAGTAGGTATTCAATAGTTCTTTTTTTATTGATAGCCAGAAGTATCTAACAAGAAAATACTGGGCTCCCCTTTTTTTGCAAGTATACCAGAGAATTACTATCTACTCGTTCCGAATCATAGGTATAGTAGCGCATCTTCACGAGTACATGCTGTGTACTCAGCCAATTCAAGTCAATTCAGATCCGCCCGCTTCGATCTTCATTGCCGCTAAGATAAAGCCATAATTAAGGGCCTTCTCGATCGATTAACTTAAGCCGAGTTTAAATAGACGTTAACTCCGAGAGAAAGGTTTACTCCGGCGTGAAATGGCTTTAGGTTTTCGCGCGTTTTATGCGCCTCCAGACGAGAGACGAGTCGCTAAGAAAAGGGGATTTAATGGGAGATTGACTTAATTAGGTTCCGTCGTAAATTAGCGAAAGTATTTTTGATTGATACGACTTAAATGGATTTGTAAGTTTACAGTAGATTAGGCCACTTACCTTCTAAGTATATTTTAAGCCGCTGAAAAGTTTTCTGATCAGTGGAAAAGTCCGTGGCTTTACAGAAAGTTCTATTTTGTTTTAAAATGCGATGGAGTTGTTCAAAATCCCTCATTAAAGAAGTATTTCAGTTCAAATTCGTTTATTCTAATGACTTTAGAACACGTAACGAAATATTTTTAGTAAATTTCTTAAAGCATGTAGGCCTAGTGTAACTTACCCAAGTTACAATAGTACAAAGGCCTAATACACCTATTTAAATGAGTTATAACTGGAACATAAATCTGACGTCGACGTAATAATAGAAATTAATAATAAAAATATATAGTGTTGACCTCACCAAACGCAATAGTTAGCACGTTCTTCAACGCGTTTCGTGTTAAACAGTAGTTAGAAATTACTTTTGTAATTAAATCAAGCATTCTTTCCAAAGTAACGAATTAATAATTTAGTAAAGGCTTTGACAGGGCAATTCCGTCTCAAGTACTTGCTACCCTTCTGTTTATGCTAAAAGGTGGGCGAATAGGGTTGTGCAGGGAAGTGACTGGTCGATAATTCGATATAGGCCAGTCATTTTAGGCATCGTAGGTCGCACAAAACATTGCACTGCAATGATTTTTGGGGATGTTGTTAGGATAGTTACCAGTAGTGTAAACCCAAGTTTGCAGCTTCAAAAGAACTGTGCTAACTGCGTGGTAAAATACCTATACATCTACCGAAAAAAAAACTGGGAGACTTATACGTAATATGTCTCCCAGTACTTTAGATAGTCCTAATTTAGCTTCTGTACATCTGAATACCATTTGAATTACCGACTATTAATATTGCCAACATAAAATCAATGTTCAATTAAATTTCCTCTAACAATCCCTTTAGTTTGACCTTTGTTATGTCGACGTAATATGTCGATCACATGAAAGTAAAGCTTATGAGAAGTCTAAATAAATAATGAAACATCAATTTTCCCATCACTACAATCTGTGTTGCGTGACGTACGCTTCCTTACGATGTTATGAATCGGCGGCGACGTAAATGTTGTTCCAAATGTCAGTTTGACCTTATGCTAAGTGGTGGGCCTCCGTTGGGCCGCCCCTGAATTATTTGACAAGTACCTGTTTGATCTTTATGGCTGCCCTTTCATATGATTGCTGTCAATTTACCGTGAATTTGTGATACCTGACGGCTGACTATATTATTAATAAAGCGGCCTGTAGATACTATGGCCTTTGAGGTTGTAGTGGCTGATAGGTGTCTGCCTAATAGTAAGCTGCAGTCTGTTTTTGTCAGGTGTCAGTCAAGAGTAACTAGGGCGTGATGACTGTCCTCAAAGTATCTATTAAGCTACTAGTAATTTTAATACTTTCAGAATTGCAACAAAATTAAAGAAGCAAAAGATTCTTAAAACTTTATTAATTTTGTTTTAAATCTGCCCACTTATTTGCCTTTCCAGTATATTTCCATTTTTATGCAGATAAGTTATTCCAATGAAGAGGGAATCATTACCTCGCAGGTGTTCTTAATGTTACCTGTTACTTCAGAATTCTTTGTATAAAATTGCGTTTTAAAAAGAAAATTACAGTCCTATGAAATGGACATTATACCTGAAGCGAACTAATAGTAGGTATGTAAAGTAAGAACAAATTGACGTCATTTTTATTTGCTACGAGTATTAAAGATTAATTGTTGTTTTAGTTACGACCTAAATAAGAGTTACAGTAGTTAGGTAACGTTTGAATTTATTTCCTAGATGGAATTGAACAGCACTTGACTCATGTATATAAAAAAACATGTGTAAGCAATATGTACAGCAAATTCATCAATATTTAATATCCACCACATTTAAACACAGACATAGTTAAATTATGTGGTAGGTAATGATTGTTACAACTTGGGTTCGTAATTCGTACGAAGTAGTCATTTACGTGTTCAAGTGATGTAACTCACAGGCCAAATTCTTCGGGAACTCGTTAGGGGTCGTTTCATACGTCCGATACGGGACGGGTCGGAAACGGCGCGACTATCGCCGGCCGCCGCGACAGTTTCTATTCAAATTAGCCGCGATTCGAGCTCACTTTGCGGTGAAATCAACTTCTTTAGTTCTCCCTTGTTTTGTGTTCACTGCTGTTTTTGTATAATCTGAGCTGTTTTAACAGGGTTATAATGTTTCAATGCATAGTGAGTCTATATTTTAGCCTTCAGGACGAAAGGTAACAGCTATGTAGGGATGTCTGAGCTCTAGACGACAACGTCACCGCTTCCGGGCGTCGCGTTGGGTCGTTCTGTTGGAACTTTTGTTTACTATTCAGTAGATATTGTCTATACTTGTATATTTACACTTAACGAACGTTATTCCAGCCACATATAAATTACGCTGATTGTAGAGTTCTCAATAAAAGTCAATTTATTATAGAAAACCAGATTTTGGTTTAATGGTCCTCTGACCTGTGAATTATTTGGTCCTATGAGCAAGGTACGTACTTGGTCCTTTACTTAAAATTTTTAGTCTTCTAGAAAATGATAAGTACTGTAAGTAGGTAATTTGGCATTCATCAAATAGTAATTACAAATAGGTTAATTTGGTTATTATCTGTTATTTATAGGTCACATGATTTGCGATAGCAAGTGTGTATCGAGTGGGATAATGACTACTCACCTTTTGTTCATTTTTGACATTGTTATCTGTTCGTTATCCATATAAACAATTTTTTCTTTTGATTTACCTGATTTCAGTCAGCATTCTGTATTATTTTATGTGTTTACACTAACAATTGTTATATAAACTTATGTAAGAGATACAATACATACTACCAGTAGGTACAGTTTGACGAAAACAATGATTTTAATCTATAATTTAAATGAAACTGCATTAATTTTTATCACGTGGTCTTATTTTTATCTTGACTTAATGACTACTACTAAAGCGACGTCGAATTTTGCCAATTTTCGTGCACCTTCGATAGCTCAGTTGGTAGAGCGGTGGACTGTAGATGTGCAAAGATTGTTATCCATAGGTCGCTGGTTCAAATCCGGCTCGAAGGATTCTTTTTGCTCTTTAAATTTATTATTACTGATAAGTACCTAGTTGTGTGAAAGTGAGACTGAGATTGAAATTGTCTATGTACTTACCTTCGATAGCTCAGTTGGTAGAGCGGTGGAAGCGAATATGTTAAAACGTTGTCATCAATAAAGTCACTGGGTCAAATCCGACTTCAATGAAATACATTACTAGGTACATAATGTCGTTTGGCATCTAGCTAAAAGCTGTATAGCTAAAAATACACCCTCTTGCAAAAATAGATTGAGTTCTTCAATATACAAACTTTAGAAGAACGCAGATTTCTATGTACAATTTTTAAAGGAATTATCGACGCGCCATCACTGCTCGCACTCATTAAACTTTCTTGCTCTGTCTAGAACTTTCTTGCTCTGTTGTTCCCCGTAGAACTATTACTTTGTCCTCCACATAGAAGAACAGTGTTGGGATGTAACTTTTTGTAAGCTAGGTTTTGCAAGGTTTAAAATAGTTACACTTTGATTCCCTAACTACATAACTACAAATCTAAAAGGCTGAAATATTGAACTGTCCGTCTTGTCTGTTTTATTGTGAAGCCTTTATAATGCTTTTATATTGAAATATAAAAGCATTATAAAGGCTTCACGACTCATAATCCGAAGCGTTAGAGAGTGCTTTGCGATCGAAAAAGTTGTTTTGTCTCCTTTCTGCAACTGTTTTTATGGATACACTCCTGTTAGTACATAGAACCTACTTAATTTATATACCATTGTATAGATGATTTAATGGATATTAATACTGTACTTTCAAAATTTGACTTAATGTAGCAGAAACGAAAAAACAAGCAAAATAGTTTAAAAAAAAATTACTCTTAAATGAAATAAGGAAATGGCTTTTTTATTCAATTTAGTTTATTTATAATTAATAAAAAACCGGCCAAGTGCGCGTCAGACCACGCACAATGAAAGGTTCCGTAATTGGGATGAATAAAATTTATTCCAAGAACAAACTTAACATTGTAGTTGAAAAACATGTTACCGCATACATTCTAATTGCAAATGTAAGTTTGTACGCATAATATTGAGTGATTTACCATGTTATTTTATGACCATAGACTTCTTAAAGGTGTTCCTATAATCTATAAGCATAGAAATATCCTCAGTATTTTTTTCAAAATTTTAGGATCAGTTGTTTCGGAGATAAGGAGAGAATGGTCAATTTTCATAAATATCTTTAAAACTATTTATTGTAATATGATTAAAAAAATGTATTTGAGAATTTCGCAATAAGCCCTTTCATTTGATAAGTCACACGGTACAGTTCGTAAAACTTTTTTTTTAAATTTTCTTATTTGGTCCCCAAAAGGTATGTGTACATTAGATTCAGAGCAAATTTGATTGGACGGACAGACAGACAGACACACGAGTGATCCTATAAGGTCCCGTTTTTTCTTTTTGAGGTAAGCAACCAATAAAGCAAACCTAAATAGTCTTGGACAGTACGTAAAGATTGCGAGGTGAGAAATTGTACCCATATTGAAGGGTAAAATTTTTGAATGAGCTTTATGAGGCGTGCTCTTTTCGATTTTAACATAATGAAATTTCACGTGGTGATTATTTTTGTCACACAAAAGTTTTTTTAAAGATGTTAATAATGTAAGCTAAATAAATAAATGTTTAACATAAACAATATTCTGAGTCGTTATAATTATAATTCATATTCAGGCAGATTCAATTAGGGATTTCAGACTTATTTTTAATTACTATACTAAATATAAATTGACTTTTTCTGTCATTCGTTTATTACATTATGTATTAAATTTTATTAAGTAGCAAATAATATTAGTTAAGTTAATTTTAGCAAGTTGTATTGTATCCCAAATGTGTAAAGTTCAAAAGTATTGACAAGCTTAGCTATTATGATTTATTGTTTATATTCGAAAAATAGGTTTGATCTCGTTTAGGTTTAATTTGACATTAAGGGAGTATCAAATTAAACCTACACAAGGCTTACACGAGTTCAATCCTATTTTTATAGATTTACAATCTATTATCCACCACACAATGGAAATTCATTAAAAAATATTCCTTCGAGCCGGATTTGAACCAGCGACCTATGGATAACAATTATTAAACGTCTACAGTCCACCGCTCTACCAACTGAGCTATCGAAGGCTTATTTATGAATGTTAAAGACTTGACTCATAAGAGTGTCTTAATTAGCGAAATAAAATTAATAGTAGGGTTTAAAAAGAAAGTTCCTTCGAGCCGGATTTGAACCAGCGACCTATGGATATCAGTCTTTATATACATCTACAGTCCACCGCTCTACCAACTGAGCTATCGAAGGCTTGATAATGCATTTGAAATAAGTCAGTACATAAAAAAATATTATGCAATCTGACGAGGTGAAACGTGCTCTACTTCGGTGAAGGCAAATCACGCAGTAGCTAGAGAATGGAGTGCTTACCCTGCTCACGTGCATATGCTGCCAGCGAATCTCACTCAATGAAACAACACACCAAAGTGCAACGTAGAAATGCAGCATTCAATGGCCATCTGTCAATAAGTAATCATAAGAAAAGATTACTCGGTAGGTATCTTTATAATATATATATTGATATATGTATGAAATATTTAATGATTGTGACGATAAAAGCTTTTTTCTTTTTATACTTTTTCCAGACAGGAAAAATGAATAGACCAAAAAACGAGAACTATATTTAAATAAATATAGTGTGCGAAGACAAGAGAGTTTTGTAAGTTAACACATTATCGACATTCTGATCAGTCGATCAGTACCTAACCGTCGTCGCGTCGTCGTCGCGAGTCTACACGCAGGGATTGTACAAACACCGGATGCCACGCCAGTTAACCGCAATCCGTCACTCCATTCACTCAGTACTCTGTGATTAAGAAGTAAAAGTATGTATCCCTCGCTTTATATTTTAATGATGACGATAACAATTTATTAGCTGGCAAAGCAAATTTTCTGCCTTGGTGGTATTGACCCAGTTAGAAAAAGGCTAGGCAGATTATGATGAATGATGATAACAAGACAAAGCCGGATTTGAACCAGTGACTTAAAGGTATCAGTTATTTCAGTATTGGTGCATCTACAGTCCACCGTTACCAAAAGCTACCGAAAGCTTACATCCTTACTAATGTTATAATGCCAAAAAGAGTTTGTTTGTTTGTTACTCTTTCACTCTAAAATGGCTGAACTAATTTGTATGAAGTTTGGTATATGGGTAGACCATGACTTCGGTTAGGACATAGGTACTTTTTATCCCGATATTTTTACGGGATCGAGACTTATGCAAATGAAGCCGCGGGGCGCAGCTAGTTAGTAATAAAAATACAATCTCGGTAATATTAATCCTGAGAATGTATTTTAAATGTGTTTATAGGGTTGTAAAAGTAAAAAAAGATTCCTTCGAGCCGGATTTGAACCAGCGACCTATGGATATCAGTCTTTATATACATCTACAGTCCACCGCTCTACCAACTGAGCTATCGAAGGCTTGATAATGCATTTGAAATAAGTAACTAGAATAAAAAAAATTATGCAATCTGACGAGGTGAAACGTGCTCTACTTCGGTGAAGGCAAATCACGCAGTAGTTAGAGAATGGAGTGTTCACGTGCATATTTCGCCATCGAATCTCACTCAATGCAACAATACATCAAAGTGCAATGCAGAAAATAAGGGTAACACGGACCGCTAAATGATAGACCACTGTCAATACAAAACAGCTACTATTGGCCATTAGTAGTGGGGATGTCTATATTCCCGTTTATAGATTTTGACAAAATAAAATTTATCCTATTTTCAGACACTCTGTCTCTAAAAAAAGGAAACTCACATTGAGGACCTACCTGTACTAAAAATAAATAATAGTTTAAAAAAACTAAAAAACACGCTTTTTATAGAAAACTGAACTAAAAAATAGAAAATAAATTTTAATGAATTTAAATAAAGAAAATAGTGTTAAAAATTTCAATGAATATAAATTAATAATAGTGTGAATAAAAAAAAAAAAAATATTTTAAAAAAAGCGTGGGGTGCATGGTGTCAATAGTTATAAATATTTTATTGACAGATATGAGTAGAGTGATTATCATTTCGATAATATCTTAAAAAGCACCCCACGCTTTTTTTAAAATATTTATTTTAATTTTTTATTCACACTATTATTAATTTATATTCATTGAAATTTTTAACACTATTTTCTTTATTTAAATTCATTAAAATTTATTTTCTATTTTTTAGTTCGGTTTTCTATAAAAAGCGTGTTTTTTAGTTTTTTTAAACTATTATTTATTTTCTACTTTTTAGTTTGGATTATTTATAATAGCTTGTTTTTTTAATTTTAAACTATTGCACGACTCATGATGCGAAGCATCAGAGAGTGATTTACGATCGAAATTTATTTTATTTTATAATTATTATATTTTTTTATTTTTTTTATTTTATCTAATTAGTGTATTGTCATCGGTCCTCAATAAATCTACAAAGTTTGAACGAAATCTGGCCGTTTAAAGTGGGTCAAAATCGCGCACAAAGAAGTCGGTTACAAACAAACATACAGGTGAAGCTAATATAAAGCGTGTAAAAATGGAAGAGGACAATCAAAAGTTAATACATCGTCGACTCTACACGCAGCAATTGTGCAAACGCTGGCCAGTCAATACTCCTTTCACTCAGTACTCTGTGATCACAATGATTAATAAATAAAAGAGTGTACCCTTTGATTTATAACTCGTTTTATACTATCTCAATGATGGCAAGACACTAGGGTTTGAAATAAAATAATTCAAAACCGGATTTGAAATAGCGATGTACGGATATCAGATATATTGGCTCCTGTAGCACAGGAGTTTTTACCTAGCGCAGGAGTCAGGACTTCACATTGTTTGTACACATTTTTTATGCTTGCAGCTATGCATTACAGCAGAGTTACCGATAACGTACAATAGCATTAATAAAAATATAATTTATAGGGTTATACCTACAAGTGCCTACCAGTTAAAAAAAGGTTCCTTCGAGCCGGATTTGAACCAGCGACCTATGGATATCGGTTACTATACATCTACAGTCCACCGCTCTACCAACTGAGCTATCGAAGGCTTAGTAGTGCGTTTGAAATAAGTAAGTACAATAAAAAATATTATGCAATCCGACGAAGTGAAACTTGCTCTACTTCGGTGAAGGCAAATCACGCAGTAGTAACAAATAGAGTGCTCATACGCACATTGTTTATTGTGAACTTCCAATATGCATTATAGAACACTAGCTGCGCCCCGCTGTTTCACCCGCATAAATCTTGATCCCGTGGGAATATCGGGATAAAATGGGTATCCTATGTCCTAACCCAGGTCATGATCTACCCATTTGCCAAATTTCATTCAAATCTGTTTAGCCGTTTTACCGTGAAAGCGTAACAAAAAAAAAAAAACAATCGAACTCACTTTCCCATTTATAATATTTCTAGCTTTGCCACGCAGTTTCACCCGCGTAAGTTTCGATCCCTTAAGAATTTCGGGATAAAAAGTATCCGATATTCTAATCCAGGTCATGGTATACCCATTTACCAAATTTCATTCAAATCTGTTCAGCCGTGTTAGCGTGAAAGCATAACAAACAAACTCACTTTCGCATTTATAATATTACTAGATTTCACCCACGGCTTCACCCGCCTGGAGGTCGGAAAATATCCCACGGGAACGCGCTACCGGGAAAATAAGTATTCTTTATGTTAATCCGGGTTATAGACTATATGTGTTTTACGTGATTAAGTAACATTGAGTAACAAACGTCCAAAATTTCACATTTATAATATTAGTTAGGATAAGTTAGGATTACTAGCTGTAGCCCGCGGCTTCGTCTGCGATCCAAGACAAAAGTACTATGTCTTTTTCCAAGTCAAGGTCTACCCCTGTGCCAAATTTCTGCTATAAACAATATGTGTGTAAAATTTTATCCGAATCCGTTCAGCCGTTTTAGCGTTAAGGCGTAACAAACAAACAAACAAACAAATAAACAAACTTTCACATTTATAATATTAAGTTAGGATATAAGTATTCAATGGCCCTCTACAATGAACTGTCTATAAATCATCATTCGCCTAAGAAACGTAGGTGAATGCTGTGAGAATACTACTCATAGTTTTTGCAACATTTAGATAATGGAAAGAAAAGGATCATAAAATACGTACCATTTTTGTACGATTTCAAAGTTCCAACAGATTCATATTGAAATAAACTAAAGATATAATCGTCTTTAGAAAATTTCAAGCTTCGTATCATAGAGTTGGATAACTATTGCATCTATTAATCATTGCCTGTGCATGTGATTAAGTAGACTTATTTATTGCGCGCAGTCCGTTCGCATATTAACACTCCATTTGCTTAGTACTCTTTAATCCCATAATGTTGACGCAAGGATGAATAAAAATATTTAAGAATTATTTTGGGCTTCATCATTATTATCATCATTTGGCCAAAAGTCGTCCAATTCTAGACAAAGACCTTCCTAAGCCCAAAGACCGATTATGGTGTCCCGCCTCCAGCGCATTTCCGCGGCCTTAAAGACTGAAAAGAAAAAATAAAACTATAGCTATCTTTAAAAAATCTAGGGTTGTAAAAGGTAAAAAAGATTCCTTCGAGCCGGATTTGAACCAGCGACCTATGGATATCAGTCACTACACATCTACAGTCCACCGCTCTACCAACTGAGCTATCGAAGGCTTGATAATGTGCGTAAAACAACTTACTACAAAGTAACATGTTAAGTAATCGGTGGAGGTGAAAGGTGCTCTACTTCGGTGTGAGGACGCAATCCGCGCGAGAGTGTGCAGACGCATTAATTGTAACCTTGACCAGTCACGTCGTATCTGGCTTGTTCGTAAACCTGCTGATGCTAATTAGTAATTAGGTACTTGAATCAGGAGCAGAATTAGGATAATTGTTATAATTTTGACTGACCCGAATAAAACCGATGTTTTTTTTAAATTATCGTAAAATATCACGATGAGAGCAATTTACATTTTTACAGATTGCATTTAGAATTTGCCCTAATTAGATTTTTCGGGAAGAAAAACATGTTGGCATTTTTAAATATACATTTATGTAGGTCCATTCTTGGAAATGGATAATTAAAACATTGCCAAACATTGTAGCAAATTTTTATTTTTAGCCACATTCCAAAATCTTAACCGAATTAATAAAACGTAGATAGTACAGGCGCAATAATAATTAGCAAGTTCAGAGATAAGACGGTGCTATTTCAACACGAGTTCGGTTTTACTGCACCTTGCACCGCACCCTTGTCAAATCCTCCATATTATTAGCATATTAATTGAGTATTCTGGTTTTAGGAACGTCGCTGGGATCCTAACGTCGGGTAAAGCCGCTTTACAACCGCGACACCGTACCATGAGAATTGGATATCATTCTCTAACTTCTAATGAATGCTTTGACGTAACTGATTATCGTGTGTTTTGCGTATTTCTATGGTATCTTAAGAGTGAATGTTTTGTCAGAGGTTTCAGCTGATTTTATTATTATTTATTTATTTATTCACTCCAAACGTACAAATATCCTTACAGGCTAGACCCAATGCGATATCGTAGTACACTTAAAAATTAACTAATTCCACTGCTTGTACCATAACAAATTCTTTAGGTAGCTATTCTTTCAAATTCACCCAGAGCGTAACAAAATATGTCGATGTCATCAGCAATGAGGTTTGGGGGTATCTGCCTAGATATCATACTAAAATACCTACTGTCCATTGGGACAGTAGCTATTTTACTGTACCATCAAAGAAGTTCATATCTAACCAGTTTCAAAACAAATTCCCGTGAACACGATGACCACATTTGTTACCGGCCCGGTTTTATAGCCGCCGAGCGCTGCAAGCAAGAATAGTCCTTAAGGTGGTTAGATATGAACTTCTTCGATGGTACATTGGTACAGTGGTAGATTGTGCTATACAATAACAAACAAAAGGTACCTATAACCTACCCTACCACACTAAAAACAGTTCATATTCAAAAAAAATCTGAATAGAACTTGTAATAAACACGTTAATGAGTTGCTATTGTTTTTCGGATTTATGTTGACTTAAGTGTTCGTGTCACAAAAAAAAAGTATGAAACATTTAATTGCGGTATTTACAAAAACATGAATGGTAGGTAAGCTTGCTTATTTTGATTCGCGACATCATAATTTAATTACTTCAAACTATAGCCTCTATGGGTGTTGATACTGCTGGGGCTCTACTGAGATATCCATTTTTATTTATACTGTTCTGCAGATTATGTTTTGTGTGAAGTCATCTAAATGAAATATCTTTTATTTAACCAAAAAGCCCTTAACAATATTCTTATGACTAAAACATAAAAAGGCTTAACACTTTCGACTCCACCCATTTCTCATAGAGCTCAAACACCATGCCGCCATAATATTGGAGGGTTACCGGCATTACGTTAGCACTAAAGTTAACCGTCGCGAGTCTCACCGGCATTAGGTTTGAAATCTTGTTACAATATACAACTGATTTTATTTTCACAGTTTATAATGCCGAATTCGCAAAGAAAAACCTCCATTTATAAAGAGCACTCAATACTCAATACTCAATACTCAATTTTTTATTGCATTCCATATGTATTACATAGATGGTATAATAAGTAAGAGAGCAATATGGACCCTGTCGGGCACAGCAAAATAAGGAGAGAGGAAGAAGGCTAAGCAGTAATTCAATATTATTAGATGTTTTTAATTGGGTGTATAATTATGTATATATTGTATATTATTAGGTTTGTGTATATAGGTATAGTATATTAGTTATTTTAATTTTGTGTATTGCATAAGAATAATGTAGGTAGTTATTATTTAAATTCTTAGAAGTATTTTCATTATTATTAAATTATGTTATTATTTATGTATTAATATTTAAATTTGATTTCCTATATTACTTATAGGAAATCAAATAAAAAAACTCCGCGAAGGCTCTCGGCATCCCATAAGCGACATGAGTGAACCAACTAGGAGGGCTTCCGGCACTGAAAGTGTTAAAACAATGGTCAATATTTAAATTCTGACTCCTAAAAACTAGGTGTAGGTTCCTGTGACTCAGGAGTCAGTGATTCTCTGTAGCAACAAAGTAAGTAAGTAAATTTTATTTGTTTAAACATGGTGTACATGATACATTGCATGCAGGATAATAATAGGATACGAAAAGTTCTAACATGTTCAGCCGCATATCGTGGCGTACAAATTGGTAGGAAGAGATGGTGCATAAACCGTGATAATATTCATCAAAATTACATTTCATCATTATTCATTAAAGATACAAAATCAATGTCAAAGTAGTCGTTAAATAAATTGGTCAATAAAAATATGAATCACTGTCATTAAAAAAAAAACAATTCCAATTTAAAAAAAATACAATAGATTACAATAACATGTCAAAAATACAACATTGTCATCTCAAAAGCGAAGAAATATTGTCCTCTTTCATAAACTCTGCTATACTGTAATATGCTCTTTCAGTTAGTAAACTCTTCAATTTACTTTTAAGAGCAGAAGCAAAGCCATATAAAGTTACAATTTGAGTAAATATAACCAGTGAACACAAACATCAGCAGTCTGTAGGAAGGTAATATCGAAATACAGCAACAAAGCAGCAAAGATTTCACTCTAGGGACAATTTAACCAACTAGGAAACTATTGTGTCAGCAGACATACTCAACATCCAACTTATGCGACAGTTTCTCAACAATAATAGCAGCGGGAACGAAACTATTTAGCGAGTTTACTCCGTCAATAGAGGGCGCCACCTCGGCGGGAAGGAATAATTCATTTAGCGAGAATTAACTCGCGAAGTTCGCGCCGCGAATCTCCTGAGTCAACGCGTCGCACATCTTTAAATATGTTGATGTTCATATAGTGGTAGGAAATATTGCGACAGATTTTGATAAAGGGGACTCAAATGAAACTCATGTTATAACTCGGTAGAAGTGTCTTGCGATTCTCCTTCTTCATACCTAAGAAGGCGCTAGTCTCGTGGTAGATCATCAGTGGTAATTCTTATTCATTATTATCATTATTTCAGCCGAAAGACGTCCACTGCCGGACAAAGGCCTCCCCCAAGCACCGCTACTTCGAACGATTCTGGGCTTCGCGCATCCAGCGAATTCCTGCGGCCACCTTGTGGGCCTTCCAACGCTACGTCTTCCGGTACGCGGTCGCCACTCCAAAACCTTTTGGCGTCATCGGTCATCTGTTCTGCGAGCAAGTGCCCTGCCCGATGCCACTTAAGTTTAGCAATTCTTCGGGGTATGTTGTCGGTTGTCTTTGTTCTCCTACGGATCTCTTCATTTCTGATTCGATCACGTAGGGATACTCCAAGCATAGCCCTCTCCATTATATCCTTTGGATGACTTTTAGCCTAATGAGGCCCATTGTGAGCAACCACGTTTCAGTGTCGTCACACACGCACTGGTCAAAAACTTTTGTCTTTAGACACTGTGGTATATGAGACGAGAAGATAGTACGCAGCTTCCCGAAGGCCGTTTTGAGGTCTGGTCCTGGAGTCGGACTGACTTAGTAGCGTTCTCATACAAATACTTCAGCATCTCGATTTACCGATACTCAATCTGGTACCGTTGGAGAGACTGCAGTAAAGCCCAAGTCTTGATCGAATCGAAGGCTTTCTCGTAGTCCTTATACCTCTGTTCCATGCCTATGACGTTTTACCCTCCAGTATGCGGAATCAAACAGGTTCTAGAGCGCCTTGAGAACGGGTTTTCCACCTGCCTTCAAGAGTTCGGCCGTAATTCCGTCATCACCCGCAGCCTTGTTGTTTTCAAACTGCTTTAGAGCCATCCTAATCTCGTACAAGCTGACGTCCGGGATGTCTTCGGTATAGTGTTTGCCAAATTCGTAACGGGATTACTGGTTGACGTGTTTAGCTGTCCATGGAAACTCTCGATCTCTCTCTCAGTTCAGGTTTGGCGGATACTATTCTGCCATCATCGGTCTACAGTTTCGCAAGCTGGCAATAGACAGAACTCTTGCAAAAACCTTGGAGCCCTTGTTCCGCTCTATCGCGTCCCTAATACGGTTCAAATTATAGTGGCGCAGGTCGCTTTTCAAGGACTTAGAGACCTGTCTATTGAGCCGGTATTTGAGCGCATCGTCTGAATACTGCAGGATCATTTCGCGCCTCTCCTCCATGAGCTGTAAAGTAGCATCAGAGAGTTTCTTGTTTCGATTTGTACGACGGGTCTTGAAGATCTTAGACCCGACCGTATGGACAGTTTTCACGAACCCATCATTATAATAGTCCACGGAACTCCCTAGGCACTCGAAACGATTTTTTATTGGATGTCTATTTTCAGCACCGATCCATTAAAGAATGCACGGCCTGAAATTATTTGCAAATAAATATTATTCAGTGATGTTGTACAATGAGATTTCATCGTAATAGCTTCTTCTCTGGTTGCAATAACATTGAAACTGAAAAATAACTAATCACAAAAATGTGACGCAATTCCGTCACATTTTTGTGATTAGTTTAGTTTGACAAAAAGAAGGTGCATTTATTATTATGTCAGAAAATCGTGTGTAATCCTTTCCATCTTTTAACATGGGTGTTTCGTTTCGAAAACAATTTTATTGCGTTGTTATTATAATGTTGGCCATTATGTCTCACGTCTTTTTATTGTGTTCGTATCATAATCGTGTTTCATGTCGAGGCGGCGACGAGACGCTCCGGCTTGCCGTTCATAAAAGTTAGGGTTGCCAGTGAAAAGATTTTCATGGGGATGGTTTTTGTTTTCATTCCTACTCTCTGTTGCATGTAAAAAAACACATTAGAGCTTCTGCGATTATGAAAACTCCTGAAACTCATGAAAGGTTGGTAATTTGATAGTTGATTAGATGTGTATGATATAGGTACGTACTTACTTTTTCTGCAGTTATTTATTTCAATCGAATTTTTAATTAATATTTCGTAGATTGATTTATACCTAGGTTCTTCGAAAAGGCAAAAAATCGTCCTTACAGATCTCTAAAAGACGTGGATCAAAGGACCAAAATATTTTACACGTATGATCATTTTCCTCGCGTGCTGACCCTACTGTGTAAACCCACCCTGACATTCACTTAATTACGTAGATTACAAGTTGACATTTTCGTTTGCCGCGATTTAAACTTGACTGATATGGATTATCCATATCCATTGCGATGGGTTAATCTAGTGTGTTTATTGTATAGCTGTATTTTTATCGCAATAAAACAGTGTAGCAGAATTGATTACTCGAACTGTTTCTAGTTTTGTTTTTAAGAGCAATTCTGAAAGAGGGCGACGTCGCAAATAGATGTCAAATATTTCGCTGTTTTGATTAATTTGGCAATATTACTGTATGGAAATATGAAATGTGGATTATTATCGAAAAAATATTAATAATGAATAGCAATTATAGCAGTGAATTTGATGTTGTAACCTTTTTATGTGTAAAAAAAGGCATTTGGAAAGTTTCCGAATACTTTTTCTACATTTAAAGCTGAATATTCGATGTTGCGATATTTATTATTGCATATCATAATCAATATTTTAGTTCACTAGTCATATTTCATGGTTCCATAATAATGCTAAATTAATCAAAACTGGTAAATATTTGACAGCTATTTGCCACGTTGCCAACTTTTAGAATAAGCGCTCTTAATGTTGAACTGCACGTTCTTCAGTCGGACGATTCTGATAGATAAAATCGACGGTCAAAATGCGCTTGTTTTCTGTCATTATGATTTCAGTAAGTATTGATTTTTCAGTACATACATACATAAACTCACGCCTTCTTCCCATGGGGTAGGCAGAAACTACAGAACGCCACCTGCTACGAATCTTATTTACTCTTTTTGCTTCGTTTACGTTCAATGTCATTACACGGGTTTCACGTAAATTTTTCAGTTTTTTTTTTTTGTAGTCCAAATGCTCTTTTCCTCTATTTTAAGTAATACTGAGTTACTTATTCTTTTCTGAATCAGTTCGATATAGGTAATGATCCCACAAAAAAAATACAATTATGAATAATTTCATGATACATTGTTGTTGGTGAATTTAATTAATTCTGTTATTCAATTTAGATGTAAAGTCACATTTCAGCTCATGCTTAACATATTTAATTATTCTAAAAGTAACAAAGCATTAATAAATGGATGATCATTTCGTTATACCTTGAAAGCTTCCAGCTTGTCAAGTGCAATATTAATCAAAGTCGAAACAGACCAGTACGCATATGAATATGTGGGAGCTTTTTAATTATGAACGAGCGTAATGATCATTTTTCATTCTTAATTGCCGTTTCCATACATTTTACCTAATCACCATTATCCGAGTAAACATTATGTCGGGGTTTTCACTGAGTTGAAATTAATTCATATAACATTGTTTACATATAAAAAGGTTTGAATACATAACGCAGATAGTACGCTTGAATGTTGATAGTTTGCAAACAGTAATAAAAAGCGTTTGTTCGGGGGTTGGTTGCGTTGATTTTGGGTACATGAATATTCCGAGCTGTTTGGCATTCACGCCGCAGAGGCGGTATCTAAACATCGGGAGTGCAATAAAACTAAGCACACGACAATCCGACGAGCAATAAAACTCGACGTTGGTACAAAGTTACATGGATGTTGGATGTTGGGATCTTGGCTGAAGAGCTGGTGACGTCACTTCGCTTTCATATCACGAGCCTAAACCCCGCTTACGATGCTGCGTCGACGGAGCGGCGAGACTCGAGACGACGCCGGTTTTGAATAAGTGCTGTTCTTCTACTTATCGATATTTTTTCCCGGGAAAAATCTTAGGTGTTACGGGCTGGTGTCTGCCACTCCACGTCAAACCGCGTATTTTGCGTAGGAAAAATCTTACGTTATTAAACAGCTGATGTTTTTTATTATTTTGGATTTATATTGACACAGATTCTGCTAGTTTTTCTTAGTCTGTATAACAGTTAAAATGAAAAGTAATGTAAAGTAATTACAACTTCACCCAGCTCATGCGATCCTTATCTTGACTACTAAGTAACGAAAAAATTCTGATTCGAATTATTTATTGGAACTTGAAAAAAAAACGACAATGTATTTCACACAATTAAAAATACAGAAATGAAAAACATCGATATCGAGTGGCCCATCCCTAACCGCTACCGTGTTTGTAAAGGCGTATCCCTACAAAACAACGCCACCTGACACCATTATGCTATTATAATATTTTGCTACTCTGCCTGCTGATGTCTTCTTGACGACGCAGTGAATACCAAATTCATGCACAGAACCCTCCCGAGACAACGTTTCTTTGATTTTGTTTCACGAATCAAATTTATTGGTAGTATTTGTATTTGATATCGGTGTTTTTTGAATTACATCGTAAAGTTTATTTTATTGTGACAGGTCTTTATATCCGACTTTGCCAGAGGATGTACCTAGAATTTTGAGGTTAGCATATTTGAACAAGATGTAGTTTTGTTGTTGGGGTTCAAAAGTTATTCCCCAAATTACCTACTTTTATTTTAATATTGGGTATTACGGGGATGTGTGTAGTGTATGAGTGTAGGTACAAAAGATTCATACAAATTATGTTGTATTTTGATAATGGTTAGATAGCTCTTATTAACAAGTTGATTATTCGGTGTATCGATTAATTACAGACTTCATGAAAATACAGTCGATCAGATTTTTTTTTTTTTGTATAATTTAATTTAAGTAAAGCTGTAAAATGTATAGTAACAACAGTAATAGAAAAATTGAAAGTAACACAAAAGCTTACGCAATAAACATTTTTTTCCGAGTTCAAAATAAGGAGGTTATCAATTCGATACGTTGGCAATTTATTGGAACTGCAATATATTCACACGATAATTAAATACAGAACCAAAGATATAAACTTCCGAAATAATTATGACGAAGTTATTTTTCACTTTTTATTTGTGTTTTTTTTTTGGTAGTGGGTTGCCTTTTTGTAAAAAAGTTTTTTATTTTCACTATTTAAGTGATGTTTTCCTTGGTTTTCTTACCATAATTTTCCCATTTAGGACTACAAAACAAAACACACATTTCTTTCACATGCGTATCATGACAAAAGTTGAAAAAATATCGGGCAACAAAAGTCTGGCGCATGTTTCTACGTTTGCACGCATTTATTTTTTATTGTGAGGGTTCGAATTCAACGGCTGGATTTTTGTTTAAAATTGCATTTTTATATTTGGAACGCGACCCGCGACCGACATGGCGGGTGACAAATACGCGCCACGCCGCCATGAATGACAATTGAAGATATATTTTTATAAAGAAGCGCCGATTTTTATTTTTATGCGAAAGAAATTGTGCTCATAAAAATGGTGTTGAAATGATGAGTGTCATTTTTCACTGTCGACGGAATGTCTCTTTATGGGGCTATTGTGTCTACATGATAAAAAACCTTGTTTTTAAACGTACCTGCCATCAATAAGGGGAAAATACTTGATGGCGAATATTTCATTCGGTTTGTTTTGGTCCTTTGGTGCAAAAGGAACGATAAGATTTTTTTGTCATATTTAACGTTTTGTTATTAATTTATTTACTTGAATTTTGATGACGAAAAAGTTGTTTTCCTTTCAATATTTTTAAAACTGAACCTGAGCAAAGTTTACATCTACATTTGCCTACCTAAATAGCCTCAAGTAAACAGTCCTCTTTGCAACCATTTTGGTAGGTCCATACTACTTTGTTAAGGTAAGCCACAGCGGTACATGTCGAATTAAGCTTGTTCCACTGAGCTTCTGCCACCGTAGAGAGCAGTTATTCCAGGAATGTGCGCACACATTAGAAAGGACAGGCACCCACAACAATGTTTGGGAGAGTATTTTCTTTGACAATTAATTATGGTGGGCCAAGTTCCGGGTCAAAACTTGACATGTAACAATGCGAAGCTATCTATTCTATGTTATTTCAATGTCAACCTCCTTTGCAATACCTAATTTTGTTTTATCATTGACACGACCATCTTACGGAAAACGGTACGGTACAAAAAAAAATTGGGATAATGGCTTCCGTATTTTGTTGTCAAAATTAAGCAGGTACCATACATAATAAATGCATGTTCAGTGGTATCTTAGGGATACTTTCCAACCAAGATTTTAATTGTTTAAGATTATTAAAAACACTAATTTGTTTAAAAAAATACTTCAAACATAAGTGTGGTTTTCAGCTACACTTTATAAAGGTAAGCAGCCCCGTCGGAAGGCGTATTAAGCTAGTTCCAATGAAGCTACGCCACTGTAGCGCACAGTCATGCCAGGAATTTGCGCACATGGTGTTGGGTTACACTGGACAGGCACGCACACAAGTGAAAGGCAATTTTCTTGGAATTGTATTTATTTTATAGGAGTGCGGAAGTGTTAAAAACTTTCAAAAAGCTAACTAAAATGTTTAACAACTTTTTACCGCTGTTCTTTGCGTTCATAAATCGTGTTTTTTTTCATCTAACTTGAATCCTAACATTCAAATTGTGAAAAAAAAAAAACAAGCTATTTAGGGTTCCGTACCCGAAGGGTGCAAAATGGAACCCTATTACTAAGACTCCGCTTTCTGTCTGTCTATATGTCTGTCTGTCAGCGAGCTGTATCTCATGAATCGTAATAGGTAGACAGTTGCAAATTTCTCAGATTATTGATTTCTACTGCCGCTATAACAAATAATAAAAATATAATAAAGTTAAAGGCTTTACGTGTTTTCCAATACACGGAGGAGTCTCGGTATGTAAAGATAGTCACCCATCCAAGGACCAACCCCAGCAAGCGTAGCCTGATAGATCGACCCGTGCGGCTGTAATTATTTAGCCACGAGCTCCTCCTTAACTTTGTAATTCATAGTATCATTATGAAATACAAATTTATCTATGCGATTTTTAAAAGTTAAGATGAAAAACAATAATATTTTCGTATAGTATTTTCATTTATTTGCTAAACATTGTACAGTGGTACGAGTGTGCGAGGCCGACTCGCACTTGGCCGGTTTTTATTTTATTTTAAAAGAATTCCTGTTTGTTTTAATTTTACTTGAAATAACATTCGTTAGTTTTTGTTATTATATATAAGCAGTTATTTTATGATACTGTTGTGTTAATTCCAAGCAGTGGTAGGGTAACGGGTAGCGGTAGGGAAAAAAAGTATCGAAACGCAAAATATGGAACATTTGCGTTTCGATACTTCTTTCCGAAGCCCTTTGTACACGACTGTACCCTTGCATATTCCTAAGCTCCAGCGGATACATTTGATTAACCTGACTAGACAGGCTTCATTGATTTACAGTTTGGCATCTACTTTAATCCTAAGCCAATATCCAGTTGCTAACTAGATAAGGTATGAGCACCTAATTTACATGATGTGCTTTACCTTTTTGTAGGTTACGTTTGACACAGAAAAAATAAGTTATAGATGCCTACGCTGAAGGAAACGTGGCTTTAAAAGGTACGTAATTTGAGGAGACCTTTATAATAACATTACTTATACTCTGTTGCAAATAATTAATTGATTAACCATATCTATAAAAAAAAAACCTTTTTTTTCAAAGGACCACTTTCATTATTTTATAAAGTTGAGTAATCAATTTATGCAATTGATAACAAGAAATTAACGATACCATAATTTCCTCGCACAATTTTTTTTATTTTTTTTATTAAGTCGTATAAAAAAATATAACATTTTGTTTGAAATGAAATTATTTATTTATTTATTTAATACTTCAAGCACAAAAATGTACAGAGGCGGACTTAATGCCATAGGCAATTATAATTTTTTATCAATCATAAAAGTTTCAATTGAAATTTAATTAAGTATTTGTATAAATTCAAACTTAACCCTTAAAACATAATTTTATTCATAAATGACTACCACGGGTACCACGATAAATTCTTGCAATAATTCCCTTCAAAAACATTAGTTTTAGCAAGTATGAGGTGTGATGCACAATAAAATTATTTATGTTATTTACGTCAGCACCGACAGTGAATCTGGATATGATTCGTTTAATCGAACGTAAGCTCGGTAAAAACGGCCGATCGCCCGATCGCCCCGATGGTGGACATTAATCGCCCGTTAGCGACGCATTATTCACGGGCACGCGTTGCACCGAACCCACCACCCTGTATCACCCCTTCAATACACGCACGTATGACACACGTATCGACATTTACCAACAAACTAAAATCCTCCTTATCTTCATCAAAATATAGCTCAATTTAGAATACACGCGAGATAAAGTTACGCATACAGTCGCATACAAGATCGTTTAACTAATCCAAGCCAATATATTCTCTATTTCCCGATGAATAAAATTAATTCTTTTATAAACTACTACATACAACCGTTCGAAACTGTTCGTTGACGTGTTACAGGTACTATTGTGCCGGAAAACTATCTGGACATTTCGCACTTTATTTTGAAGGGGCTAGAGTATAAATTGGTGAATCGGAGTTAGATTGTCAAAGATGTACCTATTTATTAATGCAGATAGAATATGACATAGCATTTATAACGCCAATATCAACAGCCACCGTTGCATTCGACAATTAATTATTTGTAAACAATATCGGAGGTCGTGTGCGCTCATAAATGGCATGCGTTTGATGTAGATGCTTGATTCAATATTGATATTAGTCAATGATACAGTATTACTGAGGCACATAATCGCATTAATGACGTAGGTATCCTGGTAATATATTAATTGCCCTTAATTAGTCAATTAATATATTAGCAGTAACAATTTGGATCATTGACCAGCGTATTGGGAAACAATGGCAAATTGATATCTATTGTACATTAAGATTTCTTGGCAAATTTTTCGCACTGAATTTAGATTCGAGTTCGTAAGAAAAGTAATGTAACAAATTTTAAAACTACTTTACAAACATCGCGGATTAGTTTTGGCGAAAAAAAAAATAATCAATATAATTAAATTTTCGGCCTACAATGTTTCTATGCAAGTGCACGTAAAAATAAAGAGTTTTCATGCAGCAAAAAGCTAACTACAAAAAACTAATTATTTAAATCTTTAATCCAATTTTACTCTCAAAACTTCAAAAAATAGTTATCCCATGATAGCTTGAAGTGCGTAAACCGATCGACGCGTGTGATGGAGCAGAAGGCTTCCACTCGGCGGAGCGTGAAGATACCGCGATAGTTCGCTCCACTACCTCACTGTGGACACCTCCATACAGGCTAATATGCTTATACCTAGGGTGGTTTGGCTTTATACTGTCGGTTTATTAGGTATCTACTAGTTTCAATTTATGGGTGTTTATGCTGGAGTTAGTTTCAGAGAAGTTAGAGTAAAATGAAAAATCGATAGTTGGTAATGGCGTTCAAACTTAAATTAGGGATGATGCCATTAATTTGGAGCAATATCCAAGAACAAACGCTGACACTTAGGATTTTTACCTGTTAATGGTTCAAAACTATATTTAGTTGTTAGAGAAGTAGGCCGGTCGTGAATAAATAATCCATTTAGTTCGAAATTAGTTAATTACACATTTTTTTCATAAAGCTTTTGAATACGATTGTACTTAGATTCCCGCCACCGTTTCATTTTAATAGGCCACACCGATCCTTGATAGAACTAAAAGTATTTGTAGTAACAGTAACATTAAAGAATATGTCATTTTCAAACCATTTCTTGCAAAGTATTTTAATTTTTCAGTCCAGGAATATTCCCGCGAACATTATTGTTTCGAACTTTTCGAGAACACATCTGTCGCACAAACAAAACGCAACTCCAAACGGCTCTCGAATTTAATACTGTGAAAATGAATATTTATAAAGGCGTCAACTGTTAATCCTGTATTGTTACATTTTCACTCCTCTTGACTGATGACGTCAAGACAATACGGGGCTCTTATGGTGATTGTACACTGGGTCCAATTTTAATGAAGGGAACTTGTATTCAAATGTGAATGGAAATGGAAAAAGGTGTGTTTTTCTTTAAGGACTTACGCTAATCGCCTGTTTGATTAAAAAGTCAATTAGCACTTAACGCACATTAAAATACCATTATGTTTCATGAAATTGTGATAGGTACCATCGAAGAAGTTCATATCTAATCACCGTAAGGACTATTCTTGGTTACAGCGCTTGGCGACTATAACACCGGGCCGGTAACAGCTGTGGTCATCGTGTTCACGGGATTTTGTTTTCAAACTGGTTAGATATGAACTTCTTTGATGGTACCTACAAACATGCTACAATATACAAACTAGCCATTATAATTTGCAAAATAAAATAACCTAATTTATAAATTAATTGCACAAATTAATTTTGATTAGGCGTTTATTTATTTTTATACTATTAGTAAATACCTTGAGTGATGCTAGACTATATCATTTAATTTATATCGTATTTAGATTTCCTACCCACAAATTTTTATTTATAAGTTGAGTTGTAACATACTTAATAAAAATATTTACGTTTCGTCGGCACCATTGTACACGCTCCAAGAAAGCGCAGTGTTCATCTCAGGAATTAACGAACAAAAGGCTTAAGTTAGCTCCGACGCCTCGCCTTTGTTTGAACGATTCATATAAAAGATCTCGGCTCAACAGCTGACGGCCCGTCGCTTGCAGATCAAATCTGCTCTTAAAAGGCTTGGGCAATTATTGAGCCAGAGTATGTTCAGGCTGATTTTCTAAAGAGACACAATTGTTAAATAATAGCATAATTATTACGAATTATATATTTATATTAATTATTATTAAATTATTACGGCAATAGTGGCCGAGTAGTGGTGGAGTGGTGGTTGGTGGCGGTGGCGGTATATAATAATGCGTTCAGGATACTGTTGGGGCGGGCGTGGCGATGTAGTGCGTCCGGTATGTTTGCGGAGGCGCATACTGATGACTTTTACGCCATAATACGCAAGAGGACCGCCTCCATGAATGGCCGGCTGCGCACCGCCACCAACAGTCTCCTGAGCGTGTTTTCAGATCGGTGGGACTCCCCTCTGCTGCGCCACTGGGTGAGAATCCACACCAATTAGCGTTTTTAATTAATTTTTATTATTACTAACACTTAGTCTTTAAGATATTTTGTATACTAACTTAATTCATTTTCATGTTTACTAACAATAGTCTTTAAGTTATCTTGTATACTAACACTATGGACGCATGTCTGAAAAAAAAAAATTGAATTTGTATTTTAATTTGAATAGGCTCGCCCCCTATTACATAGGACTTTAACATAACTGGCGAAATGCGGGTGTACCTGCTCCTGGTACACCTCTGCCCAACGCTTCGGGGAGACAAGGTGTGGTTTTATAAAATACAATAGACGAAGTATATTTAGTAACCTAATCCGCTTAACTGTTCTTAAACAGTCATAAAGAACCCTGCAAGAAATCGACACGTGTTTCACCTCTCAATGATGCATCCTCAGGATGACGATTGACTTGTTGTGAAACCGGATTCGACGTGTTGACACGTGTCGATTTCTTGCAGGGTTCTTTATGACTGTTTAAGAACAGTTAAGCGGATTAGGTTACTAAATATACGTCGTCTATTGTATTTTATAATGGATGTCCGCATTCACGCCTGGGTCAATTAGCTATCTGTGTGATTTTATGTTAAGTTATGTTATTAGGAAATTTATAATAACATAAACTCTCGAAAAATGTCAGAACCCCTTCAGACTATTGATCCCGACTAGATAGATTTCGCTGGATGCGGGAAGCACAGAATTGGTCAAAGTGTCGGTGCTTGGGGGAGTGGACGTCTTTCGGGTGAAATGATGATGATCGCGACTGAACCGTTAACCATACTGTTGTAAACTATTTATTCAAAGCTCATAGAGTTTGGTTTGCATATTATATAATCTATTTATTTTTCTGGCTTGCTTTCATGACCCATTTTTCTAAACCTTTTCTACTTTGGGGATAACTATTAACTTAAATTTTAACTAACTTAAGTTTCAACACAAATCGTTATAAGTTTCTCTTAATGACTTAAAAGTACAGAACAGTACAATGGGTGCTACAAAACGGATTACAAATGGCAGGCGTAAATCACGGTAACACTTGCAGTTAAGGAGATATCGCCCATTCAGCTCACTGCGTCTTAATTAACCTATGTCGTAAATATTATGCAACTGCTATACATATCTGCTAACATAACTACCTTCCCAAGTTGGTTCTTATAAAATAATTGAGGAGGAAACTGGAAATTGTAGTTACGGGTTTTGTTCTTCCGCGTCACAGACGGATTTTTCAGTACGTACAGCGTTCCAAAAATAAATAATAATTACCTAATATTGATTTTGATCTACAATTTTCACTAAATAGCTTCAATTCCTGAAACTATTTAGTGCCTGTTCTCCTGAAGTTATATTCTTGCCATAAATGGAAAGAGACGATTTCTTGGTTTCTAATTTAAAAATTAACCATAGTTTAGTGTCCTAATAGTAGCTACCTATAATATCAATGCATTTATATTGCTAATATATAATGAGCAATGTTGCCAGTTATAAAAGTCAGTGTAAATATTTACCGGTAGCCGATAGCTCAACTTTATTAAATCGGAAGGGGACGCCAGATAAATAATTGTGTTCATTTATTTTCGTATTTGTTTGCTTACATGTAGTTATACAAATATTCGCAATTTAATTAACTTGCCGTATTTATATTAAAACGTGGCAAATAAAACAATAAATGGCTGAAATGAGTGATTCAGTAAATAAACATAAACAGTGTAAAGAACATCGCAGAGGGTAAGTCATCAGTGATCATTTAGAGGTATGTGGAACCGGGTGTAAAGTTCACTCATCTTCTATTGAAAAGAGAGGATCCTCCGACTAGACGGGTGTCGTGTCGTGTCGTGCAACTGTCCAACGATCGATGTCGGGGAAGTTATATAAATGTCGTTCGCCCGGTAAACTCTAATTGCGCGATGCAGGATTTGTGTGACGTCGGGATTTTGTGTGACGTCAGGTCTTTAATGCCTAGTTCGCATGTGGCGATGTAGATCTCGCAACAATAATTTAGGATTTTCTTTGAGTAACGAAAAATTAGAAGTAAGCTATCCAAATCTTGGAACTTGAATAATATTCCTCATAAACTGTACCTACGCAGCAATAAGCTTGGGTAACACGCAAATCACTATATTTGACCCCTCTATTTTTAACTGTCGTTAATTAAACTATCTACTTGTAGACATTAGCATAATCAGCCTATAATGTTCCCAATGCTGGGACACAGGCCTCCTCTGTTTGAGAAGGTGTGGGCTGTAATCCACCTCGCAGGCCCACTGCGGGTTGGTTGATGTCACATTGTCATGTCTTCGTTTTTATTTGGTATTAGCACATGCCGGATTCCTCACGATGTTTTAGCCATTATCATGAGCTTATTGCTTAATTTAGTGATAAAGGAATAAACAAAAAATATGATGTGAGCGCTTCATCATTTTACCTCCTTCTCAACCAAAACTATGCCAACATCTATCTTGTATCTACGACATTTTAAGCAAATAAACAAATAATGTCTCGCATATTTCCCGGGAGCATCTGTGCTCCGTCTTAGGACTCTTGAGTCAAGTCCGCGACTCCGAAACTGTGGTTGACGTAGATCGATGTGCGACCACGGACCAGCGTCGCCGGGTCCGGGACAACACTAAGTGACTGATTGCACGACCCTAGCTCACACGTACTCACTGTAACATTTTGTTTATTTATTTGTTTGGATGTAACATTAGAGGAGACGTCGGGATTTTTTTTACCTTCCTTATTTTTGATTCGTTTTACACAAGGTTCTCATCGTACCTCGTTATACATATTGATGTTACTTCAACGATTTTCAAAAACCAGCGTATTGAAATAAATATTGCAATTTTCTTACTAACAGTTAAACACACTTTTAATGTATTTAACTACTATAGATGTAAACTTAGGTGTGCGAAAACTAGCTAAGCTCTTTGCAGTACTCATACAGTAGATTATAAAATAAAAGAGCTTACCGGTAGAAGAAGAAGAATATTCCTACTCTTGATTGCTGTCTGACCGACTAATCAAGAATGGTTTCCCGTAATGAATGCAATCATTGCTCATCCTAACTACTTACCGGTGAAATACCATGTCATGTTTATTTTCAATATTAGCAAGGTCAAAGGTTACGTAGAAAAGCGCTGCCCCTGACCAAGTGGCTTACGGAGAAGGACTAGACTCCGGTAATGCATTAATTTATCATCCTACATATCGGTACAAAACTCTATCGTGTTTATTTTCAATATCAGCAGTGTCAATCAACAGATCGGTGGCGGGTAGGTGACGGCAGACGGTGCGCAGGGCCCAAGTGGCGTAAATAATTGATAAATTGCCGCCGCAGTCCCCGGAGTGACCCGGGACGAAACTTGGAATTTACGACCATTTAATTGTAGCTTAATTCCCAAACTAGTCTCAGCTCATGATATATAGTTTCAGAGTAGAACCGTGATTTAGTTATGTTTTTGTTTGTTGATATTACCGGGCAATAAGACAAAATACAGGGAAATAAGATTTATAGGCTATGTAGTACATTCTCACATACATCTGCTAATTAATACAAAGTCCAGGTAGTAGTTAACTTATAAAAAATACCTATGATACACATTAAAAGTCGTGGTGTGATTATTTTTTTAAATACAGAAAGTATTATTATTTAGTGGAATTATGCGAAGCTCTTTATTCTCGTATCCAAAACAATGCATTAATAAATACACTTATTGGGAGGAGCAGATTCCGAATGTGTACGTCGATAATGAAGCAATCCTGTATTAATTACATTCCAACTCAAGAGTATTTTGAACAAACGTTAATGTGATAAATTTACGTTTATTACGTTAATTTATCAAATTAACGTATATTACGTTTTTACATGCAATTTGCACCGAGTAAGGTACAGCGTATTGTGTATGATTTGGAATGCTAGCAAAATTATAGCGAATATCAAAGTTGTATTTATTTGAATTTTATGTTTAGCTTTCCGAGCCCCAAAAGGCGTAATTTGCCTAACTGAATACATAAATAAGATGTTCATGGTGTCTGAGCCTATGCTCTGAAAAATATGCGATTATGCTACTATTAACATTATCGATTTATAAAATAAACGAGTTAATACGCATTCAGTCGATAAGATTTAGTAGGTATGTGTGTAATTAGCACTATAAGCGACCAATTTTTTAAGATATCAGTCAAACTTTGTGGTTTTTTCCCCACACCTTATATTTATAGGTACCTGATTGAAATTGTATAAGTAACTACCTAGTAAAGCAATATGCAAAACGACCTCTTATTCAATCACCTTCAAAATAAAATAAATACCCAGTGTAAAATGTACGATGTTAATAATATTTGTCATTCTGAGTACTTATAATTGACTAAAAAACAGATATAAGTCATGTGTCCGACGATTACGCCCGGGGCGGGAGTAATATGCACGCAATTATTGCCCGGCCACCGCCCGCCCCGGGCTACCGGCGACCAGGGCGACATTCGTTTTATAATAAAAATGTAATACTTCACTTTATTTTATGTCAGTTTCGTTTACATTATAGAGAAATGAGCTTTGTTGCAAAACAGGTATTTTTTTTGAAGAATAGTCAAAAAGTAATTTGCTGAAAAGTGGAACAGCTATGTAAATATGCATTTTCATAATTTACACAAGCTGCCCGCCCCGGCTTTGCTCGGGTAGCAAGAACTTATCTACGGTGCACTTATCTATCTATCTACCCTACCCTACCCTACCCACCCAACGGATCCTACCTACCAAGTTGCATACCTACCTACCCTACCTTCACCTACCTAAGAATCTTGTCCTGAGAATAACGATCACAACAAAAAAAGAATTATCCAATTTGGTGCAACCGTTCTCAAGTTATGGTGTGACCAGAAAAATAGAGATTAATTTTTATATATATATAGATAAGCTAAACTAATTGAAATTGTATGATTAAAATATTAATAATAATTAAAATAAAATATTGACGTGTAAAAGTGTCCTAATACATTTCATATTTACTTCATTTCATATTTGGCATGCCAAGTTCCATGTTCATATTATTCAAAGCAAACACTACAGTACAAAGCTCTTAGGCCAGACACAAGTTGCAAGAGAACAACTACTAATCATATTAGCTATATTAATTACAACCCCGGGCGGAGCACTGCCGAATGAAAATGTATGGTAAAACTAAACTCGGGGAATTCCCGGTAGAAACTAATAAAGTGGAAATCCGTGCAGTATTCATATTTGAGACGGCTTCTGCGAAACAGCTTCATGTTACGGTTTTCCATCATTAGTGATTCCTTTTATTGAGTGCAATAATAGTTTTGTTTGTTAAATGTTAATATATTAATAAAATTCTAGGAAGAGCCTAGGTTGGCTCTTCCTAACTTAATATCATGAGTAACTTAAATAAAAAGTTGTCAGAACGCAATGATGCGCGATATTTCATGCATTACAGATATGTTGTCTAATATTGTTTATTAATTTATTAATATTTGTATGCACATTTCACAGCACTTATGCAATGCAACGCTCCAATTATCAATTACGATATCTGCCAAATCGAGTGCCGCGGTCCCCCACACGGCTAATCGGTCCATTATTAACGTTACAACCGCAGAAATCATGATGGCCGACAAATTCACAGATATGTGTACAAGCACAACATTTTCCGTGGGGTTACGTTGTAAATTGAACATGGCAGTCTGCGGTTTAATAACTGCGACTACCAGATGCACAGACGGACCACTGCTCTGTACGCTGATTAAATTATGACCTTTGACTGCGAAGCACCTGTTTGATTTCCCAATACCGAACGTTTTTAATAGATAAAAGCATGTAGTTGATAGGTGCATGTGCAGTTTCGGGAATTAATAACGTCAGTGTTATTGGAATCGTTGTGACGATTTCAAGGGTTGAGGAATTCGACAAAGCTTCGCTGTGGATATTGGTTTTAGACTGATTGTACGTGTTTTTCTATGTCCACTCGACGGTGAGTTGAAATGCATTCGCATTAACGAAGAAGAATTACTTAATTAAAATCATTTCAATGGTTAAAGGCGTATTTAGACTATCGTAGTAAATTATAATGATACTGTATTTTGTATTACACGCATCAAATAATACAATATTTTTAAATGTTCTGCGTTGATTGTCAGACGAGCCAATTGCGAGTTGCGACAGCTGTGCGAGTATAGTGGAGCGCGAAATCGGACGAGTCGGGAGTTTGGGACGCATTCGGCGCGAGCGCCAACACCGTGAATGATGCTACGGAGATATGGATGTGGCAGATTTTGAACATAGAAGGAAAGTGCCATTTATTTTTCTATTAAAGTATATTTTCCATTATTGTATAGGGCGGTACCTATTTAAACGCTGTAAAAAAGGTGGCTTTTCCACCTTATCCTTTTCTTAGCAAAGAAGTAAGTTAAGTATAAACCTAAATGCTTCTGTAGTTTCCATTTTATATTTCCGTATTCTATTCATGTAATATATTCATAGTACGGTGTGTGTAGTGAACAAACTAGCTTATCATTCGTTCCCACCTCAATACTGAAATTAAGTCGGTCCCTTTATTCGGTCCTTTGTGTTTGTCTAGTTAAATTAAGTTGAAAATTTATTCCGTATCAGTTTTGTTGGAACCCTCCGTGTCAGCGAGGAATTTATAATTTTGGACGCAAAATTAATATAGTTGAAGCTTTAATTAGTTTTTGATGATAATTGCTTGCCCGCAGCTATTACTAGTTCGGTTCAAATAATTGCTAAACATGTATAAAACTGCAAATATTCCTGTTGCGGTAACGAATGATTAATAATTCCATTTGGTATTAATTTAATTAGTTATGAGTATTTTAATATTTAATTTTGTGTCAAATTGTTTTTTATGCACGAATGCCGCATATTAAAATTGACATGACTGTTTCAGGCTAAGTTTCCATACAATTAACAGCGAGTGCGCACAGTGAGCGCAATGAGTGCGAGTGATGTTGCTAGACGCGGCAGTGAATTAATATTCTCTTCGGTCGCGCGGACGCTGACGTCACGAGCAGCGGCCGCGCGTTCACGCATGCCTTGCTTCCAGAGCGACCGTTCACCAACACTCATTAGGGTATACCCGGCGATTTGCCTCCAAATGTTTGGAAGTTTAATGGAATTTGCGTGGATTTGTAGCTACGAATCTGTGGAAATTAAAAGTTCAAATTCGTTGGCAATAAAAAATCGGTTTATATTTCGCGTGTTTTGATGTAAGTTGATTTAATTATAGGTTTGGTTGGTTACTGGTAAGGCATATGCAATAATATGAATTTCAACCTATCACAAGTAAATAGAAACTCCACATAACTGTGGTTCTGTGAATAGATATATTTGTGTTAGACATAGACTCGACAGGCGGTCGTGTGGACCTGGCAATAAGAGTTACACTTAAAAGACGTCAGAGTCTTTTAACTTCCAGCTGACGCTAAGCTATGATTCAATTCGTCTAGAATATTCTACTTAAATTCTGAATTCCCTGAAGCTGATGAGTGTGCAAACTGCGCTCCTACATTCCTGGGAGTTATAAGTTCTTTCTCCAGAATTAGTTAAAATATTCTGGCTGCTTTACTGACAATCTTTCTCCTAACCAGATACCTAATTTTACACTTTTTTGGTAGTCTGGCACATCAATATTTACTCATAACATAATTAGTTGCGCTTGTGAAGCAATCTGGTGCATATTTAACAATGTGATTTGTAAATTAGTCGTACAAATTGTACAACCCGACCCTGTCCATAATCGCAGTTTAATTCCGCTCCACCTGCGTCTGTTGTTTAAAATATCTACACGATGTCCTTCCTCATCAATTGTCAAAACGAGGGCATAAATTAAAGTCCCCTGCGCCGGGGCAGCTGAGATTAATGCTGGTATTAATCGAGTGACCGCCGCACGCCCGCCCTCTTCCGGACGCAAGAACGTTTACTGTTCAACCCTATGCGGCTTTTTACTGTCTTTTGTTTTATAAATAAATGTTCGGACAGATTAGATTTGCAGTGTTAATTAAATTTGAATGTGGAATGTAGTTGTGAGTTTAAATGGCCGTATCAGTGCTTCATACTTTGTATTGTTTTAAACTGGCTTTTGACTTCCCCGTTGGGCTCGTGGTCTCGATTTCCGGGTCGGGCAAAGTGTTATAGGGTTTTTTCCATTAGGGATTTCTTAGTAACAGCCCGGAGTTTGAAAGTTGGTGGTGTGATACCCCCGTGCCTCGGAAAGCACGTTAAGCCGTTGGTCCTGCGCCTGATCTCTCTCCGGTCGTGTCGGATTGTCGTCCCATCGGACTATGAGAGTGAGGGTAGAGAGAGTGCACCTGTGTCTGAGCTCACACTTGCGTACTATAATATCTCTCGCGCCGAAGCTTAGTCTCTGTTGAGATCGGCCGCCATGGCCGAAATACTGTCTGGAGGACTATTTATATTCTTTTAAAATACACATAATTAATATTTTGTGACATGAAATTTGACTACTGGTCATAGTGGCTTAATAGCTACATTTACTCAAGCTTAGTATTCAATTATACATGTAACAGTGCATCAAAATATCAACACGTAAACTCTTCCTCACAACTGCAGGCTAACAATTTCTCCGAAACTCAAGTTACAGAACCGGTGTGGTCTTAATGATTTGTTGGAAGCCCCTAGGAATGAGACGTAGCGTGTAGGTGACCGCCAATTAAACTGGCGGGCGGTTTATTTCGCCCACCGCATGCAAGTAACGAGCTTGTCTTGAAACCCTCCAGTGCTGACCATCCGCCTGAGTTTCGCCACTTTACCTTACGGCTGTGCTGCGAAATTAAGGATTGCGTGTAAGTCTACTTAAAGGGTTCTCCAAGTCAAAATTATTGTATACTTACTACTACTTTATAAACACACTGAAACTATTGTGATGCCCCCACAGTTATGCGGACTTCCGTATTTTTCTGTGAAAATATCATACCCTTTCATCGGATTGATTTTAAAAGAGTGTCCGTGGAGTTTCTTGCCCGTTCTTCTCCATACGTACCTACTACGCTTTGGAATGGGCAACTAGCTTCATATTTTTGACCGACCGATTCTTTGACAATTCGAATTCAAAAGTGCCTGTAAATGGATTAATCGATAAAAAAAAAAAAGATTTTTTACAATTAATAAAATTATTTACTATGTCTGTTTTCTACATATGAATTAGTATGTCTCTAGCGATTTTCTAAGACACTCAATCTACTTACGCTCTCATCTGCTTCCAATACATAAACACCAAGCCGGATGGCCTGCCCTACATAAAACCATTTCACAGCCAGAGCACCCGAACAATGACATTTAATGTAATTTAATTTCCTGAAGCCCTATTTTATCGCCGGATTATTTGATCAAAGGGCTAATCGAGTCCACATACCTACAGTTTAGCCAAAGATAAACTTGCGACATGCGGGCGGCTGTGCGTGTTTAACTAATGACCGAGTCATGGGGGCCTATCGGGAGTGTTGGGGGGAATGGGGGCGGGGAGGCGGTGGGTGCAGGTCCAGCGATATCATTAGCCACAGATGCCGCTGCCCGGTGCCCGGTATAAATACATTAAGTGCGCCGTCAAACTGTTAAAGCTCGCTTCAAACATAGTTTTGAGCACAGATTACCTCAGCTTCAGCAGAGTTAACGTTTGTTTGACAGTTTTCTGTTTTCGTTCTACTTATCTATAGTTTCGTATTATTTTTATTACTTACACACTTCATAATTTTCTATACTACCCTTAAACGACGACAGTTTAAGCGAAGCGTTCCACTATTCACATCAAAATCAATAGACAATGAAAAACAGCGGCCACTGCATGGAATATGGCGCCATAAAATTCTATAAACCCAATAAAATTCGTGCACAGCGTTGGAACGTCCACATAAAATCTCAAAGTACATAAACATATCATAAGAGGGGATGTAGAGCGAGTTATCCTCACAAAGAGAGTTTTTCTAAGGGATAAGCGGTGGTTTCCCCAGATGGTTATTTTATACAGTGAAGTCGAGTTAACGGCCTGGGTTTTTAGTATTCGTAGCTCCGCCGTAGACGCGCTACGCCGTAGACCCACGCGGTAAGCTTACTGCCTCGTAGTATCATCCTGTGTAAATGAAGGTATTTGCTAAATCTTACTTCGGCTTCTCACAATAATATTATTATAAGCCAAGTTATATTTGTAACTATCTAAAAAAGGGGTATACAAAATAAATGTTAAATATAGACTAAATATAAAACATCATAAAGAGTTGGTGGTACTTTTTATTTACTGCCGCAATCCCTCCTCGTTTATTGTGATATAAATCGGCGACTAGATATGATTTATCAGCTCATCACTCCTGGTTAGGTGTGAGTAATGTTCCAGCCGTTATTGCAACATTATAAACGTTATGACGTATCTCTATACGAAAACGTACGTACGTAAGAAACCAAATCCGAATGAGCCGGACCACGGCTGACTTAAAACACATTACCATACTCTGGGGATACTCACCCTTTATGCAGACTTCGGGACGTTTAAATTGAAATGGATCGGATTCAAGAGTCCATCCATCACGGTCTTTGCCCCACATCTAATGGTTTTTTAATAATTCCACTTCGGACTTCAATGTGTCGTCCCTCATTAGAAAGAGGAGTGTGATCGAGTGCCGATTGTTCGCAATATGACAGCCAATTGACAGTTCTCGATGATAATCGAATAATGAAAGCGAGACGGCGCAGACAAAAGGTGTCATTGAGGTGTGAAATGTGAAATGAAGAATACAGACAGAATATTAAACAATGTGTGAATTATTCCCTTGGGTTCTTGAGCATTTACTTTTGTGAAGGGCCAGACGCTAAAGTGATTTCTTTTTTAATATAAAAATAAAACTGTTCTAAAATAATAAATGGAAATAAAAAACTTACTTTCAAAAGTACCATTCATTTCACAACAAACATTCATAAACTTCCCTTTACATTAAATTCCTGAACAAAAAAGTCCTTCCAAGCATTTGAGCGCACAGTAGCATTACTCGACAATTTAATTTACAATTTCGCCGTCCTCCCTTTGTTTATCTATTTCATAAATATATTATTCCGATGTCATGAGCGGAAAGTAAGACAATAAACGTACGAAGACAGGAATGCAAAAGGGGCGAGGAACAAAACGACCACGTTCACTGACCGCTATAAACAACGGGAAACTATGTGTGCGGTCACCTTTATATTTCATGCAAATCGACCCGCTGCCGGCGACTCTTAGTCGAATAATCGTATTGCGTGATAAACGATATTTGTTGCTTACTTTGCGGTCCTCAAGGAAAATAGTTTTTGTTAGACTATTATTCCACTTGAAGATATTTAATAGGCATGCTGTTGTTATTTATTAATTCATAGCATTGAAACTGTTTTGCATAAAGAAGTTCAATAAAATATTGTTAGTACATGTGTAAGGGTGGGTAGTAACAAGCACCATAAAACTGCGAGCCAGAACGATCATGCTTCATATAATGAAATTTCACTTTCGCATAATATAATGTTCGACATAAAGAGTGTTATCTAAAAATGCATCGCCGAACACGATCTATTCCCTCCATAAAAGTTACAAATAACCGCGAAATGACGCGTCATTAAATAATATCGTCGAGATAAGTGTAGATTAATGTGGTTTTTTATATCGTTCGATCGACATGGCGTTTGAAACGACCCCTTCACCCATTAAAACCGCGAGAGCAGCCGATGTATGCGATTTCAAATTACGATATCGCAACGTTATCGCACAGAGAAGAAATCAAAAATCAAACGTGAGTGAACAAATTCCAAATACATTAGATTATATTAAATCAGAATATCGTACAAAAGTTCCTATCAACCGTGAAGAGTCGATATGAGAAGTTATATTAAAATTGACTGGCATTAGTTTGCACGTATCTAAAATTATTTCCCCATATTTTATGGTACACTCATATATCAAAGCTATGAAAAAGTTTGCCCCACCTACATAATATTGGTAGGGCAAGCATCTGTGCAGAAATCACCCGGTCACTAGAATATTGTTTTCACTATATTAGAAACGTGATCGCAATTTTTAAGAGCGAAAAAATTCTATTTCAACTCGACTCTCTGACGTTGGGCGTATTTGATTATACGTCGAGTGTGTATTCCCTTTTACAGTGTTATAAAGTGAACGATATTGGGGAATTTTACGATTCCATCTACATGCTATATTGAAATATTAACTTTTGGATTAAAACTACGCGAGCCGCCGACGGCACGACGAACTGATTTTGTTAAAATGCAACTTTTATAGGGGGGAAATTCGGCTTTCATAAGACTTGATAATTTTATTATATGGCTAACTATTTTCGATTAAAGAAGCTTTAATTATTAACACCATTTCCGATTTCCTTCTGACTTCCGTCTACCTTTACTATAGACATAAATATTTACATAGATGCGGGTAGGTAGGTATAATTAATCACTTGGCTGTCCCGATATCTAAATGTATGCATGTCCTGACCGTCTCCAGTTTGATTTTCATTAGGGCAAATCACGCTCCACGCCGCTCACATCAATTTATAGGTGTACGTATCACGTGGCACAATGTATTCGTAATATCATAGCAGTGATTGAGTGCAGTACACAATGGAGAAGCTCTGAAGACGGTGGGAATACGGCCATTAATATGGATCATATATCGTTATATCTAGCATCTGTATCTGTTATTCCATTTTTATGATGTCTGAAATAGGCTTAAAAGTTTTGTCTTTCCTGAATGTGGAACAAGAATAAAAAACTAAATACATTACCATACTTCAAAAATCCACAGAACTCATGGTCCCATGACCTTCCGGCGCATTGAAAATGACTTTATGTCATTAGGGCACTCAATCAGAGGAGTTAAAAAAATCCAGCCAAGTGCGTGTCGGACCACGCATGAAGGGTTCCGTAGTTGGGATGAATTTATCCCAAGAACAAATTTAACAATTTAGTTGAAAAACATGTTCCTCCACACATTCCAACTGCAAATGTTCGTACGCACAATATTTAAGACTATACAGAGTGGATTTTTGAGATGGGGCAGTACGGGCAGCTACCTTAACCGTTGTAGCTACAGGAAAACGGTCTTAGGAGACTGTCCTTAACTTTTTGAAACACTGATCTGCATTCGCAGATTTTGAAAAAAAAATACAGTCGGCGCAAAAAAATTGGCAGTTTTCTGAAAAACTTTTTTTGATGCCAATCGATCCTGTTTCTTATAAGGATACTACTTTTTACGATGGGTAGACTAGAAAAACAAGAAAAAAGGGTATTTCAAATTTCGAACGAATGCGCGTTATTATTTTATTTGATTTGAGAACAAAATTTGTTGCGTCTGAATTTTTTTTTTTTTTTAGTGTTAATTAATATTTTTTTGAATATATGGACGCTATACTATTGCGGGTTAACAAGAACGCCTTTCGTTAGTTAACAAAATGTATATACAGGGTGGCAGGGACATCGACGCGAAAGCAGTTACCATGGATTCAGTACATGATTCTGAGCCCCCCTGCGTTGAAATTTTTCGTAGGTTATTTTTAAAAAAAAAAAGCTTTTTCATAGAAAAGTGATTTTTGTTTTAAAGCGAGAAAAGTAGGCATTCCGCTACCTACATTCAAGACACATTGTTCATATGTATGGCACTAATTATAACAGTAAGGTAGTGTGCAAACAATGTGAGCTGTAAGTCAATCAATATCAGTCGGCAGCCTCTAAATCCGCATCAGTTTGAAACTTGATCCTAGGGCCAGGCTGAAGTCCATTTGATGAACGTCCATCTAACGTCTAAGATATCTAACTGAATGGATTCACTATTCAAGGCGTCTTCGTAGATAGGAGCCCTGGTGTTTGCCGGAGTCGTCGGTTCTTGAGTGTTGGCGTACATGTAATACGAAATACGTATACGAAGTTCAGAAACTCTAGGTTTATACCGAATTATAATAATCATAAATAAACGTTGAACTATCTTCGGGCTTGAAAAAACACTTGTTTTGGTGTTTTTGGGGTGTTCCTTTACCTTAATTTTTATTCCCTATGATATGATCTCAATTATTTCTGTGGGTTTTTATTCGTCAAGATGTAGGTACCTACTCACTTTTCTTGACATTTCATAAAGTAGCGTCGCGGCGCTCGCAAGTACATATTAATGAGAGGGAAATAATACAACTTAATAATATTAATAGACACATCATACTGTGCGGACAAATACAAACATAGTTTGGTAGGCCTCGCATCCGTTTTCACGTCAAGCAGTAGTGACAGCATTTGCTCATTGAAATTCATTTTCAGGAAATTAATATTGAGATAACAAGTCACAGTCTATCATTGTCTTACCGTGTCACAATGTCGAGAGGACTTCAACAAGTAATGTTTTAGTTAAACTGAAACAATGCATACATACAATCTATGGATAGTGTTTAGTATGCTGTGTATGTGTTCTCATATTTAAGTTGATTTAAACAATTTTGGTCTTCATTTCAGCAGAGTTCGTTTACGGGAAAATACGGCAAAAAACAAGTACCCTTAAGGTACTTGTTTTTTGGTTGGCTGGGTTTGTTTGGGCTTTGGTTTGCTGTACCCGACAGGGTCCAAAATTGTTTCAATTTATTTATTCCTACCACCAGTATGTGCACATTATGGATTGCAATAAAGATAAATTGAAAATTTAAATTGATATTGAGAAAGAATGTGGCCGAATGGTTCCTGGGAAAAATAAATTATCATTTTCTCTCTTCTCTTGTCATTATAGAAGAAAAAAACGAAAGTTAGTTAAGTTATAACATGCTTAATACTTAGAAATAAGTAAAGTAAGAAGGGCTATGTGAAGACGTTGGCTTATGCTGGGATTATGATCCTCAAAATATATTGGTCGATACCAATATTATATTTACTGAAGCTATAGTTTTGGAATTTAGATAAATCTGTCTACTATACAATAGCCACGTCGACAATAGAGATAATATCCAAGATAAATAAGTAAGTGGTAATCAATTCAGTTCTCCTTGTCAGAAACTGAGAACTTTAGTCAAATTGGGGTAGATTATATTGTTGGCTAAACTGAATTCAATATTGAGCAGGGATTGTTTATGTAGTGTTCCCTTGTTACTACTTGTTGTGTTTTAGTTCTGCAGGTTAACTAACAGACAAACTAATAACGCACCGTAATTCACGTTGTATTCAAAATGCTATTGAGACTTTCTGTCGGCTTTAATAGGAATTAAGACTTACCTATTCAATGTTTTTAGTAGATTTTGTTTTTTATTTGTGAATGGGGTTTATTTTGCAAACATTTGTCTCAGTAACCTGCTCTACTAGATAAATCATTGATTTTCAGATTAGCCCTGTAACCTTTTTTTCTTATACATTTTCTCTAATTCTCCTTCTTTCATTCAAGAATGGGCACCATTAGAAAATCCTGTAATTACACGACCAAATGATACCTACATCTAAACACAAAAGAGTGTATGACAAACCCGTTTGTCTGACTGCAGTTACACGTTGTAAAGGAAGTCGTTGGCGGTTCCGCCCCCCTTCCCCTCTCCCCGCAGGAAATTCCCGACTCACAACTTTTCCTCCGATTCGCAACTTTGCCTCCGATGAAAGAAATACTTTGCTAGAGTTGTGCGCGTTTCTTTATTAGCCTTTTGATTTGTTGTAAGTCTGCTGCGAGTAAAGGGTTGCATTTGAAAAATACTTTGATAAAATTTTCTGTTTTCAGCCGACCGTGTCGTAGTCAAAAAGAGAAGAGGAAATGGTTTATCTACGCCATGTCTACGCATGTGGTTCAGGGGGGGAAGTCGTAGGGAAAATACAATAGTTTGTTCACTGACTAATCCATAAAAGTAAGTATTGAAAATACAATTACTTTTATTAATGCAGTTTGTAACTTTTACCCACATGAACTGAAAAAACACACTGTTGTTTCGACAGGATTAATTTATTAATATTAACTACAATAAGTACAAACAGAACACTAGTAGTAGTTATACTTAGAAAATCAACAACCAAAATACTAAACCTATACAATTCAATGTAAATACCAGTTAAATAGAGAGCCCGTATCTGCAACAGACAAAGCACGAATTTAGAAGGCTTAGTTCGAAACTAAAGCGTGATTTAATTTTAAAGCCAAGTTCACCCCGCCGGCATTTAGGAATAGCCTCTTAATAAATCTGCTACTTACCCGACGTCCGGAGTTCGATTCCCGGCGGGGCACGTTGCGAATTAACTAGTTGGCCTTTCGAGTACTGACCAACGGAAGTTGAACTAACTTTGTAATTGGCGAGAATTTATTACTGATATCTTGAGAATACCCCTCATATTTTGACAGGAGTTGCGGCTTTATTATCTTGCAAAGGGATTTGAGTTTGTGGACATGGTACAGGGTGACTGGAATAAATTAATTTATAGTGTAGTAAATTACAAATTAATATAAGTTATTCAACTATTTTAATTGTGTTATTTATGTTTATAAATTCATCTTACAACAAAAACGTTGTGGCTAAAAATATGTTACGACTTCAAAACTGTAATAATATGTTCATGAATTTAACATTTATGTATTTCTTCCTTAATTTTTAGGGTTCCGTAGTAAACAAGGAACCCTTATAGTTTCGCCATGTCCGTCTGTCTGTCCGTGGTTTAGCTCAGTGACTCTTTGTACTAGAAAGCTGTAATTTGGCATGGGTATACATATTAATCACACCGACAAAATGGAAATTTAATGAAAAAAAAAAAAAAACGGTTTTGGCTACCTCCCCTACACGTAAAGTGGGGATGTTTTATTTTTCTCATCTATCCCATGGTGTGAGTAGGAAAGGTAGTAGTTGTCGTTGGAAAGGTCTGAGTTTGTGAAAACCATTTTTGAATTCAGGGATCCTCTTACGAAATAGTGCTATTTTTTGTTAGAGTCAAGTGTGTCCCCAGCTAAATGGTTGGTTTTGGATATGTGAAAAAATTCACGGCAGTAGTATATATAACGAAATTAAAAGGAAAACTATCACAGCTAAGTAGGCTTTACAAGTTAAAGAGTAATAATCGACCAATTTACATTTGCGATTGTAAAAACATGTCCTCCCATACATTCCCTATAGGGGAACATGTTTTTCAACTACAAAGTTATTTTTGTTCTTGCGATAAATTCATCCCAACTACGGAACTCTTCATTGTGCGTGGTCCGACACGCACTTGCGGACAAGGGCGTGTTAGCAAGTTGCAAGTCGCGCAAGTCGTTTTAATTATTTCCTTACTGTGTGGACACAAATCAAAGAATTATGATGAAAACACGATCCCAAACGACACTTCACCCAAAATAACTGTAGGGAAACTTCCAATAATTATAATTAGTTATCGAGAGCCAGTTACAAGACAGTCACGTCTGGCCTGCAGGTCGTCAAAGGGGAACTAATCCCAACTATGATTAATTGAATTTAGGAGTGGCTCGTGGCTCGTGCAATACCGACGAATCTGTTACTTCAGTCTGCGATACAGTTCGGTGGAACTTGCCAATCCGTTGGTCTAGCAGTTACGGACCTGACAGGTAATTCAGGTAAGAATTTGCTTTGGGTGGTTCGATGTTGATTTTGAATTTGTATATTGAATTATTTGGGTCTGAATTGATTTTACACTAGGGTTATGTAAATGTAGATACGGGAAAGGAAATCTGTGGTTTGCAAGGAACACGAAATTGACTATTTCTGATGCTGAGGATCGCGACCACATACGACGCGTCTCCAAGTTATGCGGTCTTCTGCAGTGTGAACCATTCAGTACATGCTTGATCTCTCTCTTCTTCTTATCAATTGCTCTCTCACAGCTAAGAATCGTGACTCCGTATCAAATTGTCAACGGTCTTTTTCCATCTGTTACGATCAGTGGCTTGATCTCTACCTCATCGTTAAGGGCCTAGTTAGGGCCACAGCAGACTAGCTACTTTTAGCATCGGCGATCGGCGATTTTGCGACTGTATCGATGCATTTAGTTTCTAAAAAGCGGCTAAATCGCCGATCGCCGATGCTAAAAGTAGTTAGTCTGCTGTGGCCCTAAATTGTGTTCAAAATACATAGTAATTACACAATTGCATAATAAGTCATCTGAAAAAAGTCTATACTTAGGTCATCTCTTCCATAATGTCAACTATGCATTGATGACATATATTTCTACCCATATACATTACTTGTTTAATTGATGGCCACATAAATGTATAAGCTAACAAGTAAAGTGTACACAGCTGAGTTACGTCCGTTTTAAACAACATTCGGTCACAAGTGGGAATAGTGCTCAAGTTTTTGATAGTTCGTGCGGCTTCGGTATTTACTGGTTAAGTTTCGGGTCAGTTCGGACAAGTTACACCATCTCGGGGGAAACCGGGCGAACGTGTGTTTGACAGACTACTTTTTAGTTTGTTTACTTCATAATTTAGTAGCTTATTGGGTCTAGCGTCTTAAGTGGGTAGGTTTGTTTTAGGGGTTTTTTTTTTATCTTTTTGCAGACAACAGTTTTTAACTGTTAAGCAAACAAGTTACCCTAACAAAACGTGTAAAAAAATAGAATGTGAATTATCGTTGAATCGTATTTTGTCAAACAAAGTGTAGAGTAGATCTAACACTAAAATATTGTTCCATTTCTAAATCACCTCTGTAAGCACGACTGTTCGCAAACACATGTTAACGACAGTACTGGAATATTTTCCAGTTGGAACTGTAAACAGTGGTGCATCTGAGCAGCACGTGCGGACAATCAGTCATTCGGTGCGCGTCGCGTGTCGCTGCGGACCGGTGCGGACCGCTGCAACTGCGACCGGTCGCCGACGGCGCGGCCACCTCGCTGCATCCTAAATGAGTGTGCAACCACCTTATTGTTTTCTGATATGACGCGATATCGATATTACGGTGTTAGCTTGGCAGGGTGTGATATTATTGAGTTTATTGACTTCTAAAACCTATATGCTTGGAGATATTTTGTAGGTTAAATTCTTGTCTTTATCACGAGCTAGTTATGGGGGCACCTGTCGCTTATTTCAGACTAAATTGGATTCAAATTTTGGGCGAGTTTCAGGACTCAACTTGATAATAGTTACAGGCTTAGTCAGATCATAGCATATATTGACCAGCCCTCCAGATTCCAAAACATTACTTGCTCATTAAAGTTTTAATTTCACACAGCTGCGTATAATAGCCGCTCAAACCAAACAATCGAACGTGAATTCCTCATAAAACACGATTATTACAAATGACTGCTAATGTCCAAACAGTGATAGACCACGCATGACGTGATACGATCCGGTCCGATATAATTGTCGAGGGCTGCGATCACGTGCGTTCGGCGCCGAGAGTAATGGCTGTTTGCTTAGGCCGTGTCCACGGGCGCGCTTCTAACAAACAATATGTTGACATGACGCACATTAGGCTAAAATCAACGGACGCTATGAATTCCAAGTTTTGCGTGGTTTGCGTTTAAATGCGTGTTTGGTAACGTGCCTAAATAACCAAGTGTATGGGAATGCGCGATTTGGGTAGGTAATTCATGAAAATGAGACACGATTTTGTGATATAATCGGGACGCTGTTCATGGATTTTACAGATTGATTTTCGTCGTTAGTATTTTAGTCATGATGAAATAGTAATAAATAATTAAAACACCCACAACTACAACAACAACTAAACACAGTAATATTCAGAGGTAGGATCAGGCAAATAGGCTATTGATCAACATTTCATAAATCTTATCATTTATTTACCAACAACATAGGCCGAGCAGATGAATAAATTGCTGAATCCAAACCATAAACCGCATACCAACAGTCAAACCGCTTCAATATAAATAATTTATATTTATTTTGTTTAATATGCAAGATAAATATAATTAATAAAATGTATACGAAAATAAACATAGAACAGCAGATTAACATCTCCTAAAATAATATCTTAATACGAATAAAATTATTATGTTGGTTTTAATTGTCAAATAAAATATTATTTTATATAAAAAGTATTTCAGCTTCACGTTCTGTTTAAGCTTAGTCACGTATCCGTACAGTCGGGGATAAAAGTGTTTAACAAGAATTAAAATATTGAAAAATAAAAGTTTTATGAAGCTGTTGAATATCATACTGACTGATTGAACTATTTCTGTTTTTATGATCATTATATTAAACCAAAGTTTGGTTATCTGGTTAAGTTCTTTTCGTTATTTTCACTTTTTTAATAAGTAATTGGAGAAAATACAGTTTAAAGTTAAATATCAGTAAGTTGGAATTAATTGTTCATTTCAAACATCATATATAGCTGTACCTAACAGCAGCAAAAACGAAAGCGTAGTTCAGCCTAACGTTTATTGCAAAGTAAGGCCGTTCTCTACGCTTGTACAGTAGCGGTCACTGAGTCAGCGAATGACCGGCAGTAACAAATTTAGTCAGTGGTCGCAAACGCATGTTGTTTTAGGCCATAGTCAAACAAGGTGCAGCGTGACCGGTGCTAATACCGTGTTTGCGTTGGATATTTATGGCAGCACTCGACGTGCTCACACGCCGGAATAATTACCTCGTTATAAAATGCACGACGCTAAGTTATCTTGTTTAGCACGCGCTTTTGAACGCGACTGTAAGGTGTAGAAAATGGCTGTTTTGTAAAAAAATTGTGATTCTGTTTTGTTTTTATTAATTCCCCTTTTTATTTTTTACAAAATGGGAAGAAATACAAAGCTTATGCAAAAAAAAGATGGAGGTAACATGCTGTAACAAATGTAAAAGAGAGGTGTTTGACGCAGTATAGTTACGAGCGAACAAACAACAAATTTTCAATTCTGATTTTAAATATCCCCACCAAACAATTATTAGGCATTATTTATGCCTTCGGCTTCAGCATGGTTTCACATAGACAACATTTTTTTTTTAAATTCTATTCTCTATTTTCATGCCTCCCAATTTACCTAACCCGATGTTCGTTAGCGGCTGCAAATTAATAGGAGCACACTTTATCTCGTCACAGAGTTATTCGGTTACAGATACTATATAGCAGGTATCGGTTAAAGTGGTGGCCGTATCGACGTGGCGGCGAGCCGAGTCGATTAAACGTTATAAACGGATTAAGCTGACCGCCGGCTAAGTGCCACCCGACCTGCCACTAAACTGGACGCTCGCTAATCTACTGCGTGTATGTGCAAATATTATATTGGACACGTGGAATGTAACCAGTCTACTTTCTTTTAAAGACAACTTTAGGAGTCCGCTTGAGATTTTGTTTAGGTGAGCTGTGTCATAATAAAAAACGTTTTTTTATTGAAACTGAACTTATAAGATAACGCAATTTTTGACAGCATACTTCAACCAAGATTTATAATGACGTTAGTTCTGGAAAGCGCAACACCAGCGGGGGATACCCTTTCACATTGAGTATTTATAATAATAATAATAATAATAAATCATTTATTTTGGACCAAATACTTGCATACATTTTATAAACCTGCCAAACTGCGTGACAGTTTGTCGGCAGGATTAGCGCTCGTCTTAAAATTTGTTTGAATACAGGGTGAAATTAAATTTATGCGAACCTCTCGAAACAACCGTGTCCGGTGAGGACCTGCGTCAGGCGGAAGGTGAGGACGCCGTGGCGCCTCTCTAGCCACTCCTCAAAGATGGAAGCAACCCCGAAACTGCGAAAAAAAACAGCTATTCCCTACATTTATGTTCGCATAGCTCGTCAATATGTTTTTGGTATTTTTTATTCGCGATTTTAAAGTTGTTCATAATGATGAGTACAATGACCCCAAAAGAGGTGTTTCATGAATTCAATTTCACCCAGTATAATAACTAACTTACTGATACCTGAAACGTCTCCACATACGAAACCACATAACACTTACCTTAATACAAACTAACTCCTCAAATGTCTGTCTGAAGCCAAGAGCATTAAGTTTCATAGCCAATACCCACATAATCTGTGGGCCGCATACATTCGCAATTCGTCTCTGTAACGGGCAGAAGTAATTAACTAAGGGTTTAATGACCCCTTCTAATTGGAGGCTAAGATTTGAAAGCCATTGTCTTACATATTCATAGAGGTACCTTGGGGCAGGTGGGTCTAATTTATTCAAAGGATAGGACATGCAAATTGGTAGCGGAATATCGGTCATGTTAATGTCAGATTTGAGTGAAAATTATTGCGGATTGGCTTCTAGGGGTAGCCTGTTAGTATGGTCGTGGTTTGAATTATTATTATTGTATGGAGTAGTTGAATAACGTAAAATATTTTGGTATTCCCAGCGGTAGCTAGCCTACATAGCCTACAGCTAAGAATACCCTGTTGAACGAATAACTCAGCAATCGATATTTTATACATTGTGATTGTCATGTCTGCTCTACGCAAGCCATGTCGACCGCCGTGCGTGCGAGTCTTTCTTTACTAGAATAAAATCAGCTATTTCAAACTCAAAGCATTTAGAGAAGCAAGACGAAAATTAGAAGTATGTATGTAAGTTTATTCTCATAATGTATGTTTACCTATAGTTAATAAGTATTATAGTTAAATTTGTGAATAATTAGGTGTTTTTATTTCATGTATTTTATTTTCCCTTCTACTCTTATGAACGTTGTCCTACATCTCTACTTGTCTACTTTCCTATCGCAGGTATGCTGGAAGAGATTTCTTTAGAAATAAGCATCACCTTTGTACGTATTTATCTGTTCCTTTTTTTCTTGTCTGTTTATATGTGTGTACATAAACCGTTAAATAAATAAATAAATTAATAAATAAAATTTGTTCATGTTCAGATTCATGTACTGAACCCATGGTAACAGTTTTCGCGACGATGTCCCTGCCACCCTGTATATTTTATCAATCAAAGTACATTCTTAAAGAAACATTATATTTCCTCCTCTACTATGTAGCTATCTCATCTGTGATTAAATATTCTCACATGTAAAGGATCACATTAAATAGTTAATGAGAAGGCATTAGTAACTTGTTTGAAGGAAGAAACTCCAAGAATTAGGTAGCGATTCTTACTCGTGTGTTAGCCGTCATCGCTAATTAGCCAATTAAATATTTATAGGAACGTCTTATACGTAACGATATGTTATTCTATAGAAGCCAGGGAGATCTATCAGGGAGGATGAATACTTGCGAGTAAAACTTATATAGACCTATAGGTAATATATTTTCACTCACGCACTGCTCGTCTGTATTACTCACATAAATTTCCTACTAGCCTAACACTTCACACAAGATTCATTCACACATTGTCTTACAACATGACTCAATAACTTCTGCAGAATCTTTTATTTTTCAACTGTTACTTAGTTTTTATTCTTGTTATGCATATTGTTTAACTTCAACTCTTGCACGGTATCTCTATTAAAGCTAATTCTAGCCATGGAAGGGGCCTGGTGAGGTCACCAGGTCACCATACACAATTAGAATACAGCTGAGACTTTTCTTGTACCATTAATTTTAAGTCAACTTTGTGAAGAGAGAATAAATGATAATATAATAATTTTCTGAAAACCATTTTTTTTAACATGAATCGGATACCGATTATGGAGTCATCAATTTCTTCAAGAAGTCGTTGTCGCTTTCAGTTCAGTGTTATTAAGGAACACATAATATCTATCTTATATTAGAATTTAGATGCACAAAAGAAACAACTATAGGTATTGCAAGGATTGGTCTACAAATCTATAGACAGATCCTCGCAATCCTTCACTGCCAACCTGTCACAAATCTCTAATCCTGCCCTTAAGGCACTACACTAAACGCCAAACATGCTAATTGCTATCTGTTATCTTACGCCAAAGAAGATCTTAGTGAACAACAAACTACCCTTATCTGAGACAAGGAGTTTTAGCGAAAGGGCAACAAGCCGCGGGCTGAGCTGGCGGGTAAATCCCACTTACGCAATTATCTGGGGCAGCACTAGTGATGCGCTGCCTGTCGAAACGAATTAATCGAAATTGGTGAGTTAGTTGCGAATATTGGCTTAGATGCTAGAGACTTTAATATTTTTTACTGTCCACAAAAAAGTAGATTATGTTTTTTTAAGAAATGTGTTTTTAAGGTTTATTATTTTTCACATTTTTGGGTGGTTGTTATCAGTTCTGTCGAAGGTATAATTGACCATGCGCCGTCATTAAATTGCATGTATCATAATCATCACCGCCACTTCTACCGGTTCTGTGCTTCCCGCATCCAGCGGATTCCTGCGGCCTTCACAATGTCATCGGTCCACCTTGTGGGAGGCTTTACAATGCTACGTCTTCCGGTACGCGGTCGCCACTCCAGAACATTTCGGTCCCATCGGCCACCTGCAATGCAGCAATGTCCTACTACTTAAGTTGGCAATTCTTCGGGCTATGTTGGTTACCTTGGTTCTCCTGCGGATGATTTCTGATTCGATCACGTAGGGAAACTCCAAGCATAACCCTCTCCATTGCCCTTTGGGTGACTTTTACCCTTCTAATAAGACCCATTGTGAGCGACCACATATCATATTGCTCGAAACAATAATTAACGGCATATTGTCATATCAACACTATTGTAGTCTGCCGGTTCTGACGCACTTAGCAACGACACTATATTTGAATAAATATGAATCAATAAAAAACTTCACAAATTCATGAAACAAATCTAAAACACCTACATCATACAGTACGCAGACAAGAATACCCAATATCTTGCGGTCTGGTAGAAACAATGACACAAGTGCATCCCGCTTCATCCGCTAAACAGACGGTATGGCACGCTTTGTGCTCGAGCCGGCAGTCGAGCAAACTCGAGCAAACTTCGAGCAGGCGAGACAGGTAGACAGGCCTTCTAAGAGCCACTCGAGCACAGGAATGCTGTTGCTCTGGCAACAGACTGCCGAGGAAACTGTCCGATTTGTTTGTCTGATAGTGTTGAGGGAAAATATTTGGTTTGTGTTTTTGGTGGTGAAATGTGTTTACACGTTTTGTGCTTAGTTGAATGATATAATCAGTACGTAACTAGATAAAAAACTGGACAAAACTATACAATTATTTATCATGATACGCCTGACATAAAAAATAAAAACATTATTACATACACAATTTCTTCAGCCGCTGAGCTATTGCCAACAGCATTTATAATTATAAATATTTTATTTTAAAACTCTCAAAATCATATCTCAAAAGTAAAATTATTGTTGCTACCCGCAATTACCACCAGCATTCATCGACACAAACGATTGTTTTGCGAACCACTTGAAACTTTTCCTTTGACGTCGCCGCGTCTCACTCGCTCAGCTCCGTAAGGCACCTGTCCCAACGCCGACGAGGAAGCGACTAGCTATCAACGATTTTCTCGCTCCAGAAACGTACAAAAGATTGTAGGTCCCGTGTTAGTAAAAGAGATACATATATTAATAGTTGATCGCTGACTATTCACACTGCCGGCGAGTACTCGATTAATCCCAGTGACTAGAGCTTTTAAAGAAAGTACTCGCTCAGCGACGCTTGCTTGGCGGGCAGAACACACTCACGCTGGGTACATTCCATGTTGCAGATGCAGATTTTTGGTGGCTTGTCTTTTTAAGGGTTCCGCCAAGGCGGCAAGGTGAAATTCAAAATGTCTCACGTTTTTTGCAAATTGAAGCGCTCTGTTTCGTTGTACGAGTATGTTGATCATAATTCAATTTGCGGCAATTCAAATAAAAGAATTATAATCATTTAAAAATGTATATTGTTCTCGAAATGTTATGTGTTCGTTGGATATAAGACTATTTCGTGAAAATGTGATGACTTAGAGCTATATTGATGATTTAAATGTTTATAATTTCCATTTTCTTGTTTATAATTTTACTTATATTCACCCTTTTCGACCCACATCTGCATCCGCATGAGCTCCGCATTGATTCATGCGGAGGTCTAAATAAATGCGGAAGCGGAGGCTGATGCGAGTGTCCGCAACATCCCTGGTACATACGCATAATAGCGAGTAATAGCTCGTTGCCGTCACGCATTGGCTGCTCGTTGCCCGCCAACTCATTTTCAGCTGCTAGCTCTACTCAGTTCTCATTAATCGTCAGCAGTGGGACAGGTGCCTACCTCTGAATCTAAACAATCGAGCTTGTAAAGTTACAGCTTTCGAACTTCAGCCAACTTGTTCGGTTTCACTTACGCGATAAATATGTTCGAGGTTTGTGTTTCAAGCTAACTTTTAAACTCTAATAAATGGGTAATTTTCCGAGTTCTGGAAAACTCGACGAGTACGTTATGTTAGTAAATAAATTGAACCTACATGCTCTTTCAAAGTTTTAATTCTGTAGCAAGTAGGTAACTGTTTATTGTTTATTAATTTGGGTGGGGGAAATCTGTTTTTCACAACACAACTTTTTTTTTCCATTTGCTGTTTATTTTCCCTTATCGTTACGAGTAGAGCGTATTTAAATCTCTTAGAACTTAAAGTATACGATCGTCTTGCTCTCCATTTAACTGACCCAATATTCATATAACCAATAAAGATTTTAACCCTATCGCAACTGAAAAGTAATACGATATGCAGCATTGAGTTTACAAGTAGGAATCGACTCCACTAGACTCGAAGGGGTCGCAATTAATTCCTGATTGATTCACAAAGCTAGTTGGAATTTCACTAGTTTTCCCCCTCCCCACTGCACCCCCCTTAGCCCACCTGCCTCCACGTGAGGATCAGACAAAGATACGAAGTTAACGTCAGCTCAGGTTTGTTGTACAAAATTTATATGAAACTTTGCTTCCGAACTGTAAAGTGTACGAGTTTAGAACGATGATTCTGTGTCTGGTACCAAATTTATTCCTATTTCTCGTGGAGTTTATGTTGTGGTCCGCTATTGTATGTTTTTTTCATGATTTCTTTACCATAGAAGATGGTATTCTAAATAGCATAAAAAGTTTGCTATTAATGGGCTAAGTAGATACCTACTTAACAAATAATACTGATTTGACTTTTACTAATTTCAGATTATGGCGCCCAAATGGGACATTATTTCGTCTAATTCCTGCACTCCATGTCTTGTTAGTGAGTTAATTACTATGATGTCTTATGAAAGCAAGCGAACGATTACTCCATCTTTATTCTTAAAATTCGTCTCAGTGAGTCAGTACGCATCTAAACTGACGTGATAGCAGTACAACTGCTAAGATATTCCGAGACGCAGCGAGTTCGCGGCCGCCGCTTCATTATGTACGAACTACCCCCTTTTTGCTCTTTCGTCCTTTTCACACACCCGACGCGTGTTCAACGAGTAATTATCTCGATTATTAATATGTAACGAGACGTGTAAAGAAAGTGATAAGTTTAAGATGTTGTTCCGAAGAGATTATAAATTTTTAATGATTTGTATATGGTATAACAGTGTAAATAGGTATTTGAAAAATAATAATATTATTATTATTATAACCATAGTATTATTATTATACAAATGCATGTCATGAGAATTCATGTCATGTTACTTTTACCCCAGTTTTTAAAGCGACAACTCTTTGCGAGTCAATAACAGAAGACAGTTAACCTGGTACTTAAGTAAGTACCAGAGAGAGTTAATTTATTCGTAGCGGACGTGATAATGTTAATGTTGCTAAACTAACTCACCAATAACGATCAGTTTACGTTCCAGTAATGTAATAAAACTCAACACCCACATATTCCTGATACGTCCCTCATATTTCGCCTTCAAAATTCGTTAACCACTTCATAATCTAAGCTCGTAACATCATAGCGGTTTAACCCTTACACTGGTTAACTTTGCGAGCGCCTTTTCGCCCAGTCCACGAATATTTTATGAACGTAAACGCGTTAAATTAACTTCGTTACCTCGCAGGAGACGTGGCGTGGCAGCCTTTTTAACAACATTCAATTTTAATTAGGACGTACCGTATTTTTGCGAATTTTACGTTAATTATTAAGTACTTATTTAAGAATTTTATTCATGTGCATTTTCTCATTAAATTATACCTAATTAAGCAGTTAATAAACAAAAAGTTTCGTAAAGAAATAACTATCTATCTTGGGCATTGCCAAAAGCACATCGTTAATTTAGTCTTATTTTTAAAGGAAAATGGATAGCTAACAGTTGTAAATGTCTTAACGTTTAAAAAAAACGGACATTAAAAATGAGAGCTTAAAGTATTCACGCGACCGCTAAACAGCAAAAAGCCGACATCCGCTACGTCATTCGTGTAACACAGGTGCTTGAAAAACTCGAGTTTTGTGTAAATGAGCGCGAGGGTAGTCGGCACGGCCACGCATATGGCAGGAGGAAGCGACGGGCATAAATCTGTGCGACGGTGGCGCCGCGGCCGGAACAGGAAGCGCCGGCGTCGTTTGCCGCATTGTGATATCGGTCGCCGGGCCGCGCGGACGTCTCTTTGTGAATGCCACTTTATGGAGGCTATTCGAGAGATACGCCGCCACCCTGGCGTGTTCTCAAACGCTATTGTCATGCCACCTTTATGGTGATAGCCTGCTTCAATACAAGTGGGTGCTACATTTTTATGTTACTTGAGGAACTGAATAAGGTACCTCGATACATTGTGGAGTTGTTTACTCTACTATATATCTATCAAATTGACTTTCGGTATCTAAGGGCAATAGCTTGCTTCTACCTGTATCAAGTAGGTAAATTGACAAGCCTTATATTATTATTGAAGTTTTCTTACTCAAAATTAATTTACAGAACGTATTAAGAGTTTTCTAAAAACGAGAACAGATAGCTCAGCTGCTCAGTAGTTATACGGATCAAATGAGGTTGGTGAGAGAAACTGGTTCTTAGGAACCACGTCATCGACTTAAGCTTAAAGGAAAACTGCTTTTGCGTTCGTATATTGTAATAATGACGAACGAATTGGAACTTGACCTCTCGCACTCATTTAAAATCGCCAAACTCAGCTGCGGTCACGTCAATTTCCAATGATTTCCGAACGAGCATTCGGTAACTAAACGCAGATATAGCGTGCGGTCTAATCGCGGTACCATTGGACGGCCGCATCCGTTCGATGCCCGCAGTTATTGTGCTCGGTTGAATTTTAAAAAGGGAACAAACGTTGTGTTCTGTCCTTCCATTTGTATTTGTCTGGGAAATACTATCTGTGATTTCTGTGAAAAATTGTGCTCTCGAATTCTCCGATTGTTATTGGTTTCTAAAGGAAAAGTGTTCAAAGGGGTACAGGTTGAATCTAGGTCGAAAATAAAGTTTTTGATGACTATAAATCATAAAAGACTCTTCCATCACTATGTTTGCTAAAGATTTATTATTATTTTAGAGAGGAATATATAGTAACCTAAGCAAAGTATCTCTCTCTCTGCATAAAAAGGTGAAAATACTCAAAACATACAGTCAACATTAAAAAGTTATCTACAATGAAAAATCAGCGCGACACCGCTAGCAGTTAAACATCACGTTAACGACAAACGCTTATGCAAATTGAATTGTCCAAAGCACGGACATCGTCTGCCGTGCATTTCCTACTGATCGGCAATGATAACGGTATGTTTGTGGTCATCCAGCACGGTTCTTTATACACTCGTGTTTATGGAGTTCATTGACCAAGGAGAGATAATAGACTCCTTTTGGGAATGTTAAAGCTTGTTTATGAAGGACACTAGCTAAGTCCGCGGCTTCGCTCACAAGTCTGTCTATTTCTTTGGCATTAAAAAATTAATGGGAACTTGAAATCATAGTATGTTGATGAGAAGATAATAAAGTTGTTCGCTTAAACGAAAACTTGAATTCCAATACTGACCTATATATGAACAAGAGAAATTAAAATAACTCACAATGGGAGATCGTGAATTATATTACGTCTAATTCCAAGAAAACCACCGCTTTTCAACCGACGATATTCAATGCTTCAGACATTTCAGTATCAGTTCTTGAAAGAAAACTTCACTTAAACTAATGCAACTATAATGCCACAATACACAAAGCATATCCAAATCCGACGCCAGCAAAACTACGAGCCGGCAAAAGATTCCCGCAAACTATTTCGCAGCGTGAGTTCTCTCAATATTTATGAAGCCAACTTCTCAGCCGTCATCAATCACAAAGTTATAAATAAAACAATAAAAGGTAAAAACTTACCGCGAGGGTCGGCTATTCCACTCCCGGGCGCAATATTGGCTGAGGAAAACCCACTTATTGGAATAATATGTAGATTACAATGATATTAGAAATATTGCGAGGGACCTGTCGATACTTTATTACGTGCCCGCTTCAATAACTCTTTCGGGTTTTATTAAGGGGTTGTTTGATGAAATTTTGTAAGCAAACAGACTGTAACTTTGGCTATAAGTGATAATAAAAATACCCAAGATGTTTCTAAGACAGGAAATGATTGAAGGAGGAATAACAGCATCTTGATTTACCTCCTCCTTGATGATTCTGTAAATATTGTCTACGGATCTTTTACTATGGTGGTTTTTAATAGAACCTTTTGTCTATGCTCAGCATTGGGACTGTAAAGGCAGAATATGATGGCGTAATGAATAAATGTTTGTAAAATAAGCAACTAATAAACCTATAAGTCAGCCTTAAGATACAATCAATGACATAAGTAAGAAATCTAATATCCTTTGTACACTAAACAGGGTAGCATCAACAATAGTTTTCCAAATGGAGTCGGAATAACTTATTTATGATAAATCGTATAAATCATTTTCTCTAACGCGCCTCAGTTGCGATAAAAGTGAGCGAATAAACTTGTGTGTGATTCGTAAACGTGATACTGCTGCGGTGAACTTTGCTGCCGAACTTTATGGGGAAGGAATAATGTGGCCCTGGCTTTATTTATCAAGTGTTTCTATTTTTATCGACAATTTAGATTTTTATGGACTACTATCTGCTGCTCGTGGCATCGCCCGCGAGGACCCTAATTCTTTTTTAAAACCTAAGTTACTCCTTATAACATCTATCTACTATAACAGCTATCTGCCAGTGAAAGTCTCGTCAAAATCATTCCAACCGTTTGGGAGATTCGCCGAGACAAACAGGCAGACAAACATTTTTTTTTCTTTTTACCCTTATTTACATTCATATGCATTTAGTAAATAGAAAAACCGGCGAAGTGCATGTCGGACCACGCTAAATGAAGGGTTCAATAGTTGGGATGAATTTATCTCAAGAACAAATTTAACATTGTAGTTGAAAAACATGATGAAAAACATTCTCCCTTACGGAATGTATGGGAGATCATGTTTTTCAAACTGCAAATTTAAGTTTGTTGATTATTACTCGTTAACCTGTAAAGCCTACTTAGCTCAGATAGTTTTCCTTTTAATTTCGTTATAAATATGCTGCTGCTGTGATTTTTTTCACAAATTCAAGTACAACCATTTAGCTGGCAGGGGCGGGGGGCACACTAGACTCAAAAAAATCTCAAAAAAAAATCAGTTAAAAGCTTAATATTTCGCAAACGGATCCGTGAATCCAAAAATGGTTTACACAAACTCACATAGATACCCCACACCATGGGATTGTTTACTACGGAACCCTAAAAACTATAATTTTGAAATTACAAACAGACACTTCAATTTTATTAAAGCTTCGTGCAGACCAGCGCGACGCGACTCGAACAATACAATTTCTAAGAAAACTTCACGGTATAACAATAACCGGTGTAGCGTCGCGCTGTCGAGTCGCGCTGCTCTGCACGAAGCTTTATTTGTATGGTAGATGTATAGATAGAGATAGGGTACCTATTAAGTATGTTGACGTGTTAACAATTTTAAGGTTTTTCGATAGGATTATTACTTTACTAGGGATGATTTATTTTTACCTTTCAAAGAATTTTCCATCACTATCGTTGTTAACTTATCATGAAGATATTCTAACGAGTAATTTATTTTTTATTTAACTGTTGGAAATTTAACCAATAGCTTTGTTATTCAATGAAGGTAAGGCCATCCATATGTTTGAATAGCGTACCTATATCAGAACAGAAAAATAGTTTTCTTAAAAAAAAAACGAATTTTTATAAGTACGCTAAAGTATTTTCCTCCAACAAATCATTAGAAATCCACATAATCCCAACAAACACTGAAATGAAAGCGAACGTTTTTTCTTACCTCATCTTTCTGCCTATATGCCACTTGTAATGCGTTTAATATTTCATGATATCGCCGCCAGCTCTATCTGTATCGCGGGCGCCATAAATAACGAACAAAAAGCGGCCTAGAGGGGCGGAATCAAACCTATCAATATAATATTAGACGTATATTGTTGTCTCTGGCGAGAGTGTCGAAATGAAGTTCAATTGGTAAAGTAATGTGTGACAAAACTTGGGTATGAATAAAATATAGAAAATGTCTAGCTTCTAATGAATTAAGGTGAACTTAAGATGGAAACAAAAGAAAACTTTTTATGAATTGGTAAAAGACTTTTATCCTATACTATTAAACGAGAAATATTTGTATATACTTCTACTATACTTCTTTTGTAATCATGTTCTCGACAATGGCTGTAACGATTTCGATGAAAGTTGCAATAAAGGGGTTTACGGGAAAAATCGATCTAGCTAGGTCTCATATCTTGGAAAATTCGGTTTCTCCGTATTTTCACCCGAGCAGAGCTCGGTCGCCCAAACTTTAGAACAAAAATAATGACAACTTAGAATAATGACATGGCAGCATGAAATTAGTAAATACTTACTATCATGGCAGCATGGAATTAGTATGTACTACACATGGAATTAGTATGAACTATCCTATACTATTAAATCAGCATTCTCTATTTTCACCCGAGCAGAGCTCGGTCGACCAGGTATACTACTCATGATTAGGTGTACTTTTTATGTGAGTTGCATATTTCTTGTGTGCGTTACCCCAACAAGAAAATTTCTTCTAGAATTAATTGAGTTCAACGAATAATTAGAGCGTAATCTGCTGTAAATTTGCGTCAAGTAAAAACATTACGTAAACGGTATAAACGGTGGCGAGTTCCGAACTTTCTGCTCGCCAGTCCACACATTCCCCGTTTTGAGCTATTACCACGGAAAAAGAATTTTCATTTATAACACTTATTTTAATTGTTGGTTTCCATGAATTTTGTACCACAATGTATTTCAGAGAAAGCATTTACCAAATGTATTTACCGCCACATTCATTGAGCGTTACCCAAAACGTTGGTTTCCAAGCCACAAAGTTGCTAGTCAAACTACAAACAGTACTTACAATTGGCGTTGGAAATTTGAATTCAAAAGGGCTAAACGGTGAATTTATCGCGTGTTTCCGATTTAAATCGGCGAATTAACGACATTGCAGTGCGACACGGTCGCGGGGCGCCATTCCCCGGATTTATTTCAGTCGCACCGCGAAAATTATACCGTTGCACTAATATTTACTAAGTTGGGGAAGTTTTACCCCACTGTAATTGGCTGATTTGCTAGATAGGGTTTTTCCGGAATTCGTTTTCATGAACATTTATTTTTAATGCAGAATCAATGTGACACACGAAGATTTACTCAAGAGTCTTCCCGGACTCCTGCGTAATATGAGGATTTATTCACGAGAGAAAAAAGCTTACATTCATCATCAGGACTTGTGTGAATTTATTCGAAATTCTCGTTCACTATTTATAATTTAGACATCTGCTATCTACACTATCAAGCAGTCACTTCACATTCAAGTTCTGTGTTATCGCACTTACACATTAGTAGTTTTGAATGGGCCCCGCCATCCCTTCGTAGGGCAAGTTACATTATGTATTGTACTAAATTAAGCTGCTAATTAACTTGTACTTGTGTATTATTAGATTGTGTAACAGCACTGTCATGTGCATTGATGTTTATTAACGTTGAAGGTCTATAAGTCATTTTTTTTACTTAAATAAAAACGTATAACCTAACTAAAACTATTTAACAAACTAAAATATGGCGTTGAAAAATTCCTCCGCATCGCTGTCGACTGGTAATGTACCCAAGAGACTGGCGGCATTGCCACGTTGTATGGCAATGCTAAGCCTTATTTCAACAAGAAAAACAATCTCCTAGTTTTCGAGTTACATTAAATGTCAAACATTTTATTTTTGTTTATCTATTAAACAATTCATCAGTACCGAATAATTCGGACCTTCATTTCCAGAAAATCCAATTCAACGTAAACAAAAACCTGTAACCTCACGTACATTTTTACCCCCTAGCATAATTCGTATATCCCCGAAAAACAAAAAAAAGTATCAGCTGTGCTTCTGACAGCGCTCATCTCGATTTACGAGCACAAATCAAACATTTAGTCGGCGGCTGTAAATCAGAATAGAACGGATTTATGGCGAAGTTCCCAGCTTTGTGCTAAGCACGTGTCTCCGGAAAATACCGCGTAAACATGTGATAAGCTGCAGTAACGAACTATTGCTGCGTTTACTCGAATTTGAGGTGATGGTCGATTTTGGGAACTATGGCTACTGTTGGACTATATTCATTGTTATTGAAAATTTGGACTAGCAAGTGTTCGATAGACTACTTCTTCTTTTCGTGTGGTTAGTGAATAACCTGGTGTCAGAGTTTTAAAGCCACCTGCCTCTGAATTGGCTTCACATGCGGTCGAGAAATATCTCTCAGGCATGCCGGTTTCCTCACGATGTTTTCCTTCACTGTTTTTGAAGCAAGTGATAATTATGCAATACGCACATGAATCCGAAACGTCAGAGGTACAAGCCTTGGGTTCAAACTCGAGACCTATGACTTGGCAGTCTGATAGTCACATCACTTGGCTATCACTGCTATAGAGATAGACTACTAAGCAGCTGGAAATACGATAGCTCTAGTTTCAACTAAGCTACGAATCTTATTGAAATTCTGGGTCGATCTCGAATTCTTCGGTCAGATAAAAGGTGAACTATCAACGTATCGTTTCGTTGTATGACTGTGAAAGAAATTTAGCTGTTCCACTCAACCGAAGCCTTCAACGCAGTGTGTGTGGATCACTTACCGAATTGTACTAGAATCTTCAGTTTATAGGCCTCTTGCTCTGCGAATTAGTTCTTTCACTGCTATGTATTGTTATGCAGTAGCATACTTGTTTAAACGTTTACCCCTAAATAGCTAGTAAGTAATGAGAAAATAAATATTATATTAAACATGTCAATCATTCTTTGTACACGTAGTTACATTATGGTAATACAATTAGCTATTCAAACAACAGAACATCTGAGCATATCGGTGGCTACTTTTGTACTGTTTCCTATACAAAAGCGTGCAGTTAATGGTTTTTTAAATATCGCCGAGCACTGTGCGGCTTCCACACGTCGGTGAACAATGGCATGAAAAAGGGGGAAAATATAATTTATTTTGGAGTTAAATCTTTTGTGGAAATAATATGACATTTCTATTTGAAGTTGGCGTGTGATTTATCGGTTGCCTTGTTGCGGTCTCGCTTTTGAGTGCCGCGTTCAATGGAGGTGTGTCGGCCACAATCCGCGCGCGTTTCTGTTTAAGGATCGATGGATTGGCTGCGGTCGGACGTTTTTATATGAATTTAATTTGTAAAACACAATATTTAAACGTTAAACGGTTTTAGAGGGTAAATATCAATTTATAGTTGTGCAATACTACAGAAGCAAAACATTGTGTCTATTAGTTCCACATGGTATGTTACAAAACAATTTTTAATATTAAAAACCAATTTAAAAAATTGTTTCATTCTAACTCTTTATCAAGCAATACATAACAAAACAAAAACACATTCAGTACGAGAAATGATTTTAAAATTCAACTTTAAACGAGTTATTTTCAATACAAAGCAGAGTGGGAAAAAACTCGCATCGAATGGTACTGCGTACGTTAATTCAAAAAGTTTTCATTAGGCGACTCTCGCGGCGCGCGGCGGAGCAGTGAGCGTGCGCGAACATTCGCATAAAGCATCGCGAGTGAGGGAAAGAATTTAAAGTATAGTAAAGCAAATAAAACGGGAAGCGACAGTGGCGGATAAAGCCAGCGGCAACAATTGCTACATTCCAGCCTCGGAACGGTTCGAGGCTCTGTCCTGCACTTAGTGGAGCTGCTACAATCGAAGCGGTTTGGCGAATGGCATTAGGTTTATCTTTATGGATGATTGTTAAGTATTTTAGTACGAGTAGTTTTTGTTGTGTAGTTTTGGACAGCTTAAATAATTTTAACAAATTCTTGTAAGTTTAAAAAAAATACAACTGATTTTCAAACGTGTTTTGTTATGTCTTCATCTATTTGTATTTATTTAATTATTTAACAGTTTATGTACACACATAAACAGACAAGAATAAAGGAACAGAAAAGAAAGGCCTGCTATAAGTAAAGATAAGATAATCAAGGAAAACATGAAAGGTGTAACAATTCAATGTACCTAACTCGTAAAGTAGGTATGTTACTTCTGCTATTAATACTTGTTACACTGTAGAACAGCCAGCAGAGTTGGCAAAGCTTTGGACAACTAACTCCTAGTTTTTCTTTTGTTAAACGAGTTCAGTCGCCTCTGGAGCAACCTCGACAAAAAATTAAGCTTTGTACGATTGTTATGACGCTAATATATTACACTATTGTCCACCGAGAGGATTTTAATTCCCTTTATGCTTCAACTGAATGAACGAACCGAGCTGTTCCAAACAAAATGTTCCGCAAACATTGTTTTGACAATAAAATAAAATATTAAAATCCGGTAAACATTTCGTGGCATAAGCATGGAATATGAAAACATTTTTTCTCAAAGCGACCCAAACAGTGCAAGCGGACAGTCGACGGAGCGTCACGCAGCCGTGCCGAAAATTAAAGGATTCCATCCCGTCCAAAACAAATACGAGAATATTTTTATATTTTATTTTTGTTTAAAATAAAAAGCGGCAGCAAATGGTGAGTAGGACCCGCAGGTGGGAATTTAAATAATCTGACAGGGATTAAAAGGAGAAATATCAGCGTTTGACCGTCGCCACGAGTCGCCTCCGCGGGATTATCCACATTATGTTGCATTTATATGTATTCCAGGTTTTATAATTTAAATGAGCGACAGGGGTGTTTAAATTCCTGGAACATTTTGATTGTTTAATATAGCTTTAAAGGGGTTTTATATTTAAAACTCGTGAGCCGCAGGCTATTTTAGGAAAATGTAAAGCTCTGTTGTGGGCTCATAATAAACTACAAAAGTAGTAACGTCAACAAGCCTTTCAGTTGTAACCTGCATGTCAGTAACATTATGCAGGTTACAACTGAAAGGAATTAATTGCTAGCGTGCATTCAAAAGGTAAAAACTAATTGATATTTTTAGAGCACAGTTAACACGTAATTTAACCGATGTTAATTAGTTTATAAATAGTCTTGCATTTGTAATTTTAATAAGGAATATAAAAATGTTCTTACGGTAAATTAAACGTGGATCTCAATTGACTCCATATCCACCACACAAATCACAACCCTTTAAGCCAATTCAGTGTCCAATCAACATTTTAATAGAAACAGTATTAAGCCCAAGATCTTCTGTCGAGTGTAGACCTCTCGCAAACCAATGCATAAATTGCGAATGCCACTGAGGTTAGTAACGCGGGGATGTAACTAAACGTCAAGTTGATTAATCACCATTTCCCCTATGTTATTAACATGGTAATAGTCCGCGGATCGCTTTCTTAGCGATACTTAATGATACGGGATTTGCGGGATGATTGCGCGTTACAGACAGACACGGGTTAGCTTACCGCTTATCTTTTTCGTACAGATGAGGTGGAATTACACTGAGTCATTCGGGTTGGTTTTACCTGAGTAAGCGGCAGAATAATGTCCGTGGTTTCTAGAATAAGTATCCTCGTTAACACATTCAGTGCCGGGAGCTCTCCTGGAGGGTTCACCTAGTTGCATAAGGGATGCCGGGAGCCCTCGCGGAGGGCTCATTTAAAATGAAGGTTTTTCTTAGAGAACACAGCATGATAAAACGTGAAAATAAAATCTGATGTATATTTTAACAAGATTTATTATTATAACCGTTGGTTTTAAAATCCAAGCAATTTTATATATTCTTTTTTTTCACTGTTTCAAATATTCACAAGAAATAAATAAAAGATTGCAGACTACGTATAGCGACAAAACCCGACACACGAAACACAACACACAATATTTCACTTCGTTTTACAGTGTTTTATAACACGGTTTTAAACCTAATGCCGTTGACCGTCCGCGATGGTTAACTTTAGCGCAAACTTAATGCCGGCAACCCTCTCGGAGGGTTCACTTTCAATATATATGAGTTCTATGAAAAGTGGGTGGAGTCGAAAGTGTTAAGGTTCACGGAGATATCTAGGTATAACCTAACGATGCTAATATGAAAAGAAAGTCTCCAAATAAAAACCGGCCAAGTGCGTTTCGGACTACTCACAATGAAGGGTTCCGTAGTTAGGATATATTTATCCCAAAAACAAACTTAACCTTGTAGTTGAAATACATGTTCTCCCATACATCGATATACGTCACGATAAATTCTCTAACTGCAAAAGTAAGTATGTAATCGCATTTATTTTTATGTGATTTAACTACAACTTAACGATTTTCTGACTTTTTCCTTAACTTGTGCTGTGAGACCTTGCTTCTTGCAAAATATCATGATTCCTACGGGAAGCCTTATAGGTTTTGATTTATTAATTTATTATTAATTAAAATATGTCGCATAAATGGCTGATTTTTTTTATTGCGTTGACTTAGAAGTTTGACGTTTATAGAGCTCCAAGGGACCGTGGACCTACGTATTCGATAATAATTTCAACTTGATACCTCCACGCGTTCCTGAGAAAAACTGCGGAACGGGTCTTGACAGACTGATAGACAAACAGACGGACGGACAGACGGACTACGAAGTGATCCTATAAGGGTTCCGTTTATTCCTTTTGAGGTATGGAACCCTAAAAATTAAATCTATCCCCTAATACCTTTGGTAAAAGTAGCTGAAATACATTCCAAATTGTCAGTGCACCTCAATGAATACGATTATGTTTTAGTCGATCTGTTGATTAGGATTTTACATCTCTAGACTTGAATTCATACCATTTATATGAAGTTCGCAATGGTTTATTAATCCATAACAGTACCTACCTTAATTGCATAATACACGATCAATCAGAATCTGAATCGTTTTGAAACAGATCGCTTCATAAGTTCGAAAAATCTGCCCAACAACGTTAATAACGCAATGAATGTTGTTGAACTGTCAAAATGAAAAATATTAGTCGTAATCGTTTCTTAATTTTTTTTACGTAATTAGATAGCAGATTTCCAGCCATGCATTAAGAAACCATTGATAATTAATATTAAATGATTACAATACTGTGACATAATTGAATTAATGAATAATGATATTTTTTAAATCAGGTAACTCATGACATGTGTATTTTTATTTAGGTAGGACTTTAATATTTTATAATTAATATGATGTAAATGATAAAATTATATAATGTAATTAAAACGATGTCCTATATAAAATTTAATATTTATAACTTTTTAATTAATGAATGTAAATAATGCATGTTCAACTGTTACTGTTACAATTATAAGCATATATGCATGATGAAATTGCAATGCCCTAACAGGGCCACTATGTTCTAAGAACTGATATCCTCTGTTAAGAACTTTATTTATGTACACATAGTTAGCAATAAAGAATTTGAATTTGAATTTGCGTTTCAATTCTTCGCGTGGTAATGAGAAACAAAACCATTACTACTTACATATTATGATTAAATCAATCTACCTAGCCTTTTCCCAACTATATTAGGGTCGACGTCAAGTCTAACCGGATGCAGCTGAATACCAGTATTTTACATGGAGCGACTGCCTATCTGACCTCCACAAACCAGTTACTAACTGGGTAATACAATACCCCTTGGTAAGACTGGTTGTCAGACTTTCTGGCTTCTGACGACCCTTAACGACTTTCAAAGATCCACGAATGACAGCTGGAACCAACAGCTTAACGTGCTTTCCGAGGCACGGAGGAGTCTCAGCGGTCACCCATTCACGGACCAACCCCGGCAAGCGTAGATTAACCTGATGGATCGACACGTGCGGCTGTTATTACTTAGCCACGGGTACCTTACATACTTGCTACTTACCTATTATGATTGTTCTAGTAAAGTAAACTGCCTACAAAAGACACTAATTGTAGCGCAACATCATCTGCGTCATCCACAGCTCACTAAAAGGTCCTCGACGAACTAAAATATTTGTTCACCTATCCCGTCCCGAAGGACTGTTGTTTCTATGAATAAAATAACAATTATAAGTGATCCCCGTCCCTAGCGCGCGTGCTTAATTCCGTTTGAAACAATATTCATCTGGCGATTTACGCTACGGACATACTGCTTGCTTCTTCGTGTCACTGCACATGCTAGCTAGACTAGCTTCTCTGGCTTCTTTATAAGGCCAGCTTCCAGTCTCATTAGTGACTAAATTAGTTTTTTTTGTTTATTTTTGTATTTTATCTGGGTGTACTCTATAGGTACACGTCTGCCTAACCGTTCGCGGAAGACAGGCGTGATGTTATGACAAGTGATAGTTTGCAAAAAAAAAAAAATGGTTGCCTGTAAAGTTGGTTTTACGGGCGAAGATTTTACGTGACAACGTCTTTTTATCGGCGGTGACTCATCGTAACAGACGTGAGCGGGTGTTACACTTTTTCATGAGTGACTCCGAGCCGCAACCTAATTTAAGACGTTGTCACGTCAAAAAAATGTTAGTTTGTTAATAAAAATGTAGACGAAAACATACATAAAAAATGGTTGCCTGTAAAGTCGGTTTTACGGGCGAAGATTTTACGTGACAACGTCTTTTTATCGGCAGTGACTCATCGCAACAGACGTGAGCGGGCGTTACACTTTTTCATGAGTGACTCCGAGCCGCAACCTAATTTAAGACGTTGTCACGTCAAAAAAATGCATACCTACCTTCTTACTTGATTTATAAAGGTGGTATTGCGATTTGCATAACCTCTTTTATTTTTACATTACTTTAAACAACCTGAAACTATTCCATTACATTTTCTTGCATGGTTTTATTTTTGAATAAATGGCAAAGATATTAAACTTGACTAAAAGTTTATCATTTCTATTCTTAATTTTTATGTCAGCGAACATGTTGGCCACACAAGGTGGCTGCGTGTCCCGCCGTCTATAGGGATGTGTGAAGTTTGTTCTGTTCGTCATTCCTCCCATTATTTGATGTGGGATTGCGACTCGTTGCCCAAATTTAGTTTTGATGACACCCACCACCGTAAGTGGCGTTGTCCTAACAGTTGGTGGAGGCTCCAAATTAGTTTTCATTTTATCTATATTTGTGCTCGTGAAATAAGGGTACAGCTGTTATAATTTGCATTAAGAAAAGACAAAATAATAAAGTTTACGTTTGGCTCCATTTATGAAAATGACCAGTAATTTTGCCTAGCTCGTTCAATATAATTATGTGAATCTATGTAGGAACAATTTTAAAATCTTATCAAATGGAGTTAAACGCTAGATTATCGTGATTATCATGACTCCACTTCCAAGTAAGGTGGTTTCTATTAACGATAGACTGCGAGCAGAGTTTACCCATTTTATTATTAATAAACTAAAATACGTCCGATAAAACAATTACGTTACTCATGATGATCAGTAATAGCCATAATAGCGATAAACATAACCGCGCGACATAAAAAGATATCGTAAAACGATGGTTGTAAAGTTGTTTTTACTTAAAGTTCCCTTTATGGGGGAATAACCGTAAAGAGCGAAGTTTGTCGAACGATAGGCGATATCTGTCGAACGTTACCCATCTGCGTTTATCTGCGGGGGTTAACTGCCAATCAGGCGGTCGTGCCGCCGGGTAAGCGCTAAAATGTTGGTCGACCGCGCGCTAAACCAGAACAGCAAACAAACGTTTATAAAATGTTCCGAATATTGCCGGTTAGATGATAGTTTGATGTTGTTGTAAGATGGGAAGTTTGTTATGGAGGGAGACGGCGAAAAGTTGTAACAATGGGAGCACTACTACTGAAGTTTAAAAAAAATAGAAGTTTACGTTACTTCGGAAACGTTATTTCGAAAGAGCTAATGAATATCACTTACCTCAACAGTTTCTCCTAAAAGTTTGAACATAATATATTATGTATCCAATGTTTACTACATGAATACTGCACGAACCTAGAACATGAATTGTTCTGCTCTTTATTACCAAATGATCGATTTTGCTACAGAACATAATACCTCCGTGTTGATTAACAAAACAACCAACAAAACAATGAAGACAAGCCCACAACACACGATCATCAGCATCCAAATCCGTGCAAACACGCAACCTTATTCAATTCGCACATTCCATCTCGACCATCGATAAGAGCCCCATCAAAGGCTCCAATTCTTTTTTCCCGTCAGTCTCCCCTCGCAAATGATCGAGCCGCTTATTATTTGGCGTGTGCGCAAACATTTAGCGCCCTTATCGCGGCTATTAAAGATACGGCTTCATTACCGGGAAGGTTGCGGTATTTTTGGTACTTTTGGTACCGCGAACCTATTGTACCGATTGTGCGGTACTTTTCTTTTTATGCACTTGTTTTTCCCTGTTTGTGTTTTGTTTATGTTGAGTGTTTAATTATGGTGTGGTGATTGTGTTGTTGGTGAGGTGTTTAATGCGGCAGAATGGTGACGAAATGTTGCTAGAAGTAGCAGCATAAGAAAAGCTCTTGGGACTTTATTTAAGAAGTGGAAATTAATACAGCTTGGTATGTAAATTTAGATGAAAATATTCTGAATGTTTTTTACCAGAAAAAAATTGACTAATTACTAAAGGATATTTGCATAAAAAGTAATACTTACACATCTGACTTACTTTACGTTACTAAACGAATCAATTTGACGACGCAGTATACGTATTTATACGATTCTGTACATGGAACATAACGTTTTATTTCATTATTTATTGTTAAACGGGAGTTTTACGTCATTTTTACGTCCCCATACTCCCATTTAGATAAAACAGCTGACTCTCATTTCCTAAACGACAGCCGACGGCGCTCAAATGCTAATGTCCCTACTTACAAAGGTTACAACGCATTAATTTTAAGTTTATTTGTGAACAAGTTAAATACCTGCATGAAAAAAAATACATTTTTATCTATTTGACTTCGATACTGAATTTTATATTGAGGCTTTACATAAATGACGATTTCAAATCATTGACAAAAGGAATTCTTGATTAAGGTCAAGGGAGTGATTTAAAGCCTAAGTACCAGTTCTGTTTTTCAATTTATCTACGTTACAAGGCAGAGATTTGTAGGTTAGTAGTTGGGACTCTATTACAAAACTAAGGACAAAAATTCCCCTTGGATTCAGGCAAATATATATATATGATACCCATAACCATTTTCAATAAGCGTGCAGAAAATGTCACATCTAACCAATTTCATAGCGATATGTATATTCATAGACTTTATATTATATACGGCATGTAAATAACATGTGACGTCATCCGCGGGTCGAGGGAAATGAAGTGGAATCTTTCAGATAACGCACACAATTACACCCACTGTGTTGACACACACACATCACACACAGACACACAGCTCATGTAGGGTTGAGTTCACACAATGTAATGTAGGTGACATCGATAATTTGGTATAATGGGGTGTAAGTGCAAAATTGAATGCTCATACGAGATATGAGTTCATTTGTAATGACATAACCTACAAGTATTTTAGTTGTTCATAAATGGATGTTGTTGTTGTTATAACCAAGGGAGCTGTAATTTTCCATCCACATGTTGATGGTAGGCAACATATGTATGAACATTTCTCCTGAAAGCAGCATATCGATGAAATATGTATGAAAATCAATAGGTTTGTTTTTGCATTGAAGAAAGTTAAAAATGAGACATCCAGAGAAACTGCTTTAATGGTGTATCACGCCTATGTTTGCTCCGTCATCCGGTATGGTATAATTGTCTGTGGAAACTCTTCTGAAATTGCTAGAGTTATGTTAGCACAAAAAAAATGCATACGAGCAATTTTCAATATGGATTGGACTGATTCCTGCAGGCCAGTGTATAAATCACACAACCTTTTCACAGTTCCTTGCATTTATGAAATCGCTAAGTTTGTTAAAACAAATTATTCACTTTTTGAACTTAATAATAATACAAATAAACGTAAAGTCACACAATATTTATTAAAAATGCCTGTCCATAGGAGCGAACTATTTCGACGCAGTTGCGTATATATGGCGCCACTTATTTATAATTCAATTGCAAATTTTATAACTAATCTTCCTTACAGAAAATTTGCGTAGTACAAAAAAATTTGCTCATTTCACATAGTTATTATTCAATAGGTTAATTTCTAAAAAAAACTTCTTGTCGGTCCTATCATTTCAGGAATGCATTGTAGACTAGAATTAAAATTAATAAAATCTGTGATTTTAGGTATAATTTGGTTCAGTTTGTTGTGCCAAATGTATAAAATGCTGAAAATCAGCGCTGTTGACAATAGGTTCGTCCGAAGTCACTGCATTCAGCTGAGCAATGACCTTGCACAGATACGACGCACAGTTTAATTGTTCTTGTTATTTTTGTTATTTGTTACACAAACTGTTATTTTTTCCACTTTGCAATCAGCATTTTGTAGGTTTGATTGTTTGTTTTCATTTTGTAAATAGCGCAACACATTATGTAATTGTCTTTGGCCTCTGACCCTGACAGCAGGGAATAGATAAAATTTGTCAAACTTTTCTGTGTCAATAATGGATACGAGGCTTTTGGCTCATCTGTAAATTGGTATTGTTTTGTTTCTTTTTTGTAATGTGCGTTTGGTTTGTGAAGAATAAACACTTTTTCTTTTTCTCTTTTCTATCTACAATTTTTTTTTTATTACTTTAGTTCTGTAGTGCTATTCTGTAACCATCTCACCGTGAAAACTTAGGTGAAGTGAGCGTGGAGTGAGCTGTCATTCCACAGGGATTGACACTATTGACAGCTCACTTCACCCAAGTTTTCACGGTGAGATGTTTACAGAATAGCATGGCTGTTGTGTAAATTGAAGATTGCTTTATTTTAAATAATTTCATGTTTAGTAAATATATTCAACTTTAGTTATAGATAATTGCTTATTTAAATAAGCGTTACTATTAATATTTGCATGCCAAAATATGGCGAAATGTCATCGCACAAGAATACATAAAATCAACTTTATAAATTAAATCAACTTTATCTGAATGTATTTTACCTTCCACTTAATATTTTTTTTTAAACGTTTACTGACAGACAAAGGACACCCTAAACGGCTGGGTCTGTATGAAAAAAAGTATGAAATTTTGCAAAAAAAAATATTATTTGAAAAGATGGCCTAAAGAAGGCTTTTTTTTAAATCACTTGTTTTAGGGGGGTTAAATAGAGGAGAAAGTTGTACGGAAGTTCGCCATATTTGCCGAAAAGAAATGCTATCTTGCGCTTGTATAATAATAATTTAGACTAGCTTGTGAGATTTAACACACATACATGATTGTATCAGAACCTATATCATAAGGTCCGGATATCATCTAACACATTTAGAAACAGTTCACAAGTGATGTCTTCATTTACGGCCAGTAAATGAAGGGTAGCTTGAAACATTTTCCGGTTCGCACAATTGAGCGCCAAAGGAAGTGGCGGGAGATAACGCCCACTGGCTCCCAATGGCTCCCAATGGGTACCACGTTGTTTTCCACTCGTGTACACATGTGGCCCACTTTACCGTACTTAAGGGTAAGCTCAATTATTTTATGGGTAATCTTGTGTTATTATGTATAGCTGTAAAGAGTAAAATTACCGTTTTTACTGCAATTGAGCGGGCTCAGAAAACTATTCTTATACGTAACCTAACCTTACCTTAATTTAAAGTTTTATAAAGTTCGAGAATCATTTTAGAATTTAATGTGTCGCTGCGTAGCGCATCAGTTGCCTGCTACGATAACGTAGTCGCGTAGCGGTGTGTTTATTGCGTTGGCTACGCCTTAGTGACTACGCGCTACGGTGTAGTATATTGCAGCCTTTCGAAATTAAATGCAACGATATTATTTATTTTGTAAATAGGTTATCTTAATGTTAGGTAGTGTTTTTAAAAGCTCAATGGAGGCGACCTATCCGACTACCCCCGAGACGAAATGACAAAACAAACGAAGACTTTACGATGTCTTTAAAAGTTCAGCCATAAAAAATATCAACACATTTTAATGACTGTATTCGTGCAATTTAATAATTAGTTCTCAAACCTGTCTAAAATCTAATAATCATTTCCTAATTAAAAGATAGTATGAAACATATAGAGCAGTGGTGGCCCAGTGGTAGCGGCCGCGACTTACGAGTTCTAGGTCGTGTGTTCGAACCCAGGCAGGCGCTTTACTTTGTGTAAATAATTTCATCGCCACTGCTCTCAAAACGGTCAAGGAAAACATCGTGAGGAAACCGGCATGTCATAGAACCAGAAATTCGAAGACATGTGAAATATATCAACCCGCACTGGGCCCGCGTGATAGATTCTAGCCCACTCTCTCTCGAAGAGAGGAGGCCTGTGTCCCAGCAGTGGGAACATTAGAGGCTGATTATGCTTATGCTATGAAACATATAATAATGTTTTGCTATTATTCGCAAAGCATTATTGATTTTTCATACTATCGAGTAACATTGTCCCTCTACAATATATTATTATCTACCCACAGATCAGCAGAGAGATTCCATCCATCACTCATTACCGCTTTCCTTCATCGTAGCTATTATTTCTTCGGAAATTTCCTCAGATAAGCTTCATGCCGTATAAATGTTCCACTATCAATCTTTTTGACGCCACTTTTGTGAAAGGATATCATTCATTAATGATTGGATGGGAAATGTTTATCTCGACTCAATTTAAGATTATAGTATTATTATTTGAAAAGATATCAATGGTACTTATATTTGTTATGTCCAGTGATATTTAGTCCATAATAAACATTCAAATAAATTTTCTCCAAAACAAGGTTGAATCGTTAACAATTTTTATTTTGTGTGTATATCGATCTTTACGTCAACTTGTAATGGACCGCAGCTGTCATAGACTGCAATGTGATAATTATATTATTATTCCAATTCAGGTCAATGAGCAGCACTCCATATGCCCACGAAATATTAGCGATGTAGGTAATTTTCTATACCGTACTAGTTATGCAGAATAATAACAATTTTTGTGTCAAAAAGAAAAGCTAATATAAATTCTATTGAATATTTTAACATCTCCATAATGCAGCTCCATCAGCAAACAAAAAGTATCTAGACAAAAGAAATAAAAATTTATCTCAAGCAAAACACCCCATAAAAGTGAATGTCTCGAGAACTTTATAAACGCGATAACGACTAAAGTTGTTCCGAGCTTTGTTTCTCCGCTTACATAAACATGACCAGACAACCAAGACCTGCCATGGTCCAAACTATGTTCGAAAACTCTCGAAGAAAAACGAAATTAGATGAAGTGTCAGAGGTCTTGGTAGCGTGGTCGCTGCTCGCCTAGATACGGCGAAGCTACGAAAAAAGAGGATTTCAAGGAGTGTCCGTCTTAAGCTCCGCCCACGCCACGGCACGCCCACAAAGATCCTCTCTAGAAAGGAGCAGAGTGAGACATTTCTTCAGTTTCAGTATAATATAAATGAAGCTGTGAGCGCGCTTCGTATACCGACTAGCATCTCTGTGTGTGGGCACTTAATATAAGCACACATATGCAAACTATTTACACAGACACAGACTATCTACACACTAGGATTTATATTTAGAAAGTTTTCAGTGTGATAACGTCCATGTATTTGTTGAACACACACTTGTGGCGCGACTCATTTACTGGGCTATGTACGTGTAGAAGTAAATTAGAGATAGCGTGGGAGGGAGGTAAATGAGGGTCGCGATCAATAAATGTGACCTCCAGAGAGGTATTTTCGTGAAATAGATATGTGTACCTTGATCATATACATATAGGTACCAACAGACGTATTTAGTTAACATGGTTTTATGTTTTCTATTCTATTCTATTCTATTCTATTGTTTCATGTACCTAACCAAGACCATAAAATTCCACAGAAGTAGGGATATTTAAACTAATATTAAATGTAGAGCTTCTCATACTCGTGCTTGAAGTTACCATTAGCTTAAGTTACCATTTACTGGGTACGTATTTCATTGAGTCGAATGTGCCCTGGCGGCTGAGAATATGTCGTGCTCACTCAAATGTCTCGCTGATGATCCATACGTGATGCTCGTGAACGAGCGCCGTTAGTAGGGACTTGTTTAGTCATCTCTTAGCTGCTTGTTTTAAGTAATTTAAATTTGTTAAATTGTTTTTTTTAATCTTTTTATTACGGACGATTTTAACGTGCACGTCTTTCTACGTTGTTCTCACATCTATAATTTCAACATGTCCAATATTTTAATTTAATAGAGTATCTGTGAAGTTTCTTGCCCGTTCTTCACCATAGCAACCTACTACGCTTTGAAATCGGCAACATCTTTCTGACTGACCGACCCCTTGATCATTCAAAAGTAGCTGTAATTGGTTTCATTGAAATAAATGCTTTAAGTTTGAGTTTATCTACTTATTTTGGAAAAACAAGTGAATCTTTTCTTAAAAGCAGACACCCTTTTCATGCTTGTTTTGCACAAAACCGAAAACGGTATTTGCATTAAGCCCAAAAATATTTTATACTAATTGTGACAGTATCTTCAATGCGGTTCGATCCGGTAATGCATGAATATCTCGAATTCAGTATACTTGAACAATTACTAAACAATTACGATACGCTTTTTTTACACAGCCATATTCAGATTCCTTATCTGCAACATTCAATCTCTATCTAAATCTTCAAAGGTCATACAGGATTATATACCTACAATCAATATTTGCATGTTTCTAAATAAGCTGTTCAAAATCATTACCATTTCTCGGTGAAGATAAAAACCGAAAGAACAGTACATATATTATCAAACTTCTCATCTTTCGTATTTTACACGTCTTGATTACTAATATGCTATTGAATGTATGAGCTTCTAATACAAATTAAAAAACCATCACGTATGGCAGATGGGTAGATATTTTGTTTCCGGCAGTTATCTTTTTCAGGAACAAGCCTTTTTTCAAATATCGAAATCTAAACAAACATCCGCTTGTCAAAACCCTGAAAAAGTAAAAAAATAAGCAGAACAAACGTCACGGTATCCGGAAACGGATCCTCGTTTAATTTTTAATTCGGCGGCAGGCGACGCGGCGCTGTCGTCGCCGTCTTCCTGCCCGTCGCTTCCGGTTGTGAGCACTTCTTTTTTTAAAGGTTGTATTTCCGTTTTGGCACAGAAGCCGATGTCACGCGGTATTGGACATGACTAGGACGAAACGGTTTTGATTTGTCAGTAGACCGAAAAGATAAATGAGTCCACAGTATATTTTGAAGGATTTCGATGGTAAATAAACTTTCTATCATCAAACTGCTACAACAGATCTAATATGACTGAAATACCTTGACAATTAACACTTAATACAAGAAGACAAATATAGTAAAGCGGTACATACATCATGTCATTTAAAACATTGTGCAAGTTAGATAAACATTACATTTTCGCGTTAAAAATACTTCATACACATGTGTATTTTTCCACCCGTAGTGATAAACCGGTTCCACAGCTCTGAGTTCGCTGAACATCCAGCATTATAAATGACTAAGGCCGTTCGTGATTATTTTCCGCCGACCGGGGTTTTTTCTCAGCGGATGAAAAATCCGCATCTGCCGGATATTATCATTAATTATGAATCAGGAGGTTTCACAGTCAACGGTCTGACGTTTATAAATTGTACGAGACAACTTTTGGTCGTCAGGAGACAGGAAGCTATTTTTAATTTATTTATGAATAGATTTCAGTTCATTATGTATTAATATTTGTTTACCCATTTTGGTGATCATAACATTGTTTTGGTAAAGTTACAGAAACTGTAGATATTCTGGTGTTCAGTAATACAAACCTATTTTGACAACCTTCTTTTTTTCTTTTTATTAACTACTAGCCACCGGCCCGCCCTCATAATATGGTGATAAATAATAATAAAATAATAATACCAGCCTGTTACTGTCCCACTGCAGGGCAAAGGCCTCTTCTCATTCAGAGAAGGCACGAGCATTAATCACCACGCTTGCTCAAGACGGGTTGGCGATTTCAGAGTTATATTAACTATAAGTCCAGGTTTCCTCGCGGTGTTTTCCTCACCGATGTCAGTAATGTCCAAGATAAACTCAGAAAGTACATATGAATTGAAAAACTCACATTATAATATTAAACTCACATAATAATAGTATGTTTCATACTCATACATTTTCGGGAATGAATTCTCTAAATGATGATAACAACCGCATCAACAACGCGGTCAGAGAGACACGAAAAACGATTTTAATTTATAATATGTACCTATAGATTTCAAAATTGTAACCAATTTGTTCATTGGACTGAGATTGTTATTAGGCAATGTATAGAGAGCCGCTAGCGGCACTCTATACATTGCCCCCAATCGGATAAAGTGCCTCGGCCCAGCTAAAGTGCCGTAAGCAATGCATTTTTATTGTCACTGTCACTTGTTATTTTGTTTGGTTAGTTGTATTGTAAAACACCACATTCCCAAAATATTACATTCTTTTGTGCGTAAACGGACCCTGGTGTCGTTGTGTGGCCACAGTTCTAACCTAACCTAACCTACCTTTCAGCCATTTTCATTCGCTAAGCCAAGGAGTTATGGCTAAACTTAAGTTTAGCCGGCTATAGATGAAAGAAATTAATATTAGCCTCTCCTCAAAAACAAAATAACAAGTGACAGTGAGTGACAATGACAATGCAATGCTCAACAATCAAACAAAATAACACGTGACAGTGACAATGACAATGCAATGCTTACGGCACTTTAGCAGGGCCGAGGCAGCGCCACTACTATGCCGCAAATATCTATAGAGTTCTACTTCGTTGTTTTTATTCTGTGTATTTTATTTAAAGGTTGCTTCGCATTCGCACCTCTGTTATACTCAACCCTAAGATCCCCGTGACACTACAAATCAATACCCAAAACATATCTAAAGCTGCCCTCAAGCGATGGATCTCTTTTCGGGCACGTAAATCAAAGCGGCAAAGACAAGGGCCGGCTAATGTCCGCCAAGGGCCAGTTGCTGGGCGGAGGATGAATGGCCCCGTCCGCTGCGGCCGCGGGATGGATGGGATGGCCCTCCGAGACCGGCACACCTGGCTGCGCGCAGTAAATCTTCAGGTAACCTGCTGTAATTAAAGGTGTGGGTAATTGTTGTGGTGAATGTTTGGGAAAATTATGTTGTTGAAGCGGTTGTTATTAGTTGATATTAAACATATATTATGTTGTGGGTTTTGTAGGTGGAAAATAACAAAACACATCATTTTTAATTAACATTTTATTGTAACTTAAAGTTACATCAATCTTTCATTAACTTGAACAGCAATGTACCCCACAGAGTAGAGTTAGGAAGGATGTAAGTTACCTGTTTTTATACCTATAATCTTTCCAAGAATCCCTTTCAAGGTAAAAAAGTTACAATTTAATAACCAGCCTACTATATATCAAAATCTAAACACTATACATCAATATAGCCGTGGCACTAGACCATCCCATATTAAAGAGACCGCACACAAAGGTAACCCGAAACATTACCGAATCAAAGCCCACATTCCTTCGTACTTAAGTTTCAGATTGTCATTCCAGAGTAGCGTGTTGTCAAGTGGAAGCCATGATGTATGTTTGCCGCGGTCCCCCGGGCACTGTGAGCTCGTCCCGGGAAGGATCCTCGCGATTTATACCCCGGATTGTGCTGTCCACTTCAAACAAACACGCCGTTATATTGTAATATGAGGTAAACAAGAATTTGTGGTGAGATGAATTTTCCTGGTACAAAGCTTCGTCTGAAATTATAGGTTAATTTTCTTATGGCACATAAACGATTTTTGTCCTTTGTTATGAGCCAACTAGCTGCTGCACGCGACTTCGTCTGCGATCCAGGAAAAGTAGCCTGTGTCCTTCTCCAGGTCATGGTCTACCCATGTGCCAAATTTCATCCAAATCCGTTTAGCTGTTTTAGTGTGAAAGCGTAACAAACAAATAAACTCACTTTCGCATTTATAAATAACTAGCTGCCCGCCCCGGCTTCGCTCGAGTAGCACTAAGTACGTATCTACGGCGCACCTACCTGCCTACCCTACCTACCCTACCTACCCTACCGACCCTACCGACCCTACCTACCCTACCTACCCTACCTACCCTACCTACCCTACCTACCCTACCTACCCTACCTACCCTACCTACCCTACCTACCCTACCTACCCTACCTACCCTACCTACCCTACCTACCCTACCTACCCTACCTACCCTACCTACCCTACCTACCCTACCTACCCTACCTACCCTACCTACCCTACCTACCCTTCCTACCCTACCTACCCTACCTACCCTACCTACCCTACCTACCCTACCTACCCTACCTACCCTACTAAAAAGTATCCTATGTCCGTCTCCTGGTTCTAAGCTACCTCCCCACCAATTTTCAGCCAAATCGGTTCAGCCGTTCTTGAGTTATAAGTGGTGTAACTAACACGACTTTCTTTTATATATATAGATATTAGTAAGGATGCTTTTTGGTAGTCAATGGTAGATGTTTAGAAATTACATGCATTAAAAATTGGTAAGAGCATAGATGTATCATTAAAACTAGAGTCAGAGACTATTCAGAAGGTGTTATGAATATTTTTTTATAATTTTTCACTTTACGCCCTCAGAACCACTGCATGTCGTTGTCTGATTTTCTCAATTCGTTTTAAAATTGAAAGCATAGTTTTCTTAATAATAACAATGTTTACTAATAACAATATTTCTATCAATAACTCAAGGAAAACTCCAAACACAAACACCCTTAGAGCCCAATCATTTATATCGTGATGTCCGTCATTACCCGCACAGTGCGCGCGCGGCACTAAACTTGTGAACAAATAAATCGCGCCAACACTTGCTTCTTCCCATCGATATGATTAATAGGCGCTCTACTAACTATCTGCTTTACCCTTATGAATTAAGATGATATTGGTGTCTGAGATTGTTATGTAATGAAAGGAAAGTAATTATTATTACTGGAGTATATTTATGTAATGTGTCTGTTTGAGTATCTCTTCCGTTTGTTGTTTTCATTATGAATAAATCAAGACACTGGAAAAATCGGTTTAGTTACTTATCTAAATGGTATTTGATTAACAACAGGACTTCGGTTATTAGTGCTCAAGCTACTTCTAAGTTCTAAGTTTAGGGGGTTTGGTTTCCGCACTTAGTCCTACAGTGGACCATTGTGCGTGCTCAAGCTACTTTTGAACCCTTCTAATTATAACCTGAATGATGCAATTTAAGACGATTCAAATGCCTATGAAAAATATATTAGTTAATAGAATTGCTTATGCATGCTGCACTATCATAATAATAATATGCTATATGCGACTCATAGAATCAAGTAGTACCAATAACTTAAATCGCATAGTTAACTTAATGACGACCACATCATGGCTGACCAATAGTCCGTAGCGTTCCGGCTGCTGGCGCCCAACGTGGGGCCAAAACATAGTGTTGCCAGCATCGACATTATCGCCCACCAACACCTATAAATAAATATGGCGGCAAAAATGGCGCCCGTTTATCAGCCACCGGAAGTGGACACTGGGGAACGGAAGCCCAGTAATAAATGTTATTAGATAGCCCCTGGGCTTAGTTGGGCTCGGATTATGTGCGTTTTTTTCGTACTTCTTTCGTCCGCCGGTTTTTGTTAATGTGTCTGGGTTTGAAAATAAATTGCTCCCGACAATTTTGGGCGAGTTTGTTAGGTGTGGGATTTTAACATGGGACTTATTTTTAACGTGTGTTTAGACTGATTTGCCTTTAACACAGATTTAAATTAGAAAAAAAAACATAAGACTACAACAGTTAAGGTGTAGGTTGCGTTACTGAATACAGTTTATAGCTTTCCACAAACTCTTTAAAACTCCTTTCATTTAAAACGCAACAAAAATCATTAAAATACCATTATCGGAAAAACATAATAAATTATCATAATAACCCAAACGAATTCACGTTAAAACAGTAATCCTAACTAATATTATAAATGCGAAAGTGAGTTTGTTTGTTACGCTTTCACGCTAAAACGGTTGAACAGATTTGGATGAAATTTGGCACATGAATAGACCGTGACCTGGATTAGGACATAGAATACTTTTTATCCCGATAGTCCCACGAGATCGAGACTTACACGAGTGAAACCGCGGGGCGCAGCTAGTTGTCAATAATAATCCCAATACAAAACGCACAGTGAGCAAAATGAAAAAAGCCGGCGCAAAAAGTTCACATACAAATAGTGGATGTTTGCTCAATACTTCTGGCTGTCAAAAGCATTGGCAAACGATGCGTCGGTTATTTACCTATGACGTGCAGGCAGCTACAAATTGGCAGATGCTACTGTTGCAGGCCTATTTTTTTTAAACCTTTCTCCTCTATGACTACGGTATAAGGTTGAAATTCAACTGGCTGTGTTTGGTTTGCGTTGGATCGGGTCAAACGCTCGATTTGATTCCACCATGATCGAGTTATAACAGTTGCTTACACGGTGTTTTATGAAATTTTGTGGACCTAAATATGAGTTTTGTGTGTTTATTTTAAACTTGAATCTTCTACATCAGATAAGCCATTTGTGGTAACCTATTTGAATATACTTATCAAAAAGTCCTATGAGCAAATGATCTTCAATTGAAAAATTTGTTAGTAAATACGCGGTCAGTCCATATATATATTACTTCCAGAAGATTAAAATGAAAATGGCCGCTTCGAAAAACATCATTTTAAACTCAATGCAAGAGCACGTTCCGTCAATATTAATACATTAACATTTCCCAATAAATTGATATTAACCGGTAAAGCCCTGGGTGACCCTCAAGCACGTCAATTAGCACGTTAATTAGTTGTTTATCAGGCCTTTAACGGTTAATACACTATCAATAGTCTAAAGCGTCACATAAAATATTGTTGAACATCGGTTTTCCTACGTACGGGCGGAGGTATCGCAGTTTGAGCGCGATAGCCGATAGTGTCAATACTGGCAAGCCTCCAGCTATGAACTGCTGGTTATAGGCTATTTACATATGAACTCAAGCGATAGTGAGCCACCATGAATAAAATATTTAACTACTGTTAGAGGTGGTCGGATATAATGGAGAATGGAAGTACCTACTTGTGGATACTATGGATTTCAGCTAAATACCTAATAAGAATTTCTTAATAGTTGGATATTTTGTGAGAACAGGTGTAGGTAATGAGGTTTTTTTTGTCGATTATCTAAAATAATGATCTGTCAAAGTTTGCCATGACAAACGGGTTGACCAAAATCAAAAATTCACACTTCAGTTGGCAAGACCCTAAGCTCGTTACCTTGGCCACTAATTACACCCACATTTCTGTAGCTTAAAATTGCAACCCTCTCGTGTCCTCTGTCCCTTTCCGACACGCTTAAAACAATACCAACTGTTGCGAACGAAGGTTTGTGTGTGCGGGTGCGTGTGTGTGCGTGGGTAAACACCGGTTTAAGCCTAACTGGCCTTAATGAATCGTAATGGCCCCTATAATTCGCGGCGTAACTAACTGGCCATGTGGGGACGCCCCCGCCCCCCGCGAGCGCTCCCCCGCTGTTCTACCCGGTATTTGGAAGCGCGCCATATCGCGACTATGACAGCGGCGATTCTTTTTTTAAATTTTCAGGCCGGCCGCGTTTGGCGCTACAATTTGCGGTTCGTGCTTAGATTACAACGTCAAAATATTGTCGCTCGGTAAACACGAGTTTTAGTTCACACACGTGTTCAACCGTTAGTTTATTTACCGCTGTTTTTTCGACAAATATAAGTAAACAGACCGCTGCGCTGCTATGTTGTTTTTGAAAACCAAATAACATTTATTCTAAAACAGTTCTGAATAAATATCATGCTTTAAAAATGCTTGGGGGCCTTATTTTTCGATTTTCAGAATTCGTATTTTCACGTGGTATGTTTAATTTATCAGTTTAAAATATTTTATAACTTTTAATAAATTTCTGACATTTGCCACGGCATAAAAACCAGTATGATCTTAATAAAGGAACGTTTTAAAGAGTTACAAACGTAAAGTGCAACATCCTGCTCCCCAACTTTAAACTAAAGCCCGAAGGAGCTCGTTATTCCTTCTGTAATTTATTTAATTGCTCTGTGGCGGTAATTATTCATGAAATTACGGCAATTACGTCTCTGGAAACAATTATTTATTGTGCAAACTTGAGTCTTAACTCACATTTTATTCCATAATGCATCATCAGATAACCGGGTGGACGGAAGAGTATCGTTACACTGAAATAGCTACAATTTGTTACTTTGTAACTAAATTGTCTTGTGTTTTCTGTTTGCTCATTTCTTTATAATTACCTACACTTTGGTTTGTTTTGCGATGGAAAATGGTGATAAAAATGTAGGTGTTACGGTGTCGCTTACTTGTGTTTTGGATCTCAAACCAAATATTAGACTGAAAGTGTGTGCTGAAAAACAAAGAACAATACAAATAAAAAATTAAGAAGCGTCGTTATGTGAGCTAATAATTTTCAAGAAAATTACTGCACCTTTACTGAAAATAGAAAATTATATTAATTCTATTTCCATTTCGAAAACCCAGAAATTCACGTAAAGCAGAGTACAACTGCGATCATTTCTCTAATACCGTCAGAGTCGGGTTCGCCTGGACAAATTGTTATCAAAACGAAGGAAAACAACCGTGGAGTTAGATTCGGCGTGGTTCGACAGTGTCCATCCTGCATATTAATCACAGGACGGCGCCATCTGCCGGCGGTCGCCGCTCTTACCGGACCTCACCTAAATTAAAATATTCTGCATTTCGCTACGACAAACATGCGACATTTGGTGCTAATCGTCGTGGAGGATTCTTGGGTTGCGTCTCATTTTCGGGGGTAATTTATAAATGTAGATATGTATTTGTACGAGTACATATTAGGTTTATTTGGATTTTAATGCAGATGCATTTTGAAATAATAGGACGGAAATAACATTTCTGTAAAAAAGGACATAGATACACGAGTATATAGGTAATCCCAAGATACGTACGAACGTATCTTGAGATTACCTATGTACCTATCCTAATCTAATCTAACTAAGAATAAAGATAAGCTCGTGAATACCTATGTATACCCGTTTTGGCTGCAATTCATACGTACGTAAGTTCAATTACAAACACATAAAACTGCCAAATAAATCGATGATATATTGAAGCAAACAAGAGGCGATCACAATAAAAGGCGACACAAGCACGCCTAGCCACATTGTTCAAACAACGCTACAAATGAATAGTTAGGTAACCCGTCCTACGTGATAAATTCATTTTTGGGAAGGTTTAATTTGTTTGCAGCCGCCGCTATTTCGAATACGCCATTTCTCATTGAACAGATTACGGAGATTACGAATTCATTAGGGATGCTATATCTTTTGTTCGTGGCGTTGGGACGCGGCTAATTGATATTTTGGGCACACATGTAGTTCGTTACCGTAATAATTGGTTCGGCAATTAATTTTCGAAAGAGTCGCCGATCCTTTGAGCTGAGTTTTGTATGGACTCGCGGAAATCCTGTGGGTTTTCATAAAATGAAAGTTGTCGCAATGTTTGCAATTAATTACGAATATACTTTTTATTTTTACTGTACTTTACATTAGTAAGTATATCTCTTTACATACCCAACTACAAAACATTATATTATCCACAATGCGATACAGTCAATAAGCTAATAGACACATAGTTTGGTATGGTTGTCCTGATGCCGGATCCGGTCGGATTCCGGCCGTGTTCGGGACAGCGCACACCGCAGCAGAAGAGCCGCGGGAGCGCGGACAGGAATTAATTGCGGCGTCTGAGGTGTCCCGTAATTATCGTGCCTGTGGACGTGCAGCCGATATCCGCGGGTATGTGGTTGGCTTAGAAATATTTTGTGTTTCTGTTATTGAGATGTTTGGGTAGTTACTTTTAGGCCCAAATATTGGGTGACGGTTTTAGGCCCAAATATTGAGCCAAAATCTGCGATTTTTCGAGTGAGCTAGAAATATTTTGATATAGCGATGTTTATTTGGTTTTGGTCTTGAAGATAGCAAGGAACGAATGGACACAATGCTGGATGGAAAATTTATACTTGGATGGTTTGAAGGTTCGTTACAAACTTAGGTTTTTTTTTTTAGGAAAGCAAAATGCTTGATATGCTTTGCTGTTTCTGGTTTTAATAAAGTTATGTTATTTTGTCCAGGTAACCGAAATAGTTTTTTCAAGGGAATGTTTTTGTAATCAGCAGATGTTTTTTTTTTTAGCAAAATCGAAGTCCAACAGAACCATAACGTCTCTACATAAAATTACATAATTTCAAAGTTAGGACGTAGCATAGCTACAAGATGCGCTGGGGCATACAGAAGCGCCACGCGGTAAAGACAGGGGTCGCATCGCTCGGCACGGGCATCGAACCGCAACCGACCTGCGCTCGACGCCGACTGAATTAATTGCTCAACCCACGTCGCACTCCGCTTACCTCAAATTTCCTTGGAGAAAATTTTACTGTTGATATTGTGATTAGGGTTAAATTAAGGCGAATTTAGGGAAAGGATTTTTGATTATGGGATCATGTTTCATTAAATAATTACGTATTTTTAACTGGCTTTTCTTCTGACTCCATTCATTACAAGTTGGTTCAGGTGTATAAAATAATTCACTTTTATTCGCAATTACTATTGCCATTTCAACTAAAGCACGCTTAAAATTTAATTCTTAGTACTAGGGATGCAATGATACCGATACGATAATCGTATATCGGCGATTATCACAATTTTTTACTATCATTCGTTATCGTAAATACTACTAAACGATATGTACGACTTAAGTTGAATCCGCAGTGGTAGCCCACGAAATTCAAATTTTCTTACTTTTTTTTGCAATTTGCAGGTCAGTGTCAAAAAAAAGTAAGTAAGTAAGCAGTGGTGTTTCTTGATCAAAATATGATTGACAACCATAACAGATATGTATTTACAGAATTATAACAATTAGAATCATTAATAAATCTCTCTAAGTTTGCATTGTTTGATTTGTTTGTTAGTTGTGTATGTTCATTTTATTGTATTGTATTTTTATTTTTTTAAATTATCTTAGTGTTTTTTAAATTGTGTTTATTGAATGACTTTTTCATGAAATCATTACATTTGAGAACGTAAGAAAGGTTGAATTCCGCGGGCGGGTCCACCTTAAAAAAAATGTTTTCTCAATAAGAATTTGCCTATAATAAACTACGACTTTAATTATATATAAGATAATATTGTTTTAATTAACAAGTGAATACAACAATTTCTAAATGTTAATTAATTATTACAAACAAACAAACCTTCAATAAAATGCTATTATTAAAAATCGTATCGTAATTCTTTATCGTATTTAGCCATTACGATGTACTCGTCATTCGTATTGGTATCGTAATAGCCCTAATGTTGCATCCCTACTTAGTACCATTTTTTTTTTTTTTTTGTGGCTGGTAAATTATCAAATAACTTCTCCCGCTCTGGGCGGAGCGGGAGGGCGTGTCAGACTTTTACTGACTAAAACCCACCCGTGTTCCCTCCGTTGCCTGTGTGCCGGGGTCGCGATATCCCTTTCAGACAAACCCGCAACCCCGGCAGGCATTGGCCCTTCCGGACCCCGTCAGTTGGTGCTGACGTATCTTTGAGGCGCGCGTGGAACACAACGCGCCGTCGACCCGGGCCTGGTCCCTATCGGACGGCGAGCTACCCATTGCTCACCGTCCGCAAGCCCGCGCCTACGGTGGCCGGAAGTCGGCTCTCGACTCCCGACGCCCGGGGCGTCTCCTGCGGCGACTAGGGGCGCGAGGGCGCGCATTTTGCCTCTCCCTCGCGCGCTCCGCCTCCTCCTTCGCGAGCATTACTGCTTCGCAGAAGGAGGTGACGGCCTCCCATGCACTCTCGCTCCGGACCATGGCCTGAACCAGGGCCGGACGCGAGAGATCGCCGCCGCCGATCGCCTCCGTGAGGACACGGCGGTGCTCCGCCCAAGCTGGGCAGACCTCCACCGTATGCTCCACCATGTCCTCCGGGCGATCCACACAGTGGTGACACCCGGGCGTTTCCTCCCTCTTTATCCTGAACAGGAACCTCCCTAAACAACCATGTCCGGTGAGGACCTGTGTCAGGCGGAAGGTGAGGACGCCGTGGCGCCTCTCTAGCCACTCCTCAAAGAGGGGACTTATCGCCACAATTGTGGCGTGCCCAATCCCTACTTAGTACCTAAAGTTTATTCAAAATACTTAGTATTTTAAACAATAAATAATGGATAACACGTTAAAATTGAAGATAATGCCTCATGATATAATATATGAACAGGTATGAAGATATGAAGGCATACTCGCATACACAAATTGTCTGCAAGCACGCACACATTTTCTTAACGAGCTATACTGTTATCTTTAACCGTAATCCCTTCACGTCGATATTAATACACAATCTGGATAATTCTACACCTTTACCTGAATACCTAATTGAGGTCTCAGCCGATCAGTATTCGTCGCCTGTGCGTTCTTACCGGGAAGATAAGCCCGGGCTCCCGTCGCCTGAATCCCGCGATACTTGTGACTAATCGCCGGGATTCACCTCGCGCCGTCTCACGATAATCCCGGACAAATTATAGGGGTGCTTATTACTACGTGGGGTTTCGTGATCATTATTTAACAGTCAGTTGAGGAAAGTCCCAACGTTCGTGTAGATAAACGCTGTGTTTATAGAAATATAAATAAATGCCTGCAAGAATGTTTGCTGTGTAAGCCCATTTTACATCATGCTTTACTGAAATATTTGGTATCATACATGAATAGCCAATGAAACATTGCATTTATTATACCAATAATTAATTATTTACCTAATTAATTCAAACGATTAATTAATTTAATTGCAAAATGACAATCCGAAGCTTCATAGCCAGACGCACAAAAAACAGAAACTACGTTCATTTCGCTCACAGATATAGAATCCAAATAGCCAATGAAACCGGAACCATAAAATAAAAGACCGGCGACTCATAAATAAATACACTGAAAAATGCAAAGGGAAAAATAAAAAGAGGAATAATGGAGGGTATAAAAGAGGACAGTTTGCGTCACAAAGCCGCATGCGGGCCTCAGATATTGACAGTAAATTTCATTCATACGGCATTAGTGCCGCACCATCAGATCCAGGGATATCTCCCGCAAACAATGCGGCTACGAAACTGTGGAGGCGGTAACGGTATTTGGACCATCGTACTTAGAAACAATTTAGAGCGATTATTCTGAAAGTGGGCAACGTTGCAAATAGATGTCAATTTCGCTTTTCTTTTATTAGTTTGGCAAGATTACTGTATGAAATTATGACATTTAGCTAACTAGCGAACTAGAATATTGATTATGAAATGCAATAATTAATATCGTAACACCGAATATTTAGTTATAGATGTAAAAAAAGTATTTGGAATCTTTCCAAATGCCTTTTTTATACCTAAAATGGGTACAACATCAAATTCAATGTTATAATTGCAATTCATTATTAATATTCTAGTTCGCTAGTTAGCCACATTTCTTATTTCCATACAGTAATATTGCCAAATGAATCAGAACAGATATTTTTTTGACATCTAAAGTCTTTGCAATGTTGCCAACTTTTAGGATAAACGCCCTTAACATTTTGAGTTTTATTTTTTTGAGAAAAATACGGCCTTGACACTTATTCGGCTATCCTTACGTAAACTATCGAGGAGCATTATACTACGTATCCAATTAAAGTTCGTACTTATTAAAAACTTTAAAAAAAGTCTACTAATTTTCTGCTACAAACTCTGGGAAAATTCTGGGAAGTGGGTCCATGAGAATAGACATACAGAATAAGTATTTATTAAACCTCAACCCCGACTCTGAGCAAATGTGAAAAATAATTACCAGCCTTTTTTTTTACAAAAAAACGAGTGAATATAATAAAGCGTAGGTATTTAAAATTATACGTAGCAACAATATGATTTTCGTAGCTCCACGTAACCGCTGTGGATGGCGTAGCGGCATCTACGCCAAACCGCTACGCGGCCTACACGCGCCGACCAATTTAGCGTAGCACACCACAGAGAAAAACGATGGACTGAGAACGAAAATAACAGCTTTGAACTGTTTGAACAAGGACGTATTGGTAACAGAGGACTTTGTATGTGTGAGTGGTGCGTTACTTTGGCTTGTGTTTCTAAATGTCGTGGTATATGAAAATATTATTTTTACGTAGGCACAGTCACGTAATGTTTTTTTTTTAGTTTAATTCTAGTAAAAATATATTAATTTATGTCATTGGTACTACTATGTTTTATAAGCGTGATCGCTATATTACAAATATATTGTACCCATTGTATATATTTTTATTGAACAAAAGGATAATTCCCATAAGAACGTTAGCTCCAAAAACACACAATGGCTACGTCTGTATTTGACAATTACAAATCACACAAAACACAACATTATCCCTATCTCGTTTGTTTGAAGTCACAAATAAAACATAATTCGTATGAAATCCCGGGACAAGCTTTGGGCCCATTCTTCAAGTTAAGCCAATATTTGGCGAGGCCGGGACAACTTCCGCGAATGTGACCCGGTAATTTATCGGCGGACAAACTGAAGTTTATCGAAAGAACGAGAATAACTTTATTATATAGTGACCGGAAGTGGAGGGTGGACGTTCACCCGCCAGACGCAACTGTGCGCTCGGACACACAAGTGTTTCATAATAGTTTGAGCACTGCTATTTGTTTTTATATGACAAAAACACAAGCCATTTTTTATGAAATACCTCAGGTATTTATGACACATGTTTCGTCTTACCATTTAGAACCAATATGTTAATAAATATGCGTAGGACTAGAACTAAAGCAATATACAATGTGAAATTTAATTCGTTTGCATCCTCTAAGGGGTCATTGTACTCATCATTATGAACAACTTTCACTATGGGGCCAACCCTGAAATCTCGAAAAAAATCAGCTGTTCCCTACATTATAACGAGCTATGCGAACATTAATGTATGGAATAGTAGATTTTTTTTTTCGCGATTTCAGTTTAATAAATTAATTCTCAAATAGAATTGTATTGAATTAATTGCATGGGTGATTAAAAATTCACAAACCTTTTGATTAAAGAGCCAACAAAAAGTGCAGAAACACACCACAATTTGATTCATTCAAACGCATCTAATCCTTTGAAGAATCTCCGTGCACAACTGTACAGTTTTGCGTCGTTCCATTTTTATGGAGTCGGAGGCATTTCCTAGCAATAATGAAATATGTCGCGTCCACCGGCCGGCCCTCATTGTAAACACATTTCGGAAATCGTCCTCATACGAGAACGTCGTGAGGAAATCGTCCACGTTTTAGTAATTTTATTTCGAGGAATCTTGCATTTTCCTTTGTAGTAAATATTCCGAGTATGAACGTGTTGTATACATTTATGCAAGAGTGGAGTTATGGCATTTGTGACATTGTAGCCCAGTGGTAACGGCCGCGACTTATGAGTTGTAGGTCGTAGGTTCGAACCCAGACAGGCGCTTTACTTTGTGTATAATTATATTATCACCACTGCTCTCAAAACGGTGAAGGAAAACATCGTGAGGAAACTGGCATGTCCTAGAACCAAAAAAACGAAGACATGTGACATTTACCAACCCGCAGTGGGCCCGCGTGGTGGATTACGGCCCACGCCCTCTCACCGAGAGGAGGCCTGTGTCCCAGCAGTGGGAACATTATGGAAATATCATGCGGCTGTTAACAGCTACCGTCATAATTAAAACAAAAACCACTACAATTTTCAATTCCAGTTACCAGAAACATTCAATCTCATCCCTTTTTCCAAGACCCAAACAGATCTATTACCTACATTGCTCCGAATATTTGAGGTAAATGAAAAGTGTCCAATAAACTTTGATTTGGCGTCTACTCGGCGCCGAACGGACCCGGACACAACGGACCTTTAGATATGATACTGTCAAGTCTTTCACGCTCCACTACACTTATTCATGGAGACGTCGACGTGACGTCTTTACTGATACTCGAAGGTTGGAAGGACGTAAATTGTTTCGTTTCAAATTATTTTTGTTGATTTTTAAAGTTATCTTACGGTTTATTTACAGATATGTGTAGAGCCGAAGCCGTTAAATGTGTTAAAATTGTGTTTTAAGGCTCGTACTGACCAGTGCGACGCGACGGCGCGACGCGACTCGAACAATACCATTTCTAAGAAAACTTGACGGTATAACAATAACCAGTGTCGCGTCGCGCTTAACTGCACAAAGCTTTATGCAATACTCAATGGATAATAACGATATATTATGTTAACCCCCTTACTTATAATAGCAGTTAAGTTAGGACAAAACGAATAAACGTTGTTCATGACTTTACACATTAGTACCTTACCTTAGGGTTAGTATGTAAGGCATTAGGTACTTTAAAAATGGTGGTGGTAGAAAAAACGTTTTTTTTATACATTTGTCCTTTCATTTTTCATGACAATTGAAACTAGCCACCAAATGCTAATTAAGCGTCTATACAATGTCGCCCATGGGCATGTGCCCTCCCGTATTTTCCTGAATATTCATGACAAGTTATCAAACTCAAACTCAAAGCATTTATTTCATATAAACCAATTACAGGCACTTTTGAATTGTCAAGGATTATCGCAAATAAACTTAAAAAGGGGTTCTATCTTTCATTTTTTTTTTAAATTTCTTATTTTTTTTTTTCTATATCCCGCTATGATTTTATGGAATTACACATATGTTTTTTTTTTTAAATACTTACTGTTTTTTTTAGAAAAAAATATCTTCACCTCCGTTTTTTTTTTCATAGTCGACAAAATTTACTAAAACATATTAGTTTATCCTATAAAATAACTCATAAGCTTTTAGAAATAATAAACAGAATCCAAATTGAGCAAATAACATAGGAGAGATGGCAAACGCAACTAAATAAATTAAAAATTGAATAACATGAAAATTATTACAGATCCCGCCTTTTAAAGTTAATTTTCGATAATTTTTCATGAATATTCAGCAAAATACGGGCGGGCACATGCCCATGGGCGACATTGTATATAAATTATAGTTTGGAAGCAACCAGTTACATTCTATAGTCATACCCTTGTCCGGTGCGCAGTGAGTCCACTGTTTCGATAAAGGCTCGTTTAATACTACAAAGTGATCTGAAGCGAGTCCACTGTCGCCCCGAGCGACGCTTTACCCGGCTCTTATGAAAATTTTGTCAAGAACGCACTAGCCACCCGACTTGAAACCTCTTTTGATATGGTGGGTAATTGAAAAAGAACAGTTGTATGTTCTTATAATATAATCTGAAAATGTGTTTTGAAATATTTTTGTAACTTTTACTCTTGTGTGTGACTTTCACCCGAATACTGAAACGCCACTCAAAACTTAAGCGTTACTTAAAACTAGTTTCAACCAATCAAAAGGCTTTAAACGAGTCATAAGTAACGCTTAAGTTTTGAGTGGCGTTTCAGTATTCGGGTGTAAGACTCTACAATTTATAAAATTTAAGGTTTTCATTCAAAGAATTAGGTAGGTTTTTAAGCACATCCCAGAGAAAAATACTAAACACAGTAAACTATTGTGCAGAAAATGCAAAATGCGTTAGTAATAAAAGTACCAATGAAACAAAGTAAAAGTGAAATATTACCTGCAGGTAAATACGGTAACAAATAGACATTAATTAAACGCCGTAGGAATGAACGCACGGCTCCATTTGTTCAGACCTTCCGTACCACGTGCACCATTTATAACTATGCAGTCAGCTGATAAAACTTCCTGCTATTATTTTTAGAGATCCGTAACCCACACATTATTTTCTAAAATCAACGATACTGGGTCACTAGTTATTTTTGAGGTTTATCGATATATCAGGCAAAATGTACTTTGTTACTTTTCCTTCTAGGTAATTATTGTTTTATATAAATTTTGGGAACTCTGCTACTGAACCCCTCATAAAAACTTTTTTGTTTCATAAATGGTACATACTATTTTTTTTTTCAAAGTAATGTGATTGTATAATTATGATTCTCATTTTGTGTAAATCTATTTATTTTTAACTATTTTAATATGTATAAGAGGTAATAAAACCCAATTCGATTAGCGTCTTTTATAGATATAAGTAGTCAAAACCGATAAACATATCATGTGCAACAATTCAATTACACAGTTCATCCTCTGCCTAGCCTTTTCCCAACTATGTTGGGGACGGCTTTCAGTTTAATTAGATGCAACTTAATACCAGTATTTTACATGGAGCGACTGCCTATGTGACCTCCACAACCCAGTTACTGGGTAATGTAATACGATGGTAAGAATGGTTATCAGACTTTCGGGCTTCTGACGACCCGTAAGGACTGTCAAAGATCAACGAATAACAGCCGGGACCAACATCTTAACGTGCATTCGGGGGCACGGAGGGGTCTTGGTATGTAAACAACCCATCCACGGACCAACTGCGGCAAACGTACCTTAACCTGATTTTACTTAGCCACAAGCCCACAATTCAATTACACAGTAAACATTCAAATAAAAGAAAGTACCTACTTCAACCTAATAATATTTTCATACGGAACCAACGGCGGCGAACCATGAGATTTTCCCTTCTACATCGTGTAAATACGTTTTGGCTCGTTTCCGAGCTTACCGGAAAATATTGGCAGACTTTTTATTTTTTTACTGATTGCGTCCAGATTCTACGGTTTTCCTTTTACAGTCTATTTTTATTTTATCTTGTTATCGTTCTTAATTTTAAAACTGAGTAGATTCTGTCGTAATTGCGGCTCAGATAACTTTATATGAAACAATATAAGGCATACCACTGTAATTTTATTCCCACGGTTTTCATGTTTGTAAAAGTATAAAGTTCTTCTAACTTCAGACCGTCAGACTGCCAAGTCATAGGTCTCCAGTTCGAATCCAAGGCACGTCTGACTTTTCGGATTCATGTGCGTATTGTATAATTATCACTTGCCTCAAAAACGGTGAACGAAAACATCGTCAGGAAACCGGCATGCTTGAGAGATATTTCTCGACGGCACGTGAAGCCAAGTCAGAGCCCCATGGGCGGCTTTAAAACTCTCACACACACACACACAGGTTTATCACTAACCACACGAAAAGAAGAAGAAGAAGAACTTAACAGACAGCTGTGCTGCTGGAGAGTTTATTGCACCAATTCTTCTTCGCAGCTAAAGCACTGGAACTGGTGAAAGGCGGGCGTTTTGGGGGACTGTCCTATGTAATTTTGATATTCAAAAAGTTCTGATTCTCAGCCTAGTTTGAATAAATGACACTTGATTTGTTGATTATGGTACTTTTTTTGCCAGGAAACACTACACGTTATACAGAGTGTACCTAGGTTTCGCATCATTGCCATGGAACAAAAAGTCACGTCATTTAAAATAAATCATCTCTTTAACTTCAAAAAGTTTCCGGTCCATTTTTTCTCACCCAATGATTTAGTTTACGTGAAGCACAAACAATATAGAGCGTGAACACGTGTTAACAGCGCCATAACCGTGTGAGTTAACTGCCGAACTTAGGGCACTTTGTGAAATATGACGCAGTGCGAAACGACCCTTATCGCCTAGCTGATTTTGTTTTATGTTCTGCCACGGACTTCGGCGCGGAAACGTGCATGTATAGATTGAAGACGAAAAAACTTGAAATTGAAAACTTGATAAAGTTTTTCAAATCAAAACGTCAATCAATAAATTATTCTGTGAATGAATTTAAATTATTTGCAATTCAAGTTCACTAATTTATCTAAAAAAAAGGCAGTACTTTACAAAATGCTAAATGTGGACCTTCGATGTTATTCCAATATTAAAATCTGACTGACTAGCATATTGATCAGCATCCTTTTTTAGGGTTCCGTAGTTAACAAAGAACCCTTATGGTTTCGCCATATCCGTCGGTCTGTTTGTCTGTCCGCGGCTTAGCTCAGAGACGGTAAGTACTAGAAAGTTGTAATCTGGCATTGGTATACATATTAATCACGCCGACAAAGTAAACTAAAATATTAAAAAAACGTTTTTTTTAGGGTCCCTCCCCTACACGTAAAGGGAAAAGGGATGATTTTTTTTTTCGTCTGTCCCATATTGTGGTGTATCGTTGGAAAGGTCGTTCAAATATTGTGGGTGTGAAAAAAAACTTAACATTGTAGTAAAACATGAGAACATGTTTTTCAACTACAATGTTAGTTTGTTCTTGGGATAAATTCATCCCAAATACGGAACCCTTCATTGTGCGTGGTCCGACACGCACTTGGCCGGTTTTTCATAAGAGTATGTCGATTAGTATCCATGTCTGAACACAGATTTAACACAGGTTATCAAAATCATTTTTCTTATAAGTTAATAGACTAGCACAGGTGTTTCCAAACAGCATATCATAGATTTTTATTAGAAAAGGGTTCGACAAGAAGTGAGGCTATAACCATCGACATACAACGTAATGGTTTATACCCCTGTTACGTTAGATTTAGTGCGCGATACCATGCTTCCAACATTTTGCACAAACTGAGGTAAAGGACGTCATGTTGGTATAACATGACTTTCTGTAGGCATGAGCTTGTTAAGGGAAGCCGGGATTACGTAACTCAAGAAATATTCCTAATTTACTAATAGAAATGTTTATTCCTATACCTTCTAATGACGTTCCTATGGTCACCAGTCAAATATACCTACGGCTTCTTTTACTTTACGGAGTTACAAAACAAATCACAGAACCGACCAATCAATATTTTTTACCGACTTCCTTCCGACTTTCCTTTTTTACCTTTCTTTAACAAAAAACCATTTAAATAACTTTTAATTTAAGAATAAAACGTATTGAATTACCATTTGTTTTTTCCAAGTTGCCGTAATTAGCCCTCGGCCACACCTGCGAGGCTTCTTTCGAACTCTGACCAGGGAATCCCGAGGAATGCCTATTGTGTAATGCGATCGTTTCTCCTTGCCTAGTTCTCGTAAACAACTCCACTAACTATTTATGAGAGGTTTCCTACTACAAACAAATCGCTGAATAGTTTAATAACCTTAGCTTGGGAGTCGGGGAGGCAGTTGTGTTATGTACCTAACCAATAATAACTTTCCGCCTCGCATAAATCGCAGCATTAATTTTACAACTCAAATGTAACAATTTAGTAGTAGGCAAGTAAGCACTTAGTTATACGCCAGCGGCGCCCTGCCTCGCAACTTAAGCGGCCCTCCCTTACCGCTAAACAAATTTGACAGCTCCAAGTTAGCCTAAGTTTGGGTACATGTGTGCAAACTTTGTTCTACAACCTACTTAACCGTCTATCACCCTTACAATTATGAACGTAAGGAGTAATTTCGTCTGGCATTTTTGATGTGGTGGTTGCATGTATGATTGTGTTTGGTTAAAGTTGCGTCTGACTAGTTAGCATTGTGCCCACGTTGAAACAAGTTGTCATGATTATTAAGGTGTTTAGCGCTGAGTTAGAGTTGGCGCAAGATTACTTTGTGAACTTATCTGTTCAAACCACGCATGCATAATGCTGTGCTTATACAAAAGATAAGCAGACGTTTATATTTCATGTGAATGTAGTAGTGCCTCAAAACTTAAATGTTCTGCAGAATTTATTGGAGTTACAGCTGTCCGCTTAAAATACATTTTCACCTCACAACCTCAAAAAGATTCTGTTGTCTATTCAGTAATTTTCTATACCACCTCTGAAAATGCATTAAGTAATACTTATTTCATGTTCGTGCACCAACCTCATTTTTAGAATAATCGCACTGGGCAGTACGAAGACAGCATGATAAAAGAAATAGCTTTTTTAAATTTTCTTCTCCTTAGTCAATACACTTTCCATCATTATGGTTTTTTTTTTGATAAAATCTTAAGAAATCATAAAATATGAGCGAGTCCAGCAGCGACGAAGATATAAATTTAACCCCTGGAGAGTTAGTCCCAGATGAATTAATGAATGAATTCTTTATTTGCCATAATATAGGTACATTGTATATGGTAAATTTTTTAAATGGTTTCACTAGAAGAAGAGACTGTCTTTTGAAGAAGAAGAAGACGCTATCTTTTGGGGAAGAAGATGCCACTATCTTTTGGGGATGAAGAAGATACTAACTTTAGGGGAAGAAGAAGCAAGCGTACATAATGCCGAATTGAGTTTTCTAATTTAATATATTATTTAAGCTGTTTTTCTTGCACCTATCAATTTCCTCGCTGTAGTGACGTGAAAAGTTGTGTGTTTCGCTCGGCAGCAAAGTTATTCTGCGTCTCGTACCTTTGAAACCCTCGCTACGCTCAGGATTCTTTGCAGCCTTGCATAACATATACTCGTAACTATTATTTTTGAAAAACAAAAGAAGAATAAGCTAGAAGCCAGTGGGGTGCAAAAATAAGAAGAATTCTGCAGATCTCATAATAATATATCATGCACTCGTAACTCAGCAACGACATGTACCTACCTACATAAAAATGCAATCTGTAAAAACTTACCTACACATTTACTATAAAACTTGCAACCAATACAGACTCATCTACAAAAAGTACGTCAAAAGCTCACAGTCTAAAATGTATTCCAGATTGATTATTAAATAACGACCATTAAATTTTCGACAGGGGTGATCAAAAAACGCGGGATTAATTCAGATTTAAGCTCCGCGAGTCGGAAGCTTTTAAATTCGCATAAATACAACATGTCATGGGCGGTGGCCGGCTGCCTTTATCAATTACAAAGAGAGCCCGTAAAAAAAAATGTAAAGCGAAATACGTTACATGGGCGAGCGTTTAATATTAAGTGAAGCATTTAGCACTACGAAGGAGGCAGGCATTCATCATGTATATCTCTCTGATTTTTGTAATGGCTTTGAGAGCTTTGTGGCTTCGCTCGTGCTTTGCAAATCCTATTGTAAGTACCTATTGCCACTAAATATATGCAGATAAGTAGCACATAAGGCAGGCTTCGGGATCTCCAGTAGAAAGGACCACTCACTGCACTAGAATATCAATGATATTCTGGGATTTTCAATAACAATTTATATGCCTACCACCTATTTTTCATCTATTTAGGGTTCCGTAGTAAACAAGGAACCCTTATAGTTGCGCCATGTCCGTCTGTCTGTCTGTCTGTCCGTGGCTTTGCTCAGAGACAGTGAGTACTAGAAAGCTGTAATCTGGCATGGGTATACATATTAATCACGCCGACAAAGTGGTAAAATAAAATCAAGGAAAATATATTTTTTAGGGTACCTCCCCTAAAGTAGTGTAAAGTGGGGATGTTTTTTTTTTCTCGTCTATACCATAGTGTGGGGTATCGTCGTCCAAAAATATTGTGAGTTTGTGAAACCCATTTTTGGATTCAGGGATCCGTTCGCGAAATATTAAGCTTTAAAGTGGTAATTTTTGTTAGAGTCAAGTGTCTCCCCCCCTGCCAGCTAAACGGTTGGTTTTGGATATGTGGAAAAAATCACGACAGTAGTATATATAACGAAATTAAAAGGAAAAATATCACAGTTAAGTAGGCTTTACAAGTTACCGAGTAATAATCGACCAACTTAAATTTGCGGTTGCAAAACATGTTCTCCCATACGGAATGTATGGGAGAACATGTTTTTCAACTACAAAGTTAAGTTTGTTCTTGCGGTAAATTCATCCCAACTACGGAACCCTTCATTGTGCGTGGTCCGACACGCACTTGGCTGGTTATTTTTTACTTATATGAATTCACAAAAATCCATATCAATAACAGAAGACTTGAAACAGTCGACAAAAAACTTAATTTCATTTCGAATTGGTGAACAACACTTGAGCTCCGATGTTCATAAGTGGACAAAACAGTGTAGTGGCATTTTATTAAATGTTTTATTTCAGTGCCGCCATGTCTGGATGCCGAGCCGTGTAGTGCCATGTCCCTTGCGATTCAAATATGTATGTGGAATAAGTTTAAAAATCTTACTATGTTTAATTTTGTGGAATCTAAAATTTTATACACGAATTATGACCTTTAGTGTTGGTTTATAATAATACATAATAAATAATAATACCAGCCTGTTACTGTCCCACTGCAGGGCAAAAGCCTCTTCTCATACAGAGAAGGCACGAGCATTTATCAACATGCTTGCTCAGACGGGTTGGTGATTTCAGACTTATATTAATATAGTTAATATAAGTCTGAAATCACCAACCCGTCTTGACTTGTCTCACGAGCATTGATCACCACGCTTGCTCAAGACGGGTTGGTGATTTCAGACTTATATTAACTATAAGTCCAGGTTTCCTCGCGGTGTTTTTCCTTCACCGATGTCAGTAATGTCCAAGATAAACTCAGAAAGAACATATGAATTGAAGAAGTCACATTGGTACTTGCCCGGATTTGAACCCTTTGGAAAATTTAAATTAAATAACCGTTCCTTCCACCAGGTTTTCACTAATGATGACAACTATTACGAAAACAGAAAAACCGCTTAATTGGAATTCATCAAATTCACATAATTAAATCTCTGAAAATAATGAATTTTCAGATCACGAATCAAATTAAATCCATTCCCGACAACTATAAGTATGTCGAGAAAAATGTGTAATTCTATCAAACAATTTAATTACCGAGCACCGATATATGTATATCTCCTTACACAGAAATAGTGCATAACTCATTAATTAATATTATAAAGCTTTTACCATTATTAAACAGACCGCATTTTAATAAAAATTTTACATATATTAATTACAAGTGGCTTAACAAATGAAAAATATTTGCTCATTTATTGCGAACATGATAAATTGTAAATTACTTGGAAATGTGCGTTTTGTAGGGTAGTCGGAGCTTAAATTATAAAATGGTGGAACAACAGTGGAAATGAAATTCACGGGCAAATAATGAGGGGCGAATTAAAAATGCAAAAATTGATTAATGGACCGTTGTTGGGTAAATATGTACTCAATAAGTGAACGACCAGTCATTGTTGATCGTCCTGCTACGTTGTTTGAGTTATGCACTTTTAACTGTGCTCATTTTCAAGGTTCGGGGGATCGGAGGGAAAATGAGAAATGTTACCGTGGTACGTAAATCCATGCCGTATCGGTAATTAGGTTTCTAAGATAAGCAAGATTTTTTTTTTTTTTTTTTGAGAACTTTTAGTATCAACAATAGTGAACCGAACATAACATGACATCACGCCTTTTTTCTCCGAAGGCTTGGACAGAAGTTCAAATTCAAATTCAAATTCAAATTCATTTATTTCGTGAAGTGTACCTATAATACGCCCACATATCGCCAGTTATGTTTAAGTCCCATATAATAGGGGGCGAGCCTACATATAGCCATCAATCGGGCACAAATCCAGACTCCGGGCTGCTTCTGAGTGAACCGAAGTGGTTGCATAAATATCATCTATGATTTGTAAACAGTGTAAACCTAGAACTGTCATTACCACACTTGAAGAAGGAACAAAAACAATGACAACACCCTGTAGCTATGGTTACCATAAAAAGGCCAATAAAAATCACGTTTGCATGTCGAAATGTCCAGTAATGCCTTTTATTTGCCACAAACATATGTTGCGAGAGTATTCTCGTAATTACAGTCAGCTTTTAATTAATTGTTTGTTATATTCCTGCCCTACGGGAGCGTGGCTCGTGGCTCATGGCTACTGGACGGTACGAAATTAACAACTTTTGAATTGTCACCAACTGTAAACTAATTAACACTTGCTACATTTATCGCTTGTGGATACAGATTGCGGTGTAATTTTAATTTCACAGTAACAATGCTTTACTTTTCAACGATTTTTGGGTAGAATTTAATCGCTTTTCACTTAGTGTTGTCCCACAAAAATGTATTATGTATGTTCGTCACTTTTGTAATGTCACCACAAGAATAATATTGCAATTATTAATAAATTTCGAATAATATTTCCATAATTATGATCAAAGCTCTTATTGTGGTCCCTATCAGAATACTCAGCGCTGCGACATTTGTTTTTAAATGTCGCAGCATCATGCTGAGATAGGAGCCTTTTGGCCTCGTACAGAACTTTCGGCTTTTTAAATTTTACTTTGTTTTATAATTTTTATTTATGTTTTTAATTTGTGATTTCCTGTGTGAGTCTTAATAAATACTTTTCTTTCTTTCTTTCATTACATGTCATGCAAAACTATTTCCAACACTGTCTATTTGTCTCACAATCTAAAACGTGAAAATCGATTCTTAATTAGACAAACCTCAGTATTCATTACACAGAGTGCAAATCTCACATGTAAACGACAACAATAAAAATGAAAAGAATAGCTTGTATAATAGTGTGAGTGCTTTTTTCCGTAGATTAATAGCATCAATCGCAAATCGGCCATTCAACACGCTCGCCGTTTCAGCAGACCATTAACAGTGGCAAAGTAAACCGCACGGAATCGCGTGCTCCGCGTATATTAGGTGTCATAACATTGCAACCGGCTGCAACCTTCAACCCAACGCTTGGATTGGAGAAACGTGGATTGGATTTAAAAGGTATCTTAAACATGTAGGGCAGTCGTATCTCACGACCGTTATATCGAGCGCAAGGACAGCTGCACTTACGTCGGTGTGACCTGTGTTCCAGCTATCACCCGAAAACCATTTGGTCAGGGCAATGAAACAATAAGTAATAAACGATACTTTGATCGCAGGTTACCTACCATATAAAACCGTAAATATATACGGCTACAAATCTAGTGATATCGATACTGCCCGAAACGTTATGTTGAATTAGAAGTTGTTAAACACTTGGACCGCCATGCAGCAGATACAAATGGAAACACTATTCATCATTTTCTTGCCCTTATGCCAATTTATTTGAGTAAGAGGTTCTCCATCGTTTCTTTGATTTGCCCCTTCTCTTATAGCCATTCTCTTTTTCATTCATACCCAATACTTTCCTCACGACATTATGCAAATTTACAATAAAAAACCCGGCCAAGTGCGAGTTGGACTCACACACGCAGAGGTCCGTACCACCGAAATTATTTAGCAAATTAAATTAATTAAATCGTAAAGATAAATTTGTTTTTTATAATGATACTATGAATTACAAAGTTATTTTTGCAGTTGCAGAAAATCACCCATATTTAAATAAAATACTATATGAATCGGGGTTTTTTGTTTTTGTTGATTATATACAGTACATGGTACATAATATACAGAAGTTTCAATCCCTAACTTGTTTAGGTATTGAGATAGAGCTCGTTCAAAAATGGTCTAAAACTGACAACTTTTACGGCCCCCTATTTCCGCATAAAAAAATAAAAAATAAATATTATTGTTCTCTACCTTATGAGCTCTAGACAATGACAGTTTTTATTTTCAAAATCTTGGGTTTAATGGAGCCCCCTTTTAATTTTATTTAATTTTTATTATTTGTTATTATAGCGGCTAATAGAAATGCATAATAATCTGTGAAATTTTCAACTGTTTACCTATTACGGTTCATGAGATACAGCTCGCTGACAGACAGACGGACAGCGGAGGCTTAGTAATAGGGTTCAGTTTGGCACCCTTCGGGTACGGAACCTTAAAAACGAACTATTGTCAATAGGAACTTCGTATTGCCAAAATTCTACGTAGAAATACCTTTTCTATTTGGTATTTTAGAGAACATGTACCATCGAAGAAGTTCATATTTAACCACCGTAAGGACTATTCTTGCTTGCAGCGCTCGACGGCTCTATAGCCGTCGAGCAACGAACGAGCAAGAATAGTCCTAATAGTAAGAATAGTCCCGGTGCTATCACCGGGCTGGTAATAGATGTGGTCATCGTGTTCACGGGATTTTGTTTTGAAACTGGTTAGATATGAACTTCTTTGATGGTACGTACGTGAAATATTTAATAACTGATTTGTTCACAGACTTATCCAATACCAAACAATCCAAGCTTTAGATGCATTTTCCACGGTGCCATTTGGTAGCGCGATCGCGGCGATAACGCGCCGCCATGCAACAAAGCCGCTAAACACCGTAAACTTGTGAATTATTAATCTTATCGAGTAGGTACTAAACATGGGCAGCTTCATGAAAAATTTAATAAATCGCCCTTTAGATTTATTGCGACGTGGTTCATGTTGCCCAGTTATGAGCTAATGTTGATAAAGCTTAAATGCGAATGCTTGGCTTTGTTTTAACCGTTGATAAACGGAGGTGGCGTTTTGTGAATAATTTCGGGTCACTTTCTTTTTCGGTAACGTTTGAATGTCGGGTTTTCCTATCGGTGTCTAATATGATATATTATGGTGTCGGATTGTTTTTGGAGGAATTTAAAAGATAAGTAACATGATTGTTATTTTTTTTATACTTTCGTGATAACAGTGAATAATAATTCGTGATTATGACTGACGTTCAAGTTAGTATGTAATTTATCGCAATGAATAATGACAAGTTCTGTTGAGTCACATAATTTTTGTGAAAGTTCAAAAACTGTGTAACCAAAGGCAAAATTACGACTCAGTACACTCTTCCTCATAAATCAGAGTTAAAAATATTATCTGGCAACCCTTTAACGGAACACGAAAGAGGGAAACCAAGGAGCGGAGTGGTGAGCAAATTCGCTAATTTTATCTAGAGAGTAAAATAAAGATATATTAGTGGTCCGAACAAAGATAAAGGAATAAATTGTGGACGCGATAAATCAGTAAAGGATGGTTTTAATTACACGTCCGGCGGAACCACTGAGGGTTAAGGCTGGTGCACAATGAGGTGTCTGCGATGTGATTAAGTAGGAATGATCTCTTTACACCGACTCTTTTTGTTGGAAGATCTATGTATTTAATGACAGTTCTGTGTACGTTGAAAATGTGTATTTATTGTACTTCAGTTATTATGACTTATCTTGAATAACAATTTCCACTGACAAAACATTTTTTCTTTCTATTTTTGAATATTAGAATTTTCACCCAGTGAACACACACCTAATAATACTAAAAGCAAAAAATCGCCCAAACCTTTAGAAAACATTATCATGGTTTAACAAAGTCTTAGAGATTATTTTTCCTGATAGTTGAATGTGTCCTTACCCTTAGGAAGGGTTCCGCAATTGCCAGGAGGCGAAATGTAAATAAAGTTAATTATTGCTAGTTAAGTGATTTCAGACTTACTGAATACATTTTGCTTGGAGCTCGTTGCTTTATTTCGTACATGTTTACTTAAAAATTCACCACCCGCCGTAAATTCTAAATGGAAAAGCAGCAAGGAAAAAGGATTGTACCTACTTTTTTACGGAAAATTTTATTTTTTTGGCAAGTGTACTCGTAGAGTTGAAAAATATTTATAAGCGGAATACATTTCGCAATTTATCATTTATTAAAAATCTGGTGTGCCACAGTTTGCATTCGATAAAGCTCGATAACGTTTAAAGTAAATAATACCAAAAAAAAACTCGAAGAAGCATGTGTATTTCTAACAACAAACTCACTTGATACACCAAACATACCTACCTAGCTAATGACAACAGTTTTCAGAACACTGTGGTGTAGATAACATGGCAACATTGATTAGATCGGGCATCAGAATGGCGTGCGGCCGGCGGCTGTTAATTAGCATTCCTGCGTTACTGGTGTACGGAACCCAGCCAAACCGACAAGCCTTCCACTTTACTCAAAGCTTTGTCTGTTCGGATATGTGAAGGATTGTTTTCACGAATGTGACTTGAAGCCCTGTTGCACTGTGATTAGCGCAAGTGAATGGTCAGTCGAAATTGGAATCGGATTGTGGTTTAATGTGTGAGTGAGGGCCTAACGTTTGTTGAACCTACTTGTACCGAGCGTGTGGGTGAAATTGTTAGCTTTTTGTGAGTGGATTTCAGCTTTTTCTAAAAATAATGAAGTACGACTTAAGATCCTCAGAAAGCCAAATTCTATCTCTGACGAACATTAATTTTGTGCATTAATATTATTTAAAGTGCTGCGAAAACGAATCTATTAGCCCAACTTATAATAAACATGTACTTGCGTAGTATTCTGTAGGCTTTACTTATTTTCATGGCAAATGAAAATAAAACAAACACATTCAATTACAGGATTAATAAACGGCCATCTTGTCCTTACTCTAACAGAAAAAAAACCAACCTCCAAACCGTATTTACCAACCATTTCCGATCCAAAGCAAAGAAGACACCCGAGCGAGCACAAAAAATGCTCACAAGTCAAAGTGGTCGCATTACATGCGTCGTCTGCTTGAAACCTCGCTTTGATTCGCTCACAGCCGAGTGTTATTTTAATTATAAACATTATTTACCTTAATTAGAGTTTTTGCGAGTGCTCAGCGCAACCGGCGGCAAATTGGCGGCCCACTTTGAATGCGCCGTAATTAGGATGCAGTTTTAGAGCACACAGCTCTCAAGTGCTCGTGTGTTTGCTAAACTGTATGTCGATGGGGCTGGAGCTGAAAGCCCTTGCTGGCAATTAATTCGTAGGGCTATAAATGAAACTCATGCTGTATGCGACTGTGAATTGATGACGAAAGTTCAGATTTAAGGGGGAAATGTGCTTGCTGTCTTTGTTTTTGTAAGTTGGTTATAATTAGCTGGGCTGAGAAAAGCGCTGGATTGTGTCAGGTTATAGGTTAGCAGAGGTTTTCGTTACGTCCGTATAGGTGTGTATAGGTATTTCCTATGGTTGAAAAGTTTTTGTTTTTATACGAGCCTTAAGACCTATATTTTTTTAACTTCTCACTAAGAGAAAAGAAAAAGGTTTCCGTGTCCTCCACACCGTCTTCCATGCTTTTCTATGTGATGCCTTTGTCCCCAATTTGTCAATGTTAACAAATTCGTAACCCTTTATTTTTGTAGCATAATTTGAAATGTACAGTCTTATCTGTTCGGGCCGGAAGCCATCACCAACAGTCAGGCAGGAAAACAGTAACAGCAGTTGCTTAAATGACAATAAAAAAAAAACAATCTGCTTAGCATTTTCCCAACTATGTTGGGGTCGGCTTCCAGTGAAACCGGATGCAGCTGAATACCAGTATTTTAAATGGAGCAACTGCCCCACCACAACCCATTTACTGGGTAACACGATACCCCTTGATAAGACTGGTTGCCAGACTTTCAGGATTCTGACGACCCGTAACTACTGCCAAAGATCCACGAATGACAGCCGGGACCAACAGCTTATCGTGCTATTCGAGGCACAGAGGAGTCTCGGTAAGTAAAGATGGTCACCCATCCACGGACCAACCCCGGCAAGCGCAGCTAGCTTAAATGCCAACTACAACACCTTTTAAGTTTCACGTCATCACGTTCCTGTGGCCATTATTCTCATCATTTTCCCACCCTTATCCCAATTTAATTATGGTCGGTGCAAAATGTATTTTTCTTCCATACTCCTCTATTAGTAGTCATCTAGGTAGTCACCGCCTTCCTAGCCATATCATCTTTCATACAGTCCATCCTTCGGTTCTGAAGCCATCCACATTCAAACTCAAAACTGTTCTCACGATAAAAAAAAATAATATGCCCAAATTCTTTAATTTCAACCGAAAGTTTCCAATTACCCACTAGTTGTACGAAGCACTATCGAGTTTTCGTGTTGTGTTTCGATAATTACGTCGAAGCAGATTCAGACAGCCGGTGTTTATTTGCTAATTAAATGATGCAAAATTAGCGTTTTCCACCACCATGATTACATAGCGCGCTGCTGACTGACCTCAGTGGTTTACGGTGGATGCCTGCTTACTATTAATTAATGATTCGTCATTAAAGGTGTTAGGTTATTTACATCGATGAATTCGGGGTTGGAGTTGGTACTGAACTTAAATACAATGTCGCCCATGGGCATGTGACCGCCCGTATTTTTATGAATATTCATGAAAAATTTACGAAAATTAACTTTAAAAGAGGGGGGGGGGGGTTCATCTTTAATATTTTTCATGTTATTCAATTTTTTATGTTTTGAGTAGCGTTTGCCATATCTCCGATGTTATTGGCTCGATTTGGATTCCGTTTATTATTTCTAAAAACTTATGAGTTATTTTATCGGATTAACATTTTGAGGAAGTTTTAAATATAACATCAACTCACGCCTTCTTCGCATGGAAAAAAGAAAGAAAGAAAAAGTATTTATTGCGAATCACACATTAAACTAAAAACACACTAAACATAAATAAAAAAATAAAAACAAAGTATCGTTAAAATTTAAAGAAGGAAGTCCTGTACGGCTGTACGAGGCCAAAGGGCTCCTATCTCAGCAAGATGCGCGACATTTAAAGAAAAAAAAAATGTCGCAGCGTCGCTGTCTTTGGTACTTGTTGTCAGGGTTGTTGTTTAAACTCAAATCTGAATAATTTGTAAGAAAGTCTTAAGACTTTTCTATGGCCATATTTTGTTTTAGCAAAATCTTAATAACAGGCTTTGACTTGCCAATGAAGTTCTTGCCAAAGAATTCACATTCACACACCTTCACACCCACATTCACGCACTCACTGTCACTCACACACTTGCATGCCTGCATACGGGCTGCATTTTTAGTTTTAATTCTCTTTTCTTTGTATTATTATTTCATTTAGCATCTTAACTTGTATAGAATCAAAAATAAAACAAGTAAATTGTACGTATTTAAGATATTGGAAGGGCGGATTCTCCTAACACAGGCTTATTTGCTTAAAAGGAGGCTCCAATCACTAGTTGTTAAGGTATTTACTTGTAAAAATAATAAACAATTTTTTTTATTTAAGTTCTCACAAAGATCAACTAACGTGAAAGAATCTATTTTCAGGATGCTTTCCACATATACAGTTCACAGGTAAGTGGTACGCATTTTAGCGGTAAGCGGTACACTATCTACAGGTAAGCGCTGTTTAAGGTACGAGCACTCGAACAAGACACCAGTACTGATAAGAATGAACGAGATGGGTTCCGACCGACCTTATATCGGCACCATTAACTCACCGGAACTACCCGATGCAGAATTTATACGAACACGTTATCTTGAACCGCTTAAACGAAGTTTTAGTTGTATTTTGCTATATGTTTTATATTAAAAGTGAATTTGTAAAGAGTTGAACATGCATGCTTTCACTAATAGTGCGAGCAGAGACTTTTTCTTTTGTTTGTAAACTTCTAGAAAAAAAAACGAAAGAATACATTGTAGGTAATGTGTAAGCCGCAAATATTACTTTATTTTACCTTATTTCATTAGGGAAACAAACAGTAGTATATTAAGCAAAAACAGAAATGTCTCACATGTACCTAACTTAACAAATACTAGTTAAACTACCCCTGCATTTTCCACAGATTAATACTTAAAATAAATTAATAATAAACTGTTATCAAACGTCAACTGTAGTCAGGGCAAAATAGAAAAAACATAACCGCTATCTTTAGCCTTAAATCAAATCTCACTCTCTTCATAATCCAAAACTCCCAAAATTAAGACATATAATTACACCATCAATTAACTGTAGTACATTTTAATGAAGGTGTTAAAAAAGCGCCATTATCTCGGTTTATTTGCGTACAGGAAGGCGCGGACTTGGCTCACATAAATCAACATGGCACAATGGTAATGCCGCGGAATTAAAAAATACTTGGCTGCCAAGCCCGCACTGAAATAAAGGACTTAGCGCAATCTTTGCGGCGGTTAATGAATTACTTTAGCTAATTTCTCAGTAGGGGCCGTATTTGGAAGGAATAAAAATGTAATTGAGATGGTTATGTTTTTATTTGTTATCATGAAAGAAGCTATACGAAAAGTTCGTTTCTTTCAGCAAATGTGTACGTGTGTGACTTACCAATAGATTTTTGATTAGCAGATTCTAGTAATCATTTTAACCAACTTCCAAAGGAGATTCTATGTTCGATTTGTTTATTTTTTTTGTATTTTATCGATTTTTTTGTCAATTATGGACAGATTTAAAAAAAATTTTTTCATTTGGTACAAGAAGCTTGCGCGGTGGTCTCATATAAATTGTATTAACTTTGCTTAGGTCGTTTTTGAGTTAGCTTCAATAATACGTATTTTTGCCACTTCGTCTATGTGGATAATGTTAGAACAAGTTCCTGTCTCTGATAATTACACAGCAGGTAGTGGTATTCGAATTTGTGTCGTACCACAGCAAAAAATTTAAAAACAAAAACTTTTTACAAAAAAAACAACCAATTTCAAGACACCGATTTCCGAAATTAAAGTTATTTTTCACTTTGTAGTGGTTTTTTGGAAGCTTTTTTATAACATGTTTCCAGTGTTTTCTTCGGAGGCAAGAATTACATAGAACAACAGTGTTGAGCTCTTAAAAGCACACATGTGTAGAGTCAATATAGACTTTGAGGACCTTTTATAAGGTAATAAGTTATTTTTAATTTTACAAATTGTTACAATAAAATCTAAATTCAACTGTTCTAAGATGTTTGAGTGTAACTTATGTTCTTAAGAACTAAGTAACTAACATAATATATATTCTGTGAATAATATTAATTTGTAAAGGTTTTAAACTTTTTTCTTCATGATATATTTTTTATTTTCTACATAGATTTTTAAAATGCTCATTATGTAAAGAAAGACATCACTAAATGCATCTCTGTGCTTTTATAAAGAATCTACTAAGACAATATTATGATGTATACAGGGCCAGCGCACCCTCGGCTGACATTTTAATTAATCATTGCAGATTAAACGTGAAATACGAGCAAGATAACAACTCCAAAGAAAATGCAATCAACTGCATTAATACTGAGTCATCTATCTTATATAAGTCTGCTTTATTAATTATATATTTTTGTGGACTATGGAAAACCATAAGCTTTACAGCTCTGAAAAGGAAGACTTGTGAAGTTCTAAAACGGAACTTTTAAATTAAGTATGTTGATATAACTGTTACTTTAGTAAGTTCATGCAGGTAACTTAAGTGAATATCCTTAAATATATGCAGACTAAGAGATTATAAATATCATAATGTTTAAATAACATTTTGAAAAGGTAAACGTTTCTTCTCTTGTGTGACCTATTCTCTGATGTTATATGTGGTGGGTTAACAGTTCCACGTCTTGCTCTGCATTTTTATTTAAAACATTGAAGATATTATATACTGTTTTCTTTATATAATGTAACTTTTTGTCAATTGTGTATGTGCTTTACCTGGCGTGTTTGGTCTCCTACACTTTCCGTAGAAGGGTGTTGGAGGGCAGATGCACGGACCTTGCAGCTGTAGTTTTGTGAACTAAGTTTTTTACTGCAGTTGTCATCTTTATTATTATTGTTGCTAGTCATGTTGTGCGATTACGCTTTGGGTGATAATCAGGTCGAAACCTATAATGTGAATCTACTGATATACTGTGATTGTTACCTGTTGTAGTTGCCTTGTAATAAATAAATATTAAGTAAGAGGAAATAAGTTTTGTGTTTTTTACGAAGAGGTGTCAGCATTTATAACACATGAAGAATAATTGAAACGTATAAGAGTGGGCTATGAGGGCGTAAGTAATGCTTTGACTAAATAGCAAAGGTATGCAATGTATGAGTTGCTACACGTCCAAATTAGGCACGAGCTACGACATAATACGTAGCACATGTCTACGAGTTCGTAGCGACGTAGCAGACCTGTGCTCTATGTATGTGCCTACGGAGTATACAACAATAATACATTTTATTATTGAAGATGGGTAACTACTTTGTTTAAGAAAGTACAAAATTACGTAAAACTTTATAAGGAACTTTTTTTTAAATCAATCATGTTTGACAAGGTAATACTTATGCAAGATTGAATATCAATTTATTCGTAAGTATGTGAAGTGGGTTGGTTTAGAACAAGTGTTGTGTTCAGTACACTTCTGTCTACTACTTCAGCAAATAAAGGCGTGATGATATGCCTCGTTAATTATTTAAATGAATGATCATTCATTTGATCGATGCCTATTTAAGCTCCTGTAAATCTAGATGACATGGAGAGCTGTCTGTCACAGATGCATAGTGCCACTAGGACTATCTGCATCAGGTACATGTCAGACATGTCAACAGTATCACCGCGGCCGACGCTTCGGTGGCGACTGAGGTGTCAGCGGGTGGGCGGGGCGCGCGGGTGGGCGTGCCCTCCACCCACCGGGTCACGCCCCGCCCACCCGCAGATCCGCCCCGGCTGCTCGAAAAACCCGTGACAGGTGGGCGGGGACACCCTGAAGTATCGTCGTTAAGGATACTTTATCAAGTAATTTGTTACCTTCGATACGAATTTAAAATTTATTTGTCTAGGCAAAACTGTACGGTGGATGATTTCAGCTATTCATTTTAGTGTTCAACTATTGTTTTACGTGATGTAGTATAATTTTATCTTGTTTCACGATTTAGTCACAGCTAATGATATCAACATACCTACCTACTCAGTTCAAAGACTGACGATTTGCATACTAAAAGAATTTACATTATGATATAAAAATTACAATTTCTATACCCAATACTATGTGGTCTAGTAATCGAGTAAAAAGCACAAAATATGAAGGATAGGTAATTGGAACAATAACATAGACTATTGATTACAAATAATAAAAAATATTGGAGAGGCCTATGTCTAGAAGTGGAGGTCTTTCGGCTGAAACGAGGGGTGGCTTTTGTGGACATGATAATTTATTCAGATTTGTTAAAGAAGTAATGGCAATCATGTCATTTGATTTAAAAATTGGTGTTTATTTTTATTATTTTATGTATCTTTTAAATACTTGGTGGCAGGTGGCATCGACGCAAAAACTGTTAGCGTGGATTCAGAACATGATTCTGAACCGGGGTTGCGTTGAAATTCTTCGTCGGTTATTTTTTTTTAAATCTGCAGGATCATAGAAAAGTGCAATACCTACGCGGCTAAAATGTATGGAACAGCAGATAAAAAAAAACAACCGACGAAAAATTCCAACGCAGGAGGTTCAGAATTATGTACTGAATCCATGTTATAAGTTTCATAAGTGCCCTTGTAAAATAAAATATTTTGATTTTGATAATGAGGAAATAAATTATTTATTCACACTAACTTTGCCTTTTATATACTTAAAAATATTCTAAATTGATAATGCTAAATCAGCGTCATATTTTCAAAAATACCTTCAGCGCTTTAAATACCAAATATTTTCAAGCAAAAATGCTGTAAAATTCCCTGAAGAGATATGCTGAAAATGCGAGGCATCTTAAAGAGTTATCAAAGCGTTACTGAGGGGCACGGCAGGAATGTCTTTGAGAAAATGATTAACATAGACGAGACACTCCGAATTATTGCTGCTACTATCACTTCAGAGGAGTAATGGTAAGTAGATGGCTGCTCAATTGTTGGAATTAAATTTTTCTTTAGGTGGAAAACTAGAGATCAAGCTGAATGCATCGATCAATAATTTAAAAAAGTAGGGAAAACTGAGAAGCTGAATGATAAATAATAATTATTTCAAATGAAACATTTTTCATACCAACGGTTGTGGTGCACGAAAATGCTAAACTGTAACTAAAATTAAGAGAAAGATGTACGGAGTCATTGTTTAAATATGTTCACTTTTTTATTTGTCCTACTTATTAAAACACATTGCCTGTAGAACTAGTCCCTATCTTATCATCTGCCCTAGCCTTTTCCCAACTATGTTAGGGTCGGCTTCCAGTCTAACCGGATGCAGCTGTATGTGTATTTTACATGTAGCGATTGCTATCTGACCTCCACAGCCCAGTTACTGTGTAATACAATATGCTAGTTTCCCTTAGAAAGACTGGTGGTTAGACTTTCGGGCTTCTGACTACCCGTGACGACTGTCAAAGGTCTACAAATGACAGCCGTGACCAACGGTATAACGTGCTTTTCCGCGGCACGAAGGAGTCTCGATATATAGCTAATGCATTGTCACACATTCAGGGAGCGGCCTCGGCAAACGTAACTTAACCTTCGATCGACTCTTGCGGCTGTTATTATTTAGCCACGACCCTATCTATTCGTACTAAAATTGCTAGTCCATCAAAGAGACCACCCATTTGGAGCCACCACATTTGCCACTCTCTCTAAAATAGATCAAATGAAACGAGACACAGCAAAAGTTTATAAACAGAAGGTGCTTCTATCGATCTGCTAGAATTAAACCAGACGAATTGATACACTGGACTGTCCGTGAAGTGACCAGCATGAGAATAAGCAAAGTTCACATTTCAAATGTCAGACGTGATTTCAAGTGCTTTGGACTCTACATAACCCTTTTATGTTCTTTGACTCACCCAGTCAAGAATCACAAGAATGTTTTTGAGCTTAAATGAAACCAAACATTACCCCGCTTTGGAGTATAAATTAATTAAACTTAAAACTGCCCTACACCTACCATGTTACAACCGGGTGTCACATTTAGCTACAGAGCAGGTATTTTAACCCTTTCTAAGAATTGCATCCGAGATACTCCCCCTATCTACTACACCTTTGATGTAGGTGATATGAGCACAGAATATATTTGACGAGCTATGTCTTCATCCCCCTCCCTCCTTCTACGGGGTAGGTACATACTGTAGGTACCTATTCAGTAATCTGTATTAGAACAAATTTTCTATGATCAGTTATGTTTTATCCGTGGAATAAAGTCATAGTCATTTATTCATAAACAAGTAACTTGTATCTGAATTTACACTCAAAATTACACAAGTGCAGTATACACTAAAATAAATTACATTTGAATTTCATAAATTACATCAACAATATTAATAAAAAAATTAAAAAAATCTTCAAAGATTTTTCGAGATGTAAATTAAACAATATGGACATCTTAAAATATAAAATAATAACTACAAAATAAAATTGACGTCTAACAGTTTTTGTAAGGATAAACCGTCAAATTAACCCTCGCTTGAAAATATTTGGCATTGGAGAAATAGCCCTTAGTAAACTGAAATGCTTGGAACCTACCTTGCTTGGAAAAAAACAAAAAAAAACTATCTTTGATGCATATGTTCTTCTCCCTGCAGTAACTGATCATTACTGGAGGTCTTTAACAGACTTCATTTCAGGTATACGCCCTGGTTTTATGCTGCCGAGATATTTTTTATTTCCAATTTTGTGTTTTTCTTCTATGTGCCGTTATAAGAAAAAAAATTAAAAAATATGTAGGTATTTGTAACTCTAGCCATTATTTTCACCGTTATGTAGGTACCTATCCTGAAGCTAATCTGTAAGCAGCGTTGTAGGCTGCAACATTGTTTAATTTTTTTAATGTATTTCTTGTTTCTTTGATAGATAGATAGAATATTCTTTATTATGTACACCATAAAAATTACGGATATAAATGTAGACATTTTACATAGGGTGACACAATGGGCGGTCTTATCGCTAAAAGCGATCATTTACAGACAACCTTTGGATGGTTTCATATTGTAGCTGTTTGTTTTTCCTTTTGAATAAAATAGTGCTTGTTTGCTGCAACCGGTGTATTTGTGGTGCTTAAGAATATGCTTGAAGAAAGCTACTAAATGCAATTGCTCTGTCAATTTTATCCATTAGTATCCAATTTTAGCTGGTTTATGTAGGTTTTGTTAATGATAAAATCACACAATCAGCATCCTCGACTAAACAAGAGCATCTTGGTGACTAAACGAAAAAGAAATCGCTTTAACCAACAACGTTGTCCAGATGTTAACAAAAATCCCTGTTTGTTTAATAAAAAGTAGTGAAGTGCTAAAGTGAACTTTTGTTAAAAACTAGCGAAAAAGTACTCGCCAGGACCTTGCAAGAAGTGTTAAAAATGGTCTTACTAACGTCTACTAAAATATATTATATTGTGATTAATTTGCCGTCGGAATCACAAAGATCATAACAACTTGATTATTTAAAGACAGAACCATTTATTTATGTCGATATTGGGTGTCTATGAAATCCATCCTGATAACCTATGCTTAGTGGGTGGTACCATGCAGCTATTGGGCTATGAACATTAAAAAACAAATCAAAAATTTGAGAACTGACAGCAGATATCAGGCACGATGAAAAAGGGAACAAATAGGGGATAAATTAAAATAGTCACAACACCTAAACTGTTTGACTTCTAAGTCAAACAGTTTAGGTGTTGTGACTATTTAGGTCACAACACCTAAACGTTGTGGCTTAGGTCTTAACATCAGTTTTTAGGTATTATATTAGTACATCTAAAAAAATAAAAAAAAGGTATGTTAAAAGTTCAAAAGCATCCAATTTTTTTCACACTTTGTACGTTTCAAGTTTTTTTAAGGTTTTAATGGGAGTTTTTGATAAAACTTTTAAAGTCAACTTATTGCCTATTTTTATGTCTGTAGGATCTCTACATCGGGACATATTACAAAATAAATGAACCCATCAGTGCTCAGTAAAAGAAAAAAAGGCCTCTATTTAAAGGCATAAAAAACAGTAGGAGCAAAATGCCTTATCATGGTGTATTTGTCGATAAAATTGATCATATTTCTTCGCCTTAACGGCTCGGACCAGACACACTGTTTAGTGACACTATGACTATGACACACTTTAAATCAAATAACGAACATACAAAGTGCGGTGCGCGTCTCAAGGTTGCACCAAATGGAACTCCAGCTCAGCATGTGACCGGCAAATATACCTGACGCTGATATTTTGCTGGATCCCTGGAGTGATCGTCGTGCAGACGAAATAAATATGCGAATTATGTGTAGTGTTGTGAAATTATGTAAACGTATAAGCCGTAATTTAAATTATTTAGAAACTAATTGAAAAACAAAAATAAACTCTGATTAATATAACAATTTTAGGTACTCAACACCACGAAAACTTTAGATAACATTCTGTCAGTATAGATTTACACAAAAACCAGAATCTGAAACACACAAGGCCGATTGAATAATTCACCAGACTAGCGAAAAATCCGGCGATATTTTCTGGTGTATTGGGCGAGCTGGGCGCTTGTCACAACAATTAGCTAAACCGACGGAGACTGATTTATGAGCGGAGCTAAGCCGAGCGAGCTTATCTGTGCGCACCTTTACCAGAGCCAACGGCATCGTGCACCTTTTAGGAAAACGTTTCGAAGTTACCCAGATACACGTAACTAGAGGTGATGTGTGCAGTTTTTTGTGCAAACTTTTGCAGGGTTTATCGGGTCGAATGTTCGTACATGCCGATACGAATTTCATACGTTTTATATGCTCTGTTAGGTTAGTGTAATGTTCAGACTGTAACTAATAATCTGCTCTTTGATTATTTTAGGTAATATTGACTCCACAAGGTACTCGAAACCAAGACATTTTTTTATCATTGATAGATCTGTTGGCGAAGTATTCCACATTGCCTGATACCTATTAATATGAAAACAATAGCAAATGCCACATTATCCATTTGAAGCCTCTAGTCGGTGTGCGCCGACCCATGTGACGACATTAGCTGCCGGCAGGCGATAAACAAATGCAAACGTCTGTCTGTGCCTTAATCCGTCTGTTGTTACAAATTTAATTATTTCAACAGTACAGACGCTGATAATTATCCCTTGCATTCAAATATTCCATTTTAATTAACGATTTTATTCGCATATTTTCAACTCATTGTTAAATTTTACACCTTACTTTTAATTATATTGCTGTGCCACTTATTGTTATACGGCAAACACATTCATTGTGTCATATTTCTTGTTAATTTGCTTAACTGGTTTTCAGGAGCAGGAAAAAAAGATTTTAATTGGACATAACCACATTTCTGAAAAGGTTTTATTGTATCAAATTATAACAGTTATTTTAATTGGGTTATTTCAATTGTAAATAATTTATATGGAACACTTCTCAAATTCACGACTCGCTTCTCTGAACACCCCGCAACACAGCATCCGTGAAGACCACCAACAATTCAATCACATTTACCTCACATTACATTTACCACAATATACATTTTACTCTCACGTGCATGAAAACTTACCCGCACCCCAAATATATACTTTCTTTATTTCGACACTACTCGGTTTTGATACATAATAAATGTATGTCCTACGTTTTATGAGTGTATTATAGTAGTTTAGTACTGTAATATTGAATCGAAGAAAAAAGTCAAAAAGAATGAAATTATAATTATCTAAGATTCGAGAAGTCATTAGTGAAATTTTGGATACATCATACAGCAAGAATATTCTTCAATTCATAAGAAAACCCCTTTCTAAAAACATTTCTAAAGTTTCACATCATTCTGCACGCAAGTGCACGGGCTTCAAGTTCCGCCGGCATCTGTTATCAGTGATCAGTGCTAATTGTGCGTTAATCAGTCGTTAATTACTGGCTGTGGGGCGCATGACGTCATTATGCCTACCCCTCCCCCCGCCACCCAGCAATCAATAATCCACTGTCATGTGCAACTTGATCTAATTTGTCGCGTGTCTAATTAGTAGTGACCTATGCGTTGGTCTCACGTACATCTTCGGAGTAAGTATCTGTTCAAACAAGATTTAAAAGATGTGTATTCAGTGTTCGTGATGGAAAAGCAAGGCGTCGAATTATGATTAGAATACACCGTGACATTTTAGTCGTCTTACAACAGCAGCCCACTTAATGCATCCAATGACTACTAAACATTCATTAAAAAAATATATACATATATACACCGTGACATTTTAGTCGTCTTACAAAGGGCCACTCAATTTACTGGACATAAAATACCTCTAGGAGCATTTTTTTTTTTTTTTTACAATTTGTCAATTATTTTTTAATGCATATGCAAACGGTCTATATACAGAAAATTAAGATGAATAAAGAAAATAATAAGACATTCTTAACTCTCTTTTCTAAATAAATGTCTGGGGATGAACAAAGATGGACGAAGGGACATAAAACGAAACCCAGCAATAGTAGATACAGTTAAGGTGTATGTTTTTAAACATAATTATTTTGATAAGCCAACAAAATCATCATAGCAATAAAAATATTATTAGATTTTCGTGGAAAGCTTGATAGATTTTTAAAGAAAATAGCGGAGTTGCTACAGTGCAATCATCTCAGAAACTCTAAATGAAGAGTATCTTGACGATTATGTATTTGATCTTATTTACCCTCTTTACCATTCCTTACAGAAATTCCACCAAAACCATATTTTTTTTAAACAGAAATCAGCGTACATAAATCCTGTAAAAAACGCTCGCAATTCCCACCACACGTGCTGCAACCCAGTGTCCGTAGCAATTCATTAGCGCTGGCCGCGTGTCACACGATACGGTGCGCCATTTGCCCCTCCCGTCATTTACGTCCGTCATTTGCATCCGTCATTTGTGTCCGCCGTCAATCGCGCGTGATTAGGGCTCTGTGATTGCGCATTGATCGCTCGTTACCAACTGTTTGCTTGCGTACCGTCCTCCACGCACTACTGACAATGCCAATTTGTAGGTTTTGAGTAGACGCAGGCATGCCCATTTTATGTGACGAAGAGGTTTAAAACCTGCTGGAATTAGCAGTTAAAATGTAAGAATGGGTGAATTTAATAAGACCGTGGATGTAGGAGTATAGTACCTAAACTTGAAATTTATATGTAATATTTATTACGTGCTGCTGATCCAGTGAGTCCGCGTATCACCGGAGTAATAACTGGCGTTTCCAAAAAACAAAGCGAATAAAAATCAGTTTTTAATTCAAGCCTTTCACGGCGTATTAATCTCCACTTCTTTAATCCCTTAACACCGCCGAAAATATGAACTAGTGGAGCTATAAAAAATTGTAATAAAGCCATAACGGAGCGAAACGTGCGAATAAACGGGCGCCGTGTCGTAAAACTGTCGAATTGAATGGACGGTGCAGTTGGCCGGCCCGCGTTCACACGTGAAACAAACAAGACAACACATTTTCTTTTCATTGTGATCAACCCGAACGGAAAATTCGAAGTCAAAGTCAAAGTCAAATCATTTATTTCAAATAGGCCCTTGTAAGGCACTTTTGAACGTCGAAACAACTAGGAGTGTCATAGTGGTAGCGGGTAATGCAGAAAGAAGGGATTAGCTGACAACAGATGGAAAGTTGCCTTAATTACCAACTTTCTGTAATTTTTTTATTATTTATTTGTTACTAGTTGCGCCCCAGGGTCTAGCTCACATAAGTTTCGATCCCGTGCGAAAATCGGGATAAAAAGTATCCTATGTCCTTACCCAGGTCATGGTCTACCCATGAGCCAAATTCATACAAAACCGTTAAGACGATTTAGTGTGAAAGCATAACTAACAAATAAATAAACATACAATCAAATGAACAAATGAACAAATAAACGAATAAACAAGCAAACTCGCTTTCGCATTTATGATATTAGTAGTTGGGATTAGTTGAAATGAACGAGTCTTTGAGATAACGCTGCTCATACATATTGTCTATTATGTGTCGAGCCAAATAGACTGATGCCTAGCAAAAGAGAGGCAAAGAAAATGTTTAGGCATAACTTGTGCGAAACTTAGTACTTGTCCGAGTAGGCACGACGATAATTAACGCTTATTTATAACGTTTTATCATATACGAGTAGGTACACGATCCCATATTAACGAGAAGATTTAATTACCATTAAGTTGAACGGTTCTCATTAATCGATAATTTAACTGATTCTTGGACATTTTGTCGACCTAATTAATCAATCCACGCTTGCACTATTTCCTGCCGAATTATTAATAAATAGGTATCGTTATGATGAAGCTGTAGCAATTAGCTAGGTACCGACCTATATGAATAAAATGTTTTTGGTCATCAAATTATGCTTGTGTTTCCAATGCCTTTTGATATGACCACTCGGCAATATTATGTATCTACCAAACGACACGTCACTAAAGCCTACTGGTACGAGAGCTCATGACCAAAATTTTTGCCTTATCGTTTTACGAGCAGATCCGTATAAAATCGACAGATTTTATACTGAACCCAAAAATACTAATTTCAGAAATTTTCCGCGTCGTGTCTGACCTGCCCGCATTTTTATATATATAAAAAAAAGCACCGAACCGTTTCATAGCAATCTGTCAGATTTTCAGAATGTAGTTGAATGGTTGAGTTTATTTTGCTTTTGATTTTTATTTTGTTTGACATATTGTTTTATAATTTATGTTTGCATAGAATTTTACAAAAAAAAAATCTTAATATTTTGTAATTTAAATTGAATTGCATGTTTTTTTTAATAATAATATTTGAACATCGTTATTTTGTAATATTTGTGTATAATTATTTTTCATGTTGGATAATTTCGAACACAATGTAGATTGTTACTGAATAAATTGAATTGAAAGGTAGATTTTAGATACCGAAAACACAATTTTCAGAAACCAGTAGCGTGACGCTATCAATAAAACCCATACCAACCCGTCTGAAAATCTTGTTTTCAGGTGAACTTTCGTCAGTTGCTGCGAATAAATCATTTTTTCTGAAAAAAAGTGTGAGCATCTTATGTGTGTTGAAACCATTTTGAACGTGTTGAAAATTTTTCCCAATCCGTAACATAAAAAAATTTTCAACGAACGAAAGTCGTAATAAACCACAGAGCGAAATTTTTCTTGCGCTAAATTCGTTTTGACGCGCTACACGCATTTTTCAAATTGCCGCTAATTTATAGGAATAAATGACTTATGAATTCAATAACCACCATCAGGTTACCAAAGAGTTCTAAATTCGATATTTAAAAAAAAAATTCATTGAATTTGAATCTAACCAATCAGTTCTAAAAACGTTCAGTGCTACCCTTGTACTCACGCTACATGAGCACGAGATACATCCATGTTGTTAGGTACGATACGAACATGATACGATACGATATAATATGAACGCGGCTCGCACCGTAAAATCAGGTGTGGCGAGGATCACGTACGCATTAATAATGATAAATTCGCGTCATTAATTCGGAAGGATTAGTCGCGCAGGCCGTGTGCGCGCCGCCGATAACCAAATATTAACTCAATTAGTGAGGAGGAACGCGGCCGGCGCATTCAAATGTCTGCTAATCCCACCTAACGTGCATGTGGCCATACCCCTTTGATATCCTAGAACTGACGGCATTATGTCCAGAGGACTGGGAGCCTTTTAAATATGTCTCGGATAACAGGGATTCTGCTATATTTTTCTGAATGGGATGGGTCGCATGCTATTATTGCAGATTTATACTATCCATTATGACGGACGAATAAGGTCCAGATTATGCGCCACTAATGCATTTTGGTGTAATGGACTAAAAAAATAAAAATAAAAAATCCAGGAAAGGCCACTCAATTGTTGGTTACGGTTCTGACTAAAAATGATACTGAACTCCCGTGAGATGAAAATATGTTTGGACAAACCCTCTCCAAGACGTTTAAAAAAAAATGCGTCGTCTTTGGAAAATAGAAGGAGGGGGGATCTCTCTCGCAATGACTGGGTAACTAAAAGTAATTAGAAAACTGAAGATATTAGAAGTAAATAACACTAACAATATGATTATACCTACTTGCACGTCTCATGATCATTTACATACGTCATAAGACGGAGTGAAGGGCCAGCTAATGACATTAATCCAATTAATGCTACCCAATCGTAATGACAAATGCACGGTTAGCACTGACGGATTGCTAATACTCGGCTGACGAGGCAAAAGCCGCGTGTTCCAACATATGACGTGGGACATCTATCATGTCGTGTTTCGACCCCGTATTTACATACACGACGAACGGGAAATAAGGGTAAAATGGATTGGGACTAATTGAAAAAATTGGTGGTCAGATTCTGTACCATTGTCATCTTGTAACGAATCAAAAGACAAGCGAAAATTATGCAATTCAAAGTTTGATCTTCTTCTATTCGTATGGTTAGTGACTAACCTGGTGTCAGAGTTTTAAAGCCGCCCATGGGCCTCTGACTTGACTTCACATACCGTCGAGAAATATCTCTCAGGTGTGCCGGTTTCCTCACGATGTTTTCCTTCACCGTTTTTGAAACAAGTGATAATTATTAAGAATAGTTAGAATAGTTGTTAAGAAGTATTGTTACTAACATACTGAGTCTTGTTACTTGTTAATTAAATATAAATAAAAATACAAATAATTATACAATACGCACATTAATCCGAATAGTCAGTAGAGGTGCGTGACTTGGGTTCGAACTCGAGACCTATGACTTGGCAGTCTGACGGTCATACCGCTACGCTGTCACTGCAAAAGAAGTATGATAATGATGCCATCGCATGCAACTTATGAGAAATTATACTGTTTTATAGTAGGGTCAAAGCCCTTTCTTAAAAATGAAATTGAGCAGTATGATTTTCTTTGCAGCATTTCAGCAAGTAAATAATTCGAATCAAATCGATTTACTTTAAGATTTGCCAATTAATCTCAAACTTAACCCTGCTTCTAATTGAATTCTCAACAAAGACAAATTCTTGGCTACAGTCACAATTCTTTCAACGTTTCCATTCGAACAGCTTTTCTTTATAAAGTAAACGTACCGGTGCCGAGCAAACTTAATCCAATCCGCGACTCAGACCAAGTAAGACGTCGGCTCAAACAAATTATTTGACATAATATCGTTAATTAGAAACCCTCCTTTGTAACTGGGGGTAGGGTAATTAGGTTCGGATGCTCTGAATGGGCCCTTTTTCTGCTCGTTACGGCTGAAACAAAGGGGCAAAGAAGTAAACAGACCGTATTCAGACGGGGATTTGCATTACAGACAATGAAAGAGTTTGACTTTAATTCTGTTACAATGTTGGTTTTGGTTTGTCTGCGTTAAGAAAATGGTTATCGAAGGTTTTATTGCGTGTTAATTGGATGTTGCGTAGGGATATGTGTAATTATAATGATAACAATACAGGACATGGGTAATTGCAGCTTAATCATTTGCCCATGTAGATTACATGAGACCTACATTTAAATATGCAAGTAACATAATGAACACTACGAAAGTAATCATCGATATTTAATTTTGTATAATTCTGTAGAACCCATTACTATCGCTTCAAAATAATAATAGTAGCCATTTACAATTTTCACATGAAAAACATATTTATGATGATTTAAAATTTGAATTTCGGGTTTAAGCAGTCAAATAATCAAATCAAAGCACTCAATTTGTAAGCGGCACTACAAATTGGCATTCACACTGTACGTTTTCAGATCCATTTGTTTACATATACATCACATACTTTTCGAACTGGCCATACATACTCATTGTCTATGAGCAGTAGGTATTAAAGAACCCTTTTTTCCCCCGTAACTGTAAAACCGTCGCCGTCGTCATTCGCGGCTTCTCTACAAGATGTTTCCCCTCGCGGGTTTAATTGCGACGGCATTGTTGCGCCTGATTTGATTCTGTATCTCTCTATAGGGCACAATCATAACAACGAGCTTAGCGGCCGGTACGCTGAGTGGCTCCAATGGCGGAACTGAGATTAAAATTTTTGGAAATCATCAAAGTAAAAATTGCGTCGTGTCTTTGTTTTTTTACCATAAAGTATTGAACTATCGTAAAATTAGACTTAAATATCAACACTATAAAAATAAATAAAACGTGTCGAACTGCCGAACTCTCTCAGAATTAAATGAAAATCTTTATTGATTTCTATTTAGTTTGGTAGTCAAAAGTAATGAAAATCAACAGTATTATTTAACTTATGAAACTCAAGTTCCTAATTTGAAGTTGAACAGTGAATTTAAATTATTTGACAGTGATCGACATTAGCAGCAACACGTCTATGCATCTACCGCCACGTGTCATGCACACTCTTTCCCCGACAATTTACAAACAAGAACTTGCTCCTAATTGTGTTTGCGATTCCTTTAGAAAGCTCTTTTGACTCGCCTCCAATTGTGAAAACTCGTTTTGAAACGACGTTAAATACGACCGAATTTCAGATAATTAACTCAGATTACGCTCTTTCAGCAAATAATTCGCTTTTGTTACAGAAAATTGTAAGAAAAGCTTTCCTCGAGACAGTTTAATTTTACTCTTGATGTGTTTGTGGACATCTTGGTCACAAATGAACGACATGTTTCTAATACCAATGCATTATGTAGTGGGCTGCAAGAATATTCTGTAGAGTCCCAAATGACAACGTTTTACGTATTATCAAATGATGGCAGGCAATAAAAACAGAGAAATGGCGTTATTAACTCAAAAACAAAACCTCAGAGGTAGGTGAAACATAAAAATTAATTAGAGTAGCTTTACAACAAACAGATCGAGCGCAATAGTTCAACCGCCGTGAAAATATCGAATATCGAGTAACTTAAAACCCATGCAAATTCGGAAAAACCTATTATAATCTGCATCGCACATCGCTGGACGCTCTTTTCATTCGATACCTTTTGTTGGCGGATTCAATTAAGTTTACATCGGCACCGAGGTCAGTTAATAAAAACCGAAGCCTACAAAAATTGGCGCGTAAATCAAATTCAATAAAGTGCAGTACAATAGAACGGGACGGGACATCGGAAAATGACGGCGGGAACAATGACGCACACGCACACCACGCCAATCAATTTATATTGTCAAGCACGCGAAACGGATATGTTGGTGTTATTACCGATGAGGTTTTCATCATGTGGGTTGAAATGTGTTGCTACTGATTTCATTGTTACTTCGGTTACGGATAAAAGTTTTTCATCTCAATTGTTTATTAGCGAAATGTTGAAAAATGTCGCTCTGTTGTGTGTGTGGTCTGTGTCTGCGAGTTCCAATGTGTTACATTGTTACATAACGCGGCTTCGTGGCTATATTCAGCATAAATTCACCCATGTAAACCTACTCGTACATATAGATAGGTACTTGATCCAAGAACTTGAAACAAAATTCGAAAGTTCGTAAAATAATTTAAATGAAGCGCACCCCTTCCTCTTCCTCTATTAGATGCACCGATTGAACACCTCCCGTTACCCTTCCACATTAAGGATTCCCGTCCACCTTGCCACGTCTCCGAATTAATCGCCCGAGAGCCGCTCTCTATTAAAGTTTCTTCGCAAGTTGTTTAAGAGGCTCAAGTTCCTTAAAACTCCGCAGATAATGTTAAACATTCATTTAAGTGCGCAAAGACCGCCCAACTTCCGAATTGTCGTATAAATCTTCTAATTCTTGAAGCGTTTAATATTCATATCACCGTTCGCGAGTCGCAGTTGGTAAGCCGACGAAAAGTTCGCCTAGATTCCATGGAATTTGTACGCAACGGGTACGTAATGCGAATTTACTCACACGCTTCAGGTATTTAGTCCTTCTTATATTATATTTAAATACGTAGCCTTTAACTATGATGTCTTGCTTATTAACATTATTGGGTACTTGTAACCAATTTAATTCTCGTCTCAGAAAAACTAAAGATTGCTCACACTTGAAACACGATTTATAAAAAGTCTAATCTATTGAATGCTGTAAACATTCAAACATGATTTTAACATTTTGCGCCACTTCAAAATTTATAAGCTATTATTTGAAACAATGAATAAATATCTATGTAAAAATAAAATAGTGAAACTACCTGTGTTCAAAAATCTCGGTATCATTTTATATTCACCGACAAAACAATAAAATCGGCCGCTGTTACGGATACCCCATAAATATTCGTTCGATTGCTTTTCGCAAAATCAATACAGCCATTAAAATATAACTGTGATTAAAAGTTATACAGCAGTTTTATTGATATTTTAGGACACCGTTTTACAACTGCAAAGGAAGGAGAACTGTAAAGCAATTGCGGGTCGCAGCCAAAACACGTAGCTCGTTCATTCGGACCGTTATAACAGTGCCAAGTTGAGAAGACACTGCCTGCCCCTAACACCAAATAAGTTTTTCGAACATTGAGAGGAAGCATAGAGCATTACGACAGGTCCATCTAAACTGGATATGTAATAACCATCTGAACAAGTGATACTGACGTGGCTGCATCAGCGGTTTGGATACGACATCTCTGCTCATTTGCGGCCATTGGTAGTGTTTCCTCCATCTTGAAGTGGCTAATTGCTATTTTGTTGCGGCTACTTACAAACATTGTCTAAAAACAGCTAAAACACTAGATAATAAAATCAAATCACATTCACCAACTAAATCTTTTTCCCTTTCAATGTTTTATACATTTATCCAATTTAAAATAAAACTGAGAAGACGCACACAGCGCTCTCGTTGTGGCGCGCCCGCCCAAGCCATGTTTCCGTCCGCGGTATTTTAAATAAACTGCACTTTTTATGTTCTTAGCATATTTTTCAAAAGCCGACGCCGCTCCGAGCGTATTAATACGCACTCTTAAACACCCCTAACATGAATAATTAGGTGTTCCCCAGATTTATCCAACGCCGTTATCTGTAGAACACGCGTTTTAAAATCGCAAAGTCATTCTTTTCGCTTTATTGAGGATAATACATCTTGGCTTGGATGAGATTCTGATTAATGTCTTTAACTCGAGTCGGCGTAACTTTGTCAAAGATAGCGGAGAAAAATAAAGGGACGTGACTCGACTAATTCGATTTTTACTGCAGAGAGAGTTAAAAAGAATTATAGCATTAGGTCAAAAATGAGGACTTACAACCTTGTGCAAGTTTATAAAACCTGTTTGATTTACCTGGCAGAGAAAATATAAAAAGAAAAATGATATCTATTCTTCTTTTGAAATTTCTACTGTCAGACTAGCAATATATTTGACGGTGAAACGTCATTTAGTTTTCCTATAAATGTTTATGATTATTTTCTACGAATATGAAAACTAAATTTCTAATTGCACTGTGTTCTGGTAATTCTTTAACGTTTAAATTGATTTTAGTTTTTACCTGTAGAAATTAGTTAGCCAATGTATTTTTGTTAATGTTTCAGCCATATCGCTATGTGTAGAAGTATATGCTGATGGTGAACAGGAAGTCAGGAGAGGGCTTTATCCATACATGGTGAGTCAGCCGACCCTTACTTTGGTGTTAAATTACCTTTTACGTAATATCGTAACAATGGGAAAATAGAAGAACACGTGACAGTCATAGTGTATCAACAAAAAATTAAATATCCTCTTTCGAGTGCTTCACATGAAGGAACAAAATGGAGAGTTTTTCGAAGAAAGTCGAAATTGGTGACAACAAGTTATAAAAAGTGTGATCGTGTCTCGTCACTACCCGGTCCTTTTTATGGCTTATCTGTACAATTCTCACATACATAACTCATGACTCAGCAACTAACGTCATATTTTTCAAATTACCGCACTTATGAACAGAAGTACTTACCATTTATTCTTATCATTTTTTTAAATATATTTTCAGGCAATTCTATATTACCCGGATGAGTCGGTGGTCGATGGCACTGGCTCCCGGTTCCTCCGTGGTGCGATCCTCATCCGACCTGACTGGCTAGTCACTTCTGCTGTCGGCCCCAGTATTGTCACAGCTACACCTAACGGCTTCCCGCGAAAAACACTTCTAGCTAGGCTCGGTGCTATTACTATTGATGCCAATTTCACACTTAATGAAGACGAGGACGAACAAGAGCGAGAGGTAATATGAAATAGTGGAACTATTTATATACTGTCTCAGTACAAACATTTGTATACAAATATCCAACCATGGCAAGTAAAGGTTAAATCAAATCTTGGAATTTAATTTTACTTTATGTCTATTAAACATGTTTAATCTTACTAATTACTTGGTTTTCTTACTCAGGTCATACAAATTGTTCGTCCATACAACCACAGTTCGACGCAATGGTGGCGCACTGACATCTCTCTCATGAAGGTTCTGTCAGCTTTCAACCTTACTTCATCTGTGGGCATCACCATCCTCAATCCTAAACGTGACCTCGCGGAGAAAACCTGCATCATACTCGTATTCGCTGTAAGATCACTTAGTTTTTTCTTTAGTATTAATAGAGTTGACCCTCCAATTCTAGACACCTGTAAGATTATACAGTTAGCAGCTGCAAATAAATCTCTTACAAGACTGAGGCTGAACTTGCTTCAGTTAACAGTGGGAGCACGATGGGCTGTGCGCTTGTCAATAGTTTACATAAGGACTGACCTCTTTAAGAAGATTACAAAGTGCTGGTGAATAGGCTAGAGTCTGCCAGAGGTCTCTGATCTCGTTGGTGTAGAAAGCCAATTTATGAGTAGAAGTAATACATTGTTTTCTAAAAATGATTTCCGACTTAATTGTACATAACTGTATAAAGCCCCAAACTAACTATTTCATCTGAATGCAGAAGAAGGACGCCAATGACACCGAAGACAGAAGTTTGATACAGATATCCGTGGAGATGCTGCCACCTTCGATTCACAACTGCGGTTCTCACTTTATTGGCAACACCATGACCTGTGCCAGCGACAGCGACGAAAACAAGAACGCGGTTTACGACAGTAACTTCTGCCAGGTGAGATAGCAAACCAAACAAAGTACTTAAGATTTTCCTTAACCTAATATTTTCTACCGTTCCTTGACGTAAATTACCGGTGTGTGGCAAAAACTGACATGGGACTGAGCAGACTATGTTATGTCAACAATCGCTGGGCGTAAGTAACATCAAAATGGGCGCTAAAGAAGAAAAAACGATGTTGAATGTGAAGATAGCGACATGAAATAGATTACTACAACAGCAATCAGCTCTAAGATGTAGAAAGAATAGAGACAGTCAAAAGAAGATATTATAATAAATATTCCCAAAAGAAGCTAGGTTCTTTTATGTTACTTTAATGTATTTATATTTTACATTCTTCTTAAAATGAAATGTTTATCATCATAGGGCAACAGCGGTGGACCTCTTATTTGTGAAAATGAAATAGCAGGAATTCAAACCTACATAGATAACGACTGCAAGCAACCACATCTGTACCAACTCTTGTCAGCCTGGGAGAACTTTGTAACATGCGGTACAGAGGACAAATGTCAAGAGGACCAGTGCTCGAATATTTGTGACGTAATTAACAAAGATACACTTCTAACAAGTACTGGAGTATCTTCTGATAAAATAGAAGCATCTACTGAGAAAGAAAAAGTAATTTCGATGCAACCCGAATCATCTTCTGAACACCAAGTGACTTCCGCCACACCTGAGATGACAGCAGACGACAGCGAAATAGTATCTTCGCCAGCAACGACAAACGTACTAGATGAAATAACGACAACAGATGTTCCTGCACCTTCAATTACTGATCCTACCTCCACGCAGGCAGTTTCTGAAGTAGAGACTGCCGAATCGAAGACCTGGCCAAACACAAGGTATTTTAATGACCCCAAGAAACTTGAACAACTAGAACTAGAAAATACAGATAGGAACCCCCCTATCGTTCAAGCCCGACACCATACCGTAAAAGCCCGCAGTGCCGGGCCGAGCAATATGTCCAATACTCTAAGTCTTTACTTTGGATTCTTCATTTTGGCATGTTTGAGTTAATGTTCATTTTGTTTTATGTTTGAAAGAGTATTAAACTTTTAATTTTTCGGTACTTTGTTTTTTATTTGGAAATATGATTGAATTACGTAAATCTTTACTAATAATAAGAGCATGCACTGAAGATGTGCCGACAAGGGGGCGGCGGCGCCTGGTGCCAAAGTTTGTCGAATAAGTAGAATTAAGTAAGGTTGCAGGCTTAACGCCTCCATAGCTTGCTCTAATAGCATTAACAAGTTTCCAGACCATATTGAAGGAATTTGGTATAGGTATTCTGTGCATTTAAGATTTTCATGTACCTACTTTTAGATTAAACCTCGTCAGGCATTAGATTCATCAACATTTCGATGTTTTTACTTAGCATAAGATGTTAATTTTTCTATACACACAAAGTAAAAATGTTCCAGTCAATATCATTTGGCGTATTACTTTCCAACAACCTGAAACTGTAATAAATTGACGGTTTTTAATGAAGAAAACCCTTGGTGTATCTAACTAATTCTCGTCGCTGTAAAACGAATTATCATATCTGGTTGAGACAAATCCCGGAGCCCCGACGTCGCCTTGGCGAAGCTCCTTATTTGCATTTTCACAAGTCGCGGTTAAGTACACTTAACTTCCAAGAGTTCCAAGTCTACAAGCCTCTTGCAATTTGTTTCTGATGCGTTAAATTTGTCCTCACTTATATATGTTTTATGGCTTACGTAGTTTAAACTTGAAAAGCCAGTGATGTTTTTGATAGTGTTGGATGAAATAGCTCTTCGATATAAGCTTACGTGATGACAGGCTAGGATTGATACTTTGTAATAATATGTAAGTAATCAATTTTAATTGCCTACCTAGCCGGAACAACGAATTAAATATAAATGTCGGGACCACAATTCGAAACTTACGGTAGACCAATGCTAAAAAGTTTTGACGTCTGAAAATTATGCTTACAGAATTGTGAAATTGCATTATACGTTAGCTTAGGTATAAGTTTAGCACAAACATCTCTCGATCAAACACATTCTTTCCTTACATTTTGCACGCAAACTACCATCCACATCATGTTTAAACTGAATAGCATTTTCTTCCCGAACTTCCCAAGTGCACTGAATCGAAATGTATCTTAATACGACTCGATGTGTTTAAATTCGAAAGGGGATCGCATCGGAAAACTGTTATGCATATTTTAAAGTTAAATTTACTTACAGCGAACCCACGGCGCCGAATGAAGATTCGACTCTCGAATATCTCTTTGCGAACTTTAAAATGTTTTATGATATTCAGCGGACGTGATAACGGTAAATTTGTGAATAATCTACTCAATCGAAAGGAATATAAAACATATTCATTTGAATTTATCGTTCAAGAAGGACGTGACTTATTATTCTTCGTACCTTATTTTATTTCCATCTCGTTTCTTACATAACGCCTAAACGTTCTGTTATAGCAATAGTCCCTGCAAAGGTTCTTGCAAAGAGAGATCACAATTTCAATTCTACACATTAATTACAGCAAAACAAACGCAACTTTTAGCATTTGAGAATACAAGGAGGGTCGAGTTAACAAACAAAAGGAATTAATTCAACAATCTCGTAAAAAGAAATAAGCAGTTCATAAAACTTTTAATAATTAAAACTCAAATAAAAATAGGAGCATCGGGGGCATAGCATGCCCAGTTTAGGGAGACCTTCCTCTTCCCCTTCCTTCTGTGTAAACATGGTGCATCCAACGAGTTTTTATGAAAGTCCAGAGTTCTTAATAAATGGACATTGTGTAAGAACCATTTTCCTATATAAATCCCCGCTGGAGGGTAAAAGAACTGACAACTGTCGTTAACTCATCCTGACCGGGCATTAAGGAGTGTAAACAGGGAATAGCTCGTAAAAATAATAGCTCGCCTATTTATCAAGATAAGGATTATAAATAGGCACATTTTATATTTAATTTTTCATACATTGTAGCGTAGTTAACCTTGGCGGAACAGTAACAATAAGAATTTGTTAGTAGGTTCATAAAAGTTATTTAAATATTTTTGTTTATCTGATGTTGTACCCAATTTGTAATAATTTTCATACTTTACTAAGCCAAGTTCTAAAATGCGCATCACTGCATGTCCTGTGCTACGAGTAAATGTGATCTGCTACGAATTACTAAAACTCGTTAAGGGGGATGCGCTAAGGTAACCCACGATTTTTTTTTTTTGCAATTTTCAGGTTAGTGTCAGGTTGTACGTTGATTAAAATATGATTCGCGACCGTAACAAATATGGCTTTACAGAATTATAATCATTAGAATCAGCAATACAACTCCTTAAGTTAGCATAATCATCAAATCTCATGATTTCATGAAATAGTCATTCAGTAGAATTACATGAACTTAGAGAGTTGTATTGATGACTTTTATGATTATAATTCTATAAATATACATTTGATACGGCCGCGAATCATATTAAGATCATCATACAACCGGATACTGACCTGCCAATTGCAAAGAACGTAAGAAAAAATAAATTTCGCGGGCTACCCTGACGCTTTTGCCTTAAAGTACCCCAGAACACGTGTACCTGCTAATAAACAAAGCACTTTTCACAATTCTGCCTTATCAAGATTTCAATGGAAATCAAATGAATTTTCATCGTAAAACTGCTCTATCGAAAGATAGCGCGTGTAACCCACTGTGCTCTAACCAGAGCCAACAACTTAATAAATCGTCCAGCAGATTGTACTATCTTGTGATCTCGGTCTAACGCCTGCAATTCCATTTTCTTTTAAATTTCCACTGAAATTACAATCGCAACAAGTGATAACAATTCAATTAGATTTTTCTTTAAAACACCAACGATAAGAATATGGTTCAGTTCCGTTTGAGTTCTAAAGATAAACTGAATCATACGCATTAGTCTATAGTTGATTGAGGAATCATCAAATCCGCCGGCGGCGTCTCGCTGTAGGCAATTTTCAATCTCTTTCCTATTTGTGACAGTAATAAAGCGGCCGGGAAAAGTCAACAATCAATTTTGTATTTCAATTTATTCCCAACCATCCTAGTTCGTGCGATGATAAGAAAAAGAAAAACGCGTTCATTGAAAACGGAAATTATTGCAAGAAGCCATCAGTGGTGTGCGCCCGGCTTCCTACGCCGTTTATTTGTTTTTTTTATTTTTCGTTTTTTGCCAAACGGTTTCACAGTTTTGATTTGTGGGCCGTCGCGTCGGTGGGAGCCATTTTTCACGCACCTCATTGTGACGTTCACGCCCGAGAAGGCTGACTGCGAAGGTTGGCTCGCTCGTCACAACTCACACCTTTATTTATTGTCAACCCTTTCTATTTGAATATGCTTCATGCACAATGCACGCGATTTGTTTCATCGATTTGTATGTCAATTTGCATAATGAAAATATTCTATCTCTCAAAGTGACTGAGAAATCTTTATTATAATATTTTCTTTAATAAATGTAGCAGCAAGAAAGGGGACAGGAAAGGTCGCCTTAATTGCATGTGCAATGTGCATGAGTCAATATATGCCATCAACATTATTACAATCTTTGCACAGTCATAGGCATAACTAACGTGACTAAAGCATTAGACCTTCAGACTATGATACTCTCAGTAAATTGAACTAAAGCTCTATATACCCAGACAAAATCAAACTGGTTGCTAATTTGATTGTATAATTTATTATTTTTATGACATTGATTTTATATTCTGTGATTACTTCCTCACACACTGACTTATTAATTGTAAAATTTTAGGATAATCGTCTACTTTTACAATGTTTGTAAATTTGTGAGCACCATGTATCTATCACATAAGTAACTAATCTGTGGTTGCTTCATTTTTAATTCTTTTTACCTATTGTGGTATAGTAATTTTATTCTAGTTGCATAGTCTTCACATATAATTATATAATTAATGAATCTATACAAAATATAGTAAAACATTTTAAAAGAGTAACGATGCAGTTTCTTGCCCATTCTTCTTAATACTAAAACTACCACTAATACTACTACAATTTTTTTAATGATTTTTGATTTTTATTTGATTTTGTTAATAAAATTTGCGTTCAATGTTTGCATGCCTAATTGGTAGATTGTACAGGGATCTCAACATTTTATAAATACCTTTATTTATCACCTTCACCTGTACCTACTTTCAAAGCAAATAAATGATTATGATTATGATTACCTTTTGGAACGGGCTACTAAAATCAAGTATACGTATTGTTTTATAAATTTTGACGTTCAAAAGTGCCTTATAGGAGAGTATTTGAAATAAATTATTTGACTTTGACTTTGATAGGTAAGCCGGCTCCTGGTTTACGAGATCAGTGTTTCAGAGTCAAGCACAGTTCGACTGAAGCTTGTAGGTACTGCTTGCTTCCAAATTTAAATCACGTTCAAATCACGATCACGGATAGGTTGCAATCCGAAGTAATGGCTAAACTGAAGGGACTTGACTGTACCTAAAAAGCCAAAACTAAAAGAGATAAACTGCGTTTTAAATTTGAATCTACCCAGAGTTACTTGTGTGGTGTTCCATAATGTTGGTAGTTGTTTACAGCTGAAATTAAAGATGGCATCGATAACAATTCTATCAGGGTGTGTTGGGCCGACAATGAGGGCTGGGGGTCGGGAAATTGGGGTGATTTTTCTCCTCTTTGCACTCTCGCTGTAAGCAGTAGCGTTAGCATACAAATATAGTTGTGTGGAAATTAAATCGAATACGCAATATTGTGTGTCACTTAATGAGTCAGAAAGGTTTCCTCGAAAAGTAACAAAGCGTTAAGCGTTTAATAATGAGCTCTGAGAATTGATTTTAATACCAATTTTTTAATAAAAGTGACCCTCTTTATGATGTGCTCTGGTACCTTCGTGTTATTAACTGGTGAGGACCTTCGTGTGAGGGGCTTGTGGCTAAGTAATAACGGCCGCACGGGTCGATCGATCAGGTTAAGCTACGCTTGCCGCGGGTGGTCCGTGGATGGGTGACCACGAAAGCACGTTAAGCCGTTGGTCCCGGCTGTCATTACAAGTAGTTAGAAGCCCAAAAGTCTGACAACCAGTCTTACCAAGGGGTATTGTGTTACCTAGTAACTGGTTGAGGAGGTCAAATAGGCAGTCGCTCCATGTAAAATACTCAGCTGCATCCGGTTAGACTGGAAGCCGACCCCAAAATAGTTGGGAAAAGGCTAGGCAGATGATGACCTACCTTCGTGTTCATACTAGTCTTATTATTTTAATTGACATTAAAATACCTACGTTTGCTTAGAAAACACTTTTATATTTTTCACCATTATATTTTTCCCTTTCCATTTGCCCTGCTATCCCTACGTCATTTTGGATGTGCTTCTCAGGTGCTATCAGTAAGTACTACAATGCTGCGGCGGACGACATTTTTACGCTCCCGATATGAAACCGCTGCTCTCCATTCTCGCTTTTCGCCCACACAGGCCACTAAAAGAGCACCTTTTCGAATTTCCGCTCACCCCGACTGTTGATAACGCATTTTCTCTTTCATTGGCTGCTTTATTGTTTGATTTAAGGTCAGGGAGAATACTTTGTAGCTTGAGGTTCTACTAGATAAGTTCCTTTCATCATTTCATCGTCTCGTGCCCTAGACGGCCACGACCTCGACCAGTGGTCGCACCGACCAGGTGAACTACAGAAATCGACTAGTTGGCCGTTGCGACCAAGTTTTTCGTATCGATTTCTATAGTTTCCCTTTTCGGTGCGACCACTGGTCGTGATCGTGGCCGTCTAGTGCGCGAGATCTCTTAGATGGTGCACTAATGCCCGTTTTTACTAACACTAAGCGACACCTAAACGAATTCTTAAATAAAAGCTCGTTGATGGACTTTCAAACATTAGCTAAGCGCCGTAAGTTGAAAATCCAACATCGCTCTTTATTTAATCTTCCATTTAGGTGTCATCTATTAATAGTGAAAACTGTGTGTTTGTTAGTAGTGGAAATCGGTTCATCCGTTTGAAGATTATCAGCTCTTTTCAAGTTATTGAATAGATGTGAGCATCTTCCACAGGTCTGATCGATTTGAAATTTGGTATTCTTTAACTTCAATGATATTAGAAGAACATAGTATCCTTGCACTGATGCTGCAGCAACACCTGGAATTTGCAGGATACCCAACTCCCTTACCAACACAGGTACACACAGCACACACACACACACACACACAGGCACACACACACACACACACACTCACACACGGCACAGGCACGGGCACAGGTATCGTGTTTGGGCTCATTGGAATGGTCTCAATGAATAGGTTACAGATAGATAATGAACAGGGTCTGGTGATGAGTAGGAAAGGGAAATGAGGAAATATTTGTGTCGGGGGTTTTTAATTTTATTAATTTATGCTTCATATTTGTGTTTCAGATGATAATCCAATATCTTTGATTCATAAATTATATTGTATCTTACATTATATTTTTTTACTGATCATCTCAAAATGTAGAGTTTTAAGGTTATATGATATTGCTTGTTTTCTATTAAAAACTCGTACTCAGATAAAGGTTTAATTAGAGCAAAACAAAAACATTAAAAGGTGAAGGTAAACAAAAAGTTGGTAAAGAAATAAAATAATAAATAATCTTGAACAAGGCTTTAATGAGCTACATCTTTGGTCGTATCATTGGTTAAAAGAGAACTTGCACATTTATATTTCTACAAATGTGTGTGTGTGTGTGCACAGATGCACACAGCGTGCGCACACACACACATTTGTATGTCGTGCTCTCTACAGGAATGCATGAGCTTGTACAGTCGTCAACATAACACCTACGGTAGAATTACACATCCAAGTACTGTCAAATGCATGTACTAGTTACAACTGCTGACAATAAAACACCTGATTCACAATAATTAACATTACAACGTCTATTGATTTAATACTCTCTTGTAGAGCATGTAAGGTTTATAATAATTTTAAAATACATAGTATTGGCGACTGTACACAATTAAATGCAAACAATTAATAAATCATCCGAAGACGACGACACGTATTTATTTATTTAAAATATTCCTAAAAAGAACTAATTTGAACTATTTCGAATTATGTATTTTTTATTAACACATATATCCACATTTTACTAATTAATCCAAATATTTTATATTCACCATTGTATAATAATAGATATACAATAATCTACTTATAGTGAGCTATTTACATAAATAATACAAACATCGTAACAATGTCTATAGTAAACTTAACAGTTGATATACATACATACAAACAGAAATAACAAATGTATTCGAAAATTGATCATTTAAATTAATTTTCTTTCACGGCTTAGCCAGAGTAAAACTAAAATATTTGAAAATAACTAAGTATTTTGATCATTAATTTATTTAATTAATAAATTTGAGACTCGATTGATTGTACTATAATACGTACATATAGATGATTATAATATTTACATTAACACTGATATTTATTCTAAAATACATTTCATCCCTCAAAGACGACAATTCGGCAGTCTTAAAACCCGCACTCGTTAGGTTCCCACGTTAGGCCGGATACACATTCAGCGGTTCGTACGCGCGTTAAAACCGCTCCACACAGCGGTTGAGCCGCCAAAACGTCCACCTCACTGAATTCGTACATCAGTATGTAACTGTGCATCTGAACCGCTGAAAATATTCACAGCCGAAAGCTAAAATCGCACTGTATCACTATCCGTCCAGTCAATTCACACATTATACTTTTAAAAGAGAAAAATACAGACATGATATTGCAACTTTTAACAGATTTATACAAAAAGGAGATTCAATGTTCCTCTACTAACTATATACTAATTCAGCATAATTGCTCATCTGAGATCAAATTCTGAGATTTTAACAAACTAAAACAATTTTCCTTTACACGTACTCTATTAAGTAATAACATAATAATATCATATTTTATTCGAGAAATAATTACATGACAATGTAAGTTATTTAATTAATTTATGTGCTGATAATAAACAATCAGAAACACTAACTACAGTTTGGCATTTGCTTTGCTTTAGTTTATACACTTAGAAACATGTCAAGTCCAGTAATTAGACGATTAGAATGTTCTGTCTAAATATAGCTGCGTTTTAAACACTCAATAGTTCGTTCGTAACGGCAACTGATTAACTTTTGTAGTATCGATTGTCTCGTGGAGTACGCGTGATTAGTGTTGATACTTGGCGTAGGGGTGGGCCGCGTCTCACGCGCTATAATCTCAGCTGGACGCCGAGAGCCCGAGGGGCTTGAGGTGCGGGGGGGCTGCGAACGGCGCCGGCGACGACCCCGACATATTGTTGTTCAGATCACCGGAGCGGCTCGAGCCGTTCATCAAACCGCTCATCGCGTTGCTTGTCTGTAGAAAATTTATTTAATGAATTTCTTGGCTATCAAACTCTAGACGTGCAGTATCTCAAACGAGATCTAGATCTTGTTTTGCTTTGATCCAGGGTACCTATAGTTTTATAATAAGTTACAATAGTACTTTTATGCTTATTTGTGAAGCACGTCTTTAACACAAATAAACGGAACTATAAGTAATAGATTTCTGCAAAATATTCATAGGTGAGTAGTTTTTCAAGGTCCATCATCATCAATCATAGTTGGCCAATCAGCACCATAAAAAGAATGACAAAAATTTATGCTAAAACAAAAAATCAAATGAAGGATAAGAGTGCTTCAGTAAAGGATCTTGTTGCTTACCGGTGGCGGCGGCAGATGCGTGGTTTGCCTCTTGAGGTGCGCAAGCGGCGGCGGGTTGTACGCCATGTTGGCGAACACCAAGCGCTCCTCGTAGTCATACTCGCACAGGATCTTGTTGTCGCACAGGTAGAACCGGTCGCCCACGCAGAACCTTAGACAAACGATGCAGCTTATTGATTTAAATATCCTGATATGGCAAGTATCAAGTTACTTTAGTCTAGTCTAGTGTTGCTCAGTAAGTTCTTTAAACTATGATATAAATTTACTTATGTGTGAGGTTTGTCATGATTGGGATGGAAATGTTTGAATTACTAATGATGTTTTTCTCACAGATATGCAGAAAATATTGGCCATACAGTGTCACACTTTTTTGCGACAGCCTATTACACTTTTGCAAATTCACGACAAATTCAAGTGATAGCTGGAGCTACATGTTGCTGTACTCCAGTAGACGTTTAGACGTTTAAGATCTACTAGGGTACGTGGCATATTAACGTGTTTCCAATTGCTCAATTCGTGATCACGTTATCTACTTTGTTGGTTAATTACGACAAACTCATCAATAGTTGATACATACAAAATAAGCTACAAGCAGGAAGATCCAATTAGCGTTGCCACCGGAACCTACTACACAACCCACGCGTCATTAAGGTTAATAATTATACGCATCCTATTTCTAACACAACACGATTCGATCTAATCGCGAACATCATTACTTTGATGAAACGAAACCAAAAAGTAAACCACAAAACGTCTAAGAAAGAAAATTTACTATCATGAGTGGAAAGGTCAGCGCGAACCAAGGAGGCGCGATAACGTCACGCAAGCGAGCATCCCTCAATGTGGCTACACAAAAGGTATCGCCTTCGACTCGCCACTGGCCGCCCGGAACCGCCGGTGATAACGGCGACCTTATCTCCCCTCGGTCTCACCCCCGCACGTCGCCCGCACCCCCGCGTCTCCGCCACCCTGCCAACTCTTTTGTTTCACTTGTCACAAAAATTAAGCGCAATAGCTCCGCTACAAATGTCTCTTTTTTAAGGGGCCAATTTCCACCGCAACTCAGTCGATTTCGCCGCTCTTAATTAACTTTATTTCCTGTTCTCTTCGTTCCCGACTTTTGTTTTGGACTCGTCGTTTTTTATTTCGCTATTTTTTGTCTGCAGCTGCGTAATGGAAAAGATGGAAAACGAAATTTTAATGAGTGGGTGCAAGTTAAGCTTTGTTTGAAGCGCCATTGTGTCGCGACGGCACCCAAGCCAAGTTTGACGTTTTACGTTAAACGAACGTGTACATTGGCTCTACTCCCTCCGCAGTAAGACAAAAGCATTCAGGAGGTGTACTGATCAAAATCAGTACCAGAAAAAAAAAACATTCACTGCCTATCCAAGCCAAAAAAAGCTCCGCATTTTAGGTGCTCGCTTTCGAAATGCGTTCAGATTCTGTCCATAGAGTCTTCGATAAACATAACTTGTCGCTACAATTTGAGAGCTTTGCACAAATTGTAATGGCAAGTCATAACAGTGTGAAGATAGTGGTTGCAGGTGCGGGCGACAAGCGGTGGCGGCGCGGGCGACGCGCGGGCGAGCGGCCGCAGCACGCGGTTTCCGCCGCGGGCCGCCGCCGCCAGATTGCTACTAAATTATTTAGCCGTTTAGCGATATTCGCCCGTGATATCTGCCGTCCGCTCCGATCGGACAGCCCGCAAATTGGATTCAGATTTCTGCCCGGCGTGGAAATTGATTTGTACGTGATATTTAATAGTTTGCACTGGCGTACCGACCGTTGTTGTTGAATGTTTATTTAGCTTTAATAGGGCTAATTAGTGAAATACCTGCGTAGTTTCACCGCACAACTTACATTACTATACAACATACAACACTCTGCTGTTTCATGAAAGTTAAACCAATTTTCAGATGTTTAAGGCAAAGTTACAGCGCTTTGCGTAATACGAAGCCAACTGTTGAGTCTGGATTCTAAAAGCACTCGAATGAATATATAATTTGGCGAGAATGTCGCGCGAGATCTACTAACACGGGAAAGGTTCACAAGTGACATATAAACCATTCAGAGCGGCTCCAATCTTCGCGACCTTTCTATTATTTAAACGGACGCAGTCCGGCGAAAATTGCCGTTTTCGCGCCTGCACCCCTACTCTGAACTTTACTCGACATTTTTGGAACATGTAACGACAGTGACATGCAGATGATTATGTATTTTTATACATTTTGTACTACTAATATACTTTAGATAACAACAAATAACGCCTTGTTTCCCCGAAGAGGCAGAGGTGTAAATACAGTACACCCACATTTCGCCATGAATGTTTAAGTCTCATGTAATAGGGGACAAGCCTATTGCTATCAACCGGGCACAAATCCATACTCCGGGCTGCTACTGAGTTATTCCAGATAGAAAAACCCAATAATACTTTTCCCGACCTAGGGATCAAACCCAGAACCTCATGCTCAGCATTAGCACTTGCGACCACCAGACCAACGAGGCAGCTACATACTTTAGATATTTTATACAAATACTGCAAAATCAAAACCAGCTTCGAACTAAACCCCAAAACGTTTCAGACTATATACTAAAACATACCAACAAAATGGGTTTGCTTTGCAAATTCAGGTAACGTGAGTCGAGAGCTCGAGACTAGAATACGGACGGCGGTATCCGGGCCGGCTGGCAATGTCGTGCACCCTACAATTGAATTGAATAAAACAGTCGAACAGTATTCATATGTTTTGATTAGTAAAGAAATCTCTTTGCTGAGACAATGTTACTGTGGAGAAATATTAAAGCTGGTTTAAATATATGCATGTGTTTGAGAAGGCTAGTCGTATAGTGCTGTGATATGAACTGTTTACTTTCACAGAGACCTTTTTTGGTGCAGGTTGCCTGGTTGCATTATTAGTCTTTAACATCTTACTTGTGCAAAGTTTAGAATATAATGCTCTTTATTATGTACACCGTTTGAATGGGATCTAGGAGTAATTTATGAACTAGAACAATTTTTTTTATTATTGGGAGTATGATTCCATGCTTTAAAAAGTTTCAGTACCTACGCAATTAATTCATCTTGTTACATGTTATCTATATATATATATATATAATTATACATATATATAAAACGTAACCCTTTCTTGGCAGTCGTGTAAAAATGAATCCCTATTTCCCTAGGTGACGCCATAATTTGAGAACGACTTTACTGATTTCATTCATCTTTTTTTTTTAATTTTCTTTGTAGAAGGTTCTTACGGAAAGAAAAATTAAGAAAATTGCGCAGAAAATCGTTTTTTTTTAAACTTACTACACGCGGACTGTCAAACGCGCGAAGGTAAAATAACCTTCGCGCGTTTGATGAATGTGAGTTTACCAATCAGCTGTTTTATTTTTATTTTTGGATAAATATAAATTTAATAGTTAGAGAGAAAAAAGAAAAATGATTTAATTACTGTGTGGTGTGTAGGGTATAGGTAGGGTAGGTAGTATGTAGGTAGGTAGATAGGGTGCGCCGTAGATAAGTACTTAGTGCTACTTGTGCGAAGCCGGGGCGGGCAACTAGTATTCTTTATAAAATTAAATAGTTTGCCACGAGTGACCATGTATAACATTTTGCAATACATTACTAGATATTACTCTTAAAAAAAAAAAAATATGTAAATACCACCGTTATTAAAGCTTCAGAGTTTAATCAAACTGTTGAAGGGCTGCAAGCGCCATTTATTAATCCCGAATGCAATACGAACACAGCGCAACGAGGAAATGAAGTACCATTTACGTTTACCTATAACATTTGCTTACCTACGTTAGGCTGTTGATACACTAAGCAGGTTGGCTGCGGCAGGCAATCTAATGTACTCTGACGTACAGTTAGCCATTGGCCATTGCATGGATTTAATTAATCCGGGGTTATCACGACTATCGATTGGCTTATCCATCTTTTAGTATGGCTGCACAGCCAATATGTGACGTCGGCGTCGTCTTATATTACGACTACAGATTTTTTACAGTTGGGATGAATGTATCCCAAGAACAAATTTAACATTGTAGTTGAAAAATATTTTCTCCCATACCGAATGTATGGGAGATCATGTTTTTCAAACTGGAAATTTAAGTTGGTCGATTATTACCCGTTAACCTGTAAAGCCTACTTAGCTGTGATAGTTTTCCTTTTAACTTCGTTATATATACTACTGCTGTTGTGAATTTTTACACAAATCCAAGTACTCCCATTTAGCTGACAGGGGACTTGACTCTAACAAAAATTTGGACTTTAAAGCTTCATATTTCGCAAACGGATCCCTGAATAAAAAAATTATATTCACGCACCCTCAATATTTTTGGACGACCTTTCGAACTACACCTCACACTATTGGATAGATGAGAAAAAAAAACATCCCCACTTTACGTTTAGGGGAGGCACCCTAAAAAAAAATATTTTTATTTTATTTTACTACTTCGCCGGCGTGATTAATATGTATACCCATGCCAAATTACAGCTTTCTAGTACTAACCGTATCTGAGCTAAGCTGCGGACAAACAGACAGACAGACGGACATGGCGAAGCTATAGGGTTCCTTGTTTACTACGCAACCCTAAAAAGAGCGAGGGACAATATTTTACGACTTTTACCGTTTTACCGACTGATTACAATCAAGTGTTAAAATATTGAAAATGTTATTAGTTTTTTAAATCGATACTTAGAAGAAAATAGCTTTTCAATTACTTGTTATTCATTTAAATTCAACTTTCACTTGAAACTCTGAGCTGTACTCTACGAAAACCGTGAATATAAATAAAATAAGCCCCACGATTTATGGACACTGGATATTAAATGTTTATACAAAAGCACGCATTCTCCTTGCGTTTGACTTTATTATGTAGCGGAAAATTTAATCGCGTTTTCAGTGTCCGTGAGATGAATAAACAATCTAAACTGCTCTTACATTATATCTCTATCCCTTTCACTCAATATAGTTTACTGGATTTTTTGTCCTACTCCTTAAATGTGGAGTTCAATATTGGTGAGACGGTTTGAGTTTGTTTACTATCATAAATAATGGGTTCCAATTTTGTAGTTGTGATGTGGGACTTTACTAAGGTAAAATTTTTGGATAGAAATGTTTTTAACAATCACAAAATGGTGGCTATTATCAATTACTTTTTTTACCTTTTATTTGAAAATAGAAAAACTTTAGTAAATTTTTTTTTTTTTACTTTTAATGTCGATAAGACTGATAATTACGGAAAACTTTGTCTTAATCTAACTATGTTATTTTCCCCTTCGTATATTTGTACTTGTCACTTCTAATTTTGTAGTCTTAATTTACCGTCAAAGAAAACTAGTAACTAGCACCCCAATTGCGTAACACAATTTTAATCACAATCCGAAGGATTTGTGAAGCAGTGTACTGCTAATCCACTGCTTCACGTGTTTGAAAATTCGTTTGTTTAATAAATGTAAATAACGCAATGAATGTTGTTGAATTGACAAAATGAAAGGCATTGACATCGTAAGTACATTACATAGGTGTAGATATGAGACATTAAGCTTTAAACAGAGATCGTCACAAAGCTACGAGTAACAGAGAGGACACCCTACAAAGCAATTTTTTTCTAAATCTTGTTTGTAAATCTGTTTGTAATACTCGGCTGTACATATGGCATGTACAGCCGAGTACTATAAGGATGCAACCAGATCGAAGTCAATCGACATCGACTTATAGAGAGTGATTTTGAGACGTATGATTTTAATCATATGTCTCAAAATAATGGCAGAATGTCGTCGATCGTCCGCTGTCCGCACCCTAAGGCAAGGGGATTTGTTTTAAACAACCAATAGAATTTCATTATTCATCATCTTGTATCCACTCAACTTCAGTGGATACCACTGAGCGGAGATGTATCATATTTGTATGGCGCGATCGAAGCAGAGATGTGAGCTGTGCTTCGCCGAAATTGAACTGGGTGGCGGTACAGAACGGAGATGTGTGCTATGCCTCGCAAGCTGGCAACGACGCGTAGCGGAGACGAGAAGAGATGTGCGTTCATCACAACCTCCGACACTCGCCGCACGCAGCTCAGTTCCGCTCTAGCCAGCACACATCTCCGCTCTAGCCAGCTCACATCTCCGCTCCAGTCTAGCCAGTACGCATCTCCGCACAGTTTCGGTGGATATAACCAGCTGAAATCACATCACATCTCTTTTCCTATCACATCTCTTTTGGCTCTCCAGGCTTAAGAAGCTGTTTTTTCTTTAGTCGTCTCACATAATTAATTTATCAGACATGGATTCATTTTTATTAAAACTTTGTACCTATTGTAGTATAGTAATTTTATTCCATCTAGGACATCGTCTTCACATATAATTATATTATAATTAATGTATACAAAATAACGTCAAACATTTAAAATAGTAACTATGGAGTTTTTGGCCCATTTTTCTCCATACGAAACTACCTTTTGGAAGGGGCAACTAGAATCAACTCAACTTTGTTTTTTGACATTGAAAAGAGTATTTTATGTGGCTAATGAAATGCCTTGACTCTCCTATAGGTACATACCTATGGTTGCACTGTTGGCAAGCGAAGCACTCGAGGTGGTACACATTGCTGCGTGCGCGCATCACCATCTCGAACGCAGGGATCACTTTGTTGCAGGCCGCGCAGTAGCCAGTGTTGCCGAACAGCCTGTTGAAAAAATAATTTGTTTAAAATATATTGCACTGTTAACATTCTTTTTTTTACCCGTTTTAGGATAACTTTCCTTACAAAAGGAATTTTTACTTAGGGTAACTTTCCATAAGAATGATTTTTACTAAGAGATTTTTGCCCCTTAAATACATTCTTAAAAATACTGAGGCGCAAATCCGGAAAAGGCACACTTAAACCATTCGATTCGTCGACGACGTATCCATTGCAGCTTTGTACTCAAAGAGAGAACTGTAATGATTTTTAATTGTAATAACATATTCCGTTACTTTGTTCTAGTAATAGTGACAAGTAACCCACCTCAGGTAGTCCCTCTTGCAGAGGATCAGGTTGGCCCGTGTGTAGAGCGTGTGGCCAACCTCCCCGAGCCGACAGTCGCAGCAGCCGCATTTGAGGCAGTCCTCATGCCACAGCTGGTCGAGAGCCTTCAGCAAGTATCGCTCTGTGATCACCTTGCTGCATCCAGCGCAAATCTGACACAACAAAATTTTTTTGAATAAAAGGTAACAAGAAAATTGATTATTGCCAGTTTCAAGGTTTCGAAATTAATAATTTCACGGAAATCATAAAGAAGACAAAAATATGATATAATCATCAATTATATCATTTTTTTTTGCTGAATTGTTTAATTCTATTAGTAGATTACATATTCATAATCAATACAAATGTGTTTTTTTTTTGCGAATTTTACTTAATTAGTGCTACGAAGCCTACGACTGCTACGAGTTGGCTACGAGCTACGAAAACGTAATCTTCTGACTCTTCTGATAGAGGTAAGGATTAATATATTATATAAGACTTTATAGATAAGACTTTTTTGTCTGGTTATGTATTATGATGAACTGCTTGCACTAACATGAAGCAAGGTGCAAATTCCAAGAAACTTATATCTACATAGAACGAAAAAACTAAAAAACCTGTTCTCAGCCAAAATGGTGAGTATAAAGCTAAATGCATATTAGAGCCCTACGAATAATAAAAGTCATTCGTAGTTAGAGCCGGACTATTGCAATGCGGCGCGGCACGCCCAAATGTGCGTCTTTCTTAACCCAGCATTGTTTGCACTCTTCTGTATTACCAATTATGTATTTACCTGAGGTTGAGGTGGTTGAGCAGGCTGCGAGGAGGCGCCGGTCTGCGCGGACGCAGGCAGCGGCGACGCGCGCGCCTCCTTCTGCACCTCCATGGCGAGCATGTGCGAACCGAGGGTTGGACTGCCGCCGCTCGCCTGTTGGGGCGTCCGCCTCTCGCACTGCAACAAGATGGTACCATGTTAGTTGTGATATTCAAAGAAGCCAACAACACTAAAAATAAAACCCAACCTAACCCATAATAGAATCAGAACAATGGAAAGTGTTTGCAAACAGTTAACCCCAAATACCTATAAGTTAAACATAAAACGATATTGAGTTATAAATATAATATACCGTAAAAGAAACCACGAAAAAATATCCCGTTGGTATTTGTGTATATTCCTTAGCAACAAATCAAGTTCAGTCGTATCGCGGCCCATTCATATTGAATCATAAGTCACAATACGTAATCGCCTCAGAACCGTACAGCTCATTCAGACCACTTTATGTTACAGCATAAACTCCAGAACCATGAAATTTATCGCCTGTTATATTTCTCGAAAAAATTAGCACAACTACTCAAGCGATTAATGAGAACGTGAAACACGACTCGACGTTTCTGAACTATAGCAAATTATGTACCTTAAAATATCGAATAAGTACAAAAATAAGAATAAAAACTGTAATTGAGATCGTGTTGCCGAAAAAAGCAGCAATAAAGTCAAGCACGGACCGCAGCGTCGTCACGCTTAATTAATATTTTAAATACAATTCAATTAAATTTGGCAACTGGTGCAGCCTCGCACTATTCTGTTGGCGACAATCGCGCCGGTTACGACTGTGCGACCTTTCCACTCGTTTTTTTGTCCACGCACAAACTTGTTTTCTAGTACAACGGATTCGGGTATTATGAGCCAACGTGCCTGAAACAATGCTGGCTATTGTAAGGTCCGTGACGAATGGTCTGCGACTCTTATTTTTGTGTGTTTTCGAGAGTGCGTCCGATCGGCCGCCATAAATAATAGCGTTCGGATATCGACCGGAAGTGTGCACACCACGCCGACAAATAGTGTCAATGACTGTTTGTTTAATCTACAGAGGAAGCTAATCAACTCTGTTGTGAGTCAGTTGAACTAAGAATAGCGGTTAAATACGTATACCTAATCAAGTGTGGCGAATCGTTTAATTGCACGTATATAATAACAATGGTTTATTGCCTCTCTACCGACACATTTAATACAAATACGGATGTATGCCCACTGCACTGCTCAAGTTTCACGAACTGCCGTGCAAGCGCATGAAAATACCCAATTAGTGGTATTGGTAATAGTATTTGCACTTCTCATCAACTGTGTAAAATACGGGGATATGCGTATTTTATGTAAACATTTTTTATGTGTTTGTTCAAGAATAAAACATTTTTATACACAGCTCTATAATTCATAGTGTAACTCAGGCTGTCACCGAACCAACAATACTACTCAAATCGGATTAATTGAACACGATAAAGTAACAAGAAGAAGCAAATGAATGCGAGGCCTTCGGTCAATGGAATGGTAGTGCACGACCGAAGTATCGATGCGACATTTTTTGCGAAGTAGACAGGCCGTGAAGCGAGCCTTCGTGAATAATTACCGAGCGGTGACAGCAACACGCTACGCCACTCGGAAAACAACCCGTGGCGAATGCAACCAACCGAGATTAGACGCAGCTCAAGCAAAAAAGCTCACGCCTTCCATTAGCGGTGACTTTCGAAACGTCAATACGCACGAATTAGGATTTTACGAATGTCAGTCGTGGAAGCGGCAAAAAAACTATGCAAAAGTAATTTCGCTTGACATTCAGCGGAAAATTGTTGGGTATTAAATGGGATAAAACAGCGGTGTGTCGTTGAAGCGCGGGCGGCGATGCAGCGGCTGAAATTGAAGGATGGCCGGCGCGGGCCGTTGGGAGCAGTGGGAGCCCGCATCCGGCGCACCGGACCGACGTTAATGATTAACACAGACGCGGTCCGAGACCAATTATGCGCTGCCACCACACTCCAAATTAGAAACTATTTTCGCCCATTAGTGGCCAACTTCATAATCAATTACACGTTAAAATTTCACAGCGCTGTTTCGGGAGCTCTCTGTTTGGATAATCGGAGTTTGTGGTCCCACGGCGAGCTATTACGTGGCTCTGTACGGGCCATAAAGGTTTTTGTTAGGCTTCCGACGAATTTTAATGCACGTTTCGAATGCATTTCGGTTCAGGTAAACTGCATTAAGCTAAATAATTGTATCCAGCTAAAATTCCCATTAGATCATAGCGATGTTTTTCCTGTAGTCTGCGTTGGTATGCATTTGTTTTTCTTTTTCCTAGACGTTTGGTGCATCGTATTTTCATTAGAAACTTTAAAATTGACGTTCCCAAAAGAAGAAAACAAATCTTTCAGAAGATTATTCGAGACAGACAACACTAATAGGATTGAGTGCACTCCGCTAATCATAATTCATCAGCGAGATTAAAGAATAAGCGGCGCGATGAGGGGGATACGGGGCCTCAGCACCAGCTCCCCGCCCCCCCTCGCCACCTACACTCTGCCGGCGTTCGGATGAGACTGAGAGACAATATGATTGCCACACCTGCGGAAACGCCGCAAAGTAACGAGACGAGAAGCTAAATAATTCAACCAACTAACAACGCTACGAATGTTGCTCCACTCCAGTTTTTTGCACACTTTAATGCGCGGAACACGAACAATTTAGTTGCTAATTAGCTTAAAATTAAAAGCAGAATTGAGGAGCGGCTAGCTGTAATCTAAATGAAGTCGCCATTACCATTTTGATTGAATGTTAATGAGAATGAGACACGAGAGAGAAAATAATATCATTAATTAAACCAAAAACCCTGAGGCTCCGCTGGTTAAAGTAGCCATGACTGGGTTTTTTAAAACATAACGCATATTCTATTTTAAATTAATAACGCACCTATAAGCACAACCATTTCATTTATTTAATAAAGAAAACATTTTTTCAAAGTAGAGCATCTTCCTCACAGTATCAACTACACTGGTACTTATTTAGCAGATTGCTTTCCTTTAAGTTGTTCTTTAATCTAGGTATGGCCGTGGGCCGCGGTGCTTTACTTCGCACCCTCCTACGTCACATCCGGGCGGGTCCCGCGGTACAAAGGATGTTCGCACGCACTTTCATATTAAACCTCTTGCAATGATGCACTGTACGGAAGAAAATTATTTTTCCATTTTCACAGGTAGCTTTGAGTTTTGGTTATGTATTGCTTGTATTTTCAGTGATGGAGCGCACTTTGTGTTCAGAAATATTAAAAGTAATCTACTGTAAGTGCATCTTTGATTTTATTCTTTGAACTTAGGATATGAACCAGTAGTTATGTACATAGTGTGGGCGGTCAATTATGCCAACTAAACATAAAATTAAATAATTATTGAGCTACATTTGAAAACACGTCTATAAAAGTGAGTAATTAACTTAGCCATAATATCTTGCATTATATCCTATCTTCATGCTATAAAGGGCCCTCAACGAGGTGATCTGTAGACGATGGGCTATTAGAACACGAATGTGAGGAGTATTATCAGTCGCGCGCCACAGAACGGCAACCGCGAACTCGACGCGGAATTTCGTTAATACCAACCCATATTGGATTAGCGGCGGCACCCGACCGCCGCAATAATATAACGAAATTCAAACATTAATAGGCTCAAACACAATCACGGATGGCCGCATAATCGAGTTAGCTGCTATTCGGTTAAACCCCTATCGCGTAATCTGCCCCATTGTCTGACAGTCGTTGTGCTGATCATGAGGGCTGATTATTGTGGCAATTTCGTGTTTATTGTTTTCAGGTGTCTCCTGTCACCCCGGCGTCCTGAAGGAGCACAATGCCCTTATCTCCAGCGAGGCAATCTCGTAAAATGTTACGTGAACGTCTGTAACAGTTCCGAAACAATACTCCGTAATTGTTACTTCACCGAAATTAACTTCAATATCTGGCTGAGACACCATCCAATAACAGAACAGAAACGCTCTGAGCAAAATAATCTGACCATCTAACAATAGAATAACAAAACGCAGTGGTAGATAATAAACAAAGTCCCTTGGCAGTCCAAGTAAGTGATACTCAGGTGGAATATACGTCGGACAAGTTAAAAGTTTCAGCTCAGTTAGATGCAGCTGAAGGAACAAATAAGTAGATAGAAGCTGTGTCAAAACTGCCAAAAACAAAACTATAAACTTTGCTTTATAACCGGTAGATATCGCTTTATCTATTTGAGATGTCGAACTCAATTTGGATCGGTGGACTTGTCTTTTATAACTCGCACTGGCTCCCACGCGATCTTTTGTTCATAACACCACGTCTTATTACAGTTTCGGATTTCTAATCAGATCCAATTTAAATTTAAATCATTCCATGATTAAGTCGATCGTTTTAATTAAAAGCAAGTTAATAGAATAGCAATTACTAAAACATTCACTGACGTGTTCATTTGAAGTTGTCTAATAGCTTTGACCAAGTTACAATTTCAAATTAATGTTAAATACATATATTGAATAGTACATCCATAAATAGAGTGAACCAGTTATGTCTACTTTGTATCTCGATATAATAAAATTGAAAGCCTTTATGAATACTTAAACGTACTTGGTGCGTTAACGTAATACAAGTGTAACGACTCGCTGTTACGTCACCGATAGCAAATTCTGCTGATTTTTTATTAGATGATAAAACAAACGTCTCGTATTAATTATGAGTCGTGATGCAGTCACATCCCTATTGATCGTAAAGTATCGTTGATAGCCGTTGTAAAATGTTCCAAATCGTTGTCGTGATAATTTATGAAGCATGTTTATGGATGAATTTATGACATTATCTCTCTGTTCCCCGTATAGTTGTTTAATACAGCGGATCCACTAACATCCATCCCGTGATTAACGTCATGATTTCCAACTCCCAAAATATATTTTTCCGAGATGAGTTGTAAAGCTAAATTAGTAAACGCCTCGCGCGACGAGGGGCAAAGTGAATTAAAGCAACTTGGAGCCTATTACGTGAAGTGAGTTATAAAATAAAGCCGCGGCGAGTAACTTCATACATTACAAGCCGATAACCAGACGAGACTTCTGAGACACAAACCAGTCCCTTTTAGTGAAATTGAAAACTTTTTCTGTTACTCATACCGCGGCCACGACACGGCTCCTTTTAAATCAATTGCCTTTTATAATTAACTTACTCCGTTATTGGAGTGCACTCGCTCGTTGACTCAATTAAAATTCAATCGAGATGTAAATCTATCTATTAAAGAACGAGTTTTTCTGGCAGATATAATTGAACAAAATTGTTTTCTAGATAAGTGTTGCTTACATACGGGCTTCGAGTGGAGATAATATTACTTACTTAGCAATTCTTTATCGCGTCGATGAAATTATAAACACATTCTGGTTCGCGTAACTGACGCGTAGCTGTTCACCAATAGTGTATATATTGAGGATAAGAAACTGTTTTCCTCAACATATACACTATTGGTGAACAGCTTAAGATATTAATGATATTAGCGTAAGATCCAATAAGGGATAGTAGTCGAGTCTACGCGATGGACAGCGATCAGAAATAGAGTGTCAATTCTGACATTATGCAGCCCCCTATAATGCAATGAAAATCCCCGACGCCTGCCCAGGGAGTGCCACTTTTACCTAATTCTTATTAAACATTTATTGAAGGTAACGTTCTCGATGTTTTATTTATGATCTTTTATTGGATTGCAATTTCCTCTCTGTTATGCTTTAGGCAATCTCTAAGTGTCTGTGATATTATTATCCGTGTTGGTAGAGCATTCCCAGACTGTTCAAATGTAGTTTTACTGCGAAACAAGTCGTTTTGCCGGAGAGTTTTAAAATTATTATCGTATTTAGTAGTAAGTAGTTTTATCCGTGACCAGCTTTTGATGTGGATAAGAAATGTCCCTAATTTTTATTATTTATTAAATATCAACCCGGATAAAATTATATCGTAAATCGTCTATTAATTAGGATTCACGCGAAGCGGTAAGTATATTTAAATAGGCTCTCCCTACCTTCTCTATTAATTAAAGATCCAAGCGTTCGAAATGTCTACTTTACAAAAAATGAGTTTAAATTAAATAAAAATATCTCACTTCGGTGTCGGCAAACATGAACATTATCCTCAACAAGTGTTCTCAACTTCACCGGTACGCGCCGCTCAGCTGATCGCATTTTTCCTTTTCAGATATTATTTAATCAGAGTTATGCGAGCCATTAATTAAATTACGTTAGCTAAGGGCTGGGCTATAAGAAAATTGCTTTTATTTGTGGGGAGTCATTCAATTAAACATTCATTCATTTGCGGCCCATCGAGTGGCGTCCATTACGTTTAATTATAATTTAGACTGGCTCTTTAATAATTACATTGCCGCGGCGTCGGCGTGTGCGCCGTTGTGAACGCTAAAACTTAAAATGTACGAAATTATTATTTAAAATAATTATGTTGTCTAAATGAAGATGTTTTTGCATAAAAACCTGACGGTTTTTTTTTCTATTTTTTTAGATGTACCTATAAGTTTTTTACATGACAGAAAAAGTTTAGTCGGTCGACATTTGCGACTCTGTATTTTTTATATTCATATTAGGTAAAGTTATTTTTAGATACAGTTACAAAACAATAATCCGTAATCAATATTTCCGTCTGTACTAATATCGGTCCACTTTCGATATTAACGTTTATAAGCACTTACTGTATATAACGAATAGTTCTGCATTCCCACGAGAGTGTTGTCATAGGTGGTCATAATTAGCTGTAGGTTCGTTAACTAAGTAACTGACTAAGCAATGTCGGTGTGCGTAATTAAATCACTCAATTAGGGTTATTAAAAAACTCAATCTAAATTAAATTAACTTATTATACTCACTTTAAAAACTAATTTAGTATGCCTAATTAAATTATTATGTGTAATTGTACAGAAGGCCTCGTTTCTTAAATTAAGCACATATGAATTAAGAATTTTTCAGTTTTGAGTTAAAATTAATTTAAAGAATCTTATGTTTATCTATTTTTTTTTTATCACCATGTTGCTGTTATTTACTAAATTATTAATGAGTCCTGTATACACCACATTGTATAGTTAAGAAGAAACCGTAGACAACAAAATCTGATGGAAACTTCCAATAAGCTCTACATTAATTGGCATCAAAGCTCAGCGAGCGTCTGCGGAACTTTACAACACTCATTACTTACTTATTGCACTTAATTAAAAAGTGTTGAAATATTCACAACATCACTGTAAACAACAGTGACTAGTTTCATAACAACGCGCTTATTAATATGATTCAGTTGCACTCACCGCACACTAAATTGTACTAATTAAAACAAAAACATTCTTCACATCGTAATTACTGGGTAATATGAATTGTAATTTAGAGTAATGATGAATGGCTTCTTTGGCTGCGTTCGTACGTGAGCCGAGACGCGTGTTCACTAAACTCATTCGTTTTAAAAACTGAATGAATGAACGCCACTCTATCGGAGTGCTTCCTGCCGACTGTGATAACACCCCGCGCGCTTAATGAGACGTCTGTTGCCATTGTAACCACTTTAGCTAATTATTGTGAACATTTAATGTCGACGTAATGATCATTGCGTATTTTACCATCGATGTGGGTAAGTGTTTCCGCTACAACATAATAATTGCTAATGAAAAGTTTCGCCGCTGTTGTAAAAATCTTATTACGGTAAAGACTTTCTCATTTAAGTTTCCGTTATTTTATAGTTATTAAATGTCCTACGAGAGTGCCGTGCAATGATTGTTGATATCGCTGTCCCTCATGACGAGAATCTCGTGAAAGGTGAGAAAGATAAAAAAAACAAGTATCTTGACTTAGCACACGAGGTTGGCGACATGTGGGACATGGACTCTGCAATAATTCTACCGATAATCGTAACGGTTAATGGCCTAATAGCGGAGAGCCTCAACCAACATCTCAGTAGGCTCTCATTGCGTGTCTGGGTTAAGGGCTTGATTCAGAAAACAGTACTCCTAGACACGGCACGCTTAGTGAGGAGGTTCCTCTCTCCAGAGCCCTGACCACCGGTAGCTGACACCCTGTTCCTGATGCCGATGGACCACTGTTTTTATATTTATAAATGTTTTTTCATTTAAATTTTTTTTTTTTTTTTTTAATGAAAAAACATTTATAAACATTAAACATACATACATAACAACATTTGTATACATATGTATACAACTGTAATAAAGGAATACAATTCTAAATTAATTATTAACGTCTAATGAGAAAGAGATTTAAGTATTCATATTTCATCGACGTTTTTATTTATTCTCCATATCAAGAGCCACATAACGGAGGAACATTAAAGTTGAAGAATCATAGTTTATTTTTGAGATTGCCGACGTGCAGTGGTAGAAAAAAGAGTAATATTATTTTTCAATTCCCATACAAAAGTGGTCGGTGCGCGGCGGCAAATTGGTTGTATTGTCAATTTGGGCAGTGCGTGCCGGAGCGCAGATGAAATGTTTATTTTCAATTTCCGACATTTTCCCGCCGCGTCCGCCCCGGGATTAGGATGCGGAACAACTACACTATCCATGGCTAACCTAGTTTTTTAATATTGACAGTACGCTCACCTTAAAAAAACTTGCTATTGCAAAACATGTTATGGGTTAACCTTTTTAGGGTACCGTACTAAACAAGGAACCCTTATAGTTTCGCCATGTCCGTCTGTCTGTCCGCGGCTTAGCTCAGAGACTCTTTGTACTAGAAAGCTGTAATTTGGCATGGGTATACATATTAATCACGCCGACAAAGTGGTAAAGTAAAATCATGAAAAAGATTATTTTTAGGGTACCTTCCCTGCACGTAAAGGGGGGATGTTTTTTTTCCATCTATCCCATAGTGTGGAGTGTCGTTGAAAAGGTCGTTCAAAAATATTGCGAGTTTGTGAAAGCCATTTTTTAATTCAAGAATCAGTTTGCGAAATATTAAGCTTTAAAGTGCAAATTTTTGTTAGAGTCAAGTGTCCCCACCCCCTGCCAGCTAAATGGTTTTATCATTTTAGGATTCCTCCACCGTCTGTCCGTCTGTCTGTCAGTAGGCTGTATCTCAGATAAAGATAAAGATATATTTATTTTGTAAAACATTTGTAGCTACATGTTTTGCCATGTATGGCGTACAAAATTAGTCGCATTAAGCAGACAATACAATAAAATAGAATTTAAATTAAAATGGCAAAATTCAAATAATACAAAAAAAAAAATTAAAGCAACACAAAACTCTCATGAACCGTAATAGGTAGACAGTTGAAATTTTCACAGAGTATGTATTTCTATTGCCGCTATAACTACAAATAATAACAATAATATTAAATTAAAAGGGGGCCAACATACAAGGAACGTGATTATTTCGACGTTTTTTGCAAGACCTTAACAATCGCTGTATCTCTTGAACCGTTATAGACACTCGCACTTGACCGGTTTTTTTAAATATATTATTACTTTAGTTTTTATATTTTATTCAACCCAGTGCTATAATAATAATAATATCAACAGTTGCAACACATCTCTATTGAATGCAAAATTCGAAACACCTTATTTGCCGCGCATGTTTAAAAATAGCAAAATGACCATTTTCAATCTAAGTAATAAAACACTTAAATCACTCAACTACAACGTTTTCATGCAACTGTAACTTTGAACAAATGTAGTGTGCACGTAACTATGTAGTTAGACTGTGTCCTCCATATGCCACAGAGTAACAATCCTCCCCAGTGTTGCCTTGCGGAACTGCATGTATGGGGCGACGCGAATCAGGTAATTATGCGTACATATAAATCCGTCAGCAACTGTTTGAGATAAATGCTTGCAACGTCATTTTTGTTGGGAGGTCGGTTAGTTACTATAATGTATTTGAGACCATTCTATGTCACGCGACATTTTAAATATAGGTACACGCAACTATTACTAAGTAAAGACCTACCTATGTATCCTAACTAATAATATAGATGCATTTGTTTGTTTGTTATGCTTTCACGCTACTTTTTATCCCGATATTCCCACGGAATCGAGACTTATGAGGTCGAAACCGCGGGACGCTGCTTGTATTATTTAAAATAGTATATAAAAATAATGAAGTCCAAACAGCACATTGATTTTTTATGAAAAAAAGTAATTGCTTCGAGTCTCATGCCGAAAATATAGTTTTTAGAATTTGTTTGTTTGTCTGGATGTATGTTCCAGATTAGCGCAAAAACGGCTAAACGGATTGGGATGAAATTTGGCACACAGATAGTTTATAACCTGGATTAAAACATAGGGTACTTTGAATCCCGGTATTACGTTCCGGTGGGCTATTTTCCGCCAGGCGAAGCAGCGGGCAAAAGCTAGTAAGTGATATAAATAATCATGTGACATTTTATTTCTTCTGCCGTTTTAAATTTAGAAATATTTATTTATCTGAGGAGGATGTCTCATGACCTCTGCACGACACCAATTCGGTTCACATTGCATATGATACTGCTGTGAATACCTGGTTACATAAAGGCTGTTACAAAAGGTCAAAGGTTTTCCTTCTTCAGTGCATTTACAATCAAAATACAGCGTGTATCAGAAAGGTGTGTGGTCAAATTTAAGGGTGTGGTACAGACCATGAAACTGAACAACTTAATTCATAGGACCAATATCGTGATCGCGAAAAAATTTATCAATCGACAAATATAAAGCTTGAATACCTACTCAACCTAAATGTATTGGACGGTTGATTATTTTTTCGCGATTAAGATATTGGTCCTATTGGAGAAAGTTGTTCAGTTTCATGAACACACCTTTCTGATACTAGCCGTAAAGAAAGAAAGAAAGAAAAATAATTTTATTAATCACAGAAACACGTGCATATATACAAATATCTCGAATAGAACAAGAAAATAGAACAAAATAGATTTAAATATAATAACGACCACAAAACAGAAATAGTCGGCAGCTGCTGGCACGTCATGACTGTGACAAAAAGGATTCCACTCAGCATGATGCTGTGCTATGGGGAACCACAGCACAGCCCTGATTTTCAATGGTCACCCGAAAAAGACGTACGAAAACCAAGTCAGGTTTAATGAATTATACATAAATATAAAATAAATAGTACCTACTTACAATATAATGCTACTATACAACCAATAATATGAATAAAATTATTGAATAACAGAAAATAATTATCTGACGGTGATGCCGTGCAAGCATAAAACATGTAAGTACCCCATCACCTTTGCGTCGTCGACTGCGTAAAACGTAACAGCTACAAGAGATGCAATTACTTCCCCATAACTCAGCACAACAGATAGCCATAAAGCTCTAACTTGACTGATCAACAATAACGTTCTAGAAAGTCGGGTAGTTAGCAGCGGGTTGTGTGGCAAAGGTGGGTAATTGCATGTAATCGGTCACCGACGAGCGATGAGTGGTGAGCACGATTTCAATTCACCATCGGTGAGCCGCAACCTGTACATAGCGTGGCATCGACGGGAAAACTGTTACCAGTGGATTCAGTACACGATTCTGAACCTTCAAAATGTCGTCGGTTATTTTTTTTTAAATCTGCTGTTCTATACATTTTGACCGCGTAGGTATTGCACTTTCCTATGAAACAGCAGATTTTTCAGGGTTCCGTAGTAAACAAAGAACCCTTATAGTTTCGCCATGTCCGTCTGTCCGTATGTCTGTCTGTCCATATATCTGTCCGCGGCTTAGCTCAGAGACTCTTTATACTAGAAAGCTGTAATTTGGCATGGGTATACTTAATAATCACGCCGACTAAGTGGTAAAGTAAAATCATGAATAATATTTTTTTAGGATACCTCCCCTGCTGTTAAAGGGAATTACTTATTTTTTTGTTGAGAAATTAACAGCTTTTGATTTTTTTTTAACATATTTGAAGTTAACAAGAATATTTTGAAATCAAAGGGAGAATCCTACCTAACGGAGAATTTCAAGCTGGAATGTCCATACATTTACCAATTTTAAACAATTAATGTTTCTCATACAGTAGAAGAAAATTAAATATTCTAAAGTTTACTATTACTTGTAAAAATATCAAGAGCTAGAGCTAAATATTGTCTCTATAATTTATGCAACAGGCTAACTGTTGCATAAATTATAGAGACAATATTTTATCAGATCGTAGACATTCCAAGAAACCGATTGCTGTAACTTAAAACTGAACATCCAAACAAAAATATTAAGTAGAGGAAACTAAAAAAAGTGAAAAATAAAATCTTTTTCCAAAAAAAAACAATCGTCTACCAAAAAAAAAACACTACAAAGTGAAAAATAAAACGGTGGTAAAAACGAAAATTCAAAACCAAAGACTTCCGAAATTCAATTTATTTTTCACTTTGTAGTGTTTTTTTTTGGGAGTCAGATGTCTTTTTTTTTTTAAAAAGTTTTATTCTTCAATTTTTACTTGTGGTACCTACCCCACACAAATTCGAATACCACTACCTGCTATTTAAATAACAGTGACAGGAAGTTATCATCATATCATCCACATAAACTAAGTGGGAAAAATACGTACGATTAAAGCTAACTCAAAAACTATCCAAGCAAATGTAATAAAAAAAATAAAAACATGGTCCACTTATAACGGAGATATCGGTGGAAATACAGTAAAAAAACAAGACAAAACAAAAACATACATACGTTACGAACATAGAACCTCCTTCTTTTTGGAAGTCGGCTAAAAATCTTCTATCAAATAAGTAATTAATCCAGCAGCAACGTCTAAACGGTAGCGTAAGCGTTTAAAATATATAGTAGTATCTTATACCTTAATTGGTTCATAAGATCCTTCGTTGGTGGTACGTAAGTTAAATATTAGCACATTTTATTACTCTGTGTTTACGTTGGGCTTCCTTTGAGTTACTTTGACGTCGCTTGCGGCATTTTCATAGATAAAGGGATGCGACCGGACGCTCCTACTAATGTTGTACATAAGTGTGTGCGTTAGTTTTGTCTGATCTTTGCTTACACAGGACATGAGGGCTGCTTAAATACCTTTATTGATATCTCTCTGTGGTTGTGTTAATTTTGAACAATAAACTCAAAACTCAAACTCAAATCATTTATTTCAATTAAACCATTACAGGCACTTTTGAATTGTCAAGGAATCGGTCAGTCAAAAATATGAAGCTAGTTGCCCATTCCAAAGCGTAGTAGGTACCTATGGAGAAGAACGGGCAAGAAACTCCACGGACACTCTTTTAAATAAAATAAATTGTTACAAAGTATTGGTTACATCATTCATGTTGAAATTATACATGTGAGAACAATGTAGAAAGACGTGCACGTTAGAAGCGTCCGTAATACAAAGATAAAAACAAAGAACAATTCAAAAATTAAAAATCAGCCATGGCCGCTAAGAGTTGACCAGTCCCAACTGACGGCGCCCGTTCACGAACATGACGTATGGATCAGCACCATTCAGCTCAACCATTTTGAAGGGAGCTAAATGATCCAACACACAATACAAAGTGATACGCCTACTTGGGTACAGTAGATTGGTATAAACTTTAAGTTAGTTAAAACGGATACCAACATCTTCGTTTTATATAATACTAGCTGCGCCCCGCGGTTTCACCCGCATAAGTCTCGAGCCTATGATGTCCTATTCCAAGTCATGGTCTACCGATGTGCCAAATTTCATCAAAATCCGTTTAGACGTTTTTAAACAAACACACTTTCGCATTTATAATATTAGTTAAGATTAGGACTAGCGACCCGTCCTAGTTCTCACTGTTTTTATGACTTGACATCGCGATTTCCTCTTATATGTAAGTTTAATATTAATGTATTATATAATAAACATAAAGCTTCTGGAATAAATTCTCTAAATGAGGGGTAAAAACCGCATTAAAATCCGTTGCGTAGTTTAGAAGAACAACGCGGTCACACAGACAGATACGAATAGCAACTTTAATTTATAATATGTATTTTGTATGTATGTATTGCAACAAATGGAACAAATGTTTTTTTATTTTTGTTAGAATTCAGTAAATAATTAGTCATATTTATAATTAATAGAAGATGTTCATAAAAATAATAATTAAACGTTAACACACAACTTTTATAATTATTCTAGCAACTATCTAAAGTTTAGATCTATCGTAATGGGTGCCAGGATTAAATTGTGTTAATTTAAATAAAAATCAAATTAATAAAATAATAAAAAACTAGTTATACAAAACATTAAGATAGCAAATCTAAAGATAGTATCTATACGCATGTCCACAATATTAGCAAGTCTGTCTGACAAAAAAAACGTCCACAAATTAGCAAGTCTGCCCTTTACTTAGTTCATTTGTGGTCGGCGCAACATGTCCCTTTCTTCCATACTTCTCTATTAGTCCTCATCTCGGTAGTCACCCTCTTTCCAGCCACATCATCGTTCAAACAGTCCATCCATCGATTCTTTGGTCTTCCCCTACCCTTATAGCCATCGACATTCATACTCAAAACTTTCCTCACTGTATTTTCCTGATTCCTCCGCATCACAAGCCCATACCATAACAACCGATTTCCACACAACTTTTCGGTCACCGGTGCCACTTTCAGACTTCCTCTTAAGTACTTGCACTGACTGGACAGGTCCACTCAAATCTGTCTGGTTCTTTCCACAAAAGACCATTTCAGACACTAATCTACATGGTCCTCTTATGGCTTGACCAAGATTATGTCTGGACTTTAAAAGAGGCTGCGACCTTTGAGTTTGTTTCGGCCTTTCTTCTCAGAGTAGTCAGATAGGAAACGCCGACCTCATCTAGCTTATTTTTAATATTTTTTTATATGACGTGTAAAAGTGATTCCGATATCCTATTTACAGAATAAACAATTTCATTTCATTTCACTCATTTCTTATGCTATCCATTCGTATAACACCCTACATCCCTCTTAGCAGTCTCATATCAGCTGCATACAATTGCCTTTCATTCATCCAAGTCGCTCAGACATAAACAAAATCCACGTTAGTAATACGATATTCCCAGATAATAGCATAAAAGTCGGTAATTTGCTTGACATTCTACTTCAAAAGGGCTCCTCGACAATTGTATGTCATTTGGTTCGACAAGCGGATCCGTGCATAGTCCATACCGCGGGTAGCGCCGTAACAGTATGCAATTTCATAAATACAGGCAACAGTATGGGGGAAAACACTAATTCATTATTAAACTGTCGTATGTCGTATATTACAGGTGTATTCAGTTAGTTATAAATTACAGTTTTATGCAAGAGATATCCTACTTTGTTTGAAGAAGACATTGTATTGTTGTGTGTATGGATATAAAATGATGTAGCCGTAGCGGACATGAGTCATGTATTCGATTAAGGAGTATCTATGATGTAAGAGATGACACCTTGTTTATCGTGGAATTTGGCTTCCAAATCTAGCGTAAAGGATTAAATTACCATATTGGATTGTACGCCTATTAATATTCAAATTTTTATTTATCTATCTAAAATCCATCTGCCTAGACTTTTCCCAACTATGTTGGGGTCGGCTTCCAGTCTAACCGGATGCAGCTGAGTACCAGTATTTTACATGGAGCGACTGCCTATCTGACCTCACCAACCCAGTGACTGGGTAATAGGATATCCTTGGTAAGACTGGTTGTCAGACTTTCGGGTTTCTGACGACCCGTAACGACTGTCAAAAATCCACGAAAAGTGCTTTCCGAGGCACGGATGAGGATCAGTTTGTAAATATGGTCATCCATCCACGGACCAACCCCGCAAACGTAGCTTAACCCATGCGGCTGTTATTACTTAGTCACGAGCTTTTTTAATCTACCGTCGGTTCTAAATGCAATGCTTACTGCATTGCCTAACATAACATGCCGTATCATATCGAATTTCAACTTTTATAGTTTATGCACATCATTTTAAAATTCCAGTTACTTATAATACGATACTAGATCAGATACCAAAATTCCTAGTAGGTATCTATGTTGTATGTTATATATATAAATATCTATGTTGTATATATAAATAACACAGCTACTAATGGAATATGCGCCATATTAGAGGGACGAGGTGTCACATTTAGGCACACATACTTGAACCAATGAATGTGTAACACGAGGACATGCCGACGCGTTACAGGAATACCGACAGGACAGCCGCGGGCTTATTAACTCCCTCCATTAATTAAATTATTAGAAATCTCGAGCCGGACTAATTAATGAAGAATTCCAACATTTCGGTCCACCTATCGAGCTTTAATTAAAATTGACAAAGCCGCGGGCGAGCGCTCTCGCTCGCCAAATATCGCCTCTATTAATGAAATGATCACTCCAAACTAATTAAATTATGGAGGTAATGGTGCGTGCAAGTGATACCGGCCGCGGGACCATTCTGACAACTGCCTGTGTAATGTAACACCTACCCGCCACTCCAGCTTTTAAACCTGATAAAGTGCAGCTATCAGCTCTATGTAATTAAATGTTTTACTCCGCTATAATTAGGATCCCGTGGCTAAGTAATACCAGCCGCACGGGTCGATCCATCAGTTAAGCTACGCTTGCCGGGGTTCGTCTGTGGATGGGTACCCATCTTTACATATCGAGACTCCTCCTTGCCTCGGAAAGCACGTTAAGCCGCTGGTCCCGGCTGTCATTCGTAGATCTTTGACGGTCGTTACGGGTCGCCAGAAGCCCGAAAGTCCGACAACCAGTCTTACCAAGGGGTATCGTATTACCCAGTTACTAGGTTGTAGAGGTCAGATAGGCAGTCGCTTCATGTAAAATACTGGTATTCAGCTGCATCCGGTTAGACTCGAAGCCTAGCCAGATATATATATATATACTCCCCTATAATTTTTACAAATGTCCTCAACGGAAACCACTTATTCGGCGAAAGCGTAACAAGTAAGCGAACTCGATCAATATGTAGTAATTTTTTTACCGTTAAGTTAATTGGCACCACCATGTTAGGTACCCGTATAATTTCAAGTGATTTCAATATCCTGCAAATTAATGGCCGCCATACAGGTAGGTAGGTACGTACCGCATTAATAATTTCATACATACGTTGCCCAATTATTTTAAAACTACGTTGTAGCTAATGAGATGTCGAGCAGTAATAACGAGCAATTAAAACGAATCGTACAAGAGTATAATACCAGCTCTGTAGGTACTACACGAACTTTCAACCTTTACAATAACAATTACCGTCCGTATATTATTAAACCTCTTAATGGATACCCGTTCTCCAATTAGCGTTATTCTGTAATTGAGATCATTAATTGCTTTTAAAGCGTTTAGTTCTAGAATTTGAGTTAGTTACTAAGTCTTAGTAGACGAGTTAAGTGAGGCCTGTAAAGGTAAGAATCAGAGTTCATTTGAGTTAGTTACTGGGTCTTAGTAGACGAGTTAAGTGAGGCCTGTAAAGTTAAGAATCAGAGTTGATTTGAGTTAGTTTCTAAGTTTTAGTAGACGAGTTAAGTGAGATCTGTACAGGTAAGAATCAGAGTTCAGTTGAGTTAGTTAATGGGTCTTAGTAGACGAGTTAAGTGAGCCCTGTAAAGTTAAGAATCAGAGTTCATTTGAGTTAGTTAATGGGTCTTAGTAGACGAGTTAAGTGAGCCCTGTAAAGTTAAGAATCAGAGTTCATTTGAGTTAGTTAATGGGTCTTAGTAGACGAGTTAAGTGAGCCCTGTAAAGTTAAGAATCAGAGTTCATTTGAGTTAGTTGGGTCTTAGTAGACGAGTTAAGTGAGATCTGTAAAGTTAAGAATCAGACTTCGTTACTGGGTTTTTTTTTTTCGGAAGTCTTACATACTAATACCATTATAGTAACAATAATATTGAACTAAATTACTAATTACAAGCCCCCACCGATAAATACAAAATGACAGATAAGATATAACTTAGACTATGATGGAGGGGGTTTTAGTAGACGAGTTAAGTGAGACCTGTAAAGGTAAGAATCAGATTTTATTTGAATAAGACTTAGTATGCACGGCACTGCACGGCACGGCACGGCACGGCGCGACGCGACGGTAGGCGCAGCGACATTAAAATGAGTAATTATAATAAAGCTGATATGTCCTCATAATTAACTAAGCCTGATGAAGAGTGCTTTGACGAGAGACGCGACCGCAAAGCCGCTACAGCGCTTTAATATTTAATGAAAAAATATCTTGTTTATTATTAGACATTTTCTTCGAAACAATGTTTATTTTTAATTCATTCGTTTTTACTGTACCTATTGAAAAAGTTTAGATCCTCTCGGCAGTTTTATTTGAATCGTATGAGTTATCTGATTAGTTAGGTACCTACCTAACTCACATCAATGATGCTGAAATTAAAAGTGATTCGTAATTTATATGTTGATTAGCAAGAACATTAAAGTCACTCCATCTATGCAATAGTTAGCCGACTACTTAAACAGCCAGTTTTACCTTCTAAGCAATGATTGCAAAAAGAAAGCTCATATAAAGCCTTCAGGATTATACTCTTTTCAGCCAGCACTTCATAACACTACACTCCAATTTCCACGTTCGCTCAGCGCTTTACCGCTGAATCGCACTTACAGCACTAGCGCTAATTAGACGGAGTGACAACCCACTCCTGCCATAAAGCGCTGCAGATTTATCGCCACAGATTATTTATATTATGTTTATTAGGCCCCGCCCTCCGCGCCCTGCGCCCTGCTTTCCCGCTAATTGAATTGCCGGGATTTTTATACGTAACAACACCTGAGGAGTTTATTAAAGGTCATAAACGTATGATGTAACCTTTGCTAAGCTGCGTTTAGATTACATAATTAGCTCCGTGCTGCTTTATTTTTGTCACATGAGTAATTAACTCATGTTCATTATTGTCATATGTCCCGTAACGGTAGCCAAATAAAGTATCGTAAGTAGGCTTCAGTATATTTTAATTATCAAACTCTTCAATATCAACCCACATGTTCTCATTCACAAATAGGTGCTCCTTAATTTTTATGGGTATTTTTATGGTTAAAATTATCGTCTGATGAATGATAAATATTATGATCAACAGAACTGACCTAAACACGACATAACTAAGATCGTAATTAACATGCGACCATCATAAATCACCGTTCACAAGGGATACAAGTTATTTTGGCAATCGTACCGGTTATGATTAACAGCGTCTCCTCCCGCACGCCACAATGATGAATTGACTACGAAAATAACTGTTACTTTATAACAGTTCCAATTTACAAGACATCTCTATAGACATTTTGAGTTTTCTAGGATAAAAATAACACGTAGGTGATTACGTACTAAATACTAATATTAGCAAAGGGTACAACACTAGTGTATCTACGATTCTACCTACGTCCTATTACCGACAGGAATACCTAATTAAGATTTTCCTTTTAAAAGTGAAAAGTTGTTTTTCCGCGCTACACTTAACTTTCTGACTATAAAAGTCTTCTTGAATTAATTGGCTGTTGATGAAGATCTGTTGCTATTTTATTTCCAGTTTAAACTTATTACACATATTGTTGAATTAAAAATAACTTATGACCTATCGAAACATGACCAAACAAACAAAATATTTTTAGATGAAAAATGAATGCCGGTGTAACTGCATTTCAAAAAGGCAATTTGAACACTATGTCCTGTATTTTAAAATTTATTTTGCCGTGTGTTGTCCTAATGCAGGGTCCGTGTCCTTATCCTCGGCCGCCGCTATCCGAACTTGTATCTTTCGTTGATTTGTTACTTCGGTTTGCACACAGTGTTCTGTAGCTAATTAATTTTAATTGGGCCGAATTGCAACACGTCTATTATACGTTTATACGCGACTTTTGGCCCCTTCGCTTCGTTTGCATACACGGTCCTTTACGTTGTTGTTTGTCGTAATAACCTGTATCATTCATCTAGAAAAACATCTGACATTTTTTTTCCGGCAATGTTTTTCACAATTAAGAGAAGACTACACGTCTCCGTCATCTTCTGTATTCGTCATTAGCTTGACTCGTAAGTCTATTTATTTTGTTGCGGACGGTACCATTGTTACGCAAGGAACGATAGGGTTGAGCTCACGGTACTCATTTCTCATAATTTCAATACCAAAGATTGAGCAATAAAAGCAATGTGAAGGGTCTATAAACAGTCTAAATCAGTGAGTATTCTTAATCCTCGCATTGTGCGGAGGACGGAGGGCCACCGCTCACGAATTCCTAACACTTGCAACAATCGCATTTAATTTTCCGCTCGTGCGCCTTTATTGGTAATCGCCTCTCTAAATTGAAACGTGAAGAAATCTCATTGGAACACGTTATGAATTAATTAAAGGATATGCTCATTTACTTGTCGGAGTAAATAAGCACGCTTCTCTGAACTGACATGTTGGAACAAATACACGATAATTACTTAATTAGCTGGTACTAGCCTCGGAAATAACTTCATATTCAAAGATTTTGTTTCTATGCGCTATATCATGGATTCTAACTAATTATTCATTATGGATTTGAATATGTACAATTGTCAGCAACTTTTGCTAATACTAACTTCCCTCAAGTGACGTCGACCGTAACCTAACGCAATATCCAGACTTGCAAATAATCTATTATTGTCATTCTCCATTATATTATACATGCTTAAACCTTGTTTATTAAATCGTTACCCATATTAGTCATGTGAACACAGTGTATATGCGTTACTCATGCTTGTCATATCTATCAAACTATTCACTAGGAGCCAGCCATTTGCGTCTAACATGACAATGGCACACTGCGGGCGATGCAAACCGGTTGGACAAAAAAATCAGGCAAACACGCGCACTCCACTTGTTTAATCTCATGAGCAAGCTAATTGTCCAGAGCAGTGACGATGACAGTTGGGGGCGCGGGGCCGCGGGGGACGGGGGCACGTGACCTGTCACTCGCAGGGAAATTAAAACATTCCGTTATTATTTTCATTTCGCAAACCCCGCGTAGGTCGGGACTACGCGCAATGATACCCACTGTGCACGACTGTACTACAAAAAATAACTGACGTGCCTGACAATAAACTATGGAGTTGTTTGTGTAAGCTAGAAATGGACAGTCGTGACCAAATCGACGATTTTGGCAACCTTCAATAAAAACTGGACGAAAAACAGTTAGTGTCAATCGAGTAAGATTTCTCTGTTCTGTATTAAATAAAAAGAGGTTTTTTAAGGTCTCGATTAGAGTTTGAAACACGAATGAAAGTATAAAGAGAGACAGCAACAAGTATTACTTGGTGATGGTTACGAGTATTCGGCGGTACTTCACATCTCATTGAAAAAATACTGCTCTCACAGTTATTTTGTTTTATGAGAATTTAATAAGAATCGTTTGTGTTCACAAAAGCAGGATCGCGGCACACTGGGCGCTAAAGATAAAATCAAACTTTATTGTTTCTCTTAAACTTTTAACTTTACTGCTTGTTGATAAAATGTTTAACGTTTGTTTAAGCGGTCATCATGAAAGATTCAAAGAATCTCCATGAAATGTGTCATTAAAATATTAAGTACCTAAAACAAAGCTTGAGAGCAATTTGCTGATATTTCCGTGATAACTGGTCAAAGTTATCTGTAGTTTAAATCGTGGCGTTCAAGTCGTTTCATTAAATGTTTAAAGATTGATCTCACAATGACTATGTTACTAGTAACAAATATTTATCATTTCTAAATTGTACAGTGTAAGGGCTCGTACACACGAGGACGATCCCTGTCTTTTAGCGAATCGTCTTTTTTCATGATTCGTTTTTGTTTTTGACGGCGGCAATTCTTTTTAAATGCACCTGTTTACACGCATCGCGAATCGTGAAAAATGACGGAAGTCTTTAATCACGTATCGTCTTTTAAAAATCACGTTCGTAAAAAAAACATAAATCGTGATTTTTTGTGACGGATCCGCTGAAGCGCTCGTCCAAACCTGAACTCTGAATCACGAATCAAGTGTGAACATCTATTCGGATCGCGAAAAAACTCGTTGCCGTATGCAATGTGAACGTGCATCGTGTTCCGTGACGTATCGTTTTTTTTTGACGAATCGTCAATTATGGGTCCCGTTTGAATGAGCCGCCGTTACTACATATCCTACAACCTTTTCACGAGATCGTGACCAATAACCGCGTAAATATTTCCTGTGCTTCATAGCGAACGCATAGCTAAGAATATTGTACTCTGCCCTAAGTAAAAGTGAGAAAGTAATGCTATTTTCTACCAAGTGGAACTGTACTTTAGAAAACCTGGGCAATTCCAATCATTCCTTAGAATACACATTGCCAGCAACAAAGACATCGCGTGCCAGCGCGTGCGCCCACAACATAAAGAGCAGGTTCAAACAACAGAACAGCTTTCAATTTGCACCAACATTTAATCCTAAGCCTGCATCTGCGTAGAATTTAAATACAAATAATGTAATGTAATTGATCAATCAGTGCGATGCATGCGAGTAATAGGCAGTATTACAGTATTACCTCGTCAGTTCCCGTATCAAAGCAATATCGGCAGACGCCGGCGGCGTAGAATTTTAATAATTAAAAATCACCCCAACCATGAAGGGAGTCGCCGACACACTGCACATTACGCGTTATCATTTTTAATTAAAATTCTCGCGCCACCACTAACTATAATGATGAAATATTTCAACTTTGTTATCGTTATTTAGGTATGATTTATCAAGCCAAGTTATCATTACTTATTTTTTTATAATTAATTATAATTTTATTCAACTACAATTATGTGGATTGTTCTTTGTATATTTCAACCTAATAAGAATGAATTTTATTTGGATTCCAATCTCCATAACTCTAAATTCAATGTTCCACAAACAATAAAAAAGCTCTGCATAAAAGAGAATTCAATATAATTGACTAAATCAATTTTGTTTAGATAATGTCAGCTATTTCATAACTACTGCAAACAATTTTTAATTTCCATTCAGTTAAGCGCTCGTACATGCAATATAGAAAAAATAGCAAACATTCAGAGCGATTCCAATAGGCTAATCGTGAGTTATTAAACCCTCGCGGAGCCCACCTGATCGCCTGCCTGCTATAATAGAAATACCAGGGACTTATTATTAAAATTGCTGCTAAATTGTTCCCCTCACCCCTCGTATTTCGTGGGTCGAAGGTGACTTATTGGCGTTATATTCTACTCGTAATAATATTAATTTGACAACGCACAACGCGTTACTAAAATTAATTAAATTAAATTGAATAGAGTTGAATATCAAAGCGACATAGCAGGGAACCGAGAATGCATAGGATTAATCAATCGGACAACGTGTGACCACGAATGCTGGTTTAAGGGAAACTCGAAACGTCGGATTATCAAATTAATGATGAAAGCCAACTATATGAATATACTAGTAATATTAAGATATCGGTTTAACCAAGAACAGGACAAAAAAAAAACATTTTTAATAATCAAATAACATGTGCACAAAAGCTTTTCGTTTAGCAGTAGCATTACGCCACCTTTAAAAAATTTAGCTTTGATAATTACCCCCCAAAGGAAACAACTTTAATATCGTTCACTGAATCGCTTTTTTCTGTTGCAGTACTTCAAAACAACCCTTCCGTTGATCGAGTAAACACGAACCAAACGTAAGGGTTCCACACGATTCATTGGATAATTAAATATTGATGATATTAACGGGCATTGTCGTCGCATACATATTATAATTAACGTATCGATATAATAAATATGTAGTTCGCTAATCAAAACGTATTGTGGTTGTATTAGAGCACATTGTTTATGTGAGGTAACTCAATCAGTGGCAGTTAGCGGTATTATAATAACAGCGGTATTGGCTCGGTTCTGGGACATTAATTAGGTAAGTACGTGGACCACGTCAGTCTCTGGGCTAATTAATTGAGCGTATTATTGGTGCAATGCCTAACCGATGCGGTTACAACGACTAGTGGCGTAGATACCGCGCCGTGATTCATGCCCAGATATTAATTCAGTTGCTTTTCCAATATTCGCGTGTTATTCCTAGACCATGAAATGAGAGGGGTTAGAAAAGTGAATAACAGCAGTAATGATATATAGGTAGGCGTAGGGTAGGATAGGCGGCAGAAAGTGAATAGGGCATAGTTTTTTAATTATTGTAATAATACTCGAGAAAAGTGACGAAGTTTCTTGTGTACATAAAGGTGTAGGGGATTTACGTGACTTGACGTTGTGTTTACTGCAGATGACATGCACTACTTTTTTCTACCTTTACTGCACGAGTCACAAGGAAAAGTCATGGCAATACATTCGTAAAACGCGACGACGAGGCCTTCCGCCTTTAGAATCAAACTCAAACTCAAAGCATTTATTTCAAATAAACCAATCAAAGCCACTTTTGAATTGTCAAGGGGCCGGTCAGTCAGAAATATGAAGCTGGATCTAGAATCGTATGATCGGTTCTGTGTACTAATTTAGTACACAACAACTTAAAATGTACTCGCAAACGTGACTGAGATCTCGAAACGTCAGTTATTAAACAAACGATATCTAGTGCATAATCTGAAACTAGTTGAGCGGAGGTTAATTCGTGTTGTCGGTAATTGAGTGGATAACACGCGTTACTGACACGGCTAATCAGTCAGTAATGTGACTCGACATAGCTAACGTGACGCGTATTGATCGCCATACAACGGGAGTAAATAACTGATTAACTGGCATTAAGGAGTTGATGTGTTGTTAAGTTTGTTAGTGGTTAGGACGTGTATGTTCTGTCGAAGTTTAGGAGGCTCGTGATGTTACCGAGGTATTTTGTAAGAAAACTGTCAAATATAATATTAATACTTTGGGTACAAGAGGCTAGGGTGGATCAGGGTCTATGATTGCTTGAAAAATATACAGGATGGTAGGGACATCGACGCGAAAACTGATACCATGGATTCAGTACCTACATTATTCTGAACCACCCAGAGTTGAAAATTATCGTTAGTTTAAAAAAAAATCTGCTAGAAAAGTGTAATACCTACGCGGTCAAAATGTATGGAACAGCAGATATTTTTAACTACCGACAAAAAAATTCAACGTAGGGGTGTTCAGAATTATGTACTGAATCCATGGCATCACTTTTCGCGTCGATGTCCCTACTAGTCTGTATATATATAATTATATATATTTTACTTGATAGTTGACATTCAAGTAATTTTTAATCCTTAACAGCTTTGAAAAGCAGATGTAGTTTAATAAACACAAAAATCAACCAAGATTTAAATAGATAGTACCAAAATGTGCTTGTGAACATTTAAATCGAGATTTATAAAACAAGGACAAATACTTCATCAAAGTTATCTTACATCCTATAAATAACCATTTACGAGGCGACTCTCCATTTGATCCATTCCTTACTCCATAACATCCCTTTCAACATAAAAATAATTACCAGCCACTAGTAACGGAACGTAGAACTAATTAGCAAATGACATGTACAAATTAATTAGGTAAATGTAATAACGATAGATGTGTGTCAATGTTTTCAATAATTAAATTAATTATGTACTTACTGGCTTTTAGATAAGCCTTACTTATCGGGCTTCTATTAAGAAACAGTTGAACATCACGAACGGAAACAAAGAAGAAACGCGTGCTCGACATTTTTGTCGAACGTCATGTTTTTTTATAATATTCAATTTTAGATAATGTCATAAAGACTTACTTTTTCATTTTTTTTCTTGTCATGATTTCAAAATATAACAGATTTAAATAAAATAATTTCTGTGTGTATTTGTAATACTTACTTAATAAATAGAACCAAACTACTAAATTTTTTGTCAATAGTGCTTTTTATTATTATTTTTCAGTGCAGAGTTTTGCCAGAGATTAGTTCCTTATTCATTTGGACGAGTGGGGATTTAAACCTTTCGTAACACGGTTTTAGTACTAATTAAGGACGTGCTAATAAGCCTCCGTTTCCGTTCCGTACGTGTCGTAAAAGTCAACCAAAGGAAAGGGTAACTCGTGAATAGCTTGTCACTTTCTAAATAGACCGCCTCGTTGGTCTAGTGGTGGCAAGCGCTACATGAGGCCTGCGCTGGGCATGAGGTCCTCGGGTAAAAGTGTTATTGGGTTTTTCCATTATAAATTTCTTAGTAGCAGCCCTGAGTCTGGATTTGTGCCCGGTTAATGGCAATAGGCTCGCCCCCTATTACATAGGACTTAAGCATAACTGGTGAAATATGGGTGTACCATCGAAGAAGTCCATATCTAACCACTGTAAGGACTATTCTTGCTTGCAGCGCTCGGCCGCTATAGAACCGGGGCAGTAACAGATGTGGTCATCTCCTTCACGGGATTTTGTTTTGAAACTGGTTAGATATGAACTTCTTAGATGGTACACCTCTGCCTAACCCTTTGGGGATTACAGGCATGATGATAAGTTTATGTTTCTAACTAGAATTTTATTCAGTACTAGCTTCCGCCAGCGGCTTCGCCCGCGTGATATCTTTGTAAATTATAGCCTATATTACTCTTTGATACCTAGCATAGCATAGCATATGATAATATAGCATTCTACTGGTAAAATAAAATTTAAAATCGGTATTAATTTTTGAGTTTTTCATTACTAGCTGTGCCCCACGGTTGCACCCGAATAAGTCTCGATCCCGTGGGAATATCGGTATAAAAAGTATCTTACGTCCTAATCCAGGTCATGGTCTACCCATGTGCCAAATTTCATCTAAATCCGTTCAGCCGTTGCAGCGTGAAAGCGTAACAAACAAACTCACATTCGCATTTATAATATTAGTGTATACGATAAACATTTTTTTTCTCTCTTTACAATTTTAGTAGATAATAAGAAATGACGTAATATATATTATGTAGTTTCCGACTGTATTTTGGCATTAAATATGACTCATAATCGATCTAAAATGATGAATTTTAATTCCCTTAATGTAGGTAAATCCCACCAATTTTGTAATCAATTTACCTACGAGTACCTACACCACTTGAAAGCAATAGGTATTTCATGGAACAGTCCGCTTAATTATAATTAAAATACAATTTGCATCCGATACTGGATCAGTGATGGACATTTGATTAAATCGATGTGCTCGCAAAGGTATCCCAATGTTCCGATTTGAACGCGCCAATTAGTTACCAAATTAATTTAATTTCCTCTGATTAGCATACCTAGAATTTCCACAGAGCGATGTTTCGATACCAAATTATCAATACCACATAAATTTTGCACGATTATTAGATTGTTTTAGATACGCCACACTCATTATAATCTAGTTTGTAGTTAGAAATTCTATGAGTACATAATTGGTTGCGGTCACACTGAAAATCAATGCCACAATTTGAATATAAAAATACATTTTCTATTACACCTAATGATGAACAAAAAATATCTGTAAAGGAATCATCAATTTGTCAATTCATCAGCCAGTATTCACTTAATTCTGAATTCTCAAAGATGAATGAACATAATCAGTTCACATTCACGCCGCGCCCCCAACGGGTCCTACTCACTCAATACTCAAGTGTCGCAATAAAAAAAATGGTCGTCGTATGTTTTTAATTAAACGCTTATTTTGAAGAGGGAATGACTCACACAATAGCTCATTGTGCGACAGTGCTATTGCATTATTGACGTTTTATGATGTGAATGGTAGCTGATCAGAGGGTATCGAGATCTACATTTTGAACCTTAACGCACTTTGCATACGGTTTAATTTACTGTGCAGGTAGCACCGTATAGTTTATACATAATATGAGAATAAAATCACAAAAGAAATTATGACATAATACGTAATGTGTGAATGGTTGAATAATGTCAATAATTTCTGAGGATCGAACTTAACAATGACTGAAATATGCGTAATATGATCTTTATGTGGGTTTTACACAGTTTTACATAAACTACCTATGACCTATTTCTTCAAATTTTTTCTCAATGACATCGTCATTAAGAATAAATTTCGAAGAATTTTTTTTATTTAATAAATTGTGCGGTTCCTAGGTATCACTTGTTATCACCCCGACATACCTGTCATTAGTTACTTTAATGAAGACACGCAGCAGGCGAGGTCCACATAGTGTCCACGAATTAGACGATATGATCATGCGCTTACGCACGACTAATTCTAACCACGATACATATCAATCATACCCCATCTGAACGTGGACGACATTTTTTTGTACAACGTATTCTAATAAGTTGTTGCATCCAATTAGACAGAAAATACTCCCATAGCATCTACAAACAAGAGCCAATTAGAGGCATTACTTAGAAATAAAGCTCAAAAGTGCTAAGTGTCTTTCTATAAAGGATTAAAATTAACTGGGTTTAGTGTAGTTAGAGCTCAGTGTTGCCCGTAGTACCTCAGGTAGCGAGGCCAACCAAGGTTCGAAGTAGCAACTCGAGCCTCCAGTTTCAAAGCGCCGCGTGGCTCTTCCTAAGTGGATGATCTTCCACCTAAATTAGTCTAACAGCCGTATACCGTTACACGATCCTTCACGAACCTGACTTTGTGTTTACGTTTAATGTACCTAGCTGTACCTACCTTGTATGTGTTCACCAGAACTCAGTATTGCATATCTGCAGTTCTCAGAAGATATGTTCTGACTAATTTGATACCCGATACTAACTAATTGGGTGAGAAGGAGTTGCATTTAATGAATTGATTAGTACTGCTAGCAACAGCTTTATTAATCAGCAACAACTTCTTTAACTATTTTTATTTTCAAACTACTAACGCCTAGTGCAATTTCTTCGACCCAATTATTAATTTTCTCGTCCCGAAGACCACGCAAACAAAGCCGCAGGCAAACCTAATTAGTGAGGAAGTTATAGTTGTCTTGTTTACTAATAAGTAATCCTATATCCTTTAAAATAACTTACTGAAAGCGTCTCTGGTCTAATTGACAGCGTTCTCTATTGCTTATTTACCTGAAAAATAAACATGTGTGTTACTCATATTGTGTACACTCTATGCTCATTTATAAAATAAATATTTTACAATCAAATATCAACGTTAAACATATAAAAAGAAGCGTAAATAGTTTCAAACAATAATTATTTCCGGACCATCCCCAATTACATGAAAAAAGTTTTAAATACGCATTACTAAGCCACAGAGTACAAACATGCAACAGACAGGCAGCTGCCCAAACACGAGTGCACTCGTCTGTACTTTTTAATGTTCTAAGTAAATATTGGGCTACTCGGTACATCGTGTACAGTCGCGGTCAATTGGTTGGAAATCCACGCGGGACTAAGTACCAACTGTCTAACAAAATCTCGCACAAAACCGTTCGAAGATGAAAATTGGAAATTCTCACGAATATTTTTCACGCTAATTAACCATGGCATACCATGACTCACAATTAAGACGGGTTTAGCGAAAATAATTGATGATTGCCCACAAAATTCTTTTGTAAATAAAACCAACATGGTTTAATATGTGAAACATGAAAAGCAATTTAGAAAAATAATATCAAACATTTTTCATAGAATTCCGTGTGTTGAGTGAGGGATTTTCAATATGATCTGGACTAGTTTTCATATTAATTGCATCGCCCGGCCACGCTGTTATTAGAATAGCGAACTGTTCCTGAAATATTTATATGAAAAAACTTAGTTACATGATATTCTACTTTTTCAATATATATAAACTTTGTCTACGGTCTATCTATTAATCTTCAATGCGTAGGGATGAGCCTTAAATAATAATGACTATTTCACAATCTGGGTCTATACACACAAGAGACGAAACCACCGTCCATATTAACCATCATTCGCAAATCACAATACTAACACGATCTAAATTGGCTACTAAATATTCAAAGCAATAGTCCATAGGAAACATACACGTAATTCGACAATGGGTGGCTAATTCAATTTGAATCACACACAATATTCTATTAATCCTGACGAGCAGGTGTAATCAATCCGGGAGCGGCGAGCGGTCCACATTGTTCTACAGGCCTGCGATTGATGCCATCGAGCCCCATACATTGTTGCTGAAGTACGTATAGATATGTAGATAAAATAAAATGTTGTAAAACAAAAGGTTAAGAGTAGTTTTGGTTGTGTCGAAACATATTGTTGCTGAACACAGGTCCTTAGATTTACGTAACTTTCAAATTTTCGTAGCATTTATTCAGGAGCACTAGAGTAAACTGTCAATAGAGGTCAATCATGGTGGTTGGGTGGGTTAACAGTTCAAAAGTCTTGATATTATGAGGGCGAAGTTAATCGGCACAAGGGCAATTTATCAAACGGATCTGTCTTTATAAAAGTGTGTGAGATAGGATCCATCGCCTTAATTCGGGTATCCTTGGTACGGCCACCTGTTGGGTGAGAACGATTATACGACACTTTCTTTCCGAAATTAGGGCTGCTTAACTTCGCACAAGGAAAATAGAAGAGACCAAAAATTACTTTTATGGAAGATCGTATAGCTATAAGATCGATATACCATTGAAGATAAACAAATTAAAGAATGTACCAACTTATCAACTACAAGAGATTCTTTAAGCGTCCCACTTATTTCAACTTATTGATAAAACCCATTCATGAACACTATGTTTACAGAGAACCTTCATAATAAATCATGAATATATCATTCAAAACAACTATCGTAATCTATCAAAACAAACAACATAATTTTGATTACAATATCATTTTAAAAGTACACAATCACATGGTAATACAATCTGTCGTAATGGCATCTGCCTCAGCAGCAGCTGTCACAAACACCACTAATGAATAAATAAACCAAACAAACAGATAACAAGAGATGCCAATTAAACAATACACTAATTAATTCCAAACATTGGTGTAGTGGACTTAATTAGAGTAGGCAACATTATCAAACGAGCAGTACACAGGTAGCTATAGATACACAGAGTAGGTGAAACGCAGTGCGAAAATTAATATTTGATGAATACGACTAGATTCATCGATGGGCTATCGAACATAAATACTATCAATGATCCGACCATTAGCCCGTACGTCAAGACGAGAGAGAAAATAAAACAACAAGTCGTAATGTTATAAATGATAACATATATTAAGCGCGAGTGTCGCATGAGCACCCAAGAAACATAAACTACTTTACGACAATCTCATAAAAGAAGCCGCACAAAGTCGACACTGGCTTTTTTAATATCGAAGGCGAGAGCTGGCCGCACTGTCCCACGAAACATTTTCCATTAATAAAACGCGAAAAAGGAATATTACATATGAAAAAGACATATATCCGTATCGCCGGACCCGGCGCTATCTCCTTGGAAGGTAATAACTTCTTTACAAGTCCAAAGTCCGAGGGATTGAAAAGCAATTTCAGCAGGACACCCCCGCCCTCACGCGGGGCCGGACTCGCCATATTTCTTTTTCGCCGCTACTGTAATTCGCCTTTGATTTAATCTAGAGAAACAAATCTTTGAATGTGAAAGTTTAGTGATAGGCATCAGTGGAACTAGTTTCACTGATTGGATTCCATCCCGACTCCCGCTCTGCGCGGACCCCGATAGTTCCTACAATTTGAATTGGTCACTGCAGATATTCCGCTATTTGTCTGATTCTACTACAAGATTGCATTTCTTATTTTCTTAGCCGAATTTTGGTAGCCGTATTCTTTATTTTGGCTTCAACCAAATCTATTTAAATTCAAAACAATGGGAAATCTGAGAAGTGTAAATCAATTAATAGGCAGAGGTTAATTATTCCATGAATCATTATTAAAACTTTTCATTCGCAGTAATTAAAACCACCGCTCTAATTGCAGTGAAAATGGCAACGAACATCTTTTTGCGCGGCTTCGGTGGCTTTTCTCGTTATTTTGTTTTGTACTTAATGATGCGGTTCTTAATGTACCTATTTAAAAACAGTGATAGTTAACTAGTGCTGGGGCATGTTGTCAATTACGTTTGTATGGTATACGAGCACAACAAAAAGGTTGGCGGTGTCATCGGATCAATTTGTAACGTATCACTAAACAGGATAGAATCGTAACTGGAACCAGTTTAGTCGTGGGCGGCGAGGCGGCTCGGCACTATCGCCTTACCTTCTCGTACACCAACCACACCGCAAAATATACATTACAACGATACGTACCCTGTATTAATATTAATTAATACCAGTATTTATTCAATAACAACAAGGCATGCCTAACCAATGGATAAGGGAGAGATTTTTATTATTATTTCACTTCACAATTCACAAAAGACTTATTAAATTACGTATAAATTATTATCTACCATTTGTTAGTCAACTCAACCATTGATCAATTCTATAAACTACAGAGTAATACTATCAAAAACAAAGAACGACAAACTTAACCTTATCCCAATAAGCTCTATCAATATCAAAAATCTTGTGCAAATTTAACCACCCGTTCAAAGTTTACGTAACATATTCGTAATAACATCAGTAAAAAAATCTTCGTAAAACTGAGTCAATTTGTAGGAGACGGTTTGTCGAGGGTACCGCTAGGGCTGCCCACAGATCTCTATCGGTCGAACTATTCCGGCCGCCTTATTTATATAATCTAACTATTTGCGAGGGACAAACACCCCTTATGATATTCCTTTTGCTTGGCTTTTATGCGAATACGGAGTTTAAAATGGAAAATTTGAGGTTTTATTTGAAGATTTCAGTTTTTTTTATTTGTACTAAACTTTTATATACATCAAACTAGCGACCCACCCCTGCTTCGCAAGGTTTTTACCACTTGACAAAACATCGAGTTTTCTTAATTATCTATAAGTTTATTATTAATGTGTTATACACATAAACCTTCCGGAATACATTCTCTAAATTATGTTGAAAACCCCATCAAAATCCGTTGCGTATTTTAGAATAACAACGTGGACATACAGACTTACAGACAAACGCGAAAAGCGACTTTGTTTTATAAAAATGGCTTTTACTAAACCAATTAGACGCAATTTCTCTCAAAATGCGCTACCACCCAACACTTGGATTACCGCACTGTTCGGAAATCAAAATACACTCGAGAGCAATGAATCCGGGTCACTTAAAGAATCCTAAAAATCTCGGAAACTAAAAATGCTAGGTTAATGCAATAAATTGTATTTAATAGACAATGTAATACTCCTTAAATGAAGGTATTAAAACTTCTTAGTTATTGTAAAGTTATATCATAAAAAAATCAAATTTGAAAAAGGGCCACTTTCGAAGATGGAACTACGAAATTACAGCATTTGGTTTTGCTTTTGTTTGTAATCTGTCATTTATGTGGGTACATAAACCATGTTGATAGTGCTCTATATTCATTATTCAAGCTGAAATTATGTCGCTTACGCCTGAAGAATGCACCAGAATACTTACAATGCTGGAAACCGGCCGGAGTCAGCGCGATACAGCCAGGACTGTCGGTGTGTCACTGTCAACAGTACAAAGAGTTCTCCGACGTTACGCAGAAACTGGTTCTAACCTACGCAGACCAGGAACGGGCAGAACCAGGTGTACCACAGCACGAGAAGACCGATACTTGGTGAACACCATGCTTCGAAATCGCTTTCTCACAGGAACTGAACTCACAAATCAGTTTCGACGCCTCGGAGGAAGTAACCCAAGTGCATGGACAGTAAGACGTCGGCTTGCTGAATCTAACTTAAAACCCCTTAGACCTGCAAACGGCCCTAAACTGGAGCGTGGGCATCGTATTTCAAGACTAAGATATGCCCAGAGCCACGTAAATTGGAGTATTGAAGATTGGTCAAAAGTTATGTTCTCCGACGAATCAAAATTTATGCTCTACAAGCACGATGGAAGACACAGAGTGTATCGAAGACCAGGGGAAAGATTCAAGCAAGCATGCATCGAAGAAAAAGTAGCCTACGGTGGTGGGTCTGTACTTGTGTGGGCCGGAATTTATTCTGAAAGTCGCACAGAGCTGGTGATCATAGAAAACGGCTCTTTAACTAGCGTAAGATATGTGGAAGAAATCCTCAATGATCACGTTGGTCCATTTATGGTCAATTTAGGTGAGGATGCTATATTTATGCATGACAATGCCCGACCTCATACAGGTAGGATTGTGAATGACTACCTTCAAGAGATGAACATTACTCGTATGGAGTGGCCAGCGCGCAGCCCGGATATCAACCCGATCGAGCATGCTTGGGACGAGCTAGGCAGATGCGTAAAACAACGAAACCCTCCCCCAATCACGCTTCGTGAGCTCAAAATTGCTCTCACAGAGGAATGGGAGAATATTCCCCAAAATCGTATAAGGAACTTGGTGTACAGCATGCCAAACCGCGTAAACGCAGTAATGGAAGCACGAGGAGGCAATACGAAGTATTAAAATTCAAGAAAATCGTAATAAAGTTAAAAAATTTCATGTTTCCTATTTTTGTTTTAAGGAGAGATCAGCAGTTTTTTTCTTTATGTAATTTTGTGTTAATAAAATGTATGGTGACTCATATTTTTTTTACTTTCATTTAAGGAGTATTACATTGTCTATTAAATACAATTTATTGCATTAACCTATCATTTTTAGTTTCCGAGATTTTTAACATTCTTTAAGTGACCCGGATTCATTGCTCTCGAGTGTAATTGGCGTCACAGACTAACAAAATTGAGCCGGACAACCGACCATAATATATTTTCTTCTGCCGTTTTTCCCAAGTGTCTGTTTACTAGAGATTTGATCGTGCATGTTTATCAAAGCTAATTCGTGAGTTGTGTTGCTGTATCGCTAATATAATTTTATTCTGTGTAGGGCGGAGGGTGAACCAGGGACGCCGCTCACGCGTCCCGCCACCATTTTCTGCGCGAACGAAACTCTATATTGAATACAATTCTAATAGAAAACACCTTCTACATTGTACACTGGATACTTATTTTTTTAAATAAAGTTTTGGTGAAATTTACTACAGACTTTATCTAAAGCAGTTATTTTTATCTACCTAATTCAAAAGTGGACTGAAATAGAGTGAACTGAATACAATTGAACAACTTGAAAACAATTAGGTAAAAATAGAAGGCGTCAATTTGTTTTATTGCTATACTACCTATTCATTAAAATTCAGTTTCTCACAAAGTACATGCCAACTCCTTGTTGATGCATCTTAATACGAAAAATTATAAGAAAAAACCTCTTAAGAGGCTTACAACAGCTAAAGCGCGGTCACTGTCGGACTGCATAGAAATGAAAGAGAAGCGCGATGACACGACGCAGGTAATTTATTGCAAAATATGAAGCAGTTAGCGATTTACAAAAAATTTATTGATTGGACTGGAAAATTAAAACACTATTATGCTAATATGTAGCTTGTAGAATAATCTGACAAAAAATCAGAATGATTGCATGTAAATTAATATGATTTTTAATCGTTAAAAGAAATTTTTAGAGGTATCTTCATGATTTTTTTCTATCGTATCAAATTAGTTGTATTATGTTTTCAAAACACTGTCATACTAGCATATATCCTGAAGAATATCATATATTTTTCTGATTTTGTTTACTGCAGTGGATCATATTCTTTTAGGCATTATAAAACTTGCGTTTAGGCACGTTTAGGTCCTGTAGGCCCCTTAAGTTTCAATAAAAGTAAAAATATTTTCTGTAGAAAAAAAATGTGAGCAAGAAGTGCGGCTATTGTGGAGAGGTTAGCGGGCCGGTATCGGGCCATTTGCTACTGTTTCCAATTTGTCCGCGCCGCCATACATCAGCCGCGGCACGCAGCGGTAACGGCCCCAACTTTAATACACTTACGCTTGACATTTTTCCGCCCATTATGCATTCAGCTATACCAATACTTTCTGTTAATACTTACCGGGAAAACCAATTTACTAAGCCAGTCAGTCATTCACATTTTCTAAGAAAAACCTTTCAACGGATCCAATGGCGCTATTGTTTTCCGTATTGTTTTCATTTTCATAACAATCATTTTCCTATAATTGAATTCATTGCAGTTTTATTTTAAAAAACACAGTTTCGTTTCGCCTTGTTTTGCTTTTATTTAAGTTTTTGTGCCTATTCGTCATGGTATGTTGTAAAATAACAAACATCTAGATTTCCATTGCATATTGGTTGCCTGTATGAAATAGTAGGTAAATCGTAGGTATTCGTCAGAGGCCATTTTGCAGCTGTCAGTTGATCCTCGCTAAAACGCCTGTAATTGATTCACAGAATTGTTCCGCTTCAAACATGCAGTAGGATATTTGAGCCCACTTCGATCTGAACCTCGGCTGAAACCTCTATGTTTTAAATGTAATATTTTTTTAATGCTCTAAATTTTTAGGGTTCCGTAGTAGACAAGGAACCCTTATAATTTCGCCATGTCCGTCTGTCTGTCTGTCCGCGGCTTAGCTCAGAGACTGTTTGTACTAGAAAGCTGTAATTTGGCATGGGTATACATATTAATCACGCCGACAAAGTGGTATACTTAATAGTTAATAATATATAATTCAATATTATAAATTTTTATATTTAATACTTAATAAAAAAAATAGGGTACACGTAAAGTGGGGATGTTTTTTTTCTCGTCTATCCTATGGTGTCGTTGGAAAGGTCGTTCAAAAATATTGTGGGTGTGTGAAAGCGAAATATTAAGATTTAAAGTGCTAATTTTTGTTAGAGTATAGTGTGTGTACCTACCAGCTAAATGGTTGTACTAGGATTTATGAAAAATATCACAGTAGTATATATAACGAAGTTAAAAGGAAATCTATCACAGCTAAGTAGGCTTTACAGGTTAACGAGTAATAATCGACCAACTTAAATTTGCAGTTTGAAAAACATGATCTCCCATATATTCCGTATGGGAGAACATGTTTTTCACCTGCTATGTTAAGTTTGTTCTAGGGATAAATTCATCCCAACTACGGAACCCTTCACTGTGCGTGGTCCGCCTTGCACTTGTTTAATATTCATGTGATTTGCCAGCAGTTTTTCATGGAATAACGTAGGTAGTCTTAATCTCATCAATACGCTCCGTATAATCTGTAATTGAGTTGATTTTTCCTAGAAAAACCAATAAAGGTTACAAGATATTTATAACTTTGTACAAAAACCTACACGGTCGCTCGCAGCTACCTATTCATCACATTGTTCTGGACCTCATCCAAAGTATAGTTTAGTATGCCCTACATCGACATCTCGTCGCTAATTAACCGTTACATAACTTATCATAGGGTTTCCCCATTGTTATGAACATAAATAATGACTAACAACAATAGTATCAACGAAGTATACGTTAGATGCAAACAACTACAAACACTCACCGATGTTCCGTTGCTAATTACTTGATTTTATGCACAAAAGTACAGAACATTGCATTGTCGATAATAATACCGAGCTACGTCACCGAGTATGTTAGAGAAATTCAGATGTACGGTAAACTCGAGGGAATGAGCGTAGAGCTCGTATCAATAATAATTAGAGGTGCTTTTAGCCGACGCAAGTTGGTAGTGAGGCACGCTCAGCTTAGCGTTCTAATTGGGCGCCCAGTCCACCTCACGACGATGTTTGACGAATGGTCCAAGCGTTGACAAACAACGTTGGTATTAGAGAACTCTGATATTACACAGAAACCACCTCTACCAGTAACCACGACAACGTATTTCAGCTACAGCCAGGGTCTGGCTGCAATATTCTCGGAAATTATTATATTTGATTATGTTTGAATTCTATGGATAGTAGATTGGACGTCTATTTATAAATTGTAGGTAGTCTGAAAGGCATTGTTATTCAATAAAATAGGATTCCCGAAGCCTAGTTAATTATTAAATAATAATTGTCATTAATTGGCAATCAACAATATGAATAATGTTGATGAGTAGCGACGTATTTTCCATGCAGACCGACACTAATTAGTGAGCTAACAAAAAGAAACATTCACACTACAAAAATGTGTTTGAAATACAGGTGTCGTGTACGTTTGAATGATCACCTATTCCCGTCTCTGCAGTGACCAGTACACCAGTATTTGTGCTGTTATTAATTCCGCAAAATTGAAAGCCGATCCGAGTCAGCCGTTGCTGTCGCGTTGTTGACTCCGTAGACGATTTAGTCCAGTTTAAATTGCATACTGTGACGCTTTGAAATTCTACCGCGTTAGGTAATAGATTCAACGCGACAGTTCGCTGCGATTTTGTAGCGATTTTCATGTTTTAAAAATATTGAACAAGTATTTGTCAACGCAATTTTATGAATATTAAATTGGGTTACGGATATTTTTATGTTACGTTCGAAGTAAAGTTAGGGTTAGCAATTTGTAAGTAAACTGTTGTGGATTTATGGTTTGGTTAAGTATTCGTATTTATCGTCCAGGGGCTAGTGCAAATCTTTGGATTCATTTGATTAATCGAGTCTGGTCAAATTACGCAGGGGTCGGTGCATTTAATTCATTCATTCATTCCAGTCATTCATATTATCCACATAAATACAGAAGGTATGGTAAACATAAAGTTTGACGGAACATTGGTCATTACAGATTTCAGAAACTTCGAAAATTGATTAATGACTCAACATCACATCCAACAATACTCCAACTAAACGGTAAACTAAACGTCTGTAACAAAATAAATCGGAGACATCCTGTTTTCTATTACTTTTGGAATCTACAAAGGCAAGCGGACACAATAAAATCCAGCCCGACCGACGACCGTTACCTTTCACAATCAACAATAGCTTATTCAAATCATTTCCTGTGTAATCCTTAATCAAGTGGCCAATGAAAACAACTGAGGGTAAGCACTAAGTATCGAGCTGTAGTAATTTCGAGGACTGTTGGAAAGCGCCGGCCCACTGATCGTTCAAATTGCCGTAGCGTTGAGCGCGTTCCCGCTCGTTCATTACCACCGCTCGATGTTTGCTACTCCACGATCAAGTGAACTACAACATCAGGAAATGAACGATTTCTATGAGCGGATGATGACTTTGTTTTACTGTAACGTACAAAACTTATTAACTCAATTGTACAGTCGATCAAACAATGGTTCCATGTTACCAGAAATCTGAATTTCTTAATCTGCAAGTAATTACGTAAAGGAAGGTGATATTATTTGGTTGAAAGAAAACTGTTGAAACAAAAATAAAGTAAACTACGTGGAAGTTGTCAATCAAAACAATCAATCGCGGTATAAATAGAAGTGGAGCGCAATTTCCCTAAGGATGTCAATAATCTGTAGGAGGCAACAATCAGATAAGGCGCTGAATAGAAATTGATTTCAAATGAACAATATTTTTTTATAATGCCAGCCACGAATCTATCACAGAAATGGCTGATGAAGCTCAACTTACATATTATAGCATAATTGTATAAAAACCAAACTGTCCTGTGCGTTCGTTAGGCAAACAAAACGGCCTAATTGAGCACTTATGACATCACTACGACTACTCAACCAGCTACTGATGACACCCAAAGGCTACAAGTTTACACGCGAACGTGGAATGATTTCCATTCTAGAGAGACATCTTTGTGGCTGGTGATCTGCAGCTTTGAGGGTTTTCATGATGATATATACAGATGGAGCGTGATAGAGCCGTAATAGAGCCTTAGTTAATGGGACTATCAATGTGCCTACCTATGTCGTTGCCGAAAAAAATAAAGGGACCAAAACTTTTTTTTTTTTTTACTGAGCTTATACACGCAAAGATGTAAAACATGGACACAGTTTGCGACCCCACTAAATGTCATCATGTCAGAATTTGCATAAAATCTGTCGCCCAGCCCACAGTTACAAACTTTTGACTGTACTTAAAAAGCACTAAAATCGAAATGAGCAATAAACGAGCGACCCTTATTTTGGTAGACTCGGCTTCCCGTTTAATTTTACGTATAAATTGACTTTTTGAAGTTTTACGTTTGAGTTCAATACTTTTAAAACCCAACAAAATTAAACGTTTTAATTTTTTTTCAGGCGCACGTCATCTCTTCTTCATTAAAGGAATACCGAAGATACATTTATCTTTAAGGAGAATCAAAAAAGGTCAAACTTTTTTCATATCTTCGTTGGTATAAAAAGTCTGGAGTGCATTCGACGAACACTCGAAAAGTTGACATAGTTGATATGGGATGTCATTATTAGGGTTATCGGACTAATCAATTATGTATTTCATTTTAAAAGCATAAGGGTTGTTGCACTTCTTTTATATTTTGAGTGCCTGCGCATTGAAAGTTGCTTAAGCTTTTTTATTCCTACGCAGTTGCTACGCTGCATCTACGCGGTGCCAACTCTACGCATGACCCGCGTCTACATAGTGTCTACGCCTCGGGTACGCGGTACCTACGCTGTGCCAACGCAGATAAATGCCTAGTGAAAACAAAGGACCCGTTGAACAAAAAAATTACTTACGTATTTTTTTTGTGCTCTGTGTGATGGTCTTAGTTTTTTTATCGATTTAATTCATCTGAATAAGCAAGCAATTCTTTTTTTAATCAGAGTTGAGAAGTATTAATTTTTGGCATTAAAAACATAATATGTATTTGTTTCTATCAAAGTGAGCCCTTATAAAAAAAACAAAGTAAGCGTTTTTATCAGTTAATTAAATTAATGCGTTTAACATTGTCACCGGTTTTCCTGTAAGTTTGAAATATTTACACCAGGCCATTAAAAACTTCATACTTACTAATGTACCCACGTTTTTATCTTAATTTTTTAAGATTTTTCTCATTCACTTAAAGATAATGACCAATGAGACATACTTTCCCGTCATGTGCATGATAAGTGATAACTTACTAGTATGACAGTCTCAAATAAATATATAAAAACAAAAATTAAATGATTTTAGATTACTGGAACTATAAATTTAACTTCCTTACAAATCTCCGACATACTGATTTTGTTGTAAATGAGATTTCCAGTAATTTTGCAGTATTATTTTGCTACGTTAATCCTAAAACTTTCTGGCACTTCTTTTGTGTACATTTCTGGTAGTTCTTTTGTGTACTTGACATTGCCAATATTTGGTTTTACCAGCCACTATAACTGGTAGTAAGTAGTATTCGTCGGGACTCGATAATGATGCCTATTGACGTCAACTGGCATATTCACAATTACCGACGATAACCCTTGGTCGCGACTTCCGAGCGGCGCGGGCGCACTGAGCTTCATTCACATTGGGCTTTTAAGTTTCGTCGTTAATAACAAGGAACTTTATAATAATTATTATTATTCTATTAATACATATAAACTCACGCTTTTTCCCATGGCGTAGGCAGAAACTGTAGACCGCTGTCTACTACACCAATATGTCCAACAAATAAATTGTAAATTGTAATTTCTGATTTTTGCAATTATGATTTTATATTAACTTTAGTTTTTAAACAGTTATTCTGCCTGCAATTATTTTTGTAAAAACAAAGTATTTATGTAGAGGCTTGTTCCACTGTCCTAAAAAGAAGTTATTTAAAAACTTAGTCAGGGCGCTGGTTGCAACACCTACCTGTTTTGTTAACTAGAATAAGTCAAGATGTCTACAGACGATACTATGTTGAAATGTTAGCATTGTTATTTGATTAAATAAAAATTGTAAATTATAACTATTATGTTTAATAAACTAATAAGTAGGTAGTAAACATTTAAAATGTATAAGTTACTAGCTTTCGCACGCGGCTTCGCCCGCGTGGAGATCGGAAATTTATTATCCCACCGAAACGTACTACCGGGATAAAAAGTATCATCATATATGTTAATCAAGGTTATAAACTATCTGTGTGCCGACTTTCATCCAAATCTGTTCAGCCGTTATTGGAAACAAACATACAAACTTTCACATGTATAATATTAGTATGATTATGATATATATTATAATTTTAAATAGTAGGAAGTAAGATGGTAGTACTAATGTAGATAGAAATACATCTATGAAAAATTATCTCAAGAAAAATAAAGTGTTTCTCTCTGAGCTACCTTCCAGGGTTAGAATCCTAATTCAAATTATACGGTAATTGGATATTGAGCAGAAGGGCAATTCCCGTAATATTTAAGAACGTTCGCATTCGCATCTCATTCAATGACAAATTTGACAGATTACGACTAGACATTCTAGTCGCAATCTGTCAAACTTGTCAAAAATGTTGGTAAATTGATTCTATTTTTGACAGATTGCGAATGCGAACGTTTAACACCATATAGGAGTTAAATTTACTTTAGATATACCTACTTTCCTATAATATTTACGACTTCAATCTCTGACTAAAATACAATTTGTTTCGTATAAATTTTATTATTAATTTTAACCGGATATTTTCATTTTATTGCTGCATATGAATAAAGAATAACGACCTTTAAAATTAAAGCTGAAACTAATATAGGCTTTATTGGTTACACAGAATTAGGTCCGCAAGAAAAATTTAGTTGCCAGGTAGCAACTCCTACGCAATCAATGACACTATGCTTCATAAATTATAATTAATTGCATGGTTTTATTTAACAATCGCCTATAATTATTTGAATAACCATTGTTCTACCATAATTTAACATGACCTACTTAACTCCAGTATAATATTATACTCGCAACCCATAAAATCAAAATATTTGAAAAAACATTAAGATTAACAAAATATTTCTAATTTTCGTACGAAACAACGCACATTTAAAACTTGGTGCGTGTTAATATAATATACACATGTTATTGTATGAAATTTCTGACGTGAATAAATCTAATTGAGCTAATGAAGGAGGAATTTCTTAATTAGTAGTGTTTCGAACGAACCATAGGCACACGTAGTGTACCGAAACGGGTTAATTACGACCGATAACTCTTTAATTAACCTGCCTAATAACAGAGTATTTGCATTCGAGCCAATTAGGGAGTCGACGAGATCGATAGAAAATATTATTTACTCGTGCGCTCCACGTTCGTTGGGAAATCAGCATGCTTTATGGTAACGTGTTCTAGAAACACACTCCGTCATTTTTTTATGCGCATCTGAAGTCACCACTCTGTTTATACCATATTCACCAGTTTTCCTTAGACGAGTTTAACACCTATTTGAAGTATACTAATGGAAATGCTACGCCGACTTGAAACGGTTAATTAAATTTATATTTAGTAAGCAGAACCTGTTATTAGGTACTTTTCCCTATTCCGTACCCATATTTGGGTTGATAGGACCAAAATGGAACGGTAAACATTAGGTTAATTTTTTAATAGACTCCTTATCCAAGCTGAGTTGAAGAAAACAGGAAAATTAAGCGCTGATGATACGGTTATCAAACATGGGCACATACGAAATTACCAACACCCACGATCAAATGCGTAGTTTATGAAATTACATTAACAACAACTATCAATTTACTATGAGAAATTATTTTTAATAATTAAGTCACTAATTGGTCGATAAACACAAAAATATCTTGTAATCAAGAGGTCTATAAAATGGTTGTGACTTGTATACAAACAGTGCGTACGTACGTGAGTCAATAAGCGTCAATAAGCGTCAGATCGTCACGCCACTGTGTGGGGTTATCTTTCGCGGCCGCGCTGGTCGACCATCCCTAATGAGGGACGAGGGGTTAACAGTAAGACGACTTTCTAATTATTATTTACACTTTGTGGACATTCGTGGGTTAATTAGAAAACAACACTTGACTACATGTGTCCGCTTATAACCAGATGCTGTTGATTGAGAGCAATGGTTTACCAAGTTATGTTACATTATAATGTCAAACGTTTTAGTTTTAAATATAGGTTTTCCCTGTTAATTGATAGGTAATAATTGAGAGGATTTTATGTTATCCTTTTTCAATAAGGAAGAGCAGGAAATCTATTTTAATTGATTTGTGTCCCATTGGATGAAATTGTTTTTATAAACTAACTACAAAAATAGAGATATTTGTACCTACGTATGTACGGTAATGATCATGAAATAAATTATTATTGGGTACTTGAAGTTTATATGTAATAACTGTTTGAAAATAATGGCAATTAGGTCAACTACGCTTTATAGGTAGCTAGTCGTTATCGACTCAACTAAAATAAGAACTAATTATAAAGTAATCAAGGAATACGAATGCCTACTGTTTAGTTTGCATAATTATAATAATATCCACTACTTATAATAATTTATTAAAAATATAAAGTCGTTGATGAGGCTTATATTCTTAATCGGAGCCATTTCTATCTTATGATTATGTTTATAATGAGCCTTTTTATTAATATAATGCAGATTATTATTTATAGTTTGTACCGTAACATGGTCGTTACAACAGCAGCAGTGGTTCTACAACTTCATTAAAACGGAGATTAACATTTTGACAAGCATCTATCTAATGGACTGCTAGAGAAAGTTGAAAAAGTATAAAAGAAAAATGGGAACTCGATATGCCCGCAAATACACCAGTGTGAAAAACACTTAGGAACATATTATACATTTGATTTAGGAATACAAATGCCTTAAAGGAATTTAGGCACTATTGATACAACATGGCATAACTTTTCCTTTAGCACATTTACGTAGATAGGTAAGTAAGTATGTAGGTATATTGTGATGTTTTCAAACGCCCAAAAAACCATACAGCAACTACTAGTATATTTTAGTGATAAAATTATCTCAAGCATATCTTCGTTAAGACACACCCCCAGATAACATTAATTAGTATTGTAACCTGACCCGGCTATATTTGGACATCCACCCAACGGACTTCAGATTTATTTTCTAGTGTAAATATGTTCCCAGTTCCTTTGCAGATAAATATTTTCAATTTTCCGCTAAGGTGTATTGTTTTTAATTAGCTTTTCTTCAACAAACTCTACCTACGTTGTTTCTATAAATTAGTTATTTTCTTGCCAATTACCGTGGCGTGCTCTAAACTCATAATGATCGATAATTAATAGGAGACTGTAAAGTCATGTAACGTAAGGAGGAACACTTAATGCAACACGGGGGAACACGGGAACACGAGACAAGAGTCGCAGCCCTAATTAAATAAGTAACAGGAGGAAGCGCCGCCACCGTTGCTGAAAAACATAATCCACACCAACAACCTAATTACTGATGACCTTCGGTCAGGGCTACCACTTTTTATACACGACTCTTTGTAATTTTACTATTAAATTTCAAAAGTAGGTACCTACCATGCAGTAGGATTTGTTGAGACTTATGATAAGAACTTTCATATAATCATAGCATTTAATATAATCTAGAAATAAAGGAGAATTTGAGCTTTTACGTTTTTTATTTCAATCAATGTATCCGTAATATCTGCACTAAAATTGGACTGTTCGTCCTGTTAAAACAATTTCATATTTTTAATCAAAAGGAACGTTTTTCCAATTTCTACAGCAGTGCACCGTAGTGCAGCAAAACAATAAAACACTTATTTCTTTGCCTCCGATCAAATAACATCATCAAAATTCAATAGATCTCACTGACAGGTGCGTTATTGGATACAAATTGGATTTGCAAATTAAGCCGGACGGTGAGTGAAACAGTTTAACGTTTTTTTGTCAATTACGTTATTGGTACGCAGCGTACTTTATTGAGCGGGCCTTGTTCCGCGATTAGCTTCCGGCTCAATAATCAATTTAATTATTTAATTCACTCGTAGTTACACCATTGTTCAAATTGTTGCATTTTTTTCAAAAGTAATCTTTTGTCTACGTACGAGTATTTCATTTATTCATTTCCAATCCATGATGCAGAACGAAGGCTCATATGTATATCAAACATTTTTGTGAAGCAATATGGCCTCATATTTGTTATTTAGTTGATTTGTTTATAATCCAGCTCCAAAATCGAATGTCAGAAACAATCATTTTTCCGACAATATTTCCTGTTATGCTCTATTTTAGTTTTTCAGGTATTTTTTATCAGTTTAGAAATTTTTGTCAATCAAGAATCCAAAAGTTATTTTAAATATCATTTATATTTTGTAATTTTAAAGTGGGGATCTGATTAAATGAAAGAATAATTATATTATATCGTGGTAGGAAACATCATGAGAAGGAAACATTATGCCCACCATTAAAGGCACAGAACTGTCTGTCTCTATGACATCCTCTATGAACCAGTCTGTCAGTCAAGCCGTCATCTAAAAAAGTGGTAACCCTAACACAGCGTCAACATCCGCTTCTCTAGCTAATTTGTTTGTAGTACGGCGCGGAGGAGGCTGCAAGCCAGACCAATTAGTGCGCGCGGTGACCCTGCGTCCCGCACCGACCCGCTAATGACAGCCCTCGCGCGAGGGTCACATGTCACTTTAATTATTTTTAATGAAACAAATAAAAAAATAACTTACGAGTTCTATGAACGCTCGCTCTTAAAATATGTTTTTCGGTGCCGTAACTAGTAGACTAATTAGTATTTAAAGCTGGGTTAACGCGAACGCGATTAGGTGCTTAAAGCGAAATAAAAAGGAGAGGCTTATTTAAGGACGTAGTTCACATTCTTTGCATGGAAACTTTGATGTTAAAATAACATTCATTTTTATAGTTGATATTTGATACGAAGAGCTCTGCATTGTGCGCAGGAGCATCTTCATGTTTTGGATATGAGATCCTATTGTATTCTAAAGAAAGCGCCGACAATGGTACTAAACATTTGTGCGTACCTAATTAATAACGTGCATGACCTGCTGTGATATAGGCAGCTAATCAGCGGCCGTAGTTCACTAATTGAAATTCGATCTAAAGAGAAAATATTATGACATGATGAAAATTTGGAGGTGCGGCCGTGCTGATCATAGCGTGAGCCAATCACCGCTGATTAATTTATCCTAACACCCACGTTAATTAAAAGCCGGTTATTAATTAGGTAAATTTAATTAATGGAAATGCACTAGGCCATTCTGCTAAAATATAATTTTGACATAGTTAATTGAACATTAAAATGATATTAATTTATTATGCGGGCACTGGTATCGGTTGACGTAATAATACCGATATTTTATAATATCGAGCGAGCCGTAGTTACTTGGTTAGGTATACTCGGATTTACTCGACAGAACAAAAGAGGAATTAATAAAGAGTCACAAAATTTTGTAAAGGTTGAGACTTGTTTATTTCCTGAAAATTACTCTGTTCATTAGTACCTTTAATAAGGTATTATTAAAGGTACTAATGAACAGAGTTCTTTAAAGCTATTATAATTGCTAAATTTTTTTATTTTATTTATTGTATAAATATTAAATACTTATTTATAAATTTAAAAAAAGAGGCTAATTGCAGACATCATTAATTCATTACCGACTTATAATATAAAAACCTCTTGACGCAAGTTATATTCCTTGCCAACCTTAATGCGAATAGCACAAATTCTTATAAATATAAAATTGCAAATCAAAAAAATAACAAAAACCCGATAAACAAGTGGAGCGTCGTTAATCCATTTTGTATAAACATTCGTTATGCGTAAGATAAGCAATAAAATGTTGTCCATTAATTGTGCACGGTAATTATAAGAACAGAAGGAGGCAGTGTTTATAATTAAAACGAATGAGGCATTGCTACACTGGCTGGGCTAGTGATGTAGCTCTAATGAGATACTTGCTAATTAGAGAATAAACAAGCCGGATACGGGATTCTAATTGGCTTTTGGGACAACGATGTCGCGCTCAGCGCCACAGCCGCGTCTTTTTATAGCAAAAAGATGCTTTCCTGTTTTTGGTGTTCTGTGTAATAAGCATCTTTGTACACATACGACAGATTTTAATATTGATTTTTGTTGTCTTGTCGCGTAAACTCACCCAGATGGAACTTAATTTTTGCTATAAAAGTAAAGATTACATATAGCAATAACATCGTTTCCTTTGCAATTTTCATATCTGTTTCTTGTAAATAAAACTGCAGACATAAAGTATTTTTATAGAAGAAGTTTTTCTTGCTAATTGATAATAATAAATGTTATTTTAGCACTAATTAGCCTTCGCGATAACGATGTTGAGCTTAACTCGAGCGGTCTACCTTTTGCAGAGAAAGGACTTAGTGTTTTTATAGTGTTCTGGAATGATGTGCAATCGAGTCCTAATTTATTTATAATAAAATAATAAACTGTTGGAAAAACTTTGCTCTTAGGTAATTCAGCTTATGCTTTTAAACTTCTTAAAAAGGCTTTGATTAAGTTCAGGAATTGAACTTAGTCAGTAATGTTGCATTGCAACCTGGAAATTAATTTATTTTGCGTCGTTATTCTGTATCGAAATAATGTCAATAATATTTTATGTGAATATATTAGCCATTAGCAAAAAACGAAAAAAAATATAAATATTATAAAACATAGGGAAGCTCATTTTGAAGTTATCAAATCATTATTAATCACCTCGATACCAAAAAAGCACCTGGCAAAATTAATGCTTCACGATTTGCGTAATTTTTTATGTGTTCCTGTTCTTATGCTTTATTTTTTCCTTAATGTCAATTAGTTGCGAGTTATCTTAATCAGCAAACATTGATTGTGAATGTTTTTTGTACATACATCATTATTTTTTAACGTAGGTCCCAATTAGTATCATATTCATTTTAAAAATATACCTTATTGAGTCCTTTTACTCATTAAAAATAATGATTATCTGTAAGTTACGTAATTAATTGCAAAAACTCTTGCAATTAATTTGGTAAAAAATAATCTATAGCAGTAAAAAAAACTAGTGTTGGTATCTACAAATTATTAAATAGTTATAAGAAAAAATATTTTAATTGTACTTTCTAAGAAAACTATATATATAGTCTGTAGAAGAAAAAAAAACTTTCATAAAACTCTTTGACGGAACTTGCGTCAATTGTTATCAACTTTTATTGACACGTTCTCCGGAAACTGTCTGTTGCTTACAAAACACGAGTCCCGCCTTATCAAGTCCTCACGCCTACGTGAATTAAATTTATTATTGTGTATAAACTAATTGTGTTTTATGCGGTTGTACTAGTTATCTACATGATAACCCAACAATAAGAGCGTCATCAAAAATAATTAACTTATCATTGTGGACGATATTTTATTTACTGCAGGATATATGTTTCCTTCCGATTATTTTTGTTAACATTAAAAACAATTATTTGTAAAGTAAAAAAAAATCTCTTATCAAATGTCGATAAGTAATAATATTTTGCAACTAAAGTAATTTTGGAACTTCTTGTTTAAAAGTTTATTGCCTTGATTTCAACTTTATATTAAAAGTTCGCTAAAGAACTTGAAAAAGAACGAAGAAAAATATTTTTGGATTCATTCACAAATCTTAATAGCTGTCTCCCATAAGTTTAATACATAAAGAGTTCGTGTTAATGTACTCAATTAAAGGCTTATGATTTAAAAATAAATGTAGAGTCCGTGAAATACAATTAATAACTAAAACTAAAAGTATATTAAAATATAAGATCCCTCTAAGTGATAAGCGCCGTAATCCATAAAATAAACTAATGAGTAATTAGTTTAAAACCATAGCCTGAGGTACTTCACTGACTTAATAGTTTTTCAAAGTGTAGAGTCCGGTGGTCGGTGTAGAGATCATTAAGCGACTCTTCAAAGCTGTCGCCGCATTACACTAATTGACGCAATTAGAGGGATTGCCGAACGGAAATAAAAGTCGGCTCACCTTCATGAAACGCCGGCCCAGCCAATTAGTCTAGCAACCCCTAATTAGCCTCTTCAAAACACTCTTACGCTCGATTAGTCTTTACACAGTTAGGAAAAATCACAGCACAGAAAAATCTTGTTCATTTTTGCGTATTCGGAAAATAATGTTTTTCACCGCACTGAAAAGTTTTGTCGCGATCGCGGACCGGTACGTGACTGAAACACGTGGACGTGCACTCGCCGCGGCCGCCACGGAGCGAATGCGCGCCGAGCGGGAGGAAGCCGTGAGCCGCACGCCACGCGCCACACGCCACACGCCGCCGCTGCCGCCTGCGCGAGGCGGGGTGTGATGCCCTTCCTTTCCCGGTACGAAAGCTCCGCACTTGTGGAGCTTTTCGCACAAAGCCGCCGAGGCTGTTACGGCCTTTTGTAGCTGAAACGACGCTTAACTCTGTAAGTGGGCAGATTTTGCGCGGTATCGCATTTAGGCCTAAATAAAAACGATACTGAATCAAATTACGATCGGTCCATTGCTTTACTGTGTAGAATACATTGGTGTATTTTATTCCCAGTAACGTGTATTACAGGTTTGTCCATTTGATTAATGACTAATTAAAATCGTTTGAATTGCAATTAAAATAATCTATTAAGATAATTCCCATCGGGAATCTATTAATACGCTACATTTTCCCTATACGCAGCACTGTGGCGCTTAAGTTGTAACTTGTAAGTTAAAAATAAACATCACTGCGTAGGTTTTCTATTGCGAAATCAATTATTCACCACAATAACAAGAATCACGATGTGCTCACATATAAATAAACATTATTGGACAAAATGTAAGTTTATGATGCAATATGATGCAGTGTGTGAGTTTCCTTAAGGTTGAACAAGCAGTTCTGGTGAAACTAACTGGCAATTATAAACACAACGCGATGGATGGCCATTCATCATTGATAAAACTCGTCCCGACATCTCATTCATTGCTTTGTGACCACACCGGGAGCCCTGCCCCTCCCCGTCGCAGGACTGTAGCACAACTATATGATCTTTTTGATTCTCTATCTGCTAACTAGAAATAATATTAGATCGGTTTAGAAAAAATAGGAACAATGGTATCTGAATATGTTTAAGTTTGTCAAAACAATTAACAATTCAGAGGCTTTTCTAAGACATCAATATCGTGCAATGCAACTGAAAAGTAAAATTAGATCGGTTTAAGAAATAACACGAACAATGCAACCAAAATAACGTAATACAATAAATATAATAATAATAGCACTGAACATTTTTGAGGTTTTCTGTAATTTCATGAAACTGAAACAAACATGAAATTGACTCAATTACAAAATATTTGTTAATTACGTACCATCGAAGAAGTTCATATCTAACCACCGTAAGGACTATTCTTGCTTGCAGCACTCGGCGGCTATACCACCGGGCCGGTAACAGATGTGGTCATCGTGTTCACGGGATTTTATTTTGAAACTGGTTAGAAATGAACTCTTTGATGGTACATACCTACTTACTTCAGTATATTTTTTTAATTTAGGAAGGTAGATAAATCAAAGCATCGATATGATTACCTTTACCTAAGTAGATAAAACTGAATTAGAGGTATAATGATAAGCAGGTTAAAATTACCAACTCCTTTCGGTAACCTTTTAATATTGTCTTTCCTTACCTAGTATTCATGAAAAATAACTACATATATGATATGTGGTTTTCCCCTTAGCGGTTTATTAAACAGATATCATCCAAAAAAGGTAGTTCTAGTATCATATTTGTAATTAAACATTTGTTTTGAGTGGCAATTCCTTAAATTCTGTACCTATATGGGAAATATTAATCATGGACACGTCTGAAATCCTCACTAATATTATAAATGCGAAAGTGAGTTTTTTTGTTACGCTTTCACGCTAAAACGGCTGGACGGATTTGGATGATATTTGGCACATAGGTAGACCATGAGCTGAATTAGGACATATGATACTTTTTATCCCGATATCCTCACGGAAAGGAGACTTATCCGGATGTAACCGCGGAGCATAACTAGTATCATGTAAATAAATAGTTAAATCGTTTACACTGTTAAGCTTTGGTTTCATAGGAAAGCGGTTCCGTCACATTAAAACGGCCATCATGAAAACGTCATTTTCACTAGTATTTGACATTAGGGTGTCAAAAAACGCACAGTGTTTGGACAGTGGTTATTGTGTGACCGTTCACCGCTTTAGAAAACCAATGTTTTACTAGTCAGTTTGCACTAGATGCACAGACAAGACGGTCCAACCATTCTTAGCAATAAATAACACAACGACGATCCCGATAACGGGTTAGTACATCTAAAATGATACAGTAATTGAAAGCATTAAGTCGCTATTATACACGCCGGGCACGACCATGAGCAGTAATATTACAAAAACGTTATAAATGTATTTTTCTTCACTTAGACTGGTACCTTGTTATCATTTTATGGTGGCACTTCTGCATTGAATCAATTAAGTCTACGTGGAAAGGGTGCAATAAAGAATGATTTATAACTGACTACCATAATGGTTTTTAATTATATTTCAAGAGGGTACATAAGTGCGTGGAAAAATGTTAATGTAATGTCGTAAACATGTCTTCATACAAATTCACTTACATTACATTGAAGTCTCGAACCTGTAGGTCTGCGGACGGATCACTGAGACACGTTTAGTCTTGACCACCATCTTTTGAATCTTTAGATGGTCAAGGTGTAAGGTTTTTTACCTATAGTAAAAAACCTTACAGAATGTCCTAAAACCAGTTTTGTTTGATACAAGTGTTGAAAAGGAATGTTTTTAGAATCATAATACAAGTTAGCACTTAGGTGAATACGTTTAAATTGCGTACAAACAAATCGGAACGAACGCAAGGCGTTCTGTGTCAATTTGCGATCCATTCAGAGCACGTCCCGCAAAAATCAAGGGTGCCAGCGGGAGCGACGGCCATCATATCGATACGCGCCGCCGCCGAAGATATACGAGACACATTTCCTTGACAAAAATATTGAAAAATCCATGAAAATTATAATAATATGAATATTTCGACATATTTTAACACTACATATTGTTTGCTGCTTTAAAAATCTTCCATTCGGTAAAAAATTAATAGAACCGCAAAAGAGACTACAGTGCAAATTGGCGCCATTTAATTTTCTCTAATGTCATTATGTGATAGCGTCTATGTAAGTACATTAGGCTTGAAGCCACAGCACTTAACTTTTAATTAAATTAAAGAAACATTAACATTAAAAGTATTAAGCTGGTATTTAAGGTATTTAGTACCCGTATTATTGCCCAAGTAATACTTAAGACGATGTCATACACAGTATACATACCGTCTGATAAGGTTTATTTTAGTTATAAATAATTATATAAACAACTAGTAGCTCTATAATTAGATTATTTTAATTTGTACGCTCATTAAAATAAATTCATAAAATAAATTATTATTGGTTACCGTTGCCACAGTTACCTTAGTAACGCTAACTGCCAACGAAACGCATTTATCATTAGAAGCTAACAACAAGCAACATGCGTACGTCAATTATATCTGTGCACGTCAGACTAACAAGTCGTAGAATATGAAACTTGTCTGATACGAAGCTCATCGATAAATCTTACGAACATCACTACGAGCGCGAACAGGGTTGGGGAAACGTATTGACGCATTCATTTTCTATACACATTTAATTTATTGCCGGGTAACTCGAGACATGTACGCTCACAAATCAACCGAGCTTTTACGCGTTTTCAGCGGCGTTTTGTGAGCCGCTCACTCGGAAGCACCCGTGTTCTGCTAGACGAAGGGTTAATATCAAAAGACCTTTATGACTCGACAAAAAGTTAAGTCTTGTATTGACTGTTCAAATCTTATAATGCCCTTTCATAGAGCCCCAAATTCAATGAGTTTTAGTTTGTAAATGACTTAGACGCCCCTGTACAGTCAACCTCGTTCTGATGAATAGCATATGATTTCTTATTCTATTTAGTAGCAGGACAAACAGAACCTGTTTAGATCTTATTGTACACTTTATTCAATTGAAACACTTATCGAATTTAATACAGAAATTGAATTAATCATTCCTCATTGTAAATGTAAGGTAGGCCACCAATATATTGCATTAAAATGTAAATATTATCCTTAATTTTGAGATCCTCGTACTTGGGAGCTTAAGAGTTTTTTTTCTAATATGAAGTGCAAAGTTTTCTTAGTAAGTAGGTACTATTCATAGTACCTGCCTACTAGATAACATAATTGAACAATATTTTTTTGAATAATCATGAAAACATTCCCATTTACTGAAGTTAAACGTTCCTATTTAGATACTGAAATACAACACCACACCTGAAAAACCCCGAACAATGTTTCTTTCCAAATAGAATTATAACCGAGCTTATCCGACTTACAAAAAACGTCGGCGTTCCGAGCTTTCATTGAATTCGACTTAAACCAATTAATCACTCTTATCAGGTTGTTTCCTTCGAGTTTTTCGACAAAGGGATCGTCGGCTGACCATTGAGCGGCTGTTGTGGGCTAAACGCCACTATTGTCGGCAGTTGTGCGCAGTACCCGGCTATTGTTGTCGGCTATTGTGGTGGAAACTGATGACGCCTTCGACAGAGGTGGCTAAGTCGACGATTAGTCTTCGATAACGTTTGAGAAGGTGGATAGATTGATGGGAATTGTACTGTATTGAATGTAGGTAATTTATGTATACGCGTTGCGCGATAATTGCATTTCAAGGACGAGGTTTGGTTTTCGAGAATTAAAATTAATTAAATTAATGGGAATTTAAGTAAGAAGTTATAACGAAATCAAATTATATTAATAAGAATACCTATAGAATGTTTATTGAAAATGATGTAGGAATGAGACTGAATGGTATCAATTCCTTTTTTTCTATCATATATCATACTCAATTACATAGCAACCCCACTCGACTCTATGTTCAAAATAAAATGGCGCGTTTTCTGGCCTGCGCTGCTAATGTTTCAATCCTAAAGAATTTCAAGCAGTACAAAATAGAGCCATTATTTTCGACATTTAACACCATCATCTTAAAAGCCCAACTCCATACATACCTAAGTAGGTATACATAGAACCGTGAGCATACAGACATACCTATACTTATAAACAATGGGCTTAGAAACTCAAAGCTAGCTTAACAGTTGAAAGAACCTCCCAGCTCACATCCCATCGCTAAGCGGGCCTTCGCTAAGAAAACAACCAAACTGGAATTTGCATAAATTAAACGAAAACACCTTCCTTCAGTTTACAAAGTGTGCTAATAACGACTTAAGGTTCTCACGCGAACTGATTCCGTATCACGTGACGAGTTCACGAATTAACTGACTGACTACTCGAATTAAACTTGCCCTTTTTATTAGCGTTTGGAAGCTATTTTATGGAGGCTTGAAAATGTTTAAACCGTTCATGGTGAAGTAAATTTTGAGTATGAATGGCTATAAGAGTAGGGGAAGACCAGAAAAAACGATGGTTGGATCGTGTGAAAGATGATATGTCTAGATAGGCGATGATTACCGAGATGACGACTAATAGAGAAGTATGGAAGATAAAGACATGGCTCATAAGGGCTGTTCATAACGGGTCAGGACTGGATACCGTCATCATTCTCATTGATGACGGTATCCAGTCCTGACCTTTAGCAAATTGAGTCATATTTTCTTCTTCATATGGCTTCTTCCAGGCTTATCATGCTTAGAAAGCGTACTGTATTAATTATAAAATGATGTATAAAACGTAGCCGTAAGCCTACATAACAGTATCTATAACACAGTAAATCGTTAAGTAAAACAGCACAGGCTGCGTCAACTTCGCATCACTTATTTGAATAATGTTCACTTAGTTGTTTCGACAAAAGCCTTCCTTATACAACTTAAAGATTTCAATTAGGAGACCCCTCCCTTAAGGGGATAACATTATCTCTACGTTATTTAGTTTAAATTTACATAAAAACAACAATGAAACAGCAATCATAAACGTTATTGTGTAAACTAATTTAAATCTGGAGAAACCAACAAAACGCCATGATCTCGATAGATACCTAATTAGCTATAAAAAAAAACAAAAACGATCATAGACAATTAAAAAATAAGGTCACTATGGACTCAGATAACCTTAGAATGATAAAACGGTGTTAATTTTAGCTTAGTGGTGCGGCAAAAAGCGGACAGAAAACAAATGCGCGGGCGCAACAGCCGTGAAGTGTTATGATTGTCAACAGCGCCCACTATTATGACAATTAGAAGAAAAAAAGTTGGAAATCAATCAACAAGACAATATTTTTTCTTATGATCCGTTATTTTACAACAATACAAGCAAGAGTTTCGTTAAAAACGAACAAAGTACAGCATAGTCTATTGATACTCAGACCATGCTTATTTTTTTTTAGAATTTGGACCATTTTCATAGCTATAAATTATTCACAGAAAAATCAAAATGCTCTAGCAATTTATCTACGAAATTCTTCTTGTATAAATCACGACAGCGATTTAGCAGAGCCAAGCTACGATAACAAGATCCACGAATCACAGACAATAACTTCTAACATCAATAAAAAACAGTAAAAAACTTCAAACCACCCTAAATTCGTGCGAATCGAATCTACGCCATCGTGACATCTAAAAATTATGTACGGGGATTTAAATAATGAGATCAGTCTCATACCCCGCGGTTGAGTCACGGATGCCATGGGAAACGTAAACAGTGTGATGGGGGCATTATACTAATCCACAAATTAGTTGATAAACGGTTCACAACCATAAAACTAGACCGTGATTACGAAGATTAATGTACCGTCTTTAGGATTGTTGGTCGTCGATCATGTCGCGATGATTTGTTGGGAATTATAAATGATACCTTTGTTAATAACATATTAAAACCTGCCAAGTGCGAGTCGCACACGAAGTATTAAGATCGAGCAAAAGACACGTTTCTTGTATGAAGAAAGGTTTTTTTTTTTTTTTTTTTTTTTATTTGTTCTAATGAAATCAAATAAAGTTGTTAAAGTCCCCTTTAATCATCAACATTATTTGATTTTTATTATTTGATGTTGTTTCACAATCTGTGAAATTTTCAACTGTCTACCTATTGCGGTTCTCGAGATACAGCCCGCTGACAGACTGACGAACGGACGGACGGACAGCGGAGGCTTAGTAATAGGGTTCCATCTGGCACCCTTTTAGGTACGGAACCCTAAAAAGGAATGAAATGTGATTGTAATATTAGTCTATCAAATCTTACATTCATGTCACTAAATAATAAATATAATAAATTAATCATTAATTTCAACCTTGAACTTTTATAATGTTACGAAGAAACAGGCTATACCTAGGTACCCAGACATAATTATCTATAAATATTACTAATTACACACAACCTCCGTTTCTAATTAATTACAGGGCAGTTACATTAACATTTAGCTCGCCAATCCCCTTCACACTAACCCGTTAACCTCATTAACAAAGTAGCCAACGCTAACTAAGCTTTGATCTCATTTTGATTCAGGTTCATATTAAATAGCATAAATTACAATACAAATAAAACGATACTCCGTATGGTATTACAAAACAAATCTACATTCAACGGACCGCAGTCCGTAACTACTACGGGTATCCGTAAGTAAACATAAAAACAAGAAAGACATGAAAAAAGAACAAATGAAGTCGGGCACCCCTCGCCTCGGCGCGTCGCTGCTACCCAATCGTCCATTCAGCACGCGGCGGGGCCATAAAATTAAATAAATCCGTTATTTTTCAGAGTGAGAAATGTTCGGGCGGCGGGAGGCGCGCCGGTCAATCGGCCGGCACGATAACGGCCCACATTTGTAAAGATTTTGCCGGCCCACGCCAACCGACGTTATTCGCCGGAGTAGTGGCCATACGTTTATGTAGACTTAGGAAAGGCCAAGAGAAGGCCATATTTTTTAAGTGAAACTTCTTAGGCGGCTATTCGATAATTAGACGAGAATTGAGAGTGAAATTTCAAGGACGCGTCACGTTTAGGCACATTTCGTTACATGAGAGAGAAGAAAGATATCTCTGTCTGTCTCTTACAATAATCTCTGTTATTATTTATTTTTGAGGAAGTTTCACTTCTATCAAGTGTACAATTTTGTAAGCACAAGGATATTTTTGGTCATTCCATTAAAATAACAAGCATTCCAGCAGTTCATTGCCTGCATATGAGCTAGACCAGGGTCGGATTAACCACGTAGCGAGAGTAGCAATTGCTACGGGCCCCGCGCAAAAGGGGGCCCCGCTTATCCAAACCCTAAATAGTTGTGGACGAACCCATAGCAGATCAAAGGCCTTCGATCAAATTTGCTTCGCGCTTCCTCAATCCGGCACTGCGCTATACTGCTGATGAATAATAATAATAATAATATCATTTATTTCAGGCGACACAGGCCCATAGAAAAATACCTTAACCTAAACATACATATTTTAATATAAACAAAAACTTGTGTTATTAATAAAGCTTAGACTATGTTAGTAGCACTTCACTTTACACTTGACTCTGTGCTGTCGTGTGGAACTTGTCCGCGGAACCGACGAAACACCACATCTTGCGGCCAAAAGTCTTCTTCCATGACGAAGGGCAGATAACAGTCCGGTACACGCACGACGAACTCCTTGAAGTTGACGTTTCGGTGCGATTCTAGTAACTGCACCCTCGGTGTGTACCTCGTCTTTTGACGCACGTACTCCACGATGTCCTCCGCCTTAGTGGTGTAATGCAGGCGGGAAAAAATATTGCCTTCTTTCTTTTTCGTGTGGTTAGTGACTAACCTGGTGTCAGAGTGTCTATGTGTCTATACCATGGGCCTCTGACTTGGCTTCACATGACGTTGAGAAACAACTCGCAGGCATCTGCAGTGCTATTCTGAAATCGTGGAGTGAGCTGTCATTCCACCTAATGCTAGAAATTGACACTATTGACAGCTCACTCCACGCTCACTTCACCTAAGTTTTCACGGTGAGATGGTTACAGTCACTGCAGGCCTCATCAGACAGATTCTAATTTTCGAGTTAACTTTTTTGTGATATTGTATTATGGAAGCCTATATCCGCCTCGGTTTTTGAAATGATTTAGGAACCAGGTAGTATTTTTTTATTTGAAGTAGACATTTTGACTCTATATCACTTGAACGTTAGTTCGTCCTTTTCCATCAAACTTTTTGTATCCTGAATATGCCATAATAATGAAAATTGCAAAAAAAATAATGTGAAAAAGCCGTGTAAAAATAAAGATAGATTATTTTTTAAAGAGGTTCCCATCAAATTTTCAATAAATTTAAAAAAATAACTAACTCGAAAACTATCTCTAATCGCATAACATACATTCGGATCGGTTCGGATACCACTGGGCATGAGGAATCTAATTTTTATTTTATGACGTCACTATTTGGACCATTCTGTATACATATATCATTCTGTATATTCATATAACTACTATACTAATATTGCCTTAAGATGATTAATCATCGCATACTAATTGGTGACCGTTTAATATTATGAAGAATAGGACGGTCTTTACCAAGTAGCCTAAGTAGTACATCGTGAACAGCAAAATATAGTCTAATTTGAGAGGAAGGAAAGGAAATTCCTTTGGAAGGAGTTCCCCAAAGATGGATTAGCGTTGTGCGGAGCGCTCCCTGTGCTTTTGTTGTTTGTTTAGTATTAAACGACAACATCACAAAAGTGATAGCCTAAGGGTGTGACCGTCGGACTGCCAAGTCATAGGTCTCGAGTCCGAACCCAAGGCACGCACCTCTGACTTTTCGGATTGTGTATGTGCATATTATAAAATTATTACTTACTTCAAAAACGGTGAAGGAAAACATCGTGAGGAAACCGGCGTGCCTGATAGATATTTCTCGACGACATGTGAAGCCAAGTCACAACCCCTTGGGCGGCTTTAAAACTCTGACACCAGGTTAGTCACTAAACACACGAAAAGAAGAAGCACAAAAGTAGATATAGCGATCATTCGCGGTGTATGGAGCTCTTGATGAATCGTAAACATAAACGCTAATACTGTTAGAACCGACAGCTTTGCTTAGGATACAAAAGTCTGTATTCTTCGCATGAGGCGCTGTGCCAATAGAAATAGTGATTACCAGGGCCGTCTTTACCCGGCGGTGCAAGAGAAGCGTAACACCAGGGCGCAGGCTGATTATCGCACCCCGGCGCCCAATATGGTTCAGACGGCCCTGGTGATTACATATTCGCGCGACGATCGCTTACTGTTAGAATATACCGGGTAACAATTGGTTGGGATTTATCGACCAAGAATGAAGAAAAGGCCTCGGACGAGCTCTTGGCTAAGTAGTAACCGCCGCACGGGTCGATCCATCAGTTTAAGCTACGCTTGCCGGGGTTGGTCCGTGGATGGGTGACCATCTTTACATATCGAGATTCCTGTGCTTCGGAAAGCACATTAAGCCGTTGGTCCCGGCTGTCATTCTTGGATCATTGACAGTCGTTACGGGTCGTCAGAAACCCGAAAGTCTGACAACCAGTCTTACCCAGTTACTGCGTTGTGGAGGTCACATCAAGTCGCTCCATGTTAAATACTGGTATTCAGCTGCATCCGGTTAGACTGGAAGCCAACCCCAACATAGTGGGGAAAAGGCCAGGCAGATTGATTGAATGAAGAAAAGGCCTGCTCTGTTTCTTACCTAAGTCTGTGCACATCTTAAGGCGCACACTGAGCTAGTGAAGCTAAGCCGCGAATAAATGAAAATTGATTTTAAGATTGCGTGGCCCCAGCCTCGTTGACAAATACACCGGCTTCGGCCCACGTATTAGCTTAACTCCCCGCCGTATAGCCACGCATTCGGAAAATGTACTGAGAAGATTAAGTTATGTTTTATTGAAAAACAATTTCTTGTTATGGTGTTGCCGTGTTGGTGTAACAGTTACCATTAATTCCCCGCACTCTACCGCAATGACTCTTGACATTAAGACGAGACAGGTAGGCTAAGATTGCTTAAATAACTTAGGCTATTCTCAGATTAGAAACAAGATGGTTTTTGTTATTTTTAGTAAGACTTTTCATGGGCACCAAGAAATATATATCAAATTATTTAAACCTCATAGTTACAAGAAAAACCTGCTTACAGAATTCAGCATTAAAAAAAAACCATAGCAAAACTAGTGCACAAAGCCATCGCTTCCTTTTTCTGAGCACAACAATGAGAAGAATAATTTAATTAATTTAGGATCTACAAAGACACATCTACCTGCTAAATGAAATACGGGTTTTCACAGAAGCAAAGAATACTTTTACTGTAAACTCCAATGAAAGTCTCGTTAATGGAGGGTGACAATTAGCCTGGGTGGGGGAGAGTATCGTGAGCAGTAGCCACACGTGACGTCACTCATCTGCATCGCTATCACCCCGACTCCGATCGAAATTTAAATACAGTATACTCTTTTTTTACGGCACGTATTCTTTTTTTTTCGCTTTTGCGTCATATGGCTTGCCCGGGAAAGTATGGATAAGTATTATTAAGCAATTTGTATTGAGATGCTTACATTTGTAGCTGTATTTAGTTATAGACTGCAAGTCTATAGGGCGGTGGATGCTGAATATGAATAGAGTATTGGAGAGACTAGCTAGTACGTATTGAAGCACGACAAATTAAACTCGAAAAGCATAATATACCTTAATATTATAATTAATGCTCTGCAGTCCGCAGCAGATATAACGGCCATTCATGCACACCATGACTATCAATCCCATTTGCGTTTTATAAAAGGCACTACAGACGTTTGGTGACTATTAAATTATATAGAATGAAATGCACACTACATCTATTGTGCAGACACGTTCATTCAAAAGTAAAACTCCATTCTATCGTAGAATTATGCGGCGTGAACGCATTACTTCACGAAACTAATTGTGAAAATAATAAAGCGTATCTTGAAAAAAAATTAAATTCGTGGGAATAGTAGTGTGTAATGAGCAGGACAAAAAATAGACTGTTTAATATTGTAAAGAGGGACGTGATTAAGTTTGGGGTTTAATATCCGCCGGGGATGCACAAGACATAATGCACATCTAGTGCAGGGTTGGCGCGCACAACGATTTCTTTTTAAATTGACGGTAGTTTTTTTTCAACCATGCCGGTTGAAAAAAAACAAATATTGTGTAAGTATTCAGAAAGAATTCGGTAAAAGTTGGCTCACTCTTGTCAAATCTAATTTTTTTTTAGGTTTTTCAGTGCTAGAAGAACTGCTAAAACTACCGTAGTGTGATACTGGTGTGGTACTCTTTATTTATTATTTATGTATTTTATTAGGTTCACCAACAATTGATTACACTGATACCGAACACAAACACCGAATACATTTTTTTAAGTAAAATAACAGTGCATCAGTTACTTTCATGTAAACACCACATGCACAAAACAATGAATCAGAGAAATATGCTAACTTACTTAGTAATAAGAGCTAATATTTAAAAATTGGTAAAATATTTAAATTAAATTTATGAAAATTCTGATTAAAAAATATAAAATTTAATTAGTAACGGTAAAAGTGACATTCTTTGACTCTTGATTTATTAGTTTAGATTTATTCTATTAATTTATTATTTGTATAGTAAGTGTGGAATACAGTTGATTCGGTCGTCAGACGTCGCAGCGCATGGACGCTCCTAATTGTGCTCCACCAAAGTTTTTTACTGATTAGTGAAATGTGCACACCACATGTTGCAAGTTTTAGCTACAAGCCGGGCGTCGAAATCGAAGTGTTTTTGTTTTTGTTGTGGTTGTGACTTTAGGTCGCGAAAAATACACTAAAACAGTACAATAGTGGGTGAAATAAGCGTTCCTGATCTCAGGCGTACGGTTCAGTGCATGCATAAGTACGAGGGTATACCTGCCGCAGCGAATCTGGTGAGGTCTTTCCATCTTTCAGGGATCGCTGAAGAAGTCCACCTAAAGTCATGAGTGGATCTCCTTATAAATCCATACATCTTATATGCTGTATTTACAATTTGTTCGACTAACTTTAAACTATAATACGTGTGTGATTATTTGTGCAGTTCAGTGTTTCAATATGCTTTGTTTTTTGCGAGTACGTATCCTTTTTTTTATATTTGGAGTGAGTCAAGGGTCGCAGGTAGTTAGTTGTTGACCAACAAAGCATTCCTTTTAGATATTATTGCTCTTGACTCTGACATTGGATTTTAAACCCTATAACTTCGAAGCCAAGTGTAGTTTTGTGTTTATTTAGGCGGTAAAGTTAATTGTGTAAAGAAATGTTGGAGGTTATTTAATTAAATATTTGTGAAGTTGAAGACTGCTTAAGACCGCGACAAGATTAAGAAGGCTAGCGAGAGTTATAAGAAACCTGAAACGGATAGTAGCCAGACGAAGACAATGGAAACAGCAACGTGTAACACAGCATAGTAGTGTCATAGAAAATAGTCGAGAAAGCAGCGTAACCCCGTCAAAATTCACCGGTGAAGATCGACTCGAACCAACATAACGACGACGTCGCAAAAGATGCCCATCCATAGATAATTAACACCCGTCTCTCCACTATTCCAAGGCTTACTCTAGGATGCATATCCGGTATGGCTCTCAAATCCTTCCTTATCCTAAGGGCACGGTCTTCCTTACCATTACCCGCGCCCCCCGGTCTACTCCTCGATTTGCAATAGCCTTTGAAGTCCCATGAAACATGAGGCTTCATGGGCTAGTGCAAATCTTGGGGTTCATTCGATTTATCGAGTCTGGTTAAACCATGCTGGGATCGGTGCATTTCATTCATTCATTCATGTATAGTAAGTGTGGAATACAGTTATTTATAGGCTTTTCACTTCCAAAAATTGTAACGTAAATTATACTTACCTATAGCTAAGCAGTATCCTACCTAAACTAACCCAGCGTTAAACCTAGCTAATGTAAGATCCTTCTACGATCCGAATGTTAGGCAGAAAGTAGGTACGTACATTTACTTGATACTTATAACTCAAACTCTTTATTGCATAGCTAAGCAATAGTTAGGTAGGTTAGTTAACCTAGCGTTAAACCTAACGTTAAACCTAGCGTTAAACCTAGCGTTAAACCTAGCGTTAAACCTAGCGTTAAATCTAGCGTTACACCTAGCGTTAAACCTAGCTAATGTGTGATCTTTCTACGATCCGTAATGTACGATCCTTTTACGATCCGTATATTAGCCAACAAGTACAAAATTGAAGTGAAACTTCTTAGGCGATGATTCGATAACTAAGCGAAAACTGACAGTGAAATTTCAAGGACGCGTCACGGTTAGACACATTACGTTATATGAGAGAGAAGAAAGATGTCACTGTCTCTGTCTGCCACAATAAATCTTCTAATAGTATCTTCTGAAATAATCTAATATTCTGTATTTTTTAAGAATGTTCTCTTCTATCACGTGTACGGCTGTACGCGAATTTAGTTTTCTTTTTAATTTATGTTTGAGCGAGATAATTACAAAAACTTTAATTCTAATCGTTTGGCAGCCCTATTAATTTGCCATATCAACTGGCCAGTAGCGAATAGAATACGACCGCCGTAACAGTAGGGACGCACGCCAGCTATCGAAACACTTATCATTTTACTGTTTCCAAACCAGACAGCCATTCCATTTTAAACTTTATATCACTGTAATAAGAATCTTAACAGGAATTTATTCTAAATAAACGAGAGAATATTCATTGTTGTGGAGTAGTTAGCAAGGGAGAGACGTGTGTATGACGTTATAAAATAAAATTGAAGCCGCAAGGGCACTCGACACGGATCTAATTAAATGATAAGTGCGATCTAAGATTAATGTCCTCTACTAAAGAGATCATGACTTAAATCCTTAAACGTTTTGGTGAATAGAATCTAGGTCGAAGAATTTTAATTGCACTAATTTGTTCAGATTCTAAAACTGTTTTGTACACGCCACGGCCATTAGAGACATAAAATAAATCTGCATTATATTGATGAAGCTTACGGTTTTATTATTGCCTGGGTTCGAATTCATAAAAGCAAATATTTGATTGTTTTCAGGGAATTTTTCACCAATCAAAGCATTGTTCGGACAAAACAAAGCCTGACGTGTGAACTAACTACGTATACCCGAAACGCTTTAGCGTGGCGATAGCGGTCATTGACCCACCTTCATTTTCTAGCATTCTTTATTTCAAAAACTGTAATAAAATACTTTAACTCCCTGAATGATCGTGATCTTCAACATGTTCCAATTACGAAAAGCCATTCATAGTTTATTGTTTCGGTTCCTACGGGGAGATATTAGGGAAAGGGCAATAACCGCTATTGCAACGCTAAAACGACTCGGGTATAGATCAGTCAAAACCTACTGTTTGTGGAGACCCTGGCGTTTTCATGATATGAAAGTTATTGGTTTCAGCGTACGTAGAATACCATTTCAAAGAATTTTTGTATGATGAAATTCTGGGTCCGTACCAATACCCGTTGATTTTGTTGTACTTACCTAAAATATCTAGATAGATAGGAATACGTTTCGAAAGTTTTAAACTTTTAACGGTTTCTTATCTGGCTAATTTAACATTATTATGCAAGTAGGTTTGTCCAGAAAATGAGATTTGTTGATATAGCTTTACCTAAATAAGCTTGTTAGTTAAACGAGGTTTTATATCAATAAGCAGTTCTAACCTAATTGCGAACTTATTGCTGTGGTTAACTTTTGTGTGTTCGTTAAATCTTAACGGGGTTTCCAACAGGCTTAATAATCAATCAAATCGTGCATTGAACTAACTTAGTTGAATTAGTGAGACTTTACTATTCAAAACAGTTATGAAAAGGACGTTTCCCGACCATAGAGAACAATATATTCTATCCAATGCATTATGTTTTGTTTAAAAATATTTCTCACGGCAGTCAGTAGCCAGTTATAATAATCTTTATTTATTTTGCGGCAACACTGAACGGAAAGCCGAACTTAATGGTGTGTAATCCCGAACACATTAACACCAGAATAAAGATTAGGGGTCGAAACGACAACGTCACGTCATATTAGTAAAAACCATTAAATAAATCCTCGATAAATGAATTCAAAATTATATTAGATTATAATAAATAGGTAATAATATTTTTAGAATGTAGGTAACCATACATTCTAAAACTGTTGTTAAATTAAAACTTTCGTTTAAAAGTGTAAAAATAAGTGTTTTATTTAACACTTTTACACATACTCAATTAAGTATATATTGTTAGTAACAAAAAAATATTCAATCAGATGAGACAAAACACGACAAATTAAGGTTTTTTTTTACCTACATAAAATCAATCAACAAATAGAACTCACATGTAAACAGACTGACAGATCAGCAATCACCGAAGCTAAACAAAGTAAACTAAATAGGTTTACTTAATTCATCACTTCCATCCTTCAATAGACCATTACATACGTCTATTAAGCGCTGTTTGTGCAGCACTTGGGTTCAAAAGCTACGTCCATGAGACGTATAATGTGGGATTTGCGGTGGTGAGCGGGTGTTTTCGGGCCGATTGGCGCATGGTGGCCGCAGATGGCAGATAGCGCGGCGCGTGCCAAATGATCGCGTTCCGACATTCGCGACCACACTCACTCATGCGCATAGACGTAGCAATCCGTAGATCTGGAAAACTGTAACATGTAAGTAGTTATTATGAAATATTTTTGTAGCATATAGGTTTTATCCGGAAAACTCGTAGCACTTAATTTCGTAGCCCATATTGAAGGTATATGTAAGTATATCTCGAAAATCGAAAATCTCGGAACACTCGTAGCATATCGTTTTTACCATAAAATTTCGTAGCCCATACTAGTATATCCAGAAAGAAAAAACTCGTAGAACCTAACTTTGCACAATTTAGTAACTCAAAGTGTAAATTCGTAGCAAAGACTTTTGTTTAAGTTTTAATTGCACACACACAAAGGACAATCAATCAATCTGTCTTGATACACTTTTACATAATATATATAATAGTTAGTTGTATATAATTTATATAATGAATAAGAAGAAAAATCAATATAACTTAGTTCGAAATATTAAAAAAGAACCAATCTAGCCCAGGCTTTTCCCAACTATGTTGGGGTGAGCTTCCAGTCTAACCGCATGCAGCTGAATACCAGTATTTTACATGGAGCGACTGCCTATCTGTACTCCACAACCCAGTTACTGGGTACCACGATACCTCTTGCTAAGACTGGTTGTCATACTTTCGGGCTTCTGACGAACTGTAACGAAGATCCACGAATGACAGCCGGGAACGACGGCTTAACGTGCTGTCAGAGGCACGGGTCAATTAAATTAATTATTTCTATTCTTTAACTATACTACGAGCAAGTATGGTCGCCGTAATTATGCTAACAAGAAATGCCAGTACCCTTTTATATCGAAGCGTCTTTGTTCGATTTCCACGTTAAGTAAAGGGTTCGTATGTAATTGCTTTTTTACATTAGACCGGGAATTTGCTCGACAAGCATAGTTTATTTATAACGCGGTGTTTGATTTAACATTTGTTAAGTTTTTCTTACAACATACAAATTCAATTTTCTTTTTAACCGTATTCAAAAAAAGCAGAAGGCTAGTTTTTGTTTTATTTGTTTTTAACGGATTTCTCCGTGGTTACTGTACCCTAATTGCGTAATACACGATCAATCAGAATCTGATTCGTTTTGAAACAGATTGCTAATCCATTGCTTCGTAAGTTCGAAAAAAGAATCTGCTCAGCAACGTAAATACGCAATGAATGTTGTTGAACTGTCAAAATGAAACATATTAGTCGTAATCGTTTACGAAAATATGTTATGTAATTAGGTAGCTGGTCTGATTTACGTGATTATTTTTTATTTGGTAGGTAAAGCCCGCGTGGTGGTCCCTTATAATATATAAGTTTGCTTCAGTTGTAAGCTTCAATAATACGATATTTAATCCACTTTCTGTATGTTCATGATGTAATAATTTCCTATGACTGCTGTTTACATCGCAAGAAGTGAAAAAATCCTATAAATTGAAAAATAACGTAATAACCAAAGACGTTCATCAAATTCCGTTTTCTTTTGTTATTTTGCACTTGATTGTAAATGGTTGTAAATATGTGCGTGTGACTGTTTATACACAGAGCGGAGGTGTAGTTTTGGCATGCTTCACTGTATTGTTCGCACCGTTGTCTTGGTTTTTTATTTGGTCTGTGGTTCGTAGTGCTTTTTGTAGAAGTGAGTTGTTTTTTTTTGAGAAAAAGTTTTTTTTTTAACGCAGTTCCTTTGAGTAAAAATAATACAGACTTTATAAGTAACTGATACCTCTATATATCAGTACGGCTACAAACAGTGACTGTGAAATGGCCGCACGCGCCGCCACGCGACTTCCCGATCATGGTTTATCTTTACTTTGACTACGCGTGCTAGTGACACTCTTGCGCCTACGGCTATATGGGCAGTAATCACCCTATTTCCCGTTTATGCAATTAATAGCCCGTAGCATTGTGGACCAGGCCATGTAAACGTTTTATTCAATACAATAAGGTGGTTTATATTGTGTTGATTCGATTATGACTCGTCATTGATTTTACATTCTGTGATTACTTTAACTCATACACTGACTTATTAGTATTACTTGTTAAAAAAAAATAGGAATATCGTATACTTCTACAATGTTTGTAAATATGTGAGCACCATGAATTCTATCACATACCTAATTAGTTTATCTGTCATTGCTTTATTTTTAATTCTTTTTACCTATTGTGGTATAGTAATTTTATTCTAGGTGCATCGTCTTCACATGTAATTATATAATTAATGTATACAAAATGTTTTACAATATTGTTTGCTAGGCGCCCCTTCCAAAAGGTAGTTTTCGTATGGAGAAGAATGGTCTTCTCCATACGAAAACTACCTTTTGGAAGGGGCGCCTAGAAACAATTCTATTTATTTTGTTAACTTTGACGTTGAAAACTGCCTTTCATGTGCCTAATTGAAATAAATTATTTGACTTTGACATCATGTAGAATTTTAGTTATTTACCAAACACATGCTAAGATCCTGGTCCTGAGTTCGATAGAGTCGGGCATAGTATTACTGGGTTTTCCCATCTGAAATTTATTTCTCAGTAGCAGCCCAGAGTCTGCATTTGTGCCCAGTTGATGGCAATAAGCTCGTCCCCTATAACAAGGATCTACAACAGCTAAAGCGCGGTCACTGTCGGACTGCATAGAAATGAAAGAGAAGCGCGATGACACGACGCAGATAAGTTATTGCAAAATATGAAGCAGTTAGCGATTTACAAAAAATCTATTGATTGGACTGGAAAATTAAAACACTATTATGCTAATATGTAGCTTGTAGAATAATCTGACAAAAAAATCAGAATGATTGCATGTAAATTAATATGATATTTAATCGTTAAAAGAAATTTTTAGAGGTATCTTCATGATTTTTTTCTATCGTATCAAATTAGTTGTATTATGTTTTCAACACACTATCATACTAGCATATATCCTGAAGAATATCATATATTTTTCTGATTTTGTTTACTGCAGTGGGTCATATTCTTTTACGCATTATAAAACTTGCGTTTAGGCACGTTTAGGTCCTGTAGTCCCCTTAAACATAACTGACGAAATGTGGGCACGTCTGCCTAAACCTTCGGGTAATACAGGTATGATGTTATATTAAATGTTTTACGTATGCATGTTAAAATAAAAAATATGTATTTTTGAAAAATTCAATTTATTTATTATTACTATTGCAGAAAACTCTATGGGTAAAGTTTTGTAGAATTTTAATCAATTGTATTGTTATTCGTTTATTTATAATTACATTTTTAAATATTTCTTACATTAAAAAGATATAAAAAAACATTAAAAATATATATTAAAAAAATTGTTATCATTATTAGAGTATCGATTTCAAATTGTTATGTCACTATGTCAAATGTATTGCTTGAAACTTACCAATCAATAATAAACTATGTTCCATAATCATAATGCATGAAATTAAGCATAAGAAATCTTAATTTAAATTCTCACTAGCACTGTATTTGTATACAGTGCTAGTAAGAATTTAAAATTTATTTTAATTTTTTATTATTGTAGAAAAATATTGACCCATATTGACAGAGCTGTGTTTATATTTATTGCAACTAACCACAAAGTTCATACTCAATCATGTAGGCACAAAAATAACAACACACGCTCTACTAAACTCCTAGAAACAATGCTAATATAAAATGTGCCTCAGAAAAAAGGCTTGAAAGTATAAAGTAAAGAGGAGAGAGACATGATTCCCCTCAGATCTGCTACCTATAACCCGTGCCGTAAATACCTGCATAGTCCGCGCGCCACGCCGCTCATTTGTACAGCCGACATTTTAATAATCGCATATTTTTATACATGTCGCAGGCACTTGAGCGATTTCGGAGTTAGAGTGTTTTGTCTTGTCTTACATTTATTTGGGTACTCCCGTTACCATAACACATAACATAACATCACGCCTGTGTTCCCGAAGGTTTAGGCAGAGGTGTACCTATTGTACATCCACATTTCGCTAGTTATGTTTAAGTCCCATATAATAGGGGTCAACCCTTTTGCCATCAACCGGGCTCAAATCCAGACTTCGGGCTGCTACTGAGAAATTCCAGATGGAGAAACCCAATAACGCTTTGCCCGGCCTGGGAATCGAACCCAGGACTTAGCAGTAGCGCTTGCGACCAGGCAGACTCCCGTTACTGTTATGGTAAAATATTAAGTAATAATGTTGGTGGCCAGTAATTGCGGCTTTTCGATCGTCCAACGTATAATATTTTCGACAAAAGAACGAGTTTTTTTTTTTTTTTTTAAGGTATTTTCAGTCACAGAGGTAGCCCATATCTTTTACCAATGTTGGATATTTACGATTGTCTCGTCAGCGGCTATCATTTTCATTGTACTTAAAACCGGAATGTAAAAGTTCCAGTCAACTAAAACTATCCTATAAGAATTTAGAATGATGCAATCGGTAAGTTATGTGGTACTTCACTCTGACTTTGGACCTACATTTAAATGGTAACAAAGAAATACAAGCTCAATTTAAAATTATTATTGCAACAATAGACTGGATGATTTAACAATTTAAAACAAAACGTAATTAATTGTTATTGATAAATAGTTAATTATAATTGTATATTTATGTGATTTATTGTACCTAAGTTCAATGATTATGTTTATCTAATTAACCGCAAAACAAACTAAGTTATTAAGTTAGTGAGTTATGAACATAGCAAATACGTGACTAACTAACATAATAATGCAAAATCTCTTTAAATAATGAGCAGTAATTTTTATTTCAGTAGGTAGTAATCCAATGCTGAATAAGAAAATAATTACATACATATGTATGTATATAAGAAAATCTTTTACCATGACCAAATTAACCAAGGAACTTATCTAAGACGAACGTAACTTTTTACGAAAGACTTTGTATATGGTTCAAATAAGAAAATTCAGGTACGGATTCAGCAACGACAGGTTTGATGTAGCAGCCATCTTTGAAACTTTTAGACATAGGGGCGATCCAGACAGTTTACAAAAAGTCCGATCACCGAGTGTTCCCATGACTCACGTCGAGCCGCATCCCACGGGCCGTACGCCGTGTCTTTAGAATTTTAATTAAATTGTTCATTGGCTCAATTAAATCGATTATTAAAAGCCGCGCTGAGTTGAGGGGTGAAACGACACGACTTCGATTCATACTTGATACGCGACATGTCGTCTATTATGCTAGCAAATGTCTAATTGAATTTACTGTTGTTATTGTGTCAAATATAGAGGCATTTAATCACTATCCACTGAAGTGTGTGAGACTAACGAAGTAGATATTTAATTAAATATGAAATATAAGGAATATCAAGGCGTAATGTCAATTTAACCAGTACAAATTGCATTTGGCAGACTCAGGAAGCTGCATAACGAGCATGCAGAAATAGCATGGAACTATGTTCTAAGGAACTATGTTCATGATACCGGCAGTGCGCTTGCTATAAACGGGATCCAATTATTTCGCATGCTCGCAACAATGTCATTAGTTTATTTTAACACTATTATTTTGTAAATTGTGCTTGAAAATAGAATATTTATGGGCGTATGGTAATTAATGATTTTAATACCAACGTCCGTTGCGCTTGCATCGGGTTTGAGCAGCCCTGTTGAACTAACATAGAGTGTATTGTTACTTACCGTAAAATGTATAAGAATCACAATATTTATACAAATTTTAGTAGGTAGATGAACTGAACTACCTATATTGACAGTAAATAAGCGACTAGAAGTTTGGCGCTAATCTCTTAAATGAAGAGTATGGATAATTCCATTGATATATAAAAATGTCGAATAATTCGGTATTTTAGTGTCCTACCTACTATTTTTTTTCTGTCTTTTAGGCGAACTCATCTTCGATTCCCAGGTAGAGAAACAGGTAAACAACCAACACGCGTAGCATGACCACAATATAAAAGGGTTTTGTCGACGGAAGAATAGACAAAATGACAGATTGTGATTGTTTATCTGTCCATTTGTCTATTCTTCCGTCGCAGAAAACTCGTTTCTATTGTTGTCATGCTATGCATGCAAGACACACAGAGAAAGACAAAGAAAGAGTAAATTTTCATTGCAGAGCCAGAGCACACATTATTTTCAATAATCATTTGAGCTTGATAAGATAACACACGTAACAATGACGAACAATATTGATACAACACGTGCTCCATATCCATCTTGAGCTGTCAATAGGTATGTCGTTAATATAGTAACTATAAATTGAGGACAATTAGCGATGGTCGTAAATCGACACAGCATCGCCGCGACTTGCTGCCGGCTCCCGGGGGCGTCATTGACCACTAATTTATTGTTTTTCTTACCATTCTGCTATTTAGGACCATTGCTCTTATTGCTTTAGAGATGCATAATAGGTTTCTACCAACAATTGAAACTGACATGAGTATGTTTGCTAGGAATTCTCTTTTCTTATTGCAAATCAACAATAGAATTAACCAAAATCTTTTAAAGAAAATCAATCATATCAGCTTTTAAAAATATCGAAGTATTTATTTTTAACAAGTACCTAACTAATTCTGATACTCGTGCCTGCAGTCAAGTCCATAATAAGTTTAGCAACAACCACTGTCTACGAAAAAAATATGGCGGCGTAGGCGTTATCGTTGCCCGCTACGAAGAACAGCCATGCTATTCTGTAAACATCTCACCGTGAAAACTTGGGTGAAGTGAGCTGTCAATAGTGTCAATCCCTGTGGAATGACAGCTCACTCCACGCTCACTTCACCTAAGTTTTCACGGTGAGATGGTTACATAATAGGGTTACTGTTCTAGAAGATTTATTTATTTATTGAGCAAGGCACACCAACAACAAGAATAAACAAAAGGTAATCACAAGTCTTCAGTACTGTGCAAATACATCACTTATAGGCATGCACAACATTCTTATTAAAGGCTGAACAACTACATATTAAATTAGAAATTAAATTACAGATGCTATACAGGGTGGCAGGGACATCAACGTGAAAACTGATACCATGGATTCAGTGCATGAATCTAAACACCACTGCGTTGAAATAAAAATCTGCTATTTCATAAAAAGTGTAAGTCCTACGCCGTCAAAATGTATGGAACAGCAGATTTTGTTTTTAACCGACCAAAAATTTCAACGCAGAAGGTTTCAGAATCATGTACTGAATCCATGGCCCTGTTCAGGTGCCACCAAAGTTATGGAAATCGTGGAAAATAAACAGCAACATAGTAAACAAACCAGCATGGCTTTTGTTTACTATGTTGCTGTTTATTTTCCTGTTTGTTTTCGATACAAGAACTGCCAACAAGAAATCATCGAATCATGCAGCCTAGTTTTCGTAGCAAAGTCTCGCCATAACATACAAGACTTTGTTAAAGTTACATATCCGAATACGGATAAGCCTTCTGTCACACAAGATATTTTCAAACGACAAATTAATAATAAAAATCCGAATACATCAGTGTCGATGGCTTGTCGAAACTTCAGCAACACATGTTCTTGAACGTTTTGAAAACTTTAAGTATAGGAAAGGCGCGATCAATCACTAACAATGGTGGAAAAGAGGGACCCTCTCGGGAAAAAACTTGAACGGGGTGTAGCTGATTTATCGGTGTAGTTAGAATTATCGCCATTTGCAATTCTTGGCGGGTTTAGCAAACAAGTTGAGATAACGACTTGTGGGAGGTTGCGCCGACGCGGCCGCTTACGGAACTTCACGCATTCTTTGTCTACTAAGCTTTGTTTGCAGTTTGCAGGACTAACGTTTTATGTGTAAGTAGTGTTAGATGTTTTGTCGCTTAATTTTACTCAGACAAGTAAAAAACTGGTAGCCAGATGAAACTAAAGAAAAGTAAAGCAAAGTCTACAGCTTATCTTATGACAGTAAAGTTCGGAGTCTGGCACGGTATTCCAGGCTTCCAGCTTCATGTATCTTTGATTTCCACACACTTAACGACATTGTTAATTGTTACACATAATATCAAGACGTAAAGAATCGCATTGGATCCCAAAATACACCAGGTTTCCCTACATATTACAAAATAATTGTTATAGGAACGGGCTATGTAGCTCGTATTCACAATACCAACTTCGGCACACAGTCTCACTGCCGAGGCGCCGACAGACGACACCCGTGGGACATCTCAACGACTTCCCCCAAACTTTACCTAGTCACCAGTCTGTGTAGGTACGTCTTTAGGAGATTTTCCGATCCGCTTCTATCCGAACTGATGAACGTTTCATATAAATGTATCTAATTGGCCTTAATTCTACTAAAAACTGTAACCATTCTTTGATATTAGCCGTTTGTTTTCCTAATAAAATAAAATGTTAATGCGATTACAGAAAAACATTCCTTTACCATGTTCTCTAATTAATAGGTACATATAAACTAACACGACTTTATTCCCAGAAGATAGCTAGTGGTGACGTGCTGTGGTAAGTAGGTACAGCCTAGTGGCAACGGTTTTACAAGACAAGTCAATTCAAAAAGGTATGTGAAAACTCATAAACACTATCAACTGCTATGTATGTGTAGAAATGGAAATTGCAAGGAACCGTGTTAAGTATTAGGTAGACCTTTCGGCACCCACATGCTACGGGATGATACCCGCCATGCTATTCTGTAAACATCTCACCGTGAAAACTTGGGTGCAGTGAGCTGTCAATAGTGTCAATCCCTGTGGAATGACAGCTCACTCCACGCTCTCTTCACCTAAGTTTTCACGGTGAGATGGTTACAGAATAGCACTGCCGGTCTTAAGTCCCAACGAGGTAATACGAAGATAGCCTACTGTCATACTGTCATTTCCCATGAACAGCTCCGAACTCGTCTGCTACATTCAGAATTTCTTAATAGAACAACATCATGATGTCTATTAAGACCTAAGAATCAAAAACAAGACCTCGCGCCTCTATTAATCTCTGTACCACGTCGACATCGTTGGACGACATAATTTAATTCAAGTACCGGTATGCACCACTTCCACTACCCAGCCACTAAGACTCAATGTAATTAAAATGTTGAATAACTACATTAGGAACGAACAGGTTCTTAATAAATTGATAAAATCTAAGCACGAGCGTTGATAGCCATCATGATTGATCAGATAACTTGTCGAGTACATTACAGCAAGTTATGTAGTAACTATGATAATTACCACACATTTAAATATTTACTGTCTGGATAGATTGGAAATTGAATAAGCATCGTGATGTCTTTTGATCTAGGAAGTATCACTTTTATGCCTCAGAAGATAACATCGATCATTTCTACCTAATCATAGCCATCTGTTGCATGCTGTACCTACCTATACGTAATCAGGACTTAATACTGCGTTCGCAATTTATTTGCCAAACATGTAAACACAAGTTATAGGAAAAAGCTGTAATGCCTACACATAAGGTTTCAGTTTGCGATACAACTTCATATTTTTTATGACTTTTTTAACAGTACTAGGCAGTCTAAAATCCACTTTATTTACACTGACATAAAGTTGATATTTGTTTAAGTGGAAATAACATCAATTGGAAACAAGGATTCAAGTAGACCCTACATACACATCGCCCAAATTCCCAAAATCTATAACCTGCTTACCCTAACTACTTTATTTCTAGGTGTAGACAGCTATCTGAAACATAATCTACTCACAATTATAATGATTGACGACGATCATCGAATCTCGGACAAAAGCTGGACAGGTGAACAGTCGCTGAGCGCAGCAGCTTCTGCGTACGGATCGCAGTTACGATTCCAGAAACAATATGTATGTACGGCCAATATGGTTGTACCCATGATTCGAGGATGTCCTATTCAATAATAGAAACGTAGATAATATTACTTTTACGTATAACTCTATCTACCTAGTATCAATTGCTACCCAGTAACCACAAAAGGAACTAACTACCGGAACAAAAACCACCTGGTGATGCCCCACGTCATCATGACCACAGATGACTTTATAATGTCTGACAAATAAAGCCAAACGTTAATGTAGCACACAGGCAATCACAAACAGTGTAGTGGCAATAAATGGTCCTTACAGAGGTGTAATCACCGGTCTCTCGACCCTTAACCCTCCCTCAAGTTAACACCGTCAGACGGCGGTCGTCAAGACCGAGAGACATTAAACTCAATGTAACGCCGCGGCGGACCCGTATGGCCTCTCAGCGATTATCTTAAAGTTAACCCTGTCGTTACGATCCTTATTTGCGGTTGCACCGAGCTGAGAACGCTCCCCGCCTGTTAAGTTAGGATCACATCAAATTATATTGGTAAGTAAATTTTAACACATCTGGTGAGCGCACGGTCTTTTAATGCAGGTTTTTTCACACGCATTTTTGTTATAAGTAAGTAGATATTTGAAAAAACGGCTTTCAGAACACGCTAGTCAAATGAGTATTTGGGATTTTGGAAAAGCGCAGGGTGGGTTACTGATTATGAAAATAATTAATTTCCGCAGGCTATTTTTGTATACAGCCACTTACTGCAAATCCACATCCTACCTGAACAAAACTATGAACGTAAAAATCCTTATCAATACTTCATAAAGCAGTCAATAACCAAGATCCCTAAAATTATAACAGAAGCCTGTCTTTATATCCTGGCACAAATCACGTGGAATATCAGTAAGGGATCACGCTTCAGTGTGAACGCGGCCATACTGGTTCGCCGTTGTAAGAGGAACAAGGCACTCAGGCAGTTACAATGTTCTCCGAATGAGATGCGACTCGGATGGCCGCTTTGCGTCACCACCTCGCCGTTTGTCCGATATTGGACCGTTACAACCGAACGTTGCACACGTCAGCTTCGATTATGTGCTCGCCATTCCTATAGCTTTGTTTTCAATGGTCTCTAGACTGTTTGGTTTGTACTTACCGAAAAGAAAAGAATTGAATTTAAAATTTGCTTTGCTGGAACTAATTCAGAAAAATTTCGTCATATTCTTAAAAAATTGATGTTGATGGTATATCCCTTTGTGTTAACTGATCATGCTGCACCATTTGCAATCATCAGAATACAAATATTTCATCGTCGTCTACCTTTCAAAGTTGACACATTATTATGTAACATCAAGCTCTAGAAATAAGACTTAAAGTTCATTAATAATCACGGATTTTCTTACTGCTAAATATGATAAAAAGCTTTATTATGCAAATTTTTTTTTCTTGCAACTTCAAAAAATCTAGTCTATTTTTTGGCATTTGTCAATATTTCTGTTTTCAATTGTATTAAGTGATTTTATTCTTGGGACTTTAGCGGTTAACTAGCTTCTGCCCGCGAAAAATACCAATAGTTGGGAATCGAACTTACAACCATAGGTTTGCAAAGCAATCGTCCAACCGCTTAGTTATTTACTTTGTCGAAACTTAACTGAAATAGCCGTTCTTATATATTTCAAGATTGACTGCTTAGCTCTATAAATAGCTAGATGATAATCATTTAAAATTTTAAATCAGTAACTATCTGCAATGTCCTAACCGTTTGGCGCGTCCTTTTACAATTTGCGGAGAAGAATACAAACATAATGTAATATTGCTCATCCTCCATAGCAAATAGCGTGATAGTTTGTACCCTACAGTTTGACCAGACCTATAGGAAATATCTATGCAAAATTTTAACAGAATCTGTCCGGTAGATTTTACGTCATGCTGGAACATACATTCAGATAAACAGACAAAAATTCTAAAAACTATATTTTCAGCATTAGAATCGATCCAAACCTCGTAGCAATTACTTTTTTTCAAAAATATTCAATGTACATTTTTGACTTCGCTACGATTTTAGTATAGATTTGCCCGCCTCTTCGCCCGCGTGATGTCGAAAAATATCCGACGGGAAAATACTACCGGGATTAAAAAATAACCTATAGGTTAATCCAGGTTATAAACTATCTGTGTGCCAAATATCATCCAAATCCGTTCATCCGTTTTTGCGCAAACCGGAACATACATACAAAAAAACAGACCAAAATACTAAAAACTATATTTTCGGCATCAGACTCGAATATTCAATGTAAGGTGGTCAGTCTGTAGGGTACAAATTATCACGCTATTTGCTATGAGGGATGAGCAGTATCGCATTATGTTCGTATCCTAATCTATATCTATATCGATTTTCCTGGAGAAAGGGATGGGGGGAGTTCTCCAGGGGAGGGGCCCGTGGCTAAATAATAACAGCCGCACAGGTCGATCGATCAGGTTAAGCTACACTTGCCGCGGTTGATCTGTGGATGGATGACCATCTTTACATACAGAGACCCGTCCGTGCCTCGGAAAGCACGGTATGCTGTTGGTCCCGGCTGTCATTCGTGGATCTTTGACAGTCGTTACGGGAAGTCAGAAGCCCGAAAGTCTGACAACCAAGTAGCTCAGAGCCATTCTTAAGGTTGCTACTTTGCGGCCAATGCTCTACCCAACCTTTGATCTATACAGCGTAGCGCTTTAATGGTGATATAAATTTAACACACGTTTACGAATTAACGTTTTCTTTTTATGAAGATATTTTAATTTCATGAAACGTTATTATTTATTGGTTTATTTTCAATTTTCTAAAATAGCATCTTGGAGCAACCTGTACTTAACAACTGGCGAATTTAAGGAAAGGGACAGCCCTATGTCGGCGAGCAATAGTGGGGCGCGTCATTTCAGAGTGGACAAGCTTTACCTGCTTTGTTGTAGGTATGTATATTGAAACTAACACGATGGCGACCCGAAACGGACTAATTACAGCGATAGGTAGGTACTTTAAACCAGTTCATAACGTGTTCATTGATTACAATGATGGCAAAAAAAAAAAAGTCACAAATCACTAACACTAGGTGACACCTAGAAAACGGGCAAAAGCTAATAAAATAATAACTAGGTAAGTATTTTTAATTTATCATGGCATGAATTTCCATCAAGGCAATAAGTTTTAGAATACAATCTTGGGCACATAAATAATAACAAAATATGATATAGGTAAACAGGTATTTTATTAAATATTTTTTATTACTATGTAAATTATGACAAAGATAATCATTTAGAGATTAGGTTCATCGGTCAGAAACCAAAACGTCGGCTTTGGTTTCAGAACAGAAAACTTAACATAATCTTCTCCAAGACACACATCTTTGTTAATAACGGGCACTGAAGACTTTACCAGGAAAGATTCAAAGTCATTGAATTTCAATTTTTCACAGTGGCGTATTATACCATACGGCCCTATTGTAGTAGGGCCAGAGAAAAATTTTGTTCCAAAATATGGATTTGCGGTATAGCAAGTCGTTTCAACTTGACTACCAAGAATAGCATCTATTAAGGTATTACAAAATTCATTAATGGACCAAGCGACCCCTAGGACCGCTGATTCATAACCTCGTTTCTGAAATACTATTTCTGTCCCAGATTTCCTCACAAGTTGCGTCAATGAATCTGCTTGACAGGGATCGACAACATATTCAGCAGGAGTGATACATGAAAATAAAGGAATTACTGTTTCCTCTGAATGTCCTCCTATAACAGGAATGAACAAATTTCGACAGCTCACCTGCAAAGCTCTTGCAGCGTAAGAGCGGGTCCTGGCGGCATCTATTTGTGTTATGCCAAAAACCTTAAAAGGGTTATAGATGCCGTATTTATACAAAATTGTGCTTGCATAAGGCACCATAGAATTTATAGGGTTAGTTGCGATCGCAAGGAATGCATCAGGGTTTTCGTCAGCAATTGCCCGACACAGCCTCTGCAAGGCGGGAGCATTAGCAACAATCATTTGTTCTCGCGTATTTCCTGGCTTACGGGCAATTCTATGAACCATCAGGATCAGTTGAGACGACCGAACTGCTGCACGCAAGTCATCACTAGCGAACCCTTTTACTTGCGGACCTCCTGGTAAATGACTCAATTCTATGGCAGCTCCTAATATTTTCTCGTCTTCATCATACAACTGCAGTCTTTTTATTTTGTGGTTCTGCATAAGTAAAAGAGATACATTTGCCCCGACTTCTCCTCCAGCGCCAATTACAGAAACTTGGACATTTCTGACCGGTATATATTTTAATTTTGTTTGCAAAGTTGTTTGGAATAAACGGGTGTTTAATTTCAACATAGTAATTTGAAAGTGCATGCTTTTTTACATATTTTTAATATTTTATTAGACTTTGTTTAATATTCTTACATGATAAATTATGAGCTGTAGTTTTGACTTTATTGCCAACATGAAATGACATGAACCCATGAAACCATAAAGTTCAAAAGTCTAAACGCTCTTCTGCTCTCATACCTTCTTTACAAAACTGTGTGTAAAACCAAAACCTTGAAAGAGCCTAGTATCGGAACAATAAATAGGAGATTGAGCCTATTTGAGCTCAATCTTACCCCAATCTAAACCCTTCTTTTTGATACCCCATTCGATAGAGCAGATTTTTTTAAACATACGTTTCTGCGCAAATAATACGTTTTGTTTTTTTTTTTTTATATAACACGGACTCTCGCGCAATAAAGACAAATGTAATGATATACCATTCATCAAAATCGGTTCGGCCGTTCAGTAGTTACAAGGGAACATAGCCGTATCTATGTTCCCTTGTCACTGTTCCCTTGTTGTTACTGAACTGCCGAACATACACATATAACAGGTTAAACATATAACCCACCTTTTTGGCTTCGCCTCAGTCGGGTTAAAAGGAGACGCGCACCCGGGCCCCATGAGCCGAGCGTTGCGACCCCAAACGGCTCAAAGCTGTAGTTACCCATAAGGTTACAGTATTTGCGCCGCTTGAGGGTCTCAGCAGCCGCAGCGCAGGGGCGCCAGCGCAGCCCGCCGAGCTAGGAACATGAGATGCCGCATGGGTGTCGACACAGGCTGCACACCTACTTTAAATTCGGTATTTGGCCTTTTTCTATTTTCAAACAAGCAAATCTCAATAACTGTCAACCGTTTGGTTAGATGCATAGATATTACACGGGATGGGCTGAACGTCAAGTAAAATAATGAAGGTTATATAAATATCCAGTCATTTTCAAAATCCAAAAATAATTCTAATTACAAATCAATAGTTAGACGGAATAAAATTTTATATGATGTCAAATTTCAGTCAATAAATTCCATCAAAATGAACAAGTTAATCACCAGAAATATTCAGGGACTGTTTTTTACAACCAAAAGGGATTATCAAGTTACTGTGGTCGGAGGTGCGAGCGACATCGGTCAAACACTTTGTTTGCTGCTACGAACAGAGCCCGCTATCAGTAAGCTCGTAGTGCATGACACTCGAGGACATACGCCTGGCGTCATATTGGACTTGACGCACGTGCCCACCGAGACTGGTATCCTAGGGTACACAGGAGAAGACTCCCTAGAAACGGCTCTAAAACATGCTAACATAGTTCTAGGCGTCGGTGGACTCATACGGAAGCCCGGTATTTCAGAAAAGCTATGGCTGACAGCAAATACAAAATTTGTAAAAACATTAGCGATGCAGGTAGCCAAAATGGAACAAATGCCATTCCTCGGAATCGTTACGGAGCCAATAAATTATCTCGTTCCGATGGCCGCTGAGGTTCTGAGAAACCATGGAGATTATGACTCAAGAAAACTTTTCGGTATTACTGGCGTGGACTCCATGCGTGCTCAAACATTGTATGCGGCACAGAATAAATTGAACCCTAGCATCTGCTGGGTACCTGTGATCGGAGGCCATTCTGAAAAGACTGTCATTCCTCTTCTCTCTCAAAGCACACCAGGTTCAGATGTTGATGCTAAAATGTCCCAGGACTTCACATTGAAGTTAAGTCAGTTTAATGACAAAATATTAAGAGCTAATCAGGGATTTTCGCCTACTCTGTCGGTTGCGTACAGCGCACTTCTTTTCACTCGTAGTATACTTGATGCCTTGGACGGACAGCCAGTGAAAGTAAATGCGTTTATAGAAAACAACGACTTTGGTACGGCATACTTTGGGGGACTTGTGCATATCAACCGCCACGGAGTTACAGAGATGGAAAGATACAACACTCTTACGCAATATGAATTGCAGCTGCTAGAGCGCAGCTTTGATGAGTTACGCAGAGACGTATTGAAAGGAAAGAAAGTTTTAGAATTATAGCCTAAACACAGAATAAAATCGTTTGTTCAAAACAGTTAATGAGTATCAAAGCACCATGATCGTTTAAAAAATAATAAATAAAATGAATTAAAGCACTTTTAACCAATTTACGAATATTTATTTACATGAGGGTTTTACAAAAGGTTCTTTGTACAAAGTACATGTGTACCATCAACAACCTAATGAATAAAAATAATCATATCACAGAGAATAACTAATGTTGAATTAACTTAAGGACATTATCCATTAGTCCATACAAATATTAAACGTTGTTTGGTTTCATATTTACTAAATCATGGCTTCCTTTTCTTCTTGTATAATAAAATATTTAAACTTAGAAAAGGACGGACAATTGATTCTAAAAAACTGGAACTACATTACAAACAACGCTTAAAATTAAACATAGTTGTCGGAACAAAATTAATTTCTAAATTAACTGATAATTACTACATCTATGCTAAATTAGGAATCAAATACTGAACACTTCACTTTTGGCTAATCATTTGATTTTATTTAATAGAATTGATTTACTTATCCATCCGACTGATCGAGAACAATCATGATATAAACACACATTCTGAACTTCTAAACTACTTTCACATTTTAAAATAAACTCGACATTTCAGTTATTTGACTCAAATATGAAACTCTGTAAAGAGGAATATTTACAATAAAATTCTTCTTGAAATATATATCATTTGATAAAGTAGAAATTAAAATCAAACTTAATTTAGAATTTCCACGTTCTAATAATAAACAATATGGAGAAGCTAAGTAAGACTACACTTTGAACTACTGAAACTCCATACATAAACATAATGACATTGATCATTATTTATGAATCAAATCAACAATCACACTGACCACGAATCACGAACACGGAGAGACGCTATCAGACCTTCAACCTGCAACAATGAAAAAGTTACTGTTAAGGTGCCATTCCACCAGTGCATTCCGCCAGACACAGTGCGTGCAGCACTGTGCCAGGCCCCCCCCCCCCCTCCCTAGATTATGTATTCTTATGTTAGAGTCACGTTTTGACTTACTTTACAATACATTATGCATTACTTTTAGAAAACACCGCGCTGCCGGTATGTTGTATGATGCAAAATACGCGAACGCAGCGAACAAGCTCGCAGAAAGTTTATTTATTTGACTATCTATGTAGCAGGACCTCCTGCGGGTTTTGCCTGTACATACTACACTGCCTCATGTTACGTGTAGTTTGTGAAAGAAAAGAAAGAAAGAAAAAGTGTTTATTCTGCACAAACCAAACGCACATTACAAAAAAAAAAAAACAAAACAATACCACTTTACAGATGAGCCAAAAGCCTCGTATCCATCATTCACAACAGAAAAGTTTGACAAATTTGATCTATTCCCCGCTGTCAGGGTCAGAGGCCAAAGACAATGGGGCCAATGTGGGCTGAAAGATGTGCAAGGAACCCAGATTAAAAAAAATCTGATTTGCCTGGACCAAAAGCTGGGTACGTCCATGGCGACAGCGCACATGTTCACGCACTCAGTTTTGTTTCCACCGCTGGAGCGAAAAAATTGATTTGTTCGCGTTCTTTCGGTGGCGCCTGGCGGATTTTCATGTCCATTTATCAATTACAGATTGCCTTGCATTATAGATCGGACGAATATTTTTATTTTTGTTTATACATGCGGTCGAAACATATCCAATACTATTCTTGTCACCGAAATTATATGAATAAAAAGCATGATGCTACTCAAGAGTTGAGTCTAACTTTCAGTTGTGACTCCACTGAGGTATTGAGGAAATGGAAAATTATTTTGGCTTAGTACCGCGGAGAGATAAAAACCAGCCAAGTGCGTGTCGGACCACGGATAATGAAGGGTTCCGTAGTTGGGATGAATTTATCCCAAGAACAAACTGCAAATTTAAGTTGGTCGATTATTACTCGTTAACCTAGTATTTAGCTCTGATAGTTTTCCTTTTAATTTCGTTATATATACTACTACTATGATTTTTTTCCTATTTTTCATATTCTTGTTAACTTGTTACCAAAACCAACCATTTAGCAGGGGGGAGGGACACTTGACTAACAAAAATTTGCAGTTAAAAGCTTAATATTTCGCAAACGGATCCCTGAATCCAAAAATGGTTTGCATAAACTCGCAATATTTTTGAACGACCTTTCTAACGATACCCCACACCATGGGATAGATGAGAAAAAAAACATCCCCACTTTACGTGTAGGGGAGGTAACCTAAAAAATAATATTTTTCTTGATTTTATTTTACCACTTTGTCGGCGTGATTAATATGTATACCCATGCCAAATTAGAGCTTTCTAGTACTAACCGTCTCTGAGCTAAGCCGCGGACAGACAGACGGACAGACAGACAAGACGGAAATGGCGAAACCGGGTTCCTTGTTTACTACGGAACCCTAAAAATGGTTACTGTGGGTCATCGTTAGAAGAATAGACATATCCTGTAGAACATAAATTTTATGTATCTCTTACGGTTATGCCAGTAAACCTCCCAGTCGCCCATTCATGATTTTTTCCGACAGCATCAACAATCATCGTCATATTTCAGTCAATTTACACAAAACCTTAATAAATTATACACCTAAACCTTCCTCATGAACCACTCCGTCCATTGGTGAAAACCGTTTGAAAATCCGTTTGGTAGTTTTTGAGTTTATCGCGAACAGACAGACTGACACGGCGGGGGGCTTTGTTTTATAATATGTAGAGATCAAAGATAAAAAAAAAACTAAAAGTAGCTCACCACTTTATTCCTCATTACTTTTACTAATTTCGCTGCCAGACTCGCTGACGGAGGTAGACCGGATGCTTATCGACGTCTCCTTAAATTGACTGATGAAGTCTAGAAGCTTCTGTAGGTTTCTCTGCGTCTTGATCTGGTCAGCCAGCAGTTGCCTTTTCTCGGCGTTATGCTCGTCCAGATTTTCTTTGAGACTTGCAGCTCTCACTTCAAGCTTACGAAGTTCGACGCATAGTTTTATATTCTTCTCTTGTAAGCTTTTTCGCTCGGCTAACTTATCTGAAATGATATTTATTTATTAGTAATCACCCTAATATAATACCTATCGTTTCACAAGCAGGTGATTATTTGACAGAAAGTGTCTTGCGATTTTGAACCAGGGCGGTGCAACTATTAGGTTTCCTTGACGCCGGAGCCGCACCGGCGCCGGTCCGCAAGTTTCTGTATACGAATGAATATCGCACATATGCTGCACCGCCGCCGCACCGGAACCGCGTGTACACTGGCATTGATTGCGAGTTAAATAGTAAAGCAACGATCACAGTTCTATGCGGTCCTGCGCCGGTGCGGCTCCGTCGTCACATACGGCCTTACTGTCAACTAGACCTACCCTGCAATTCAACTGCACTGCAAATGGTTATGGAGGTTATAGAGAAAACTTCTTTTTCTCTATTCATGTCAGTATCATAGACACGGGCTCGAGCACAGTGCTGATACACGCAGTATGAAGTATAGGCCGAAAAAAGTTGGCCTATAGTTACCTCTGTAGAGCTGCTTGCGGCGCGCGGGGTCGGGGTCGGACGCGGGCGCGGGCTGGTGCGGCGGCGCGGGCTGGTGCGGCGGTGTGGGCTGGTGCGGCGGCTCGGGCAGGCCGGCGCCGCACAGCGCGCAGTGCGTGCTGCCTCACCTATAGTTACCTCTGTAGAGCTGCTTGTGGCGCGCGGGGTCGGGGTCGGGCGCGGGCGCGGGCTGGTGCGGCGGCTCGGGCAGGCCGGCGCCGCACAGCGCGCAGTGCGTGCTGCCTCACCTATAGTTACCTCTGTAGAGCTGCTTGTGGCGCGCGGGGTCGGGGTCGGGCGCGGGCGCGGGCTGGTGCGGCGGCTCGGGCAGGCCGGCGCCGCACAGCGCGCAGTGCGTGCTGCCTCACCTATAGTTACCTCTGTAGAGCTGCTTGTGGCGCGCGGGGTCGGGGTCGGGCGCGGGCGCGGGCTGGTGCGGCGGCTCGGGCAGGCCGGCGCCGCACAGCGCGCAGTGCGTGCTGCCTCACCTATAGTTACCTCTGTAGAGCTGCTTGTGGCGCGCGGGGTCGGGGTCGGGCGCGGGCGCGGGCTGGTGCGGCGGCTCGGGCAGGCCGGCGCCGCACAGCGCGCAGTGCGTGCTGCCTCACCTATAGTTACCTCTGTAGAGCTGCTTGTGGCGCGCGGGGTCGGGGTCGGGCGCGGGCGCGGGCTGGTGCGGCGGCTCGGGCAGGCCGGCGCCGCACAGCGCGCAGTGCGTGCTGCCTCACCTATAGTTACCTCTGTAGAGCTGCTTGTGGCGCGCGGGGTCGGGGTCGGGCGCGGGCGCGGGCTGGTGCGGCGGCTCGGGCAGGCCGGCGCCGCACAGCGCGCAGTGCGTGCTGCCTCACCTATAGTTACCTCTGTAGAGCTGCTTGTGGCGCGCGGGGTCGGGGTCGGGCGCGGGCGCGGGCTGGTGCGGCGGCTCGGGCAGGCCGGCGCCGCACAGCGCGCAGTGCGTGCTGCCTCACCTATAGTTACCTCTGTAGAGCTGCTTGTGGCGCGCGGGGTCGGGGTCGGGCGCGGGCGCGGGCTGGTGCGGCGGCTCGGGCAGGCCGGCGCCGCACAGCGCGCAGTGCGTGCTGCCTCACCTATAGTTACCTCTGTAGAGCTGCTTGTGGCGCGCGGGGTCGGGGTCGGGCGCGGGCGCGGGCTGGTGCGGCGGCTCGGGCAGGCCGGCGCCGCACAGCGCGCAGTGCGTGCTGCCTCACCTATAGTTACCTCTGTAGAGCTGCTTGTGGCGCGCGGGGTCGGGGTCGGGCGCGGGCGCGGGCTGGTGCGGCGGCTCGGGCAGGCCGGCGCCGCACAGCGCGCAGTGCGTGCTGCCTCACCTATAGTTACCTCTGTAGAGCTGCTTGTGGCGCGCGGGGTCGGGGTCGGGCGCGGGCGCGGGCTGGTGCGGCGGCTCGGGCAGGCCGGCGCCGCACAGCGCGCAGTGCGTGCTGCCTCACCTATAGTTACCTCTGTAGAGCTGCTTGTGGCGCGCGGGGTCGGGGTCGGGCGCGGGCGCGGGCTGGTGCGGCGGCTCGGGCAGGCCGGCGCCGCACAGCGCGCAGTGCGTGCTGCCTCACCTATAGTTACCTCTGTAGAGCTGCTTGTGGCGCGCGGGGTCGGGGTCGGGCGCGGGCGCGGGCTGGTGCGGCGGCTCGGGCAGGCCGGCGCCGCACAGCGCGCAGTGCGTGCTGCCTCACCTATAGTTACCTCTGTAGAGCTGCTTGTGGCGCGCGGGGTCGGGGTCGGGCGCGGGCGCGGGCTGGTGCGGCGGCTCGGGCAGGCCGGCGCCGCACAGCGCGCAGTGCGTGCTGCCTCACCTATAGTTACCTCTGTAGAGCTGCTTGTGGCGCGCGGGGTCGGGGTCGGGCGCGGGCGCGGGCTGGTGCGGCGGCTCGGGCAGGCCGGCGCCGCACAGCGCGCAGTGCGTGCTGCCTCACCTATAGTTACCTCTGTAGAGCTGCTTGTGGCGCGCGGGGTCGGGGTCGGGCGCGGGCGCGGGCTGGTGCGGCGGCTCGGGCAGGCCGGCGCCGCACAGCGCGCAGTGCGTGCTGCCTCACCTATAGTTACCTCTGTAGAGCTGCTTGTGGCGCGCGGGGTCGGGGTCGGGCGCGGGCGCGGGCTGGTGCGGCGGCTCGGGCAGGCCGGCGCCGCACAGCGCGCAGTGCGTGCTGCCTCACCTATAGTTACCTCTGTAGAGCTGCTTGTGGCGCGCGGGGTCGGGGTCGGGCGCGGGCGCGGGCTGGTGCGGCGGCTCGGGCAGGCCGGCGCCGCACAGCGCGCAGTGCGTGCTGCCTCACCTATAGTTACCTCTGTAGAGCTGCTTGTGGCGCGCGGGGTCGGGGTCGGGCGCGGGCGCGGGCTGGTGCGGCGGCTCGGGCAGGCCGGCGCCGCACAGCGCGCAGTGCGTGCTGCCTCACCTATAGTTACCTCTGTAGAGCTGCTTGTGGCGCGCGGGGTCGGGGTCGGGCGCGGGCGCGGGCTGGTGCGGCGGCTCGGGCAGGCCGGCGCCGCACAGCGCGCAGTGCGCAGCCGCCGCGCCGCAGCCGGTGTGCTGCCACACGCCGCAGCCCGCACACCACGCCAGAAGAGACGCCACATCTGAGAAAAAATAAGCAAAGAATTACTCTTTTCATTGGGTGAACCTGAACGCGCGGTCACGCCGACAGAGGGCGCCTTCCGGTTTTTTTAACAAAAGTAACATATGAACGCATCGGTCGTGAATTCGCGCGACGATCACTTATGGTTAGGAAGGACGCGGGGGTACAATAAAAATAACAAGCTGTGTGCTCGATGAGACTTCCCATGGTAACAATGATGAAATTCCATACAAACTTTCATCCCCTATTTAAATCCTTTATGAGTTAAAATCCTTCCTTAGTACCTTCACAATAAAAGGAACTCTTGTACAAAATTCCATGCTTCTAGACCCAGCAGTGTAGGCTGTGCGTTGTCAGTCAGTGAATGAATGCGAATGGATGTAAGATTTTTTTAAATTATCTTTATTACATTAAGTACTGGAATTTGGGAATCTTAATTAGTAGAAAATAGTAATCAACTCACCATTTCGTCCACAAACATGACACACTTTTTTATGGGCTGCATTATGTGTCGTGTACACTGGTTCCACGGATAAGCTAGCCGGCAGAGTCGCCGCCCACGCAGGCTTGCCGTTTGTCCATCCTATGGATACATGGGCAAAATATATACAATCTTAAAATTTATTTATTTATTATTCCCAACACAACTAGCATTACGGGTTACCCCAAATCTTAAACAATATTTTTTCCATTACAGGTTATCACATGTAATATCTTTATTAATTTATTCAAACTAGGCTGAGAATCAGCACTTTTCGAACGTCAAAATTACATAGGACAGTCCCCCAAAACGTCCACCCTTCACTACTTCCTAGTGCGTTAGCTGGGAAGAAGAAGTGGCGCAACTTACTCCCCAACGGCATAGCTGTCTGTTAACTTAAAAAAAAAAAAACTACAAAATAGTATGCAAAATAATTAACATTACGCAACACAAAACATAATTTAAATTATTAGCCATATGCCAGCTAGCACACGGTTGGTCCGGCCGCGAGGCACCGCCAGTAACCGGGGTCTCCGTCGCCACGACACGTTATTATCCGGCACGTTTAGACACATCCTTTAGTACACCCGGGTTAGAGATATTTCCAATTACTTAAAAATATATGTAACAAGAGCCAAATCCCTTCTTGTTTCCAGCTTGTTGTACACAACCATACCTAACACAAATAGGGTTCGGTTCATCAATGCATAGAAAGGATAGACTCATGTACAGGTACCATGTGAATTTATTCTGTATGCCCTCCATCATTAGGACATAATATTTGGTTTCATGTGGAGCCTATACAGCCACATTGAACTCTAATTGCGTTCTTACGAGTGAGTTATACAGGGCGGCTATAGCTTTTATATTCGTAAAGCCTACTGCCCTGCGAAGTATGAAACCTAAGCTTCTAAAAGATTTCAAACCAATAATGTGTTCACGAAAAGTCAGTTCAGTATCCAGAGGTACCCCCAGATCGCGTACATCATCCTTACGATCCATTACCGAATCATTCAGTTTATACCCATGACGTATTGGATCTCTCGTCCTACCAAAAGTTATGACTGAACATTTTTGTGCATTGAACAATAGTTTATTTTTCCTACTCCACAACTGTACATAAATATTCAACTTGCATAATTATAAAAAAATCTCGATGTTTTGTCAAGTAGTAAACTCCGCGCAAAGCAGGGACGGTCGCTAGTAATAATATGATGAATGCGAAAGTGTATTTGCATGACTGTCCTTCTTTACTAAAGAAGAAAAGTAACAAAATTATAATCCATTTTTAAAACTTACCTTTGTTTTCAGTTGAAGATCCTGAAGGTGATCCTTCACGAGACGTTTTATTCTGCGACTGAAATATAAAAATAATGCTTGGAGTTATTAACATAATAATTATGAATACATTACAAGTACTACAATGAATGGCTTGGCAACTATTGTTTCTCATTGGTGTATTATATTAAGAACTGTTATGTAAATAAAGACAATGTACACAAGAATACCTTTACCTGTTGTTTTCTTAGCTTAGCAGACCTTGTCTGCGGAGGGTCATTATGTGATTGCAGGTATGAAAACTGGTTGTACTTTTTCTTCTTCTGGAATAATAAACAATAAAAGGTTATCTTTCAAAATTGTTGACATAGAAAATTTTCATTAATATGTTTTCTTTCATACATACAGGTAACATTTCATAGCTCCCATAAAGGAAATCATTTTTGTTGGTGCTTGTAGTGGACCTCTTGCGACGTTCACTTCTTTTTTTCTCTAACAGTTCTCTTTGTAAAGGAGTCACTAGACCAATGAGTCTGGAAAATAAAGTAATTATAAAATTATCTTAAGAATAGTCCTCTATTGCTATCGCACTAGTTTCTATATGTTAAACGTGTGTATAGTTGAATTCAAATACGCATAAGTATGTTATTTATTATGTATAATGTTTTTTAATTGAAGGACACGAGTGTTACAAGTAGGCCATGTGCTTTCAACCTAAAGCTACGGGTTCTTCTTTTCATCACTACTCGGTGAGTACCACTATAGAACATTATCCCATTATAAGGATTTAACTAGCTACCAAGCAAAACTCTGCAATGTTTTTGAATTTCATTGATTTCAGCTTAAATGATTAGTGATTACCTCAAAAAGACCTCTTTAGTGACGTGTTCGCCAGGTCTAGGCAGCGGCGGCGGCGACGGCGTCGGTGAGAGAGCCGCACCTCGAGATGAATCCGAATCTGACTTCTGTTCCTGCCACTCATTGCTGTGCTGATGCTTTGATCCACTGTCAACCAATAATGATTTAGTAAAATACAAAATACCTAAACAATTATTTCAATAATAAATATATTGTATATAATTTAAATAAAAAATAAGTACTCTTACCCAAAAGCTTCCTTCACTTTGTTTAATACATTCACAAAATTGTTTCTGCTATCATTCACAGTGCTTGGTAGTTGAGAGAAATTCCTCTGATATTTTTCTTTATCATCATTTTCACTATGATTTGAGTTTTCCTTTTCATTAGACAGCTTGATCTCAATCTCCACATCAGAAATATTGTCCTTTATTTCATCACTATTGTTTTCAGTTTTAATATGTATTTCGTTTAGTACAGATGGCTTTAACAGTGATACGGTTCTGTTTCTACTACGATATTGTATTTGATGGTCCCTCAGTTGCTGTGCCACATATCTGTTGTCATTTTCAATGTTGATGTGCTTGTTCCGAGCCTTCAACCTTTGTTGGTACAACTCTAGTTCTCTCCGTAGTCTGTCTACCACTAGTTTCTGTGATAAAAAAAAGTTATTATTTACTTAGTACTTGTTTTTATTTAATTTGTCTTTCCTACTTTGGCATGATGGGAAGACATACACACATAACTTTAATAAAAGTTGAATGAAATATTATAAGTTCAATATGGCACATTATAAGAGTAAAGGAGAGAAGTTTTGCACTTCTTTACAAATACTTTGTTCTAAAAAATAAAGATAGTTGTTTATTATTTATTTGAAAATTTAACACAGCACAAGCTTTATATTTATTTGTCTAACAATATTTTTTAAGCAGGTGGCTAAATAAAAAAAAAACCCTAATTTATGATACTTGGGACATTTTTCTTCATGATTAATATGACAAATAATTACACAGAATTTGAGTTCTTTTGAATAAACATTTCAAAAACGACTACTGAACTTCCACACAAAATTTCACTAAATAACCCTACTGTGTAAGCATCATTCACTCTCTTATCATGCAACATAGCCAAAATGTACCTAACAAGGGTATCAATCATACAAATAATATAATGTGTTGTAGATTATGCTTGAGTTATACTCAGTCTGCCTTATGGACAGGCTATAGTATTAAGGGTCACATTTATGAATACAAATATTAGGTACTCATCCAGTGATCCACATATTTTTTTAAACTTATGAAATTTAATCTTAAAACTTACTTGAGTTTGCCCAATTGCAATAATTTCTTTCTCAGCTTCTTTGACTTTAGATCTGAGAGTAATGTTCTGAGAACAAAGGCAAAACAATCGTAATAATATAAAGAATTTCCAACAGATATTTTATATCTAAGAAAACAATGAATCTTTCTTACATTTTCATCTTCTTGAAGGCGCGCAACCCAAACCTGAAAAAGTATTTTAACTAATAAAAATCGACACTCTTTGCTTTATAGTGATAATAAGTAATTCATAATCACTAGACCAACCTGATGAATTCGTATCGCGTTTTTCAAGTCCGACTGGGTTTTGCGAATATCTTCCTTTATTTCGTTAGATACTTCCATACTTTTTATTCTAATTTATACTCTAGTCATCAGAAATCATCAACAATTTGTATTTATTTAACTACTTCAACTTAAAAGAAATCTAAACAAAACTAACGATATGTTCAATAAGAAAAAACTCTTGTTTCCATCAACAAGGATACGAAAAACGCAAAATTAACTATTACGTTTTCTTCAGAAACTTTACACTGCGCGGGACGTTTATTATATAACAGAATAAAAATAATTTTAAACAAATTATAATAACTTTCATACTTTAAATCTGTACCAAATTGGGTTAAATTACATTACAATACAACTTTATTCAACGAAGTGAGTTGAATTGAAATAATTACATACACAAGCATAGAGCATATACATTACACAAATACACACACACTCACAACTTTTCCGGAAATATATAACTGAAAACACTCTGTTACACGAAACAAACTAGAACATTACAGCAGTTCCTGCAATAGCAGTAGTAGCATCCTTTCTGTTCCACTGTAGGACAAAGGCCTCTTCTCATTCAGCAGCAAGCAGGAGCTAATCATCGCGCCCGCTGAAGGCAGTTTGGCGATTTCAGATTTATAATTCTAGTTTTACACGACTCGCTGGCGATTTCAAAATCTTACGACCACACAGATTTTGACAGCCTGTGATTAAAGACACTGTGTGTGTAACTACCATAATGGGTAAAAAAAATCCGAGGCAAAATTCCCATATATTTTTAACCGACTTTTAAAAGGAGGGGGTTATTAATTCGGATGTTTATATAATTTATATATTTTTTTATTAATGTGTTTTCGGGCATAACTCGGACTTATATGAAGGATTTGCAAAATTTTTTTTTTGTTTGTAGCGTACCCTCAACTTCCGAGATGGTCCCATTGTCATCAGGGTCAGGATCTGATGATGGAATCCTGGAGAAATCGGAACTCTTCAAATATTACAGGTACACCTAAGTAAAGCGATTGGGGTATTTTTATAGTAATTCGTGCAGTTGGACTCTAAATGCTCTATTTGGTGTAGTGGAACTGATGATGAAGACAGATGGCCACCGAAACTACTCAATAATAAGTATTTCACGGGTTGCGATTCAATTACTTTAATATGGTTGCCAAGAAATTTATGCTCGTCACAATGCATATAGAGAAGTGGAGCCGATGGTGAAGTACCAGGAAAAATGTTTTGCACCGTTAGGACCGATAAGGACCAGACCCGGGTTGTCGGCGCACGGTGTTCCATGCGCACCTCAAAGAGATGTCAGCACAACAGAAGGGGTCTGCTAGGACCGATGCCTGCCGGGGTCGCGGGACAGTCTGAAAGGGATACCGTGGCCCCTGGCAACGTACAGGCAACTGAACTACTGAAGGAACAATGGTGGGTTTTAGTCAGTAAGAGTCTGACACGCCCTCCCGCTCCGCCCAGAGAGAGAGCTCCGCCGGGAGAAGTTATTTGATAATATCCTACTCAATTTTTTTTATTTTTTATATGCTGTGTATTTTCGAAAAAGCTGACAATGTATTATTGTTACTTTTCTGTCGAACCACGCGTTAAAATTCTTCCGGATAAAGTAAAAGACCTTTAAGCTTTGAGCGATAGTTTTGACAATCTTTATTACTTCTCTATAGTGGATAAGAGACGTGCGAACTTAAAGAACGCGATTTTTAAGTTCGTCAACTAACTCGGCTCGCCGTGCCACACGTGAAGCTTGCTCACACTGTATCACGATGTTGTCGAATTTTCTGAACCAAACTAAACAGATATTACACAAATGTCGAAACAAAATCGCAACTCGCGGCGATGACAGACGTATGAAACTATGTACAATCTAAGGCGGGCTACGAGAAAAATTTCAAACCTGCTGCATCGCCCAGGAACTTACTCAGCGGTTTTGAAGTACGCTTACTTAGTATGACACACGGGCGTTTAAGAACGCATACTTGCTCGTGCGTCTAGCAAGTATTCGTACCAAGTTTCAAGTTTATTAACCAAAGGATTTTTTTTTTTTTACACAAAATCGTCCCTTTTACCCCCTAAAACGGTGATTTTCCAAAAACCCCTTATTAGTGCTCGCCTACAATATCAAAGGAATTCTTGTGCAAAATTTCAAGTTCTTAGGCCCAGTAGTTTCGACTGTGCGTTGATAAGTAAGTCTGTCAGTCAGTCATTCAAATTCATAAATAAATAAATAGAAGAAGAAGATAGAAAGTGTAGATAAGTCACATTGTCAGTATTCTATCTTCGATCTAATCTTCGGTGCCTGCTTGGATTTGAACCCACAACCTCGTGTATGAGAGGCCTTAAACACTGGGCCATTACGAAATTCAAAAATCCTTTGATTCATTTGCAGTCCGGTATGTCATGCAGGATTGTAGTTGCAAATTGCAGGCCGGTAAACCGTCCAACATAACTTGCAGAGTAAGCAAACTAAAGTGGTAGTGGGCTGGCTTTCTTTGCCGAAGGACCGATGGCCGATGGAACAAAGGAGTCGGAGCATGGGCATACCCAGCTTTTGGCCCAGAGGGGGCAAATCAGAAATTTCTTAAGGTGAACGTTCTCAAATGTCATGATTTCATGAAAACTTTTTTTTGCCCTCAGCTGCCGTGATGTTGCTACACTTTAAAAAAAAAGTAAAACGTAAAAAAAAAATTACTTCTATAGTCTGAACTCTACCAAAACTCGCTCAATGCGCTTATGGAAGTTTTCACTTTAAAAATCATTGCGGTTGCGGTAGGCGGGTAGGATAGGATATCACCTCATCTATAGTACATACTAATTCCGTGAGTATCACCATGATATCTGAGTTCATTCATTCAATATAATTGTGTTCATTCGTTTGGTTCACCTTCATTTCTTTCATTCAATCAATGTCGTCCGTCGTTCGTCCAGCGTGACCACTTTTAGTAGATTTCTACTTTTTTGGTAGATTTGAGACAAAGAGAACGATGATTTAGTAGTCTGATAATTTAGTAGTATTTTCAGTAGAAAATCAGTGTCGTTTAGTAGATTTCAGTAGAAAATCAGTATTTTAGAACATTCTGAAAAATTGTAATCCAAAATGCAAGTATCCAGGCCAAAAAAAGAAAATAAAATAGCAACACTATATCACAATGAAGTCTTGCGTCGGGGATTTCCCGTAACTTATTGTTGCATACGGTGCTATACCGGTCTCTTTTCTGCATACGTTAAGAAATCTCTAGCTATCTCTGTTATTCGGTTAGTGGAGTTTATTCGTTCGTTTTGTTTTTGTTTGCGGACTTGCGGAAATCAAATTTTCAAAAGAAAAGGTGACAAAAGTGAAGTTTAAGCTATGAAAAGAAAGTACGAGCAGCACTATCGTGCTGAATGGGAAGAAAATCCATTATTTTCATCCTGGCTGTGCAAATGTCGTGAAGATAACTTCAGCGCTTTTTGTAAAGCCTGTAACACAAAAATATTGCCTCGACTGGCTTCAATCAAAGAGCACAGCAATTCAGCCAAACACAGTAAGAATCTGGTTGGATTTTCTGGAACATCTGAGGTTAGTGTGTGTATTTATTTTATTTAGTTTAGTTTTAGGGAGTGCGCGCATGAACAATGATCAACATTAGTTTCAAAATAAATTAAAAGATAACAGTTAGGTCCCTACTACAAAATATTTAATTATTTTACAGATTGCTAAATTCTTCAAGAAGACATCTCTTGATATTGAAGTCAAGAAGGCAGAAATGTCAATTGTTGCCTGCCTTGTAGAGCATAATGTACCATTTCGTATAATGGACCACATGAGCGAAATAATTAATCGGGCATTTCATGATTCTGAAATAGCTAAAAAGTTTTCTTGTAAGAGAACAAAATCTGCTGCTGTCGCTTATAATGCGTTAGGTGATCAATATGAACAAAAAATGCTTCAAGATTTGAAATCAGGATTGTCTAAATTTTCAATTATTATAGATGAAAGCACTGACATCAGCACAACAAAAGTTCTTGCAATAGCAATTAAATATTATTCAGAAAATGATCTTAAAGTTAAAACAAGATTACTAAGTATAATAGATATAGAAGGAGAAACAGCGCAAGACTTATTGAATGCACTCAAGAGTGTCTTTGATGAACGTGATTTGAAATGGAGTGATATGATAGGATTTGCGGCAGACACAACAAATGTGATGTTTGGCGAGCATGCAGGAATTGTTGCAAAAATGAAAGAATTAAATCCACACTGCGTGTACGTGAAATGCGTATGTCATTCTATGGCCTTAGCAGTGAGCCATTCATGCAAGCTACTGCCACGAAAATTGGAGCAACTGGTTAAAGAAGTATACAATTACTTTTCACAAAGTAGTAAGCGTCAGCGTGAATTCTTAGAATTTCAAAATTTTACAGAGACTGAACATTATAAACTTCTAAGACATTATGATATACGCTGGCTTTCTCTACATAATTGTGTAAACCGAATCTTGGATCAATGGTCAGCTTTGAAATTATATTTTCATGGACAATATTTAGGTGACAGAAACTCTAATGCATCTGCAGAATTTCTTTACAATGCCCTTAATGATGAGCAGTTGAAACTTTATCTATTTTTCGTGGATTACATAACACAACTAACGAACAAGTTCAACACAATTTACCAAGCAGATTATCCTGTTATTCATCGGCTATATAATGATATGAGAAACATGTTTGTCAGTGTTTTAAGCTGCTATATGAAAAGCCACTATGTAAAGACTACGCCTCTAAAACAAATTGATCCCAACTCTGAAGTGAATTTTTTACCACTGAACAATTTGTACTTAGGGGTTAATTTTGCTAAGCATTTAGAAGCACAAAAAGATAAAATACCCCAGCAACAAATACAAGATGTTTTCAGAAGATGTCAGGAATTTATAAGAACTTTATGTCTGCAACTAAAAGCACGATTGCCAGTTAATGACGACATTTTTGAAACGATGACCTTCCTGGAGCCCCAAGCTGCTGTGCACGGAGAATTCACGAGTTTGTGCAATGTTGCTTCTAAATTCCCAAATATTGTACCAGAGAATGATATTCAATTAATTGACAATGAATTTAGGGAACTGAAACTTGACACCAGCGTCGCCGATTTATTATGCTCTACTAGCAGCTCAAATGCGATTACCGACGTAGAAGAGTTCTGGGCATCAGTCGGTAAGCTACACCACATTGACAAGAAACCCAAATTTGAAAATGTGAGCAATTTTGCGAAACAAATGCTTTGTCTTCCAGTATCGAACGCAAAATGCGAACGCATTTTTTCAGCTATAAACAGAATCAAGACAGAGGATCGTAACAGATTCTGTAATAAAAATGTACATGCAATCTTACATGCAAAAGAGGGTTTAAAAAATGCTGGAAATTGCACGAATTTTAAACCTGAAGAATCAATGATTCAAGTGATGAAAAAAGATGCAACATTATATAAAAATGTTAAAAAGGATGATGAGAATAAATAAATAAGTGTAAAATACAAAATTTTGTTCAATATGTTTTATTTTACATACCAAATACGTAAAAAAAATAATTATTAATAGTAGAACAGGCTGATTAGGAAGGAAGGAAGGAAGGTAGAATTTTAGTAGAATTTAAAACTGGGGTTGGTAGATTTTGGTAGATTTTAGCAACTTTTTTGGTAGATTGTGTGATTGAAAAGTGGTCACGCTGCTTCGTCGCTATGTGGAAGATTTAGCTCGACGAAACTTGTTTAAAAAATTGTAATAAAATACTCTGAGAATAGTTATTAAGACATTAATTGATTTGCCTGATAGTGTTCTACAATCTAGTGCTTGAATTTAATTAGTTAGAATAGATTCGATTGAAATATTTTCAAGATTGAAAACGACATGTTCATGCTGAAATTTTCATGGTGATTGGCGCCACGACAAGCTATTGTATTTATACTACTACGGATATTGTAAAAAGTGTTGAAGAGAGTTTAAAATGTCTGTCAAACGACAAGCCACTACCGAATTGAATCACGATAATTGGGATCAAGATGACCCAGCCGACCATGAAGAAATGGGCAGTTTCAAAATTGCACCCAAGGAAATGCTTGAAAAACGTGTTATCAGGACTGCAAAAAGGCGTACACAAGTTGCCGGTGACGAGGTAAAATTAAATATTTTATTAAGCTGCAGTTGCAAGTTGTAAAATATACCTATTGATTTTTGATAATAGATAAAAGTCTTAAAGAGGATGTTATCGGCTAGAAATATTATCTTAACGAATTATTATGTGGTTAATCTTTAGTTATCTTTTATTTCTTAGTTCTGCCATTCATGGATTCTTTGCCTCTTCCTTACCTTAGACAGCCTCTACCTTTGTCCACCCATTGGTAGGTCAGGAGGTCTATACAAGAAATTAAAAACCCCTTTTGCAGTAACAGATATTGAGATGTTACAAGTTCACTTGTTAATGCTTTTTGTTTTACATTTCAGCCTAAGAAAAGTGTATTCAGTGGATTTAGTGGATTCAATAAAGCACAACCAGCATCATTTGACTTTTTGTCAAAGTTAACTAATGGCAACAATGACAGTAACAGTGCATCCAACAAAGCAGATTCATCAGTTACATCCAGTTTATTTTCAAATAAACCACTTGCCAGTCCTAGCTCTGGTATTTTTGGTAATCAATCTACTACCACACCAACTAAGTCGCCATTTGGATCACCATCAATGCAAACAGGCTCAAGTTCCCTATTTGGAGTTCCTGCTCAAAACACCACAACTCCATCTATGTTTATGACGTCAAAAGCTGATTCCACTGTTAAAGATTCTCCATTCAAAATCCAAACAGTTACTAGCTCAACAGATAACAATACTGATTCCACAAAATCATCTATTGCACCAGTTACCTCCAGTAAATTTGACATTCCCTCTACCAGCGCCAATGTAGCTAAGTCATTGTTTTCAACTACTTCAAACTCAGCACCATTTAAAATTCAACCAATGTCTAACACTTTTGGGATGGCATCAAAACCAGAAGGAAATCTTAATGACACAGATAAAAAGCCTGAGGACACCAAGAATGACAAAAAAATGAAATATTATTCAAAATTAAAAGGTTTAAATGAATCTGTATCAGATTGGATAAAAAAGCATGTAGAACAAACTCCTCTCTGCATACTTACTCCAATATTTAAAGATTATGAAAAATATTTAAAAGAAATACAAGATGAATACGGTTCAGATAAAGAAGATGTTGATAAAAAGTTAGATAATAAATTTACTTCAGGAGAAACAAAAACACAGTTTGGCACCTCTGCTACTAAGCCAGTAACTGGAACTGGAAACAATATGGCAGGATCATCTATTTTTAATGTTTCTCCAACTTCAAAATCTCTGTTTACTACTCAAAGCAATACCCCTGCAGCAACTGAAAAATCTGAAAAATCAGGCTCATTCTCCTTTGGGATTGGTTCATCTACTAATACTTCAAGTACAATTTCAACCAGCACTGCAGGTTTTTCTTTTGGAGCCATTACATCAAGCACAGCAAGTGCTATAACTTCTTCTCCTTTCTCTTTTGCTACAACCACGAGTACTACAGCTGCCAATGGAACAGCAGCACCATTTTCATTTGGGATTGGAAAGCCTTTCAGCTTTAATTCTAATGTCAAACAAAACACAGAGACTACTGAAGAAACCAACGAAGAAGAAGATTCACCACCTAAAGTAGAGTTTACACCTGTTGTTGAAGACAACACTGTATATGATAAGCGTTGCAAAGTTTTTGTAAAGAAAGATGGCAATTTTGTTGACAAAGGTGTTGGTACACTTTATATCAAGAAAATTGAGGAAAGTGGTAAACACCAGTTCCTAGTTCGAGCCAACACAAACTTGGGCACCATTTTAGTTAATTTGATACTGGTGTCTGCTATCCCCACACAACGCATGGGTAAAAACAATGTCATGTTGGTATGCATACCCACACCAGAATCAAAGCCCCCACCAACACCTATCTTAATCCGGGTGAAAACTTCAGAGGAAGCTGATGAATTACTAGAAACTTTAAACAAATATAAAGCATAAAATATTAATTGTACTGATTTTTGTTTATATTGAGAAAACTGTACCTATAATTATATTAGCTGGACTAGAGTAGCCAATTTTATTCAGAAAATGTATTTTTGTTTAAATATTTTTTTCTACTCAACTGTGTTAAACATGAAATTTCATTTAAAACAAATTATGTAAGTATTGTAAGAATGTAGTCCTTCATCATTAAAAGAGTGATATTCGTATCGTTATTGTGAAATTGATTTTGATCTTATGTTAATAATTAATCCTGACATTGAGAAATACATCATTTCCATAGCTGCATATTTCGTTTGAAATTTATTTGCATTATTACAATCTAATCATATTATTACTTACACAATCTGTGAAAAACTCCACTATCTACCTATTACGGTTCATGAGATACAGCCTGCTGACAGACAGACGGACAGCGGAGGCTTATTAATAGGGTTACGTTTGGCACCGTAAGGGGGGTATTACACAATCATATTGATCAAAGATATAATGAAATTGTAAAATAGACACATTACGGGTATATCTCCCATATGGGGATATTACACTATCATATTATATCATTTATCTATATACGAAGCTCACAAATTACCAATAATTATGTCTATTTTACAATTTCATCATATCTTTGATTATAGATATGATAGTGTAATACCCATCTAAAAAGAACTGATTTCACACATTTTATATGAGACTACTAGTACTAAAGTCGGTTAACTTATTACATACTTCGGTTCACACCGCGAACTATGAACCAGTGTGAAAAGACGCGGTAGCTGCATGAGCGAAGCTAGACGAACTTAGCTTCGTTCCTAGTGTGGCTTGCGCTTTAATAAAGATTGGTCCTTGGCAGCTTTGGACAGAGAGAGGTGGAAAGAGTACACTCTCTTTTCTCATAGAGATAGAGATACTCTCTTTTCAATAATGGCTAGAAAAAAATATAATGATTAAGGAGTAGGTACCAACTTTCTGAAAATATATTGGTTGATAACTATTCACCACACAAACACCAAATAAGAATGAAACAATTATTTTTCACTCTGCCTGTTTTCAATAACACTTAAAATGCCTGCATTATAGAAGTTTTTAGCTAAACAAATCTGGTAGGTATCAGATTCCATTTTCTACCTACCCTCAATGTTCCCTAACCCCAAAATAATTAAAATGCATTTTTGTCCGTAGTTAGGGTTTAGGCAGTGAACGCAAATAAAACTGGTTTTATCATCAGAGCACCTTGACCTTGACTGCAGAGACAATATTTGTTGCGTGCGGACAATATTGGATGCGTACTCAACGGTCGTGCCGATAGCCAAGCCCCCCATCTACATGAATTAATTTAGGTAATTGGGTTACCTACGGAATCTTATACCGGGTACATCCGTTCGATTCTTCGAATCACCTGTATTATTTGTTAAAAAACAAAAGTTGTTCAACAGAACATTCTTTTAATTTGATTGAAAGTAAGTTCAGACGGTTCCAATCGATTTAGACTTAGCAGTTCATCAACTAAAATCGAACTGTGTGAACCTGGTATAAGTAAAATTATTAAAATAAAATTACTCTGTCCAGCTTGGACCAGAACAGCGAACAAGCTCTTCGTGACAAGTCTCAGCTCTGGCAAAATAAAACTTATACTGTTGTACAACTACCTGTAGGATTGCATGCTTCTGATATCTACCACACAATATTCATTAGCAACATGTTTAGGTGTGCAATTAGAGTAAATGATTAAAAGTAAAACTATCAGATTAAACTTGTCATATTTTATTACAAGGCTATAACACATTTGACTGACCAATACCAGTAGTATTATGGCACTGAGCAATATTGTAAGCCCATGTAACCAAATTATAATAAATTACAATTCTAGAATAAGCTTCTTTTCATATAAAATGATTTTTATTATACATATTTTTGCCCACTAGAATTACACAAATCTAAATCATAGGTAGTATGACTATGCACCACATTATTATAAATGTATTTTGAGAAACAAAATTATTTTACATGTTTAAAATTAAATAAAATTCTGTGCATCCAGCAAATGATCAAAACGTCATAAATAAATTAAACATATTGCACATTATGTACCAGCAATATAACTGTTTGGGGTCATTTGCCCAAGACCCATTTGAATCCTGTGCATATGAATCTCTACATTATTTTGAAATAGTTTTTGATGATGTGGTTCTAATTTCATTTTTATTTGTTCCATTGTGCCTTGCAAAACAGTTAATTCATATGCATTTTGATCTGAATCAGACAAGCTTTTAACTTGAAGCATTAAAGCAATAAGGTCTGTAATAAGATCAATTAAATTGGGGTCTTTGACAGACCCATTATTATTTTTTTCTACTAACAAAGATGCTTTTTCGCGACATATTTCTCTCAAGTGTGAAGGCACTAACATTGCAGCTAAGCTAGGCTCTGGGGCAATTTGTTGGCAGTACTGTTGTACGTCATTTATGTAATCTTGTAAATCCATATTCATTTTTTCCAAGTCAATTACAACTGCAGCATATTTTCGTTCAAAATCCTCTGGCATTTTCTGACCAAATGATTTTCTTTTTTCTGCATCACAGTTATATTCCTTTAACAAATTAATTTTGTCTCGCTTAGCATTTAATATTCTTCTTAACTTGACAATTAGTTCTAAAAGTGCAAAAGGGTAACTGCCTATAGTATCCATTTGTTTTGCTATGTCTGAGCAACCAATAAGCGGGTCACCTTGAGAATTATTGTTTGTTGGTTCATACAAGCTAAATATGTCTTGAAGCACAAAACGTGGTCGAAACTTCTTTGCTATACTGGAAAGACTTATAGTATCTGGAGGTTCATTCGATAGAACTTCATAATCTGGCACTGAATGTGTGCCTAGTTTTGGGCGTTCAAAAGTTATCCTATATGTGTTGTTGGATGTGTCAACAGCATCTATGCATCCTGTAAATAAACCATCCTGTGGTTTACGTAGTCTTGCTGTTACCTTAGTTCCCACTACCAATTGCATTGGTATCTCATTTGGCAAATCTTTGACACTGATATCAGCTGCTTTTCTTTGCTGTATAAATCTTATTAATTTTCGTTTCCTTTCAAGTTCTCTTCGTTCTTCATCAAAAAATGCTTGGGAACATCTTCGGGGCTTGCCCATCATTCGCCTAATTTTAGACCATTGAACTTGTGTCAATTTTCGGTTTGTGAGTTGTGGAAAAGATTCTCGCAGGCAAATCATAAAATCATTTTCTCCATCAAATAAAACTTTATCAATGTTACTATAGAAATACTCAAAGCACACCCATTTATGAGCCTTTGGTAACTTTAACAAATTCCTTAACCTCATTCCAATTCGATGCCCAGATTTGGTGTCTGGTGATTGGGGTCCAACAGGTTCAGATTTCTCATCATACTTTTCACTTGCCCTTTGGACTTTAGATGGTGATTTCTGTTTTTTAGCACTTGATTGTTTGTTAGGAGTTTTAGAGATAATTTTCGGAGTTCGCTTTGGTGATTGACGTGGTGGCGAAGTATTTACAAAATCATCAACAAATATGAATCTGTTTTTCTTTCTGATGCGAGCTGGCATGCCTCGCGCGTTCAGCTTTTGGACAGGTTCACTTGGTGCTGGTTTTGGCGGTAACTTAGTACCGACCCTGTGAAGACCAAGCGCGGCAGGGCCAAACGCTGGAGGTTCGTCTTCCTCTTCGGGAAAATCCATATCCATTGGTTCATCCTTGACTCGATAATGTGATCTGGGCGAAAAATCCACTTCTTCATGCTCTCCTAAACAAAATAATACACAATTTATATAACTCAAAGTCAAGGAAATATAACTATGAATTTGTACGATGTAACAATGTTCACAAAAGAATACTATTACACCAAAGTATGAAACACACTTTAATTCTTAATTCCAATGATAAACTGATTGACATTTCGGCTGAAAATTTTGAATTTTTTCAAATTTTGAATCTAGCGAACAACATTACAATCGTAGCTACAGCGAAGAGCACGTTATAAGAATCTCAAATAAATACTGGTACGTACACAAATAAAAAAAGCATTTGGTTCCATAACATCTAAATAATCGAAATAGTTAAACAATTTAATAAATAGCAATCTAAACAAAACTTACTTTCTGATTTATCCGCCATGTTGATGAAGTATATTTGATTTAATTTGAAGATGAGAGCGCCAAGAACAAATACGATCGGATACTATCTGTGGTGAAATAAATATTACTAAAACAAAATTATTTTTTGTGGGTTTGTTGTAAGAAATTATTGAGTATTCGTATTGAAAAAGTTGGCGAAGTGCAAGCCAAAGTTTTAAGCTATTGCATAGCTTTTATCGGAGACTCTGAGCGCGGCGACCGAATGTAGAAATTCCGTAACGAAAAAAAAACCTGACGCGAAAGTTTGTGAGGATGGATGGATGGATGTTTGTTACTCTTTCACGCAAAAACTACCGAACGGATTTTAATGAAACTTTACAGTAATGTGGCTTATATATCAGAATAACACATAGGCTACAATTTATAAAGATTTTATGTGATTTAGCCATAATATAACGATAAGTATCCAGTAAGTCGGAAAAAATCCTGCCCTCTGAGATCTATCTTTGCGTGCGCTGCCTAAACCGCTGGAGTTACATGAAAAGAATGTATTGTGGGGTTGTTTGTCTTAAAGAGTTCTAAATAAAAGTCCGCGACAGCATATATCTACCTTTTATGTGGAAGCCATTATAGCCAAAATAGTGAGCTATAAATACATTTAAATTGAATACTTTTTTTAAGTTGCATATTTTAGAGTATTTAGTTAATTCGTATCAAAATAAATACCTTCATCGCTTTCGGTATTTAATGTAGATAAAATTTGTCTTTTACACTAAGTAATTTGGACTAATATTTTAAAAGTTAGAACGATAAGAATGACCTGCGATGAGTCGACGGCGGGCGCGCAGAACGAGGGTGGAGGGGCGGGATAGGCAATGACGCGCGATCGCCGAGTGCGCGACCCGAACGCGGGCAGACGCGTGAGGGCAGACGTCATTGACGGTTGTGTAAATTCTGCGATTTAGGGGGGGGGTATAGGGGTATTTTTTTTAAAAAATATTTTAAATCAACAATATTATCTTCTTATTTTTGAATATATGCTATGCAATAGCTTTACCGCGGCAGTCCTCGAGTGCCACACGTATTTTTTTTATTAAAAAATCGAACTATTTCTATTGCTATTCGCACTTCTTTCGCTAATATTCTTTGATTCTTGGTTTCACCCTGACAAATAATGGTATTCACACACGTGACTCACTGGCGATTTCAAAAACGATGTGTGGACGTAAGATTTTGTAATCGCCAGCTTATTGGAACTAAAGTCGCTGCGTGTGTATGTAGCATAAGTAAAGAGAACTAAAATTTTATTTTATTTACATGACAACAACTGTAGGTTGCCAAAGTAGGCTTCCAGCACACGACGCCCGGAGCCGCACCCGCTGCGCCGGACCACACGAATGAGTCGCACTGTGGATCGAAAAAATGCTCTCGAAGAAATAGGAGCTCAAATTTTTAAGTGTCGGTTTTTTGCTTAAAATTGCTTCTAATAAATTAGAAAATCTTAATTTCAGGATATCATGGTATTATATCAAGTAATAATAATATTTGTTTTTTGCGATATAATTATGAAATGTGGAACTACAAATACATCTCATTTGGAAGTTACAGCATGCCATGATAATTCTTCATCTTTTGAAATGGTTACAAATAAACCGAAATTAGTAGATGTTATAACTGGATCTATAGTGCACCTTTGGTGTCATTTTTGGTAATGTTTTTATTATTTTGAAACTTATTTTTTATGGTAAACAATGTGCACTTTTTTTATTCGGCACTTCATGGAGGCGTTGCTGCAAAGGGCGTGTTTCCACTCTCTTCTACCGCCCGCCACGCTACATAGCTTCACGTACTTCGTAGCTTCATACATTAGGTACCTATGTAATGTTATAACATCCAATATATTTTTTTCAGTGATGGTGATGGCGACTATTATCCTAAATGGTGGTTTTATAAGCCACGAGAAAACAAAAAACAGAATGAAATACTGTCAGAAATTGATAATTATGATTTTAGTACCAAAGTAACCATAACACCTATCCATATGTTGCATATTCATGATTTCAATGTAAATAATTCAGGAATTTATACGTGTAAAAGTCCTGAAATAGTGAAAAAAGGAAATGTTTTCATGTACATTCTCGAAGGTCAGTCCCAGAAAGAGTTTTACTATTACAAATGAATTGAAAAGATGAAAGTATGGAATCGGGACTCCCATTTATATAAAACTAAAAAGCTTGAAATTATTTAAAAAAACAAAAACATCAAAATTCTATATATTTTATTGCTTGTTACTCTTTTCAGTTATGTGTTTTGCAGTTGGGTTTTATTTTTGTTGTGTTTGATGTTTCGTTTGCGCGTGATAGTGACCACAACATGATTGATCAAACCCATTCATGCCATGAATGCGACAAAAAATATAATATAAAATTGTCCTAAATTAACATAAATGTTATCGACTGAATTACTCACGGAATAAGTAATCTTTTTTTTTTCAATTGACTAGTCTAAAATCATAATTTTAAATCTCTCAAATTTGAACGCACAGCATTTCGTTTGAGTATTTAGACTGATGATGGAATTAGTAGGGGTTAAAGTTTAGAAACGTGCCGCCTCGGATGTCATAAAAAGGTTGCCAAGTAAATGAAATATAGAGGAAGGTGAAAGGTAGGGGAGAGGAAGAGGCAAGTCATCCCCCCACCCACCAGTTCACAGGAGACACATTTTCAAGGTCAATGACCGACGTCTCGACGGTCAAGGTCAATTTAAAAAATAGAAGGGTAAATATAATCATTTCGTAGTCGATAGAGCCCCGCTTGTAGGGGGCCCTATTTCTGTCAACACTGTTCGAGTCAGGGTGCCCAAGCAAAATATGTGGAACTTCTTATATTTAATTTATGTACTACTAGCTGCCCGCCCCGGCTTCGCTCGAGTAGCACTAAGTACGTATCTACGGCGCACCTACCTGCCTACCCTACCTACCCTACCTACCCTACCTACCCTACCTACCCTACCTACCCTACCTACCCTACCTACCCTACCTACCCTACCTACCCTACCTACCCTACCTACCCTACCTACCCTACCTACCCTACCTACCCTACCTACCCTACCTACCCTACCTACCCTACCTACCCTACCTACCCTACCTACCCTACCTACCCTACCTACCCTACCTACCCTACCTACCCTACCTACCCTACCTACCCTACCTACCCTACCTACCCTACCTACCCTACCTACCCTACCTACCCTACCTACCCTACCTACCCTACCTACCCTACCTACCCTACCTACCCTACCTACCCTACCTACCCTACCTACCCTACCTACCCTACCTACCCTACCTACCCTACCTACCCTACCTACCCTACCTACCCTACCTACCCTACCTACCCTACCTACCCTACCTACCCTACCTACCCTACCTACCCTACCTACCCTACCTACCCTACCTACCCTACCTACCCTACCTACCCTACCTACCCTACCTACCCTACCTACCCTACCTACCCTACCTACCCTACCTACCCTACCTACCCTACCTACCCTACCTACCCTACCTACCCTACCTACCCTACCTACCCTACCTACCCTACCTACCCTACCTACCCTACCTACCCTACCTACCCTACCTACCCTACCTACCCTACCTACCCTACCTACCCTACCTACCCTACCTACCCTACCTACCCTACCTACCCTACCTACCCTACCTACCCTACCTACCCTACCTACCCTACCTACCCTACCTACCCTACCTACCCTACCTACCCTACCTACCCTACCTACCCTACCTACCCTACCTACCCTACCTACCCTACCTACCCTACCTACCCTACCTACCCTACCTCCCCTACCTACCCTACCTACCCTACCTACCCTACCTACCCTACCTACCCTACCTACCCTACCTACCCTACCTACCCTACCTACCCTACCTACCCTACCTACCCTACCTACCCTACCTACCCTACCTACCCTACCTACCCTACCTACCCTACCTACCCTACCTACCCTACCTACCCTACCTACCCTACCTACCCTACCTACCCTACCTACCCTACCTACCCTACCTACCCTACCTACCCTACCTACCCTACCTACCCTACCTACCCTACCTACCCTACCTACCCTACCTACCCTACTAAAAAGTATCCTATGTCCTTCTCCTGGTTCTAAGCTACCTCCCCACCAATTTTCAGCCAAATCGGTTCAGCCGTTCTTGAGTTATAAGTGGTGTAACTAACACGACTTCACGACTTTCTTTTATATAATATATAGATAAAGAAATTCTATTATTATATTCTATTATGCAAAATAAAGAAATTCTAATACTAATTACCGAACTCGCTTCACTCGCTCTTGCATGCAAAGTTCTTAGGTACCTATTACCTTTTTACTAAGTCGAGATGGGTCGGGACTTGGGGCACCCTGATTCAGACAGGGTAGGTTCGAAGGGATGGCGGGGTCTTCTTTCGCTCAAGCTCGCTAGGCTCGCTCTTGCATCCGTAAATAAGCTTAAACTTTTTTAATGCGTCTTTTGCAAAATAAAATGGCCTTAGAGGGTTCAGGAGACCCTCTAGAACTCCCTAATAACCTCATATTCTTTATAGCGAGGCGGCACGTTTCTAAACCGGACCCTTAGTACCACATATTAAGCTCCTTGATTCAGAGTTTTTATTATATTTTTTATTAATAGGTGTCATTAATGTTGAAATCAGCCCCAAAGTTGGAACATCCATTCAGTGGCAAGAATACAAACGAAACTACTTAGATACTATAAATAAAAATATTAAAATATCTGAAGACGAACCTTTCAAATCATTAAGAAGAGATTTAAATAAAACTTTTAAAGTAGCAACAATTTGGGAAAACTGGGGCGAATGTAACGAAAATGATCATCAGAAAGGTGTACGCAAAAGAATTGGTAGATGTCGTCTACAGCCCAGTGTTATCAATATCAATACTACCTTTGAGGTAAAAACTAATAAAATGCATGCTTTTTAAAGATACCTATTAGATTTGCACCACCTAGCTTAATTCTAGCCAGGTGAACGGTGCACGTGCTGAGGGTTGATGGCTTATAGACATAGCATCCCTAACATCCTTGGTAAATATTTTGCCTTCATACCTTTTTTATATTACAGATAATGCCCATGGCAGATGTTTCTAACACAGCTGACATGTCATATCTAACTGATGGCTACGATATCTCATGCCGATCAATACTACTCAATAAAACAGTACCTAAAATTAGTGAAATTATGAGAAATATCCCCAACTTTGAAGCAGAGGAAACATGTCATGTTATAAAAAGAGGTAGTAACAAAAGATCTTTATCACGCATTTTTTTAAATTCAGTATTGTTTATTTATTTTTGTCTGTGGTATTTTAATCACATTTTACTTAGGCCAGTACTTTAAGTGTATTATCTATGGCCAGTAGGTACATCACACATACGTTACATCACCAGACTTTAAAGTTTCAAAAATTTTATATAACACTCTTTTGAAGACTGCAAGACTGTATGATAAGGATAGTGCAAAATATGTGTTAATAAAATGCGCACATGCAGACGAAACCGCCAGCGTAAACCGCGATACTAACCTGCAAATTGCAAAAAACGTTAAAAAAAAATTGTTTTGCGGGCTACCCTCGCACTTTCGCCTACATACCCACTTTGTAGGTATTTGAAGCTGTTTCTTACGATCCCTCTGTGGTTATCAAAAGGTTCGTTTGTTTGTTTATCCCGTTACACAGATTGTGTTAGAAAGTTCCAGGCTTTTATACTTACCTAACCTTACCGGATGCGGTAAAAATGGTAGGTATATAAAAATGGTAAATAGGTTAAATAAATGTTTATATTTTTCTACAGTGAAGCACAAGATAAATAAAGATAAAAATAAAAACAGAGCTACAAAGCAAGTAGAAGAAAACAGTCATGTAACACTTTCGTGTACGGAAGCAGTTTCAAATTCAGATTTAAAATGGTTTAAAGACGCAAAACTATTAAATTCATTATTTAGGTAACGCTGATTATATTTTTCATGTATCAAAATATATATTATAAAATAAATATAACATCACGCATGTAATCCCAAAAGGGTTAGACAGAGGTGTACCTATAGGTAGTACATCCACATTTCACCAGGTATGTTTAAGTTCCAATAGTTCCATGTAATAGTCTGCGAGCCTATTGTCATGAACCGGGCATAAATCCAGACTCCGGGCTGCTACTGAGGAATTTCTGATGGAAAAACTTAATAATACTTTGCCTGACCTGGGAATCGAACCCAAGACCTGATGCTCAGCAGTAGTGCCTGCGCTTGCCAGTTGCGACCACTAAACTGACGTATATTGTATCGTTATAAATTATTTGGGAGATTAACTTGTTCTACTAATATATTTTTCAGAAATAATATAAAATGTAAGAACGAAGAAGAACCTCATATAGCAGTAGACACTAATAATTCACTGCATATATTACACATAAGTAAAAATGAAGAAGGTAATTATTCCTGTGTCTCAAACGGCAAAAAAGTTCAAGAGTTTGAAGTCACAGTCGTATCAAAATCAAAATTGTTAAATAAAGGTAAAATATACATATTGAACACTAGCTTTCGCCCGCGGATTCGCCCGCGTGGAGGTCGAAAATTTATTATCCCACGGGAACGTACTACCGGGATAAAAAGTATCTTAAATGTTAATTCAGGTTATAAATTATCTGTGTGCCAAATTTCATCCAAATCCATTCAGCCGTTTTTGTGTGATTGAGTAACAAACATCCAAATAAACAAAAACATTTACAAAAAAAAAAAAAGAAGTAGATTGTAAGTACTTATTTTGTTTCAGAATTTATTCGTTATTCAATTTATCTAGGATTTGTACTGACACTGGCGATGACATGTTACTGCGCAGGAGTATGTATTGCTTGGCATCGGAGATCTTCTTTTGTAGATCCGCTGAATGTAAACAAAAAAGGAATTCATGAATACCATCGTTTGGAATGCGAACGTGAAAAGCTATTGAAGTGAAAAATACCGTTTTTTGTTTATTTCGAAGTTTTTTTCAGCATTACATGCAGCATAATTACTCATAGTTTAATGTGGCGGGGTCTTTCGGTTCATATGGGGACTTTAGACGATCAAACTGCACAAGTCAGTGTTGCTATTGTTAGTGACAGTTTACAAGCTGACATAACTTGACACATGTCACACTCGATGCTGTCACAGTCACTCTGTCTTTGCCTGACAGCTGACGCGTAGCGGAACGGTGGGTCGTTACTCGTTAGTAAAAGTTGTGGTTGTGAATGAGTTTGATTATAAAATGAAAAGTTTTAAAAGTTAATGTATTTGTATTTTGTCCCTCCTGATAATTATATTATTACAAAATGGACTACAGTAGAGTGTTTTTTTGTACTATAATGGTATTCTTTGTTACACAGGAAGTTCAAAGTAAGTTTTCACTAATACTTTTGACACGACTTTATTTTTATCAAGGTAAAGTGAGAGTTGTTCAACAATAGCTTGCTAGGAATGTGTGTAAGTCACTTGGTTGTGTACGAATAGCTAATAAATCAAACCTTTCGTCGTTAATGCGGTGATTTTACATCGATATAATTTCAATGAAATTAGAAAGTTTTGTTAGATAAATATGTATTCATATTTTTAATGTTACAGGTTTACTCAAGCGATGCACAAGATGTAGATCGCGAGGAGAACTTGGTACCTGTGGCGATACTTTTCCACTAAATGTGACAGAGACTGTGATTGAACAAGGTATCCATGTTGTGGCCTGTCCCTCAGGATGGTGCGGCAAACTTATAGAAGGCACTGTGGGGACTTTCAGATCTGATGGTGAGCTGATAAACTCATACACAATATATTTTTTGTACCTTATTTAATTGTACCAAAATACTTTAAAAAATAAGAGCCTGTTACTTAAATGGATAATTTAAATTTTTTTAAATTATATTCTCCCTTATAAATGTTACTGTGTGGGAAAGGAAAGATAAGGTTAACCAAAAAAAAAATTGTGGTGGCTTTAATGATTTCTTAACTATTGGTTTGACTACTTTATAAAAAAACTATCATATCTCCCTTGGTGATTAGTTCTAGTATATTAATTACTCATTTCACAGATTATGGTGCAGCAACTGAACGCATGTGCCTACAGCGAGCCCCAAGCGATTATGAAGAAAGGTGTGCCTACACTATGTGGAACCGTAAAAAGGTTTACATGTGTTTCTGCAATGGTGACCTTTGCAACTCAGCGGTTGGAGTCTCTCCATATCCGCTCATACTTGCATTAGCTATACTAATACCCATATACAACTATTATTTTTAAAGAACTTGTTTCTTTATGCACTTTAAATATTGTGATAATTATGTGAATTTAAGCAGTTACTGCTCTTATTTCATTGATATAGGGTTGTTATTCAGATCTGATTATTACATAAAAATGGGGCAAACTACTCATTGCATCCTTGCTATCAATAAAAACAATTTTTTAAATTGTCAAAATAACATTTCATATGATCAAACTTGTTGTCAGTTTAAATTCAAAACAAGATCTATTTTTGATAAAAATTTAAAGATTATTATTATAAAATGTACATCTATATCTAAATGATACATAATCATTGAGTTTACAATTCCTTCAGTCTTGTATTTTTTTAAGTTATTTAGTATTGCAAATTAGGTATAAATTACCTGGTTTTTTCTCCACTTCTATACCATAGTATTTTTGTAAAATACCTACACAACTTTACAAAATTTTCGGGGCATTCTAAAAATAAGCTCTGTAAACAAGTGCTTAAAGTTGAAATTAACTTTCAGTTTTAGAGTTGGGAGAAAACTTGGGAATCTACAGGGTTCTATTTATTTTGTAAACTCTTTTTAAAAGTGAATCTCATTCCTTATGATTAAGTACTTATCATTTCTTAATGACTTAGATAGTTTAAAAGAATTTTATATTGAATGGTGTCACATTTAGTGATTCTTCAACCACAAAGTGAGTTGTCCAAATTATTATTTGTGATGATAACATAATGTAACTCTTAATGATATCATCATTATGATATTGTTTCATTGTTCCTGTATGACCAATATTATGAATCATGAAACTGGAGATGTAAAAGTGTGTAAAAACAGGCATTTTGAAAAATATGTGAATTGTCTTCCAAAATTAGGTAGTTAAAAAAAAGTTTTTGTTTATTCCGTTTGTCAGTATGTATATTTAGTTAATATTGTATAGATTCAGATATACTTTCTCATGTATTAAAAAAGAATGTGTTCAATAATATGTAAACGCATCACTGCCTTGATAGCGATTATGAATGGGTCTACCCTTTATAGCAGAACTTTTTATGTCATAATATTATTTTGCATAATAGCGGATAGCATAAACTTCATTTCGCAGAAAATCTTTTGGCATACACTCATTTATCATGCATTAAAAACTCATAATTTTGTAAGTCAGAATCATCTCTATGCATAAGCTTCATATCCATAATAATGAAAAAGAAGAACCATCATATCGCAGTAAGTTCACACAAACATGCAAAGAAGCATGCTCGCATGCAGCAACATGCAGCAGGCATGGTTTCTGTCACGGATCCGGCGCTGCGGGATTCCGGCGGTCCCACACGAGCTTAACGTCGCAGATGGTTTTAACGCTCACCACCGCAGCTTCGGCCAGCCTCAGCTGCGGCGGCGAATTTTAAGACCACCTGCTCCTCAGGTCGCGGGCCGCGTCGCCCCTCCGCGCCTACGCGGGCTTAATACACTCTAGGGGTAGGGCAGACATGACTACGTGGAGTCGGTTTTACAGCGATTCATTTCTGTCCCTAACTTTTGTAGCACAACATATTGACATTTTAAAACAATATTTTAATTTAAGGTTTAAAATGCTATTTTATAGAAATGGTAATATGCCTTATATATATAAAATTATTCCAAATAAAATTCTGCCATCTTAAAAGTATGCCATTGTAAATTCGGACATATAAACATTCGGCCAAACAATTAATAATTTTTATGCCTTTGAAATATTCGTTTATGCCAAGTGTGTTATGCCGAATATATTTCGGAGCACCAAGATTCTGCCAGATAGAGGGAACCCATTATGTATAATATAGTAGGGAACTAGAAATAATAGTATGTTATGTCTTTTTCATTTTCAAATGTTTTCAACTTGTAAACAATGTTTGTTACATAAACACTTTTAAATTAGACGATCTCTAAATGAGGTTGGTAAAAGAAAGGAAAGGTAATTGATTAATTCAGTCCACTAATAGGTATTCCAATTTTCTACAAAATTCTATTTTATTTACTGTTAGAATATTACATTATTGTGTCTGGATCTGAATGGTTCTCAATCATATTTAAAGTGTTTGTTAATAATAGCTGAAATACGTTTTATTGAGGCTGACTTCCTGTATTTTTATAATAAATATTTTTTAAGCTTAATTTAATATAGATAGCTTCGACTGAAATCAATGAATTCAATAAACAAAAACATGGAACAAAACTGTTATACATAATGCTCACACGTAAAATTCTAATGTACATACTATATGTAGGTACTTATACATTTTATAAATTAATACTATAGGTACATTGTTTTGTAAATGAAAAATAAAACTAGATAGATTTCGTTGTGTATAATATTAATGACTTTTTATTGAGTATTTTTACAGTTGTATACAAATATATAATTGCAATTTTTTATGTGGTGTGTTATTCGTCTGTTCGGGGTACGCTAAGGTCGGTTATAGGGCCACGTATGGCGTATGCTAGCTATCCTATGAGGTTTCAAATTGTTCTCGATCCTGAGTTCCTGGTTGGCGAGTAGTGACTCGATGTGAGGTATATCGTGGAAGTAGTAAAGACCATGGCGAGTTGACCTCTTGACTGCTGCTATTGCTTCTGAACCCTCCAGTAGGTAGGGGTCCAGGGATTCGGCTTCTGAAAACAAAAGTTCGATGGCAAATATTATTTAGGAGGCTAGCTGCGATGCGAGGGAAGTAAGCACTGGCTGCATCTGGTTACTACTGAAGCATTTCACATTTCACAAAGAAATAAAGGATATCAATTGACGACTGATTTGTCTGCATCCTACTACTACGAGTAGTATGGATGAGCCCATAGAATTGGTGCACCACTTGTGACTGTGCCAGCCCATGAATCAAGATCATAAAGGCCTACTAGTGAGTGCAAAAACTTTTTGCCATTTACCATCCTAAAGACGACATCGAACAAGATGCTGGCAGCAAAATTGTGGGCACCAGCAGTAGGTACCTAGTTTAGATGGCAGCAGCATTCACTAATATGAACTATGGTAGCAGTGGCGGTGGCAGGAGAGCAGTAGTCTAAATCAACATAATTTTTGAGAAATAAATGAATACCTTACCTACAATGATATTTAAGTAATAGTCGCATGAAGCTTCGTGCAGACTAGCGCGAAGCGACAGCGCGACGCGACACCTGTTATTGTTATACCGTGAAGTTTTCTTAGAAATCGTATTGTTCGAGTCGCGTCGCGCTAGTCTGCACGAGGCTTGAAGCGGTCTCGTGAATTGCATAGGAATACCTACTTACCGACTCGGAGGCAAAAACTGCATCTACTAGGAAGGCTTGAGTACCTATCAGCTAGACTCCAGCTGATACTGCTATACGTTGAGCTTCGTTATCATCCCCTAGTTGGTAGAGGATATAACGACTAAGCTCAACGTATTATAAAGGGTACCTACTATTTACAATAAGTTTTACCTGACAATACCTCACTGCGGCGGTTGCTAGCAGCTCCAAACCGTGGCGGGTTAAACGGTGGTATGAACAGACCTTCAGGCCACAACGACTCCGGGTCAGGCGAATCTATCTTGTAAGGCGACGGCGGCAACAGAGGAATCGCAACATCTGAAAAAAACATTGTGTGTTTTATAGAATGTCGTTAATATTGTACCTTTCCTTCCGAGTGAAGGTATTTACTGAAACTGTATCTCTGGCTGTGGACGCTGTAGTCAGCGTATTTATTCATGCAACTTCTGGCACCACATATTATGGCGTAGCGTACAGCCCAAGTCAAACTTAATGGCGGCTCTGAACATGAGGCGAGTCGCTGCGCAGTAACAGTCACGTGGGTGAGGGGTGCGGACTGCGGTACTGCGCAGCGAGCAGCTAACTTCTGAGCCGCCATTAACTTTGAATCGAAGTATTTGCTAGGAGGTAGACGATTTGTTTTTTCCAAGACGAGCCCTTTCATCTTAGCGCTTTGCGGATACCACCACTCCACTAGTTAGGGTACCTATCCACCCTTAGAGTTTTCCCCCACGACAAACATATACCGTAGGTATGGTATATTGCTGATTCAAGCTCAAGGCAATAGGAAGGGATACAGCAGACACATTAATTAAAGATTCTTCTAATTTAAGAGGGCGCCTACAGGTCCACTAGCGCCACTCTTTAAAAAAAATATTATCTCGTGACTGAGAAGGAATTATGAATAACGGCTAGTAAGTACCCTCGGTAAGTGTGTCTAGAATTTTCTAATACCTTTTATAAAGTTTCATATTGAGACACGGAGCAACAAAATACGATCTAGAGGAATGTGGCCGCTTTTCTTTAGATCGTATTTTGTTGCTTCGAGTCTCAATATAAAGCTTTATAAAAGGTATTAGAAAATTCTAGACACACTTACCGAGGGTCCTTAATAGCCGTTATTCATAATTCCTTCTCAGTCACGAGATAATATTTTTTTTAAAGAGTGGCGCTAGTGGACCTTTAGGCGCCCTCATAAGTGTTATAAACAGAAATAGTACACCTTGTTCACTCTGAAATGACGCGCCCCACTACCGCATTACCGCATTACTGTGTGTGTAAATGCGGTAGTGGGTCGCGTCATTTCAGAGTGGACGAGCTTTACCCATGTAATTGTTGTACTGCCAGGGTGCTCCGTTCAGTGAGTTGTCGCGGTGGAAGGTGTCTTCGTTGTTGAAGGGTATCGTCGGCTGCACTCGAGGGTAGCCTGTTCCTCGAGTTTGCGGTGGAACTGAAATTGTAGACAATTATTCATTAGGTTTGATTAGACAAGAGTTGTACCTAAAGTATCTTACATCCATATTTCACCTCTGTTTAAGTTTCATGGGGGCGAGCCTATTACGATTAACAGAAAAAATCCAGACTCCGAGTTGTTACTATAGAATTCCTGAAGGAAAATCCTGCCAGACCAGGAAATCGAACCCCATGCTCAACAGCCGCGCTTGCAACCACTCCAACAATGAGGTAGTAACCTTATACCTTAGGGTGGTTTCCCTGTCGGGGTGTTACTCAGTCGCATTCGAGTCGACAAAATAAGGAACAAAATAGGTTCCTTATTTTATCGACTACCTACCTACTTAAATGACAGGTAAAAGTTAGCCATACATTGTTTATACATTAATACCTATGCATGCGTTTTCCGTTTCCGAGAAAGTGGTAATAATCGCCCGTGCTGACATAACAAAGTGTAAATTAATGTCAAAATAAATGGTCACACGCTATCTTCTGCTACCTACTCGTATTTTATTTGTTAAGATGATTTGCAACCTTTGGATGTTTCTTATTTTCTTTTAACGTATTATTATGCAATGAATTGTAATCTAGATGAGAAGCGATAACAACTCATTTAGTACTGCGGTACCTTCTTAATTACGGTTCCTATTCATCTATTGTCTTGACTTTCTTCTAATTAGTTTTGACCCTAAGTGCCAGCCACGTAGTTTCTTTACGAAGATAGGTATCACGTAGAAATTATGTTCCTGTCGCCTTGTTTGTTTACTTGTCGTCCCATTGCACTAGTCTATGAGTAACTTTTATTTCAGTGGGAATCACTGTATGAACTTAATCTAGGCAAGGCTAGAGAAGAAAAAAATCTACTCCTAGGAATTTTTTATTCAAATAATTTTTTCGTCTGGTTCCTCTTCAATTGGTACCTACCTACCTGCTGCAAGTTGATCATCAACTCCCAGCATTTATACTTGTCCTTTGGGACTGCGTGGTGGAAAACTTTTGCTGCAGTCTTGATTCCGGTTTACTCGTAAATAAATAAATGAATGAATATCTACTTACTCGGTAAGCTTCGGAAGGCAGATTGTCGGTTGTAATTTCGCCTGGCGAGCAATGGCAAGGGGTCACCGACCCCGTGCGTGAAGCTCCGCGCAGGCGTGTTCACGCTGACGTGAGAAGCGAACTGCGTTCCTGCCGAAACTTGCGCCGCCATTTGTAAAAACAGCAGTACGCTGATTGTGCTCTTGAAAACTTTGTATGATGTCATCTGAAAACAAAAAACCGTTTTTTTCAGTATACTTACGCTGATTTATTTTATTTCAAAAAGCAGAGAGGGTAGCGCTAGGCCGTAGTATAGTGGCTAGGCTACGATGCCCAAAGAGCAAAAAAATTTGGATTCAGGATGCAAAATATTATTTATGGTTAGCATTTGGCCCATATACAGGGTGGCAGGGACATCGACGCAAAGCCGGCTACCATGGATTCAGTACATGATGTTCCCCTGCGTTGAAATGTTTCCTAGGTTAGGTATTAAAAAAAATCTGCTGTTTCATAGAAAAGTTCAATACCTACGCGGTCAAAATGTATGGAACAGCTGTTTTTTTCATTATCAGAATTCAGAATTCAGAATCGTACTGAATCCATGGTAGCCGGCTTCGCGTCGATGTCCCTGCCACCCTGTATATATGTCTTGTACCTACCTAGTTAGTTACCTTTGTGTTATAGGTAGGTATTATGTATTATAAGCCAAAACCAAGGTGACTAAGGAAAGTTTTAGGTGCCTATTGATGTTATATTACGCAGGTTCGCGTGATTAAGGAAAGGTTACAATCATGGTATTTTACCAGAAAATCAATGTTCAGTAAATAGCCATAGGTAAGTAGGTATCTTTAACCGTTACCTACTGAACAAATATGATTATTAAACCTCTACTTATGTGATGGTTTAAGAGTACAGCCGGTCGATTCTGTAAAAATATCAACTTGAAACTTATGTGAAGTGAGCTGTCAATAGTGTTAATCCCTAGCATCCTGCCGGTCAATTTGTGACAGTGACAGCTCACTTCACCTAAGTTTCAAGTTGATATTTTTACAGAATCGACCGACAGATTTAATATCCAGTAAAGGTCAACCAGTAACTGATTAAAAGGCCATTAAACTGTCCAATAATAATATAACTTATTGCATCCTTGTAGGATATCATTATGTCACTCACTATACTTATAGTCATGTAACTATATGTTATACGTAGATAGGACCTGCACCTACTGTGTTCCTTTAAAGTTAGATTTAAGTAATCTACCTGGTTAATGTTGACTTCGCGTGTGGTCACGCCATATTTCATTCATGAATAATGCCTTTAATAGTTTTGTTTCAAGGTGGATTAAAGTGACACCGTTTTCATTCTAATTTCTGGTAATTTGGAGCCCTTGAACCTGTGTGTACCAAGGTTTCTATATACCTACTTCCGAGTTTAAACACCTTTTTAGAATTTTTAGAAGCAAAACATATTTTGAAGATTTGCTGGTAAGTCCGGAAACCTATCTATCTTGTTATCCTTTGTGACCTTAAGGAATGGGTCATTAGGGTCGTAAAGAATCTCAGGATATTACACACCTACATAACATACAGGTTACTAAGTAATTGCATATAGAACAGACTTATTCCGATCGAGCTTTGCTCAGGTAAAAATAGATAGGTAAACATATCGTCCAGGTATACCAACGTTATATAACATTCCCGAGGCTGTGAAAATAGACAAAACGAATGTTCCCAGATATGAGACCTAGCTACATCGATTTTTCGCCCCCTTTAGCCCATAAATTGCAACTTTCATCGGAATCGTTAAGGCAGTTTTCGAGAACGTGGTTACAACAAATACTGCTCATTTAATAGTATAGGATATAAAGGTTAACTGGAACCTTATCCGGATCTGGTGATACAAGCCAAGAAATCTTATCTTGGTTTCGGTAGGCTCTTCCAATTTTACCCAAATAATTAATAATACCAGCCCATTACTGCAGAGGACCGCAGGGCAAGGGCCTTCTCCCCCTTATAGAAACACAGAGAAGGCACGAGCAAATCATATCACATAATTTGAAAATAATAATTAAGATCACAAAAATACCAGTGAATCATGAAGTTAAGAATGTCAAGATCAAGATGATCAAGAGATTTCAAGTGCTTTATTTTGGGAATATTATTATATCGATCAAATATTATAAAAGAGGATGACGTGTTCATGGTAGTCATTTCTAAAAACCTCATGAGGATTACGACAACCATCACAAGTGTTATGGAATGACATAATAAAGTTATTTACAACTTGCTAAGTGGGAGGTAGGTATAGGACGATCGATTACTGCGCCTACGTTGCTGATGGATGGTTTTTCTGTGACAATTTGTTTACATAATTTTGTAATGCTCACGTGAATAATGATAAAAATAATGGTCATTGATCAGCCTGCATGTCAACGAAGCATCTAAGTATGTACAGAGCTAACAAGTTCAGGCAGGCTCAGCAGCAGACAAATGCCGCTTAGGCTGCTGTAGAATGCACGCAAAAATGATTGATAACGAAGTTTGCAGGCTGCCATTTTTGTTGGCCAGTTGGTTGAGTTATTAAATCTTATGGTGAATTCAAAACAGATTCAGTGATTGAAATCTGTTTTTTTTTGTTTACGGACTGCATTTTCCGGATTCGCATGACAGTAGGTACCTACCCCTCAAACCAATTCTAGCATCCTTTTATTAACAGGTTCATATATGTAATTATATACTTCAATATCATAAAATGACACCAGTAGGCATGATGACGTACCCACCAGATATAATCATTACAAAGAAAATTCCTAGTCATCATGAAACAATGTTTTAATAGGCTCTACGCGCGGTGCCTTAATATACGGTTCAAACCCTGATGAGCAACATGCCAACAATGGCATACTTATACTAATATTTAGATTACCGTCGGTCCATTTAGACGTGCAGCGCCGTGCTCTCACGCTGGCACGGTTGCATCACAATGACTGTCGTTTGAATTGGACCTGCGCCGGAGTGCCGAGCGGTGGCGAAACGAAGACGAGCGAACATTTCATCTGGTTTAGGGACCTGCTTATGGTGTATTATGTTTTTAGTAGTGGAGACATTGACCCAGACCTAGCTTGAACTATGTTTTTGTAACTATTAATTGGTCATGCTTCAGTCAATGGCGTTGCGTAAGTAAGTACTTATAAAGATATTTGCACTATGCAATTTTCTGTATGATAGGTGCATAGCTGTCAGCATCACGTAGGCTCGCAGCCGTTGCTAAACATGAGTTTTATATTGATCAGCAATGATTTGAAAGGAAATATTGCTGATCAAAGTATTTGCGCTAACTCATGGGATTTTGGGTTATTGTGCCATGTTGGCATTGGAACTTCAAACACTGGTCAACGCTTTTTTTTTTGAGTCTGCGAAATTATCAAATAACTTCTCCCGCTCTGCGCGGAGCTAGGGCGTGTCAGACTTTTACTGACTAAAACCCACCCGTATTCCTTCCGTTGCCTGTGTGCCGGGGCCACGATATCCCTTTCGGACAATTCGCAACACCGGCAGCGACTTGGCTTTTCAGAATTAAAAAAATCTTTCACCAGTAGAATGCTATATTATATACTGCTATATTATAATATACATATAATTTGCCAAGATATCACGCGGGCGAAGCCGCTGGCATGACGGAAGCTAGTAAGTAGGTATACCGTATCCATACGGCCAAACATGAAGTTCAAGCGGAACCCTAACAAAATACGATGACACGCTGCGACAAAAGAATACGAAGCAATTTAACTGTTTCTAAAAAGGCAAATTAAGTTTCTAGTTCCGTTGTTATTGTTCAAGATAAGATAAAAAAAATTGTGGTCAGCCTAATGTATTAAAAACAACGGCATTTATGTAAATTGCCGTTGTTTTTCTAAGTGGCTTACCGGTCTGTCACATATAAGTTTTAGTATTTACACCTACCTATGCCAAGACATTTTTAAATAGCTTTTGATGACAGTTACGAGTATTTCTGAAAAGAAAAGCAATTTAAACATTTCTACATTTTCTAATGCCTAGATTTATAAGAAGAGTAAGTTACCCACCGAGATTGTTTTGCAGTTCTAATGCTTATTTCGAAAGTGTATTGCGATTTGCTTGTAGGTAATCAATTCTTACACAAATATATACAACAGACTGTCTATTAATCTTTGTTCTGTCTTACATTGTGCGTCTGAGCATTTGTTGGAACGTCATTATCATAATGCACTTGAATACTTCCCGATCCTAGATGACAATTAATATTTAAGTACCTCCTCCCTTTCTATTTGTCATGTTACACAAGAGTTAACTAAAACTTCGTTGTATTAATCATTCAACTCATTATTATTTGATGATCAACTAAAATGGATAAGTATGGGCCTCCCAACAACAAGTATCTATTGCGGATTATTGCGGTTAGCTGAAGTAATGATTACTGGGCACTGGTCACCACGATTGCACTGTTAGGTCTATTTCTTCACGATGTTTTTCTCGTTTATCGTTAGCCAGTGGTGTCCAAGATTATAGGTCAATTGCCTCTACAAATGACACTTTTTCAGGTCGTTTTTCAGTTGCTGAAATAGGTAGCTACCTGCCAGTGTATTCTGTAAAAATCTCGTGAAAACTAAGGTAAAGTGAGTCATTCCACCTGCTGGTATGGATTGACATTATTGAATAACTCACTTCAAGCCCACTACACCTAAGTTTTCACGGAGACTTTTACAGAATAGATCGGCTGATAAGGATGAATAAAAACGAAAAAAAAAAATCGTCAAAGCACACTGGCAAAAACTCATCAAACGCATTCTACATTATTTTCCATGCAAAGCCGAATGGTATACGTGACAAGTGAACATCTCATATCTATAGCAGGATTTTATCTGGATCTAGATTAAAGTTAGCTAAAAATAAGTTACAAAGTGCAATGCCCCGTCTCGTCAAAGTCGTGACGAGTATTGTACATCCGACACTAACAACGTTTTTTTAGACAATGTTCTAATTTTAACAGTACAATAGTTTTCAATGGCGTCTGCAATGTTGAAACTGCTTATTATCGACCGTGACCTTACGTGATAACAAATAGGTTTGTCGAGGATTGAGACGAAGCTCCTCTAATGGAGTCATATGACTCGAACACACTCTGAACATTACACCAAGGTGAGACATCATCATTAAGTACAGAAGACAAAGCAAATTGTCCGTATATATCCGTATACTTACTTACGCGGACAATTTTGATGTAACGAATAAGAGATTGAATTTATTTTCGGTACTTGAACACGCACGATTTAGGAAATAATCTCTTCAGTTTCAATAGAAGACTTAATTACAAATTAAGAATAACAAAAAGAAGAATTAAAAAATCTTTAATAATGATTTGTGACAAGTACAACTTGATTCACCACAAAAACTTCACCACAAAACGCAGAATGGCTCTGATGAACAAACAAAATGTCCAAGTGTCTGAACACTACTATTTAATTGACCTAGACCTGGAATTTGCAGCCATATAATATTATGATTACATCATTTATAATTTTGTATTGAAGCGACTGAATTAGAGATGAAGTAAGTATAGATAGTGGATGTAGTAGGTAAGGAAGACAGACCCTGATGCTGGTAGTAGCAGAGGAGACAAAATATGTATATGTTAGACTCTATCAAGAAGTAGGACTCGGCTTATAGGTATATTCACTGATAAATAAGAAATAGGACCTGAAATCTTGGTTGTCATTAACATCCAAAACTTGATAAGTATCACGAATTTGATAATATTTTACTCCAAGTTTGAATCTAGCAAAAATATGTTGAATAGTGAAGTCGGCATTGATTCATCTTAAATAACTCATAACGTCCACGCACAATGGTCCACCTGAAGGACTAAGCGCGGAAACCAAACCCATAACATAGAACAGCCATGCTATTCTGTAAACATCTCACCGTGAAAACTTGGGTGAAGTGAGCTGTCAATAGTGTCAATCCCTGTGGAATGACAGCTCACTCCACGCTCACTTCACCTAAGTTTTCACGGTGAGATGGTTACAGAATAGCACTGCTGAACAGTCATAACGTCTGTTAATGTTATATTTATTTTAAAAACAACAGCATGTGTAACTAATCGGTACTTGCACTATGGTGAATTGAAGGATTCGCTCCGCTCGAACGAACAATCAATCGATCTGTTGTCAAAGGTAGCTCTTAAAGATACATTTTAAAACGTGACTCCAAACAAAGCGAGTTCTAAAATTCTAATTAACGATTCAGCGGTCTATTTAGAATTGTTAAAGATTACAAAATTTCGTTGTGGAGCTAATAAAGTATCATCCCTGTATTACATTGCTTAGTTGTACGAAGTGGAGCAATTTAAGCATCAAGAATTTGTCACGAGCTCTATAACCGTTGTCGGCTCAAGAATAGTCACGAAACTGCATCACGTGGCTCGTCAAGGACCTTAAGCTTATAGTTTAGGTGACATTGTTGTATTTGACGTGGGAATTCTATCAGTTATTTCTTTCTTTACTGTCTAGGTAATGTTCCAGTTTTGGCGTTGCAGTTCTCACCTAGTCGATATGAAAAATCTGTCATTTATTTCTCTACTGTCTAGGTAATATTCCAGTTTTGGCGCTGCAGTAGTAGCTATACGATACGAAAAATCATTTTTTTGTATCACTATCATCATCTATGATGTGCCATTGTTCAATTTTATTTAGGGATGGCGGATTACCTTATCATTTTCTTCCACACAATTTTGTCCCGAGTCTTCCGTGTGTTTACTTGTTCGCTTGCCATCATCTTTCACATAATCCAGTCATCTTTTATTTGACCTGGCTTCTACATTCACGCTCAAAACTTTATCCTCTAACCTGGGGGTTTATTCTTAAATGATGATTAAAGTTAAGAGACGTTTAAACGTAAAAAAATGTATGGCTAAACAGTCGCTAATCATTACATAAGTTTAAGCAAAGTTTATGAATAAAGGGATAAATCTACCAGGAGCTGGTAACCCTGGCTGGTACAAGACGTAAGTCTTGTATTGCCTTTTGAGGGCCATAAAGAATGTGCCATAGATATTAATGGTCTGGAACTCAAGACAATCTGCGGAACAGGCCTCTTTTACAACACATCATACACCCTACAACAGTAAAGGGAATATTTATGACAATATCCTTTCAGGATTACCGAAGTCATAATCATTAAGAGGGCAAAGTTCAGTTTCAAACATTTACAATTTTACATTTACAACACAGTCTCCAATGAGAGGAAAACGTTTATTAGAATTCTGTTACGTTCTTTTTATGCCCTATAGAAAAAGAAGTTAGAATGAAACATGTAGGTGAGTCATCTTCTGGCGGTCATTTAAAAAAGTTGTGCAAAGTTCAGTATTTGCTTACTAATAACCACCAAGGCTTTGATATGTAAAGCAAACAATAGATGCCCACTCCCATTCTGAGTCAGGTTTATTGAATATTGGCGGCAATTAGTCATCTTATTGATGAAAATTTCTTCAACTAACTAAATCAGTACCCTAATTGCCGTAATACACGATTAATCAGAATCTGAATCGTTTTGATACAGATTTCTAACCCATTGCTTTATAAGTTCGAAAAAAAAATCTGCTCAACAACGCAATGAATGTTGTTGAACTGTCAAACTGAAACAGATTAGTCGTAATCGTTTACGAAAATGTGTTGCGTAATAAGATAGCAGGTGGTTTAATAAATCATTGATAGTTTAGTCTGAAATAAATCTGCCTCTAATGTTGTCTTTGTAAGACCTCCCCAAAAAAGTGCACAAGTTATTGAAATATTCTCAGAGAATGCTGTACTTAGCTATTAGCGCTACATGAGAACCTTGCCTTATATTAGCTCTTTCGTTTTCTCTTGGACCTTTATGTTTTAGGCCGACCCATAAGGCATAGTAAGGACGAGGCTGTCTAATAAGGCAACAGACAAGTAGATATATTTTCTTATTTGTACATCAGTGTACTCTTGCCATTCAAACAAGCAGCTGGTAACCGGCTGCATATTAAGTTGTTACAACTCTTCCGGCAGGGAAGGGCTAGCACTGCATGTGTATTCGTGTTGTTGCAAGCTTTAAACTAACGATGTTACACATAGCTTACTTATAACTATTTGTTCTACAATCAGTACTAACAAGACTGCCAATAACTGAGGCCTGATGTTCAGAATTCTGTATAAAATCAACGTGGTAATGTGAACATTGTGGCTGTCATACAAATAATAAGATTATTTGTGATGCAGTTGAAAAGATGACGCTGTCCAAAATGATGCAGTCTAATGATCTACGTTTAGGTAATAAAGCTGATCTAGTGTGAACATCGGATCTCAAAGCTATTCCCACTCATCTCATGTGGCCAATACTTGTAGTATTGGCCACGTGAGATTGAGTAAAACAGAGCTAAAAGTTTTTGTTTTCGAAGGTGATGCCATGTACTATTTGGAAGATTCTTCCTACAATATCTATCTACATACATTCTACCTAAGTATAATGGATTGATTTGGTGTAGATACTTCAAATAGAAGCTAGCTAGCTAAGCTGAAGCTGCCGTATTGTAGAGATAAGCGATAAGTATAGAGTCTAGACCAAAGGATCTCCTATTATTGAGTTATGATATGGTTATGCCTCCGTGGTTCTGACGTAGGAACCTAATCAAATAAGATTTTAGCAGAATTTTTGTTTGCATACTACCTCATCCGTCTAGTGATCACGTTCGATAACGTGAACTGCTGGGGCACGGGCCTCCTTTCTTCGAGAGTAAGTGCGCTGTAATCTACCACGCGGGCCCAGTGCGGGTTGGTAGATGTCACATGTTTTCGAATTTTTGGTTCTAGGACATTCCGGTTTACTCACTATGTTTTCCTGCACCGTTTTGAGAGTAGTGATGATGACATTATTTAAACAAAGTAAAGCCTCTGCCTGGGTTCGAACCCTGCACGACTTAGAACTCGTAAGCCGGGTCGTTACCACTGGTCCACAACTGTCCGGTTAATGAAATGATTTTTTTAATTCTGTAAATAGGAATTACTTTTAAAGGTTCATCAAAAAAATTATATATAGATGGAGTCGACATCCTCTGACAACCTCTGAGAAGAAATGGCGAAAAACTCAGGGGTCAAAGTCTCTTCAATATGTGTGTGTCTCTTTAATCATTATTAATGGCAAAAATGCTGAGCCCCCTATTAGACATGAGAGTTAAACATAACTGGCAAAATGTGGGTGTTACTATAGGTACATCTCTACCTAACCCTTCGCGGTTTACAGGCGTGATGTTATGCTTTGTTTGCATACATTAACCAAAGTTCAGCTTAGATAACGTTACACCCGAAGCGTCGTGGTTGGTTACGTCTACGACGAATCGGCCCTGATCTTCCGGCTATCTACCTAGGTAGAGGTACTGTCCAGTATGCCTTCATCTCTAGGTTTACATTTCATGTATGTAGCAAAACAGTAATGACATAACGTAAGTATTATCTACGCAGCTTAGTGGAATATGTGAACCGTTCATGTAACGTGCAGTCCAGACTCATTTCGTCGTCGTCTTCTACAAAAAATAAGCATCTCTCCTTTTTCAATGGAATTTATTCTAGGGTCACCACTTGATAGTTGGCCAGATCGGTGGTCATATTTAGTAAATAGGAATGTATCATATTATCTCTCTAACATATTCATGCAGTCTTCCTGGTGGGACGCCCATATTGATGTACACACGATGCATAAAGTAAACAATTTCAAGTTATTTGAGCGGTATAAGCCATCCCATCTTGCCCTTAGAAGGGCTTTTAGATACTTAGAGAGTGTTACCGCTGCAAATTGCTTCCTTTGCATAGCTAAAGCAAAGATTAAGATTCAACAGATATGCTTAGAAGACATGAGAAGACTAGTAGGTAGGTACCTACTTATGTTTAATTACCGTTTATGTTTTTAATTAGTATAGAATGTTTAGCAGATCCTAACTTCATCATCATCGTCATTTCAGCCAGAAGACGTCCACTGCTGGACATACATAGGCCTCCCCCAAGCACCGCCACTTCGACCGGTTCTGTGCATCTCGCATCCAGTGGATTCCTGCGGCCTTCACACACGACACACACGACCTTCATCGGTCCACCTTGTGGGGGTCCTTCCAACTCTACGTCCTCCGGTACGCGGTCGTCACTCCAGAACCTAATATTATCAATACGTAAGTGAATTTGTTTGTTTCTTTGTTTGTTACGCTTTCATGCTAAAACGGTTGAACGGATTCAGATGAAAATTGGCACATGGGTAGACCAAGACCTCGGTTAGGACAAAGAATAATTAAGAATTCTCGTGAGATAATTTCCGACCTCCACGCGGGTGAATCCGCGGGCAAAAGCTACTAAATTATTATTATCTTTTTATTTTATTATCTACTGCCCATTAGTCAACCACACAATACTATTTTGGTACTAAAATATTTGAAACATTATTATGTCTTAGTATTGAGGTTAATCTTCAGCGCAAGCGCCACTTTGACCTTGAGCTACCAGTAAATCACAAAAGTAATTCATCCACAGCATTAGAGTGCGAAACATGGCCACGTAGTGAGTTGGCCAGATCTAGTTGGCTAGATTAGTTTTCTCTGAATTGGGTTACTTCACGTCTCTGTTATTTGATTAACGGCCACTACTAAAACATTCACAACCCACATTCATCACGATGCTCCTGCGCTTATCCCAATTTATTTGGCGAAAGAGAAAGAAAGAAAGAAAATACATTTAAAAAAAACAAAATAAAAAAAAGCACAGACTAAAAGCACACAACACAACATATTGTACTACTAGTAAAACAGAAATAAAACAAACGTAAAGTGTGAAGTGCTTTGTAAAAAAATAGCAGGAAAGTATGCCTCACGGCTCCGCCAAACAGGCCTAGTTCAGCAAAAAACTAAGCGATAATTCTCAAAATTGTCTAGATTCTAGAACAAGCTCCTTCATGTTTTAGAGTATTCACCTCAGCTTCTTTACATTCATTTAAATGTACAATATTTAAGCTCTTCTAGCCAATGATATATAAAACTATAGATACGTTGTCCGCACTCTAAAATGACAACATGAAATGAAGCCAATTGGCCACATCGCGCTTAGTTACGCACCAACAATCTTTGTAACCTGTTGGTATAACCTGCTCCGCGAGCCCTGTGCGGTGACCCTGTTGATACTTTAGAAGCCTACAGGCAAATAGACGTGTTGGCGCATTCTTGGATGCCCCACTGTAAGACACGTAGCATCAATGAAATACCTTCCTTTATGAATACGAGAATGAATGAGAATATTTTGTCTGCAAATAAAAACAACTGTAGATCTCAGTACAGTTTTATGTGAGCAGTCAGGTAGACTAGTAATGCGTATAGGTCTAAGTGTATTATGTTCTGAACTTCTAAATACTGATTATCCCAGCCCAGAAACCATTTTCCGATTTCAGTACCGAAAGCAAATTAAATCGTGTAATTGATTATGATAACTGAAAGTAATAAAAACTTTTTACATAAAAATTTAACCGACTTAAAAAAAAAAAACACTTAGAAAGTTATTTTGCACTTTATAGTGTTTTTTTATTAGCCGGTTCAATTTTTTTGTAAAAAGTTTTTATATTTCACTTTTTAGTTGTGGTACCTACCCCACACAAATTCGAATACCACTACCTGACCTGCTATGTAAATAACAGTGGCAGGAACTTATAACATCATCCACAAAGACAGTGGGAAAAATACGTATTAATGAAGCTAATTCAAAAACTATCCAAGCAAAGTTAATAATTTATAATAACCTACCAAACATAAAAAGAATCATCAAAATCATTTCATAATTGGCGGAGTGATCGCGTACCAAACATACAAACAAAAAAAAAAAAGATTTTAACAACATCATTGCCTACCCACTTTTGACCGACATAATTATCTGCCCTTGACTAGAAAAGGCGCCCATCACATCTTACCAAGGTCAAATTTAATGGCTATATAACGGCCACGGAACAGAAAAAAACCTCATCATAACATAACGTGCATGTGTAATTAAAGCAGAATGATAATTAAGTAGCTAATAATTCACGTGTAATGATACCCATTCATAAGATATCGATATTTAAATAGAGTCAGCAAAAAATACTGACAAAAAGCTGTGATTACTCTATTGTGGGTTATTAATTAAGATAAAATATATGAAGAGCACATTAATTAGGTTGATATTAATTGAAGTAGCCTCTGAAACATTTGTGTTTTTTTTTAGTAGCTACCTACGCCTACAGTCATAACTCCTAAATAGAACCTGACAAATACCGATTCGAGACTGTGATAAAAATAAAGTCCTTCAGATCTTCAGGTGATGGTGCGAATATATTCTAGCAAATTTAAAGATTGGCTGATTCAAAGAACCTATACCTAGTATTTTATAGTAATTGCTTTGGAAAGTACAATACGAATGAGTGTTTATTTATTAGGTATTGAATACTTGACAAATATTAAATACAAGGGTGGTAGGGACATCGACGCCAAAAATTTTACCATGGATTCAGTACATGATTCTGAACCCCCCGCGTCGATGTCCTGCCACCTTGTATATTATACAAAATAACACTAAAATATACCTACCTAACTATATTATGAACAAGTATAAATAATATATTTTAATATAAAGGAAAATATAATCAATACGGGGAGGAGCTCTTTGGGCATCAAAAAATTCGTCCGCATCGCTGTCAGTCGGCAAAATGCGCAAAAGACTGGCAGCGTTGCCACGTTGGATGGCAATGCTGATTCTTTGACCTAAATATTGGCCAGCCCTATGGCCATTTCTTTAGGATCGGTTGATTCGAAAAAAAATCGTTTTGTTTGAATCGGAATGCAGGGCCGTGAAAAAGATGTATGAGAGAATGATGAATGAAAAAGGGGGTGTGTGATAAACGTGACAAGGCGACAACTAACAGTTCAGAATGGAACAAAGGATAACGGTGGGCAGAAGAATAACAATCCAAGCTTTGGTGTATGATACTTTTAACCAGTCAGAATCGTAGCGGGTTCAATACGGGGCGTATGGTAAGGCCTGCGGGGTAGGGTCAGTGACAGCTCGGCCCGAGTCAACTCAACCAAAAAATATTATTCAGGTTGAGTAGATTCGGGCCTAGCTGTCACTGACCCACGGGGTACGCCCAGTTAGCTTCTAATTTCTGTAAAAAGTTTTTCTATGATGATGATAAAACAAAATTTATGATTCCTATTTGCAACAGATTATGGACCAAAATTCATGCGATGCAGTGCTGGATAGACTGCGATAGATTGAGCCCAGTGACAGTACGTGTCTCAAATGTGATCATAATCATGATCTTCCACGGACACAGTTACCGTCACGAACCGATATTCGATTATATTCGATACACTTAGTTTGTTGGGAAATAGTGGCTAATATAGTTTATTACAAGCGTGAGCATGTAAAAATAAATCTAAAGCCAAAACAAGTGAACGCAAAGTTACGCACAATCACTGCGTAGACTCAGAAGGTAATTAGTATCTACGTCTTGTCGATTAATTTATTTACAGGTAGTTAATCTCAGTATGTCGATAATAAAATAAATTGTAAGTCCAGAATGAAAGGGGGTCACGCAATTTGTTGGAGTTGTGTTGGAGATTCTATGATTATTATTTACCAGCTGCGCTCAGCGGCTTCACCCTCAGTCTCTATCCCGTCCACATCGGGATAAAAAGTATCCTATGTCCTAACCTAGGTCATGGTCTACGCACGTGTAAAATTTTATCCAAGGCCGTTTTAGCGTGAAAGCGTACCAAACAAACAAGCTCTTCGCATTTTGAATATTAGTTAGGATTTTAATAAATTACGAAACTAGGACTCTATTAGCTTCGCATGTCATCTTCCATACTTCTCTACTAGCCGCTTTCTCAGTACTCACTCTCTTTCTAGCTATATCGTCAATCACACGATTCATCCTTTGGTCTTCTCCTACTCTTATCCACCCACATTCGTACTCAAACAATTTCTCACAACATGTTCCTTATTCGTCAGCATCTCATGCCCTACAACATCACATCTCAGTCCACAATTAGCTTCATAACGGCATATTTATAGAAAGCCTCTTCTTTACTTCGTTTGTTTCTAGTGTATTATGTAAGCCAATAATTAATGGTCATCAGCGTTGTAATTGTTAATTAATATCAAAGATATTACGCAAGAGTTGTTTACTGCTATCATCGCCTACGTGTTGGTCGTAGGGCTATTTTACAGAAACTTAGTACCATGGATCTTCTATCTGCTGAATCTTTTCCCTACTATGTTGGGGTCGGCTTCCAGTGTAACCGGATGCAGCTGAATACCAGTATTTTACAAGGAGCCACTGCCCATCTGACCTCCATAACCCTGTTACTGGGTAACACGATACCCCTTGGTAAGACTGGTTGTCAGAATTTCGGGCTTCTGACGACCCGTAACGACTGTCAAAGATCTACGAATGACAGCCGGGACCAACGTGCTATCCGAGGCACGGAGGAGTCTCGGTATGTAAAGATGGTCACCCATCCTCGGCCCAATCCCGGCAAGCGTAGTTTAATCTGATGGATCGACCCGTGCGGCTGGAATTACTTAGCCACTAGCTCCTCACTGGAACTTATTATGAGTAAATATTTAGGTTTATTCACGAACAAACGTGACTTGTTTTGGAAAGGTAAAGGTATACCTATATTAAAATAAAAATTATAAAAACATAAACCCAACTACGTTAAAAAGGCCAACTAAAAAGGTAATAACAACACAACACATCACAGACGGACAAATAAAGAATCCGGAGTCACACGTCGTGTTAGGACATAAATCGAACAGATTACGTGTGATGGCATCACCAAAAAATTGTGGATCATCACTTTATGTCCCTTTATGCGCTTTATTCATTTTATGATACGTCATATAGCCTATAACCAGCGGACGATCAAGACTCTTCAATCAATACCTCATTAATTTTTCAAATTATGATGAGTAGAAGTTTAGAAGTTACGATCGAATAGATGAACATACATACCGGTTAAAATCATAACCTTCCGCCAGAGTCGGGTAAAAAAGGGTGACTCATCTGAAATAAGTTGACCAGAATGTCCACAATCTACTTTCACTGACAATAAAATTGGGTATGTGTACTGTTATTATAGCAATTTAAGTATGTCATACATAACAACATACTTTGGTACATATTGCAATACTTATAAGGTAGTGAAATTGGATCAAAAGATGCGTATGCGCCTTGTGTAAGATCCGCATCTAATGACCCTACAATTCTCTCAATTCATATATGTGCAGAAAATTATGACTAAGTACCTAATATTTTGGAAACCTTCCAGTTACGTGTAAGTTTTTTAAATAGGTAGGTATTTAAAAAAAAGTAAACATCGAAACTTCATGAGTCATAAATGACTCATCTGGCTAATGTGACATAATTATGTGACTAACAGAAAACTGTAATTCAAGCAGTTGCCTTGGGTATGTCTGGCATTGAGAACTTCGATCCATAATAACGTCTTTCCAACTTTCAAATTGGTAAAGTTAAAGTCGAATGGAGGAAATATGAAGATGAAGAAGAAAATACGAAGGTGGGAACAGATACCACCGATGATGCCGAATTAGACGATGCAGATGCAGCAATTAACATAGAGAAAATTTTATAAGAGACACTGCGTTGTTAAACAGCCTAGATATTCTAGCTAACCACCAGCCCGCGAGAGCTGCGTTCCATAATACAAACTAAGGTTGGCAATTTGGCATCTAAGGTACAGGGCCGTGATGGTTATGATGTCATTCGATTTAGGCTAAAATCAGACGCATTCACAGGTAAAAGCTGGGGGTGTGGCAAATGTACTAAATATATAATGTGTTACAAAAACCTTGTCCGATCCGAAAAGGCCTCATAGGTACTGCAATAATAATGTTATTGCAGTACCTATGAGCCCTTTTCGAGTTGGCTTCCAACTCGAAAAGGTATAACTCCGAGATATGAGTTCCAAAAAGTAATAAGAATACTTATTATTATTGAAAATAAAAAGTTATTGCTATTTAAAATTCACGTTTTTAGTACCAACGTTATCCCAATTGCATAAAAAATTGGTGGGGTCATAAGTTGACTTGTAGACACCCGCTAAACGACAACGGCCGTCCGCGCCCTAGGTAAGAACCCGCTAAAATTGCCCATTGATTTTTTTTTTCTTTTTTCCTGTTAATTACCACGTAAATAAACTCTCGGTATGATTGTTAACAACACTCTCACGGATCCGACAGGGTAGTAGAAGCCACCGTGGCGTTTGAGTCGGTAGGAGTCCTACATAAACCCTCTGGTCTTCCCAGACGGAGAGTGTCCATGAGGAAATCACAACGAAAAAAAAAGAAGCTAAAATCCAGTAGGCGTAGTTTTAAAAAACACCAATAATAGCTTATTGTTCCGCATCATTATCGAATTTGTATGTAAACGTGTGTAGACGGCGAAAGTTACTTTTATAATCACATATTTATCTATTGAACGTGGATAAAATAAATAGAGAGGAAACGCCGGCACATTGGACGAGCCAACAATACCAACAAACATTTCTAATTGAATAAGAACATTATTTTGTATGTAAACAGAACTGCAGACCCGTCGTGCCTTACAAATATCATTAGTTTTATCTGTTCTCAAATATCGACACGTTCGTACCTACTGGGATTGGATTTAGAATTTAATATGGCTACATTTTCTTATAAATTAGTATATTTGTGGATTATCTCAAATAGGATTGAAGATGGCCCACCCACGGATACACTATAACAGATATGACTTGCCAGTGGCAGAGCAAGCACTTGTGGAATCGCTGAACCAAATTGATTCCAATAATTATAGGTAAAGCCTTCTGTAAGAAGATTAAAGAACAGTTGCATCAGTAACGCCTCATTGCATTGATAAACGACAGACGCCTTCACCTAGTTGTGGGTGTAGGATTAAATTAAGGCTGTTACTAAAGAGAAGGTCTCTTTTATTGGCAGTAAAGGGACCTCGTAGATGCGTCTGTAAAACTTAGTGGCTAACATACCCGAGGAAGTGGGGCAATAGCAGTTCGTGATCCACGTCACAGATCCACAATGGGAACTATATTGCCAGATGCGGTTCGATTTATTGCGCAAACACCGACCTTCACACCTTCGCTTGATCCTGTTCTATATTAATCAAAGTTTCGTTCAATAATGACATGCATCAGTGCAACGCCAGAATTGATAGCCCATATAAATTCGCTTTTATCATGCCCATTCATATTGATGATACGATAAAACTGCCTTTTAATCCAAACAGAGGAAATCACGATCTCAGTAATGGCAAATGTAATAATTCGATACGATCAAATACGATGATACCTACTAGTAGCAGCGGATACATATTTTAATTTAATTGCCGGTTAAGGATATGACGCCATTGAATCTTATGAATTGCAGAGTGATTACAAAAACTGGTGGAAGATTAATTAATGCGTAATATATAATATTGATTTCGAGCAAGTAACTTCTCGTTGGATGGTCAATAAAAAATAATAGGAGTGACAAGGTTGATTGAGATCCACTAAGATAAAGTTCCAAGGACGGTCACGCCGTGCGTGCTGCAAGAATTCGGCAGGTATTTGTTATGATATCAATAATTGCAGTTGTTACATTTATGATGTTACTAGTCCACTGTCAGATCACGACAAGCCGAGATGAGTCGGGAGTTATCAGATTATTTTATGTAGTTAGCCGTGCGATTTAATGAGGATGTAGAATTTTAATTTATTTGCATGCTGTTGGATATTAGAGCCATATTTTTTATTTTACGATTGGTCCATTAGATCAAAATTGTTACTTGTGCTTTTTAATTGATGAATACCCATAAAAATACAAGGTAAATTATTAATTCGTGCAGTGAATATGGTATGGTCTAATTAGGAAAAATATTAAAGATGTAGGTAATAAAATAATGGTCAATCTTTGCAATGCAAAAACCGTTTATCATAAACGGTTTCTTGTTAAAATAATAAGAAGATTGCAATTAAAACTTTAACAAAAAACAGATAGGTAATGACTAAATAACGATCATCAAGATAATGAAGCTGTCTGGTCCTTTGAACTCTAGTCGATGCGCATTCGGCTGTCCAAATATGGCAGAACAAACGTAGTTTTGCAATTTAGTGCCTCGACTTAAGCTTTGTGCAGACCAGCGCGACTTGTCGCGCGACGCCACACCGGTTATTGTTATACCGTCAAGTTTTCTTAGAAATTGTATTGTTCGAGTCGCGTCGCGGCGTCGCGTCGCGCTGGTCTGCACGAAGCTTTAGACTGTAGAGGTGAGACGAAATCTAAATAAAGTAGGAGTCTGTTCAATATTTAGCTCCACCTGAAAGCTTTCAGTCATGTACCTACGTCAAAGATACAACGGTTATTTTGACAAAATAATGTTAATAGTTAGTATGAATATATAAATATGAATCATTACAAATTCTCGATATTACCGCTCCTTTGCATGTAAGTAAGTAGTTTATTAGTAACAGGGTTACCGTTTTAAAGTGAGAAAAAATATTTTCCAAAGTATAGACTTAGCAAAAAAAAATAATAAGAACAACCAGAAATCACATGGAGCAACTGAAGAAAACCGCAAATGAACACATAAGCAGCTAGAATATGCTTTGGAGCTAAAATATGATTTGATATATTAAGGTGGCAATTTATTGCTAAAGTTTTAGATGGATGGAATGGCAATAGAGTAGTCATGCACTGCATTACTTTCATGGGACTTAAACATAATAAGTAATCTTTGGGTGTACGATTAACCTCTATACTTGAAATACTTGTCAGATGCGGCAAGTATCTGGCAAATGGTAACCCTACTTAAGTACATTATAAGTAGGTAAAAGCTATTAGGCGTCAGCAATCAGCTCGTTTTATTGAGTAAGATCTCGCTAATCATGTTATTAACTTATTATACGCACTGATTTCAAGTTCACACCGCGCTCGATTTAATCATGCGAATGAACCTAATCTTCTGGAAAATCGTTCATTCATTTGGATTATTAAGTATTATTCAGGCTTAATTTAAAAGTTTATTGTTATGAATACTTTATTCAGACATGACATTGTTTCAGGGTTACCACGTTGTTTTTTTTCCAGATTTCGTTTTTTGATAAGAGTACTTATCAAAGAACTTACGCTTTTTTGTGATAACGCGCTCACGAGCTTCATAAACATTGGAATATGACCACCGTAGTACAGGTGGATAATGGCCGATATGTCGAAAATGGATTATCGAATCCACCTGGTTTTACAAAACAGCAACGTTATGTAAAACAGCAGAAAAACGTTCAGCTGGATTGTCATTGCGTTATGTTTTTTTTTCGTTATATCTTACTGATTTAGCTCCAAAATGAGTAAAGCTGTTTTGCTAGAAAGTCACAATATGGCGCAAGGTCAATCCTACTCTTAGTTGAATCCCACTGTACAAACGTTAAAAGAAATGTGAGGCATAATGATTTACTTCGATCGACTTCATTTGGTTCGAAACACAGAGCCTATGAAATATGATAACAACATATAACCGAGCCACACAAAGCAATCCTCATCATGAACACAAGAGAATGTTGTGCCATCTATAAGGATTTGTAGAAGATTATGCTATTAGTTGCGAGATTATGTGCGCACGCGATGTGGACTCATAGTTAATAGATCTATGAGAAAATGTGCTCCTGGAGTGAGCTGAGTACGTACACCTACTCATATGTTCTGTTTTGGAGCTTTTCTTTGCTTGAATGACTTATGTTCATCGTTCCAAAGAACAGACAGTGTGAATGAGTAAAATGCATAGCACCAGAAAAACTATGAAAAGCCAGTCGCGTTTCAGTGTAGATACAACGAATTGATAAAGATAGATACCATACCAACAGATATTATACGAGGTACTTAGTCATTTCAGACGGGGCATAAAGGGCATCTACCGGTGCAGTTACAAAAAAAATCATGAGACCACCTATAACTTTTGGAGTACGTAAGTAATTATGTAGGTAGTAGGTACGTAGGCTGTTTGGTAACAACACAAAAATAACCTACCATACCCTGCTCTATCAGTCCTTCCCAAAGAATTCTGTATTTGACTTCCTTCGTCGGTTTAACTGCGTATCTAATGCAGTTTCTGCTACCTACCTCCAAAATAAGTTAATTTTGATTTTAATAGTTAAATAGACTACAAAGAAACGCTACCCAATTCGCCACCTTAACAAACATAGTCTTCTTAAACAGGTGTCAAAAATAATAAGCAAGAGATTAAATTGTGCTCACCACTGTACGACAGCTTATGACAACAAAAACTGGCATTGACACGCCGTCGAGTATAATCGTTTAATATTAAATCTATGTTTTATTGGTAAAACGTTTGATTTTCGTACGAAGTGTTTGCGGTCCAATTAGCGATCTTTGTATAGCGAAGGTGTTTCTTTGGTAAGCATAAGCATGAACAAATTTTATGGAGTATGACATGGACAGGTTTTCGGTATTTTTTTTGTTTTCCTTTCCATCTTGTTGTGTATCGTCATTGGCCAGTAAACGTCTGCCACCGAACATCACCATAATTTCTATAGTTTTCATCGGATTGGTAATCTCAGTACCTACCTGCATATTATAGGATTAATTAATTAGGATGCTGCTGAGCAATGTATTGATGCATATAAATAAGTAAGTAGGTATTCATAAGTACTAAAGTCCCCGTCACGAGAAGCTATAAATTTTGTAAACAAAGAACTTCTATTAAGTTACGTAGCGAAACAAATAATCCCAAATTCAATCAACTAAAAGTAACATAGACGAAGACGTGTAATGCGAAACTAACGAGCAATTTTACTTGGTCGGGTTATATTTTAGCGATATATTGCGTTGTTCTCTATCGTTTTGTGGTACTGCACGCGTCTGAGTTCCAGTATTTGGGATTATTTGTTGTTGATTGAATTGTCGCTACATAACATATTAGAAGTTCTTTATTTACAAAATTTATAGCTTCTCGTGACGGGGACTTTACCTTACTGGTTGTCATGTAAGAACTTATGTTATGTATGTAGAGGACAAAAGAGACGAGGTAGAAGTGCAGTTAAGTACCTAAACCATTTATGCTAAAGTGGTTAACAGGCGAATTAACGTCCTTATCATTCATAATATATTGTAAAAAATGGTACCTAAGTACGGCGTCGATTTTTGTCGGCCATAAAATTGATTTTTCTCACAAACACTTTTTACGCATTGTGGGGCCAAACTACCTTTTTTCACCCCTAGGTGCCATGGGGTGAAATATTATGTTCAGAAATCGACACGGCAATTTTTGGTAGCACCTCTCTCTGTTATGATTTCTTAAAATAATTTGTGACGATATTATCGTGCACGTTCACGTCACGGTCTCACGATAACACACTTAACACAGGGAAATAAAATGTATAGAAATACTCGTACTTATATGAAGAAAATTATAAAAGTGCATTTGGTGCGCTATTATAATATTTCTAACGTCACGATATTATCGTGAACGTCCACGTCCATAAAATTTATGGAAATACTTATGTGCACGTTATGTTATAACGTTATCTTGGTGGGAAAAAGCGTCTCACGTCGGGCTTGGAGTGGACGTGGACGTCCACGATCATATCGTCACGTTAGAAATTATAAAAGCGCACCATGGCTGTTGGTTTTATAGTTTATTTGTACCTACCTACTTACAGTATTTGCCGAACACATATAAAATTATTTATTACGACTTTTATTGCAATATTAATCACGATTTTTATGATCCAAATCTGAGATCCTAATCAATTAATACATTAATAGTGAAGCTTTTATGATTTTCTTTAGGCATTTATTATATCATTATATTATGTAATACCGTAGATAGATACCGTAGCAATTAAGTGGTATCTAATTCTTGTTTTACGATACTTACCAAGTAATTTAGATTTAGCACCTAATACCTAAGTAGATTATTCATAATTACTACACAATCTACAATAAAGAGGCCATTGTAGATTGTGTAGTATGAATAATCTACTTAGGTATTAGGTGCTAAATCTAAATTACTTGGTACATAGGTACTTAGCTCATACTAAGTTAAGTGAGTAGATAAGTAGGTACATAACTTGCGAACAACCAATCTTTAAGTTAACATATTGTTGAGGCAATCCTCGGGAATGTATGGCCGTTTATCAATGCCTTCCTTCAGTAATGACCGTTCAATAAATAACGGTCGCTATGACCAATTTATACGACTTGTGACTTTATGAACATAACAACTAACATCAGGGGTAACAGAAGGGTTAGACAGAGATGCACCTGTAGTAGGTACACCCACATTTCGTCCCTTGTAATAGGGGGTGAGCCTATTGCCATCAACCGGACATGAATCTTCAAGCTTCGTGCAGACTAGCGCGACGCAACAGCGCGACGCGACACCGGTTATTGTTATACCCTCGAGTTTTCTAAGAAATTGTATTGTTCGAGTCGCGTCGCGGCGTCGCGTCGCGGCGTCGCGTCGCGCTGGTCTGCACGAAGCTTAACTCCGGGCTGCTACTAAGAAATTCCAGATGGAAAAACTCAATAACACTTTCCCTGAGCCGGGAATCGAAACCAGGACCTCATGTTCAGCAGTAGCGCTTGTGCCCACAACACCAACGCAGGAGCATACTTTATGGAGTTGCTCATACTTTTATGCTTCCTTAACATTTTAGCTGTCTAGTACTAGTTAATATGGATTTAAACTAAATAGTTTGTGGCCGATTGTAATCTGCGGAAAAGTCATACCTTACGCTTCCTACAGCTTTGTAGTTTGCAGTAAATTCTTCAAAGCTTGAATAAATAAGGTAATTACTTAGATGCGAAATTTTGAATTTTACTGTAAGTACCTAATAGATCAGTGGTAGTCCTAACCCTATTGTTTTCTACATATCTAAGTCATCATGCTCCTGCCATTATGTCAATTTATTTGGCGCCGGCGCGCGGCGCAACGTGTTTTTTCTTCCATACTTCTCTATTAGTCGTCACCTCTGTAGTCACCCCATTTCTAGTCATATCATATAATCATAATAATAAATCTTTATTTATCTCAACATCATATTACAGCCACTGGTTAAAAAGATGCACAAACTGGTAAATAATTCTGAAAAGCCATATTTGTTACGGTCGCGAATCATATTATATTCAAGATACAACCGGACACTGACCTGCGAATTGCAAAAAACGTAAGAAAATTTGAATTTCGGGGGCTACCTTAGCATATCCCCCTTAAATAGAGAAAGGTATCTGGGGTAGGAGGATCCTGAATTACAGATCACCCGGTTCTGGACACATGTTAATTTACAAGTCAAGATATTGTAGGCATGATAAAAGTTCGAAATAATAAAAAAAACAAAACAGTCAAAGATAAGCAGAGCAAGTCAATATAAAACTCAAAGCAATATACAAATTATTCACTGATACGTACTTGGTATTTAAATACGAAAATAAAATAATAATGAGCATTAAAAAAAACGAAGAATAGAAATGGGGAAATGAATAATGTTGTGTGTATTGAATGTTTTTAAGTGTAGGTGTATGTGTGGGCGTTCATCACTTCATCTTTTACACAGTCCACCCATGGTTTCTTTGGTGTCTCCGTACTATTAGCCATCCAAATACATACTCAATACGTTCCTCACGACATTGTTTCTATATCTATGTACTTAAGTATATTTATGCGGGTTATTCCACTAATCCCCATTGATAATCCCCATCAATGGGGATTTGTGAACTTTCTTGTTCACAAAAGACTCAACTAAACAAAAGTTCTAACATAATTAATCACTAAGTTACGTTATAGTAATTTAAAAATTGATCTCTAAAAGATTATTATTATTATTAATTTGTGGTAAAGTTTGAAATATTTTACACTTAGCCTGTTAATTTAGCCATTACTTTAATTTGTTAGAGTATAAAAATAATCAAAGTGGCCTTACCTCCGTAAGAAATAAAGACTTCGTGATTCTTATAAGTTGTTTGTATTTTATTTTTAAACCGATGGGGATTGTTAATGGGGTTTAGTGGAATAACCCATTTATGCATACCTACCTATCTGAATTTTTTTCGTACAAATTATTTAGTTACTGCGTCTTTTTCATAATAAGGTACCTACGTACTGAAGGAATAAAATTGTACAGTAATATTTATTATTATTGTTCATAACTTTAATCCATTTTAGATTTACTTCAAAAGTTCAAACCGTTGTATAAAACGAAATCATGCAATGCTAATAAAACAGAACTTTACTGCAGTTAACATTTACTCGAGGTTCGACTATCGAGTGGAATACCTACCTATAGTGTTTACTCGATTCCTCTTTAGGATAATAACTAAGTTCCTATTTATAAACGTAGGTACCTGTAAAACTTGTTCGGAAGCGCGCGAAGAAAGTCGTTGTGTTCATCCGTTTAATTCCTATCACATGATGAGTAAAAGTGGGGCACCTATACTTCTTTCGCGACTATCTGTAACTGCCCTATGATTCATAGTGTGTGTGTGTGAATAGAAGTTATGTGACAGATGGCTGGACAGTGGGACACAAATTAAATAATATTTGAGCACCTTGGTACAGTGGGCTCCAGAGAAAGCTCACCCCTAGCAATGTAAAAAACAATGCAAGGGGGTGAGGTTTCTCTGGAGCCCACTGTACCTACTACATAAATACGTCGACAGCGTGTAGCTGAGCCTAGTTTTCGGTGCTCTATTTTTTTTTCAGAAATGTTTTTTAATTGCCTTTTTCCATAGATACGCCTGTTTCACCCCTTTTTTCTGTTGCATTCTCTGAGGATACGCACTAATACTCACCCAAAGAAAATTTATTGAAAAATGGAAAAGAATTTGTATGAAATTAATTAATTTGAAATTAGTTCCAAATTCTGTCCCATTCCGAAGCTTATAATAGACATAGGTATCTAATAGGCTACTAGGCTACATGTCTTTTTCCCATAGTGGATACCCCCCTGGGAACAAGACATTATACAGTATGGTGACATAATAAGTATCCCAAGGTGGTAAAGCAGGCCCTATAGTTATATTGGTCTAGTAGATGAAGGGCAATACATATTGGATGATTATGAAAAGGATTTATTGGGTTGTATTGGCATGTAACCTCTATGTACCAAATAGGTAGGTATTCAAGCACAATTTCTACCAAGACCTACGGCATTTTATTGTTCACCGAAACAACAACACGGCCGCTCTTACAAAGTAGTATTTTTTTTCTCGTTGCAATGTCAACTACTTGCAGTGTTTACAAAATTAATTAACGCCTTAGATAGCTCTAGTGAAGTTTAACGGCTGCTGCAAATTGAGCTAGTAGCCAGTAGTTTATGGTTGCTAAAATAAAATAGAAACAAATCATTTCACAGTTCGAATTAATTTTTTTTTTTTTTTTTGCATTGTTTACTCATTATACCTAGTGAATTAAATATTTAGATATTCTAACAAGCACTCATTCTATAAAGATGGTTAGAGACTAGAGACTAACTCTGTAGTAAATCCGAAGAGATTGATCGATATTGGACACAGCATTCGGTTCCTACAAAGTTATTGTTCGAAAGATTTATTACAATCTTTTATCATTACTACACGACAGAATGCTTACATATGCATGCTTTTTTTCATAGATTCTTTTGATGATGAAATGTGAGTGTATGGAGCTTTTGCCCAAACAGCCCATCACCGGAACCTATACATAATTTTATATGAGAATGAAATGGCTGAACGTTTCAGTTTGTAAGCATATACTTAGTAGGTAAGTACAAAGTAAAAAATCTGGTAGGTGTGTTGATCATTGTATGTTTTATGCAAATAAATGATTATTTTATTTTATTAATAATATTTTCTTAGGATGGGTGGGTGTTAGAACCGTATCGAAATCTTAAGGAATTATAAAGTTAAAGTACCTATCTAATTTTATATCCAAATATTATTTTTACTTACCTATTTTTTACAAACTTTTAACTTACCATGTTTAGAAGACGAATGGTTCTGTTTTGTTTAGCTGCTACTGTTCCAAACTCGTGGTCAGAGACAATCACAAAACTGGCACAAAGAATTAAAAATATGAAATTGTTTTAATTTTCGAAAATACACATTCGTTTCCCGCCAAAAACATTGGTGAGGTACGCATGCGCGACGTTACCGCGCGTCGAAACTTCTGCTCACGCTCTATGCGGCCTGCAACCGCTCACCCACCGACCGTTACTCCCGGGGAGAATCAAAGCACGTAATGCGCCTTATGAAAGCGATGGCCGTGAAAGGTTAGAATTTTGTACACTCAGCCATTTACTATAAACTTTTGCTGACCGCTGAACTGTCTCCTAATGTACCTTGCTGCGTCGAGAGAAAGGTGCAATGCAGGTCATTCTCTATACTGGTCAATTTTATTGCAGAAAGTCATCAGAAAATGCATTAGTGCACTAGGCCCACTCCGCCCACAAGACCGCGTGACTTGAGTTGAGATGGGCGCGGAAAAGTCGCTTTGATATTATGTAGTCGATGGCACTAATTTTCTTTGAACACGTGTGCATTCACCATAGGAGGTTGTGTTGTTTCATACTTACGTAATATTTAATTTGAAGGTAAGTAGGTAGGTACATTACCTAGATAGGTACTTTTATTATTCTTGACTAAGTACGTATCATGTAGGTAATAAATAATTAATTGAAAGTCATTAGAGATCCTTAGGTAAGTAATAAATAATTGAAAAACAAAAACGGAAAAGCCCCTTAAAAAATATTTGTAATCCAAAGAGAGTAAACAAAATACTAAGTTTGTTTCGGTGTCCCTTAGTAGTCGGATAGGAAACACCGATCTGATATAGTTTTTAGTTTATTACTAAGCCTCCGCTGTCCGTCCGTCTGTCTGTCAGCGGGCTGTATCTCATGAACCGTAATAGGTAATCTATAAATTATTATTTTCACAGATTGTGTATTACTACACTGCCGGTATAACACAAATAATAAGAATTTAATAAAGTTAATAATTAATTTGGGGGTCCCCATACAAGAAATTTGTGTGTTTTTTCACTTCGTGTGCGATTCCGACTAGCACTTGGCCGGTTTTTTTTAATATTATTGGCGTATTTTTATACTTGTATCTACGTGTATGAACCTACTTGCAGAAATAAACATCATTGAGCTATCATCATTTAACATTTATCGCACCTACGGAAAACTACAGCAAAGGGCTCTTCGTAATTATAATTAAGTATAATCTAAAGAACTACATCATCAAATTTACTGAAGTCAAGCATATGGATATATAAATAGGTAGCTTGTTTATTCGGTGCACACAAAAGATATAAATAAATAAATAGCACAACTTATAAAAATGCGCTTAAAGAATAACGAATTTAAAAGCGAATTAATGAATATTAGTAAATAGCTACAAGGTGCCAGCATACAAAAAAAAGAAAACAAGACCCTATGATGAACCGATGAGGTTTACTGCGACGTGCAAGAAAAAAGGTCTGCATTCTGGCGCAGTTAGTCGCTTTAAATTATCATTATGCAGAAATTAGATATTTGTTAGATAGTTATACCGTACCACCCAGGAGCATCCCCGCGAGAAAGTTTCAGCGAAAAGGAAATCAAAGAAATTATAATCAAAATTTTAAAAAAGAATAGTACTAGCTTTTGCCCGCGTGTGGGTCGGAAATTGTCCCACGGGAACATACACACTATTTGTTTGGTTGGACCTACAAAATTAGTTTGATGAAAATAATAGAAAAACGTTTACAAATGTAAGTAGGTAGGCAACCGTTGTTGCCAAGTATTTTTCATTCGGTGCCTTATTTACGAAATTCTCGATATCTTTTGCTCGAGAAAACTTTTTTCACGCCGGTGGATAATTTCTTGAGAAAAGCCGACAAATTTACATATTTTTTTATATTGACATTATGTCTTGTCTGTTTAAAACCTAACTGACGAAGATATAAAATACTTGGCTGTACCATAGAGAACTTACTTATTCCATGATACTACTGGACATGACAGACATCATCATCACAAAATCAAGATGTCAACAGACACTTGACGCAAAATATTATTAAGTATTATATTTTTCCTAAATGTTTAATTTCATAGGTAATATACGCAATGAGTTATTTAATGATTTTATAGACATTTTAGATTTCATATCATTGGAAAGTCTCAATTTATATGACAAAATAACTGATAATTTAATAGTCGTACTCCGTACAAAATTCAGTAAACCTCGATGTGGTGACAAGTTTTTAGTATAAATTAGAATAAGTCATTATTATTAAACAGCATTCAAAATTCTAGTGCAAAGTAGGTACTTAGTTAAATAATTCACAATGGAAAGTGAAACAGTCATCGAAGGTGCTGAGAATGAGACACCCGCCATTGGGGCTGGTGATGTTGAGGAAAGTAAAGCTGGTGAAGGAATCGCAGTAGCTGAAGGAAGCGAGGCCGGAGGGGTAGGCGAAGGTGCCGTGGATGGAGAAACAGGTGAAACTGCTAGAAACGAAGAAGTGGGGGGAGAGCATGTAGAAACTGGACATATAGAAGGTGAACATGTAGAAGGTGAACATGTAGGTGAACATGTAGATGGTGAACATGTAGAAACCGAACATGTAGAAGGCGAACATGTAGAAGGTGAACATATAAAAGGTGAACATGTAGAAACTGAACATGTAGAAGGTGAACATGTAGAAGGTGAAGGATTAGAGGGAGAACACGTTGAAGGAGAACCCGCTCAAGGCGAAGCTGTGGAAGGGGAACATGTTGAGGGTGAACAAGCGGAGGGAGAAGCAAAAGAGAAGGTCGAGGGAGAAGAGCTTATGGGCGAAGGATTGGAAGGCGAATATGTTGAAGGTGAAGAAACAGAGAAAACCGAAGAAGACCTATTACCTCCACCCGAGGAAGTTGTGGAAGAGGAAGAGTATCTTCCGGAACCACCTCCAGATCCTGCTGCACCTTATGATTTCAGTGATTCTAAGGAAGCTATGAAAGCACCCTTTGAATTACGACCTGATCAATTAGCCGAAGTTGAACAGCTATGGGAATATTTTCAGAATTACACTCCAGCTTATTCTGATTTGGATGGGTATATCACCGAGACAGAGCTGATTTATATGTTAAAAAGTCTTCTTATTATGACGTATACAGTAGAACAACTCCAGGAGTTAGTAGAATATTGTTGTAGACCACCTCATGAAAAAGGACATATCTTTTTTGACCAGTTTGTTAAAATGGTTACAATAAGGCAAAGAGACTTTCCCACTGAAGAAGAGATTCGTTCTGCATTGCAAGTTTTTGACCCTGAGAAACAAGGATTGGTGGATCGCGAAGGAATTAGAGAAATATTGACTAAACAAGGTCATAAAATGACACCAAAGATAGTAGATAATCTCATTAAAGAAGTAGATATAAGTAATGATGGTACAATAGGTATAGAAGATGTAGTTGGGACAATGTGTATTGATTTAAATCCAGAAGACATGCAAATGCTTAGAGCGTCTGTGTACCCTCCAAAGGAAGGCGAGGGCCCGGAGATGGAGTTGGGAGAGGATGACTTGTAGAAACTTTTATGATGTTCAACACAAACTCTTAAAATATTTGTATTTGATTTGAAAACTTCAATAAAAACATAATTGTAATAACATTCCTCATTTTTTTTAATTTGGTATATTCCTTTATGAGTTTTTATGGCACGTGGCCGACGTGCCCTATGAACTAAGGAATATATGTAAATAAAATGACGTAACCTAAATCATGTTGCCGCCAAAATGTTAGGATATTGCAGATAGTTACCCATTTAACATTTGAAATGATAATCATCACGCTATTCCTTTATGGAGCTAAGCAGTTAATCATGAAATATAAGAACAGCAATTAATGAAGCGGTTGCACGACTTCTTTCCAAAGCAGTGGTTGTAAGATCGATTCCAACTCATGGTATATTTTGTGATTCTTTTTTTTATATCAACTGTTGTTTTTTTTTTTTTCATTTTGTAGTACTAATATGTATATAATAGTTAGTCATTAATTAATACTTAATTCACTAAAATTGTAAACTTGGTAAGCAGTAGGAAATTGCTACAGATTTGTCCTAGCGAATTTAAAATCTGTGTGTGGACGTGAAATTTTGAAGTCGCTACAAGTGTAGTACCTAGAACTATTTACCAGTTTTTACGCTCTGTAAAAATTTACTAAAAGAAATAAATGATCACTATTTTTAATACTATTCGCGGTTATTAATTCCCATTGTCGTTTGCGTTCCTGAGGACTATTGATGATGCAGAGTATGCCAAATTCCGCGCTGCCTGCGTAGCAGGTCACCTTTTTGACGGTGACCAACACCGGGAGAAGGCCAGCGTCAGCGACAATCCCAGTAGTCTGCGGCATTTGTTTGCCATCATTTTAGTGTTTTGTGGTATCGCAAACCCAGTTCTATTATGGGAGAAATATTGGCATCATCTATCTGAAGACTTTTTATGAACTTTGCGGCGTACCATCGAAGAAGTTCATATCTAACCACCGTTAGGACTATTCTTGCTTGCAGCGCTCGGCAGCTATAGTACCGGGCCGGTGACAGATGTGGTCATCGTGTTCACGGGATTTTGTTTTGAAACTGGGTAGATGTGAACTTCTTTGATGGTACCTACTACTGAAGGTGACATGGAAAAAAATTATGAACACGTTATATTCGTAAACAGCTGTCTTAATTCACATAACAAGACGTGGTAATTTCCATCGGTGGCAATCCACTGATCGAGTATGGGTTAACGGCTCCGCAATCATGGGCACATCAAGACCGCGGAAATTGGGAATACGCCGGCGCCGCCGCGCCGCCGAAACAAATTATGATCCAGGCGCAATGAGTAGTACCATCTTCTATGTTCACCTCAAAGTAAATGGGGCAAGGGACCTTTTTAACACCGTTCTCCAAAGTGTTGGGCTCAGTCAGGGTAAAAAAAAAATCTTGGATGCTCCTGGTGGAACAGGAAAAACATTTAGTACCACTGGCATCCTTGGGAGGTCAGGAGGCAAGCCAAAATTGCAATCGCGGTAGCGTCATACAGAATCGTTGCCAAACTGCTTCCTGGTGGTAAAACAGCGCACACCATATTTAAAATTCCTCATCGATTTAGAGTGCAACGAAACGCCTGATTGTGAGGTGTCACGCCAACATTGACAAGAGGCGCGTGCGATTGCGTTTTCATCGTATGGGATGGATTGATTATAGCAAATAGGAAAGGAGTGGTAGCTGTACTAAACATAACCGTGCAGGACTTCCGCAGAAACCAAGACATGATGGATGGTGTCACAGTTCTGTTTAGTAGCGAATACTACCTGTAGCGACGCGAGGTTAGGATATTGCAGTTACCGATTTTTTTTTTTTAAGTAAATGATTATCATTACGCTATATTTTTTGGAGCATATGCAGTCAATCATGAAATATTATAAGAACGACTATTTTAGCTAACTTTCAACAACAGCAAAAAAGTAAGCGATTGGACTATTGCTATGCAAATCTTTTACTTTACTAATATGTATATAAAAGTTCGTAGAACGTATTAATTCAATAAAAAAGGAAAACTTCGCAAGGAATGGGAAATTGCTACGACACGTCACAAGCACTTTACAGCCACAAAACATTCAAGCTTTTTTACTGATAATTTTAGAGCTAAAGACTAGAAGAATAAAATGTTTTTTTACAGGTCATACAATAGACCTAATGAAAAAACAATATTATTAGTGCTATTTACTTTAAAAAGCATATTGTAAGGTAGTTCAATATCACAAAAACAAATATATGCATGAAATACTTAATTTAATTTTTGGTAAGTACTATTTTAAGGTTTTTGGAATTATTTTAACATTATTACCTAACAAGAATGAAATTAATGTGGTGATGCGTGGAACTACGTCTGACGAGGCGAATGGTTCGTTGAAAAGGTCGACTCTATGGTTGCGAGTTCATAGACTGCGCTTGGCCATCAACATGCGAGCTTGGCTTGACATAAAAATCTCCGATGTGCACTTGAGGAGAGTGGCCAGGTGGCTCTACCAGAGACTCTTGGTAGAGTAGTTCCTATTCTAGAAAATCTGATTCGTCTGGTGTACGGGAATATCAGTACGAGAGAATTCTTGGGTGCGTGAATGGGCCATTTTAACCCCCAAAAATGATGAAGCTGCAGCGATCAACCACAGTATTCTCTTGCAAATTGAAGGGAGCGAAGTATCCCCCCCCCCCACCCCCCGTAGAGATTTAAAAAAATATAGCCAAATGCAGAGCAACCAAATTCCACATTCTTGACCGATCATGCCCGCTGACGAATTCGTCGAAACTCGATTGAAAGGATGTTGACTGGAAAAAAAAAACTATTGGGTCCGTTAGCCAGATAATAAAAAAATATTTGACACGTATTTTTTGCTATAACATATTAATAAAAAATGGTTTAGATAAAACGCATTAAAGTTGGGAATTGGGGGCTCGCTACGTCACAAGACAGTATAAAATCTACCGGCCAGTGACGTCATGACACATTTTAACACATTGCCTACTCAATGTGCTGCCCTAATCTTATGAGTACATACGTAAAAAAAGAAAAAATATAGTCTACATGATGGAAAAAGATTTTTTTCTGTCCACATCCCTATTCTGTTCCAAGAAGTCCTATCTATTGTTAAAGCGGGGCGAGGGGGAGTGGGGAAGCAACATCGCCGCCGCCGCGCCGCCGCGCCGCTGCGCAGCCGTCGCCGTCACTGTATCTCATTCAATCTGTCTCTGTCCGTCATTCACTCGTGCGACATCGTGCGTCACGGCATTTGTTATTGAATATTAACTCGTGATAATTAAATAAATTCCTAGTCTAGACAGTTACTGGGTCCACATTCATCAACATGGACATCAGAAAGTTGTTTGAGTTATACGTGATTTTCTTTCGTATTTTCCGTACAATCACCTCAATTGTTTTTGTAAAATATAAATAACTCAGCAAATCAATATTCCCATGAGAAAATGATCTATACTAAAAGTTGAATAAGTACCGGGACATACTGAAACTAGTTTTCGTATAATTTGTGACCGACACAAAAGTAAACTTATGCACAACAATAGCGGTTTGTCGACGAACAACTGTGCTGCCACCTTTGATGAGCTTTCAGTTTTTAACCCATTGACCATTGCCATCCAAAGGACATACTCTATGCTCTCCTTTATGGTCTCTTAAACCTCGGCCTCGGAACAATAACTTAGTTATTGTTCCGAGACCTCGGCATTGCATTTTGCATCTGTTAACTGTTACACTCAATGTGACACTGTCAGTCTGTAACGTATAAACACACACATGACATTAATGACAGTTACTATTTCACTGTCGCTTCGCTTGTGTCAGAGAATTTTTGTTTGTGCTTTCGAAAACGCAGCGATTTAATTTAGAATTTAGATTTACACGTACAAAATGAAATATTTAATATTATTTCTGACATTTCTATCGTTTTTAAGTGATAGTAAGTACCCCATGCACGTAAAATCATTTCTTTTTAAACTGACTATGGGTGTGGTTTTTGAATACATTGTTGACTGTCGATAGACTATTCAAGTAATCAAGTCTATTGTAAATCCATAATGTGATGCATTTCAGAAAATAATACTTTTTTGAAACTACATAGATTGGAAAGTCTGTAAACTAAGTACCTACTTACTAAACAACAATATTTTTACTGAAGAGTTCTCTTCAGTAAAAATATTTTGAAAGTGCAATGCTAGAGCATTGCACTTTCAAAATATTATCTTAACTGAAATATATAAAAAACTTAGTACATACTAAACATAAGTAGCTACCCAACTAATATTTGTTTGACTTTTCAGGTTTAGCACTATGGTGCTATCAATGTACAGCAGCTACTCCAGGGTGTATGGAACCGTTCAACTGGCGCGGAGTGGGCTACCTTGGTAACCCATGTCCTGATAATGAAGACATTTGTGTCAAACTTATTGAAAGAAAAGGAGGTAATATTATAATAATGATAAACCTATTTTTCACATAGAAAAACCTCATTGATCATTTCTACCCAAGGAATTCGAATTACTCTAGGAACACCTTGTGGTGAACCCCCTAGTTTCTACTGCATTTTGCAGAAGAAAAACATTAATTCTTCTCCTGGGTGAATTTTAGGTTTTGGTCCGCAACCCATTTTCATAAGTCAAACATTTTCCGTTTCAGCACAAGAAGTGATAACAAGGGACTGTTTGAGCAACTTCAGGGCATTCCGGACAGACATACCTGCTGATACATATGAAGGGTGCCGACCAGCTGCAAGGGATGTGAATTTAGCCAACTATGTCAATAACACTATAAAGGAACTTGACATTAAAAGGTGAATATTGTATTTATTCTTAACTGAATGCTTGTTGTTCTTGGTAAGCAAGCTATCTTGCCTTTTTATGGCCATTGTGTAAAACTTGCTCATTAACTGTGCTGTAGTGTAGCTATTCCAATTAATGAATAACAATGTTTTTTATTATTTGGAATACGTACAATATCTTAAATAATTTTCTTCTATTATTCTTATTTCATTGCAAACATAGGTACAGTACAACAATTTTCTTAATATCCCTCGGCAAACTTCGTGTTTCGTTAGTCGTCGGATTTCTATCAGTTGCCCTTAACACTTGTTGTATGTATTGACTCCAACTTCTGAGCCAGCGTTACCGTCAACCATAATTACCAAGTGCAAAGGGCAACTGATAGAAATCCGACGACTGACGAAACACGAAGTTTGCCGAGGTATATAAAGAAAATAGTTGTACTGTATTTAATTGATGTATTTTTTTTTTCTGATTTACTTCGTTTGTTTCAGGGACTGGTATGACGAAACAGTGTGGTGTTTCTGCTTCCTCGACCACAGATGTAATGGTGCAGCAAATGTATCAACAATGGCATTACTAATCCCATCATGCATTGTGCTTCTATTCACTAAAATGTTGTTCTGATATCCAGTTAGCATTGTCAATCATTGATGTTTTACATAAAACATGGATTGAGTAGAAACTTCTGGGTAAGTTATTTAAAAACAAATAAAACTTCTATGAAGATTTTAACTAGCAAGTTAAGTATTGAAAAAATGAATCTCTTTCCATTCTTTTATTTTCTATTGAATTTCTTTTTCCTTCTTACAAGATGCAAGTTTCTTGCCTGTAGCATACAATCAAATTGAAGCAATAAATGACTTGTAGTATACTAAACACCGGTTAGATGGTGTAAGTTTAATTTTTGCTTCAATTATACCACAGGCGATCAAATTGCACCTTGTAAATCAGGCATAAATATCAGAACTTCACTTGTAAAGTTTTAAGGTTTACAAAATACTGGCAGTAGATTTAAAATAAAAATGCACAAGTGACCTTATTGTAAAGCAATTTTGTAACAAGACTTTTCTTAGTACATGATGTATTAAGATAGATCTGAAATCAATAATTTTTAAGTAGGCACTACTTATTATAGTTATAAGGCAACTAAAACACTTATATACAATTATTGTTTATGTGCAGCTGCAATCTAGTGTCTAATAATATTTTTATGAATAATTCCGTCCAATAGATTTTTTATAATTATGTTTTATTAGCTACTTAGGTTTAATACATAGTTAGAGATAAGAGTAGCTCATTGAACATTGTTCTTTTACATAAGACTGTAGTTTTGTACGCAATAATTATATGTATTTTTACACAATTGTATAATGAACTAATAGCAAAAGATTTATAAGAATTATTATCAGATCACAGAAACCTCAAAATAATATAATGGCTATTAAAAAGATAAATAAACAATTTTACCAAATTATTCGTTTTCTTTCGACAAAATTGCTCATGAATTCTAATTTCCAATTGCATGCTGCGATGCTTTCTGCTTTGTTCTGAAAAAATGTTTATAAAAACGCAAATTGCATTTGTGTCACAATAAGGCCAGTGACCAACATGAACATCTGTAACAAAATGTTTGCGTCTAGTTGCCACATGTCGTACACGGAGAATCGCGGTGGTGTTTCTTCTATAAGCTTTAACATTCTCTTTGATTTTTCCCTTAGTCTGCCTGGAATGCAATAAAAAATGGTTATAAGTAAACTAAACTTAAAAAAATTGTCACTGCCTTATTTAGTTATTGAGGGTATTTCCCTCAATAACTAAATAAGGCAGTGACAATTTTATTAAAGAACCATTTGTTGAGATGGTTTGTTGGGCAGCTAACATTGTAACTGATTAGATATTATGAATTGTTATTACCATCATAATGTATAGACATAGCAGTTATCACCAACCGCTTGGTTTCCTTCACCTCTCTCATAAATAATTCACAGCGGATTCCCAGCAAAATTGCCATCACCAAGTCGATTACTGTGAAAAATGATGGCGTCAGGCTATCCCACAGTCCTACTGTCTGTGAACGTAAAACAAGCATTAAGTCAGAAAGAGACCGATTTAATTATTAAAATACCTACTTTTCGTATTGAAACGTTGATGGTGCGGTGAGGGGGTGGTTCTACTTTCTCGAATGTGTCATATGTACAATCGAAGAACTTCATATCTAAGCAGTTTGAAAACAAAATCCCGTGAACACGATGACCACATCTGTTACCAGCGCGGTGCATAGCCGCCGAACGCTGCAAGCAGAAATAGTCCTTACGGTGTATAGATATGAAATTCTTGGATGGTACATTATAAATTTTAAAAAGACATAATAATATGGGTAATTGTGTATATCCTCCTTAGGCGGATATTACACTATCATATTATGTTATATAACTATCTACGAAGCTCAAAAAATACCCTTAGTTATTTTCCAATTTCATTATAATGTCAATTCCATAGATATGATAGTGTAATACGTCCTAAGGTTAAAATCGCCGTCTTAGAGGGGTATTACATTATCAATTATCTCGGATCCTATATAGGATCCTATCTTTGATCCTACATATTTGACGTCTAGGATCATATCTGTGTATTACATTATCAATTATCTAGGATCCTATTTTTTTGGCATATGTGGTTGCAATCGTCGATTAAAACAAAATACTGAAGCCTTTCGGCAAACAATATAACAAATAGAACTTAGAACACTAATGAAGCCACAAAACAATGAATTCCCGGCTGCCCGGCAGCAGTTTGATTTTTTTTTAGTACAGCAGTGTTGCCAACAAATAATTTTAGAATTCCAAAGCGTATTGTGAACTTAGGCCAAAATTTCGTTGTGCTTACTTTTTATCCGTTAATAAAACCGTCAACTTAGAATGTGGCAGTAGCAAAACTGAAAAGGCAAAATCACATAATTTTATGGACGGATTTTGTATCAGGAAATTATGAAAATAAATGTGAAAATTCAGTATAATTATAATATTCAATATGGCAAGACCTGTTTCTGTGATCCTATCTAACAACAAATGTCAAAAATCTTTGATCAAAGACGATTTGAGTCATATGTTTGTATTACATTATCATTTAAATATGACTCAGAGATCTAGGATCCGAGATAATTGATAGTGTAATACCCCCCTAACTCCTGAAAGATAGCGAAAGTATCTATGCAGTATAGAGAAAAAAATCATCGGGCGGTGGCCGAGAAGATAACTGAGAGTGAGAATGATGAGCAATCTCTTAACTTTGTTACGGTATTTTTTACTTTGACTTACATCATTTTGTACGGCAAAAAGTAAAAATTCGAATGTCAAAATACTCGATGCAACCAGCTTACAACAAAACACGAAGATCTGAAAAATCAAAATGGATTAGTAAATTAAATAGTAAGTAGTATTAGTATCTTCTATACTAATCTAAACTAAAAAAAGATTTGACTTTTTGTATGTTTGTTTGTAATTAATAAACTCAAAAACTACTAGACCGATTTAAAAAAATCTTTCACCAGTAGAATGCTATATTATCACTACGTAGCATAGGCTATAATTTATAAATATAACACACGGGCGAAGCCGCTGGCGGGAGTTAGTAAAAAATATTTTTACTCACTTGGAATTTGTAAATGTCTTGAAATTTGAAAAAGCCGTCCATTAATTGCTTCAAATAAACATCAGTATCGCTTGATATGAAATTATGAGTTTCAGCAGCTAGGCGCCTCAAAACTATTTTCGTAGGAAATAATGAAGAAAATAAATGCTTTCTTGAATACAAAATCTCTTGCGTCTTCTTTTGGTCCAAATAGTTTTTAATGATTGCATTCAAGAACCCAGCACGTATGTAAAAATACATAAAAATATTTGAACAGCAGACTAATTCCATGACGAAGCTGAGTTGAGAATATGCTATTCCTAAGTACGGCCAAAATGCAGCTGTTCCTTTTGCACCAGCTAGACCGAGAAGTGCAATGAAGAGAGTCAGAATCGACGCAAGCGTAAAAATATTTATCCTAACTATCAGACCAGTGATACTTTTGTTACGATGTATATTCATACACCTATCGATTTGTTGCAGTTTCACGAAAAAATCTACATTGGCATCTCCGTTTATGAAACGCACGTGAATGATATTACATATAAATGTTAGCGTCTGCAATCCAGTTACACAAGTGCTCAGATAGTAGATAGTTTCGTTATCAAAAAGGATTGTATCATACTTGTGGATCACGACATAGTCTAACCCTAGGAGCAGAATTACGCTGAGTAACGTAGAGCATCTTTGAACAAACGATGGCGTCGTCACAAACTGGTCTTTGATGTCCACACGGGTGGAAGTCATCAGCATTTGGAAACTGTACATAAGTCTTAAGGACGTTAGGAATTCTTCGTCAAGAATATCTTTGGAAAGATATTCGATTTTAGCGGTATCTTTAATTTTCTTCATAACTGATGCCAAATCCTAAGTTCTAGTTTATTTGTAAATAGGTGCACTTATAGCAAAGCAAACTGTAGCAGTACGATGGTGTAACTCGCGGTTATAGCTAATAGATGTAGTGGCATTCGGGTGCCCAGCGTACAAATGTTGTAAATGGACACACTCCGTCTTCCTTCCACCAGTAATATGACTTGCTTAGCATGATCACGGGTTCTGCCTGTAAATATAAATATTTCAGTTCAGATTTATTATAAATCATCAATACACCTGGTCGGGACCTGGTGATTTGTAATACAGGCATTTTACGCCTAACTCGGACACCAGCTCCTCACATTGCTAAAAAAAACCAAACACAAATACTACATAATGTGAATTAGAATAAGCTTGTCGTTGTGAGGAGAAATAAAATAAATAAATAAAAATACATTTAGAGATAGTGCCACGAAGACGCGCCCCACTCTTCCTACTCGCTTACAGTACAGTAATCGCGTCTAGTAAGCGCGTCGTTTATAAAATACAATAGACGTATATATATTTAGTAACCTATGCCGCTTAACTATTCCTAGGGACTCATAAAAAACCCTGAACGAAATTGACACGTGATTCACCTCTCAACGAGGCATCATCAGGATGACGATTGACTTGTCCCGAACACGGCGTGGATGCTCGTTGAGAGGTAAAACACGTGTCGATTTCTTACTGGGGTTTTTATGACTCTTAAGCGGAATAGATTACTAAATATATCTACGTCTATTGTATTTTACCTAACTTACTTAATACACAAACAGTAGATAAACAAAATTCAAAAAACTATGAGATAGAATCGAGTTCAATCAGACCGAAAATATCTAGAATTCTAGACCAGTAGATAGTCAGATGCATGTCCGAAGAGGTGTCCCTCTTAATGGGCGATTCACAGATTCTGAGTCATGACCATTTGCGAAGTGCGAATTAAAAATCAAGAGTTCAAGACCAAGATTGGTAAGTACAAACTCAAAGCATTTATTTCAATGAAACCAATACAAGCACTTTTGAATTGTCAAGTGGTCGGTCAGTCAGAAAGATGAAGGTATTCCAAAGCGTAGTAGGTTCATATGGAGAAGAACGGGCAAGAAACTCCATGGACAAACAAACAAATATACTTATTTGTGTGCTTAAGCATTTGATAATAGCCGTACCCCATTTGATTACAAAAGTTAATGGTGACAATTAAAATAATCAAATAAAAAAAACTCATCATTAAAAAGTAAAAGCATAAAGCTTTGTGCAGACTAGCGCGACGCGACAGCGCGACGCGACACCGGTTATTGTTATACCGTGAAGTTTTCTTAGAAACTGTATTGTTCGTGTCGCGTCGCGCCGTCGCGTCGCGCTGGTCTGAACGAGCCTTAACCCTGTCTTTGCTGTCGCGCAGTCGGGTAAAAAGATTAAAGTGTTAGGCGCTTTCGATATAACGTATAAATGATTACCGTCATTAAGGGATGATGAAATGATGTCGATACAAAGTTTCCTTGCTTCCTCTAATTTTCTTGATAATGATTCTGTTTTCAGACATAATGTTAACATTAGGAACTGCTTATTCAACAGGAGAGGCGTCACACACAGCAGCAGATCGAAGTCTGCTACTGCTGCTTTCTGGGGAGTTAAAACAATTTGATTAGTATGGTACGGTTAGCAACGAAACTTACTTATATACCTATTGTTACCAAAACATCGGAATTGAAAGAAAATTATTTGATAATCAGCTATCCAATTACGCAACACATTTTTGTAAACGATTACGACTAATCTGTTTCATTTTGACAGTTTAACAACATTCATGGCGTTATTTACGTTGTAGGTAGAGCAGATTTTTCTTTCGAACTTATAAAGCAATGGATTAGCAATCTGTTTCAAAACTATTCAGATTCTGATTGATCGTGCATTACTTAATTAGGGTATGTACTGGTTTTCAGTATTAATTTCATAGTTTCCACCAGCACACGCAAGAAACATTAGAATTACGAAAACCGCTCTTACTACTACGAAATAAAGGCGCTGTCAACGTCAAATTGTTACCATGGACGTGATGTTTACTGAATATCTTTTTCGTTTTCAGTTATTATCAAATTTTGTTGCTGGTAGGTAGGTATATACCTACGTTATTTTCTAATAATTCTTAAAACGGTAGGTTTATCTGCTTGTTCGGTCTTACCTGTTCTTTCAATGAAGTGACTACGTAATGTATGGATACCAAATTCCAAGCTAAGATTTGGCAGACGAAATAAAATAACTGTTGATAAAAGAGAATAGTTAGATCATTTAAAGTTGTTTACAGATAAACAGTAAACTTGTAAATCATACAAAATTGTAAAAAGTAAGTACCGAAATTATCTACAGGTACTTACCGAGAGTTGAAAAAGTTCTGTAAAATCGGCTAAAGCTTCAAAAACACAATGCATGGCTGAAACCAATTCACCTGGACCTTCATTGACAGGCCTTTCACATGGGTTCATAAGAAAAAACATTCCCTTTTCCATCGGTTCGCTAGTACCTGAAGTTTCTTGTCGTAGTAGATCGTTTATGTAATTTACTCTTGTAATTATTAGCTGTATGATGAAATAAATCTCTACCATTTCAGTGTGCAGCCCCATTACACCCGTTGTCATGATTACCATGAACGGTATACACATATTCCTCATTAACACTGTTTTATACAATACAATCCACAAGACGGTGAAGAAACAAGCGCTCACTATAGTAAAAGTCGACTGCCTTTCAAGCTGCTTGTTTAAACTTTTACTATTCTTCATATTCAGGTATCGTTCTATCTTCTGTAATTTGACGTACATTTGACCAATTTTATTTTCCCTTTGGAGATTATTTCGGAATACTATTAGAACGCCATTTATTCCATTCATTAGGACACCGAGTTTGAGAGTCGAGTTGGCGTATGGAGAGCCAAAACTGTTTTCACAGCGTAGAAAGAAGTATGCAATACAAGCCGTATTTAGTATCCAGAAAACATTGCTGTATACATAGTACCATGTCGATGGGGCTGTAGGGTATCTGTACTTGATATTTACACGGAGAAATCCCAAGACACGCAGTACGATGAAAATCGGTTGAAAAATTCGAATGAAGTCATCGTTTAGCATGTCCGCGGAGAGATCTTCAATATTCCTTACTTTGTTCATGTTATTTATATAAATCTTCACTTCTTTTAAATTGTAGTGAATTAAAGACTAGCACAGAACATAAGTCCTCTATGATAGGTACCTACTAACTTAATGAAACAATTGTTTTTGTTTATCGATTTTAAATAACGACTCCCTCGGGAAATCGAGGCGATAAAAGTTATCGTAGGCCATATTCCAAATCATACTATTTAATTTCAGAGGTAGTCCGTATATTTTTCTATTATTCTTAGTTCCGTATTGAATAAATTTCCTATTATGCTAATGAAATTATAGTAATTCATCTATAATGCTTGATAAAGTGTACGAAATTATTAATGCTATAAATTAGGTAGCTACACCTAATTTATAGACACTGGACCAATTTTAGCGATGATATCATAAGTTGATTTGTTTTATTTGAATTATTTCGTAAATTGTTACCGTTTCCTAAAGCCAAGTTAATGTGAACTTGTACTTTGATACGATACGACCTCTTCCCGTCATATAATACAAAATGCAACCGCGCCGATTTATTCCCGATAATTTAATTGACGCCAATTTAGTGAAGTGTTTTTCTCCTTTATACAAAGTTTTGATGATTCTGGGCTGTTCAAGAATTAGTATTAAAGACCAGTTGGTTACACCGCCGACTGCTTGGCAGAAAGTTTACACATTACTTTGCATTGCTGCCTTTACGTTCTCGTTTTATTATTTCGAAGTTTATTACTACACGACATATTATAACCATGACACTACAATGTACACAGCCAGTCTTATTGGAACGATTGTGCAGTATACCTCCTACATATCCAACACCATCTATACCAGATTTTGTAACGGCGAATCGGCTGTTAATTTTTGTTTGAAGCTCCAAAAATTTGACAATATTTTAGCACTGAAAGAGTTTAAGCATTTCAAAGAACAGCAATATTATTGGAATTTAATTGTCTTGGTGTTAAATATAATAATATTCGAATGTGGCTTTTTAATCCATGCAATATCTATTGTTGAATATCCCGTTTTGACAGTGTTCGCAGGAATAGGACTATTGAATGTCTATGTGGAGATAGTACTGTGTTCATGTTTGATATTCTACCTAACCATACGGTTAAGATTTCTTAATAAAGTTGTAGAATACAACTTCCATGTTGAATGTAAAACGTACTTCAACAAAGAACCGAACAATTCAATTGTAGTGAATGAAAGCTTTATTATTTCTGCAGATTCAAATAATAGTAATAAATTAGATTTAGAGAAATTCCTCGTTTGCTTGAAGGAGTTATTAAAGTTGTACAAAATTGTTACAGAGATTTTCAGCTTTCCGGTACGTATATACCTATTTTCTTTTTTTATGCTACCGAGATATTTTTAACTTGTAACGAAACCTATATACATGAACCGAATAATTTTTGTAGGTACTCAACATTGTGACAACCTTGTTTTTTTGGGTGCTTTTGATAACGCTTACTGTGATAATTGGAATGCGTTCTGAGGTAAGTTATGCACGATTTATTTATGCAAAAGAAAATTCAGAGTACCTAACTGAGAAAATTTCCATTTCATAATTTTTTGAGGGTAATGTCTGGAAGCGATATTTCCGGAGGTTACATACTTTAGTAGGTAAGATTATTTACTTTTTAGGCTTCCGTAGCAAAATGACAAAAAGGGAACTCTTATAATTTCGTCCGTCCGGATGTTACATAGCCATTTTACTCGGAGCCTATTGACAATCGCCATTTTCACCTTCTTAGGTGTATTCAAGGGCGTCGCCAGGTGATGGTCCAGGGGGGTGTGGGGGGGGGGGCAAGTTGATATATGGAGGACGGTTTGTAGGTACTACAGTCAAGAGTCAAGAGCACATGAAACTTTACACTTGTCGTGCGAGTTACCTCTACGGCGCAGAACTCTTAGAGCTGAATCATAATAGGATAGATAGGTATTATGACTGGGGCTACCACCGAAACATAGATACGAATATTACGTCCCTGGACTCAGACGTTCGAAAAGTGCTGATTCTCAGCCTAGTTTGAATAAATGACTTTTGAATTTTGAATTCAGGATTAGACCCCGTTTAGGAGATATTAAACTTAAAAATCGAAATAAAAGTCCAAATAAACTAAATTGGCTATAGATTATGTAGTTTCATTACTGTCTTGTTATTTGACAACAAAAAAAAAACTTTAGGGGGGGGGGGGGCAGCTGCCCCCTTTGCCCCCCTTTGGCGACGCCCTTGGGTGTGTTCAGTGCACCGCTAAACAATGGTGTACTTAGTGAAATTATGAAAAACTAATTAGGGGTGGCTCTGCCCAAACAATTAAACGAGGGGGAAAAAAATGGGTTAATCCGTTTATCCACCCCAAAAAATCAACCCTAACGTGGATTCCGTTTATCCAACTAGGCTTAGGGTGAATTCTCGGTCATACGTTTCCGAGTGGGGTGTGGGGTAACGTTAGATCCCATAATTAAATAGATGATGATGATGTTTCTAAGTATTCTTTTTATTTTCGTCATTACTTTTTCAGATATGGGATATTTTCGGTTACAACCGCAGCAATGACTTTGTTTTTCAGTTTTGTTCGAGAAATATCTACTATGAAATACAAACTTATTTTTGCGTGGATAAAATATTCATCCCAACTACGGAACTCTTTACTGTGCATGGACCGACACATATTTGGCCGGTTTTAATAAGATGCTCTTACGAATGACGAAAAATATATTCATTCCAACTACGGAACTCTTAACTGTGCATGGACCGACACATATTTGGCCGGTTTTAGTTAGATACTCTTACGAATGATGAAAAATGTTAGTTTTGTTAAGTGGACTTGGTTTTATTTAATACTTATTATTTCTCTCTTTTCAGTTTATGTCAACTATTGTGATCGTCACTAGCGGTCTCTGGTTCGTGTACTATTTCATATTAATAATGATGCTGGCTCTGGTGAGCGACTATTTCATACAAGAAGTAAGAGAAACAAAGCTACTCTGTATCCACGCGATGTCTTGTCGTTTAGAAGGTAAATATTAAAATTTATTCTTAGTCTTACAAAAAAAGAACTACAATAAACGCCTGTTACTTTTGCAAATCGAAATGTTAGGATAAGTATTTAGTTAGCAAAGGTCAGGATGGCTTTTGTTGGATTAAACATAAAGCAGACTTTAGGACCGCCTGGTCCTAAAGTCTGCTTTATAGAGTGCCTACTCTTAAAGACAATGTCCACGCAAGCTCCGCCCCTATGTACCCCGCCACTCTACTAAAAAAACTTTATTACTGAAAGTTGAATATCGCGTGCGCTCAATTCTCATTTCGTTTATAACTAAAGTAATAATTGATCTAGAAAAAAATATCTTGTGGCTGGATAATAAACCACCTATATTTTCTTACTGTGGATATTTATTTTAGACATAAAAGCCGAGTAATCTGGATTTTATTTAAGTAACTTTAAAAAAAAAAACATGACTTTCGAATAAAAAATGAATACAGTGAAAATATTACAATTACTTAACTGTCTTGTGTACATGGAAAGAAAAGGATCGAATAAATTATATAGGTACTAAAGTTTCATTATGATTATATGCGTGACTGTTTCAGAATATTAATGCAAATTAACATACAATTTAGGTAGCCTCCTCGTAAAGTCAAACGTTCAAAATGTTCTGACTACCGCCATTTTAATCAGATTAACTAATCTAAGGTCTATAACCTTTAAACAAACTTCAACTTTATGCAAGTGTAAATAAAGTTGATCTTAGACTGACTAGTACTGTTGAAAAAGTCATAAAAAATATTAAGTTGTAGCGCAAACTGAACCTTATATGTAGGCATTACAGTTGATTTTCCTAAAACTCGGGTTTGTTTACATGACTGGCAAATAAATTGCGAACGCAGATTATTTTGTTTGTTTTTAGATACGTTAAAGCATGTTAAAAGAGTTGTTTTCAATAGTTTATTAATTCCCTAAAAACATTTCAGGTCCTATTTGGAAGGCAGCCAAAGATATACTTCGGACAATTCAGTTTTATCAACCTACATTCGCAGTCTACGGAATTTTCAGGATCGATAAGAAACTACCCCTCAGTCTTATAAGCATTATTACTACCTATCTCGTGATACTGATACAATTTACGATACCAACTTACGTATAAAATTAATGTTAAAATATGAAGCCAGAAATATAACAATAATATTTTATTCTTGATCTGCGATTACTCACTACAGTAGTTAGAATGTACTTAAGTAAATAACATCAACAACTAAGCACTAATATTGCAAAAAATACATTATTCTCACATATAAATATAACATGATTTTAAAAATATTATTTATATTTTTTATATCTTCTCGGATTCAAGTGTTCCCTTTTGAAGCAACGCACTAGGCAGGTAATGTGTCTTGAATAAAAAAATATGTTTCTTGATATCATAGATATGCAGAGTGGCGCCACCTCCCTTAGTAGTGCGTAACATACTTTGTATAAAAATTACGTACAAATAAAAACATGGAATTGGCAGTTTATTTGCTGATAAAAATGCAACATTGAGGCACTATAGATAGTCTACGTTTTTGAGCTGTTTAAACTAATACAATATTATAAATTACGTTTAAACTACAAAGCTGATAACTACCCACATTTCAAAGAAATCTATTCTATATAATTGCTTCCAAAATGTCAGTGGAATTCCGGTTTAATAGGCGAAACGTTGTGACTCCTTGAATCCTAATCTCTCAAGAGCAGGATTGCAGGCGAAATTGATCATAGGAGGGGGTCCACACATAAGGACAAGTGTGTCATCAGCCGGCGGGAACAAATGCTGACTGATCATCTCATCGTTGATGAAGCCGACGCTATAATTCCAACCTGGAAAGATGACAAGTACGCTTTAAAACTGGTTTTGATTTCAAGTCACGTTGTTTATTCTGAACGTAACGATGAATCGACAGATTTTTTTGTTGGTATGCATACTAATGTTTTATGTCATATCTACTTATTTCCAAGTTCGTCAAGGTGAACTGGGTTAGCCAAAAATATTTTGAGTATTTTTCTTGTCTCCTGCTTCATCTAGTTGCTTCTTATCGTAGCTAAGACAGAATGCCAGACGAAACTGTGCGCGTTATGGCCGTTGGCATTCTTTGGGTACTGAGTCCGAAACACTCCTCATAAATCGATTTTATTTTAAAATCGTTTTTGACAGCAATTCATCGATTTTTGATAAGATAATTATTTACGTGAACTTCTCGAATATAAATCGATTTCAATTTAAACTCGTTTAATGACAGCAATTCATCGATTTCTGATATGATATTTACGTGATCTCCTCGAATATAAATCCATTTGAATGAAAATTCTTTTAATGACGGCAATTCATCGATTTCTGATAAGATATTTACGTGAACTCCTACAATATCAATCGATTTAAATTCGTTTAATGACAGCAATTCATCGATTTCTGATATGATATTTACGTGAGCTCCTCGAATATTAATCGATTTAAATTTAAACTCGTTTAATGACAGCAATTCATCGATTTCTGATAAGATATTTACGTGAACTCCTCGAATATAAATAGGTTTCAATAAAAATTTGTTTAATGACAGCAATTCATCGATTTATGATAAGATATTTACGTGATCGATCGTGCCTCCGCTTTGAACAATTAAAGATTAGATATTCATTTATGAGTATGTAGGTAATGGGAATGTTTGGAAATACTATTTAGTCCGTCAGTCAGATAATAAAAAAATATTAGACACGTATTTTTTGCTTTATCATATTAATAAAAAATGGTTTAGATAAAACGCATTTAAGTTGGGGAGTGAGGGCTCGCTACGTCACAAGTCAGTATAAAATGTACCGGCCAGTGACGTCATGCCGTATTGCCTACTCAATGTATTGGCGTAATCATTTGATCACGTAAAAAAAAGATAAAGTACGTGTCCAATATTTTTTTATAATCTACCAGACAGACAATTTTTTTTACGTCATCATCCCTATTATGCAGTGACTCACCGTCATTAGGTCTATCGATGGTGTACCACAGTTTGAACTGATCAGGGTGTTCAGATTGGTACTTTTCCAGTTCATTTCTCAATAAAATGTCTTCTTCGGTCTGGTTGGCAAACAGCAGTCTCATTTGTGTAGAGTCATTGGCATTTGTGCATATGTGCCTGATGAGCTGTAACATTGGCGCAATGCCAGTCCCACCTGGCGAGACAAAACAGTGATTAATAACTAATAACCATTCATTTTAGGTGTAAAACATTTTGAAAGCACGAGAGGGCGACATTTTGATTAAACGAACACCATGTATAATTAGAGTATTATTGTAATTCGTCATGTATAAATATTTAATGTAATAATTTCAGATCCATTTGATGATACAGTCGATTGAGTATATTACATTTGGATTTTAATAATAATTGTTCATTTTATTTGTCTAATGGTTTTGTCTAATAAACTTATTTTTCTTTCTTTCTTTCTTAATGGCATTTGATTAATTGCCTTATTTAGTAGTTGACGGTTTATAGCAGGATTAAACTAAGATTTATAGAGTTATATTAAGAAATTATGTTGTAACACCTTTGGGTGTGACCGTGTGACTAATTTATATGATGCAAATGATACAGAACATTTGTCATGTGAAGCATGATTAAAGAGCGTTTATTCTGAAGGTCGGCAACGTCGCAAATAGATGTCGGATATTTCTCTGTTTTGATTAATTTGGCAATATTACTGTATAGAAATAAAATATGTGGCTAACTAGCGAATTAGAATATTGACAATGAATTGCAATTATAACATTGAATTTCATGTTGTAATCGTTTTATGTGAAAAAAAGTAATTTGGAAGGTTTCCAAATACTTTTTACATCTGAAACTGCAGTGTAACGATATTAATTATTGCATTTCATAATCAATATTTTAGTTCACCACTTAGCGTTTCATATTTCCATACAGTAATATTGCCAAATTAATCAAAACAGTTAAATATTTGACAGCTATTTGCGACGTTGCCAACTTTTAGGATCAACGCTCTTAATAATTATGTAGACTGCCTCGTTGGTCTAGTGTTCGCAAGCGCTACTGCTTTTTTTTTTTTTTGAGGATGGGAAATTATCAAATAACTTCTCCCGCTCTGGGTGGAGCGGGAGGGCGTGTCAGACTTTTACTGACTAAAACCCACCCGTGTTCCTTCCGTTGCCTGTGTGCCGAGGTCGCGATATCCCTTTCAGACAAACCCGCGACCCCGGCAGGCATTGGCCCTTCCGGACCCCGTCAGTTGGTGCTGACATCTCTTTGAGGCGCGCGTGGAACACAACGCGCCGTCGACCCGGGCCTGGTCCCTATCGGACGGCGAGCTACCCATTGCTCACCGTCCGCAAGCCCGCGCCTACGGTGGCCGGAAGTCGGCTCGCGACTCCCGACGCCCGGGGCGTCTCCTGCGGCGACTAGGGGCGCGAGGGGGCGCATTTTGCCTCTCCCTCGCGCGCTCCGCCTCCTCCTTCGCGAGCATTACTGCTTCGCAGAAGGAGGTGACGGCCTCCCATGCACTCTCGCTCCGGACCATGGCCTGAACCAGGGCCGGACGCGAGAGATCGCCGCAAGCGCTACTGCTGAGCTTGCGGTCCTGGGTACGATTCTCGGGTCGAGCAGTGTTATTCGGTTATTCTATCTGGAATTTCTCTGTAGCAGCCCGGAGTTTGTATTTGTGCCCGGTTGATGGCAATAGGCTCGCCCCCTATTACATGGGACTTAAACATAATTGGCGAAATATAGGTGTACTATAGGTAGACCTCTGTCTAACCCTTAGGGGAATAGAGGCGTTATGTTACGTTAAGTAAATATGGCGTCTTTCAATGTCATTCTATATGAAGTTGATAAGAGTTGGTGACGTAAGTATCTGATACGCCTCCTTATCGGTGAATGCCATAGATGTAAGATCGCGTCGAAGTCTAAATACCTGCGATCATGTTAAATTTCTTAGCCGGCACTTTGATGGCTGGGTCTTTCCTCAATTTCTTGATAAGGAAGGTTCCATTTCCGCCGTACTGCAACCTTCCTGAAGGACCTCGCACGTCGATTGTGTCATTGAGTTTCAAGTTGTTCAAGTGTTGCGACATTTTCCCGCCATCGGGGAATTTAGGATGCACATTTTTGAAGTATACCTGAAATAAAATAATTGTTATAAATAGGTATGAAAGACTTGCAGTGAGGCGTTGGAAGCTAATAATGAAAATTAAATGCTGTAGTCCGGAATCTGGATTTGTGCCCGATGGCAATAGGTTCGCCCCCCTATTGCGTAGGACTTAAACATAACTGGCGAAATTTGGGTTTTACTATAGGTACTGCCTAACGCTTCGCCCCTGGCAACGCGTAGTGATGACAGGTGGAGTCAGGCTGTGACAGAGTGGCGTCCAAGGACTGGACTACGAGATCACGGTGGTCCGGCGGCGAGATGGGCAGACGACATTGTGGCAAAACCTGGATGAAGCTGGCACAGGAGCGTAGGGATTGGCACAAGAAAAGAGAGGCTTATGCCCAGCAGTGGAATGATGATGAACCCTTCGGGTATTACAGACGTGAAGTTATGGTATGTAAATGCGCAAAATTATTGACTTTATGACAAAGCTAGCTGTTGCCCGCGAGTTCGTTTGCGATCCAGGGGGGTCTACTCCCTAAGCGAAATCCGTAATTTCGGGCGTCGAGCGAAGCGCCCGAACGACGGCCGAAGAACGGAGTTTGCTTAGGGAGTAGGCCCTCAGGATGAAAAGTAGCCTATGTCCTTCTCCAGGTCATGGTCTACCCATGCCCATGTTTGATCCAACTCCGTTCAGCCGTTTTAGCGTGAACCGACAAATAAACAAACAAACTCACTTTCGCTTTTATAATACTAGGTAGGATGCTAATCTGAACGCCATTATTAAACGTAACTTACGTAATTTATTATACCTACTTAACTCGACATTATAAAAATTGTAAATTCACGTAGGGCCCATAAACACACACACACATAGCTACTATAGCTAGTGATTTCGAATTATAAAACATGTAAAAAAACCTTGGCCAATCCGTGAGGGTGTTGATAAGTATCGTACTGAGAGTCTATTTGTGGTAATTTACAGGCAAAAAAAAAAAAAATCGTCAAATTTTTTTTTCAATCTTGGTGGGCGAAGTGCTTTCGTTTATCGGATGTCTACAAGTCATAACCTGTTGAAAACTAAAAAAAAAAAACAAGTGACGGCCTGTTGAAAATTTGCAAATTTTTAGGTACTAAAAATGTGAATTTTAAATAGCAAACATTTTTTATTTTCAATAATAATTAAAAATTATAAAAGTTTAGGTAATGTTCTTGCAATACCTACCTATGTGTCCCTTTCGGTTCGGACAGTTTTTTTTTTAATATATTGTATGTCTACTATTACTCTATTACAGTGGTATCAGTAAGATACGAGAACAGACTAAGCCACGATAAACAATACAATTATTCAGTCATTCAAATACTTAGACGATAAACTTTAGATTGCTATGTACACCTACAATGGTACATTTTATGTTGACCTTCACCGCTATCACAGTAGAGTTCAACAGCGATTTTTTGTTCTGTCTTCGCACACTGTTTAACTAGGTAGGTACATAAAGATGAGATCATTCAGGAAATTATGTAAAAAGGACTATTGTTCCATTATATCTACACATAGTTTGAAATTGCAATAAAATATTCCAGACATTTAATCTAAAATATTAAAAATTATCACAAGATAGCAGAAAACATTTCAGATTGAGATTACGAAGTTTGTTTACGTGTCTGATTACATATTGCTATCTAATCAAGAATGACAGTATACGTATGGTAGGTAGGTATTTGAGTGTATGACATAATTGGGTTTTTTTACCTTAATAACAAGATCAACATATCCCTTCTCTTCATCACTGGAAACTGGAGTGTAAGCTCTGATGACGAGGTCGTTATCAATCATTGCTGACAAGTGGATGTGCTGACCAATTGGCAAGCCTGTAACATAAAGGCAGGGTTTTCATTTAAAAAATAGCATAGTTAAGCACTTAGAAACTTATTCGCAAATGTGAGCAAACATTTCATTACAATATGAACATTAACATTATTAAAATAAAGTTCATATTTTTATGGGACTAAGGCCCGTATTACAGAACCACACTCAAGACTCAAGCATTACTTAAAACTAGTTTCACCCAATCAAAAGGCTTTAAACGAGTCATAAGTAACGTTTGAGTTTTGAGTGAGGTTCTGTAATATGGGCCGTAGTCTTAGCAAAGTCAAGTCAACAAGCGGTCTATGAATATAGTCCTGATAATTTTGTGGTCACAGTAATTTAATTCAACTGGAATTAAACATGATAGTGAACAATTAATTAAATCTCAATTCTTAAGTCTATATTTCAATGGAAGGACATACCTATCAAAAGAACAAAAAGTTCGTAATCATTGATGATAATCACAAACAAGTTTTTGGAATTTAAACATTTCAAATGATAAAATAATTGAAATGATAAAATAATTCAAATACCTATCTAAATCCATAATAAAAATGATTTCAAATGATAAAATCATTCAAATGCTTTTAATGGATAAAAGTATTTCTTGTTATCAAATTCTGTTAGATGATTTGATAGAATTTGTTTGTAGATAAGTGATCATTTGAATTATAAATCTGGACAGTCATGGTTATCATGCAAAATAAGTTAGCAATGAATGAAATGAAGATTAATTATGATACTTATTCATAATTTTACTGCTAATTCATACCTAGTTTATTAATGAATGTTGCCTAAAGCTACACTCCATTTATTATGTAATATTCGAATTATAAACTTCAAAACGAGTTTATATTGACATACTTTAAACACAATACCAAAATTTAAAAATAGAATCGTATTAAAACACTTTTTCTCTAACAAAATAATGCTACAAAACATTTATTTTCTATTACGATACAGGGCTAATCCAAGAAGTTAATATCACCAAGGAGTTTCCATCAACTTTCATAATGGAACGATACGGGGGGACAGCAGCACCGCTCTAGCGCATGCGCGGTGATGTGCTGGTGCAGGCGCCATTCATACGTGAAGTTGTACTGAATTTCGTGGGAATGTTTTATTCTTGATCTTTAACTTTGATCTTTTATTTAGTAGGTTCAATCCCAATGTATGAGAGTAGATAAAGTATTGTATGAAACTGCACATAACTAGGTATAAAAACACTTGTGTGATACTGTTAAAAATCTCCTATTAATACCCCTCATTATGCAACAGTTTCATAAACTACTATTACGACATAGTACTTGCTGTCTTTTTAACAGGAAGAGAACAAGTACTATGTCACCTTTAAAACAATAATCTCATACATATTCTTCCTCTACTAAGCTCTTAAGTTCCAGTGAAACTATAAGGCTGGAAGATATTTGGGCATTCCACACAAGACCTGATCACCCAGAGAATCATATTAAAATTATACTTGCAAATATGTAATATTAAGTTTAACAAATTATAAAACAAAGTTTATGAGGGTAGAAAGGTATACTTAATATAAAGTATGCCCTTTTTTAGTGTTCATTTATTGCAACAGTTCTATATTTATATTCATCTTATAAATAATGTACTGACCTAAAACATGTTCTGGTGAAGGCAGACCAAAACGGAACCTCCTTGTGTCATGACTGATTTCCTCTCTCTCTATGAGTGGTAGAGCATACTTAACATTATGATCCACTAATGTCACTCTCTGTGTACTCTTCTTTGGGGCTTCTTTTATTTGTTTCTTACCCCCCCAGATCCAGTTGACAAGTACTGTTGCAAGTACTACAACCGTTCCAATGCCAAAGACTAACGGCAAAACCTGTAACAAGAGTTCTTATTAGAATTACGGTAAATACATTTTTGTTTGACTTAGTTGATTGAACATTTTGAAATGTGTAATCTATATAAACTACAAACATTAAATACTTAACATTTAAAGTAGTAGTACAATTTGTAATTCCAAAACATTTTGTGTTCTGAATACATATGAATATGTTATTGCGGAGTCGGTACAACGTCATGTACTGAATTTGAAATTTATATGTAAATATCAAGAGTTTGTCTGAGTTAATAGATAGATAGATTTTTTAATTATATTATACTCATCTGATGATTACCAAACAGTGGTAATGAATTATACTTTTATCATATTAATGAAAATTTTGAAAATTCATAAAAGTCTATATGAATACATTATCATGAATCAACCTAGTTTGGTTATTTTTAATTAAGAAACTTTATTTAATACAGATGTCAGAATTTATTTGTCACAGCAATAAGTAAAGTAATTTTGTCACAGGCCACTTAGTAACAGGTTATAATTAAAAAGAAGGTAGGTACTTCAGATAGCACTTTTTACCTGCCAAATAGCACAAATTAATTGAATATGAATTAAATTTTGTACATACTGGAATGTTTTCAAAAAAGTCAATCACAGCCACTTCTAAATTACTCATTTTGACACTTAAATTACTGAGTAATATAAAAAAAACACACTTTTTGAAAAAGTTTTTGCGATTAAAATAATCACACTAGCAACACGGAAACTACGTTTTACGCACGACCATATCGCAGAGGGTAAATATGCAACTGCATAAGGTCAAACTTAGGAGAGCTTCGAATCTTCGATTGAGCGAACAACTAGCAAGCGTAGATTACACCTTGAACTCTGAATCAAACGCTGAATAAACAAATGATTGAATAATACGTGTGTCACATTACTATCTATGTGCTGATTGATTGGACTGATCGCTCAATGAATTCAATGGAATGATTGGCATAATTATTAATTTGACACAAAGGAATTCGACACGTTCACGAAACATGCTACTTACCAAACTCATGATGTTCTTTCACTGCTGCTACCACTAACAGAATAAACATATTTGATACAAGTAAACCTACGTTAGCCATTATCAATATCCTATCAATTTAGATAAGAACCATTGATTAATTTATCAATTTGTGTGTGTCTCATAACCTCAAAAGTGTGTAAATAAATAATATATGTACTTACTAATTTGGGATTAGGGGAAGTCATCTTCTGTTCATGAATTAAACACGCCCCTATGACGACCCACCGACCCAACTCTAAACTACACTCGTAGTTCAGTTTATAATGTTATTGCATAATATTGAAATACAATAACAGTGGAGGTATTGCTTTGCGTGCTACTCTAGTAACTGGCGAGTATTGGAAATGTGAATTCCAATTACCGGCCAGTGAGAGGAATTTATTTTAGTCTAGTAGGTATATGATTTGTAGTTACCTTTACGCTGTTTTGGGCGATGACAATCGTTCCTAAAATAGTACGTGTGTTTTAGTAAATAATTAGTAGTGTGCAACAAATTGCTAATTGTTTTGAGCTAGTGCTTGACTGCTTGAAATAGATTTTGTCTTTAGTAGCCCGCGCTTCTTTACACTATTATTAATGCATAACAATTAAGTTCTTCAATCTTTATACTGTTCCGCTTAATGTTTACAAAACATACAACTGGTAAATAAAGGGCTAAAATGTTTTGATTTTGCCGCTTTTTACGCTGCTATCAAATTAGTTCTTACTGTCAATGTCAACCATAGTTAAAATATAGTCAACTGTCAAGGAAGTGAGTTTTTATCCATAGACTAATGGACCACTTAGACGGGGCCAATCCCCGAGACAACCCACTAACCAGAAAAATCAAAAGGCAAACTGGCTTGAGGACTATTCAAAGCAGTGGACTGTCTCTATTTATATGAGGCTATTATTAGATTGGCCTAGTGGATTGTCTCGGGGATTGGCCTCGTCTAAATGGTCTATTATACTTAGTGTATGGAAAATGTACTAACTTAGAGTTCCGTATTCAGTTGTGCAGTGCAGACTAGCACGCGTAGCATGACGGTTGTCATGCTACGCGTGGTGCAGACTGAAAAGTACGAGAGAGACAAATGGAATGTGCGGCCAGTAGTTATCTCTTTTTAGAGTTCTGAATGGATTGATCCAAGGATGCAAAGGTAGCCCGCGAAATTCAAATTTTCTTACGTTTTTTCCAATTTGCAGGTTAGTGTCAGGTTGTATCTTGATCAAAATATGATTTGCAACCATAAAAAATAATATGCATTTACAGAATTATTATAATTAGAATCATTCATCTCTCTAAGTTAGATTTGTTCCATTGAATGTCTTTTTCATCAAATTATAACATTTGTCACTGTAATTTTCAATACATATTGTTACTAATTATAATACTGCGCCTTTGTTTTAATAGGCATGTAAAAAAGATACGGGTATTGATCGCACAGTCGTTTTGTCTCTTTCTAGAGAGTGGTCACTTGTGAGGCTGAAACTCAACCCATTTTCTAGACTTTAGAGTCTACGTTTATAGTATACACTAACAACGATTGACAAGTAGTTAATACCTATTTCGAACTTGATGTTGGCATCATATAAAGGCTCGTGCAGACCAGCGCAACGCGACGTGGCGCTGTTGCTTCGTCTGCACGAAGCTTTACTCGGTGTTGGTCACATACACTATAGTGTTGCTAGAACTACTATAAAATAAGCGAGAAACAGACTCACAACAGACTACCGCTAATGTCCGTTGTTTGTATTTTATTGTAGCCCTACTACTTATATGCTGGTATAGTCAACCACACGGCCATGGTAACAATTTTACAGTGCCTTTATTTCCTGGCAAGTGTTCTCCCGGACGTGCGGTTTACTTGGTAGCTTTTAAAGCTTCGGCCAAACCTGAGTGACCACAGCGCGGTACGCGTAGTTTCCAATCAAACTGTAACAATTGTAATTTTATTTTATTTTATATCATTGCCGTTCATAATTGACTAGTTGCAGTTCTGTTTATGCGTTTTTAAGGTAATAAAGAGTCACAAATAATTAACAAAATATTTATTATTTTTTAGAATAATATTAATTTACAGTGTTCAACACTGAGTCAAAGCGTTTCATAATAAGCCTGGACATATTATAATGTTCAATATAATATTCTATCTGCTAACATAGGACACTCGGCTTATTTAAGTACAAAACAATTTTACTTATAATAATAATGCACCTATCTATATTTACAATAAAGTATCTAAAGTACACAATTATCACGACATATTTTTATTATTATTTTACTACTTAGTCATAACAATTTCCCTAATACTTTGAGTTACACCCGCGACCAGCACGAAGCTTCCAAACACTACTAATATTGTATCTTTGACGAGAATCCATTTGTATTTTCCGAGGCCTCTCTCCCAGTTAAAAATAATGTCCATCAAAGATGGCGCAATGAGGCCCAGGAAAGAGTAGAAGAATGCTCCTTCCAGGCCAATGACTTGTTCCAGGCGAGGTAAAGTAGCCGCTGCTATAACTGTGAAGAAAAAATAATATGTGAAGCTTAAAATAGTTTCTGTATTTTCATAAGAAACAATTAAAGCGAGTACCTACCTACCTACTTACCTACGCTTCCAAAAGCTATGGAAGTAATAGGAATACCTCACTAACCTGTGAGAATCGCGAACACAGCTCGAATGACGCCTTGCGCTAGGTTATGGTATTTCTGTGTGACGTGTTCCTTAGTATTTCGCCACACTATCTCCATGGGAACGTAGAACTGCAGTGTGTATGTGAAGAAGATAGCAAATACGATGAACACTTTCGCAATGACTGCAGCTCTGAAAAAAATATGATAAAATTTATTAAATGGCGTAGGTAGCTAACCTATCTACTGAATTGGTGATTTCCTTAACTAATCTAAATAATTTTAGGTAGGTACACCTATGACCCAAGATAATGCCAACGCCTGTGCTTAGGGAAGCTACCTATACTAAGAATATTAACTATCAAGGATTAGAAACTTTTTGTCCTGAATAAGAAAAAGAAGAAAATGAAACGCTGGCCTTTACACGAAAAAATGTTTGTGAATGCCATTTTACTATAAAACTAAAACAGTAATTAATGGCTGTTTCTAAAATTTCACCCAAAGTGACCAGTGTTTTGAATTAGGTATGGAATACCATGGAATTAGTACGTACTACAATAGTACCAGGGTAAGTAAAACAAGAAAAGATCGCGCTTCAAAAAGGTCGTTTACCACCTGCTTACTTGTAAGTTCCTAATATAAAATATTAATTATGTACATTGTAGGTACTCGTACGATACCTACTCGCAGTTATGGGGAAATGTTATCGGTCCGGTCGACCAGAGAGTTACCTAATATTTTTATCTTTAATTAGGTGCCTACTTAAATTGTGCACAAATCGTTGGCCATCCTTATGATAAATGCTTCCTTAATACTTAGAATTAATACTGATAATTAGAATTTGGGAAGTGTCTGAAATTATACTTACGGTTTACCCGTATCCAGATTGAGAGTTATACTCCCTCTTGCTTCATCTCCGTATCGTACGTAGCCCAGGAATCCCATGAACATGTACAGCAGTACCACCACTGACATGGTGATGTTCAGAACGCCGGGACAGCCGAGGAAGTGGGTCGGGTGAGCCATGGTGTTCTCAACCGGTAGCACGACGCCAATGCCTTCCATTGCAAATATAACTGTACTGGAATGAAGTTAAGGGTCAAATTAGCGATTTGAGAGGGATTTTTATTTAGGTAGGTACATAAGATATGCATCTATAGGTACGTGAAAATGTGAATTTTTATTTTCACCTAAGTACTGATACGGCCGCGAATCATAATTATTTAGATCATCATACAACCTGATAATGACCTGCAATTTGCATAAAACGTAAGAAAATTTGAATTCCCGAGCTTATTTTCGCTTCTATATTTTGCAAACTTGGGTTTAAAACTACTCTCATTTAAAAAAAAGTAGTTATTTTTTACGCGTTTGCGATAGGTATTTGATGTTGTTATTGACTGGGCTGAAATGAACCTGAAGATGCCCATGGCCATGGGCGCCGGGAGGGGGTGACAAAAGGGTACACTTGCACCTCCTTGGCTTCAAAATAAATTAAAGGTGTAAAAACATTCAGAACTAAAGAAATATCTGAAAACGCCTAACTCAATAATAGAGAACTTAACCTATTCGAGCCGAGATCTTAAAATTTTCGAGCTCGCTTCTCTCGCTCTTACATTCTGCAATCTCTGAATTCTAAAGCTTCTGTGCATTCGTCGATAAAGTACCTACCGAACTGCTATTTCCGAAAATCGAATCGGCCCTACGCGGTGTGCCTATCGTATTGTAACCTAACATTATCGAGCTTGCTTTGCACAAACTAAAAAAAAAAAAAAAAATACGTTTATTTGCGGTAGGTACACATGACGCAAAGAAAGAACAAAACACGAAAATAAAGAATTTGGAGGAAAATATGCGTCACATCCACGTAAAACGGCCATCGCTCAGCATAATGCTGCGACCCTATGCGAGACAGAGCCCCAACGCTGGCTTTCAGCGACAGCCGGAAACTCAAACCATTTGTTTCAAATAAACTAATTGCAGGTACTTTTGAATTGTCAAGGGGTCGGCCAGTCAGAAAGATGAAGCAAGATGCCCATTCCAACGCGTAGTCCTATGATGAAGAACAACGGGCAAGAAACTCCATGGACACTCTTTTATATCAGAATATTGATAAAACAAATTGTTAACATCATTCATGTTGCTCGCTCTTGCATCCTACTTTATCTTAATTCTTAAGCTTCTTTGTGTAAGTCGACACAGTTAGTTCTCTTTTCGTATGAATGGACAAAATAAAACCTATCCCATTCGAGACGAGATGGAAAAATCTCTTATTGTTTAAGTTTTTTTGCATAACATTGTCGACAAAGTTATTCCTTGTATGAATGGACAAACGATAACATAACATATCCGAGGTGAATTGCAAGAATGATCGAGCTCGCTTCGTGGAGCTGAACATGCACCCCCTGAAAACAAATCTGACGGCGCCCATGTTACTGGCTGCATTATCTATGATTCCTAAAAAGTTTGTACACAAACTAAAGTAGAATATATTATAACAGGCAACTTTATATATAATAAAAACAGATGCCATTTACTTGACAGAAAAAAAAAAGAACGAAAAAAAAAACTTTGTGGCTTTTCGCAAATTTTTTGAGTATGTAGGTTAGTTTTTGTGGAAATAAAGAAGAAACGTAAACAAGATGGATGTTTTCCTTACAAACAAATTAAAAATCTACAACACGATTTAAATATTTTTTCTTTTTTTTTCGACAATTTCTAATACTGAGCTCGCGTAGTAAACATACCCAGGTACCTAATAGGTAAATACTTTAACAATCGCCGTGTATTGTATGTGAACTGGGAAAGAATTAAACATTGTTCAGTCGATTAACCAAAGATTAACCATGTCAATTAACTACCTGGCTACCAATTAATTATTATATTACATTGTGTGAAGAATGATATGAAAGAAAAGGGGGTCAATGGTAGCGTGACGGTTGACAGGGGAGAATGGAAAAAGAAAACGTGTTGCTCCGACCACAAGAAACATGGGATAATAGCAGAAAGATGATGAAGGTGCTTAAATAAAAATTACATTGAAGAGCCCATTTGTCAATATTCTTTGGTTTAAAAAATTGATAGGTATAGAACAGATACGCAAAACGCATCCAGTAAAGATAAGTTCCTCAGTTTCCTTACCCGATAAAGAGAGGTAGTCTTTCGATACCGACGGACATCGGCTTGGAGTCGATAGGTTTGAAGTCCAAGCAGATATAGTATAAACAGATGAGGAATGTGAGAACCAGCAGAATGTTTGCAAATCCAGAGAATGGCGCCAAGTATTTCAGGTTTTTGATTTGCGTGAAGAGAAGCACAGGGACCAGGACCATGAGGCAATACATCGTTTCGCTGATCCCATTGTCCTTGTGGTGGAAGTCGACTATCTGAAATGAAATTAATGTAATTTGAATAAAGATTGAAAAATCACGCTTGAGTTCCCAAAGCGTTGGGCACAGGTGTCTAGCACACCCACATATTACGCCAGATTTGTTTAAGTCCCCTTTTGTAGGTAATAGGGCAGCGAGAAAGGTGGAAGAACAGTAGGTAAAACTTTGACCACTAGTTGTACAATACGGGATTATACAGGGTGGCAGGGACATCGACGCGAAAACTTTTACCATGGATTCAGTACATGATTCTGAACCCCACTGCGCTGGAGAGCTGGATAATAAGTCGGTTATTAAAAAAACATCTGCTGTTTCATACAAAAGTGCAATACCTACGTGGTCAACGTGTATGGAACAGCAGATTTTTTTTAACGCAGAAAATTTTCAACGCTCCCCGCGTTGAAATTTTAAAGTTAAATCCGGCCATGTTAACGCGGTCATTAATTTTCAAGTTTTAATGTGTAGATAAGCGTTAGTAATTAATTAATGCGATAGCAACAACGTTTAAGAATTTCGCTCCATGACATACGAAATTCTCATACACTTGGGCCAATTTTGTTCACGAAGAGTGACATTTACAAATCTTCTCTTGTGTGGCTGTATTGTCTTCTGGTATAATTTAAGTTCCAAGTGCATTAAAAAAGACGAATGTTTTGTCATTGGTCCAACATACCTGTTTAACAGAATCCACGATTAAGATGACATAGACTGCGCAGGCGCCAAGAATGGTGAAAGCCATGGCCCAGTCTATAAATATCCTGAAATATGAATATCACGATGTCTGTTAATATTTAACACTACTTCCGTGATCTGTGTTAATGTGACAACAGGTAATGTTTATTTTGTCTGCAGTTATTTGAGACAGGTAGAGATTTTTGAGGAGGAGCCAAACATTAGGCGCCGTCAACACGAGCGATGCCAATGTTCAGCGTTATTTACGAATGTAACTTCAAATATACCGGCAGTAAGAATAACATTTTTGGTGATGATATGTCACTCAGTATCAGTATTGGATTAATGTGATTCTGCACAGCAAAAGTCAATTTTCACAATTTAAATTTTATTGTCCTTTTCATTGCTGTTCTTATGTGTTTGAAGTTGTCTCATAGAAGTTATAACTTCTAGTTATAATAGTCAACAAGTGTGTCTACATAGTCTTCTATCAAACATTTAATGTTAAGCAGCTGTCCCAACCTTTCTTTAATTCTGAGATCAAAATTAGAAATCACTTTTGGCAGACGACTGCAATAGTTTGCAAAGAAAATCTACTTTTACTTCTTCGCTGCAAACGTAAATCAACAGATACGTAAGGACCAATTTATAAAGTGTATACCGACAAGTTAATAATAGTATACTACTCCTAACTATTGCAATGCTTGACCTTAGGTATCGATTGGTTTCATTACCTCAAATTTACAATGTCACTCATAGACAACGTGATTATTTCCATGGGTCATGTGATGGACCCGCCGTTTTATGAGTTGGCGATTACAATGATTCAAGTGTCTTATGTGACGCAGACATTAATGTTAGCAACATGAGAACTACGGAAATAATTGTGACCATTATTGATTCTAAGACTTCACGTGTGTTCATACAGAAACATTTCTTTCGAGTCTAAAAATATGTGGGAAAGAAACAGTAGTGCTTCTATTTCTATTCATATCAATATCAAAACTCAAATTGTAGTTGAGTTAATTTTTCAATCACCAGTCGAGTATTCATGTAACAAGAAATAAAATTGAGCTTCAATAAAACTGATACTGGTCTCAAATTATTTATAAATGGTATCATTACGGAGATATACGTTGGCAATGACATGATAGTTTACAAATCAAATACAATCATAATAAAGCCATAGTCATTATATTACTTCAAGCTGCAAAACATTGTTTTGTAACAGTACCTAAGTGCAAATATAAACGGAAAGATGGAAGTATAGACATATGAAAATGAACGAGAACTAAACATAAAACATCACGTATTGATATTACAAACACTATTGTCTTCCAAGGTGTTGTATTTAATTTTAACACTGGTGAGAGTTGAAGTCAATATTATTTAATGATGACTTCAGAATTCATTTTGAAATAAGAATTTAAACTTGGTTTGTTGATTCATGTAAGAATCCATATTACCTACTCATGGTTTTGTAACAAAGGACATGGAAATGATCTATTGCAGTGCACTTTATGTTTCCAATCTTAAGTGCAGTATGAAAAGACGCGGTAGCTACATGAGCGAAAACGAACTTCGCTTCGTTCCCAGTGTGGCCTGCGCTTGAGTGGCTGTAGCTACATATAAACTAAATCAAAGAAATTAATACTCAATTACAAGCGCTATTCAAGGATTTGCATAATAGGTACAAAAATATCTAAAAATATAACAGGGTTTCAGTACCTTGATGCTTTAGACACTTTTCGTAACGGTTGAGGTCCTGTCGCGAATACTGCTTCAACAGTTTCAGCATAACCTAAAGATGGAACTCTTGTAACTCTTGATACTTCTTGTGAAGTTTTAACCTGAAAATTGCAAAATTTTGGTCATGATGATGTTAATACCGAAAGGGCTACATGGCGTGCAGCCAACAGTATTGCGTTGGTAAATGGTGCCGATTCTCTTGTCACAAATGCTTCTAAACTAGACTAAAAATCACCGAAATGAGTGTATTCCTGTCAAACGACGATTACCCATTCTGAAATAGACTAAAGTGCCACAACTTAAAGTTATATTTTAGTTTGACAACACTAAGATTGCACTGAGTTATTAATTTTGTAAAAATGGCAATAGTTCGGTGTTCAAGAGAATCGGCGCCATCGACACTAAAATCTAGAAAAATAGATTATATTGACGGCGTCAGTTTATGAGTAGAAATATAGATGTCAATGTAATTGATTCTATATTTCCGTATCATTATTCTTATTTCCCATTTTACCACAATGCGGTTTTTATACAAGTTGACATTATAACACCGTTGGATAATTATGTGTTTAGTACTTATAAGGAACATCTAGTCATCTTCTAATTGGATCACATTCTTGACTTCATTTACTGTTAATATTTAGGAATATCTGTTTGTTGATATCAGTAAATTAGTTGCTTATAGTTTACCAGTAAATAAACGCAGTGTGTGCAGATGTATCCCAAGAGAATCGTTCCAACAATCCCAACTATTGTACCAGCATTCTTGAATGCAGCTGGCATGGCCAGAATTCCGGAACCCAGTGATGATTTCAGGAGATTTGCAAATGATCTCACATCTCTAGAAAGAAATGTTGCATATATAGATGATAAAATGGTAGATGATTTAAAATCCGTTGCAAACAGAAATCTATTAACTACTAAATAATTAACGTTAATAAACATAGGAATTGAATCAAGGTTCTAAATGACATTCAACATCTTATCGTGGCTTCTAAAGCAGTTGATTTTTATTCCACCACGTTTTATGATTTATACATTTTTTATTGCCTCAATTACATAGCAATCATTCAGCTTCAGAATCAATGGTTTCGTATCAATATTGTGAATTAGTACTATTACCGTTTTTTTAATGGAGTAGTGTAAAATCTCAATGGGGTTCTTTATTTTCATTTCAATAACGATTGGTTACTGCCTGGCAGATAAAACAGTCGTTGAGATACTTACGAGTTGGGATGCTCCAGTTTTCTGTTTTGAAAAGGATCGTAGGCGGTCATTTCCAAATCATTCTCTTTACATTTTGTGTTGATTGTGCTAATGGATATTGTTGACGGGTAGATTCCATTTTCTGTTATGATGGCCCTGGAAGAGATATTTCATTTTGAATGTTATTGCGAAGCTCATAAAATATTTGCTTATCATTAATATTTTCAACGCGAAATGTTGGTTTAATGGAGATGTAGTGCTGTGATAGAAATAGATTCCTAATAATTTGATCCTAAAAGTTGAAATAATTCTCGCTTTTATAACCCTAACATGGGAGTCCAAAGTATACGGGTAATTTATTAAAAGATTTTAAGACAAGTAAAAGATCGTAAACTACAAATAGTATGTAGGTATGTTACTAGCGTGTAAAGCTAAAGAATGCATGTTTAAAGTCCACCAGACAAAATCGTACCAGTATATATTTTCAAAACGATTTTAACGCCAACCCGAATTTATTTCTGGCCACAGCAGCAAGATTCCGAATGGTACTTATGTACCTATATACTTAGTGGTTTATAAATTATGTGTGACCATTTTAACATATCGAGACTTCTCCGTGCCTCGGAAAGCACGTTAAGCCGTTGGACCCGGCTGTCATTCGTGGATCTTTGACAGTCGTTACGGGTCGTCAGAGGCCCGAAAGTCTGACAACCAGTCTTACCAAGGGATATCGTATTACCCAGTTACTGCAGAGGTTTTGAAGGTCAGATAGGCAGTCGCTCCATGTAAAATACGGTATTCAGCTGCATTCGGTTAGACTGGAAGCCGACCCCAACATAGCTGGGAAAAGGCTAGGCAGATTGATTGATCGTATGAAAACTTACTATCGAAGAACTTCATATCTAAGCAGTTTGAAAACAAAATCCCGTGAACACGATGACCACATCTGTTACCGCCCCGGTTCTATAGCGGCCGAGCGCTGCAAGCAGAATTAGTCCTTACGGTGTATAGATAAAATAATAAAGTAATAGTAAAAATAATAGTGAAGTTCTTCGATGGTACCTACCTAACATTTAACTAAAAAGTGGTTTATATAATTTATCGTCTGAAGGAAAACCATAGGGTAATTAGATTCTCATAGTGGACCATTTTCAACAGGTAGGTACCGGACGGTACGGGTCGGTAGTCAGTCATGGTAGGTTAATGAGTTTCTATTCTCGCTCCCAATATCGCATAACCCCGCGGCCTAACCAAAAGCCATCGTCTCGCGAATACGGGACCGTCGCGTTCATTATGTCACTTTTCGTCCGGTGAACCGGAACGCCGCGCCGATAGAGGGTACCTTCCGGTTTTCCGAACAAAAGAACGTAACGATCGCCTATTCGCGCGATGATACCTTCTGTTTAGGATTAGGACGCGGCCTAAGGTTTGTTTCTGACAGTAGAGAAGTTAGATATGAGATTGTGTAGCATTCTGTGGGGCTGTGCACAAGGTGTGGGTCTTGTGTGCCCTGATACCTGTATTTTGAAGAAACTTATGTATTCTAGGTATTGATAACGCACATCAGGTACTCATGAATAGGTTCTGAGCTCACACAATTTAGATTGCCATCAGCGTTTCCATCAGTATGGTTTTACAGGTTTACGAAATAATAAGCTTCATAAAGAAATATATCTTGTGTGTCATTATAATGAGAGAATCTTTGTTGCAGTTTACCATGATCACTTTTACGACTAAGTATTTAATACGGCACCGTCCATTGTAGTAGGGAAATCCTAATTTGAGTAAAAGAAGGAGGTTCTATGTTCGCCTGTATCTTAATTTGTTTTTTTATTTATGAAAATCTATCGATAATTATATAATTGTTTTTATTTGGTAGAAGAAGTTTGGATGGTGGTCCCATATACATTTTGTTGGGTTGTTTTTGAGTTAGTTTCAATAATACGTATTTTTCGCACTAAGGCTGCCTGTCCATTGACGCCGAGAGAGGCAGCGGAGCGGAGCGAGGGAGTAATGCGGAGCGGAGTTGCGGACTGTGCGGAGCTAGGCCGAGTTCACGCGATGAGGAATTTGAACGGGCTGCAATAGCCCACGTCCGGGTTTTTTCTGCTTCCCCACTCCGCTTCCCGGTTTTGTATGATTTTTTTTAACTGAAGCGGAGCGAAGATTTTATCCAATTCCGTTGGCTAATATTGGCACAACTCCGCTCGTCTCCTCTCCTCTCCGCCCCAGTGGACAGTCAGCCTTAGTCTATGTGAATGATGTTTAAAGTTCCAGTCACTGTTATTTACATAGCAGCTAGTGCTGTCCGAATTTGTGTAGGATAGGAAAACTTGTAAAAAGTTTTTATTTATACCTACTAACCTGTGTCAAGTCTCAAGATGGTTGTCAGAATTTGTTCATCAATTATATTTTTAAGGAAAGTTCCCTGTACTTGTACCTAAGTGCCTATGTTTTTCTAAAGTGTTGCCGTTTATTTTCCTTATAGGTTATGTAGGTATTATGAATACTTATAATCACACAACATTTTTCTTCGAAACCATTATTATTAGAAGAGTACAGAGCATTCATTAAAATACACTGAACAGGTTTCTTTAATTCTTACCCAGTCGAACTGCTATGTATATTATTATGTTAATAGAACTTATATATCTTGAATTTTGTTATAATAATAAATAGTTGTATATGCTTTAACGGTTGTGGTCCTATGGAAAATACTAACTGCTTAATAGGGATGTTACTGGAAAAAAAACTATTTAGTCCGTCAGTCAGATAATAAAAAAATATTAGACACGTAGTTTTTGCTTTATTATATTAATAAAAAATGATTTAGATAAAACGCTTTAAAGTTGGGGAGTGGGCCCGCTCGCTACGTCACAACTCAGTATAAAATGTACCGGAACGTCATGCCACATTTTAACTCAATGTATTGCTGTAATCTTTTGATTACGTAAAAAACGAAAAAATACGTGTCCAATATTTTTTAATAATCTGTCTCGGAGATTCTTTTTTTATTTTGTCAACATTGCATTTGCATTATTGCCAGCAATACCTATTGATTGGCACCTTTCTTAAGAATTATTTTAATGTAAGTTAGTATGTTTTCTAGTTTTGTAGTTTCTTCCTACCCCTCCAAAAGAATAAGAAGCGATATGACACAACGCAGGTAAATTACTGCAAAATATGAAGCAATTATTAATTTACAAAAAAAAAAAATTGATTGGACTAAAAAACAAAAAACACTATTACGCTAATATGTTGCTTGTACACTGTGGTGTTCAGTTGAATCACTTGTTATATAGGCTTTGGGTTTAGAGTAAAACCACCAAATTATCAGTAAGTACACAACAACTCAAAGGGAACGTCTAGTCGCCACCGGGGATAGAGCGGGACTCTCGGGACACTCTTGAGGCGCTACCTTTGAGTTGTGTGCTACATTTAATTGTATATCACATCTCTTCCTTTTTATATGTTAATTAAGTTTTAAGTACAATTACAATATTTATCATTCATTACGTTTAAAGTACAATAATAATATTTAGCACATTTAGACGTCAATTAATTTTAAAGTACGATAACAATTTTAAGCATTTAGAAAATACGTTTTAAGTAAAGTATAGTATTTAGCATTAAACTTACAATTACAGTATTTAACATGTAAACTATTACAGTATTTAACATGCAAACTATTACAGTATTTAACATGTAAACTATTACAGTATTTAACATGTAAACTATTACAGTATTTAAGATGTAAACTATTACAGTATTTAACATGTAAACTGAACTCCTTTATCTGACGATTTGTGATCGATAACTTTCCATTTGCCTTCTACCTTCTTTAATATTCCTCAATTTATATCGCTTTATTGAGCATTTATAACTGTATGTGGTGTGGGATTAAATTCTGGAGTCAATTTGTTTTCTTATATCATGTTCTTTACATATACTTTTTCGCCATTTTAGAATTCTCTATCTGTAGTTTTTCTTTTCTTATCTTTAGTTTAATTTGTTCTTTTCTTATGTATTATTTGTCTCTGTCTCTAATTTCTGAATCGTCGTAGTTATTTTCGAGGTCTGTTAAAAAGGATAGCTTATCTCTGAATGACCTTCCGTATAACAGCTCGGATGGGGATTTTCCTGTATACACCTTGTAGGGATACACCTTGTACAGATAAATTATTTTAACAAGTCATCTTTCCAGACAGTTTTTCACATTGACTGATTCTCAGACGTTTAAGGATATCCCTGTTTTGCCTCTCGACTTCGCCGTTTTGCTGAGGCCAGTAGGGGATCGTATTGAAAAGCGTAATTCCTTGTTCAGTACCGAAGGTTCTGAATTCTTGTCTACAGAATTTTCTGCCAATGTCAGTTGATATGCTTGCAGGATTCTCGGTTCGCGAAAAGATCTTTTTAACATTTTTATTGTGTCCTGTGTAGATATAGATTTCATGATTTCGATCTCTTTGTATCTACTGTAATAATCGATGTTCAAGAAAAGATATTTCTCACTTGGAACAGCAGTATTCACGTATTCACCCAGGCTTGCGATGGGATTCACGCTTTTTCATCGGTACTAGTGGATTTGGGCCTGAGACTAAAGTGCCCTCTGCAATTTTTTACAGGATTTTCGGCATCTTTATCTGTTTATGGCCATCAAACCTTTCCTCTTAAATAAGACGCCATTCCTCTTAAATAAGACGCCATTACGTAACCGAAGCTCATGTTCAAATAATTAGTAGTTGTTTATTGAAGCATTTCAAGCATTCTTTTTATTAAAGCGTCTTTGATTAATTTAAATTCATTATCATTATTCGACGCTTCAATAAAATAGTTTTAAGGGATAATGCTACGGGTCGCGCATATTAAACAATCTGTTTAATATGATATTTGTTTTCAAGAGGACTTTTTTTGTATGCTGGAACTCGTACACAGACGTGATAATAGATCTGTTTTATTTGATTTTCCAGTCTTATTAAATGACTATAATTATTCATTGTAATCGAAGGACCCACCGCTCAATTCATGCGTAAGGTTTCGATTTCGTGCCAAATATTTTTTCCATACAGGTATACTTGTGAGGGTTCAATTGCCCATAACAAAGCTAATGCCTCTTTTTCGGTCTGACAATACCGTTTTTTCAGCGTCTGTCAGACTCTTGTTTCCGAAGGAAATGATTCTTGTCGTCGTAATGAATCAGTACAGCCACTAAACATAATCCCAGGGAACTTTGAATTTCTTCTATGGTTTCCGGTGATCTAAATGACTCTATTGTTTTGATGTATTTTTCAAGTGGCTTAATGCCTGCCTGATGATGAAAGTTCGTAGCTCAGAAACTGAATAGTTTTATAATAATTGAAAACACATTTATTTTTGTTTAGTAAACCATTATTCTCTTCGAGCACTTTTATTACATGTTTAAGCCTGGCTTATTTTTGTTTAGTAATACATTACATATTGTCTTTGAGCACTTTTAGTACATGTTTATTAAGCCTGGCATCATGTTCTATTTCATCACATCCAAAGACAACTATGTCATCAATAAAGTTTACAATAACGCTTGGCAATAACATTTTCTCTATGATTTTTTTTTCAAATGTTCCGTTGCGCACGATATATCAAAATGTAATCTTATGTTGTGATTTCTCTACTATTCTCTTCGAGTTCAACGTGATGAAAAGCGTTTTTAATATCTGATTTTGAGAAAAATAATGCTTTTCAAATTTGGGAATGTGTTGTTCCAATGGTGGACAAGGGACGTTTATTTTTTTAATTTTTTATAATATCTTTGTTGGCAGCACGCTTAACCAAACAAAGACGAATATCATCATCAGGCTTTAGAACCGGTACCATCGGAGAAACCCAGGAAGATGGTTTGTTTACAGATTGTCCATTTTTACCAATTCGTCTAATTTCTTATTTAGTTTTGATTCCAAAGGAATTGGGACTCGTCTATAAGGATAACAAACTGGAGGAATTGTTTTATCAATTCTTTGAACTTGGGAGATTGTTTATCCTTAAAGGAACTCAGATCAAAACCTAGTTTTAGCATATTCAGGGATGATTGTTTATCCTTAAAGGAACTCAGATCAAAACCTAGTTTTAGCATATTCAGGGATATGGTAGTTTTCTTTTTTACCAAAATGATTCCTTGAACCATTTTCTATGAGATAAATTTTGTTAGTTCTGATTAAGAACCAGCTTTTATTGATGCATCAAACGACCCTAGTACTTTTAGTGGATGTTTGGTACCATAAGCTATGAATGTTTTGTCTGGAGACGTTTGCTGGTTGGAGACTATAACTTTAGATTATTTCATGTGCTCCAATAGCTTTATTGTTATCATTTGACGAGAGGTCAGGAGTTTTTCTTTTATTGGCCCTTGTTCTGCAGTGTTTCTGGAAATGACCTTTGAACACATTTATGCAATTCGCACTAATTCAGGGCAGGAACTATTATCATTTATCACCTTTGTGATTTTTATTGCCATATTGGCAATGTTTTGTTGTTTTAGTGTCAATTTTATTAAGGCTGGTAGTTGTTGCATTTGTGCTCTGGCTATCGTGGAACTTGTTCAACTGCCGTTCGACAGTTTCTAGAGAGTTTGCTTCTACTATGATTTTTCAATTGTTGCTATGTCACCAAGTATCAAAATATTATTTCTTAGTTTAGTCGAGCGAGCTACACTTTTCCGTTATTTGGTCGGTAAGATTTTCGTCCTCTTTAGCAAAATTTCATTTGAGCTTTGACGTATCAATCTAACCAAGAATTAATCAGACTTTTCGTCCGGTGCTTGTTGCATTAACCGAAAAATGTGCCCTTTAAATAAATAACTTTGTTTTGGGGAAAAATACTCATCCAAATTTTTAATTACGGTGTCATAAGACGTCAGTTGCGTCAAGATTCAGTTGCTCACGTGACTGCGTGAGCTCTGGGTACATTTAAATTTAAGTCTTGTAGTGCCATACCTCAAATGCAGTAACATTGCATTTTTTTTTTTGTTTTGATGATTGGTGTTTGTCACTGTGAAGTATATTTCTAAAGCACTTTTCCATCTTTCCCAACGGGAGCCTATGGAGGTTGGATCATCTTCACAAGCAAATGGTTCTAATGCCGGGACTTGTAATTGGGACATGTTGATCGGTCTGCAAGTAAGAGGGAGGGGCCCTCTTCAGCATATTGTAGTAAAAGAATCTTCAGATCGACTCCACGGATTAGTATCTTTCTCACCTTCAAATTATTTTTAGTTTATTGTTATTATTAACAAAAGTACAATAAAGATTTGATGATGAGTTAATCAAACCCCGTACTACATTAGTTTATTTTTAACCAATTGATCGTACCCGGCTACGTCGACTTTTAAAATAAATAAACAAACTCTCTCAAACAAGTCGCACAAAGGTCCTTTATTAAGAACGTGTTAGGTGTCACAAAGCAAACTAAATAGTTACTTGAAATAATTCAAACACATCGGAGCACAATGGGGCCCATAGAGATGTGAAGATTTCTATGAATTCTTTTGTTGCGGTCAATTGCCAGTGCAAAATGAATTCGTTTTGATTCAAATTAGTTAATTATTTAGCCTTGATAGATTTCATGACATTTGTTCAGTTTTAACAGTAGGTAAGATAATAATTACCTACATAACTTCGATGTTTCCGAAGTGGAACTTTGTTAAAACGGGTAAATTAACGAATTATTCGTGGGTACATTCAGTTTTAACAGTAGGTAAGATAATAATTACCTACATAACTTCGATGTTTCCGAAGTAGAACTTTGTTAAAACGGGTAAATTAACGAATTATATTCGTGGGTACATTCAGTTTTAACAGTAGGTAAGGTAATAATTACCTACATAACTTCGATATTTCCGAAGTGGAACTTTGTTAAAACGGGTAAATTAACGAATTATATTCGTGGGTAAATTTCATTATTTGATCGAATAATATTTTTTCGATATGCATATTATTATTTGCAAACGGATTTGGTCAACAATATATATTTGGTGTGTGGTAGTACATTCTAAACATTGTATTAGTTATTTTTTAGATTCTGGTCATATTCCAACACACGGTTTTATTCCGGAGTTGATTTATTTAGTGACGTAATAACTCATTTCATGGATTTATTCAGCACATTCCTCTGTCTCAGCTGATCGCCGACACAGATTGTAACACCGCACATAAATGTACTTAAATTGAAATGATAACAAACACGATTCATGAATTTCGCTTAGATCACAGTCACTAATTTATTTTTTCTTTTAAAACACTTTGTGCAATAATATTAACATTTTGTTGCTGACCAATTTCCGTAAGCAGGTACATAATTTGAGCAATAATTTGACTTACTGCGCTTTTACTCGTCGCCAATGTGGTGTTCAGTTGAATCACTTGTTATATAGGCTTTGGGTTTAGAGTAAAACCACCAAATTATCAGTAAGTACACAACAACTCAAAGGGAACGTCTAGTCGCCACCGGGGATAGAGCGGGACTCTCGGGACACTCTTGAGGCGCTACCTTTGAGTTGTGTGCTACATTTAATTGTATATCACATACACTAATCTGACAAAAATCAGAATGATTGCATTTAAATTAATATTTATTTATTTAATAATAATATTTATTTTATTTTATTTAATATGATTTTTAATCGATAAACAAATTTTTTAGAGGGGTCTTCGTGATTTTTTTCCATCGTATCAAATTAGTTCTGTTATGTTTTCAACACACGATCTTCCTAGCATATATCCTGAAGAATATCATTTATATTTCATAATTTTTTTGTTTACTGCAGTAAATCATATATTGGGTTTCCCACCTATGAAATTGGCGTATTTTTCTCACAAATAGAGAACCTCGTCACTTCTATGATTTAAAATATTCATCAATTGCTTGGTATTATATCGAATAATGACCATCATAGACAACTAACAATAGTAAAAAAACCTTATTAACTACTTATAGTTTACTAAACATAAAAAATACCTTAAAATGACTCCTCATTTTGTCAGCAGAAATGACCACTATTCGTTTTAACTTAGCCAAAACTTATTTTTGTCGCTTAATCTAAGTGGCATATTACGATATCTTAGTTCTTAAACATTAGTATATAAAAGTTTTAAAACATTAGTGTTCATGGTTGTTATATAAATTAAGAAAATGTTAGTATGAAAAATGTAACTTCTTTAAAGTTCTCCATACAAAACGCTGATTTCATAGGTGGGGACCTAATACTTTTAGTCATTATGAAACTTGCGTTTAGGCCCGTTTAAGTCCTGTAGTCTTCTTAAAATAGAACAAAAATAAAACACGTTTTTCTACTGTCAATACGAGTTCCCTTGAAATAATTTAGGTAACTACTAAATCATCATACCTATAGATGATCATTTCTATTTATAATATTTTATATCGACATAAATAACGTTCCTTATGGCGTAGGTTGATTGGTTTGCATAATTAGATAGTTAGGTAGGTTCTGATCATATTTCCATTCTATCTAACACTCCGTAATGTAAGCCTCTGGTGTACTATGATTTAGCTGAGGTATCGCTTAAGTGTAACTTAAGCTATTTTAATACCTTTAATTGCTATCTGCAGTAATAAAAGGCTTTATTGATAACATGGTTGTCACTGTAATCATTTAATATGTATACGTTTTGTATATACATCTTATCAGCAATTTTACTTTGTTGTAACGTGTTCATCACGTTTTGTGACAATTTTAACCATTGATTGAAGTTAATTTTACATTATACACTCCCGGACTCCTAAATCGAGCCTCACCGTACATTAACATAGCTATAACGGTCTTACTAAAAAATTAAAATAATGATGAGTATAAAAACATTTTATGCAGTTTTGAAGTCGACAAACTGGCTATCATTTTGGTTGTTCCAAATTTGAATTTAATTTAAAATATATATAATATATATTTAAACGTACAAATGCGGACTTAATGCCTTAGGCATTCTCTACCAGTCAACCAATGATGGTGAAGAGATTAAAATTTAATTCAAATAAATTAAAAATAATTAATTATTTAATTTATAATAATTATTATTTATATAAAAAATTAATTCAAATAAATTAAAAATAATTAATTATTTAATTTATTTGAATTAAATTTTAATCTCTTCACCATCCTTGGTTGACTGGTAGAGAATGCCTAAGGCATTAAGTCCGCATTTGTACGTTTAAATAAATAAATAATAAATAAATTCATGAACATCTAAAGCCCCCGTAAGCGTTGGGCGAGCCCATTTCTCGGCCAACGTATATACTGGGCCTTTTTGCGTGATTTGCAGTTTGATTTGCGTGTAATAGCTCGCCCAACGTGTACTGGGGGCTTAAAAAGTTACAGACCTTTGAACAAATAATGCAGGGTGGCTCGATTCAGTTCCGGAAGTGTAATATGTAAATGATGTTGTCATTACATTATGCTAGGTCAGGTATTAGCGAAGACTATTCATTAATTATCGGGAGTATAGCTAATAACTCATTATCACTAATTAGTTTACATAATTACCTACCTACTAAAGGTGGCAAATATTTAATAAACAAATAAGCGAATTGCCAAATGTATTTATAGCTTACTGTCACGCACGGTTTCGTTTACATAAGGCATAAACTAATGACGTCCATATTGGATTTTTGGAAATTTTCCACCACCCCTTGGCAGTGCAAAATCCTTAAAACAAGAATGTCATTTTTTATAAAGCCTATTCGTCAAACAGGCTAACAGAGTATACTTGCGGAGATATGTATAGATGTTCCTATCTGTGTTGACTGGTATAGTCGTGGCGATCACTAATATTGTTATCCTGTGTGCCTAACCTTTTCCCGACTATGTTGGGGTCGGCTTCCAGTCTAACCAGATGCCGTTGATTACCAGTATTTTACATGGAGCGACTGCCTACCTGACCTCCACAACTCAGTTACTGGGTATCACGATATCCCTTGGGAAGACTAGTTGTCTGACTTTTGGGCTTCTGACTACCCGTAACGACTGTCGAAGATCTACGAATACCAGCTGGGACCAACGGCTTTTAAAATGCTTTCCGAGGCACGGAGGGGTCTAGATATATGTAATGGATGGTCGACCATCCACGAACCGACCGCGGCAAGCTATCAACCCGTGCGGCTAGTATTATTTAGCCACGAGCCCCTCATTTTTATTATTACCTTAATGACAGAATTAAAAATATAAACTTAGAGCGTTTATTCTGAAAGTGGGCAACGTCGCAAATAGATGTCAAATATTTCGCTGTTTTGATTGATTTGTCAATATTACTGTATTCAAATAATAAGTGTGGCTAACAAGCACTGAATTTGATGTTGTAACTGTTTTAGGCGTGAAAATGAAAATTGGAAAGTGTCCAAATACTTTTTTTTACATCTAAAACTAAATGTTCAGTGTTACGATATTAATGAATGCATTTCATAATCAATATTTTAGTTCACTAGTTAGCCACATTTCATATATACATACAGTTGTATTTCCAAATTAATAAAAACAAGTAAATATTTGACAGGTATTTGCGACGTTGTCAACTTTTAGGATAAACAAAATTATGCACAAGCTTATGGCTGAAAGTGACACCTAATGATAATTGCATATGTAGATAAGTTAATAAAGCCGATAGGATACATAACTTTCACGAGCCCTGCGTGCTTTTCAAAGAAAATTCATATTATCCGTCGGTGCCGACGAGATCTATCTCCTATCTTGCAAGTGTTATCATAAGAACGTGATACACTAGTGATACATTGTCGCTTTTGGACAAATGCCATCACTATGGCCTTACTGTTGATTATTTGCGACGCAACAGGCGGTAGACATGACAAATGGTTCCAGTGTTTGTCACAACTTTGTAATTTTGCACTTAGATTGAATTCCTATAAGTTATTCGAACGTAAGTGGCAATGGGCAGGGCACATTGCTTGCAGAACAGATAGCCGATGGGGCCGAAAGGTTTTGGAATGGCGACAGCGTACCGGAAGATTTCGCATTGAAAGGCCTCCCACAAGGTCGACCGATGACCTAGTGAAGGCTACAGGAATCCGTTAGATGCGTGAAGCACAGAATCGGTCGCAGTGGCGGTGCTTGGGGGAGGCGTATGTCCAGCAGTGGACGTTTTTCGACTGAAATGATGATGATGAAGTTATAATCGTGTCAAAATAAACGCAGATTTGCTATTGCTTGTTTTGTTTTCAGTACCTGGGCGCCCGAGCTCTGCTCTGGTGAAAATAGAGAAAACGAATTTTCCCAGATATGAGAGCCTAGCTAGATCGATTTTTCACCCTCCTAAACCCGTTTATTGCAACTTTCATCGAAATTGTTAGAGCCGTTTTCGAGAACGTGATTATAAATAGGTATACTAGATTTTGCCTGCGGCTTCGCCCGCATAGATGTCAGAAAATATCCCGCGGGAACGTACTACCGGGATTACATACCTAATAGCCGAGGAAAAGGTCATTGACTCCTACCGCTGCGCCCGCGTTGTCGCGCGTCCGACAACAATAATCATTTTGTTACGCGTATTTTGAATCAGTGATATCTTTTTAACTACTTATTCATTTAAATGACATGATGTCAAGGCATATTATAATCTAAATTAAATAACATATTTTGTTGGATAAGGATCAATATGATATTGGTCAAAATAGCTTTGGAACTAACAATGAAATTTTTATCAAATTCTGAAAGATAATAATGGTTGCTGTGGGTCATCCTTAGAAGATAGAAATATGTCATCGTGGACATTTAGTTGAAGTTTTTTACATGAACAATCCTGTAGGTAGTACATACATTTTATGTATCTTTTACCGTTTACACGGCGCACGCCAGTAAAGCTCCGACATTTTCAACAATAATCGTCATATTTCAGCCAATTTACACAAAACCTTAATGAATTATACACCAAAACCTTCCTCGGAATCACTCCATCCATTGGCGTTTGCAAATCCGTTCGGTAGTGTTTAGTTTATCGCGTTCAGAAGCAGCGGGGGACTTTGTTTTATAATATTTTTAAGTATGTAACGATACGAATATTGCTCATTTCATAGTATAGGATTTGAGGCTTACTTAAAGAGGCTCAGTCTTGGAATATCGTTTAGACGGAATATTTAGAGGCACCTTTGAATACATGCTATATAATAACTAATAGCAATAGAAAACCACAAGATAAAATAATGATATTTTTTCATGAATCTGCATTTAATTTAATTGCTGCTAGAGAGTCTGTTGCGCTACTTCATCTTCCCACCTAAAACACTAGGAAGTGGTGAAGGGCTGGCATTTTTGGGGGACTGTCGTATGTCATTTTTGGGGGACTGTCGTATGTCATTTTGACGATCGAAAAGTGCTGATTCTCAGCCTAGTTTGAATAAATGACTTTTGATTTTGGTTAATTGATTGCATTTGAGGTGGAAGCAGAGTGTGGAGGTCTTTGTCCAGCAGTGGGACAATAATCTACACTAAATACAATAATAAAGAGAAAAGATTTGTATTTTTGTTTGTAATAAATAAACTCAAAAACGACTGGACCTATTTAAAAAAATCTTTTACCAGTACCTTTATCACTGAGTAATAAAGGCTATAATTTATAAAAATATCACGCTGGCGAAGCCGCTGGCGGAAGCTAGTGGTTAATAAAAATAAAAACAAGTTACTTACTGCAATATGCAACAATAGCGTCATTGACTGTTATTGAACTAGAAAACTTGCATAATGATGTAATTTACGAGGTGGCTATCGAAATAGCTGCTATAAACCTCAATATCAGCTGTCCCTCTCATATTGTAATCAGATGAAAGAGTTAGATTATGCGATGAAAGTAGTTTGATTTTATTTAATTATAACTTTAGGAAGAATGTGAACTTGAGGAAGTCGCATAGGGTAAACAATCAGTCGCTGTTTATAAGACAGGCTTGACAGCATTTCAGTCTTGTATTAAATTATTTCATTGACTACGTTATACAATGTCGTCGATGGGCATGTGGCCCGTATTTTTCTCAATATTTATAAAAAAATATCGAAAATTAACTTTAAAAGCGGAGTCACATGCCTATCTATGATATTTTTATGGTCTGTCTTTAATATTTTTCATATTATTCATTTTTTATTTTTTGAGTAGCGTTTTCCATGTCTCCGATTTTATTAGCTCGATTTGGATTCTGTTTATTATTTCTAAAAGCTTATGAGTTATTTTATCGGATTAACTAAGAATTTATTCAAAAAACACAAGTGTAAGTCCATAAAACCACATTTTGAAAAAAAAAAATAAGGAAAAATAAATTAAGTTAAGGCTTTACCTTAATTTATTTTTTCTTAATTCTAAAGTTAATTTCCCATAATTTTTCATGAATATTCAGAAAAATACGGGCGGTCACATGCCCATGGGCGGTATTTTATACAGGGTGTCAGGGACATCGACGCGAAAACTGTTACCATGGTAACAGTTTTCGCCCTGCAGAAAGCCCTGGTTCAAATTTTACGTAGGTTATTAAAAAACTAAATCTGCTGTTTCATAGAAAAGTGTAATACCTACGCGGTCAAAATGAACAGCTGATTAAAAAAAAATAATCGATGACAAATTTCAACGCTGGGGAATTCAGAATCATGTTCTGGATCCATGGTAACAGTTTTCGCGTCGATGTCCCTGACACCCTGTATAGAAATATCCTTACTCAAACAGGTACGGATGTCCTATGAACTCGCAACACATTAGTCTTGATTCATATGAAAGTAAGTAATAAAAATGGACATTTATTAAGAAACAATTAAAATAAGATTTCAAATCAATATCTGACCGATATATCTAGTTGTATCTATTATTTAACCTTTACCTATTGGTATAGTTGAGAAAAACATAGATCGATGTCTAGTTATAACTCGATTTATATTTACATAATTCATGCATAAATATTTTCAGTATTGATTTCGTAGTACATAGTGATTTATTGTGATTGTAGGTATGTCACCAATAGCGGCTCATCTCAGGATAATTATTAGAACAAGTTAATTGGCGTTGAAGATTGATATCTTTTGATGAGAAGAGAGATATGGATATCTTTTGGAGAAACAAGAATTCATTAACGCCTTTCTATAGAATGCTTTCGATAAAATAATAGCCTGTCAAACAATGTTTGAATATTGTTAGGTGTGTTATTTGTCCTGCTTGTCGGAACTCAGAACCGTATTGTGGGAGCTTCAGTCAGTGTGTTTGTATGTCCTTATTGATTTATTCCTGTTGTTTTTAGAAAGAAGCTCTGGTTTGATTAGAACACTTAAAACAAAAAACATGGAACGTGACGTTTTTTTTAAGCTGTATAAAAACTGCACATTTGCTACGAAAACGTTTTTTTTTAAATCTTTACCTGTACTACCCTACTGCTGTGCAAAGGCCTCCCCCAAGTCCTGGCTTAGTTGTCAAAATTACAAATTGAGAATCTGTAATTTTGTCTATTCTTCCGTCGACAAAACCCGTTTCTATGAAGGTCATGCTACGCGAGCAGGAACTCTTTACAGAATCATAAAATAAAAATGAAAGTTGATTGAGTACTGAATATCAATTCTGTGTTTGGTAAAGAAAATAACGAGATTAAATAGTAAAGATTGGCTTGTTTTATTTTAACTACTCTACGTATTACACAGTTTGTAATAAATCATGCATGACGGCCACTACAACAGCAAGAAAGTGTAAAATGCCCATTACTTAGCCGCACACGTGAAAATTACACAACTTTGGCGCCATTTCAGTTATAACAAATTGTGTTTACAACTCTATGTTCTAGAAATAGTTTTATTGTTAAATAGAGGACTCGATTTCCGAAGCAAATAATCTTATAGTTGATCCATGAGTAAAATTGTCTTATCAAAGTTAATTTATTGTTGAATAGAATGGATTTTTTATGGATATTTTTCATTCTAACTTCAGAATTAATTTAGTTAAAACATGCATTCCTTTTCTTAACATATCAAGTTTTATTCAAGGTTACGGCTGATATTATTATTATTATAGTAAAATAATAAAATAAAAAACCAACTTACGTCGAACTGAACTCCTTCATGTTGTAACTATTCGTCATTTTCACTGATGTTTATATGTTTTTTTTTATTGAAGCGAAAATCCAGAATGGCACAGGTATTATTGGATACGGTTTTAATTAATCGATTTGTTTATGAATAACGATTTTTTATATCGATACATTTGCGCGCGTGCGACATGTTAACGTACGGACGGCGACACAGCCAATGATCGTGTGTATAGTGTGCAATATGGATAAATATAAAATACGCGTCACCGTCTCAGGGACCATCTTGGCATCGACATTTAGCTCAAGGGCCAGTGGAATCTGGAATTCTGTACGGATTTCTGTCCATTAGACGGAAAATCATTGTTTCTCTTGTTGACATTTTTAAATAATAAACAATTATTCCAAATATTTCAATTATGATAAGTCAGTTTGTTTTGACGATTTAGGTGAAGCATGCGGTTGGAATATCTATAGAATTTGAAACAGAGTGTCGTGCATAGTTAACAGTTTTTATTTAAAAAAAATGCCTGTGTAAACTGTAGCTGTACATAATTATTTTCGACAGTTTATTTTGAGTTTGCGTACTTGCGTCACATATTTAACATGCGCTGGAATTTGGAAAGCTTTGATAAGTATATGCACTATCCACTAGACGGAGAGCGAAACGTTATTTTTCCATTTAAAAACATTTTTCCAGCGGCATTTATTTCTAAGGACATTCCAAGGTGTCAAGAAATTGTTGAGTCGCTGTAAATAGGTGACTACCTACATTTATCATTTATAGGCAGGTATTTTTCTCAGTTTAATTTCCTTGTAATGTATCAATTTGAGTTGTGTTGAGGTCTCCCACTGAGATCTATTATATTAACTTGTTTTTCTTTCTTGATTTGAGGTAAATTCTTGGATAAAACATTTTCATGCGGTTTGCATTGACAGCAACCTGTGTTACTATTTTCAGGAAACTGATGAATTTACCTACTAATTTTCTTTAGTTTCAGAAAAAAATATTATATTTAAAACTATAATGTATTCTTCTTTGAAAAGCATGGGATTCTTTACACGGACAGACAGAGGGTTTCTTTTTCTTTTTCTTTGGATTGTCTGTCTGTTTGTCTCACAGTTTTTCATTACTTAATTATTAATGGGATTGACACTAATGTAAAGTCAAAGCGAAAGTATTTTAAGTATTATTTTTTTCTATTTCACCTGTGTGTACTTAGGTACTGTCAGTAACAACAGCATTAGAAATACACTGTCTTTGTGTTTTCTCTTTTCACTTTTTCTGTTTTCACTTTTTAGTTATGGTACCTACCCAACACTTATTCCTACATCAATACTTGCTATGTAAACAACAGTGACAGGAAGTCTAATAACATCATCAAGATACACAAAGTGGATTAAATACGTATTATCTAAGCCAACTCAAAAACTACCTAAGCAAAGATAATAAAAATTAGGTCTATCAAATGAAAAAATCATTTTCAAAATTGGTTCACAATTGACGAAAACATAGATTTAAAAAAAATACGTACAGACGAACATAATTACAACCTCCTCCTTGTTTAAAGTCGGTTAAAAATACGTCACAAGTGAACCAGACCAATGCGCATTACATTCATTTGTGAGATTCTAAACAAGAAATTGAATGTTGTACCTAATAGTTCTAACAATCTTTTATTAACATTTGGCACACATAAGACTGTTTTTAATTTATAAATAGGTATAGAATACCGAAAGGTGACTGTAACCGAGACAATTTGGCACTGATAACGAGCTCCATGAGATTTGAAATCACAGGAGAATCACACATTTTCACACCTTCATGTATTTTTAAACTTCACTGGCAAGGATACGGTGTAAATGATTGTCGTGTAAACTAATGGTTTGTTTATTTTAAACGGCACATACAAACAGGAAATAGGGAAAATGATGAAATAATTGAGCACACTTACATGATTGAAAAAGCATTTGGGTGGAGATTCTGTGCAGTAGGTGGTGTACGAAAATACACTAATTTCTTATCAGATGCAAAAGCATTTTGTTCATCACTGTCCAATTAAAAACAAAATAAATACATAAATTGACGATTGATTTGATCACTGTCCAGAGTCCAGGCACCGACTAACAATATTTTGTAGAATTCGTCCAAAAATGAAAAAAATAAAAATGGTTGCCAAACATGTAGGACGCATCTTCATTCAATGTTGTTATTATTTTTGACGTAGGACTTTACTCTATTACGTATGGAGTTGTCCTTCAAAATGTTGTGCCATGTGAAAAAAATTGGCATGAAAAGTGTGTAAGTCAAAGACTCTGGTGAAATGTTATTTACAATATCTATTGACTACTGTGGGCATAGCACGAACGCGTGGAGTAAGGGCCTTATCACGCTGGCGATTTGCGAGCGAGGCGACTGTTCAACGTGCTCGCTGCGTATGCTGCACGCCGCAGTAGCCAGTGCGCAACGTGTTCGCCGCGTTTGCGTCGCGAGAGCGATTGAAGTGAGTGTACAAGAGAGAGCGACACAAGCGAGTGTACCATATTGTGAAAATGCGGCGTATACGTCGCGTAGTCGCGGTTAGCTCGCTTCGCACCCGCGGAGAGCACGTTCACAAAGCCTCGTTGGAAACACGCTGGCAAATCGTTAGTGTGAAAGCGCTCTAAACGTAACGTAATTTCGACCGATTTTTTAATTGGAAGTACTAGGTTCGCGCCTAATACTCGTATTTACTAAATTAGTTTTAAGATTTTATTCACATCTATGGGTGATAGTAATTGTCCTTGTCGCAAAAGTTTCAACCAAATTTACGTTACGTTTACGTCGCGCGATCACCCTTGGACTTCTGCTGCCGCTAAATTTTCTACGGATATAAGTAACAAACCGTGAATAGGAAAGGCCGCAAATATTTAGAAGTCATCTGTGACGCAGGCTGTGAAGCGTGAAGATTGCTCGATTTTTCATACAATCATTAAGTATGTTTTCACTTTGTTGTACAATTTTAAGTGAAAACCCATAACTAAATTTTTTTGTTGGCTCTTTTTCCGAAATACAGATTAAAAAGAGCCAATATGTCCATCGTCATATTCGTGTCTTCGCTATGCAATTGCTTGACTTGGATTTTTTTATTTATATATACCTATTTATATGTACGCATTAAATGCTGTATATTGAATGATACAGCAAATTTTGCTGTATCATTTTCTTAGATTGCTTGACTTGCATTAATTAAAATGATTATTGCGCATTTAAGTATTTGTTGTATCATTTTCTAAGTGGTTTATTGGAGCTTAAAGTGCTCTTGAAGTCAAAGGATTAAACAATTGTTAGATTAGTAATGTTTTTATTACACGATTGCCACATAATCCTTTCACAATAAATTGATTACGGCGAGAGCTCCAGAGTGTCTTTCTCTTCATCTTCTCAAGTATAAAATGGTATATGACTACTGCTGGCTTAGCTTAGTACTCATAGATATGGATAGATTATAGGTAGATCACGAGGTAGGGAAGTGTCTGCGCGAGCGTCGCGCCGAGACATTGTAATTATCATTAAACTCTGACTAATTACCATTGTATTTTCAGCAACGCCTACGCACCTTTGTTGACGCCAGATAACATCATTTTTACAAGCTGAGCGGGACTTAAAAGTAATTTTCTCCAGTGAAGTCATAGGTTAAAAATAACATTTTAATTTTGTTTTTCAGAAAACTTTCTCACGGACAGTTCATCAGCTAGTTTTTGCAATAACATTTTTAAAGAGAGCAGTGCAGGAATATTTTATATTTTGTTTTAGAAACTCGCGTTTCAGAGTCTCGTAAAAAATGGCTGGAAATGCAAAATGTCTATCTCTAATAGCTCTTGTCGTTCTAGACAATACATATTCACTAATAAGACGTTTGAAATTGGCATCTAACGAGATATGTTTAATTTAATTTAGGAAGTAACAAAACTGAGTGTAGACTATGATTCATATTTTATTTAATGCTAGCTTACGCCCGCGGCTTCGCCCGCGTGGAAGTCGAATATAATTCCAAGGGAACGTACTACCGGGATTAAAGTATCCTATTTCTTAACCGATTTTAATCTCAAGACACGGACTGTAACTATAGTTCCCATCCCTTAAATCTCTTTTAATGAAGTATAAAAATATACAGAAATTTTAAAAATCATCCCCTATTTTATCCCCTTGAAGGATGATTTTACAAAAACGCTTTATGTCATAATTCCTTATTTTTTACCAAAAGCATAAATTTAAATTTTCATGTGCCTAACTTAAGAAATGTTGGGTTTCCCATACAAACTTTCACCCCCTATAGGATTATTTTTGAAGCAAAAAGTAGGCTATATCCTTCCCTGGGATGTCATCTATCTCCTTGCCAAATTTTGTCGAAATCCGTTCAGTGGTTTAGGCGTGAAAAGGTAACATACAGACAGACAGACAGAGTTACTTTCGAATTTATAATATTCGTATGGATACAGGAAATAATTTATTATGTCTATACGTTTGCGATCTTTGTCCATCCATCAATAACGAGACATCAATGCCTATCCATCAATTTCTAGTGTGAAGCGCAATTCAATGCAGTGCTGAAGTGGTAATCTAAAATAAACTCCTTGTCGCTGTAATCAAGGCAATGCAAAGATACCGGAATTATTCATCTATTTATAAATTAGATAAAAATTTATGTAAGTATGCATACAATGTATAACTGAATGAATACACATTATGAAAGTGGTTTGTTCGCAATCGCATACTGAATCGATTTCTGTCATTTTTATTATACACTAGCTTTTGCCCGCGACTTCGACCGCGTTTCCGTCGTTTTTCGTAAAAAAGTACCATATGTCCTTCGTCACGGTTTTGATGTAACAGACAGATTAACTTTCGTATTTTAGTAGGGAAATATAATATGTCAAACTCAAACTCAACTCAAATCATTTATTTCAATTAAACCATTACCTACAGGCACTTTTGAATTGTCAAGGAATCGGTCAGTCAAAAATATGAAGCTAGTTGCCCATTCCAAAGCGTAGTAGGTACCTATGGAGAAGAACGGGCAAGAAACTCCACGGACACTCTTTTAAATAAAATAAATTGTTACAAAGTATTGGTTACATCATTCATGTTGAAATTATACATGTGAGAACAATGAAGAATACTGTCAATCCACAATACTGTTGAAAAATATCGCAATAAGGAACCGCAGAATATTATTATTAATAGCTGTGCCCGCGACTCCGTCAGCGTGTAACTCCTAGTATGTTATTAAGTTAATGTATTGGTAATATTGTTTAGATCGCTTTTACATGAGGCTTAAGTACCTATAGAACGAAAATACTTCAGCGCAAAGCTTCCGGGTAAACTATGTTGAAAGTTGACCTGTCCGGCACGTGAACATAAAGATTTCTAGAACTGCTAACCCGGGAAAGAGCGACATATAACTCACCATGCGAGAAACAACTGACACCGAGATCTACTCCAGCAACACGAAAAGTCTGCCCTTGAGCCTTATTAATTGTCATTGCATAACACACCGATACTGGGAATTGCGTTCTTTTAAATTGGAATGGAAAATTATTTGGTATTATGGGAATTCTGGGAATAAAGAGGGTCTCCCCTGCACCGCAGCCTGTTAAAATTTGAGCCTCGATTACATTTTGTTGCAACTGGGTTACTTTTAGCCGAGTTCCCTACCTATACCTACTTCACTTATAAAAATAAATACCTATAACTACTATAATTACCTAATAAAAGTATCTACGCTTTTACCTACTTAATTCAAAAATAAAATTGAACATAAATTAGCCAAAACTTACCTTACGTTATCTAAAAATCTATGCGCTATCTATCTATCTATGCTATCTTCTACTTCTACTACTACTTCACCTAAAAAGAAATAAAATGCAAACTATTTATAATTTGTAATTTGAACGAATATTTGAACACTACCAAAACAACTAATACCTATTTTATAAAATAACAACAAAAGAAATTCAAATAAACTATTTAAAGACTAAAAGTCGCGCTGATAAGCACGGTTTGTTAATATCAATTATTGTCTGTCAATAAGGTCGAACGCTCTGAACGCATCAACAGCCAAATATTGAATGATGACGCTCGCGCTCGGACCTCCCGCCTTTTTATACCCTACCGCCACGACCCGCGTCGAGCGCGGCAACCGTTACACAAAAATAATCCTTATGGCATGATTCAGTATTCACGCGCGACGGCGCGATGGCTTATTAGCGTATTTTTTCATGTATAAGTTTGGTGTTTCTATACCGATTACTATGATTCTTTTTTATTGAATAGGTAATAATATTAACTTCTTTTAATTAGGGATGAGTGAGAGTATTATAAACGTAAGAGTAAACAAATATAATCAGAAAGCTCCGAACTGCTAAGCTATCGGGAGTTACACGTGTTATTGTGAGTCAACCATAAAAGATAGACATATGCTGTAGTGGGATATTTTTTAGATAATTTTATGTAGAACATTTCCGTCATAAATGATTTCTATGTAGCTTTAACCATTAAGGCTTCACACGCGACGGAAGCATAAAAAATGGAGCAACTTCTCCCGTTTTCCCAACATTTCCCTTCACTGCTCTGCTCCTATTGATTGTAGCGTGATGAAAAGTATACTATAACCTCCCCAGGAGTATGAAGAATAATTGTACCAAGTTTCGTTAAAATCCGTCGAGTAGTTTTTGTTTCTATAAGGAACATACAGACAGACAGACAGACAGACAGACAGACAGACAGACAGACAGACAAAAATTTTACTGATTGCATTTTTGGCATCAGTATCGATCACTAATTACCCCCTGATAGTTATTTTGAAAATATATATCATGTACAGAATTGACCTCTCTACAGATTTATTATAAGTATAGATATAGATAGATAATTTTTATTCCAAAACTAATTAAAACTAACTAAATTAAATCGTAATTAATCAATTTGCTCCCAATCTAATGGATCGATTAAGTTGTTTGGTACACATATCAATTACACGGACGTGTAATGAAAATAAATGAATTTTGAATATGGGGGTCACTTTTCGGGGGCAAATAAAAAAATAAAAATAAAAGTTTTGTAAACTGTACTGTGTCAATCTGCCTAGCCTTTTCCCAACTACATATATTGGGGTTGGATGCACCTGAATACCAGTATTTATGTAAACTGATCTGTGTGACATATCATCAAATGAATGGGCTTGTTTTGAGGGTCTAAATTAAAAAAAAATCATTTTACAATAAATACTTTTAAAGATAATTAAGAAAATAAACGAAAATTGACCATTTCCCCTCCTTTATCTCCGAAACTACTGAGCCTAACTGTTTCGAGTTTACTGCGTGATTTCGAATGTCATATGCCCGATGGCTAATTCCCCTAAGTTATCAGATCGAACGTCCGAATTGCCGAAATTCCATTGCATCGATGTACCACAATTTCAAATAGCATTACATCGAGCGTCCGTTTCGCCGAAAAGCCATTGCAACGATAGTCCTATCCGTTGAATGTCTATTGGATCGACGTGCCAGTAAGTCGAAAGCTATTCTACATAAAATATTCAAGAACAGTAAAAGAAGAAATAAAAATGATTATTTCGGGGTATTAGCCATCGGGCATATGACATTCGAAATCAAGCTGTAAACTGATAACTTTCATGTACATAAATTACAGTCACATTTCCACTGTACAGTCAAAACAAACCAAAATGGACGAAGTACCTACTACGCAAAACCCATAAATATACGGGTGCTAATGTGTGCGTGCATAGATTTGTAATGTGACCACAATTTTCTCCTACAATCAGTATAAACTTATTTAATAGATAAACAATGCCTTAATACATAATAATAAAATTCAATACGTATTATGATTATAACATAATATTCTAATTGGGGTGTTTGGTTGTGTGCGTTAATTCCGGGACTCGTATGTCATGTAGTAATTATACTACGCATTTGGCTTCATCTAATAGAATCAAAGTGTTGCAAATTGTGGCAAAAAGAAAAGTATTATTATTTATATAAGAAAAGTAATAGTATTTTTACACGTATATGTATTTAAATAATTATACCTTATATGTATAAAGGTAATCGACCCCTGATTATGTACATGTGCGGTAATCATGCCAAAAACTAATTTTATTTGAAAACTTTTATCACTAGGAGATAAAACATTGTCTTTGGTGCTTAGTTTCCATGATAAGATTTTAATAGGGACATGCACGTGTAGGCATCTCTATTGTTATGTGTAGGCATGTTATGGCATCTTGCAGATCTGTTTCTTTTACACAAGCATTCATAAGATGAATGAGAACATTTCTTATATAAAAACCTGGGAACAATAATGTTTTTTTAATGACCATAGACTGCAAATATAATTATTAAAACATCTTATCGCAATAGTCACATGCCGGTTGTTATAGGTAAACACTATTCCCAGTTCTATGTAAATCAACATAGTAGCTAATGTTATTTGCTCGCTTCGTCAATCGCATTTAAACTTCAACTCCCACTGGACTCACTCAGGTGTAAACTTCCGCAAAATCTACCATTTGTGCAACTTAACACTGTCTAAAAGTCCAAAGAATTACACGATGTAAAACATCGACTACCGAGATGACGACTTATAGAGAAGTATGGAAGAAAGGGACATGTTGTGTCGAAAACAAATAAATGGGTTAGTAATAGATGATGAAGGGACATTCATGCGCAAACGGTAATGAAAAAAAAACAAACCACTTCCAAAAAAACACTACAAAGTGAAAAATAACTATAATTTCGGAAGTCGGTTTCTTTGGTTTTGAATTTTCGTTTTTTGCCACCGACTTCCGAAATTGAAGTTATTTTTCACTTGTTAGTTGTGGTAGGTACCTACCCCACACAAATTCGAATACCATAACCTGCTATGTAAACAACAGTGACAGGAAGTTATGATCATAATATCATCCACGTATAGACTAAGTGGGAAAAATACGTATTATTGAAGCTAACTCAAAAACTATCTAAGCAAAGTTAATAAAATTTATATGGGACCACCTCGACAGCATACCATATCGTACATAAAGTCGAACATAGAATCTCCTCCTGTTTGGAAGTCGGTTAATGAAACGAAATTGTTTATTCTGTAAATTGGATATTAGAACGACTCTTACACGTCATATAAAAAAAAAAAAACATAATATGATAGATGAGTTCGGCGTTTACTATCAGACTACTCTGAGAAGAAAGGCCGAAACAAACTCAGAGGTCACGGTCTCTTTTAAAGTCCAGACATGATCTTGGTCAAGCCATATGGATATGGGACACAGGACCATGTATATTAAATGTGTCTGAAATGGTCTTTTGAGGAAAGAACCACACAGATTTGAGTGAACCTGTCCAGTCAGTGCAAGCATTTGTCAGTAATCGTGGAGCTCAACTCAGAACTTAACACTTTCGACTCCACCTTCTTTTCATAGAACTCATACGCCATGCCGACATACATATCGAAAGTGAACCCTCCAGGAGGTTGCCGGCATTACGTTTGCGCTAAAGTTAACCATCGCGGAAGGTCAACGGCAATAGGTTTAAAACCGTCTTATAGAACAGTGTAAAACGAAGTAAAATATCAGGGGTTCTGCTTCGATTTTAAAACCAACGGCGTCCGTCGGTAGGTACTTGCAAGAACGTGGACGCAGGTAGGTACTCGACTTCATTCAAACTACTCGTAGTTGTTAAGTAACCCATATTCCAGTGTGATGACCAGTGTAATAAAAGCAATGGGTGAACGAATTGGAGTAAAGTCTTTCGAGCACCCGAATACGGGCTAACGACCAAGTGTAATGGCGCCTTTTATTTGAGTATCTGCGAAACTGAATGATGTGTTACTCAGAACTGTTTATGGATGTTGTTCTACTGTGAAACAATAGGTATATTTAAAATTGCGAGCTCTCTTCACTATAAATATGTATGTATATGTATTCCGTAGTTAGCGACACCACGCAGACTAACGTTCATATTTTGAATGCAAAATAAGTATAAACATGACACCATGTTTTGAAAACATGACAGCTGGGGATATATAAAATCAATGAAGACGCACAGGCCTGCACATTTATTTAGAAAATACCACACTAGGATTTCATGTATCAGAGAGTCGGTTAGAGGTGTTAGTGAGCCTCTTTTTGGCCTTTGTGATATGTCAAGAAATCTGCTACCATCGAAGAATTTAATTATTTAACAAATATCGTTGATATTTGTCATTATTTATAATGTTTAAATGTATTATATTTGTGTATAATATGTGTAGTATATTATTGTATATTCATTTTCTGATGATGATTGCAGTACACCACGGTCTATCCCTAGTTAAGTTATAGCCTTCCTGTTCATCCAAAGGTTATTATTATTATTTTCAGTTTTTAACCTTTCTCGGGACCTTGGGGTCCCGGACCTTTGGAAGGCATACGAGGAGCCGAAGCCAACTCGCAGAGGCCCGTTAGGAGTTTTAATGAAATGAGGCACCAACCGACGATTATCCCTGTATGCACTATGTAAGTGCACCCAAGGATAACTCCCGGTTGGTGTAGGACTATTGCAGGATATGGAAACAAAGATATTGGACTATGGGTTTGGGTTGGGCTTAAGTTGACTGGTGACCTGGAACTATGGAAGGACTATTTCCCCTGCCTGATCAATGTCATATAAGTACACGGATAAAATGGCAGGGGGTGACTTGCACACTCAATAATGGGCCCCCGGAAACTGTCGCTAGCACATAGTGACGTAGCGACAAGGGGGCAACATGTCCTGAGGTGCTTGAGGAGTGGAGAGGTATTCCACGGCTTTCAGAACAATCCCAGAGCCCGGAAGATGGTCAAGATCCCTACGAGCACTTACTGAAATACTTCCTTCCTCCGAGCACGTTTGCTCTTGCGAATCTCCACTCAAGCCGGCCAATTAAGGCAAGAATGAGGTGGGAGCTCTGTTCCTCGTCAGTGTTCACTCCAGCCGGCCAATAAAGGCAAGCCAGAGATGAGGAACAAGATTTCTCCCGGGAGATAGGGTCCGTGGGGTCGCTACTGCCCAACAGCTCGCCACATGCTGCCCTGCGGGTTTCTGTATCTCTCTTGGTCTGGCTCCTCATCCTAGACCTGTTCCGGCAAAGTAAACTCTACCGGCACAGACCCCGAATTTGGAGCGCGCAAGCCCCACCACGACGTCAACGTAGAGATACGGCGGTGGGGTATTTGGAGCGCGCAAGCCCCACCACGACGTCAACGTAGAGATACGGCGGTGGGGTTATTATTATTATTTGGTAAGACACACTAACAGCTAATTAGTTGATGCGTATGTTTCAAAAAGCTTGGAGATATATTGCAATCTGTCCCAGTCGGTTCTAGAAGCAGTTCAGGATGAGAGCCGTCACAACGGTTGTCTAATAGATATCGCTTGTTGTACCCTAGGAATTAAAGGTACCTAATGAAACATGAGCTTTGTTAAATTTTGGTGTTTAATGAAGCATATGCCATCAGGCTATCATTTATTTGGGGTTTGAGCAGCATGTCTTCGCGTATAAACTGGAAGTAAAATGATAGGTCTATAATTTTATTGCCGTTACAACTGTTGTCTGGTAGGTATCGCTATTAGCGATAACAATACCGTTGTACCCTAGAAATTAAAGGTAATGCAAATGAGCTTTGTTAGATTTTGGTGTACAATAAAGCATATGCTATCAGGCTATCATTTATTTGGGGTCTGCGCAGCATGTCTTTGCGTGTAAACTGGACGTAAAATGAGAGGTCTATAATTTTTGTCTTCTCTACGACTCGTAAAGTTTACACGCGAAGACACGCTGCGCTTGCGCAGACCCCAAATAATGATAGCCCCAAATATGGGGCAGTAGGATGACTATACCTACTTATAAGGTTAAATTACTACGGGCAAGCGTACTCAATTCTTATGTAACACATACAAAGATACTTTGACCGAATTACTTCTAAAACGAAATGTAGCCAATATAAAGATATTGTGCCAAATTTAAGGTCAATTACTATGGCAATCAATGTCAATTTGTCCGGGTCCACCAGACAGATTTAGATTCGGTATGGAGTCAATGTTATCATATTTAATCAAACCAATAAAGCTGTGGTTTTTATGATGTTTCAAATGAATATTAAAGACTATGATGCTGACGTGACGAAAAATAACATCAACAAACCGAGAGTAAACATCGTCTATAAATATTTCGTTAACTAGATTTTGGCTGCAGTTGAACTCGCGTGGGATTGGAATGGTATATATAGACGAGTAGTTGCACCATCTATTGGCTTAAGAGATTTGCTTTATTGCTGAGGAATAAGCTAACTGATTCTTATCTCGTAGTTTTGTGTCTAAGTGCATAGATTCCTGTCTGTACTTGCCTGGGTCAGTCTGCGTACCTACCTACCTGCCTGTTAGTGACTGTTCTCTGTATCGATGTCGATGGCTCTGAGAGCATGTTGAACTGTCACGGTGGTCCTATACAAATGATAGATAGTTATTTCAGTTTCCGATTGTCTGAAACCAATCGTATCCTGTAGGTACCTACTACCAATATCTACTGGGTAACAAAGTATTCCCAATGCTTCAGACTGAAAAGCCTTCCTCAGACCAGCAAGCTTAGCATGACCACAATATAAACGGGTTTTGTCGACGGAAGAATAGACTAAATCCCAGACACAATCTGTCATTTTGTCTATTCTTCCGTTGATAAAACCCGTAGAAAACACGTTTCTATGGTTGTCAGCTCCGCGTGCAGTTGGGAGAGACTAGCATGTTGTGGTCATGGCAAGAAGAAAGTTGAGTATGATGACATTACATCAGTTCTTAGGTAAGTTTACGTAGAAGTTCTGAAATATAAAAATATTTGTAAATAAGGTCACGCAAAAATAACTGTCGCGCCGAACACATTCTTCCGATTTATGACGACTGCGACTAGACTAGAAATATTGCGCAGAGGTTCACTTGAGGCGCATTTTGCACATTTTTAAAATAAACTTGTCCAAATATTAGCAACATATTTTGTTATGTTCTCGTTTCGCGTGAAGAAAATACTTTGCGTGACCAACGCTAATGCTGTTGAAGTGGTCGAATTCTGCTCGAAGCTTATTTAAATTGAATAAAATGGAATCATCAAATTCAAAAGTCATTTATTCAAACTTGGCTGAGAATCAGCACTTTTCGTACATCAAAATTACATAAGACAGTCCCCCAAAACGCCCACCCTTCACCACTTCCTAGTGCTTTAGCTGGGAAGAAGAAGTGGCGCAACAAACTCCCCAGCAGCACTGCTGTCTGGTCAGTTAGAAAAAAAATAACTTGATTCTATACAATAGTATGCAAAATAATTTACATTACTCAACACAACAGTAAATAAATTTATTTGCCATAATGACAGCTAGTACACGCCAATATACCAACAAAACAATTGAAACAATACCAATACCCCTACTAGTGCCATATACCTAGATAATATTTACACAGATGTTATACCAAGCCCCAAAGAAATTATAAATTTACTAGATTTTGATCATTGTGGGCAGAAGGTTATCTACTATCCCAAACCAAAACAACAAAGTGGCTAAAAAGGATATCACTATATCACCCCGAAACTGCAAGTCGCTTGGAAGCTTTTAAAGTTAAACTAATTAATAAATTACATCATAAAATCAGATTCACAAGTCGCAGCGGCTTTTGTAAATTTCTTTTCGGATATTCTAAACTCATCACCTTCTGCTGCTGAGTCTTTGCTAATGGAAATTGTTAAGGCGCGTTCCCGTGCGAAACACAGCTGTAGCCGTTTTTTAGGCTGTTTTTGGGAGCCAACTTCTCTTTATCTAAAAGAACTAGTAACTAATAAAAAATCCATTAAATTTCTACATAATCTTGACTCCAAAATGGTAGTTTTTTTTTTTTAAATGGCATAATATTTTATTAAAGGGCCACAAAAAAGCCACAGAAATGAGAAATAATGATTTATAACATGCATCTCCTCCTAAAATAACCATTATTTTGATTTGCTTCCTAAACTAATGGATAGGTAATTTAATAAAGAACTAGTTAAACTGAACTGAACTTAAGCTAGTTTTATTTTTTTCAAATCACGAAAATTTGATTTTATAAAGATTTTATTCTAGAATCTAAGCGTACTCGCTAAGTAACTCTTGCGCAGAGTTATTGTGCCACGAATGCTGAAGGTTATTTGGTCGGGGTAGCGCCTTAATGTTTGCGATTCAGAATTTCTTTTTGAACATATTACCTGTAGAGACTGCAGATCTGTGTGGTAATTCTGTAGAAGTTGCTAAGTCTATTATTGACATTGTAGCACCTAGTAGTAGCTTATCTTTTAATTGTATCGACTGTGGGGAGTTTCCTGACCTTATGAAAAATATGTAGTAAAAATAATACCTTTGTTTAAATCTGGTAGTTCATCAGACCCCACAAATTATAGACCTATTTCAGTACTACATACCTTTAGTAAAATTATTTGAGAAATTAATTTTAGAGCAATTGCGAAGATTGTGTAATAAACATTAATTATTACATAGCAAACAGTTCGGTTTTACAAGGGCTCGGAATATTACGTTGAGGACAAAAAGGCCTGGGATTAAGCTGCTCCAATTTATTTATTTTTCCCCAGTCAGTTTTTTTTTAATCCTATGCACAACGATATGAATATTTACTTTGTGAAGTATATACTTATATATATATTTTTTTTAATTATTCTGAACGTGAGGACTATGTGGGTCATATTACTTATTTAATAATAAAAAATCTCAGTTAATATTAATGATAATCTGGCAGTTTTAATATTTTATGCGGCCTACCCAAATGTCCTTTCTTTGGTATTGTTCATCAAGTCATTGAGCCCCTTAAATTCTGAGTTGAGCTGCACGCTCACTGACAAATGCGTGCACTGACTGGACAGGTCCACTCAATCTGTGTGGTTCTTTCCTCAAAAGACCATTTTAGATACCAATCTACATGATCTTCACATGATCTGACCAAGATAATGTCTGGACTTTAAAAGAGACTGTGATCTCTGAGTTTGTTTAGGCCTTTCTTCTCGGAGTAGTCAGGTAGGAAACACCGACTTCATCTAGTTTAAAAAAATATGATTGACGTGTAAAAGTGTTTTGTACAAACCAGAAATAAAAATCATTTATCATTTATCATTATCATGAAATCTATACTCAAGCGAAAATAAAAACTCAAAACATAAACAGAACTTAATACCGGAATGACAGCTTCAAGGCATAAAGGGCATGCCCACTTCTTACATATAGCTAATAAAACTGTAACTCGAAGTCACTGATAAACTAGGACCATCGAAGTAAAAATAAATAATCAGTTAGGCAAGAATAATATATAGTCAATTGTCAAGGTCACTAGCTAACCATATGTTGCAAAAAACTCATTAAAAAAAAAAATATGAGAAGATTATGTCAATAACAAATGAAAATAAAATAAAAATCAATTGACTTATACAGTCAAATAAAAATAAACAATTATATAACTCATATAACCTGTCAGTAGGTAAGCTAATTCTGGAGAAAGAACATGAACATTGTCTTGAATTAATCACACATAGCGACCGACTATTCTTATCGTTTAAGTAGTCGTTGATAGAATAGTATGCCTTTGAACAAACGTTGGATTTTACTTTGGCTTTAAACGCATTAAAAGGCAAATCTAGCACAGAAGAGGGTAGCTTGAATGAATGAAATAATAAAAGGTTATACCAAGTCCAACAAATGAATTATGAACCTTATGAAGCCGGTGAAATAAAGTTCGTAATTTGTCCTTATTTCTGGTGTTAATATTGTGTTTTTAGTATAAAAGTGTATATTTTGCCTAATATATAAGATATTGGCGAAGATAAATTGTGATGCCACCGTGAGTATACCAATATCTTTAAAAAGATCAAGAACATCGATTCGACGAAGAAGAAAAAGTGAAGAAAGAAGCATAAAATTATGGTCACTATACTTATATGATCAGTGTGTGTTGGGGATGATGGATCATTGTATCTTAATTTCAGAGGCTTTGGTCAAAACCAAAAATCAAATCAACAATCAGTTGAACCTCCGGGCCAATGTGAGAACTCCTCCAACAGATGACTTCAAACAAATAAATAAAATAATACATACATGGTACTGAATAAATATTTAATGCACTTATTTACTTTTATACTAATCACAGATATTATCGTGTACTACAATATTAAATTAAAAATAGTGGTTCAAATAGTTTTTAATTAATTACTCCGTTGTATTATTAATCATTTGTATAGTGTCAGAGATAGTGACGGTGCAGCCTGAAACTAAACTGAACATTCCGCAGAAAACTATTAAAATGTTCTTGTACAGGATCCAGTTATATTTGCCGAGGTCTTCCCATCGAAATACAGTTTCTACAATCCCTGGTATGATGAGACCGAGAATGGAGTAGAAAAAAGCACCAACAAGGTTGATGATCTGTTCCAAATATGGTAGGGCGATGCCAATTCCACCTGAAACAATAAAAAAAAATCTTAACTTTAATTAAATATCTTTACATTACTAATATTACTATTGATGATTTGTACATAATTTAATTAGTTGAAAGACAAACACCAAGGGCATAGCCTTCCGAGAAGCATCGCCGTAACGACCGGTCCTGCGCTGTCCGCATGTAAAACATTCCCACGACCTTACTAACCACGCTACACTTTTCGTGTACAACTTACTAAATGTAATAAATAAATAAATATATGCTGTTCCAGAGACATCACCTCGACGTGGGTTCCAAATCTATAGATTTTTATTTCAATTAAATATTTGCAGTTTATTGTGCAACAATAATTGCTACAAATGACCCAGTTGATACTCTTGTTACATTAAGTCCGTGATTAGTAATTAAAGTATTATTAGCACTAAACAAAGAGTATTAAGAGTAACAACGCATTAAAGTAGTTTTAAAACAAACTATGACAAGGTTATATTCAAACATTTCACTTTACGTTAATTATTTTGTCCGACTAACATGTACTTGGCCTGCTTGCTGAAGACAATTATTTAGGAAAAGATTAGAGTGGCAATTAAGATTTATACATTGTCTAATTTTGTCTTTACAAATGTTTGTTCACCTGCGAATTTTATTATATGTTTATACTTTAATCTTGTCCACGAGTTGTGAACATAAAAATTGGACTCTTTTTGTCTTAACTTTATACCTTCATCTGCATAAGTCTTTGTGTTTCTTTGCTTGTCATCTACATAAAAAGGCTTCAGCTATCTGTGTTGTTCTTGATTTGTTCAGGAACAACAAAGAAATTGATGAATACTTTGTCACAATTAGTTATCCTTCGATCCTAAATGATAATACTTACCACAGAAACACACGATCAAAATCCTGGTACAGATTTGCATGACGTTATGATATTTCTTATGGACCCTGGGTTCCACATATCGTGTGAATATGTCAATCACAACGAAGAAATGAAGAGGATACGTAAGGAAGATAGTTATAGATATGAACGTCTTCGCACAAATCGCTGGCCTGAAACAATTGAAATAGAAAATATTTTAGAAACGGAAATTCATCTTGATTAATATTAGTAGCGTACAATTACGGCTAATTTAGACATGACAGCGTCTGTTCAAGTTATGAGTTTAAGATACACTACGATACTTTTTTATTGGCTAAGAGTGGAGTCGGAATTTGTACCAAGTATGCACCCCTGAGGAACTCAAGGAGAAATTAAACAAAAATCACTGTCTCACTGCTGCTGTTTTTCAGATATGAACATTGCTCATCGACGACTGAAAGTTATTTCATTGGATCAATCTTATTACTGGATCAACAATAGACTATGTCATAACCACAACTTTAGTACCAGGTAAAAAAAATAAGCATATATAAATTACCAGTCATCCATAGGCAGATTCAACGTGATAGTTCCTCTAAGTACATCGCCGTATCTTAGGTAACCGAACACACCCAGGATTGTGTAGAACATCATCACCAATGACATTGCGATCACCATCACGCTCGGGCACCCGAGGAAGTGTTGGGGTTTCTTCATCGTGTTCTCTACTGGCATCACCACTCCTATGCCTTCCATTGCGAAGATCACAGTTCTGTTGAAGAAAAAGTAATCATGTTTTATATGGTCGATGAAAACTTAGCATTGTGGCTTGATTTGGGATGTTTGCGCCATTACGGTCATCTGTAATAGGTATATCATCTCAAAAAATTATCTTAGTTATAATGCATCATCATAAAAAAAAACTTAAATGTTGTACAGAGAATGAATTTCAGCCATTGTTTCAGTGAGTGAACAGAGATTTATTAATTGTGAAATTACTAAACTATAATTTGAGAACAAAAATCTACAAAGTTTACTTAAATCCTATTGTTCTAAACCATAACCTGTCACACAACAGCGCAATAGAAAAATAAAAGACTATAGACAATTCATCATTTTGACTTACGACAAAAACGCGGGGAGTCGCGAAATATCGCCAACGACTTTTTTATCGGCGATTGTCAACGGTTCTCTGAATATGTAGTAAAGGCATATTGCGAAGGTAGCGAAGAGCAGTACATTGGCGAGCAACGAGAATGGAGCAAGCCACTTCAAGTGCCTGATCTGGCACAACAGGCAAAGTGGCGCGAACAGGATAAGGCAGTAATGCTCCACCGGCATGGGCGGCGCATCTATATATGTGTCGAATAGCTGAAATAAATAAGATAGGTGATTTTAATTTAGGCTTATAGCAAATTATTCATGCTATACAGCAGTTACTTGATATGGCAATAGGTCCAATTTAGTAATATAAGTAGAAAGCGACCTATATATTTACATCGGCAACACGGGTATTGGCGATGTGTTGTCGATCTTAGAAACAATTTTGATAGATTCCCTTGTTTGGTTACTTTTTCGTCTTTTCGTGTGGTTAGTGACTAACCTGGTGTCAAGAGTTTTAAAGTTACCTATGGGCCTCTGACTTTGCTTCACATGCCGTCGAAAAATATCTCTCAGGCATGCCGGTTTCCTCACAATGTTTTCCTTCACCGTTTTTGAGGCAAATGATAATTATACAATACGCACATGAATCCGAAAAGTTGGAGGTACGTGCCTTGTGTTCGAACTCGAGACCTATGACTTGGCCGTCTGATGGTCACAGCAATAGGCTATCACTGCTCGTCATGTTGTTTGGTTACTACTACTGAACTAGTAGAGAATGCCGTTAAACGGGCCCATTTCACCAGTGAAACAAGCGCATTGGTGGACTCAGTTCCTGAACGATATATTTCAAACGGAGCTCTATTATTTATAAAATTATACGCATATGGTCTTTGGCAGGTTGTTGTTATTATTATCATGACAGACATTATCATTCAAGCATTGCCTAACGAACCATCATAATTGTATGCAATACTATGAAGAGGGATTTACCCAAGAAAATATGTTTAGTCATATTGCAATTATCGGAATTGGCACTTAAAGTGTAGAAACGATGGTTAACGAAGACTGTGTATAACTAAATAAATAAGTGCATACTGATGTTATTTGTAACCTTACCTGCTTAATTGAAGTTGCTATTAGCACAGTAAATATACAACAGACGCCGAGGTACGTGAAGCATAAGGAAAACTCGGCAAATACACTGAAAATAAAGAAAAAAATAATATAATAAGAAACATATTTTTGTTATAAATTAAACAACCTTTGGATAACGTTACTAATAATATTCTTCGAAGCGAGACAAAACGCTTAGATACTGTAAAGTATTATTTACCAATATACCTTTGAATTTTACAAGAATATAAATAATTAATTTGTAAATTATACTTGGTTGCAAAAAGTAACATAAAAATCATATTATTTATTTATTTATTTTGGAACAAACGTTGCCATAATTATCAATATTAAAACCCATCCGTTACGTACGGTGAGTAAGACACAACTTAGATGTAGCATCGGCAAAATTAAAACCGATCACTATCCAAACTGAGTGCGCCGTCAAAATCACCAATCTTTATTACTGCTGTAGGTGAAAATGATCTTTACGCAAACGCAATAACTTGTAAAGTCATATAACCAAATACATTCGTAAAATTGAAATGAATGAATGCAAATTTTCAAAATGCTACATCTAAGTTGTGTCGTACTGTACTTAGTGTGGTTTTAAGCATTTCTTTACCAAAAGTATTTATTTTGTCCAATGTTGAATTCATTTGGGTATATCTATTGGTAAATGTATCAGAAATGATAACTGGGCTAAAGTGGGGAATAAAAAGGTGAAGCTCAGTTTAATTCATTGTTAAAATGTAAAGGAGAGGATTAAAATTAGCTTGGGAATCCTTCTGTCTGGTTGGCATGATGTAGTGGAAGTTAATGGCGACGAAAGAAACCGTATCAAACTAAAGTGTAACCAGGATCTTTTGGCGTCTGAATGACATTAGAGTTGTTGGTGAACATTTGTAAAATTGTCACAGAAATGCAAAAATTGAAATGAAAAAAGAAGATGGCGGCGTTAGTTCCGATTTTGGCCACGCGCCAATAGATCCTTGTAGAATTTTACAAGCAATGCAAATTGTAATATAACAAAGGATATTTACTGTGCAAAATTAGCAAAAGGCCGGACACATTTAGGACCATTTGCAAACGCCGCACCACAGGTCTCTGAATAACTTAGCAATGGTTTTCGTTCCGCACGACAGCATCCTCGAGACGTTTCCACCTGTAAAGAAAACCATGATTGATGAACTGTTTGAAATCGATATCTATACATATTATAAATTGAAGTCACTTTTATTGTCTGTCTGTGTGACCACTTTGTTCTTCTAAACTACGCAGCGGATTTTAATACAGTTTTCACCATAATTTAGAGAATTTATTCCGAAATGTTTAAGTGTATAATACTTTAATAATAAACTTGCATATAATAGAAAAATCTCCATGTTTTGTCAAGTGCAAAAAACCGATGCGATGTAGGGGCGTGTCGCTAGTTTAGTATAAAATCATGTTTACCGAAAAGAATCTAACATTTTTTGCAGCAGACCTGCGGGTTAGCGCCCTATGGTCCACTAGCGCCACTCCTTAAAAAAATATATCTCGTGGTTGAGAAGGAATTATGAATAAAGGCTAGTAAAGACCTTCGGTGAGTGTGTCTAGAATTTTCTATAGCGTTTTATAAAGTTTCATATTGAGACACGAAGCAACAAAATACGATTTAGAAGAATGTAGCCGCTTTTCTTTAGATTGAATTTTGTTGCTTCGTGTCTCAGACAATTCTAGACACACTTACCGAAGGTCTTTACTACCCGTTATTCATAATTCCTTATTACCCACGAGATATTATTTTTTTAAAGGAGTGGCGCTAGTGGACCATTGGGGGCCCCTTAATACACGTAGCAATGGCTTTCATGTTGACAGTTCAACAACATTCATTGCGTTATTTACGTTGTTGAGCAGATACATTTTTCGAACGTATGAAGTAATGGATTAGCAATGTTCTTCAAAATCAGTCAGATTGTGATTGATCTTATGTTACGCAATTAGGGCGTGGGTTAGGAATAAGACCATTCGTTCCATCACAAAGACAACTGATGTCACTTGGAAAGCAGCCACGCTGTTGCATGTCAGAAGACCAATGGGCCAAACTCACGAACAACGCCGCAGGCCCAATCGGATATGGTGGGATGAGCTGGAGTCTATCAACAAGAACGGGGTCCTTAGCAGCTTTAAATAGAGAGAAGTGGAAAGAGAGTAGGTAGGCCTTTGCCCTGCAGTGGGACGTCACAGGCATTATTTAATAATAATAATAGGAGAAACAATGAGGAGATACTATGTATTTAGGTATTATTATGTATGTGTGTGTGTGTGATTTGTGTCTTAGAGACTACTTAATTCCTTTTCCCGAATAGGGTTCTTGTTAAAACATTATTTTTATCATTCATTGTTTGTAGACATGTTCTTTTTTTTCTCTAAGAATGCTCAATCAATAATATGTAGTATATCGGGTGTAAAAAGACACTTTCCAAAGCCGAAAGCCACATATTCTACCCATTATTTGCATCATTTTTTTCCACTAGACCATACCTGGGAATCCACTGGTTCTGGAGATATTGAAGGTCAAAGTCGCATTTTTTTTTTTTACTTTTTCACGAAAATGAATTCTATGCAATAATACGAAACTTTTTTCCAAACAAACATTACCTGAATTTTAGATTTATCTTAACAGATTACGCATTTGAAGTTACAAAAACGCAATGAACAACAAGTACCTACCTACGTAGCGTAGGGGCGTAGCTTAACTAACACTGAATCCGTTCATTCAAGCGTGGGTTTGCGTTACATTGCGCGCAATAAAAACTTGTTTTTTTTTATAAAAAAAAAAAAAATTACGGTTCCCAGCAATAATTTTTGCGCAAAGCTACTTAGCTATACGTACAGTATGCGTAGTTTACGGCTTTGTGATGTGTCTTTTTACACCCTGTATATATAGGAAACGGCGCTGAGTGATAATGCGCAGTCTTACTGAAGGGTCGTAGGAGTGGCTACGAATGACCATCATCTTCAAGTACCTAGTAAATACCAATAGTATACATTGTCTTCTACATGATTCATAACGTACGTCGAGGCGTGCGTTATGAATCTTACACTTACGAATATATATTGGGTTATATAAGTATAAGATTCACATTGATCAGTAAATCAGACTACATCCCTAGTTACCAAAAACCACAGTACTACAGTATTTATATCTAGTTATGGAACCATAAATTATGGCAGTGTGATACGAGTAAAAAGATGAAATTGATCACGAGTTTCTAAATTTGGTTTACAACCTTGGAACGCTGTAGCAGTGCCTAGACAATTTTATCAAAAATTAAATAAAACGGATTATAAAATATTTGAATTGTACTTACAAATATATGAACACAATGTCCGCAAATAAATGCTACGATAACAGTGCCTACTATGCCAACTCCCCATCCAGCATTTGAAAAAGCTAGGGGCATAGCAAGCAGGCCCGATCCTAGCGAAGACTTTATGAGATTTGCTAAGGATCTGAGGTCTCTGAAAAAAAAAAAAAAAACTTATAAGTAATAAACAAACAAATTAACTTTCAACTCGGAACACAACTGGACACAGGCTTTTCGCAAGTTCCGTTACAACACCCGTCAACATCTGGCTGGGAGAGAACAATCAGGGAAATTAATTGTCAAGCTATTTGACACCCTACATCAATTTGTCATATTATAGGCATATCAGGCTCCACTGTACTATAACACCCGCGTGTGATGTGTGCATGTAGAACGCAAAATTTCACAAGGTGCAAAAGTCTAGTATTTGAGAGAAAAAAATAATTGTTAAAAAAAATTCAACTTAATTACGTAATAAAATTGACGGTTTACCGACACAGTTAATGAACGAATTTTAATCCTAGATTGTCCCGTTTTACGTCCAGACAAAGTGACAGCGGATTTTAATGGTTTTTTGAGTATAAATATTGCACGTTTTCAACTTTAATTCATTTTTAAATAGCTGCTACCGCAATGCACTCAATTATGAAGCAAATAATGAATTAAATTAAAAATAATACAGTTTTATATGTACTCTTAAAAGATTGTAATCGTAGGTAAGTGACGCTAATAGGTATTTGACAGTTGTCACTCATCGTATGAACAAAAGGCAATGTTACTACTGTTTAGGATGCAAGACTCAAGACCGAGCGAAGCGACCTCGGGAGTTGGGGCACCCCAACTCGGACAAATCATACGCTTCTTGTTCGGTTCCTTTAAAATAGAAGCCCCGCGTAGCGAGGCTCCGTCGACTACGCCTTATTATTATTGCTTAGGAATAAATCCCGAAAGATACTTTGGTGATGTTTTTACACACCTATCGTGTTACACACGATATAAGCGCCAGTGGTGCAGTGGTTCCACATTTCATACAATTGTCAACGAATGGCAGTTGTGATTTGAATATACGGACAATTTCAGTTGGTAGGCAATTTACTTAATAATTAATTTCCGTGACTTTATGTATGTAGGTGCGCTATGTTTGTAAATTCACTATGTGTGTAAAAAATATGACTGGCTTCAAGAAATTATCGGAAAGGTAGATTTGTTTTTTTTTTGTTTCCAATTTCAAACAAACCTCTGCGTAAAGTGATTGCTGACGTCTACGGACACCTGCATCACCAACACTATTGCTGATGCGTTTCTGATCTTAGACAAAATGTTCAAAATCTGTTGTGACTGTTATTTCATCGCTAGCTTTGTCTTTGACACAATTGAAGGCTAATATAATTAATCAAAGACGTATTAAAATTGTGTGATGTTAACCTTCACGATCAATATTGTAAGTACCCATGTATTTAGCACACGCAACTTTTTGATTTATATTTGTAACCAGAGAACTGTTACTAACCCAGTAAAATTCAAATATTACTTACGAATTCGGTTTAACGACTTCCCGATGCTCGAAAGGGTTGTATTCTTCAACATGTTTGTCTTTCTCTTTCTCCCCCATGGTTCTTAACTAAAACTCCACACTCAAAGCTAATTAGATTGCGATCGATGTAGTTTGTAGTTTTTAATTTTCCGGTTGTTAAAAATCTAGTACTTATAATGTCACTATCACTAGAATAACTCCTATAAAACCACTTATTAAAGTGGCACTTTACTTCATAAGTTATATTCACAATATTTCGATATCACTGCAGTGTTTTACGAAATAATTATTGTACGGTATCTGGAGGTTGCACTGTTTTTCTTATTTGTATTGACGATTGCTCATCTCGAAGTTGCTTTACGATTGTTATGCCTTATCTCTTACGAAAGATAAATTGAGAGGGATAATAATGTTTGTCATCAACGAGATAATAGCTGCTGATGCTTATTTGAATTATTTAGCGACAGTTTTGATAGCAAAAAAGTTATGATAAAACGCGACCTTCAAGTGCTGGTATTAACGAACAATAAAATACACTTTTCGAAACCACTTTTTCTGTTATTTATATTTTCTTTGATCAACATAAACATTCTCACACACTAATTTAAAGTGCTCTGTTTGATTATCAACACCGTAACAAATTTCATGAATTTCATTTGATTAAATTCTCTGGACGTATTGAATTCCATTGGTTTTGCATGTTCTTCGATTATTATTTATTTGCGAATGCACGAGAATTGCGGAGACACGGTCACAGTAAACAGCTCACATACTAATGCCGACTGGTACTCTATCGTCGTTCTTATAGGACACACGTGACCAGTACTGAACGCAATCTAGGCACAATAACTCAAGACAACATTGCTTGAGGATAGTCAATATTATTATTATATTTATGACTTTTAATTTACATCCTTTCCGATTTTTTTATCGTGTCAAGAGGATTTTTCAAAGTTATTTTAAGAGTTCTTTCGAAGATCTTTTGTGTGATGCAATTTACAGGAGGTTTTTCATAGGTCATCGTTCTCAGCAAATATATTAACCCTTTGAATGAAATATTATTACGATGTCGATCGTATTCATTGCACAACGCCTACATCGTAGTAAAGCGAGTGTTCGTCGTGAGAAGTTGTTTCTGTGTTATCGTCATATTTACGTTTCAGGATGTAAGGAAGGTACACTTAAATATTGTACTACAATGTTAATTATTATGCGTTATTACTTATACCTACATGCTTCAAGTGCGTTTTCTGTTACTGAATGAGCGACACCCTCGAATATTGCAAGTCATGTTTCGGATATCCTGAATGAATGAAATGCACCGATCTCAGCGTGGTTTAACTAGACTCGATAAATCGAATGAACCCCAAGATTGCACTGGCCCCTGGAGCCTCGTGTTTCATGGTGCTACAGAGGCCATTGCATATCAGGGGGTAGACCGGGTGGCGCAGTAAGCTAGTCGCGTTTCGGATATCATTGCCAAAAACTCCAATATAATAATAGAATGGTATAATTCGATAGGTTTTATACCTACTTAGCCTTAAATGATTCACGTACGTTATCTGTTATTAGATCATCGAAATCCCAATGTTTAACTTACTAAACCCTTTTCCAAGTGACATGTGGACTTTCTACCGTTTATTTTTCCATAGTTAACAACTAGGTACTTACAATACAATTTTATTGAATGATGCCATTGGATAGGTGTCTTTCTCGTCTCGCAGCCACGTGTCACTTAAGTGTTAGTTGATTGATAATAGGAGTTATTGATAAAGGGTTAATGTTCTGGAGAACTGGGCTAACAAACTCGTTAGCTCAGTTCTACAAGAACATCCTGTCTTTCAGAAAGATTGTGAAGGTAGCCTGCCTTATCAACTGCTACTGGAAATTGGTCTTTATAGAATATGTAAATAAACCCCTTTCCGATCCCAAAGGGGTACATAGGTACTGCAATAAATATACCAAAAAGTTTTTGTTTATTTTTTATTGAAATTAAAAAACTAATTTTAAATTAACAGTTTTAGTACCAAAATTACCCCAAATCAATAAAAAAAAACTGTGTTAAAAGTTATTAAACACCCGCTAAACGACGACCGCCTGCGCCCCATATTGGTAAAATTTCCCATTGAAAAACAAGGTAGCAATTTTTTTTTTCTTTTTTCCCGAATATTACCACATAAGTACAGTACAGTACGATACCTGACAACACCCTCACGAATCGGACAGGGTCTTTTTACATGTCGTACAAAACAAAATTTAATATTTTTTTGTGAAATCGGAATGCTAATCATCATGCTCGGAAAACGGATCAGTGGGAGTAGTTATAACCGCATCCGCATTGTTCGAAATATATTACCGATGCTGCATTTTTTTACTATTGGAAGCGGTAATGTGTTTCATTACTGTGATAATGTGACTAATGTTAAGTTTTATACAAAAAAATCACATCAATCTTTCCTAATTACGCTGTTGCTGTGCTGTGTGCTTTTAAATCTAATTTAACTTGACGACAATCTGGATGATACGGTACGATGAAGACAGAACTTGTGATAAAATTACAGTAGGTAAATATGGTAAAAAAAATATTCTCTTGAAAATTTCCGGAAATTCATGTGAAAATATGACTCATCTAATAATTTGTAGTTAAGCTGCCTTCAATCTTAAGAGTGACAAAATCATCAAACGAAGCATTAACTTGTTATTCCACATAAACCTTGAGACTGAACGTTTTTTTGTTAACAAAAATAACAACACACTGTTTATTTTAAATTACATTTTAATGCTAGTGTTGAATACATTACAATTGCTCTCGTTACTCAGTTTTACTGTTTAGAATCTCAATTATGTCCATTATCGTGACGGTACATCCTGAGACCAAGCAAAGGAGGCCGAATAAGCCGATGAATGTGTTCTTCCAAAGGATCCAGTTCCACTTGCCAAGGTTCTCCCATCGGAAGACAGTTTCAATTACACTGGGGATGATGAGGCCAAGGATTGAGTAGAACAATGCTCCAACTATGTTGAGGATTTGCTCCAGCAAGGGGAGGGCCATTCCTATTCCCACTGGAAAAAAGAAGTGACATAAATGAATATCCCACTGTAGAATATACTCCTACTGAACGATACTATTGATGACTACGGTGTGCTGACTCGTGTCCTTTATTTTGGACAAAATAATCACTGTAAAAATCAAAAATTATTGTTATAACATGTTCGTCGAGTTTACGTTTGCTTCATTATTGGACAGAACTTGAGCTAGGCCGTGAAAAAGACGAATGAAAAATGATGCATGCAGCGGAGATGACAATGTTCAGAAGGATGTGTGGAGTGACGAAAATTGATACGTGTATAAGGGGGAGTTTGAAAGTGTCTCCAGTGACAGAATGTTGAAAAATATCGATTGGCTTGGTATGGACATGTCGTGATGAGGAGGGAGGAAACGAATGAGACCAGGGTTTGAAACCGGTAACAAAAGTTCAGGTTCTGTACCGGTACTCAGCGGGTCATGCAATTTCGGTACCTAGGTACCGGTTCCAGACAGGTACCGGTACTCCACCTAACAAATACCGATACCAAATTCAGATACCCGCCGCGTACCACAAATCTCGTTTTTCTACCTTGAAGTTATTTTTCTAATGCCTATTAACTATCCAACTCAATTTTTTGTCAACTTTGACGTTCAAAAGTGCCTTACAAGGGCCTATTTGAAATAAATGATTTGACTTTGACTTACTATGTCTGTTTTCTCACTCTAAGCTAAGGAAATATTTGTTAGGTACCGGTTTTGGTATCGGTACAGTACTGATACTCATTAGTAATACCAGTAGTACAGGTACTACGTCTGGCACCGGTACCCATAGTACAGTTACTAAATGTTGATGGATGGAGTGGGAGAGGGAGGCCAAAGAAAATATGGATGAATTGTGTGAGGAATCATATGAAAGAGAAGACAGTGAATGATAGCGTGACGGTTGACACCCGAGAGTGGAGAAAGAAAACGTGTTGCGCCGACCACAAGAAACATGGGAAAAGGGCAGGAAGATGATGATAAGAGACCTGGAGACTTTCTTTTGGACTTTGATTTTGATCAGTCATTGTTCTCTTTAAATAAAATACACGCAGTAGATACATTAGATGCAGTACCTTCGTAAACCATAAACGAGTAGTTTATCATTTTGTCTGTTTTATTGAACACTAATATACATATTTATTTTCTCTATTGCGTGCGAATCCCTATAGGCCGTAAAGATTAAAACTATATTAATTATAACAACAGTAGCTGCAATAAATTGCATCAATAATCCTTTGTTTCTAAATCACATTCAAGTATAGTAGCACATAGGTACTTAATGCGATAACGGAACCAATGAGGATCAAATTATGATATTTAATGAAGAGAATTGTTATGAGGTACGGAAAGCGGCTCTTGTGATATTGATATCGAATGCAATACAAAGTGTCCAGGAGACTTAAAGTCTTAAACCAGGCATGTGTGTTATCTTTTATGAATTATCATTTTAATGTTACAACTACTTTCGTTCTTTAAATCACGATGAATGTTAAGCGTAGTACAAATTGTGGAATCTTCATTACCTTGGTCACGTGAGACCTACCGCTGCAATGAACGGTTGAAACATTTCTTTAATTACCATAGTCGTCAATCGCATTAGTAATCGCTCTTCGATTAGTTACTGACTTAATAAGTCTCATTTTGCGACATACTCTACATAGAAGAGGTGGTATTTTCCTAAATTATACAACGAGTACCTACCTTATACAAATTAATTAACAAACCACAAATAGCCTACTTTCTCGATTACGAAATTATGGCGTGCGGTTTTCAACGTATTCATTTGGTTATGGTAGAATGTACAGTCAAGACCGTCAGTTTTCCAATTCTTTCCTTTATCATCGTCATCATCATTTCAGTCGAAAGACGTCCACTGCTGGACCTAGGCCTCCCCTAAGCACCGCCACTTCGACCGGTTCCTGTGCTTCCCGCATCCAGCGGATTCCCGCGGCCTTCACAAGGTCAATGTTCCACCTTGTGGGAGGCCTTCCAAAGCTAAGTCTTCCGGTACGCGGTAGCCACTCCAGAACCTTTCGGCCCCATCGGCCATCTATTCTGCGGACAATCTGCCCTGCCCATTGTCACTTAAGTTTGGCAACTCTTCGGGCTGTGCCCTCTCCATTGCCCTTTGGGTGACTACCCATTTTACTTTACCCTTCTAGCAAGGCCCATTGTGAGCAACCACGTTTCAGTGCCATAGGTCATCACTAGCAACACGCACTGGTCAAAGACTTTCGTCTTGAGACACTGAGGTTTGCCTTTTAAGCTACAGCACTGAACAGCCTATTGCATAGAAAACTATATAATGCGACGCAATAATACTGAGTCGGTAAAGTAGATTCTATAGTGCGATGAACAGACAGAAATAACCCTTAAGGTAGCCCATATTTTAGATATGACTGTACGTTTGCTCATGTTGTGAGTAAATGTTCGGACTTCGGCAAAACAACACAAGACAGTAACATAAGTTTAATATAATTATGTGTGTGTGGGAATGGGCTGGCCTCGTCTGTCACATGCCCAATTAGCGGTGGGCCAAAATAGTCACTATGTGGAGCCCAGCCAGAAGGCGTCGCGGCAGTCCCCGTAAAAGATGGCGGGCGGGCTGGACAAAACCAAAAGACCAGTGTTCCACATAAACACATGCTTTTGCCTAGCAGTGGGATGATACAGACTAACGGTAACAGTATGTGAGTACTAGGTGAGTACTACTTCGGTATTTTTTTTAGGCGAGTATAGTAACCTACCACAGGCGCATACTCCAGCAGTTCTTGCTATTACTTGCGCGATCTGACGATAGTTCTCCTTGATGCGATGCTGCGTGTATCTCGTGAAGATGTCGATGACCACGTAGAACTGTAGCGGGTATGTCAGGAATATTGATAACGCTATGGACACCTTTGCAAGGACTGCGGGCCTGGAAGCAAAGGAACAAAGAAACTTAAATTATAATAAATGGGTTTTAAAGATACATTTGCAAAAAGATGCAAATAGATCCTATTAAGGCCAGAATTTAATATTGTAATTTTCAAGATAATATCATACCTTTGCTAAGCACTTATACCTAATAAAATGTATCACACTAAACACCCAGTGCTCGTCCTCCTCTCTCCTACTTGTTCTATGCTGTGCCCGACAGGGTCCATGATTGTGACTAATATAATTATTTACCTACCAACTTTATACATACATTATGGTACGTAATTAAGAATTGAGAATTGAAGCAAAAATATGTTGCAGATATCAAACTTCGTTTTTTTTGGCTTTTTTTACAGAGTTTGTTGACATCTGTTTTTAAATGCTAATTATGTAGTATAACAGGTTCTGTGGTAATTTTTATACAATAAGGAAAACTTAAAACTCTTTAAACTGACTAACTCTGGGTTAAACTTTAAATCTACGAAAAATAATAAGTAATCTTTAAAAAAATAAATGAAAACTGGTATGAGTAATTTAAATGCATAAAATTGACGGCCTCATTGGTCAAGTAGCTGCGCTGCTGCTGAGCGATGAGTTCTTGGGTTCGGGTCGGGCCAAGTGTTATTGAGTTTTTGCAATAGAAATTTCTCAGTAGCAGCCCGGAGTTTGGATATATACCCGGTTGATGGCAATAGGCTCGCCCTATATTACATGGGACTTAAACATAACTGGCGAAATGTGGTCGTACTATAGGTACACGTCTGTCTGACTCTTTGGAGATTACAAGCGTGATGTTATATATATATATGTATAAAATTCACCGCCACTGTTTTACCGATGCCATTATTTTGGCAAAATTATCTACGTAGTTATGTAATCAATTATCCAATTGCGTATTCGAATTGACATAAAAAACCATTTGAAAGTGGATTAAAACCATAAACTACTGTTTATCAACGTCGCTCGTATGTCTCGCATCACTTAGTCAAGGACGTCGAGAATTCAAGATTACGGAGTATTGAGCGACAATTACTGGTAAACTATAATTGACTATTTAGACTTGGGTAAGGATAATCTGAAGATAAATCAAGATAACATAATTATGTAAGTATGACTGCAGCGAACTCTGAATTTGTGACAAAAAATAACCTATGTTTTTGACGACTATTACACCAGTAATACAGGGTTAAGTTTACTCCACAGACGTGATGGCGGTATCGATATCTCAACAAAATAAAATAAATTAAAAAAAACTGATCAATCAATCTGCCTAGCCTTTTCAACTATGTTGGGGTCGGCTTCCAGTCTAACCGGATGCAGCTGAATACCAGTATTTTACATGGAGTGACTGCATATCTGACCTCCACAACCAAGTAACTGGGTAATACGATACGTCTTGGTAAGACTGGTGTCAGACTTTCGGGCTTCTGACGACTCGTAACGATTGTCAAAGATCCACGAATGACAGCCGGGACCAACGGCTTAACGTGCTTTCAGACGCACGGAGGAGTCTCCGTATGTAAAGATGGTCACCGATCCACGGACCAATCCCGGCAAGCGTAGCTTTACCTGATGGATCGACCCATGCGGCTGTTATTACTTAGCTCCTCCAAATAAAAAAAACTGATATGACGACTTATTTGTTGGGTTAACGACTGCAAGTTACTTGTAATATCAGAAAAAAATATTAGGTTTTTTGTGTAAAGTTCAGAGACGTGACGGGGATCGATAAGTACACACGATAAAACAAAAAACAACATATTTTCTAAGCCCATACCTACTATACGTTATGTTTAGAAATCGGTAGCCGTCACGCCTATGGAGTTTCGCTAGGTAATTTTATTTGACCTTGTATCATCTCTTATGGCCATAAGTTGTTGATTAAGTAAAAGGCCATAATCTAAAGTGTCCTATAAAGTTGGAAGAAAGGTTTGATAATATACCTATAAATTTTTGTATATTTGTTTGGAAGCCCTAATAGATTATCATATGTGAATATATTGCAGTTCCAATGATATTACATACATACATACGTGTCGAGTTATAACCTCCTTTTTTTCAGCCATTTAAAACCTTGTTAATAATTTTCTGTCAAAGTTATGAAGTTAAAAGTGATATATTATCAGCTTGGAGAAACAATAGCTCAGCAAGCAAGTTAATTTAAGCTAGACTTTGTACTGTCTGTATACTTCAAGCAATCTTCACGTCAAATCTATGCCAATTCACTGCGCACTAAGTATGATCTGCGATTCTATTTATGTAAATAATTGACAATCTATTACCTAATCGTGACTGACAAAGTGGCGAATGCACATGTCATCTCTACTTTACGTATCACGTTTTAATGGGTGCGTCTCATATCATATAAAGTTATTTGGTATATTTTCATTTCAATAACGTTCACAAGATGTAATAAACGTGAGATATACCAACTGTTGATATGATTTCTTTACATGTAACATTTATATATTCATAAATATTAAAAGTTATTTCGTATAACGTTATTGGATATAACGTTTATTTAATCGAACATCATTAGGCCTATCGTTTAAAATATAAATATTGATGGTATTAAACATCAATATGGTTAACACCCCGATTCAAAGCAATGCGACTCGGATAGGTTAGGTTAGAAGGCTAAGGTGGGAGCGGCCGCCGAGCGCCAGATCCCCTCTCTCGTTGGTGAATCTTTTGGGTTAGGTTAGAACAGTGACTATTAAACGCGCGAAGGCGAGCGAGCGAAGCGAGCGTGCCGCGGCAGCAGCCGCCGAGCGCCAGATGGGGTCTATTGTTGATGAATCTTGCTTAGTTAAATAAATTATTATATAACTGAGCAAGATTATGCACATAATGACAACGAACAATGATATTTGTTAAGCTACCTACAGGCTACAACTAATGAATAATTAGACTAAGTTATAAAGTATATGTATGTTTTGCTTTGTGTTTTTAACTAGGCGTTTTTATCATATTAGACTAAATAGGTTTTATGTCTTTTGCGTGGTATATCAAACGATTTTATATTCAATGTATGTTATGCTTATAAAAAAAAGTTATTTTAAAATTATATCAATCGTTTATTATATTAACTGATCACTATATCGAATAAAATTATAGAATCAGTTGTTACCTACACTCGAGAGCAATGAATCCGGGTCACTTAAAGAATGTTAAAAATCTCGGAAACTAAAAATGATAGGTTAATGCAATAAATTGTATTTAATAGACAATGTAATACTCCTTAAATGAAAGTAAAAAAAATATGAGTCACCATACATTTTATTAACACAAAATTACATAAAGAAAAAAACTGCTGATCTCTCCTTAAAACAAAAATAGGAAACATGAAATTTTTGAACTTTATTACGATTTTCTTGAATTTTAATACTTCGTATTGCCTCCTCGTGCTTCCATTACTGCGTTTACGCGGTTTGGCATGCTGTACACCAAGTTCCTTATACGATTTTGGGGAATATTCTCCCATTCCTCTGTGAGAGCAATTTTGAGCTCACGAAGCGTGATTGGGGGAGGGTTTCGTTGTTTTACGCATCTGCCTAGCTCGTCCCAAGCATGCTCGATCGGGTTGATATCCGGGCTGCGCGCTGGCCACTCCATACGAGTAATGTTCATCTCTTGAAGGTAGTCATTCACAATCCTACCTGTATGAGGTCGGGCATTGTCATGCATAAATATAGCATCCTCACCTAAATTGACCATAAATGGACCAACGTGATCATTGAGGATTTCTTCCACATATCTTACGCTAGTTAAAGAGCCGTTTTCTATGATCACCAGCTCTGTGCGACTTTCAGAAGAAATTCCGGCCCACACAAGTACAGACCCACCACCGTAGGCTACTTTTTCTTCGATGCATGCTTGCTTGAATCTTTCCCCTGGTCTTCGATACACTCTGTGTCTTCCATCGTGCTTGTAGAGCATAAATTTTGATTCGTCGGAGAACATAACTTTTGACCAATCTTCAATACTCCAATTTACGTGGCTCTGGGCATATCTTAGTCTTGAAATACGATGCCCACGCTCCAGTTTAGGGCCGTTTGCAGGTCTAAGGGGTTTTAAGTTAGATTCAGCAAGCCGACGTCTTACTGTCCATGCACTTGGGTTACTTCCTCCGAGGCGTCGAAACTGATTTGTGAGTTCAGTTCCTGTGAGAAAGCGATTTCGAAGCATGGTGTTCACCAAGTATCGGTCTTCTCGTGCTGTGGTACACCTGGTTCTGCCCGTTCCTGGTCTGCGTAGGTTAGAACCAGTTTCTTCGTAACGTCGGAGAACTCTTTGTACTGTTGACAGCGACACACCGACAGTCCTGGCTGTATCGCGCTGACTCTGGCCGGTTTCCAGCATTGTAAGTATTCTGGTGCATTCTTCAGGCGTAAGCGACATAATTTCAGCTTGAATAATGAATATAGAGCACTATCAACATGGTTTATGTACCCACATAAATGACAGATTACAAACAAAAGCAAAACCAAATGCTGTAATTTCGTAGTTCCATCTTCGAAAGTGGCCCTTTTTCCACTTTGATTTTTTTATGATATAACTTTACAATAACTAAGAAGTTTTAATACCTTCATTTAAGGAGTATTACATTGTCTATTAAATACAATTTATTGCATTAACCTAGCATTTTTAGTTTCCGAGATTTTTAGGATTCTTTAAGTGACCCGGATTCATTGCTCTCGAGTGTATATCTTGTTAAAATTAGAGATTTTGTAATTATATCATATATTACTTACCCCATTTTAATCATATCTTATTTTATTTTGAAAGTACCGTTAATAATAGTCTCCAAACCCGAAAAGAACTTGGCTGTAAATATAAATAAACCAGCACGGTTGGCACTGTAGCTAAGCGATTGAGTTGCTACAGTTGGCTAGCTACAATTGAATTGCGCAACGAGTCGTGGGTTCGATTTGCTGTTTGACATAGTCAGATAGTTATTCCGGTTCTGGCTGTATTTTTGTATGTAAATGTACAAATATACAGGTTAATATTTCTACTATGGGGCACATATTACACCTAAGCACCTGTCAATCTCTAATTGGTAGAGGATGAAGCCTATATAATTTTCCATATACCCTAAACGAAGCCAAAAGTAACTTGTTCTTCCCGTTATAATGATATTTTTTTTGTACTGAACCACATCCTAGGAACCTTCTGGTTACGGAGATATTGAAGGTTCAATTTTTAAAATCTTTTTTTACCAATACAAGGTTTCAATGTGATTTAACTTCTACGATCCCTGTACTGTTGCATGCACCCATAAGCACAATGTTTTGCGTGCGCTACATTGCGCACTACCGATAAACAGCGAATTTTCACACCAAAAATAAAAAGCGGTTTCCCAGCAATTATTTTTGCAGAAAATTACATAATTTTATGTACAGAATGCGTAGATGACGACTTCGTGGACGGTCTTTTTACACCCTTTTTTTTGGGTGGGAAATTATCAAATATCAATAGACATAAAATTATCTTCTCCCGCGCTGGGCGGAGCGGGAGGGCATGCCAGACTTTTACTGACTAAAACCCACCCATGTTCCTTCCGTTGACTGTGTGCCGGGGCCACGATATCCCTTTCGAATAAACTCGCAACCCTGGCAGGCATTGGCACTAACGAACCCCGTCAGTTGGTGCTGACATCACTTTTTATACCCTGAAGTTTAAAAATGAAAACATGAACTAACCATTCATCATTAGGTAAGTTAAGCGTGATGGATCCTCTTAAGACGTCACCATATCTTAGATATCCAAACGTTCCCAGGGTGCCGTAGAGGAAGACGATGGCTGTCATGGCCACCACCAGCACACTCGGACAGCCCAGGAAGTTCTGCGGTTTCTTCATAGTGTTCTCTATTGGCATCACCACTCCGACACCTTCCATTGCAAAGATTACTGTCCTGAAAGATTAGTAAAATTTATATTGGTTGGTTTATATTTTTGTTTCTTAAAAAGTAATGTCTAAATGATTAAGATAGCCCCTAATTTCCTAGAACTACGGGAGCAACACCGAAAAATAAAAATAGAATGTAGCATCTTGATCTTGCACTTTTGTATAGAACACCATATCTTAATGATATTTCTGAGTTGGCCCCGTATAAAAAGTAGTTTTTTAAATACCTACTGTGTGTTGTTTATTTTGTTTGAACCATACATTAGTTGTATATTGTGTACGTTTAGCAACATTACAACTTAAATAAATTATTATTAATAATGAATTTTTCTTTTGTAATCTACCTTATATGTGAATATCAAAATTTGGCAAACTAACAAGATTCACGTAGGTAATTGAGCAGATGAAATAATAAAACCGTTGTTACGTTTGTATTCATTTATAAACTTACGATAGAAAAGCTGGATATCTGGCCGGGTTCCCAGCAGCATGTTTGCCTTCAAAGGATATATCGCCTCCAAATATATAGTACAGGCAAACGATGTAAACAGTGAATAACAAAATATTGGCGATCCCGGAGAATATTGCCAAAAACTTCAAATATCTGATCTGACATAGCAGTATGATTGGCACCAGACTGATGAGACAGTAGTATTCCACTGGTAGAATCGTAGAAGGCGCAAAACGATCAACCAACTAAAACCAAAAGAAGATAAATGTCAATATGTAATCAGTATTCAGAATCTCATGTGATCTCATGCGTTAATCAAGCTCAAGCTCTTTTAAAAATCAACAAGTTTCCTGTTGAATAAGTGTCTTTATGCTGTTGAAGATCTAAAACAAAATTCCTATATATGTTGTACTCGTACTTATGCATTGTTGTAATATTTCTCGTGGTTTTCCTTATGTAATTTAATTTTCTTTTCTATACTATGTAATTTCAGATACAATTAATTGTTCATGCACAAACAATCATCGCCGTACTGTAGACTAAGAGTTTTACAAATAAAATAATTAACTTTTATCTTTATCATCTTTTAATGTATGTCAAGATAAAGCTTAAAACATAATTTTCTTAATCCAGATATGCAAAATGTAGGTTATCTATTTTTTACACATTACTCCAATGTGAAATAAGTATGTGACAACTATCTTTTTCCCCAAAGGGGTCGACCGAGATTACAGAGAGTAGGATTATAATGTTTGTGCGAAGACTTCTTTTAACTCCTCCAAATGAATACAATATCAAATTGTCTCCAACGCACCAGATCAAGGAGGAATCGCGTTAGCTTAGATTTAGATTAGATTCCTCATAGCTGATGTTTTCACTTCCATCAGTGCTTTAAATCCCTTTAAAATAAGCCTATCATACACATAATTGCTCATGACTTGAGTGGTATTTACTACCTGGCGTTAATATTATCAAGATAGCTTATCCAGTTAACAATGTGATAATTCGATTTAATTGCTCTCAAATATAGCTTTACATTATGATTTGTTTAATCAGTTAGCTCAGTTTACTGGTGGCATTCTCACCCAACGTAACTATGTAGTTATGAAGTGATCATATTTTATAATTATTCACAGAGCAAGTAGAACTCGGCAGCCGCTGCTAGAGGCTCAATTGTTAACATTTTCCTTACAAACCAAACGTGTCACCGTTTACTCACTCTACGACACAAATTAGGTATGGAAACTGGAGGCCTGGGGGCCCATTCCCTAAGCAAAATCCGTAGTTTTGACATACCGTAAGTTAGACGGAAGAAGAAGTTGGCGTAACTACGGATTTCGCTTAAGGAGTAGACACCCAGCTCTTTAAGTCCGTCAACGAACACACGGACAGGTCTTCGGACGTGTGGGTGTTGTGGAGTTTCTTGCCCATTCTTCTCCATACGAAAACTACCTTTTGGAAGGGGCGACTAGAATCAATTCAATTTTTTGTAAACTTTGACGTTCAAAAATGCCTTACAAGGGCCTATTTGAAATAAATGATTTGACTTTGACTTTGACGGGTCCGTATTTCAGAACATCGGGAGAACAACTCTCAAATGGTGGTGTCATTCATTCTTAGGTCGGGGCTCAGCCTAATATTATGTCCGTAAGTGATACGGAGTAGGAATGGACCGTAACTACGGAATTCTTGCTTAAGGAGTTGACCTCCTGATGGCTTTAATTGCAGGCGGTTTATGTCAGAAGTTGTGCGCTCAACACACGTTCATCGATAGGATTTCTTTTTTTAAATTCTTTTTTAATTATGGGCCAGGAATTTTGTTAGCAGTGCCGTCTTTAGACGCTGTTGGCCACGGCGATTCCATGCTCAATGTAATTGTTGTACCTGTTTCACCGAATCCGATATTAAAACTGTGTAGATGCAGCATACTCCCGCATAAGTGAATAGTAGAGCGAATTCAGCAAATATACTGAAAATGAAAGAAATTGATTATAAAATAAATAAGTAAATCTCCTTGTTTACAATATAACAACAAACAATGTAAGGAAATCACTAGAGGGACAAGAGTATAATCCCTACTTGAGGCGGCTTAGTACTCAAGAATAAACATGTTTGTATGACAATGCTAGTAATCACTGAAAACAATAACAGGAAGAAAGCTCTAGCACAGATAAATGAATAATACGCTGTATGAGTCATTCCATCTACATTAGTTCCTGTTACCTATTTCGGCTTTTGGTTATAAATAGGTCGAGTGCTACTTGGCTACAAGCATCGTTTGGCGCTTGAATGACATTGCCATGGGTGCGTTGTTAGTACACATTTTTGAAATTGTATTGAAAAATACCGGCCAAGTATGAGTCAGACTCGCACACGAAAGGTATCGTATTAAGATCGCGCAAAAAACACCGAAAAAAACACATTTCTTGTATCCCTTAATCCCCCATATGTACAGGTTTTTGTTAGCCATTATTGTCCCACTGCTAGGCAAAGGCCTCCCTACTCTCTTTCCACCACTGTCTAGACATGGCAAGGACCAATCTTTTATAAAGCACCAAATATAAAACAATGTTTGTTTTAAGAAATTCCATAAAAAAATAAACTTTCCTTATTATTTAATCACGTAATTAAAATAACATTTTACTCGTATAATAAAAACGTTCAGATAGGCAGTCGTTCAATGTAAAAAACTGGTATTCAGCTGCATCCGGTTAGACTGGAAGCCGACCCCAACATAGTCGAGAAAAGGTTAGGCAGCTTGATTGATTGAATCACGTCTCTATTTCCCGAAGGTATAGGCAGAGGTGTTTTCATATATGATTAAATCCATATTACCTTGCAAAAGGAGCGAATTTCCTCATGGCTTTCGGTCCATTCATAAAAGCAGATTTGCAAGTCTCAGCATATCCTAAAGATGGTTTTTTTTCTAACACACAACATTGTTGAGATGTCCGCACCTGTAACATAATAGATAAGAACATTAAATATTGATTATTTACACTCGTGTTCCGTACAAAACTTGAAAGTAAGAAAATATTTGAGGAAACTCTTGTTTCCTTGCGTTACGTCAATCACTGGAATTTTTCATAAAAAATATGGAAAATTACTGTTTCGTAAATGTTTACCAGATTACAGCAATAAATGAAAACACAGTATGGCTACACATTCTCTAAACTTACAAAGATAAACATCGTTAGTTGTCAAGTGATCATCATTTCATCATCAGGTCATTTGATGTAAATGTAGAGTAATCTTCTAGAAGCCAGAACTTTAAACTGTTTAAAGAAACTATTAAAAATATTAACATCTACTCATTACATGTTAATATTGTTTCCTCTATTGACATACTCATCTCTTAATGTTATAATTAACTCAGTAATGAATAGCTCACGACGAATAAAAGGTAATGATCATTTAGAAGGCCTTTTGAAATTAATGACACTCATTTTATTGTGGTTTCAGACGGCTTTAGAACGATAGCAAGATTACCGTTTATTATCTACTGTTTCTAATTTATTCGACTAGTGATTTATGTAGGCGAGTCATATTTATATCCGTGTTACACCAGGAAGTAGAAAAATAACATACGACCGAATGTAACTCACGAACAAACGTATATAATTAACACTTTGAGGGACACTAAACGCCCATTGTCGTTATAACAATAAAACTTCTGTTGTGTCTGGTTCAGTGTTTTTGAATCCGTTAACAACAGTGGCTCCTGTAATATGTGTAATTGAGGGCTCCTGCAAAGAACTAGGTATCTAGGCTAAACTGCCTGTACCTGCTGTAGATAATAGTTAATGTCTTAGTTGGGAGCAGGAGACATTCCATCGTTACGACAAAACAGTTTTTTCGCTAAACTGGAATAAATGAAATCTCCTGCGCAATCATTTCTAGTTCACAAGCGATGGTCACAGTCACAGGAGGTTCCATTTATCGATTTCTGACATCAAAACTTTAGACCCGGACTCCACCAAAGGGGAGACGAGACGAGAGGAGATGTGTTTTAAACAACCAATAGAATTTCGTTATTCATCTCGTCTCCACTCAGCTTCAGTGAATATCACTGAGCGGAGATTTATATGGCGCGATTGAATCTGTGCCTCGCCGAGATTCAGGTAGGTGGCGGTAGAAAGTAGAGATGTGAGCTGTGTCTCGCAAGCTGGCGACGGCGCACAGCGAAGACGAGAATAGATGTGAGCGGCGTGTAGTGAGTGGTCAACATCGAACTTTCGCCGCACGCTGCTCAGTTCCGCTCTAGCCAGCACACATCTCCGCTCCAGTCTAGCCAGTTCGTATCTCTGCACAGCTTCGGTGGATATGTCGCAGTAAGATGGTTATAGCCGTGACATAGTTATACGAAAGTGGTTCATTACTGTCTTACTAGGTATATAACTATGCTACGAGCACGATCTAGTAATATAACTATTAGGGCACGCCGACCGTATAGGTAAGGTTAGGTTAAAACTGTGACCAACTACTACTACTACGTCGAAATTCGTCGCTATTAGGGCCCTAGTTATGAACCGCTTTCATATAACCATTCTTACTGCGACAGATACATCTGAAAAACATCTCTTATCGTCTCTGCTTCGGACATCTCCGCACATCTCCGCTATGGTGGAGTCCGGACCTTAACCTTATTTTTATCTTGGTTGAAAACTCACTCTGTGTCCTTCACTGCAGGTCGATAAAACTGCACAATTGTTAATTAGTCAAGAGCTAGATTCATACAAAACCGTGTTGTATACAATGTTTTACGCAAATAAATATTTCTATTCTATTCTATTAATATTATAAACTAGTGACTTCATTCGCAATCGCGTGGAAGCCATATGACACCACAATATACTATAATAACAGCCACATTTTTATAAAAATTCCCTGTAATTGTAGGTTTGGTCTCAGCAGTCAACATTTTATTTTATTGGGTTTTATGGTGTTTGTGTTAGCTGTAAGTCACCCGGCTTACAACTAACAATACAAAAGTAATAGTGAGGTAATTCACGACAGGCCATTTACAAGCCTGCACAGTTAGCAATCGAGTATTCTTGTACAAGTTTTGTAATTGATTCTGCATAACAATAAGTACAGTACTAAATTAAGTATTACATAAGTACCGGGATAGGCAGAAATATATGCGCGACCACTGTTAGGATGCATTAGAAACAATAACAGTTTTTAGATAAAATAATACTAATGGACGCTAAGCTGCTTGCAAACAAATCGATTGAGGGGAGTTCGGTCTTAAAATAGGAATTACTGCGACCAATTTGTGCGATCATAAGGAGCATGGAGGATATTTCACAAACGAGAAGGTCGAGATGGAACATTCAGAGACAGCTTAGAGAGAAGTTCAGGACACTCAATCCTTGATTGTGCTATTTTCACTAGGAACCGTATGTCAGATATATTTCTCCGAATTACAAGTGGAAGTAAATGGAGTCGAGCACATCGTCGATTGGGATAAGGGAATTGAAATTTTTAACCTTAGTCAATCAATCTGCCTAGCCTTTTCCTTCGTTACTATTTTATTATATGTATAGATATAGATGTGAAAGTAAGTCTGTTTGTGTGCCTGTTACCTAAACGTTAACGCGCCTAAACCACAGAACACCGTTATGAAATTTGACAGAAAGGTAGCCTGGGACCTGGAGAAGGACATAGGTTACGTTTCATTCTGGATATTTAATGATGAAATAGAAAATAGACACAGACAAAGTCGCGGGCAACACCTTGTAGAAAAAATATGATTATACAAAGGCCTCTCCTCATCCAGAGAAGGCATGAGCATTGATCGCCACGCTTGCTCAAGATTGGTTAGCGATTTCAAAAGGGGACGAAAGCTAGTAGTAATATAAGTAAATGTATGGATGAGTGCCCTGCTTGGGCTCAACAGCGCTGTACACTCATCACAACAATTGGTGCGGGTAATCTCTCGCTTCCGGCCGTGGTTCAGTCCATGGTCAGAATCGAAAACGCGTGGGATGCTGTCGCCTCTTTTTGCGAGGAGGTGCTGTATGCAAAGGAGGCGGCGGAGAAGGAAGGAGAGCATACCTCTCACTCCAACCGCACCAGAAGAGCAGCCGGGCGTCGAAGTGCGCTTAATGATCTCCGGCTACCATTAGGAGAGGTTTGCGGATGACGAAATTGGGGCTGTGTCGTCGCCCCGAACAGGCAGGCCCAAAGAAGGGGTTCGCAGTGTTGCATGCGCGCCTTTATAGGAGGACGTGCGGTCGTGGGATCGGCGGTAGGTTGATGGGGCCCACTAGGCATGGTGGGCTGATACCAGTCGGGATGCGGCGAATGTACAAGTATTTCCTAGGCCCCAGACACATGGTGGTAGCAGGAACAGTGGGGTTTTAGTCGGTAGGAGTCCGATATAACACTCCGTTCTCCCAAAACGGAGGGTATCCATGAGAGTTTCCCCAAAAAAAACGAAGTACAAAGGCCTCTTCTCATACAGAGAAGGCATGAGCATTGTTCACCATGCTTGTTCAAGATAGGTTGGCGATTTCAGAAGAGGACGAGAGCTAGTAGTAATATAAGTAAATGTACTCACTAATATATGAATGCAGTGCCCACATATTATGCCGACGATCAATGTACCGAACAGCCCGACACCCCATCCTGCATTAGCGAATGCCAATGGTCCGGCCAACAAACCAGAGCCTAAGGAGGACTTGATTAAGTTCGCAGCTGATCTTATGTCTCTGGAAATAAAGAACACGTGTTTTAGTAGAGTTAATTAGAAGTAACAGCTGGTAATTATTAGGTAAATACATATTTTTGATAATTTGAAAATACATGTTTTTTAATAAATATTCTATATCAACAATTTTATAAATAAAGTCTTATTACCTAAAATGGCGCTTACAATATGTGGTGTGTGTGCCTTTTAGTCTGTGCTAAATAAATGTATTTCCTTTCTTTCACAATACCTTGAGATATTTCCTGTTATTGATTATTTCTAACTAGTTAACCAATAAGATTGCTAAACTCAGACAACAAATCCATCATCTGATGTCATCCACTGCTAACCATCGATTGACTGATATAGCCACAGTATAGTAATAACACACAGTATTGTTATTGTCTCGAAAAACGGACATTTTTATTCGTGTAATCCCGTTCATCCCACTGCCGGCAGGAATTTAATATATAATATTAAAATTATTCCCCTTCGATTTTTTTTTTCTATGTTTTCCATAAAAAATTGCAATAACGTTAGATCCAATTCGTTTTCGTTATATCTTTGATTGCAATTACTTGATGCTTTTTATTAAGTAAATTATCAAGCACACACCCATTTTTTATCTTTAACCGGTAGTGAGTAATATCGAATTTTACATAGTTTCGTTTTTTTTTATTTCATGGCATTTGGATTGAATATCGAGACATGCTGCTGCTTTGGCACTAACAAGTACCGATTTAAAATATCATATCCAAATCTTATGGTACCTAGAATTTACAGGATTTTGAAATTAAGGCGCTAGGGTTGGCACAAATCGTATTAAAAAAAATGTTTTTTGATTGAATTTTATTTAATATTTTTTTTAAAATAATTTTTATATATTTATTTTAAGAAATATTTAAAAATGTAAATCAAATCAAAAAAATGTTGGGGCCGGCTTCCAGTCTAACCGGATGCAGCTGAATACCAGTATTTTACATGGAGCGACTGCCTATCTGACCTCCACTACCCAGTAACTGGGTAATACGATACCCCTTGGTAAGAGTGGTTGTCAGAGTTTCGGGCTTCTGACTACCCGTAACGATTGTCAAAGATCCAAGAATGACAGTTGGGACCAACGGCTTAACGTGCTTTCCGAAGCACGGAGGGATCTCGATATGTAAAGATACCCATCCACGGACCAACCCCGGCAAGCGTAGCTTAACCTAATCGACCTGATCGACCCGTGCGGCTATATTGGTAATGATAAATCCAACTATTTTCATATTATTTTATAAATAATTAAAAAGTAAAATAAAATTTAAATTAATGAACGGAATTATAATGCTAGTAATCCTACTAGTTTTATAAATGTTTAATATTTTTTTGCCGTTTAGATATTTGTTTGGATATTTGTAAGTTTACTAATATCATACGACTTTAAATACGTATGATGGACAATAAACGAATTAAATTTCGTTTATCCAATTTAGAGCAATTTGTGGTATGGGGAAAGGATCCGCCCTCAAAAGGGGACGAAATCCGCAAATACATGTAATGCGTATTTTTTTTGTAATTTATTAATTTAGAAAAGATAAAAAGAACTTTAAAAAAATTACTATTGTTTGGTGTAAAATTGGCACACGGGTATTTTACTCTTACTTTTAAAATAACCTGTTCTATCGGATAAGTTAATAAAAAGGGGATGTCCGTTTTTGGACGCATTATCAATACTGTGCAACGGTCAAAGGGGGCATGATCACTTAACACGTGTACTTGACAGACGTTCTCGTGGTTGCAGTTTATTGTTATAAACACTTATTAGGAGACGTAATAGCCATCCCCTTGACGTACGGGTCAGGAAATCCACGACATGAAAAAGGTGGCCTTTTCTTTGACCACACAGAAGAAAAAATTGACTGAACAAACACAAATACAAGAAAAGTGCTGACGCTAAATCCACATTGACTTTTGAATAAAAACTCAAGATTGTTAAAAATCAGGCACTTAAAGATAGTAATTAATCACATCTAAACAAACACGCCAAACAAATAGTAAAATAACTTACGATGTTGGTTTTTTAACTTGACGATGTTCAAAGGGATTGTAATCCCGTTTCTCTTCAGCTTTCTCGACGTTCATTGTGAATCGAGTTTTATCCAAGAATGTCTAAAACCACGAGTTTCATTCAAAACCGAGCGAGCACGATGGACAAATAAGTTAAGTACATTTTAATAACTATGGCACTGAGGCATGGCTCTATTAAATAATAATTTACACTCGGGCGATAATAGTATCCACAAAAAAGTTGGAAATGCTCAAATGCTCGCAGATTATCCAATTTTCCTCTTGTGAAACAGGAGGTTATTTCAGCAGATTCATTCAGAAACAAACGAACGAGATCTAGCAGAATAGTTTCATGAAACAATAAATGGCTTAATTTGTGTATACAATGAAGATCTTTATTGCTTTGTGTTTGACTGAGACTGATGTCGATCTAGATAGAATGATAAGAGTACTTCTTCTGTCAGATCTCACGTGTATGTAACAATTTACGTACGATGCGGTAAACGTATAATTATTATATGAATAGGCTTTTGCTGGTACATCTCTAAAGTAAGTTAGTTCCGTTATCGTAGAAGGACATAAGCCTGTAACAATTTTATTATATTCACAGATAAATAAGAGTGTTGTCATAAGGGCGATAGCTTCTTCGTACAGTTGTTGAGAGCATGGATCAAATGATAACTAGCTTGCTCACTGCTCTTTAGAAAAACAACTCAAAGGCTATCAAGGTAATAAGTGATTAGGAAGAGTAGCGGTACCACCAAAGGGTGTGAATCATGAAATGTGTATGTAAAATGTGTCAGTAAGATCATGCTCAGATGACATATCACAAGATGCTGAAGTTCAGACAACTGACATCGCTAACTATTTGAATAAACTGCTGTTATTTTTACGTCTACTGCGTCAGTGATTTTGTTGCTTGGCATTTGTTTATTTGTTTATTTCATTAACAATTTTTACATTGTGTCGAAATCTAATTAATTATAAACTAACACAACATATACATAAAATAAAAAAATACATCAAGATTTGCAAATCCATGGTTCAGAAGTTTTATCAAAAATAACATTCAATATTTAGGTACATTACCACCGAAAACAACTACAAACAACAAGAAACAAACAAATGTCAAAATATTACTTAAAAAGTAAAACAAAAAAGAATTAAAAAACAAAAAAATATAAGTTTACAGTCATGACAGTTCCCCCGAAACAGTCCCTAGTCATCAGTGAGAAACTGAAATAGCACTTTTCCATCAGAAATGACTTTAGTCCTTTGTCCTTCGTTGTCCTTTGACTTTGGTCCTTAAACTGATTTAAATGGACTTTAATTATATAGATAGTTTATTAAACCGTTTAATCGACTGATAGCTTGCAGCATGACTAACTACTTTCAAATGCGGTTGTATTTTTACCCGACTGCCAAGGAAGGGTTATGTTTTTGGCGCGTATCTTGTATATTAGTAAATTTCTTTATTAGCTCGTATCTTCGAAACGGCTGGATGGATATCGTCAGTTAAGGTATTGTTATATTTGTCTTAAAATAATGCCGGATTTTGGGCGCGAAATTGTAACACGTTAATTAAAAAAAAAAAAAAAAACCTATCGAGTAGGGTCTCAAAATAAAGGAAATTTAAAGGTAATTACAAAAATATATGCATAATTTATATGTTTAAATTTAATTAGGAATAATAAATTGGTTTAAAAAGATATTGATAGCGTAAAAATTGGCCATGTTTGTGTCGGACCAGTTTTTGTTCATAAGAAAAAGTCTAAAATAAAATAAATAATTTAAAAAATCAAAAACCCGACTGCAAAATCACATAACTGAAAAGGCAAGGGGACAAACCAATAACCTGAAAATATGGCGTAACTTTTGTTTGTCCCCTGCCTGAAATACCATAAATTTCTATAGATTATAATGCTTGTTTTTCTCTTTTTAGTTATGTGATTTTGCAGTCGGGTTTTAGATTTTTTAAATTATTTATTTTATATATTGTAAGTCCTTACGTCATATAGTTTCTTGTTTATTTCTTTCCTCTAGTGTTTCGAAATTATGTAGTTTTTTCATGAGGTCGCTGAGTTGAACTAAAATATATAAGCAAGGGACCGATAATATCTGCAGTTCTTTAAAGTAATCCTTACACGATACCCACCGTGAAATAAGACAAACAATGGGAAAACATTAGCATTCGTATCATCAGCAAAAAGAACAAGTTCTGTATCAATGTTATAATATCAATATTCTGTGACAAACGACATGGGTAATTAAAAAAAACCGGCCAAGAGCGTGTCGGACCACGCACAATGAAGGGTTCCGTAGTTGGGATGAATTAATCCCAAGAACAACCTTAACATTGTAGTTGAAAAACATGTTCTCCCAATGTCTATGTTGGTCGATTATTACTCGTTAACCTGTAAAACCTACTTAGCTGTGATAGTTTTCCTTTTAACTTCGTTACATAAACTACTGCGATTTTTTTCATAAATCCAAGAACAACCATTTAGCTGGCACTTTAAAGCTAAATTACAGCTTTCTAGTACTAACCGTCTCTGAGCTAAGCCGCGGATAGACAGACGGACAGACAGACAGACAGACGGACGGACAAGGCGAAACTATAAGGGTTCCTTGTTTACTACGGAACCCTAAAAATTAAGACGAATAAGATTTTTTGTTACAGTGACATCGACTGTCGTCTAAATACAATTCTTTAGTGGGGTTTAGGTGAAATTAACAAACATTTTATGTACATCTTTTATTTCGTAATAAATTAAAATAACAGGAAATCTTTTTCAATTTGCCTTACATCTATATTTTTTAGTATTTTCTCATAATGAAAAAATATTCGTCACGTACCTCCTTATGTTACTGTATAGTAACTTATAGTTATTTAATTTAAAACTCTAGAAGCCATTATATTACAATCATTTCTGAATATCAGTGTAGTTGAATTCAATAGTTACAGAAGGTTATTTTGAATCAATGAAGTTTTTACATAATTTTTCGACTAACAGTTCAGTTTTGTATGTTCGCAAGAGAATTGCTTGGCAGATACATTTAACTATTAATAAATAATAGCTGATGTTCTACAACATGTATAATTGCAAATATGAAAATGTATATTAAAATACAATTACATATCTACTTAGTATTAAAAATAAGTAATTCGTAATCTTAAAGTAATCAGATTGAATGCAAATATTGCTTAGAATTTAATAAGAATTACTAAGCAACATTGTATTAAAAAATTAAAATAAAATTAATTAAGAATAAAATATAATTTTATCGAAGTCCTCAGTGTTCGTATACTTCGTAGTTACGTTTCTCATGCCACCAAGCAGGGTGTGGGTGTCTGTTCGAATAGCTGGGTTTCGATCGGTCGGCTATGTAAGGAACAGAAGTTTGTTTGGGAAAGTTGACGTAGCTCTCTACAGTTGGTATAGAGTTCCTAATTATTCCTGGTCCATAAGTGTTCTGTTCTGTATGAGATGAGACCGGAGAAAATAATGAAATAGTTCCAGTAATAGGATTGGTGGTCACGCCCAAACCTGTGTCATAAAAAGTGTAAGGTTGCAGCTGGAGGAGTTTGTTTTGCTGTTCCTGGTTAGCGGGCTGAACATACTGCGGCTGAGGAGGAGGCTGGCATACAGTATCTTGTACCAACACATCGAATGGAGCAGTGTACACTCTGAAGTTGATGTCACTGTAATCTAAGGTCGATTCCAGGAACACAGGCATCCGGTCAGACATCACCCAGACATTTCTTTGAGCATCAATTTTAACGTCACAAGGGAATATCAGACCTGCATCATCCTTGTCAACCACTCCAACGTTCTGTGGCTTGTATGGAAGATCGTTTCTCCAGCATCCAATTGCGTTTTGGTCTACTAAGTTGAACAGTTCTACTCCTGTATATTCGTCCATTACTTTGGATGTGGTGTGACCGTTATCACCTCGGACACCTACAACTTGGAAGTCGCGGTAGGATCCTGACACTTTAGTTTCGTCGCGTAATATGCGCGTTGAAACTGCAAACTGGGTGTTACTTGCTAAAGGACTGAAGTAGAGCGTTCGGAATCCATCGGATCCAATAGGAGAGGTTGTGATTCCGAAAATTCCCTCAGCACTCCATTGGAAGTTCAGGCCGCCAATGTTGAAGTCTCCAGTAAGTGGGTCGGGCATGAAAAATCCATGGCTAAATCTCCATGATCTGTTTTTTTGCCACGAGTAGGCGATGAGGCCGTAGCCGAGTTCGTCGGAAAAATACGCGAAGGTGTCGTCACAAGTTCTTCCTTCGTCGAGGGCGATGTTGGCAATGAAAGTTGAAGCAACAATGTCTTCAGGACGGAACACGTATCTTCGGATGCGTTGATCGGTGTTTAAATCGTAAATATTCAACGAGTAAGGGCAGACGTTGGTCACGTTGGAATCTGAAAACATTCAAATTATGCTTTTAAATACTGTACTTTCAGTAATTAGCATTGCTGTATTTAACTACTAACAACACTTAATTGATATCGTTTTTATTTTTTGTAAGGTAGTTACGGTTAACGCCTACCAGTAAAGTGAAAGTCGCTAACACAGAGAACCTTTCGAAATAAGTATTTATTCCTACTTAATATTACACTTAATTACTTGATGATTGTTGTCAACTTACCGATTCCGAATGTACCAGTGTCTAGGACCCAGAGACGGTCACATTTGTCTGCCTTAATCCTGTATACGTTACTGAGACCACTCTGGCAGTTACCCAATTCGTTGCCTGCGAAATTTGGGTAGGCGTTCAGCTTCGGTGAAGGATCGTACGGACCATCCAAAGGAATGTAGTTCAGTGTAGCGGGTACACCTGTGAAAACAAATGAGTTAGTAAATAAACAAGTTTTGTTATGAATTAAGTTTTAATTGTAATAGTGGAGACCTTGAGTAATTAAATGTATCCTTTAAAAAACCATTTCGTGATTTGTGGTGGTAGTGAATGGCAAATTATAACTACAATTTGTGAAGGATTAATACTTATATGTATAGATTTATTTCCTTTTTTGTAGGTATTCTGCGTTCAGATTACCTACAAAAAAGGAAATAACTATTATACCAAAATAAACTAGGCTAGTGATGACGTAAGCCGACATCAATTTCAAAACACTACCATCGCTCTACCATTAATCTTGCAAGCTTTATTTGAGAACACAGCTTCGACGTATATGTTAATTAAAATACTGATGGAAATAACCTTATGTATAGTTGAGTTGTTTATTCGCCCCGTAAAGTAATGGGGGGTATTCTCAACAATATGTCATACACCTTACATTATAACGATGACATAAAATCTCTTCCACACGCAACATGAAATTCAATGTCGGAAGTTCCTCATAACTTTTACAATTATATTATTACATTACTTACGTCTGATCAATACTGACCGACATAACACAACGTCACGCTTTTATTTCCCAAAAGGGTATGCAGAGGTAGTACTTACTCCTACATTTTGCCAAAGATATAAATCGTAGATTTGCCCTCACTGTACTAAGTCGCAGGAAAATTGTCCATGATGAGAGGAGCGACCTCACACATGAACAATGGCGTTTCCATGACAACCAAGTCAAGTCTCTGCGACACTATCTGTCTCAGAGGTGTCAAAACGAAACAGAAACGCGACCATCTTTTGACGCGGCAGGGTAAATCTACGATTGAAATCTTTGCATTTCGCCAGTTATTTTAACACTTTCAATGTTAGCTAAGCAGACATAATGCAATAATTGTCGTGAAGCATTCGTTATGTGGTTGGAAAAAGACATGATAATCTCTTAGGAAAGGAGCCTATCATCATTAATTGGGCACCAAACTCTGATTGCTACTGAAAACATTCTAATGGAAAAAATCGATGTCAGTTTGCCGATCTGGGGATCGAACCCCAGGACTTTACGCTTGCGACTACTAGACAAACGACACAGTTTCTGACTGTTAATGGATGACTTATGCTAAGCTAGCCCTGCAACGTACGAACCTACGAGGCGCGGACTAAGCACGAATCCAAGACTTAACGAACATTTTATATAACGCAGTTCTTGCTAGACCGTGGGGCGACCTCACAAATTAAGCACACACAGACGCGGCTTGCACCCGTGACGTTCTAACATAAAATGGTTGAGTAAGTGATATCTTTTAAATTGGAGCTTTGTCAAGGTTAGCGAAAGTAAAAAGTGCTTTGCCCCAGGTACAAGCCCCTCTATGGGTTTGAAACAGTTAACAAATCACATGATTTTTGGTGAGTAACGTCTTTCCTCTCACTTTCCTGCAATCAGTGAGTGATTTCATGAAAAGGGACGGAAATGTGTAACAGGAAGCCGGGGAAGTGCGCGGTATTTGATTTGATCAATGAGCGCGCGTGGTGCTAGAGTTGGTCAGAAACGACCTTGACGAGACACCTTTAATTTTGTTTATTACCATAATGTTGCTTATTATCAAGGTGAGATGTCAGACTGATGATGCATATCATATGCGCTACTTGGCTCGCTCGTTTTTTATTTATCTTTAGCGTTCTATTCAGATTAGTATTGGTTCTCATTTTCTAGATATCGCAACAGAAATATGGAGCACCCTATCTACCTAATGGCATTACTTCATTTATTATACAGGGTCAAATTAAATTAGCTAGCGAAACTCTGAAGACCCCACAAAACAGACCCATTAAATTAATTTCTTTTTGTTTTATCACTATTAGGTATCGATACCCATAACGTCCGTGGAGTTTCGCGAGTCAATTAAATTTGACCCTTTATGTTCAGCTTTAAAAATATTATCACAGATTAATACAGATGGGACACTCCGCAAAATCATTTAAATAAAAAGCGACTCTTGCTACGACACAATAAAGTGCAATTCAGGTCGCACAGCGCTAATTGCCTACAGTTATATTCACTTAGAAGTTGCCTCTCTTTCTATCGCGTAACCCTTAGATCTTCTGACTACGTTACACTCACTGAATTGGCCCAACAAGTCGAGCCCGTCGCGTATTTGTATACATAAACTGCGGAGTGTCCCATCTGTATTCGACTGGTGTTACGATGACTCACCCGCTTTCCACCTAGGAACACTAACAAAAAGCTTGTTCCTCCACCTTTCAATGCCAACAGGGAGGGCATTCTCCTGCACGAGAGCCCCGGACTGGATAGCCTGCTGCCTCGAGTACGGGTCAGGGTAGTTCCAGTCCATCACGTTCCAAGAGAACATCTCTTGGAGTTTCACTGCGGCTGTCGCGGATGATACCACGGCTAGTAGAACCAATAACTTCGTAGCCATTTTGTACTCTTATCTGAAATGGAAAAGAGTTTAGTGGAGACTGTTAAAACGCAGATATATGCCAGCGACCTTGACTGTTTAGCTTGCGTGTTCTGTATTGAGTTCACGCAACGCGTCGTACGTCAAGCCAGTAATAGGACTCGCCCATCCAAGAGCGCTATCCCAAATTAGACGCATTATCAATTTATTATACATAAAACAAAAGGTATTTTATAAAACACGTATACTAAAAAATCAATAATTAAATTATCTTTAAAATGGTGAAGGTTTCAGACAAATACGCTCTATAGATTTTGCGTGATTCTGTTTTTTATCATTAAAAAACTGAGAATCACGCAATTTATTTTGTAAATTATGTCTTATAAACAATAAAATATTCACATATTAAATTATTAAGAAAATGCTCTAATTTAATATATATTTTTTCCAAATCATTAACACTACACGTTTAGACGTGATCTTCAGTATAAAATCATTAAAAGTCAGTTATCGTCGCCTTAATCGAAGATAGCGTGGGACGTACTCCAGATGTTGGAAAATCTTCAGGAAGTTTGGGTTGGACTGAATGCAGAAGGCGGAGAACCAGGTGTGGCTGTGACCAGCAGTTAACTGTGATAGGCTGAGATGATCGCTTAATATTATATCAGCTCATGCTATCCCACTGCGAGGCATAGGCCTGCTTCCATTTTTTCCTATTTATAAATTGATTAATTTAAACGGAAATAATAAAAATAAAAATATTATGCTGTACCTACTTTAATGTTGTCGTATTAAAAATGTATCGGGTTCAAGGTAAAGATTGGTTAATATAAACCTTATTAGCATGAGATATCCTGCTGTTATTTACATACATATAATGTAAGGTATAAGTACTCTTTGGTAATGCTTCCTTTAGGTAATGCAGTTAAGTATATCTCTACTTTATATTTGATACAACTAGAATGCGTGCAAAGGTTGATTATTTAATTAACTGTACTTAGATTAAGTGTTAATGAAGCTTTATGAGCTATGGCTTATTAACATTCCGAAATTCTTGCCGCCCGCTCATGCAATAGGGATGTTGACTTAAAATATTTTTTTGTCCATCAGATTGATTATAAAAAAATATTCGACACATATTTTTTTACATAATTCAAATATTACGGCAATACATTGAGTTAAAATGTAGCATGACGTCACTCTCCGGTAGATTTTATACCCACTTGTGACGTAGCGAGCCACTCCCAATTTTAATGCGTAATTTTTTTTATTTTTTTATATGATAAAGCAAAAAATACGGTCCAATATTTTTTTATTATCTGACTGACGGACTAAGTCGTTTTTTTTTGCCCATTCAGTATCCCTATTATTGAATGACAAAACTCGCATTATAATTATGTATTATTGTATGCCATTTTATGGATATCGCAAGTGTGTAAACACTTGCATGCAATTCTTGAATGGCAATAATTGAACGTGCTAAGGCATGCGATTATTGTTCTTGAACGTTCCAGAACCTTGCACCGTGTAAATGGGGCTTAATCGAAAAGTATTGCTGAAAATTTAATTATTTAATAGTTGGCTATAATAATGACCAATTAAAGTAAGGATGAAACAAGGCGGGCTACGAGAAAAATTTCAATCCTGTTGGATCGCCGACGAACTTACTCAGTGGTTTTAAAGTACGCGTACTTAGGTATTACACTATCAATTATCTCGGATCCTAGATCTCTGAGTCATATTTAAATGATAATGTAATACAAACATATGACTCAAATCGTCTTTGATCAAAGATTTTTGACATTTGTTGTTAGATAGGATCACAGAAACAGGTCTTGCCGTATTGAATATTATATACTGAATTTTCACATTTATTTTCATAATTTCCTGATACAAAATCCGTCCATAAAATTATGTGATTTTGCCTTTTCAGTTTTGCTACTGCCACATTCTAAGTTGACGGTTTTATTAACGGATAAAAAGTAAGCACAACGAAATTTTCGCCTAAGTTCACAATACGCTTTGGAATTCTAAAATTATTTGTTGGCAACACTGCTCTACTAAAAAAAAATCAAACTGCTGCCGGGCAGCCGGGAATTCATTGTTTTGTGGCTTCATTAGTGTTCTAAGTTCTATTTGTTATATTCTTTGCCGAAAGGCTTCAGTATTTTGTTTTAATCGACGATTGCAACCACATATGTCAAAAAAATAGGATCCTAGATAATTGATAATGTAATACACAGATATGATAGACGTCAAATATGTAGGATCAAAGATAGGATCCTATATAGGATCCGAGATAATTGATAATGTAATACCCCTCTTATAATGACACACGGGCGAGTAAGGTCGTCGAGTGAAGTACCTGTGTTTCTATCACCCATTTCAGAGACCGAAACAACAATAACATTATCGATAAATAAATTTTCGGCAAATTTTGCACATATCCGGCCTATTGACAAGATCCGCTTTGTTTAAAGGAACCGGTCGAGATAATCAACCAACAAAACCGATGTATGACCTTTACAACACTTTTAGTAACATGACGTTATAGGTTATAATTTACTTAAAGGTGATTTAGGAGGTTCGATGCAAGGTGTTGTGCAATGCTCATGTATTTGGCAAAGAAGGTCATAGAGATGACAGTTTTATGTGTAGTTTTATAGGTATCTAATAATACAACTTTCTCTTTAGGCTGTTTATATTGGATGTTATTAAGATGCCCATCAACCGGATTTCTGGAAAATCTTCTCACCGCAGGCACGCGCGTGGTTTTATCCACTAATGACTATTATGACTGATTTGGTGGTCGCAAGCGCTGCTGCTGAGCGTTGAGCTCCTGGGTTCGATTCCCAGGTCGGGCAAAGTGTTATTGAGTTTTTCCAATAGAAATTTCTCAGTAGCAGACATTTATGCCCGGTTGATGGCAATAGGCTCGACCTTCGACTGGACTATTACGTGGGACTTAAATATAACTGGCGAAATGTGGGTGTACTAATAGGTACAGCTCTGCCTAACCCTTCGGGGATTACAGGCGTGATGTTATGTTATATTATGTTACTAGCGACCCGCTCCTGCTTCGCACAGTTTTTTTGACTTGACAAAACATCAAGATTTTTTTGAAGTTATATGTAACTTTAATATTAATGTATTATACACATAAACCTTCCGGAATAAATTCTCTAAACGATGGTGAAAATCTCATCAAAATCTGTTGCGTGGTTTAGAAGAGCAACGCGGACATACAGACAAACACGAAAAACGAATTAAATTTACAAAATGTATTGATGATTATTATGAAACTGACTAAAAAGATGCCTTAAAACTGGTGAGGAACTATTTAATAAAAATATTTGCATAGATAAATCATTAGTTAACTACTCTATTCAGTATAAGCTAATATTATAAAGAGAAAAGATTTGATTTTGTATGTTTATTTGTTACGTTTTCACGCTAAAAGGACTAAACGGATTTTGATGAAATTTTGCACATGTGTAGACCATGACCTAGGTTAGGGCAAAGGGTAAAGGGTGTAAAATTCTGGTATTCAGCCGCATTCGGTTAGACTGGAGGCCGACCCGAACATAGTTGGGAAAAGTCTAGGCAGATGATTGAAGGGCAGGAGATTGATGACGGTGATGCTGAACGTCCCACCTCGCGTCACTCACGAGATTCGCTCCTGTGTGAAGGGTGGACGTTTTGGGGGACTGTCTTATGTAATTTTGACGTTCGAAAAGTGCTGATTATCAGCCTAGTTTGAATAAATGACTTTTGAATTTTGAATTTGAATTTTGTGAGTCCATCCCAACTTTGAGCTTTAAATTGCATATAATTATCTAAGTAATGTCCCAACTACGTACATAGGCACAGTAATTTTATTCTATGCTTTTGTATTTTGCCAGAGCAGTGCAGATTAAATTCGTGTGTTGCAATTGTCAATTAAGACGCAGATATATGCCAGTTACTTTGAGTGGCTAGCTTGCGTGTTCTGTAGTGAGCTCACGCAATGCGTCGTACGTCCAGCCAGTAATAGGACTCGCCCATCAAGAAACGCTGTCCTAAATTAGACGCATTATTAATTAATTAATTATACATAAAACAAAAGGTATTTTAATAAAAAACGTATACAAAAAGATCAATAATTAAGTTATCTTTAAAATGGTCCAGGTTTCAGAAAAACTTGCTTGATAGTGTTTGCGTGATTCTCAGTTTTTTATCCGCGTTTGATATAAATTTAAAAAATAATTTCACTATGAGATATAAATATAATCTCAAATAGGCCTATATTAAGTTATTAAGAAAATGCGTTTAGACGTGATCATCAGTATAACGTCAGTAAAAGTCGGTTATCGTCGCCTTAACGCATTAGATATCTAATTAACTTTTTTACCACAATTGAACATGATAGTTCCTCTTTAATACGCGCATTATCAAACTGGTTTATTTATATTAGAGTTGTATGTCTAATTCATTACTCAGATTAGTTTAAATGCATGCATTTTTTTATCTCAATGCAATTTAAAGGCTAATGCTCTTAATGGGATTGTGAATTAAACAAGTTCTTCATGTTTGTTTATTTGAAGTTTTGCAATGACGGTATAAAAAATGGGTCGTTAGAGCAGGTAATTTAATATTTGGGCAACCTCGCTTTGTGACATTTGGTTAATCAGTACCTAGTTCGTTGACTTTAATTTGCCTGTATTATCTCCATTCAACGCATACATCGTTATACTTGTGAAAAGGTTCTTATTCACTGTTGTTTTTTGTGGCGGTTATTTCCTAAAGACAGATTTTTAAAGTAGCTTGAAGATAAAAAAAATCTATCAAATATTTTGCATATGATGTTATGATCACGAAAGGCCCAGTTTTCAGGAAAAGTACCACACACTAATTATTTTTTAACGCGCCTTCTTGGTGCTGCGATTAGTTACCGAAATCCCAAAATGTCGCCCTTATTTAATCGAATCACTTTGCACATACATATAGGAGTGTGATTTTTTTTGTTTGTTGAGCAGATAGTAGTCTTATTAAAAAACTAAAGTTTGTGAATAACATAGACTAAAATTTGAGTAGTTTTAGAAAAAAAATTCAGACTAAAATAAAATCAGTTTAAAAAAAACCAAACATAAAATGCCTATGCGTTTTCGACCAGACCATAAATATAATAACAAAAAAACACAAAAAGTAAAAAGCACCCTCACACACACATTGTTAACACAGTAAACTTAAAAAAAATCTTCACCAATCCAACCAACAAATTCACTTTACAGAACTTTCAAATTTACTAAAGCACGCGATGTCAAAGACAAAAAAAAAATATATAAAAAATATGGAAAACCTACTGGTTGTCCGAAAGTGGCCAATGTTCGCGACAGTTGGTAGTGAACTGAAATGATATCATCCACCCCTACTTTATAAAACATAGCCTCCGCTCCGACCACGTCCTACCATCGGCAAGCAAATCACCGTAGACCTACGAATATCTTGTCTCCGAATATAACCTTTAAATAGATAAACATCGAACTTTAAACTACCTTAATTTTATGATTAACGATGTTAGAAAACATCATACTCTTGCTTTCAAGTCATTTTCCGCTTTTTATGTTCCCAAAGAATGTAAAGAAAGGCGCCAAGAATTCCATTCAAAACATTTTTACGTCACCATTTCGTATTCATAAATATGCAACATATCTATGTCGTAATATTCTAATTGAGAGTTGTCATCGTGTTTTTATTCTGCCATTTGCATAGTGAAAATTGCAATATTATGCATAATGCATAATTAAATACACAAGGGAATATTTTCCGGTAATGTAAAAGGTAACTTTAATGTAGCACTATCGTTTTTGGAAAACTGTGTACTTATAAAGAATTTCAAGTGTTATTAAATGATTCCTGTTTTCAATCTACGCTTTGGCAAGTTTTATAGCTTTTTTTACCGGTTGATAGAATCGTTTAGTAGGTTTTTTAGGTAAATGATGATAGGTCTAGTGGGACAGGTATGCTTAGCTATACAGTCGAACCGGTGCTGCTCCTGATAGTTATAATACGGCCATAAAGAATGGAAAAAAGCTTTAAATTTACTATAATTCACATAGATAAAATTTTAAAATTATATTTATCTATACATCTGTCTCACTTAGCAAATACAACATTAATAGTAATATGTCGAAACTAGACACTTAAAAACTCGTAAAAATGCGCAGTTAAATGAGCAGTAATTATTTCTATAATAATTTCATAAATTATTAGATAAGGAAAAAAACTCAAATGAATGGTATTAGAAAAAAAAACCTAAGCTTTAATCCTATAATGTGCCAGTTCTATTGGTTTAAGAAGTGCATAGCATGCGCTTACGCCGCATATTTGAGTTGCTCGGGCGCACTGCATCAACACCTCGTGACCTGTACCTACATTGTGGTCTCAATTTTGATAAACGCCTGATAAAACACTGCAATTTTGTCTATGTACGCTCAAATGGTCATTTTGTGGCGCCCCGAAGTTTGGTTTACTGTAAGTCTTTATAACGTTTTATATTTTTGTTAAATTTTTTGTAGTAGCACCTTTACGGCCGATTTTTCAATCGTCAGATTACTTTTTATGAATAATACATATGTCGGTTTGACATATTTTTTATACAAAACCTGTCATATTTATTTATTATTATTGTTATATTTATTCCTCAGATAAAAGTTTTCTGACGATTTAAATATAACCCCTAATTTAAGGGTTCGTCCATACTCATCCCCAGTTCGAACTCGCCCGCTTTTTTATATGCCTATCAGCTGCAAGGGTACAGTTTGTCGGAAAAGTGCAACGATGTAGAAAATAAATACTCTTCTTCTAAATAATAAATACTGATCACGTATTAATTTTAATAACACAGACAGTCTTGATCTTTTTCTATATATGTTTTTAACAAAATGACCTACTTAGATTCCGTGCAAATAAGTAGTTAATTAAAATGAAAGTCAAATGTTTAGTGTTAAGCAAAACATGTATGATCTCATCCTTAACTCATGTAACACCTTTGTATACCATGTTTTAGGCAAATAAATAAATACAAATACAAAATATTGCATTCCTAGAAATTTTAGAATAATTAAATTGATTATTGTAGGCCAGGACTTTGTCGGTAAGGGGTAATATGCTTTCTCGCAGGTTTGCGCGATACTCAAGTGGCGTTAAAGTCACACTTCAAAATCGATTGTCAATTGTTATACACGTGTAACCTGTGGAGCAATTACACTAAAAAAGCCTGCAATGCTCTGCACGTCCAATATAACAACGCGTTCAGGGGTTTGTTGGGGCTCCCATGGCGGTGCAGTGCCTCCGGCATGTTCCCCGGCCACAGCACGGACGGCTTCCAGGCGCTGCTTCGCAAAAGAACGGCTTCCCTGTGATCTCGGATAAAGAGTAGCACCAACACGCTTCTGAGCGTGGTATCGGACAGAGTGGAAAGCCAAATCTTGCATTGGTCGCTCAGCTTGTCCAAAATAATAATGATTTTAAATTTTATTAACATAGCTATAAGTATCTACCTTCTAACATATTAAGGACTATTGAATCAATTACTGTGTGCTTGGTCTGAAATAAATATTTTCATTCATTCATATACAGACTGTTTTTTTTGCAGAGAGCTTTAATTATTGTACAAAGTGTGTGTTTTTAGAGAACAGCTTTAATTTTAATATGTAATCATAATTTTAATTATTGTACTTACGAACCGTGACTGGGGTTAGATAACCGAATGGTTCTTTGAAACGAGCGTATAATACCGATTTTCTTAATTAATGTTGATTCTATGTTATAGATGTTGAAAAAACTCTAATAGTACCTACCTACTGTTAATTTTGATACTGTCACTTTTCTTACCATCAGTACTTTTGCGCCTTCTGGCAATACGTTTAGTTAGATATATACGAACCGGGCGAGTTCGAACTGGGGATGAGTATGGACAAAGCCTAATTTAAATTATATCAATGCTGTATAAAATAAAGTTTTGAATTTTGAATTTAAGTTTCAAAACTCAAACTCAAAGCATTTATTTCAATTAAACCATTTACAGGCACTTTTGAACTGTCAAAGAGTCGGTCAGTTAGTCAGAAAGTTGAAGCTAGTTGCCCATTCCCATTTTCGGAGAAGAACGGGCAAGAAACTCCGAGGACACTCTTTTAAATATACTCGTAGATATTACAAAAACCAGGGTACATTATTCTTGTTGCTTCTTTATGTGAGAACAATGTAAAAACATAATCAAAAGCAAATTACAATATAAGATTCAAAATAAGCCCTGGCTGATAAGAGATGACCCGTCTCAACTGATGGCACCCGTTCACGAACATGACGCGTGGATCAGCACCATCTAGCTCAACCATTTTATAGGGAACCGAATGATTCAACACACGCACCACCATCAGCGAGACATTTAAGTGAGCATGACATACTCTCAAATGCCCATGCTCTTTCAAGTCAACACACATCATAATAACATATTCAAGGGTTCTATGGTAATAACATATACAAAAATTGAAAAAATGCTTCTAAATTATACAAAACTATAGTTAGCAAAGAAAGAAAATCATTATTATCTAATGGAGTATTCAAAATTAAGACTTGGTTAAATAAAAAATAAAAATAAACATTAGGTAAGTTCATAATGTCAGAAAAAATAAATAAAATAAAATTTATAAAAATTAGAACCCAAGTACGACAAAAAAGTCAACTGAAAAGGTATAAACAAGATACCAAATTAAAAATCCGGAGTGACACATGCTAGGGCATAAATTGAACAGATTACTTGGGGCTCTGGATTTTTTATTTGTCTGTCGGCGATATCTTGTTTATACTTTTTTAGTTGACTTTTTTGCCGTAGTTGGGTTTAAATTTTTATACCTAACTTTTATTTTTATTTAAATTATTTTGCGGTTATAATATATATACATATTTGAAATGTGCTAATTAAGCCCTTTTATTTGATACCCAATAATACCTAGCCTATTATAACCAGCGGACGATCAACATGCTTCCAACGATACCTCATTTGTCAAATTATGATTAGTAGTTAAGAAGTAATGAGGTAACATGTTAATACATACATACCGGTCAAAATCATAACCCTCCTTTTTGCATCGACGTAGTCGGGTAAAAATGAAATAGATATACATGACGTATTTAGGAAATATGAGGCTGAAAACGCCCAATTTACAACTGACCGTGGGTTTTCCCCTTTGACAACGAAAGACGCAGGCGGATCAGAAAGAATTAGTGATAATTGTACAGGGATAAACGCAGATAATGACGCTGCAGAGAAAATAAATCTTCATGAGACAGGGCGACTTATTCTGAGCCGGAAAATACCTCGCTTTACCACTTGATACAATTATTATAAAGTTTTTCACATTATGGAATTCCCATGTTGCCAATAACGGTTACCAACGTTCCCTATTGACCTTACATTGTTAAAAAGCTACCTACGTGGTTACTTGTGGTAGTTTACTAATGTCAGGTAAACATTGTTTACGCTTTTAACTTCAAATGACCACCGTTTCATCGATAGGATTATTGTAATCGGCGCGTCTATTTTAGCGGATAATTTTAAAAGCTGTTCTGTCTGAAATAGACAATCCTAGGGAAAACCAACCGAGCAAAAAATTAAATAATGTAACATCGCAACAGTGCTACTTTCTGGGTCACAGATTTTATAAAAGGTCGAAGCGTAAAAACCGACATATATATTTCTTGTGAAAATTTTCGGTGTTATAATTGTTATAGTAACTGCAAGGACGTAAGTAGGATAGTTTTGATATAACAGTGTACGTCAGAAAACTGTTATTGCCTATTGTTTCTTGAGCGACTATAATCGAATCAACTACGAAGTATTGAGACGTCAAAGCCGTTCATAATTTCTTAATGCACTTTATGACGTTTAACATAATTATTAACTATACATTTTCTTAATAAGCCCCTGGAAGTAACGTTGTAGCAAAATGTTTAGACAAACTGCGGCCGACCCCTGAAATTAGCGTAGAACTCACGCATCTGACAGTTCCGCCTTCACTGCAGACAAATGGCGAATGCAGATGTTTGCCTTTTGCTTGCAATTCTTCTGAAAATAATTGCCGTTTTCTCTAACAATTTTTATCAAAATTAATTCACACATGTGAATGGATTTTTAATTTGTGTCTGTGATGTCTTGTTTTTAAAAAGATATAAGTTGACTTTTTTGTCGTAGTTGGGTTTTCGATTTTTTTTTTGACTTATAATTAAAAAAAAATATGTGCTGATTAAGCCCTTTAGAGGACGCCATATTCAATTACAACAATGTGACGTCACATAGCCAGCTATAACCGACGGACGATCAAGACGCTTCCAACGATACATCATTTCGCACCTTTGGTAGAACAAGGGCATAATTGTCATAAATTGCCAAAATGACTTAAATATGCAGAAATGCTTTAAAAAGGCCCTTTGAACTGGAGCGACAAAGACATTCGTTTAATTAAAAACTGCAATTGTGCCCTTGTTCTACCAAAGGTGCGATTTGTCAAATTATGATCAGCAGTTTAGAAGTTAGAAGGTAACATATGAACATAATATACATACATACCGGTCAAAATCATAACCCTCCTTTTTGCTTCGCAGTAGTCGGGTAAAAATAACTTTAATTTTGGAAGTTGGTAGCAAAAAACGAAAATACAAAACCGAAGACACCGGTTTCCCAAATTAAAATAATATTTCAATTTGTAATGTTTGTTGTGGAAGTCCGTTGTTTTTTTTACAAATTGTGTTTTGTTAGGTACAAGAGACTCGTCATCAACTACCATTTTGGTTGGTTTTAGGTAGGACGTAATAATGACTACATTAAAATAAAAGTTCCAAGATCGAAAGACATTACATAGCCTGAATAAGAAATAGGAGATTTAGTCAAAGATACGTAGGTAATATCCCTTTCAAAATCTAAAGATCCACAAAGATTTTTCAGTAGGTAATGTAATCAACCATGAGCCACAAGATACAAGCGATGCTTAGTTTGTGGCTCACCGAATTTGACTAAATTGTATTGTTACTTTTTGATTAATAAACTTTATTATATTTATTATTATATTATATTATATTTATGAGTAGATTTACTATCGGTCAAGGGTATAATTACGCGAATGAAATCTGGGGCCGTAGCTAATGCATAGCAAAATATACCTATAAATATACTTAAGACTTAAAAATAGACATGCTCATATAACAATATGACCTTCATTTTGAAACGGAAACTGTAATCTATCCATACTGTTACGTCGGTGCATTGTAGTGTAGGTAAGTTATAAATTTCGCGACCTAGGTCAACATATAACGAGGCGCGTGCTATTCGAAATCCACTTCGCAACTTGTTTTGATGCTATCGTACATTGTAAACGTCTATAAAATCTATAAATATATGCATTTTTTTAATCTGACGAACTGACATTTATTTTCAAGAAACTTTAGTAAATACTAATTATGCAATTTTTTTTAACATTAGGTGAGATGTCAATTTATAATGCCAATTTATCACACACGAAAGTCTATTGATAAGTTCTTATTTTTTGAGCTTTTGGTATAACTCTAGATATTTTCAAAAGTTCTTGATTGTAGAAAGTTATTTTCGAAATTAAATTTACATTTTCTAGTTTGCCTATGTAATTTGAAAACACCTTGGTGTTCGTGATATTTAGAGGGTGTTGAGTTAGATATGAATTTCGTATAACGTCAGTATAATAAAGTACTAGATTTTACTATTCTGAATATTAATTGTCCATTGACGTCAATACAAAGCAATAAAAATATTTCAAAATCAGTGTAACCATAAATTACTAGATTTTATTTATGAGGCTAAATTAAAAACAAGGAACTGTTTTTAAAAAAAATTAAATAATAACTGAACCGTTTTGGCTTCTCTGTAGTCAGATTTTCCCACCATTGCGGTATAATTGAAATAACCTTTCATTTCATTAACATAAAGTCCGTTGAAACGGGCGGAACAGATTACTTTTAGAAAATGTTCGTTGTTCAATCCTGTGTGTTACATCAACTTATAATTATAAGCAACTAGGCGGTGCCGGATAACAGTAAGGCTATAACAATTTACTGAAGAGCTGTGTACAAATATGCAGATAGTTTTGGCTACTGAATAGTAATTCCATCCTCGTGAGTAATATGGAATTCAAGAGACGAATTTACTTTCACTTTGATCAGGATCACTAGGACAATGATCTAGGCTTGAACAATGTTACCTGATTATTATTCTGAACAGTAGTGATTAGAAATACGCGCGGAGATAAAAGTTCGCCACTATTAACTTCGTTTTGTGATGTATATGGCATGCGATTGAATGATTTGTCAAGTTCTAACAGTAGAGTGAATCTGGATCCCCGACTCATGATAGTGGGAGGAACCGTGGGGTTATAGTCGGTACGATTCCGACGTAACCCTCCGTTCGCCCCAGACGGAAGGTATCTATGAAAATTTCGCCACAGAAAAAATAAACTGGTACATTGTTGCATATTTAAGAGCAGTAATAGCCTAGTGGTGTGACCGTCGGACTGCCAAGTCATAGGTCTGGATGTCGAATGCTAGGCACGTCAGGCAGGCATCTCTGACTTTTCGGATTCATTGGCATATTGTATAATTATCAGTTGCTTCAAAAACGGTGAAGGAAAACATCGTGAGGAAACCGGCATGCCTGAGAGATATTTCTTTACGGCATGTGAAGCCAAGTCAGAGGCCCATGGGCGGCTTTAAAACTCTGACACCAGAAGGCCAAATTCGCGTACTTAAAAAACGTTCACATCCGAGTCGCAATCCGTCAAACTTCTCAAAAATATTGGTAAATTGATTGTATTTTTGACAGATTGCTAATGAGATTAGAATGAGAACGTTCTTAAAAGTTACAGAATTGCCCCTTAGGTTAGTCACTAACCACACGAAAAAGAAGAAGACAAAATTTTATGCAAAATAAAGAAATTCTAATTCTACATGATAACATGACAAATATATTTTGTGTTATCTGTTTGGTAGTGATAAAATCATTTTAGTTAAATATAAGCAATTACGGGACTATGTCACAACGGCCTTCGGTGTGAAACTAATACTTTATATGGCATTCGTTTTAGTCATACAAATGTTAGGTATAATCTGTCAGTAAATTAATTAGGCGCATACAATTTTATAGCAGACAGTGAGAAAGGAGGTGTCAACATTTTCGATAAAAACATAGACAGCGCAACTTGTTAAAACTAGTTTTTGGTGACAGTTATGTTAAGTGCATAATGCAATTTAGATATTTTATGTGTTTAAATAAAACATAATTGATCGCGATCGTGATATGTAAATGTCCGTCTTATCTCACTGATTTTGAAATCATTTCCTTGTGCGTCTTGTAAAAATTATAAGTTTCAGGTCTTACATAATTATGAGTTATCATTATCCATCCCGACTTCTTCCAGTACTGGGCCTTGGCCTCTCTTTGTTTGTGCCAGTCACCATAAGCTCTTGCGTCAGTCATACAGGTTCGGCCAGCAATGGCAACTATGTTGCAATTATGCGTATACTTACTTATTATTTTACTGTTCTTATCTAATAGGATCTACTGACGTCAATTGTACACAAGGGCAAACCGTGGGTTGGCGGAATTAGATAAATTTTTCGGCATATGTATGTATGTAGGCTAGCAACCTGTCATTTTGTAGTGATTTAATCACTTACCAACTGTTTTCGTATGGTAATAGTACTGATTATACCATAACTGAGAGGTTACGCAATAATGTTTATAATTTTTTTATGTGTCAGTCTATAATTTATTTCTCTTTATGAGCTTTGTGTCACGTTTATGACGTCAAACATTATATTAGTAGATCGAGAAAAACCAAAAGCTTTTGATAAACATCACGCATTTCATGTATGAAGGTGAAATCTGTTTTTAATGCAATTAGAATATAAATTACGATATTACACAGTTTTACCGAGACTTATTAGAGCGAGTAAATAAACACAAATTGACTTGGTTCCCTTATTTTTTATTTAATACAAACTTTTGGCTTAGTATTTAAGTTGAACATGGGCTTATTCTTCGACCGTAATCATTAACAGTCGTAACGGAAAATGACATAATCTGGTGATTTATAGACACTGAAGCTTTTCAAATAGATTGGTGATCGCAATTTGTAGGCCATCGGCATGTTTTTGGAATCAACTGATTTTATCATCTAATAAACAGGGTGGAATTTACACTAAATACTGGAGATAGCAAATTTTACTCGATGGAAACATTCCCTTATTAAAAAAAAAAAAAAACTGCATTTTCGTTTCGTATTTAGAGTACTTTCCCTGCAGGTGAGGTTCAAAAATTCGACCTTAAGAGTAATACAAGCAAGCCTTGATGGAAGGTTACGTTACTGCCCTTATGACGCACGCTGTCAAGTGTCTAGTTTTGTCAAAATGACATGGACTGACACCCAGGCCCGCCGCTGGGCGCTTCACCGCCCGCGTGCAAAATTGACAATGGCGCCCCCACTTTACCTTCCTGCCTACCCTACTAGGCTTTTAGAGAGGAATTTGATGTTGATTAAGTTGTTATGGAAGTGTATAAAAACCCAGACATGTGCGTGTTGGATCACGCACAAGGCCGGTTCTTTTTTATACACACTCTTAGAGGGCCTTAGATTACCTTTCTAAGGGCCGATTTTTCAATAACAGTTTTGACAAATTGTCCAAACAAAAACTGTCAAAATGACAAACTCATTCGTCGGATAAACGTTAACTGGCGATTGAAAAATCGGCCCTAAGTGGTTCGAACTTGCAAATGTTTGCGTTTATTTTCTATGTAGATCAATAGATGTCGTAGTTAGACATAATAAAACAAATAGGCGAAAATTATGACAATGTGTTCAATAAAGAGATTTCTATGTTTGCCGCCCCCTTAAAAATGCCGCCCTTGTGCGGTGCACGCCCGTTGCCGGCGGGCCTGCTGACACCGACATCACGCAAAGGTTAGCGTTTGCCGTCAGAAGCTGTTACTCATGTCGTAATCGTAAGCAAAGTGTAGTCCGGCTATAAGTGCCCTAAAGAGAGCGGCACATAAGTATACATGACGTCATCGTGGGCAAGCCAAGGTGCCCATACCCACCCACAAAATAATAATTATCTTTCCATTGCACCATTGATCACTTCCCATAAATATAAACCTAACAAGTTTTTTCTACATAGAAGGTCTTGTATAAGGAATGGTACTCTCGGCCTCGTGAGAAAACAACTTCTTAATTGTATCGAAGGTAGCCATGACATAATAATTGTTGCGCCATTTTTTTTGGTGAAACTTTATTTACTATTAGAACATGGAAATCGTATTCAGAATCATTATGTATTTGTATTATAACGTAATCCATGGATTTTAAGTTATAGAGCGAGTTAATGACGTTGTTATTTTGTAATTCAACGTTATCACATTTAGCCATCTTTGGTCCCATCGGTGTCTACGTCAATGCAACGAAGATCACATAATATGAGGAAGACCGACCAAATGGCAGCATCATGTATATGGATATAATTCGGCAATCGATCAATTGAACCACACGCTCAAAGTCGTCATTTTATGGCCCTTTCTTTTTACCCGACTGCCCCAGAAGGAGATTACCTAATGTTTTCGAAAGTATGTATACACATACATACTTTGGTATTGACATAGACATATTTTCTTTGGCATCGCTCTATAAATTAAACGGCTTGATGGATTATAACATAATTATGAGGTGTCGTTAGATTTGTCTTAATTGTGGGAGTGGCATGGCATCCTATAATAATATTATAAATGCAAAAGTGAGTTTGTTTGTTTGTTACGCTTTCCCGCTAAAACGGCTGAACAGATTTGGATGAAATTTGGCACAGGGTAAGAGCTTAAGATACTTTTCATCCTGGATTGCAGACGAAGCCGCGGGCAACTGCTAGTAGGCTATATAATATTTATATATTGCATCTGCAAATAAATATTATATAGCTTATTAGCAGTTGCCCGCATCTGTAAAAAGGAGGGAAGGTTTTTTAATGAAATAAATTACTACAATATCGGTATTTAAAGGCTAATAATGAGTCAATTCCAAATATATAGATATAATTATATATTAATAAAACTAAATAGCTTCAAATAAAGCAAATTATTTGAAAAAAACAAAAAACACGGCTGCGAAAACATATAATCTGAAGAGAGAATAGAATAGAATAATAAAGCATATGTAGAATAGAATTTTGGTATCGCAAGCGGGGTTACCAAATAAAAGTTAGTGGTGTAACTTTTGTTTCGAGTTATTGGTTTGTCTGCCTGCAATACCAAAATTCATTTTTTTGTTTTTTTATTAAATAATTAGTTGTGGACCTGTCTGACATATTGTCGTTTGCTTAGTCTCCAGATGACATTCGATTTCAAAATCGATCACGCCCAAAACTTATGAATTATAAGTGCATTAATTATCGCTGTAGTTGCTTTTATTGAATATTGCAATAGAAACCACGTTCTGCAGAAGGATTATAGAACGTCAGTCGCAATTAGCAAACTGAAAGAAGCCTGCTCCTGATCCCCTTGACATTTCTTGAGTCCTACATTCATTTATTTGTAAATACTAATTATGTTCATATCTACAGACTGTCAGACAGAAGCACTTTGGTGCCAATTCTCTTGTACACCGAACTAAACTATCACTAAAATTCCTTACTTTTGGCTATGAGAATCTTAAAGCTACTCTGCAAAAAATATCTCTAAATTCAACAATAATTTTGACACAATTAAAATCTAATTTGACAATCACGACTCCACGTGGTATTTGTTTGCCCTACCCCGTGAATTTTGCCTCGACGTGTTTTCTATGGAATTTTTCACTTTTTGTATGAAAAATATGCAAAATGATTACCTAAATGTTGAGTTTTAGGGGTGTATGGTGTATAAAAAAAAATGTTACAGTACTGTTTTTGCACCTGAAGTCGGGTTGTTGGTGTTAATTTTAGTTCATGACAACTAATTTTATTCCACACCTTTGAATTTTCAATCGCGATAAAAAATAGTCACATTTAGTGAGACAATCAAAATTTTTGGTGAAAAACGTTAAATTCAGAATAGCAAAATTGTTATTTTCACTAAATTAATAACTCAATGCTATCTTTAAAATAGTCGTTTGACAGGAAAATCGGCACCTTTGTATCTCAGTTCGATGGGCGGGCGATTTTTTGTAGACGTTCAGAAAGTGCTTATTGAAATTTGACTTTAACTTAATGATGTTTGTATTTGTAAATGTATATTTGGTAAACAGATAATTAAAATCAAAACAGCTGTTCTCACAGTTGTGTACAGTTTGTCTGTTACGCTATACAAGTTCAGTATTAAAGTGAACAGGTTTTGACGCGCCGTTGTTTTTACAATGATTTATAGATCCGTTATCTCTACTTTATTGTCAGTTAGTGGGTTCGTGTGCACTAGCATTATGTCAGTTCAAAATATTCGATGCACGAGAGTAATACAAATATCATTATCATTTTATTACTTTTAATAACTCGTAATTGAAGTAAAGCGTGCTTGACTAATTAAACACGAACTATTATTTATTAGCCAGTATTTGTCTGACCGATGGTAGGTAATGTTCGTGATATCATCCGGAATTATTACAGTTTGATTATCGTGATTAATGCACAGGATGATGCTTGTGCCTATTGTTAAGTCTTAGGCGTGTTTTTACGACAATTGCAGCTTAGGAAACGGTAGTTATATCGTAGGTATTAATAATGCAGGCGTTGCTTGTTCAGTCTTTGTTTACTATACTGGATATTTTTGCAGTAACTTGAAATATCAGTTTAAAAAATAAGTATTTTTAATGTGTTACTACACAGAGGTATCCATATCTAAACTCAATAATAGTAGAATACAACAAGTGAAAAAAAAAGGGAATTTAATTCGAGGGACTGACTAAGTTGGATCCCGAGAGAAGCAAAGGATTCTAGAGAAGAATCCTCAGCGGAGCGAGGGATACAAGGACCGAGATGATTTTTTTTCACTAGTTGCGTACTCTACTTTTTGCCATTGACTGTGAGAAAATAAATAGTAGAATAGTATTTATATTTTTCACATGATAATATATGATCGGTAATAAGTAAAAAAAGAATAATAGCCACACGGGTCCATTCATCAGGTTAAGCTACGCTTGTCGGGGTTGTTCAGTACACGGATGACCATCTTTACATACCGAGACTCCTCCCTGGCTTGGAAAGCACGTTAAGCTGTTGGTCCCGGTTGTCACTCTTGGATCTTAGATTGTCGTTACGGGTCGTCAGAAGCACGAAAATCTGACCAACAGTTTTACCTTTTTTTTTCAGGTTTTATCGTATTACCCAGTTAATGGGTTGTGGAGGTCAGATAGGCAGTCACTACATGTAATATACTGGTATTCAGCTGCATCCGGTTAGACAGGAAAGCCACCCCAACATGGTTGGGAAAAGGCTAGGCAGGTTGAAGAGAACACAGGATTCAATATACTTGTTCCAAATTCAAAATGTTTTTATTCACTCAGTGACTAAAAGAGTGTTTTATTCACTGTTATCGATGAATAAAATGCCCTTATTCGAGTGGCAATGTTAAAACACAATTTTTTTCAACACAGACTACAGGAGGTAGTTCACCCCCCCAAAAATAACATCAAAACTTTCTTCTTTCTTATCGTGTTTAGATATCGATACCCATCACATCTGCAGCGTTTCGCTAGCTAATTTAGTTTGACCATATATTTTGATTTTGCATTAATAAATAAATATAACTTGTGCTGACGCAAACTGACTACTTTAAAAGCAGTTGATAAATAAAAAGGTGATTTAAATTGCTTTTATTAAAATTATGATCAAATACCGGAGAGATTCAGTAGGTGTTGATAAAAAATACGATTATTGCTCCTCCTAAATTGTGTAACAAGTATGTATAGCTTGTCCACTCTGAAATGACGTGCCCCACTACCGCATTACCACCGCACTTGATCCTAAAAGTTAGCAACGTCGCAAATAGCCACTATACACTGCCAATATTACTGTATGGAAATAAGAAATATTGCTAACTACGAGTAGCGAACTAGAATATTAACAAAGAAAGCTTTATTTGTAATATTTTTATTATGGTGGCTTTTTCGTATGGTGACTAACCTGGTGTCAGAGTTTTGACTTAGAAGTCAGGCACGCCCGAACATCTGTAGAACCCAAATAATGTAAAAATATGCCAGTACCAGCCTCCTGTACAGTTTATAATCATTATGTCTACGAAACGTTTAGCATCTAGTTATTTTTTTTTCATAATTAGCAAAACCACTTTGATTTCTAGAATGATTTAATAGCGTATTTTAAGTATCAATTCGGTATGGTTAATTGCACATCATGTCCAATACTAGAGGTTATCTAGTCGGCCGCCCGGCCGGTTACAATGCACGAGCGGTGGTGGGCGGGGGAAAACCATTTGCGCACGCGCTGTGCAGTGAGGAAAGGTCACGATAATGTGAATTGTTTTTTCACATCGTTGTGAAATGAGTTGTTATATATAATAGTTTATAATTCGCTAACATTTAAAAACGTAAGTGTTCGCCTCTTTTCAATGGTAACTTTGTCCAATAATTAGTTTCTGTTATAATTCTATATTAAGGTGGAACTAGTTGATATTTTTTCCATATAAATCGGGGGGGGGGGGTTACTCCACTGTTTGACATTGTACATCAAAAGTTAAACATGATATCGTTTTATCTAATTATTAATTTTGTCTGTGCGGAAACAATATAGTAAAATAAAAAGCAATTAAGAAGTTATGAGCCAACAAAGATTAGTTTTCCATGCTCATTTTATCGCAACTATAGAAGAGTTCAATAAACTTTATTTGTAATTGATTTATGCAGTAGTTATTTCATCAAACTCGATTTTCCAAAGGACATTTCGTAATCGCCATCGTCTAATTCGCATGCGTACTAGACGACGTGGGTATAGACTAGCATCTGACTGCTCATCACTGATACTATCTCTGTCGGACACGATGCCAGGTCATGCAGTGTGCTTTTTGGCTACCGGGCACCAATGACTGCCCCGTAGCCCGGGCCCGCGACTAATTCAGCCTTAAGAAAGAATAATAAAAACGATGATTTAGATGATATCATATTGAATTTTACAGGAGTACCTACCTACACCAAAACCGCTTCTGCTCTAAAATAAACATCGAGTCAACAACGTGTGTAATCTAGTGCTGAAATGCACTCGCAATCAGATGCACCCGCGTTTGGCCTTGCGTATTATAGAAAAATCTACGACAGTTCTAGGACTTTATATAGTATTATTAACTGTATTAGGCTTTTATTGCTCACTGAAGAAAATATATGTAATGTCAGAAAGTACACACAGCTCTCCAAATATATGTAGGTACCTACGTCTCGTAGTTACAGGTAGGGGGTTGGGGTAAAAGCTGGAGCTGAAAACTAAAGCCTTAAACCATTTGTTCAAATCCATAATAATGAAGACTAATTTCTGTCAGTTTTAATCAGTTCGTAAAAAAAAAACTGACCGTTTCGGAACACGCACAATGAAGGGTTCTGTGGTTGGGATGAATATATCCCAAAAAAAACTTAACACTAGTTGAAAAATATATTCTCTCATACACTCCGACTGCAAATGTAAGTTTGTACGCGCAATATTGACAGATTTACCAGGTTATTTTAAGACCATTGTAGACCATTGTTTATAGAGTTCATTTTTTAATCCCAGAGACTAATTTGACAGGTGCAAATGTCAAACACCAAATTGAAAAAAGAAACAACAATTACTTGAAATATTAAATTAGTCTCTGGGATTAAAAAAATAACTTTTGTTTTCCTGTAATCTATTAGAATAAGTACATCTATTATTTATATTTTTTCAAAATTGAATCAATTTTCATCAATTTTTTTATATAGCTTTAAAACGATTTATTACAAAACCATAAAAAAATTAAATGTGACCCTCACCCCTTTTTATTAGTTCTGTCATACGGTACAATTAGTAAAACGTTTTTGCCCCCTAAAAAGTGACCCCCAGTTTCAAAATTCATTTATTTACTTTACAAGTCCGTGTTTGGCTTATTCATATGTTTACCAAATTTCGGAGCAAAATAGCTGTGACAGATGGTCAGACAGACAGACAGACACACGACTGATAAGGGTTCCGTTTTTCATTCACACGTACGGAACCTTAAAACGGTGAAATGGATTTATCGGCTTTGAAAATGTTATTCCTCAATTCTACTACAAAATTCATTCTTAAGCGTTTAACTACGTTATAATAATTTTCTCTAATAGCCGTGAGATTTATGCAAAGGGCACAATGGCGCAATGCTTCCCGGTACAAGCTTAATGTTATGCTAAGTTAATGAATGTATATTACGAGGGTTATTAAAATTAAGTAATTTTAATAAGCAGCTAATTAACTTGCAGCCTGATTACAAAAATTTATAAATAACTGGTTTATTTGTTGCACACTAATATGTTATCAATTCATAGGGCAGAGGCTGGTTTATATTATTACGAAAAAAATGGTTATAAAATAATGATTGATGAGCGGTGTCATCCATCTCTACTTATATCATACGTACAGAATCCGCAGTTTTCTGTTGTCGTATTCTCTGTATTGATAACAATGGTGGAACTGAGATTTTAGTGTGCAGTAGGTACCTGGTCGACCGAGCTCTGCTCGGGTGAAAATAGAGAAAACGTATTTTCCCAGATATGAGACCTAACTAGATCGATTTTACGCCCTCGTAAAAACCTATATTGCAACTACCATCGAAATCGTTAGAGCCATTTTCGAGGACTTGATTACAAATATATATATACAAATATTACTAATTTGATAGTATAGGATATTGTCCACTATAATAGTGAGTAGGCAATATACACAGACACATCGTCAGTTCCAAGGCGTCATATTTCGTCTTAGGACAGTGAGAGGTAAAAAATAATTTAATTTAATTAATCGCTTTATTAATAAAAGTTGCTATTTTTGGTGTTAACTGTAAAGAAAAAAAAATTGTTGCCAGATAATACAATTGAATTTTTTTTACAGTTCTCCAAAGTCAAAGTCAAATCATTTATTTCAAATAGGCCCTTGTAACACACTTTTGAACGTCATTTACTAAAAAATAGAATTGATTCTAGTCCGCCCCTTCCAAAAGGTAGTTTTCGTATGGAGAAGAACGGGTTAGAAACTCCACCGTTACTCTTTTAAAATGTTTTACTATATTTTGTATAGATACATTAGTTATATAATTATATGTGAAGACGATGCACCTAGAATAAAATTACCATACCGCCGCATAGGTAGCCGGCTCCGTCTTGTACGTATTCGTAATGTTTGTTACGAAATCAGACATAATATATGTGGTTTATATTAGTGGATAAACCATACTAACATATTTAAAAAAAAAGGCAAAAACTTTATGGCACAAAAAACTAAATAAAAGGTTGTGTCCAAACTACGCCCGTTTTTTATATTACAAATAAATTTTCCGCTTTTAAATATATTACTTTATTTCCTTATTAAATTTTTTACTCTGTTTTATTATGTTCCTCAACATAAAGGAAAATGCAGTTAATATTGTAATTCTTTAAACGTGGCGTGGGTACTAAATTATACCTAAACTAATGATTCTGAATGTACAGTATGTACCTAAATCTTTAATCTTTACATCAAATACATGTACTGAATTAAATATATTATTGTCTTTGTAAACAGACACAGCCCGCGCCGTGCTGTCTGCTACAAATGGCTACAATGAACTGCCAAAATCAAACCAGTATTTATCTACTATTGTATAAGCTTTCTACTAACGGGATCAGAATTCCATATCAAACATTTACACCTACTCGGATGTTCTCGGATGGTCTCGGAACTATTCGGAGCATCGCAACTGTGAAATCGAAAGCGAAATAGCAGTTGATAATTATCGTCTGTTACTGATAGTGGTACTGAGATGTTACGCATTGTATTGTGTGATCACGAAATGCTGTAATACAAATAGCTGCATGTTATCGCGAGCGGGTTTCGTTCCGTAAAAAAGGCGTGGTTGCATCCGAACTGATAGCGCGTTGTAATTGTAGGGTATCGTCGATGTGCGAACCCTAGAAATGTAGTTTCTTGAATATTCTATGTAGATAATGATAGGTTCAAGAAATTAAAACGAATTCTCCACACCACACGGCCACATGGGTCGTCGATCTTCAAGGTTAAGCAACGCTTGCCGAGGATGGGCCGTGGATGGGTGACCATTCATTACAAACCGAGACCCTTCCGTGCCTCGGAAAGCACATAAAGCCGTTGGTCCCGGTTGTCATTTGTACATCTATGACAGTCGTTACGGGTAGTCAGAACCCCGATAGACTGACAACCAGTCTCACCAAGGGGTATCGTGTTACCCAGTAACTGGGGTGTGGAGGTCGATAGGCAGTCGCTCCACGTAAAATATTAGTATTCACTTTAACGTTGACTTTGACTTTATCATTAAGAGTGTCCAACGGGTCTCTGCGAGTTGGCTTCGGCCCCTCGTACGCCTTCCAAAGGTCCGGGACCCCAGGGTATTGAGAAATGTCAAAGACCAAATAATAATAATGTGTGCTGTCTTGTTATGTTCGTTCTTTAGAGTTTTAGGGACGGAACCCTTATGGATATGCTAAGTAGTGGTAGGCAATACTTTTTTCAATGCATTAATTGAACCGAAACTAAAACAATGAAAGTAGGTGAACGTTCACTAGTTTTGCAGCTTTAAATGTTGCAAAGTTAAACATGATGGATCACAGTGATCGTACTAGTTCTGTACTCAGTTGTATGCTTCTGAGCCGTTTGCATGCCAACTGTCAAGTAAATTATGAAGTGGTTTAAATATGATTCGTTCAATTAACAGCTACTAATTACAATATTGGCGCTGTAGAATGTCTTAAAATCATATTTATACATATAACCCCCAGTGCATTCGTATTTTTTTTAAATCTTCTTGTACGTATATACACTTTTCAATTATGATATTTTATGAATGAAAGTATCTGAATGCCTTTCTAATATGTCTATATTGATATCATACATTAATATAGCCCCTACAGAAATCAGAATAATCTAGTTAATTCGTTCAGCGTGATATATAACGCCAATTAGGCAAATTACATGCATTATGCATGTATTACACTTACAGACGTGTGTTTGAATGCAAGAAATCTTTGTGGCTGTGGTGGTTTTCAGAGAAATTGGAATTGGTTAGTGGAATTGGTCAGTAATCTAAGCCTTATTACAGTGAACGATTAACTTTGTTCACGCGGAAGGCGACGATTTCGATCCAAGTGACGATTGCAGCTTTGATTTCATATAGGTACCTATTTTACCTACTTAACGTTAAGTAACAGAAAATTTGAATGCTAATTTACATAATTATTTGTTTTGAATTTCATCATGCTAATGCCCGATTGATATGCATTTATGTACGTATGCAATATGTATCGCTAAGCGAAAGTCATTTAAGTCGACCGATGCATGACAAATTAGTGCATTCGATCGGAAGTAAGATTGAAAACTAGACCACAATTCTATATGCAATTTGCCTGCGTCAGCAAAAACTTGTCTTTGGAAGATAATTTTTGAAAGGGACACCACGAACAGGCGTAACATTGTTTGCTCTTCATACAGATGAACCGACGACCTAGCAAAATATAGGGTGACTGGTTATTAGTGACACGTGACTTTACTCATCATTATGAACAAATTTTACTAAGGGACCATACCTGAAATCGCGAAAAAAAATCTGCTGGTACCAACATTTATGTTGGCTTAACTCGTCAAAATGTAGGGAACTAAGGGCTGAATTTTTTTTCGTCCCGTAGAATTCTATGGTAAAAGCTTTTGTCTAGCGATGAACAGCAGTTGACATGATGACTAACTATCCAGGATTATAGGTCTGCTCATTAGAGAAAATTAATTTCAATCTAAACTTTGTTTAATATTAACTTTACGGTAACTTAAGTGTTAATCTAAAGAAGCGTGGCCCTCTGTAAGTTGTCTTTTTATAAACATTTATTTTATAATTTAGTATTTATGTACACACAGAGAAACGACATCATTATAATTTTGAGTACAAAGGTACAGCTTATTTCTTATTCTTCGTTTATTTGTATACTTTCCAACGTAAACAAGTCAGCATTTATATAAATATCTGCTTCTAAAATGACGCTCATTACGACGAACATCTGCTTTCTAATCAACGAATACTTCTGTTTTGTGCCCATTCGATTTAATCAAACCTTAGAAATTAGGACCGTCAGTCGATGATCGAAAAACTTAATGAAAATAATGTTTTCCTTGAAATAATCTCAAGTATAGGTAATGATGGAGTTGGCAATGAGCTTGAGGAAGTATTAACACACTTCACTTAGTTGATAATTGTAAATATTTACTTGATGGGATTATAAACAGGTTAAAATAATAATGATTTATGAATAGAATTTTTGACACACATTTTTTTGGCATACGTAATATAAAATTTGCTCTGGAATTTACATGATAAGTCCAAAAATCTGATTATACATTTGAAAAATCGGAATAAGTATAATTTTAATAAAACGAATGGAATATATTCATAGATACCTATCTTTATTGTGATATTCAAAGTTTAAAACATGCTATTACTGTTACCTGCTTAAGGAAAAACTAAGTTGAAACGAAATGATGCACTTATCAACAATTGAACAAACATCAACCCTTATCTTCTTTGACTTTTCCTTATGCTATTTAGATTTTTTATGCTGCAGCTGACGTAGATTCAATGTTCATTTTACAAAAGAGGGCAATCCGCGCGATCTATAAAATGGGTCCTCGTGACTCCATTAGAAACAAATTGATCTACTAACTCTGTCTTCTCTTTATATCATAAAAAGTATTTTGTATGTTTGCAAAAAACTTAGGACTTTTCAAAATAAGGAACGATTTCCATAATATATACACGTAGTAAACATGAAATTGTGATACCCCAATTTAGATTAACTAAAACTAGCAAGTAATTTCTTATAAACAGTATCCGCTTTAATAACAAGTTTCCAAAGTCAAGTACAGAACTTAGCGATGGAAAGTCCAAAACCCAAATTGTCCTTATCAAAAAAGCATAATAAAATATTAAAAACTACGTTGAACATAAGGAAGTTTGGAAATAATTCTTTCTGCACATGTGGCTTTCCTTCAACCTCATTAACGGAAAATATGTAAATGTCTATTAAGGCGAGGATAATCGACTTTTAACAATTTTATACTGAAGATCGCGTGTAAACGAGTAATGATTTGGAAAAAATATTTGTTAAATTAAGAAGAGATAAAGCATTTTCTTAATAACTTAATGTATGAATATTTCAGATTATGTTTATATTACATCGTGAAATTAATTTCTAAAATTATGTCTAACACGGATAAAAGTCTGAGAATCACCCAAAATCTATCTAGCGTATTTTTCTGAAACCTTCACCATTTTAAAGATAATTTAATTATTGATCTTTTAGTATACGTGCTTTATTAAAATACCTTTTCTTTAACGTATAATAAATTAATAATATGTCTTATTTGGGACAGTACTACTTGATGGACATACGACGAGTTGCGTGAGCTCAGTACAGAAAACGCAAGCGAACCACTCAAGGTCACTGGCATACATCTGCGTCTTAACTACTCCCAAATTAGGTTTTTTTTTAGCTACTTCCTTCACCTAATCTTTTAATTTTTTGTAATTATATACCTACAATTGTAATTTCAACAATTTATAAGTGGCTTTTGTGGACAGGATATTAATTCAGATTTGTCACAGTTGTCAAGGCAATCATGTCATTTGGTTTAAATAGTTTTTTTTAAATTATTATATTTATCTTATATATAGATTCTTTTATATGTTGTGGATGTGAGAACATTGTAGGCTTAATATACTGTAGATTTGTAGACCATTTTCTATTTTTTTAAGTACTTGGTATTTATTGACAGGCCTACACTCTCCTCCCATACCTAATAGCACTGTTATTTGAAAACATTACAAAAGCCATTTATTTTTAAAATAGTAACCGTGCAGTTTCTGGACGGCTCTTCTCCATAGGAAACGACCTATTTGAACCGGGCAACTAGCTTCTAACGTTCCATAAGTGCCCATGTAAGCTTATGTGAAATAAAATATTTTTCGATTTCAGTATTCTTCACGGTATAGACTAATTTTCTATCCTTTCACCAGCAAAGCTAATTTTGGTCGAAATACAGACGTAACACATCTGTTTTCGACCAACTTTGACACTTGTTTGAACACTTGTTACAAAATTATGGCTTGAGTACATAAAAAGCATATTAAGAAGAAATTAGTGTTGTCGTCGATGCAAGCACTAAAATTCGATTAGCAATTAAAATACGTGTTTGGGAACGTATAAGAACTATAATCTGTCGGATCAACGGAGGTTGCTTATCTCGATCGCCGATAACCATTGTTACGATTTTATTGACCAGCAATTTTAAAGTTAAATGTCGTCTACGGATCAAATTTCCAATTAAAAATATAATAAATCATGTTACAATCTCAAGCGAAATCTGATGAAAACAAAATTTATTGATGTGTTCAAGATAAGCTAATAGATAGGTGCTGATTACGATCTATTAATGAGTGCTAAAATCTAAACTATGAATTATTTATCTATCAATCTTTATTATTCGCGCTTTGATCTCGCGATAAACATCAGGATGACAAGATAACATAAATTGTTATAACTGCCTTTAAGCTGTTCGCTCCTACTGAATTTGCAAGATGGCAATTTAACTTATTCGGTGGCAGATTTGCTGATTAGGGAAGATATAAACGATTTTATAGCTTATATGGTTTGTTTATCCAGTATTTAAATTAGAGAACAATCAATATTTTATTGACATAGGTAATTGATAATATGAATAACCGTGTTTATTACCCTTGTTTCAAAGTGCGGGTAATAATGTAAAATGGTAAATTGGGATTAATATAATCAAGATTTACCACTGTAGCGAGAAATTGGATATTTCGGTGTTTCTTGCAATCAAATAAACGACAACTCCACCTTTATCATGTATTATTAATTTTATTATAGTCATATAATGGTATTGCCATTTTACGTTCAATGCTTTATGTCCGTGCAATTAATACGATCGAGTTGAGGATGATCAAAAATTCTGTTTCGAAGTGTGTGTTTAAATTAAAACAGCTATTCTATTTTTGTATTATCGTATGTTTAAAAAACCGTCCAAGAGCGTATCATTATCTTCTCTGAGAAGATATGTCAGTGTTACTTTCTTCTTTTTAGTGTTTTTTTTTACCTTACATATTGGCACCATGGAATTAGTATGTACACTATGTTCTCGCATTGTATAGGATTTCAGTACAATGAGAATGAGAGTTTCTGCTGTTTCATAGAAAAGTGTAATACCTACGCGGTTAAAATGTATGGAACAGCAGATTAAAAAAAAAAGAACTGACATAAAATTTCAACGCAGCGGTGTTCAGAATCATCTACTGAATCCATGGTATCAGTTTTCGCATCGATGTCCCTGACACCCTGTATAATACAAGGGCACGAACTTAGTAAAAAGTGCATGTAGGTATTATAAAAACAAATTGATGTAAGTAGTTAGGAACGTACTGTTTATAATTTGATTGTGCATTATGTGTTGTACTTTTTTCTATGTTGCACCAAGTTAAATGATTTATTTATATATTGATGCATGTAGAGATTACTTACTTCTTTGAGAAAACAGCTTAAATCCCAGTATTGTGTAATCGTCGCACTCGCCAACTTACCTCTTTTAAATTAAAACATAACACTGCAATTTGCATATTATCTCAGTTAGAAATTTCCAACAGCAAACAGAGTTAAATCAACGACATAATTTTGTAGTCAATTACATGCATAACTCACAAAAAAAAAAACTTAACATATGCAAACACAACAGTAATAACAGTTTGCTATAAACGTGTTTAGCATACCAACGTGCCAAGTATTCTAAGTTCAAGTTCAAGAGTTAGTTAATAGGCCCGTATTAATTGTCAAGTCATAGTATCATGCTAATGTAGTAACGTTTTTGCGGTTCCTTTTATATTAAGTTCAGCATTCTTGTGGGAGGTGGACTCCTATTTAGGAAACTCGTCAATGTTTCCAGTCTTGGACCCTGGTGTCGCGTGCCCAGGAATGTGGTGACCACGTTCTCGATTCTACAAGTATTAGGGGTTTTTAAGGTTTCAGTTGGTCTTGTCCTTGTTACGGTTCTTTTTTTGTAATAAATTATATAACATGACATTACGCCTTGTTTCCCCGAAGGGTCGGGCAGAGGTGTACCTGTAGCAGGTACACCCATATTTTGACAGTTATGTTTAAGTCTCATGTAATAGGGGGCGAGCCTATTGCCATCAACCGGGCACAAATCCAGACTCCGGGCTGCTACTGAGAAGTTTCATATGGAAAAACCCAATAACTCTTTGCCCGACCCGAGAATCGAACCCAGGACCTCATGCTCAGCAGTAGCGGTTTTTTAATGTTAGCTCATATTTACTCGCCTGATTATTTAAAATTTTATTCATTAAAGTAGGTACCTACCTCTTACTTATATTTTTTGTTCAGATCAAGAAACGAATATTTTGCAAAAACAATTTTTTGTGTAGGTACCTGTGTTTAAGAACCTCAATTTTTTTTTTCTTTTGAGATACTAAAATTAAAAGTAAACTAGCTTTTGCCCGCGGCCTCGCCCACGTGGGTCGGAAATATCCCAAGAAAACGTGACCCGGGATCAAAAGTACCCTATGTATTAATCCAGGTTATAAACTATCTGTTTGCCAAATTTCATACAAATCCGTTCAGCCATATTTGTGCCAATCCATACATTCAAACTTTTTTTGTTACTATTTTATTATATGTATAGATTAGTTCTTAGGAAAGTCTTATACCCAAAGCTGTATACTCCGTTGATGGATTCATGATGCGCAGTGACATATTTTGAAAGTGAAGGTACCTACCAATTTTGTGACTTACCTATAGTAGTTTAGATAATAATATCGAATTACTCTCTAATACTCTTCATGGTCACCGTACTATCAGAATCTATTAAAACACTTGTCTAAAAATAGACGTAGCCATTGTGGTCGACCAGCATTTTGATCTCGATAGTTGATTTTTAATGCCAATCTAAATACGAGGGTGTAAATATCGATAAATTCCTGTCGATACAACAATAAATAAAACTTCACATGCTATCATCAAAAATACTTCAAAAGGTAATTTTCTTTATGTCATTGAGACATGGACTTAGTCCAGTGGGATATTATTTTTACTGCTGTTCTCCATTTATTAAGCAAACATTATCTTTGTTTAGAAATATAAAATTGTTTATTGTCTGTGAGCAGGTTTACAGGCTAACAACAAATTGAGACGACATGAGAAGCTTAACATTGTTCTCACATATAGAAGCAACAAGAATAATGTACCCAGGATTGTGTAATTTTCTATATTTAAAAGAGTGAGCTTGGAGTTTCTTGCCCGTTCTTCTCCATAAAGATCTATGTTTTGGAACTGGGCAACTAGCTTCAACTTTCTGACTAACTGACCGACTATTTGACAATTCAAAAGTGCCTGTAAATGGTTTAATTGAAATAAATGCTTTGAGTTTGCGTTTAAAGTATTGATCTGTTAAGTATACAATAGCTTTGTTTTTTGTTGTTTTTAGGGTTCCTTACCCGAAAGGTGCCAAACGGAACCCTATCCAAGCCTCCTCTGTCCGTCCGTCTGGTTGTCAGCGGACTGTATGTCATGAATCGTAATAGGTAGACACTTCAAATGTTTCACAGATTGTGTATTTCTATGGCCGCTATAACAACAAATAACAAACACACATAACATTACGCCAGTGTTTCCCCGAAGGTTTAGGCAGGAGCACATTCGGCCAGTTATGTTTAAGTCCCATGTAATAGGGGGCGAGCCTAACAAAAATAATAAAAATAAAGTAAAAAAAAAATCCTCCCTTTCATTTTTAACTTTATTAATACAAGAAGCATGTTCGAGAAAAACAATGTAGTGTTAATATTATACGTTGGTACGGAGTAGCCCCCCTTCGTGTACGGTTTTTGTGTTTATTTATTTAAATAAATACAAATGTATTCTTAATTAGACTAGGAATACTTTCTTGGTCTAGATGATAACGTTATTTTTTTACTGAGAGAATGCAAAGAGCAAGCGTTTTTGGGATACATGATGCTCAGGTAAAAGTAGAAGGCGTTAACGCGATGTAGGTAGTGAAAACTGGAAACGCCTGATATTTTCGTGGTTAACAGCTTTCTAAGTTATCTTCCTTCACTTTTATGTGTTTCAAGTAAATTTTTCGCAGATTCGATTATAGAATGAACACAAATTTAAAAAAATCTTTATGCACCATCATTGGTTATTAAATGATAAATGACATTATTTCAGTAAGTAGGTTTGTACAAGATACTTTTACACGTCAATCATATTTTTTTTTTAACTAGCTGAGGTCGGCTTTTCATATCTGACTACTCCTGATGATTTAATTTATTAAGGCTTAGATTTTGTACGTGGCTTGGAAGTTCATTATAAAAGCGTATACAGTGACATCTGAACGAGCCACATATTTTCTTGAGATATTAATCCTGAAATGATCTAATCAAAACCTAATTTCATCATGTTGTGATCTATCGTAGCATAAGCATAATCGGCCTATAATGTTCCCACTGCTGGGACACAGGCCTCCTCTCTTTCAGAGGGAGTGGGCTGTAATCTATCACTCGGGCCCAGTGTGGGTTGGTAGATGTCACATGTCAATTTTTGGTTCTAAAACATGCCGGTTTTCTCTTGATGTTTTTCTTCTCCGTTTTGAGAGTATTGATGAAGAAATTATTTACATAAAGTAAAGCGCCCGCCTGGCACCCGCCACCACTGCGCCACCACTGCTCCACACTGTCTATATTAGGCTTTAATAAAACTGATTTCATACCATACTTTACGATGTTATAGCCTATTATATTTAAAATTTAGACCTCAATTAAACTGGATATATTTATTGCAGCAAATATATCTTTTCTGCAAGACTAGAAGCTGAAGCTATTTGTTGTATGAAGAAGTCTTAACATAATAATTATGCTACAAAAAAGCCACAAATACGCTTAAATCGGAGGTTTAGCGTATTTTGTACAAATCCTTCCTTACTTATACCCCGCAGTGATGCATTTTGTTACCACAATCTTATTCCTAATAAATAACATGAATTTTTCATAGCCATCCGTTTTCAAGGAGTCTTGTTTATGCTTTGCAGGGTTACATGCATTTAAATTGGATTTTAACAGTTGATAACCACTTTATAATAGATTGTAATCAATGCTATCTCTAGTATAATTTTTATTGCGTGCATGTTATGACAAAGTTATAAAGAATCAGCGATATAACATGTTGTTATTGGGTCAATCCTCACGTATTGTATTGTGATTGTAAATAAAGATTAAGTTTAATATCTTCTTAAGTTTAAATTAGCATAGCATAAGCATAATCAGCCTATAATTTTCCCACTGCTGGGACACAGGCTCTGTGAGAGGGAGTGGGCCAAAATCCACTACGCAGGCCTAGTGGGGGTTGGTAGATGCATGTCTTAGAATATTTGGTTCTAGGACATGCCGGTTTCCTCACGATGTTTTCCTTCACCGTTTTGAGAGCAGTGGTGATGAAATAATGTACACAAAGTAAAGCGCCTGTCAAGGTTCGACTCTACGACCGATACTGGTAAGTCGCGACCGATACCACTGGGCCACCACTGCTTCTGCAAGTTTAAATTACGGTTTTCAAAACCTTATGGTTTCCTGAGTGGAACAGTGGAGTGGTATGAATAGTTCACACTGAAAACCGCTTATATGAGCTAATTAGCCCTGAACACAGAAAAGCTCGCGATACAGAAGTCTAATGAGGACACTCGTAACCATCATCGGGGGAATGAAACATGGGAGGAAGAAGCTGCATTCATTCCAAACGGGACATAATTTTTTAATAAAAGAAATTCCCTAATGAATAAAGATTAATGTACATTATAATGCGTCGAAGTATAATCATACAATTTCCCTTATCATGACCACAGGAATGATGACAAGAGGCAGGATAATATTATTTTATGTTGATAACATCTAAGTTCTGTCGAAGACAGGCGCGACTACCATTCGGTAACAAAAAGTAAAGGTGGATCGAGTTTCAGCCGGTGCCAGTTATTTTAATGGGTTCATATACGATGGGATTTCATATTCCGTTTACTGTACTTTTAATGTCTATAATTAAAGAATATGTTGTGCGCTATTTTGCACTTATTTATATTTATATAAAAGTTCTGTTGATTATCTTTTCAGGGCACTTGAGTGTTTCCGCAGTTATCGTTTTTTCTTTGGTTTCTGATTTGAGCAGTTGACAGTTTACTCAGGTGGAATAATTAATAAATAATATAACCATCTATTTATGTCATAATTGAAATATGCAAGTACTATCGGAAGGCGACCACGTTATTCTGCAAACATCTTGATCGTGTATCTGAGTAATGATTATAACTCCGTAATGACGGAGATCTTTATAAATTTTGTCTCTTTAAATTATATGAAACTCGCATGTTTTAAGCGATGTCTTTGAGGGTATGGTAAACTGTACAAGAAATGGGTGGGAATCATAAAATTTGTTTGCTTCAAGGCAATAAATAATAAATTGTTCTATGGAAGTCTGCGCTAACTGAAGTTATTTGAATTACTATTTGAGAGCATTCAGATGATAATAAGTTGCTACAAACTTCATAATTTTATTTAAAATGATTGTCATTCTGTCATGATTCCATTGCATTATCTTTATGTTATTACGAGTCCTTATAGGTAGGTAAAAACTGGTAATATCGTAATACTAGAACTATGCCACATTATGCTTTTGCCTAGTCCCCCGAACAGTTGCAACTAACATTTTGTGAAAAATATTTTTGGCTGTTTCATTTTTCACTACATAAGACGTCACGTCAATGTTGAACGATACTCCGCGGGTATATCTACAAAGAAAAGAATTTGACAAAAAAGTTTGCTCTGAAAAAACCTCACATAGACGTACTTAAAGTAAGTAATAACAATTTATAACCTTATTTTATTTTAAAGATAATAATAGTAGTTTACGCACCAAAGAGATGACCTAAAACAATATTTGTGTAATTTGGTGAAAAAGAGTTCAACGCGTTAACAGGATATTACTTTTGAATCTCAACAATAATTGAGTTTCAATTTTTGAATCTCAATATAATTGTGATTCTATTTTTGAATCTCAATTATTAGGAATAATAAATATTTAATATTAATTATTAAATATTTTAGGTCATCTCTCATTGTAGATCAAGTTAATGTCACAGATTGGATTTATATAATAACCAAAGTTATTTCAGAAATCCTGAAAAATATGACTATTCTCGTAGAATCTTTTTGTCGAAGGCTTTTTTTCTCTCAATATGAAGGTACTCAAGTGCGACTAAATAAGTAAAGGACGTATGTTTTCTTTATAAAAATAGACCTTCCCACTGTAGTTTTATAAGATAGGTAAATTCCTACTGCAGTTGGTTTTTAAATTTTTACTTTTCTAAATCAAATAAGAAAAACCCCAGTACGTAAAAATTTAAAGGGTCTTAATTATTACAGGATCTTAACTTTTTCCTATGGCTGGAAGTCGTAGAGGTCGGTTTATAGGGTTGAGCCACGTGCCTGTCTGTGGGCCAGCAGATGTCCCGTGACACCTGCCCTTGCCACCTCGCCCATCACTTTCTGATCAACACCAATCACCATATACCCATCCCTTTCTAGTCGTGCTTATTTTTATATAATTTATACAAAGTGACGGTAACTAGAATGGACCTGAGGCGGTTATAATGACCAGTACCTACCTCAGCTGTGTTATTAATTGCGCAGTTAAGTACACAGGTTAAGTAACTAAAGTGGTTTGTGACTCCTGCGTTTCTAAGTTATCTTTATGTATTACCATGTAATCAGGTTCTAGATATATAAACAGCGGGATTGCAATAGGGACAAAGAAGCCTTTGTATTTCCTTGGTGCCTTAGAGTTTGTGCGTGTAATTTTCCTTGTTGAAAACCGATGTTCAACCCTTAAACCAGTCTTATGGAATACGTGATTATTTCTTCTCTGACATCTTAAAGAAAAGCTGCAGCTTTTGTATATTGTATTATACTTACACTTAGCTCTAATAAACTGCTTTCTGGAGTCACTGTTCTTTATAAATCGTTGCTCGTGTTTTCGATTAAACTGTTTGTCACACAACTAACTACAAACCTTTGGTTTATTGAAGAAAATCGTCGTCTATTCAATGGAAAACTAGTCCTCAGGCAGGTTTGAAAACCCTATATCATAGCAGGACCATTAATTTCCCTTGGAGAACTCTTACCTAAATAAGGTTAAAGAGAAGAAGTGCTTTTACCAGACAAAAAAACTGTAATGAGAATGAACTTTTTTGTAAGTGTGTTACGCGTTTAACAAGAAGCCTCATGATTGGCATTAATTATTCAGTGCAGTGCATGTCATAAATATTATAACGCCGCCTGCAAAGATTCGTTCCGTTGTAAATGTTTGGATATGTAGTCAACATGTTCGTTACGGTATATTAGCTAAATACCAGACTCGGGGTGAAAGTTTTCAGTAAAGCTGTTGCAGAATTCTTTCTGTGAGATAAATGACAAGTTTATCGTGTCGATTAAACACTTCAGCACCGCTCAATACGTGTACTTTTCATGAATTGACAAGTATTGGCCAAAGCTCACTATCTAAATGTGGTCCTAGTATGATTATTAAATGCACTCTTGAGTATTTTTCTTTACAGATCTATGTTCATGGCTATTGAATAAACCCATTCACTTTCCCTTTCCATTGAAGAAAACTGCTGCTCAAATAAAAAGCTGAAGCTTAGCTTCTTCAAATCTTGAGCATCGTTACCAGAATTCTCGGCGGTGTTTGGAAAGGTTGAAGTAATTAATTTTTAATTAGATACACTTAGCAGATTCTTGGGATCGGAGTGTAGTGATCGACTCTCGTGCCAACCCGACTGCACGCAGGTGCAACGGTTATTCCATTAAAATTTAATACAGATGTCGCGTGCGCCGCCTTTTTACTTCACGACGCTCCATTATAATTAAAGAATATTATTTTGTCGTAAAACTGTGGCAGTGCGCGTTTGCTCGCGACCGCCACGCGCCGTAAACGCTATTGAAAAGAACGGGACTTTCGGGATGTTATGATATAATTTATTTATAGAAGGCTTACTAAGATATGGAACCGGTTACAGGAGCTCTGAAGACAATGTAGGATAAGTGTATGCTTTGACTGAGTGTATGAGTGACGGGTATTGTACTTAATCGGAAAGTTTCTTGGGGCTCGCTGTTTTTATTTTTTTTGCTGATTTATTTTATAGATTAAGTAATTACAAGAGTTTCGTGATATTTTGAAGCAGACGAAGGATTAAGGATTCATTAAGTCCCCTTCTTACTTTTGATTTTAATTTAAGATTGTTCCTAAAAATGAGAAACATAAGTATGTCCCAAAGGATATTTAATAACAGTGTAATTTACGGATACGTGACTTAAAATAAAATATACCTGCGGATATAAAATAAATATATTTGAAATAATGAATTGCGATCTGTATAAACGATATGTTTAGGGAATTTGGATCGAGCAGCGAATATCACTTTAATTACTTTATTTGTAAATCGTTTCGAAGTGCTTCACGGGCGGCAATGGGCTTATAAAAATATTTTGGCTCATTGAATTCATATTTTTGCATTGGAATCGTAAAAAAGTGAACTAAATTAAACCATTAAAGACTTTAAGGCCAATTTTTGTTCAAATTATACGTTAGTGAAAATAAATATAATAAAATTCTTAATATTTTTTAGTCACAGTCAGTTTTTATAGCACATTCTTGCTTTGGTAATGTGCGATGTTTTTGCATAACTGAAGACGCGGTTATTGACGTTTTATTTAAAGATTTACTAATGTATAAAGGAGAGAGATGCAGACGTGTCTTGTTGTGTGAGCGGATAGTTCACTGCGTCTGTCATTGATTTAAATGTGGAACACTTGGGCAGCGATTTCCCGCGCTGCACAGGCGCCGCGGGCGCGCCCCGCCCTCCATTGTACCCCCACAATGCGTCGTACCTCACGCTAACGAGCGCTCGCAGCAAACCAGACACATTTGTAAAAACCGCAATAAGCGTTCCATTTCGGCATATTGTTTTGACATATAATAAATATTTGCAAGATTACACCGCGCAAAGATTGCGGTTGAGATTTTAAAATCGATCGGTTTCGTTTTGTCCAGGCGGCTATTGTTTCTCGAGCATCCAGCGTCCGTCCGGTCGGTAGACGCTACGTGGGAGCTGGGAGCGCTACGCTGGACCGTATTACACACGGTTGCGTTCGGCAGCTACGCGCCACACGCCTTTGAACTCTAGATCTTATCTCTCGCCTTTTGTTCTACACCCTGTAGAAGGAAGTCTTGTGTATCAGATATTGTTACCCACTTTCTGGTTTATCTAAAAGCTTGTTGCTTCCACATGAAGTTAACCAGGAGTTTGGTCAGTCAAAATTATTTTTTATACAAGTAAGTTCTCATATGGCCTAAATAGAGTTGAAGATACTTAGGAGCAGATACTAAATTAACGTGATAGAATCCTAACTAATATTATAAATGCGAAAGTAAGTTTGTTTGTCTATTTGTTTCACGTTAAAACGGCTAAACGAATTTAGATGAAAATTGGCACATGGCTAAACCATGACCTGGAGAAGGACATAAGCTACTTTTCATCCTGAATCGCAGATGAAGTCGCAAGGAATAGCTAGTATGATATAAAACAACTATTAAAGCAACCTTAATACTGGGAACTTCATCGTAACGAAAATCACTGAACAACTTCCCCGTACGCATCAATACGCAATAGAGGACAATGATCTCTAATCGATTCATACAGTTCCGCAACAATATAAGCAGCAGAAACACCATATTTCTCATCTAATTTAAGTTCAAAACAATAATAAAACGCGTGTTAGAAATACATGGGCGTAAATTAAAGCAAATCAGTGCCTGCATACCGCTGCCCGCGCCGGCAGCGAACGACCGTACGTACCGGAGCTTCAGTGTTGCACGTCGAGAAAATTGTAGGGTGCACCCCAGTTAGCGCCTCGTAGGTGTCAAGATTGCCATAATTTGCGTCCCGGTGTTGCCCGCAGCGCCTGTCGTCACGTGTTGCCATCTAAATACTTTTATTACTGGGAAAAAGCACAGATTTGCATTACAATAAAACGTTACGCCCCTAAATGGTACCGCCGAAGGAATAACATCCGACCAGTATGAAATTATTGCTTTATTTATCGCTTACTCAAAGGCAAAAAGAGAAATTAGAGTCGTAAAGGTAATGAGGTTTTAATTAAGTCATGATTCACTGTTAATTAGTATCCAGGCTAGTAAAAGCTACATATATTTACCTCCAAAATATTATTTTGAACATCTGCCTTCCAAGGTCAAACCATTAAACAGTTATACAAGATTATCTAAAGTATCTACTGCTATGCTATCATCAAATTCCACCAGAGTTAGCGTATCCACCCAACTGTTTGATATGAAGACAATGAAACTACATAATCTGAGATTTGAGGAAAGACACCCTAGAATGAAGAGATGCTTAACAAAATACTGAAGTTTCCATAAAGCAAATGATAATTTATGTTCTCATACGCCGTTCCATTTTGCACTGACGTGAAGAACCTAGGCTTGCATATCAATGGTACCCTGAACTGGCGTACTCAAGTCGTTAGGGTCAGCCAGAAGGTTACTGGAACGCTGCGGGCTCTGTACCGACTAAAAAATTTATTACCATCAAGTACCAAGACAATGCTTGTGCAGTCCTTAATTTTTCCTATCATCGATTATGGTGATGTGTGCTACTATGACCTGAATGCAGATCTCCTCGACATACTTGACCGTCTTCTCAATAACTGCATTCGATTCGTTTTCAATCTTCGTAAATATGATCATATCTCTGCACATAGGTCCCTTCTAAAGTGGTTGCCCGTACGGCAGCGCAGAGAGTAAAGGGCATTGACCACCTTGTTTTCATTTCTTGACTCTCCCTCTTCCTCTAGTTATCAAGCCCGCCAGTTTCAGTACATTTGCGCAAACCACAATAGAACTCTACGTTCATCACACAATCTTCTTCTTCAATATCCCACTCACCGCACTGACTTCCTTCACTCTTCCTTCTTCGTTCAGTCTATCTCTCTGTGGAATGCGTCCCCCCAAGAAATCAGGATGGCAAACAACCGATTATCCTTTAAAGTTAAAGTTTGCGAGCACATTCGTTAGAAGCTGGCAGTATCATCACAACGGTAATGTTTTCCTATTGTTTTAGTATATTCGTGTATTTATGTGTATTTATACGTTCTTCTATTATATATATAAGTTAATATGTATATCCTTATATTTAAATAAATATTTATTCCACAATTTTCGATATTGCACCTACCACTCTTTGTCTCTGCTTCACCCAAAGGTTGACTGGTAGAAAATGACTATGGCATTAAGTCGGCCTCTGTGTGATTAAAGTATTAAATAAATAAATAAATGAGAGAATGATTAAATATATGATTGATTTATCTATAGTCACAATACTCACAACTAAGAACAAGCATGCTTTAGTAAATTATTCAACGATTAAGGATTCATTGAGGGAGACGGGGATTTCTGTTCGTACGGGGAAACAGATTAAATCTTATTCAATCACGAAACGTGCTTTGGAAGCGAATGTCTCCTGATTTTAAGCAGATTAAAGTCAACTCTGAGTCTTCTACAATGGAACCGCCTCTTAAAACTCAAGTCTTCATTTATATTAAAAGTATTTTTTTAACTTTAGGAGTGTGTTTGTTTGAGAATAGTATCTTTTTGCCGCTCCCGAAAACGAATAAGCATTAACATTAATATATAGATAAGATTATTAAAATGATGACTTATGTTTTTGAGTTTCGCATTCAATTGTATTCTGTGGATGAAAACGAAATATTCCGCTAACGAGCCCCCGTGGATTTCATAAAAATATGTCACATCGGAACGGTTTCCAGAGGAGGTGAGTTTCTTCACACATTAATAAGCCGTTTTGACTTTGTGATTCCTCTAAGCACCGGCAATAAATTGTGGAAACATCAATATTGTATGACGAGATAAATGCCCATGTTCGGTGGACCATTAGGCCTGCATAATCCCATTGTGATTTTTTCATCAGCTTTGAATTCGAGCTCAGAGCCGCCAAATTGACGTCGACTCCTCAGAAGAAATGATTAAAGAGTGATGAATTTATTTAAAATAAGTCTGGATCTTTTACATTTACACAAGGATCCTCGGATGTAATGTGTAACTTTTCTTTTTCTTATACTTTTATTTGGCTATTTTGAATGTACCCTACAACATTTACTAAACAATATTTTAAATCACTTATCCCACTCATATTATCGGAGCAACGTACTTCAATATGTTTATTTTATTTTCCGACATCAATACTCGAGTCACTCGTATCAGCGGCTTTCATATTTCAATTCACATATCGGCGGTTGTCAAAACGTCCCGTTTAAGGCGGTGGATGAGATGCTGCGTCGCGAGGTCCGGGGGCTCGGACCCAAGCCTGGGCCATCCTTCATATCGGTCCATTCACGAGGCGAGCGGGGCGTCCGACGACACTCGGATGACTTCGCTTAGATTTATGCTCCTGTAATATGGCGGCTTCTGTAAATGGACGAGTTCTCACCACACCGCCGAGTCAATCCTTTGAATTTATTAGTTTGCTTCCAGAGAACCAACTGACTTATGTAAGTTCCTTTACCGTACCGAGGTCATTGTTTGATTATTGATTTATGCATATTGGCAGCGTGATTGTGGTATTCATTTTGGTACAAATACATTTGAGCTAATAAATCAATCCACTCTGACACTAAGTAATAAGGCCTTTATTTCGCAGATAGTGGACTTAAGACTCAAAGTTCAAGGTTGTTGTCTACTAGTACTAAACTAAGGCGAGTTGATACATTTTTATTGTCAACAGAGGCTTCAGTTTACAACATTAACTACTCCCGGATCCTGTATGATAATTAAAGTGTTATCAAAATAATGCAACATAAATTATAGTGTGTCGGTGCGTCGGCGAGGCGTGTTTAATAGATTCCACACATACAGCATTGAGGAGCATAGCTGTCATAGCTCCTTTTATCACTCATGAGTTACGGCACGCGTTACATTTTATTAAGTCATAATTTTGGGTGGAACGAAATGTGTGCTTTCGTAATATTATTTGAAATCCTAACATATTTTTATAACGTATTCAATGTTATTGACGTCAATGCACATAATTATTGAATTCTTTAATTTACATAATTATTTATTTAGCAGGTACCTACGTTACATCAGTAACGGTATTTTTTATCTACTTACGACACGTCTGCGTACTATCGATTCATTAGAGTCGAGCTAGGGAATATGTCGAGTTATTTCTTTATTGCACTCTCCTATTAAGTGTTTATCACTGTCTTTGTATCGTATTAACTGGGATATTTAAAATAACATATAGCCGCTGCACGCTGGCGAGTTAGGTATTCCACAATGGTATCATAAATTGAGAGTAGTAGACGAAGCATCCTTCTTTACTGCACACGCCAGTGATAAATGTTGTTTCTTGTAGACAAATAGCTGCTACATCTTAACAAATTGCTGCGAACCGCCGCGGGTGCCCCAAGGTTGCAACTTGGACCATTTCTCCTATAAGGCAAAAATATAAACAACTTGCCCGTTGTAATGAATATTAATAGAAGCTCCTGAAGATGTCCCGCAAAAAGAACGCATCGTTAGTTTACTTAAATAAATGCCACTCATGCGCATAATCTTCATATAGAACAAATAGCCATTGGTATTATTTATGACATTGATAACGAAATCTGAAATGACTCAATTTAAGGACCCAATAAAGTTAAACGATGAATAAAAATGTCGTAATTTCATTGTTGCACATTAACATAACTGGGTCAGGAATTCAGAATAAGAACCGTGATATATGTCATAAAACAAAAAGAGTGGAAACAGGTGCAGACAGTTAAGGAGATTTTAAAGCGGTAGGTGCTATTGTGAGTAATGGAAAAACAATGCGTGGTTGAATGGTAAATAATGGCGAGCGAGTGAATGACACGCGTGTATGTAACCCGTGCGATATGCCGAAGACTGACACGTGGGGCCGGCGGCGTGACGTTCTCTTGAAGGTTTATTTAATCAAGGAGCGGTACCACCACCAGCCGGGGGCCTGGTGTGCAATACGGTCCTGCCGTCTCAATCTCGATTGCCCCCGTACAATTGCATTGTCCTCGGGTGATAGAGAATTTAATGAAATTTCTTCACGGCCTTCATCGGATTATAACATTGGCTGTGGCGTACGGATCAGTAGTTGTTTTAGTATTTGCACTTGTAGTCATATGAAAACGATTGGATTTAATATTGCTTTCAAATACTTGAGAGAAATTTTCTGCACTGAATAATAATATCTCGACTGTGTAGTGTAACTCAACATTGCTAGACTTTAAAGATAAAGGTTGGATCGGTTTAGGAATCATTGCTATTGAAACGAACATTGAATACGAGCTGTAGAGATTTGCATTTACATCTGACGAAAATATGAAAGTGCTTTTCAGTAATCATAAATTCAAACGGTTCTAAATGGCTCCATTACCAATATCTCAAACCGCAGAAAAATGTAATCAGATATTCAAAAGCTCAGATTCTGATTTTGTATTAGACGCTAACTCGCAGCTTCTAAGCAATATTAAGCGACTTTGAGGGCTTTTAGTAGTTTAGCTCGGAGGGTAGTATAAAATTTGTATAACAAATGAGGGGCGTGTTCGGGATCCGTCACAGTGGCGGTGGACGCCGCGTGGGGCGCTAGATGGGTGGCCTTTCAGCGCAATTTATATTGTGGTAAAGATTCAAGCTAAACGTTTATTATACGTTGTTTTTGAAGGTGAAGAATGTAAAGATATGCCAGAATATGTTGGTAATCTCTTTCTCAGTACCTACTTTAACTATGTCTAAAATAAGTTCATAGTGAATGAACTTATTTTAGATCCCATCTGGTGCTGAATTTAAAGTTCTTAAACTTTAAATTCAGCACCAGATGGGATTTTGAATCTCACATTGTTTGCATATTTCTCAGGCGCTTTCATCATTTGCAGCGCTTCAAATTTATTTTTCAGCGGATGTCGGTAAACCAACGCCGTGTTAATGATATTAATAATAAACGCAATGTTTGCGGCTAAGACTATAATACCTATTAAATTAACATAAAAGTAATATTTATAATTTTCGCTGATCTCTCATTGTGATTACTTCGAAAATGTAAAAGAAGCAACTGAAAAAGCACGCGAGATATTTATCTAATTTTAAATCTGTCATCAGTTTTTATTTTATTATATTTTTATCTTTTAACATTTTGACTGTGGAATCACTTAAAGTCTCTGGTTAATATTAAGTGGTAATACACTTTATGGCTGTAGGTAGAGACACTTGTGTCTTTATTTCGTTTTGCTGATGGCGTATCTAGTTGAAACTTTTCTTAACGCAATGCAATTATGAATATGCAAGTTAAATTAGTTCAAACGTTTCTCTGATATTTTTAATGCACAGTCAGATAAATGCAGAAGATGAGGATATTAAAAGATGGTGTTAATTTCTTGTTGAATTGTTTTTGTACTTGTGTGAAGGAATTTTTAGGGATCCTTGATCCCAGGCGCGAGTTATAAACTTCGTAGGTGTTGCGAGCTATTGTTACAGGCAGTTGTTTGTTAAAGCCTCGGATTTACTAATAACATACATTTGCTAAGCAAGCCTCCGAAAAAGCGTGGAGCCGAGAATCCAGCCACCTCTGCCGACACAACGTGATATTAAGCTATTATTTATCCTGGCAACGCTTGTTTTCGGCAAAACAAATAAACACCGCATAAAACGATAGCTACAATGACGAATAGGTTTTGATACTTTAATCAGAAACTTTTATAAACAATTTAAAACAGTACAGATTTGGTCCTCTTCCCCCTTTGACGTTTATCTATACTTTAGATAACGTTTACAAATAAATAGAATCGAGTGCTAAAAATAACAGTGATGAAACCCTCGCAAACCTACTAAAGGGTCAAGTGTCAATTATTCAAATTCCGAATTATAACTTCGTGACAAACAATAACGAAGAAAATTTGGATTTCTTAATTTCCCAATCGGAGTGATATACGTTCCTCATAGCCTTTCAAACATTAAAATTTAAGTTACTTCATGTCGCTCAGGTAAAAGTATCAAAATCGTTATATATTTTCATATCAGAAGAAATCAACTAAATGCATTATCGAGATATGCAAATATCTGTTTGTTTATCGAAGTAAAAGAGTATTAATTTAGTATCGGATATCGGAGAGATGATCGCACCCGAAATGGATACATCATTTGCTATTCAAATAGCCTAAAGCTAACCGCTGTAGATAAAAACCCTATATTTTAGTGAAACGAATCTGTTGTTTTATCCTTTATTCTTTTCTTTGAGGCCGGTTTGTATTCGGTACACAGATTTGAAGGTTTAAACCAAGCTTTTTCTACTTGTCTTTTTGTTACTTTAATTTGAAAAAATTCTCTTACACGAATTATTCAGTTATTTATTACTAAATTATTACTCACAGTTTCATAGATTCAGATTTTTACTACCTTTGGAACAAATTATTATTATTATGTGATGTGTAATTGTGTATGTGATATCGGTTTTTTTTTAATCTTTGAACAAATAAATAAAATAAATAAAAATCTTTATTGCAGTCCACATGATCCTTAAATAAAATGGTTAAAAATAATTATAATAAAAACACATCAATCAATCTGCCTAGCCTTTTCCCAATTATGTTGCTTATAATAATAACACATACAAATTAAAAATAGCAAACATTCAAATTAATATCATGCCAAATACAGACACATACGAGTATATCAGTAGCTTATCTCCCAACCCTATTTGATTGACTTGTGCTATTTGATGGAAATGTATTAGTAGGTGACCGAGACAAGTGACTAGCAACCTGACACGGCTCGTGCATACACATCCCATTCATTCAATACAAGTGTCATTCAATCACTTTCAGTTCGCAGCTCTGATTCATCATCGTCACTTTGAGCTCTGATCTTCAATTATTCCGAGAGAAACTATGAGAAAGTATAAGATATTTTATATTTATACTGAAATTAGGGGATCAATTTTAATGGATTATCAAGCAAAGCCTACCAAGAAAGTCATAATTGAAAGGTCAAATCAATCTGCCTAGCCTTTCCACAACTATATTAGGGTTGGCTTCCAGTCTAACCGGATGCAGCTGAATACCAGTATTTTACATGGAGCGACTGCCTATTTGACCTCCAGAACCCAGTAACTGGGTAATACGATACCCCTTTGTAAGGCGGGTTGTCAGACTTTCGGGCTTCGGACGACCAGTAACGACTGCCAAAGATCCATGAATGACAGCCGGGACCAACGGCTTAACGTACTTTCAGAAGCATGGAGGAGTCTCGGTATGTGAAGATGTTTACCCATCCATAGACCAACCCTGGCAAGCGTAGCTTAACCTGATGGATCGACCCGTGCGGCAGTTATTACTTAACTACGAGCTCCTTGAAAGATATCAAAAGAAATCGGAACAATTGGTTTGATAAACTTAACTGTAACAGAATATTTCAATAAATGCCCTCAATTCGGTCAAGTCCTAAATGAAGCTGTAAAATTCGTAAATGGTGATAATAATAATGGAACAGATGAACTGGTTAAGGTTTCATTACAACTTAAGAGTGGTAACAAAAGTAATCAATTCAGGAATGATGCAATCATCAACGCAATTAAAGTAAATGATATCCTTTAGAGATAATTAAATAAATTACTTTCACTTACGTATACCGTGAGTAAATGGATGTTCGTGCGATACAGATACCCGTTTTATTGTTTTAACCTATATAGGAGTACAAATTTGAATACAAAGGTAATTAGTTCAGATTGTATCCAAGACAATTGCATCCAGGAGCATTTTAATTAAGATCTGAACAAACACTGCCTTGATTTATGGCTGGGGTACCGTAATTGGCGGTCTTAAACCGAGGGTAGTTAAAGCAACGAATATTAAATTATTATTTGTATTTTCGCTACAAAAAGTTCAAGAAATCAAAGGGGCACTTTCTGGTCTCACTAATTAGTTTCTGGTTTTCGACTGTTCATTTTATTTTGAAATTTAAAATGAAGGCCTCGATCAATGTTGGAATTGTAAGAATTTTGTTCCTTGGAAGAGGTTGTTGTTTATTCATGTTTAAGTTAAGAATTAAAATTCATTAGTCAATAGCTGAAACTACAAATGAGTCATTGGTTCGTTGTTAACTTTGTTATATAAATTCCATTTAAGCGTTTTTAGTTGCTCCCGTATAACTTAAACATACTCACAAGTTTAAAATGAATGAAGCATTAGTAGGTAGTGTTCGCGTTGATGTCTTTTCTTGTTCAGTTTGTTACTCCACAAGTTTACCCCGTCATTTCGTCGAAGGATGTTGTCCAAAATATTTCTCACGAAAACCAATAAGATATGATTGGTGGATACAAGAGATTAACAAGATTGTTGGTATCGGTATCCAGTGCATATTTAATTGCTGTGAAAACAACGGGAGAGTGTGAATTTTGACAACTTAATAACGGATTGTTTGCTTAAACCAATAAAGTTGTTATTGAGTTTTAACGTAACGAAGGAGAAACATCCTATTTATAAAATTGGATTGGTTATCAAAGCAATACATAATTGCAGTAAAAATAACAAGATTTTGACAATGCAAGAGTATTACCATGTTTTTTGATAATAAAAGTACAAAGTCACAAACCACGCTGTGGGAATCGTTTAACAAATCCCAACTCTAGAATTTTAATAAAACGTGATATTTAACACACTATGGACTTATTAAAAACGAAATCTTCAAACTTAAATTGAGATATATTCCCGGTTGAGATCCTTTATAACACGGTCCCAGTGTTATTTTAATAGAGTATTAAATGTCTCCTAAGAGCATTTAACGTCTTTATTCAGAGCTGGTAAAAAATGCAGAGAGCATAAAGTGTCATATGTCGGGGTGACATGGGGTCGGGCACCTATGCATTGTTATATTTCTTACTGCTCTTATTTATTAAACTTACTGACTTTATCAAGTATTCAAGTACTTCTAAAACACAATGTTTTATTTTAACAGGTTTTATCACCTGTGAAAGATATCCTAGTCACTAGACTAGGATATCTTTCAGAAAAACCTGTTCATTGATCTAATAAAGCCAACGACTTTTCTCGCCTATTACCAATGAAAACAAGGATATAATATGAAAAATCTTCGTTCTCTACAAAGACTGAAAACATGTTTATTTTTTTTATATTTTCTGAAGAACCTTACTCCTTATTTCGGAGAACAAAATGTGTTGGTTATTGCGAATTCAATCACGTCTGTAAATTTTCCTGGCCATTAAAGAAACCGTACCTACAGTCATACTTATACAACATTAATGAAATCTTTCATTCAGTTGACGTGACAGTATTTTTTACTGGTATTGATGAATTAAAAGAGTGGGCAGAGTTTAATGTTTTATGAGTCTGAGAAATGTTTCCGTTCACGTGCATTATGCTTACTTTACATTGAGAATGAGTAATTTATGACTAATGCTAAGTATTGGTTTGGGTAAATGAGGTGCTATTATTTCCCCCTCTGTCCACGCATAGTAAGTTTTTCAAAATTAATAAGGTGTACCTGTACATAATTGAAGCCTGTAAGTAGTTTCAGAATTTATTTGAATATCTGTACTTGACGGCGTAAGTGCAGTTTCATTACTATAAGTACCACTTGTTAGCCTCAGCTAAATTAATTACAGTACGTAAATTTTATAGTAGGTACCGTTGTTAGTGAGGTACTTAAGATTATTCGTCGGCACTGCGGTAGCTAAACTGAGACTGTTTGACTGAAAACGCAACGGAATAATAACCGTTGGTCTCAGAATAGCTTGGTTATATTTTACGTTATTTTTCAACACCCACGTTTTTTCTCACACTAAACTTCGGACTAAAAAATCATAACAAATTAGTCATAAATTTTCACGGTGCATCATTGATTATAACTCTCCTACTGTAACAGTAGACGCGCTGACCTTAACGATAGCAATTTTTAATGCTTCATTTTAGAGAAGGAACCTCTTCGGTTGTTCGGAGACCACCCTGAGGTTGGTCTTGAATATGTAATGTTAAGTTCATATGATTTGAATTAATAACGCGTTACGATCAATTAGGTAATGAGCATCGGTATCTTTAGGCGATGACGTACGCGTGTTTTCATTAGTTTGAATTATTTCTCAGCACTGGTGGTCCGTAAGTGATGGTTGTTATTTTTCTTATTTATCTCCTGATTACGTTTTATTGGTGTCTTGTTTGTTAATACATGCATTTAATTTGTTGCGCGCGCATTTAATTTGATTACGTTTAATTACCCATTTGGTTAACGATCGACTTTGTCTGTGACCTCTATGCTAGTGACATTATAGAAGGAGACTAGCTTTTTCCCGCGGCATCGTTCGCGTGGAAGTCGGAAATTATCCCATGGAAACGTACTACCGAGATAAAAAGTATCCTATGTCTTAATCCAGGTTATAAACTATCTGTCTGCCTCATCCAAATCTTATTAGTAGTTTAACATAATGATTGAATACTAACGTGAACTCATGCATGCCTAGTACTTTTTGTTAGGTTACTGCTCAGAAAAAGTGAACAACGTGTAATGATTGAAATACTATCTTGAATTCATGCAAGCCTAGTACTTTTTGTGCCAAGTTACAAGTTTATTAACTCTACACCCATACAAACTTTGCCCCTATTTTTCACCCCTTTAGGGGTAGAATTTCACAACGAACACACCCTCCAAGATTCAGGTCTCTACGATCAGCGGTTTAGGCTGTGCGTTGATCCGTCAGTCAGTCCGTCATTCAGGACAAAGCATTTTATATGTATAGATAACAACACTGAAAGGAAGGAAAGTAAGTACATACAATTGGAAATATTTCGTTTTTGTTTTTAATTACTGCACAGTGATTTAAATCTTCTTTCTGTCAATGGTATTGCAGGATACATGTAATTATTGTAATAATCATAAAGATTTTTAGTGCGTAGGCGGGTCTCGCGCATGTTAGAGTGGCCTAGCAATTTCAGTCGTGTGTAAGGCGTTGCTCGGTAATAACTCGCGAACATTTCATCATTGGCTGAGGAAAATATCGCCATGTTCGGCTACTTACAGGCCCCTTACCTTCGGGGGATTGTAGAGGCCCTATAAAAGTCAAACTCCACGGTCTGCAACGAGATAATGTGAACGAACATAATTGGCATCTAAAAATAAAGAGCCGACTTGTTGATTGCTTCAAGTTTGCCATAAACGTGAAATAAGTATGAAAACTTTTATAGACATTCAAATTCATTTAATTCTTATTTAATAGTTTTATCGAATAAATAATTTATTCGAATGAATATTGTTTTGACTGGAGTAAAACAAAAGGGACTTGAAAACGTTTAGGGCCTATTTTAGGGAAGTAAAACCGATAAAGTTGGGAAGGGCGGGAGGATTGGTGTAATATTTCAACGTTGCCACTCCAACAAACCAAATGAATACTTTAGTGAAATAACCTCACTTAAACGACCCTCTTAATAGCTCTAAACGCCGTGATGCCGCGGTTTGCCTCTAATGACAGTCCTTAAACAATGAGTTATGTTAAGAGTTTTAATATTCCATTAAAATAATAATTAAGCTGTTGCTACGAAGCAGCTCTAACTAGTTCTAAGCTTGAGTATAAGTTTTTACGGCTATAGTTTCTTAATTGAATTTAAATTTGCGCCTCTCTGCGGGACGCGCCGCGGATCGTGGGGATCAGATAATGGCTGTTTATAACATTTAATATCACATTAAAAACTTTCTAATTCAATTTTCGGAACACACAGGGAGAATTCCGATAAAAAATATGCTAAAGGAGATTGACGATGGTCCACGTGTGGCTTTACTGTAAACATGGTCCACAATGGATGAAGAGGCCACTAAAAAGCTAATATGTCAATGGGGCACGCACTGTTGCACAACAATGCGCTATTCTGTGCGCACTGTCATGCGTATAACTTTATTAAAGACGCGCCCCCGTGGAGGATCGATAGGTATGTCACTATTGACGTCTTAATGTGGGTTCAGATTTGCGGTTTTTGGCGTAATGCAGTCCATTATGTTATGAAAAAAACTTTGTTGGTTTAGCGGTTAACAATACATGAAACTGATACTAACGTATTTAATAAAATCACTTATTTGGTACATAATATGACTACCAGACATATGAAGTCCGATAAAAATGTTTGTCATCGTATATCGCAATACATAACCGACATAGAGAAGGTAACATCCGCTGCTGATGCACATCCGGAAAGGTGCCATTTCAAATAAAAGCTCAGACATAATTCGTCATATTATTCGTATAAAAATCAGTGCAAGATCGGCAGATGCGAAAGGATTGCACACATGTTGGCAAGGTGCGCCTGCGCCTACTATATGGCTTGTGCCAAACACTTCTCTTGGCAAACAATCGTCTATAATATTAGCTCCGGCATCTGTTTATGTAGGTGAGCATTTCTCTATTTGACCCTTTCGAAGCATCTTGAAAGTTATGAATCAGTATTATAATTGGCATTCAAAGCTCCCTGTAATTGTAATTTCTTGACTGGGTTGCGTTTGAATTATCCGAGTTTAAGTTCAATATTAAAGAATAGACACAAGAAATAAAAAATAGACACAAGAATTCAAAGCAAAGCAGATTCAAGTAAAGGATGGACGCCTAAATCGAATTTTGATAGGTAATCAAATGGCAATGTTCGCATTTTGAAAAAGAAAGACGTTCTGGTAATCTGAACTTAGCTTGACGCAAAATAATGTGCAAATAAATATCACCGATTCATATTTATTGAAGCCATGTTAGCGAGTTGGCTGCCATTTACAAAAAAGAATTACAAGTTGGACAGAACAAATTGAGAATAATCCTCGCCTTTTTATACAGTAATCGGAGATATAATATACAGGAGATTTAAATGTAATAAAAATTGTGAATGTGTAGGTATAAAGCTGAAGGACTTGTAGTTATTTTTGCCTCAGCCTTAGCAAGAAGTCGGATTCTGTGGAGGTCCTCGACGCGTGGCGCGGTGCCTTTTAAAGCAAGACTCGGTTCCAGTTTAGTAATTAAAGTTACAACTTTATCGATCAAAGACTTTCCAATACACGAAGGACCACCGGGCCGCGTATCTGCATCGACTGGACCCAACGGTATATAAATATTAGCTAGGCTCTGCCACGTAATGGAACTGTCAGCCGATCGCTCCTTGTCTACCAATAATCCTTCCGATGAGTTTATTACTAGTACACTGCCCACATAGTTGGTGCCCACTTTCGTTGGCACACGACGGACGAATAAGGATAACAGCCCATTAATTTTGCAAGTTAAACAAGACTTTACGTTTTGTGCGTCGATGGGACAGACGCTTGTACACTTTTTTTTAGGCAGTATCTCCTTGATAAACAAGTAGATGAGTTTATCAACTGCCTCCTCGGACACCATGTTCTCTTCGCTATTTAAGGACGCTCAATCAAGATGTATTTCTATTGCAATTTTCACAATGGGGTCCTTTCAGTTCATTGTTAGTTTCGTTTTAAAATCTCAAAGTATGAATGATACAAAGACTGTAATTATCGGTTATGGTTCCGTTTGCTCTTTCGTAGCTTATTGTGTTCAGTAGATGTCTCTATTTTGCGATTTTCTAAGGTGTGGGCTGGCTAAATGTTATTTGACGATAGTATTGTGAGCACGCCCGCAGTGCCATTGTGTTCGCACTTTGTGCATCGATGTATCACTCCCACAATTTTATTATATTTTGCGAATTTACTTGCAGGAAGGAGAATTTGAACTAAGATGATTGATGGCCTTAATATTCGTTCTGGGATTCGAATGTTCATATGTGAGAAGTTATATGACTCTAGGGAAAAAGTTATATAAATGATATAAGTCGCCGTCCTTGTTACAGATGTGAAGCATAAAAAATCAAAATCTTCATCACAACAAGACTTCATTGAATTCACGCTCACAAATTTTTCTAGGTATTTAGCTTATACTTTAAACTCACGATGTATTTTTTATTTACTTCCAGCAAATTCAAGTGTAAACATTATAGGAAACAAAAAATGTATAACCCACCGTATAACCCCTTAATAAAACAATTTACATATGACTGCAAGTTGTTATATTGCCCATTGAATGTAGCGTGATAAAAACAAAATAAAATACAGGTAAAAAGTTGAACCATGGGCCAAAATGTAATTCGAACAGCTTCTTGGAGGCGACACCGAGTCTATTAAAATCACTTTAGCGCCTTCTTCAATGGATGATTGAAAGCTTCTAAACAATTCATTCTTCCCTCTGTCTCAATGGCCTGGCCCACATTCCTTGTGTAATCTTTTTAAAGTACAATGGATGTGACAAAGGCGAGCCCTTCACTATTGAAGAGCGTGTAAAATACTGACGCTCCGTTCTAAATTAAGGTAACGTTTTTCAGTTATTCAGTGAAGGCAATGCCGCCCAGTGTGCAGGTTCTAAAGTCCTCACAGCTTCAAGTGTTAATGATAAAGTATCATTTTTGATATTCAACTTTATTATATAAGATATAGGGTACGTTTTCGTCTTTTGAAAGTGGTTCGCGAAGTTTTGTTGTAGGTATCCCTATTGGCTATGGTCTCATTGTTGTTACTCTAAATACAAAGCAACTCGTCTCTTGAATTTTTATTTTACCGACCGTAATAAATTTCAAATCTTGTACTGTAGACCGCATGGGTTTCCACTTGTGCCCTTAACATGAATTAAATGAAAGTTTTATTGTTTACGTAACAGTGAAAATAACAGCTGATCCACAGGCGCCATGGCTCTTCGTTGTTGCTTTGAAATATTAAAATTCTCTTCTCAAATATTTCTTGACTATGCTTTACATTGTTGGCTAGTTAACTTAAGGATAACTTGCAGATAAGTTCTAACTACTTATTTTATGATCTCATGTAGCTAGTGGACATGCGTATTTTTGTCGTTTATTGCTCATAACCCAGATTACCCCATACTCCTTTTTGAATCCGTTTTTTGAAAAAAATATTCTCGTAATCTTCTGTAAATAATTATTCGGCTATAAAGGGAGGGATATAAAAGTATAATCTTTATATTTGTTTCTTAAATAGATAAGAACGTAATAAGTGCAGGATATTTTAATGGATGAGCTCTTGAAATATAACAATAAACTATATATTCACAATTATTAACATTATCACTTATTATCCAATAACTAATCAAAACGATTCAATTCTATCACGGTCAACATATTTAAATTCAATGGCACGTGTACAGGTCCAATGCAGTACACCTTTGAACGAATATTCCAGGTACGATCCCAAAAAAAATATTTAAAGTAGGGGAGTGAGGGGTCCATTTTTTTGGACAAGGTGGGCCCATATAACGCGGTGCGGCGGCCCGTACCGCTCATTCACTAGACCTTGGTCGACAACATCGAAGCTCCCAAAAGTTCTCTATCATTTTTACCTGCCGCGTGCGTCCGTCCTTGCAATCATTCATCAAAATGCTTCAAGGAATTCAACACAAACCCTCCGAGTATCACGTTGCTTACGTCAAAAGTGACGCTCCGAGAATGGTGGCCATTGCACCAGCTCCTGAAAGAAAATACTTAACGCTGGACATGCAGACTGATAAGAAGAAGTATAATTACAAGAACAACGCGTACACCGGTCCGCAAGCGGTTTCAATCGCGAGAAGGAATGCCCGGGAAAGGAATCGTGTGAAACAAGTGAACGACGGATTCAACGCTCTGAGGAAGAGGTTGCCTGCTGCTGTTATTGCTGCGTTGTCCGGCGGTGCGCGTCGTGGATCCGGAAAGAAACTCAGTAAAGTGGACACTCTCAAAATGGTTGTGGAATACATTAGGTATTTGCAAAACATGATTGATGAAAGCGATGCAGCGCACGGTGTGACAAAAATCGCGGAAACCGTGCCATTTCAAGCGCCATACGAAGTAGATGAAGGCATTTTCGATGGAAGCTCTCCGTATTCAGACTCAGTGCCTTCGCCAGCTGGTTCCGAGTGTTCTTCAGGAGTGTCGTCTGCATACTCAGGTGGTTACATCCCGAATAACTACCAGACCCAAAAACAAGTGAGTCCTATGGATGAAGATGATTTACTTGACGCTATCACGTGGTGGCAGCACAAGTAATAGAAATAGCAAGTGTAGTTATGTGCGTGATGTCTAGTCTTCTGAGTAAAAGAACTCTTGAGTAATTCAAGCCTTAATAAATTTAAAAAAATGTTTAGCTGTATGTAAATAGTCAACAAGCTATTGTAAATGTTTACGTTATTGTTATGGCTGTGATTGTACATTATGTATAAAAACTATTTGAGTAGCATTACTCACGATGTAAATATGTATAAAAGAACGTTAATATAAATGAAAATATAGAATTGAATACAAATATACTTTGTGGTTTTAATGCGACTTTTTATCATCCCCATAAAGTTAATCCCTCTGTAAGTTTTCAGTTCACTTCCCTTACAAGCATTACCTTTATGAAACAGTGTTTTAAACTTCAGCCAAATGACTAATATCCTGACATTTAAAGTACCTACAATAAACTTCCAATGATAAAATAGAACCGCTTATAAAGCTAGCGATGCAAAAGAAGTAATTTAAAGGAAGAGGAGCTTTGTAGAGAAAGCTCTCATTGATTTCGCCATCCCTTTTAATTATTATATTTATCATATAAATTACCAATGTAATGGAGTAGAAATCGAACCAGATGGTGCGTTTAATTCTCTTTTAATTAAGTAATGACATATTACAATCTTATTGTAAAAGTAAAATATGCCTATGATTCGTTTTAAACAGCGTAATGAGGTATTAACAGTGGCAGATATTTTATTATCATTTAAAGATTTAGGTAACCATTTTTAACATCTCTAATATAAATAAAATAATTTTATAATTCAGTACGAGATTTAACGTTTCCAGGTGCTACAGAACCTAAAAGCCGAACGCAAATTCCGATAAAAGTGGGAAAATAAATAAATTAAGTACCTTTAGGTCCATTATCGAAAGAAACGGTAAACGAGATACGAAACCTCGTAGAGATAGCCGTGCAAAATTATTTTATCTTCGTAGATTTAAAAAAAGTACTGATACGGCCAGCGAGCTTGATTAAGCCATCGATGCGCAAACGCAGCTCCGGTACATTGTTATACAAGATTAATGGTGTTCACCAAGATAAGGAGGTGGGAGCTAAATGCATTTACATGTGCGAATAAAAAGACACTGATAAAGGACAAAGAAGCTCGCGACGAATAAAAATGGTACCATTTATTGTCACACATACGGCTGTACTGAATGCAATGCTTGTTGTAGAGCTGGAAGTTAATTAAACTTTTTGTTGGTGCATTATCTCAGAAGAAAATATTTATTCACATCGAATAACTACAGTTATAACGGTTCTTATAATAATAATAATTGGTACAAATAAATCTAATGAAATTCTCAAACAATTTCCATCTTTAAACGGATAAGGCAAAGCTTCTAGAAAATTACGACGGTTTCAGTAAATAGTTCGTCCTAGTATATAAGGCCTTGCACGATATCTCATGTTGTCGTCCAACATAAATTAACATTAGGCTTAATAAAACTTTTAATAGCTCGCGTGTCGTGGCGTCCGTGTGTAAAACAAACAGATTTATATGCAATCGCAGATTGTGGTTTACGATTATGGAAAATGCTGATAGAAGAGGAAGCTAACGAGTAATTAAACCTAATGCGAGTCAGTGCAGACGTTAAGTCACGTAATTGCGATTAATATTTTACGATCAGCAACACTGGCAGGCACGTGGGAAAGTGTTCGGGCGCCACAATGAACGCTGCGTGTTCCGTCTTTCAGAATAAAAGATTAGTGTTCTTTATTTAAAAACCTGAGGTTTACATTACGCTGCTTTTATTTGCTTCCGTTTTCTATAAAAAGGTAGCTACAATCTACAATAGAATCGAATGATTTCGCCAAATTCCGGAAACTATTAATTCTATCAGCGCTTTGTATCGATAATCTTATTATTTGGGGCACGTGAGCTTTGTTGTGTTCGTGATATTTGCGAATACTCGACGATAAGGCACACTTATTTAGGGTACTTTTGTGTACTTTGGACTGATGCTCGTAGTTATTTATTTACCTTTGATTTAGAACAATCGAAAAGCAAATACTTTAAAGTGCGGTTACAAAATGGATACAATGTTTTCTATAAAAGCTTTTAATTTTCTAATGATAAAATATTAGAGTATGAAACTTTTACGATTAAAACCAAGCTAAATTATGTAGGTGATAACTTGATAAGCTAACATTAGCTTGCACTATACTGCCATCTAATATTAGATAACGTTTACCTATAAAATTTCTCATGAGATTGGGCTGTCTTTATCCGTTTCTTGTTTTGCCAAGAAACCCTTTCTTCAATAACAAATTCAGTTATTCAATTTCCTTCGAAATATTAGAAATAAAAACGTTTGTTTATACACTCACTTAATACTTTATCTCGTTAAATCAGTTAACCAGTGTTTGGCATAGATAGTACGAGTATCTCTTTGTTGCTCCGTCTGTAAGCACTATTGTTCGTAATTCGCTCAACTTGCGGTACAAACGGGTCTAAGCGATTGTTATTGTTAATTTTCTATAATCTCTTTCAAACCATTCAATAGGTGCGTTCATTTGTTATATTTTAATTAATCTCTCACTTTCACTGTTATTGTATTAATAATTAATGGTTGTCTGGAAATAAATCGTTGAAATTAATTTTAGAATGACGTCCTTTTCTTTAGCTATGAGCTATAACCATCATAATATCAATGTTAGTGCAACATTGAAGTTATGATGGGTGAACTGAAGTAGTTCACTTCAGCTCAAGCATAATTAAAAATTTAATTTTAGAATGACGTCCTTTTCTTTAGAGAGATGAGCTATAACCATCATAATATCGATGTTCGTGCAACATTGAAGTTATGACGGGTGAACTGAAGTGCTGCTCAAGCAACATTAAAAATTAAAATAATGATTGGCTTTTTCACATAATTTCGTAATTTTAATATGTCTAAAAACTGTTTTGTGCGGCGGTACGGTAGAGACGTAATTGGTACAATGATACGGGACAAGTAAGGGCCATCACTTATGCAAATGGTTTATAGCCCGACTCAGTTCCGACGTGGGACCGCTGCGCGGCCGCATGATTTATTACAAATCGGTACATTATATACTTGAATACATTTACCATACACATGTTACTTTGATCTTAAACACCGAACTTAAGACTTTATTTATCGTTTTATGATTGATAATTATCACGTTATTAGATTATTTATACACTGGATTGTGGAGATTAACGGTATTAAGAGTAATTTGTACTATATTGCTGTCAATAATCGTTGTATTTATGGCAGTCAACATAGATATTAACAAGTAAAAAAATGTGGAAGTTATACGTAAATCAAGCAGATTGCATTATTAAAATTTGGATTCTGGAAAGCTAATCACCTTATATTTCGATTTCTACCAATCTTCCTTTAATTTCATTCACCCTTTTACAAATGCCTTCAACAGTTACCACATAAGTTACATTCAGACGGAGAGAAGAAATAAGGCTAGCGGCGGACAGGTCCTCGTACATAAATAATCGTCGGATATCGGCTTCCTTCGACTGCGCGGGCGCTGGGAACCGCGATGTGATCGACGCGGCCCGGGTCACGCGTAGGGTTACCATTTCGAAATTTGAAAAGCCTTAACAAAAATCCGGACATACGCAAAACAAAAAAGGCCGGACCTTTTACTTTATAATTTTTTTTTTTGAGTATAAAATTAACTTTTTTATTTTCTTAAAAAAAATCCGTATTTTGTAAAGTCCGGACAAATGACAGGGCCAAACAAATCTGGACGGATGGTAACCTTAGTCACGCGCGTAGAAGTTGTCTAACAAATTCTCTGAATTGAAAACTTTCAGCAAGGCATCATTTTAAATGTTTCCGCTGAAAAAAACATCAGTGGCAACTGGAAACAGCCAGTTCAGTCAAGAACAAATGTGCAGTAAAAAAGTGATAAGTTATGTAAAGATTTTTGTCGTCAGCAGTGTAACAACAGATAAAAATTAACAATGTTTTTGTATTTTTTTTAAATTTGCTTTGTTTATAAAATTCATCATTTTAATTTTGCATATGACATAAAAAATTCGAACGAATTGGTGAAAGTCCTTCCAGTTAATGAATATACATAATATTAAAATCAGTAGGTAAAGGTGTCGAAAAAAAAAACAAATTATTTCTTTCATAAGAATAAAATAAAACATCTGTCGACCAGTAGCAGATTCAACAGAAGATAATTACAAGTTATGATTAGTTGTATTGCGTTGAAATCGTGGCCACTTGACCACAAAACGAAAAGTATCGTCTTACACGAAAATATGAATTGTGAAATACGATAGTGCTAATTCCAAATTGCTAGGCACACATTTTAAAATAGTTGAATGAAATGAAGTTATAATTATTATTTTTGTTCCTCACTATGGCATGCTTCCATACTGAAAAAAATGTATAAAAAACCTTTTGAATTTCTTCAACATTCGCAATCGGAAGATACACTTTTGTGATGTGCAATTTGAGAATGATTTCCGCATGAAATACGTCAAATAACCAACTCTCATGTTGCGTACGTTTTTTCTTCGTTTCCTCCGTCTTTTTAAACACTTCACTGCGGTTCGATTTGTATGAAATTGTCCGGGTTTCTCTAAGGGCACATTGTAACAAGCGTTTTTTCTTGTAATTTCGTACTTCAAATTGCGCAACATCATTTACCACGTACTTTAGTGGCTTCAATTCAATTTAAATAAAAAATACCTTTTATAGATACCGACGAATTTTATTTCATTTTAATGGCACTTAAGGAGGAAACATACCGAAAATGTATTTTATTAGATTTCGAAGCTCGGAATGTGTGAGTATCGGCTACCGGGGTGTCTAATAAATATCAGTAGATTCATGTAACGTATTTTATAAACTATTCATTTACAAGCGGTAACACTGGTAACATTCGTAAATATGTCGTTGTGCATGTGTTTATGTGAACATCAGCTAGTGATGTGACATAATACCACCGATACAATCACTCGACTCGATATAAAGTTAAAAAAGGAGCCAAATGACTGTTAAAAAGTGTCCAATAAGGCAGGTGTTGAATATTATAGTGCCAATTGACATGAATGAACCAAACTGAATCGATTTAAAAGCAATAAGATTATATTGCTGCTCAATACTATATCGTGTAATAAGATGTACCAAATTAAGTATTTCCTTAAGTGTAAGAATAACAAGTGACAAAAAAAGGGTTAAAAGAATAATAACGCATTCGAACAGTTCCATTAGTCGAGGAGTCGATTATTTTTGCATAATAACATCGAGTCGAGTAGAATGTAGTGAGTGGGTCGCACCATTAACGTAGACACGGGATGAAGATGTTAGTTTAGTAGACAGGACAGTGGCAATGCAGTGATTTAGATAGAACACCGCTGTGCCCAGCGTGACCTTACTGTAATAACTTACAATAGAAATTATTGACTTTATTGTACATTCAATATCTATCGATGTAAGCAGTAAAAAGAAACTACGTACGTAGTTAAGATGTTGCTAGAAATAAAAGTAGGTACCTACAGACCTACATAGACATCGCACTTCAGCGGAATTCTATCTCAGAATAAAATAAAGGATGCACCAGGGATTTTATTAAAGCTGTTTATGCTATTCGCAGAAAACAAAATAAATAAATGTAGGTAATTAAACAAATATTCACATTAATTATCAGTGAAAATAAACCAGCAAAAGAAAATCCGCACGAAAAGTATGCACTTCAAGAATTAGAAGATAAATCTAACGAAATAGCCCACAATTAAAATTATACAGCCAATCAAATGCTAAACCGACTTACGTAGAAAACTTTAATTTAAATTAATGCACCTTGCCCTAGATTTATACGGTAACAAAAAATATTTTCTGAAGAGGACAGCTAAAGGAGTGATGCTTAAAATGTCGGCGTGAATCTCATAAAAGGGATTATAGGTTTGAGAAGCTTAATGCTCTAGGATTCAATTAGGTGAAATAAGCTTAAGTGGGTTGTATCCGCTGTTATGACAGCAGTCAAATTACCAGGACCTGTCGCTTCCGCCATATTACGAAACTTTTAGTGAGGGTGACGAGTAATGACGTAATAGTATGCTTTTAAATTAATGTTTATTGTTGGTTCCTTGATTTGATTGAAATATGATGACGAATCCCACAGTTGAATTAAAATATGAACTTGATACGGGTATGCAGGTACCGTACGATTCAGTTTATTGTGATTCCTTTCCAAGTTCATCCATCCGAAAATGTGTACTGGTTTCAAGTAGGACCACCATTTGTGTATACGAGTACCTTTTAGTTCAGATTTGTTAGAATAGTTATGGTTTCCCAATCATCCTGATCATAATCATGATTTCCCCGAAACGACATATTTTTTTCTAATAAGTGTTTATTAGGTTCAGGGGTTCACTGTTATTTTTAGCACTTGATACTATTTATTTGTTATCTAAAGCATATATAAACATCAAAGGCGATAGAGGACCAAATATGGCTGCTTTGTAAATAGAAGTTTCTGACGAAAGTACCAAAACCTAATCGTCGTTGTAGCTATCGTGGACGCCTGAATTTCTAGATTGTTTTTGTTAGTTGAACATAAAGCTACGATTCGGTCGAGCTCGGTCATAGCAGGCACATTCGTCATCATCACTCGTCTCCTGTGTCGCCTATAAAACGGTGACATTATCTAAAATGAAGTATTCTCAGTACAAGTGTGACTGTCGTAAAAAGTGAGGTAGTGCACCGCCCAAACCGAATCACCGGCGTTCAGAAGTCAGAACGGCTGCTGCGTCCTGCTGTTCCAACGACGCTGCAGTACGTCCAGCTACATCTCTATCATATCTCACATCATATATCTTATCCTTGCGAAAACAAACTTCGCTAAGAGGGTCAAGCGGTAGGGGATTTTAATTTCTATACGGTGAAAGTGGCGGACGAATATCTGCCAAAATTCATGAAGACTTTGGGCGATAGGTGTAATGGTCCGGCGATTCCTAAACTGGCTAGCGGACAGAGCGCGATACATGACGCCGACTATTCACGTAAACCAGTGATCATTGTAATGTATTGTTGATGTATGATATTCTTGTTAGTTATGTTTTATATTAAAAACAATAACAAATCCTCCTGCGCGTCAAAATTCTGTACTGAGGACGACAACTTTTTGCAGCGCAGAAACCTGGAGCTATCTATGACAGCTTTAGCAACGGCCTTCCTTCAGCGCTGATTTAATCTTGCCACCTCCTCACTTGATGTCTGTGGTTCTAACCGGGAAATGTAACTGACGAGAATTTATTACTGATATCTTGAGAATAACCCTCATATTTTGTTTGAGCTTATGGACGTACAGGGTGAGTGGAATAAATAAATATATAGGGTAGTAAATTACAAATTACAAACTAATATCAGCTATTTCGAAAGTCCTCGCTTGCAGGAGCGGTACTGAGTTTATTACGGTTGAGTCGCGTTCGACCCTTCTTGCACTCAACCAGAGTAAAGCCCTCCTCGTCCACTTGACTGGTTTTAGAAGCCAGCGCCTTCCACTTCTGTGTCTCAGTAATCGACGCAGGGATTGGCCGACAACTTTGGTAGAGGCGTGAAGATTTCTTTAGGTAAGTTTCCTTGTTATGGCAAACGTATTCTAAGATGTTTTGCATGACTCAACCATGAACTTGTAATACATTTTTTTTTTAAATATTGATTATTTGTTTACGCAATTGACACAATAAGGAATCTGTTGGATGTTAGTCCGACGGTCGACATGACGTCATGTACAGGTAAGTGTCAACTGGTCCCAATCACTCTTAGCATGCTGCATATAAACTAAGTCATGTCGCGTGGCTTTCCTGCGAGAAATGTTTGAATCGATATGCCGAGATTAGCTCAATTTGATTTTCACGAGGGAAAAGTACAAATCGAACGAGGATCACGAATGTGTGATGCGGGGGAATCGCCTTCCAGTTTTGCTAGAATAATTATTGTTTTCATAATCACAGACAATGCTGGAAACATTTTTCCGAAACTATATCGTTTCGTCTTATAGGTACAAAAGTACTCCTGAATTTCAGTATTGTTTTTGGTGGCGGTTAAGACTTTAGAGCAACACGAAGTTAAATATTATAGTTACAATTCAGGACTAAAAAGAAGAAATCGTTAACTCGAAAATTGGAATTACTTAGATATGCGTATGTTTCCAATGTCAAGGAATACCTACTCATTGAACGTTTATCTCTTATACTAGTGAACTTAAGAGTCAAGTGTAGGTAGCAGATAGCGCTATCATTAATGCACTGGCGCGTGTATTTCTACAGTATGCGGGTAGCGATACTAAGCACTCTTATTTCCATGGAATAAGGTTAATTTTCGAATAGCATTGGGTTGTCTACTTGTTATTCGCGCAAGTTCATTGTTAGCAGTATTCAGCACGTGACGGACAGTTAGTACAGGTATCGTCAACGTGCCAACTTGATAAGTGTACTGGCATGTAGCCTTCACCGAAAGCTTTGCGATCTATGTATTTACACTACTATTTATCACGGATAGTTTCGATCATAAGGATGGCAAAAAATCTACTGCAAACTGTTTTAAATGTTACCTTCCATAAAAACTGCTAAACAAAGCTAAATCGAGCACTTGTCAATAGAAAAGGCTTCTAAAGGCAAATGATATATTATTGTGTGAACCACATTAAAAACAGGAACCTGTCTTTAGTTCACACGTATTCAAAACCATTTTTCACACAGTTTGAAAAAGGCCGAATCAAAAAGTACGAACTTTCGGAAAAATAATGTTCCCACGTCGTGTGCGAATAGCTTCCGCATCAGGTGCAGAATCGAAAGGGTTCGTCAATCTCAAAGGGTTCCCATTATTATTGTTATTCTGATTGACAATCGCCCTCTCAAGTCGAGACTTTTTTTTGCCAGATATAAAACTAATATTGGTAGGTCCCATCCTCTTCCGCCAGCTTTTTTGTACGTCACTGCACTGCATTTAGTTTTGGGAAAAAAGTTACTTTATTTGAATTGCTTTTAGTCTTTTTATGACGTTGTATATCAAATTCATATCGAGTTTACAATTACGTTCAACGACCTTTTTCTTTGAGCATCCTATTTCTTCGTGGGTACAAGTTTTCTGGCGTTAGGAGTTTGTCGATAGTGATAAAGTTTTTTAAATAAAGTAATTAATTACTTCAAGGTCAATAAATTGTGAACGGGCCTAAAACGGTGATAAGAATATCAAAAGGGTTACCACCCAAAGGCGAGAATGGAATTTTATTTAATTACATTATCTAATTAGATACAGCGTACACAATAATGCTTGCATCTGCGTTTAGTTCCGTAAATTAACAGCGAGTGGTCTACAACCGAATACTGTTTGTATTACGATTTGTTAGAGTTGTGTTTTGGTTGTTTTGAACTTGACTTGCTGGTGTCTGTTCCATGCGAGAAGTGTCGCCGGCGTGATGAATGGCCACGCATTGATTTAAAGGGGTACATTTGAATGAAAGAGCTTGATATTGTGTATCACTGTAACCTATCCTTAAATGCAATAAAACTATAAAGTAACCTTAACATACGAGCACTTATACTGGATAAAAAAATATTGTTTCTAAAGAATAAAAAACTGATAAAAGATACGAACCATAATTGACATGAGGTGCGAAAAAACAATATCCAATATTAAGATCGAATCTGAGCTTGTAAGACAAATCGCTCCCAACAATGTCAACCGTTGGGTGCTCAAAGACAGCGTTCGGACCCATTCATCCATTTTTTAGTTCAAGAGGTACAATTAACAATGACAGCGGTCAGGTTGCGTATAAAAAATTACCATGGAACGAGTTTTTCCGAAATGTAGAGCTGAGTTTTTTAAATCTGTATGAATGAGGATGAGGATTTTATTGCATTTAGTATTTTGTTCATATGTCTATATTTTATGATGTTGCATCAAAAAATTCTTGCGGCGTATAAAAGGCGAGATTTACATCGGTGTCCTTTGTGTCTTCTGTGGGTGATCTCGTTTGACAAAAGTGTTAACATTTTCGTCCATAAAATATTTTGACTTCTCTCTTAATGGACGTAAGCGGACAGGTTACATTTTTTAACAATGTATTGTGGAATTTTGTTTGTTGTTAGATTTTAGATGCAAATGTCTTATTTATGATTTTTATCGGCGATTATACTTTTTACCCGTTTAATTCTAGCATCAAAATAAAAATATACTATAATATTATTCATCCCTCTTTCAAGTAGGATTTTTTTTTTAATAATAAACCGTCCACTTGTGAGTTTTCATCGATCCAAATAAATAAATCGCAATGGCAGATTACTGATCAATAAACATTTAAACTCAATTTCTGATACACGCGAGAAAAGCCGCGGGCAAACAGAGTGTATTTATGTGCTTAATCCAGAATAAGTTTTATGATTGCATATCATGATTCCACCACCAGCACTCACAACATCACGACATGATAAAAATTAATAACCGTTTTCTTAAGTAATAGCCTCAAGCAACCAGCGCGAGTGGAAGGGTTAAATTTTACTGAGCAACCCTTAAAAGTTCTACGGAAACGTTCATTATAACCTCTGCATAACTATTCTAAGTGGTTTAATTATCCGTTGTCTAATGTTCGTCAAAAGCCGGTTATTAAAAACTATTAGAATATTTCAAATTGTAGATATTTCAACCTTTCCGCCCTTGACAGGTCCAGGCTCTAATTTAGCTAAAAGTATGATTGCAGGTTATTTGCTTTAATGAAATTAATTATACAAAACTTTGTTCTTTTTAATTAAACATTTTAAAAATATGATCGATTATGATAAGATGAAACCACATTTTGTATGAAAGCCATAGGATTATTTTTCATTTGTATCTCTGTTTCCAATTCACAATCGACAAACAACGATAGCATCGATGCGTGGACGCCTGTCAAAAGTTATATTTATTTTCTTTACAAATTCATAGAATCGTGCGAAATCACAGTGGAGATATTTTGCGGGTACTGTGGTATTATGCGCGGGCGCTCCGTTTGTCCGCACAAAGCTCCCCAACTCTTTGGCGACACAATGCGCGTCACTAATCTAGATCATGTGCGCTATTGTGTGTCATTGTAGGTGCGCTCCCCGCTCACCCTCCCTGCGCCCGCGCAGCTCGCTCTCAGCGGGGAGAAGCGCGGCCCTGGATATCTCACTCGATGTCGATTTATAAGAAATTACAGCGCCGCGGGTGCCAGGTAGTTGCTCCCACGGATGCGTGTACACAATGCAAAAACTTTGCTCTCCAAAATTCACTAGTAAACCAAACAGGAAATGAAAAATATTATTTCTTCCTATTGCCACTTTGTGTTCGACTATTATTCAGCATTATGTGTACAGATTAAAATATTTAATAAATGGCTTCTGAATTCTTTTTTATTGTGTTATTACTTCCTCTGTAATCATAAATTACAGTTGATCGTCGTTCAAGGAAGATGTTCGATGATTAGTGTGCTCGGCCAATCATTAACGTATGTGCAACAATTTCGTTAATAATTATGTAGAAATATTGGAAGCGATCTCATGTGTGTTTAACTACTTATTACTTTGTAACCTGGGGCTCGGACTAACGGAGCGATAACTTATAAATGTGTTAGAGTCGAATGATTTAAGAACGATATTTTTTCAAAAGCGTGGGCTGAAGTCCATTAACTTCACGAAGATCCACTGGAAGAAACTACGCAATGTAGATAACAATATTTTTGTTATAATTTAATATTTGACACCTAATAAAGTTAAAGTTAAATATTTTATTTGTCTTAATTAATGTGAATGTGAATGACATTCATAAATAAAAAATGATAAGTTTAAAACATAACCTTTGATTTATTGTCGAAATAAACCAGAATAACAGTATCAGTGACATCATCGTACGTTCAACTTAAGAGTACTTTGATATATCCACACTAATATAATATATTATATCACGCCTAAACCACGGAATCGATCGTTTTGAAATTTGACAGATATGAAGACTGGAACCTGGAGGCTGGAGAGGTTACTTTCCATCTTGGGTGTTTAGTATTTAAAAAATCATGCATTCACGCAGACGAAGTCACGGGTAACATTTAGTAAAATATATATTTTATGACCATAATAAAAATATAAAATCGCCCTTTCTATACCATCGTTGTTCCATATCGCGAGTGAATGGGCGGCGTGTGCCCAAAGGACAAGTTGAGTGTCATCCCGCGGACACTGCTTAATTGGCACGAATAATTTTGTCGTACGACTCGTACGCAAACCACCGGCTCTTATAAAAGTATACTGGGATTGATCGACCACCGAATGATACGAGTTCGATTTGTTATTTGGGCCTTATCGATTCAGTAAGCGTTTTGTGAGGAATTTTAATATTGACAATCGGTGCTATTTCCCAAAGCAGTGAACACAGCTTTTTCACAGAATTGTTAGATAATGAATGACATGGAAGCATTTCCGCATTTTCCATTTCTATTTATGATAACATTTTTATTTATCATTTGCTTGCTTCAGTTGCAGTTAGACACCACGGCAGGCAGCAAATCAGTAACATAACAACAAACCTTCTGAATCCTCCTGCACTCTTTTTTAAGTCTTCTACTTTACGTTTAACGCCATATTTGAGCTATGCCTAGGCTGGTTACATGATATTATTATTATTCGTAGGTACGGCTTTTAGATAGCTGTAATTATCATGCTCATTAAAACATGTAATTTACCGATCATACAAAGTTAATTTTATAAAATCCAGAAATTATGAGAAATAATTCAGGTGTCGTAAGTAGCATCGCGTCGTTTTAAAACGAACATAACACAGTTGTACTTTTGTGTGTAACACAATGTAAAGGCGATTATCATATAAACAATTTAACACCTCGATATTAAAGGGTGTACAGACACAAAGACATGGTACGCGCGTTCGAGATCATGTAGATTGCACCTTATCAAACATCTACAATTGTTGGTCCAAACATTTGAAGAGCATCTTCTTTGATTCGTTTTTTGTTCAGTGTCAAAATTTGTTTACATCGGTATGAAAGCTACTTTTTGTGTGTACAACGTTTCTATAAGTTAAAGGAGAAGAAACGACAACATACACATAACATCACGCCTGTAATCCTCGAAGGGTTATGCAGAGCTGTACCTATAGTACACCCACATTTTGCCAGTTATGTTCAAGTCCCATGTAATAGGGAACGACAACATACTACTCTATAAATTAAATAAGACAACCAAAAATATTTTTCTATTATTTAACATCTTGAATATAAAACCAAACGTAACAAGCACTTAAGGCTCTAGTCACCAGTTTAAATGTACAATTTATTATGCTACATTTTAATACACACATTCTCTTCTAAAAGGAATTTTAATTATTATCTAGTTTCAGCTTGAAGTTCCAAAGTTATGGCGTGGTTATTCGTACACATGGTAAGGTCAGGAGCAGGGAACAACATGGCGAACTGATGCTTATCTAAGTTGTAAGACAAATATCTTCCACGTCCAACAATGTCGCTGAACATAGGACACCTCTATGTTCCTGTGATTTATATTTTTTGGAATTAATTGGGTGTGTGTTTACATGTAATTTTGAATGGTTTGGCTTTTGTAGAAATGTTTATGTAATACAAGTTTGAGAAATGAAAGTCCCTGTTTCAATATTCATGGTGTAATATCGGTACCAAATAAACGAACTTACAAACTTCCAGCCATGCTATTCTGTAAACATCTCACCGTGAAAACTTTGGTGGAGTGAGCTGTCAATAGTGTCAAACCCTGTGGAATGACAGCTCACTCCACGCTCACTTCACCTAAGTTTTCACGGTGAGATGGTTACAGAATAGCACTGCTGTATATAAAAGAAAAAAAAAACTTTACATGAAATATCATGCATACAGCAGACTTCCTGCCAAAGGCCATGATTATAGCCAACGGAAAATTCTTTACACTGTCAAAATATGTCAGTACTAGTTCCATTACACCTTAGCACACATCTTTATGATTTTTCTAAATGTTACACTCATGACTCAGTTGGTAAGTGATCTTTGATAAGTAAGCAATCTCGTTCCTTCAGCAATGCACTCGTAAAACAATACACGATCACACATAGGCAACACATGCACGCATATGCGTTTAAGTTGGATAGATTTCAACATTCGTTACGTTCGAAATTGCCATTTTTTCTCGTTTCCCATGAAGCCATAAGGCACGTGTATAAATCCCTGCGCCTGCGCATGGCCTAGGGGGTGGACGCTTCCTTTTTACTTCACCTTTGTTACGCTTGCCAGCGAATTTATTTCTTATTCGCGCGTTGAGTTGCGCTTCCTGGGCGGTTGGCTGTAGCCGCTGGCGGTGGGCTATGTGACATACTGTGTGCTAAACCTATGGGCCAATGGGGTGGAAGATTGATAAGAAAAAACCTTGAATTGCTGGTTCAAAAAATTTAATAAAATTGTAGTGCTACGGAATGATGTTACTACAATAAGTGATATCGCAGGATCTCTCCTGTGATGTCTTTGTCGCCTTTTACGATACCCTAGGGAGGTTTGGGGGTGGCCTTATTCGAAACTCGACTTGGTAAAATTTGTTACATTTTAGTCGCCATTATTGATTTCTTTGCTGCGTAGGCACAATGACCAGTTAAAGTCAACTCATTTCATATTAATTTATTGCAAGTAAAATAAAACATTAAAGAAAAAAAAAAAAAAAATGCCTACTAGACGAGGATCCAGCACGGCTGTCTGTGGACCCGAGCCTGTCGTAGCCATCCCCTTCAACCAGATATGCAGGTGGCTACAGGAGTTCACCCACACTCAAGCGGAGCACTGGTCGGCCTCGACACCGGACTGCAGGCATTCCAAGGAAGTCATGCCATCTTTGGATACCAGGCTAACCCGGTGTTTACTACGCCTGGATAGGAACGGCCTGCGCCTGGTGACGGGTGCTCACAGGCCACTGCTCGCTGAACAAACACTTTCACACAATAGGCATAACGGACAGTCCTCTGTGCAGGGCGTGCATGGAGGCTGAGGAAACCGTCGCGCACGTGCTTTTTGAATGCACACCCTCGGGACACCCAGATCTTTCACAGATTTTCTGAACAAACCAGGAGATTTCATAAAATTCTGGGGGGAGGTGGGCTGGTTGGAATGACCACCAACGGCCGCTATGGCCCACGCACAATGGTCCACTGAAGGACTACGTGCGGAAACCAAACTCCATGATACAGAAATGAATGACACAGAATGCCTACTAGATTTTGTTTGAACTACTAAAATCACTTTATTCGTAAAATCACTTTTTGTAGACCCTCTACAAAAAGGGCAACAAAACATCGTAGCGCGCTACGAATAGCCTACGCATCTACGACAATTGTTGGTCAAACAATTTGTTCGTGTGTAAGGCACTGTCGGCTCGGGAGCATTCGTTAATCCGCGGATGACTGTGAATTCTTTATTCTTCAGTGTTTTAAGTAAGCACATACCTACAGAAATGGACGTATATGTACTTTATGTACGTACGTACGTTTATATGGCCGCAAACAATTATCTTACCTTTTGTTTTGACTTTACAGCTTTCTGTTAAATCGAGACATGATTTTTATTGTTTGGCTGTGAGTTTATAATACATAATGAACAAATAGGGTATTATAAAGTTTAATTGTTTATCGATATCGGTTGTAAAGTTATTTAGATATATCTCTATCTATTTGCTGATTGTACAGTATCGTGGGATAGTCCTCGCTTCGCTTGTATCCGTTCCCTTGCAATACTTTTGTTTTGACTATTTTTATTCAGATTAATGCAAATGGGTTGGTAACTGTTACTCGAATGTCTTCTTAATTGCATGTGAACGATTAAATGGAATCTTAATGACAATAGCCTAGGGCCACTGAAATAAGAGAAAAAATACAAAAATTTATTCACACAAAAGTTTTCACATTATGTAATTGTCTTTGGCCTCTGAGCCTGACAGCAGGGAATAGATTAAAATTTTCAAACTTTTCTGTATCAATAATGGATACAAGGCTTTTGGCTCATCTGTAAAGTGGTATTGTTTTGTTTTTTTTTTGTAATGTGCGTTTGGTTTGTGCAGAATAAACACTTTTTCTTTCTTTCTTCTTTCTTCTATTCATTATGTGATAGAATCTGAACCTGACTTGATTTCCGTACTTCTTTTTCGGGTGACCACTGAAAATCGTACGTTTGGAACTTGCTTTTTTAAGAAATAACACAAAACTTAGGTAATTCTTAATAACGTAAATAAATAAAAATCATAACTTGTAAGTAACAGTCGCTGCAGTAGTATTACTTCTAAGTTCTAGCTTATCTAGCTGTATCTGTTAAACCTCTCTCCCAACCCCAGATTATTCGATTATCCCGCACTCTCCTATACTTATTTAAAACGTCCGATTCGTCTCAAAAGCTAAAGATCAAAGCTGCCATAAATATCGGCACTTTGATACGGTATATCACGCATAACTAAATTCTAATGCTACTAATTGGATGCAAATCTAACCTGAATACTAACAAGCGGTGTTTAGTCCGGTCAGATGTTGTAAATCAAGTGGACCAGATCAGACGGATAACGTCTTTCCCTCATAAAAATGTAGCAAAAAATATGGTCCAAATGTGGTTTGAACAGTGGCCCTCCGCAATACGGCCTGAGGCTAGCGATTTTTGTCTTTATTTATTTTTTCATTTTACCTTTCTATAATTGCCCCCAATATTTCAAAAGTTTATTACCCCGTGTGAAATATTGGTATACGAAAAAAAATGCCAAAGAATACCGATGTAGAAAAGGGTTAATTATTGTGTTTTAGCATTAATCTTGGTACATAATTAGCTACATTATTTTGTAATAAATGAGGGAAGATTTCAGGTAAATACATCTTTTAAGTAGCTCCTAATTATTTAATAATTAAACGGGGATGTGCATTACTGTTAATGTGCAACATGTCTCCAGTGTAATTATATATGTAAAAAAGACGTTTAGTTAATGTTAATTTTCCATTTACTTGAAGTTATTACGTAGATACGAAGTTATTGATAGGTACGCTACCGAACACATGTAAGTATAACTAATTGATTAAAATATTTCTTTTTATTGCTTCATAAGCTGCTCAATCTTAATGTCTGTATATAAATAGGAGGTAATGTAACACCTTTAGCTTAATTATGTGAATCATTAGGTGATATCATACCGTCTGAAATGATTCAGGTATAATTGTTGTTATCCGTTTAAGCGGTATAAATCTTGTGTTGTTATGCTGTGTGATTTATGTGCTGCGCGTACGCCGATCGCTGCCGTAGGAGACGGTTTCCCACGTCCGTTCTTGTCAGTAATTATTATTCAACATTAATATCGAGTCAGCGGCTACTACGAAAATTTGGAGTTAAGCTACAGTCGGTTGATATTGGATTTTTGATAAAGTAGTTGTTTTAAATAAAAAACACACCTGTGAAGGAATCACCGAAAAATATTAAAGAGAAAATCGAAACTTAAGTTGGCCAGGGACATAAAATGTTTTTTTTTTTTATTCATCAAAGGAACACAAGATATGGATTATCTTTGTGAAAGACAGTCATAAAAATGTTCGCATTCTTTCCGAGGGGTGGTCTAAAATCTAAAACATAAGTAAAATCCAAAAACCATTAATTGTTAAAGAACCTTAGATTTTTTGCACATTATTATCCCGTTCCATAGATACGTCTCGGGGACGTATTTGATAAAGACGTCGAGACTCTTATCAAGGGGTGAAGTCTTTTTAGAATTGGCGCCATACAGATTAAGATACTGCCTTTAATGTGTTAATTAAAAAACTAACTTTTCTTTTTCTCACACGCGTTATCAACCACTTAAGTAAATGAAGATAGGGTACATTATCGCGGTTTTTACACTTAAAAAAGCGTTAAAATTTAATCAATGTGAGGTGTAAATACGTCAGAATCCACATAATTCATTATCAGAATCTGGGGGCATTAATTGGCATTTAAAATAATTAATTTGGTCATTAAACAATTTAAATTAATTGCGAGGAGTTTGCGATGCTAAAGCGCCTGACTTTTATTACAACTTGACTAAGCTATTATCTCTTATATTGGGTGATAATGGTTGCCTCACAAATCAGTAATGAATGGAAGCTTTATTATGTAAATTAAAGCAGTTGATACTAATATATAATGACTAATAAAAGGTTTTATCTGCGGAATGAATAAGTATTTTCTCGTTCAATCACGAAGAAAATAACCTTAATGACCATTTACATATATGTACATGTAACTGTTTTATTGAACATGTTCTTTCTGAAGGTATATAAAGATCCTTACTATTTACGTAAACTAAAATATAAGAATATACAAGAAATCCCGACGTGACGTCTAAATTACCAACGATACACTCGTGCATTTTCCAATACACATAAATTTTTATGACGCAATAAATATATTTCATTAATACACAATATTTATACGTTGGCATTGTGATGTCTTCTAGCTCCGAAGATTTATGTATGAACACAAAACATTTTATAGGGGGATGGCTCGTTAACACCAATGTAAACGTCCACCAGTGAAATATCTTAGTTACTACGGGTAACAGTAACGGACCGTTGTTTGCTTTACCATTCGTATCTTTGATATTCAAATTCTGACAAATTAATAGGGACAGTGTTATGACTACGTCGTAATATTTTGAAGAATGATACCACTTTTATTGTGCCTCGTAAAAAAGAAAGTGTTTGTTTATGTATGTGACCTTTTTACTTCAGCAACAACCGAAACTCCACCATGCATCGAGTCCACCTTAGGATTTCCATATTTACATGTAATTGGGAGGCCAGTGAGCCTAGCACAAACGTAAAGTAAATTGTAATTTAGAATTTGAAAACTCGCTGCGTACATGATATTTATTCAGTTTTAAAATTTAATTCCTATCTATGGGTGATATTAATAATTTTGCATGCCGCATAAGAATCAATGTGTTTAATGAATAAATGTTCATGCTAGGAGCTCAGGTATCCGTCGTTGTATGTACTAGTGATATTTAGCCGCATCCAAATATATTGTAAGTCGAGTCAATGTCGTTGGGAAACAGCTAAGATGATGAAGTCAGCGACCTCTTAACAGAGCGAGAACTAAAGAATTGATAAGTGTAAATGTTAACTATAATTACTTACTTTATGAATCAGGTAATACGTTCTTAATTCAGGTTATCTTCGAAATATTGTCACTATATTTAGCAACTGATTACATTTTACCTCTGTTTCTTAGCACTCATTAGTAGAGAACTACAATTTTGCGTGTATTACTAGTAGTATTCCTTGTTCATATCATTGTGAACTTTAATTAACTGCTTCATTATACTTAATTTTTGTATTTTTTCGTTACAGCCTGGACCACTATGCCATATGAAGATAACGACGTGATGATCGTTGACCGCACGGTTGAGAGATACGACACCTTTTCATTCGCGTCCTGGCTATATAAATTTACATGCATATGAGTTCGCCTTGATCAAATGATTAGGAATCGTAGAGCTCGTTCTTTCATTCATAATACTCCACATAATTATTAGGATAGTACGTCGCGAAATCTCAAAGAAGCGTGCCAACACACATGAAGCTTTCTGCATCAATTCCATCAATTTCATTGACACAAATTCGCACCTGGGTTACCATGCGCCAATCTGAACAGTTGTACAATTTCTTCTATCCGAAAGTATAGGGTTGTACAAAAGAAAGGGGTATTGTAAATAGAAAGTTTTTGCGCAAACAGTCATCGGGTTGTCTGTCTGACCGTGAGCACCCGTTCTTAGGATTTCATCTGTCCTGCAGCTTGTTTATTGTGCAATAAGCACGAGTGTCTGCATCTGCATATATCGCTTTTGCCTCAATTAAGACGATGTAGATAGTTTCTGCATATTAAGCGTTTTCTTTCATAACAGCCTCATACATTGGCATTGCAATTGATGAAAAACAAGCTTAAAAAGTTGTGCTTCCTTTGTTTTTTCTTTAATTTGTCCAACTATATTTTTAGTTTTATCTTATCTAAAATATAGAATTTACGATTATATTTTCTATTATACGCTATAAGCCTGAAAAATAAGTAATGCCATTAAGAATTGAAGCTTTTGTAATAAGAGGTGCAGATGAGACAGAGAATTGAAGGACAGGACAATCAAAACAAAAGTGGTAAAATTGTTATAACAAAGCCCATGATAAACAGGGATTAATTATCCTGCGCTACTTTCGCGCATTCCGCATTTATATCAAGGCGGATGTTGAAAAAATTACCACGAGCAGGGTACACTCGAGTGCACAATCTTTGGAAAGTCATGTAGAGAAATTAGTTCATGTTCTAAGCATTATTTCAAATCATTCTGTTATTGAAATGTGTTAAATCGTTAAGAAGCGCACGTAACGCCTGGAGGCCTTAATTTCTGTAAGTTAATCCTGGGGGACGCAGAAACAAACGTAAGTACACAAGACTTTCGTTGCCAGTTTTCAGGGAATAAAGAAAAAATATTCAGTGCTGAAATTACTTACGTACCAATGTACCATCAAAGAAGTTCATATCTAACCAGTTTCAAAACAAAATTCCGTGAACACGATGACCACATCTGTTACCGACACGGTTCTATAGTCGCCAAGCACTGCAAGCAAGAATAGTCCTTACGGTGGTTAGATATGAACTTCTTCGATGGTACGTTGCCACTTTTCTATGTCATAATATCAGCTTAGATATTACACTTGTGAATAATATTTTTAAGTGCATTTAATTTGGCCGATGTAGGCTCTGAAATCTATGCGCTAAAGATGACAAGAATCCTCATGTTTGCAAGTAAACAGTAGTTGAATTGCTTCTTAATCAAAATCCGACGATAACTTACATAAATCTTACTCAATTTGCGCTCGTCGGTACGCGACGATGACAAAGCTGTGGCTTGTGCCACTCACAGCACCTGAGCCGCGACACCTTGCTGCCATGCTACCCGCAATCCTTAACATCTGCCGCACCGCCCACGCCACTTATTGCTAGCCCGCACTAAAACTATACGCGTAACGACCTCATTTATTTGCAACGCATTGTTTGACACATACATGCATAGGAAAGCTTAGGTGTGAGTTAGAATTTTATGAGCAAGCTAGCAAGGTGCATGAGGGCGGAGTTAGATCTAAAATAATAAGTGCGCGTTGTTGTGATGAGTTTAGCACTAGCTTTCATCATAATCTTGATTAGTGAATAGGAAGTTTTTAAAATTTTCGAGCCACAGGACTTTCACTGTCTAAATTAGTATCCGTACTTAACTGTCACTAACGAGACACAACAGATGTTTTAATTGTTTGTTTGTTTAATTGGCTGAGGGGCAACACGTTTTTAAGAAATATAAATACTTAATTAACACTTTTATTTTGATAAAACAGCTCTAAGCGAAACCGGAATAACTACTACCACCACGGTCAATAGTGACATGATCTATGTACCCTATTTTTCTCAAAATGCTTTACATGAACTATACCTGTTCAGCGATTATAACACCAAATTCTAGGTAGCAATAGAATCAATTTCACGGTACAAAAACATTGTTTAAAATAATTCTCAGTGAATGACATGTTTTGTAAACATATTATCGATGTAACAGCCTGTAAGCGAACAATTTGTCTGTCGAAGCAAGAGATTTGATCTTATCACACCCATTGTGGCTGAGTTTGGTTAAAGATTACGTTCTACCAAGTCTTTAAAGGTTTATTTTGAGAATTGTTCGGATAAAAATTACTTGTTCGTGGGTGTTATGGGAGAAATTGAGCTGGTGAGTGTGAAATTTGGTTCTGTGTTGAATTGTGTCAACAAAAAATATAAAGAAAGTAAAATAATAAACGATTGAATACTACGAAAGAGACGATTAATAAAGACACCAGCATTCGTTTTGTTAATGTCTTGATTTTCTGTAACTTAACGTGATAATGAGTGTTGGTCACGACAGCTACCAATTAGTCTAACATGATAATTTAATTAATCTTTTATTGGTTACAATCAACATGATTTACGTGACGCATAAAATTATATTTGTAGATAATCGACACTTAAAATATGAATTTAAAAATTTCAAGATATGCGTATTGGTTCAGTGAGCCTCATCAATATTATTGGAGGAATCCAGTGACAAAAATATATTACCTTTGTAATATGAATTCTATACACAAAAATATAAAAAATGATGAATGCTGCGTTGTCAAAAGTTATATTTATTTTCTTTACAAATTCACAGAATCTGTGCGAATCTGTCGAGATGTTTGCGGGTATCGACGCATTATGCGCGGGCGCTGCGCTTGTGAAGCACACAATGCAACCCTTTGGGGACACAATGCACGTCACTAATCTAGATCATGTGCACTATTGTCACCAGCACAATGAATATCTTGGACATCTCATTCGATGTCGATATGAAAGATGTTACTAGTGAATGCAACCATTGGGTGCCGCCCTGTGTTTTATTGGTCGCGGCCAAAGTTCGACGGATAAATTGATGTTTTCTATTACCGTTTATTATGAGCTAACCGCAGTGTCGACAATCGTTATCCTAAACATGCTTATTTATAATCGTAGCTTCGTGCTTATGCCGGGGGCGCGCGGCGTCCGATCCTTTGTATGCAGCCATACATCACGGTTCCTAAGTAGACAGTATATCAACCGATATTCAGAGTAATTAGCCCTTTGGCGACGGACCTCCGGGATTTATTGTGGTAGGGCGGTAATGTGGCCGACAGCCGTGTTGCCGGCTTTTGTTCTCCAGCCCCGAAATATTCAATTGGGTTATTATTTCGTGCGTTAAGTAGATCTGTCGGGAACTGTTGAAGAAGCTACGGCCGCCTATTATTAAGTAAGTGCATTACTCCTTCGGTGTCCTCCGGAGGGAGGTAAATTTATATTTAAAGACGATTAAACGTGAGCATCGCGTTCATGATTACATCTAATGTTAGGGCACCACTTACTGATTCTATTTCTTTCAAGTGTCTGTGGTAGATACGGAAGATTGTGGAAGGATTCATTGCATCTTTTTTGTAATTTAAATCAAAATCAGTTAATCTCCTGACCGCTACCTATTAAGTGCTCTTTGGGTTACCGTTTCACCAGAGGAATATAAAGTTGCGGAACATGTTATCACCTAGATAAACTTTCCGACAAAAGAGTTAGGTTGTTGCTCAAAAAAGGGCGCTAATCAGGTCGGTTGCTACTGCGATCCGTCAATTAATTAAGTTGCCTATAGATATGAGAGGCGACAAAGAGACAGCCGCCGGGAGAATGCTACCACTTCACAATATCACCACCGTTATCATAAAATAGAACCTTATTATCTTACACATAGAGGAGATTTTGTTAGATTTCGTGGATAGTTGGTGCATTAGCTACCGTAGGCGACAGCGCGTGATAACGCCGAGTGCAGCAACATCGTAAAACATCATTAGCAAGATAAAAAGCCTAAAACTAGCCTTTTGTGAACCGAACGCAGGAAGTTATACAGATATGTATGCAACTTGATTAATGTGTGGAGAAACTCAGTTTCGTTAATACATTGACGAGACAAAAAGGTCTTCAAAAGATCTGTTTACAGATGTAAAAAGTTATAATCACTACTGTTTGTGTATTTGTTGTATTGTGATAGGTGTTATTTTGCCAAATTACATACTAAAGTAAATTAGTAAAAAATATTCCCAAGGAAACAGTAATTTTATCGCAGTTAAGTCGTTAATAGAACAAACAATCTTATTGTGTGGACGGTGCGACAAGAAAAAACGAACAAAGGGGGGCCGATGTTAGAAAACTTAATTTTACACCCGAATCAAAACTTCATCCCGTATTGTGTTTGTATGGTGCTAACCAATTCTCCTTTGTTGCGACCCCGCCCACGCTTATTATCAGATGTTTGGATGGCATGTCATTTTTTATCAAAACAATAACATTTTTTTATAAAAACAGTAGGGTAACATAGTCGCTCTCACGCGTGGTGTTACAAGTGAATTTGTCAAAAGGTGAACAATGAAGTCAAATATAATTTACGTGGACTTATAAATTATACCAGCTAGCTTTTGTGTTTGTAGAAACGAGGAGTCATTGTTTAGAAAAAAACATGATAGGAGAAAGACGTTATAACATTTTGTTTTACTGAAAAGTCTCTACGGAAAATATATTTTTTTTTACATACTACACTATTTTCGCTTTTCATAAATAATATGCTCAGATTATTCTAAAAGTAAAAATAATATTCATAATTTTTTTAACTATGAGTATGAGAGCGTGAGTTTATGAGCGTTTTGTAATCATGTCAATCAATTTATGATTAGTAAATTCCTGGGTACTTATTACTTATTAAGAGTGAAGGTACGAGTATTAACGTAAATGTAGGACGTCTATATTTACATTTTCCTCCTAATCTTTTCTGCCCACATTACGGCTTCATAAGGGTTGCGTGCCACAATTTACTTGAGCAATATCTTAATAAAAACAACACAAAATTACAGTTATTCGTGTCCACGTTCCGCGATCTTTAAAAAAATAATGCCAGTATATCCACCCACATTGGTTATAAATTAATAGAATCTGCCCTCATCGTGTGTCATATAATAATGGTTGATTGGGTTCGTGTGAGGTATTTTTTTATTATTTTTAGGGAATATCTCGACGCGATCGCGCAGCGTCCCGCTAATTCTCTACATCTGGAGAATGATGATTTATTATATCTAAAGGGTAATAACAGGATTGACACAAACGAACGTACGGGTTGTTTGGATATAAAACTATGAGAACATGACATTTTTTGAGTAAATAACCAGGACTTATCGGAAAAAAATTGCAGGTAATTTTTCACTGAAAAGATGAAGAGTTTTAAACATTGTATCAACTTGATAATTATGATTAATTACCGAATAAATTAAAGAGATAACACTTTATTTCAGTTACCTTTAATAACAGTCTGTCACTGCTTAATTTCTTCATACAACGATTCACCTGAAACCTATACGTGGAACAAGCTTTTACAAAGCTCTTCTCTATACCATTAAAAAGGTGGCATAGGTACCAAGTACAGTACATAACAGAACGAAAGCTTTTCAACCGACCTATTAGCACCTTAAACTTGATTGTGGTATGACATTATCAATAGAACAGTCAATATTGTCGCTTATCCCTGTGACATAATCCACATGTGACCTACAATGACAGCAAGAACTTTCCAAGTAATAATAATTAATGTATTAGTGAAAGCTTTTTACAGTCCAGAATATGTCATTTAAAAAGATCATATCGTATTGTGTATCGTGTGAACCAAACTTTGGATTTATATTTGCTGTTTTAAAATGAGTTAAGTTAAATAAAGTCTACAGAACCAGACACTGATTCGTTCATTATGCTAATTTGTGTTGTTTTGTGAGGAGCTCGGTCGCTTCCCGCTGTTCTGTTGACAGCTTTCTTTGTTTTCATATATATTATGTTCGAGGGTTACCTACACAACAAACTCTCTGTTCATTATTAAATCTGTTCTTTAAAATTCTTTTTGGAGGTATCAAGGCATCTATTAAGTAAATAGGGTTAATGATTAAAAAAAAAAAATATGTAATTTCAGTTTCCACAAAGAGACTCTCATTGACGGCTTTGTGTGCATTGGTCAAGTCAAGCTACTTAGGTTTTCCTTTCCAAGCAAATGGGACACAAAAGGGATATTGTTTACGTTTCTAGGTCTAGGGGAGAATCGATCATCTACTAGTACCTAATCCTAGATTTTACAGTTCACTATGCCTATTTAATAACGACGAATTACTGGAATTGAATAACTACTTACTACTGTAAATGTAATACATACCTTCGACCAACTGAAACTTTAATTTCCATGAAAACGTCAGTAAAAGTTCTTGTAAAGACTTAATTTATCCATATATTCACAATTATTATCTTACGTTTCTAAAATAATAATAATATAATAATTCATAAAAAGTCATGTTATTAATGTCAAGGTTCTCATTTAATATGTATTTAATTTAATAGTTATTGACGTTAGACTGACAGGACAAAGGGAATAACCTGAATTTAAAGGAATTTATTTTAATTTAACTTGATAAAATAAACATTATGTGTTGGAAAAACTAATTGATACACCCTATAACTTGTTTGAACTCACGACATTTTTACACCGGTAGTTCTGTATAAAAACTAGTAGAGCGTGCAGCTTGCAGGTTTTTCAAACAAAGGAATAAAAATGCCAACAGGTCGATTCAATAAATAGTTTTAATTTCTTAAACTAATAACTTACAACTAATTAAGGTATATTTACAATATCATCGACTCGGCCGATAATACAAAGTGCGTTCTTACAGTCTCGGTAATATCAGTAACAGGTAACATGTACTATCGACCATTTTGTTTCACAAAGTATACTAAAAAAAAGTATTATAATAACAGCCTATACCAAACAATTGTCTTCATAATCATCGGTACAATTTAGAGGTATTTTATACAGTCAAACACTTTGAAAAGTGTACTTACAATAAAAAAAAATACACCTACCCAAACGTACTAAAAATTTCATAATTTAGCAGTCTGATGTTGTCTGCCTAAAAAAAGTCAGTACAGTAATCCAAAACTTGATTAGTTATCCCGCAATTAAAACTAAGACTTAACACCTAAATTAATGAAGGCACTATCAATTTGACTAGATATACAAGAGTCTTTTCGTATGTATAAACGATCAATGCACTATTAATAAATAATTGACATCGTTTCATCGTTTTCGGAGGGTTGGGTCCAGTTGTGTCGTCACTCACAACGTTTCATCTGTGAACAAAAGAAAATAAAAATTAGTATCGATTGTATAAAAAATCATAGAGCTCGATGACTTTAGATAAGACAGTTAAAAATAATCACTTATAACTTAAATGACATAAAAAAAACGAGGCTCCTAAAAAGAAAACTTTTCAGTTGAATAAAGAAAATGTATGTCAACTTACATGATTGTTATTTCTGTTGCCACCAGGATATGACGTCTAGTAGCTCGTCCTCATCCATTGGGCCGAGCTGTTGTTGCGTCGTCGTCGTGACCTCGTACCGATCAGCTGAGTACGCCGATGACACCCCCGACGAACATTCGGAAGGCGCAGGGGAATCGGGTTTCTCAGAACAGGGAGATCCACTTCCATAGAAGAATCCATCGTCCATGTCCATCGTTGTCATCGGTTGCAATGTGTTTCCATTTGGAATATTTTCTCTGTTTTCCTGATCCCGTGTGATGCCCAAAGCAGCATCGCTTTCATCCAAGAGTTGCTGCAGATACCTAATGTATTCAACAACCATCCTCAGTGTGTCAACTTTGCTAAGTTTCTTGCCAGATCCTCTTCGGGCACCACCTGATAACGCAGCGACGACCGATGCAGGCAGGTGTCGGCGCAGCGCGTTAAATCCATCATTCACTTGCTTCACACGATTACGTTCCCGAGCGTTACGTCTCGCGATCGACGCGGCCTGGGGTCCAGTGTAAGGGTTCGTTCTAAAATGCACCTTCTTTCTGTACTGTAGATTCGGCGGTGTATCATGTGTGACATAATTTTTTTCAGGAGCCGGAGCAATCGGTATATTTCGCTTCTCTACGGGCGTTTTCGATAACGTAGCTGAAGGATATCCGGACGAGACGACTACGTAGTTCGTCTGACCTTGAACGAGTTGAATTTCTTGTAGCATTTTACGTGCGTGCGGCGCGGGCGTTCACGACAGATAAAGAGCACGACCGGTCGGCGCGGCTATCGGAAAAGCACTGCGCGATAGGGGAACTGGGAAGGCTTCGTGGGAGCTTTCGGTTAGAGGCGAGCGCGAGCGGTGGCAGCGGAGTTTCACGTACAAGTGAGTCGCCGGCGCACGCGCACGCGTTATATCACCTGCGCCGGCTGCAAAAAATATAAATTTTAAAATTCTCTTCCCCTATTATTTTCGATCATCCCTTCCCCCTGTACGTGCGGGTCCGTACCTGGCGGTTATTGGGGGGTGCGCGGTGCGGGGTGGATGCCTAACGCGTGCCCAGTTTTTTCTGCTGACCACTGAATGCTGTAACATAAAATACGAAATGAATCGTTTTCGTAGCAATGACTCGTAACTGCATATTTTGATTACACATTTTCATGAATGGGTTTTTAAACTCCTATAATATTCACCTATAGTTACTAGGAGAAGCATAATAAATATTTACAGGTTAATTTAAGTGCCTATAAATATCTGCGGAATTACCGTTAATGCGCTGCCACTAAAAAGGATGAAGAGATATTGTCACATAATCAGCGTATCGATGTCTTTATATTTAAAATAAATCAATCGTCTTAAGAATCCACATCAGTATTATCAGTTTCAATCTCATTGAGTGTTTGAGTTTAAAGGTATTTCTTATACAGGCAATTTAAGTCGTATTCGAACCTGCTGGGTAAAAGTCGCATCAGTGTTTATCGGTACATTATCGATAAAATACATTGACATTTACGTTAATGAAACCAATTCTGGAAATTGGGGAATGGAGCGGTGATGTTGTAAATGTAATGAAATTACTCCTATTACATATGTATACGCGTGTAGACGGTCCGATAAGTACGTTGGCTTGATTAAAAATGTTTGCTTTGTTAATTAGTCCAGCTCTATGAAGGGAACTGTTTTAATTTTGAATAGCAATCAGTTTATAAAGTTTATATGCAGAGAGGATGGATCGTGTTGATTAAAAGTTATGAGGCCACTAAAGTTTATTAAACTTAACTTCAATCTTTTAAGTCTTTTAAGTTCATGGTTCGAATAAATTACTTGTATGTTTTATAGTGTGAATATTGTTTCTTCTTAAGGGTGAGCTTTCTCTACGAAGGGCATCAACAAATCAACCTATCGCAGTCTAAAGCTGCTTATGCTACAATAACATTAACTTAATTATATTTGACGAAGACTCAATAAATATTCAGAGATATGACCGATAATAATGGTGTTCCAGAGACAGTTATGGCCTCTAAGTCCTCCTACTAACACACATTTTTATAAATATCTTAAATCGACGCAACCCCGAATTTATTTATGCCTATTGAATATTTCTTACATTCTTAACATGAGCTTTGGTAATTTTGAATACTTTGACTGCATTTTTCCTTTCGAAAGCTAATGAAAGATGGTAATTTTTCCTTCATTAAAATGTGCCAGTACCGTTCGTGTGAGGATCGCCGCCGTGGTGACAGTCCCCGGCGTCTTCACCAGCCCATCATCAATTAGATTTAAAACACGCTATGAATTGCACTTCTTGAACTATGTTTTATTTTTTATTTCGTCGGCCCTTTGATCAAAGCACCGGCTACCGTCAATACGATTGCGTGAATCGAATAACTCTCATTCTATTTAGCTTTACTAATTGAATCGATATGGTTGTTTCGATGTTAGGTATTTGTTTTCATTAGTTACTACATACTTTGCTCTATATTAGCGGTTAATAGGTCTCGTATCAATGTTTTTATCGGGTTGTTTTCTAAGCTTCGCTCGTTAAATGCATGTGTTTTATGATGTTAGTGCTGGTTAGTTTCACATTCTAAAATAGTGCTGTAATTGTGTGCCGTACCACAGACATGACGTGTGATAATTTAATTTTAATTTCACACTATTTCAGGCTTAATAGGTCTAGTCAGGGACATATTTTTTTAGCCAATTGACACCCTACGTCAATTTGACGTGTTATGGACATTTCATACAACTGTCAAATAATGACAGTTATGATTTGATTTTTTTCTTTCTTTTTCGTGTGGTTAGTGACTAACCTAGTGTCAAAATTTTCATGCCGTCGAGAAATATCTCCCAGGCAGGTTTCCTCACGATGTTTTCCTTCACCGTTTATGAAGCGATTTGTTTTTTTATTAATTTGAGTTGTTTATTTGATTATACGGACAATTTAAGTTGGTAGTCAATTTGGTTAACAATTAATTTCCCCGGTTTTACCTATATACGTAGGTACTTATATTTTTTTGAAAATGAACTACTTATCTCGTATTAGATTTAAATTGACTTCGGTAATAAAGCAGTGGCCAGTCATCTTGTGGGGTTGAACCCCGTGATTTTGTACCGGATATGACCTGCGGGGAGGTGCTAATGGGTTCCGTAAATAACCAAATTTTTTTTTCCTGTTAGGATTATTACGAATAATCGATCGATGTTCCGTTAGGGTTACGCGAGTAGCTGGGGGCAGAATGAAAGACAATGGAACGAAATTGTAACCCCTGCTAATAAGTAAAACGAAAAAATAAAATAGTTAAGTATGTTATCCTATACTATTAAACGAGCAATATTTGTATATATATACTTATATATATATATATTTGTAATCACAGTGTCGAAAACGGGTCTAACGATTTCGATGAAAGTTGCAATATAGGGGTTTACGGGGGCGAATAATCGATTTAGCTAGGTCACATATCTGGGAAAATTCGTTTTCTCCGTATCCACCCGAGCAGAGCTCGGTCGCCCAAAGTTTAGAACAAGTTTCTACCTTAGAATAATGACATGGCAGCATGGAATTAGTAAGTACCTACTATCATGGGAGCATGGAATTAGTATGAACTATCCTATACTATTAAATGGGCATTCTCTATTTTCACCAGAGCAGAGCTCGATCACCTAGGTATCGTTCATGAAACGTGTAAACAGCAAGCTTCAGCCTGGACTTGATTCAGCTGAAGGAATAATTATAACCTATTTTTCTGTAAAGCTTAATTTCGAATAACATTTAGAGGTTCTAAAACGTAATCATGCATTTCCTTTTTTTTGCAATAATGCAATACCCAGCTTTTATTGACACCAAGATTATCATTACTTAAAGAGCTCTCATTTCATCCTGACCGCGGGAGCCACATTATATCCATTACTAATTTAATATTTTTCATAAATAACTTACGAGGTGTAAACTAAAACGAACACTTATAACACCGACAAAAGAAGAATATAGTGTTATTAGCGTTCAATGATGTCGTTAAGTTACTAACAATAAGCTTAAGTAACATCTTAGGTCGTGTAACATGTCCAATAAGAATGCGACGATAATTCAAGTCATTGTGTCTGTATTGTGAGGGTACCCACCCTATGCTCCTACGCATCTCATCGCACCACCCACGAAACTGGTTTAAAATTAAAAGTGCTGTAAAATATTAAAATTGTAACAAGTTTATTTAATGAATTGATACGGTTTTTGATTTACGGTCATGTGAAAGAAAACTTTAGTTTGATTTGTCGTGTGAATCTTTGGTTTAGCAGTTTTCATCTGTGGGAAAGTAGGTTGCATTCGCTTTTCAACGCATCGCAATATAATAATGTATGGAATATAGGTAGCAAGTTACTAATGTAAACTAGTATCATAGTATAGTGAACTCTTCCAAAATAGATAAATATGCGTGGAGCGGGCTTATGAATTTCGTAATTTTCGTGGTGGGTCCGAAAACAGCCGATTTCTTCTCTAAAATCTACTCGTGAAAAGCTGTTAATAAATAGTGTCAATCCCTAGCATGTGGAATGACAGTTCACTTCACCTTCGATTTCAGATTGAAATTGTTACAGAATAATCCGGCTGAACTACGTTTTCATAACTTTTCACTCTACTTTCAGTTTGACACTTAGCCGTTAGGCTATTACCGCGTATTTGCGAATATGCAACCGGTAAAAATACAGTGCAATATTAATAACGACACGTGTGATGCTATTTATTTATATGACCCCTGAACACGATGTATCGTGGGGTAAGGGTAACCATCCCTTCAAAAAAACTGTCATAACAATATCAATTATTTCACCTCCCATAGAGCGATAATTGCGATTGAACAAATTATGGTGCTGTGTTAGTCGATTACTCGATAGACGGCTGGCTAAATTTGGCTGTTTCATATTGTTTATTTATATTAAAGTTTGTCTGATATTTGCATCATAAACCTTCTTCACGCATTTGAACAATTAAGTGTAAAGAAAAAAAAAGTATTTTTCATAAAATCTTAGGTTTTGATTGTTTTACGATTTCAAAAGAATTCAAATTTAAGAAGACTGATTTGAACTGCATGTATTTTGGAAAAAATAGGGTTCCCAGCAAAATATCATCAGTAATCTACATACTAATTGTTCCACATTTATTTCAACAATAAAGTGTTATTTCAAATCGCTCTAATTTCCCCATCCCACACCGGATATTGTGTGACATTTACATTTTATTTGAGCAATTACGAACAAACAAAACAATTACGTAAAACAAATGACGCGAGATGTGGAACAACGTGGGATATGGGGTTGAAAGCGGTAGTATTGTGATGATTATGGGAACAATGTCATCTGCCATACATGGAGTTACGCATCACTGGTGTGGGATGGACAGTACTTGTAAACAAAAATAGAAAATTGGCATAAAACCGTTTCAGTTCAAAAGATAAAATGATTGACCAATAGGCAGATTACTTGGAATGAAACTAATAAATCTGTACCACAGCAAGCAAATAGGCTTCGTCAGCGTATTTTAGGTTTTAATGTCATCTTTTTAGATACAGAAAAATAAACAATTTTGCTTGTCATGCTTTATCGGAATGAACTGGATCGATAGCAAGGAGTAACTTGCATTAGTAGCTTGTAGCTTCCAGTCGCGGTTCAATGAATACTTCAGTCTCATTAATGCCAAGTTTAAGAATTATAATAAATCATAGATGCAAGGATCGCCGCCATCGATCACACAATACAACTACCTGATTCGTACCCAATATCGTTTGATTAACGACTTGTTGAGTGACTCCTATTCATCGAATCAAAGGGTGATCGTATTAAGTATTAATAAAGGGAATGTTTTACATTTCATATCAACCGTGGTTTGCTAACAATGAACGAACATTCCTCTTCGTTGCCAACAAGGTGTGATGTATGGAGCTATGACGGCCAGGCCATGATACGCAGTTTGATTGTGTGTCGCAAGTTTATTTGATTTCAATGATTTTTGTAGACATAGTGTTTCATAAAAAGCGTTTTTGCTTTGAACTTCGATTTTAACAGCCGTTAGTTTATCACAGAATTTAGCAAAAAGAATAGGCTGTCTACGCAAGTAAAATATACTTGTAGATGTTACTTTTTGTTTTGCAAGTCACATTTAAACCTCACTTGCTTCAAGCTTGTTTGGTCGCAAAAAGCACTTAAGAATCTATCCCGGTATAAAGATAAGACTCAAAAGATAAAATGGGTCGAAAAACGAAATCGAAACCTGAAGAAAGTCTGCAGACATTTAATAGCATTTCTAAATACTTTTTACCCATGGGAATATACTTGTTTTCCCACCTACAAGTGCTAGGACAGATAACACACGTCTTTTAGACGACATCCGAAATGCAAATAGAATGTCTTGAAGCTTGTAAGACAGTGACACGAGGGCTATCGGGACATCGCATCGGTCGCGGTCGCCGTCGCCGCCACCTACGGCTGACGGGCCCGACGGACACTGTGACGTCGTCGCATCCGACTTCAACGACACCCCGACACCGATTGTGACCGAGATACGATTCGGCTGTGATTCGATTCGCATTGACCAATCGGATGCGATTGATGGATATTCGAATTTTAAGATAAAGATTTGTGTGCGACAATGACGGTGGATGTATTGGTAGGAAGTCAATTGGAGGGTTGCAGTGGGATTTGCTGGTTTCTTTTGTTTTTCAAAGCTTACAGGGCATTGTGCGCTCCACCTTGTGTTTTGATCGTGTGACTCCGTGAAATCTCAAAATTAAACAAAATTGTAAAATGTTTTCCTGTTTGTGATTAGTCGCTCAAAATAAAAATGTTTTAGAACTTAATTATTTTTTGACAACATTCTAAGTCTCGATAATGAGTAAACGTGTATCATTTAGTGTGCTGTATTTCACATAATTACCTAACCCTTCGAACATGTGCGGAGGTCTATAAATAAGGCTAGTTTAGGCAATCGTCTCATTTGCCGACAACAAGGCTTGTCGAATTCGTTTATAGGTTTACGACAGCTCGTTAGTTGCGGCGATAAGATTCCCCTAAATAGATAATTAGTATTGTTTCCCTATTATCAATTCCTATTGTGTAATCTTTTTTACTGTCAGTTTTATTGATTTGAACGGAATTGCGACGCCCCTAAGATCGTCATCTCGAAGTGTTAACAGCTGAAGAATGAGCAACATAAATAAACCGTCGAATACTGATTGCCAATAAACAAACTCGATATACGTGTTTAATATTTTGTATCGTTTAAGTCTGAGACTGCGCCGGGCAAAACGTGAAGAAAACCAGAATTCGTTTTGTGCATTAATGTTTTGTCACTGTGCTGCACTACAAATTAACGCCGTGTCTGTGAAAAATATACGTATCATTATGTCTAATTCCTCTTCCTTTTTGTTTTTTCGTGGGCAAGCAATAATCGTCCATAACTTCGATCGCAAAGCCATAACAATCACTGGCAGAAAATCTGATTCTCAAAAACACATGATCGTGTTCAATTTACATTTTGATGGTTCTGGGATAAGAGGGTCAGTTCAGGAAAACTGTTGACATTATTGCCACAGAGATTAGATTTCCACAAAATTCTGAACATGAGCTAGGTTGGTAAGCCCGTCTAATATTTGATGCAATCTTTGCATAATTAGAAGCTTACTTTTTGCCATTTGCTAATTATGCCATTGCATTTAATCTCAAAGCAGAAAGGCAAAACAACCTAAACTTTCCCAGCCGCGAATAAAGAAAATACCTCCTTGCATCTGCACTGGATCGCAACGAGCCTGTTAATCTGATGCCATAAGCAGAAATATTGATGGAAACAAAATTTCTCGTTAAACGTTCCGCGGAGTACCGTTCGGCGCGTGGCGGTCGTGCGCCTGCGCTGCGCCCGCCTTGCCCGGCTCGTTTAAAGCCATACCTTAATTACGGCAAGGCGTTATCGAGTAAGAATGTGCACACGCGACATTGGTATTAATTTTAATGAAAGAAGTGTGCGCTTGAGCAGCACCTGCCCGACTCGACGAGTCGTTGGTTTACTGAAAACTACGCGACAGGGAAGCTGTGGAGATGGTATTGATTTAACTTTAATTTTGAAGTTTAACTCGTTTTTCGTCGTGATTTCTGATTAAAATTTTTATTATTTAGTAAGTTACTTCACTTTAAGGTGTTTTAGACCCTTATTAGTGTTAAGTAGTTAAGGTGAGTGTTTATCTGTTTTTGAGTTTCACAAACATCGTTTTGCTGCCTGATGGGAATAGCTGTAAATGTATGCACGTACCTAACATGGTACGCATCATCCCTTATATTTTTCTGAAAATATTTAGACATAATTCATACAGAAAACCGTCTTCTTTTGTATTAGGAACAAAACTAATGATAAGTAAAAAAATATTGCACGTTGAAGTCGACTCCATGCACGTCTTTTCCATAATTATATCAGAAAAATGTAAGGCCGTCTTCGACCGAAGTATTCCCTTTTTGTACGTAGAATTACGGTTGATTTTTCTTCAAAAAACTTGTTTACAGGTGAGTACATGTTAAGATATAATTAATGTTGTCATAAAAATCGTAGACATTATAATATGGGGTTGTAATAAATTTTCATTTGTTTTCACTGATTTTTGTGAAACAAATATTAATGAGTGTTGAACAATTTAATCATTTAATTTAAATACACCTGCAATGCTTGGTGAAGACATTTATGGACATTCTTTTGAATGTATGTCGTATTGAAAAGCAGGCAAAGAATTAAAGTTAATTGCTTTATCATTTTTATCCTCAAACTTGAATTATTGTGTGTGTATACATCCTGACATTTTAGTCGTCTTACAAAAGCAGCCCACTTCATGTATCCAATGGCTACTAAACATTCATTAAAAAACAATGATATATTATAACAATTTTTTAATTACTCTTAGAGGTCGGGTACATTGAGCGGCCCGGAGACGACTAAAATGTCACAGTATATATATTTTTTTTTATGAACCTTTAGTAGTAATTGGATACATGAAGTGGGCTGCTTTTGTCATACGACTAAAATGTCACAGTGTATAATTCAGATAAGCATCTAGGTAAGTTAGGGTATTTCCAAATAGGGGGGAAACTTAGTTTTCATTTCATTTAGGTAGTTGTAGTCCACAGTAAAGTAAATGACAGTATGGTTAAATGTGCTAGATACAGATAGATTAAGATTTATCATTATCTGCCTAGCCTTTTCCCAACTATGTTGGGGTCGGCTTCCAGTCTAACCGGATGCAGCTGAATACCAGTATTTTACATGGAGCGATTGCCTATCTGATCTCCACAACCCAGTTACTGGGGTAATACGATAGCCGTTGGTAAGACTGGTTGTCAGACTTTCGGGGTCCTGACGACACGTAACGACTGTCAAAGATCCACGAATGACAGCCAGGACCAACGGGTTAACGTGCTTTCCGAGGCACGGCGGAGTCTCGGTATGTAATGGGTGGTCACCCATCCATGGACTGACCTCGGTAAGCGTAGCTTAGCCAGCGATTGACCTGTGCGTCTGTTATTATTAAGCCACGAACCCATTTATGTCAATAATATAATATGTTTTACTGTCCTATTAGAGATATTAATATCTTTAATTATCATGATCTCCAAGATAGATTAAATCGCTTAGTTAATTACGCATACATATCGCGAAATGTACAAATCACTAGATTATAAGTAAATAATGAATCGTGTAAATTGTCGTTGGGCAGGTGCGACAGTACATCTGCGCTAGCTCCGTACCTAAGCCCCCTAGACCTCTATTATTACTTCTAAGAAATTCAGTAAATCAATAATTTTTATTTGATTTAATTACTGCACGTAATACGCTCGTCGGTCTAACAAACAACATTACCTGGTTAGAACGCGAAAACGTAATAAAAGTCTGTGTAATTGATATTCATGTGTATCATGGACGCGCGTATTTCCATAAATTATATTCCAAAGATAGAACTTTGCTGTCATACGGTTATGAGGTTGATGTTCTTCATGAAATGGTCCTTTATCGCCGGCGCAAAATGTTATAGAGTCAATTAGTCTGTCATATTACCTTACGGTTATCAACCCAGATCCAGTCTTAACTGTCATTAGGAATTCACTTCTACAATGTATGATAATCTCTTTGCATAGACAATTTTAAGTTTTCTGTGGCCTTATGCAAAGAGATTATCATAAGGCCACAGAAAACTTAACATTGTCTACTTCTGTTTACCGCTTCCTTATGGAACTTTCAGGTTCGGTTACCCAAAACGGAGTCTTAAATCTTTTGGTTAATGATAACAATTTGGAAGGTTCGTCAATTCAGAACATCCCAATCTCCGCGTGCTTCATTTGAAACACGCGCCTCGCAACTTCTTAAGTGTATGCGACAGGTTAATTTCAAGAATAAATTGAAGCTCGGCGCGATCGACCGCTTTTATGGGTCGACGGCGTGTTTATGCGAGAGGGTACCATAATAGAGGCTTAGTGAGTCCTGGATGGGGACACAGCTGCCCATTGGGCGGGGACAACGGTGCCCAGACGAGGCTTTTGAATTTTTAGTACTTACTTTTCTGCGTAATGTGGAACTTACTCATAATGTAATGCCAGCATACGTAATTTTTTAACTTCTGCCACTTTGAGTTATATTTAACTCGCCCTAACCGCGATAGACGGTGACATACATAATTCAAACGTTCATTCAGAAGCTAATAAATGATTTAATGGTATTGTGGTCACAATTTATTATTATTCGACGTTAAGTGACAGATATAAGTAAGGCTTTACGGGTTTCAGGTTGATTGAATTTATTATTATTGCAACAATATGTCGACGAACAAATCAAGTGAAATAGTTGATACTCCATTGCACAATAAGTGGAGCACCAATTAGCTTGTGGAGAGGAGTTATGTATTAAACATCAGTTCTGTTCTCTTGTTAGGGATTAAAAACAATATTAAAGACTAAAAATACTACAGTCTTATCTAGATGTTGATCTAGCAGAGGTTTTTAATCACGCCCGAATAGCCTTTACTTTTAATAATTGCTTTAAGCTAACTACTAGTTAGTAGCTAGCTCTGAGCTTTAGCAAAAAACGTATAAAAACCTTATCAGCAGATCATGTAAATATTGCTCTACTCAGCATTCTTGATGTTGCGACTAATGTAAGACCCACCAAGAAAAAACGATGACCATAAATATTTTAAAAGTACTGGAGAGACTACGATTATCGTAAAACTTAGCGGCAGATCCAATCCAGATAACATGACAAAAGTTTCAACATGTGCACTAACAAACGTATCGAGACTCTTCCGAAAATGTAACACTTCTCAATTTTGAGCTCTACATCTCCAACAATAAAGGTGCCAGCGCCGTCAATGAACGGTTTTGTAGGTGTTCGGTAGTGTTGGTCATGAGTAAAGAAGTAGGTTCGATACCGATCTCGACTCACGCTGTTAAACGTACACACATGAACATGCCTGTAACTACTGCTTTTATTAAATGTTTTTCTTTTGTTCAAATTGCCATTATTGGCTTTTGTTTTAATTTATGATTGTAGGACGACTTTGGGAACATTTTTTCCCGGTCTACATAAGCATATAAGATCTCCTTGAATTGTATTTTAAGTAACTATGAACTATATCAACATATAACACACACGTGGGTTTGGAGCAGGTTTCCCCTCTTTAAATGGAAATAAAAACAAGACTCAGTTAACGTGACATGTATCGCCATAATTTCATACATAGTTCTGCGGTTTATTAAAATATAATTATTATAGTATAATTTTACAAATTAACCTATTATTTTAATGGAATAAGTAGAACTATAAATAATCTTAAACAGTCATAAATCTTTCTGTAGATGGTTCGAATAAAGTTGCTTTAAGATCGAACTAAGTGGTGGTGTTAATCTTTCGGGTTGGTTTGGTGCAAATTAATTATTTACCTTTTTCTTATTCTTTCTTGAAATGTAGCTTCTTTACATATGATTAAAATTGATTTTCCAAGATTTTATTAAAATGTTTAAATGTACATTTAATTCCTACAAACCTTCGACTTAACTATATACATTTATCGATCACATGATAATGTAAGTGAGCTATAAGCACATAAAACATTGTATAATACGAGCAAATCTCCCTACGTCCGACAAGTATGCGCGCACGCACGGTCGCGCGCGCCTCACGCGGCCTGCCGGTGAATTTTAAACTTTCATTAGTAACCCACAAATGTAATCGTTTACATTAAATCGCAGGTGTAATCCAAGGCTTTTTTTTATTTATATCAATCATCTGATACGTATTTTAAATGAACCGTGAATTACATTTTTATTCAAGTGAATTGTAGTGTTGATAAGTTTTTTTTTGTTTGCAGTATTTAGATCTCTATTTCTTTAATTAATATGTCTAAATTAGTATCTAAATTAGTAAGTAGTGTCCAGTGGTTTTTTGACCCATTGTATGTTTTGTTGTAAATTAGTTACCCACTGGAACCTAAAACAAAGCGTATCTCACACATAATTATACTTACCAGCAATAAGCATATTAAATAAACAAACCCATAAAGCACACTCAAGCAGGCTTTATCTAGATTCGACTTATAAAATTAAATGGCTCAATCCCAGCTCGGGGCTAAAGCAAACACGGGATTATCTTTACGGTAACGCCAATCGTGGAGCAATTGGAAGGCGAGGGTACGCTGCTAAAGTTATAACAGTTTTGCGGTTCATCGGTGTTTCAGTAATAGGAAGAAGAATCTTTAGAAATTCCCCTTTTCATGATGCCGAATCTTGACATTTGTATTTTGTTCAGACTGTTAAAATTGCATATTTAAAGGTGCACGAAACCAACTAAAACTTTTACTAAATTAAAGTCCCAAAATTGTATCGAGATAAATTAGTTTTAATTAAAAATGTTATTCTCCAAATGTTCATTCAATTAGAATCCTGATAATTCAAAAACGCCGCCACAACAATGAGCACACGCAAGCGGTCAAACGCTTAAGGACTTGATACATCTCTCCGCACATCGAAATATAAATCAGGGCAGTATAGACGAGGCCTGCCCCTCGTGAGCTTTGAACAGCGGATACGATCACTTGCGAACAAAAACAATTAGCCGCTCACTTGCACTTACCATTACGTAGATCGAAGATAACGTTACCAACCCAAGTGTAAATAGAATCAACAATAAAATCTGTTACAATGCTCACTATCTGATAAATAAATAAGACGTAAAAAGACTTCATTCCGATGCTGTTTATACAGCCAGCGTCAATTCGTATGTAGTTTTTAAAACAGGGAATATCTTACTTTTGTCGTTTTGTAAGCGTTATATTAAATGCTACTGGATAAAAACCATACTTTTACGATAGTTACTACACAATTATAAAATTCTCGGGGACTGATCTTTTAGCAGTGGACTGAACAGGGAAACTGAAGATTCTCCTGTTTTGGATTGTTAACTTTGCAGTTACTACCTTACCTTATTGTTTACCTTAGTTTAATTCTTGTCTAATCGCTTGACACTTTAAAAGTGATATAGTTTGAGTTTATAAAATTTAAAGTTATTGTTTGAAATGTAGAGCTTTCGACCAATAGCTATGAGAGTGATTTCCCCAATTTTTGCCAAGATTTTCAGCACCCTAACCAAGGTGGGCCTTTTAATTCCTACCACATTAAAATATTCATAAGTTACGCACCCCTAATGAGCTCACATCCTATACAAACTAATCCACACTGCCCAAAGGCTAACTCAAATGATAACTATAAAACAAAAGCGTGTATCACCGTGGGATTGAATTGCGAATTTTGATATCTCAATCTGTGTCGGGTCAGAGACGCCGCGGTCACGAGGGCCTTCGGTGGTCACGAGCTGAATATCGACTGTGAGCTTATTAATTATTATCTGACCAGCGAATTAACTACACTAAAGGATGTTAATGTGCGGTATTCATAGTCGGGCAATAGGGATCTGGTATTATTTTGGATTTTTTGAGTAACAGTTGTTGAGATTGTAGATTTAATTTAAAAGATAAGCTTATTAGAAACAACATATTATAAAACGAAGTCCCCCGCCACGTCTGTCTGTCTGTTTGAACGCTATAAACTCAAAAAGTCCTGAACGGATTTTCAAACTGTTTTCACCAATGGGCGGAATGATTCATGAGGAAGGTTTTCATGTAGAATTCATTAAAGGTTTTGTATAAATGTGGCCGAAATATGACGATTATTGTTGAAGATGTCGGAAATGATCATGCCGACTGGAAGCGTGCGCCGCATAAACGAACATAAATTTTATTTTGTTCGTTAATTTATAATTAATTGTGCATCTTAAAAAGTTTAACAAAAAAGACCGCGATGGCATCTTCTAAGGATGACACACAATAAACATTTGCATATTTCAAAATTTGATAACATTTTTATTGTTTTTATCCTTATGCAATAAAATATATTATTTTACTTGGGCATTTAATTTAGATTAAAATATGCCTTAACATCATATCATTAAATTGAATACTTTAAAGGACAGATTTAAAATTACGCGTAACAAGCGGCGCGCGGCGCAGCACTTTCTTCGGCTATTAGGGATGCGATCATCGCTTCGCTTCCTTTTAATCCCAGTAGTACTTTCCCGTGAGATATTTTATCGCGGATAAAAGCTTGTCTAATATAATCCAATATCGCAAGTTTGCATGTGAACGTCTTTTGCCAAGTGCAGATGCACAGTTAACTTGGTTAGGAAATGTCATTGAAATAATAGAAAAGCTTATCTACAAGATGCGACTTGGAACCTGAAAGACTATGAATACGGCCATTCACACGCACAAGGCGAAAGGTCTCGACCAATGGGCCGCCGAAATTAAATACAAGACACACGCGCTTAAGGCTCGGATGCGATAAATTATAGCATAAGTGATTCCTGACTGAAGAGTATCGCAGATAAAGGTCAGATTAAACACCTCAGAGATCCGATAAGACAACCATACATCAGATCACCTTTCTATGGCATTATTTTTTACGACGTAGAAAGCATGTGAATTTTCAAAACGGCGTGTTAGGAGGTCAATGTTTTACATCTGAAGACTAAGGAGTTACGGCTTCTGGCTACTTGTGAATTCATAATTAATTTTAAAAAGTTATTGAAAGATTAATGCAGTTCCTCCCATCTCACCTCTATTTTGGCAAGGTATACATTATTGGCCTGATGCCTTCGAAGCAATATCCTTAGCACAAGCATACATTGCATTAAACTAAACGCATAAGAACTATGTCGGTACCAATTTTTTTTAGAACTTTTATGATGAAAAGCAAAAAGCACAAAGCTCATTTCCATTTCCTACCACCGGCAGTGTTCAGACAGGAAACAAGTTTACAGCACAAGAATATGGGTCCGAACCTAATTCAGACAATGAACTAACCATCTTCGCAATACATGACAAAAACTCCATCTAACCCTTATTTTCTAAGGTATAGAATCTAAAATTGAAAAACATTTTATTCAGGGACAGTTTGAAGTATTGTCTCGAACTAGGCCGTGTGACCGAATTATTTTTTCACCAGCGTCGAATACGCGACCTCGCGGCGCGGGCGCCACATAGATTGCATGAAAAAGCTAATAAAAATAGGTTAGAACTAATAAGTGTGTAATTACGTTAGTCTCGGAGGGTGGCTCGCGGCCGGCGGTCTACCCTTACCTGAAGGGGTGCATCCATCATTACTACTGCGGTATTAATCAAAGCTATGGGATTCATTAGAGTATTCGCTTGTTTGTTAATTAATATTGGATAGACACTATTCGTGTGTCTATGACCAGATGTATGAAAGTAAACGAAGCAAACGGAGTATGTAAGGATTGAAGGAGGTTGCGTCCTGTAGTAGTGTGTAGCTCTGCTTACGCCCATGGGAAAAAAAAAACATGAATTTATAAACTACATTTCTTCCAAAACGTATTTGACGTTTTTTAACGTTTTTTCGTGACGTTTTTTCTGAAAATCAGCGCTGTTGACAATAAGTTCGTCCGAAGTCACTGCATTCAACTGAGCAATTACCTATTCTTGCACAGATACGACGCACAGTTTAATTGTTCTTGTTATTGTTGTTACTTGTTACACAAACTGTTATTTTTCCAATTTGCAATTAGCATTTTGTAGGTTTGATTGTTTGTTTTCCTTTTTTAAATGTCGCAACACATTATGTAATTATAGTTATTTGTCTTTGGCCTCTGACCAACACAGCAAGCAATAGATACAATTTGTCAAACTTTTGTGTGTTAATAATGGATACGAGGCTTTTGGCTAATTTGTAAAGTGGTATTGTTTCGTTTCTTTTTTTGTAAGTAATGTGCGTTTAGTTTGTGCAGAACAAACACGTTTTCTTTGTTTTCTATTTTTTTTTCTATTTCTAATATTCAATGGGGTTGACATAAACGGTGAATGCTGCTAATACCCAAAAGATGTTAGAACTGAGCAATGAGAAACTAGAGCATAGTAACTAATATTTCGTTATAGCTAGAGGATAGTAAGTTTAATTTCAAAATCAGTGACTCGCTACGTCTTTGCTAATTCCTTTTACACGGTTAACTTTAAAAAAAATAGCATTTCGTTCATTTCTGAAGCAGAACTTCAACCAACGTACTTTAACGATCCACACACATATTATATTCATATTGGTATTACAATTATCTATATAGATTATGGCTTAGCCCGTTATTACAATAGGTACGATGGGGTGGTTACTCACTGCAGTGATTCATCATTCACCCCTAAAGATGGTATGTCGATAAATGGCTTTAATGGGTCAGCTGTTCTCCTGCCGGCAATATGTTGCATGACTTACTAAAGTATTGTTTATGTTAGCAAGACCTCAAATCCGTCCTTACAATTTTACTTAACTCATCAGAGTGCAAACTTCATCTGCTGCTCTCCAACTCCTATCTAATAAAAGTCATATCGTCAGCTGCCTAAAGCAGTCCACTACTGGATATATGCCTCTCCAATTGCACACCACTGAGCTCAATTTACGGCCGATCTCATCCAACCATCTATTATCAAAGTTATACAAGGTATGCAATCTGGATCACCAGTTTTTATCCCGATCCATCTCACAATATTATTGAGAGTAAAGTAACTATAGGACGTAATCTGTGGTAATCGTTTTAGAGTTACGCAACCAGCCACTACTTATGGCTTATAATAATGATCGTTAAATCCAATCCGTTACTACCGTACCATCCAGTCTTTACCATAATAATCAGAACTAGTAGCTTGCTCTGTCCAATAAAGAAAACGAGAGGGAACTATTAATAATCAGATATTAGAAGGGCTAGCCTCCGACTGAGTAATAGACCTGAAAAACCAGAAAGTTTGTCTGGGAGAGACAACATTTGCTGAAGAGATTTAGGCATCAAACGTGGAAATTGAGACAAGAGGCTAAAGTAATCATCTCGAAGCTTGGGACATGGATTGCACGCGACTAAGAAAGTTCTACGTGAAACTAGGGCCTCGTTGACGAACTTGTGAAGAAAGTATTACATAACAAAATATCAATTGTTTCACCACTTTCTATTTCAAACAGAACAAAGCATTCCCCTGTATAAACCGCAAATTTCACTTTTACTAAACTTCGTCACTGTTATCTGTATTTGTCTATTGATGATCAGCTCACCGTATTCGATGCTCTGTATACACTGGTATAATGTAAACAAGGAAGTTGTTAACAGTAGGCGATCGTGTGCCACTAATCGTCGTGCAGGGGTTGACAACAATGAGGAGCATTGAGAGTAGTTCATTGGCAACACCTTCGCGTGCCGTCCACCCACGCAACTCAGATAACAAGTTGAACACATCTGCCTGTTTGATAAAATAATACCATGTAACAGGCAGGTAACGTTAGCAAGCAAATGCCACCGGAATTCAGAAAAACAATTTAATTTCATTTTTACGGCAAACCTGCATAATTGGAAATTACTAGGTCAAACAATTAATATTACAACTTTAATGATTACAAAATGACAATAAAAGCTAAGGAACGTTTTGTCTGAAACAAAAGTCTTTTTAATACCGCCTTTCTGGGTCGTAAAACGTCTTTTTTAAACGCTTACGTGTGATTATAAATAATCTTTATGACAATATAATAAACAACGCACTATTGAGCCACACACAGAGCAGAATTAACTGTTTTTTTTTCTGTAAAATGTAAAACGCAATTGTTAGTGCTAAATATATTAATAGAGGTTAATTTTCAAGTGATCAACGTTTATGAGTTCAAGTGATCTTTAAGTTTTATTGTGCCACTTAGAGGGAGATTTCCCATAGGTTGTTTGTTTAAAGGGACTTCGTAAGTGGCGTGGCCATTCAAAGGGTTCCGGTGTCATTACAGCCATTAGGGTCACTCGCCACACCGACAATTACTTGGGAAGGTTTTCAATTTACTTTATTATTTATTTATTTATGCGTTATCTTGAAATGATGAGCGATGGTATTGGGAGGAGAACAGTGGAATGAGTGCAGATGGGATGGACAAATATATTTTTTGCCTTGTAAAATACATAGTAGTTACGACTGAGGTTCTGCGTGAAAGCTCATAAATGAAATGTTTCTATGTTTTTAATATGATTCAATGGAATAAAACTTTTATCGTAGTATGCCATACAATCAGAATGATAACAATAGAGTCATACCACTTTTCTTTTTCCCAGAGTTAAGTAAAAAAAAAAACCTAATTACATGCTACCTACACTGAAAAGTGTCATAATTAATCATAAACTATATTTATTTCGTTTCTATAAATAGTAACTAAAGTATAAATAATATCATATTTAAAAGAAAAACTTTTTCTCATGTTATGCCAACTCTTTTACTTTGCAAAAGATGAGACGAGTGAGAGTCCAAGTATTTCTATGTGCTATTTGTAAGAAATAATGTTGGAACCTATCTGCCTACTATGATTAAAAGCATTATGTTTATAGTCCCGAATTGCTCCAGCATTAAATGGATCTAATGGGAAGCGTTTATCTTAATTCCAGTGATTCCAGTCTCCCACGAAACGTTTGAAGCACCTTAGTGCCACATAGATGACTGTTTATAATATTTGACAAAAAAGGTGTTTCACAACCTTTACAAAAAAACTTTATTCTATAATTACAACGATTTTGTATCCAAACTATGTTTTTTTTTTGTAAAACCCTTTAAATGAGCTGGGGTCAAACTTCGCATATTTTCGACCTGCAAAAAGTAACATTAGGGTTATGGATCCAGAAAAAATAAAATGTTATCCAAAACAAACAAAACATAATAAATAGCCTCCGCGTTTTCATATTCATTCTAAATTAAATTTAGGCGTGATTAACTCACTCGAGGCGTTTTCTCTGTTCATCAATCAAAGTGTGGTCACGAAGAGTGGAAGCAACATTTACTTCCTAAGATTTGTCTCTTTCACGCTCTAACTAATATCTATGGATTAGAGAGGGACGATGTATGCTTGATTAGACAGTACGCAATTATGATTTTCAGAGTTCACACGAGTGCCTCGGGAGCGGTCAGCCGGCTGACTTCAGAAGCCTCCGGTAATCAATTTTGTACACAAACGGCGGTTATTAATTGATTTTTTTCTCTCTAATGACTAAAAATAACATCTGCCAAATCAACAGGATCGGTCGTTAACGAACGTGCCAAAATTTTATTTTCTCCTGTCTTCAATCTCACAGATAACTTGAAATATACACATGTTTTGGATTTTAAAGGAGTGATAAATTTGCTTGAGGTGTGATGTGAGCACCATGTATCTATCACATTTAAATTAATTTCTCTCTCGTTGCTTCATTTTTCATTCTTTTTACCTATCGTGGTATAGTAATCTTATTCTAGATGCATAGTCTTCACATATAATTATATAATTAATGTATACAAAATATTATAAAAACATTTTAAAAGAGTAACGGTGGAGTTTCTTGCCCATTCTTCTCCATACGAGACTACCTTTTGGAAGGGGCGACTAGAATAAATTCCATTTTGTGTAAAATTGACGTTCAAAAGTGCCTCTTATGTGCCTAATTGAAATAAATTGTTTGACTTTGACGTTGATAGAAATTGTCACTGAAAAACCAAGAGGGTCGTTGACAAACTTTAATTTTAATTGCATTGGTGTATGTAATGACAAGAAAATGAATAGTCGCTTCAGCTCTAAATGAACACCTAATTGCGGACCAAGCAACTTCTCAAACAATTTGAATTACTGCTTTTTTGAGAAATGTCAATATCTTTGTCTCCACCACATAACTATACCCTTATCTACAAACAGGTACACATGGAGAGTTAGGCGTGTGCCGACTGTGCGAGTAAAAAAGGGGTTACAAATTTGCATGATCAGATTACAATAGTTGTGAGTATCACAGTGGTATAGAGCTCTGGTTCGTACGGGTCCCGCAATAAATTTTATCACACATTCCGAAACCGCGTGCAGTCTTATTTATGGGCCGATACCTCAGATTTGATAAATATTCGCCCTGGGTGTTTAACTAAATCAAATTAGATTAATCTATAGAAGTTTCTATTGTGATTTAGTGGTTGTTTTTGTTTACTTATGTAATTTCCGTGATCAAATAGATCCAATTAATCAGAAATTATTTAGGCGATTCTTTTGTCATGTACTTTTATTCTAATTTAAGTGTTTCGCCGGTATATTTAAGTATTACTGTGTGTTACCATTTAATGGTAATGCAACACTCGATAAACCTTTGAACATTTCGCCGATGTTTTACATAAAACCTTGGCAACGTTACATCTATAGAGAGCTATCGCTTAAATTCGATGCATTCCGTTAAATCTACATATCGGTCGAGTGATTGAACTAAACAATTGAGATTGCAATTGGATATGCAAAGCGATTGGATATTATTCGATGTTACATACGATACTTACTGTGTTTCGTCAGGGATGTATTTCCTTAAATCAAACCGCTTTGGACCCGAGACGATCCCGTTTTGCATCCGTTCGTACATCAAGATTGCTATCAAAGATTTACAAGAGCCGTCCTCGATGGGAGAATGTTCCTTTTCCAATTGATACAGACGAATTATTTATTTATTTCAACTGTGTTAAGGCGAGTTTTGCTCGTCGATGTTTTATTGAACGATTTGTACTTACTACACTAGGAGCATTGTGAATTTATTTAGCTGTACCAATGTTTTGAGATGTTTTCGTTGAGATCTATTAACTACGAATGGGGGCCGACAAATGCAAATTGATGAATGGGAACAGCGGTTTAATACTGTTTGTTAGTCAATGGATAGACAGAACCAGGATTGAGTTACGCTTGACATTTGCTCTGCCAGAAACAGCGTTTGCGTCGCACCAAAATTAACAAGTGTTTCTTAATATTAGTTTTACTAAAGTATGCCTATTACTTAAATAACTTCAGGACTGCATATCGAAGGATGAACATTAGGCGAACATACTGGCCCAAAATTATATTTTTTACCAAATCTCTAAAAAATCTAAAAAATAATAATATCTAATCTGAAAAATTTATTAAACAAACAAAACACTAATGTGTTTCAATTCCCATATATCCACATAAATTATGAGGCGCAGGCGCATCGCGGTGGTATCAAAGCCTGTTGAACAAATAACACGTCTTGTCTGATTTAGTGTTTGGTCGCGACCCTTTGACCACGACTGTCCACACCTATGGGTGGGCAGAGAACCCGCTAGCTTCGCTGACTAGCTGACTTAGGTCGTAAGTCTGTGATTTACGACATGAAGTCGTTAAAGTCAGTTTAGGTATATTTTTATTGTTTTTAAAGATGTAAAAGTGCGTTAAAGCTGTTGGCGGTGTTGGTAATGTGAGTTGAATTTTTAGAACAGACTTTTATAATCACTTAATCACAATAGTTAATCAGTCAGTGTTGTAGAAGAATTTTGTTAATCTAAATGAATTCAAACCTTCTATGAGTGAATATAAAATTATCAATTTCAAAACGGAAACACGACTGCAATACGAATCATCATAGCTAATCAATTATTAAGACCCAATTGTCATTGCAAATCGATTTCCCCACGAATAGAGTTCCTGCAGAGAAAGTAAGATATTCAAAGGGTTTCATCTAAGCGTGAAATCACTATACTTGAGGATCTTAGCTTCCCGACTCACCCTTTCGTATTCGCAGACAAAGACATATATCCGGGTAGCGAATACAGTTCAATCGATTCGCACAGGAAGTCGCAACGCTTCATTACCCCTACATTATGTTTTACTAAAATTGAATATGAGCCCTTTTACTCATGCCGACAGTTTGCATTTCATTTTTGATAATGGAAAAGATAAATTTTGCATTATTGTGCACCTATATTTATGGAAGTTGTAACTTGTAATGGATAAGTTAAGTTCGAAGGATGGTGTAGAAGCAATTATTTTAGAACCGAAAAACTAACTGTTTTTGTGATAGATTTGCTAAAACAGTTTGTTAACTATTATATTAGGTACTCCAAGAGACGTTGTCTAAAACAACCACAACAATAAACGAACCTTACAAATACGAATTCAGCGTCATCACAACTACACTACAACCCAAGTCATACTGACAAACCCTAATCGCTTTATAAGACTGAGTGCGCATCAGAACACATGACATAAATCACACCGTTCAGATGCCACAATAAAACTAATCACCAACATTTTTCAGCACAGGACGTTTCAATCGCAAGTCGCAACATGTTATCGTTAATTAAAACGCAAACGCAACATCGTTCATCTAGTTCTGTCTGTCCATTATACTTTTTGTTCGACGCTGACTAAATTATGTCTTTATAGTGATGGTGTAGCTTTATCAGCGACCACCATCTTGTGATCGAGCCCTGCCACAGTAATTTGTACCTGCCCTGTGTTACCGATGCGTCGCTCTCCAATGCCTTGATCATGTTGCGTTTTATTTGGGATATACATATACGGTGTTTTGTTACGGGGAACCTTTTTGATTAAACCGTCATTATACGCCGAGATTTTTCACTCGTCAGAGATAGCTTTTACTTGAAAAATAAATACGAGAGTTTAACATTATTTTCGATACAAAAGTTGTCTGCAATTTTTATTATTATTAGTTTAAAGTTATCCGAAGATTGAAAAATCAGCCCTTAGTAAATAATATATTAACGTATTAGAATTTTTATGCAAACTGTCTAATTTACGGATTGTCTACGCACTAATTGGTCGTAGCTATTTGCTACGAATGCTACGGCTTTATTAGTCGGCGTAGCAAGTGCTACGAAAACCAATAATTAAATCTTAGATCAAGAAAGATTTTTTTTGTAAATTTTGCGTTTTGGGCTTTTGTTAGTAAAATTGCCTGTCATCTGTAACCTCCGTGTGTCACAAAATGTCGAAATAAGAAACTATGCGGAATAAAAATGATTGTGCTTCTTGAGGGGTCGATATTTTTTCACGTTGTTGATTTTATTTGTAGATGTCCGGAAGCGGTGTTCATTCTGGTCTCCTGTGATTAATGTGCTGGCCTTACTTACTCCGATTAAGATTTTAAGGGTAGTATTACAAATAGGGCACGCATAGCAGATGTATCGATAGGTCAAACTGGAAGTTGCCATGTTCTTTTTTAAGTTCCACTTTTTGGTACATATTTCATAGCAGGCCTACTTTAAATTAATTATCTTCTTGTTCTAAGAATGGCTGTTTATTAGGGGTTTATTTATTGGTTCATAAAATAAAGAGCACTGTGTGAAATGAAAATGTTAACTTAATACACAGAAAATAGTAGGTTCTGTTATATTGTTTAAACACTATCAAGTTACAGGCGCCAGTGGGCAAACTGCAATATTTACTTAGGTCAGTTTTTTTCACGAGTTTATTCCCGCACAGAATCTGCGCATGTCGCACGCACCATTGTTTATATTCTTTTCTACATGTGCTTTGTCTACTTCTTTTTGCGGGCTTTTTTTCAACGCGTATATTATTCGTTTTCTTTGTCTTTGGCTAAATTTTACTTATGGCATCCCCGTACCATAAATTCACCATAAGACAGACAGATTCTGCTAAAAATAAGTTTCACTATGTTACGCCGGTTACCTATTCAATTTCCCAATCAAAACGACAGAAATATAATTCTAAAATCGATCCCCAGACGCCACTTCAAAACCTACAATTAATCAACATTTACAACCGCCATTCGATCTATCATTTCTATCACAATAGTACACATTTGATTTGCACACGTGCTCACCGTGCAAAATTCAAAGTGTTAGGTTACAGTGAGTAGAGTACCCCTATGAATTGCATCGCTATGCACTCCACCCTTTCATTTTATCGTATTGTGCAAGCGATACGTCATCTGTCGGCGTCCGAGCCTTTGAACGTTTGCCGACGTCGCATGCGCACGGTTGCTATAACGCGACTTAACGATGCGAAATTTGCTTTTATATTTATCAAGTACACGGTTTAGAACTAGATTGTAAGTTTACGTCTCATATGTAGAACTTTGTAAAAGACGGTCATTATATTAACAGGATGCCCTCATAAATAGAGGCAAGCTAAGTTGCGGGAATTAACTAAAAATAACTCAGTATCAAAATAATTACTCTAGATTTTCAGATAAACAAGTTACGACTTGTCAATGTAAAAATAGATACGCATATTGATTTGAACCTTTCAAAGAAAAGATAGTATGAATCAATAGCACAATGCGTTACCAAAACGAATATAGCACATGCCAAAATCTCGAGTACACCTTGTCATAGTTCCTATAGAAATCATAACAATAATAAATTGTGTATACAATAACCCTTCCACATCTGTCGTATATATCGGCGCACGTATTGATCTACATTATAACGGAAGGTATCTAACGTACTATCTCTAAAACACAAGGTGCTACCGATCGATAAGATGTAGGTTACCAAGGAGCGTGCCAAATAATTCACCTGGACTAACTCAATAGAATATCGCATTTCTGAATTAATTCTTATGACGCCACCTTGCTTACTCTGATTGTTCGCAACGAGGATTATATTACATTATCTTTATGAACGTGATCCGTAATTAAGCGCCCACATCTAGACAGTCTCGACAATGTCTGTAGAACAAAAAATCAAACGCATTGCCCCGAGCAGATGCAAACGTTCTGCAAACATAACTGAAGGCACCAAATCAAATTCAAAAGTAATTCAATAACATAATGTTGATCGTTGTAAAAATAATGTATTGCTTCCTTCCACCTTGAAGTGGAGTAGGTAGTGTAGCGATGAGCCTCGGAAGTGCGCGGGGGCTGCGATACAGTTACCTCGAAACTGTAACACTTTGATATTAGTTTTTTTGTTTGTTATAACGGCAAAGTGCAGTACCGTTCTCTAATATCAATAAGTGCACAAAAAGTAGCGGTCTATCGTTTTATAGGGATGTCTTGAAAAGAATCGTGGTAAAAAACGCGTAAGGTGTTCATACAAAGTTTCTTTAGTTCCGTTATATCAATAGAGATTAGAGGCACGCGTCTTTGCATCGGCGAAGCTAAGACCCGGTACATTGTCGGTGGCTCTTTGATGTGGCTGCAAAAGACGTCCGTTTGGACAATGGTTTAGGGATAATTTAGCGGAGCAAGTATCGGTCAGGTGGAAATCCGGTCGATTGTAGCTTTATCTGACCACAAGCTTAACGGTTCGCGTTTGTAGGTTCTGCCAGTTTGCATTCAACTTGTAACTGTACCTGTATCAACACGATAGATTGTTTGAATTGAGAAAATGTAAGAAAACTTCACAATTACAAAAAAAATCTGTTCTAAATAATGATGCTTTAGGATATTATTATTTTATGATTTGCAAAAGGTGATGATAAAACTTTAAAAGAATTTTCAATATGGGTCGTTTTCAATTAAATAAAACCTTACCAAAATTACTAAAACAAGCAACGGCAACTTGTTACGAAACAAAACACGAGAGCCAGAACTCGCTACCAAATAGTTTTAAATAACACTAATTAATAAACAGCTTACTAACAAAATACGATTACTTTAAGTACTTCGAGAATGAGAGGCCGAGAATATTTCTGTGATAACTAATTACTAGGGACGTGGAGACCGGTACGAAAATTGATACCATCCATCAGCACCAAAGCTTCCCGACTGTTGTTGATCCAATTACCATCATCTTATTAATTGAATATGAGATTTCCTAGAGGGAACCAATTAAATGAAGTTGTCTGATCAAAATGTAGACGTTACTTAACGTGTTTTTGATAGAGAAATTATTTAACCTCTTAAATAAACGCCGCTTTTTTACTCAAAACTAAATCCAAAGGGTTATCACGGATCGTAAAATAATATCGCCACTTTAGATTTAAAAATTAAATTATACTAAACGTGGTATTCTTACTGCTAGATCTCGCCTAAGCCGTCTGCACTTATAAGTAGTTTGAAATGAGTTTTGTTATCTATTCTCACGTATACCAATGGCAATCATTCATAGAATTAATTTCGATAACTGTGACGCCTGGTCGTTGATACAGAAGCCGATGCTTTTAGCTTCTATCTCACAGTTTAATTATGCCTCGTGAGGGATATTGACAAATGAACTGTCTCGCGATACGTCCAATCGGTTAAGGTGTTAGATTCTGTCAACTAATTTCGGTGGACGGTTTTTTTGGGTCAGTTGCTCCGGGACCTGTCATATATTGTTCGATAAGAATCTATTCGTGTTTTCTAAAGCTTGTGTCTTGTTTTGCCAATTAAGCTGTCGAAAGCTGTAAACAAGAAAAAAGCTGGAGTTTGTCCCGCTATGTAATTTAACCTGTCCTTCGTATTTTAACTGGACAAGTTAAATTATAGCACGGATAAAAGCTCGTACAGACCAGCGCGACGCGACGCCGCGCCGCGACACGAACAATACAATTTCTTAGAAAACTTGACGGTATAACAATAACCGGTGTCGCGTCGCGCTGTCGCGTCGCGCTGGTCTGAACGAAGCTTTATGGTTTGCGTGTTTGTTTACATTTCTGATTTTGTGGAATTTCAATTTGTAATCATATTATTTCGATCAAGATTTTCAACGTCTCTTGAATTCTTTGCGGGTATTAAATGTCTGAGAGACATTTCTCGACGGCACGTGAAGCCAAGTCAGAGGCCTATGAGCTGCTTTAAAACTCTGACACCAGAATAGTCACTAAACACACAAAAATAAGAAGGATGCTTAATTAGCTTAAGAAATTGTGGAATAAAAAGATTCGACGCCATGATTTATTATCAATACATATTTGCTTGAAATCTACATAATACTATTTCCTCCAAAGGTCTGATATTAAATTGCCTGCATATTTCTATTCCACCATACATTAGTTCGTCCGCCGCCTTCGATAGAAAAGACTTACACCAAAGAAAACAAACAAAAACAGGATTTCGTTGTAATCCTCTATTCTTCTCAGCTTAGGCGTCGGTTCGTAGTTTCATATTTGTTTAAAATCACCACCGTGTTCAAAAGATCCGATAAAAATACTTGAACGCTTCCGGTTGGTTGGCCTCTGAATAATTGGTACGCCATATATTTCCTTCTCCGGGAATTTGTTACGAATTTACGATACACATTGTGTTGAGGTATAAATCTTTCTAATGGCATGAGTTTTGGGCGTGAGCGATTGTGATGGCATCGATTGTCGCACAAGTGGTGGGTGACACGAGTTGCAGAAATTGTGAAGATTACAATTTATTAGGGTGATTTGTAATTACTTACGTTAACGTCAGCAAGTATTGTTATGATTGAAACATTTTGGAAGCGTGTTCCTTGTATTACGTAAGTGCTTCTACGTAAAGGTGTCTCTTTATATTGGGGACAAACTAAATTGGATATTATTTTGCCAAAAATAAACAAAATTCAGTGAACAAGTAATAACTTCCAAGCTGAAAGTTCCAATGTTACCCGACCAAGAACAAGAGGTAGTAGCTAACCAAGGCTCGTTTTTGTTATCCTGCACACCAGAATGGAAGAATTATTCATTTAATATAAATCTGGATCATAACAAAGCGCTTCTTTACATAAACATTTTTTATCTGTTCTTTTTTACACGTATAATCTAATGAGAAGAGCGTCTGCGTTAATAATCTTTTGCAAGAATCGGTTCCCCACAATAGGCGTTAAAATAGGAAACAGTTGCTTGTGCAAAAAATTCTATTCATCAATTTCACACATCTTTATCTTTTAATATTTCGCCAACAGGAAGGTGATTATTAGATTTCGGTAAGATTTCGAAAAGAAATTAAAATTCCACATACTGAAAAGTTTTAAATTATCTTAGTCTAAGTATTTCGTAATAACTTGGAACATTTAATAAACTTTAATATTAATAATAAAAACTGTATACATATTCACAACAAATACAATAAAACGAATAATGAATACAAATATAAAACTAAGTTTAAATAAAAAATAAACATTAAAAAGCTTGCTAATGCTTGTAATAGCAAATATGATAGAAACTGTGTTTCGATACATAATAAAGACTCATGAACTCAATATTTATTTGAACGTTTGTATGTATGCAACCAGTGTTTCTTATTTTAAGTGAATAATTGTATTGTGTTTTAGAGAAATAAATGTCTTAAACCATAATATAATAGTTTCTGCCTACGAAAATAGTTCTTTAGAAATGTTTGTGCTGCCCATGTTAAAGAGTTTAAGCGGGAAGGAACTTACAAGTGTTAGTGAATACATTCAAAATTCTAAGTGATTATTTATGATTGTGTTAAATTTTAAGAATTTTGCACAAATCCGGCAATGCGATTGTGGTGCATAAGCTCGCTTTAACAGATAATCGGTTTAAGGAAATCTTAAATCCTTTCGGCGCCGTTTAAATTAGAACCACTAAAGCTATAACGGTCAAGATCGAAAGCTCTACGAAAAAAAAAATGCACAAAAACGTACCGTGTTCTATTGACCGTGACGCAACAATTGTTTAGCAGTTTGCCGAGAACCCTTAAGTCCATCTTGTTGACTTCGACGCACAACGAAATTAAACATGTGAAAAAAATCCAAAGGTCCTTAAGTAGATCGAACGAAGGGTTCTATTGTGAATATTGTGTAATGTAGCGAGACGACATGGGGCCAGCGTACCAAAAAAGTTTCACTGTAATGTGATGTAGAGAACCTTTTACACAAACTTTTGACCACGACTGTACGTGGCAGGTAGAACCCTTTTTGCACAATTCGCCGTAGCCGATAACAAAACGTGGCGAAGTTGTTGTCGCCACACTTGTCTGCGCCGACGCACTTCAAACACTCCCAATTTCACGTCTGGTTGACCGCTGAATACATGTAACTAATTTTGTGTATCAATAGACATCATGGTAGATGATGTATTGTGTTTATTACGCTTCCAGCTTAAGTAATTCGGCGTGAAATAGCCGACGTGAAATGTGCAACTCTAAAGATGCTACCGCAACAATATTTTAGATGAACATTTGATAATAAAAACAGAATTTCCAAGCATTATATTATATGAACAAGAACGTTTCAGAATTATCATCAGAACAAAGTACTGTCTTAACATAACTATAATATTCCTAATCCTTTTGATAAAGAAATATCAAACGAATGAGATGAAATATCGAGTGATTGTTGGCCAATTACGTGCCTTTTATAACGATTGATCTGAATTATGGCATTAAAGATCTATTGTCCGAATTCAAAGCTGTCTATTTGATATCAGAGCGAGACTAATCGAATCACAATGGTGTTAAAATGATCATAGAACGTTGACCAGCTATTTAGAGCTTCGAATTTCGAATACTTACTTTATTTTTAAATACTGTAAGATACTAAGGGTAACGAGGCTTTTGGGTTAAGTGAGTTCCATTTGAACTAGTCCTTATCGCAAATATCAAATTATGAGGTGGTGTAAAATATCACATTATTGAAACTGAAACGTTAACAAAAAATGATTCCAAATTAGTTACAACGGTGCCGATTCTCAAATGCCTCTTGTCACAAATGGCTCTAAACTAGACAAAAAATCACCAAAATTTAGTTTATTCCTCTCAAACAACGATTTCCCATTCTGAAATAAACTAAAGTGACACAACTTAACTATATTTGTTTGACAGCACTAAGATAGTACTGGATTATTAATTTAATGAAAATGGCAATTTTGATGTCCTGAATTTGACTCGGCACCAATGTAAACTGTACATACAATTAAGTAAACATTTTTCTTAGAAAGTTTGAATTACATTACTACAATTTATGTAAATAATATGTTAATCGGAAAGACGATCACCAAACAATTACGACACATTGACGATGATCATGCAACATCATTGTGTCGTAATTGAAAGTCAATATTTTTATTGTAATCGAGTAGCATTTATTGTTTGAAACAATTCAAAAAGCTAGTCATGATACGATGAACAAAGAAAGCAAGAGTGAATACATCGAGCGGAAGATAAACGATACTTTTATTGTCTATTGATAGATTATGATGCTGTAAACATTGGGCACTTAGAGATGTGTTAGATATGAAACTACTTAGCTACTTAGCATACTTATCTAAAGTTGTTATGATTATCAGAGGTATATATCAAAGGCAACTCGTGTCGGATGGTTCTCCATTGCGAAAGAATCCAGTTAAAATAAAATAAAATTACCTGTAGCGGTAAACTTTTTACACTAATATCTAAGGGTTGATCATAACATTATTTTCACACGATCGATCGATTTTGTTTCCGATCATCCAATTTCGGAATATCGGCTGCGGCCAGAAATCATTAAAAAAATTGAGTTTGAAATTTTCGGAATGGGCAAAAAGTCGGCTTGCTTTACGTAAGGCGGGGCACACACCGCGTTTTCGAATTATGGCAATTTTGACACCTAACGAGTGCTAAGTTTTCATTGCCCCCTGTAATTTTATCGGGACGTGTGCTGACGGGTGCGGCGTGTGAGTGTGAAAATCACTGTGTGTATTACGTGCCTTCGAGAACTGCTCCCAGATCATAACTCTCATGTTTTATAATAATATTCAAGTAGTGCCCCGTCATTCGTTTTTAATGATGCGTCCAATCTTATCGTACACTCTACTGATCTAGCGCTCTATAATTTTTGTAAAAAGGTGAAAGTTTATTTTTGTGATAGGCAGTCTAGGTAGGTATATCAAATTTTACTGTGACAGTGATACTGTAGTACTTATTTGGGGAAATATTTCTATTTTAAATGAGAAAAGATGCAATGTTATATAGAATTGAAAACTTTTTAAGTTTCAATTAGTAAGAGATAAGACATGTCATCTCTGACAATAATTGAAAAGAAGTATCAGGGATCTTGATTTTTCCATAAAGGTAATTCGGATGTTTTACTGAATTTATAATCGTAAAAAACAAACGATTTCCTTTTGAACATCTCAAAAGCCATACTCGCTAAACGGAAGGAGTAGCGAACCCACGTTCGGGGGTTGGGAGAATTAGTTTTTGTAGATACAAAAAAACAGTAGCAAAAATGAAGTATTGCTGATTGCTCTGCACCTATTACCACACTATATAATTTAGAGGTAAGCCTATGATTAAATAACGCTGCCTACCTGTTAAATTAAATTAGGCTTTTTAAGGGTGGCGCTCAGCATTCCTCTGTAGCCATTGCCTGAATTAACAAACTTTAAAAAAGAAACGAGAAAGTATTAATTTACGGACTCATCGATTATTGAGGCGCACACGTGTTAATGGTTTTTATGATTATTCCTTTTTTAATACTTACAAAGTTTCAATTAATTGTAGTTATTACCGGCCTATAACTTATGTTGGTTGTATGAATGCGGCTTAAAATCAATAACTCTGTTTTATTTTCCTTAAGAATCGACTCTGTCTTTGTTTTGGAAGACATTTAATTACATAATCAATAATATTCTTCGTAGTCAATTCCAATGTCATGTTTTTCTTCTTAGCGTGTCGATAGCAATCAAAAATTTAGATTGCTGTAAATACGCTAAGAAGAGTCCATTTAATGGACTCGGCTCAGAACTCGACTACGTGTTTGGCGCCATCACTAGCGTCCATCAGTTTCTGTAATGTGCAGGCGACAGGACACGATATTAAGTGTCCCATCATTTGTGGAACAACACCACATTTACAATCCAAGGCGGTGTCGTCTATTCATCTCTACCTGAACAGGTTTTCTATACTTTGGCCAACTTGGGTCCCGAGTCTGTTTAAAGACTTCCAAGGCATCTCGTTTCCAGGCGGGAGATCTTCAGCAGATGGAACGAATGGTATGGGTAAGAAAACCCTTTTTCGCCGCAGCTCCCTTTCTTTTGATCGTTTGCCAGTAAATGGGACACTTTAAAATACTGCTTCGGTTTCTCAGCCTTTGTGGCAAGGGAGTCGAGTATCGGACACCATTTTGGCTCTTTCGCTGGAGCTTGCCACCGCCATGCAATCGTCTGGGGGCGCTATTCCTGCTAGCGGATACAATATTTGTACCGACGTCGATTTTAGGTAACCAGTGATGATCACACGTCAAAACTGTGTTCACTAACTTTACATGGGCACAATGACTCTAAACGGGGCACCCAACTGCACCAAGACAGCGCCAGCCCAGTAGTCCGTATAACGTCAGGCGAGTCACCACACTTCTACGAGACTAGTCGCTGTTGCGAGTGTTAACCTTTAGCTTGTTCTTGCAGTTTCTGCTGGTTTTTTGGCGTCATGTATTAGTGTCAAACCATTCATATCAGCCCATTCCTAGACCCCCTAGCCCTAGCTAGTTGGAGCTACGGCTGTTGAAGGCACTACAGGGTAACTTTAGTTGGTTGGCTGTTGAAATTCTCTGGCGGAATGAAATTAAATGTGGTGTCAGGTGGTTTATAAATGAAAGTGATGGTGCAGGTACCACCATCGACGGTGATGATTTATATGCCGTTCTCGTTTAAGCATTTGGTGGTTAGTATGCTTACGCCGGGAGCAGCAAACACTATGTTACCGTGCTTCGGCTGACAGTACTCGGCGATAAGCGTAAGTCCAGGGATGTGTGGCCGGCTTTGGGTTTCATCTCGATGGGTCTCTTGGACGCATAGAATATCGTAGTAAAATAATTTCAGATTTGTCTTGTGAGAACCCTTCTATGTTAATCGAGACTACGCACAGATCCGGTTTTATAAGTGGACTTTGGATTGCACCCGTGGTGAAGGGAGTAGCCAATCAGTGTGAAACACTCACTGATTACCCAGGATTCACCGGACGTATAGTGGCTCTGTAGATACGCCATTCGGGGAGGCTCCTTTTATGCACCTCCAAATGTCATGGTCATCAAAATGGCTATGATTATTTGTCACGTCACGTTTTCACGTTTTGGTATAACAATATCGCACACATTTAAAATAAAGAATAATTTAGAAAAACTGAAGAAAATGACAAAAATATGGTCAGGATGCCTGAAGATGCAGCAAATTGCCTCCACTGGGGTTAACAATAAATCACTTTTATATACATTTTCATATCAATGGCGATGTTTCCTACGGTCAAGCTGGTAAAAAATACACCTCTGAGTTGTGGTCAATAATATGTACATTCAAGATAATGAACTAAAACAGACTGCTTTATCCAACTAATGCGTATTATTGTACAGGAAACCGTTGTCCTACCGAGTAGAGCATACTTCGTACCCTGAAGGAAAAAGAGATCTCTGCTGCAATCTCAGCTCGGTGTAATCTTGCAAATATTTATCGTGTGTCAATACAATATGCCAAAAGCGGGCGCTTATTATGGTTTTTACAAATGTAAGTACGCTTCAGGCTTTGGGTGCGTCCCAAGTTATACGTGAGAGCGTTGCTCCGTTATATGGATAGGTCCAGTATTCATGAATATGAAATATATTAGTAGAAACGTAGGTAGAAACTAAACGAATGGATTAGTGAAATATTATAATTTTCATTAGAGAAAGAGTTACACGGAATATAAGGTGAAGAAACCGTTAGCTGGTTGCGGAAATCTGGAAGATCGGATGCTATATCGCTATATTTAGAAGACTGTTTCTTGCAGGATCTTGTGAAATGTGGGATGAATTGGTTCAAAATTATTATGAGTTACAAATAAAAGTTTAAAAAAATATGGCAAGTTTTATTCTTTTAAATATAAACAGTCACGTTGTTATTAAACTTATTGGAATTAAACTGGGTGTTCCTCCCCCACGCCTCTGCTTTACCCTTTGGGAAATACAGACGATGTTGTATAATGGTAGCTCGTCTATCTCAATTTCAGATATAAATTACAGCGACTGAAGTGTTTGCCTAGCAAGATCGCTGCCCACTTCTCCCTTGTTCCCTTTCTACGTCTCGTTAGTGAGGAGTTACAGCGCATTGTCCAACACAATGGGGGGAGGGGCGCCGCCCGGGGCAGCCTCGTGGCTAAACACCATGAAACCAAATAAAACCACATGCAGAACATATGGTTTTTGAGAATCGTGTGTTATGTCTTCCTTACGGGTTTTGCATGATTGCTGCAGTGGGATATATTGGTGTTGGAACTGAAATACATTGTAGAAAAAAGGGTAGACTAAACTGAAAAATAATAAACAATTCAAAGGAATGCTTTCCCGTTCAGGACCTTGATTCATAGTTTGTACAGCCAATTACAGTTTCGTTTTCTTTAAGACAAGGTCATTGCTTTTATTTCCCACAATATAAGAATATTATTAGTGACTATATCGAGTGATAATTTCCACTTAATATTAAAAGTTCTTATTTCCATCGCTTGAGGACGTACTCCCACGATATTGGAGCTAGTAACCGATATGCATGTGATCAATTTATCAATGCGCATGATCAGAATCGCGTATCTCTTTGTATCTGCGCGTGAGTTGCTCACGCGAGTCTCAAGATTCGAATTTCGAATCTTACTTTGCGATCACTTTGCTACCCGAGATCTTGTTTGTAGTCGATAAATGAACTATGATTAATACACAGCTAGAGAAAAATGTAATTAGCTACTTAAACGCACTTCGAATAATAGGGTTGTTACTATTCTTCTCATTTTCGGCTAGATCGGTCAACATTCGCTGTCAATTATATTTTTTTCAAAATCTTGAAATTAGATTTCTCTTTCCTTGACACTATCGAACCGATATCAAATGGCGTATTTTCTAAAGAAAACAATGCCAAAGAGTCGGCGCTGATCCAACTTCGGATTACCGTAGATGGCATGACGGCTAGGCTGGGCGGCTCGTCATACGCCCCGTTCATTCGTTTAAATGGTCATAATTGGTCAAGCGGACTTTAAAATACAGCACTTGGTCATTATAACATAGCTCCCTCGAGCTTTTAAAATCACTAAACGCCGCTTTGGGCTTACCATGTTCTTTGAAACTGTCATCTTCCTAATTGTCTTGTTTGCCTGTGCTGACACCTACCTCTCTACAATATATGACTTTATTTTTAAATACATGTCGTGTTCGGTGGCTAAATAATAAAAAATGTAACATGTAGGACGGGACCACTTCTCCACTCGGAGCATGTTGAAAGATGTGCGTGACTGAATATTCAAATCTTATAATGTACAGGTCCCTAGTTGTTTAAATACTTCGGTGTCAGAGGCGATCAAGTGATAAAGATGTTTATTGATGATCTTTGGTTACATTAATTGCCAACAGCGGCGGCGCTTGTGTTACCGCAATGTCGCTCCGCGTCGAGTCGAGCGCGAATGACAAAGATCCAGCGGTCGATATGCGCAGGCGACGACGGCCGGCCCGCTTTGATCTCCACTATTGACTGGTTCGACGACCAATCAAAATATTCGTGGGAAAAATTATCATTTCCATTTCGCACTTTTTTATATGCATGAAGCGATAGTAAATATGAATCCCATACATGGCTCGCAATGTATTACAGACCGCACGTCTGCGCGCAAGCAGGGCGCGCAGAACGTGGTCAGTCAACTGTTCATTACAGCTACTGTTCGATATTCGAAAAATTTTAACATTATAAAAAGTTGAAAGCTCGAGAATGATAAAAACCCTGTACTAGTTTATAGACGCTTAACTACCACTCGATAATATTTTTTCAGCTCGCTATTAAATGTTGTCTTTGCAATATAAGGATCAGGCATTCGGTGGCTACCTTAGGATTTTTATTTTCATAGAACGTTTCGAATACCAATAAGGATCGTGCCGAAAAAGGAGGTCCCGAGTTATTGAGTGCTCGTGCCGGAGCACGTCTTTGTCATAAAATACCTTGTCGGGAATTAATCTTGGCCTTTTGTTCAGGGTCGCACGAAGCTCTCCTGTAATGGCATCTGAAAAAAAGAGTGACACAGATCCTATTTTAATGAAGTGGGTTTTATGAACAATTCATAAACTAAAAATAAATATGTTGACGGGGCGCCTTATTGCTGGTAGTAATTAACATGGCGCAAGCGCAGCACGCGGCGGCGCGCGCAACCCGCGCTGCCGCCCGCGCGGCCTGATAGGTCACTCACACTCACTGCACACGCGGCCTTCGCGAAGGACGCCCGCGCCACTCATTAAGCTTTACTATTTTAAGTTGTCATAAATTATATTATTTGTCAATTCGTATTAATTACCTATGAAGTGAATTTAATTTACGATACTTTTAAATTCTTACTTTATCTTCACGATATCATCCTATTATGGCATAAGTAGAACTCTTAATGGCATCAACATCTTTTTGTTTATCTTATTCAAAAGAAAAAAATTCTAGCAAAAGAAATGGCTACTAGGTACAATGGCGTTTAAAAAACAATAATTTGCTCGTTACGTTGTGTGGCTACACACGTAATTTGATTTATTAGTTACGACTACACTTGGCCCGCATATTTATTAGACCACTGCGTGTTTTCTCAAAACCACTATAGTTAACAATTAACTTAGTGTAATTATTAAGGTTTTAGCAGGTGCAACTCCTTTAGAGGACGAGTTAATTGTGGCTGTATCGTGCGTACCGACGTCATACCTGCACATTATACGGTGCTGCAGAAAAACAACATCATCTTACTATAAGGAGTTAATGATAGTCCGTGCTGTTTAGACACAGAGGACGATGATAAAAACACTGATCTAAATACGTCAAACGGACGTGAATAATTGCTTGTGTCATTAAAATTATTCACCCTTTTTTCTTCAAGCAAATTACGAGAAAACAAAACAATTCTAATATTCATGTTAATTGAAACTATTACTTTTATTACGCACTTTAGAAAATTAGATAAGTAACAACAACCCTAAATTAAAGTAAAAAAGACGCATGCCTATAACATGAAAATGCGTGGCAGACGAAGCATTTCGCTATTAAACATGCTTGGTGGCAGTAACCTGGCTGGTCGGTGATCATTCGCGTCGGCTTTAATCCTAACACCTTAATAAACAGTGGAGGAGAAACAATTTGCATGTAGATGGCGCCTCAACTAATACATGTCTAACCGTCAGCTGCCGACTGGTTCAGTACTGCATACTATCGACCACACTAACCACTCGTACACCTCACACGACTGAAGAACTATGACTGGGAAAATAGTGGAGATTTCTAATTATATTTTACTATATTCTAATGCGCCAGCTAGAAAATTACTCTGAAATAAATATTTAATTGAATCAATAAAATCTTAACTATGAATTCTGTTTTCTGCATACTTATTCCGAAAGTTGGAAAGGTCATAAAATAATCAGGAAACAAAAGCACTTGGTGGATTTTAACGCCTACACTTTTATTTGAAACTAAGTTATGCAGCCTTCATTGAAAGTGTTAGAAAACAAAAATAAATAAATCATCTCTATCGCTTTCTATAACCCTACAAGAGACTAGATCCTAACATTATCCAGCTTCTATTTTTTATGTTTAAATGGGAATACGGGCAACGGGTCTGTAGGTGAGCCGTGCTACTAAGTGGCTTGCGGAATCCTAATGCATGCAGGTAGGGCCATCTTGAGGAACCTGCCAGGACCCGCATTTTAATGTCGCTTGAAGAATGTGCTTGAAGCTAGTACGTATTGCTGTTTGATTGGAGAGCACGTTAGTAATTGGTTAGTAAATCTGTTTGGTATTTCATTTTGTTTTATCGCGAATTTATTCTATTGATGCAGATAAGGGACTGCTGTTGTGCACTTTTTATAAAGTGACACTTACGAGGATTTATACAGAAATATAGTCAAATGATGCATTGTAATTGCATTTTTTATGGTTTTTAAAGCTATGGCTGAAGCTTAATGTAAATCATTTAGATTTGAAATACAATACGAGTATTATGTCAGTGAGAAATTAATATCGGTACGATTAACATTTTAATCAATCGTTCGATTGCAGCTAACATTTACATAATTAAAACAGCAGCTACAATTAAGGTATGACATTGTCATGTACTAGAAATAAACAATATTGAAACAAGTCATAAACACACTGACATTGTCAGGCGAAAGTATCTTGGGACTTCATTCCATAGTCTTAGGCGAACGGACACCTGTTAACGTCGGTCCGTCAGACGAGTGTTTATAGAAGATATTTGCATATGCATGCAAGCCAGATAAAAACACCTAGATCATAGGCAAAACATTGCATGACTAATTTAGCCTTGAGGTAGTCTTATTTTAATCTTAAGTGATGCTAATGACAGATGAAGTTTCTGATGTATGGCTTGAGAAATTGAGAAGGTTTTTACATCGTGTAATCAAACAGCTCAGATATTGAATTTAGAAGTTTTTAGGGATATGCGCAGATAATGATGACTTCCTTTTTCTATATTAGCTGGTATCTGATGTAACTCCTTTTAACTACAAAAAAATATTGCCCCCGCATCAATAAAAAACCCAATTCATATTCGATATCAATATATCAAACAATATGATGGAAATATCTCTTTTATTCTCACAAAATTAAGTTAACCCACATAAAAGAGTTTGTTTAAAACATTAGATGTTTTAAGATGTTATCGCTGCTGTTTGGTGTCAAAAGTCTCACATCATGCCGAACACATTTACGTGGAGTGATACTGATCTGAGGCCTTTGTTCGCCTATCGGTTCGTAAACAAGAATAGCGGGAGTCCATATAAATCATTTTTAGATAAAAAAGTCAAAACCAAACTTCAGAATGATTGGTTTTAAAAGTAAGGTACAAAAATAAAATTTTTGAAAATTATTATGTTTTTGAGAAAATAATACGTATTTGTGGGGAATCTCCAGAGATACACACGCGAAATTACGAAATAACACGCGCCAAACCAGTCACTTACACCATTATGTTATTTCAGTCCCGCGTGCTAATTACTAACCGAACAGCTTTGTTTACTTACTTCTTCTCTAAAAACACCTATTAATTTAGCTTACAATTACATGTTTCGATGTCCACGGTACCTAGTTAACTATGTGAAACAAAACAAATGTCCGATAACTAGTCAAGCGAGTAGGGATTCGACCATCGTCCTGTGCAAATGATTTGTGTCGCGTTGCTTGTGTTTGCTATTAAATTACCGACAATGTAACAAGAGGTGCGGCGAAGAAATATGTAAGTACCACTTATTGTCATTACTTGTATATTTGTTGGAAGATATTTTGTGTATTCCACGTATAACGTCGTATCTGCGACATAAGATAGAACTGAAGTAGTCGGTGTAATAAACTTTATAAAAGTTCTGTATTTCATCCAGCTCTTCGTTTTATAAGTCGATTAATATTCTGAGGAAGTTTTCATTACTTTTTAATGAAACTCCGAGTCGTATCTGCGATCGCTAATTTTATGTTTTAATTTACGCCTGCGCATAGCGTCCCCTGCATCATTGATCACTATAACGGGATGCTAAGTGGGCGCCGTGCATCTCAAACTCAAATCAAAGCATTTATTTCAATTAAACCATTAACAGGCACTTTTGAGTTTGTCAAAGAATCGGTCAGTCAAAAATATGAAGCTAGTTGCCCATTCCAAAGCGTAGTAGGTACCTATGGAGAAGAACGGACAAGAAACTCCACGGACACTCTTTTAAATAAAATAAATTGTTACAAAGTATTGGTTACATCATTCATGTTGAAATTATACATGTGAGAACAATGCAAAAGACGTTCACGTTAGTAGCGTCCGTAATAAAAAGATAAAACAAAGAACAAATCAAAAATTAAAATCAGCCATGGCCGCTAAGAGTCAACTGACGGCACCCGTTCACGAACATGACGCATGGATCAGCACCATTCAGCTCAACCATTTTGAAGGTAGCTAAGCGTACTAATAGAATGGACTCCCATCCGACATGATACTAGTTACGTACATACACATGCTGGTTGTGATAAGCAGTGTTATCAGCAAAGTGATGAACCTTCACCAACATTATGGTAGCTACGGTAGTACATTGAATTTTGAGCTGACCACAAAATTATTTTTGAGAGATGCAATTTAAGCTAGTTGCTTCGTTAATGCTTTTGCTGGCTCCATTGCTGCTTGACGGCCTTATTTTCGGAGGGTTATATCTTATTATTACTAAGCCAACTCATGTACTTTACCCCCATGTTATAGCAACCACAGCTGGTCAAAATTCACATCTGGATGGGACTGACATTAGCAAGACTATTAGCAGTGAAAAAATCAATTATTTCAACATTCCCTCCTTCAAGCAAATTGATTACGCTTCTGGACAGACCCTTCCTTGAGGCATTCGTGTGAACCAAGGGTTACTTACCACTCAACCTTCTAAACTTCATCGCACTATCTCTGTTCCACATAAGGCTTTTTAAACGTGGAAGAAAGGGACGGAGAAAACCTATGATTGAATAGTCGCGACCTTTGATTGATGAGTTCAAAAATCGCCGCGAGAGAACCTTAGTTTCAAATTGAATTTTACGAATGCTGTCCGGTCATCATTAGGGAGATTGTGTTTATTTAATAGTAACTAAAATAGCATTAGATGTAATGATAAGTAAAGATTGTTTAGTTTGACTAGAGGGGTCAAAACATTATCCCCTTATTCATAATCGTTGCTTGAAGTTAAGGAATTATTAACGTCTGTATAACCATACATTTTTTGAAGTTTAAATGCCTCTAAACTTTAAGCAACGTTTATAAATAAGGGGTAACTCCAAGGGAATAAAAAATTACCATATGCGTTTAAGTTTATTGGAGTAGATACATATAGCTTTTGATTTGATTTAGCTGCATGAAATAAAAACAATATTTGTATATAGGTAAACTTTTTCCTTGCTACAATTTGTAGTCGTACCAAATGCCTGACAATATTGTACCTATTAGAATCATTTAGATATGTGGCGTATTTAAAACCTTTGTCGGCCATAACAAAAGTGAAATACCAGAGGTATAATAACGTATTTTTATTCCTGCTACAAAATTTCTCTGACCTCTATTTTAGAAACATAAAAAATTCACAAAATTAATAGTCACCCAAAGAAATTGATGCGATTAGTTTCGGATTACGTTTGATTACTACCCTTTTTTTGTTACGGGAGACATTTTTTGTACAAAAACTTGTTTCAGATTTATTTTTAATAAAACGTATCTATTCCTCATTATCATTTTCGGGTGAGGTTTTTAATCTTTTACGAAATAAAAACCATTGTCTCATAGATCCATTAAATTAAGACAAAAATATAATATAATATTAAATTAAGATAATAATAATAAGAAAATAATAATATATTAATACTAAAGTAGACATTTTTTTTTTGTAGTTTTTATTCGCATAATGTAGAGCTCAAGTAAATTCATTAGTATTAAATAAGTATAAGATGAATTTTCGAAGAAGCACCTATTAAATATTGCTAAATGTCGTTTTAATAGATTTAAAATTGTAAAAAAAAAACCTAAATTCATTTTATAATTTTCACACTATTGCTTCTCTTTCATACACGACAAAAACATCGCTTCATTTAATGATTTCATTCGTTAAGTACCAGGACCTCCGTAAACGTAAAATCAGTTCATTCAATTTATATTCGTTTTCAGTGTTTATTTTCATATAAACATTTTTTTTTTTAATGGGCCAGCTTGTATAACATCCGTATTTGCCATACACCTGCGTCCGGCTGTATTTGGTCCACGTTGTAATAAATAAAAGTGATATTGATTAATAAAAACGTAATTATTACTTTCATGGTAATGATAATTACACGACAGTTTGTACCCCGGAGAAAGTACTACAAAGGAACTAAGTTTGATGTACTGTATTAAAGGCTATCATTTCTCTCTCAGCATCTGCCTTTATAAAAACATGTTTTTTTATATCTTATGACTTTTAAGTTATAAAAAAGTCGAAGAAAATTGTCCTTTCTCATTACATTTCGGTGGGACATTGGTCATTAAGAGCGTTTAAATTAATTATAAGCTAGTTACCACAATAATTTGTAGTGTCTTGGGTTTTTTTTAAAGTTACGATAGTATTATTTTTTCACCAAGTATCAATTTCTTGGAAATGAGTCTCCCCTCATTTTACGGTTAAATAAGCCGTTTTATGTTTTCTTTTAAGTTCTGGGAGGTGTAAACTGAAATGAGTTTTGTAGTTAAGTAGGTGACCTACATGGTACCTTAGATTTTATTGTTACTCACAAGTTAACAATATAATAATATATAATTACTTAATTTATAGTTACCTTTTTACTTATATTTTTACAGTAAATAAGATAATTTTAATACTGCATTTTAGATTTCGTTCAAAGAGAGGCTAGTTTGTACCAACGTAAATCTTTTTTAGCATTTATGGTCATAACCATATAGTGTTCCCAAATCTTAATTTGTTTTGACGAATTAAGATTTGGGAACACAGTTTTGACAAATTAATTCAAATTGGTACAACATAATGGTTATAAAGTTTTTCCTACTTTCACAAGTAGCCGCCCAAAATCCAAAATTAACGTAATCACAGCATTTCTGCAGCACTGAGAAATAAGCGTGTCGACAGCCACCTGCGTCCGCCGACAGCCTGCCACGACCTGATTTATATTAAGAGAACAGACACAAGTAAAACAATACAGTACCCTCCGTACAGGACAGGAAGTCGGGAAAAAATAGGGATGAATCTTTTGTCTTGTTTCGTCATCCATCATTTATGTTGCGCTGTGATAATGTTTTGTGATTAAGTATTTGGTTTTGTATCGAAAGTGAGAGGGGTTTGTTTGATAGTTTACTATAAGATCCAAATAAGTAAAAGACAATTGACTTTTCCGGCTTTTGTGCAGCATGAACAACTTCAGTCAGTCGCTTTATTATAAGCTGTAACTATTGTAACACCATACCAGTGATGTGACAAATGCACATGAATGTTTATTTTCCTGTAACTGTAAAACTGAGCTGCTGGGCTGACGTGACTGAACTAGGATTGGAATGTATTTGAATTTTTGCGAGTCAACAGAGTTTGAATAATTCTGATTTGAAAAACAAACAAAAGACAAGCTATCGATTTCAAACCAAAATTCATAAATATTTTGGCGTATTTATTTATGAATCGTCCAATAATGCGCACTGGCAGTATAAATAGCAGTTAAAGGTCCGTACAGATCAGAATCCAACAACCCGGCCCGTGTAATGTCACTTGTTCACCATAAAACATTTATGCCACGATGAAACCCTGTACGGATAAAATCTATTTTTTATCAGTAAAATAAATTGCGCTTAAATAAATAACTTGTGAATACTCCAAAGCAAGCGGCTGTTTAAATTATTGAATACAAATTCCATACATTGCTGATGGACAGAGGTGCTGGGGCGACGCGTACAGGCGGCTTATTGCTGCACTCAAAAACCGACATCAATTAAAGAGAGATGAGCGTAAGTATTCACGGGGATGCTGTGACCATGGAGTGGGAACGAGAGAATCCTGCTGAGAAATAAGAACTTAATTTAATTACTATAAAACATAGAGAAGTATACATTTTTGAACGTGAGACAACCAAAGTTTATCTTAGTTCGTCAGTGGCTGGTTCATGTTCTGGCTTATTTAAGAAACGGCTAAAATACTTACTGGTGAACAAAGCATATTACAGTATTTCGGAATTTTTATCAGACAAAAATCTAATGACAGAATGTTGACATGCTAGTAAAATATAATATGTATACGTATGTATGTGTATGTATGTGTTGTACTTGACATAAATTTTTGCATATTGACATTAGTCAATATGCAAAAATTTATATATGTATTGTTTAATGACATTAGTATTGTTTAATGACATTAGTACTGTTTATTGACATAGTCATATATTTTTTTTGTCAGTCAGTGTACCTATTGACATTTTAGATTTTAATTTTTTTCTTTTTTTTATTGACATTGGTTTCTATTGATATTTATTGTTTGTATTAAGAAATAAGTGATTTTTTATAATTGTCTTTTTACTATCCAAGCTTATTTAATTAAATTATTTGGACTTGTCTGGCTTGAATATGCACTTAATTTAAAACATTTTTACGCTCTCTGGCATAACATAGCGAACTCTTAATTATCTTTATACCATTATTATTGTACCTATGTTAAACAAATGAATAAATGACTTATGAATTATGGAAGCCTGTTATTGATGCCTACTAACTAGATTTAAGAAACTTTATGCTTTAACTTTATGCATGTTATCTAGTCCTAGTTAAACAATAAATATTATTCTTATTCTTATTATTCTGAATATCTGCCTAGCCTTTTCCCAACTATGTTGGGGTCACAGCTGAATATCAGTATTTTACATGGAGCGATCGTCTCTGACCTCCACAACCCAGTAACTGGGTAATACGATACCCCTTGGTAAGACTCGTTGTCAGATTTTCGGGCTTCTGACGACCCTTAACCACTGTCAAAGATCCACGAATGATAACCGGGACCAACGGCTTAACGTGCTTTCCTAGGCACGGAGGAGTCTCGGTATGTAAAGATGGTCACCATCCATGGACCAACTGCGGCAACTGTAGCTTAACCTGATCGATCCACCCGTGCGGCTGTTATTACTTAGCCACGAGCTTCTCCTTGATGATTATTGTGAATAAGCTGGAATAAATATCCTTAGGACTTTTTTTTTCGTTTTAATCAAATTTACAAATCGACACTTCTTTTTAGCTTCTGGAAAAGTCCTTAAAAGGTTGATTCACCAAATCAGTATTAAGGGGTCGCCCAATGGTTCACTAGCGCCACCCCTTTAAAAAAATATTATCTAGTGATTGAGAAGGAATTATGGATAACGGCTAGTAACAAAATAGTAGTACAAAATTCAATTTAAAGAAAAGCGGTCACATTCCTATAGATCGTATTTTGTTGCTTCGTGTCTCAATATGAAACTTTATAAAAGGTATTAGAAAATTCTAGACACACTTACCGAGGATCCTTACTAGCCGTTATTTATAATTCCTTCTCAGTGACGAGATAATATTATTTTAAGGGAGTGGCGTTAGTGGACCATGGGGCGCTCTCTTAATCTGCTATATTAATACACACAATACAGACCGAAGCTAACTAGAGAACAGGCAAACAAATACTATTCAAAACGTCAAGCTGAAAATTTTTGATACAGTTAATTTATTATCCCCTGTAATTTCCCAACTAAGTACACTCACATACTGAACCTACACGTAGTAACTGAGAGTGGAGGCTCCACTCTCAGTTATTATTCTGACGGGTACAGGCAAGAACAGCGGCGCTTTGATCGTGTCAGAGTTGGCGCTTGCACGCCTCCTTATGGGCTGCGTCCGTTACCCACCATTACATCAGAGGTTGCAGGACTTGCAAGTACTTGCAACCGACGTCATATTGGCACAATAACACTAAATATGTCGGTAGAGATGGACATGGAGGTTAAGTTTCGTTATTATTGAAATAAATCTGTGGTGTGTGGGAACTGAAATCTTACTTTGATTTCGATGTTTAAGTTGCTGTATTTTTTTGTTTTATAAACGTGACTCGTGGCTAAGTATTAACAGCCATGCGGGTCGATCTATCAGGTTAAGCTCGCTTGCCGAGGTTGGTCTGTGGATAGATGACCATCTTTACATACCGAGACTTCTCCGTGCCTCGGAAAAGCACGTGAAGCCATTGGTCCCGGCTGTCATTCGTAGATCTTTGACAGTCGTTAGGGGTCGTCAGAAGCCCGAAAGTCTGACAACCAGTCTTACCAAGGGGTATCGTATTACCCAGTAACTGAACTGGGTTGTGGAGGTCAGATAGGCAGTCGCGCCATGTAAAATACTGGTATTCAGCTGCATCCGGTTAGACTGGTAGCCGACCCCAACATAGTTGGGAAAAGGCGAGGCAGATTGATTGATAAACGTGATATGAATATTATAATCCCAGTAAGCTTTTATTATTTCGAAAAAAGAATCAATGCTGTGACGTTATGCTCTTTAACACTCGTAACTAGAAACGATCCCTCCATTCTCAAGTTCAATCTACCGTTACGTCCAAATTATAGAACTAAAAATTTCAATACTCAAAGTTAATTGTTTTCTATCGCGTTAATCGTTTAATATGTGAACAAGCTAGATATTATTTTTAATAAGGTCTTCATTCATCTCGGCACGGTAAGCGTAACGAAGCTGAAACAATTTTATATGAATCATAAGAACTTAATGCTTAATACGGTTTGGATTTCGGTACCTTGTGATCCAAAGGAGATTGGAGCAGAGCTAAAGATAGTATTTTAGTTTAATGGTCGTTGTTTTAAGCAATCAGAAAAATATTCTCGTATAATAGATATAAGAACCTGGAGAAGTCTTTGATGGTGAATGAAAGCTATTACTTCATATTAAGTTTATGTGTGTTTGAGTTTAAATCATTCAAGGGATAAGTGTATTTGAAACAAGTTTGGTCTTTTTTCTCTTAAATGTTTTAACATGAGATGATTGTCTGTTCTTTAAGTTTTAAATGCGCCGATAAAAATTGAACTAAATAACCAACTGTTATATTTTATTGGCATTTTTTTATTGTTTTCGAAATATATTTTTAAATATGGTCCTAAAAGCCGGGGTGTATGTTTTCAACAAGGTCTTTTATTTCAGTTCAATTAGCTTACCCAGTTATAAATAAAATGTATAATAAAAAATAATCTCGCCATGTGAAAAATAAAAACAAAACAATGGCGGTAAGAATGCATTTTCAAAGAAAAAAATAGAAAGTTCTCACTATACAGTGAATAACATAAAAGTTAAAGGTGTACACAAGTTTCGTTGAATCATCACAAAAATAACAAGCTCGCCAATCTACGCGATGTTGAGGTAAAACAAGTGAAACTAAGTCGTCCAATAAAAGAGCAAAAAGGACAGTTGTTGAATTGAATGCTCTACTGACGCATAAAATAAATAGATAGGAACTTCATTACTATCACATCCATAACACCTAGGAATACTCGAAGAAAATGGGGCACATAAATACACCAAGCAATAGGCACTTCCAGCAATTTAAATTTTGTGGTGTATAAATTTTGAAGTAACTCAATTAAAGTGAACGTTAATGCCAGTATATGGAGGGGCAAGAGTATGAATCATTCGGTTTATTAACCGGCAGTTAACTGCGTATCTAACACGCCAATCACTCCCGTTTTACAGTTCTCGCGTGAGACGTTAAATTAGCGAGTAGCTTTGGTGGAGCCTGCCACTGTTAGCGCAGTGGCTTATCTAGTCGATCTGGATCTGACTGAACTGGATATCGGTGTGTCTTTGTATTAGGTAATGTTGTTGTAACTTACTTGGAGTTACGAATTTGAAAATCGATTTAGAATGATTGTCACTTCATCAATGAGTGCGGGAAATGGTTTTCTCAATAGATTCTCAGTTTAATTTAATTTTTTCTTGTCTGCGGTGTGGTTTTTTTTAATATAAAATTACTGTGATATTTTATTTATGAAACTTGAAACATTATGCATTCAAAACTTACGTTATGTGTCCAAATTGACATTCTAACTCTGTCAACATCAAACAATAAAGGGATGTTGACTGGAAAAAAAATAAACAATTTAGTCCGTCAGTCAGATAATAAAAAAATATTAGACACGTATTTTTTGCTTTATCATTTTTTTTTTTTTTTTTTTTTAATGAAACGAATTAAAGTTGAGTAGTGGGGGCTCGCTACGTCATAATTCAGTATAAAATCTACCGGAGAGTAACGTCATACTACATTTTAACTCAATGTATTGATTACGTAAAAAATAAAAAATACGTGTCCAATATCTTTTAATAATCTTTCTGACGGACAAAAAAAGAATGTTTAGTCAACATTCCTATTGACAGAACTAGACTGATGTCTTTCAATGCTAAATTGTATTAGGTAATTGTATAACCGATGCCGATCGCTTTCGATCGCCTTGGATACAAAATTATATCAGCTGTTTGTTTCATTACTGAGTAGGTACCTACTGACTATATCTATAATCGGTATTCTTATTAATGAAGCTTAGTCCTAGACCTAGACATCAGTCTAGTTTTCTCAACAGGTATGTCGACAATTTTTTTTTCCCTCATAGGGTATTAAAAAATATTGGACACGTATCTTTTTCTTTTAAAAAAAACAACAAGATCAAATCAGCTGTTTGTTTCATTACTAAGTATACCGACTATCAAAGCAAACAGCTGTTTTAATTTTGTATTCAAGGCAATCCAAGGCGATCGGCATCGGTAAGGTAGAGACCTCATTAGCAAATCATATCGCCCAACAACAACTAATCATACTAACAACCTGTGAACCTGAAACAGATATCTAAACACAAGGATTAAGCAACACTGGATAAGACAATTTGTTCCTGTCATTTTAATACAAATTTAAGTATACACAAATCGCGCCGCATTGTACCGGGTGTAATTATTAATTTTGTATGCTTCAAATCCAATATTTCGACTTAAATAACATTAGATACGCTTGTTGTTGGGATGATGTTGTTAGCAGCGTTGCTTTTTATCACTTGTTTGATTTGAATGCGAAGATTTATGTCATAAAAGTAATTTTGGCTCGTGATGAATGTTTGAATCCGAAGTAAATCGGACTGTGAACTGTTCTGGTGGTCAATGCCGAAATATATTTAGCATGTTTGGTTGAATTGGATTTTCAGGTTTACGCAGTAATTGGTTCTAAACTGGGGTGTCCTCTTGAATTTAGTTACGTCTGCCTAGTTAATTTTTCTTCTAGTTTAGTTTGTACTCAGCTGATTCTTTCATCGCTCATTTATCAGATATCAGATGCTATAACAAGTTTAATTCTTAATGCATCATTACAATTCTTTCCATTGCTTTCATCCTCTGCAATACTTATATGTAACAGTTGATTCAACCACGATCTGTACCTTATACCTCAATCAGAGATGAAGTGGCGATAGTGTATATTGATCGCGTCCGTTTAAATTAACAGGCATAGCTGTCACATCTGTGCTCACGGCCCATCGCACCAAACACGATATATTCGCGATATCTGCGCAAGCACCGACGCACTTTGATCCCTCAGCGAACGATCCATTATACGTGGGAACTTACTGACACAATCTCGGGTATATGAAGGGCTTATTAATGAGCAGTAAATAGTTTTAGCAATGCTTTTGCTGAATTAATTAAGTTGGTAAATAATTATTTTAAAAATGAACATAAATTACTAGCCCATTTTATTATAAATAAGTAAAGAATTGAGCTCGCGCTTACCCTAATTAACTGGATTTGGATGTATTTTTCTGTTAATTAACATATTTTAAGAATTTAATTAATTAGTAATTACGTATTCAATAATAATTTCAAATAAATTAACATCACTCCGAACATTTTCGGTGCATAACTTCAAATGCCTCTTTCCGCTGTGGGTCCTCTGTCCCTCAGTAACGAAGCGGTGTTCACTCAAAGTTGTCATCATTCAACATCTAAAATGACAGAGCGGTGACGGACCATCGATATAAGGCGACGGATTGGGCCCGCCGATCTTCGATTGTTACGAATTACATTCCCTCATTTGACAAGATAAAGACGTTATGACAAATTACTGAAGATCTACATCAATGGTTAATGCATTAGTGGATATAACGTTTAAAACTGACTTTGGATCATGGTATTAAAACAGAACAATAAGTTAAAAGTGGTTTAACCAACAGGCTTTAAATCAATATATAATTATTTGCTTAAGAATATATTACCCGAAGGTTACTAAATTATTACACTTGTAGAAATTGTCTTTATAAAGAAAAATCTTCCAACGATTGCTAATCAAAGAAAGACAAAGAAGAAGAAATAATAACTAAATACATACAGAGGATATCAATTTAATTATGGTGACGTAAATCTTTTGGTTCAACCTTTGACAAATATATCCGTTAAAGAAGCCCCCTCCCATCAATTAAACTGCTTATTCGAAGCAATAAATCAACATTTTGTTTTGTTTCATAAAGTAATATTGCAATTTAACTTTCATTTTGCAATTTATATAGCTATTACATTAAATGGAGGCATTAAGAGCAATGCCACTAGACTTCGTAAGGAGAATGTCGCGTTCAACTTCATCTGATTAATTTTTTCATACCAACCAACTTGATTATTTATCAACAGTTTGATCGTAAATTAAAACTGGTTCATTAATGATCATAACTTTTAATTTATAGCTCGTTGGTGTACATGTCGATGCAAATATTGTGTGTATACGTGTGAGGTGAATTTATTTTATGGAAAAGATTCTATCTCTGATTTTTAATGGTAAAAGGTCTGTCATACTGGACGCGATAAAAAAAGTTTTATGTCTAGGAAATATTGCTACAACTTGTGCTGCCGCTTTTGCTTGTTTCTCTTATAAGCAATTACACGTCGGAATGACATATTGTTTGTGTTACATGTGTATATAAATATTTGAACGATTAGCAAAACATCGTTTTTTATTCTAATCTCAAAACAAGACCTGGTAAAATATCTTAAGGTTTGCAGGTTTACGAGCGACGCAAACTACATTAATAAAGCAATTTGCTGTATTAATTGGCCCTTAATTCGCTCCGACATTGTTTTAAAAACGACGTGTAACGTGTACTTTGTAACCATCACTTCGAAACATGAACATGTTTATAAATTGCGATGGTGATGGCCGCGCAAGAGTTGTACAATTACCGTACACCAAGTTTACGTCAACCTAGAAAATTACATCAAATGGGATTTAAAAAAAATTTAGCTAGTCTTCTGGCTCCTGTTTACAAACTTGCTCCATATTGATGTCTGCACCTTTATTTTAATAAGTATGTAATATGTACCATAACTTTACTTACCTACTTTCTTATATTCCTGGTTGTCATGCTGCTTAATCAATAGTAGGCACCCTTTAATATCAAATGGAAGCTTTGCCCTTAAATCACTCTACATTTAAATGTCCAGCAACTGGTTGCTAGTAAATTGCTGTTCAAACAACAGCTCATTCTTCACTCGTACACGTTTGGGAGCAATGTAAAAACATTGTTGTGATAAACTTGACTCGATTACACCGCAATTTACCGGACATGGAAAAGTGGATCTATAAATATTTACAACTCCTCATATAACCGTGCGCGAAATTATACAGCTGATCGGTGCATTTAAGCATATCTACGATTACAATAGCACATCTTGCTACTGTTGCAGACCCATTAAACTAGCCTTTTTACACCTCATTGTAAAAACTTAAGTACCGAAGTACGTACCTACTTCTTCTTCTTAGGGCGAATTGTCCAATGAAACTGAACACCTTCAGCACATCTGAACCGCGTTCAAGAGCTGTCAGTGTCAAAATTGTTGCGGAACATTGACACTGACAGCCGTTGAACGCGTTTAGATGTGCTTATGGCGTTAAATTTCATTGGTGAAATATTAGCCTGTCGATGGCAATCTAAATAGAGTCAAATACCTCATTCTTAGCGTGTGAATGTTTTTGATACCTAAAGTGCATGACAACTTAAATAATAGGATACATACATTCTGTATTATATTAATTCAATATCTACATGTTACCAAAGAAATGAAATATCAACCCGGTTGGAAACAGTACATTCACGTGTAAACTCCTAATCGAAATATCAAGACGTTTTTCAAATGTATTTCCTGTGTACACATGTTATATCGAATTAATTCACTTAATCCGTAGAAATATGGTGTTGAAACAAATATCTAAGGCCTATTAATAAATGTTTATAGCCCACGCAATACATTTGGAGCTTTAATCTGGAGTTAGCGGGAGGCCGGCGCCCACCCAGAGGTGTGGACATCTCTAACCAAATCGAATTATAAACCAACCGAAGAACGGTTACCGATTATCGAATCGTACAGCGACATTACCCTTATGAAATAGATGTCAGAATCGTTTGTTTAATCTTTTAACGAATGAAAACCGTTCATTGCTGTCGGATAATGTAAACCATGGAAGATTAGACATATTGGAACACTATAAACCATTTATATACAATCTCATTGATTAGAGCATCTATAACGGAATTAATTTTATGTTATCCCACGGTATTTGTGGAAAATTCAAATTAGGGGTGTGGGCACAGAATATTACTGTTTTTGAAAAATTGTTTCCACTGTTTTTAATCCAATATCTTTGTAGATATGGTATGGTTGCATACCGGGCCCTATCAGAATACCAGCGCTAAGATATTTTTTTATTTTTTATTTCGCCGTCTCTTGCTGAGATAGGTGCCTTTTGGCCTCATACAGGACTTCCTTCTTCAAATTTTAATTTTACTTTGCTTTTATTGTTTTTTATTTTTTATTTATGTTTTGCATGTGTTTTTAGTTTAATTTGTGATTTCCTGTGCGAATCTCAATAAATATTTTTTCTTTCTTTTTTTTCTTTATAGAGCGATTCTATCGTGTCTCTATCTTTACATTGCTTGGTGCTTGCCTACCGTTTTAATTTTTTCGTTATACGGTTTCATCATATTTTTTCACTCAAAGCGACCAGCGACAAAGCGTTTATCATTTTTATAGGAACCTTGGCGCGTACAAATGTAGGAATCATGCGGTGTCTGGAATCCATTCATTGGATATTATTTATTGTGATTTAAAACAAATAAGATCTAAATTCCCGCTGTGCTGTTATTTATAGGCTCTGAAAAGGAAAGTAAGTCATATGAAAGGTATAATCTAATATATTTTTATAAAGATTTATCTTTTCGATTAAACCTTGGCTAATGTCTTCCATTATAGACATAACGAAATATACATATTTATTATTGAACCAATGCAAATTCGCTTTTGAGGCCTTTGAGTACCTGAATTATTTGAAAGCAAATGGCGTTATTAGTAACTATAGGCAGTCGCCTTCGAATTAATCTTTGCAGTAAAAAAAAGGTTATCTAGACAATCAATCTGCCTAGCCTTTTCCCAACTATGTTGGGGTCGGCTTCCAGTCTAACCGGGTGCAGCTGAATACCAGTATTTAACATAGAGCGACTGCTTATCTTACCTCCACAACCCAGTAACTGGGTAATACGAAACCCCTTGGTAAGACTGATTGTCAGACTTTCGGGCTTCGGACGACCCGTAACGATTGTCAGAGATCCACGAATGACAGCCAAGACCAACGGCTTAACGTGCTTTGCGAGGCACGGAGGAGTAAAGATCTCGGTGTGTAGAGATGGTCACGTATCCACTGACCAACTCTGGCAAGCGTAGCTTAACCTGGTGGATCGACCCGCGCGGCTGTTATTACTTAGCCACGAGCTCCAAAAGGTTCTCTAGACTACGCTACATAAACAGGCTTTATTCCTGCTAATGTTAACTCACTATGTTATTTTATTAAACCAAAACTAGAGCCTGGAATATATTTTTATTCTAATTCAAGTGAGTCCTTGTTAGGTTGATAGGCTGTCGCTATTCGCCCATTATTACAACATGAGAACAATTTGCAAATACTTGTATATGTGGAGATCAAATTGAGCATTCCTGCAGAAAACTGCGTCTGTAAATTGTGATGACTCCCGGACTACCTACGACGAATTTTATAAACTGGAAACACAGGAAAACCGAACGAATTTTCGAAAAAAACCTATGTATATCAAACTTAAATCAAAGTCAAAGTCAAACAATTTATTTCAATTAGGCACATAAGAGGCACTTTTGAACGTCAATATCACTATCTTCAAAGTTATTAAAATCTACGGAGAATCCTGATGAAATAAGTACTTGGATAGACTAGTCAATTTCTAGTTCAATTTCTTTTATTAAACCCGGCTTTTGTCGATATCCTTCATACAATTTTATGCTTTAAAACAAAATGCATTAAGAACTAAGAAAAAAAGAAAGAACAAAATAAAAAAATTACAATTTGGGGCAAAATATGCGTCACATCCACGCAAAACGGCCATCGCTCAGCATAATGCTACAACCCTATGCGCGACAGAGCCCCAGCGCTGGTTTTCAGCGACAGCCTGCAACTAAGAACTAAGAATCACATAAAAACTCTACAAAAGATTCAACGCATCGTGCATCGCCCCTACAAAGTACTGTTTTTCCCAACATTATTCGACGCAATAAACCAGTACTCTAGTAGCCCATGGATATTGTTAGTGCGAAGTACCCGGTATTTGCATGTGCTCGTTAGCGCATTGCCGACTGAATGACACGCGTCCAGCCAACTGATTGTTCCCAGCGCGACACTCGCGCGAAACGACCGAATTTGATGTTTATTTACCACAGTAATGTATGAACCTGTATACCCTTAAACCTTATATGTACGTAATAATGTGTAATGATTTAAAAAGGTGTAAAAAGATACGTATTTTTTACATTTTCATTCCTTTCTCAGATTCTGGATTTGGACCGTTCTAATTTTATTTAGTTGCTAAGTGTAGGTACATAAATGTGGTTTGGTTTGTAGTCGAGTTCGTTTTCGATAATGTCCTCTTTCGTTTTTAATAAATTGTTGGTCATAATTTTTATTGCAACTTGCGTAAAGATACTGAGAATATCGTTACGTTTTTGGAAAAGATAAATGTTTGTTTGTTTAGCTCAAACAGATGATTGGCTGTATCAACGCTAAAATGCTTCAAAACAGCTGGTTGGGCTTAAAATAATAATTCCCCTATTTTATTTACTGTGGCAGTTATACATTTTTATTTAATGATGGACCAAGAATACCATGCCGTAATCCCCAATCACTTACTAAAAACAAAATAACGTAGAGATATTTTGACCAAAAACCTAATTACTCACTCCAATTTCGTCTGACGCCGAACTCGGCTCCAATATGCACCGTGGCTATCAATCGTCCAATCACGGGTTTGATTGAATGTCTGTAAACGTCATTTACTGCTCGTTATCCACGCTCGAGGCGCGAAACGTCCCGCCGGCTTCGGCAGCCAATAAACATTTCATTGCCGAAGCGAACCTCTTTTGTTTTAGTACATCCCTACAACATTAACACTGGAACTCTCCTCATAATCATTTATAAATCCACTCTTTCAATCACCGAGGAATGTTATCTTCTAAATGCATAACCGTTTGCGAAGAATTTGGGGACCGAATGTATTCCCGAAAATAAACTCAAAGCCGAAAATATTTTGTCGTAAAATTCAGCTAATGTTCAGCTTAATAACATCAGGATATTAGTATTCCTTATTTTATTAGCTGTGGACTAAGTTCGAGAAAATAATGAGATCTCAAACAGCGATAGGCACTATAGTTGTATTCAGCACGAATTGCGTGAAGGAGCGTGGTATTCATCGCAAACGGCTTCTTGTTGTTATTCATAACTGTACCCTAAAGAAAGGATGAATATAAAGAGACTCATCTCTATTCCTATATTTACCGCAAATTCCCGAACTTCAAAAGTGATACTTATTATTGTAAGATGACAAAGCTGCCGCTTTAAGGAATTCGAAGGTGGAAAATAATTGTAATAGTCATTACGCAATGCAGTTACCCACGTAACCAAATTTATATTTCGACGAAACGCATCGATGCACTTGAAAATGATCTTCATGAGAAAGAAATCAATTACTCCACTTAAATAGTGCTGGTGAAAGGTTAATGTAACCATTTTACAGTCTCATTTAAAGTCCGACTTTTATAGGCTATCTTCAAAACGTTACTGTGCTCTAAATTAAATGAAGATACGATCGCTACAGTTTTCATTCAACGGTACATACGTATTTATATTTAAGTACTTGGGTACTTGCAGTCCTTGCCCCCTTTAAGTACGAGTGGACTAGACTCTTTTTATTGTGTGGATTATTAATGCATCCCATTATTCTATTAATGTTCCCGCATTCGCGATATGTACGGCATCTCTAATAGTTAACAGCGTAGTTGTTAGTCTTGCGTAATTAGAGAAGACAGAATTTCTTAAGTCAGAGTCAGTGTGAACTGCAGTAGCTAGTACACAGTCAATTTTAAAATATATGTTAAAACTTTTTGAAAAAAAAAAAAATATAAATAAAATATATATATAAATTTTCGTTTTTTGCCACCGACTTCCGAAATTAAAACTATGTTTCACTATGTTGTGTTTTTTTGCTTTTTTGTAAGAAGTTTTATTTTTCACTTTTAAGTAGTGGTACCTACCCCACACAAGTTTGAATACCACTACCTGCTATGTAAATAACAGTGACAGGAAATTATTATAACATCATCCACATAGGCTAAATGGGAAAAATACGTATTATTGAAGCTAACCCAAAAGCTACCCAAGCAAAATCAATAAAAACAATATGGTACTGCCGCATAAGCTTCTTCTACCAAATAAAAACAGGAATATTCAAAATTGGTCCACAATTGATGAAAATATCGACGGAAATACATATAGGCGGACATAGAACCTCCTCCTTTCTGGAAGTTGGTTAAAAATTCATAGAATGTCTTAAGGTCGTTTAACTTCGAGTTTAACATGAATGGATCCGATGTGTCAAGTAGTTAAGTTTTAATTACACTTGTTTGAGCGCTGCTGTGCTTTACCTCAAGCCTTTGAAAAAACAAGCGGTACGGTAACTTTACGGCCTATTTAGCTGCACTACATAAAGTTACTCAGACCTTGTGTCAATTTTTATGCATTAGTTGAGCTTATGCTTAGATCATCACTGGCTTTTATCCATAATAACATGGAAATTGTTTCTGCTAGTAGTTTTTATTTTCACTAACGAGTAGACTTCGACTAGAATATTAATTTTCTATGGTCCTTCGTGTCGGGCCGAGGACCGCCTACATAGAGCCTCCCTAACAAAATTACACACTCATTAGTTCTACGGAATGTTTGTTTGTTTTTTACCACAACTGGCGCCTAAAGCCCGCGTTAGAACTAACAAAATTAGTCACAGTCAACATGAAATTGATTTAGTTTATTGGGTTATAGGAGAGGATATTTTTTTTCGGCGGCCGTGGATGCTCCTTGATGTTTGTCGGTGGCGTCAATTAATTCAACTGTGACAATGACTCAGGTAATTAAACAGGTAATTTCTCATTGCGAGACGCCCGACATGGCATGTGACGTCACGCTGTCCTCGCGTCCTCGTAACATCTTCGACAGATGAATAAGTGCGTGTTGATTGGAATTTTAATGGGCGTTAATGGGCGGGACAATGATGAAATCGTCGCAGACGGAGATTTTATCGTTTCTATGCGCTGATAAGGGGTTGATTGCCGGCAGTTTCAAAGGCAAATTGTGGACAGACTGTCGTTACCGCTTACGGTGGTCTTCAGCGAATACACTTGAGATGTTGCGCTATTTCTTAACTCTGCAATGGTTAACATTTTGTTGTAAGCGGCTAACTAAAGTCACAAATTATTGAATATTTTTTTCAGCTTGAAATAAATTGCTACGGGAAATATAACAAAAACATTTTATTCCAAACAAAATTATGTTTATTTCGTATCGTGCGTGGGAATTTGTCGTGTAAACAGATAGTGCTATTAACCCTTAATTGCGACTATTTCAGCCCCTCTCCGGACATGGCGTGGGCAATTGTTTGGATTTGTCCATATGTCCGCAGTTCAGCGATAATGACTAAACGCTTTATCGAACCGGCAAATCATTATGCGACAGTTTGAACGTGAGAATTAATAAATGATGGCATCTGGTATAATGTTGGGAAGGGACATACATAAATGATTGTCAATCTTAATTATTAGGTATTGAAATATTTTATTATAGTTTAATCATTATTATTGTATTGTACCTTTTCATTTATGCAATGTGGCCACATCTAATAAATTTAATAAAAATATTGAAACGTTAATAGAATACACATATGACTATTCAATTTAAGTGTGACCAGAATATGCAGAAACTGAAATTAAATACTTGTGGAAATGTTACGGAATAACTTTCTGCAATTCTGAAGCCACTTTTCTGTAACTTCAGTAGCTATTAACTAACACCTTTGACACGAATTTCCTAGCGATATTTCTTCTATTCATCTGTACTTGTTCTGCTACGGAAGTATTAAATTATATTTTCCGTGACAAATCACGGTGTGAAAAGGTAATGGGTATAAAAATATTGCGTATGAGGTAGTATAGCTAATGACTACAGGAACTCGACGTCCGTTGGTGCCCTTTTGACCTGTCGCGATTTAGGGTTGACAAATCATGGAGGTATGTGGTTTAATGGTCGTGGTTACTAATCGTGAGAAAATTTCTTTAAAGGCAATGTTGGAACTGACTATGATTCACTCTATGATCTTATTTATTTGACCGAGATGATCTGTGTATTTTAGTTTTGCATTTAATTAGGAGACGCATAAAAAAAATCGTTATAACAAGAAGTGTATGTGGGAAGTGTTTTAAAATTCATCTTATTCTCAGAAAGTTTGTCTTACATTGTTTTTCTGTCCAGGTCCTTTTTACATAAATGTAACAGGAATATGAAATATGAATACTGAATATTGTTCGGAGTCACAAATAAAAGAGGAGGCATACCGAAATGAATTTTTATGAATTTGTAACAGCTGCTGCCGTTAACATGCTTTTTCTTGTATAACGGTTGAAATTCATGTCAAAACCTTAATATTTTTTTCGACACCTAATTATAAAAGTGAATATAAAACCTATATTTCATCGTTTCCCAACTTCCTGGTCATTTAAACAACACTTAAAGAAATATCAATTGCATCCCAATATTGATGCGTTTCATATAGATATGTGATCAGTCAGCAATGTTGAGAGCATGCGAATTGTCTTCATGTTTGGATATTTTAATTATGTCCGTTCAATATTATTTTTATTAGCACCATTTACGTGATGAAAGTTGTAGTAGGTGCCTTTAAAATCCAATAAAATATTATTACGATGTTTTCGTGTGTAATGTGAGAACCGAGGCGACGTGTGGAGCTCACAGGAATTTTACATGGGATATAGTACCCCGATCTCCGTAAAAATAAATGAATCAATTTAATTAAAAATAAAAGATATTGGGGAACACTTTCGCTGCGGCACAGATCCAAAATAAATTTTGGTCCGCACGGCCACAACTTATTCTAATTAGTTGGTACAAAGTTCCAATTAGTACGATTCGGTATCGGATGCGCCTGTGCCGCGCGCCCTGCACGCGGTGGTTAACATAAACTGCACAGATAAAATTTAAACCTTTTAATGAACTCCCGGATTGCTTTATTTACTTCGAGATTAATAAATTTTCGGCTCTCCTTACGCTCAGTAGCCATTTTGAATTTATTCACTTGCGTGTCCTAATGCTGATAGGATCAACTTTTTTGGTAGCAGGTATTTGATGTTGTTCAAATTCACAAGAATATCAACACTGCCAGATCTTGTCCCTGGAGAAAACGGTGAATCCTTTTATAAGCGAGTACTAACTTACAACCACAATAATAGTGCCAATTAATGTTAAATAAAAGAAAACGTTGGTTTATTTATATTTAAATAGACTTTAATATTCAATAATTGACATCATATATTTTAAATATAACAACATCAAGTGACTTAAATAAATTGTCCATAATAGCCGCACATTTAATATTAAAACAAAATCGAACTCGTCGGAGTGGTTGCAGATCGGACGGCCGCGGTCGGGCGGCTCTGCAATAATAAGCCTAATGATACCTTACAGAAAAGGTGTTAAAACGTTTATTGGAATACGTCTAAAACATTATTAATAGCTTTTTAACAAGCCGACGCCTCATTTTAGGTGTGAACCTAAACTTTTTCCGATCCAATTTTTTGTCTCTCATAAAATATTCTCATTTCGGAGTCTGAGGAAAGATTGTAATTCAATTATTACGATATTCCGTGATAATGTCAGATGATAGACGTTAATACAGGGTTCGTTGCGACACCGATGTCGCCCCTCGTTTAAACCGAAAGCTATTTAAGTAAAGTGATGGCATAAATTTGATTTCACGGTCTTTAGTATAATAAACGAGATTCAGCAAAAATAAAGTACGTTGTAAAATTAAGACGGACGATCCCTTAAATGGTTATAGGTCCACAGGACCGTGGCAATGTTTCTTGGTATTTAGTTCGACACACCACAAGTTGAATTGTATGTTGAGCAAACCACGGAGAGAGCAACTGACATGTTACAATCAAGCACTATGGCGAAGGATCGAAGTGCTAAAGCTTAATAACCCCCTAATCGACGATTCCTGCTACCGCTATAAAAATTCACCGGGCTCAAGAGAAACCGTTAGTCCCCGCCCAGTACATTTTGTGCCAATGTCGATAATTTCAGGCTAGTGCTTCGGACAAACGCTGTCCACCGGTGAATTGTGGGGGCATCGATTTATTATTGAAATCAGCCCGTCGCACGCGCAGGCTTCCTGTTCTCAAAATTGGTTATAAAATTGGCGACCGCTCGTGCCGTACGCACGGTGGTTAATGATACCAAAAAAAGTTACAAGACTTTACTTTTCAATTATGATTCAAGATTGACATATGGAGAGCAATTTATCTTGTATGTTCAACCATAGTTTTTCACCGCAAGTTACTATATTTATCGACAAATAAAATAAAATACTTGCGTCGATTGTATTAATTAACACTTTGTAATGTTATTTCCGAACGTTGCCGTTGAATAAATATAATTACTACGATACTCTTGTTGTGGTTGCATGAATAATGGAAATATTAAAAGTCGATAGGTTGTAAAAAAGATGTCGCCTCGAAATTTATTTTTTTTGTGCCTGGAGGTCCTTAAAAATTATACATTTCACTTAATTAAACGTGGGTATATTTAATGAGTGAGCGACGAACATATGACATTATAGGTACTCATTTGGTAATTACTTATTTGCTAATAAAAAAAAGGAAGATAATAATGACCTTCAAATACTTCGAAAACTTCTAATAACATCTAATAACTTCCCTTTCGGCCTGAAAGCTCTGGCGGGGGCGCACGTGCCGGTCAGTGCGCACGCGCAGATGTATCGCGACACCTGCCTTGACGGGTGAACCTCTCTCTCACTCTCAAGTCATAACCTAGCGCCATCTCTTTCCTTTAACGCGTATTTTTGATTCCAACAAAGTAATGTTAACGCGATACGAAGATCAGAGCCACTGCATTTTACATTATGTGACCTGTTTCTTAATTATATGTTCTAAAATAGTCCTCTGTACTCATTAGTATTCCCTGTGCGAGTGATCCCACCCCACAGTCTATGACCATGTTGAATACTGGAGCCTCCAACATGTTTGGGAACTTGTTCTAGTACCTGACCACATACTTCTGTATGTAGGTGCTTGGGTTAGTCGTTTAAGTATTTGTCGGATGACTCAAACTCAGCACATATCGTTTTGTACTCTCACTAAAAAACCCTGTTTAGCCTTACATTAGATTCAATTGTGACTTAAATTGATGCAGAGGAAGGAATGTAAAAAGAAACACACAGCGGCAGAATAACTTCAAAGTTGCAGTTATTAATGCAAATTCAACTTCATGCGTTGTTCAGGAATGCGAATTATAAATGTAACCAAACGTCCTCATATACATCGGCACCACAGCCTGTTTAAATACAGTCTGACAAAAGCCATTTGGCAGCGAATCAAATGTTAATAAAATGGTCTAAGATGTTGATTTGACCTTGATTAATGGTTTACATTGACAAAGGCCCAGCACGACAGACGTCTTGCTGGGAAAATTAGACACAGCCGAGCACCCGAACAGGGGCAGCGCGATGATACGTAAATGTCAATCTTAACAAGACCAACGGTAACCTTTTATGTGGGCAATGTGGGCACACTGAACTGGCAACATTCGATTTAATTGATGCACGCTATTTGTTAAGGCGGCTGCTGTTTACGTAAAATGCTGATAAATTAAAAACATATCATAACTAGGGATACGCGATTTTCGTTTTTACGAAATAGGGCGATAAATGCAAAATTTTATAAACAGATGCGATAAATACGAAATTTACTAAAAAAGGTCCGCACCTTTACATGCAAAATTCACTAATTAGTGCGAAATGTTGTGTTTTCTATACTTTTCCTCGAAATTTCGAAGAAAAACATTTTTTTGAGAGCTTCTCCAAAATATCAGTCTTCAATGAGGTACCACAGGATGAACTCTTAGATAGATATGCTTATTTCCATAGGCAGCTACTAAATGTAGTTCAGCAAGAAACTCCTATTGACATCATACAGATTTTAGTAGCAACAAAATGTAGCTACTCTAGATTTACAAAGCCTCCACAGCCCAGTCAACAGTGTAGAAGATGAAAGATATTTTAGTATCTACAATATTTTCATAAATGACAGAAATGTTAGCTTGTAACCATTTTTTTTTTGCAATAGATAGTTAGTTCTTGCAAATAACACGGGATTTTAAATTTTGAGGTTTTATTTGAAGAATAAAAGCGTAAGTTTGCATTTTGATTACATATTTATGCGAAATTTTGATTTTGATTAACATAACATCACGCCTGTAATCCCCAAAGGGTTAGGTACAAGTGTACCTTTGTACACCCACATTTCTGATAAAATAAGACTATAAGCAATTGAGTAGCGACGCACCTGTGAAAATAAAGATCAATTGAATAATTTTTTCATAAGAATAGCCATAATTTATATTCTACACTATTTGATTACAAGTAGACATACAAACAAGATACACACTCCGATACGATAAATACGACTAAACTTACCAAAGTCCCGCCTAAAAATACATTCAACAAGCTCTCTGGTTAAGTCAATAAAAATATGTAATAAATTACCCGAATAAATTAGAAAAGAAAAATTCCATCTATTCACGAATAAGTAAAAAAAAGTAAATGTTATTACAGTGTAAACGAATATCTAAATGATAAATGCCTGAAACTCAAATAAAATACAAAAAAATATTTTTTTATATATTTTATATTATAAGTCATACGGTAAGTCCTTATCTCTACCTTATATATATCTTTCTTACTTATCTGAGATCCACGATTGTTTCTCAAGCAAATATTTACCACCTAAGCATTGTAAAATGCAATAAATTATTGAGTATTGAGTATTCTTAATAAAGTTGTTGTTGTTGTTGTTGAGTATTGAGTATTCTTAATAAAGTTGTTGTTGTTGTTGAGTATTGATTATTCTTAATAAAGTTGTTGTTGTTGTTGTTGTTGTTGAGTATTGAGTATTCTTAATAAAGTTGAGTATTATTAATAAAGGCTTAAAATTGCATCTTTTCTATAATTACAGAATAATTAGAAAAAAACTGCTCTTATAATCAACACTAATAACTAGGTAGTAGGTAACTTTATTAGTTAAGCTTCTGAATTCTTTTATTCAGGCTTACCCCGCCCCTAAAGCCTCTGTTATTTCCATCAAATTACAAGATACCTTTTATAGCGTAAAAATTCCTTAATTAAACAACAAATATGAATCTATTCTTTGTGGTTAACGCCTTTTTTGTTAAAGGATATTGCCGCTCATCAATTTAATAACTTATTTTTTTGAGTGTAATAATCTGTTTTTTGTTCCTGTCCTGGCATATAATATTTTTTATTGCGGATAGTAAAATGATGGTGCCACTATTGCCCCATTTTAAATTTAGGGTGTATCGTCAGTGTGATCTTAACCTTTTCACCGCCATGCTATTGTCTGTCATAAATGACATAAAGGGATCAATGTCAAAAGCGTCAATGTCTCTTGCTTTTGAAGACTTAATTATTGCACTTTACTAATTAATCTACAAATAAATCGACGTACATAATAGTTCCCAGGCATCTACTAGTAGGTATAGTACATAATAGTGTAAATAGAGGAACCCATTAATCTGCTTTTTCTGCCCATATTAACCAGATATACAGTATATAATTACCTCATCCTAAATTCCCAGGATATAAAACAGTCGCGATCTCGTATATATAAGTTTACTGCTCAGTTAATGACTGTACCGTAAGGGATTACTCTTTAATTGATAATCGTTAAAATGTTACATTTACTGCCAGTGCCCATAAAGTTTACATTCACTTCTAACGTTTACCTGCAAGACCACCGAGTGTGGGCATCTCAGGGAAATTCGCTGAGACGTCACAATTTAATTAAGGGCGACCTCCTAATTAATGTTTCCTTTGCCGACTGTGACTCGGTCGGCTCACGAACGATTGAGCAACCATTTGTAGGCAATTTGGGGACAAATCTCTTGGAAGTTGCCTAATGTTCAATAGTGCACGAGAATTCCCTATTAGCGATGACCGACTGTTTTTTTATAGATATAGACCGATGTAGAGTCCCTTTTTCCCACATAAAGAAACACAAAATTCTTAAATACCAACGTTCTAATTAAAATACTCGACTATTATACTAGCACAATACATTTATTCAGTGTTCACTGCTCTCATTTATCGGAGCTTGATATAAATGACCGAAATTTTATCAGCAAGTGGATCTCCCAGCCACCGGGCAAGTGATGTCTTAATAATGACATGAGGTTAAATATCGTGAGACACATCTCGGGAACAAAACCGAACGTCACGACAAAGGAGCAATGTCCCGAGTATTTTGTCACTGTTTAACTGATCCAATCAGTGCTACGTGAATCGTAGCTACAAAAAATTATACTGACATCCGAAAGGGCTGATACAAATTATTATTAAGGCATGCGATTATCTTTATACGATAAAAAATGGGACGGTAAACAGCGTTGTTAATTTCTATCATTCGGTATCGGGATACTGTTCGGTATTATTAATAAGTAATGTCACGAAACCGATTACTATTAATAAGGTACCTAGTTCGGGATGCCACACGCAACTTCTAGTTAATAGACAAAAATAAAAGTGCTACCAAGTGGAAACGTGTAATTTGAATGATTTGGAATAAGACGTCAAATGAATTGTTCCGATGAAAGGGTTTGTTTTTGTATGAATCAATCATGTTATTATTTTTAATTGAGCTTGTGATGTAACATCTGCTTGTTTTGGTTTTTAGGTGCCCCTATTAACAGGTTAACAATACTCTAAAAAATTTAGAGAAAAAAACATAAATAACATTGTTTTCTATTAAGATCTTATTCAGAATTAGACATGTAGTTCTTGGCTAGTACAAAGTGTGAATTACTACGGTACTTTTTGTAAGCAAGTAAGTTAGTGGGTACATCTATGTATTCAGGGAGTCTGCAGTAGATGTTGATATCTACTGCACACTCCACTCAGTACTTAGCTAGCATTTATCGGACCTTGTAAAAGGAAATGATCCTGAATATCAGTATAAAATCATTTAAATGAACATGCGCTCCTGAATTAACAATTTAAAGAAAAAATCTCTTTGTATGAAATATATTCAATTTACATAAACAAAAGCGCCGCACAGCGTCGTTGGTGTCATATTCATTATTGATATTTCCATGTCCGCCACCCAACGAGCAAAACCGTTGAATAAAATATCAATTAGAGCACGTTTCGAATGGTAAAAAATCTCTTTATTTCTCAATTTCGCTAAGTGAATATGTAGCTCATGTATTGGCGTATGTCATTTGCTGTTTTTGCATTCTGCATGTCGTCGGTTTGGGCGGTAAGGTAATGAGGAAAGAGAAGTATTTATTACAACGTTGGTGTCTTAAGGCGCAGCAGACCAGCTCAAAAAATATAACAGATGGGTCACAAAAACTCACTCGTCATACATCTTCAATGAGACTCTAAACATAAACTATTACAGATGAAATGTACCTGATATTGCCTTATTAGTCGGACTACTTTTTACTATGAAGTCCTCGAGGCATAGCTTCTCCTTAAAGGTTTCAAGTGCAGCTCTGGTTGTTTTTAGGGCTCGCGACAATGTCGATGCGTATGTGTAAACAACGGACCTCGGTAACACGTATTTTTTGTGCTTTGATTTATTGTTTCATGTTTCAAAAGTTGCTTTTTGCGCTGTACCACACACGCACAACCTCCGCGGCTGATATATGCAAATTGTTGTTTTATCTTTTTTAATTTAGTGAACTATTGGAATTTATACTTCGCCTTCGCTATCCCACAGTTTTATTTTCAGAAAATGATTTAATAGTTTGTAAAATTAACAAAATAAATGTTATTACTTGCTGAGTAAATTTATTATATTTTTTTAAGTTCATTTTGTTAATACGCTTAATATCTTGTTTTGCATTTAATAACTTAATTGCGATATCATTATGACTGCGATAAAGTAGATACATTAGTTTTTATTATAAGCACTAAACCTTTCTTGAGTTGAAACTGTGCAGGACCAACGGAGCCTGCAAACAATCACACAAATATTAATAAAACAGTGTATATGCATTCGAAAGTCTAATCTAAACGACGACAGGCAAACCTTGTAAAGGACTGAGCCAAGTTTATTGGTTGCTTAAAGCTGAGTACACGAGCGCGCGCCCGCTACCACGATTTTATTATTAAGCAGTAAATGTCAAACATTTAATGTCGCTCACATAAAATTATTAAAAGACATTATAATAATGCCAGCACTCGCGACCCTCCTTCTAATTGGCACCTTATTTAAATTCCTACTGGCGATTATTTCGGAACTGGACTTGCAAATGTTGCATATCTGGTTTCTGTGTAAAATCTACTTCTTTATTAAGTGAGGAACTTATATATTCGCGTAATGGTAAGCATACTCACTAAGCGATCCGGTAATTTCATTGGCACTTTATTTCGTTAGCTGTATTAACCGATCTCGGCCTCTTATGCGCGGATAAAAAAGAACTCATGTAATCTTGCTTAAGTGCACGTCTTCACCGATATTAAACGGAATAAACTTAGGATTTTATGGGGCAAAAGTGGTATTTCTATTAAAAAATCTATTCGGGCTTAAATAGATACAGCGTTTTGTAAGTAGATAAGCATTTAATTGAGAACAAAATGGTTTTAAAGATCAGCTTTGATGCGGTGGCGCGGGCGTAGCTACTAGTTCGGATGTCTCAAAATGCGAAAGTTTTTACTTAGCGATCAAAGTGGAATAGCATTAATTTTTATGGCGGCATAGTAAATTCTCACTAGAGTGCGGTAACTCCCCGCTGGCGAGGCACCACGGGGCGAGCCTTACGAGCGCCAAATCGGTTTTTACCGTATAACCCGACCATTTGTAGATTAAGGGAAATGTGTTATTTATGCATCACAGAGAGGTGCGCACCCCACCGCGGCATCATGTTAATTGATCGGCATTTCATTAATACCTCATTGTTGCTATAGTGTCTCAGTTTTTTATTTGGCCTCCCGTAGTACGGTCGCGAGACGGACGCTTAATTACAATCAGGCGATCATCATAATGATCGTTGCGGAGGTGCAGAACCTTTTTGTTATTATTTAAATACTCCGGCGCAACATTGGGATCGACAAGATGAATCCTAATGAGGGCTAAGTTGGTGGGAGTAGAGTTGAAATTAGTGCTACTGTTTGTCTAAATGTAAAGAAGGTATTCTGGCTTTACTTTTGAAAAGTTTTGGGTTCATACATATTGATGTGCTACGCATTCTAAACAACGTTAGACTTTTAATTAGTTGAAATGTCTTCATATAAGAGGCTTCTTAAAACAAAAAGCGTCGGTAAAACTCATGTGAACTGCTGGGCCCGGGGTCCATTTTATTCATTTATAGCGTCGTAAACCCTTAGATTGCTAATTAGTTTTATGAGCATTTTATTCTAGTGACAAGACTTGGATGATCTTCTACCGTCTCGCGTTACTTGCGAGGCTAGGCTGTAAAAACTCTGCTTTGCCTCCTACACTAATGACGAATACGGTTATTGGCGTATCGCGACAATATGATGAATATTGCGATTTATATTTTTTTTGTTTGATTTTTCGATACTTTTTTATGTAATGCCACTGTGTAAAAAAGGAAAAAAAGAGAATAATTAGCGTCGCTTAAAAAAATCTAACATATATTTATGCTACATCACTTTTTTTTAAGTCTAAAAAGTTTTAAATACATCTGAAGCTTTCCTACGGCCGGCAAAGACGTGTTCATCTCACAGTAAAGTACCTCAGGGTATAAATATTCCAATGATACGTACGATTCTATCAGACAGTCACATTTAACAGTTCTGCCTATACCTAGACGGCGCGGCGTGATGTATGTGCCGACGCGGGTGGCGGCTTTTGTAAAATAAAAGTGTGACTTCGACTTTGTTGAAATTGTTTATTTCCTTAAAGCATGTGTACTCTTTTTGCGAGTGTAATGTTACCTATACATTGGTGTTAGCATTAAAAACGTCACTTTACTCATTGTTTATTTTCCTGATATAATTATGTATGTATGTATATGTTTTTATAATATAGACATTTTTTCGTCGGCGACTTAGGGATTATAAAATTTGTAAATCATAATCATCGTAAAACTGACCGTCGTAGTAAAGTAATTAAATTAAAATTTAAAGGAAATATAAATAGGCACCTAGATGAAGTTTAAAACATGACATAAAAATTGTCGGTATCGGTGGCATTAAGCTTATTAAATATTGTTTGATCAGCATTTTTTATGGATACGTAACTCCATAATAAACTATAATACTTAAAAACGTACCTACACATATTTATAAGTATTTTAAGTCGGTTTATTTTTAGCATACGTTTAAAAATATGCTATAGGTAAGCATTAAGTAAATAGTTATTTTAATACCAGGTAACATATTTATGTATAAATCGTGGTTTACCCAGTCGTTCTACACATTGATTTTATTTGTTTCATGAATTTTAAGTTGCCCATCTTTACTCGCCAAAGTAAGTTTCCATTACATTTAAAAAGGCACTTTATAAATGACCAGTAATCATTTTAAATTATATATCGCTGCTTAACGTTCGCGGCTATTTTTTTGCACATAAGTACAATGAATGGAGTCACGTGGTCCCTCGCATCATTGACAATTGGCCACATTTGCCATTGTCAAATTGCTACTTGCAGAGTTGGCCGGTTGTGGCCCGTAATTAGAGATCATTGCCTTATATCAATTCAGATAATTATTTCGTTTATATCATACAATGTTTATGTCGACGTTGTAATAAATTGGTGCAGTCATTTAACTGTTTAAAATGATGTTTTTGTATGTAATTTTTGTTAGGGTTTCGTATGATTCAGATAAAACCATATTGGCATTTTTTTAAGGAGCCCATTGTCACGTAGTGGGATACGTAAAAGAAAGAAATAAAGAATAAAGTTTATTTGGAACATAGACTTTTATAATAATAATAATAATATTTCTTATTCTTTTATTCTCAAAAGTTTCGTATGTCGTTGATGTCTTTTGTATGGAGAAAAGAAAATGTACTATTTAAAAAAAAAAATACTAAATATTTTTATTTTTGAAAGAAAATAATTGCAGACGCGTCATGTTTGCGCAGGTAAATGTGCCTTAATTTTCAGGAAGATATTTTTTATTTATTTTGTTTAATGGAATTTGAAATTACATTATTTTTCTAAGTTAACTAAATTGTTATACCTAAATACATATAGCACATCACACATCACACATGAAGCGTCTATTCCTATGAATTAATCCCAGACGCCTCATCAATAACCCGTCCACGCACCACAACCACCCGAGAAGACAATAAAAATCTGGCGCCTGCGCCGGTCACAGATTATGACACGTTCACAGTAATGACGGGGAAATTGTGCCTACGTGATTTTACGCACCTCTATTTTTTCAAGAAAGTAAAAGTCCGCCCTCTATACCATAGTGTCGCGTATTCGGAAGCCGATTGACAATGTGACATGAATTTGAAATTGGAATTGAAACTGTTTTGTGAATGGGATGTCGTTTCTGCGTAGTCGTTGGCATTTTGGAGAAGTGTAGGAGTAATTTGGATGATAAATAGTGGTTTTATTTTGGAAAAGTCATTATAATTTTATACTTTCTTTTTCTAGGTAGATTATGGTTATGAATTTAAATTGGTGATGATATTATTTTTACTTACACTTTTTCTGAAATGAGTTGGTACTTCAGTTTAGTGCATAACTTTACCAAAAATTATAGAACAAGCAAATAGAGAATCCGGTAGAGAGTGATACGGATAATATACTTATCTGCCAATTCCATCGAGTTATTTCGTTAAATGTTTATCAAAATTGGCCATATAACCCTTTGTTTGTGGCAAGCGAGCTACTTATAAATTGAAAACGTAATAAACTAAAACTTATAAGCAATCACATACAGCCAATACATTCATCTTTGAATTATACGAATGTGAAATCTTCTAATTAGACCAAAACCCATTAGACATCGTAAAACCCAATAGGAACAACACTAACTTGAATAAACTAAGATAAGGCACCAATAAGATACACTAACAAGATTCATTTCACATTCTATTTCACACTTACTAACTAGAGCAGGCAATGAATAACATCTTTAATTACTCACTAAATACCTACGACGCATGCGAAGTAACTGCCAACGCAAATCTATTGCTAGGCGAAGCCTCCGCGCTGTGATTGGAGGACCCGTCGCCAAGACTCCGAAACAGGGCCAATAGGCTTGCTTCATTCAACAATAGGTGAACATAGATACGCCTGCAACGGTACCTTGCTTAGTTCTACTTAGAATGAGCTTAGATGGTTGAATTCTGATGTGGAATGTACTTAGTTATAAACTTAAGATGCCACGGTAACGTTTTGTGTTGTAAGTTGGTGGTAAAAGGGTCTTGCGTGGTTCAATATTTGGATAAGGGTTAACGTGTCGTTTGAGTCAGTTTAATCGTTTTCAGGTAAGTTAAATTTTATCAAGACTTGTATAACTAAGAATTAGCTTAGCAATTATAATGTTTGTGTTAAATGCGTAAAAGAAACATTTATTTATTTCCTGAAAGCTTTGTATATCGTTGATTTGACTTAATAAGTTTACAGTTCCTTAAAGGTGGTATTGTTGTTTTGGGTCTGGTAAGAATAAGCTAAGATATAATAGAAAGCCAGTAGGAATAAGTTCCACAATTTATAACAAATATTTATGTTGCTTAGATGTTTACTGGAGTTAATTGGTATTTTATTGAGGTTTGTCGCTTATTGGAAACATAAAAAATAATGGGTATTGAAGTATTTGTAGTAGACGTAAAATAATTTTGAAAATACTGTTTCCTTCATAGGTTTGCGTTCTTGGTAGTTGAAATAAACCACAACATTTTTTATTATATTCATTTTCAGGGGGCAATAACTTATAAGATATATAATTAACATAAATATTTTGCAAATTCCACAAAGATGCACTACTACGAGTATACTTACGAACCCTTTACTCTTTAAAAGTAAATAGCAATACCATTTATTTACATCTTATATCATGTTTACATACCATACAAAACCAAAAAATAGTGTAATTAATAAAACATTGCGAACGCCAAAACATATCTTAAGAAGTAATTTACCTTTAAATCCAAGCGATAATTATTATGTTAATGTTGTTTTAATTAAGCGACATGATTAATTAATAAGTTGTTCCTGCGATTAAGTACACATGTACCTACAGGCTGACGTTTTAACGGCCTCAGGCATCTGACCACAGACCACAATTAGAGTAACACGCTAAATATTGATAATTGTTTTGCGCCCTCTAATTTGAACGTCTTTGCCGTCAATTTTGTGCAAGAAACACATTGAAAGCAGCTCGACGACATTTATACGTGATTAACTTATTTCAGTCATTATTTTGAGAAGTTGCAATTTTAGTGATATATAATTTTCGTCAAAGAAAACACGACGTTAACGTTTATAATATTTTGTTCAAAGATGAGTTTTAATAAATTAGACCAAAATAAATGAAAAAAAGAAAAAGTCACGCGAGCTCTAAGATACTGAGAGATCAGTAAATAAGCGGCTGGATGCTGTCGTTACTTATACGCTGTTGTATTTTTAAGAGCAGATCATTATAAGTACATGTGGCCCGAAGCAGTATCAACACCCCATGTTGGTTGGTACAACACGCATGATATGTACACATTAAACGAGCATCATTTGGTATAATTTACCGTCATGCAACCAACATATAGCATTCAGCAACCACATATATACAAAAACGTCTATTCCAATCGGCGCTTGGCTATATGTTTATAATTAATAATATACACGATCCCTCTGTAAGATCAGAGAGATATTCGTTTGATGAAGCTCCGCCATTTGTTTGATAAATGAATAATCGGCACAGATGAACTGAAAATAAAAAAGCAAAACACTATGGTGTGCGAACTTCATACTAGAGGTATAAATAAAAAATGCCGCGTTGTTTAAATACACTCGGTACCCAAGTGCGGTACAGTCACCACTTAAAATTTATTGCAATATTAATAATATTAAAGTGACGTTTATTGTTCGCTTGCCATCGTTTACGCATAATGAAGTATGAGAACTATTCTTTATTAGTAACAAAGCACAATCGTTTATATTATTTAATTTAAAAAAATAGTTGATAAGAATTCATTCAAAGTGCTCTACTGTCCGATGGACGACCTACTAAGGACGTGAGAATGTTTGTAACAATGTAGAAGAAGTGTAACAATAAACCCGGTGCAGTTGAAGACTACTATTATGAGTAAAAAGATATCATAATTCATTCTAATCACCGGTGATACTGGGTCCAGACTAAACCGTAACGCTGGTCTATGATGTAGGTGCGTTTAATGGAATGGGCATCGGCTGGTGGCGGGGCGTGCCCGCGGCGCTGCCCGGCGAGCGCACACGAATGCTTCTGTCGCGTGGTTACGTGCTATTAACCGTGTCGGCCGCTCGCTACTAGTCGACGGACTACTATAAATTACACGAATTATACAGTGTGGCGGCGTACGCGAGCATGTGATATATTGTGGTATGGCGATCGCTCCGAACAGCCTCCGTGTCAGCGCACGTGAAATTACACACCCGACCGCGATGTTTGCGCGCAACACCGCTAATACCCGCGCACGCGCATCGCATTTTATTTGCGATTGTTATTTCGTAAATGATAGCCCTACGCACGCCTAGAGAAGTTATTGCCTCTAACCCAAAGTTATTTGCCGAGAGAAAGAGTCAGAGAACGTTTGTTCTGATGACAATCAGAATCTGTCTGTGTCGCGCGACGTGGTATTATCATTTGTATTGCATGTAACTCCGGCTAAAACTCCGATGTAACTTTAGCTGACTGTATAATTTATTGAATAACGCATTAAATAACTATTTACACGAGCTCGTCCGTACATACGTACGATCGATATAAATTATTTTAATAACGCTTTTCTGACGCTGAATATCATTAATACGTGAAACCGATGCGGTTATTAAAAATGTAAATAAATTTACGAAATGACAGCATAATTACAGCGGAGGCCTATTTAAAATGTCTGGTATCGGCAAAAACGCGAGTGTACCGAGTTGCTTCCAATCAAAGTGGTAGGCCGCCTTTCTCAATCCATTAAGTCAAAGGCTTTATAATCCAATTAAATTACTTATATCGATCAAGATAAATTTTACATTATTGTCTTAATTACGAGTTATATGTCATCTTTGACAGGATCTCGCAAAATTTAGATCGTCATCGTAAAAATATAATTCACTGCATGCCTGTTACGAGAGGAGAAATTAAACCCAATGAACCCAATGTTTATCACTTTTTACTTATCTCATCAAAGCTAGTAAGAAAAGGAAAAAAATATTATTAATAATTTTAATGTAAATATTTCAAAACAGTGCGTAGACTCATAAAAGCTAGTTGTTGACGAGAACCAAAAATGTATTTGAACATTCCCACGATTTGATTTCAATTACGGAATTATTAATTAAGTAGACACAAGCATAACTACACAGATTCTATATATCTTCATCGGTTTCTTCGCTCGTAAAATCGGGATTTGATGTTATCGAAGGCTTTACTGAGGACGCGAGTAATTAACAGGTAGATAATAAGGTTCGCGGGGAGAAGTTTATTATATTTTTAATTAATAGCGTCATTTGTGTGAGTTTAGGCGTGAAGGCTGTGCCGTCTCCCGTGTTACTTGCCGTAATTGGCTTTTAGCTACTGTATCAATAAATGTTAATGGCATACTCGGTAAAGTTCTACGATAGTTTAATTTCGTAACACACATTTATAAGTGTCATTTGGTGAACGACTAATTACAATCGAACGTTCCATGGGACTTCGACAAATTAAAAACCGGCCAAGTGCATGTCGGTCCACGCACAATGAAGGGTTCCGTAGTTGGGATGAACATATCCCAAGAACAAACTTAACATTGTAGTTCAAAAACATGTTCCCCGATACATTCCAACTGCAAATCTAATTTTGTACGCACAATATTGAGTGATTTACCATGTTATTTTAAGACCATAGAATTTTTCTACAGGAAAACCTACTAGAAGTCCAATGATTTAAAATTTTAAAATTATAAAATAAAAATATTTGATATCTTCGCAATAAGTTCTTTTATTTGATATATCACACGGTACAGTTCACAAAACTTTTTTTTTAATTTTCTAATTCGCCCCCCTAAAGTGACCTCCATATTCAGAATTCATTTATTTACGTTACACGTCCGTATTTGGGTCATAGAAATACCAAATTTCAACTTAATTGGTCCATTAGATTCGGAGCAAATTGGCAGTGACAGACGGACAGACAGAAACACGAGTGATCCTATAAGGGTTCCGTTTTTTCCAATTGAGGTACGGAACCCTAAAAATGACTTGAAATAGGAATATATATGAATAATTAGAAATAAGAAAAAGCATTTTAACTTAGAACACAATTACTTAAGCCTCAAATGTTTTAAATATGATTAAGAATTAATCGTAGCAACTATAGGCATTATATTTTATTCTAATAAGTCTACCTTATTTTGTTTTTCACGCCATCTATACAACCGGACATGATTTGAATGTCAGTATAGTCAAAACCACCCTTGAAAACAACCCCTGCGCTAGCGCCGATCGAACGCCATCTGCTATCCTTTTGTAGAAATGTTTCTCTTTGGTTCGGGCGAGTATCGATTAACGTTTCCTTAGGCTTAAGGGTTGGGTATAGATGGCGTGACTGTGCCAGCTTAGGGGTAGTTTTGTAGATACATTAGTTTTGGAATCTGTAGGTGAGTGTGTGCGTGATAGAGCAGGCGTTGAAAAATTCCGCTGATATAAAAGTGATATTTTGATCACATATTTTTTTTGTATTCCTAGCCTCTGCATATTTATTAATTTTTAGGGTTCCGTACCCGAAGGGTACCAAACGGAACCCTATTACTAAGCCTCCGCTGTCCGTCCGTCTGTCTGTCAGCAGGCTGTATCTCATGCGGGCTGTATATCATAGGTAGGCAGTTGAAATTTTCACAGATTGTGTATTTCAGTTGTCGTATACATAAAACAAATAATCAAAATGTAATAAAATGTATAAATTAAAGCGTACAAGAAACGTTTTTTGCTCTGTCTCAATACGGAACCATTCGTTTTCGAGTTCGACTCGCACTTGGCCGGTTTTTTATAGTTTCTAAGACAATGACACAGAACCGGTCGAAGTGGCGGTGCTTGGGGGAGGCCTATATCCAGCAGTGGACGTCTTTCGGCTGAAATCATGATGATGAAGACAATGGCACGATATTATTGTAGGAATCGATTTTGATTTCCTTTTATTACATAGGACATAAACTTTTAACGATTGATTCGTTTGCGTTTTACCGCATAACTGACGAAATTTTGGTGTAATAATAGCAGTAACTTATAGGTATACTTTTACCTACCCCGTCATGCTTACAAGGGTGATGTTTTCTTATGTTATTTTTGAACTCAATTATAAACCTACTCTCTGTACAGATATAAATATTTTAATATTTCTTAAAAAACTATATAAAAAACATTTAAAAATATTATTATTATTACACAATTCCTAAATGTGATTCAGGTCTAACGAGAAATAATTTATTTTCTGTGCACATTTCATTTATATTTGGACTATAAATGTCAAAGTAAATTGGCATTCGTTGGTGATATAAATTAAATAAGCCCTTAAGCACTGTGATTGCATACGTAGGTAGGTAGTACCTACTTCATTAATTAAGAAAGTGAATTATTATATTGAACATCCAGCTACTAATTAAATTATTCATGATAAAAACATTCTAAGATGTTAATATTTTCACTGAGATGTTAGTAGTTGAGGAACACGTTATCAATTTTAAAATGTTTAGGTCATCAGTCCTCTAATTATACTTAGTTCAAGATCAAAACAAACTAGGTTTTAAAATTATGAAAACATATATTTTATTATGATATATCACATTAGTGATCTTTATATAAAAACATTCTCATTTATCTTATTTCGTGTACAATGATTTGGCTCCAAAATAGGATAAAATTACAATACAGGTGACGTAGAAATAGTCGGACAGTGTCGCGCGCCCGTACACCTGCCGCAACCTGCCGGTACCTTTAAGATCACACGTAGTTCACACGCTAATAACAGATTTAGGTGACTATTATTAAATCGAAACGTTTATTTTATTAAAATTCGAAAGTATTATTTGCCTGTGATTTGAGAATCTAAAATGAGGTCAAAATTTGAAGTATAGAGGTGAAATAGACGGAGAGTGTCGTGCGCCATGTTACACCTGCCAAAATCAGCTGACATCTTAGGAATCAATGGTAGGTTTTGGTGTAAATTCAATTGTTTCGTTTTTGCTACAAATGTTGTGAAGACGTTGTTTCGTTTTTAGCTTCATTAGCAGTAGGTATTATACTTTTAATATTTTTTCAAGTCTAAAGAAATGTTTATTAAAAACTGATATCGTCAATAAAACATAGGCTTCGCAGCGGCTTTATAGGTTTTGTAGAAAATAACACAACTTCATTCCTTACAACTTAGTATTCTAATCTATCTCCATGCCGGCTAAGAACTTAAAGAGCGGCTTGTAAACTATAAATATCAAAAGATCTAACATTATAATGAGAGTAAGCCATCAAATAAAGTGCTATTGGCGACTCACTGGGCTAGGTTACGCACGAACGTCATCAGTGCACCTGCCCACGTACCGCGAGACGAACCAAACGACTTGTGCATAAAGAACTTTTAGGGAAAATCAACTCAAACTGTTGACCGATCGGTAAAGTAATTAAGTGCTACGGCGTAGACGCTTCGTAGTAGCTACGACTGTATTTACTAGCACGATTTATTTTATTAATTGTTTTAAGATAAAACTTTAAAATAACTTTCAACATGGTCGTAGGCATTTGACTCGTAAAAGTAATATCCTCAAGCAATATTTACACAGGTATTTTTAGACGGAGCTGTATCCCAAAAAGTTTACAAGGCTCATTTAATAAAACAAAAGCTCCGGGACAATATTAATAACGCAATATCGTCGCCGATCGGTTTACAGCGTCTATTCTCTATAACGACTTCTAAGTAGAAGACGTGAACAGAGCCCGTCTTCCGAACATGGTAATGGACGGGATAATTACGCGCAACGACGTGCAACAATAGCGGCGCGAGCTTACCGCTCTATGGCATAATAAGCGCCGGCGTATTTTGATCAGCGCAACAAGTAGCGTGCGGGCGGCGGGGCGCGTGCCGCGCGCGCGCCGGTCCGCTCCCCTGTCCCGCGCCCCGCCCGCCGCCCGCCGGCGCGCGCGCTACTTAGCGTCGGGGGTGCGCGCCACCTCCGCCAATCCACCGGCGACCTCCGCGCGGCACAGACAAGTGCTCTCTCGATACACACTCCTAGTTCACTCGTACATTCGCGATGCCGATGGCGGCTATTCACACGTACCAAAATCTCGGTGTCGATCAGAAACTGACGCACCTACAATCCCAGGCTCCACGGAGATTAGCACCTGCTCCAGTGGATCCCAGCCGCTGCAAGAAAAAATCTTATCTTCATCAGCCCTACCCGACCCAGCCTGCCTCCGTAGCACGGAGGAACGCTAGGGAGCGGAACAGAGTGAAGCAAGTAAACAATGGTTTCGCGGCACTGCGCCAGCACATCCCTTCAGCAGTCTCCGCAGCTCTGGCTGGAGGAAGAGGATCTTCAAGAAAACTGAGCAAAGTGGATACTTTGCGGCTGGCGGTGGAATACATCAAAAGCTTGAAGCGGTTACTTGAGGAGAGCGAAGAGGGCTGCTCCGACTCGTCAGGAATAGTCATGACGAGTGGCGGGCCGCACACTCCGCCGCTGTCCGAGGAGTCTCACTCGCCAGCCCCCTCGTTCGTGTCCGAGTCCTCGGCGGGCCCGGGCTGTCACGACGCGTACGACTCCTACGAGCCCATGAGTCCTGAAGACGAAGAGCTTCTAGACGTCATTTCGTGGTGGCAGCAACAGTGAATGGAGGTGAGTTCAACTTCTTTTTGTTGACATTTTTGGCAACTGATTTTAGATTTTATTATTGTTTGTTGAATTTATCATTGACATAAATTTCATATTGAGGGTACCTATATTTTCCATTAGATAACACTGCACGATAATTCATGAATGAATTTTAAGTGTGTTAACATAACCTTCAAGGTTTGATAATGATGTTCTTATCACCGTGTTTGCTTTCGTCGCGCCGTCAGTTAATATTAGCATCAAAGTTATCTAATTTTTTATTAGTCAGTCATTTGTTAAAGCTAGGTTGTAAGGTAAACGTTTTAAGCTTATCAACGTTTTCGGTCAAAAATATATTTTATGATATTTATTCACGCTAGCAAACTTCGCATAGAGTCAGGTAGTTACGGCTTATAGTATTTTTTATGCCGATCTTTTAGTCACGGTTGCCATAGGGACCGAATCTTTTATATTGCACAATTTGAATGAAGATTCACCTTCATCCTAAGCAAAAAGTAAACACATCGACCATTATGAGTGAGCATTGAACCGTAAGATAGACTTTATCTTTTCATTGTAGAATTAGGAGGACACAATGGCACGTATGCAACAATGGCGAATGTTGAATGTTAAAATATGTCGCTTTTATAAAAGCTCGCAAGTCGCAGCTAGGTAACATTTTTTTATGATCAAAGGTAGACTTTTCTATTTCAAGTTGTAGATAGTAGGGACCCGCATTCCATCTCTTATTTGCTTCAATAGCCGAACAGCAATTACTTCTAACAATCTTGCGGTTCGCCCCGCATGTAGTGAGAAAATTGCACATAAAAGTGATCTATTCTAATAATAAGTAGCATAACAGATGACTCCGATGCCCAAGTGGAAACATGTTATGTTTTTCACTGATATCTCTCAAGTTAATGCGTTTCATCCGGTCAGTGAGAGCTTTTTGCCAAAAAATCGCCATATGGTCCGTCCTGACAGATTAAGTAGAAACGGTAGCGCCGCAACTAAAAACAAGATATTAAAACTCGCAAAAAATGCTTTGAGACGCTTCGTCGGCTATTAATTTATTGTACCGGAAGACGAAATCTCAAGAGGAAATAGAAGGGCGGCGAGCGTAGCACACGTGTTACAATATTTGCTAAGCTCTATGCAAACATATGGCGATATCGTGCACTGTTCATGGGAATTATATACCGTCACTGTGCTCTATATCCAGGATTTAGGATTTAGTTTACCTGTTATTGTCGAAGCATTGACGCAAATCGTAGCGATATTGAGTTTTTACTTCAAACATTTTAAATATGTTTTCCTTTTTCCCAGGAACCCGTACATTGCGGTGATCAAAGTGCGGCCAATCAGCGGCTTGGTGATTATGAAAAAACGAGTAATCCTCCAGAGGACCCGAGCATCGGAGCGCGAGGGCTCCGAGAGAACCTCTAATTAAGCGCAATCAGTATATTCCTAATGAGAGGGGATAATGGTGGACTGTAACGACCCCATCGATGCATTCCCCGAGCGACTGGACACCGAACGAATACCCCCACTGCATTTCCCACATCGATGGAATAGCACTAAGAAGACTGAATCAATCATTTATTTGTTCCACTTAAGCATTTAGTTATAATGTAAGTGATTCGACATAACGCTGTGCCTTAGTGTAGCCTTACGTATTACTACTTCCACTTAGAATGTAATCTTTACAATTGTTCATAATTGTTATCTAGTCATTAATATTTAAGTATAGTGTATGTTGAGATTTTAGAACGATTGGGTACCTTGTTTAGTACTTCAGTTTGTTCAATTTGTAAAATAAAATTTTGAAAATCTTGAGACAAAGACTTGTAATGTAAATAGATAAGCTAGCACCCTAAGACAGATTCCTAATATTATAAGATTTTTTATGAAATAGTTATAAAAAATACCAGTACACCATTTGGTTGTATCTGTCATTAAATACATTTTTTATAAATTCCTACTTATGTTTTTCAATCACCCATTTTAACCTATCTACACTAAAATATGCAAGAGAGTAAGCTATTAGTGATGAAAAATAAGGGCCACTCTATCCATATTAAATTATGGCATGATACTAAAAATAAAATCAAAATTGCACTCATAAATCTTTGCATACCTCTCGACTAATTTATACGATAAAATATTCCTATTTTAAGCTCGTGTAGATAAGTGCTAATAAGCGTAAATGAACAAGCGTGATTTATTCCCAGTACTTTACAGTCTTACATAGACACAGTGCCTCTCGAACCTCTACAAATATACTAAAAAAAGAATATATTAAGGACTAATTGGTAAAAATAATGAGGGATACGAGTACATTGAGAGTTGGATTTTGACAAATTTTTGTCAGTCACAATAGGAAATAGTTGATTCTATAGGTCTAATGATTGATTGACCATCTAAGCTAGTTAATTTCATGGTCATCAGGCATATCTGGCATATTTTTGAATCTTGAAGTCAAAACGTAGGTACTATAAAGGAACAACGGGACTTTACGGGATTCCACGTAAAATTGCGTTCTAGCCGCAGAGCATAGATAAACAAATAACGACTGGCTGGTAACGTTGGTATCCCATCGACTACAATCACTAGAAGAACCTGTTTCTCTTAGTTAACTCAGAATTGCTCACAACGATAAGCAGCTGATACACTCCGTGTTTTCTTATTATCACCATCTTACAGAAGTTAATCTAAAATTCACACCTCCATTATTTATCTTTCTCTAGTCATAACTCTAGGTAAAACAAACAAGCTAGGATTCGATTACTTTACTATAAATTATCACCCACACCATTGACATCTATAACTTGGGACTGCCAATGCTTCATATGTCCTTGAAATAAATAAAAAACAATATTATCTACGTACGTTTGAATATACAAATACAGAAACACAGGCCGTTGCAAAATTAAAATAACAAAAGGTGCTTTTCCCACACGTGCCTCAACTCAGGTTACATTTTGCAAAAGAAAAATAATAACATAGAGGTACTCGAAATATACGAAATGGGGGGCCTAAGCATACATTGGTGCATTTAATTTGAAAAAGACAATTCATATGTACTGCAACTGGATCACGTCGCGTACCGCCCATCGAAATAAAATTGCAATAGTAATTTTTGATAATGGAAGGGAAGCACGAACCATTATGGGTGGATATTTCCGTCGGAGGATATTAATTGTTTGAACTTGTTCAAGTTCTTTACAAGTCGAGATCTGCTAGATATGACAGGAACTTGACGAACACACCTGTGGATTCGCGAATGCTTTGTCGTTCAGTCTAGTTAATGTTCTTAAGTATTAATTGTTGGTTATTCTGCACTGGCACATCCGTTTGCAACAAACTTGTTTCTCATTATCTTGTCTGTCTTGTTGCATACCTACCTAGTGTCTACGTTCGTTTATACAGCAATTATCACAAACTTGCAAAAAGAAATGTTAATTTTGAATTCATTGTCAAGTGTTAAATAATGGGAGCACCACTTAGTTTCTACGATTAAGAAATAGTCTCCCAATTATGTAGGTTCAATTTTTTTTAAATCCTTAGATAATTATCAAAATAAATATTACTTTGCAAACTTTCTAAAACTTTAAAGCTCGTTCGAATATCGAACGATGTGAATCGGCGGCATCAAACGCTGCGCTTGCGCCGCCCCGCAAAGTTTGGCGGCTGCGTCAGAGTTCGGCGCGCGGCGGCGCTGTCTCGTGCGCGCTCGGCTCCGCTCGTGCGTTTACGAGGCACGCGACCGTCGCGCGCGCAGCCCGCACAGCTGCCTGCGACTGGTGACCAGTTGCCCAGAACAGATTGCTTGGATGAGATGGAAATTATGAAATTGGTAAACGTGATTTTTGGCTTATGGATTTGGTTTCTGAATTAATCATTGTGTGTTTTTCCATACAATTATGTAAACTGTGGTTTCAGTTTTCATATCTATTATATGTTTGTATAAATTGTAGCAGTTTTCATGATACAGTTGTTGTAATTTGTCTCCATAAGTATTTGTAAAAGCCTATTTCAGAAGCCACCACCCATGAATTCAGATGACACTTAAATATTTTCAAACTTTTGGGAAACAATGGAATCGTAAATATTACCAAATTGTATTTGGCCCTACTATATAACAGACTGTGTTACCGATATTAAATATTGTGACATGAAGGAAAATTACATCGATATTTCCTTTATTTTTTTCCTTTATATCTCCATTTGCGACTTGTAGGTTTGACTCTGAAAAAAACAGAATTCTGGTTACAAAATGGATATTTGACACCAATTTTTTTTTACAAAAGCTTCTCAATATTCGAATATGCCAAGTGCCTCCAAGGGCTGGCCGGGCCCCAGGGACCCCTGGCCTTGGCCGCAAGTGTTACGTTGCCGCCAATAAGCGTGTGACCTAAATCCCTTGGCGGCGCACACGCACAACACGCTGCTATTTTCGAATATCGATCAAGTTCAAGTGCCACTACATTTAGTCGGTGTATTTGTTGCCTTTTTGGTCTTTATTTGTAACGTTCCCTACGGGCATGTGCTGTGCAAGTACTCGCTGACTTTCCATGTGAAAATAAAAACACCAATAAAATAACTTCTTGCATAATGATGAAATGTGCAACAGGTATTCGTATACCTGTAACATAGCAAACATAACATAACTGTAACATGGCTAACATAGTCAAAACGAAATATAATTCAAAGTAAATAAATGCTCATAATGATGAATGGTGATTCATATAATTACATCATTTATAAACTTTTTTCGTAATCAAAGAGTAGACAATCCTTAAAATTATTTTCATTGCAAAGAATTACAAAAACGGTGGTCCTGATGAATAACAACAGTTATACGCACTTTTTATTTAAATTCTAAAGATAGTTTCAAACACGCCGATCTTCTTTGAATTTGTTGAAGCAGCGATATAATATAAATACTGGATTCCAAACGGGACGCACAACCTGTAATGTCCACAGATAATGTCCTATTCAATGACTATTTAATTAATCAGTCGGCTCAAAGGTGCCATAAATTCGGAGTCCGCAATAAACCTCATTAATGGCCTTTAATGAATTGGAACTCAGTAGCAGGTAGTTTTATCTAAAATATCTCGAATACCTCCGCCGAAATTCCTATAAAAATAACAGTTACATCACAGGGTATCATGTCACCGCTCTCTGAGATGCCACCCTTAAACTTTGCATTTAATTGCCACTCCCAAAAATGCGACCTTTGAATTCTTTACGGTCTTTCAAGGAACCTGGTTTTTTCATACATACGTTCAAAAATGAATTTAAAAAAATTAACAAATCATTTTATATATGGCTGATTTAATAAAAAGCAGAAGTTCAAACATTAGTCAGTGGTTGTTATTATAATTTTATGTCTAATGGCACTGCACTTGCTACATAAAAACTTTTGTAAATTGTTGGAAGCTGTGGAGTCGACGAAAGATTCTCTTTGCGATAGTAAAAAAAAACTATTTACTTATTATACGGCCTCTTGTGTGTGGTAAACAATCTTAATGTAATCGTGCAGGTTTATTTATACCTACTTGTGATACATACGCCCATTAATTTTATCGAATCACCAGTTTAAATCTCACGTGACATGGCGAATTTCTGATTTTACGCATTTCCCAAATATAATATAAAATTATCATATTCCTTACAGGCATCACTTACACCATTAAAAACTTAGCTCGTCTGTATTCAGTTAGCGCACTTCATCTTGTTTAAATCGTCGCATCATATTACCGAGCATGACCAGGGTTTTGCATACCGTTTTTTATTCACGAGAGAACCTCTCACATTCACAAGTTCTGAGTTAAAAACAAATTTGCAGCTTCAAACCCCTTCTCTATAATTTTCTCTGTTCGAACGAGTTATCGGCTTTAGTCAAAGGGTCCTCGTGTCGCGCTATTCAAATAATTAGGGCCGATACAACCACTTGCTTCGATCGAATTAAACCACATAAAACCGCCGTGAGGACTCGTTCATAACAAAAACTTCCAACCATCAGTGATATATAGAGCCTTCGCAAACGTCGACGATCATTTACACTTGTATCCAATAAAGCCATATAGAACTCTAAAATAATGATCATCCGTTATTACTGAATCCTCTCGAAATGTACGATATTTGGTGACGCCGATTATGTGTTTACGTTACCAATTTTGGGCGATAATTTTGTCGAGATCAAAATGGAAACTTGCATCAAGTTCATCGACCGGACCAGGTGGTAAGTGCCAGTAAACATTACTTATCAATAAACGGAAGAAATTACGATGCTATTGGTGTCAGTCAACATTGAACTGACCTCTCATAATGCGCTCTAGATTACGTCTAACATCAACAATGTCCACAATCAATTTAATTTTATCGGCGCGTGTGATCTGGACAGCTGTCAAAGCAATGATAACTATTTTAAAAGTATTTGATAGTCGAATTTACTTTTCTTTAACTTTTTAACTCGGACATTAAACTTACTTGGAATATTTACATACCTGAAATACAGGGTGACTAAACTTACAGACGCACTATTTACATACACCATAAGTACAGACACGTTCGCAATTGTCCAGGAAAACCTCGGCAAGAGGTAACATGTCATCCAGATCGACTCTAACGAAGGTTTATTCAAAAAACGGTGTTCGCCGCCGGTGGTCCGATGCTGTCAACGCAACCCGTCTACGAGAGACAGGGCTCGTTATGCAACAATACCGATGTGAATTACTTTACAAAGCAATTATATGCCCAATAGTCGGTAAATAATCCTACTAATTGAGCTAAGTTCTAATTGGCTGTTATGCATGTGTAATTTGTTACATAACAGGACATATGTTTCGTGAGAGTACTGGTGGAATTTCTTACGAATATGGTTATAATTCATGCTGTTTAAAAGTTCTCGTCACGTAGCTCATGAAGAAATTTGCCTAAGGATACGTCTTTTACCGGAAGACGCTTGCATTTCTTCAAAGGGAACATTACTTCAATTGCTTCCAAAACCGACCTGTAATTGGCGGTGCTGATCGACGCATTGTATGTCATAGGCGCTTCCACAACCTGATAACTAACAATCATCAAGTATTTGAAGCCAATTTCCCCTTTCACGGTTATTAAGTTTAATGTGTGCGGATCAAAATTTGCTAATAATGTACCACTTTGTTCTGTTCAGTTTCGAGCCGCTACGGTACTTAAAGTATATTAAACGTTAAGGTGTTGGTACTGGTAGGCATTCATTACGATTGGCTCCGCCCAGAAGTCTGGTCTTATGCGATGAAATGTACGATTATAAGGCAGAAATCAGATACCAGGTAATCGTAGTGCAAGAAGCTTTTCCGCAATCACGCGATCATGCTGAAGTCTTGAGGCCTGCGTTGTATTAAAATGCATGAGTCGGGGTAGCAGCGTTTATTAAAAATATTTAAAAGATATTCCCACAGTGTTAATCAATGCTCTCATCATGATATACTGCTTCATAATCACGGAGTAATCCAGTCACATTTATCAGACGTTAACGAGCCGATAAATTGATCACTAGAGATAGAACTATTCACAAACAAGTAACATTACAAAAATATCTGTTCAAAAGTAATTTGTTAATGCTTATTTCTAAAAGGTAGCCCGGTATAGCTCGGCTCGCTTTATAAATGTTTCATTGGATTTTAAGTTTGATAAAGAGCCACATTAACAAAGTGAGCAGATAAGGTTCAGGATATACTAATTCAAATCCAGTTTAAAGTATATTATCTTTTTTCTTTCGACTTAGATAACGCTATCTGGATCGGCGCCCCCACAAAATTTAATAATATTTTACGACATGTTTCTTAATTCATCAGCATCAGATCGTTGATGAAGTGGTAGAACAAGTTATTGATAAACAAAAAATAACTATTGGCGCATGTAATAAAGTTGTTTTATTAATGTTATAACTTATAATAATTTCACGGTTCGGAGGATCATTTCTGGTCATTCCAACCGCACTGCGCGGACGCAGATCATACACCACTATGTATAGTGGTCAGCTCAACCAAGTGCCAATGTCAGTGACATTCAAAAAACTATTAGTAAGTAGCGGGTCATTGTCTGGAAGGATTGCTCTGACCGCATCAATTTTCTCACTAATTTTCTATTTCACTGCGTAAACCAAGGTAAGGCACGAGTCACGAGTTGGTGGACCGAGACGGTAGTTTTAGAATATTTCCGAAATATTAGCTGCGGCTTTTGCCTTTGTTGTATTTTGATTATCGACCTATTTGTTCAATCATGTCTCGTCAAAGCGTCGCGTCACCATAAGGTTCAGAAAAACAGATATATTTACAGGTAGGTACAGAGAATGGATACGTAGATTCTTGAAGGTTTGGTTTGTGTAAGTATGCCTCCACATGGTTGCTAGAATAAAATTGTGAGATCAAAGACAAACTTCATAAAACAACAAAATCTTAATTTTCAAATTCCGTTGATCTACGAAAATGTACATCGAAAAAGTATCGATGAAGCGAGACCACCAACGTCAGGTGAGGTGTAAGACGGTGGTATCTTAATTAAAGGTTAGGAACTTGATCGCCTGCGTAGTTCCGGCACCGGCAACCGGCACCGGCAACCGGCACCGTGCCGTTGATTTTGGACGTAACCACTCTTTAAGCCCTAATAAGTGAATATTGAGATGTTCCGCAATGATTACTGATGATGCGTACAGTGAAAAACGCACTACGTTTAGCATAAATAAGTCTTTTTGGTATTTTTTTTGGTAAGGAAACAAGTTTGTGAAGTATTATTTAATGCCTTTTTTAATATCCATGGCGAGTATTTTTTTTATATAGAAAGCAGAACTTGTTAGATACATTTTCCGAAAGTATTCTCCTCAAGCGAATTCTTATCCACGTAATAAAATAGAAACTAGAACCCAGCTCGAACAGTTTAATTATTTAATGAACTGTAACAAATCGTAATGGTTATAATTGTCGTTAAGACAACAATGTGAGCCGGGAGGCCAACCATAGAGAATGCTGTGGGGGCAATCAGTAGCAATCGGTTAATGGGCAGTAGTCGCATATCGAATGAGACAATCAGCGCCACTGGTGTGGAAGATACGGAACTAATCGGGGTAGAATCGAGTGGTGGACAGGATTTGATTTGTCGGAAACTGCGCTACCAACTACTGATGGTTAAAAAGTGTTGTTGACTTCGCGATACTAGTTTATGTAAAAAATAGAAAATCGTTGCCTTGGTTTAAGGCTAAACTTTGTAAATTAGAGACAATGATCCTACTATAATATAATAATATAATCCTAATATAGCATATATTATATTATATAATATTATAAATGTAAAAGTTTGTATGTTTGGATGTTTGTATGACTTGGATTAAATTTGGCACACAGCTATTTTATAACGTGGATTAACATATAGGATTATTTTATCCCGGTAGTATGTAAGTACGTTCCCGTGGGATTATTTTCGACCTTCACGCAGGCGAAGCCGCGGGCGAAAGCTAGTTTGAAATAAAATAAGTTTTGGTTTTCACGTTAGTTCGTGCGCAGTGTGAGTATAAAATAAAAACAAATAAAAAATAAAAATAAAAATTGGAGAAATCTGTGAAAAGAAACAAAATACAAACGGGTAATCAAAAGTGTGATGTCTATTAGGTACTATAATTATTTTTCTGTACTACTTTTAACTTGAAATGGAGATATTCCGGTGGTCTCACAGAGGCTTGCGTCGAGATCAATGTAATGGCGGTGACGAATCGAATGGACCGCCGCTCACCGGTATTATTTTAATGGATTTATTACCATGCATTACAACCAACAAAAGATCTAATCCAATACGCTTATTAAGGCTTTTAGAGTTTTAATTGGATACATAGTAATAATTTGAAGAACATATTAAAATTCTAGTAGCTAGTGTGTAATTGGAACAAACTTGAAAGTTACGTAATTTATGTAGTGCATTTAGTTTCACACGCTGTCAGTCTCAAGTAATTGATTTTGATCTGACGCCTCTACATGTGACAAAATTGTTGGAATAGTAGCTCATTTAATACAGTTAATTTTATTTTATTTGTTATTTCGATTACCAGGTAAATCTGCAACTCTGTATCCAAATAATAAACGATTGCACCATTATCTTAACATTAAAAGTCACCATAACATCAATTAATCAATTTAAAAACACATTCAAAGCAAATAAAATCATTAGGGATTATTATTTCACGCAGGAGTATAAGTTTTAACGACGCCATTATTTTTAATTCACATCAGAGTCTTGAACAACTTCTCATAATCTGCCTCATGACTGCAATGGTAGCGGTCACGCATGCTCCGTACGATTAATTCAAGCCAATCAGGGGTTGATTACACGCATTACGTACTTACAAACTAATAAATGCAGCCATAATCCCTCTTATCCGTAAACAAATAAGTGTCATTTTAATAAAGCGTAAGTACATAAGGCTGTACCCAAGTAGGCCTGTGTTCAGAACCGGGTTGGTCTTTAGTAGATTTTACAAGGATTTCACGCGATGCCACTCGGTTCGACGGAGGCGTAGCATAAAATCTAACCCGCGGCAAACACTTACTGTATTACTTGAGAATCTATCATTATACCTTATTACTCTAGAATTTTAAATGGTGGCATACATTAAGCCGAGTTTCGCTTTAAGTAGATGAGACTTTTCAATTCTATTAGCATTTTATTGTCCGTGTTTTTGGATTGCCACCCATGATAGAGATCGATCTATCGATGACAAAAATCACCGAATAATTGTAGCCTTTTTCAATAAAGCATACTCAATAAAGCTGTCTTTGAGTTGTCGTCAATTTATTTTTCAGTAAGTATAAAGTCAATAAAATAAAAATCCTTACTTCGTCCTAAAGTCAGCTATCAACTTATCAGCTATACACACAAAACCAGTACCATCGCTAATCTAAGATTAGTTCAACCGTAGACTTAATGTTAAACGTTGTCTAACAATCAGTAATTTGAAACCCCACATTTTATACCAGCAGAAAACCTTTTCAACACAGCTTCCAGTTATATTTATACATACATACATACAAATAAATAAAATTGAAGTGTCTGTTTGTAATGTCAAAATAACAGTTTTTTACTAAATGCATATGAAAATATATACGATAAAAAAAAAACAATTTTAAAAAGTTTGTCTGTCCGGATAATCTCCGAAACAGCTCAACCGATTTTAACGGGAATTTCACTGGCAGATAGCTGGCTTTTTAAGGAGTAACTTAGGCTACTTTTATTTCAGAAAAAGAAAAGGAATTAGGCTCCATGTGGACGAAGCCGCGGGTAGCAGCTAATTCTTATTAAGAGGAGAAGCCAAGATCATTTTGTACGTATTTTTTCCCACATAACATTGATTGATGCTAAGTAACATTACGAAGTATAAGATGTCAAGTGCTTAATTAAGAAGATATACTGGATTCTGTTGCTTCAAAACATGGTATATCCATCCGTTAAACGGCACATCACTTACATCCTTCGATACATTTCTTAATGTCAGTTTTACACGTTATAATGTAAGTAAATAAATGCCACAAAAAATACTGTAAATTAAAAAAAAACGTAGATAACGTAACTAACGTTTTTTTTTTAATTCACAGTATTTTTGGTGGCATTTTTAAACAATTATTTACGTAGTGAACTTGTGACTAAATCATATTTTTTTGTAATCGTAAATTGTGTGTCTGTAATCTAATAACTGGATGAGAGTAAAAAAATATAAGTAAACAGGAACGAAAAAAAAATTGTTAGAATCGATTGAAAAGATTCTATTAATTACCCTTTAATATATTACCCGTAAACTTTTTCACACGTGGTAAGTATTAACTTAAAGCCCATTCAGTGTTCAATACGTTCGGTATCTGAACTAAGATGTATGGAAAGATATTTATCTTAACACAACGTCGCTAACGAACTGGTCACACATAAAATGTTCATAAATGGCATTAACCAATGCTATCTTTTGTTAGATGTATGGAACGATAGAAACCCGTTCTATGTCTAGATATAATAAACACGTGGTTTGTATATTGTTATGTTTAATATATGTACAGTTGAAGGATGAAAAGGTACGCAACTTTTAGTAAAAATTTTGATGCGTCACACATTGACGTTTCCACTACTGAGGGCGAATTTCACTAATGAAACTGAACACGATCAGCACATCTAAACCGTGTTCAAGATCAAGAGCGGTCAGTGTCATCATTGTTGTGGAATATTGACACTGACAGTTCTTAAACGCGGTTTAGATGTGCTGATAGCGTTCAGTTTCGTTTGTGAAATTGGCACTGAGACTGACGCTACCTCTCTGTGAGAGAGTATAAAAATTACATAATAATTGCATTCCTTATGAAAAAAAATATATACTTACAGTTCGAAAAGGTGACATTTTATGTGCTACCGAACGAAAAATATGAAAACCGCTCAACCTTTTCTTTCCGCGAGTGTACAAGTTTTCAGTGTAAACATATGTGGTCTGGTCTAACAGGCTGGTGTTGCCAAGTTTTGGATAACAAGGACTACTGTTAGGTAAATGCTGATTTATAGTGACAGATATGTCACGGTAGAAAGTGTCGATGTCGTTTGGACTTTTACTGCTTTACGATGAGGAAATCAGAACGGCACTTTACTCGCAATTTACTCAAATTTAATAACGTGAACACTACTCTTTTTGGTAAACGTTACTCATACATGAACAAATTTCCCTTCAATTGTAACCAACCTTTGTTCCCCGAAGGGATAGGCACAGGTACTTAGTACACCCATATTTTGCTAGATATATTTAAGGACCATGAAATACCCATCAACTGGTCACAAAACCAGACTGCGGCCTGCTACTGAGAAATTCTTAAGTATTATTTATTGAATATACAATACATTATTTACATTTCTATACTTATATAATATATATCGATATATAAATATAAATACAATCTTATTTTTTGTCTACCCTAAAGCCGAAAAAGGGTCATTGTACTCATCATTATGAACAACTTAAAATGTGCAAAATCAAGGCACTTTTTTTCTATGTTAGCCACTAATTGGGGAAATCACATTCATGTATTTTGTATACATATAAAACGTACAAAAATCCTGGATAGGTTCCTTTTGCGCCGGAGCTGGGGTAATTTTCTATGTAATTTGCGCATTCTCCTTTATTTTAGAATGTTTTATGTTCTTATAAATAAATTTCAGCATTATCTACAGAACTTGGCACCCATTTAGATCTCAATTATTTTGTCGGCGCAGTCGACAACCACGCATATTCTTAACATTGAACTTGACTTCCAAGTTCATATTTATGTTTTGATGGGATCTTTATTACAATAATTTAATTAATAAAAGAACATACCGCTTTTCTCAAAAAACAACATCGTAACAAATGAATGCTATAAAATTCTGTATTGTTTCGTTTCATAACATAAAATTATAGTTGTGTTCATTTGATGCCCGAACGTGGTACTCACGGCAGACGTTGTTCGGCCAAAATCATATTATTATGTGGTAATTGAATTAATTTGATAATTCTTAAAAAATATGGCGTCTTTAAAGGTGTATTGTCTTCGGGGTGAATGTATCTTACAACAAGCATTTAATGAATAATGTAGTTTGAGAAGAAGTCTTTATGAGTACCACTTATTAAGTTTGTTATATTGTTAAATATGGTTTTGCTTGTGGCAATCATTTTTAATTAAATTAATACTGCTACATGGTGAATATTGCGATATTTTACTTACTTTTATAGGATCACTAGTCTGTCTGTCCGTCTGTCACAGCCAATTTGGTCCGAATATAATGGACCGATTAAGTTTAAATTTGGTACACATATGTATTTCTGTGACCCAAACCCGAACTTGTAACGTAAATAAATGAATTTTGAATATTCATTCGGTCATTTATGGGGCAAAATTGTTTTTTTTTTAAGTTTTGTGAACTGTATCGTGTGACATATCAAATGAAAGAGCTTCTTGCGAGGATATTCTTTTTTTTTTATAATTTTAAAATAAATGCTTTTAAAGATATTTAAGAAAATAGATGAAATTGACCATCCACCCTTATCTCCGAAAACACAGAGCCAAAAATTTTGTTTGAAAAAAGTACAGAAAATAGTTCTTTGCTTATAGATTACAGGAAAACCTATAAGAAGTCTATGGTCTTAAAATAACGTGGTAAATCACTCAATATTGTGCGTACAAACTAACATTTGCAGTTGGAATGTATGGCGGAACAAGTTTTTGAACTACAATGTTAAGTTTGTTCTTAGAATAAATCCATCCCTACTACGGAACCCTTCATTGTGCATAGTCCGACACGCAATTGGCCGGTTTTTATTTTGTTTTATTTTGTACCGTTACACATTTTTAAAAATATTTCTCTTGCTTTTCGAAAAGTTCCTACGGAATGTAACTAAACAAAAAATTTATTAAATAAAGCTACCGATCCAAAATATTTAGGTAAGGTATAACAATTTTATGATTACCCCTATTTGTGAAAATTGGAATATTATTGTCACTTTTTGCACTATTAAAGGGTCCCAAGGGACACCCACGTCACTTATTACTTCCGATCACGGAAACATTGACACGAACGTTCGAAGCCCACACAAATTACTGAATGTTTACGATATAATCTATTTGGCAGAATCTTATTACTTCTCAATTTCTAACAATTGGACCTCCTGCGTTTAGCAGTCAGTAAATATGCCAATTTGTCACATATCAACCCTTATGGGTTTATTTCTAGAAAAATAAGATGTCACGTTGTGTGGGCAGATGCCACCAGCAGCTACCTTCCTGTATCACGCAGAGAACGGACATACGTTTTGACACCATTAGAGATACAGTGGAGATAAAAATAATCAGAGTTTGACCACAAGGTATTCCACGCACAATATTGACTGACAAGACAAACGTTGTAAAGGATTTTGAGCTCTGGGTCCACGCAGTTGAGGTGGTTTTGAAAGTATGCCAATTCGCAACAAAAACCATTTATCATTCCTTACCCCAAACATCCCTTTGTACTATCTCTGATCTACTTACTTGTGCTATTTTTTGCTCCGTATTGTTTCTTGCGAAGAGTAATGGTGTTTGACTTTTTGTTTTAATCCCGAGATGGGAGTGCAAATAAATTTAGCAAGAAACGGCTCTCATGGTGGTGTGGCCCTTATCTTGACGTCTGCTGGGCACCCAGATTAGAAGTGTTAAATCTACCCCAAAACATGTTTTCGATGTTAAGATTAAAATAACAGGATGGTCCCGTAATAGAACAACGTCAAATATGGCAGCTATTGTTCTTTTTGAAAAGCGAATTTGATGTGTGCGTTCCTGTAGTTCCTCATTATTTCCTTTCGATTTCAATCGCGGTTTAAATCTTCCGATATCATTAACGAAATCGAAACCTACGATGCGTTATGTGACTGAATGTCCTGCACACAATGCGGCCGTACAAAAGCGTCCAGGCCGCGCAATAAAAGCGTTCCCAATAAAAAGTAAAATCTGAGTAAAGGAAGTGCACGGCGGGCGGAAATGCAAACTCTCATTGTGCGAACTTGCACGTGTTCCGGAGTGTTTTGTGCACGCCCCTGCACTCGCTACCAAAGGCACCGTGAAAGCCTTCCCGAATGAAATTATGCTTATTTTCAGATATGACTTAGTGTTTAAGATATGGCGAGAACAAATAGTTGGCCTCACAATAGCTGTAGGAATGCTTGTGCGATGTAAAGCTTTTGATTGCATACTTAAAAATAAAGAGTTTCAAGTACCTATCAAGAAAGTATTTTATATTGAAGTCCACTGTTTCTTCAAAATCTATCAAGATAATTTTATGTTATGTAAGGTAAATATTATTTGAAATCTAATTCAACATTAAAACTCAAATCATTTTTTATTATCTCTATAGGTATACACGGAAGGTCCATTGGCGTAGCAACGACCACAAATCCACCTCACAATAATAGGTGCCTACCTACGGGACGATATATCATAGAGCATCTTCTATAAAGTTTTTTTTCAACATGCCCCAAAGTACGAAATGTACTTTTTCTAAAAGTAAATCTTCAATAAATGAAATAAAATACGAAATTTTCGGCAAAAAATTGTTCGGGCACACAGCAGGGTATGTTTGTGGCTTTGTCGCGCCCACGACTTGACAAAGGGCAAATAAGAGAACAGTACCGTGGTTCGATGAAAAAACATCATCTAAATACCGTCCTATTCATGTTTAAAAGCCGTAGAGAAACGCGCATTGTTCGCGGGTCGAATGCGGTGGCGATATTAGATTCGTATTATTTCGCGATACCAAGTGCATTTTAAGACGTTTCGCATTGAAGAGCCCAAAACCGTTAAAATCGATGAACGTCCTCGGACACCGCAATAAATAGCCGTCGAAGGAAAAATTCTGACATCGTCGATAATTTTATTTATGTCCGCCTAAATATCAAATGACCACACGGTCGGCGTATCAAAGCGGGTCCATCATACATACATCAGGGGTACCTCGGTAACTCTGTGGGTAATTGTTTGCAGAGCGTTAACGCAAACAGTATACTGGCTACATTGAGTATAAAAACTATAAGTTCCTCATAAACAGTGAGTTGTTTACACCGCGGCGGCGACGGCAGATTCGTTGTTTTTTTACATGTGAATTTTTTTCGTTCACCACCGTCGCAGGACCCGTGGCCAAATGTAATTCGACCTGATCGTATCTGGACACTTTTTGTCCTTGTGGTCAGAGACAGCTGTCCTATAAAGAGCCATGTTTTGAACATTGTTTATAGACTAGCGCCATAATGACATTGTCAATCAGATATATGTGGACCTTGCTCACGTGAACCACATTCTTTATAAGATGATTTTAAATACAGGAGATTAAGGAGCAGATTTCATAAATGATTATCAAAAATTTCATTTTTTTAACGGCTCTCCATGATTCTAAAACCCACAAACCGTAACAACTATTCCCGCTATTTAAAACCGTCCAAAAATTTTATATCAAGCAGCAAAAAACAGACTGGGTTAAAATTTCGCGCAAAAAACGGAGGACTTATGAATAAAATCTTAATCAGCGGCCAGGACTAAAAGGCTAGCAGAACAAATACGATGATTAAAAACAAATAGGTCTGAAAAAGAGGCGGACTGATTAATTTTGTGGGCGAGAGAGCCGCGCCTTCACCTGTGATATTAAATTGGCGAAGCGTTGTCAAAATTGACGCGACCAATGTCAAGGGTGACCATGAAGATTGGACTTACAGAATATATTTGAAAGACCTTCAGTCTCTTCTTTTTGATATATCATGTGATAAAATAGAACTAGTCGGTGGGAGGCTCAAAAATTATTGTTTTTAATTGATGCTAGACATGATTGGTGGTGGTAAAGTAAATTGAATAAAAGAGTACTACATGGATACCGACGGAACAATCTGTAATTTATTTTTATCGTTTAAATTCTGACATACCAAGTAAGAAGCAGTAAGAATAATCAAAAAGTACCTTAGTTCACCGGTTTTTTAAAATTCAATAATTCCAGCCGATTATAGAACGTGGTAAAGTGTTTGCCAAATAATTCTGAGAGATTCATTAGGAATGGTTACCCTACTTGATACATTTAACGGCTTTGAAACGCGTTATTAATATTTATAGTTTTAGTTAAACGGCTGTTTTTTTTCTTATTTGTTTAGCAGCACGGGGGGCACAGGTGCCGCCTTTGATGCACCGCCCATGATTGATTCAAGACTGAATTAAAATCCGCCGCGCGTTACCGTAAAATATACCGCAAAATTAGTATTAAAATTTATGACCGTACTCGTAAAATTGGCTTAAACAACTTAATTTTTACGATAAAGTTTATTTTAAACATGATATGTATGATACTATGAATCTATGTGTAAATTAGCAAGAAAATTACATGTTATTAAACAGGCAATATACGTACTAGTAACTTTAATAAATTGTCCCACTAAATACAGCTTATGACACTCGCGATGTAGACCTTTTTAATATTTAGAACTGCAATAATTTAATGTGTATCCGTTCCAGAAGAAATATGTGTGTGAAATGTAATCCAATTGCAATAATTCTTTACTATAACATCCTCTAAGGTACCTATTAAGTGGCTATATGAAACCAATTCAATTAATCTGCCCTAACACAGGCCCACATTCTGTTACTGAACATTTTAAATCGCTCTCCCTACCCTCCCGATTTTATGACGCCAATCAAGCCATTAGGCCTATTAGAGATCATTATGCCTATTATTATGGACCAGAAAACCCGTAGGAGCATGTCGTGAATAGTAATGTCGGGAAACACAGCTTGTACGACCAAATAGTATGTATAACATTATCTTATATGGACCCATAACATTTGATTGGATTTTATTAAATGTACGAAATCCTGTGCACTTATTGATTTAATTATAAAATAAGTACTTGATGTACTTTTCAGTATAAACCCGGTTATTTTAACCTGTGTATGTTGTGTTCTCAGTGGTTCTCACACATTTCGCAATTCCTATTAGTATATTAACGGGAACTGGCCGCAGGCAAAAATTGCTATAGTATAAAATGAATCAGTCCAATTACAGTCGTTATTGGTATTCGTTAACTCAAGGATATACGGTGCAATAAGATCGGAGCTACTTATAAATAGATTAAGTTTATAACCATGCCAATTTCAGTATTCAGGTAAGTTAAGTTTTACACTTATTTATTTAGGTTTGGTACTAATCGTGTATGAACTTAATTATTATTTGTTTGATGCTGATTTTATTAGAAACGATTACAACAACAATAAATGTTGGAATAAAAAAACATCCTACAGCTTCAATCCCTATTTGTGTTTTAAAGGCATAATAAAGTACCACAGATTCCAAAGCTGAAACATTTACAACTATTATATTATTATAGTACCTACCATAGGCACTATTGGTAAATTGGACGAACTATACCTAATTAAACATTGTTTAAGCGAAGTCAACATGATTTAACCATCTGCCCTCGTTAATTATCTTTTAGCGAATTTCTATGGCTTCATCTAGAACAGAATACGCTGCGGTAATTTATTTTGTAACAACAAGAAATTGCTAACAACGGTCATATTTCAATGAATATTCACAATTTTTATTGAAATCAACATCGCGAGTATCTTAAATACATTTTCAAAATCCATTTTAACTACCGCACATCCGCTGGCGCGCATTAATGAATGTAAGGCTGCTATCACACGTAACGGAGTCTGTCCAAGATCTCATTTTGTGATAGTCATCAGGAGGCGAGACTCGCCAACCGCCACATAATAACCCCAGCTACTTAATTGGAACCCTTTTCATTGATTTGTTAATGGTCTCGTTAATTTTTATTCGAATTATAAGCTACATTTTATGAATATGCGAATTATGATCTGATATAAAAATGCATTCTGATTCCTATTCTATTTTGAGTACGCATGTTCTTTGTTTTCAGTTAAGTTCTATTTTTTCATTTGTATCATTGAATCTTATTTCTGATGATAAATAATATATCGTAACTTCAACTTAAATGAAGAAATAATATATATCGTCCGCTCCCAAAACTAAACGACCCGATACAATATTTTATAACGTAAACCGTTTGAACCCTAATTAAGACGTTTGTGTCCGAATAAAAAGTTATACCAACGAGAACTACCGCCGGGATATACTGCGCCTGCGCCACGGACACAAAGCGACCGAACTAATAGCGTCCAAATCCAAAATTTATTTGCTCTTAAACCCATCGGAGGCTCAGTTAAAACAGGGCATTAATAGATGTTGATTGGTCGAAGTGAAAGCCTTTAGATGAGAATGCTCGAGCACAACTCATCAAATTTGCATTTGGTTTGTAAACGGTGCCTCTTTGGACACTAATGAGGTGTTAGAGAATTAATCCGTGAGATCTTCACTCAGATAATCAAGATCTTCCCGATAAATGGTAATAGGTGGGTTTTCATGTGACATTAACGAGTGACTTCCGATTTAGTCTTTTCATTACGAACATCTACTCGTAACATAGTCTGGCTAGTTTTAATTGCATCTATATTTCCCTAAGATGATAAACAACTTCCTATTCGTTAAGATTCCCTTCTTTATAACGCCGCTGCTATGTTCCGCGTCAGTAACTAAACCCACTCCTGTGTCAACGACGTCAATTGTGGTCATAATTGCACCATTAGGAACTGTGAAAGTTATAAATCTAACGATATCGGCGGCGGTGATACAAAATCAATCGTTGGTAATGGTGGGCACTGATCATGGCTAACAAGCGGCACGTGATTATTAGGCCAATCACATACAAAAGCGGGAGCAGCGCTCATAGTTTTGAATATCGGCCGTCTGATCAATATGGTTATCTTGCCTAATGGGCCTACGATGACTTTCTATAAATTAATAACAACAAGCTCGTGGAGCCTCCGATGATTGGACGAGGTTAATGAGGAAGCACATCTTCATCTTTGCCTCGTATTAAACGTGTGCGTGTTTTTATTAAGTTCTGTTTCATTTTTTTTTACTTTGTTATAACTTCTGTTACGTCCGGATACGTATTGATAGCATCTTTATAAATATGACGTGTAAGTTTATTTTGTAAGACATCTTGTTCAGGCTGCATATAATTATTTCATACAATTTCTTACACAACGGGTAACTAACTACTGAGAATCCTCCGATTGTAAATCATGGTTGTAAAAAGCTTTGTTATGGCAATTTATTATGTTTAATACGGTAATTTTTGTAAGCGTTCGCCATAAATATTTTACAACTGAATGATGGTTTTACTGCTGTTATTGCAGTGTTACTTCCTCTCCCGGTGACTCGGGGCGATTCAATGCAACCGGAAAGAATTTGTTACTCCACAAGTGCATTGTCAGGATTGTACAACGGCGGTCTACTTTCGATCAAGTTAATTTGAATAGCCTGTGACTGGGACGTTCCTTTATCTTGTCACTAACTTTCTACCCTATTCGGTAAACCTGACAAGAGTTATGAATTTATGATACATAGATGCAACAATCAAAAAAACATTGTCTTCTTGTGGAGTTCATAGAGTCGTTCTAGATTACTAGAATTAACGGTAGAAAGTTAGTGACAAGATAAAGGAACGTCCTTTATCTTGTCACTAACTTTCTACCCTATTCGGTAAAGCTGATAAGAGTTATGAATTTATGATACATAGATGCAACTATCAAAAAATGATTGTCTTCTTGTGGAGTTCATAGAGTCGTTCTAGATTACTAGAATTAAAAAACGAAATGCGTCGATTTGAGAACCACCTCCTTTTCTCGTCGGTTGTTTGAAAAAAGAATGTTAAAATCCGTCATTTGGCTTTAATTATTTTCAGCAACATCTAATTATCCCACTATGTGCCAGTTTTGGGTTTCTATGTGTTATAAGACTTCAAGGTTGTTCTTTTTTTTTCAGGAAACATAGTCAACGGTCAAACTGGAAGCACGAGTCAGAACAAGCTTAACCTAATTCTATTGTGCGTTATTTTCTCAAAGGCTTGCGCCGCGTACTCTGAAAGCCTCTTCACACATCTGGTAGCCTCATTGTATTATTTATTTATAATGTTGGTAACAATACGTGACACACTCCAAGTGCAAATTGTTATCTAGTGAAGGACATCCACAATGGCACACGCCTCGAAATTTCCGTATAATTCTACCTTTTATCTTTAGAAACCTTTGTGGCTTGAAGTTGGCCATTTATTCTCAATTATTGTTTCTTCGCCGGGGGGAGTAGGTTGCGAAGGTGTTATGTTTGCTTTGATACCACTTTGAATTCATTATTGAATAATAAATCTTATTCTAACCCCAAACTAATTTGAAACTTACTCCGCTTCTGCAAGATTGAATTTCACAGTGACATCGTGTTGGAGTTATGACTTTCTGAGACACAGTTTTGTGGGGTGTAAATTGTGAATGAATAGGTTTTGTCGCGTGACAAGTGAAGCACTTGTAATGGGCCAAATCGGTACAAAGTGACTACTCCTCGCCTGTGCCCAGTCATCTGTTACAATATTTATTTAATGAATGCCGACTTCTTTTATGAATTCACCTACATAATGAGTGTAACATAAATAAAATCCAACGTATAACGGTCAATATTTTTTTTCAGTGTATATTTTTGCGTTACGAATCAAAAGCACTATGTAAGCTTACGTACCTACCTAGGTAAAATAATAGGGTTTCCCCTCAGTCGTTTCCCACAATTTACAGAATGATAACAGGAACAGAAGTTCGTCTTTTGCATTCCCAGATCAGTGCAAAAATATTCTTCAAGGATAAATAAAGTTATTTATCCTACAATTTGGCATTTTCGTGCAAAACAATTACTTTGGCCCGATTGAGGTGATAACTTGTGCACTGTGCAGACTGGACTAATTGCCCTGGTGTCGAGAGTGCTCCAGTTTAATTATTGAGGTAAGAATTTCTGATACAATCGCAACAATTAACATAATGAATTTATTTGAGACTCTTTCTTCCTCTAATTTATTTATTTGCGCACTGATTTCTTTGTTTACTTTTTTTCAGCAGGCTCCGATTTCATGTTGGTATAAGAATAAATTAATCAAGAATTATATAAAGATATTATGAATTTTTACATTAATTCTAAACACAGGAGATGCTAAATAGTTTAAATATAAATCTTTAACTATAGTTGGAAAGTAAATAAAGACAACTCTTGCTTTCAACAATTACTGACAATGACAATCCCAAGAAAAACAACAAAATCAAGCTTGCATTTGAGAGTCGCAGTAACCCCCAAGGCCACCATCTGCCATTGAGTGGAGACGAGCAGCGCGTGATGAATGGCCGATCTAAAAATTTACAATTTTAAATGAGTGTTACAATTGAGGGTTTAAATTACAAATCATGGACGCACGCGGAAAGTCGTGGAATGTATTTTAGTCGGTCCCGAAGCTCTCACAATTGCGCACACGACTGTAAACAATCAATTTCAGTCGAATAAATCTTTAATACTTTGTAGAGAGAATTTTGATTTATGATCGTGACTGTACAAAGGACGCCTAGAAAAAATGCAGAAATAGACTAAAAAAGTGTTGTAAGATATTTATTGAGGGCCCTATAAGAATTCCATGATATATATTATCTGATACGTTTTTCCGAAATATTTTCTATGAAATTATAATACGTTGGTAAATAAAAAAGCTGACATATTTGTATTGAAAAGAATTTTATACGACAGCAAGGAATTCTGAAATTCTTTCTGTCATTCTGGGTGATGTTGGTATGATATACTATTTTATGGTATCGACGCGTGCTTTCGATTTTATTATTCTCGTATAAGAACCTGAATATATGTACGCGGAATAATCAAATGTAAAGTGTTGTTATCAGTACAAATTTCTAAGTAACACTTCCTCGGCGGCCGCGGTGTCGTCTTCTATCTCGAGTCAATATTGACCGAGCGTGGGTGTGAGTCGATTTAAACGCAATCAATATCGAGTAAGCACTGAGTTGACGACAGGAAGGTGCTTCAGTGCGAGCGATCAGCGACAAATTGAACAATTTGTACCACCTACTACACCGCGCTTTAAAATGTTTTCGTAAAGGCACTACCAACTCCACTTGTAATTTGGGAGATGTTGATTTTGTGTACCTGTACGTGTTATTCGATCTCGAATACAGTCAAAATAATCATTAATATCCCACTAAACGTTTATTGAACCAAACTATCAGTAGTAATGTCAACATATGAACACTTTAAGATGTCTTGCTTGCTTCTGGATTTTTATTAAATCAAGCTATATTTTTCTTGATACATACCTTACATATTAACGGTAGTCTAAAACAACCATGACCTTTTTTTGGCACGGAAAATGTGTTACCTTAGTAGCCCTCTCCCTTCAATTAATATAGTATACAAAACAACCTATATTCATACTTGTAGATCAGATATCGTTTAATGCTAATTGCTTGACCGACACTTCAGAGACAAAACTGTTATTTCATCAGGGCTGTAGCACTTGATATTTAAATTAAGAAATCAACGCAGCAATTAAAAATCAACAATGTAAGAAACCAGGGATCCGCAATTAGCATTCGGAATCAAAGTGTTTAACTAAATGTCTTCAACAAAGTACGCAGGAATGGCCTCCCCGCTGGCGAATAAAAAAAGATGATATCTTACTAATGTTTACGAACAAAATTATACAAAGTAATTATTCGGCTTAGCTTTGAAACGCATCTCTGGGACAATTATTGTGATACCATCGTGGACGTCATCAACACAAGTACTGGATTAAAATACTAAAAAGATAAAGCCAAGCCTGATTAAAGTCTACCTATTTATTGATGTTTGTAGCAGGTACCAGAGCAGTTATAGCCTAGTGGTGTGACCGTCAGACTGCCAAGTCATAGGTCTCGGTGCGTTGGGTTCGAGTTCGAACCCAAGGCCTCTGACTTTCCGGAATCATGTACGTATTGTATTATTATCACTTGCTTCAAAAACGGCAAAGGAAAACATCGTGACGAAACCGGCATGCCTCAGTGATATTTCTCGACATCATTAATTTTTTCATCATCATTTTTTTCTTTTTTTTTTCCAAATCAGAGGCCCATGGGCGGCTTTAAAACTCTGACACCAGGCTAGTCACTAACATCACGAAAAGAAGAAGACCGGATTTTTCTTTGACTTATTTATTCTTAAACAAGACCGCTTCAAACAAGGAATGTTATAAGCGGAAATAGATATATCAATGCGTAGAAAGCAATTAATTTTAATTTAGTCCTACCAATGTATCAGCTACATCATACTCTATTTTACTAAGAATAGGCGACACTACAAGGAATTTCAGTTGAATAACATACGATATAAATAGCATCAGGACATTGAATAGCTAAGGTTAAACGGTTTAGTTGTGCAACATATATTAATAACATACACTCATAAACTATTTCCTTTTACATCTTCACAAGACTATATACCACAGTACTTTTAAATTAAGGATGATATTACTTCGCAAAGAAAGCAGTCTATACGCCGTTACAAATTAAGCGCAGAGGCAACAGTACCTAGCGTCTTGACTCTTGAATTAATCTCAATTTGTAAGCCGCGTCTTGTCACGGTGTTTGTATAATGAAATGGAGCAAGTCTGTATCATTCATTAGAGTCGGACACTTCTATACAGTTAATTGTTTGAACTTGCCCGGGCTGCCGTTTAACATCGTCTCGGCTAATCAAGCCACGGTTAACAACATCCGCTCGGCAAGTGGCCGGCCGATGACTCGACGCATCACTCGATGATGCAATTGTCTCGAGTTCAAACTGCTAAGCACAGAATCGCGTCTTCAATGCTCACAACTTCCGATTGAGTGTCAAGGATGTTTTGCTAATGTCAATCGAGTTGAACTTGTAAGTCGAATGCATTAACTCCACTAGTCAAACGACAGACGTCATGTGATAAATGGAGTTGTAATTTATTCAAGAGTATTCTACGAACTCGATTTATCAATGGAGTCATCAATTGATCGCATGTATCGATCGTTAGTCTTGTGATGAATTCATTTGGGTCAGACTGATCGGAATGAGTCATAAACATGTTTAGTGAGAGGAATATAATAGGTAATAGCAATTATAAGCAGGAAATGTTATAATTTCAAATGGAAACCATCCGAGTTTGCTGCTATTTTATACCCTCGTATAAAATACCAGCCAGCGTAACATATTCAGGATATTGGTGAAATGCATCCATATAATTTAAGAAACCTTCGATTAATACTTATGTGAATACTTTTGTGAGTACCCTGTGGTCATTGAAATGACTAAAGAGTCAAACTCTTAAATTCTACAGAAGGAGAGCAGCTCGATGAATGAACGTTCACGAAACGACTAGTGCTGTCACAGCGTACCGGTTTGTATCGATGTCCATTTACGACGTAAAATTATGAAATACCTACAATATTATCAACAAACCTGACCTACCTGAAAAGAGAACAACGACCTGAGCAGCAATAATAACATCTTCTTAAGATTCCTTTTTTTTAAGTTTATATGCAGTTAACCTGACACTTGCAACTTAACAGAAGCATTCCTACGTTAGATTCTATGGGTAATTATTATCATTCTGTCCCTTTGGAATAATTGATTGGATACATCTTAGGGTTATTGAGAGAATTGAAAAATGCCTCGCGGTGTAGCGCGAAGTATCACGAAGCAGCGAGGCGTGGTGCTTGGGGCTGCCAGCGACTTCACGATGCGCCTCGCGACTTCGCGCTGCGTCTTGCGGCGCCGCGCTGCGCAGCGCGAAACCACTAGCCTCTTCAAGCATCATCACGTCGCGTCACCTCTCGGTGTGAACTGACCCTTAGCTAGAAATAATCAAAGACATCGTGAAAGTAAAAAAAAAACATAGTTAATGAAAAGATTACTCAAGCAAGATGCTAAGGCGTGATATACTACCTTCACAAAATGTTTAACAATCTATAAAATTAAATTAAACTTACCTTTATCGATACCTTACTTCAATCCCTATACCAGAGACAGGTCCAGCAGCGGGTGCATCAATTAAACCGCCCGCTATTACAATTCATTCACGATTATTGTTGTTCGGCGCTGCGCCCGCGCCGATTCTGACGTCGATGCGACACGCGAATTGATACGATATGTTTTTTCGCATTGTCGAAATTCGAAATTCGTATTATTCTTTAACGGAAACTTGACTGAATTTCTGAATTTTTGGAGACTATAATGGCAATAACCGATGCTCCGAAATTGCAAAGTAATATCCTATGAGCTGAGCTTCAAATTTTTCATCAATGTATGAAATTATTTCTGTAAGAGTGGTAAATGACTAACACCTAATAGTAATCTAATGCATAATATTCATCAATCATTATCATCTTCGGTAACCTCTGTAACTGTAGATACGTCAAATGACACATATATCATCTCACAGCTTACGGAAGTCTGGCGCCACCAATTTGTTCACATCATCCGACCGTAATCAATGCACTTCCCATTTGATTATATATATATATAGATAGATATAAAAAATGCTCGGATGAAGCAAAAGTAATAAACTTAACACTTAATAACATTCAATATCGTATCAAGAGCACGTATAATTAATTCGCGCGTAGCAGTTCTGCTATGATAATCATTTACACCTTCACAAAAGTCATTAACAGAATTTTCCCACACGTACATTCCACGCAGGTAAATATCAAGATCGACGGCAAATTTTCTCAAGTAGGTGAACGTAAGGATGGTAAAAAAAGCGAAACTGTGACAGGAAAACGTCATTCAGCGGCATTGCGAACTCCGCCGTGGATTGCAAAACAGTAGATATCCTTGAGCCAAGATCCCGAGATGTTTATGATATTTCCCGTAATTACTGTAACAGTAAATAAACCATTTTAATCGTCCATACTATCGTTAATTACCTCACATATATTACAACAGTTCGTGATCTTTAACTTAATTCGTGCACTGTCGCTATTCGTAATTTTTTTAGCAAAAACACAACATAATGTTCCGATGAAATAATTATAGAAGATAATGGCACGTTTACTGCTATCATTTAAGCCGAATGAAATGTGAACATATATTTCTTTAATTGCCACATGATTCGGATATTTGTCAAACTGTTAAGGGGATTGATGCTACGTAAGCTTGTTCAATTTAAATGAAATTATTACTTGCCCACTGTTCTAGCAAACCATTGAAGGTGGAAGTACATTAAATCTCAAACTAAATTAATTTGATCTGGACTCGTGTTTTAATAATTACAAAAAAAAAAAAACATATACCTCGAATTGAGAAACAGTATCAATTACCAGCAATATGCTGAAGAAACTTTCTCATAAAATCAAGTAAATAAAGTCCAGATTAAAACCTCACCTGTTAGGGCTTGTTAAAAACCCATATTTTGAGCTAACCATAGGCTTCCGCGTCGAGTGCGGGAGAACCTTCGAAAAAAAGTAATTTCGTGTTACATAATTCTTAATTTTTGAATTTTTGAGATGAAGCACTTCACTTTTCTTCCTGAATCAAATTAATAGCGGCATAATAATGAACTTCGCTTTTACTTAATAACAATACCTCATATTTAGCGAAATCGAAGCAATTTATAGTAAGTAGAAGTATCTTATTTAATTTCATGTCCATCCTCTTGTTAGAAGATTTTATCTCTGTTATTTTGACCAATCTCATTCCTGCAAGTCACAGTCAAAGGACACGTTTGCTGATTAAAAAACAATAAATTTCCCTTAAGTATGTTGCGCCGAAAACTTAATAATACGAATTTCGGCTAATCTTTCGCTGACCTATTTATTATAGAATATCTTGCACTCAATATCTTGATGAAATAACTGTTTAGTTTTTTATGCAATCGTAAAATACTGCGATGTCTTTCAATAAAATTACCTGCTTTTTGTAGGGTTTTCGTAAAAGAAATACAACGTCTGAGTTTTGTTAGGAAGACATTTACAATTTCGGCCGTTATAATTGTATAGAATTTCTTTGTGAAGCACAAGAACAGAACAGTGAATGGAATAGAGTCGATCATTTCTAGTTTGAGCAATAATGAAGAGCAAAATGCATTCTTGAGGAAAGCTAAAATTTTTTGGCATTCGCAGGATTCTCTGAACTTTATTTTGCCAACGGCAAATTATATTAAATTTTTGGGGTTGCTGAAATAAAAGGACGGTTGAGGTGGCTACTCTTTTTTACAGGGACGCTATACTTTCATCCCTTCCAACCCACCGTTGACGTATGTAGTACATGTTGTGAACACACCCAACTAGGACGTTAACAAAAATGCAACCATAACAGGTAAAAGACCTATCCTACCTATAATATAATATATATGATTATATAATATAATTAATAATTAATATTATAAATGCGAAACTGAGTTTGTTTGTTTGCTACGCTTTCACGCTAAAACGGCTGAACAGATTTGGATGAAATTTGGCAAATGTAGACCATGACCTGGACAAGGACTTAGGATATCTTTCATTCCGATATTCCCACGGGATCGAGACTTATGCGGGTCAAACCGCGGGGCTCAGGTAGTTTAAAATATTTGTACTCCTAAAGCCACTCCAACCATTTTCGTCCAAGACGCGTTGTACCTGACATCACCTCGCGAGCGCTGAGAAAATCTTCCAAAACATAATCTATAATCCATCGGCAACACGTGCACAGGGCTATTATTGATTTTGCCGTTTTTTCTACAAAATTGCATGCCCGTCCCGACTTGACATTGAAAAAATATCTAGTAGGGTGCCGTGTGAATGGGCCTTATTATAAGCTTGCGCAATGACATTTGAGTTTTTGTGGAAGGTTCCCAGTCGCGTGGCGTTGACAGAGGAATGCGAAGGCTCCGTGAGTTATACATACTTTTAAGTCTGTATATTAAGATAAGGTCATTAATACACTCGTATAAATAAACTTAATTTTACTGCAGTTGAAATGATAAAGTGACAAAACATGGTAATGTTCTACAAATGAACGTTCACTTTAGGGTGATGTATGGTCTGTGATAACATGCTCGTTTATGTCAGATACGTTGTTTTAAATGTGTTCATTTATTTTACGATTTACATAAACTAATAAACTTTCAAAACAATTATCTAATAACATCGCCTTGTTCAAATTCTCTTTTTAACAAAAACAACTGTTAACTTTAACATCGATGCTAACAAATAAGTATCAATTTTCTAACTGGCCCTTGAAATTCCAGTAGCCACGTAAAAACGTTGGAAGAAAAACCAGACTTTGTTTGTACGGATGTCAAAATGTCAACAGATCCTGACTTTCGACCCGTCGATACACGGCTCCCGGAAAAAGCGTTTAAAGTTTCATATGATGGCATGTCACCCTTTTATAGAAAAACAAATATTGCTGAGCCCCTTGTTCCACTAGGATAAGCGAAGCGTATACGATGCTTGACTATAGAGAAAATATAGAAGCTATTCCTTTTAAAAAACAAACTGATGGTGAAAATCTGTGAACATTACAAGTTCATGACTATGTAAATAAATAGATTTTATTTTCGGTAAAGTTATTTTCTGTACAGTTATGTAGCTACAGTGAATACTGCTCGTATTCTTCAACAACATAATAAAAATCACTTTCATTACCGAGACACAGAACAATCACAACAAATAACTAACGTAAATTAATTACCTACGTAAATTAATTTATTAAATTATTTATTAAATACCTGAATGGATGTGCGTTAATACATACAAACTGTGCTAATTACGATGTGTTTAAAATATCGAGTAAAAAAAAAACACTGGAGACAGATCGTCAATTTTTTTTACAAAAGTGTGAGAAGAATATCCAATGTATATACCAAATGATAAAACAGTTACTTATCTCTTGATATCTAAATTATTGCATGTTATCTTGTAATCTATATATGTTGTAGGTAATAGTTTACTATGTATCGTTTAAATATATTTTAGAAGAACTCCGCTATTCACTTAGCGCGACAAATGAAAATAAGTTTTTACGAGTTCCAAAAATAGGTCCCCTTAAAGATTTGACTCGTAATATGACACAATACAACGCTATAGACACAATTGAAGATAAGATAAAGCGATGCACCTCTCAAAGGATCGACTCGACACTTATTATTCTATTACAGATTACAGGCGTGGCGAAGATAAACAAGACGATAGATAGCTTTAAAGACCGATGATGTCAAAATATTTATTATATCAATGAATTTATTAAACATATAGCGGCTCGAGCCGTGAGAAACAGAATAGGGACACATTATGAAGTGCATTCGGTACCAAATAAGAATGCATTTTAATCTTTTCTTCGATACGGTAAGTGTGAATTTATATAAGAAAGCCGTAAGAGATTACTGTAGGCGCCCGTGTATCCCGTGCTTTATGGTTCCTTAAGCTTAAAAAATAAGCAATAATCACATAAACGCTATCCTTGAATTACAGGTAGACTTGAACATTGCAGTAAAGATCCTTGCTTATGGCACATTTTGTGGTAGTTTATACAGCAAAAGCGATTTTATGCCATTTACGCGTATAATAACATAAATATTAGACAAAAAAAACAGCAGTCTTATGAAAAAATAATTTAAAACTTTCCCCAGTAGCAAAGGCGGGTTTTAATATAATTTCTGAGCAGACTAATCTTGTGATTTATATGACCTAGGTACCATATTTTAAATCATTATGTTGTTTTAATTGCTCAGTAAGTAAATAAATTGTATTGTATGGAAAATATTAAATTATCACAATAACTATAGACGCAGCAAGTTTAGTCTGTTTCACTTTATTGAAATACGATCTCGTACTCTACTTTTGCCGAAACTGATTCATTTTCAAGACATGAAAGTGCCAATTTCCAACTGGCATGGAACCGAAAACGAATATTTTACAATAGGTATTGTGAATGAATGAATGATAATTTACTTGTTAAACACACGTACATACTTGGTCTTCAGTAAAAATTCAATAGGCTCTCTATGTTTTGCCAGTGGAATACAAATTTTATAGTTACAGTAGGTAGGTACAATAATATTAAAATTAAATTCAGAATCATAATAAATTATTAAATGATGTATTTACAAATTCAGTAAGGTATTGATATATTATGAGGTATAGATGAATTAATATTTAATTCAATAAACAAATCACACAATATACAACAAAAACACACATTCATTACTTAGTCAAATTATAATAATATTATTGTCATTAAGAAATTGATCTACAGCGTAATATACTTTTACCATATTTTATTTTATTCATAATTTGTGTGCTAAAATCTCTCAGCTAAAGGATGACGTCAATCAAAAACTCTGTTTCTATTTTTAGTTTTTCAAATGACATGATACCAATTTTTATGACAATGCAATTATAAAATTAATAAAATGAAACCTCACACGACTCATCCGTTGGTAAGACACATCCGACATGCCGACTACAAGATTGATGGCATAATAAAATCAAGTTTTTATAACTAACATTATTGCTTTATAATCTCAAATTTGACTTTTATCTTTAGAAAGCTTGTATAATAGATAAACTATCTTTGGGGACACGATCGTGTTGATTAGTCAAACCAACTCATACAAGTAACATGTCCAATTAAGATATATAAATAAAAATAAGTTATTCATAATAAATTTTAAGAGTGGTTTTAAAGAATTAATGAGTTCTTTCGAACACCATCATGCGCTAATTTATAGCTGTTCATAATTACATTTTAATATGAAATGTCATATAATTCCAATAGAGATCACGAGGGAGATTAGTAGAAAATAAACTTTTATAATCAGAAAGAACACTTTTCGAATATTTCGTTTTCGTAAGACGCCTATAAACCGTGACGATTATTGGACATAAATTTTATTAACATTTGAATATATTTTTGACATTTATTTCAGTAATTATAACGACAGGCGTAGGCAGCTAATTATAACGCTTCATTAAAGATATTATGTATTTTAGTGGGTTTCAAAATACAAACAGTAAACACTTAATTTTTTTACTTTTCCGTCGCGACACCTGATAAAATTATGAACAAAATTAACATGCAAATTATAAACAGAACCGAAACTTATTGAATCTCAAGGGGAAAATAGTTAAGGAAGATCATACAATTTTCGTACAATGGTGAGGAAATTCAGTCTACGAATAGTTTACAGTATGAGGACATAACTAAACATGGACAAATCTATGACATCTATCATTATGTTACCTTATCGAGCAACAATATCCTCGGAACAACTTTACTTTCCCAGATCACAAAGTATAATAACAATTCAGCAACCTGTAAGAAACTGCTCAATCACAAAATCAATTCAATGTTCATACATGTTCAGTACGTAACAGTGAATGTTCACGATTCAGAAGCGGCATCCGCTTCGCGCCAATAAATACCGGAGATGAATGGTCTATGCGTGAGTGTACTATCAGATGGCACCAACCCGGCAATACAGCGTGTTGCAGGTTTTTGCAGCCGCTGCAGACATGTCACCGTGCACGCTGCTTGCGTGCTTACATGCCTATTCGTCATTTTTATGACGTAATATGATTGCGTTCGGGACGAAATTGTTGGTGTGTGTTGTGATGAGATAGACGTGGCTTTTTCAATTTTTTTATTTTTTTTCAGACGCTCTAGCATATCTTTGGCGTTACTTGAACCCCTCACATGGTGTAAACTTGCAAAAGCTAATAAAATTGTGAACCACGGAACCTTTTGCAATAAAAATGACACTGAGTACTAATTGGGAAAACGCCCTTTTCCTGGCCGTTCTAATCTTATTAAAATATTTTGTTTCCAATAGCTTCTTACAACACCCGTTGGCGAAAATAGATCTTCATCTTTCATCGTTTTAAATATGTGCACATTTTATGTCATTAGTGTTATACGAGTGACGAGACTTCTGTCGGTAAGCCCTGCTACCAATCTTGTTGACTATGTATTCTTTTTACAAAGGCTTTACTTTTGTCCAGAATGCCTATAAAATAATATTTATCCTTGTCTGCCCCTTGCACGTATCTGTGGTTCTCTGGTATCACAAAGCAATGTCATTCAAAGATTTCCCGAGCGAAGCATCTCTCGGACTACTGTACATCCATTTTTTTATATAAATAAGAATTTGTTCCTGGTTGACGAGTAAAGGAATCCCGCTCGTTCCCTTGTTACATACCGCTCCATCATAAAATGTAAATATCATCAATATCACTCATTTAAAGTCGCCGAAATAACGCAGTATAACAACATTTTAAGTCCCCGAACCGGCCAGTGTGAATGAAATGCTATTCATGCGCCCAATGCTTACCTTCGTACAAAAACCTTTCAATAATCAATCGTAACGGTAATTGTTATTAACTCTTCAAGATGCAATCACTTCCGGAAGGCTTGATTGTAAGATTCAGACGTTGGTCGATAAAATTGTTGATTTAATGTTTAAACACGTGTCAACACTTCCAGTTATTGCCATCTGCTCCTACGATGTCACCTGTAACTTTTTAAGTGGGGACCGCACACTAATGAAAAATTCGCGAAAGTTGAATCAGGATGTAAGGCAACATGTTATTTCGTATCTGCATCGCCGCTTCATGAATATACACGTGCCTTGATTGATGTCATAAAAAAAACACATGCTGGTTGATCTGGTTGCATTTTTCTATCTACTAATTATATAGTAGGTATTAGTATTCAGTTCACATTACGTATCATCTTAGTATTTATTGTGATCTAAAGGAAAATTAAAGTAGCAATACAGGAGCTTGCAGTCGATTATGCTAATGAAGTCGTAAGCACCTTCACCCATGAGCTTTAATAAATCTCATGTTTGATGGTAGGCCTCCCGATCTATTACACTATAAAATATGTGGTTAAATTAGTTTTTTGTTTGTTTGCTTATCATTTCATTTACATTAAAGTGACGTCAGGGTTGGTTCTGTCTCTAGGTTACATCTTTTTCTATTTCTAATTTAAAAGTAAATGCTGATACGATATTTGAGAAAGTAATTATACTTAAACCTAACTGACAAACAAATATTTACTACACTCTATTTAGGGGTATGAGGAACAGGGTGTAAAGTTCACTCATCCACCATAGAAAAGGGAGGATCCTCCGACCAGACGAGTGTCATGTATGGCGGGCAACTGCCCAGAGGTTGAAGTCGGGAGCTTGTATATAATTGTCCGCCGCGCGGTAAACTCTAATTGCGCGATGCAGGATTTGAGTGACGTCAGGATGTTGTGTGACGTCAGGTCTTTGATGCGTAGTACGCATGTGGCGATAGATGTAGATACCACCACACTCTATATCTGCTAAACCCTATGTAACTCTCGTATAAAGACATAATTCGGTACTGTGACTTTTAAATCCCTTTACTCCTACACAAGCTTTGCTACATTTCTTTTACTTTCAGCTCTTATTTTCAAAGGTTACGTTAACATTCAGATGCGATCACTAACGCTAAATTTAACGCGGGACACGCAGACGTGGCGGCGGCTTTGGCTCTTTTTGGCTCTTCGAAGAAAACGATACCCCATTGTTATGCCTGTTACTGAGTGTACTGTTACACTTCTTCATGCCACGTTACTAATGTTCTCTTTGTATACGTTTTTGTATCTCAAGTACCGGCTCTTCGTCAATGGCTGCATTATATTTGCGAAAGTTCCATGCGAAAATTATTTTAAAATGTAAAGACACAACTATTTTGTATACTTACATATTTTTTTTCAGTAGGTTAGTAGGTGGTTAGGTAGTTATTTAACTGTGGTTCAGCAACTATAACCTACACCTAGGTACAGTATGTCAATAGTAACATATTGACCTGGCCTAGCATAGTACGGATTTTCAATAGATTATGAGGCCAGGTCATACTGGTTTTTTTTATCACTGACATACGGCCTACCGTACCTCCCACGTCCTACGACAACTGGTAGGTAGTACAGTACCAACAAAAACTAGAAAAGATATTACGATTAACGAGCCCAGTAATGTTTTGCAGACATCATTTAGTTTCAGTAGGTACAGATTGCCGGATGTGGCAAGCCATTTCCCTGGCATAAATCTTAAGAGTGCTTTTATGGCATCATTCACTCGCTTGGCTTTGCAAAAGTAAAATCAACATCAGCTAAAAAAAGAAGATGCACTTTCTTAAAGTTTACCATGGATAAGTCGATACGTTTCATGCCGACGGTACACACCACTTTTTTTGGCGTTTGACGACGTAGCATCTGGTATTCGGGCCCAGTTGACTCGGGCCGAGCTGTCACTGACCCAGTACAGTTACCCTGAATACTATTAATGTGAGTAGTTCAATTATTTCCCACATGGCCATTAAATAAATCCTTTCACTCTTTTTTCAAAGGACACTCTCGCCACTTTAAGTCGTAAACAAAACCGAACAAAGATACAGAGAGCTAAGTAATGACAATTTACTAGTCCTGCGATAATAGAAACCCGTTTTACTTCAATACCGCGATTCTTACTTACGCAGGTTGATTAGGCGCTTAACTCTGTGTTTTACTTGAAGCTGGGCGCAGACCTGGGTAATGACTGTCTTATGATAGACTGTCGCTTTTTGAGCACGCACATTTTCAACAATTAGGCACTGTGTTTTTGGCAAAACAGAACTGTTCTGACTCTGGTCATCTGAGCTGAGGGGCAATTCTCGTATTTTTAAGAACGTCGGACTATGATTGTCGCGAGATGAGATTGCGATTTAAAATTGAACGGTTTTTAAATACGAGAATTGGTCTTCTGAGTCAAGACCAATAACCGATTTTTAATAATTTTATACTGAAGATCACGTCTAAACGAGTAGTGTTAATGATTTGGAAAAAATATATGTTAAATTAGAGCATTTTTTTAATAACTTAATATAGGAATATTTTAGATTATGTTTATATTTCATAGTGAAATTAATTTGTAAGTTATGTCTAACGCGGATAAAAAACTTAAAATCACGCAAAATCTATCAAGCGTATTTTTCTGAAACCTCCACCATTTTAAAGACAATTTAATTATTGATATTTTAAAATACGTGTTTTATTAATATACTTTTTGTTTTAAGTATAATAAATTAATAATGCGTCTTATTTGGGAGAGCGCTCCTTGATGAAATGAGCTCAGTACAAGAGCTCACGCAAGCTAACCACTCAAGGTCACTGGAAAATATCTGTCTTTTAATTTAAGGCTCGTGCAGACCAGCGCGACATGACGGCGCGACGCGACTCGAACAATACAATTTCTAAGAAAACTTCACGGTATAACAATAGCCAGTGTCGCGCCGCGCTGTCGCGTCGCGCTTGTCTGTACGAAGCCTTAGACTATCACTCTATGGAAACAATGATCTACGACAAACGCAACCAAACTGATTCATTTTGACAAGACCAAAACTGTGCCGCCAGCAACAGACAATTATTCTGACTCTGTTGTGCGCACTCTCTTAATTCTAAGATCCCTTTATTCGCCGCAACGTTGTAGAAATGCATAAAACAACAAAATAAACACACAGATTAGATAGCAAGAATATTTCTTGATAGCTTTTATCAATCAGTTGTTCCTTAGTACCACATTATTGCATCGCTAGGAGGCGAATCCTTAGGAAGAGGTCTTCAATCATGTTAGAAGCTGGTAGTTTTAAAACAATTATTCAGCTTACAGCAAATGCGCGATTAAATGCTATAACTACTAGGTTTGGTTTGCGGGTGCTTACTTTTTGTGTCTGTAACTATGCGTTTGCACAATCACGACATAAATGTTGAAATCTCTAGTTCCTGTCAAACATTGTATGGAACATTGACAGAAAATAGAGATTTCAACAATTGTTGTGATGTTTCGCCAGTCCAAACGCATACTAATGCATACACATAAGTTTTAAAACTGTATTTTAGTGTTTTTTTTTGCAATAATGGCACTACAGTAGCATGTATTTATATGTTCCCTTTGCTAGTCCATGTTACTATATAAGAGGAATTTAATACTTAGGGCCACTTGCACCGCAAATAGGTCACTAAATGCATTTAGCGCTACATGAATTTGAAACATTTTTCTATTCCTGTCAATCATTTGAAGATGAAAGAAACAGAATGATGTTTTAAAAACGTTTAACGTTAATAACACATTACTGTCGCGGCCTGCGACACATACGTGATTCCATCAATGCCTGGTTGCGGTCAAGGCTTGTATAGTATTTTTATCAAATAATGAGCGGAAATGCAAACTAAGTAATTTTTTTTTTTTTTAATCAATGACGAGCAACGAAAATTTTTCACATGCCAGTATGTTCATTACCTAGTTTCTTCTATACTTTAAACAGTTCTATTTACAAGCCAAATCGATTTTTTTTAATACAATATTTGATAAGTTACGTCCTTGGTTGCCATTTGTCTAAATAAAAAGTTTGTTCCATTTTAAAAAGTACACGACAGATATAGTATTTATATCTAGTAAGTATTAATCAATGCCCCTGTTGCAGGCCGCGACAGTAATGTACTATAGTGATTTGTGATGCAAGTGGGCCTTAGTTTTGTTGTTTTTATCACGGATTTATGTTAAAACTGATATTATGAGACTTTCTTTATCAGAATGTCTAAGTTTACTGCCCAGATTATCCTGGGGTACATGACATGGAACTTAGTAAAAAAGGCAGCGAATCTAAAATATATAGCACGATTAGACACCTTTTAATTTTCTATCGCTATATTGGTACCTCACAATAATTAATTCAGTTAAGACTAATCAGTTCATTAAATCAATCAACTAAGTGATTTGATTACGTACCAATCTGAACGTCGTCGTCGTCTGTTACGTTAACGTTTTTTTGTTAATTTTGATGAGTTTTTATGCATGAATTGTTGATAAAGTTTTAATAGATTAATATTTTTTTTAATTTACTGTCATAGCTTACCCACATTTTAAATTTAAATTATAAAAAAATAATACAGAATATATTCAGTAGCTACTAATATTTTAAAAGTTTCTTCAATAAAAATCCGTTTTCTTGATAGTTGTTCGAACGATCAGTTGGACCACCGCGTAGAAAATAAGACGTCAGGCAAATTGAAACGGATCAAAGGAATGAAAGCTTCGTGAAGGCATTAGAATTGACCGTTTTCTGCGCGTTTCAAATAAATAATACCAAATACGAGACTCTTCCGATATTGCGAACATCAAGGGAGATTTAACTTAGATACAGGCTGTTGCTTTTATAGAATTTAAGAATAATATAATTATTACTGATACGACAGGTTTTTAGTTAGTGCACTGATACGAGACGATTTTAGACAAGGTCTTTTTCTCGTAGAAAACCACTAGGTAATGAAATTTATTCTGCACTGTTTTCCAAGTTCTCTTTGCCAGTTTGCTAAGGGCTTTAGCTAGTTAGAATTATAAAAGTAAAATAGGATAAGTATTATTTTCATAAACATCTTCATCAAAGGCAGGTTCTCTCATCCGTTCAACAACTCCATTCTCAATCAGGTTTTCAATCTCATCCACAACACCTATTTCTCTTCATAATTATCAATTACATTCAAAGTTAACTTTCATAAATTCTAATTATCTGTTCATATCTGAGTTAACTTGAGAACATAATTCAAATCTCGTACCCAACTCGAGTCATTAGGTCCTTAGATATTATCGGTAATCGGAAAAAACAAATCACTCCTAAATGTGAACTGTCTTTAAAAGTTCAATCGCAAATCGAAGGGCCACCCGTTACATCGCTTTCCCCGGGGTGGTCCAATCTTCAAGATGATTAAATTAGGATACGAACAGATATAACATGCGAAATGATATACAATGAACCGAGTCCGATTCTGCATAATGAAGCAATCAAATAGTTTCCATTGTACCCCGGCCGATCCCGACGTAGCAGTTGTAACGTTAACTTTTGCGTTACGTTAGACATTAACTTGGAGGGGATTAGATCTAAAAATACCTCTGTATAAACCAGATTAAAAGAAGAAAATCAATTAAAACCGTCAGGTTATTACATTTATCACATTTAACAAGTGTCAAAGATTAGTTTCACATTTAAACATTAAGTCACTATCGCTACAAACATCAAAGTTTCCGTTTTAGTTACGTTTAGTAAGTAACACCGACGCTTTGCTGTCCGTGACCGCTTTGCATACGGTAATCCCGTTGGAATACTCACACAAAAACTCGTTGCATTTTAAAATCCTTTTCGAAAGCAAACATTTGACGTTTCGAGGGAAATTGAGCGGAAGGCTTTTTGTATGCTTCTTTGGATGGATTAATGCAGGCTATACTTACACTAAGCTGACGTTCGGTAGCACTCTGTTTCGAATTGGAAACAGCCTTTTGACTGGATATATGTACACTAAAGATGATTTAAGCCATCATCTTTATTGATTTACTCCGATCTCGAGGCTGGGATATATTTTAATATGGCCGTTTCGGGCTGTCCGAGCGTCCGTTTATCGATGTTACATTGTCAATATGGCGCCTTTGTTCGCGCCAAAATTTATAAGTTAGACGTGTGTCCATTGTACGGCGACGTTAAAGGTAAAACTACAATGCGGAGTATTTTATACCGATCATAATTCTGACGTGTGGTCAAAATGTGTCGATGCGTTAAAGATTTATATCAACGGCCAGCATTTTGGGGTAGTGGGTCATTTATTATCTACCTGGCTACGAAAATTTATATCACTGCCATACAAATATCTGCAAAAACGCGCGAAATATCGTCGGCCATTATTATTTCGGCTCTGAACCTATTCGTTCTCGGATTTAAAATTTAGTAAATGAATTTATTTTAAAAATTACAAATGACTTTCAAGTTAGGTTAAATGCGAAGTACTTACTTATATCAGGGTAAAAGCTTGAATGTTATAAATCAATACTTAAATACTGGTAGGGGAATTAATCTTAAACGTAGGTGGCTCTACTAATCTGTATATTAATGTATTAGTATCAGTCTGACTGTCGAGTTGTCTACTTTTCTTACTAACTATTATAATAAAACCTATAAATGTATATTTTAACCCGATATTTTGTGTTAATATATTCCTCCTTAGATTCGTGTATTGCATGTTATTCAAGAATATTGAATATTCTCAAATACCTTAGACTTTTAAAGTAGTTTTTCTCGAGCACTATTCATATAGGTAACTAACCAAGGCCCGGTTTCTGAAAGCCTGATCACTCTTATCATTAACAGGTTTATAGCCAATGAAGTTCAATGTAAACTAGAGCAGCCATTACAAACTAAAGATGGGTCCCGCGAATGTCAAATATGACAACGGCGGTGAATTCAGATTGTTGCGCTACAACATGTTGGGCAAAAATTTTGTTCGCGGTGTCTGAACGTTATTAGAGTACGCGCCACGAAAGAAGGCCGGCGGAAAATTTTGGAACTACATTTTCGTGACATAGACACTAGCGCCGCGTCAAATGGTCACCATTAATCACTTGACTTGAGATGTACACCTATTCAGTAAAAATCTCAATATGAAAACTTAGAGTTAATTGACCTGTCATTTCAACTAATGCTAAGGATTGACGCTATTAACAACTCACTTCAAGCTCACTACACCTAAGTTGGTGCACCATGAAGGTGAGATTTTTACAGTAGATATATCGATATATATCTACTGTAAAACCTGTGTCCAGCCGATGCTGGACACAGGTTTTCAGGAACCGGAGTCAGTTAACAGTAAATCTCCTCCCTTACAAATAGTAGCATGCAATGGTTTTCAGACCAGGAAGGCACTAGACAGATAAAGCAAATTCATCACAGGTACACGATAATAAAAAATAATAAATTCGTTATCTAATAATGTTTTTTTTTAAACTTTAAACGGGTGAACTTTTTCGTTACTCCGAAATACGCCTCTCAGATTGGTCATTTTAGCCAGATTAAGTGAAATTGTTTAGATCTGCGTATCCCATACCTAACCTATCATTTCCAAACGAATTACGTAGTATAGTACCCAATACGTTTTTATCGTTTACGTTTACGTAACGGGATTTTATGTATAGTATAGTAGAAAACAAGTGACAAGGATAAGAGAATGGTACAACTTAGATTTTTTTAAGTTTTTTAGTCGTGGTCTCGTCGTGGATCCATTGAATTTTTTTTTTTTGTTGTTTTTAACAACAAACGAAAACGTATTAAACACATCTTAACCTCAAAGTAAAAACTGTAATTTATCTATATTTACACATATACAACAATTATAGCCTGTTTATTGACATGTTTACGTATGCCGTTTCATTACGTAATTTTGAATGTTACGTTTGTAGCTACATTATTTTTTAACAAGTTTTATGATTGATGAATTTTATTTTGAGGAAGGCAGTCGCCTGTATGAACTGCACGCGCATGCTTACAAATCAATCTTCCTCTAACACAGCTATTCCAATATTATTCTTAAAGTTACGGACTTATAATGTTCATTTTACTGACCACAAAATTCTTTCACTGCTAATAAATTATAACATCTAATCATACGCCCAATATACTACACATAGAACATTTTAAGGATCTTTTTCACACAATAAAACCTACATACGACAACCTTTCGTACCTGTACGCAAGTTAGCCTATTCCTCCATAGACCCGCCCTGCACCGCGGCGTCTCTTTACTCATTATTGTCACACAGAACGACACTAATTTTATTTATTAGTATCTTTTATGACTTGTCAAATTGCGGAATACTACTACTACATAGACAGTGGGCGGCGCAGGCGCAGGCGGCCTTTTGTGACGCCGCTGTGTGTCAAATCGATTTGTTTTAGGGTTCTGTGCCTTGAAATTGAGAAATAGAAGTTATACGAAAAAGCGTCAAAAACTGAAAGATGCAGTGTGATTGTTTTGTGTAGGTAGGTATACATAAATAATTTAAGTTTTCCTATAATCTTTCTAAAGGGGCTCCTAATAGACTTTACTCATTGCTTCCTAGATAATAATTGCTGTCTCTCGTCATATAGGTACAAGCAGAGTTTGACAAGTTCTCAACTTGACATTCTCAATTCAGAAATCGGATGTATGTGACAATTTGACAAACCTCAAAATAGTGCTACGAACTGTTACAAAAATCCTGAAACAATTACGTAACTTGTCAATAAGTTTCGTCAGTAGTTAATTTAATAGTAGACATAAAGTGGACGAAGCAGCGCGAGTGCGCACGCCACGCTCGCGAAAGCTCGTAAAAATTTAAATTGTTTTACTGATTACCTGTTTGTTTTACCTTGTATTGTATTTTCAGGTTTACAATATACATTTTACTGACAAACGTGCATTAGAATGATTGATATAGACCCAACACACACCCCTGAGGGAGAACTTGCCAACAAGTGGAGTCAATATTACACCTAAGAGATTTCTCTAAAATATTTTTTCTTTTTATAGACCTATAATATTCGTACGGTCCACTTCGAACTTAACCATTTTTTCTGTGCAAAGCGGAGATCTATATGCTAATGAACTGTTTTACTCAACGTTTTTTTTTGTGACTAAACTCATAAACTTAGAGAAAGGCTGTCCCAAACGAGATAAGAAAGTTATAAATTATATTAGACAAATTGCCTTCCGATTTAATGTATGCGAGAGGATTACAAAAAGGTTTTAATGTTATGCGAGGCTAGACATGGCTCTTTGTATTTTTTGTTTTACATACCAATCAGGAGATAAACTACGTGAACTTATTACCAGATGATAACTAGACTATGAAATTCAATGGAGTTTTATACTTGCCGAATACTAATTTAAAATTTCCATTGATAATGTTAGTTGAGTGGTTAGTGAGGCGTAATGAGGTTTACTAACAAGCACAACTGCCCTTTTATCTTGTATCTACGGTTATAAGTTGGTAGAGTTAACACTGTAATATAACACTCACCTCGGAGTTCTAAACTCTTTCACACCTTGTACTCGGTCAATAAATAGATAATGAATGGACCCTATTAAAGCCAATACCGTATTGGTCAGTGACTGGCGACTTGGAACATCCCTTAGGTTATCTGACACATGAGCGTTGAGAGTATCGAATATCTAATCGGTTTTATAATGCATTCTATCGTGTTCAAAATCTATGCTGGTAACATTAACTTCTCAATTGACAACAAGATTAAATTTACGTATGTCCATGTTTGTATTTACTTAATTGTCTATAACGAATATAATAATAACAGTGATTTGGCATTTTCCTTGTAACATTTAGGTATTCTGAAATAGTTTATGCACTAATATTTAGAATGAAACAGTAAAATATGACCTTAAACGAGGTCCATGTACCTGCTTATAATAATAATAATTGCCTTTATTCTTCAATCTTATAAAACATTAATGAAAGTAAACTAAACTAAAATATAACGTAACTAATTAAACTTAAAATAATAACGCTGCCTCCGAAAGCACGTTAAGCTGTTGGTGCCGGCTGTCATTCGTGGAACTTTGACAGTCGTTACGGGTAGTAGAAGCCCGACAACCACTCTTACCAAGGGGTATCGTATTACCCAGTTACTGGGTCGTGGAGGTCAGATAGGCACTCACTACATGTAAAACCTGGAACTGGACTGGAAGCCGACCCCAACATAGTTGGGAAACGGCTAGACAATTTTCTTTTATTGTTGTGGTGAAAAGTAAGTTCCGTTTTCGCTTCCTGTTATTTTCTTTTTCCGTTTTCGCTTTCTGATTTCCTGCTGTTTTAGATTCGACTGTGTTGTTTTCCACTTGTATTTCAAATAAAATCTGGAGCACTTTTAGAACACTGTCACTACTTTGACTATCGGAACCGGAATTCCCTACCCCCTTTACCTACTAAGAAAAAAGTCTGATATCACCAACCCGTCTTGAGCAAGCATGGTGATCAATGCTCGTGCCTTCTCTGTAGGAGGCCTTTTCCCTGCAGTGGGACAGTAACAGGCTGGTATTATCTACCTACTTACTCAACCCTAAATACATTGATGTTTTATTTTTTCATTTTATGAATGAACGTAGGTATGCCTAAATATTTCAGTTGACCATTAGAAAAACACACTGCTGGTCAATCTAACGCCCCGTATGTATCATTTCTAACATCTGCCCAACCCGTGCATGCGTAATCAAAATAAAAATATTATTTAGTAGATTTTTTGATTCGATAGTGGGCAGATGTGTCGGCGTGCGCTCCTGCCACTCTATTTTTCTTGGTCCTTCATTGTATTTCTGACTGATCTGTAAATTACACCACTACGGAATTCGTGGACAAGCTGCTGATCTTGTTCTTTCCTATCTGTCGAACAGGCAGCAAAAAGTAAACGTTAACGGGGCGACGTCCTCGGGGTCTCTAGTTAAGATGGGCGTGCCTCAAGGATCAATTCTTGGCCCTTTCCTATTTCTAGTCTATATTAATGACCTTCCTTACATGATGGCCAACTTATCAGATATAATTCTATTCGCTGATGACACTTCTCTTATTTTTAAAATAGATAGAAAAGATACGGATGTCTTACATGTCAACAATAGTCTAGCAGTTCTTTCGAAATGGTTCGCAGCTAATAATCTTTTACTTAATGCGAACAAAACTAAATGCCTTAAGTTCTCATTACCAAATGTACCTCAAGCAGGTCTAAATTTAAAACTTGACGGCAAGAAACTAGATGCTATTACGGAAACTGTATTTCTAGGAATTACTTTAGATTCGAGATTGCAATGGGGCGCCCACATTAGAGCTCTTTCAGGTAGATTAAGTTCAGCTGCATATGCAGTAAGAAAAATAAGGCAGTTGACTGATGTAGCCACAGCTAGGTTAGTATACTTTGCTTATTTCCACAGTATTATGTCTTATGGCGTTCTGCTGTGGGGATCGGCAGCTGATGTAGATTCAGTTTTCATCTTACAAAAGAGGGCAATTCGCGCGATCTATAAAATGGCTCCTCGTGAGTCGCTTAGAGATAAATTCAAAGAAATTGATATACTTACTCAGCCTTCTCTTTATATTTTAGAAAGTATTTTGTATGTTCGCAAAAACTTAGGACTTTTCAAAATAAGAAGCGATTTCCATAATATAAATACACGTAGTAAACATGAAATTGTGATACCCAAATTTAGATTAACCAAAACTAGTAAGTCATTTCTTATAAACAGTATTCGCTTTTATAACAAGTTGCCAAAGTCAGTTACAGAACTTAGCGATGGAAAGTTCAAAGCCCACATCAAACGTGTCCTTATCAAAAAAGCATATTATAAGATTAAAGACTACGTTGAAGACAAGGAAGTTTGGCAATAATTACTTCTGCACATGTGGCTTCCCTGGTGCCTCATTAACGGCATAACTATGTAAATGTCTATTAACTGCTCCCAAATTACGATAATTATTTTAATTTACTTTTTTATTTTATTTTAATTTACAAATGACATAATCTTTGTATTATTTGACATTGTATATTTACAATATATTAAATTTGATTTATTACAGCAGTAATGGCAACCATTATCATTTGGTTTAAATAGGTTTTTATTTTATTTAGGAATTTCATTTGTCTTTTATATAGCTTATTTTCTTTTAAATTTTGTGAATGAGAGAACGTTGTAGACTTAACAGACTGTAGATCGGTGGACCATTTAATTTTTTTCTAAGTACCTGGTACTTGTTGATGGGCCTACACTGTCCTCTCATACCTTTTAACACTGTAACTTGGAATCATTGTAAAAACCATTTACTTTTAAAAGAGTAACCGTGGAGTTTCTTGCCGGCTCTTCTCCATAGGAAACGACCAATTGGAACCGTGCACCTAGCTTCTGACGTTTCATAAGTGCCCTTGTAGGTTTATGTGAAATAAAAATATTTTGAATTTGAATTTGAATTGAATTTGGGCGAAGGGCCTCAAAGGGTCAATATCCAAGACTTGGGCTTCCGTTCGATATTCGATTCACTTCTTGTTTTGTCTGCAAACATCTTAAATATCCGCCGTCAATCATCAACAAAGATTTCGCATTAGCTGAACTGAAATGCTTTCTTTGAATTTATATTAACCCTTTAGTTGTGGAAGGGATTGAAGCTATTTAAAGCTGGCTTGGTAAGCTTGGTATTCACCTACGTATTAACTGAAGTTTATTTATGATTCGTTTTTGGTACATCAAAAATTCCCAAAAAACGTTGTTCCTTGTTAGCTTAAAAGTAACGTGTTGAAAAATATATGAATAATGAAAACATAATTGAGATAAAAAATTAAAATTAACGACGAAGAGCTGGGAAAAATAAAAGCAAAAACAGAGCTGCAAATATGTAAATATAGAGCCGTCAATGTCTTTTGGATAGAGAATTATAACTGTAGCTACTTATTGAAATGTATTTTTTTACTTTACATAACATCACGTCAGTAATCCCAAAAGGTTAGGCAGAGATGTAAAACAATAGGACACCCCAATTTCACCAGTTACGTTTAAGTCCCATGTAATAGGGGGTGAACCTATTGCCATAGCCATTAATACTTCGCGAAGCTATTAGCTTAGGCAAAAAAATTAAATCAGTATACAAAGTTCATTATTCACAGTGGTCCACAAATTAATTAAATAAACACCAATTAAGGAAAACATTGTTACCCAACCAAACAATGAAGTGAAAAGGCATTGGAATAACTAAACACAACAAGTACTTATTTATATCACAGCTGAGACTGCTAACTAAAGAACAGCACAGCCTCTGTCGCTAGTCAGATTAACACTATTTACTTCTTGTTTCGCGCGAGCCAGTCCACTTAGTCTTTTTAATGTGTAAATTAATTTAAATCGACCTTTGGAGCATGAAATTCCCAATCCATTACCTGCGGGACAGTTTAATGCGCAGCCGCAGCCTCCCGGCGCAATAGAACACAGCTCCCAGCGAAATCCGCGTATTCCCAACATACTGGACACAGGTGGCGGATTCTTGAAATAGAAAAATCGCCCATACGTCTCCTTAAGTACATTTCTCCCGTTTCATTATAGACCATAACGAGGATCTTTTTCATTTTAATTAAACGTGCATTAAAGTTGAAAGTCGGTGGCTTATCGCATGTCTAGGTGTTAAGGACTAATTGATAATCGAAATAAATGGAAGGCTTTCGTGGGGACTAATAGCCTTGTGTCCGTGTGAACGCGGCGTAATCAGCAGCGACTTCTCAGTTGTCGCTCACGCACGATAATACCTGTGAGCTGATCATACCGGCGCGAGAAGTGGTCTCACTAACGAAACCAGAGATTACCTCACAATCTCATTACTGGCGTGCCGTATTTAATAGCGGGGATAACACTGGAATACGTTTTAATTTCGCGTCCAAGCTCGTTAATACGTCGCTCAGATCAGTTTATACTTAGTGCCAAGTTGGCGCAGAAAAATTGTTAATTACTTATTTTAAGCTCGCTTTAATATTGTGGAGTAGGGATTCGTAAATCCGTTGCATCAAAACTTTATTTATCCTTTTTGATGATAAATATTATTTATTCGATAGAATATATTCGATATATTTCATAATATATATTTTTAGGTGGTTATGACCTGATCGAAGTACGGTAAACGTAAAAATAACTCAGAGAAACAAATAGACATTCGACCTTTGCTTTATCATAAGCAGCGTATATTTTTTAAACTGACGCTTTTACTTTTGAATAAATATGCAAGTGCTAGACTCCCCTTCGAGATGGGTAATGCAACAAACTAACATACTTGATTAGAGTTGTTAAATAAAATAATTGAAGCATTAATTATTTGGAGACGTGTAAACAAATTGCCGCGAAAAATATTTAATGACACAGAGAATGTATAATTGACGTTATTTATTTGCCAACAGATTTTTAATTTTGTACCGAGCTGTTCGATACTATCGTAGCACTAACTGGATATTTTTTATATTAATTTTTCATTCTGAGCATTAAAAGATTTTATTTCATCTTGATTTAAAGATTTAATACGATGAGACGCGCATCCGATCTACAGAGTCAATTGACAATCTGAGCCTCACGCCTCGTGGCGACTGTATAAATGGCGCCCGCGACGGGTGATTACAAAATATGGCCACTTTAGAGTGTTAAATATCACAAAAGGCCGGCAATATTTTCAAAATAATTACGTCAATAATTGGCACGCAAGCCAACAGTAACTCGAAGGAGGTTCGTCTCATTATTCGCGTACGGATTTTACCACCAACCGAGACAGATTAATCGTTTTAACTATATCATAAGTTTATATTCGAGCGTAGAACTGCGCTGTGTCAATTACACAGCAAAAATACAGCTGTCTATTATTCATGGTGTGGTTCATGAACTATCTATGCTAAGTGAAATCCATATTGCATGCGTGGGAATCGAGCAGTGCGACTCCGCGAGAGATTATGAATGAAATTTATTTATTCACAGAAACCTGTAGGTCAGTGAATGTATTGCAGCTCAAATAAAACACATGTTGTAATTATTGAGTACACATTGAATCTAATTGCAGTTTAACAGAATCTTTATCTTAAATCCTATTATATATATATATAATATAATAAATGCGAAAGTTTGTGAGGACGGATGGATGGATGAATGTTTGTTACTCTTTCACGCAAAAACTACTAAACGGATTTAGATGAAATTTTGCACACAGATAGTTTATAGCCTGGATTAACACATAGGATACTTTTTATCCCGATATTTCAAAGGAATCGAGTCTTATGCGGGTGAAACTGCGGGGCGCTGCTAGTCATTGAATATGCGTATGTTACAAAGAAAAAACACATAATAAAGTAGTGAAAAATTAAATACTTCAAAGTAAATCACAGAACCAAAGAAGGCAAAAAACTTCGATACAGAAATTATCTGTCGAACAAAAGACGAAATCTGTCAATAGTACGATGACAAACGTTGAATGTTCTTCAATGTATCCATTCAAGAGCGATGATCTAGGGATCGACATCTTAAAGTGCCCGAAAGTATACAATAGCGTTGAAATACATGAACACTATCGCCGATCAGATGGTATAATGGATTCTTATTCTCACTCACACTTTCAATAATAAGTTGTGGCCACAAATGTAGCGGGACAGAGAGTATGTTTGTACCGCAACACTATTTATTGCTAAAAGCGCAGGTATCTACATCACAATCAGTGAAAAATAAACCTGCCTACTACAAAACACGCTTTTCATTCAAAGTTTTCAAAGAAAAAAGTCGTCACCTTAAAAAGTATCTCATTACTTAATACTGCTCTCAATTATATACACAAAAAGGTTTCAAAACGAGCTGTCTGACTTGATCTGCAAGTCAAACAGTTCGCCTCTATTTGCCTAAAGTATTGAAGGTAGAAAAGAAGATATTGAGGTGCTCCAAAAAAAGGATTTATTTTCTACCCTGAACGGTGAGGCAGTCATTCTCTGCTAAATGCTGTGTTAAAAAAAAAAAAAGTATTATCACCGCCTTACCGCATTGCCCGCTGATTCAGTGGCCCCCGAACGTAAAGCTTTCTGACAAATGTCTATGTCACTGATATAATCAAGGATGATGGCAAAGAATAGCCATGATACTTGTGGTCAAAACAGATAAACATGGTGATTGTACTGGCGATTTTGTTATTTTTAATCGTCGCATGATTACGATCTGAGGTGTGGATAGCCTCTCAGAAAACTTTGCAGCTGAAGCCGTCTTTTATATTCTTGTTATCTGTTATCTATCCTGTTAGCGAGTAATACTTCTGAAAATATCCTTGGAGTGTCTATTTTCTTGGTTGTTTTCTTTAGGAGTAAACATGGTTTCTGTTTTGCTAATTCAAGGTAATTACCAGAAAATTCTGTTGACTCTGTTCTATACAAAATGTAAATAAACCTGAGAGTCTAATGATGTAGTAATTATTAGAAAAAAATTACGGCACATTTTTTTTCAAAGGGGAATATAACCGGCTTAGTACATGGGACGCGGGCGGGCGTCGTTTAGCGGGTGTCTACAAGTCATAACTTATGACCCCTGTTGAAAATTTGCTAATTTTTTTATGGATTTGGGGTAATTTTCGTACTAAGAATGTGAATTTTAAATAGCAATAACTTTTTTATTTTCAATAACAATAAGATTTTTTTATTACTTTTTGGTAATGTTATTGCAGTACCTAGGTATATGCCCCTTTCAGATCGGATGGGTTTTTTTATAAATTGTATGTGGGTGTTCTTCTTTCACACTTCAACTTTAGATTCTTCATTAAAATTGGATTTAATGTCGTGATTATCAAACTAGGTGGATTTTGTGGTAGGTATCTCTGATCTCGACTAAAAATTACATAGCATTATTTACCAGGTTCAGATAAATAAATAAAATCTTATTTTACCAAATGAAAAACAACTGGATTTTTTCATAAGCGTGATCAATTAAAAGGGGTACTTATACATCAAAATGACTAATAGTACTAGATGTATACGTAACCCTCTCACCCATTTCGGTTAATCACGGGTACGCCCGGGTCATGCGCTTGCGTCGGTGACGGAGGGTTGAACTTGTTCAAACAACACGTTTATTTGCATTTGACGAGTGTAACGAGCTTTTACTATCGTTGAGTATCAGCCGTTTGTAGGGTTACCAACTATTCTTCTTAGCACATTAGAATTTACATATTTTACTAGTCTGCTTTTCTATGGCATGAATCACGCCAGTTAATATTTATATTGTTGAAACACGTTCTGAATATTTGCATACGATTAGTCCTACTGGTTTTATCTGTGTTGTTTTTATTACTAAGTTGACAGATTGTCATCTTGTCAGTTAAACGCTTATTTTGTTGCACATACACTGGGGTCGTTTGTGAACGCTACTCTCGAATTTAATTATATTGGAAATACAAGCAGCTACGTTTCATTTGCCAGGCAACTACTGTGATGGCGATAGTCTATTAGAAAAAATGAATTTAGCTAACTATGCTATCTATCTACCCATAATTTGAAAGCAAATAATATTTTCGTATTTTCCTTATCAACGGCCACCCTACATTACATTAAACAAGTATAGTATAGTTATGCGTTGTGGCCTCAAATTCCCTCAAATAAGGGGTGCGACACACCTGTCCCGCACCCTCGCGACACGCGACGTTTACAAGTTGCACAAGCTGGTCTACCAGTGTAAATAGACCTTAAAGGACCTACAAGCTCTACAAAGTCTTCGTTTTGATAGTGCACAATGTACCGGTCGACAAAGGTCATGTTAAAATGGTTTGAATTTGTAATCGCGTAGGGTGCCCATATAGCATGCTCTTAAATCTGAGCATGTGTAGAGCAATGTGCATTGTTATGGATATAGAGCGATGCTTTTGAACAAGTTTGGCAGGGGTGTTTTATATTATTATTATTATTCAGGTTTTTATCTACCTGATTGACCTCGGTACTACGAAAAGGGGGCCAAAATAAAGCATTTTTATTATTTTATAAGATGATTCTTCCAAACAACGGCTTATAAAATCAAAAAAAAGAAAAGTACTATTTGTATTACAAGTCACCAATACATAGGGAGTGATCAATGAAGGCGTTTCTTCTCAGTGACTGTGATCAATTGACCATTGTGCGCGCTCAAATTGGTAAAATGTCTTTACAGCCTATTTTATTGTTGTGTCCACGGTTTACAACTGCACCTACGATCCGTGACACCTACATCACTGATAATTCGATAAAATAATGGCGATCAACTTGAAGTTACTACTGTGAGAGCAAATATACGTTTAAATTTCCTTTTTCGTTTAACCTGTTTAGTGTTCTCACATAATGCTTACATAAGCAGTAAAACTATAAAAACTATGAAATGTATAATTTGGAAAATAATTATGAATCATGCATAAGCTCATAATAATATTTTACAGAGTGCTAAAATAATTACAAACATTTTGAGGCATGACAAAAACTTATCAAAAATTTAAAACGCAATCACTCAACCGGAATGCAATATAAATTATAATATTTATGAATTGCTGAACAATGTTGCTCATTATGGAACCAGTTTTACACGTGTCAAAAAATACCGTTGAATAAAAATAATGGTGATATAAAAATTCAACAATCGAACGAAAGGAATAATTGCGGAGGGAATCGCAAGCGGTCGGCGCGTGGCGTGCGCGCGCGCCGGACAGGTGTGCCTCAACCCTAATTGTTCGCTATGAAAGGGAGGGCGAGAGGGTGAACTATGTGGATTTGCATGAAATAATATAAGTAACGTCATGCTTTATTGCCCCAGTTTATTGCATTAGAGGCAAACGAGTTGTAATGATACTGTTTGTTCAAGGTGAAATGCATTATCAGATTTTTATTACCGTGGTCCAGTCCATTGAAAATACCGCAACTTCACGTATGTATTTGTAAAGTTAAGAGTCGAAAGTGAATAATATAGGTATTATTATACTGACATAGGCCAGTTATTTCTCTTTTTAAGTGCTAATTATTATTATTATATTAATACGTGAAACAAAAACCCCTTTATACGAAAATTACGCGGATGGAGGAGTATGAAATTTGGCACAGTTAAAGTTTATATGGAGGAGTGCTGAAAGCTTTTTGAAGCATTTTTATATAATATACATTAGAAATAAATTAAATTAATAAAAAAAACATTAAACACTACCATGCGTTTGACAGCTTTTGACACAAGATGGCTAATTTAGAACCATGACATTCAAATGAATTATTGTCGAATTTCGACCTCTGGGCGACCACTAGTTTATATAAGTCGCCAAAGTTCCATGATGGCCTTAATTTCAGGATCCTTAATTACTATCAAAATATGTTAAGTTATTCTTTAATCAGCTATCCCATTACATATGACCTGGAAGTTTCATAACAGACAAGGAATCAGAACAATCTGTTACAACAGCTACCTTAACCTGAGGACATAACGGCCTTTCTATCCGCTCGTTAGCCAAAAACTCGTTGTATGTGCCCAGTGCCTTACCGACAATGCTGGGGCACAAAAAGCTGCTTATGCGTCCGCCGTTCTGAACGCCACCGGAACACCTCAGGCGCAGGCTGTTAAGGAGCACTTATGTGTACAAAGCTTTATGCTGAATAATGTGGGAACAGAATGGTAAATAGGTTAAAAGATTTGGCTTAAAGAAATCGGTGTAAATAAAAACTTTTGGTATGCTAAAATGATCCAAGTACATTTGTCGCTTTGGATTTTTCAGTAGAACAATATCAGCACGCTTAGCATGACCTCTATCTCTCTCTAATCTACGAAAAATAGACATAACCTTTTGTATACAAAGTAGCATTTAATATCTACATTTTTGACATCGTGCTGTAGAAATCTTTCTACAATCTGTCATATTTTCTACGGAGGTCATGTTACTGCTGGTGTCGTTAATATAACATCACGTTTTAATTCCCCTAATGGATAGGCAGAGGGGTATAGATCTATGAGTAAAATACACCGAAATTTCAGCAGGGGCTACTCATTTTACACTGTAACAGCAAAATGCCTCCGCAAAATCAGTGCAACAAAATAAATCCAAAAGAAATATAGAGCAACATCCTACAACAAGTGAAAAACGTTCCAGTTCTCGAATTAACATTGCAAATAAACTCCTCATGTCAAGTATTAAGTAGTGGGGGTAGTAAATAAATACGAGTGTGTCCCGGCAATCAGTGCAGATATATAGACTGTGGAATTAGCCTGCCGCCGGGGGCGCGGCGGTCGCGCGCCGCCCTTGCGAAGATGTGATGCGACGTGGGTGGAACTTTTGTCGCATACGATAAATAAGTCGAACTTTTTGAGAAATGACTAGCTTTTGACTTGACAGATAAATCTAAAAGTCTAGTAGAAAAAAGCATTTGTGAAATATTTCGGTGATGAATAAGACGTACAATCAAGAATTCATTTTGGGTTTGCATTTCCGATTCATTAATGTTTCCTTGTTACAAAATGATGTTTTGTTCTTTCAACTATTATCGATAATTTAAGTAACAAGGTAAAGTTTTAGGAACTAAATACGTATTTACAATTCAATACCAAGAACTTGTTACAAGACCAAAGTCTTTTATACGACCGTTCCACGTCTAGCGAAGCATCAGCGCCACTAATTGCAGGCTCCCGTACCGATTTAAATCATACTCATAAAACATTTTGTAAAACCCAACATACACAATTTATTGGTGGGATTTAATAATTGCTCATAATTGAAATGCAAGAGCAATTACGTATGTTACCTACCGCTCGCGACCGCTTTGTATCGCCGAAAGCCAAAGGCGTTTGTTTACAATGAAAATTATGTAAAGTGCAAATTTGACTGATGTTGATGGGTATTTAATGCATCTCGTAGTGAGTCTTGTTCTTCTATTTTAACCGTGTAATTAGTCATAAATCGTACTCTACCTGTCGCAAGTGACATGTTCTCGATTTATTATTAAAATGTACTTGTAGGTTGAGAATCGAGATCATTATCGAAATGACATATAGGAAGCTTTCAATCATTATTCAATAACTGACACGTTATCGTCTTAATAACTTCGTTTTTCTTAATGTACCTACCGACCAATTACTATGAAACTTAGTATTAGACGTCACTTACAAATTAAGTTCAACTTTAAGTAACCCGTTTCAAAAACACACACAAATTAACGTAGTAAAGCGTAATACAGGTGCGTACAAACCGCGGCCATCATCTGAGATTAAGTTATCAAGTTACGATTTATACCGCCAATAAATGTCAAGGCGATGGCCGTACGACTGAAACTGAGCGAGTGGAGTGAACTCCCCACTTTTACGGAGAAACTTATTAAAAAGTAACGTTAACCCATATCCCAACATCGTTGCCAATTTATAATAACGATCTCACTTACAGACAACGTGTATTTTTCAGCTGCTAATATAATTTTAACTCGCGTATTACTTATACAGCCATATTACCTTTTTTAAGCTCGCGCCAATGACTTAATCACGCGTTTCTGATGCCAACCATTCGTTTTATCCCTTATTAGTACAACTGTGCTGTGTAAATACTTACACATTCTTTAGACACATAAATAAAGGCTTGTATAGAAATTCCCAATTAATAAAAATGAAACTAAAACCAGCCTGGACATATTTAGCAAGTAATTTTACCATGTCCATGGCACTGTCGATAGTATTTGAAATATAAAGTTCAGTTATTGGCCGCCATCGTGGGAAAGCTTCGCCATACGCCATACGCCATACGCCAAAAGCGACCATCTTATTTCTTAACCAAGATTGATAGCGGAAGCTTCATATCTCATGTCTTATTGCTTTTATCTGTCATTTCCGTCCAAATTATTGAAAACATATCATATTCATGGAATCGATTTAATCCAACTCATTTTTATTTCTTTAATTTATAAGATTGATGCGATTATAATTACAAGTTACGTGTGAAATGAACGGATATCTGTTTTAAGATTAATTTAATTCGCAACGAATAGTTCTGCCGGCCATCAATCATGCCAATTTCCTTAACTAGGAAACGAATGGACATGTCTTTGGTAGAAAAAATATCGGCAAGTGTCGTGGGTGTTGCACTAGAATCGTTATAAACACATTTCGTCGCCGCGCGAAGTATAGGCGGAGTTGGGGGCGCAAGAATTCACATCGAACAATCAGGAATCGGATGTTCTTAATGAATGAGATTAATGACCTTGACTACCTCTACCTACTCCTCGATAATGATACGTACGTCTCGAGTTAATTGGGTGCCTCGTTCCGCAAATATTAAGCGCGCCCTTGATGACTGCAAGTTTGTAAATTTAATTAGTATACTGAAGCATTTAAATCGAACTCAAACAAAGTACGCTGCAACCGCTTTATATTCATAGAAAAAATGCAAATCAAATCGGTTTCGATGTTTCAAAAGATCAAAGTTAAACGACATTATCAAGTCAGTTATCAATATACGTCATTTGTTAAATGGTAGTGGTATTTATTCGCGAGCACAGAATCGTCCCGCCTGCTGAACACTTAGGTGACAGATTTCTGAGTCGAATTAATCAAAATTACTAATCAATCGCTAATTACAGATCAACGACCCGCCGTGGGCACCGAGTCGCTCCTGTCCTAATTGCTGGACGTTTTAAAGCCTATACGGCGTACGTAGAGGCTTTATCTCAATAATTAAAGGCTTATCTTCGAGTCAGAAACGCCGTCAGAACTTTATCGTGCCGTGTCCACCCCAACGTTATCTTCATTACGACTCTGCACCACAACTTTAATTCACGTGACCATTAATTTTAAAAGCTGCCGCGTGCGTTTGTTAAACCAATGATTATCTTTACAGTAATATGGCCCTAAGTTTCCCATGGAGTTATAAATCATTGCAAATCAAATGATGTCGAACCGTAGTGGATAATCTAGGTAACGTTGAAATGGCAGATTTAAGACTCGCAACGTGTAATTGCTGGTTCTGGTTACAGCTAGTGGTTGAAGCTATGGCGATAATTAATGCTTTGTGGTTTAAGATTCTTCATTGAATCGTGTTAAAGCTACTTTTACGTGTTCCTATAAAATAACTTCCGTAGATATTTATCTGAGGTGTAAAATACACGGATGCGTTTGTAGTAGATTAAAATGTGCACTTATTCCTGTTTACTTTCAGTGTTTTCAGCTTAGATTGAGAAGATGGGAAGGCTGCTTCGCTTATGTGGGTTATTTATTTATAATCCCCAACAAAAGATGTAAAAAATACATGACACACACCTAATTACAGGGCAATTCACTTATAGGAGACCACAGCATGCACAATAAAGTTCAAAACTGAGCTAACAAAGTTAAAACATTAATAATAGGTAAAATTTGGAAAATAAAATAATTTTTTAAAGGACATTATTTTTTTGTTGAAAATATTACGTTTAGAGATACTTAAATTAAATCTAAGTAATGCTCCAAGAATAGTAGATTTCAGCTGAAAGCACTGATTTCATTCGTGATAACCAATGGACGCTATTGAGTTCTTTAAAAAAAGTTATGGTCTTTTTCTTCTTCTTTTCGTGGTTGTGTGTTTTAAAGCCGCCCATGGGCCTCTGACTTGGCTTCACATGTCCGTCGAAAAATATCTCTCAGGCATGCCGGTTTCCTCACGATGTTTTTCTTCACTGATTTGAAGCAAGTGATAATTATACAATACGCACATGAATCCGAAAAATCAGAGGCCTTGGATTTGAACTCGAGACCTATGACTTGGCATTGCTAAAGTTATGATAGAACAGAGAAACTCACATACCTACATACATGAACCAAGAAAACATTACAGTCCTTTTTGAACAGTCGTGTAATAAACACAGACGTCTGGGAAAATTCTAGAATGAAAAATAAAACTAAAGAAATAAATGAATAAACTCAAGTATGTATGCAAGTATTAATGTATCACTTAAACTTTTTTCCATACAGCCTGTGTCGGCACCGCTTGATCTACATAAAGGTAGGTACTAACAGTGACAGATTGCTATCGCCCCCAAGCATTAAGTTACTAGTAGATTTCTCAGAGCAATCCTATAACTTGTGTCGGATATATACCAGTGATACACAAAATATTTTCATTCCAACAATTATTTAAAACGAGGGGTAATAACTAGATAATAATCTGTACGTTTAAAAAGATGAACAACCTTGCGTTATCGCGAATCTTCCTTGAGAGTAAAAAATTAATATCCTCAGTTTTTCTTATTTTATCGTCACCGGTTTTCTACTTGGTTTTCCAATTTGATTTAATAAGATTTGAATCTGATTATCTTGGACCGTCTTTTCATATAAGCGCGAACTAGCTAATGATTTGTCGAGCTAGTTGACGGCTCGCCCACGGACCTCGATATCTTCCACACCACATAGTAACGCGCACTTCAAGCCTCCGCACTAATAACAATATTAATTACACCACGCTACTATCTCGAAGAAGTAATCGTTTTAATTATTAATAATAGCGCGTAACAACAGAATTCTGTCTTGATTCAGTGCTTGCGCACCGGTCATGTTATTAAGCCCTATTTTTTTAAATCTACATTAAGGTCTTGACTGTTTGTACGGACGGAGGTAGGTACCTCTTTTAATAAACGTTTATAACTATCATTTACCACTGTACGAAGGTTTGTAGCGTAACTGGTGGACGAGTTTATGACCACTCGCAATACTTTGGGCCGTGGAATGAAGAATACGGATAAACGCTTTAGAACGGTTTATTTTTAACCTTTTTTGGGATTTTACGGTGGACAATGGAAATAATTGAAGCATTCTGTTAAATAAATTGAAACTGGCAAAATGGCAATATTATTTGCTGATAAACTGGGAGTCATAAAGTGCCACTAAATTAATACCTGTATAGTGGCTGTGTACGAATGCTGCTAAGTTCGGTCGTTAAACTACACGGTTTGACGACCGTGTTTAGATTAGCTATCACCTTTTCCTACACACAGCACAGCTGTTAGCTGTTTACCTCACAGTTAAAAACCTGAAAACCACTTATATAGTTCTCATAAGGGTGCTTTAATCACTCCAAATCTCCGTAAAGATCGTCCTACTTACTTCCTGTTCGCAAAAACGAATATATTTATTCCGTCCATATAATCAGAACAAGCGAACCGACAGCTTGGACCGAACGCTCGCCCTTTGTTATAATTGAATTTTGTTAACAGCACAGTTATCCGGTTTTATAGCAAGAAAATTAATTTTTATGGGGAAAAAACCATTTGTGTTACCATCCTGTACTTTCATTACCCCTAATCTTAGCAGAGTTTATTGTTAATAAAACAAAGGTAAGAAGTATTGAAATAATAATTAGTGAAGCATTTAGTATGGAGCGTCAGACTCCCGTGCCATAATATGGAGCTGGCTTTTAATGGATATTTCAATGTCAAAATAACTTCTGCCGTTGTTCTCAGACAGTCATAATGGACCAAAAATACAATAAATGTCATTATGCGTTTCTTAATGTATGCGTTTAAATAATTTTTTAAACAATTCCATTTAACCCAGTAGGTAACGTTCTACAGTTTTTAATGATTCCTTCCACGCAATAAAATTTTAATAAAATATCAAACACCATGAAAAAGAAAATAATAAAATAAAATAAATAAAAGAGAAAAAAAAACAGAGAGAGATATAAATAAAGAATTAGATCTTTATTAAAAAATAAGAATTGTATTCGAATACCTAGGTGTGACTACAAATAGGAACGGCATATTATGATTGGAGAATGTTTAGCTGTAAGAGCGAGCAGTAAACTTGTAGGACAATGTCATAAACAGCATTTAGATTAGTATTACATGTCATGCAAGGATGTGATGATGTGCCGGCTGTCGCTGAAAACCAGCGTTGGCGTTCTGTCTTGCATAGGGTCGCAGCATTATGCTGAGCGATGGCCGTTTTGCGTGGATGTGACGCATATTTCCCCCAAATTGTTTATTTTTGTGTTTTGTTCTTTCTTTGCGTCATGTGTGCCGCAAATAAACGTATTTTCTTTCTTTTCTTTCTATGATAGTCTCTAACGTAAACTAAAACCACGTAAGTTTCCGATGGAAACAAGAAACAATAACTGTGAAAAAAACTCGACTAGGCAAGTAGCCTTGACTTACAACCTAACAATACCTACATTCTTTGAACATTTTGAAGTTTTTACATTAATTACAATAACTGCAATCCATAAAATTATATTTATCTACAGCATTCAATTGAATCAATAAAAAATAATATATAAAATTGTCTCTCGCTTCTGTTTTGATCGTCGCACATACTCGGCCCACCCTTAATTGCTTGTCAACAAATTCTTGAATGGACAACTCCGCTGGACCCACAAGATTCCTCTTTTTACCCACCCGAAATACTCGATAAACAAGTCATCAACACTGGAACCTTTTCGAACGAACGCAATCCGTGAACATGACGAAAAGTACTCGATTTCCGAACTTTCTTACTGCGACAGAGTTGTAACGTTATTAGCGTAATAACGTTATACTTTTGTATCAATTATATTTTAATAAATTCAACAAACGAACCAGTATTCTGTGAGCATCTCGGTGCATTGACCTCATTTCATTGAACAATTTTTTTCGTGTGTTTCCGCATTAATGTATAATATACAATACGCGAACACATTTCATCAAATTGACTGTAAAATAATTCTTCTGAAACCATAAGGAACGGAACTTGTTAGCAACGATACTTTGTGGCAGAATTGCTGCGTTTCCCACATAAAACAAGTTTTTAAAATACCTGACAAAATAAAATTGAACCTATAAATATTCGTGATTAAAAAACAAATACCTATGTAGATCTGCAAGAGGCCGCGGCTGCACCGTTTCGCTAGTTCTTAATTAAACATCGTACCGAGGTACTGTCGCTTCGCTTATTAAGAAATAAATGAAATACACGCCTTATTCCAACCGAATGGAAAAATAAGAAAGAACAGATTAATTCAGCATTTGTTTCAAAAACAGGAATTCTTGGGTGCTAAAACGGGAGTAGATAGGTATTGTAATTAATTTATATATGGGGAGAAGGATAAAGTTTGAAGAGGTCCGGTGATAGACATCATCGGGCGCGTGTCTTTATTTTTATTTAAAAGAGTGATCGTCAGTGCGCAGGCGGCGCACACACGGCAAAAGGACTACTTTAGGAGGCCAAAAATAATAGATATGAAAAAATGTTTTTATTTGTACTTTTTAGGGTTCCTGATCAATACGTTATCAATAATAAGAATGAATGGGCACTCTGCAAGCCTGTTTCTATTACCCACAGCACTTTTATTTTGTTGTTTGTGCCCGTTGTTCGGTGTGTCGTATTATTTATTTACATTAAGTAGCGACGCTTTATTTTATTTGTGTTAGAACCCAAAAAAACATGTAAGTACCTACCTACCTAAAAAGGGAAATTGATAGGAGTAGAAAACTTAATACTCGTAGAAATAAAAAAAATTGAATTTAGGAAATGAAAAAAGTAAGTATATTTCACTATACATAATACAATAATACATACTTATATTGGTAGCTACTTATGTAGGTATACCTAGTTTACAATAATTAATAATCAGGATGCTTCATCATCATCTTCATGTTCATTGTCATCATCTTCGTCTTCGTCATCATTATTTCTATTGATGATGTTTTCTATTGAAGGATTTTCCAGCATTTCTAAAACCTCCTTAGCAAATGGTTTCCTTCTTTTATAGTGGCTCCTCCTCTTCGATGCAATTATAGGATCGGAAGCTATAAGCATCCAGTGCGCAATGTCTGTATTGGTGTGGATCCTGGAGGTCTTTCTAGCATGGAAAAGCCGTACGCTTTTAAATTCCTTTTGGCTGGTCTCCAGCACATCTTCTGATAATAAACCCACAGGTAGTGGCAGCTCCTTAATAATATCTGCTCCGTGTATCAGGAGTTTGTGGACAGACGCACTCATTTTGTACCAGCCATAACTATTAATACAAATTTTTGCAGTTTCAATAGTGTAATTTTTGAAATTTTCGTAATTTACGTTGAATCCGCATGATAATACGCTCAGGATGTTGGCGAATCTTTTGATTATTTCCGTATCTATACCTGTGATAGCAGAAGATTTAGTAGGCTCAGCAAAAAATTTCCTGGCCGTATTTCCGTCATTGGAATTCCCCCCTCCTTGTTTTGGTTGATCCACCACCAACCCCATTTCTTTGTAAAACCTTTCTGTTATCTCGTTTTTTCTTTTTTTAATTTTCTCTTTGGCGTCTGTGCCCCTGGCTTGCCATTGTTGCAACTCTATTTTATACGAGATGTGAAGTAGATACTCGTAACATCTTAAGTACGAATGGAGCACAGATATACCAAACTTGAACGGAGCCTTAGAGTATTGTTTCCTCAAAAGCAAATCTATGTTGTTTAGCTCCTTGGGTGTTGCTTTACATATGTTGCAAGCTTGCGTTGACGATGTGTCAGTTAAAACGTTGCAAGTCTTGCCATCCATCATTGTACATACAGCATGATGTTTGAAGGTGTATGTTTTGTCGCCAAAAGTTACTTTCGTGACCTGTAACCTTGATATTTGCGCTTCAATTTCATCGTAATGCAGCTTCACAGATTCTTTTGTCTCCTTCTCAATCTGCAGACGAATAATGCGGCTATATCTTGACGAGGAAGGACTAGGGTTTTGCCATATTATCTGTTTTCCATTGGTTGTGTTCTCTGACATTTGTAATGGCACTATAGTGCACAAAATAATGTTAGTGTCACCATACAATGAGTTCGTTGCAAAACATTGTTTATATATGGAATGACCGCCACTCCCGTCAAGACCCCATTTGTACACCACTTCAATGGGTGAGTTCTCTTCGTGATCGTGGTGTATAAGAAGTACATCCTGCTGTACATCTGCAAGTCTGTGTATCGTGTGGTCAAGAATATCTTGGACGGGGATTTGGACTTCCGTTTCTGATATTTTTATATTGTCTGGGTAGCACTGTTTCTTTGTCTGCGCTATAACATTGTATGCAGGATATATATTGGCACCCCGAGATTTCGCCCCTCTTTGCATGTGAATGTAATCTTCTTTACCCATGTCAGAGTCAATGATGAAGGCTAAAGCCTCCTCAGGGGAGTAAGGTGTGATACCAGAAGTCTTTGGTGTATCATGAATTTTTTTTATGCGTTTGTATCTGCGTGGGCTGGTGGTCAATGCCAGGTTCACCATTTGTGCAGCTGTCCTTTTCCCACTCTTTGCTAGGCTAGCTTGAGCAGCAGCACACAATACCTCTGGACTTGTTTTGGCAACAATTGGTTGAACTCGTCTTCTTTTTGTTCGTACAGAGCCCTCTTCGAAAGATTTTGATGGTCTGCCTTTAACACTTTGTAAGTTTGAAACGTTGCTCACAGGTTTCACTGCTGGCAACACCAAGTCGTTTTTTAACCATGCTGAATTGTACTTGGTGAATCTCTCAATCTTCCAATTCGAGTTCTTCCACTTTTTCAACAGTTTCGAAACAAACACTTTGAGAACACATTTTATTTGTAAAGCACTGTCTTTTGATTGTTTATAAATACTATGATTATCCAATATATAACTAGTTAATCGTTCCACACACTTAGACGATGATAATTTATAAAAGTTTTCATTTTGTAGCACTAAAATCAGATCCATTTTTCTAACATGTAATTTCGAGTGACTTGGATCACTCCGACTACCTGTAAATAAAAGAGGATAGTGTCACAATGAGTTGGTTTGAGTTCTCAAAATTCACAATAATTACGGCCAACTAACTACTAAATGCAAATATCAAAGTCAGAAAGCGGTACCTAGCGGAACTTTTTTTGTAAGTCCAAGTAAACATACATTTTAAAGAGAAATTTATCTAGAACCGCAATATAAGATTTTAATACAATAAGATTACATTATTTTTAATTTTACTGTATTAATAAAATGTACATACCTGTAGATTCCATATTCTTGACCACTGTTGATATTTAAACACGACACGAACGAAAAATACGTGATGTTACTTGACGGTTTAGAAAGCAACTAACCGTACACAATCACTTCGCTTACCTGCCGGACCCTCGCACTCCTTTGTTGTGAACATAACAAAGGCGACTTATGCGCTTTGTGATGGAACGACTATCTGACTTGAAAAATACAGGCGAATTTAGACTTTATCTTTATGTTAATAAATAGCTTTTTGGCCGCCTAAAGTAGTCATTGCGGTGGAACCAGTCGGAGTGCGCGGGAGTGGCGCGTGGCACTCGATGCCACTCGCCGCCGACGACACACGCCTCAGTTTACATACGGAATGACTTCAACCTGTCGCATCCACCTTATCAAACATAAAATATAACACGCGAAATCCTACCGATGAGTTCTGCTGCTGATGTTAATTAAGCAGCTTATAAATTGACTTTTGCTATATCGTAATTAAATAGGATTCCTATAAGTCAAGTTTTCAATTCTTGAAACATTTTTACTTATACCCACCATATTAACACAAACAAATCCAGATGATTTTATGGACTGAAAAAAATAAATTCTATCCAATAACTCTAAGTTCTATTCAATAAGGCGTTAAAATAAAACAATCATCAATCACACTTAAGGCTTCAAATGTAATAGTCGTTTCAGCTGCGCACAACCAACGCAACTAAGGCTCTAACAGCACAATTAAAATTTCAAATTCCAATTTTGGTGTTGGCTCTTTTTGTTCGACGGTGCAATTTCACGGCGGTTCTTGTCTTGCAGTAGACAGAAATAGATCATGGCATAGCTGGGAGTGGACTAGGTGGAATCCGCTCGGCCGACCTTCGATTATTCGCCATTGCCAGTTGGCACAATAACCAGCAGTCGATAACCACCGTCCAATTAAGTTCGGTAGCGCCTCTTAAAGGCTCACAAGACAAGTTTTTGTCACGGGCCATGCGCAGACGCTTAATTGGCGGATACTCGTCATTAGGTATGTGCAATGCAACTTTGCGGTTAGAATTACTTTTTGCATTTTAATTTGTATTATATTTGCTTATCCACTTATTGAAGTTCTTGGCCATATTTTTAATAACGGTATCTAATTGTTTATTCATTTTTTTTTCATGCCATTCCTACTTTAACCGCCTAACAATCTATCAGTTCGTAAACTAAGATTTTAGGAGTATCCTTAACAGTGGAATAAAAAAAAAATTACATTAGGGTCTCTTGAATGCATCGCCTATTAAACAATTAACATGAACGCCATTTATTAAATGTTCACATCACGTTTAATTAATATGAGCTTGTTCATACAAAATTGTGGCTTGATCGATGTGGAAGCCCATCCAATTACTTCTCTTGTCGTTGAGATATTATTTACAGTCATCTTGTGTGTATTTATCATGAGATAACGATAAAATATTGCGTGTTCAATCTAATATACATCTGCGGGATTGTAATTGCATCGATTAAGACCACGGTATTTTCAGACAAAAAAAAAGTAATAATCTGCATGAACTTGTAACTAAAAGATAAGGATTTTTTATACTTTGCTATTTTATTTCTTGAGTGTATTTGAAAACACAGCATTATCGAAAACACACCTCTGAGGACAAGCTTTTACGCATGTTAAATTGATTAATCTTCAAATTGACAGAAGTCGCTCAATCCGCTCTTGGTACACATCCCACGATTATCATGATATTCGTCACATCCGTGGTACAAAGCATGTTTGTACCACGGATGTTTTCATTTCTCTTGGTCTTCTGTGTCAATTCCATATTCTGTAACCCCAATGGCAGAAGGAGAGATCGCCACCACAACACTCATTAAAAGTAACACGACTAGCAACAGATTCAAGCCCTTCATTTTCTAAGGTGCTCCAGTTTATGATTGCATTTATTTGAACTATTTCATTATTTATGTCGCAGATATCTTCATTAGCTTCACATAATCTAATGTCCTGCTCGTCAACAAATGGAAGTCTATGAATGAATGAGTTTCATTGATAAGCATCAATTAAATTCATTTAAAACATATTTATTCATTTACAATTCTCGATATTAATCAAAGAATTTGCCAGCTATTTGGGCACTTTTCCTGTTGACAAAAAGCTGGCAGATTCACTTTTCTAGATACTTGTACATATAATTATTATTTTAAATCTTTTAGTTTTTAAATTATGTAAATACAAATAGATATTGTTTGAAAAAAAACTCTGCAATTAAATATTCCCAATAAAATAACCATAAACTAAAAACAGTACGTAAAACTTTTTCATTGAACTTTATGAAGAGGAGAAACCAGTGTGGGCTATGTCGCTCGTTCCATATCTACAAGAGAGTAGGTTTTATCAAAACCGAATAATATTCTGTATGTTATTTATAAGATAAAGTAATTGCCTATTGATAAAAATTATAGAAACATGCTAACTAGTTACCTTAATTGGACTGAAAATTAAAATATACAAGGCTTAGAACGAGGGTCTCTAAACCTTTACCGGCCATAGAAGTGCATAGTTACGTTAATTAAAAGCCCGGGCATACACTTGCATACACAATGACAAAGTAGCATACCTCATAAGTGCATTCATCCTGAGGATTAGATGGAACAGTCTGCGACGATAACGTTCAGAACCCGCTCCTGAGCTCGCTTCAAAGAAAAGTAAACGTGAACGCGTGCGTTTGTCGCGGCCGTGAGCATTAGCCTGTAATGGATATGATCGAAAACCTGCTGCGGTTACATATTATGTCCATAGCTCCCCGAACTGGTCCCAATATCGCTTATTATGTATCGCCTTTGTGTTAATCATATCTTTCGCTCAGTATGGCAACCGTGGCGGCTACCGGTCGATGGTCTATTAATACAGGGCAGGCTTCCACTCGACGGAATGCTCGCAACCTGCTATTGTAGTCTAGTGGTTGAGGGATTTGTCTTTTTAATCGCACTGCCTCTCCACTGCCCGGAGCCTATTATTAGGGTTAATTGGAATTATTAAAGTTTTTTTTCACAGCAACTAGAAGTTTTAGCAGATAGTAGTGATGCATGCGAGATAGCTTTGAGTGAGGCGAGCTTTTAGATTAATGTATGGTTAGAGTACATGTTATGGAAATTTTAATAGAGCGAGCTTGAAGAGGCGTGCGATCGTGACCGTACGATTTCGTTCAAGCGCTTCTTTTTGCATAGGATTTAGTAATCATCTAAATATGATATTGTAACATTACGTCTGACCGTATAGAGTACTACTTCATTTTTCCTTTTTTCTAGAAGCGGGTTACTCGTTTACGACGTTTCAAATTTCTTCACGTAGTTGAGCTTGTTAACTACAAAATTATACTTAATGTTAAAGCTCGTCGTATGTTTTTTCGATCAGTCGATTTTCACTTATTACTGAGTTGGTCGCATGTACTGAGTATTGAGTGTGGCGTGTCATTTGCATGATTGTCGTTAATTAACTCATAAGGACCGTGACGGTGTACGAGCGTATAAACTCACTGTAGCATTTATCATCAAATTGCCGGGCTATCTCAAATTACCAGGCTATCTCGAGCTACAGTACAATTACGGCCAGTTTAAAATGATTCAATGTCGCCAATCGCATTTGAGACAAGTTCCAAGAGATATATTTTTTTATGTTATTGGAAATGCTGAACTTTAGAAATAATCGAATGTTACCAGCTGATTATCGGAGTGGAGTGATAAGTGTACAATTTTATACTTACATAAAACATTGGAACTGTAAAGTCCACTATAGTGAATACACACACAGAATTGAGTATACATTATGAATATGAGTCATCACACGTTAAAATAGTTAAAATTCCTCAAACCTACTGAGTGAAAAATCACCACTATAAATTGATAAGATCAAACATTATCATAGAACAATTATAAATAACACTCGAAACAATACAAAACATAACAGCTTCTAACAAATTCATTATTACAACACTGAGAGGATTACAATTAAACATAGTGCATTAAGATATAATTTATACTGCTTCAGGCGACGGCCATAACTTTTTATCTATTAAATCTAAGACGAAACACTCTTTATCATTAACACAATATAAATATTTATTTATCGACGGTCGATCCGAAACTTAATTCAGAAGCGAGCGGGTTAAAGGGCCTACACAATGGTGGGTCGCCTATAGCTTTAATTTAACCCAAAGTACTACTTTTAGCGCTTTCTCATTAGTTCGTACAGCGAACTCCAACGTAGGCGTTCGTTGAACGTAAGCGGAGCTTAAACGCTAACCAGTCGCCGTAGGCACGCTACGGAGTCGCCGTAGCAACGCTACGCAGTCGTCGTAGCCACACTACGTAGTCCCCGTAGCAACCCTACGCTAGAGCAGAGTTCATATAAGGTACTCGTTGCGTCTACTTGGCCTCTACGCAGTGCATACATTTGACCGACACTTACGCTGAACAAACGCCTGGAACATATACACAATCATGGCAGTTATTACATCAATGAGTTAATGTAAAATCAGAAATGAACGGAAATTATTCTGTTTAAGGGATAAGAAAAATGTACATTACAATAATACTAATTCTATTCCAAAATAAAAAAAAACGTAGAAGTTATTTCGTAGACAAGGGGTTGAAATATACGTAGTTAAATTATGAGAGAAATTCTTCAGCTATTGTATAGTCACCTTAACTCCCTCCAGAACACAAAATTCGACACTTCATTAAGGCGAGGCGATACGCTGCGCCCGCGGCGATGCCCACTAGCGCCAGTTAAACAAACAACTCTATTAATTCAAACTTTATGAAGGAATCCATTACGAAATTATACCAAGACCAATATCAATCATCCGATGTGTCCAAACCGATAATCGATATACAATCGAATATTCAAATCGAGAACTAACACGGTATGCATCGATTAACAACTCAATTAAAATGAGTTATAATGTGATACTTGAAATAGCTTCTTAAAATGGAATTTAATTTTAATTTTCTTTTGCTTGATGATTGAATAATGAAAGAAACACGACAATGGGATCAACTGTTTAGGTACCATTTAAATTCAAATCAACGGTCGATATAACTTCTCTATTTATTTTTTATTTGTTTCACAGTTTATGTACACACATATAAACAGACAAGAAGAAAGGAACAAAACAATACGTACACAGGTGATGCTTATTTCTAAAAAATCTCTTCCGGCATACCTGCGATAGGAAAGTAGTTAAAGAGATGTAGACAACGTGTGTAAGAGTAGAAGAGAAAATAAAATACATAAAATAAAAACACTTTATTATTCACTAATTTAACGATAAACATAAAATATGAGAATAAATTTACATAAATAGTTTTAAAATAAATATCACTAAAATATATATACTTCATTATAATGTAGTATAAAATAATAAATACAAAATATGCAACTATGACGAAGTGGAAAGATAGTGTTCTTTCATTCTTCTTTTAAAAACTTCAACAGTTTGGAAGTCCCTAAAGTCGCGGGCAGAAACTAGTGTTTATATAAAACAAAAAACCCGTCTCTATTAACATGGTCTAGATCCCATTTACTTGCTACGTGCAGTTTGAACGATGGATGATATCAAACGCTATTTAATTTAAGTACTTACTCCTACATTAAAGCTTAACATAAGTATTCCTTTATTTATCTCTTGTATCTATTCCAATAGTATCAAAAATCTTCTAAGAATATCTTTACCAAACATTTTTGATACATCTCCTTCATTCGCAGGTGATAATTTTTAGGGGGAAAAATGATAACTCTCACAATTCGCAACTCTTTAAAACCATCGCCATAAAAATGGTCGATATTTTATGATATACTTAGCACAAATCCGATTGTTGGAACCTCTCTGTCGGTACCTCAGTACACAAGATACGAGCCAGAGAAATATGTTGCGAAACGGATAATGTCTTCATTAAAATGTATTTAACGTCGGATTGGATTCGACTAAGCTTGATCAATAGACTTTCTATTCCTTCAATATAATTTAGTTCCCACATATTCGAATAATCTAAAGTTTATTAAGGCTATTTAAATATGATACACTTTTTAAAGAATAAGTTTTTTTTACGTAACAATAAAATATTTACATACAAAAGAAACGTTGCCGCCGAATGATAAACGCATCATAAGTGCCTCAAGCCATCTCGAGCGGTCGATATCTGTTCGGAACAAATCACTGTTTTATCGTTACTCCCATCGTAAAAAATATTGATATCAACATAAAAAAGTGGTCCAAAAACAATAGAACGGATGGATTGAAAGGATTCCTGAGTCAGATAACGATTCGGTTTAAAAAAAAGATATGTATTAATAATAGCTTTATAGTGACCATGCCGAAACGCTGGTCATTCTTTGTTGTTAATGGTGTCATTTTAATTTCTATCGTTGAAAGATAGTTTTGACACATTCCTAATACGAGACATGATGCTGCTCCTATCTCCATACTTAACTATTTTTTGTACAGTCTAATTGGACTCCAAACAAATACCCTCAGATAATTCCAACTGGATGACTCGAAAAAATTAGATTTATTTTTTACAAACTCATATGGGGTACCTAATGTAACTGAATTTTCATGCAACTGGGAACCTACATTGTTGTTTATAATGCACTAGACGCATAGCTGCGAATACATAGGTAAAACATAATAATATGTGGTAGATAATATCTATATACTATATTATAGTCGTGAAGAATTTCTCGATTCAGCCAGCCACATTAGGTAAATAAAATATCACCACAATATAAAATACCCAAATTATGGACATTCGACTTTATTTTATTTTACGGTAATTATGTTTTACTGGAAAGAAAAACAAAAGTTAGTTAATAACCGCCAAATATTAATCGTCGTTATTTATCCCCGACCTGCCTTAATTAACCGAATGTTAATCGTTTGACCACGCGCTAGGCTATCAATAAACACATAATTTACTTTTCAACGACCACATTGTAATCTAATCACTAATTTGCTTGATTGGATTAAGACGTCAAAGCGTGCTCTTGATTTCACGGTCGGCAGAAAAGATCGAATTACTATCTATGAATCTGTAATCGATATTTTGTTTGATATAAAATATTATTGTAGAAATAACGGGCAAGCGTGTTAAAGAAAGCATACAAATTGAGAATGTAACGGTTTATCTCCAGGTACTAAAAAAATAATTTAAAAAATCATCAGAATATTGCGTAAAGAAATAAAGATTTTAAAAATTTATAGAAAAAAGATGATAACGAGGTAATTATAGGAATGTTGTTGAAAATACAAACATTTACCTAAAATACTAAACAAATGAGGAATCAACACAGTAGGTACTACGTTACCTTATTATCTTATCCTACAATAATTGCGCAGTTCAATTAATCTTTAAAGCGTGATCAGTATGTGCAAGAAAAAATTACAAAAACAATGAATAGCAGAGCGTGGTTTCGATCCACGGACCTCTGGGTTATGGGCCCAGCACGCTTCCACTGCGCCACTCTGCTTGTGTCAGACACTGACGAAATTTTGCTCCTCTATAGTTTATCTAATCTAGGTACGGGCATGACTCTTATTAATTTCCACGTCATGAACACAATACCTATTACATTACTAGATAAAAATCTTCCGCTTATCCTTCATAAGGCTCATTTTCTCTATTTGACAATTGTTAAAATAAAATATAATATTAAATTGGTCGATCGGTATTTTTTTGTTGTTGACGGTATTGCATTTTTCGCGAATATAAAAGGAAATTCCATTCATAGCCGTGACAAAAATTATCACTGCAAAAATAACAAAATAACAAAACATCTTCCTCGTGATTATGATTAGAACCTAGACAATCATGGCAATGAACAATTTGTATGCAATTTATGATATTATATTTGCAATTAGCAGTGAAATATCATTCATTATAACTCGTTAAATATTTAAAACAGCATTCGTTGCATCAATGACTTAATTAGTATCACTCTTCAATTCATATTCATATCATTAGATTAAAAAATAAATTTGTTAGGCAATATATTTCAAGAAACACCTGACATAGGTACCTATATGTAATGTTATAGTGTGTTCACTTTAATTGGCAATAGCATTGTGCTTCAATAAATCAATCAAATTGATAAACACATGATTCCTATCAAAACCTACTTGGTCTTCAGATCTGATCTGACCGTATTAAAACATGGTCCGTTTCTGTCAATTCCATAATTCTTTTATTTCGGCAATTCTTGAGAGCATAAAGAACGTTATCGCAAAACCAGAGGCTTATCAGCAGTTCCCTTGTTCTGCGGCAGCAATAAATTTTTTAAATATGCCATAATTCTTTGCTTCCTAAGATCAAGTTCCGATAAGTGTTTATTAGAATACGGGTGGTAGAAAACTTGTGCGATATCGACATAAAAACAGGTGAACAATAAAAAACTGCCGATATTTTTTCCGTTTGCCAAATCTTAAAAAGTGTTCCGAAAATCTTCGAGTTTGTTCGATCCTTATCTCTGTTTGTTTAGTAAATAATGAACGGTCGCGAACTTGTTAAAAAGTTCTGTTTTTGTGTTCAAACCAAAGATTAGTTGAAAGGTAAATAATAAAATGTCTCAAATCTTTTAATTGATAAACCCAAGTGTTGTCTTAATTACAGTCTTAACAGTGAAGAGCGCAGTCTCCAACATTATCTCATGTCGCCCGTTTCATAACATGATTACTGTATTAAAAAGTAAAGTGGTCAGATATTGTTGGTATTTGCATAAAGGATTGGCGGTTGGGCGTCGCGGCGTGTGTGGCATCCTTCTGTCCCCGCTGTATGTCAGCGTTCAAGCAAATTGAGGTTTCAGGAACACTCGTTACGAGCCCCGAGCTATAAGGATTTCATCGCAACGTGTAAATACAAGTGGTAGTTACAGTCAGAACTCGTCATTTATGCTGTCAGGTATGATGTTTTGAAAAATGCCTTCTTCTAAACTTGACTGCGAAACTCAAATTAAGAAATTGAAAATAAAGGCGGCATGAAGTGCCATTTTTTTTCCGTCCACGTCAATTAAGTGGATTTTATTTAACCGATCGAAATGAAGTTTTAGTAATATATCGAGACACTTTTGAATAAATGACATAATAAAGATGTGAATGAATTACGATATCGATATCCAGTGTAGTAAATTAACGATGCAGATCGACGCATCCCAAAGATATTTATGAGATAAATTTGTCTCCCGCTTGCGCAGTGTCTCATTACTGCTGCCGACAAAGCCCCGGCCGGCCAGCATTTGTCACACGAACAGTTGCAAATAGCGAAATTCTTTATAATTTATAACTATGCACTCGTGATTTTTACTTGCTAATTAGGGATATACCATGTTTTGTTCTAAAGGGGAATAACAAGCGAGAAAATTACATGAGATGTGACAATAAATCAATGAACAAAAAATTGTAAATTTCGCGTTTTTCGATAACTACATCGATGTTTCCGAGTACCAGCAAAGTGGTGTGAGGAATTCGCTTATTAAGTGGTGTTGAGATGTCTATCAAGTTTGATGCAGCTGAGCAGCGCGGCGGTGGAGCGGGGGAGGTTGCGCTTGCGCGGCGGCACGCGTTGCTTAACATTCAGCGCGCAGCCGCCCGATCACCAACTGCCGATGACTCGTGCGTACTTCCGCACAAAACTCATTAAAATGATGAGCATTGGGGTTTTCTTATAATAAAAAAATAATTTTGAACACTTTGGCTCGTTAATTAAATTATATTTGCCCGTATTCATATGTTTTCAATTGCAATGTCAAACAACATGTTAGCTCAATGTTATGTGAGCCAAAAACCTGGTAAAATATTTAGATTATAGGTGGAACATGGTAAAAATCTGTTGGTTCATAAACAAATGCAACCAGCTGGCTTAGGACCAGTTTGAGGAAGTTGGTATTAATTGTAAAACTGTCATATTTAAACAAAATATTCTCAAATGCATGTCTAATATCGAAATAATTATTGGCACAAGCCTAGACTTAGGTATTGGGATATGCAACGTAAAACCTTTTATAATAAGAATACTTAGCCATGACCCAAGGATACTGGATATTAGAAACAGATTTTTATTTTAATCATACAAAGATTTTATGGAAGATGATTTACTTTGTGGTAAATTATTATGTTTACTTATTATTCAAGTTACAATGACTCATAGATGATATTCAACACATACACATACAACAAACATTAACATTACAATACAATACAAAAAGCCTGATAGGGCTGATTTTTTATTATAATACACACTTAATATTTAGCGAAGATTTGGTTTAAATGGGGGCAAATATGACAACATTCTCTCTCCTCGCACTTTTTATTGGATCAAGCCTGTCCTGGCTATGTGAGATGAAAAGTTCAGTGAGCACAACAGTAATTGGTCTCTTGATTGAGACCTCACTGCTGGTTTTGCAAGCGGCTCTCCCGCAGGCTACCGACTTTTTCGTCCAAGCCTTGCTCTTCATAATTGATTTTAAACAACGAAACACCCGCTTGTTTGTATACATTTGAATGTTATGGCCTTGACAACTAAAACATTTTCATTCATTAGACTAGTAAGGTCAAGAAAGAAATTCTGAACCACTGCGGCATTGTAAAATCTGCAAGACATTACGTCTTCCAAATATATCACCTTCTTCCCACAATGGGATCGAAAAACTATTACCGCCTAAGGTATGAATGTACGCAAACCTTCCCAACAGTATATTGAGGGCATTTAATGCGGATTCCCAAAGGAGTCTCCAGTAAATAAGGCCTGTTTACGAGTACCGTGCTGCGGAGGCGGTATGCCATTGTAGCAGCCTTCGACGAGCAAAGTTTATTGGCTAATTTTATTCAATTAAATTGTTCTCGTTGCGCGCCGACACCCATGCCGGGCTGATTTTAACGCCTTGGAAATTATTGCAATAGATAACATAATACACGGCGTGCGTTCGAAGGTAAGTGATTTAAAGTCAGCCGCGCCACTTATGTTTCGTAGCCACTAGTGCACGCTCGAATTTATTGTAACTGCTTTGACATGCACCGCTACTAAAACTATAAACATAAACTAATACGATCGTATTGCTATCTTCAACTGTCGACGATGACTCGATGTATGGGGTTAAAAATTATTATAATATGTTAATTTTGAGCAACATTACAAAGCGGGTGGTGGCTTCCAAACAGTGAACACGCCGTCAGCCTCATGCTGTGAATCCACTAAGACGTCTCATCACAATATTGTTCAGGGGACAAAACTATTATAACTACCCTTTGTTGGGGAAAAAACTTGATTTCACTAAACTCAGTTCGCGTCATGCTGACAACGCATTTCACAAATCGTTTATAACAGAATTTTATTTTAGCTGGGATGCATATGCGCTCCGTTGATAAGTATCGTGGTTATGAATGTTGACGTATGAATAACGAAACTATTAAAAGGGTTGTATTGTTGAAACTTTAGCAATTTATAGGCATGCTATTATATAAACGTCGGCAGGTTTGATTCATCTCCCGGTCTTTAGATCGTGACTGTTTATCAGAGTAAGGCTTTTCTTTTATTAGTAGGTACCTTCTTTGGATATAAATTCGTATTTAAACATCCACAAATCTGAAAAAAAGGAACATTAATTAACATTAAATGGACATTAAAAACATAATTTCGGAAACTGCAACCTTGGACCTGTCACAAAAAATATTGGCGACAAGATTTCGAGCTTCCTCATCATAAAACACGTCAAAGTCCCAGCGAAGTGTCCACATCTATAAACAAGGAGAGAGATGGCGTCTACTCATAAATCGTTAGAAAAACAAATAAAATTATATTTAATAGGCTCGTGAGAACTGTCGCCCACCACCCACTGCGACAGGTTCGTTAAATATTTTAATTGCGACGCTAAAAAGATCCCAAAATGTTATTCGTCGTAAATCAAAGCGGTGTCCACGGAAGTCCCCATGTTTTTTTCTTTCAAATATTCTGTGGTTATATCTGATGAAGGGCAACAAAATAATGCTAGGAGTCTTAGTTCCACAGACAATGCATTCCTGTTATTACCTTCTTTAGAAATTGAAAAAAAGCAAGGGTGTAATAGCAACGTCATCAGTGAATCGTGAAACGAAATCATACAGATAGACATCGATTAGGATCGCTGCCTACGCTCCGTCAGCCGAATCATTTCGCTTCCAAAATTTCGTAAAACTTGATATATTTACCGCAAACCGATGAACAGATTAACCTATGATAATACCGTTCTATAATTTTGGTAAATGATATGTTCTAACCACCAAAGAGATAGAGACATGATTTTGAAAACTGGCATGATTTTCTAATAACCAAATTATTATCATCAATGAAATGACAAATCAGTTACCCTTCATTCCTTCGGATATCAAAAATCAAGATATAATTTTGTGAACGGAAGCATCATTCCGTCAAGGGTCGACAGTCATTCGAAATCCATCATTCATTCGCAACTAGACATTTAAAGAAAAATTTCCGACTCAATAAATGTCTCTGTTTGTTTTTCTAACAGGAAACCTATTTAGTTTGGTAAAAAGATTGGTAAAAAAATGAGACCATGTGGGTGGTAGGAGCTGACGACAGTTTAAGTAGTGTAACTCGATACGCGAGTCCAGTAGTTTGTTTTTCTTGCACACTCGAAATTGTCGGAAGCCAATGAGATGATGATATTATTTTGCCGAAGACCCATCATAGACTTTATGGGCTTATGTCGGCGCGTCTAAATGTTTACGGAAGCGGTTTTTTATGGGCACTTAACTGTAAAGTTGCTTTTAATGTCGTCATTACACTTTGGAACAAAAAGTGATCCGTTTTTGAATACTGCAACTATAACGCCATCAAGTAAACTAATATCTGTTAATGTTAATTGGTCAATTCCTATTTGATGTAGACTGGTTATCTACTTATTCCAATTAGGAAAGCAATTCATATTCTTACTGCTGTCAGATCAGTATCATTGTAAGCCTTTAAATCATCACTACCTACTGAACTGCACCACTGAGTCCTTTAAGACTCAAAAGCCTGCAACGAGAAATTAATTTCGTTAAAAACATTGTTTGTTTTATTTAACAGATTGTCTGTCATTATATGTAAATATTGATTTCTAAATAACACGCTTACTCAGAATATCAATCATTTCATAAACATTAATCACCCAGCAATAATAATAATTAAAACAACATCTACCAATCACGTTAATCTAGTACTCGGCCAGTAACAAAATTAATCGCAGAGATTTTTTCTCTAGATCAATAAAATGATCGAGGGTTCCCTGTCCTTGTTTGTGTGCGTGCACACCAGGGAGGAGATCACGTGGTTGAACCCTCCACAACCCCTATTGATATCCTTTCTCTCTTTCTAGTCTTCATGTTTTTGGTAGAAATGAAAAGGACAGGGTGTTCGCCTGTGTGGGTAAAACGGCGCGGGCCCAAACATCTGCCTGGTTCCTGATATTTTTTGGTCGGTTAAGTTAGTCGAATAATAATACTGAATTAAATTTGATTAAAGTTCGAATTGATTTTACTGTAGCTTATCAATTTTGATACAGTTCTAATGCAAGATATCCGCTTGTTAAAATATACGATACGGATATCGATCGATCGATTTTTGACATGATTAGATATTAGGTTTAAAGGGTCATGTTCAAAGTTCGATATATTCAATCAAATCATTAATTTTCTTGCTTCATTTGTCCAAGGAGTACGGACAAATGAAGCTAGAAATAAAAACTATTATTGTCAAACAAAATGTTAATTCACAGCATGTAACGGTTTTGCCATTGAAAACAGGAGACCGAGTTGAACAGAACAACTTAAAGAAAAAACTTGATCTTGAACGTTTCCAAAGTTATCAAGACCACTACTTAAAGCAGCATAATCAGCAATTGTATGGAATAAGGTAGGGAATAGAATAGGGTTATAATTTCGTGAGTGCAAATGTAATGTTGTTTTGATATAAGAAGTTGGCAAAGAGTTCATTGAAAATGAATGCAGTTCTAAGGTCTCGGAGGAAGGGGCAGGTCCAAACGTCTCGCGTGGTGTTAAACAAAGAGGTTGAAAGGAGTATTATGTCTGGACCACGGTCCAATGAATGCACCTCGTACTGTGCGAATACTTTTTTTAATGTACTCCAGAATTCGAAATTTAAATGTAACAAATGGGAACCAGACGGCTTTTTAATATAACGAGCCTTAAAGATGGAAACTTGTTGGTGTTTGTATCAGGCGTTATTTGTATTTGAGCTGGATTTGGGATAATTATACGGTTTGTTTGCGGCCAGAAGGTCGTGAACTTTCTTCACTTCAATTTCAATTATGTTCTCTAGAGACCGTCCTTGGTCTTATGAATGAAGTTAACAAATTCCCAATAACTATAGTGAATTACGACTAAATAGACTAACACTTTTACTTTCGATATAAGCTGGCTCCAATGGCTATCAAAGACACCTTTGTCCTATTGTTTTCCCTCAGAATCATACCCAATATTTTGAAGCGGATATGCTTACAACTCCCCCTTGCAATAAAAACGTCTATTGAATGGCTAGGCTAGTCGTCTAGATGCAGTCTAAGGGTTCCAGACATCTTTTGTTATACTGACCTTAGCTTATTTAATTTTCAAGTTGAAGGTCCCTTTATTCTTATTCTCAGTTTCTAATAATAGTGTACTGTCGATCGCACGTCGGTGAAAAAACTTTGATCTTGAGCTGGCCTAGCGTAGTACGGAGAACAGAATAAGAGGCTAAGTTATACTGGGTTTCTTACTATAAAATAAAAATAAAAATCATGCATCAAGGCCCATAGGGTGTTAATATTACATCTTACTTAAAAACTATATTAGTAACATCTGGATGTTACTAATATAGTTTTTAAGTTTAAGAACACAAAAAAAAAACTATGACGGAACTATGCAGCCTACTGTACGTCTGGATCGGGGAAGCCCTCAATAGCCTAGCTAATTCAAGGTGTCCTATATTGAGATAGGTTATAGCATTAGGAGGTAACTCGGTCAGCGGGAACTATTCATAACACAGCTGTTTGAGATGAATGCGCAGGTTAGCCTTTGTGTGTTTGTTTGGTCTAGACTGGATTTATAGGATTTGTTTTCTTTTAGAAAAACTCAAACTTTTGTTGGGTTTTCAATACACTTTAGTTAAAACTGCTGTTCAGTAGCTATTTTGAGCGTATCAATTTAAGAATTATGGATGCAAAAGATTGCTAGTGTGATGGGTAGGAATCTGTCTCAGTACAATAAATCATATTTCTGTAGATTTTTTGATCCAATACTTTTCTTTATGATACAAATGTTAAGGCACACATGGGATGAACGGCAGCAAATCAATGCTTTCACCTTATACGAAGAGTGCATTACATACTTCCAAATCAGTAAGTATGCTTGAGAAAAAGGATTTTGCTTACAATATTATTTTAGTACATATATAAGACAGCGACAAAACAAAATCTCCCTGACTGCACTCCTAAAGAGTTGCTTTTAAAAAGGAGTTCGAATGTTTTGACAGATCAATCCACCTCGTTCGAATGCTGTGGCATCTCCAATTCGATACACCTTCCCCTGCCAGCAATTACCATATGGCCTGGCTAAATATAGCCAGGATAGTATGCACCGTAGTCACACTTACGGATCCCACATGTTCGCAAGATGTTGGAGCCTTGGAGTTCGCCTTACTGAGCGGATTGCCGCGAAAAAACAAGACATCTTGAGTTACAGGATGCACTTTTGAGTATTAGGAGCAACTCGTCTTACCTCACTAATCCAAAGACAGTTTAATGTTTCGTTGTTCGAGTTACGTATTAACTGTGGTGTTTTAACAAATGCCATGCGGGTCCCGAGTTCCCGACTAAAAAAGATGCTCATATGTTTTTATAACCAGAACTAAATTGTGTTCATATATTTTAAAATCCTTAGAACTTCCTATAGATTTGGTTTTTTCGAACGCAAACGCCTATAAGATCTATCGGAACTCGGGTAACATTCACCGGCGTATATGTTGCCTTATTATTGGATCAGGCGCTTGAAATACCTCTTCGTAACCTGACGTTTTTTTTCAATTGTATGTATTGTTCGTTTTCCATATTTGTGCATATATCTTGCATATGCGTGTGCATATAACTTGACAATGAGTAGGTCAGGTAAAATGTCTATGACGCTATTTACTATCCTACTTATTTTCAATTTATGGTCTTACATTACATATCAAAGTCATTTGTTTCCGGCTGAGCAACTAACAGCGAGTCGCCAGAACAAGATTTAATAAGATAAGGCGTTCGTATAACAAACTCTTCAACTTTTTAAGGAAATGTACACAGCATTGTACTACAGCCTATTCTTCCAGATTACCAACAACCAGCACCACAGCATAATGCTTGATTGAATCAGCTGAAGGATTTATTTTTAGCCGTCCATTACAAACAGTTGCTTTAAAAATCTTCATCATCTTCTGTCTAGCTTTTTCCCAACTATGTTGGGGTCAGCTTCCAGTTTAAGCGGATGCAGCTGAATACCAGTATTTTACATGAAGCGATTGCATATCTGACTTCCACAACCCAGTTGCTGGGTAATACGAAAGTCCTTGGGAAGACTGGTTGCCAGACTTTTGGGCTGCTGACGTCCTGTAACGACTGTCAAAGATCCACGAATAACAGCCGGGACCAACGGCTTGACGTGCTTTCCGAGGCAAGGAGAGGTAAGTATGTAAAGGTGTTCACCCATCCACGGACCAACCGCGGCAAATGTATCTTAACCTGATCGATCTACCCGTCCGGCTATTAGTACTTAGTCACAAGCCCTTCATATGCATAATTAATCACCAATAATTTAATTAATTATCTACATATTGTCTTATTAATTACCCATGTAGGTACCTTTTTTGGCATAAAACATAGGGGAAAGCCACAGGTTAGCAATTAATTCTATCCTCATTATGTACGTAAACATTGATTAGGGTCGCCACTTGTTATGGACAGCTACAGCAACGACTAAATTTTATAAAAGATTCCTAAAAGTATAAATTTTTGCACATAAACAACATTTATTTAGGATCTTAATAGGTGCTACCATTTCCAACCTCTGTGTATATCTATTAACTAAATTAGGTACCTACTATAACTACATATATACCTATGTAAGTATACTACAGCCTGATCTAGGCCTTCTTCACGAATGCGGCACAGCTTTATCGTCACTGCCACAACATTAATAGCATTAATAATTTAACCAGTGGAATGTAGTATGTAATACCTACGTGCCCTACATCAGCGATGCATTATTTCTTCCACAAAAAATCAGATCTTATAAACAGTGGTTTTTGCCGGCCGATGTTGGAAGCTAGATGAATCTCATATAGTACCTAATTACGAATACCTTCATGAATCGACCTATGAACCTTTACCTCTGTGCGCATCTAAATCCCGTTTCAAAATCCCACAATTTCAACGACTTTTGCATACACCAAAATTAAACTTTACAACACCAATTTTAAGAATCAAAATAGTCCATCAAACTATCATACAGTTGTACTGGAGATGTAACAATAGTCTTGCTAGGACAGTGGCGCGTGCCACGACACAAAAGCTAAAGGGCACGCAGCTGGCGTGGGTGTATATACACACACACACGTACAGACAAACAGATCGTTTATAAGAAAATAAAGATTAATTATTTTTTATCTAAGAGATAGGTAAGCTGTTTTGAACCAGAGATAGGTAAGTACAATAGAAGAGGCTTCGTTGATTGTATAAAATTATTTTGGACGTAATATAAATTTAAGTATTTTCACTAAAAACATAAAAGTGATACCAACTTTATGCTTTTTTTTTTCATTGTTTCAGGAAAGATGAATCAAAATTTTGCAACTTTAATTAGGGATTTCCGTTGCATACATTTATTACTGAAGATTTATAGTCCTAAGCAGCTATAAAAAAAAAATACTTTCGGCCATGGCTAACATTATTCCATTACCAACCCCCTTGCGCCAGCGCAATCATTTCGGAGTTCCATTCAAACACGCGAACGGTTTTAGCTCGATTACTGTACATGTGTGAACTATCTTTATGTATGTGTAGGTATAAATGACATAATAAAAGTATGTGTTGGTATGTAACTGCAACTTACACACACACACATACCGGTAGTTGGGTGCGACACCCCATGAAAATTATATTGTCCTTTATGTTGTTCAGGTTTTGGGGCATCGTTGGGGATCGTATGCGATTTCAAAAACTTGTTTTTATACTTCAGTATAGTGCTTAGAACATTAAACTAAAATATTTTTTAAAGTTTTTATAGTATATCAGCCATTAAGAAAAAAACATCAAAAATCTTCTAATAATTGAATTTTTATCGTAGAAAAAGCCCCATGAAAGACATTCGAAAGTGGGTACATAAAAATGGATAGTATTCAATTTTAACATTATATTTTTCTATTCATATGTTTTGGTTACGGGAACATACAAAGCAAATATAGATTTGCCATGATCATACGCGTAATAACACATTTACAAGGTAAGACTGTACAAAAATAATTCAACGCTCAAATAAAACTGAACAGGAACGCTGCCCCATTCCGCCCTTTGAAAGAGCATGTGTGCAACTAGTAAACGTAAGTACCCCTGTTGATCCCCCCGCGAGCCACCCCAGGTGCGTCCGCGCGGCACGCGCCATTCCTGTCGCGGCCGGCGCTCTGACGCCATCGTATAGTCCTACTCTACTTTACTAGAAAACGGTTATTTTCTACGTGATCCAATCTTACGCAAGTCCGCAACTAATCCAAAATAAACAATCGTAACATGTGAAAACAGCAACTCATCGTGCCGACATGAGTTCCATCGGCGTCGTCGTGTTCCGCAACTCGCCGCTCGGCAAAGCGCAGGTGCTCCAAGAATCCGTCAAAAATACCGTGAACATAACAAACAATGACGCCAATCAAAACTCTACACGTGAAATTATAATAGTAAGAAAGAAGCCGAAGATTCAATCTGTGCCAGCAACCGTTTCAGTGACGTCATTAGTGCGTGCTGCTGAGCCTATAACGTCACAAACTTCAGCGGCTAAGAAACCCCGGCCATGTGAAAATAGCGCGGAAGAATCAGTGCGGTCTCCAACACCTCTTGCAGTTGCTCGTCGAAATGCGCGCGAACGTAACAGAGTGCGCCAAGTTAATGATGGGTTTGCCGCTCTCCGCAAACATATCCCTGAAGAAGTTGCATCAGCTTTCGAAAATGCTAACTCCAATCGAGGAGCTAACAAGAAGTTAAGTAAAGTGGAAACGCTGCGTATGGCGGTCGAATACATACGAAACTTAGAGAGTTTACTGAACATCGGTCATGATAAGGAAAATTCATCACACCCATCAATGGAATCATTCCCGTCTCCAGCATCTTCGTCTCCGAGAGAGAATAGCCAAGAAAGAAGTTACTACTCATTACATTCTCCCGCTGACGATGACGATGACATGGATGAAGATGAACTGGATGGGTCTATGCATCTTCCTCGACAGCAATATATTGACTTACAAGCAACGGAGCAATTCCAGTTAGTAGCTACTCCAAACTTATACGAGGAAGAAGAAGGTGCTGGCCAGCCTCTTACTCCTTCATCCGACCTTCTTGGACATGAAGATATAAATCCTCATCTATTGGAAGGACATTTCGCATTCCCGAATTCAGCAGAACAGTTTACAGTGATCCCGGAACGACATTACCTGAGTGAGACAGATGTGCCAGTGAACGAGAGTGATTTTGAGGTTAAATATTCTGCAATACTGAATCAGCAACTGCAGCACAATTTCACTGAAGAGACCAGTCTGCCTTCTATTGATCCTGGGTTAATTTTAACACACAATGAGTACAAATTCAAGGCAGAAGAGAACACTTTTATTGAAGACCAATTCAATGATGATATGGAATTAAAGAGAGAACTTCCTGATATCCAAGTGACACCAGAAGACAGAGAACAGTTTGAGGAAACCCTGAAATGGTGGCAGGAGAAAACTAGACAAGCAAGATCGCTGAAAAACAACAATAATAAGAATTAACTTAAGGATTTATTGTATTTTTTGTGTAGATAAATGTTATTCAAGATATTTATTGCGATAGAAGTATAGTGTATGTAGTAAAACATAACATACAGCTGTTAGTGCCAAAGTCGGTTGAGGGCGCAGGCGCAAGGTGTGTCGTAACGGTCGACAGACGAGCCTGCACTTCAAGCTTTGTACATTGATCATGTTATTTATATGTTATTCTAATAGTTCAATGACTTAGGCTGTCCAGTGTATTTGTAGTACATAAAAAAGCTCTCGTGAATAGTTCAAATATTGTAAATATGAGTTTCCAAGGGCACCTCTTAATACAAATGGAATAACTTTTAACTTAGTGCCTTCTATTTTAATAAACATTGTGATGTTAGATGATAGTAATTTTATGACAATAAATGAATTAGTTCCTGTACTTATATTTCTTTTCATTCCCATATCTTTTTACTGAAATTCTTTGATTTTTTTCTATATGACTGAAATATTATTATCAAATAATGAGTTCAAGATAAAACTTAAATTGACTCTAGCCGTATAAACGTTCCCTATCCCTAATTTATCGATTGCCAATGATCATGTGAGCCCATTTACACCCCACTCCCTTAATACCAACCCCATTGAAACAAAGACCCTTATGCTAATACAGCCAAATCATTTGACAGTAAATGACCTACTTAAAACGCTTTGCAGCTTAACATTAAGCCGCTCCGGTCGACTTCACCGTTGTCTAAAGCTCTTGTTAACATAAGAATAAAACTGTTCTAAATATTTTATTATTGGATCTATTTTTAATGTGTGTTAGTTTTTAGAAGTACTTAATATACATAATCCTTCAAACAATTAATATTTATGATCCCCTAATTGGTGAAAGAGTCAAGTTGCTCTTCCATAAAATTATCCACATTGTAGTATCATAAAACTATAGGTTTTAGAACTTTTACACATCAAATAAACGTTTAAAACGATCATTAATGTTATTTTTCTCTGAATTTTAACAACAAAGTTTTCTTCAAAACTAAAATCTTAATCTCCATTTAACGAAATCGGTGGAGCCAGCCCAAAAACCCGAGCCGTTAACGGTAAGGCGATAGCGCTATTATGATTGTAATGTGCCGCCGTTATCCCGAATAAAAAATACCGAGTTTCAAGGGAGAACCACAAACGGGTTGATTACAGCATGGGTCGAGCTTACAGATTTGATTTTTGTATAGTTGATTTAAACTTATTCAAGTTCATTCTAACTGTCGGTTTTAATGTAGATTCGAACACACTGTTGTTAATTTTGTGTGTAATTCAGAAACTTTAGGACGGTAACATTTCGAAAATAAGCTGACGAGACAATTAGCTGCAACTTAAAAGTTCATATCTCGATTATTGACGGGTTATAGATTAATTGATAATGGTGTCAATACTTGTTACGGTAAAATTTCATCTCTAACTTCCTCAAACCTGTAACCTGTGTGTACATCCAAAGTTTTATTCAAACGTGGCGTTTAACCTAAATTTTTTTCTTAAGGACTTTATTTACCGTTCTTGACAACGCATTCCTTTAGCAAATTACGGAAGTTTCGCTACTGAAGAATGCGATGAATTTCAAAGTTAGTAAACATGAAAGTTCGCCTACTTCTTCGTTCGTTTGTTTCGTTCCGCACGCTCCTTGTATCCGGGCCGGTAAGAATGTTAATTTCTCCCTTAATTTTTTTCTACATCAAAATATCGCCATATTTTATGGGGTTGTTGCACGCTATTTTGACTTCCATTTAAATATTTTCCGCTCCATTCGTCAGGCGCTGTTTCAAATGATTAAAGTTTTTGATGCACATGGGTGAATATCGATCATAGTTAGCGAGTGAGTTTCCGCTTCGTAAGTGCTACAAAATTCAGAAAAAGTAATGTACCTAAGAAAGTAACAATATAAATAATACCTCATCTGGTGACACCTACAGTGAGGTAGTTAAGGAATTTTATTTGCGTTACAATCTAGCTAAAGCATTAGTCAAAGATAAAGTTAGATTAAGTAACTAAATATACGTCGTCTATTGTATTTTATAATGGATTACCGCAATGTCACGCCTGAGTCCATTTAACTAATTAGTCAAAGATGTTTAACTATGACTTCATTAGTCACAATAATTACTAGACAAATAAAAGTAACTAGCACAAAATGATTCATTTGTCTGACGAACTTTTACAACCCTACATTCACTTGTCACAATTACAGTTAGGAACTAGTCTTGAAAAAGGGCAAAAATAAACAAGTATTTACTCCACAATCTAGATATGCGACCTTATGGTAAGGTCACATAAGAATTATTTTAAATTGCATTTTTAAAGACAACAGTAGACGGCTTCTTTTTTTACAAGAACACATATTTTCTTTTGCAAGTGGCTATTATACCATGAAACAAGTGTCCTCTTAGACCGATATCTTTGCACCGTTATCTGCAGTTTAGTTTAACGAACGTTTATTTAAACTATCATTATCTACGTAGATTATTACTGCACTTAAAACGCTTTGAGACCCGTTTTGAGCAACTCTGTAACTCCTTTTTAGTAATAAGTAACAAGTGCATCTTCTGTAGATGTGTCTTTAACTTTTTAATTACGTTCCACAATGCTGTTATTTCTTTGTCATTATTTATTGATAAAGGTTGAATTTTATAGGTTAATTAACTTTTTCCATAATGTGAATACTACTAGGTACTGTGCCATTTTTAGTCCGTTTTAATCGGTTTTTCATTTGAGATCATAGTTTATCAGAATACTTTCTCTGCAACTTGTACCTGCGTTGAACCTGACCTAATTAGTACTAATTACTTATATTATAACTTTTTTACGTTGGTACTAATTATTTAAGTTTTTTAAGCATTATAGGTACCAAAAGTACCTATCTACGTAAGTGCACGTGACACAATTCTTCAATGCAATAAATTAAGTCAGTAATCAGGTTATGCGATGCGTGGGAATGGCGGGGCCCTTGCATCGCAAACCTACGTGGAAGATATCCTGATCGATGCCGCACGGAAAAAAGTCCGTTACGAGCCGCTATGCCTTTTGTTGTCTTGCGTATACCGTGTTTCACCCGACTTGATACTTGAACCAGACGAGCAATTCCCGTAACTTAGAGAACGTTCTCATTCTAATCTCAATCTTTCAAAAATTGTATGAGGTTTTTGACACTGATTGTCACTGAGATGAAATTGCAACTATTGAACGTTTTGAGTTGGACTTCTGATTATCAAAAAGTTTTAATACAAAATATAATCTAATCTTCAGCTATTTAATAACGAGTTTTTATTGCTGTCGCACCTATAAATGAAGTTATTCCCGGCTTGTTTTATAACTGCAATTAAATATTGTATCGTATCATGATGTCGTAAATATTGATTAAATGTTTTATAAATTAAAATTTTCCTTGTAATCTTTCAGCAATTTTAACTGATTACTTTGTATAAATAGTTCTAAAATAAATACAATACTTCCTATTTTTATTCCCTAAACCTTGAATTACTTAATAAAAATTCCCAAAGACGTTAGAACTCAAAATATCAAGACTATTCAACCGCCCTATACGGCAAAGTAAAGTCAAAGAAGCTACCCTATTGTTGTATAATATTTATTCTTGCGTAGATCTCCCCGAAGTCTTTCAGCGAGGTCGTCGCCATTGTCGCAAGGTTCATGGGAACCAGCAAAAAATGGACTTTACCTTTAGGGTACTACCGAATTCACTAAAGAAACTGAATAAGCACTTTTTCTACACATCGTTCGCGCATCCACGTGTTCCAAGATTAGGATGACGTATATTTTTGTATTAATAATCTGTGCATCTTATGCAAAGACCCTCGGGGCAGAACGTGAAGACTTCTACAAAAAATGTCTGTTTGTTTATTTAATTAACAGAAATGTCATTTTTTTGTGCAGCAAATCCTTTTGCACGTGAAGTCTTCTTTCACGCCCTGTCATACTTACGAAGTTACGATCTCAAAAACAAATTTTGCCTCGAACCAAATGTTTCTATAGTGTTTCTTCAGTTACCTTGTATCCGTCATGTAAATACATAGTAGACATACAACCAGACTTCAGAAATTTTGTTACACAATCTTACTATTTTCGAGTGTTTGACTAAGATATCTCGTTACATGAACAATCTTGACACTCTGATAGTTTGATTTAACTGAGACTTGAAGGTCACAGTATCAATGAACTAATTCTTAAATCAAATATGTGAAAGCAAACTTGATGATATAATTTAAAATAAATAAATATATTATATAATTTAAATTTTATTTTTTGGCAGAAAATAATAACCGTGTGTTTCTACTTTACCTTCTCTTAAACACTACCAAGGTTTTCAGAAATCTTGAAACTAAGAAATATAGACGGTTGACCTCCTGTAGCACTTGGTAGTATTTCTATTTCAAATCTTCAAATAAATAAGTAAGGAAATAAATTAAAACACAAAGAGTAACAACAAAACGTCATTACCTACGTAATCAGGTGATAAGAATTATTGTAAATGTCTTCACGAAGTGCTAAGGTCCAAGGTGCTTCCTATTTGAATATTCTATATAGTCATTGGGGATAATCAAGGCAACATACAATGTCTGGCTTAGTGGCCTCATGGTTGCAAGTTGCAACTCTTTTTTATCACAAAAAAAATCTAAGTACCGAATTAACGAAACGCAACAATATATCTTTTTGTGTTTCCGACATGAGGCCAGATTGTTTGAGATAGTAGACAGTGAAATTACGCCAGGTTCCCGCCGTAGTCCTGGCAGTGACGCCATACGGCATGCGCGGGCGCAGCACAACCATCTGGCGATCAACAGAGATTCAACAAAAACTACAAATTAGCTCTCGACGGGGAAAAAGTTTGAGTCACGGTGGCATATGCTTTTGTTTGCTCATAATTAGTGTAATTCGATTGATGGTAAACAAACACATGCGTTGCTTACGGTTTTTATTCGGTTTATTTTGGACTGCATCAGCTACAGAGCAGAGGTGCTTATGCGAGCAAGTCATCGTTATTAAAGGAGAAAACGCGGTCAGGTGATCCGTGCGTGGCATAAATTCCATACTAACGCATTCTGTAATTATATTAATATTAGAAATATATATGTATTACGCGAAAAAATTGGAACATGGCAGTGGTATATACATTATATCATAAATAAATATTTGGACTAGTATCCTTAACCAGGGAGGAAACAGAGAAGAATGAACGACCACGTTACCGCGGTTCTTCTTAAAGTTGGCAGGAATGGATTTTATGCAGAGACTGACGTATCCCAACCACGCCCGGTCTAAGCTTCGCAGCTTCGGGTTACTATTAACTTGATGCCTTAGCATAAAACCCCAGTAGGTAATAATTACCTCAACCTGGTAATCCCAGAACAAGACGTATTGACCTGTGTAATTAATTAATTACAAATACCAACTTAAATCAACTTTCTTACTATCACAAAATGTTTATTTAATTGACACCGGCGCCGGCGCCTGTGTTTATACCCAGTAGGTACATATGTATGAACGGTCGACAAAAGAGTTAGGTAAGGTACCACAAGGTCTTTTGGCGCTTAAATGACATTGCAAGAGGGCGTTGTTGGTAAACGTTTGTGATTCTTTTTCGTGGAATCGTATTGAAAAAATAAGATGGCGGCGTTAGTCCCAATTTTGGCCACGCGCCAAAAGATCGTTGTAAAACTATTTAAGATACAAGCAATAAATAAACAATCCACTACGACGTCGATATTCACTGCTTTTTTCAGCCTGAAAATCCATCAGTCTAGTCCAGTGGAACTATAAAAGAGTTCAAATCAACTATCTCTCGTCTCGGATAATCATGGCTGTGAATTGTATTTTAAATGAGGTGGATGTTTATTTTAACTATAAATAAATAAATAGATCTTTGAAATAAATTAATATAAGTTTGAAATCCCGTTCGTCGTTACAAAATCTAAAAATACGCATATCGTATCATATAATTTTTTATAATGCTACATAAACAGGAATTTCGATAAAATCAAGGAGATCTTTAAATTAGGATCGTTATCTCTAAACGTAGATAAAACACGTTTCCTTACTTAAATTAATTATTGTAGTTCATGGCTTATTTATTTTGTATTATGTTACGCTACGTTATTTAAACATAATGTTAGCTAAAACTGACCGATCGAAGCCTCAGAGTGTGATCAACAATAACAACATCCATTACAAATGTTTTATCATTTCAAACAAATTCAAATAGTGCCTGCACGCACCTACCAGTAAAAATGCTAAGCACCAGTGCATATTTAAAACCATGTGCATTACGAAAGACCCAATTATGGTACTCAAAATAGAACAGGCTTAAACGAGTCATGTGTCTCTCTACGGAAGCATGCTATCCGGTGTAACATGTTACATAAACGTTTATGGTACTTTTAATACCATATGGTAGATTACCATAACTCACATGGTGTTTACTATTCATAGTTTCGTTATAATATATTCGTTCATAGATTTAAATCACTTAATTTTATCTATTGCAACAGCCGTGCTATTCTGTAAACATCTCACCGTGATAACTTGGGTGAAGTGAGCTCGATGTGAGCTGTCATTGCACCTAAAGCTAAGGATTGACACTATGGACAACTCAGTTCATGCTCACTTCACCTCACTCATCACGGTGAGATGTTTGGAGAATGGATCGACTGTAACCTACGTAGAAAACGCCTACGACACTCGTAGTACCTAATAAGGGTGTCGTAGGCGTTGGAAATAATGTAACTTGTAACTTTTCATTTCATTTCACGGGATTTTAATTTCAAAATATATATAAGACGTTGATTGTCAATTGGTACTCTATCTAGATCCACAATCAAAGTCCTATTTTCCAATGAATATAGTGGATCAGAAATAATATTTTCCGGGAAAGAACCGGGGTTACCGACATAATTTGCAGGGTAAGCAAGCTGAAGTGGCGGTAGGCTTGCCATGTTTATCGAAGGACCGATGAGCAGACGAGACCTGGAGTGGAGACCGCATATCGGCAATCGTTGTGTAGGACTACCTCCAGCTAGATGGACCGACGACCTTAAAAAGATGGCTGGGACAGACTGGATGCGGAAGATGGAGGACCGGGTGGTGTGACGCAGCCTGGGTGAGGCCTATGACCAGCAGTGGACTGCCATAGGCTGAGTTGATAGTGGATCCTCTTAAATACTTATCAGTACTGAGGTGTTTAAATTGTCTGCACTTAACTTCCTTGGCGTTGTAGCTACACAGTTATCTTTCAGTATTTATATCGCTATTGTACAGAGAGTTACTGCTTTCTGACTTCAGCAGCCTAGTTACGCCAGATTAGATTTGCAGACCCACTTAGGTGTCTTACCGTTATGACTGTGTCTCTGTGTCTCTGTGTGGCTGTGTGTGTGTGTGTGTGTGTGTGTGTGTGTGTGTGTGTGCGTGTGTGTGTGTGTGTGCGTGTGTGTAAAGAAAAAAAAAGATAAAGATCTCTAACATAAAAGGCACAAGCACTTTTCAGTTGTTTATTCTTCCTAATAATTCAGTATTGACGAACAATATTTGCATATGACTTATGCAAATATCATGTGAAAAAATGAGACCTCATTTTTAATTCAGTTTTGTTTTTTTTTCATTAATTTCTAAAACATTCGAAATTTAATTGCTGTCGATCCATTCTGTAAACATCTCACCGTGAAGAGTGAGGTGAAGTGAGCATGGAGTGAGCATAGTGTTAATCCCTAGCTTTAGGTGCAATGACAGCCACAGCCACAACAAGCTCACTTCACCCAAGTTATCACGGTGAGATGTTTACAGAATAGCACGGCTGTTGTCTTTTCAATATGTAATGTTTACATGTATGTTTCAGACATTTCTTCTTCTGTTCGTTTCATTCGTTGTGTATTCTAATCAAAAATTCTATCATTTAACAGCATTCCGGTTAAAAGCGGTATTGGAAAATGATATTGCAAGCACATGAGACATGGCACATTTCAAGTCGCATCAGCAAACCCCTTCGGGTAATACTTCGGTAAAAAAAACGACAGAATAGTGGTCTACTTTGTTTGTGGACTCGTTTGCCAACCTTATAAGTCTAAATACCTTTATTATCAAAAAACACTTGGGGACATAAATGATATCGTAATGAACTTATTCTAGGGTTACCTAGAATATGTTCATTACGATATCATGATGGTCACCGGTACAATACATAATGCATAAAATATTTTGTTTTTAAATTGGTTGGGTTACACGTTCAACGGTTTTATTCTCAACTAATAGGCAAGTAACATTTGTTATTGAGTGGTTTCAATTATGTAATTTAATAGTATTGTTTTTTATAATATGGTAAACATAAAATTAAATTATTCCATAATAAACAATAATACCATGATGACACTTCAGGTTTTCACAGCAACATAAATTATTTCTACTTTATATACCTTGATTGACAATGAAATAAAGATACTATAATATTTAATTAATTCTATAAATAAATACTACGTCCATCTATCTAGTATTTTATGCTAATACATTATTTAAATTATTGATGAAGGAGATTTTCTGTTAGTCAAATAAATCATAAGTTTATTATTTCATTTAAATGTATGACATTTAAATGAAATAATAAATTAATATTAAATTTCCAAACGATTTTTCTAACAGACGATGGATAGTAATATACAAACATAAATTATTTTTATACGACAAATTAATAACACAACTATCTATACCAAAAATAAACTGGCCTGCCTTCGATTTCGTTGATGCAGCGTAGCATCGACTACAGAAAATGCTACAAAGATTTATATGAGATTTTTATTTTATTGCAGTATGTTTTTGCTTTTTAGTTTTTGCGCAATCACAAAGCAGCAGACATAGGTCTTAAATAACACATAACATAACATCACGCACGCCTGTAATCCCTGTTGGGGTATAATACACCCACAATTCGCCGTTATATTTAAGTCCCATGTAATAGGGGCGAGCCTATTGTCATCAACCGGGCACAAATTCAGACTCTGGGGTTGCTATTGAGAAATTCCTGATGGAAAAACCCAATAACACTTTACCCGATCGTACCTAGAACCTCATGCTCACCAGTAGCGCAACGAGGCAGTCTGGTCTTAAATAATAATATAAATGGTTTTAAATAATGCTAGTTAATTATTATAATTAAATTATTTAAGTTAGAATAATTTGAACCCCGCCGGAATCACGGCTAGTATAGCGCACATGTCAGTTACGCGAGTCGGGTGCACGTCAACCTTGCTTCCTATGCGCACTGCGCGCGCGCAGGTCACGTGTTCCAATAAATAATTCAACCAACGTAAGCACAATACATGATGTATAAGTATTTCATGTAAGGATAAAATTAGAATAATACAATTTTATTCGTGAATTTTTGAAAACCATTCTAAAGTTATATGTAGAATGCAAATAGACATTCCGTAGAATCCTAGAAGAGTTCGGATAAAAAACCCTATTTAATCTACATGAATAAAATATGTAGTGGCATGTACCATCGAAGAAGTTCATATCTAACCACCGTAAGGACTATTCTTGCTTGCAGCACTCGGCGGCTATAGAGCCGGGCCGATAACAGATGTGGTCATCGTGTTCACGGGATTTTGTTTTGAAACTGGTTAGATATGAACTTCTTCGGTGGTACTTAGATATAACACTATCTATTACACAATAATGTCTCAATACATAGTAGATCTCTGTCTTACATAAGTACCTCCGTCATGATAACAGTTTTTTTCAATGAAAGACATTGACTCATCTCTAAAAATCTCAACTAGTACGAGTAAAGCTTCGTGCAGACCAGCGCGACGCGACAGCGTGACGCGACACCGGCTATTGTTATACCGTCAAGTTTTCTTAAAAATTGTATTGTTTGAGTCGCGTCGCGGCGTCGCGTCGCGGCGTCGCGTCGCGCTGATCTGCACGAAGCTTAACAATCACACTGTTTGATAATGTTCTCAGTTTATCTGGACCAGTTCATTGTACCTTCAATTTATTAGAAAAAGAGTTCAGAGGTCGTAGTCGCAAGAAGTGTCTATAGTAACAAATGTTGAACGTGCCTTTAGCAAATTATTCCATTAGGGAATTTACCCAAACACATTTTGGCCCAAGCATGAAATAACCTGATAAGAAATAGAACTTATAAAAGAAATATTAATTTAAATTTATTAAATATACACTTTCATGTGGTACTTTATAAAATAAACTATGAATTAAGAGAATAGTCATCGAAGTGTTACAATTAAGTCCAGCATTCATCATCAAAATATTTTTATATTTAGCTCTTCGTTTTTATCTGCTAGATTTACCTAAACTTTAATAAAGAACTTTTTAGAGCAGTGATAGCCTAGTGGTGTGACCGTCGGACTGCCAAGTCATAGGTCTCGAGTTCGACATGGCGGCATGGAGAGTGCGATTGTCGCAACCCAGCGCTGGGCACGCCACAATTGTGGCGATAAGTCCCCTCTTTGAGGAGTGGCTAGAGAGGCGCCACGGCGTCCTCACCTTCCGCCTGACACAGGTCCTCACCGGACATGGTTGTTTCGGGAGGTTCCTGTTCAGGATAAAGCGGGAGGAAACGCCCGGGTGTCACCACTGTGTGGATCGCCCGGAGGACAAGGTGGAGCATACGGTGGAGGTCTGCCCAGCTTGGGCGGAGCACCGCCGTGTCCTCACGGAGGCGATCGGCGGCGGCGATCTCTCGCGTCCGGCCCTGGTTCAGGCCATGGTCCGGAGCGAGAGTGCATGGGAGGCCGTCACCTCCTTCTGCGAAGCAGTAATGCTCGCGAAGGAGGAGGCGGAGCGCGCGAGGGAGAAGCAAAATGCGCGCCCTCACGCCCCTAGTCGCCGCAGGAGACGCCCCGGGCGTCGGGAGTCGCGATCTCGAACGCTTGTGAAGCCAAGTCAGAGGCCCATGGGCGGCTTTAAAACTCTGACACCAGGTTAGTAACTAACCACACGAAAAGAAGAAAAAGAATAACGAACGTAATAAGTAAATAATGAGATATTTGCTCTCTGTGACTAACATCTAGCACAATAGACAATTATGAGTATGGCGACATCGGTCACAGCTATCTCTAATCGCGTGTCAACAAGTATGATTCATTGGATAACAAGATAAACTGCAGACAAGAGTAATAGTAAATAAATGCGATTCTGTGATGCATCGTTTGATAATATAGAACACATACATACCTACTTACCTACCTAACCTTCGGTTTACACTTACTTACATCGTGGTTTACAGACTAATCACATGTTGTTATTATACAATATGTAACCGATCTGAATGGGGCACATACATAAGTACTGCAATAACATTACCAATAAGGTAATAAAAAAATCTTATTATTATTATTAAAAATAAAAAAGTTATTGTTATTAAAATTCACATTTTTTGTTCCAAAATTACCCCAAATTCATTAAAAAATTACCAAATTTTCAACAGGGGTCGTAAGTTATGACTTGTAGACACCCGCTAAATGATGGCCGCTTAACCCGTACCCCGTAGACCACCTCGCAAACCTATAACACCCTTAGCTCCACCTCCTCGCCGTACAGTGTTTGGTGCTAATTCGCCTATACCTCGCATGTGCAAACTTGTAAACGAACGCAGCGACCTGGTTGACGTCCACGCAGACTCAGTATCGACGTTTGCCAGACGTAATTAGTATTAGTTTTTAATATTACTATCTAGAATTTAAGTACATACATTAAGTCTTTAAAATTAAAGTTAAAGTTATAGTCACAAAGAACATTATGCATGCGGTGTTTGCCTGTAATTGGTTGTACAGTTAGATTTAAGACACTATTACCTATATGTTCCTATCTGTTATTATCTGTAACAACTGTTGGTGAACCTTAATTAAATAAATAAATAAAATAAAAAAACCCCGTTGAAAAAAAAAGTGGCTTATTTCCTATTTCCTGTAAATTTGCACATATATGTATAGAATCACAGTACGATACCTTACAACACCCTCACAGATCAGACAATGTTTTTTTTAACAGGTTGTAGACACTATTCTATCGTTCTTCAGAAATGCTTCTTAGCACGATTTCTATGAAATCACTTCAACCAATCTATTCCCTAGTATCAGATGGGATGACAGCTCATTTCTTTCTTCATTTTCATCTCAGGAGTATCATCTTCATGAACAGTCTACTTCCCAGACAAAACATGCCATTCCGTAAATGACACGTCAGTTCAGTAAAAGGTGTCTAGCAGACAATCCCGTTGAGACACATTGGCTTATAAGATCTTATTAGAACCACTTAGGAGGACTACCTTATTTTAAAAGCACTAGTTAGAAAACACAGCTTCTATCAATATTGATCTCCAAGGTTTCTAAGATCAATGAGGTAATTTTATAACAGACTTTCTTAACTATTTTGAATATTCAACAACATTTATTGCATAATAATTATTTATTTGCGTCTAGCAGACGAACTTTTCAAATATGTAGGTAAAAAGCAATGGATTATGACTTTCCTTCAAAATCTTTTTCATTGTGATTGAAAGAACGGTGGAACGCAGAGCGAAAGCAGAACGTAAGCGACGAGGCGCTGGTGGCTCGGCTTCACAGCCTGGCTCATCGGCGTAATGTTGCTTGCCTGTTGGTCTTCTACAGACTGTACTTCGGAGTGTGCGCACGAGCTCCACGACCTGATCGTACCATCTCCCTTTCACTACCGGACTACGAGGCGTATTGCAGCCCGACCAGTCGAACTCAGCGCTTTGTCTCCACATTTATTATGCGCACAATCAAATGTGGAACTCTCTGCCAGGGTCTGTGTTCCATTCTACATATAACCCGTCACCTTTCATTGCCAGAGTAAACAGGCATCTTCCGGGCACGCTCGTTCCATTGTAGACCTCATCCATCGCGCTTCCATCAAAAATGAGATCGAGGAGCAGGCCCATTACCAAGTAAAAAAAAAAAATTAGTTTATTACGCAAAATTGGGGTACTTGGTACTTGCTCTTCCATTATGACATCACTGGTCAAGTCCAAGATATTTAATTGAAGAAAGATTAATTTGGAAAGAGTATTGTTACTATTTGATCTGCGAAATGACACGTTAACGCGACGATGTTTGCGTTTTGATAGCTTCGTCACATATACCTATGACACTTTTCCTTATTACAGAGATAAGTTTACTGCAATCCAAAACCAAGTAGGTACATAAATTTGGTACGTAGTACGCTGTGCATAAAGACTCAGACAGGCACGACGCGACAGCGCGACACGAATCTAGGAGCACAATTTTTATGAAAACTTCATGGAAATTGTTCTACCAGAATCGCGTCGCGCCGTCGCGTCGCACCTGTCTGTGGGATCCTTAAACAATAACATAGGTTATTTTTTTTAAAGACTGATAATGTATGACATATATCTCGCACGTATCATATAGAATCTATAAATGGCTTACTATTATTTATAGCCGTGCATTTAAATGGAATGACATTTTGACTACCTCATATTATTATGACATTTTTGATTTAAATAGTTATTTATATTCAATGAATTTTACATTAATATAATACATCATACATCACGTATCCTACCGTATTTGAGGCGGGGTAGATAATTACACTTCAGAAATTACCTATTCAGACTGCAAACTTCCCAATTATGAAAGTTTGTAGACTTAAAAATTATTACATAAGAAAAGGTATGCAATACTATACATAGAATAAGAATCAATCTTATCCTTTACCTTTCCTTCAAAGAAAAGGCCTTCACCCTTTAGAACTACTTCAACAAGCATCACAGTCACGGAAATAAAGCTTCGTGCAGACTAGAGCGACGCGACACCCGGTTACTGTTATACCGTGAAGTTTTCTTAGAAAATGTTTTGTTCGTGTCGCGTCGCGCTGGTCTGCACAAGCCTTAATCCTGATTTAGTATCAGTGTTAGTTTAGGTAAGGTCCAATTTTAATTTCATGTTTAACTCATCAAGGTTCTACAGTACCAAATACCTCATTTTATGTAATGTGATTAAGGGGACTACAGGACCTAAACGTGCCTAAACGCAAGTTTTATAATGCGTAAAAGTATATGATCCACTGCAGTAAACAAAATCAGAAAAATATATGATATTCTTCAGGATATATGCTAGTATGATAGTGTGTTGAAAACATAATACAACTAATTTGATACGATAGAAAAAAATCATGAAGATACCTCTAAAAATTTCTTTTAATGATTAAAAATCATATTAATTTACATGCAATCATTCTGATTTTTTGTCAGATTATTCTACAAGCTACATATTAGCATAATAGTGTTTTAATTTTCCAGTCCAATCAATAGATTTTTTGTAAATCGCTAACTGCTTCATATTTTGCAATAAATTACCTGCGTCGTGTCATCGCGCTTCTCTTTCATTTCTATGCAGTCCGACAGTGACCGCGCTTTAGCTGTTGTAAGCCTCTTAAGGCACTTACACAACAAGATATACATATGCAACATTTTAAAATTGATATCATATTATCTAAATCACCTAAATCCAGCCAAGGCCTTACTAGAACAAAGCACTTGAACTGTTATCAGTGAATTTGATATAGTTTTAAACATGACTTTGAACGTCTCAGCCATTAAGAGCGTTTATTTCGAAAGTTTGCAACGTCGCAAATGGATGTCAAATATTTCCCTGTTTTGATTAATTTGCCAATATTACTGTATGGAAATAAGAAATGTGACTAACTAAAGAACTAGAATGTTAATTATGAAATGCAATAATTAATATTTTAACACCGAATATTTAGTCTTAGGTGTTTAAAAAGTATTTGGAAACTTTCCAAATGCCTTTTTTACACCTAAAACGGTTACAATTAATTATTAATATTCTAGTTCGCTAGTTAGCCACATTTCTTATTTCCATACAGTAATATTGCCAAATTAATAAAAACAGGTAAATATTTGACAGCTAATTGCGACGTTGCCAACTTTTAGGATAAACGCTCTTAACATCAGAATCAAGAAACTAAAAAGTGAAAGAAACCTCCTAACCCTTTGTAACTCGCTGCACAAACAGAGGGTAATATTTATGATTTCGCTTTCATTTTTATAGGCACCGTCTCCTCCCACTTCGAAGGGTTCAATAAAATTCTAGTCGAGTTTTTTCTATCTATTCCACTTCTAATTGATAGCACGTGCATGGTTTCCGCTCAGCCACGTGTCCTATTGTAGATTATTAAAATATTCGTTCCGCTTGGATTCCATCGTGCCCTTTAATGCCGATGATATGATATGCAAGTAGCACAGAACGGGAAAAATAAACTAAAGGAACACAGGAACCACTTGACATGAAAATAAAGGCAATTTGTTGATGCATGCTTCATTTTAGAATTTGGTTAACGGCAGGGTTGCTCTTATTGGCTGCTGATTTGAATAAAACGCGGAACAAATACCTCACAAACTTATAGCTTATCCTAAAAGGCAACGTCGCAAACAGCTGTCAAATATTTATTTGTTTTGATTAATTTGGCAATATGAAATGCGGCTATAATTCACATCCTAACACCGAAGATTTAGTTTTAGATGTAAAAAACGGATTTGGAAACTTCTCAATGCCTTTTTTACACCTAAAACGGTCACAACATCAAATTCAGTGTTATTTGCAATTCATTATTAATATTCTAGCTCGCTAGTTAGCCACATTTCTTATTTCCATACAGAAATATTGCCAAATTTATCAAAACAGCGAAATATTTTTTTTCTATATGCGACGTTGCCCACTTTCAGAATAAACGGTCTTAATCTACATTTGAATACGGAACCTTGAACCACCAATCGAATATAGATACGTCGTTACCGTCACCCGGCGCACACGGCGCACATGTTCATTAACAAGTTCCTCACACTTTACTTCATAACACTCAAGTGTACTATAAATAGACAAATCCAGTCTCCAGATGTTTTCCTGGTTGCTTTTTTTGTCCCCGAACATGTCGCGTACCAACGTGGGAACTTGAATCTGGAAAAAATCTTCACAGATGTAGAGAATCTTGGTCTCATAGACCACGTGTCAGACAGGAAGAATCGATAATTTATGTAAGAGACGCGTGCCACTTGTGCCATAGACTAAACGTAAGTTAACGGACTGTGAAATTGACCTACTGTTTTTATTGGATGGTGCCGGTGGACACCCTCCTGTAAACGTCTTAGGTACAACTATTCATTTGTTCCGCTTTGTAGGTAGAAAGTGATAATGTGTTTAATAAAACATGACGTTAATTGTGTTACTTTTGTAATCATCAGCCTAATATTTACTGTTTTATTTCAAGGTTTAAACTTATGTTTCGCTTTTACTCTACCAAGACGAGATTACGTTTTTTTTTCTTTACATTTAATAAATGGTATTTATAAATGGCGTTAAGTACCTACTGTTCTACTATTATATTATTCTCGGAGAGCGAGATCAACATTGATACCAAGTAGAGGAAAATACCACTGAATAGATAGGTACGAACGTGTTCGATTTTAATCATTCTTTTTTAGTTAAATAATAATTAAAATTATTTTTCTCAGAACTATGATAAAACTGTTCTTATTCAGAGATATAAATAAATATGCTTCAGTGTCAACTTTATAGTATCTTTGACCCGCAGTCGTGGTATCCTCTTACAAATTATGTTTGCAAACCACTATTGTATTGGGGTCATCCTGTGTGTGTGTATGTTTAATAATAAATAAATTAAATTAAACCTAAAAGAACCTACCACAAATATTTTTCCTGGCGCCGGAAGGGACCCCACAGACTACCAGAAATAATTCTGTTTGCATTAGATTCATAACAATAAAAAAAACAATTCAAGTCGTTAATTTTCAAAACAGTATTTAACGACATCGCTGAAATAAAATATAAGGATCGTGACATAAATATGACTAAGTTTCTGTGCAGTATCTAAGCTAAAAATATAAATATTCTACGCGAAAAAAGTGTCATAAACGTAAAGTGTTTTTACTGCATTTATCGATATTTGAGTTGTTAGCTAAGCACATAATGCCTATTCGAGCGTCACAATGATATAGGCAATATTACAAGGATTGGTACCGTACTTATCATTTGTTTGAACATTAGGTATTTTGTTGGTATGATAGTAATTTATGACGAGAGATGAAACGGTTGAGTCAAACGGGAAAAATTAAGAAAATATTAGTAGTATTATAAGGCTTTCAGTGTTTCCACACTGGGGCAAAATCCTTAGTGTAGAGCCAGCATAGGCGTCGAAGCCCCAAAGACCCCGCGTTGGCGCCACGTAGACCACGCGTAACCGCCGCCGAGGCCCTAGGTAAGCGCCGCGTAGGCGACGAGCGTAGAAACATTAATGATGTGGTTTTGTTGCTAAAAAATCAATGTTTAATGCGAAGGCACCCTTAGACTGTTGACCTAAAGTTATCTATACACGTATAATACAATAATAACGAAGTCAAACTTTACACTGAATATTTTTGCAAAACACCTCGTTTTTGCAAAAATATTGGGGAATGAGTCTGATTACGAAAATAAAGTTTTTAGAATTTTTGTCTGTTTGTCTGATGTATGTTCCGGATTGCAAAAATGGTTGAACGGATTTGGGTGAAATTTGGCATACAGATAGTTTGAAATACACAGAGTATTTTTAAACCCGGTTGTACGTAACCGTGGGATTTTTTTCAACATCCACGTGGTCGAAGCCACGGGCAAAAGCTATAGTTTTGAATAAATTAAAACTAAACTTGGCCACAGAGTCAAACCACCCAATAAAAACAAGGTCGCGAGGACAGATCGGTGATAACAATCATAAAATGTTATAATTAATGCCCTTGGTCACGGATTTAATATGTATAAAACACCAATTTTATCGTTTTTAATATCATAATTATTATTGGAAAAAACCATTTAGTTAATGATTGTTATTGTGAAATAGTAACTTAATCATGTCAATGAACCCTTTACGTATTGCATAATTTATCATGTCTAATCAATTATATTAATTAACATACTTATTCTTTTGTTGTAAACCAGAATACCCGCGAAATTTCACGTTGTTGCAACATTTTAATTAGTCGAGATTCATATACTTTATGACACCTCTTTAGATCATGAACTATTTGAAAATCAAAAAATATTTGACCTAGGTCTTAAGGTGAAAATTGATCCGCTGTTACAATATACAATGTCGCCCATGGGCATGTGCCCGCCCGTATTTTTCTGAATATTCATGACAAATTATCGAAAAAAATTAAAATAAAAGATCTCTATTTTTTTTTCTTTTTTTCTTATTATTATTTTTCAATGTCCCACTATGATTTTATGGACTTACACTTGTGTCTTTTAAAATAATTACTGTTTTTTTTTTGAGAAAAAATGTTGTACCTTCATTTTTCTTCATAGTCATAAAATGTTACTTAATTTTTTTTAGTTAATACCGTAAAATAACTCATAAGCTATTAGAAATAATAAACAGAATCCAAATCGAGCCAATAACATAGGAGATATGGCAAACGCTACTAAAAAAAATAAAGATAATTTTTCATGAATATTCAGAAAAATACGGGCGGGCACATGCCCATGGGCGATATTGTAAAATACCTAGATATATAAAAATTTACTTGTAGTTGTAAAGATTTAACAGAGTTTTGGTTCATATTATATATGACATCATCATCTCGTGAAAAACATTGGATTTGTTTGATTCTTCAGGACTGAACTTAACTTCATACTGGGTTGGTTACGAAGCCTATGTAGCACGTTCCTTATTATAAGGAATGCAATAAAAAACAAATTAGAATAATGGTATTGACACACATAGACAATCATCTAAAACTATTCATAATTGTGTTTGATTGGTTGTTGTGTGTTTCAGAGGTTCATGAGTTGTTATTCAATAAACAAAAATAACAACAGACCTTGTTGTTATTTTTGTTTATTGAATAACAACTTAATAAAACTAATATTTAATATCGGTTTTCTATTTTGACTCTTATAGAATAAGTACAACCTTAAACTTAAATTACATCACAAAAGGGATTCAAAAATTAATACAGTCAAAATTCCATTCAACCAAATTTTCTATTTAATAAATTATAGTTAAATTGTTTTATCTGATCTAATTTATGTACTATTTTATGTATTTACTGTACCATCATATCTGCATTAAACATTCAAACTATGATATGGCTAATTTCAATCAATCAAAGTGTACTAACATATCTATCTAGGTTAACTAAATCATATAAATACTCATACATTTTGTTTCTTCGTTATGACACACCACCAGTAATAATTTACAACAAAAATTGTATATTACATTGACATATTTAACAAAATACTTTGTTTTATGAAACTCCAATGATAAAAATAAAATTCGGCTCATTGATCGGTCATTCAAACTGACATCATAACCTTAGGACTTACGCAACCACGTCGGAACGTCAACTAAGAGATCAGTTAACAATTCGTTAAGACAACAATCTGTTCAGTCATCGAATGATGTTCTAAACTCTACTTACTAAATATCTACTTCTTTACTATCTTTTTTCTTGCCGTACCTAAAGTGTTCTTCTATTTGCAGCAAAGTTTTGTCCTTTGTTTCAGGTAAACAGAAGAATAAGAATATCGTTCCAAGCAAAGTTGACAATCCATAGAAGAGATAAGTTCCATGGTGACCTATACTAATGAACATGGCGGGTGCTGTCTTAACTACTGCGAAGAAGGCGACAGATGTCATCATAACACTGATACCTGAACATAAGCCCTTTGTTTCTACAGCAAATAGTTCTCCCACCATGTTCCACGGTAAAGGACATATTCCTAAATTAGATACAATTATATAGAATCCCATAAGTCCTAATGAAATAAATGGTGACATGTGATGGACGACACCAGAGCTGTAAAGATATAGATACAAAGCTAACGCTATTAAAGATAAAGCTGTAAATATACCACTGAATATCGCCATAGGTCTTCTGCCAGATCTCCTGAGCATAATACAAGCAGCTCCAAGGGACACGCATCGCAACACGTCTATACTCAACATAGCAGCGTAGGTGTAAGACCTAGTTGAACCACTACCAATGAGTTCTTTCATCATATCTGTTGTGTACGCACAAATAACATTGACTCCAGAAAGTTGCGTTATAACGAAGAATGTCGTCATTATTCCCAATGGTTTATAAAATTCTGGCTTTTTGATATTTGCTGCTAAAGTTTGCATTTTACCCTGATTCTTTTCTTTGGATGAAAGATCTGCAATCATTTTATCCAGTTCTGTTTTCATAGCTACACTGTTACCTCTGTACCATTGGTACGAAATTATACATTCGTCGATTCTGTTTCTAGATGCTAACCACGACGGTGATTCCGGAGCGTAGTAAAGTATAAGGCCACCAAACAACGGGAAAAATCCACAAAGTAAGGAAGCTAAACTCCAGTGAAGGAAAGTACCGAATAAATGTGACATGAACACACCAACTGCGATCCCCAAAGATAGAGCAGCTAAGAATAATCCTCTGTAGGCTGGAGAACTAATTTCTCCCACATACACTGGACCAAGAGGACCAAGCCACCCTTGACACAGACCTGTGATGAATCTTCCTATTAATATTAAATACATGAGGTCGTTTGAAAATCCGATGACTAGCCAACCAGCTACAAACGTGCCTGCCAGTAATAAGGTAGACAGTCTTCTTCCAAGTCTATCCATTAAATAGCCCGCCATCAGGTTACCGAAGAACAGGGCCAAGGATGATATAGCGGCTGTAAAATAAATGAAAAACAGAATGAATTGATGTCATTAACAAACATTGTAGCAAAGGCTTGGTCACAGTCGTAGTATACACGTACCTACCCATGATACCAGTTCCACGGAGAAGGCATGTCTTCCTTTGGCATGTTTTAGTTGTGGTATTAAGATTGCGGAGATGCCTGACGTGGCACCAGCACCGAGAGTGAGCATGAACACTCCGAACGAGATGATTGCCTGCAAACAAAATTCAAGTTAAAACATTTTCATATATGTCTTGCTTGACCAAAAAGGCGTCATACCCGATATCCGGATTGTCAAATTTATATAATCTTTGTTTTTGTTTACGGTTAAGCAAAAGATTGTCTCATCCATAATTCATGAATATAGCCTTGATTTATCCGGAAATTATAATGATGGGCATATTGTGTAATATGGTATGAAAATGGTACAACTAATAAATTCGATTATAAAGTATCCTATACTATACAGAATCTATCCGAATAGAGAGATTATTAAAGCTTACGTTTTATTAAAGCACTAATTGGGGGAAATAGACTGCAACTGATTGTCCATGGGCCTCTATGGGTAGGTATTCAAAATTACAGTTACTTAAAAATTGAGTGTAGAACTTATTACCTTACAAAGTCAACCGATCTTTTATGCAGAAAATAAGACCCACGGGACAATTAGCAAAACAAAATACATTGTAACAAAACAGCTATTGTGAACTTTACGCACAATCTTGCACATGCACGTGTAACCTATCACTATCTAAAAGTAGGTAAACAATATGTAATCATTACAATGATGTAGAACACAAGTTACTAACATTATTCTGATAGTAACTCGGAAAGTTTGCTAGTGCATTTTTCCGAACACACCTTCCAATCAAACAATGAAATCATCAATCAGTTTCAATTTATGATTGAATGTTTTTGTCTGGGATTCTTTCATATACTATGTAATTTGAAATGAGATACCTACATAAACTCAAAAATATATGCTAAGTTTACTACAAAAATCACCAAAAATACGTGTTCTATTGAACTTTTAACATATGTACTACACTTGTCACACTTCAAATTTTTTTGGTAAAATTCTCACGTGCAATACAGGGATAAAAAGTGTCACCAGACTTTAGATAGTACCTAGATAACACGACTATATAACGCTTTAGATTACGAAATTATAGCAAGGAATTTACTATCGTGAATGTATCATGAATTATTGCCATGGGTAATTTTAATGACCAATTCAAAAATGGATGAATGCATAAACTGGCTCATTCATAAAAATCTTAAATTCATTAATTAATTCAAGTCAAATTTCAATTGGGTCTAGAAGCATAAAATTTTGCACAAGAGTTCCTTATCTAGCGAAAGGAAGGATTTTTGAAAATTCATCCCCAAAAGGGGTTAAATTGGGGATGAAAGTTTGTATTAAAGTTCGTTAAAAATACTGAATGAAACTGTATACTGAAACAGACCTGCTGTTTTTTTTAAAATGCTATTTCCTATTCTGTATGTAATAAAAATTGTATTATGGTGATTATTTTCGCTAACTGCATCTCACCAGAATAGGTAGGCACCTACCGAAAAAAGCTACGTAAAATAATTCCTTGTTACTAGTTGACGTTAAAAGTTTTAACGACTAACAACAGACGTTTGTAACAGACTAAGCTTATCTACCAAGGAATACATTACGTACTAACTATTTTATTAACCCATGGGAAGGTACGACCGAGATAAAAACTATTCTCTGTCCTAACCCAGGTCATGTTCTTCCCATGTGCCAAATTTAATCTAAATCCCTTCAGCCGTTTTAGCGTGAAAGCGTAACAAACAAACAAAAATACACAATTTCACATTATTAATAATAGGTCTTTACCTATGAAATTGCCGTTTTGTATGAAAAAATTTAAACGATTTTTTTTCATGTATTTTTTTATTTGTATTAATCGAAGTAATCACCCATGCAATCAATGCATCTTTGCCAACGCAGTGGCAGTTTATTGATGCCCTTCTTAAAGAAATCAGCTGGACGGGAGGCAACAAATTCTTCAAAGGCATTTTGTTTGGCCTCTCGGGTATTGAATTTTTTTCCCGCCAAGAAGTTATCCAAATTCTGGAAAAAGTAGTAGTCTGTAGGCGCAAGGTCTGGTGAGTAGGGCGGATGACGGAGAGCTTCCAACCCCAGTTCTTGCAACTTGGAGACCGTCTGCTGTTCAGTATGAGGTCGCGCGTTGTCGTGCAGTAGCAGCGGAGACGAGCGATTGACCAATGCTGGTTGGAGATGTGCCAGCTTCTCCATCATTGTGTTCAGTTCTTCACAGTACACATCTGCAGTAATGCTCACCCCGTTTGTTAAGAAGCTGTGATGAATCACACCGGCGCTAGACCACCAAACAGTGACCATCACTTTTCTAGGGGTAAGTTTTCGTTTAGGGCATTGTTTAGGTGCTGAACCAGGATCCAAACAACTTGCTGAGCGCTTGCGGTTATCAAACAGAATCCATTTTTCATCGCAGGTAACAATGCGGTTCAAAATTCCTTCATTTGTGTGTCTGTTGAGCAGTGCAAGGCACGTCTCGACGCGTACTTTGCGCTGGCGATCATTGAGTTCGTGGGGCACCCATTTGTCAAGCTTTTTTACCTTGCCAATTTGACGCAAATGGACCAATATTGTTTTGACGCTAACGTCGAAAGCTGCTGCTAATTCAGCCGTAGATTGTGTATCATCAGCTTCCACAATCGCCTTTAATTCGTCATTGTCGACCAAAGTCTTCGGACGACCGCGAGGTTCATTTTACAGGTCGAAATTTCCAGAACGGAAGCGAGCAAACCAATAACAGGTGGTGCGTTGGTTTGTAGTGTTAGCTCCGTAAACGTCGTTGATGTTGCGTGCCGCTTGTGCCGCGTTGCTGCCACGACGGTACTCATATTCCATAATTACTCGAATTTTTAACGTATCCATGATGACGAAAAAGATTGAAATGCGATGAAAATGTAACACTAATCAATAAACAAATGACTACTTTTGGAAAAAAAAATCCATGTTTTTAAAATAAAATTAATTTGAAATTAGAATTCTTAGCCAAACAAAAATGATTTTGATTTGAAATGGCCAGTACTGCAGAACGGCAATTTCATAGGTAAAGACCTAATATTAGTTAGGATTATATCATATTTTTATTAGTAGCTTAGTAGCTACTCAATCCCAACCCCGAAATTTATAGTTGAATATTAGTATATTCAACTATAAATTTCGGGGTTGTGATTTGAAACATAAACAGGTTTAAGCCATATTATAGTTAAAATATTCATAAACTTAATGTCATTGTAACATTCGGTGGTTATAAATGTCATAATATGCAAAAAAAACAGCTTATAATATGCAAAAATTATGAAAAATGATTGTTAAATTGCACCGATATAGAATCCTTTTATTTAAGACTAGCTGTTGCCCGCGACTTTGTCTGCGATCCAGGGTGAAAAGTAGCCTATGGCCTTCTCCAGGTCATACCTACCCATGTGCCAAATTTCATCCAGATCCATTGAGCCGTTTTAGCGCGAAAGCAAAACAAACAAACAAACTCACTTTCACATTTATAATATTTGTTAGGATTAGTTAGGATCTCAAACACAGACAGTAATTAACGTCTATTTGCATAGTTTAATTGCTAACAGTGTGAATGAAATATAAAGCAAATACTAGTCAAAACCTGGATATTAAATGGATCTACAAAAAATATGCACGAAACAGAATGTCTTGATCAAAATACAAATATTTTAAAATGAGACTAATACAATAATTAATTTGAATCACAACACATGATTTTCGTCGAGACGTTAATATTGAAACCGCTTTTCATTTTTATTAAAAATAAAAAGTTATATTCGTACAACTTTTTTTTTCCTATATTGTGGAGTTCATAAGAATTACAAACAAAAATAAAAAGCGGTTTCAATATTAAGCGGTTTCACAACTTCTGCATAAAAAGCGAGCAACAAACTTTGACATTTGCATGTTATTGGTGTTAAATACAAAAAAATAGGTCAAAAGCTTGCCTACACAGTTGTCTTAATTAGGCAAAATCTTTATAAAAATAATTCTTTATATTAAGTATGTGTTTTACAACAATTTGATCAGTAATAATATTAAAGATTAGCAATAAAATAGTCAAGAATTGAAATGACTGTATGAGACATTTCGTTATTAAGTGAATAAGGAAATGTCACAAACAGTCATTAATTCTTAAAGGATTGTGTTCGCACATTGTTCTATAAAATTCAAACTTAAGCTAGAAAGTTTTGTAGAAACAAAATGTATGTAAAAAAACAAAATGTAGATTATAACTTCATTCTAAAGCCACCTTAATGAAATGCTCCAATACGAAACACAATTATCAAGCAACAATGCGGGTAATTCTAATACGTAGGTTAACGAAAATTATCATGAAATTACTATAATTACAGTAAAGGAAACTAATAACTGATAATATGCGTTGAGGAAATCAATACACTACGAGATCCGGTCGATAATCTGTACAATCTACGATGTAGGTGAGGGTTAACCAATTTAAGAAGTAATTATATAAAAATATGTATATCAAACCTGTGTCCACTGTTAACGTAACGTCTCAAAGAAAAACTTATCGTACGTCACATGCGTGCACAATTTTTATTTATTCAGAACTACTTCATATATCACTTTAATTAAGCTTTTTAACACACACCTGTCTCCTAAACGGTGCTCGTTGGTCATTATTGAGGTATTCATCGTTAGATTCACTAAATTCCTTTTCGTGGTCCGTTCCATTTTTATGAATTTTCTCTAATTCCGGCACTGTATCGTCACCCATCTCTGAATGTTTCCGAGTCACTGCATCACACATGATTCGAAACAACGACTTTATGAACCTCCGAACGCTTTGGAGATTGTATTTTATCTTATCAGCCACTCAAGTTAACTGTCGCTCTGTTGTGTAATTTGTATTTTTGTAACGAAACGTATAAATTTCACTGCCCGTAAAGATTTTAATGGAAACGTGTTGTAAAACTGGTTTTTCGGTAAACATGAACTTGTGTTGCATTGGTCAAGAATGGGACCTCTTTCACTGCCAGATGAACCGTGACAACTATCAAAATGTAGGTAATTGTAAATTAAAACAAAACGGTGTTTTGATGTGAAATATAAAGCTTTTAAAGATTTTACATTCTACGAAAATACCAGCTTTAGAATACGTGTTATCGATACCACATATTTCGTCAAACAAGCTAACGATTAATTCATTTTACCGTCGTATGTGAATCAGGTTATCATGGAAGTTTTAGGTATTGTAACGAAGTGGTGTAGCTTCGTTATGTCTTCTTTAAGGCTCGTACAGACCAGCGCGACGCGACGGCGCGACGCGACGCGAACAATACAATTTCTAAGAAAACTGGACGGTATAACAATAACCAGTGTCGCGTCGCGCTGTCGCGTCGCGCTAGTCTGCACAAAGCTTTATGCGGTATTTTACCAGATGAATGAAATCGTCACCTGATAAGAACAACTTTGTAACTCGTTTTGCAATGTATTCTAACTATACGGTAAATGCATTTATTGAAACAGAAGGTATATTTCAATCCGGGAGCCGTATTCCTACAACCATTAGAGCGGTTATTGAATGGCAAAAAAATATTTTAATCAAAATAAATAGGTTGTGTGTCTTATAAACATTGTATTTCAAATAAAAAGAAACTTTTTGCCATCATAATCGATTTAGTAACATTGTAAAAATAAATACCATGTTATTAAACTTAAAATAAAAAATAAATTAAAAAAATGTACTCACACAACCATAAATATGCATACAATGTTGTTAAACAAACAGAGGTGAGAGATGAGAGAGATAGAGAGAGGTGAGAGATGGTGAGAGGTGTTGTTATATAAACAGGTTTCTATTTGATGTACGTAAACATGGTTATTTTCTTTTTAGAAAACGCAAAAAAATATGTATAAAACGTCTACTTTAATACTTAGTGTTTTGTTTAAAAGCAGTAGAACGATGTTCCAACCAAAAAAGAGTCAGAAAGTCAAAAGAGAGAGGTAATTCACTCTCCTGAAAACCTAGCAAAAATAGAAACAATGTTGTTCTTATCACGCGTCGAAATGTCCTGAAGGATGATGCTGAGTTGAAAGGGTGAAAGCCAGTCTCGAAACTGTCATACGTCGTTCGTAATCCAGGCTTTGATCAAAAGCCTTATAATTAGTATTGATCAAACATTTTTAGTACTAATAACTAATTAGTAGCTATCAAAGACACTTATAAATAAACAAAATACTTCACTACCAAGTCCTTTTTTTAACTATATACAATTCTACATAACTATACTTATAATATATAATAATATTATAAAGAGGTAAAATTTGTTTGTTTGTAAGTTTGTATGTAGGGGGTAATCTCTAGAACTACTAGTTGGATTTGAAAACATATTTTTGCATTGGATAGCCCAATTCTTGAGGAAGGTTATAGACTATGTAACATCACGCTATGACCCGGAGCCGAGCAAAAAGAAAAAAAAACAGAAATAACCCTAACCGAAAACGAAGTAATAGCGTGGGTGATGCGATGCGACGCGCTGGGTCGGGGCCGACATTTCACGCGGCCGAAGTCGCGAGCAGAAGCTAGTTTATAATAAAATTGTAAAATATGCAAAACTTTACATAGACAGGTTAACGTGGGCAGTTGCTACAGCTATCTTTCTCGACAAACAACTACCTTGACAAACCACTAACTTGTCATTATCAAAATCCCAACACCACAATAGTTGGCTGTAGTGCGTAGTATATACTATAAGCCCTTCTAATAGCCTTCTAATCATATTTACACATTAATGGATGTACAAATAATCCATTAGTGGACAAATACGATTACGGCTATGAAGGTAAATGTTACTTAATTAAAATTTATTATCTTGTTTATCTACTACTCTAAATAAAATCGAATTGACCGACACATCAGTGCAGGACCGGCGCTCAAGGACTCTGTAATTACTTAGGTATACCGTATACGCTTGTCGAATAATCTGCTATTGAGCTGTTAATCAATATCAAATTGAGTTAGTTTGATGACGAAGCCATCGTTATAAAAAAAATAGTATTAAAAAGAACCCACAGTAAGATGTGTTGTGGCTTTTACTTTCCGCTAACCCACGTGACTGTTCTCTCAACCTATCGAACTCAGTTCTGGCTCAGCCTATCCGAACAGTTCTCATCCAGCCCATGAGACTCCATATGTAATACTTGTCTCCCAAACTGCTTTACCATACCTGGAGTTCTGGAGCCTTGGCTGTTACTCTACTTCTTCAGTATAGTTATAGTTTCTTATCCCATTATACCTCAACCCATGTTATGTGGATGAGGATAGGATAATGATGGTCAAAAGATAAGTTAGGGCTTTAAATATTAACCTAATCCGCTTAAATATTCTTAAAGAGTCATAAAGAACCCTGTAAGAAATCGACACGTGATTGACTTCTCAATGAGGCATCATCAGGATGACGATTGACTTATTGCGAACCCGGACACGACGTGTTACCACGTCAAGCGTCGAGAGCAGTGTCACACACTGCGCTTGACGCTTGACGACTTTATGACTCTTTGACTGACTTAGAACAGTTAAGCTAATTAGGTTACTAAATATACGGTATCTATTGTATTTTATAATGGATTTCCGCAAAGTGACGCCTGAGTCAATTAACTAAACTTTAAAGCCCTAACTAAACTTTTGAATACCTTTATTTTTTTTTTCAAAAAAATTCTTCTAAAGACTCACTTCGATGACGGCGGCTAAAATTCCAGGTGATCTGGTCACAAGACCTTCATAGCTTTTTAAAAGGAGTACTATGTTGTGGGTGACCTTGGTGGACGTTTTTACGCTGAAATAAACAGGTAGGTTTTGCTCGATCGTACGTGATGATCATGGAAACAGGCACCGAACTCCGAAGCACCTAGCACAGGTAATTCCTCTACCGATGCTATCATTGAGTTTCTAATCTTCAATACCTAAGGCCATGCGTGAGATTGGTATTGCAGTGTGTTACGGCGTTTTAGTTTTAGGAAAATGTTCCGCCATCAAAATTTCGACTCTGTTCGACTTTCGATTGACGTAAGGATGTTTTTATTCGTGTTTTTTTTTTGTGGTGTAATTGGTGTGCTTGTTTTTGAAATCCATAGATTATAAATAGGTGTCAAAATTAGTGTTAAATGTATTATGTACCTACTTGAAACCGTACGTGCGTCTTTGTTAAAAAAATCACTCCTATTTTGGGGGAGTGGTATTAATTTTTTAAATCTAACAGGGTCCTTCATAAGTAGGTAATCGTACTATATAATATTACTAGCTTTTGCCCGCGGCTTAGTTCGCGTGAAAGTTGGAAATTATTCCATGGAAACGTACTACGGGGATAAAAAGTATCCTATGTGTTAATCCAGGTTATAAACTATATGTCTGCCTCATCCAAATCCTATTAGTAGCATAACATAATGATTGAATACTATCGGTAATTTATGCATGGCTAGTACTTTTTGTTAGGTTACTCCTCAGAAATTGTGCACGTCTAATTATTGAAATACTATCTTGAATTCATGCAAGCCTAGTACTTTTTGTGCCAAGTTTCAAGTTTATTAACTCAAGGAATGAGAGTTTTCATACAAACGAAATCCCCCGTTTTCGCCCCCATAAAGGTGAAATTTTCAAAACACCTTCTTTGTGCACCCCTACATTATAAAAGGAAACTATATGTAAAATTTCACGTTCTTAGTCCCAGTAGTAGCGGCTCTGCATTGATATGTCAGTCAGTCAGTTTCTCCTTTTATATAAATAGATGCAAAAGTTTACAGGTTTCGATGTTTGTTACTCAGTCACGTAAAAACGGCTGAACGGATTTGGATGAAAGGCACACAGATAGTTTATAACCCGGATTTACACAGAATTCATCCCGTTTTATCCCGTTCCGACAATCACGCGGGTTTAGCCGCTGGGAAAAACTAGTTGGAATATATTAAAATGATATAAGTCTGCATATAAAGAACACTTCTAATAGTGTCTTGTCTTATCTTAGTAAAAATTGCTCTTATTAACGAAATGTATCTGTGTCATGTTTTCTTAGTTTTGTTTTTAAATTAGGCGTATTTTTTATCTATAACATGTATGCCAACATTATTTTATCTTACTCTCAAAACTTACGTATATCTACAGTTGTGTTCAGATCTCCTCTCATTTATTTACTTCAATTTTGGCAGTAATTTCAGAATTGCTTCTTTCGTCTTGTGATTCAATTGCAAGGTTTTCAGTTGCAAGGCATGACGAAATCACATGGAACATTTTCCTTTTAAACATGTACCAGAATATAGCACAGCTAGTATTATTAAAAACTATTAAAAATTAAAACTAAAATGAATAACGCCAGCAAACGCATTGAAACAGATAAATAACGTATTATTTCTTCATTATAACGGGTTCTGAAGACAAAGTTATCTCAAACTTTATTCAGAAATGTGTACAAATTATTCAAAAAGATAAGAGAAAGAACAAATGCCTTTTACATTATTTATAAGCAATTTTAAACCTTAATGTCGTAAAGTTCAGTTATATAATAAAATTGTTTTTTTAGACTTATTTATACAAGTTTTTGTCATGGGATGATCATCAGTACTTATACACACTGTCTGAGGAGAAGTCCAGAATATTAAGTACGTACCCACCTCCTGAATCTTCGGGAGTGTAGCATTAGCGCATGAGCACCCAAATACTATAGCAATTGTTAAAGAATAAATTCCAATTCACAGTATATCAGGTCGTTACCGCTCCGTCGCAACAGGCATAAAAACATATTATAATTTTAATAACGCAGAGTGCCTATTACTTTAATCATAGCAAGAAGAAACTGTAGATCAATTGCTAGCAATATGGTTCAGGCACAACAGAGTTATTACAATAATATTAAGAATGCGATTCCGTACTAAGTTTAGCAACTGACTGGAATAAATAAGTACTGAATATTATTTACTTAAACGAATAAAACTTTGTTTCTATATAACATCGATAAGTAATACCTACTAATATTTTGGCGATGAAAACGCTTTTGAAATTAATGAAATGCACTCGTAAGTAAAAAGAAAATAGGTATGCAAAATATTTGTCTTATACCAAAGTGATTGGTAGATGGCCTCTGCGAAGCTCCTGATCCTGAGCTAAAATTAAGTACCTATACATTCTCTTCAAGACAGGCCAAAATTTCACATACCTATGCAGGCTAAGTGAATGCATTTCCATTTAATTTTTCATATTCATAAGGGTACCTACAATAACTTTTTTTCAAAGGAAAACCTGTACCTACTCTTCAAACTATAAAAGCCGTGAACGAATCTTTAAAATCAGTATTGTGAGGTGATTTTTAGCAGTAATAAGTGAGGTGTGGGTACGCAAGGTACGTATTTATTTTTATCACTACCTTCATATTGGTCATAAAATAGTATGCTGGGATACATTCGTATACCTGACCAGATTTAAGCCTTAAATCTGCTGCTATACTAGGGTACCTATACACCCCGGTACTTATTCTTAACCATCAAGTGAGTGTACATGTACCAACAAAGAAGTTCATAACTAACCACCGTAAGGACTATTCTTGCTTGCAGCGCTCGGTCGTTATAGAACCGGGGCGGTAACAGATGTGGTCATCGTGTTCACGGGATTTTGTTTTCAAACTGGCTATACGTATATGAACCTCTTTGATGGTACATGGCCTTTTTCAGCATCATCAGTTGATTCAACTGCTACCTATAGTAATAAGCCAATAACCGTATTCCCAATGATTAGGCATGGCAAATCGATTTGGAAGTACTTCTTATAACTTAGTCCAGTCCAGTGTATTATTACCTGCCTACAAAAATTTTTTTTTGATAACCTATTAATAAATACGTAAATAAAGTTTCTGCAAGCAGAACAAAATGAGAAAATCAATGTTCTCTACACCCATTTTTACCCACCTACAACGCAAATTAGTAAACATTTAATACACTCGAGAGCAATGAATCCGGGTCACTTAAAGAATCCTAAAAATCTCGGAAACTAAAAATGCTAGGTTAATGCAATAAATTGTATTTAATAGACAATGTAATACTCCTTAAATGAAGGTATTAAAACTTCTTAGTTATTGTAAAGTTATATCATAAAAAAATCAAATTTGAAAAAGGGCCACTTTCGAAGATGGAACTACGAAATTACAGCATTTGGTTTTGCTTTTGTTTGTAATCTGTCATTTATGTGGGTACATAAACCATGTTGATAGTGCTCTATATTCATTATTCAAGCTGAAATTATGTCGCTTACGCCTGAAGAATGCACCAGAATACTTACAATGCTGGAAACCGGCCGGAGTCAGCGCGATACAGCCAGGACTGTCGGTGTGTCGCTGTCAACAGTACAAAGAGTTCTCCGACGTTACGAAGAAACTGGTTCTAACCTACGCAGACCAGGAACGGGCAGAACCAGGTGTACCACAGCACGAGAAGACCGATACTTGGTGAACACCATGCTACGAAATCGCTTTCTCACAGGAACTGAACTCACAAATCAGTTTCGACGCCTCGGAGGAAGTAACCCAAGTGCATGGACAGTAAGACGTCGGCTTGCTGAATCTAACTTAAAACCCCTTAGACCTGCAAACGGCCCTAAACTGGAGCGTGGGCATCGTATTTCAAGACTAAGATATGCCCAGAGCCACGTAAATTGGAGTATTGAAGATTGGTCAAAAGTTATGTTCTCCGACGAATCAAAATTTATGCTCTACAAGCACGATGGAAGACACAGAGTGTATCGAAGACCAGGGGAAAGATTCAAGCAAGCATGCATCGAAGAAAAAGTAGCCTACGGTGGTGGGTCTGTACTTGTGTGGGCCGGAATTTCTTCTGAAAGTCGCACAGAGCTGGTGATCATAGAAAACGGCTCTTTAACTAGCGTAAGATATGTGGAAGAAATCCTCAATGATCACGTTGGTCCATTTATGGTCAATTTAGGTGAGGATGCTATATTTATGCATGACAATGCCCGACCTCATACAGGTAGGATTGTGAATGACTACCTTCAAGAGATGAACATTACTCGTATGGAGTGGCCAGCGCGCAGCCTGGATATCGACCCGATCGAGCATGCTTGGGACGAGCTAGGCAGATGCGTAAAACAACGAAACCCTCCCCCAATCACGCTTCGTGAGCTCAAAATTGCTCTCACAGAGGAATGGGAGAATATTCCCCAAAATCGTATAAGGAACTTGGTGTACAGCATGCCAAACCGCGTAAACGCAGTAATGGAAGCACGAGGAGGCAATACGAAGTATTAAAATTCAAGAAAATCGTAATAAAGTTCAAAAATTTCATGTTTCCTATTTTTGTTTTAAGGAGAGATCAGCAGTTTTTTTCTTTATGTAATTTTGTGTTAATAAAATGTATGGTGACTCATATTTTTTTTACTTTCATTTAAGGAGTATTACATTGTCTATTAAATACAATTTATTGCATTAACCTATCATTTTTAGTTTCCGAGATTTTTAACATTCTTTAAGTGACCCGGATTCATTGCTCTCGAGTGTATTTACCATTGAGCAACATTTTCAATAAGAAAATGTAGTTTCGCAGTTCTCAACTTTCATGTGATAAAAGTCGTAGGTGATTAAAATCTAGATGATCTCTCATTTTCACAAATCTGAATGAAACCTCATCATAGGCTTAACGTGTCCAAATCCTTGTATTTGGAAGCATGACATGGCATAGCTGCTTCGCTGCAGAAATATTAATTATTTACCGATTTAAATGCTTCGAATGCTATACTAAATATAAATAAAGTTTCGTTCTACGATTTGAAGAAAAAACACCTACACTGACTCTTTATAACTACCCCAAAAGCCTGAGGAAATTAAATCGCACCAGGTACGATTTAACTGCCTGTGGTATAGCATAAATTGAAGCAACAATGAAAATTGCATATCGTCTAAACAGTGTTGACACTACAACTTTGTTGTAAGTCATTTGTTGCTTCAATTTTATTGTAAATTACTGGCAAGAAATTTGCATAGTGTAAATAGAGTGTAACTGTTAGTAGGAAAGTGGCCATGTTGGTTGTTTATGTTATTTTACTGCTTTAATTAATTCTAAAATACACAATAGGTAGTGACCTAATGACGTAAGATAATTATAATACTATTGACTCGCCCTTGCTCCACAAGGGTGTAGTGTAGTGATTTTGCTATAAATGTCAACACATCGGTATTTATGTTCTATATCTAGGTTAAATATTAATTTATATAATAAATTAATATATTATATACAACCTAGACCTTCCGGAATAAATTCTGTAAGTTTCAATCCGCTTCAAAATTTATTGTGAAAACTGACTTTGTTTAATCCAGTGATTACGTAACACATGAATTTATAGATTACTTAACAGAACCCGGTTTAAAAGCACATGAACTAATTTGCAATGATTATTTACAAATAGGCTACTTAAACCTTTATTTTAGAGAGTACCTATACCAATGGAAAAACATAATATATTTACGTAAAACTTTCCAGAACATAGTTTCGCCAGATGCACGTGGATAGTTTACGTTTCTGCCAGGTACCTTTTGTTTATTCTATAGAAGTGATTTCCTTTTTTTAATTTATTTTTTATTTTATTTTATTAGGTTCACCAACAATTGATTACACTGATACAAACACATAATACATTTAAAAAGTAAAATAACAGTGCTTCAGTTACTTATAGGTAAACACCACATGCATAAAACAATAAATCGGTCAATTATGCTAACTTACTTAGTAATAAGCGCTAATATAGAAAATTTGGTAACATCGGTGCACCTAGGCACCTATAGAAAGGAATATGTTCCAATAATTCAGTCGTAATACCTACTTACAATTTTACATACTGCAAACCGCGATTTACCTAGGTTTAAGAATAATTTTGAATACTAACACAATGTAAAAAGTCAATAACCTTCAAGTCTTCAAGTATTTAATGCAGAATATCAATTGTTAGCAGTTTTGTGAATACTAACTATGCACATATTGTTGCGAAATATGTAGGTATGGATGGCGCATTAAACCTTAAAAGTGCCGAACGTCATATTAATGTTATCGATTTTCAGATTCTTTAGTTCAAATTAGTATCTTCGTTAAAGCCACTATCACAATGGTTATCGCATCATGGCATTTATCCATATTAAAACCTTCCGACTGAGCTCACTTCCCCACAATGAAAATTATGTTAAAACTGACTTTTAACTATACCTTTACAAGGATATATGAGCATAAAGCAAATATTGTATGGCCCAATAATATAGCTCAGCATACATTTTATATGGACATGTTCACACAACGCTATGCTATAAAGTATTGACTTGATGTACGCGAAACACTTGATCGATTCTCAGAGCTATATCGTACGATTCTCCGGTAATTTTTTCATCTTTTTTAAAATTAATAATAAGTTGGAGTCAAATTTCATAACATCGTCATCGCTTGATGAGCTTGCCACGCTAGTGAGTACTAAATGGCGTATACTTATAAAGCAATTTACTTTACTATATAGCGAAATAGTATAGCGTAGTCTGAACCGCCCTTAACGCCACCATCATATTTTGTCAATACATTTCACAAAACAATGTCACTAATATTTATCAACAGCGCCCCCCTGGTCAACGTCATTCAAGCTCCAAAAGATCCTTGCAGCACTGTAATTTCCCGCTTGAAACTTGATTCTCTATTCCAGCAATATGACGTCTTTCATCGACGACACCAATCATGTGAACTATGCGCCGGTAATATTCTACCTCCTACTGCTCATCACATCAGTCCTATGGTTGATACATAGATGGCAGCAGCGGTCCAGACTCTTCAAATTAGGCAACTTACTCCCAGGACCTGAAGGAGTACCATTCTTCGGAAACGCTCTCCTGGCTTTGGGGAAGAAACCTGACCGTAAGCACAACAGTAAACGATATTAACCTCAGTATTTCCAAGAAAGTGGTGTTCCGTGTGATTAATTTTCGAGAATTCTTATTTAGCCAGAGTTACCAAATAATTTATCATTCACAAAACTTAGTAGGTTACCTAATCTAACCCACCAACGTAGATTCTGCTGGACAGATGTTATCATGGTCATCATTGCATGACGACATTTACTGGATTGATTATGTAAAATGAAACATTCACCGAAACCTAAATTAGAATATGTATTTGCAAATCATTAGATCGCGTCTTTTCATGATTTGCAAATCAAGGGAAATTTTATGAAGATAGGTATGTACTACATTACTGCATAAGTGAATTGATAATATTTAGCAATATAAAGATAAATTTTAATTCGAAAAGTTGTCGGTACACCTGCGCTCACGCAACCCTTCGGGGAAGCAAGCCGTGGTGTTATACTAAAAATTAATTTTATTTCGCTTTTACTCGAACCATACTTTAACTAAAAGTTGGAAAGAAATAAACAAACACAGCTCCTCGTATAATATTTTATTATTTTTTTCAAGCCTTTCAATGAATTCAAATTCAAATTCAAATTCAAATTTATTTATTTGCAAAAACACGTGTAGATAATTTACATTGTATGCTCATTATAGGTGTTAAGATATATCTTTGCCTCAACATGTTTGACCATGGCTGGTGTACAAATTAGGTCGAAAGACCATAAGATTTCATCACAATTAAAATACAAAGAATAATAATACAAATAAATCAACAACAATTAAAATCAAAATAAAAAAATCAATCACCTAAATCAATCACCTAAAACCCAAACCTGAAATCAATTACCTATTGAATTTTGTGAGCAAACTTAACACATTTACTCACTGGTGTCATTTTGCTATTAAGGATCCCCGAAACGATATTTGTTTTACGTGACTGATACAAATTGTTGCGCAAATTATTCGGCTACCAAATTCAATTGAACCGACAGTGACATTATAGACTATTGCAATTTATCGTTTCAGGGACCCTTTACAATTCAGTTTAAAATTAACGAAATAAGTTTCTTAGTCCATTAATTTTTTTTCAGAAATAGTAAGCACCAGTCTGGAATATGCTGAAAAATACGGCACAGTGATCAGAGGATGGCTTGGCTCCAAGCTGATCATATTCCTTCTGGATGCCGACGACATTGAGGTCATACTGAACAGCCAAGTGCACATCGACAAAGCTCCTGAATACAGGTTTTTTAAACCATGGCTTGGAGAAGGACTTCTTATCAGCACAGGTACTTATGTTTACATTTGGATACAGGTCTTGAATCATATTTTTTGAATTATCAATGAGTTTCTAAGTAACGACTTAGTCAGGAAGAAAAGTGTGTATTGGTTATTTGGATTATTCTCTACAGATAAGACACGGGGGCGCAAATATCTTCAAGTACATCTTGAAGATATTTGCGCCCCCGTGTCTTACCAGCTATCCTTTAGTTCTAGATCTAAGAAGAAAAATGACTTTTCAGGTGTCATTTAACGGTTACTGGCCTTTTAGCTTCTTAGCCCACGTCTGCACGGGCGTACAAAAAACCGCGGCAGGATTTTATCGCGCACTGGATTTTCAACTCTCAGTGTTGAGCAGAGCATTGAGAATCCAACAGAGTGCAGCCAAGCTCCTTAACTGGCTAGCCAAGCTAACTAACTTACACTGTTGACGCTTTCCAACTCTCGGCGCGGAGCGAGTGAGAGAAAAAAATCGCAGCAGGAAAAAATCTCCCGTGCATACCTGGGCTTATAGATTAACTCCAGGAAATCGACTCAATGAAAATTTGTTCCTATAACTTTATGCAACAACATACAAAGTCAGAATTATAAGTACCTAGTTCAAGATTAAAATAAAATATCACTGTATACAGGTTCCAAATGGCGGTCCCACCGAAAAATGATAGCTCCAACTTTTCATATAAACATCCTAAAATCATTCGTGGGAGTTTTCAACCAAAACAGCAAGAGTGTCGTTGAGAAAATGCGCTCAGAGACGGGCAAACAATTTGATGTCCACGACTACATGAGCACAGCGACTGTCGACATCTTGTTAGGTAAGAAGATAGAATTATATGCATTTGCGGTCAAACTAATAAAATGAACATTGTAAATACATAACACCTTGTGTTGTTAGAAAACTATAACTGTACACCTTACCAACATCATTCATCATTCTCTTGCACTTATCCCAATTTATTTAGAACTAGAGACCCGCTCCTACTTCGCACGGTTTTTACGACTTGACAAAACATCGAGATTTCCTAGGTAAACGTAACTTTAATATTAACGTATTATACACATAAACCTTCCGGAATAAATTCTCTAAACTATGGTGAAAACCTCATCAAAATCTGTTGCGTAGTTTAGTAGAACCACGCGGACATACAGACAAACGCGGAAAGCGACTTTGTTTTATAATATGTATAGATTATGAGCTTATAAGACCATGAAAATATCTATACTCTGATTTTTAATTTGCTAGACTAAGGAAAGTGTCTTTGTTTAATAATATGTATAGATAACTTGAAACTTAACATGCCTTTTTCTTCCATTCTTCTCTATTAGTCATCATCTCAGTAGTCACTCCCTTTCTAGTCACAACTTACCAACCCAAAAAATAAATCTCTGATCCCAGATAGACCGATTGAAGATTCAATTAAATTTAAACATGAGAAATTGCATCCATTCTAATCAGCACTAAGTTTCACCATTATTGTATCAGCCATTTGTAATAAATAAAAAAGGGTCATGTTAACTTTTATAGAAACTGCAATGGGAATAACAAGGAAAACGCAAGATGAATCTGGATTTGATTACGCTATGGCTGTTATGAAGTAAGTTATTTCACCATCAACTGTTCAACAGTCTTATAACATAACATTACGCCTGTTAAACCCATAGTACATCCACATATCGCCAGCTATGTTTTTTAGAGTCCCATAGAGGGCGAATAAGGGGCGACCCTATTACCATCAACCGGGCACATACCCGGACTCCGGGCTGCTACAGAGAAATTCTACCAAGACCTCATGCTCAGCAGTAGTGCTTGCGACTACTAGACCAATGAGGCAGTCTTCTATATCAGCCAAAATACTAAAAAGTTTATTATAGGTACTTAATTTTCTTTGTTTATCTTTTTTTTTCCAGAATGTGTGACATTATCCACCAAAGGCACTACAAGTTTTGGTTACGATTTGATGCCATTTTCCAATTCACCTCATTCTTTCATAAGCAGAAGAAACTTCTAAGTATAATCCACGGACTAACTAATAAGGTGCATATAATAATTTTCTGCTTGAATTCATCTCGCGTGCTTGAAGATAATTTAACCTTATTCATTTAAATTGGATAAAATTAGTTTTCATTTACGCAGATTTTTTTATAACCTTGCATGCAATCTTCATCTCCAGATTAACATTTCAAGTAAATTGTGTATTAAACATCTTGCAATAATTAACGAATGAATTAAATAATCCTTAATCATCGATTATAAAAATAATTATTGCGTATAACATACTTTACATTTAAACAAAAAATTTATATTAGAGCAAACAAACCAGTCATTATTTCTAAAAATTTCAGGTAATAAAGAGTAAGAAACAGATTTACTTCGAAAACAAAGCGAAAGGTTTCATTCCACCTACATTAGCTGAGCTGACACAAAATACCGACGATGATAATGTTCTAGCTACTGATAACAAAACTCTTTCTGATACGGTGTTCAAAGGCTACCGAGATGACTTGGATTTCAATGATGAAAATGATGTTGGTAAGTATGAAATCACTTCTAAGTCGACCACCAGGAATTAACACGACAATCAAATAATAATTATTGAAGTTATCTGAGACACTTCGGAATCTAGAAAACGACAAGGAGGAGGCCTAGGTGCAGACATAGTTGGTATTATTTTAAAACAGTTGCAATCTTAAACAGGGAAAACAGAAACACAACAGGACAAGCTAATCGCTTATCCCGGTCCCGGCATTTAATTATAATTCCTTAAATTATGATTACCTATTCATAAATTACTGCTTAATATATGATTACGGAAATGTGGTATCTAATCTTGGTGTAGTAAAGTATTCGCATGACGTAACAATAATCTTTTTTCAAAGGTGAGAAGAAACGACTCGCTTTCTTGGATCTCATGATCTCTGAGTCTGCTCGAAACGGGACCCATCAGCTAACTGACCACGAAATTAAAGAAGAGGTGGATACTATTATGTTTGAGGTAAGTTTTATTCTGGTTTTACGTAATTTTAGAAACCCCGACTTCAAACACAACCCCGCTGTCATTCACAGGGTTCTGCTGCTAATAACTGTAAGAGAGAAATTGGAACCATGACAAGAAGTACGTTCCTCCAATTTTCATAATTAAAGACTATAGAATTGGCCCAAGTCAACATTCAAATACAACTTATGTAGGACCTTAATTTCCAAATTTCTGAACTTTTGTCTTAGTAATTGTTTTCACAGCATAAGTTAAATTTGTTTTATTTGGTTCGGCACACTAGCAGCTAAATAGCTGTTGCGTGTGTATCAAATAGCTTGAAGATATTAAATCGGTCCAGTCGAGTCTTGAAGCAGTTCAATTAATGCAAGATAGAAACTAACTGATTTAAATCCAAATGTTTCAGGGTCACGATACCACCGCTGCTGGCTCCAGCTTCGTTCTATGTCTTCTGGGTGTCTACAAGGATATCCAAGCGAAGGTTTACAACGAGCTATACGAGATCTTCGGCGATTCTGACAGACCAGCCACCTTCGCTGACACTCTTGAAATGAAATACCTCGAGAGGGTCATCCTCGAATCATTGAGGTTGTACCCACCTGTACCTATCATCGCAAGAAAACTGAATCGCGATGTTAAAATTGGTTGGTTTCCATTTTTTATCGATTTAAATTACATTACAATTTATACTTTCTTGATGATGCTTGGAGGATCCCTATATCTATGCAGTGGGCGTTTTTTGGCTGATGTAACGAATCTTTCGTGTACAACTTGATTGATAAATAAAATGCTTCTAAAATTCCGATATTTTTTAGCCAGATACTAACACAGGTACTAATTCCTTAGTTTATTTATTTCCAGCAACGAACAGCTACGTCCTCCCTGCTGGCGCCACCGTTGTCATCGGAACCTACAAGGTCCACCGCAGTCCCAAGTACTACAAGGACCCTGAGACCTTCAACCCTGATAACTTCTTACCAGAGAATTCTTCAAACAGGCACTATTACAGCTACATTCCCTTTAGTGCTGGACCCAGGAGCTGTGTTGGTTAGTACTGATTCATGTTTTGATGTACAACAACCTGAAACTTATGTGTTTCAAGTGCAACTAAGCTTATTTCAATAATAACTTGTCTAGTATTCATATTTACTGTTTCTCCTTGTCCTTTCATACTATGCATCCACTAATTTCATCAAGCTCACCTTTAACTTGATCAGGATTTCAACTTGATCAGAAATCAATGTCAACTTCGGTACTTAATTAGGTTTCGCTTTGTTTACCTATTACTTTGAAATCAATAATATTTGAAATACAATTTATCTTTACTTTTTTTCAGGTCGCAAGTACGCCTTACTGAAGCTCAAGATTTTACTTTCGACTATTTTGAGAAACTACGAGTGTTCATCAACTGTGCCTGAGAAAGAATTCCAGCTGCTCGCTGACATTATACTGAAGAGATCAGACGGATTTAGAATTACAATTGAACCTAGAAAAAAAGTACCAATAAATGTAGCTTAGATTTACTCTAATTTATTATTATATGGGAATAGAATAAACGCTTTCAAAGAATATTGAGATTGCGTAAAATGTTTAGTACATAGTGTTGAACTAAACATTGACTAAAATGGTTTATTCAAAATAATGCGTAATTTTGTACATTATTCCTCTCAAGGACTGTCGGATGGTTATTCATTAAATTCCTTACCTATTGTATTATTATTACTTCACTTATTCCTTCTCTTTCTTTATCCTTGAGATTTACGTCATGCTCCCCAACAACCCCATCACCTGTTTTTTTCTATTTATAAGTATGTACTCAATTTCTACATACTTAAAAAAAAAAGTGCCTTAAAAGGTTAAGAGTATAGACAATTCATTTTTATGTTGCCGTAGAGCATCTCTCCAGCAACTCCAAGTTAAAATATGAAGAAACTTACGTAGATGCTTATACTATTGACTAAGAAGTGTCTGAAAATAATTGTACTGTTTTTTTTTACCATTAAATATGCAAGCAGTGACTAGTTATGTCAAGTTTAAAATTCTCGGGCGCCTGAGCAAAAATACATAGCAAAGCGTAAGTGTAAGTTTTCCACACATTAAATTATCAGGCGTTGTAAATAATTGTAAAAAGAACTATGTAATAATAATTATGCATAACCATGGGTACATTATAATTGAAAACTATAAATATTTCCCTTTAGCTGTTATAGAATACAAGAAAAACACAAAATTTACATCACATTTTAATCTTTAATTATTATCTTTTATTGGTACATTTTAATATTTTGTGTGAATTGCAATTGCACGGAGAAACTCTAATAAATCCATGTTGTACACCTCTTTGGACAGGCGCAGACTGGGCCACGTTAAGCATTTTATGCTTAAGCCGGGCACGCGAAGTAGATGCTCTTGCGTTAACTAGGCATAACACCTACGTACGACGATGACCGACGGGTCAAATTACGTCATCACGCTGAAACTTTGTTATTTACTACAATAGTAGGTATTCAATAAATTATACACTTTTACTTAGCTAATTAATATGACTATATAAGTAAATTATGAACACGGTGCGATTGTTTATCAACAATGGTACATTACAATGAAAAGTTAATTGTTTGAATTTGAATTTGTAAATGTATTCCGCACATAAGTTACATTCGATTAATATTCAATTATGTTAGTACATTACGTACCCACTTACAGTACAATTATTTTATTAATGTCCCTCGGCAAACTTCGTTTTTCATCAGTCGTTCGATTTCTATCAGTTGCCCTTTGCACTTGGTAATTATGGTTGACGGCAACGCGGCCGCACTAAGGATAATCGAGGTCTGTTTCGGATCAAAAATCCATAACTTTTTTATTTCTAAACATTATGTTGTGAAAGAAGATGGAAAACGGTGGCCCAAATGTTGATATGATCTAAAAACCGGCCAAGTGCGTGTCAGACCACGCACAATAAAGGGTTCCGTAGTTGGGATGAATTTGTCCCAAGAACAAACTTAACATTGTAGTTGAAAAAACATGTTCTATACGGAATGTATGGGATATCATGTTTTTCAAATTGTAAATTTAAGTTAGTCAATTATTACTCGTTAACCTGTAAAGCCTACTTAGCTGTGATAGTTTTCCTTTTAACTTCGTTATATATACTACTGCTGTGATTTTTTTCACAAATCCAAGTACAACCATTTAGATGGCAGCGGGGGACACTTGACTGTAACAAAAATGTTCAGTTAAAAGCTTAATATTTCGCAAACGGATCCCTAAATCTAAAAATGGTTTCCACTAACTCACAATTTTTTTAAACGACCTTTCTATCGATACCCCCACACCATGAAATAGAAGAGAAAAAAAAAATTGATTTTATTTTACCACTTGGTCGGCGTGATTAATATGTATACCCATGCCAAATTACAGCTTTCTAGTACTAACCGTATCTGAGCTAAGCCGCGGACAGACAGACGGACATGGCGAAACTATAAGGGTTCCTTTTTTACTACGGAACCCTAAAAACAGCCCGTATGTTGGGGCTGCAATGGGGTATTAATTGAACTCACGTGTAGTCAAGAACTTCGTGAAGCCTAACCTTAGGGTGCATAGTGTTGTTTCAAAAACCAAAGACCTAATTCGCAATTTATTCGCCAAACACGAGTCTTAGGAAAAACAACTGTAACGCCCACACATAAGGTTCAGTTTGCGCTACAACTTCATTTTTTTTATAACTTTTTCAGCAGTACTCACAGTCAGTCTAAAATCAACCTTAACATCAATTGGAAACAAGGATTGAAGTAGACCTTAGGTAGGTATCATGTAGGTATAAATGTATACCACCAAGTTCGTTTGCTTGTTTTTCAACGGTATGGTGTATAACGACCTCGTCCCATGGCAAATGTCAGTCAGGCATGGTAACTAAGTATCTACAAGAAGCCTACGCACACAAAAACGCCTACGTGACATATACAACACAAAGAATGGAAAGTACCTGTAATTGAAATTCAAATAGCACAAGACAATAATATTAGTTCAAATAGGTCAAGTCACATTTCCAAGTAAAATGCACTACTTGCGCAGATATTAATTTATAATTTTACCATTTTCACAACAGATACCTAATTAATGCCCTTTATTTCGTTCTTGTCATTATTGTCACCAAGCAAAGTGAAAGTCATATTCGCACCCTATTAAACAATCTATAGTTCGTTTTTTTTAATTCCAGAGACTAATTTGACAGGTGCTAATGTCAAACTCCTAATTGAAAAAAACAAACAACAATCACTTGAAATGTCAAATTAGGCTCTGGGATTAGAAAACGAAGTTTAGGTTATGTAAATATTATCACCGAAAACCACGAATAAAGTATATTTAGGATTAGTTACTAGGTCTAATGTTTCAATTATGTCAATATTCTCCAAAAAATCGTATAAATCTCCTTCCATTTTAGCTCTATATACAAAATATGTGTCTGTTCGTTACATTGTTAGGGGCTAGTTAAGGGATGAATAGCCCAACTATTCAATCATTTTTCATCTGTCATGAAACTCATGAATCATGCGAAATCTAAGAGCAAAACTCTCCATAAAGTTACTTGACGCAGATTAATTAAACCTAAATCTAAACTAATATTATAAAGAGAAAAGAATAGTTTTTTTTTTTTTATTGTATGTTTGTTTGTTTTAAGTTTGTATGTTTGTTTGTTTGTAATGAATCAACTCAATAACTACTGGACCGATTTAAAAAATTCTTTCACCAGTTGAATGCTATATTATATCTGAGTAATAAAGACTATAATTTAGAAAGATATCACGCGGCCGAAGCCGCTGGTGGAAGCTAGTATCTAATAAGTTAAGCTACGTTAAAGATAAATATAAAAAATTACAGTATCCTCTTTCTTAACTTCTTCGTAAGCTATTAGCTAATCCAATTACTGTAATACTCTAGAGACTAAACACATATGAAATACACATAAAATATTTTCTAGGAATAAGCATCTCTGAGTGATCTTCGTACACATCATTGTCCTGCCTTTATAATTATATAATAATAATATTGATTTTTATTTTGGTTACTAACAAAGAATCCATACTTTGTTAGTAACATAGTAATAAAACTGCTTTACAATTGGGGAGCTGAAGCTCTCCGCTACAGTTCTCAGGATGCTGTTGCGACTGTCTCTCACTCTCCTCAGTAGTTAAGCTGTTTACTTGCGCACAATCGCGTGAAACCGGTCGGTACGAGCGTGCGTAAACATTTCCAACACGCTGCAGTAGCGAGGAAGTCCCAACAACATCCTGAAGTCTGACACGCAGGACGTCCAGCGACCTTTGGGTGTATTTGACCCATAGATTACTCGTGTACAGACTCTGGCAGTAAGCCTTGAAAATTTAGATTTTTACTAGGTCTGTACACTGAGCAAGTCTACGGGCCAACATGTTACACCGGACGGCGAGTGCCCTACTGTCCCTCTCTATATCTACATGGTCCTTAAGGTCGTTAGAAAGAAAGTAAACTAAGTATTTAAAACTGGATACCCTTTTAATTAGTGACCCGTTTATAAGTACCTCAGGTTCCACTTCACGGCTTTTGCCGCCGTCCTCATAGACATGTTTTCACATTTCTTTACATTATAAATTAATCCATGTGCGGCAGCGTGGGTTTCACAAGTCTTAAGCAACTCTCTAATTGCCCCCCCAGATGAACCCAGCAGCACCATGTCATCAGAATAGCTGATGCTAACCCCATCAACACTGAATCCAACACGCATGCTGCTGAGTCCCTCTATGAGGTCAACTACGTAGAGGTTGAAGATCCTGGGAGACGTCAGATCTTCTTGTCTCACCCCACACTCCGGCCCATACGATTCGGAGAGCGTACCGTCCCACTTCACATTGGTCTGATTACCACACCAATGCTGCAAAAGTCCACATATTTTCGCAGGTATACCCCTTTTTACCTCATTTCCATTTCATCAGGTGTCGGCACAGCCATTTTCATTAGCAAAAACACTATATTTATTACTGCACCGATCAACTTGAACAAAACTACTAAATATTTTTTATTGACGTATTTAATCCTGTAGGTCATCTGGATATTTAAAAAATAAATAGGTGACAGGGTCGAAGAGCCTCCGTATTGTGTTGACGTAAGTTTGTAAATTATGTTCGATAATAAGTTTACTGATTTAATGTGGATGACATGTAAGTATTACATTACGACTGTATCGTTGGTCAATCAATTTAAATAAGTGTGAGTAGCTCTTTGTGGCATTATTGTTCCGTACTTACCATTTAGATATCTGTTAACTTTTGACGTATGACTGCCTCGTTGGTCTCGTGGTCGCAAGCGCTACTGGTGAGCATGAGGAGGACCTCATGCTTAGATGGAATCGAACCCAGAAGGGATCGGTTCCCGATTGTTGGTTTCCCCATCATAAATTTCTCAGAAGCAGCCCGGAGTCTGGATTTGTGATGGCAATAGGCTCGCCCCCTATTACATGGGACTTAAACATAACTGGCAAAATGTGGATGCTACTATAGGTACCTTCACCTTTGCCTAACCCTTGGGGAATTACAGGCGTGAAATTTTGCTATGTTATTGAATAAGCGATGATGCGTTTGGCGGTGGTGTACGCTTATAAATTGAACTGCACTCTAATTGCATAACAGAAAATCAATCACAATCTATTTCATTTTGATAGTTCAACAACATTCATTGCGTTATTTACGTTGTTGAGCAGACAACATTTTCGAACATATGTAGCAATGGATTAGCAATATCCTTCAAAATTATTCAGATTATCATTGATCGTGTGCAATTAGGGTGGTGGCTTCGTAGATTGTAACTATTCCTCTAAAAATGTCCCCATCAACATCTACCTAGCCTTTTCCCAACTATGTTGGGGTCGGCTGCCAGTCTAACCGGATACAGCTGAATATCAGTATAGGTATCCAATTCCAATAAAAATTGCATCATGATAATACGACGCCCGTATTCCCCAAAACGTTGGGCAGAAGTGTATGTAACACCCATATTTCGCCAATTATTTTTAAGATTCATGTAATACTCGTAGCATGAGAACCAGGGGCGAGCATGATATTATGATTTACAAGTATTATACAGGGTGGCGGGGCATCGACGTGAAAAATGATACCATGGATTCGGTACATGATTCTGAACGAAATATTTCAAAGCAGGGGTTGAAATTTTTCGTCTTTGCACTTTTCTGTATAACACTTTTCTATGGAAAAGCAGATATTTTTTTAAGCCCGACGATAAATTTCAATCCATGGTACCTATCTGTTTTCGCGTCGATCCTGTATTATTGAAATATTTTTGCATAATTTCAAATAATTGCATAATTTTTTTTATACTTAAGTACATAAAATACTTTCTGACTGCGACACACCTCTGAAGATAAAAACTTGTTGGGACTTCACGATTTTGCATCTGAAAGTCAATTCCTGAACGACGAAGCACATAGTGACGTAGCGACAAGGGGGCAACATGTCCTGAGGTGCTTAAGGAGTGGATAGGTATTCCACGGCTTTTATATTATTTCGTTAATTATTATTATAGTACAGTTTTCAACTATTTTGCATGGGGCAAGCCTCAAACTAACCCAACCTCTAAATGGTTGCAAGTCCCAAATAAAAAAAAATAAGTCGTAGTGGTCGGTGTCGTGGGACACCCGGTCGGAACGAAGAGACTATCGCTGTATATTATGTATTAATACGGAACCAAGTTTGAAACGGTTTGAAACTGAAACACACCGAAACACTTGAAACTGTCTTTTTGGGCTTAACGCTTTTCCATTACGTGACGATTTCTGCCAGTTTACTGCAGTCCGCTAGCCGCATTATAAAACTTCGTTCCAAAAGTGAAATAATAAACTATATTTTGTATTTTGCAGCCCTTATATAGTCAAATGTAAGCTCTGTACCTTTTTGAAACGCTTCTTCTTATTCGTAGCGCTCTTATCAGAGCGGTCGTGGTCTTCCTGTAGTTTATTGTCCTGCTGATGTTATTCGCCTCACGATTTCTCGCTATCTACTCCGACTTTTGGTGTTTTTAGAACGCTACGTAACTATAATGTCCCAATTTTATTTTTATATAACAGCATAAACTAAAATATACATGCACAATAAAGGGTCAAGGGTCAAAATATTACAAAAGTAGGTAATATTAAAAAAAGCAACAAAAAATACATTTTTGTGAAAATAAAGTAAAACAAACTCATTGAATTTCTCTTGTGAATAACAATTCGTTAATTATTCAGAATATACAATAGGGATGGACATTAACAAATAATTATAATCAGTATTACAATAATGTGAGTGCCATGCGTAAGTGATATGAACCGTGCTTATATATAAAATGTTTTGTTTAGTACATAGGTTAATTGTGACTGGAACACGAGGTGATAGGTTTGTCTGATACTCTTAGAAATTAAATAAAACAAGTAAGTAAAGAAATTTATATTTATTATTAATATTTAATCAATCGTGAAAACTTTAAACAGTAATTATAGGTTTTTTTTTATTATTTCGGAAATTGTTGTGACTTTTTTAGTGTGGCGATTACCTAAGCGAATGATTACAGGAAAAACGAAATACTTTCTAACGCCACAATTTTTGTTAGAAATGCCCTTAACGGTAGATTTATTAACCGATTTTTACGGCTTATCACAGCAAATAGACCACAATAAAAAAAATAACAATGTTTACTCCGTTGAGATTGGCTGCCGTGGCCGAAATACGGTCTGAAGGACTGGATATTTTTTTTTTTATCAAAAGCAACGAACGCTCAAAATTTTGTTCTCTATTCGTTCGAAATTTGAAGTTCAATTTGTTTTAGTTTAGTTTCGGCCAGTAGTATGTTGGAGTCTCATTTCCTACGAAATGTATGGGAAAAGTTTGTTGCAATTTCTGACTTTTCTAGTACATACTCAAACCTCAGTTGGTCCGATAGATTTTTTTATCCTTATAAGAAACAGGATCAAAAAAAGTTTTTGTGAAAACTGCCCATTTTCTTACAGACTGTATTTTTTTTTCAAAATCTGTGAATGCAAATCGATATCTTTCAAAGAGTTTAGGACAGTCTATAAAGACCGTTTTCCTGTAGCTACAACGTTTAAGGTAGCTGTCCTTATTGCCCCATCTCAAAAATCCATCCAGTATATCCACATAACAAAAATTAACCAATTTCAGCACAATGACGACGGTGGTCGATGAGACCGAAGTGCCGAGCTACAACACAAGACTGATCTTCTACCCTCTACTGCTTCTCGCATCCAGCATATGGATCCTATACAGATGGCAGCAGAAGTCGCGAATGTACAAGTTTGCAGAGAGGATCCCCGGTCCAGCTGGCGTACCGTTTTTGGGAAATGCTCTTCTAGTGCTGAGGAAAAAGCCTAGTGGTACGTCAAAGATTATTTATTAAGACCCGTCATACTTTCCATACAAATGATCATGGCGTTGTAACACATCTTTCTTTGAAATTATTAAACTAGTAAGTACCTATCTTGTGCACTATACCTATCTAGGTTTTGATGAAAGCAAAAAATAAAACATTGAAGAAACTATAGGGTTTTTACAAACGTTGCTCAAAGTTAAGTGACGTTTAAACGTCAAAAATTTAAGGTTAAACAGTCTCTAATCATTACTTAACTTTAATCAACGTTTATAAATAAATAATTCATTATAAACCTCGTAAAAGTAAAGAAAATATCTTAATAGAAACCTCACACATGTAATGGATATTCTAAATGACAAACACTAATTGCACAAACTTGTAACTAACTTGTAACTTGTCCTTATATTTAAATAAATATTTATTCCACAATTTTCGATATTGCACCTACCACTGTTTATCTCTGCATCACCCAAAGGTTGACTGGTAGAAAATGCCTATGGCATTAAGTCCGCCTCTGTACATTGTGTGCTTAAAGTGTTAAATAAATAAATAATAAATAATGCTTACTCAAAAACACGTATTTCCTGGAACAAGTTTTATGAAATTTCAGGACACAATTTTTCGTTCAATGTTATCGAGTTCTCAGTTGCTTGTTAGTCAACAAGGCAGTGCGCTGGATGGTACACAACAAGCTTTTCGAGCATGCTCGCGTTGACGATACACAGACAGAGGAGGGTGCTCTAATTTATGTACCTATAGTTTCATGCGCCCCGCTTAAAGTTAGTTTTCCATTGCAAAATGGTAAGCAGAAATACCCAATCATTTAGTAATCTTCGTAGGCAGATTTTGTAGAACGTAGATACCTAATAACCGTCGCCAGATGCGCCCGAAACCGCCTCAATTTTCTGTAGCTCCTAACATTGGAATATTGGCATCTCCGTCGATTAAATAATTACTTATTTAGAAATAAACATTTTTTTTTTCAAAACAGTCTTTAAAACATTTACTTTTTTCAGAACTGGTGCAACTCGGCCTAGAGTACGGAGAGAAGTTTGGCAACGTCGTCAGGGTATGGCTAGGATCCAACCTGATCGTGTTCCTCACCGACCCCAATGACGTAGAAGTCATCCTCAACAGCAATGTCCACATCGACAAAGCATCAGAGTACAAATTCTTCAAGCCCTGGCTCGGAGAAGGTCTACTGATTAGTACAGGTATTCACGGTTTTCAATTATTTTCTTCTCTGCAATATCTTAATACCAGTCTTACCACCGGGTTTTGTGTTACCTAGTAACTGGGTTGTGGAGGTTAGATTGATAGTCGTTCCATGTAAAAGAATGGTATTCCGCTCCATCTGGTTAGGCTTGAACCGGATCCAAAGTTACTTTGGATCTGCATAGCATGTTCTGAACTACTGTAGTTCAGAACATGCTATGCAGATGACGAATCTATGTTGTTTTGAAGTTTATCTGCCACAAATACGTCGGTTTTAGTAGTAGATATGTATATAGACAATTTCTTTTTTGCATTAAACTTTTGTTGTATTTTGATTAATATTTGAAAACTTTCGTTTCCTTCTTTGAAGACAAACAGCCGTTCAATCTACTAAAACCACTAACAATTTCAGGTGACAAATGGCGTTCTCACAGGAAGATGATTGCTCCTACATTCCATATCAACATCTTGAAGTCTTTCGTAAGCGTTTTCAACCAGAACAGCAAGAATGTCGTGGAGAAGATGCGTCCAGAGATTGGCAAAGAGTTCGATGTCCACGACTACATGTCTGGTGTTACTGTTGATATTTTACTCGGTAAGATATATTGCAATGCGAGAGTGTTAGTTTTTTCCGTTTTCACGATTAAATCGCTGAACCAATTTTGATTTTCTAGTATCGAAATAGCTTAAACGATAAAACACTTTTGACAAACAACACTCTACTTAAGTTAAGTAAAATTTACTTAAGATTTAAAATTTGTATGAATAGACAAAATTCACGTGGTAAAAGTTTTCAGGTAAACGTAATACGCTAAGAAGATCGTAACTGTTACGGTCATGTTTACGTCCACACACCTAGCCACAAAAAACCCACGTATAACACAAAAAAAACCGGTAGATAATTTGCCTAAGATCGTTTGCCCTTTGAATTTCATTATTGCTAATAAGTTCGGGAGAGAGACAGAATAGAACATTTAATTTTTCTGAATAAACTTGTTTTAATTAGGTATAATAGTCATCAATCGAATCGGTAGTCCCTAATTTAAAATTTATATGTACAAAATGTGCTACTTATTCATGGCTGTAGGAATTTGAAACTTTCAAGTTTTACGTTAGCACAAATGCATTGTTTTCATTAACGTATTTAATATTTATTGTCTTTTAAAATTATTTAACAATTTATACGATGGCCTAATTGCATTTAACAAATCGAAATTAATCTTCATCATGATAAGGTAAATGCACTTCCTGTATTTTATGACATATTTTTTTTAACAATGTCTGAGCTTTTCCCTGTGCCATGGATCTTATTATAGACTCAAAACCTACTAGATTCCAAGTAATATCCATAAGTTTTATAATAATGTTTGTTACGCGCCTATATCCAACTATAACCATACACCGCTAAGAGAATCGTCAGCTTTCTTCTCAGTTTTGTTGTTAATTTCATCATTTAATTTTTAATTTAATTATTCATAGTAATCGATAAATAAAATAACATCCCAAAAGCAATTTAAGTTCATAACTAGAAGATATTCTGTGTTCATTTAATTATGTTAGTTGGATTTAAATAGATGATTTTAATTATCAACATTCAATACAATTACGTATGATTTTCTTTTACTGCACTGTCGTGAACTTACATAATTATTCAAATTAATTGCCCTGTTCAACTTTTACTCCCTTTGTTTAAAGTACTTTTGCTGGTGACCTTTGCAAAATTAATTCTATAAACTATTAAACATTTGACTTTTAAATTATCTACTAGTACTAAATAGTAAGCATGACTTGTAAGTTACAGGAACAATTAAATCAATGTTTAATAAATTATTACAGAAACTGCAATGGGAATTACTAGGAAGACTCAGGATGAATCTGGATTTGATTACGCTATGGCTGTGATGAAGTGAGTTTTAGTTTTACCTATTATAGAAATTGTCGAATGATGCTTCTATTTTTGCATTAATTTTTAAAAACATTTTTGGTTCAAAGCCCCATTCATTGCTATCAAAATTAATTTAGAATTTTTTCAAAGGTCTGTCTATGTGTAGTCTGATAATTTACTATTCACAATTAAGTAGTGTTTCATATCAAATTAGAAAATATAATTATAATTATTGCCTCTTTCAGGATGTGCGACATTATCCACCAGAGGCACTACAAACTGTGGTTACGATTCGACGCCATCTTTAATTTCTCGCCGTTCTTCAAGCAGCAGAAGAAACTCTTGAACATCATTCACGGACTTACCAACAAGGTAACACCACTTGGTCATTACCAGAATCAAGTTTTACTAGAATAGATTTCTTATCATTGAATCTAAATCGTTTGCTATTAAATATAAGATTAGACAATATAGCCATAGTTTTGAGAATAGCCTATTAGCCTGAAATATTATTATGATATTATTATCTTCATACTTACGTTAAAGTTCTGTTTTTATAATACATTACTGTCGCAGCCAGCAATTAGGGCATTGATGGACGATCGTGAAAATGTCGGCCAAGGCGAAACCGAGGCACAAATTCTTGACTTAATCAATACCTGATTGCGGCCAAGGCTTGTATAGTAGGTATTTTTCTCAAATAATGCGCGAAAATTCAAACTGAGTAAATTAATATAAATTCCAGAATCGATGACGAACAACGATAATTTTTCACGCGACAATATGTTAATTTGTTTCTTCTTTACTTTAAACAGCTCTATTTGCAATTCAAATCGAAATTTAAATAAAATCTTTGATAAGCTACCTCCTTGGTTTGCCATGTGTTAAAGTAAAAAGTTAGTTCCATTTTTAAATAACACGACAAATATGAGTTACCATCGTTATTTATTTGACCGCTAAACACGACAGATAAGGATTTTCATAGTTACATTGCCAGCCGCCTACTCGCTTGTTGCCAGCCGCCTACTCGCTTGTTTTTGATCAGTACAGCAATTTTGATATATCTAGAAGAAGGTTGTCAAAATAATGTTCGACTTTCCAAGCATGTTTGAGAAAATATCTCTTATTTTTAAAAAATTACCTTGTTATTTTTGTTGCAAAGGTTATCAAGAGCAAGAAAGAAACGTACCTAGAAAACAAATCCAGAGGTGTCATCCCACCAACTCTTGCAGAACTTACCAAGACTGATGAAGACAATGACAATGTACTGGCAAACAATCACAAAACTCTCTCCGAGGACGTGTTCAAGGGATACCGCGATGACTTGGACTTCAATGATGAAAACGATATCGGTAAACATATTATTAAGGATTTAATAGCAGTACATTCAAATACAGTTAAATCCTTACCAAAACACCGAAATGCTGACACAGTTTATCTTTGAACAGTTTTCACTAATCTGACAATTTTTTTCACAGGGGAGAAGAAACGTCTGGCTTTCTTAGACTTAATGCTCGAATCAGCCCAGAACGGAACACACAACATCAGTGACCACGAAATCAAAGAGGAAGTCGATACTATCATGTTTGAGGTAATAAATTTTTATTATCTTCAAAATTTAAATACTATAGTAGATTTCTGCATACTATAGTAGATTCTGCTAAATTTGCATTATGACGTCTGCGTCAATGCAATGGAATGCAAATTTAGCAGAATCATGCCAATTATACACGGTGTCAGGGACATCGACGCGAAAACCATGGTAACAGTTTCCGAGTCGATGTCCCTGCCACCCTGTATGTCGTCGTTTAGAGTGATTTATGTTTATATAACACTCCTGCAAGATAAAATTTATCTGTGAGATGCAACTGCGTTGGTCATGTACAGTCCTCCGCCTCGGTGAGCCTCGGGAAACCCGAATGACTATGTGCAACAATTTGATCTCATGGTCAGACACCCGAAAGTCAGTTTACCAGTCTAGCCTGAACTGAGCTAGGTTGAAAGGATCAGGAAGCCATCGCCTTATGTAAAATACTAATTCATTCTGGATAGTCTGGTAACCAAACTAGCTCACCATAATTCGGCAAAGACTAGGCAGATGATTTTTTATTTTATTAATAGCGTTAAAATTCATTGTTTTGATTCCCAGGGTCACGACACCACAGCCGCTGGCTCCAGTTTTGTGCTCTGCCTCCTGGGTGTCCACAAGGAGATCCAAGAGAGGGTGTACAACGAGCTGCATGAGATCTTCGGCAACTCTGACAGGCCTGCCACCTTCGCTGATACCCTGCACATGAAGTACCTCGAGAGAGTCATCCTTGAGTCCCTCAGGATGTACCCACCTGTACCCATCATCGCTAGGAAACTTAACCGTGACGTGAAAATCGGTAAATCTTAATAAATTTAATATAAAATAGTTTTGTGAAGCTGCAAATTTTATACTATTATATTGAGTAATTTTGCCAGCACACACAAAAACGTCAGTAAATGTTCATTGATCAGTAAAAAAAGGATTTGGAAACTTTCTAAATGCCTGTTTTACACCTAAAACGATTACAACATCAAATTCAGTGTCATAATTGCAATTAATTAGTAATATTCTAGTTCACTAGTTAGCGATATTTCATATTTCCATACTACTAACATTGCCAAATTAATCAAAACAGGTAAATATTTGACAGCTATTTGCGACGTTGCCAATTTTTAGAAGAAACGCTTAAACAGACAGAAGGACGCTTCTCAGCGTGTGTGACGACACTGGCCGAAGACTGTGCCGTGCGTAGTCTTACTGTACCTAATCCAGTAGACGACTTTGAGAACACCCTTGGTTATACATGTAATCAACAAGGAAGAAGTTAATTCGTGTACGAAAAAAGAAATGACGTCAATTCACGAATTAGTTAAACAGTTCTAATAGATTAACTTATACCTAGTCGAATTCAAATGACGCAAATCTATAGATTTGCTTACGTCATTAGCATTTAACCTTTAGGAGCACTGTATAAATTGTACAGCGATTGAATTCGGTTACAGGATCAAATTACGTCACTAATTATTAAATTAAAACATTACTATTGCATCATATTTGTTTTTTTTTTCAGCTACTAAAAACTATGTTCTGCCCGCTGGCGCCACCGTTGTGGTTGGAACCTTCAAGATCCACCGCAACCCAGAGTACTACAAGGACCCTGAGACTTTCAACCCTGACAACTTCTTACCTGAAAACACCTCCAACAGGCACTACTACAGCTACATTCCGTTCAGTGCTGGACCCCGGAGCTGTGTCGGTTAGTACCTATATTATCTGAATCGAATCTAAATGTTCTTATAAATTAGATATTAATTCCGAGTAGTCTAATGTCAACGGTACTTTATTATGTTATAAGATATGGAGACCTACAGATAGGACTAACACACTTCACAATTAATTAATACTTCAAACTTAAAGAATAACCTCTTTTACTTTTTTGTAAGAACATTTTTTTGAGGAACTGTAAAAATACGAAAGAATTATCCGATGGTTACCAACTGCATTTTTAATTTTTCAGGCCGTAAATATGCCATCTTGAAGCTGAAGATTCTACTGTCGACCGTTCTTCGTAACTACAAGGTGACCTCCGATGTGACTGAAGACCAGTTCAAACTACAGGCTGACATCATCCTGAAGAGGACTGACGGATTCAGACTGAAGATTGAGCCTAGACAGAGGGTCTCCACAGCCGTCGCCTAATCTACCAAAGAAAATTCCTTATCACATCTTGTTATCACCCATACATGTTGGTGTTGAATTTAGAAGTACTAAGATGCGATATTAAACGCTCATTACGACATTACACTATTATTTATTGTGATATATTTTATTTATTTAACATATTAAATTATATTTAAGAAGTTAATCAAGGACTTCATGTATTTATCTATATGCTATGATAATCGTTTAGTAAACCATTATCCTATGTTGATGATACATTTATCAACTATGAATGTGGCTGTAAGGCATTAACTAACTCGTAAAGGAATAAGGTTCATGAAAATATTTTTAACCAAACTAACTCCTAACACACATCCACCCACCCACTACATCTCTGCCCAACTCTTCATGGAAATGAGGGGTGATGTTACGTTACTACTAACTAAGTCATGAATGGTGTTATTGCAAATCTAAGAAAACGTTGTAAGAAAATAAAACAAAATATGAAATAAACATCTGCTTATTTAATTCATGTTCAATGGTTTTAGTACACATAGATAGAATACTCTATTTATTTATTTTATTATTTATGTACACACAGTAAAATACATATAGATACGACATAGTTATAGTTTTGAGAACAAAGGTACTGCTTATTTCTTTAGAAATTTCTTCCTACAGACCTGCGAAAGGAGAAGTGAAAATGAAACTTAGACAATTGTGTGTAAGAACAAGAAGAGAAAATATGAATAAGCGAAGTCTTAAAACTAACATATTAAATATACCTACTCGTATAAAGCTTAAAAATATAAATAAATAAATATATATATAAATATAATTGAGAGGAAAGGTAATGCTCTTTTACTCGATATTTGAATAAAAATTTAGAATTTGAATCTGTACTTTCTATGTAGGACACCATAAAAATTTAAATGTAGAGGGCAGTCTTATCGCTAAAATCGATATTTTACAGACAACCTTTGGATGGAGAAGGAGATACAATACTGGAGATAGTCAGTGGTGTACCTACCCATTTACATATACTATACATAGTTAGACAAAATTTATTTCCAAAATCATTTTTAAGTCAGTTTGATTAGGTATAGAATGAGACCCAGCGATGCTAGCTTTAGATTTCTTGTCCGTGTATCACACATTGCCTCACATGCAATCATATTTTGATCAAAATACAACCTGACACTGACCTGCAAATTGCTTAAAACATAAGAAAATTTGAATTTCGCGGGCTACAACTGGATCCACAATAAATATAGAAGTTACTATTACTATTGATAGAAGTATCGTGAACTTTAAACACAGCCAAGAAATCCGAAGCTCTAGCTAATTCCTATTTCTGTATACCGAAGTAATTGTTGCATGCTTCCCAACAAGCCTTGTCAGTCCAGTCTAATAGTTGGTAACTTCTTATTAAGTATCTTCATTCCGTAAATCGGAGCATCTTTCTCATCTTGCTTCAGCACGAATTCTATCAGAAAAGTGAAACCATCAAAAACTTGAACTTACAAATATGCAAGTCTCGTAACGCAGCTCTTCTAGCGCAAAAAGTTGTGAGATCTAATTTAAAACCAAATCAATTAATTTATTCAGTACCTATCTATGGGAGCATCTACATCTATCCAACAACTTTGTCATAAATTGTTACATAATTAATTAATTTACAATATTTTATAGTGACCGTATCAATATAAGACATCTTTATTTCTTTAATATGTAGAATGACTTGGCCATCCCACGGAAAGATAATCATACAAGAATAGTCTACTATTTTAAATAGTCCTAATTAAATAAAGCGCTCAGAGCGCTAATATTAGGTAGATTTTGTTGTATGTAGATTTTATTGCCGTGTGCAATGTTGTTTATTTTTATTGTTGATAATTGAACAGATATGATACGATGGCAAACTGCAGGTACATTAGTGCTGAACTCAAAATAAAGCATGTGGCAGTAGGTACTGTAAAAGTAGCTGCAAAAGGGAACCTTACATTATCCAGGCTTGCAGAAAAATGATTCTTGTTGCATTTGATGACTCGAGCGAATTAAAAATGCGTTTCAAAATTGGAAAAGAAGCGTTTGTTTTAGAATAACACACAAGTGTTTTATACGCTTCGAAGTGAACACGGCCTCTTGAAATGATTATCATAAAATTCAGTAGGCGGGGGTTGGGGGGGTGGGTTCTTATTTAGCGGCAACGCTGTATCTATTCATGTACCTGGGTTCATATAAGTGTTTGTATGCTAATGCCACAATGTCGAAATAAGGGTGGCTTTCGAACACTAGCAGAGAGAGGCGGCATCGGGAGATGAAGAACTCCTAAGCAGTTCGAAACTGCATTTAAACTTTCGATTATGTTTGAACCACCGCTGAACTAAGCCCAGTTCTTCAATCGCAAAAAACAAAAACTTGAGACTATCAAATACCTATCCACCAAGTACTTAATCAATTTATATAGCTATACTTGCGCCTGATCATTGTACAAAAGCAAGTAGTCTAAACACATCGCTGGTTTGCGAGAATAGCGACGGAACTAAAAATTATTTATTTTAGAGAGTTTCTCTGTTCCCGATAAAATATCAAAGATTTATGATCGTTTAGCATACAGTATTCAATTTGACAGAATTTTGAATTACGTTGATATTCTCGCAAACCAGTGACATATTCAACAGTGCATAACATCGTGTACAAACGAAACATGTATCACTTTATTTATGCAAGTACCATCAAAGAAGTTCATATCTAACCAGTTTCATAACAAAATCCAGTGAACACGATGACCACATCTGTTATCAGCCCGGTGCTATAGCCGCCGAGTGCTGCAAGCAAGAGTAGTCCTTACGGTGATTAGATATGAACTTCTTCTATGATACATGCGCAAGTTAATGGCGTACGATTTAAGAGCCTCTTTTCTAGCAGAAGGTGATGCTATAGGCACCTGAGGATGATGATAACGACGTATATAAGTAAAACAAAGAATCGATCTGAATTTCAAGCAAATTGACGCGCCAAAATTTTTATCGTGTCTAAAATCTAGACCGCTAAAACGAAGATTTCAAAATTGATAGATTCTAATGTACGTATACCTAGTTCATAATATGAGTCTAACTTCTTGTTCACGTTTGCCAAACTAGACAATTAGCATAGCTCAGAATCTAGCGTAAAAGAAAAAAAAATCATGCCGAAACACCACCTTCATCTACTACACCCCCTTTTTTTTGAGTGTGGGAAATTATCAAATAACTTCTCCCGCTCTGGGCGGAGCGGGAGGGCGTGTCAGACTTTTACTGACTAAAACCCACCCGTGTTCCTTCCGTTGCCTGTGTGCCGGGGTCGCGATATCCATCTACTACACCCCCTGTGGTCCTGACCCTAATTTGTTTCAGAACTAGAGATTTCCAGCACTAATTTGTTCAATTTGTTTTGATGAAGTACATTCGACGCAGTACGGTTTGGTTTGAATGCACTTGACCCACTTGCAATGATTTAAAAAAAAACATGTGCGGTACTCCGTACCTCTTCCCCCGCCCCCCGTCAGGAACGAATTGCTTGTCACATACAACATAAAAAACAAAAAAACAAATTCGCAGCCACCATATTGGATTGATATTTTGACTTCACTGGCTTTAGGACCCTCGAAAAGTATGAAAATGACGACCAATGACGCAAAATTTAAGAAAATGAGAATTATAAGAAGACGGTCACCTTGCCAGTTTACTCCTACCGCAAACCGCGTTAAAACACTTCATTAAAAAAAAAAAAAAAATACTTACTCCGTTCAGTTGCAGCGGTTTGTACTACTCATTGTACATGAACTAGTACAACTTTTAAAAAAAAACTGGTGGTGCGGATGACATGCACCGCACTGAATCGGCCTGAATGGTTGACATCAGCCATTGGCCCGCTCTCTAGTTGTATCTTTTATATTGCCAATAAAGTACAATAATCAGGAAAATAACTTTTGTTCGTAATATTTATCGTATACGTAAATATCACGTGGGTATAATTAGTTTGTAGCTTGTAGGAATAGATTGTGACAACATTGTTTTACATTACATAAGGGCAGTTTAATGTCTTTATTGGTCTTGACCTTTTTTATTGAAAGTTCACCGATACGGAACGAATAGGGAATATTCAATACTCTTCTACCTCTAGCCGTATTTTTGTGAAGTCTTGTGCTTTGTTGGTCTAGTTACTAGATCTTGACACTAGACCTATAATGTCTACGACCAATAGTAACTAGATCAACATAGCATTAATAAGGACTCCCGTGGTCGCAACCGCAAATACGCTAGATCTTAGAGTCGGAGAAGTGTTATGGGTTTTTCATTAAGATAATCTCAGAGGCAGCCTCGAGTCTAGATTTTCGACCGTTTAACCATAACTGTCCCCTAGTAAATGAGACAGTAGGCCCGCTCCGTCTCTGAATATCATATTCTCAAAATAGCATAATCTCAAAACACCATATTCTCAAAATATCATGATCTCAAAATGTACATAGTGTTTTTCGAATTCGAATTTCACGTTAATATTGTTTCGGCCAAATAATATTCTTCGTATAAAAAATAACTTCCACTAAAGTAAGTATGTGGTAGTTTTACATTTTCAAAGTCCGTTACTTTTACCCTATTCATATCCTTTCTTTGCGAACACCGCCAACTCGTCGTTCTGGAGTTATATTTTTTATTTTTTTTGTTGTTATGAATTTCATTTCAGTTTTACTAGAACTGGGTTGACCCATTTTCAGAATCGGTCTCACATGAAATACTAGTGCAATAAAATTGGAATTGACATTGAGATTATTAGTCAGGTGACATTACACAAAGAATTTTGATAATAACAGTACACACAGGTACCTAAGAAAATGTTATAAAATACGAATATGATGTATTAAGAATGTTCTGTTTTGCGAATGTGGTGTTTTGAGATCATGATATTTTGAGATTGTGATGTTTTGATAATGTGATGATTTGATAATGTGATGATTTGCGATTATGGTGTTTGGAGATTATGATATTTTGAGAATATGATATTCAGAGACGGAGCGGGTTATCACACTGCACCACACTCAGTCGCGTAGCGTGGGGCAGCCATAGCAAACAAACTGCCCACGGCAGTGCGCGGGAGCGCGTCCCGCATGCAGATTCTGTTTTCTATACAAACTGATAGAATGTTAAATCTGCCGCCCCGCGCTACACGACGGAGCGCGGTGCAGTGTGATAATCGCCTTATAGCAGCTTTGTTACCACAAATGTGCGGCCTCACGTCGTCATACTATAAACCTCTACCCATAGCTAGAAATAGGTTGACTAAAGCGGCCATTAGTCATAATGTCGAATCGTGGCGAAAACTTTCCTAACGACGGTCTTTAAACGACCGAAAGCTTAATTAATTTATGCAATATAACGTAATAATTCAAAAAGTGCCATTGGGCCGTACCAACTTGCGGGGAAGCGGGTCACAACCAAATGTAGTCCATAAAATACTCCTACTTTTTAAATCAGATTTACGTTTTTGTAATGATAAAAACTTCCAGATTTCTGTTTGTCGATTCTTTAAATAAATCTCACTGTGAAAAATTGCGTGGAGTGAGCTGTCAGTGTCAAGCCACTGATGACATAAAAAGTACCTGCCAGTCGATTCTGTAAAAATATCACCGTGAAACTTAGGTGAAGTGAGCTGTCAATAGTGTTAATCCCTAGCATCCTGCCGGTCGATTTGTGACAGTGACAGCTCACTTCACCTAAGTTTCACGTTAATATTTTTACAGAATCGACCGACAGATCTATAGAATTAGCATAAAATATGATTAAAATCTTGATTATGATTGTAAATCTGCTAGGGAGTTTGTTGCGCCACTTCTTCTTCCCAGCTAAAGCACTAGGAAGTGGTGAAGGGTGGGCGTTTTTGGGGGACTGTCTTATGTAATTGTAACGTTCGAAAAGTGCTGATTCTCAACCTAGTTTGAATAAATGACTTTTGAATTTTGTTTTATTTTTTTATAAATGTAGAGTACGCGCTACCACTGAAGTCCGGCAGAAAATTGTGGATCAACATTTTTTTAAATGAAATTTGGTGCAATGACATAGACACTAGCGCTGCGTCAAAAGGACTCGGTGCTGGCGCGGACTCTACATTTACAATCATAATCAAGATTTTAATCATATTTGTATGCTAATTCTATTGATCAGTTTACATTATTTCAATGCTATTATTTAGGTGTCTAAACATTGCTATAAACATAAGTACTTATTTAAGTAATAAGTCAGAAGCTAACTTGAACCTACAAATATAAATATTTTAATGACATTGTTTATTGTATTTAAATGTATGTAAAGATAAAAGTGATTAATTTGCTTTTATAATATAGTCAAAAACTCAATTTGGTTTTGTTAAATTTTGTGTCTAGATTAATCCTTATCCTTGGCCTGTGGGGCGAGTGCGTCACGCACGAACAATAAATAAAATAAAAACAAGCACGTTTAAGCTAGCCACGAAAAAAAATGCGCATATGGACATTATTTGTTATTATGAACCCATTGTTAACTGATTAAATAAACGCAATCCATCAATATATCATATAATATCATATTATTTTTAAAAGAGTAAGCGTGGAGTTTCTTGCCGGCTCTTCTCCATAGGAAACGACCAATTGGAACCATGCACCCAGCTTCTGACGTTTCATAAGTGTCTATGTAGGTTTATGTGAAATAATATATTTTGAATTTTATCAATAGGTAATCGCCATGTGTATTGAGGAACCACACAAACTATGGAGGAACATAACTAAACGATGTGTGTATCTAAGTCATTTAAATAAAAAGCCGGGCGGATTATAAGGACTTAATGTTTAATTATTATAATTTTTGGAGTTCCAGAGCTTACCGCTCTGGAACTCCCAGTCGGAATTGAAAAATTACTACTTACAAACTTACAAACAAATTTTACCTATTTGCAATATTAGTATAGATTGATACTCGTACCTACCTACTTACCCAGTCGTTGTCAATAATAAAATAATATTCATCAAATCATCATACAAAATTCAACAGTTCAATTGACACTCGCGCATCGCGCTCACCGACTCACTTCACCTAGCCGATTCACTTCGGCGCGGAAGGTTGCTATGGGTACGAGAATCGGGTGAAGTGATAAGATCACGACACTCGCGTAACTTCACCTATTCTAGAGTCACTACGGCGGGATTGGTTGTTTTGCTGTGAGGCACTGCCATTAATAAATATCAAAAAGAGCTTTTTTATTAGACTTTCTTAAATTTAAATGCACGCCAAACCAAAAGTATCCTATGTCCTTACCCAGGTCATGGTCTACCCATGTGCCAAATTTCATCCAAATATGTTCAGCCGGTTTAGCGTGTTACCGAAGTTGATTATTAATTTCTGTATTAGCAAAGTAATTTGCGTTTTATTTGTAATCTACAAGTATATTACACCTGGAGGAAATGAGGACGCATACATTCCTATAAGAGTAATGATAATACGTCGTCCTACAAAATATTGACACGCTGCATTACAACAACTTAATTATCTATGCCACCACTGAAGTCAGGCGGAAAAGTTGTGGAACTACATTTTTTGAATGCAATTTGATGCAATGACATAGACACTAGCGCCGCGCCTATCGGACTTCAGTGGTGGCACGTTCTATAGCTATTCTGAATATAAGGTTGTTCCTTTTTTCTGAGGTGACTGTTGTCGGAACCACAGAATAAATAGCTAGTCGTAACGACCATAGATAACTTAACAAATGGGAGACGGTCTCTTTTGGATTGTTTATTGTGTACAATTATTACATTGATTGATTTGGTAATAATACCAAACCGTTTAAAAGTGGATACAAACGTTTTGTTCTTTTAGTAAGGTCCTGGTGGCATTCTATGCAAGGAATGTTTCATATTGTTTTGAGAAATAATTGTGAAAGAAATATTTGGAAGTCCTGGACGCGTCCTGGACATTCAATTGGTCATAATAAGGTGTGTTCTGCATAAGGACAGACCATTCTACGTGTTGCCAACTGTCCAGAGATTACGTTGTAACAAATGAACGCCCTTTCTTTAAATTAGTAGTCATCATCATCGTTCAGCTAAAGAAGTCCACTGCTGCACAATGCACATAGCCTGGACCGATGACCTGGTGGATGGAAGTCGTGGGAATTTGCTGGGTACAAGAAGCTCAGGTCTATAAGCTACTACCTATAGATTATTGTATACACGTAATTAAATATGATTAAAAGTAATTTCTAGTTAAGAGCGTTTATTCTGAAAGTTGGCAACGTCGTAAATAGCTGTCAAATATTTACCTGTTTTGATTAATTTGGAAATAATACTGTATGGAAATAAGAAATGTGGCTAACTAAGTTACTAGAATATTGATTATGATATGCAATAATTCATATTGTAACACCGAATATTTAGTTTTAGGCGTAAAAAAAGCATTTGGAAACTTTCCAAATGCTTTTTTTACGCCTAAAACGGGTACAACATCAAATTCAATGTTCCAATTGCATAACATAATCAATATTCTAGTAACTTAGTTAGCCACATTTCTTATTTCCATACAGTATTATTTCCAAATTAATCAAAACAGGTAAATATTTGACAGCTATTTACGACGTTGCCAACTTTCAGAATAAACGCTCTTAAGAACGTTTTTCATTTTTAAATACCTTAAATCATGTAGGTACCTATGCTAAATAACGGAGCGTCGCGGTACTTCTTCTCAAACCTAATCCCAAAATATTATATAGAGAAATGACAAACAAAATACTAATTTTCGGAAATCAATGTAAACAATAGTTTTCCATCTAAGAAGAGCATTGAATTCTCCTCCGAGCTATAAATACATAGGTTTAGTTGTGATAGCGGACTTTTCGCTTGGAAGAGGGTGCCCCTTATTAGAAAACATTCTCCATTAGACCGACCCGCCCGGAGGGCTATGCCGTGATCGAATCAGAAATGAAGAGATATGCAGAACCCAGGTAACTGATATTGCCTAAATAAAGAAGCAGTGGATGCTCGCAGAACGGATGGCCGATGTCGCCAAAAGTTCTTTAATGGCAACCGCGTACTAAGGGCACAGCGTATACCGCATGAAATTTTTTACCGTCTCGAGAATAATATGGTGTGTTGAGTAAATGGAACAGAAGCCATACCCGGGAATATTTGCTTAGTACCATTGAGATACAAAAGTTCCAAATATCCTTAAAAAAACATCAAAACTATCCATCATATATCATGATAAATTCCGCGCATCTAGTAGGGTGCGTATGAGGGTAGGGTTCTTTTTTATTTTCTATTTTTAATGTTCTGGAATGAAAAGTTCACTTTATATGCTTGGTATTTATCGATAAATCAATTTCATTCTAGGTTATTGAAAAAAATTAAAACATTAAAATTTCTATGCCATAGGCTTCTACTCCGTTCACCTATTATACCCTATTTTATTCGAGATGGTAAAAAAAGTCATGCGGTATATTATGCCCCATACAAGATATACGGATGACCTGCTAAAGACCGCGGGAATCTGCTGGATGCGGGAAGCATAGGACCGGCCGCTGTGGCTTGCGGAACGGTCTTCTTTCAGCTGAATCACAGTGACGCTGATGATCATATAATTAGATGTTGGATGTCCAAAACAATAAAGTTGCTCTTAGAATGGAACATCAACGATGGTGGATAATGATCAAAGTTAAGGTTGTTGATATACACTCCCTAATGTAGGTACCTACTATACTTACATCACATATTTGCAATTCAATTAATATTCGGCAATGTCATTTTGTAGAAGCGACTATTGATAAAATGATTTTCACATTACATGTATAGCCGGGTTCGTTTGGATCAAAGAAGCATCAACTGAGAGACAATCCAAAGAACAGAGCATTGGAAATTTGGAAATTAAACATGCAATTTGGAAGATTTTTTTAATAATTTGCTTTTGGAGCAGATTAGGCCGTACCTTGACAAGGATGATACGACAATCAAGAACATATTATGCATAATGATGCATAAACTTCATGATAAAAACGGCACCAACATTTGTCACCGTGTCTTCAAATAGGAATCCTTGTGTTCTACCCAGAATTTATTGATCATATAAATTACAAATCAATGAAGCACATAATTTATGTAACACTACGTATGTTGCAGACACTATTGAAAATAAATATATTAGATATAAAACTATGACAAAAAAAAACTTGTTAATTGTTTTAAAACAGCTTTATTCAAATAAATGGCTGGATGAAAAGGTACTCACTAATATTTTTCTCCAATTTTTAATTTGGCAATTACTTGATTTTGACTTCGTTGTTAGTCTGTGCGACTGCTGAGTGTGTGGTTCAGGGTTCGATTTCAAGCCCGGAATTAGACATTAGAAAGCACTCAGTCTTGAAGAGGAACTTTCTCTCTCCACTCCGTCTCTCTCCGTATCGGAGTGCCACCCCATTGCACTAGGAGAGTGCGGGAAGAGTGAGTATACCCGTGTTTGTGCACTTGCGTGTGCACTGTACTATTATCTCCTGTATAGTTGGCTTCAGACTCCATTAAGATTGGCTGCCTTGTCCGACATCCTTTCAATAGGAGTACATTATTATTATTAGACTTTTCGTATGTAGACATATTATATTGACCACAATATGACATGAATTCACTTATTTTACCTAATAATGTATTCAAAGTGCATGTCAGCGAATTGTTTTAGTAACTGTGGAAAACTTGACCATCCGTAATGCACCTACTACATTGCATACAATTAAATATATATCATGTTATTGTGAACAAAAATTAATTAACGACAACATACGTTCTTGATTAATAGGTACTTAAAATATTGAAACATTTCCACATATTTCCCGCAATAATTTGTACTTCACTTATATAAAAGGCTAATTAAAATATTGAAACATTTACAAGTATTTCTCGAAATTATTCATACTTCAGTTATCAAAAAGACTAATGGAAAGATTCATAATGACTGCGACATGCATTAAACCCTTATAAATAAAACGAGTATATATTCAGGTGAATTACCCAGTAATAGTTATAAGACCGTGGTGTTAACATTTATTTACGTAATAATAGTTTTCTTGTGTAAACCTCATTTATCGAACAATCAGGTACAGTTAAGTTGAGATTATTAATTTTTATTTAGCAAAATTTGAATAAACTGTAATCTTTTGAAATCTCTAGAATTTAAAAGTTCGCTGTAGAACTCTCTCTCATATCAAAACACTATGAAACAACAAAATTGAACCCTTTATTTTATCCTCTTAAGGCGCTACCCTGACCAAATAACCTTGAGCATTCGTGGCACACTAACTCTGCGCAAGATTTACTTAGCGAGTACGCTCAGATTTTAGAATAAAATCTTTATAAAATCAAATTTTCGTGTTTTGAAAAAATAAAACTAGCAAAATGTTCTTTATTAAATTACCTATCCATTAGTTTAGGAAGCAAATCAAAATAATGGTTATTTTAGGAGGAGATGCATGTTATAAATCATTATTTCTCATTTCTGTGACTTTTTTGTGGCCCTTTAATAAAATATTATGCCGCTTAAAAAAAAAAAACTACCATTTTGGAGTCAAGATTATGTCGAAATTTTATGTATTTTTTATTAATTGCTAGTTCTTTTAGATAAAGAGAAGTTGGCTCCCAAAAACAGCCTAAAAAACGGCTACCGCTGTGTTTCGCACGGGAACGCGCCTTAATTATTCTTTAGTGTTCTACTAAAACATCACAGTCAGCAATGCATATTTTTTACGCAACAACATCACTTGTAGCACTAACGCTTACAAATCAAAAACTTTGCAGACATCAAAACGTGGAACACGAAAACTGTGCCACATACTAATCATTATCATACTTGTATTTAGCGACGTTAATCTTTGTACTGAAACATTAGTTACGTAACCTCTTAGTTCTTACAAACAGACGGAGATGTTTGCTTTGTTGCGTCTCTTCTTCCCAGCTCAAATACCTGGAAGTAGTGAAGGGTGAGCATCTTGGGACTGTCTTTACTCCATTGACTCCCAAAAAGTGATCTTTTTGGAGCCTTATTTCAAATATTGATTTGGTTACAGCAATATGACGTCTGTGGTTGACGTTACGGTCGAGCAGAATATCCATGCTACAAGGCTGGTGTTTTATCCGTTGGTGATACTAGCATCATGTGTCTGGTTGATCCACCGATGGCAGCAACAGTCCAGGCTTTACATGATGGGGAACATCCTTCCTGGACCTGCGACAGTCCCGCTATTCGGAAACGCGCTGATGGCGCTTTTCAAGAAACCTGAACGTGAGTAAAAAAAATACTTTTCGTTTTAGATTAGATTTGAAGAAAGATCTTCACAGAAAATCTTTATTTTAGAGATTGCTCGAAAAGGTTCTCCACGACGTAGACCTTTCTGTTCCCAACTTTGATCACGCTGTCGCCCATAATTAGACTAGCTAAGTGTTTGCATTAGCAAGTTGAACAATGTATCGTTCTTGGTTATTTGTAAATGTTTCTTATTCATAATTCCAAAGAAATAAGTATGGATCAGAATTCTATAATACTAATACGATCAAAAGTAATGACAATAGGGTCTTGCGCAGCAAGACACGTTACAATTCCTTAGGATATTGTACCTAAATTATATGTTATAATGTACAATTTTTCTTCCATGCTTTCAATACTTGCGTCGTATATTGTATACCTAGAAAGTCACGTGTTTAAACATTTTGTTTTGTTACAGAATTTATTAAAATGGGTTATGAATTCAACGACCAGTATGGCTTCGTGGTGCGAGGCTGGCTAGGCTCAAAGCTGGTCATCTTCATTGGAAACCCTGAAGATGTGGAGGTGATCTTGAACAGTAACGTCCATATTGATAAAGCTACAGATTATAGTTTCTTCGAACCTTGGCTTGGCAAAGGTCTTCTGATCAGTTCTGGTAAGATTTTTATGTTTTGTGCATGCCGATTTTTATAGCACTAGTTTTGAGATTTGTGCTCCTAAAACGTTATCCCAACCACTTTTAGTTCTGCTGCAAAATATCTTACACTAAACTTAGTTTGTGGTCACATTCAGCATATAGTTCAAGTTCAGCTTAGGCGTTCATGTAAAGAGCCAAGTTAACCATTATGTTTTTGTAAGTTTAAACACAATTTTCTATATGTTTTACTATGTAGGGAAGCATATGTGCTCATGCTCGTATCTCGTTGTGGCTATCGTATTAAAAAATGTATACTGTGTCTCTTTTAGGAGCAAAATGGCGTTCCCATAGAAAGATGATCGCTCCAACATTCCACATAAACATCTTGAAGTCTTTCGTGGATTTATTCAACCAGAACAGCAAGAACGTGGTGGAGAAGATGCGTCCCGAACTCGGCAAGACCTTTGATATCCATGATCACATGAGTGAAGTGACCGTCGACATCTTATTGGGTAAGCTGGTATTCCTTTGATTCTCTCCTAAGGCCTGATTTACACAGTCCAATTTAATTCCCTGTGGCATACCACAAGTTGAAACAACAATAAAATTGCACCGTGTAAACAGAATTTAGACGATGCAAGTCATTTGTTGCTTCAATGTTATTTATTGTATACCACAGGCAAGAAACTTCGTAGGTAGTTTTGCCTGTAATCTGATGAATAGAGATGTATCATAGACCTTAATATACCATCGCCACCGGGGATCACCGTAATAAGACGTTCTGACGGTGACAATATTCCGTCCCATAATTGAATTACGGGACCGAATACCATTATCGTCATAATAGAAACATAATAGAAGCTTCTTTTTATCATCGGGCATAACTGTAAAAGTTGTACATGTTACTGCAATAAACTTTTTGTATTTTGTATAACTTTTAACTCAAATCCGCAAATGCGAACTCCTAAACAGAAAATCCCATGAGACTAGACTCTTACTTTAAGTGGGGTGGTTTTTTCGTGGGTCGGTGATTGTGTCGGTGGTGGGTTTGTTTTGTGGGTTTAGAAATCGTTTCTTAAATTTTTAAGGTGAAACAGGCAAAGCTAAATAAGCGGTCGAAATTAACTGTGCATTCACAATTAGTTTCATACGAATAAATAATACGAAAAACCAATTAGAACAACTGTCAAAATTTTAAAAAAGTAAGTTCGATAACTAAAACCCGACTTCTTCGGCGAAATATCACGCTCTAAAAAGTATGAAACAAGAAAATATTTCAGACAGAAATCAAGACATACTCGTAGGTAGATTTTTCAATAGTCAGGTTTTAGTTTTTGAACTTACTTTTTATTTAAATTATTTTGGGGTTATAATTTCGTGATAAAGTGTTTACAGAGCCGCTTGACATTTTTTTTTTAGGTTTTGTTGTATAATTAGGTATTAATTTTACAGCCGCGCCGTACGTAGCACAGTCTCACATTTGCTTGTTTTAACTATTTAAACATATTTATTTACTTAGACAATATGATATATATACATGTGTAACGTGCTCGTCAAACCCTTTCATTTGATACACAACATGGCATTTTTTTTTTACGATTTTGTCTTCTAAAGGGCGCCATATTGAATTTAATGTCAATTGCCTATATGACGTCACATAGCCTATAAACAGCGGACGAACAAGACGCTTCCAACAATACCTCATTTGTCAAACTATGATCAATAGTTTAGAAGATAAGAGGTAACAGATGAACATACATACATACCGGTCAAAATCATAACCCTCCTTTTGCTTCGCCGTAGTCGGCTAAAAACAATGTGTCATGTTTAATGAATTATATTCTAGTGAAGGCAATGCCGTAACCTTGCATTATGCTATGTTAACCCAATGTACAGTATTGTCATTACCTGTTAAGAAACATTATGAAACATAGGTAAGAATTATTATTTTGATGAGCTCGTGTGTAAGTAATAACTGCCGCACGGGTCGATCTATCAGGTTAAGCTACGCTTGCCGAGGTTGGTCTTTGGATGGGTGACCATCTTTACATACCGAGATTCCTCCGTGCCTCGGAAAGCACGTTAAGTCGTTGGTCCCGGTTGTCATTCGTGGATCTTTAACAGTCGTTACGGGTCGTCAGAAGCCCGAAAGTCTGACAACCAATCTTACCAAGGGATATCGTATTATCCAGTTACTGGGTTGTGGAGGTCGGATAGGCAGTCACTCCATGTAAAATACTAGTATTCAGCTGCATCCGGTTAGACTGGAAGCCGACCCCAATATAGTTGGGAAAAAGCTAGGCAGATTGATTGATGTAAGAATTATTATTTTATAGAGACTGCTATGGGCATCACAAGGAAAACTCAGGATAAATCTGGCTACGACTATGCAATGGCTGTAATGAAGTAAGTTGAAGGTTCAATTTTTTTTTATGAAATTCATTTGCTTGTTACCTACCTGGCTACATGCCTGTACCTTATTTACGTAATACACGACCACACGATTGCTAAATAATTTCGAAAAAAAATCTGCTCAGCAACGTAAATAACGCAATGAAAGTTGTTGAACCGCCAAAATGAAACAGACTAGTCGTAATCGTTTACGAAAATATGTTGCGTAATTAGATAGCTGGATTCAACACAATGTAAATTGTTTATGAATAAATAAAACTAAAACCTATTAGGTAAACGAAAAATACCATCGAGTTAAATTGATGATCATTGCGACTTAATTAATAACTTCGAATGAGCATGCGTAGCTAATGACAGCTAGAAATAAGGTTTTGCGTCAACAATGTTAACTGGTGGAATCTGACTCCTTATAATTTATAATAAAAATATAAGGAATAGGACTACACCAGAAAACCTAGAATTTCTAGTAGTGCCAGTTTCGCCATACTCTGTTAGATCTCTCAACAACAGTACCCTAACTGCGTAATACAAGATCAATCAGAATCTGCATCGTTTCGAAACAGATTGCTAATCCATTGCTTCATAAGTTCGAAAGAACATCTGCTCAACAACGTAAATAACGCAATGAATGTTATTGAACTGTCAAAATGAAACAGATTAGTCGTAATCGCTTACGAGAATATGTTACGTAATTAGATAGCTGATTAACATCATTACATTAAGACTGTGGAGACGATATCAGCGGCAAGGAGCAGTAGCCAATCGGGGGCGGCGAGAATGGCGACGAAATAATTTTCTACCATTTCCGTCGCCCCGCTCGGCTAACGCTCCTCGCCGCTATTTCGTGCCCGCAGCCTTACAGATAAACTAAGAAATTTACAGAAAAATGTAATGAAGCTGCTTAAACTTTCAAAGAATTCGATAAAAAGAAGTTCCCACCGGTAGTATTTTCTAATGAATCTAATAACTTTTTCCAGAATGTGTGACATCATCCATCAGAGGCATTACAAATTCTGGCTACGCCCGGATTTCATCTTTAAATTACACCCGTTATATCAAACTCAAAAGAAACTTTTGAACATTATTCATGGACTTACAAATAAGGTACCTGAAATATTTATGCTTATAGGTATCTTCTCCTATTTACCACGAATGTAATGTGTGGGTGTACTATAGGTACACTTCTGCCTAACGCTTCAGGGATTACAAGCGTGATGTTATGTGTGGGGTCCAAAAGCACATCCACCACTGTTGGTCTAATTTTAGACCAACAGTGGCGGATTTGCTTTTAGACCACACATGTAATCTGTGGCATTTTTGCATTTTCGCATCATTTATGATAATTTTATTCCGTGAGCAATTTGACTTTGAATATACAAACTACACGTTTGCATGTATCAAAGTTTGTTGTTCAGGCCAGTAGTACACCTCCGCCGTGAATGCGCAGTAGTTCAATTCAACTGGCTCGCGTCATGTTCCGCTACTCGAGTTCCACTACTCGAATTTCAAGACAATTGAATTGAACTACTGCGATTTCGCTGCTATGGTTTCGCGGTGGAGTTGCGCTACCGGCCGAAATTTACCTTTTTTTTTTTCTACTAGCGTATTTCCAACTAAGAATTAGGCATACGATACCTAACGTCAAAATTATGATTGCTCATCCCTCATGACCCACTCTCATGTTAAATATAACACCATAACCTTCCTTCCACCATTCAGTGCCAATTATTAATACTAAAACGTTCGACTACTCTTATTGCAAGGTTATCACCCTAAAGAAGAAAATCTACCACGAAAACAAAGCTAAAGGTATTATTCCTCCAAGCCTCCAAGAGTTAACGGACGGCAAGGGCGGCAGCAATGACAATGTTCTGGCAAATGGTGGCAAAACTCTGTCAGATACCGTCTTCAAGGGCTACCGTGATGATTTGGACTTTAACGACGAAAATGATGTTGGTAAGTACCTAACTGATATACTAGGCCAGGTTAAAAATCGTACAGCTTCAGTCCCTAGACGACGACACTGCTTGCAAAAGTCTTGCAAAAGCAGTTTAATTTCTCTTGTAGATAATATGAATAGTAGGAAAACCTGTTTGACGAGCTTTATATAAAACTGACCTAAATATTCCAGGTGAGAAAAAACGATTGGCCTTTTTGGACTTGATGCTTGAATCTGCTCAGAGTGGCACGAACAAGATCACTGACCACGAAATCAAAGAAGAAGTCGACACCATCATGTTTGAGGTATGTATCATTTGAAGGTACCTTCGTTCACTTTGCATCTTCTTTGGGTACTTACTTTAATTTCGAATATACAAAACCAATCCGAGAATAGAATCCAAGGCAAAAGAAAACACAAAGATGTTTAAAGGGGCTAAGGGACGGCGAAATTGGGAGGTTTAGTAATTCACTTTCCAATCTTGTGATCGAGTTACTCAAAGACTAACTTCTGTAATATTTCAGGGTCACGACACAACAGCAGCTGGCTCCAGCTTCGTGATGTGCCTACTAGGACTTCACCAAGACGTGCAAACGAGAGTCTATGACGAACTGTACGAGATCTTCGGTGATTCAGACCGCCCAGCCACCTTTAATGACACCCTTCAAATGAAGTACCTTGAGCGAGTGATTCTGGAAACCCTCAGAATGTACCCTCCTGTACCTATCATTGCGCGGGAGTTGAAAAGAGATGCTAAGATTGGTAAGAATCTTTAAGTTCTTCTATTTAAAAAATACTTAAGTCCCAAGTTTTAGGAGTCTTCAGAGAGTATGGAAAAGTCCACATCACATTTGTCCATCAAATTCATCTTGTCTGATCATCCTCATGGAGGGGAAAATGGAAAGTCGAGCTTGTGTATAATTTTTTTATCGTCTTAGTTTCTTTGAGAACACTAAGGTTTACAAGCCATGCAATTTCGGCTGCGGTGTCTATATTTGGTATATGTGAAAAAGCAAAAACTGTTTCCGTTTTCAAGACTACAGGTTACGAGTGTGTGCCATGCTGATGTGGCTAATGTAACCTATCTTGGCTGTGAAGGTACGTGCACAGTGCAGACACGTTAGAAAACATATTGATACAGCAGTGCTATTCTGTAACCATCTCACCGTGAAAACTTAGGTGAAGTGAGCGTGGAGTGAGCTGTCATTTCATAGGGATTGACACTATTGACAGCTCACTTCACCCAAGTTTTCACGGTGAGATGTTTAGAGAATAGCATGGCTGGTATTGTATGTGGGTGGTTGGCTTACTCTTCGCCTGTCGCCTGCTGCAGGCAAATCGGGAATTGCCTATTCATTTGGCATTGAGTTGCAAAGTCGGTTAAGTTGCGTACGAAGGACACATTAGGTGTTAATATCAACTTAGATATGTCTAACAAAATTCTTACCAACTTTTACTTTTTTCTCACCCAGTAACGAATGGCTACACCCTTCCTGCTGGAGCTACCGTGGTGGTCGCCACCTATGGCATCCACCGCCACCCCAAGCACTACAAGGACCCTGAGACCTTCAACCCTGACAACTTCTTGCCAGAGAACATGGCGAACAGACATTACTACAGCTACATTCCATTCAGTGCTGGACCCAGGAGCTGTGTCGGTTAGTACCTACCTATGGAATGATCGAACATGTTAAATAAAACAGTCACCTTTTTTTAGTAAGTAATAGTATTTTTGGTGGGAGTACTTCGGAGTCAGTAATTGCATTTCGAACTTTACTCAGAGCAAAGTTATCAATTCAAAAATGGTTCCATGGTTTAACCCTCCGTAACCGGTAATTACAGAAATAATTAAAAAGCCATTGTGTCTCGCGTGGATCCACGTTCGATATTCGGCATACGAAGGGTTACCTTACCTGTATGTAAAGGTAAACCTTGGTCTGCAATAAAAAGTGATTTCTAATAGAGAGAGCTGGACCTGCACCGTTAAGAGAGCTCTTCAGTTAAAGACAAACAAATCGGGTTCTCGGACACCCAGTGCGGCCATGCCTTATTTCAAATATTTTTCCAGGTATATCGTGATTCGGTAAATCATAGATTTTTGGATGACGGTAGCTAGCACATTCATTTGCAAATATAAATGGATCGTTATTTAAATTCAATGTATGATTGTTATTCCGTATATTTATTTAATACAAATAAATAACCTTCAATTCGTGAGACGGTCATTGCCATAATTAGCCGTCAACTATACAAGTATTATAGTTACCATTATTAACACTTTCGACTCCACCCATTTTTCATGGAACTCATACGCCATGCCGCCATACATTTATTTGGAAGCGAACCCTCCGGGGTATTACGTTTGCGGTAAAGTTAACCATCGCAGACGGTCAACGGCATTAGGTTTAAAACCGTGTTATAAAACACTGTAAAACGAAGCAAAATTGTGTTTTTACGGGATCTTCTCTCCATACGTAGTTTCCAATCTTTTAAATTTTTAGACAATATTTGTAACCGTGAATAAAAATTTATAAAATATTGAAATGTTTGGATTTTAAAACCAACACATATACTAATGAAATCTTATTAAAATATACATTAGATTATATTTTCAGGCTTTATAATGCTATATTCGCTAAGAAAAACGTACATTTAAAATGAGCCCTCCGCGAGGGCTCCCGGCTCTGAACGTGTTAACCAACTGGACGGGGAATCTTATTATTAGCATGCTTTACACGACGGTTTTATAAAGCGTAGAACTCATATTTATAGCGTAAAATATCGTAGGCAGACACTCAATGTAATGTCAATTTTCCACAGCGTATGAACTCAAAATCACATAAATGTTACTTTTCAGGACGCAAGTACGCGCTACTGAAGCTGAAAATACTTCTGTCAACCATTTTGAGGAACTATAAATCGGTGTCCGAAGTGCCTGAAAAAGATTTCCAACTGACAGCTGACATTATTCTGAAGAGATCCGACGGTTTCAGGATTAAAATCGAACCAAGGAACCGAGTACCATCCACTACTGCTTGATTGACCCAATCATATTAAATAAAACCTAGTATTATCGACCTAATTACGAAATCGACATTAAAACAGAAAATGAGACTTGTGGCTTTGAAACTCAGTCTGCCAGAATGTTTTACGACATCAATGACGTATCTTAGATATTACATAGACTTATTTAAGAATTGTCTTTTTTCGATTAGGATTTTCGGATTTCAGTTCTATACCGGTTTGAATCTGAAATAATATATTAATTATCCTTTACTATTAAATGAGTAATATTTGTAATCACGTTCTCGAAAACGGTTCTAACGACTTCGATGAAAGTTGCAATATAGGAGTTTATGGGGTGAAAAATCGATCTAGCTAGGTCTTATATCTGGGAAAATTCGTTTTCTCTGTTTGGACCAGAGCAGAGTTCGGTCGCCCAGGTACTAATTATGTAATATGTGTTAAGTTTGTCATTATATCGCCGGAGCCCAGTTACAAAAATCTGTTTGATAATAAAAAATTAAAAAAAGTTGTTTCTCTTATTGTTTACTTACCTAAGCCAAAGTACATAAATAATGACGAAAAGGATGGATTGGGAGCTAATAAGTAGTCTCAAATATTTTGTCGTACATTCTGTACGATATTTTTTTATTACTTAATAAAAAATACAATCAAAGTCGACCACATTTATAATTATTTTTTTATTTTTATGACATAATAATTATGAATTAATTGTGCTTAATCATAGCAATATTTCACGGTAGGTATAGCTTACCAGATTCTAAACATGTTTTTTCTTTTTTTTTACTGAAGTGTCGTTGTCGGGTGAAAAGGTTTAGAATTACGAGTAGATGTAAATAGGAAATTATCATTTCGGGTTGGAAAATTGTCAGTTTTTTTATTAATAGTACCTCGGTAGTAGGCATGCGAAACAACAGCATTTCGCCTTTAAATCGCAAGATTCTTAAATTAAATTACCTAGAGTTATTTTTATTAAACAAGAATAAATAAATTCACGATTTTATTGAAACATTTAAGAGAGTTGATTCTAAAAGTTGGCAACGTCGCAAGAAGCCGCCAAATATTTACCTGTTTTGATTAATTCGGCAATATTACTGTATGGAAATATGAAATATCGCTAACTAGTGATCTAGAATATTTATAATGAATTGCAATTATAACACTGAATTTGACGTTGAAACCGTTTTAGGTGTAAACAAGGCATTTGGAAATTCCCTAATACATTTGTTTACATCTAAAACTAAATATTCGATGTTACGCTATTAATTATTGCATTTCATTATAAATATTCTAGGTCACTAGTTAGCGATATTTCATATTTCCATACAGTAATATTGCTAAATTAATCAAAACAGCGTAATATTTGACATCTATTTGCAACGTTGCCCGCCCTTAAAAATGTTTGTTTAAATCTGTTTTAACCTTATTATAACAAACAATCAAATATATATAAGCAAACGACAACATTTCGCATAAATTACCTAGCGTTATGTTAATAAGTAGGTAGGTAGCTGTCATCAATTCTAAAACGTAAATATATAATACAATATTAAAAATCAGCAATAAAATCCTAAGTGGATCTTTGAATGTCACAATATTTACTTAGGTAGGTAAAATGTTTAACATAGATACCTATTACAAAATCAACAGTAACATTTCTTTTAAATTACGATGGCACATCAAATAAATTATTAAATAAACGGAATTATATTCAATACGATTGCCGATCAAATGACACAATAATGTCGATTGTTACTTTAATTCTTATGTATATATATTACGAACCCTAGGTCATACCCATGTCATACCTATTACAATACAATATTTACTACGTAGGTATATTTTTAACTAGTTGTTTCCCGCGACTTTGTCTGCGATCCAAGATGAAAAGTAGCCTATATCTTTCTCCAGGTCATGATCTACCCGTGCGTTTAGTCCACTCTCGGCCCCTCGACCCCCAAATTGTGTAGTATATGCATATCGGGGGATATGAACTGAGGGCTTCTAGTTCAATGAAGCGAAAACTCGGCGTGTACGTGATTTTTCGACGCGTCACTGCTTCAATAGGAAATAGGATAGTATTCAAATGTTTCCATCAGTTCTTTTTATGGTTCTTAAATTAAAATATTGTTTTGTGTTAAAAAGTAAAAGAGTTTTTTTATACAAGCATTCGTTTTTGGTTTGTAATTAGGATTTTCATTAGGTGATTTTCAGACAGAATGGCGTTTGCATATACTACACAGTTTTGGGGGTCGAGGGACCGAGAGTGGACGAAACGTACCCATGTGCCAAATTTTATCCAAATCCGTTCCGCCGTTTTAGCGTGAAAGCGTAACAAACAAACAAACTCACTTTCGCATTCAATATTAGTTATTACTCGTCTTTCTTGTTGTGTAAAAGTAAATCTCGATACTTCATTCATCAGTAAACACAATATATTATCATCATAGCAAGAACTTATTATATAACAATCGTTTCAAATTATATTTTTATAATACAAGGGACTACAAAGTTGTCGTCGAATAACATTTCAAAGATAAAAAAAAATCTGCTGTTCCATACATTTTGACCGCGTAGGTATTGCACTTTTCTATGAAACAGAGGATTTTTTTTAAATAACCGACGAAGAATTTCAACGCTGGTGTGGTCAGAATAATGTACTGAACCCATGGTTAAAGTTTTCGCGTCGATGTCCCTGCCATCCTGTATACAATATTCCTACAGTATATTCTACACCTAATTAGAAAACAATAGATGAATAAAATAACAAATATTCTGCCTCAATCAACATCTTTGTAGTACCTATGTACTTACAAGACGCGTTTGGGCATTTTAGATCACTGATTTTGGATAGACTTTGTGTTACAGTAAACTGAAAAACACAACCTGTATAACAGATTATTTCTATAATATATGTTTCAATACGTCCATTATCGATATAATCTGTTATACAGAATGTGTTTTTCAATTTTTATTCAATTTTCTTTAATTAATAAATTTTGGTTTAATTTAAATAAGACCCCTTCTCAGGTTTTCAGCTATTTCAATAACACAGTATATAATAAGACAGTAGGTACATTTATGTTGTTGGCAGCCATTAAGTAGTGTATAAAATTATCTTTGGTAAATAACTTACTTCGGTCACATTCTTTCTAATACAAAAACACATAGCACGATGGAATGTGATAGAGGAACGTCAACGTCACTCCGAACGTGTTAAATGGAAATTTAATAGCATTACCATTTTTTTAATTCTCGTGCCTCTATTTCATGTTTATATAAAATCTTATGCAATATTAGTATGCGAATAGGCAATATAGAGTAGTATTGTAACTGTTTTAAATTCGTAGACATATAACAGGGCAATAAAAGAGCTACGTCGACACACACTAGAAAAGACGCGAGTTCCAAAATGACGTGTAGGTATGTAAGTAAGACCAACCCTTAGTGTGGACAAAGTTTGAAATACAAGTAACAATTATATCCATCGGTACTGTATCTCACAAAATCTATTACTAATAAGGAACATCCAACACTATCAAACACATCCAGTGTCTTAACAATCCTCTCGTAAGATTAATTACAAACTATAAGTCTATTTACTTAAGGCAAATTTTAGGATCTACTTTTACCTTTACGATACACTACGTATTCAATAGTCCATAGGACAACACACACTAAACAGCAGAAGCTCATTGCGAAGAAGCAGTACACATAGCTTCCCGTCGCTTCGTAGAGGACACCTGGAATAGAGCAAATAAAACATAAAATATAAGACCGACGACCTTAAAAAGGTGGCTGAAGCAGACTGGGTGCGGAAGGCGGAGGATAAGGCGTTGTGGCGCAGCCTGGGACAGGCCTATATCCAGCAGTGGAGCAATAGGCTGAGTTGCTCACTTACACTAACACACCATCACAAACACACACGCCCAGGCACACATATACCAACACACACACCCAGGCACACATATACCAACACACAATCATGCACCCCTTAAACTGTTTCCTTGCTTTTTTTTGATTATGAAGTAAATAAACTAAGCAAAATTTTATAAAATACATTAGACGACGTATATTTAGTAACCTACTAAGCCGCTTAACTGTTCTTAAAGAGTCATAAAGACCCCGGAAAAAAATCGACACGTGTTTCACCTCCGGGGTCTTAGGTTACTAAATATACGTCGTCAGCAACAAGTCGTGTCCGGGTTCGCAACAAGTCAATCCTCACCCGGAGGATGCCTCATTGAGAGGTGAAACACGTGTCGATTTCTTTCCGGGGTCTTTACGACTCTTCAAGAACAGTTAAACGGATTAGGTTACTAAATATGCGTCGTCTATCGTATTTTATAATGGATTGCCGCAAAGTCACGCCTGAGTCAATTAACTATCTAAATTTTATAATCACTTGGTAGATCGACACAACTCAAGCTATATAAATATTATCGGAATAACCCCATAGCTGAACACTGTCTCTTTTAAGATACAGGTAACCCTAGTTTTAAGAGGCAGGGATCACCAATTATTGTCTGACGATGTCGGCGGCATAGATTATTTGCTCCTTCCACTAGCTGTAAACCTTTTTGTTTACCAAATAAGTTAAGTCTGTACCATTTGTTTTTTTAAAGTATACCAATAAACATCAATCAAAAAATACATTGTGCAAACGTGAAAAAAAAACAGTTTTGTCTATGAATGACATAATAGTTTTGTCTTGTTTTGTGTCCATGTTGTCATAGGAGACTGCTATGTTACGAATGGGCGTGCCCCTATTGTTTGCATAGAGCGTTAGACTGTCTAATGTCTAAACAGAACAGACCCAGTCTGCGCATAGCCTAAGTAGATAATGAACTTTTCCATTTAACGAGGAATGACAATAGACTCTGATATTGATTAGAAACCAATGAATCAATCAACGAATGATCAATTATTTATTTTCGATGAAATGATTATCGATAAATAGTAGGGGGTAATCTAGCCGACCTTACACACAATCAATACAATCAGAATATCTCTAAAACGCATTACTGATATATAATGCCTTTTAGAGATATTCTGATTAATTTATGTTATTTTCATTGAAAATAAATATGCTATCCTAATGGACAAAAGGTGATAGAATTAATCTGCCTAATGCATTATTTTATAAAATGGATATTAGTAAAGAAACAGGATCTACTTATATTTGATGTTGACAATCTTATTTTTAAAGATCTAAACTAAAGATGTGCATCGGTGCCGATAAATAGTAGATAGATGATAAAAAGTAAAAACCTTGCTCAATAAGTAAATAAATATGTAAGTAGTTGATTTAATGATAGAAAATTTGCAAACTCACCAATCATAGGATCAGCTAACATCATAAGCGTGCCGGAAAACAATATGTGTAGTGCTAATGCTGCTGGAAACCGATCTGGTGCAGCAGTGACTAGAACTAGCGGGAACAGCACTTGGACTGAACACCTCACCAACCCAGATATGGCTGTCACCGCGAACACAAACCAGAGCGCGTTTGAAGTGACCAAGGCTGAAATTAATTTAAAGATAAACATGTAAATTGTCCGCGATATAAAATAAAAAATCGTGTCTATGGTACCGGAAATCATTAAGTCGATATGTCTCATCATTTATGTCTAAACGTATAGACAATAACAAAGATCAAACAAAACCATAGTCATATCTTATAATATAAATTGACGTAATTAAACCCCCAGCACCATTTGGTAGTCCAAGGTTCTCGAGGATATAAAATTTACTGATAACAAAGTATTCTTAGATCAGGATGTGGAAAGCTTTTATCAAACATATTATATTTACCGATTCGAAGGAAAACTGTTACACAGGTACCAACGAAGAATATTAACCGACTGTCGACGACGAAGAAGTACGTTATTACAGCAAGAGACAATCTTGCTATTAAATCTGATATGGCGCCAACCATTACGCATGTTGCCACTTGTATCTGAAAATGCAAAAGAAAATACATGGATCCATAAAATTTATAATTTTTTGGGATGTAGACAATGATAATATTTGGCTATTCATTGAATTAGATCTCTAGATGTCAACACAAGGATGTAAAATTATGATTTTGTCAAACCAAGCCGTTTCTCTTGGAAGGTCCTTGAGACGAGAGATTTGGACTAAAGTGGAATACACATTTTATGAGTGGTACTAGATCTAGCTGGGATAACTTACTTTAGAAAATCCATAAGAGAAGAGAAGCATTGGTTCCATAGCTAAGTATGTCACATCTGACACGAAAGCGAATCCGAGCCCAACCAATGTGCTCACGAATTTAGGATCCTTTAGTAAGTCCAGTTCGACATTCTCACACATAATCTTTCTGAAACAGAATGTTTAATAAATTATGTAAGGAAACAGTTGACAATCGACAATGTCAATGCAATGACTTTAACGGACACTAGAAAGATAAGCTTGCCTATCTTGCAGCGTGCATTATCATCTTATAAGAAATAGGTCAGTTCGGTGCATGAAACCGATAGTGCAGCTATTATCTGCAATCTTCCTACTTCTGTAGAGTTCCATGGTACTCCAGATGAGTAATTTTTAATGCTTACACTAAATTCATCTTCATAGACTCTTTTTTTCTTCTCTTCACACTTTTTATTTCTACGTCCTCTTCTCCGCCTGCTAGCATCCGCACGGAGAATTCATCGAAGCTATCCGTGTTCTTCTTTTTTAAACTGCTTATATCACATAATTCTGAAAAAGTTATTAATAAATTATCATCATTTGAAAAAAGTTTGTCAAGAAAATATAGTACTCGTATATTCGATACCAAATCATGAAACGATTGTTACCTTTTTCAATAACTTCCTCAGATTTAATCAAATGCCATTCTACTGGATGCATGACTAGCATAGCGAAGACCAAGTGTAGGTCCACCGCCATGATTAAAGCCAGGGTCCATCTTAACCCATACTCTGACAGCAGAAACGTCACCAGCATTGGAAAGGTTATAGATGCCAAACTGCTCATTGCTTGATTGGCGCTCATCATTGTTGTCCTTTTCTTGGTGAAGTAGCAGTTGAATGCTGTGAAACTTACTGGTATCATCATGCCGAAGCCAGCCCCTGGAAAAATTGGGCAAAAAGGTTTGTAGACCTGGACCATTTCTTTTTCAATCGTAATTTTGTTCATTCATATCTTGGATGTTGGTGACCAGTATAGGTACCGCTTTATTGCGATATTTTCTGTTGCATCCTACATTCTTACCTCTTATAACTCCGAACGTGAATACCAATTGATATGTCTTCTGGACGAAGATTGTGAGTGCGTCACCTAGCACAAAGAGTCCTGCTCCAACTAGTCCCACTTGACGAAAGGAATACCGTTTCAAAGCAATCCCTCCCAAGAAACCTGTGAACAATAAACTTAAACCTGCTTATTCTTGCTTCTCATATTTTCGTCGTATTTTTGTTATTGTGTTCCACGATTACTGACAAGGTAGTGTCAGTAACTAGCTGGACAGGTCCACTCAACTCTTTGACCCATGAGTTTGTTTCGCCATTTCTTCTCATGGTAGTCAGATAGGAAATGAAATCGACTCCATCTAGGTAATTTTTTTGATTTTTCTGTATGACCTGTAAAAGTGATTCCGATATCCTATTTACAGAATAAACAATTTCATTTCATTTCATTGAGAGGGAAACAAGCAAGCGGCTTGATGGTAAGTGGTTACCATCGGCTATGAATGTCTGCAATACCGTCAGAGGCATCGCCGACTACTAGATGGATCATCTGCAATACCAAAGGTACAGCACGTGGGTGTGGGCTGTCATCCTAGACACAATGTTGAAATGTCTCGTGTGGCAGACACCGACGACCACCACCCTTCAAAACGGAAATGATTAAGTTGCAGAAATAGGTACGTGGGCATCACCGGACGAGCTCCTTCACACAGTTCTACTCTCTTGTAAATAAGTGAATTTGAGACAAAATTTAATATTATAGGTATCCCTAGTAGACCGGTTATGCAAGTTCAAAGTCAAAGGTGAATAAATATAGCAAAAGCCAGATCGAGATCTACATCGTAGTCAAAATTATGCATACATTAGAATATGAGGAATTTCTGCCAAAATATTCAAAACTGATGCGCATTGTAAAATAAACGGTATTATTATTTTAAGTAATTTAAGCTAATGAAATAGCACTTATCTAAATTATGAATAAATTATACGAATCTGTTGCATAATGATAAGTTAAAGATCCGTATCCCACAAGAGTGTGTAATTCACGGAAATGGTGTCATTTACACTTCATACAGTATCGGTCTACAGATTTAGAGCGGTTTGAAATATTAGCAATACGACAAGCCGCACTGATTTTTTTAATCTGTTGTGTCTCTTTTTTCGGCCCCAGAAGGCTACAGCCGTTGTTTGAGCACAACACTTTACAGTGTTGTGCTCAATTAACGCATTTTTTTATGTCATTGACTACGTTTTCCAAAGACAGTTTTAAGTTAAGACTTGACATATTTCGGTCCTAATAAAATTAAATTCTTTTATAATCCTAACCCGACCTGACTCTTTCAGATTTGCATTTTTTATTACCAACCAAGAAAACAAATGAATACCAAATTAGACTACACGTGCCAAATGATTGAAGATCAAGAACTAAAAAAGAGGTCAATCTAACGTTGTAGTCCTCCATCGGTGTCTTTGCTCAATTTGTGTTGTGCTACATTGTCTATCCTTAATTAGAAATAGTAACTTGAGCCATGATCGATACTTGAACTGGGCGGCATTACACAGTACGGTGCATCCGTCTAACGACACAATTAGGTTAAGTATTGTGCGCTCGAGTGACTATTTGGGGGGTCTTTAAATGTAGATTCATTATAAGGCGTGTGAGCCAGAAAACTTAGGTCTACAAGACCTACGTTTTTGTTGTAATAAGGATGAGAAAAAAACTCAAAGACTTGTAGACCGTATTTCCAACCCGCAATGGCCCCGTGTGGTGCATTACGCCTCTTAGAATGCTCTTAAAAGAGCCGTGTGGCACATCTTTTTGAAGCCGACGCAGCATCCTATATTTTGGCGCCGTTTGCTGTGTCGGATAGTTTTGATGTTCTTTCGATGTCACATATTTGTGCTGCCACATATTTATGCCTTCCACAAATGATCACATACATAATTATTTGCCAACGACAGATTAATGCACGACTCATGAAATCAGATATTAAGTATTGCCGAGCTGTTCATATTGCAGGATTACGCTGCCAAATAGGCCTCTTTACACGCGAAAAAGGCCAAACATGTTTTATTCATAAAATGTTGTTACGACTGACACATTTTTGCTTGCTGCTACGACTGTTGCTGGATACTGCGTTTCATTGTATGACCTATGTCGTGCCGGGTTCGACTCCCGGGCGACCGGTAACTCAAGTGTAGCAAATAAATATTTTTTTGCTATAATATCTATGTTCGTGACTTTGGGTCATGGTGACGATGTTTGGGCCCATGACCATCAGAGAACGACTTTGGTTTAGCTGAATGATGATAAAAATCTTATGGAAATCTTGTTACACACAAACTAATGTTCAGCTTCATACGTACCAGAAATCGAAAGGGCTCCATTGTACACTCCTATAACTAGTGGCAGACCACTGCCACTGCCCTGTTCCAAGAAGAAGTTGTAAAACAGTATGCCGAATGCGTTGGACGAGCCGAAACCCAGCATCTGCAAAAGAATTAAAAATCTATGATGATTTTCTTACTACAAGAATCAAAAACTTCAAATTCAAAATTCAAAATATTTTATTTCACATAAATCTACATGGGCACTTGTGCACGGTTCCAATTGGTCGTTTCCTGTGGAGTAGAGCCGGAAATAAACTCCACGGTTACTCTTTTAAAAATAATTGGCTTTTACCATATTTTCAAATAACAGGTATGGGAGGACAGTGTAGGTCTTTCAACAAGTACCAGGTACTTAACATAATAGAAGATGGCCAACCAGCCAAGGACCTAACCCTCATATAGCTAAACATGATTGAGTGTAATCATGACGTGTCGCCGCCATGTATCATGACGAGTAAAATATTAGGTCCCCACCTATGAAATCAGCGTTTTGTATGGAGAATTTTAAAGAAGTAACTTTTTTCATACTAACATTTTCTTAATTTATATAACAACCATGAACCCAATGTTTTAAAACTTTTATGCACTAATGTTTAAAAACTAAGATAACGTAATATGCCACTTAGATTAAGCGACAAAAATAAGTTTTGGCTAGGCTAAACAAATTGTGGTCATTTCTGCTAACAAAATGAGGAGTCATTTTTAAAAGGTATTTTTTATGTTTAGAAAACTATAAGTAATAAGGTTTTTTTACAATTGGTAGTTGTCTATGATGGTCATAATTCGATATAATACCAAGCAATTTATGAATATTTTAAATCATAGAAGTGACAAGGTTCTCTATTTGTGAGAAAAAAACGCCAATTTCATAGGTGGAGACACGATTTCATACCCAATAAGTTGTAAGAAAATGCCATAATATTCTTTTAAAAAAGTGGTTTAACTATTTAAAAATAAAATAAACTGGCGGTTTGGCTATTCTAAAAATAAATTGAAGGCCAATTAATTCTCGTACTTAAAAAACGGTCACATTCAAGTCGCAATCTGTCAAACTTGTCAAAAATGTCGGTAAATAAATTGTATTTCTGACAGATTACGAATGAGATGCGAATGCGAACGTTCTTTAAAATTACGAGAATTGCCGCTCTGGTATTAAATACTAAAAATAACCTTATAGTCCAAATCAATTGGGTAATCTTTCATTTTGTAATAGGTTTGCTTACGGTTCCAATTACAGTTTATAAGTAAACAACAATTCGTAAAAACACGGAATAGGTTTGGTAAAAAGTACCTTAATCCTTAACCTTGGCCGACTAATTTGTCAAGGTAGGTGTTTGAGGGTTACGTCAGCACACCCTAAATCATTAGTACAGGATCACATTATTAAATTAGAGTGCCATAAAACTATATCTATCGGAACAGGTGTTTACCGTTTGTGGGTACCACAGATAAGTAAATCTTTTTGCTTCCTGAACAATGTGTAACTGAATGAATACACATGATGAAAGTAGTTTGTTCAGCATCATTTACTGGATCGGTTTCTACAGTTTCACTTCGACTGTACCAAAATGGATGAATTATTACGGTGCACATGTAACGCGCGTTAACGTGCGATCAAATTTAAAATGAGTTCAGAGCGCCAACGCGAGTTGCGAGGGTACTCGTCACTACCTTGTCACTACTCGTCAGTCTGGTTTCAAGGTATCAACGCGCGATCGCCTGCGTCTAGAGTTTTTCTCTGAGCGCTGCGTTAACGCTCGCTGACGCGCGTTAACGCGCGCGCATGTGATGGGTTGTAAGGCCAATATCAGGATGCCTAGATGCGCGATTTCAAAACGCGCGTCAAAATTTTGCCATCTGAAAAATAGCCTTAAACTGCTGAGAACCCTAATACATTAGTAAATAGGTTCATGGAAGCACATAATTATAAATCTGACATGACTTTAAAAAACAATGATAAAATTCATAAATTCTCGTATAGTATCGGAATATTTCGCAGTAAATATTATTGTCATTATTTACACATTAATTATTTACAACGCGGTAATTATATTATTTTGTCATCGACCTTATAATTGATATTAATTGTTGTCTCTTTCTCTCCGCGTGGGTTCCGGTAAGAGTGAGAGAGAGGAAACTAAGAAAATGGCGTCTGGAGTATTGTCAACTAGTACGATTACATAAGCTTAAAGAATATAATACATAGGTCCATGCCCATTACCTATGCTACTAGGCACATGATAATAATAGGACATAAGTAGGTACTAGTTAGCTTTTACCCGCGGCTTCACTACCGTGGTCTATACCACAGGAGCCGTGCAGGTTTTCCGGGATATAAGGTTCCATATTGGAAATCGAAGCAAGCAGCACGCTTATATTGGCTAGTCAGTAAGTTGTTGACCATCCCTAGCACGCTTAGCATAACCACAATATAGCCATGGGTTTTGTCGACGGAAGAATTGACAAAATGACAGTTTGTGATTGTTTATACAGATAAACAATCAAAAACTGTAATTTTGTCTATGCTTCCGTCGACAAAATCCGTTTCTATGGTTGCCATGCTACGCGTGCAGAGCTATTGAACCGGTCCATTTAACCACCCATCGCCAACCTTGAAAGATTTCCGGCAGGATCATATGCAAGATGAAGGTCAGAAAAAATTAAAAATAACAAGTTTCTGGAACTTATTTCCATACACAAACTATTTGACGCCGTGTTTTTGCCTATATGTGTTTTATATTTTAAGCCTACGTTAATGTTAAATCGCGCTGATTTTATCTTAACTTACATTAATTAGAACCGCTTATTAAGTAGGTCTACGAAATTATGAATTAGGAAATAGGTACTGTCGTCTGTAAATTCCTACATTTTTGTGTACCTACTTACTTTAAATAATGTAACACGGATAGGCAAATGTTGTAGATCCAAAAAAACTAAGTATTTTCTTTACAGTAAGTATATTCAGATGTATAATCTAGTGTACAATAAAGTGGGTGTCAGGGATATCGACGCGAAGCCGGTTACCATGGATTCAGCACATGATTCTGAAGCCCCCTGCGTGCTGTTTCATAGAAAAGTGCAATACCTACGCGGCCAAAATGTATGGAACAGCTGTTTTTTTTTTTTTTTTAATAACCAACGGAAATTTTCTTTATAAATATAAATATATATTCTTTCTCTTAAGAATCATATGTACCTAATATACCTACTTTTTTTTTTTTTTTTTTTGGATGGGAAATTATCAAATAACTTCTCCCGCTCTGGGTGGAGCGGGAGGGCGTGTCAGACTTTTACTGACTAAAACCCACCCGTGTTCCTTCCGTTGCCTGTGTGCCGAGGTCGCGATATCCCTTTCAGACAAACCCGCAACCCCGGCAGGCATTGGCCCTTCCGGACCCCGTCAGTTGGTGCTGACATCTCTTTGAGGCGCGCGTGGAACACAACGCGCCGTCGACCCGGGCCTGGTCCCTATCGGACGGCGAGCTACCCATTGCTCACCGTCCGCAAGCCCGCGCCTACGGTGGCTGGAAGTCGGCTCGCGACTCCCGACGCCCGGGGTAATATACCTACTTAGTGTCGTAATATTGTAGCTTATTTATTGACAAATATTTAATACGAATGTATTTCCATAAAACACCTAAATACACCAGTATTAATTGGTTTGTAAAGTTAACAAAAAAAAAACATGGCATTTTTTTTTGTCAAGTTTTGTAGTATAGCATTGAATTTTATCAAACTGAGACCGTGAAAATAATTGACAATGGCAGCGAAACCGATCTTTGTATTTAAAGCAATTAAGAATATATTTCTTCATTAGGCATTACATTAAATTATTATTCCATAGATGCTGTTCTTATAAAATACCTACTATATTTTAATGGAGAAAATGGGAATAATTCCTTAGCGTCTGTTTTTTAATCCTGTTTTATTTTTATCCATACATAGGTTTCCATACTAAAATTTTAAAGAGGTAAAATTTGTTTGTTTGTTTGTTTGTAAGTTTGTATGCAGGAGGGGGTAATCTCCGGAACTACCACCAGTCGTATTAGAAAAATTATTTTTGCATTAGATAGCCAAATTCTTGAGGAAGGTTATAGGCTCGCGGACGAAGTTGTGGGCAGAAGCTAGTGATAAAATAAAGTCGCTTGACGTGTCTGTCTGTGTGACCGCGTTGTTCTTCTAAACTACGCAACGGACGTTGATGCGGTATAAGCCATCATTTCGAGAATCTGTCCCGAAGGTTTTTGTGTATAAAACATTAATACTTAACTTACATATAATAAAGAAATCTCGATTTTTTTGTCGTAAAACCGTGCGTAGTAGGGACGGGTTGCTAGTTAAAGTATAAATCGCGAAAATATCGGCTAGTTATACCGACTAGTTATACACGTTTCCTAAATATACACGTGAGTAAAACCCGGTATGAATAAACATGAGTGCCTCTCACGAAAGTTATCTTCCATTAATTAAACACCGATTAACTAAAAATCAAGGTTGATTCTGAGGTAATTCCTGTGAAAACAAAATCGTCGCCCCATTACCTCAAAGACAACAATGCAGATATTTAACTTCAATTATACCGTGATACTTATTTTATAAAAACTCAAACTGAGAATTTCCGAAGAATTGCCCTTGTTACATTACCATGAATAGCTGTTAAAAGGTATTTAGGTAGCATTTATTAATGTCTAGTTTTTATGACCTGGGTAATGAATCGGCTAATCGTAATTCCGCTGATTATTGCAAAACGTTCTATTTCACCGTGATTGTCTGTATCTATACATCTATACTTAAACAGTAACAAAGTCAAAACTGTACGTTAAATATTTTTGAAAAAAATTAATTGCTACGAGGTGTGGGAACGAGTCTGATACCAAATATTTAGAATTTTTGTCCGTTGATTTGTTTGTCTGGATGTATGTTCTAGATTGGCACAAAAACGACAACGGATTCGGATGAAATTTGGCACAAATACAGGGTGGCAGGGAAGGGGCATCGGCACGAAAACTTTTACCATAGTAGGTACATGATTCTGAACCCCCATGCGTCGAAATTTATCGTCGGAAATTTTTAAAAAAATCTGCTGTTTCATACAAAATTGCAATAGGTACCTACGCGGTTAAAATGTATGGAAAAGCAGATTTTTTTTTAATAACCGACGAAACATTTCTTGTATAGTTTATATCCTGGATTATTTCGTGAAATATTTTCCGACATCAACGCGAGCGAAACGGCGGACAAAAGCGAGTAATAGATAATTATCTTTTTCATTCAAGGTGTAACAGTAAAACGTTTTCATGTTTATGCAATTTTCTATTTCCAATGTTGATGAGCTATAACTATTTAACTTCCATGTCAACTAAAGGAGTAACTGCAATAATAATCTAAGGTCAAAACAATTTCATTGTGATTAGGAGTGGCCCTGGCGTTGCAAACATTAGGTAACTAGATTTGTTAAATAAAGCTTTCCATATCCTTTAAATTCAAATTCAAAAGTCAATTATTCAAACTAGGCTGAGAATCAGCACTTTTCGAACGTCAAAATTACTTAAGACAGTCCCCCTAAAACACCCGCCCTTCACCACTTCCTGGTGCTTTAGCTGGAAAAAAAACAACGGTGCAACGAACTCCCCAGCAGCACAGCTGTCAGTTAGAAAAACTTGATTCTATAATTAACTTAACGCAACACAAAACACTAAATTAAATTATTTGCTATATTATGTTTAGTAATTATTACTACAGATTACTACTACCTATATATACTCCATTCGTTTAGGTAATTAAATAAAGGTAAACAAATCGTAAAAAGCGTTTTTTATAGATGACACTTTCTTGTTTAAAAACACAGATTTATAAATAACCAAATTTAAATTTTTGATAGTTTCGTTTTTTATTAATGTACCTATGTTAAACTTTATCATTTATTATTTTACTATTATACTACTCTTCGTAGATGTAACTGCTCTAGCACATTTTTTTTTTATATTTATAATAATACATATGTACTATATTTAATATTTTGTAATCTGTCTATTGTAAAGAGCTCAAAAAGACAGGTTCTCTAAATGTCAACGAATTATAACGTTACTAAATTGAAGAGTATACCTACGACGTAGCATGACAACTGAAGTGACAGGTATTACGTTTATTCGGTTACTTGACAGCTCTCTCGTCTCATGTTTTTTTTTTGTTTTTCTTTATTTTACTACCGAAATCAACGAAGTACAATTATTTACAAACCTATAATTATTTGTAAACATATAAGTAATTATTTGCAACTATATTTTTTTTTTTACTCTTTTACGAGAATAAATCAATAACAAAACGGTAGGAAAGGACGTATCACGTGCTCACAGACAATCAAACGATCGAACAACGACCGATGTGGTTTAATATTTTTTGTTGAATACTTATGTAAAAGAATAACACACGTGCACTCTGTGTCTCGCGTGTAATCTGTTCGTCATTATTATCTGCCTAGTATAAAAAATCGTGTAAAATAGGCGCCTAATAAACGTAGATCTAGAATTCTAGAAAGCCGGGTGTACGAAATACTCAATAGTATAACATAAACCCCACTGTAATACAATATCAACTAGTACGGGGGTATTGTGACTGTCACTGGCGACTTATTTGTAATGTCAACAGTATATCTAAGAGCGCTTATCCTAAAAGTTGGCGACGTCGCAAATGGTGTAAAAAAAGCATCTAAAAAGTTTGCATATACTTTTTTTTACATCTAAAACTAAAATATTGGTTATGAAATTCAATAATTAATATCGTAACACCGAATATTTAGTTTTAGAAGTAAAAAAAGCATTTGGAAACTTTCTAAATGCCTGTTTTACACCTAAAACGGTAACAACATCAAATTCAGTGTTATAAATGCAATTCGTTATTAATATTCTAGTTCACTAGTCAGCCACATTTCATATTTCCATAGAGTAATACTGCCAAATTAATCAAAACAGCGAAATATTTGAAAACTATTTGCGACGTTGCCCACTTTCAGAATAAATGCTCGTAAGTAATAACATCAAACCTGTATCCCCGCGGGGCTAGGCAGAGGTGAACCTTAAGTAACACCCAAATTTCACCAGTTGTATGTTTTAATCCCATGTAATTGGGGGCGAGTTTATATTGCCATCAACCGGGAACTAATCCAGACTGACAAATTCCTGATGGAAAAACCCAATAACACTTTGTCTGACCAGCACGCGTAGCATGACAACCATAGAAACAGTTTTTGTCGACGGAAGAATAGACAAAATGACAGATAAACATTCACAATCTGTCAGTTTGTCTATTTTTCCGTCGACAAAACCCGTAGAAAACCCGTTTCTATGGTTGTCATGCTACGCGTACTGGTAATTGAACCCAGGACCTCCTGCTCAGTAGTAGCGCTTACAAACACTCCGAACTCAAACTCAAAGCATTTATTTCAAATAAACCAATTACAGGCATTTTTGAATTGTCAAGGGGTCGGTCAGTCAGAAAGATGAAGCTAGTTGCCCATTCCAAAGGGTAGTATGTAGGTTTGGAGATGTACCTATGGAGAAGAACGGGCAGGAAACTCCACGCACACTCTTTTAAATCAAGATATGGTTACAAAATGTTGGTTACATCATTCATGTTGAAGTTATACATTTGAGAACGATGCAAAACGTTAAAAGTGTAAGTAATAGAAATAAAATAAAACAATTCTTAAATTAAATTTAAATAAGCCGTCGCAGCTAAGAGATGTGCAGTCCCTACTGACAGCGCCCGTTCACGAACATGGATTAGCACCATTCAGCTCAACCATTTTGAAGGGAGCTAAATGATCCAACACAAGCGCCACCGTCAGCGAGACATTAGAGTGAGCATGACATACTCTCAGCCGCCAGGGCACATTCAAGTCAATGAAAGACATACCCAGTACCTAAATGGTAGCTTTATAGTCGGTACATAGTACTCACACATGTGCTATGCAATTATACAATGTTAAGAGATTGATTTTATACAATGCAAAGATCGTTATTAAGATCTTCAGCAGCTCCAACAGTATTTTCAAATGCTAATCAATTCGTTTATGGACAATTAGTTTATGTACTCCACCAACGAAGCAAAATAGATTAGTAATCAATCATTTGTTAATGGAAAAAATATATTTTTTATAATCTTTATACAGCATTATGCAATCACTAACCAATTGGCATATTCTGATTATATATTTATTTTTAAGAAATATTTTGCAATAATAGCCAGCTTAAATTAAATATTTTGTTAAAAGTTAATGTAATTTTATTGGAGAATAACTTGTGAATACAAAACACTACAAAATTACTGAAACCAACAAAGATTGAAATCATAAAATATTTTGAATTACCTAGTTGATATTTCTGCAATATTATAACTATCTCAGTAACTTATTAATTTCTAGATAATTATCAGAAAATTTGCAAATAAATGAGATAAAGATCACGAAATCAAATTCTTTTAAACTTACCGGTTATTATAAATATAGATAGGTTCGCTTTCACATTTTCACTGTTACTAAGATAAGCACTATCTATCAGATAGTATGAAAATGGAAATGCATTGGCATGATGTGATCTGCCAGATAAGATAGCCGGAACTAATCCGAGGGTTGTGAAACAAATTTTCGAAGCTTAAAAAATAGCTTAGGGCTAAAACAGCAAGAAAATGTGACAACTATCTCTTTATTGTGTCGAGCTATTATAGATATTTAAAACGGTGCAGGAAAACATCGTGGGGAAACCGGCATGCCTTTTTTTTTTTTTTTTTTTTGAGGATGGAAAATTATCAAATAACTTCTCCCGCTCTGGGTGGAGCGGGAGGGCGTGTCAGACTTTTACTGACTAAAACCCACCCGTGTTCCTTCCGTTGCCTGTGTGCCGAGGTCGCGATATCCCTTTCAGACAAACCCGCAACCCCGGCAGGCATTGGCCCTTCCGGACCCCGTCAGTTGGTGCTGACATCTCTTTGAGGCGCGCGTGGAACACAACGCGCCGTCGACCCGGGCCTGGTCCCTATCGGACGGCGAGCTACCCATTGCTCACCGTCCGCAAGCCCGCGCCTACGGTGGCCGGAAGTCGGCTCGCGACTCCCGACGCCCGGGGCGTCTCCTGCGGCGACTAGGGGCGCGAGGGGGCGCATTTTGCCTCTCCCTCGCGCGCTCCGCCTCCTCCTTCGCGAGCATTACTGCTTCGCAGAAGGAGGTGACGGCCTCCCATGCACTCTCGCTCCGGACCATGGCCTGAACCAGGGCCGGACGCGAGAGATCGCCGCCGCCGATCGCCTCCGTGAGGACACGGCGGTGCTCCGCCCAAGCTGGGCAGACCTCCACCGTATGCTCCACCGTGTCCTCCGGGCGATCCACACAGTGGTGACACCCGGGCGTTTCCTCCCACTTTATCCTGAACAGGAACCTCCCGAAACAACCATGTCCGGTGAGGACCTGTGTCAGGCGGAAGGTGAGGACGCCGTGGCGCCTCTCTAGCCACTCCTCAAAGAGGGACGCGGGACTGTGGACTGTGGACTTATCGCCACAATTGTGGCGTGCCCAGCGCTGGGTTGCGACAATCGCACTCTCCATGCCGCCATGAGATCCCGCCGGAGCTCTGTCCGCTGTGCCGCGATTTCTCGCGGCAGCGGAGTTACGCCCCGGCGTTTCGCCTCCTCGCGCAACTCCCACATATGCGCGAGGACTTTTGCCTCCAGATCCCATGGCGGTAGTCCGGCAAGGAGGCTCGCCGCCTCACGGGAGACCGTGCGGTAACCTCGGACCAGCCTAATGGCCATGACCCTTTGGGACGCGTTCAACCGCTGGGCCGGTCGCAGCCTCAACGAACGCGCCCACACCGGTGCCCCGTAAAGGGCCATGGACCGCACGATCCCCGCGTAGAGCCTCCGGCAGGAGGCGTTTGGACCCCCTAGATTGGGCAGGAGCCGCTTCAAAGCAGCCCCAGCCCTCTGCAGTTTGGGAGCCAAACGTCGGAAGTGCTCCACGAAGTTCCACCGGCTGTCGAGGACGAGTCCCAGGTACTTCATCGTCGACTCGACACCGATGTGAACCCCTCCTGCCGTATCCGGGAACCCGATAGTGGCGCGTTCCGAGGACCATAAAAACACATGGCCTCGGACTTGTGCAAGGCCACCTCGAGTCCCAATTGCCGGATCCTATCGACGATTGTCGCAACCCCGCGTGTCGCCAGTTCGGCCGCCGCCTCATGCGACCTCCCCTGCGCCAGGACCAGCGTGTCGTCAGCGTAGCAGACTACACTGACGCCGCTAGGGAGGTCGGCGCGCAGCACCCAGTCGTAGCCGATGTCCCACAGATGCGGCCCCAGGACCGATCCCTGTGGGACACCGCACGACATCTCTCGCCGGTTCCACTCTCCGTGGTGACCGGGGTAGATGACGGCCCTGTCCGTCAAATAGGCCTCGACCACTCGACAGAGGTAGGTCGGCATCCGGTGATACCGGAGTGCCTCCCTAATGCAACTCCAGGGCAGGGTATTGAAGGCATTGGCGATGTCAAGAGACACCGCCAAGACGACCCCACCCCGGGCAACAGCATCCCCCGTCGTGAGGGCTCGAACGCGCATGATGGCATCCACCGTAGAGCGCCCCTTGCGGAAACCAAACTGGCTCTCCGCCAAAAACCGGCATGCCTGAGAGATATTTCTCAACGGCATGTGAAGCCAAGTCAAAGGCTAATAATGGGCGGCGTTAAAACTCTGACACCAGGTTAGTCCCAAACCACACGAAAAGAAGAAGATAGATATTTATGCAACGAGTGCGGAAAGTAGGTGATTACCGACGAGTGTATAAGTCGACACGAGTCGGAAATCATCTTACGCACGTGTATCAAACAACGTTTTACTATGCATTATGCGAGGAAATAAAAAAATATACATTGAAAAAGGCGTTTATCGTAAGAAGGCATGAGCAAAATATACGTTGAGCCAAACATATTTAATGAATATTTTAAATTAATTTATTGATCAAAACCTGAATCTAGAGTAATAACGCCTTTAATTAAGTTATTAGTTTTATTGTACCTTTTATATGAATGATAATCTTTTTTTTTTCTTAACTAATTTGTAAAACTTTTCTCAAATAATAAAAACTCTGCGTCGGGCTGACGATGGAGAAAAAAAAAAAAAAACAGAAGTAAAAAGCACCAGTGTGAAAAAGTGCCACTTTCCGCACTATTTGGCTGCTTGGAAAACGGTATTTTCGAGCACATGCATTGTAAAAATATTATTCGGTACTTACTGACTAGTAACTACATATTAGCACGTTTGAAGTTAGAACTATCTATCTCGTAAAAAGAGGAAAAAACAAACCCGACTGCAATTTTTTTTTTAAACAAGCTCCCTTTTCAAGCAGTCTGTTGCAGTTGGTGGCAGTTATTTTAGTTCAATTTCCCTTTAGTATGTTATATATTTTAAATTGTCTAATCAAGCCCTTTATTTTGATACCCCAGATGGTCATAGTAGTTTTTTTTTTTTCAAAACATTGCATAACCGGATAATGACGTTACACGTCATTATCCGGTTATGCAATGTCTGATCCGTCATTTAGATTTTTTTAAACAAAACTTTAAACCATCCCAGACGAGTCGATGCTTCGATTGTATATGTAATGAATACCACATACATACCCAGATACGCGTGAAAAACATAACCCTGTGTTTGCTGTCGCACAGTCGAGTAATAAGATACCAAACTTAAAAAAAAAGTAGAATACAACAATCTGGAGATGGTAATTTGATCGAGTCAAATATATTCATAAAAGATAAAAATCATTTTAAAAAGTCCAAAAAAAACTGATTGTGCTGACTTTTTTGCATAAGTAGTTATTGCAGATCAAGTTTCGATTGAGTTTTATTAGCAATTTGATATGAAACTTGTTTACTTCCCTATATTAATTGACCTACCAAGGTTTCTCACAAATAAACTAATATTTACGAACTCTAAAATATGAATTAGCAAGTGCTAGATTCATCATACTCATCATCTTTCTGCGTCATATTACTTGGGGTCGACGCAACACGTTTTTTAGCTTAAGGCTAAATTAACTTGCTAGATTAAGGGGGGTTTAAAGTGGATCCGCAGTGGTAGCCCGCGAAATACAAATTTTCTTACGTTTTTTGCAATTTGCAGGTCAGTGTCAGCTTGTATCTCGATCAAAATATGGTTCGCGACCACAGATATTTATTTACAGAATCATAATTATTAGAATCATATACATATCTCTATAAATAACATTATTTATTGTATATTTTATTATACATACACACATCAGATAATATTTAAGTACAAAATTTAAAATTAGAGAGATGTTATTCATAGATTCTAATGATTATATTTCTGGAAATACATATTTGTTATGACGAATCATATTTTTTTGATCAAGATACAACCTGACACTGATCTGCAAAAAGCAAAAACGTAAGAAAATTTGAATTTCGCGGACTACCACTGCAGATCCACCTTAAAGGGAGCTTTTTATGTAATCATAAGTATGACATTTATGGAGGAACTTACCACCCTGCGCCTCCACCCCTCATATCGCCCCCAAATTTTATTATACCACGATTTTATTTGTCCAACATGTCTATTTAAACGCCCAAGAAGCACCGGTCTATCAGGTTCCCCATCAGGTTCCCTAGATCTCTGAGCCTCCTCTTACAGTAATCAGAAATAGATAATTTGTTTCTTCTTTAATTTGCTAACCATACACGAAATGACGAGATGGTCTATTGATGGTCAAGGTTTTTAGGTATATACATAAGTCAATAGGCTCAATATAAATCGATATTGATGACTTTTTTACGACATTGCGGTACCTAATTGATATCAATTACCTACCTATTTGTAAAAAAAATATTACGATACACCAAAAAAGTGACATTTTTTTACCACGAACTAGACCTGATCCAACCATTATTATTGTTCGCAGGTAATGTATGTTAATATCTCTTTAGTTCCACGAGAAAGTCTAGATAGCACAGATTTACAATTTCTGTTTTTGTGTTTAGCATCGCCGGGCAATTGGTATCGGATGCCTTGGACTGACTCCCTGACCCTGCCGTTTGTTCATTTAAATTAATGAAGACTTGGTAGGGTGAGGTCATTTCAGTGAAAGAATGTCTCGCTGAATTTAATGCGTAGATATGTTTAACTACTATTGAAATAATAAAAAGGGCACAGTTTTGACAGAAAAGCGTATGTTATAATATACTTACGAAGGTAAATCCAACGCCAACTCCGACCACATACCCCCAGCCTCCGTCAGGGGGTACCATCCCCTTCTTAGCTTTCTTATCCTCACTTTCAATATGCGCGAAAGCCTCATCCATTTTTTTTTCAACCACAAAGAAAGTTCACAAACTTGAAAGATGGCAATGACTCCAATCAACGCCGTATAATTTCCGAAAATGTATTATTTTATTTGGTAAATCTATTAATAATTTAAAACTATTTATTTATTTACAGGAATAAACACGAATCCATTTGTATAGGACGATGCTACGATGCTTGCATTTTGTATGTACGACAATGTTCAGCGCACGTCCTAACGACACTGCGTCTACAATGAAAATACTCTCAGAGAATGTATAGCACATCGAATCTATAAACAATTTGATTTGAACTTAAAATAGTTACTCCTTAATGATTATAAAAAACTCGTTTTTTTTTTATACACCGTCATGAGTTTCGATCAATTAATTAATAATTATGGTCATCGTAAAAATCAGTTACTTAAATGATTTGGAGTGTATTGTTTTCAAACGAGTATTCGCACGTGGCTTCACGATTGGAGCTTTATTATTTAGTTGCTTTTATTAAACATACACAAGATCGTAGCTGCACAACAAGAGCCCTGGAATTAGCGTAATGTTGTGTAATGGTGCCGATTCTCTTGTACACCGAAAACTAAACTAACTAAACTATCACTAAAATTCCTTAATTTTGGCTATGAGAATTTTAGAGCTATTCTGGAAATAAAATTCTCTAAATTAAAAAATAATTTTGACACAACTAAAATCGAATTTGACAATGGCGAATACACGTGGTACCCGTGGTTTGCCCTAACCCGTGATTTTTTTTAGAGCCGGAGGCGCGCATGGGCTGTAGACTCGACGTGTTTTACTCGTATATGGAATTTTTCATTTTTTGTATGGAAATTATGAAAAAATATTACCTACATGTTGAGTGTGAGGTGTTTAAGAGTTTTTTGACGGGGGTCGAAATTTTCATTATTTTTGCGATAGGACGCACCATTTTCGAGATATAAGCAAACGAAAAAATAAATACAGTACAGTTTTTGCACGTGAAGTCGAGATGTTGGTGTGAATTTTAGTTCACACATCTTATTTTATCCCACACCTTTTTAATCGCGGTTAATAATTGTCAGGTTTAGTCTGGTTTGAAAAAAGTCAAATTCAGAATAGCAAAATTGCCATTTTCACTAAATTAAAAACTCAGTACTATCTTAGTGCTGGCAAACTGAAATTTAATTAATTTGTGTCACTTTAATCTATTTCAGAATGGGAAATCGTCGTTTGACAGGAATAAACTAAATTTTAGTGATTTTTAGTTTAGTTTAGAGGCATTTGTGACAAGAGACGAGCACCAATATACAAACCAATTCGATGGACTAATCGCTAAATACCTTAAACCTGCGGCCGCAGAAAACATGTTTTTATTAAACCCATAAAAAAACTAAAATACAATTTGGTGAAATGTTCTCCTTCTTAATTAGGTTCAGACTCATTAAAAAGGCTATTAGAGATAATAATAATTTGAATTAATGTTGTAGACTTATCACAATATAATATATATTATGTAATAGGCAGATATTTGTACCCACTCTAGAGCAGGGGTCTTCAACCTGTTTGAAGTCAAGGGCCGAGAACACATTGATTATGGTTCCGCGGGCCGCAACACAAGGGAAATCGATTATATTCCATTATAAACGTATAGGTAAGTACAGTTATTTATTATAACATTTTACAAGGCTAGAAATAGCAAATGATACTAATAAAATGAAATCAAGGATGTTTGACATTGTTTACTTTAACAAATTTACCAATATCTGCCCCAACAGTGCAATTCTCACTGTTTTCAAGGAATATCTGTGATTCCGGTCCTTGCCCTGGACTTTACGTTTTTCATACGAGAAAATAACTGCTCGCATAGATAACGTGGAGCCAAAAAGTGATGTCATTTTCATTGAATAATTTCAGATTTTAGGAAAAAATGTGAAATGGGGATGTATTTTGATGGATTTTTGCTAGTCTATTTTGTTTTGATTTCTAGACATGAATAGTAGTCAATAAATAAATTTTATTTAGCCAAGCTATTGCCGGGCCGCCATGGAAGCCACCGGGCCGCGGGTTGAAGACCTTTGCTCTAGAGTTCAAACTTCACCGACAAACCTTCATGAAGGTATTAAAGAAAGAAAGAAAGAAAGAAAGAAAATACGTTTATTTGCGGTACACATGACGCAAAGAAAGAACAAAACACAAAAATAAACAATTTGGGGGAAAATATGCGTCACATCCACGCAAAACGGCCATCGCTCAGCTTAATGCTGCGACCCTATGCGAGACAGAATATTGCAGAACTTCCCCACATCATCCCCTTCTGCCAGATTAGTAACGCTAGACAGTGCGTGGACCGGTCGGTAATATTCTCTTTAAAGCTATGTACGTACCTAATCCTACTCTACAATGTATTGGAGACACATCTTAAAATCAAGGCATATGTAGGTACATTTCTGAAAGTTAAAGGTCCAAGTTGCTGAAAACGGAATAAGTATGAAAAGAAAAATAACTTATTTATGATGATATCACAAAGGATATCGATTCACTAAAGAAAAATAAAAATTTTGTGGGCGACTGGTGCCTAAGCTAAGCCGACGCCTGTAAAAACCATGTCAAAACCGGGACCATAGCTATCCTAAAACGAAAAATTCGAAGATATTGTGACGTCACCCCTCCAACCCGCACTGGCACTGGGTGGTGGACAGTCCACTTTTCTCACAAAGAGGAGAGGAGCGGCTAATGATGTGTGATATTTAGAAGAAAATATATTTACCGCTTGTAACAGAGCGGGCCAACGCTGGTTCTCACCAGTAACAGAAGAGGTGTTGCTTGCGTTGCGAGGTATCTCATAGGAAAACTTATAAATAAAGTTTGGCTTATCATATTATAGTACCTATCCTGCATTATTTAAATAAATTCATATACATTTACTTCTCACGTACCTACAGTGCATACAAGGTGTGATGACCCAGTGTGATGAGTGCAATGACCCCTTTTCAGGTTTCCAATTACACCTTGTATATCTCTAACTGACCATTAAATTGACTTTAGTAAGTTCGTAAATAGTGGCTTTTTTTCAAATAATTTTTAACTGATTTTCCAAACAGCATACTATAAAAAGCATAAGAGTAATAATTTTTAACCGGAAGGGTCCTGAAAAGCTGTGCTCCAGAGTTGTCTCCTGTCTTGACGCGCTTGTATCTCCTCTCTCTAAAAACCGGAGTGGTGCCGACTCTTGCACGCGTAGCATGACCACTGTACGGAAGAATAGACAAAATGACGGATAAACAATCACAATCTGTCATTTTGTCTATTCTTCCGTCGACAAAACCCGTTTCTAAGATGTTCATGCTACGCGTGCTGGAAGCTTACTAATGTGCAGCCAGTGCCCAAAAAGGGTAACCGTGCCGATCCTCCCAACTAAGACCAATTGCATTATCCTCCATACTGTGCAAAGTGATGGAAAGGTTAAGATAACTCAAAGTCCAAAATTGCATAGATACCTAAGTATCTTGTTACTGTTAAAGTGGCATTATTTAATCAGCATCGGACAATTAACATAAATTGCTGAATGCTTTTTTCATTATCATAATGCACACGTAATTACAACCAAAATTTATTTGAGTGATCATTAATTTTAAGGCGGGTTTGCAAATATTGCATAATATTATGTTACCATGTTGTCCCCTGAATGCGAGTAACAGAATCGTACCCTAATTGCGTAATACACTATCAATGAATACTGTCAATGAAGTGAATAGTGAATGATTTTGAAGGATATTGCTAATCCATTGCTTCATATGTTCGAAAAATGTGTCTGCTCCACAACGTAATAACGCAATAAATGTTGTTGAACTGTCATTGCTACTGTAAATGTGTTACTTACGCATTACGCAATCCGCCGGTCGAAGCGGCGATGCTTGGGGGGGCCTATATCCAGCAGGGCGTCTTTCAGGGGAATTTATATCTATACATATTATAAATTAAAGTCGCTTTTCGTGTTTGTCTGTATGACTGCGTTGTTCTACTAAACCACGAATTCGATTTTGATGACGTTTTCACCATCGGGTAGAGAATTTATTCCGGATGGTTTATGTGAATAATACGTTAATATTAAAAGTTCATACAATAACTAAGAAATCCCGGTGTTTTGTCAAGTCGTAAAAACCGTGTGAATTAGGAGTGGTTCGGTAGTTCTAAATAAAATAAAACAAATAAACATCCACTCCAATAGAACGTGATTCCACCATAAAACTTACATCCACTCCAATAGAACGTGATTCCACCATAAAACTTACATCCACTCCAATAGAACGTGATTCCACCCTAAAACTTAAATGAATTACTCGTAGAATCACGGTAGACTAGCTACCGTGATTCTTATCACTTATGCCTAATAAAATAACAGGTATTTATGTTTTTTTTTTTTCACATAAGTTGTCGTTTATGATACCTACTCACGCATAATTTGGTTGATGTCAACGGTCCCAAACTATGGTCTCACGTGGTTATACGTGCCATAGGTACCTAACTTGCAATATTTATCAAATTTTAGGAGATGATACTGCTCTTGGCTTTAGCCCCACTACCAAGGTTACGTAAAGTAGACGACGTTTATGATACACACAATTTGGTTGATGTCAACGGACCCAAACTATGGTCGCACGTGGTTATACATACTTAGGTACCTAACTTGCAATATTTATCAAACTTAAGGGAAATGCGATACTTCTCTTGGCTTTGGCCCCAATACCAAAGATAGGTAAAGAGTAGCAAATTATTGGCTCTGCTAAACAAATGCTTGAAAAAATACCTACGTTACTTTGAACATTTAGGAGGACGTTCTCAACTCCTGGAAATCTTTTTATACTTGTAAACTAAATATGAATGGACTATCTCTGTCTGTTTGTCGGTTAGTGCGCTTACATTATCCTGAACAACTGCTTGCCCAATCTGCGATACTGTTGTTTTTATTCATTGAAAGTTAGGTATATTCTTTGGCAAGGTATTAGTATTAGGTCCCCACCTATGAAATCAGCGTTTTGTATGGAGAATTTTAAAGAAGTGGCTTTTTTCATACTAACATTTTCTTAATTTATATAACAAAACCTTGAACACTAATGTTTTAAAACTTTTATGCGCTAATGTTTAAAAACTAAGATAACGTAATATGCCACTAGATTAAGCGACAAAAATAAGTTTTGGCTAAATTAAAACAAATAGTGGTAATTTCTGCTAACAAAATGAGGAGTCACTTTTAAGGTATTTTTTATGTTTATAAACTATAAGTAATAAGGTTTTTTTTTACTATTGGTAGTTGTCTATGATGGTCGATATAATACCAAGCAATTGATGAATATTTTAATTCATAGAAGTGACAAGGCTCTCTATTCGTGAGAAAAAAAACGCCAATTTCATAGGTGGGGACCCAATACTACAGATAATAATTCATCTAATCAAGGCCCTTTCTTCACTGGTCGGTACGTTTGCGGTGCGGGATCGGCATGCTCGGTATAGGTACTCGGTACCGAAAGCTTACCGAACGCCTATACAGGATGTCAGGGACATCGATGCGAAAACTGTTACCATAGATTCAATACATGATTCTGAACATCCCTGCATTGAAATTGTACGTCGGTTATTAAATAAAAATCTGTCGTTTCATAGAAAAGTGCAATACCTACGCGGTCAAAATGTATGGAACAGCAGATTTTTTTTTAAATAACCGACTATAAATTTCAATGCAGGGGTTTCGCGTCGATGTCCCTGCCACCCTGTATTTCAATGAGCGTTTCCTGATTGGTTCTGTATACGCGGGAGCGGGGCGGAATCGTACCGGTACCGCATGAAGTCACGCGTTTTTGTGTTCGTGTACTCGGTACCGGAATCTTACCGAGCGCCTTACATACTCGTATAATACTAGCATCTGCCCACGACTTCGCTTTATAACCTTCAAAACAAACAAACAAATTCTATCTCTTTATAATATTACTAGCTGCCCGCCCCGGCTTCGCACGGGTAGCACTAAGTACTTACCTACCCTACCTACCCTACCTACCCTACCTACCCTACCTACCCTACCTACCCTACCTACCCTACCTACCCTACCTACCCTACCTACCCTACCTACCCTACCTACCCTACCTACCCTACCTACCCTACCTACCCTACCTACCCTACCTACCCTACCTACCCTACCTACCCTACCTACCCTACCTACCCTACCTACCCTACCTACCCTACCTACCCTACCTACCCTACCTACCCTACCTACCCTACCTACCCTACCTACCCTACCTACCCTACCTACCCTACCTACCCTACCTACCCTACCTACCCTACCTACCCTACCTACCCTACCTACCCTACCTACCCTACCTACCCTACCTACCCTACCTACCCTACCTACCCTACCTACCCTACCTACCCTACCTACCCTACCTACCCTACCTACCCTACCTACCCTACCTACCCTACCTACCCTACCTACCCTACCTACCCTACCTACCCTACCTACCCTACCTACCCTACCTACCCTACCTACCCTACCTACCCTACCTACCCTACCTACCCTACCTACCCTACCTACCCTACCTACCCTACCTACCCTACCTACCCTACCTACCCTACCTACCCTACCTACCCTACCTACCCTACCTACCCTACCTACCCTACCTACCCTACCTACCCTACCTACCCTACCTACCCTACCTACCCTACCTACCCTACCTACCCTACCTACCCTACCTACCCTACCTACCCTACCTACCCTACCTACCCTACCTACCCTACCTACCCTACCTACCCTACCTACCCTACCTACCCTACCTACCCTACCTACCCTACCTACCCTACCCTTTATACAATAGCTTCTTTGGAATGCGCTTCCTCTTGATATCAGGACGGCCACCAGTCGGTATGCATTTAAGCGGAAACTGTGGAGTTATTTTCAAAATAAATAGAGTAGAGTCATCTCAACACCCCTCTCCCTTGATTTCGTATATTTGTATATATATTTAATATAGGTATATATTATAGTAAATATGTATGTATGTATGGGTATGTAGTTTGTAATCTATTTATGTATTGTTGTATCTATTTTAGTTATAAGTCATTAGAATATTTTTTTTCTTTATTCCTCTCAATTAGAGCACCTGCCATCTAATCTCTTCACCACCCTTGGTTGACTGGTAGAGAATGCCTAAGGCATTAAGTCCGCCTTTGTACTTTTTTGAGTGTGAAAAGTTTTAATAAATAAATAAATAAATAGCAATAGAGCTCAAATTGACTCAACGTTTTAGTTAGAAAACGTTTGTATGAGAAAAAGAAAAGGGCTGTTTTTACGGTTTTTCCGGCAATTATTCAAATTTTTCTCGCCGTAAAAACCATCCTTGAACTTCAACGAACATTAAAAAAAAAGAATTGGCCAAATTGGTCCAGGCGTTGTTGAGTTATGCGCTTACCAACACATTTTGCGATTCATTTTTATATTATAGAAGATATATAATATACATTTATATATAAATGAGTGTGTGAGTTTGTTTGTTACGCTTTCAAGCTAAAACGGCTGAACGGATTTGGATGAAATTTGGCACACGGGTTGCCCGTGATCTGGAACAGAGCATACTATACCGCACTGCTGCTTACCGACCAATGAGGAAACAAAACCAGTGCGGTATTGTTTCGGAACAATGAAGAAATGGCCTATGAAAAGGACCAGGGTCATTAGGTATTAATTCGTAATATGAGGAATATGTGCCTTTGTCGAATTGGAAAGTCGATTTGCATAATCACATCTTTTTTTAATTGTTAGGAATGCTAATGTTGTCTACCTACCCATATTTCGCGAATGTTTACACGTGACGAGATAAAGAATAAAAAAAACAATTCAGGGAGTCTGGGTCGCGCAATCAGTTTTTTTTAAATGGTATTTCACAAATAACTTTAGAATCATCATCATCGTGCTTAACTTATTTTCTTTCAGGGAATAAAGTTTTTCGCCCTAACTTACCATCAAGAAATCCCAATCATTTTCACTTTCATGTTTTTCACCGACATTGAAAATTACCTACGTAAAAGTAACCGTAAGTATCCAGTTACCTATTGAAAATTAGGTGTCACTTGAAGCGTGACCGAGTGGGAAACCAATAAAATAAGTTAATCCGTCCTAATATCATAGACTATCACTTACTACACACGCCATCGCAAATATGTATACAGGTAGGTACTTAAGTACACCCGGTATTAAGTAACTTAATATACTTGCACAGATGTGTTATAAAACAGTTCCCTGAACCTGAAATTGATACTACATAAAAATGCAGCGTTTTTCAGCTAAGTACTTTGATGTTGATTGCCGGATAAGTATAAATAATATTCTCATATACATAAACCTAGCTCTACTATCTTGCAAGAATCGCACCACCTGCCGTACGAAGGGATGTCACAATGAAAAAAAGAACCATGAATCCTATTCCCGACAACCCTTCTACGATTACACAATGACCCCCGGTAGGCTTAAAAGTCATAAAAGCTTCTTACTCTACGCAGGCCATCCAGGACAAACCACATAATGAGAAAAGCAAATCGTGGGAAAAGAAGCATCCACCAGTTCCACCACCCGACTTCGTTAAACCCCAGGAGCACTTGCCTACCGGGCATGATCTGCAGTGGCCTATAAGGAAAGCTCTCAATCGATTGCGTACCCAAGTAGGCCGCTGCACACACAATTTGTCGAAGTGGGGGATCGCTGACCCATCCAACACCTAGTGCGAGTGCGATACTTCTGATTAGACCTTGCCCCACTTGCTGGATAGCTTACATTAGTCGCCTTTCATTCTTCCTTTCAACATAACCAAACTATCTAAGAATACATTTTTTTTTTTTCAATACCATCTTCTTGGAAACCGCACAGTTGCCTTATCCTTATCCTCAGTCTATCATTCATAGTCACACCATACATGCTTCGCAAGGAACGCATTTCCACAGCATTTAATCTACTTTTGCTTCTTTTGCCACATCCAATATTCACTTCCAAACATAAGCGTAGGCGCCAGCACACCATTGTGAACAGCCAGTCGAGCCTTTTTGGACATCAACTGGTTGGTCACAAAGGCATGTATAGCACCATTCACTTCATTTCCCGCATTTACTCTCCGTGTCGTACTTATCTACGAAAACGTGTTTGTCCTAATTTATATTCATAGTTACGAAGTTCAAACGTGCAGCATAAGATTTGCATTTTAAAACAATAAGATTATTTTCTTTTTTAGCCGTCTTGTTTAGTAGACATGCAGGGGCTTGATCGAGGATGACAACAAAAGTTGAAAGTAGAGGTAGAGTAAATAGTCATGACTAATAAAACTAAAATAATATTATCATCTGCCTCTAACCTTTTCCCAACTATGTTGGGGTCAGGTTCCAGTCTAACCGGATTCAGGTGAATACCCAGTACCCTAATTACGTAATACACGATCAATCAGAATCTGAATCCTTTTGAAACAGATTGCTAATCCATAGCTTCGTACGTTCGAAAAAAAAATCTGCTCAATAACGTAAATAACACAATTAATGTTGTTGACCTATCAAATTGAAACAGATTAGTCGGAATTGTCAACGAAAATGTGTTGCGTAATTAGATAGCTGTTTTTTTTTGCATAGAGCGACTGCCTATGTTACCTCCACAGTCCTGACGATATTTCTTGGTAAGACTGGTTGCCAGACTTTCTGGCTTTTAACTACCCGTAACAACTACCAAAGCAGCTATGAAAACCTACCACTGACATAAATGCGCTCTTTATTTCAAACTAGTTGTGCCCCGCGGTTTCACCCGCATAAGTCTCGATCCCGTGGGCATATCGGGATAAAAAGTATCCTATGTCCAAACCCAGGTCATGGTCTATCCATGTGCCAAATTTCATCCAAATCCAGTCAGCCGTCACTTTCGCATGTAACATTAGTTAGGATTTTTACCATGGACGTTCAGTTGACCGTACATACATCTTGAAACGTGTCTATGTAACTGTGCGCTTACACTGGCGAAACATCGCAACAAAACATGTTGAAATCTCTAGTTCCTGTCAAAAATTATATGGAATATTGACAGAGAATGGAGATTCCAACATGTTTTGTTGTGAATGTTTCGCTAGTGCAAACGCACAGTTACAATTCTTCAACCCGTAACTGCAACGCTGCTTGGCAACCGAAATAAGGTATGAAGGTTGTGGGTAGGTTCAGTCGCGGGCTTTTATTGATGAGCCACTGTTCTTATTTTAGCAGTCTAATACAAATCGGGTTTAGTCGGTTATACTCGTACATCCAGACCCGGAAAGTCATACGTCTTCGTACTATAGAAGAAGATTATTTTTTCAAATATGTCATTGAGTGTTTGACAGACGTTTCATTTGGGTTAGGATCGCTTGTTACACTTTCATGCAATGGTTGGCTAACCAGTACCCTAATTACGTAATACACGATAAATCAGAATCTGAATCGTTTTGAAACAGATTGGTAATCCATTGCTTAGTACGTTCGAAAAAAAAATCTGCTCAACAACGTAAATAACACAATGAATGTTGTTGACCTGTCAAATTGAAACAGATTAGTCGGAATTGTCAACGAAAAAGTGTTGCGTAATTAGATAGCAGCAGTGCTATTCTGTAACCATCTCACCGTGAAAACTTAGGTGAAATGAGCGTGGAGTGAGCTGTCATTCCACAGGGATTGACACTATTGACAGCTCACTTCACCCAAGTTTTCACGGTGAGATGTTTACAGAATAGCATGGCAGAACTACAAACTTGACAGCTGAGTCACTACCCAAATTCATGGTCTAATAAACAGTATAATATTATTATACCATTCCCAAATTCAACCAATTGCAGTTCTAACAACCGTAACCTAGCGACAATTACTTTAGCTTAGCGATAGTAACGTTAGCTTAGGTACCTACGGAGCAATAATGATTGGTCATTACGACATCGGACCAACTCGGGACCACGATTTTATACGAACGCTTCACGTATAAGATCGTCGCTGAGCGTGCAAGACCGCGGAAGAGCAGTTTGTAAATACCGCGTAACAGCAAAAGTCGCAACATTGACATATCGTGCCAACAAATCCTTTTACCTAATTCGCTTAAACTAGATCTCACGCAATTTGAATTAGTCAATAAGAAGCCCCGTTTTTGCCATCGAAACAATACCGCGTAATAATAACATGCGTGAAGTTGGCAGCAATTCCGCGTATTTACCAAATAAAGGACGAAGCCACAACACGATCAGTGCGTGCTCCCGAAAATAATTATTTTGTTGTGCATACCACTTACCACCAGAACATACCACCTGACCATCTAGAAGCATACCATGTCCTTACGAAGTTATTACACCTGATTACACGTTTTTTAAAGACTTCAGTGTTAAAGATTTACAGATCTATGAATCAATAAGACCTGGTCGTGGGGCGGGTGATCACTGTGTCTTCGATATAAGATCACTGCGGTGTAATTCAAATGGCACAATAGACTATAAGCTTCGCTTTGCAGATGAATTTATTCCTTTGCCTAGAAGACCAAAGAAAGTATCATCTTTGATTGACAGCGTGCCTTCACTTTATGAATCAAGACAATCAATATCAAAAACAAAGTACGATCATTTACAGGAGCTTAAGAGTGTCATACCAGGAGATTGTCATAGTTTTTATGACAATTTAGCTTATAAATAATGTTAACCTGTTATAGCAAATGCTGTGATTTTTTGATAATTATTTGATAAATAATTTAAAACCTACCAAACTGATTATTTTTTATTATGTTCACTTTAATATTTTTGATTGATTTTTATTAGATTTAAGAAAAAAAGTGTTATGATTATAAGAAATATAGAGTAGCCTTTAAAGTACAAAACATTTAGCAAAGACTTGAATGCTGTGATTTTAATGAGAACCTAGGAGACTTATCTTTAATTGTTGTGTTTAATTATTCATGTTTTAGAAGTTTTTTTTTTGTTATATTTGTCAAAATAAATTCAATACTATATGAAAATGTTTCATTTCAAATCCGCGTACCTACTAAAAGTCTACCACATTTTCTATTATTTATCGCTACAAAACCGCGTAAATAACTTAACACGATATCTAAATAAGCTATTGGTAAATTTACGTTATTTTCCTATAAAATAAGTCGAAAATAAATAGTAAACAAGTTCAGTCGGAAAAATATATTTGAATGGCCAAGATATTAACTTTTTTCTTCTTCCTGTAAAATCGTGAAAACGCAGATACGCGGTATTTACAAACAGCTCTTACGCGGTCTTGCACGCTCACCGACGAGATGACGTTCATGACAATTATGTTTTAAAGTTAAACTCTTTTTTCTTCAGATGTTTTCAGAAATAACGAGTATTTAATAAGCTCTATTTCGAAGGAGGTCAATATCAAATAGATTGGATAAACGTATGCAACATTGTATTGATTTATCATTGACAACTTATTAGTCAACCTTCAACCTCTATGGATAAGCGATTATTAGTACCTAATATATCATCTTGTTGACGAGCATGCGGTTTGATTTCGTGTAACATCGTGAAAGTATAAAACTGCAAAATTTGGCTCATCAATTAAAGTCCGTGACTGTAGGTACATACCGAATAGCTGTGACTAGAAGGTAGTGGTAGTACCTACCTACGTACTACCAATATCTAATTACTTCCTAGCTCTTATCTAGCCACGGGCCCCTAAAAGCTATATTGCAGTTCAGCCATTAACAGTTTTTCTGTAACGTCTGGGTTGTTACGGATAATCCTTTGATAGGTAGGTACTTTTTTTTTTAGACGCCTCTGGCGTCGGGATTCGCGAGTCGACTTCCGGCCACCGTAGGCGCGGGCTTGCGGACGGTGACCAATGGATAGCTCGCCGTCCGATAGGTACAAGGCCCAGGTCGACGGCGCGACAGGCAACGGAAGGAACCCGGCGGGTTTTAGTCAGTAAAAGTCTGACACACCCTCCCGGGTGTCAGACAAAAAAAAAAAAAAGGTAAGTACTTTTTACTTGAATATTTGGCGACAACATTAGGATCATTTGCTAGCAGACTACAAAAACAGCCAATTGCCTTGTTCCTAACTACGCTGTTATCTATGGTCTGTACAGTACTGTCAACTGTCATCATGTTTGGAATAAGTTATCTTCAATCATTTACTTAAATTAGGTTACCTTCTTTATTCCATTTTCAAGCAGAGATCGACCAGTGACAAAAGACAGTGTGTTGAAGGATTCTTTCATCTTGACATCTTTTTTGGCCGCAAGAGACGCCACCCGTGCCTGTGCCCGTACATAGCATTTATGGTATTCGATACGTGGTGGGTACTTACCGTTGCGCGGAACCAACGAGTCCTGCATAGGGTTTTTGAAAATCAACAAATAAAACAAAATCTCTCGGTAACCACCTTTTTACTTTAATCCATTGTCTTTTTTCATTCTTTTTATATAAAATGTTTACTATAAATTTTACATGGTTAATAAAATAGGTTAAGTATATAACATACAGGCTAAGTCTCGCACCATCCATAAAAGTACAGGATGTCTGCTTATTATAATGCAACATCAAAATTAATTAATCTTGTACTTTCTATTCCTAGATAATATACTTAAAACTATATGAACATGTTCGTTCGTAAGATACTAAGTATCAGAATTAATGCAAATGATTTTATGAACGCTTAAAGCATGAACCATAATAATAAGCAGACACCTATTATTTTATAACAGATTCAACTGATATTTCAACAAAGCTCGTCAACAACAATACGACTAAATACGAAAAACTCAACAAAATTATTGTCATAAAATTAAATGAGACAATCGTACAGACAGACATTGTGCAGTCTGTCAAGAATTATCGATATTGAATGTAGGTAGGTTTTATTTCTATTGCCTACGTTTTTGTAAAAACACTTTACCGCATTAGCCGGAATGTCTTATTTAAATGTGGCAATAAAGAAGAGTACAACGTGTCATGTTTTTATAGTTTTCTAGACGAAGCTAGTATATTATTATTAACTGTATGCTTGCCCCTCGTGCCTGTAATACATGGGGCGCACCCCCTCCGGGGGCGTAGAGCTACCAATGGAGGGGGGGCACGGCGGCTCTAATAATAATCTATAGATTTATTACATTTTATGTTCTTGATATAAAAATGGTTAAGGTTAGTTTTCAAAACCCGAACATTTCATGATAGGAAGGTACTGTAAAATGAGCTTTAGCTCTTCTGCATAAGTCAGAAAAATAAGTTTTCCTATTGCTGTATGAATGGACTATAGAAAACCGAACATTTCCAAGGCGGCATGCTACAATTTTCGAACTCGCTTTGCTCGCTCTTACATTATGCATTCGCATATTTCTTGAGTTTTTCAGCAAAATTCTAAATAAGTAACTTCTATTTCTGCTAGAATGATCAAAAGAAAATCTAACCTATCCAAGGGGATCAAACCTTTTTGACCTCACTTTCGCTCGTTTCACATTCTTATGCTTTTCTGCTTATGTAAATAAAGTGACTCAGGGGCGTAGTGATTTTAATAGAAAGTTAGGGGGGGCGCGTATGTTAAAAGGTTGGGAACCCCTGCTCTAATACCAGACAATACAGCATCACTCAAGAAATATGCCGAACACACGGACACCTGGCGAGAAACTAATTTCCATAGTGGTCTGATAATCGGCATAGTATAATTTAAATGTCACTTAAACTTGAAATAATTATTATTCCTGCGTTGCAATTTTTTCTTTGACAGATGATAAAAATAATCCTGTACATGACGCCGTAGCCGCACCGGCGCCGGACCGCATGTTTGTGTATATATCGTAGTAACTTGGTTGAAATACGTTAGGTTAGGTTAGAAATGTGAACGGTGCCGCGGGAGCGGCCGTCGATCACTACTTTCAAGTTGCTCGCAGCATGTTTTTCACCATTTTCTAATTATCCGTGTTTTCGCAATATTCCTAGGGTTTTCGCGAAAATCGAATTATCAAATTATCCTACGACATAAACAAATGAATATCACCCAAGCGCTGCACTGCCGTAAAATTAAAAAAAAATCGGAATATCTCAGAATTAATGTAAAATCTACTACGGCGGCGGCGGCGGTGCGGAAGTGTACAGGAAGCTTGACACATCATGTTTTTTATAAAAGTTGTTCACTAAAAAAAAACTGTTCATTATGGATATCAGTGACACCTCTATTTTATTTGATTCCATATTCTGTGCAATTGATAAAAATCGTTAATGAATATCGATAACGAACAGTCCGCATTATTATAACACTTTGAACAAGGTCAATAAACCAACATTAAAATTTGATTATATTGTACAGATTTAAGTAACAAAATGTATTAGATTATTTAAATGTACGTTCATTGTTTCACACATACTTCCATATAATGTAATAAGTACATGATTAGTTGATTACATCCATATATTATTTGTAAAGATTTTTCTAAATAATTCTATTTTAAGTCATTTTTTACGAAGATCTATGTACATTTGGCACATAAGTTTCAAAAATTGATTGCAATAATTTTATTATGTTTTACAACAGACGTTAAATGGCACTCTTATCGTTTTCCTACACGAAGTCCAAAAATAATAAGAGTAATAAGTACATACAATAACTGCTTAAGAATTCCTATTATAATGTAAGTAAGTACTACATTTTTATCAAACATTAGTAAGTACACGATATATTTGGTCAATTAAATCACACATGAAAAGCGCACGTTGCAGGATAAGATCCTATTAGTATAGAATACTCCTTGGAAGACGAAATATTGGAAGAGACAATTTTTTCATAAATAATCAAAACACTGACCAAATTAGCATCAGCACGCGTAGCATGACCACCATAGAAACGGGTTTTGTCGACGGAAGAATAGACAAAATGACAGATTACGATCGTGAATCTGACATTTTGTCTATTCTTCCGTAGACAAAACCTGTTATCATCGACAATACCATATTACGCGTGCTAATCGTGGGACCTATCTCTACCCGTACCATAAATGAATACACATGGTTCACTCCGCATTTTAGATATAAAACTACAAGTACGCGCGGGCTCGACTTGTTGGGCAAATTCAGTGAGCGTAACGTAGTCAGAAGATCTAAGAATTACGCGATAGAAAGAGAAGCAACTTCTAGGTGAATATAACTGTAGGCCACAGTAAGCGCGGGCTTGCGGACGGTGAGCAATGGGTAGCTCGCCGTCCCATAAGGATCAGGCCCGGGTCGACGGCGCGTTGTGTTCCACGCGCGCCTCAAAGAGATGTCAAAACAGCGGAAGGGGTCCGCTAGGACCGATGCCTGCCGGGATCGCGGGAAAGTCCTAAAGGGATACCGTGGCCCCTGGCAATGTACAGGCAACTGAAGGAACAGGGGTGGGTTTTAGTCAGTAAGAGTCTAACACGCCCTCCTTTGAAAATTTCACACGCTCAAAAAAAAACAAAGTTAATTAGCGCTGTGCGACCTAAATTGCACTTTATTGTTTCGTAGCAAGAGTCGCTTTATAATAGGTCTTTACCTATGAAATTGCCGTTTTGTATGAAAAAATTTAAACGAATTTTTTTCATGTATTTTTTATTTGTATTAATCGAAGTAATCACCCATGCAATCAATGCATCTTTGCCAACGCAGTGGCAGTTTATTGATGCCCTTCTTAAAGAAATCAGCTGGACGGGAGGCAACAAATTCTTCAAAGGCATTTTGTAATGCCTCTCGGGTATTGAATTTTTTTCCCGCCAAGAAGTTATCCAAATTCTGGAAAAAGTAGTAGTCTGTAGGCGCAAGGTCTGGTGAGTAGGGCGGATGACGGAGAGCTTCCAACCCCAATTCTTGCAACTTTGAGACAGTCTGCTGTGCAGTATGAGGTCGCGCGTTGTCGTGCAGTAGCAGCGGAGACGAGCGATTGACCAATGCTGGTTGGAGATGTGCCAGCTTCTCCATCATTGTGTTCAGTTCTTCACAGTACACATCTGCAGTAATGCTCACCCCGTTTGTTAAGAAGCTGTGATGAATCACACCGGCGCTAGACCACCAAACAGTGACCATCACTTTTATAGGGGTAAGTTTTCGTTTAGGGCATTGTTTTGGTGCTGAACCAGGATCCAACCAACTTGCTGAGCGCTTGCGGTTATCAAACAGAATCCATTTTTCATCGCAGGTAACAATGCGGTTCAAAATTCCTTCATTTGTGTGTCTCTTGAGCAGTGCAAGGCACGTCTCGACGCGTACTTTGCGCTGGCGATCATTGAGTTCGTGGGGCACCCATTTGTCAAGCTTTTTTACCTTGCCAATTTGACGCAAATGGACCAATATTGTTTTGACGCTAACGTCGAAAGCTGCTGCTAATTCAGCCGTAGATTGTGTATCATCAGCTTCCACAATCGCCTTTAATTCGTCATTGTCGACCAAAGTCTTCGGAAGACCGCGAGGTTCATTTTTCAGGTCGAAAGTTCCAGAACGGAAGCGAGCAAACCAATAACAGGTGGTGCGTTGGTTTGTAGTGTTAGCTCCGTAAACGTCGTTGATGTTGCGTGCCGCTTGTGCCGCGTTGCTGCCACGACGGTACTCATATTCCATAATTACTCGAATTTTTAACGTATCCATGATGACGAAAAAGATTGAAATGCGATGAAAATGTAACACTAATCAATAAACAAATGACTACTTTTGGAAAAAAAAAACCATGTTTTTAAAATAAAATTAATTTGAAATTAGAATTCTTAGCCAAACAAAAATTATTTTGATTTGAAATAGCCAGTACTGCAGAACGCCAATTTCATAGGTAAAGACCTAATATTTAAATGATTTTGCGGAGGAAACCATCTGTATTAATCTGTGCTCATACTCTAACATTTAAATGTTTTCATGTTACGTCTAATAAGTGCAACCTTGGTTAAACATAAAAATCATTAATCCCTTCTCGTAATACTCGAAAGACGTTAGTAAGTACATAATGTAAAAGTCAGCTCATTTCGTGGATAAAAGTAAACAATCACAAATAAGTACCCAGTTCGCACATATTAACCGTAACACATCCTATTGCATAACTTGCTTGACGGTAAAAAATATTCGCTAGGCAAGTAATTCGCATTTTAATAATTGTGACAAAGTGTTATTATTAATTATTAGTCAATATAGCTATGTCAGGATCGTATTATTCACTGTTAAATTCTATAAATCAAATCACTAGGAATGGTATGTTTTATAGGAAGGTAAAAAGTAGTTTGTCGTTCGATTTCCTAGCTAAGAATATGCTGTATATGTAAAAATAGAATATTGATTTACTTCACAAGATCACGTGACAACAAAATAGACGAAACAATAATTAAAACTTGACAGCCGCATCTTCAAAACATTTTAAAACGTTACTATGCTCAACCCTCGCTAAGCAGAAATAATAGGTACACACCTAGTCGTGTAACAAACAAACCACAAATTGCGGTCACCGATATAATTATAAGTACAGTCTAATTTTCCAAACATTTTTGGAAAACTAAGTCATCATACGAAGTCATGATTTAAAAATATAAAAATAAAGCAATAAGGAAATGCAGTTCAATCCATTGAACCCTCATTCATCTACATTCATTGTCTAAAAGAGTTTATAAAAACCCCTAAATGTTTTGATAAAACCCTTTGTCTTGAAGTTTTAAAATATAGATTCACTACTTCTAAGTTATGTGTATAAATTAATATCATCTAAAAATACATACCTACAAAACTTTCCGAACTACAAACAGCCGTCTAAAAATATTAATCGTTAAAATCAATGTCTAAAAGTTACGTTCTAAGTAACTTCATAGTACATAATATCTATAAGATGTTCCATTTTCCAAATTCACTGGTTCTAGCGCTAACAACTAAGCTTTGACACATTACATGGAAGATTATCATGTCTTAAGTATTCTTAATTTTTTATTATGTTGAATATTAATTACGTGTTGCATTCCATACCATTTGATACACCATGTATAGTCATGGCCAATTCAGTTTCGGTTTTAGAGAGCTACTTTAGAGAGGTTTTCAAAAATTATTTAATTCTTTACGTTCTTTCTACATTCATACTTAGTTTTTGTATATAAAATCATGGTATGGATATTACAAGTTTGAATCGCAACTTGACCTTTTTCTAATACATCCTACAAACAAGAATAGCATATGAGCGGAGTCCGCTAAGGCTAAGCAATAACAACATTACCTGATTTAGCCTTCCAATGTCAATACCGCCATTTCTTACACTCGCGAACTTCACCCTTTATGGATAAAGTGCAGTCAATTAACTCCATTTTGAGTAAAATCAACTTCAATTTGATATGACTTTGATATGGACTGTAGTTTATTATAATTTCTCGATTAAAAAAGTAGTCTTTATATTCTGTTACAATACGTGTTAGAATTGATCGACTGCACTGTTCCTCTATTTGGCGTTGCCTGCTAACATACAAGTCAGTAACGATATTGTACTTTTACAAGCATTAATAGACAAGAAAATAACATGTCTATATAGTGGATTACCCAGAGAACTGTTACATAATACGATGAGCTTCGATTGCGTTCCTTAATCGGAACGATGCGGCCACTAAATCTGCACCACTTTTCTGCGGCGGGTGAAGGCGAGGGCGTATTCTATGCCCCAGACGAGGACGCAGGACATTATGAGGGCATTCTGTACGTGAATGCAGGTCGCGAAGCTACCGGTGTAGTCTCTTACGTAACCTGTAAGAAATGGAGATTATTTAGTGAAACTTCACAAACGTGACGGTTATAGATGTCAAATATAAAAGTACGATTCTAAAAACTCTCAGAGCAATCAGCTGTTGATCAGAAATGTTTGCTGTTGTGACTGGGTGATCTAGAAAAACTTGAATTGAATTAGCTTCCAAAAACGAGGATACAAATATTATAAGGAACTAACATTAACTTTTTTAAAGTATTATTCTTATTCTTTGTTTTACATATAAATAAGAAAAACAATGTTATATCATAACATTACAAGAACACATTACAAAGGCGAAGTTAACCCAGAATTGGGCTCTCTAACAGCAAACCTCAGTGCGACAGAGATTTGTAAACGAGGATAGCAAATAAGTGCACATTCATATTACGAATCCCCACTACAGCCCCAATAGGGATGCAGACTGGGAAAAAAATATATATTTAGTCTGTCAGTCAGAAAATTAAAAAAATTTGACACGTATTTTTTTGCTTTATCATATTAATAAAACATGGTTAAGATAAAAAAGAATTAAAGTTGGAGAGTGGGGGCTCGCCACGTCACAAGTCAGTATAAAATATACCGGGGAGTGACGTCATGCCACATTTTAATTATCTAACCGACGGACAAAAAAAAACTTTTTTGCCGACATCTCTATTATTTGGATAAACAGTTTCTTACCAATAATAGGCCCAATAGCAACAACGAACACTCCCTTGCTGACCATGTGCAGTCCGAAGGCGGCCGGCAGCTTCTCAAGCGGACAGTACTCCGAGATGGTCAGCGTGAAGTTACTGAGACACATGCCTCGGAAGAAGCCGCAGATTGACAGCCAGACCATTAGGGGCACCCATTCTGTTTGTTCAGCTAACACTGGAAAGAGATATTTTTATTAGACGACGAGAGAAAAGAAGATGTGTTCGAATAGTAGACCTCTTGATAATTTTAGTAAACTTGCAACAACATTAAGAGGTTTGTTGTTGCCAACCGGAGAAAATTCAAAAATTCAAAATTCAAAAGTCATTTATTTAAACTAGGCTGAGAATCAGCACTTTTCGAACGTCAAAATTACATAAGACAGTCCCCAAAACGCCCACCCTTCACCACTTCCTAGTGCGTTAGCTGGGAAGAAGAAGTGGCACAACAAACTCCCCAGCAGCACAGCTGTCTGCCACCGACATTTCAAACGCATTGTCAACAAACACAGATGCTTGGTGTTCGTAAAAAGTAAAGTAGCATTTATTCACGCAAGCCATTTGATTAGAAACTCTTCTATTTATTTATTAAAGAACACCGACAGCATACAGTTTCAACATTGGTTTACAAAAGTATTTAGGAAAGGTATTACTGCTAAGGTATATAAGGTCCCATTAAAATAGATGGACAAACTTTTAGAAATCATTCAGACTACCAAAATAAGGACAATGGTAATAAAAAAAATTAAAAAAAAGCATTAGATACTTACAAGAAAAATAATTCAGCTAACGAAAATACAATAAAAATGTTGGTTACCCAATGCCATTTTCTTATTTTTTGTCAAAATAAAATCACTTTAATCAGTGTTTTTTTCCGCTTGGATATCTTTGGTTAGACGTAGGTACTGAACGCTCTCTTAAAATTTGTCCATCTATTTTAATGGGACCTTATATATCTTAGTAAGATGGTTGAAACCGAGATATAGTTATATCCCCAAGGATATAGCTATATACCGTAGCTAGTAATATTAAAGCGGTGTCGGAGTGCCCTAATTTTGTTACTGCGACCAATTTCGACGTAGCTGTCGTAGTTCGTCACAGTTCTAACCTAATCTATTTGGTCTGAGGGCCCTAATAGTTATATTACTAGATCGTGTTCGTATCATAGTCATATTCCTTGTAAGACTAGTTATTAAAAGAAATACAAATAGTAAAAAATATTTGTACACTACTGGTTGCATAAAATATTATTGAATAGCCAATGCACACGTTTTATCGATTTATTTATGGCTACATGACCTAGGGTCGTAAACTTCAGTGCAGTAGGCAATGCTGATGATGCCATGTTCCTAGTATATTCTCAATAAACCGCACCAAATCAATTACATGCTTTAACCATGTAGCAACAATAAAATATTGAAATAGGTTTTACAAAGTGTTGTTGGTTTGTGGTTAACGTGCCAAATAAGTACTACGAGACACAATAGAAGTTTTATTGTTATGACGTCATTCCGGGACACTAAACGCCCATAGCTTTTAGTGGTGAAGGGTGGGGGACTGTCTTATGTAATTTTAACGTTCGAAAAGTGCTGTTTATCAGCCTAGTTTGAATAAATGACTTTTGAATTTTGAATTTGAATTTTGAAGTGTCCCGGAAACAGTTAAACAAAACCTTCATGTTAAATGTTCTGAATTTAAATAAAAAATAGGTCACAACTCACCGGACCGCGTAGCCGCTAAGAAGAACGAAGAAATAAAGAAAATCATCTTCTTCGAAATAGTCGTCCTGTCGAAAATAGGCGGCAATATCAACCGCACCAAAATATCAGTTATGGCAGTCATTGAGAGGCAAAACGCCGTATCATTCATATTGTAGCCCAAACTTCTTATAAAGAATGGCGTCAACATCCTAAATTGCAGCTCCCCGCTCCAAAAGAGCGAGAGCCCTAGTAAAAGGTTCAAAAACGACCAGTCTTTAAGTAAATCTAAGTCCATTAGAGCTATAAATCTTCTAAAGAAGCCCTTTTTCTTTTCCTCGGGCTCTATACTTTTTCTTATTGGCTTCATTTGTATGGCATCGTCGTCCACCGTCTGTAAGTATAATGAATAAATTTTAAATCAATATTAGAACTGTTTTGCATTAAAACAAAACAGTTATTATGTTATGAAAAACATAACATTTGATTTGAAGAAGCTGTCTTAAATTTTACCGATAATAAGCATAAAACGTACTTACGGTTGCCAAAAGTTACCTGTGGGCCTTTCACTCACTCGCAGGAATCGCGGCTGCCAGCTCGATCTGTCACTCATGACAAGTGTCAATCATAGAAGTCTTCAAAAATTCAACAGCAAGCAAATTGCTCAAATGTTATGTTTTTCATAACATAATAACTGTTTTGTTTTAATGCAAAACAGTTCTATTATGTTTCTTCAAAACATAACATTTGATTTGAAGACCTGTTTGGTATCTGCTGGTGAAAGAGTACCCGAAGGATGTAGACGCTATGTGAATTAAATATTATATGGAACGAACAAATATTTCAGTCTGTATTAATTAAATGTTCCAATAAAACAATTAAGTGTTTTCAATATATTTATCTTAGTAGATGCAGAAATGAACACATCTTCCTTATGATGTTAAAGATTAATGGCAAATTTATTTGCCTTATTTAAGGTGAATATAAATTATAAGGCTACAGTATTATACTGATAATAGAAAATCAATGGGACTAAACTGAATAATAATCTCATCAATAAAGGAGAATTGGATCACTCATATCCTTAATTAATATAAGTTTAGTTACTTACTTGGAAATTATGAGATCAATCAAATGTACAGACATTTTTGAATGTCATAGTAAGCAATTTTATAAAGATGTGGAAACACAAACTCAATGTCATACATACATGACAAAGTTAAAATTTCGTTGAAACTGAAATTTAATTAGGACCTTTTATTAAAATGGTCAATAGGTTAGTCAAGTGGTGATGCATGTCAATGAAGTCTCATCATTTGTTAATTAAATTAACTTGAAATGTGAATCATGTACACAAACATAATTTTAATATTTTCTTAGGGGATTAAAAATTATCATATAATAAATCCTCTTCCTCTCTCACAGAGAGACCCTTTGTCCACTCAGTGGGAACATAATAGCCTGAGCATTACAATAATAATAATTCTTTATTTTTCGGACAACATACATACTCGTACATTATACATTCTCTTGAGAGGTAGCCCTCTCTTTTACTACATTACGAAAGTAATTTTTCTGTCTCTAGCGGCTCTTCCAGTTTCATTTCATCTGATAATCTATTTTCCAGCCAGCCTTCCGAAGGCTACCACAGACCTTATACTTCCTAGAGGCTCCTCAATCTTAGTTTTGTGATGGCCCAGTGGTTAAGGCCTCGACTCTCATGCATGAGGTTGAGGTTTCAAATTCAGGCAAGTACCAATGTGACTTTTTCAATTCATATGCATTTTCTGAGTTTATCTGGCACATTACTGACATTGGTGAAGGAAAACACTGTGAGGAAACCTGGACTTATAGTTATTATAAGTCTGAAATCGCCAACCCGTCCCGAGCAAGCATGGCGATCAATGCTGGTGCCTTCTCTGTATGAGAAGAGGCCTTTGCCCTGCAGTGGGACAGTAACAGGTTGGTATTATATTATAAACAAAAAGACCTAACAAGGGAACTATTTCATGAACTGCTACCCTTCATTCATTAATAAAACATTGCTTCCATTTTACTTTTCAATTGTCATCATCTTACTTGAGTATAAACAATAGGCTATTTGATTATAATATCATAATATTAGAAAACCACATAATATTTTGCGTTTAATAAAAATTTGCAGAATTTTCTGAAACTAGAATTGTTCTGAATATTAATATTTTCGGTCTTTGACTTAGCAATAAAAATTTGCTAAAAATAGAATTGTTCTGAATATTATTAATTTATTTATTCGACTTCTTGTTAGGATCTTATCATTCCCAAGCTTTTACATGGTTCTTTAGACGGCCTGAATCTTGTCAACAATATGAATCTAGGCCTAGTTATTCTTGCTATGATCCTGTTTATCATGTCTTTTAATATAAAAGAACTAATTCTTATAAAACCAGCTTTAACTAAATATACATATTGTGAGTTTTAAATTGTTTAGTGGCTGTATTTGTTCCATTTCTAATTTTGATAGAGCAAGCTAGCTCCTGATGATCATAACTATAAGATTTTCTTAATTATTACAAAATACAGCAAAGAAAAATACAGTATTAACATTATAAATTATAATGTTGTTTAAATATTTAGTATTTCCTAATAGTTATAGAACTTAATGTCATATTTAATTAGTAATTTTAATGTTCTGAATGCAAATTAGAGTTCATAAGAGGTGCTGAACCTCTTTAATGTAACAACTGCATACCACATGAGAGTATTGCACTCTATTTTAATTTAAATACACTTCTGGATGGGTGTGTCCGGACTATTTCCAAAATGGAAAGAAGGGTACTATCTCAGTGGGTAGGTTGCTGACCAATTAACAAGTCCCTGTGGACGTTGCTTTAGCAGCTAGCTCCATCTGCACTAGACCTATATTAGAGATCCCAGCCAAAACCCCCTCCGCAGGGGCTAAATAGTCTTTAGTTTTATTTAGTGGCATAAGTACTCATTTACTTCTAATTCAGTGTGTGAAACACATGGGCTGGGTGAGCATACCTACAGGTCTTCTTATAACGGATTGTTTTATAAGATGGGATGTCAAAATAAAAATAAAACTGCTTGAGTAGTTTTGCCTCCTCAAGACAATCTGTATTTGCGTTAGGAATTACCTAATCACAATATTTTAACCTGAAACCTTTAAGTTGTAGTGTTTCAAGTCTCTTTAGACATGACCGGATTGTTTAGAAAACAACAATGCGCTTCTGAAGTAGATACTAGCAAGAAGCAATTTAGAAGTTTGTTGATAGTGTTTCTGAGTAAGATTAGTGATATATTTAATGTAGAAATTGTGTCATTGTGAACAGATTTAACACTTACTTGTCTACTCGTTCAATTGTAAATGCGTGGGCCCGACTTACAGGAAATCGTTTCGATCTCTTTGCCGTTGTTCGGCAGTGGGAATAGGTGCCTTCTTCCTCCGAGGATAAAGAGCATTCTTCACCACTATCGCACTTAGGAGAATCCGCAGGCACCGGTGACAATTTAGATTTAATGTGACCTTTCGATCTCCATTTCGGCATTTCGCTGGCTCAACTATCAGCGTAACACTATATATCACTTACCACAAGCACTATTATTCACTTTCTATAAGTTTTTTCTGAAACTTTACAATTTTCTTTAAAGAAAATTATCGAAAGAAAAATTTTCCGTACGTTGGCGGCAAAATTTTTAGACGCTATGATTGACACTTGTCATGAGTGACAGATCGAGCTGGCAGCCGCGATTCCTGCGAGTGAGTGAAAGGCCCACAGGTAACTTTTGGCAACCGTAAGTACGTTTTATGCTTATTATCGGTAAAATTTAAGACAGCTTCTTCAAATCAAATGTTATGTTTTGAAGAAACATAATCATTGTATTCTTCATAGTTGATCATTATGTGAACTATGGTATAGCTTGTCCACTCTGAAATGACGCGCTCCACTACCGTATTTTATGTACACGGCGCCGTGGTTTGTACGTAAAAGGCGGTAGTGGAGCGCGTCATTTTAGAGTGGACAAAGTATACATGTATTTACTTCATACTTATGCCAGTTTAATAGGGATGTTAACTAAAATTTGATTTTTTTCCGTCAGGTAGATAATTAAAAAATATTGGACACGTATTTTTTCTTTTTTTACGTAATCTAAAGATTACGGCAATACATTGAGTAGACAATATGTTAAAATATGACATGACGTCACTCCCCGGTACAATTTATATTGACTTATGACGTAGCGAATCCCCACTCCCCAACTTTAATGCGTTTTATCGAAACCATATTTTATTATTATGATAAAGCAAAAAAATACGTGTCTATAATTTTTTTATTATCTGACTGACAGAATAAATAGCTTTTTTCTTTCCCCAGTCAACATCCGTATTGAGATGTGATATCAATTATTTGGAGTAAAAGTATACCGTTATTTAGTCTCATCGGTTTTAAATAGCTACAAAAGAATACTCACATCAAGATACAACTGCAAGTAACTGCCAGTGAAATCCATGTTAGAGATATTGGATATGACTGACACTTTTCTCTTGCGGGCTGTTTCACTCATGCTCCCACTCGATATGACTCTCGGCATCGTAGCCACGGACGCGGCCGACGTCAACCCAGGATACAGCCTATTATTTATCTCGAACTTTTCGAACTCTTGCAACGGTTTATCACAGGTTTTCGCCCTCGGTAACCCTATAGTCCTAACTGAAGGGTGGTTCATGTTTCCGTGGGACCGCTGCTTTATTATCTTTGGCACTGGAGGTGAAACAAGCGGATTTATTTCGAACTTGTCATCGTTTTCTTCTTCACTCTCTAATATACACTCCATTTCCTGAAATAAGAAAATAAAATAAAAAAAGTATAATTTTTGTGTAGATAATTAGGGATCTCGCGCTCTAGGCGGCCACGAGCACGACCGCGACCAGGGACTGTACTATGACGTGTTAAAGCCATCATTGTTCCAGTGTGAGAGAGAGACGGAGCTAACACAGCTAACAGCATAAATAGCACTATCCCATTTTCACAGCGGAACAATAATGGCTTTAACACGTCACAGTACGGCCCCAGCACGCGTAGCATGACCGCCATAGAAACGGGTTTTGTCGACGGCAGAATAGACAATACGATCGAAAATACGCGTGCTGGTAAACTATAGAAACCGATACGAATCGCGCACTTGGTCGCAACGGCCAACTAGCCGCAGACCATACAATACCACAAGACGGCCAGGACTGGCCGGAGTCGTGGCCGTCTAGTCCGCGAGAACCCTTAGAAGCTACAAAGAAACGTTTCGGTGGCGAATGTGACGTCATTTTAATAGGAATTCGGAGTCTTTTTGTAATTTAACTATCAATTAGCAAAAAAGCTTTCTTGATCTTTTCCTATTTTGCATAAGGTCACATAACTTAAAATATAGGGAAAAGCTGTTATTCTTTTCGTGTTTTCAGGGTTAGTCCCAAAGTAAAAGTTGTTTATAATAATGAGTACAATGACCCCCTTAGAGCTGTTGAGTTATTTAATTAAATCGAATAAAAATCATCTACAATACATACCTTCACCGTCTGCAGTTCACAGTCAACCGGCTCATCAATGAGATGCCATTTAACTGGTTGCAGTAAACACGACCCTAGCACCGCGTGGAAGGCCAGGCCTCCCAGAATGACGACCGTCCACCGGAACCCATATTCTCCTAGCAGGATCTTGACTAGTTGAGGCATGACCATAAGCCCGAAGCCGGTACCTGCCATCGAGAGACCGACGGCTTGGCCACGCTTCTTGGTGAAGTAATGGTTGAGCGACACGAACGATGATGACGATGCGAGACCCACTCCGAAACCTGGAAAGAGTTTCAAAAGAGGTTTTAATACAAAAGTCAGAGAGTAGGGTAGGTAGGGCCAGATTTAGCCAGCTGTTTCAAAAGTCCCTTGCAATTAGAGGGCGACCTTATTAGTGACACCCACAAATCCAGACTCAGAACATAATGCCTTGCTTCGACGAAGTGTTAGGCAAGTACCTATAATAGGTACACCCAAACTTCGCCAGTTATGTTTAAGTCCCAACCGGGCACAAATCCAGACTCCGGGCTGCTACTGAGAAATTCTAGATAGAAAAACCCAATAACACTTGACCGACCTGCTATCTAATTACGTAACACATTTTCGTAAACGATTATGACTGTCTGTTCTAGTGTATCTGTTTCAGTTCAACAACATTCATTGCGTTATTTAATTCCCGTTAAACGCGACCCCCGCGCGCGCGCGTTCCCGATGCCGTTTAATTCTGTATCTATCCGTGACATCACTGCGGGCCCTATCAGAATACCAGCGCTGCGACATTTTTATTTTTTTTAATGTCGCGGCATCATGCTGAGATAGGAGCCTTTTGGCCTCGTACTGACTTCATTCTTTAAATTGTAATGTTACTTTGTTTTTTATTTATGTTTAGTGTGTTTTTAGTTTAATGTGTGATTTCCTTTGCGAGTCTCAATAAATACCTTTTCTTTCTTTCTTTCTTTCTTTATTTATTTACGTTGTTGAGCGGTTTTTTTCGAACTTATGAAGCAATGGATTAGCAATCTGTTTCAAAACGACTCTGGTTGTGATTGATAGTGTATTACGCATTTAGGGTACTGGGGATCGAATCGAATAGCAGAAGCGCTTGCGGATTGCTACTAGGCCAAAGAGGCAGTGAATACAGACTCCAGAATGCATAAAGAATTCAGTTATAAAAATGATACTAGGAATACACGTTCAGCACCAATGCTAAAAACTTGAGGTAACCGTCATTGTTTTTATGTCTTTATGACTGCACAAACCTGTAATTATTCAAGTACTTGACGAAATCGTTAAAATGATCTAATATCCTTTACTTTAATGAGGAAACAACTTTATTACCTATGACCGTATTAAATAGAAAATCTATATATAAGTCCATATTACTTTTCTACGAATACGTGGCTATGAATAATAATCGCTTACAGCTTGAGGAGTTGAGTGTTGAACAAAATTGCTGAAGGAAAATGGTTTTTGCTATGTCAGCATTGAATTACATTTTTACAGTGATTTTCTTTTACTTCACTTTAGCAACTGCTAATTTGCGAGCATACATACACTAAATGAAATTGTTTATTCTGTAAATGGGATATCAGAATCACTTTAACACGTCATTTTAAAAAAATATTAAAAAATAAGCTAGATGAGTTCGGCGTTTCCTATCTGACTACTCTGAAAGGCCGGAACAAACTCAGAGGTCGCAGTCTCTTGTAAAGTCCAGACATAATCTTGGTCAGGCCTTATATGGACCATGTATATTAGTGTCTGAAATAGTCTTTTGAGGAAAGAACCACACAGATTTGAGTGGGCCTGTCCAGTCAGTGCAAGCATTTGTCAATTAAATAAAGCTGAAGTTTTTTTTTGTTTCGTTGCTTGTCTCGCTTATCTCTGTAACTCCCAGTCGGTTTAGAAAAATTCTTTTTGAATTTAATAGCCCAATTCTCGAGGAAGTTTACAGGCTATTTAACATCACGCTACGACCGTTAGAAGCCGAGCAAAAATAAAAAAAGTCCGAAAGAACGCTAAGCAAATACTAAGTAACCAGGCACAGTTAATGAGGGATATATTTTATGTCAAGAGGCTTACAACAGCTAAAGTGCGGTCACTGTTGGACTGCATAGAAAAGAAAGAGAAGCGTGATGGCACAACGCAGGTAATTTATTGCAAAATGTGAAGCAATTATCTATTGATTGGACAAAAAAATTAAAACATTATTAAACTAATATGTTGCTTGCCAAATTATTAAATGATTTTTAATCGTAAAAGAAATTAGTAGAGGTATTTTTTTGTAATTTTTCCTATCGTATCAAATTAGTTGTAAGTATTATGTTTTCAACACACTATCTTACTAGCATATATCCTGAAGAATATCATATATTTTTCTGAATTTGTTTACTGCAGTGGATCATATACCTACTTTAAGGCATTATAAAACTTGCGTTTATGCACGTTTAGGGGATTTCACGCAGAAGCTAGTATAATCATAAAAACATTAATTAATTAATTATTTATTTAACATGTGCATCAAATTGTTTTATAAATAGAGTCACTTCTGCCCCCAATTACATCTGCGTGAAATTTCTTCTTCCCCCGACACACGTCGCATCGCATCGCTTGCGGTATTACTTCGTTTTAACTTAGAGTTCTTTCTGACGCCTTTTTGGTCGGCTCCCAAGGGTCGAAGCGTTATGTCAAATAGCCTATGGCCTTCCTCTAGAATTGCAAAATTAATGTTTCAAATCCTACTGGAAGTTCCAGAGATTTCTGTGTTCAAACAAAAAGTAAACAAACTCTTCAGCTTTATTTTTAGTATATATAGATAAAGGTGCTTACATATACCAAAACAGTCTTACATAAGTATGAGGAAAACAATATTATTGTAATATCCTTAAAATGGCATCGTCGTAATCTTTGAAGGACGTTTGTGGGTCTTTACTAGTGACATTTACCCGTATAATATATTAAACGCCCATCGTACCAAAGTGATCCAAGGACAATCTAATAGCTTATTTTAATACAATTCGTATCACCAGCTGCGCTTTCCTTATCTACACAGTATTTTCATTTGGACGCAGTTAAACGGAAAGGATCCAACCCACACAGAGTTAGTTTTGAGATATTCAAGTTTTAAGATCAGATCGTGTTATGTGATCGTATGACCTGCCATACATACGGGTTGGTAACGTATGGTCATACTGATCTGATGCGTTGGTATTGTTTTTGTAATATTGAAGTTTTAACTACAAAGAGTGTTTTGGTATACATAACTCATTTTCGCCCATAGTGTGAGTTGGATCCTTTCCGCTTAACTACTTCCATTTATTCTGTGTCGACACTATTGATTTTTATTTTTGTTTTTTATGAGTTTCTACACTCACATTATAAAGACAAAAAAGCTTTGTATGTCTTTAACTAAACTTATAATATTATAAAGAGGTGAAATTTGTTTTGTTTGTTTGTAAGTTTGTATTTAATCTGCGTTCGCAATTTATTTGCCAAACATGTGAACAAACAAGAGTTTTAGGAAAAACAACTGTAATGCCTCCACATAAGGTTCAGTTTGCGCTACAACTTCATATTTTTGATGACTTTTTCAACAGTACTAATCAGTCTAAAATCATTTTTATTAACCTTGCATAAAGTTGATGTTTGTTTAGGTGGAAATAACATCAATTGGAAACAAGGATTTAAATAGACATCAGTAGAGGGTTCTACTGATGTCTATTTAAATCCTTGTTCACCTAAACAAACATCAACTTTCATGTTTCATCATGTTTCAATTTTCAATTTTTTTTCAAAAATTGGGGTATCCAATGCAAAACTAATTTCTCAAATCCAACTGGTACATCCAGAGATTACCCAATCTCTGGATGTACCAGTTGGATTTGAGAAATTATTTTTGCATTGGATACCCCAATTTTTGAGAGAGGTTATAGGCGGACGAAGTCGCGAGCAGAAGCTAGTAATGAATATGTATAAACTCAAAAATAGCTGGAACGATTTTAATAATTATTTCCCTAGTATCACTGAGTAACATAGGCTATAATTTATAAAGATATCACGCGAGCGAAGCCGCTGGCGGTAGCTAGTTGGAAATAGATAAGTAAACATTATACATTCCACACTCCGTGGGAATAGGTTCCGACATAAATGAATACCAGTCTCATTAAATTATACTTACGTGTTAAGTTTTACCCGACTACGGCTAAGCCAAAGGAGGGGTTATGATTTTGGCAAGCTACGTATGAATATTCATCTGTTCCCTCATAACTCCTAAACTACTCTTCGTATTTTGATAAACGAGGTATTTTCATGTCTATAAATCCAATAAGAAAAAAAAAACACTTTTTAGTTGTGGAACCTACCCCACACAAAATCAAATACCACTAACGGCTATATAAATAACAGTGACAGGAAGTTATCATCATATCATCCACATATACTAAGTGGGAAAAATTCGTATTATTGAAACTTACTGAAAACTATCCAAGCAAACTTAATAAAATTTATATGGGACCAACTTGGGAGCATACCCTTTCAAACAAAAAAGAATTTTCAAAATCGGAGAAATCGGCAGAAATACATATAAAAAAAAAACATACATACGCAACGAACAAAGACCTCCTCCTTTTTGGAAGTCGGTTAACAAATCATGTGCATCAAGTAGGTACTATGGTTATAATTATTATAATTCACACTGTACAGGTGCAATATTTAATTAGTCCGACATTACAATGATCAATTAGTGTTAGTGAGTAGTCATAATAGAACGTCGGTTATAATTATAAACTTCTGCTAGAGTACATGCCAAGCTGTGATTCGTTTGTGAGGATGAAGTGTGAACATAACAGTATTATGTATGACTCAAAGAAAATCCTCAAGATTTCCTTGTATTTGCATGTCTGTCTGTGTTCTGTTCTGACTGCACAATGATAACTAAGTTAACTACGACTACAAATATTTGCAGTTCATTTGCAGGACAAGTTAAGGTGACAATTCAAATTATTTTATTTCACATAAACCTACATGGGCACTTATGAAACGTCAAAAGCTAGGTGCACGGTTCCAATTGGTCGTTTCCTATGGAGAAGAGCCGGCAAGAAAATCCACGGTTACTCTTTTAAAAATAATTGGCCTTTGCAATATTTTCAAATAACAGTATTAATAGGTATGGGAGGACAGTGTAGGTATTTCAACAAGTACCAGTTAATAAAAAAAATAGAAGATGGTCAATAAATCTACAGTCCACTAAGCCTACAGCGTTTTCAAATTTACAAAATAGAAAAAAATATATATAAAATACGAATAAATTAATAAAAATAAAAACCTATTTTAAACGAAATGACATGATTACAACTGTAACAAATCTGAATAATTATCATGTACACAAAAGCCACTAATAAAGTTTTGAATTAGTAGTCGCAATAGTTACCTACATGGTACAAAATCGCTGGGCAACTTCACTTTTTGTCCAATATTGACTCGCTTTGTGAGTGTGTGGTAAACCCCCAGAGCCAAAAATCTTAACGCTTATGAGTAATGGGCATTATTATCTTTCCTTGAATGATAGTAAGAGCCACGCATAAACTTAACTTACTTAGAAGAAAATAAAACTACTTTTTACGGTTCTTATTCCTATATACGTACGCAAGAGACAGGCTACGTAACGAAAGAGACGTCATATACCGAAGCCGAAGTACATCTACGTCATTATTTACATTACGTGACATCAAACACGACTCTCGAAGACGCGTGAAATCGGTTACACGGCGGCAGTGTGGCTACCTTGAACGTAATTTACTGCATCATAGAACAAACTAAGAATACTTCTGTAATGTGCGGAAAATATATGACAAAGCTGACTATATCATCTTTCAAGATTGAAAATCTTTGAAAGGTGACAAAAAGGATTTTTACTAGGAGAATGGGCAATAAAATTTCTTATCGGTTATTTTAATAACATACTGTCCTGATCAATCACGAATATTTTCGCCAAGCACTCGGACTTAATGCTAATAAAACAGTGAAAATTGTATTGGGAACGGGGGCAGTCTTCTGCCCTATGCAATAGTCAACTAATTGGACGAGTTTTACAAATAAACAAGTACACAATTGTAGTACATAACTGTGAAAGGAAATATTAATTACTTGAAATAATAATGACGTTGATTAGCAGCCACTGTGTAAATTACATGAATCGCAGATGACGCAAGAGATGGAATTAAGTAATGAAAAGCGTTAACGGACCATTTACGTTACGACCCATAAAAACAGCAAATTAGTTCAGAATTGTTTGTTTTGAGACACACGACATAATTGCTATAATCCCCACCCCAGTACCTAAGTAAATATTGGGTAAAATTCAGTCTTCTCTTCAAAATATTGTTGTACTAGTATGATACACAATGATCATTGAGACGAAGCTACTAAGGCCAAAGAATGCGTACATTCCGAATCCGTCCTTCGGAGGATATAGCTTTCAATATACATAGCCTGCATCTAGAAGCCTAGCAAATCCCCTGTTTGTTCAAGTTCAGAATGCTCCACATTTAGCCTGGCGTTAATACTTATACCTACATCTAAAGTTTTTTAATTATTCTTTTATCGACGTTTTCCTCAACTACGTAACGGACTTGCGCAGCCACCTACGTCGGTGCCTAGCTACAGACAAGAGGTTAACTGTCTTCAACAGGCGTATTAAATTCGTTTACGTTGCAAATTATCTCTCTGAAAAAGAATATTTTGTTCATGGAACTTTTGAACATCTGAATCAGACAAATCCAATCAAAAATGTTTCGTCACGGGTGCGTAACGAAAGGACGAACAGCCATGCTATTCTGTAAACATCTCACCGTGAAAACTTGGGTGAAGTGACCTGTCAATAGTGTCAATCCCTGTGGAATGACAGCTCACTCCACGCTCACTTCACCTAAGTTTTCACGGTGAGATGGTTACAGAATAGCACTGCTGTACTCGTACTAATATAAGTGCGGTTAAATACTTAATTTTACTTAGTACAAATAATCAGCAAGTAATACTTAAATAATACGCATTATGTCATCAAAGAATACTCGATCACACGAAGTTAGCATCTCAGGAATTAACAAATCTTCATTATTTTGGATCAAAAGGTTACATACGGATATTAACATGCATACTAATGAGAGAGTAGATACAAGTAAAGCGATTACAAACTCTAGATATTATCTGGATACAGAATTATGTAACGAGGTTAATTAAATAGTTTTAACACACATGCAAGACACTTGAGTCGAGTTTATTAAAATGGTAAAGGATAACTTCCATGAAACCTTCAAGTCTTTTAAGAAGGTTATAATAATAAGCCAGAGTGTAAAGTGTAATGCGCTGTAATAATAATAACCCACAAACAAATATATTATTTCACCGACTCGACACGAAAACACAAGGAAACAATTTGCGATTGTTTTATAATATGACGTTACGGAGTTTATCAGGTACAAACTTATCCTGCTGGAGTAGCTTGAAATAACATGAACAGATTTAACTGAGCAACAAAAAACAGATGCACGCGAAATCGACATTTAAATAACGAGCTCAAATCGAGCAACATAAATCAGCTACAAAAAGTAGCTGCAAATAATGAATAGGTGAATTCTAAACAGTTTCTATTTGGATGGCCTTCAATATTTCTACGAACATATTATTAACCCAACATCTTCATTATCAGTTTCCACAGCATTTTTCGTCCCATTACAGGGCAAAGGCTTCCTCCCTTTTACGCGATTCTTCCAAGCTTCTTGTGGATCTTGTCAGTCATTCTGACAAGCTTAACTCAGTCAACTCACCTTGCCATCGCTATTACGCTCTTATTTAATAAAGAGACATAAAATATGAAACTCACCTCCCAAAATACTGTAAGTAGCTATAATGTGCCCCATGCTGGCAGCAGGCGCGGTGAACAGCAAGCCCAGAGCACATATTGTCGAGCCGACGAAGCACACCTTCCGATACGAGAAGGTCTTTATCACAGGTCCCACGAAGAAACCGGAGAAATTCACCACTGAATCTAATGTACTGGCGATGACTGAGGCGCCTGTGGTGTGGACGCCGAGGTCATCCAGCAAGTCTTTGAACAGCAAACCGAATGACGGCTCTAGGGAACGTGTCGAAAACTGAAATTGATAATGAAACAGTTTTAGATGGCGAATAAAACAATGATTAAATACATTGTTTTCTTAATATTGATTTGATTGTGCCTGCTGCGACAACCGGATATGTTAATAATAACGACGGCGACGATTCAAGCAATAAAGACGAGCGAAATCATTAATAATTTTTTGTAAGTCATAATTAATCATTGGATTTCAATTATACTCTAGTCCTTTTAGCCTATATTTTTTACAATATGCAAATCCTTCCCTCTTCATGTAATTTATAAGAGCTAGTTATTCATGTGGCATTTCGGTTTCATTATTATTTGGCTTTTATCAATAATAGCAACATAAGTATTTTGAATATTCCGCGACAAGAACGTGGCCTAAACGGATCACGTGTTAACAGTCTAGTAAGTTCAAGGTCGTAATGATGGCAGAAACCCGTTAAAATAAAGATGATTTTTATCCTCATGAAGATTATCCCGTTCGCTTAGATCGTGCCTAACTATTCAAAGAAATGAAAATCAACTTACGAGTCATGTCCCAAAAGTACAATGGGAACGAAAATTAATTGCCTTTCTCACATGAAAGGTGAACGTACATTTTCGTAATTAATAACACAAACCAGTCGCTTGTTTACATAAATGTTAAAAATCTTTAAGAGTTGGCTAAAAAGAAAATTCTGAGCCTGTACGTAGTGTACGTGTACAGTGCAGGACAAACTAGGATAATGAAGGTAACCTGCCTCATGTACTTTACCTACAAGCGTTGGTTCAATTCAATTGAGATTTATTTCAAAACTATGTGTTTTTACTAGTCCACGTCGAAAACAAGATAAACAGAAGATATAAATCTCCTTCCACAGTTCAATACAATCATTGAAGAAGTAATTGTGTCAACGGTAGGAGAGCATGTGACTAGTTAGGCAATCATAATTATTGTGTCGAGAGTCGAGACTTCGAGATCTCGTCACGTACGCACTGCACTGCCCTTCAATAAATATCTGATGGCATATTTTTAAGATCGATAGTGCAGCTACTGCTTTTTTAAATTGAAAAGGGTTATAAGAAGACGGATGAAATAATATTTCGTCGCATTAATTATATGATGTTACTACCGTAAAATTACGCATTTTAATTTATTCATATATTAAAACTGTTTTTCGCCATCGGAGTATGCAAAGTACCATTCTGTTTCGACAATAGGTGCTTGAAGGTGTATGTAGCATTAAAGCGTTATATTTCAGACTGACAATAGGCAATGCATAATGCTTTAAACCTATTGTTAAATAAAATCAGTTGGACAACACATTACGACATTACATATCCCTCGGACTAAATTAGCCGCCTTTAGTTTTATGTTTGTTTACAAGATTTTTCATGAGACTTGCTGAAACCTTTTGGACCAGTCTTCGTTATTATTTTAAATAATCGTTATATGATAATGTAGGTTATATACGAGAGCAATGCTTGTTTTCCTTAACAATCGTATTTATAAACTTAATGTTTTCTATTAATTCAAATGAGGTACTCTTACGTATCCGTTATTACTTTAACACATTAAATTAAGTAAGCCTGCCTTAACGTTTTGATTTAGAATGAACACAAAAATTTGGTGAAACTATGTCTGAATACCTAGACACTACAATAATGGGGATTGTTTCGTTGTCTTAGCAATTACAACTTTGTCAAGTAGGCAACATTCACCCGAGTGAATTTTGGGATATTGCTCGTGTACAACGTAAAGACGACTGGCGACAGTATAAGGCCTTGAGGGACTCCAGCGCAAATGGGTTGAAGGACAAAGACGAACCCTCAATAACGATATGGAAAACGGCTAGCCTACAGAAAAGTGTGAAATACGCGCACAAAGCGGCCACGTCCACGGATAAAGTTAAGCTTTCAGAGACAAATCACTGTTCAAGACGATGTCGAAAGCTTCTACTAAGTCGAAAGAAATAAAGCCCTCTGGACATTATTTTGGACTAAAATAAATATTATACCAAGCTCCCGTTGTACTTTTTAGAAAACAAAACATTTCAAAGATAATTGTGAAAGTGATTTCAGTCTGAATGTTGTTCAACAAAGACCGCTAGAAAAACGGAGTGGCTAAAAAACATACTTAATTAACCGCAGAGGACAGGCATAATATTTAATTTATTGTATACGAATTGTTAAAGGCAAATGTTGCTAAAGAATACACACAAACATTAAAGGACGCAATACCGGTCATTGACCTTTGGAATTAGCTTGTTTGTACAGACAATATGCGCAACTCAATTCAGCTGTTGAAGTTAGATATTTTCTGATGGCGTTTAACGAGGCCCGAGGGGCTTAATACGGTAACTTAGTCAACAGTTATTTTAACGCAACAATGCCAATACCTACCCATCACTTTATCAGAATATTGCCTACGTGCACTGGACCAAAGCATAAAATTGCTGCATGTATTTCACCACATTTTCCTTTGCTGATTGAGGCTATTCATTATTGATATCTTTATTTGCTTTAAAAACGAAATTGTAGGCACAGGTAAAATTATTCTTAAATGATACAACAATCGTACACCCACTCGTATTGAAAGCGGGGTTCGTACTCTGGAGCCTTGGTAATGGACCATTATTAATTGTTATTGTGTAGACACTCACATTAACTAAACTGACTCCTAAGCAGACCATCCACGCCCACCCTCCATCAGGGGCTACCTTCCTCGTCGCCGGTGGCTTCTTCGGCTCTAGGCCTTTGCTCTTCTCCACAGTCATTTTCAGCCTTTGTCACCTCGCCTGAAACAAAGAAAAGCTATCAGATAGATGTCATACCTACATATCAAATCAAGATCTAATTAACATAATTACGCTATTTTGTAATGATAAGCACGATAAAACGTTTTGTTTCGATCCGATAAACTTGTACGAAATGATTCCAAAATTATGTAGATAATGCAGTGATTACAGAGTAACCGCATTAATTATCTAATCCATAACAAAAAGCTTAGTTACTTAGGTATCAACACGTTCGCAACACTTAAGTAGGTATCGTAAACCAATATATTTGGTCCTATTCTACTTATATTCATCATAAATGTAAGTATCATGTTTTATCACAATCAAATGAAGTGTCGATGTTTAGACTCATCGCGGCATGACGAGTTATCAGTACAGCGTTGCGATAGCATGTGTTTTGATTTGATTGCCGGCCGGTCGCCGCAGCTCGGCAACAAAACAGTAAACATTAAATATAAGTTAGGCTTCATAAGAAAAAGAACCACGATGGTAGCACGTGCTTACTGCGATCCACTCGGTCACCACGTGCAACGCCCTCGGCTGCCACACGCTGACTTCATGTTACGAGGCTGACAAAATGTACAACGACTACACATTATATATAGTACTAATAACAATTCATATTATATGCTTGTATGGTTAATTGTCACAGTTATTCATGCGTATTTATAATACACGTAAAACTGTCAGCTACTAATTTCAAAACTTTGCCAGGATCGTTGGTTAAAAAATATTTTCCTTTAACCGTTGAAGGTTATTGGAAACTGTGATGGAGATGAACAACACGATTATATTAAAAAAACAGTCCATACCATTGAATTAAGTTCTTGTGTACATTACGTGCATTATTGATGAAGCAAAGCGAGGCAGGCCTTGAGGTTGACAAAACGAAATTTCAAATACACCAAATTCGATTCCGAATTTCACCTAACCTCGTGGATAATGTACATACGGAATGCCAAATTAAGGCAGACGACCATGAGTGTCAAACTGACAATACGTGCTCCATAACTTAGTGCAACGCCTGTTCATTTTAGAACAGCGATAGTGACTGATATTAAACAATAATATGGATAAGTACATCATTCTCTTGATAACAGCTTTCGATGTACAAAAACAAAGTGTTGAGTGATGTAATTGGATACATTGTTTTTAATTACACAACGTTATATGGGTTTTTATTAGCTTTTTTACCTACTGTACTCACAACAGCAGTGCTATTTCGTTCACTATCGACTATCGAGCTTTGTTTGCCATGGATTTTGAGAATGAGCAGAGCATTCTGAGAAATGAGTTACTCCAAGAAAGATTTGTATATTTTCTAAGATATGAGTGCATTTCTGAGAATGCGATATAGGCACCTAGGTATATTCTGTTAAGTATATTTATACTAATATTATAAAGAGGTAACATTTTTTTGTTTGTTTATCCGGAACTACGAGTCAGATTTGAAAAAATATTTTTCATTGAATTCTTAAGACAAGACAGCGGCCGAAGTCGCGGGCAGAAGCTAGTGTTATATTTATAGAACAAACATCGAAGCTCCTACGTTTGGCTACTTAAACCTCAGGTCTGACGAGAATTCTTAGTCAACGTCCAAACCAATAGCTTGTTCGGCCTTTGACTAACGAATTTATGTCTAATCCTAGGAGAGACCAACTTGGACAGACAAACGACGAAACTCAATACGATCAAATCGGGGTTTACCAGTCACACCTAATTAGGTAAGTACATGAATGTGTTAAGTTTGTTAGACTTAGATGTATGAAAAAAGATAGTTCTTCATTTTAATGTTTATTTATTGTTTCAATGTTATATTAGGTCCCCAACTATGAAATCAGCGTTTTGTATGGAGAATTTTAAAGAAGTTGCTTTTTCATACTAACATTTTCTTAATTTATATAACAACCATGAACACTAATGTTTTAAAACTTTTATGCACTAATGTTTAAAACTAAGATAACGTAATATGCCACTAGATTAAGCGACAAAAATAAGTTTTGGCTAAGTTAAAACAAATAGTGGTCATTTCTGCTAACAAATTGAGGAGTAATTTTTAAGGTATTTTTTATGTTTTTAAACTATAAGTAATAAGGGTTTTTTTTTACTATTGGTAGTTGTCTATGATGGTCATTATTCGATATTATAATACCAAGCAATTGATGAATATTTTAATTCATAGAAGTGACAAGGTTCTCTAGTTGTGAGAAAAAAACGCCAATTTCATAGGTGGGGACCCAATAACATATAACGGATTCATAATAATTAAACAAAATGGTTATTTTATTTTATTTATTCAATAACAATAATTAACAAGAAAATTCAATGTGCAAAAATGGAAAAACCATTGAATTTATTGAACGGCTATAAAGATATTAGGCTAATATTTGTATAAACATGCAACAAGTGCAGTACAAATTGACGTTTGATGAATTTGCCTTAGTCGCCGGAACAGATTATTTTACTTTCGACATTTGCCTACATCACGCAAAGGCACAAATTGGAATCTATTTCAGGGCTTGCCGAAAGGTGTAAACCACTCATTCCGCACCTTTGACTATAGCATATTATGTATAAAAGTACGACAAAACGCTCTAAAATTATAAGTAATCAAAGTTTACCTAAAGACGAAGGTAAAAAGACACAAATACATTGTACATATTCCACGAATACTTTTTTTTTTGCACATTTAGCAAATAATTAAGTTAACGATAAAGTCTCCATCTCCTCATTAACCGCATTAGCTTCCAGCGAATGCTCTGACCGTGCTTATGAACAAATGAGTCGATGAGATCTTTCAAAGGTCGGAAGATCATGTGATCATTAAGAAAATGTAATATACTCGTATGTTTAATACAGGAAAATTATATGTAGGTACATATAGTAGCGTCAAAAATAGCATGCAGTGTATTTACCAAGCATAGGTAACTTCAGGTTACTTAAAATAGATTTCACGATCCCATAGAAATCGCCATGTGACCTCGTATTGATGTTTGTCGCCGTACTCAACAAACATGAAATGTGAAACTATTTACAAACTCACACGAGTCACACGTGAACTAGTCTTATCTTCTTTATATGTATTCTTATTAATATTGGAAGTCCGATACTTCACGCATACACTAAATCTAGATCTAAACCACAATGTTCTTAATTTTTTAAAGTATTACTTCGAAAGTCTCTCTAGTTGTATACAATAGAATCTCTGTCAATTTGTACATAATAATGGACGATATATTTACAATACAAGCAGTAGCGTTATAGAAACAGTTATTACTACAATACTTATTAATTTCAAGAATTCCGAATTTCCGATCTCATCTCTGTCAGTAAAACCTAAGATGAGAAAATTAATAAAGCAATGGAATTCAGGATAATATCTCTGAAATCAAATTAAGTAAATGTAAATGCCAAAACACAAAGCGATGACGATATATTTGATATACTTATTAATAGCTCAGACAAGAGACTCCCAGATCAAACACACAGTCTCCATATAAGCGATTCAATAAGAGCAAATATATATTGGACCTTGTACCTTGGCATAGTACATATTTTAGCATGCAAAGTTACGTAACGATCGCATAGGAACAAAAAACTGCCCATACAACTTTAGACAGGCCGATAACCCAGTGTTACCAAATCTAACAAAAAAAAACATAAGATCGCGTGCTTGTAAACTGTTATTCAAGATTGCTATCCTGAATCTTTAGAGCGAATGTTTTACTGTAATAACGATTATAAGGAAGTTTCTAGCCAAGAGGATCAATTACATATTTTAATTCCTAATAACAAGGAACGGAACTTACAGCAGAAATGATTAGTTTCGTCCATCTTACTAATGGTATGAAAAAGTTTAAACACTTACGATCCTAAAAAATTCTAAGATCATTACCTAAATAAACAAAAGAGCTCTTTAGATCGTGGAAACATGATAAGTAGGTACAACAAAATATTAACAAGCCTTTTCAAATGATTCTGGGAACTTTAATTATGACTTTGAATTTAACCTACAGTTAAAGATAGCTAGAGGCGTATGCCACAAAAACACTGGAAGATGACGATGAAATAATTATAATCTCATTTCTGCAATAGGTACTGATTACTAATGAAATCATAGAAATACAGCTCATTTGTTGCCTTAATCACTCTCACAAATGTCGGTCAATTGGCTACTTACGGCGTCCTATCTTTAGGACAATACTCAAGTATTTTATCAACCACGATAACATAATTTTTATTGTAAAAGGAAAAATCATGTGAAATTATGTTTACTGTTCGCTTTTGCCGGATAAGGATTTGTAATAAACTTGGCCTACATATTGATTTACGCGACCTTCGGCATTAGATGAAATGTTCGTGATTATAGTCTTATAAACATCTATTGTTTATGAGCTCTAATTATAAGCATCATCTGTATCACCTTATTTAATAAGGCATTTATTGAAATAAAGATCTTTCTCAATTTATATTTATGTTTCGTTCAATAACGTTTCACAATTTCCTGAAATAGCAGACTTTCGCCGACCACATACGGAATTCCGTTTCGAAATATCGATTTGGTATTCCGAAGGCAGCAAATCCATACAAAATCAATGTGGCCGACTGGCCGGCAAAAAAATTATGTATGTGGCCGGCCTTTGGTAAGGTTTTACAAGATCTCGCCCTTTTCCAAAGTCGAAATCAGCTTCTGATCTAACTAGTCAAATGCTATTGGATATCAGTATTATAAACTGAGCGTCTGACTTTCGCGACCCCATAAGGTTAGACTAGTTATCAGCAGCAGATATAAGGACCATTTAATTGAAATAATATTATTTTAACCAAAGTTCCTGCTTGGATGCCGCTTGTGCCCTAGGGACAGATGGCCATACTATTCCAGAAAAGTCTTTAGTAACTATTAACTCTATAAGAAGACCAAAAATTCTCGGCTTATGCTTGTAGTATTGTGAACTTGATTATGCCCATGATAAAAGGTCATGGAGTAGATTCTTATGAACAAGGTATCAATCATAGCAAGGAATACCTACTTGACAATAGCAGAGAAGATACAGAGACAAAAATTAGCGTAAAGTTACTTCGATATGATCAAAATCAGTGCATTTAGGTTTTGATTTTGAGAAATCGAGGCGTAAGTTTACGCTGTTCATATCTGTATCTTTCCCTCAGAACCTATACTATGATGCACATAATACTAGCAATGCTAATTTCACATGCAATTCGCACGTCGATAAACTAAGTAACGGCTTGGGACCAAAATAGATCTGCTTTTCTTTGCATTACATAAAAGCCATTAATTTGTTCATTATGTGTGAGGCAAGTCAGATGAAAATTAATATGTAAATATTTAACTACATATTGTAGGTAATTAAAACGAACTGCTGTGAGTTAAAACGGTTATTTTTAATCAAAGAAGCTTTGTTTTTTTTTAGATTATTTTTAGCTAAGATCGCCCTCGCTACTGATTTCATTGTGGAGTCATACGTTTCTTTCTAATATTTTGAGTACTCTGTAGTAGTAAAACTTTCATTGTTTGCAGGCTGTTTCATTCTCTTTTAGCTAAACCTGTGTATCTATGGTCGGGTAATGAAATGGTGAGTTGCTTCGGCGTGAAACTAAATACTTAACATTAATAACGAGGTCATTAATTCGTTTTGATAACCTAGATAACACCGCTAAGTACGCACCTAGGTATTTGTTGGCATGTCCTAAGTAATATGAGGAGTACTTATCTGCAAGGGGGAAGGTGAACTTATGAGTCTGACCGCAAAAACCGGACGCTTCATGTTGAGTGTTTCTTTTCTTTTCTATCTTCTGGTTCACTTTGACAACGTATAGTATCTACGAATAATGTAGCAGCATTTTTGTTTCTCATAATTTTTTTGTAATTATTATCATTCACAAGACCACCGGGGGCAAAGTGCAGCAACGGAACATATGTGGCTCATCTTCAAAACTAGCTTAGTTGGTGACCTTTTGGCTGAAGTCAAAGATCTGAAAATCTTGAATATCCTTACATAAATCATGGTACTAATATAATGTAAGTACTTATATGTCAAACACCGGCAAAAATATACAATCGGACTATTGAGGACATTAACGCAGTGTACGTAGTCAATCTAGGACTCACAGTTTCTAGTAACTTTCTCTTAATGTCGCATCAGCACAGATGGATTGACTGCATACGGTCGCACACTTGGAGATTTCTTTGGGAACCGTTATCTTGCTACCTACAAGATTTTACACAAGTTTACATGCATCTCATTCTTTTATTCGGGATAAACATGCACAGTACAGATGCGCTAGGAACAGAATAAAAGGGCAATTTTTTTCAATCGCGAGATATTTTCAGACTTCCGTCAGATTTCAAAAAGAATTTAACAAAGCTGACGCCGCTTCTGCTGTCTTTCAATCTGAGCTATATTAGGACAACACGTGCTATTAATGATTTGTTAAATATTCTAGTCATTAGTCGCGCTTTAATTAATTATTTATCTACTCAAGAAGTTTTAAATAGATACGTAGGTACTATGAAAACAAACTAATTGTATTTTTTTAAAGACACGGTTGGTCAATGGTCATTTTCAGAGTGAAATTAAAAATTATTTCATGAACACAAAAGTAAGTAGGTACCTAGGTACTGTAGAGGCTGTAACTACACATGGTTTTAGCATGCAACCACCGCGAGTCTGTTATACCTACCTATGTATATTGATGGCATAAATTACGAGACAAACACTCAGACTAAATAAAAAACCAAGATGCTGCTGATGCAAGATGATGCTGTCAGCAGTAACGTGAGGCCGGTTTCGTAAACATGTGTGCACTTAGAGAGGTGTACTTTGTTTGTATGTAATTTGTCGTAAATGTGTGCGTGTGAGCGTGTATGGACGAACGATTTATTTATCTATCAATCTATCTATCTATCTATCTATCTATGAACAAAGCGGAGGTGTAGTTTTGGCATGCTTCACTGTATTGTTCACAGCGCTATGTACCTATAGGATTTTTATTTGGTCTGAGGACAAACATTGATTTGTATTGAGAATTTATGAAGTAATAGTCATTTTAGTACTTATGCGTATGTCTAACATAACATAATATGTCATAAAATAAAAAAATACCTATATAATGAATAAATGAATTCTAAAGACCCAAATAATTACGCGATATATAGTACCGTTAGCTCGCCGAGAGCTAACAGTAGGTAAGTAGGTACCCACTAAGTATAGAAAATGGTTTCCACTACAAAAGAACTGAAATAATATGCAACTTGTGCAGTGGCACTAGCTGCACATCATTTCAGTCCTTTAGTCTTTCAGTGCTATACCTAATGAAATAATTAAATATTTCATCACATAACTAAGTAAATAACACAAGTGTAAAACAATGGTGCTGACAGGCCAACCAACTTTGATAGGTACCTATATTCACTATTGTATCTAGGTGTAGATCAGGAGTGATATTAATATTAATGATTTACTTTGTAATGATTTGTTTTAAATATTAATTGATATTTTTAATCTTGGTTGCTATTAATCGTCTACCAAACGGACCACAACAGTCATTACTATAGGACAACAACAGTCATTACTATAGGACCACAAATGTCATTACTATAAGGACGGACCCCTATGTAATTGACCCCTAATTGCTGATCCTTGCTGTAGATTAATAAAGATAATGCTCACTATTCTCATTTGATATTAAGACCAAATATTTAAATTAATTACATATAAGCATAGATAGATATCGGATAACACAAAACACAATACATAATGAATAAGTAAAACAAAACCAAGAATTTAACACGGTACTCATTTGCAATGCAAACAAATTGAAACAGTTTGGTTCCCTAATAGAATGAATAAACCAATAAAAGATATTTATTACAATATAACAGCTGGCATCATGACAACAGAAATGGCAAAATGATATAATAATGTCAGCGGTAACCATGGACTTTGACAAAAGGTATCGTGAAAGAGAAAAGCAGCAGTGCTATTCTGTAACCATATCACCGTGAAAACTTAGGTGAAGTGAGCATGGAGTGAGCTGCCATTCCACAGGGATTGACACTATTGACAGCTCACTTCACCCAAGTTTTCACGGTGAGATGTTTACAGAATAGCATGGCAGTTGATTAAGTGCCTCACTGTAACCACTGAAAGCTTTTTAGTTAAAGTAATTAATAATGCAATATGAGTCACTTTACCAATACCAGTAAAGTAAACAGAAATAAATCTGGAAAATGACCTACATTTTAATTAATGAGTTATTGTAAAAATATGAGTGATTAACTTGAACTTTTCAAAGAAATGAATGGTATTTATAGAACATTACAAATACAGTACTTAATATTCATTATGGAGTTTGAACAAGGTGAAACTGTATAAAAATCATTTGCTTAGCAATTGACAACAATTAGGTCAGTGTTGGTCCATAGATGGGTGACCATCTTTATATACCAAAACCCCTCCGTGCCTCAGAAAGCACATTAAGCGGGTGGTCCCGGCTGTCATTCGTGGAACTTTGACAGTTGTTACGGGTCGTCAGAAACCCAAAACAACCAGTCCTACCAAGGGGTATTGTTTTCCCCAGTAAGTGGGTTGTGGAGGTCAGATAAGCAATTACTCTATGTAAAATACTGGTATTCAGCTACATCCCGTCAGACTGGAAGTCCATCCCAACATAGTTGAGTAAAGGCTAGGCAGATGATGAATTATTGACAATACAGACCTTAAAAGGCTACTAAAATAAAACAAGGGCCAAACAAACATAGTTTTAGAAGCATTGGTACAATATCTCAATAGGTACTCAAATATCTAAGAATCACTGATGTTACCAGGGACCATGAGTAGAATGATAAAGTTTTCAAAAAGGATAATGAAAAAAAAAATTGCCTTGAAGAATAGGTAACAATAATTAGAAATAAACAGTAAAAATGGTCCATTTTTACTGTTTATTTCTAATTATTGTTACCTATTATATCTATTTTTTTTTTAGTACGTAGTGATTTGACTACTTACTGATATTTCAAAAATAAATATTTATTACGATCAGAAGTTAATCTAGACTTCTTTTGTTTGTCTGTAAGTTTTTCATGACAAAGGAAATGAGTAAGTACTGGATAATGATGATGTGATAGTGCATGTGCCTGCATTTGTATGAAATGATTGTTTTAATGTGATATACAATATAAGACAACTAGTTGAGAATGTAATTAAGTTAAAATAGAGTTGTATAAATAAATCTCTCATTTTAAATTTTCTGTTGAAATAACATGAAGAAAAGTAAGAAATTATGACAGAATTCATGTGGTCTTTTTCTGGAGATCAATAGATAATTTAATTTAGCATCACAAAGTAGCTGAGTAAACAATTCTATTGGTCAACAGTCTGATAAAGATTCCGTTTTCAAAAGTTGACTTTCGAACTTCGTAAGTTCTTTTGTAAACTGTGCAATAAAACTGTTCTTACTTTAATTAGTATGATCCAATATTTTATGTCTTGTTTAGAGCTCATTTTGGTCAGTCAATTAAATTTTGTGACACTCAATTTTTTAATGGAAGGTATATTGAAATTAATTTAAAACTTCAGAGCCTGGGATAGAAAAACTTTAACATAACAGAAATAACAAGAGGTTTTGTAATGTACTTACTGTACTGTAGTTCTTAGACTAAATAGTTCAGGTTTTCCTTCAAAACTTCCAATAAATGGAACTTGCAAGTAGGTAAACGTTAATTATAATAAAGGTCAAGGAGTTATCCTTACAGGCATCTGTATAAAATCAAGGCACTCACCGTTCCGAAGATATTTCCCATAAAGTCTCTTCAAAATTATTGCAATATCATAGCACCTTCTACAAGTATGGAAAAACAAAGAATTTCACTTGTTTCGTATTCTAAATACTTGTCGAAAAAAATAAAAGTTAGTATATTTGATTTTAATGTAACGGTGTAAGAATTATGATAAGCATGTAAATATTAAACTAATTTAACAGAAGCACATCGCTTTATTTTAAGGAACACTTTTTTCTAAAACAAAACAATAATCCGTGTTCCGACCGAACGGCGAGCTACCATCACTTTTCTGCTTGTGCTTGTAAAATTATTGCGTCAGTGTGAGTGCCCGCTGTCTCTGTATTTACAAGTACTTCATTGGCACGTTATAGCATGGCTCACAAATAGTGGCACAAAACAGGTATTTTTATAACAAAGTGACAACTTTTGTTGAATTGTTGTGCTCCACAAACTAATTTGGTTTCGACAGACCAATTTTATATTATAACTTTAGACAAATATAGAATATACTCCAAAATATTCTTTATGATTATTAGACTTACATTACAGAAACAAGATCAAAGGCAACTACGAACTAATGAAAAAACATTATTGTATTTATTTTTTCTTTTACTTATATTTCGAAAATGGTGCGTCCTATCACAAAAATAATGAAAAGTCGTTTCATTCGACCCCTTTAATAAAACCCTTAAACTACTAAAAGTCAACATGTAGGTAATATTTTTCATATTTTCCATACAAGAAGTGTAAAATTCCATATAAAACACGTCGAGGATACATAGGTAATGCGCCTCCGGCTCTAAAAAAAATCACGGGTTAGGGCAAGCCACGGGTACCACGTGGATTCGCGGTTGTCAAATTTGATTTTAGTTGTGTCAAAATTATTTTTTGCACCCAATGCCACTATTTGTGTCACAGGGAATTTTTGACATTTTGGCCTTAACTTGCCTTAACTACAGATAAAATATAAAATAGAGTATCACACAGAAGAATTGGTTGTCAATCAATTATTTATAATTAATTGACTGAGAACCCATTCTTTGCCTATTTGGGTAATACAAAGTGTTACCGATTAGGCAATTACCATATTTCTTGGCATGGGCATGCATCTATTATACTAAAGTTAAAAAAAAAACTAATTTGCTGTAGTGCTGCCAGTTAAAAAAACTTTAAAAATTCAAAAGCCTTCATGAGGCCAAGTATCTACAGGATAGCCCACGAAATTCCAATATTCTTACGTTTTTTGCAATTTGAAAGTCAGTATCAGATTGCATGTTGATCAAATTTGGATTCGCGACCGTAACAAATACTTATTTACAGAATTATAACCATAAAATCATCAACACAATACAACTCTTTATTTAAGAATTGTTGAGATGTCGAACACAAATCTAAAGATACAAACAAAACATCGAAACTGCTTATGACATGGCGCGGACCTACAAACCATTCACAGTTATTTTACAGCAATTATATAGCTACGAGTTACAAGATCTTTCTGATGCAAAATCAGAGTTAATATAACGTGAATGAACTGTAATACCTGTTTTTCTGTCGCAGGTACGAAAGAAGTACGGTTGTCACGACGATGGGTGTTGCAAGTCTGACACGCGCTTATATTGTACGTTATTCTGTTACCAACCTAACAAATATAAATGGAAGTCAGCGCGCGAAATTCAAACAACTAAATAAGCGCGTTGTTTCATTATTAGCGCATAAGCATTAATCTAATAATAAAATAAAATAAAATAATTGAACCTCCAGTGGGACTACATTAGCTAAAAATATGTAAAATTAACATGATGGTGTTGTTTGGGCTAGGTATTTTTCACGTTTTCTCAGGTACTACCTACTTTAATTTCCACTTTTTTATCCCTATGAAAGCATTTATTATTATTTCCTTATTCATTTTATTACAATGGTACATAGATATCGGTTACATTTTGTAATATTTGTATAAAAAATAAAAACATTTAAAAATTATTATCTTTATTATCAATGTTAGCACGAATTGTAAATAGGCACTGTTTTATATTATTCACTTATTTTGTCATATTGCCTTAACTAAAATCTCTTTATGAGGTGCGTATTATTATTTACGACCAGAGTTTAGCGTTGTAAATTCATATAGTAAACGCAGATAAGTAAACTTTGTAATTCCATGTTTCATTTTACGGAAGCACGCAGGCCGAGCGTGTCCTATGTACTACGCGTTTATATTATTTGCTAATAACAGATACATTTACGGCGAATCATTAATAAAAAATTGTATTGTAACTGTATATAATTTTAACTACTGTAAGCAATCGTGAATATTAAATACCTAGGTCATATTTACGGAGTGCAATATTTATTCCAAGGTGAGTCTTAATAAATTATTTTACCTACTTTTAGAATAGAATAGAATAGAATAGTTCTTTATTTGCACAGAAAGTAGGTACAGGTTACAGGTGTTAAGGTTAAAATGATCCTTATACTAACTACCTTAACTAAGGCATGCAAACAGTTTACAAATATTATTAACAAATTCAATCAAATCAATAGGTACAAGTTAACATGTCAAGATGAAATTCAGAAAAAAAAAATTAAATTAGGCAATACAACATAAAATGTCAAGTTTAATAAAATGGGATTATAATTTCGTCAAGTTTGAGTCAATACATTTAAATTAAAAATTAAAGTTTTAGTAAAAGTCAAGAGTACAGAGATGTCATATTATCAATTTAAATTCTTATCGGTCAAAAATTCGCCAATTGAGTAATAACACTTAATAATTAGTAGATCTGTCAAATTCTTTTTGAAACGTGGAACTGTCTCATTTTTTATTACATCGGGTATTTTGTTAAATATGATCGGACCCATACATATTATATTTTTCTTTAATAGGGCGGTATCGGAACCACTAACAATTAACAAATTTTTATACTGCCTCCTGATTGGCCGGTTCCTATTTTCAGACACTTTATTAAAAAGATGCATGTTCAATTTAACAAAAACAGCCACCTCCAAGATATAAAGAGATGGGAACGTTAGTAATTTTAGAGACTTAAAAATAGGTACGCAGCTATCTGTTACTATTAAATTGCACATAGCCCTTATACAGCGTTTTTGAGCCTTGAACACCCTATCCTTCAGACTACAATTTCCCCAAAATATTATGCCGAATCTCAAAATCGACGCGACTAACCCATGGTATGCAATTAACCTTGTGGCCATATTTACTTTTTTAGACAAATTAAAGAGTACATACGCATCTGCACTAAGTTTTTTGCAAACTTCTTCTGCTTGTGGCTTCCAAGTTAATTGGCTATCTATCATAATGCCAAGGAATTTTGCAACTAATACTTGGTCAACTTTTTGTCCATTATAGTGTAAATGCAAGATTCCTGGTGGAATCCGTTGATAAAAATGCATTACATTAGTCTTTGTTAAATTAATCATTAAATTATTTTGGTCAAGCCAGCGTATAATGTTTAGTAAAGTATCATTTATGTCATATTCATATGTTTTTTTGTCAATACATTTAATCAAGGCAGTACTATCGTCAGCGAATAAGACCATAGGATGTTCAATGTGGCGAGGTAAATCATTTATATACAGCAAAAACAATAAAGGGCCCAGCACACTACCCTGTGGTACGCCAAACCTAATAATTCTAGCCTTAGATAAATATTTTTCTTCGCGCTTAGTTTTTAGACATATTCTAAATATTTCTGTGTGCTGCTTACGATTATTAAGGTATGATTTTAAGAGATTAAGTACATTTCCTCTGATGCCTATGATGTCTAGCTTTTTTGTAAGAATTTCGTGATCAACACAATCAAAAGCCCTCGTCATGTCCGTAAAAATTGCGCAAACTGGTATTTTTTTATCCACATTTTGCAATATGACATTTATCAAATCGTAAACAGCCGTATTTATACCTTTATTTTTTCTGAAACCCTTTTGTTCCGCACTTAAAATATTATATTTGGTTAAGAAGTTATTAACCGAGTCATAAATTAGTTTTTCTATAACCTTTGAAAAAATGGGTATTAAAGCAATTGGTCTATAATTTGCAAGATCTTCCTTATTGTTTTTTTTTTAAAGTGGCTTCACTATAGCTGTTTTTAAACTATCCGGAAATACTCCTGTACTGATACATAAGTTAACTATATGACACAAATGCAAGGCGATGTCGCCTGATACGAATTTTACAACCTTTGTTGATATACCATCATATCCAGTGCTACTTTTATTTTTTAATGATTGTATCGCTCTCATAATATCTTGCGGTACTACTGGATGCATAAACATTGATTTCGGGTTACTTGTCAAGTTCGCAGTGTCCGGTGGTTTCGTCATGTTATTTTGTGTCTGGTCAATAAAGTAGTTGTTAAAAGCGTTTGCGATATCTGTCGGGTTAGTAATGGTAGTATTTTGAACTTTAATTTGGGAAATAGGCTCAGTGATTTGGGTTTTGTTATCTATAACCTGCCATGATGCTTTCGATTTATTGCTTGAGGTGTTAATTAAATAATTATTTTGTGCTCTTTGCGTCAATTTAATAATTTTCCGAAACCTGCGCGAGTAATTTCTGAATTTATTTTTATTTTGTATGGTAAATGTTTATTTTAATTTATTTGGTCGGTGGCGGTGCTTGGGGGAGGCCTATGTCCAGCAGTGGACATCTTTCGGCTGAAATGATGCTTTGGCCTGATCATAAACACTAAAAATAAAGTATTTATTGATTAGTAGTTAAGTAGGTACTTTATTTTTAGTTAACATTATTTTGCTGATTAAAAAAAATGTTTAAGTTTCCAATTCCATTCCGTAACTCTCATGGGAATTTTCCTATAAGCGCCCCCTTTTTCCCTTAAGCTGAAACTAGTATTTTCTACTACTTATTACTTAAATGTCAATTTCTCTCCTCTCCCGGGTCCTGAAAAAAAGTTTTAAAGTTACTTTTCGATAATTTTTCATGAATATTCTAATAAATACAGACGGCCACATGCCCATGGGTGGCATTGTCTACATTACGACATAAAAATTGGTTAAACTTACCAAGCTCTAAGTTAAAAATGCACTTAACAAGTAGGTACACTAGTCATGTTAATTAAAATATAATTTTACAATTAATTATCAGAAATAATTAAAAACGAACAAAAATTTAATACATCCATAAGTAAATAAATTAAAACTATTTCTACTAGATAACTAAATGCTATAATATAATATCAATGAATATATCAATTTTTTAATTACTCACATGTTTTATAAAATAATTACAATATATATTTGGTATAACAACTAAGTAGTCAAATAAAAGCCCTCTTCTTCTCTCCTAGTTTTGCTGTCAGGGTGACAATATTTTGTAAACACACATACAATTACAATCATAATATTTTGTAAAACCTACCTACCACCTAAGTTCACATGTGGAAGCAATCCATTTATATTGAGTATCTATACCTAGTAGGTATTGCTTGTGTATAGATAAATCAACTCCAGTAGGTAATGAATTCACTTCAATAAAGGTATTGCATTCTTTTCCATTACCTACCTACATATTTAATAACAAAAAGCCTCATAACTTTTCCCATGATTTAAATAATGCCGTGACATTTTTTTTTACATATTTTTGTATGTAGGTATCCACTTTAGGTAGGTAGGTAGGTATCCTATTGTTTTAAAATAGCAATTAACAAGCAACCGTTATCTCGGAAGCGTGTCGCATTGAAAGTATTCATATCAGCTGTTAGTTAGGTACATTTTAGATAATTAAACATTTTAACTGACCGATGACCCCAATATAATTGATGGGCCATGGCTACCTACTCAAATCATCACGTTTACAAAGACTGATAGGTATGTAGTGTAAGGGCGTTGCTCAATTACTGCTCAGTAGTGATAAGCCGATAAACATTTTATAGACTACGATGTTACGATATTTATTCATATCACTTATGATTGTGAATCCCGCATACAGGTACAAAATGCCTTCAATACTACACATAGTAATATCTAATCACGTGAGGAGCTTGACGCATTTATTGCTGCAAAGTAACATTTTCTACATTAAATAAGTATGTAATTTATAGGTGTACTAGTATATCTGTCAGCGGTAACCATGCACGAGGTAGATGTATTAACACAGATTTACACAGTGCACATTTAGATAAGACTAGCAGCGGATGCACACCGGGCGCGGGCGCAACACAAAACACTCAATGGTTTTAGTCATTCAAGTTAATATGTTTGCGTAGTGAACTAGTCTCTTTGTTCCAGGAAACGTTGCCAACTCATTTGATTTGTTTGTCATATTAATGTGATTACTGTTTCAAAAGTTATCAGTTCTGTCCGCAGCGTTAACGGTGACTGTAGTGGGCTTCTTACATGTAACTTGGTAAAGATAAGCTCGAAAATGACGAAAGCTAAGCAAGTAAATACGAAGTTGAAGAAGGAAGTTGATTTTGTTCCTCCCGATGGCGGCTGGGGGTGGATGATCGTCATTGCAGCTGGATTCTCTAACGTAAGTGATTCTTATATACTTCTACATTTACATTTACCTACCATTAGTGGAGTAATAAATGAGCGTCAATTAAAATGATGAAGGCGTATAACTAAAATTCATAACAAGGCGAAATAACAACGTTGCACTCAGTGGCACTTATGTGTTTATTCCATTATATCTTTACAATCTGAGAAATTAATGGGTTTGTGTGGTGTTTAGTTTCTCAAAACTCATTAGACACCCGAATGACTCCTAATTTTACGGCTGTCAGTGGTGAACGTTTGTCAGAGATGTCACTGTGGCCTGTGGATGCCAATAGAACTTGGCACCCTCAGGGCACAGTGACATCTCTTAGAAAGTACTATAATGTTGCGGCGGTACGCGAACGGTAAGATTATACTATACAAGAATTATATTCTTGTCGAGCTTTTCCTTTATTTATGAAAATATACCGTTTTTCTTGTCTATGTGTATGTCCTTGACGCTACAAAGAATCTAAACCACAATTTACCTATGGGAAAAGAGTTCAGGTGCAGATTTATTTATTATTTTATTTATTTATTTAACGGTTTATGTACACGCATATAAACAGACAAGGAGAAAGGAACAGAAAAATACGTACAAAGGTGATGCTTAATTCTAAAGAAATCTCTTCCAGCATACCTGCGATAGGAAAGAGACAACGTGTGTAAGAGTAGAAGAGAAAATAAAATACATAAAATAAAAACACTTACATAATTATTGACTAATTTAACTATAAACATACAATATGAGAATAAACTTACATAAATACTTCTAAAATAAATATCACTAAAATATAAATACTTAATGCTACGCATTATGCTATGCTTATTGCTTACTTTTGTTTATTAACATGCTGATATCATTTTTAATTCGAAATAACATAATGAGCCTATAACATTCCCACAAATTCGACATATACACGTGCCTAAATGTTTAAAGAAAATATGGCTTCTTATCAGAATATAAAGATTATTGTGCAGATCTGTAGCGACGTATATGCACGATATCAACAATCGAGGTGTTAGATGGATTAAATTGCCACCCAATAAGTACTTATTGTTTACCAACTTAATCTTTATTTTGTATTTAATTAAGGATAAGTGCAAATTTATCGATAAACGTCAGCCTTGCGTCAAAACATTATCTTAAACATGTTTAAATTCTCACAATTTGCTATGCCCGGGAGAAAACTATCGCCACGGAAAATTCGTCTCGTATTAAAAACTCGCGAACAACCATAAAGACTCACTTTCGCGCGCATAATAACTTATTATACGAATAATTCATAGGTACTTATTGTATGATTCTCTGAGAAATTATTTCTAAACCGGTCTTAAGGAAAATATTTATGTTCAAAGTGCATAATAATCCAAGCTCCATAAGAATCAGCTGTATAAGTACACATATTACCTATTACGATCGCGAGCACTATGGGCACTATGCGGCTATGTAGTGTATTCTGATTAACATTAAATACAAGACTTAGGTGACGGCGGATAGACTAAGTAGGTACCTACACGTGGTTTTAGCTTCAAGTGGTCTATCTAGACTAGACTTAGCTGATATTCGTCAAGTATTCTCAGTAACGGATAATTGTTGAGAATTTATAGACGGGGTACTTTGAAATTCAGTTGAAATTACTCACCTAATTGACATTCGTCTTTTCCGTGTATCCGATCGGAGGTTTTCTTGTGCAAAATCCTCGTGGATGTTCTCCGCTCTGTGATGGGCAAAGGGGGCGTCAGAATCTTCTTCCATACTTATTAAAAAAAATACAACCGAATTGAGAACCTCCTCCTTTTTGGAAAGTCGGTTAATAAACTAGCGACCCGCCCCCGCTTCGCACGGTTTTTTACGACTTGACAAAACATCGAGATTTCTTAGTTATAATTTTAATATTAATGTAAGTATTATACACATAAACCTTCCGGAATAAATTCTCTAAACGATGGTGAAAACCTCGCGGTCATACAGACAAACACGAAAAGCGACTCTAATTTATAATATGTATAGATATATTGATTTAATAAATAAAAATCTTTATTGCAGACCACATGATCCATAAAAAAAAACACGACAAAAAAAAATAAAAAAAATAACACACAAATTAAAAATAACAAAAATTCTAACTTTAAATTATAATTAAAATCAGAATCAAAATCCAAAAATCTAAAAATCAAAGTTTAAAAAAAAAAAAAAATTAATTAAAGTTGCGTTTCGTGTATGTGACCGCGTTGTTCTTCTTACCTACGCATCAGCATTGTTTAGAAAATTTATTCGGGAAGGTTAATCTTACTAGCTAGCAGTTACTGAATACTAGACGGTGTTTCTCCTCCACCCTATTAACTAAAGAATCGGGAACGCATTTGCAATCTTCTGCAAAGGGGATGCCACTACTTTCTCTTCCTAGGATTTTGACGTCAATTCCTGAATGTTTACAAGTACCCAAACAGTCAATACAAAAGTTATAGGTACGTACCAAAGCTAAATGTTTTTGCACGTGATTTGTGTGACTAGGTAATTGTATAGCAATTCGCTGTAAGTACAGAGAATCCTTATGTGCTGCTATGAGTCGTATGATGACGGTATAAAATAATAATTACTAGACAGAGGCACTGTATGTATAAAGCGTTTATGTATACAAATTAATTAGACTATATTTATAGATCCTAGTACTTGCCTTCTGCAGTTCTTGAGTGGAAATAAGCATAGAATAAATAAATACAATTTCGGGGCGTGTGATACACACCCCATTTAGGTTTAAAGAATTTATTCTCATAAGAACAATATATAGGTTCACTTACAATGAGATTAAATCTAAATGAAATACATTTTGCGTTTACAAATGCATTTTTCAGGTGCGTGCTGGTTATACAAACAAAATTTAGGTAGGTAAGAAGTTGCTAACATTAATTGATAGGTATGCGGTATGACTACATTTTATGAATATGATTTTTTAATTTCATTTTGAATAAGTTAATGTTGTTACAATCTTTTACGTCATTTGGCAGGTCATTATACACTGTGCTCCTTCGAACAATATGGTTTTTTTTACCATAGTTAGTACGAGCTTGTCTTCGTTGTAATTTATTTTTATTTCTTAGGTTGTGTGATATTGTTTTTTCGTGTAATTGTAAATTGGATTTCATTACTTTGTTTCACTTCTATAAAAAGAAAAATAAAGAAAGTAAATACGTTTATTTGCGGTATCTAAACATGATGCAAAGAAAGAACAAATACACGAAATGCAACCTTATGTGGGACAGCCCAAACGCTGGTAATCAGCGACAGCCAGCGTTGACGTGATGACGTCAACCGGTGCAGCATATAATAAAATAACAATAACAAAATAAGAAATAAAAAAGCGACAGCCAGCGTTGACGTGATGACGTCAACCGGTGCAGCATATAATGAAATAACAATAACAAAATAAGAAATAAAAAATAAAATAAATACAATACTAAGAAAGCACTCTTTTTTCTACGAACTTCGCATACCTATAGAGCATAGCATAAGAATGCAAATGCGTTCCCAATAAATTCCTCAGTCAATAGGGACGAGGAGAAATACTATGGGGTTTTTAGTCACTAAGATTTTACGAATAAGTATTAATCTTTGTATAATGGTCTATTTCAGCTGTCCGCGCTGCCGATACTGCAGCAGTTTGGGCTCCTGTTCCGGGACAAGTTCGCACGCCTCGGCATCAGCAGCTCTGAGACGACCACTATAATCAACATGAACTCTGCCCTGACCTCTTGCGTCGGTGCGTGACGCGCCTTGCATGGTAACTTTCTGATACCATACCGGCCCCTTCGTATTAGCTGTCATTTACCTATAAATATCTATGCCTACATCATTACCAACAAATACACTACAAATCACGAGTTGTTAAGAAAATTTGTTTATTTACATTGTACAATTAACTACGAGGATTTAAAAGTTATCTAAAGTTATCATTGTGTACTTGTAATTTCACAGTAAATACATTAAACAATATTTAACATTCTGATATTGCAATACCTACATTAATCTATCGTTCAAAGAGCAAAAATTTGAACTAATTATTGATAAACACAATGAGAATGTTTTTAATTTTACCCTTATCAAAATATTTAGATTTCGTACTTATCTCATTATTGTCATTGCCGTTGGTTCCGGCTGTCATTCGTGAATCTTTGACAGTCGCTAGGCAGATGTGTGACTTATCCTTGCACAGTCATGCAAATATTTTTAAATGCCAATTTGCGATGCTAATTATATAAGTTTTCGTCTGCTTTGTTTCAGGTCTAGCAAATGGTCCTTTATTTAAAACATTCACCTACAGACAGGTGTCTATGACTGGAGCAATATTTGTCTTCATATCCCTGATTCTGACTACGTTTTCGTATAACTTCATCACCTATCTTGTATCATTCTCAATCTTGTACGGTAAGATATTACAAAACAAGTCTTATTTTTAATTAAATGTTGAATCTGGATTATAATTTATTCGCTATTTGCATATTTTCAGGTGCTAGCTATGGTATAAGCAGTTCGGCAAATGCCCTCGCCTTAAATACTTATTGGAAAAACAGAAGAAGATTGGCCACAGGACTATCATGGACGACGACCGGCCTGGGGCCCATTTTATGGCCACATATCATCACCGCCCTGTTTGCGGGCTTTGGAGAAACGGGAGCCATCCTTATCATAAGTGGAATTTCCTTGCATGCCTTGGCTGGCGCTCTTTTATTGCAACCAGTAGAATGGCACACTAAAAAACCAAAAGATGAAGATCAAGAGAAACTGCTGAAAGTAGACACCAAAGATGATAAAACTGAAAATAAAAAACAAGAGAGCGGATATTTTAGTCAAGTTTCAAAGTTCAAAAATTTAAGTGCATTTTCAAGCCAGTATCTTTACAATGAAGATGACCCAGTCAATCCTGGCTACGAAATTACCGACCCCGGTATACCAATGATGTTACGTGCGAACGATGGTTATTTCAGTAAATCTCGGCAGTCGAAAAGTAGACTCTCTTCAAGAGAAGGCTCGAATAAAAATTCACAAATGAATTCACGGCTTAATTCAAAAAAGCCATCAATGACAAATTTACTTGAAAGTCGTTCCCGTAAATCGTCCACATTGTATTTAAATGAATCTAAGAAAAACTCGACAGCTAACCTAGGAGCTTTGGCTCAAGAACGTGATCGTTCTCGTAAATCCTCAACATTGTACTTAAACGAGTCTAAGAAAAACTCGTCAGGTAATTTATTAACAGTGGCTCAAGATCGTGATCGTGATCGTGATCGTTCTCGTAAATCGTCAACATTGTACTTAAATGAATCAAAGAAAAACTCTTCAGCTAATTTAGGTGCTTTGGCTCAAGAGCGTGATACTTACAAACCTAAACGGAAAACGTCTATAACATTAGAGACACAGATTCCAGAATCAGAAATAGAAGACTGTCCTACACTTAAGGCTCCTCAAGATTTGAAAGCCGACGAAAAGGCAGTTGTGGAAAAAATTGATCCAGCTGATGCCAAAGATATAGCCGATAGAGCGGAAAAACATTTTGTTGGAAGCAAAAGCATTAAATCTTTTAAAATGGATGGGCAATATGGCGAAAAGTATAATAAGGATAACCACAGTAACGTCTCGCTTAAAATTCAAAAAGAAAATGAAGAAAACGATGAAAAGCAATATCTGAAAGATAATCACAGCAATCAGTCGTATCGTACACGGCACAGAAGAAAATCGAATAACTTCAATTATGAAAGCGAAGTATTAAAACAAGCATCTTTAAAATTGGAGCAATATTTAAAAGAAAGCGAAGACAAAACTGAGAAGATGAAACTATTGATGACACAAAAAATGGAGGAAAATGACAATGATGATGATGATGATGACGTATTTGAGGAAAAGAAAAAAGATGAGATCGAAGATGAGGAAGATAAAGATGACGAATTGACATTTTGTCAAAAAGTTTACCTGTTCTTTGATTTAGATTTATTAAAGGATTATACTTTCATTAACTTGATGTTGGGCATAACTCTAGCTAATTTTAATGAGCTAAATTTTTCGATTTTGACTCCATTTATTCTCGGTGACTATGGGAAAAGTAAATCTGAAGTGGCTCTGTTTATGTCACTTTTGGCTGGAGTAGATATTTGTGTCAGGTTCTGCATTCCGTTCGTTGCTGGTAAAATCGGATGGGACAACAACTCATTCTTTCTTTTCGGAGTGATGACGATGGCTGTGGGAAGAGTAGGTAATATACTCTTATTTTATTTTGTAATTGTTTTGATACATGATTTCAATGATTGAGTGCAAATAGAGGTTTTGATTTGTTGCTTTCCACCTAAAGGTGCTGATTATTTAACAGCTGATTTTTCGGGGGTAGACACAGACCTCCCCGAACACGGGTCAAATTAAGCTTAGCTAGCGAAACTCCGCAGACGTGACGTAATGGGTATCGAAAACTAAACAAGATAAAGCAAAAAGAAACGATTTAGCATCTCATACTTCAAGTAACAACAACACCAGCGGTCTTCGACCCCAATAAAAAAATCATCAAATCTTTTATATTTTGTCAAGAGCGTTAATCCATAAAGTTGGCAACGTCGCAAATACATAGCTGTCAAATATTTACCTGTTTTAATTAATTTGGCAATATTACTGTATGGGAATAAGAACTATGGCTAACACTGAATTTGATGTTGTAACCATTTTAGGTGTAAAAAAGGCATTTGGAAAGTTAGGTACCAAATACTTTATTAAAAAGGCATTTGGAAAGTTACCAAATACTTTATTTTACATCTAAAACTAATAAATATTCGGTGTTACGATATTAATTATTGCATTTCATAATCAACATTTTAGTTCACTAGATAGCCATATTTCTTATTTCCATACAGTACCTACCTAATATAGCCAAATCAATCAAAACAGCAAAGAATTGTACAGCTGTTGCCCACTTTACCCATCACGTCTGCGGAGTTACGCTATCCAATTTAATTTGACAATGTACCTAGTACATTACCTGGTACATAGTAAGTTGATGAAGAAAAGCCATCAAAACTTCTTATAACGACCTCAATCTTCTTTCAGTTCTGGCGTACTGTCAGAAGTACTATGTGGTCATTTTGGTGGCTGTGATGATTGGCTTCGGGAAAGGACTTCGAACCGTGTTCATGGCCTTGGTCATACCGACTCATGTTCCCCTGCATAAGCTGCCAGGGGCTACAGGAATTCAATTGATTACAGCTGGGATGGTTTACCTTTCTCTTGGACCTATTGTTGGTAAGCAGAATTCTCATTTTTTTTTTTACTAAATTTTCCTTTATCTTTTATGCTTTGCCGAAGCTATACTCCATTTGTAATAAGGTTACATATTTAACTAAACCTTTTTTACAGTCAGTTCAATCGATTTTGACTTCTATTGCGTCGGTGGCATGACAAATTGCAGCTGCAGTAAAAAGTTGGTATTGTAACCACTTTTTTGCTGTTAATGCCATCCTTATACCTACGGTATAGAAGTCAGAATCGGTTGAACGGACTGTGAAAAAGGTTTGTTTAAATATCTACTCTTATTTCAAATGGAGTATACAGGGTGTCAGGGATATCGACGCGAAAACTTTTACCATGAAGTTAGTACATGATTCTGAATCAGCAGATTTTTTAAAAATAACCGACTAATGTGGCAACTCAGGGGGTTCAGAATCATGTACTGAATCCATGGTAACAGTTTTCGCGTCGATGACCCTGACACCCTGACGCCCTGTATAGTACCTATTAAATCAATTTAGTTAATAGCATTATTTTCAGGAATTACAGAGTATTTTTCTATTTCCAGGTTGGATCAAAGACAATGCTTCAACAGCAGTGACGCTGCATTGTCTGAACATATTCACTTGGCTAACCGCCCTATCCTGGGGACTTGAGAAATTCATCACAGCACGACGACAGAAAACTGACGAACAAGACGTTGTTAAAGCCTAATTATCTTTAGTCTATTTTATACTTATTTTATTACAATAATATTACTTTTCTTTGCGTTTTATTTTACTTGAACAAACTACTCCGATTGCAAAGTTATCGAGTTTGCAGAACTGGAAGTGCATTGACAGAGCGTCGACATTAGTTTCTTTTATGTCCCATCAAAGAAGTTCATATCTAACCAGTTTCAAAACAAAATCCCGTGAACACGATGACCACATCTGTTACCAGCCCGACGCTGCCGAGCGCTGCAAGCAAGAATAGTCCTTACGGTGGTTAGATATGAAGTTCTTCGATGGTACATTATTTTAATGAAATACTTACATCGTAAAATTATTATCGTTCGCATTGGGCATGTACTTGACCATAAATGATTTTAGTTGTTTGTTTACTCACAAGTTATTAAAGCCAGATGTTACACAAATGTTCGATATGAGAGATAAAAACCAGAACCCTAAAATTATACGAATGGACACAGTAGGTACCTACCTACCTAGTTGACATGTTTTCTGCGAGTGATTCAGCTGGGCCATCCGGTGTCACGCGAGGCTGTTTTTCTACATAAAAACCGCGGGAATAGTTTTGGGTTTACGCCTCTCAAAAGAGATCCATTAATCGTAGGTAAGTAGACACTGTTCATGCTGCAGTACTTAGTTGATAACTTTAAAAGCGAACTTCATTTTAAAAACTGCCTTGTAGGTTTAGTGGTCTGGATTTGTGCCCGCTTGATTGCAATAGGCTCGCCCCCTATTTCATGGGACTTAAACATAACTGGTGAAATGTGGGTGTACTATAGCTACATGAAATGAAATGAAATTGTTTATTCTGTAAATAGGATACTTTTACACGTCATATAAAAAAATATAAAAAAATAAGCTAGATGAGGTCGGCGTTTCCTATCTGACTACTCTGAGAAGAAAGGCCGAAACAAACTCAGAGGTCGTAGTCTCTTTTAAAGTCCAGACATAATCTTGGTCAAGTCATATGAGGACCATGTAGATTAGTGTCTGAAATGTTCTTTTGAAAAAACCACACAGATTTGAGTGGACCTGTCCAGTCAGTGCATTTGCATTTGTCAGTAATCGTGGAGCTCAACTCAAAACTTAGAGAGCTATAATACCAAAATTCGGCGAACGATACCAAAGAAAGGATATTTGGGTAGGCCGCATCAACTACTCAAACTGCCAGACCATCAATAAAACTAACTGAGAAAGAAAATATAAATGAAAGAAAAAATAAATAAAGAAATATCTACATAGTCCTCACATTCACAATAATCAAAATTAAATCAATACATAATTAAAATGTACACGTCTGCCTAAGACTTCGGGGATTACAGGCGTGATGTTATGTATTTAAAAAACCGAATAAAAAGGTGCTGTCAGCAGTCAAAGGTTTTCAGTACCTACCTACGCGAAAAAAGGTGTTGTTGGTTGGAGTTCAGTGGTTGGGCGATAGAGAACCCTTTGGGGATCCTCCAGCATAAATACTTAAGGAAACGATGAAACGATATTTACCTATACAGTTATAGACAAAAACTACTATTAAAACTGTCTTTAAATCTGCCAGCATTACACCATAAAAGAGGATAATTGTCTATCTAGTTATTCCAGCCTAAGAATGGCTCACACACTCGACAAATAGATTTACAGCGAAATGAAGGAAATATCCTTTGTGTGGCTACTATGGACCAATGATGCATCATTGGTTAATAGCCGCCGGATTTTGATTAACCCTTGTCGCCCGTACTCGAACAATGACAGAGTTAACAGGTCAAACGGAATTCGTCACGGCGCGGACGCTTCTTTTTGACGTGTGTGCCCTTTAAGAGTACAATGCATTTAAAAATAAATGACAAGTGCGAACAGTGGTTTGTTAATTTGACGTAATTGAGTGTTGTGTCTGTTATATATAATGTGTTTTGTGCCAAACTGTTGGTTATTTAATTTAATCATTTTTTGGAAGTGGTGATGTACTTAACCAGGTACCTAGTTGATCATTAATTAGAAATGACCCATATTTTTATCGTTCACTAGACAACTAAGAATGTTCGTGTTATCGATAGTGCCAGTGTTTGTAACTTAGCAATCATCAGCCGAGTGTAGGTGAATTAAACATTATTTCATAGGCACTTTAATGTAAATAGCGCCTGTCGTTTTCATATAGCAATATTTAACCAACAGTCAGAACCTAAACTGCATAATTATGGTTATAAAATACAAGACAACAAATATGATTCAAATGCCTTTCTGGCACCTACTCTGCTGCTGTAGATGTAGCTGTAGAACGTCAAGTGAAATCTTTATTCGATGATTTTCCCCAACACTCTTGTACATAATGTGCAAGATTGCAAAATGAGGTCATACCAACTACAATCATATGAATTAGTTAGATGGCTATTAATGATACATATAGGATTTAATGATAAAATAGTTTCAACATTACCTAGAAGTTAAACAAGATATAAGTACCTTGGTAGATATACTAAAATAAAGTAAGTATGTGTATGTTACCTATGAACTATTTAGGAAAACTTCAAAATATTCAAATACAACTCCCCAAAATTAGATTTTAAAATACTGTTAAAATTTATTTTCCATTAATAAGAAAAGAGATTTTATCGTTGAAACGATAATCCAGGTTAAAACTTATTCTTAATTATATTTTATCAAAAGATTATGAAAGATAAAGAAATTAACACAATGCGTGACCAAGCAATCAGGGCTTAGGTTAACGAGAATACAATTTCAGCAGTTTAATCATCCGTCATCCATCAAGTTGAATGTTAATTATGACCTATAATTACTTAATCATGTTACGGATTACTTTAACTGTTTTGCATTGTGACCCGAATAGCTCCTTATCAATGCAACACACCTATGTAAGTAAGTATTTACTAACGCATTCACACAAATAGTTATGACAAGAAGCAAAAAGTATTTATAAAAAAAATGGGACTTTCTTTTACTTCACAGCTATAATTTCTAATCTATATACTTAAGTAGATATCTACAAACATAACCGGAAAATTATTTAAACAATCATTACCAACAGGTAGGTATTAAAAATCATCTGTCCGAAAGGGATATCGCGACCCCGGCACACAGGCAACGGAAGGAACACGGGTGGGTTTTAGTCAGTCTGACACGCCCTCCCACTCCGCTCAGAGCGGGAGAAGTTATTTGATAATTTCCCAACATCAAAAAAAAAAAAGGTATTAAAAATCATGTTATGTACTGAAATTCTTTGAGCATTAAATTAAGCTAAAGTAAAGAATCATCACGCCTGTATTCTCGGAAGGGTTAGGCAGAGGTGTATCTATAGTACACCCACATTTCGCCAGTTATGTTTAAGTCCCATGTAATAGGGGGCGAGCCTATTGTCTAGGGGGCAACATCGTTAGGTACCTACTAATGTAAATTTTTAATAAAATATTTTTTTTAAGTTGAATCAGTAAACATTAATATTTTATTTTATTGGTAATGTTTTTTTAAACAAAAATTGTAAAAAAAATATTGGTTATTTCAGGATAATTTGGTAAGTTTGTAAATATTATGCAACAATAACTGAGCAAAATAATGTTTCAGAATACCTACGCCAATTTTCAGGTTAAAAAGCGAAAACCCGAGAATCATTTTTAAGACCTTTGAAATGAGCCCAAAATAACATTAGCTAGATCTACATTGATTCTGATAATTTTCTAAGATAGACCTAAATACGTGTGAGCTAGTAATAACATTTTAACGATAACGAGACACATTACTAAAGTCAAAGTGATAACGAATGTATATTTGCTATGCGCCTACAGTGACTGTGTCTAACATATCATGTAGACAGTGCTACGAACATTCACGTATTTGTTGCTATTCAATTTGAAATTGAACTAAGGGTCAATAATCTGTGTAGAAAAAAAGAGAAAAAACTTCCCAAGTGATGGAAAATGTGCATTGTTTGTGAATTGACTTATATAATTATTTAAACAAAAGTTTTGATTGAAGAAATGTGATTAGTGATTCTGAACTCAAAATGTCGAATGTTGAAACAAATAAGGTTCCCCCCGACGGGGGCTACGGGTGGGTTGTGACCATAGCTTACGCTATGAATAATGTAAGTATAATTTTAGTTACTAATCATACATTAATACTATATCTACAAAGTTATATTAATCTTGTTTTGCAAATTTGAAAGCTGAAAAGGTGCGTTTAGAGACAATACAATATCAATTGGATGTGAATAAAGAGTTCATTTTATGACCGTTTTATTTGATAAACATTAATTCAGTAAATTAGTTCCAAGCACATGATATTGTAATATTATCACCAAGACGCCTCTTATCAATTAAATACTGTGTTTTATTATGTGTTACTTCGTTAAGTAGGTACACTCTTAAGTTTGAGGAGTGAATAAAACCTACACTATTGAAAAATGGAGAGACCATGTCGGGATCCCCCCACGGGCTCTTGTTGTATCAGGATATTAACAAGCAGTGTAGGTTTGGTTCACCCCTCCAACTTGCCATACAAAATCTGTCATACACTCGCAGTGACGAGATCATTGCAACGTTTTTAAAATAGACTTAGGCCCCAGCCAGCAGCGCTGTCTTCTTATCTATAGTCCAAAACGGACTGAAACATCTATACTAAGAGCAGCTCTCCTCTGCTATCAGCTACTGTTCTTTCCTGTTATCTCGCGAATAAAGACTTTCTACGAGATGACCTACCTAGGCATCATCTCTGAATCTATTTTAATTATCGCTCATTGTTTTGATTTAAGAGTTAAAAAACATTAAAAGTTTGAACACAGATTTACCAAACGTGGTAATGAAAGTGTTGCATCATGAGTGAAAACTTGTTTACTTTAATATCAAAAATTATTACCAGAGATCACTTGTAATATTCTCCGCATCATCATCAGCCCTCAACATTCTACTGCTGAACATATAGACCTCTATAATCCTAAGCCATTCTCAGCTACTCTCATGCGGCTGCCATCAGCTACTCTGTGAAGATCTTCTCTCTACCTAGATATCCTACCCCAGGTACGTTTACCGATTCGCGGTCTCCACTCAAGAACACGTCTACCCTAATTATCATCAGTTCTACGAGTAATATGACTGACCCATTGCCACTTTACCTGCCTTATTCTCCAAATGTGGCTGCAATTTACTGCGGGGGTGTAATAAGACTACTAAGTGTAGGACGTAAAAAGGATGTCCTCAGTGCCTGCTGATAACAACAAACCGTATTCACCATTTCTCCTGCCAATATCACCATTTCTTCTGGCAAGCGTGGTGATCTTTTTGATCGGTCGTTCCCAGTCCGATTTCCTGCGTTTTCACGCAGTGTTATGATTTAAGATGCTAACTTCATAGAGGATATTTAGTTTTAACTGTTAATCTAGATACAAACTGACTTAGTGCACTTTTGCAGTGACCTAGACTAAGCAAGGAAAAATATTTGATAACCCATATTTTCCTTCTTGTTGAATTGTTTTGCCAAAGTTCTCAAGATTATATTTTACAACTACGATAACTCCATCGCGAAACTATTGATACGTTACCTTTCACAATAAAATGATTTTAATGCAGGACTGAGCGTAAATATACAGTAATAAACCAATAACCTATGGCACATTTGATAAAGTTTCGACAAATTCATAATTATTAATTGATTGTCTTATCTCAATAGACTCTTAGCTCACTGGTATAGTTATAGACTACTCAATTTCATTACCTTTTACGAATTGTATTGTATGAATAATCATAATCTTTTTAAATGTCTAGATAGGTACTTTTCATATCGTTCATGATTGAATTAAGTATGTTATCACATTAATTATGATTTTGACGTAACATCGCTCATTTTAATCAGCGTAGTCATTTATATCCAAAACTATTTGCGAATTTTCCGGTCTAATTATAAATAGTAAAGAAATAATACGTTCTCACATTTTTTACTAAACATTTTTAAATCATACAAGATTTATAAAAAAAATTGGTAAGGGCGAAAAAGTAGATATAAAAGAAGGCAAAGGAAGCGAACCAATTTTGGTATGAGAATACAGAACTGTAATCTTTTATTCATCAACTCAGTTCTCACCTTGACTCGTTCGTTTAAAATTAGTTCTAAACACATACTTCTATGGAACTATGGAACTCTGCAGCACGATTCATGATCTGTTTTCCCCAAGCACAGTCCAGTAAATTTTTCGGAATTTGTCTATTTTTCATTACATGACTATTTATATGATATACTTTATATATTTCGACCGACCGAATCATGACGATAACGAATTAATTGTTTTTCAGGTGGTTGTTCTTCCCTTAATCACTGGTTTCGCTTTGGTATTGAACGATTCCGATCTGACCACTACACAAGTTACCTTCGTAATTGTATTAAATCATAGCATTGGAATGCTACTGTCGTTTTTCGGAGGACCCTTATTAAGTCGCTTCGGGTACAGAAAGATCGCCGTGTTGGGCGCCATATTTATATCAGGTGGTCTAATGATTATGTCAGCAGCAACTGAATTTTGGCAATTTATTTTATCTTACAGTATTATATGTTGTAAGTACTCATATCTGGCTGATAACTTTCATATGTTTGGATTTCATTGCGATATGAAACCTGATATCATTTTTAATTTCAGCGATGGGTGTAGCTGCAATTATGGGAGCGTTTACACTAGCAATAAATTCATTTTTCAAAGAGAAAAGAGGAAGAGCCGTTGGAGTAGGCATGTCTATCACAGGACTGGGGTCGATATACATGCCTTTACTCATGAGTTTCTTGATGTACACTTACGGATGGAGATACGCAGTATTAATTTTAAGTGCAATTTGTCTCCATTCACTTGTAGCTGCTTGTTTACTTAGACCCGCTAAATGGTACTTAAAAGATCCACCCACATCAGAAGAAGCGGTGCCTCTAAATACGGAACCTGAGGTAGAGCTTATTAACGGCAATGTAACTGTTGGTATGATTATTTTATTATTCAAATGTTATATGTTCAGAATTTTTAGTGCAACATTCTATTGTCACGAAAATTGTTGCAGGTATTGCCTCACTACCGCCGCACCTAGAAGAATCTGCAGAAAACGGTGTGATCCCGTCAAAGAGTCTATCAATGAGATCCCTTACTAGTAACTCAAGTCTTCAAACCCGAAATGCCATTTCACACCCTGATATACGAAACAAATTGCCAGATGCGCCCCTATTAGAGTCCCGATACAAGTGGTGGGAGTCTCAAGAAATTAATCTTAGCAGTTCCATAAATATTTTTAACGAAACAGAAAATCTGAAAAACACAAATACTCAAGAAAAGGAAATTGTCAAAGAAAAGGAGAAAAAGGGTTATATGGATCATTTCATTCAGTTCTTCGACCTGACACTTTTGAGTGATCCAATATTCGTAAACATTATATTTGGTCTATCAATAGCCGCTTGCGTGGAAACAAACTTCTCACTGTTGTTGCCAATCATTCTCAAAGACATGATGCAGTTTGAAACAGCAGATATAGCAAAACTGATGTCAGTCATAGGCTTTTCGGATACGCTATTTCGATTTGTGTCACCATTTATCGGAGAATGGTGTAACAAGTCACCACGTGTCATGTACATGGTCAGTTTACTGATGATTATCTTCGTCAGAAGTAGTAAGTACCTTTTTATTTTTAAACAAAATCAGGTCTGTTTCAGGAATAACCCGAAGATAAATATTTATCAGCATAGGTTTAGTGTAAATGAACGTCTGCATCATTGTTCTGAGTAATTGATAAAGGCGTACAAACTCATACAAACAATACTTTATTTCTTTCTGTTTTATGTTCATCAATGTCGTTTATATATACTCGTAGGTTGTTAAACTCTTTGTATGTAAATGTATTTAAATGTTCAAAATATCATTGATGAATGGCGAGCATTTGTGTCTTTTAGATTTATAGACTGATACCCTTGGATAGCGAAAGTTATTTACGGTCATTTTGTTTGTTACCTTATGACTTATTATTGTCATTATTGTCAAAGTCAGCTTATATGTCATCGTACAGGTACAGAAAACTTTAACTTGTTCTTGGTACTGTTAGTTTTTGCTATCTATGAATCTTACCTCAGTTACTTTTCAAGTTTGCACTCGATAGAATTGTAGTTCACCTGTAGTTAGTTTATGAAGAGCACCTAGTTTTAAAGTTCCCATACTATTTTTCAGTGATGCTGTTCACAACGTCCTTCATGGGCATGTTGTTCGTGTCGCTGGCACTCGGCATTACGAAGGCTATGAGGACCGTGTACGTGAATATCGTGATCCCCAACTACGTGCCCATCCACAGACTGGCCTTCGCTTCCGGGATCCAAATGTTCTTCAGTGGCATCACCATCTTCACTATCGGAACCTTATTGAGTAAGTGTACTTAAGTTGCTGTTGACTGATAAAATATTATCGGTTACTGTCGGTACTGTGGATTTAAAAATCGTTTATTATTAGGCCATTATGCAAAAGTTACTAAAATACTATGTCTACTACTTTATTTTGGTAATAGAACGTGTTATTATAATAACTACATGTCATGACTAGTTCTCGCATGTAACGATTTCCGCGGCCAACTGATAATATTCGTCCAGACTTGCAACATAATATGCAATTAAATTAAACATAATTATGTGCTACATTAGATACATGAACAACACATAATTATCTAGACAGAGTGCGACATGGATCTAAATAAACTTGGTGAAATAGAGACCTAACATGTAGTATTAGGTGAGTGTTGTGGTGTCGATGTCGTGACATGACGTGACACTAACCTGACTCTGTCAGTTTATTGCTGTGATCTTAGACCTTTGTTTGGCTTCTAATTGATGCCAGACAAAGCCGGGTGCCAGAACATATATATTTAATACTTGTATACAGAGTAAGAAATCTTTGTGAGGTAGATTTTCAAATGATCACCACAATTTTGGTAACATATTAAGTTCGTTGTTATCCTCAAAAAACTTTCACAATTTGCGTGAGACGATGAAAATTTTTGTCTAGATTTATCACACTGTTTGTCCTTCTTTCCGGAGAGATAAAATTCCTTATTACTTGTTTATAACATTTTTAACCGACTTCAATAAGGCACAATTCGACTGAATGCTTTTTTTTGGTATGTTTATTACACGATTACTCCGCCAATTATGAAATAATTTTGATGATTCTCTTTTTGTTTGGTAGGTCATACTTCAAAGGTGGTCCCATATAAATTTGATTAACCTTGCCTGGGTAGTATTTGAGTTGGCTTCAATAATACGTATTTTTCCCACTTAGTCTATATGAATGATGTTATATATTCCTGTTACTTTAATTTACATAGCAGGTCAGTCTGGTATTTAAATTTGTGTGGGGTAGGTACCAACAAAAAAATTAAAAAAAAAACTCTTTACAAAAAAAAATACTGACTTCAAAAAAACATGAAAAAGTGCAAAATATCTTTAATTTCGGAAGTCGGTGGCAAAACACGAAAATACAGAACCCTTTAGACACTTGCACTTTTTCGTGTTTATATTTGTATATTTGTAAAAAAAAAATTGTCTTTTTAATTTCAGCTCGTGTGCGCGAGGCTTCTGGTTCCTACATAATGCCAATCATCGTGTTAAACTTTGTCACACTAATAACAATTATATCTTGGAGTGCAGAGTTCCTGTACTTCAGATTAAAAGACAGAACAAAACCCGAACCTGAACCTGTAACATAGTACCTTTGTATAATAGTTTAAGTATATTTTATCTCGATCAAAGTTACAATGTGTTTAATTTGGGAGATCAGTAAAAATGAAGTTACGATGAATTAATTAATTTATAATTCAAGAGATCAGTAAAAATGAAGTTACGATGAATTAATTAATTTATAATTCAATATTTACAAGAATCGATCACTGCTAATACTCAGTTTTATTTCAATTTTAGATATTACACATTACTTGAAAATATACAGGGTGACAGGGACATCGACGCGAAAACGGTTACCATGGATTCAGTACATGATTCTGATCGCCCCTGCGTTGAAATTTTTCGTCGGTTATTTAATAAAAAAACAGTTGTTCCATACATTTTGACCGCGTAGGTATTGCACTTTTCTATAAAACAGCAGATTTTTTTTAAATAACCGACGTTGCATTTCTCTGCACGGGGATTCAGAATCATATACTGAATCCATGGTAAAAGTTTTCGCGTCGATGTCCCTGACACCCTGTATATACCTACTTAAATAAAGCTAAAGTATTATAGAGGATGGATATTTAATGATTACATTTAAAATCAATGAAATAATGTTTAGTGATTTACCACAGACGGACAGACAGACAGACAGACACACGAGTGATCCTAGAAGGGTTCCGTTTTTTCCTTTTGAGGTACAGAACCCTAAAAAACTGAGACATTATTTTACTTTACAGCTATAAATTCTAATCTATTTACTTAAGTAGCTACCTACCGACATAACCGGAAAATAATTAAAACAATCATTATCAATGGGTAGGTACTAAAAACCATGTTATTGAAATTCTTTGGGCATTCAATTAAGCTAAAGTAAAAACACCGGCCAAGTGCGTCTCGGACCACGCACAATGAAGGGTTCCGTAGTTGGGATGAATTGGAAACGTGTTCTCCCATACATCGATATACGTCTCGGTCAATTCTCCAACTGCAAATGTAAGTTTGTATTAGCCTTTTTTGTTTATGTGATAAAACTACAAATTATCAGTTTTCGGACTTTTTTTTTACTTGTTCTATGCGACCTTGCTTCCTGTCTGCAAATTTCATGATTCTAAGTCACCGGGAAGTACTTACCCTGTAGGTTTTGATTTATTTTTGAGTATAAAAATATTTATATATTATTTATTTAATACTTCAAGCACAGAAATGTACAGAGGCGGACTTAATGCGATAGATATTTATGGCCGTATTTTTTTACTGCGCTGATTTAGAGCTCCAGGGGAACATAGCTACGTATTTGATATTAATTTCAACTTGATACGAACGCGTTGCTGAGAAAATTGGTCTTGGCCATAACTATATTTCTATGGTCGTGACAGACTGACGAACGGACAAAGAAGTGATCCTATAAGGGTTCCGTTTTTTTCATTTTGAGGTACGGATCCCTAAAAATCAACATCGTTAAGATAACATCACGCCTGTAATCCGCGAAGGGTTAGGCAGCGGTGTAGGTACCTATAGTACACCCACAATTCGCCAGTTATGTTTAAGTCCTATGTAATAGGGGGCGAGCCTATTGCCTAGGGGTAACATGGTTAGGTACCTACTAATGTTAATTTTTAACAAAATGAAATTTTAAATTTGAATCAGTAAGTTAATAGTTTATTACATTTGCCTATCTATGTATTTTATAGGCACCTACGACCAAATTGATAAGAAAACATTAATGATTTTAACAGGAAAATTAGGTAAGTATGTAAATATTATGCAACAATAACTGCGCAAAAAAATGATTCAGAATACGCCAATTGTCAAGTTAAAGGGGGAAACCCCGAGAATCATTTTTACAAAAATAACATAGCTAAATCTGATAATTTTCTAAGATAAACCTAAATACGTGTGAGCAAATAATAACATTTTAACGATAAAGAGACACATTACTAAAGTCAAAGTGATTACGAATGGCTATTTGCTCCGTGTCTGTGTCTAACATAACATCTCTTCACGTATTTGTTGCTAATCAATTTAATCTGAAACTTTACTAAGGGTCACTAATCTCTGAAGAATAAACATCCCAAGTGATGGAAAATGTGCAAATTTTGATTGAAGAAATATGATTAGTGATTCTGAACTCAAAATGTCGAATGTTGAAACAAATAAGGTTCCCCCCGACGGAGGCTACGGGTGGGTTGTGGCCATAGCTTACGCTATGAATAATGTAAGTACAATTTTATTACTTATCATACATTAATACTATACAAAGTTATATTAATGGGTTTGACGCATTTGGTGCACATCTCAACTTGTACACCATGCTCAAATGGTGAAAGTAGCAACTGGTGCAATTCTCATATGGCACACTTCGCAACTGGTGCACTTCTCAATTGGTGCACTTCGCAAAAGGAGCACTTTTTAAGATGAGTGGAGATTTGGAAAAATTGTCTAAAAATGAAGGAATCTTTGGTTTTGCGTAAGAAATTTTCTTAAAAATACAATCAACAAATACCTTTCAAGTAGGTACACACTTACTTAAACTTAAACAATGTTCAATAATAATATTAAAAGTCACATTAAAGTAATAAAAAAAATATGTAAGAAAGATTTACCTACTGCAAAATAATTATAACAAAACAAAAATAATTTTAATTAAACTCTACATAATCACTGTAACATTTTTTTTAAATAAATAAAGTCTCTCGGCAATAATAAAAATATAATTATGTAACAAAAAATTTGATTTACAGCAAAAAGTTCATAATAAAGACATGATATAATATCATATTAGGTATATCAATAACCTTTATAATATTATAATTTAACTGCACTTCTTTTAGTTACAGTTATTATTATTAATTAAATAAAAGCTTTAAATTAAATCATAACCTGCTTCTCAAAAACAGGTTAAAAATAATATCGATAAACCTTTGTTTCTTACTTAGTAATTGTTACTATTAATTTAGTAAATAGCTATAAATTAAATTACTTGAATAATTGGAGAAACGTGATCTTTTTCATGAAAAGTTCCACCGCTAGATTTCCGTCTTCCAATTTACGTAATAGTTTCTTGTATTTTCGGTCAAACATCACATCACGCTGTTTACGGTTTTTTCGGACATCGTGAAATAAAATGTTATGCGCACACTTGTCCCAATACTTGCTTTCTATTTTTAATTTGTGTACAAACATGTACAAGTTGGGATGTTTAGGTATTCGAGCATTTAAACGGCGCTGCCATCCTTCGAAGGCATTAGCAGTCCTGTGTTTCTGGTTTGCGCAGCTCAGAATTGACGGTGGTATTTACGGAAACCACGTTTTTTCAAAATATTCTTGGAATTTCGTCATTTGAAAGCTTTTATTTAATTAATAATAATAACTATAACTAAAAGAAGTACAGTTAAATTATAATATTATAAAGGTTATTGATATAATATGATATTATATCATGTCTTTATTATGAACTTTTTGCTGTAAATCTAATTTTTTCTTACATAATTATATTTTTTATTATTTCCGAGTGACTTTTTTTATTTTTGAAAAAATAAAAATGTTATAGTGATTATGTAGAGTTTAATTAAAATTATTTTTGTTTCGTTATAATTATTTTGCAGTAGGTAAATCTTTCTTACAAATTTTTTTTATTACTTTCGTGTGACATTTTATATTATTATTGAAAATTGTTTAAGTTTACGTAAGTGTGTACCTACTTGAAAGGTATTTGTTGATTGTATTTTTAAGAAAATTACCTACGCAAAACCAAAGATTCCTTCATTTTTAGACAATTTTTCCAAATCTCCACTCATCTTAAAAAGTGCTCCTTTTGCGAAGTGCACCAATTGAGAAGTGCACCAGTTGCGAAGTGAGCCATATGAGAATTGCACCAGTTGCTAAGTTCACCATTTGAGCATGGTGTACAAGTTGAGATGTGCACCAAATGCGTCAAACCCATATTAATCTTGTTTTAGAAATTTTAAAGAGGTAAAAGTGCGTTTACAGACAATACAAAATAAATTAATGTGAATGAATAGTTAATTTTATGACCGTTTTATTTGATAAACATTGAGTCAACAGTAAATTAGTTCCATGCACATGATATTGTAATATTATCACCAAGACGCCTCTTATCAATTAAATACTGTGTTTTATTATGTGTTACTTCGTTAATTAAGTACTCTCTTAAGTTTGAGGAGTGAATAAAACCTACACTATTGGAAAATGGAGAGACCATTACTAGACCTACAGGCACTTGTTGTTTCAGGACATTAACAAGCAGTATCGGCTTGGTTCACCCCTCCAACTTGCCATACAAAATCTATCATAAAATCACAGTGGCGAAACCATTGCAACGTTTGTACAGTGACTGAGGCCCCAGCCAGCAGCTCTGTCTTCTAATATATTATAATCCATAAAGAACAGACACTTCTATACTAATGCCAGCTCTCCTCTACTATCAGCTGCTGTTCTTTCCTGTTATCTCGCGAATAAAGACTTTCTACGAGATGACCAACCTTGTCATCAAACATCTCCGAATCTATTTTAATTATCGCTCATTATTAAAATTTTACTAAACAGAATCAGCACCACGTTACCGACGTTACGTTTACCAACTCGCGGTCTCCACTAATTGACACGTCTACCCTAATTGTCATTTGTCGATCCATTCTGTAAAAATCTCACCGTGAAGAGTGAAGTGAAGTGAGCTGTCCATAGTGTCAATCCCTAGCTTTAGGTGCAATGACAGCTCACATCAAGCTCACTTCACCCAAGTTATCACGGTGAGATGTACAGATACAGAACAGCACGGCTGTTCTACGAGTAATATGACTGACCCATTGCCACTTTACCTATCTTATTCTCCACATGTGGCTGCTATTTACTGCTGATTACAACAAACCGTATTCACCAATTCTTCTGGTAAGCGTGGTGATCTTTTTGATCGGTCATTCCCAGACCGATTTCCTGCGTTTTCACGCAGTGTTATGATTTAATGATGATGCTAACTTCATAGAGGATATTTAGTTTTAACTGTTAATCTAGATACAAACTGACTTAGTGCACTTTTGCAGTGACCTAGACTAAACAATGAAAAATACTTGATAACCCATATTTTCCTTCTTGTTGAATTGTTTCGCCAAAATTGTCAAGATTATATTTTACAACTATGATAACTCCATCGCGAAACTATTGATACGTTACCTTACACAATAAAATGATTTGAATGCAGGACTGAGCGTAATTATACAGTAACGCAATGCCTATGGCACATTTTATATAAAGTTTCGACAAATTCATAATTATTCATTGATTGTCTTATCTCAACAGACTTTTAGCTCGACGTTATAGTTATAGACTACTCAATTTCATTACCTTTTACGAATGATATTGTATGCTTAATCACAATCTTTTCAAATGTCTAGATAGGTACTCTTCATATCGTTCATGATTGAATTAAGTATATTATCACAGTCATTATGATTTTTACGTAACATCGCTCATTTTATGTAATCAGCGTAGTCCATCCATCCGTATATCCAAAACTATTTGCGAATTTTCCGGTTTAATTATAAATAGTAAAGAAATAATACGTTCGCACATTTTTTTTTTTTTTCATTTTTAAACCATACAAGATTTATAAAAAAACATTGGTAAGGGCCAAAAAGTAGATATGCGAGTATGTAGTACAAGCGAACCAATTTTGGTATGAGAATACAGAACTGTTATCGACTCAGACTCGTTCGTTTAAAATTAGGGAATAATTTAGTTCTAAATACATACTTCTATGGAACTATGGAACTCTGTAGAACGATCTGTTTTCCCCAAGCACTGTCCAATATTTTTTTCGGAATTTGTCTATTTGTCGTTAAATGACTATTCATACGATATACTTTATATATTTCAACCGACCAATGACGTTAACAAATTAATTGTTTTTCAGGTGGTTGTTCTTCCCTTAGTCAGTAGTTTCGCTCTGGTGTTGAATGATTCCGATCTGACCACTACACAAGTAACATTCGTAATTGTATTAAATCATAGCATTGGAATGCTACTGTCGCTTTTCGGAGGACCCTTATTAAGTCGCTTCGGGTACAGAAAGATCGCCGTGTTGGGCGCCATATTTATATCAGGTGGTCTAATGATTATGTCAGCAGCAACTGAATTTTGGCAATTTATTTTATCTTACAGTATTATATGTTGTAAGTACCCATATCTGGCTGATAACTTTCATATGTTTAGATTTTTTTGCGATATGAAACCTGATACCATTTTTAATTTCAGCGATGGGTCTAGCTGCAACTATGGCAGCGTTTACACTAGCAATAAGTTCATTTTTCAAAGAGAAAAGAGGAAGAGCCGTTGGAGTAGGCATGTCTATCACAGGACTGGCGGCTATAAACATGCCTTTATTCATGAGTTTCTTGACGTACACTTACGGATGGAGATACGCAGTATTAATTTTAAGTGCAATTTGCCTCCATTCACTTGTAGCTGCTTGTTTACTTAGACCCGTTAAATGGTACTTAAGAGATCCACCCACATCAGAAGAAGCGGTGCCTCTAAATACGGAACCTGAGGTAGAGCTTATTAACGCCAGTGTAACTGTTGGTATGATTATTTTATTATTCAAATGTTATATGTTCAGAATTTTTAGTGCAACATTCTATTGTCACGAAAATTGTTACAGGTATTGCCTCACTGCCGCCGCACCTAGAAGCATCTGCAGAAAACGGTGTGATCCCGTCAAAGAATCTATCCATGAGATCCCTTACTAGTATTTCAAGTCTTCAAACCCGACATGCCATTTCACACCCTGATATACGAAACAAATTGCCCGATTCGGCACTATTAGAGTCTCGATACAAGTGGTGGGAGTCTCAAGAAATTAATCTTAGCAGTTCCATAAATATTTTTAAAGGAACAGAGAATTTGAAAAACATAAATGCTCAAGAAAAGGAAATTGTCAAAGAAAAAGAGAAAAAGGGTTATATGGATCATTTCATTCAGTTCTTCGACCTGACACTTTTGAGTGATCCAATATTCGTAAACATTATATTAGGGTTATCAATAGCCGCTGGCATGGAAACGAACTTCTTAATGTTGTTGCCAATCTTTATCAAAGACATGATGCAGTTTGAAACAGCAGATATAGCAAAACTGATGTCAGTCATAGGCTTTTCGGACATGCTATTTCGATTTGTGTCACCGTTTATCGGAGAATGGTGTAATAAGTCACCGCGTGTCATGTACATCGTCAGTTTACTGATGAGTATCTTCATCAGAAGTAGTAAGTAGTTTTTTTTTTTTTTTATCAGCTCTGTTAGGAATAACCCGGAGATAAATATTTATCAGCATAGGTTTAGTGTAAATGAACGTCTGCATCATTGTTCTGAGTAATTGATAAAGGCGTACAAACTCATACAAACAATACTTTATTTCTTTCTGTTTTATGTTCATCAATGTCGTACATACAAAGAGTTTAACAACTTATATATAAACTAAAATAATTTAAATAATAAATGTATTTAAATTTTCAAATATTATTGATGAATGGCGAGTATTTGTGTCTTTTAGATTTATTGACTGATACCATTCGAAGGCGAAAGTTTTTACGGTCATGTTGTTTGTTACCTTATGACTTATTATTGTCGTCCAAAGTCAGCTTATATCATCGCACAGGTACAGAAACAAAAAATGATTTTGAACAGATTAACTTGTTCTTGGTACTGTTAGTTTTTGCTATCTACGAATCTTACCTCAGTTACTTTTCAAGCTTGCACTCGACAGAATTGTATTTCTGCAAATGTTACTAATGAATGTCGTATATATCATGATCACAACTAATAACTTCTTACATGAAGTAGTTACAAAGTCTTAAAAAAATAATGATAGAACTCAGTAGTAGGTTTTTTTCATCTGACACTGTCAATAATTCCATACTGCCAGTAATAGGAATACCATTCTTGTCCCCTGACGCCTTATTTTATCAAGAGCACCAGTTTTAAAGTTCCCATACTATTTTTCAGTGATGTTGTTCACAACGTCCTATATGGGCATGTTGTTCGTGTCGGTGGCACTCGGCATCACGAAGGCTATGAGGACCGTGAACGTGATCATCGTGATCCCCAACTACGTGCCAATCCATAGACTGGCCTTCGCTTCCGGGATTCAAATGTTCTTCACTGGCATAGCCATCTTCACTATCGGAACCTTATTGAGTAAGTGTACTTACATTGCTGTTGACTGATAAAATATTATGGGTTACTGTTCTATTGGTCTGTTTATTGGAATCCGCCGATGTAAAAGATTTAAAAATCGTTAATTACTAGGCCATTATGCAAAAGTTGCTAAAATACGTTGTCTACTATTTTATTTTGGTTCATAGAACTTGTTATTATAATAACTACAGGTCATGACTTTAGTTCTCGCATGGAACGATTTCTGCAGCCAACTGATAATATTCGTCCAGACTTGCAACACAAAACTTAGCCGAAATAAAAAGAGCTGGAAACATATCATGTATCTAATGTAGCACATAATTATCTAGACATAGTGCAACATGGATTAAATAAACTTGGTGAAATAGAGACATAACATGTAGTGTTAGGTGAGTGTTGTGGTGTCGATGTCGTGACATGACACTAACCTGACTCTATCAGTTGGTTTCTGTGATCTTTGACCTTTGTTTGGCTTCTAATTGATGCCGGACAAAGCCGGGTGCCAGAACCATATTTATTACGTTTCTGTAGACAGAATTAGAATTTAATACTTGTACACAGAGTAAGAAATCTTTGTGAGGTAGATTTTTGGTTATATATTAGTTCGTTGTAATCCTCAAAAGACTTTCACAATTTGGGTGAGAAGATAAAAAAAATTGTCTAGATTTATCACACTGTTTGTCCTTCTTTCCGGAGAGATAAAATACCTTATTACTTGTTTATAACATTTTTATCTTTTTAATTTCAGCTCGAGTGCGCGAAGCTTCTGGTTCCTACATAATGCCAATCATCGTGTTAAACTTTGTCACACTAATAACAATTATATCTTGGAGTGCAGAATTCCTGTACTTCAGATTAACAAGACAGAACAAAACCTGAACCTGAACCTGTAACATAGTACCTTTGTATAATAGTTTAAGTATATTTTATCTCGATCAAAGTTGCAATGTGTTTCATTTGGGAGATCAGTAAAAAGGAAGTCACTATGAATTCATTTATTTACAATTCAATATTTACAAGAATGGATTACTGCTAATACTCAGTTTTATTACAATTTTAGATATTACACATAATACTTGAAAATATATAGACCTACTTAAATTAAAGCTACAATATTATAGAGGATGGATATTTAATGATTACATTTAAAATTAATGAAATAATGTTGAACGATGTCCCACTTTGGTTAACTTTACCTATTAACTAGTGTCCATTTACACTTTAATAAAATATAAGATCAAAATAAAAAGAACACTGTCATATAGCTTCGCGTTCTTCTTAATTTGTTCTGTTTCACGCACTAACTTAAATTGTATAGTTGCTCTATATTTTAATTTTCACTCACTTCTTTCAGTTTTAGTGCATTGTTTAAAACACTACATACTCAGTTCGCGTTTTAAAACACTTTTCAGACATTATGAGGGTTTGCAGTCGTGCTGTCCTGAAAAATTAAATGAAACATTAATTAATCAATCATGCTTGCCGTCCTTTTGATGTTCTCTTGTTTTTACTTTTTTATAGGGTTTTCGTTACGAGAAATTTTTAATTAAAAATATTATTATAATAAACAGAAGTTTCAGGAACAAGGTTTATACTTAAAATATTTGTGCATTTATATACACGTGGCTTACGACACAGTGGAAAATCGTTGAGTGAGTGTTCACTGCAATGAAATTTGTATATACACATAAAAAGGTATACGTTGTTACATACACATCCACGATTAGCTAATTGTTTTATGCTCGTGAACGATTTTAATGTTATTACAAACCAAGGCAGATGTTATTAGTTATCATAATATTATGTATAATTTTGTGTTGAGCTCATAGGTGCGTATATATTTAAAGCTCTTATCACACTCAAATATATACTCTCGACGAAACCGGAATTGTAATTAAATTAATTGTTAAATTTTAATATTATTGATGCAGCAATGCGTTCTGCATTGCCTATTTAAACATTACCATGTTGAATTACGAAAAATAATCTTTTGAACTCTGTCTTGAAAAGGTTGATAGTGTTGATACTAAAAATTTACATTGAATTGTGTGATAAGTTCTTTAAATGAAACTGAAAGTTAGTAAATATTAAGAATTAAACCTCGTCCAAGTTAGTGGTGGTAACTTTCTGTTGGCTAGCTTCTGGGAAGGACGTACTATTGTTCTCCTTTTGAGTCTCCAGCTCGTTTACTGAAAGTAAAGCATCCATTTAAAACTAGTCTTTAACTTAGTCCAAGATACCGAACATGTTTCAGTGACAATTGTTTATACTCACTGCTTTGATACCAGCTTTTGGAAAATCCATACGATGAATCAGACTCAATCTTTCCTCCTGAGGTAAAGCCAAATGATGGTCGATTCATAAACCTTGGAGACTTAAAAGGAAGATTGCTAGACGCTGAGAACTCACTGTCGGCACTCATTTTCTTAGATTCGAAGGGTTCTACTTCATACCATTCCGTTGACACATTTCGCATATCTCGCCAAGGTTTCGAAGTTACCACATACACTTTTTCTTTCGTTAAAGGTGATATAGCTGTTTGTATTTTACCCCATGGAGCTGGAGTGGTAGTGGTGGATGTACTCGTGGTACGGAAAGACGATGCCGCTGTGTAAATATGAAGTTTTTGCACTTCATCTAGTTCTTCATTTTTGCTACTTTTGTGCCTATTTTTTGTTCTCTCTATTGTATTATATTCTTTTCGTGGTTTACTAAATGTATTATTGCTTTCATCGGTGACTATGTTTTGAAAACTACTTGAACCTTCGTGATCATAGAATTCGTAATTATAATTGCTTGTTGTTGTTACGTAATTCGTCGGCATGGTAGTCGTAAAATAGTCGTCAGGGATCTGCTTAGCATGCTTTTCACTGCTACGCGGCCTTTGTGGAGTCTTGTACTGTTTAGAATATTCCTGTTCCGTCCAGTCATCTATAGTGTGTTGGAGTTTAATTATATCAAACGGTGGTTCCTTCACATCATAGAAGTCCTTCGATCTGTCCGAGTCATAGTTTTCCATATGTGTATCTTCAGTCGTTGTTATTGCAGAATCATAACTTTCTGTTATTGGACTCACATAAGAATTTTCTGTGTTAGATGGAACTTTACGAGCTTGATATTCATCTTTTGGTGTAGAGGGCCAATCTTGTGACATTTCCACGAAGTCTTCGTTTGTATCTGCCTGCTTGTTACCTGTTGTATAAGGTACTATAATTTGGACTATCTTAGGTTTATATGTGTTATACTCAGCTCTACTTTCATCCCAACTGTTGGTAATAGTAGGGGTCTGTGGCACTGCCGTTGTAGGAATATCATCATAAATTTCATATTCATTATCTGGTACAGGCGATGATATGGCTAATATGAAGTTTCCGTGATTTTTATGTGGTGCACTTGGCTTTAGGTACAAAAGAGGTGAATCAATGTTTTGTAAATTACTATCTGTGCGGTATTTATCAACATTATCATCATTAACTCCTCTTAAATCCGCAAAATTGAATTTATGATTAGAAGGGACACGAGAAACAGGTTTTATATCTGCAGGTACACTAGTCTCGTATAGTTCATTGCCGATATCACCTCCTGTGCTTTCAAAACTAGCATCTGAAACTGATTTCGTTGCTGAAATATGATCTTCTGAAGCCTGCGATGATATATCCCTAATTTCATCTACAACGTAACTATTAGGTATATCTCTATATGCTTTTGATTGATTGAAGTTCGATGGGGGCTCTATTTCAATAATAGGCGACTGAATAATAGTAGCAGGATAGTCTACAGAATGGGTGAATTCCGCAAGAGGTATGCTTTGTTCTACATGGACATTACTGTTAGTCTGTTGCATCTGATTGATACCTTGGAGGACATTTTTAGGAAACTGCGGTGGCATAGGTCGAAAAGGTCGGGCATTAAATATCGGTGGTAAAGGTGAAACACTGAGATTAGGAAGTGCGACTGGCTGTAGCGTATGAATATTTCTGCCTCTATTTAGTGTAAATGGAGCTGGATTTGCCAGGGCAAATGACGTATTTGGTGTTGTTGGTTTCGTATTACTATGTGGTATTATTTGTGTTTTTACTTTAGATGATTCAGCTGCTGTAGCTGACACAGGGTACGAAATATCAAATAGATGTGTATTAGTTATAGGTTCACCGTAAGAATTCTTAAATGTTGTTGGATGTGAAACCTTCGGCAACTGTAATTCTCCATTAGGTGTTATATTGTCTAATAATTCCACGTCATTTTGTGGAGGTAGTTCTTTATTTAGAGTCCCAGGTTCATACTGCGGGGTCACGGGTTGGAAGTTTGTGATAACCGGATTTGGAGTTTCATACCCTGGGGAAGGGGTTCCGTACGACGGAGACGAAGATCCATACAGTGGAGAAGGAGTACCGTACGATGAAGAAGGAGTGCCATATGATGATGAAGGAGTTCCATACGACGAAGAAGGAGTACCATAGGATGAAGAAGGAACTCCGTACAATGGGGAGGGAGTCCCATATGAAGAAGAAGGTGGTCGGAAGGTTGAACTAGCTACATTGTAGAGGTTGTTTGAAATTTCATGAGGTGGAGTAGATAAGAATTGGGAATCAAATGAGTTACTGGGTAAACTAAATGAAGAACTTGGTAGACCGTAAGATGAACTTGGCTGAGAATACGTAGAACTCGGAGGGTTTGGTGATACAACGTCTAAAGTGTGTGTTGCACTTGGTGGGCCATAAGTTGAGCTGACAATTCTCACAGCACCGCCATTAAAAGAAAGATTAGGCGGGCCATAGCTTGTGTGCGGTACTCCAGGCAATAATTGCGGAGGCCTTTTATCTTGACTTTGTGAATTAAAAGGTTGCGGTTGAACCTTTAACATATTAACATAACCTGTAGGACTGGGCGGGCCGTATGTTGGCAATGAATTGTGATATACATTTTTAGCTCCTAAATTGTATCTAATTACTGGTAACCATGGCACTAAATTACAAGGATTGCAATCCTTTTTTATTGGTCCTACGTTATTAAATACAGATGATCCTGCATAACTAGTTTGTTGCGATGGGAAAAGCCAACCTGAAACTTTTTGGAATAAGCTTGGCGATGGAGTTGTAAAGAAAGGTTGGGGAGGTGGGACAAAGTTGAAATTGTATTGTTTGTAGAAAGGGGCTGGGAATTTGAAGTCGCTAGATGCTAAAGGTGGGGGTGGTGGTGATTGGTATTGGTATCCGATATCTAAATTCTGTCGCTGGTTTCTTTCTGGGCCCTTATGAAAAGGCACGGGCACGGGAGGGAGTGGTGGTGCCGGAGGCGGCTTCAGCAGCGGTCCGAACTGTGATGCGCTGATCCCACCGTGTGTGTTGAACCCGTTTGCGTGATCACACTTACATCTTGTGATCACAGCTATCAGCAACAGCGGAAAAATCTGAAAAAAAAGAAACAAAAAATATTAATAAAGGACGGGAGCATCCTTCTGAAGATAATAGGCATGCAAGTTCTAAGTATATTTAATTTAACAATTAGAAAATATAGTGAAACACTCGTCGTGACATATCGGGGCCATTGTAGGTGCTTCCCACGAGTTGCCATTCTTTGCACTTTTCTCTTTTCTCATAATATACCGTCAATGGTCGCGATCGGAAGACACCACGTTTTGAATTGAATTATGATCTAGATGTTTTCTTATTAGAAACGTATTACAGTGTAAAATAAACGTACAAGTAAGTAATTGTTCAATTGGGGTAAGTATACAGACGAAGTCTATAATTTCCTATACAAATGCCTGCTAGTTCAATAGGAACCTTCATACGCAGAAGTAATTGTTATGAGCTCCTATTAATGCGAAATTCATGCATCTATTTACCGTGATGCTGTAATCAGAGGTCAGTGCCGTGAGAATATTATGACATAACATATCATTACGCTTGTATTTTCCGAAGGTATAAGCAGAAGTACACCCACATTTCGCCAGTTATGTTTAAGACCCATTCAATAAGGGGCGACCCTATTGCAATCAACCGGGCACAATTCCAGACTCTGGACCGCTACTGAGAAACTCCAGATTGATAAAACCCAATAACACTTTGCCCGACCCGGGAATCGAAGACAGCACCTCATGCTCAGCAGTATCGCATGCGACCACTCGAGGCAGTCAAGAATATTTGTGAATCATGATTGTAATTGCTTTCAGTGTTGTTGTTGACTCTGTTACACAAGTCACAAGTTAGTAACCAAATGACCATCCATGTGTTTGCAATTACTTGTGTAACTTGAATAATTTGCAGCATTATACATCACAGTTGCATAAGCCTAAAATATATTTATAGCTGTAGTAAATTCTGGGTGCGCCCGAGTGTCATTGAAGTGCAATCACGCACAAACGCATGGTTTGCCACAAACTGTAACCAAATCAGCAATGATCAATTCAAAACTCGTATTGCGTTCGATTTTCGAAACTTATCTACACAAGTATGCTGCCCACACGCTAGTGCCATCATTATTTAAATAAATACGTGAAGAAAAGTAAAATCGTTCAGGGAATTCTGACGTGGGCTCATCGATAAACATCAACTACTTCTAAACATTGTTATTTTATAAAAACTTAGTAATTTAATTCATCTCAGTCAGTAGGTCAGTGTCTCGTGAATAACTTAGTATTCATGCATACAAAAATAATTGACATGTCCTGTCTAACATAAATCACACATCATTATGTAGAGAAATTATAAAAATGAATGCATAAAAAGTGAAACAACACCTAGCCGCTAGACATGACATGATTAGACTTCCTAAATAAATCATAAACATGTAACAGTCTGCCCAGGTATGAAAAGGATCCTGCCGGGGTTGCGAGTTGTCCGAAAGGGATATCGCGACCCCGGCACACAGGCAACGGAAGGAACACGGGTGGGTTTTAGTCAGTAAAAGTCTGACACGCCCTCCCGCTCCACCCAGAGCGGGAGAAGATTGATAATTTCCCACCCAAAACAAAAGGTATGAAAAGGATAGATAGAGTACATGGATAGAGTACAACACTCTCCTGTGGACAATATGACATCATAAAAGGCCATGATCATCAATTCATCATATAATTGCCCGTAATTGTTGTCCTGAATTTTGATGGTGTTATTTAGTAATTAGCAAGTAACTACGCAGAACAGAACAAAGAGGAGAATTCTCGTTTCTTCGGTTCTGCAAAAGACGAAGTTAACTAATTATTTCATGGTATTTATATCAAAAAGGCTCTTTAAAATGCCAACAATACTGAAAAGTGAGCAGACCAAGTAGAGCATTAAGGTAATCTAGGAGTGCTAATGCTATAATAGTTAATGAGCTAAGAACTCTTCTCCACTCCAACCCTAACAATACCAACAAAAAATTATAAAGATGAAGAATAAGACCAACACAAATAATAGTAAATCCTTTGTTAATATTAACAGGTCATTCATCATTAAAGAATTCCGAACTGACAGTTCGCACGCTCTTGTAAGAGAACTTTTACTTAATTGCCGGTCAAAAACGCAACAATGCTTTCTTCCTATGAGTATGACATAAAACGGTGATGCTATTTCACACAGACGAAAACAAACGAAAGTGAAAATGAACTAAAGTAGGTGAATCGACTTTGGTTTAAAATTCTTAGATCACTGCTAAGTTGTATAATTGGATCAACACCTTTATCCGCTGTTGAATTATCGAAACCAAATTCTCTTCATGAAGAAATCGAATTATTAGTCATTGCAACATAAGCATAATCAGCCTATAATGTTCTCACTGCTGGAATACAACCCTCCTCTCTTCGAGAGGTGGACTGTAATCTACCACGCGGGCCCAGTGCGGGTTGGTCAGTCATTGCAGAATACTCATTAATTATATCAGTACTCAGTAGTTGCATGAGCGATTCTTTGACGACGTTTATAAAATATAGTGCAGTGTGGCATTACCCTTGTGCCCATATCCTTTTTAGGGATAGGCGCAGTAAATCTTCCTTTTAGTATTCTTAAAATATCATCTTCCACACGTACCGTTTTCATTGATTTTCCTCTATTCTTATTGACACACACACTGCCATATACTCGTATATATAATACTGTGATTCTATTTTTGATCTGACTGTGGTTCTATTTTTGATCTACAAAGAACCAAATTGACCAAATTATTTTTCCTATCCGTTACTCAGTTAACATTTCAATCAACGCCGTTTGATAGTCCGAGACAGAACTGTTATTTACAAAGTAGAAGCGACAATAGGCTCGTTGAAAGCTGAAGAGCCGGTCAAACTGATCGTGACTTGATTTTTTAGATGACAATCGTGATCTACGTCTCAATTTAGTATAAAGTCATCGTTGATGTTAGAGGTGACTATGTACTTTCTTAGATAGCTTCGTATACATTATTTTTTTATATGATAGGCTAGTGTTTGTCCAATTTCATCTGATGGCAAGCGACGATGAGAACAACGACGGTGCATTATTTAAGGTGAACTCAGGAGGAAAAGTTATATTTGTAGGAATATTTTAAAAGCTTTATTGGCAAATAATCTATACATACAAATAAATTAAATTGGAGTGTCTGTTTGTAATGTCAAAATAACATCTTTTTACCCGACTACGGCAAAGCTAAATGGAAGGGTTATTACTAAATGCATATGAAAGTATATACGGTAAAAAAAAACAGTTTTTATAATTTTTGTCTGTCTATCCGTCTGTTTGTTCCGGCTTATCTCTAAAACGGCGGGACCGGTTTTGGAGAGACTTCCACTAGCAGATAGATGATGTTATAAGGAGTAACTAAGGCTACTTATATTTTAGAAAAAGAATTATGGTCCACACGGGCAGTAATTAGTTGATAATTAAATACACTGACAAGCAATATAAAAGAGCCTAGAACTTATCATGAAATAATTCCAAAACCATGCAATATAGCCTCTTGAAGTAAAAGCAACATTCAAGTGTATTTAATAGCGCATAAAACACATATAAAACTGTTTTCAAGATTTTTTTACTTCATGTAGCTAAATTGTGTGGTTTAGGAGATATTTAGATTCGGCACTTTGCAAGTGGCTTTTTATATAGCTCGTCAGTGTACTTATAGACAAAACATTACGATAGAAAGAAGAAAAATGATTTTGTGCGTACAACATTTCACACTTTCTCCAGGAAGCAAGGAAACGATCAATATATCACGATACATCACTATTCACATTAATCAATAGATATTTATGCTTAATATAAATGGCAGGTTGAAAGTAAAAGTGGTATTGTATTGTTCCACTGAAAATTGATACGTTAGGACCTGCCCAATCGGTTCAGCATTTGAATATAATGGTTGCAACGTCACCGAGCAATCAAGATACTTTACAAGCTCATAAATATTTGATTTCGATGATCAATGAAAAAAAGAATGTTGTTTATCAACAATCAGTTAATAATGATAATCTAGGAAACAGGTTATAAAAACTGTGTTTTGAAACATCCTGGATGATATTTTTCTTTAGAAACTAGACAAAAGAGTGAAAAAATACATAAGGGTAATAAATGTTATTATAAACCAAATTAATAATGTAGACACAATAGAAACTAATCCAAATACTGAAGATGGAAACATTAGTGAAGAGCAAGCAAGTACGTTCTAAATGCCAAAGAAAGCTAAAGATAATGGTGAGTGGCTTGCTTTAGAGATTGTAGGATAAACGCGTTTCATGGCGAGGGGCAAAGGGCTAAGCAGTCGGGCAATGCGGAGCCTCCCATTACTACTGTTTCGTAACTCACTGTGGCAACTCGTCCTCACTTTTTATATCACATACATAAGAGTTTTAAGTCTTCTGATAATACTTATTGTGCGAAGGTAGTACCTAAGTCATTGAAATGTGTCACACTTTAAAATACAAAGTAATCACGTCTATTAATAGATAGTTGGGTTAATTTTATGGTTATAACGTAGCAAAAAGCAACACTTTTTCTCAATTCTCATATATTTAGGAATGTGGTACACCACAATTCCATCATTGCTTTATTTTCCTTAAAAACACCTGCAGATATCGGCAATAAGAGATTTAAATATAATGATGAATCTAGATATCTTACAACCATTAAGAAACCTGTTGCCCCCGATTAGCTACTCGACACACTCCTTTCGCGGAATGATAAACGACAGCGATAAACTATATCTAGTGCATCAGTTCTTAAAATACATAGGAAATTGAAAAAACGACATATCTACAGAAAGATTTAACAATGCATATTCAGTTGAAATTCGGTAAATTAGCAGATGCGAAGACATTACGATTAGAGGCGAGTTTCATAAGGTATTAGAGGCCATATAAACTGCATTTCCAGGGTACATCATTATAGTAACTATAACTACATGTTAGTAACTGTTGGACAGATAATATATAATACCTACCTACATGGACATCTATCGAAATGATTCTTGCACAACATGCCACGAAAAGAAAACCCAGCGATGATCACGAACACTTCAAACAAGGGGGTCATTACAAGAACATTGTTAGCAAAATGACAATACTATTGTGATCCTTTGTCAACAAAGTGACGGATGTTCAGGCTACAGGGTGGGAACAAACAGAGAAAGCACAGCACGTGACTAGACAAGCAATAATGCGGTGAAGTTCACAAGTCGCACTGTTAATCTTAGACCTGTAACCTCTGATTGTTGCTCTGTGTTTGAAATACTAACAGTCAACTCCAAACTATCGACAGCCAAATGTGAAAAAGAACCAAACTTTACTCGGCCGTCTACCCTGTCTTCTTAAACCATTCGTAGCATTTTTTGAGATATAAACTTGATAAGTTCCAATGTAATAAAAATTACAACACCAATCTTCATAAGAATAATTTCATAACCATCAATTAATATTACCAATGCACAATTTATTATTCCGAACACCACAATTACTGAAAGCAATCCTATGAATCATAACTCCATTGCGCCAGGCCTGAACAGCATAGAAAATGAGAGTGGATTCCTCTTGTGTGTGGGTGTTCTCCGTGTTCTCGTGTTCCGAACAATATAAAACATTAACATTGAACTTGATTATGATTCAAAATACTTGTTTGATTATAGCATGTTACATATGCTTCGAAAAATAATGCGATGATTGACAGATGCAATGACCCGTGATCATCGTGAATCACGTGATTGAGTTTGAATGCCGCGGTGTAACTATCCGATCGGAATTGAAGCCATAGATAATCTATTTTTTTGGTGCTTTATGGAGCCGAAGTTGGAGTATATGAGGTCCATAATTGGAACGAGTTACAGACCACAGGGAAGATATTGTTGTATTTTGAAACTCTTGTCCATTGAAACTTCACCTCTAATGATAATATACAAAGAATGATTTGACGTAATATAGTTAATGATGACGATTATATCAATGTGTTTGATTTACCGAAGACAATATGAAACATATGAACGAAAGTAGAGATTTACTTTATTAATGGTGTAACATTACGGGGTCGTGCGTGGAATATTTTGAGTATCATTGCCTCACGCAAGGTGAAAGGTCTCAGATCTTGATGAGATGTATGTAATTCTGTAGCAAATTTTATTTTGTACACGCTTTTCCGTCCAAATTGTTTCTTTTGATACACTCAGAAACAAAGAATAGATGCAAATTGAAACTGACTTTGAAATTGGTCAAAATGACTTAGGATTCAGGCAAAATTTGTTACACCAAGGTAACGAAACATTAAAACAAGATCAACAGCAGCAGTACTTAGTGACTGCAGAAGTTGTTAATAGCTCATAGACTATATTTATATCTTCCGCATATAACGATATTTATGATCAAATAGGTAATCGATTTACCAACGATACCGATTCATCAAGTCGGAAGCAAATGTTGGTGCGTGCACACAGACAGTGAATCACTGTAAACATTAATGCACGGTGCATCAGCTGTAACTACTTCAAATGGTCAAAACAAACCATTAGTTATTGACTATGAGAAATGATACCATAGATAACCTTACCTACCTAGGTATAGAGTTATAAATAACAGGGCAAAAGCTTGTTGATAGTAGCTTTATATATAATTATTATTTTATATAAAGTCGCTAGTTTTAGAACAGAAGAGGAAATTAAAGATTTAGAATAAAAATAAGCTATACAAAACGAAGACTAGGCTACAAATGAAATATTGTACAATAGCTAGAAATCGAGATTCCCAAGATCTTAGAACGTATCAATTTATAACGTATAAGTGTGCCTAATTTTACTTTCATGATAATGGCATGATAATGTTGGTATATATTATAGTGAATATGTATGTATGTTTATTATAAGTTTATAACCTATTTATATACTTGTGTACCTATTTTATTTACAATCTTTTTATTATTATTATCTCCTTAATACGCAGTCAATCAGAGCACCTGTCATCCTATCTCTGCACCATCCTTGGTTGACTGTATAGAATGCCTAAGGCATTAAGTCCGCCTTTGTACCTTATGTGTGCGAGATGTTTAAATAAATAAATGGCCATTTATGAAGGCACCACGTATAGCATTTTACTGCTATACGTGGTGCCTTCATAAATGTGGAAGTGGAGGATGTTCAGATCATTTGTCAAACAGGTGAACATGATTTTCATGTCTAACACAAGGAACTGCATTTATGAGTTTTGTGTGCCTCGCTACACCTAGCATTGGCTGGTATGAAGAATGTCTTCTCCGTCCTATGACTCCTGCGCCGCAAGCCATTCTTTCCGTCTAGGCTCCCATTCTGATCCCTGCTACCTTGACTAGTTGGGTCATGTGATGTTATAATCCTTTAGGTAATGCTGCTCATAAATAATCCAAGTGCAACTCAGTGACAGTGTTAATTACGAACGACTATTAGGCGGTTGTTAGTCGCACATTTACGATCATTATACGCATCGTTCCGTGCTTTGTTTACAATATTACGTTACATTATGTAAAATTGTTGAATGTAATCAGGAAGCTGTCGCATTCCGCTATATTGTGTTTGGATAACATCGTGTCTGTCAGTCAGAACATATATTAATAGGACCTAATACAAACAATGTGAGCTGGTGTCTATTTTATATAGAAAAACAGCGAATTAAGTGAAAAAATTATACATGTTAAAAATTTCCCTCGTCACACTGAACTAACATAATAACTCGTGTTAATAAAGAAATTACACGCGTTACCTTTACAATGAGAATACAAAATACTTGAAATGAACACCTTAACATTGAATGTAATATCGTTTACTATGGCTGTGAGAAACGGCGCTTTCACGAAGAGCTTTGCAAGCGCGGATTCACAGACGTAACAATTGCTCAGAACAATGATCCGCAACCAAGTGCACTGACTCGACATGTGTCGTACCGTATTGTTCTGAGTAGAGTTGCCGCGAATACTCGCTATTATTCGGTATTCGGCATTACTCGTCATTTCTTTGATATTTGTCGAATACCGAATAATAGCTAGTATTATTCGACATTCGGCGAATAGTCGTCGAAAATAAACTTTTAACGAACAAAAGAACTAATGAGTTAAAAATAATCATTTTTTTAATTATTTTCCTTAATAAAACAATACACAATATCAATTATTATCTGTAATATGTGCCTGTGCCTATCATATTCATGAAATTAAATAAGTAAGGCTTTTTAATTAATATTTAAAATCCAACAGAGGCAGATTGTGGTGCAAAAAAACATTTTTTTCTGCACGTTCTGGAGCAAGTCGGTTTCGTTTTTCCTCGTAAATTAAACCTGCCTCGGAAAATAGTCTTTCTGAATAAACAGAGCTTGCTGGTGTGATTAAGTATCGTTTAGCAAGCTTACTTAAAATAGGAAATCTATTCTTATTGGTACTCAAAGCTCACCATTCATATGGGTTTATTTTTCTGTCAGCCTTTGCTAATGCGATGTAGTTCGTAGGTAGTAGTAGTAGGTATGTATAACATGAAACAGATTTCTTTAACTTTATTGTTTTCTTTTCTCACAACCTTATTAGAAATTAGAAATATTTTTAATGTGTTTAATGTTTTTTTTATGTCGAATAGTAATGTCGAGTTATTCGACTATTCGCCAAAGTGAATGGCGATTAATCGGTATTCGACTATTCGCTATAAACACTATTCGCGGCAACTCTAGTTCTGAGCACTGCGTTGTAGGTCACTTGGTGCTGTTGAAATAACACTAATCTTCTCTCTTATACCTGTTATAGACAACACTTTGTCACTTAAAAACATTAATACCAGCCGTGCTATTCTGTAAACATCTCACCGTGATAACTTGGGTGAAGTGAGCTTGATGTGAGCTGTCATTGCACCTACAGCTAGGGATTGCAGGTGAAATGACAGCTCACTTTAAGTTCACTTCACCTAAGTTTTCACGGTGAGATTTTTACGGAATCGACCGTCTGGATACATACACTCTTGCCTTTTTCCCATGGAGGTAGGTAGACACTACAGAACGTCACCTGCTGCGCTGTTTACATACCTCATGCTTATACCTGAATGTACCCTTAATAACTTCACAGTCAAAGTTATCAGTAACAGTCGGAACTGTCTCTGTATATAACACGTGCTTCCTCAATTCAAACTACACCAAATCATGTGTACAAACACAAATAACTGCCAAACGTACATTGTTTATTAAATTATGTTGAACATGTCAAACATGCGGTAGACATTGTATTGGGGAATTCTAGAGCAAGTAAATGTATCGAAATGGAAAGTGAATCACACGCAACTCACGCGCGCTCGTATCGTAAACGTTTGTAGGATGCGCGGGCGCTTACTATCGAACGGATTATTAATATGTATAAGCAATTGATACTTTATTATTAAAAATATATTTTAACATTAATTTCTATTCTGATTGTGAATTCAAATCGGATACAGAATTAATTACCTACTCATTGTCCCACTCTAGTGCGTCAGTAGCATTTTTTTTGCTCGCAGGACTTGAATATTAAGATTTATTCAGTTGAGAAATGCATCTTTAATATTTTTTTATGTTTTTTTAAGTGAAGCATTCAAATACCTACACCTACGGTTGCTGTACCTACGCCTTGGGTTGTAATATAATAATATTACAACCCAAGGCGTAAGCGACCTTTCCACAGTTCAAAGTTCCGATCGTAAAAAAAGGCTGTATTTGCAATTTAGAAAATGGCGAACTATTCAAAAGTTAATATTAACGGCATCGTCGGGAGAAAACAAGCCGGCCAGCAAGAACTTATTGAAGATGATAATTTACTAAATTAAGATTCACCGAAAGTTAAAGAAATTCTGATGATGACTCGCCCGTAATAACCGGATCTCAGTTTGTTTTACAACGACAGCTGTGTTCAAATACAATGTGGAATCCAAGAAGCATGTTGTGATAATGATGTGCATAATGAAATAGAATATGGAGTGAGAAATGTGTAGGTTCCAAGAAATGACACTAGAGGTTAGAGCACGTGCGTGCTCGGCTCTAAGTAAAGAGTGTAGTCACGCAGAGCCGGAGAGCATACAATAATATTTTAATATTATTTTTAGATTACTTCGATTTTTAGTATTGAATTCCCATTTCATAGATAGTTTTAACCTTTCTATATTTCAAATATTAAATCGAATAAAAATAATAGTGTATTTATTATACGCTATTATTTTTAATGGATTTATATATTTGCATTCCTAAACTATCTCCCAGTACCTATACCTAGTGTGAAATGAATCCTGGTTTGTGGAATCCATAGATTTAGTTCCTTAAATACAGTTCATAGTAAAGTGATGAAATCACCAATATTTGAATAGCACTTTTTTCCACAACAGTATCAACATTAAAGTTTATTTAGATGGGCACTTCTCGTCCATCAAGAGCACAGGCAAATATAACTGGTTCTCAGATTTCACTCGTATAGTCGTAGACTAGTGACAGAATATGGCCGCGAACTATGTTGGAATTTGTTAATTTTATTATAAAAACTGCTAATTTCTTTACTTATATATTCAAATGTATGAATATCTTTGTTTTTGCAGTTTTTGACTAAACATTGTTTAAACATGTTCAATGCCGGGAGCTCTCCTGGGGGGTTCACCTAGTCACATATGGGATGCCGGTAGCCCTCGCTGAGGGCTCATTTTAAATGTAGGTTTTTCTTAGCGAATACAGCATTATAAACCGTGAAAATAAAATCTGATGTAGGTATATTTTAACAAGATTTATTAGTACATTAAAAAAAAAAGAAAAGAAAACTACATATAGCGACAAGATACCCTTTTTTTTTGCGTTGGAAATTATCGAATAACTTCTCCCGCTCTGGGCTCACCAGTGTTTGAAGGAACACGGGTGGGTTTTCGATATGGGTGGGTACGTTTTACAGTGTTTAATAACAAGGTTTTAAACCTAATGCCGTTGACCGTCCGCGATGGCTATCTTTAGCGCAAACGTACTGCCGGCAACCCTCCCGGAGGGTTCACTTCCAATATGTATGGTGGCGTACGATTTCTATGAAAAGTGAGTAGACTCGAAAGTGTTAAACGAAACTGTTTGGTTATCAAGCTTTTTGTTTCCTTCTAAGTCATTAACTTATCCATATCCATCAAAACAGCGTTTAATACCTCTGCGTGCTTATTCTGGACAATCAACAAAACCGTGGTAAAAGGGTTCCATTAGATTTAGTCGTAAAACTCGTTCCGTGTTAATTACAAACACAAGCAGAGTTATCAGTGAGTTTCAAAACCGTCATTGGATTCTCATCAGAGTGACGAAAAAGGGTTGTGTTTACTTTGGGATACCATTGTTGCTGTCCTGGGTTTGTCACCTGCCAAGCCGAATTACTCGGCTGACGTCATTGATGCTTTCACATTATAACTAAGTGAGGACCCACTTTAAAGTGCTTTTAAATTCTTTTTTCTGGACTATGGGTCCAGTCTGAAAATTTTAATCAAATCTTTGCTGAGTCAGTTTTAAGATAGTATAATTCGCTGATAGTTCATAATTTCTAAAGCATTCGTTATTGAAGTGTCTTCGAATTTAGCAATAGAATATGTAGTGTCATGCTAGAAGTGAAAATCTGTACGAGTTTGCCATATCTTATTACATATTACTCTCAAAATTATCATGTTATAGTTTCTTCTTGTAAATTCGGGAAGGTCATTATGATGCTGCATTCCATATCTGATAATAAAACTTTAGGAACTACATAATATACAGGATGTCAGGGACATCGGCGCGAAAACTGTTACCATGGATTCAGTACATGATTCTGAACGAAAAAAAAAACAGCTATTCCATTCATTTTGACCGCGTAGGTTTTTTTTTCCGATGAAAAATTTCAACGCAGGCAGGTTCAGAATCATGTACTGAATCCATGGTAACAGGCTTCGCGTCGATATCCCTGCCACCCTGTATTACAAGCAGTCGTCACTAGCCAACTGATTTGCGTAATAACAAAATAAAACGTTTCTGCTACATTTGAAAGACCGTGGGAATCTTCATTATAGACACACTTATAGTTTTCAGAAATAGTTCCAGAAAACGCAAAGTAACAACCAAATAAAGACCATTATACCATCCGGAAATAGGCTACCTTAAGCACTACGTAAGCATTAAAGCTTATAGCAAGTCCTAAAGATAGTGCCCACTTTACATCACCCTGATTAAAAAAACCGCTGGATAGTAGTTAGTTGTAACAGCTCGTTAAGTAATCGGAGATAAGACAGGCAAAGCTTACTAATTACCTGTGATCTACCGTCGTAAATAAAACGAATGGAAAGCGAGCTTGTTACACAAACATGCTGACTAAGCTTGTTTTAAAATTTCATATTTCATTCGTTGACAACTCACACTTGTAACATATTTTCTCGTTATGACTCTTTATGTTCATTTTTTGTTTTCTTATTGTTTCGAACATGACCCTAATTTTAACTCATGTCCGTGTCATGTTGTTTATTTTTGTTGTATGTTTTCCTTACGATCCTAATTATTTAATATGAAGTCGAAAACCTTTATTATTTTCTAGAGCGAGGTTCATTAGAGTATGTAATAATCAGTTCCAACTTAGATATGTTATATTCCAAAGAAATATAAAGCACATCATTAAAAAGGTTGAATCTTCACTTTAATCCAAGTTTGATTAATTAAAGCGGATGTTTTAATTAAGTTTCAACTCATTGGAAACCGTCCAACTCTAATAGCCGATATCGAAATATAAAATCTTCTTCGGTACGTATCAGATATTTCATTAAATTATTTAATTGTCACTACTCTCAACACTCTAAGCAAGAACAAGAAATCAGAAAGAACAGTATGACTTAAACAAGAAGTGAAATAAATGTCCAATTAAGCTAATAATATCTTCAATAAGCTATGTAGATATAGGAAATTAATAACACTACTCGTCATGTTGCGCATCTCAACACATCGTAGTTAATGAAGAAGCATTAATTTTTACGCTTTTAATTTAATTAACGTAAAAAATAAGTTCCACTTAAAGCTCAGATGAACTATTAAGTTACATGGTTTGTACTTACCGGCGCGACGGCCATGTCTCCTCTTATCAGTCAGCAAGATCCCAATCACTGTGTCTATTTGATCATCACTCAACTTTCACCAAGTAACGTCCCGGAACATCACCCGACATGCCGAAAATCCTCAGTTTTCATATCACAGTCACCTTCCTAGCGATAACACAAAGCTCGCACTCGAAGTACTCGCGTACTCGTAATAGCATAACGTGCGGTCCCCACTGGCGAAATAGATGAATGACGCCGCGGGTAAAGCACGAAGAAGTCAACAGTTCCCACGTGAGAGAAATGCGCGTCGCGAACAATGGTGGAGGCTGCGCTGCGCGTGAGTCGAAAGGTGGGCAAAAAGTGAATGAGCGCAGGCGCGGGCGCACACACCACGCCGCCCCGCCCGGGAGCCCTACCTGCTGACCCATTTCAAATGTTCAGAGCAATCATTGTTGGAATTTAAACCCTTATTCGATTTTGAGACCGCTCAGTTTTTGTTTGTTTGAATTGTTTTTTGAAAAAAATCACAATGTTTCTTGTGTTGGATTTTAGAAAGCGAAGAAGTCTATGAAATCTTCTTTTTTCGTGGAACACGTTCTATGTCAATATTTCTGCGTGTTCTATGAATAATACAGTAGATAGGTGAGTTTAATGGAATACTATTAAACCAAAACGTTTTCTGTCCTATTTACGGCAAAGAGCTTCAGTTTTCAGCTTGTTGAAGGCGACTTTTAACCTCAATAAGGATTTTAAAAAAAACAAACCTTATCTAACAATGTTTCGATGATCTAGCGATATATAAAATAAGACGACTTTATCACACTACTTAGCTGTTACGTGCTCAATAGATGTATTGATCTAATCATAAAGATTATTGAATAGTTTTGCGAAACACATTAGGTACGTGTCAAATATTAACTTTGTGATAATCTATTAGTCGATATATTATGGCATAGTTTTCTGTTGCTGTGACAATTTTTTAATTAAGGTACCTACAGAATTAGACCAATTTGATGCTATATAATACCACTAGCTGTTGTCCGCGACTTCGTCTACGATCCGGGATGAAAAGTATCCTATGTCCTCCTCCAGGTCAATGTCTACCTCTATGCCAAATTTCATCCAAATCCGTTTAGCCGTTTTAGCGTAAAAGCAGTTCAAATTCAAATTCAAATTCTAAAGTCATTTATTCAAACTAGGCTGATAATCAGCACTTTTCGAACGTCAAGACAGTCCCCCAAAACGCCCACCCTTCACCACTTCCTAGTAACCAACAAACTCACTTTCGCATTTATGAGTATTAGTATAATATTAAGTAGGTAAGGATTAAGATGTAGAGTTGCATTTAATCATTAAACCCATGTACCATCAAAGAAGTTCATATATAACCAGTTTCAAAACAAAATCCCGTGAACACGATGATCACATCTGTTACCGGCCCGGTTCTATAGCCGCTGAGCGCTGCAAGCAAGAATAGTCCTTACGGTGGTTAGATATGAAGTTCTTCGATGGTACCTATTCAATTCCTTACCAATTTTAATTGGTAAGGAAGAATTCCTTACCAATTTTAATTGGTAAGGAATTCAAAACTTGTGTAATAGAGTAATAAATAAACCTTACTCTTTAGGTTCACAAAGATCCCAAATAATTATGTAAGTACATGAACCGTACCTTATTCGAAGTATACCTCCATCGATCTAAACTTACGCTTTTTCTTTATTTCCAACGCCAGTATCATTGTATAACTTAAGGAAGTTATGTCAGGAATGCAAATCGGTTAAGACTACGTAGATAATAATAAAGCTTGATAAATGGTTTCTTACCCCACTAAGCTTACACTTAAACCCTTTTACGAACTCAAGTTATATTGAGCTTGCGACTAATGATGATCTAGTAACATACCACGAAGGAATACCGCAGTTAACTTTGTCCAATATACCTGAGTTCATTCGACGAATAGCAATAATCGGTTTAGAAATATGAGAACGTGGAATAACTATTCGAATGTTCGGTTATTATGTCCAGAAACGAATCGTTTTATTAACCACTTCTAGTAGATAATACAAATTAAAGCTTTTATAAAAATACCATGAGCCAAATCTGTCTGTGCTGTGTAGAAGAAACTACTTATACTTAATTGCTGGTTAAGATAAACGAGGGTTAATTTGATCCAATAACGATTGGTTATGTACAGGAATCAAACACAAACCAGAATCCAATGTTCCGCCAATTATATGTCGATTATCAAACGACCGTAGATTGATACTTTATATTTTGTGCTGTAATTTCCTCGTAAGAGGTGTTCCTGTACACCGCTTTCATTTTCCGGAGCATTGTAGGCAGTAAGAATTTTGATCTAAAACATTTCAATAAATTGTCCCTTATTAACTTTGTGAAGCTAAACTATGAGTGATTAAATCTATTATTATGAATCTATGTAGGATAAATTCTAAAAAAACCCGCAAGTGTCCAACACATGGGCCTCCAGGACTGACTTAGGAACTTCACTATAGTACAGTGCCGCCCGCGGGCATGTGCCTCATTAAAAAAAAAAAACAAAAAAAAACGAAATCGAGCCAATAACATCGGAGATATGCCAAGAAATGTAAAGCAAGGTCACAAACACTACTCAAAAATTAAAATTGGATAACATGATAAATATTAAAGATAGATATATCATGAATATTCAGAAAAATCCGGGCGGTCTGCAGTTCTGCGCTAGTCACACACTTATTCACCGTCTTATTCGAGAGTGGCCTTATTTCCAAATATTTCCGACCCATCCTGAACTTGCTTTATTCTATTTCCGAATGAATAAACGACTTAAAAGATTAATTAGCTTTGTAACAATGATACAGAATGTTGACATCAATCACCCGACAAAATATTTATGTAATATAGGTACTCAATCACGCTACTCATTATTCGTCTATAAAAAGTAGTGCGATACATTGTGTGAAAAAACACATTATGTGCAAATTACGGGCATATTTAACGTTATTTATGAGACATCGCCTTTCCGTAACGATTGGCGGAAGAAAAGCGAAGTAGTGTGCATGCGCATACATCACACTGATCTAATAATTTTTGTATCGCTATGTTTTGGTAGCGGTTTTTCTGAAACGTTTACCCGTATAATGTATGTGGAACGAAATAATTTGTGTCGTCTTAATCGATTGAATGAATATTTCTAAAAAAAGTTTGAATTATTTCCGCATTGTCTATTATTTGGCTTTCAAGCAATATTTTATAAAATAAAGAAAAGTATCTTCGGTATCAACAAATTTCACAGCAGAAGTCTTGCTTTATGTATATTGAAATTTAAAATAGACGTAAAAACCCTTGACTATGCAAACAAGAAACTGTAGATAGGTACCTACATGATGTAGAACCGTCTGTCACTCCGGCGGTCCTCAAGTTTATCTCAACAAACACTGAACTTATTTTAAGTGCATGTTTTACTACCCACTCACAAAGCTTCCATTTAAGGACACTTTAGAACTTTACATTTACGAGTATCTTCGTCAGGCAAACAATAAATGGACAACTACGAAACAACTTTGAGTAATACAACAAACGATATACCTACATATTTTCAACTTCTTTAATCGTGGAAGATAAAGTTAGTAGGAATATATCGAAACTAATAAATTGCTTAAAAGCTAAGGAATTATTTCTCCCATCTCTTCCCGTTGGGCTCGTAAAAGGCTATGGACTAGGGAATGGGCAACAACGTTATCTACGTGTTTTAACACCATACAGCGATCGTCAACTCGCCTGCTAATTGTGGTGACTAAGGCAAACGACTCCAAAATGCTTGAGAAGGTCTATGTCCAACAGTACGTCTTTTGGCTGAAATGATGTCGATGAAGATAAACTAATAAAAATTAAAAGCGCACAGGCGAAGTTGCGACCAAAAGTAGAGTATACTTAGCAAATATCGAAAACCCACAAGTGGTTTGAAAAGCCCCAGATGTTACGAAACATGTAATTACTTAGTATTCCAAGATACGACGTTATTCAGTGAAATTGTTAAATTTCGAAGAGCATCTACGCGCTTTATTTACAAAGCAGTTGGCTTTCGCAAATAACGGCCGAGACTGCGCATGAGTTGAATATGAGCGAACTTTTACTTGGATACCACACTTCTGCACTCTTTGATTTTGTGCAATGAATGATACATGTTTATTCATGGTCATGTGTTTCGGTTGTTCGGAATACGTAACATGTTGTAGAAATGTTTACACGGTACCTACCTATTAGGATTCATTCCAGGACATATGTTTTGGAGATACTGTTCTGTCTGTGGTTTGGTAACTTATGTCACGATGAGTTGACTGCGATAAATACGTATAATACCCACAAAAAAAATCTGGACTCTGGAGTATGGATGCCCGGTTGATGGCAATAGGCTCGCCCCCTATTACATGGGACTTAAACATAACTGGCGAAATGTGTTTGTACTATGGGTACACCGCTGCCTAACGCTTCGAGGGTTACAGGCGTGATGTTATTTTTTTTTTAAATCCGCAAAGACAATCTTTAAACACAAAACAAAGCTTTCAAAGCAAATCACCCAAGATTATAACTATGGGGCAATAAAGTGTTAGGTTCTGCATGTGAGATGCAACTTTATACCGCGATTACGCAAAGTATACGCTGCAGTATTGTGCGTGACATCGTTAGCAAGCAGGAAGGCAGACGGCAAGAAATACTGCTGCGACAGTTTGAACGTGTCAAGCGAATTCTGTTACTTAAGAAGCTATCAACAGTAGCTGGAAAAACACCCGGATCTGTGCAGGTAGTTTGTAGAATTTATTGGTTACCTAATCTAGGTTTACTATCGCGACAGCTAAAGAATATATCATTATGCTATGGGCACCATCTACAGCTGGGCCGAGAATGCGTTCTTGACACCTGTCAGTTTCATACTAACAAATATGTGTTTTTTGATATACTACTTGATATTGTCCAACTGACAGGTGTCAGGAACGAATTCTTTCGACGGCCGGACTGTAGCATTTTGGTACAGTTTGTGGAATTTTTTTGATAGGTACACTCGTAGTGATTTTATGTTTAATGAAAAGGGTTCTGTGATCAATTATATCAATATCATCAATTTAACAGGGGGCTTAACATGAACCCTAAAGCAGTATTATTTTAATATTACTTTAGTGTGGGAAAGAGATGAAGCTCTACAGGACTCATAGCTCCATCTCTTTCCTCCACTGAAGTAAGATTAAAATAAGGAAGTGTATAGAGTGCCGCTAGCGGCACTTTATGCCTATCGGATAAAGTGCCGCTATTTACGGCATGATAATGGCGCTGCCTCGGCCCGGCTAAAGTGCCGTAAGCATTGCGTTGCATTGTCATTGTCACTGTCAATTGTTATTTTGTTTGATTGTTGAGGTTAGTTCGCCGCCCTTTGTATTGATGGATCGTATTTGTTTTGGATAATTATATCAAAAGTCACTACAATGACTGAATTTACGAAAAACTAAGTAGCAAATGAAAATGGCTGAAAGGTAGGTTAGATTAGGTTCTAACTGTAACCATACAACGCACGAGCCGAGCGAGCGAAGCGAGCGGTACCGCGGCAGCGGCCGGCGAGTGGCAGGATCCGTTTAGGCACAAGAGAAAGGAATGTTTCGGGAATGTGGTGTTTTACAGCGAACGAACCTTGTTGAGGTTAGTTCGCTGTAAAACACCACATCAAACAAAATCACAAGTGACAGTGACAATGACAATGCATTGCTTACGGCACTTTAGCCGGGCCGAGGCAACGCCACTATTATGGCGGCACTTTATCCGATATGGATAGAGTGACGGTAGCGGCACTCTATACACTGCCTTAAAATAATACTGCTTTAGAGGTGGCGGTAGGCCCCCAGGTCGTATTTCCTCTGTTCGCTCACTGGATCGTAGCCGGCTCTGTAACGAACCAGCTTTTTTACAGAGCCGGCTACGATCTCGAGATCGTAATGTAACTGAGTATTACATTACCTGAATTCTAAACTTCAGTTTGAAGCTGAGTTTAAGTTCCGATATGTGCTTATGGTGAAATCAACAGGATAGTCCGCGAAATTCAAATGACCTTATGTTTTTTGCAATTTTCAAGTCAGTATCAGGTTGTATGTTGATTAAAATATGTTCGTGACCGTAATAAATTATTTACAGAATTATAACTTTTAAAATCAATACAACTCAAGTTCAGATTACTCTATTGAATGACTATTTCATAAAATCGTGACATTTTAGGTAAACTATTAATTAGAGAATAAATTTCTAAGTGATGATCGATCGATGAGTTTAATAATTTGGCTCCTTAGCGCATCCCCCTTAAAGGGCACACGTAAACATTGTTACGGAAGTTATGCAAACATTCTCTACGCACCAACGAAAGCTTTAAATAACATTAGTTTCTCGGACGAATACATGCGGATTCGGACAAACATCGTTTGACCGTGTCTGATCATCATGCTTTCAAAACACGACACGCAATCTTAATGTTTCTATTCCAATTGTTTGGGTTGTATAAATTGTTGCGTGTGCTTGGCCAGAATGACCGATGACGGTACCTCGGTGACGCATACCACCGACCTCTCGAAAGTTACATGTAGAATAGGCAGTTTTAGAAATTATCATTAGGTACCATCTTTTCTCTTGAACAGCCGTACTATTCTGTAAACATCTCACCGTGATAACTTGGGTGAAGTGAGCTTGATATGAGCTGTCATTGCACCTAAAAGCTAGGGATTGACACTATTGACAGCTCACTTCACCTAAGTTTACACGGTGAGATTTTTACAGAATAGCACTACTTGACAGTTTCAATCTGCCTAGCCTTTTCCCAAATATTTTGGGGTCGGCTTCCAGTCTAACCGGATGCAGCTGGATAGTAGGATTATGCATGGAACGACTGCCTATCTGACCTCCACACCCCAGTTACTGAGTAAATCTGTACCCCTTGATTATACTGGTTGTCAAACTTAGGCTTCTGACTACCCGTAACGACTGTCAAAGATCTACGAATGACAGCCGGGACCAACGGCTTAACGTGCTTTTCGAGACACGGAGGGGTCTCGATATGTAATTGATGGTCACCCATCCACGAATCGACCGTGGCAAACGTAGCTTAACCCTCGATCGACACGTGCAGTTATTATCTAGCCAATTTTGTAACAACAAATTAAATAAAGGGTGTTTAAATATTTCGATCAATTTTGTAGTGAAGAAGCCACGCGAGTGAAAGCGCAAATCACAATATTGCTGCTAAGTAAACAGAAAGGGTGTGGAGTATATTGACGACTAATTTTTGAGTTGTGTTATAAAAAAATATGATTTCTTATTTCTTTTCTTATGTTTATTCAGGGGAATGTGAGCAATTGTGACATACCAATGATCGTACCTACATAAACAGTATTTTCTGCTGCACGCAGTAAAAAAGTGTTCCAGGGGAGATGCGTTGCCAGTATCCTTCGCAGCTGGTATGTAGTGAAGATCTCTTAAATTAATGATAATTAACATTGGTATATTGTTTCTATTATCCGAAATCGACAATTTTCTTAACTATTTTAGATTTCAGCATCCATGGCTTCAATATAATAAACTCTGAACAGCGTTAAGTAGTGTTTAGCTTAGCAAGTTATAAAAGAGTAATTTAACTAAAAAACATTTTGAAGTAAGTAAATAAAAACATACATTATGTATTTCAAGCAATAATTTATTATTATATTTTTAGTTTTGCTTGTCTTTATCGTCTCCATTGCTTTATTGTTCATTTACGGAAATGGCAAATAAGAAGCGTGTGCTCGGTGGCATTGAAAACAATAACAGCATCGGGAACTATCTCAGACTCTTTCTTCAGTTCGGTATAAGCCATAAGCGTCACAAATGAAATCAATCTTAAAATCCAAGACAGTAAAGTTTAATTTACTTTGAAATGCTATGTTGAGATGCAAAGTGTATTTGGATGATTTGCCAGACTAATTTGACCTTGATTCCGCGGTATGGGAGCTGACTCTCGACGGCCATTGTGTGATTTTCATTCACTTTTTACTAAGAGTTAGACGCGATACTATCATGCATCTTAGCGTCAAGTCGTTTGAATAGGAATTATAAGATATATTTTGTTAAATAATCTACTAACAAAATAACTGCGTAGGTTTGGGTTGAAAATGAAACTTTTTGGTCAATTAATAAGACTAAATAGTTCCTAACTATTTGATATATACACGTGTCAAATAATGTCAAAATGACGAGTAATTCTTATTAAAAAACAGTTTTTAATGATTTCTTTGATTACAAGATATATCTTATTTATACAATTAGTATTCAATAGCTTCACAACATTTTCGATTAGTGTGAAAACATACCAAGTGCGACGCATTAATGAATCTACCTATTTGGTAACAAGTTTACCTGAATTTGAAAACGAAAATTGTAAACGGTTTAGCGGCAATAAAGTTACAACGATAGATGATGTTAAGAGAATTACTAGACACCATGAGTCCACTATGAGCAATGTCGCTGCAGGTGAAAAAAGAAATAAAATAAAGGCAGAAACAGTTTCACCCGAGTTTATTAAAAAGGTTAGAGAAAACTACTTCCGCAATTACTTTACAATGATAAGGAAGTCTACCCACAGTTTACTGCCAGACAAGATGAATTCTTATCTGATGAATAGCAATAATGATAGTACTGTTAAACTCAATAATAATCTTGTAGCAGCGAGGAAAATCGCTTCGTTATTAATTAATAAGTATCAGATGGATGTAAGGAGGAGAGACATTATTTTCGATGGGGTTAACAGGAGAAAACGAAATATGCACAATAAAAGACAAAGGCATGAGCCATTTCTGTCAGGTTTGTTTTGGAAACACTTGCATAACAGACTCACGAAAAATCTTACCTTGCTCATCTGATGCACGCTTTACTCGTAAAACTGTTTAGAGAAAGAATTTTTCCAATATTTAAAATAGCAATGTAACAAAACAATGTATTTTTTTTAGATAACTTTGTATAAAATTACTAAGACGTTTAATCGTATAATTTCCAAATGCATTTTCATCGAAGTCACTTTTACATTTTAACAATAATGCCATATTATATTATGTATGCCAAGTTTTGTGAGAATAACTAAGTATTTTAAATAGATTCTAAATAAAAAATTTGAATGATTTTGTTTTTATTTTTAACGCTTCAAGAATTGCCTATTCACTAAATATTTGAGTATCGAAACTTAGTATTTTGAAGTATAAACTAATATTAGGTAGTTACAATCATTCAATCTTATTATTACAGGAACAATATAAATATATCTATGAACAAAAAAGTCATTAAGTTTTCTGTACAGGTGCCTAAACAAAGACATTATTCAGAATTCAATGCTTAACAAATTCATTTTATCAATGGATATTATCATAAATAAATAATCTTATATTAGGTCCCCACCTATGAAATCAGCGTTTTGTATGGAGAATTTTAAAGAAGTTGCTTTTTTCATACTAACATTTTCTTAATTTATATAACAACCATGAACACTAATGTTTTAAAACTTTTATGCACTAATGTTTAAAAACTAAGATAACGTAATATGCCACTAGATTAAGCGACAAAAATAAGTTTTGGCTAAGTTAAAACAAATAGTGGTCATTTCTGCTAACAAAATGAGGAGTCATTTTTAAGCTATTTTTTATGTTTATAAACTATAAGTAATAAGGTTTTTTTTACTATTGGTAGTTGTCTATGATGGTCATTATTCGATATAATACCAAGCAATTGATGAATATTTTAATTCATAGAAGTGACAAGGTTCTCTAGTTGTGAGAAAAAAACGCCAATTTCATAGGTGGGGACCCAATACTATACACATTACAACACTATTGCAGTAGGTATATCAACCAATAACGAACAAGTTTCTAAATAAAATATTTAAGCATCACAAATCACAAGTGTAGACTGTCGTACAATATTTGTTAATTGGGTCGAATACGGAAACACTAGGACATGTGTACTCATTCAGAACATAGGTTCCGTTACTCAATAACACACAGTTGTAGTAAGTTTGGCAGGTAGAGTCTGCGCTATTGGCGAATCTTCCCGTTGAAGAACACGTGAAGGTATTTGAGCTTGAATCAGATGAATCCGTTAGACATTTGTAGTCGGAGTCACATAAAGTTGTATCAGGATTGTAAAGTAAATTGTCAGGACATGCGTACTTTGTTTCTGTGTAACTGCCATTATCGTTTTGAATGCATTCTACATAATTGGTACAATTAGTAGAATCTGGATCAGCGACGAATCCTTGGGAGGTGCAAACGGATGTCGAGTTTGTAGTGACGTCGGTTGAATTTGAGCTGTCACTTGAATCTGTCGGACATTTGTAGTCGGAGTCACATAAAGTTGTATCAGGATTGTAAAGTGAATTGTCAGGACATGCGTACTTCGTTTCTGTGTAACTACCATTATCGTTTTGAATGCATTCTACATAATTGGTACAATTAGTAGAATCTGGATCAGCGACGAATCCTTGGGAGGTGCAAACGGATGTCGAGTTTGTAGTGTCGTCGGTTGAATTTGAGCTGTCACTTGAATCTGTCGGACATTCGTAGTCGAAGTCACAAATAGTTGTATCAGGATCGTAAAGAGAATTGTCGGGACATGTGTACTTTGTTTCCGTGTAACTGCCATTTTCGTTTTGAATGCATTCTACATAACTGTTACAATTAGTAGAATCTGGATCGGCGACGAATCCTTGTGAGGTGCAAACGGTTGTCGAGTTTGTAGTGACTTCGGTTGAATTTGAGCTGTCACTTGAATCTGTCGGACATTTGTAGTCGGAGTCACATAAAGTTGTATCAGGATTGTAAAGTGAATTGTCAGGACATGCGTACTTTGTTTCTGTGTAACTACCATTATCGTTTTGAATGCATTCTACATAATTGGTACAATTAGTAGAATCTGGATCAGCGACGAATCCTTGGGAGGTGCAAATTGATGTCGAGTTTGTAGCGACGTCGGTTGAATTTGAGCTGTCACTTGAATCTGTCGGACATTCGTAGTCGAAGTCACAAATAGTTGTATCAGGATCGTAAAGCGAATTGTCGGGACATGTGTACTTTGTTTCCGTGTAACTGCCATTTTCGTTTTGAATGCATTCTACATAACTGGTACAATTAGTAGAATCTGGATCGGCGACGAATCCTTGTGAGGTGCAAACGGTTGTCGAGTTTGTAGTGACGTCGGTTGAATTTGAGCTGTCACTTGAATCGGTCGGACATTCGTAGTCGTAGTCACAAATACTTATATCAGGATCGTAAAACGAACTGTCGGGACATGTGTACTTTGTTTCTGTGTAACTGCCATTTTCGTTTTGAATGCATTCTATGTAGCTGCTGCAATTATTAGAGTCTGGATCAGTAATAAACCCTTGTGAGGTGCAGGCAGAAGTCGAGTTTGAGCCGTCACTTGAATCATCAGCACCGGTGTCCGTGGAATTTATGGTGTATACTGTTAATCCTGTTGTCGTGTTTGTTGATTCACTGGTAGAAGTCTTATTTGAAACGTCAGAAGTTCTTACGGAATTCGTGGCATCTGAACTATTTCTGGTTATCATAATCGTCGTAGCATTTCTTGTGTCATCAATTGATGTCGTTTCAATAATATCGGTGCTATTTAAAGTTGTAGTAGCAACCGTGGTTTCGTTTCCATCAATAGTGATCGTGGTGATTGTAGTATTAGTGAAGATTACTGTGGTTATTATGTCAGTTATATCACTTGTTATTATATCTTCTGTACTATTCGTGTAACTAGTTATATTGGTCACAACAGTTGTTTCTGTTATGTTTGTTATATCGTCGTCAACTGTAATAGTCATATTCGTTGTAACAATTGTAATAATTGTTACGTTGTCAGAAGTATCTGTAGTAATCGTGGTACTTGTAGTGTCAGTATTATTTTTTGTTAATATAGAAGTTTCCGTATCAATAACTTTGCTAGTATTCCTGAAGGCATTGGTATCGGTAGAATAAGTCGTTTCTATGTCTTCTGTACTCATTGAACGTGTTGTAGTCTTATTAGCAATTGAATTTACAGAAGATTCTTCTGAACTACTTGAACTGTTCGTGGGCACTGACGAACTTGATGAAGTTGTACTACTTGACACTGATGAAGAATTTGATAACTTCTCAATTGTATTAGCAGTATTTGAACTATCACTAATAGACCTTGTTGACTCCGCATTCACTACTGTATAATTAGATTTTAAAGATTCTGATGTTGCTGTTGAATTTAAATTGGACGTCGTACCTGAAGTTACAATGTCTGTTATATTTCCTGAATTTGATACATCATTAATGTCTATGGATAATATAGAATTTTTTGAATTTGTGTAATTAGATGTGGCCGATAAGGATGCATTCACTTCGCTGGAAGAATTCTTAGTACCTTTAGTGTTATTTGAACTTGATGATTGCACTATATTCAATGTTGATGAATCCGAATTTTCTGTTATTTTTTTATAATTCGTAGAGTCTGCAGCAAAGGATGAATTCGAAGAATACGCTGACTCTGATAGGAACGATTCTGAAGAATCGTTTGAATTTGTTATGTTTTTGGTTTCTGTAGATGCAGAAATGTTGGAATGGCCGCTGTTGTGTGTCTTATCATTATGAATAGACGAATTTGCAATTTCTGAAATAACTGTTTCTGTTATATTTGATGAATTTGAAGATATAGTGGTATCTAAATCGGACGTAAAATCTGCCGAACTTGTGGAGTTTGACACTGATGACTTTAAAAAATCCGTTGTGTGAGATGAATTTGAAGCATTTTCTGCATTAGTAGAACTATTGGAATTCATCTTTTCTAAAATAGTAGAATCTGAAGCTTCTGTTAAGTTAACTGAATTTTGAGTTGCTTCACTAGATGTCACATTTAATGAATATTCGGATTCTAAACTATATACATCTGTAGAATCACTAGAGTTTGTAGAACTGATGGTATTTAAAGTTTTTCGTGTAGCTTGCGTGTTTGAATTGTCTGTTTGATCAGTTGAGCTTGTTGTATTTGCAGGTTCTGATGTCGAGTTAGACGTGGTTCTGATTGAGCTTTCTGACGTTGTATCTTGCAAATCGGAGGTCGTATTCGTTGATGTCGTAGAATTTGATTCGGATGAAATCTGAATATCTATCGCATAGGATGAGTTTTTTATGTCTGAAAAATCTGCTAAACTGGTTGCGCTTGTAGATTCTGAAGCCGAAGAATTTAAACTGTCGGCTGAGTTTACTGAATTTTCAGATTTTGTAGCAGATGTAGAGTTTGATGAATATTCCAATTCCAAGCTAGAAATCTCTGAAGAATCGCTTGAATTTGAGGATAGGATCGAATTCAGGGAGGTTCTTTTACTTTGCGCGTTGGAATTTTCCGTAAGATCAGTCGCGCTTGTTGTATTCGCAGTATCTGATGTCGAATTGTTCGTGGTCCTTAATGAGTTTATTGAATTTACGGTGTCAGACTCGAACGTCGTATTTGCTAATCCCGACGAATTACATTCAGAAGAAATCCGAATATCTATCATCGATGATGAGCTATTTGTTTCAGTTTTGTTTGTTGAATTCGCCAAGTTTAAAGTTTCCAAAACCGTAAAATTTAAAGTTTCTGTGGAGTTTGTGGAATCTACAGTAACTAATTCATATATTGCATTTGTAGAATTTTCAGAATCCAATATAGTCGTATCGGAAGCATCTTCAGATGTTGTAGTATTGGAAATTACTATGTTAGATGTTGAAGAATTATAATTCGCATTTCCCGTGATGTTTGTTGAACTTGTTGAATTCAATCTATCTGATATTTCACCCTTTGTAGAATTCAAAGAACTTATAGAATTCTTCGTATCTGAGTCAAATGTAGAGTTTATTAAGGTCGTAGAATTGGCTGAAGAAGATATTAAACTATCAGCAAAAATGGATGAATTTGAATTGACAATTGCACTTGTAGAGTTCGTAAAATTTGATTTATCTAAAATGGACGCATCTAAAGTTTCCGTTACGTTTGTATAGCTTGTAGACTCCAAAATCGATGTCACATTTGATGAACTTGAAGAATTCAAAGCAGAATTTTCAGTGCTGTCATCTGAAGTCCTTGCAACAGTTACATATAATTTATCTGTCGTATTTACTGAGCTTACAATATCTAAGGCTGACGTTGAATTTGTAGAATTAGTAGAACTCGAAGTGAGTGTGCTTAAAGTATCCGTAGATGTTGTAACATTATCAGTGTCTGAAGTAGATAAAGACAACAATGTCGTTGTAGTATTTGCTTCAGACGTAACGTCGGTATTTGAAGAATTAACTGTGTTGGCTAAGTTTTCCGTGGACGAAAGCTCCGTCGTATTAGCAGAATACTTGGTGGATGCATCATTAGTATTTGATTCATCAGTAGTGTTTGTTGTTCTTGTTGCATTTTTCGTGCTTACTGACCTCTCATTAGTCGAGAAACCAGTTGAATTTGATAGACTTGTTTTGTCGGAAAATGATTGGCTGTTACCACTTGAAGAGGTCTGAATCGTTGCAGCGTGAGTAGTCCACACTGTTACGAATATCTGAAAATAAAATTGCATATCAAATCTACAGGCCCCTCATAAAGAAATTCATCACGTATGAATTTATTATTAGTTCTACTTTAATAATTATGAACCAAGAAGGAGTACCTAATTGACAACACAAGTGCAACAAAAGTATATGGTCCCTACGGCTACCTTTCAGATGCCAATAGATAATTTTTCTGCCATGTTTCGGAGAAATAGATAACATAAATATACATTTTACGGCCATATTAGCTATCGACTTTTTTCTTCGTCAAAGTACAAGCAGTATTTGTAAATTAGTACACATGAAATGTCTTGTCGCTAAAGGGCTGCTACTGTGAAATAACCGTGGTAAAGAAACAGCATAATCACTAATCACCATGTTTGGTGTTAAGGTTGTTTCGACGTCTGTGAAGCAGACACAGTAGTTAAACAAGCACCACAGCCGATATGTGGCTTGTGATCGGATCTCAAAAATCCTGTAAATAACTTCTGTCTAGAAAAATAAGGTATCCCACAGAATAGGAGGTAGCACAGCATTACGAATAGAATTTAATGGTTTTCTAAAAATAGTAAGGTTTTTTACTCAATTTCATGGCATATAATTTTTCCCTGGTTTGATCACACATTTGAGACAATTCAGAAATAAAAAAATATGAAATTGCTCTAAATAAATATAAGAAAAAGCTTTTGTTATAATTAATATTTATGTTTAATTTTGGTATTGAAAAAAAAAATCCTTTACTCTTATTAGACTGTTTATTGCGAAAAAAGTGGATTATGAAGCAGGTCGATGGTCCCATAATAAATAATAACTTATAGGGGCTACAAATGATAACAATAACAAAAATACTTACGAGAAATACAGCGACAGTAATCTTTCTTTGCATCGTGAATTTCTAAATGTTTTCTTCAAGCACTGAAGATTATATACTAAGATCAAGAGATAATGTAGTTATCTCGTTATTTTAATTTAGCAGCATCAATAAAAAGATTGTGTTCATGTCGTTTCGGAATATGTCACATCATCTGACTTTGAATACGATTTTTTAAATTATATCCAACAAAAATTCACAAACAGTCATTACTGTTTACTGTTAGCCAAATAATTTGTACGTTAACAGCGAAACTAACAAATCCCTGTGTTTGTACATAAGAAGAATAGCTGTACTAACAAGGATGTGTTGAAATACAGACTGATCATCTTTAATATTAATTTCATTTGCACATTGTAGCTTCCAAAGATGTAAATATCTGATTTCAACAAAAGGTCTCCAATATCACCTTTGGTTCCTATATAACTGAGTGGAGCAAATAACAATTCACCATTATCACACGTTATCAAAATCTCAGACGTAATGATGTATTCAATATTGACATTAAACCTACTCAGTAATAAATTACTTCTGGCACATTGCTTTCTTGTTGGGCATAATCAAATATAAGCGTTAAATTAAAGCAGGTAATGAAAAACACGATTCGTTACGACGGAGTATTGTAATCGTTTGAAAATTAATGACTTTAATTTGTCATTATTGATAAATACAAAAGTTTGTGACGGTCGTCCATTATGTATTCCAGCATCCATAGACTCAAGTTTATTTGTTGCTCACTTAGTTGAAAAATATATGAACACGTTGTATACAGCAGAGGTCTTCTTATTTAAAACAAATCCAAATATTTTGCAGAAATACGAATGATTTGCAGTATTATTATCTGTCTGTCGTTCGATAGACGATTTGAATAGAAGAATAATAACAGAACTATGGGATTAACCAAAAATTAGTACTTTGATAAATCTGTTGTTTGGAATGTTGCATTAAATTATTACTTGCAACTTGCGTATTGTAAAGAGTCATGAATTCATGAAAACGTGGAACCTATACGTTTTCCCAAAATCATGAACAGGAATAGAAAAAAAACAAAGATAATAAACAACCTAGGTTTCTTTTTCTCTTTTGATGTTTACTAGATGATAGTAAAGTTCATTTTTGACATCCTAACTAATTACCGTTTCGTTGAATCTTATCTAAATCTTATCGTTGAAAATTTATTTGTCGAGAATAGGTACAAGAACCTTGCATAAGCAACCAACTAAGGGCATGACCTTAAATAATTCGTTGGTTTCCAAACAAATATAATGGTGCTGATTCTCTTGTCACAAATGGCTCTAAACTAGACTAAAAACACCAACATTTAGTTTATTTCTGTCAAACGACGATTTCCCATTCTGAAATAGACTAAAGTGACACAATTTAAACATATTTTAGTTTGACAGGACTAAGATGGCACTGAGTTATTAATTGATTGAAAATGGCAATTTTGCTATTCTGAATTTGACGTTTTTCACCTAAAACTTTGATTGTCTAACTAAATCGGACTACTTATTTCTAATCGCGATTAAAAAGGTGTGAAATAAAAATTGTTTTCATGAACTAAAATTCACAACTCGACTTCAGGTGCAAAAACATTACTGTATCTTTTTTTCTTTTTTTTTGCTTATATCTCGAAAATGGTGTGTCCTATCGCAAAAATAATGAAACCGACTCCCTTTATAGAACCTATAAAACCCTAACTCTCAACAAGTAGGTAACAATTTTTCATATTTTCCATACAAAAAGTGAAAAATTCCATATAAAACACGTCGAGGCTGCCGCGACTAAGCGCCTCCGGCTCTAAAAAAATTCACGGGCAAACAGGTACCGCGTGGAGTCGCGATTGTCAAATTCGATTATAGTTGTGCCAAAATTATTTTAAATTTAGAGATTACTTTTTTCAGAATAGCCTTATGATTCTCATAGCCAAGTAAGGAATTTTATTGATAGTTTAGTTCGGTGTAATTTTATGAAACAAGATTGTGTGCCTGGTCACCCGAAAACTGTATCATCTATAATTACAGTACACGGTACAATTTACAAGAAGTTACCTACCTACTGGCTAAAAAGTAGAACTAAATCATTTGAAAAAACTTGTGTGAAAAATAAAAAATAAAAGATTTTTTTTCCTAACTGCATTCATAATTCGTCGTACAAAGTTTGGTTTCAGGATGAAACATTGAATCTGCAGGACAGCTGTAATTAAACTGAGCAAACGTTTCATTGTACAAATGAACGCAGTAGTAATATTTGCGACAGGCGAAGTCCGTCGTATCGGCGATCCTGCCAGCTGACGAACAGACGAACTGCACACACTTGTAGTTGGTCTCACATAAAGTCGTCTTTGGGTTAAAATATGTAGTCCCAGGACAACGTCGTCTCAATTGAGTAAATTCGCCTAAGATATTCACACATTGTATATATGTAGAACAATTCTTGTGATCTGGATCCGCGATGTAGCCGTCATAAGTGCAGATTTTGGACCGATTACGTGTGGTGGTGTCAGCAGTTCTGCTGCTGCAGGTGAACTTGGTCGGTGAGCTACACATGGACGTTTTTGGGTTAAACACAGATACGCTGGGACAGACGGCGTTGTACGTGATATAGCTGTCTGTGTCTTGTACGTAGATACACAGTGTGTAATTCTTGCATCTGTTATCGGCCGGATCGGCGAATCGGCCACCTCCAGTTTCTCTGCAGTTGACAGCAGCATAAGCCCCCCACGTGCCACACAATACCTGAAAAGAAGAAATAAACAGTCATAAGCACCTTCTTGGATCTATCGATCGATTCAAATAGGCATATGATAGGATCATTTGATTATTATTATTTTTCGTTATAAAATTGATCCATAATTTTCTAGGTCAAACAGACAACTGTAATTAAATGAAATGAAATTGTTTATTCTGTAAATAGGATATTGGAATAACTTTTACACGTCATATTAAAAAAGTTTTTAAATTAGCTAGATGCTTTCGGCGTTTCCTATCTCACAGTCTCTTTTAAAGTCCAGACATAATCTTGGTCAGGCCATATATAAAATATCCGCTCGTCACTCAGAGACTTTTTTATTGTAGGTACATGTAACACATAATGTAACGACTGTATTGCTCAAAGAGCAAGAGAAAAGAGCAAATAGTATAAGCCCACATTTCACCAGTTAAAATTCACTTGTAATAAGTAGGTGGTCCAGCCGTTAGTAAAAAATAAAGCGCGAGGTCTTAGAGGCCTTCCGTTTCCGATAAATGAATCAACGAGGAAATATATAAATAAAATCAAAACTCACCAAAAAAGGAATGAAGATCCTTGCTGCCATGGTCGTATCGTTGTGTTGACTAAACTAGGAAGGACACATATATGCACTGGCACTTCATTCTTTAAAAAACAAAAGACCATTATTATGGACCACAATGGATAATCCAACAATCAGTTCTGTATAAAATCATTATTTTTATCACTATATTTGAGTCATTATACGTTTAGGAAAATGGTCATAATACGTCGCATTCCGCATTCAGTGATCATTCATTTACCAGTTGTTCGTCTCTTCTAGGACCCGAATGAAAATTATATTTGACCAGAACAAAAACTCCTACTAAATAGATCTTTAATATAATGTGTGATTATTTTAGAGGTCGTGGCTTAATAATAGCAGGGTCACAAGGGTCGATTGAAAGTTAAGCTACGATTGCCGCGGTCGATTCATAGATGGGTGACTATCCATTACATACATATCGAGACGAGACCCTCCGTGCCTCGGAAAGCACGTTAAGCCGTTCTTCCCGGCTGTCATTCGTAGGTCTTTGACAGTCGTTATGGGTAGTCAGACACCCAAAAGTCTGACAACCAGTCTTACCAAGGGGTATCGTGTTACCCAGTTACTGGGTTGTGGAGGTCAGATAGGCAGTCGCTCCATGTAAAATACTGGTATTCAGCTGCATCCGGTTAGACTCGAAGCCGACCCCAACATAGTTGGGAAAATCTAGGCGGATTGATTTTTTTATTTCAGAAGGCTTGGAATCGTCAGAAACTATGGGCTTTCAATAATTTAAATATCAATTTAGAAATAAAATCAAACTGACTAAATTTAAAAAAGTACTGGTTTGTGACAACAAGATGTTTGATTTTCTGAGTCAAATGTCTTCAGACCATAAACACAAGAAGAACAGAATATAACATACGGGAGTACCTTGGTGATGGACAGTAAAAGAAAAAAAATAGAGCATCAAATATATTCGTCAAATCTTAAAACAAAATTAAATTTTAAAATATTATATTTTATCACGTTTGCCAGCTAGAAAGTTTAGGTCGAGGGTTCACACCCACACGATGTCTCAACTCCCCTCTCCCTTGAATTTGTTTACAATGTGGAATTTAATTCGTTTGCATCCTCTTAAGGGGTCATTGTACTCATAATTATGAACAACTTTCACTATGGGACAAACCCCGAAATCATGAAATCGCGAATAAAAAATCAGTATTCGTCGCCCTACATTATAACGAGCTATGCGAACATAAATGTATGGAACAGCTGATTTTTTTTTCGCGATTTCAGGGTTGGTCCCATAGTGAAAGCACGAATTAACTTTCACATTGTATATGTATATATATAGATAATATAGGTATATATTATAGTAAATATGTATGTATGTGTATGTAGTTTGTAACCTATTTATGAATTGTTATACCAATTGTAGTTATAATGCATTAGAATTTATATTTTTTCTTTTTTTCTTTGTTCCTCTCTAATAGAGCACCTGCCATCTAATCTCTTCACCACCCTTGGTTGACTGGTAGAGAATGCCTAAGGCATTAAGTCCGCCTTTGTACTTTTTTGAGTGTGAAAAGTTTAAATTAATAAATATGTCTCATCATACGATCTCCCATCATCGATGATGACGACTGAGCAGTCATCATCATTAACGTTGTCAATTAGTACATGTATAAGATGTAGTACACAGCGCCGAAGAAGGATTGAACAATGACGTACTAGGACAGGTGTAATTGTACTGTGTAAACGTCCCGTCACTCAAAAGTACACAGTAGAAATAATTCTGACAGCTGGTGTCAGTAGTATTGGCAAATCTACCCACTGTTGTACACGTGAATGTGGTTGCGATGGTGCAGTTGTAAGAAGCATCACAAAAAGTCGTATTCGGGTTGTAGTATGTAGTAGCTGGGCAAGTGTACGTTGTCTCGGAATAGGTTCCGTTGATGTTGACACATTGAATGTAAGAAGAGCAATTTGAGGAGTTGGGATCAGCGATGAACCCATCAGCTGTGCAAACCGAAGTTGTGGTGTTGGTTGTCGTGTTGGTTGTGGTGTTGGTAGTGGTAGCGGGGCAAGTGTAGGTGGTGGTACACTGAGCGAGGGTTGGGCTGAAGAGAGAGGTCGTGGGACAGACGTAGTCGTAGGAGACATAGGTGTTGGTGCTGCTGACGTAGACACAGAGAGTGTAGTTCTGGCAGGTCGTGTCGGCGGGATCAGCTTGGCGACCAGCTCCGGTGGCCGTACAGTTTACAACGGCATGCGCCTGCCACGCGCACACAGACAGCATCTAGAAAATTACCAGCCATGAGTATTTTTTCCTCTTTTTGATTACCTGAAAATTACTTAGAGTGTAGTATGTCAAGATATTTTGTAGAAGAAACATAAAAAAAAAAATATATAATTTAAAATCTAGGTACAACGTTTCGAAAAATGAGTAACACAAATGTGATCCTGGAAAAAAAATAAACCATGCCTATTCTTACAGCTGGGCCAGAGAAGTAACAGAATGATATCCCAGAGAAGGAAAGAGGAAAAGAGGAAGACCATTTCAAAGATGAGAAGACGATTTGAGAACTACTGCGGGAGGGACATGGAGGAGAAAAACTCATGACCGTGAGCTATGGAAAAACCTGGGGGAGGCCTATGCTAAAGAGCAAAGCAGTTTGGAGAATTCCGATGTCTAAATCTTTAATTTAAATAAATTGTAAAACTAGTTTTTGGGATTGCTAATAAAGGCTATTTGAAATTGAGTTTTTTACAGCACTACTACTTCCAACTAAGTAGGTATAATAATATAAAATAGAAAATGGATACTCACCAAAACGATAATGATGATTTGTTTCGCCATTTTTTTGCTATGAATAAACTCGCATCGAAAGGCAAGCTTTATACCATGAAGGATTGTAAACTTGGATACACAGAACTGTAAAACATCATTAAATCGGATTGTCTTACAATTGTTGGATTATCCGATGGATTATCTCTTTCATTATCTACGTAACATAAACCACAAAAAATGATTAATCTTGGAATCTTTCCGTAACGAGATCATACAGTCAATCGTTAACAAACTTGCTCACATTCGCATTCACACCCATCATTAGAACACCAACTATTTTATTTTATTTTATACAAGCTACCCGCCCATGCTTCGCACAGGTACAGTTGGGGGCATAGCTACCGCCGTGTCAGCTATATCAATGACCCAGGGCCCCTGAGCTACAGGGGCCCCAGTGTTTGTGTATTATCCAAAACCTCAAATTCCTATTGATAATAGGCCCGTATTGAATGAATACCTAGTGTAAATTTAAAATCACATAGAAAATCTAACCTTTTTCAGCCAGGATTTTATAATTTTTGAGCTCGCTTCGCTCGCTCCTTCATTCTTTTAGTAATATTACAATGAAAACTTAACCAATCCCAGTCAGAATGCTCCAATCTTTGAGCTCACTTCGCTCACTCTTACTTTCTCTTAGTAATGTAAAGTACAATGAAAACTTAGCCAGTCTCGGTACAGAACGGTCCAATTTTTGAGCTCGCTTCGCTTGTTCTTCAACGTATCCTGGTCAGAATGTTAAAATTTTTCAGCTTCGCTCTCAAAACACAATACTCTCCTATGACCGTTGCCGCAGTCTGGTAAAAACGGCCCCAACATATTTTGATGCTGGGCCCTTTTAGGACTACCTACGCCACTGGTTATAGACTACTGATATAGCGACACATTGACGATATCTCAAAAAGTCGAGATTTCTAAACCATATCTAAGTTCGGAATAAATTGTCTAAATGTGAATGGAAACCGCATGACAATCTATTGTGTATAGGGCTTGCAATATCCGTTCATTTTTACTATCCGGTTAATACGAATATTAGTATTTTGCTATCCGGAATATCCGGATAATGCGGATAATACGGATATTTTTTAGTTTTTATTATAAATAAAACTAATAAGGGTTTGTAACACGTTTTAATCAGTCTCTCAAGAAAAATGACAAAGAAATAATAAACTATACCAATGTTTCAAGTAACAATCACATAAAAAAACTAGTTCACTTTCTAAAATTATACAATAAAACACCGATACCGCACAAATAATTTGTATCTATTCTTCTCATACTAAAAAGAATTCGAACTAAAAATGAGAACTTACATTTACTTTATCACAAATCGGAACATCCCAATTAAATCAAAATATCACTTTCCTTGGCAATTCAGCTTAATTATTAAACAACAATAGTATAAATCAAATATAATAAAACAAAAATGAACAAAATATCTCAAAATAGTCAAATAATATTATTTTGAGATATTATACCCCGTAAAATATATTATTACGAAGGTAATTATTAATTTTTTTATTTCTTTTTTTTTATCTCAAAATAATATTAATGACTTATTTTGATTTGTGAAGTGAATAAATAATTGCAAGAGTGATTAACTATATTAAAATAATAAATAACGTAATAAAAGTTATGTACTATTCAGATCACAGCTTTTTGGCTTTTTTTTGCGCGTTGTGTTCCACGCGCGCCTCAAAGAGATGTCAGCACCAACTGACGGGGTCCGGAAGGGCCAATGCCTGCCGGGGTTGCGGGTTTGTCTGAAAGGGATATCGCGACCTCGGCACACAGGCAACGGAAGGAACACGGGTGGGTTTTAGTCAGTAAAAGTCTGACACGCCCTCCCGCTCCACCCAGAGCGGGAGAAGTTATTTGATAATTTCCCATCCTCAAAAAAAAAAAAAAAAAAGATCACAGCTTTTTATTTAATATTTAAATGAGAAATACAACTATCCGTAACATCCGAAAAATCCGGATGGTGATGCAAGTTAAATCCGGATATGAAAATCGGTGGATATCCGGATAATACGGATATCCGGATATCCGGATTGCAAGCCCTAAATTTGTGTAGTTTAGAAGATCTAAGCAGTCACACAGACAGACACGCAAAGCGGCTTTATATTTTCTTTCTTGATTTAAACATATTAATTTTATTCGTGGAGGGGCTCGTGGCTAAATGATAACAGTCACACGGTTTGATCAAAGGTTAAGCTACGCTTGCCGCGTTCGGTTCGTGGAAGGGTGGTGGACCCCTCCGTACCTCGGAAAGCACGTTAAGCCGTTGGTCCTGGCTATCATTCGCAGATATTTGACAGTCGTTACGGGTAGCCAGCAGCTCAAAATTTTGAAACCAGTCTTGCCAAGGGGTATCGTGTTACCCAGTAACTGGGTTGTGGAGGTTATATAGACAGTTCGTCTCTATAAAATATTGGTATTCAGCTGCATCGGGTTAGACTGGAAGCGGACCGCCACGAGGCCGCTACGATACTACACAGCCTCGACATTGCTACGACACAGCTACGAGACCGCTACGAGACAGCTAAGAGGTGGCTACGAAGTGATCCTTCTTTCATCATCATCATTAGTGCAGTAGGTATGTTTTAGCCATAAAACGGCAATGTGACCCATATAAACACATAACTTTAATTATTTTAAGTACCTTATTATTTTAACGTGTATGGTCATAATAACACAATCTTAAAAAAAAAATGTATTGATAATTTTCTCCTGTAGGTGACGAATATACGTAACAACCTCTTTAGACGCCTCTAATGTATCTTATCATTATTTTAGTTACGAGAAATCCCTATGGATCATGTCGGAATACTCGTAATCCGTCATCGGTTAAAAAAAAACATCTCTTATACTGCTTCGTCTCGCTAAGTTCCTAATTATATACAGAACATTAAAAATACTTAGCATACTACGCATTGCATAATATTGCAACTTGCCACAACGCATCTGCATTGCATGCATAATTTACAGCTACAACAATTACACACAAACATTATTAAGATAAGCTTTATTACTCGTTGGATCATTCATTTGTACGTAGGCATCAACATTTACACACACTGGCAGGATTATACCAACATGACACTTGCACGGAAAAAGCGCGCCATGCAGCTATGTATGTAGCTTAGTATTATTTAAGTCACAGCCATCATCCATAACTCGTCATTGAGATAAATTTCTAAAGGTAGCGTAGATAATTCAGATTCTCGCTCGGCTGAATTTAAGGCATGTACGAGGACGCACTCGCGAATCTTACAGCTACTACATAATTCCTTTTTTTTTACTGATTACCTGTTTGTTTTACCATGTACTCTGTTTGTACGTTCAAATCTACTTTGTACTGTTATTCGTGCTTCGAACTCATTTAAATAGATCCAAATACACCTTGAGAACAACTTTCTTAGCAAAAAAAATATCGGAATCCGTACATTTTATAGTCAGATACAAGACCTATTTCAACTCGTGTTTTTACTAAATACAATTTGAGATCTTACCTATATTTTTAGAATCTCTACTAATAGCCATATGGTTAAATAGTATGTCAACATATCCAAACAACTGTAAAACAAAAGCCATCAACAGTTACCAACCATGGGCGATCATGAAGAACCTTATTTATTAAAGTGTTAATAGCCTGTCTAGTCTAGGATTGACTGATTCGATTTTAACTGGCAGGCTAGAAAACTCAACGATTGCCGAATTTACTTTCTTAGTTGTGACACTTCGTTTTATTAATCCTAAGTCTACATGAATAAATGAACTATAACTCAGATGCAACATGGTATAAATTACGTCAACATGAAAGGCGAAGAGAGCAATTGTTGATTGAAGAGTAAGTTAGTCAGGATTTGGTTGGAGGCTTGACGAATAAATAAAAACTGTTGGATAATTATATCTAATTGTACTTTTATTAGAAAAAATATGATAAACGACGAACCTGCTTATTGCTATATTGGTATAGGTTATTGGAATTGGCATAGGTAGGTATCTACATAGATACACTTACAACCATATACATATCTAACAATTACAAAGTTCTTTGGTAAGAATTAAGTACTTTAGAAAGAGACTAAGTAAAGCGCCTGTCTGGGTTCGAACCTACGATCTACGACAAGTAAGTCGCGGCCGTTACCAGCTCTGTTACAGCCAGGTACAACCCGATTCAAACTTAATGGCGGCTCGGAACATGAGGCGAGTCGCTGCGCAGTAACGAATTCACGTATCCGCGGGGATGAGAGGTGCGGTACTGCGCAGCGGGTGGCTAACTTCCGAGCCGCCATTAAGTTTGAATCTAACTATACTGTACTTTATTATTTTAACCAGCAGTAGTATAAGTATAGTTGGTGGTACAAAGACGTGCGTTAGGATTGAAGAGCGATGTCGTGGGACACACATAGTTGTAGGCCAGGTAGGTGTTGTTAGAACTCACGTACACACAGAGGGTGTAGTTCTTGCAGGTGCTGTCGGTGGGCTCCACGTACCGACCGGCACCAGTCGCCGTGCAGTTCACAGTTGTGTACACTTGCTACACGAAACACCCCGCTTGGAGATACACAAAAAAGATAACGTGCTTGACAGCAAAATACCAAAAAGCGACTCCACCCATTTTTCATAGAACTCATACGCCATGCCACCATGCCATGTATACATGGTGGCAGGGACATCGACGCGAAAACTGTTACCATGTATTCTGAACATGATTCTGAAAACCCGTGTTGAAATTTTTCGTCGGTTATTTAAAAAAAAACTGCTGTTTCTTTACTGCACTTTTCTATGAAACAGCAGATTTTAGTACCATCCTGTGTTGCAAGTAGGGCTTGCAATCCGGATATCCGTATTATCCGGATATCCACCGATTTTCATATCCGGATTTTACTTGCATCACCATCCGGATTTTTCGGATGTTACGGATAGTTGTATTTCTCATTTAAATATTAAATAAAAAGCTGTGATCTGAAAAGTACATAACTTTTATTACGATATTTATTATTTTGATATAGTTAATAACTCTTGCAATTATTTATTCACTTCACAAATCAAAATAAGTCATTAATATTATTTTGAGATAAAAAAAAGAAATAAAAAAAATAAAAAAATTAAGAATTACCTTCGTAATAATATATCTCAAAATAATATTATTTGATTATTTTGAGATATTTTGTTCATTTTTGTTTTATTATATTTGATTTATACTATTGGTGTTTAATAATTAAGCTGAATTGCCAAGGAAAGTGATATTTTGATTTAATTGGGATGTTCCGATTTGTGATAAAGTAAATGTAAGATCTCATTTTTAGTGAGAATTCTTTTTAGTATGAGAAGAATTGATACAAATTATTTGTGCGGTATCGGTGTTTTATTGTATAATTTTAGAAAGTGAACTAGTTTATTTATGTGATTGTTACTTGAAACATTGGTATGGTTTATTATTTCTTTGTCATTTTTCTTGAGAGACTGATTAAAACGTGTTACAAACCCTTATTAGTTTTATTTATAATAAAAACTAAAAAATATCCGTATCATCCGCATTATCCGGATATTCCGGATAGCAAAATATTAATATTCGTATTAACCGGATAGTAAAAATGAACGGATATTGCAAGCCCTAGTTGCAAGTTGACGCCAGGGGGGGCCGGCATTACGTTTGCGCTAAAGTTAACCCTCGAGGAGTGTCACCGGCATTAGGTTTGAAATCTTGTTAAATAATACAACTGATTTTATCTTACAGTTTATAATGCCGAAAAGAAAAACCTACATTTTAAAATGAGCCCTCCGCGAGGGCTCCCGGCATCCCATATGTGACTTGCGGGAACACTCCTGGAGGGCTCCCGGCACTGAACATGTTAAGTTCCAGGAACTGATTTTCTAAATGTAAGAACACATCTAATAATCTACATTGCTGTTTACCCAAGAGCAATTTTTCACCTTTAAATATTTAAAAGTAAACATTAACTAAATTAGACACTTACAAATGATAGTAACAATAGCAATCGTGGTATTCATGGTGGTTTAGTAAACAATTAAGCCTTTATAACGTCATCTTTTATATCAAAAAGGTGTTACCAAGTAGAGTTACTGTTATTAGGCTCAATGATGAGATTAATATAATCGTCAAGATAACAGATAATGGACGATTTGCGGGACAATTGTATTTGCTTATTACCACTCTTCTGTATTTCAGACTCTTGTTGGCTCTACAAACGTTTTCAAGGTCCGAATTTAAAACTTCATCTGACCTTGTTGGTTCATGCCATCAATTAAATGGGCTAGTTTAGTTTGGTAATGGTTATGTAGCAGCGATAGCGTAGTGCGACCGTCGAACTACCAACATATAGGTCTGGAGTTCAAACCCAAGGCACGCACCTCTGAATTTTCGGATTCATGTGCTTGCTTCAAAAATGGGGAAGGAAAACATCGTGACGAAACCGGCATGCCTGAGAGATACTTCTCGACGGCATGTGAAGCCAATTCATGGGCGGCTTTAAACTCTGACACCAGGTTAGTCACTAACTACACGAAAAGAAGAAGTTATGCAAGACCCAAACTTACACGATTCCAAAATACCAAGATCAAAATCAGGGTTATAATGATGAAACAGCTCTATTAACTTGGACATTAATTTCCTTGTAGACTTATTATTATTTATTGTGGGTGTTTACCTATCAACCAATATTTTTAAGTAATCATGTTTGGCTGGGTCCAATTGAACATTTATTATATGAGTAGACTCTCTCGAGTACCTAATGGTGAGATTTGCTTGAGATCCTATAAGGTTTTCCTTCATTCATATTCAACATTGTTAAATTAACTAACAGTAGTACTAATATAAATAATATCAGCATACAATGTAAGACTAATTATCATTAACCAAACAAAAATATACGGACTGCGGTACAGCAATTAGATAAGTACTCGTTTATTCATTTGACAAATAAATAGGCAAACGTTACTATGAAAAGTAATAAGGTGTCTCCGCAAAATTTACGGCCGAACCCAATAAAATATCTTCTGGCAAACTGGAGATAAAAAAGCCTATATACGAGTATCTATGGTTTAAATGTCCCAATAATCTGTCAGAGAATATGGAATCTTACAGAATTGTGGGACGACATTCAATGACAGATAGAATTATACCAACCATCAATAGCTAATCTGTCTTTTACTGAAAGTACCTAGGTTATTGGTTTCGGCCGTTAGAGGTCTTATTAATGTACTGAAGCCTATGTAACCCAAATTACAAACTTTACTTTTGTCAATGTAAACCAAAGATGTTAAAGGCTCGTGCAGACCAGCGCGACGCGACGGCGCGACGCGACTTGAACCAATTTCTAAGAAAACTTCACGGTATAACAATAACCGGTGTCGCGTCGCGTTGTCGCGTCGCGCTAGTCTGCACGACGCTTAAAGTGGTCAATTTTGCACAAGACTTCCAAATGCTGCTGTCAAAAAAACATAGAATTGAGATCATATTCCCAGAAGAATTGCAGATACCACTACCCTTCTATTTATATCTGAGTTGGTCGGTAAGTATCCAAGAGACTAATTCCACTTTTCCTCAGATGGATGGAGAGTTCATGTAGGTATCTCAATACGAAAAAAATTGGCCAAGTGCGAGTCGGACTCGCACCGTACTACGTTTTTTTACTTTAGTTAATAAACACGTTTCTTTTTTGGTCTCCGTTTATTTTTAAACTTTATTTTTATGATATAGCGGCCATAGTAGGTAATATACAAGCTGTGAAAACTTCAAGAGTCTACCTATTACGGTTCATGAGATACAGCCCGCTGACGGACAGACTGACTGACGGAAGGATTGACATCAAAGGCTTAATAATAGGGTTCCGTTTGGCACCTATCTGGTAGGGAACTTAATACAAAAATTAAGTAGATTGTATTATTTGATTGAAAATGGTACCTTTAATATTATGCATGATCTCTAATGTAATGTGGGATACAATAATGATCATTGTCCTGCCCCTATCTATATTTATTTGGTGTTTAAGCAGCTTGTCTTCATCCTCCTTACATCTCTATTACCCGAAATAACATAACTAACTTAACGCCTGTATTGGGAAAGTGTAAGGCAGAGGTGTAAATCGAGCAGGTCGTTATTATTCTGTTTTTAAATTCTCCTTTTTTTGTTTTTTATTTTATAATTTATTTTTTGTTTTTTATTTTATAATTTATTTTTATTATTACTTACTTACTGTTTGTATTTCCTGTGCGTGTCCCAAATAAAATATTTTTCTTTCTATCTTCCTTCTTTTTAAATTACCTAGGTCCACCCACATTTTGCCAGTTGGAAATTATTTAAGTCCCATGATAAGGGGTGAGCCACAATTCCAGACTAGAGGGCGCTACTAAGAAATTCCTGAATGAAAAACCCAATAAGATTTTGTCTGACCTATGAATCAAGCTAATGCAGGACCCCCGACCAGCACAATAATGATATTTCCAAAGATTTATTAAATTATTATAACTCTCCAGTTTTTGCAAGTTGCAATAGATGATACTTGGGCCAGGACTCCGGGTGAACATCAGAATGACGGGCCAAAATGACCGATCAGCTTTAAAATATTACTAAAATCTAATACCTATTTGCTACTATTTGATACCTTTGTTTAAATAATTGGTACCTAATGAATAACTGAGAAAATGAATTTATAATAATAAATGAATAATAATTGGGCAGTCATTCTGATGTCAGGATGACTGCCCACATTTAGAATCTCCACCTAAGGGCTCCAAAATTTCAATTCGCCTTTACAAAAATTTAGTACCTATTTGATACATTAGATTTTAGTAATATTTTAAAGCTGATCGGTCATTTTGGCCCGTCATTCTGATGTTCACGACTCCGGCCACATCAGTTCTGAGAGTGCACTGCTGATCATGGTCCTTCCTCATTTCGCAATGGTCTGGGAATATTACCAAAATGAGCACATTGGCAAACTAACTGGTGAATGCAGCATTTTATCGGACATCAAGGCTGCATCCCAGTTACCAGAAACCACGTAGCCACCTAGCATTCCTGACCTCTTTATCATCATTCATCACTTTCTTTAAAGAGCTATAAACAAACAAAGTCTGCCATTAAGAGAAGACACGGTTTTAGCATTAACAAGCATAGTAAGAATCTTGATAAACTAGAGTTGAAATCAAACAATATTATCATTTTTATCTCGCAACAACATAGAGGTGCGACATTCATAAGTTTTGCAATTAAATTTTTTCGGCAAAGATTTATCGACATCATATTCATCAGCCTACAGCTGTAGGTACACTGCTGGACATAGTAGGCCTCTCCAATTGCAACCATTTAACTCGATCCTTGGCCACTCTCATCCAGCTGCTACGAGTCACCCGCGAAGAAACTCCCTCCACTATGTCCCAGAACTCGGCGGCCAATTCGCGGTCTATCGTCACCGGTTCTACGGCTCAAATTACCGGCTGGTTACCACTACCGCTTTATTATTCTAGAAGCTACTGATGATTCGCTATGTCCGGTCTTGTTGGCTCTAACTGGCGCTGGTCTCGACAAAACCCTCAACCTTCCATTTACTCACGTTGCGTTTTGTGGAAAATCTAGCGCTTTTAAACTAGTGTTCCAGAAGATAGGGCCTAGCTTTTACTAGTTCACGGTTCATTAAGTAGGTACGTAATGAATACTTGAATAAGGATTTCATGAAAAATAATAGGAAAACACATGTGAATTTTCCCCCACGTATTCATTATTATTATTATTCGGTCAAATGAATAATTATACGAAATTACTTTATTGTGACTAAAATTAGCCGGAGCGATTTTCGACAAAACGTTGTTATACCAAACAAGGGTGAACCTATGTATTCCCCATTACCTGTTAATTTGTTATTAGAAATTATATCGATAACTGGAGTGTGGTTCGCACCTCTATTTATAGCCACAAAAGGGAACATCTGCTTTAGTTTCCATAACTTTGTAGCAGAGTAGCATTATACCCATAAAACTGAGTTAATCAGACAACTGCACAGTCGTGAATTATAAAATAGTTATTATTGTAATAAAATATTTTATTGCTGATATATCATTTTAATACAGCAGTGTGCTTGACCTTTGGACAATGGAAAAGAAATACTTTTGTGTTGTTATATTATTCGTTGTAAGTATCTACTTAATATGTTTATTAATATACTACAATATGTCTGCTGAGGTAATCTTGATTAACAAATCTTTAACACATTTTTTAAGGTGCTAAAATTGGTAGACATGTCTTCATTTGTTAAGGAAATCGGATGATCTGTTGTTAAATAGATTAGATTTTTGGTCGGCTTTTCGAGGGTCGACTGACGTATGTATGTACATGGTTCATCTAAAGATTATGGCCCACCAATTTCAAGCTATGCCTTCATCACATCTCATAGATGATACTACTCTACTTATTCGTTATCTTTTCTCTGAAAAGGTGTTAATGTCTTAATTCTAGATAACGGGTAATTTGTCGCGTGGTTACTGATAAGACACAATATTTCTAATTACAGGGATTATGTCACGGGGTAAGCAAGGCATCTGAATGTACCGCACGAGGAAGATTCCCGAACGACGAGTCTGCAGACTGTCGGGGCTACACCATGTGTCTCTTGGGCGGTCTCACAAACTTCACCCAGTACAAGCTCATGTGTCCCATGGGATCTGTTTACAGCCACTTAGAAGAACAGTGCACTAATGCAACAAAATATAAATGTTTTCCGAACTTTAACTGCACTGGCGTCGGGAACTTCGCCTTTCCTGAAAGTACAGATTGCTCTTCGTATGTCGCCTGCATCGAAGGCTTGGGCAGGGTAGGCACAGCTAGAGTTGTTGGATGCCCGCCAAATACGCTGTTTAATTCCACTGCAGGTGTCTGTCTTAATAATACTGAATTTACTTGCACAACTGCCAAAATAAATGTGAATCAGGGTGTGATTGAGGTAGAAAACCAACCCAGTGGTCAGGAAGTATCGGATGGGGCAGTGAGTAATGCTGTTATTGTGAACATTTCATTTTCAATGTTTTACTCTATAATTTTGCTACAATCAGTGTTAAAATAATAAGGATATTAAAATGAGTATTCCAATTAGGACACAATCTTGACAATTTAATTGTTATTTATTCCCCAAGTAAATAAATGAGTTGGTTATCCAAATGTGTTTTATTTCCAAACAATACATTGTGATTGAAAATCAAGGAAAGCAGCCTCCATAAGCGAACAATTCCGCTACGCAAATGCAAGTAATGTAGAGCTGTGCCTAGACTGGCCTGACTTATGTCAGTTTTGTCTTAGCATAATCAGCCTATAATGTTCCCACTGTTGGGACACAGACCTCTTCTCTTCGAGAGGGAGTGGGCTGTACCTACCACGCGGGCCCAGTGCGGGTTGGTAGATGACACATGTCTTCGAATTTTTGGATCTAGAACATGCCTTTTCCTTACGATGTTTTCCTGCACCGTTATGAGGGCAGTGGTAATGAAATTATTTACACAAAGTAAAGCGTCTGCCTGGGTTCGAATCCACGACCTATAACTCGTAAGTCACGGAATTTACCACTGGGCCACCACTGTTCTAGTTTGTCTTAAACCATAGGTTAAATGGATTAAGAGCTTTGAAGATATAGCTGGAGTCCTGGAGTTGATGGAGACAGAAGCATGGCAAACGAGTTTGGGAAGCGAACCCGCGACCTACGTAGCTAAAAATATTTTTGCTGCCAGCAGCTAAACAGTCTTAGCGTTATCTAGGATTGGGCTCCCGACTCACTAGTCAGTTAGACTGAGGCAGCCACTTCATGCAGATGGGCCGGCAGCAGTTCAGACAGAATGGCATATCTATTTTAGCAGCTTTTTCGTTTGCAAATGATCATGACCATGCACTTTCGGGAAAATGCTTGGAACAAAGCATTTTATGGCTTACATAAAGGCTCCCATGAAATTTCACAGAATTCCAGTTCTCTTCTGGGTAACAAAACATTGCCCATGCTACCAACCTGAAAACATGATTTTAGGGTTGATTTTTTTGATCAACAACAGAATGATAACACCGATTGAAATTGGTACTATACTTTGGATTATATTATACATACCGCTATAAGTTGGAAGGTCCTGGTTTCGAAAAATGATGTAAGACCAGTGCCGAATATTGTGCTGTGATTTTAACCCGTACGTGGAGTCACGATGCAAGGGCGGAGAATACTTAATGCGACGCACTTACATAGAACGGAAAATCACACGAAATACAGGAAAAACGACACCAAAAACAAATTAACACACACCGTTTCACAAAAAAAAAACAACCGACTTCCAAATGGTATTAGAATTTGTAAAAAGATTTTATTTTTCACTTTTTAGTTGTGGTACCTACCCCACACAAATTCGAATACCATTACCAGCAATGTAAATAACAGTGACACGAAGTTATCATCATATCATCCACATAAATACTAAGTAGGAAAAATACGTATTATTGAAGCTTACTCAAAAACTATCCAAGCAAAGTTAATAAAATTTATATGGGACCAACTTGGGAGCAAACCCTTTCATACAAAAAAATAATTTTCAAAATCGGTCCTCAATTGACGGAGAAATCGGCGGACATACATAAAAAAATATATATATGTATATACATACGCGTCGAACAAATAACCTCCTTCTTTTTGGAAGTCGGTTAAAAATCGCAACACAACGTCAATTTCGGACAGGAGTCTTTATCTCGTAATTATTGAATTCACAACACAAAAAGCGTCAATTTCGCACAGAAACAAACCGGCAAAAAACACAAAAACAGCAGGTAAAAGCAGAAACTCTTCTCGCAGTGACAACTACTTTATTTTCAAAGTGACAGACCCCTGTAGGCTTACTCTTGAAATCAATCCCAATCTCGATCCGATTCTAATCCGATCCAGTTTCAATTCCAATCTTCAGAAAATTGGCACTCTTGAATGAAATCGAGATTGAGATTGGAATCGACTGCAAGTTCGACTAGACTGATTCACATGGGGTGGACTTGGTGCCGGATATTGGCGCGACCGTCATTAGGACGTGTCCCTTACGTCTGTTATGAGGCTCGGAACCGGTTTATGAAATACCGGTTAATACCGGGTTATTTCGGTTTTCGTCCGAACTTTTCGTAAGAACGTGAACGTTCTAAGAACTTTATTTTAACCTAAATTAACCGGTTTATTTGACGAACGCCATGTAGGTAAACGCGTTGCAACTTGTGACTACTTGAAAGGGTGACGCGCACAGCGGCGCCGTATGTAGACGCTGAATAAAAACTGAACAGCGCGCGACGTTTGTTTATCGTGCGCCCGTATTAACCGGTTTTTATTGCTCTAAACAGTTTAATCCGAAAAAACCTTTATGTAAATACTCTTCCAAAACCGGTTTAAAAAAACCGGTTTATGCGAACGAAACCGAATGTAAAGGTTTTTGAGTCAAGTACATAATAACGGTTTGGAAATTTAACCGGTATCCGAGCCTTGGTTATGACATCATCAAACGTGTCTGTTCGTTATTAAAATTTTGTTCACCCTCTTTTTTTCCTTTAGCGAAAGTTACGCAAAACCATGCAGATGGCTTGAAAATGAGTTTGAAATCATTACCGCCATCTTTAGAAACAAGATGTAACCTTTTTAAAATTGTAGTCTGTGACCGGAATAATTATTTATATAATATGGCAATAATACTACAATAAACGTCAAAACAAAATCTTAATACAGATCTGACAGTGACTTATAAAATTGAGGTTATGTATGTCTATTGATAAATAATTTCCCAATTAATTTCCATACAGCTTTAATAATTAACTGTAGCGAATAATTTAAATTTATAAGATATACTTTTGCTATAATACACCATCAATGTATTCGAACGTTATTGTTCCAAGGTAAGGCAATCGAGTCTTTGAGGTTAAAGATCGTCAATATAATTTCATTTTTATTACATAAAATGTATTTATTTACAGACAGTGGCCAAGGCTAGCGTGTCTTTGTCGTTCACTCACATCTCTGGAAGGACAGAAGCTTCCTCAGACTGGTAAATCTAGCGATGGCATCTCACCTCCTCCTCGCAAACTCAGAGGGCCTACCGACATCCTACAGGCATTAGCAGCTACTGTAGGAACTGACCCAACAGCTGCACATTACAAGTAAAATATTATATTCATTAAGTGCATCAATTTACTACAGAATAAATAGTATTTAAAATAACTAATATAAATAATCATATTGAAATACAGTCTTATAATCTTTGTTTATTATCAATTAATCTAAATACATAATTAAAAAAAATAAATGGTTACAGATACCATGATGACCCATATTTAATGCCGCTGTCAAACTTCCGCAAGAGATCCTATGCATTATCAGCGGAGGCTGGACGCAAAGCTGCAGCTTGGATCCGTGATGAACATGCAGACCTATTCACCACAAGGGAATGGGACCCACCTAGCAAGAACAAAACACCATATTTTAATGCGGACCCCAAGATAGAAGCATTCGCTCCTAAGCCTATTTATAATGATGCAAGCAAGGTAAAAACAAACAACAGGAATAGGTTTATAAAAAATTGCATTATTTATATGCTCTACTTTCCTAATAGTACTATGTTGTGTTTACTTTTATAAAACAAAATTAGAAAATAAATCTTACAAATTCTGCTCCTAAATGTAGGTAAAAACTAAGAATACCTATATTAGCTACAGATTGTGTGACCGTCAGACTGCCAAGTCCAAGGCAAGTAAAAGGTCTCGAGTTCGAACCCAAGGCATCTCTGACTTTTCTGATTCATGTGCATATTGTATAATTATCACTTGCTTCAAAAATGGTGAACGAAACCATTGTGAAGAAACCGGCACGCCTGAGGGATATTTCTCGACAGCATGTGAAGCCAAGTCAGAGGCCCTTGGGCAGCATAAAAATGTTGACACCAGGTTAGTCACTAATCACATGAAGAAAAGAAGAAGAAGCTACAGATTAGAACAAACTTTGCATAGACAACCACAGAAACTTAATTAATCTATTAGAAAAACATGTCTTTCTTTCAGGTCACAGAGGAAGACTTGAAATACACAATACAAAATGCCTTAATAGAAGATTCAATCAAAATATACCAACTACTAGGCGCCACAAGTGGAGTGAGTGATGAATTAAAACTGCAGTTTCTGCAACTGTTGTGCTTCTACAATGAAAGGGAACCGGATTCAATGGAGTGGCTTGAAGAGCGGTGGTTTGCTGCTAATGTTAGAGATAGGCAAGCAGCCACTTGGAGGTAATGGTGTCCATTTGTTTATTGTGAGCAGTATAATTGGACATAGTTAAGCGGAAAGGATCCAACCCACACTATGGGTGAAAATGAGTTATGTATACCAAAACACTCTTTCTAGTTAAAACTTTAATATAACAAAAACAATCCCAACGCATCATGTCATTATGACCATACGTTACCAACCCGTATGTATGGCAGGTCATACGATCACATAACACAATCTGATCTTAAAACTTGAATATCTCAAAACTAACTCTGTGTGGGTTGGATCCTTTCCGCTTAACTACGTCTAATTATAACTGTTATGTCCTATATTTTATTTTATATTCTAAACATATAAATAAGAAAATAAATAATATTATAAATATGTACTTATTTATAAAACTGTCCACGCTCACTGCAAATCAGGATCATCATAATATACCTAACAGAATTGCAAAAAATTGGGACTTATTGTCATACAAGCTGTTGCCCTTGACCTTGTCTGCGATCCAGGATAAAAAGTAGCTTATGTTCTTCTTCAGGTCATGGTCTACCCATGTGCCAAATTTCATCCAAATCTGTTCAGCCGTTTTTAGCGTGAAAGCGTAACAAACAAACAAACTCGCTTTAGCATTTATAATATTAGTTAGGATAGTTAGGATACCTTAGTTGGGATATTTAATTTTAGCAATTATTTCTTTAATTCATGTTTATTATTGCCCGTAATAAGAACACTATTAATTTTTTTTTTTTCATTGTTTCTTTCAGACTTGGTGGACTTGCTGATCAGATCTTTGAATCAATGGACCCAAAGAAGCCAGAAGCATACTGTGCCATGATTCAGGGCATGGCTAAATATTACCAGGTAAATTACCATACTGTTACAGAAGTATTGAAATGTCAAAATCTCAAAATGGCTGTGCTATATCTGAGTTAAATATTGATTTATTATACACATAAACCTTCCGGAATAAATTCTCTAAACGATGTTGAAAACTACATCAAAATCTACTAACCTACATAGTTTAGAAGAACAACGCGGACAAACGCAAACAGCTACTTTGTTTTATAATATTTATATCTATACATATTATAAAATAAAGTCGCTGTTTGCTTTTGTCATATATACTTCTTAGATTAAAAATTAAAAAAGAATTTTCCAAATCGGTTCATAAATGACGGAGTTATGAGGTAACAAACACTAAAAAAAAAAAAAAACAACTGAATTGAGAACCTCGTCCTTTTTGGGAAGTCGGTTAAAAACAACTGCATCAAACTTTCACGTTTGAGAATAAAACATTTGCCTTATTAACATTTCAGGTAGAAAGAGCTCACATGCTAACCAAGGAGGCGATAGAGAAAGGCATCTCTCTATCCACAAGCGTGTACAACTCACTGATAGCCTCTGTCGGATTCCTGCACGAAGGAACCACTCTGCGAGTCGAATCTCTAAGGGCTTTATTAGGCGAGATGCATGAACAGGTGAGAAAATATGTGGTAACTAGTAGTTTTATTAACTGCATCTTACCTGATGGTAAGTTATGGTCAGGCTGAAGGTGGGAGCAAGCTTCACCCAGAATCCTCAACCACAGTCAAACTAGCTATCTTACCTGTAACTGCCGAAACTCAAAAATGCTGTTAACATTGTTGTTATGGCTACAAACTTAGATAAGGTACGAGTAGCTAGCCAGGCGGACTTAGAACAAGCCCTACCATCATCCAAACCGAGCAAAAAAATTTGCCCCCACTGGGAACCCGGGACCTCTGGGTCTGCGACAGAAAAGATTAGATTAGAAACATTTATTATTCAAAAAATCTCTTCTTATAGAAAGAAAATAAGTTTTTTTTTAAACATGACGCAAATAAAGAACATATACACGAAAAGAACATAATTCATCCCCTATTTAATCCCTTTAAGGAATGAATTTGAGCAAATAGTTAATAGCAAATTTAGTAAATAGCTAATTTTAGTAACTCATATTTCGCAAAAAGTGGAACTCGTCTACAAAATGTCACGCTTCAAGACCCAGCAGTTTAGGCTGTTTGTTGTGTGTCAGTGAATGAATGAATTTAAGATTTTTAACAAGCAGATTTAGTCTGCTATTTTGAAAGTTTATGGTATTAGCAAAATGCGTAAGTTTTCATAGGAAGACGTAAAATTTATTAAAGTAAACACTATATAGTAAAAGTGTTAATTATGTTTAGGTAGTGTTATTGTGTATTGTGCTCTTAACAAAAACTAGGTAACAAAAATTGTAGCGATTTAAAAAACCGGATCACTAAATACTTTAAAACTTATATGCTTATTTTTCAGGGTATAGCCCCAAACGGCGAGACACTGTCATCGTGCTTACGCTCATTATCTGTTTGGGGAGGCGGCAAGATATTGCAAGAAACTGCGCTGCAGATAGTCGCCGAGTTCAGACAAATAGATATACAGCCCGGCCTAGCGGCGTACTACTTCTTACTCTGCTTATTTTGTAAGGAAAGTAAGTACGACGCGTAATATTTTCATTTTTGTAATAAAACGTAACCTTTCGTTTCTTCTTTATCATCGGTTTACTACTCAGATCAAATAAAAAACCAAGACAGAGCGCTGCGAACAAAACAGTGAAGCAGGCCAAAACTACACCGCCGTGCATACACGGTCACACGCACACATTTACAACCCTTTACAATGACACTACAATCAAACTACACCATACAAAGTGCATACATGTTTACGAAACTGGCTTCACTTCACTGATGACAGCGCTCTATCTTGGTTTTTTATGTGGTCTGAGGTTTACTGGTGCAGGTCAGTCTCAGAAATACACAATCAGAATTCTCAGTCTACTACTTAAGCACTTATTTATGTTGAGTCTGAGTAAAGCTTGTCCACTCTGAAATGACGCGCACAACTACCGCATAACCGCGTCACCGTGTGCGTAAAAGTGGGGCGCGTCATAAACAAGTGCTACAGTCATTATTTTTCCAGTACAAAAGATAAAGAACAGGATGAATAGCGTCCTCCCTTTATCCCTCTACATACGGCCCCTAGTTTATTGCCTCGCACTCTATTTGTAATAAATCTTAGTAACAACTAGCTGCTACCCGTGGGTTCGCCCCATAACTCTTTTTCTTCAATTTTCTCCAGAATAAATACAGAACAATGTAGGTAAAGTTGAAACATATTTTTTTCATTCTTGCATCTACTGTAGATGTGTATTTACTATTTATATTACGATACATAGTTAACTTATAATAATAATTTTTGGTAACTTTTATATTAGCCTTCTACTAGCTGTTGCCCGCGGCTCCGCTCGCGTTTACCCTAATTCTTTTAATAAAATAAAAGCCTGTTACTCGTTAGAACATTAGCTATCTCCCAGTGTAAGTCCCGTCAAAATCGGTCTAGCCGTTTCGAAGATTTTCCTGAACCAGACAGACAGACGACAAAAAACACAATGATTTTTTTGTTATAAGTACCGTATATACTTTCATATGCATTTAGTAAAAAGCTGAAATTTTGAAATTACAAACAGACAATTCAGTTTTATTCATTTGTATGTATAGATAATGTAGATGATTGAAGAAGAAATTTCTGTACAAAAAAACTTACTGACAAAAATATGTGCCATTGCAGGAGGACCCCGTTTTGATATATTATCGACAATAATAACTGAGCTGGAACAAAAGGAACATTTGGATGCCAAAGAACCTGCCGATACCAACTTCTTTATAACGGCTATGGGCGTTTGCAGTGATCATCTCCAGGTCAGTAAAAGTCGTAAAATAACAATGTTACAAAAAGTCAATCACCAGATTCATGAAATCCATTTTTAAATTATGTATGAACGTAAACGAGGCAATAGGAGTATGTAAGGATTGTAGCAGGCAGGTATTGGCGCTATGTAGTTTCTGCCTACCTCCGTGGAAACAAGGCGTGAGTTGATGTATGTATAATAATATAATATTTCTAATAACACAATGTCACCCATGGGCATGTTCCCGCCCGTATTTTTCTCAATATTCATGATAAATTATCGAAAATTAACTTAAAAAGGGGGTCCATATTATTTTTTTTTTTTTTTTTTTTCAATATCCCGCTATGATTTTATGGACTTACACTTGGTTTTTTTTTGGAAAAAATGGCTTCACCTCTTTTTTTTAATAGTCGACAAATGTTAAATATTAGTTAATCCTATAGAATAAACTCATAAGCTTTTAGAAATAATAAACAGAATTAAAATCGAGCCAATAACATAGGAGATATGGCAAACGTAATAAGAAAAAATAAAAATTGAATAACATGAAAAATATTAAAGATAGACCCCCCCTTTTAAAATTAATTTTCGAGAATTGTTCATGAATATTCAGAAAAATACGGGCGGGCACATGCCCATGGGCGACATTATATAATAATTAACCTATTTTCAGAATATTACAATGGCGGAAAGATTACATGCACTACTAATGAAAGGGGATAACTACAAATTAGTCGGAGACGCATACAAAGAAAGCATTTACTATAGGCACTACATCACAGTTGCTTGCAGGTAATTATAACTATACCCAACACTCCGTAAAATGTTTCTATCTTCTAATTACTATTATTTAAATGTCTTTGACATCATATCTCGGGAACCGTTGGAAGGCGTGCGAGGGGCCGAAGCCAACTCGCAGAGGCCCCTTAGACATTTTTAAATGTTGAAGCACCAACCGACGATTATCCCTGTATGCACTATGTATTATTAAATAATGTATATTACTATTTGGCAGACACGCACCATATGAGAAAACTCTAGAACTACTAGACACATTGGTACCTAATGTTTATGTTCCTGAACCAACAGTCATGGAAGAGGTAAGTCATTTAAATCTTAATAATTAGAGAATACAAACTATTTTTGAATTTAAGGGGGATGCGCTAAGGTCGCCCTCGAAATTATTTTTTTTGTAATTTGCAGGTCAGTGTCAGGTTGTATGTTGATTAAAATATGATTCGCGACCGTAACAAATATGGCTTTACAAAATTATTATCATTATTAGCAATACAACGCCTTAAGTTAGAATTGTCATGAAATAGTCATTCAATATGAAATGAGAGAGTTGTATTGATGATTTTTATGATTATAATTATATAAATAAATATTTGATACGGCCGCGAATCATATTTAGATCAACAGACCTGATAATGACCTGCAAATTGCAAAAAAAGGTAAGACAATATTGAATTTTGCAAATAAAATTGCAAACAAACAAAACTTTGTATTCTAGCAATACTCGAACGGCTACAATATTAGCGATTTACGTAATAAACTACAATATTTTTTTCTATTAAATGCCAAAAGAGTTTGTCAGAAGTGGGATTCGAACCCACGCCCTCAGAGAGGACCAGAACAACTCAACTCACGATTAGTGAGCAAGGGAACCTTGAGTCTGGCGCCTTAGACCGCTCGGCCATCCTGACAGCTGACGTAGTTATCGAAATTATAGCTCTGTTAAAGACGTAAAGTTTATTTTATATGTGAATAAAATTATCGATGTAAACAAAATTTTAAATACATAACAATCATTATACGGATGACGCAGTAAAATTATTTAGAACAATCAGGTATTTTTGTTGCTAGCTATAGAATTTGCATAATTTGAAGTTTTTTTTCTTATATATTGATTTTATTTACCTACATACACTTTATTTTGATACTCAACAAAAATATATTTATGTCTATCCTCTTTCCAAACTGGGCGAAAAGTTGTTCAATTAAGCGTTAATCATCGCATTAAAGATTCGATGCGCATTGTGCTCATGTACATACCTATGTATTGTATAGTTTGGTGACGAATTGCTTCTACAATATAGTTTAAAGCCCGAATTGTAGATGGCACTATCATTCACTGTTTATGAAAAAATCTGTCACACAATTATTACGATTTAACATACTTCCAGTTTTACCAGACTTAATTAGTGGGGATATCCACATTTTTAGGCGGGTCCAAACCTGCGCACGCGCACTAACAGTGCGGTTCGCGTGCATCTTAGGAACATTGTAAGGACACCTTTGGACATGTTCGTGAACAGTTAGCGAGTAGTTCGCGTGCAAGTTTAATGTCCTCTCGCGGACACGAACAGTACGGTTCGTGTGCATCTTAAGAACACAGTATGGACAGGGACACCTTTGGACATGTTCGCGAGCCGTTAGCGAATGGTTCGCGTGCAAGAGACAGACAAAACACTCGTGGTACCTCGGATGTCCTCAGTAGTTCGAGACCGTTCGAGGCATGTAGCGTGCACGGTTCGTGCCTCTTTTTTTTTTTTTTTTTGTGCCTGGGAAATTGTCAAATTATCCCATCACTCTCGCTCCGGACCATGGCCTGAACCAGGGCCGGACGCGAGAGATCGCCGCCGCCGATCGCCTCCGTGAGGACACGGCGGTGCTCCGCCCAAGCTGGGCAGACCTCCACCGTATGCTCCACCGTGTCCTCCGGGCGATCCACACAGTGGTGACACCCGGGACGGTTCGTGCCCCTGAAGTTTCAATTGCGCAGGTGTGGATCCTTACACGCGAACCGTTCGCAAGATGCGTCCATATAGCTATTCGAAGCACCTAACGTGTACGGTTCGTGCGAGTGCGCTGCGCGTGTGTTGGTGTGGACCTGCCTTTAAGAGTGAATACTGAGATAACCGCTGACAAAGAAGTAGGGAAAATGCTGCACCGATACTTAATAAACTGAGATAAGAGCAGAAGGATAATTCTAAATCAGACCACAACCTAATTGCGAAAAACACCATCAATCACAATCGGAATAATTTTGAAGGATATTGCTAATCCATTGCTACATAAGTTCGATAAATTTGTCTGTCAACAACGTAAATAATGCAATGAATGTTGTTGAACTGTCAAGATGAAACAGATTGTGATTGATCGTGTGTTACGCAATTATGGTGCGGTTGCTTGTTTCAGACTTTGCCAAGAAGACCATTATCAGAAACATTTTATTATATCCGCATTGGATCTTAGTTCAAGGAAAACATATAAAGTGGACATCATATTTTTTTTCTTTTGCCAACAGATTATAAAGACACTGGAAGTGGGCGGCTCCGGGGACCGTCTTGCGCAGGCGTGGTCGCAACTCGTCGTGTTCGGTCACGGGAAGAGAGCCCGACTCGTCGAGAGGCTGCTGGACGCTATGATCAACACCTACCCGGGTCAAGGTGAGAACTAATAGGAGGAATATTACATTAATGTGACATGTGTCACTATGGTAAATGGCGTGACAAGGCTGCAAGACTATTTATGTCATCAGATATCATCGGTAGCACATATTTAATAACGACATTAACCTACATCAATCGGATTATACAATGTGAAATTTAATTCGTTTGCATCCTCTTAAGGGGTCATTGTACTCATCATTATGAAGAACTTTCACTATGGGACCAACCGTGAAATCGCCAAAAAAAATCAGCTGTTCCCTACATTATAACGAGCCGAACATAAATTTATGGAACAGCAGATAAAAAAATAAAAAAAATCACATTGTATACGTTTGAAATTTGGTGCAGTGACACGGAAAATTATAATCGGAATGCCACACAAGTATAAGTAGCAGAGACGACGCATAGACATAACAAAGTCGAACTTTCAAAAAAAATCTAATGTGCCGTATATTTTCGGCCAGGTACACACATTGCACATATTGTCTTTTTTTAGGTACCCGAAATGTGCCAAACGGAACCCTATTATTACTAAGCCTCCGCTGTACGTCCGTCTGTCCGTCAGCGGGCTGTATCTCATGAATTGTAATAGGTAGACAGTTGAAATTTTCACAGATTGTGTATTTCTATTGCTGCTATAACAACAAATAATAAAAATAATAAATTAAAGGGGGGACCCCCATTTTTTTTTTACCATACAAGAAACATTTTTTTATAGTCTTGTGTCTTTTATTCCGCCCGCTTGTGATAAAAGTTTATCTTAGTAGAGGCATCATACTTTGTAATATCTACATTATTTCTAAGATTTATACTGCGAAATGGCAACCCGCTCTGGGCTCTGTGGATTACAGCCCACTCCCTCTCACAGAGAGGAGGCCTGTCTCTTAGCAGTGGGATCATTATAAGCTGATTATGCTTCTACTGCGAAATGTGGGTGTCCTATACGTCCACCTCTGCCTAAACCTTCGGGAATTACAGGCTTGATGTAATGTTATGTATACTGTAATGTTTTTGTTTTCAACATAAAGTTAAAATTACAATTATTCACGCAATATTTTCTTTCAGAGGACGACGTAAAAAGTAAAATGCGCGCTGCCGCCGCTGCTATGCTTAGCTTCGGACAAATGACTCCAGAAGAGAAGGAGATGAAAGACATTAGATCACCTGTACAGAAGTAAGTTCGGTAAAACTATATCACTCTAGATTTAGTTTTTTTTTTTTATGTGTATCATCTTTCCTCTCGCTTTCCTGCAATCTGTGTGATTTCCTGATAAGGGATGGACGTGTGTAACAGAAGGCCGGAGAACCACGCGCTAGTGATGTACCAACCCATTTTCCAAGAGGTTGGCACAGTGGAGATGTCATATGTTACAAATCATATGCGACTATTGCCGACGTATTCTGTAAATAAAATACTCACCGTGAAGACTTAGGTGAAGTGAGCTGTCAATACTGTCAATTTCTAGCATTAGGTGGAATGACAGCTCACTCCACGCTAGTGAGCGTGGAGTGAGCTGTCATTCATTCTGTAACCATCTCACCGTGAAAACTTAGGTGAAGTGTCACCTAAGTTTTCACGGTGATATGGTTACAGAATAGCACTGCTGTATAGGCTCGCTCGTTTTTTTATTTGGGTTCGATTTATCAGGAAACTGCATATAATATGTAGGTACCTACTGAACAACATTCACACATTGAATTTTGAACCTGCTCAGTTCTCAAGTAGATAATCATAGCTTATTTTGCCGCTGACTACTCTGATAAGTTTTCTGCATTATCTTTAACCAACGTCAACACTAGGAAGCGTTGAGCCTTCTAATTTAAGTTTAAACTTCTGCAAATAGCTGAATATCACCTTTGTTTGAATAAATATCATCACAACCCAATTCATCGACTTTTTTTTTTTATGTTTACCGAATCAACTTTTATTCAATAATCCAACCATTCATTCAACATTTAATTTCGCCCAGATTATCAGCATCAGCAGTATGCAACATAATCGAGATATGTGCTGACACACAAGACAAGGCCGACCCACACTGGAAGAGTGTAGAAGAGGCGTTACAACGTCTTCGTCGTGAAGAGGCCGCGGGCGTGCCTGCCCGTCCACAGGCGTTGGCTGACGTCGCACAAAAAGCGGCCACAATTGGACTACCGGGCATTGCTGCTGTAAGTAACTGACTAATGACGTAAAAAAGTCTAAGTAGACCCGGTATATGATAGAGTTAGTGAGGCGTTACAACGTCTTCGTCTTGAAGTGGCCGTGGGCGTGCCTACGCGGCCACAGGCGTTGGCGGACGTCGTAAAAAAACGGCCACAGTTGGTCTACCAGGCATTACTGCTGTAAATAACTGACTATGATGAACTGAGGTTGGCCATACTTGAGTCAAAAAGGGTTGTAATATGTATGGGCGGAAGAAACTGGGTTGTTTAAAGACGTCATCGTTGCTATGTTGGGATAGCCTTCCAGTGTAACAAGACTCAGGAGTATATTTATATCCCAGCCCATTGACTGTCAGATACTTTCAATTGCATTGTAACTACAAGAGTCTTACACCCGGCTAATCAACACAAATCTTCGCTAACAGACTTTCCAACTCATCTACACTAAAATGATAAAGGTTGTATTTTTGTTCGTAATGAATAAACTCAAAAACTACTGGACCGATAAAAAAAATTCTTTCACCAGTTGAATGCTATATTATAATACCATTTTTTTTATATTTGAATCACTATTATAAACCTTTACAGACTCATCCAAGGCGATGTTATAAGTCACAATCACTGAGTAAAGCTTGTACACTCTGAAATGACGCGCCCCGCATAAATTTTAGTTTATTATTTACAAAGATATCACGCGGGTGAAGCTGCTGGCGGAGGCTAGTGTCGAATAATTTGATTGAATAAAGTTATTTCATGTTCACCAATCACAGCAGTTGACATTTTAACTGGTCGGCTGGAATTGGTTTTAAAAAAACCCATAAGATGATGACTCATACACTTAACAAAAACCTAGCTTTATTATCAGAGCAACGAATAACAATATTATCTATCAACAGGCCGCAGTAACATACTTAGCGGAATGTGGCTTCGAAGAGGCAATGCCAGCGAGCGTACAAATCCTGGGCACGATGCTGAACCGGCCCGAACAAGAAGTGCAGACTTTACTGACTCAGGGACATTCTAGTCTGGCTAGCTCCCTGCACCCGGCGGCCATGGCCGTCGCAGAGGCGTATAGCTTGTAAGTATTGTAAAGCTACATGAATATGATCATTATGCCCATACATCATGTGATTTGCGCAGGAGTACCTACAGGGGTATAACAGTCAGCCTCAGAACGATGCATACATCAACAAGAATTTATTTATTTGTCTACAATATTTGTTCCATAATATTGTATCAATGTGTAGCCACAAAACATTTTACACAGTGGGACACATAATCAGCCTATAATGTTCCCACTGCTGGGACACAGGCCTCCTATCTTCGAGAGGGAGTGGGCTGTAATCTACCACGCGGGCCCAGTACGGGTTGGTAGATGTCACATGTCTTCGCATTTTTGGTTCTAGGACATGCCGGTTTCCTCACGATGTTTTCCTTCACCGTTTTGAGAGCAGTGGTGATGAAATTATTTACACAAAGTAAAGCGCCTGCTTGGGTTCGAACCCACGACCTTACAACTCGTAAGTCGGGGGTGTTACCACTAGGCCACGATTGCTCCCCTGTCCGGTAGCTACACATTGATACAGTATTATGGAACATAAATTGTAAACAGTTAAATTAATTCTTGCCGATTTCGAGACTGATTGTTCACCAGCATATCGCCCAGTTCTATGTAATACGGGCGAGCCTCTTGCTTGCTATCTCTTACATAATACCGGACACACATCCAGACGCCAGGTTGCTAGTGAAAATTTCCATATGGGGTAAAAGTCGCTACAAAACATCACGTGATTAATGGAGGACCCCTAATTGATATGTCACTTACATTTAACTGTACTGTCTAGGGCGCGCCATCTTTCAAAAACCCTGACCAATCCTACTCCTTCCCACTTCCTTACAAATTCCAAGAGTCTCAAGAAAACAGGTTAGCATTATTAGTAGACATCTAATTATATGCACTAACAAAACATTAAAAATATATTTGCGATGCAATGCTGCAACGCTCTAATTAAAATCTCAAATATTTATGATTAATTGAAGTTTGCAAACAATTATGCTAATGCATATAATCCGATTTCAACTAGTTAGCAACACTGTTTAAAATAAACGGTAAGTATACAGTGTGGCAGGGTCATCGACGCGAAAACTGTTAAAAATAATCTGCTGTTCGATACATTTTAACCACGTAGGTTTTGCATTTTTTTATAAATAACCGACAAAAAATTTCAACTCGGGGGGTTCAGAATCATGTACTGAATTCATGGTAAATGTTTTCGCGTCGATTTCGCTGTCACCCTGTATATAAAGTATTATATCGTTTTACATAAATGCGGTTACCTTACTAGCGCTCAAAATTAAGACAATGTAGCCCAGTAGGTACTCCTTACAATGGCAATGTCATTTTGACAGTTCAACAACAATCATTGCATTATTTAAGTTGTTGAGCAGACGAATTCTTGAAACATATTATGAAGAACAGCTATGGATTAGCAATTTCCTTAAAATTCCTTCGGGTTGTGATTCAGAGTGTTACACAGGTAAGGTGCAGGTTAGCATTGAGTTTATTGCCCTCAGTACAACTCATATTTACAGTCAAGCCTGGGTAAGCTAGAAAACTCTATAAATGGAGTAATTGCCAGGTCCCGCCTTATTAATCTTCTAAAACCGCTATAAGTGACAAACAGAGACCTCTATTAGACAAAGTCGTTTTTACTCGTCGACCTCTATAACTGAGACTGTTACTTGCCTGTACCTCTATAAGTGACAGTGGAGTGTAATTTAACATCTGCTATTTATAACTCATTCTTAAATATCGTGGGGCTAACATTGCTTTTGTTTTTTTTTAAACGAGGAACTAACTAACATTGCCTTTGTATCGTATTCTATTCGAATGACCAAATGTCTTGTTCTTGTTGATAATTCATAAAACTCTATAAGTGAGAAAGGCCATTCCTGTACCTCTATAAGCTAAAAACTCGAGGTAATGAGAAAACTCCGTAAACGTAAAAGAGATCGCAGTCAATTGAAGTCTCACTTATCCAAGTTCGATTGTATTACCATAATTTAAGCTGTTTAAATTAATATCAAACGGTATAAAAGTATGATATCGTTTTACACTGAGGCGGTTACCTCCTTGGCTTTGTAGCCCAGTAGCCTGATCAATCTCAATAGATACCCAATTTTTTTTTTGTTTAGATTTGTTTGTGTCTCAAGACTATACATGTAACCCTGTCCGATCCATGATGGTGTTGTGAGGTATCGTACTGAGAGTCTATTTAAAAACAAAATTTGAAAAAAAGAAAAGAAATTTGCTGAAAAAAGCAAAAAAAAAATCGCCACATTTTAATGGGGTATTTTACCGGGCGATCGTCGTTGAGCGGGTGTCTACATGTCATATGCCTTGCCAGTGTCGATATAGCGTGCTCAATCTTTGTCCACCTTTAAAATTCTGGTGATTTTTTTTTTACATATATTGTATTATATTTTAAAATAATGGTTTTATTTGTCTGTAAATGTTTCATGCAATAAATAAATAAAATATTAATAATGTGTTTGTCCACAGAGTAAAAACTGGCGGACCAATGACGCAAGACTCAGAGAGAACGTCGTCCAGTTCGGACAGCGACAGCGGGTCCTCATCCGACGATGAGTAATGTTATGTTATTTGTATATTTTATCAGTATGATTTAGTTTAATAAATGCATTTAGGTATTATTTACACTTATTTGTTTATTTTTCTATAATATCGGTCACCCACGAAACTGATTTATCTAAAATGGTATACTGCGTGTATACCATTTTAGATAAATCAGTTTTTATAGTACCTTAAAAAAAAAATCTATGTAAAACATGAACCGGGTATTTATGGGTTGCCAGAAAACTATTTTATTTGCTGTTACAGTCTGTCTGCCTACCCTTTTCCCAACTATATTGGGGTCGGCTCCCAGTCTAACCGGATACAACTGAATACTAGTATTTTACATGGAGCGACTGCCTATCTAAGCTCCACAACCCAGTTACTGGGTAACACGATACCATTTGGTAAGACTGGTTGTCAGACTTTTGGGCTTCTGACGACTAGCATAAACGACTGTCGGAGAATCTACGAATGACAGCCGGGACCAACGGCTTAACGTGCTTTCCGAGGCACGGAATAGTCTCGACAGTAGCGGATCCAGAGGGGGGGGGGCTAAGGGGCTCAAGGTCCCCCAAAAAAAGCATCTGAGTTCTTCTGTGAAAATCCGAACCTGATATTATTCTAATTAAACTTTTTAGCAAGCATTACACTAACTACTGTACAATTGTCATCAATTATCCTTAACTTAATAGGTATTATGTTTTCTAGTTTTTTTTTCTATAAGATGTTTTTTAAACGTGACGAATTTTGAATCTGCACGCCACTCATTGTGCCACTCACGCTGCCCGGTTTGGCCGCCACGTATATTCACCTATATATTATCTCTGGTAGTCTACAGCGTAGAGAAGTCATTGAGGAATTTGCGAAAAGTAATCCGAGGAGGTTTGCTATGCGTTAAGAAAAATAAAATGTTGTGTGCTTTCTTTAGTATTTACTTTGCTAAAACCTCCCTCAGCGGGGTCAAGTTCCTTCCAAACGGCTATCCTGGACCCGCCACTGAGTCTCGATATGTAAGGGATGGTCACCAATCTACGAACCAACCTCAGCAAGCGTAGCTTAACCTACGATCGACCCGTGCGACACGAGCCCCTTCATAATTTATTCTTCCTTTATTATTTTTGCTGTTACAGTCAACCGCCCTTTATTTCGTAACAGTAACAGTAGTTTTCGTAGTGTTACAACTGACGTGCAGTACGTACACTGCTTTCCAATACGCGTGCTACTAGGTACTGTTTACATATTAAGCAAGCAGTGTTAACGTTTCTGAGAATAGATCGTAAACCCTTTGCCGTTACAACTATGACTCATTTCAAATACGGAAGGTATCGAATGCTTTGACGGAACTTGGATGAGATAACAGAGGGAGACTGAATGTATTATTACTTGCCTAAGTTCCTTACAATCCACCTATCTACTACGTTCGCGCACCAACTTACTAACTTTACTCCGTGCAGATTTTAAGTATTAGGTTTTTATGCAAACACAAAGCCGATGTGTGGACCACAGTGAAGTTGGTGAGCGATAAATGATTACTATTTATTTCTGTAAATTGGTTAATAAAACACATCAAAAATAAATAAATAATGTTTTAAAACTAGAGGAGTCCGGTGTTGCCTATCCGACTACTCTGAGAAGAAAGACCGAAACAAACTCAGAGGTCACAGTTTCTTTTAAAGTCCAGACATAATCTTGGGTAGGCCATATGAGGACCATGCAGTCTGTGTATCAGCAGTCTGAGATGGTATTTTGAGCAGAGAACCACATAGATTTTAGTGGACCTGTCCAGTCAGTGCACGCATTTGTCAGTAATCGTGGAGCTCAACGACTCGACGAATAATACCAAAGAAAGGACATTTGGATAGGCCGCATAATGTACTCAAACAATTGAAAATAGTAATAATAAAAACTGGCACAATATTATAAACAAAACACTATCGTTTATCACCGTCGCCTACTTATAAGCCCCCATGCAGCCGAATACCGTTAAAAACATACGAATTTTTCGAAGTATCCGTGACAATGTGTCACCCATTTCTCCACATAGCCCAGAGGTGTTAAATACGCTAATTGAAGTCTAACTCAATAGCATAAAGAAAGCAGTTATTGCCCGTTAGTCGTGTTTCGAACTTCATACAGGTAACATACATAGTTTAAAGTGGAAATCAAAAATGTTCAGTGCAAAACTTATAAAGGCTTTATTACCGGTAAGTGCGAACATTAATCTATTTATGTATTACTAAGCAGCTAAAATTATCTATCTATACATACAAATAAATAAAATTTAAGTGTCTGTTTGTAATGTCAAAATAACAGGTTTTTATTAAATGCATTATATGAAAGTAAAGTTAAGTAAAATAACAATATTTAAAATATTTGTCTGTCGGCTTGCTTGTTCCGGCTAATCTCCAAAACGGCTGGACCGATTTTAACGGGAGATAGTTGACGTTATAAGGAGTAACTAAGGCTACTTTTTTTTTAACACTTGTTTTTCACGCCTCCGAAGCCACGGATAGCAGCTAGTGATATACTATAAAAGTGTATTTATAATGTGTCGTAATTTCTTCCAAGATAAGTAACACCCAAGTGTTGTAAAGGACTTCACTTTTTTTCCATTCGAAGCATAAACAGGAATTATGTTATTTGTCTTGTAGATTACGAAGATTTACCGAAAAAAGTCACGCGAGATTACCTATATTTGCACGTTTATATTCACGCGGTAAAAGATGATATTAAGTTAAATAATTTATTATTGTGAGACAGCCCAATAAACGTGTAATTTTGATATGATATTCCTTATCAATATCGATTCTCCTACCTGAAAAATCTATTTGTTTCACAGATATCAATTTACGCCAGTTTAACGAAGGCGTACTACATTAACCCGAATGATGACTGTGGCCAATATGGGTTTACTTGCGAACGAAACAACAGAGTCAGATTATGTGAAGGCACTAAATTGATTGGTCCTACATTCGTCTGCCCAGTCGGGACATTCTGCAATGAGGAATCTACAGCAGTTTGTGAAGATGCCGTCAACTTCATAGACCCAGCATTGACAAGAAGACTGCGATGTCATCGAAATGAAAGGATCGCAAATCCCAACGTCCCAGGATGCAAAGGATATATCCTGTGCGTCCCCAATGGAAACCGCTTCCAAGGAATCAACTTCAAGTGTTCCGGCAACACCATTTTCAACGGCTTCACCCGCTCTTGTACTTCTTCGCTAAAATACAAGTGTCCCGTCATTAATACGACCAAGTCAACTCCGGAATTGTATGGGACTGAGAACAGAAAGGATCCTTACTACAGCAATGACAAGTCTAACTCGGGCTTGAGCACTCCATTTTCAGGTCAACGACCCACATCAATAGAGTGCAAGAATTACAAGTTTAGAGTGACTCAAGACGACACTCCGAACAGCGTGACCTATTTCTGTCCCCATCGGCCTGTGAGAGGTGAAAATTCAATTCGATGCACAATATTTTCCAATAACTTCTGTGTTACCTTAGAAAGGGATGACGAGGACCAATTCATTGTTGATAGCGGAGCACCAGCCCGAAGACCACGAATGTAAAATAATAATGTTATGGACAATCAACTAATTACTTAGAAGACTGAATGTAACAAGTTTAAAAATAAAAGATCTGCATTTATTTAAATATAAGTTGTACACTAAACTTTAAATATTAGTATTATTTCTATAATAATTTATAGTATAGGATAAAATAAATTAAACTAATTGTAATAATAACACAGCAACCTTATTTTATTTTCATAATGGAATGCGCAAACATAGGCATTGCTTAACCCCAGAAATATCTGTAGTTCAGCATAAAACATATTTTTAACCCCCGACAGAAAAAGGGGGGTGTTATAAGTTTAACGTGTGTGTCTGTTTGCGCCATCGTAGCTCTCAAACGGCTGAACCGATTGTATTTTTGTTTTTTTTTTTGTTTTGTAAAGTTGACTTGATCGAGAGTGTTTCTAGGTATGATTCAAGAAAATCGGATCAGCCGTTTGAAGATTATCAGCTCTTTTCTAATTGATGAATGGATGTGAGCATCTGCCACAGGTCTGATCGATTTGAAATTGGGTATTCTGTTACTTCAATGATATTAGAAGAACATAGTAACTTTTGACTGATGCTGCAGCATCACCTGGAATTTGCAGGATACTCCCTTATCAACTTACAGCACAGGCATCGTGTTTGGGCTCATTGGAATGGTCTCAATGAATAGGTTGTAGATAGATGAAGGGTCTGGTGATGGAATAAAGAGAAATGAGGAAATGTTTGTGTCGGGGGTTGTTAATTTTTTTAATTTATGCTTGTTATACATTTCCGTCCGTGCGTATGTTAATAAGTAAAACTTTTAAAATATTTCAATTTGTAGGATGCTGAAGTTACGAAAGACGTAATAAATAATATCGAAACAACTAACACTCGCCGCTATCAGATTCTACGCACTTTTTCTTATTTTTATCAAAAACTTCCTCGCTAGCGCATTTATTGATCTTTCGCCGATAAACATTTTTAATTTTAGTACACACATAATATTTACTGCAGTCGTTAGCATATGGAAATTTACCTTCGTTTTCACATTCAAAATCATCAGTACTGACTGTTTTTTCTGATTTAGGTGAAGGCTTACTGACATCATTGTTCGTTTCACTAACAGAAAACGCTGATTGGGGTGATATCTCTTTATTTTTCTCACATTTAACCGACTCCTTGTTTAGTTGGTAATCATCTTGGCATTGTAATTTATATCTTATGAAACCATTTATTCCATTTTTAACACAGATGTAATAAACGTTTTTAATATCATTACATACGTAATATTTACTGCAGTCTTTAGTATATGGAAATTTACCTTCGCTTTTACATTCAAAATCATCAGTACTGACAATTTTTTCTGATTTAATTTGAGGCTTACTTTCATCATTGTTCGTTTCACTAACAGATGACACTGATTGGGTTGATATCTCTTCATTTTTCTCACATTTAACAGAGACCTTGTTTAAGTAGTAATTATCTTGGCATTGTAATTTATATCTTATAAAACCATTCATTCTGTTTTTAACACAGATATAATAAATGTTATCTTTAAAGAAGTCACTAAACCGTCCTTCAAATAAACATCGAAACTGATTGTTTCTTACGCAATGCGATAAGTTTCTCGTACATTGTTTATTAATCTCGCTGAATACTGTATTATTTGGGCATGTTCCTAACATAGGTTGTAGATTACCTATACAAGTATAGAATAATCTGCAATCATTCGTATCGGCGTACTTGCCGCGAGTGTGATTCGAACAATTAAAATCTGAAGCAGAAACAGCTTTACTCCTTGCATTTAATTTTATACTTGTAAGATTTGGGTTGTGCATACTAGTTCCATTTAATATTAGCTCATCATTCGTTTTATTACTTTGTTTATCGCTTTCATTCAAATGACTTTGTACTTCTGTCGTAAGTGTATGATTCGTTGATATAAGATGTTGTTCTAATTCGTCATTGATGGTATTATTTTGCAGTGTTATATTATGTTGTGATGTAGTAATATTTACTTTTGTGTTAATTACATTATAGCCATCAAAAATGTTTTTAGGCTCAACTTGGACCTGATATTTTTTTAAATCAATTATTTCAATATTATCATTTAATGTGCTATCAATTTCTGCATTTTTATTTTCCTTAATGATTATCTCTTTTGATTGCGTTACATTCTTTGGAGCCACTAACTCAGCTTCTTTGTAGTTAGTTGTAACTGTAGTAAGCCTATATTCAATCTTATCAGCTGGTATGCCATCTTTGGCTTCAATTTTAGATATTGTTGTAGAGTCTGCAACCAAGTTTTTATTTGGAACTTCCGTACCAGATTTTAAAACCGAGGATTTCAAGACTTCTTCTTCAACAGAGGACTCTTTTATTTTAACACTGTCTATATCGACATCTGATCGCATCCAATTACTTTCTGTATGGTTGACAATCTCTGCTTTATTAATATCCACTGACTTCGCAGAGGTTATAGGCACATTTTGTTCATCATTTTTAGAAGTAGCTCCAACTACTATGCTCTCATGATCAATAATATTTTTAACTGACGTAACACTATAATTAGTATTATTGACTGTTGGGTTGCTCGACATAACGTCACTCAAAGTTGTCTCTCCAAGATATGTTCCACTTACTTTATCTCCAACTACTTTTATAGTTTCTACCATAGAATCTGGCACAGTTAGTGAATTAGTAATAATTTCAGTTGTAATATCACTAACCCATTGAGTATTATTGTATATTACCGTTGTCGTTACATCTTGTGGGAAATCTGTAGTTTTGATTCCAGATGGAACATCTTGATTCGTCTTACCAGCCGCGGCTAACAGCGGCGTGGTTTGAGAAAATACATTAATTGAATGGGTAGGTTCAGTAGTGATTTGTGCATCTGTAACTACTATAGGTAGCAAGGGTATCAATTGAGGAATATTGTTGTTTACTGTTGACATCACATACTGAGGTAAATCTGAACTTGTTGTTCCGGCCAGGACATTTTGATTCATCTTATCAAGAGGCGTAGTTTGAGCAAATACATTGGTTGTAAGGATAGGTTCAGTAGTCATTTGTGCAGCTGTAAGTCCTATTATTGGTGGCGATGTCATCGATTGAGGAATATTGTTATTAACTGTCAACAATACATTATGTGGCAAATCTGTAGTTTTTATTCCAGTTAAGACATCTTGGTTCGTCCTACCAATTGCGGCTAATGGTGTAGTTTGAGTAAAAACTTCAATGGTATCGGTAGGTTCAGTAGTCATTTGTACGACTGGTAGCTCTGAAATTGGCAGCGATGACTCTGTATTATACTTAAAAGTTTGTGTCTCCATGGCCATTGAGGTTACACGTGGGTATTCTGTGCTTAATTTTATATTATTATCCGCCAGGACTTTAGGTGATATTTGTATCAAGCTCATAATAAAAGTACTGTCTTCTTTTATCGTCGTAACTTCGTCATATACCGGTACTGTCGTAAAACCATCTGGTGTTACAGCCATACCAGGTGTAACACTCCGTACTAAACTTACTGAAGATTCGGTCTTCACGTTAGGCAGCTTATTAAGCTTCGTAAGAATTGCTTCTGTGGAGGAAATATAGTCATTTGTTTTCTCTGTTACATAGTCAACTGCTGTTTTTGTTGGGTTTATATCCTTGAAATCTACAGTGCGAGGAATGGGTGCTATAGTGGCATATTGAACTTTTTCTGTATGTATTTCTGTTATTGGTAAAGTATACGTACTTGGTGTGGACACAATTGAATTAATTGAATTCGTTTGTGTAAAGGACTCAATTCCTTCTGGGTTTTTTTGGGTAACCAATTCTCCAGCTTGCACTAAATTATAATCAGAAACATTATCAGTTGCAGTTACATAAGCACTCGAATCTTGTGACTCAGTTGTTTTGGTGTAATCATTTGATAGTAGATTTGAACTTGTCGGTTGCAATGTCTCATTTGGCATCGCATTCACTGAAGAATTAACGATGTCGAATACTGGTACTATCGTGATATTTTCATCCTTAATCGTAGATGAAGGTGAAGTAGCGTTATCGCCATTTTTACCATTGATCGGTTTTACAGGCTCAGTTTTATTGACACCTACATGAGGATCAACTCTAGAACTTACAGTGTCTATGTTGACTGAATCTTTCCAACTTGATGTATTCAGATTTCTTGAATTAAGGCTGTCATATCCAGTAGTTGTAACATTGAAAGAAAGCAAGTCACTAACTGTTTCAGTTGTTGTACTAGTAGTATTTAATTGTTTTACAGTACCAATTTTTTGGCTAGTTGGCTCGTGGGTTGGTAGAGTTGTTTCTGGTATATCTGTAACGTTTTCAATATTCGTTTTATGTGTTACGTCTACTGGAAGCGTAGTACTAGTATCGATTTTGTAACCCGACGTGGATGCTCTATAAGTATCGACCATTTCTGGGCTATAGGATGATACTTGTTCAGACATCTTCATTGTGTCTATACTAATTGGTGTCGTTTGAGCGGTTATGGGCGTAGTACTGGCAAATTCAGACCTATAGTAAACTGTCAAAGGTGCTTGAGGCAGTATTGTTTTTATCAACACATCTTGGGTATTTACATTTTTTTTCGGCGAGATGTTATCCTGGTTAACTAATTTGACACTATCACAGAGAAAAGTGTTTTCAGTAACGTCACTTGGAAATGGTGTAGTTGCACTATTTTCAACATTTTTCCAATAGGTCATGCCAACTACATCTTTATCAGCGATAGTTTTGGTCAAATGATCAGCATTCAAATTTTCCGGGAGCGAAATTATTCCCAAATTTTCCAACTGATTCGGATAGCCTGGAATTTCTGTTTCTAGATCAGTTTTTCCTTTTTGAGTTGCTCCATGATCTATAGAACCAGAACCGTCTGAAGACTTATGAGCAATGATTTCTGTAGTAAAGCCTATTTGTGGATTTGTCACAATATCTGACTTTGATATCAAATCTTTTCCTGTTGTTTTTGTAACCGAGTTTGATGCCACGTTATAAGGAGCAGGTGTTGCGTGAACACTCAAAAGTGTGTTAATCCCAACATTTTCCAAATTGGCCACATTAACACTCATTGGACCATTTGTTGCTGGTAACTCATTTTTAGCTTCTATTGCATGGGCTGTAAATCCATTCTGTAATGTTTCAGCTGCTGATATCTCAATCGTAGGATATTTTATAGTAGAAGGTTCTGTGATTTTTCCATGAATAATATCTGTACTTGAAGCATTGAACACTGTCTTAACCGTTTCAGTAGTATTTATAGTATTGGTCGTATTATACAAGAGAGTGTCAGTCTTAACACTCTCAACATATAGTTCATCAACAATAATAGGGGCATTTCTCGCATGCAACTCATTTTTTACTTCTATTGCATGTGCTGTCAATCCATTCTGAAATGTTTCAGCTGTCGTTAACTCAATCGCAAGGTTTTTCATAGTAGTTGGTGGAAGTAAAGTAGGTTCTGTGACTTGATTATTAACAATAACTAAACTTGAAGCATTAAAAACTGTCTCAACCCTTTCCGTAGTATGTATGGTACTGACCCTATTCTTTTTTTCTGTTATCATTGTTTGATTCATTTCGCGATTTATCTGATATAAATTATCTGTAGGTTGTATTGGTAAATCTGTAGTTACTATTATTTCCAATGGCTGGATAGCAGTTGTGTGTACTAGCGAGTCATTCTTGATTAAGTCTCCAGATTTTGGGGTCGTCTCTGATATCATAATATTCGCTTCAGTACTTATCGAAACAAAAGTCTTCTCTGTAGTTGTTTGTAAACTTTCTATAGTCATGGGTTCCGAAATAAAATAGTTAATGTTCGTTTCTGGGATTTTCTTAATTGAAGTAATCTCAACATTCGAGTTTAATTCAGTAAGGGAATCATTATTTATGTCATTTTCAAAAATGGTATTTATTACACGAGTCGTACTTATTCCTTCCGCGGTAACAGGTTTATCGCTCAATGTTGTTTCGTTTGTGCTCAGTGCATTTTGTTTGGGATCAGCAGAAATTAAGTCAACTAGTCCTAAGGCAACAAAAGTTTTATGCGTCGTTGTTTGGAGAGTCAGTTCTACAGAACTTACTGGTTCAGAAATATTAACAATGTGAATGGGAACTAAATATTCTGTTGTCGTTTCCGGTACTTGTTCAGACGTGTTGTTGCTTTTACCAAGAGAATTTCCCGCTGCGATTGTTTGATTACTCGAATCGATTTTATGATTAAAGTCTGTTGTATTATTTATATTACTTTCGATATACGTATTTACCACGGGAGTCGTGCTAACTTCATCCGTAGTAATAGATCTTTCATTGAATATGATCTCTGTTGTTATAATTATTTTCTCTGTAACATTGTCAATTTTCTCACCGGGTATTGTTACTTTTTTAGTGATATATTGTTCTGTCGTAGTAGCAATGTTATCATATAAAGTATCTAAAGAAGTAAATACATCGGAAGACGACTTTGTATTCACTACACTTGGATGATCAGTAGAAATTAAATTAATAAGTCCTATGACGGAAGTGACCGTATCAATAGATTTCGATTTATCTGTTGAGGAAGTATTTACTGGTTTATGTATTGAAGTTTCTACAGCAGTTTCAAGATGGTTGTTGTTATCATTGTTGGAAATTGTTATTGTCTTATTACTTGTTTGTTTATCGTTAACAACTTCATTTTTACTGTAGTTGAAGCTAGTATTCACTTTAAAACTTGCCTCCGTAGTATTGTCACTGTTAACTCCAACGGGATCCTTAATATTTTCAAGTACTTCCAATTTCACTACTGGTGTCACATCTTCAGGTATCGATATACTTGTGGCGGCTATATTTTCTTTAAATACACTGAATATTTCAATCGCGGGTGTTGAAGCACTGTTAGTCACTGATGTTGATTCACTTGTATCACTTTGTTTATAAATACCAATAACTTTAGGTGGAGGCGTAGTAACTTCAGGAAAGTCACATTCAAAAATGTTATTTTCATGACACACTGTAGTGGCTGGACACGGTATAACGAAGTCATCAATCGTGGTGGACACGCCGCCGCCCAAATCCACGCATATCATAAAATGTGTGGAGTTGAGACAGTGGAAAGCTCGACCACTGCAGTTTATATTCGTGGACGCTACTATTGGGATAGCGAACAATACCTAAAAAGACAAAATCTAATTACTTAAAAATATTCATTTAAGATTTTAATTATATTTTATGAAGTCTTTTCGTTCCATCCAACAGGAAATAAGCCAACAAATGAATACTCACCAAAATTAAAATTCCTTTTAGGTCGTTCATTTCGAAAACCATTTTCGTTAATTTAATCCGAAACTGGCAAAATCTCGTCGTTTAAATTTCGTTTACGCTTGTCGTTTATCTCATGAGGTTTTCTCGCAAATGTCGGTCTTGTGTTTCTCCCAACAATTATAAATGACGGCATAAAACAAGCTTTGTTAACATAAGATTCGTTTACTTACATCACGAAGTAGATTAGGCCGACAGGAGGCAAATAGTCTTGACACCTTATTTCCTGCGGCTTTTCAGTACGTTTGTTATTGAGATAATGAATTCTCTTGTACAGAATAATCGAAAATATGTTTATTAGAACTCTGGGGGGTATAAATATTTTGTTTACGTGGATGAAATTATGTAAAAAGGGTTATTTTCCTAAGTAAACAAGCTTTGTAAGAGTCGTTGTGATAGTTATTACGTTTCTGTTATTAGCATATTTCATCGGAACTGAAGCAAGCTGGATTAGTGTAGACTCTGCACATGCTGTTTCCGACTCCGATGTAGTGGTTGGAACAAAATACCAATAAGTAGGACTAAGATTAACAGCCAATAATAGAAAATAGAACGTCTTCTTATTCTTCATTCCCTCAATGATGAGGATCGCGACGACATGCGACGCGTCTCCAAGCTATGTGGTCTCCTGCAGTGTGGACCGCTTGGTAAATGCTGCCTCCTCGCGTTTTCCTTCCACCGCGCCCAGTATCGAAAGCCATTCTAGACTGCTTAGGTGAACGCATAATATTTCCGAAAAAGCTGAGGGCACGCTCCTGGCAAATTGTAGATAGCCGCTTGGTGATGTTGAGTTCCTCCAGTACGGATTCATTCGTTCTCCTGGCGGTCCATTGTATACGAAGTAGCCTTTGCCAACACCACATCTCGAAAGCATCGATCTTACTGCTTTCGCGGCTTTTATTGCACCACGTTTCAACGGCGTATAAAAAGAGGGAAAAAACTAGAGCACGGGTCTGTCGTATTTTGGTATTTCGACGGATGCCACGGTTCTTCCAAATTTTCCTTAGAGTGGTCATTGCACTTTTGGCCATACCACTACGACGGCGGATTTCTTCAAGGCAGCTGGCCTCATTCGTGATCAAGACACAAGATACACGAACTCGCTGACTTTGTCATAGCGGTCGAATATATTTGAGCTCAGAAGAAATAAGCACGGTCTACCACCATTACTAAACTTTTGTCTTGGCATGGTTGATCTTGAGTCCAAGTTTAGCGCTCTCTGCTTCTATACGATTCAGCAGATCCGCCATCTCTTCCTCCACAAAAGACAAAGCTATTTAAATGTTCATAATGCTATTAGGAAGTTTTCTTTTACCTAAAGTTACCCCTCTTGGTACACGGTCATTAAATCAGCATAATTATTCAAAACATTTGAGTCATAACGATATAGGTACTTAAGTAAGCTTCAGATAACAACGCGGAATTCACGGGAAGAGAAGTGATTCAGTAATTAAAAATGCGTGCTACATAGCCCACATGTGACGACATATCATAAATAATCATAATATAAATAAAGCTTTATTATTATAATAATACCGGCTGCATTCCGTGAAGGGGTAGGTAAGAATAGATTAGAATGCAAACAGAAGTAGAGTTATTGAAGGCAGAGTAGATGTAGCATCCTGTAGGGGTGATATTGGGCCCATTGGCAAAGTTAGCCCGAGTATCGAACCCTGGGGCAACATAATGACCTAACCTTTTTCAACCGACTTCCAAAAAGGAGGGGTTCTTTTTTATTTTTTTATATATGTCCACCGATTTCTCCGTCAATTGTGGACCGATTTCGAAAATTATTTTTTGTATGAAAGGGTATGCTCCCAAGTTGGCATATAAGTTTTATTAACTTTGCTTGGATAGTTTTTGAGTTAGCTTCAATAATACGTATTTATCCCACTTAGTATATGTGGGTGATATGATGATAACTTCCTGTTGCTGTTATTTACATAGCAGGTAGTGGTATTCGAATTTCTGAGGGGTAGGTACCACAACTAAAAAGTGAAAAACATTATGTGTTTAAATCCATGTTAGACGTACGTATCTATGTTAAGGTAAACAAGAGAAAAAAAAAATATACAAGAAAAAACAACCGACTTCCAAAAAAAAAACACACGGTGTCTTTGGTTTTGAATGTTCGTTTTTTGCCACCGACTTCGGTTTAAAGAAATTTATTCTCATAAGAACTTACAGTCCGCTTATAATGAGATACAAAGTAATATGTATGACAATACAATACAATTTCCTCCAGAGTATTAGAAGTTACAATGTACATATTTCTTAAGCTTATTTTTAAAAGTATTCCCGTTATCGCACTCTTTTATATCGTCCGGCAATCCATTGAACAGCTGTGCTCCTTCAAACAATATAGTCTTTCTACCGTAATTAGTGCGTGCGCTGATGACTTCAAGATGGTTTTTATATCTATTTCTTAGGTTATATGACATTGTTTTTTTCTTTAGTTGTGTGTTAGTTTGTATTGAGTTTGTAGTTATGTTTTTAATAAGAATGCAAGTGTAGTAAATGTATAGCTGTCTAATATTTAATAGTTTAGTTTTTTCGTATAAGGTTTTTGTTGGAATGAGATAATGATAATGGAACAGCGTTTTAATTATTTTATTTTGAACTCTTTGAAGTGGGTTTAAATTAGTTACTGCTGCGGATCCCCATATCTCAATTAAATATTCTAAATGCGATTTGACTAACGAGTTATAAATCAAAGTGCGAACTTTACTTGGAATACAGTTTGCTACTTTCCGTAACGCTCCCAATAATGATGTTAATTTACTTTTGAGATGGTCGATGTGTAATTTCCAAGATAGTTTTTCATCTACCCTTAATCCAAGATATTTTTCGTTGGTTGATCGTTTTATTATTTCGTTATTTATTTTAAGAGGCGAGAAGTCCGGTATACGCTTATTTTTAGTGGTAAAAATCATGAATGAGGCATCATGACTTCCGAAATTAAAGTTATTTTTCACTTTGTAGTGTTTTTTTTCAATTTTTTTTCTTTCTCTTGTTTACCTTTTAACATAGATAAGTACATCTAACATGGATTTAAACACAACTGCATCGTATCCCACCAACCCGCACTGGGCCCGCGTGGTGGATTACTGCCCACTCTCTCGCAAAGAAAAAGGAGGCCTGTGTCCTAGCAGTGAGCACATTATTGGCTGATTATGCTTGTGTATGCTATGTTTATGCACGCGCGAAGGCTATTTGCTACTGATAGTAATAAACTAACTAAGGAATATCTATTACTGTATATATGCATCTGCATATGGTCAGAAAGGCAGTCGCTCCATGTAAAATACTGGTATTCAGCTGCATCCGGTTAGTTTGGAATCCGACCCCAACATAGTTGGGAAAACATAAACATGAAACATTACATTAAATGACAGACAGCTAAACTAGCTGTCATTTTAGTCAAGACAAATAAAAGTTGATGTATAATTTATAAAATATAATTTACTGATTAATTATACATTACAATTACCTACTTATGCACCTAATGTTTGATATCGCAACTGCACCACACGTATTTCATTATCCGCATTATTGTTCCACTTTCGTTGTTTACAACATAAATGAGGTTAACCTTATTTGCTATACAATGGCATATTAAAATAACCACCGTTTACTTAGCCTTACGGATTTTATTTTTGTGATGTAAATGTAAGCGCTCGCTATTATCAACCATACGAAGCTTATAACAGATAATATTATGGTTAAAATAAACATAGCATACTGTAAACCTCTTTCTTGATCGACAATGAAAGAAAGTCCTACTACAAATACAGCTAGTAGAATACCCGAGATCGTTTCCAGTGGACTGTGTAATTTAGGCCATTTTCTTGCGCCTACGAAATCTTGGACTGTGGTCTCCCAACAACATGATATGGCGCCATATCCGAACCCAGCTATTACACAACCGATAGAGAATGAGTCATGGTTGTTTGCCACAGCTAAAACTGCAAAATAAAGAAGAGTATAATGTCAACTACGATTAACAGACACAAAAATCGTTAAAATTTTAATCTGATATCAATAGCTTTCAGTGTTTCCAGACGTTGCAAAAAATAATATATCTATCTTTATCTATCCTATCTGCTGTTGAAATTGTAACTAGTGATAGCCGGCTAGATAAACCTAGTAGAATCTAAAATTTAAAAAATAGGGCAATAAAATTTTCGAACATACCATAGCATCCTACAGTGGATATCATCAAGCCAGCAAGTGTGACGTACTTGAAATTCCTTTTCGGCGTTTGTGCGAGCCATGGTGTACTCATCAAGAAACATACCCAAGTAAAGCCGTACAATGTCATTAGGAAGTTTGCATCGGAAATTGAAATCTTCGGATGCATTTCAGAAGCAATTATAGACAGCGACACCATTGTTACTGACGTTAAACTCAATCTAGAGAAATACAACATTAATGACGGATAGAACTTCCAACATGACAGCGATCTCGTCAATGGCTTGAGAAACGTATCATTAATGTTATACATGAAAAATATCAATCTCCGTCGTATCGTATAAACTCTGTACGACGGCATCCACATTCTTCTTCTCATACTAGCATAGGCGGACTGACAACGAAAACTAAATGAATTAAATATTTTTTCTCTCTGAATTTCTGTTACTGGCGATACATTATCATAGGTCACTTCAACTTCAGTATATTCTCTCTGTTCAGCACCATCACGCTCGGGCTGCGAGTCTCGTCTTATTTGTTTGCTGATACAATCGTCAAAACTATCGCCTAATGTACTCAGTCTCTTTATAACGACACTAAGCCGCTTTTTATTCTTACTCGTATTTTTTTCAGGAGGTTCTTCACACTCACTATCTTCACTCTCTTCTGGAATTTCTGGAAGAATTTCAACGCCAAATATATTTCTCCTCTTTTCCTCAGGACTAGGTGGTGGCGTTATTGTGGTGACTATATCGCCCTCGTATTCAAAATCTTCAGTGAAATCCTGTTCCGTGTGCAGATTGTCGTCTGATGGATTTTTCCAACTTTTTTGGCTCATATCATGTAGCTGTAATTCAGTCGTGTAGAAATTCTTATCCATTCCTTCGTTACTGAATACAGCGTATGTTTTGGCCAAATCGCTGTATCTCGAGAAGGAAATTGGTCTTTGTATGCTTTCGTCTACTCTCAGTAACATGATTGCTGGCAACGTTTGAAGCATTATACCTCCTAGTACTATGTACATATAAGAATATCCATAAGCGTCTATCAGTGCTGTTATGATATGAGGAAACGTTGCTTGTCCGACTGCTTGACCGGCGAAGCATAATCCACGGATAATTCCCAGCCGACTGTCGTAGGTATCAAATACTATAGCATCCACTTGAGCTGATATTAGCGATGATCCGAACCCTGAAAATGACAAATAAAGTAATTGGTTAATTACTAATAATAATACTGCTTTTAATTATGAGATGAGACATTGTTGAAAATAATATCACCTCCAAGAATTCCATATACTAATGGTTGTAGATGATAAGGTATAAATGCGCAGGCAAGAAGACTAGCCACCACCATGGTGAGACCTATGGTCGACATTACGCGATACCCGATAGTCCCGCCCCAAGAGTCTGCTGCTTCCCTGCACCAGCATTCTGAAAACATATTAAAATTCATTGTTATTTTTATTCGCAATAAGAACTTTCAGATATTTAAGTTAATTTATAGCTGACTGGAGATACACCTCCATATTTATGGTAAAGGGAATGTATATACTACGGTCACGAATACAAGATAGTTACAACTAAGGAATTTCTCTTCACTACTGGGCCTTAAATCATAGCGGTCTATTAGGCAGTCCGTAACCGGTACTTCAACTGAGGAAGTTTGAGAAATGCTTAATACGATGTATAAATCACAAAATCCTTACGTGTAAGATTGTAGACAAGTATATAAATTGCAGGAGTGGAGATACCGAGCCATATCGGCACGTGAAGTTCACTCAAATAAACTAATATTACTCCATAAGCATACACGAGACTCGGCAGGCAGATCTGAAAACATAATGAGCCTATAGTAACGATAGATAACCCGTTGTATGGGGTATCGGACATAGCACTTCAATGTCGTGATTTCAAAGTCGGAATCATAGCAACGTCGACGTTGCTATGTCTTATAAAACACTACATTGTATAGGTAAATCATCTCCTTCTGATTTTCGTGTGGTTAGTGACTAACCTCTAAAGTCTCCCATGGGCCTCTGACTTGGCTTCACATCAATTTGCCTAGCCTTTTCCCAACTATGTTGGGGTCGGCTTCCAGTCTATCCGGATGCAGCTGAGTACCAGTATTTTACATGGAGCGACTGCCTATCCGACCTCCACAACCCAGTAACTGGGTAACATAATACCCCTTGCTAAGACTGATTGTCAAACTTTCGGGCTTCTGACGACCCGTAACGACTGTCAAAGATTCTCGAATGATTTATTTATTATTTATTTATTTAATACTTCAAGCACAAAAATGTACAGAGGCGGACTTAATGCCATAGGCATTTTCTACCAGTCAACCTTTGGGTGATGGAGAGACAAACAGTGGTAGGAGCAATTACGAAAAATTGAGGAATAAAAATAAAAAACTTAAGTAATATATAAAGATACACATATACCTATTACAAACAATAAACATAATATATATGTCTGATTATATATAAATATAAGCACAAATAAATATACATAAATACACGAATATACGATGATAATGATTCACGTCTGGGCTTCAGATGCCATCGAGAAATGAAAACTATGAAATGACTATATAGTTTATATTTGTAAGTATCAATGTTTAGGCAATGTCTGACAATGCTAAAGAAAAGTAGGTAATTGAAGACCTTGGGAATAATTATTCCCGGGTCCTCAGTCGTAACTGTAAGCCAAAAAGCTGCCTGAGTTCTAGGATAATAGTAGCACCCTGGGAAAGCCATCAAATGAGTTTTTCGCAGTGTGTTGCAGCACTTGCCGCCCAGCATTATGATAAATCTCAATATATTTAGTCTCGGCTAGGCACGACTTTTTCTTCAATAAGTAGATAATATATATCCATTAGCCGTCATCTCAAAATGCACTGCCTTCCTAAATAAATCATATTTCTTTGTCTACCAGATTATTCGTGAATGACATATTCCGTTCAAAGGTGTGCGACCTTCTTTGATTAGAATAGGTAAGGTTTGTCCAGTAGCGGCATTAGGACAGGACGCGGTTCGGCGACCGCCCAAGGGCGCGAAGGTGCTTCATATCTGGCTTCCCGTCTCGTCCTGCCATTGAGAATATTTGTCACTTATACCTATAACGGTAGCGAGTGGGGAAAGGAGTTTTTCTAAGCTTACGCTGATACAAACCAATATATCTGCGATCGACAATAATATCTCACTCGAGATTGATAAACTTGGGAACTTTGTCAATCGAAAATTACGATATAAAGGCTAGAAAAGTAATTTTTGTTTAGAAAAAGTTTTATTAAAATAAACGTTTGTTTTTTAAATTTTGTCCCTTGCTTTTTTTCACATGTTTCAATTGGAGAGTAGAAAGGGGGCGCTATAGAAATATCGGGCAGCAGGGGCGCCCGTAATGCTGGATATGTCGTGCCAGACTACGCAGTCTATGAGTGGATAAATCACCTCTCCCGTGAGAGAGCTAAAGAACATTCGAAGAGAGAACTACGTGTGAGGAGGCCGAGCAAGAGCCTAACTACTAGACAAATATCGTAGCTTTGTTGGTACCATACGGAGAACAGTAATCTAAACTAATATTATAAAGAGAAAAGATTTGGTTTGCATGTTTGTTTTTAATGAACTCAAAAACGACTGAACCGATTTTAAAAATCCTTTCACAAGTAGAATGCTATATTACCACTGAGTAAAATAGGCTATATTTTATATAGATATCATGCGGGCGAAGCCGCTTGCGGAAGCTAGTATAAAATAAATAAGTAATCCGGCCTGGAAGAGGGCGGCTCCATAATGAGTAGTTTTGCTGTCGTAACTTAGCTATTGCTTTTCACTCACTGAAAGAGATAAACCAAACTACTGTTCATGAGAGGTACCTACTCTTGACATTGTGAAGAAGAAACAGAGAACGTATTATAGGTGACAAAATAAATAAGTAGGTACGGAATATATTCATATTTTTTTCATGAAAGCCACCTACTTATTGATTGACTTTAGTTATCAATCATTTTAGGATACCTACTTATTTTAATTCAAGAGACAAGTAGATAGAGATACGTACGAGTAGGTACCTACCTACAACTTACATAAATTTACAGGACAAAAAGTACTTAATGATTTATTTATCAATGTCTCGATTAATTATGATGCGTGGTTTGTTTGTTAGTATGCGCTCACATTATAAACTAATCGGAATACCTATTAAAACATTAAAATAGGAAAACTACGATATAGTGAACTAGAAACATTATTATCATGGCTGACTTTGAATGTTACAAACATATTTGCAACCACTTGAAAGTATTGCGTACCTACCTATTCATATCTAAATACCTACTTAACTATTATTATTAAACATTATTTCAGATTGCTGTAGTATTTTTGTCGGATAGGTAATTAATAATTTTGCACACAACGTAAGAAAATAGAGATCGTAGATTGTCACTTCGATATAATATTTTGATAGCAATTTTGTCAGTTCCACTATGTTGTATTGTCGCGTGACGAGTAAATCACGCAATTCCTTATCATCTACTTGTCCTGCGTGCATTTGTCTGTAACTCTAACTTGAGTGTTTTCTCATACTTATGAACGATAGAGCGTGACGTCACTGTGGCATTGATATGAATTCATGGACTCGTAGCAACTGAATAATCTGAACCAGCAAACACTGCATGGATAAGTGAACAGCTACCAGCTACTACTAAAGTAAATCACAGAGTGGTTCATATTTTTATCTTTTTAGCAAGTGGCTCTGCCGATTTTGTTAAATCAAATAAAGGATTTTCAGATGTTATTCGAAAAATTCAAATAAATTGTAACCTAGTTGTTATGTTTAGACAGACTTACGTTCAAGAGCACGACAGATAGCAGTAGAGGCCAGCGCCACGTCGTGCCATGCGCTCTTGCATCAAAATCCATCTAGTCGTCTTTTTCCTGCATTTTCTGAAGTCGTAAAATGACATTATCCATATAAAATTGCACTTAACGTAACAGGCGTTCAATCACATGATTCGGCAATACTATTTTCCAAACACCACGAACTTTAACCGCACCAAGATGTTTTGAAATAAAAAAATATGTTGTTTATTTTAAAACTTGTATTCGTAAGAGAGCATATCGTCGTATTGACAGCATTCTATACATCAGTCGTGTTATCAAAAGGCCCCAACACGTAGTTACTTTGTCTTATCTTATCGTCTCAGTGAAAGAAACCAATATTAGTTTCTAATTGTTTAAATTTTTTAACAAGTTAATTAGGATCTATTATCATCCGACCAAAGTTAAGTATATTATATTGATTAGGGTGCATCTTATTTATATAAACGCCTTGATTTTATATATGAGAAACATAGTTTTAGATTATGTAGCACGCATTAGACTGAAAATATTGACTTTATCTATAAGATAATAACTATTTCAGGCTGTTATGCAAATAACAGTAGCGCTGAATAAACGGGTTATGATGGAAGAGTTAGAGAATTATAATTATCTTTATCTTATTTAACAACCTCAAAGTGACCAGAGTCTTGAATGCCGAAGGAAGGTCACAGCAGTGGCCCTAGTCTCTCAAATGTCTTCGTAGATTATTGACGACGCACTTGTCGCTGCAGCATTTTCCGCTTCTCTATAACGAATGCTTGTCCTTGGATCTTCACAAACGTCGCAACTTCCACTTCTTCTTTCATCGTGTCTATACTCGGTTGGCTCTACTCTCTTTCTCCTAGTTCTGCTCATTATGATACAAATTAGGTAGTTACCAGATTTACTTGGTAGTCAACAACACCGATATAATACATGTGCGTTTGCATAGTTAGGAATAGTGATTTGTCTCCATCTCAATTTAATATAACAGCCTGCCATGTTTCTGGCTTCGCTAATGATACAAAGATGTCATTGTCAGTTCTTAGTTATAGGCTTATAGGTATCTATACCTACTAATTTTATTATGAGGGATTCGCATAACTTGGTTTATATGGAATGGATTGATGCAAGACATCTCCACTGACCGGGTGCGTCTCATATCATATAAAGTTATTTGGTATATTTTCATTTCAATAACGTTCACAAGATGTAATAAACGTGAGATATACCTACCAACTTTTGATATATTTTCTTTACATATAACATTTATATAGGTACTCTGAAACTTATTTCGTATAACGTTATTGGACATAACGTTTATTTAATCGAAAATCATTCAATCATTAAGTCTATCGTTTAAAATATCTACAGCGGCAGCGGCACACTCGCTATCATGGCAGGTGGTAATCAGTTACTAGATATATCTACTCAGGTTACTACCTTTCTATGATAGAAATTAAATATTAGACTAAATAAGTTTTATGTCTTTTGAGTGGTATATCAAACGTTTATATATTCAATGTATGTTATGCTTATATATATATATTTTTTTTAATGATATTATTCATTTATTATATTAAGTGATCATTATATCAAATAAAATTATAGATTATCAATGAATCTGTGGCGGCATCTACATCGCCACATGCGAACTACGCATCACACTGACGTCACGCGAAATCCCGCATCGCGCAAGCAGGGTTTACCGCGAGACGAGTATATAGGGTGGCAGGGACATCGACGCGAAAAATCTCAACCTTTGGGGGTTCAGAATCATGTACTGAATTCATCAGTATTCGCGTCGATGTCCCTGCCACCCTGTATAGACAACGTCCCCACATGAATCGTCGGGCAGTAGCGCACCAGACACGACACCTGTCTGGTCGGAGGATACTCCCTTTCCTGTAGAGGCTGAGTGAACTTTACACCTTGCTCCTCTTACCTCTATAAATCGATAGTTTGATTAATCGTAGACAATCGGTTAAGACCTATCTGGCGATGTACATAGCGTATCATATACTTCTAGTAGCACTTACCTACATAAACAGAAGCCGCATATAAGACTATGATTCAAATATTCATTGTGAATTGTAAGCTATGCAATTAATAATTTAAGTAGGTAAGTAGGTTCAGAAACAAATAGGATGTTAGCGTTCAAGGTTTTATTTATTTATACGAGAGCGATTATTATGCCAAATTAAATCTCAAACTTGGAACAAACTGGCAAAACAACTCATTTCATACTATAAATCTTTAGGTCTTCAAAAGCTGTGTCTGCTTTCACACTATTGGCACACTTGTATTATATCTACTTCGTGAGGTTTACTTTTTGCATGCAGCAAAATCGATAACCGCAACATGACACTAGCTCAAATAGAAATCAGTTTGGTCCCAGAACAGACACCTGCGGGACTCCAGTGTTGTGTAGGTACGGTAATTACGTGCGTCTGTGTATTTCACCTGGAGACTATTCTAGACAGCCAACCGAAGGCCTAAGTAGCTGATAATGAGAATCTATAACATTGTTGACTTCTTGAAATCATTGAAAGACTGAAACTTTACCTATGGTAATAGCCTTTCACCCACGATTCATTTCCCACATTGAAAGCTGGCAACACCAACAGCTTTTGACGTAAAAAGTGACTCAAAGGACAAAACTGACAGATGGCAATCAGCTGTTGATGTTTTGAAAACATCTGTTTAGCTTTTCGTACTGCTTTTGGTTTTTGCCACTGAAACATAATTTAAATTCAACAAATTTAAATTAAGTTAGTCTTAATGACTTTATAGTCGTCATGTCGAACCAAGAAGTAATACAAGACTATGCTAACTCCATTAAAAATCTCAAGAAACAGTGCGATGATGCTGGCATGAGTGAAGAGGAATTTAGAAGAATGTATTTTAAATCTCTTAAAACTTTAGAGAACACTGGACGCCCAGAAACTACCACTCCACGTCGATTTGTTACTAGGTTTAGAATTTTACTGCTTGGTATTATAATTGGAGTGTCTATTGTATATAATTACAAGACTATTTACAGCAGTATTGTATGCAACTTGCAAGAGTATATTTATCCCGGTTTAAAGCTTTTGAGGAGAATATCAATTCCATTAATATCATTATTTCCGTCCTTGACTGGTAAGCACAATACTACTCAAGTACTTACTTATATCCATTTTGCACAATATTTTTGCCATTAATAATGATGTTCTTCCAGATTTCTACCATGAAACATGTTTGATTCAAAATCCATACTTTGCTGTGGTGGACATGGACTGCTGGCCATGCAGCACAGTGAGTAATGTCAGGGAGGTGAATGATCCTATCCCTGTCAGCCAACAACAAACTGCACCTTTTATTTACGAGGTTAGTTCCTCTTCTACTGCTGCTGCTTTCATTCAATGAAGCCTTATATCATTCCTGATCACCATTTTATGTTTTCAATAAAGGGTTAGTCTGCATGCTAATTACGTAAAACACAATCTGTTTCATTTTGACAGTTCATCAACATTCATTGCGTTATTTACGTTTTAGAGCAGACAAATTTTTCGAACTTATGAAGCACTGGATTAGCAATCTCCTTCAAAATGATTCAGATTATGATTGTTCGTGTGTTACGCAATTAGTGTGCTGGTGGACCCACTCAGCCAAGTTTTATATATATTAATTTAATAAATTTAATTGAGGTCAGCACAACTTGATTGGCTTCTGTCATTTCAGTATTCACCCCCTTTTCCAGCTATATCATATTTAGATTGAATTGAGAAAAATGTAAAACTTTTCTTTCAGACTGAACAACAAGTAATTAATATGGAAGCACTAAAGAACATGTATCTGAGAAATAGAGATACATTTGACAAAGAATCTCCAAAAATCTCAACAAATAATAAATATAACTCAAGTCCCAAATATTTATTCATTGATAGACCAATAGAAGACAAGAGTTTTTATGTCTGGTATGTTATAAAATCTTAGTTGTTCATTCCATTTTATGACAAATGAAATGTTATTTTAACATAATATTATTTTAATGAAGTTTATTTTTGTCATTTCAGGAAGTTCAATAACATGAATGTAGCAAAGGTGTTACGCCAAGTTATACCAAGACCAAAAGTTGTTCCAAAATTTGGACAAAGTACTGAAAGATTTCTAATCGTTGACACAAGTCATCAGAAGTTTAATATTCCGGACACAGAATGCAGTTTCTCATTTCTGTTAGCATTAAGTGGATCTAGAGAAATACATTTAGTACCAGCTGAAGAATGTAAACATCAGTGCAAGTCACTGAAAGTTGAACTTAAAGAAACTTATTTATGTAAGTTGAAAAGTCCCCACCAATATAAACTGCCCTATTAATGGACCTGTTCCAAAATAATCAATAAATAAATCAAACTGATTCCTACTCGCAAATATAAGGAAAATACCTAGTAGATAATAATGTTTATTTTTTGCAGTGTGGTATAATTGGTGGTACTGGAGACCTGTGGTACAAAACTCTATGGGAAACCACACTTTCATTGCTCATGTCGGCTCATACTGCTGATGATGGGATCACACCAAAGAAAACACATGAATGGAATGTACAAAACACCAATTTATTAAATGAATAAATAAAATTAACTAAAACTCAACTAAATGTTCTCATTCAAACTTGTCTTTCAACTTGTCTTTTAGGAATACTGGTACTAAAGAGATTAATGCAAACAGACTCAGTACTGTGACTGATGTCCATGACCAGGCGTCACTTGTCGACGTTAATGTGTGTAGAGTTTGTCCAGCTTTGATAGCCACGAATGATGGTGGAGCTACACCTGGAAAAAATAAAACAAAAATGAAAAAATAACTACTATGTTGATTATTAATTACCTCATATGAATCTCTCTGCATGAATGTGGACACGAAAGTAAAAGGACTTAGTGTCAGAATCATTGCAGGTGGTGTTCTGTAGCTTCTGTCTACCCCAATGGGAAAAAGGTGTGTGAGTTTATACGGTCTCTCTCTCTCTTATTAAATTTATCTGTATAAAATGAAGTTTCCTCATACATATTTAATACATAACTACAAAGAAAGGTCATAAATCTAAATAAACTATGTTATCTATTGCTGCAAGTTCATAGTAATAATATCTCACTACTACAATTCATTTATCTATTCTAACAAACAGAAACCTAGTTTATGTAATACAACTTACCAATAAATGTTCCTAATGCAAATGGTATTAAAGGCACTCCAATTACAGGTGCTGACATATTGATAAACCAGTTTGGTAAAAAGGGTGTCACCCTCAAAAATATCATATAGTTGAGCAAATTATTTTTGTGCTTCGTCACTGCTTTTGCCCACTGTGCAGCTCTTTCTGGGAAGAATTTCTTCACCAACTTCTTCCCAAGAAGGTTTGATAGAAAGAAACACAAACTTGCACCTATTGCTGAACAACAGCAAACTAGAAGTAATGCTAAATAGAATGGGAACAGGAACCCTGAAAGAATACTTAGAAAAATAGAGCCAGGTATTGCAAATGTTTGCAAACTGTGAAAAAAGTTAAAGAAATCAATGATAAATATTCATAAAAAATTATGTAAATGCCTGAAACCAAGTGCAGGATATGTGAAAAGGATACAATATGTAAACTAAGAAGACTCCAAATAATACTTCATAAAAATATTTTTCCTTATAACGGTCTAGTACTAAACCTAAATGTTTAGCATCCTCAAGGTCCCATGGTAAATGTATATGTTGTTTTTCATTTCTGGAAATGAAAAAAATAAATACATTGTAGAAATACATTCAAATAAATTATGACTAATGATGTTATGGACTAACAGTAATAAAATATGGCCTTTGCTAGCCTGTCTTTTAATCAAGCAAGATAGCACTTAACAATACAAAAAAAAATTGATGGAAATGCTGTCAAGGTATAAGCTAAATCAATATTCTTTATACTTCATATTTATAATATCATAGTTTTTAGGGTTCCATAGTAAACAAGGAACCCTTATAGTTTCGCCATGTCTGTCTGTCTGTGCGTCTGTCTGTCTGTGCGTCTGTCTGTCTGTGCGTCTGTCTGTCTGTGTGTCTGTCTATCTGTCTGCGGCTTAGCTCAGAGACGGTTAGTACTAGAAAGCTATAATTTGACCAGGTTTTTATACTTTCCTTTGTATGTAAATACATGAGATAGCTATGTTATAGATGTGTCATAGCTGTCCACTCTGAAATGGAACGATATAATAACGGAAATAATGCATTAGTGGGGCGCGTCAATTCAAGCTATACAGTTGATTGGTACTTACTCTTCTAAATCTGGGAACTGTTTATATAGAAGCCCCAAGGCTAACAACGATGATACAAATATTATGGCAACTAGAACTATAGATTTAGATGTAGATAAGTCTTCTGCGCTAGATGACACATTCGTCATGGAACCTGAAAAGGTATAAGATTTCTTAGCGGTATTTGTAATTTAAATACAAAGAAAAACAAAGTACTTCATGTTAATTTAACTGGAATAGGAAATCATTAAATATTAATTTACTTCATACGCAATAAACAACAAAGGAAAATGAGGAATAGGTAGGTACTTGGTAGAGGATGAAACAGTCCAACACAATCAGGTCTTATATTCCTTATTCTTGGTTTTGTTATGGTGTAGGAAGGGATAAAAACCGTGGAGGAAATGTAGGGATCTTGAATAGTGTCTTGATTATCACCTTGAATGTTTCGTCCGCGAGAATTTCGTCTTCTAGCATTATTTGCGCTCATATTCGTTGCTTAAATAAAATCAAATTACTTTATTCAGTATGTCTGTAATATAATTATCCGTAGATCCTACCTACACTAACTATCATATAAGTTTAATACATTAATCACTCACTTTACAAAAAAACATATATTTTCGATCAAAAATTTACGAACTCACTGCGACAAAATGATGATTCGGAATTCAAATCTTTCATGACATGATAATTTGAAAATTCAGGAGATGCATGGTTCGTATAAATTAACTTATCTTTTATTTCTCTCTTAATAGGGTTTTCAGACAGAGTGGCAGATAAATTGAATGCTAACCTAACCTTAAAATAAAGTACTTAATTGGAATTGGAACACAGACAGATTTGGAATGATTGGAACACTGACACAGATGACAGTGACACTAATCTTCGTTAAATTGACAGGATCGATTGTTTTAGGTTCTGTTTTACGTAGACTTTTATATTTTTTATTTTTGTAACTTTTTTATCAATGAACATGTACAAAAATAAAAGAAAAATATTAACAATCCTCGTCAATAAAAAAATTGCTGGCGAACTATTTTCTTCCCAGAATTTGATCCATATTAGCGACGCTATCGGATGGTGTGACTAAATGATAACTGCAGTGGTCGGTTCGTGAATGGGTGACCATCCATTACATATCAAAACCCCTCCGTATCGCGGTCCCGCGGCGCGGCGGTCATTCGAAAATCTTTGACAGTCGTTACCAGCCCCGGATTTACACCTAGGCACGCAAAGCACTGGCGGCCAGCCCCACCCATTCAGCTATTTCGACAAGCTCGTTTGCCCTGACGACGGCAGGCAGAAATAAAATTTTAAGAAGGTTTATTGCGAGAAAACAAAAATTCTATAAAAAATACTTCATTCAATTATTTCACTTGAATAGTGCGTAATGGGTTGAGTCAAAAGTAGCTTCTTAAAATTTTATTAGCAATTGAAAAATGTGTTAAGAAGAATAAAATGTTAATTTCCTGTACCTACTAGAGCATTTTATAAAAAAAAAAAATCGTTTCGAAATGGGGGGTCTCAAATGTCGAAGTGCCTAGGGGCCCCGGGTCTCTAAGTCCGGACCTGGTCGTTATGGGTAGTCAGAAAGGAGCCCAAAGTCTGACAATCAGTCTTACCAAGGGGTATCGTGTTACCCAGTAACATGATTGTAGAGGACAGATAGGCAGTCGCTCCATGTAAAACACTGAAAAAAAAAACCGTATTCAGCTGTATCCGGTTAGACTGGAAGCCCACCCCAACATAGTTGGGAAACAGCTTACCATATTTTTTTTCACCTATATTTTTTTCACAATTATCTGATTCGATTCCTGGGTAGGAAAATCTAATGATGCGGTTTTGTTTGTGTCACTACTAGTACCGACTAGTAGTGACCCTGTATGGCTGTATGTATACGTGTCTCCCGCCTTGGCTGTCTAGGAATCCGGGCTTGATGAGTTTATGCAACACAAATCTGGATAAAATAAGCAGTAGATTCAAAGGTACACTAGAAAACTACAAACCAGACGAATCTTAAGTCTACACACAGCTTTGCTATCCCATGTACTTTTATGTTTTATGGACTTTTGGCTTTTTTTGCCAAGTTGCTATGCCCTGTAAATATACCTATCTCCCTAGAATCTAGATACACATTATGATAGTTAAGTAGTACTTACGCTCTGAAGAGGAAACTAAATTCTTATCTTGATTAATCAATAAATTACGTTCAGTGTTTAGCTAGGCAGATCGAACTGTGCTACAACAATAATAGGACAAGGTTGCAATGGACATGTTCCAATTTTTCTATAAAAACAAATTGATAGATACTCAAAAGAAACGTCGAATAGATCTAACGTACGTTTCTATTGCCGGGTAACGCGTACGCGCATCCTGCGTGGGAGGAGGGATAGGGGACTGCTCAGAACAGTTGAATGTGATGCCGCGTCTCCCGCACAGCGCAGAACGCACGGCGACCGCGGCCGAACCACAGCGCATCGTGTGCGCTGACTCTTATTAGCTTATAAAAAAAACAACGACTGTGAGTGTGTGAGTGATAAACCAAAGTGTTAATGGATTTAACACAGAAGTTTAATACAAATAGTCGAAATAGTCGCTACAAATCATTCGACAGTGGCACCGGTGAAAGTGAGCTTTCTAAACGAAGATAATTATTCCGTACTGAGATGTGGTCCTTCATGAATACTTAGACAGCATACATGAGTATCAGCAAGGAGGTAATGAAAATAATATATGTGTGTATATTTAATTAACTATGTATAATTACTTAGATCAGATGTTTGGCAATAATGATTTACTTACTTAGCTAATTACCTAATACCTACGTATGTTATATTTGAGCGAGGTGTCTTACCGCAAAAACTTTCATCATAATTAACATTTATGTTTTTATTATACCTAATGTAAAGAACATGAAGACTGACCCGTCTGTTCTTATATTGCAAAAAAATAAACAAAATTAAGTTCGAATTGGTCAGTTTGGTGGCGCCACCTCTACTCTTTATATAAGTTCTGTATTGATTTCAATAGACTACCTATAGACACTTAAACCTACTTTGCATTTAATTTTGACTAAGTACCTCTTCAAAACTGCTACATACATTAGTAAACAACAGTAAAACCTTCCTACTCAGTCTATCGAAATTCATACTGCACATAGTTTCACCCCTAAAATGGAGGCAATATGTTACAGTGTTACTTGCCACTTACATTGTACTAACTCATTCATCACACATTACAGGTAATGCGAGGAGATATACCCAAGTTGTGTTTGCTGATTGCTACACTGGCACTTGGGTCTGTGGCGGGAAGCGACGGCGCCTGCAAGCGCGGGCTGAGCTGGTGGGACCGTCAGCGTGGCACCTGCCTGCCTTGCACCCAATGCGACCCCGCCAAGCGTCTGGTCGTCAGATACCCCTGCGAAATTCACAGGGACACTATCTGCCAGTCGTTATACGAGGCCCAGATATCTCCCTTCAATACGCATCAGGTGCATAAAAAAAACAATGAGTCGAGTGAACTGGTACCCAGTGATGAGGAGTACGAGTATGTGGACTACGATAGTGAAGTGACGGCTAATGACGAAGTGTCGTGGGACCTGCAGACGACCAGCCTTAGCGTGGCCGCTAGTGGCTGTATCGTGTTCTTCGTCGTGGTGTTGGTGATGTCTCTGTACCATGCAAGGCAATGGAGGGTGATTAAACGAGCGCTTAAGTCAGGTATGATACCAATGATACTGTTACTAATGCTCTTTTTGGTCCTATTTAAAAAAGGAACACATATGTTACGAGACTGCTAGCGTCACAGAACAGAAAAATACTGTTTTTTTTCTATTCTGTGGCTAGCGTCAACATCATTGCTCAGTGGTCACGTCACCGACTATTACAATAATTTAAAAGCAAGTAGGATGGTTATTCCGCAATCTGGAGGTAGACAATCCGATTCCATCATGCTTCGTACCGTTAAGTGGGTATAGTGAGGGACGTTCCTATCTGAGCCCTAGCCTAGTTCCTATATTCAAAATTCTTTTATGTCCAAAAGTACGAACATAAACTCAAGTTATGGCCTTATTAGGCCTATGAGAAAACCAGCTTATCCCTAGTTATTTATTTGTATAGTTAGATATTTAGTAAGCAATTAACATACTGCACAAGACGTGTTTTAAACAAGACTCCATGTTTCGCGTCTTGTTCTATATATTTGTAAATTGTAATATGTACCACAACAAAGCGTTTATTGTTGTAGAACATGATTTTATTGCCTGTCTGACCACTGCATTGGGAACTAGACGACCCACAAAGTTCGTTATACGCCACTGTTGATATTCGTCAGACGTCATCGTCGTCTGGATAATAAAAACGACATTACACGGAGGTCGCGCGAGCGTATCGTTCATCCTGAATAAATAAACCACAAATTATGCCGCGTCCAACGTGTTTACACCATGCGAATTATTTATATACCTAAGGTTTGGTTCTTGTTATTGGTCGAAATTATGCAGGAATTGGATTTGTTTACGAAACATTGCTCTTTATTGAGTAGGGACCTACAACAGGATTCTGAGTCTTTGTATTTCTAGTCTCCTTGTTGCCTTATCTTCAGAACGTTGCACTGTCCAGATAGACATAATTATACTAGATGAGTTTACCGGAACATGTTCAAAAAAGTTGAGACAGACCTTAAGACTAATGGCAAATGCTCAGCGTTAATCTCATAAATAACATATATGGGTTTAATTTACAAAATGTTACAATTGGCTACAAGCAAATAGTCTAACGGAAAGACGTCCCTAGGTAGTAGGAACCCCTGATTGAACATAATCAAAAACATACCTAAGTAAAAGTCATAAATCTACGCTTGCAGGGTGTAGGCGTAGACCCAATTCTGTGGCAGCGCGCGCGCACCGATCCCATGTAAACAATACCAGTTTGTTTGAACATGTGCGCTACTAATTTTGACCTGCGTAGCGGACCGCACGCGTAACAATAGCTAACGGTTTTCGTTGCATTCGACTATTCCGAATTTAGAACTGTTGTATAGATTCTGTTACTTTCATTACACGCCCACCTCTACGGCGTTGACCAAAATTTAATTATGGCCATCGTAAATTACAACATGACGATGTGTGGTACTTAGAAATGCAATTAAAGTAGATAATCAATTAATAAATGTGTATGAATCTTTACAGATGTACACGATTTGACAGCGAAGTTAAAATTAATGGAGGCTGGAGGTGAACCGACAACAGAGCCGGTCGTGGCGACTGACCACCACATCTACTGCAACATTCATCATCTGGGCAAGGAGGCGTTACTTGGTACGTTATTATACCTATGGCTTGTTGTATTACAGTTTCATCATAAACTTTCTAATGGGAGTAATTAAAGGCTTGTCTTATTTTGGAAACAAATTAGCGCCATGAACTTTCACAAAGAACAAAAGCGTTCCCGAAAAGGGAATGTTTACGCGGTCATAACTCTCATTAACGGGCAGGTCGAGAGAGTGGGATCCTCTCGGTGCGGTGTCTGGCGCCATTCCAGTCAAGTTTAAAATACGGTGTTGCGTGGGCGTGGGCTGCGCTTGCGACTGTCTGGCGCTGGCGCCGGGTATCATTTATTTTCGATCGGAACGTCCTCGAGGTCAAATCTGTTATCTTATGCCAATATGCCATAAGTGTTTCAATTCCCTAAAAGATTAGAAATAAACATGAGGCATGAGGTCCTGGGTTCGATTCCCATTTCGCGTAATTGGGTTTTTCCGGTTTTTCCATCAGGAATTACTCAGTAGCAGCCCAGAGCATGGATTTGCGCCCGGTTGATGGCAAGAGGCCCCTATTCATGGCACTTAACAAAACTGGGGAAAGTGGGTGTTCTCCGTGTTCAGGTACCTACACCTCTACCGAATCCTGCGTAGGAGTACAGGCGTGGTTATGATGATGGTGATGATTATTATAAAGAAATTGAAAATAACTGAGCGTCAGTTCAGTCTCAGCATATTCCATGCAGTTAGAGGAACTTGATGCAACAACACTATACAGCCGCTATGCTATGTCCTACAATGGCCGGCCAGTATCCAAGCGCCTTGTTCCAAATAATATGGCTCAACGATGCGCTGCATGGAGGCCACGGGATGCCGTCACGCGCGTGTGTTCGATGTCGATCAAATTTTAATGGCTCTGTCGATACATTTATTCATTCTACACTCGATACCTTCGACAACGGTAATGGTGTTGCAATGGACGCTTTCGAAATTGCGATGAAATGCCTTTCAAAACACATAAAACGCGGGAAGGGGTGAAATAAAATCGCCCGTGACGCATAAAATTGACGCTTAAATTTGTTTTTTTTAGCATTACTGTGTACCTTCAATTTAAAAAATTTAAAGAGCCTATCCTAGATCTAAATCTTGCTAAGGTGTAAAGAAGTGTAAACTTTGAAACCCGATGTTAAAAACAGAAGCTTTGAAGGGCAAACATGCAAGCATCGCGGGCTAGCACCTGGGGCCCCTCGCGTAAACAAACATTTATTTTTTGTTTACAAAATTAACTTTTCGTTAAACAGGTCATGCTAAAATTATTTTTCGTCAGTAGTGAGATGAAATCTTCAAAGGTGGCGATACTATTTAAGTAGTTTATAATGCAATGATTTTATTTGCGCCATCATGATCGCGTTTAAATTCCTTTAGCTGATCACAGGCCTACTTGTTTCATACACCTGAAAGTTGCAATGGTGTAGCTGTAGGTAGGCCCTAATGAATATTTTGACTTTTCATTGAAAAAGTTCGTCTTATTTCCTTTATTCAAAATGCCTGGCATGCAGCATTATTTCTCTTCTTAGAAAACGAAATAAAATCTAAAAATACAGTTGCTATCATTCCATCGCAGTATAAAATTTTGTTTCGAACGAATGGGTAAAATACTTAAAATTATTTAGCCACCTAGGCAACTAGGATTATCTTGGCCGCTTCGGAAGGCAGGTAATCGACCCAATCTGGCAGTAACTAACGCACGTGTGTTCATTAGGGGTTATTTGTAATGCAAGCTTGTCGCCGAGGCGACCGCCGCTACTTCCGCCCCAGGGCTTCACTCGCGCCGCCGGGAAGGCCCTCACTTCCTGCTTATACCGATTTTTGACAACAATAAATTTTAATTAACAATAATACTAAATAGGCCCTTTCGATTGATAATTTATGAGGGTGTTGAACTGTTGGTTTTCATTAAAATCAGCACCCGTCAATGCTCTAACCAGACAAATGTTTTTAAAACAAAACCGAGACTGAGGAAAAACATTTAAAATACATGATTTCTTAGAAAAATTTGTTCCACCTTCAGTTTTTTCAGCGTTCTTGTTAAAACATCTAAACGTTTTAACGCTTCATTCTATCGAACTGCCAGATAGCTTTTTTTTCCTATAAACAACAGCTATTTTTAACTTTGGTATAACACAAAATCCAGACAAACGCGAGATAAGAAGCATCGCAAAAACTATTCAACGTGCAACTTCGTACTAACATCTTAGAGGATTTCGATACGGACAGACGAACTACTAGAATAAAGATGCAGGCTAGTGGACGCTAGCGCAACCTTGTGCATTGAACTCGATAGCTTATTAGGTATTCTGTGAGGTGCGCGCGCGTCGTGGGATAAAGGATCAGCGGTGTGGTCTCACTTCTTCGATCGGGGTTCGATTTCGGTGTTACTCGTATTTACTTTTTCACTGTTCAACTTAGATGCGGCGCGGTAGAAGTGTTTGTAGTTGCTAGTAAAGCCTACTTGACTGTTGTCCAAAAAAGAGTCAAGTAAATTAAAATCTTATATGTGCTGGTCTTCTTAAATCTTAGGCAAATGCGTTACGATTACCTCGTAATCATAAGTAGGTAGGTATAAATAAAAACTATCATTTCAATTTAACTTTTTTTGACATTTCTTGTGAATTAATAATCAATAGGTACCTACTTAATCAATCAATAAATTAATATCTCATTAAATAAACACCTATATTGTTAATTAAACTACCCAGTATGTTCATTACAATAGAATCGTTTAAAATTCAAAGTCAAGTCACGTTAGTAAGATCGTGATCACGGCTAAATCGTTATTGTTGTTTGGGATTTCTTACTAACCGACACGATTTATGTTAGCACTAGCAAGCAGACATTTAAGGCTCGTTCAGACAAGCGCGACGCGACTCGAACAATACAATTTCTAACATAACTTCACGGTATAACAGTAACCGTTGTCGCATCGCGTTGTCGCGTCGCGCTAGTCTGTACAAAGCTTTACTCAAACACTGTACGTACCTACATACTACTATTAGTATGTAAATCGAATGGTAACTATGCCTAGTTACCTATGTAACTAGGCATAGTTACCATTCGATTTAATACAACTTTCAACGACTTACTGAAAAATGTAATTAGGTAAACATGGTAGATACAAACGTTTGCTTTTGGGACGTGCAGGAATTTATACTAAAATCTATAAATTACACATACCTACCTATTACGACCCTTGTTATGTAAATATTACTGATACTAATGTGATACTGGTAATAAAATAAGTAGTCTTGAAAAAATGCGTGACTCTATGGTGGAATTGCCTGCATCATCATCTACTAAATCTTTACAGCCGCGAATCGGCACCCGCGGCTTTATAATCTTTGCGCTAGTTTAGCGCGACGCGACACCGATATTGCTATATATCGCGTCGCGCTTGTCTGCACGAGCCTTTAAAGATAGGCTGGCCGAGTATATTCTCCATTATCTTCAGAAAAATTAAATGTTTTGTATGTCTACGTACATGCAACTTTCAGTTTTTTTATACCTTGCTTTTCGAAGCGATGATTTCTAGGGTTCCGTAGTAAACAAGGAACCCTTATAGTTTCGCTATGTCCGTCTGTCTGTCTGTCTGTCTGTCCGCGGCTTAGCTCAGAGGCCGTTAGTACTAGAAAGCTGTAATTTGGCATGGGTATACATATTAATCACGCCGACAAAGTGGTAAAATAAAATCAAGAAATATTTCTTTTTAGGGTACCACGTAAAGTGTGGATGTTTAATTTTTCTCATCTACCCCAGGTGTGGGGTATCGTTAGAAAGGTCGTTCAAATAATAATATTGTGAGTTTGTGAAAACCATTTTTGGATTCAGGGATCCGTTTGCGAAAATTAAGTTTTTAACTGAATTTTTTTGTTACAGTCAAGTCGCCACCCCCGTATAATAATATAGTATAAGTATATAACGAAATTAAAAGGAAAACTATCAGAGCTAAGTAGGCTGTACTTCAGTTTAACGAGTAATAATCAACCAACTTAAATTTGCAGTTAGTAAAACATGAACTAGAATGTTAACTTTGTACTTGGGATAAATTCATCCCAACTACGTAACCCTTCATCGTGCGTGGTCTGACACGCACTTGGCCGGTTTTTCAATTAAGATTCAAAGGTTTCTCGTTAGCGAATTCAAACACACTACATTGGAAATACTTTAGTAATTAAAACTACAAAGGAAACATTCGCACTAACTCCAGATTAACACCAGACTGTGTAGAGTTGTAGATAAATAGCTAGCACTCGCTGCACTAGCAAATGTAAGTCTAGCAACTAGTGAAATTTTATCGTTTCCTTGTTTTGAAAGTGCTTAATTAAGAACTCTTGTTTCGGTGTTTGGATGAAAATAGTCTGCAGGAACTAGTTAGGTGCACCCACAAGACGTTTATTGTGCAACTTAGTACGTTTACACCTATGTCATACGTACCATCGAAGAAGTTCATATCTAACCACCGTAAGGACTATTCTTGATTGCAGCGCTCGGCGGTTATAGAACCGGGCGGGTAACAGATGTGGTCATCGTGTTCACGGGATTTTGTTTTGAAACTGGTTAGATATGAACTTCTTTGATGGTACATCGTTTTAATTCAAAGGTGTCGAATTCCGGATCTTCTACCTAACCCTTCAGGGAAACAAGGAGGATGTTATGTTATTAATTTCGCTAATGAACGAATCAATCCGTAATGTCATTGCGCGAAATATATAGTAGATATTTATGCGAATATTCAATCATTTATGTTTTAAAAGTAGGGTAGTTTGTAGGATTCATAGAAAATCTACAATTATAAAAAAAAGATATAAGCGGATGCAGAGGTAAAAACATGCGTCACGGAACGCTCGGCCCCATTTCACTCAGCGCCAGGAAATGGCCCAAAAGCTTCCTTTCACACGATGTTTGCGCAGTCAATAAATAGATTTCATCAGATTCCTCCCTATCTGTTTTATACATCTATCATAAATATAACATCAACTAGACGAAGCGAGCCAAAGCAAAATACGTACGTACTCAACTGCGTATAATTCTCTAAAGTTATTTACGTTGATCACGTTCTATCGGCTCGCATCGGCAAAGATATACACCATCTTTATTTTAGTGATAGTCAAACTAAAGTCAGGAAAAGTCAACTGATCAAATTAGGATTCATCAATCATCTACATAACAACATAATATGCCTGTTATTTTACCGGTTAGAAAAGATCCAATTGGCCATCTTATCAAAAACAAAGCAATACTCATTTAAACTCGTAAGTAGGGTCGTTCACAGCTTTGACATTTGAAAACAACAGATTTTGGCGCCCACCACAGTAAGATTCCTCGTGAAGTTAAAATTGATATTCCTATAATAAAACAAGAGGCGTGTTGTATAGTTGGTTATTAATAACCAGATAGCATGGGAACAGTGGAGCACTCGGGACAATGTCACGATCGTGCACGGAATGGCAAATTCGCGAGTGAATTTCCTTTCCTTTCGGGGCTCCGGAAGTGGCTCGTAGGCCGGTTATGGTGCTTATTCTTTAACATGCGCGGGCACGATGTCAATAATATTACTTTATTGTCATCGAAAAATTCCTATAATTAAATATTGTGAAGACATCGGACCTCCTCTTTATTTGTAAGTTGGATCATTTTGGAAGAGTCCAGCAGTGGATCGTGACTGGTTATATTTTGATTAGATACGACTTTTATTTTAGTTATGAATATGAAATACTTAGGTAGGTACTTCATTAATTTCTATCAGTTTTTTTTTAAATTATATAAGTAATAGATTAGAATTTAGTCATTTGGTACGTATTTTAGGTGAGTGGTAGCATATAAGCATGTTATTTCCGTACACGGGCACCACTAACCAATATGCACCACTTTCGCCACAGCCAACCATGTTTACATCTTATTTATTGCGATATTATTATTAAAACTGTCTTTAAACTTTAAAGGGCAGCTTGTCTTCTAAAGGTCGTCTGTTCAAGTTCTTCAATTCGAAGATAAACAAACTGAACTTTAATTCAAGGTGTTATATCTTTGTATGCATCCTTTGAATCGTAGATGCGTACCATATATTAATTTTCCGGACACGTTCGTATAAAATAACGACAAGATCAATATAATATAGCAAGAGTACTAGCGGGAGGAAGTCATGGCCATTATAACGTTACGATAGTTCCGTGTTGTTATGTGTTCCTACGATCAACGAAACGGTAGTGAAAAAATGAATTTGTATATAAATGTCATATTTAATCACGTGTTATAATTATGACATTATAAAAATAAATGATAACAACAAAAACAAAAGGCGCGTGCGGCGCGTCCTACGTAGCTCTTATTGCGCTACAAATATCTCGTCGCGAGTTCGCGACACAGACTGAATGGCACATGATTTATTATGATAAGCACCGCATCTTTCGCTTCTCAAACTGCTACTCATTTTCAAATAAGATTTAAATTGTTAGTCTCGCGCATCAGACGGAACGAAGAATTGGCGAGCGTTTGAAGGTTAAAACAAATTGAAATTGGAATATTGACTTTGTTTAGTTAGAAGCTTCCTGGAAACACAGAACATGTAGATGTTTCAAGCACGTTTCGTGTTACTTGCCAACATTACTATAGGTAAACACAGAATGCCGAAAGTTTAAAAATAAATGGGGTAAAATATTCTCTATTATGGATGTGTATAATAATTAGATGTGGGAATCTATTGTACCGTAGGAAATGAGAGCGTGTTAAACCAATCGATAAGTTTACAATAAATGACTACTTATTTATTCCACTATTATTATACATAGGAAGGATATGCAGTTTTACAAGGAACTTTTTTATATCCGTAGGATTTTACGACAGGTTGCCCGCGAATAATATCTGCAGCTGGGGACCGTTTAGAATGCCAGGCGCACGCGCACAAGCCGTAAATTCAAATATGGCCGCTACAAACCGCAATTAGCATTGCCTATAAGCAGAGGAACTTTTTATATCACAAATGGATAGTTACGCAAGAGTAATTGCAAATTCTGTAAGTGTGCATTTAATTTAACGGTTTTTTTTTTTTTTGTTGTTTCAGGTCCAAATTCAAACAAAAAAGGATTGGGCAATGTGTACACACAGGAGAAGCACAACTCTTAAAACCACCGAAATCGTTCTTCAGCAAGTCAACAGTACAAATAATTCTTAATTATTCTAAATGACCTCGCACATCAAGATTTTTTAAAGATAAACAAAAATATATTTTCTTAAGATAAAATATATGAATTCAAAGAAATCCCATTACTATTTAATTATTTCTGTCATCCGTAGGTACTTTTTGTACTGCGACTTCAAATTCTGGGGCGCGCTACGACACAGTGCGTCGCGTCGCTGCGCTGACGCAGACGATCTCCAAATAGATTTGACCGTTCCTCGTCTAGCACACATCTTATACCCACTACTGATATAATAAACAGCTATATGACAACCTAATACACGGCTTGTTTAATAGCACCGTGAAAAAACATGGTTCATGCGGAAGAAGTTCGTCAATGTCTCCTGTGATTGCGCTATGTACGAGGTCTTTCAAGAATGGATAAAATGATAGCATTTACGAGTGCCATAAATAAAACAACCATTATTTTATTTAAAATACTATATTTATTACCAATATAGGTACTCGTACTGTACGATTATATTATTATATTAAATTAAAAACTATTAACCAATACTAAAAACATAGCTTACATCTCAAAAATAATAATTTACTAACAAACATCGTACTGAAATGCTATCAATTGGTACTTGGAAATGAAACAATATCCAATAGTGTGCCAATTAGAAGTGGCGTCTTCAATTTAAAAGCTTTGTAAATGTAGATTTTTAAACCCTGTAGAATTTGCATTTCATTGATATCTTGGTCAACTTTGAACCCTAGCCCTGGATCCTAGTTTGTACACCTATTCTATTAAAAATAAAACATTGAAAATGTCGCCAAAAAAGTAGGAAGACCTCCAAAGATAAAATGAACACAGTAAGGGTTATGACGTAAAATAGACTCACAAACTTAAATTAAAACATTTGTACATTAATATTTACGGTCTAGGCGAGTGTTTGTTATGTTAGAAAATTTATCTAAAACTTTTGAGGTCCGATTCTTTGAGGAAAATGTATAATACATTTTTAATTTACGGTAATTTGGGAAGTGAAATAAAGTTTCTTGAAAAGAGTTTAATGCCTTTGAGGGACCGAAAACCTTTATAAATTACGGTACAGGTATCGAAGAATTTTGTTTACTTCTACGACTAAGGTTACCGCTATCTGGGTAACCAAGAAGAAACACGTTACCACTATTAGGTTACCGTTTTAATACCGGTTACACTCACAGGCGATACGACTGACGGCGCCCTGTGACTAATGCCGACGGCACGTGTAAGATAGAGGTAATTTTTATTTCGGTAACCGTTATAAATAACGGTTGTATTAAATTTAAGGTAACTTTCAAAATACCTGTAAAAAATAACCGTATTAATCATACAGATTTCGGTCCCTGCTTTGAACCACTCGTCGTGAAACCATAAAATCACACACACTACACAGTAACGAACTAACAGGAAGTTGAAGGTTTCTTTTTTATTTCCATAGGAAAATGTTAAATCTAAAACTAGCGTAACAACTCACAAAATATCCCAATCACTTATTCGGTAACATTCGATTACCTCGAGATTCTTCATAATTAAGATTAGGATAAATGCAATAGTCTTAGTTTCGAATTAAGAATACTCAGAAATGTTTTGTACTCACCTTACGTGTTTAACTGCTAATACCATTAAATTAAATTAAATATTTCTAAACCACAAAACAAGGCAAACATCGACAAAAAGGACCCACTGAAATAGTTACTTTTTTGCTTTACATAGCTTCAGCAATAAATTATTACTGGTTCTCGTGTTTTTATTATGGCGAAAGAATAAAGTATTTTTTTCATAGCTTACTTTTCAGTTGTCGAATAATGTAACTTACGGTGTATTTTTCATTATGTAAATCTTTGGCCGTTAAAGTCGTAAAAGCTACCGCAGACAGGCGCGACGCGACACCGGTAGAACAATTTCCGTGAAGTTTTAATAGAAATTGTTCCACAGAAGTCGCGTCGCGCCTGTTTGCGGGAGCTTTCATGAGGAAATAATTATTAAGTTACCTACTGGCCATGATTTGGTTAGTTTGTACTTTCAACAAGTGAGATGTATTACTATGATACTGAACTATGGAATACTGAAATAACCAGCTGACTGAGCAAAATAAGCGCGAGGGCTGCATTAACACTAATTCGGGTCACTCATCCTACCACACACCAAGGACCAGTTGCTCGAATAAAAATGATCACAAAATTAATGTGATCATTTTCCTTCGAGAAACTGGCCCTGTCAATTCGACTACTCCTAAGTAACGCGTTGGGCCGTGGTCGGGAATTTACTAGCTGTTACGAGTAATGTCGGCTGCAGGCCTGGTGGTGTTAGGCGACGCCGGCGGCTGGTACTTCGGTACCGGGAACATGGGCCTGGGCTCGATCGTCGACACTCCATCGAATCTAAAAGAACAGGTTTGTTAAATGTGGTACTTTGTAAGAGGTATTATTGCTAAAACCTAAGAATTAAAAGCGGGCTACCACCGCAGCCGCAGTTTTGAAGGGTCACTTCAAAACTGCGGCTGCGGTGGTAGCCCGCCCGCAAAGGCGTGGGTGTATGGGTGCGGCAGTTTATTAGATCAGATAGTGATCGCGGGCGACTGGCCGCGCTACGGCGCTACTAACTGCTATCAGCCAGTTTAAAGATTGGACTGACGAGACCCACAAGGCCTCAAAGGACATAAAAAAGTTGCTCGGCTAATGAACTACAAGTTTTCAAAAACGCTCATTCAAACACTTACTTGTTGCTCTTGTACTTGTCGGGTACAGCTTGGTAGGGCTGCAGAGAAGCATGCGAGTGCGTGCGTGCGAGTTCCCTCAGACAACTTTCGAGGTCTGATAGTGAGTAGCCCGAGCATGTGGCGAGGGCTGCGGGCCAAGCCGTGGCGGCGCAGGATGCGTGGAGTCGCACCTCCTTCGAATCCTTGGAGTCACGCGTCTCGCGGCGATCCTTATCCTCTCCCGCGCAACGCTCGCAAAGCAGAGAGTGACGAGCAGTTGCAAGCGCACTCGCCGCGATTATAGACGGTTTGAATTGAAGGTAAGGATCCGCCTCCAACAAACAAAGCTCGGCGAGGTACTGTTGAAAGTAAAGTATGTTTTGTTAGGGTGTATTTACGAATTTTATTTTAAGTGACCCCAGTAGACTGATGGGACCATGGGTTCTTAGTTATCAAATGGTTCGTTCATAATACAAATTTATTATTCGTTTTCTGGTCAAAGCAAACTAGGACTAGAATATTAGTTTAGGGTATGAAAAAAGTTATGCAATACTTACAGCAGCTAAGTGGAATGTCCTCTTTGAAAGTCCGTTGGATATGCAGTAGTGAGACAGGAAGGCGAGGGAGGTAGGCGTCGACAGATCGAATGATAGGACCTTCAGAATGAGGTGCTCCATGCGAAGAACTTCACGCTTCGTGTATGTGTCGTCTGTGATGTACACAAACTCTGACACTTCTGGTGGGTACACCTCCTCATATTTCCTGAATGTAAAAAAAACTAAGTTTGCAACTACAGAAAATGATCCACACATATTATAATTTTGAGAGGCAGATTCTACGCTGGAAGGATGGACCTCAGCAGTCACTATCCGCACAGAAAATCTGCTAAAGGTTTACAACAGATTGCAAGATAAACAGAAAAAAAAAGATGATTTGATCATGGAGCATCTGACTAAAACTAACTTGTAGGAAAGGAGTGAACTCATATTATTAATACTCACGCAGCAATATAAGTAGCAGCTGTGCCCACAAGCTGCAGTTTGGTTCGAACTACGCTCATGTAAGACAGGAATCGGTCCACGTATGATACAGCCAGATGCAAGGTCTCACTCTGCTGATTATACTCATCACAAACTTCCACCAGCCAGTCAATAAGGATGGAACGCATCAGGTGTGTGATGTCTGGCTGTTTGCGCATGTAGCGAGGGTTGGCTCTGTTCTTTGCCTAAAAAAATATCCAGATTGAAACTAAATATTGAAATAATGACTAGGTGTAGAGAATAATAAAATACTTAAACGTATTGTCACCATTTTTAACCAATGCTGGCATAAATGAGATTTTTTTTAGGATTACTCATGTGCCTGTCTGTCAGTCAATTTACTCCGAATCGAATGGACTGATTAGGTTGAAATTTAGTACACATCAATTTCTGTACCCAAACACAAATGTTACGTAAATAAATTAATTTTGATTATGGGGTCACTTTATGGAGACAAGAAAAACAAAATGGACACTGTACCATGTGACATCTAAACTAATATTATAGAGAAAAAAGATTAGATTTTTTGTATGTTTGTTTGTACTCAAAAATTACAAAACAAATTAAAAAAAAAAAAACACCAGTAGAATGCTACAATCACTGAGTAACACAGGCTATAATTTATAATGATGTCACGCGGGCGAAACCGCTGGCGGATTAATATTTTTAAGAAAATAGATGAAAATTGACAACAGTTCTCTATACATATAGATTACAAGTAAATCTCCCAATATTGTTTGTACATTTGCAATTGGAATGTATGGAAGAACATGTTTTTTTCAATTACAATGTTAAGTTTGTTCTTGGGATAAATTCATCCCAACTACGGAACCCTTCATTGGACACGCACATGGCCGATTTTTTTTGCATGAAATCACATTTATGGCGAAATCTTAATCAGAAAAAGTAAAGCACTAAGCAAATAGTTGTAGGCCATTATTATTTATAAATAATTTTGTTACATTATATTGGCAAACTTTACATTGCATAATTAGCATTCTTGAAATTCAAGGAAATTTTGCTCAGGTCATTCACACAATTTTATATAAAGAGAATGCACAGCAGTTAACAGTTTTGCAAACATGTTTTTAATGGAACTAGGTTATATTTAACTTTCAGCATTTTTGCATTGTACTGCATCCTCTGCAGAATATCAATATTGCAGCAACAAAGTAATAGGAAATCTGTATTTTTTCCTTCATAAACCAACTTTGATTTTTAAGGTTAATAGATAGAAAGGACTGCCACAACTCAACCTAAATATAAATTGTGACCTTCTTTTATTTATGTCAAATTGATAGTGCTAATAGTCCCTAAAGTTAAGATTTTACAATCTAATCGATATCATGAGTAAACATCAATGTTAGGTCTTTTGACCTATTTATATAGGTCAAAAGACCTAAAATTGATGTTCTTAACTAATAGGTCTTATGACCACAATATTAAATTATTAGTTTGTGTTTCATAACATAGATTCGCATGTTACATTATACATCAAGTTAGTAACATTTGGACAACTTTATGTATTTCCAAGCTAACCATGATGTGTAAATTTCAATGGCACATCTTGCTGGGCTGCCTTCACTACATGACACTGGCAGAATAATCAACATCGGCTCAGTTGCCAAAGAACCATAAAATACTTGACCTCAATATCCTTCATGTATTCGTAGATGTCCTGTCGGTACTCCACCACATGGAAAAACATCTCCCGGTCAGTCTGTGCAGTGGTAGCATCATCATCCTCATTATCAATGATCTGACTCTCATTCTTAGAGATGGACATAGAGAGCACACTGGTGTCTCCAACAGACATAGGTGACTCCACCCCATTTTTCTTCTCGTGTAAAGGCCTATGAAATCCAATAAGAGTTAGTTAAATATGTGTAATGTAAAACTTATAAAGTTTCTTGAAAGTGATGGGCAACCATATTGCCATGCTGGGTATTTTCAACTATAGCAGAATTATTATTTTATTTCATGGATCAATCCATATCCAGATTTATGCCAATCCAACTAATCTGAGGCTTAGCCTAAGATGACCCTCTGACCTAAAAGTATTTATACTTTTCATGACTGTGTGCAATGTAATACAATATGCAAACTCTGTGACAGTGATTCATGGATAGCAAAATAATGATAGGTTACAAAATAAAGGTTAGCCTTACTTAGCAAGGTACCACTTACCGAACTAAAGGCGGGTCTACCAGCCGATCTGGTTTCTTCTCAGCTTGAAGGCACAGTGCTTTCGAATTCTCGTTACTGATGAATAGGCTATCTTTCTTCGTATCTTTGGCAACAAACGGCTTGAATGTGTGCTCTCTCTTCTTGACTTCTGCCTCCGTTGGCTTGTCTTCGTAAACGCTAAAGGCGCGAAATTGCGCCACGGGTGGTACGATGTTCTTTTCATTTTTAATCTGGCGCATTGTCCTGTTTTCATCTTGAACTTTACAAGGTCCATTCGTCAATCCCGGCTAGAAACAGATTAATATTATGGGAAACAGAACAAAATATAAACGAATGCTTACCGATTTGAGTATACTCACGAGTTTTAGGTTCCGACTTTGGTTGCACGCAAACTGGCTAAGATCGCCAAGGGCACGACGTTGGTTAGCAGCAAATACATCTGCACCGTCTTTCCTAAGCCCCAGAGAGGCATTTTCTTGATCTTCGTGTATTCTAAAAGCCATTGCCCCCGCTTCCGTAAACACTAACAAAATACCAGATCAGCTTTACGCGGGCCACGTGAATGCAATAATGGCAACCGAAGCGGAAATGTGCAAATATACAGAACTAGAGGCACATTTTGTTAATAAATAGTGAGTAGACTTGATAAAATTGCCGATTTTGTCAAAATACACCCTCAAAACGCAACCGAAGCGTCAACGGACAACAGACATTTTAGAAGTTTCAGCTGTTGCAGTTTACGTTAATCTTTTGTCTTTGGTTATTCAAATCTAGACCAATGGAATTGCGAGATGCACAAAATAAGTCTATAGTTTATGGTCACTTCAAAACTTTATGGTTTTAGCCGTTTGGCTGGTTCGTTCAGTCCTCCTCTTTTTAACCGACATCAAGAAGGAGGAGGTTCTCAATTCCACTGTGTTTTTTTGCTATGATTGCTACGCGATTACTCCGCCAAATATGAATTGATTTTGATGATACTTTTTTTTGTATGGTAGGTACTTCAGAGGTTGAGGTTTGTTACCACAACTAAAAAATGAAAAATACAAACGTTTGGTTTTGAATTTTCGTATTTGGCTGTTTTTTTTAAGTCAGTGTTTTTTTATTAATATTTTTTTTTCAAGTTTTGTTTATAACGAAATTATAAGGATTCCGTTTTTGCCATTTGTCTACGGAATCCTAAATAATAACTAGTATTAAAAGTTTTCAATTAACCTGTATCCTCGGATAACTAATAGGAGCTCGTGGCTAAGTAATATCAGCCGCATGGGTCGATCCATCAGGTTAAGCTACGCTTGCCAAGATTGGTCCGTGGATGGGTGACCATCTTTACATACCGAGACTCCTCCGTGACTCGGAAAGCACGTTAGGCCGTTGTTCCTGGGTCCCGGCTGTCATTCGTGGATCTTTGACAATCGTTACGGGTCGTCAGAAGCCCAAAAGTTTGACAACCAGTCTTACCAAGGGGTATCGTGTTACTCACTAACTGGGTTGTGGAGGTCAGATAAGTAGTCGCCCCATGTAAAATACTGGTATTCAGCTGCATCCGGTTAGACTGGAAGCCGACCCCAACATAGTTGGGAAAAGTCTAGACAGATTGATTTGATTTACTAACTTTGCCAGAAAAGATTTTATTTATGTAGACCTTCGATCAATAATATGTAGACTAAAAAGACCTTCTCATCTGTACCTTATTGTGTGTGAGAAAGGCTCGTCCATAAGAGCTATTCTTACCAAATCACCACGTCATTAATAATGCTGCTGTTGACATTTTGGTGTTTTGCCATTATCAAAGCAGGGCTCGGAAACGTTAACTTCATTTCATTATATAATTTAACCCAATAGATTAGGGTTTTGTTGCGAGTTTCCTATCGATCAAGTTGATCGATAGGAAACTCGCAACAAAACCCTTTTTTGGGTTGATCGGATCAACCCAAAAAAGGTTAAAAACCATTAAAAACGTTTTATTAACCGAGAACGATTAAAATTTTGTTCTTCTTCAAAAACATTTTAAATAACGTTTCGTTCGAACGTAACCGAAACAAATCGTTCGCGTTTGCAGTGTGGTTTGCAGTTACGAAACATTCACATCAAAACATGTTCAAATCTCTATTTTCTCTCAAAAATGTTTGACTGTAATGTTCCATAAAATGTTTGATTAGAACTAGAGATTTCAACATGTTTTGTTGTGATGTTTCGCCAGTGCGCACAGTTATGTTTCGAAAAATATACCGATAACAGAACCTTGTGAACACAGAACAGAACGAATATAACAGAGCCTTGTGTCAAAGTTGCCAATAAATTGACACTTCAACGTAAACAGACCACTGTCAGCAACTGTCAGTAATGTCAGACAATAACTATGATTGTTGGAACCACAGTTGGAATATTGTTAGATTGTGAGGTCAAAATCAATGAGAATAAGCTATAACTTAATCTCCATGAATAAAAAATCAATATTTGCAAGTCGAATAATAATATGATTAAGTCCGTTGTATTTCTTTTTATTTTATACTATGGCTGTGAAACATGTTATGGTGTTAGAGTGTACAAAAAGTCTGATATTTTGAAGCTCAGGTAAGTTATAAGCCTAATGAGACTCAAAAGGAATGTTGAGTAGAAAAACTCCACATTCCTTTTAAGTCATGTTTATATGTTATTTCTATAAGTGATAAGTCTTCTGAAATATTTTAGTCATAATTTTAAAGGCTCTTATTGAACACTGTTTTTCGCCATAAGTGTAAACAAGAAGTCATAAAATTATTGATGGATATATTAAATTTATTAAGCGATAGCTTTTCTAACTAACTGAATAAATCTTTTATTACAGAGAGGAGGTAAGGGATATGTTCCAGCATGCATATGATAGTTACTTACGGTATGCTTACCCTTACGATGAGCTACGGCCGCTGAGCTGTGATGGTGTAGACACATGGGGAAGCTACTCCCTCACCCTCATAGATGCCTTAGACACCCTGGCTATCATGGGGAACTACACCGAGTTCAACCGTGTTGTTGATATAGTTTTACAAAAGAAGAACTTTGATGCAGATATCAATGTGTCAGTGTTTGAAACAAATATTAGAATTATCGGAGGGTTGTTGAGTGCTCATCTCTTATCACACAAGTAAGTAGTAAAGTGGACCGAGGACCTTGTGAATGCCGCAGGAACCTGCTGGATGAAAGAAGCACAGGACTGGTCAAAGTGGCAGTAGGGATGTTGACTGGGAGAAAAAAAACTATTCAGTCCATCAGTCAGATAATAAAAAAATATTAGACAAATATTTTTTGCTTTATCATATTAATACAAAATGGTATAGATAAAACGCATTAAAGTTGAGGAGTGGGGGCTCGCTACGTCACAAGTCATTATAAAATCTACCGGCCAGTGATGTTATGCTACATTTTAACGCATTGCCTACTCGATGTATTGCCGTAATCTTCTGACTACATAAAAAAAGAAAAATAATGTGTCCAATATTATTTAATAAACAAAATGACAGACAAAAAAAAAACTTTGTCAACATTCCTGTTCTTGGGGGAGTAGGCTATGTCCAGCAGTCAACATCTTTCGGCTGAAATGATGTGTTGTATAGTAATTTAGTTATTAATTCGATTTAGTGTAAAATGTAGGTAAAAAATATGTTATTCTTGAAGAAATCTAAAAAGCCTTTGATAAACAACAGAACTAATCAATATACTAAGTACTGAATTTTCTTCCTCAATGTTTGTTATACACCTTTTATATTTGTTTTATAAATTAGAAACTAATAACGTAAACATATCTAACAAACTTATACAACGTGTAACGGAAAGGGTATATACATACCAAGGGCACGGCTTCTTTGGATGATATTAAACGATATTGGAAGGGTTTTTTAATCCTATCTCTACATGTTTGGAAGTTATGAGACTTTTTAATACATTGATACCAGAAACCGAAGTTTTAAAATTGAAATAAACACATCACTAGCACTAAGTCAGCTGATCGGTGTCAGCGAACTATTTGTAAGTAAAAATAAACCTCTTACTCCTGGTATTTCTAAATAAAAGGTTCCGCATGTTTATTTTTTGTTTACAAAATATTATTACTGACTTTTCCTAAACTTTGATGATGTCTGTGAACTAGTTACAATACAATTAATAAAGTTGGTCTAGGTATCAAAATGTAACGAAATAATATTTAGAAACATTACACACTTGTTGGTTTTTTACGTAGTTGTCCTTTAGAAGATTACTTTGTAGATAATTATTATCTACATAGTAATCTTCCACCCACCACCCACCTTACCATCGTACCCACAACACAGTAAATACCTACCTAATTCAAAAACAATATTCCTGTAAAGAAAAGTGTGCAGAGAAGTTAAAAAGTGTCGGCGGCATATGTATGTAATTGATCTTGTTTTAAATAGATAAACCTACCTATTCGCTGTTTATGATTGTCAGCACAATACTTTGGGCAATATCATAATAATGTTTACACATACGATCCAGGAGATTCGATTCACCTTACAATTGAATCGATTTTCTTGAAGATCGCTTTAAAACGATTTGTTTCGAAAAATCGTCAGCTCGTACCATTGCATTGATCATAAAAATCGAATCTTTACGTGCATCCTACCAGGAATTAATTGCTTAAATAAACATTATTATTTGCCATTAGAACTTAGAATAGAAAAAGGATTTAGTAACGATTTATGTCCAACTGAACCCAAAACATCATTTCAATTCATTTCTTTGCAACTTATGCTACTCCTAGTACAAATAAAATCACAGTGGGTTCCGTTCATAATTGTTAAAATATGTTTATTTTTTTAATAATTATCAATAAACTATTATCAACAAGGTAATAGTTTTGTTTTATTACAAAATAATAGCACGAACCACGAACGCATAATTTTTGTCTGTAGGACTAACCGAAAGAATTATCGGAAGTTCACGGTCTGTCGGTGCTGTTTGAAGAGGTACATGGGTTCTATTGGTTTGAGCACGTTTAGTCTTTATAATTCAAATGAAGTCAATAAATAATAAAAAATGTCGCAAAACTGCATCTAAATGTAGAAAGAAATTAATAAAAGTACTAGGACCGCATGAGTAACAGGAATTGTTATTGCCGAATTGAAAATCGTTTGCTCACAGATCCCTGATTACGTCGTTACACACACAATGAAAGCATCATAATGTGTGTAAACCTATTATTATTTATTAACGAAATAATATTTAAGTACCAGAATAGCAGGGAATAGAAGCTTTATTTAGCATTATTGTTTGTTATTGCTTTGCTCGTCAGTCGACTCTGGTCCGCGTCTCCGTCTAGTGCACTAGTTCCTATCCCTGTGATACGCGCATCAGTTCAGTGCGGTAAAAATGTAGTGTACGCAGTGCAGTGTGATACAATGGACCTAATGTAAGTGCGGGTTGAGGCCGCTTTCAGGACCATTACACCAGACATGCTACGCAATGTTCAGGTGTCCATGAACAAGCGAGCGGCCTTGTGCATACAATACCAAGGTCACCACATCGAACCCCATCTTTAAAAATGTAAGTCAATTTACTAAAATAAGCAAAGCTTTAACATTTTACTGTTTACTCGGTAATAAGTAATAATAAGAGATGAAACTAGTTAACCTACCTAAACTTTGTTTCAATTTTTTACGTAAGTTCTGTTATCTCAGTTTTTACGTGCAATTTCTGGCTTGATATTAACGAATAACTTGTAAATCAATAATTACGCATTAATTTTTACATCATGGTAAAGTAGGTACGGTTTAGTGCGCGCGCGCGCAATCGCATTGGGCGGCGCGGCGGCGTCGTCGGTATGTTTTTTCTTTCGTCAGTTCGCGCCGACAAAGAACACCGCCTGCTGTAGGCTACTACTGTACTAGGCGCGCTGAATTACGGAGGAGATGTATCATGATATTGGCAAGTAACGTGGAAAGTTATTGACCTACGTAGTGCGGTGACACGTTTGTTATGATTTGAATTTAAGAAACATATGAAACCGAAAATTTGGTATCAATTCTTAGAGTATTTTATTTTGAGTTGAAACTACGTATAGTGACTCTATACCAGCTGTTATCTTTAGTGCTTAAGGATAGCAATAGGGTTTCTGTTACACGCTGTATATTGTTATTTTACAAGGTTCTTAAATTCTTTTTATTATGTAAAAGAAAAACTATTTAATATTAAAAAATATTATTATTTCAGAACAGGTATGGAATTAGAACCAGGCTGGCCATGTAATGGTCCACTGTTACGGCTAGCAGAAGATGTTGCCCAAAGGCTTATAGCTGCTTTTGATACCACAACTGGTATGCCTTATGGGACTATTAACTTAAGATCAGGAGTGCCTCCTGGAGAGACAAGCGTCACATGTACTGCCGGAGTTGGGACCTTTATCATAGAATTTGGAACATTAAGTCGGCTCACAGGAGATCCATTGTATGAAGAGGTATGTTAAAAGGAATTGAAATAACTGCCTCGTTGGTCTAGTGGTCGCAAGCACTACTGCTGGGCTTGAAGTCCTGGGTTCGAGTCCCGGGTCGGGCAAAGTGTTGTTGAGTTTTTCTATCTGGTATTTCTCAGTAGCAGCCCAGAGTCTGGATTTGTGCCGGGTTGAAGGCAATAGGCTCGCCCCCTATTACATGGGACTTCAAAATTACTTGCCAAATGTGGGTGTGGGTCCACCTCTGCCTCACCCTTCCAGGAATACTGGCGTGATGACGTTATGTTATGAAAACCTAATATTTCTACCTTTCCCTGTATTATTAAGAATATTTTGTACATAGTTTAGTTTCTGTTTATCGTATCCATGTTAGAAATTCTTGTTATTTATTTTCTTATTATTGTACAACCTAAAGGTATGTTGTACAGATACTTTATAGGGTTCCATCCCCAAGGGTGCCAAACGGAACCGTATTACTAAGTCTCCGCTGTCTGTCTGTCAACGGGCTGTATCTCATGAACGGTAATAGGTAAACAGTTGAAATTTACATTTACAGATTGTGTTTTTCTATTGCTGCTGTAACAACAAATAATTAAGTTAATAATTAACAGTGTCCCCATACAAGAAACGTGTTTTTTTTCGGCTTTTTTTGCCTGTTCTTAATACGGTACGGAACCGTTCGTAGTGCGAGTCGGTTAATTATGACCATCTTTATTTCTTACCCACCTGCAGCAACAGTAAAGGATATTCTTTTCTGAAAATCTCTGCCTCTTACCTGTATACAAATTAAATTACCTAGTTTTTGTTCTACATACCTTTTTTTCATGTGGAATTTATGTTTTCTTTACTACTATGCTCCACAGATCGCCCATAATGCGCTTCTAGCACTGTACCATCATAAATCACCGATCGGCCTCGTCGGTAATCATATTGATGTTATGACAGGCAGGTGGACCGCGCAAGACGCTGGTATTGGTGGCGGCGTCGACTCTTATTATGAATATTTAGTTAAAGGTATGTTAATTATGTAAAAAGCTAAAAAGAGGTTGCATTTTGAGCACTGGCGGACTAAGGGGGGCGGATCGCGTGCGTTTTTCTATCTGGAATTCCTCAGTAGCAACCCGGAGTCTGGATTTGTGCCCGGTTGATGGCAATCGGCTCACCCCCTATTACATGGGACTTGAACGTAACTGGCGAAATGTGGGTGTACTATATGTACCTACACCTCTGCCTAACCCTTAGGGAAAACGAGGCGTGATGTTATTATTTATAAATAAACTGTATTTATCCTCACCGCAAAGCATTTTTTTCTTCTCATAAAGAAAGAAAGAAAATACGTTTATTTGCGGTACACATGACGCAAAGAAAGAACAAAACACAAAAATAAACAATTTGGGGGAAAATATGCGTCACATCCACGCAAAACGGCCATCGCTCAGCTTAATGCTGCGACCTAATAAAGAGATTGGAAATATTAGACGTCCTCATTTTTATACGCTGTTATCTACGTTAAACATATTTTTTTGTAGGCGCCATTCTATTGGAGAGACCGGAACTGATGTCAATGTTCAAAGAAGCTCGACAAGCGATAGAAAAGTACTTGAAGAAAGACGACTGGTTCGTATGGGCGACCATGTTGAGAGGACACGTCACACTGCCAGTGTTCCAATCACTCGAGTCCTATTGGCCTGGAGTGCTTAGTCTTGTTGGTAAGTTTATTTTTACAAGATAAACTAGTAAAACGTTCCCCTAGGTAAAAAAATCATTAAAAAAAAAACTAAACCTTTTTTTTGTTTTAGATAAAAAATTCTCATATTCAATATTTACATAAATCAAATCATCCTTGAATGTATTTACAGACAGAACAGAAATATATGCACAAACAGTCAGAACAATTTCCTGTAAGCCATACCTAGAAAAATTTTTTCCGAGCGAAAATCCTTATTCACAAGCACTGCGACAACTGCGCCGACACAATCGTCACGATTTAGGGCACGCATCGCAGCGTGGTTTTTACTCATAATAAAACATCTAAATTGCGTGTACCATCGAAGGATTTCATATCTATACACCGTAAGGACTATTTCTGCTTGCAGCGCTCGGTGGCTATAGACCCGGGCGGTAACAGATACGGTCATCGTGTTTACGGGATTTTGTTTTCAAACAGCTTAGATATGAAGTTCTTCGATAGTACGTGTACGATCAAAAATATATACTTGTCGAAATTATCCACTCTTTTCACTACGTTTAAAAACTGCGTCCATTAACAGGTGAAAGCGACACCGCAATGCGTATAATACACAACTACCACAGTGTATGGAGGCAATACGGTTTTACTCCCGAAGTGTACAACCTCGGTACGGGTGAAGCGTCATCGTCGCGAGAGAGTTACCCCCTCAGGCCGGAACTCATCGAGTCGATAATGTACTTATATCGAGACACACGAGATCCAATACTGCTGCAAATGGGTGAAGATATCCTCAGAAGTATACAACATTCTGCAAGAACACCTTGCGGTTATGCTACGGTAAGTTGGAGTACCTAGTCTCTGGGTGTCCTTCACCACACAATCCTCACCTTTGAAAACTTCATGAAATTCAATTTTGAGAACGCCAAGAAAATTGTCATAAATAGTTACCAAGGTTAAAAAAATAGTCAGTCATTATGATTACGAAGTTATAGCTATATATAAGTTGGTGAGGGTTGTGGGGTGAACGTCTCCATACAATCCTCACCACAGTGCAAGCAAACTGCTGGGAAATCGACTTGGTTTCAATTCCAAAAAATAGCCAAGAAATAGTCGTAATGCTGTGCCAAATGACGAAAATAGTCATTAAGGGATTCCAGATATATAAAGGCGTCTAGGTGAGGATTACGTGGTGAGCCATTCTCGCCACAATCCTCACCTGATTATTGCGGAACGCTTACGTTTTTGAATTTGAATTTCATGTAAAAAAATAGTCAAGAAATAGTCATCTCCAGCCATAATAATTTCGACCTTGGTGAAGGACACGTTTCTGGAGGTAAAAAATAGGTGAATAAACCACATAAGCTCAATTAAAAGGGAATGTTGCATGATGTGAGACAGTGTGCTATATTCATTTATTAAATTTCACTGCGTAATTAAAATATGATTTGGTACCTCAATAATGATAACAAGGCTTATCTAAGAATGATTGCTTGTAAAGCTACTTATTACAGATCAGATAATCTTATAACACCAATGATTAAGAATCACTATTGCCTTATCCTTGACTTGATCAGGAAATCTGATTTCATAAAATAGCTCTAAAACATTAATATTTAACTTCCAGATCAAAGACGTACGCGATCACCGCAAAGAGGATCGAATGGAATCATTTTTCCTGGCCGAAACAACCAAATACCTGTACTTACTGTTTGATCCGGACAATTTTATCCACAACCCGGGCGTACACGGTACAGTTATCAACACGCCTAATGGAGAATGCGTTGTTGACGTCGGCGGCTATATATTCAACACAGAAGCGCATCCAATTGACCCCACTATGCTGTATTGCTGCCATGACGCCAGACAAGGGTAAGAATATATTTTATTACGTACTTTATTTTGCCCGTTTTAGTAATAGCTTGATCAGTTATAGCATTGATAGCGTAGTGGTGTGACCGTCGGACTGCCAAGTCATAGGTCTCGAACTCAAGGCATGCACCTCTGGCTTTTCGGATTGATGTGCGTATTGTATAATTATCACTTGGTTCAAAAACGGTGATGGAGATCATAGTGATGAAACAAGAAGTGAAGCCAATTCAGGGGCTCATGGGCGGTTTTAAAACTTCAACAGGTTAGTCACTAACCACACGAAAAGAAGAAGAAGTAGTGTAGCTTTTGACCGCGGCTTCGCCCGCGTGTATTTCGGAAATTATTTCATGTGAACGTACACACGGCTACACATCAAGCTATACGTTCCCAGTTTATGCTGATCTCGCATTGTATAGGATTTCCGTACAATGCGAGGTCAGCTTATACTGGAAATTTATATTATGATGTGTACAAGTGGGATTAAAAGTATCCTACTTAGTATTTTAAAATTCGGTTGAGTAGTTTAGACTTAGAATGGGCAATTAATACCGTAAAAGGCTGAAAATAACGTACTTGCAGACTTAACTTTAGTTGAAGAACCTGAGGACGGCTTCATAATCTGTTCCTCGTAACTGAAGCAAACTCTCGATTAATTTAGCACTGAAGCGACACCGCCTCTGTGGTCTAGTGGTTAGACCACCTGTCTCAGACCCAGAGGACCCAGGTTCGATTCCCAGTGAAGGCAAAATTTTCTGCTCGGTTTGGTTGGTGGTAAAGCTTGTTCTAAGTCCGCCTGGCTAGCTACCACCATCCTATCTAAGTCTGTCGCCATAACAACAATGTTAACAGCATTGTTGTGATTCGGCAGTTAGAGGTAAGGTAGCCAATCCTCTGTGGTTGAGGATTCCGGATGAAGCTCGCTTCCAACTTCGGCCTGATCATCACTTACCACCAGGTGAGATGCAGGCTTGTCATATATAGCTAAAACGTACATTTAATTTTTTCAGAATAAATATAAGCGAAGTCCACAGAATGTATCAAATACTTGAAGAAGAAGACAATATAAAGTTTATGACTACAATTGAAGGCACATCCAAAGATAACGCACCAAATGAGACAGTTGAAACTCCACCAGAAGGTGGACTAAATATATCTGAAGATATAAAAAATGGCACTGTTGAAAAGATTTATCAAAACCAAGTTTTGATTAAAACTGAAACTAGAACTGGGTATGTTAATATTGACGGTACAGAGAGAGAAAAAACAAAGAATGAAACTAGTCTAAGGGATATAGTAAAAGAACGTATCAATAATTACTATAACAACAGTAGTACAAATCAGGAGTCTGATGAAGAATTAGCATTTTCATCAGAAAACAATACTCCAACAACACAATTTGATGTCGATGATATAATAGTACCACAAAATCCGCCGGAACCTTTGCACACACCGAGCGAAACAAAGGCGAAGGAAACTTTCAAAATATTACCGAAGGTCATTCAAGACTTTTTGAACAGCGACTGGAAATCTAAAACGAAATGCGAACCTCAGCATATGTTGGAGAGGATACGTAAAGAGAAGAAGTACCCAGGTCACCCCGACGTCAGCAAATATGAGTTACTGTTAACACCAGCACCATCTTTCTTACAAAGGATATCGTTAGCTGGTGAATTTTTAAACAAAAAACAATTAGAAATTTAGGCATTCATTTGTTCAACAAAGTTGACTGTAGTGTGTTCAAGATGTTCTTTCTCAAATCTCAATGTGTTTTAACACACGTTTTTTGTACATATAAGTTATTTCTTTCTGCATGTACATTAATATTTATAATATTAAGCAATTTAAATGAATTTGTTACTTGAAATAGTAAAGAATGAAATTTTACAAAAGCGTTTCATTTGTGTGCGTAGTCGCAGCGGAAAAATGTCTAATTTCTTAATTTCAGTTAAGCAGATATTTAGTGTATGACGACGTGTAATTGTGTATGGTAAGTACAAATTTGTGCATCCAACCATTGGGAGCTATTCAACAAAAACTGTGTCCGCTGAGACTAGGTCATCCCAGCGGAACTTTATTCTCCTATGGACGTACACGAAAAAAAATACATTCAATAATTAGTGTGTAAAGAGAGGTAAATGTTTATGTATAAATGAAATTTGTGCGTCCTATAATTACCGAGTTATTCAATTTTCCGCTGCGCTGACGTTTGGGTATTTGATGAAAATCATATAAAACGGTTTAGTACAGAGTTGTAGTGCACAATTACACAACGTCATAAACTAAATATCTGCTAAACTGAAATGAAGAAATTCGACATTTTTCCGCTGCGACTACGCACACGTTTCAGTTACAAAATTATAATCTAGAAGCCGGTTAGTGTCATAGGAAAGAGCGAAATCGGAGGTCCATCCAACATAACAGTGACAGGCTCAGTTTATTGGTTGATTGCATACCATCCTGGCCAGTGTAACGAAAGCCCAAACAGCTGTTCTCACACAGCCGCTTGTATTTGTGTACTGGTAGGATCACTTATTTGATCCACCCCAGCTCCTCAAAGAAGGCTAGCAACGCCTTGGTGTTACTGACAATCTCACGTAGGGTACCTGGGTTACCGAAGTACTTTGCCCTGTCTGTGGCGACCACCGGACTGTTTAGTGCTGCTGTCTCGTCGTCATCGATGCAGGCCTTGCATAGCGACTGTCTGTGACTCCTATGATAAAGAGGTGTTTATTAAATGACCCATGACCTGTTACAGCTGCTGTAACTGTACGCAACTGTTGTTTCGTTAATCGGAGAACCTGTTTCCTGAGGCGGCCATCGATTGTAAGGAGTGCTTCCTTAGCCTGCCTGCACTCACATTGGTCCAACCATAGTTTGTGATGTTGGTCCCTGGTTCGTTTCCTTACCAGAGTGCGTAGGTATAACTCTGAATAAAGCTGGGAACAAATTATCGGACGCGTCCGTAAGCCGCGGCTGACAGTCGCGACCAACAGACGTCCGAACGCTCAAGGGCACATCCGCGACTTACGACCGATAGTTTGCACAGTTTAGTGCTAAATGTACTATCCAGATACAAATAAGCCGCGACTCTGACCACCACGCGTAGCAAGACAAAGTGACAGATAAACAATCACAATCTGTCATTTTGTCTATTCTTCCGTCGACAAAACCAGTTTCTGCTGTGATTAAATTTATCTTTAAAGGACGACGGATGTGCTAGGTTCACCTTACGTAACTAACTGCTTAACCTTTGAGCCCCGCCATGACTGCCGCCTGTCGATTTTCAATAGACCACATGACTCTCCGCGTGTGAACACAGCTTTAATGATTTAACTGTGTATTAAAGAGGTTTTTAATGGTACCTCTATATTGTCTTATTTAATTATGAAGAAAGAAGAATAATTAGCAGCTTGCATCAGTGAGTAAACGTGTCATATGACAGCATACAGCATATGACACGTTTAGAAGACATAAAACACAATGACGACCTGTAAATATAAATTTTAGTAATTAAAGTAACATAATATTATAACATCATAAAAATGCATACGTTCCCTTTGAATATGAGTAGCCGACCAGCAAATCGAAAGGGTGCGTTGAAAGGTGGTGCGTGTGAAACACTGTGCTCGATGTTCAACCACATGTTTATATTAACATGTCAGAACTGAAATCGACTATCTCAGAAGAAATTACTTTGTCTTCAAAAGGATACAAATTACAAAAATTTTTAGGCGAAGGTGCCTACGCTAAGGTATTTATCTTTTCTTTAATACTAATAATAATTAATATTTTTTTTAAGCAGACGCTACTTTCTTCCTCTATAACTAGGCCAGGCCAACTCTTAGTTTCTTACCTAACGACTAGTGTTCTTCAACAGGTGTATTTAACTGAATTCTCTGCAAAGGATGAGTCTCAAAAGATTTCACTCGCTTGTAAGATTATAGAAACGTCGAAGGCTCCAAGAGATTTTGTAGTGAAGTTTTTGCCGCGCGAAATTGACGTGCTTGTGCGTTTAAATCACCCACATCTTATTCACGTACACAGTATATTTCAAAGAAAAACAAAGTATTATATATTCATGAGATTTTCTGAGAATGGAGATTTGTTGGGGTATATTTTGAAGAACGGCTGTGTATCTGAGAATCAGTCGAGAGTGTGGTTTCGGCAACTCGCACTAGGTTTACAATACCTCCACGAATTGAATATAGCACATCGTGACATCAAATGCGAGAACGTGCTTTTGACGGCCAACTTCAACGTTAAACTTTCAGATTTTGGTTTCGCGCGATATTGCGTTGACGAAAACAACTCAGCCGTTCAAAGTGAGACATACTGCGGGTCGATGTCATATGCGGCGCCAGAAATTCTCCGCGGTAAACCGTACCTGCCTAAACCGACAGACCTTTGGTCTTTGGGGGTGGTGTTATTTGTGATGCTGAATAAGTCTATGCCGTTTGACGACACGCGAATGCGAAAACTATATGAGCAGCAGATGGGCAAGAAATATAGGTTCAGATCTCGAGTAGGCAACACTATCTCGCTCGAGTGTAAGAGTATCGTGAAGCATCTATTGGAGCCCGATCCAGGACTACGCCACACTGCCAATCAGGTGCTCAGTTCCGAATGGATTGCTATGGATAGTAGGCTGACCAGTGAGTTGAAAACGAAATCTTAATTTGTATCTAAATATCTAGCCATCGTAGTTTACTGGTGTGTATGGCCTTTCACAATGGGATATAGGTAACCCCTAAGTCGCCTTGATAAGCCGGCTGGTTTCAAAACCAGTAGGCACTTGTTTTGAACTCTCACCCCGGGGTAGCTGCCAACCTCTTGTTTGGGCAGCTACCCCGCCTCCTACCGGTTTGAACATTGAACGTATAGGTCAGTAGATGGATGCAACCAACATTTGTGTTGGGTACATCTATCTAGGTCAAAGTATTGTGATACTTTAAACTAAATCTTAATAGCTTTGAACGCAGTAGAAGCACAAGCACTGAAACGTGCTAGAGAGGATAATCGACGAAACTCTAATCCACTTCCGAAGCAAGGCGACATACTCGAAGTAGGCGTGCGAAGAGGGATATCTGTATATAAGGTAAGTCTCTTATAGTTATTATGAGGTAATTCCCCATAAAATTTAACACACGGTCAAAATGCGCAAAATATAGTTACTAACTCAATGTACTTACTTACCTACTTACTACTTAATGTGATCGTTGAACTTATTTTTTCATGGTAAAATAATCGTCGATCCGTATTTAGCTTATATCAAGACGTGTACGATTCGCGCGCGCGTACTCTACTTTAGAGGAATTCGCTGCCGCATCACAATAACACCGTAAGTGCGAAATCGGTTTATCAAGGTCGCCGCGATGACCCAATTATTAATTACAGTGTAAACAGTGACATAAAATTATGGTGAAGGTGAAGTTGCTACTTATACCTAATTACCTTACAATGTCTTCAACAAAGGTAAAAATTTAAATTGATTTGGAAAAGCAGTGAGAGAAAAGCTGGAACTTTTTTGTTAATGATCTGAAGGGAAGGTCCAAGTAGAAGGCATCCAGCGACAACTTCAAAGCCGCCAAAAATAAAATGACGGATCCAAGGGACAAGGATATAATGTCCATAAGGAGTTGAAAGCTAAGAACAATATACAATTTGCTCAATCTGATAAAGAAAATGTCGAGTATTGCACAGACGAGGAAGGAGTCGCTCAAGAAACTGAGTTGATAAAGGCTAAAAGTAGGAAGAAAAGGTAGCTAAACATCTCCACCACAACAACCCGGAACAAGTTCCCAACAACAACAAAAATGTGAGAACAGACATTTGTCAAAAAAGTGCCTCCACCACCGCCAATCATAATAGACGAAGTCAAGAACTACAAAATGTTCTACGACTCATTGACTGAAACCCAACCAACTGAATCATTCACCGCAAAAATTATGAATGGAGATTGTGTGAAAGTCAACGTGATAATGAGGATTCTTATAGAGTGATTGCTAGGTTTTTGTCAGAAAAAAATATCTTTTGTAGTCGTAAAAAATTTTTTTTTTCTTGACATCCAGATCGAATGAAAATTATTTTATATCGCAAGGTCTGCAAATAGAAAAAGTAGACAACAGTTGAGCTGGAAGACTAAAGAACCTCTCAATATGCTCGATATATCGTTTAATAATGACGTAGATGACAACAAGATCTAGGGCATAAAGCACATTTTAGGGCGTAAAATTGAAGACACCCTCTCAAAAAGTCAGTTACCTTCAGTAGCTCCATCAGTCGCAATTTGTTGGAGGCAAAGAGTTTTAAGTCATCCATTTAGAGGTGAGATATGATCTGACCTCTCCTCAACCGATAGCCCAGACCTGATTCCTCCAGCAGTGTGCTTAGAGGATTCAGGGCTAGGCAGAACCAAATTGGACACAAACTGTCGCCCTGGAATATGCCCCGTTAAATCCATACAGGCTCATCATTCCCCTGGATCTGTCGACATCCTGGATAGCGAATAACCGTCCTCTAATGGCCCATACACGACATCAGGAAGGAGCGCGGAGTTGCATTTATCTTGTACAACTCCAGCACCCTCATGGGCCATATATGTGGTACCGAGTCGTAGGCCTTCTTATAGTCTATCCAGCATGTCGACAGTTCCTTGCGGGATCAACGAACCTGTTAGCTTATGGTAATTTCTATGAGGAGTAGCTCCTTAGTACCGCGGGACCCGTTACTACATCCATTTTGAGAGACAGACATAATTGAATTACTGTTAACAGTGTGTTAATTTTCTCTCTCAAAATGGATGTAAGAAGTTTATAGACCGTCCACAAACATGTGAACGGTCTATAATTCTTGGGTTACGCGGGACTACTTAACTTATGGAGCAGGTGGGTAACGCTTGTTGTTTGAAACTGCGGTAGCGACCCAGACTCTAGGGATGACTGGAATTGAGATGCCAGGCGAGTGTGTGAACGAATCAGCCATTTTAACCAAAAGTTGTGCAGTTCTTCCGGTCCCGGTGATTTCCGATTCGGTAACGGACGGACTGCTCTGGCTACGTCGAATGGCGTGATTATTATAGCTTTCATTTCTGGAATAGTTTCACACACTCGCTCGACTTCCTGCATCCAGCCAGCCTTAGCGTGACAGACGGGCACCGACCAGATACTGCGGCAGAATGCACTCGTGGCGGCATCATCAGGGCGGCACACTTCTGTCAAAATTTGTCCACCTCACTTTAAATACCCACCTCTCATCGCTCTGGAACATGCGATTCTGCGTATAACGATCAACCCGCCGCTTATACCGCCGAATACGGCTCGCCCATGCGCAAACTTTCTGCTTCAGGAAGTCGATTATTATTATTATTACATAATTAATATTCTAGCTGGAGCTTTAAATAAGTAACACAATGTTTAGCATAAGGAAAGAAGATGCATATCCCGACATAAAACTATAAAAGCTGGGGTACCACAAGGAAGTGTGTTAGGCCCAATCCTGTATTTGCTATATCTACACATACGATATTCCAGAGCTGGAAAACAACACCATTGCGACCTTTGCAGATAATGCAGCTATTATGGCAACCGAATCAAGCCAGCGGTAGAAAAAGTTCAACTTGCTGTGAACAAAGTAATGACTGGACACAAAAGTGGAATATCAAACTGAATGAGTCAAAATTAATTCACATTGACTTCTCTTCTTTGTGTTTGTGTTTGTTGCTATATAAACGGCACGCAAGTGCCCTATGCTAATATAGCCAAATACCTAGGCATAGCTCTTGACGCCAAGCTGCGTTGGAAATCTCACGTCACGACGAAGACTGTGTGTCAAAAATATGTGATTGCTATTAGTAAATCTAAAGACCGATCACCGGACCTTAATAAAAAACAATGCTCTATGTCAAGATTTAACTAATAATTTATTGTATTTTACAGGCCAGTGAAATGATAAAGGCTCTTGCTACTATAACTTCAGAGCACAAGATCACACCCAAATAAATGGAGGGAAAGACAAAAGTAGGTACTTTATATTTTCGACATGTGTGTAATAAATATTTACCGACATGAACAGGAAGAGTAGGTAGGTAGTGGTGGGCTAGTATGAGCTCCGCCTTCCAATTCGTAAGTTGTCGGTTCAAACCTAGGCAGGCACTTTTTCCAATTTGTTGAATGAATGCTTTAGACAAATGCAGGAAAATGTCTCAAACCAAAAATTTTAAACATGTTACTTCTATAATCTCACACTTCCTCTCACATATAGATTATGTTGATATATTAAAGGTGTTCATTTACTTCTCCCTGTAAATTTTGATGAGCTAGGAGAAGTTACCATGTCCTAAATGTTACTTCAGACATACGACAATTAATCATTCCACAGGTGCATCGTTTGGAAGAAGAATTAAAACTAAGTGGATCTGAACAATTAACATTAGCTTCACGAGGTTACAAAATGATAAAAAAAGTTAATGAAGGATCCTATGCCAAGGTAATAATTATAAGTACCTGATATTATAGGTAATTTGTTTAGGTAAGAAAACTTACTTAAATCGTTTCAAATAAAACAGGTGTATCTAGCGGAATACAGAAACCCATCGAAAACCGATAAGTTATCAGTACTTGCATGCAAAGTAATTGATACCAATACCGCACCAAAGGACTTCGTAAGGAAGTTTCTACCGAGAGAAATAGATATGTTGATCAAATTAAACCACCCCCACCTCGTACACACCCATAGCATATTTCAAAGAAGATATAAATATTTCATTTTCATGCGGTTCATGGAGCACGGAGACTTGTTGGAGTATATTCTTCAAAAGGGCGCCGTACAAGAGGACCAGGCGCGGATTTGGGCAAGGCAGCTTGCTTTAGCCGTTCAGTACATGCACGAACTTGAAATAGCTCATCGGGATATAAAGTGTGAAAATGTTCTCCTTACTGCCAACCAAAACGCTAAGTTGTCTGACTTTGGTTTTGCTCGTAGTTGTGTCGATAAATCTATGAAAGATATTCAAAGTGAAACGTTTTGTGGCTCTCTATCTTACACTGCTCCAGAAATATTGCAAGGTGCGCCGTACTTCCCTAAGCCAACGGACGTGTGGTCGCTGGGGATCGTGGTCTATGTAATGCTCAACAGAGCAATGCCCTTCGAAGAGAAACATATCAAACAGTTGTTTCAATCACAAATGAATAGGAATTGGAAATTCCGCTCGCGATATATAGATTCCCTTTCAGAAAATTGTAGGCGTTTGGTAACGCTTATGTTGGAGCCACATTGTCAGAACAGAATAAAAATTGACAGTATTATCAACAGCGAATGGATAGCTATGGACTCAAGATTATTAGGTAATATTATGATGTTATTTATCTATGACTAATTTAATGAAACACTTGTTGTCTCTGATTTCAAATTTCCACACTGTTGCCGGTGAGTATAGACACGAGCATGGCGCGCCATTGCGGTGAGATTCGGAAAACACTTCATTAATCTACTTAAATCAGACTGTCTGTTCTAAAGTTGCCTAACCAAATCCATGCAGTGTCGGAGGTTCTGTGTTGCTTCAACCACAGATATTTAACTTTTATTCATATAACAGAATGGACACCTCAGGAAACAATGGCATATAAAAAGGCCAAGGATGAAAGACTACAGCTACAAAAGAAATTGGAGAACCCAGAAGGATCAAAATTAGACAAGGTCTCCTCCTTGCCTGACACATCGATTAGGAAGGTTGATGTAACCGGATCAGTAAGCTCCTGGTAAAAACTTTTATTATAGGTATTATAATACTTAGGTACCCTCTACATTCTCTAAACAATTTAACATGCAGAAGTAGGTACTGGGTATTTACCATCATTTATTATACCGACCTACAGAATTCAAGTTTGGAAAAGTCACATTGGTGTTTGCTCTTTGGTGTCCCCGTCCATGAGAAGCGATCCCATTAGCCGCAAGACCATCACGACATTCAGTGCTCATATATGGAGTAAGTTATAATATGATAAAAAAACAAACAGACAAGATAGAAAGTTGTCCAAGCGATCCGATCATCACAAACCATCTATGCATATATCCATACTAAAAGTAAAAATTTAGAATTATCAAATCATCCTACGACACATATAATAAAGTCGTAGCGAAGTTAAAACTGAACAATAAAAAACAGAGTTACAAAAAAAAACACTACAAAGTGAAAAATAACTTTCATTTCGGAAGTCGGTGTCTTTGGTTTAAAATTTTCGTTTTTTGCCACAGAATTCCGAAATAAGAGTCATTTTTTCACCTTGTAGTGTTTTTTTCTGAGTCGGTTGTTTTTTTTTGTAAAAAGTTTTCATTTTTCACATTTTTTTAGTGCTACCTACCCCACACAAAATTGAATACTACCTCTACCTGCCTGCTATGTAAATAACAGTAACAGGTGTTATTATAACATCATCCACATAGATCAACTGCGAAAAATACGTATTATTGAAGCTAACTCAAAAACTACCCAAGCAAAGTTAATACAATTTATATGGGACCACCGCCGCTTCCTCTACTAGGTACATGAAAAATAATTTTCAAATCGGTCCACATTTGACGTAAATATCTAAGGACACACAAAAAAACATAAAGACGAAGGTTTTTTGGAAGTCAGTTAAAAAGTAATTTACTTACGTTCTACGAGTTATGGGCAACCACAAGGGCGCATAAACTAATTGATTAGCATTTGAAAGTACAGTTGGAGCTGCTGAAGATTTTAAAAACTATCTTTGCATTGTATAAATTCAATCTCTTAACATTGTATAATTGCATAGAACATGTGTGAGTACTATGTACCGACTATAAAGCTACCATTTAGGTGCAGGGTATGTCTTTCATTGACTTGAATGTGTCCTGGCGGCTGAGAGTATGTCATGCTCACTCTAATGTCTCGCTGACGGTGGCGCGTGTGTTGGATCATTTAGCTCCCTTCAAAATGGTTGAGCTGAATGGTGCTAATCCATGCGTCATGTTCGTGAACGGGCGCCGTCAGTAGGGACTGGTCATCTCTTAGCTTCCACGGCTTATTTTAATTTTTTATTTTTTTTCTTTCTGTTACGGACGCTTTTCACGTTTTGCATCGTTCTCACATGTATAACTTCAACATGAATGATGTAACCAATAATTTTGTAACCATATTATGATTTAAAAGAGTGTCCGTGGAGTTTCTTGCCCGTTCTTCTCCATAGGTACCTACTACGCTTTGGAATGGGCATCTAGCTTCATCTTTCTGACTGACCGACCCCCTTGACAATTCAAAAGTGCCTGTAATTGGTTTATTTGAAATAAATGCTTTGAGTTTGAGTTTGAGATGGGAACGATTCTGAATACCGAAAATATAGTTTTTAAAATCATGAATAAAGCCACGTCCTATTTATAAGCGATCGTCGCGTGAATACGCCGCGCCGTCGGTAACCGGAAAGCGCCCTCTGTCGGTGCGATCACGCGTTCAGGTTCACGAAACAAAAAGTTCAAACGATCGTGTATTAGCGGGGTAATAGTGAGATTCTGGATCGGGTGCCTGCTGGTTTTATAATATTCGAGCAAGGCGCCTATAACAAGTAGGTTTCATAATGAACTGTCATTCAAATACTGGTACTGTAGCCTGTTATTGACATAAAAAAAAAACAAATGTCACACATATACATGTACACATTATTTCAACATTCATAGTTACAAAACAATTAAAAAAATGAATATTTATAGACTATAAAAGTTTTCAAACCACAACGATATACCAGTATGCTCCCGTTAAAAGTAAAAATGAAGGAATAACTTTCGAGAATCATGAGAATGACATAAATGGGTCCTGCTACCGAGAAGGTAGAACTAAGCAATACACAATCCGATCTTATGGTATTACAAGAAAAAGGATTTATGTTAGAGAAAATGATCGGAGAAGGTTCCTATGCTAAGGTAAATAATGAAACGAATCAATATTATGAATCAAGTAATGTTGCTAAACAACTTTTCAAATAAATTATGCTCTATGCAGGTTTACAAAGCGATACACACGGTCAACGACGCACGGCAAGCTGTGTTGGCCTGTAAAGTGATAGACACAGCGGCAGCTCCGCGAGACTACCTCACGAAGTTTTTACCTCGAGAACTAGACGTTTTAATACGTATCAACCACCCCCATATAGTAAACGTGTCAAATATATTCCAACGGCGCGCTAAATACTTCATTTTTCTACGTTACGCAGAAAACGGTGATTTATTGGATTTTTTAACACAACGCGGGGCCGTGCCGGAGAACCAGAGCAGGCTATGGATGAGGCAGATTTTATCGGGGATTCACTATTTACACACTATGAACATTGCGCACAGAGATATGAAATGTGAAAATATACTAATTACATCAAATTATAACGTCAAGATTACTGATTTCGGTTTTGCTCGCAACGTGTTGTCGCGCGGGCGCGACATACTGAGCGAGACCTACTGCGGGTCTCTATCCTACGCGGCTCCTGAAGTATTGAAAGGCGTGCCGTACTTGCCCAGGGCAGCCGATATGTGGTCAATTGGCATTATCCTCTACACGATGCTCAATAAAGCATTACCATTTAATGAAACATCCGTTAAGAAACTCTATGAAAAACAGGTACCTCCAACCCACTGATGAATAAAAAACTTTGTAAATATTAAGAACAAGTTCTAGCTAACATACGTAGTAGTCAGAGCAACCTTAATTGCCAGTTTGCGACTGACTGTCTTGATTATGATGACCGACTTTGGTTGGGTGAAAGAGGTATCACCCAAATCACAACCAGCTGATTGAATTCTTGAGCAAGGCCTCGATGCGACCTACTCGAGTGTAAGGATTCGCTTCTTAACTTATCGTCATCATATTAGCCGTATGAACAGGTTAGCTTAGATTAACCCAGCACATTTATCTACCAGGTAATGCGTAAGTGGCGTTTTCGTACAACCGTAGTCAACCAACTGTCGACGGAATGCAAACAGCAAGTAACTCAGCTGATCGAGCCTGAACCTCACGCCCGGCCGACTGCCGGCAGTCTCTTCACCGCGCCCTGGATATCTATGGATCCCAGGCTCACAAGTAATCTTACAAACTTTATTGTAAATAACATACAGCGTGTAAAATGTCCTTTCACATGCTGTTATCTGATCAAATTTAAATTTCGATTGGAATGCCTCGGATATAACACACTAGAGGTAAGGCGAACACTAGATCAGCTCACCATAGCCTGCAAGACGCTCCGTGGCACTATTGACGCGCCTGATCTGCAGGCAGTGCTGGTTCACTTCTTCTTTTGCCGGGGTTGCGAGTTTGTCCGAAAGGGATATCGCGACCCCGGCACACAGGCAACGGAAGGAACACGGGTGGGTTTTAGTCAGTAAAAGTCTGACACGCCCTCCCGCTTCACCCAGAGCGGGAGAAGAAAAAAAAAAAAGGGGGCCTACCACCACATCTAAAGTAGTATTATTGTAATATCACTTTAGTGTGGGAAACAGATGAAGCTCTAGAGCAGGGGTGTCAAACTCAATTTTGCAGAGGGCCATATATTAGATTTAGAATGTGTAGGCGGACCAGGTTCAAATTAAAAAAAACTAAAACATACTGAATTATTTTAACATCTTTATTTATTTACTTATATATAGTTGTTACAAATCATACCAAAAGTAAGAAAGAGGGTAATTATTTTGAGCTCGAGGATCCGGATACCTGACTTCTCTTACAAGATTCATTTATCTGCGATATATTGTGATCGCGGGCCGTATCGAAATGGCCCGAGGGCCGGATTCGGCCCGCGGGCCGTATCTTTGACATGACTACTCTAGAGGACGTATGGCTCCATCTCTTTCCCCTACTGAAGAATAATACTGCTTTAGAGGTGGTGGTAGGCCTCCAGGAGTACTATGAGGGGGATCCATGAAAATGTTGTAATTTTTTATGTTTTACCTGAACTTTATAAGAAATTTTTTTTTTTTTTTTTGTGTCTGTCTTTAATTACTGTAATTGGTTGTTAATCGTGTTAATTAAACTTAATAAATAAAAAACATAAAACAAAGTAACAGTCAACAAACATTATTATTGCTACTTTTATTTTTGGTGGGAAAAACGCTGTGCACGGCAGTGCGCAGTGTAAGGGGCGGGCCACACAGAAGGGAGTGGATGGGACGCAGACGCGGCACGGATGAGATGCGGATGCGACTTTTCAAACTCTACAGAGTGGCAGGGACCGACGCGAAAACTGTTACCGTGGATTCAGTACATGATTCTGAACGTAGTTTATTTAAAAATAAAACCGGCCAAGTGCGTGTCGGACCACGCACAATGAAGGGTTCCGTAGTCGAACTTATCCCAGGAACATACTCAACATTGTAGTTGAAAAACATACATTCCGTATGGGAGAACATGATTTTCAAACTGAAAATTTAAGTGGGTTGATTATTACTCGTTAACCTGTAAAGCCTACTTAGCTGCGGTAGTTTTCCTTTTAACTTCGTTACATATATATTCGGTTCCCTACAAAATGGTTGAGCTGGATGGTGCTGATCCACGCGTCATGTTCGTGAGCGGGCGCCGTCAGTTGTGACTGGTCATCTCCTATGTGCCAGGGCTTATTTTGAATTCTTTTGATTATTTTTTGTACATTGTTCTCACATATAGAAACAACAAGAATAATGTAACTAGGATTTTGTCATTTTCTATATTTAAAAGAGTGTCCTTGGAGTTTCTTGCCCGTTCTTCTCCATAAAGATCTACGTTTTGGAATGGCCAATTACGAGTAGCTTCAACTTTCTGAGTAACTGACCGACTATTTGACAATTCAAAAGTGCCTGTAAATGGTTTAATGTGAAAACGCCCATTAGGTCCCATAAAATGTAAACTTAAAAAAATCGAACCTAAAAAAAACTAGTTCAGTTGATCAACTGAAAATATTTTATGCTGTGGCATGGATTTTCCGCGAAATGGTCGGCGGCGCATCGTAAATAAATACGTTGCTCTGCATTTGGGGGAGGCAGAGGTAGCGTTTCAAAGGCCTACATGCCCGGAAAACCTGGCCTGTAATAGGCTCGCTCCCTAGAGCCCTATTACATAGGATTTACACATAACTGGCGAAATGTGGGTGTCGTACTACGAGGTGCATTCAATAAGTACCTAGCCTCATCGCCAGAGGGCGCTGTAGTTTCAAAAGAGTTTTACCACAGTGTAGCACATTCTTTTTTAATTCTTTTTTAAAATTTTCATTCCAATCCCTTCATTTGTTTTAATTTGACAACTTATGGAAGCGAACGTGTCGATCGGTTTTACAAAAATGGAAAAAGAGCAATATCGTTCGGTGATTCGATTCCTATTTTTGGAAGGGAAAACGCGCATCGAAATCAAAGAGCGCTTGGATGCTGTGTACGGTGACTCTTCTCCATCGATGGCCACCGTCAAGAATTGGTTCAACGAGTTTGCACGTGGCCGTACGTCGGTTTTTGATGAACCACGTCCAGGTGCACCGAAAACAGCTGCTACGGAGGAAAACATTAAACAAATCCATGATCTCGTATTGGCAGATCGCCGATTGAAGGTTCTGGAGCTAGCTGAGACTGTAGGCAGTTCAGAAGGAACAGTGCATCATATTCTTCACGAGGAACTCGGCATGAGAAAGCTGTCGGCGCGATGGGTGCCGCGTTTACTCACACCAGAAAACAAGCGCAACCGTGAGACCACATCGGAGACGTGTTTGGCGCTGTTTAAGCGGAATCCAGCGGAATTTTTGCGTCGTTTTGTGACCGTCGATGAAACCTGGATCCACTGGTACACACCTGAGACCAAGGAGCAACAAAACAATGGATCCAGACCGGGGAACGTGCTCCAAAGAAGGCGAAAACTGTAAAATCGGCCGGAAAAGTTATGGCCACCGTTTTCTGGGATTCACAAGGTGTGATCTACATCGATTACTTCGAGAAGGGTTTTTACCCTTCTCGAAGTAATCGATCAATTACAGGGCTTTACTATGCCGATTTATTGGGCCGATTCGACGCCGAATTAAAGAAAAAACGACCCCATCTGGCGAAGAAAAAAGTGCTGTTTCACCACGACAACGCACCGGTTCACACGTCTGCCGTTGCCATGGCCAAATTGGTCGAATTACGCTACGAATTGCTGCCCCATCCACCGTATTCTCCAGATTTGGCCCCTTGTGACTTCTTTCTGTTTCCTAATCTGAAAAAATCACTCGCCGGGAATAGATATGGATCGAATGAGGAGGTCATCGCCGCCACGGAGGCCTATTTTGCAGAGTTTGACAAAAACTATTTTTCGGACGGATTAAAAAAGTTGGAGCATCGCTGGGCTAAGTGTATCGAACTAAAAGGAGACTATGTTGAAAAATAAATTGCCACTTTTCCAAAATTTTCGTTTACTTTTTGTAGGCTAAGTATTTATTGAATGACCCTCGTATGTCGTCATGGTTATAACATGTTATAACATTTTAACTGCTGAAAACATGAAAAAAAACAATAACAGTTTGCTCGACCCGGGGAACAAAACCCTCGGTTCAGCGTCGACCACATACTCAGCCGTCGCGCTTGGCAACACTAGAGCAATGAGCCAGTTAACGCATTGTTTAAATTATTATTTTTACAGAAATGACATTTTTAGAAGAATCATTATTAAAACAAGCTCGCGACGATTCAGTTAAGAAGGAAAACGAGAGAGAGGAAGAAAGTGAGATGGAGAGAATCGCAGAGCTGCGTCGCAAAGGGCGCGGAAAAGGTACATACATCTCTTTAACCATATGTTCAATAGGTACGTTATAATACCAGCCTGTCACTGTCCCACTGCAGGACAAAGGCCTCTTCTCATACAGAGAAGGCACGAGCATTAATCACCACGGCTGCTCAAGGCGGATTGGCGATTTCTGACGTATATTAACTAGTACATAAATTATATGAATTGAAAAAGTCACATGAGTACGTTACTTAAAAAATATAAGTACGTAAAAGGTGGCGGTTAATTACTTCAACTTTACTTCACTGCAATAGAAATGGGTATTGTCGACGGAATAATAGACGATGACAGATTCGCAATCACAATCTGTCATTTTGTCTATTCTTCCGTCGACAAAACCCGTTTCTATGGTGGTCATGCTACGCGTGCAGCTGCCGTGACTTTATATCACAGGACAGGACATTGCAATATTAGATTAGAGTGCGCGCAAGTTTAGTCTGCGCGCGACCGGTGGCGCTGATGTGCTTAATTAATAATAGACGATGACAGATTCGCAATCACAATCTGTTATTTTGCCTATTCTTCCGTCGACTGAACCCGTTTCTATGGTGACCATGCTACGCGTGCAGCTGCCGTGACTTTATATCACAGAAGTACAGGACATTGCAATATTAGATTAGAGTGCGCGCAAGTTTAGTCTGCGCGCGACCGGTGGCGCTGATGTGCTTAATTAATAATAGACGATGACAGATTCGCAATCACAATCTGTTATTTTGCCTATTCTTCCGTCGACTGAACCCGTTTCTATGGTGACCATGCTACGCGTGCAGCTGCCGTGACTTTATATCACAGGAGTACAGGACATTGCAATATTAGATTAGAGTGCGCGCAAGTTTAGTCTGCGCGCGACCGGTGGCGCTGGTGTGCTTAATTCTATACTGTAATATTTCAAATACCTATTAATAATTTAATCTTAATATTATTAATCTGGTAGTAATATTAATTACTTAATAATTATATACTTAATTTAACCTTACATAAACGACAAGATGGCGGCATGCGATTAGTTCCGATTTCAGCCGAGCGCAGTCTAATGTGTCTTGCGTTGCGCCTTCAAAATCGGTAGGATTTAATATCCCGAGTAACATAATAGTCCAGTCATTTAAGCTTAAATTAGGTAAGAATCTCGGAATTCGAGATACCCAGCTGTAAGTCTGTAAATACTTGTATATTGACACCCTAAAAGTTGTCTCAAAACCTACATATGGTAGGGTGTCCGCAACTATTAAATTTCAAGGTCAAAGGTCACAAAAATCGGTTTTTTGCGCTTTTTTTGTAAATATCTCATTTCCTATGGGTTTTTTGCTATTTGTATTTATTATCAATATTGTAGAATACAAAATTCTCTACAAATTTTGTTCAGAATTTTTTTTCATACGGTGAACCGTTTTCGAGATAGAGGGCGGAGAGCGCGCGGTCACAGCATTACTTCAGGTCAACCGGTGCCTCCGGTCGAAAACGCGCCATATATAGTTGATGAACTATCGATAAATCAATCGATTATAAATATTTGTCAATTTTTATTAACTATTATATTATATTTTATCATTTTTTTCCTAACCTATACTTTTTATTCAGTATTAATTTATTTAACAACACTTACCTGCCCATGTAATTGCAGAATTGTTAAAGAAAATATAGGAATTATATTTGAATTTTAACCTAATTAATATTAATAACCTTACATGATGAAAAAATAAAAAACAAATAAATTATGAATTAATCTTTTTATTAAAAAAGATCAATAAAACCATTTATTTTTATTAAAAGTATAAAAATGGAATAAAGGGTACAAAAACTTCAATTTATAATTTTAATCATCTTATTCCTCTTCATCGTCGTCTTCCGGCTGCTGGTAAATTTCAAACTGGTCTTCATTATCGTCTTCAACGACATTTGTCTCAAGTTCTTCCATGATTTCGGGGTCAAAGGTTCCATCTTCGTTAATGTCGCTCTGATATGGTAGAGCATTGAGACAAGCTTGCCCATTACATTGGCCACAAGCTAAAGAGCATTGCAAGCCCGCTTTCCTGCATCCGCATCGCGAACCACAACCACTCTTGCAGTTGCAGAAAATTGTATTTAGCAAATCTTCTGGAGCAGGTGGAAAAATTGTCATGATAGGCTCCAGAAAATCGTTTCGCATTGCCCAACCCCATACCTGGGGTTCCAAATCATAGCCTAACCAAGTTTGAACTTGATAATATACACGTTTGAAATGTTGATGAGCAGCTGCACTTGTTGGTGGAATATTTGAAAGCTGCACAGGTTTATTAAGTTTTGTAGACTTAACGTAATGTATATAACGAAGATGATCGAGTAGTACACTTGCAGTTCGTAGAGATTTCATACCGCGCACTACTTCAATAAGCGATTCACCTCCCGAATCTGACTTATTACATAGAAAACACAAATCAGCCATAGTTCTTAAAATTGTACGTCCGTAGTTACCAAGATACGATTCAAACTGAAATAAAGAGAAAATACTGAATAAAAAGTGGATAGGTTAGGAAAAAAATGATAAAATATAATATAATAGTTAATAAAAATTGACAAATATTTATAATCGATTGATTTATCGATAGTTCATCAACTATATATGGCGCGTTTTCGACCGGAGGCACCGGTTGACCTGAAGTAATGCTGTGACCGCGCGCTCTCCGCCCTCTATCTCGAAAACGGTTCACCGTATGAAAATTTTTTCTGAACAAAATTTGTAAAGAATTTTGTATTCTACAATATTGATAATAAATACAAATAGCAAAAAACCCATAGGAAATGAGATATTTACAAAAAAAGCGCAAAAAACCGATTTTTGTGACCTTTGACCTTGAAATTTAATAGTTGCGGACACCCTACCATATGTAGGTTTTGAGACAACTTTTAGGGTGTCAATATACAAGTATTTACAGACTTACAGCTGGGTATCTCGAATTCCGAGGTCAACTTACTATAATGACTGGACTATAAGTCTCGCTCTTAAAGACACTTGACTTGCAGTGGCCTGAATGACTCATCGATATTGAAAGCGTTAACTAACAACTGCTTATATTTTTAACACGCTTTTATTAGGTCGACCTGTATGTATGTAACTATGTAATCAAATCTAAGAAAACTAATTTAACCATCTTCTAAAGATCGTAGCGTTATGAAAATTGGCAGTTGTATGTGATTTTGATGACAATACAATAACATGGTACTGTCGAGCTGATCTGATGATGGAGCCGGAAGATATGAACTGGAACTTCATGATGGATGATCGTATAATAGCCGTGTTTGGACTTGTTAGAAAGGTTTTGTAATGAACTTTGACCACGATTAGGTTTCAAGGTCTGAATACAATAAGCGTGTTTTTTAGTGTTTTTTAAACTATTAATTTTTATTATTTTGTATGCTTTATTTCTGTTGCAGAGGGCTTGAAAATATTGAAAAACACTGATGTCATCATTGAAAAATCACAACAGATTCTTGAATAATAATAATCTTCCGTCTGACGCAGTCGGCTAAAAATAAAAAGAACATTAAAATAAAACGAAAATCAGTAATTGTGTTCATTCAGTATTTATTAAACTTTTAAAATTCTTTATTTTATATTTTTAAGATATTGTAAAAATGTTTATTACGTAATTGTACAAAGACTTTGTTGTTTTAATGATATACATTAGTGAAATTATTCACTCACTAGTTTTTAACTCGTATTAATTTATAAAGCCTTATGGAAGACGAGGGACTATCGTACAGGGCTTACAACATTTATTACATTTGGCACAACGTGTTAGGAACAGGATCGTGGACTATTCTATTGCCTCAAAAATTCTGTAAATGTTTTAAAATTAGCATTGTGTTATTTCTTCAACATTGTGCGATAAAATCAGAAAAAAATAGTACAAAGCATGTTTCACACAAACTGAAAATTAAAAATTTGTAACATACTCATCAAAGTTTTTTTTTTTCGTAAACAGGGTAAAGCTTAAAATTATATTTATATTATTATTTATAATACATTTCTGAAAAAAAAAAAAACAAGAAGACTTAAAAGAAACACTATGTAAGCCGCCTCAATTCTATCTAAGTAAATATATTATAAACTGGTATATAATCTCTTACTGCTAGATGAAAAATGATTTCCAGGAAATGGAAAAGAGACCAGATTAATATTGTCGCCTTTCAGTCGATTCCTAAGCTACTTAATTATTTGTATAAAGCGCTAAGTACGGCAAAACTTGTAACAACTGTATAATACTTATGAATATGAAAAGTGTTAGTTCAATGTGTTCACTTTTAAATAAATGATTTAATTTTTGGTAAAAAATCATGGAATGTCTATTGCTCGCTTGATTATCTGAATTTCTTCCGTTTTCTACTAACTTTAGCTCAACCAGCACACAAGTCATTACAAATATTCACTTAACCATAAAATTAAAGTTAAAATAAATATTTTGCTTAAATACATGAATTATATCAATCTCTATGTTTTATTGGTTGTCAGTCATTTATTAGTTACTAGCTTCTGCCTATGGCTTCGTGCGCGTGAAATTTCTTGCTCCCCGACCCACCGCGTCGCATCGTATCGCCCGCCCACGCTATAACTACGTCTTGGCTTAGCGTTCTTTATGAGCTTTTACTTTTTGCTCGGCTCCTAAGGGTCCTAGCCCGAGGGTGATGTTAAAGAGTCAATAGCCTTCCCTAAGAATTAGGCTATCTAAGCAAAAATATTTTTTTAAATTCGACAGGTAGTTCCAGAGATTAGCGCGTTCAAATAAACGAACAAAAAACAAACGAACTCTTCAGCTTTATTATATGTATATGTAAAATGTTTGTATCGTATTACCCTATTTTTCTTTGCTTAACATGCTAATCATAATAATTATTGTATTCAATGGAGCTTTTAATTTTATATTACGGACCCACAAAATTAATTGTTTTGTTTTGTTGGGTGTTGTTGTGTTTCTGACCTAATAAACGAATGACGACCTCAATTAAACCTATAACAAAATTATTGTTTCCCTCGTAATTTTTGGCAGTTGCATTCAATATTAGAAATTTATTTATCCGTTTTACACACTACCTACATTATCTTTTATATTTGAATTTAATACTTTGGACATAATTTTTACTTCCGATGACTATATTTTAAATATCCATTTTTATTATTTTTAGGGCCAAACGCCAAAATATATAATTTAGCACCAACACACTGTCGAAATTAGACGAAGACCTCGATTAAAATATTTACTAACATTCAAAACATTGACCAGGCCACGGTACATAATTTATTTCCACATTATTAATCGAATTTCAAGGATTTTTATAACACCCATTTATAACTGAACTCCATTGTAAGAATTCAATAGAACTTTTACTGTCTCTACCACATCCCTACAAATAGGGACGTACTTAATCGATAACATCTTCGTCAGTAAATTAGTTTCTTGATATTCCTTCATTACAAAAACGTTACATTTTTACGTGTATGACATAATTATACACCCACAAAAAAGTGGAAATATTGATGAGAAACGTGCTTTTTTTTTTGGATATAAATGTTTTACACAATTTTTGTTAGATCTTTAAAACATCGTATTCCGCTCGAACACTTTAGTATTCCGTTCCCAAATGATTTATTTCATAATTAACGATAGCACATACCTATATAGGATAAACGTTAGTATACAGTTCTGATTAGTGTTCGTGCGTGTGCGTCGCCAGCCTAGTGCGCGCGCGCCTCGTCACGCGGGGGAGAGACAGCCGACGCGACGTCCGCTGCTGCTGATTTTACTTTCATCATCTGAAAATGTTGGCAACACACCTTATAATAAAATACAATGCAGCTTGAGAAATTACTTTGAAATTCAGTAAAGTTCAAGTTAACTACGAGACTTTTTATACATAGTATAAAAAAAATCATGGAAGTGTGTTTGTCAAAAGTATTATTAGAATATACAAAATGAGAAGTAACATAAAATAAATGACGTTGAACTTACGTTTTTCTAATTTGGTACTGTTACCCAAACCACCAAAAGCTTAACCCAATTATTGCCGTGTTAAATTTTGTTAAGAAAGTACACAATCACCAAACTACAGTGCAAACTCGTTATAGAATAGTGCAGTAAAACAAACATACCTCGGCCTCTTTTATAATGGATCGAAACAATAACTTTCCATGTAAATATTACTAATAACAGATTAAATCAAATCTTACTATTTCGTTGCATAGTAAGTTGTGTTTGGTAATGCTAAGGCCAGTTTCACATGACCAGGTTGCTGGGCCGGCAGCCAATGTATTGACCCACGTTAACCGGATCAAAAATATCTCGTATGGCCTGAGTACAGCCAGAGCGTGTAAATAGGCGATAACGTGTACGTGTTTATAAAATTCATAATGACAATGTACCATCGCGGTCACTGGCGGTGAACCACTTTTCAACCTTATTACTGAGGTCATAAGGATGAAAAGTCAACGACAAGCAATATTTTTTTAGCGCCAAGTGTTTGCAACATTTTCGAAATTTCTATCCTGTAAATGTCTAAAACATGTCTAATTAAGTGTTGGACCATTTGCGAGTTAACGCTACATTGTACTGATTCCAAAACCAAGTAAAAGGCATAAAATCCGAGCTAAGAACGTCTTTCAGAAATCATCAGTATTATCAAAGAAATACTTCAAATATTCATTGATTTGATTGTCTAAAATTTATGTTCCTTAATACTGTATCGATGTGTAGCTACAATTCAGTACCCAATGTGTAATTAATGTTTTGTGGGTACACATTCATACAATATTTTGAAATAAAATTTGTCGACACTGAAATGAATTCTTGTTGACCTTTTAGAGGCTGACTGTACTAGTTAGGCTAGGCTAAGTTAAAATCGATTATTATATGAAATGTTCCGAGAAAAAATAGGCTTTATTGTGGTACGCGGTCGGAACTGCGGGCAAAAGCTAGTTACTGATGATTTCGTCACAGAAGTGCTACAGTATTACAGATTAGTGGGGTTAGTGAGCCGACTTACTGGCGAGTTGGTTATGTCACCTGAGCAGTCATCGTGCAGCGGACACACGAGGTCGCCCAGGTCAAGGTCATCCTTGCTCTTCTTGCGTTTTAGTGAGAACTGGCTTTTCTTTGGTACCTATCAAAGAACAAGTTGTAGTTTAGCCTTTTGTTGTAAAATTGATGTTTAATGATAACATAACAGCATAACATCACGCCTGTTACAGAGAGGGCTAGGCAGAGGTGTACCTGTAGTACACCCACATTTCACCAGTTATATTTAAGTCCCATGTAATAGGGGGCGAGCCTATTGCCATCCACCGGGCACAAAAATCCAGGCTCCGGACTAGAAAAACGCAATAACACTTTGTCCGACCTGGGAACCCAGGATCTCATATCCATTAGCGCTTGCGACCACTAGACCAACGATAAAGATTTTTGATGATCATTTCCAAAACTTGCGGGACTCGACAAACGTTATAACTATCGATATCTAATCGAGAAAACAAAAACAGAGGGCCTAGACAAATGGCAATCGTTTCGGCCGATTCTATTTCGAAAATCTCTATCGCTTCAACGATAACGAAGTTCGATTAGCAGACAAAGTAAACTTCGTTTCGCTATCGTCTCATCCATTGGTTTGTTCGATAAAAATTACATTTTGTCTCTGGTCTTTCGTGAGCAAACGTCAAATTCCGCGCTGTCGCTGTCAATTCTTGTCAGTTGAACTCCGATAGTACGAGAGCCCACGACCAAAACCATGTCGCATCGTTTTACAGCCAAAACCGTATAAAATCGTTAATTTACATGATTCTGAACCCGACTCGGTGGGCAGTACCGGTGTTTGAAAAAACAAGCTACCTTGTATTTGGTAGTTGCAGTAAGTGGTTGGTAGCCGAGGGTCTGCTCCGCGTTACGCTTCTGCTGAATGACATCTCGGCCTAACAGGTCGTTAAATCTGGAAAGACAAAACATAACGACGAATTATATCATCAAAAAGCGTCCCATCGGAATGGGTTCGGTAATGGGTCGACCCACCGGGAGCACGGGTAACGAGTGAGTAGTTATTGTAGCTTTGGATAAACATCCGTGAGCGAAAAGTTTGCTTATTCGTTCTTTATCTAGTTTTAGGCACCTGTCGAACCGCCAATGAGGAAGCGATTAGCTATGTACTATATTGTCGGTCGAGAAACGTAGGTACAATATAGAGTTCTCGCGACAGAGTGAACAGTCAACGATCAGCTATCAATATATTATGTATCTCTTTTACTGACATAAAAGAGGAGGAGGAGGTCGTGGCTAAATAACAGCCGCACGGATCGATCCATCAGGTTAAGTTACGCTTGCCGAGGTTGGTACGTGGTTGGGTGATCATATTTACATACTGAGACTTCCCCGTGCCTCGAAAAGCATGTTAAGCCGTTGGCCCCGCTGTCATTTGAGGATCTTTGACAGTCGTCAGAAGCCCGAAAGTCTGACAACCAGTCTTATCAAGAGGTATCGTATTACCCAGTTACTGGGTGCTGGAGGTCAGATAGGCAGCAGTCACTCCATCTAAAATACTGGCATCCAGTTAGACTGGAAGCCCTGCCCGACATAGTTGGGAAAAGGCTCGGCAAAGAGAACTCTTTTACTGACACGTTACATACATCTATAATACGTAGAGAAAATACGCGATAGCTGGCACATGTGCCTCACATCCAGGATAGAGCGTCAATTGGTTTTCCGTTGGTATCATATTTCAAGTCAGATAATAATTACCTCTGCGTGAGATGCCGCCGCAGTAGCGTCTTGTTAGCTGGAATGTTTAGTAAAGCTGCCAGAAGTTCCGCCGTGAACCGCGGCTCCAGTAACATCAGGCCTCCGTGGACACCTGTCGACAGAAAATGATGAAACTATGCATATTACAATTTTACACTTAAGTCAAAGATAATTTAGAAATGGTGTTGACGTGCGTTAACGCTGCGTATATGCAAACGCTGCGCTAACGTCACGTAGATGTGATTGAATTGAAATTACGTCAGGTTGACGATCGTTTACGTCGTTTTTGCGATACGTATACGTTCGACGATCAAACACGTCGACGTAAAGTTTTTATGTGCATGAAACTCATTACATTGATGATTATTAGCTACCTGCGCCGCGCAGGTTAGGCGCGTACTCGGCGAGGTCGATCTCCTTGAGCCACTGCATGACGCGGTGCGAGGACCAGCGCGCCAGGCGCGCGGCCGGCACGCAGGCCTCGGGCGAGCCCTCCGCGCCCACGGCCTCGCCCTCGGCCGCGCGCCGGATCATCGTCTCGGGGTCGAACTTGTTGTCGCGGAGGACTTGGATACCTGTGGATATTCAAAAAATCTAAATAAATAATCATTTATTCAAATTAAGCTGAGAATCAGACTACGGCAAAGCCAAAGGAGGTTATAATTTAAACAGGCTGTTTATATGTACATTCATCTTGTTCCCTCATAACTACTGTGGCGGCATCTACACCGCCACATACGAACTACGCATCAAAGACTTGACGTCACACAACATCCTGACGTCACTCAAATCCTGCATCGAGCAATTAGAGTTTACCGCGCGGTGGACATATATACAAGCTCATGACTTCAACCTCTGGGCAATTGCCCGCCAGACAGGACACTCGTCTGGTCGGAGGATCCTCCCTTTTCTATGGTGGATGAGTGAACTTTACACCCTGTTCCTCATGCCCCTAAACTCCTAAACTACTCTTCGTAATTTGACACACGAGAATTACGTTGAAAGCCTCATATTTTTTCATTTTTTTTTATTACCACTTACATTTGTTTTTACAGATGGGAACCCAATACTAAAATGGGTTTTGTATTTATATTAGATTGTTCCACGGATCACACGTAATTACTAAATATGACATGTAATCAAGGCATAAATCCTACAGATTATGTGCAACGCCGGTTATTCGTTTTGTTTATACCTTTTTTGTTTGGTTTTTGTCGTAGTTGGGTTTTATAGTTTTTATAAATTTTATTTTTTTGCACGTCAAAAATTAACAAAGACCCCCAAAGCGCGCGCCCTTCATCACTTCCTAGGGCTTTAGGTGGGAAGAAGAAGTGGCATAACAAACTCCCCGGAAAATTTAAGCATCAAGTATCAATCAGCAAGGATAAGTTGCGAGACATACTGAACAGTTTTATTTTTATACAAATATTATGAAGTGGTAAGTAAAGTTGTTTGTATATTGTAAAAAGTAATTTTTGGAAGTTACTGATACGATTAAGAAAATCCTGTCACTGATGATAACCCTCGTAATATAATTCTTCGTAACAATAATTTGTTATCAATGTATTTTAAGTCCAATAGTATTTCGTGATTCACAAATACCGGAATGTCACGGTTATTATTCCGGGATTTCAGAACGCGGTATTATATCCACTCCATGTTACTCACTCCTTGAAGTTTAGGCAAATGTAGTTTCCCTATTCTGATCTTTGATTTCTACTTTGTTAGTAGTATAGAATACTTTTTATCCCGGTAAAATGTACGCGGGTGCGACCGCGGGACGGAGATATTCGGACGATAAGATGGCGCGGTACCTCTGCGTATAGACAGCGCGTGTAGCGCGTGCGTGACGCGCAGGTGCGCGTGCAGGTCGGCGTGCGTGAGGCGGTGCAGCAGGCGCGCGTCCAGGCCGGCGTCGGCGGCGGCGGGACGCAGATATTCGTACCTCTGCGTATAGACAGCGCGTGTAGCGCGTGCGTGACGCGCAGGTGCGCGTGCAGGTCGGCGTGCGTGAGGCGGTGCAGCAGGCGCGCGTCCAGGCCGGCGTCGGCGGCGGCGGGACGCAGATATTCGTACCTCTGCGTATAGACAGCGCGTGTAGCGCGTGCGTGACGCGCAGGTGCGCGTGCAGGTCGGCGTGCGTGAGGCGGTGCAGCAGGCGCGCGTCCAGGCCGGCGTCGGCGGCGGCGGGACGCAGATATTCGTACCTCTGCGTATAGACAGCGCGTGTAGCGCGTGCGTGACGCGCAGGTGCGCGTGCAGGTCGGCGTGCGTGAGGCGGTGCAGCAGGCGCGCGTCCAGGCCGGCGTCGGCGGCGGCGGGACGCAGATATTCGTACCTCTGCGTATAGACAGCGCGTGTAGCGCGTGCGTGACGCGCAGGTGCGCGTGCAGGTCGGCGTGCGTGAGGCGGTGCAGCAGGCGCGCGTCCAGGCCGGCGTCGGCGGCGGCTGCGCGCGCGCCGCACGCGCCCACGTCCTCCATCCAGCGCAGCGCCCACGCCGTGTCCAGGCGCCCCGCCAGCGTCAGCATCGGGTCGCCGTGCCCTCCCTGATCAATCAATTTATTTTCACACCACCTGCTCGCTAATGTCAAATTATATGTCATGCAAATCTAACCTAAAGCAAGTCATTAAAGTCCCGGACATTCATATTATACTGGATTTCATTATAACCCGCTTGTGCATAGGCTGGTTTCACAGCTGTCCGGGAGACCGCTACGGGCCGCCCGTACGGGCTCCCGGAACTGAGACACACGGGAGACGCTAGAACATTGTTTCACAGCGACACGGATTGATCCGTACGCGACCCGCTCCGGGTAGAGCCCGTACAACGCATCGTACTACTCCCTCGTTTCAGAGCACTGCGGGCACCAACCGTACGGGTCTCCCGTGTACGGACGGCCCGTAAAGGTCTCCTGGACGGCTGTGAAACTAGCCTATGCACAAGCGGGTGAAACCAGCCATAATATGATTTGAATTTGGAACTCAACAAAACAAGAAAAAAAAAATTACCACATTAAACTTTTTATCACTTTTTTTTCACAGTTTATTCTTCGTAAACAGGGACCAAAATAGCTTTTTAATCCTTAGGAACTAAAAGTAATTTGAATTTGAAGTGTGGATATTGTTAATAAAAGTTCCAATCCCCAAAGAGATCAATCACGAACATTGTATGAACAAGTAACAGTCTAGCAAGAGAGAGAGATAGAGAGAAAGTGTGAATTCGGTCAAAATGACAATCCAAGATGGCGGCTACGAAAATTTTCAAAATATTCGTCCTTGGTGTCATTTTTCATAGTTCTCGAGGGTGCTAAAGAATTAGGTTAACTACTAACCAGTAGATCAGTCAAGGCGAGTAGAATCTTTTTCTTATGTAACGGATGCTTGATGGCCAGTTCCTTCTCTATAGCGTGGTGCGAGGCAGCCGCTATCACTCCGCGTGCATCAGGCGTAGAACCTAGCCATGCGCGCGCGCCGGGTATGTATACTTCGAGCCCTAGACTCTCCAGCCAGCCGCATGTAGTCTCGCAGTCCCATTCGCGGACGTCTGTTGTTTCCCTAGAAACGGACATAAGATTTTTAATGAATAATTTATTTAATAAAGAACACGAACAGCATATAAATTCAACATTGGCTTAAATTAGTATTTCGGAAAGTATTACTGCTCCTGGTTACACACATTTAAAGAGAAAAGACATTGGAATGAAGCTGTAGACTAGAACTAAAATTTAAACAAAGTTAATTCACTTCTATAAATGTAAATAAAATAGAACATAAATTAATAAGGTCGTGTAAAACTACACAAGTTTCGACTTCCGAATTGTCTGTGGTCCGCGTCCCGAACCTCGTTCACACTGTCCGCGGACGACCGCGGCTAATTCCATTATCCAGCCGGCCAGATGTCTATCAGACTCAAGGATGGCCTAAGGTCACGTCCGCGACTTACGACCGATAGTTTGCAACAATGTGTGTGCAAATAAGTCACGACTATCAGCCGCGCCTTACGGACGCGTCCTATAATGTGTTTCCAGCTTTAGACTCGCTTGCACCACAAATAATTTAGCGTTAAACGTGTTTAAAATGTTGTTCTATTTCCAAAATATTGTTCATCCTGTCAATTATTTGAAGTTCTTTAATGATGATGACAGAATTTAAATACTAAACGTATTTGAAGCATCATTCTGTCTCTTGTCAACTTCTTCGTTAAACGCATTTATTGACTAGTGGTACATGCGGGACGAAATCTCGAAAAATGGCGCTAGATGGGCTAAAAGTTGAATAAGAATGATAGTTACCACGCCATAGGAGTAGTGCGCAGGCGGGGCGTGGAGGCCCTTGGCGGGCGCGCGGCGTCCCCGCCCTCGAGGCGTGCGCGCAGCGCGGCCGCCGCCGCCGGACTGGCGCGCCCGGTGGCCTCCTCCTTCTCCGCTGAACATAAATATCAAGCGCGATGAAGTGCATACTTTAGTTGGATTCATCACATACATATACTCTACATGATTTTTTTTTTTAAGTCAGTCATGCATTAATGATAATTGAATCATAAATATTTTTCACTCAATCATCGGTCTAGGTCTACTTTAGGGTTATGAAAATTTTTATTGACCTTTTGTAATAAAAAAGGTCGTACATCATTCAGCTACAATGGAATTTGAACTTTGTCGTTTGTGACATTGAGTTTGTGTTCCCAAAACTGGAAAATAATCTGAAATTCTTAATTATAGGCTTTATTAAGAGTTTGGTTGTAGCATCGTTGAATCCCATTAAACGTTCACGATGTGGCTCATCGTCTTAAGGACAACTACAACCAACCTTTGTTGCAAAAAGTGAACATAGATGCAAAACGTATCGAAGTGATGTTTGCTTCTTGATAGAGAGTTTTATTAACCTCTCGCGACAAGCATAAAATACAGCCCGCTGACAGACAGATGGACGGACGGGCAGCGGAGGCTTAGTAACGGGGTTCCGTTTAGCACCCTTCGGGTACGGAACCCTAAAAATTAGACTACATGGTGGTGATGGGTGAACAATCTGTCCCTTTTTTACCACAGGGTCGGTGAAAGTATAGAGTACCTGTAATCTGCTATATAAATAAACTTGTGACAAAACTAGTAAGCCGAAAAGCTCATAGTCGATTAGACTATTATATATCGAACCCAGGACCTCATGTCCAACGAGGTAGCCCTCATAATTATCATATCATAATTCATCTATAACAAATGAATAGCTCAATCAGTGTATAGCTCTACAAGGATCTTTTGGCGCGTGGCCAAAATCGGAACTAAGGCCGCCATCTTGTTTTTTCAATACATTTAAAACTATATTGCACAAATGTTTACCACCAACGCTCCCTTGTTAACGTCATTCGAACGCCAAAAGATCCTTGCAGCAATGTACGATCAAAAGCTACATGCATTTATTAATCCCTGAAGTAGTTTTATATAATTTTTAGGGCTAAGGCATAATGCAACACATGCTTGGATATTATCTAAAATATTATTTTCTATTAACATACAACACCAATATTACGACATTGACGTAGGCGGAGAAAGCGCGGGAAAGCTGGTTTGTATCATTGGGCCCATTTTCTTCCATTGGACTATCCTAGATCATACTGCTGGGGAGTTTGTTGCGCCACTTCTTCTTCCCAGCTTAAGCACTAGGAAGTGGTGAAGGGTGGGCGTTTTTGGGGGACTGTCTTATGTAATTTTGACGTTCGAAAAGTGCTGATTCTCAGCCTAGTTTGAATAAATGACTTTTGAATTTTGCATACAGACGATAGTCTGTATTTCCAGAACGGTAAGCTGAGACTGTCCAAGTTGGAACATGGTCGCATTTGGTCATGTGAAGGAGCGTCTGATTTTCAATGCCAAGTATATGAAAAAAAAACAGTAGGTGTTCATTGACTGTCAAATAAGCAGAGTTGTACCTGTTAGAAAGGGACCTCTTTGAACGATGCGGTAGTTTGCGTGTTTACGTAAAATATCGCATCAATGAAGTGCACCTGTGTTAATGCATAGGGCGATAATACGCCCATGTTAAATATTATGCCGTGGTTGGGCCTATGTTACAGGACAAAGCAGGATCCGAGCCATGTTGCAGCTTATGTCACGGCACAAAGCAGTATCGAGCGTATGTTACAGCACATAAGGTAGGATTTAGCCTAGCACAAGGCAGGGTCCATGCTGGAAGCTACCGTGTAGCTACGCCAGAGACCTAGGTTCGGCACAGAGTGTCCGCGGCCGCGAGCCACCACCATGTTGTTCTGTTTACCGAACGCGACGCGCGCCTCTGACGTCACCACGGACGAGCGCGGCAGCGACGAGTACATGTGAGTGTTGCGCTCGATCTGACGACCGTAGTTTGCCGGCGGCGTCTGGAATTTTATGTTATATCGTTAATGTTGATAGGAATGTATTTTAGTATTAGTACAGACTGTCTAATGCAGCGCATACACGATCAGAATGACGTAAAACTATTAGAAAGTCATTGCAATGTAACTCTTATTTCATTGTAAAAAAAGTATAAATTAGAATGATTGTGGTAAGTTTGATAAAACTCTCGGCAAACGTGCTAATTTACACCCAGAAAAGAGTTACGTTAGAATAGCTTTACTAATGGTTTTAGTTTTTACGTCATTATGATCGCTGAGCTAATGGGGGACTAGTCTTAAGGTAGCAGTCTCCTACCTTAAAACTGCTGAGGGGCCCTGAATCTTATGTCCCGTTTCCATTAGCTCAGTCAACAAAAAAAAAATATTTTTTCAAAATCATGATTGATGTCCATACAAGGCCCTGCTAGGAACGACTGCTAGGTAGCGAAGAACAACTAATCCTTAATCGATATCTATTAGTAGTCAAGACATTGTTATCGCAAATAGTCTGAGTACGAACTCTATTAAAAAAACTCGAAATAACAATGCTTATGTGAAACATCGGTATTTATTTCTTGCCTAGGTACTCATCTCTGTTGCTGACTGTACGACTCACTAGCATAAATACGTCCCATTTACGCAAAATTCAAAAGCGATTTTGTCCAGTATTAATCGAAATTTTATGGTATTACGAATAATAACGTATTTTTGACTTTACTGTGTACTTCGTCTGAAAAGTAGCATACGTCCTAACTCAGGTCATGGTCTAACCATGTGCCAAATTTCATCCAAATCTGTTCAGCCGTTTTAGCGTGAAAGCGAAACAAACAAACTCACTTTCGCATTTATTAAGTTAGGCTGTCTTTTCGCAAATTTGCAATTAATATTTCACGAGAAAATTACTTTTGAATTTTGCGTGTAACGTGACTCTAAGAAAACACAAAATCAAATAATCAACCAATCCAAAGTCGAATACTATTCTCTTGTTAATAAATCTTTATAACATACTCTGGGGGGCGCAGGCCTAGCCACAGGCAGAGGGGCGACGGGCTCGGGCGGCGGCGGCGAGCGCTCCATTATGCCGCGCTCTGCCGCACGCAACCTCACTTCGCTTAGTTTCGACAGCAACTCCAACTTCTGCGTCTCCAGAGACGAACGTTGGAGCATTTCCTGAAATATAAAGACCGTCATAGATTAAATTATACATTAACAAATATACAACAAGCACCACTAATTTAAGTCACCAGTTGCATACTACTGCGTGCATGCAGCATGTCTTATTTCATACGTTTCTATCAGCCGTCATTTCAGCATTCACCATTATTCATTAAGGGTGCACCGAGCTCGTTTGATCCCTTGCTGCATCAAGTAAGTAGCATGTAGTTATGCAATTAATATGTAAGATATTTAAGAATTCATCCTATACATCATACACTTTAGAAACAAGATTAGTTGTAGTTTCCTCGATACAAAAAAAAGCCAAAGTAATATCTAACAAACAACATATAAAACCTACAGTACGGCGTAAATATTTCACGGAAGGTCTTCAGTTTTTTAATACTAACAAAACGACATGTTTTCGATAACGAATACATTTTACATTTTTAAAATGTGTATTTGTTTTAAAAATATGAACAAAATACTTAAATTATCGCACGAACCGCCCAATTTTTACCCCGCTTTACCCCATTCATTAGTGGCAAAAGTTCGGTGCGCCCTTAACACAATTCACTGTTTCTTTGGTCTTCTCCACTCTTATAACCATCTATATTCATACCTCACGACGTGCCGCTAATTCCTCCGTATCACGTGCCTATACCATGACAACCGATTTCCACACAACTTCTCCGTCACTGGAGTAACTTTAAAATAGAACTTTTATCAGAGAAAAATTGGGGAATCAAATATACTTTTGCTTCAGGATATACGCAAACACGTTGTACAAACATTATTCTCACACAAAGGTGATGTTCAAGGGTATGAACTCATTGAAGTGTCATTCCAAAATACAAATCCATTCCATTAGCTGAGATACTAACGTTCAAACAATTTATATACCTTCAGTGTGCAAGATTTATTTCTCATCAAAGAAACGGGTTAACTTTTACTACTGACATGGTGCTACTATCAGTAACTCGACGTCAGTACGAAAAGGTGAAAAAAAATACGTATAAATTCTAGAGTTGAAATGACTAAATATATTTCGGCTTCCATTTTAAAATAAAGAAAACGTAGCCTGGAGCTGTCTCAACCAACTGTGCCTCTAATAGGATCTCTAAATCGAAACGTCTAAACAGCATTGACCTGTTCGAAATTAAAGTTCAATCCGATAGGGATTTTATAGTACGAAGACTGGGATGCTGTCTCTACTCGTTTGTCGGTTGTTAATAAAAAGGCGCATCTGGTAGGACGCGCGATATATACACACGCTACACATCTTGGACGTAAATGGACTACGGAATTAGAACAATTTAAAACAAATTGTTTATTTTATTTACTCATAAACGTGTTGATTGGCATCTCACCTGACTAGGTTTTTGAACTACTTCTAATTCTAATAAAGTTTGGTAGTTAGTATCGGGAACATGTTCTCGTAAATCACGATTCCTTTTCTTTTACACTCTGTAAAAACGAGAATCGCGTTATTTTTGCGCACTTTTAACATTTAAATCCATTAATTTAAACCTACAGCTGATAGTTTTTAATCAATAGCATTCACCTTTCGTACATTTTTACAAACTACTTGTGAGTTTAACTGTTCCTAATCTATCACGTTGATTGATCCGTTGGCACACGCGGGTGGCCATGTGTGTAGGTGAAGCAATCATTATTTTCTGTGGAGCGACTATTTTATAGAGTTCCAAGCCTGGATGTGACGCATCGTTTCTTTTAGCTTTACAATGCGATTGAATTCCATTTAATTTTCTAGGTGTCAATCATTTGAATGAAAGGAATTTAAAGCAGAAACTATTTTTTTTTTGGAATTCATGAACTTTTACACGAACGATTATTTACATTTACAAAACTAGTAACCCGCCCCTGCTTTGGACGGATTTTACTGTTTAAGGCGACGATAACAGACTTTTAATCATTTTGTATTGACGATCACGTCTAATCGAGTAGTGTTAATGATTTGTAAAAAATATTTGTTAAATTAGAGCTATAGAGAACTGAGAAAAGAAGCAAAATTTATCAAGCGTATTTTTTTTCTGAAACCTTCACCATTTTAAAGATAAATTTATTATTGATCTTTTAATATACGTGTTTTATTAAAATACCTTTTGTTTTATGTATAATAAATTAATAAAGCGTCTAATTTGGGATAGCGCTCCTTTATGGGTGAGTCCTATTACTGGCTAGACGTACGACACGTTGCGTGAGCTCAGTACAGAACACACAAGCAATTAATATTAATAACACGAACCTAAAACACATACGCCTACCGGAATAAATTCTCTAAATGAAAAACGCATCAAAATCTGTTATCTATAAAAAACACAATGCAGTCACACAGACAGACACAAAACGCGACTTCAATTTTTAATATGAAAAGATGGCAGAGTGTAGGTCGCGTCGCGAACCCCATCGATCTTAACAGTTTGGAGTTTGGGCTGTTCTTACTTTTATATCATTTCGTAAAGTGTATGATCACTGAAGCAAGATGGCAGGAGACGTAAATCTCTTGTCATAACTCGGCGTGAGTCTGTGAGACAATGAACAACATTCTCGCACGCTCAGGCGACTTGACAACGCAATTCTTGTAATTTGCATCTACAAAGCACGCAACGATAGTGATTCGGTCATATTATTCACATAGTAAACCATACGTCATCTAAAGTTTGTAGTATTACGCACAAATGAAATTGTTTATTCTGTAAATAGGATATTGGAATCACTTTTGCACGTCATATTGTTAAAAAAAATAAGCTACTCGACATTTCCTATCTGAGTACCCCAGCACGCGTAGCATGGCATCCATAGAAACGGGTTTTCTACGGGTTTTGTCGACGAAAGAATAGACAAAATGACAAATAAACAATAACAATCTGTCATTTTGTCTATTCTTTCGTCGACAAAACCCGTTTCTATTGTGGTCATGCTCGGCGCGCTGAGAAGAAATGGGGAAACAAGGTTCAGTACCTTTTAAAATCCAGACTTAATATCTTGGTCAGATCATGTGAGGACCAAGTAGATTACTGTCTAAAATGGTCTTTTGAGGGAAGAACCACACAGATTTGAGTGGATCTGTCCAGTCAGTGTATATGTCAGTAATCGCGTAGTTCAACTCAGAACTTAAGGAGCTCAACGACTCGACGAACGAACGACCAGAGAAAGAACATTTGGGTAGGCCGCATAAAGTACTCAACCAACCGGTTTCTTTATTTAACCAGTATTTATGTAGTACATAGCCTATAATTACGGTAATACGTCTATCGCAAATAACATAAATCTATAGATAAAGTCCAACCCGCGTAATAACAGATGGCCAGCTCTCTAGTTACTGGTTTAGCACTTATCGCAGTTGAAAATTAATATTTTTCGATGATACATAAAAAGCAGTTTTTAAAATATAAACTTTATATTTTGCGTAGTAGGTAAAGCTATGTTCCCAAATATCTTTATATGAACTCGAGTTAATTTAACTTCATTGTCAATCAGCAAAATATTTCTTTTGATTCGTTAAAAAATCCCAGCCACAATTTGTTTGTTATGAGATGAAAACAATGAAAAGGATTTCATTCATTAACCTAATTGAATACGACCGGGTTTGGGCACCGACCGGGTTTGGCTGGCCTTTGGTAAAACAAAGGTAATCCTAGGATTACAGCTCTGCTAACAATGCCCGTCGCAAATAGGTACATGGAAGCTAACTAACCCGTATTCGACAAAATCGTGATAGCACTAACAAGTGGCAACTCACATCCTATCTCTATTCGAACGGAAAAGCTATCGCCTAGCCCATGTATCCACTTTCGGGGCCTGTGATACGACTTATTACTTAATTTGTAGTTCCAAGTGATTGTGTGACGGGCACGCCGAGCTGAATGCGATAAAGAGATCAGGAACCGCCTGAGGCGCGCGCTAGAAATTGTGCGGCCCACACCGATCATGATTATTCAATAGCCCCGTTCCACCGGGATCTAGGCCGTGCTGAATGTTAAACAGTTTACCGTCTTGCTATCATATTTATTAATTCAACAGCAAATCCAAACGAGCCAGCAATGTCTCACTGTTTCCTAACCAACTGGATACGGTGCACTCCAAGACTTGTTTCAGTAACTCAAATTAATCAATGTATTGTAGGCCTTTTATGTAATGTTTAGGAAGTAAATGAGATTGTAAAGTTTCACAGTAAATAACGGGCGACAAACGCGAAACTTGTAAAGTAGCAAGACAAGCTCGCAGCTGAGTTGTAAAACAAGCAAGTCTGTTAGAACTAACGTGACCTTTGTAGCGCCTCGTTCCTAACTTAAATAGTACAAGATAGAGATCTTTGGATTATTTGGATTTGCGAAATTCAGCGACAAAAATTAAACTATTAAGTATTTCTGAAGTAAACGCGAACAAACAAAACATCAGCATCAATTTTTTGTAGAACATGCAAAACAAGAAATGTACTGGTGTTAAATCTTGTCCCAGTTAAATTTTCACGCGTTTTTAAGTGGATGCCGGATATGGATAGTATTTTCAACATGCCCTGGAATTCGAGTTGAAAATTCGGGCCGAATTTTTTTTATCCTGAAGCTGAAATAATGTGATGTTTTTACCTTCTGCAGCCTTTGCTCAGCATCGTCGAGCCTCTGCCTTGCATCCTGCAGAGCGCGCTCCAAGTCCGTCATCTTTTCAGTCTGCGCGGCAACTTGTTCCGACAACACTTGCACCTGAAGATGCAAGCTCTCCTTGTCTGCCTCGAGCCGACGAACGCGATCCTCCGCATCGTTCTGTAATGTTCGTCACACTAATACAGTCACTGTTATACTAGGCTCTAAAAAAACACAAGAGTCTGCCGTGCAAAAACAATATTTAAATTACAACTCTGCTTTATGATTTTGATCATATTTCTACAGAGAATTTAAAACAACATAAGTTAGTGTAACCGTTAAAAAAATATTAAATTTTCCATGGGTAACAATGTTAACAACTCGTTGTGTTAAAATCACATTCACTACAATTATTTATGTACATTTGTAAACGTGTATTATACCAATAGAACTAAATTAGAACGAGATCGCTCGCTGCACCTATTTCTTACATTCCTTTCCTCGAAACCCTCGGTTTATTGACACAAGCTGGCGAGTAGGAGGTATAGTGAATTGTATAAGAGCGGAACGTGTTTATTAACGCTCTAAGTAATTTCCTAGCTCAATTCTCCAATTGTCTGAATTAAATTTTTGTCTACTCTCAGTTCTCGTACCTTATTGTAACTTCGTGTGGGCATGGGCGGAAGTGAGGGGTTGGACGGCCAAGCTCTGTCGTGCATGTAACACGGCGGCGGCACCGGAGGTCCGTGACACCAACACATGGGAGGCCACCAGCCGCCTTCGGGCCATCGGAACTGCTCGTAGGAATTCCATCGCCTCTGTAGCTCTGGAGGTGTGTCTTCATTCCGAGAACGCCGCGGTCGAGGTGACGCGCGTACGCTTGCCGGGTGTTGTGGCGGTTTGGATGTCAACGACGACCTTGTTTTGCGGTCGCGATCTTGCCGGTCGCCCGGCGCACGTCGTCGTCTTTCCAAACTAGCTGCCGAATAATCATCTCCCCTCGGTTCTGATACATGATCTTCGCCTTCGTCCACCATATTTCCGGTAGGCATCCACGTAAAATCATCATCGCGTCGAGTGGAATTATCCAAACGCCTGCTAGGCGTCAGTGTGTGGTATTCTGCATCACAAACTCGAGGTTCGTACTCTTGTTCATCAGAATCTTCGCCGCTGGAGGAGCTGGATTCTGTGTCAGATGAGCCAATTCGAGCGGCGGCTACAGCGCCGTCTGGCCACGTCGTGCATTTCACTGTGGCCTCATCAGGGCTGTCCGAGTCTCCGCCTGTCACGAGATAAGCGATGAGAAGTAAATAAAACGCGTTGGAGCCTCATGAGCGACGGCAACTCACCCATCGGGGAGTACATGTAGGAGCGCACGGCGGGGTGCACGAAGCCGGCCGCCGCGCGCTCCTGCTCCTCATCGAAGGGCTCCGTCAGATATTCGCAGTCGGACATGAGGCTCCGTTAATGCGACACTGCGCGACAAACTCTCGGTACGAGTCACCTACGTGTCTCTATTTTAAAGTTTGGCTAAGTTCCAGTAATATGCTACGTCAGTGACTCGTCCGCAGATCGCGTGTTACGTACTCTCCTGTGGGGGCGGCTCCTCACTGGACTGCACGGAAGCGGAGTCACGTTCGGAGGCTTCAGACGCGGTGGACACAGGACGTTCGCTGCAGCCGGACGCTCTGCGAGAGCGAGTTTCACCAAAATTTTCTTCTCTTATAGAACGCGCAACATTTCTAATCTCCGCGGAGGTCGATCGTGATTTGATCGGCCGAGGCTTTTCCTCGACTACGGTTCGATTGTGTAATGCCGCGATGGTTGCAGCCACGAGTGAGCCCCCGCGGCCGAGCTCGCGCATGTTTTAGTTCAAAATGAACGAGGCTTACACGAATAGGGCCGACGCCCGCGCCCGGAAATAGATCGCGGTATATGCGCCTGATGCATTCTGGACACCCTTCTCGCTTTGATCCGAGTTTTATTAGGTTTAACAAAAAATTAAGGTTTCATTATGTAAACAAACCCATTCTCTTTTACGTCAGCAGCAAACACTTTGTCTGTTAATTTTAAAACGAAATGTATATACAGCATTTTGTTTATGTACACACATAACACACGGCAACAAGGCGTAGTAGTAGTAGGCGGCGTGCGACGCGATGCACACAAGCTGGCGCACTCACCGGCATACAGTTGACGCCTTCGTACAAGGAGCGGCGGGCTCGCCCCCACTCGTCATAGTTTTCGAAAGTATTTCCAGCGTAAAACTCGCCATAGTAGGTGCTCCACAAGTTAGCAGGATCAAGAACCGCTGTGTCATACTCAACATGTTCATCGGTGAAATCGGGGTTGTAAGGTAATTGCGGTGGGTAGCAAGGCGGGGCGCTTGTCTCTGCCAGATTAAATTCATAGCGGCCCTTACACGAACCCAAACAATTCATATTGGCTCCTCTTGGTCCTCTCTGTGTCTGTACGTATTTTAAGCAGCTATTTTAGATGAAATATTATTCACAATCACTCTGTTATTTATTGAATGGTACGAGTACTGGGATCGCTAGAAAAAGATCGTATTGCTAAAAGTACATATTGATAATTAATCCTAGGTTAGGAGGACACAGTTAAACTTAAAAACAACGAAGTTGCTGAATAAGCTCTAAATAACGACAACAATCAATCACAGCATGCCTTCCTCGACTTATAGGTAAGTAAACCTATAGTAGTTACATGGAACATTTACTATGATATCCAAACGACAGTAAACTAAATTATTTACAACATAAGTTATTCAACATTCATTCATTCATTCATTTATCTTGATTTATTAAATGTTATCAACAACACCCAACTAAATTCATCTTGAAAATAAGATAACTCCCCTCATGTCGGAAATAACTTGACAGCTGTTCCGTTGGGAATATCCGACAAAAGACCCATTTTAATGTTCCACAGAGGGTGAGCACGTGTGCCGAAACCCTAAAAATAGACACATGTTGAAAACTTTCGCGTTCATGAAGCGATTGTTGTTACTAGTATAAACAACTTCTGAAACTGTGATGATTCAGAAAGAAGTAAATGTTGCGAGTTACAATGTAAAATATTCTGGGATTTATAATGCATAGTACGTTATTGCAATCCAAATTGGACTGTGGAAAACATAAATACTGCTTCACTCATCACAAGTCTGCGTAACCAGTTATCGATTCAAGAAAACTAGGTTTATTAGAAGTGATAAATAAAAATACTATAAAAGATGTGCAGGGCATGGGACGATAAATTCAATGAACGACTAAATAAATTAAATCCAGGGACGTTCTCACTAAGAATAGGGTACGTTCCCTATACCTATGATGGATGGCGAAAGTTTGGCTGTTTAACACACCTTTGAGATAATTTTTAAAGATTTTCTTTCGAAGTAAATAATGATTTATTATTTCATATCACCTCGATGATTCTTAGTAAATAATACTATATTAGAACAGACGAATAAAAATATGCGCGATGAAGCGCAATGAAACCATGCGTGCAACTGCAAGAGTAATTGCTACAAATTGGTTAGAAAACTCGTATCATATTATTATACCATATTATGTATGCGATAGGCATCATGTAATGTCTAATAATGAAACATGATCGTTTACGTGCGTGTTCAGTTTCAGAACATCAATAATTTATCTTAATGTAGAGCTCTACTGAAATTAAATTTTCCATCTTTTAGTCAAAAACACACATTCGAATTGGTTAAATTAAGGAAGAATCCTCAGAATCTAATCTACAATAAAATGTCACGGACTCACGAATTCACGATAAGGAAAGGTTGACAGGAAAAGTACAAAACTGAGGGTCGCAAAAGTTGAGATTCAATTAATTGGAAAGAACGTACACCAGTCTCCGCACAAAATGTCTTCGTGATCGTGACACGGGCTCAGTGAAGCAAACATCTCTCAAACGATTCCGGAATACTGACATTGCATAATTCCCGTGGGTACGTACAACTGAGGCATTCGAATTTCATATTCGCCACAATCCTATCACATAAAAGAACGCCTGGAGGTAAAATACGACGAGCCCGTGGTAAACTGTAGCTAAGTAATAGTAGGTACCGAAGCACCCTCAAATATTTTACAGTTCTAAGCAATGTGGGTCGAATCCTTTTCCAACATCAGAGATTGAGTTCCTTGCCAATAACATTATGGAAACATTATCTGATACAATATCGTCCAATTGATTTTAATAGTGGGCTAACTTGGTCCTGTTATTGAGAATATTTGAGAAAATCCTGTATTAAATGTATTACGTGATATCAAAATCAATTAGTATTAAGTCTAAGACCAGCTTTTCCAAGATATTGAAGAAATCGGCTACGATAAGCTCAAAAGTTTTATTCTGAAAATCCAGATTCCTAAATATAAGCCGAGTTTTTATCAATAATTGTACAATAGTACTTATAATAAGAGACATTCCAATGAATTGATGACCGTCGCAGTGCCATATCGTTGTTCAGAGGGGAATATTGCCACCCATTGCTGCCCATTCATCTAATATAATCCCTTAGTTGTCCTTAGCACTCCAGGAGTAGTCATGGGGTCGTATTTATAAGTAAGCTACTATAGTTAATAGCTTTAACTGTATTAATATCTTGAAATTTACATTATACCGAGTTTAAAACTGAAGAAAAGTATAAGCGAAGACGCTTTTTTATTGTACGAACAAATTAGCTTTCTGGTAATTAAAATGAACCGGCTCGTTCATAGTTGTATCAATGTACAAGCCGCTACTGTTTGAACAAGCTCGTCTTTTGTAACTTATTAAACGGTTCAGTGGAAGTCTGAGTTGCGGCGTGTGTTCAAAAAAGAAAATATAAAACTTAATAGCAACTTAGCCTGAAGTTGACAGCGACCGACTGCCTGCCGCAGTGAGACCGGGTAGCGAGACGACGCAACTTTTATCCTTCTTTTATACTTTGAGATACAATCGATTAGCCCTGTCTGTTATGCTACGATTCACTTTACCTATTTACAGAAAATATAGGGTAGCAGGGACATCGACGCGAAAATTGATACCACGGATTCAGTACATGATTCTGAACCGGCTGCGTTGAAATTTTTAGTAAGTTATTAAAAAAAAAAAAGTGCAATACTTAAGCGGTCAAACTATATGGAACAGCAGATTTTTTTTTTATTATTTCAACGCTGTGGGGTTCAGAATCATTTACTGAATCCATGGTATCAGTTTTCGCATCGATGTCCCTGAAACCTTGTATATTAACTATACTCACGGTTTAATATTTATGTTACAAAGAAATGAAGGCTAAAATATGAAAAATATTTTTTCGAGCCCGTTTTTTTTACATATCACAAAAAAACACTCCACCGTTTCACAAATCACAATATTGCTAACTCACAATTAAAAACTACGGCTGGCGACTATTATTACTTACGACTGAATGCTACAAACTGCTGTTGAAAATTCGTCACATCACTACGTAAACACTTTGGGTCATTAGTGGTGCGAAACATGCGCTATCTGAACAAAATAATATTTATGACAGAATTTTCAGTTCTCTGCAAAAATATTGTGTATGAACAATATTTATTAAAAGAGAAATTGCTATGATATTGGGTTGTTTTTTAAGCTTTTAACTACAATTTAAATTCTACCGCAACAATCTTTATATGTATGTTTTATACAATGTGAAACTTAATTCGTTTGCATCCTCTTAACGGGGGTATGTGGGTATGTTCGCATAGCTCGTTATAATGAAGGGAACAGCTGATTTATTTTTCGCGATTTCGGGGTTGGCCCCATAGTGAAAGTTGTTCATAATGATGAGTACGATGGTCATCTTAAGGGGACTACAGGACCTAAACGTGCCTAAACGCAAGTTTTATAATGCATAAAAGAATATGATCCACTGCAGTAAACAAAATCAGAAAAATATATGATATTCTTCAGGATATATGCTAGTATGATAGTGTGTTGAAAACATAATACAACTAATTTGATACGATAGAAAAAAATCATGAAGATACCTTTAAAAATTTCTTTTAACGATTAAAAATCATATTAATTTACATGCAATCATTCTGATTTTTTGTCAGATTATTCTACAAGCTACATATTAGCATAATAGTGTTTTAATTTTCCAGTTCAATCAATAGATTTTCTGTAAATCGCTAACTGCTTCATATTTTGCAATAAATTACCTGCGTCGTGTCATCGCGCTTCTCTTTCATTTCTATGCAGTCCGACAGTGACCGCGCTTTAGCTGTTGTAAGCCTCTTAAGAGGATGCAAACGAATTAAATTTCTCATTGTATAAAACATACATATAAAGATTGTTGCGGTAGAATTTAAATTGTAGTTAAAAGCTTAAAAAACAACCCAATATCAGGGTGTCAAGGACATCGACGCGAAAACGAATCATGGATTCAGTACATGATTCTGAAACCACCTGTGTCAAAATTTTACGTCGGTCATTTTTTTTAAAAATCTGCTCTTTCATAGAAAACTGCAATACAAGGTCAGTACAGTCAATACAGGTCAAAATGTATGGAACAGCAGATTTTTTTACACCTGTATATATATTTTTTTTACAACTAATACTAGTTCATATCATAAGTAAGTACTTTATTTTAATATCTGTACCTACCTAAGCAATATTCAATATGACTTAATTATAAGTATCAATCAATCTGCCTAGCCTTTTCCCAACTATGTTGGGGTCGGCTTCCAGTCTAACCGGATGCAGCTGAATACAATTTTACAAGGAGTGACTGCCTGTCTGTGGTAATACTAATCAAAAGATTGTCACATTCATTTTTAAAATGGCCCTTTTTATTTTTTCTACTTTCTCGATGGTGTAAAAAAAAAAGATGACAAAAGAGATGAAATGTAAATTATACAAATAAAAGGAGGAATAAAAAGGAATGGTTATATATTTTACTTTTTCCCCAGTAAAATATAAGAAACCCAGTGTGCAAAACGCGGGTCGACACCCTAGCGGCCCGGTGGGCGGCAAATGGATTCTTGGGCGGGTGACTATAAATATCACTTGTTACTATAATAATATACTGTGCTACTTAATTATTGGCTGTTGAAATAGATAAACCTAATGTTTTCCGCGGGATACAGACATATCTGGGTTAATAGCACCATTGTTTATGAATCGGGCAAATAAAGCATCGTACGGAAGCGCGCCATAACTATTTTAAGACATTCTCTAACACAAAAAGACCATCTCGGGAATAGGCAGAAATTTCTTGCGTTCCCCACAGCAAACATAAATTAAGATGAGAAAACAAGAATAGCCATCATGCCTGTGATCTGAGGAATGGAATTTCGAGTGTACTTACAGATCACTCGTCAACTTATCTCAACAGCTCATAAACTTCCACCGCTTTGGCATCCATGTTTACATGGGTCGGCTATAACGCCTGCTAGTGTAATGAGCATACATGTTGCCTAATGCCCACGCTCATTACCGAATTAGGACCAACTACTTCAAGACTGTAAGCAACCATCTTAAGCTTTGCACCCAAAACCCTCCAAAATTCCGAATCTTTGGACCAAATCAGATGTCGCTAAACTACAATCGAGGACAAGAATAGCAAATTGGAAGAGAAAATGTTTTAATTTATATACCTGATCAATATCCTTACATATTATAACAAATACCCCGCCGCGTCTATCTGTCTGAACGCGATATACTCAAAAAGTACCGAACGGAATTTCAAACGATTTTCACCAATGGACGGAGTGATTCATGAGGAAGGTTCAGGTGCATAATTCAATAAGGTTTTGTGTAAATTGGCTGAAATATGACGATGTATGTTGAAGGTCGAAAAAAATCATGCCGTCTGGGAGCTTTACTGGCGTGCACCGCGTAAACTGTAAGAGATACATAAAACTAATGTTCTACAGGATTTTACATCTCTCATTTTTACAAATCGGTGGCTCTGGTTTTGAATTTTCGTTTTTAGCCACCGACTTCCGAAATTAAAGTCTACTTCCGAAATTAATGTTATTTATAATTTTTCACATTTTAGTGTTTTTTTTTAAGGTTTTTTTTTTGTAAAATGTTTTAATTTTTCACTTTTTTGCTGTGGTACCTACCCCACACAAATTCGAATACAACTACCTGCTATCTAAATAACAGTGACAGGAAGTTATCATCATATCATCCACATATACTAAGTGGGGAAAAAATACGTATTATTGAAGCTAACTCAAAAACTATCCAAGCAAAGTTAATAAAATTTATATGGGACCAACTTGAGAGCATACCCTTACATACAATTTTTTTTTTATCGGTCCACAATTTACGGAGGAATCAGTGGACATACAATAAAAAAAATATAAATACGCTACGAACAGAGAACCTCCTCCGTTTTGGCAGTCGGTTAAAAAAGTTCAGCAAAAAACACGATAGCATATCTTTTAAGGATGATTTAAACTTTCAGAATTTAATACAAATTTCATCGTTATATTCCGAAGCTATTTTGGCCGATAATTACATTAATCCTTATCGATAAAATATGTTATTTAAATTGGGCATTTAATTTAGATTAAAATATGACATCATACCATTTAAAAGAATACTTTAAAATATATCACAGATTCAAAATTACGCGTAACAAAATCGCTAGGACAGTAGTCAAAGTACCTTTTCCTCGGCTATTAGGTATGCGATCAACGCTTCGCTTTTTTGTAATCCCGGTCGTACGTTCCCATGGGACATTTTCCGACATTCACGCGGGCGAAGCCGCGGGCAAAAGCTAGTTCAAAATAAAATCCCATCATCCCACCTAAGCCCAAGGTATTAAAATTGATGCCAATACCAAAAAAGTTAAATTAAAAATATTTAATCGAGTTTTTCGGGACGCCATCCATAAATAAAAAGTTTACAAACGTAGCCACGGAAGTGAGTTGAGAAACAATATCGCAAGCAAATACCCAACATTGATATACTTTGCTCTTATTATGTAAAACATGATGAATGGAACAGCTGTGAGTCTGTGACAAAGCCATATATGCCACTTATCTTTTGCATTGATAAATAGACTGTCTGTAAAGGCTGACTTTTAAAGCTTGCTTTTATATTCAGGGATATGTTGGTATTCATCACAGATATTTCTTATTTATGTGGTATTGATGAATTGAATACTGGTTTTCTCGTTATATAAATAAATTCAACATCCATTTGTAAATCAATTTAAAGCGAAATTGGTTTTTACTGTGTGCTTTTGCAATAGAAGGCAGAAAATGCACTTCAGTTACGCCAATTTTTATAGGTTTTTGATGTCGTACGAACACATAAAATTTGCTAAAACTATTTTATATTATTAATTTTCTCCTAGCTATGGATTCTAATAAGCAGCCACAATAAAAATACAGACGTTATCAATTAAAGGTGTTTAATTAAATATTATTATCGTTGTTGGTTGTAAATAAAGCATTAGAAATGGCTGTGCCTTCATCCAATAAAAATATAATTACTCTAACTGGCTTTTATTAAGTCGGACGATAACATCTGACGCACTTACTTGTAGTTTTATTTTTCATACTTGGATCTCTATATTTTATTTCAAACTAGACTAGCTTTTGTGAGTGACTTTCATTGTTGATGATTTTATAACCTTGTGGTAGATTGGCTATCTTCTTCTTGGCATTTCGAAACAAATCGCACCTTAACTAATTCACATTTTGATTTCCTATAACGATTAATGGACACGCTGATATAATAATAAATGAGCCTCTTTTTATAATAATTCCCATTTTGGTTTCGGTTTCCTAAAAACACGTCGACATCGTCTTTTTGTGATGCCTGTACTTCAAAGATAGTAGTAAAGTAAAGGTAGTAGGTAGTTAAATAGGGGTAAACAAAAAATCACGTGACGAGACAGCTGTCAAGTAACCGACTAAACGTAATACCTGTCACTTCAGTTGTCATGCTACGTCACAGTTGTACTCTTCAATTTAGCAACGTTATAATTCGTTGACGTTTAAAGTTTGGGCTCTTTACAATTGACAGATTACAAAATATTATACTATTATTATAAATCTAACTAACAAATTGTGCTCAAGCAGTTACATCTACGAAGAGTAGTTTAACAATAAATGATAAAGTTTAACATACATGAATAAAAGAGAAAACTATTGTAAAAACCTAAAATAAATGTTATTTGTTTTTCAACAAACAAGTGTAATAATCTATAAAAAACCCTTTTTACGATTTGATTACCTTTATTTAATTACCTAAACCTATGGAGTATAGTAACTGCGACCAACTTGGATGTAGCGCTCGTCGGCCGCCGCCGCGGACCGTTCGCTCGCATCGTTCGCCCGGCTCGTGCGTGGTTGCTCACATTTATAACCTATTTGGTCGGGGTTAGTTGGTAAGGGATAGTTACTGCGACCAACTTTGAAAGTTAAACCACCCAACCAGCCAGACACACAAGTGATCCTATTAAGGGTTCCGTCTTTTAGAGCCTCTCCAAATAAGGTTGGTTATTAACTCTAAATTCTCCTTATCCTCTGCGCTCTGTAGGCTATGGAAAAACTAAAATTCCCATGGCATTTATTAGTTTAAGAACTATCCCAGTCATCCAAACACTCTCACTTATAACATTATACAAATGATTTGGACCGATTTGAATTCATATTTCAAGATGTCTTATAATTAATGAGCTGCCAACTAACATTCAACATGTCCACATGCATCTGTCACAGACATGCGTTTAGTCAATAGACACATGAGTTTGGCTCCACATAGCAAACAGAATGCACTTGACTCAGTACTCTGGGACTCAACTTTAGAATGCTCAGTAAGTACTTGACCTGTATAAAATCTATTTACAAATGCTAAGCGACTCTTCAGCGTAAAATGCGTAGAGTTGAGCCTTGCTTCAATGTCAATGATAATGTGCTTGGAAATCGAATTGTTAACGGTGTCAATGCTTTGCGATGTAGGTAATGTAAACGTTCCGTAGTTTTTATATATATGTTTACTAGCTGCGCCCCGCGGTTTCACCTGCGTAAATCTTGTCCCTCGGGATAAAAAGTATCCTATGTTCTTATTCAGGTCATGGTCTACCCATGTGGCAAATTTCATCCAAATCTGTTCAGCCGTTTTAGCGTGAAAGCGTAACAAACAAACAAACTCACTTTCGCGTTTATAATATTAGTTAGGATTATGTAATCTTTTTAATAGAATTTTTTTTCGTCCTCTATTATCCCACTGCTGGGCACAGCTTTCCAATCTTCCCTGTGTGTTGCCTTCTCCAGCCAATCTCCCATAAACGTCTCTAATAAATGTTCTTCAGGATGTTTGACGTATCCCAACATCGAATAATATTACACACATTTGTACAACATGATATAACTTACTGATCGTGGGCGGCGGCTTACGTATATAGGGAAATTTAATTAAAACAATTACATCGTCGACGCCTTTTTGAACCTGGCGGTTTTATGTCTCCAAGGAACAAAAGCTCAAATGTGTCCCAACTAGGATTACATTGAAGACACAGAACACAGAGAGTGTTAATTCACGCAACATATTTACAACAACCAAACCATAAACAACAATATAGTTTTAAAAAACAACGCACAACATGTATAACAATGAGGCAATAATGACCGACCCGAAGCGACTGAGGCGCTCTGAATTTTAAATTACTCTTTGCACAGGCGAATTCGCTGAGCCAGCTCGTAAACAGCCTATGTCGATGACTGCGCAAGGAAACATACCCCTTTTTACGTAGAGTCATGTTGAAACGTACTTATTATGGGAATATTTTGTGTATGGGACTTGTTTTAACAAAGAACCTTTCTAAAACAGTATTCTCTTCATCTTCATAAAGATCCATCTAATCCACTGACAAAATTATAAAATTCAGATCTCCATTAATTAAAAACGAAATCCGATCGTATCTCGAAGTTGAAGACAACCTAAAAGCTGTTGGTTCAAGCTCCTTCAAATTAACATAACTACTACCCACGTAACGAGAAAGCTTTTCATACAGCGATTTGTGTAGCTTCTTCAAAAATGAATAAAAAAATGCTACTGCAAACTTTCCAGACGATTGCATTGTAGCTCTCTAGCTAGACGAGTTTTGGACCTCGCTTACAAATAGCTTTAAGAAAGAAATGAGTTTACAGTAGCTAAACAGTAGCTGCTTATCGACATACATTCGTGAATTAAGCCAATTGGACCAGTGAAATCCAAACCGATTTGAAGGGGTTTTAATTATGGCACCCTAGCCGAAATACCGACACTGACGCTTGGAAACAAATATAACGGGATCGGGAATCAGAGTATGCAATAACATTTCACATTCCATTTCCTCTGAAATTGCTACAGCATTGTTTTCTTGGGAACACTGGCAAAGACTAAAAAAATATGAATATTTGTGCTTGTGCGACTCAGTTTTGCCTATCTGATATGTACTCGTACTGGAAATATAGCTACAGGTTAAGGAATCAATCTGCCTAGCCTTTTCCCAACTAGTAGGGGTCGGCTTCCCGTCTAACCGAATGCAGCTGAATACCAGTATTTTACATGGAGCGACTGCCTATCTGACCTCCACAACCCAGTTACTGGGTAACACGATATCCCTTGGTAAGACTTTCAGGCTTCTGACCCGTGACGACTGTCAAAGATCCAAGTATGATAGCCGCGACCAACGGCTTAACGTGCTTCCCGAGGCACGGACGGGTCGCGGTATATTAAGATGGTCACCCATCCACGGACTGACCGCGGCAAGTGTAGCTTAACCTGATTGATCGAGCCGTGCGGCTGTTATTACTTAGCCACGAGCCCCTCCTAGAGGTTAAGGAATAATTCAAGAATTTTTTTTATCTGATTCATTCAGGACGGGTCGATTCCAGCATACTGTTCGGCGGAAACGGGTGACAGGCATCGGATGTACGACGAAGCCTACTTTCACGCCTGTCGCGCTGATGAGGCCAATGCCGAGGGCAGGGCACTGTGGCCTTTATATTTGTTATTTATATTATGTTGTACTTAGCCACACTATTGCTCAGGGATGCCAGACGTTCGATAATTATGAAATGAAATTATTTATTCTGTAAATAGGATATCTGAATCACTTCTACACGTCATATAAAAAAATATGAAAAATAAGCTAGATGAGGTCGGCGTTTCCTATCTGACTACTCTGAGAAGAAAGGCCGAAACAAACTCAGAGGTCGCAGTCTGTTTTAAAGTCCAGACATAATGTTGGTCAAGCCATTTGAGAACATGTACATTAGTGTCTGAAATGGTCTTTTAAGGAAAGAACCAAACAGATTTGATTAGACCTGTCCGGTCAGTGCAAGCATTTGTCAGTAATCGTGGTGCTCAACTCAGAACTTAAGGAGCTCAACTCGACCAACAATACACCAAATTGTTTATTTTCATGTTTTGTTCTTACCGCAAATAAACGTATTTTCTTTCTTTATACCAAAGAAAGGACATTTGGGTCGGCCCCATCAACTACTCAAACTGCCAGACCATCATTAAAACTAACTGAGATAGAAAAAAAATGAAAGAGAAAAAAAATATATCCACATAGTCCTCACATTCACAATAATTAAAATAATATAATACTTTACAAAGCAATCATGTCATTTTTTATATAATTTTCAACAATGTCAATCTGTATATAAAACTGGTTTATTTGGATGATTTTACATAATAATTAAAATGTTTGTTTTATGATTTTATCACAAGGCTTAGCAGAGCGAGCAGCTTTTTTTATCTTCTAAATAATCTGAAATTTTATAGTACCCTTTTTTACAAAGTTTGGTTTTAATACAGCTTTTAAATCGTTTAATGGGTAAGTTTCGAATGTCAATGGGATGTTTGTTGTAAAACATTGACCCATGAATAGGGTTGCCAGGTGTCCGGCTTTTTATAATCGTGTCCGGCCAAATATATACAAGTCCGGCCTGTCCGGCTTTTCTTAGGCTTTTGGACAACCCAGCCCCGCCAAAATACGCCGAACGAAAGCACGCGGGACTCATTGTTATTTTAATTACTTTCAATGTAAGTAAATAAATTACAAATTACTTTAGAAAGAACAAAATGTGATTCATCATAACATAATTAAGAGAAGAGTAAGTTTCAAATTAATAACAGTAACAATTACACAAATAAAGTATCAATTTATTTTTTGCTTTTTAATACCAATGTGTGGCTTTCAGGGCAAAATTTCCGGCCAAATATGAATGTGTCCGGCTTTTTCGACTTAATTCATTTTCATGTTTACTAACAATAGTATTTAAGTTATCTTGTATACTAACACTATGGACGCATGTCTGAAATATATTATTTGAATTTGAATTTGAAATTTTCTATTTTCGGGCCTGGCAACCCTAGCCATGAACGAGTTGCCTACTCTATGGAGACGTGTGCGATGTACAGCAACGTTGTGTTTATTCCTGGTATTCAAACTATGAATATAGGACATTTTCTTAAAATTTGATATATTTTTGTGTACATACAATAGGTTTTCAAAAACATATTGTGAGGCTACAGTTAGAAGATTTATTTCTTTGAATTTCTCTCGATGGGAATATCATGGACCTAAAATGTAAACGGCTCGAACAGCCCGTTTCTGTAGAACAAAGATAGGATTAATGTCCGCACAGGTTTCCCAGAGAAGAATCCCATAAGACACAAGACTATGAAAATAACTAAAGGAAACAATTCTGGCTGTATTTACGTCAGTTATCTGTCTATTTTTTTATGCAACAGAATAAGCGAGGCCGCCTATGCTGTTGCCTGTCCTGATGCCTGACAGTGTTTCTATGTGTGGGCCCCATTGTAATTTACCGTCTTGAACTTGAACATTGGTAGTTAGCTGCATTTGGCGTTGAAAATGTAATTGGTTTAGTCTTTTTTTCGAACAGGAGAAGATTATTTAGATGCAACCAATGCACATCTTTAGAGAGGCATCGTTAACTTGTTCAAAGGTGACTAACTCACGTTTGATTTAAAAATGAAAAATGTTGTGATTATCCCTTATGCGGTACTGTTAGTTATTTATATAAATAAGAAAGGACCTAGAATTGAACCCTGCAGAATGCCCATGGTGTCCGCAGATCCTGCAGATCTCTTGCCATTAACATCGACCCTCTGAATTCTGTTGTTCAGATAAGAATTCAGAAGGCCAAGAGCTTTGTCCCTCATACCATAGTGGTACAGTTTCCTGATGAGTGTATCATGATGTACGCAATCGAAACCCTTGGACAAGTCGTAGAAAATGCCAAGAGTGTCATGCGACTCCTCCCAGGCCTCGAATATGCTCTTCAGTAATTCCACGCACGCGTCTGTAGTTGAACGACCCTTTGTAAAACCAAACTGTTTCAGATGAAGTAAATTATGTGCATTGAAATGTCCTAATATTCGTTTTTTTTTTTTTTTTTCAAATATTTAGCTCAATGGATAATTTGTGGGATCAGTTGTGCTGCGTTTGAACCGTGGAATCACTTTGCTAAGTTTCATCAAATCAGGGAATCGTAATATCGTATATGTACGATAATTTCGAGACCATTACGATGTACGATACAATATGTATTATAGTACGCAAAAGTACGATAAATTGCAACCCTCCTTCGAAGTAGGATGAAACGACTATACAGCAAAAATAATGTGACAAAAAACAGAATAAGAAACAAACTTGCAACAAAAACTGTTAAAGGGGCTTTACTTTCAGCGCAATGCGTAAAAACTCAATCAAAAGAATGCTGTTATGGTTTTAAAGCAACTGAAAATATGATGTTACCGTTTTAATTTCTTACACATTTCACAATTTCGAATATTGATACAATAATTCACTCGCACTCGTCTGGCAATCCTGCTATTGCTCCAAATTGCTTATTGAACGCGTATGTGCCTATGCAACCTTTCTGTTTTATGTGTTACTACCAATGTGGTAGGTACATATTCTTGTAGACAGCCCTCTAACTTGGTAGAAAGAAGAGAAGAAACCAAAATATTATAATAATTAAACGATAAGTAGCCCCATTATAATATCTTTGTTTCTCAGGGAATTTCAATTATGAAAAAGGTTTTCTTGTAATTTAATTTCATATTTTATTATTCAGGCTGCGACAACCTGGACGTCTGTCACGCGTTGGGTTTTTATTATTTTTTCATTTTATATAAATAAGGGACAGATGCAAGAAGAGTACGGCAGTAGAGTGGGGTAGAGGGCTTGACCCTGCAGAAGAATACGATTGAAAATATAATGATTTTGGTAGATGAAGTCGGTCTGAGGCTCAGACCGACTTCATCTACCAAAATTATTTAATACGAGATGTGTGCACACAATAATAACTGTATCTTTTAATACATGTAGTGCAACCAATGTTCGACATAATACAAGCACATAGTACGAACAGCGTCGTCGGACGTGATTGCACAATATTAAACATTGAGGCAGGGACACAGTGCTGCGGACACAAACCAATAAGCCACAAAACAACGATATAAGTACCAATACGATACTACGATGTCATGTGATGCTAACGTGTTGGCCTGTAGGTATCGAGGTCTCAATTTATAACCTATTATTTAGCAGAAATAAATTCGTTTCGCGATCCCCGCCTGAGTTTTCCGAACAAACGCCGAGCCGAGTGCCCGACATTTTAATTGAAATACTGTTGATGTCGATCCCATCATGTAAATTAAAAAAATATTTTTTACCAATTTCTGCCTAATAAAAAAGTAAGTAAGCATGGGGACTGCCGATAGAAGTGAAAATTGTTTTTTTTTTTATTAGTTAAGTAATTTTTTTGGTACCTACTTATCAAAAATTAAAATGTCATAATTTGTAAATTAAAATTATTAACATTATTTATAGTCTGGTTTTATAAAAGTTTCCCTTTAAAAAAAAAATCAAGCATCACACGTAAAATCTCCACAAATAACATCTCAATACACTGGCAAGATATTTATTTCATGAAGCCATACAAAAGACAATGAAAATTATAGCCGCTTCGGCAAGTACTAGCTCATAAGCTCAGTAAGAACTTAATCCGACGTCGCCTTAAACTAACTACACATGGCTCTCCAAGTAATTAAAGTTTTGATACATTATATTCTACTCATACAACTTTTCCCCGCAGATTCATTCCGTTTCCGTACAAAATACGGAATATACTTTCTTACCAATAAATAATAAGATTTTCCGTAATACAGCCTCTAAGCTTCCTAGTCAATCAAAGAGAGTATCGCACAACTTATTCTGGCATAATGGAACAAGAAATGTATAAAATCGGTTTTGGTGCCGTCAATTTTAAATAGGCCAATGAGAGACTACTTGAAAATTCTCCCAGTTTCACGTACGAATCGTTAACTTGGAACGATTTTATTATTGGTATAGATAAGAGGCGTGAAACACGGCTCCCGAGTGTGGGGGCAGGAGGCTTGGAGAAATTCTAATTAGCGCTAATGGAACGCGCGTTCACCTGGAACTAGTCTGCGGCGAGCGCTTCGTACCTTGTTAAATTAATGTTAAATATTTTACAATGCACAGGGCTATGATCACACGAAATTAACCAAGTACAAAATCCACGTCAAAGTTATAACGTAACAGCAAACTTCACTAACGCAGTAGGTACTTAGGGCCGTTCCTAATTATGACCTATTCCCGGGAGGAATCTAGGCTAACAATAACCAACTAAATAAGTAGTCAGATTCTGAAGTTGGATCAAACAATGACCTCTGTTATTTATTACAATGGCGGGACGACTCTATAACACAAAAACCTTTCAATAAGTATAGGATTCAAGTTCATGCACTTCCAATAATAATCCTTAAATCACTAATACCTGTCGGTCGATTCTGTAAAAATATCAACGTAAAACTTAGGTTAAGTGAGCGTGAAGTGAGCTGTCACTGTCACAAATCGACCAGCAGGATGCTAGGGATTAGCACTATTGACAGTTCACTTCACGCTCACTTCACCTAAGTTTCACGGTGATATTTTTACAGAATCGACCGGCTGTAATTCATAGAGCTACGAACAGCATAAACAAAGTTCAGAAACAGAATATGAAAACGATTTCAGCTGTACATTGAACTTCAGTGGTCCGATTACCTAGCCGTTAACGCTTTATTCAATTAAACAGGTAATTTCTCTCTTCAGTTTACTAGCACAAAGTAAGTAGGTAATAACAGCAGCTAAGAATAAAGGAGAATGTGCACCTAAGTATGGGTTTCTGCCCTGAATCCTAATAGAAATAAGATATATACCAATAGAAAGAGTTTTTTTAAGGGGAACCTTTCCTACTAACACGACTTTTGCCAATTGTTGGTCAGTTCGGAGTTAATGACCCAAATAGGTGTGAATATTTGAGCACCGAAGTTAAGGAATTTTCTTGGCCCAATAGTCATAAGATTAGCTTCAATACCTTTGCTACTAACATGACTGTTGCTAATTGTTAGTCATCAACTCAACCTAATCATCTAGGTCATTTACTCCGAACTGACTAACAATTGGCATAAGTCATGTTAGTAGCAAAGGTTCTCCTTGGAAAACTCTTTCCATTCGTGTATGTCTTATGGCTCTTGGGCCCAGAAAATTCCTTAACTTCGGCGCCGAAGTAGTCATACTTATTTAGGTCATTAACTCCAAACTGACTAACAATTGACAAAAGTCGTGTTAGTAGCAAAGGTTCTCCTTGGAAAGCTCTTTCCATTGGTGTATATCTTAATGCTATTGGGCTTCAGGGCAGAAACGCCCATTCTCCTTTAATTTAAAGCCGAGCTATTCTGCAACAATCTCACCGTGAGAACTAAGGTGAAGTGAGCTGTCAGTAGTGTCAATCTAGCATTACGTGGAATGACAACTCACTTCACGCACACTTCACCTAAGTTTTCATGGTGAGATTTTTACAGAATAGACTAGCAGGAATAATGGTTTCGTGTAAATAGACGAATATGTGCCATCTCTGGACAAAGGAGTTCGTCTCCGTAAGTGTTTTGTTTTTTACAGCACACATAATTATTATTTTTCCTTTTTGGTCTTCATCCACATGTCTTTTGAACAGAACATGTTTCTGAAAAACCTTATGGTTAAATAGATAGGGTATTGTAACTGAACGGCTTCTATTCACTTATCTTTAACTTTTAGCTCAGTTTCTCTTACCGGATGAGTATAACTTGGAGCGGCATCACAACTAAATACTTCGACGGAGCACCGCAACTTGCTAACTAGTAAGCTACTCCAAGGCATACACTTGTCAGATAACATTACAATATTCGCTTTGTGAATACAACACACTAGATTAAAATCGATTGTAATAGTTCGATAGGAAGCCCAGATAAGCTCCATATTGGTATTCAGTTTACACAAAGTTATACACGAACTATTCGAAGCTTTCCGACTGTTTTATAATATGATGTACTGCTATAGTATTATCAGTGCATGCAGCGTATAAGCGAGGTTAGTTACCCCGTATGCTGTGAGGGAGGCAGCCGGCAATGAATGTCTAAGTGGTGCACCCGGCTTATGAGATCCATTCATCCACAAGGTTCAATGCTGGTCAGTAAACAGAGCATTCATGGCATACGTGTCACCTCGTAGCCCAGTGTTCATTTACGAATATCGAATTATCGGAATAATTTGACTGGGAATAATAAGCCTGTATGTTCATTTACATGGAAATGCAATTTTGTACGTTTTCGGAAGGCAGATACAGTCGGTCCAATTTGTATATGATTGGTGTATTGACCATGTAGTAACAAGGTTTAAAAAATGTAGCTCGCTTAATCAACAAACAGTAACCAATTCGTTGGTTATCGGTACTATAAAGATACCAATCCAATTTTCCCACAACACGCGGTAAAATTGTACCGGTTGATTGATAGGTAACCAGAGGCCATGCGAATAAAATCTGTAAAATTGTAGCTTACAATGTTATTTTATTTTAGCGAGAAAACTGAACAAGAACATTTTAATTAAAAAGCGTGCTAGTAAAAATGAGAAAAAGAAGTAGGTAATGAACACTAACAAAGTTATACGCTATTTTTGTATCCGTTCTGGTAACTTTACCGTTTTTTTTATAGTAAACAACTTGGTTAATAAAATCGACTTTATTGATGGTACTTTTGATAGAATAGAATATCGTTTATGGTTGCAGCACGTGGTCAATAAATAAAGTTGGACAAAATTAAAAAGTATCTAGAACATACCAGGGTGTACAATAATCTAAAGTTCTTAACTAATATTATAAAGTGAATGTATATTTGTTCGTTTGTTTGCGATGAATAAACTCAAAAATTACTGAACCGATTAAAAAAATTCTTTCACCAGTAGAATACTAACAGAATAATAACTGAGTAACATAGGCTATAATTTAAAAAGATATCACGCGGGCGAAGCCGCTGGCGGAAGCTAGTTCAATATAAGTTAAGTTTAGTCAAAGTTGGAACTAAACTACAATAACATTACTAAAGTAAACCACATAACCGTGATCATAATCACTCCAAAATAGAGTGTTAAACTGTGCGATCCGTCACGTAATAACGAGCCCTGCGTCACGGCGTGTTCATTGAGCTGAAAGCCACTTGGGTAGTCACAAACAGACAGCTACCGACAAGCTGTGGCGACGGGAACAGCCCGTTGTTAGGGAGCGACAGGGCTCATGCACACGCTGATAAGGGATCGATAGCTATACGATTGATGTTTGTTTACAGTGGTAATCGACTGTGAAAGGGATGTGGTATAGTGCGAAATACACTGAAAATGCAAATAATAAGATAAGGTGTTTAGGTTACTAATGTAATAAAAGACACGTCTCCTATTACTTATAAGGGTGGTTAAATGTGGGAGTTCTATAGGTACAGCTCTGTCTTGTGGTAATTGCGTAATACACCATCAATCAGAATCTAAATCGTTTTGAAACAGATTGCTAATCCATTGCTTCATAAGTTCGAAAAAAAATCTGCTCAACAACGTAAATAACGCAATGATTGTTGTTGAATTGTCAAAATGAAACTGATTTGTCGTAATCGTTTACGAAAATGTGTTACGTAATTAGGTGCAGGTGTTATGTTGTTTGAAAGTTCAAATAATGAAGGAAAAATACTCGAATGAAACGCTAAGTAGCCTGAAGCTATTACCTAACAGAACTTTTACAAACAAGCATTTTTCTTTCACTTCCATTAATTCAAAAAGTTGTATGAGGTAGTAAGCTATCCTTATAAGTCTTACAGATAATTCTAATCCGTATTGCATAGCTCCATTTATTGTAGCGGTATTTAAAAGGCTTTATTAAAAAATATATGCCTTTCAGGCTGAGGATATTGCGAAAATATCAAGATTGTAAAACTTTTTCAGGAAAAAAGCAACTTTGGGCGGCTTAGCCATTGCCTAAATTACGGTAAACGACTTCCAGCACGCGTAGCATGACCACCGTAGAAACGGGTTTTGTCTACGGAAGAGTAGACAGAATGACAGATTGTGATTGTTTAACTGTCATTTTGTCTATTCTTCCGTCGACAAAACTCGTTTCTACGGTGGTCATGCTACGCGTGCTGAGAAGGAGATGTAAGTTAGTGCGAAATACACTGAAAATGCTAGTGATAAGATAAGGTGTTTAAGGTTACTAGTGTTAAAAGACTCGTTCCCTATTACCTACATGTGTAGCTAAATCTGGGTGTTCTAAAAGTACACCTCTGCCTCTCACTGAGGAGTTTTGCAGACCACCGCGTGCGAAATGCATACTTGTAGCGTTAACTTTCCTTATTTATTTCGCCTTATGAAGACAAAGAAGAGATACCTCGCATTTATGCAGCTAGGACTTGCTTTTGAATATAATAAAAGCAAAATGTCATTACAATTCACAATTAAATTAAAAGGAACAAAGAGCTTGAGAAGTAGGGACCGGCGCGGGCAATATTATACGTTTGTAATACTCATGGAAGCTTGCTAATTTAATTGTTCATTAATGGGGAAAATGTAGGTAGCTGAAAGTCAATTATAGTGCATAACGCAGGACCCGCGTATAATTGGAAATCGGATTAATTGAATCGGTGGTTAACTTCAGCTCCAACTTCCACTTGAGAGGTGTCCCTGGGACAGGTAACCAAGTTAGCGCGTATACCGTCAGCATGTCGACTATGCGTTGAATATTCAACGTTTCATTATAAGCATACAAATTCTCCATATTTAGAGCTTTCAATAGCAAATGTTTGTTTAGGACGAAAAACGATTTGCAAACAAACTGTTTTCCTAAATTTTATTAACACGCTTAAGTAGCTTCGCTTTTGACGGCATTGTTTAATGACGTGCCTGAAAATGTAAAGACAGAGTCGGGAGCGAAGTAGCACGTACTTACTATATGTACGTTTGTTGCGAATGTATTCACGTCAGCGAGCAAACGTACCATGGGTGTGCAATTAGTTCCCTTCCGCACACAGTTTCCAAAGGCTTTTATGACCGTCGGAGTTTTAAAGGTAAGCGTAACCAAGACTTGCTCAAGCGAGCACCGGTTCGAAATGCTGAGTACGCAGATTTTTTAAACTGTTCGTGTAATAATCGATTATTACATTTATGGAACAATTTTGTGACCAACTGACTGACTAGAAGACAAGCACAATCTAAACTGCGGGAACATGAGAAAGATTTGTTATTACATTCCTGAGGAGGGGTGGTTGATCTACACTATGTAAAAAGATTTTCTAAACTCCATCTCTGTGCATATCAAAAAGGAGTTGAGGTTTGTACGCGAACATGTGTGTGTATTAAGGAACAATTCCTGTAGTTAGGTAGGTCGGTAGGTACTACATTGTTATTAAACTGTTCCATACATTTTGACCGCGTAGGTATTGCAATATTCTATCAAACAGCAGATATTATTTTTGTTAATAACCGACGCAAAATTCAACGCAGGAGGGTTTTCAGAATCATGTACTGAATCCATGGTTACAGCCTTCGCGTCGATGTCCATGTCACCCTGTATTTTATTTTTATTTTTCCCAAACCTATCGAGTGGTGTATCAAAATATATAAAAAAGTTTTAAAACATGATTTCAAAAATATATACAAATACAAATTATATGTTTTAATTTATTTTTGAAATGAGAAATTATAAAATAAGGAATTAAAAAGAAAAAAAAACCTGACTGCATAAACACATAACTGAAAAGAGAAAAACAAGCAATATTTTATGACCAATAATGTGAATTAATAAGTTTAATTTAATTGAATGTTTTGTATGTATGTCTTGTTATTGAAATTGTGTGCCTCATAATTAGTATGTGTCTATTATGTTACCCAGAAATATGGTGTATCTTTTGTTTGTCCAAAATACCAAAATTCTATAAGTTTAATGATTAATGTTTGTTTTTCTCTATTCAGTTGTGTTTTGGCAGTCGTGTTTTTAGGTTTTTTAACAACTTTTGTGTCTCCTTGGTACGACGATTGGCAGAATAGCAAAAAACTACATAAGTATGTGTTTAACAAGAAAACAAATAATTTACAGCAATTTGATAAGAATGGCCTTATTTGAAACTGGCTCACATGAACGTCTATTCTTGTAAATATGACCCTTTCAACGGTCATATTTCCATTGCAATTTCTAGTAGTTTCAGATTGCTACTGAACTTTTAAAATGTTATAAATTGCAGACTTTACTCTACTTGCCGTTTTCTGAACTTAATAAGGTTCTTGCAGACTTGTTGAGCATACACAATGTGGAAGCTGTTACGTTGCCGTTCACGTTGTTTGCCGAGACAGAAGCTTATCTACGAGGTGAATTGAATTCCGTTTGTGGATACGACTTTAAAGATGTCTTGGAACTTCTAATAACACTAATCTTTTACTAACATAATAGCCATAAGGTTTAAAAAAAAATTGTTAAATAAATAAGTGGAAAGGATATTATATATTAGTAGATATTTTTTCTATCACTATATGTTTTATTTTTATTAATAAATGGCAAGCCGCTCCTCCGATATGGTCTGATGAGTCTTCGGTGATTGATTTTTAATTGAATGTGACTAAATCACTTTCTACCAATGACGACACAAAATTAAACGACTTGCATACTCATCACAGTGATATTTATCACAAGTTCACAACCTTGTGTCTTACTACGTAATAGTCACAGCCCATTATGACTGCGGAGAAATTCAAAAGTAAACAAAGCTAAGTAACTTCTTATCGGTAGAACAAAGAAAATAGTACGGCACTGCTACTTACTAGGGCGACGGAGTTGTTGTTCTGTTGGAGCCACCGCAGTATGGCACTGGCTGTCGTGAAGTCAGGTCGTGGGGGCGGAGGCACTGCGTGTTGGAGCGAGCTGGCCAGTTGCTGTGCCAGCTCCAGGGCTCGGGCACGGGCCGCTCGTCCTGGCCCCGTCGTCGCTGAACCACCCGTACCGCCTGCCTCTGAAATATCAAACAGGATTTATTAAAACGAGTTTTTTTTTAAAATTAAACTTTGCTGTCCCACTGCTGGGCAAAGGTCTACTCCATACTTTTTGAATTTTCTTTCAGTTTTGTCTTCTTGGGCCAATCGGTCAGGAACGAGTCCAAAAATGAAAACATGAAGAATGATTTTTTGGGATGGGATTTTTCAGTACCTTAGGACAAAAAACTATGGCAAAAAGACCGATGTGGTAAAGGAAGAAACGATTAACCGAAATCTATCTTGTTTAGTTAGCATCCACTATCACATGTGGAATTCAAAACAAAGTTACATCAAGGACAAAGATGGGGGCAATGACATCACTGCAACTGTGCAACATAAGTATGACGCAATGAAGTACTATTTAAGTATTCATGCCGCGATATGTTAACAACTGCATTTCCACATGAAAACTTAGTCTTATGGGGAACTTGGACATTGTCCATACTAAGGTGAAAGATGTTTTTTTTACCTCATCTTATTATCGGTTAATTTTAACATACACCATACTTAAGCAACGAGAAACAATGAAAACTTCTAGGGAAGGCATAAAAGACAGACTAAGTACAAACTTAATTTGAACCTAAAAGGCTTTACAGAGTGGTAAAGCAGCGCAATAGATGGCGTTATTATGCATTTCGCAAAACGTAGACGAAATAAATGCGATTTAGAAAGAATTACACATATTTTTTTTTTTCTTTTTTTATATTTATACTAAGATGATGATATCTACGCAAGTTACATAGTTCGTTAGCTATGGTGTCCTCTAGCATATCAATACGACCAAAAAGCCTGAATCGCGCTATTATGATTTTCACAGTGCTTTGTATATAAGAAAAGAGCCATGCTGAACCGATGGAAGTGTACGCCTTCTGCTGTGTCGATACTTACTGGGCATTGATCGCTGCTCAATGCAGTCGCATCTGCTTAGTAAGAAAACGTCACGCATATCACGGTATAGTTTAACGATGTTAAACCGGCTGGCTTGTAGCGTGCGCCGACTCCCGTTCGCCCGGACGGCCGGCCGCGACGGTGAGGCTCGCGCACATTCCCTGACCGGCCTTTGCAATACGCGTTGTTAGTCTAGACACCGGGTTTAGAAGTCTTGAACACTTCCACGTGCAGGCGCTGACCACGTCAGGTGCCAGATTTTTGTAATTTTAATTTACATATTGCAAATCCACAATGAGTCGGAACTGTATAAAGACCAATGACATAGTGTCAACTAAGCTACAACTTCGGTACCATATCAATATCAGGTATTAAATAACCGAAAGCAACACCGCCATTCGATACATCGACGAGCTTCAATGCGCATTATTATTATGTAGGTAGGTATTGTATTTTAACAATATCACCTTCAATGTATTTACAAAACTCGCTCTGATAATAAATACGCGACCTCCAGCGCATATGCCAAGTTTTGATGTAGAGCGGGAGAGGGAATTAACAAACTTTTGCATTCACCGTAATGCGGAGTTAGGATTTGTTAATTTTTTTCCATGCGGGTCTGTCAGATGATTGTTTCAAAGCTCTCGTAACTTATAGAGATGTTATGTGAGCTTTCTATGGCGAAGATCCACTGTAGTGTATCTACAATTTTTTAGTTTTTTCGTTTTACTATTAACCTCCATCGGCTAGACCACAATGGTCTGAAGATGGTAAGGCGGTAACCCGTGTAGTCATCGCATCGGTTTGATTCCTGACCTGGATTAACCCGGTGGAGTTAATGCTTTAGGAAATCCTCACTGGCAGCCCAATGCTCGTAATTGTGACTGCTATACAACATGCTTGCCTACCTCTATGTGGAATTATCAAGCATTTTCAACAAAATGTGAGCCGAACCCACAGTAGGTACACTTGAATGTACTAAATATTCAGGAAAATTATTTGTACACAAGGTAGGTACCTATTACAAATGAGCCCTCTACTCCTCTTGATTAAAAATCTTACTACCTTTACCTACTCTTCTTGATTAACAAACTTAATCAGGAAGAGGTATCTAAGGCATTGTACCTATCGTTTATTTTACACAGGTAAGTATTTTGTTCGTCGCGATGTGGGTAGTAATAATAGAATGATATGGAGATTAGCTGAGATAGATTTAGAACGCGAAGATAAGGAAACATAAAATAGAATCTTATAAATCTCCATTCATTAACCACCGTACAGCCAGCATAAGCGCCACGACACAAATCTCTTCGAAATTACTCCACTCGCGCAAATTGCGCGGGGACCGAGTGAATTGCATCCGCCTAGGAACAATGGGGCTTTTGCTTCGAGCAAAAAAAAATCTTCATCATTTTACCCTTCGTTATAATAGTAGGAACGTTGCGATATCTTCATACCGCGCTACGCCAGCGCCACCGCATATAATATGAGCAGCTCTTTTATTTTCAGGTTTAAATAACCGGACACGTAATTAGCACATGCACACATGTGATCCCGCATTCAGGAGTTTAGAGTAATATTATTGTTGTGGTTTGGGACGGAGAGGAAATACGTATCTAAGCTAGGTAGGTGTGTAAAATGTGCATACGTTGCGGTATCTGGGAATCCGTAGCATCTGCATCGCCGAACAACCGCTGCGTACAGATATCCAGCAGCCACCACCTGGTCACATGTTCCGGTAAATGCCAACACCCCGGCATTGCAATCACATCAAACACTCATTTTAAACTTATCACTATTTCATACAACTTTCAAAGTCAGTTATGCTTTAGCTTTTCCGGAAATCACAAATTACGTATTTCATTTTTGATGACTGTTTCGGACACATCATCCTGTATCTACTTAAAATATTGGGGAAGATTACTAACACAAAACTAATAACACAGAAATCACAACAAAAAGAGTAACAGAAGCTTTCATGCGGTGCAGCGGGGAAAAACATTTTATTACGAACGCATAAATTTTCCCAGTGACCCGGTTTGGCTTCACTCAAAGGCAATTTTTACGTTTGACTCGTACGGTGCACTTTTAACATGTTTTCTTATTGAACTCTTAAGTGGCATACAACGGGAATGTAATTTTAAACGGAATAGTAATGTAATGCTTTTTTTTTTTCAAATATCTTTGGAGAGAGAAATTGTTGAAGAGTGGCTTAGGGCTTAGTTGAAAGCTCAGGTGCTTTTGTGGTCACAGAAATGAGTCAAGGAAAGCCGGGTTAACGTTAGACTTTTTGAAATCGTGATTTATTATTTCATTTGGGAGCGACGAGACGAATATCTCGCCAGACATTACTTCAATTTCTAAAAATGTTTAAAACAAAAAGCCTTGACAAACTATAATGAAGATTTTACTTGTCTATAAAGACGTACACAAGAGATAAGCCGCATCCATTTGGACTTAGTGGACACTGGGAGATGAAGGGTAGGGCTTACGAGCTCTGATGAAAATGTTGAACAAAAAATACGAATGGTACCTGTTGAACACACGGAAAATGGTATAAAAGAACCCACAAAGAGGGCAGTAATTACGAAACTTTCTAAGCTCAAAGAATAAAAATATATAGAACTAGTGAACGGAGGGAATAAGGTACACCATTTGTTAAAGAGAAAATTGTACTAGACGTAGGTCTGGCACCGTCATTAGTGCTAATATGACATCTACCTTATTGGGTACATGCAATAGGTGGTCATGTTGTGTCGTGCGTGACTGACAAGATAAACGTTTTATCTGTCTCGTTTAAAGATTGCGAAAATTACTATTGATTTTTAATAAGGGTTGTATGACATATCTCGTATCTTCTCCATCCAATTAAAATATATCTAGTTATTCAAATATCTACATGTCTGTGACCTTGCATATTTCAATTCAAAATGTTTCTACTAAAATAACTCTTTTTGCCTAATATTAACGCTACGATTACATAGTTCTTATTCTATTTAAAAAAGATCGTCTTATCATTTTAAAAGGAATATGAATTTGTAAGAAAGGTGACAAGAATATAAAAAAATATCATAAAAAGTAAACAAGGAGAGGAAAAACACAAAAGCTTCCTAGCAAATATTTGTGAAATAAGGATGCCAGAGATAAGAAAAACGCCTGAAAATTTAATCTTGACGCTATCCAACTGAGATTAAATTCTCTTGTTTGTGTTCATTATATCAAGAGAATATTCCAAGGCAGAATGTTACTAGTAGAGTATCATGGGAATATGTTTATAAAATTACACGGCCAAATTACCTGTAAATATTACAAAAGCTTCTACACCTCGTAAATTATGAACCTACGTACAAGAGATGGGAGGCCGATTATTACTGCTTTCACTGTGAAGGAAACTTTAATAATTTATGCAGAATGTAATCCAGGATTGATCAGTCTTAACAAAAGGATCGCGGTTTCAATCGTGGATACTCGGGTATTGCAAACTCATCTTGAGTTTTTTTATTTTTTTATTAAAAGAATCGATATTTATGATATCTTTTTATAAATGCAAATCACACGAAAATGTTTTGTTTGAAACATAAGTTTGAATATTTAAATTAGTGACTTCAACAAAATAATGAATAGGTTGCTCTGAACATAGTTTAATTCACAGTATTTAGAAGTGGGCGCAAAATAAGAACCTGTCATTCTGCTGAGCCCGTTGCTCTTTAAAAGCGTGAAATACCGCGACTCTCGATAAATAATAACGTATACAAAATATATCATTCCAATTAGCTTACTTGGGTTTAAAAAGATTAATGGGTTTGTTTTAAAGTAACGGTTAGTGTTAATTATTGTAACTAAATGCAACGTACAAAAGTAATTAAGTGATTAGTTGGTAACAATAGCGAGGGCAATTTTCGCGTGCCGATTATTCGCAAGGACGACGGAGCGTCCGCGGAGGCTGCGTGCGGGCGGCGGACTGGCGCCACGCCACCCTCTGTTCAACAGTTTGCACCCTCTCCCACGAAAATGTCACCCCTATTTCCTGTAAAGCCTACAATCCGCCTGTTACACTCGAAGATCATTCAAAATTTACTTCTCACGTAATTTATAAGTTAGTACTTTTAACAGACAACTACGCAGTATTAAGGATGGGCATCTAAGATACCTATGAATTCGAGAATTATAAAACTTTCGATAGAACTATGAGACCTCATAGTTACAAAAAATGAAGGAAAAACGTTTAATCCACTCCAACTAACAACAAAGCCTAGAATATTATCAGTATAATTTTGCAGTAGGTCACTAATTATCCTGTCACAATCAGTGCATAATATGTTTAATTATACCAAAAGTTGAAGTCTTTTCCTGAATTACATTACAAAATAATTGTATGAAAAAGAGAATTTTAGACTTTCATAGAAAGTTATTATTTCATCAAATATTTTAGCAGTCTCGAAACAACTAATAATTTCCAAAGAAAGGTGATTTATGATTAACATTCCTTAAAATAATAATAAAAAAAACACCCTGTATAATCCATTACCTCAATTTTTTTAAATTTTAAATACATTAAACAAAAAATTATTGTTTAACAACAACAATAATAATTCAATAATTTTGCCATTGGGTTATTATATTGCCATTATGCTCAATTTGCTAACCCTGATTGTCATAAATCTGTCAGATTGATAACATCATCGATTAAACAATAACATCAACAAAAATGTGTTTTGGAAATATTTACAGACAAAACTTTAAGGCGTCTTCTCAAGGCCCTAGTTTCACATTAGAAGGAACATATAAAATTACTGCGAAGGCAGATAGTATGATAGTATAGTATAATTTAATATACTTACATTTCAGACAGAGTTAATGAATATAATTATCAATGATTTAAATGTTCAATTTAACTGAGGATTTATGTCGGAATTTGACAGAATCTAAGTTGTTAAAACTGGCATTAATGGCATTAATGTTATACTAGTTGCCAGTGATCTACAGTATACATACTGATTCCAATGATTTCAGACGCCGATTTATCTCCAGATGCAAAAGCTGTGCAATGTGTATCAGTCAGTTGGACATAGTTAAACGGAAAGGATCCAACCCACACAGAGTTAGTTTTGAGATATTCAAGTTTTAAGATCAGATCGTGTTATGTGATCGTATGACCTGCCATACATATGGGTTGGTAAGGTATGGTCATAATGACATGATGCGTTGGGATTGTTTTTGTGATATTAAAGTTTTAACTACAAATAGTGTTTTGGTATACATAATCATCATTTATCATTCATTCATCATTTTCGACCATAGTGTGGGTTGGATCCTTTCCGCTTAACTACATCCAGTTATGAAACTGTTATCAGATTAGGTGGCCAATCAATACAATGTTAAATATACCTCAAGATTTGATATTTCGAAACATAGGTCTACACAAGACACTAATGTTTATTACGTCTATGGTTGAGTGCAGCATACAAGAGGCTGACTTAATTATGCTGCAAAGTTTATTGTTCCACTTCTTCCCAGCTAAAGGACTAGGCAGTAGTGAAGGTTGGGCATTTTGGGGGACTGTCTTATATAATTTGGAGGTTCAAAAAGTGCTGATTCTCAGCATAGTATTAATAAATGACTTATGGATTCATCACTCTTGTATTCAAGTCATTATCTAAAAAAAAAAACTGTAGGTACTTGAAAGGTTTATCAATGAACACTTAATTCTATATTATACAAATAATTAGGGGCAAATTGATGTAATTAGTGGTAAAATCAACCAGGAAGTTATTAAATTACATTTTAATTAATTACAGAGACAAGAATGCTAATTAAAATTATATAAGATCTTGACTCTGTAAACAGTGAATTAAAGATTAATGATTAATCACACACACACACACACACACATATGTAACACTACACCTACTTTACCCGAAGGGTTAAGCAGAGGTGTACCATCGTACACCTACCCATTTACAATTAAATAATACAATAATAATTTATATTTTTTAGGAGGAGGTGTGATGTGAGTATGAAATAATCCATAATTGAAATACCTACTCATTAACATTGTGTGTCTACAGTGTCTATGGAAAGTTGAGAACACGAAATAAGAAAGTTATCATGAGTAACTTTTGGCTGAGGTTATTGTTTTTTTATCAACTATATCAGTTTGCTCTTTCTACTATTAATCTCATAGTATCTCACTCAACTCAATTTTAGAAAAATTTCAGTCATGCTAAAGTTAAATATTATCAAGTAAAGACCCCAATAATCGATGAACCGTGAAACTTATCACAGTGAATGTTACTTGCTGTTGAAACCTATTAAATAAGAGATGAGGATGCTCTACAGACAATTTAGTCTAAATTATTTATAGCCAATTGTACTTTACCGGCTATAATCCCATCCATCTGCAGCAAAGCAGCTTCCAATAACTTCGATGGATCAGATTCTGGCGAAGTCGGGTTATTATCGCCATCAAGTTCTGTTGTTTTTCCCATTACACCGTCAGTAATTTGTTGTGTATTCTTAAAGTATGCTATAATTTACTTTGTTACTTTTATGATAGTTACTCAAAGTTTATAGAATTATTGGAAAAAGTTAACTTTTTGTCAACAAAACTTTGACTTGACATTTCTTCAATACTTCCGTTTTTGACAGAATGACATGACATGGCTGACATTTTCTTTATTTGGCAGTGGCAGAAAGCGGTACAGCCTACGAAATCACTAAACAGTTTATATTTTTTTTATTAGTGAGAATGTATTGGGACCTACATAATAATTCTGAATTGAACTGAATAATAACTATACTTTAGTGAAGCAAGCAAGGCGACATAAATTCATTGTTTAGTGATATAATGCGTAACATACAAGTTGGATTATGCGATTCAAAAACTGTATGGGAACCACAATGGGTCGGCAGAAGCCCAGCCCAACCCCGTTACTTTCAAATGTTGCTAACCATGCACATGTGACCGGTGTAATCTCTATCGCTCTGCTGAAACTCAGACTTTGGTCAAAACATAGAAGCACAGAGGAGTTTATTAAGTGAGTCAAAACATTGAGCAGCAAGAGCGCGGCAAAAACCACGCGGCGTTTTCAGGACACATTTCTGCCGCGCTCTAGTTAGGACAAAACCGACGAATGTTTACAAAAAATGTTTGGCCGCGGTAGGTAGACAGCAGCGTTCGCGCGCGGCAGTCGTCCAATCAGAGCGCGGCAGGCCGCGCACGCTTGCCGCTTTATGTTTGGACACACCTTAATAGATTGAGAAGGTTAGAGCCACTAACCCCCCTCCCCATATGAAAGAAGATAATTTAATTTACGGACGGTAAATTAATTACCTTCCTTCGCGTCTCCTGTAAAGGTTCCATTCTGTACAGGAGGCAACTGCAGGCGACACGACGTTTTCTATGAATTTCTATGACACGTCGTTGGCAGCTATGGGCGATCAACAGGCGACACGTGTAGCCCGACCGCAGACCAGTAGTGCCGCCAACGCTCAAACGATAACAGGTTTTTCTATCTTGTATCTACCGACTAGAATACCTCCTGCTGCCGCCTGCGGGTTCAGAATCATGACTGCAGTGACATGACGCCGTCACGCCGCAAAACGTCGCCTGCAGTTGCTGCCTGCGGTCGGGTACGGAATGAACGACTTGTTGCAAATTATGGATCAAAACTGCAAAACTTGTGTGGAAGAGAAAATAAAATTGCAATTTCTGTCTATCATCTCCTGTAAAATAGTCTAGAATCCAACCTTAGGTTATTTTGTGTTAAGTAAGTGCAGGGGTGGAACCAATTTTGATGACGATGAGTAGTAGGTTCCTATTCCCAGGTAGGTAGGATCTACTGTTCAACGACAAATCGTCGATGATATGTAATATCTTATTCACATAAATTCAAATGTGAACTAGATCATTTATCCTCTTTGGCAGATAACCTCCGAATGCTAAATCGATTTTGCTGTAAGTAATATTTTGGGAAAGACGCTGCTTTTAATTATATGTACGGTCAGCAACTAAAATCGATACTACTACTTTCATCATCTAAATTAAGCTCATTGATACGCTGTTTTTCTACATTTTATAAAAGTATCCTATGTCCTAACCAAATCATGGTCTACCCATGTGCCAAATTTCATCCAAATCTGTTCAGCCATTTTAGCGTGAAAGCGTAACACAAACAAACTCACTTACGCATTTATTATATTTTATGATAAAGTTTTACACCCGGTTTCTGGAACGAAAATTATTGTCGTGTAAAAATTATACGCAAATCAAGCGATCTGATAGGCTGTTGATGTTTCAGTCAACCAATCACAACAGATAACGGGAGGTTAGCAAATTTTTGAGTTGATTGATTTTCGTTCCAGAAACCCGCGTTATAAAGCTAAAACTTCATTTTTTAGCGTTCCGTAGTCAACAGTAACCCTTATAATTTCGCCATATCCGTCTGTCTGTCTGTACGCGGCTTAGCTCAGAGACTCTTAGTACTAGAAAGCTGTAATTTGGCATGGGTATACATATTAATCACGCCGACAGTGTTAAAATTGTTCTTGGGATAAATTTATCCCAACTACGGAACCCTTCATTGTGCGTGGTCCGACATGCACATGGCAGTTTAAAAAAAATAAAATAAACAAACATAAATATGAAATAACATTTCTTAACTTTTCACCCCACACAGAAAATGTGTATTGTTTATTTGGAATAGATATTTATTATATAGTGGTGGTCAGGTGGTTTTATCGGCTTCCGTTGCTGACCAAACAAGCCGTTATGGAAGTCGGAAAACTACATAGAGGAGGGATGGGTGCAGTCAGCTATTTTCTGTATTTTTTTGTAGATGTGGTAGGCAATATGTAGAGTAGAAATTTTCATGTTCACAGTAGTACTAATTAACTTGAAATCAAAGTAGATTCTTATCATGATTTGCAAACACAAACTCAGTCTTACACAATACAGTACAAATTCCATTGCAATAAAAAAGCTTGCACCTTCAGTAATGGTTACCTACTCAAAAACAACACTAAAGTAGATAGTTGAGTAAGTGGGAAAGAATGCAGGTCTTCTAAGATTATAAATTCAAGTATAGTCCTAGTTAGTTAGGTACTGCAGAATGGAGGAAGATAATTGAGAACAAATTAAAACAGGAATTACTTAATAAAACTAAAATAAAACCTTCTTTTGTATGTCATAGTTTATTAATATTTCATTAGACCCTTTACCAAATTATTATAAAGTAAATAAATAGAACTACATATTCGGTAGTAAGTACCATTTGTTTATAACCCTTAATCGTCACATAAAAACGACAAGAGCAATTTTTATCAACTGCAAATAAACTTTTCTATGAAAACAAGCATAACAGCCACATTGTATATAATGTATTCTTCTATACATAAATAAATAACATTCGATTTGATTTCCCAGATTCTAATAGGTGTATATATAAATTTAAATGTGACAATTTAAAAAATGCACACTTCTAAATAAGATTTAATATTTATATAATGATAATATAATCAATATTAAACTATTGATCTAAGGCACAATCTGCTACAATTTGATATAGTAACTATCACTCATAATTCCAAACTGGTTCCTCGTAAGTAGTAACCCTATGTTATATTAGTTCAGTTTGATATTATTTCTCTTAATATTGATATCATAAAGTAACAGAAAAATATCAACGACAAATTCAATCTGCTTATAGTTACTAATTGCTTTCAACCTTGTTAATTTCTCTATCTTATATTACATACATAACAACTTAAAATAAAATTATAATGTTGGTAAGCTGTGTTTTGGTATTAAGGTGAGGATCGCTACACTAAATACTCTGCTTTTATTATTACATAATATATGGTGTATATTATAGTGTTCATTTAAGATACAACCAAATCTATCCGTTATTGTAAGTCACTCTGCTTTAGTGTCAAAGTAGGAATCTTTTTTTTTACTAAAATGACATTGTTCAGTTAGGAAAAAGTTCCCAAAATGTTACTTTAAAAATACTGTTTGTATCTACACGATTGATGATATAATTTTAGGTCAACAATATTCTAAAACAACGTCGAATACTTTACAGTTTACAATTTGTATTACTACCACACAAAAAAATAAAATATTTACTTCAAACCGCAACAATCAACAATGTTATTGCTGCATTGCAAATAAATCAAACAAGAACCACTGCATAACACGAGGTTGCAATTCATTTAACGAGTTCTATGTTGATTTTTTAACAATGCAAACATCCATGTAATAGAAGTTAAATAAATACAACTACATCTTTAAACCTCTGCATTCTGAAAACATTTTATATTTAAGATCTGTTCTTAATTACACCTAGAATCTATAAAATATATTACTCTATTAAATATTAAAGGCAATATCTATCATTAGATATGGACGGATTAAGTAAAGGCGCCCAACGGGGGTTACCGATTAATAATATTAATAGCTCTTAAACTAAACCTACACTTGTATTAACATTAATTGCGGCGCGCCGGGACCAAAATATATAATAAAACATTCAAGTTCTACATAACCAACAATTGAAACAGCATAATATAAGAATCTCTATAAATAAATATGTGTTGCTCATTTCAGGTAACTCACTATGTCCATGCAACTCACGGACGGACTACCGCGTGCGCCGACTGCTAACCTAATACCAATGCAATAACAAAACAAAATAAACTTCGTTGGTAAACATAATTTCAGTTCCATCTAAGTCAATTTAGTAAACTTATCAGGCAAGACCACAACCGATATTAAGTACTTAATTGCTAAAGGAATGTAAATCTCAGGTTAAAACAAAGAATGGAACGGATTCACCGATGTTATGAAATACGAATACGTTGTACAAAAAATGTACCTAAAAATAGGAAATAACATCTATATTATATACGACGCTTATCTTCCTAATTTCGTTAGTGTGGATAGTCTAAAAATTTGATTGATTAAAATCGTAATCCGGATTATGAAAAAAAGTTTTTTTTTAAAGTTAAAAGTTTAAAAGATAATTTTGTAGTATTTGCTACAAAAAATGATGACAAAATCGTTTACCACAAAGTTGAGCATTTCTCTTAAAATAAATTATTTACCTATTTTGATTAATCCATAAAATAAGGAGCTTAGAACTCAACACTGATTAACCAATCTGCCAGGTTGAAATTTTATATAATATTCATAAATAACGAATCTATCTTAACAGGCACCAATATAAGCACATGCAACTTTCTGTGGAGTATTTCAAACTATGAAAATGTATGTGAACTAATATTATTATGCTTTTGTGCGAGTACAACACTCAACATGCTCCGTGCTTGAGCTTAATTGAGCAAGATGTGCTAAGTATAGCCACTCGTTAATTTGTTGTTTAAGTTACAACATTTTAAACTAACTTTATTTTGTTACTTTTATCTCAAATGGAACTCGAAACAGAAAGTGCTTTTTGACTACGAACAGTAGATTGACTTTTTAAGTACATAATGAAATTTATAATTCTAAGAATGTTAAATATGTAAGTATTTTAGAAAAAAATAAATAATAACAACAAAATAATTTAACTTGTACATTAAGTATTAGTCGTGGACTTGCATCACATGCACTTTATAAAAGGAAACATAAATAAAAACGGAATGTAGAATTTATAATTCCTGTCTGTACACAATCACAATAATTAAACCATCACGGATATCATAGGCTTTGCCTTTCTATAACTTCTCAACAGCGAAATGTAAAAATATATATTAATTTGTACACTCTTCACCATAAGTTTTATTTTAATAAACATTTGTAAAATTCACTATCGCACCAAAATACTCTAACATGGATTTTTTTAAATCACGGTAATGTACAGTTAAGTACTTCAAGACAAAAAATAAATAAAAAATATTTTTAAGATAATTTGAGTAGGTAGTTACTTATTCCCCACCAAAGACTGCACAATTTTCGTCAATCTCACAAAATGGAATGTATACGTCATAATTTGGAATGTAAGTAATAACAATTACTGCTGAATTTCAGCTTATTTTATAAGTCTTATTATAACTCAAATTTATTAGACACGACCTCGTATTAAGTTTTTTTATAACCATCTCATATCCCTTTTTTATTTAAGTACTAAAATATCCATATAAATATCTTCGCACATTAACTATTTTAACCACTAAATATACCTTGACATAATTTGCACTTTAAAAATAAACAATAGCTTCGGGGGGACGTTCAGCATATAGCATATTCGAAGCACTTCAACATACAGTGCTTGCTTTAAATAAGGAATGTAGTACACACACAAAACAAGATGAGAGAAACAATTAATTGTATCTAATAACCGTAAATATGTTAAGTTTAACGTGTAGTATCTTCGAAGTGCTTACGGACTATGCACACATAGCATACGAGAAGTGCATCATCAAACCAAAAGTCAGTGATCGAACGGCCCCCCTGCAAACAGTCATTGATGGCTCTTGCTCAGGAGGTGGGAGTTGAACTCGTACACGTTGCAGCACTGCTCGCCGCAGATGTTGCACTTCCAGGGGTTAGAGTCGCAGTGGCAGCCCTTGTGGAGGAAATACAGCGTGGAGTCCGGGAAGGTGATAGAGCAAAACGTACATACGAGAGACGAAGGCAGCATGGCGGCGTCCCCGTGCGTCGACGTGATCATGCCGCCCTCGGACGGAGAGGCACGAGAAGCCTGTAATAAAAACAACAAGGCTGAAGTGGGACATTTAGGCATAAACGAGAGAACAAGTACTACTCTCTAATCCAAATTCAAAAGATTATGTTAATTCTTAATGATTGAACTCGACATAAACGTACGCTAGAGCCCCGAGCGCGTCCACGAGCAGAGATGCGCCGGCGCAAATCTTCTCTTAATAAACTTTTTAGCGGTGACACCTTGATCAGAGATGACAGACTCGAGGATACGCCTCGTTTATCGCCCCCATTAGTTTCGCCTTCCCGCATATCGTTATTGCCTGATTCTTCTTGAGTGTTGGGTTCCTGAAACATTGAAAAACAAAACATTATTGTAGAATTTTATACCCTAAAATTGATGTCATTAGATAATTTTAGTATTAACTTAGGATGGATGAAATGGGGATAGGTCACAGGAACAACTTGCGACACCCAACCCCCAACTTAAAGGGAAAAATCTACAAGTCCGTGATAAGGGCGTACTGTATGAATCGCAATGCTGTGAAGAAGACGGATGAAAAAAGATTGCATGCAGCGGATATGAGAATGTTGAGATGGATGATTGGAGTGACGAAAATTGATAAAATTTGAAAGTGGGACCAGTGACAGAAAAGTTAAAAGGAAATCGTTTGGCTTGGTATGGGCACGTGATGAGGAAGGAGGAAACGCATGTGTCTATATGAGTGATGAGGGCCAAAGAAAAGATGGATGGATTTTGTGAGGAATGTTATGAAAGAGAAGGCAGTGAATGATAGCGTGACGGTTGACAGGGGAGAGTGGAAGAAGAAAACGTGTTGTGCCGACCACACGTAACATGTGACAAGGGCGACAAGATGATGATGACGAGATAAGTTTAGTATTACTGCAAAATAATACTAGCTTCTGCCCGTGACTTCGTCTGCGTGAAATTTCTTGATTAAACATAAAATATATCCTATATCATCGCATCGTCCTCGGTTTTTGTTTTTGCTCGGCTCCTAAGGGTCGTAACCTATTCTAGCCTTCCTCAAAAGTTGGGCTATCAAAATAATGCAAAAAAAAAACGCTTCAGCTGTATTAAATTAGTATTTAGGGAATAGGGGAAAAGTGTTACTTTAGCCGCAGATTAATACAGACGGTTCACTCCGCAAAATCATTTAAATAAAAAGCGACTCTTGCTACAACACAATAAAGTGCAATTCAGGTTGCACAGCGGTAACCTACCTACAGTTATATTCACCTAGAAGTTGCCTCTCTTTCTAACGCGTAACTCTTATAGCTTCTGACTACGTTACGCTCACTGAATTGACAAGACGAGCTCGTCGCTTGTAGCGTCATACCTAAAATGCGGAGTGCGCCGTCTGTACTATTCTGTGCTTTAGCATGGCTTACCTGTTTTATGGGTATCAGAGTGATGGACGGAGTTATGTTGGTAGGTAATCCAGCTGATAGGGAGCTGCTAGCGATTGCGCTATCGCCGGATTGTGGTGAGCTGGGGCCTTCGCCGTTCATGCGCGATTCTATAACACATTGGAATATGTCAATTTACTGGTCAAGCTGGTTGTGCACAACCTAAACTTAAAGTATTGCCATCTTTTACTTGCAGGTAAAACAAGAAAGAGACGGAAGGAAGATTATAGCTGCAGGTTTAACTTTTAACTAAAATCTTACATATAATTCCTCATAACACCACCTAAAAACGTGTTGTCTCATTCTCAATCTGCTTGGTAGATAAAGATAGCAATACCTCATTATAGCTTGGTCCATAAGAATAAGTAGCTCAACTTAAAACGACGACTTTAAATGTTACTTGAAGGTAACTTTTTTGTAACTACAAGAAAAATAAAAACCGAATAAAACAATACTAGGTTTCAGTAGAATAATTTTTCCTGTTTTGTGCATTTTTAACAGGTTATTTCGAAGTCAGACGTAATTTTTTTGGGTACAAAATTTTGTTTTTATCCGCGCAAGCGTAACAGGAATGCCAACATTACATTATAGGCAAATCATTTCTGATAAATGGTCTCCATATTACAGTAGTAAATAATGCTCAATACTTATAAGACTTGACTATCTGATTCGCTTTTATCGAAAACTGTACTTTATATAAGCCATTAATCAGTTATCTATACACACTCCCGCATAAGAGCTTCCTATACTCCCAATAAATACCTTATAGATAATTTATTCCCACTTTAGGAAATAAAAAAAAATGATTACAGAATATTTTCATAGTTACCTGAGTTGCCTAAATGGTTTTGTCCTGGAGAAAAAGTCTCGTTATTGTCGGCCATAGAAATCTCAACATGTGGGGTCAAATAGTGCATGGGTGGTGTTGCATTATCCACAGAGCGGGCGCCATTGCTGTCACCGCTATCTGAGTATGTAGCAGCAACAGAAACTGATAGGCTGGACCCTAACGCGCCGAGGGCGTTGATAGCACTGGGATCCATTGTACCATCAGAGTATGCGGCATTGGCGATACCCGCAGCAAGGAGAGATACTGAAGAATTGTTGCCTGGACCAGGGTTGTCCAAATCAATTCCATGTCTGTAAAATAAAATACCGAGTCATGGGAGGATTGCATTGTTGTATTATCTTATTCTTTTCGTGGTGTTAGAATTTTAAAGCCGCCCATGGGTCTCTGACTAGGCATCACTTGCCATCGAGAAATATCTCTCAGGCATGCCGGTTTCCTCACGATGTTTTCCTTCACCGTTTTTGAAGCAAGTGATAATTATACAATACGCACATGTATGCGAAAAGTCAGAGGTGCATGCCTTTGATTCGAATTCGAGACTAACTTGGCAGTCTGACGGTCACACCACCAGGCTATCACTGCATATGTTTATCTGATAATTTGTAACATGATATATAGACAATACATTTAAAATAAACCAGTCACAAGAAAGGTTACTGTTAGCTAAATCAATCAGTAATACATTAGAACGATTCGCGAGACGAAAGCGTCACGCCTGTTTAAATATTTAAGTAAAGAAATTGAATTACCTGTTAAAGAAGTGAACCCTGAGGCTCTTCATGGTGGGGGCGCGATAACTACACAAGGGGCAAGTTTTAACGAGGTCATGCTGTCCAACGTGTTCGTTTTGGAAGTGCGCACGCATGGCAATTTGGCGCTGGAATCCTCGGTTGCAGATTGGGCAATGATACGGCAAGCTCTTGGTGTGAGTTGTGAAATGTTCTGCCAAGTGATCTTTCCTGAAGAATCTTTTTTGGCAAACGCGACATTCGTACGGTTTTACTCCAGTATGCCGCATTTTGTGTCGGCGCATGTTGGCGCCATTTGAAAACTTCATGTTGCACACGTCGCATTCAAACAGCTTTCTGTGAGGTCGGGGGTCGGCGTTTTGTGCAGCTGCCACATTGTTGTTGTCAGGGGAACATTGGGCCATGTGGGTGGTTAGGGCTCGACTACTTAAAGTACTAAAACTATTGCATGTGGTACATTTTAACAATGTACCACCTCTTTTTGGAGTTTCTTTGCTGTTGGTGGCCACCTGAAAATGTTAATATCTTATGAACACTACTGCCAGAAGGAATGCCAAAATAAATACTGAATTGAGAATGTAGTTATAGAAAATAGTATTATAGAAATTAGTTTTGACAGCTGTATTTTACACTAGCTGCGCCCCGAGGTTTCACCCGCATAAGTCTGGATCCTGTGGAAATTTCAGGATAAAAAGTATCCTAACCCAGGTCATGGTCTACCTAAGTGCCAAATTTCATCCAAATCTGTTCAGCCGTTTTCGCGTGAAAGAGTAACAAACAAACAAACTCACTTCTGCATTTATAAAATTAGTTAGGATTATTATTATTAGTTAAGATGAATTAGATTTCTGGTGGGAACAACAGTGCATACTGTTCTAAATCACATGATGCAACTTCATAGTGTTAAGTCTAAAGATCACTATGGTTCACAGCCAAAGAGTAGTAAAGACTAATTATTTTCCTCATTTACATGACATGATATTGATATAAAACAATCTCAACCCAACTCATTGCTGCAGTAGTTACAAGCATAGGATGCTGAGTGATACATCTTGAGTTTAAATATATGCAAGAAAAAAATAAAAAAAAGAATTATCCAGTTTTCAGTAGAAGAGGATATTATTCAAAGAATTAAATGGCAATAACCACTCTAAAAATGGGACAACTGCATTTTAATAGCGCCAAAAGTAGCAAGTCATTAGTTTTAGGTGAAAGTACAGATAGCTGATGGTTAAAGGTAATAAAAATTTAGGTCACCACTTCATAACAAATAGCCTAATAATGTATTTAACCGATAGGTCTGATAAAATAGACAGCATTTTGATGTTCTTTTGCAAAGTTAATACTAATTGCCTAGATGAAACAATAATTTCAATTTAAACTGTTTGAGTATCTAGCTATCTACTTATTACGGGTTGGGAAAGGGACTGAACAGGCTAGAAAAAAAAAGTCCTATGTTGGTCAAAATGAAAATTTACGTCCAACAAATACTGGCCTTTTTTAGTTTGCAATAGTGTAGGTGTGACATACTTTTAAGTTATGCGCCCAGATGAGAGAGATACTTTTTTAATACACTTGTTTTATTGTTGAATCCTAGCAAACTTGAAATCAATGCCACAGACCATTTGCATACCAATTAAGCTATATTATTATTTAGCACAAGATAATTTCTAAAACATTATTTTATTATAATTTACATAATATTACATTGAAATTAATTCTACTTAGAAAATGCAGATTAGTATGAAAAACTTATTGTTGTTCTCAGAATTCATTATATAATTTCAAAATAATGGAATTTCAATTGTTTTATGCAAGGATAACTAATTTGTTTTAATGATCAAGTATGTAATGCAATCCTATAATGATTAGAGTATCATTATCACTAATTAGAATTTATGTCAATAACTGTTATAGGAAAACCTACTTGTAAGTTGATTGAAACCTTTTTAAATAATAAATGCAATGGGAATGCATAAAATTAATAAACACCAATGCTAAAATATTTTTGTTATACTGTTAACTTGCCCCAGTTATCCAGAGACAAGTTTTGATGTTGGATATTTGACTTTCTCCTTTTTTGTTAATTTTACATGCTTTGAATAATGTTGTGTTGATAAAGCTATCTTCTTTCTTAAAGCTATATAAACCAAACACAATACAAATATAATAAATAGGTCTCAAAAGTCATCTCTCACAATGATCCAGCAATTATTGATAAGGAATAATAAGTTCATCAATGACACTTATCCCTAAACTGACCTGTGTAATTTTTTTAACAACATTACTTACATTTTAATTAATTAGGTAAAGCTGACTGGCTTATAACTAAGTTACAGTTAACAGATGAGCTTACTAACCGGTTCATTTTTGACTGCAGATAAATTCGGTGACACGGTGCCGGAATCGGCCTCTGTTTCCCCTTTTGATGACATCACATTACCATACAGTAGGCTTTCTGATCATCACTCTCCCGCCTTCCAAGACTACGAAAACATAAACACGTCAAAACAAAAACGAATCGAATAAACTTAAACGTTAATTATCACAATGCACACTAAACAACGACCCAAACAGCTTTAAAACACAAAACAAGTTGTTTCTCATAAGAATGGCGAGGTGACCCATTTACGAAAACATACGAATTATCTACTCACGATATATTACTTTTTATACACTATCTATCGTATATTAGGTTTAATACCATATTCCATGTATTGTATAAGAATTCAAGTAGCTAAAACACACAGTAATAAATCACAAACTCACGTTAGCTTGATACGTCGACAACCAGAACAGCGGTATTTTAGGGAGAGATCGCTATGTGGCCTAATTCAATGCTTGAGTTCGATGCACAAAATACGTGTTACGCGTATAACTGTAAATGCATAAATAAGTGGATCCCCGTTTCGATTGTGTTATTTTGGCTTTAATATGCAATGTCTGTATTTACTATGAACTAAGAAGGAATTTCCTAATGAAATTAAAAACTTTTAACCAAAACCATTTTGATAAAAAACCGAACACCTGTAAAGTGTTTTTTTTTTCTTCTCTGATATTTTTCAATATGGCAACATAATAAAGATTATGACGTCAAACTGATGAGTGTTGAGCCCACAGAATACAACGACCACAGAGCTCATACTACGGTTGAACGGGATGAATAAAATTACGGGTTGAACCCATGGTTGAGCGGTGACAGCTGTAAAATTTTCTCTGTCTACGGTTGACCACAGAATACTATTATCCATGAAGCTATAGAACTTCATACTAATAACATAAGGTTGACAGAGAGTGACTCCGCGCCACCACTGAAGTCCGGCCGGCAGAAAATTGTGGAACAAATTTTTTTTGCGGATATGATATTATGCAATTTGATGCAATGACACGGACACTAGCGCCGCGTCTATCGGACTTGAGTGGTGGTGCGACTGCGGACTCTAGCTTTCTTTATCTACGGGTTGAACCGATGCACCCATGAAGAACCTCTCTTGCAGGCTCGGCTCACCAAACAACTTTTTATTTTCTATTCGTTAACTAAGTAAACAAGAAATCATTAATAAATATATCAACATTTATTACGAATAACATAAATAAAGTTAAGTTTTAGGTTGCAAACTCGTAAGATAAAAGCTTTTTTCTCAAACTCTATATACCAATGAATATAATGTGTTTCGAAAAGGTAGGTGGCAAATTAGATCTGGTCATCCGGCGTAGCTACCCGTTAATACGTGAATACGCGGCGAGACGCCGCATTTTGCTTACTGCTGAAATATACTAAGCGCGCTGTTTTCGTCTGGTACTTTTCTGAATGGTGTCGCTGTGTCTGTGAGATATCTGCCATCTACCATGGTTGGTAGCACTGTGTTCTGTCAGCTGAAGCTCAGCTGCCACTGTCACTGTCAGATGTACAAGTACAACCAAACTGTACTCTGACAAAATAGAAGACCTCAAATACATTTTAACATTGTGAAATACTGTGCACTTTTAATCTTATTATATCATTAACGAATAAAGTACTTTGCGGTTACTGTGCCCTTCGACACTCATTTGTAGAATGATCATTCGCTACATCAATAACTAACAAGCAAAGAAAGTATTATGTTTGGCACGTAAAGGGTAAACAACAGTTACGTTTTTATAATGTGTTCTTCCACAATTGTAACTTTTTTGAGACAGTGGAGACTTTGGATTAGGCCTTTCTTGATCGCACTTTATGTTGTATTAATTATAGTATTAGTACCAACATTAATAGCCCATTCAATAAACAATGGGTTCAAGAAATCCGATCAAGGGTCTTTGGTTGGTGGAGGATTTGTTCTTCTCGCCGTACCTATCTCCATATGGCAAATAACACAACATGTTGTTCATTATACCAAGCCAATATTACAAAAACATATTATAAGGTAAGTTATATTATTTGATAATAACATTTATCCAATAACAGCACAAAACTATCCAAATTATTGGAAACTTGTTAACAACCAATTATTAATGACATGCAAACTGTTTTTACGATCATTAATGTGTAAACGATTTAAAACAGGTAGGTTAACAACATGCAAATATACTTAAATTATTGGCAATGTTAAAATATTTTTGTTTGATTTTTTCAGAATATTGTGGATGGTACCAATATATGCTTTAAATGCCTGGATTGGCCTGGAATTCCCAGAGCAATCAATTTATGTTGATTCTCTAAGAGAATGTTATGAAGCTTATGTAATTTACAATTTTATGAAATATTTGTTGAACTATCTAAATGAAGACCATGATTTGGAGGCACTCTTGGAAACAAAGCCTCAAGTGTATCACATATTCCCTTTATGTTGTTTAACACCATGGGAAATGGGAAGGTAAGAAACATTGAGCAGTTGTTAGGTTTCATTTAATTAGGCAATTTTTTTCCTTCATCCTTAAAATATGTACAATCATAGTTATTTATTACTCCAGCTGCACATACATGTATGATTTATGTGACTCACATCAGCCATCCCAAATCAAAACAACTTATACAACATTATCATTTTGTTTTTTTTTTTTTTATAGTCTAGTTCTTACCTTTAATTAATCTTCAAAGTAGAGAGTTAATTGTACAGCTGTTCATTCACATTTACAGGTTTACAGCTTTTAACCAACCTTTTAAAACACATGTCATACAATGTCTTTTGAGTATAAATTACTGTAACACAATATTATATATTGTGGTTAGAAATATGGAAAAAAAGAAGTATGTAAACAATGTAATATGTGGCATTCTTCAGTTTCTATCTGTATCATTATGTATTATCACTTATAATAATATTGTTGTCTATTTTGGTAGCTCAATGACATGACATCACTAAAAACAGTCAAGCATTGAGCACATGATAAAGTAATTGTTATTCACAAACCTAGTGGATGATAAAAACAATGCATTACATGTACATAAATATATGTATCATCCCGGTCATGTATATCTAACCACTTTGAAAGCAAAATCACATGCACACTACCCTTTTTTTTTTTCATAGGTAAGCTTTAAAAGTGGCCGAGTGCTGCAAGCAGGAATAGTCCTTACGGTGTTCAGATATGTGTGTCCGTGATAGTACATGTAATACACAAATTAATGTATACAAATACGCCATTGAGTGGTGACAAACAATTTTAATTACACTAATATACTATTACTTTTATATAAAGTAGATTTTTATGTTATTTTTTTTTTAATAATAATTTTATTAATTATATTATATTTAACTTATAATAACACATACATACTCACACCTTCCCATGGCTAGGCAGAAACTACAGAACACCAACTTTTACTATAATATTAAGTTATTTATTTGTTTCAGAGAATTTGTCCATAATTGCAAGCATGGAATTCTTCAATACACAGTAGTAAGGCCCATAACAACAGTTATATCAATGATATGTGAATTGTCCGGGGTTTATGGAGAGAGTGACTTCAGCCCAAAAGTTGCCTTCCCTTACATGATAGCTATAAACAATCTATCACAATTTGTTGCCATGTATTGCCTTGTTTTGTTCTACAGAGCAAATAAAACTGAATTAAAACCTATGAAGCCTATTGGTAAATTCTTATGTATAAAAGCTGTAGTCTTCTTCTCATTCTTGTAAGTTTTTTTTATCTAATTTGCATTGTTATTGTTTTTTTTTAAGTCATCATGAATAATGTATAACTTCTCATGTTCCAGCCAAGGAGTAATAATTAACATATTAGTCTATTGCGGGGTGATATCAACTATTTTTGATATATCAGATTCTGATAAGATAAAAATCATGTCTTCTAAGTTACAGGTAAGTTTCCCATACTAATTTAAATAAATTCAACATTTAGAAGCCATATAACAACCAGTTGTCCTTGAAATCTATCACCAATTCTCCATAGTGTTGAAACAAAATTCTAATTTGCTGTTGAACTTTAAAATATAATTCATTAAAATAACTTTTCTCATAAATATATTTTTTTACAGGACTTTTTGATATGTATAGAAATGTTCTTAGCAGCAATAGCTCACCACTACAGTTTCTCTTACAAACCGTATGTGTCTCCACAAAACCCGTCGCCATCATGCCTCGGATCTTTCCTCGCGATGTGGGATGTGTCTGATGTCAAGAGAGATATATCTGAGCACCTTGGTGTCGTTGGTATGTTGCAACATAATGTACCTTAATATTATGAAACATTGAGAAATTATGAAAACTTGACGCCACCTATCTGATTACTTAACATATTTTCGTAAACGATTAAAACTAATGTTTCATTTTGATAGTTCAACAACATTCATTGCGTTATTTACGTTGTTGAACAGAACTTTTTTTCGAACTTATGTAGCAATGGATTAGCAATCTTTTTCAAAACGAATCAGATTCTGATTGATCGTGTATTACGCAATTAGGGTACAGGCTAATATATGAATGAATACCAAAATTATTCACAGAAATCAATTCAAAACCATAGCATTATTTTATCATGTTTGAACTTTGAACACTAATGGATCACGATTCAATAGAAAAAAAAAGAATCGATATAAATTGATACAAATGACGTAGTAATCAATTGACGGTCTTCATCGCAAGCGCGACTGCTGCAGCGTAAGGTCCTGGGGTCGAATACCGGTTGGGTAGTGTTATTGGGTTTTTCATTAGGATAGTCTCAGTAGCAGCCAGCCTAGTCTAGTTCTGTGTGCAGTTAATAATAGCAATAAGCTCGCTCTATATAAAATAACGGTTAAAATGTGGGATCCAATGTACCTCTGCCTATGCTATCGTGGAATACAGGAGTGATATTGGTGCCGATTCTCTTGTCACAAATGCCTCTAAACTAAACTAAAAATCACTAAAATTTAGTTTATTCCTGTCAAACGACGATTTCCTATTCTGAAATAGACTAAAGTAACACAACTTAACTATATTTTAGTTTGACAGCGCTAAGATAGTACTGAGTTTTTAGTTTAGTGAAAATGGCAATTTTGCTATTCTGAATATGACGTTTTTCACCTAAAATTTTGGTTGTAAAAGACCAAGTCAGACTAAACCTGACAAATTTTAATCGCGATTAAAATGGTGTGGTATAAAATAAGTTGTTATGAACTAAAATTCACACCAACATCTCGACTTCACGTGCAAAAACAGTACTGTATTTATTTTTTCTTTTGCTTATATCTCGAAAATGGTGCGTCCTATCGCAAAAATAATGAAAATTTCGACCCCCTTTATAAAACTCTTAAACACCTAACACTCAACACGTAGGTAATATTTTTTTCATATTTTCCATACAAAAAAATAAAAATTCCATATAAAGCACGTCGAGGCTACACCACATACGCACCTCCGGCTCTAAAAAAAATCACCGATTAGGGCAAACCACGGGTACCACGTGGATTCACGATTGTCAAATTCTATTTTAGTTGTGTCAAAATTATTTTTTAGTTTAGAGAATTTTATTTGCAGATATGCTCTAAGATTCTCATAGCCAAAAGTAAGTAATTTTAGTCTTAGTTTAAGTTAGTTTAGTTCGGTGTACAAGAGAATCGGCACCATTATTTTAAGTACCTAATTAAATTAGAGCCCATTGTCTGACAGGATTCTTTTAAAAACCTAATACGATGTTCTTTTCCGACAGGGAGCTCATTTAGTCGAAGACTTCGGGGTAAATCGATGTATCACATGGCGCGGGGTTACGACGAAAGTTCAAGATTGATGAGCGAGCAACCAGTCCCGTCTAGTTCGGCCCCGAACCTCACGGTAGACCTGGAGCCACCGCCCGTGGAAGTGAGACCGTCTGCCTACGGGTCGCTTGATAACACTCTAGCCGCGGTGTCAACGAACTCTGAAACAGAACCTTTACTTGACCTCGATGATGGAACTAAAGACGATCCTAAAGTATAAAATGTGATACAAAATTGATAGTCATTTTGCATATTAGGGAAATCGAATATAGTGGCTTGGTGCTACTTAACATTGCTTTATATAAACTAATCAAGAATGCATCACAAAAGTATAGAATATCTGACAAAAGATTGATCACTAAATTGTACATTCCTTAATTTTCAAACAAAGTACGAACATCCTGAAAATTGTTTATTTTTGTTGTTTACTTTATAATGATCTGCAATAATATCGTATGTACTAACTATGAATAATAATATTAGTATAAATTGTGATATTTACGTTAATCTGACTATGTAATTGTAATTATACGTTAAGTTTTAGAAATAAAGTATTTGTTTAGCATACACAACTCTATTTCTCTACTTGGTTCTACCACAGTGGTCATATCTCACTATCGGCCGTGTTCTTGGCAGGGCTGTTTCAGAAGGGTTCAGATGTAGGGTTTGTGCAAGTCGGACTTGGGTTCTGTGTACTGTGCTGTGCCATACCCGAGAAGTTTCGCCATACCGCACATCACAACAAACAAAATATGAAGCAGATCAGAAATTAAAATCAATATGTATTTTTAATTATTTATTTTTCAAATAAATATTTTAGCATGTCTACTGAAAAGTAAGTCTTAAACAGTACTAACTAGTGAAAAGTAGTATTGTATAGAATTTAAAACGCATTAACGGTAAAAAAAAAGGTTTTTTGGAATGTCATAAAATATTACCATATCACTTGTTGCAAACTATGCTCAGTTTAAGAATAAGATACTGAATAAATTAACTGTGTAGTCTTATATTCTAAATATACTTAAAAATCTTTAGAAGAAATGTTAGATCATCAATCTAGATCTGAGATTTAAAAATAATACTTTTTTCATATTCTACTGTACTTTATAAGCCTTATGAATCTGGTAATTGCGATAAAACTGGAATGCAAACATGCCTTATAAACATATAGTTTAACTAGTTGATATGTCATTATTTGCATAGGTGTTCTAATAAGCCAAATAGGTGTCTTCTTCTATTCAATCTTCGCTCTGCTGAATTTTTTTAAGGCAATGAGTCCAGCCTTTAAGCAATTCATTTCAATTTTGTGCCATATTGTTCCCAGTATGAGACAGTAGAAGCAAAGGCCAGTAACAAATATTTTAATTATGTCATAAGATATACTGTTGGGCCAATAACCAACTGTGCCGATCAGGAATATAAGTATCAGCCCACCAATAGTTAAATATAATGTTTTATATTTAGATAAGTTGGCCATTGCCTCCTGACAAACTTTAATAGCTTGCACAGCAGTTTCATCAAATTTATTATCACTGCTGCAGCAGCCAACGTATGGTGTTTTTCTTAAGGTACTATCAGCTGGTTTCACATGTAATTGTACAGAAACTGCATTGTGGTCTGAATATGAAAATTCTTTGCCAGGCACTCGATCAGGTAATGGGTTGCCAAAATTGGTTACTTCAACCTGAAAAATAAACAAAGTGTGATTAAATCTTGTGTAAAAAGAACCTGAACCATGCAAAAAATTATAAACACCTCCCCCCTCCTCCCTCTTCCTCCTCCTCCCTTTATTACCTCGAATGCAGGGTTTAGTTTGTATAAAATATGATCTATTCTCTTTCCTTCAGGACAAATCTTGACTTGTTTAGGGTCCGCATAGCTATTGTTAGCCCTGTCGCTAGTTCCCAAGGCCATTGCTTTTGCTGGGTCCTTTAAGTTACAGTCTTTGTCATAAGGATCCACAAGTGGGGGAAGCTGCGTCACTATCCTGAAAAGAAAAAAATCTATCTAATCTCCAGAACTAATTAAAAAATTCTTTGACCATTTGAAAGGCTCACTATTGCAGATGGGCATAGGCTATATATTATGTACATCTATAAAAAAGAAGTACTTAATATATGATAAGATGCTAAAAAGTCTTTTTTCGAATATAAAACTTACACAAAATCTTAAAAAGAAATTTACTTGAATGATAAATCTCCAGGTGCTGTATTTAGATCTCCTGCCAGTATGGATATGTCAGCAGGTGCAGTAGTCAATTTAACAAATTCCGCTGTTGAGTATGCTTGTAGCACTCTGTGTGCCAAATATATGTCATCCTCATGGTATTCTGCATGGAGCTGAAAAAGAAAAGTAGATTGAAGTAACCAATATGCGCTTGCACCATGTTTGTTGTTTTATCAGGTTTTGGTTGTGTGTATTTACAAATTTTCTTAATTTCTGATGATATTTTCAGCAAGAGCTCTTTGCGTTATTGTTAAATTATTAAACAAATAAGTATGGCACATCCGAGACTATCATATGCTTCCAATACACATGAACATGTTATCGCTAATATCACAATTATTGATTACGGATAAAGCATAATGTCACCGTTGACTCGACGCATAAATTTTTATTTTACTCAATTTAGTTAGTTTCATGGAGATAGTGAGAGAACTGCTGTATAATCTCACTATATCATGAATCTTCAATATGATAAATACATTTATATATAAACCTAACAGCAAAACTGGGTGCAGATACAACATACTTAAATAGAGTCTGGCACACGAAAGTTGATCCTGAGATTTAATCAAAAGTTTTTATATGGCAACGTTCTTAAAATGTCAAATGAATGTCATTCGACTTTTAAATTGTCAGAATTTTCTAAGTTTATATTGACTTTACTATCGGATTTTAACATAAAAATGAACAAAACAATAAAAAGTGACGTGCGGAAGTTATTGTATACTATGATGAATGCATTTAACGAAAAACAACAAAAGAAACAAGATGATTACAATGAAAAACAGCAATGTTTACTTGCGATAAGAGACTTTACAGGTTAGTTTATAGACTTAATTTTGATACTTATTATATTTAATTTCTTAGTCATGTTTACCTTATTCGCATAATTATGTAATAAATGGTTTATTTACAGACAATTTGAAGTTGAAGTGGAAAGAGTCATAAGGGAATCATTTGAGGCTGTTACTCCAGAAGATTGGAAAAAAAATACTGATCATACTATCCATATAGAAAATAGTTATAAAGAAAGAGATAGAATTACCGATGAAGAAATAGATCGGTTCATCATAAATGTTTGTGACGATAGCAGCAGTGATTCGGATGCATCACTAGAAATAGATTTCTTAGATTCTGATTTTGATTATGATTCATAAAATAAAGTATTTAAAATTAACTGTTTATTTTTATTTAAGTATAATCACAAACTTAATTAAGCTAAGTAGCTTGATATCTATGAACCTCTTCTCCTTCACCTTACTATGGTTTTCTCTCAAGTTTTAATTTTATAGTAACACACAGGTTAAAGATATTCAATCTTAAACTAGACTGAATTTACTTAAAACTCATTTACATAGTTTACTTCCGGCCGATTTTTCAATCGTCGATAAACTTTTTTCTGATATACAACGTTATTTTTTGTTTAAGTATACTAAACCTCTTAAGGTTAATGTATGGAATAGCTGATTTTTTTTTCGGGATTTCATCTTTTGTTCCTTAGTGAAAGTTGTTCATAATGATGAGTACAATGACCCCTTAACCCTTTATAAGGCAGAAGGTTCCAGAGGAATGAAATAAGTTTTGTTTATATTTTATGGCGTGTTTTTATTTATACAAAAAATAGACTTACATAAAAAACTCTAACTATTTTGGAAAACTTAGAAAATATGGTGGTAAAAATATTCCCACTGCCCGTCATTGACTACCCATACTAGCAAAGTACCAGATTTTATTGTTGATTAAATTTAGAAAAAACAAGGCGTAATGCACAGCGGGACATTGCATTTACTGCATTTAATTTTGCTTCTTTTATCTTTGGCTTTTGTGCTGCAGAACTTACAGCGTCGGTAGGTCTCTAAATCTGCTGGCATATGGTCACCTACATTTAGGAACCGCGATTCTGCAGGCACAGCATTTACGCTTTTTTGATAGCTATCTGGACATGCTATGCGTGATTTCTTGCAAACGTATGTGGGGATGTTGGATTTTCTTTTTCGCCTGCTGTAACCACCGATCAGTCCTCTTCCAATTCTTTATGTTTTGCTGCTCTGCATACAAGTTTGTCTGAGTGATAATCATATCAAAAATATAATCATTGAAGAACTTTCCGAAGTGCGCTACTGGATGCGCTCTTCTGTTCAATAAATACTGAGGCTTTATTGTTACCTTATCGAATTCATCGGGATCAGGCAACATCCAGGCCTGGAAGTCCACATATGCTTTCCCCATGACTCATCTTCACATTCAGATTCATCACTTGATGCTACCTCACTACCTCTTGTGGTTGTGGTGATTGTATTCCCAAAGGCTCTACTTGATGTGAATTTTCTAATGAAGTTGATGGCGTTGTTGTGGATGTACCTGTCTCTGATCAATAGATCAGAGACAGGTACATCCACAACAACATCCACATAGTAGTACATAGTAATAACTAGGGGTGAAATTCGAATGAACAGGAGAATTTGGTAAAACATCATCATCTGATTCCAGTATTCTTTGTATTGTGTTGACATTGAATTCATCTGCCTCATCAGACTCGAATCCGTCTTCTGAACCATCATCCGGAATGCCGAAAACCTCTTCCAATGTTTTTTCAATATCGCCGTCATTCAAATTGCGCTGCATTTTTCATGAATGTCTGAAACAAGTACGTACTAATTCAAAGAGGATACATTACACGTCACGGGCGGTGGGAATAATTTTCCCACCAAATAAATTGTCCTTACCAATAAAAATACCATGGTGATTTCTAAAACATCGCAATAATTTGTAATAATAAACACAAATACGTAAAAAAAAAACAAATACTTACTTCTTTTCAAGTAAAAAATGTCAGGATTCACGGAGATGAAAATTTTATTTAAAATTGGCGCAATTTTTTTGACAACTGGTTCCGCCAAGAAAAAATATGACATTCAAACGTCAGTTTTTTTTTTAATGATTTGCTAGTTAGGTCTTTCCTGTTGCCTGATCAAAAAAAATTAGGAATCCTACCATGATACTTGCAACAGGAAAAATAGGATATGTTGGTGGTAAAAATATCACCTCTGCCTTAAAAAGGGTTAAGAGGTTTAGTATAAAAAATAACGTTGTATATATAAATGTGGTGGTTTGGCAGCTTTTGTTACATAATGTATTTACAAATATATGACAGTGCAAATAAACGTAAAATAACATCGTCCAATGGCGAGCGCATAGTAGAAGTACTCTGTGGGCGAGCGTGCCGTGACAGTAGTTGTGAACCTATGAGGTGTACCGTGTATTAGACATCTAGTGCACTTTCTCGTATGAACCTATGCGGTATCATGTGACACTCAACAGATACAGATACTCCTTCTGATAAAACTAATTTGACAATTGAAAAATTGGCTTAGCATAATTATTATTGTTTTTTGGCTAGTATCAAAACTATTTATTCCTACTGTACTGAGTGATACCACACTTAGATTTTTTAAATTTACCGGACTTTTTCAGGATCAACTTTCGTGTGCCAGACTCTAACATACATATCGTCATAGACAAGTCTTACTTATCCCTTTGGATTTATAATTTTAATTACAAATCCTAAAATAAACTATATTATAATTTTAACTATGTGAAATATTTACTTACTACTCACATGAGTACAATATACATTAATTAGTCTATCACCATACTGAATACGGCATAGACCGATTCCTTTACCTCCGAACCAGTCTCCGTGATGTATTTTGTGAATGTAGCCATTTAATGGCCACTGGTGAAAGAAGACATCTTGCATCAACCATTTTGAAAATATACAAAGGCCTGACCCAAGTACGCCACTGAAACATATAAGTACATCAGTTGAAATAAATTAAAATATCCTACCGCTTAGATTACCCTCTGACCAACATTTAGGATAATTCAGCTGCATTATTTACTTATACTTTATTGTACACCAGATTATACATTACATAAAGAAAAAGTAATACACTATAAAATATACAATGGGCGGCCTTATCGCTTACTGCGATCTCTTCCTTTATTGCATTATTTACTTATTAGTTTTTAAAGCAGAAGGTTCTAATAACCAGATATTATTATAATGGTGTTTACCTGTAAAAGTAGTGTGAATATGGTAGATTGCTTTTCAAACTGTTCTTCAAAAACAAATAATCATTTTCACTCCAAACTTCTTGTAAACACACTATAGTATGAGAGCTCTCTTGTAAATATTTAGCTATGGCTTCAAAACGCTCCTTTCGGTTTTTAGACACCCCTGGTATCCCCCTGTAAATGTAGTAGTGGTTTTATTTACACAAAATACGTGCTTAAATGTGGAGTTGCAGACACAAGCCCATTAAACATTAATGGTTATTAACACAGATTGAGGCATTTGATATACAGACCTTGAAATTAATTAACAAACTGGACTGTGATAGACTGATTGCATTGATTGTATTACAACATCTATCTGATTAGTATGTGTGAGAGAGTTGTATGTGAGGTCAGCTTGTTTCAAATTCGTTATTATAGCCACTTAGCTGTTGATAGTGTGTACAGGGAGGTAACCATAGAAACTTTACAATTTATGCAGTATCTGAGACGGTATCATGACATTTGATTAAGTAAATTAATGTAAAACTAGTGTTATCAAAACTCACCAACAGTTAAGAGTAAAGACATCCACAGTGAATTCCATATTAACTGAATCAAGAAGAATTTGGATTTTGACTATCCCTTAAATTACTTGCCTCTCAATGTTTCCTCTATGAATTCGACTCAATGCGGTTCCCGATCTCCCTACCCTTTTCCCGATTGTCGGATGGAGTCAATCCGACTTGGGTTGACTCAAGACTCAAACCAAACAAGGAATTTATTCAATAACTACTCTCGTAGTCAACAATAACGAGTTGGTTCTTGGGTTCTTGGTTGGTTATTTGACGCATTGCCATTGACGTCTCTCTTGACGATTTGACAATGACTGTAGAATCCAGTTGCCAGTACAAGCAAAATATTTTCCACTTATTCTGAAAGTTCTATCACAGAGAAGAAAAATTGCAGAAGAGCAATACCGTAGTAACCCTTCATCAGCCCATACATGGCCACCAGGAGGGGGGGCAATGGGGTTTAGTTGCACCTCCCTGGCTTCAAAATAAAATATAGGTGTAAAAACATTCAGAACTAAAGAAATATCTGAAAACGCCTAACACAATTATAGAGAACTACTACATATTCGAGGCGTAATTATAAAAATTTTGAGCTCGCTCTTGTATTCCACGACCTTTTAATTCTAATTCTGAAGCTTCTGTGCAATACTCGACAAAGTACCGAACTCCTTTCTCCGAAAATCGAATCGGCCCTAGGCGGGATATTAGCATTATCGAACTTGCTTCGCTCGCTCTTGCATCCTGCTCTATCTTAATTCATAAGCTTCTTTATATATACGTATAAGTTGGCACAGTTAGTCTTCTTTCTGTATGAATGGACAAATAAAAACTATCCCATTCAAGGCGCGATGGAAAAATCTCTTATTTTTTTAAGCTTTTCTGCATTTATGTCGACACAGTTCCTCTTTGTATGAATGGACTAACCGACAAACATAACCTAACATACCCGAGGTGAACCGCAAAAATGATCGAGCTCGCTTCGTGGAGCTGAAGATGCCCCTCGCCTGAAAATAAATGATGATGACTGTTCTTGTCGATAAGTTCTCTAGAATTAATTTATGTAATGTACATTAATTTAATTGAAATACCTAAATAAGAGGGTGGCAAAATTGTCTTCCGCCCCGTGCGGACGACATCCACGCTACGCCGCTGATGCGAAGAACATTGAAGGGAAATATTACACTGATGGTCCAGCTGTTGAGATGAAAGTGACACTTCTGATGACAGTTATTTTTTCTGTATGAGGATGCTGGCCACATCTCAGGTCCCCTATATGAGCACGATCATAGTAAAAAAATCTACAAAACGACCATATAGTTATAACTCCACAAAATGAGGGTTTACAAGATGACTGTAAAATTTGTAAAACATCCTAATCACACCATAACTTAGAATTTATTATACATAAATGATATGAAAATCAACTTCCACTGTCATATTGAAAACACCTCATAAAAAAGGCCCTAATTTCAAGGAAACACATTTTGTGTAATGTAGTAACACTGGTATACATTTCCGCCAACATAACAAACGCACCAAACTGGCATCTGTTGAAGACCTATCTCACTCAATGACTAATAAATCGTATTTATAAGTCATTGATCGCACTGAATAGAGATATAAGTACTAGTACTTATATCTCGATGTATTGACCTAAAATATTCGAACATAACAAAAATATATAATATATATATCGTTTTTTTACATTACTTTTAGTTCTAGTAAGTTATTTTTAATTAAATATACCTATTCCTATTGATTAATTGTATGATTGAATTTTTCAATATTTGGTTCAATTCATCAAGTTTTAATTTTCAGTTCAGATATGATAGAAACAGAATGATTTTGTTAAACCTGCAAGCAGCGGCACATCAATCGAAACAACCACTATGGAATATTTGTAGGATTTATTGTTAATCTTATTGTAATTTCTAAGGCAATAACCAAAAAAAAGGAAAAAAAAAAAAAAAAAAAACTTGAAATGTAACATACATTTTATTTTCAAGTTTCTAGTGGGCTAACTCATTCCTCCACATTATTTCCCTCACTATATGATATCTAATCCCCAAAACTATCATGCTCACAGAAAATATGTGTGTACAAAATGGAGCATTTTGGTGATTCTGCCTGTGTATACCAGTGATGAACTCGTGAGAGTTTACGCATTTATAATTTATCTGCACAAGAACAACAACTTACAGATACAAAAAGAGTTATTAAAATCGAATAAGCTGCTCGTATTCCCAATATTTTAATAAAGAATAATTCAATAAAATATTCTATTATTTGCATATTTCTAACTGAGATATTGTAGGTACTTATGTTAATAGGAAATGGTTATCTTTTAATAATATACAATACATATTATAATAATCATAACCGTTGCACTTAAATATATAATTATAAATAAATGATGATGTGTAGGTATGGTATACTTACTTACCTAGTTAACTTCTACTACTACACTAAGTTGTACATTAATAGGAAATCGTTTTGCACATTTGACACTCTGTTTCTGGAACGAAAATCAACGACGAGATAAATTGAACACATGTCAAGTGATCTAATTCGCTATTGATATTTCAGCGACATACGACAAGCGCCTGATAATTTGTTAGCAAATTTTTTTCGTTCCCAAAACCGACTGTTAATGTTTTAACAAAAGCAGAAGCCAGTTTACACCGTACCGAATTATTTAGCTTGTAGTTACCTAAGCCTTAAACTAGTGTGTACCACACTATACTGATTAATCCATTTGCAGATTCTGATATTATTTCATCAACCTAACATTAAGACCCGTTGTACACGGCACGGTTTCTTTACGGTACGACGTGCTAGCCGCACCGCAGAATAATCGTGTGAGCTTGTATATGACACGTCACACGGGAAACTACCGGTTGTGTGGTATACGGCGACGGCGCCGCACAGTGGATCGAAAAAAGGCTCTCGAAGACATAGAAGCTTACATTTTTAAAGTGCCGGTTTTTTGCTAGAAATGGCTTGTCTTTGAGAGCCTTTTTCGATCCACTGTGCGCCGTGCCGTAGTGCTGCCGTGTCTGTCAACAATCTTCGTTGTTCTTTGTGATCCATACAGCACTAACGACCGTGCCTAAACATGGCGAATCAACTGTAGTTTTTCACGGCAAAAAAAGTGTGTGTACAACAGGTCTAAGGCGCGGGACATACACAAGTGTCGAGAGGCGCGGGCGTGGCGACGGCAGCGTGGCGCGGGTTTAGCGACGCGACGGTGCTGCGCTGGCGTATGTTCAGCGCCACGTCGTTCCTATACATTTTATATGAAATATGAAACTAGTGGCGCAATGCCCGCGCCACGCCCGCGCATTTCGCAAAAAAAAATATCTTCAGCTGGCTACTGGATGTATGCAGGCAAACTTCGGTATTTTATATCTTCTACTGAATTTCTTATAATTAACATTGTTGCATTTAAAGTTCAAATATGAACATCAACTTCAACTTCAATATGTTCCGATTTTACAGACAAATTAATAGGCGAATTAGGAGTAGACTCAGTTTCTTCAGGCACTTCAGTTAATCCAGCTAACTTGAGAGCAGTAGAAATCTTAAAAGTCCCTTCATCTTTTCTTGGTTTTCTTTCCTTATTGTTATGTTTTGGTTCCATTCCTCCCTCCTTGTAGTGTAATTGGACATGATAATTTAATTTAGCCTGGAACATGATTTTATATTTGAATACTTTTTTACTAGTAAGTAGATGATTTTAGTTAGAATACAGCAATTAGTTGTCGAAGTGGACAAAAAACTGGAGAATCAAATTTTGAAATAATTTACCTTTGTTGACAGTTGTGCATTGCATAGCATGCATTCATGGTACTGTTTCATGTGTTTTACTAAAATATGTTGCTTTAAATTGCTTTTTCTTGAGTAAAATCTGTAAAAAAAAAGATCTATGTATAACAAACTGTTATTTTTTTACTTGCATATTAACATTAGGATAAAGTTTTTATTTATACCTTGGACAATCTTCATAAGGACATGGAAATGTCTTCGTAATTTTCCTTTGTCCATGTGTTTTAAGGTGCCTCACCATGTGGATTCTTTCCTTGAATGTTCTTTTGCATTCATTACAGATAAACACTGAAATTAAAAGTTATAATTGAAGATTTATATTATTATTTTGTATATTTTGTAGTGTATAACTTTTTCTTTTATGCAATGTATATTCTGGTGTACAATAAAGTAAATATAAATAAAAATAAATATTTGTATTTATAAGGTTTAATGTCTGACCAAGTGACCAGAACGGACATATAAAGCTGCAGAAGGTAACAAAAAAAAAATCTGATTCTGGAAAAATAACTAGACTCTCATAGATCAATGATTCAAACATTCAAATAAGGTTATACTTGCAAGTTGCTAACATGATTTTTTTTGCCACTGGGTAAAGGTCTCCACGATAATATAAAAATAATCCTAATTTATTTATTACTAAGGTAATTAAAAGTATATGTTCACCTTCGGCGTCGTCTTCGGCCGAAGGTGACTGCATCAACCGAAGCTCGGCCCCGCCAGGGGCCCATAATGTAAACCTCGGTTGGATAACAGTGACATTGCTTTCAATTAACGATTTTAATGATTTTAGATGTCGAGGTGTTGATGAGTCTAAAACAAAGGAAACCATAGTGAAGTCTTAAAATATTTTCTACAGCTATGATAGATTATTTCCTTAATTATCTCCTAATATAAGTTTTATTGTATAAGAATGTTTAAATACTTACAATTCTTCGTATGATCAGTTTTTTTATGTTTCTGATATTTGGACCAGTGATTGAAAACTAAATCACACTCCTCACATGTATATGTTTTGTGATATCTCATGTGCCTCTTCTTCAGGTAAAGACTTACAAATGTTTCTGAACACAAATCACACCTGTAATATAACTATGAATTACTTTAATCCTTAGACCACTGAAGTCATGGGTAAAGGAAATAATTTATACACAACAAAAAAACTTATTTGTCAAGTAGTTTAAGAGTTATTCATCGACAGTATTTATATTGTTGACTTTAAATTGGCTTTATATTTAGTATTTCAATAACATATGATAATCCTACATTGTTCTCATTGCCGTGACTCAGGTTCATTTCATTTCATTTCCACCAAGAAGGCCCAGTGCACAGTGTGGCTATGTAAGGGTATGTAAATGTATTGAAATTATAGTTCTACTATTATAGATTTATAACACTTTTAGTACATACTTGAATGCTTTTAATCCTGTATGTTGATACATGTGGGAGCTCAGTTGATTCTTCTTTTTGAACTGCATTTTACAAACATCACAGGTGAACTGCGTGGCCAAGTGTACTGTATTTAGATGCCTCTTGAGATTCTGGCGATTTGCAAATGATTTCAAGCATTGTGGGCAGCTGAAACATATATTTTGTTCAAGGACTTTAGTTACTATATTTATGGAACATGCGCACTAGACAGCCATGACTCCGGTCAATCGTGGCACTCTAGTGGTATTGTATGATGGCTGGATAGTTGGCCGTTGCGACTAAGTGCGCGATTCGTATCAGTTTCTATATTTTATCTGGTCGCGCTCGTGGTCGTGGCCGTCTAGCACGTGAGATCCCCTATACATAGAAAATTTGAAAAGTTCTTTTTAGATTTACCTGTATACAACATCATTTTCATGGGGCATATGCACAGAACTTATATGTCGATCCAAGTGACTTTTGCTTGTGTATGCTTTGCTGCAATTTGGCTCATTGCACGGGAAAGGTCTCTGAAAATATTTTCAGACTTGTAAACTTTGTTTCATTACTTTATTTAAAGTGACGACATGCTACGATACTTACAATGTTATTGTGAGCTAGAAAATGTTGTGCCAGTCTATACGGTCTATCGAAATAAGACGCACAACCTTCATAGGAACAATAATAAAAATTTTTCTGTTGCTGTTCCTGTTCCTCCATGCTGCCTAAATTTTGTGCCGATTGCGTGTTTATCTTTGTATTAGTTTAGTGGCGATGTTTATTGATAGCTTCCAAATGAATATTTCCAGAATAGTTTCAGTAATATCTATACAGAACACAATAAGTCTGAATTAAAACTAAACACGCTTTTCTTTTTCGTATTTCGACCGATAAATGCATAGTCGATAGTCCTTTTTAAACACAGATTAAATAGCTATTTTTAAAATCCTAGAAAATGAAAATGACAGAAATCAAAGAGTGAGATGGTGAGAGTCAAGAGTGATCAACATCATAGATAATAAATACATAACAAAGCGCAAGTCGATGCTGTCAATGTCACTTAAATTTTTTAAATCGTCGTACGCAAGAGTACTGAAACATCGACTAAAACAACAAATCTGTAGTAATACGAGAGTATGGTAGCGGAAAATATCTAACCCGTTATCTTGCAGTTATTTCAAAACATACTTAAAAATTAAGCTTTTACTCGCTTATTAGTAAACACTCGTTCGTCCACGTAGTTACGACGTGACGCACTGGATACGGTACCGTCATACGGTTGTTTTGGTAATAAAAGGCTCATTCACTGAACTATTTACTTTTGCTTGTTTAGTCACCATTATCCTGAAGAAACTACTTTGCTGCAGGTATTCATCGTTTCATATTTTACTTGATATTTTAGTAAGACCAGTCTATACATCTCTATCGGTGTTTCGATTTCGATCGTTGCACTTGGTACAACTCTAAATCATTCTATTTTGTCCCGTATTCGACAAATAATGCGACGTAATCTTCGTTATAATATAACAATAACTATGATTATTTCGTGATTGTTATAATTTCATGTGGCTATAGTGTATTTTATTGAGAGTTATTTATTAAACATTCAATCGTTTTACAGTGCATCAGTCAAGTCAGCTGACGTACGTAAACAAAGGGCATGTCAATATTTTGTGCAGTGGTAAAACACCTTCGAGTGATTTGTGATATATGCTGAATATTTTTGTCCTAATAAAATGGATATAGACGGTTCTTCAGTAACTGGAGAGATTGACCAAAATTTATTATTACAATTTAGTTGTATGAACACAACAGACAGAGATGAACTTGTTAATCAAATGCAGAGACTCTTGGGCCCTAGTGTGAATTATAATACAGCCACCTTCTTCTTGGATATGAGCAACTGGTAATTATATTTTAGCATTAGCAAACTTATATTATTATCGATCAACACATTTCTGGCTAATAAACAATTATATTTTATTACAGGAATTTACAAACAGCAATATGTTGTTACTTAGACTATACTTTACCTCCAAAGCTTCCATCAATGTCTCTTAAAGCTGCTCAAAACCAGGAGGCTGCAGTGGGGCCTGGTGCTTGGTAAGGATACCATTATATAATGAGGTCAATATGGGAACATGTGCTTTTCCTGTGATTGAAATGAGTAATTCTAGGAATTATTGTGAATGACTCACCTGTGCGATGACATTTGTTTCTCATATTATTTCATATTCAAAGTTATTATTATAAATGTTTTTTTTGTTGGTTACTTGGTACTTAATATTAAGATTGTTGCTTTTCAGTTTTGAACAAAGTTGGAGTATTGCTAATACTGGGGCAGAAGGGTGGCCTGGCAGCTGTAGATTGATACAAGCGGGAGGTGAACCACTAGGTGCCACGCCTGTCTATGTTCCACCTTTACCTGCAGGACATTCCAGTACAGTTACATTAAAGTTAGTAGCTCCCACTACACCAGGCACTCACAGAGGGTATTTTCATTTGGTGACTGAAAAGGGTGACCAAATAGGGGGTGAGTATCTGATAAGATTAATTGCAGTTTTTGGGTAAATAACAAATATATAAATTTAATTAAATAAATTTATAAGTATAGCAACGGCTAGTCATTATTATTGGAAGATATTTCTCTAATAAAAGTGTTAACTGCATCATCATATAACACCAGAGGAAGTTGTTATCAAAATCAATACTATTGAATTGAAAATTTGAAATAAAATAACTCACTTTAGAAAAAGGGAACACAAGAATGATTTATTAAATTTTTTCAGACTACTGAAGTTATAAGAACATACTTTCTAATATTTCTTTAAAGCTGCAACATCGACTTAGTATAAATACATTGCAGTTATTCTTACTAATTGTGTGTTAATTTTATTTTAGATACTTTATGGGTTGAAATTACTGTGGAGTCAGAGATGACGATGGCTCTTGTCGAACAACTGGCTGCCTTACCCGTCCCAAGTAGTAATGGCCAGGTATGTTTTTAAAATGCTATTTACAATTTGAGCTCCGCTGGACTCTATAAGATGTGATTTAGCATAATTATATGGATTCAAATAATGGTTTTTCACTTACTAGCTATGATAATATTATTGAATGGCAGTAACACTAGGTTAAAACCAAATGATGTATGGATTGTGTGAAAGATGATAATATTATGGCTAGAAATGGGTTATAGAAGAAGAGTAGAGCGCGCCTTCGTGGCTGGCACTATCTGTGCCAGCCATGAAGGCGCGCTCCACTCTTCCTAAACGCGACTACTGTACTGTAAGCGATTAGGAAGAGTGGGGCGCGTCTTCGTGGATGGTATTATCTATAATACTCAGATGGCAGAAGGGGGTAGAAGGATGAAGAATTCCTAATATTCCACAATGTGTAATTTAGGGTTTTATTATTATCCTTAGTCCTTACACATGCATAGTAGTTCATTAGAAGCAGTAGTAGTACCTAATGAGGTATATTACTACTGCTGGTTCAGAAGGTCAGATGCATGTGACCTTCTTGAAGGACATGTCAAACAAAATCAATAATAATCTATCACTACCTACATCTCACAAACTATGCATCTCATATTGAATGCTATGCATTACACTACACTACAGATTTCATTTATGGACGATTGTCCATTGAATTTTCAAAGTGACCTGAATCATTGATACAACTTACAAGACATGAAATTAAATAGGGGTTTATTTTTCGTTTTAACTCATACATAATACTGAATATTTATTGTTTTTGTCCTACTCCTAGATATTCAATAAGTATTAATTATATATGTGTTGAATGAAAAAAATAAACATGCTATACACCCTAAAAGTATTCACATGCACTTTCTTTAATTTACTATTAGGTAAAAGTTAGTTATGAAGGCTATTATTATTTAATTATATTGCCAGGAATTAGAGAGTGATGATTCTAGCTGCAACATTGTTATTGTTCTCCTAGTTATGTTACCCACTTATTCTGTTACTATTTTTTAATTTATTCCTTTCAGATGCCACCACAAGATGACCAGATGTGTTGATGAACAGCAAGTCACAAAATATTTTGTAAAATTTTCATTAATCTAACCTTGATTATGTTACTTCTTACTATATTTATTTAGGCTGTTATAGGGCAATCTTATGTCCTTCTTGTGAAATAGCCAAAGACACATAATCACAACATTATTCTTCTTTTTTTGTATTTTCTTATTACTATTGTAATCTAGTTTATCAACTTATGTATTGTTCAACTTTTAACATGGCTGCTACAATGAATTGGATCTAATCAAAGCCATAGCCAGAGACATTTTGTTTTAATGTTTTCTTTTTAAATTTTTTAGACATTGAAGTTTTTTTACAATCTTACGAAATAAAATATGTTTTCTTGCAGACAAGTCCGATTGTTTATTGATACCCCCGAATGTTTCTGACTACATCTTTGGTAAGGAGCCTTTAAGAATTTTATTGCATGTTAATTCATCAAAGTTTGCTATACAAAATAAAAAAGACTCATAATGGAAGGAAAATAATATACAAATAATACATTATACACTAAATGTTGATTAGCTGTAAGACAACAAATTAAGAATTTGTTAGATATTGTTGAATTTTACAAAATGTAATAATGGTTTTAATAGGATTAATTATTTTTAGATTGCATTGCCATGAATGTAATATCTATGGGGGATTAATTTTATAGTATAAATAAGCAAGTATAACAATTAAATAATATTGCTGAATTTATTTATTTTCTTAGACTTCCTAGTACCTATAATACATGTAGAATCCGCATTGTTAATGTAGACATTTCCTTAAAATAAAAAGCGTACTTAATCGTAAAAATTAAATCAATGGATACATATTTAACAAAAAAACTCACTTTCAAAGCTCCTAAACCTATCGTCAATGTAACTATTTCCTTAAAATTAAAAAGCGTACATAGTCGTAAATTTTTTATCAATACATACACATTAACATAAAGCTCACTCACTCATGTTGGGGCCACACCAACGGGAAACGCCGTTGATTATCGCGATGGTGGACGTTAATCGTAGGTTTAGCTACAACTTATCGCGAGATTTTGACAACGGCATTCACATTGGAGTTTGACGTTAGGCGATAACTCGGGTGGCGGCAAATGATCATTGACGTTGACCATTCAAGTGTGGTCACTCAATTTATCGCTATGATTATACTATCGGACAATTACCACGTTGTTTATGGCGATGATGGGCATTGACTTTGACCATTAGTGTGGCCTGAGCATGACTGACTGACTCATCAAAGCTCCCAAACCTAGAAAGCTGGAGTTTTGCATTTTGAACAAGGCTGGATTTTGGAATATAGGGTGGATAAAGTGCTAGTTGGCTAAGAAATGGGTGAAATGTTTATTGGATTTGGCAAAACGACGTATTACGAATTTTAGTGCAAGTGTTATATGGGTGGATGTTGTATCAATCCTGTAACTCCTACAAGTGACATCATGTGTCAAACAAACAAGACCAAGCCAAATAATAATGGATTTTTGAAAAATATTTTACAATTTTGCATAATATTAATACTTAAAGAAAATGGTTTATAGAAAGTAGGGCTTATTGTTTATCTTATATATTTTTGTTTAATTATTCTCAAAATACATATTTGAAGCAACAAGAATAACGTAACCAGAATTTTGTAATATCTTGATTTAAGTGTGTCCTTGGAGATTCTTACCCATTCTTCTCCATAGAGATCTATATTTTGGAATGGGCAACGAGCTTCAACTTTCTGACTAAATGACCGACTCTGACAATTCAAAAGTTCCTGTAAATGGTTTCAAGTTGAGTTTGCGTATTCATATCTGAGCAACTTAAAGCAGATCAGCAGCCCAAATCATGGAGCTGGTGAACTCCTTCTGGTGCAGTGGGCTGGATTTAGGGTTTCTTAGAAGTTGACCTCATTTAGATTGTACAAACCTTTAAAAGGAATGTATCCTCAGTTGAATGTCTCCTGCATCTCTGGCAAATGGTGTTTGAATTACATGATGAGAAAAAAATAAAAAAATTGCCATGTGCAATTAGTAATAAATGTATATAATTATTATCTAGAGTTACTTACCCTTTTCATAGTGCAAATATACCATTAATGACTTACTTAACTAAATAAAATTAAATGCTTACAATTAGAATTCACATAGTTTGTGTTAACCTTAAAAATTATAATACTTATTTAAACACTAGTACTTTTTGAAAATAAAATTTGAATGAAGTGAACTTACTAAAATCTACTCAACTAAACAGCCATTTCCATATCAATTTTAGGTTGAGGTTTATAACCTTTGATAATGAAGTCTTCATACTTGAAATCATCAATGGAATCAATCTTACGAGCAAACTCCAATGTGGGGAATGGAGTTGGTACTCTTTTTAATTGCACCTTCAAAGGTTCTATGTGGTTCAGGTACACATGAGTATCTCCTGTAGTGTGGACAAATTCACCAGGCTGTCAAAAACAATAAAATTCAAGAATAAAATTAGAAATAAAGGAAAGGAATTAATCTTAGAAATGTAATTTTTTTGTTGTTTTAGAATTACAGAAACTGGAAGTTTTTTATTTACCTCTAATCCTGTAATGTGTGCAATCATATGTGTGAGGAAAGAGTAGCTGGCAATATTAAATGGAACGCCAAGGCCCATGTCTGCACTCCTTTGGTAAAGGAGACAGGAGAGTTTACCATTTGATACATGAAATTGGGCAAGACAGTGGCATGGTGGTAAAGCCATTTTATTCAGATCTGATGGGTTCCATGCACACATCAACATTCTTCTATCTGCTGGTCGATTTCTGAAACAAATTATGGCAATAACAATTAATAAAGTTCAATATAATAATAAAAAATTGCTTATGAGTAGCACGCCTTGAAATTGTAACTTACTTTATTGTGTCAATAACTTTTTGTAACTGATCAATTCCTTGCTCAGTGTAGTCACTCTTTGCATCTACGTATTCAGCTCCACTGTGTCTCCACTGAAAACCATAAACTGGCCCGAGGTCTCCTGCAATATAAATGATTTAAATTGAGAATAAATTTAATATTTTGTGGAAGAATATCATATTTATAGGGATCAATTCCAAGATTTCTTACCTTCTTCTCTATCTGTAAAGCCTAAGTTGTCCAAAAACTGTCTAGATCCATTGGCATCCCAAATGTGTACTCCTTTGGAATGAAGTACTTTAGAATCAGTACAGCCAGATATCATCCAGAGTAACTCTTCAATAACACCTCGGGTAAATACTCGCTTAGTTGTAAGTAAAGGTAGAGTGTTATTTTTAAGGGAATACCTTTGCATTGCACCAAATATAGATAAAGTTCCAACACCAGTCCTGTCGACTCTTTTGTCACCTGTATCTATTATTTGTTGAACGAGCTTCAGGTATTGGAACTCGTCGTGATTAAAAACAAGATCGTTCGTGAATCCCATTTTAGTAAGTTAGTACAGGATTGAACTATTACTCAATTTCTACTGTTTTTTACTTGCTTCGAGGAGTAATTATACTTAGTCAAAAAGGCGCGAAAACTGACATTAGAATGACACTGGGATCAGGATCGGCGGCAGCGGCTGACGCGTTGTCAAATTGATATTTTTTTCGTATGGCAAGTAATGCTGCCCAATTCGTCGGATACTTTAGACCTTTTAGAACCATACTATGACGTGTTATGGACCATTTAGATTGGGCCAATCCACGAGGCAATCCATTAAGCCAATCCAGTAAATCCATCGTGTATAGAGAGTCCACTGCATTGAATGTCCTCAAGCCATGAAAATGGGGAAAAAAACTGCCACTTGCTCATTTCAGATGTCGCTACTATCACGTGTTCAAGAATTTAACAGCTAGCTGTCACTACCCATAATTTTTTATAAACAACCGACTTCTTTTATGGATAATAAACATAAGAACAAAAATTCGGAGACACATGTATTTGCCAAAGATGAGACCGTTTGCTACGTGTTTAGGCCCAATTACAAGACCCAAACCACACGATTTTTTAAAATGTTTTTTTTAAATTTTAATAGAAATTCGTCGTTGCTCAAAATTCAAACGCCAATCAATATGTAATTTAATTTGATTTGAATAATTTCATATAAAACCGGCAACATTTCTTTTTATTTTTTCTAGAATAATTGTAGAATCTAAGATGCAAAAAAAGTTTTAGCTTGTAAATAATTAATTTCACTTTTCCCAAATGTAGAGTTCCGTGAAAAAAGGCCCAGGCAGTTAAAATTGGCGAATTGTTCTAGTTGTTTCAAAAGAAATTGTGCATATTGCCTACCGTTAGAACGTGCATGAACCAAAGATGTTTTCCTAAAATTAGAACTGCTCTATCACTGTTAGTTTTTTGTGCAGTTCGAAGTCGGGCTTTCGGTATTTATTTTTAATTTGTTTGTAGTTTAAGGGCTCGTATTTAATTTTCTAGCAATCATCTGCGTCAAAACGAATCTAATACAATAAAATTAAATATATATAATTAATTTTTTAAGATTCTACAGTTACATTAGATGAAATTAAAAATAAAATATTGTCAGTTTTGTTATTTTTAAATGAAATTATTGACGTTTGAATTTTGAGCAACGACAAATTACGAATAAAATAAAACAAAAATCATTAAAAAAAATCCTTGTAGCCTGGGTCTTGTTATTGGGCCTAAACACGTAGCAGACGGCCCCACGGATCCGCCAATTTCGTATGTTCAACCGTCTGCCGAACACCCTGTATATGTCGTAGGGTGATTTGATAATTCGAATTTTCGCGAAAACCCTAGGGATATTGCAAAAACACGGATAATTAGAAAATGATGAAAACATTTCTGCGAGCAACTTGGAAGTGGTGCTCGCAGAAATAATGGTCCAGCACCACCGCGGCCTTGGCGGGACGTACAGCAAGATGGAGTGATTAATGAGCTTTAGGCGCTTACATTTTCTACAGGCACTTGGAGTGTGATATTATATAAATTATAATAAAGGTGTGTGTGTGTGTGTGTGTTTACATAGTTTATATTATCATCTTAGATCAGTGCTAGAATTAACATCTCTGAAAAATGAATAATTTAATGTCTTTGTCTCCGGTTATTCCTGTCCTATGCCTCCTTCAACAAAAAAGAAATACCACAAAATAAAATATGTATAAAATGTTTATATTCTATTTAATTTTACACGACAGTTGTTTTTTTACAAGTTGTAGACGCTTCCCCTTTCCGTAGCAGTGCTACATTCTAAAAGGGGTGTTATACGCACGAGCAAGTACGTGTACTATGACTCGTTCGACGAACTTCTTCTTCTTTGCGTGTGGTTAGTGACTAACCTGGTGTCAGAGTTTTAAAGACGACCATGGGCCTCTGACTTGGCTTCACATGCCGTCGAGAAATATCTCTCAGGTGTGCCGAGTTCCTCACAAGGTTTTTCGTCACCGTTTTTGAAGCAAGTGATAACTATACAATACCCACATTAATCCGAAAAGTCACAGGTGCGTGGCTTGGGTTCAAACTCGAGACTTATGACTTGGCAGTCCGACGGACACACCACTAAGCGGTCACTGCTTCGACGAACTTACTCGCCCGTGTGTTATACTAAAGCGCCATATGTCCCATCCATCTTGCTGTTCGTTCCGCCAAGGCCGCGATGCTGGACGTAGTTTATACACGATCGTGTGCTCACCCAGCGTGCTGTACGTCCGCTCAAGGCCGCGGTCAGTGTTGCCAGATTGGGGGTTGTTTCGCGATTTTACCCCAAAACTCCCTAAATCCCTGTCCAAATAATATAATAATCAAATTACCCTAAACCATAATATTAATCATTTTACCCTAAAAAGGGAGAAATCCCTAATAGTGGAAACACTGGCTGAATCTGCAGTACAGCAAGTCCATATTACGATCCACTATCCAGCACGCACGTTCACTATCGCTTTGACGTACGTCCGCGTTAATCTCTGTACATCTGCACGACGCTGGCTGGATGCAAAATTGCGTCGTGCAAACCCAGCAAGCAATCTATATATATAAAAATCAATTGCCGTGAATGCAGGGCAAGACTAATGAGTCTCGCAAAAACTAGAAAATGGCTCGACAGATTTGAATAAAAAAAATATATTCAAATCTGTCGAGCTTACAACAGTGGTAAAATATATCAGACAGAAATCAAGACATAGGTACAAAAATGGTTAAGGTAAAGCCGTCGTCGCATGCCATTATAATTTTGTAGGTGTTTACTTCGACAATATTATATAAACATATTTATGTAAAGTGCTCGTCAAGCTCTTTCATATTTTGATACCCAACATGGCACAAAACAATTTTTTTTTAGTTCATTGCTACTTCCTCTAGAGGGCGCCGTATTAAATATTTTTGCTTCGCTGTAGTCAGGTAAAAAATATCGATGAACAAACAGAAAAAAAGAATACATAAAGTCGAACATAGAACCTCCTCCTTTTTGGAAGTCGGTTAAAAACCGGAGGCATAGACCAGCAATAAACCTCTGCGTTCATTAACTTCTTCGTCGTTGACTGTTGCCAATATCAACCGACAAACAGAGTGAACTTGTGAACAAAGTACAAAAATATTTAAAAAATAAATACATTTAGGTACATACTATTTTGGTAACGAGGTACGTTTCGGGATTTTTCCGTTGAGATAATCCTACAAATGTTAATACTTAGAATCTCAAATTCTCAAGTTAACTGTAGCATAGTGCGAGTTAGTAAGTCGCAGATCGAAAATGTAAATTAAATTCACCTATTTGTTTGTTTAGCTTCATGTTTATTTGTTTACATTGTTGAATACCTAAATACCTACAATTGTTCTGGTAGGTAGTTGATAATTTGCAATTTCCCAGTAACCCAATCTCATTTGATTTTATTAGCACGTAATAAAAGATGCCAGCATTCGAAGCGCCAAGTGTCGAGTTGGGCAGTGCGCCCCAAATAACCAGCATAGAGCCGTCCCCTTCACCTTCGGAAATCTCTAGTGCCAGTTCTCCTGAACCTTCAAATATACGAGCTACGCCATTATTTCGGTGAATACATTATTCTTGCTACCTACTTAGATAACTAGTGCACTAAATATTACTAAACGTCATAAATGTATGGTTAAACAGGCGTTTAATCATTATTAAACAATAAGCAGCGTTTATGAATAAGGGGGAACGGGGTTTATTTATAAATGTTGCTTAAAGTTAAGTAGTGATTAGCGACTGTTTAACCAAACATTTTTGACGTTTGAACGTCACTTAACTTTAACATGTTCAGTGCCATATGAAGGAGGAAGGATCACCCTTCTGGAGGGATCACCTAGTCGCATATGGAATGCCGGGAGCCCTCGCGGAGGGCTCATTTTAAATGTAGGTTTTTCTTAGCGAATACAGCATTATAAACCGTGAAAATAAAATTTGATGTATATTTTAACAAGATTTATTAGTAAAAGCGTTGCTTTTAAAATCCAAGCGTTTTAATTTTTTGTTCACGGTTACAAATATTCACTAAAAATGTAAAAGGTTGGAACCTACGTATAGCTACAAGACCCCCCTGAAAACACTATTTTACTTCGTTTTAAAGTGTTTTATAACACGGTTTTAAACCTGATGCTGTTGACCGTCCGCGATGGTTAACTTTAGCGCAAACGATCGAAACAAGCAAACAAAGAAACATAGGTAATGCCGGGAACCCTACCGGAGGGTTCACCTCCAATAAGTATGGCGGCATGGCGTATGAGTTCTATGAAAATGGGTAGAGTCGAAAGTGTTAGCAATGTTTTTATATAAACCCCTTATCACGCCTCTGCCTGTAGATATTCCCCAAACGGGTCAATAGTGTACCTTCATTTCGCCAGTTTTGTTAAAGTCCCATGAGATAGACGGCGAGCCTATTGCCACCGAGACGTGTAAATTCCGGGCTATAACAGGAATTCCTAAATTTGAATTCGAAAATCCCTACACTTTGCTCTACGGAGGGATCGAACCGCAGGACCCATCGCTTAGCAATTCCGCTTATGTACAACTACCAGATCAGTGACGCAGTCATTCTAACACTTAGGTATCCAAGATAAATGCGCATAGCCACCGTGAAGTAAGTTTATCAAGTTTGTATGATGCAATGGACTGGTTTTATTCAGAGCTCTGGCTATGCTTCCACCTGAACCGCAACAACCAGCAGGGCAAGATGAGCTGGAGCGGCGTCTGCCAGGCTACAGGCGCATCGTAATACCTCGAGAATTAACTTTGATAGAACTTTTGGTGAGTTAACACATCCCTTATTTTCTTACTATCCCTTCTGCCCTACATTATGGCCAGCACTAGCTAATACAGTGTATGACTGTAGGTCGGAATCCTAGACATTGATGATTGCTCAAGACAGGTGCTCACGTCCTTTATTAACTGACTCATCTATCGAAGACAACCTCTTGCGATTTGCATGTCCATGTTTTCTTAATGTATATACTTACTCAATAACTAAGTCAATATATTACCTATAAGTACAGCCCGATTCAAACTTAATGGCGGCTCGGAACATGAGGCGAGTCGCTGCGCAGTAACGAATTCATGGGTCAGCGGGGGTGACGGGTGCGGTACTGCGCAGCGAGTGGCTAACTTCCGAGCCGCCATTAAGTTTGAATCGAACAATACATTTTTGGTCCAGAAACAAAGCAGCGGTGTGACAACAGACGATGAGGTCTTGCGTATTCGGGAGGCCAAGCTGCGCGTGGTAGCAGATCGAGTTGGCTTGAGAAGACTCCCCGTACTGTCTCCAAGACTTCGCACTTTAACGTTAGATGGCAGCGCACTATCATCTTTACGCGATCTTGGGATCGGTTTAGTTCATCTCAAAGTAAGTTTAATTTATGTTTCGCTTAATTGTACCAACTTTTAGTGCCTACTCATTTATATTAATTGATAAAAGCTAGCTTACATTATCTAACCATTGCTCCGTTGCTCGCTGTTTTTTCTATGGCGTTTTACTTTGCTTCATTCTTCCTCTCGTCGTCAGTGGGGTTAATCTATGACTTTTCGAGATTGCTGCAGGGGTAAATAGACTAGTCAGTCGGTTAGTTTGCTGGTGAGGGTAACTGCCTAGGGTTTCCCGAGCGTCCACGAGTCATATATCCAAATATGACTGTTTCTGTGTCACATATCCAAATAAGCTTTTGATGTTGTACAGGTATTGAGCATCAATCGATGCGGCTTATCGACGTTGGACGGCGTTTGGGGGCTAGGAGCCTTGAGAGAGCTGTTTGTCGCTGGAAACCGCCTTCAAGACTTGCAACCCTTGGCTGCGTTGCAAAAATTGCACACACTGAACTTAGCTGAGTACGTCCGAATTACTTATTTCGTGATCGCAAGATTTAAACAGATATAGGTCATAATCATTAAAAGATCATTTATTCATTTTCATCTTTGGGTGTGTTTTGTGGATTCTTAATAATTTCTTCGTGATTTTTTTATCTTCATCTCACAGCAATCCTATATCGGATTCTGGTCGTCTGTGGACGCTGGGAGTCTGCACGGCTCTCCGTAGACTTACTCTTGCCGGGACTCCGGCAGCTGATGACATCGACTACCGTTCGCGGGTTGCCGCTGTACTGCCCATGCTCGTCTATTTAGATGAAAGACCTTTGCATACTGACATTGAATGTATGTACTGTATTTACTATCAAATGAATTTAAAGTGCTGAAAAAATTATGCTCTTTTGCATTAGCTAGCTATAATAAGTCCGTACCGAGGGTTAACTCATCGTAAGACCGTTTACGCTGAGTACGGAGCCGCCAACCTACTCGTACGTATTAAAGTGCAACCTAGCAATAAGATCAATTACATGACGTTATTCCATATAATTGTTTGTGAAGTTTCGTTTTTAGATCAGCCTTCAGCGTAATACACTGTTTTTATGTAAGTAATTAAAATAATTGTAATAAATAAATAAAAAATTAACTAAATTCCCGATCGCCGAAACATAACTTGAGGGGAGGGTATATAATGTGAAATTTAATTCGTTTCCATCCTCTTAAGGGGTCATTGTAAAAAAAAAATCTGCTGTTCCCTACATTATAACGAGCTATGCGAACATAAATGTATGGAACAACTGATTTTTTTTTTCGCGATTTCAGGGTCGGCCCCATAGTGAAAGTTGTTCATAATGGTGAGTACAATAACCCCTTAAGAGAATGCAAACTAATTAAATTTCACATTGTATTTTCGATGCATTCAAAACTGCATGGTATCAGAAATTATAGCCACACGAAGATTTGTGTTGCGTGTTTGCAAGCGATTCAGTCTTGAGAATAGTTTTGAGGAGAAAATTTAGTCAGTTCATCATGATCAATAACTGACTATAGTTTGGTGGACCTCTCCACATATGGAACGTAGACCGTTATCGCAACACAAGTTGTGTTGTGATAATGGTGGTCACAGAAAGAAAGAAATAAAAAGCGTTTATTGGCATTACAAAAAAAAAATACACCTAAAAACTATAAAAACAGAAAACAAATTATTATAATTTTCTTTTATAGTGTGGGCGGATCGGTAGGGCTTATCAGACTTTTACTGACTAAAACCCACCCGTGTTCCTTCCGTTGCCTGTGTGCCGGGGTCGCGATATACCTTTCGGACAAACTCGCAACCCCGATGCCAAAAGGGCCTCAGCTCAGCATAATGTCAGATGACAACACAAAGTGAACCACCTGACGCTGATTTTCAGCTGCAACCCAGTAGTGCCATACGTAGAATAATAAACATAGGGAACTGTCTGTCCGTTATACCTAATAAATAATTTAAAGATAGTATAAAAAATAAAATAAAATAAAACATATTACCTGATGTTGCGATGTTGGGTTTCGCAACATCAGCGGGTAACCACATAAGTACTTAGCTTTCCCACACTGACGAAAATCGCAGCATGTGTACTACGTTGATGTTTTGTCAACCAGCAGCAGTACCAGTGTTTGCGGTACAATAATACTTGTCCACTTTTATTGTAGTTCTTTAGATCCTTATATAATTATTACGTTACTGTAACAAAGATCAAAAAAGATAAATAAAACATAAATCATTTCGTCAGATGACTCTGATGGAATATTCGACGGAGGATCGTCGTCTTCTGACAGCGAACACGAAGCCGAACCAGAATTATTGCCAAAGTTCACCGATCCTGCGCCAGTGGAACCTGAACCAGGCCCTTCTACGTCACAAGATGTAAGTGTTCTCTTTTCTTAGCATAGATAGATAGAATATTCTTTATTATGTACACTATATAAATTACAGAAAAAAAAAATAGAAATTTTACATAGGGTGACACAATGGGCGGTCTTATCGCTAAAAGCGATCTTTTACAGCGACCTTTGGATGGATGAAAGTGAGAAGGAGAGACAATACTGCAGGTAAGTTAGCATAGTTAGTTGTATACCTACCAGCGGAATATAGTAGAATTGCGGATACCAGCCCGTTATATTATACTTATTCTCTTATGAAGTACATCGATATGAATCTGAAAGGCTGCGAAAGCCACTGAGGCACTGGTGAGGCATTTCGCCACATGACACGATCCAGGTCAAGTACTTGCCTACCTGCGGCTACGTGCTAAGCATCACGGTACTTATAGTTCAAAGGTAAAGTTAATTAAGACTGTCGACGATTTCACTTATTGATATAATGGCATGAACATTTATCATATAGGTATACATAATACAACATCACGCCTGTAATCCCCGAAGAGTTAGGCAGAGGTGTACCTTATTGTACACTCACATTTCGCCAGGTATGTTTAGGTCCAATGTAATAGGGGGCGAGCCTACCTATTGCCATCAACGAGGCACAAATCCAGACTCCGGGCTGCTACTGAGAAATTCTTGGTGGGTAAAGGACAATGCCAGAAACTCTATAGAGCTTTGACCCACCAAATAAAAGTTGGTGTACAAGCATGCCAAATGTAGCATTCTATTGGTGCTATATTAGTGTTATCTAAAAACATGTTAAAATGCCTTTATAACTTGCGGTTTCTTTTAAATCTTAGAAAAAATATTACTTTTAGGTTAGGTACCTCAAGTTTAGGTTATTTGCAGTTATAATTGTAGAACTTATTAAATAAGTGCTGTATTTTATTAAAATGCTATCCTAAGATGTTTGGCTATGAAAGGAAGGAATGACATAACATCAACCTTAGTAATCTTACTTTTGACTTAGGTCATAACATCCTGACTGTTGATCGGTAATAAAATAAAACAAGTTATAAACATGATTGATTTATTAATCTTCAAACGTTATTAAAACATTATCAAGAAAACATGCGGGTTGATATCAATATTGTCTTGATGACGTGCATAACCAAGGTACCATATAATAGTCATAACATGGCAACAACAACCAACCGTTCTTAATTTTTTTTTTAATTAAAAAAAAAATTATCCGCAAGTGTAACAGAATAACAAGTAACCAAGGCTCCTATTTTCATTGGATAATTTTCATTAATTTACATTTCTTGTAAATTAATGAAAGGGTGGGGCAGGATCTGGCATTGTCCTTTAATAACACTTAGCCATACCCCCGGGAATGGCAGTGTTATTAGATTTACCCACCAATCAAACCCAGGACCTTATGCTCAGCAGTAGCGCTTGCGACTACAAGACCAACGTGGTAGTCTTTCTTATGTCATACAATTATAAATTATCTGTTTTTGATGCGTATTTACAAAATTACACCATACAATCTGCTTCAAACAGATGAATATTTTGTGAAAGTAAAGTAAACACGCACGACACGACGCGACGGTACATTAAATAAAGGGTTATGCCCAAAATCAACATCACCTATCATCTATTCTCGTCACGATCAACCACAGAAGGTCGCCGAAGTCGTACAACTTAAACGTAATTGCAATTATAATGTGCCTACGCATGAAACTTTGTACCTAGGGATTCCCTTGAATTATTATTTTATGATCTTCAATAACATATTTTCTTATACGAAATACACGTCAGCAGGTGGGAAATACTAAATAATAAGGTTGATAAAAAATATTGGGAACGTGTAAAGTAACTACTCTATTACCCTAGAACATGATTTGTAGGAGCTTGTAAATAGCAGAGTTAAACGTTTACTGCATTGTTTAGAGATATAATTCAAATTCAAAAGTCATTTATTCAAACTAGGCTGAGAAACAGCACTTTTCGAACGTTAAAATTACATAAGAACGCCCACCCTTCACCACTTCCTAGTGCTTTAGATGGGAAGAAGAAGTGGCGCAACAAACTCCCAGCAGGGCTATACTATACCTAAGCGACCCTAATAATAAAAAATAAGTATAAAAAAATAGGTATACAATAACTAGTCAGTATAGGTATAACTTTTCAGTAACCCATGATTACACTGGGCCCGCGTGGTAGATTACGGCCCACTCCCTCTCACAGGAAGAGTAGGAATGTGTAGCAGCAGTGGCAACATTATAGGCTAATCTATACTAATATTATAAAGAGGTAAAAGTTTGTAAAACACCCCTACATACAAACGTAATCTCCGGAACTACCAGCCGGATTTGAAAAAAAAAAACTTGAGAGGTGTCAAGGGACACCCGGATGGAACGAAGTTCTCACGGCACAGATAAACAAGTGATTTCAACCACTGCTACAATATTTATTATGCCTCTACCAACATAACGCCATGTTACGAAAATGTCAGGAATTTATATGGCTTTCTGTCAGTACAAGAACGAAAGCTGTAGCTCGGTTGAAAAAATTCAAAAAAATAAAAACAGAGTGCGCTGTCATTCAATTTCGCGTTACAGCAAAAAGTGTCGTCGTGACAACTTTTCGTAAGAATTTTTTCCGTCTAGCCCCCTTTCACAACGCGCGATAAGGAACTTCGTTCCAAAAAATTGCATTGTATAGCCCAATTCTTGAGGCAGAAGCTTGAAGTTATACATAACATTAGTACGAGTATGTATGCTAAATGCAGAGAAATCACGATCCAGTTCAAATAGGTGTGGCTACGTGCCTAATTGCTACGTGTTTACTGTCACGTTACATGTTTGAAAAGGTAAAGTTCATCAGGACCATTTCCTTTATTCGGTGAAATAATACCGTAATGCAGTCCTGTAGTGGACAGCGAGCGACCCCATATTAGACCTGAAGGAGCAAAAACTGCACGGGAACCACTGCTCAAGGAAATAGAAAATAGCTTTTTATTCCTAAATGTGAAATCAGTGAGCAGGTACCTAGTAAGTAATGGTTTCGATCAGTGTTCGTTAATGCATGTACCTAAGCGTGCGTCTTCGTCAATAACATATCAATTATACCATAAAATAAGGAAATAATTAGTTAAACGTATAATTGGACATTAATCATATAATTAATTTGTCATAGAAGAATTGATTCGAATTGCCTATTAAGGACATGCTCGTACATAACTGCATATTATTTATTACGCATATTTAAGAACTAACACAAGTTTCTATTTTTAACAAAATCTTCTCCTCCTCTTTAATAATTACTCACTTCCATCATAGCCAGTTTATGAATCCTAAATACTTTCTTGCAGGATATCCCAGGTCCAGATTGTGATGGTGACAATGTAAACATAGAATGCCGTTCGTCGCGTCTACGAATTGTACGTCGCCCAGCGACAACAGAGAATGCTGGTGTTAGACCAACGCACTCAGATCTTCCAGTTAGACCGAAAACTGCACATGACAGACGCAGCGGCACTGATGACCAGCGAACTAGACTAGAAATACTGCATACGCTTATGGGTAAGTAGTGTAAATTCATCTATTGGTGTTTGTGAAGTTTTAAGGTTTCATTTAGTGACCGACTGAAGCTTCGTTTTCGGGCATTTTGGCCTAAAAATCATGATTCGGCCATATGTTTGTTTTCGCCCATAAACCAGCCAAAGCTACGGCCAAGCCGAAAATCAGAAGTTCGTGAATTGTCGCGCTACTTCATAAAGCTCGGCAATATTAGGTGAATCAATACAACAAGATATAGGTACACGAAATTTTGTATCCTGTAATGGAATTATCGTGCTTTATTTATTGTTAAGCCTATATTTGCTCCTTCTCTCCCTAGGTGTAAAAAAAAACAAACAAGATTTCAGTGTACTGCGGAAATATAAATACATATTTTTTAATGTCTAAAGCATTTTCGTTCGCCTTTAGTCTTATTTTCGGGTTCTTTTTCGTTTTTGTTTTCGGCTGATAATCCTTTTTCGGTCGGACACTAGTTTCTTTCTAGTCGCAAAAGGTTGCTGTGTTCCGGTTAGTACCGGTATATGGCTACATCAAGCTATACATAAATTTTCTGTTATTATAATTAATGTATACAAAATAGTGTAAAACATTTTAAAACAGTAACGGTGGAGTTTCTTGCCCATTCTTCTCCATACGAAAACTACCTTTTGGAAGGGGCGACTAGAATCAATTCTATTTTTTTGTAAATTTTGACGTTCAAAAGTGCCTTCTATGTGTCTAATTGAAATAAATTATTTGACTATTGACTGTAAGCTGATCTCGCATTGGTTAGTACGGAAATGCAATGAGAGGTCAGCATATTATATTGGAAATGTATAGCTTGATATTATGTAGCCGTGGGTACATGTACAATGATTGACAAAAAAACCTAAGTTTTTTTGCGTTACAGTAAATACGCAATTCGGTCTTTGGCCCTATGTTGGATAGTAGGTGTTTATTGACTACCAAGGTGTTAATGATGAAGACATCACAAGCCAAGTGTTACTTACCTATTTGTACTTAACGTGAAACATTTATTATCAAAATCAACCGTGCCGTTATTATCGCAACGGTATTACATTTTACATGCAACGTAACGTATCTATTAACTTGATTTTGCGATTCGAATTAGCTTCCTGCTTCGTCATGGTTCAAAAGGTTGAGAATGCGGGTGCCAAAATTGACGCGATTGTGGTCCTGTAAAACCAAAAAATATTTTGTTTAAAACTATTTTCAAGCGTCAGAAATGATAATAGGCTTGGGCTATTAGGTCGACCGGAAACAAAGCTAATGTGAAGGTGTAGGGGTATGAGGAACAGGGTGTAAAGTTCAGTCATCCACCATAGAAAAGGGAGGATCCTCCGACCAGACGGGTGTCATGTCTGGCGTCAGCAATTTAGGGGTATGAGGAACTGGGCGTAAAGTTCACTCATCCATCATAGAAGAGGGCAGTTGCCCGCCAGACATGACACTCGGAGGATCCTCCCTTTTCTATGGTGGATGACTGAACTTTACACCCTGTTCCTCATACCCCTAAAAAGGTATTATAACGCGGTATAGTACCTTCACATTAGCTTTGTTTCCAGAATTGCCACGCGTCTGCCAAGCTGGTATTGCAGATGTTCAGAGGCGCACCACTTATAGGTATCATCGGGAGGGCCGCCGCGTCGGCCTGTTTGTTCGTAGTCTAATAATGGATTTCTTTTCTCAAGATGATGACTGGCTTGGCAGTGGAAGTAAATTGACGTCTCTGGAGCCAGTCTGTGGAAATATAGCGCGAGGTCTGCGTCGCACTGCCAGCGCATATCATCATCGCTCTAAAGGTATGTACCTACTTCTTCGCGTTTACACTATTTATCCAAAGATTACCTACTTCTTCCGGTTCTAGTTCTTATATTATAAAAACCGGCCAAGTGCATGTCGGACCACGCACAATGAAGGGTTCCGTACTTGGGATGAATTTATCCCAAGAATAAACTAAACATTGTAGTTGAAAAACATGTTCTCCCATATGTATGGGAGAGCTGTTTTTCAAACTGCAACTGAAAGTTGATCGATTATTACACGTTAACCTGTAAAGCCTACAGTTTTCCTTTTAAATTCGTTATATATACTACTGCTGTGAATTTTTTCACAAATCTCAAAATTTTAAGCCAACGCAAACGGATTCCTAAATTGAAAAATGATTTTCACACACCCACAATATTTTTAAACGACCTTTGCAACGATACCCCACACTTTGGGATAGGCGAGAAAAAAAAAACATCCCCACTTTACGTGTAGGGGAGGTACCCTAAAAAAAATATTTACCACTTTGTCGGCATTATTAATTTGTATACCCATACCAAATTACAGCTTTCTACTACTAACCGGGTCTGAGCTAAGCTTCGGACAGACAGACGGACATACGGACAGACAGACAGACGGACATGGCGAAACTATAAGGGTTCCTTGTTTACAACGGAACCCTAAAAATGGGGCTAAAGATAGTAAAAATTTGTTCATACATTTTAAGAAAGTTTATTTTGACCCATGTCTTCGCCATCTCTTTCGGATTGTTTTTTAACCGACTTCCAAAGAGGCGGAGGTTCTCAATACGGATGTGCATTTTTTTTAAATTTATGTTTGCGCTTAGCTCCGTCATTTGAAAACGGATTTGCAAAATCTTTTTGTTTGAAAGGGTATGCTCTGGGGGTGGTCCCATATAAATTTTAATAACTTTGCTTGGGTTGTTTTTGAGTTAACTTCAATAATATGTATTTTTCCCACTTAGTCTTTATGGATGATGTTATAATAACTTCCTGTCACTGTTATTTACATAACAGGTAGTGGTATTCGAATTTGTGTGGGGTAAGTACCGTAACTAAAAAGAGAAAAATAAAAACTTTTTTATATAAAAAATAACCGACTTCCAAAAAAAGACACTACAAGTGAAAAATTTCGGTCGGTGTCGTCTGGTTTTGAGTTTTCGTTTTTTGCCACCGAATTCCGAAATAAACTTATTTTTCACTTTGTAGTGTTATTTTTTTTGGAAGGCGCTTGTTTTTTTTTTTGGAAAAATGATTTGTTTTTTTTATTACACACAAAATCTATTTAAAAAAATATCCTGCATCTATGACGGTCTTTATATGTACTTATCTACTTTCGGTAAAGAATATTAAGAGATGAGGTCGAGGTAGGTAATATTGATTGTGACACGCACTTTATTGACTTCTGTCATCTTGCCACAGATGATGGTCAAGGGAACTCTCTCAAAATATTGCGCTACGGACGCGAATAAATACACTTTGTTGACTGCAAACAACAGCAACAAAGGTGACCAGGCTCATTAGATCTACTAATTAGCGTATTTTTGAACAAGTTTAGTAGAGAGTTGAAGAAATGGGTTGTGTAATCCACTAGACATCATTTTACGGAAGTCAAAATGATAAAAAAATGTTGTGATTCTATTCAATTTTTAATAAATGGCAAGCAAAGCCGAAGTCGACTATTCTGCCAATGTATAAAGTGAGTTGTAAAAACAAGGATAAACATATAAAGTTAAAAACAAATAAAATTCTGCGATTTGTGACGTTTAGACTCGCAGAACCACAAACACTTACTTCTCACCTACCTACTTTATTTAATAAACGGTGCACGTCATCACACTTTTATTAATTGAAAAAAAAAAAGCTTGCACTTTCACACCGGCAAGACACTTTTTTGCCAAAACTTCTTTAACTTTCAAAAACTTTTTGTTGTTGTTGCTATGGAATTTTGGTTTCAATAACTGTAAAATTCAATTGATGCTGTTTATATTGCACTACTTTGGATTGTCTGGCGGGTGGGAATTAAATCGAAAATGCTTGAAGGAATGGAATAACCAATTATAACCATTTTTAAATCGGTCTAAAAATATTATGCCCTGTGAAGTAACTTTTGATTGCCCAAACATGTGACCTCGACCTAAGGTGCGTCCTCAAAAATGCTATGGAGAGAAAGCTGTGATATTGTGCGTGCTCATTGTTAATTCTGCTAACACAGCAGGCTCATGTGATAACCAACAAGACCCTATGATGTTTACTCATTTGAAAATGACTGTGCTAATATTTAGAAAGCCGACTATGAGGATACTACTTATTAGAGCGTGGTTTCGTGTAATTTCAAGTAAATAACTCATGTAAGACAAGTAATTTCATAATTAGGTAGATAATTTGAAGTTGTTCTTTTCAAAAATACTTTCTTATGTAACTTGTCGCGAGCTGGTTATTTTGCTGACTTAAATATTTGCACGGTGAAAGGTTTACCCATTTAATAAACACTAACTTCCACCAGCGGTTTGGCCCGCGTGATATCTTTATAAATTATACCCTATGTTACTCAGTAATATAGCATTCTACTAGTGAAAGATTTTTTTATAAAATTGGTCCAGTAGTTTTTGAGTTTAGTCATTACAAACAAACAAACATACAAAAATCAAAGCTTTTTCTATAATATCTGTTTAGCTTCTTTATATAATATTAGTCTAGATTTTTCATCATTCTGCTCACCTCAATTGCAAAACAACAACAACAATTCGCCCCAAAGCCATATGTATCAAAGAATAATTAATTATTGTGAGAAATTTAATATTATCAAAAAAGAGCAATTCGGCTTTCAAAAACATAAGTCCACGTCCTTAGCCGTCTTTTCACTTTTGAAAGCAATACTGACCAATATCAACTACAATCAGCTGACGACAGGGTTATTTTTTGACCAATCAAAAGCATTTGATTTAGTTTCACATGACATATTATTACAAAAATTAGAGGCTGTCGGAATTGGAGGACTGCCACGTCAGTGGATCGTCATATCTAACTGACAGGCAACAGAGTGTCACTGTCACTAAACCGGATGAAAGTAGGGACATGACACAATTTTCGTCTGAATTTAAAAATGTAAAACGCGGCGTCCCCCCGCGTAGCATATTGGGCCCTATCCTATTTATACTCTACATAAATGACATAGTAAATGTCATTTATGTAGAGTCATAAATGTTTTCTTTTTGCTGATGACATTTCCATAATTGTTACTACTGATAAAAAATGTAAATCAATTACAATCTAATTAATTGGTTAAATAATAATAATCTATCTATTAATCTTAAAAAATCTGTATATATACAATTTAATCAATCTTATCAAAATCAATTTAATTTTAGGATGGAGTATGTCCATTCTAAAATTAAATTACACAAGTGATACAAACTAAGTTTTTAGGAGTAGTAATTGACGAACATTAAGACTGGAAAGCTCGATAATGTATGCAATAAAATAAATAAATTTGAATAAGCTCTCAGACAGATAAAAAAGGTAACAAATATAAAAACAACTGTGATATGTTGTCATACCGTGCATATATTGAGTCCTCGTTACGGTATGGATTAATTATGTGGGGAAATAGTGCTGACCACAATAGAGCAATTGTCGCCCAAAAAAAAAGTTTACGAGCCGTATACGGGATTCTATCTGATGAATCATGTCAACCAATATTCAAAAGGCTTGGTTAGCTACCGTTACTTTCCTTATATTTGTATGAAACATGTATGTTTGTTAGGAAATATAAAGAATTGTTCAAAACAGCACAGGAAATAAGTTCTCGAAGTCGCCGTGATCAATACAGACTTGTACTATATGAGCTCCCTAGGTTAGCAAAATATAATAAAACCTGTCTGGCTATCTGTGTACGTGTTTATAATAAATTACCTAATGTATTAAAAATATTAAATTGCAGATTATTCAAAATTAAATTATATAAATGGCTGGATGAAAATAATTTCTATAATATTAAGGATTTTTTTGAACATAAATTATATGTAATGTTTGTAATTTCAAATTTGTATATTCGTTGAAGTTTGCGTGCTTTAATTTTAAAGTAAAACATGTATGAGCTTTAATAATATACGCAAATAAATTATCTTATCATAACTTATCTAATCTTAAAAAAAATTGCTTCAGTTAAATTAAAACTTCGCTCATTGAGGGAAGTTAGATCACATAACATAACATCACACCTCTAATCCCCGAAAGGTTTGGCAGCAGTTTACCTAATAGTACACCCATCATTTCGCCAGTTATTTATGTGAAGTTAGATCACCTATAGTTTTATATACTTTACAGTTGCAGCAGATGCTGAGAGAGAGCTGGTGGAACAGACGATGGAAGATGCATCTAGAGTGGTGGCCGCTGAAATACCACTTGCCCCAAGACTTGAAGATTGGGCCAAGTTTAAAGAAGAAACTGGGTAATTATAACGTAGATTTTAGAATTAGCTTAGATACGTACTCAAAAAGTTTTGAGTTATTCAGTAAAAATGGGATTTGTTGATTTAAAACTATATTTGTGTGTTCGTATAGAACTGTTTCTGTATAAGGTACATCTTAACGTCACTGACAGCTATGGTGTAGATAGATAGCGACTATGTTCCCATAATGTGCATCTGGCAATAAAATTAATAAAGAGTCTCAAAAAAGTTAGGATTTCGAATCTCTGGGTTTTATCAATCAATACTTTGAAGAAAGCTATGATAAAAATAATGTTTCTTTCTTCAACAGGATTGAAATTGACATAGATTTTAACGACAGACCAAAAGGTGCTGACCCTTCAAAGATTCTAGAACGCCTCGAGCAAATAGAGAAGGAAACCCAAGACAGGTTTAAAGAAGAGAAATTAAAAGGAAAATCTAACAACACGGATAGAACTGCTAGCAGTTCTTATTTGCCAAACCATGCATTCAATACAATGTCAACTATGAATGATTTTGAAATGTTTCGGGCAGATATGGAATTATTCACAAATACTAACATTGAATCGTTTTTAGACGACGCTAATGATTTACACTCTGTAAGTAGTGAAAGGGTTGGGTTTTCCGGTAACAATGACTCACCATCTGAGTAAGTTATACTTTCTCTAACGTGTCTTGATATTACTTTACCTAGAAAATCAGTTCTGGGATCAGTTACCTTTACTGCAGACGCCGATTTCATTTTAAATGGGTATTATGTTTCATCACGTCAGTAAATAGTGTTACATCATGAAGGAATGCGTTTGTCAGTTTGTTTGTGGCTAGATTCAACACGAGAACCGTCAAACTAATTAGAGTGATGTCAGAAAAGAAGGAAAGTGCTGGCAAAGAATCTTTTTCTTCGTGTACTTTGTGTTTCGCAAGAATTTATAACTATTTCCCACCGCCATTCAACGTTTAGTCGTTAGTTTAGGTTGGTAGATAATTTTGCGGACATTTAATTTAACATGACACTTATTAATTTCGTGACTTATTACAATATTTGTCACGTAATCACGACGAGCTGCGACATTAGTGTAACAGAAAGTTGTAAATATAACAACTTTCAGTATAGGAGCAACTCAGTGTTCGAGAGAGACATAACTGTAAACTGTATCTACGATGAAATGTAAAGTAAAGGGGAATAGTTAAGCCTTTTGCACGACAAAGTTGCTCCCTACTGAAAGTTGCTCAAATTCATGGGTCCTTTTAAATCATTTCTTTTACACTTCTTACTTTTTTATTTTTTTGTTGTATGAAATCGTAAATCTTTATATTTTGTTTTATTGTGGAATAAGCACATGTTTTATGTTTTTGTTGTGTAGCCGTAGTGACAGTTCTTGAAATGTATCTATTGCTTAGCTCCGTAGTAGTTTTGGATATTTAAATATTGTTGTATAATGTCGACTTCATCATATAGCTCCGCAAAGCCATCTAGTCCTACGTTTGTAAAAAAACTGTCACATCAACGTCACGCTTCACGATTTAGCGTTTTTGAATTGGATTCATAATCAAATTGATCTTGGATTTACCATCTCTTCTTCTTAATTTAATTTTAAGGTTTCGTCAGTTACGGTTCCAGATTTTTGTTAGTAATTTTTATGTACCTACTTATTAATTGTACTTACTGGACCTGAGTTCTGATATTTTTTATTGCATTATTCAAAGTTAATGCGGTTATTCGCTTGGCCGAGATATTATAAAATTGTTTTATTGTAAGTGTTTTTTGTATTTGTTAATAATGATATTACAAAATATTAAATAAATTTTATTCATTGTTACGGATCGTTTCATTCCATACTTTTATTAAAATGCGGTGTAGGTATAAGGTATCCGATAGGTTGCCTCTCGAGATTCTGAGAAAGCGTTACCAAGTCGGAAAATATCATTATGAGACTACGTATGCTCTCGTCTTATGTTACGGTTACGAACTAAAATTTTCTTTAGTATATACATATTGTAATGAATTACATATTTATATAGAAGCATGATTTAGTAGCCTCCCACAGCCCACTTCTTGAATTTCCTGTGCTGCAGTGGCGGACTAAGTTTTCGTGGGCCCGGGGTAGCAAAATAAAATGAGGCCCCCTGGAGATCCTCAGCAACATTCTGCAAAAAAAAAATGCCCCCTAAATTTATATTTTGTATACGTACGGAGCCCTCAAACTACAAACTAATTCTTACTGAACACATTTTGAACTTGTTTGGAAATTGATTAAAAAGTACTTCTCAAGGATAGGAGGCTGTGCTGTGCTGATTCTCGAATTTGCATTCCCCATTCGTGCTTTAGACGCTTCACGTCCACATAGGATTCATTCATTTCCATCGAAGCTTGTAAAAATTGCTCCCATAGAATATTCGATTCAACTGAAAAACAAATCGCGAAACATCGCAGATGGGCGATTTATTTATAACACGTAAATTGAACCTTTCACTGAACAGAGCCAGATCTCTGTACCTATTATATTTTTCATTTAGTTGAAGTGCATGTAAACAGGCTGGCTCATTATTCAATTTAAACGACCACTACACGGTCGACTAAAGCTGTGTCCAGCGTAACACACGATCATAATCTGAATAATTTTGAAGGATATTGCTAATCCATTTCTTCATATGTTCTAAAAAATTGTCTGCTCAACAACTTAAATAACGCAATGAAACATTCATTGCGTTACTTGAAAACTGTCAAAATGAAACAGATTGTGATTGATTGTGTCAATAAGGGTGCAGATGGAGGTCAACAATTCAAGATCAAGAACTGTTGCGGTAAAATTAATGCATGCTACATGACATGTTCCGCTGTCCTGAATATGTGCTGACTTTATTTAACTGTCTACAACCAAATACGCAGTTAGTAGGTAATTAGGTCTAAATGCTTGCAAATACTATCCAACTAAGAAGTAAAGTACCTACCAATCAATTTGCGCTTGAAAAAAAACAACACTGCTACTGCCGACTGTGAACAAGTCTTTACGTCTTTCCGGATAAACCGATGACTTTAGTTCGAGTACGGCGTTCATGCCAGTCAGCCAGTCATCTGCGTAGAGGGGGCCGAAACACACGTACCCATTCGCTCTGCCGATCACTGAGAAATCGTACAAAATGAGTGTGTGTCAGTGCTTACATCGTGTTGTGGTGTCGAACCTATTAACTTTGTACTACAGCATTCAGATGCTCTTCGTGTTTGCTTTAGTTTATTTAAAAAATCCGTTCTCTAATCCCTGGGCTCAGAAATTGAAGCTGGAACCACCAGCGCGACTCACGGACCCTAAATATGGAGTGCACAAGTACATCAAAGTTAATGTAAGTTTTATATTTTTTTATATAAACTATAGTATTTAAGTACACGTAGCCTATGGTGATGAATTTCACTTGAATTATACGATAAACGTGTAAACTTGTACAATACCAGAATAACTATTCGCGAAATTTCGCGGTTAGATAACTTTTTAATTAGTCGAGATTTTTAATTTATATTCTATAAGACAGCTCTTTAGGCCATGAGCTATCCGAATATCAAAAAATATTTGGTCTAGGTCTTAAGGGGGAAGCGTGAAAATTGTTTCGCTGTTACTATGTATGATACTTTATATTAGATAAAACCATTCAATTCATGGTTTACTGAACAACAGCTGCAATTTTCCCGCGCCGGTGTGGATACGATCATGCGACGGTATTTGAATATTAATGTTTTATCGATGTTATGGTTCTTTTAACTGTATTAATCATGTGAAGTGCTGATGACAGTAAACATTTATCTCGAAATAGAATGAGCGCCAGAAAAAAAAGGTTTATTTTTATAAGCCACAGAAACACGTGCACATAAAAAGATAAGTAAGTTAATTGTAGTGTAAACTGCTGAACCGATTTTGATGAAACTTGCACTGTTCCCTAAGTTTCGGAGAAATGCGTTGACAAACATACATACCTGCACCTATAAAATTTTGTATATTGGTTTGGAAGCCCTAATAGATTATCAGTCTAATGTGAATATATTGCATTTCTAATAATATTACATACATACGTGTCGAATTGAAAACCTAATTTTTTAAGAAGTGGGTTAATAAGAAGTCGTTTAAAAATAACTTTAATTTCAGAAGTCGGTGGCATAAAACGAAAATTCTGCACCAAAGACACCGACGGCGGCGTCCGAAATTAAAGTAATTTTTCACTTTATAGTGTTTATTTTGGAAGTCGGTTGTATTTCAAGTTTTAACATCAAACTGTCAAACATTCTACGACTTTATTATTTGATAACCTTTTAGAACTTCAGAAGTCCATGTCTAAAACGTTTTATCACAGAATGTTTTAAGCCCATTGCAGGGCATCCAAAATTCCATTTTAAGTATCTGGACAAATGCATGCCTTGCGAGTTGCGATATATTGGATGAAATATCGAAGCAACTCCGTTGGAGCACCCACCGATTTGGTCATTACTGACAATTTTACTCTTACTTTTTGAAATGGTAGGAACAATGATAGGCTGGTCAGTCAGACAGACGCGGAACTGATTTGGAGATAAAGATTAATTTGTGACGCGACTCGCGACGTTAGGTATCTCGTAAAAAAGATAAGACCATAGTTTTCTCATTATCTTTCTATCATAAAGATAGGCAGAAAATATCATTGTTCGATAGACACTTATATTAATTAAATAACGGAATGTCTAGTTACTACGCACAGGGCCGTCTTTAATCTATTGGAGGCCCTGGGCACATACGGATCACGGGGCCCCTGTGTAGATAAGCAAAATTATTCATTAATTATTTTAAAGGAGAATGGCCACTTTTTGTGTCAGAGTGTATAAAAAATAGATGTAATCGTACTAATAAAAAATAAAAAAATTCTGTTACGAAATATTAGCATTCTCATTTTACTTATTTTGATAATTGGCAAATTAAATTTCTTTCAATGTTCAAATGAACCTACTTAAATTGTATAAAACCAAAAAATAAATACTAATATTTCATAAGTTTGGGGCTATAATACAACTTATTGTATATCGCACTGCAAATCAATTATTTTGTTATTGAATCGGGTAGTAATAATGCGTAGAATGGATCGGCGGCTGCTAAGAATGTTTTTTTTAAGGCAAGCCCAGCACGAAGCACTTGCCCAGAGTGCCGTGGAGTTTCTTGCCCGTTCTTCTCCATAGGTACCTACTACGCCTTGGAATGGGCAACTAGCTTCATCTTTCTGACTGACCGACCCCTTGACAATTCAAAAGTGCCTGTAATTGGTTTATTTGAAATAAATGCTTTGAGTTTGAGTTTGCCCAATGGAAAAGAGGGGCCCGACTACGCAAATTCGAGAAATGCGAAAACGTAGGGTAGGATGCAGCGACGGTCTTCACAGGGTCTGGTAGCAGCTGGATGAGAGTAGCCGAGGTTCGACTAAAATGGCGCGCTATAGAGGCTGGCCTATGTCCAGATGTCTATGTACTACGCGAATTCGAGAAATGCAGTAACGTAGAGTAGGACACCCTCAGGCTCTGTGCACAGCAGCAGCAGTATGGTAGCAGCTGGATGGGAGTTGTCGAGGATAGAGTAAAATGGCAAGCATTATAGGCACATGGCCGAATTTGGACCGCTATAGTCTGAATAGCTGACGATGATAATGTAGCTAAGCTATGTAATTCCGTTAGTTCATAAAAATTTAAATATCTGCATAGCAAACAAGGCTCAATATCATCTAGGACAAAGGTTTTAATTGTCAGGTTCAATTATTCTGGATTAGGTAAACTTGTATATAGGTATGTAGAACTTAGAAGAGAATGGAGTTTACTTGCTAAAATTTAGTTTTATTTATTCTATCCAGACTAATAACCAATTAAGATGGTTTCCCACTTCTCACGAAAAAAATCACCAAGTTTGCCTGTATCTCGGGGACCAATGTCTGTGTTACTTTATTTTCGTTATCGGTGCCTTAAGTAGGCAATTGTTACTAAGTAAAGTCTGCGTGCGACTGCTAGTCACCGTCTGAGGTATGTGAGCGGTGAGCCGGGAGACAAACAAAGGTAGACAAAGGCCAAGCTAACTCAGTCTGCCAATTTTGTCAAGCCCCCTTCTCACCGCTCACATAGCTCAGGCGGTGACTAGAAGTCCCGCGCGGACTATAGGTATCACGGAAAAACATTAGTTATCTTTAGTACAAAGTATAAATCTTTGACGTGTCTTTAAAGTATAGAGTAGGACCTAAATGACTGTGTTGATTATCTTATCTAGAACTCGTTCCAGACAATACCTACTATGGTAAAGTTCAAAGTTCCTCTACTTTATAAAGTAATTGTATGTTTGTTGTTAGCCTGATTTATCGTAAACAGCGTCACATCATGATCGTAGTTTCTACGCTACTAATAATAATCACCTACCTACTCTTAAGTAATTAATATTATAGTTTTTATTTTTTGGTAGCTGGTTGTTTTTATTTTTGTAAAAAGTTTTTATATTTACATTTTTTGCTGTGGTATCTACCTCACACCAATTCGAATAACATTACCTGCTATGTTATGTTATCAGTGACAGGAACGTATTTAAAAACATCGTCCATATAGACTAAGTGGGAAAAATAAGTAGGTATTAGAATCTAACTCAAAAACGACCCAAACAAAGTTAATAAAATTTATATGGGACCACCTCAAAAAAAATCAAAATCGGTCCACAATTATTGACGTACCTACATATCGATGAGCATATATTTAAAAAAAAACCGTGTGTGGTCGGGGTATCCCGTCAGGAACGAAGTTCCTTCTCAAAAACAACATTTTTGTAGCCGCCATCTTGGATATTACATTTTGACCTCACTTTCAGGTTTAGCACCGTCGAAAACTATGAAAACGACACCCATGACGAAAAATACGAAACAATTTCGCGGTCGCCATCTTGGATATTTACATTTTGACCAAATTCACACTTTCTCTCTCTCTCCAGCATGCAGTGTACTCTGGCCGATGTGTTTGGGCCCCTTCGATCAACAATAGTTGGTATTGTTGATCGAAGTTGGGCCCTATCAGAATACTATACGCTACGGTATTTTTTTTTTTAATGTCGCCCCAGTTTACTGAGATAGGAACCTTTTTGGCCTCGCACAGGTCGTTATTATTCTGTTAGTTTTTAAATGCTCCTGTTTTGTTTTTTATTTATTATTATTACTTACTGCTTCTATTTCCTGTGAGGGTAACAAATAAAATATTTTTATCACTTTACTGTTTTCTTTTGCTTTTTTTTGTCTTTTTCTGCCGGCGCGGCGTTCAGTCTCTCTATTTCTTTCTCTTTGCATTAAAAGAAGATTGTCGCAAGTATTAACGCTTTTTGCGTGAAGATCAAGCCGCGCTAACGAACTTCGGTCCAAAATACATCATGTCGAACATAGAACCTGCCCCCTTTTTGGAAGTTGGATAAATATAAGGTATTATTTGAAGTGAGATGTAATATAAAGGGATCAATTCCAATTGTAAATTTTTACGTGATAGATACACATTGTGCGCAAAATGATCGTCTACAAAATGCAATTGAAGCGATTGACAATAAACACATAAAACATTGACATTTGCAATTGATAGTTGCAGGAACCTATAAAAACAGTTAATTTACAAAAGAACACTAATAAAAAATTTGAATGTCAACCTGCATTTAATTGATCTTTTTGCGAGGCAAAGACCATTTTACTGTTTTTTTGCGCGCGTTGGTTCGCGCAGGTGTCTTTCGCGGAAATGTCTTTTGCGCAAGTGTCCTGCTAAGTGTTCCAATTGAAGTAAATGCTAGAGTTTGAGTTCGAGATCGAGAATCCATTTTGATCGAGAATGCATTTTGATCGAGAATGCATTTTGCGCGTACTGGTTTCATACAGAGATGCACTATACTGTCTGTTGGGCCTGCGAATGCATAACGTAATAATAACAACAATTGGATTCAATCGTGTATAGCTATGCTATGCAATAATATAGCACTAGAAGAGAATACACGAAAGCCGTTCCGCTTTCTGTGTTAGCACGTTCGAGTTCTTCCGGCGAGTTGTATAAATCCAACCAACCTGTTTCGCATGCCTCCCGACTAACCGCTGCGCTGGGACGAGTTATCGTAGGTCATTAAACTGTAATCAGATTGCATGTAAAGAATGCTGACACTGACTTGCGGTTCATGGTTATATAATGCGTGAGGTCAGAGATGACAATCTATATCTACTATAATAAATAAGTTTATTAATAATATTATAAAGATGTAGGTATTTGTGAGGTTGTATGTAGGGGATAATCTTTCGAACTACTGGTGCGATTCGGAAAATTCTTTCACTAAGGGGAAGCTAGAGTATTGCTGAGTGTCATAGGATATATTTTAGGCAGTGTACAGAGTGTCGCTAGGGGCATTCTGTCATTATCGGATAAAGTCCCGCAAGCCGCATTCTCCGGAACCACTGCACATAAAACCCGGTGCTTCTTCTATCAAAATATTTTATTATACTATAATCTATATATCTACTTAATATATTATTTTTTTTATAGAATAGACCCTTTTTTGGTGTAAAATTAAAAACCCCAGAGTACGCAACACAAAAGGTGCCAAAAAAAATCGCCAAAGTTTATTTCGAGATTTGTGGGATAGTGGGAGTATTAAGGTTGGGGAAGATCACGTAGCGGGTTTTAATTTGTTTCCAAGCAATACAACGTCGTAGTTGACGGAGCTCCTATTTCTGAATGGTCAAAAACGTAGGTTACGAAGGAGATGTCGGGGTCTTTGCTCACTCGCTTCGCTCGCGCACAAAACCCTACCATCCTCTTCGAACCTAACCCGAGTAAGTCCGTGTCGGGGTGCCCCAAGTCCCTAGCTCGTTTTGTCCGCTCTTCAAAAAAATCAGCTGTTCTGAACATTTTGACCGCGTAGGTCACTTTTCTATGAAACAATTTTTTTTTAAATAACGAAAAATTTGCGGACGAAGTCGCGGGCAGGACCTAGTCATACGTAATATCTATCTATAGCCGCTAGCGTAACGATCTTTATGAATTAATTCAGGGATAATTATTATAAACCCCGGGGGTTTATAATAATGATCATCCTAGAATGTTATAAGTTCATCCAGAAATACAATTCAGTAAGTTTCAGAAGTACCTACTTACCTACAATTCAAAACGTTGGAGAAATTCTCATGAACAGAAATGTTACATTATTTTTGGTGATTGCAACTTTGCAAGGCTGATGTCTCCAAATTATCAAATTAATCATGACATAAGTAGGTAATTATTTAAGTGGGCTCAAATCATGGCTCTTCCAACGAATTGCTGATTATTAGACACAAAAAATAAACAATCAACATTGGCGTCATATAAATTTAGACCTGCGGACTACAAATACATGGCATCAATATTGGTCTTCTTGGATAAAACTAAGCATTATAAGTGTTAGTTAATTTAATACAGAGGTATTCAGGTATTTAGGAACACCTCGGTAGGATATCTATAAACATAACATATTATACTATAGTTCGGCCGTCGAGAGAATGCGTTCTTGACACCTGTCGGTTTTATACTAACGACTAACGAATATGTGTTTTGCGAATTTGATCCGTATTAACTACTACTAGAAATTATCCAACTGACAGTTGTCAGGAGCGCATTCTCTAGGCGGCCGAACTTTAGTTCGTTTGAACCTTATAAATCTTTTACAAACCTATCCTGCAATAAGTACCATGAGATTTAAAATATGTAATTGAGAGTGCTACGATACAACCAGAGAACCTTGAAAAGTTCTTGCCATGGTGTTACGGTTGAATAAATCCAAGGTCAGAATGCGAGCCTTATTTCAATGCAGAGGCACACAGGTAATTGGTCTAATACAAAGTAGGTACCTATTGTAGCTATTCTATCTACTCAGACAATTAAAAGAGATCTCCATAAAACTCCAAAGAACATTACTATCATGCAAAATAACAAAACCCATGCACCCCAGAATAAAATATTCTTTAAAAAAAACTCATATGTTTTTCTTTGTACATACGGCTACATCAAGCTATACCTAAATTTCCTGTTATTATCAAAAAAAACAAAAAATAAAATTATTTATTTACAGAACATACAATCCAATTTGTTAGTTAGTTACATACACACTAGTGTAAAGTGTTAGTACATAATAATATTCGGCAAATTTTGGTCATAATTACTAGCAATGTCAAAACCATCAATAATAATGTCAAAATCACAACTATAATGTCAAAATCATCATCAATAATAATAATGAAACAAAAATGAATAAAAAAAACAAACAACAAGTTGTGAATAATTATAATTAATGTATACAAAATAGTGTAAAACATTTTAAAACAGTAATGGTGGAGTTTCTTGCCCATTCTTCTCCATACGAAAACTACCTTTTGGAAGGGGCGACTAGAATCAATTAATTTTTTTTGTAAATTTTGACGTTCAAAAGTGCCTTCTATGTATCTAACTGAAATAAATTATTTGACTATTGACTGTAAGCTGATCTCGCATTGGTTAGTACGGAAATGCAATGAGAGGTCAGCATATATTGGAAATGTATAGCTAGATATGATGTAGCCGTGGCCGTGGTACATGTACAATGATTGACAAAAAAAACCTAAGTTTTTTTGCGTCACAGTAAATACGCAATTCGGTCTTTGGCCCTATGTTGGATAATAGGTGTTTATTGACTACCAAGATGATAATGATGAAGAAATCACAAGCCAAGTGTTACTATTTATTAGCAAAATCAACCGTGCTGTTATTATCGCAACGGTATTACATTTTACATGCAACGTAACGCATATATTAACTTGATTTTGCGATTCGAATTAGCTTCCTGCTTCGTCATGGTTCAAAAGGTTGAGAATGCGGGTGCCAAAATTGATGCGATTGTGGTCCTCTAAAACCAAAAAAATATTTTGTTTAAAACTATTTTCAAGCGTCAGAAATGTTAAAAGGCTTGGCCTATTAGGTCGACCGCAAACTTTCTAAGCCTATTGGAGAAACAGGACTTGACACGGAGATATTATATTATTCACTTATCTTGTTCACAGAGCACAGTATTACACTATGTTGAGAGCGGTGACTCGTCCAAGCCTCTGATGTTATTTCTGCATGGATTCCCCGAGTTCTGGTATTCATGGAGACATCAACTTGTTGAGTTCCAAAAGGATTATTGGCAAGTACCTATTGTATATTTATAAGTAAGTAAGTACCATGAAAAGATAAAGGAAGAGTTCGTGCTAGCAGAAAATAAATAACTATGGTTTCTTAGCTATATCTACGTATCTGTGGGAAACACTATTAAGTAATACTAGATTATAATCCCACTCTGAATCAAAATGTATATAATTTACTCAAATCATATACGTTTTTATATAACATAAAAGAAGAATCACGTACAATCTCGAACGTTTGTACGTATCCGCCTAGCAACGATGTTGCACTGCTTCTAGCACATGCTTCGAGTACCAAAGCTAGCATAGAAACAAGTTTTTGCGAGCACAGCTGGCTTTTAGAAGTAGTGCGCATTACACATACGCAGTTAATTCTGGATGTTTTTGTGTATTTTACTCCTTCGTCAGTTTATATTATGCGATTATTTATTCCAAGTGAGAGGAAAATATTGGAAACTAGCTGCGCCCCGCGGTTTTAGTCTCGATCCCGTGGGAGTATCGGGATAAAGTATCCTATGTCCCAATCCAGGTCATTGTCTACCCATGTCACAAATTTAATCCGAATCCGTTTAGCCGTTTTAGCGTGAAAGCGTAACAAACAAACAAATGAACTCACTTTCGCATTTATAATATTAGTTAGGATAGTTAGGATGGAAAGCGATGGAGGAATATCATATTGGCTACATAAACGGCTACTGCCGTTTTTATGGCAATATTGGTCATTACCATGGACGATACGGATCTTGCTGTCCATTTCTTTCACATTTTACGGCACCCATTAGAGATGAAAGTTGATTCTATTCCAGCTGATAGATTCTGTAAAAATATCACCGTGAAATTTAGGTGAAGTGAGCGTGAAGTGAGCTGTCAATAGTGTTAATCTCTAGCATCCTGCCGGTCGATTTGTGACAGTGACAGCTCACTTCACCTAAGTTTTCACGGTGAGATTTTTACAGAATAGCACTACAGAAACAACACTGCAACACTGTATTTCTTGGGTCATCAATAAATTGTTTTATTATTTCAGGTGTGTTGCCATTGACATGAGGGGCTACGGAGATTCAGAAAGACCCGATGGCGTTGCTTCATACAAGATAGAACTCCTGATAGAAGACGTTAGGGATCTAATTAAACAATTGGGTAAAGTTCCATGTTATTTATTTTAAAGCTACTATTTGAATAAACTTATTAGGAAATTCATGCTTTGCGACGAAATCGCTTTGCTTTTATCTTTGAGAGAAATGCGTGCCTTTGCGTATATGAATAATTAAGTTTAATGAACTTCGTAGCCTAAATTACCAATTTCCAATAGTCGTATCCTTACTACATAAATGGTCCTACAGCCCACCTTTGGTCTTTACGGGTAAGATTGACATACTTTCCCCTGTGCCCATAACTGCTGGGTACCGATAGACAACAGTGCTTGGTTATATTGATATTAGATACGTAAACATGCTGTATAAATATCAAGGGTCACGACGAACTTGTTGTTGAAATAATGATATCACTGGGTGTAGAGGACATACAAGTTACCTACTTATATGCCCTCTATAGGTAACTAACTACTTGTGCATACTGTTTACCAGACGAATAAGTTACCATTTGCATAATGATAGCTGTAGCAGAAGTCGTCATAAAAACATACCTACTAGTATAATTTAGTGGTATAATTTCATTCGATAATTTAACCGAATGAAATTATACCTGCATGAATCATTATGTTTAACTGAGTTAAACATTCATCAGACAAGTTGAAACATAAGTTTGATGTAACAAAAATCACATTAAGCATGTTGAAATGAATTTAATTCAGATTTCAACACTTTGCGCTGTTGTTTACCGAAATTGGAATGTATTAACCCAGTAGATAAATGATCTCTTAACCAGTACCTACTTTATTTGTGGCTACCTATACTGATCAGCTATGGAAATTGTCCCTAGCTTTACTCGACCGTATAAATTGATGAAGAATTTAATGCTCATGTAGGTAATTACTACTTTTCTTTAAGGTCGTGAAAAATGCATCTTAATCTCCCACGACTGGGGTGGTCTGGTCGCCTGTCAGTTCCGCAACCAATACCCTGAAATGTTGATCGGGCTAGTCATGCTTGCCAGCGTCTCCAGCACTGCTTGGGTCCGCGAAATTTGGAGCAACCCTGTCCAGAGACAGATGTCGTGGTAAGTTTAACAAATCTTTAATTCCAGAGGGTTAGTTATGTAGGCCTTTCACCGACAGACGACCTGGGGAAGGTCGCGAAGTTAAGGTCAATGTCGTCGGGGCGATGTTTGGGCGAGGCCAATGTTAATCCGTGGAATTCTTTCGGTTGTTATGATGACTATGATGAAGATAGGCGAGTTAAGATAGAAAGGGGCGAGTTAAAACTGTTCACACTGATGTTAATATGTATACCTACCTAGTACCTATACAGAGTGTTGGCAGGGACATCGACGAGAAAACTGTTACCATGGATTCAGTACACGAATCTGAACCCCCTACGTCGAAATTAATCGTCGGTTATTTAAAAAAAAAACTGCTGTTTGCCACTTGGACCGCGTAGGTATTGCACTTTTCTATGAAAAAGCAGATTAAAAAAAAAATCGACGATATACTCGTATTTCAACGCAGGGGCGTTCAGAATCACGTACTGAATCATTGGCTTCGCGTCGATGTCCCTGCCACCCTGTACATAGCCTGTGAACATTAGTAGAGCGTACCTTCTGTCAGTAACTAACACAGGCGTAGGTGTACGAACAGATTCGACATACAGAGAGACGTTGCGTTTTATTATATATAGGTTTATATGTATGAGTATGACGCTACTGAATCTCGTAGCCTTGATCGTGAATTCGCTCCACATTGTCTCAAGTGTTTTATGATTTAGATACTGTCTGACGGTCAAGGCTCTTCAGTCTGGCCTACCGAATCAGTATCAATTGTGGATCATAAATCTGAATATAGGGAGTCACTTGAAATGAAATGACTGTTAATAAAGCTACCGTTTCTCAGTTACGGCCGTCATGTAAATGATGGCGCCACACAGTGTTCCAAAAGCCTCAAAAAATTTCCCACTTGGGTTTATTGCATTTATAAGTCAAGAAACGTATTTAAAAAGCACGAGTAGAACTCCCACGTATTTATCTCTTTTAGTTTTTTTTATATAAATTCACGAAAAAGACGTGACTTTTCCATGAAAAAAATGAATATCAGTTCTCAAAAAGTAGTTGTTCAAGATAATAATTTGAAATTAATATTATTAATAGAGCTCATTTGAGAGCATATTTACACGTTTTTTTTTTTTTTTATCTGTTTTAGTTTCGGAGTAAAAAAATATTTTCTTATTTTTGTTTTTATTTTTTTTCTCCGCAAAGACGCAAAAGTGCGACTTGGGACTAGAACTGAGATATTGTCCACAATAAGGTCTATTACTCATAAAAAAATCAAGTCGCACTATTGCGGCGTTTAGGAGAAACAGGTGTTTAAATCTTAAGGTCAAATAATACACTCCAGGGTTGTCACTCTGAGGTCAAATAAATAAATACATATTTTATTATGAAATGTGTATTGCATGGACGTCTCGCTCAAACTATAGATTTACAGAGCATATAATAATTATATATATATATAGTGTTTTTTTTTATTTGGGACATAAGGAAATTCATAACCATATGAGATACAGAGAGACTGTCTTAGGAAACATTTATTTTTGATTTGGAAAAAAATGGCATAAAAAAATTTTTGGTCAACCGCGAGTTGGCCATTGAGTAATTTTGATGAAAAAATGTTTTGATGATTGTATCGGAAGAAAAAAATCAGGACAACGGAAGTTAGTCAAATCTAATGAAAATATTTTAAAAATTCAAATTTATAAAAGGTCAAACAAAGTGACAGCCCTAGCATTAATTTTCAAAATTCTATTTCTCCTAAACGCCGCAATAGTGCGACTTGATTTTTTTATGAGTAATAGACCTTATTGAGAACAATATCTCAGTTCTAGTCTCAAGTCGCACTTTTGCGTCTTTGCGGAGAAAAAAAATAAAAACAAAAATAAGAAAATATTTTTTTACTCAAAAACTAAAAGAGATAAAAAAAAAAAAAAAACGTGTAAATATACTCTCAAATGAGCTCTATTAATAATATTAGTTTCAAATTATTATCTTGAACAACTACTTTTTGAGAACTGATATTCATTTTTTTCATGGAAAGGTCACGTCTTTTTCATGAATTTATATAAAAAAAACTAAAAGAGATAAATACGTGGGAGTTCTACTCGTGCTTTATAAATACGATCCTTGACTTATAAATGCAATAAACCCAAGTGGGAAATTTTTTGAGGCTTTTGGAACACTGTGCGCCGGGGTTTGACTCGACAGCGTCAAAAAACGCTCTCCAGGAAAACACGCCAACTATCCAACCAAAAAACAAAATAACGTTTCAGTGACGTCATTTGACGGTAGGTATATAATATTGCGGACGCTACTATGATGCTGCGATGGTAACAAGCGTTGTCATTGAACATTTGACTTTTAGATGCCTATAGTCATAAGAACCGGATTTCGAGACAGAGATCAAAAGAGAAATTATGTGTTAAGTTTTATGTGACATAACGTTCGGCCTATGTAGAATTTTTGCTGGTGAGACTACGTGCGCACGTTATTATATCATAACGTACTTGTGTAAAGTAGGTACTTACTTCTACGTGTTTTGCGGTTAAGTAGTTAAGTGTCCTTGTGGGTAATGAAGTAGGTACGTTAGGTATCGGTATAGAAACTTAATTGGGCAAAAAGTTATGGAAATTCCGAGTCAAGTATAATAAATTTTATGCAGTTCTTAATATCGCATTATTAATATCAATTTGTAGTTGGTAGAACTTATCTTAGAATCTATCTAAGATAAGTCGTTTTTTTTTTGGGTGCGAAATTATCAAATAAGAAGTTATTTATCCGCTCTGGGCGGAGCGGGAGGGCGTGTCATACTGACTAAAACCCACCCGTGTTCCTTCAGTTGCCTGTACGTTGCCAGGGGCCACGGTATCCCTTTCGGACTTTAACGCGCCCCCGGCAGGTATCGGTCCTAGCGGACCCCTTCCGTTGTGCTGATATCTCTTAGAGGCGCGCGTGCAACACAACGCGCCGTCGACCCGGGCCTGGGTCCTTATCGGACGGCGAGCTACCTATTGCTCACCGTCCGCAAGCCCGCGCCTACGGTGTCCGGGAATCGGTACCTATAAGTCCTAAGACAAGGAGTTCGTTTTCAGATATTTTTGAAGATAGCATTTCCTCCTCTTATTCAAAAGACTATGTTAGCAACCAACTAAACAAGACCACATGGTCTTGTTTAGTTGGTTGCTAACATAGTCTAGTAGTCGATACATATCTACGATCAAATATTTGTATCACAAAACTGCTTACAAAAAACCTATATCTTTCTAAATTTTTCCAGGTACGTGTTCCTGTATCGCGCTCCAATGATTCCGGAGAAAGTACTCCTGATGAATGACCTGGCCATCTACGAGAAGGTCATGTTGTTCCCTGGCAAGAACTCCACGGATAAAGAAGACATTGAGTGCTACAAGTACTGGTTCCGTAGGCCATGTGAGTTTCTAAACGATGCATCAAAATAACCTCGATGGTCTAAGTAGTGGTCGCACGCACCCGCGCGGCAGATCATGACGTTCTGCGTTCGAATCCCTGGTCGGGAAATTGTTATTGGGTTGTCCCATCAGGAATTTCTCAGTAGCAACCCGGGCTGCTCTAGACTCCGAAGTCTGGATTGGTGCCCGGTTGATGGCAATAGGCTCGCTCCCTATTACATAGGGATTTAAACATAATTGTCGAAATGTTGGTGTAGGTACTACAGGTACCTACTAGTACCTACACCACTGCCTGACCCTTCGGGAATTACATGCGTCATATTATATACGTCATGTAATGCATCAAAATAGCCTTCAAGAGTGGTGACCAATGTAATGAGTCTATTTACAACCGGTTTACCCTGGGATTTTTTTTTCCACCATCTTCTAGGCCCGCACACCAACGAAGCGGAGACGAGACAAGACGAGACGAGAGGAGAGGAGATGTGTTTTAAACAACCAATAGAATTTCGTTATTCACACATCTCGTCTCCACTCAGCTTCAGTGGAAACTACTGAGCGGAGATAAATCATATTTATCTTAGTTTAACCAGTACGCATCTCCGCACAGCTTTGGTAGATAAACCCTAGCTGAAAATCACCTTTTCTTGTCTCCGCTTCGGACATTTCCGCACATCTCTGCGGGCCGTAGTGTCGGATTTTCTTAATGTTATTTAAACATTGTTAACTTATTATTATGATCAGTTGAAAAAAATAACGGGTAGTCATTAAATTTTTTGCCGGGTGGTAAATTTGTGTGACAGTAAAACATGAACAGTAATAAAAAGAAAATTGGTCGGTTGTTTCATCCTACAATGTCAGTACAAAAAATACTCGGGCAGTGTAATAAATGAATGGTTAGTAAAAATGTTGGAATGGGCAGTTAGGTAAATAGTTCATAGGTTAGCTGCCCACACGTTACTGCTTTATATTTAAATTTGTTATGACTCATTTTTATTTCGACTTTTCCTACTTGTTAATAAACAACTGCCGCTTTAAATCTGTGCGAAAAAGCCGGCCAAGTGCGTGTCGGACCACGCACAATGAAGGGTTCCGTAGTTGTGATGAATTTATCCCAAAAACCGACTTAACATTGTAGTTGAAAATCATGTTCTCCCATACATTCCAACTGCAAATGTAAGTTTGTACGCATTGAGTGATTTACATTGTTATTTTGACTTCTTATAGATTTTTAAGTGTAGAACTATTCTGTTCTATTTTCATAATTTTAGGCTCAGCAGTTTTGGAGTAAGTATGTAATAAGGTCAATTTAAGGGAATGGTAAAATTTTATCTATTTTCTTTAATGTCTTTAAAAGTATTTATTTTAAAATTATTAAAAAACAAATGCGATACTCACAACAAGCCCATTCATATGCCACACGGTACAGTTCGCAAAGCAATTTTTTTTAATTTTCGAATTTGCCCCCGATATGTGACCTCCATGTTCAAAATTTATTTATTTACATTACACGTCCGTGTTTGGGTCACAAAAATGTGTACCAAATTTCAACAAAATTGGACCAGTAGATTCGGAGTAAATTGGCTGTGACAGACGGACAGACAGACACACGAGTGATCCTATAAGGGTTCCGTTTTTTCATTCGGCCGTGCGGAACCCTAAAAGGTATCATTTTCGTAATTACATTTTGTAATTTTCGTTTAAACACAACAAAATTGAAATAAATATGATTATAAATTCATAATTATTATAATTATCAATTTAAAACATTAAAATTGCCACTGTAGCAACAAAAACACGACAAAAACACAAGTATAAAAACCAAGATTACTGAGATCGTTCCAATTATAGTTTTCTTGCAAATTTTGTAACATACTATAGGTAAATCATATTATTGTACAACTAGCTTTTGCCCGCGACTTCGTCCGCGTTTCCGTCGTTTTTCGTAAAAAAGTACCAAGTAATCAAAACCACTGAACCGTGATTCAGTGGTTTTGATGTAACAGACAGATTAACTTTCGTATTTTAGTAGGGAAATATAATGTCAATCTACAATACTGTTGAAAAATATCGCAATAAGGAACCGCAGAATATTATTATTAATAGCTGTGCCCGCGACTCCGTCAGCGTGTAACTCCTTGTAGTTAATGTATTGGTAATATTGTTTAGATCACTTTCACATGAGGGTTAAGTACCTATAGAACGAAAATACTTCAGCGCTAAGCTTCCGGGTAAACTATGTTGAAAGTTGACCCGTCCGGCACGTGAACATAAAGATTTCTAGAACTGCTAACCCGGGAAAGAGCGACATATAACTGACCATGCGAGAAACAACTGACACCGAGATCTACTCCAGCAACACGAAAAGTCTGCCCTTGAGCCTTATTAATTGTCATTGCATAACACACCGATACTGGGAATTGCGTTTCTGGAATTCTGGGAATAAAGACGGTCTCTCCTGCACCGCAGCCTGTTAAATAAAATGCAAACTATTAATAATTTGTAATTTGAACGAATATTTAAACACTACCAAAACAACTAATACTTATTTTATAAAATAACAACAAAAAAAATTCAAATAAACTATTATTGAATGAAGGTCGCGCTCGGACCTCCCGCCTTTTTATATATATACCCTACCGCCACGAACCGCGTCGAGCGCGGCAACCGTTACACAAAAATAATCCTTATGGCATGATTCAGTATTCACGCGCGACGGCGCGATGGCTTATTAGCGTATTTCATGTATAAGTTTGGTGTTTCTATACCGATTACTATGATTCTTTTTTTATTGAATAGGTAATAATATTAACTTCTTTTAATTAGGGATGAGTGAGAGTATTATAAACGTAAGAGTAAACAAATATAATCAGAAAGCTCCGAACTGCTAAGCTATCGGGAGTTACACGTGTTATTGTGAGTCAACCATAAAAGATAGACATATGCTGTTGTGGGATATTTTTTAGATAATTTTATGTAGAACATTTCCGTCATAAATGATTTCTATGTAGCTTTAACCATTAAGGCTTCACACGCGACGGAAGCTTAAAAAATGGAGCAACTTCTCCCGTTTTCCCAACATTTCCCTTCACTGCTCTGCTCCTATTGATTGTAGCGTGATGAAAAGTATACTATAACCTCCCCAGGAGTATGAAGATTAATTGTACCAAGTTTCGTTAAAATCCGTCGAGTAGTTTTTGTTTCTATAAGGAACAGACAGACAGACAAAAATTTCACTGATTGCATTTTTGGCATCAGTATCGATCACTAATTACCCCCTGATAGTTATTTTGAAAATATATATCATGTACAGAATTGACCTCTCTACAGATTTATTATAAGTATAGATATAGATTAAATCAGTTGATTTTATAATAAAGCAGGACGAATCGTGGGACGATAATTCGTTTCATAATAAGGTAGGTAGGTAATTAGTTTCATAGTAGGTACATACCTACAGCTTGGCAAAAAAGAGCGCCACTATCGCACTTATATCACTTCGATTGAGAAATAAATTGTTAAAATAAATGTGCAATAAAAAACGCTGCTTGTGGGTGACTCAAATCAAAATCTACTAACACTTGTGGGCAACGTAGTGCCATTAAAAATATTTAGTTCCAAGTGTCACCACGACAGACTCTTTTATGACGACCTGTACGTTCAATAGAAGTCATGGTGATGGTGATAGCACCTAAGACCATAGGCACAAACATAAATGAATAGGACTCTTTGAGTACCTATTAACGGACGAACAACGGACAGGAACGCACAAATATCATTTTGAAGATAATTTGTGGTTGTATGGGTAACTGACCATGTAAGAAGTAATTGACGTTGTGATTGACATTAATAATATAGGCATTACCATAGATATATTAGTTTTAATAATACATTTATGGGCACTACAGCAAATTGCCTATGCTGTTGTTGTGTGGGCGGTAAAATAGGGTTTTCATTACTAGAACAAGTTAGCCTGACGTGTGTGATGCGTAGCTAATACAAAATACCAAGAAGTACGAGTAACTAGAGATTTTAGAAACCCGTACTTAGTGGAATTAAGATATTTTTGCAAAAAAAATGCTTTTCGTTCGATTGACTATGTCCATTGTCACGTGATATAGAAATAAGACAGCCTTACAGAATTTTATTCAGACCAGTTATGGCTAACAATAATTAATTCAAAGTTTTTTTTAATGTGTAACATCTTTCGTCTCCCGTTCCTGCAATCAGTGGGAGTGATTTCGTGAAAAGGGACGGAAGTGTGTAACAGGAAGCCGGGGAAGCGCGCGCTATTTGATTTGACTAATGGGCGCGCACGGTGCTAGAGTTGTTGTTAGATTTTAGATTTTCCAAAAGGTTGTCAACAGGATGATGATGGTGATGATGATGACCTTGACGATGACGATGACGAATATTAATTTATACGTCAGCCAAGATCACACACCAAGGAAAGGTCACATCGTATTTGACTACTTACAATAGTCGCATACGATATGACCTTAGCTCGGTCGTTTTTTTTCTTTTACTGATAACCGGAGTAAGAATAAAAGAAAAATGCATAGCTAGGTACCTATACATACCTACTTACAACTAAATTATTGAATAATTGCCATATTTTACTTCTAGATATTCTTAGTGTTGTTAATTTCGTGGCCCAATTATAGTTTTTATTCAAGATAATTGACCAAGATTTTTTGCAGTTCAGAAAAAACTAAGATATTCAATCTAAAAATGAAATCTTCTAGGATTTTTTTTTTTGGTCTTTCAGAGCTACAGCGTAAAGATTTTAGTTTTTATAATCCTAGAATGATCAATTTGATATTAAATTGAATTATTTCCGCTTTGTATTTTTTGATCGCGTGAGACACGATTCACGAATCTACCTATCTACAAATGTGTGTAGTTACGTCTAACTCTAAGAGCATACCTAATTAAATCATTTTCCCCTTCGTCACAAAAAATCCATATACTTTATTCGAATTTTCTATTCCAGTTGCTCTGACGCCCCCAATAAACTACTACCGGGCTAACTTCAGATTCGACTTACCAGACATCGTCGAGTACAAAGAGAACGTGCCCATGCTGGTGGCCCATGGTGCCAGCGATAATTACCTGAGCCACAACCTCCTAGATGCCATGAAGAAAGAGTACTCGTGCATAGAGACCACCATTGTCGACAACTGCAGTCATTTCTTACAACAAGAGGAACCTGAGAAAGTGAACAAAGTTATTCGAGATTTCCTCTCAAAGAATAATATTTGAATTTCGAAATGATATTTTTTTTTCTAGTTCCTCTGCTCGGTCCTTTGGTCGTCGCAGTGGCTAACAAGTTTTTTTATGAGAAAAGATTAACTGTTATTTTATTTCTGCTTGTGTGTTCGTATTATTAAATGTACTAGAGTAAAATGTGTGTCTTGGAAGTCAGTGTTTTTATATTGTAATGCGATTGTTGGTTTATTTACCTACTAGTTATATTATTATACTCCCGATAAGTTTGATTAAAGTATAAAAAAATTGTTAATATTGTAATAACATTTGTTTAAGTTGTTTTAATTACCCCTTCATAACTTGAACTCTAGTGTAGGTAGGTAATTAGTTAACTGGTAATTGAACGATTCTGAACTTTGATCGAGTCATTATCACGTCTTAAGTGTTAATTGACTGTCATCCTATGATTATGTGCCTCGCTGAGGTTAACGCAATCGTCAAGACATAAAAAAAATATTATTTTATTTTATACACTTACTCGTCAATTATCATTTACATATATACTTTATGGACCCCGACCTCTAATGATGGATTACCAAAATCCATTTTTAGAGGCTTCCGTCGCGATATTATGCAATGACAGTGCCATGCTCATTCTCCTCACATCAAATTCGTCACGCGTGAGGTTGACGTTTAAATAAAATGATCAAAATGACGAGGTGTGTTCATGCACACTTGTTTTTCCAATGCACTTTAGACATTGGCAGAATATTCGACATCGGCTTTGCTTGCTATTTAATAAAAATAGAATAGAAAAGACGAGAAGTGTCTGCCTTTTATGTCCCTACATAATTGGGGCGTTGTGTTTACGATGTAGCAATATTCTAAACAACACCTATGTAGTGGGTAAATAGCTTGCATATCGAAGGTGAAACGATGCCTCTTTTACTGTCACTAGCGCTTCGGATTTAGCGTCTAAGCTTACAAATGCACGAGTTAGCTGTTACGCTGGTAAATTAGACGAAGAAGGACAAACTAAATAAGGCGACAATGGGGTTTTACGAGGAACTGTACTGTCACTCAAAGTGACAAAGTGTGTGTCACTGGAAGTCCACTTTTAGGGGAGGCTTGCCCATAGATAATAGTGTCCGTTACCCAGGCCAGATGTTGTCGAAAATGGTCATTTGAATCTTATAGATAATTAGTTGTGCGGCTTCTGTAAATGTTGCGCACATTTTTAAATTTGTTGCGCTTATAGTTTTTTAATTATTTCACAAAAACATTTCCTGCTGGCGTAACGTTACCGCAGCCAGACCTTTTTCTTTCTAATGGGAATATTTAAATAAATACTAGCTATAGAATTAGTTGTCTAGATGAAGTAAATGTTGTGCCTTATTTTGTATTTGTTCTTTCATCGGTTGCGAAGTTATTCGAGATTTTGCTGGGGTAACGTTTTTGGTTTTGCTAGATCTTTGAAACGGTTAAGCAGATTCTTATCATATTTTGTACAAGACTTCTTAGGGATTAGTTTAAATTTGTTCTGCAATAAAAATACCAAAAAAATGCATAGCTTAAAGGTTATTTTATTAAATAGAAAAACACTTCAATCGGTCCCAGCACTCTCAATAAGAGGTCTAAAGACTTACTTTAAACGTTATTTTAAAGCTTGTAACTGCCTTCAAATGTATGTGAAGTTTCATTAGTATCCTGTAAGTATTTAAAAAGATATGATGATATTCAGTTCTTCACGAGCACGGTCTTGATGCGCGCGGTGTTATTTGGCCACTGGATTGGATATATGAACTGAATGTTATGTCAATTATTAGTTGTTTAGTTCAGTTGTATATCAGTAAAATTTCAGCGTAGTACATTGGATTATTAATGAGATAATACGATTAAAGTCATTAGGAAGTGAATGATCGAGGTAACCCGACCAAGTTTAGGTGGTTACGAAAAAGCGAAAACTCAGAACATTATGCTATCTTTTGAAATGTTCAGTATAATACACCTTACAATTTCGGTACAGACGCGTACACTGTTAAATACATAATAATATAATAATATCTGTACTATGAAGACATTATTATTATCTTCCAGTTGCACATACTTATCAAAAATCACCGATATAACATGTCGTTCGGTGGGACGCGGGAGGGGTGAAGGGGTAATTCATTGTTTGATTTATTCCCTTTATGTCGAGTCCCGTTAAGTCGAGCCGAAAACCTTGTCTCGCTTCTATTACCCCTATGTCGAGTAGTTTTCTGTCCCGTTTCTATTCCCTTTATGTCGAGTTTATTTACCACGCTTTTATTACCTTTATGTCGAGTTTAATAATATCATATTTTAGAAGTACAGTCACGTCCAATGAAATGTATACACGCACATAATTTAGAATCAATTTTTACACAAAAAAGAATTTAAAAATAACTAATGACTTTAACCTTACAGTACTATGTATGATTATATTTTTAATTAACCATCAAAGTATGTCATAATTTCAGTGTATTTTTTTAATATTCGAAATTATGTGCATGATGAAAAAGTACCTATCTTTTAAAATATTAAGTTCATTTATTATAAATGAACTTAATAATGCAAATGTAACTATTACGTTAGTACCTACCTACATATCAAAATATAAACAATCAAAATACATAAAACACAGTATAAAAATACATAAATACGTAATGATACAATGCACATGTTTTCAATTTATGGTTCAAAATATATAGGTAAGTAGTACCTACCTAATAAATTTCGAATAATATAATCGTTATAAAGTATAGTTATTAATCGAAATCCAAAGCCGAAAAGACCCCACGTTCAAATTCTTTTAATTTACATCTCTGACTGTACCTGTTCACCAAACTCGACATAAAAGTAATAGAAAGCGTAAAATATCAATACTTTGGAGAACAATAGACTTCCAGGCTCGATATAACGGGACTCGACGTAAAGGGAATAAATCCATTGTTTGCATAACGCACTAAACATATAAAAGGTAATAGAAAATTTCAAAATAGCAAAATTACTATCTGTAATTTTAATCTGTGATTATTTTTAAGTATAAGTTTATTAATACTTTAAAAGTTCAATTGAAATGATTATTTTACCTGTTAATAAAAATTCTTTAATAAACATGTCGAGGGGTGAAAGGCTATTTGGTTGAAGCGACATCTTGAGCGATATTGAGTTATAAACATCATCCGACGGAGAAAAAATTGCTGATTCCGAATATGTATATAACTCAATATCGCCCAAGATGTCGCTTCAACCAAATAGCCTTTCACCCCTCGATGTAGTTTTTTTTTAAACTTGTGTACATGTCTGTACTAAATTTGTAACACAATCCTACATATTTTAGAAGGTACCATAATGTTCTGAGTTTTCGCTTTTTCGTAACCACCTAAACTTGGTCGGGTTACCTCGATCATTCACTTCCTAATGACTTTAATCGTATTATCTCATTAATTATCCAATGTACTACGCTGAAATTTTACTGATATACAACTGAACTAAACAACTAATAATTGACATAACATTCAGTTCATATATCCAATCCAGTGGCCAAATAACACCGCGCGCATCAAGACCGTGCTCGTGAAGAACTGAATATCATCATATCTTTTTAAATACTTACAGGATACTAATGAAACTTCACATACATTTGAAGGCAGTTACAAGCTTTAAAATAACGTTTAAAGTAAGTCTTTAGACCTCTTATTGAGAGTGCTGGGACCGATTGAAGTGTTTTTCTATTTAATGAAATAACCTTTAAGCTATGCATTTTTTTGGTATTTTTATTGCAGAACAAATTTAAACTAATCCCTAAGAAGTCTTGTACAAAATATGATAAGAATCTGCTTAACCGTTTCAAAGATCTAGCAAAACCAAAAACGTTACCCCAGCAAAATCTCGAATAACTTCGCAACCGATGAAAAAACAAATACAAAATAAGGCACAACATTTACTTCATCTAGACAACTAATTCTATAGCTAGTATTTATTTAAATATTCCCATTAGAAAGAAAAAGGTCTGGCTGCGGTAACGTTACGCCAGCAGGAAATGTTTTTGTGAAATAATTAAAAAACTATAAGCGCAACAAATTTAAAAATGTGCGCAACATTTACAGAAGCCGCACAACTAATTATCTATAAGATTCAAATGACCATTTTCGACAACATCTGGCCTGGGTAACGGACACTAGATAATACACTGGCTTACCTCCCTAATATTGAACTTTTGTCCAAAGTAGGCTTTAATCTGACGGCTTCTGCGTATAGTCGCGTGTACCCCAAAATGGAGATGTGTAGGAGCACTGTAAACAGCAGCAGCGGTGGCCCTGCGTAGCAGCAGCGTAGACGTGTGTAGCAAAGGTGTAGAACGACGTAGCAGCAGTGTAGGCCCAGCGTAGCAGCGCGTAGAACGGCGTAGCAGCAACGTAGACCTTTCGTAGTAGCAGCGTAGGCCATGTGTAACGGCAGCGGAAGCGTCGAAACTGCGTAGCAGCAGCGTGGATCCTACGGGACAGACTAGGCTCTGTATTCAAGATCCTAGTCCGTGTATAGAATAACAAGGATGGAGTTTTCAATCAATCTGCCTAACCTAGCCTTTTCCTAACTATGTTGGGGTCGGCTTCCAGTCTACCCGGATGCAGCTGGATACCAGTATTTTACATGGAGCTACTGCCTATCTGACCTCATCCACAACCCAGTAACTGGGAAACACGATACCCCTTTGGCAAGGCTGGTGGTCAGACTTTCGGGCTTCTGACTACCCATAACGACTGTCAAAGATCTACGAATGACAGCCGGGACCAACTGCTTAGTGTGCTTTTTGAGACACGGAGGGGTTTCGGTATGTTATGAATGGTCACCCATCCACGGACCGACCTCGGCAAGTGTTGCTTGACCTTGAATATCGACCCGTGCGGCTGTTATTATTTTTCCACGAGCCGGAGTTACCAATCAACTGAAATTACTGACGTTTTTTACGGTAGAAAATTAAATAGACTAAAATTTGAATTGAGTAGCTATTTCAAATACTTCGTTCGGTCTCATTATTCATTTACGGTACCTAAGAATATTTAGGCTACAACTACCTAATCTCGCAGACACAATAAATAATACAGGGGCAGTACTATGACGTGTTAAAGCCATAATTGTTACAGTGCCAGAGAGAGATCGAGCTATACAGGACGAATAGCATTATCCCTTTTTCACAGTGGAATAATGATAGCTTTAACACGTCATAGTATGGCCCTAGGGTGGCAGAGACATCGTCGCGCAACCTGTTACCATGGATTCAGTAAATGATTCTGCACCGAATCCGTAAAAAAAAAAAAATATGTTCCATACATTTTAACTGCGTAGTTTAAACCACTTTTCTATGAAATTGTTTTTTCTTTTTTATCACCGACGAAAAAAACTGTAACCATAAATTATTAAATTCATGGTTACAGTTTGCGTGTCGATGTCCCTGCTACCCTGTATGTATCCACGAAGACTAGTCATTAGGGGGGAAGCACTAAGATAGCCCACAAAATTAAAATTTTCTTATGTTTTTTGCAATTTGCAGGTCAGTGTCAGATTATATCTTGAATATAATATGATTCCCGACCGTAACAAATATGGCTTTACAGAATTACAGTAATAAAAATTTGAATAATCCTAAAATGTCATGAAATAGTCATTCAATAGGATTATATGAACATAAGGAGTTGTATTGATGATTTTATGATTATAATTCTATAAAAAAATATTTGATACGGCCGCGAACCACCAAGAGGAACCAACCTGACACTGACCTGCAAAATGCAAAAAACGTAAGACAATTTGAATTTCGCGGGCTACCCTGACGCTTTCGCCTTAAGAACTTAGGGCCGTTTTTAACCTATGGGAGGCCCTGGGCACATTATATGTACACTCGAGAGCAATGAATCCGGGTCACTTATACTCCTTAAATGAAAGTAAAAAAAATATGAGTCACCATACATTTTATTAACACAAAATTACATAAAGAAAAAAACTGCTGATCTCTCCTTAAAACAAAAATAGGAAACATGAAATTGATTTTCTTGAATTTTAATACTTCGTATTGCCTCCTCGTGCTTCCATTACTGCGTTTACGCGGTTTGGCATGCTGTACACCAAGTTCCTTATACGATTTTGGGGAATATTCTCCCATTCCTCTGTGAGAGCAATTTTGAGCTCACGAAGCGTGATTGGGGGAGGGTTTCGTTGTTTTACGCATCTGCCTAGCTCGTCCCAAGCATGCTCGATCGGGTTGATATCCGGGCTGCGCGCTGGCCACTCCATACGAGTAATGTTCATTTCTTGAAGGTAGTCATTCACAATCCTACCTGTATGAGGTCGGGCATTGTCATGCATAAATATAGCATCCTCACCTAAATTGACCATAAATGGACCAACGTGATCATTGAGGATTTCTTCCACATATCTTACGCTAGTTAAAGTCACCAGCTCTGTGCGACTTTCAGAAGAAATTCCGGCCCACACAAGTACAGACCCACCACCGTAGGCTACTTTTTCTTCGATGCATGCTTGCTTGAATCTTTCCCCTGGTCTTCGATACACTCCATCGTGCTTGTAGAGCATAAATTTTGATTCGTCGGAGAACATAACTTTTGACCAATCTTCAATACTCCAATTTACGTGGCTCTGGGCATAAATCTTAGTCTTGAAATACGATGCCCACGCTCCAGTTTAGGGCCGTTTGCAGGTCTAAGGGGTTTTAAGTTAGATTCAGCAAGCCGACGTCTTACTGTCCATGCACTTGGGTTACTTCCTCCGAGGTGTCGAAACTGATTTGTGAGTTCAGTTCCTGTGAGAAAGTGATTTCGAAGCATGGTGTTCACCAAGTATCGGTCTTCTCGTGCTGTGGTACACCTGGTTCTGCCCGTTCCTGGTCTGCGTAGGTTAGAACCAGTTTCTTCGTAACGTCGGAGAACTCTTTGTACTGTTGACAGCGACACACCGACAGTCCTGGCTGTATCGCGCTGACTCCGGCCGGTTTCCAGCATTGTAAGTATTCTGGTGCATTCTTCAGGCGTAAGCGACATAATTTCAGCTTGAATAATGAATATAGAGCACTATCAACATGGTTTATGTACCCACATAAATGACAGATTACAAACAAAAGCAAAACCAAATGCTGTAATTTCGTAGTTCCATATTTGAAAGTGGCCCTTTTTCAAATTTGATTTTTTTATGATATAACTTTACAATAACTAAGAAGTTTTAATACCTTCATTTAAGGAGTATTACATTGTCTATTAAATACAATTTATTGCATTAACCTAGCATTTTTAGTTTCCGAGATTTTTAGGATTCTTTAAGTGACCCGGATTCATTGCTCTCGAGTGTAGATATGAGTAGGTAAGCAAAATTCTAAAATTATTCAATTTCTTATACAACAACTCCAGCAACGCGCGACTCATTGGTCAAATGAAATAGCGCGCGCTTCCCCGGCTTCCTGTTTCACATTTCCATCCCTTTACCTAATTAAATTATGTAAAACAAAATAAAAGAAACATAATTATACTAATATTTCATAAGTTTGGGGCTAAAATCTTATTGTAAATCGCACTGCAAATCAATTATTTTGTCATTGAATCGGGTACTAATAAATGCTTGTGCAGACTCGAACAATACAATTTTTAAGAAAACTTCACGGAACCAACTAACTCTAAGTGCGGAAACCAAAGCCCCAAACATAGAACACAGAACAGACCCACGCTAATTAGAATTGCGAAACTAATAATTTTTATTGTTACAGATCCATAGAGATTTTTGAAAATAAATAAAATTGTTTTTGCTACAAGCTAGAAAAATATTTTTTCCACATGCCACACTGAACCTTCTTCGATTCTCTGTGATCAAGGTCATGTCACAATATAGTCGGTCTAATTTGTGAACTGTTGTGAATATGTTCTGTCTCTTTTCTGTATAACAACAACGCCGTAAAACAACCTCAAACACATAGTGCTGTCTTCTTCTATCTCGTATTTTTTATTTGGAAGTTAATACTTCGCTTCAAATGAAATGAAAGCTAATGGCTGCTGTACTCTAATCACGAAACAGCTGATATGCGTCTCTTAGTTTTACCTAAAAATTGGTGTTTTGTTTAAATTTATCGTTTGAAATTGTTTAGATGAAACGTTATTCGTGCGACAACTGTGTGTGGTTATCAGGGTTGGTGCAGTTCTGTTTTAAAATCGATTTTTGAAGTGATCTGTTGTGAGTTTTCTACATTGCTGGCTTTTTCAGATGTCACTGACCATACAGCAAATAATTTTGGATGCTAAACGACTTGCGGGACGTCTCAAAGAGCGCGAGACTGAAGCTGATGCTTTGCTGACCGAGACTCAGACCGCTTACAGACAAATACATACGATGAAACAGGTAGGTTGCGGCAATGTGATACGAGTACCTACATAACTGTGACGCTCACACTTGTCTATTGTCTGATTACCAAATTCATTAGGCCAAGATCCTACCAGGAATTCCTAACAGACTAAATAAACCATACTCCTAATGAGATCTATGCGTATTATTAGGTCTGTATAGTTCCCTGACCTTGTAGTTCGTTTCCTTTCTGTTGTGTAAACAGTTGGCTTTCACATAATGTTATTAGCCAGCTTCATGCCTTGCAAAAGTCTTCTAATGCGATTGAAATGCTATTAAAAAAACAGAAAATGCTTTTATTATTTCATGAATTTAGGCACTGAACTTTAAAACCAATAGCTACATGGTCTCTTGTTTAGAATATTAAATGTTATTATTAACACTAAAGCATACAAATATGCATATAAACAGGGTTAATTTTTTTCCTATGTTGATCAACAAATATGACCAAACACCTGCCAATCATGAAAACATCCTGCGCAAGTCACCTAATGTGTCTTAAGTGAAAGGAATCCATAGTAATGCTATAAAAAAAGATGAGCTGGCAACTTGTCAGTTTACTAGTGGTATGCATAGTTTCTGTTTTATTAACTAACTAGTTACTTTGGCTCGCTCCTACATAGAACTCGAACAGACACAGTAATTGTCAACACTATTAGGATGTCATTAAAGTGGAATTATAATGATGTGTTCATTTTCTATATACCATGGAAACTGACCAAAATTTTAGTATAACATTAATGATAATATGACCTCCTTTACTGAAGGGTAATTATAACACCGTACCGCAAGTGGGTAGGGTGATTAAACTCAACAAAAGGAGGTCAAATACTGATAATATTTCAGTAACCAGAACATATATACGTACACCACCTACTGGAGTTCTATTTTTTCAAATAAATATTTGTTTAAAACCTTTTACATTTTACAATCCTTTACGTAGGAATTACCTTGTGTTTCGAGGACATTCCACTACAGGGAAAGACAGTTCCCTATTAGTAGAAAATAAATGAAGAAGGAAAAATCAATATTTTCATTCTATAATTACTATTTCTTAAAAATACCTATGCCTTAAATAGAATGAATACTGTAGTCATCCACTTTTCAAAAGAGGTTACCCCTCTTGAATTCTTGAAGCGAAATCATGGTTGCACAGGCTCTGAGAAACAATTCAAAAGCAAGAAGTTTCATGATAGTTTTCTTTATAGGAGTGAACCCATATTGTTCTATGAACAATTAATAAATAACTTATAAACAAATAAATAACTATGGTACAATAGTTAAGTATTCATTAATGATAAGATCCATGAAGACTTAAGATGAGGCAAATAAATAAGGCAAAGGCATGAAGCCAATTAAATGTGAAGTTTAAAACACTTACACAATACAATTTTAAATCTTATTCATGTGTTTGTTCAATGGTAATTTCAAATAAATACAGACTATTTCAACTTTAGTCACATACTATTTCAGTATAAAGAGGAAGTCGATACTCTGAACGAGGCATCTCGCGAGCGTCCGCGAGGAGCTCTCATCGCGAGTATCGAGCGGGAGTCTCGTCTGATGAGAGACGTACAGCGCGAGAACGGTGAGCTGAGGGCGGCCTTGGAGGACCACAGACGAGCACTGGAACTCATCATGTCCAAGTACCGACAGCACACTGAGAAGAGAATATGGGAGTCGAGGATAGACTTCACAAATGCTATCAATGAAAAACAGCAAGAGGTATGCAGGATTTAATCAATTTTATACCTTATTGTCACAACTGTTATTAAAATATCTAGGCTGGTGTGGACTCCTGCAAATAGCATATTGCAAACTTTCACTGCCTACCACAAAACAGGTCTAGTGATACGATAAATGGCATGCATTTATTTTAGATATGGTGATAAAATTGTCTAGTCTGTCTGAAGTACTTGCCAAACTTTTATCACCCAATTTTTTTTTGTGAATCTTTCAATTCAACAAACCTTTGTAAATAAGTATATTTTATTACAGTTGATCAGGCAACAAGCAGAGAGAATTAATGAGATGACAAGCATCATGTACAAAGCTGTCACTTTGGATGAAAACGGTGACGCGAGGAAAGAAGAGGAAGTTTACCAAAGGCTCATTACAGAAAATAAGGTGATTTTTTATTTGTAATATATCTGATAATATTCGTTTAAAAAGATATTTGGATGTAAAGTTATTCTAAGCAAAATTATTCTAAGTTCTTGTTAATAAGCAGCTTGTCATAAAATTTCAGGGGTTGAGAGAGATGTTGGATCTATCAAGGAGATACGGGTCGGATCGTCAGTGTGTGCCGCTGACAGAGGACAAGGACGTGCAGACGGACGGGCCGCCGCTGACCGGAGCGTGACGGCCCGCGCCCGATCCCTGCCGCCTGTGAACCGGCGCCGGCAGCCCTAGAAACGCTGCCTCACCGCGACACTCTCATAGGTAGACAACACACCTCCTGTCCGCACATTTGAAACCTTACAGCACGGACTCTTGTACTCGATAGTGTGTACATACTTACTTAAGTAACTACGTAACTCATGTGTCCAAATCCTTCAAAAGTTTAGATGCAGTACCAATGGATATTACGTGTAGATGTTGACTTTAATATTAATTTGTCCTTAAGTTTGCATCTGCTACCGTAGGCTGGCAGGATGCATTCGGATCCAGTGACAATGATCGTCTTTGATGGTATCCTACGTAACCGTCGGGCTTCTCGCCCGTCATTGAATTACAGTAATCTTAAAACGTGTTTTACGTCGGTTAGCTAACTGTAATACAGTTGTATATATACGACTGTGACGCACTTGCTGTGATAAGACTAGCAGGATATCATCCACTTACAACTAGTACTTACCTTCCATGTTATGTGGTGCATCTATGGTTGAAAATGTGATGTCGGATTGAACTATGTCAGATGTGCAGGCAGGGTTGTAATGATTTGCTAACAACAGTCACCGTTCCAGTATACAACTTGTATTTTATTGTTACTCACATTTTGGATCTTAGGTCTTTTGACATTACGTACCTTTCAGATTCACATTTATTTAACAAATGTGGGTGTAACAAATTAAATACAGCGAAAAACTACAATGTAGCTATTAAACATTTGGTTTCTCCCTTGGTTGTATTTGATGTTAAATATTATAAATAGGAATATATTTAAATGGCGTTTCCAGTTAGAGCTCATGTTATATCTATATAATGATGAAATGTATCGTGTTCACACAACGTCTCTAGTAATAATGCCATTTTTGTGAAACCAAATCACTTAATATGGCAGAAACTGTGATCTTTAGTATTGCGCTGTTAAGTTGTAGATTGTTTCATTCATTGTGCTACGTCTAAAGACTCAACCACTTATTAGAATATTTGATGATAATAATCAAACATGTCTTCATTTGTCTTTGATTCATATAATATTAGGAAATTAATGATTATCTTCTTATACCTATATTAAATGCTTGCAACATCATGGCATGTGTGGTTGGACTTCTGTTATTTTTTATTAAAATCTCAAGATATACCTATATATTTATATCAATCAATACCTAATAACTTATGATTTAATTGTAATACTCGATGTGTACCTACCAATATTATTATGTTTTAAATTCTAGTAAATGTACTTTGTTTAGGATGATATTAGATTTCTCGAATTACATTTAGAATTAAAGAAATTGTAACTTTAATTTGTCACTCTTATGACTTCCCTGATTCCTGCAGTAGGATGTAATGGGAATGGTTGTAGCGAGTATTATCATTACCTAATCACATGTTTACTAGTCAATTCATACGAGCAGGTCAAGTACTGTATTATTTTATTTCATGTTGAATTGTAGTTTAAATAGAAAAATACATTTAACGTGTCAGCTGTTATGATTGTTGTGTATAGTTTAGATTGACTGCAATACCAACATCAGTAAAGTATTACTTCAATATGCAATATTTTTTCATGTAATTAGCGAGATCAGCTTTGAATGTTAGTAAAATGGTTGTAGAAGTCGTAGGCGAGTCTTTGTAGGGAAATTCGTAAATTCTTAATAATGCCAGTGGCAAACGCAAGCAATACACTATGAACTGTTACATGTAAGTAATCTTTGTTGACGCGATTCACTTCATGATCATTATTTTAGTGTACCATAAGGTAGCTGTGCTTGTCTTGCATTTCATTGAAAAATTGTGTGGAATGATATTTACCGATACTGATTTATAGAGTAAAGTACTTTCGATTAGATAATTTTGTAGAGTGGCAGAATTCATTTAAGAGATTTAAAATCTTAGTTATTAGAGAAATGTAATTGTTATCAAATAAACCTTTGCCTTGATTTTCCCTTTACCAGGTTGTGTGGTTTACTTCGTTAGTAGAACAATTTAACCAATCACCAATGAAATTTTTAATGAGAATATTATATTAAGTTCTTATTTTCTTTAAGTAGTAATAAATAGGATAAATTTAAGAGTGCTTACTTGTGTTTGTAAACTGTGTTTTATGGTCATGGATGGCCGACACACATACACTTGCACAAATAGCAAAATATTAATAAACATCTTGTTTTAATTGCTTTCATTTGTGGATTATCCAGTTCTAGACGATCATTATTAAAACCAATAATAAAATTCTATTAAAATTTACGGTAAAACAAATTTGGAAGGAAATAAGAGATCTTTGTTGGAGAACTATTTTTACAGTTACTTAGATGTTAAATTATATTTTAAGGGTCCTCATAATATGGCTCCAGAATATAGAAAATATAATAATTCATAAAAATATATATTATTGTATGTTTCTTAAATGTACACGCTTGTATGAGGTTTAAAAGTAAAAACACATGTAGTTGAAAAGTTAAAGTTTAGAGTAATGTTTCTGCTTAGTTCATATGCATTTATATTATACCTCAATATTGGGAATTATTATACCTCCTGAATATTTTGTTAAAAACTAGATGGTTTAATGTCGAACCTTTAATGTGCTAAATTGTTTAGTTAGAAACAATTCTTAATACGAAAAATTCTAAGTGATAAATCCAGTTCACTTGAGACTTGTGACTGTTTCATATCTGGTAATGCCGATTAAATTGGCGAAATGTTTTGGAGACATAGATACCTCTATTACAAGCAATGGTAGAGGTCACTAGTTTTTTCTGCTGTAGAACAACACTGTAGAGCAAAAATGATTAATGTATGTTTAATTAAAAATGTAATTGATAATTATATGATATAAAATCTACCCTTTTTTTATTGTAATAATTTTAATATCCTATCATGTTTCCCTTCCTTTTGTACATTTTGTGGATTCTGAATAAAAGGCGAAAATAAAGAACACCAGTTTTATTATCTACAGAAAGCTTCTCAATTTTGTATATAAAACCATGCAATGTCACAAAAAAATTGAGATTATTGACACATGATTATGTATGTAACAATATTTGTTATATATAAATATGCTCTAATTTACAGCTACTATATATTTCGGAATTATCAATTTTTTATTATAGTACCATCCTGCACGCGTAGCATGACCACCATAGAAACGGGTTTTGTCGACGGAAGAATAGACAAAATGACAGTTAAACCATCACAATCTGTCATTTTGTCTATTCTGTCGTCGGCAAAACCTGTTTCTTTGGTTGTCATGCTACGCGTGCAGGCTGAGTTTACTTCACATTCCTTTGATTTTAAGTAATCAAAAATTAAGTCGCTGGCATACACAAGTAAATAATAATCTAGACTTTCTACAAGTAGCTAACCAGATACATTATGTACAATTTAAACAGGAAGTAATAAATAAAACTCACACATGTGACAAAGCAGTATATTTGACAATCTTAAAATGTAACAACTTTATCCAATCCCCAGCTATGCAGAACGCACCATTCAGATGTAACCTATGGATCATACCCTCGTCTGGGTGTAGTCTGTGGGGAACTTGAAGGAGTGGTGACCGATAGCCTGGATGTTTGGCAGTAGACCAGCATTTGGTATGATGTTCCATGACAGAGTTAGAGTAACATTGCTGTGGCCCCTGGAAATTAAAAAGCTTAAATTAACACTTTATGCCCATCATTTATTTATTATGATGATCTATGATGATGACTAGTTTTTTTTTATCATGTGTTACCCCACATAGGATGAGTGCCACATGATAGATGGGAAACTTCTTAGTAAAGGTGTAGACCTTTACTAGACCACCTATCTGGACCTAATAAGATCGTCTTATCACCTTTGCAGCGGTAGCGCTGCAAAGGTGATAAGACGATCTGGATAGGTTTGCAGGTTACACTTGGTCATGGAAGGATAAAGAAGTATTTTTCCCAGTGTAGGATGCCATGGTTTGGTATTACATCTTATACAAAATCGGAAAGTACTTATAGTACCGAGAAGTGTTTATTGCTAACAAATAAAAATATAGTGAGTTCATACTATTGAGACAGCATTTTTGTGGTCCTATGGGAGTTAAAAATATCTTGCTAGTTCATTGAAGCAAGTGTTACATTATTTAGCCAAGATATTGATTAAATGATTCTAGTGATGTGCCATGCATGTTTGATGTCTGGCAGTGAGGTAAAATTTAATGAAATAGAAGAACTTACTTTAAACCATTTCCATCATCCCAGAAATAGTATTTTGTGTTCATGTTCTTGAAGTCCAATATGGCATTTTCGCCTCGGAGGATGATTTTATCCCACAATACAACCTGATTTAGTTCATTATTGGGTGTGATGTACTCGGCAGTGAGGTAGAGGAACAATTGCTTCACGTTCCAGTTGAACAGGTGAGAGAGATCAGTCTTGAGATCGAAAGTTAGGAATCCAAGATCATTTCTTTCCCTTGATGCTCCATAATCTGGCACGTTTTTACTGTGAAAACCATTGATGATTTAGTACTAACAAATGGAAATAAAAGGACGAAATAAGTATTGAATACTCACACGACTACTTTTACTGTGTTCATTTGAGCAGCAGTCCTGTAATCCACGGTTAATGTGGACAAAAAACATAAAAAGGTTAGACATGCTAGTACGCTCAGTGTGTACGTGAGTATCGCATTCCCCCTCGTCAACACGGAGTACATTTTAACTTTATGTTTTTGTTAAATTTTAACTTATAATAGTTGCAGCGGTGGCATAGAAAACCACTGCAGTGGTAGGCGTTTTAAAATATTGTTTGACGTTGCTGACTGATGACAGATTGGACACGTCACAAAACTTGTCAGATCTATGGACTCGTTCTTTTTCGTTCGGATGACTGCTTGAAATTATATTATTTTGTTTGTAACTGATATGTGTAAATATTATCTTGTTTGAAAATATATAAAAAAATAGATGTACCATCAGGTGTACCTCTGCCTAAGTGTCGACGTGCCTACAAAAATATGACTTATATTTTTGTATGATTATTGAATACTGCCACATTGTGCGAAAGGGACCCACTAGAAATCAGTTTTGTTCCTTTCAACCACAGAACATAAATATACTGCTTTCAACACCACTTTTGTACGTATATTGGTAATGCACATGGGCGCCTGCAGGTTTATTTTCAGGGATGTGCATCTTTAGCTCCACGAAGAAGCTCGATCATTTCTACAGTTCACCTCGGATAATATGTTAGGTTACGTTTTTATCCATTCATTTCTTATAAACAGTATCCGCTTTTAGAACAAGTTGCCAAAGTCGGTTACTAAACTTAGCGATGGGAAGTTCAAAACCCACATCAAACAAGAAAGCATATTATAAAATTAAAGACTATGTTGATGACAAGGAAGTTTGGCAATAATTCCTTCTGCACGTGTGGCTTCGCTGGTACCTCATTACGGCAAATTATGTAAGAGTCTATTGACTGCTTCCAAATTACCATAATTAAATTGACTCAGGCGTGAATTTGCTTTGATTTCTTACAGGGTTCTATATGACTCTTTAAGAACAGATAAATATACCTACGTCGTCTATTGTATTTTCCAAATTACCATATTTATTTTTTTACATACAAGAGTTTAGTACTTTGTCGACTAATGCACAAAAGCTTTAGAATAGAGAGATTGCAGAATTTTAGGATCTCGCGTCGAATAGGGAGGCCAGGGAGGTACAAGTGCAATTATTTCTCAAAAATATTATCTAAAATCATTTACAAAATTAAGTAGATTTTCGATATTTGTAGCTGATGATCATTCTACAATACAAAATTCAAAAGGTTTTTGTCAATTAGCCTATTGTTTTGTGAAATCTATTGAATAAAAAGCAGGATGGCGTCGATAGTTCCAATTTTGGTCACGCGCCAAGAGATCTTGTACAGCTATATCTAAGTTGAGGTACATACCTACTATGCTATAGTACAGAGGTCTCGGTCAACCTATAGTAAATATAGTTTGACCGAGACCTCTGTACCGCGCCTTAGGTATGTGCGCGGCAGACGGGGCAGTGCAGGCCGGTCATTCGTTAACGCTCACGGCGTCCCGCCGCTCATTCGTCAATGCTGCCAGCCTTGCCGCGCATTCCTAAAGCGCGGTACAACGGTCTCGGTCAAACTATAGCTATAGCTCTATGGTTCCGTACTGCTCCTTTGTATCTAACATGTGACTTCCTAAATTACCAGTGTGATAAAATGTTCGTTTTACCTAATTATATTAATATTTTAGTGTTAAGATCGGCTTCCCTGTTTCTATATAACTTGATTTTTATGAGGCCTGTTCCTAGAACAGTTAGATTGATATGCAATGAAAAAGCTGTTTAATCAAATTAACTAGGCCGGTAGGTTCCAGGTTTTTATAAGTTTATTTTGCCCAAATCTGAATTACATAACATAACAATAGCAACAAGAATGACAAATATAATATTTATATGTGATAGAAAAGCGTTGTTGCAGGGTACACCCCCAGGCACTGAGCGACAGAAGCAGGCTCTGGTGACAAAACTGCCATTCCTTTGTTCGTAACAACCACTTGTTATCGCATCTCCGTTCTTGTCGACTGCTCTTGTGCATATGTACGTCGAATTATCAACTGCAATTACATCAAAAATAACATTTTAATCAGCCTATAATACACTTTTACTGAGAACACAAGAGTAAGAATACTTAACTGAACCATTATACCTACCTACATTATAATACTGAACAGTGTTGGCGACACTTGAATGACCTAATAATTTTGGTTTGGTTTTGCCCACTATAAACCGGATACTACCCACTAACCGATTTCATGAAGAATAAGAGCCCTCGCAGACTATATACAGATTTTCTATCGGCCGATAGTTTGGTCGGTTACTTCATCAGTATGAAGATGTATGCAAGTGCGCACATTATAACGATTCGGTATCGGCTGATAAAAAAGTTCGGGCTACACGATTGCCTCCAAAATGAACTGTCGGCGAAATATCGGCCGACAGATAAATCAATATGGCGCTTTTCCACGGGCGTACACTTACCCATTTTTTGGTCGGCCAAGCAATAATAACATTTCTGGAAAATTTTGTATTAACTTTCATTATGCGACCGCTTCTAAAAGCTGGCCGGATGGCCCTGGGACCTAAAGGAGCCCTCGTTTTATTGTACCTGTGGCGCGAGGAGGCACGAACGCGGAGCGGTGGACCGATGCAGCGAGAGATCGAGCTTCGTCGGTCACAACTCCGCGAGGTCCTAGTGACGGAATGGCGGGACAGGCTTCTGCGGCCTACCGCCTCGCTACCGTCGACGCGATCGGACCAGTGTTCAACGAATGGCTCGGAGGAGGGACGGCTACCTATCGCTTCGGGCGACGCAGGTGCTTTCGGGGCATGGTTGCTTCGGGAAGTACCTGTGTTGCATAAACAGGGGCCCGGATGCTCGGTGTAATCACTGCATTTACTGTCGTGGGGACACGGCGCAGCGTACACTGGCAGAGTGTACCGCATGGGAGGAGCCGTGCCGGGCCCTGGTATCAGAAGTCGGAGCCGACCTGCGCTACCGGCTGTCGTTCGTGCGATGGTCGGGAGCGCCGAGTCGTTGGATGCGGTGATCTCCTTCTGTGAAACCGTAATTTCACAGAAGGAGGTGCCGAAAGGGAGAAGGAGATCGACACCGCTCTCCGTAGCAGGCGGGCCGGGTGTCGGCGGAGGGCGGACAACGCCCTCTTCCAGCCCCCGTAAACATGTCCGGAGGTACGGCGGACTCGGGGACTTTTGCCGCCCCCCATCCAGCAGGACCCGAGGGTCCCCAGGGTCGGGGATCATGGAAGGCGCATAAGATCTCATGATCCCCGGTCCAAGTGAGGGCACTGGGACACCGGGGTGGTTTTTTAGTCTGTGGGAGTCTGACAGACCCTTCGCCTACCCCAGGGCGGAGGACGATTTTCCGACCGGATAAAAAAATAAAAGTGCGCGTGCTAGTAGCTTAACCTGGCCAAACTATCTGATAGAAAGTCTGATTGGATCAACACATCATGTGTGATGCGATTTTTCAGTATTTCGGTTTTAGACTTTGAGTGTAAAACCGAAGTATGTTGGTAAAAAAGGCTTTTAGGCCAACAGACAGGAGTATTTTTTTTACCAAAACATATTACCTATACTATTTTACAATAGTATATATATATATAAAGTTGTATTTTACAATAGTATAATCATTCGATTCGTTTTCAATCTACCTAAATATGATCATGTCTCTGCGCATCGGTCGCTTCTAAAATGGTTGTTTTCTTTTCTTGACTCTCCCTGTCCTTCTTCCCCTAGTTATCAAGCCAACTTTTAGTACATTTGCGCAAACCACACTAGAACTCTACGTTCATCACACAATCATCTTCTTCAATATCCCACTCACCGCACTGACTTCATTCACTCTTCCTTCTTCGTTCAGTCTATCTCTCTGTGGAATGCGCTACCCCAAGAAATCAGAAGTTCGCGAGCACATTCGTAAGAAGCAGGCAGTATCATCACAACGGTAATGTTTTCCCATTATTTGTCTTTTGTTTTAGTATAAGTATTTGTGTAATTATTTATATATATTTAGGTAATAATAATATACCTATATATATATTTGTATATTATATATATAGATTTAAGTATATCCTTATATTTAAATAAATATTTATTCCACAATTTTCGATATTGCACCTACCACTGTTTGTCTCTGCATCACCCATAGGTTGACTGGTAGAAAATGTCTATGGCATTAAGTCCGCCTGTGCACATTTGTGCGCTTATAGTATTAATTAATAAAATAAATATAATATGTTATGTTTGGTTACATATTTGTAAAAGTTGTAATGCTCACCATGACCGTCGAAATAATATGTGTACTGAGCACATACGTCATTGTTGGCTAGTAAACATGAAGCATTTCCCAAATGGTTTCTCCAAATGTAATCTACGTCGGGCCATGAGCCATCATCTGAAATAACAATTAATAAAAATGTATGGTGAACTGTAGATAAGTTGCGTTTTTAATGATCAGAAAACAATGTTTGGTTAGATAGTACGCTACCTAATTCCTCCTTTTCCTTACATTGTCTTTGTCATTATGCATAACGTCGCCTTAGAGTGAAAAGCTCGGGAATCAACTTTGACTTTTTATTTTATTACATTATTGGAAAAAAAATCCTCGCAACGCACGCCCTAGTTTTGTGGCGGCATCTATATCGCCACATGAGACCTACGCATCAGATTGACGTCACGAAAAATCCTGCATCGCGTAAGCAGATTTTACCGTGCGATCAGCATTTAAATAACTTCCCAGTTGCCCACCAGTTTTTCGCATATAAGAGGTTTTCACTCTAAAACGACGCTAAACACTTATGACTCTTCACTTATATCGATAAAGTTATTAAAAATAAGTAAGTACGTCGCCTCTTGGAATACTAATTGGATTACTTTCGATCTATTTTACTATTATACCTTTCCATAATGGACAGATGAACGACCATGTAGCACAGGTTTTTCCTAGCATGGGGGTCATTGATCAATATTTTATACCAGGCTATTTCCGCGTTTAATTAAGTGTCACCAGGGGGCCTAACACGGGCACTTTAGCAATTCTGCTAAAAGCGATTCATTTCCTCCAATATGGCGATATTTACACCAAATATGATTCAGATATGAATAGAATTGAGATATTATTCAGCTAATATGTGTTCATCACGAAAATTTGAGGAATTCCCAATGAATTGCTGGGAATTTGGGAAATTAATCGCTTTTAGCAGAATTGCTAAAGTGCCCGTTTTGGGTCCCCAGATCTGTATACTTTTTACGTCAAATAAATATATTATTATTATTCGTTTATTTAATTTAGATTCTTTTAAATATTTCTTAAAATAAATACAATAATTATTATTATTAAGTAAAATCTTACCTTGAAAACTTAGGTGAAGTGAGCTTGAAGTGAGCTGTCAATAGTGTCATTCCTTAGCATCATGTGGAATGACAGCTCATTTCAAGGTCACTTCACCAAATTTTTCACGTTGAGATTTTTACGCAGTAGAAGAAGGGGTTCTATTATTCGATCGGGTTGAAAGTGTGACAGTTGATCGACTGAACTTTCAAAGAACTTATCGTCAGAATAACCAAAACCCTGTCCTCTAGGCAAGCCAGTATAAACTTATACTATCAGCATAAAAGTGAGGCGTAATACAAGCTGTATTTCATAAACTTACACGAGACGACGAGCGGTTCTACGCAAGGCACCCCACTGGCGAGGCGCGTCGAGTCCTGGCACGTAGCGTTCAGAAATATACTGTCGTTATTCCATCTGGGACCCAGCCAAGTGAAATGGAAGCATCGGGACACAAGAGCGGTTTCACTACCTTCTGTGGTTTCCGTGTTTGACGTGCTTGCTGCGATAAATACTGCACCTGAAGTTTTAAAGAAGTAGATAAGGCTATAATATTGATTGTTTTAAGGTTGTAATTTCTTTGTTGTCAGTAATTTAGAAAACACAAATATTGGTCCAATTACGTAGGTAAGAATTGACTTTCTTTTGTCATTAATGAATCACTGGCATCCGGACTATGCATGCGTGCGATTTTTTATATAAATATCTATTCATATTTTAGATCTACAATCAATAAAATAACGTAACTTACATGACACGATGATGCCAATCGAAACTATAAAATGATTTTGAGACATTTTTCAAGTCGCTTGTCCAGCAGTGGACAAGTTGATTTATTCTTTTGAGCACACAAAACACTTTATGTTGAAATCATTGCAAAATAAAAAAAAACAATTGGCAGTTTATTGTTCACTCCACGTTACTGTTTATTGTTTATCGAGGAGGATCACTTTACGTAGAATGATTCCTTATCACATAATAATTTAATCTTCGTTAATATTATCATCATTACTCATTACCGGTAAAATTGGACTGATTTTGTAAGATAAGATATAATAACGTGATATTCTAAGTCGCTAATCTTGATAACATTATTAAAGAAAAATTCCCCGTTTATAGATTCATTGCTATGGAGTACCATACGAAAGTGCGTTTGTGCGACATTAATCTCTCTCTATTGCGAACTAGATACGAAACTTCGACAGCATGTTTAACGCACTCTAGCATCATTAAGAGGGTGCCACGGAAGCTCGACATTTGTTGTCAATTTTCAAAGTGGTATCGTAAGTTCCCCAGCGCCAGATAAGCTTGCGGTTCTGTATGGTGTTTCACCTATCCAGGCCATTTCTAAGTCCGTAATGTCCAGAATTAGCCAACTATTCATTCAAGTTGTATCACCTTAATCACTAGTGAATAAACTTTCACGTCGTCGTATCAGTTGATTGGACAAAAGGAGTTTCTATCGTTATGATGGAAGTCGATGACATCTATTAGAGCCTTCTATGTTTTTTCTAACTGAATGTTATTTTTATAAACAGTTATAAGTGAACGACTGTCCCACAGACTCCAAGTCGCCAGGACAAAATCGTTATCCCGTACCTATGTAAAAATTTCATGTATAACTTGCTTATACTTAGGTATGTTCAGATATACTTTTATCTTATTTTTGTTATGGGTATTACTCATCTTGATTAGGTACTGTCAAGATCCAAATTATTTCCTGCACAGAAAAGATCAACGATCGTCGATATTTTCAATATTCACAATGGATATTTTCACGATGGTGGTTCTAGGAAACATTTTGTTATTACATATATACCGAGTAGCTTATATGTAGCATTTTTCGTTGCCATTATGCGGGAAAGAAGACTTCACATAAAGGCACATTGTCAATTTGCATGACGGTATGGCAAGCGAGACCCGTAGCGCGGCCGGTGCATGCCAAAATGAAATTATTCCCCGGTCCCTCCCGCCTCCCGCCATCGACGAACGATAAGCCGATTTCATCTAACCTCGTTCAATCAGCGAGCACTGAAACCGAATACACTCGCACAGATTTTGCACCAGAATAGATATGGTACAGAAAAATGTAGGTATAGTTGAAACCTTAGATATATTTACAAGTAGTATCTATGGTTGAATCAAGTATACAAAATTTTAATTGTGTAACAGTTACACGATTAAAATTGTGTGACCTAATAAGCAAAAAGTATTTTTACTCGTACATCTTTCATCTTTAGTACGGTGCCGCTATGGAGCTGCCTTTTCGTGTTTCTGTGTCTGTTCCAGCAGCCATATCAGAGTCGCTAGAAAGCAGAATAATACCATCACATGTGTACCTATATTTTCTGATTACATAAAGTAAAAAAATATACATTTTTTTCTTTCCTCCCGCTTTTCTGCAATCTCGGTTTCCTGGAGTGGTTTCGTGAAAAGGGACGGAAGTGTGTAACAGGAAGCCGGGGAAGCGCGCGCTATTTGATTTGACCAATGGGCGCGCACGGTGCTGGTGTTGGCCGTCAGATGGTACCAACCCATTTTCCGAGAGTTTGTATACAGGATGATCATGACGATGACGATGACGATGATGAATATTGCTTATATCATAAATAAATCACCCAAGATGTTAGATGCATCATCATATGCGACTACTGTAAGGCTCGCTCGTTATTTTTCTGCAGTTTTACTTTTAAAATAAACTGTCAAATATACAGCGTGTATTTGTTCTTTGTATTGTGAAGGCTCTTCGTGTTTGTCTGACACTGGGCGAGAGGTGCAAGCTTTATATTTCCCGCTAACAGCAAGGCACACATGGTCACCAGCGTCTAAAAGGATAGGAAAATATACCACTGGACAATATTTGCTTTGAGGTTGCTTCAACGCATTTGTTCGTAGCCGAAGTTATTGTATGAGTGAGTTTTGAAATGTTGTATACAATACAATAAGTGTCCTTTTATAATAGAAAATATTTCTTCTAAAATTGAAATAGGTTTTCTAATAGCCAGCCTAATGAACTTTCAATACTACTGTAATTCGGAAGAGCGTCAGATAAAGTAATAACAAGCTCTCTGTTCTAAACACAAAATCAATATAAACAGATACAGGTCCATATGAAAGGTATAGACAGATTATTGACAAAGGTACGAGTATTTGAAACCGATAACATGACAAGCAGACAATAAGCCTTCATCGGCAGACCCTCCATCACAGCTCTAGCTAAGTAACTGTAGAATAGAATATTATGAATAGATGTCTGACACTCTGGCTATAATGGCTATCAAAATATTTGAGCACAAATATTTATCATTATATTTGAATAGTATTTTAGCGTTGTAGCAAGAATCTCAGTGTACAGTTACAATTTTGGTAACCTAGTTGTTCAGTGTTTTCGTAGCTCGCATGGAATCTTTTCCATGTATAATAAAATTGATTAAACGCTTTTGTTACGACTTGCATAACTATCAGTCTCTGGGAATTTATTGTTTGCTATTTGAGGATGCTTCGTTGCGAGATTTTTAACAGCGCGCTCTACATATTCTGCTAGAGTTTATGTTTTCATATTTGCTTTATTACAATTTACTTCTTTGATATAAGTCATGTTTTGTGCATGTGTAGGGAGATGCACTTTTCCTCATTTGTGGTAATAACAACATACTGTCATCCTCAATCCAAAATATAAGCGTGATGGCTGATATCTCTAGGTGTATGTTTCCTTTAACTTCTATAACCTAGGTACCTATGTAGGTAAATGTCGTCATAATGCTCCCTTGTATATTAATGCTGTTTTTCGTTTCATACTTACCTACCTACTGTTGTGATGCTGGAAACCTCTGCTGCACATTTTATACCTCGTTCTTAACGAGTTCCATATCTACTAACCTCCGGTTTAATACGGATAAGGTTTAGTTAAGTACCTCTTTTTCCATCTGGGCCGCTCCCTTGGGGTTATAAAAAAATACGAGAGTTCAAAGATGATGAAAAAGTACAATTTCAAATTCTAGGTTAACTTATTAAGTTTACAAAACAGCTTCCATTAATCTTTGTTTAGTAACTTAAAGGCCTCTTTGTTTCTTTCGGCCCTGCTTAGTATGAAATGGCTTTAATTAAGATATCATGGGAAATAAACCTTTCAACTCTGTGAAATATTAGTCTCTGGATTTTGAATAAATTGGGTTTTTTTTAGTTGAAGAAAATATGTTGATGTTGTATTTCATGGGTCGTGTTGCAGAGAGTGCGGTCATGAGCCAGCTTTGTACCTATAATATTCAGGGAGCTTGACAGCTAAGCACAATAGGGGTGCTTAAATCACACCGCCATAACTAATCTTTGACTGCTAAGCATGGCGATTTCGGCAATAATTGGGTACCTTCGGCCGGTCACCGACCGTTGTACGGTCATTTGAGGATTCATATTCAGTACTACACTATATAGGCCTGCTAATAAGTCATGATCAAAGTTTTGAATTTATACGTATGTTGTATGGAAATAAGCTTGGTTCCAGTATGTCGTTCAAGGAAATAAGGCAAGGTACAAATATTTGTTTAATAGTATAGAACCCACTTATTCTAAGCAATACATGTACAAAAGTATAAAATACATTCATGGAAGCTATCTACAACTATAGCTATAGGTAGGTTTACAGTTATGTACAGTAGTACTAATCATAAATAATAATTATTTACAAAGCAATTACTGAATACAAAGTAAATTGCGTTACATTTTATCTCTATTACACGTCGGTAAACATTACCTCCACATAGGGTTTACAAGCGAACGCATCGCATAGCGCCGAGCTCACAAAACTTTATAAGAAATACAACTTCAGAGTTTTCATGTTTCCACAAAGGCTATAAATCCCACCGTTCTGCTGCTTTTGCACTGTTTACTGTTCACCTACTCGCAATACAGTTTATCACGTGCACTACAACAACGCATTCACAGTTTAAAGTTTCGTTTCTCGTGCAAAAGTTACGTGTTATCATCACATACACTGGTGAACACAATTTTTAACTTATAGTCCGCACTTATTGATTTTACATGCAATATTTACTGGTCTACTTATCCTACGTATGGGAAGGGTGCAAATTGCGGCTGGTAGTATCCAGGGTACCCTGGAGGCGGGGCAGTTGCCTGCACCGGGATTGATGACGTCACGTAGGATGTCACCACTGTAGGCACAACTTGAGTGGTGAAAAGTGTCGTGTACACCGTCTTCGCACCAAAGGTTAATTTCAAAATTTTACTATTCGTAGCTGTAATTTCCGTGTTCACAATGACTGGTGTCGATATAAGAGAGTATTGCTGCGGGTACAGCGGGTTGATCGTTTGTAATGGTAACGCAGGAAGACTACTGGTTCCAATTTCGTATTCGGTTTTGGTAATGGTTGCTATCGGTCTAGAGATAGTACTTTGAATTGTGTTCTTTCCATCAAATACCGGAATTACATGGGACTCATATATTGTCTCGTACTTTAGAACAGGTTTGGATGTGGTCACAACATCAGGGATTTGAGCAGCGGCCGCTGGATTCAGAAGTCTCAAGAGAGCCAGTTGCTGCGCCTGTTCTGGAGTCAACGCGGGAGTGGGTGGGTTGGGAGATTCAGTAACATGATTGCCTCTGTTCTGACCATGAGCTTTCTTTAGTCTTAGATGATTTTCATGCATTCTGTATTTATCAACTTCAGTAAGATCAAAGTCTGATCCAATGTTAGCGAGGTCGAGATCTGCTGGGAATACGCGTCTCGGAACACCATCTTCATCTTCATTACTGTCACCAAAGTCTAACTCCAGATGCAACTCGGAACCAGCCTCATCCAAACGGCTATTAAATTCTTTCAGAGTTTTGCTTGGGATGAATTGGAAGAAATCCATAGGGGGCAACGTTTTAGTCGCTGTAACAAATCTAGTGACTTCATAAGTTTGGATGAAAGTTAAGCTACTAGTCAAGTTAACGTCTCTCACTACAGGCAGAATATGTGTTTTCAACATGTGCTGAGTTGTACTGAATGTTTCAGTAACGGTTTCTAGCGGTGGCGTTTCCATGTCTGAAGATAATGTTATAGCAGGTAGGGTAACTATACTTGAGTCTAAGAGATTGTGATCCTTTTCATAAGGAGATGCTGTCGCTAATATGTTTTCTGTCAACGGTTCGTTGAGAGAACTTTGCGAATTGGCTACCAACGTGGGTTCTATACGCTTTTCAATTGTTGAAGTTACAGTAATTATACGAGTGTTTTTGACACGTCCAACCTGGAAATAAAAATTTGGGTGTTAAATAGGTTTCATTAAAAAGTAAATAAATGTAAATCTGAACAATAATTACCTGGAATGTGTAAGGAGACCTGATAGTAGCAATTTCATAGTAAACATCTCGGAAATCAGCGGGGGTAGATATTTCAACTTTCAAAGTTTCTACTGGTGGGGGTTTCTCAATAGAGTTGTCTTCGGTGTCATTTTCAAGGAGAGTACCAGGACCGCTCTGTGAACCTGATAATTCTAAATCATTATCAGACCTTGCTTGTAGAGATATATCATTCGTTTGTGTATCATCAAGAAGCGGATTTGAATTAGGCGTTGTTTGTTGATCGTCATCAGTATTTTGTTTGCGAATAGTCACTTTAGGCTTTGGGCTTGTTTTGTATTGCCAGCGGCCGGATCCCGGAGCTCGGTTTAGCTTAAATTTATACACACTGGTAGAAGCAGCTGGTGTCACTTGCTCAACAGGTGTGGGTTGAACCCGAGGTTTGAATCCACGTTTGGACTGGTTGTCGTTGTTGCTCTGGGGCGTCACTGTCGTCTTATGTCCAGAGTTACGGTTGGATTTTCTTCGGTTGGTAAAGGATGAGGTTGCTGTTTCACTGAAAACAGAGACGGTTGCCAGTTGAGGCGCATTCACGGGACGACCAAACCTTGTACTGAAAATAAAATTATTTACAATTGCCGATGATCACAATCATATTAATATCTTACACAGATGAGCTCTAATTGTCAGTTTGTTTAATAAAATAATAGCAGCAAGCTTGAGTATCATGCAAATGAATCAGTCATATATTTAGATAGGATAGTCGGCAATAGTACGACGTTTGTGTGTGTAGATAATAATGCTATATCTACTCAATTAATGCATGCTTATAGTGTTGTGTCCTGTAAATAAACACCTTATTAAAGTGAAACATGCATTCTGTCATAGTGCGCCAAATATGGGCCACTGCCATTATGTACAGGATAAACGAAATACTCTCATTAATGTGTTATGTATATACCTTTGCGTCCGTTGCGAATTATTTCTATTTTTGAACTTTTTGTTTTGCGCTGGAGGTGGAGGTGGAGGGCTGTGGACTTCGCTTTCGGCATTGTTTTGAGCTCTGTGACGATTTTTGAATGATCCTCCACCGTTGTTCTGTCGTCGCGTCGTTTTCCCAAAATTGGTATCATCATCATTATTTGATGGTGTAGGCTCCAAGTGTTGTCTGTGATTTTTAGATATGGACGGTCCTACCGTCTTCAGTATTCTGTGTGTAGGACTGGGAGATATCTTTCCCCTATGTCCAGCTTGTGGAAGTACTTTCGAATTGCTGTTTAGTACTTGAGCATATTTACCAGATATAAAAGTACCAATCACGCTAGTTTCATGAACCGTTGTTAGTCCGTCTTTAACAATAGTCCCCCCAAGAGTTGTCACCAAGCCAAGAGGATGTTCCTCATCATCCTCTGGGGGTGGGGTAGGATGGTGCCTGTTTTTATGACCAAGTTTCGGTTTTTGACCGGGTACCTTTGATGGACGTATGTTGATAACCTTGTATGTTTCTTCAACAAATTCAGACGGCTGCCGTGATAAGAAGTCATACTCGGGCTCACCGATATTATTGTTAGTAATCAAAATTGCAGGTTCCTCTTCAACTTGGCTAGATTTTACTGCGACAATGCTACTAACTTTGGAACTAATTATTGATGGTGGAGGGCCTTGTTTTACTTCGACTTTACTGCTGACAATGTTGGTGACAGACTTCACAGCTTCGTTTTTCTTGTTTTTGGAATTGTTTGCTTGTTTGTTTGCTTTAGGGGCAGATTGTTTAGGAGAGCTACTTTCGACGATTTTTGAGGGACCAGCGACCACTTCTACTTTTGTTATGATTTGTTTTTGTTCTTTTGCAGCAGATTTAGGTACGTTCGCAGCTGATTTAGGTACGTTCGGAGATTTGTTATCTTTTTTCGGTGGGGAAGATACTACTGACACAGCACTGGATAACACTGCTGGAGCGGCGGGTTTGTTAGTTTTATCTTTATCAGATATTTTGCTTGGCTTGATGGCTTCAGGTTTGATGCTTGTGACTGATGGCGGAGGTGGTTTTGTTTCGATTATATTTTCTTGCACAGACTTTTCGGTTTTCGGTGGTTCTGAAATTATACAAAAGTATTTGTTAGTTCGCTTTTTTCGCAAGTATATGGATTTTGCATGTATGTAGATAAGCGTAAAAAATTAGATTGACTATTAGTTGACTAATCGCTTAAGTATAAATAATTAAGAAACGACCTGGTGGCGGTGCCGACTGAGGCGAGAAGACCATGACTGTATTGCCTATTGTAGTGGTGAAGTCCAAGAATCCGTAGACTGTTTGTGTGAGGAAGTTGTTGGCGGGCGCGGTGTTTATGGGGTTTCCTTGTCCATCGTAGACTGGTCCATCAGCTAATACTGCACTACCTGTAATTCAGATAAAATAGAACTTGTAGATACATAGTTTCAACGATCGCAAAGTGGTTTGCTTACATTCTACAGTATCTTTTATATGACCCATCTTTCATTTTATGTAGGTACTTTTCTTATCCCAGAATATGTATCTCAAAATAAATCACCCTAACTTTGCACTCTCTAGCACGTCAAGCTCACATACGAGACTTTTTATGTTGAAAACTCAGAGCAGAATGTATCGATAAAGGCGAAAAGTCAGTAACGGTGTTACTTCGATACCATTGGCTGGCAAATGATCTGTGATAGTACCTTCATATGGCTTAAAAAAGAGAGGGTATTTACAAACAAAGTCATTGGCAAGATACGAGCATAGTTAAGCTAATGATGTGTGAACGTTATGAAAAAGTTGTTGGTGATATGAAAACAAATGTTAGGCTTCTCCTTGAATGTGGGTGGTGAGTAATGACATGGGTGTGTTCGGGTACCTACTCGGTATTTATACATGAGTATTACTCTGTGAATTGTAGAATACATTATTCCGGTTACTGATAATATATGTACGAAAATACGTCTGACATAGAAAGCGAACTTTTCATGGTGATTGGCAAGTAACAAAATAAAAGTTTGCCTTTATATTTCCTCTAAAACAAAGACCATTGAAAACAACGCTGCTTTCTGTAACATAGATTCAAGCGCTACAAAAAGGTTTTCGCAAACTATGTTTCGAACACCAATCTGCCACAAATAATTAAATGAGTTCCGCGAACCCATTTGTTTGCGGGAGGTTAACGTTTAGTGAAAAGAGCGTGACCGTGTATCTAAAGCGTTTTCAAATGCAAATAGACTCCCATCCTTTTATGTCGTTTCAACATTTATAAAGTCATGTAAAATAAACGTATCTCTGGAATATTGTTCGTTCGTTGTATAAAACTTGGCATCGTACGTATTTCAACGAAACCTACTGAACTGACTCCTATATTCGAGTACGCGTAACAATATAAAATTTCAATTGTGCCTCTGGCATTGAAAATTGAGTACCTAAGAAATTCTAGGATCGTATCGCTATATCCTTGTTACTTCCGCGCCATTTGCTAGCAAGTGGGCTGAGATAGTCTACCTTAGATACGGATCGAGGCCCTCACTCGTCCTCCACTATTCCAATCTATGTACTTTCAATTACTTTGCCCTAAACCTTTCTGTGTTTTTTTGTCCTTCAAATAAACGTTCACACATATTCTCGCGAGCTTTTAGTCGGTAATCCTTATTCATGAGTTTTCGTATTGACATGTTTACCCTATTTACGCATTCTGTAAGTTCTATTCAAACTTTTTCAAATGTATTTACAAGAGTAATATGAATTTATTGGAATATTTTCGTCATCGAAAATATTTGTGGGGAAATATTTTCTAAACAAATTCTGAATACGGAGTGATTCTGTAGAATTTGTTTAGAAAATGTGTATGGTACCCCACCAAAGGAATTCATGATATTAGTTCGGATATCGGAGTAGTTTTACCTATAGTTTGCTCTTTATTATTATACTAGCTTTCGTCGGCGGCTTCGCCCACGTGGAGATTGGAAATTATCCCAAGGGAACGCACTACCGGGATAAAAAGTATCCCATGTGTTAATCCAGGTGCCAAATTTCATCTAAATCCGTTCAGACGTTTTTGCATGATTGAGTAACAAACATCAAAACATACAAACTTTCACATTTATAATATTAGTAGGATATTATTATTATAGTAGGAATAGGATAACTTGATACATTACACTTATTTCGGGACATCGCCAAGCGGTTGGTCGACTCTACACGTGACCACAGGGCTGGCCAATTTTTAGGTCAAAGAATTGCCATCCAACGTGGCAACGCTGCCAGCCTTTTAGACACTTTTCCCACTGACAGCGATGCACTATTATTTTTTTTTCCTTATCGTTCGTGTACATATATATATTTTAGTGTTAGAGAAATAGTAAATTTATATATAAATAATATATAATAAGATATTTACTGGTGGAAACTTGATACATAAAATGTCTCTCGAAATCTTTATTGACATAGTGAAAGATTTTTGGGTAGGTACATTAACAATTCATGAAAATTGTAATTACTTTTTAAAATATATTCCGCCACTATTATAATGTTTCAAGAATACTTATTATTTTTATTTTCTGAGAACCTTTTGGAACTTTCTCTCTTTCATGTTTTATGTAAAAATGATTAAAAACTAAGTCGCAGAACATATACTCACATAAATGGGCGGTGACCGCCAAAACTGCAATTAGTCTTCGATCCATGGTGATTGGCTTTATACACTATCCGCAAATTAGATGGATGCCTGGAGACGCACTCTCATTCCGTAGGACAACCTCATGCTGTGTTAAAACCTGAAACAATTAAAAACAATCAATTAGCATTTTATTGATCCATCATTTTCTGTATGTGCTACAAAATGATAATGAAAAAACTAAATGACAGACAAATTACAACGATTTTTTTTGTTATTTTCAAATTCTTTATGAATACGGTTGAAAGCGGGAAGGTGTAGACAGGACTTTACACCTATAAATGGCTTTTAGTAGATTAACTGCGCTTCATTGCTCTGTTCATTCAGCTAGGAGGAAAAGAAGGTAGATCTATGCGCTCACCTTTAGTCATTGTGTATCTAATGAAATTGTATTGTTATCGTGAAAGGTATTGCAATTCAAAAAACGAACAATAACAGACAGAGACAGTTAATCTGTATGTGTCGACGTAGGTACATATTTATTATGTTAATGTTCATATGAATGAATACGAAATCAACCTGTGTACCGCAACGCACGGACGGACAAAATAATCAGTCGATATGCAAAACGTCGGGCCGCGGTCACCCGTCTCATTTCGGTGGTCGACCGATTTCATTGCACAAAACCAATACAAATTTTAATATAAACATGTTTGGCCGATTGCTCATTGCCTTCGTAATTATTATGGCATCCCCAACACATTAAAACATTGTTATTTTAATTCAATTTGGATATATTTTATCGGCTTTCATTTACGCGGGTGATAATTTTACATTGATTTGTTTGTGATTTGTGTGACGAGTCGGGATCACGTATTGGTGGTTTTTCTGATCATTGTGGCGGTTTGCCTCTATGATAAAATGCTTGAAATATATTTCATATCATCATTCATGCAAATTCAAAGTTGTTGAACGATTATTTCATATCTTTATTAAGCTTTGAACTCCCTTCGAGTCATAAAACGTTGTAGTATTTCAGTCTCGCCTGTTTATAAGGCTGTATAATTTACGATGTTCCCAATGATTGCGGCTGGCAATTCACGATTGGCATCCTTTGTGGGGTTTTGGCATTTGAAGGCGCCGTTCGAGGGACTAATCTTAAGGCCGCTAACATTAGTGAGAGAATTCTCAGAAATATGGGCGTCTACAGATTGAACTCTTGACTCATTGCTTGAATAATTTGAATCGTGCAGATTTTATTTGAAAATGCATCCGGCATGAAGTCCTCGTAAGGACTTTAGGAAGGCAGTATATGTAATTAAGTGCATACCACACCTCTCAACGTGACATCTCGGGGCCCAGCTCTACGTAGATATAGATAGATGGATGCGTCCAAGCCAAATTCCCGGGCAGATTGGCATCCATTGTGCCTACCACGAGCTCAGACAGGCCTGCATAGCGGAACGTATTGAAACCATTTGAATGCTTAGTGAGTTCCGATTGTTGGCACCGAGTGCATTGCAATGGGTAAGAGAATTTATAGAGTATTATTATGTACCTACCGGCTTACTGAGAAGGTTCCTCGTTCATATGTTACTTATTTGAATTATTTATTTTGTGGCGCCCAATAGAATATTTAGGGTTTCAAGTGTCGCAGCTCCAGGTTTGTACGAAAGCTAAGACTCCTGAAACACTATCTATTTTATTGATAAAGACAGATTATTCTCGTGATAACTCACTTTAAATACCTATATCAAGTACGATCAGACGTGAATAAGCAGCAATTATGTGCTCGATCATAAGACAGGACTCTCGCGTCGTGAAAGAGCCTCCTTTGTGACCGCGTTGAGGGTTTACTATAGACTTCATAGCCGTGTGTGTGTGTGAGCGTGCGTGAATGGCCGACGGGAGGTATGCAAGTGTTTGCTCGCGAGATGGCGCGGTGATGGAGCAGTGATGTTTGTGGCTCCCTCCCGTCTGGAACTATTCAGCCGATGCTCCTATACTGGGTAGGGTCGGCAAGTAAAGTTTATGTTTTATATTTTTCCTGGAATATTTTTTGAGTAGGAAGTCTGTACTATTTGATAGAGTCATGCCTACCATAGGCACTCCTAAAATATAAAGGATCAATAGATTCGTTTCGAATATAAAAACACTTAAACTATAACGTTGCAGATAATAGCCATAAGTTTGGTTACTCCGTTTTTGTGACGCCCAATAGAAGAGAAAAGATTTCATACTTTGATTCAAAAACCTTCCGAATGATTACAGGAAAACCAAATGCTAAAAACATCTACCCAGAAACATAAAGTTGACGTAACTCACTTTTGTTTGCATATATTTACTCAGACTAAGAGACGGAACTTGAAGTCATGTCTAAGTAAAGAGCAACATGTATGTATCTACCTACTTGAAAACAACTTGTGCAGACGTAACGTAAACCGGTGTAACTTGTGAACGTTTATTCCTATTGTGTATTGTCACCACGTAATAGATGTAACTGCGCTTTCCGGAATTAGTGGTCAGGTAGTGTAGAAGGCCGTGTGGTGTAGTGTTAGATAATTTTGTTAGAGTTTATCCGGTACCTATTTTTGTTTTGAGTTATTTAAAGGATGAATGCATAAAAATACTTACAATTTTTTACGACCTAAATCTATTTAGTGCGTAGAAAGAAAAAATAAAATTTTATTCATTTATTTATATGTATATACTTTATTGTACACCACAAAAATACATAAGAAAAACAATTATTAAGCACTACAAAATATACAATTTTGCTTCCGACTAACAAAAAGATTTTTTGCAATAAAACGTTGAACTCTGTCGAAATATTTTTCTTTTACAGTTTTCAGAAACCTTGTAAACAAATCAGAATTTAAATGTTGCTTTTATTCTGATAAAATAGCGATGGAAAGATTATATATAAACCATTTCAGTCTTGAAGGGTCAGATGTGACGACACGACCCCGTCACTTGGTTCCACAACGTGCTCCATAAGTCACGAGGAACAGAAAACGTGACATAAAACGTGGATGGTTATTGAAATAGTTCAATTACATAAGCCATTCGATTCCTTCAGATAGTAACGTGGATCTATTGTGATAAGACCTTTAGTAGTTCAATTTATAAGGGTATCAATACGTTTTGAAGGAGTATCGAAAATCTTCTGTAGATTATTAACGGATAATAATTATGTTGGAAATAGATTTATGTTATTTCTAAAGGCTTTGTTTTTGTTGACGGTACAACCTGTATCTGACCAAGTAGGGAGCCGGTCGGTTCATCCCTCTATTCAAACAAAATTTAATGAGGCGTACGCCCATACAGGAGTGTGCCCTCACACGACCCTGCACGATCCACGATAATTATACGCACTATACACACCAAATCCGTTATTATAACCATCATAAATAAAACATTAAAAGCTCCAATATAATTTTTCATCAAGCAACATTCATAAACGAATATTCCGAATTATTATCACGGGTTTGTTGCGATAATTGAACGAAATTAAATTATAAAAATCGTTGCTCACAGCAAAAGCAGGGAAATGTTTTTGTTTCAGAATGCCGATCGCGTCCGCTGCATTTTTATTAAAGATGTTGATTAAATTGTACAATTATTTATGCGAGTTCCATTATTCGAGGCAACCTTAAAATTGCACAAAAGAGCGGAAGGCAATGGAACGGACGGAAGGTAACGAGTACGAATATTTTTGTTCAGACTTTCTCACAGATCGATCACCTAACAAGCGATCGCTAATGAGGTTTAATTGAATTACTGGATATGCGTGTTCAAAGCGCAATTACCACAGCAAGGTTGCATTAAATATTTAGATAACGAAAAAATAATAAGACAAAAATATGATTGTTATAAAATATGATTGTCAGAAAAATCTCGCTATTATGGTACGTTATGCATCTTCATTGCAAGTCATCTCCGGCCGTTCGATGTTGAAGAAATCATTAAGAATAGCCATCATCATTTCCTTTTCTCATCGTAAAGTATTAGGGAGATATATCTTATGTATGACTTTGGGTTTCGTTTCATGCTATTGAGTCGGTTCGGCCTCACACAATACTTAATGGCTTCCCAAAATTACAAAAACATCCTGTTAGTAGGTACTTTAATCAAAAACAGTTTCAAAAAAGTTTTTAAAATCCAACATTGGGTGAGTAACCAATCATTTCAGACTCATAAGAAGTATTAGTGAAATACCTTCATGTCATACGATCCTGTAAGACTAATGACCGCATTAGTCTCCCGAGCATACAGTAGGTACAGAATAAGAGGAGAGTTTATCGCCCTATCCAAGAATCTACAACAAGCTAGTAAAGTAGTCAACTATTTTACTCAGGTGTGTACGTATTATGGAGACGTAAATCGGGATTTTCCAGAATGTTTTACGAGTTTCTATTCAGTACCAAAAGCGTAAGCCTCTTTTCAGATTTCCAGACGTCTTATAAAAGCTTAAATCTTCGCGTTGGAAATGTACCGATGCGCGACAATGCATCAATTCTCCACATGCTCATAAGGAAAAAATTCTTCAATCCTATTTCTTACCCTCCGATAAAGTTTTCCTATTGATAGATGGCTCCCTAAAAGCATATATTATTATTGCTCAAATAACTCAACGGGGAAAGAATATTTCGTTACAAAACTCACAGCAGAATGTACCTAGCAAGGTATGTAAATATTTGGCGATCGTTGTCGGTGAACTAGAGACGAATGTTGTCCGATAATTTATGTTGGCAACCGTGCCTATTGTCGGACAAACAACGCGCAGGCTCGTGGCCAAATTTATATTCCAAGTTTGGGTGAACAAGGGCTGCCCACAGAAATGCCCTCCCGACTGAAACCGATAAAGAACTTACTAAGCAAAACTGATACAAATGACCGTAAATAATACAAAAGCTCAATGTTTATTCTTTGTTTGGGTAAAGTTGTGGATAGGTAGAGAAAGTTCGCAATGTACTGTGCAGAGTCTGAATTAGATGCATTTGTAGCAAAGGTTTTTGATTCAATAAAACGCGAGGATACGAGTGAATTCGTAGTCCGCGCAGAATATTATGTTAAGTAAACAAGCTCTCGAGGACGGGCACTGACGTACCCTGCTTCGAATTGGACACTTTATGATTGGGGATTTTGTGAACAACTTTCGAATGTAATAAAAAGTGTAATAAAATATTATGTCATCTTTCTTTTGCAAAGTTTCCCATAGTATTATTGTATTCTTCATAAGACGTATCTTCTAATTTGTTAACACCTCATGTAGTAGACGTGGAAATATTAAACGTAAATTAACTGTCGATGCGCAGAATCTTAACTATTAGTTTAACAGTTGGGTCTCATAATTAGCATACTACATTACTAGCCAAAAATAAACAATCAATTTGTACTCTATGTTGTTTTACCAATGACGTTTAATACAATAATCATGAGTTTAAATCCAATCGTCTACTAATTCAATTGAACAATACAGGCAGAGCACGTTGCAAGCGCATATATTAGATACTCATTCATTCTAAATCAGCAGTTAAGTTGATTTCCGTGTAATAATCTGCGCTGCATGCGAGTATGGCAACTAGTAGGTAATAAATAACGGTTTAGTTGGGAAAGCACAATTTTCCAGATGAGAAGGGGCCGGGCTCGGGGCGCGCCGAGCCGTTTTGGCTGCATCCCAGACACGTTTTGCATTTTATTCAAAACGTTGACGTGAAGGATAAAGTTTTATTATTTTACTACTTTGACGTGATCTGACTGTACCTGAGTGATGGCGTACCTGCTGATGTGATCATATTCAAATAGGAAACCTGTGAACATTTTGTGAATTCTTTGCAGTTCCTACATTTTCTGGTGAAATTGGAATTCAATATTCGGTGGCTATTGACAGGACGTGAAGAAGAATGTCAGATGTTATACTATATTGTTATAAAATAGATTGCACTATATTTTTTAAAGTCAGAGTCAGCAAGTAAAGGGCTTTCAAGGATTTCTTTGTCAGTAAAATTTGGCTAAGTGACTTTTAGTCCGTCTACTACATGGTCTTGTCAAGTTTCGCTAGCTAATTTTATTTGAACCTGTATATATGATTATCAACCATCCCATTAAATATTAAAATTTTAAACACGTAGATGATAAGCACTAAAAATTGTTACCTATTAATAGGTAATTAATTGATTGCAATATGTAATAATCTGTAAAGTGCCTTGTCTCAGATCGTACTTATAATAATTATCTCATTGTCTCGTTTACATTGAATGCAAATTGTGAACATATAGAACGAAAGGTTCAATGCGTGAACTTGTTGAACATACTTAATGACTAATGAATCGTGTTCGAATGCCAATGTGTTAGTTAATACACAGTTAAATTGATCATATGGACGTATGGATGTTAGATCTTTGACCTTTGAGTTCCCTTCGCCTTGGCCGTAGATTAGTTCTTGTCATTCATTTTTTAATGTGGATGTGATATAATATTAATGTATTTTGTTAACAGTATCTTCTTTTTTTATGACGTCAAATGTCTTCAATGTTTTTAGTTTCTTGAGAATAGACAGTTTTTTTATATTATTTGATTTACGATTCAATTAGGAACCATTGAGTTGTATTAAACGTAAATATTTAATTTGGGTATGAGTAAAAACAACTATCTATATGAAAAAAAAAGCTAGAAAGAGAAAAATGTCTACAAGAATCAATTAGCAAATATTATTGAGTGCTACGCCGATGTAGGTTACGCTCTACGAACTTGCTACACGGCGCTACAACGCTGACCAGCACGCGTAGCATGATCACCGTAGAAACGGGTTTTGTCGACGGAAGAATAGACAAAATGACAGTTAAACAATCACAATCTGTCATTTTGTCTATTCTTCCGTCGACAAAATTCGTTTCTGCGGCGGTCATGCTACGCGTGCAGTACGCCATAACAAGACATTATAATTATTACGAAATCGTTCAATCTCTCATAATAGTAGGTATAAATGATTATTAGAAATTACTTACAGTAAACATTACACTTTCAATGGGCTACGATGTCCTTACCTACCGACACTATTAACTAACAGCGCAGACCATAAGTTGAGCAATAAATCTAACTTTACGAGCCCTAAAATTCACTTCTCGCCTGTTTGACACTAATGCCGTATTAACAGCAAGCAGTCAGTGAGGCATTGTTGCACTAATGAGACGTAACTATGTTGATAGCGTATCCTTTATAACGTAATGTAGACTAAAATGTAATTAACATATCCGTTTCGATTCCTGGGAACCTTGCAAGCGCAAGTACAATAGTTCAAATGCTAAACATGCATCAGTTAAATGTGAAATTGCAAAACAGAGTCGTGAGTAACTTCCTCAATGAGCACTGTTAAATGGTGCTCCTTGGAAATTTCGTAAGTCGAGCCTACGAGGCTTTCTGATCAGCATCGCAGCAGTGAGTCATGGGCGAGGCACAAGGCACGAAGGCGCGCCGACACCGTTTACAACCGAGATAAAGAACAATAGATACTAACTACCATCACTACTTACGGTTTAACACCCGCCTACGATAAAACCCCACATTATTCAAAAAAATACACTTGATCGACGTGACCTCACATAAGGTTAGCGGAGGTCATATTAGTCACAACATTATAATACTCTGGGCGGGAGTGGTACCTTATACGTCTTGGTAGCAGCCAATTATATGGCTCAGCCAATATAATACATGCTTTTTCGGTTTAGACCGTGAAATATATGCAATCGCTATTTTAAAGCTCATTATTTTCTACATCATTGTTTAAATCCAAAGTAGAGGGGCTCAACATATATTTATAGACACAAAATATAATTTGTAATATTAGTTTTGTATTTCCGCGCTGGCCCAAGGAACAAACAACTCAAACCAAACAATAATTTTACCTAAAATTAATTCAGTAGTTGTTTACTGGCGTCAGCATATTAGGACAAATAGGTAGCTATCCCGAACAATTGTGAGGCTGTTTACAGGTTTCCTAATAAAAGCGGTTGAATACGACCTCCTTGTTTATGTATTGTGAGTTAGAAAACAGAAGCACCTAGAGCGAGGTCTGGGAGGTATTGTGCCCTCTAACAATGCGATCGATGCCGTCCGCGGCCACACCGCTACCAGACAAAGGACAGGGGAATATTGTTTGTCACAAAATTTATTATAGCAGTAGACAGAGTGGGACGCGCGGTGCGAGCAACATATCCCATATATCAGCGGCAACAGTAACACAAACATATTTACGTGCTGCGCTGCGCCCGATTGTCAGCCCGCCTTCAACTACAATGTTTGTAATACTGATTTTGGTGGCAGAGACAGAAAATCATGACTACATTGTCTTACGGCGTCATTAAACAAATCTACTGCGGGAATATTGTGTTGTCAACACGAGTTATAAAAGACACCTTCAATTGCTTACCTACGTGCAATTATTATACACATTGTCTTGTAACTGTGCCAATAATGAGGTAAGACCGTGAAAACACCGTATGAATTATCTACGGAGACGCTAAGGACTAGACTAGACGGCGGCGGCCGCTACATACCTTTCACACCTTCGCAGACATGGCGATAATGAGCAAGCTTAGGTGTTAAATAATACTAAAGTATTAGCCGATAATAATACGCTAAAGGATATTTACTAGCGTTAAGTCACGAGTAAGGATATTTATTTATATTATTTACATACATACATTTATTACGTATATTTTTTATACATATTTTTTTTTATTTGTTTATATTTTTTTTTTTTTTGTAAGGATATTAAAAAGAGGGTGTATATGAATTGAAAGTTTTATTAGCTTAATAATGTTCGATATTTTCAATTTATTATTCACTTAAGAGATTCTAATTGTGCACTGTATCGCGGCATCGTTAAAATAAACGTAGTGGAAGTTTACTGATCTTGAATATATTATTAAATTAGTTTAGTTTTTACCCATCGAAATCAGTCTTTTGTGTAAGTAAACTAAAAACAAATTTTATGTGTGATGAGATTTTTCAGTCACATTACAAACACCACAAACTATTCCAAAATCGGTGTTCAGCTCTGGATATGCTGATTAAAAAAAAACGTTATATGAAGATCGCCATGGCAGTTTTATTAGTAAATAATGACACATTTCCCATCAATAGTTACATACAAGCAATTTAGATGGTTTGAATGAATGCGTGTAACACGAGCGTTCACCCCCGGACAAACATGGGGTCTTCGCTTCGTTTACTGTTTCCCTTTATAAGTCAATTCCGAGCGAATGGCGACTACGCGACGTGTTTACACCATGGTTTTATGTTTCTTTCCTATTTTCGATTGGCATAAGCATTGCTTTGTCTCTGGTGTGTGTTGTTTTCTTTTAGTGTTTGTGGACGCAATTATTGTATCTTTGGGTGATAGGTTCTAAAATCTATCAACTTATTAGGCCGCTTGTAGACGCACGTTTTTTCCATCGCACCACGGACCGTGTTTTTCATATTTGTATGAGTTGGCCACCGGTCCGGCGTCCGATGCATGTACACACATTCATTATAAACCATACACCACCGCGAATCCGGCAAAAAAAAAAAATCCGTTGTCCGGTGAGGATGTTCTACTCATTTTGATATTAATATAACCAAAATCGAAATTCTTTCATTTCGTGTGGTTAGTGACTGTGTCAGAGTTTATGCCGCCCATGGGTCTCTGACTTGGCTTCACATGCCGTCGAGAAGTATCTCACAGGCATGCCAGTTTCCTTACGATGTTTTCCTTCACCGTTTTTGAAGCAAGTGATAATTATACAATACGCATATGAATCCGAAAAGTCAGAGGTGCGTCCCTTGGGTGCGAACTCGAGACCTATGACTTGGCAGTTCGCCGGTCACTTTACTAGGCTATCACTGCTCGAAAATAGAACATTCGTTCGTATAAAAAAATCACATGCGTTGAACTTTGTTTCACAATTGTTGAGAAACACCATTAAGACAGAGAGGATGGGATGAATTGTCGTAAAAAATAATTAATTAAGCGTCCCCAAATCTGGGCTACGAGGAAGGCTGGCATTCTTTTCCACATTAACATTCTTTTAGTGAATTATTCATGTGCATTTAATTGAATAGCATTTAAATTCATTAGTCTTGCTCCACTCTTATCTAAGGAGAGTTTGGCCATTATCATTTTGGGTGCTCATTTTTCATGCAAGGAGGTGTGTACCTTAATTTAGAAGATTATTTTGACTTTGCTCGTTTAAATAAAATGTTATATTAGATAGAGGAGCTCGTGGCATGGGTGACCATCTTTACATACCGAGACTCCTCCGTGCCTCGGAAAGCACGTTAAGCTGTTGGTCCCGGCTGTCATTCGTGGATCTTTGACAGTCGTCACGGGTCGTCAGAAGACCAAAAGTTTCAACCAGTCTTACCAAGGGGTATCGTATTACCCAGTTACTGGATTGTGGAGGTCAGATGGGCAGTCGCTCCATATAAAATACGTACATAAAGTACGTATGATATTCAGCTGCATCCGGTTAGACTGGAAGCCGACCCCAACATAATTGAGAAAAGGCTAGGCAGATTCGATATAAGATACAACAAAAGTAAAGTCTGTTTTGTGAGCGAGTACGTTTTGAAAACAACTATAAGTACTATCTATTTAAAAATGCTGACACACTCACGTGTTCAAAGACTGACTTTAAGCGCCCATAATTCAATTTCTATACGATTTACGAGAACTATTAAGTCAAGGCTATAAAACCTCAAGGTATCGTCTCCTCATCATAAACATGGGATAAGTCGACCCTCCGCCGCTCAAAACTGCCCACGTTCCCAACTAGATGTCGCTAGTCGTAAATATAACTCTTAATATCACGATATCCTAATAAATGTCGGGGCATAGCACTTATGATGTCACTTTACTGGTAGAACACCTGAATTTTGAACACCAACATAGTTATGATGGTTATAACATTATTTTATCATTTCAAATAAACATGACAAGTGTTTGCTGTCAGCTCTTAACGAGGATATTCCTTCCATTTATCTGTTTGAACAAAAATGTTGAATTTTAGATCAGTGAGTGGCACGTCGCAGCTTTTAATGGATGAATAATATCATTCTCTCAGCGGTCTCCAGTAATGGAATCTCGAATATACTTTTGCATTCACATTATTTTGTCATTCTGAGTGCTTCGCGACAGCGTAAGACAAGCTGTAATTTGGTTTTCAATGATGCTAGAACAATAATTGAAGTTACCTGTGGGTAAATACTAACTTAAGTAATAAACTTTGAGTTGAATAATAGCGAGGTTAGGTAGGAAAACATCCAAGTTATATCGCCCATCATCGCAAGTTTGCAACTTAACAAACGAAAGTTGTCGGCGAACTGTGAACAGATGTAACAATTCTATTGATCTTCAAGAATGGCGAGGTTATCAAAATAGTTAGTTATTGGTTTTAATATCGCTTTGTCAGTGGCTTACTAAAGTTACTAAAGTTTTGTTACATGAACTAGATTAGTTATTTATTCTATAAATCGTAAATACATTTAGCGAAATTGCCTATTCATACAAAAAAGTATTTCAGTAACAGATGGTTATATCTGAAAAGTAAATAAAATACAAACTTTAGCATAAAATGGGCATAAAAAAAAACAAACCAAACCAAAATATTGGCTAACATACATTACTCACGTACTGTTAAAGCACTCAAATAAAACAATATAGAGATGATACTTATTTATTCAAAATGTGACCCTTTTTATTTTTCCGTAGTATCTATTACAAGTTGTTTGATCTCTATATCAGATAAACTGTTTTGCTTCCCTGGAAATTCTGCTACAGTTTTGTTTATAGAAATGAAAACTGGGTATATAAGCTATAAGTAAATGGTTGTCTAGATGTTTTATCCTGATTTGCTGCTACTATTTCCTTTGCGAGGTAAACAAGTTTCCATATTCTTCTTTTCTATAGCTAGGTATTGCTTGCGAAGTAAAACCTTCACTTTGTTTTGTATCATTTTCTAAGTTAGAATTGTTAAGTGAATGTAGTTTTATGATTTCAAATGAAGTTGTATCAGTTAATGTGATCAGTTAATGTGACAGGTTAATTTACTTACTTCATACAACCGAGGGTTTGCAGAAACTTCACTCTCTTTTTTTTATGGGGAATTATACTGGGTTATAACATGGGGCGTGGACGGCCGTCGTTTAGCGGATGTCTACAAGTCATACCCTGTTGAAAATTTTGGTACTAAAAAAATAATTTTTAAATAGCAAAAATAATAAGATTTTTTATTACTTTTAGGTAATATTATTGCAGTACCTATGTGCCCTTTTCGGATTGGATAGGTTTTTTTTTAACATATTATATAGATGAGACATCGCAATACCCTTGCTAGCCTTCAAGGGTTAGAGTTTTCACTAGGAAGTTTAATCACACTAGTTCGTTCCCTGTAGTAATAGAGTTGGGCTTCATCTCCTCCATTAAACCCGAGCCATTTGATAAATTTATGCCTAGATGTCAGGCAGGTAATGAGAACTTGACCTTTTAGTACAATAAAATTGAAGAGGTTACACGTAGCTCGTCCTTGACCTTACTACGGAAACAGAGTCTTTACCGAAAAATAGATAAGAAAAGATGAATGTTAAATTCGTGATAAATCTCGGGTTTTACTTGGTTGACTTGTTTATTTGATTTGATCTATTGTTCGAGTAACTACAATACCTAGATTTGTGGATCGTGTTAAATCGTGGGTGATGTTTCGTTTGAAGAAATGTTTTCGATTTATTTCAAGGTGTTTTATATTCAAGATGAATAGTTACGGGAGCTATTTCATCAGTAGTTTACATATTTGAATTGATGAGTAGCATTATCCTTTTGTACTCTTTCAGTACGATAAGTCTGACTATAGAAGTAATAGTCTTCATTACAGTATTTGTTTTTACTACCTACTCGTGGGTTGATATTTTCGTCCGAAAATTACGGAATTCTATTATGGACATTAAATCTACCCTTTATTATTGCAACTGTTGCTAAGTAGATTGTGATACCCTACTTCTTTACTTTAAGTACCTATATAAATATATCGTATCGTATAAATAACATTACTGAATGCATTTGCATGCTAACGACATTTGTACGATTACGATTAGGTTCACTCATTTAAAATATGTGGGAACGGTAGCGATCCTTGCTTCATTTCTTGACATATGCATAATGTAATACTTTTGACATAAACGGTATTGGGGTCAAAGATTGCACCAATCCATTAAGTAGTACCTTTCCTGATGAGCATCGTAATCTAAGATCAGATGATGATCAGATGTTTTCATTAATTCGTGGGAAGATTACTGACTGAATGGAAGGAAAACATTTTAAGTTATTTTTTCATCCCTTGTTCGGATGATTCAACGATCTTTGAAATACATTTTCCCACATTCTGCGGTAAATTATAATTTGTTATCTTTGTAACTTGTTATTATTTGTTAAGCGTGGTGATTATATTATAACTACGAAATATTTCCTATAACGGATCCTTTTTAAAGTTTGACTTTGTCTGTAGGCGTGTGGGTGACGTATGTGGGCTAAACATATTGCCTAAATTGATCCATTAATATTAACGTCTCATTAAGTATGTAAGGAATGGTGCACGAGGCCTTCTGTAGTTTTTTACGCCCCACTGGCTAATATGAAATATATGTGTGTTTCCGTTTCTGTACGTTTAAAGGTTTTAAAAGTTTCAAATGAATCAACCCAATTAATAAATCATCTTCTAATTTTATATTCATAAACCGTCTCATGTACAATACTTGCGCTAGAAACAATTATAATATTATGAGTCTAGCCTTGCTTTTAATATCACAATGACAAGATAAACGTTTATATGACATTTAATTTGATTGTGATGGGTATAATTAGTTTAGCTGATTAATTACGAATATATTGTATATTTTTGTCAATCAAAACCAAACATTGCAAGCGGCATAGCCTTCATTGATGAATCCTTCGAGGTTTTATCACTCAAGATTCTTTGTCTTTCTCATCGTAAGTAATAATGCCGTGTGTATAGGTACACGGCGTTTTTTATACGCGCGTTCCATCGAACGCGCTTCGTCTGAGCATCGACGGCGCGTTTTCTGCTTTGAAAAACAGCGGTGGTAAGCAGCGTGAATATGCACGTCGATGGCCTGTAAAAATCGCCGTGTGCCTAATGCCTAATGCTCTTTAATTAAGGGAATATTTAATACTGTTGTAGTATCGAAACCGAGTTGCTTTATCTTCAAAGGAGTACGAGAGACTGTTTCTGTGGATAGTAAAGATTTATTTGCCTGATATGATGAGTTTACCCTTTACCTGAGAAAAGTATTGGAAAATTTATCTACATTAGTGAAAAGCAGTTGGCTAAAAGCGGCCTCTTGCTTGTCCATATTGTATGGTTTCAAAATAAACCAGGTTCCCAACTACTCTAAGGCCCAGTAGTGTCCTAATTTCTTATAAATTTTTACGTTTAGGTATTCCCGTAGGTCTAATACACAACTATGCGACAATCCCAATAGACTAAATCTGTGTCTCATATTCGCACGTTTAATGCATACGCACATTTGGTTAACATTAGCCAGCCGAGATTACAATTGAACATGCTAATATGCATTAGCCGCAGACGCCGTGTAACGTACGCTTTCAGCTGTAAATTGTGCAAACAATCCGTGTAATGATAACTGAATTTGATGAATTGCGTGATATGATTATATTGGACCCGTAAATGGTATTGGTTCGATATAGATTAGGTGTTATCGCGAATTTTACTAACACTACCGCTACACCGTTGCGGATTTTGAAAAAGCACAGACTGAGTACTCGCGTGCACTCAGTCTGTGCTTAACTTGCGAGTGATTTTGAATATAATTCTTCATAAAGAATATCAAAATGGTTTGAAATTCCAGGATCACTTTGGCTTTGTGTCACGTTCAGAAAATAACGAACTTAAAAAAGTGCCTAAGCCAGATTGCTTGCAGCATGCAGCTCAAAGTTCAACCTACCCTATTGAATGACATTAATGGATTTTTTACAATTGAATTTCGTTTAAAACATCTTTTGCATCGTCGTTCGATTCGCATGTCCACTTCATTTCTCTTCACCCTTAACAAATCTTTTCAAATATTCGACGATAAATCCATTTGAGAACGCATTCAAACAGTACTAGGCACGTCTCCTTTTCATTTGCGGTGGCCACGTATTGGCCTATTGGCTTCGTTCCCGGTCAGACATTCTCGTTACTCGCTCAGCGTTTTGCGGTCGAACACCACTCATTCAAATAAGCTGGCTTATCTGCATTGAGGGTGACCGTGTCTGCCGGACGTATGCTGTAAAGTAATGATACCCAATAGTTACGTGGTCGTTAGCCCTGTATTCACTTCGTCGATTGAGTTTCAAAGGCGTAGCTCAGTATTGAGTGTGACCAATTTCGTTGAACTTTGAATAATTTAGACTAGGGTTATCTACTTGCAATTACGGATGGGACTAATGTTTAAAGTTGTGACTTAAGATTATGATTTTATAGTTACCCAAGAAGATTCATTGCCCTATCCAATTTCGTTCAGTAGTTCGTCCTCTACTCATTCCAATACTGTAATTGACTATAAATGTATACAGGGTGGTTAAGCTTGGATCGACTACACTCGGTGGTGACATAATCATTGTCAGTGGCCGGAATGGCTCGAGTGGTTTAGGGATCGTTGTGATTGTGGTTACCACGTTTTAGGACATTTTTTGTCCGTACCTATTAGAAAAGGTCTTCAAAGTTCTTTAAGACACAGTTTTGTACAAACATCTAAGTTAAAAAAGTTTAAGTACAATCTTCTATTACATCTGTCGCATTAGTAACAGGGCTTAAAGTATCCGGGACCAGTTTGGATCTTGGGCTTTCCGTCAATACCGGTCACAGATCACAGTAGATGGATGGCCACTGATAACGACACCCCTACCGCGTACTTTCCCGTTTTTGTGTAAGTCCACGATCCGAGGACTCTGATATGGTTACCCTACTTACTTCATCTACCTGTAGTTATTTGCTCCCACTTCACAGAGCGAAAATCAATATTAGGAATAGAGTAAGTTAATTAACTTGCGTTTGCGGGGCTCAGTGCATATTTGCTTATCTCGAAGCTATAAAAACAGAACTTTCACAAAAAAATACAACTGAATGTAAACAAATGCAATTTCAAATCTGACTCCGTTTTACCTCCTAATCTGTGGCTACTTAGTCGTAATTGAAAAACGTGGCAGTAAGGAAATTCTTTTTGTTTATGTGAGCATAACGAAACGTATCTAATTTGTATAATAATCACGCTTCCCCAAACAAAATGATGTTTTATTCTTATTTGCGAGGAGAGTAACAGCACCTCTGGCATTAATAACAAAAGCTATGGCCGCCCGTTAAGGAAATTTCGTTTAGATTATAATCAAATGGGAACGTAAACAAACTTTTGGTGCCACGTGACGAGCATCGGAACTGCTCGGGATGATTCTAATTTCACGGCGTGACGAAGAGGTCTCCTCATTTTCCTGACGGTTGCGGATATTTTCAATTTTCCCGACGGTGGCTCCTTTTTATTAGTTGTTGTTTCGCCTTGAATACTAATCGCTGAAGAATTAACATTCACGTGACATCTCCTTTGCTTATCCGAGACGTTGTGGCCGAGTCCGGGTTTCGCAACCATTCTAAACGGTACTACATTAATTTGTTGTTTGTTGTTGATTCTTACGTTTTTCCTTTGTTCTTGGAAAACTGTTTCTTTTTCCTCATTATTCGTTTATTTTTTTAGTCCATCATTTTGTTACTGAAAACCTCAACGACAATTTAGCCTTATTCTAGTTAACTTCGATAATCTAAAGATGGATGAGAAACCACTTCATTACTCGAGTATTAACATGACGTAAACACCGAGTATCGGTATAATAGTTTATCCATCAACAAGCGTTTTAATTAACATGGAGGTTATTACGGCGATGTCACTTGCCTTCACAGTAACACGTATAGATATTCTGAGGATGCATCCAGTTATTAGCTTCCTTGCCAAGTTATTATGATATTCACTTTGCTCGCTTTAACTTCAGCCAAGCATATAAAGCTTGGGGTTAATTACACAGTATTTATGTTTGCTGCTTTATAATATCCAATATTGCATGTTTGTTTATTTGCATTTCCTTTGCTTCTTAGATGTTTTTTGTCTGCAGATGATTAGTTTTAAATGTTTCAATACTCTTTTATGAATCAAAGAAACGTTTCCAGATTTAGCAACGTTCGATGAATCAAAAAGTGGTTTGCATATATTAGACTCAGATAATGCATTCAGCTATAAATTCAGTGTAAGTGCGGAAATAAGGTGAGGGTTAGTTCGTGCTGGGCGCTCCGGTAGACAGAACACTCGCCCGCGCGGCTGCTGCGCCAGTAAAATAGCAAGTTGACTGGAATAGTGCTGGCGGCGTAATTAAAGCTGAACTTAATCTCCTGTCACCGTTTCACGAGCTGAAGCCCCGCACCCACCGACTTAATTAGATTTTTGATGAATTGTTCCACCCAATAAAGCCTACGTGTACTGTTGTGCACAAACATGGTTTGGTCTAGTTTGTGTGTATGTTAATCTAGTTAGCAATACACTTAAAAATGTGATTACAATTCATGTATTTAGAATAAACTACGTAAAAGATTTATAATATCTACCTTACCCAAGACTGCTCTCTAAAAATAATAATACACGTGCAAAAATTTAAGGGAAAATGTACCTCTAAATCGAATCGTATTCGTACGATATAAACAAGCGTTCAACATCTGGATCGTTATTCAATGTTCAATCGACCGTGACTCCGATGGTATTCGAAGCAACGATAAGTGGATCGAGTACTTTTGACGTCGGCAAGTAGGAGCCAGCACAATGGCGGGGATCTCTAGGCCCGGGGAACTTCGCAGATAACCTTTGCCCCAATATTTTGATTGAACCGATGTAATACTCCAAGGTCGACGTCATTGTACGGCCATTGTGTATACCGAAGGCTCACTCGACGATCCTATTCAGAACAACCAATTATACAGAGCGGACCATTTTGAAACCAATCCATCACTCCAATATAATAAATAGTAGTAAACAAAGGGTACCCATTGTGAAATCAATTTCAACTCGATATATTACAATAGTCCTCGTGCACGTGGAAATGGAATGCCCAAATTCTATTTAATATCAAACAATGTGAAAACCTTCTGTGTAGGTCACAGAAAATTAAAGTTAAGTTCTTAATTTTAACATTATTCAAACGAGTAAGTAGGTACTGATATATTTCTTTCGCCGAATTGAATACGAGTTGGGGTTTGGGGCTCGCGACGGAACACTTATCGCGGCTCGAATTACGATGTCAAGGAAACAAAAATAAATTATTTATGAAACGCTTTATTATAAGTTACATTTAAGGTTAAATGAACTATATTACGTTAATGTGTATCATGCTTGGTTGCCATGGTTAAGTGCCGCACACTATAATTCAATCAGGATAATCTTTCAAGATTGACTTATTGATTCACCGTGCGAGGTATCTTGTTCAAAAATGTATGAAATAAATCAGTAATTCATAGTTAGTGTATAAAAACTGATGACATTGATTAATGATGAAGCTTGAACTAAGTCTTGATTATCACAACATTGATAACGATTGATTAAAATATGAATGATCGTCACGTTTTTGTTAAAAACTAATTGCATTAAGAAATGACCTGTGTCTGCGCTGTGTGGAGTAAGTGACAACTTTGATAAATATTCGAGTTAGCAAAGGTCATAAATTAGACAGCCAATTGTAGCGTTTAATAATTGCTGGCAATCTGTCGTGTCACGTCGTGTTATCGTGTGCATCAGTTAACGCCTCGGAATGACCTTTTATTTCAAATTTCATGTCGTCTTCATCCATGTTCAAATTAACTGAGAAGGACGCACAACGTAAAAGTACTTTGATTTATTTTTTCAAATGAATGATGTGCATGAATGAGTTACCTAATGGTATTTGTTTTGACGCATGTCTTACGTGACGTTGGTATGTGAATTGTTTTTAATAAATCAACGAGCTTTTTTGAAAGTATTTTATTTTAAGTTGTATTGTTTTTTGGTGCTCTTGTACCTGCTCATACTTTGTTTATTTCGATAGGTACGTTTTTGTAATCATTAGGGACTCTAAATATCACTGACGTGATCTCACATTGGAGTAAAAAATATTATCCAACCTTCACCAAAATAAAATCAAATCAAAACTAAAAATACCTAAATGATGCGCTCAGCCGATCATCTTTATCAATAAAATCTTTACACTAATCTCTTCCTTAAATTCCTTTCAAAAGTATTCAATAATATAGTCATAATGGCTTAACCTCGTCTTTAGTACTAAAAAGTCAAGGGCGATAGTACATTTTATTGTTTACTAAATGGTCTTCGTCGTTTGTGTTGGAACATTATTTCAATTGCAGAGCCATCAATCATTTAAGTGTCAATAAGTGGATGCTCCGTGTTATTATTACTGCTGAATAGTCAATATTATGTTTGTTCGTAATAATAAAGCTGTCAGAATTTTAAAATGTGTGTTGGAAAAATTGTTTATTGCCTTCGAGAAAATGGAGTGGTTTTTTGTTTGTGGAGTAGGTATGGAATGTTCTCGAAAAGGTACTTTAATTAGTTAAACGACTGAACGTGATATTTGATTAGAAATAATTAATTTTATGGAATGAACTTTACCATTAACACGAATTCGATTATTTGATTTACGAGATAGCACTTTTTATTACATAACGAAAAATCTTAGCCAGATAACAGTAACCTATTATCTCATCGAGGTTAAAACTAGTTTTATTTTTAATTCGTGACTAACGGATACGAATGTGCATATAGGGCTTTAGTTCCGTCGTTCACCATGAGCCGTGCACAGCCTTGCTCCTAAGATCTGACACGTAATACCATTCACGATTCTCAACCAATCAAATATTATTATTGATGCGAATCGGTTATTTGAATGCTTAATGCAATTATGTTCAGTTAAATCCATTTGTTGAGGACAACACCTAGCGGTTATGTGTGTGTGATAGCGTCATTCATGGCAATCAATTTAATAGACACACAGTTTGAACATCACAATTTCATTGATGCTATCGCAATCGAAAATTGATCAATTTAATATGGCAAAAGGAGACTAGACTAAACGAGGCCTCTTTAGCTTATGAAAATTGAGATCGTAAAATGTTTAACAACAAAAAGAACATGATAAATATTTTGAAGCTTTAAAAGCAAAATTTTTAAGTTTTAAAGAATTTCCTCTTTCCTTGACATTAAAACTGAAAGCTTTTCCGTAAACAATCTTAGTTAAAATACGGAGCAACAAGCTAATTACAGACCGGCTTCATAACCTCTTGCAGGCAACGTTAAAACTGCAAGATTGTCCTCAAAAATCTAATCACTTTTTCAATATCCGTACCGGCACTACCGGGCGGCCTACCCTTATGTCCTTTCTTTGGTATTGTTCGTTGAATCGTTGAGCTCTTTAAGTTCGGAGTTGAGCTGCACGGTTACAAATGCATGCCCTGACTGGACAGGTCCACTCAATCTGTGTGGTCATGGTCTTTACATGATCTCAAGATTTTGTCTTGACTTTAAAAGAGACTGACCTCATGAGTTTGTTTCGGCCTTTCTTCTCAGAGTAGTCAGATAGGAAACGCCGACCTCATCTAGTTTTTAAAATATGATTGACTTGTAAAAGTGTTTGTACAGAAATAAAATCATTATCATTTGACATCTGCACTCATTAACACGGTGTTCCTAACTTCCCTTCTCTTACAGAGACTAAATAAAAAGTACATAAAGAAACTATTAGATTTTTAATTGTTCAATTCGGTGCGACGATAAAAGGGGTCGCTTTGGCGCTGCTTTGCATACTTTGTGAAAAGCACGAAGGGAAAAGCCGGACTGTATTTTTCATCTTTCTCAGCTAATAGATTTTTTCATTCAACTTACGGCACCGAGAATAAATGGGTGATTTTTTGAATTAAAATTTACGTTAAGAATTTTCTATTAAGATGGGGGTTAACTGGAAACTTGCTCCGGGGAATTAGTATTTAGCTTAACTGCATTTATGTGTAACTGTGCGTTATTAAACGCGAGTTAATGAATTTTATATTCAGCCATTAACAGCACATGTTGCTGTTTCGTTCCTAAATGTACTTTGAATAAAGTAAATGTGTAAGTAAGCATTAAACGTTAGTACAAAAAGCTAACTGTTTTACCAGAGTGATTAACTGGCTTTTGCCCCGAGATTTCTTAATAAACCTCTGACGTAATAACACCAAGAGCTTTATGAATGTTATAATATTAATTTCATCTGGTAATTTTTCAAGTTCATGTGAGGATTACAAGTCAGACAGTTATTTTCAGTTGCTTAATTTTTTCACGTAGCTAACCGAAAAGTCAATATAAATATTTATTTTCATGATGTACTTTAAACAAAACGAAATGTAGAAGAAAGCATATGTATGAAAACGTACTCACATGCATAAAACCAGCTAAGTACTTACGTAAACGTGTGTTATTTACATTTATATTTCCTGTACAAAGGTCTTCTGGCAAAGCTTTCCGTCTTTCCGTTATCTTGTATCTGTAAGTTCATTCTATTACAGAAAAGCTATTCAGTAGTCCTCTAGCCCCATATATACAGTATATAAAGGTATATAGGTATGTGTATTTTCCTTTGAGAGGGCACTAACGAGGAGGTCGGCTATCGACTTCACTATATTTGCATACGGCTCGGAACGTAAAACGGCATATTACAGGTTTTACAGAAAGAAAAGCCACTGGAAAATGAAAATAATGGACATTGGACTGGAACTATCATTTGGCTAGTTTGTAGACGAAGTATTTTTGGGATATCGAGTTTCTGCAGTACCTATTTATGTTGTGGTAACTTTACTACGGCACTAATGAACTGGTGCTCTGATATGGTATTTTCAAAATATGGGTGTTAAGCAAACAAGTCATTACAGATACCTTTATTAGTACACGATATGAGCTGTTATGCACCCTCTCTACCCTTGATTTAAAGCTTCTGTTCTTCACTTCTTCCCAGCTAAGCTCTAGGAAGTGGTGAAGGGCGGGCGTTTTTGGGGACTGTCTTATGTAATTTTGACGTTCGAAAAGTGCTGTTTCACAGCCTATTTTGAATAAATGACCTTTGAATTTTGAAAGCTACACTCTAACCTTTAAGATCTACTTCTACTACTACTTCAAAAGGTCAAATTTCTGTTAGGGAAAATTCTATACGCATAATTTCAAAGTGATTACCCATAATCGCCCATAATGTCATATAAACACAACAATTAGCTACTTCAAGAAACATAAACACTAGAGTTCGCAAAGAATGCTGCCTTGTTCAACTGAGTAATTATTACGCAGGCACTTAAGGTCGAAAGTAAGACCACTAGACCACTATTAGTTAGTTGTACGTAATAGACGCGCATCATTACATGAACGAGCGCGTTACATGAGAACTAGGAAGAATTACCGCGCTGCGGTCTATTACCCGACACCCTATGGACATGTATGTTCCGACAAGGGATGTTGCACACTTGTTGAAATAAAGTATAGAGCTGTTTCATTGCCATTATGGTGCTTGTATAAATTTTGTAAAAAAATTGTGAAAATACTCACAATTTTCAAAAGACACTTAATAACATTGAAGGCGTGTCACTAAGCTTCGAATTAAAATTAATTTGCGTTTGAGAATTCTGCCATTCTTCTTCCTTACGTGTGGTTACTGACTTACCTGTCAGAGTTTTAAAGCCGCCTATGGGACCCTGACTTGGCTTCACATGCTGTCGAGATATATCTCTCAGGCATGCCGGTTTCCTCACGATGTTTCCTTCGCCGTTTTTGAAGCAAGTGATAATTATACAATGAATTTTGAACAGGAGTGCGTGCTTTGGGATCGAATTCGAGACCTATGACAGTCCGACGGTCACACCACTAGGCTATCACTACACACATTCTGCCATTAATTGTTGGTTTATGGCTTCTTTCCGCATTGATGATTTCGCGGCCTAGTCGTTAAGCTTATACGATTCTTTAGAACATATTCTAACAATGATAATATTTTGGCAGTGGAAGTCGTGCAACTTTGCATTTCATTTTCTTGTGCCAGCCCTAAACAACTAAGAAATAGAAATACACTCGCAACTTTTTCCACTTTCATGATTCATTTGGTTAAGTTCCGTTTCGTTTTCCCTTTCATTACAGTCTAGATATTTTTGAACAGGTTAGCAACGTAACGTAGGTAAGGCTCTTCTTTTCCCCCCTCTACAGGTTAATGATGCTTCATATTATTTATTTTAATCGCGATTTTCCCTACCATGAATTAATTTATCTCTTTAACTCTTAACTAAATGATATCCTATTTTTATAGCAAAAATAACTAGAGCAAATATGGAGTCTCCATTGACATGAACCCCTCTAAGGTTGAGTTAGGGATGGGCTTCGAATACAAGATCTTAAAACTGGCAGTCAACATAAACTTCTTTAAAATTGCGAAGAAGTTTAAGGCCCGTATTACAGAACCCCACTCAAAACTCAAGCATTACTTAAAACGCGTGTAAAGCCTTTTTGATTGGTTGAAACTAGTTTTAAGTTATGCTTGAGTCTTGATTGAGGTTCCGTAATACGGGCCTAAAAGTAATCACGAAGGTTCGATGCAACTCGGCAAGATGCGGCCTGCACCGATATTTGATACAGCGAGGAAAACATGCAAATGAAAGGACCCCCCGCTTTACTGCGCACAGCCCCGAGGCGCCACACTGTATAGCGCTAGTATAAATCATTATTCGAAGCTCTCCCTATTCATGCATGAATACACGTTTGGTAATAGAATGCTTTCAATGCAGGCACTTAAGCATCGTTGAAGCGGTGCGTCTAATACTTCAGAATTATGAAATACTGTTCGTATTTCGTATACGACGCAGTCAATACAATTACACATCGCAGTTCATTATAAATAATGCGTCTGTCATCAAAGATTGTAATGAATTCATTGTGACGCAATATGAAAAGAAATTAGGGTTAATATGAATTCAAAGAAACTTGTATTATCCTTTTATTTTTTTCTTTTTATGTGCACTTGTTTCTGTGGCAATAAACCAAATTTTCGTTATTTCTTTTGAAGTAGATTATCTCCACTTTGTAAAAAAAAACGGTCGACCACTCAATTACTATCGGTAAACACAACGAACCGTTTTTGGGATTTAGCAACCGGGCATTAGGAGATAATGTTAGAACTGGGTTATGGAGCGGGCGGTAATCTAGGCGTTTATTCATCGTCACGCGTGTGACAGCGCGGTCGCATCATTATTCGTAGACATGCATGTTTCAAGAGAACATGCTTTACAACATGCGGCTGCATAGTACAGTGAGCTGTCGGCTGCGCTAAGGGCCCTTAAGGCTTCGCAATTTACGTTCACGACACGCATATGCAAGATTTGCGATGCTTTTATTAAGTGCACTCTGCATATTTTCTGACATACTTGCATATTATAGCTAAATGTTGTCATAGTTCTGTTGATGTATGTTAATGCACATACATTGCAGTCATTGCCTCCATTTGCACTGAATAGTATTGAATGACTATTATTATGTAATTATGTTAAGTGACTGAATTCTTCAGTTATGACGATGAGATGTTGACGAGACGTGCCTACACGTCGAACGATTTCAAAACATGACATGTGGCACTCCATATCAGGCGTCGCTTTTGTGATACACCGAGGGTCATCATCTGTACCGATACAAAATGTTACAAGCGTTTTAAAGCCGAAGTTTTTCGTCCGATGCTACAGTCGATAGCTGACAGAGTAATGCCAGGTCGGTGGGAACAACGCGGCCTGTCGTTCATACTTGATCCGCATCGATTATCCAGGTTCAATACAGGCGAGCTATTCTAGCCCAGCTCGCCTTTGTTGCATTCCATTGTTGGTCTGTGAAGCCACGCGGCCGTATAAGAGACACTCTCGACTTGCGCTGGAATCACTGTATATTGCAGCCTGTGACTGCATTCGCTTTGTTCGTGTAACAATTGAGCGGAGATCGTCAACTCGTTTGATCGCAGATTAGGTGTTGTGATATGTCTTGACTTAACAAGGTTGGAACGAGATTGCTGATTTTGAACGATTTGTTTTGATTAGGCACTTGTTATTTTGATTCAAGTAACAATTTAAGTGATTATGGGTAGGCCTAGCTTAATTTTATAATTCAATTAAACATTGCACATTTCATTAAACAACTTCTTAGCATATAGTTTTCCCAATATACTTATCGTATTATTAATTTACATAATGCTGTTTTATGGTTTATTTGCAATTTCATTCACATCTCAACGGTAATGTAAATAAATATCCAGATTTTGTTACCAAACAGATCGAAATTCTGTAACATCGGGAGCATAATGTTTGATTCAGACAATACGGCATGCACATGAAACAAGACGGCGCAATCAATCCAATAATTCACAGCGGGGCAACGCGGCGCAATCGCATCATAGTGTTGGGATTCGCATCAGTCCCCGGTTCATTTGGCGGTCATTATTCTGGGGCACGTCTCCACGTCACGTCCGTCGACACCCATGTCACTCATTGCTCAGTTGTTCACAGCCATTTGTAAAGCAGTCTCGTTAATTACGAGTGTGAAGCGCAATTATTGCAATTTGAATTTCGAATAGAAGTTTAATTCTGAATTAATTACACTATTAAGGCACAGTGTTTCAGAATTCTGCCGTATTTGAATTTAGAACGAACAAAAGATTATAATTAGGTAGTTGCGTAGGTACAATTTTCTTTCCACCCCTGTTTAATTTATTTTGTGCCTATATTTAGGTCCTCTAATAGTCTCTTTCTCTACACGTGTCTATGTCAAAATATAGAACTTATTTGAGTTGTATACCCATTACAGAGTAACTAAATAAGTAGTTTACTCATATTTAATAGCCTCAAAATGTTCTCGAATACAAAAGGATCCGTTGACGTCTTGTTAATCGGATCTCGAATGTCAGAGCGAGCATATTAATTAACCCAAAAATTATTATGCGAAGATTAAATTAAATTACTATTCACTATACGAAGCTTATTGGAAAATCTATTGTCAGGCCTTCACTAGTTGAAACAGTGATGAAACATTTGACATATCACGTAGAAATACTTCGGGAACGTAATTAATCAGTAGTCCATTCACGAATACGAATTCGCAATGTAGATGCACTCATAATTTTGCGTGAGAATTTCAATATTGATTTCGTTTGAGCAGAGTTGTGCCATCAAATCAATGATGAATGAAATATTCAAGAAGCAATATTACGGCTCAATACAATACTGATCTGGCAGAGACACAATAAGTTGTTGTTATTGCGTACAATAACAATTTGTTGTTATATTTTCTTCTTTCTTAAGCTCATAGCTAAAATAGCTACGTCAGATTTTCTCGTTGTTATTGTGATTTTAGATACAATTGTACATTGTAACGCTTTAACAATGTTTTAGTTTGTTAAAATATTGAGTAGGTATCTGATGGACAAATCCACTAACGACAAATGTATAGGCGATGCAAATCAAATAGTTCAGGAACTCAGGATGTTGAATGCAACATCCCTTACCTCTATTTATGTGATGCGCGCCAGTCGCCATTCCGTGATACAACTATAAATTGGAAGTGTTATCGAATTGAGTTTTGATTGTGTTTCCGTAGCAGCCGTATCGAAATGTAGGTTGTAGTTACAGATTCGACACACGACACATGGCCCTTTAGACTCGTCGGCACGTCACAAATCATCCACTCACCCTTTGTACGGATTAGAATTCGGCGTGGAAAATATACCTCGTTTGTTATGAAAGGACTATAAATATGTTTATTCCGATAGTCGTATTTCAAAATGTTATGCGTTCCTCGCACCCAATCAAATGTGAAATATGGATTATTGTGGCGTCTGAAGTAATTCATCGGATTTCTATTTGGATTGCTTGTATACGAGATTGAATTTTCTTCGCTCAACGTCTGTTTGCGATCAGCAATAAATTCGAAAGAGTAAAATAAATGAGGTATGTTTGCGATTAATCAAGTTTTCAAGCCAAATAATTATAAGTATACGTACGTTTGTTTATTTTCAATTTTTGTTTTATTATTCGTAAGCATACCTCTGGAAATGAATGGCTCTGAAAATGATATTCTTAGAGCATTATCAAACACGGTCATCTTCACTATGGTTTAATATGACAACATCCCAAATGCTAAAGCAATCCTTCAATAATAATCCCAGTGATTACTACGCGTCTGATTGCATACACTGGAGATAATTTGCACCTGCGAGCGTGATAGGCAGTACACTTATGGAAATGAGCTTATAAGCTGAACGCAAACGTGCTATGATTTGCTTTCCATTTTGTATATGGGTCGCGATGATTGACCCGTTCCTCGTCATTCTGCAAGCCATTTGGGTGGAATTTCGATGTCATTCGTTCGCAGCCACTCAAATCAGTACCAGATTTTTGTAGGTTGTTATCGTTTTTTTTTTAAATTTCAGTGATACATAAAGGCTGGGTGTTATTTGGGATAGGGCTGTATATGTGTTTTACTTTGTACGTTTCTGTCAGCTTTTCAGATTTAAATGTTCTTATGTGAAAAGAATAATATATGGGAATAGTAGCAAGCCGGAGTCTGGATTTGTGCCCAGTTTTGGAATGGGCATCTAGCTTCATCTTTCTGACTGACCGACCCCCTTGACAATTCAAAAGTGCCTGTAATTGGTTTATTTGAAATAAATGCTTTGAGTTTGAGTTTGAGTTGATGACAATAGACTCGCCCCTTATGGTATTTTTTAACCACAACTACCCAGTTGAGGTGATAAAAAAAATACATATTTTAGCTTTCATCTCACCTAATGGTAATTGATGCGCAGGCCGAAGGTGGAAGCGACCTTCACCCAGAATCCTCACCCACAGAGGAACTGGTACTTAAACATAACTGGCGAAATGTGCCTAACCCTTCCGGAATTACAGGCGTGATTTTATGTTATGTTTTTACTTCTGACATAGGAATTAAACCTGTGATAGCCTAGTGGTGTGACCTGCCAAGTCATAGATCTCGAGGTCGAACCCGCGGCACACACCTCAGACTTTTCGGATTCATGTGCGTATTCACTAGCTTCAAAAACGGTGAAGGAAAACATCGTGAGGAAACCGGCATGCCTGAGGGATATTTCTCGACGGCATGTGAAGTCAAGGCAGAGGCCCTCGGGCGGCTAGTCACTAACCACACGAAAAGAAGAAGAAGGTACAATCATTGCCAATTATGTTTAGGATCATTAAAGGTTTTATGGGTTGATTTGCTGATTATATTTTTACTTATGCTTAGCTTTTTACCTAGTTTGGAATTCAGAGTTCATATAGTTTTAGACGTCTACTTACATATTTTGTACCCTCGTTCTTAGGAAAATAACTGTATTAGGCTATATTTAATTAAGTCCTAATAAACGTTTATTATTATTTATGATTTAGCCAACTAAACAAGGAACATAACTTTCCTATTTTCATAGCATGTAACAATGTGTAGGTAACGCACTGAATGTTCACAAATTAGTGTTTATTTTGGCGATGCACTATGTTCTAGCACATTTGTAAATTAATTTTGATATTCACTAGTTGTAAGTGCATAAATCCCGAAACACATTAGGAATATTCGTTACGGAACACCGTAACGAATATTCCTAATGTGTAATTTTATGCAATTATACAGTGCTTTGTAACAACAAAGCACTGTATAATTGCATAAAATATTCCTTGTTGCTGTACCATGTTGCTGTAGCTGTGTGAATTAGAACTGCTAATTACAAAAGTTATTTATAAATTGTTGTGTTTTAGTAGGTATTTGATTGATACACGATTTATGTACTAATTAAAGCTTTATTGTTTAAGTGTGGTCATAATTTATCCTTCACGCAAAAACTAGTAAACGGATTTGAATGTAATTTGGCACACAGATACTTTATAACCTGGATTAACACATAGTATATTTTTATCCCGATATTCCCACGGAATCGAAACTTGGCTCTGCTAATGTTATCTAAACGGTGAATGGTTTAGGATGTCATTCCTGAATTAAAGTCAATAAATAGTCTGCTTTTACGACTGTAAATTAATTTACATTTAGGCGTGCAGCCTACAGCAACAAGCTATTCCCATGCTCTGGTACCTTATACATCTATTAACTCTCCTGAATAATCAAGATATACACACGCACCTTATCTATGTTAAATCAACTGACATCTAATTCTATAAGCAGTATCAACTAATACAGATTTCAGAAATACGAAGCGCACTGAGCCACGACCTAATCTAACACAATATCTGAGTACCTACGCTAAGCGGGTATTAAGACCTAATCTATAGAGGTTTTCCAGAAATTATCGGACTCAAATCGAGGCGTGGCAGAATTTATAACCGCATAAACTTTCAACGGAAAAGGCTTGAGCTTGCGTTATATTAAACTACTCGACTTTAGTGCGTCGTAAATCTAACCGTGAAACGGTAAAAAAGTTGCTACAGATGATATCATTGTAGAACCTTGCAATATACTGCTTTAATAACCTCGTATATTCATATTGTATAACATTAGGTGCCGTAAACTCGCGAAAAGAAAAGGTTTTGCAATTTTCAGATAGATTCTTTCCCGCGTAGCAGTCGTATATCATCTCTTCGAACTGTCATAATGTTGTCATTACTCTGAAATATAAAAATTCTCACACATGTAAAAAATGACCTTTAAGATTTTAACCTTTTCACCCCGACTGTACATTCAACCTGTTACATTATTACATTACATTTTATTGAGACAATTACATTACAATAATAATTTCACTGAATTATTAATGGTCCCGTGGTATTTTGTGTTCGTGTTGCAAATTACGGTTTAAAATTTTATTCATTATTGTATACTTTTCGATGTTCGGTTGATTGAAAAGCATTTTATCTAACGTTTTAATCTTTAGTAATTAAATTGGTTCCGTAGGATTTGCTGCACGAGGTCGGGAGACTTACTAATGAGAAATGAAACTGGTCGTTTGGATTATCGTTTTTCGATCCGATGCTCTATTTGTTTAATGGAATTACTGAGTTTTTTCTGAGCGGATTAGAAAAGATTGTTTTCTTAAATCCTTGAGAAATCATAATTTTTCGTTGATTGAAAAGAAATCAATTTAGCTGAAGTTAGCAGTGGTGGCCCAGTAGTATCGACCACGACTTGAAAGTTGTAGGTCGTGAGTTCGAACCCAGGCAGGCGCTTTTCATCACCACTGCTCTCAAAACGGTGAAGGAAAACATCGTGAGGAAACCGGATGTCCTAGCATAAAAAAATTCGAAGACATGTGACATCCACCAAACCACCCTGGGCCCGCGTGGTTGATTACAGCCCACTCCCTCTCACAGCGAGGAGGCCTGTGTCCCAGCAGGGCGAACATTATAGGCTGTTTACAAGAACAGATTATGTCAAAATCGATGATACTTTGATGTAAAGTGAGCAGACGTGAAAAAAATCGACAAATAAGCATGGACCATTCGCGTACCACTTTACAACACTGTTCTCAGTTTAAGTATACAAGAAAGGCTTTTGAGACATCGGAATGACATAATATAGACAATCATGAAGAAGAAGAGTTATCATCATCTGACTTTTCCTATGTTGGGGTCGCCTTCCAGGCTACTGGTCAGCCTGGAAGTCGACCCCAACATAGTTAGGTGCAGCGGAATACCAGTTTTTTACATGGAGCGTCTGCCCATCTGACCTAAGACTGGTTATCAGACTTTCGGGCTTCTGACGACCCGTAACGACTGAAGAAGAAAAATAAGAGTAATATGTATAATTAATTTTTTAGGCAAGTTAGTAATTGCATCAATTTAAATGGTTATTCGGTTAAAATACGTTAGTGAAATAGCACGAAATGTACTTATGTGTAGCTTTAAGTTTAAAATGTTCCGTGAAAGTCAATAGGAGATCTATTAACAGATCGGGGTCGGAAGCCTACGTCATTACGCCCAGCGAGTGTCAGGTAAAGTTCGCTAATTAATTTCATTACAACCTTTCGTAATTGGTGCAAAGGGCAGAGGGGCTGTCACAATTTTAACAATTTAAAAGAGCATAATGTTACTGTCGATACATTTCTGAGACGCCATTACATTTCACTGTAGGAATTATTAAATAAATCAGAATTTTAAAGGCATTTTAAAGGATTTTTGATTTGATGATCGATCTGGCTGTTTGTATATGTGTTCCTTTTGATCTCTCATTTTTTATCTCACGAAAAAAAAAAAATGTAATTCAAAAATAATTCTTATGCCAGTTAATTCTTTGGCATGGTCTCATTAATACCCTAGGGTTATGGGATACCAAAATGAAGAAGTTGTATAAAAACGTATCGGCGATAAAAGAGATTTTTTTTACCTCTTTTAAAAATAAGTAATAAAGATGGTGCATTTGTAGGTACCATTAAGCTTCCTTAATTAAACAAAACCAATGAAAACAAAACAGGAACCGTACCTGAAACAAAAAAAAGAAACATCATTACAAGGATTCATTAAAGAAAATAAATTCCATTCCATTCGAGATTCATAATAAAATTATACCTGAGTGTAATAAAACAAATTTTACGTAAGTAAGTTAAAACAACAATAAATAAATTGTGGTGGCGGCCACACACAGACGCAACACTGGGAATAAAACTCAATTAGAGATTATAGCGTTTCGCAGTTTTACTCCATTTTAATGCACTCCAGTGTTTTGGTTCGCGAATCCAGTTACAAATATACGAATTCAAATGTTTTAAAACTGGATTGGTTTATTTTATTGAGTTTATGGCATTATTGTGGGTTGTATTGTTGATTTGTAGGTATTATATTAACGTTGTGGTATAAGGCCCTTTCCTCACTGGTCGGTACGTCAGCGGTACGGGATCAGCATGCTCGGTACCGAAAGCTTACCGAGCGCCTATATTTCAATCAGCGTTTCCTCACTGGCTCGGAATACGCGGGAGCGGTGCGGGATCGTTTCGGTTTACCGCGTCTCTGTAGAAACATCCAGTGCGGTACCCGCTTACGTCACGCACTTTACAGCATACTCGGTATACTCGGTACCGAAAGCTTACCGAGCGCCTATAATTATTTCAATGAATTAAGCTGTACTGCACAAAATTATACCGAAAACAACGTCTGGCCCATAAATAAAAGCAGTGCGGTATTGTTTCGGTATACAGAACATACTATACCGCACTGCTGCTTACCGACCAATCAATCTGCCTAGCCTTTTCCCAACTTTATTGGGGTCGGCTTCCAGTCTAACCGGATTCAGCTGAATAGCAGTATTTTACATGCAGCGACTGCCTATCTGACCTCCACAACCCAGTAACTGGGTAATACGATACCCCTTGGTAAGACTGGTTGTCAGACTTTCGGGCTTCTGACGACCCGTAACGACTGTCAAAGATCCATGAAGGACAGCCGGGACCAACGGCTTAACGTGCTTTCCGAGGCACGGAGGAGTCTCGGTATGTAAAGATGGTCACCCACCCACAGACCAACCCCGGCAAGCGTAGCTTAAACTGACGGATCGACCCGTGCAGCAGTTATTACTTAGCCACGAGCTCCTCCTGCTGCTTACCGACCAATGAGGAAAAATGAAAGCGGTGTGGTATCGTTTCGATATAGCGAGCATACTATACCGAAACGATATCGCACCCGATCAATGAGGAAACGGCCTTAGTTTTAAAACAATAATTGAATTAAACGGGAAAATTACTTCCAGCAGTGCTTTTCAGTAGCTCGGCAGTTTTTCAGTAATCTGTTCCTATATACTTAATTTTTCATGTCAAATTTCCAGGAATCAGAAAATAAAAGAGCGTATATCCGCTTTAAAAACTTATTTTATTCTCTTTATTGTAAAATAAAACTTTATTTCTCAATTTTAATATACTCATTTCGTTCTCTAGTATATTTCGCGTTTATTTTTCTCATCCATAGCGAAATGGATCAGTAAAAAGTTATCTATACGCTATGTTATGTGCTCGCTCAGTTTCCATGTACATTTGGGCTCTTAAAACTTAGCACGTTATTGTTAGTATGGCCGTTAGTGCTATAACACCGTTAAATTCTGCTCAATAAGCTGCTCGGATGTACTCATAGCGTCAAATGGAAGCTGGATTATGGACCACAGTGATAATGCGCAGGAAACAAATTGTGTTAACGTTGTTAATGTTTATGATGATAATAGATTGGTCTTTGTTGAGTCGTACAGCTGCGCTGTTTGCTCAAATGATTAATTTTTCGACTATTAACAGACTAACATTCAAGGCCTCAACCATGCATACCCATATCATTTTGTATGAGCTTACAAATACAGGATACAGGTGACTAAATCGCGTCATTACAAAACACAAGGTTTTGTAGTGACGCGATTTAGTCATATATTCGTACTAGATCACAATTTTCCCAGTGCAAATTCGTAGGTTCGTAACAAATATCAGAAATGGAATAAAAGTATGCCCAGCAAACGTTGGGATTTGTGAATACAATACCAATATTTTTTAAATGTTAAAATTCGGGCGTAAAGTTAACTTTTTGCTCATTGTCGTGTGAACGAGATTATTATTGGAACGATAATGACCTGATTCCTCATCCCTCTATGAAAACAGACAGTATACTCTCTGACAGTATCTAATAACTTTTCCACCCCTGTTTTCGTAGTGATCATACAACGAAAATAGGAAAGAAAATAGAGAACCTTTCCCGGAAACTAACATAATTTATCATGACCGAACAAAATTCCAACCCAATTTTGGACACTTCGATTTTCAACCCTAATCGGTGCTAGTGGTCGGTTTAAAAAAGAACGCCCGGTTCTCGTGCGATGTTGACGTTACCCGGTTAAACCCGGGTTTAATCGGATTACAGAATTCTTTCACGGGAACCGATCGTGATCCCCGGTTTAACCGTCAATAATCAACTGTAAAGTGAAAGTAGTAATTAGTGTCGAATCAGCAAGCCACAAAAGCCGGCTTTTATTACGTATTATACGGTTTTGGAGATGTTAAAAAAATCTTTGCTTATGACAAGAAGTGTTATGCAATATTTCAGCAGTCTTGGAAATCTGAATCAAACATAAGTTTTAACGAATTGTTCGTCAAAATATAAAGTGCCATTGCAAAATTCATAAATATGCTGATTTATTTTGAAAGGGAAACACCTATTCACTATTTTAACTACGTATTTAATATTTAATTTAAGGCAAGTCACGTCTCCCAACTCATTATTTCACCATTGTTTTGGAAGGCGTCTTAACGAGCTGGCAATACGAAATAGCAACTACATCGGCAACGCAATAGGTAATAGGGGCATCTATCAGAACCGAAGAAGCCAAAGAAATTACTTTGAACGTTAACACCGACTTGATTGCTTTCAAAGCGTAGTTTCCTGGATTCACTTCAAAAGGACACAGTGTTGCCGCTTGGAAACATTTCGCTAGATGCAGGACTAAACGTGACTACGTACACTGACTAAATTATTCAGATTCCCTCTAGTGAATTACGAGCAGTGGCTCAGTTCACTAGTTATCCGTCTTATTTTAGCAATTTAGTGCTGCTTGTAGAATTTGTGTAAAAGTTGCCGTTTTGCTGAGCCGCTCGGGACTTCTGAATGGTGGGCGAGTGACCCAGAATTTTAAGTGTAATGATACCGCTTTAAACTTTGTGAAAAGGAAATTGAGACGCAATAAATTAAAACGAAACTGTTTAATCAGTTTTAAGGGACATCGGAATCCAAAGCAAAAAGTAATTTAAACCTGAAACTTGACCGGAAGTTAATAACAAAGTGTTCTGAACTCGCTTGAAAATCAACTTGCTGTTGATTGCGCCGACGATGCAGCAATTTAAAAAACAAAACAATTAAATAATCGAACCGAAGCTTATTTTCGCGTAAATTATTTTCGGATTACGGAATATTTATTGAGTAATCGCACACGCCGTAGTTGGTGTCTATATTGTTACCGCAACCGGCGCGGGGGGTTTTAACACAATTTACGCGAAAACAACGTTCATAGCATTCAAATGTGAAATTGAAAACTGGCAAGCTTCGCGCAATTCGTAGTGAGATTAACTTAACAAAATTATACAATCAAGTGTGCATTCAGTCTGGAGCCGAGAGCCGCCGCGCCGCAAAAAATATCGCTCCGAGTCTCCCACACCATTCAAATAAGCACAGGACCATCATTCTCGACTTAGATATTTCATATGAGAAAAATGCAGCTTTATCCGTCTCTTGCGTGCCTTTACTGCACCCGGTGGACACGTTCGCCGATAAAATAAACACTAAAGCTACGTTAGTTTACAGATTCCTTTCATACAGTATCATATGCAGCCACATTATACACAGCACATTTTGTAAACAAATTGTTTTATCTCTACTTCTTAAGTGGATCCGCTCCACCGCACACGTAATTCTTCTCAGTCCGCATACAAACAGCCCCTAAGGAGGCGACAATCCTCACCGCAAACAATAAAAATATGTATAAAAATAAATTTGATAGTTCCGAGTCGCGGACCGTGAGGAATATGCAATGGGCGGCGCGGCGGTGGCGGGCGGGTTGCCGAACATATTTCGTAAAGACGTTACTGTACGAGGTTGTCAGTGTTTCGAGACGAATGCATCAATTCAGTTGTCAATAGTCTCATTCATATGAGGAATGGCGTCATGTTTGTGTCGTTCCGCGAAGATGAAAATGGGGTGTGTTGGAGAAATACGGGGCGCGTGTTGAAACGTCGACTAGTAAATTGCATTGTGCCGCGACGCAGGCGCCGACATGAAATTGGATTGCACACTATCCAATAATTTCGATCGTGATTTTCGATGATGATGGTCGTGACAGATATATTTGCAATCACGGGGACTAATGGGTAACTGCATTTCGCCAATATCACACGTATGAGTATGTCGTATGATTAGGCGTGTGTGGCAAATATGGTTTAGCGTTTTGATGAAGTACTTATTTGAAGTTATTACCGTTGAATTATTCAATAATGTCAGGTTAATGAGATTTTAAATTATACTATAGGCTATCTAGTATTAAATACACATAAATATTTATAAAGACAGACTTTAAGTCGTCCTAAATGCATGACACCTTTGGGCTTGAATAAGATTAGCCTGCCCTGTGCGCATAAGCAAGAACAATGAGTTATGATACTGCGCATACATCAGTCACTGATATTGTACAGATTACCATAACAAATTGAGTCATTCAACAACTGTCGTAAGTATAACAAGTCGATCAGTCGTCTCGCGACAGGAATAGTAGCTAACAAATTATGGTCAAATTATGAAACTTTAATCTATGTATCATGAACTTATTCGGAAATATCTCCTGTTTGGACAGGGATTTATAGTTTTAAGGTAAAATGGAGCAATTTGTGTCTTTTTCTAATCCTAAGTCGCAAGGTGCAATTTGTTGGCTAACGACTAATTATTAGGCTCTCACAGCACGTGGGAAGATCCCACGACTTACATAGCTGCCTTTGATCGAGTTTACTTTTTAGTGATAAGGTACTCTGCTCGCGCATTCACTGGGCAGAGACAATGAGCGCTCGTATTGTTTCACTTACTTTGACGTATATATTCAAGTTTGTTTTGATTAATGGTTTTGCGAGGTGCAATGTACTTTAAAGTTACAGAAGGGTCTGTAAGTTTCTAAATAGTATTACTACTATTGCTACATTAGTTAAGCAAACGCCCTGCGCTGTGAAAAAATGGAAATCACTGTTCTCAAGGAGAATTAGCCTTTTCGTTACACCTCTGTGCGCACAGATTAATGTTTAGATTGCTGTTAAAATTATACCGATTATCTGGCTAATTTCCTGTAACGTGATTAGTGATGTATTCGTCAAGATTACGAGCAAGAATCTTTACAAGTGCAGTTTATTCGATATCTTTAATGGTTTAATTGCTCAAAGATGTTTGTGTTGCTTCATGTAATAAGAGTACTTTGTTGTCGATTGTACTTGAAGATTGTTAGAGCGTAGCGTAGATGATCTCTACTCTACGATCAATCTACAGTTTCTTAAAACTACGCAATTGTGTTCGGCGTACGCATTCTCGTAATTACTAAATGCATTGCTGCAACAATTTATTGATATATCCCACTAATATTTAGCATACAATAACGCATTAAATGCAGACACAGTAATGTTCGGATATCGTTTATATTTGGCAACAGGTTATTACAAGCAGTTAGTAAACAATTAATAATGTTTAACGAGTCACGTAATTGCGATATCTAACCGGGGTTTGGCATTGACGGTTTAATTGTCGCGATGTGAAACTGTGACTGTTTTTATCGGAATTTTCTACATTTCTATTAAAAATAACGTGCGCTAAATGGTATGGTAAAGATGATTCTGTATTTTTTACGAACACGCTAATCTCATCGATTAGTGTGTTCGTTAAAAATACAGAATCATCAAACCAACCGTAATCTAATCGATCTATTCTGCCTAAGTTCGCTTTAAAAATAATTTAGTTACTAATGATATAAGTTTCCCTATAGGATCTATCTAATTAGAGGCATACCCACCTAAATAAAAAAATACTCATCGCCACTGACCGCAAAATAAGAATTAAAATGCGGAGCAAAGTCTGAGTAGGTATATCCGGATCTTTCTAAGAAAAATTCTTTCTTTGTCCGACCTAGAAACCGATTCAAGAATCACACGCTACGAAATATTATCATTTTTATGGCAGTTAGACTAATGAGGAGATAGATTTTTTGCCAATTTCCGTTTTGATATTCAATGACAAAATATATTCGTATTTAGTTGACATTTTGACTAAAAGCATTGTTATCACGATTCGTTTACGCGTCGCCGACGATGTGGCAGTATTTTATGAAGTCTGAAAGCCATTTTTTTCATGAACACGAATAAAATGCCTGTTATTTTTCTATTTTTATTATTTGTGTAGCTTTTGTTGTCACTCTGTCTTATTGGCGGTTTTATTATCTTTTATGAGGTGTTTTTATGTCACGATGTTGTATTGAGTTTGATGTATCACCAAAATGTTAATGTTTGTCTGTCTCGCGTGATAATAGATCTTGACATATCGCAGTGACTAAAAGCCTTCTCAAGAACATGTATCTTGCTACCTCAGTTTCCCAAGGCTGATCAAGCAAACTAACCCTGAAACGACACAGGAAGAGATTCGTATTTCAACAAATGTTTAGACTTACGAACAAGCCGAACAAATAGCGGCGCAACTCTACAATCCTTTTGTTACATCGTGTATTTGTTTACCAAGTTTTTGAGCCAAGGATGCGGTGCCGTGCGCCGAACATAAATCACTGTTGACAAGTTGCCTATTTTCACAAGCTTCGTCCTCGGCACTCGGCAGTGCCTCGGCAAATGCCGAACGTTCGGTATGCATCGCTATGCACAATAAACAATGGGACTATTGCTAAACATCATTTGTTTACTTCGCATGCACGATCAGCTTATTTATGTCCGAAGGGACCAAGGACTCACGAATCCTGCAAACTAATCGTTTGTCGTCTCCGTAATTAATTAATTACACAATGCACCAGTGGGCTTCTTTAACGCAGCCGTTTGTAACATCAAACAAAAGACGTGCTGTAGTGTGAAATACTTGATTGTTGTGCAAGCGCATTGGATTAGATGCGCTGTACAAGGTTAAAATTTAATTAATTTGCATTTATGTGTTAGTCGCACGGAGGTTAAGTTATAATTAGCTATAATTATCTGTTTATCAAACGCACATCATACTCCAGTGCTTTCAAACTTTGAGCATAATCATGTAGGTGTAGGTATAATATCTTGTGTTAAACTAACTTTGAAATTCAACTACTTTAAGCAAACAAATGATTTAACCTTAGTGATGGCAAATGCCACAGGTCTCGTAGCAAACCAGACAAAGATTTAAGTTATGCAGACAGTCTGAATGTCCAACTAGCATGTCAAGCAAGTCTGTAACTTCAATAAAGCCTTGAAATGTTGTGGACAGTTCTGGGCTCGAGTCGTCTAATCAGGGGTCGGCCCGCATCGGACGCAAAGTCGGGACAAAACACGACTGCAAACGGCAGTGGAGTTACATGTATTATTCCAAGCAACATCTGTTTTTGAAGAAGAGTACACAATGGATTCAGAGGTAACTATTGTCGGGGCTACACGCTCGGCTGACTTATTTACACGTCGCGTGTAGGAGCATTACTCTGCCTAGGTGAACGTCTACTTAGTTTGTTTACTTATTAAATAGACGCGACGTTTGTCTCTGGAACGTTTATTTCCATAGGATGTTTTATTACTCGTTTGTGTCTATTTGTTTATGGAATTTTGCGTGTTTGATTGACTGATCCTATTAGACATTTAACATAATCTTTCCTGCAAAATAATGTTAACTGTGTATTGCCTGATTTCTGACAGCATCATAAAGTTGCGTAGTACCATCATAATCCATGTATTATATTAGCCATTGTGTTAACAATGCTTCAATAATTTGCTTGAAGCGTTTGGATCGGGTCAGAAGTCGGGTCAGATTATTATGTGACCTGCCTTCTTGCTCGTTACGTTATTATTAATGGATTACACACTATTAATGGTGTAACTATGGTAGCTGATTTCTCTTAAAGATAAACTATACCTACTAGTTAGCATTACACACATTTTAATACATGGTATTTATTATTGAGGCAAGTTTCGACTGTTCACCACGTAATACTATCGCTAGCCGTCTTTTTTTTTGCAGAAAAGTAGCTCTACCAAATGTTAGGAAGTTTTTGAATAGTCTAAAACTTTTTGAGATTATCTTAATGTACATCTAGATAAATAACCTGCGAATTTGGTGATGTCAATGCAGCGGAAAGTAATCAAATATTGTATAACATGTTGTTCCGGATTGTATAACTTTGTATTAACAAGTTCCGATATAGATAACAAAATTGGAACGTCGCGACGCAAAATTAAAGTCCATACAATAGAAAGGAACAATGTAGATAATATCTATAAAGACAAGGGCTATCCGCGACTCCTTCGATATTATCTGACAAGACCTATTTATTTGAAATTTACTTCACCAAACAGTATCTATATACAATACTGTTTGAATCTCAAAACGAACACATTTAGGTATTAAACTCAGCGTGAATATGCGATAATATTTGCTTTGAAGTACGCAATGCTTTGCCGTCGGTCATTATAGTGTGGCTTTAGCAAATAGGTACAGTACAGTGTCTACAATGCACGTGCTAATCTGACAAAATATATTCTACTAGCAGTGCCTCGCGGTTCCACCCGCATATGTTTGAATCTTGTTGGAATATCGGGATGATCTCATTCTATGTGTTAATTCAGGTTATAAACTATCTGTATGCCAAATTTCATCCAAATCCGTTCAGTAGTTTTTGCGTGAAAGAGTAACAAACATCCATCCGTTCATCCATCCATACATCCATCCTCACAAGCTTTCGCGTTAATATTAGTAAGCTATGCTTGCCGGGGTTGGTCCATGGATGGGTGACCATCTTTACATACCGAGACTCCTCCGTGCCTCGGAAAGCAAATTAAGCAGTTGGTCCCGGCTGTCATTCATGGAGCTTTGACAGTCGTTACGGGTTGTCAGACGCCTGAAAGTCTGTCAACCAGTCTCAGATTGAATATAAGTAGGATTTTTTTAGAATCTTTACGTTGTGACTTTAGATCTTTTGTGCGATTTTGTGTGTCGATTACACAAAATCGCACAAAAGATCTTCTATTTATTTATTTAACGGTTTATGTACACACATATAAACAGACAAGAAGAAAGGAACAGAAAAATAAGTACAAAGGTGATGCTTATTTCTAAAGAAATCTCTTCCAGCATACCAGCGATAGGAAAGTAGTTAAAGAGATGTAGACAACGTGTGTAAGAGTAAAAGAGAAAATAAAATACATAAAATAAAAACACCTAATTATATTCTATATTATGTTTGTCGATTTATTATTTTGGTGTCACTCTACTGACAAAGGAATATAGCCTGGCAGCTCCTGTAAACTTTGATTACTGCTATCAATATGTTGTAGATTATTAATAATCCATGATCCCTCCTATTGAAAGCACGAGTAGCTGCTACTATTTACTCCATATTATCATGATATACGTTGTATCCCTTTCAGGATTAGCAAGTATTCAAGTGTCTAACGGTCTGAATGCGTGTGTCTAGGAGCTCAACTAAATGCTGTCTAAATATTCCTATGTCTAGATCTCATTCCTAATTTATGGGCTTATTAATATTGTTTGCTAATAACGTTTAAAGCTGTTAATAAATCAATTTTGTGTGCGTGAGCCGGAGCTGGGAATCACTGCTTGTTTGATGTCATACGTTTGTAGGTTCAACGATAAATTGAAGGTATATAAATTTTTTATGTCAATTGTGCAAACTGAGCTTGAATTTATCAAGCTCAGTTTGCGTTAAACCAAGATAGGTAGCTACTTTAGTAAGTAATACATTTATAAGGGTCTTTATCACTTGCTCAAAAACTGTGAAGGAAAACATCGTGAGGAAACCGGTATGCCTGAGAGATATTTCTCGACGGCATGTGAAGCCAAGTCCAAGCCCATGGGACGCTTTAAAACTCTGACACCAGGTTAGTCACTGAAAGACAAGAACAGAAGAAGAAGAAGAGGTTATTAGAAAGAAAACAAAGAAAGAAAAATATTTTATTCGGGACACGCAAACGAAATACAAAAAATAAATAAAAAAAGGAGCGTTTAAAAACTAACAAAACAACTTTAGGTAAACAATTCAGCAGTGATCGTTTATCTCGATAGCAGAGTTTTTTCGACAACTTTCCTTCAAGGTGAAGCCGCGGGCAAAACTCGGTAGGTAGATAAAAGCACGTAAATTAAACCTTAATTTATCAAACGTCAGTATCTTGACGAAAAATCCCATTTGCATTCTATTACGTGAGACTGACAGAGCGATTTACTTGATTTAGAAAAAAGCATTTATTAGGCTGTGTCCATCTCAATTACGAATAACGTATGCTTATTTAGATACTAGCTTTAAAAGACATTTACTCTTAATACGCATTGGACCGTTAATTTTATCGTGTCCAATAACAATACGCATTAAAGGATAGTACGGGAAATCGCGTTTAACGTTATAAACGAATGGAATCGCAGGTACGCGCGCTCTCGTGCGCTCCCCCGTTATTTCTCTCGTTATGAAAATTGGCCCCGTGATGCGACCGTATAATTTTATGTCACGTTATCCAATAATTTGCAATATTATTGCCTCATACGTGAATTATCTGTCGTATTACATATAAATGTGTTCAATAATTTGTAGAGGCGACTGCACCATAATGGAATACGGTGTAATTGTTTGTGGAAATTGGATTAAATTCTTGGTAATATTTTAATACTTCCGCAGCACAAAGTTTGGTTTGGCGGCATCTTCGACAGCCGTTGCGAGTATAATTAATGGGTTAACTAATAACGTCTTTTAGAAGGGACGACCGCTTCACGATCTGATGTAATTGTTAGAGATTAGTCAAGGAATTCGGCAGACTGCCAATGCCATTGGTAATGGTGCTTGATGTCGATGAACTGACAATGTGTCATGAATGTTGCACTATATCAATCACAGATAGTTATGAGGTATATTTAATGCGCCGTGAATAAGAACACACTTATGATCCACAATGACCTCGCATTATTTAGTATTATTATTACACAATATTTTGTTTTCAATAGGCTCAGTAACGAGCATTGTGCAAAGTTGTATGAAAAGTGGTCTGGGAACCAAAACAGATGCTATAATTATAAGAAGACAATTTTTTTAAATTATGACTGCATTTGAAATCGAAATCGATTTCTTCCGAAATTCTCGTCTCGTAAACAGTTAAATCGTGTAACATAAAAGTCTCGGATCTCCAGCATCGAGCGGTGGCAGACGGCAGCGATCGTATGCGTGTCAACCAGAGGCTGAATAATGACATCGGGTGACATTTAATTTCGGATACAAAAGGCTCTTTATACTGTTTACCCTAATCCGTTTAGCCCCCTCCGCCCCTATATTGACAGCCAACCTTTTAACTCCTCCCGCTTAATTACATTGACGGGATTATCATCGGGACCTTATTGGTATCGATATGTTCGGTTATTAGTTTGTCGTTTTCGTTTTCGGGTTAAGGCTTTTAATGGAGGGGACATCCTTATGTTTATGTTAATATGTTACGCCCTTTTTGTGCTCAGAATTTAAATAAGCATAGAGAAGGGCTATCCTTGGCGTGATGGTTCTATACGTTCATGTTTTTACAGTAAATGGGTGCTGGTAGATATACCTATAACAATAACCATGAATAACCAGTGTAGGTTGAGCACCGTACTTGAATACGCGAGGGGCACGTGGTCGACAGCAGCCGCCGACGCGTCGACGGCTGCAGTTGACTCTGTCGTCGACGAGTGCCGTTTGTGTGAATGAGCACTAAGTTGTATTTAAGTCGTTTGATGCCTCTTCTTACATTATGTAGGTACTGTACGGTACTAAAAGATAATATAGATGACTAGGTTTTACCCGCGTGCAGGTCGGAAATTATCCTATGAGAACGTACTAAAGGGATAAAAAGCGCCAAATTTCATCCAAATTTGTTCAGTCGTTTTAGCCTGAAAGCGTAACAAACAAACTCACTTTCGTATTTATAATATTAGTTAGGATTAATTACATAATGTGTTTGTCATTATTTACTTTCAACTCAAAATTGATCCTGAATTTCGGAAAATCGTTCATATTCTAAACTAAACTGTTCCAAATTGAAATGCCACCAATTATAACTCTAATTAAATTTCAGAAGTAAATAAGAGTATTGTTAATTATTAATTGGCACAGCTTAGTGAGTTCTCATAGAATTCATACCATAGATTGAATGTTACATGATTAAAATTAATTACTGAGATCAAAAGCGTTGATAATTTAAATTAGTGCTGCTTTGTGGTTAAAATTAAATTAATGATTAATTTATTATGTTGAATAAAAGCAAGTAAAAATTGAGAAAGCTGAAAATGTATGATTTTGATAGATTTTAGTTTTTTTTTATTCGAAAGCGAATAATTTATACTATCTATGTGTCTTTTGTTTGTAATTTAAAGTCATGTTAATATTATTTTACTAATTTTGGATTTTTATTGCTATTCTGTAGTAGCAAAAATCTGTTCACATAAATATCTAATCTTGACTGGGGCGTAGGCTTACAAAACGTTATAATTTAGTGAATTCTCATAACGTTCTGTTTCAACCTTTACTTTAAGAGCGTAACCTACGCCTTACCTGGCAATAATAGCTTCACTTAAAGTTCATTTAAGTTACGACATTCGAGCTAAGCTTTTTGATACATTTCTTGGTAAAATGGTCTATTGTTCTTTAGGTAACTTAGAACTCTTGTAAGTGACTTTGTTAAGAATGTTGTGACAAAGTGTGGCTAATATTAAGAAAAAACATTGATTATATTGATAGTTTTTTTATATCATAATTATTGTATTTTCATAAGTTTTGTGTATGCCTACTTTTGATAATTATGTGGGTTTTATTACTTATAATATTAATCTGAATAACTAATACGAAATATGAATCTACATAGTTCTTCGATCATATGTTCTTTACCGTAATTCCCACCGTAAGGCTTAACTAAATTCTGATGGGGTCCGCTAGGGCCGATGCCTGCCAGGGTTGCGGGAAGTCCGAAAGGGATACCGTGGCCTCTGGCAACGCACAGGCAACTGAAGAAACACGGGTGGGTTTTAGTCAGTAAGAGTCTGACACGCCCTCCCGCTCCGCCCAGAGCGGGCGAAGTTATTTGATAATATCCTACCCAAAAAAAAATGAAAAAAAGCCTAAACTAAATTGAAATAAGATCCATAAAGATATTCACCCTAGAATGCTACTACTTATTTATAAAGCCAACTTACTTATTCAAAAAGTCACGAACTTGACTAAGTAATCATAAATATCATATTTTTATAGCAATTGCCTTGGAAATTAATTCAAACGCTTACCTTTATGAAGTATACTTCAGCAAGGCACCTCTTCGTGGAAACTGAAAAAAATAAAAAAAACATTATGTTAATCTTTCAGTAAAATATACAAGAATATTTATTTGTCAGGTCGAGGGATGTAGATCAAGAGAGATTTTTTTTGCTCAATTAATATTCTGATTCTGGGCACAGCTTTGGGGCACTCAAATATCTATTTTTAGGGCGCACGGAAATTAATTTTCATATCCGTGGTTTGCCCAGATTGGATTTTAAATACGGATGTTATCCGTTCCTTCCTACTTAAATTGAATCTTAATTTTCAGCTGGAAAGCATATTTTTTATTCGAGTTTTTCAATTTCGGCCCGAATACTCATGAACGTTACGTTAGCTGATTGCTAGTTTTACTGCCTGTTCACCATACTTTGAGATGATTTGATCTATGCAATAGCAAACTTATTTATGTTTAGTTTATTTCGGAATATAATATCAACATAATATTACATTCCGCTGTACATGGTCTGTTAGTTTATACAGGGTGGCAGGGACATCGACGAATAAACCGTTACCATAGATTCAGTACATGATTCTGAACCCCCCTGCGTTGAAATTTTACATCGGTTGTAGGATTGTACCCGTGTCTGATAACATCTAAAGTTTAAAAGAATTAAATACTTTGATTCATTCGATTATTCAATCGGCTGTATCACGTGGCAATAGGCTTGGGGCGGGCGGCCGTCTGTGTCACAACATCGAATAATTCATGAGCCGCTAGTGATGTGCACGAAACGCGGGACGTCCCGGTTTTTAGGCTATTAGATGTACCTACGTTTGATTGAAAACGACTGCAAATAGCACGTGATTTCCGATTGCATATTTGACACTAATCCCGTATATGATTAGGCAAAGTTAGTGAAATTTGGATTTTGCAGAGCTGTTAAGATATATGTAGACTCGGTGCCGCGTTATAGGAAACCCGATAGTTAACGCCTTAATACTTGATTTCGCGACAGGTTTTTGAAAACTAGATGCCTAGCCTAGAACTACAGTTCTGATACCTGTTTGCTATTGAAAGTTCGAACTGGCTGTTACCGCATAACTGGACAGTCGACATAGAATTTGTTGAATAATAGAAATATATACGTTTTTAAGTTCCGTCTCCCGAATTTTTTGAGACATCACTAGTGACGTGGCGGCGACAGGGCGGCGCTACCAAGAAGGTGTTTCTTTTACGTTTTGTAACAGCGTTTCGTACCACTCAAACCATTGTGCTATTATTATGCAAAACTGTGACGACTGCCGATCGCAACAAATGTTTCTGTCGAACACTGAACTACATTTCTTTGTGTTAAAAGGTTATTAGAATGTAGGTCTCGATGTAAACATTTTCAAGGTTGCCGTGGTGTTTTGAAAACTGATTATATTATATTGTTCTAAGTAAAGCAGGTGGTTGTTAAATAGTATTGTTATACAAGGGATGAAAGGGACCTATTTAGGCACGAGCGTAGCGAGGGCGCCAATAGTTCGAGTGCCTAAATAGGTCTTTCACCCGAGGTAAACACTCTGCTTTTCGTTTCGAAAATGAGGAAAGTAAATAAAAACCTTATTAGTTAAATAAATCCATATCTGAATCAAATGAATTCATTTTATACAAATATCTGTATACGTATGTAAATAATAAGCACTCGACAAAACAACTGAAGATCGAATTGCCAGTTTCCCGCCTTTTTGATGTTTCTTTGTCTCTGGCACTCTACCAGCCAGTATTTTTTATCATTGATGATGGTTAATATTTAGCTTAAATCTATGTAAATTAAATAATAATTTAGTGAAAAGTAACTTATAAGTACTTTAGTCATGTTACAAAAATGTTGATAATATTTTTTAATTAGTATTTTACGCCGCAATATAACAAAGTGACTGTATAAAAAGATGCATTGGACACGGCTTGCATAGTTTTAAAATTTTTTGACAGCAGGGAAAATCGTTTCCTCGGGAAGAAAAGTATTATTTTCATCCCTCTGATCAAATAACTCAGAAAACTTCAAGCGTACTTTTCAAGTATGAGAAATGAAAAGGTTTCTTACTGGTTTGGTTTGTGCTGTTTTCTTTGACATGTTAGTAGGCTTGTGTTTATGGCTTAGCTTGAAGTAGAGCTCGCATAGGGGTGCACTAGTTGCCAGGCTTGTTGATGGCGTGTTCTTACAAAAGACGTCAGAGAACCGTTGCGCCACACAGAGCCTAAAATGGGGCGACGTTTTGTTTCAGTTAGAAACATGAACATGACAAAACGTTCGGGGTTTCTGTTGTTTTCTTTTTTTTGTACACATTTTTTAAACTTCGACGCCAGTATGTGCTTCTTTTCCCATTTCAATGTCGACTGAGAATTAGGAAAGAGAGAATTAATATAATTTTGTCAAAGGATTTTTAAGTCCATGAACCCGTATATCCCTATTCATTCTTATATAGTTACACTATGTAGTGCTCGAAAAGCTTTAAAATGTTTGGAAAAGCAATGAAATATTGCGTAAAATTACATATAAATGGCGAGAAAATCCTGGCACATTGCCGAAGAATGTCACTCCATTTCTTTCAGTTGACAAGTGCAAAATGCGTGTATACAAGCAAGCAGATGTCTTATGTTTCTGGATGCACAGATAATACAGGACTTACATTTATTTTTATTATTTTATACGTCTCTTTTAATTCGTTGGGGAAATTATTTTCTTTGGAGAAAAATCAGCAACAGCATACTCTCTCTCTCTGATTCTAAGTTATTAAGAATAACAATTTCATTCACCCAGTCTCAATTAAGTGTATTTATAACATTGTCTATAAAAGCATCAACTTTAGATAGATGGCGCTAGCATAGCTTTCACCTGTCAAGTTTGTCTTGTATTTTGGATCCCCTTGTTGACTGCGTTTTTTAAATACTATTGTAAGACCTGTTGTGAAAAAAACATTTATTCGAAATGGCGGATAGGTGAGATAAAAGCTAAATTGAAGAAACGATGTGCATCTTTACGAGGAAGGAAAGCAGACCTTGTCAAATCAATGTTGAATCAAATGTTCCTTAGAAAATTCTTCTATTTTGGTTAAAGCTATGGTAGCACCATTTTGACAGTTGCCAACCCCATTCTATTATTCCCGAAAACCTGACATTATTATGATTATCTTTCACAGACGATGAGGGCCTCCTAATAAATAAGTAACTACGTAGACATTGAATAAAATGAATCCTTCAGTCGATCATTCCTTTCATTCGTCATTTCTATGGAATCGATAATTGAAAACGAGTTCGAAGTTTAATAACTCTTCAATAGATTGAATGTCATTCGTAATAATAGAAGGATAAACTTACTTCAATAAGTTCCCTTGATAAGGGCGTCTGTGGTGGAAACATATACGTAGTTTTGTCTTCTAAACTTAAGGGTATGCTACTCGGTCATTCTTCCACACAAACGTAATATGGTGTTTACTCGTCTGTTTGACGGTGTACGTTCAAAACTAAAAATTATATCGATTTGTCTTGTCATCTAGTCTTGTATGGAAGCAGAATTGGAAAAAAAATTGTGTTTGGGCGTAAATTAATAACTTGTGCAGTAAGAAAATGGCTAAATGGAAACCGTATCCCTGTACGGTTTCCATTTAGCTATTTTCTTTCATATAATTTATTCAATAGTTTAAATAATTTTATTTTTAGTAAATACATTCAGTAGTTTTTTTTTAACATCTATACGTCCAAAGGTCTGTTCATAAAATTTTACGCGCTCGTTTTCACTATAAACTAAGTAATAAAATATATAAATAAAAAATTAGACTAATTAGCTTGCATATTAGTTACGCCCACCAACGAGTTCGAGCCGTCGCGTCGACTATTGTACCCTTAATACTAGATATATTGAATACGACGTTAAAGGTACTTCAGTACTGAGTATTGGATCAACCTTAGCAATATGAACTATTTGTAATAGTAACTTGAAATTTGAATTCTGAGGGACTTAGAGGACGTTTAGTTACTAACATAGGGCAATATAGGGTAAAGTTCTATCTGATTGCCCTCTAGGCGTACCTACTGAGAATTCGTGACTTTGTGTATAAGTATGTAGGTAGTAACAACACTTTAAGTTCAGAGATTGTTATATCGAGAAGGGCATAAGAGTGGCAGTTGCTCTATGGGAGCTATGTAAACCTCTATGGTAGCTATGTAAATGTAAACGGCGTTTACTGCATTCTCTGTGGTCAGAGGGTCAAAGGATACTGTGTTACTTTTATGATTTGCTTATAATATACCTAAAGGCTTAACATAATTAACACGTTCAATGCCGGGAGCCCTCCTGGAGAGTTCACTTAAGTTGCATATGGGACGCCCGGAGCCCTCGCGGAGGGCTCATTTTAAATGTAGGTTTTTCTTTGCGTATTCGGAATTTAAAACTGTAAAAATAAAATCTGTAGTATATTTTAACACGATTTCAAACCTAATGCTGGTGACACTCCTCGAGGGTTAACTTTAGCGCAAATGCCGGTGACCCTCCTTTTTTTTTTATGGAGTCAACTTACAATATGTATGGCGGCATGGCGTATGAGCTCTATGAAAAATGGGTGGAATCGAAAGTGTTAAGGGTGCGAAGCAAGTCTTGATAGTGGTTTGTTCAGAATGGACTATTGTAATCGGCAGACGTAAGGTAGGGCGCCCTCAGGCTACGTGGAGCGACGATCTTCGCAGGGTGGCTGGTAGCAGCTGGATGAGAGTTGGCGGAAATCGAGTTGTATAATCAGCCTATAATGTCCCCACTTCTGGGACACAGGCCTCCTCTTTGTGAGAAGTGTGCCGTAATCCACCACGCGGGCCCATTGCGAGTTGGTAGATGTCACATGTCTTCGAATTTTTGGTTCTAGGACATGCCGGTTTCCTCACGAGGTTTTCCTTCACCGTTTTGAGAGCAGTGGTGCTACCTACGACCTACAACTTGTAAGTCGCGGCGGATACCACTGGGCCACCACTGGTTTTAAATCTATTTATTTATTTATTTATCCAGTTGAATGGCGTGCAATAGGAGAGGCCTATGACCAGCAGTGGACCGCTATAGGGTGATGGCGATGATGACTACTGTATCGTGTGTAATGTGAGTTCATTTTTGTCAACAGACAATAATTAAATATATCAAATTCGAGCCACTACACTCTTAATATGATTTTCAAATTTTTTATTTTAGAAAAAGAGAGCCGTACGACTAAATATCTAAATGTTATTGTAAGAAGTAGGTAGGTACCGTTCCTAATTTGTGTTTTAGATATTGCAACTTGAAATCACCAAATAAAAATGCATTAGTTTCGTATAGCAAAAAGGTCGGACAAAACTGAATTATTAATAATTGTGTTGTGCTTCTGACCCAATATACTAATTTGGTATATCTTGCGCTGAATCTATTACAATAGTTGTTTTGTTGAGAATATTTTTCATTATTCTTATTCCCCCCTCCTGTCTTTCACATCATGTAATGCAAGGTAATTTTTTTGCAATTGACAAATAATTTCGATGGCCGCAATTTATTATGCAAAGATCAGAAATTAAATAGAAAAGCGCGTGTTGAGAGAGATACCTAACTCCAGATCATTGAATTCAATCGTTTCAACGTTACCATTAATTTAAAGAATATTCACAAAACTAATACTGGTTATAGACATTGATGTAAATCGATGGTTATAGATAGTGCTATTCATGAAGACTCGCCCCACCCCATTCTGCTCCGTACTAAAGTACACTAGTGATATTCTGTAAAAATCTCACGGTGATATCTTAGGTGAAGTGAGCTGTCATTCCACCAGCGATTGACACTATTAGCAGCTCACTTCACCTATGATATCACGGTGTGATATTGACAGAATAGCATTTCTGCTCACAGTGCAGTAATCACGGAGTGGGGCGCGTTTTCGTGAATGGCACCAAATAACAAACTCAAAACTCTTCCTGTCATTACAGAAATGAACACAAGAAGTACCTAACTTATAAGTCTAACTCTTAATACAGAACAATGTAACCACCTAATTACTCGACATTGTAAATTACATTGTCATTGAGGCATCGTTTCCCAACAATGTTTATACTTGATGTGAACCCGCCGCGGGATTGATTACGTCACAGAGATTATGAATAACACAGAACGCGGTACCTACGTTAGTTTCGGTAGCTAAATTACAGTGTAAATTGTAATTGTATTGTTAATTTATAATCCTAGCAACACATGTTAATATCTCATAAGTTTGTCTGTGTTCTGTATGTGGAATGGCGTTAATTTTACTAATGAACTTTGAATAAATTAGATGTTGTGACGTTTGAAGGGAATTTGTCACTGTCTATGTTGGGGGTTTTATGGTAATTACGGTAGGTATGTTTATCAGCCGTTCTATTTTGTAAAAATCTCACCCTGTGAACTTAAGTGAAGTGAGGTGAGCGTGAAGTGAGCTGTCAATAGTGTTAATCCCTAGCATCAGGAGGAATGATAGCTCACTTCACTTATATATGTTTTCACAGTAAGAATTTTATAACTAATCGGCTTAATTTTCCGGCTACAAAAATATAAAACAATTACGTAGTTGAGGATAACAGACTTATCTACAAAATGGTTCGTAAAGTTCTTTGTTTTATTTTTCAAAGCGTAATCTGTTCGTCATTAGTGTTATTATCTCCTTTTAGATATAATCTACTTAGACGAGAAAAACAAAACCAACTCGACTTTTTCGTTTCCATTTAATTTTCTATCCCAGATTTCAGTTAAGCTCCCAACAAACCACAATTAACTGTCGGCACCCTCGTACATCACAGCCACAACTGAAGCTTGAAAAATGAATTGGTAGGTGCAGATAATTAAATCAGTAGCCATGGAGTAAAGCGTGCCGGCGGGGCTAAATGCCCAGGGACGAGCGGGATCAGGCGTGCCAATCAAACAAACTGATACAGATTGATGTCCCGCCCGTCTGTGCTGAAAATAACGGGACATGCATTAACCATGACTACGCATTTATTGGACGAATTCGGATTGAAACGGTTCGCCAGCGCCGATTAGCGGATCAAAGGACTATGGGATGCAAATATTTTGTTTAGGACTTTATTATGGACTGATTTTTCGACGAGCGTTCTGCGCGGTGATTGTGTAACACACATAAAATTGCAATCGATCGCAATGTTCGATCGTTGGTGAGCAGAAACATTTTTCAAACCTATGCAGCTATAGAAGCATGATGAACAGTGTGTAAAGTTCACTCATCCTGTGTAGAAAAGGGAGGAACCTCCGACCAGACGGGTGTAGACACAACACCCGTCGGTCGGTGGGCAACTGCCCGACGATTGATGTCGGGAATTTGTATACATCAGACAACAATGACGTCACGCGAAAATCAACAGACGAGTATCAACTTGTTTGTCGATTTTAGCGTGACGTCAGTTTGATGCGTAGTTCGCATGTGGCGTTGTAGATGCCGCCACAAAGCAATGGATTAGTGCAGTGTCACGCAATTACTGGTAATCTGTGTGACAGGTTTTCCTAATGCAGATACCAGTCTCACACAAAGGATTTATCAGATCTTGTAATCATTATATTTTTAAGGCGCCTTTGTGGAGGAGAAATAAAATGTTTTTTTTTATTTCTTATTGCGGTGCTGGTTTGTTTGTAAAAAGGAATGTTAAACCATAGTAGGTAAAGATTATAGTTCTTTCATTGCAGTACCTGCCTCGCAAAGACCTTTGGTGTGGCGGAACGAAGTGTATAATTTCTCCAATTGAAAGGCAGGATGCTCCAGCCCTATTCTTTATGAATCTGATAATATTATATATCTTTCACATATACGCAAGGATGATTAAACTGTTTCCTATTTATTTGATAATTGGCCTTCTATTCCGCGTATTTTGATGAGAAGCTTGGTAGTCTTCTTGGTAGCTTAAAACCGAAAGCATTAAAGGGTCTAAAATAGACGCTTACATCAAAGTGGGTTTGGTTGGTTTTTGCTAACCAAATACGTTTAATTATGCAAAAAGATACACGATTTGCAACGCCTTTTCAAAGATTATCCTTATTACGTAATCTTTTTAAAGCAAACTGTTATTAATCATATGGAGCAAAAAATTGTTTAGACTTTTTTGTTCTGTTTGAATTTATTCTTATGTAATGTTAATCGTATTTGTAAACAAAGATTACTTAAGTATGATATACGATGTTATCTGATGATTCTGAGAATTTGCATCCAAATTAACGAAGTCATTTAGAATTTAAATAAACTTGCATTTAATACAAAAAGGTAAGGTATTGTTAGGTATCGGTACCTTGATTATTTATTTAAAAAGAAACAAACAAGAAGTTTATCAAGCAGGTTTAATTAAATATCTAAATACGTCGTTGGAAGAAGGCGAAAACATTTTTCTATGTACGACCTGTGCTCGACCTTTACGTTTTCGTGTACCTTTTTCTTTCGTTGGCTATAAATGAAACCCAGTACCTATATTAATACTTACAACGATTAAGAATTTTCGTGCAGCCTTTATTAGTTATCGTGTTTAGTACCTGGTCGACCGAGCTCAGCTCGGGTGAAAATAGAGAATGCTCAGTTATTAGTATATGATTGTTAATACGAATTCCATGGATAGTACATACTAATTCCATGCTGCCATGATAGTAGGTAGCCATCTTGTTCTAAGCGTTGGGCGACCAAGCTCTGCTTGGGTGGAAATACGGAGAAACCGAATTCTCCCAGATGTGAGACCTAGCGAAATCTATTTTTCACCCCCTTAAACATTGCAACTTCCATCGAAAACGTTAGAGCTGTTTTCGAGAACTTGTTATATACAAATATTTTAGGATCCATGAGCTCGATACTTATGCGGGTGAAACCGCGGGGCGCAGGTAGTAGAATATATTTTATGTCAAAACAACAAATTTCACGCGGGTGCTGGAAGCTATTTGTCAGAAAGGACCGCCATAAGAGAGCGACTGGAGCAGACTTCCCTTAGGTACCAATGGCGAAGCTGAAAGAGACGAGATAAAACTTTCAAACTGCTTTGACAAATAGATACAGTTTTAAGTAAAATGAGACATAGCTGAGCCTCCATTTATTTCATATTTACAAACAGCAAATATTTCTTCATTAAATACACAGAAAATAAAGTAGTTGGTACGACTATTTTTCATAACTTAGCTATTCAGTAAAGTTGTATTCAGATTTCTCAACGTCTTTATTCGAAACTAGCATTACTTCGTCCGAAATCGATTCATTGGAAAGTCACTTACTCGAAATTGAATTCGATTGTTCATTCGTAGTCTAATAGAATACCCTTGGAGGTTTAATCAAAAGATTTGTAATAAGTTTTGTTTACGGTCTCACAGCCCAGTTTCGATTACTGCGGACTGCGGTTATATTTTGTAACTTCATTAAGGTTATGAATTACAATTAATGTCGTGTTCAACAATAGAGGGCGCTGTCAAGTGCTGAGATAATGTCGGGTCACGACAGATGGACAAACCTTCATGGCACTGCGTTTCAAGGTTCATGTCAAATGTCATGACTGGAATGCCGGATCAACAGGTACAGTTGCGAATAAATTTAAATAGATCGGATTAGAAGTACGTAAGGATATTTTTAGTCATACTTATTTGCTCATTGCTTTGGATTGTCAGCCTTTGACCTTTATTATGTAACTAGTGACTGACAGATTTACTATTTGTTTGAGTGGAACTGAGTTAGTTTACCATTTCAGACCCATTATTTATTTGTACAGTTGGAGGGGCTTGTGGCTAAGTAATAACAGCCGCATGGGTCAATCAATCAGGTTAAGTTACGCTTGCCGCGGTTGGTCCGTGGATGGGTGATCATCTTTACATACCAAGACCCGTCCGTGCCTCGGAAAGCACGTTATGCCGTTGGTCCCGGCTGTCATTCGTAGATCTTTGACAGTCGTTACGGGTCGTCAGAAGCCAAAAAGTCTGTCAACCAGTCTTACCAAGGGGTATCGTATTACGCAGTAAATGGGTTGTGGAATTCAGATAGGCATTCGCTCCATGTAAATTCTGGTATTCAGCTGCATCCGGTAAGACTGGAAACCGACCCCAACATTTTTGGGAAAAGACTGGGCAGATGATCATTTATTTATAACAGTATTATTTCTAATATTACGCCAACATCTGCCTGCATTTTTTCTTCAGTCGTTTCGACTACGCTTTAATCAATGATGATGGTTTCGGTCAAACTATATCTATAAAAATATAGTTTGACTAAAACCACTGCACCGCCCCTTAGGTAAGTGATGTGCGAGCCGGGGGGGGGGGGGTAGTGCAGGCTGCACATTCGTCAACGCTCACGGCTTCCCACCGCATTTGTCAATGCTGTCCCCCGCCCCCGCCTCGCCTTCCTAAGGCGCGGTACAGCGGTCTCGGTCAAACTATAATAAGAAATCTAACTGGCGCCAAAAGTTTAATGAACCAAACAAAGCAATAATCTAGATACTTTATTGTATTGTTGAAGTATCTAATTGTTGTACAGTAAGTCATTAAGATAACAGATTAATATACGGCTAAGATTTCGCCGCCGATAGCCGCTACTGACACAATTAATAAACACGATTCGCTCCAAATGTTCGATAGTATCGGGGTAGGCGCTAATTTTTAATCACAGGGCACAACGGCGTGTTGTTCTGTTTTATTTCAATCAATAGCTGGTCATTTTAAATACAATACACAAGCTTTTATGTATTTATATATTTAAAAAAGGGCTCATTGGGCATCAAATATTCGTCCGCGTCACTGTCAGTGGGAAAAGTGCCCTAAAGACTGGCAGTATTGCCACGTTGGATGGTAATCCTGTTTCTTTGGCCTTAAAATAGACCAGCCCTCTGCTTACGTGAAGAGTCGGCCAACCGCTTGGTGATGTCCCGAAATATTCTATGAGTACTCGGACCCCATGGCCATATGGCTGAAACATATAGCTCCCAATAAGGTTGTTATAGGTTTTCTGTAACTGCAGAAGGCCGCCCCAGCATAGCCCGCACACTGTATGTTGTTCTTGGCTTGAGTGAGTATTGGTTATTTTGGTGTTATAGAAGATAGGTTCTAAAAACATGAGTAGTTGGTTTTTGTATTATTTTGTGATAAAATTAGATAGCAGAACTACAGTACACTTTTTAAACGATATATTACATAGGGAACACCTAAATGTATCAAACGACCGTTTTAAGTTTGAGTTTAAGCAACACTGGAAAGATTTAATACATTATTGAATTAGGTACTAAACTAATAAGGTTTCTACGGCGTTTCCAGTAAATAATTATTAAACAGTAGTAGTAGTCATAACAAAATACTGTTTCAAGGCGTACTAGAACTAATTAGCAGCCGTCAGAAGTGACGTTTATCGAAAGCTCTAAAATGAGCTTCAGCTTTCAGAAAACGTAATCAAAGGCGGCAATTACTTAATCTTTTCAGAACTTTATTAGGTGTTACAGCTGCTGAAGACAATAGGCGATATCCACGCTTCAACGTATTGAGAGATTGCTATTAATTAATAATTTACATAAACGACAGTACACAAAAGCAGTAACGTTAGTCGGGTATTGGCAGTGTTCAAGGCGAGCATTGTATTGTCTCGACTTAACCAGCCTCTTGCATTGAAGCTTTATCAATGCAAGACGCTGCCAATTACCAGCTAAAACAATATAGCGTTTCTTGGTAATTGAGATGGTACGGTCAACGGCACGTCAGTATTAACTCCTGCAGTGCTATTCTGTAACCAACTCACCGTGAAAACTTAGGTGAAGTGAGCGTGGAGTGAGCTGTCATTCCACAGGGATTGACACTATTGACAGCTCACTTCACCCAAGATTTCACGGTGAGATGTTTACAGAATAGCATGGCTGAACTGTACAAGACGGCGACGACAAAACAAAAATATCTGTCACAAGAGAGACACAATAGATTTTTTTTTCTTATCTACTTCTAAATGCAAATCGACAGATATGCGGATTCTAATGACATTCTCAGTCTGCATACAAAAATTCAATCAAATACCCCAATAGTTTAGACACTAAAACTGGTCAAAGATCGGCAAAACCCGAGCCCGACCCGAGCCTTTGGGCCATAGTCGGCCCATCACTCCAATTTAGTTTCTTTGGAAATATCACTTTTTAATTTCGATGTTAGGACTTATTTCATAGTTTTGAAATACTCCTATGCATTAGTATTAAAGTAAAGTTTATTTATTTGCATAGATACACGTACATGACATAAGATATTTAAAAAAAATGTGATCCTTGTATAATCTACCAGAGATTAGGCATGCAAACATTAATGAATGAAGTAAACGAGTACGAGAACAAAAAAAAAAAAAACGAATTACAGTTCAAAACGAGTACATTTAAATAAGTTATTATGTCGTTAAATTGCATAAATTATTATAATTACCTATTAATTAGAAATTTACACTAGGATAAGCCATTGTCATTTAAGTAATCGTTAATCGAGTAGAAACATTTTTCAATCAATAATGCTGTTAACTTCTTTTTAAAATTGCGTATTATGTCATCTTTTATTTTTTTATTGCTAATTTATTTATTTATTTGCCATATAGTTACAAGGGAGGATCCTCCGACCAGACGGGTGTTGTGTCTGGTGGGCAACTGCACGACGATTGATGTCGGTAGTTTGTATATACACTCAGTCGCGCGGTAAACCCTGCTTGCGCGATGCAGGATTTGTGTAACGTCAGGTATTTGGTGCGTAGTTCGCATGTGGCGTTGTAGATACCGCCACAGTCGTATTTTCGTCTCCAAATTGTATAAAACAACAACTTGATGCTACGAAATAAAAGGCGCTGTCAAAGTCCAACTGCTCTCTTGGATCTGCGACTGTACCGTGTCTGACTTTATCAAGTTGTCGGAAGAGCTTCTAGTGAATGGCGGGATGCACAATGATAACGTTTACTTTTAAAAGTCAATACGCACGATGATATGAATGGCCTTTACAAAATATTGTTTTATAGTTTTAACCCACGCTTGCCTTGAATAATACCTACATGGAAAATAAATTACTGAGAGTAAACAATGAATTTTATTATTATGAAATTCGTTACATCAATTACGATGTTCGTTTATTATTTAATTGTTTAACATTGACCCCAGACGCGTAGGCCAGGCGCAGAACGAATGCAGAACATGCGCGTACGCCCCTATTCGCATACAGTGTGGCAAGTGTTGTGGGTAGATGTACTATTGTTCTAGCTGTGACAATATAAGCATTGCATGGTTATGGCAATTGCGAAAAGGTCTGGGTTTTTTTGTTGCTGTATTACGACATGACTGGAATGGCTCATAGGCCAGATTCAATGTTAGGTACCTACCAACTTAAATGTACGTCTGGCGCACCCTGAACAGTAATCTTGTTATTTTCCACCAATGACAACCCCATTTTGATGTCCATGCAATCACTGTCGATTCCAAGGTTGCCTTGAAGACATCGCAGAGAGCGATAAGGCCGCCCATTGTATGTTTGTAGTGTTAAATGAATTTTTTGCTATGTATTTTCTGGTGTACAATGAAATATATATAAATAAATAAATAATAAGCCCGCTTCCTCTTTGCTGACTGGTTAATATTTAGCAGAGCATGAGCTTTTCTTATAATAGAAGCCGTGCTCCCGTGGTCAGCCTTTGTGCTGCTATAAAATATGTGTGTTTAGCTATAGGTAATGTTTAGCGGTAAATGTATTTTTATAATTGATGAAAAAGTACGAACTAGATAAAATATGGGAGCTACATCTGCCAACAAACTGCTTTGCAGTTTGGCAGAAGTAAACTTTATTGTAAACTTAGGATGTCACCACAAATAGGTAAATGCTTTTTCATTTATTTGTTTTCCATGGGATTATCCATCGGCAAAATGACGAACTTCCATGCAAACTTTCATCCCCACTTTAACCCCTTTAGGGCACGAATTTTCAAAAATCCTATTTTTGTGCTCATTTTCGTTACATAAGTTCTTGGGCAAAATTTCATGCTTTTAGAACAATCGGTTTAGGCTATGCGTTGTCTGTCAGTGCTTCGCCTGCGTGAAATTTCTTTGACCCCTGACAAAAAAAATCTGCTATTCCATACATTATAACGAGCTATGCGAACATAAATGTTGTTTCATTTTTTTTCGCGATTTCAGGGTTTGTCCCATAGTGAAAGTTGTTCGTAGTGATGAGTACAATGACCTCTTAAGAGGATGCAAACGAATTAAATTTTACATTATATTATATGATTTTTAACCGTTAAAAGAAATATCAAGAGGTATGTTCGTGATTTTTTTCTATCGTATCAAATTAGTTCTATTATGTGATACTGAAGATTATTATATACATACTTTAGGCATTATAAAACTTGCGTTTTAACTTGCGTTCCTTAATTATTTAGTACCTATAGATTTCGTGCCGTGACGAGAGTAGAAGAAGATTATGTTTTTACCCTATTCATCAAGCAGTCTATAAGAAATTCTATGAAATCATAAATGTATAATTATTTTAAATGCTTCTGATATGAAAACCATTTCAAATCCCACCTTATAGGGCACTCTAGGGGCAAAGGGAAAATCGTGCATGAGCAATACGCGATATCAAATAGCCCTCTATTTACGACCTCCAATAAAATATAACTGCTTACAGAACCTTTGATTTTTCATATCAGATCTAAATTCCATGATTAAATGCTCGCGTGCCCTTTGTTTTACAACACAAGTTCAAACAAAGCGGTATTAATCAAACGTGTATCGAAATTAATGACAAGAACTGGCTACTGGCCAATACAGTTAGCGGCCCACTCGTATCTAAATTAAATTCATGAATCAATTGTCCCTGTGACAGGTCATTTGCTAAATGTGCTTGTGTTTGTGGGCTATCAGCTGTTATCGTGATTATGTTTAATAACTGGCCTGAATACTTCGGTGGCACTAAGTACAGAGGGTCATTCGTTGGCAATGAACTCAAACTGTCTAATAATACTTAATTGATCGGTGTCATTTGAATGTGGTACTGTTATTATTATGGTTTGTTTATATATAATTAACCAGTTTAATGATAGTGTTAATAGTGTTGAAAATTATCTAATGAAAGCTACTAGTCATTATTTATAATTGATTTCATGTCGAACGAATTATTTCAATCATTCTTCCAGTTTTTTTACGTAACTAGAGAATTAATTGCTAATATAACGCACTGCCAATTAAAGGTTTCTAATATCGGTTTATTTGCAATAAGAAATCAGGCTATACAAAATAATGTATAACGAAATTATTATTTAATTTAATTAAGGCGAGGTTTCACTAAAATTAAGCAATTCTTTTCAAGTATACCTACTCCTAATAAGTATTTCAATGCTAACTCTGCCATCAAACACGTCCTTATTCTTTTGAAATTCGTACTCTGATATTCTTTTGTTCATTACAACGTAGTAAAAGGTTATAAAAGAAGAACACAAAGCAGGCAAATATCAAGGTGATATATTGTGATATTTACGATATTTACAGAGGGTATGTTTGATTCTGCCGCCTCCCATAGATAGTTATTTTCATAAACACGGAGTGTAAATTTGCGATTGTTATCGAACAATATAAATCAATTGGATATTGGATTGTATCAGCGCTTCAGATATTCCAAATGTAGATTGCGCTATAGAGATGTATTGGTCCGTACTTGATTTAGTATTATTTGAAGTTAGTTGATTTTGTAAAAATCTAGGTACCTATTGTTCAAATAAATATTTTGTCGAACTTTCCCGGCTTTTTCTATATGGTTAAACGCTTCATCCCCCTCCAACAAATACCTATATTAAAGTTACATCTTTACGATAGAACTCAGACCAAATAAAAAAAAAGACAGAGCGCTGCGAACAACACAGTGAAGCATGCCAAAACTACACCGCCGCTCTGTGCATACACGCTCACACGCACACATTTACAACCTTTTACAATGACACTACAGTCAAAGTACACCACACAAAGTGCACACGTGTTTACGAAACCGGCTTCAGTTCACTGTTGATAGCGCTCTGTCTTACTTTTTTATTTGGTCTGAATACACGACAATAGGGATGATGCCTGTGTAAAAACAGTAAAAAAAAAGAAATTCTAATTAGTCCGTCAGTCAGATAATAAAAAAATATTAGACATGTATTTTTTGCTTTATCATATTAATAAAAAAATACTTAGGTAAGACGCATTTTAAGTTGGGGAGTGGGGGTCGCTACGTCACAAGTAAGTATAAAATCAACATACTCGTGACGTCATGGCACATTTTAACTCAATGTATCGCCGTTATAAATAAAAAAAAAATCATGTCCAATTTTTTTAGTAACCTCCATTAAGGACTAAAAAAATTTTTAGTCATCATCCCTATTAAAAGTTGCGTACTTTAATGAAGCATAATTACGGGTAGCTCATGTTTAATTACAGAATAAATTATCTAATTGATTATTCGAATAGGTCGAAACTGTCACGTTATCGTGTGTTGTACGAAATAACGTACGAGTCACGACTGCACATAAATTTATGGGATTCAGTCTGTGCTGTTGACTAATTAGTTGTTTTGTTAAATATTCTCAATGTTTACTTAACTTGTTGCTTCCGATTTTATGCGCAAATATACTTTAACCCCCCAATCACCTATTTAAGAATAGAGTTTCGAAAAACCAATTTTACCGAAAATCAACCTCTACGCTTACCGAGTTTATCTTGAATGCTACTGACATCGGTGAAGGAAAACATCGTGAGGAAAACTGGATTTACAGTTAATAAAAGTCTGAAATCGCTGTGGTGTTCCTTCTCTGTATGAAAAGGTGCCTTTGTTCTGCAGTGGACAATAATAGGGGGAAGAAAAATGTCACAAATAAACTATTTTTCTCAATATTATGTGGTTATACAGATATATTATATCTGTTGTATGGTGCTGTGGGTTTGTTCCGTTAGATTTCCTAAAGTAAATGTCAAAGGTATTGCAAGTCTATAGAACCGATATTTTTGGAAGTTAGTCGAGTGCCTTAGTCACGATGCTATTGTGAAAAATTTATGCAAGTTACCGCTCAACAGTTTTCAAACTATTTATGGAATTGAATAAGCATTTGAAGGTTGACACTTAAAAGGTCTGAACAGTAAATGGTTTTCTTTTGACAATGAGGAATTGTAAAATATTCGTTTATTTTGAAATAATGTTTCCAAATATTTGTGAGCAAATAGTGCTTTGTCGTGATTGTGAAGCATGCAAACATGAATTTATTCATACATTTTGAATGTGTTTATGTTTACATAGGTTTTTAGTCATTACGAGTACCTACTTATGTATATAATTTAAAAAAAATATGATCACATGTATATAAAAATTAAATTGGCAGCTCTGGACAGAGAGACGTGGAAATAGAGTAGAGAGGCCTTTGCCCAGCAGTGGGACAGTGATGGCTAACAAAAAAAAAAACACATGTATAGTAATGATACCCTCATTTCCTATTTTTGTATCGCCTTAAATCACACACAGAAACTTAAAAAAGAAAAACAAAAAAAAAAGAAACTGCTTAAAATCCTTTGTTAGGTTACTCAACATAAGTGGGTACTTTTAAAATTGTCGGTCACTGAAAGGCGGTGCTTTTAAAAACCTCAACTGTTAATTATTGAAACTTGCCAATCAAATAACTTCTTTGCATTTATTGTCATAACTAGGCAAAAAAGTAAACAAACAGTTGAATGACTTATTCGAGTCGCTGGTTGAACGAAAACGAGTTGTTTATTTTTTTGATTCTCTATTGTAGTGTCGATCAATCGATCAAAAAGTGTCGGTATACAATGTAGTCGAGTAGGTATCGATATAGTATCGATTGTAGAACGAAATGTTTGAAGAATTATGTAATGGCAGACCTTGGAGCTTGACCCTAATCGTGATCCGCAGCGGTGACCGCGCGTGGTACAAGTGTGAGAGGGAGCGATGATAACTTGTATTATATTTTATTTTTCCTTATGGCCTTGATTGTCCTACCAAGAAACTTCAACTAGATAGATAGATAGATAAAGAGATAGATAGATAGATAGATAGATAAATAGAATACTTTTTATTATGTACATCATAAAAATTACAGATTTAAATTTAGAAATTTTACATAGGGTGACACAACAGGCGGTCTCATCCCTCACTTAAACTAGAATTTTCTTCTGCGCGCAAATTTTGATTTTTAATAAGTCATGGTTGATTTCTTTTGTGAAATTGCTGTGTTCGAGGAAGTCTTTTTCAATATTATATTATGCACTTTATAAAATAAACAAAGGACATTTTCAAACTAAACAAAAAATCGTAGGCAATTTTTTCACGAATTTTAAGGTAACAAACAGGAATCTTTTAAATAACTTAATTGCTCTCTTGTTTTATAACTTACACCACAATAAAAACAACATCTAGGAGTAGTCGTGATCGTATGCATTTCGAGTCATAACTTACGTCCATGTTTACGTCCAGTTCAAAGCCTAGAGTGCCGTGACAGACAACTGAAAGTGTTACGAAGGGCACACCCCGGTAAAAGGCACATGACATAATAAATTGTCACATGTTACGGAAATAGGCTCACCTTGAACTTTTGTACAAGTTACAGAGATAAATGGACTATTTTGTCTAAAACATACATGTGCATACCTAATTGAAACTTACAACAATTTGACAGTTCTTTTGTGAGTTTTGACATTAACTAATTGTACCTTACGTGTATGTTTCCTCATTGTTGGTTTACAGATAATTATTTGGCTAAGATATTAATTACTGCTTGTGTTTCATGGAAGGTTACTAATTAGGTCTGGTTTCGAACTAATATGGTTATTATGGCCATATTATATGACCTGACCAAGATTATGTATGAACAGACTTGCACTTAGACACACCGTCAGCCACTCGAAATTGTACCACGTTGACAATCTTTACTATGTGTTATAATGGGGGACCTGGAGCTCTAAAATACAGGCCTAGGCTTAGTTTAGACTTCAGATCTCTCACAAATTACAAAATTTTGTCAAAATATCTGTCAACTTATTATGTATAACCAGTATAAGAATGTAATTTGTGGAGATAAATAAATTAATGTTTTTTTTTTTTTTTTTTTTTTTTTTTTCTGGGCTTTAAAAGAGACTGCGACCTCTGAGTTTGTTTCGGCCTTTCTTCTCAGAGTAGTCAGATAGGAAAAGCTGAACTCATCTGGCTTATTTTTAATATTTTTTAAATATGACGTGTAAAAGTGATTCCGATATCCTATTTACAGAATAAACAATTTCATTTCATTTCATTATAAAATTGATTGTTTTTAATTCTACATATCCGCAACGAGATTTTGACTGACGTCATTACGTTTTTACGAAAGTTGAGTGATAATGTTTTGGCAATGTCAATGTTTAATGATTCAATAACACTCCTGACCTCTTGTTTGAAGGTGATGGGACTGATGCTTACTTTACTATTTGTTTTGTCTTAAAGAATCTGGCTACGCAGGTTTCTCATCTTCAAAATTATAATTACCTACAATAGCAACAAAGTTTGTTTTTTAAAGTTTGAATAAGTATAGGTACTTGAATTTCAGGTCACTGTGGCCACAATTTTCAACATTTCTTTTGGTAGTTATACCTACTTAATCATTATAATTTTTTTTGGTGGTTGTGTTTTTTTAGTAGGAAAATTACCTTATCTGGTCATATGGTGGTAAGCAATGACCATTATTTATGAAAAACAGCAACACAAAAGGAAACCCGATATTTAATTATTTATAGGAATTTTTGTTGAAAAACTATTGTTCAACTAGGTACCTATTGTATAGAGCATAGTCATCTACAACTTCTTAGACTCCACATGCAACATTGAACTTTAAAATCAATCAATTAAAGTTCACAATGCATTCCAGAAGGTTCCATGGATAGTGAAACCGGTATTGCACGTAGTTACAGTACAGTCATGCACAGTCACAGCATTTTCTCACGAAGATGGTGAACAAAAACAGGCAGAAAAACTTTTGTCGACTAAAAAAAAACAGTGATTTGCTGTATTTTTTACTGTTTCCGAAGTTTTGTATTACTTAATTAAATAACTGGTATTTCCTTGGCAGGTATTGAGGGCTATTTTAGTATCAGAAAAATGTACAAAAACCAAGCATTGCCTGGTACCTACCTATTGTTACTCTAAATGTCTGTGAAAACAAAAGCTTCTAATAAAATTATTTATAAGTCATATTATTACACATATTTTTTTTTTTCCTATTCTAGAGACTGGCTGACAATGATATTTTTTTATCACGAAAGCATTGTTTTTATTTGTATCGATATATTATCCAAATAAACGAACTGTTACTATTGCAGATGAAAGATAATGTGAAAAATTTGACAGCTAAATTCCGTTTTTTCTTTCTTCAATAATCTTTATTGCTTTTAAGATGTGTTATTGTTAGACTAATATCAACTTAATAGCATTAATTAACCTTAACGACGTACGAAATTAATATGCAAGCATGAACGTAAAGGTTTTGGCGTTTCATGCCTCGTTTATCTCACGATTTTGACACAAGATGACACACACGCGTCTAAAAGGCCAAGGGTTCATAGGTTATCAGTGTGTCTTTAGTAACATTAATCTTACCTGGCATTTCACACCTATTAACTGTCATTATGTATATATTCACGCCTATAGATCTCGAAAGAGTAGGCAGTAGTTGACTTATAGGCGCCTGCACCCGATGAAAACCCGTGAGACTCGTAAACGCAAAAAAAGAACCCATTTCCAAAAAAAAAAAACGTATTGTTGAAGCTAACTTTAAAACCACTATCAGAACTTAACCAAATTTATATGGGACCACCTCAGGAGTATACTTTCAAACAAAAAAAGAGTTTTCAAGTTCGGTCCACAATTGATGAAAATATCGATGACAATACATCAATCAATCTGCCTAGCCTTTTCCCAACAATATTGGGGTCGGCTTCCATTCTAACCGGATGCAGCTAAATACCAGTATTTTACATGGAGCGAATGCCTATCTGACCTCCACAACCCAGTAACTTGGTATAATACCCCTTGGTAAGACTGGTTATCAGACTTTCGGGCTTCTGACGGCCCGAAACGACTGTCAAAGATCTACGAATGACAACCGGAACCAACAGCTTAACGTGCTTTCTGAGGCACGGAGGAGTCTCGGTATGTACAGATGGTCACCCATCCACAGACCAACCCCATATATCGACTCGTTCGGCTGTTATTACTTAGCCACGAGCTTCTCCACCTCCTTGCATTTAAAATAATGCATACAGACGAAAATATAACCTCCTCCTTTTTATGACTCGGTTAGAAATATTGAATGTCGTCCAACATTAACCCCGATTTTTTTTTATCAACGACATTCTCTCAATGACTGAAAAGGAGTAGGTATATAAGGATCGTTCTGCAGTTTTTGCCAACCCCTGAGTCAGAAATGAGACTCAGAAATTGGATTTCTGAGTCTTTGTGTGTGTGTCTGTGTGTTCCTGTGTGTGTATGTTTCTGTGTCTGTGTATCTGTGTGTCTGTTTCTGTGCCTATGTGTCTTCTTGCCATTTCTAGACTCTTCTTGAAGTCCCTTGAAGTATTTTTTCGCGTAGCTATTAATTTCAACTTACAAACTGTAAACATTTACCTGATGGTAATAATTCTAGTTAAGATACGGAGAAATATCATGATACTAATTATAAAGTAACATGATCCAACCGTTGTTTCTGAAGGAAACTTTAGGGTTTACTTACCTTTAACATCTCTATTTGTCTGTACTTTATTTGGGAAAACATGGACTACCTCGAATTATCTAAAGGTAAGATATTTTAACTAACAAGGCTACAAATATTTCATTGTTCGATAGCAGTTTTTTCTTTTCTGTATAGTTTTTGTTGTACTTTTTAGGATTCCGTACACGAAGGGTGCCAAAAGGAACCCTATTACTATGCCTCCGCTGTCCGTTCTTCTATCAGCGAGCTGTAATCTCATGAACCGTAGTAGGTAGACAGTTGAAACTTTCAACGATTGCGTATAATAAAATAAAAAAATAAACAAAAATGAAGTGGGTCAACAAAAGTGTTTATTTAAATAAAGTACAAATTTAAAAAAAATGTAGTGTTAACTATTGTACGGTGGGACGCAACCCTTGTGCGAGTGACTGACTCGCACTTGGCCTGTTTTTTTCTGTTTTTTTTACATCTACATAGCGTGTACAGACTTCTCTGCCCAACAACAGGGAATAACAGCGTGATGTTATTGTAATGTTGTGTGACCGACTTCAAAAAGGAGGTTCTCAATTCATTTTTGTTTGTTACTTTGGTAGCTTAACTTAGCTTGCGTAGTTTTTGAGTTAGTTTCAATAATACGTATTTTTCGCACTTAGTCTATGTGGATGATGTTATAATAACTTCCTGTCACTGTTATTTACATAGCAGGTAGTGGTATTCGAATTTGTGTGGGGTATCACAAAATGATATATGAAAATTAGAACCAAAGACACTGACTTCCGAAATCAAACTTATGTTTCACTTGATTTTACATTCTGTGATTACTTCCTCACACACTGACTTATTAATTGTAAAATTTTAGGAAAATCGTCTACTTTTACAATATTCGTAAATATCTGAGCACCATATCACATAATTCATTTATCTGTCGTTGTTTCATTTTTAATTCTTTTTACCTATTGTGGTATAATAATTTTATTCTAGGTGCATCTTATTCACCTATACAAATAAAGTAAACCATTTTAAAACAGTAACGGTGGAGTTTCTTGCCCATTCCATTTCTCTATACGAAAACTACCTTTTGGAAGGGGCCTAGAATCGATTAATTTTTATTGTAAATTTTGACGTTCAAAAGGGTCTTACAAAGGCCTATTTGAAATTATAACGGTTTTTTTTTCAAATTCGTTTGTTTTTTTGAACGTGTAACTTGTTTTTTCAAAAATTATGTTACCTATGATACAATAAGGTAAGGTAAACATTTCAGTTTCACTACAATATCATTAAACGTAAATTACATTTAGAGTACATTTTAGTTATTAGGGTTCGCGAACCGAGTCGGGGACATTAATTAACACTGCAACTAACGTGAAGCTTTGTTTAACAAACGCATTACACGATTTAGTCTTCGCTTTGGTAACGTTCTGAACAACGACGTAGAGAATATGGAAGTGGTTTGCATGTACCTGAAAAATAATGCTAGGAATTACCCTAAGAGCACAGGCTCTTAGGGTAATTCCTAGCACGTAATTCGTGTGCACAGGCACACGATGCGTTGCGGCGCCACACCGCAAAGATTTCATCGCATTAGCTGTCACACGGACGCTGCGGCGCCGTGCCGCTAAGCGCGTAAATTGTTATCTGTCAAATATGTGTGTTTTTGACAACGCACAAACAACTGAGCGGTGCCGCTCCGGTGTCGCAACGCGCACATCTCTCTCCGCCTCGTCTCGCGGGCTGCAACTCCGGTGTAAGTGCGGTGCGATGCCGGAACGCACCGTGTGATATACCATGGATATTTGTATTTGGATTTTGCATTTTTTACAAAAGAAACGCGTAAAACAATGCTCGTAATATGAAAGACATAATAAATGAAAATACTGGCAATACTAATGCATAGTAGTATTTTGAAACTATCAAATAAATCCTTGCATCGAAATTTAAAAAGGTGATTAAACAAATTAAATACGATGGGCCGACTATGGGTTTTGCCGATCTTTGACAAGCTGTATAGTGACTAAACTATTGGATACATTTGATTAAAATTTTGTATGCAAACTGGGAACGTCATTACACATACGAAGTTAATTTATTGTCGTATTGCCGTCTCCACCTTGTTTAAGCTGTTTATGAGCAACTAAAAGAATTAGCTCTGGATAAAGTGGGGTGGAAATAGCATCGTCGACGAGTAGCCACTACAAGGAATTTAATTGACTGTTGTTCTTTCGAGAAAGCAATTACAACTGCATTTGGCATGACGTTTAACAGAAGACAGTGGCGGATTCAGGATTGTCGTTTGGGAGAAGCTTGACCCCGAGGGAGAGGGTGGGTTTTAGCAAAGCAAATACTAAAAAGCACACAACATTTTGTTTTGCGTTACGCTTATAAAGACTCCTCGGATTACTTTTCGAAAATATCTCAATGTAATTCTCGAAAATGTAATACTTATTAAAATAAGGATAATTGATGGCGATAATACCTTAGGTAGTGTAATGCTTGCTAAAAAGTTTAATTAGAATAATATCAAGTTCACTTTAAGATTCGTCAGGGAAGAACTCGAGGCTTTTGGGGGGCTTGAGCCCCTTAGACCCCCGCTGGGTCCGCTACTGACAGAAGATATAATAATAAGTAGATAGAAGAAGATAGTTATTGGGTTTTTGTATCTAAAATTTCTCGGTAGCAGAACGAAGTTTGAATTTGTCCTCGATCAATGTAAATAGGCTCGCCTATTACATGGGACTTAAACATAACTGGCGAAATTTGGGTACCGGTATACCTGTGCTCAACGCTTCGGAGAAAAAGGCGTGATATTGTGTAATAGAACCGTCTTCAACAATAACCTCCAGTGAAGCATCTCCGTAACATTAGTTGTGGATTGTAAAAGTAATTTACTTTCTGTTTTATATGTTTCCGTTGTTGTTTTACACATTTACAGCAATAAAAAGCTAAGAGTACTCTTTTACTCATTATTGTTTAGAATGGCAGATACTTAAGTAGAAACTATTGCGAACGCTACAAAATGAATAACAGAACTTTCTGCACGTTTTGCATTATTGAATAATAAGATATCCAAGAAAACGGTTATATTATATTAAATTGTAAGTAATAATTGTTGTTTTATTGTTTAGACACGAGTTGAAAGCGGTTAAACAGAAGGTTAGACTATCTTGTTTAATCGTAGTAAAGCATAAACTTTCACGAAATAGAGACACGATTCTCGAAACATCTACCGATTCAATGTTTCACACTATTATGATTTAATTTAACTTCTTCAACAGATTCAAAGTCTTTGCTCTTGCTCTTGCTATGCTATTGCTATATACCAACAGAGCCTTTTGGAGCCAGCTAGTGCAAAATGCCTAAGCTTCGTCACGGTATACAACCCTATAAATGCAAGTAAATAATTCCATAGAGAAATAAAACAAAAGCCGTACGATGGTAACCACATCCAGTCAAACCATTAGCTGTTCGGATCTACGCGAGCGAATTAAAGTATTTGTAGTGCGCTCTCGCTCTGTGTACCGAGCGCGGTGATACCTAGCTGACTGCAAGCACGACGCATCTCACGGCGCTCAAACTCATCGAGGCAAAGGCGAGGCCACAAAGAGAGGATTTAATGTACTGGAGTAACGGGAACAGGAAATTGTATGAGTTTTGGTTCCACGTCCTTTTCGTTTTGGACGGTAATACTACTAAAGGTATCAGGTGAAACTCGTACCTAAGAGATGTTAAGATGATGACAAAATATGATTGAAAAGTATGGTTTAGTGGTTGCTTGGTACCAGCCATTTGTAATGTCTTAATGCTTCAAGCATAACTCTACGCACACATAGCGCTAGACGCTTAATGATACTCGCGTAGTGCTGCACGCCTAACGCTACGCGCGTAGCGCTAGCGACACATAAAACAATACGCGCTTAGCGCAACATTTGAAACACTACGAGCGTAAGACGCACGATCTGTTTCGCCACTAAATAGTTTGAAAGATGTATTATTTCATTTAAAATTGCATTACCTGCACTATTACGACCATGAGCCCGAACAATACTAATTATTGGCTAATATCCAAACCACATTAAAGTCGAAGCCGCAGCAATTATAAAGATATCGATCCTGTCTGGCTTTTAGTACTTAGCTGCTATTTTTGTTCGTGTGATTAGCCGCAATTAGGTTCGCGCCAGTAAGCAAGCTTCGTAAGAACAGCTGTGAAAGGGGAACGGAAAATACAAGGGCCACGAATAAATAGCTAGATTGGGTTTAACATTGTTTAATGCGATGTACCGACCGATGCCTGTATTGATCGGTATTTAGGGCATTTTAGTGCATTCAATATTATCTATTATAGCACTTATAAACATGGAAATCAATATTAATAATAAGCTGGACCTTGAAGACGTCTCTATAATTTTACAAAATTTAATAGGAACCTTGCTAGATTAATATTCCAGAAAGTATTGCTTAATAAATAAGTTATTCTTTGTCATGAGTAAGTTAATAATTATTTTTCAGAAACGAATAATTATAGAAGAATAGAGTGTCGAATTTCTGAAAGAATCTGATAATCCTTTACTTGAAAAGCAGGTGTAACAGACCGAATTTTATGAAACGAATGAAATATATTCGCAAATGCACTCACTGTGCAAGAACCTTTACCGATCCGGTTTTCCGTGTGCACCGTGTGTAAATACGTTTGTTTACGGGATTAATCAGGAAACTGTTTTGTCTCTAAGTCGGGTGTTACTTTACAATTCGACTTTGTAAACTTTGATTGCATCAGATTACTGTGCCGGGTTCCGTATGTGCCGTAAACAAGAATTTATGCTGATTTGATCGTGTGGTTTTGAATTGGAAGGTGGTTTTAGGTTTTGTGTTAGGAAATTATTAGAAAGTATGAAGACGATAGTGTTGTTTAAAAGTTGCTGTAATTTGTAAGGGTGCCAAACAGAACCCTATTACTAAGCCTCCACTGTCCGTCCGTCCGTCTGTCTGTCAGCGGGCTGTATCTCATGAACCATAATAGGTAGACAGTTGAAATTTTAAAGGGGTTCCCATATATAAAACGTTTTTTCAACAAAAAAAATTTTAAGCCGGCAATAATTGCGTGTCGGACTGTGCACAATGAAGGGTTCCGTAGTTGGGATGAATTTATTCAAAGAAAAAACTTAACATTGTAGTTCAAAAACATGTTCTCCCATAAATTCCAACTGCAAATGTAAGTTTGTACGCACAAAATTCAGAGATTTATCATGTTATTTTAAGAACATAGACTTCTTATAGGTTTTGCTGTAATCTATAAGTAAAGAACCATACTCAATATATTTTTCAAAATTTCAAATTGGCTGTGACAGTCGGACAGACAGCCAGCCAGCTAGACACACGAGTGATCCTATAAGGGCTACGTTTTTTCTTTTTGAGGAACCCTAAAAATGTAGTGTTAAATTTTGTACAGTGGTACGGAACCCTTCGTGTACAGTACGACACATCTTAGATGTAGCATCGACTAAATTCGTAAAACCGATCACCATCCGAACTGAGAGCGTCTTCAAAATCACCAATCTTTATTACTGCTTTAGGTGAAAATTATCTTTACAAAAGCAATAACTTGCAAAGTCATATTACCAAGTACATTCGTACAATTGACATGAATGAATGCAAATTTCTAAATTGTGTCGTACCATATAATTTTCTAATAAACATTTGCTTCCGATAATAACAGTGTTTGCTTCCTCTTCCAAGAGAAAGCCGTAGTAAGTAATATCACATTAATATGTAAAATCAATTTCTTTTGTAGGTTACTTTCTGTAATAAAACTGTAATCACGCTCATTACACTTGTCGTATAAACTTTTACTTCTAATTGAATTTTAATTGTACAAGAGTTATCAATCTGCCTAGCCTTTTCCCAACTATGTTGGGGTCGGCTTTCAGTCTTAACGGATGCGGCTGCTTACCAGTATCTTACCTACATGTAGTGACACGATACCCATCGAAACTTTGAGTTTTCATAGAGAGCTTTAAGGTTCGATTGCCATATAAGTAAAATGAAAAAGATATTACATCTTTTTCAAGAAAGGCAAACATAGGGCGCCAGGCGAAGTTAGGGCAGTTGACGGTATGCAATATAATTCTCATAAATTCTACTCATGCTTAGATCATTAGAGCTATTAGCAATACAAACAAAAGTTGATCCATAAAACACATTACCTACCTACGTATATAAGTGTAATCAAAAGGTCAACAGCTTTGGCAACTGTAATTAAATATGCGATTACAGTAGTTTTAATACCTTTACACTCCATAAAGATGTCAAATAAATCATTTGTTGTGAAAACTTTATCACCTTACGGTACCTACGTACTTAGATGCAATTACACTCGAAAACCTTGGATAATAGAGATAACTAGTAAAGATAAATTGAACTAGTGTTCTAAACAATCGTTAATTACTATTGTAACATATGGAAAACTTAATAACGCCTTTGAATGGACTTTATATGCTCTAATTCAAAATGATAATCTACCATAATTTATTTCATTATGAATCTATTCCACAGTACTTTAAACTCGACCACATTATTTCTGGAAATGAAAGTTAAACTATTCGTTTTAGTTTGGGTTTTATAATGTAAAACATTCCGGCCGAGCCCGTACGTACGTTTTGTTAGAAATTATTGCACTCGGATACTTGAATTTACGTATGCGGTAAGCTCTCGGAATGGGTTTTATCTTGCTAATTGCACAAATGAGTTATAGTCTAAAATAAACGGGAACGTATTTTACTAATTAGTCGTGCAGTTAACTTACGGATTAGGTCGTCCCTGATATTAAAATATGTCTCAAAATTCTGTTTCCCTTTTGCGAATTTAAAGAGAAATTTCGTGTTATTCCGCCAAGGATCAACATAAATGCTTTTGGCGAAAGTTTCTTGCGCAAAATCGAAAGAAAGTAGAACCTTATAAAGTCAATCGCATTCATCTACAGATTTGACAACATCGTGCTTTCTGCATTCAACAAAGGTTGATAACACCGCATTTACTTATTACGTTATCGAACGGACGGTCGGCCATGACTCGGAATGCATCGGAAAGTTATTGACTTTTGATAATGAACGAAACCAGTTTGCGGCGAGCTGACCGAGAGCCCGCGGCCTCGTTCAATACCAGATGGACTTACCACGAAGTAGTCCCTATGCCCAAAAAATCCCTGATGCTGCATACATTAACATTTCTCTTAAAGCCTACTCGCGACCACCGCATAACGGACGCGAAGTGTAAAGCGCCCTGTCCATACAACCAGCTTATAATCGAAACTCACCGCGACTTTGGTAAAAGGCAAGTTTATAGTAAGCGACAGGTCTCCAGTTTGTTGGCAGAATTTTGCCGTAACCTCTTAGTGGAAGTAAAAACTGATAATAGGGAAAATTATAAAGTCAATTTTACTTGATAAACCGCGGGCGCCCAGGAATTTTATGGTCAGGAATTCACTATAACAGTTAAATTTTATGACCTCGTTACCTTAAATAGGTTATCTTGGTGGTTTTATTTGTTGCTATTCTATATTGAGCTTTTCATTATTTCTTTTGTAAACATTTATTAAGTTCTTGTGGTTGATTTTTAAGTTGATTTATTTTGTTGACACCGCAAAGCTAGATTAAGACTCTAAGAAGTAGAAATAAGAAACTTTCTACTTCATAGAGTTATGGTTGTGACGTAAACGGCAAGAACATAGTGCGGCGCCATATCGGGCTTAACATCGTCACGTATGCACTAACCCAGCATGTAATAAGCATTTGAAATATCAGCCAGTAAGTGGGCGCGTATAAATAATAAAATTACTCGACGCGGAAAGTTGTGGTTAAGAGATCACGAAAAGTTTCGCAAAGTGTTCGCTTGTCTTTGACAACGCAGATTTGTTGAGCAAGATGTTAGAAACGTTTTGTCGCTTTTTAATTTTCCTTTTTCCATAATGTACGCAACAGATCACGTCCGAATTTGGTTTGGTTATAGAATTGATTGCGATAAGTACTTGATAAATTAGGCAAGCAGCGGTGGGTTTGTGGACAGTGAGCGATAGGTAGCTCGCCGTCCGATAAGGACCAGGCTCGGGTCGACGGCGCGTTGTGTTCCACGCGCGCCTAAAAGAGATGTCAGCACCAACTGACGGGATCCGTTAGGGCCAATGCCTGCCAGGGTTGCGAGTTTGTTTGAAAGGGATATCGTGGCCCTGGCACACAGGCAACGGAAGGAACACGGGTGGGTTTTAGTCAGTAAAAGTCTGACACGCCCTCCCGCTCCGCCCAGAGCGGGAGAAATTATTTGATAAATTCCCAACCTCAAAAAAAAAACGAAAGGCAAGCAGCGAATGGGATTTGAGACCATGTTGTATTTTACGCCTAGCAGTTGGTACAAATTTTTGCGCAGCGCAGCATCAGCGGCAACCGCGGTGTAAATTAGTTGTCTTTGCTTATTCACTGTTTATTTTCTCTTAGCAATGCAATTAACACTTATAATTGTGTTTGTAATTATAAGAGCGAACACAGAAAAGAGAAGTAAACAATCATTGCTTTTGTTTAGCTTACATTATTCTAGGATTTTATTTTCTAAATGAACTTGTATTTTCTTTGTTGTTAAAACTGTTTTATTTTTCCCGAACAGTATTATCGCCCATCTAAGATGATATCGATCCAATTTGCAACATTGTTTATTATTGTTGTATTTTTATACAATTTGATCTACCTCATTATCACACAAAAAGAACATCAATAAGTGTTGTTGCGGTAGTAAAGTAACTCTCACAGTAATGTGACGTTAGTAGCGTATGCGCATGTAAAGTGGCGATGCTCCGAGGAGATTATGTTATTTATCTAGTGAGGGGAACACAACGCGTCACTTTCTCGCCGCTTCGGGAAGGAAGCCATTGTTCTTCGCCCGGAGGCGTCCGCGTCGGATTTATCATAGGACATCGCTCAGCGCGTACACATTACACCTCGCATTTACATACCTGCAAAATTTTAGCTAACGATGAACATAACAAGTTTGTTATTCAAATTCACGTTATCGCAAACGCTCTAGTCCAGTATACAATGCACGAAAGCTCTAATAATGTATTCATAGAGGAAACTGTATTTCGTTAATGACAGTATTTGAGTTAACATCGCCGGGCGGACGTTTTAAACGCGCACCGTGTAATTTTCTTCGAGCGGACAATTTGAAAATTGTCTAGTTTGGATGAAAAAGATATTTCTCGCTGAGAATTTCTCGTCTAGCAATAAACTGTTACTTGTTTAACGTGGATGAAATGAGAGGATGCGAGACGCGTCTAAAGACTAGAGATAGTTTTCTTAAAGTTGGTTAGGTCGCCGGCGCTGGCGTCGGGTACGGGCGTGCATTAATAAAGAGATCTCCCCTTCGGGCGGGCAATCTCGGGATCCGCTTGCAGCGACATCTCGCGCCGACCTGAGGATACTTGCATGTTTCATAAGATTCATCCACACTGGTCAAAGATTTACCTATCACATCTATCATGTAAGTCACAATTTTGTGTTCTGTCTACCGTGATTGATTTTATGTCTCAATTTTGTACTCTGTCTTCTTTGATTGATTGATCATGCATTTCTCTGTACATCATTTAAATATTAAAGTCATCAAAAGGAACATTCCAAGTGAAAGTGGTTCTACATGTCTGTAAATAAACGATTATCCGACGTATTTAAGTATGAGAATTAATCTGATGTGGATTTTAAAGTCAAGCTCGCTATCATTCCTTTCCGAATAACTTCACATAAAGATAATAATTGATTGACAGCGATGCGCAACGCTTATTTACAAAATATTTTCTCTATTCGTCAAATTATATGTACACCAACCAGTTACAGTACGAAGATCTAGTGAGAAGTTTGGGGTACGGAAATACCATTTTTGACGTGACAACGTCTTAAATTAGGTTGCGGCTCGGAGTCACTCATGAAAAAGTGTAACGCCCGCTCACGTCTGTTACGATGAGTCACCGCCGATAAAAAGACGTTGTCACGTAAAATCTTCGCCCGTAAAACCGACTTTACAGGCAACCATTTTTTTTTTATAAAAGCTTTTTTTTGTAGGTATGTATTAAGGCTTGTGCAGACCAGTGCGACGCGACGGCGCGACGCGACTCAAACAATACAATTTCTGAGAAAACTTCACGGTATAACAATAACCGGTGTCGCGTCGCGCTGTCACGTCGCGCTAGTCTGAACAAAGCTTAAATCGGATGTGGGATGATTTTAAAGTCAAACTTGCTATCATTCCTTTTTGAGTGACAGCGATGCGTAACGCTTATTTACAAATGTTTTTTCTATTCCACCCATTATATGTATACCAACCTGTTATATACTTACGGAGATGTAGTAATAAGTTTAGTGTACCAAAATCTCAACTTTTCAGTAATATATTTGTTTTTGTATAGGAAAATCGTCTCGGATAGTGATACTTTTGTCCTCGTGATTTTTTTCCTCGTATTAGCTGTTACAAAATAGTTTTGAACGTATTCAAAACCTTTCAGTTCAGTACTCGAAGATTCATGTTCTTCGACGTATTCCAAGACCAATGTGGACGCGCCTGCAGTAAACCGGGCTTAACGAGCTGTGTTCCGGTAAGCAGCCTCTAAACTCCACTCACCCCTTACAAAGTTAGACAAATAGATTGTGCAGGAAATACCCGTGTTCCCTTTTTACCTTTACGCGACATTTCCAGTAATTATCATCCCTTTTTTATAAAAGAAAGTACAAAAGCTAGTTGGGTTTTCAATCGATTTTAATTGTGTTTTAGTCAATTAAACGATCACGTCGATTTATGATTAAGAAAATTAATGAAGGCGTGTGTGGATAATTATTAATTATTATTACATAATTATTTATCTTAAACTGCTAAGAGAAAAAGACAAAATCTGACGAGTCGACAATTTGTACTGCTATTGCCAACATCAGATATCTCAAAAATACGTCCGTCATCTATACATACGAGTATTATAAATTAAAGTCACTTTTTGTGTTTGTCTGTATATCCGCGTTGTTCTTCTAAACCACGAAACAGATTTTGATGTGGTTTTTACCATCATTTAGAGAATTTATTCCGGAAAATTTATGTGTATAAAACTAAGAAATCTCGATGTTTTGTCAAGTCGAAAAACCGTGCGAAGCAGGAGCGGGTCGCTAGTGATCAATAACCCATTACATGAAGACCGTCCACCAAACCACACCAATCAATCTCACTTCATATTCCTTCCCAATAAAATAATAATTCTGCACGTCATTATACCTCCACGGATGAAATCACTCGGATTTCTCCTATTGAAATCGGAAGTCCGATTAACAATGAAGTCCTTTTAACATTCACGTCAATTGTGATTACATATAGGCACGTATAAATTGTACGGTTGATTGGGAGCCGGTGGCGAGGGGAAATGCTCCAGTTTCCTGAGTACATTCAAGCTAAAAAGGAAATTGAATGGTCGTTATGAACGACTACGGAGCCTTCATAAATTCGCCAACTGATAGATGATTAGTACGTATTTATAGAATGTTGGCCCATTTTAGACGAGCCCTTCTATTGTTTTGTTTCTCAGGAATCAAGTAGGTACTTTTGTTATTTGAAGAGTTTCCTCACGAAGAATTTTCCTGGAAAATAATTATAAATCTTTCGTTAGAAGTTTAAAATTTAAACGTGAATAGTCGTTTGTGGTTTTTAGAAAGGTTAGGTTCGGTCACCATTAACCTTATTTTCCCACCATAATTGTTTTATGTAGGTGTCAATAACTCGCACGTGATAACCGACCGTTTACGATACCTACCAAGGTACTTAAATTATTTGCGAAATATTGATTGTCTAGAATTACTAGAGTATAGTTCCAAATTTCTATCTTGGCATTGACTCTCGAGTGTTTTTTTAAATCTTTTGCAACTACTAAGTTTTAGAGGTAATTGGGGGTGGTCACGGAAGCGTGAATTGATACGTGCGGCGCGTGCGCATTGAGAAACCGTTGACGAAACGTTCAAATTGAACGATAAGACAAGTGATGGGCGGGGTTGGAGTACTCCGTGCGTAAACTATGACGTGCTCTATAAGAGTTCACAAAGAAGAAAATAAGTAAAAATGATAATAAATAAAATGCATCGACCAAAAATACCTACATGCCATGCATGTTGCTAGTTGTTTATGTTACTTAGTGTTTCAATAGGTTTCTGTTTCAATAGGTGCTAAAATTTTGAACTCCTTACGGACTCAACCCTACCTTTTTAAAATTTAAAATTGTAAAAGTTTTGCTAGACTTCATCCTTGGCATGGTATTATAATGATACAGGCATTTATAAAGCATTAAACAGAATAAACAATATTCATTTTCGCATAAAACCTTAATCCTTTAGGTACAGTTACCTCACAATCGGCTCAGACCGTATTAAGTACCCCAATTTTATATAAATTAAAATTCTCGTACATCAGAAATCTGTTGAAGGACGAAAATAATTAATATAACATCACGAAACAAAAGCAAATCTTTTCACTAATAAGATTTATATAATCCGACACCTTGAAAAAATACTACTAACCATACCATTACTTCCCTTTCCTGCGTTGTAGAGTAATAAATAATAATCATACAATTAAAATACACTAAAGAGTGTAATCAGTCTATCCGGCTCATTATCAGACGCCGTGAAGGTTGACTTTTCCATTTCTTGTTCCAGAATATTCAGTTCGGACATAAAAACGCAATTTGGAATGCAATTATCGGTTGTGGCAACACTGTTTCAGTGTTTATGAACTGTATAGCTGGTGTAGCGTGAAAAGTATACTTATGGTGTTGCTTGACCTGTTAAAAATATTTATTACTAGCTGCGCCTCGCGGTTTCACCCGCATAAGTGTCGATCTCGTGGGAATACCGGGATAAGTATGACGTTCTACGTCCTAACCTAGGTCATGGTCTACCCATGAGCCAAATTTCATCCAAATCCGTTAAGCCATCTTAGCGTGAAAGCGTAACAAACAAAGTCACTTTTGCATTTATAATATAGTTAGGATTAATATAGCTGGTATTTTGATTCGCGTAGTAGTTTAGTATCATAAGTAATTTATTTATTCGAGTACCGAGGTCCGATCAGAGATATGTCAAAGACATTTTTAATAATAATAATAATGACTCAATGTTTTTTTTTTTAAACACACGTTAACATAACATCACGCCTTGTTTACCTCAACATTTCGTCAGTTATGTTTAAGTCCCATGTAGTAGGGGGCGAGCCTATTGCCATCGACCGGGCACAAATCCAGACTCCGGGCTGCTACTGACAAATTCCAAATAGAAAAACCCAATAACACTTTGCCCGACCTGGGAATGGAACCTAGAACCTCATGCTCAGCAGTAGCGCTTGCGACCACTGGACTAACGAGGCTACCTAATCTTATACATTAATGTTACATGGAATAGTAATTTGATGAACCAACAAGAGAAATTGACGGCACATCATTAACTTAAAACCTACTTACCGTATGTAATGATTATGTCAAGCCTAGTTTCAAGCCAAGTTACTCGCACTTTCCATAACAAAAGAGAAATGGTCCCTCATCACCAGTTATTGATACCGGCATTTTTAATATCCAATTTATAACCATCAAAGTGTAAAATGAATGAGTCAAACATGTCGAAACAGGCGGTTTTGCGCCATTTGTACCCAACATGTACCATTCATGCTGATGAGACGTGGCCCGCATATTAAAGTAATGGACACTGGTTTACCATATTGTTTTCTGAAATACCAGCTTCGAAAATGATGATACAGTGAATTAGAAATTCTGCGAAGGTCTTATAAGGTACAGTATTTTTAGGTAGACAATGACATTAAATGTGAGTTTCTGGTCGCGTTTTTCATTGCAAGACTCAATTCTTTTTCCACGGGTTCTATCTGTGTATTTATACAAATTTTGTAAAGAGGTAATATTTTGTGAGTAAGTATGTATTCTTTGGAACTACTGATCCGTTTCCGTAAATTCTTCACAAATGGGGAGCTACAGTATTGCTGAGTGTCATATGATACATAAATTTTATGTTAAAACAAGAAATTTTATGTGCTTGAAGTCGCGGGCAGAAGCTAGTGGTTCAATAAATTGGATCTGTTTTAAAACCTTTAACCTGAATTGGAATAGCATAATCAGCCTATAATGTTCACTCTACTGGGACACAGGGCTCCTCTGTGTGAAGCGAGTGGGCCATAATCCACCACGCGGGCCCAGCGCAGGTTGGCGGATGTGACGTCTTTGAATTTTTGGTTCTAGGACATGCCGGTTCCCTCACGATGTTTTCCGTCACCGTTTTGAGAGCAGTGGTGATGAAAATATTTTTTAACACCTGCTTGGGTCGAACCCACGACCGACAAACTCGTAAGTCGCGATCGTTACCACTGGGTCACCACTGCTCCCCAAATTGGTATAGGTACCCACTGTAAATTCATTACCCACCTTAGCAGTGACGAACGACGTTGATCTGTCGACATAGAGTAATAAGTAATAGTTATGCTTAAATTTTAAATTGCTACACATTAAGAATGAGTCATTCTTATCAGCTAATCTATTCCCACAGCGTGCGTGTTGTCAACCAAATCATGTAACATGTTACAAAAAACCGCAAAGATAACGATTTGACGATTTCTCTAAATGTCTGACAAAAAAAATTAGACACTTGTCACTGTCTGTCGATTAAGAACTTTCGAATGTAGATTGTCAAATTTTTGCATTCGATCAATATTAATTTAATTTAATACATAATCATTATAATAATACTCTACTCATAATAATAAAAAAAAAAAAATGTTTTATAATGAGTCGAGCTAGAAAAGCCATTAGGCTTTCTGCTTCTTTAATTCATTTGAAAATGCTTACGATGATTTATATTGGGGAATTTATATTGGTTGCATAATCTAGGAAGATAAATAAGAAAGATGTACCCAATGATTGTATACTTAGGTATCTAAAAATAGAGATGTCAGCACCAACTGACGGGGTCCGGAAGGGCCAATGCCTGCCGGGGTTACGGGTTTGTCTGAAACGGATATCGCGACCTCGGCACACAGGCAACGGAAGGAACACGGGTGGGTTTTAGTCAGTAAAAGTCTGACACGCCCTCCCGCTCCACCCAGAGCGGGAGAAGTTATATGATAAATTCCCATCCTCAAAAAAAAAAAAAAAAAAGGTATCTAAAAATAATTAGGACTTAGTTTAATAAGTTTACATTAAATATACGTCATTTCCTTTTAGTCTTGCAGTCTGCGATGATGTGATTGGAAGATACAAAACCTCGTTATTTTGTTGATGCATCTCAGTGAGCAGACCTCAATTTAACATCAGTAAGGTCCATCATATTTGTACAAGGACTCAGTATGTGGTCGTGCGTAAATGGGTACATGATCACTACACTGTATGCAAGATAAAACAGGTCAGCTTGGTGATTCGTCACCCATGTCTCTTAGACATTGACCCACTATGTCCTCTGAATATTAATTACACGATTTTGAGAATATTTTCTTCGAGAACAGACAAAACGTGCAGAAAACATAGTTTTTGGGTTTTTTTTATCTGTGTTAGGCAAGTTTCAGTTATGAAATTAAAACCGAGTTCAGTTAGAACTAACCTTTTTGTGATACCTATTCATTACATAAAACAATGTTCGCATACGTTTCGAAAATTTCGCGAATTCATAAATAAAACATACTTAAACGCTCTGGTTCTTTATGTAATAATTTAAATATGTAAACTGGAGATGTTTAATTATATTATCTGACGCCAAGAAATTCATTCGTTGCGGTATCAACGGCGTGATTTATTATTCTTTATTTTTACTTCCAATACCTCTGCAAAGTTTTATGCAATTAATTTGATTGCTAAGCATTGAAAATCAAAATTTGTTTTGTCTTTTACGCCACCGCGACGAAGTTTTGAAATTATATCTGTTCTTTTTGTACTGAGCATTATACTTGACTATTTTGCGAAGTTTCTTAACTATTTTATGTGAACATTCTCAACAGTATTACACATTATGTTTTATTATATTACCTACACTGATTTGTGTAATACATAAATTGTTCTCATTCCACGAATGGAGTTAGTTTCGTAAGTGACACTTTTACTTTTTAAAGTTCCAGCGTTTATGTGACCACGGGTGACATGTTCAGTACACGTTGGATCTTGAACAAGTTATTTTAAGTTGCTTCGGCTTATTGGTGATTAGGTCTAGGCCTATGTCCAACAGTGAATGTTTTTCGGCTGAAATGATTGGTACTCGCTCGAAACGGGCGAATCGACAGTTTTAAATAATATTCTGTTTCTTTAGGCGACTTGCACGAAGTTATAAGAAGTAAATTCGGGCGAATCACCAATAAGCCGTTGCTAGCTTATTGCTTCACACTCGGGTGTGTCTGCACGCTTTAAGATCATAATAAAGTTCAAACTCTTAGGTCAGGTATCCCTTTGTTAACAGTACAAAGGTTAACAGTTATAAAGCTATTATCTTTTGAAGTAAGTATTTCATTATGTTTAAACGAAACGAAACTATTAACGAAAAAGAATCTCAAAAATTTGCTTTTAAAAACATGGTCTCGCAACGCAAGCTAAGTTTGTTTTCCTCAGATGTTAACGTCTATGGGTGAAAGCGTTCACTTATGTCTCGTCATTCTACTAAAGAAGAACATAATGACATTTGCGTACGAGTTTGTCACATCCATGATTACGTATAAAGAACTGTTCACTTTCGCCCAAACTTTAAAAAGTTTCTAACTATTTGTTCTCTTTTCAATGTAACTAACACCAGTTTTATATTTATGTAAATATTTTTTTGTTTAGCTCAAATTATGTGTTATGTGAAGAATGTTCAAAGTCGTCATTATGCAAGGTAACAACGCGTGTCTTTAATGACAAAACATTTACGCCTCTTGTGTGAAAAGTAAAATTATAACGGTTCTGTTGAACACTATGGAAAATGTGCGTACTTACGTAATGGAACCAGTCAGTAAATAGCTGATTTGAAGGTGACCAACGGGTTGTCATACTAAAGATTATATTATGTAGATTTAATTATGATGGCGGGTGACGTGATATTGCTGAAGTTCTTTATAATTTTCTTCTTTCTTTTCTTACGTAAAAAAATATTTCACGGATTTCATACAAGCTTGTATGCATGTAGCATGTAGTGTGTGTGTGTGTGTGTGTATGTATGTGTGTGTGGGTGTGAGTGTAGTGTGTAGTGTGTGTGTGGAATTAATACGTTGAAGTTCTTTTCAGTATTTATTTACTTACGATACCTAACACAATGGAAGTACTTTGTAAAGATCGAAAGGCTCGCGTCTGTATTGCGGGGTACGGGACAGCTGAGGTTTGCCGCGCATGCGACTCCAATTGAATACAAAATGTTTGCGTCAGCGTTCCTCTACACTATTAATATTATAAATGCGTAAGTGAGTTTGTTTGTTACCCTTTATGCTAAAACGGCTGAACGGATTTGGATGAAATTTGGCACATGGGTAAAACAGGACATAGGATACTTTTATCTCGATATTCCCACGGGATCGAGACTTATGCGGGTGAAACCGCGGGGCGTAGTTAGTTATTAAAAACTTTATGAAAAATCCAATCCGTGAAATCTGTTTAAGCAAGCGTGGCGATCAATGCGCATGCGTCGACAAGGCTTGAGCAATGATCACCACGCTGCTGCATGAGAAACATTTTTGCTCAGCAGAGATACAGTCACAGGTTGGTATTATTACGAAAAATAAAGCATCGTAAATCACAGCATAGATCAATCAATAAGTATGGACTAATCGAAGGTGATTTGATTAGTGCATAACTACTCTATTTCTCTATGGCCATCGTAGCACTATATTCAGACAAAAAAAACGTCAATTAATTCAGTTTTCAGCATTTTACACCGTATTAATTAGTGGAATTTCAAGGCGTTCTTCATTTCGTTTCACTCCACTTGCTGGTAAAAATACATTTTTGCCGGTGTATTGCACGGTACACGAATAATTGGAGGATTTTCATCACTTTGCCAGTTTATGTAATGTTTTGTTTCCTGTATTTGAAACTGTGTACTGTTGGCCAATTGTCAATATTGTTTTACCAATTGGTGGGATGGTTTTTTGTTATGTATTCTATATGGTTATTGGAGAGAACGCATTACGTATTTTAAGTTCGTTAGAAAGCATTAAATTTCGCTGTTATATTAAAATTTTAGATTTGCTAGATTAGTCATAACAAAATAAGATATAAATAATGCAAGCCATATCAATTCACATAAATAATTATTACATTATAATAATTAAAACATGATGCAATAGAGAAATTAGGAACAGTCAGAGAAATTAATTGTGAAGCAAATTGACAGCCTACTTACCTTTATTTTTGTATATTATATATATATATAATAAAATATAATTTATATATATAATATATATTTGGTATGTTACCTTAATTTTGCCGTGTTATAGCCATTTCATACAACTGTCAAAGAATGACAGTTGTGATTTGAATATCCGGACAATTTAAATTGGTAGTAAATTTGCTGAACAATCCCTGACTTGACTACCTTTATTAAAAACAAAACACAGTGTTAGCACCTTGTTCTCTCAAAAGCGTTTCGCTAGAGATACAAAAGCGAACAAAGGCATCTGTCGGCGCCAACTTTGTGGCGTCGAAAAAGTTCCACGAGGACTGGGGACCGTAAAAGCCCAACTATTATAATGATGTGACGCAAAGAGGCCTTTAAGCCATGGAAATGGAGCTATATTTAGTTAATGTTCAGCTTCTATGCAACAATATACATAGTCGTTTAGAACTGTATTAGAATTTACTGTTAGTGCCGTCTGTGTTTTCAGGGTTCCGTTTTAATGAAGGGTTAGTTTGCGTAAGTTTATTTAAGCATGCCCAATCCTGGAGATAGATTATCAGCTTATAGAATTCTCAACAATTACAAGTTGTTGTACAGACAGCGTCACTAATTTGTTAATCCCTAAAGTATTAAAATATTAATCGTATGTTGTGAGAAAATTCGATTCAATGCTTTTACCAAAACATTTTAAGTTCACCTCAATATGCAGCACAAGATTTCAGCATTAAAACGATATTTCGATGGCAACCTCTTCTATAGTTGTTATCAAGATTTATAAAAGCCGAATGGAAACGAAAATGCGTCGTCCATATTCGGATTGTCACTTGCAATTTCCGTGTATGGTATTGAGACGGAACCCTCGACCCGTCTGCTTCTAGGACCGTTTTGTGTGACCTCGCCTTAACGCTCAATTTTTAAATGGACACACTCGTGTCCACCGCATTATATTTGAAGCCATATGGCGTGTATAAAATATATTTTGAACTGAAAATATGGTCGTAGTAAATACTGTTTTTATTTTCGTTGTGCCTAAAATAACATATTACATATTTTGTCTACAACCATGTTCACATGTTTATTTTCAGAAAGAAACATAAATAATTTATGACACCGCTTTTTAATCTTCTTACCTTTAATGTCAAAAAGCACAAAAAAATACAATTGTAATGTACTTAAGAGCCACAAAAACATTCAAAACGTTGTCAACTTAGCGCTAATGCAATATTAAGTACGTTTACACGGATATTCAAACATAATAAATCATTTTTGTTCCGTGCCCGTACCTGCAGGATGAAAAAAAAAAAATATTTTCCTCCTTTAGACCCTTGTTGACTTGCGCGTGATGTGAAAGCCACTGCCTCGGATTTGGGGGAACAACATTAATTTATGAATCGAGCATACAATATGTGATGATTATGCAATATTTTGTAGCTCACAATGTTTCGATTCTTTTGAAATTCAAATTTAGAATCGATTTGTTTTCGACGACGCGACGGTTACTTCTCGTCTCGGTTTGTGTATTAGAAACACACGTTCAATAGGTAAGTAAAATAAGGTATGTTTGTAGATGTATTATTTTTATTTATGTATTAACATTAATAGAGGAGCTCGTGACTAAGTAATAACAGCAGCACGGGTCGATCCATTAGGTTAAGCTTGCCGGGGTTGGACAGTGGATGGGTGACTATCTTTACATACCGAGACTCCTCCGTGCCTCGGAAAGCACGTTAAACCGTTGGTCCCGGTTGTCATTCGTGGATCTTTGACAGTCGTTACGGGTCGTCAGAAACCCGTAAGTCTGACAACCAGTCTTACCAAGGGGTATCGTATTACCCAGTTACTGGGTTGTGTAGGTGATATCTAGGCAGTCGCTCCATGTAAAATACTGGTATGCAGCTGCATCCGGTTAGACTGGAAGCCGACCCCAATATAGTTGGGAAAAGGCTAGGCAAATTGGATTAACATTAATAGGGATCATACCACGTCAGGTTATGTAAATTCTGCCTACTTCCATCCGAATTAAAAAGGCCGTGAGTTTATGTTTATTTAAATGATCAAACTTCTGTAAATTAAATATCAATTTACATATTGCATTCTGACAGTTGCAAGTACCTATCGTTGCGTTTATTTACATAACAATTAATTATGAATGAATGAAAATTATTTTATTATCTTTATGTAACCTTGAATACCTCAACAATAAAGTATCTGTAGGTCATTCATGTATCGCCTTAATAAAGTAAAGGCAGATAAAAAACATCGTTTAATAAATTAATAAGAAGATGTTTTAATGAAATAAGACTTCGCCAACTTCTTACTCCACTGGGATATCACCAACAGGTGGTTAATGTATTGTCTTTTCTTCGTCGCCAGTATTTTTTCTACTTTTTCTTGAAAACTCCTTTGACGTGAAACTGTAACCCCTGTCTATTACAACAGAATATCTTAGGTCACGCGAGACCTGTCTATTTCGTCATTGAGACAAAATTGAAAAATTTCCTGAGAATGAACAATGCTGCTAAGCAAATTAGAAATTGTATTTATTAGAAGCTTTATCATTAGCTACAAAGGTATTTTATAAAAAATATTATTTCTTTTAAAGAACACTTATTCATCCATAAATTCTCCGTGAAGCAGCTACGATACTTTTCATAATTCTCTTATTGTACACTACATTTCAAATTGGTTGCGGTTATTTTTACCTTAATGCTTGTAAAACTACGTTACAGATTGCCTGCGTCTATGTTACCAACTTTCTTAACTCACATAAATTTTTCCTACTACAATTTTATTCTAGTTTAAAACAGTTAAGCGCTATTTCATATATATGTTTTCTGTATAAGTTTTATGGGATATGCTTGCCAGCGACACTCCAGATATTTATGTCAGGCGACCGATCATAAAACGTGTTTTAAATTGTGTTACCAGGAGCGCAGTAAATTGTAGGAGTAGTTAATACCATTATCTTCCCCTATTTGTACGGAGAATTAACAGATGGTTCGGTTAAATCTTCTGGTTGCCGATGGACGTTGACCATTGACAGGGTTCACCCCTTCATTATTTAGTTTAATCCATCAATCTATTTGGGATTCCCTTTACGAATGGATGCGTCTCTTTGGGTGCCTTGATCTTTGCTTTTGATATAGCTTACTCTAATCCAAAAGTGTAATCCAATGCAAATAATTATTCGAATAGTAGTATATTTTGTTTAACAATATTCCAAAAATAAACGCAACCACTAAAAACTTTTTAGGCAGCCGTGTAGTTTTCCATGCGGTGTTGTTGGGTGCTATAAAAATGATAAACTACTGAAGTTGGACCACAACGTCACATTTCACTAGGTGATGTATGCTAGCAGTAAAGGCGATAACACAACATTATAAATGATATGCAACGCATTATGCGCATACTATTTATGAAATATGCACGGACAGATAAAATTGATAACTGAATGCGACTTTCCTTAGAATGTGGTGCTTTCGTTGGCTGTTTGTGTTTCTAATAAAAATGTTTTATAGATATGTTTAAGTGCTTTTTAGGCATTCATATTCATAATGTTTTTTTCTCAATAAGAGAGCATGGTTTCATAAAATGATGCGACTGAAAACTTGAACGATTTTCACGAAAATTGAATGGCAATAAGATTTCGTACGAATGAACAAAGTTTTCATATCCGTATTGGAATGGAACGGGGTTAAAACAATTGCCAATCATTGTATTAAGACGTTCTTTTCTCGCCCTCTTTTGTTTTATTCGCGAGTTTAAGATAGCAATAATATGTACATCGCAATAATTACTTTTTCGTTTATTTGGCGCACAACAGAATCAGGGCCATTATCACCGTCAGAGATTATTATAAACATCCACTATATTACGGAATTGCTGACATTCAGACATAAATTCAGCGGGAATGTAAACATTTTTCTACATAATTATAATTATTGAATATTTCGCCCCACTCGAGTAATTCGGCTTGCGGCCAACGTTTGGTTTTCAAAAGATTAATAGAACAAGCCCAAATGGAATATTTGGATGGATAACATTGCCTTTTATATAAGTGTATCAAGTTTATTGTAATAACGAGCTTTTTTGTTTTACCATTAAGTATGCTAAGTAATACAGTTTTCTCTTTTTCTATTAACGAAACTGTCAGAATTTAGGATTAAATGAAGTAGTATGAAAAAATAATGTGGATAAGAGGTTTTATTCTGGGAGTTTATATTCACATTAATGTCAAAAATATTCAGTGAACATCTGGGTACGAAATTATATTTAAAGCTTTTTAGTTTATGTTACATAAAATTTCGACATTTTATGAAAAAGCTTAATATCGAGAATTTGTAGAGGTTAAGCTTATACAAGTACGTGATGTTGTAAATCGAGATCAGAATAAAAAAAAAAAAAAAACAAAATACTCGTTGAATTCCATAACAACCAATTTTTTTAAGTCGTTTAAAAAAGGAAAGAACGAAGTTCACCTTTACAAATCATATATTTGTTTACTCTGTTACCTACCATAAACTAACGCCCTGAAAGTCCCTAACCACCAACAAACAAGAAACAGACTCAAAAAATCATCCAGGATCCCATGACAAATAATTCGGGCCAATAATTGAAAATAAACGTGAACAGTCACATAGGTACTGCGGACTCAATGTCGAGACGTGGTCAGTGGCAATATCTCGTTTCCTAATTTCCCTTGGGATACTGCCTTGCTTTCTCGACAAATCGAAGTGTTCTTACGTAGGTACATATCATAGTGCGACTTCTTATCGAGTTATCTTTGTAAACAATGATGTTCTGTGGTCCAGTGTGGTGTTTGAGCATTGCAGATGTTTTGATGTAGTGTAGTAGATGTGTCTTGTCACAGAAGTGTGTTGGGCAGATATGTGTCACATATTTTTTGTTGTTTGATTTACATGTACCGAGTTAAGTTTGACGTTTCTGTCAAGGTGAGGAAGACACAAAGGTGGGGTGCACCTGCACTTGACTTGCTGAAAAAATATTTTTTATCTTCAATTTACTACTTTGCAAATGCAAACCAGAGTTTAATTTTTTTTACCTTATCGTCAACTTACTATTAAACTAATGCCAATGTAAATCGGCTTCTATGTTTATTTGCAATGTTCCAGCTCAAATTTGAAGACATATAGTGACATTATTTGTGAAGTTCTTCAGAAAGTTCAGGTCTGTAGTATTTGGAAACCCGCGTCCGTGTATGAACCGAGGGGCAATTCCCGTAATTTTAAGAACGTTCCCAGTCTGAGGGACAATTCCCGTAGTTTTTGAGAACGTTCGCATTCGCATCTCACTTACAATCTGTCAAAAATATAATCAATTTACCAACATTTTTGACAAGTTTGACAGATTGCGACTTGAATGTGAATGTTTTTTAAATACGAGAATTGGGCTTCAGATCTCAGTCTCAATCTGTCAAAAATACTTCTAATTTTCCTAGATTTTTGACAGGTTTTTGACATTGATTGCCGCTGAGATGAGATTGCGACTAGATTTTGAACTTTTTTAATTACGGGAATTGGTATTCAGATGTATCAACGTAAACGAAGCAAAAGTTGTATATAAGGTTCGTATCAGGTGGCGTTCAGTAGCTTCTGCCTACCCACATAGGAAGGATAAATAAACATATTCTACTATACTACAGTCCCAATTCTACTTAAGGGGACCACAGGACCTAAACGTGCCTAAACGCAAGTTTTATAATGCGTAAAAGTATATGATCCACTGCAGTAAACAAAATCAGACAAATATATGATATTCTTCAGGATATATGCTAGTAAGATACTGTGTTGAAAACATAAAACAGCTAATTTGATACGATAGAAAAAAATCATGAAGACACCTCTAAAAATTTATTTTACCGATTAAAAATCATATTAATTTACATGCAATCATTCTGTTTTTTTGTCAGATTATTCTACAAGCTACATATTAGCATAATAGTGTTTTAATTTTCCAGTCCAATCAATAGATTTTTTGTAAATCGCTAACTGCTTCATATTTTGCAATAAATTACCTGCGTCGTGTCATCGCGCTTCTCTTTCATTTCTATGCAGTCCGACAGTGACCGCGCTTCAGCTGTTGTAAGCCTCTTAAATATTTAATTCTATTCTCCTACTACGTGACAGACACAGTCAGACGAATAATATAAATTATTTCGTTGTGTCTAGTGGTAGCTTTATTACTGACACGACTGTATTACACTCATTTATTGTAACTAAAGTACAATTAGACGAATAATTACTTGTTGAGGACTTATTATAAAAGCTGTTTATTATTGAGGACTTGCTTATTACTTGTTATTTAATTTGCTCGAGTTTGAGAATAGTTTTTTTTTTATCTTCAAATGAACCTCAGTTTTTACTTGTAGAGCGTGGTAGTAAAGAAAGTTTCGTAGTAATTATTATGCTGTTTTTTTTTCTGTTAACTTTTTTAAAGGTTCTGTTCCTGCATTTGCTTTAATGAAAAATCTTTCATGGCTAATATTAGTTCTCCTGTGCTTTACTCCGTTCCTGTTAGAAATAGCTTTTATGCTTTGATCTCGGTTTTTACGAACGAAGTATAGTTTCCCCGTAAAAGAAAAAAGCGCAATTTTGCTTGATGAGATTTCTTTTTGCCTGCGTCGACATTCTTTGAACATGAAAAGGGATCTTAGCTTATGAACAGAAATATTATATTTTACTACACAAAAATCTAGGCGGAATTGTACCGTGATGGAAATATTATGTAAAGAGACCAGAAAATATTTATTTTTTACACTTTTTACAACAGATTACAAAAACTTGTCAATCAAAATCTAGGTCATGTCATCCACAAAAATGTAATTAGATTAGGTATTTCTAGAACTTTTTATCTAGTATTTATCCATTGAAATTGCGGATTGATTTATAGGCAAAAAATAGTGCAACCAATAAGTAGTTGAAAACCCCCAATTCGCTTAGACACGCAATTCAGCTTGTCAATGTGTAGTTAGCCTCTCAACTTGGTATTTATACAGTGTAGTAACGGCCTATTAAGTTTTTACTGCAGGTAAAGAACTGTTTTTGTGAAACGATCAGTCAAATTGATTCACGCACTATTTACTTTAAGTATATGAAACACCTTTTGCATAGTTTAGTAAATAAATATTTCTCATATTTTAGATAGAGAAATCGTTTAATTGGTGCACACAAAAGAAATAGCACAATTAAATAATAACTAAGTGCTTGCATGTTAAGAAAATGTCTGCAAGATACCAATATACAAAAAAATATTATATTTTGAAGACATTATTGGCTGAGACACTCTATAAAGTGTCACAATTTTTTTTTCTTTACATACTTATACATCATATAAATATATATATATTGGAGGAGCTCGTGGTTAAGTAATAACAGATGCACGGGTCGATCCATCAGGTTAAGCTACGCTTGCCGGGGTTGGTCTGTGGAAGGGTGACCATCTTTACATATCAAGCCTCAAGATCCCGTGCCTCGGAAAGCACGTTAAGCCGTAGGTACCGGCTGTCATTCGTGGATTTTTTAAAATACTGGTATTCAGCTGCATCCAGTTAGACTGTAAGCCGACCCGAAAAGGCTAGGCAGATTTACATAATATATCGCACACCTAGATAAAGAGTAGCACAACTCAAAATACCTCTTTTTTTCAGGAACAGCAAAAAACGGATTATTGCTGTTAATTAATCCGTTTTTTGCTGTTCCTGAAAAAAAGAGATATTTTGAGTTGTGCTACTCTTTATCTAGGTGTGCGATATATATTTTAGTGTTAGATTGTAATATTTGTATATTTAAGATTTTTCAAGAAATATTAATGTATTAAACAGATAAACCTTCTGGAATAAAATCTCTAAATGATGGTGAAAACAGCATAAAAACCCGTTGTTTAGAACTAAGAACCACGCGGTCACACGGACAGACAAAAAAAAAAATCGCTTTTCGTGTGTCGTACATTGTATAAACGTTATTAAAGTTCCTTTATAAATGAAATAATATCAATAATAATTATCATTTTGTTTACCATTTATTCGCGAAATGGTATAAATTCTCGTCGAATCGAAACCAAACAGCGTAATATAAGGTGGCACGTAAAGCCACGTCTGATAGTTACGTGTCGGGTTAAAAGATCACACAGTTTCTCGGAATTAACCGATCTGAATTCGATTTCAATTCAAATCCGTTTCTAAGCCACGGAATCTACCTATTTAAAATGAGGTGATATAAAATGTGGCCTATCATTGTATGAATAATTGTTGTTAGTTTTATATTTTTATTGTAACCTACCTACTTCCTATTTTAAATATGCTGCTTTAGATAATATTCTGCACTATTATTTACCTGCTAGCTTTTGCCCGCGGCTTCGCCCGTGTGAATGTCGGCAAATATCCCATGGGAACATACTACAGGGATTCAAAGTGCGCTATGTTTTAATCCAAAATTCTAAAAACTATAATTTATTTATCAGACTCGTTCCCACACCTCGCAGCAATTACTTTTTTTCAAAAATATTCAATGTACAGTTTTGACTTCTTCACTATTTTTTTTATATGTATTGATTCGCTGTATTAAAATAACTGAAGGTACCTACATAATGTATAGAATGCAAAAGACTTCACGTTCACATTCACAAAATATATTAACATTGCTTTATAAAACGAAAAATATCGTTATCTGCAGCCATTACCGTTCGAATTAACTAAATAATTGATGAAATCCAATTCTAAGGAAAGCTTAATCGGGCACCGTGTAATAATGAAGTCGTAGAGACGGGGTTAATATTAAAAAGAAGCCGTTATCCGACGCTCAAATAGGCGAACACGTGTCGTGCTTAGCTGAAATCCGTTATCGAGAACGACTCTCAAAGGATTTAATTTCCTGTCGGCGAAATGAAAATCGATTAGTTTGATTTCCGCCGGCCGCCAGCGCCGGAGGGTCGATAGTTTCCGATGTAGCTCGTGCCAAATTAAATAAGACACGCTAGTTCTAACTGGGACACCTACCTTGCTGCCATTAATTATGTGGATTCAATGTTGGTTTTGTATCTCGAACGTTTCATTTGCCGGCTTTTAAATTGGTGTGCGCGTGAGCACGGAATACAAAATGGTCAAATGTTTTCCGTATCTTATTTTCTTTATTGTGTTTGCTACCAAAAAGGTTTAATCTCGTCAGAGTTCGTTTTACTAACGATTCGATTTCGAATATAATAATCATGACTTAAATCCTTACGGTGTGTCCCAATATTGAGCGGCAATCGTGCTCGGCTGCCGCGCGCGGCCTGCCGCGCTGTGTTTGGACGACAGCCGCGCGCGAACGCTTCTGTCTACCTGCCGCGCGCAAAAATGTTTAGGAAACATTCGTCACTAATTGTGATTTCTGCGGACGTATTAAAGGCTAGGCTGATTGATATTGCCAACTGAAGTGCGCGGGGTGTCTCGGATGTGCCGTGCAGTACTGCCGCGCAAACATTCGTCGGTTTGGTCCTAACTAGAACGCAGCAGAAATGTGTCCTGCAAACGCCGCGTGTTGCTATCGCGCTCTTGTTTGGACACACCTTTGGGTATCTATTATTTATACATTGTAAGAGCACATCATTGTTCACGTCTGGGGGAGACGTGCCCAATAAGAAAATAATACCAAGGCCAATATTAAAAAAAAGAATTCGCGGGAATTCTGATAAATATAGATATTACAGCCTATATTATAAATAACAAAAGTTTAGGTACTTACCAAATATACCCCGTGAATGGCACTTCGATTTATCTGTAATAAATAATAGAGTAATTAGAAATGGTACATAGGGTGTTCAATCAAATTAGTCATATCTTAGTAATATATTTTAGATCATTTATAACTAAGGTGCATGATAAGTTATTACATCTACGTATTTAGTTCGTGAATAATGAATTTAATAGAGCAATAGAAGATTAACATAATTATATTAATAGCAATTTAATCTTGTTGCTATTCGCAAACAGGTAATTTACAGAGATCGATTGTTGTTACAGTTATATTTTCATTAAAAAACTATGTTTTATAAAAAGGTTAGACCAAAATCGACTGTAATATTTGTTCATCAATACAACATTTCAGAATCTCCCACAAAATTGGGCGGTTCTACAAAACATTTTCGCTCCACATAAACGCTGATAATTAACTTTGTCACTTTACCAAAATTATCTTTGCATGTCGCAGTATATCACTGTTCACGGGAAAGTTAATATTCAGTTTAAACTGACAGGGCCTCAGGGCGTTTGCGACTTTAGCGATTAACTATGAACATACCTCCGGTGATATTATTATGCTCAACTATTGTGTAATCAAGGGAAAGGTAACGATAATATTTGCTCAATAAAATTGAGTTGAAAGTGGCTGTGAGATGGTTTGTTAAGAATGTTTGGTGATGACTGTCATATGACCAAGTATGATTGCATTGGTTGGTTACGTGTCTTTGAGTACCAATGTAAAAAAAAAAAGGTTAAAACCTACATCAAATATTTCACGATTTTGTAACAAAATAAGTGAGGATGAGGTCTTCTTTAGTCTTTGCAACCCTTATTATGAAGGAAAAAAAAAGACAAAAATATTTAAAAAAAAAAATTTTTAATTAAAATCAAATTAATGCGTACTTTATGGTGCTTCTACCTTCATCAAACGATTGATCAGTCGCTTTGTGAAATATTTTATTTGGTTGCATCTGAATAAACGGGCCCAAAATAAATGCTCAAAGAAACTTTTGACTATTTCTAATTTACGAAGCTTTTCATATTTTATAACTTTACTTCAGAAACTAGTATTTGGAATCCCTAATCTTATTTCTTATCCCTTCAAGAGCCCTTTTTATCAAGGCTTAAAAATTCATTTCGTCAGTTGAAAGAAACCCCTAATCCCTTTGAGGGTAGATAGATAAATCTGTTTCTTTATAGGTTTATTCATTAATCACCCTAAACCGATTGCGTTGAAATTTTAACAGACATTGTTAAAGAACCCTTTTTATTTTTCTTATTGAGTTGTATCGAGATATTTTTTTATTTTGGAAAATACTCAGACTTTTTTTTGTCAATACATAATTGATGGAACATAATGGCTTGGTTGTGCTACAATTTTATTAAGTAAAATGTACGTATTATTTTTTTGTTTTCAAAACTACGTAAATTGAGTTAACCTCAGTACGATACAACTTAGATGTAGCAGAAATTTGAAAATTTTCATTCATTCATTTCAAGTTTACGAATGTATTTGGTTATATGACTTTACAAGTTATTGCCTTTTCGTAAAAATCATTTTCACCTAAAGCTGTAATAAAGATTGATGATTTTGAAGGCGCACTCAGTTCGGATGGTGATCGGTACTGTTCGGTTTTGTTTAGATAGTTCGGGATTTACACAAAGTACGACATAATAGCTGTGTTTAATAATGTTGACGATCAGTTTAATTGTAATTTGTAGTTTATAAACTATTATCCATTGATGCCAATGTAATAGGCATTTACCATTGAAGCCCGTTGTCATCATGAAAACAGAAATAACAATTATGATCTTAGGCCTGTCTATAATATGAAATATTAATCGTGTTAATACAAATAGGGGATGCATAATGAGTAAAGGAGGGTGCATTTTAAAGTGGGTTTCGCACAAGAAAGGTGTCGTGCCCGTAACCCCTAAGGGGTTACAAAGGTTAACGTTCGCTTAGTGCCATAAATAAAATATTATTTCTTTAAACTTGAATGAATTGTTACGAAAGTATCCTTTGAAGTAAATACTCAGTATTTTAGTATTTCAAATGCTTCCAAACAAGCCTCAATTCATAAAAAAAAAGCCAAACCTATTAATGATAAATCCACGAAATGTACCTCATTAAATTATTTAGTTTGCAAAACTGATATGAAAGAGCTCCAATCCTAAAAGATAATACATGTGAAAAAGGATTTATTGAAATACTTAGAGCTGATTTGATCGCGTTCAAAAGCTGTCAGTGTCATCATTGTTGGGGAATATTGACACTGACAGCTCTTGAATGCAGTTTAGATGTGCTTATCGCGTTCAGTTTCATTGGTGAAATTCGCTCTTAAAGATTTCAATACCATGTAAGGGGACATGGGGTATTGAACTCGCTAACTATGCTTGATTACCAGTAATTTGCTCGAAGTATAATTTTCTAGTATTTCAATAAAACGTCCAACACTCAATTACAGTGTCAGTAGGTAAATAATTCACAAACATTGTGTAATGGAGACATTTTAATGAAACTTAAGTAGTCATTTAAGGAATGGGTTCGATTGAAAAGATATGGCGTAATTGTAACGCCATATTGCATAATGTACAAAAACGTTATCATGGAGGGGTCCAATATTCTGTCGTATGAAAAGTCGAAACACACGAAGGTAACCTACCTACTTTTTAATCGATGAAAGGAGGTTCACAAGTCGAAGCGTATAAATAAACAAAAAACTATTATCTATTATATATCTATTATCAGACATAACTTTTTACAGAGTAGTTCGATTTTGATGATTATTTTTGTATTGGATGGGTATACCTAGAATTTGGTCCCATTTAATATTGAAAAGAAATACCCACCCATAAGAGTAGAAAATAGGGGTTGATTGATTTTTCACCTAATGATTTTTTTGCATCGTCAATCATGCGATTTTGCAGTGTATTTAAGCGACTTACTGCGTTCAATCACGATTGCTGACATACAGTTTGAATGAAAATTACATCTGTTAGCACACCATAAACAGATGTTTATGGTGTGCTAACAGAGGTAATTTTCATTCAGTCAAGTAGGTAAGCAGATTACCCTTTTTCTGGGGCAGTCAGGTAAAAAGATGATCTGTATTATCGTCATGTAACAGGCGTAGTTTAGTTTCTAGAATCAGTAACTTTTGTAAATAAAGATGGGCATGAAGTTATTTTAAGCACGTAAAACCATATCATATTGTCCATTACGGCACAGATTAATACTGGTTAATGATGGTTCACTGCGCATTTTAGGTATGAACCTACAAGTAAGCGGCGGACTCGACTTGTTAGACCAAATCAGTGAGTGTAACGTAGATCTAAGAGTTACGCGATAGAAAGAGAGGCAAGTTCTAGGTGAATATAACTGTAAGTAATTAGTTCTGTGCAACCTAAATTGCGTCTTATTGTGTCGTAGCAAGAGGCTCTTTTTATTTAAATGATTTACCGGAGTGAACCATCTGGTACCAATCGGTACAAAGTTAAATCTATTTGAAGTTTACTGGAGATTTCACTGAAAGACACGCATAACTCCGAAATTAACACAAACAATATTTCCACGCCTTTCCATCGGCATCAGCGTCAGTCTAATCAGCGCAGTAGCCCATGAGATAGCCTCAATTAGACACATAGCTTTCTCTTTTACCGGTGATTAAATAATCCCATCTTTTCTTAACCGATCATATCTGTTGTCATTTTTCTAAACAACAAAATGATAAGTTTCCGTGTTATCGCCGTTATACGTAATAGTTATGTAACTTAAGATGCGCAGGAGTTATGCTAGAGTCAGAGGTCGCGGAGAGAGTGGTGATTGACCCTGTCGCTTGGTGACGTCACCAGAAACCCGTCCTACCGGTGATATTATATAGGTTTACCACTATGGGTCGCCGAGAAAGTTGCAGATGGTTATTAATTGTGTGACATTTTGATGTGATATCGATATTGAATTCCGATCTGAGGAGGAGAATGATAATATGTAAGTAATTAAGTATCATGTTATTGGTCCGTGAGGACAGTAGAATATAGGTTAAGGGCTTCTGATTAACGATCCTCGAACAGAATAGGGATGTCGACTGGGAAAAACAAAACGATTTAGTCCGTCAGTCAGATAATAAAAATTAGATACGTATTTTTTGCTTTATCATATTAATAATAAATGGTTTAGATAAAACGCATTAAAGTTGGGGAGTGCTCGCTACGTCATAAGCCGGTATAAAATCTACCGGGGAGTGACGTCATGCCACAATCTTACGTATTGCCTTTATCTTTTGATTACGTAAAAAAAGAATAAATATGCGTCCAATATTTTTTTATAATCTACATCGATATTTAAAAAAAAATCAACATCCATATTCAAAATAAAATAAAAACAAAATATTTCATATTCATTAGTGTTCAATTAGTAATAGTAATCTTTATTTCTCTCTTCACAAAGGTTCACATAGTTATAAACATAGAAACCAGAATTATAGCTTTTTGACTAAAATGCATAAAATATGATCCTTTGTGAGAGACTGGCGTCCATACTAGGCTACCCTATGTGACGGCTCACCAGGCTCTCAACCCAAATTTAATCTAAATAACATCACAATGGTCAATTTTCAAACTCTAGACAAATTTAATAAAATTTTATTTATTTATGCAGGGAAATAAATATATTTACCAGAGCAAAAAAAAAAAGTTTGAATAATAATAAAACAATATTGGTAGAGTGTAATGCGTGTGTAGTGTGCAGGTGAAGTGTGAGTATAGGCAGAATGATGGTGTGGGTGTGTAGAGTGTTTGTAAATTGGATCCATCAGCAGTGATGACGCTAAAGGATACGGTACTACCTATTGCCAGCCACTTAGAGTTTGACATCAAATAAATTAAACGACCACATTTTTTATTAAAATAGTAATTACTTCAATAGGATATATCACACAATAGAATTCAATTACTACGGTACTAATAGGACCCATAATAAGAACAAATCCTTGAAAAAGAATACTAATGAAATAATAATAAAAACATGCGACAGAACGCGACAAGTTACTAATAACTTAAAATTACTTTAAAAGTTTTTTTGCTAACAATTTGTTTGGACATATTGCTTGACCTAATTGTTACTAAGTTATTAAGTCTTAATTAAAAACCGGCAATGGCCTAATAACTGAGGTGTAAAATGCCGAAAGAGAGGTCGTGGATTTCAATCTGTTGAACTATTTCTTGTGAAGCGGATTGTTTATCAAGCTTAATCTATTATGTCTTTCAAACAAATTAATGATGGCGGTTCATCTTAAAATGTCTTAATATTTACTGCCTAAACTTTGCTCTTAAGGAACTTTTGAGCTTTCCGGAAATTATGAATCATTAATTTTAGTTTTCTTCAGAACATTAAAAGCCTTTAAGTACTATGCCGGAAATATAATTAAACCCCTATCGAGTTACTTAAAAGCAAACTTTAGTCTTTCTATATCAAATATTTGTAAGCGACGACTCCTCAGTTACTCGGAACATGGCTAAACTCAAACTGTTATAATACTTATGCGAAGTCCCGACACTGAACTTGTTAATTAAACTTGTTTCATTCAATGAAATTGAGAATGAGTTCCAAAAATTAATCACCAAGTGCCTATTTGAATAAGTCTGAGAAAAAGAAACTTCTAAACGGGGGACTTTGCGGAGAAATTAAATTTCATTCTATTCGCAAAGTGAGGCTGATTAGCATAATACAAGGCGAGATGAAAACGAAAGATTCACCTGACGCCCGGAGAACGAACCGACGGCGACGAGGACGGAGTGACGACGGTGACGAGGACGGGAGACGGCGTCGACGATTTGCACCTCTGTAGAAGGCAGTCACATGAATGTGAATAATAGGAGTTACGGTCGTGCCAATGAGGCTCTTTATCAACGATAGGTGCATTGACAATCTTGTATCGTGCGTGTTAACGTACCTACAGGTAATCAGTTGTAATTGAAATATGTAATGAAGAACCTGAAATAGACTTTAAGTCTTGAATGAATAACAAAGACAATTTAATTAAACAATTTGTGAAGACCCGGAAATTGCATGAGTGTTATTTCTTAATGTATTTAAACTGACTGGTGTTATAGGCACCCGCCTGTTATAACACGGATGCCAATGTTAATAAATTCTGTATCCAATGAATAATAAAATTCGAAATATTCATCAAAAGTATATTTTAGTGGTCTGCACAGATACACAAAGAAATGTAATCAGCACAAGCGAAAGATAAAATTTTATAGATTTTTCTAAAAGAGGCAGACTGTGGGAACATTTGGACGCCGACATTACAAGAAGCCGGGGGTTTGTAAAACTTCCAAAGAACATTGCTTCAGCTGACAATAAAAAATAAAACTGGAAATGTTATTTTCAGAAAACACTGCAGCTGTTACCCATAGTTTAACCATATTCCAATGTTGAAATCACTCATTTTATCGTGCGTACAATTAAATCTATTGAGGCTACGGTATATCGTCGAACGTGCGTGGTCGAGGGACACACATGTCAGAATACTATTATAGTTTGGCGCGGTCCCTTCCGGCCTATTATGTCACTTCCATAACTTACGAGTATGTCGATAGGTCCGCGACCGATCGAACCCTTTTAATTATATGATCCCAATGCTATATAAAATTCTTTATTGTCAAAGTAATTCGTTAAAACTTGTGATTTAGTTTCAAAAGGCGGAATTGAATGGAGCACCGGGAATCCGACTTCCAGTCTGAAAATTTTAATGAGAAATTCGTATCTCATTGCTTTAGAAACAGCTATGGAGGGCGGCAATCTCTCGCGTCAATTATTCTGTCTCGACCGAAGTTTCAACTGTTTCAATGAAATTCCTTTCGGCAACATCTTATTTGTCTGTCGGTGTCCAAATTAAAAGATAATGTGTAGAAGTTTGGCCGTTTTGAAGTTTCGCGGATGGTGCAGATTGGAATTATTACCTGGCCGTTAGGGCCGGCCGAGGGCGACTTAATGTTAAAACTCCGCGATTTATTTCTGCGCCCAGATGCCGACAACAATCACTATGATAAATTGTTTTTGTGCGTGACTTAAAATTTTTGCAACCACTTCCTTAGAAAAAGTTTGTTTTAATGTTCATTTGTAAACAAATGGCCGAAAGTTTTCGTCTCTAATTCAGCTACAAGAATATTTTTTTCGAGTTGCGTAATTAAAACGCTCGAATATTTTTGCTATAAAATATTCCTTTTGCGATTCTCTTGTGATAAAATATACAGTAATTTATTTTGTTTATTACAACTTTCTTTATCGAATTGACGATCATACAAGAAATTGAAGGGACTCGGAAGGCCTTAAGAATGAAAAATTATATCAGTTTGTAGTTGACATCTGTCAAACTTGCAAAATACATCGATTGTTTTTGTTATCGATGAGGAAAAATAAAATTATAGCTTTAGGTGCGGGACATACACAGGCGGGCGAGAAAATACACACAACGCCCGCGTCGCACCGTCGCCTCGCCCGCGCCACGCCTCTAGTGTATGTTCCGCGCCACGTCGTTCCTATACATTTTGTATGAAATATAAAACGGGCGGCGCAATGCCCGCGCCACACCATCGGCACGTCCGCGCCGCGCCAGCGCCACGTCCGCGTTATACCCGCGCCACGCCCACGCCACTCGCCACTTGTTTATGTCCCGCGCCTTATAAGAACAGTTTCAACCTAAACTATGGAAAGCAGAATGACATCAGAAGGCCAATTCTCGTACTCTTTAAATTGATTGTATTTTTGACAGATTGCGAATGAGATGCGAATGCGAACGTTCTTAAAAATTACGGAAATTGCCCCTCTGATCTGTATTGCCTTAATACTTACATACTTTGCAATCATCCAAACTGAATACAAAAGTACAATAAAAATCACACACGGAAGCAACCTGTTCATAACAAATGCACTAGACAACATTAATTTTGACAGCCAACAATAATTCATACTGTACCACAGTCATTATTAAACTACAAAGGGTTTATATCTCTATTAAGGAACAGTTGAATAATAAATTAAATTAATTGTTAAGACGGAAGCGGTGTCAAGTCAAATAAGATCGTTGGGTAATGTTCTCTTATTCGTGACATGACCTCACGTTTGCACCTCAGTTTTTGTTACAAATATACGGGTGTATTTTTTTCAAGTCCTCGAGAAAAACGCAAAAAAATCTAAACTTACTGGCCTATTTGGCGCAGCCGCGAGGCACACATCCCTGCTAATATCTTACAATCGAACTTTACACTTTTTTATTTCTTTTTACTTGTAGTACAATATGTTGTATTGTATGCCTTTTAGTCTGTGCTAAATAAATGTATTTTCTTCCTTTCAACTTCAAGCAACTTAAGACCTATAATTGGTTCATGATGTAGTTTGCAATGTAATGTAGAAGAGCGGAATATAAAAAAAACCTTGTTTTAAAAAAAAAGGTTAAATATCTTCGTATTTAAAACACATTTTTTAATAAATTTAAATGGAACTTTCATTCATTCAAATTGAGTTCATAGTGGGAACCCTGAGCTCAATTTTTTCAGCGTTTTTTCTCTATGACCTGTAGTTTTGCACTTTACAATACTGGCTGGAAAATAACATCAGCCTGGAAGTGTTCATACTGGAATAATCTTATCTATATATATAAAAGAAAGTCGTGTTAGTTACACCACTTATAACTCAAGAACGGCTGAACCGATTTGGCTGAAAATTGGTGGGGAGGTAGCTTAGAACCAGGAGACGGACATAGGATACTTTTTTACTACTTTTTTTAGTAGGGTAGGTAGGGTAGGTAGGGTAGGTAGGGTAGGTAGGGTAGGTAGGGTAGGTAGGGTAGGTAGGGTAGGTAGGGTAGGTAGGGTAGGTAGGGTAGGTAGGGTAGGTAGGGTAGGTAGGGTAGGTAGGGTAGGTAGGGTAGGTAGGGTAGGTAGGGTAGGTAGGGTAGGTAGGGTAGGTAGGGTAGGTAGGGTAGGTAGGGTAGGTAGGGTAGGTAGGGTAGGTAGGGTAGGTAGGGTAGGTAGGGTAGGTAGGGTAGGTAGGGTAGGTAGGGTAGGTAGGGTAGGTAGGGTAGGTAGGGTAGGTAGGGTAGGTAGGGTAGGTAGGGTAGGTAGGGTAGGTAGGGTAGGTAGGGTAGGTAGGGTAGGTAGGGTAGGTAGGGTAGGTAGGGTAGGTAGGGTAGGTAGGGTAGGTAGGGTAGGTAGGGTAGGTAGGGTAGGTAGGGTAGGTAGGGTAGGTAGGGTAGGTAGGGTAGGTAGGGTAGGTAGGGTAGGTAGGGTAGGTAGGGTAGGTAGGGTAGGTAGGGTAGGTAGGGTAGGTAGGGTAGGTAGGGTAGGTAGGGTAGGTAGGGTAGGTAGGGTAGGTAGGGTAGGTAGGGTAGGTAGGGTAGGTAGGGTAGGTAGGGTAGGTAGGGTAGGTAGGGTAGGTAGGGTAGGTAGGGTAGGTAGGGTCGGTAGGGTCGGTAGGGTCGGTAGGGTCGGTAGGGTAGGTAGGGTAGGTAGGGTAGGTAGGGTAGGCAGGTAGGTGCGCCGTAGATACGTACTTAGTGCTACTCGAGCGAAGCCGGGGCGGGCAGCTAGTATATAATATTATTATATTTAGCAAGTCAAGGAACTACATATCTATCTAATGTAGTACTTATTGATCGTGTGTAAGGTCCCGCGTGTCGTGTCTTCCGTATTTTTAATTGGTACCTTTGACGTGCTAATCAAGTGTGCACCTTGTATTCAATAATTATATGGAGCGTTATTAATAATAATTAAAGTGTTTAAGTGTTTTGAGCCTAACGCAGTTTGTCTATTATTATACTACTGATTAAAATTTGAAGGCTTTTCAGACAATCACGAATAATCATACCATTTAATTTATTGTTTTATCTTTTCTTTTGTTTCAAATATTCATAACGTATAGTCATTGTTTTGATATGTCTGTTGGTGTTTGTTCTGGTTTTTCTTGACATTTCATGTCAACATTGATCATTATTCTAATCGTGGCTATGTAGTTATGGTTTATCAGGGTCTCTAAGGCTGGTTTCACAGCTGTCCGAGAGACCCGTACGGGCTGTTCGTACACGGGAGACCCGTACGAGTAGCGCCCGCGGTGCTCTGAAACGAGGAAGTAGTGCGATACGTTGTACGGGCTCTACCCGGAGCGGGTCGCGTACGGACCAATCCGCGTCGCTGTGAAACAATGTTCTAGCGCCTCACATGGTGTGTCCGGGAGCCTGTACGGATCTCCCGGATAGTTGTGAAACCACCCTAAGTTTACCAACACATGCAGGTCTTATTTTTAGTCATTTTAGACGAATGCAGTATAGTCACCTAACCGCTAAACACAGAGGTCATTCCATTCGTCGAACGTTCTCATTGCGGCAGTGCTACAACCATTACACTTCTACATAACACATAACATCACGCCTTGTTTACCCGAATGGTTGGGCAGAGGTGTACCTGTAGCAGGTACACCCACATTTCGCCAGTTATGTTTAAGTCCCATGTAATAGGGGGCGAGCCTATTGCCATCAACCGGGCACAAATCCAGACTCCGGGCTGCTACTGAGAAATTTCAGATAGAAAAATCCACTTTGCCCGACCCGGACATCGAACCCTGGACCTCATGCTCAGTAGTAGCGCTTGCGACAACTAGACCAACGAGGTTGTAAAGTTCAAAACACTTCTTTCTCTCTAAAAATAAACACGGAAAGTAAAAAGATCTACTTTCTATACCTTTCCTTCCCATATGAGGCAAAGTAATTAATTAACTTCAAGTTTCGACTTACATTGTTATTATATTTTCTACGTTCGTACTAAAACCGTAATATGACGCATAGTAACCAATTTGTAATGTAAATATAATGATTAAGATTCTGCGTGCAAACATGTGTTGCGGAAAAATACGAAAATAATATAAAATGCTGTTAGCCAGGTGAAGGATGTCTGAGAGGTATTGTTGGAGAAGTGACAAGTCAATACAAAAGCTTGAGTTTGTATTAGTCATCGCTGGTTTTAAGGATCATGGACACAAGTGAATTATTAGACACGATAATTTACGTGGAGCTTAAAATAACCAACGTACTATATAAACGTATTGGATTTACTATTTAAGACACTGTAGGATTCTGATAATTATAGTAATGTAGGATTAAAATAATATCAGACGTAGGATAATTACATACTGTTGCACACCTACGACTAACAGTTATTTTACCTACAGACAGGTGCGTGATTATCACAACAATAGAGCTTAGTCGGGGTCATCTGTACCATGCGTGGGCCACAAATGCACCTGATTTTATACCTTACCTACGTTTCTTACGAGGAAGAAGACAGCGATATACTTAAAGCATATCCTGGGCAGGCGGACTTGTTACAAACATTGTCTAGTAAAGAAAAAAACTGTGAAAAAATCCTACTTATATTATAAATGTGAGAGTTTGGATCTTTGGATGTTTAGATGTTTGTTACTCACTCACGCAAAAACAGCTGAATAGATTTAGATGAAATTTGACACAGGTAGTTTATAACCTGGATTAACACGTAGGTTTGTACCCCGATAGTACGTTCCCGAGGGATGATTTCCGACCTCTATGCGGGCGAAGCCACGGGTAGAGGCTGGTAAATATTGATTTTTGCTTTAATATAAATCGTAACGTTCCCCAATCAGAAGTTATAATGCAAATAAATCGGAAAAATTTAGACGTTTATCACATTACTGTACGAACTAACTCAACACAGTATGGGCAAACTACACATGACTGACATGATACGATATTTAGAATACCAACGTATGTACTATATAATAATTCTATACACCGGATACACCGTGCCACTTAACAACACTATCCGTGATTCAAGGCTTTGATATGTCTTTATAATTATGAATTGAATCAGTTTAAGTTATAAATAAATGCCTTCACAAATGATGGCTGAGCTAATTTTAGTTTAGCTTTAACTTAGCCACAATTCTATTCGTAATTATTATATAATGACACATTAAAGGTAGGTTACGGAAACTGGACTGTATTTTATTGTGTTCCTATAAAGTTCGTAGGTAAGCTAGAAAATTGTGTATTATAGCTACTTTCAGAGCTACGACGGCCTTGTGCTCTGACATGAACTGTAGTTCCTGCTTTTTTTAGAGTTAATAATCGTGCAAGACTTGACCTGACGTGATTTGATTTTTAGCCGACTTCAAAAAAGGAGGAGGTTATATGTTCATGTTTGTGTATGTTTTTGTTTTAATGTATGTTCAATCGATATTTTCGTCTATTGTAGACCAATTTTTAAAATTATTTTGTCCTTTGGTAGAGGAAACTTGCGTGGTGGTCCCATACAACTGCCCAACACTTCAGGGAATAACAGAGTGATGTTATTGTTATGTTGTGTGTTTCTGTTTTTAACCGACTTCAAAAAGGAGGAAGTTCTCAATTCGTTTTTGTTTGTTACAGTCGTAGCTTAACTTTGCTTGGGTAGTTTTTGAGTTAGCTTCGATAATACATATTTGATCCACTTTATGTATCTTGATGATGTTATAATACTTCCTCTCACTGATGTTTACATAGCAAGTAGTGATATTCAAATTGGTCTAGGTACCATAACAAAAAAGAAAGAAAAATAATGAAACTAAAATTTTGAGCAAAAAAAAAAAAAAAAACGCTGCAAAGTTAAAATAACTTTAAGACGATAGCAAAAAACTAAAATACAGAACCAAAGACACTGACTTCCAAAATTAAAGTAATTTTTCACTTTTTGTGGAAGTCAGTTGTTTTTGGTCACTGAGATTATTTTTGTATCGAAAAGTAGGTGAATGTTTAAGGTCAACAAACAATTCAAGAAATACGGTACCTTATTTCCACGCTCAACATATCAATCAATCCTTCAAACACAATAAACTAAATCATCGCCTATTAATGTTATTAGAAAACATATCTTCACTTGGAATTCAGGAGTTCATAGCGTGTGACCAACTATAATCATTACGTTTGACAGGCTAATAAATGCTTACAATACTATTATTTCATAAACCTCTGCTCTTCCTGGTACAATTAATTACTCGCTTGTAATACTAACAACACTCGAGGTACGAAAAGGTCAAGTAGTTAAGCATTTTCGAACGCATTCCTTAACCGCATAGCGGGAACAATGTCTTTTGAACTATCGTTTGCATTCGGAAACTTCAAATGTATCAAAATTTTACTCAGAAGAGCTTAATCTTTTCATTCCTCGACTGTTGACAAGCGTAGGAAGTGATTGGTAATACAACGAAGTAGGTACTATCTTGGCACTGAGAATTCCTGGGTCACCTCTTATGAAATTAAGTTACAGGAATTGATATCTGAGAACGGTAGTGTTATATGTGGACATTACCACATTGTATAACGGTGTTGTGTGTTTCCTTATAACTAAGGAGTAGTAATAGAACATATTGCTTCCAGAAGTAATGGAGAAATCGTGGCAGGAGCCGAGCTTACCGCCAAAACTTCTCGATAACTTAGTCGACATTCTCAAAATGGGAGTTGGAAGTTGGATAAATGTCTTCATAACTCGACATTTGCAAATATCAACCCATAATGGGTGGTTAGATTTAAATATTACTTTTCTTTACTATCAAGCATCCGAGACTCCCTGGAGTCTTATTATATGAATGATCCTTTTAATTTTCCCTTACAAACCAGATATTTTACTTTTATTTTGTATGTATTTTACTTTGTTAAAAGTTAACAAAGTAAAATACATACAAAATAAAAGTTTTTTTTTTTTAATTTTGTTCTTTGTTATTTTGTTATTCTAGCTGTATAAACTATAAATTCTATCCTATTCTATTCTATTACCACTTGAAACAAGCTTATTCCTTTGTTCATATGTTCCAACAGTCCGATTCACGGAAGAAAGCGGACTCCACTAATCGGAGAGAGCTACACTACAAGTGACACTATTTATCTAACGTCAACTTTATCGAATAGATCGCTCGTATTACGAGATCATTTAGTTCCGGTTACGTCATATGTGGTTTGTACTAGGTTTTTGTTAAACTGCAATGTACATACATGGGAGTACACGTACGTGAGTGAAATAAAATGTTGATTATTTCGAAGTCAAGGATTTTTTGTACCCAGTAGGTAAGTGCTAAGTATATTCTAGAATCATAAAAGTTGTTTGAAGACTAAAGATGTACGTATGGTTTTCTTTGTTCAGTTGTTCGTTTAATCATTTATTCACAGCATTCTCGGCAAATAGGTATTTATTTGAAGAATATTGCTTGTGTCATTGATGAGCAATTTGTACGTAAATAATATTCATTTAGCATCAATGCGCATTGAATTGACCTACCTAGTTGTAGGTTATAGAATATAATATTAATTAATAGCTATTATTATTTGTACCTAATTTATCGACCATTTAATATAAAAAAAACTGAAATGATTATAAACAAATACACTATTAATTTCATCAAAAGTAATAAAAAAGTTATCACATAATGAAAAATATTCAATAATAACACACACCAATTCTCAAGGAATGTTGATACGAAAGCTAATTGAGAACCTCGATGCGTGCGCAAACGCAGAGGTGCAGGCGCGTGCGTTGAACTCTTTTCCACTAGAGCGAGCGATCTAGATCGATTCGCTTTACTATGCAACTATTAAGTACGAAGTTACGCAAGTGTCATTGCCGAGATTTGCATCAGTCAGTGGTACCTACAGAGTAATTATCACCATCGCAATGATTGTATAACACTTTGGAAAATTCCTTCACAGTTGACTTAGAAATGTTAACGGGTTGAGTTGTTCACAGTTATGTGACTACGACTTTATAGTTCAGGAGCTAAGTCATTTTGTTGCTAACCGTAACAATAATTTTAAATATTTAGAACATAAAAAAAATAAGGTAAATATTGTATTCGTTTTGATTGTTATTTATATAATTCTATAATTAACAATAAAAGCGAGTGCCATCACAAAGATCACTTCCCGGTTTCCAATGTGTATCATATAATTTTATTACTGCAACAACCCATTCTAATGAATCCTACCGTTTATTAGACACTATTGCCTCCAATGACTTCACAATTGCTGCACTTAAAACGTAAATAGGCATATTATTGTCGTCCATAATGTACCTTAATCAGCATAAAAAACAATAAGTATGGTGTTCGTAAACGTTACTCACATTACCTATACAAAGGACTTTATATTAAAGATTTAGGTCAAGGAATGACAAAGGATAATCTGAGATATGTTTTTTGCAGTGGAAAATTATTATGTGGTAATAAAGTAAATGTACTTATTATTCGTTTTTATGTGATTACAGTTAACTTGGCATCAGATTATAATTCAAATTAGTTACATAGAGTAATCTAGTGTTGTTGGTTTTCCTCATACACCAAACTAATGTTATTTTACAAATAAACTTTGAATAGTGCAAAAGTAAAATGATACAATTTTATTTGAATTTACTATGCGAAGTTTTATTGTTGTAAATTTTCATGGCTAAGTATCATATGATTTTAATAACCGGAAATTATATCCTGTGCAAAGGAATAATAATAATATTATTTATATTTATTTATAACTAAAATTTTAATAATTTTCCTACAAAATAATTATGATAAATGAACGTATTTACATAAAATTATTCTAGACTCAAACATCGAAGTCGAGTATCTTTTCATATTTTATTATGTAATTTACTAATCGGTGAATAAAGTGTTCAATTGGGAATGCATTGAGTATATCAGTTAAATAATATCTATTTTTTATTATAGTAAACGAGAAGTGCCTATTAGTTTCTATAATGCAGTTAACATTAAAAAGAGAGAGCAAGTAGTAGCCTAATAGCAATGATTGATTGATTATTTATACTATGTTTATAGCAGTCATAACACCGTCAATCTGTTGTGTTAAGAGTGATAAATTACAGTTGTCTAAACGTATGATCTTAAAGCAATTACTTCGGCTTTCATAGGCAAAATATCGGTTATGATTTTGGTTAGTAATAAAAAAAAATGACAAAAAAATGACTCGTCTCCTGCACTTCTTAACCGGAAATAATATCCTGTGCAAAGGAATAATAAATTGCTATTGTCTTAACTTCCTTATTTTTTAAACTGAAATATAAATTAAATAACTTGAAAAAATGCAAGTTGACTCCTAGACTTCTTGATTGGAAATAATATTTCAATGAATATTAAAAAGCTTTATATTACGCAATGAGTATTAACCATTTTATTTTATTTATAACTATATTTTATGAGTAAGCAGTGCCTACAAAGTATGTTAATTGTTAAGTATGTGTTATTTTCAAATAGAGTAATAGGCAATAAAAAATATATTTGCGAGTGGGGATATTTTAACAGATTAAGTACGTGGTGGGCGAGAAAATTGCCCACTTAAATACTACATTGCTTTAAAATCAATTGAAAGTAGCACTATAATTTTAACCGATTTCCCATTCAAATGTCACCACTTAGAAACGATAGAAACTACGACCGACAAACACTCATGAGTGGGAGTTTACACATCTGAAACTCAGTGTAAACACTGGCCGAAAAGAAAAAAATTGATGTCCCAAACATGGCTAATACGAAAACGAAACCTAATAGACGTGTTGCAGCTGCTAAAAGGGGTGGTTTGTTGAAATAAGTGGCCAGTTTGTTTCGTCCCGGCTGCCAGTTTTAATCAAGTTGGTTACGAGGCAGAAACACCCAGCTAAGAGCTCGTACGGACGTCGAGTGCACTTTGAAAGCGGCTGATTAAGTCCCACGACGCACTGGGAGTCTCGCGACGTTCCAAACTTGCTTTTTGTCTCGATCGGGACTTAAGATACGGACTTAAATAAGTTTTCTGTGCGCGACGATTTACACCGATTGTCTTTTGTTTGTTCTGTTAATGGGAGATGTAATGAAGATAGGCAGGTATGGTGTGGTTCATATTACGTTTACTACATTTTACGTGTAATTGCTATGTGAAGGAAAAACAACCATGAGACTGTTGTTCAATTAAAATTCTTCCACCGTACAGGCAACTGCATATCCATGGTAATTTGACATTGACGGTGTTTTTTTTCGCAGTAGCCCGCTCGATTTTCTTGTAGTTGAATTGTGCGGTTGACCATACACTATCATTCCATTAAAAATAACAGTCTTTAATAACAAGAAAAACTTGCCAAAACAACACAGCTCTAACTTCTAAGCAATATCTAGTTCACTAGTACTGTAAGTACGACGTGACGTGCCAAGCAGCTGGTCTATAATTACCTTACTCCGGGTGTGCCGGCCGGACATCGGGCTCGCAACATTCGAGACTCCTTACTGTGCAACCATTCGAGATAATCACTTGGAGTTTGGATGAAATATGCTGTATTAGATGGAGAACTGACCGGTTGAGATAAGGGAATATTGTGGAGTATTTGCATGCTTATTTAGGTTTGAAAAATTGAATTAAGTGCGAGTTCAGCGATTCAGATGATGTTTTAAGATTCCAAATGGCGTATTTTCTCTAGAGACGTTGGTGTGCATGAAGACTTTTATTTTATAGACTATACTAGCTTTTGTCCACGGCTTCGCATGCGTGGGGGTCGGAAATTATACCACGGGAACATACAACCGGGATAAAAGTATCCTATGTCCTAACTCAGTCTACCTGTGTGCCAAATATCATTGAATTTCGTTCAGCCGTTAATGCGTGGAAAGGTAACAAACAAACAGATAGAGTTACTTTCGTATTTATAATATTAGAATAGAATATACATCCATTATATTCTAGGATTAGATGGAATACTAACTGGTTGAGATAAGGTAATATTGTGAAGTATTTTCATGCTTCTTTAGGCTTGAAGAATGGAGGTAAGTGTGAGTTGTGTTGAAGATAATCTTAGTGAAGTGCAGCGTGATATTTATTTGGTAATGTTATAAACTGTTTTGAGAATTCAATTTTTTTTTCTTTAAACGTTCGTGTGAAGACGTGTAATTATTAGACAATCATGTGGTGTTTTAACTTGTATTTCTGGAAATTAATCTTAGCTTGAATTGTAGGAGAGAGTTCACATTATAGTGCTAGAAAATACCTATTTGCTCGCCAGACAGACTGAAGATAGGAGGTAAGTGTTATGTTGATTTGTGTTGAGGATAATATTAGTGAAGTACAGCGTGTTTTTATTTTTAGTTTGTCTTTTAGGAGTTGTTTTTGAGAATCTAAACAGGAAATTTTCATGCGTTGCGTTCTCTAGTATTTCTGCCAAACCCTCAAATGTATAAGATAGATGCTTCGTTGTAAGTGGGTTCACAATAAGTGCTCGAACTCACGACCTCTCTCTCTCGCCAGACTGACGCCCAGACTTTTGTTTCTTTGATATTTCTTTTTATTAACTTGTAACATAAAACAGATAGAAAAGTGCACGAGCAGTGTTTAAAATACAACTCTATTTACGAACTTACAATACTTACTTAAATAGTAAAAAAACAGTTATTGTTGTAGAAAGTGTTGTTAACAGTTTAATCTCGAACAAATAGGTCTGTCAGTTGATTCGTACTGATGTGCCAGTCTTACCAAGGGGTATCGTGTTACCCAGCAACTAGGTTGTCGAGGTCAGATAGGCAGTTGCTTTATGTAAAACACTGATATTCAGCTGCATCCGGTAAGACTGGAAGCCGACCCTAACGTAGTAGAGAAAAGGCTAAGCAGATTGAGTTAATTCGTACTGATTGTGTGCAAGTTGCACATCATAATGTGTAATGCGGTTGCGTATTCAACATCGATACGGTATTTGGTCTTAGATCTAGGTATTGATGAAGTGTTAGTACTCCAACTTCCTTGTATGTACTATTCGCTGACGTCAATGGGTTAGAAAGTATTTTCTTCCCGTACAAATAATTGAACAAGCTAAAGCAAAAACTCTGTACTTTGCAAAAAGAGAAAATATTTTAAAACTTCAATTCTGAAGAATTTAGCAGGAAAATTGGAAAAGCTGCACAAGAGATGAAACAAAATACGGCGTCGTGTTATATCATAGGCAGTAAGCTTATCTTGTCTTGCCACCATTGCGGCGGCATCTACGTCGCCTCAAGCAAACTACGCATCACACTGACGTCATGCGAAATCCTGTATCGCGCAAGCAGGTTTAACCGCGCGATCAGCATATATACAACTTCCCGGCTTCAATCGTCGGGCAGTTGCCCACCAGACACGATACCCGTCTGGTCGGAGGCTCTTCCCTTTTCTGTTGAGTATGAGTGAACTTTACGCCCTGTGCCTCATACCTCTATACCTTTATTTATATTTTAGTCTATAGCATCCCATAGCACGGCGAAAACCTTCCTCCTTTCCTTTCAGTTATCAGCATAGCATGAACGATTGAACGAAGATTTTACAAAATATAACTGCATCGTTTTCCCTATATCAACCGAACACATGTGAGCGAGTTGCGCTGTTATACAACAAATTACTTGCATTGAATATAGATTCAGAGAGAGTCGCCGTCCGTTGGCTTCTTGATTGTATCGAATATGTTTCCAAACAATTTGCTTGACATCATAAATACAACTTTTATGTAGCGTAGAAGATGCTTTCGTGAGGTTCACTGGTTTCTTGTTCACCTCTTAAAAGCATGATGTTTATTAGAATATTTGTACAGTGGAAGTTGATGTAAATCAGCTTATGTTTGTTTTTCGTGCAAACGTTTCTACAAAGTTCATTTTGAACGAGAAAATCAGGACATTTAATTACGTTCTTAGATGTCTATCAAATGCCTGCCGGGGTCGCGGGAAATTTCGAAAGGGATACCGTGGCCCCTGGCAATGTACAGGCAACACTGAAGGAAAACGGGAAAAAAAAAAAAAAGCCTATCAAATAAATCTTTTGCTTGTGGTCTTATGTGGGCTTGAATTTAATTCGATTTAAAAAAACAATCACGCGACGTATTTTTGTGTTCTTTTTTCTCAAGTGTGTCACTTTACAGCGATAATCCCCCAAAACTGATAAAACGTCAAAATTATGCTGAAAATACCGATTATTATAATTGAAATAATCTTCAATACAGATGAGCATTGGATAAATTCCCTAAAGGCGTGTACCATGAAGCGTTTGTCGCTTTCACTGGAAAGTCGCCGAGTCCGGAACTGGACGAGTCGCGTGCGCAGCGCATGCTCGTAACTCACCGCATTAATAATCATCTTGAGAGCATTGTGATTATAAATGTGGTTCTTTAGTTGAAACGTTAATTTTAAAAAAAAGTTAGTCACGAATGAAGAGTTTATTTTGTGATTAGATAATGTTAAAATTGTTTTAAACATGGCATAATTTTGTTAGCTAAACATGGTATCCAACTTCTTTTACCAGGAGCTAGCAAAATTGTTTTATAAGACAAGCAATAAATGTATTCACTGAGTCTTGTTTGCTAAAATAAACATGAACTTCGTGAGTCAATTTGAAATTGAGCAAATAACTTGTTGAAAACTAGTTATTTGCTCAATTTCAAATTGACTGACGATTTTAATGCATTGAATCAAAATATTCTATCATGTTACCTCGATTCAAAATAAAAAGAATTATTATTTATTCCACTGGATATATTTATGTTGCAAACAATCAAACTTCTTGATAACATGTAATATCAACGCGAATGTTGAAAATATTACACTCAGAAATCCAGCATTGCACTAGGGACGGGTATAAATTACTCTATTTGTATTCATAAGAAATCATACGTAACATTCCTTTCAGTTATTATTTCAATGTTGAAACGAAGTTTGAAATAGCTTCGTCCCTTCATATGTTTGTATGCATAATTTTGGTACTAATAAAAGATTCAATCACTGTGTTAGAATTTTGACGAAATGTTAGTGTCAAAGTTAAAAACAGCCGTCGCCACAAACACATTTACCAGAACACTTGCATTGTAAGAAAACCGGGGTAACAGTGTCCATTCAATTAAACTTAAATCGGTTTAAACGGAACAAAATATATCTTCGCGAAGCACGCGATCTCATAAACTTCCACAACAGAGTAGAGTATAGCGAGTGAAAAATATTCTCACAATATCAAACTATTAAACTTGCTGTTCATCAAATTTAAAAGTTATAGTGGAGGTGCTTCCGCCTCATTTTGTTCTAGCTGTATAAAACTGCATGGTTCAGGTCGAACCATCGAACTTGTTAAGTAACGGAATGGACAGACTATGTAGTCCGGGTACACACAGCGAAAGAGTAAAGTATCAAGCCAACCATGAAGTAATTTCCATATTTTGTCTATGCATCAACCTAAATTCGTCTGGATGAAAATTACTTGACCATTTACCCATTTACAGTGCTACAAAGATCTTTTGGCGTTTGAATGACATTGACAGAGTGACGTTGACCGTAAATAATTAAATTGTTTTGTGAAATGTGATTATTGCGATGTATTATTAAAATTTATCTATCTAGCTATCTTAAAATTCGCGAATAAAACAAAAAGCGGCTGAGTAAAGAACATTTAAGTAATTGTACTTAAAAGTTCTTTTCTTGCCCGCTTATTGTTTGTAGTCAATCATTGGATTGATATTAAAATTTCTTCGGTCCTTCGTTCGTTTCAAAATATTGGCAACCAGTTTTCGAGCACATCATTCAGGTTCACCAATTAAAAGGTGTGGAGAATGCTATAAGGATTTTTGGATTTTAGGAATGACATTGACAGGAGGGCGTTGTTGGTAAACATTTGTGAAATTGTTACAGAAATTGTTGTTTCATGTTGATAAAACAAGATGGTGGCATTCGTTCGGAAATTGCCCACGTGCCAAAAGATCCATGTACAACTATTCCCGTTTAGAAAACCTATGTTCAAATGCCTCGCATTAGGCATAATTTTATGCTTTATGTTCTTTTATTGTAGTGCTTATCTATTCACTAATTAGCAACTGTCATTGATATTACGTGCGTAACGTTAGGCACAAGCAAGGGGCAAACAGGAGTTGGCTAGGATTCTCTCAGTAACCTCACAAATCTGCTAAAATACATCAAGTTTCCTGCATGCTTGAATTTTTTGCCGTGTGTACCAAATAGCCCGCTGGCTCCCAGTAATCTCGAGTCGAGATTAAGTCTCTAACTTTACTAGGTATCGACTATCGACTCGCCATTATTTTGTGTTATCCGCTGTACAAATTGGACGCAATTTGTAAGTTATTCCTACAGTCGCTTCTCGAATATGCCTTTGGTATTTTAGATGAGACTTCGTTCTTTGTTTAAAAATGATTTAGTCGATTTTTTTATCGTCGTTATCTTCATAAATATCTTTTTTACTAAGAAATGTCTAAATGCATTACGAACAGCAATAATAAAATACTTGACTACCATATTGGAAAAGTTTTTGCTCGTTGTTTTATATTAATATTGGAAACGTGATGTTGAATTTAATTGTAGTGTAAAAAAACGTAACTATAAAACATGTATGTTTTTTTAACAACGTGGTACTCTATAAAAATTGCATCTATTTTCATCAATGCTGACAAATATCGGTAGTTTTAAAAGCAACACTAGCAAATGTTAAAAGCTTTTTATCAATCATCTCTCATCTCACATGCATTTTTGTGGGTCAGTGACGTCTGTAGGTAAACATAGTACGATGACTAACTAACTTGTTTTTACTCCTTGATCTTGACATAGATTCAGTATAGAATAAATCCTTCTGCGCAAAACCTGTTCATTCGCGCGTATTTGCAATTGCCTATCGATATTGATGGTGACTGTTGAGGGACTAGTTAGCGTATTTATTAGGTAGGTATTATAGGATAAATGTGCTGCTTGAATTCTTTATCGCATCCTGTCTTTATGTAATAATTGAATGGTGCGAACGCCTTGTTAGAGGTGTGCTAGAATATATATGTGGTATGTTTGAGTTTTTGTTGATAATATAAAAACTTTGTTTATGTCGCGATTGATGGTTTGTTTTCAGGAAAACCTTTGTTACTTTGCAAGTACAGTCAGGTTTATCAAATTGACACTCGACGCCAGTTTGCCGTGTTATTTCATTAATTATTTATTATTTATGTATTATTATTATTTCATTTCATCATTAAACATTTCATAAAACCTTCAAAGAATTACAGTTGTTATTTGAATTTACTTACAATTTAAGTAGGAAATCAATTTGCTTAAAAATATTTCCCTGGCTTTACATAATACTATTCAAAACATTATTTTTCGTTAAACCCGGTATGATTTGATTAATTTAGTTAAGTAATTAAAAACATAAAAAAATAATTAACAACAAATTATGAGAAAATTCACGTAAACGTTTCGTTGAACAATCTTTTGTTTATCAACAAACGTGATTTTGTTGACTTTGGTTATATTAATTAAAGGGAGTCAAGCCATGGCTTCATCCTTCAAGGTTCAGCTTAGTTTACACGTCGATTTTCCTCCTATTATGCCGTTATTACCTTTTAATTTATATAATTTGAATGTCCAAGCTCGGTCAAACACCTCAAGTTACGTTATTAACATCGATAGAATATAAATTGTTTGTTATAACGTTTACATCATTTGAATATCGGTACCTATTGTAAGATTAATTTAATATTCAAACATTTGATGTTGTTAACAATATAACCATTTGCCGAATTCATTTCAGGATTTGCCATTGATATTGTTCAAAAGAAGTCTCTTTAAACTTTTACTGTATAAAAAATATTGTACCATTAAGGAATAATTGGAGGGTAATTCGATGGAACCTGATGTAAATTTGTAATAATCATATACTAATAATAATCATAATGACTGTAATTGTAATAATTTTAATTGACACGAAAATGTATTTGCACGCCATATCATAGCTGGATATGCGGAAATTAAAATTACTATAATTTCTATTGTACAATTTTCTAGCATATAAATATATTTGATTTGATTTAAATATTTAATCGAATTATGTAATAATTGAGTTCAAAATTATTTAAGGCAAGTATGACTTTCCACTTTTAACGATGACAATACACACAATTTTATTTTGACTTACTTCAAATGAAAAAGTCGTATCGAGGTCTTTCACCTTTCAGCTTTTTGCGCATTATAATTGAGCGCGTTTTATGTTAACTTTTTATACATACCGCAAAAAAAAACCAATATTGGGAAGGCAGTAAACATTAACAACAGATATTTTAAGCTTTATTTGAGGTTTCTCTTGAAAGCTTTAAATAACTGTTGTTAATGTGCCGATTGGAATGTCAAAAATACTTTTTTTGTCCAAACAAAATACATATATTATATTATTATATATTTTCAAAATACTATTTGAATATCTAAGAGTTGCTACTCAATTGAAAAAGTAGCCAATTTTCTGCCAGTAGATTAATTGCGGAATCGCAATCAAGACTTTTCACTATTTTTGTACATTTTTTTCCGACGTCGAGAGATGAGAAACTTTCACTGGCTGTGTCCAGACTAAAAAGTACAGCCTTTTAATGAGGAACTTCAAAAATAAAAGAAATGCGGTCGGACGATGTCGCGGGGAAGAGCTATTGAAGGCTCACTCTTAAGTTTTTTGTTGGTTGAGAAAAGTAGGCGCACGATAAATTCCTTCAGGTTTGATGTGGGTTTTAGGAAATGACTGGTTCTATACTGCGCTGTTGTAATAAAAATGTGATGTTTTGTGGTAGAAGTTTTCGTAGTGATGACTAATGATACTAAATACTGGATTCACTGGACTACCGGCCCGCCTTAACTCCTCGCGTCCCGCTGTCGCGATATCAGCGACACACCATCAAATTGCTTTTAAATTGATTCTTTAAACTACGAGATTGGACGGGTTAATACTTTTTATTGAAGTCATTACCTTTTACAAAAGTTCCAGAATGACATCATAAATATTGGATGACTGATTCTTTTAGAGTATCTAATCTATAAGTACAGTTATCTAATATATTCAAGAGACTGCATAGAAAATATGCATGCATCATTTAATTAAAATTAATTTATGCCTAATATGATTTCAAGCTTATGTCCATTTTAAATATAAATTCGACGCTAAGCGATATTGATGAGTCACGAATCGTGAAGATGTATATTATTAGACGGAGTTACGATTTGTTATTAGATAACACGTCATACGGGCAAACTGTATGGGCTGAGATAATTTAATGTCCGAATATGACGAAGGGCAATTATCGTGGCCTGATGTGTAAACAAGTGATAATTGTAGTAATAAAATGTAATAAAGTTATGATATCATTGATTGATGATAAATATCTGCGTTTTAGGTTTTTAGTTTTAATTGATTTTATGAGGACATAACTTTTTATAGTCATTTAAAGAAAGAAAGAAAAGAAAGAAAAAGTATTTATTGATAATCGCACAGGAAATCACAAGTTAAACTTAATCATCAATTAACGATTAAAAAAATAAAAGCAGAAAGTCTTGTACGAGGCCAAAAGGCACCTATCTTAGCACGATGCTGCGACATTTAAAAATAAATGTCTCAGCGCTGGTATATTATTCTGATAGGGCCAGTGATGTCGCGGATAGATAGACTATCCGTATGATCACTGGGGGATCATCACACACATAAATAAATACTAAATAAAATAAAATAAAAAAATTGTTGTGTGAAATATGGACATGAAAGTAAAATAGTAGTCCATGTGTCTGCACCCGACGTAACATCACGTTACTTGTCTATGCCTTTAGTGTCTGTGGTACTCTATGACATCATTTTGACAGGTAAAGAAACGCAGACGCCGGCACCGGTAGGAAATAGTTATTACGGCTGAATAATACTACAATAGTAGAATGAAAAGTGTTTTGTGGTAGTCAGTTAACGGCATTTGGAGAAATACAGATAAACAACATTTCTTCATTGATCATCATTATTGGCTTGTTCCATTTATTGATATTTTTGATCGAAACCTCTTCTCTAGTTTAAACTAATAAAAAGGTACTTAGGCACGTAATTTAGAACTACTACAGCACCTGCATAGTATAAGGTTTTACAATGTATAAGTATAGTAATTAAATTCACAACATGCAAGGGCAGGTTCCGCGTTTTACCAAACTGTTGGCTCCATGTAAATTTCCAATTAGTCGCTTCGTTACTAGGATATCAAGATGGCTCCGACGCCACTCAATTTACCTAAATTAGTTTGGCAGTTTTTAATTTAAATTATAATTTTGAGACGGTTCAGGCTGATGTTCAAGAGGTTTTCAGTGCAAGAGCACAGAATAATAAAATAAATCTAAACTAGATTCTCTGAGAAATGCGGTTACATTAATTGTGCAAAAATAGTTGTTTACCCAAATAAGCGTGTAAATGAAACTTGTACAAGATAATACGTCTTTTTTATTTCGTATTTTTAGCATAAAAACCAGTTAACACTAGACACGAAAGTTAGGGTCTGGACACATAATCTTTATTTGCATCTTAATCGTCATTCAAGCGAGACTAACTTAAAACTACTTTTGCATAATTTTTTCGTTCATGCAATGTTCACGTAAAATGGTACAAGTGTACTATTCTTACACAATGTTGCAAGATAACCGAGCCCACGAACATATTTGCGTTAAATGGGCATGAAGTGCACTGAACGAGTTAGTGGATCGCTATTGAGTATTGAATACGGTTACGAGATTGTGTTTTGTTTTTATTCGGGTTTGAACATATACAAAGTAGGTTCTTATTGTGTATTTTCTGAATGATCGCGTTGTTTATTATTAGTGTGAAATGAAACTGATTTTTATCAACAACTTGCTGACTCGACAGACGCCCTGAACTTGTCCAAAAATAAAACAAACATTTTCAAAGAACATTTCAAAAATTTGCCAAATTGGTCCAGTTGTTCTCAAGTAATGAGATTATCAACGAACAGCATTTAATTTTTATTGTATATCTACATTTGGAAAAATACAGAGATTCATAAAAAAACACGTCGTTATTTATCTAAGCCTTTTTACCTCCTTTATTCTATTGACCAGTCAACAACATGATAGCTATGGTAACCTGTATCATTTCTTATATAAATTAACAGTATTTAGTCGTATTACTTTGAAGTCTATGTAAAGTGTTAATCGGTACCTGTGGTATACACTTTTCTCTACCTAATAAGAATTATAAAGTTTCTAGTGTTAATAATAGAGGCCTTGAGGGTACGGCCATAATGACGGGTTTACGAAGAAAGCTCACAATAATGAACTACTATGAACGCCAACTATAATAATGGTATCCCCTAGATTGTTTCTCATAACTTTCATAAAATTATTGAAGCATTTGGTTTGCGTGAATTTTCTCAAAGGTTTGTTGCGTAACTTGAGAATCTAGGAGAGTCTACGATAGATTTAATTTATCGCGAAAGGAAATACAAAATGGTTTGAAAAGCAGTTTGTGTTTGGAACTACCTGCTTTTAAAACAATGTTGTAATATACACGTTGGAATACGTATACATTCATTTCTATCTAAATGCAATTATATAATGTAATTTGAATGTTTATTTAGTATGTATTTTTAATTTCAATAATAATTTTAATATTACAATGCATGTTAAATTATAAATTGGTAAGTTCATTAATTATTTGGACATTGTTTATTCTGACATTACTTATAATTTGAATGTATATTATTGCACAGGGTATAACTATTCTGCCGAATTTATGACATTATATAACCGATTAATTAAATTTTATGAAATTGTCTAACTATTATTTTTAATTTTGCATGCCTGAATTGGTAAATGCAGTGGACTGCGCATTCACTTAACACCTGGAAATGCATATATGTACTGTGTTTTGCGATAAATATTTGAATTTGAATTTGAATTTGTGTGTGTGTGCTTAAGTTATGGTTTAACAAACCATAATGGAATTTTCATTCAAGTCTTTTCATAGGTGTAGTTAGATACGAAATGTCGACTCCAAATAACAATTTTTATATTGTTATATGACGTCTAAATGTGATTCCGATATCCTATTTACATAATAAACAATATCGTTTCATTTCATAAAAGTGCGTTTACCAGTACCTGTAAGCCTTGTACCTTAAACAGTACTTCACAAATTCGAACCAATTTGCTAAACCATCTGATCCTAACATTTCAATATATTTCAGTCCTCCAGACCACCATTTTCTTCATAATATGACAAGTAAAATCACTTAGGTTGTACTAGGAGCATATGAACATCAGAGAGTTCCCGAGCACAGATCGTGTGTTCGTGTGAGAACAACGCGCTCATTGAATGCACCGAGCGTTAATGTGAGCGTCGCTTTGCTGGCTCGCTAGTTATAAATGTTTATTTATGTTAATGTCCCGCGTAAAGAATGGGAATGTAAGGTTCTGGGTGCACGCGATTTCTCTTGCAATGTATTTTGCATTGCATTTTATCTGCAGTTACTTTTCGTTCAATTAAAGGGTGATTAAGTTTGTGTTCGTCGTTTTGTAAGTTTGTGTTATGGCTTATTAAGGCTTTGTTTAAAGGGAAGACGTGATACATTTCAGCTTTTTTCAGGATTGACAACACACTCATGATACCTCTGGTGCTGTAGATGTTCATAACCGGCACTTACCACTTATCACCACTTGACTGCCATCCAATAAGATTGAAGAGCTATAATAGAAAAAAATCTGAGAATTCTCGATCGATTTAACGAAGAATTTTCAAAGATTACAATTGCGTGCATAGACCTAAAAGTTACGCACGGTTTTACTAACATCGTAATAGTATTTATATACTATTACGATGTTAGTAAAACCGTGCGTCATTGTTATGTTCTCGGGCAATGAGCTAAGAATAGAATAGAATAGAATAGAATAGAATAGAATAGAATAGAATAGAATAGAATAGAATAGAATAGAATAGAATAGAATAGAATATTTATTTATTGTAAAACATGAGTATACATCAAATAAGAATTATTTCTTAGCTCATCGCCCGAGAACATAACAATTACTAAGTACCCTTGCCCACTTGCGTAATACTTTGAAGCTAGAAGCAATGGATTGCTAATCCATTGCTTCTTAAGTTCGAAAAAAACAATCTGCTCAACAACGTTAATAACGCAATGAATGTTGTAGAACTGTCAAAACTAAACAGATTAGTCGTAATCGTTTACGAAAATATGTTGCGTAATTAGATAGCTGGTTCTCTTAATAGATTTTTGTTAGACCCAATAATTAGTGTGTGTTTGATCAGATAATTATGGCTTTTTGCATCTTAAGACATATCAGTAAGATCAACGATATGATCGACTTGTTAACTGATAATATTATGCTACCGAATGATCCTGTATTATAATGTTAGATAACAGCCCATAGATACAGCGAAATTCGATCATAAAATGTAAACAACTGACAACAGAAACAAAGATCCTCCAATGAACGTTCAGTAACGAAACTGGACTAAATAGATTATAAAAAAAATTTGGACACCAATTTTTTCTTTTTTTACGTAATTAAAACATTACAGCAATACATTGAGTTAAAATGTAGCATGACGTCACTCTCCGGTAGATTTTATACCGACTTGTGTCAAAGTCAAAGTCAAAGTCAAATCATTTATTTCAAATAGGCCCCTGTAAGGCACTTTTGAACGTCAAAGTTTACAAAAAAATTGAATTGATTCTAGTCGCCCCTTCCAAAAGGTAGTTTTCGTATGGAGAAGAATGGGCAAGAAACTCCACCGTTACTCTTTTAAAATGTGTTACAATATTTTGCATATGTACGTACATTAGTTACATAATTATATGTGAAGACGATGCAAGTAAAAAAAATAAAAACGTAGCGAGCCCCCACTACCCAACTTTAATGCGTTTCATCTACGTATTTTTTTATTAATATGATAAAGCAAAAAATACGTGTCTAATTTTTTTTTATTATCTGACTGACGGATTAAATAGTTTTTTTTTTTCCAGTCAACATCCCTATTCAGACAATTATAGGTACTTTGGAGCCTTCCGATACAGGGCCTTTGATAAGCAGTAGGCATTGAATCAAATAACAACGATCCATATTAAGCTTTGTTCAGACTAGCGCGACGCGACACCGGTTATTGTTATACCGTGAAGTTTTCTTAGAAATTGTATTGTTCGAGTCGCGTCGCGCCGTCGCGTCGCGCTGGTCTGCACAAGCCTTTAATCGGCAATGAAGAATTTATCTTTTCAACTTAATACGGAAATACTCGTACTTTTCACATTCGATCCAAAGTTCATTAACAAAAAACACATTATCACATGCTGATCCTGAATCACAGCATGCAAAGTACATTTAGACCAATTAAAAATTAATTGAGTTAATGTTTTAATTGCATTATCGTAATTGATTGCAACCGACATGATGGATGGATTTGCACAATTTAAATCAATTCGTTGCTGTTTGCAATTGTTAGCTAAAATGTGGGTCTGTCGCTTTTAGAGTGGAAACTGGTTTTGATTATTGATTTTATGCCTAAATCTGCCAGAATTTAGATAGATTTTGTTAAAGAAGTAGTTGAAAAAAGTGATTATACAGTACTTACCAAGTAGATGACATAGTTTTCAGTAATTTTGTCATGCGATGCAACTGCAATGTCATTTTGTTAAATATTTTGAAATAAAACTCGGTAGGAATATTAAAGCCTGTGATAATCACATTTATAAGCGTGTTTAAACGTAAACAAGGTACTAATATCTTGTACTGACAATGTTGATAGATGTACTGGATCAGAAACCAGTAAGTACCTACTTTGTTTATTACATTATGCATTTTCATATCAGATCTCTATGAGAAGATAAGATATAATTAAGCACTTACCTACATGTAAACTTCTTCCGACTATCAAATTATATTTGTACTCGAAAACTCTTAAAAATTGCCAGCTCTTAACCAAATCAGAGATAAAAATCCAGTTTCGAGTTTCAAGTGTCATCCCACGTTGGTGTGAATGCACTTTTCTCACGTTGTTTTATTTAGTAACTAAACCACGTTTGTACCTCACTTCTTCGAAACTGGTTACAAAAAGTTCCCTTCGACTTACGTCACCGCCAAAATCGATGATTGTTTTGCCAAAAATAAACACCTCTACGCCTTGGGATTTAGTTACACCTCTGCTGAACACTTAGGAGAAAGAAGGCATGATATTATGATATCCTAACTAATCCTACAAATATTATAAATGTGTAAGTTTGTATGTTTGGATGTTTGTTACTCAATCACGCAAAACTGGCTAAACGGATTTGGATGAAATTTGGCACACAGGTATTTTATAGCCTGGATTAACATATAGGATAGTTTTTATCCCGGTGGTACGTTCCCGTGGGATTATTTCCGAACTCCACACGGGCGCAGCCGCGGGCGAAAGCTAGTAATATTAGGTCCCCACCTATGAAATCAGCGTTTTGTATGGAGAATTTTAAAGAAGTTGCTTTTTTCATACTAACATTTTCTTAATTTATATAACAACCATGAACACTAATGTCTTAAAACTTTTATGCGCTAATGTTTAAAAACTAAGATAACGTAATATGCCACTAGATTAAGCGACAAAAATAAGTTTTGGCTAAATTAAAACAAATAGTGGCCATTTCTGCAAAAAAAATGAGGAGTCATTTTTAAGGTATTGATTATGTTTATAAACTATAAGTAATAAGGTTTTTTTTACTATTGGTAGTTGTCTATGATGGTCATTATTCAATATAATACCAAGCAATTGATGAATATTTTAATTCATAGAAGTGACAAGGTTCTCTATTTGTGAGAAAAAAACGCCAATTTCATAGGTGGGGACCCAATATTATAAATACGAAAGTGAGTTTGTTTGTGACGCTTTCACTCTAAAACGGCTCAACAGATTTAAATGAAATTTAGCACATGGGTAGACCATGACTTGGATTTGGACATGGGATACTTTTTATCCCGATATTCCTTCGGAATCAAGAATTATGCGGGTAAAACCGTGGGGCACAGCTAGTTTTAAAATAGGCGAATAATAACACGGTTGGTATAAAAGGTGTTGTGCCAGAAATTCTTCAAATTACTTAACTACGATTAGGTGTTTATCGGAATAATTGTTGGTGAAATAGTGGCCTAACCTGCAAAGTACTATGCGCCAAATTCCTTATTAATAGTTGTCTACAAATAAACTACAGTTTGGGCGAATAATTACAGTGCTTGCTTTTATGCTCAGCATAAACATAGTCTTTTGGATATGCAAAGCAGCCATTGCTCGGGTCATGTCGCTGATGCTCGCCAATTTTCGGGAAAATTCGTAAATACAAACAAGTGAACGTTTTTTTCGTGTTTCGTTACGGTATACTCTCACCAATACCGTGGCTTTCATAAAAAGTTATCTCTTTTTGACGCCTTTTGATTAAGTATCGCCGCTGTTATTAAATTCTAAAACAGCTGTGGAAAGTAGATATTGTGTTAGTTAACTAAAGTGTCAACGAACGCGAACACCGACTTTACTCTCACTGCGAACTTCGTAAGACGTACTTTACAAAATAATAGAAGTTAACGAAAGAACGAAACTTTCTAATAAAGTGTTATAGAGAATTCTATGGACATCGAAACTGAATAAATCTTTTGAGAAAGTGATTCCAGCTTTAACCCCTATAAATCGTTAAGGCAAACGTTTGACTCCTAGACGACCTAGGGGTTCGTTAGGTTAAGCCGGGTTACCCACTCCTAATTTCATCCAGTCCAATTTTGTTTAAGCCGTTTGTTTTAGTACATATTCTTAGTGAAATATGAATGAAAATGTTCATAATTTTCGTATCTTATATTCTCAGACCTGCGGTTTGCCGCTTTTGGTATCAAAATATTTGTTCTAAATTAGAACAACTTTATGGGTTGGTTAAATTTACTTTAGTATAGATCGGACATTTTACACCGGGCGGATATTAACATTTTCGATACGGACGCAAATTATTACGAATAAACAAATTACGGTCGTTAAATACTAAATAATAATTGCTAAAGCCATATTTATGCTTTTCCTCCTAGTTATAACTAAACCGTCTCTAAATATAATGCCTTCTCAGTTCTCGGTTGGAAGTAGTTAATTTTTTTTTTGGGGAACCTGCGCCTTTACAACAAACGGTCGCTTCAGCTACAAAATGATAATATAATCAACTAAAATTGAAGTAGGAAATAGATACTTTTAAAGTGCCAAAATTACCGTAACCTACTTTTATTTTACCCAATGACGTAGAAAGAAGTCAAAAAGCAAGCATCGTAACTGTGAAATACTGCATCGTTCCAAAACTTACGACCTATGGGCTTACGTCTTTTGCACTATCGTTCCCCAGTCACACGAACTCAGTCTAGATTTCTCTGGAGTACCCTCACATGACTTATGAAGGCAATCTTGAATATGCAAGATCACTGCATCTTGTTATACCATAGACGTTTGCTGAGTACGCTTAAGCTTGTATAAGGCAAGATAATCCTTTTATATATACTATGATGGAGATTTTTCTATAAATAAAAATGATTATCAATGTCATGGACTTTTGTTTTGTTTGTTGTTTTATAACAGCCGGACGGGTCGATCGATCAGGTTTAGCTAAAACTTTTTCTTGCCGCGGTTGGTCTGTGGATGGGCGACCCCTCCGTGCTTCGGAAAATATGTTTAGCCATTGGTCCCAGCTGTCGTTTGTAGACCTTTGACAGTTGTTATTTGTTGTCAAAGTCTGACAAGCAGTCTTAGCAAGGGGTATCGTATTACCCAGTAACTGGGTTGTGGAGGTCAGATAGGCACTTCATGTAAAATACTGGTATTCAGCTGCATCAGGTTAGACTGGAAGCCAACCACAATATAATTGGGAATAGGCTAGCCGGATGATGATGATGGACTTTTGTTACCTAAATGGAAAGTAGATTTTGGTTTGCAGAAGGATTTTTCCATGGTGTTTTTATATTATGGTGTAACTAGGGAAGGGTATGTCTAGCAGTATACTCACATAGACTTAGTTGATTGCATTGATAATGGACTTGACACTAATGCCAGTGTCAAGGACATTATCAATGCTCTTCTGACGTATCCTGGGCTGGGAACTAGACATGGTCATCAATGCAAAGCATGGTGATAGATGTAATCCATTGAACCGGTTTCTGGAAGGATTCGATTACCTCAATTATATCAATACATAACGATGACCTAACACGTTTCATGGAAAGATTTAGCCATGTTCATTGCTCACTAACAAAAAACAATAGGTACCTAATATTCGTTTGAGTGTGGGATGCAAATAATAAATCTATTACGAACCGTGATGTAATCGTAGTAATAACAATATTATTATTTTGGAATGAAAATTATCCTGTGTAATCCTTCCTAGATGCCAGTCAAGTACGGCAAGCTCACGGCAAGTAAAATTACCAACGTCAAAAATCATCATAACTAGTTCACTCGCACGTATAATACCTACATATATTATAAGTTTAATAAACCATGAAGAAAAATCATTTTTATCTAAATGAAAAACAAATAAATGTCTGAAGAGCTGAAAATATTTTTCTAGTAAATACCTAACTGAAATCAGAATTAAACTTTAAGAAAAAAAATAAAAAATATTAGTTAGTTTCAAAGCAATTCATTTTGTTATCTCTCGTTAAGGCCACTGTAAATAATTTTGTAATTTAAAACGACATTGTTAACTTTTGATCCCCGTAGATCATCTGATATGTACCTTACATTATCTACAAGTTTATTACAAACATTAAAATAAACGTTTATGTGCAAGCTCTTTTTTTACAAGACAAACATGGCATTTTTGTAGAATCACCTGAATTAAACAAACAAAAGTACACACGGCAAAGAAGTTAAGTATGCGGGTAAACATCAAACATATAACATGCACAATGCAAGGAAATGTCATTGATATAGTGTACGTGATAACTTTTTATGCGTAGCACGCGCTCAGAAAAGCGTTGCCAAGATGCGGCCAATCAGTAGTAGACTACCGTTGAAACTCTCGCACCTGGACATGAGTTGCCTTGGCATCTGGAAATGAATTCCGGACACAGATTAGCCAAAGCAAGGAAAACCTGTTCAGGTGGAGACCATTACTCCGCCTTGTCCGTCGATGGAAGAATAGACAAAATTACAGATAAACAATCACAATCTGTCATTTTATCTATTCTTCCGTTGTCAAAACCCGTTTCTATGGAGGTCATGCTACGCGTGCTGAAGTGTAAATGTGATGCTGTACTATATGAGATTCTAAATATCTTGCCCTGCGTGTCTTGTTGTCTGTATCTAACAGGAACTAGTGGACGCTATTGAAGGAGCCAAACTTGTAGCCAAATTCTTGGCCGACGACATGCTTTTAGAAGAAGTACACGCAGACGCACCGCTACTAAAATGCGTCTTTACTTGACTGCACACTAATCTCTTTGACCCACGGTACTTATATCCCTTTTTGTCTGCAGTATTATGTAGTTATTGACCAAGGTGGAATGTCAAGAGCAACGCAGGAATGCATCCGTCGACTTGACCGACTTTGGACCTAGTTTCTTCTTTATATACCTACGTAAAGAACAGCCAGCCTTGCGCCTTTTAAGTGACTTAGGACTAATAATATTGCCGGTTTATGACGAGAAGTACAGATTATCTCTTCATTTATTAACTAGAAGGGCCTGGTTGCTACAGGTTAACGATTAGAACCTTCGTTGTCCTTGTCTTTAAATAGTGCGGTTACTGTATATGTATATGTACTTATGTAAAAACACGTGTTTTTAATGTCCTAACTGTATGCTTATGTATATGTATGTACTGTGCCTTTAGGCCTTGAGGGGTTCGCAAAGTAATATCAAAACACGAGGTGTGTCGGTACCGCTTAAGGCTAAATAGTCCTAAGAAACTTACAAAGTTTCTGGTTGATCGCCTGAGAGCACATATTGCTTGAAAGGGTCCATTTAACTTCTAAACTGGCGAGGGGTTATGTGATGCAAATTATAGGTAGGCAGTGTTTCTAAAAGCTTTTTTGTTTTCGTGTTGAGTTCACTGGTTACGTCATTCGGGTCTTGGGAACATAATAAGTCTCAAAAGAATAAACTGTGGCCCCTAAGACCGAGCAAGAAATGCAACGCTTGTTTTGTGTTATTTTTATCGCGCACATCACGAGGAAAAAATAAATATATCAAAACTGTTTTTCCACGTGTTCGTTTTCCAAACACGCTCTTAACACACGCTAAAGTTGATAATAATAACTAGTCACACAAGTGACAAACATCTATGGCAAATATTTTCGAATCGAAAATTTTCAACGAGTTGAATAAGGGGAAAATATATGGTCGGAGTGCTTGGCCCCGATTCGTCTTTAGAACTTCAATTTTCCAAATATATTTCTGGAGTGAATTCAAAAGTTGTTCAGTAAAACCTCAACTGTCACATACATTTACGCGATATATAAGTTTTAACATTCAGCACGTGTCTAGAATATCTCGGAAGGAGCACTGAACTTCGGGTGGGTGCATTGACTCCCTCGCTCAACCCGTACCTACCGTGTCCTCGAGGACATTATACAATTTATGTCAACGCTAAAAGCAAGGAGTTATTTTTACACTTTTATCTCTCTTTTGTTTAACTGGGTAATAACAAAATTAAAATAATTACTCTATAAACAAACTACATAATTGGACAAAAGTGTTGTAAAAGTCATCTTTAACTACTCTCATTTGTTTTTCTCTTAGGTCTTGTTTTTCTGCGCTTATTTGCATAACAAGAAATGTTCATGCAAAACTGAACCAAGAATTCAAAAATGGTAGTTCGATTTTCAAAGCTTGTCTGAATATTAATTTGTTTGGTAAATGAATACGGCTCAGAGCTGCACGCTGGCTGACATTTCTTTTATTTATTTTCTAGAATTACGAGTATAATTAAGTAAATGAAAATTAATTTAGTACACAATATATTTTGTTTATTTTGCCTTTAGTTACGTATCGTGGAACGAAGAATTGTGTAATTAATGTACCTATACAGGGTGGCAGGGACATCGACGCGAAAACTGATACCATGGATTCGGTTCATTATTAAGAACATCCCTGCGTTAAACATTTTCGTCGGTTATTTAAAAAATCATCAGGTGTTCCCTACATTTGACGCGTAGGTATTGCACTTTTCTATCGAAAAGCAATTTTTTTTTTGATAACCGACCTATAGTTTCAACTAAGGGGGATTCAGAATCATGTACTGAATCCATGGTATCAGTTTTCGCGTCGATGTCCCTGCCATCCTGTATAGGTATGCGACCTATTGAATGAGTGCGAGTAACTAATGAAATAATGGCGATGATAAAGAAAAATAGGCGTTTTCTTACCAGTTCAATTAGCTTTTACCTACATTTCCACTCCTCGATAACATAAAACTGACCATTGTCTTCCATAAATTTCTCTTAGTCCTAAACAAAACGCTCAGACGACGACGTCCAAAAGAATCGCGTGCGCTAAGTATTACGTTGGACTTTCGCTTCGCTTTGTCGATCGCAGGTCGATTCGTCTATTGAGGCGTTATGTATAATTAGTTGCGTCAGTCCCGCTACGTGATCTACCGGTCCCATATTCTAGCGTGCCGTGAATATGTTATGATTGTTACTTTCACATACCATACGAATCTTCGGAGTTGGATAGTTTCCGACGTCTAGTGATGTACGGTTTTCTGCGGTATGTGTGATGTTGCGGTTTTGATCTGTTACAGTTGAGTCACTAGTCTGGCGTGTATAGACATTTTTTGTTACGGTTTTTGTTAGCCGGGATCGGCACAATAAAGGTTTGAGCCGTGAGTATAATTATAAGTAAATTAAAGGATTTTGGTGGAGTCATCTTCACTCAGTTTAAAACTAACTGATATTTTTTGTCAGGTCGTTTTGTTGAGCAGGATCTCGGTTATTCACTTATGCTCTAAACTTTTCCCTCACATATACATATACCTATGTTAATTGTATGAAAAACAATCCGTGCATTATTCACTCTTGTTAAAAAAATCAACTCTCAAATCATGCTAATTCCGGAGAATACACTAAGTAAGTTGATCTATTATTTCAAAAACCTGAACAACTGAACTGAATCTTTTCAGTCACGCTCAGTTGACTGTAACACTTACTTTCGTATGTCAACCGAATTAGAACGAACGATGAGCTCAAGGCATAACGTTTGTCACTGACACACTTATTTATTTAGGTTATGTAACGTAACAAAAACGAGTAACGTAACGCTTGTAATAGTTATAATAACCGTTATAACTGCTATAATTGTTGCTGACATGTGTTGATAGCTTCGATGTGTGTTGTTGAGTTTTATTGCTCAGTGAATATAATAACTATTGTGTAACTGAGAATCAAGGGCAACGTTGCAGTGGAATTTATTGGTCCCTATTTTGGAGTATGACACCTCTATTTTTGTCGTAAGTGGTAGATGAGATGGGTCATTGTTGGACTCTGTTCTGGTCACTATCATAATAATTATCTGTTTTTTCTGTAAGTATGGTCCACAACAGCCCTGGATCAAAACTGCTGGAAGTCATGGGGAGCAAGTGGGAAGATGCAGGCTGTCAATAACCAGTAACTACCTACGTTTGTTTATTTATTTTGATACCGCTGAAATTGTTGCTGTCGCCATTCTTAATTTCTGTGGGAGTTTTATACTTCATCACTAAACTTGTGTAGCAGTGGGTGTTACAGGCAAAAATCGTGTAGTACCGAACTGGGCAGTCTCTGTCATACGATTTCATGTCATATAGCATTATCGCTTTAAGATCTATACTCCCACTCAGAGGTTCCACTCCTGCCAGGAGTAGCGAACTGTGTGGGCCGGGTTCGTGTTTAGCAAGAGATTTCTGAGAATTTGTTTATACCTTTGTACTTATATTTATATTTTGTGCACATCCTTAACTTGAGCGTGTCTTAACCATACACTTGAGGATGTCAATGAACGTAAATGAATCATTATATGTCACGATTACTTAAGAGTGATCAGTACGTTATACAGTATGCAGTAATACTGTGTTAACATAGGGATATTCTCAAAGACATGCTTATTTATAGTCTCTAGTACCGAATAAAAATATTGAATATTTTTTAACTTAAATTGCATATTATGGAATTTGTGGTCAATGTAACAAATAAGATATATTAAAAAAAAACTAAAAAAAATATAACAAAAAAAAACAAATAACAAAAAAAAATATAAAAGTTTGAATTGTGGCGTCGGTATGTGAAACCTTATCAAAGAGTTTACCTCTGTGTGTGACAAAATTAAAGAAAGCCCTGATTGTGCGACATAATGAAATTATAACAATCTCGTTAGACACAGAATGGGGACTATTTCAGTTCGCAGACTTCTTACTTTTGTAACTTCAGGTTATTACTTTCTTCATTATTAGAATAGGTTTGAATATTATAAAGTTATGACATTTATGTTTTTGGTATTTGCGTAAATTTCAAATTAGGTATTCGATTTAATACATGAATGTTTTCAGTTAAATTCGTTATTGTAAATATTATTCTATGTGTGTGACATTTGGTTTCAAAATGTTAAATAAATTAAAGTATCTTACGTAGAAATATATTAAGATAAAAAATATATAAAAGATAAGTATGTTATGATAAAAAAAGAATATTGTTGTCGTTTTGTTTTGCTGAATTTGAATAGTGTTAACTTAATAAATATAGAGTATATTTTGCTTCACAAGTTATACAGTGAAACAGGGGCATTGGGTCAATGTTTCATTTTTAAATCGTAGACTGTCATTATTGATGCATAAAAGTTTGATCTTTGAACTTGAAACATACTTAACTGTACATTGAGCTTCGCCTGCTGGTTTTATACGTTCATTTTGGTTTTTCTACTGACCAATGATCCAGTCATCTGCTGGTCGTATAATTCTCTAGACAGAACACCTGGTTCTCCGTATACCGCACCTACACTCGTAGCATGACAACTATAGATACGGGTTTTGTCGACGGAAAAATAGACAAAATGACAGATAAACAATCTTAATCTGTCATTTCTATTCTTCCGTCGACAAAACCCGTTTCTATTGTGGTCATGCATGCATGCATAGATATGTAGTAAGTTGGCCTGTTGATGGTCTCTAGTCCCGGATTCGTCGTCAATAGCTACAGATCTTCGATAGAACTTTTTTATGTTGGTACGTCGGTGACTTCAATATTTTCCCAATAATCTAATTAAAAAGTTACAGCCTATTATAAAAGATATCGTCTGGCGCATCCATTTCATAATCACTTTGGTGTAATAGTTTAGTATCATCATCTTAACCGCAAATAAAGTCATATTCAATGGCTTGAGGTTATTTTATCAATCAAGCTATGCAATCAGGTTTATTCCATTAATTCTTATTAAAATCTAGTGCAACATGTCAATGATTCTTCAAAGTTTCTTACTGACACCGACCAACGTAATCTGTGCGATCAGTTTGGTCACAGCCATCATCGATTAGTGCTGTTGAAACGTCGGTTTCATCCAAATCATCCGATTCAACTGACGCAATTGATTCAAACGGCTTTTATTTGCCGATGATACTAAAGCCCCATTTACACGACGTAAATTTCTTGCATGAAATGACTTTTGATTCAACTTATGGGATGACACAGATAATTAAATCGCACCATGTAAATCGTGCTTGAATGTTCGTACATAATGTGCATATTTGTTTCTGTATCATTGAGGGCAAAATTGTCAAGTATTATTAAGCGGACTTTACATACGTCCTTGTAGATAAAGCCGTCCATGAAAAAATATACAAGTATAAGTAACCAATTTGTCACTTGTCAGGATTATGCGAACCAAGGAAACATTTAAATATATCGCGGGACTTTGTTTTAAATAATTTTGTTATAAATTGTATTTACCTACTTCGAAAGTTCCTTAATGCGATCATATATAATTTTCCAATAGAAGGCTATTTGCAATATTAATATTTCGTAGACTTTCAAAGGTAAAAAAAAACTTTTTGAGAGTTTGAGTTATGTTAAAGTAGTATTAAATAAGCTTTTGTGAATCAAGTAGATTACCTACTCATACAATTTTTATTTTAAAGATAATATTTATGTTACGTCTAAAGACGGGTGTGGAAATAAACTTAACATTAGCCGGCTAAACTTGAGTTTATTTTAGAAGAGAGGCTAATTTTCGACATAATTTGCATTTTCGATAAATGATTTAATCTTTAGCCGGCTGAACTTAAGCGCCGCGGCAACCCCTTGGCTAAAAATGAAGTAGCAAATAAAAATGGCTGAAAGGTAGGTTAGGTTAGAACTGTGAGCACACAACGGGCCAGGGTCCGTTTATAATGTTTCGGGAATGTGGTGTTTTACATTCTCTTGTGCCTAAACGGACCCTGGCACTCGCCAGAAAAAAATAACGTTAGCCTCTGCTCGAAAATAAGTTTAAGTTTAGCTGGCTAATCTTAAGCCGTGACATTTACATAATTTAAAAGCACTTAAAATAACAATAAAAATATGTACAAGGATATAAAAAAGGGTTACCTCCTTGATTCAAAGCTTCAAAGTATTGGATAAGTATCTCATCATGTAAATAAATAAATATGTCGGTAGCAATTGCAAGAAGTTATAACAAATTATCAGATAAGTACTTATATATTATATTTATTCAACACCAGTACATGTTCAAATAAATCATTGATCATAACCGTCATTATGATAAAGTAGGTAATTTTTTGTTCAGAATTTTTGGTCGTATAAAAAAATTATAACGTCAGAACTATCGATCATCACTTGGCAGACTTCTATTTATTGTTAAGAGAATAAGTTTTTTTTGGTATTTCTTTGGAGCAGGCTGGAGTCCCGATTTGTGCCCGGTTGGTGGCAACAGACTCGCCTCCTTTTATATGGGACTTAAACATAACTAGCTTCATATTTCTGACTGACCGACCCCTTGACAATTCAAAAGTGCCTGTAATTGGTTTATTTGAAATAAATGCTTTTAGTTTGAGTTTGCGAAATGTGTGCTATGGGAACACCTCTGCCTAACTCGTTCGGGAAAATAGGCGTGATGTCATGTTATATATTTTTCTCTCAGCCTTTTTCACGAATGAATTTAAAGACATTGTTTGTATAATAATTGCAGATTTGTTAGAAAAAAAGATAAAACGGCCAGTTAGTAGTCGCCCGAGCACCCTTCGTAATTAACTCTTCCGTTTGCCTCATTTTCCTCAGTTCCTTCGCTTACCCGACAACTTCGTTCTAGTTACACAATTACGTAGGTACTCGTACCTACTCACACAGTAAAATAGAAAACCCGTTCAATTTGAACGTTACGTCTCATATATCACAGTCGCTACACAAAACGGTAACAAAGTAACAACTAGAAGTCAAAACTACACAGTACACATTTAAGGCATTGTGAAAATTGTTACCCTCCTTTACACACGCACTCGAGCAAAAACAAGCAAGGTCTCGATACTACAATTAGTTCACTGATTAAATAATTAATGCTAAAATTGTGTCGTCGTTGCAAAACAGTACAAGTGCAGTTTAGAAATCTCTGTTTAACTATTAAAGTTACTTCAACGCATTTTACCTTCGTCACTGGCCTTTGTAGTAACTCGTGTATGAAATATTCATAAAGTTGTAATTAAACAATTCGCAATGCCATTCTGGTTATAAAAATACTAGTTTTTTTCAAGTGATAGGCATGTAATGTAAGCTGTTTGCACTTTGTCTGTTATTTTGAACATGTACCATATTACGTGGATGATTAATGCGCTATGCAAGCGAGCATAAAATGAATTATGTGTGTGATGTTAGATCAGAGCACGCGGTCAATTTTGGCAAAGAGCTTGTAATTGAGATGTGATGAATTGATTCTTTATTTAAATCTTTATCAACTTTGCTGTTTTCTTTTTAAGTTTTGCTTAATATTACGTTGCGTTGATTTTTATTGGTTATTTTAATAACCAATAAAGCACTAATTAAAATAATATAAATTTAAATCGTTTTTTTTTTGTTTTTTTTTTATTTCAGCAATAATTTATCACTTTCATTGGTTATAAAAATGTAAGTACAAACCGTTTTATTGATCGTTAAAAAGAAAGAAACGAGCGCCTTTCAAAAATAATCATACACTTTTAATTGAAATTTTCCACAAAAATCAATAACGTTTTGAAATTATATTGAAAAAAAAAAAAAATGTGTTAAAAAAAAAACGAAAATGCAAATATTTTTTTTGGTAGTAAGTATTCCTTTGTTAGTATGCGAACACGGTCACGAAAGCAATTAATTATTTCCTGTTTCCATTTCCATACTACTGAGCCAAAGAACTAACATTTTTAATATTATTGTAATTGTTTACGTTGCATAAGGTGATTCTTCACTCCTCGCGACAGTGAGAGTATTTCTCTACGTTTTGTAGGTCGCGATCATTGTATTGAGTGGCACATCGAACGCCGAGCGTGGGATATTTAGACCAAGTGAAACTAGACACACTTTTTGTTATTTTACCTAATAATAAGTAGAATTAAGTTCATTTGACTTAAAATTACTGAGGCTTGGCGCAATAATTGTCGGTTGTCATTTGATTTTATTTAATTGGTCACGTTATTACTCGAAGCTTTTTTTTATAGTATTTTTTATTTTTATTTGATAAAATAATAAGACAATTAAAGATTTAAAAAAAAATATATCGCGGATTCGTAGAGAAAAAAAAAATTGCATTTTAATTAGGTTACAGGACCTAATGGTAATTTATTCACAATCAAAGCTTTCAATATAATCACGTATTACAGTATTATGGTAATTATGTAGGTATCACAGTTAAAACATGACATAGTAATAACCTTTTTGTTCATTGGAAGGTCGTAATTTTCACCTAAACTAGTAAAACTCGCTAATAGGTCTCGACGGTTATGGCTCAACGATGTTACACATTTAGTTCGAACCGTATCGAAGTTTCGCAGTTATGAAATGAGCGAAAAAATTCATTGACTACCGATTGTTACAGGCATGCTAATTCGAACGAAATATTGCAACTGTTTCAACATTCACCAACGGTTTACCATTTTTCCCGAATTTTATTTCTTCAGTGCTTTGTTTTCGACAAAATGAAATTTTGATTTCTAATTGCTTAAAAATATTAATAGGTTTTGCAATGCTTTTAAATGCTAATTTATTGCGCTCATTATAATTAAGTCGTTAATTATAATGGCCTTTGTTCGGTCATTAAAAAGATATGAAGATAGAAAAAAAAAACTCATTACTAGTATTTTGCGCCCCAAAATATTTTTATGGGGTCTTGAAGATATCACATAAATCCCTAAAATCATAACTAGGATTTCTTTAGTCGCGCATGTTTCGTGTCACATACCACTTTAAAAAAAAACTTGTCTTTGCCTACATGTTCACAATACTCAATAAATCAATAGTTTTATTATAACATAAATTTATTTTACATTAATTTACAAAATAACTTATCATCAGACTATAAAAACCCATTGTTTTTAAACCTATAGCCTATTCCGACACCTATTAATCAATAGACAATAATAAATGAATATTTCCCGAGACAGCACTCATCTTAACATTTAAATAATTTGTCAACCGGTACCGGCTCGCCTAATCACAGCTTTCTTCAACTGACGCGGAGAGAGTGCAGCCTCTATTTTATTTTAAAGAAAGTTTATTTCTCCCTACATTTACGAATCGTCATTAAAAAAATTCGACTTACCGTATAAATGCCAAACAAAACACAATCACAATATAATTGGCACAAGAAAGTCCGCAAGTTCACAGTTCACAGGTGTAGCGGCGCGGTCTTGTCGCGGTCTACGATTCGAGGTTCTAAGTTCGTTCTCGGCCAGTGTCGTAGTTGCACTGAGCGTTCTTAACGGAAGAGCAGTGCGTGGTTGCGCTCGCGCACGCTCACCTAAAAGTACAACCAAATACGCGCGCGTACGCCGTACCGCGTAAATCGGTAAGATATCACTGTCGATCTAACACCCTACACAATGCGTCGTATGCACGGGCGAATTATTAAGGTTAAGGATAGAAAAGTACCATTAACGATAGTGTTATGGGCATAATTTTTGCGTAAATCGATTCGATATAGCGTGCCTAAATAGCGTGACTCGATTTTGATGCTAATTGAGTTTCAGTAAGATACAATTGGAGCGTGAGTCTATCTCGATAGTTAGAGGTTTTAATTAGTAAGTAGATGTTCAAAGATGAGTGCTTACGTGTGCTGGTGAAATAAATTTTAAATGATATAATTACTGTTCGAAAACATGTGGGATATCACAGTTACTGTATTATAAAAGTTGGCTAAACTTCGTACTTCTAAAATAAAGTCTGAAGAACGTTGAAGGACCTGTGAGAGGTAGCTGATAGCGGATTCCTTTCACAGGAGAAAACATTTTCTTGCCGTCGCAGTCGTCCGAAGCTGATGAGGAAAATTACAATATAATCTTATTAGATGTAGGTCGTGACTATACGCGAGGATACGTGCACTGTCAAAGCGCTCAGCTAAAGTACTGTGCGACTGGAGTAAACTTAGATAGACCAAGATCAATGCAGAGGCGTTTGCAGTCGTGCGCCAAACTAAGAAAATCCTTACAACTGTAATAAGTATGCATTTATAGCATTTGCTGATGCATTTTCTACAATAGATCTAAGATTAAGGTATGATTCATCTAAGCGCCATATCAATAAGGTTGGAATTACAGTGTCTCTTGAATAGGTAAACAAGTTCGGGGTTGAATTATCGATATGGTAATTTTATTGTTATAGAATTAAATTAAGTATTGCGTTCTTAAACTGAACATTATACAGATTACACATGAACACTTTACGTACAGCTTTTTTTATTGGTTGTTAAGGTTAGGCAAAAAGTATCTTATTTATAAACTCTGCGCTGATCTACTAAAGGTTTTGCCTGAAATTGCCAAACAGTAAATAGAATCAATCAATAAATAATGAACACTTATCCCATTCGCAAGATGTGTAACATATTTAACAAGTGTAGCGTAATAAAAATTACGTATACCAGAACAATATTGTCACCACATCAAAGTGGCTATGCTGTGGTAACGACCACCTTGCAACACCAAACCGATTTTGACTCGTGTGTGAAGAAATTTAAACTAGTACGTTTAATATCGATTACTCGACCAATTTTGGTTGTTATAAAGTCTACGTGAACATATTTCTGAACGTAATCGATCAATTGCGCAAATCGGTGCGTAGAAAATATGTTTTTGATTGGTTATTTATGACCATTGTCGATCTAATTAAAGTTTTACGTACCTCAAATGGTATTTCAATTCGTTAATAATTCTTTCGAAATATTTGCATAGGGCTCTAATATTTTACTAGTCCATTTAAAATTTGTCCGTAGGTACGTTATTTGGAATGTCTTTAAAATTTTTACCCATTTTTGTACCCAAATATTCATTTGCATATTTTTATTTAACAACACGTTGAAAACCTGGAACGAAAAGTTTTTTATTAACCTTTTACCAGGGATTTTAATGGGAAACGAAAATAACGTTACTGAAAAGATAATCCCATTTTTAACCATATTATAAAAACAGACTTAACTGCCTCGCTGGTCTAGTAGTAGAAAGCGCTACTGAGCATAAGGTCCAGGGCTCGATTTCCAGGTCGGGTAAAGTGTTTTCGGGTTTTTCTATCTGGAATTTCTCAGTACCAGCCCGGAGTCTGGATTTGTGCCCGGTTAATGGCAATAGGCTCCCCCTCCTATTGCATGGGACTTAAACATAACTGGCGAAATGTGGGTGTACTTACTTACGTACACCTCTGCCCAACCCTTCGCGGAAACAAGGCGTGATATTACGTATTAAAAAAAAACAGATAATATTTAAATTGTTTTATTCTTTAGTATCAAATGATCCACCATTTGATACCAAAAAACAAGGAGAGAGGAAGACAAGGGATTCACAAAAAATAACAGTATCATTCCACTGTTGGGCTGAGGTTTCTCCCCGTGACCCCGTAGAGGACGACGGGTCGAGCTGGACAAAAAAAAAGACCAGTGGTCCACATTAGCCGTGGATCGCAAGAAAAAAGTAGAAAAGTGTAAAAATAATCAATGCCGGACCTGTTTCTCTATGCTCATTCAATTTTTTTTCTATATTTTTATGGTCGAATGCTGATTAGATATGCTGTATTTTTTGTATACATATATAGTTTGTGAAATGTTTCTTTTGTTTTCATAAAAAGAAGAGGTTTTGTTTATCTTTTTATTTTTCTTCTATAACATTCCTGGCTCAATTGCTATATCCATTATCTACCATAAACACTGTAATTTTATATGGTGTGTTGGCATCAGCAGAACCACGTTCGGATGTAATTGGTGTAGGTACTTAGATTGAGAGTAATGATAGCAACTGTGATAGCAACCGTCTCGAATTGATTACAATTGTTTGGAAACATCTAAGTCAGACTTTTTATTGGATGTCGCGATGTTGTTTTGTGAATTTGTTAGAATGATATCAGCCTATAATATTCCCACTGCTGGGACACAGGCATCCTCTCTGTGAGAGAAATTGGGCTATAATCTACCATGCGGCCCCAGTGCGGGTTGGTAGATGACACATGTCTTCGAATTTTTGGTTCTAGGACATGCTGGTTTCCTCACGATGTTTTCCTTCACCGTTTTGAGAGCAGTAGTGATGGAATTATTTACACAAAGTAAAGCGCCTGCCTGGGTTCAAACCCACGACCTACAACTCGTAAGTCGGGGCCGTTACCACTAGGCCACTACTGCTCTAATAGAATTTGTTAGAATAAACTTAAAATCGTCATAATTTTTTTAAGGAGCGTTTAAATAAACATAATGTTATAACCTAAATCTATAGGTAGGTTAGGTTAGGTAGGTAAGTACCCATTCCATGCAATGATTTGATTCAAATAGTCAATTATCTTACAAATAACACTACCTAATCACTAATTTCATAATTATATTTATCTAATTGCTTTTCGATATGCGGAACAAGTAAAAAAAAAACTGCAGTGACAGCCTGTGTATAAAACTTTCACCGAAGTAGTTTGTTTTTAATTGTAAAATGTGCGACAAATGATTTTAAATCCAAACGTGCTTTAAAATGGATTATTAATTTGTTATGGTTTTGGTCACCATGACAAGTTATGTCATTCACTGGCACTGCCAACATTGGTTCCAAAGTCTAAGAGCATTGGGTCACTAATTTCTTCGTTTTTTTATTTACCAACGTTGGTTCAAAGACCTGTGAACATTACTAAGTTTTTTTTTCTTGACGGTTTTCTTTTAATTTGCCTAAAACATTTAAGAAATGCTTGAATAAAGCGCGTTACTAAATAGCGGTCACAGTCGATTGTCTGGCAGAAACAGTCGAAAATATCTTGTTATGTTTTTTAACTTCGTTTTTTACGATGATTTAGCGCTGTTCCATTGACTCTACGTATAACAAACATAACTAATTATGGTATTTTTATAATTTAGAATTTATTATCATATATCAATTTAGCCTGTTAAGCTGGGCAAAGTCATACTTGTCTTTTTACCAAAAATACAACCAAAATAAAATTAAAAACCATGCTTGAATATATAATATGTAAATTAAAAAAGAAATAAAGTAATCTGATAATTTAGTCTAGGTTATAAAAATCGACTGAGTAGATACCAAAATAAAAAAACAACACAAAAGTAATGGGAACACCATGTCGAGATTATTAAAATATTTTGTTTGTGAGTACTACCTATGGACCAAAACTTTCCACTGTTCATACTTAATGCTAATTTAACTAGTTTGACCCGGAAAATAGTGCTATGGCGCCGCCCGTGAGTTTAGCTTAGCTAAAATTTAACTAACTGGTAGGTAAGTATTTTAGTTAAATACATTTAGAGACTTTATGCTAAATACTTGGTGAGGGTTATATACAGCGTGTATCAGAAATATGTGGTTATATTTAAGGGTGTGGTACAGACCATCAAATTGAACAATTTTCTCCATGGTAGCAACCATCAATCTGCTTAGCCTTTTCCCACGGGATCAAGACATATGCGGGTGAAACCGCTGGGCGCAACTAATGGTAAATACAGCGTGTATCAAAAATGTGTGGTTAGGTCATAACTTTAATACCTACTGGCCCAAATTTAAGGGACAGCTTTTTTTGCGATTATTATGGTTGCTATTATTATTGTTGTTGTTAGGAGCTCGTGGCTAAGTATTAACAGCCGCACTGGTCGATCCATCAAGTTAAGCTACGCTTACCGGGGTTTACATACCGAGACTCTACGTGCCTCGGAAAGCACTTAAAGCCGTTGGTCCCGATTGTCATTCGTGGATCTTTGACAGTCGTTGCGAGTCGTCAGAAGCCCGAAAGTCTGACACCAGTATTACCAAGGGGTATCGTAATACCCAGTTACTGGGTTGTGGAGGTCAGATAGGCAGTTGCTCCATCTAAAATACTGGTATTCAACTGCATCCAGTTAGACTGGAAGCCAACCCCAACATAGTTAGGAAAAGGCTAAGCAGATTGATGGTTGCTACCATACCAAGTAAAAAAAGTCACTCGGAAATAATAATGATATTATATCATGTCTTTATTATGAACTTTTTGCTGTAATCTAATTTTTTCTTACATAATTATATTTTTATTAATTCCGAGTGACTTTTTTTATTTTTGAAAAAATAAAAATGTTATAGTGATTATGTAGAGTTTCTTAAAATTATTTTTGTTTTGTTATAATTATTTTGCAGTAGGTAAATCTTTCTTACATATTTTTTTTATAACTTTCTTGTGACTTTTTATATTATCATTGAAAATTGTTTAAGTTTAAGTAGGTGTGTACCTACTTGAAAGGTATTTGTTGATTGTATTTTTAAGAAAATTACCCACGCAAAAGCAAAGATTCTTTCATTTTTAGACAATTTTTCCAAATCTCCACTCATCTTTAAAAGTGCTCCTTTTGCGAAGTGCACCAGTTGAGAAGTGCACCAGTTGCGAAGTGTGCATATGAGAAGTGCACCAGTTGCTAAGTTCACCATTTGAGCATGGTGTACAAGTTGACATGTGCACCAAATGCGTCAAACCTAACGGAAGGAACACGGGTGGGTTTTAGTCAGTAAAAGTCTGACACACCCTCCCGCTCCGCCCAGAGCGGGAGAAGTTATTTGATAATTACCCACACTCAAAAAAAAAAGAAAAAAATGGGTACTAGGGTAACCATTAGGTAATGATGAAATTGTTTATAAAGTTTATAAAATCAAGTTTGGATATTGTTTTCTTATAACCCACCAAAACCCAAACTTATCTCCGGTTTTGTAAACAGCTCGCAAGAAGTAAGCTTTGTACTACAATTGGAAACAGTCAAAGTTATTTTTCGTTCATCCACTTGGATTTAGGAGTTTTTGACAGTTTATATTGGCCTTCGGGGAAACTGGTTTCCAACAGGACCTGAAAGTGTGGCAAGGCAATTTATTCCTTTCGTTTCGATTGATTAAAAAACGTTATCTGACCAGTATTAAGCTACTAGGACAGCTCTATCATTTGCCTCGTTCAAATCTTGGAATGTGCAGGTTGTTGTCAATGATGGGCAGGAAAGAAGGTGAGGCATGTCCTGCGAGGGGGTTCCACACTTCGAAACGAGAGAAATGGTATATCGGGTCTTTCCCACTTCGCCCAGCAGTGGGATGGTACCCGCAGGTTGTAAAAAAGTAGGTAGTATGAACAAGCCTTATCCGTACTTACTTTAAAAAAGAAAGCCTGTATGACCAGCGATGACAAACATGAACAACTTATCAAACAACAATAATTATTATGATAAGCGGTTTACAAATCTCTTATGGCTAGTTTTTTTTTTTATCTGTCATTATGGCCTGCCTGATGTCAGTTTGTACTGTTACTACTGGTCTTACTACTCTCTAGTACTCTCACATTCTTAAACACTCGTGCGGACAGGCGCGACGCGACAGTGCCACGCGACTCTAACAAAACACTTTCTAAGAAAACTTCACGGTAGATTTTGTAAAGTCGCGCGAGTTTGCAAGAGGCTTAATTCAATATAAAAATCACGCAAAGATAATTTTCTTTGTAAAGGTGGATTGAAACCAAAAAAACAAACAACTATAACTATAGCAACATAATTATTTTCTTGATATTCTTGACAATAGATAGACCTAGGAATTAATGCACTATCACTGTTTTCATTAAAAAAAAATGGGTATGGAATGTGCATTGCTCGTTTGGTCTAAATCGACCTTAAAGACGTCAACAGTGTAGTTCAAACTGTTAATTTTTCGGGTCGCCAGTTCGTGCCGCTAAAAACTTGTTTAAAATTTCAAAAACCCTAAATATGAAACAGATGATCTTACTTAAACAAAACGACGCCTTTGAACATGCAGTAGATGCCAACTGTGATAGTTTAGTCATTGAAAATTAAATCATAATATCCTACTACCTCACTGCCATTCAAACGGTAAGATAACCAGAAAACTTTAGTATTTAATAACAATGGTCCCTCAAAAATTCAAAACACTAAAATACACAGAACACTGTCATGGCCGAAAAGTTTATCAAAAGAGCTGGAAGTTAGCCATGATTTATCACTCTAAATTGATTTAATGACTAACAGACGACAAGGCGGTGGCACCAACAGTCTCTCGACCGGAGTTTCGAAACTTTTACCTTACCGATAATAAATGAAGCAAGTTATGACAGTTGGGATGGAATCGTGACCGTTTGTGCGTGCTGTCAACGACTCCTGCTACGCCGACGGCCTGAACAAAGCAATTAGCAGCGAGTGGTATTAATATTGTAAATGAAGTTGATGTTATCGGTGTAAGGGGAACCGGCGTTTGATACGACTGATTGCGAAACAAAGTTTTCGTCGCAATAGAATAACAACAAGAAAAGCGTAGTTAATAAACTTCCATTATCAGTCTAAGCCCAAAGTTCGCATCATTCAATAGTAAGTTACCAAACATTATTTTTTACAAAATTTTAATAATTTTGGACATTAAACGTGAGAAGTCTTCATTTTGTAAAAAAGTTATTTATCCCAAAAGCCACCATCTCTTCAATTTTTTTTTTACTTTTGCATCACTATCTCTATAAATAACATTGTATTACCTGGAAATTATAAGTAAAGGGATAGCTTCACAAACGCAGTCGAATAAATTAAGCCTAACGCGATAGATGGCGTTACTTGCTGCTACGTCTGTATAAGTTACGAATTTAATTAATAACATAATATAATTATCATGACACACTTGAACGCAGCATTTAGCTTTCCTTAATTACTGTTAGTAATAAGGAAAATGAATGCATGGATGATAATATAAATCAATAATGTGAAACTTGTATGAATGCCGTCAACATTTAGATTGATTGAAGTAGGTACCACCTACCCAATAAATAAATAAACATTTTTTACACAAATAAAAATTAAAGTAACAGTGAATTTATCACATCCGATTCTGAACTTCGAGCAGAATTGATATTAAATTATTAGCTAACATTACAATAACCCCTTTTGCTGAGAGTGACTGACTGATTGAGTGACAGCCTAAAAACATGTACACAAAATATTCGATACACTGCTTATAGCATTTGTAATTATAATAATAAATAAATAAACAAAAATCTTTATTGCAGACCACATGATCCATAATTAAAACATCAAATTTAAGTTTAAAAACTATAACCCGACGACGGAAAAATAAAATTGATCTTAAAAGTACGAAAAAATAAAATATTTCAGACAGAAATCAAGACATAGGTACAAAAATGGTCAAGACCAAAGCTTTACGCTTTGGTCTTACTGCCGCGACCGCGACGCGACGGCGCGACGCGACACTGGCTATTGATATACCGTGAAATATTCTTAGAAATTGTATTTTTCGAGTCACGTCGCGCTGGTTTAAACGAGCCTTAAGGCCGTCGTCGCATGCCATTATAATTTTTCTGTCTGAAATATTTTCGTGTTTTGTAATTTTAAGATCACTTTTATTTTTCCGTTGTCGGGTTACAGATTTTTAAACAATTTTTTTTATTTTATTCTTTTCCGTTTTTACGCTTGATGTACGTTACGACAACGTTAATGAGAGTAATACAATAGGTCAGTAATTAATCGAGTTAGGAAAATATGTAGCCGAATATTATGTATCTTTTATCAAAATTATTATATTTAGAGAAAAATTATCTCCTACCAAGAACCGACCGACCAATATTTTTATTACCTACTTTTAGACAACAAAACCAAAACAAAAAAAAACAATACTACCAAACGACTTTGTGGGACAGAACTCAAATGAGGAAAATATGTAGCCGAATATTATTTATCATAAAACTAAATAATTACAGGCAATGTATAGAGTGCTGCTAGCGGAATTCTATCCCTATCGGATAAAGTGCCGCTACCGGCATAATAGTGGCGCCGCCTCGGCCCGGCTAAAGTGCCGTAAGCATTACATTGTCACTGTCACTTATTATTTTGTTTGATTGTTGAGGTTAGTTCGTTGTAAAACACCACATTCCCAAAACATTACATTATCTTGTGCCTAAACGGACCCTGGCCACAGTTCTAACCTAACCTAACCTACCTTTCAGCCATTTTCATTTGCTAAGCCAAGGGGGTTATGGCTACACTTAAGTTTAGCCAGCTATAAATGAAAGAAATTAACATTAGCCTCTCCTCAAAAACAAAATAACATGTGACAGTGGCAGTGACAATGACAATGCAATGCTTGCGGCACTTTAGCCGGGCCGAGGCAGCGCCACTGTTATGCCGCAAATAGCAGCACTTTATCTGACAGGGATAAACCGCCGCTTGCGGCACTCTATACACTTCCATAGTTATAATATTGTTTTCAACACTGGATTTCAATACATTTTATAATATGACAGTGACAAACATGCCATAATGAAAAAATAAATAAATTAAAGTCGAAACAAAGAGCACACAAGAACACACGAAAAAGCAAACATACATTATACATAGACTGCTAAAATCATAACCCTTCCTTTTGACTTTGACGTAGTCGGGTAAAAAAATTAATACAAAAGAAAAAAAAAAACACTACAATAAAATGGCATACATACACACAAACATAAATGCATGAATTTCTTCTGTTGGACATTAAAATTTAAACATTTAACAGGTAGTCGTGATAGCCCAGTGGTTAGGCCTTGCTTCTCTTGCACGCGGTTGTGGTTTCAAATCCGGGAAAACTACCCATGTGGCTTTTTCAATTCATTTATGTACTTTCGAAGTTTATCTTGGACATTGGTGAAAGAAAAAATTTAAGATACATTTTTTTTTTTTTTTGAGGGTGGGAAATTATCAAATTACTTCTTCCGCTCTGGGCGGAGCGGGAGGGCGTGTCAGACTTTTACTGACTAAAACTCACCCGTGTTCCTTCCGTTGCCTGTGTGCCGGGGTCGCGATAACCCTTTCGGACAAACTCGCAACCCCGGCAGGCATTGGCCCTTCCGGAGCCCGTCAGTTGGTGCTGACATCTCTTTGAGGCGCGCGTGGAACACAACGCGCCGTCGACTCGGGCCTGGTCCCTATCGGACGGCGAGCTACCCATTGCTCACCGTCCGCAAGCCCGCGCCTACGGTGGCCGGAAGTCGGCTCTCGACTTGCGACGCCCGGGGCGTCTCCTGCGGCGACTAGGGGCGCGAGAACGCGACTCTTGCCTCTCCCTCGCGCGCTCCGCCTCCTCCTTCGCCTTCCTTCGTAGGAAGATACCTGGATTTTGAATTAATACAAGTCTGAAATCACCAACCCGCCTTGTATTAGCGTGGTGATGAATGCTCATGCCTTCTCTGTATGAGGGCCTTTCCTCTGGGTCAGTACTTTGCTGGGATTATTATTATTTATTTATTACTAGCTGCGCACCGCGGTTTCACTCGCATAAATCTTGATCCCGTAGGAATATCGGAATAAAAGTATCCTATGTCCTAACCCAGGTCATGGGCTGCGTATGTGCCAAATTTCATTCAAATCCGTTCAGCCGTTATTGCGTGCTTGAGTTACAAATATCCAAACATAAAAAAAATCACATTTATAATTTTAGTAGTGTAGTAGGATATTCATTAATTCATTAATTTCAACCAAAAGACGTCCACTGCTGGACAGGCCTCCCCAAGCACCGGCACTTCGACCGGTTCTGTACTTCGCGCATCCAGCGGATTCCTGCGGCCTTCACAAGGTCATCGGTTATAATATTAAATATATATATATCAGGTTAAGCTACGCTTGCCGGGGTTGGTCTGTGGATGGGTGACCATCTTTACATACCGAGACTCCTCCGTGCCTCGGAAAGCACGTTAAGCCGTTGGTCCCGGCTGTCATTCGTGGATCTTTGACAGTCGTTACGGGTCGTCAGAAGTCCGAAAGTCTGATAACAACACCAATGGGTATCGTATTACCCCAGTTACTGGGTTGTGGAGGTCAGATAGGCAGTCGCTCCAGATAAAATACTGATATTTAGTTGCATCCGCTTAGACTGGAAGCCGACCCCAATATAGTTGGGAAAAGGCTAGGCAGATTGATTGATCTAGTTCTGTGTCAGTAGACTTTCGATGCTGACTGTACATAGTAATTTATTGTTGATCAATTCCTGTAAAATGTGACGTCTTTAACTCGACGGTTGACGTTGTTCCTGACCACATCGTTTGAATGTCATACCGGGAAAAGGGAAAACGTAAACTAATAGTTCATAATAATAATTTTAGTAATTATTTCTATAGTCCCATGATCCTCATTGGTATTACCGATTTGCGGTATGTGTTATTCTGGTTGGTATTGATCGTATTGCCTTAAAAGGCATGTTAGTAATAATGCATTACTAGCGTGCCTTTTAAGGCAAAACCAATAATAATAAAGACCAATCATAATTCAATTTTTGTGTCGAGTTCATCTGTTGAATCTTAATTTAATAGCAACAAAAATAATTAAGTGTAATATTTCACTTAATCGTACTACCAAAGAATTCTCTATCTATACACCGTAAGGACTATTTCTGTTTGCTGCGCTCTGGTTATAGAAATCTCTACAATTTAAAAAAAAACGTTCTTATCTTTGTTTCTTTTGTTCTATTCCTAGTGGTCGAAAAAGGGTCAGACATCTGTGATAATTGTAACAAAACACACAAACAAAAAACAACAGTACATTGATATAGGTAGTGATTAAAAATTTATAGAAATAAGTACCATCTCTGCTACATTGGCACCTTATTATTCCGGCCCTTCCATTCCTATCATTGAACCTTAAGCCACACTTTTTTCAGACTGCTTGACTTGGCATAAAATCTTTAGTAATACACTTCTTTAGTAGCTTTCAACGAGTTTCCTTTTTTAAATTAAAGATTGTAAGTCGTAATACTGAGCTCCTTTCTTAGAATATTGTACATAATATTGAGGCATTCCGTTTTATCACCAATTTGAAGATTACCTATAGTATTCCACATTGCGCACCCGCAGTTGTAGTGGGAGTTAGAGAGCGGGAATCGTCGTAGAAGTAGTAAATCATTATTTTTTAATAATTATGTTGAACGAGACTGTGTGTGATATCAGAAATAAAACGTTCCTACACGTCCAAACAATAATTGTTTGGACGTGTAGAAACGCTTTATTTCTGATATCACAATCAGTTAAAGTTAAATTAAATTTAAAATAAAGTTAAATTAAAATTATGTTCATTAGTCACACAATTATTGAGTCACACAATTATTGTGTGACTAATGAACATATTTTTAATTTCCTCGTCTCATAACTACCACTACAACCGTGGTATGCAATGTGGAATAGGGGATCTAACGGAATGTCTCATAATATTTACCTAACGTAAATATTTTGTCCAAAGATAAAGTAGCTAAATCCTACAATAAACAAGGTAGCAAAGCAAAACATGCTGTTGAAAATGTACGAGTAAATAAATTATTATTAGTGGATGAGACTATGTTTAGAGACCGGAAGGGGTTAAGGGAGAAGTTGGCAAGACCTTGTCTTATTAACTCATACTGAGAAACGTCACGTTACACACAGCATTCATGCTTAGTCAACTTCGGTATTTTATCTTTTTTTTTCCTATTCAAATTCAAATTCAAAATATTTTATTTCACATAAACCTACAAGGGCACTTATGAAACGTCAGAAGCTAGGTGCACGGTTCCAATTGGTCGTTTCCTATGGAGAAGAGCCGGCAAGAAACTCCACGGTTACTCTTTTAAAAATAAATGGTTTAAAAAAAAAAAACAAATTACAGTGTTAAAAGCTTCGATCAACTATACAGGTATGAGAGGACAGTGTAGGACCATCAACATGTACCATACTGGACCTAGGTATACCTGGAAGAGACAATGGCATCGCGTTAGACCCAGGCGTAGATGGCGTGATGGATGGATTAGTTCATATTATGGCACAGGATTGAGTTGAGTGGTAAAAGGAAATTGCATTCGATAAAAGGAAATTGTAAATTGCATTGGAGGGAAATTGCATGTCCCATTGCAGGGCAAAGGCCTCCCCGCCTTAGCCCTGCTGTGGGACATTACGGGCTAATTATCATTATTATTCAAGGATATTCCATTAAAATACTACTTGAAACTCGTTTATTCAAATGGTGCTTTTGAAATGTTAACACACTCGTTAACATTTCTTAAAGCTAGTATTTCTTTATTATACAATCAATCAATCTGCCTAGCCTTTTCCCAACTATGTTGGGATCGGCTTCCAGTCTAACCGGATGCAGCTGAGTACCAGCATTTTACATGGAGCGACTGGTCTATAGCCTATCTGACCTCCACAACCCAGTTACTGGGTAACACGATACCCCTTGGTAGGACTGGTTGTCAGACTTTCGGGCTTCTGACGACCCGTAACGACTGTCAACGATCCACGAATGGCAGCCGGGACCAACGGCATATTATTATCGTGCTTTCTGAGGCACGGACGAGTCTCGGTATGTAAAGATGGTCACCCATCCACGGACCAACCGCGGCAAGTGTAGTTTAACCTGATGAATCGACCCGTGTGGCTGTTATTACTTAGCCACGAGCTCACCTTTATTATACGATATGTAAAAAAAATCTTGTCCGATTTAAAAGGGGCACATAGGAACTGCAATAAAATTACCAAAAAGTATATTTTTAAATTATTATTGAAAACAAAAAAGTTATTGCTATTTAAAATTCACATTTTTTGTACCAAAATACCCCAAATCCATAAAAAAAATAAGGACATTTTCAATAGGGGTCATAAGATACGACTTAATTGTAGACCCGCTAAACGACGGCCGTCCGCGCCCCATGTAATAAATACGGTAAAATACCCCATTGAAAAAAAAAAATCTGATTGATTTTTTATTTTTTCCCGAAAATTACCACTTAAAGCTTTGTGCCGACAAGCGCTACGCGACACCGGTTATTGTTATACCGACAAGTTTTCTTAGAAATTGTATTGTTCGAGTCGCGTCGCGCCGTCGCGTCGCGCTGGTGTGTATGAGCTTTAAATCACACAGACATACAAGCAAAGCGACTTCAATTTTTATAATATGTATAGATGAATAGATTCACGTTCTGGCGCGACTGTGTGTGCCTCCGGGAAAGACGTTGTTAGACGACATCCCCTTGACGCCAATTAAAACAATTCGGTGCAATAGTCACGCGCACCTTATTCAATGTTACACCAACGATACGAGTATATCTCACGATTTGTTCATCCGGGCTTACCATACCTATATCTTATTTATTATTTGATCTATCTAAAAGGACACGCTCCACAGTCTAAAAAAAAGAAAAAAAAGAGAATTGAAATTAAAAAATATACCCGACTGCGCGACGCAAAGGAGGGTTAATGTGTTTATCAGCCCGTATATGTTATGTTTGTTCCTCTGTGGCGCTCTAGAGATCAAACGCGTGTGCAGATTTTGATGGTTCTTAAGGTGGCATTCCGTACCCGATCGCAGGAAGCAACTGCAAGCGACGTCTCGCGGCGTAATGTCGCTCCAGTCATGATTACGAACCCGTCCGCAGGCGGCAGCAGCCCGTATTCCAGTCTGTAGATAGAAGATAGAAAAACGTGTTATCGCTCGAGCTTTGACTGCACTACTGGTCTGCGGTTGGGCTGCACGTGTCGCCTGTCACTCGCCCGTAGCTGTCATCGACGTGTCGCTAGCTATGGAAGGTATTTCATAGAAATTCATAGAAATAAGTCGTGTCGCGGCGACACGTCGTCTGCTGTTGCCTGCTGCGGTCGGGTACGGAATGTTAACTTCACGTCAATCGATCTGTCTTAATCCTGTGAGTGTCACTAAAGACATGACAATAAACAAAATTCAATATGGCGTCTAGTTGTCGCCATATTGAACTTTGTGTAAAAAAGGAAATGTAAACGTACAATGTCAAGTGGGGTATCATTGAATGTCTTTGAAAATCGGAGGCAATAGGTCTTTATTGTAAAATTTAAGTAGATGCGGCTTTTACGGAGTACAAGTACGGGGTGTGGGATTGGAGAAAGAAGTAGGCCATCTTGTTTAAATCTTTTTTGATTACAGTTCACTTTTAACGCTATCGCGTTTTTAGATTTTTTTAATTTACTTTTTTTTAACCCAGTCCAACCATTGTTTCTTCGGTCTTCCCCTACTCTTATAGCTATCCACGTTCATACTCAATAAACTCCTCGCAATATTTTCCTCATTCCTCCGCATCATTTGCCCTTTTCAAGACAACCGATTTCTTCTTAACTTCACCTGTGCCACTTGTAGACTTCTCTTAGAATTCTCAACTCAGCTACATGCAATTGCATTTCGTTCATCCCTTTTGTGGCCCAACATTCTAATTTTGTTTGTGACACATACAAACAAAATAAAAATAAAATGATGATTAATCATGAGTACAATAATTATTAAACCTACCAGTTACATAAATAAAACAGAAATAGCAGATAATATAGTTATTGCTTAGTATTTTTCCTGTCCCATACATATATTTTTAGAGTTCTATACCTCAAAAGGAAAATCGGAATGCTTAAAGGATCACTTCTTTGTCCGTCCGTCCGTCCGTTGGTGTGTTTGTCAAGACCCTTTTTCTTAGGAACGCGTTGAGGTATCAATTAATATGAAGTACCTTTATATGTCTACGGTCAAGGTTTACCGACCTTGACCGTACGGAAACGACTTAATATAAAGGCAAATATTATAACAATTTAAAGTTGTGAGCACATTCATTTCCATTACTTAATGTATTTTCACCAGTAACTGAACTTTGCATCTGAACATGGTATGGCTGGTTTGCAAAAAAAAAAACAACACAACCACATGGGTTTAGGGGAGTATCAATCAAAACAAATCAGGGGCCAAAAGCTCCTTGTAGCAGTGTAGATAGGTACTGACACCTGTCATTTGGACATTTTCTAGTACTAATAAGGATCAAATTCGCTAAACATATATTCGTTAGTGTGAAAATGACAAGTGTCAAGAACACATTCTCTCGACGGCCTGAACGTAAACTGGTTTCGCGACGAAACAAAAATAAGCTGAACGTTCTATGTTGTTCTATGTTATGGGGTTTGGTTTCCGCATTTAGTCCTTCAAGTAGACCATTGTGCGTGGGCCATGGTGGCCGTCGGTGGTTATTCCAACCAGCCATCTCTCTAGAAGTTTATTAAGTCTCCTGGTCTGTTCAGTGCATCTGTGAAAAATCTTGGTGACTCGAGGGTTTCTGTTCTTATCTGGGTGACGCCTGTGCATTCAAAGAGCACTTGCGTAACGGTTTCCTCAGCCTCCGTGCATGCCCTGCACAGAGGAATGTCCGTTATGTCTATTGTATGGAAGTCTTTTAAACAAACACTTCCACACAGTAGGCGAGCAGTATCCCGTGATGGTCCCCGTCATCGGGCGTAATAAATGCCTGGTTAGCCTGCCAAGGACGGCATAGCTGCCCTGGACTACCTGAGGCCCGGTTTCGAAGTCCACCAGTTCTCCGCTTGTGTGTATCTTTCCTCCTGTATCCACCTGCGTAGTTAGTTGTTATGAAACACATCTGTACCAAGAAAATAATGATCCTCTAGTCCTTCAACAAAGGCTCTAGAACTTCGGGAATAACTGAACTGGTTCGCAAACTGGCCTCGTTCTATATTCGGTACTAGCGACCCGCTCCTGTTTACCCGGGTGCAAAGGCGACATGTCAAAACATCGTGATTTTATTGCTAAATCTAAGTGATGAATTATACGCATAATCCTTTCGAAATAAATGCTCTAAATGATAGTGAAAACTTCATAAAAATCCATTGTGTAGTTTGGAAGATAATATCTTCAAAACTATCGTTTTCGTGTCCGTCTGTATGCACAAGAAAATCGAATTTGTGATGTTGGAGATATAAATAAAGATATATTTTTCAGTAGCAGCCCGGAGTTTGGATTTGTGCCTGGTTTATGGCAATAGGCTCGCCCCCTATTACATGGGACTTAACATAACTTGCAAAGCTGCAACATAACAGCATTGCCATCCAACGTGGCAATGCTGCCAGCCTTTTGGGCCCTTTTCCCGCTGACAGCGATGCGGACGAATTTTTTTATGCCCAATGAGCTCCTCCCTTTATTTTATTTTCTTATTTTTTCCTTACATTCTTGTACATAATAGTTAGTTGTAAATTAAATAACACTTTTAGTTTATTTTTCTTTTTTATTTGTCTTTAATTTATAGTGTTCATTATTTAAGTACTGATTGATGAAGAAAATTCATGTGTAAATAAAACTTTGTTTACTGGCAAAGTGTAAGTGTAGTGTGGGTGTGTGTAAGTGTGTGTGTGTGTGTAGTGTGTGTGTGTGTGTGTATTACCTCTGCCTAGCCCTTCGGGAAAATATTAGTATGGATGTCCAAACACGTATTTCTTTTGTTTAATATTATTTTATTGTTCATAATCTCCTTACAAATTTTCGCATGTTATTCGACATATAAACATAGGACCGTTTCAATACATTGATTGCAACAACACTGTACAGTCAACGGAACGTCTTTAGTAATACATGAACTACGTCCATATTGCTTCGAAATGTAGGCGTTGACAAAGTCAAATTATTTGTTAGTAACAATTTGACTGTATTAGGGTATTTAGTATCTGAATACAATATAATAGGACTAGGTACAGCAAAGGTGGTTGATTGACACTTCAGTTTTTAGGGTTCCGAACACAATGGGTGAAAACGCGAACGTTAAATCAAAATAACATAAACTCTCATTCATTGTATTGTATCCAAATAGTGTGTCAATTTAGACAAGTTGTGAAAGTAACAGTGATAATAGACTTTCCTAGCTAACCGTACTAATTCCACAATCAACTGCATAAAAAATTAATATAAAAGATCAGAATAATCTGGGAGTAGTATTGCTACAGGCGGACATCGCCCAGACTTTAGCCTGGTCATACCTCCAGGACATAACTCATTGTAAAATATTGGTCGCCCTTGGTTGTTGGTTTCAAGAGACATGTGTGACAAAAGCACTACGTCATATAGGTGCAACAACACGTCCACAGGAGTAGCTCCCTCGAGTACTGCGGGGACTGGAGTATCGACGTCGGAGAGAGGCAAATGGATGGCAGCGGTGGCGACAGCCGTGCCGATTGCGAGAACGAAGATAACCGCTCTCATCTTGTGCATTCTGGAAAATATAATATTAAAATGATTAAAGAAAAGTCTTCTGTCTTCAGCCGTGTCGGCTTCCAGCCTAACCGCATGCAACTGAATACCAAAAATTTTCATGAAGCGACTGCTTATCTGATCTTCACAACCTAGTTGATGCCCCTGGTTTTGAATTATTGTTAGAAATATGTGAGAACTAGTATGATATTCTTAAAGGCATGTGTTTAATCAAACCTCAAATAAAACCGATATGGATTTTTCCTAAAAATATTATTGGACACTCCAATGTAATAACTGTGCCTCTTTATGTTAGCCTCAAATAGTTCCTAATTAGGTGTCCTAAAAAATGTTATTATTAAATAACATTTAACTAAGTAATGCGACCAACTTGGATGTATCGCACGCTCCGCTCGCGTCGCCGGCGCTCGCTCGGCTCACGTAACCTCACTGGTAACAGTTCTAGTCTAAACAAACCAATTTGTTCGGGGTGCCCCGGCCGACACCAGAAAATTAAAAAGAGGCTCATTTATTTTAAAAAGCATACACCATTAGAAGGTCAATAGGTTTTTTAAATCAATTAAAAATATTAACCATTCTTAAAATATCGATTGTATATTTTTTTATAAATAAGTATGACTTTCCATAATTATGATAAAAAAGATGATGATGAATGCTGTGTAAAGTTAATTAAAATGCAGTCAGCGCAAGTCTCGAAAATTCTCATTCGGAATAAGGATAAAATATTATGAAATCAGTGGTGGCCCAGTGGTAACGCCCCGATTTTTGAGTTGTAGGTCGTGAGTTGAACCCAAGCAAGCGCTTTACTTCGTGTAAATAATTTCATCACCACTGCTCTCAAAACGGTGAAGGAAAACATCGTGAGTAGCATGTCGCATGGTGGATTACAGCCCAGTCCCTATCACAGAGAGGAGACCTGTGTCCCAGCAGAGGGTAAATTATAGGCTGTATTCATTATGTAAACTGTGCAAAATATGGAAAACCCATAAGTACTAAAACATATTAAAGTAAAACACTACCTTGTAAATCCTTTGATCACAAACAAATTTAGTTCTGCCCTGAAGAAATTCCTGATATTCTTAGCACTTTAAATTGCAATAAGGTATAAAGGCATTGGTTTATGTTGTCATTGCCACTTGACGGCACACAACAGACTAATCTGAAGCTGTTACTGACTGGGACCTCGGGGTAATCATACAAGGTAAATTTGTTTCTGTGCATATATGTTTAAGAAAAACAGGATATTGCTGTTCGTAATAACTTATTAAGTAGGTGCCTATTAATTGAATAGTAGAGCTTATTATAGTGATAATAATATTCATCAGTCCTCATTAAACAAAATCACATAAACCTACAAGGGCACTTATGAAACGTCAGAAGCTAGGTGCACGGTTCCAATTGGTCGTTTCCTATGGAGAAGAGCCGGCAAGAAACTCCACGGTTACTCTTTTAAAAGTAAATGGTTTTTACAATGTTTCCAAATTACAGTGTTAAAAGGTATGAGAGGACTGTGTAGGCCCATCAACAAGTACCAGGTACTTAGCAAAATATTAAATGGTCCACAGATCTACAGTCTGTTATGTCTATCACTGTAGTCTATGTGTGTGTGCGCAAATCCAGAGGCACTCTATCTTTCCTCACTCTCATAGTCTGATATTGGCACGTTTGAATTGTCAAGGAGTTGGTCAGTCCAAAAGATGAAGCTAGTTGCCCATTCCAAAGCGTAGTAGGTTCCTATGGAGAAGAACGTGCAAGAACCTCCATGGATACTCTTTAAAATCAAAATAAGTTACAATGTTCTGGTTACTTTCTTTATTCATATTGAATCTAAGGGTTTTCAAATAAAACGTAGTGTAATGTTTAATAAGTATTATTAATTTATCATCATTTATTTACATTTTTTCCGCGTTTGACTTACAAGGAATGTACCTACATTTTGGCAACTAATAAATAATAGTAATAATAAATAATAAAGTTTATTTACGCTTCAGTTTACGAAAAAGGGTTTAATGTTTGGAGCCTCCTTTCAAGCAACCAATGCCTGTGTTAGAAGAGTCCACTCTTCCATAGTAAAACATAATTAAATAAACTATTAAAGTAAAAAAACTGTAGGTCAGTGTAGGTACTTAAAATATAAGAGAGTGTATGCGAGAGTGTATGTGAGAATGTATGCGAGAGTGTATGTGAGAGTGTATATTTGACTGTATGTGAGAGTGTATATGAGAGTGTATCTCTGAGTGTAAGTGAGAGTGTATATGAGAGTGTATGCAAGAGTGTATGTGAGAGTGTATGCGAGAGTGTATGTGAGAGTGTATATTTGAGTGTATGTGAGAGTGTATATGAGAGTGTATCTCTGAGTGTAAGTGAGAGTGTATATGAGAGTGTATGTGAGAGTGTATGTGAGAGCGTAAGTGAGAGTGTATGTGAGAGTGTAAGTGAGATTGTATGTGAGAGTGTAAGTGAGAATAAACTACTTGGCTTATTGTCTGTTGCATTAAAATTTAATAAAAACTATCAAAGTCAATCGGTTCTGTTGTTGATTCAGACGGACATCCTCCAGTCTTATATCTCTTCTTTCCACCGGGACATACCAGACCAGGAAATAAACCCCCATGGTTATTAATTTCTGCAGACATGTGTGACATAAGCACTACGTCATAGAGGTACAGCAACACGTCCACAGGAGTAGCTCTCTCCAGTATTGTGGGGACTGGGGTGATGTGGGACAACTGGGCGGCAGCGGTGCTGATTGCGATTAGGACCATAACTATTCTCATCCTGTACATCCTGCAAAATAATAAATTACAATGATTATAGTCATATGTCTGATCCTATTACTAGACTAAGAATTCGATAAAAGTTTTTTTAAATATTTAACATTAAGTTTGTCCGAGACTGTACTCGGATCATACTAATTGTACTTTCTGCATGACTTAAAAACGTTAAATATTTTTTTAGGAAGAAGAATGTACCAGATTGCATAATATAGTAACAAATTGGTTTAAACATATACATTTTTAAATACATGTTTGAAATACATAAGTAGGGAAGATATTTGACAAATCACGACAATATTTCGGTCACCATCGATTCTTCCCGATTAAAATTTTCTCGGCTTAAGTTAGGCAGTAGGTATCAACAGGATGCATTTGAAATGAGTCAATACCTGAAACTACATAGTTCGTTCAATATCGAAAGTAGAATCAATTACACTATTTTTATAGAAATCCTAAACAATAATAATATAATAATACCAGGTTATTACTGTCCCACTGCAGGGCAGAGGCCTCTTCTCATACAGAGAAGGCACGAGCATCGATCACCACGCTTGCTCAAGACGGGTTGGTGATCTCAGACTTATATTAACTGTACGTCCAGGTTTCCTCACGGTGTTCTCCTTCACCGATGTCAGTCATGTCCAAGATAAACTCAGAAAGTACATATGAATTGAAAAAGCCACATTGGTACTTGCCCGGATTTGAACCCACAACCTCTTGTATGAGAGGCGAGGCCTTAACCACTGGGCTAACGCGACATGCCCGCAGTTTCACCTGTATAAGTCACGACCTCGTGGGAATATCGGGATAAAAAGTATCCTATGTCCAACAAACAAACGAACTCACTATAGCATTTTTATAATATTATTTATTTATTACTTTAAGCACAGAAATGTACCATAGGCATTATCTACCAGTCAAACTTTGGGTGATGCAGAGACAAACAGTGGTAGGTGCAATTACGAAAAACTGAGGAATAAAAATAAAAAAAAAGTAATATATGTATAAAGATACAAATATATATATTTTTTTTTTTTTTTGGCTGGGAAATTGTCAAATAACTTCTCGAGGGCGTGTCAGACTTTTACTGACTAAAACCCACCCATGTTCCTTCCGTTGCCTGTGTGCCGGGGTCGCGATATCCCTTTCAGACAAACCCGCAACCCCGGCAGAAGATACACATATACCTATTACAAACTATAAATATAATATATATGCCTAATTATATTTAAATATAAGCACAAATAAATATACATAAACACACGAATATACTAAAACAAATAAGACAAACAATGGGAAAACATTAAAGTTGTGATGATACTGCCAGCTTCTTACGAATGTGCTCGCGAACTTTAAAGGATAATCGGTTGGTTGCCATCCTGATTTCCTTGGGGAGCGCATTCCACTGGGAGATAGACTGAATGAAGAAGGAAGAGTGAATGAAGTCTGGGCGGTGAGTGGGACATTGAAGAACGTGATTATTTCATGACCGTAGATTTTTACTATGGTTGTGACAAATGCACTGCAAGTGCTACATAACTAGGGGAAGTGGGAGATATAATAATAATATAATATTCGTTGTTTGTTTGTTACGCTTTCACGCAAAAACGGCTTAAACCATTTGGATGTTTAGCTCGTGTACCCATGAGCCAAACATCCAAATCGTTTAAGCCGTTTAAACGACATGGTCTACCGACCATGACCTGGTTTAGGACGAAGAATAATTTTTATTCTGATATTTCAACGGGATCTAAACTTATGTGGGTTAAACCGCGGGGTGCAGGTAGTAAAAAATAAGTAGGTAACAAGTAGCATTGACTTCTATGCGGAAAATTAAATTGTTAATTGGACAAATCCGGAATTAGCGGATATTTGAATAAATCATAGTGTAAAACATTACCTAGGGAATCCTTTGTTGATTGCAAACAAAAAGCTTGAGACTTGAAGAAATACTATGTATTCTGAGCTTTTGTGAATAGCAATTATAGTTGTTTACGTTGTCACTAGGCAACACACATTAATAGACTGATACTCGTACAATACTGTTACAAATGAGTAAGAAATATTTGTAAAAGGAAAATATATTATATGCACATTAATAATGTGACACAGTGGTGAAGTTTTCGTTATTGGTAAGTATGGTGTGAAACTAGTCATTTAAGAAAATACTGGGTTCCGTTTATTGTTAGAATTTTTTTGTATTAATTATCAGTCGAATTTGAATATTTTGGGACCACACAAACGAGATGGTCTGGTTTTTATCTAAAAAACTGTTGGTTAGTGATATTCTTTTATTTTTACTTTAGTATTACCATACACCTTTACTGACTCTCATTATTATACATCTTTCCCTTAGCAAACTTCGGTGATAAGGATGGTATTTTACAGACATGTATCTATCACATAATTAATTTTTCTCAGGTCATTGCTTTTTAAATTATTTTTACCTAAAATTGTGGTATAGTAACTTTGTTCTAGGTACATCCTCTTCACTTATAATTATAGAAATAATGTATAATTGTTGGAAATATGTTACTGATTTGACTAAATGGTGCGCCAGCGCCGCTTAATGGCGCTTGACAGAGTCTATAACATAACGCTCGACAGGGGATAAGCAGATTTCGTCGGTGGCGGTCAAGCAGTGAACTCGTTTAGAAACTGTCGGGGGTCACGTATATCTGTGTTGTGTAGTTACGGTGTTTGAATTGCTAGTGTGATTAATTTGATCTGAACTGCAAAGGGTTTTCTATTGTGCAATAACCAAAACAGCCCATAGTACGCCCACAGTAGTTAAAATATGGATGATAGTAACTTGAGGGACGTACCTTCTTCGACATATACAAAATATTTTAAAACGTTTTAAAAGAGTTTCTTGCTCATTCTTCTCCCTACGATTGCGTTTTGGAAGAGGCAACAAGAATCAATTCTATTTTCTTGTAAATTTTGACGTTCAAAGGTGCGTTTTATGTGCCTATTTGAAATAAATTATTTGACTTTGACTTATTTTTTTTATCAGAAATGAAATACGTCGCATTAATAGAATTAATTAATTCGGCCCCTGAAGACATTTTATTATTCAATGCTTTATCTTGTTCTTCTAATAATATGGTATGTAGGTAGTTGGAGGAGCATTATTTAAAAATATTTGAAACAAAATAAGCTGCAGATTTTGCACCGCAAACCCTTCTTTCAACCATTTTGGTAAAGAACCAATAACATCATGATGTTATCGTTTACTACATAGGTATTTGAATAAAACTACATAATATGAAAATTAAATGAAACGAAGCTGTGTTAATATTATTTTATTTATCTATCTAATATTCTTAATATATTCTTATTTGTAGAAATATCTGTATCACTTGTATAGTACCTTCGTTGTGTGTAGGTATGTAAATTAAACAATAAAGATATTATTAGTACCAGCCGGGCTATACTGCAAAAATCTCACTGTGTAAACGTCAGGTGGGATGATAGTTCACTTCACCTAAGTTTTCAAGGTGAGTTTTTTTTTACAGAATAGCACTGCTGATGAGGAATTAGCACTGTTGACAGCTCACTTCACCTAAGTCCGTCAGCCGTTCTATTCCGTAAAAATCTCACCGTTGAAACTAAGGCGAAGTGACCTTGAAGTGAGCTGTCATTCCACCTGATGTAAGGAATTGACACTATCGACAGCTCACTTTACCTAAATTTTCACAGTGCGATGTTTACAGAATCGATCGGCTGGTCCCTTTTATCTGAACAACGTACGAGCGAAACTAGTCAAAACATTGAAGGTTAAGATTAAATTTCAAAATAATCTCTTAATATCACTTATAATTCTAATAATCTCTCTTTTAATTTTAATTTTCATCATAAAAAGCCGAAATATCCGGAACTTCCGTTACGGGGGCACATTTTCCACTTGCTAATATAGGCATACCACCAGGACATTCGTGTCCTATAATAACGGTCCCTTGTCTGTTGAATTCCTTAGACATGTATGACGTAAGCACTACGTCATAGAGATAAAGCAACACGTCCGTTGGAGTAGCTCCCTCTAGTAATGTGGGGACTGGGGTTTTCGAACCGAAGAAAGGCGATGAAGCGACAGCGGTGGTGATTCCGATCAGGAAGATAACAGCTCTCATCTTGTGCATCCTGGACAAAAACAAAACATAATATCACGCCTGAATTCTCAGAAGCATTTGGTAGAGGTGTGGTACAACCTCATTTAACCAGTTAACGTACCCAGTGCCTTTTTACACGTACCTGGCACCGGCTATCCGGCAACCGGGATGTATGAAAAGGCGGGTCAAAATAATACATAATCCGGGCTGTTACTAACTGAGAAATAACTAATGGAAAATTCCAATACCTAATTGTTTGTCCCATTTAAAAGTTAGTTAAGTTGAAATAAAGTTAAAGCACGTTACGAATTGTTTTATACAAACGGAACAAATACTAAATATTCATAATATATGAAAAAAACATAATTATATACAAATAAATAATCATTAAGTTACTGCGTAGCATAAAATCCTAAGTATTGGAATATGGTGAAAATTTTATTACAAATTGGACAAACCCATGTAATGCAATAATTTGAATAATGTAATTAAATTTGTCATAATATTAAATAAAAAAATTACCTTTGTAATAAATCCATTTTGACCACGAACAAAAAATTAAGAAAATCTTTCGATGTAAATGTTCTAAACTTTTACGAATAGCAATAATTACTTTAGTTAACGTTGTCTCTAGACGACACACTATAAGTACTGACTATACGAAACTGCTAGGAGGATAATGTTCCATTAAAACATGTGATGTGTCTACTAGCGGTGTGTTACGTATGAACCAAACATTCATATCCTATACTATTAAACGAGCAATATTTGTAATCACTTTCCCGAAAACGGCTTTAACGATTTCGATGAAAGTTGCAATATAGGGGTTTACTGGGGCAAATAATCGATCTAGCTAGGTCTCATATCTGGGAAAATTCTTTTTCTCCGTATTTTCACTCGCGCAGAACTCGGTCGCCCAAAGTTTAAAACAAGAAATGACATGGCAACATGGAAATTAGAAAGTACCCTACTATCATGGCAGCATGGAATTAGTATGAACTATCTTATACAATTCCTATACTATTAAATGAGTATTCTCTATTTTCACCCCAGCAGAGCTCGGTCGACCATACTATATTACATCTATGGAACCAAAACATTTACGAAACAGATGCAGTTATTACAGTTTGCAATGCCTCATCTATCTATAAAATCACATAAAAAATATGTTAAAATGAAACGATCTGTTAGGTGGAATAATATTTTATTTCACAAATTCCTTTATAAACATAATCCATCTTTAACTATTTAAAAGAATTAATATACATATTATATGTATTTCAGTTAACATCACTACATATTATAAGACGAAGTCGGTTTATATGGTAAGGTATGTAAATGAAACAATAAACATATTGGTACCAACCGTTCAATTCTGCAAAAATCTCACCGCGAAAACTTAGGCGAAGTGTCCTTGAAGTGAGCTGTCATTCCACCCGATGCAAGGAATTGACACTATTGACAGGTCACTTCACCTAAGCTTTCACAATGAGATTTCTGCAGAATTGATCGGTTCCCTTTTATCTGAAACTGATCAAAACATAAAGGTTAAGATTCAATTTTAATTATAATCTCGAATCTCTCTTATAATAATCAAAATAATCTCTTTTATAATAATCAAAATAATGTCTTTTAATATCTCTTATAATTCTAATATTCTCTCTTTTAATTCTAATATCCTCTCTTTCAATTGTAATCTCCATCATATAAAAGCGACATACCCGGTGTCGTCTTCCGTTACGGGGGCACATGCTTTAGTACTTTCTAATATAGGCATATTACCAGGACATTTGTGTCCTATAATAATGTCCCCTTGTCTGTTGAATTCCGTAGACATGTGTGAAGCAAGCACTACGTCATAGAGGTAAAGCAAGACGTCCGCTGGAGTAGCTACCTCCAGTGTCGGGACTGGGGCTTTGAAACCGTAGAAAGGCGATGAAGCGACAGCGGCGGCGATTCCGATTAGGAAGATAACAGCTCTCATCTTGTGCATTCTGGAAAATAACAAAACATAAAATCACGCCTGAATTCTCAGAAGTATGGGCAGAGGTGTGTAGTGTATTCACATTTAATCAGTTAGTCTCCTGTTATTATAGGGGGGCATCAGCCGGGTACAAAATAATACAGAATCCGGGCTGCTACTAAGAAATTACTAATGGAAAAACTCAATATCAAATATTTTGTCCCTGTCAAAAGTTTTAAGGGGCCGTGCACGAAATCGACAGATTTTAATCAATTTTGTTCATTGTTTGTGAGAAAGGTAAAAATTATTTAAACAAAACTATTTGTGATTTGAAAATTTGAGTTCTTTGCTTTGCATGCTGAAAGGAATGTTTTAAATAAATTAAGTTTTATAGAAAATCACTAATATTCGCAACAAGTTTTCCGAAAGATGACGCGAGACTGACGTTAAATCCTTTTGTTACAAGAAATTAGTTTTCATTTTAAACATTAAAAAAAAACATCCAAGTGCGTGTCGGACCACGCACAATGAAGGGTTCCGTAGTTGGGATGAATTTATCCCAAGAACAAACTTAACATTGTAGTTGAAAAACATGTTCTCTCATACGGAATGTATCGGAGATCACGTTTTTCAAACTGCAAATTTAAGTTGGTTGATTATTACTCGTTACCAGTACAGTCTACTTAGCTCTTATAGTTTTCCTTACTGCTGTGATTTTTTTCACAAATCCGAGTATAACCATTTAGCTGGCAGGGGGGGGATACTTCACTCTAACAAAAAAATTCAGTTAAAAGCTTAATATATCGCCAACGGATCCTTGAATCCAAAAATGGTTTCCACAAACTCGCAATATTTTTGAACGATCTTTCTAAAGATACCCCACAACATGGGGTAGATGAGAAAAAAAAACATCCCCACTTTACGTGTAGGGACGTAGCCTAAAAAATATATTTTTCTTGATTTTATTTTACCGTTTTGTTGGCATGATTAATGTGTATACATATGCTAAATTATAGCTTTCTAGTACTAACCGTCTCTGAGCTAACCCGCGAACAGACAGACGGACAGCCAGACAGACAGACAGACAAAATATAGCATATTTTAGAGAGCGCAAAATTGATGCAACTGTTAACAGGTGTTGTGACTGACACGAATGGTTTAGCAGCATGAAAACTATACTTTTATAGTCAGAAAGACTTAATCTTTCAATTATTTCAAGCTTTCTAACAATTAGATGAGCAATTGACAAAAGAGGTTTTTTCGTGCACGGCGCCTTATGTTAAAATAAAGTTAAAGCACATAACGTTTTTATTTTATTTTATACAAATAGAACTAATACTAAATATTCATAATATTGTAATAGTACCTACGTAGCAAAACCTAAGTATTTGAATATGGGGAAAATTCTATTATAAATTGCACAAACCCATGTAATGCAAAAATTTAAATAGATAATTAAAGACTAAATCAAAAAATTACCTGTGTTATAAACCCTTTTTGACCACAAACAAAAAATGTTGAGTTCTAAAGAATCTTTCGATTTAAATATTCTAAACTTTTACGAATAGCAATAATTATATTGGTTGAGGTTATTACAAGACGACACACAATATACTGACTAATACTTAAGTGTTACTCACCAGGTACCTACTAAATAATTGTAGGAGGAAAATGTTTCAGTGACTCAATAGTGATGTGTCTACTATCGGTGTGTTATGAACCAAAGCATTTACGAAACAGGTGCAGTTTTATTACCATTTGCAATGGCTTATTGGTGATTCTCACGAATGTATTCGCCCGACACTTTTAAATATTATAACTTTAGGCGAATCTATTTCTGGAGTTGTCGATTCGCTTACTAATAAATTAACTTCGTGCGAATCGCCAGTCACACAAAACTATTGTTAGCATAAAATCACATAAAAATGGTGTCAATATGAAGCGATGTGCTAAGAAGTTGAATAATATTTTATTTCACAAATTCCAAAGTTTGTAAAACAAAGTCACCGCGTCGGTCTGTCTCTCTGAACGCGATAAACTCAAAACTAACGAACGGATTTTCATACAGTTTTCACCAATGGACGGAGTGATTCATGAGGAATGTTTAAATGTTTAATTCATTCAGGTTTTGTGGAAATTGGCTGAAATATGATAATGATTGTTGAAGATGTCGGAAAAATCATGCTGCCTGGGAGCTTTGTTGACGTGCGCCGCGTAAAAAAAGCTAATTATATGAAAACAATGTAAAACGAAAGATATATAAACTGTAGCAACGCTATATGTATATATGCATTTCGCATTTCTCTCTGGATCTAATTCTGAAGACCACGCAGATGACGTCGCGGGCAGAAGCAATTATTTAAATAACCCACTGCAGGGCAAAGGCCTCTCTTTCCTTTTCCCACTAAACTCGAGCCAATATGGACTAATTCCTCCTAGAAGCTTCAAGTTCGTCCCGCCATCTACCCCTGGGTCTTCTGCGATGTCGTTTGACGTTTTCAGGAACCCATGTTGTCGTGGTCTTAGCCCACAATGCTATGTTGTGGAATCATCCTCTTCAGCATTTCAGCCAAAAGACGTCCACTGCTGGATATAGGCCTCCCCCGAGCATCGCCACTTCAACCGGTTCTGAGCTTCTCACACATGCTGTTGTGGATAAATAAAATTAATAAATTCGGCCCCTGTGGCATTAAAAATATTTTATTTTCCAAAGCTTTCTTTTTTTGGTATAATTGGGCAAGCATTATTTAAAACTATTCGAAACAATTCTATAGCGTAAATAGTTGTTGAAATATGCTGCTCTGACATACAGACAGAAGATTTTTTTTCGGAACCCTTAAACCTTTAAAGTTAATATAAATATTTAAATAAAACTATATAAATTATGCTGAAATGAAACGAAGCTAAAATTATGTAAACATTATATAATTTTATTTAAATATCTAAGTAATATTCAAAATATATTATGTAATTAGTAGTAAAAAACTAAAGATATTGGTATCAGCCGTTCTATTCTGCAAAAATCTCCCCGTATAAACTTAGGCGAAGTGACCTTGAAGTGAACTGTCATTCCACCTGATGTAAGGAATTGACGATGTTGACAGCTGATTTTTGCAGAATCGTTCGGCTGTTACTTTTATTATCTGAATAACGCATGAGTGAAACTGGTCAAAACAATTTTCGATTTTTATATATAACATGGAAAAATCCCTGTCCGATCCGTGAGGGCGTTGTTAGGTATCATACTGAGAGTATATTTATGTGGAAATATACAGGAAAAAAGAGAAAAAAAACAATTTTTATTTTTACCTGGTTATTATTACTTTGGGCGCGGGCGGCCGTCGTTTAGCGGGTGTCTAAAAGTCATAACTTATGACCCCTGCTGAAATTTTTTAATGGATTTGGGGTAATTTTGGTACAAAAAATGAAAATTTTAAATAGCAATTACTTTTTTATTTTCAATGATAATTTTAAAAATTATTACTTTTTGGTAATGTTATTGCAGCATGCCCTTTTCGGATCGGACAGGGTTTTTTTAACATATTGTATAAATATATATAAAAATCTTAGTTAATAATCATAATAAAATGACATATCCGGTGCTTCCGTTACGGGGGCACATTTTTTAGTACTTTCTAATATAGGCATCTTACCAGGACACTTGATTCCATTAATTACGTCCCTCTTTGTCCGTTGAATTCTGCAAACATGTGTGACGTAAGCACTACGTCGTACAACAATACATCAGCAGGAGTAGCTCCCTCCAGTATAGTGGGGATCGGGGTATTGGGGGACAACTCAGCGACAGCGGTGGCGAATGCGATCATAAAGATAACCGCTCTCATTGTGAGCTGTTCCTGTATTAAAAAAAGCATAATATATCGCAGCATAATATAAGCATAATATAACTTAGTTTCTGATGTTACTAAATCTTAATTTATCTATTGATTACCATTTGAAAACCACAATAACTTGAAAATTTAGAACATTTTAAACACGCAGTAAGAATATGTATGTATACAACGTGTTCCTTTTTATTTTCCATAACTCTAAGGTTATATGCTATTAGTAAAAATAGTAGAAAAAGTCCTAGAACACGTGTTCCAAAAATACATAGTTTCGAAGATAACATAATACTAAACTCTCGATGTGTGTATCTAAGTTTCATTGAATAAGTACGAGTAAATCATTTTCATTCATACCAATCATTGATATTTAAAGCCCAGAAAATGCGACGTTGCCATTTTTTTTTTATGGACAAAAGTAGACGGAATTAAATATTTTATTTTTATATTTCACGTAAAGGTAAAAAAAGGGGGGGGGGTTTACATAAATAATAGTGAATGTCGAATTATTTCGAAATAAAATGAAAACGAAAAAAAAATATATGGAATAATAATTTATATGCTAGTTGATTTTTTGACATGGTCTCATTAATCCACTAGAGTTATGGGATATCAAAAGGAACACGTTGTTTAATCAAACAAAAAACACTACGTATAAAGTGAAAAATAACTTTAATTTCGAAAGTCGGTGGTAGTGGTTTTTTTGGAAGTCGATGGTTTTTTTTTTAAGTTTTTTATTTTTCACTTTTTAGTTGTGGTAATACAAATTCGTATACCACTACTGGCTATGTATCCAACAGTGAAGGAGAACCTCAGGAAAAAATTATATTTTCATCGATTTGTATTGTGGATTTTTTTTTTTTTATACTTTAAAAAAAAATATCGATCCACAATAAAAATCTATGAAAATATATATTTTTTAAACACGAATTGAGAACCTTTCCTTTTTTTAAGTCGATTATGAAAATAAAATATTATTTACCTATTGTATCCCTTGTGATTACAAACGACTGATTCTTGATTTAAAACTATGAATTCGAAACGCTTGCTAATCCAAACTGTAACCTACTATGGTCAACGTGGTCACCAGACGCCACACAAAACACGAATAATAGACTTATCTAACTAATGATGCAGATGCGTAGAAGGAAAATGCACATATACTAGATACTAAAATAGCTAGATAAATATAATAATAATAATAAACCCATTTATTTCCAACAACCTTATAAAACAAATTTTACTTAGAATCTAGTGTTTTACAAACTTATTTAAATATTAATTTCTTAGTCTCCTCCAGTTTATTCCAAATCTCTGTCCCTTGCTTTTATTTGCCATACTTTTCCTGCTATGGCGATTATATCATTAATCCATCTGTTCTTTGGATGTCCTCTGCTTCTTTTACTTATTGGTCCTTTCCATGTTGTTGTTTCTAGTGTCCATCTTTTGTCTTTGTATCTTCCTAAGTGCCCTGCCCAACGCCACTTTAGTTTTAAAGCGTAATGCGGAACATCTATGAGCTTTGTCTTTCTTCGTATGTATTCGCTTCTTATTCTGCGTATTCTCCTTATTTTTGAATATACTTCTTTCCATCGCTTTCTGACAAATCGCTAGTTTAGTCTTTATTTTGGTGTTGTATGTCCAAGTTTGGCAACCGTATGTGAGAGTCGGTAAGATGCAGGTGTCTATTACGGTCTTCTTGAGGTGAAGCGGGAAAGCGCCTTTTAGATTAGATAAATAAAACCAGAAGGAAAAGTATGGAAATAATTATGTGGTTTTCTTCCAACAGAGATTTAACACAGTATAATGCTTTTATGATACTTATTGGTCAATCAAAATGAGTTGGAACTCTACTAAACTAGAAGAATTGGTTGGGTCCGAGCCCATTCGTCCCCTAAGATTCGCACCCTGTGCCCACTCGTCCCCTGGAACTTTTGAGGGGCCCATTCGTTCCCTGAATATAAGATATACCTTTGTACGTGTTTCGGTGAACTACGTTAGTTTAATCCATGTAAATTACACTAATATTATAAAGAGAAAAGTATTTTTGTTTGTAATGAATAAACTCAAAAACTACGGGAACGATTTAAAAAATTCTTTACCCAATACAATGCTATATTACCACTTAGGAACAAATCTGCCTAGCCTTTTCCCAACTATGTTGGGGTCGGCTTCCAGTCTAACTGGATGCAGCTGAATACCAGTATTTTACATGGAGCGACTGCCTATCTGACCTCCATTACCCAGTAACTGGTTAATACGATACCCCTTGGTAAGACTAGTGTCAGACTTTCGGGCTTCTGACGACTCGTAACGACTGCTAAAAATCCATGAATGACAGCCGGGACCAACGGCATAACGTGCTTTCCGAGACACGGAGCTGTCTCAGTATGTAAAAATGGTCACCCATCCACGGACCAACCCCGGCCAGCGTAGCTTAACCTGATGCGATCGACCCATGTGGCTGTTATTACTTAGCCGCGAGCTCATCCATGTTATCACTTGGGAACATAGGCTATAATTTATAAAGATATTACGCGGGCGAAGCCGCTGTTGAAAGCTAGTGATGAATATACAGGCTCAAATTAAATTAGGTTTCAAACTTTATGGAAGGATATCAACATAAAATGGGGCTGTGATCATACAAAGAAAATGTACATTTATTTTTGGGTTAGTAGTAAGTAGTCTTTATTTTCATATTTTTTTACCTAGTTAGTACCCGTTTCAAACAAGAGGAAATTTAAAAAAATACCAAAAAAAAAAGTTAAGTACATATTAATAAATACCTTGTTAAAGGTAGGTATGTCCAAATGAAACGAACTGCACAAGCAAAGACAATAAAAAAAAAATGTGAAAAATAAATATAATAAAATTAAATTATTAAAATTAATTTAAAAAAATAATTTTTGATGCACTCTAAAGGCTCGTTCAGACCAGCGCGACGCGACTCGAACAATACAATTTCTAAGAAAACTTCACGGTATAACAATAACCGTTGTCGCGTCGCGCTGTCGCGTCGCGCTAGTCTGCACAAAGCTTAAAGCTTTTTCTTTTTTTATATTACATTTATAAATATTATTACAATTAAATAAGACTGTTAGTTTTATTTAATTAATAATTATGATGATATTGGATTACACTATACAACAAAAAAAAAATGTACACATGTATAATAAATTATGAAATTAAACAATAAATAAATGTCAGTTCACGTTTACCTATTTAAATTATCTTATTTAATGTCTTATACATCGTAATCAAAGGTCGGTTTTGTTACGGGCACACACCCCGAACACCTGACAAAAATGTGTTTACACCAATCTAAATTAATCATAAAAAAGCGACATATCCGGGTCTTCCGTTACGGGGGCACATTGTCCAGTACTTACTAATTTACGCATATTTCCAGGACATTTGATTCCATTTATTACGCCCCCCCCTTGTCTGTTGAATTCTCTAGACATGTGTAACGAAAGCACTACGTCATAGAGGTACTGTAATACGTCCGCAGAAGTAGCTCCCTCCAGTATTATGGGGACTGGGGTACTAGGGGACAACTCGGCGGCGACAGCGGTGGTGATTGCGATTAGGAACATAACCATTTTCATCTTGTGCATTCTGGAAAATTTATATTGAAATTATTAAAAACAAACGGCACGTCCCTACTTGACACGGTCGACTTGACAAAACATGGAGATTTATTTATTCTCAATAAGTTTAAGGTGCAATGCAGGGACATAATATATAGACTTGAGTATTCACTTGTAATAAGCGTTCTAGCGAATGTACACACAAACATACACTTGTAACAGACCTACGTGATATTATTTCAAAATAAAAGTAAATATAAAGGATCTATCTCATGTTTTGAACTGTAACCAGTGCCGGATTAACCACGTAGCAAGAGTAGCAATTGTTACGGGCCCCGCGCAAAAGACGGCGTATCCAAATCAGGGATGTTGCGGATGCAGATTTTTTTACATCCGTGGATTTGGATTTTTGTTGGCTTATATTCGATCCGTCAAGGCGGCTGAGGCCAGGTGAAATTCAAATATTCTTACATTTTTTGCAAATTGTAACGCTGTTTTGTTGAATGTTGACCATACTTCAATTAGCGGCAATTAGAATAAAATAATTACTAAATTATAATTATTTAAAAATCTATACATGTAGCTCTCTAAGTATGTGTTCGATTGGAAATTAGAAGACTATTTCGTGAAAATATGACGAATTAGAGCTATATTGATGATTACATGATTATTATTTCCATTTTGTTGATTATGATTTTACTTATATGCACCCTTTTCAACCCACATCAGAAAGAAAGAAAGAAATAAAAATAAGTTTATTTGTCACAGAAACACGTGCAATCAGCATCCGCATGAACTCCGCATAGATTAATGCGGATGCGGGGGTCTAAATAAATGAGGAAGCTTCGTGCGAATATCCGCAACATCCCTGATCCAAACCTACCCACCTCCGCCTGAGCGTAATTTTTTGAGTGAAACTTATTAAGACGGTTTATTGAATTTACTTGATGTCACAAAAACGTGAAACGTAAACTTTTTCCGACTAAGAAAATTCATCAATCGGTAACAGATTATTTTGTTGGCGAAAATACTACAAAAAGTCGAGCTCGCTTCGCTCGCCACGCAATCGTAGTTTCTTTATTCTCCAGCTTTTCTGCATAAGTCAACAAAGCAACTCCTATTTCTATATGAATAGTCAAAAGAACCTCCCCGAGGTGAAATGCTAAAAAAATTCGAGCTCGCTGCGCTCTCTCTTGCAAGTGTTTCTTCATACATAACGTTTTTTGAATAAGCTATTTCAATATAAATGGTAAATAGGTGCATATGTCACATAATCAATCGGAGGTTCAAAAAATTCGACATTGCTTCGCTCGCTCTTGCATCTTAGTTTCTCTTCCTTCATAAACTTTTCTATATTTGTCGACAAAGTAACTCCTATTTCAGTATAAATGTTCAATAGGAAGACTAGACTATCCGAGGTGCTAAAAGATTTCGAGCTCGCTACGCTTGCTCTTGCAATCAAGCCTCTCTTATAAGAATTACAATTAAATCACTGCCAGCACCAGCTATTCTAAAAACGAATCATTTTTTATTAAAGTACCTACTACAGTAGACATTGTTTGAAAAAGTCATTTGTTTGAATTACCTACTTGATTGTTTAGGAACAGGAACAAAAATTCTTTGTCTAAAAACATTGATTTGACTAGTTTATCTCCTAAACTTTAGAACTTAAAATAAACCAATTTCTACCCTAGGGTTCTACTAGGTAGAATTTGCTACAGGTCCCGCGCTGGCTTAATCCGGCACTGACTGTAACCCCTAACAGGTCATACAACGCGTGACAGAATAAGCGCAAGACCTCAGATACTCCAATTAGAATACAAAATTAAGTTACGAGTAGGTATAAAAAATATAAGTATACACACCTTATAACAATTATCAGGAATGTAATTACCACAGAATTCGTATGTCTAAATCTTGTTTATCAAAATTCACGCAACAGCGATAATCGCTTCCGGCTGGCACTTTTCGATATGTGATTTTATGTTACATTTTCGTTTATATATAGGCTTCCTCTTGCAGATAGTAATTGTTTATACATAATTATAATATCCATACTATATTGTCATCCTAACTAATAATATATGCGATAATGCGTTTGTTTGGTTGTTACGTTTTCACGCTAAAACGGCTAATCGGATTTGGATCAAATTTGGCACATGGGTAGACCATAACCTGAATAAGGACCTACAATACTTTTTATCCTGATATTCCCATGGGATCGAGACTTATGCGGGTGAAACCGCGGGGCGCAGCTTGTCATATTATTAATGCAAAAGTAATTCTGTCTGTCAGTCTTTCTGTTACCTTTTAACGTCTAAACCATTTAACCGATCGATATAAAATTCAACATATAGGTGGCCTGGGACTTAGAGAAGGACATATTAATAAAAAAATATTTAGATAGAACGCATTCAAGTTGGGGAGTGGGGGCTCGTTACGTAACAAGTCAGTAAATCTACCGGAACCATGCCACATTTTAACTCCATGTATTGCCGTAATCTTTAGATTACGTAAAAAAAGAAAAATACGTGTCCAATATTGTTTAACAATCTACCTGACGGACAAAATGTTTTTTTATCGACATCTCTATTATTCACGAAAAAGTCTTACTGAAGATGCACGTAGGATAAAAAGTTTTCGAGGTATGGCAGACAAAAGCCAAAATAATAGACTATTTTTTATAGCTCTCATTAAGTCACCATTAAGCCTCGTGCAGACTGCCGCGACACGACTCTAACAAAACAATTTCTAAGAAAACTGCACGATAGAACAATCACCGGTGTCGGGCTGCGCCAGGCTGCACCAGGCTTTATCATGTCATTGTAGATTTTTTTTTAATGAACAAAGACTTAACCTATACTATACCTAAATTACAATCAAAATTAATATTTACTAACATAATTACTTGTTGGTGTACGTGATATTAAATATTATTAACGTGTACTTAGTCAGGCGTCATATCATTTAGGGAAAATAATTATTTAAATATTATCCGCCCATTATTTCCGATATTTTCATCATTGGAATAATAATACCAAAAATAGAAGATGTATTTTTCCTGAACACGTGTCGGGATATCTAATAATTCTCCAGATATTATATATGGCCTTATATATTGTAGATTTGTTGACCATATTCTATTTTATTAATTACCTGGTACTTTTTGTCAGGCCTACATTGTCTTCACATACCTATTATGAGTGTGCATTCTGAAAGTGGGCAACGTCGCAAATAGCTGTCAAATATTTCGCTGGTTTGATTAATTTGGCAATATTACTGAATGGAAATATGAAATGTGGCTAACTAGCGAACTAGAATAATAATAATGAATTGCAATTATAACACTGAATTTGATGTTGTAACCGTTTTAGGTGTAAAATAGGCATTTTGAAAGTCTCCAAATACTTTTTCTACATCTACAACTACATATTCGGTGTTCCGATATTAATTATGGAATTTCATAATCAATATTTTAGTTCACTAGTTAGCCATATTTCATATTTCCTTACAGTAATATTACCAAATTAATCAAAGAGGTAAATACACTCGAGAGCAATGAATCCGGGTCACTTAAAGAATCCTAAAAATCTCGGAAACTAAAAATGCTAGGTTAATGCAATAAATTGTATTTAATAGACAATGTAATACTCCTTAAATGAAGGTATTAAAACTTCTTAGTTATTGTAAAGTTATATCATAAAAAAATCAAATTTGAAAAAGGGCCACTTTCGAAGATGGAACTACGAAATTACAGCATTTGGTTTTGCTTTTGTTTGTAATCTGTCATTTATGTGGGTACATAAACCATGTTGATAGTGCTCTATATTCATTATTCAAGCTGAAATTATGTCGCTTACGCCTGAAGAATGCACCAGAATACTTACAATGCTGGAAACCGGCCGGAGTCAGCGCGATACAGCCAGGACTGTCGGTGTGTCGCTGTCAACAGTACAAAGAGTTCTCCGACGTTACGAAGAAACTGGTTCTAACCTACGCAGACCAGGAACGGGCAGAACCAGGTGTACCACAGCACGAGAAGACCGATACTTGGTGAACACCATGCTTCGAAATCGCTTTCTCACAGGAACTGAACTCACAAATCAGTTTCGACGCCTCGGAGGAAGTAACCCAAGTGCATGGACAGTAAGACGTCGGCTTGCTGAATCTAACTTAAAACCCCTTAGACCTGCAAACGGCCCTAAACTGGAGCGTGGGCATCGTATTTCAAGACTAAGATATGCCCAGAGCCACGTAAATTGGAGTATTGAAGATTGGTCAAAAGTTATGTTCTCCGACGAATCAAAATTTATGCTCTACAAGCACGATGGAAGACACAGAGTGTATCGAAGACCAGGGGAAAGATTCAAGCAAGCATGCATCGAAGAAAAAGTAGCCTACGGTGGTGGGTCTGTACTTGTGTGGGCCGGAATTTCTTCTGAAAGTCGCACAGAGCTGGTGATCATAGAAAACGGCTCTTTAACTAGCGTAAGATATGTGGAAGAAATCCTCAATGATCACGTTGGTCCATTTATGGTCAATTTAGGTGAGGATGCTATATTTATGCATGACAATGCCCGACCTCATACAGGTAGGATTGTGAATGACTACCTTCAAGAGATGAACATTACTCGTATGGAGTGGCCAGCGCGCAGCCCGGATATCAACCCGATCGAGCATGCTTGGGACGAGCTAGGCAGATGCGTAAAACAACGAAACCCTCCCCCAATCACGCTTCGTGAGCTCAAAATTGCTCTCACAGAGGAATGGGAGAATATTCCCCAAAATCGTATAAGGAACTTGGTGTACAGCATGCCAAACCGCGTAAACGCAGTAATGGAAGCACGAGGAGGCAATACGAAGTATTAAAATTCAAGAAAATCGTAATAAAGTTCAAAAATTTCATGTTTCCTATTTTTGTTTTAAGGAGAGATCAGCAGTTTTTTTCTTTATGTAATTTTGTGTAAATAAAATGTATGGTGACTCATATTTTTTTTACTTTCATTTAAGGAGTATTACATTGTCTATTAAATACAATTTATTGCATTAACCTATCATTTTTAGTTTCCGAGATTTTTAACATTCTTTAAGTGACCCGGATTCATTGCTCTCGAGTGTATTTGACAGCTATTTGCGACCGTTGCCAACTATTAGAATGAACGCTCATAATACTGTAATTTGGAAATATTGTAAAAGGCAATTATTTGTAAAAGAGTAGATAACCATGGAGTTTTTTTCCGGCTGTTCTTTATAGAAAACGAACAATTTGAACCGTGCACCTAGTTTCTAACGTTTCATAAGTGCCCATGTAGGTTTAAATGAAATAAAATAGTTTGATTTGATTATAGGTACTTATAATGATTTCTCAACATTATACTAAACTCGTACAAACTCGTGCCTTGGATAGCACGTTAAGCCGTTGGTCCCGGCTGTCATTCGTGGATCTTTGACAGTCGTTACGGGTCGTCAGAAGCCCGAAAGTCTGACAACCAGTCTTACCGAGGGGTATCGTATTACCCAGTTACTGGGTTGTGGAGGTCAGATAGGCAGTCGCTCCATCTAAAATACTATCCAGCTGCATCCGGTTAGACTGGAAGCCGACCCCAATATAGTCGGGAAAAGGCTAGGCAGATTGGATTGGATACTAAACTCGTACAAAGACTAAACTTCGAGCCGGCTTTTGTGTTTCTTGATAAAATGAAATTTGTATTAGATAATATGTTTAATTTCAATAATAAATCGGCGACGGTGTTTTCAGATCAACACGTAAAAAGCCTAATTAGTACCTGCCTGCCATTTCTCCTCGTCATCACAACACCTGCACCGGCTGCACCTAATAAATTAAAAACAACTTATTTACCAACATGACTGATCACACTGAAAACCGGCCTCAAACTAATAAAAAGACTATGGCAACTAAAACGATATTTACGAAGGAGAAAATGTATAATAACCCTTTTTCAAATATCTGCAAGAATAGTTATACAAATAACTTAGATAAAAATCCAATTTAAGTCCACTATAGGCTTCGGGTGAGGACAGAAATAATTGTTCAACGACCTTAGTTTAGATAGACAGTTAAAGGATGGAATTGGAGCAATTATAACATACTTGTGTCAGGAAGTAACACGCAAAATTATATTTTAAAAATCTTTTAGAATATTGCTATTGAATAGGGGCGTTATCGCGAAGACCTCCAATTATTGAGATAATTGAATCCCTATTACATGGCGACTGTCGTTCAGAAAAGTATTTAAACATATTCCCGCGAAAGAACTTCACATTACATTTTCTGTCACAGAAGAGAAATGGACAAGTTAACTCTTTACTTCTTTTTAATTGTTGCCTTTTGCGGCAAAGGTAAAATAAACATACCAATTTTTTTTTCTAAAATAAGTTTTTTACCTATTAAAAAAGCAACTGTAATCTTGATTGGATGGGCCTCGTTGCCTAGTGGTCGCAACTGATGAGCATGAGATTCTGGGTTCGATTCCTGATTCGGGCAGTGTTCTTGGATTTTTCCATCTGGAATTTCTCAGTGGCAGCCTGGAGTCTGGATTTGTGCCCGGTTGATGGCAATAGGGTCGCCCCCTATTACATGGGACTTAAATAACTGGCGAAATGCGGGTGTACTATAGGTACACCTCTACTCAGCTGTTCGGGGGACACATGCGTGATGTTATCTTATACCTATATTTTTTTACTTTTCTTTCAGATGTCTTATGTAAAAGACGTGAACAGACAAAAGACGATGGCGGTAAGATTGTCGGTGGCAATGAAACCACTATACAAACCTACCCTTATCAAGCATATCTGTTACTGAACGATGGCAGAGATAACTACCAATGTGGTGGTTCCATTGTCAGTAGATATTACATCGTTACTGCTGCCCATTGTCTTGCAAGGTAAGATATAGGTTTAGAATAATTATTAATACAACATGAACATAAGCGCCACTGCGTGCCGTGTTCGATAAAATCGTTTTGAGACGCGGCCTCCTCGGTCTTCCCGTATATCGTATACGAGATTTTATCGAATAGAAATTGTTCACACGGAGTTTATGCGGGAAAATATCGTGTTCGAGAATATTTTTTCCCAAAATCCGTTTGAAGTTGCCACCGAGGACGCCGCGTCTAGAAACGATTTTATCGAATACGACTCGCAGCAGTAGTGCTTATGTTCATGTTATTTCGCGCACACTAACAAACTTTTCTCTCGTATTCGGAACTCACGCGTGTGCACACAGTTGTATGTGACGTAGCTGCGAATCGAATAGAAATCGTCGTCGTGTGAACGACTGTAAACTGTAAAACGTGATAAAATTAAATCTTATAGTCGCCGTGTGAACGTAGCCATACTGTTTAGTGTTGACACCTCTAACACACAATGACGCAGTGACTACACTTGTTTAATTCAAATGTCAGAATTCAAACAATTAACGTTCGAATCGGTAGTACCGAAGCCTTCAGTGGGGGCTTGGTGTACAACGCAACTTCTTTCAACTCCCATCCATTGTACGATGACGTCACCAGCGACTATGACGTGGGGATCGTCACAATTAGCCAGGGCATGAGTTTGGACGGCACAAATGCCAGAGCAATCAGAATGGTCAGGTCGGGCTCTGACGTAGCTGATGGCGAGAACGTTGTTCTTACTGGTTGGGGAGCTACTAGTGTAAGTTTGTGTTTATTTTCTTGTATTTGAAATGACGTCAGTTTTTGTTTTGGGTTTCGTATTCATTAAACCTGATTCCAGGAAGAGAAAAGTCTTTTAAGTTTTTATAAAACACTAGCGAGCCGCCCCTGATGATGTGGTGACATGTCAAAACATCCAGATTACTATGCTTTGTCCAAGTAAAATAATCAATGTGTTATACATATAAACCTTCCGGAATAAATACTCTAAATGATGGTGAAATCCATCAGAATCGATTTTGTTGTTTACAAGAACTATACGCACACACATAGAGACACGAAAAGCGACTGTGTTTCATACTGTTTATTATGCCACTGTTGTTGAGAGGAAACCTACCAGAAGTGATGTAAAATCCAGTAATGCTTACTTTTTTATAGGAAAATGGCCCTACAACTACAACGTTGAATGTAGTGATGGTACCTGCAGTGAACAGAACGGGGTGCAATCAACTTCTTTCAAGTACTATCACCACCAGAATGTTCTGTGCAGGCCTCCCCGAAGGTGGCAAGGATACCTGTCAGGTATATATTTTTTATTGTGTAAATTACCTATTTATCTTAGGGCTCTGTATATCTAAAATATAATACGTTACTCTGAATATTACCTTAGAAAAGGTCACTTAAAAATATACAAGTAGTATAAAAATAGGGACCCTGGGCTTTTAAGCCTACCTTTTTTCATCTTTGTTGATGTGCTTTTTTTACGCGACTTACGAGTTGGTTTGAACCTAGATTGGCGCTTTACTTTGTGTACATTATTTCATCACCACTGCTCTCAAAACGGTGAAGGAAAACATCGTGAGGAAACCGGCACGTCCTAGAACCAAATAATCGAAGACGTGTGACATCTACCAACACGCACTGGGCCCGGGTGGTGGATTACGACCCACTCGCTCTCACCGAGAGGAGGCCTGGGTCCCAGCAGTGAGAATATTATAGACTGATTATGCCATGAGCAATTCTAATAATTAATTATTGTTGTTCGTGTCAATACGACAGAAGAAGTACTGCTTTTAACTCTTAACCTAACTGGTGTTATTTTATAGGGAGATTCCGGTGGCCCTGCGGTGGTTAATAGCCTTCTGGCCGGTATTACGTCGTTCGGTTTTGGCTGTGCCCGTCCGAGATCACCTGGAGTCTACGCCCGGGTAGGAAACCCTAACATCAGATTATACATAAGAATGATGACTGGCGTCTAAATTGCGTACCTACTATAGTTTGACCGAAACCACTGTACCACGCCTTATAAGGAATGCGCGAGAGACTGACAGAGCGGAGTGGTGCACTGCCCCACCCCCCGTCTCGCCGCGCACGTACCTTAGGTGCAGTACAGTGGTTTCGGTCAAACTATAGACGGGTGACTTCCATGTTTCGTTTCATTATTTATTTTCTGAAATAGTTGTAGGTATTAGTTGAAAATATAAAGTTTGATATAAGTACAATACCATAGTAGCGAAACCGCAGTAGTTCAATTTAACAGACTCGTGTCATGTTCCGTTACTCGAATACGATTCGAGTAGCGGAAAAGAGTTTGCTCTAAAAGAGTGTGCAGAGATACTATACACATGAATACTTATATTTGCTCACAATTTAGAATATATATCTACCTATATATACCTTTAAAGACACCTTTTTATAGGCAGTGGCTGATTATACAATCAAATTGAAAGACAATCATGTTTATTTTGTCTTAGCAATATTTTTTTTCTTTTAAATTATGTAATTATAAGTTTATTTCATAAATTATTCAATTGTTGTTATTTAATTGTAGATAATCTTAGTTTTAGTTCTGATAGAATTCACGTGTTGTTTTGTTTATAATAAAGGCACTGTTTACTTTATTCGTTATATTTGTCCTTAAAACCACACTTAATTATTTTCGTCCATTGAAAAATAATAAAAACATTTCACACACACGCAGTTTCACGTGTCAATTTCTATCCTGAAATTACATAACATCACGCCTTAATACCCCAAAGGATTAGGCAGAGGGGAGACATTTCGCTAGTTATGTTTATTAAGTCCCATATACAAGGGGCGAGCCTATTGCCATCAATCGGGCATAAATTCAGACTCCGGGCTGCTACTGAGAAATTAATGATGGAAAAAACGCAATAACACTTTGCCGGAACCGGGACCACAGGAACAACGAGGCAGTATCTATCTTGATATCGTTATTAATTTTCCATCACAACTAGTTGAAAGCAACAAAGAAAAGAAAGAAAATACGTTTATTTGTGGTAAACATGACGCATGATCAGCAAGACGACCACGCAACACAAGCCACACCCGTTCAAAAATCATCCATTACCCCCTCGCCATATTTGAGGGAAGAAGATAACCCGACCCCCGACGCTACCGCAAGCAGTAACATTTAAGAGAGCATGACGAACTTGCTGCTAATATGATCAACTGTCGAGATCGCTAGCCAATCACACATTGCAATACAACTCATTAAAAAACATTGTAATGAGTAGATTATGTCAACAATAAATTAAAATAAATTGACTTAAAAAGTCAAATAAATCAAAAAATTATTTGAACTCATATATCCAGTCAGTAGGTAAGCTAATTCTGGAGAAAGAACATAAACATTGTCTTGAGTTAATCACAGCGACCAACTATTCTTATATATCATTTAAGTAGTCGTTGATAGAATAGTATACTTTTGAACAAAGGTTAGATTTTTCTTTAGCTTTAAACGCATTAAAAGGCAAATCTAGCAAAGCACAGAAGAAGGTTATACCAGGCCCAACAAATGAGTTATAAACCTTATGAAGCCGGTGAAAGGGAGCCCGTAGTTTGTCCTTATTTCTAGTGTTATCATTGTGAATATCAATGTTTTTAGTATATATGTGTATATTTTGCCTAATATCGCGCTGAAATCACGAAAAAAAAACAGCTGCTCCCTACATTTATGTTCGTATATCTCGTCGAAGTGTAGGGAACAAACAGCTGATTTGTTTTTCGCGATTTCAGCGTCGGTCCCATAGTGAAAGTTATTCATAATGATACGTACAATGACCCCTTAAGAGGTTTAGGGTAAACAAAAACTAAGATTGTATACGATGCTGGTGAAGATGAAATGTGATGTCACTGTGAGGATACCAATATCTTTGAAATAATATCTCAGAGAAACTCTGGCACCTGGCAATTGATCAAACAGCTCGTTTTTTAAGGATACGTACATAGTGTTACGGCTCTATGCGAGACAGAGTCCCAGCGCTGGTTTTCAGCAACAGCTGGCGTTGACGTGATGACGTCAACCGGTGCAACAAATAAAATGAAAAAATAAGAAATAAAATAAATACGATACTTAGACCTAAATGTTTATATAAATATAATATTTATTTATTTATTTAACCGTTTATGTGCACACATATAAACAGACAAGAAGAAAGGAACAGAAAAATACGTACAAAGGTGATGCTTATTTCTAAAGAAATCTCTTCCAGCATACCTGCGATAGGAAAGTAGTTAAAGAGATGTAGACAACGTGTGTAAGAGTAGAAGAGAAAATAAAATACATAAAATAAAAACACTTAATTAAAATACATCGGCAACTCACGCGCCGCACAATGCAATCTGTGCGTGCAGTTGTCATAAAACTATTTGTTTGATATGAATTACTAAACTATTACATTAGTCATATTTAAACCATATCTCTACTAAAGTATTGATCAATTTTTAATTAGCGAGTTTCATCAAACGTACGAACGTATTCGTGGAAAGTTATCGGTCATAATACCTTGTAATACTTATGAAACTGCTAATGAAGGCTTTAATTAAAGGTAGCTTCAATGTGTTCTTGTGATCGTGATCGAAGGTGCCAATTAAACACACGAACACTTGAGTTACGTATAGGTGTGAATGTAAACTTTGAATATGGTTTGATTTACCGAAATATTGATTAAATTTTAGTCCGTGTACCTAATGTAGAAATACGTGAATTTGATGTGTCAGTATGACGAAGCAAGCGATTCCTATAACAGAAATGAATAATGTATATTTTTTAATATTCCCATTGTTGGCAATTTGAACAGTAATCAGCCGTTTGAATAATACGACATGTTCCAAAGATAACAACAGACGAAAAGTTGCTACCTACTGTTACAACATTCACGACAAAAAAAAAATGCAAATTCCAACCAGCGCGAAGTGAAACTGGTAAAAAGCAAAACTTTTCTCTGAATGACAAAACTCGCAATGAATACTAACACAGAATCCCTTAGCATTTAAATGAACGAGACCTACCGAGTTCCCGTGTTGCTGAAACTTTTTTAATTTCGTCGAAAGGAACCAGGTGGCCAGCTCACGTCAGTTTCAATTCGACAGACAATCCCTGCCCCCCTCACTTCGCTGAATTCTCGCGATAAGGTGAGGCACTTCGGGAACACTCGGGAAGAATTGTTCCCTTTTAATTGAGATTTCGTTTTAATTGTGATTATATATCTGGGCAAGTTTTTTAATTTAATTGTACAGAATTTAAAAAAGTTTTTGATGATGGAGGTCCTTCTCTATGGAAAGATGGATGTGGTTGTGTTCCAGTATTGACACATGTGCCAGCTCACTTGAAGTAGGTTGGCTCACATTTGATTGAGTAATGATTTTCACATTCTTCGTGTTAATTTTAAGAAGGAACTTCGCTTAGGCTAATCAAATCTCACGACTACTATAAGTTGTGAGTTTCAATGCTAGTCTGCAGATAATGACTTATGTCATAGATACGTCCTAGAAATGTTTCCAAGGAAGAATTACGCTAATTTAATTAATTATTCAACGATAGCCATACGAAGACAAACTGTGCGATGGATAGTAAAGGCGATAATTATTTTCACAAAAATCTTTTGCCTATAAGCACTAGCTGACCCGACATACGTTTTCTTCTCAAAATATCAATAATTTATACAAAAAAGGGTGTTTCGTTTTTCCCGAATTTGAAGATTTTTCGGGAAACGTTTAAAAAGTTTCTTTGCGTAAGAACCTGATTCGACAATTACAAAAACAAACAAAAAAATAGCTAAATCGTTCCAGCCGCTCGCAAGTTATGCGACATTACCAAGGAACATGATTTAAATTTTATTATACAACATGCCGCTACGATAGAGATTTAACACCACGTGTGTTAGGTGGTAGAGCTAGTGGCCAGTAATCATAAAAATATAATAACAAAAATAATTAGTTAAATTGAAAAATTAAAATGTTCAAACGCTCGCTGACATAGGGCTCTACCTTTCCTTCAACTCGCCTTCTGTTTGCATGTTACTAGTTTTATTTTCATTGATACGATGTTATGATCCGTGACCCCGGTGAATGACCTCTGCGCTACAGTTGTTAAGAACAGGTTGCTCCAAGATGCTATTTTAGAAAATTGTTAATAAATCAATAAATAATAACGTTTAATGAAATAAAAATACTTTCAAAAGAAAACGCAAATCCTTATACGTGTGTTAAATTAATGTCACCATTAAACCGCCACGCTGTATAGAATAATGAAAAAGTTTTTCAAACACTTTTGTCTTACGTCACTCTTTGTTCCAGAGTTCATAATGTATTATTAAACAGAACTGAGCAGTCCACTGTAGGCCTTATTTAGTCGCTACTGTTCCAAACTGGACGAGTCGAAAGATAAATGAAAACGTAATTAAGCACAAGGAAAACTTTTAGAGACCGTTAAAAAGTTCTTTAGCTTCGGCTGCATTATTTATTTCTCTCTCAGGGTAATCTTGTTATTTGTTTGTTCTGTATTTTAATTTTTTTAATTTATGCCTTGTCTGATGCAGCGTGGATGTTGTTAACTACTTGTTGAAGGGATTTCATGCGTTAAATTTATTTTTACTGTTAATCTTCCTTAATTTTTGTAACGTTTGTGTTCGTGGTACTCACTATAAATTTGGATTTAGTAAATCAGTTTTCAAGGAACGAATTTCGAGTCATTAATAACATGTGCACTTCGAGATATTACTTACACGATATTTAATTTGATTGCAGTAAGCAAACCAGAAACTATTTTCACATAGTATTCAATGAAGTTATTTAGGTAATCGGATAAAAGTTGCTTAAAAAGATATCGTATTGCCACCTATTTGCGGGCCGAAAACGAAGCCTAGCGAAACAAGAAAAAGGTGAGATTTAATTGCAACAGAAAATTACTGTGTTACTAGAAACCGGAGAGCTACCGGAGAAAATAAGGCGGCATTTATTTTCTCCGGTAGCTCTCCGGCAGCCAACCTTAACCCTTTTTATTTACAGTTTACCGTTTCACGTTTCCATTACCGTGTTACGTAGTATTTTTACCGCGACGTATTGGACGAATGTAAACAACGTGATTAGATTGCGGGTTGTGGGTACCGGAATTGATTTGTTCCTTTTTAGGATTCGTTTTTATATCTAACTACATAGCTTTTGTCGGCGGCTTCGCCCTCGTGGAGGTCGGAAATTATCCCACGAGAACGTACTTCAGAGATAAAAAGTATCATAGGTTTTAACCCAAGTCTGGCCTACCTGTGTGCCAAATGTCATCGAATCCTCGCAGCCGTTAATGCGTGAAAAGGTAACAGAGATACAGAGTTATTATCGCATTAATAATAGTATCTGGGCGACCGAGCTCTGCTCTGGTGAAAATAATAGAGAATGCTGATTTAATAGTATAGGATAGTTCATACTAATTCTATGTAAAGTACATACTAATTCCATGCTGCCATGATAGTAGGTACTTACAAATTCCATGCTGCCATGATAGTAGGTACTTACTAATTCCATGCTGCCATGATAGTAGGTACTTACTAATTCCATGCTGCCATGATAGTAGGTCCTTACTAATTCCATGCTGCTATGTCATTATTCTAAGGTAGCCATCTTGTTCTAAACTTTGGGCGATCGAACTCTGCTCGGGGGAAAATATGGAGAAAACGAATTTTCCCAGATATGAGACCTAGTTAGGTCGAATTTTCCCCCCGTAAACCCCTATATTGCAACTTTCATCGAAATCGTTAGAGCCGTTTTCGAGAACCTGATTGCAAATACAACAATATTTATATACAAATATTGCTCGTTTAATAGTTTATGATAAGGTAGGTATAATATATGGCAAAATTTTCAATTCCCTTAAAATTTAATCTGTTTAAAGTTTTTACACATTCCTTTATATTGCATGTTTATCTGGAAGATTTTTTTAATAAATTTGTAGAACAACAAATACTGAAGTACGATTTTGATCCTTCCGATTTCTATCCGTCAACAATACTCTCCACCAATTTGTGTTGCCAATTTATTCGTACGTGACTGTCAAAGTCGATACATTCTCGTAAACGTCAGTTGACACGGTATTACGCCAGCCGTGGCAGGCCTTTGCCCTCACAGCACAATACAATACAATATTCATAAGTTACTTAATCTATCATTCATCATACGAGACACCGTATAAATAATGTGCTGCATCCAATCTTGTTCATTTCCGAATGTGCACTCATACATAAATTGTTTAATAGCGTACAGTCGGATTGAACAAATTGCATGAGTTATTTATCGAGACGTATCAATTGTGTTGCAGTTTTTCGTGCATATTCACTACACTTCAGACAAGTAAGCGATCCAGTTGCATCATTTAGGATTCGTTTTGAATCTATCACATTATTTTCAAAGTATCTCTTGTGGGTATAAGTAGCGTCCACATGGGAGCAAAGATATTTTAAGTGTTGACGCAGAGTCTTGAGTAGGTATTTCTAGTGTCAAGAATCAGGCATTACAAAAAACACATACCATAACATCACGCCTGTAACCCCTGAAGGGTTATGCAGAGGTGTACCTGTAGTACACCCACATTTGGCCAGTTATGTTTAAGTCCCATGTTGCGGGGGCGAGCCTATTGTCATCAACCGGGCATAAATCCCGGCCCGAAAACAAAATATCTGTCGGTCGATTCTGTAAAAATATCAACGAGAAACTTAGGTGAAGTGAGCTGTCACTGTTACAAATCGACCGGCAGGGTGCTAGGGATTAACACTATTGACAGCTCACTTCACCTAAGTTTCACGGTGATATTTTTACAGAATCGACCGGCTGTTACTTTTTTGTACCTACTTACATAATTAAGAAAATAGTTGCTAACACTTATATGGATTTGGTACATAATAAATTGTTATTATTGTTACAATTGCGAGAGCGGTTGATGAAATTAATGGATACATTTTCTCAGACCCTGCTAATTGAATAAAGAACATTATCTTTAGTACCTATTTTCTGTTCTTTCTTTCTTTTTCGTTTTCGCCTCTGACTTGGCTTCACATGCCGTCGAGAAATATCTCTCAGCCATGCCGGTTTCCTCACGATGTTTTCCATCACCGTTTTTGAAGCAAGTGATAATTATATAATACGCATATGAATCCGAAAAGTCAGAGGTGCGTGCCTTGGGTTCGAACTCGACACCTATAACTTGGCAGTCCAACGGTCACACCAGTAGGCTATCATTGCTTCCTACTGCACCGATTTTCTCTTAAATTCCGTTATGTATGAGACACTTTACTCGACTGAAGGTACTTTTTTGTTTCATCGTTCACACTACACCCACAAGATTAAAAATAAGAATAACCGTTCATCTGCTCTTTTAATTTAATGTTTCGATCATTCGGTGGGTGAGTAAAAGACTGATGCTGAGTGCCGAAATCCAACGAAAAATAAATCTTTTGATTACTTTTGTGTTCAGACGTTTCACTTTGAGTGAAAGATGCCGAATTAAAGGCAAAAATTAACAACGTCTTATAACGGCTTTGAACGTCATAATATTTGGTAAACCAAAATCAATTTGCCTAGCATTTTCCCAACTACGTTGGGGTCGGCTTCCAGTTGTAGCTGAATACCAGTATTTTACATGGAGCGACTGCCTATCTTACTTCCGTAACCTATTACCAGTTAATGGTACCAGGTAATACGATAACCCTAGGTAATACTGGTTGTCAGACTTTCGGGCTTCTGACGACCCGTAACGACTGTCAAAGATCCACGAATGACAGCCGGGACCAACGGCTTAACGTGCTTTCCAAGGTACAGAGGAGTCTCGGTATGTAAAGATGGTCACCTTTGCACGGACCAACCCCGGCAAGCGTAGCTTAACCTGGTGGGTCGACCCGTGCGGCTGTTATTATAGAGTCTTCTCGTAAATAACACACTTTAAGTTAAATATGAACGTCTGATTGTTGTACGAAACACATAGGTTAAAATGAAGGCATGCATGCATTAGAATATATTTTTTGAATTTTTTTCTTTGTTCCTCTCAAATAGAGCACCAGCCATCTAATCTCTTCACCACCCTTGGTTGACTGGTAGAGAATGCCTAAGGCATTAAGTCCGCCTTTGTACTTATTTGAGTGTGATATGTTTAAATAAATAAATAGGTCATCAATTGCATCAAAAACTTCGAATGGTAATTTCGAAGTCAAAAAGTTATTGTTATTTACGAAATCATTATCATCATCATCATCATTTCAGCCGAAAGACGTCCACTGCTGGACATTGGCCTCCCCCAAGCACCGCCACTTCGACCGGTTCTGTGCTTCCCGCATCCAGCGGATTCCTGCGGCCTTCACAAGGTCATCGGTCCACCTTGTGGGGCCTTCTAACGCCACGTCTTCCGGTACGTGGTCTCCGCTCCAGAACCTTTCGGCCCCATAGTTACCAAATAAGTAAACAGAAATATATGTATTTTACCTACAAAGTACTGCTGGCTGTATGTTCAAAACTTATTTATAATACATATTATCAAAGAACATTAATTGTTTACACAATCACGTTATGCACTTAACATGGTTGCATTGTGGGGGACCTTTGATCCCTCAACAATAACTTGCAGCTTCGCAACGAGTACGCGCATTAATGTTTTCACGTATTCAAATGTAGTAAACATTATACGAAGGATCCCACGGGGCAGGTACTATACTAAAGGCATGGTTCCATTGCTGTCGACATCTAAGCTACTCTCGTGTATGTAGACGGGAGCATCCACAGCGACCCACGGCCACGCTACATCTGGATGAAAAAAAATTAACCCCCGTTCCCCCCCGTTCTCCTTGCACGTCTTATGCAGCAAAGGAATTGCTTCTTTACACTTGTTCTATAAGAGTTAGCTGGACTAAACATAATTTTGCTATACGTTGTATGTCTAGGGTCAAACTAGGGAAACATTTATTTCTGGGATGTTTGAGGTTGTGAGCTAGGACAGTTAGGCCGTTTGTCCACCGCCACTGTCATCGGGACGAGAAACTACATTATTCGAACCGAGCGTGAAGTCCCAGTGACAGCGATCGTTGGTCCACCGCGACCGAACTCGGTGGTTCAGTATGTTATGATAGACAAAACAAAACAAAAGCCGGGCGAACGGCGCCGGTGCGACGGCAGTATGTAGACAAGATCAAATGTGTTTTGTGTTGCTGGCCCATCGGCCCATAACAATCTCGGGCTGCGTTCTAACGGTTGCGCCGAACTACTCGAAAATTCGGAGGCCGAGATTCCGGAATTCGGATGACGGACGTGTGGTGGACACGCGGCTAAATTAATATCGCTACTTTTGCGCTGTCATCTCGTTCTCGTTGACATCCCGTTGACGGTGGCGGTGGACAAATGGCCTTAAGGTAAAACAATAAAAAAAGTATCTACAAACTTCTAGTTTAAAAATTCTGAATTTTTAGTTTGAATCCATTGGCTATTAATGTTTCAGGGGAAGATGCGTAACAGAAAGAATATTATTGTGAACTTATAAGCAGGTAGGTACTTCTATTAAGGGACAAGTTCTAATCTGTCCGTAAAAAAAAAACCAATCACAAATGGTGTTATTTGCTGACGATACTTCCCTAATTTTTAAGATAAATAGACTTGCATCAAATTTTGACGACGTAAATAACGCCCTACTGCAGGTCCAAAATTGGTTCACTGCTAATAATTTAGTATTAAATGGGAAAAAAACTAAATGCATAAGATTTGCTTTACCGAATGTTAAAAGTAGTAATTGTGATATAGTATTGAATAAGGAGAAACTAGAATTCGTAGATAAAACCGTGTTCCTGGGGATTACGCTCGACTCCAGGCTACAATGGGGTCCTCATTTAACATCTCTTGCAGGACGGCTAAGTTCAGCAGCATATGCTGTAAGAAAAATCCGTCAATTTACTGATGTAGATACTGCGAGGCTAGTCTATTTCAGTTACTTTCATAGTATTATGTCTTACGGTATTTTACTATGGGGACGAGCTGCGGACATCGACTCTATTTTTATTCTGCAAAAAAGAGCCATAAGAGCAATATATGGCCTCCGCAGGTGCGATTCTCTTAGGGAACTGTTTAAAAATATTAACATCATGACGGTACCTTGTCAATATATCTATGAAAACATCATGTACGTAAGGAAAAATCTTAATCTTTTCAGTAAAAGAGGTGAAAGACACAATTATAGTACCTACTAGAAATAGGGACCAATTAGTTCAACCTGGTTTCAGACTGGCTAAAGTAGACTCATCCTTCATGGGGTACTGTTTAAAATGTTACAATAAAATACCTCCCCACATACTCGAACTAAATGAAACAAAATTTAAATCTTGTATTAAACGCACACTATGCTGCCAAGCATATTATAAATTGGGGGATTACATCGCTGACAAAAATGCTTGGCTCAACGCTGGTCCAGCTCCACAAGGGCGCATAAACTAGTTGATTAGCATTGAAAATAATGTTGCGAGCTGCTGAAGATTGCAAAAAAAATATCTTTGCATTGTATAAATTCAATCTCTTAGTATTGTATAATTGCATAGCACATGTGTGAGCACTGTGACCATTACCATTTACTGGGTAAGTCTTTCATTGACTTGAATGAGCCCTGGTGGCTGAGAGTATGTCATGCTCACTCAAATGTCTCGCTGGTGGTGGCGTGTGTGTTGGATCATTAAGTTCCCTTCAAAATGGTTGAGCTGAATGGTGCTGATCCATGCGTCATGTTCGTGAACGGGCGCCGTCAGTAGGGACTGGTCATCTCTTAGCTTCCATGGCTTATTTTAATGTATTTTAATTTTTGAATTTGTTTATTATCTTTTCATTGCGGACGCTTTTAACGTGCACGTCTTTCTACATTGTTCTCACATGTATAATTTAAACATGAATGATGTAACCATTATTTTGTAAGAATATTTTGATTTAAAAGAGTGTCCGTGGAGTTTCTTGCCCGTTCTTCTCCATAGGTACCTACTACGCTGTCAAAAGTGCCTGTAATTGGTTTATTTGAAATAAATGCTTTGAGTTTGAGTTTGAGTTTGAGTAGTCTTGTTCCTTAGTTTATCACTGACTTTTCAGCAACATACCTATCAATTTTTTTTAAGTATAATTTTTCATGTTTTTCTCTTTGTTCACTCAAAAATTATATACAATCCCAGGGGATTGGAAATTGTTTTTCATTCAGAGGAATGATCATTTTGACCTTACCAAAATGAACATAATATTTTAACTTAAAACCATTCATTCTTGTTATTATTCTCTTACGTCAAAAGTACCTAATTCAGAGGATAATTGCGTACCCACTTTGAAATATTTCTTTTCTTTCTACTTTTCTTTACCGTGCCCGTAATTAGCTCCCCCGTAACAAAGTACGTAGGTATATCTTTTGAAATAAAAAGATCTTTTCTGGGTCGGAGTCGGACGTAATCAAAGTCCTTAATGATTACAAGACATCACTTAGTTATTAATCATGTAATAAGTAGGAGGGAAATCTTGTAAAAGCTTTATAAGTGGCTTAAAGCCAGTTTCCCGAAAAAAAAATATCGTAACATTAATGTGACAAATTGACAAGCGCGCGTAATTTGCTGTGATTGGTTAAATAATATATCAACAGTCAAAGCGCGCTTTCATAATTTCTAACGTAGAGGACGTGAAACCCTTTGGAATACCTTTTACCTATTCTGTTCATAAAGGTAGTGTTTAGAACTCGTCACAAAACGCTATAGTTTTAAAAGTCAGAAACTCAACCAATTGCAAAAATCAGATCATGCCATAAACTTTAAAATCAAAAGTCATTTATTCAAACTAGGCTGAGATTCAGCACTTTTCGAACGTCAAAATTACGTAAGACAGTCCCAAAACGCCCGCCCTTCACCACTTCCTAGTGCTTTAGCTAGGAAGAAGAAATAGCGCAACAGACGCTGCAGAAACAAACTCTCTCTGTTTTATGTCAAAGACCAGAAAAGGACAACCTTGGTTAAGTTAGATTCTGGGCTTGTACATATTCATTTTTTAAATTGGTAGCTAATACACACACACAGACATGGAATGGACTATTACAAGTAGGAAGACACTTGCGCGGAAGACATTTCCGCGAAAGACACTCGAAAGGACACTTAATTGCGCGGATGAAACTTGCGCGAAAGACACTTGTACAAGTGTCCATTCGCGGAAATGTCTTTTGGCGGAAATGTCCTGCTGCCTGTAATAGTCCACCTCAAAAAGAAATATAGGTTTAGGTTTAAATACTTTATTCTCAAAAAAACAAAAGAGCCACTTACATGAGAACATAAGATAACATATTGTATTAAGCTTATTCTAGGTAACGGACACTGATACAATATAATAATATAAAAAAAATATAAAAATTGTGTTTATTTTGGTTGGATTACACCTTCAACGGTTTTATTCTCAACTAGTAGGCTAGTAACATTATTAGTGAGTGGTTTCCATTACGTGATTTGACAGTTTTGATTTAAAACCACTGAAAGAGCTAACATTTTTTATGTAGGATGGTAAACTATTATAAAATTGTGCTCCTTCATAGGTGATATTCTTTTTAGCATAATTTGTATGTGTTCTTGGCAGGACCAGTAAGCTGGGTCGACGAAGACTGCGTTTACTTATTTGAGACTTTTTGGTAAATGTTACGTTTGTGTGAATGGTTCCATCCATTACTTTTCTTATCAAGATACAAGTATGATACATATAAAGTTGTCTAATATTCATTAGTTTTGTTTCTTTAAAAATTTCTTTCATCAATATAAATGTCTTATAATCAAGATACAAAGAAGATTGCAAGATCTAAAAGTTTGAATCACAGAATAGTAGATCATGGAAGCAGTAACAATCGATTCTAGTTCTCTGCGGTCAGCTATGTTAGCTAAAAGTTTTAACAAGACAATGTTCAATGTTCTGACCCGAAGACGAATCCAAGTTAGACCCTGTCTGGACCAAACTAAACTTAGTTTGAAAGTCACTGATTTTGAATTCAGACTATTGACTAACCGCTGAAGTAGTAGGAATATTTGTGTGAATATTTGAACTGAAGTTTAGTTTTTCTTTCTTATCTTTGTAATCTCTTGACACATATTATTGTATACGAACTTTCTATTTGGTCCTACTTTAGGTACCTATTCGTCTTTGAGGAGTGGCTAGAGAGGCGCCACGGCGTCCTCACCTTCCGCCTGACGCAGGTCCCCACCGCACACGGTTGTTTCAGGAGGTTCCTGTTCTGTATAAAGCGGGAGGAAACGCCCGGGTGTCACCACTCTGTGGATCGCCCGGAGGACTCGGTGGAGCATACCGTGGGCCCTGGCAACGTACAGGCAACACTGGAGGAACACGGGTGGGTCTTAGTCCTATATTTATATATTAATAATTTCCCACCCTAAAAAAAAAAAGTACCTATTAGTCGCAGAAAAAGATTGTATACTAGATTTATATAAATAACGGATAATTATATTTATCCCACTGTAAGACCAAGATACTACTGGCAACCTCATAATGCAAATTTTTATTATTTTTTATTATTGAACTAGCGACCCGCCCCTACTTCGCACAGGTGCAATGTTCAGTACATTGCACTCGTGCGAAGTTGGCGACATGTCAAAACATCGATGCTTCTGTGGTATATCTAAGTTAAATATATTGACGAGCAATATAAAAAAGCCACTAACTTATCATTAAATATTTTCGAAAACACGCAACATAGTTTCTTGAAGTAAAAAGCAAAATTCGAGTGTATTTAATAGTGTAATAAAAACACCTATAAAACTGTTTTCAAGATTTTTTAACTTCATGTAGCTATCTTGTGTGGTTTAGGAGATATTGAGATATTTTTAGAACTTTGCAAATGCCTTTTTTATATTGTTCGTCAGTGTATTAATGTAATACACACAAAACCTTGCGGAATAAACGTTCTAAATCTAAATGACGGTTGAAACCGCATCGATCCATTGTGTGGATAAGAAGAACTAAGTGGTCACACACAGACGCGAAAAGCGTCTTTTTGTACATTATTTTAAAGTCGCTTTTCAAGTGTGTGTGTGTGAGGATATCATCATCATAGTCATCTATATATTATCAATTTATAAATATATACCTGTCGGTCGATTCTGTAAAAATATCAACGTGAAACTTAGGTGAAGTCAGCTTGAAGTGAGTTGTCACTGTCACAAATCGACCGGCAGTATGCTAGGGATTAACACTATTGACAGCTCACTTCACGCTCACTTCACCTAAGTTTCACGGTGATATTTTCACAGAATCGACCGGCAGTTTTAGATGATTACTATGACATACTGAAACAAAATAATGTATATGCATTATCCACGTTAAATCCAGCGGAAAGTTCGAGGAAGGTGGAATAGGAGCCACGATCTCATTATCTATGTTGCATAATTTGCGCCACAGCTCACCGGATTAATGCCCTGAACGCTCCTAATACCAGCAAATTATTTGGAGGAATAAGCAAGAATACTAGACTGTAATTTACATTTCTCATCATCTAACAACACGCTAGCTGTTCTATTGCTGCAGATATCAAGTTGCGTTGTGAAATTATTTTCTCTTGTTTAGCTATTTTCGAACAAAAAAATAATTTACTCTATGCATTCCGATATCGAATGGTTATCTAGGAAATATTCTTGCGCGCAATGGCTGCGTAGCGATAAAATTATATTTTGCATTTAAAATGTCGGATTTTGACGTCAGCCAGATACAGTTACGTATTACACTGATTATGTCGACTATAATTATCCTTCTTACATTGTTTAAGTGCAACAAAATTTTATCCTTTTATTTTATGTTATTTTATTTAAATGCATTTCAGTTAGCGCCATGCAGCAACATAGTTTTATTTCCTAATGTATACGCCTGCATTCTTTACTTACTGAAATAATTATGTAATTGTTCGACCAAACTGCGGTGAAGCCAAAAAAGGAGGGTTATTATGTGTTTGACCTGTATATATGTTAGTCTCTATGTTCCCTCGTAACTACTAAAATGCTAAAATGATTTTGATGAATGACATGTCCTTAGATTCGCCTTTATTGCGCGAAATTCGCGCCAAAAGGTAAGTTTAAAAAAAAAGAGATTTAAAAGGTGATTACCAAAATATATAAAAACTAGCAGTTGCCCGCGATTTCGTCTGTGATCCAGGATGAAAAATGTCATCCAAATCCGTTCAGCCGTTTTAGCGTAAAAAACAAACAAACAAACTCACTTTCGCATTTATAATATTAGGACTAATTAAGATTATATGTTTAAATGTAATATGGAATGAGAAATGATAAAAAACAAAAAAGTTGAAAATAAAAACAGTTGTTAAACAAACTAAAAAACCCGACTTTAAAAACATATACCTACACATAACATGGGATAATACGTATAGACTTCCACAACAACAAAAAGCTACTGGAAGAAATTTGTTAAGAAATAAGCAGTACCTTTGTACTCAAATATAATTATGTCGTATCTCGGGATCCATTTTACTGTGTGTACATAAATAATAAAATAAATAAATAACAACATTACGCTGTAGTCTCGTCAGTTACTCCCTCAGTCGCCTTAAAATTTTCATATCATATCATCTCGAGTCTATCAAAAGGCTGCTGTGAAAAAGGTAAACGACTCTATCTCGCCGATAAGATATTTAATTTCCTCTCCCAGCTTGACAGATGATGTAAAAAAATGACATTCCATTTTAGTTATTACGGAATAAACCGAGTTAAATATAGGCTTATTTCAGACGTGGCTTACGGAAAATCCTTTTTTGCATGACGTTTTTAACTTTTTTTTTGTTGTTTATTCTCATTTAATTGTTTACACTTTCTTTGACATTACAAACTTTGAAATTATTTGAGCATTCTGGAAAAATTACTTGAAAGACATGACCAGCATTCAAATATTTATTTTTCACCACAATCTTAAAATCTCATTCAATTAACACAAAATAACATCACGCCTGTATTTCCCGAAAGGTTAGGCAGAGGTGTCCCTATAGTATACCCACATTTCGCCAGTTAAGTTTGAGTCCCATTTATAATAGGGGATAAGCCTATTGCCATCAACCGGGCACAAATCCAGACTCCGGGCTGCTACTGAGAAATTCCAGATGGAAAAACTCAATAACACTTTGCCCGACTCGGGAATCAAACCCAGGCCCTCATGCGCAGCAATAGCGTTTGCGACCACGAGCGATTCAATTAAGCTGTTAAATATATGCGATGAAAGCAATTCCTTCATTCAAATTCAGCACACAGTAAATGCCAAGACTAGACAGTTTTATAAAAAGACTGAAAGGGTTTGAGTATAAGTAACTGTACCATACTCTCCACAAAGAGATGCAATTTGCATAATAATAAATTTTTATTGAAAGCCTTCGGGCACGAAGATCGGTTTGAAAAGCGCGATCCTCAATAGCTTAATATTTCTCACAGAATTATTGTTCGAGTATAAGTCTTCCACCTTTTATACTCCATTCTAAATGGTAAGTTTTATTGTTATGATTTTATTATCAGATGAAAAAAGTACGTGAAGAAAATTTTATTTCATGAAGGCTTTGTTAAAGAATTACTTTGCATGACATTGAATTTGATCATGACATTGTGAAGAAATTGAAATAATTGGTAACACGTTTATCTGCGTCGTTGTTAGTCTATTTTGGGAGTTAGGTACTGAACGCTCGATGTGAACTCAAATTCATAGCTTTTACCAAAAGTTAAGCCCTATTTACACGATACAAGTTTCTTGCCTGTGGCGTACGATAATATTGAAGATACAAATGACTTGCATCGTCTAAACACTGGTTAGCCGGTGGTGCAACGTCTATTGTTGCTTCGACTTATCGTATGCCACAGGCAATTAAATTGCACCGTGTAAATCGAGCTTTAATCAATACCTGCCTAGTCTTTATTATAATATTTAAGGCATCCTACACTCACTCGTACACTAATGAGCCAAACCCCAAAAGGAAGGGAAGTGAGGATTTTCTTACTTAGATGAATATTCTGAGAAATGAAAACCACAGCTACGTGGGACAATGAACGAGCCCTACTGCGGTGACTTGCCGACTTACACAAAGACGATATGAAGCACGTTTGCTTGGGGTTTTGAGAACTACGCCTAATAATGACAAGCTGGGCACAGGGTCCGAATTTACTTACTGGAATATTTGGAAACTCCCAATCCCGTAACAGTTTGCCACAAGCTGCTCAAAATTATTAATTAGGTGAAATGTTGCTTTAATCTATTTTCCGACAAATTCACAGTAACGGCCACCCCATAAAGAAAAAGAACTCCCATAAATTATACCACTTATAAAATATGCAAATCTGCAAGGCGATGTGCAAAGACGGAGAAAAATAAAGTGGCTTGGTCAATCAAGTTCGGAGATATCGAGTCTATCGTAGCTCTACTAGCACCGTGGCAGTTATGAATGACCAGCTCGAAGCGTTGCCTAAAAGTCACATTACGAATGAAAAACCGCAGGATTGCCGTAATTGAAAATTCCCTGTGTAATATACGACTTGCAATTTCAGAGTGGAGCCGCTCCCACTCCGTCCTACAGGGCGGCGAACATTTTTCTTCGCTCTTAACGATATTATTTAACGCCACAAATTTTACCATTTTTCTTATGGCCCCCCAGAACTGCTAGCAATTTCATTATGATAATCGCGCATAACCTGCGCTATTTTATACAATAACTGTTCGGGATGGTGTTTTGAATAGAAATTTTAAGTTGGCAGTGGCACTCTTAATAAATTTTAAGGGATCTTTTTGGCTTACGCAGAAATTCGGAGAGGTCTCATTAAGGTAAACATCACGAAATGGCGTTAGCTAAGAAGTCAAAACGTAATAGCTTTTTCCTTGGGAAACACTCAAGTAGTAGGTTCAGAGGGAGCTGAATAAATCGTAGGTAACTTTATCTGTTTACAAAAAAAAGTAATCTGGTGCGGCAGGAAAAAGGTGGGATTCGTAATGTAAATTTCTGAATAACTAAAAATCGAAAGCAAGGAGACGCAATAAAAAGAACCGCTGTCAACCCTTCTTTTAGTTTCCGGTACCTACAAGTCCCACCTGTAGGTACCGGAAACTAGAAGACAGGTGGGAAGGAATGTTGCAGTAACAAATCAGGGGAAGTAATCAGAATGTATCAAACCCATACATTTTTCAGTCAAGGCACGTAATTTATAAATAGTGGGTATAAAACAAAGTTTTTCGTGTCCGTCTGTGTGACCACGATATTCTTCTAAACAACGTAACGGATTTTGATGCGGCTATCACTATCATTTAGGAAATGTATTCCGGAAGGTTTATAATTATAATACACTAGCTTCTGCCCGCGACTCTGACCGTGAGCCTATAACCTTCCACAAGAATTGGGCTATTACTAAAAATAATTTTTCAAATCCGACGTTTTTGAGACTACCCCCTCATACAAACTTACAAACAAATCTTTATATTGTTAGTTAGATATAGAAGTATAGATTAATATTAAACTTACATATGATAAAGAAATTTGTTGTTTCTTAAAAAACGTGTGAAGCAGAAGCACTAGTATCTTGTAAAAAAAAACTTAATAACTACTACTTACCTTGACAAATCCTTTACTGTCCAGGCTGCTCGTTTGTGGAACGCATTACCAGTTCCAATAAAGCGCGCGCAATCGTTGCCTGTGTTTAAAAGACTCGTGAAAGAACATTACTTGTCGTTATAATTTTGTTCTTATCGTTAGCTGTAATAATATTCGTTATTTATTTTCGTTGCTTATATAGTTAGTATGTATGTATCTATGTATCTATTATATAGCATTTATCTGTGTATCTATTATAGTATATTGTACTTATAAACCTTTTATTTGCACCGAAGACAACCCCATTTTATGGCCAGAAAATCACTGTCCATTCCAAGGTTGCCTGGAAGAGATCGCAGTAAGCGATAAGGCCGCCCATTGTATATTTTATAGTGTATTACTTTTTCTTAATGTAATGTATAATCTGGTGTACAATACTTTATATATAAATAAATAACTAAATTTCCTCGGAAAGAATTAACCTGTACTTTTAGTCTAAAACTGAACTGTCCCATTCGGACTTAGGTGCAAACATGTTTTCCTTCATCTAACAAAGATTTGTATCCCCACCAGTTCCAAGCGCGCAGATATATATGTATATGTATTGCCACCGTATTTTTCCTTTACGAGATTCACAGAGTCCCATATGGTACTTACTGAAATTGTGTGCATTGAATGTCTTGTTACCGCTTGAAACATAGTATTGACAGTGGACTTAATAATGGTGTGTGTAAGAAATAAATTAAACCAAAAAAATTGTCACTTGAATTATATGATTATTATAATGATGGTATTGAATATACGGAGTCTGGATTTGTGCCCGGTTGATGGCAATGTGCTCGCCCCCTATTACATGGGACTTGAATATAACTAGCGAAATGTGGTTGTACTAAGATACACCTCTGCCCAACCCTTGGGAAAGAAGGCGTGATGTTATATTATGTTATCAATGTACGAATGCGTAAATAAACAAACCCTTAACGTAATTATAGCTCAGATCCAATATTAAACTTTAAAAACGAATTTCGAGAAACCCAAATTCGTTTATTTAAAACCATGGACTCCGAACTACTAACTCTCGACTACAATTTCCAGGCAAGATGGCGTAAGTGTAGCTAAAATTTAGAGTTAATAAGGATACGATAATTGCACTACACTACGAAGTAACGTTGCCGCTGCATCGTAAAACCCAACGTTAGTTGAATTAACTTACCTAATGGAACTGAGCATTACTCGTTTTATGTTTGGAGCGAACACTAAAGTTGTAGATAATTTATAATCAAGGAATAGCAAGGAAATGGATGCTTATGACTCCTCTGGAAAAGGTCACCTCTTAAGTTCCCTAGGTACCTTCGTGTTTCGTCCGAGGTAATTAAGGCATTATGTCAAAGGGATGGGTACTTGGGTAATATCTTCTTTTAAAGTGCTCATAACCTACATGTATGTAGGTATTTCTGGTAATTATACTATGCACGTTAAAATTGGAATATCCTATTGTAATGTCAAGGCCTCTTTTGAATTTCAATTAAATCTAAGTCACAGTTTGTGTGGCACGTGAAACAGACTGACGTAGTTAGTCGATTGATCGGTGAATAACCAAACAGTTTTAATAAACAAGCAATCGTCACTACAATATGCTTCCCCGCCGGCTACAATGCGCCGATCCATTGTGTTTCTCCATTTGTTCACTACTCCGTGTTTATCAACCCCACGTTATGCTTTGTTTTGCTGTGCCATGATAACCCTATCTCGTCTAAAGTGAGATCAATGTACTCTCTCGTAATTGCGCTTCCAGAAATATTCGCCTATCTTCGGGTTGAACTCACCTTAATTATTTATTTCCTTTTCCTACTAAAGTAACAAACGACAGTTAATGAAACATAAAATGTGAGTTCCTGTTTGTTGTTGAACTAAATTTAGTTTCAGTGCGGGTAGTGGAAGTACTACTCAGGTGCGGTTCGGACAAGTGCTGTTGAAATTAGCGCTCTGAGTGGAATACCGCAAAATTTTGCCCACTTCCGTTTTGTTTGTTTTGGTTTAGTATACGAGTACTTAAGATATCCTGCCTGATTTTCAGTTCACAGAAAAAAAAATACGGAAGAGAAAAAAAATTGGCTTGGCTAATTTGAAATCTTACTGCAGACATTTATACTTAAAACAAAGTATTTCTAGGAGGAGGTATGTATGTAGGTAAAATAATAAATTATGTTCATTTTCTTGGTAAACAAAGGCCTTTATTTGGCTCAAGCGAGAAGACCTCGTGCGACCACTAGCGATAAGAATTGTTTCATGCCTTGAAACTCGTCATTAGCGGGCTAATTACAGAAGCGAGCTGTTGCTATGCCCTGAGATAAAATAGATGACAGAGGGGAGCCAGAATTAACCGTAATTAAGCTGAACGAAACTCTTTCAGAAGAAAGGAAAAAAGTGTTCTTAATTAAAACGGGAGACTCCAGAAAAATGCCTTATGTTTTAAATTATTACCGTTTTTTTCTCAAGTAGCGTTTTCGAGTGTCTAATAAAATTGAAATACATTAATGGCACCGAAAATTCAAAGACGTGCTTTTAATTAAATTTCAAATCTTTCAAAGTTTATTGGCACTGAGAAAACTGTTCAAAAGCTTACGAAAGAATTTATCATTGAAGGTTTTGAAAAGAAGTATAATACCAAAATATTTTTGCTGCTACTGAAAAAACAAATTGAACTTTAGTACTTTTTGTTCAGTCTCAATTATTTGGAATATAGTCCCTCCATTAAGGAACGTTATTTAAGGGCTTTTATTATCAAAACACTTAACTATAATGATGAATCATTTTATTAATAAAATTGATTAAGGGTTTTAAAAACATGCTCTATATTTCTTGCATGATATCAATAACTCTTAGAAGTTAACCTACCTTAAATGCTCCATTAATTACTACATGCTCAATTTTTCTAGAACAATGAAAAGACGTCATAAATTAGAACTTTTAATTTGAGCTTGATGGGAATTTCTTTGGGCTCTTAAAAGTCATTCGTTCCCGGTTACAAATGACCAATTCGTGACCGGGAACTGGGAGGGATCATGAGGCTTTCATGGGGGGTTTAAACTTTAGGGAGAGAATAGCAGTAGGTACCTATTTGAAATTGAAACTGTTCATTACATTTAAAGCATCAAACACGTACCTAAAGTAAAAAGGTTAGGATACGAATTTTCTTATTCGACAAAGGGTACCTTGAAGTCTGAATAAAGAGTCTTGAAAATCCTCTTAAGCAACTATCGCAATGAGATTTCAAAAGAAATATTTCCAATTCCAATTTATTCCTTTCCACGCACCACCTTTTCCTTGTCTTCTCCAAATCAGTATTTCTTTAACCCCTTTCAAAAGTCCTACCCTCATAATATGCGAGGTCGCTAAAACTAAGTTAAGCCTCTATTGAGATTCACTTCTGAGGCAATTCTCCCCGCCTCCCTTTATTACTTTTTACTATAGGAAATTGCTCATCGCCGCCAAGAGAAAATAGTGAATGAAAAAGTCTGTTTTACTTTGAATTCTTTTATTTATTCAGAGATTTAATTTTCAAGGGCGGTTCTTAGTACACTTGTTTATGTTGAAATAGATTATGAGATGTTCCTTTTCACTTGCTTGTTGTAAGAGAAAATAGACTAGTTTTCTTTGATGGCCGGACGGATGGCATTAAAAAAGGGAAGGTGGAAATTTAAACGGTCTTTCGTGGTTCCTTTTCGACGGACATGGGAGTCTTAGGTACACTGTTATGCTTCTGGTTACCAGGTACACAGACAAATATAGAGGTTCCATTATTAATGATCGTCCTTTGGTTCAATATTTAGATTAACACGTGTTCCATTGTTATCCGCAACAGAATGACAAATAACTTTATTTAGAAAATGTCGCAACATTCACTTCAGCCTAAAACGATTAATGTTTAGTATCTAGACCTTGGCAAGTCGAAACCGAATTTCGCAAGACTACGTACGAATTTGTCAGAAGCCATAGATCGGCAGTAAAATATAGCTGTCAATTATCACGATATCGGTTAACGACATGACCGATTCGTTAATATTTGGTAGTGTGGGTTACAGCTACATTTTCTATCCACCGTTCAAGAACAAAGTCTAGAACAGATAGTTGATCCGCAGTGAAGTTTAGCTCAAGAGTTCTTAACTTTTAATTGGCATCGTCAATGCACTCGAAGTGAAGACGTACTTTGTTTTCCAATTAATTGATAAGCGTCTGTAATTTCTTGTGAAGTTAAATATTATGTCTGATGAATTTTTGAAGTCAGTTTTATCTATTTGGGGATCAAGGTGCAAAATATGTCATTTATTTATTTTATTATTTATGTACACGCAGTAAAATACATAGAGATACGACATAATAGCCTAGCTTAAGAGGTAGAGTATTATTGTTGTACAGATTTTTTAAATTAAACTACCTTTAAATGTATTTCTAAACCAAATATCAAACTGTTTTTCAAACTACAAACAATGTTTTGTGGATAAATAAAGATTATTATTATTTTCCTTTATTTCATTTAAAACATAAATTACATTTTTATATAAAATAATATAATGAATATAAAAAAATATTATAATTATAATTTCAGTAGGTACTGCTTATTTCTTAAGAAATGTCTTCCAGCAGACCTGCGAAAGGAGAAATGAAAAAGAAATGTAGACAATAGTGTGTGAGAACAAAAAGAGAAAAATATGAATTTGCGAAGTCTTATACAAAAAAATATCAAAATATACGTATAACGTAATTAATTAACATAAACTTAAATTAATACATAAAGCTTAAATAAATGAACATACATATTATAGGTATATAAATACTTGCAGTAGAGAGGAAAGGGAATGCTCTTTTACTGTATATTTGAATTGTGATGTGTGATTATGCTATTTTATTCTTTATAGTAGAAACAGAAAAAAAACATTTGTGAAAACCAATTATGCTATACCTCAATGAGGGTTCTTTCAGAAATAGGGTTTCGGAAATCAGTTTTGGAGCCTAATTTGTGTTACTCTATTTAGGGTTGCGTATTTCAATGGAAGGACTGAACCCTTTTAATTTTATGCTTTGAGAATTTAATTATATATGTACCTAATATCAGACCATTAATAACTCCACTGAATTTAAATGGCATACAACCATTTCTTAATTTGGAAACTAGTACTAACTATTGCAATAACGAAACCAAGTTCATTCATATTTCATAGCAGTTCTTAATCAAAAAAATACCGTCTGTTAAATGCATTATCTTTGGTCTTACCTAAATTGAATAGTAGTCGCTACCTGGCTTAATAGGAACAAGTTTATGAGAGCCACTTGTGAAACTATTCCACTAAATATTGAACCCCTACCTAACAATTCACGATTTTGTACGAGGCATGCAAAAAGCGATGTAATTTATAGCTCGACTACCAGAGGGTGAGATAATAATCGAAACAGTCGGATTGTGTCGAGTTGCCATTTTCAGCCTTAAAGAGCATTATGCTGGCATTTCCAATATCCTATAAATGAGTAATATTTGTATAGATATATTCTATACTATTAAACGAGCAATATTTGTATATATATACATACATATATTTGTAACCACGTTCTCGAAAACGGCTCTAAAGATTTCGATGAAATTTGCAATACGGGGGCGAAAAACGATCTAGCTAGGTCTCCTATCTGGGAAAATTCGTTCTCTCCGTATTTTCACACGAACTGAGCTCGGTCGCCCAAAGTTTAGAAAAAAAATAATGACACCTTAGAATAATGACATGGCAGCATGGAATTAGTAATTACCTACTATCGTGGCAGCTTGGAATTAGTAAATACCTACTATCATGGCAGTATGGAATTAGTATATACTATCATGGCAGCATGGAATTAGTATGAACTTTCCTTTATACCTACTATTAAATGAGCAATCTCTATTTTCACCAGAGCAGAGCTCGGTCGCAGGTACATACTCGTACTTATTGAAGAGAGTGCGCATTAAAATCTCAGTCTGAATCAGACAAAAATCCCTCTAATTACCTACATTTTTGACATGTTTCTTTTTTAGGTCCCTGATATGAGATTGCGACTAGATTTTGATTTGTGTGTTTGAATGTTTTTATTTACGGGAATTGACCTTCTGGTCTAAAGGTCTTCAAAAGTTGTTGTGCTCTTAGTTATGACTTGAGCGGTTCTTGAACATTGTTTTACCTTTTACAGTAATGTTTAACACTAATGTACTTTTTAATGTCCCGTATAAGTTGACGTAAAATGATTTATTACCGGTTGAAATATATATCATGCCTTAACCGAGTTTTATACGAGTGTATAAATTAATACTTTTTTCTAATGATTGAATATGAATTTGTATTAATTATCACTTGGAGTTTTGTTATCAGATTTGTTTTAAATTACTACTTACGGAAGGATTTGTGGTACTAATTAATTGTAGTAGTAGTGGGACTTTGACTTGGAAGATTAATTGTTCAGGTAGAGCTATAGGAGGTTTAGATTAGATCAGTACTGCTCTATACCAATTTTCTGAATGTTCCTTGTTTTGATCTAAATTCATATTAAGACGAGGAAATAGGATGTAGCGTAGACTGTTACATAAATAAATGATTTAAATGTGCATGTTTCATTAATCAAACATCGTATTGAATAATAGTAACCTTAAAGTGATCAATATTTAATATACAGGGTAGCCAATTAGGAATTATACAACTTTAAATTAAGATTATTTTATTACAAACGAAAATTACCGGGTATTTTTGTATAAGTATATTATTCAGGCTTGGTAATTTTATACGGTGAATAAGATCTGCCTAATTTGCTCCTTTTTAGGGTTCCGTAGTAAACAAGGAACACTTATAGTTTCGCCATGTCCGTCTGTCTGTCCGCGGCTTAGCTCAGAGACGGTTATTACTAGAAAGCTGTAATTTGGCATGGGTATACATATTGATAACGCCGACAAAGTGGTAAAATAAAATCAAGATTTTTTTATTAGGGTACCTCCCATACCCGTAAAGTGGGGATGTTTTATTTCTCATCGATCCCATGGTATAGGGTATCGTTAGAAAGGTCGAAATATTGTGAGTTTGTGAAAAACATTTTTGGATTCATTGATCCGTTTGAGAAATATTAAGCTTTAACTGCAAATTTTTGTTAGAGTCAAGTGTCCCCCCCCCCTGCCAGCTAAATAGTTGTACTTGGATTTGTGAAAAAATTCGCAGCAGTAGTATATATAACGAAATTAAAAGGAAAACTATCACAGCTATACTTAGCTGTGATAGTTTTCCTTTTAATTTCGTTTAATGTCTCGTTAACCTGTACAGCTTACTAGCTGTACAGGTTAACGAGTAATAATCAACCAACTTAAATTTGCAGTTCGAAAAACATGTTCTCCCATACATTCCGTACGGGAGAACATGTTTATCAAACTGCAATGTTAAGTTGGTCGGTTTTTGAATTTGAATTTATTCTTAAAAATGCGATCGCTATTCATTGTGTTTTTCGCTAAACTTTCGCATACTTTATTAGGTATCCCACTAACAAAGTCACAAATATTCTGCTTTCGTGTTCAAGCTTGACCACGACACATCCCTTTAGATAATCCTACAGAAAAAAACCAGGACATGTCTCGAAATTCTGTGATCAAAATGGTATTCGTTACTCTTAATGATCTGTTAGAAAAATTGCTGAAAGTATTACGGTGGTCATGGTCTTATAGACCGTGCATAACGAATTTGCCGCATTTAACTAAATAATAGATAAAAAACCACTGCTAAGTTTGGCGTCAAATCAGAATATGGTTTAAAAAAAGTTGTATACTTCGTAATTCGGCCACTGTTACTTTCGTAATGTAGATAACTCGTGAAGTATGCTTGTAACAACTTAAATTCGCAAAGCTTTAATTTGTCTCGAAAACAATACATTTTATAAACTAGTTGCTATAACTAACTCTGAAATACTGATGGCTGCGGTGTTGCATACTAGATTAATATATTCAAATATCAATGAATAATTCATTCTAAATTGCATCCATACCTTCATTGAATACTCTATCATAAACAGGTTTCTGAAATACTGATCGGAATTCTAATCCGGAATAAGCGATTTCGTTTTAATATTTCGTAACTTTAAGTAGTCCTTGGTTTTGATATACAATTGCGTTTGGTAAATTATCGCCCGTTGTTCATCAGCTCCTGATAAATCCCGGTTAATTTACTGATCAGGCCGGTAATATTAAACAAATGCTGTACTATTTTGGAGTCTAGGTATAGAGTAGATACTCCGGACACCATGAAACAGGTTTGTAGTTTCGAAAACTAAAATAATTATAGAAATTCAATAATACGAGGTTGTAGATGGAATTACTAGATACGAGATTAAGGTTTACCCGTTTGTAATGTTAAAGTAAAATGACACAATCAATCTGTGTAGTTTATTAACTTCGTTAAAAACAAACATACAGGCGTACAGTACGACACAACTTAGATGTAGCATTGGCAAAATTGGTAAAACCGATCACCATCCGAACTGAGTGCGCCTTCAAAATCACCAATCTTTATTACTGCTTTAGGTGAAAATGATATTTACGAAAACAAAATAACTTTTAAAGTCATATAACCAAATACATTCGTAAAATTGAAATGAATTAATGCAAATTTTCAAATTTATGCTACATCTAAGTTGTGTAGTACTGTACGTATGGCCATACGTATGGATCATAATATATAAATTTGCATGTACGGGACATGCAAATTACGGTAATGAAAAAAAATAGCACCGTCGAATGGTGGGGAGCTGAATAAGTCGTTTAAAATGCAATAACTGTATTCCCCTATTAATCTTCGAAGTAAAAACGTTAAATGTGTTCATTACAGTTCAGCTTTTTTACTCATTTTTTAAGACATTCTGAATAAAGATAAATACATTTTCTTTCTTTCTTTTCTTTGTCCTTGCTCGGCATTTGCAGCTCCACTTAAGAACTAATAGAGCATGCAAGCAATTGTGTCTTCGTTCAAAGCGTTTTCTTATCTGTGGAAACCCTTTCGTTGAAATGAAAGGGATTTACCTCGGCATAATGACTGTTTTTGTCTTTGTAGCCAGTTTATTTCTATAATTAGCACGAATAAATTATATTTTAAGATGACTAACTCTTGGAATTAATTTAATATGAATGTCCTTTATATTTACTTCGTTTATAAACTGAAAACTACGACATTTTCGGGGAAATATGGGAATAGGTATTTTCCCGAAAATGTCCCCGACTAAACTGTGACTTCAATTGACCGCCACAACAAGGATCAAAGGGGACTTTGACATAATTGGCGATTATAGCAATTTCCTCGTTGACACGATAGAACGCTGTCCACATTATTGGAGTAGCCACTCAAGGTAAAAGCAATGTATCGTTCGCGATTGCTTTTGGTTAACGCCCGATAATACGCTTGTATAAGAAATGTCGTGTGCATTGATTTTTAATTGTTTCAAGTCCCCTAATATTGGTGACTAGTAATTTCGAGGTGCTCGTGCCTAAATAATAACAGCCGCACGGGATGATCGAAGGTTAAGCTATGCTTGCTGCGGTCGGTTCGTGACCATCTATTACATATCGAGACCCCTCCGTGTCTCAGAAAGCACGTTAAGCCGTTGGTCCCGGCTGTCATTCGTACATCTTTGACAGTCGTTACAGTTAGTCAAAAGTCTGACAGACAGTCTTACAAAGGGGTATCGTGTTATCCAGTTACTGGGTTGTAAAGGTCAGATAGGCAGTCGCCCCATGTAAAATACGGGTATTCAGCTGCATCCGGTTAGACTGGAAGCCAACCCCAACACAGTTGAGAAAAGGCTATGCAAATTGATTAGTTTCGAGTGTATTGAGTAAAAAAATTATTCGCTAGAGATATATTATACTCAATGCTTAATAATCTTCGAGACGCATATTGATACAATTGAAACGAAAATAACTTTTAATTGAAACTACCTCGAACTTGAAACTTCAAGACTAATAACATGTTAGGTTTAAAGGTTGCTCCAATACGGGTGACTGATACGTATCTTATCGTCGCAATTAACATACTAGCATGCGCGGTCAAAGTCATAAACCGCGTTTATCTCTTAATCAGACACTTAAACACCCATTTTTTCTCTAATCCACCAATTAAAGACATCGTGTACGGTCCGAGCATAGAATTAGAACCTCAATATTCCAATGTTTTTACCTTGTTAACATTAAGTATTTGAAATAAGTATCAATTAAGTTAGAAGTGAGACTATAAATCATTTTAAAGGACCACAGAGGTTTTAATGTTACAGAGAAGCGTAATGGAGTGGCTAATGCTTTATAATAAAACCTTTATGGACAGATATGGCCTTCGGTTGAGGAAAATAAACGTATGTATTGGTGTATGATTATATGGTTGGTTGGCTGTTAATTCTTTTGTAGAGCAAGCTGCAAATTTTATTGCAGAGCATGAAAGTGCCTTGATTCTTGTAATTATGTTGCGATATGTTGTGAATTGCTTTGTTTTAAATTCTAGATGTATTACGAATTGAAACTGCTGGTATGAAGGAATTCAGCTTGAATTCCTTCATTCTTTTCTAAGGTTGTTTTTTTGTAATTATGTGTTATTAGAACTTATTAGGTCTCTAATAACGTCAATTAGGTCAGTAATTATTTCTGTATGTGCTTATTATGTACTATATAATTTTTTGTACCTTAATATTTTTATGGGCGTTCAAAAAATGGGGTAGGTTTTACTGTCGGACATAATGTAGTTGTTATAATTAAAGTGGTTTAAACTATTACCGGTGAGAATTTTACAATTATTATAAGCTAACTGTATACCGAGGTTCACCCTCGTAGGTCTCGATCCCTATGTCCTAACCCAGGTCATGGTCTTCCCATCTGCCAAATTTCATCCAAATCGGTTGAGTCGTCGAAGCGTGAAAACGTAAAAAACAAACAAACTCATTTTCTCATTTCTAATATTAGTTAGGATAAAAATGTATATCTATAATTCTATATAGCAGTGATAGCCGAGTGGTGTGACCGTCGGACTGCCAAGCCATAGGTCTCGAGTTCGAACCTAAGGCACACATCTCTGACTTTTCGGGTTCATGTTCGTACTCGTATTATATAATTATTAATTGCTTCAAAAACGGTGAAGGAAAATATCGTGAGGAAACCGGCATGCCAGAGAGATATTTCTCGACAGCATGTGAAGCCAAGTCAGAGATCCATGGGCTGCTTTAAAACTCTGACACCAGGTTAGTCACTAACCACACGAAAAGAAGAAGGTTCTATAAACACATGTTTCTTAATAATTAGATTTAGTATTTTAGGTAAATTGATAAAAGCTATTAATGAATAAAACACACATATAATCAAGAACTTCCGCGCACTATTGTAGTGAAGGGGAACTATTACATACTATCGAAGTGCTAATGAATGGCCGGTAAGCATTGATGGTGTATTGAGCCAAACGTTCGCCTAATGCACAATTCGTGTCTCCATACAATAGCCACTAATTCACGGCGAGTCGATTTTTTTCTTTCATTTGAGGTAATGTTTATGGATATAATTTTCTGATGATAGATGTGTGAATTAATGTGGGTGGATAAATTGATTTTAATGTATACACATAATGATGGATCTTTGAAATGGCCTTTTTTCAATATCAATAATACCTACAATCTTTTAAAAAGATTTTATGATCATTAGGTAATATAATTTAATGGTATACATTCTAAATCTAGTAATCGAATGTAAGGTGTCAGACGATTTACTAACTGATCTAGATCAAAATGTGAGTTTTTTAATTGGAATTTTAAATGGGACCTCATATCGTTAACGGTGAACTGTGAGAGGAAGCTGCATTGTATATCTGTTTGGAGGACTTCATTTACCATACTGGCTTGAAGCAATATTCAAACACACAACTCGAACTACTCAACAACAAATAAATTTCAAAGTTATAACGTCGCTTGACAATGTTGTACAAACCAAAGCGCACTACAGGTAAATCCCTGTGGCTCTGTAGCCTGTACTCTGTATTACTCTGTAGTCTGTACATGACGCTGTCGAACTTATATTATTTTCTCGACTGAAGTTGCGTAGTTTATTCGAAGTTTTGAGTGCAAAGATAACTAGGGAACTGTTTGAATAATGCAAATAGTTCTTCTATGAAGCGTAAGGCGGTAAGGACTAAGGTGTTTGCTCGGCTCATGTAAGTATTAACAGCCTCTTTGTCTTGTGCGGTAAGCAGAGTTCGAAGTTATATTGAAATTTGTACCTACTTGAGCCAGGCAGTAGCTTAAGCGTGTAGTTTAGCTTTTTTTGTAGTTTAGCCGAGGTAATAAAAACCACATCTCATATCGTTGCACCAATACTCAGCCACATTATCAATGCTAGCATTGAAACAGGCATATTCCCAGAAAAATTGAAAATCTCTGTAATTAAACCATTACATAAAAAAGGCGATAAGCAAGATCCTAGCAACTATAGACCAATCGCGCTCATTCCAGTATTCTCTAAAATTTTTGAAAAAGTAATACATAACAGCATATATTCTTTTCTAGAAACTAACAAAATCTTGGTTAGCGAACAATATGGTTTCAGGAAAAATAAAAACATTGAATCTGCTATGTACAAACTTGTTGAACATGTTCTAACTAGCGTTGACAATAGAACTCCTGTAGTTGCATTATTTATGGACATGTCAAAGGCATTTGACTATGTTAACCATAAAATACTGTTAAACAAGCTGGAAAAATATGGAATTAGAGGCAATATCCTTGAACTTATGAAATCATATCTGACTAATCGAGAACAAATTACATACATAAATAAAATCTGCCCCTATACAAGAACTGATAAAACTTATATATCTACACATAGAAAATGCATATTTGGTGTGCCGCAGGGCAGTGTTCTTGCTCCATTATTATTTATTATATATATTAATGACATGCCTAAAACTATTAATAATCCAATGATTTTATTCGCTGACGACAGCACAATACTAATCAAAAGTAAGGATGATGTGACATTCGAAAAAGAAATAAACGACAACTTAAATGATATAATAACTTGGCTAACTGAAAACAACCTAAAAATAAATCTTGAAAAAACAAATTACATTTCATTTGAACAACAAACAAACAATAAAAAACCGGATATTCATTACGGTGACAAAACTATTAGTGAAGCAGAACATACTAAATTCTTAGGTATTTGGATAAATAAAAACATGAGCTGGAAAACACACGTTGAAAATACATGTAAAAAACTTAGCCAGTATTCGTATGCTCTCCATAACCTAAGAAAAGTGTCAAATCGTGCAACATTATTAACGGCGTATCACGGGTATGTTGCATCTACTTTACGCTACGGACTTATATTTTGGGGGAACTCGCCAGACAGAGAAATGGCATTCAAAGCCCAGAAACAGTGCATAAGGGCAATGTGTGGCATACAACGCACAGAAACTTGTAAGCCACATTTTCAACAGTTCCAGTTATTGACATTTCCGTGTCTTTATATATATGAAGTGGCGATCTTTGTCAAAGCGAATCTGCAACTTTATACACATCCAAGAAGCACACGACACAAAAACAAAATATGCGTGAGACGTCATAAAAAAGCAGTATTTAATAAAAACATTTTGGGCATGGCACCCAAAATATACAATAAGTTGCCAAAACTTATCACAGACCTACACAAAATGGACCAATTTAAATTAGGTTTGCACAAATTCCTAGTTACAAAATGTTACTATTCAATTAATGACTATTTAAATGAAAGATGACTGATTTTATCTGAAATGGCACCACAACAAGTATAATGATTATTGAAATTTTGATTTGACTTTTTATTTTTGCGTTTCTATATATTATGTTTTTTTTTTAAATTTATTATGAATGTTTAATGTTGGGATTCTAAGTATTTGCATCAGATATTAATAAGATTTTAATTTGCACACCTCATTAGGTTATAATACAATGTACCTTTTATACCTGTAACACCTTTTTAACATGTATTATGCAAATAAATTATTTGATTTGATTTGATTTGATTTTAATTAAAGGTACTTTTGCAGTCCAGTGCATATTGAATCTCTTATAGACAGCTTTAATGAGCAACAAAGAATTGTAGGGTTTCAAAACAGGTCAGTGACAGCTCGGCCCGAAACAACTCAACCCGAATAATAATATCAGATATTTCACTCCTGATTACGGTGATTTGTACGGTCACGCATAAAATCGATACCTATTTTAAAATAATAATTACGAATTATGTTTTTTGAAGATTTTGGTTTTTTATTGACATACAAAGCAAGAAAACATAAATATCTACAACGCCTATATACCTATGTAAGTAGCCTAAGTTATTTTTCTTTTTTTATTGTCTGTACTAATAAAGACAAGCGTTCCTTGCGAAGAAAATGACACATTGGATCTGATGACTGTAAAAAAGTTCTCTATCTCACTCTCGCACATCAAATTTACAACAGTTTCGGACATAAAATACAAGAAGGCGATTTCTGCGAAAAAATTACCGTGCTCTTCCGACGGTACACACCACCTTTTTAGGTGTTTTGACGACGTATTATCTGGTACTATTCAACGGGTTGAGGTGGCTCGGGCCGAGCTGTCACTAATCCTTCAAAATATGCAAAAAGTCTTTTATTTCAATCTTGGATATCCCTGAACTTTGGTGGAGGAAAACATGGGGTGAAAGCCGTGACTTAACTCCAAATTCTAGGAAAATATTAGCCACGTTGTTGGAAAAACCACTTACTTCACTTTATAAAAACCACATATTCAATTATCTTGATTCTAGGTAGGTCATTGATTTGATTCTGTCCCGGGATCACAGCTATTTTATTTAAATTCTACGAATAACTTTCAAATAACAATAGAACCTATTCAATTACAAAATCAATCCGAAATGTAATGAAATATCTATTGAAATTGAAACGTACAGACATATCGATTTATTTCATAATAAACTTTACAGGTGAATACCGCTTTGAAGATTATTGTGAAGTTATTCGTATTGGAAAGTTTTCGAGCAAAAGGGACCGTTACTTGGGAATAGGTAATATAGGACGATAGATACATTAATTTAATTTGTTGGTAACTTCTAGGGTTTTGTTATTAATTTGTAGTATTGATATGTAGGCAAAGTTTGGGGAGGTAATTTTGTTATTGGATATATACAGTTACAGGACTTGAAACTATCGTAGATCTCTCTAGATAATATCATCGTTTCAATGAAGTATAACTTTAGATATCTACATACGGTTAGTTGGGTTGACTCTTTTGGGCTAAGTGATTTTTTGAGATTTTTGCTGGATTGTTAGCGCTAAATCCAACAACTCAATAATATTTAGGAATTACATTTAGGTTTCACCTAGTAAAACGAACGGGCATAAGTATTTAAGTAGTAGTGGTGTAGTTTGTTTTTTTGTCAATTCCACTATCTTCAAAGTCAATGCATTCTATCCAATGAATATGATTACCGTCAAACTGTCAGAGTTAAATTGAATACTGAATAAATGTGAGTGCATTAAGCCATTTTTCTGTCGCTCTAACTTAGCTAGATTTAGAGAAAGGAATTAAACATTACAACATAAATATCATAGCTTTCCAAAGAAAAACATGCGCTTCGGGAATGATCGTGCTTCCGAAGGAGCACGAATGTCGCGCCACAGAGTAGCCCGCACAGAGGCAATGCTTCTAAGTTTTGCATTACCGGTTACCAGTCTCAGATCGTCATTTGTCACTGACAAGTATTCTGGAATTTCATAGAATTGTTAATCTATAATGTTGTGAAACGTGGTTGTATATGTGACTTTAGGCTTGCTTTTTTACCCGTTATTAGATGTCGTCATGGCGCTTCTGGATTTCTGAAGATAAGTAGACGATGATTTCCGAAGCGCATATTTTTCTTTGGCAAGCTGTATCTACCTACATCTACATTCTTTACGAAATATGTATTTACAAGATTGCCAAATTTTCTTTGTGACAACGAAGCTTTAAGTAGACAGGCGCGCCCATCTATCATAACAATCGAAATATACATTTGGATTTGAATACGAATTCATCCAAATGTCAAGTGTTTTTCTTCCTACACATTGACAAAAACGTGGAAAACAGTGCGAAGATATTCTTTTATGTTTTATTCTTTCGTTAGCAAGGGGATGTAAGGGCTCTTGGCTTTGAACTGCAACGAGAGGCCCTCAAGATTAAGGTGCGCTTGCTGAGTTCAGTACGTGGATTTGTGACCATTATATATTAACTAATTGAGAACTTTATGTGCATTTAAAGCTATTTGGTGTTTTTTTCATATGAATAGGATCAGTCACGAGCATAAATGCCTTACCTACACTTACGTAAAATTCAAAACCAATTTCCTACTACAGTATGGTTGTACAAACATACATAGCATACTCGAAACCTATTATGAAATTAAAGGTAAAATTCCGTAGCCGACCGCAGGCGGCAACTGCAGGAAACGAAGTGTCGCCACGACACGACTGGTTTCTATGTATTTCTGTGAAGGCGACGACACGTGTCGCTAGCTACGGATGGTATTTCATAGAAATTCATAGAAACCAGTCGTATCGCGGCGACACGTCGTCTGCTGTTGCCGCCTGCGGTCGGCTACGGAATGGTACCTTAATAGTTATTTTTTCAAAGTTGCAATCGTTATTTCGCGATTAGACCGCTTTTGAATTTCGCGTATTAAAGTGTAATGCACATGCTCGTTACTGTACCTATGTAGGTAGGTAGGTAGTTTGACAGTCGAACTAAATGTAATGTTTAGGGTTCCGTACCTTCGCAGGAAGGGGCACGGTATCCCTTTCGGACTCGAAAGGGATACCGTGGCCCCTGGCAACGTACAAGCAACACTGAAGGAACACTGGTGGGTTTTAGTTAGTAAAAGTCTGACACGCTCCCCCAATCCGCCCAGAGCGGGAGAAGTTATTTGATAATTTTGTATAAAAAAATAAAAAAAATGATATTTGGTACCTACCCATATCAATTTCTGTACACAGACGTATAATGAAAATATATGAATTTTGAATATGTGGGTACTTTACGGGGGCAAATAGAAAAATAACCTTTTGTAAACTGTACTGTGTGACTTATCAAATGAAAGGGCTTGTTATGAGGATCTAATTTTTAAATAAATACTTTGAAACATATTTAAGAAAATAGATGAAAATTTACCTCCCTCCTCCTCCCCCCTTATCTCCGAAACAACAGAGCCTAAATTTTTTAAATAAATGTACAGTAAAATGTTCTATACTTATAGATTATAGGAAAACGTATAAGAAATCTATTGTCTTAAAATAACATGGTAAATCTTCCAATACTGTACGTACAAACTTACATTTGCAGTTGGAATGTATGGGAAATAATTTTTTTCAACTATCATGTCATTTTTGGTTCTGTGGATGCTGCCCGATTGGCCATTTTTACAAAACGATCCATTAAAAATACTGGAATTTAACTGGATTTACGTGAGCAAAATGCTTTTTTAATTTTGTTTCTGAGACGGTGATAGACGACCCAAAACCTCTGATAACTAGCAAGAGTATAATATATTAAGTAGCATAGGAAAAATAGCAGTACAGAATCTGTTAGCATGGTAACAGCGCTACATAAAATGAAGCAGCATGTAACAATGTTTGCAGTTTACTTGCCATACTTAATCTTCTTAGAGAAAACGTTAAGTCGCCGTTAAGTAAACCGGCGCAGTTAAGTATTGGTCGATTTATTAGTCACTGGCTTTTGTACCCTGTTTCCGGCGTAGGATTAGAAATACCAAGGAATGTCTTAGGCACTTTCTGCGTCTTCCTTACTTTAGTTTCCTAGTGGGTCCAGTTTACATTCATGAAAAATAACCGTAACAGTTTTATAAAAATGTAATTTAAAATAATTATTATTGTAGTGTGGATGTAGTAATACGTGTTCCCTTATGACGAGAGACATGAGTCGTTGATCATTGTCATTTAAGCCCCATTTACACGATCCAAGTTACTTGGCTGTGGCATAAAATAAATTGAAGCAATAAATGATTTGATCGTCTAAACGTCTGCTGTTCTTGTTGTTTCAACTTACGGTATGCCACAGGCAATTAAATTGGGTCAGTGACAGCTCGGCCCGAGTCAACTCAACCCGAATAATAATACCAGATACTACATCGTCAAAACGCCGGAAGGGCACGTTACATTTTTCGCAGAAATTTCTTGTCTTGTATGTTGTAGCTAGATAGAAAACTTTTCAATCATCAGATCCGATGTGTGTCATTTTCTTTTCATAATTGTTTTCTTACTTTGTACGTAAATAAAAAACAAAAATCTTCGGAAAACAAAATTAATGATTTATTTTAAAATATCGATTTTCTGCCTGACCGTAAAAATCACCGTAATCGGGATTGAAATATCTGGTATTATTATTCGAGTTGAGTTCACTCGGGCCGAGCTGTCACTGATCCATTAAATCGCACCGTGTAAATCAGGCTTTAGGTACCAATCGGTTTGTCAAGTGAGGTTATTATAGGATTCTTTATTATTTAAGCATGGATATTGGAAGGCCATATCACCTGTGGACATACATTCACTCAAGATGATAAACGATGAGATTCTGCTTGCAAGAATAGAATAGAATAGAAAAGACTTTATTATAAGCCATATAAGTTACAGATATCAATGTAGAAATTTAGATGGGGTGATACAATGGGCAGTCTTATCACTAAAAGCGATCTTTTAAAGACAACCTTTGGATGTAGGAATGTAGAAAAAGATGGATGTAGAAGCAGAGACACTACTGCGGTAGTCTGTGGTGTACCATTACATAAACAATAAATACACAACCAACATCCACATTAAGTACCAAAAATTACACTCGCATAAAAGTAGAAATGTCTTTTTCATTTACGGAGTATCTGTATCTACAAAATGAACAAATTCTTTCATAACAATTTAATAGATATAGAGCTTCCCGAAAAACCGTGTTATTGTTAGCGAAACGTATTTATTTTGCCTATAATCACGAAGGTACAAAGTGTATCAAAACAAGCTATTGTAGGAGATATTTAATTAACGTGTTTATTTTAATGTTTTCATTTGTACCTAGAACGAAAAATGTGATGTAAACATTCGTGCTTTTGTTTCTTAGTTTAAAAAAAATCATTGTTATCTTATCTCCATGGAAGGTTTTAGTTTAGAGGTCACAAAACAACAACTAAGTAGTTAAATAAAAGCCATCTTCCTTTTCTACTTTGCTGTGCCCGACAGGGTCGACAATGACCATATTTCAGCGCTGTTGACAATAGGTTCGTCCGAAGTTACTGCATTCAGCTGAGCAATGACCTATTCTTGCACAGATACGACGCACAGTTTAATTGTTCTTGTTATTGTTGTTACTTGTTACACAAACTGTTATTTTTCCACTTTGCAATCAGCATTTTGTAGGTTTGATTGTTTGTTTTCATTTTGTAAATGTCGCAACTCATATCTTTGGCCTCTGACCCTGACAGCAAGCAATAGATAAAATTTGTCAAACTTTTCTGTGTTAATAATGGATACGACGCTTTTGGCTAATCTGTAAAGTGGTATTGTTTTGTATTTTTTTGTAATGTACGTTTAGTTTGTGCAGAATAAACACTTTTTCTTTCTTTCTTTAATTTTCTATTTTTGTAAAACCTACCACCTAAGTTCACTTGTGGAAACAATAAATATATTGAGTATTGAAAAGGGTCTTTTCATTTATTATTTTGAACTCGAAGTTGCTTTAAAATTGTGAACATAATCACTTATTAAATTTTTGACTTATGACAAGAAAATCTTACGTACGAGTAAGTATTTAGAATGTTTAATCAATCTCCGTAAAAGCTTCATTTTATTTTTAGGTAGGCTCTTTAGATGTTCATCTGCTTTACTTACCTATTAGATTTTCGTTAAATGTATTTAAATAAGACGCAATAAAAAGCACTTAACGTATCTTAGCGTCCTTAAATGTCTTGACGTGCAATGAACGACAATTTATCTTAAAAAGCTTGTTACCAAACAAAAGATACAGTTTGTCCAAAGGTTTGTGAAAATAAAGTACGAATATAAATATTCTAACGAAGATCTATGAAAACGATGGTTTAAATTGGTTTTTTATGGGCATGCATAAAATGGACTGCCGATAAAAAAGAGAAAAGCCGGCTCTAGTAAATTTTAGTTTACTGTACAATTCTCTGGCAGTATTGGCTCCATAAACATTCGTATGCATTGCTCCGAACGGATATAACAATCGGAATAATGTTCGGCTTTACGTAAGGCCATTTTCCGCATTAAAACTTTAGTCTTACCGACCAATATCAGCAATTTGTAACTCCGGGAGACACGGCTTGCTACGATTTATCCAACTAAATATAGTACTTACTTTAATAATACAATTATAAAATAAAAGTTACTTTTCGTGTCCGTCCCCACCACGTCCGTCTGTGTGACCGCGTTGTTGTTCAAAACTATGCAACAGATTTTGATTCAAAATCCAAAAGTAATTTATTCCAATTAGGCTGAGAATCAGCACTTTTCGAACGTCAAATTTACATAACACAGTCCCGCAAAACGCCCACCCTTCACCACTTCCTAGTGCTTTAGCTGGGAAGAAGAAGTTGCGCAACAAACTCCCCAGCAGCACAGCTGTCTGTTCAGTTAGCAAAAAATGATTCTATTACAATAGTATGCAAAAAAAATACTTTTTTGTATCTAATATCAAATCTGCCTAGCCTTTTCCCGACTTTGTTGAGGTCGACTTCCAGTCTAACTGGATGCAGCTGAATACCAGTATTTTACATGGAACAATTGCCTATCTGACCTACAAAACCCAGTTACTGGGTAAACGATACCCCTTGGTAAGACTGGTTGTCAGACTTTCGGGCTTCTGACGACTCGTAACGACTGCCAAAGGTCTACGAATGATAGCCCGCACCAATGGCTTTACGTGCTTTCCGAGGCACGGAGGAGTCTTGGTATATAAAGATGGCCACCCATCCACGGACCAACCCCGGCAAGCGTAGCTTAACCTGATGGATCGACCCGTGTGGCTGTTATTAGTTAGCCACGAGCTCTTCAATTGGTTGTGATGAAGTTGTCTGAAAAGGTAGTTTTTCAATACCATACCGTATTTCCATTCCATTTCATATTTAATTCAAGAATCTATATGAAAAGAATTTATGTCATTTAGCCTATAAACTGGCATCTATCAAGGCAAATGCTGCAGGCCTTTGCAGGATATTAGTCATGGTTTTTTATATTACCAACGTTAATTCCGTTTCATTCGCGTCTATAACTTCCATGAATGTAATTAAGTTCGTTTATTATATCTTGACCCGTAAATTCTTGTGGCAGTGCATGCCTACGTAAGTCTAATTAAATGATGCCATTGTAATCTACCCAGCGGCTCCATACGCTTCTAATGCCTGTTTTCACTTAAATGCCTACTTTGCCTAGTATTAGTGCAAAAATTAATATTTACCTATGCCAAAATGGTCTCAGCCCAGCATAATGTCAGATGGCCACTCTAGGTAACGGTTACGATTGAGTAACCAGTTTAGCCCGGTTACAAAATTACCTGACTAAGTTTATTTTGTTTATATGTATTAGTATTAATTCTTTTTAGAGTTATCTATCAATTACATTGCACCTGCCATGTTTGGTCTCTGCATCACCCTAAGGTTGACTGGTAGAAAATGCATCAAGCATTATATCCGACTTTGTACTGTATTTTTTTACTTGTGCATACAATTTTAATAAATAAATAAATCATTCAAATAGGTAATTAAACAGGCTAAACCCAAAGCAGGAAAGGGTCTGACATAACTCTCTGTTCTTCACTTCTTCTGTATCCACGAGGCTGTCCACAAGAAAAAAGACACGCACAAAACAGATCCGATTTTTTTCTGATATTGGTTTTTTAGCCACCGCTAATTAGGTAGAAACTTTCCCATGGTATTGTTATAATTGTCCCCTGCATCACATCCTATATCTTGTTGGTAGGTCGTCGGTCTATCTTAAAGCACCTACACACAGTGCCGGCGGCATTGGCGCCGGCTTTTGCCGAGCGGCACGTGCCCCCCGGCTTTTGCGCCTCGTTTTCCTTTTCGATCTTTTGTGCAGCTTTGTGCGGCCATTAAGAATGTCGCGTGCTACACACATTTTCGGGTCGGCACATTTGATTCGTTATTTGTTGAACAACAAAGCGGACCCGAATCAATTACTACATAATTATATTCGGCTTTCATTCGGCTCGAGCCGATCGGCAAACTTCATTCGCGATCTACCCTAGTTGAATCATGTTCGGGTCGGGTCGGCACAATTTGAGCTAAGCCGAGTGGCTTTTTACCCGCTAGCGCGATGCGAAGGAGGGTTATAAAGTGTTTAATTTATTCATTTCAATTTAATATAATGTGTTTCCCGAACATGAACAATCAATTCTGAACCGAACATGTATGAAGCACCTCTCATACTCTTCTCTTTCTTATTAGTAAGTCGTCGGTTTCTAAATAATCAATTATTATCAATATCTTTCTTTTCGATTTTACATGACATAAGTCAAAAACATACAAAATATTCACCGTTCCTGCGCCCCGTATGTGTGACGCGCAACTCGCCGGTGACGTCGGGCGCATATTAAAATTGATTGCGTTCTGAAACAATTGAAACCGAAGTCTGCACAAATTGAGTTTGGAATGTGCGCATCTAGCTCCTGAGGCTGCACCTGTGAACTTCATACTTTTATCAAACTGGGATAAGAGAGAATGGGGTGAGAGTGTGTGTGTGCGAGTGGTGAGAGTGTGTGTGTGCGAGTGTAATGTTTAGAAGTTTGTACTTGAATGACGTAGGCATGTGTGTCTTTAAAAGAAGCAATATACATGCTATCAAAAAGCATGCTTGTTTGCTGGTAAGTAGCATGCTATCCGTGTGTGTAAAATGATCATACTCTTTTCGTATACCTACACATACTAATTGTGTGTTACTAGTAGCATCTACTCTAAATTATCATGCTTTTGTGCTACTACTTAGCTAACTTGCGTATTCCAGAATTAAGATATTGATAGTGAATTTTCGGAATCAGCTGTATAGTATGTTCCTAAAGTACCTGATGAAAGTGTAAACAATCCCTATTAATTCTCAAATACTCACTAAAAGTACCTAATTAGTAAAACACAAAAGAAGAAGAGAAGAAGAAGAGAGAAGAAGAAGATACCACCTTTTCCAACAAACTTTAGGTATTTGAATAAAATTATAAAATTGTTATTGAAAACATATCAATGAAAATTGAAGTTATAAATGAACCTCACTTGACAAATTAAAAACATCTTTAAGGTGAATCAAAACAAGAATTTTGTTTTTAAGTATTCAAATAATCAAATCATGGCACTGCAATTTCTAATTGGCATCCACAGCGTTTCGTGATCTATTTGTTTACATGTATATTATCATCACATTATTATATTTAGATATTTTTGAGACAGACCATAGGTAGTAATGGGGGAATTATGTGCGTCGTGTTTAAGATTTTGACAATGAATGATCGGTATCAGAAAATTCAGTATGTTTTTGCTTCCTATAGAATATAATAGACAGATTATTTGCTCACCTTCTCCTTTTATATCAGCTGAGGACCACTTCATTTTGTGTGCAATTAAAATAAATATAAACACGATTATATTCTTGTGAAAGATTCTTCTGCGATTCTTTGCATTTAGTTTGTAGAATTGCTTTATCTTTTATACAACCTCAAAGTTTATCCAACATTTTCTTTATTTAGTTCTGATATTGAGAGGCCACCGATTCATACGGAGTTTTGAACTACGTGGGAAGAAGATACCTGGGATAGAATTTCTGTTCCAAGAAATATTCGAAAATAAACTCTCGATACCCAGGAATGAAACCTAAAAATGGAAATAAAATAAAAATTCTAGAATGTGTCAGCTTATTTTCTCGCATGCATTGAAACTGGGAGACTGTGAGGGGAAAATGATTTTCAATGTTTTCGTGTCATTTGGTTTGGTCGACGAACCTTGGTCGAACATGTATTTCTACTTACTCAGACGTAAATGTTTCTTCGAATATTCAAGTTTCATTTTAAAGGCGTACCTAGACAGTAGGAGGTACATACTCAAAATAATGTTTTCTTCAAGTATTTAAGTGTCAGTTTACCTATGTTATGTTCAACTCATAATAATATAAAATTTATTAAATCGTGTAGCGTTAATTGGGGCCTAAAATATTATAAAATCTCATGTAATCCTACCCAAAATTCTCTTGTCCAATTTCAACAAAGCAGATGATTATTGTAATTAACTTCTTTTTTAAGAAGTTAGTTAAAAATATACCAAAAAGTCATCTCCTTTTTCACAAAATACACGGCCGACTACGTTATAAAGTTTTTGATCTTATGCAGTAACTTAAAACAGTAGTGAACTAAATTCAAAGTTGCTATGATCCAGTGCACTATGGCAGTATCTTGCCAAAGTCCCGATATAATTTGCATAGGTAAGTTCATCGTTTGCAGCACTGAAATATATTTGGATGACGACCTGAAATAATAGAATGGTCTTTTGATTAAAAATGGTGTTGATGACCGATTCTACAGAGAATGTACCTACTGATTTACTTAGAGCGTTATCACGCTGACAATTTGACAGCGTGTTTCCAGCGAGGCGATTTGTGAACGTGCTCTCTGCTGGTGCGAAGCGAGCTAGCCGCGACTACGCGACGTGTTGTTTGCGTTTTCTCAATATTGTACACTCGCTTGTCTCGCTCTCTCTTGTACACTCACATCAAACGCTCTCGTTACGCAAACGCGGCGAGTACGTTGCTCACACGTGGCGTTGTCGCTACGCACACGCAGCGAGCGTGTTGAACAATCGCGTCGCTGATAAGTCGATCGCAAATGGCAAGTGTAATAAGATTATTCAAGGCATACCTACATGCATTGGCAAATATAAAAAAAAAACGGTGCTGGAATAAAACCCTTATTCTAGCTTTAATATTTGACACTATCAATCAGTTTAATTGTAATTAAAGAAACCTATTGTTTCTTTGCCACTGCCACACACGTATTGCGGCAAATAAACAGTGACAATCTGTCATTAGGAACTAAGAAGAATAAATCACAATCGATAAGTACTACTTATCGATAAAAAAAACTTACACCTCGTCGAATACCTATAAAACAATTGTGCAAGAAACAGAAAGGTTTATTTAAACGCATGGGAACAAACAATACGACGTTTTTCTTTTATAAAACACAATAGATGGCGACATATGCTTCGGCATTAGTCTTAAGTAAGGGAAACTGCAGATAATGGATACAAATAGCAGGATTGTACGGACTAAAATAATGCGTACATAGCTGCTCAACCTTGCTTGCGTTAAGATATATTTTCTTTCATGTTTAACTAACACTTTATTCGTGTAAAAATCAAGCCACATTCATCACGTTTGTAGTGCATCTATTTATTAATAGATATGTAAACACTATCTCATGCATTTATGTAGAGTGCGCGCCACCCCTGAAGTCCTTTTGACGTGGCGCTAGTGTCTATGTCATTGCATAAAATTGCATTAAAAAAATGTAGTTCCATAATTTTCCGCAGGACTACAGTGGTAGCGCGGACTCTAGTGAGGTAGCTGTCACTAATGTCAACTGCCAATCACCACGAATGGCGGAAAACAGTTGAAAGTGAAGCGGTGTTTGCACGAGAGGTTTGATATGGTGATGAGTTAAATACGAGATCAACAGGATTCTGCAACGTTGTTTGTTGCTTAGCAAACCCTTTTAAATTTTATGTTTGTTTATGAATCAATAAAACTTTTTATTTATTTATTTAAATTACTGTAAGTAGATTTTTTAATACCTTGAAGCGAATTAACGAAACCATTGACAAAAGGTGTATCTGTTACAAATCGATGCTTTTTTTTTTTTTTTTTGAGGGTGGGAAATTATCAAATAACTTCTCCCGCTCTGGGCGGAGCGGGAGGGCGTGTCAGACTTTTACTGACTAAAACCCACCCGTGTTCCTTCCGTTGCCTGTGTGCCGGGGTCGCGATATCCCTTTCAGACAAACCCGCAACCCCGGCAGGCATTGGCCCTGGAACGGCGCGCGTGGAACACAACGCGCCGTCGACTCGGGCGTCGATCGGTGCTGTGTTACATTGATTATTTTAATCACATTTACCAATTTGACTCCAATTTCAGAAAGAGGTGAGATAAGGCTAATGAAAGTGAAATTAGATATTAATGTCGCTAGTCGCACGATGGGGCATGGTATCCTTTCACTAGTTGTGCAATTTTACTATAATTAACTGATTACGCTTATCCTAGATTATGTCTTAATTTAATCTTATGTACATAAATAAAACAAGAACTTAGCTCGGTACTGTTTTACCGAATCGTAAACTTAAATCTGTTCCAGTCTAGGACAGATTTCTGCTCGTCTTTCTGGCTTTATTCATCACAGATTTTATCAGAGTGCATGATTGTGATGTCAAAAACCTATTCTCAGAATTATCTGCCTATTTATGCCCTAAGTTTTCCTTCCAAATAGATTGTCACAATTTTCAAAGATTTTTTCGGCCTTTCTTAACTAAACAACAGTACGGGGGTTTATTCATTAACGTTGCTTAACAGATGTTAGTGCGATCAACCAAGAAACAAATTAAAGTTAAGTGACGTTCAAACGTCAAAAACGTATGGTTAAAAAGTCGCTAATCATTACTTAACTTTAGGCAACGTTTATAAATAAACCCCGTTATGTTTACAGATACCTTAAAGTAATAATAGCCTACCCAAGAATAAGCAGTTATCCATCACAATAAACACTCTGTCGTAACGGAAGTGCTCATTATTTCCTAAAGAATGTGTCACAAAATAAAATTGAACAAAATGGCGGGAGTAGGGTATAAAGTTTAGGAGCAGTATACACCTGAGCCACTCTGTGTGACCTTGCACATGATTGATTATGACAAATGCGCCCAAGTACATGGTCCATATGGTACGTACACGATTGGAGATTCGTATTTAGATAAGCAAAATGAATTACGTACTTTACGTGAGCGTTTTTCCTGTAGCCTACTCAATTTGCTTGTTATTTTTTTGGATTTGTTATTCGGCTTGTTTGTTTTGTGTTCATGTTGCGATGTTGATTTATTTTCGGAAGTGATTTGGTATCTTGTAAGATGATGTACCTACGTAATAAGAGTAGGTATGAGCATATGTATATGATCCTTATCATTTTTGCATGGCCATACCTCCATTAATCGGCTCACGGAATGGGCTTTGTTATATGGTGTAATGTTTACTTAAAACGAAGTATTTAATTGATTCAGGCGTGACTTTGCGGAAATCCATTATAAAATACAATAGACGACGTATATTTAGTAACTTAATCCGCGTAACTGTTTCTAATGAGTCATAAAGAACCCTGTAAGAAATCGACACCTGTTTCACCTCTCAACGAGGCATACCCCCCCCGCCGCCCGCCTCGGACCGCGCTCGACGCTTGACGTGTCCACACGTCGGGTCCGAGTTCGCAACAAGTCAATCGCCTTTCTGAGGATGCCTCGTTGAGACGTGAAACACGTGTCGAATTCGTATAGGGTTCTTTATGACTCATTAAGATCAGTTACGTAGATTAAGTTACTAAATACACGTCGTCTATTGTTTTTTTTTTAAAGGAGGTTCTTATGTAAGATTAAAGCGTTCTGCAGACAAGCGCGACGCGACAGTGCGACGCGACATCGGTTATTGTTATACCGTCAAGTTTTCTTAGAAATTGTATTGTTCGAGTCGCGTCGCATCGTCGCGTCGCGCTGGTTTGTACGAGCCCTTACTGTAAAAATTGTATATTTTTTTTCTTTATATAGATGTTAAGTTCGGTTTCATTTAGAGCTGACATAGAGTTTTTGATATCGAAACGAATTCTGCAAAGTTTTTTGCCATCTTAATGGTAGTTCTATAAATCTCTTAACTGTAGTAGAATTCTTGAAATAGGTTGGCCAATATTTAATGAATCCTAATTAATCCTACAAGGATCAACCTTAATTTTATTTCATTTTCCACTCCATTCCTCCGCAGAACTACGTAATGATGCTTATATAGCAAATCCAGCAGTGAGTCTGCAAGTCGGCATTATCCAAGTAGTCTGCAGGTTATCAAGAACTTGAAAAGTATCGGCTGTAGGGAAGTTGAACCGCTCTTTTGTTACACCGGTTCCGAGTGTGGGACAAGGTGTAAGCGGAGCGGAGTTCATGGTCTTTGCTATATATACTAATATAAAAGGTTCTGGAGTGGCGAACGCGTACCGGAAGACGTAGCGTTGGAATGCCTCCCACAAGGTGGGCCGATGACCTTGTGAAGGCCGCAGGAATCCGCTGGATGCGGGAAGCACAGGGCCGGTCGAAGTGGCGGTGCTTGGGGGGGGGCTATGTCCAGCAGTGGACGTCTTTTGGCTGAAATGATGATGATGATAATATACTAATAAAAAGAGGTAAAATTTGTGAGTTTGTATGTTGGAGGTTATCTTCGGAACTGCTGGTCCGATTCAGAAAATTCTTTCACTAATTGAAAGCTACAGTATTGCCGAGTGTCATATGATATATTTTATTTTAAAACAAGCAATTTCACGCGGAAGATGTCGCGGGTAAGAAGCTAGTCAGTACATCAAAAGAAAGAAGGTGTAGGAAGATGTTCGTTTTTGTATGGTATACTTTCGAACAATGTTCAGCTTTTAGAGCGTTTATATACCGCTTTTTGACCACTTGTTTTTTTGTACACATATCTAAAGAAAAATAATGTCGTAATTAAGAAGTTCGTAATATTCAAACGCTGTGTGATTACTTCTGAAAAAAAAAACAAGTTGCAACGACCATCATAATAAAAAAAGAACAGGTAATTGTAGGTTTTCCTTGGCAATTATTATACGTGCGTAGGTATATAAAAAATATAACGAGTAATAATCCTTAATCTTAACACTGAGACCGGATTAGCTCTTGGCAAACAGTAGAAAAACTCGAAGTCGATACCTCACTTTTGAGAGATTGTAGTACGATTTTTACAATTCTTTTAGAAATATTGCAGATCACAGTTTTCACTCAAAACTTTAAAATACTTTGTACTTTAACCTTCCAACTTTAACTTTAAAGCTACAGAACTATCCAAAATTAAAAATGTCCTCAAAAAAGTTAACAATTTTCAGTACAAAATAATTCAGATCGTTTGCCAAGTCAAGGTACCAACATTACCGCGTAGGCACGTATTTCGGGGTCAAAACCAAATAAGCTATTATCACGAACATCATCAAACTGGCTATAAACACTATGCATAAAACAAAAATGTATGATTACATTATTCTCAACATTAAGATCAAATGTCAATACTTTAAATGTTAAGCCTAGCACCAATTGTTGCCAGTAAAAAAATATATACTTACCTATTTCATCAATGAACGAAGATTATACAAATCCCCTTTTGCTAGTTCACGCTCGATTTAATCCTAACTATAATATATTAAATGCGAAAGTGAGTTTGTTTGTTTGGATGCCTTTTATCCCGATATTCCCACGTGATCGAAACTTATGCGGGTGAAACCGCGCCACGGGCGCAGTTAGTAACTGATATTTCATTTATTTGCCGGGTGATAGTGCAAATTGAAATAGGTCGTCTATTAAAGCAACCTGTCAGCCTGTCGCTAGACTAGGCTATTATGTGCTCTAGTCCCAGTAGATTGCAACAAATTGCTTAATACAGCAACTTTACTTGTTAGATCAACTTAGTAGTGGCGTTGTGTAGAGAATGACTTCAAATAGGATGTTTTAAAACAGGTGCAAAATGTATAAAATTCAAGTAGGCAAAAATAGAAAAATTACGTATGTGCACCAGTCAATCAAGTTTTTATATCTTTTCAATCAAGAGATAATGTAAGGACATGGTCTCTAGGAAGGCCGTTACCGATAACAGAGCTTGCAGCATAATATTACGATGAGTAATCGCAGCAATTTGCATTTATGGCTGAATTATTAAAATAACGTAACCTCCGACATTATTTGCGGCTACAACTCAAACCGCATCCTAAGATACAAAGGCTCGATAGCAAATTTGCCCTTTGAACTTTATCCCACGGCGCTTGGCGGGAATGCTGCGTCGTGACGCGCGGACAATTACAGTTTTCAAGCGCCGCTTGCACGTACTCGACTAAATCACTGTCTATTAAACCCGTACCAGAAACCGTCTATATTTAGCAACCTCGCTTTTTGACACTAAATTGGTTTGCGGTCTCCCTCCACGCCTATATAAATTCATACGTCACTAATAATAAATGTGACAGCTACAATTCAACGCATAGAGCACTCTGCATACGAAACGTTTGCAACGAAATTAACGCTAACTCCGAAGTTGGTTTGTTTGAATCCATTACGTGTCTAGAATGGCTCATAGTGTGGAAGCAATAATTCATACGAACTTCTATATCTAACTACATTTCTCAAAGCTATCAAACTTTAGCCCGTAGACAATCCAATCGCGGGGGGAGTTCAACATCGACTTTTGCATACAAACTTTGTCTACAGATTGTTCGTGGAATGTCAAACTGATCCAGACAATTGAACCAATTAATCGGTTTTCGTGGAGTTGATATTTGATTAATGCTCAGCCGATTATCTACAGATATTATCGGTATTTGATTCTGCAAAGAAGTATGCAGATCAAGTTGGACGAGGTCGTGATTCCCTTGATCATTTGAAGTGGTTTTCTTTCTTCATGACATGACTTTTGTTTTAATCGGTTAGTTACAAAATGAGACATTGTTACGAGTAATAGTAGTCCAATCATTGGTCGGTAAAAAGATTGACATTTTGATTTCAAATCCTGTCAATTACAGGCTGGAGTAGATAACTAGCTTCATTAAAGAATGGAAAAAAATTATAATGTAGTTTTAATAATACCAGTAGGTTATTGCCAGGCGAATTCGATAGCGGTTTGAAACTGGACCAGTTTGTGATAAGTGCATGTTGATTAACATTTTGGTTTAGTTCATTTTAGACTGTCTTAAAGGCTTGACCCAAATATTAGTTATTAGTGGTTTAAATGGCAGCATTAAAGTAACTTGGAACTGCTCGAACAATTTCAAGGTTTCCGGGTAGAAAACGTTTTGTTTTGCCTAATAGCAGTTCATGATATTTTAGCCAATAGGTAATAGGAATAGTTTGAAAAACACTTGAAAAAGTGATTGCCTAATAGCAACATGTTATTTCTAAACTATTTGTAAAGCTACAAGTAAATAAATGAATGCCTTTAACTCCATCTCCTTTTAAGTAACAGCCATTCGCATCGACACAAAGTATCTGGAAACCAGAAACATGCAGCAGTTAACACGTCTAAAGCTTACCTAACTACTAATTTTAACTAAAACTTTTGTTCGTACCACGTGTGACAATGTTGTTTATACTCCGGCTCATAATTTCAGTGTAGGTACTTTATTTCGAGCCATAAAGCGTGAGATGACGTCATAAGCGGCCCTACTTACCGCCAACAATGTGTAAAACAATAAAGTACAACTGTGTGAATAGAGCCGGCAACTTGAAGGAAGAGGAGGGATGGCCCATTTGAAAAAAAAATTGTGCTTCTCTAGTCTTCTGTAGTCCTAGTTATGGGCTTATGGTGTGCATGTGTGTCAAATATCGAAATCCGTTCAGCAGTGAAAGGGCCAGAAAGACCGAAAGAGTTACTATCGAATTTTTAATATTAGTAGGTATGGATGGTGGATGCCCCTTTTAGGCCGCGCGCACTTTGGATGCGTTTTCGTACGAATTTCACTCGAGCGTACACGTACGACCATGGTCGTATGAATTAAGTGCGCATACTGGATCCGTTTTTCTCCGTCAAATAGGTAGTGTTCCGTTGATATCGTATTGAACGCACGAAAAATTCCAACAAGTTCGGATTGTTTTCGGATGTCAGAACTATACGTACGTATACGTACGACTAAGCCGCACCCAGTCTGCGCGCTCCCTTTGTACTTGGAAGGTCGGGATTGTTCGTGCGTGGTCGTATTTATACGCACGAGTGAAATTCGTACGATAACGCATCCAAAGTGCATGCGGCCTCACTCTACTGGTTCTTACGAACAAAGATGATTTATACATTATCTACGTAAGACCTTAAATATATTTGTCTATTACAAATTCTAAGATATAACTTGAGGTTGGAAAACGATACCCTCAACGTCGCCCCCTATCATTATGGGAACTAAAATCGCCTTCGGCAAAACGTGGGTTTACTAGTATACGTCTCTTCTCCTTGGGCTTAGCAGACGTGTCAGTTATGTATGTATATATAGTTATATATTTTCTATGAAACATGTCAGAGATTACAACGCCTCGGGGCCGAAGCGATCCGATTCGGCTCGGTTCACGTTTCGGCTACAAGTTATGGAAGTCAATTTTGGTAATTAAGAGAGTATTATCGATAATAGTATTAGATTACGATAAACCAAAAGGACTACTTTGTTAGCTGTTTGTTATTATTTAATTTAAAGGAGACGGGGATTTCTGGGCCTGATTGTAATAAGTTGACGTATGGTTAAAAAAAAAGGTTATATTTTTCTATTACAAAATGTGAAATATCAGCCCATTTTACAATCTGGAAATTGAGAAATCCAAAAATTAAGTTATGGCTACGAACAAAATGGAATATCGATTAAATTATAATCGACTATCGTGACCGAGTTCATACTATTAAAAAGATGCTTTTACCAGATGATTAATTCAAATACATTAATTATTAGAATTAACGTATTAAACAGTTTAAACAAATTAAATATCTATAAAGATAAATGTTAAAATCGATTCACGTTTGCTAATCGATTATTGTATTTTTTAGTCTATGGTGACATGTCAGTCAGTCACTCGTTTCGTATCGTTTAGTGTGTGTGCGTTTTGAGTGTTTCCTCCCATAGTTTTATTGATATTTTCTTCGACCCCTGCTTTCTTTCTACGGACTTCTGATCTTACTTCTTGTACGACCCTTGCTGCCACCCATGCTCCGTTGAGGCACAAGAGAATGTAATGTTTTCGGAATTTGGTGTTTTACAGCGAACTAACCGCTAGCGGCACTGTATACACCTTCTATAATTGTAACAGCATCCTATCTTAAAAAAAACAACTACCTATCGCACAATGAGGTTATACATCGCACTTCAAAAATCAGCTGTTTTGTTACGTAACCTCACTTTGACAAAATCTCTTTTAACTCGGCTCTCAGATTGCTAAAATCCGCAAAATTTTCAGTGATGGTTTGATAATATAGTAGCTATTAATTGATACCAATTTCATCTCTTTACATCCAGGCCCAAGATTGTATGAAAGCGTATCCGTCTCCTTTATTCGCTATCCTAACTTATATACAGGATTATTGGTTATATGTCGGCAATCCTTTAAGGGGATTTAGGAGAGATCATTTGCAATTACTTTTTTCTTGTTTGCAAAATCGCGGAGGTCAGTTTGAATTATTATTGAAATAATTTTATTTTCCGCCATTAAATTTCAATTTTCCTTCTACTTGTCAGGATTTTGTAAAGTAAACGGTCATATTCAAATAGTCACAAGACCGTGCGCAGCGTGACCACCGATTCGTTCAAACCCGGCGGCGCGCACTTTACTATTCCATATCGGTTCACTTAATTAATACTTCTCAAATGTTGTAACTTAATTGTTTGAGTAAAAAGACTTTCTTTGTTAACTTTAGATTTGTGTTTAATAAGACAGACATGGTTATATTTTACCATGAACTCAATTTTTGAAAGACGAAATCCCTTTTTATGTCCCGTCTGACTTCATATCCATCCTTCTCAGTCCTGAAATCTGCTACAACGATTTAGGTGTGAAATAAGACTGGAAGTATTCTTAACTTTATTAGGTCTAACTTAGCTGCCTTTATACTTTCTGGACTTTATCGTCGACGTTTTATTTGATTGCCGTTCGATACTGCAATAAAAACGATAGCAAATCCCTAGACGTACAACAAAGTTCGAGGATTGTGAAAATATATTACAATACGGCGACTTTGTTACAGACTATTTTCAATTTTTCGCTACTAAAAGGAAAGTTTTACTGTGGGAAACCGAGAAACCTATCGATGAATAAAATGATTTGGTTTAATATTTGTTTTTTTAATATTGGTGATTTACCAGAATATCTTATGCTGTGGCGAAAAAATTTGCAATTTGATGAATAAATTAACTAATTTGTTATCAAAATTGCTAATTTTTTCAGTCTGATGCATTGCTGGCGACAGCTGGAATCAGCATCAGACTGACATTGGGACATACAGTTTTAGTATCTACCCTATGTTTTCATTATCTGCCTTACCTTTTCCCAACTATGTAGGGATCGGCTTCCAGTCTAATCGGATGCAGCTGAACACCAGTATTTTACATAGAGCGACTGCCTATCGGACCTCCACAACCCAGTTACTGGGTAACACGATACTCCTTGGTATGACTGGTTGTCAGACTTTCGGGCTTCTGACATCCCGTAACGAATGTCAAACATGTACAAATGACAGCCGGGACCAACGGCTTAACGTGCTTTCCGAGGCACGGAGAGGTCTCGGTATGTAATGGATGGTCACCCATCCACGGATCGACCTCGGCAAGCTTGCTTAACCTTGAAGATCGACCCATGCCGCTGTTATTATTTAGCCATGAACCCTCTATCGACCCTCTATGTATTATACGTATGTATAATAAGCGATGCAGTTGCATTTTCGTCTACACTCCTTGAAAACAGAGTTTTGACTGTCATTTCTTAGCAAGCGGCATGATAGGACCACCCGATACGACAATCTACTCCTTATAATACACAAATTATTCTTACAATACAATTCGAGGTGTGCCATTCAGCTATACATTTGAAAGACCATCAATATTACAAATCAATAAAATGGATTTATTTAATCATTTCTGAATAGGACTCTGTCCGAAATACCAAGATGTTTTAGAAATGATTTATCATCTATTTTAATCATTCCTTGAAAGGTCTTGTTGTAGATTCCTTATTATAGTAGAATAAACACCTAGGTGTGACTAACATTAACCTAGGCACTGGTTTTGTCTCGCGGTTTGCATGGCATTGTAAACTTGTCTAGAATTGCTTTACAAAGGTGTTAAACAGGTTTTACTGCGAAGCTCCTGTTAAACGAAAGGTAGGAGTTATGAGCTGTTAACAAAGAATCTATTTGTTTCGTTGGTTGCCCGGTTAAATGGAAATAAACCTTACACTTACTTACTACTTTGTAGGTCTAACCTAGGGTTGCCAACCCTACTATATAGTATAGTATCCTGCTATATAAGAGGCCTAAATACTATATTTGTAAAGAAAAAATATAGTAGGCGAAACTACAATATTTTTATTTTTATACAATTTGACGAGATGATCGCAATAGGGCCAATGGCCAAGGGGCCAAGGGGTATTGAGGGAGAGGCAAGGTTCGCCCACTCGCGCCCCTAGTCGCCGCAGGAGACGCCCCCGGGCGTCGGGAGTCGCAAACCGATTTCCGGCCAACGTAGGCGCGGGCTTGCGGACGGTGAGCTATGGGTAGCTCGCCGTCCGATTAGGACCAGGCCCGGGTCAACGGCGCGTTGTGTTACACGCGCGCCTCAAAGAGATGTCAGCACCAACTGACGGGGTCCTTTAGGGCCAATGCCTGCCGGGGAGCGGGTTGCGAGTTGTCCGAAAGGGATATTGTGGCCCCGGCACACAGGCAAAGGAAGGAACATGGGTCGGTTTTAGTCAGTAAAAGTCTGACACGCCCTCGCGCTCCACCCAGAGCGGGAGAAGTTATTTGAAAATTTTTTATTTTCCCAACCAAAAAAAAAAAAAAGGAGGTTGGCAGGGACATTGACGCGAAAATTGTTACCATGGATTCAGTACATGATTCTGAACACAATTGCGCTGAAATTTTACGTCAGTAATTTAAAAAAAAAATCTGCTGTTTCATAGAAAAGTGCAATACGCTACGCGGTCAAAATGTATGGAATAGCTGATTTTTTTTTTAATAACCGGCGACTAAGTTGACTAAGTTTTCTCACGATGTTTATGCTTGACTGATGTCAGTAATGTCCAAGATAAACTAAGAAAGTACATAAATGAATTCATGAGAATTTAAATCATCGTATAGAGGCTGAATTCATTAGCGTCAATTTTAATGTTTCTTAGCAGATTACTAATAAATTTTTTTACAAAGTCTTCAACATAAAGTTATTGTAAATCAAGCCATCTATATACAATCCTGTAAACAAAGTCTTTTACTACCACTTCAGTTCCATTACGACCTAGGTATTGTTGACCAACATCCCATCTACCATATCAATGATTAGTTCATGTATCCATTAATATTTGCTCGTTTAATTAGCGTAATATCTTATCAACTCCGCATGCGATCTCCATGCATACATAGTTACCTGCAAATGTATGTACACATTGTATGTATATGTATAACTTGGAGTACTTCGACAGTGTTAATAGTCAAACATAGTGATGATACTGATACAGTTGAATATTAATTTGTAAATGTATCTGCATAGTCAATTGTTTACATTGTCACATCTTATCATCCGTGGCAGACATTTGAGTGGTTGTGTCTGTAAACGGGACATTATGTTATTTACCTAATGACGAGTTATTTGTAACGCGTAGGTTTATTTGGTCTAACATTATATACGATCGTCGTGACTGATTTACATAATTAAGGCGACGATAACCGACTTTTAATCATTTTATACTGAAGATCACGTCTAAACGAGTACCATAGTGTTAATGATTTGAAAAAAAATATACGTAAAATTCGAGTATTTTCTTAATGTATTAATATTTTAGATTATGTTTATATTACACAGTGAAATTAATTTGTAAAATTATGTCTAACGCGGATAAAAGACAGAGAATCACGCAAAAACTATCAAGCGTATTTTTCTGAAACTTTAACCATTTTTAAGATAATTTAATTATTGATCTTTTAGTATACGTGTCTTATTAAAATACCTTTTGTTTTATGTATAATATATTAATAATGCGTCTAATTTGGGACAGCACTCCTTGATGGGCGAGTCATATTACTGACTGGACATATGGAGCTCAGCACACAACACGCAAGCTAACCACTCAAGGTCACTGGCATATATCTGCGTCTTAAGTTAGTATTATTGTGCGGTAAAAGTTAGATTGTTTATGAGGTCACGTTTGTATAGACTCCTTTTTGGGCTTAATCAAAAATTATTTTTGCTCTTTTCGTATTTTTGTTATTTCCTTTTTTGATAATATCTAAGAAGGTCACATACTAGTAGTGCTTTGCATACCAAGTTTAGATTTATATTTTTTTAAGCAGTTTAGATTGTCTGAAGTGACTATTAAATTTCCATGTTAGGGTCAGTTCACACCGAGACGTGACGCGAAGCAACGCTGCGCGCACTTTTGAAGATAGTGATACAAAATATAACTTTATTTACTACACATTTAATTGAGATAATTCGAAATTTTTTCGCGGCGTCACACTACGCCGCGCTGCGCCTAGAGATGCCTCGCGTGTAGCGCGACGTATCACGACGCAGCGCGACGCATCACGACGCAGCGCTGCTTCGCCGGAAGGCGTGGCATGCAAGAGCGGCGCGCGCTGCGCCTCGCGAAGCCGCGTGACGCAGCGCGACGCAGCGTGACGCCGCGAGGCATCATCCGCTTAGCCTTTTCCCAACGGCGTTGGGGTCGGCTTCAAGTCTAACTGAATGCAGTTGAACACTAGTATTTTATATGGAACGACCGCCTATCTGATCTCCATAACCCAGTTACCGGGTAACTAGAGCTGAATATTTTTTTTTTTAAAGTTCAATTCAAGTTTCTAAGATCAAGTAGTGAAGCTGCAAAAACGGTTGTCATAACATCAAGATATCTAACAGAAATTACCATTGAACGTTCAAAGCCAAGATTCTCGGATATTGAGGCTTCCATGTTTTGAATCATCCATCAAGTTCATACAGTAGACTATTTGAGGGATTCCACAACATTATCTCGACAAACATTGATATTCACATTGAGCTCAGGAGACTCGATACCTTTTATCTTTACCTAGGAGGCTTTCTAGGTAATTTTTTCGTCTGCCGCATATACATTTGATCGAATCTAGGTAAAAGCAATACGCAAATGGAATCCATATTCTAGATACAAATTAAATTGAATGGAATACGTAGAACCAACTGAACAAAAACAACTTAAGCTTCAGTAGGTTCATCTATAAAGGCAAGCAAGTAATGAATAAGCTAATAGTACATGAAATATTGCAAAGCCGTACTCAATTGAATGAAATGGCACATGTTTTTGTCATGTTTTTCACAAAGCTTATACGTGAAACCGTCTGTTTGTTTGTCCATCAGTTAAAAGGGACTCCAGTGTGGATTCAGTGTTAACGGTGGCTATGTAAAGTTGACTGTGAAAGTCACATCTGGCTTTTGAAGTTCAGAAGTGCGTCCGTCGTAAATACATTTGACGTTGTAGTTACTAACAAGTCTCTTGTTTTATGAATGTTTGAATACTTTGTTGTATCTTGAAGTAAAGGTAATATTGATAGGATTCCGATCATCCCTAGTGAACATAAACTGACGTTGTTTAGCTCCTTTCCCGTTTTCGTTATCTTGCTTAATATCATTAATCATTTTATTTCAGAATTAACTTCTACCCACGACTTCGTCCGCAAACCAACCTCAACGCAACCTTCCTCAAGAATTGGGCCATCAATGCAAAAATTGTTTTTCAAATCCAACTGGTAGTTTCGGAGATTACCCCCTACATTCAAACAAACAAACAAATTATATCTCTTTAAATGATTAAATATAGTATAGATAAATGTCGTAGTATCGCTCTAAAGTGGTCCGTGCTGGCCTTAGCAAACTTTTGCAATGCATCAGGTAGATGCACTGCAAAAGCGAGGCAACCCCAACAGCATCCTAAAACCATTCATACACATATATAATTAATTCTGAAAGTGCCATGATAGTGTTTTAAAACTTTTTTACTTCTATAATGATCTTCTATGATAATCGATATGTTAGCCAATATTGACGTTTAAAACCAATCTTCATACACTTTGTGGAAACTAACAAAGATATTTCAGTTGATTACTCGACGTTCATCCGAGATAAGTATCGAAGTATATTGCGTTGTAAGTAAGTGGATCGTTTTGTGCGGCTGCCCGCATTGCCCTTTGTATATGACGTTGCCCCGGTGTCTGCCACACCCGTGTTGAGTAAACAGGGCAATCAAACGTGCCGACTGGGATCCCTCGAGAATCGTGCGGACGGATTTTTACTTAAGTGTTTTTGCATCTCTGCGAATTGAATATACGGGAATTGGTTTTTAAGTTAAAAATGTGTCTTACCTGCGGGGTTTTAACGTTAATTGAAACTGATACGAGTATATCAACTCGTATTTTCAAATAAGGTGCCGGATATCAGCTGTAGGTACATACCATTTCTTTCACGAGTACGTCCACCGTCCAAAATCTGAGTCAGGAATTGATTGATCCACAGTTTGCCTGATAGATAATTACAAGTAAAAAAATACCAGAACCGATTGTTTTAATAAACCTTTCAACCGAATTTTAAGTATGAAGTGTGCTTAAGAGGCGCCTAAAGGTCCACTAGCGCCACTCTTTAAAAAAAATATTATCTCGTGACTGAGAAGGAATTATGAATAACGGCTAGTAAGGACCCTCGGTAAGTGTGTTTAGAATTTTCTAATACCTTTTATAAAGTTTCATATTGAGATACGGAGCAACAAAATACGATCTAGAGGAATGTGGCCGCTTTTCTTTAGATCGTATTTTGTTGCTTCGTGTCTCAATATAAAGCTTTATAAAAGGTATTAGAAAATTCTAGACACACATACCGAGGGTCCTTATTAGCCGTTATTCATAATTCCTTCTCAGTCACGAGATAATATTTTTTTTAAAGAGTGGCGCTAGTGGACCTTTAGGCGCCCTCTTAACTGCTTACTCCCTAACGCTGTTGTAACAAGATTCGATAACGAAACAAGTGGAAGCTAGTATTAACATACCAATTTCAACAATTCATACGAATATACCTATACTAAAGTTAGTATGTTGCGGAAACCCGCAATCTTTTGAATCAAACGAAATTCAGAGCTTTGCTGTTTGCCAAACAATTTTCGTGTTCAAAAAAGAAGGAATGACTAACTGTTTGTGGATTCATTTCACACTTGGTTTCCTACAGTTTTATTCACTGCAAAGTCTATTCATACTTTAGTTTGGCTGTGGGAATTTATATTTGCGCATATTTGCTGTTGGTAACTTTAACGTTGCCCTTGTTTTGAAATTGTAACCTATTTAAATTTTATTTATTTATTTGTTACTTACTACTCAAGGTCATATGAAATAATTGCATTTCCCCTGGAGGTAAGGGACAGTAGCTACTTAAAGTAGGTATGTATAGTATGAAAATGTGATACGTACCAACAATAATTAACCCAAGAATGCTGTAAAAATTCCATTGCCTTTGCACTTATTACCAGGCTTCTGACGCAATCGCAATAAATCTAATAATGCTGATAGATTCACCGCTTACAGTCGACAATCAGACACTTGTAACCTGTCACTACTTCCACACAATTCTGTTCTCTCTCACATTACACGTGCGTGCGACAACGCCGACGCACAATGACGTCACGACCTGAATGCATTAGAGGGTTTTACTGCACAGGCTTTGATGGAGCGGATGCATTAAGTTGATTCCATCGGGTTTTCTGTGCGCAAAATGAACGTGAATGCCCTATATTTCACATGATTTTACATACCTAGCTGAATAATTATTCATTAAAAGCTTAGCACAGAGGGAACTGAATACATACATACCTAGAAAGAAAGAAAGAAATAAATTTTATTTGCTCGGACATGTGTATACATACAGAATTAAAACAATAAATACATGCAAGATCTTAAAATATGAGTGGCTCACGACATGTCTGCCATTTTTCATGGCGTGCAAATATTCAGTACAAATTATTATTATTGAATTGATTAATAACTTTTACACTTATGCATTAAACAATAATAACAGTTAAATAAATTTATTCTATTCAATCATTTACATTATCCAATTATTTATTATTATTTTTCATTGTCTATTAATACCAATTACAATTATCGCCTAGAACATATTATATCTATACTTACCTACTAATATGAGTTGGGACATCGAAGCATCGAAATCGGGCATGACCTTATTGTTACTACTCTTATATGCCATCACTGCTCCTGAAACGAACTATTTCCATTTCAGAACTATACAGTGCAATAAAATCATAAAGCTCTTTACAACTTTCCTGCTCAAACTGAGGCTAATTAGGTCAGAAATACATCGCTTTTTACAGCGGTCTAGCGTAGCCAACAGAAACAGCTAAACTACTGCTTTGTGAACTGCCACGGGCATGCTATGACGTCGACGCAGTATGAATTGACTGCCTCAACTGAGTTAGTTCCTAGTTTGTTACTACTGTGATTTGCAGAAAATATTTCAGTTTTATAGTTAATTTAGGTGATATTCTGGATATAGCAAGTAAAATAAAAAATAAATAGGTAAATGGACAGTACACCTACTACTTCCTACGATCCCGTACCAGCATATGTTCTATAAGAAAAGCTCGTGTCGAGCTCAAAAGATTAGGCAGTTAGCAAGGATGGTAGAGAGACTGCTCCTGACATGCTCAAAAGATTAGGCATCTAGCAAGGATGGTAGAAGGACTACTCGTGTCGTGCTCAAAAGATTAGGCAGCTAGCAAGGATGGTAGAAGGACTGCTCGTGTCGTGCTCAAAAGATTAGGCAGCAAGCAAGGATGGTAGAGGGACTGATCGTGTCGTGCTCAAAAGATTAGGCAGGTAGTAATGATGGTAGAGGAACTGTTAAGTATCGGGAAAGTTCTTTTAATGCAGCCTATATAAAAGGGTATAGTGATTATGACCAAAAAAGTTTGAAGGTCGCCTATCTCATTGATCTACTGGTCGCAAGCACTTCTGCGGAGGTCCTGGGTTCAATTTCCGGGTCGGGCAAAGTGTTAATGGGTTTTTCCGTCCGGAATTTCTCTGTAGCAGTCCGGACTCTGGAAATGAGCCAGGTTCATGTCAAAAGCTCGCCCCCTTGTTACATGGGACTTAAACATAACTGGTGAAATGTGGGTGTAAACTCTGCCTAATCCTTCGAGCAATCCAGGCGTGATGTTATGTTAAGTGTAAGTTTGAAGGTGAAGGTTTAGGGGATAGTCATATAATTTTGACGTTCAAAAAGTGCTTATAGGTATTTCATAGAAATTCATAGAAACCAGTCGTGTCGCGGCGACACGTCACTTGCAGTTGCCGCCTGCGGGTCGGCTACGGAATACCTTTAGTCTTTCGATGAACGATTTTTTAAATTTAATTAAGTAAATTTTCAATGTAAACACCTACCTAGGACGGTAGGAAAATAATATTATTTTCTTAAACCAAAACTTATTATTGCAAACTCAATCAAAACCTCTAAAGGCAGGATTTAATTCTTAGTGATAACAATACCGGTTCAATTATGAGACTACTGTGCTAGTCGGAAACTAACTTGATAACAGTTTGTTGAGAACAATCGCTTTTACCCTCCTATCTATACCATAAGGTATTGTTTAGACGGGCCACTGTTTGCCGGCGGCCACTTGACTGTTTTGTTGCGAACGATTGTTTTCCATCGTCACGATCTGAGATTGCTTTTTTCCAAGTCGAACGTATGGCAATAGTCTCTAGTCTCGCCCTATGACATGGGACTAAGACATAATTGGCGAATTGTGGGTATACAATAGGCACACCACTGCCCAAACTTTCGCGGAAACAAGACCTTATTCAAAATGATGTTCCAATTCGAAAGAATACGACCGTCATTTATGGGCCTCATTAGTGAACTTCCGCTCGTTCTATCTGCAAAATCATAGGTACTACTTCAAAAGTCGCGATGTTTGACGTTCAAAAGTGCCCCCTTATGTGCCTAGTTGAAATAAATTATTTGACTTTGACATTGTATTTGTCTAAGACTTCTTCAATTTGACATCCACGGTGCTTGTGGCGCTGATGATTTTCATCCGTCACAATAATATAAAATTATGATCTGTTTCCCAAAAATATTCTGTCTGTGTATTATATGTGTATTTAATTATCTAACAATAATTATAATATTAATGTAATTTAAATTTTTGTATGTTTCAGTCCAGTACTTACCCCACATGTTTTACATTAAGTTGAACTGTATCATCGACGATATTTACTATTTATTTTTTTAGTTTTATTGCTAAAAACTTAGCACACTTGCTTTTCCAAATTCACTTTAGACATTGGCAGAATGGTCGGCCACGGTTTTGTCGGTGTAACATGTTCCACTTCTCTTTCTTATTGAGAGCCAGTTCTTGAACTTATTAAACATTGTGACCTTAACTAAATAACTTTAATTTGTAAAACTATCGAAAAAGTTGTGGCTCAATATCGTTATAAAATCTATTCTTTTTGAAAATTTGCCTTTACACTTTCTGTAAACGTAAATTTTAGCTAATTAAAATTTACAGAAAGGTTAAAGGTAAAGTCCCACCCAATCTGTGTGTGACCTGTATATATTTTTTGTTAATTTGTATGAAAAAGCTGTGATAGAGATGAAATTACATGAATAACCTTTCTTCCTATTTGAATTATTGTCAAGCCAAACTAAATCTCTGAAAAGTTGATCCCTCGTCTCCCGTCTGTGTTCCGTTTAAACCACACCGCCTGCGTTCGGCGTCATCTCAGTTTAGATATTAGCTTAGGATAACTTGTATTAAGACGCTTTTGCGATACGCTTAGTGTTACTGTTGAACTTGTGTACCATGGTTTACGTTTAACTTTTCCTGGATTAACTCAAACAAAGAGATTATCGATAATGATATATTTTTATTATAACGTTTTAAAATGAGAAAGTATTATAATGTGAATCAATGCACATTGAATACACAGATCATATATATTCAGGAGACTTATAGCCCCGGAAAAGGTAAAATAAAATGGTCCTTAGTTTTACGAGTATGAAATCAAATCTAATCAAACGATGCGACAGCGTTGCGTTGCGTTACATTGTGACAATCCATTTGAAACATAAATACTGACACGTATTGTTGTATAGATAGTGCTAGCAATCGTCGAAGACGCGCTCAACTCCGCTCCGCTCCGTACTAAAGTACAGTTTACAGTACAGTAATCGCGGAGTGGGGCGCGTCTTCCTCGATGGAATTATCCCTATCAATCTCCGTTCTTATCTCGAGTAAGCTATTTTATTTTAGTGGTCCTTTAATTGTCCTATCTACATACTTCCATATCGATCTTACGTTCTCATTGAAAACTATTAACCACATCGTACACGTCGAAACTAGCGCTTACAATACAACTCCCAGAGGACAGAGTTCGAGCAGATACCTCATAACACCTACGACCTACGTGGTTTGTCAAAGAGCTGTTCTCTGTAGCAAACTCTTGACCCAAACGCTTCACAAGAGCCTCTTGAGATGTCGATTGATCCTTTAGCTATTAGAACGTTGGCCGTCACGATAATCGTCATTACATAGGACTATTGCCGAATTTGGTCGTGTGAAAATGGGCTGGTACTTTTGTCACGTTTTTGAGTGGATTGGCTAGGTTAGATTTTAATCTTCTTAGCTATTTACGATCAGAGAAGATTGGTGTAGGAGAAGAATAAGCAAGATCTTTTGCTGTTTGTAGCAAAAACGAATAGTCTACTTAGCAGGGATAATATAAGTTGCATAAAATAGTTTCTAAACCATTTGGTATTTTAAGTGTTTCTCTGTTATGTCCTAACACATTCAACGTCAAGATTTATCATTTTTTATTATTAATCATTTCAAAATGAGCACTGCCCCCCATCAATACTTTAGAAAAGTTGTTCTTAATTGACATTCAGAAAATGCTCCGAAATGATCAACGAAAACGTGCCAAAGGCAACACAGACATTATGAGTCCGGTGATTATAATTTTATTTACTTTTTATCGCAAACAATAAATTCGAAAGTTAACTCAAACCTTCGGCTTTAAAGTTCAAAAAATTATTATTGGCCTGTTAAACGAGACACAATAGATAGGTGGACTTCTGATAAGTCTTATTTGAAAGAGTTATACGTATTATAAGTTTTTGTATACAAATAAGTTAAATGGTCAGTGGCTACATTGTATACTTACAATATTCTATATTTTTTATTAAATTTGATTTGTTACAGCTGTTGTGTCAACCATTGTAATTTGGTATAAATAGGTTTTTATTTTTATTATTTTATGTATCTTTTAAACTTATACATTATTTTCTTTTAATTTTGTGAATGTGAGAACATTGTAGACATAACAGACTGTAGATCTGTGGAACATTTTATATTTTGCTAAGTACCTGGTACATGTTGATGGGCCTACACTGTCCTCTCATAGTATACGAGTAGTTGATCAAAGCTTTAACACTATATATTTTTTTTTTTTTTAAACCATTTACTTTTAAAAGAGTAACCGTGGAGTTTCTTGCTGGCTCTTCTCCATAGGAAACGACCAATTGGAACCGTGCACCTAGCTTCTGACGTTTCATAAGTGCCCTTGTAGGTTTATGTGAAATAAAATATTTTGAATTTTGCTATGTGTCTAATATACAAAGGTTTTTTCAAACTAGGATACCAGCTAATATGTAAAAAAAAAATTGTTACAGAGAAGGATCAGTGGGCCGTGAAAACAATATTTGTTCTAGCACGGAAATTAAAGCCGTCGAAAGCTCAGGACGTACACAATACAGACTCTTTTGTGTAAAATGGTCCAAAATAACTGAATGATAGCTTTTTATTGTCACTTGATATACAACGATAAAACCACTTACCCTATAACACAGAAATCTGATTCTTTTTGACCAGTCATAAACAGAATGTTTTTTTTGTAAATGCCAAAAGATCAGATGATAACAGTTATAAAAATATATGCATCTTCAATTTGACAGATAAATAAAACTGGCGAAAATATGAACAATATTAAAAATGCGAGGTTAGGTGACTGAGTCAGAATAACCTGCTATTCTCACTTTGTGTAAGGTTATATCACTATGCAAAATGTATTCAAGACAAACATAAATGTCTGAGTCTTCCTTATTCCGTAAACGCATTATAATGAACAAAACAGGATTTGGTACTTTGTAACATGTATAGTTTTGTTATAATAAGTACCTATTTTGTTGTCTAAATAAAATGCAGTACCTTGTAGGATTTACAGTGTTTTTAATTATTACAAGTAGGTGAAAATAATAATTTTAATTTTTAGTAAGTTAAGTTGATTTGAGCTCGATCTTTAGTAAGCTCTGTTACGTTTATTACGGTATATTTTTTAAAATAAATATCGCGTATTACCTTATTGTTAACGTATCAAGCATCGAGTAAAGACAATCAATTAATTACCGATATATTGTTGCGAGACTCCTGGGCAAATCTGGGGGCGCGCCAAGGTGCATCAATGTATATTAATTTATAAAACATTGGGAGTATTCAATTTACTATAGAGGGAAAATTAAAACCACGTATGCGATTTCTCAGAAAAAATCATAATTAAAAAGTTATTAAAGTCGGTATTTTTCCTAGATCAAGATTCTAGTTGATACATGACTACATTAGGTACTCCAAAAATAAAGTCTTTGTCCAGCTTTTATTCTCGATCAGCGTGAAAGATTACTGCGTGAGCAATTTAAATATTATAATTAGGTCGGTTTATTGATTACATTACCTTACAAATAATTCTGTCATAGCACGTTCCGTAGCCGACGAAAATAATGATTATGTTATAAGATAAGTACTGACACTTACAAATTGACATCTAGCGGAAGTAACGAACGACAAAACTACGAGCATTATGTTGATACAACAGTCAATGTGGCCGTATTACACTATCTAATAATCACGAGAATTAATGATTTGGAAAACTACAAGCCCTTTATAGACATGTATCATATTCCCACCTGTCTAAAACTAGACCATTTTGCTTTTAAAATAGTGTTCACATTGAGCTAAAAATTGCCTGTGCTAACATATAAAGTTTTTTTTTGTCGCCTGTACCGTTCACGCTAACCATTTTTAGGGCACAATAATACACGAAACAAGAGTTTAATGCGATTGATAAGGGCCCTGATGTATGAACAGGCCTCGATAAATAATTCATTCGCACAGTGGAGCCAAAAATACACTTTTTGTTAGGACATTTACAAACGAAATACATTATACGCTCAAAGATATAAATAAATCATTGAAAACGTGCTTTTATCTAATAAAAATTAAATAAATTTGACAAAAACATGTCACAGCAGTTAGCTAGGGCGAAAAATGTAAGGAATTAATTAGTATTTTTATGTGACCATGTGTGACCCTGTTACAATGGGTACAACAAGTTATGAGCGATAATTGGAGAACGAATGTTTTATTTGGAGGTTCTTAAAATTTTGTCACAATAATTGGTTGAGAGTTGAATATGTCCTGATTAATAATGTTAAGTAATTATTATCTATCATTAAGTTGACGTTGATTATTTTGTAGGTATAAAAAGTTTGTTATTTTATTTCGTTGAATTTATACGTCAAGCCCTATAAGCTTGAGCGAATTTATACTTATCACTTCCCTTATAAGCTGATCGGAATCACAATGTGTAGCAGTATTAGCGTAGCGTGCACAAACATTGCTTGTAGCCACATGTAGCAGTGACGTGCTTGGTTTAAAGATGGGATGAGAAGATTAAAGATAAAGGCCTATTTACAACACATACAGTAGCAAACAAGGATTCGATTGCTTAGCATTCGGGAATCAAGTGTTGTGCTCGTGATGATACTTAATTTGATAGTAAGTTGGGGAAAAAATCGTGAAAATAATAATATACGAGTAATATAATATTGTATCTGCGTTATTAAATTACTAAATATGTGGCTATTATTTTTGGTGCAGAAAAAGTGACCTACCAATATTTTACCTAATGTTAAGCGGTCAGTGTAGGTCAGCAATGATGCACCGTGCACACTTGTTTAAATGGATCCTGAATTAAATGCTCCTTTGTGTACCTACTTAATTACTAACTATGGGGGTCTAGGCATTGTTACTACAGAGCATGTAAAGTAACTATGGATTACAGTAAAGACGTGTAGGTAAGTGGCGTAACCAATTGTTTACCAGGATTATGAAGAATATCATTTATGACTTTATCCAATGTGACTTTTTCAATTCATATGTACTTTCTAAGTTTATCTTGGACATCACTGACATCGGTGAAGGAAAAATCGTGAGAAAACCTGGACTTATAGTTAATAATAAGTCTGAAATCGCCAGCCTGTCTTGAACAAGCGTGGTGATCAATGCTCTAGCCTTTTCTGTATGAGCTTTCCTTCTCTGTATGGGAATAGGTATTTGCTCGTGCAGTGGGTCAGTAATAGGCTGGTATTATTATACTTTATAACCGTTGATGGTCACGATTATTGGGGAAACGATGTTCAGCTGTAAACGTACAAAGCCAATATATTGATGAAGCCGAATAATGACGCAAAAACTCTAAACACAGCCCAAAAAACAGATATAAAAAAATCGACAATACAGACAAACAATTTTTTTTCTCTAAAACACCAGTTAAAAGTAAATATCGGGATCGTTAGCCAGAACGTAACCCGTTCACGTGTTAGTGATCGTTTGAAAACTCCTGTAAACACGTAGCCAACAATAAAGCTAGTTTGACGTTCTGTCGTGGGTAATTGATTTACGTCCGCGTGTGGCTGGTATTTACGACCCGAGCTATCGGACGTGTAATGGTATAACGTTGTGGAACTATGAGCACCTGGTTTAGTTATTCGTAGGGTTAAAGGGTGTGGCGTGAAATATCGAGGTTGTTTTACATAAATATTTTGGACAATTGTGAGATATGAGTTCAATGAGCGCAATAAGTTGGGACCATCCTTGGATAACACTTTAATATCTATCTATCTAGATTTTGATTCGTAAATAACACTATTTATATATTTTTTTTAATTGGTTTTTATTTTAAGGCTGTCGGAATTATTGTCTTTAGACAGAAGTCTGTGTCGTAGGATACGTATTATACTACACATGAATATCTAAATGAAGCGCTTAGCATCCAGAATAATAGCAACTGCTAATTTCGCAGGAGATGTGTTTCATGATCATCATCAGCATCAGCCTATAGCAGTCCACTGCTGCACATAGGCCTCTCCAACTGCACGCCATTCAGCTCGATTCTCGGCAACTCTCATCCAGCTGCTACCAGCCACCTTGCGAAGAACGTCGCTCCACCTAGTCTGAGGGCGTCCTACCTTACGTTTGCCGATTCGCGGCATCAAGAACATGTCTACCCCAACGGTCATCGGTTCTACTCAGCTCAGCTTGCTTATTCTGTGAGCTATGTCGTTAACTTTGGTTCTCTGGCGGATCACCTAGTTCTGGATTCGATTCCTCAGAGAAACTTCAAGCAAAGCCCGTTCCATAGCTCGCTGAGCGACCTTGAATTTATGGATCAGCTGTACCGTGAGTGTCAACATGTCGGCTCCGTAAGTCATAACAGGCAGGACGCATTGATTGAAGACCTTCGTCTTTAGGTTCTGTGGAATACGCGACGAAGCCTACCAAACGCTGCCCAGACCAGCTGAATTATTTTGTTAGCCTCCCTCTCAAAGTTGTTCTCACCAAACTGCAGACTTTGCCCGAGGTAAAGGTATTCTCAAACAACCTCGAGAGCACCGCCATTGACAGCAATCGTTCCCGGAGATATGTTTAATTCCTACAATTCGCGATACCTACCCTTGAAATTGTTCTCGTTCAAGAACTAGTAACTTAACAGCATAATGACCTAATTAAGAAATTACAAACTAGCCTGTCAATTATAATAAGGATTATGGAAATAAAATCCATGATTTGTTGTTGACACTGTTTATCGATGCAGCTTTAGTATTCAGCACTGGATTTTTATGTTGTCATGAATATTCATTCAATTGCAGTTCAATTCATATCACCGACAAAGTAACAAAAAGACACACGAATAAAAAATGAAAATCTATAGACCGACAGGAATTCTATTGAAAATTAGCAGTCGCATAAAGTTTTAGTGGAATTCCTTCGACCACTTCCGTTCGGATATGAAACTTGTGTTAATTTATTATGTAAGTGCAAATACCTTGCGTGATTCAAATTCGTTCCGTAACATTTCATAGAAATATTAATGAACACATTTAGATATTACGGAGTCGATAGAATAGGGCTCGGAGTTGGCATGAAAAGTCATGTCTTGGTGACAAATGTGCGTTTCGAGTTATGCGTTTTGGTGTTCGCCTTTGTAATTGTCGTATTTTACTAAGAATTGTTAGTTGTTAGTTTTACTTAACCAGCATAATCTTAACAATTAATTTTGTTAAACCTATTCTTTGAAAATACGATAACATTCATTTGCAATTTCCGTGGTTCCTAAGTAAATTCGCTAGGGTTTCGCCAAGGGACAGTGTTAGGACCTATAGGTAACGGACTAATGAGTAGGCATTTAATTGGCTTTTATATTTGTATCCCAGCTCTTATTTATGTTTGAAAGAGTTTGTTTGACGAAAATTCAATTAATTGAGAATCATAATTACCTTTTGATTTGCACGACCCTAAAGTAAAGACTTAGGCTTTATGACACGACTAACAAGTAAATTAACATGTTGCTAATCGCTTTTTGCACGCAAGTCGTAATATAGTTATCTACGGACACAATCATTACGAATACAACAGAGTTTTAATATTCGTGTAGAGGAACACCTACACAGAATACGTGTATGTGCATTTCATATAATACAGACGGTTCAAAAGCGACGTGTGAATTAACGTTACGTGCCCGATGTCCAGCTCAAAGGTCCAGTCGCGTTGACTAAGATCTTAGACCCCTCCCCACGACATTAACCTCGACGACTGACTCCCACAGTATCGCTCGATATTTCGCAACCTTATTATCATTGCGATTTGGAAAGGCACCTAATATAGGCAGGATTTCCTATTATACTATTACAGTATTATCCGTCTAGATAAATCGGAAACGATCGGAAACAGCACGCCCGTTTGATATTGACAATTATTTCGCGTAACGAATGGCCTGTGTCGAAATTCAACGTGCACTATTGGCGTGCTCCTAGGATTTAAATCTCGGACATGATTGCGTTAAAGAGATAGGTACATGGCTTAAGATATCGTGCTTTACGAGCCGTTGTTAAGTTTCGCATGCTCTAAATTATTAAAATTTATTTTATCACCCAGTGTTATTTGCTGATAATTACGGCGGCACTCAATTGATTTCGAACAGCGAGAGAAAAACAATTGCGTCGTTGCGGTAAATTGCTGTAAAGTATATATATACAACACTAGTTTTGTATTAATGCATTTAATGTTTGGCATTTCATTCGTTCCCGCAGGCACCTGCCTCGCGGTTGCGCAAGCGCGCGTCGCTATGCGACCGCCACCGCCTCTCCTACTTCCAAAGCACGTGCTATTCAAATTGAACGTTCCAATTTTAATTTCACATTCCGTGCGGCTGTTAACTGAATGGCAGACAGTGATTCACTGTTGACAACTAACTGCTTTTTGCAATAAAACTTGGGCTTGTTATGCACGTGTCACTCCCGTATACGGTAGGACGTATATTTGAATATAAACGCCAGATTTAGAACAATTAAGAGTCTGATAAACTCTTTATGGTAATTGTTTTCTAGGTATAGACATTTATCTTTATAACTAAACTTATTGATATCTCAGCTATTGTCAGCGGACTAATGGTTGAGCTACAAGCTCACAATATAAGATAGTATCTACGTAATTGTATCGTGCTGGTTCAGGGTAAAATTCCTAACGCCCGTGTAACCATTATATGATCAAATATTATGACATTATGACACACAAATCCTAAATAATTTGTACTTTGACTTTAGGCTTGAAACTGGAACAACTGGGTGTTGCGAAACCACAGCTATTAGGGTACCCGAGAACCCGCACAACCTTGATAGAGCGCCTGTTACTTAATTATTATGCCAGCCGAATTTAATAGAGGTATATTTTTGTGGTTGAGATAACATTCTGAATCAATAGTTCCAGATTAACATTCATAATTTAGTATTATTGAACATTAAAGGTTTATTCACGTAGGACAAGTCATTGGTTTTAGACCAAGGCTAGGTTATGTAGGTATATCATGTATGGTTTTATTTTCCACGACTTGTACCTCTTTTTTTTTTTATTGGTAACCCCCATGGATACCTTCCGTTTCGGAAGAACGGAAGGTTATGTATCATATAAGTGTGACTTCTTTCTTCTTTTTCGTGTGGTTAGTGACTAACCCGGTGTCAGAGTTTTTATACCGCCCATGGGCTTCTGACATGGCTTCACATGCCGTCAAGAAATATCTCACAGGCATGCCGGTTGGCTCACGATGTGACGAATAAACGAGATAATTTTCTCATCACACGCATTAAGTAATTACGTTTTTTCCATTACAGTGGCAATGCCTACCTACATATATTATAAACATATTTGTTGCGCAATGACACATCTCCTTTTTCCGCAACTACATCTTATATACGTTGTAAATATGTGATATTTTCTTTTATCAAATTCTTGTATAAGGACTGTTCTAGTTCATTGCTAAAATATACGCAAATCAAGTAAATAGTAGGTTAATCTTTTTTCTGGTTTGACCAGAAAACAAGGCCAGTTCACGATTTACAATCAAACTACAATGAAACTACACCTCACTACGTGCACATATGTTTACAAAACCGGCCTCACGTCACTGTTGACAGTACTATGTCTTGGTTTTTTCTTTGGTGTGAGTTTGTAGGTACTTAAATAAAAAACCTTCAGATTCAAGTCGCAAACTCATCTCAGCGACAATCAATTTAAAAAAAATACAAAACTGAAGGTAAATTTATTACAGGCTTTTTCATAGATTGAGACTGAGATTAGAATGTAATCGTTCGTAGAAATAGAGAGATTGCGCCTCAGAGCTAAAACCTAGAACCGTGTGTAATACAGTCCTCCTTGCTTATGGAGAAAAGGAATGACGTCATGATGAAAAGCGTTATTTGTGACCCCTCGAAATTAAAGCGGTTATCATCTACGTCTATAAGTATGTAGATCGAAACAATTTTTCAACGTGTTTTGTCCTACTGCTAGGCAAAGGTCTCCCACCATTGGTTTTCACCGTTCTCTATCCTTCTCTGGCAAATCTCCCATAAACGCTTCTTGGTCTTCACGCCAGCATTTCTTGCGGCTCCCTAAGAAAGGGCGTCCCTCAGCGACGACCCCCGTTTCTGGCGTGACGACTCTGGCCTATCTATCGTCGCAATCAAAGTCACATTTTTATTATTTTAAATCCAGTCAGATTATTTCTATTCAAATACCACATCTACCAATAACTATTTTTACTTTGCTGTAGCGCCCAAAAGGTGGGGCATGACGTGAAGCAATATAGTCTTTGAGTGACAGGAGGTGCCATTCACAGGTGCGAAGTCTGACGAGATTACTTGAATTATGTAGGTACATAATCAAATGTCAATCATCGAAGTGAATATTCAGTTCTTACTTCATTCATGTTACATTATTTATTTCGTTGCACATTTTGCAAAAGCCGTTGCATTGTTTGTTTAGAATTTGATATTCAGCCAGACGTATCACGTTCATTTCATGGTTAATTGTTCTTCTACTTTTTTTTTTGCTATTGTGCATTACGATCGGAACTGCCGGTCGAATCTGTAAAAATATCACCGTGAAACTTAGATGAAGTGAGCTGTCAGTAATGTTAATCTCTAGTATCCTGCCGGTCGATTTGTGACAGTGACAGCTCACTTCACGCTCACTTCACTTAAGTTTCACGTTGATATTTTTACAGAATCGACCAACTGATGTATGTTTTAAGATCAGTGGGTATTTAAGTACTTTATTACTTTTAGTTTAATAAAATACTGGCAGTCTTAATAAGCCATAATTTACTTCGTATAACGAGCCACTTACCATTTCAAGCATTTGGGAAGGAAAATACAAAATGCGGGACTATTAAAAGTTTAGCTTTAGTAGTAAATCGATTCGGTATTCATAACATTTTCGGCTTAAAGTCAACAGGTGGCCCACTGGTTGGACTTGAATTAAAACTGTTTACTTTTTTGGAAGTATTACGAGAACTTATGTAAGAGACTTAGACAGGAATGCTTAAGGTATAAACGTGATTCAGTAATACTTACTGCGTGTTTGTAACTTTTGTATACTTTTTGTAAAGATAAAAGATGCTGGATGATGTTAAGGATAACACGATGAAGCAATGGGATTAAAAAGAATCTCGTATGAAGAATGCAAATTGATTTTTTTTAATTTCGAAGATTCCTTTTGCTGAGAGAGCCCACTAGCCAAATTTACACGATGTAATTGAATTGCCTGTAGCCTGTGGCATACCTTATGTTGAAGCAACAATTGAAATCGAACTATCTAAACAGTGTTTAGACGATGCAAGTAATTTGTTACTTTAATTTTATTCTACGCCACAGACAAGAAACTTGCATTGTTTAAGTAAGGCTTTACAATGAACTTCCTCATGCTGAACCGATCTCGAACTCAGAAATACCACAGCGTTAAAAGAATATTTCTTCGTAAGTATTTTGGAAAGTGAATGAACGCCAGTACAGCCCGTGAAGCTCCGTAGGGATAGTAGCTGCAGACTGAAGACTGACGACACTTGCATGTCTGCATGCTACGGTAAGTGCTTATTGAAATTCACATCGACTTGCAAATCTGTTCTGTTTTGGGAAATCTTGCTTAGTGTGAAGAAATGTAGTATTTTTGATGGATAAAGAAGGCAGATACTCGTATGGATTCTAAGATCATTTTTTCTAAATTTGACTAGGCCGCCAAAGGACCAACGATCGAATCGGTGCCAGCGCCCACAACCGTCAAGCCCCGCTGTCACGAAATTGACACGCATAGTAGACACCTTTTTGGGTGCCAGCGGTCCTTGACGCTTGGGGCGCGTGGCGCGCTGGCACCAATTCGGTACCGCTGGTCCCTTAACTGAGGTGTTTATGTAATGGAATCAGGCTTGATGTTGCATTATATTTATCACACCTTCTGACTGTGCATATTTTTGTGGAAAGGGAGACCTGTGCTGCATACTGCATCGTAGCTTATAATTAGTTTTTGGCGGAATTAAAACTTATATAGATATTGCTTATCATTTTGATTGAGATTTTATTCAAACGGAGGTTGAACGTCAATCTGAACGTTACGTTTATGCTACGTAGGGATAGGATTGAGCGACGTATGATTCACCTACGTGCTCAATCCTATCCCTAATATAAATGTGAAAGTTAAAGTAAAAAAGATTGAGTAAAAAACATCCAAACACACGTTTGGATGTTTTTTGAACGGCTTAACGGATTTGGATGAAATTTGGCACACAGATAGTTTATAACCTGGATCAACACATAAAATACCTTTCATCCCGGTAGTACATTCCTGTGGGATCGTTTCCGACCTCCACGCGGGCGAAAGCAAGTGAAAGATAAAGCTGTATGAAGGCTAATGCAACATGACAAGTTTGCGGAAGTCTATTCAGCTAATTGATCTGTCTATGTAGCGTCTTAATCATCTTAGAGCTGACACAGTAAGTCAACTATAGTCCCTACCTACTCTTTTGTACGGTCAGCAACAAACCCTGCTACTTTTACACATGATCTAAATTGACACAAAATTATTCGATAAATTGTATTTCAGCATTTCATAATAATAGCTAAGAGATAATATTATTTTAATTTCACTTATTTTTCAATATTTCCCTCAATAATTTAGACGTCAAAAATTAAAGTGTTAATCAACTTTTGTCTTCTTTGTATTCATCAAAAGAATACGGAAATAATAATAATTCCTTTTGTAATTCCGGTCCGTAAACAAATTGTAGCTAGATCGTTTATTTTATTACTTGGAAAACAAAAGTGGGAAAGGTATATCGTGACCAACAAATCTGATAAAGTAAATTACAGTTTTATCTGAAATATAAATAATTTCCTGTTCATAGGTAAGTTTTATTTTTATCTACCGCCTACGGTCCTTTACTCAAGTATTTCACAAATTGTTTATGGTACACCATGATCTAATAAAACAAGGTCTGGCATTCCAGGAGTGACACATGCTTACGTCACTATCCAGTTGCCACTTTATTGCAACACAACACGAATTAAGGAAAGATTTTCGGTCACCATTCTGTTAAAAATATGTGCAAAGCATTTAAATTGTCGTTTCGTTTGTCTAATCAAACGAAACAATTCAATTCAAACATAAACCAACGTATATGTTAATTAAAACCTCATTGTTTTATTGGATTCACACAGGTAATAAAAGTGGTTGGGGAGTTATTATTACAAACTTCTGGTAACACAGATGTGATGACGTAGACTTGTGTCACCCACGTGACCACTGTGTCTTGGAATACCCACATACCTGGCGAAGTATATTACACCACATTATTATACCATGTGGTACACTAGGGCCAAAATGTTCAGCTTTTACCACGCTAAAAAAACTTAATAGAAACATTGGTAAGGTAGGTGGAAATGAAAAGTCCTAGCAACACTTTCATACGAATTTGAAATACTATCACACAGTCATCTTGAATGCTCTCATCGCTCATAAATGTTCTGCTCAAGATATTATTAGTAACGTCTCTGGCGTGAAATAATTATATAAAGTCATAAAGAGGTATACCATACAGGACAGAAAATCTACGGCGAAAACAAACGACGAGGCGAACTTAACACACATAGGTATTAGGCCGCTTGTAGACGCACGTTTTTTCCATCGGACCACGGACCGGGTTCTTCATATTTATATGAGTTGGCCACCGGTCCGGCGTCCGATGCATGTACACACATTCATTATAAACCATACACCACCGCGAATCCGGCAAAAAAACCGTTCCATTGTCCGGTGAAAAAACGGACGTATACAAGCGGCCTTAAATGTTAACCCTATCCTACTGTGTCGCCAAGCTCCAGTGATATATCGGTGACAGCTGTCATTTTGTGTAGAGGTAGGAACTATTCGTGCCAAGCTTGGCTTAGCTTATAAATATGTAAGCGCTCATAAATGCTCTGGCCCAAGCTATCGAATTTCAAAAACTAATGTCTCTGCTAAGAAATTCCAAAATCATAAAGACTCTGGCTATATGTAAGAAGGATATACGAAGAAAACACTTTAATACCCAACTTAACACACATAGGTATTTAATGTTAACCCTATCGTACTGTGTCGCCAAGTTTCGGGTATAGATCGGTGACAGCCGTCATTTTGTGTAGTGGTACCAACTATTCGTGCCAAGCTTGGTATAGCTCATGAATATGTAAGCGCTCATCAATGCTCTGGCTCAAGATATCGAATTTTCCACTTGAACTGTTTTGTTAAGGCTGTTGTGTTATATATTTTGTACCCAACGCGGCAATCGTGTAGGTTTTATAGCTATTTTGATTAAAGTTTGTGTCATAATACATGAGAAAATGGATAAAAATGTGAAATAATTTTGAAAGATTGTTTTCGTTGTGACATAAATATTGATGACACAATGAAACACATTTATAAAAGTAGAGTAGATATTTATTTATAAGTAATAAATGTGCACCATACAATAAAATTTATCAGTGAATTATTCAATTATTTGTAGGTACTAGAAGCTTCTTTCCACACTTTCATTATTCTTTGAAGGTTGCAGTTCAGCAGGCAACTGTAAAAACCAGAAACAACAATTTAGTTTCACACACGTCTATAAAATTCGTGTCATTCATCATAATCACGAGCAAAATCCCTCATACCAAAAACAGCATAACACCAAAAGAAGTCCCGAATAAAAATTAATAAACGCGCACAAAAGTAACTCGCGGCTCTTCGTAAGCCGTTACAGTAACAGTTTAAAAGGATCCCCCCACACAGTCTCATGCATAATTTAAGCCAAATATCGATCTTTCACCAGATTCAAGCAGCGTTCCACTAATAATGGGTATTACGAAGAAATTACGAGCATGCGCGTATAAAATGTGATTTACGATAACTAGGGTGGTTTTTGATGGACAGTTTAATTTGAAGACTTAGGTTGGCGTCGCACTACCATAATAAGTTCGGGCGGCGCAGCGGCGGCAGTGTGATATTTTCAGTAGTGGTAGGAGGGTTGGGTCACGTGGTTGTTAGTAAAATAAGATTGCTCCGAAGGCTCTTGAGTTTTAATTCTGGAAAAGAAAAGAAAAATATATATTTTTAATTTACAGTTTGAATTCTTGCGGTGTCAAATCAACCTTTCGCTCCTGTTTTTGAATAGTACAAAAATGATCCTTCATTTATAATAAAATGTTTGAATTTTTATTAAAATGTATAAATTCAGCGAGCATAAAATAACTACACCCACTGTCGACATCACCACTGGCTTGTTATTTTATTTTTTAAATGTTACTATAGTAATGTAGCCTGAAGCATTTTGTAGGGTTGAAACTGTTATTAAATTCTTATCAAAACTAATAAAGTAAAATTTTACTAAACGTTGTAGATTTTTTCTTTTTTATAATATTCTGTGTGCCTACACACGTCAACAGAAAAAACGGTTACTATTCGCATTTATGAAAGCGTATACACCGTGTTTATATAGGGTGGATTTTTGAGATTGGGCAGTAAGGGCATGTACGTTAACCGTTGTAACTACAGGAAAACGATCTTGGGAGACTATTCTTATTTGAGAAATTTTGATCCCCATTCACAGATTTTGAAGATTTTTTTTTTGACAAAATTATTTTGATGCCAATTGATCCTGTTTCTTATAAGAATTAAAAACTCTATCGGACCAACTTAGGTTAGTAATAGAAAAGTCAGAAATCGCAAAAAAAACTTAAAAAAAATAAGACCGTTTTCCTGTAATTACAACGGTTAATATATCTTACTATCCCATCTCAAAAATCCACCCGGTCCAATTTCGTTCTAAAAGTATTAAACATCTCACGTAAAGTAATTCCCCCCACGAACTTAATTGTATTTAACAACTATAAAACAGGAGAGAACAGTAACTGTACTCCTTCGATATACGATTATAGAGTTCCGAACTCCAACTAGCCACGATAACCAACTGACAATAATTAAGAGCAGTCAAACTTCCCCGGACCATTTTCTTCCGTGTAGCTAGAAACTTTAAAATTGCTTCACCTTGGTTCAAGCGATCTTTAGTTCACGTTGAAAAGATTCAAAGTATGCTTCATTAAAAATGCGTTGGGCATCGACAATGGACCAGGATCTCAGGTATCGGATGTAATTAGTGGGAGCCTGCCGAGCCTTTAATACATTCTTATTCATCCGTACGCCTGAATGGAGGTTTCATAATCATGAACCACGCCTTTCATGCGAATAGGAAGAATTAAAAATAACCAATCTGCCTAGCCTTTTCCCAACTGTGTTGGGGTCGGCTGCCAGTCTAACCGGATGCAGCTGAATTCCAGTATTTTACATGGAGCAACTGCCTATCTGATCTCCACAACCCAGTAACTGGGTAATACGATATCCCTTGGTAAGACTGGTGTCAGACTTTCGAGCTTTTGACGACTCTTAACGACTGTCAAAGATCCACGAATGACAGCCGGGACCAACGGCTTAACGTGCTTTCCGAGACACGGAGGAGTCTCGGTATGTAAAGATGGTCACGCATCCACGTACCAACCCCGGCAAGCGTAGCTTAACCTGATGGATCGACCCATGCGGCTGTTGTTACTTAGCCACGAGCTCCTTGAACCGGCGAATAGGAAGAATTAAAACAATTCTCTAAATGTTCACTGCCTCGTTGGTCTAGTGGCTGCAAGCGCTACTGAGCATGAGGTTATGGGTTCTTCTCCTAGGTCGGGCAAAGTGTTATCGAGTGTTTCCATCAGGAATTTCTTGGTAGCAGCCCGGAGTCTGGATTTGTGCCGGCACGCCCCTGTTACATGGGACTTGAACATAACCGGCGAAATGTGGGTGTACTAAAAGTACAGCTCTGCCTAACCTTCATGGGATTACAGGCGTAATGTTATGTTATTTATGTCGTTTTTGTTTTTTTTTTTGCAAAACTAGGTATACGTTTTATATCATTCTGAGATTATATTTCAAGCAAGTGGTAACTAAGTAGATAAATACGAAAACATGTGAAACACGAAAAGAAAACAGGAATAATGGCTGCATGGAATTAATGTCATTCGAAACTCCAGAAATGATCAAACAAGCCGTCTCCAGAGGAACAATTTTCTTCACTGACAATTTGCACATTTTAAACGTGGGTGTATTAAAAGTACACCTCTGCTGAACCCTCATGGGATTTCAGGCGTGATATTACGTTATGTGTAATTCTCTAAATGTTGATATTTATTTTACGTATTACGTTCACGATCTTATTAACGAAAAGCTTGTATTTTTAGATGGCCGGGAGAAAATCCACGTTGAAATATTTAACAGGCAGCGGACGGGCCGTTCCCGTTTTAAGCTGAAATTATTTTCAATTTAACTAGTGTTCAGTGCGCCAGCCCAGATTTACTGCAGATAACGAGTGTATGATTAATATTGAAGGCAGCGCCGGCTGCGATGACTGTGATTAACGACAAGCAATCAACGGTTCGAATAATTCGGATTTATTCGGCTTATATCGTTTTTTTATTAATTGGTTCAGAAATGTTCACAAGGATTTAATTAAACACGTTGACGTCGCCACGTATTTTAATTTTCGACCGAGATGCCTTTGGAAAATGATTTTTAATTTTAATATTCCGACGCAAAGTGGTCGACAAAAATTTCTGTACAGATTTAATCGTTGGTGACAGACAATGCAGCACAGCTTAAAAAGTAGGATTATTCCAATATTCCTGGTTAATAAGTGGATTAACTTTGGTTGAACCCATTTCGGAACCCAATCTTTTATACGGTAAAACATGTCAATATTTCGGCTAGACAATTAATTTCAGAAGATTTTTCCGTAGTGTAATAACAGCGTCAGCGTCGTGATGAAATATAAAAAGAGTAAAACTCTTTTTATATTTGACGCTGATGTTTGAACTCACGACATAAAGTTTGAACGGCGTCCCTGAAACTACACCTACATAATATATGTGACTCCTCATTCATGAATCCCAGCCGTATAGAAGCAAGCCTTACGTCGAACAAGGGTGTCGACACAGTTTGCTAATCTCTTAAGCCTAGCCACCGCTGTTCTTTGAAGGATTTCCTCATTGCAGACCTGATCTCTCAAAGAGACTGAATTTGACACTTCTGTGCACTGAACCTTTGATATTATGTTCAAATGCAACTGACACCTCGGTTTTATTGTGTTCGGTTATTTCTTAGTCAGAGATTAAATCTTTAATCTAAAGAGAAGAGATTTATATAGTAATTTTGTTAGCTTAGGAGAAAGTCATAATCTTGTTCGAATCTGTGGGCATTGTTAAAGCACCGAAAGGGTAATGTCCGGATTGGCATCCTGACGTTACTCTAATTCATTTGTCAATAGAGCCAAATATCAATACTATAGCGACGAAGTTTTCTTATGAGAGCCAATCCTTTGCGTGTGTCCAAACTATCTCAATTGACTTTTCCTTAAAAGTCCCATCCTCTTTCACTCCACAACGCTTCCTAAAATTAACTTGCTAAGAAGTAGGATGCTTTCATCGTCATCATCACCTTGGAAAACTTTGAACGGTACATTAAATTATCCTTGTTAATTTTTGGTGAACATACTTCGGAAATAAAGCATTGGAATATAGTTTGAATTATGAATAAAAATAGGGTTTAAAAAAAAAAAAAATATTTCACGTAAACCTACAAGGGCACTTATGAAACGTCAGAAGCTAGGTGCACGGTTCCAATTGTCGTTTCCTATGTTGAAGAGTCGGCAAGAAACTCCACGGTTACTCTTTTAAAAGTAAATGGATTTTACAATGTTTCCTAATTACAGTGTTAAAAGGTGTGAGAGGACAGTGTAGGCCCATTAACAAGTACCAGGTACTTAGCAAAATATAAAATGGTCCACAGATCTACAGTCTGTTATGTCTACAACGTTCTCTCATTCACAAAATTTAAAAGAAAATAATCTATATAAAGATAAATGAAATAATAAAAATAAAAGCCTATTTAAACCAAATGACAATGGTTGCCACTACAGCTGCAACAAATAATTTCTTGCATAACGACCGAAACCCCGACCCCCACGCGTATGTACGCTTGCACTCATCGACATTTGTACAGCAGAGCCGCGCTCAACAGATCAAAGAGCCGCATGTGGCTCGCGAGCCGCGGTTTGCCGACCACTGCTCTTGTCTGTGAATTATAACAAAATGCTATTCCGGCTAGCAGGGATTATGTAGTTTCCCTTAATTATTCAAGATATTTCTAAGTGTCTTTTGCCGGGTTGATTAACATTTTTATATTTCTAACATCAGTTACAGAAGATCACTTCATTTTCTAATAGATGTCAAAAACCTTTTTGTATATTTATGACATTTCTGGCAGCCTTGATAATAATGCAAAATATTTGAATTCAAAATAACAGAGATATTCTTGACAATGAAGGTAAATTTATTGTATAATTCCACGTAAAATGAAAGGTTCCTATTAGCAGTGAAATATCCAAATATTATCTCAATCCTATGGAAATTACCAGACCCATTTTACGAATGCAATAAAATATTTTGAGGGCACATCGTTACGACCATCGAAAATTCGAGGCACGAAAATTGCATGTAACCACATAACAACCTTTTACAATGTCACGTTACTGTATCTTTTTCATACACGATGCGTGACCAGAGTCGCCAATCGCCGCACTTTTACCATCCAATTCGGTTCTAATTCAACTAATCCAACCAATCACGCTGTCGGAACGCGAGGATTTACGACTCGAAATCGAGTGGATAAGTGCCCTTGGTGGGTAACTGGAGTGCGGATATTGTGCCTTTTAAAAATTTGCAATTTGAATATGATTTAGAAAGAAGAAAAAAAAGAAAAAAAAAATGTTTATTCTGCACAAACAAAACGCACATATAAAGACAAAATACATAAAATAAACACGTACAAAAGTAGCCAAAGGCCTCGTATTCAAACAATAGATTTAAAAAAAAAAAGTTGTTGTAGTTGGTTGATTTCAAGGCCACGATCGATTAGATCAAGATCGATCGATCGATTTTCGATTTAGATTATTTTTGTGTAGAAGTATGTTTTTTTTTTAATCACTATCTGCAACCCTCGACCTCTGTCCCCGTGGAAGTCAACTATCCTGACTATATAATATAATAAATGCAAAAGTGAGTTTGTTTTTTTGTTTATTTGTTTGTTATGCTTTCACGCTAAAACGGCTGAACGGATTTGGATGAAATTTGTCACATGGGTATACCATGACCTAGAGAAGGACATAGAATACCTTTTATCCCGATATTCCCACGGGATCGAGACTTATGCGGATGAAACCGCGGGGCGCAACTAATACTACTTATAAAACATATTCTATGTAATCGGGAATAGTGTACAATTAAATATTTTTTTACATCGGATGAGTCGTTTCGAAGATTACCTCGTACTTTCAAATTTACAAAGTTTAATTCTACATAATATAAGTATAGATGAAGCTTCATAAACACTTATGAGCACTGGTAATTTATTCAGACCCTGCGCTGTCTGAGTGCAGACAATAGTGAATTAGGTCATCAAAATGTCAGTCAATGCCAGAATGTATGTCATTAGCTCAATAATACCTAAGTCAGTTTAATGTTCCTAGCTTGGGACAGAATGCAAATGATTTAAGGCGCAGATATATACCAGTGATCTTGAGTGGTTAGCTTGCGTGTTCTGTACTGAGCTCACGCAACGCGTCGTACGTCCAGCCAGTAATAGAACTCGCCCATCAAGGGACGCTGTCCCAAATTAGACGCATTATTAATTTATTATACATGAAACAAAAGGTATTTTAATAAAACACGTATACTAAAAGATCAATAATTAAATTATCTTTAAAATGGTGAAAGTTTCAGAAAAATACGCTGGATAGATTTTGCGTGATTCTCAGTTTTTTATCCGCGTTAGACAAATTTACAAATTGATTTCACTATTTAATTTAAACATAATCTAAAATATTCCTATATTAAGTTATTGAAAGAATGCTCCAATTTAACAGATATTTTTTCCAAATAATTAAAACTACTCGTTTAGACATGCTCTTCAGTATAAAATCATTAAAAGTCGGTTATCGTCGCCTTAACTACTTAAATAGGCAGATGTTTGCGTGAAAGTTAATAGAATTAGGCATCATGAAACACAGGGTTATAACTTAATTTTGATTAAATTACAGGAGAAAAATAATACATACCAATAAAGGTACCTAGTAGCTTTATGCATTACTAGCTTTCGCCCGCGGCTTCGCTCGCGTGGAGGTTGAAATTTATCCCATGGGAACGTACTACAGGGCTAATAGTACCCTATGTACTAACCTAGGTCATGGTCTACCCATGTGCCAAATTTCATCTAAATTCATTCAGCCATTTTAAGGTGAAAGCGTAATAAATAAACACTTTCGCATTTATAATATTAATTAGCGATTTTGATACCCGAACAAAAATAGAAAAAGCTGGACAATTTCTCTCTTTAGTTCCAAGTTATAACACCAAACAAACGTAACACGACTAACAAGTATCTCTCCACAATAGTTCTACAAACGTTCCTAACTGCAAATTGTTCTGCAAAGGAAATGGCACAAGTGACCTCAGTGGCCTATCGCCGGCCGCGCCTATATCCGGCGCCACGAGTCCGGTTCAGGAGTCCAGTTCAAGAACTCGGTTCAAGAACTCGGTTCAAGAGCTCGGTTCAAGAGCCTGGTTCAGGAGACTGGTTCAAGAGTCCGGTTCAAGAGTCAGGTTCAGGAGTACAGTTCAAGAGACTGGTTCAAGAGCCCGGTTCAAGAGTCCGGTTCAAGAGCTCGGTTCAAGAGTCGCGTTTCAAGAGACCGGTTCAAGAGTCCAGTTCAGGAGTCCAGTACTATATTATTAGTACTAAAGGCTACCGCTAGATGTATTTATTTTATAAGAATGGTGTGCATGCCTTTATGTGATGTATTTACATAGTGTGGAAGACTCATAATGAGCCTATAATTTTCCCACTGCTGGGACATAGGCCTCCTCTCTATGACAGAGAGTGGGCTGTAACCCACTACGCGGCCCAGTACGGGTTGGTAGATGTCACTTGTCTTCGAATTTTTGGTTCTAAGACATCGTTTCCTACTCACGTTTCCTCACAATTTTTTCCTTCACCGTTTTGAGAGCAGTGGTGATGAAATAATTAACACAATTTAAAGCACCTGCTTGGGTGCGAACCACCACTGCTCCATGGAAGACCCGTGTTTACCTTTTTTTACTTTCCTTGTAGATATGTCGTTGGTGTACCTTGGTTATTAAATAAATACATTGTTTTGATTTTTAAATTAATTATATCGATTGTATAGTAGTATTAACTTTAAACTCAGACAGTTATGTAATTAGAAACTTACAATTTATTTATTCGCGAAATTTTCCTAACCTCGCATGCTAACAATAGGCGTAGTGATAAATTGGTAATTATCGAAAGTGCTAATATAACATGTATTGTGAATTACTTCCTTACAGTTTCACCTCTAACACGATATTACTTCGTTCGTTCGTTAACGTTTACTAATTCTTACACTAACTATGTAGATATAAGTAATTTTCTTCTTCTTCTTTTTGTGTGGTTAGTGACTAACCTGGTGTCAGAGTTTTAAAGCCGCCCATGGGCCTCTGACTTGGCTTCACATACCGTCAAGAAATATCCCTCAGGCATGCCGTGCCGGTTTCCTCATGATGTTTTTCTTCACCGTTTTTGAAGCAAGTGATAATTATACAATACGCACATGAATCCGAAAAGTCAGAGGTCGGGCCTTGGGTTCGAACTCGAGACCTATGACTTGACAGTCTGACGGTCACACCACTAGGCTTCCACTGCTCACATAAATAAGTAATTGCTGGTAATTTTATTTTATTAGCACACATTTATGTCTCAAACTTTCTTAAGCTACATCTTTAAAATTCTATGGAACGTTGCTAATATGAAGTCTTGGAAGAAACTGTTTATGTTTCATAAATTTAAATGTTAAAATTCTATTAAATATCCATAAACTCACGCCTTCTTACCAAAAAGGTAGGCAGAAACTACGGAACGCCACCTGTTACGATTCTTACATACTTCTTTTGCCTCTTTTACGTTCATACATCTGGTCATACACGCACGCTGATTGCGAGTACGCACCTGACCTTTCTGAAGAACATCACCAATAAGGTCAGTATATGTACTCTTGGGGCATTTCCACTCACATCTGCTTTGTAAAATACATTTTGGTAGTCGCAATTAAACTAGTGTTTAATTCACTAAAATTAGGTAGGTACGCCTGATGCTTCTTACAATGTTTTTGTTTGTAGCAAAATACGAGTATTACGAATCTAAACAAATTATGAAAGCTTATTTAGTTGTTACAGGGAAATTCTCTGCGCATCACTTCGAAATTCAAAAAGTTTGTATCCATTATGCTTTAAATTATGTGAGTTCGCTTTCTTAGTTTCGCTACGCGAGCCACAAATCACTAAATACCTACGTTTAGCTCTAAACGAATTTAAAACATGTTTTTTTTCTGCCAACCTTTTAAAGATGACAGAAACAGAAATAAATATTTTTAGCCCTAAACGCATTTAGCGATTGGTGGTGCAAGTTATTTTGTGAACCCTTAACACGGTTCTAAGTTAGTTTAAGCAAAGAATACTACAGTGGTAGGTATAGGCGTTATCACACTGACGATTTGCCAGCGATTTTCTAGCGAGGCGATTTATGAACGTGCTCTCCGCGGGTGCGAAGCGAGCTAGCCGCGACTACGCGACGTTTTGTACGCGTTTTCACAATGTTATAAACTCCGGCCCGGAGTCTGGATTTGTGCCCGGTTAATGGCAATAGGCTCGCTCCCTGTTACATGGAACTTAATCATGACTGGCAAAATGTGGGTGTACTTCAGCGTAATGTTATGTCGTGTACACTCGCTTGTCTCGCTCTCTCTTGTACACTCACGTCAATCGCTCTCGTTACGCAAACGCGGCGAACACGTTGCGCACACGTGGCGTGCTGACTATGCACGCGCAGCGAGCGCGTTGAACAATCGCCTCGCTGTCAACTCGCTCGCAAATCGCCAGTGTAATAAGGCCCTATCTTATTGAAATTTCAAAAGAGTTCCTGTGTAATCACACCTTGTATAACTAGTTAAAGCCTACCGCGCAGCAAATACTTATTATAGTAGTAATAGCTGTATGACAAAGAAGAAAAACCGGCAAAGTGAGTGTCGGACCACGTACAATGAAGGGTTCCGTAGTTGACATGAATTTATCCCAAGAACAAACTTAACATTGTAGTTGAAAAACATGTCTCCCATACATTCCGACCGCAAGTGTAAGTTTGGACGCTCAAAATTGAGAGATTTACCATATTATTTTAAGACCTTGTAGCTTTTATAGGTTTTCCTGTAATCTATGAGTAAAAAACAATTATCTGTAATTTTGGCTCAGTAGTTTCGGAGATAATGGGGGAATGGTCAATTTTCATCTATTTTCTTAAATATCTTTAAAAGTATATTTTCCAAAATTAATTTTAAAAAAAATACTTAGATCTTCGTAACTTAAGCCCTCTCACTTCATATGTCAGACGGTACCTAGTCTGTTTTTTTATTTTCCAATATGCCCCCGAAAAGTGACCCCGTATTCAAAATTCATATATTAATCACGTTACACGTCCGTAATTGGGTCACAGAAATTCATATGTGTACCAAATTTCAACTTAATTGGTCCAGTAGATTCGGAGCAAATTGGCTGTGATAGATGGACAGACAGACTCTCGGATCAGTCGTGATTCTGTCTGTCCATCTATCACAGAGTCTAAGAGTTCCGTTTTTTCCTTTTGAGGTACGGAACCCTAATAATAAAACAGTAGAACATGCTATTATTAATCATAAAATTACATTACTATCCTTTGCCTACTCCTAGTACGTATAATCCAAGGCGCACAACTATCTAAAAGGTATTTTCAAATATTGGTTCATTTCCTTGATTTATGACCCGTTGTCGAGCATATAAATATTGGCTCTACAGGAAATACAAATGTTGGATACTGCAGTGTAGGTAAAATATTCATGCAAGATGTTAACGGGGTAGTAAATGTAGGGGTAGTAATAACACTTTAGTCGAAACACTGATTGAATCTACATCTGGTATACCTACCTGTTTAATAGACTTAGTACAGTGACACATCTACGGAATCTGCAATATCAATCTAAGTAGTTTTTTTCCAACATAGTAAGGTTCAGCTTCCAGTCTAACCGAATGTAGCTGAATACCAGTATTTTACATGGAGCGGCTACCTATCTGACGTCCACACTTCAGTACCAAAGGATATCGTGTTACCCAGTGAGAACCCGTTGGTAAGACTGGTTGTCAGTTGTCAGGCTTCTGATTACCCGTAACGTCTGTCAAAGATCTACGAATGACAGCCGAAACCAACGGCTTAACGTGCTTTCCAACGCACGGAAGGGTCTCGATATGTAATAGATGGTCAGCCATCCACCAGCGTAGCTCAACCATAGATCGACCTGTGAGGCTGTAATCATTTAGTCACTCAATCAATAAATAAATGCAACCTAATATTGCATTCAACGACGTCTTGCATAATACTTTCCCAAAGACAATGCTCTGACACAGTACAATAGCTTCAAAAATATGAATTTTTGATGACGCAATTCGTATGACCACTTACAGATCCATTTCGAAGAAGCGCAAAATGGAACTAAAGTTGCATTCTCATAAATAAATAAAAATAGTCGAAACCCATTCGACCAAAACGTTCTAGAAAGCTGTAGGTGAATAGGAGGTCACGTATCTACTGCAAATCTTCCATGTGCGGTATTCTAGCGGCGTCGTTTTTACATTTTACTGGAGTCAAATGCATTTGTGGAAATATTGTTTTAAGAGATTGGGTCCCATTTTGTCTATCTGAATTTGCATGCTACGTTTCTTTATGATCTTATTCTCCAGAAGTCATTGCTAACGCTGTAAAATGCTGTGAAACTGGTTTGTACAATAATGTGTAGCTTTTCATGCTTTTGCTATTTCTTAACTGTTAGTTTTCCGTAGATTTTATTATCTTTTCCCCTGCATTGGTATATTCCTTTGTTCGCTATAGGGCAAATTCTCGTATGGGCAAATTCTTATATTGGCAAATTCGAGTATGGGCAAGAGTACATCGATGTTTACGGTGAAAATGAACCCATTTTTATCCGCCTCAATATAGATATACGTTGCAAGTATTCATAGATCTTTGTATTTTTTTAATATTGTAGTTATATTGATGTAGATAGTTTGCCTAACAGGAGTTAGGTGTGATGGATTTCATCACAACTTTGTTATTACTTTATTTATTTTTCATACATCCATCGTGTGAATGTTTGGCACTTTATGCACATTGGCGTATGCGGTTCTGATTTATGCCCTTTGAAAAGGCGCAAATTTACTTTGTGAATATTTCGCTTTATTTTATGAAATATTCAGCATTGTCTAAAATCTTAAATTTCAACTAATCTCATTCCGTGTTACATTTCAATATCTTTCACCACTTTAACCCTCTTAACAGTAACACCTAACCATTTTAACGTTAACTATTCATTTCCTCTATAAAAGCTCCGAGCAAGCTTTAATCATATTAAAACCACGGCTTCTAAATTATACATGCCATTACTCCGTCCTCTCAAGATTTCGCTCAAGGAGCCATGTACTCGTTACAGCAACAGTTACATTTGAAACCTGTAGCACGCTGAATCCCGCCCCTTCACTGGAGAGCCCTACTGGGCCAGACCGGAGCAACGCCAGTAAAAAATCTCCAGCTTTAATTGGATTGCCTTTTATTAGCGTAATAAAATTGGATTTACTCAGTCGAAACCGGACGCGTTTCGGCGCCCCGTTGTTTCGTTATTCCCAAATGGAATATTTGAATCGAGAAACGGTCCTTTGAGGCGATCATCCAACGCTTCTGAATACAATCGTAATGATTGCTATTGGATTTTTTTTCGGAAAATTATTTGCGGAGCAATAATTAAATGGTAGGCTAACAGAAAGGGTCTTTATAGAATTGTCTGTTCTGGTTCTATTTCGAGTTTTTGACGACGTTTTCATTGATCCTAAGTACTTCAGAAATCTGATGATCCCAATAAATGGCTTTGTTCAAATACAATTTAACGAACGATTAATTAGAGAATCAGAAGGTAGTTTTCTTAAACTAGTTTTTCATGTAAGTTAAGGATATTTCTGGTACCAAAATTATTTCTTTTTCTAAGTTTTTTAAAATTTATTGTATCTACATAACCGTTTTACACATCGTAATCAAATAGATGACGATGTATTTTTACAGTAGCTCACTCTACTCTCCGTAATTTCTTATTACATCGTAGTTTGCGCAGTAGGATTGCACGGAGGGGGGTTCGCATTCTGGAATGAGCTCTGCCGGTGTGTGCTATTCCATCAATGAACACCAATTACGAAATGAAGCCCTTTGGTAAACTCAGTGGGCGACTGGACGGCTTAATCCGTCTGACTTTATATTAAAATGTATCCCTATTTACGTGAAATATGGAGGTAGAATTTGTTTTGCTGCTCTTGGCGTGTCTATGACAAAAATAAGTTAAATAATTTAGACCCAAAATTCAGCAACAATACCCACAATTGTTATTTAGATGATGTTAATAAAGATATCTTCATTGAGTATACGAAAAAAACAACATTGAGTTTTTTTATTCGGTATTTTTGGGCGAAAATAATTATCGTGATATCGCTCTATATAATACAAAATAGCGGAATTGTAAATAATAAATCAATAAATAATTACTAACTTAGTTATAAGTACTTTTACTAACAATGTATGGAATGTTTTATTCTTGAAATAAATGGTTAACACGTTGACTGACCGTGCATTATATGTAATGCATTTCCGACTCGGCCATGACGTTCGTACATTACATGTAATGCATTAGGTAATACCAATTACACTGGCTTTTGTGAAGTGGACGTTTGAACTAGAAAATATATTTTTGGTACACGTATAGACAAGGATACCAGGAAATTAAAACACCAATAGCGATTTTTTTAAATTTTTTTTTTTGACAGACAATGAAAACCATAGATGCAAAAATAATCCGGACGTCTCGTGGTACGTAGTAAATTTTGCTTGGACAGTCAACGTTGACAACTTGGACAGTCAAATAATAATACGTGGTTCAAATATTGCCACTGAATTAAATTTCAGCCTGTATAGTTCAGGCAACAACAAATGAGACAGGGAATATTGTTTCTTCTGAGAATTAATGCCGCAAACAGCCGTAAAGTTCCTCACTATTAGTCTAACAAGGCTTATGAGGATGCAAGAAAAGGGCCTCAGGGCCCTTAAAGGCTCTTTGCAAGGTGCTCTTGGCTGGTTTTTGTATTTCCTTGACAACCCTTTGTCTAGATTAAGTACGTAATTCATCATGCCTATCAAGTAGCTTTTAGAGTCGGTTTACAATGTAGTAAATGAAGACTGTGTGTCTACGTAAATTCAGTTTTAATAACATAGGCGTGCGTATCCAACCGTTCTACCATGTAAATTCGCAACCCCAGACAGACATAGCAGTGTAGGCACACCATAAAACACCAGATAAAATCAACGAAGCGGCACTGGGCACTCGCAACAATATATCCAGTGCCACGTTCGACTCCAATGTGTCTATTTGGCAGAAAAAATATAATTGGATTGTTCCTGACGAGATAAATTGGAGGTCTGACACAATGTTATGCATGGTTCAGCCATTTATTGCCGTGATAAAATATATTACGAAAGGATCCGGATACGTACGAAGGGTTTCAGAGGAATCAAATGTGACCCAACTCGATTGGCACCGGTGTAACGCGTTTAATTTCTGTTATAAACTTCAGTGACTTTTAAATTGGTTAGGTACGTTTTGTTTAAGGGTTTGTCCTGTATTGACGATTTTCGAGCGTATATTGGACGTAACAAAGCAATGCGGGGATGTGTGTCCCAAATGGGTATATGGTTAACGTAACTCGGATACATGCGTATCTAAACTCGTGTAGGTAACTGTACGCGCATAAAACACTTCATCTGGACAAGGCCTAGGACATCGACCTCTTGAATTTTGATACTGGTCCAATTTCAAGTACATATGTATTGCTTTCAAGCTATTTCTATCTATATCAAGTGGGCGCTCCCAAATAGTTTGTACATCGTTTGTGACGCAATAAAGGATTTACAGATAGCTTCATAGCTCAACTCCTACGTAAGCCACAACGGACCGATTAAATGTATTAAATGGCTGACAAAGTGCTCGTACATTTTATGTTCCTCTATTCTTCTTACAAGCGTCGGCAGGGCTGGCATGGCACTATCAATTTTCTTTGACAAAGGTCGTTTCATAAAATTTACTTAGGTATTGATTAATCGTTTGTAAACAAGTGGACGTCTACATTTGTAGACATTAAACTCAAAAACTCAAAGCATTTAAGCACTTTGAATTGTAAAAAGGAGTTGGTCCGCCAGCAAGTTGAAATTAGTCCAGTAGAATCACAAATTGCATAACACATTATTTTGCACATTATTTTGTAGCATTAACTTAAAACTAACTAATTAAATTTTCATCAATTTTCTTAAATGTCTTTAAAATTATTAAAAAATATATATTTTAGATCCTCGCAACAATCCCTTTTATTTGATATGTCACATGGTTCAGTATGCAAAACGTTTTATTTTTATTTTTATTTTGTTATTTGCCCCCCAAAAGTAACCTCCATTTTCAAAATTCATTTATTTACGTTACACGTCCGTGTTTGGGTCACAGAAATACATATGTGTACCAAATTTCAAATTAATCGGTCCATTAGATTCGGAGTAAATTGGCTGTGACAGACGGACAGCCAGACAGACAGACACATGAGTGATCCTATAAGGGTTCCGTTTTTCCTTTTGAGGTACGGAACCCTAAAAATATCTTACTTCATTTAAATCATGAAACTAATCGCCACTAAAACGCGTCTAAACCGCTTACAATTATAATGTATTGTCACAGCCCAAAACAAATGACTTAATCCCTCATGATAAGTGTTGTTGTCTCCTCAACTTTGCCGCTTTAATTTTCCAAGATAACTGATTATACTTACTTGATATTGTTTTTCTATAGGAAGTCTCGGGCACATTATCTTTAGCGTAGCTTCTGTAAGATTAATGATAATGGGTTCACGAGGCGTGAGGTGACGCTTACCCGGAGCGACAACGCGGCAAAAAGAAAATATTAATACTTTGTTAACGTTGTGCTTGCAAAGTGCTGGGAAAAGTTTGTGTCCTCGAAGTTAGGGCGTTATCTATCACTGGCGATAGTGTTGTTTGTCATCTCTTTTTTTGAGGTTGGTTAATAAAACTTTTTCTATTAACTGACTGTAGGTACAGTCAGGGAAAAGCAAATTGTCACCCAACATCAATTTGCCGTGTTATAGCCATATGTTTGAATATACGGACAATTTAAATTGGTAACCAATTTGCCTAACAATGAAGTTCCCTGAATTTACTTAACTGCATTTTAAGCATGAGAGTATCATGAACTCAATATTAAATAAATAATTATAGGTATACTATTTTTTATTCGTTTAATTTTAATTTTGCTTTTGCATTGTATTTACCCAGGTAAACATTGATAATGGAATAGAAGGAAACACTACGGATTTTTTAAACTTAACACTTTAATCTATATTGGTGCTGAATACGAAGCTCTTATTAAATTAACTGGCTGCCCATCTAGGCTTCGCACAGATAACACTAATACTTATCTACGGCGTACCTACCTACTAGTCTACCTACACCTACCTACCTACCTTACTTACATACCTACCTAATCACCTACCTACCCTACCCAGACCTACCTATTATACAAACCTTGTCCTGAGAATAACGAACACAACAAAAAATAATTATTCAATTTGGTTTAGCCGTTCTTGAGTTTTGCGCTTAGCAACACATTTAGCGATTCATTTTTATTATATAGTAAATTGAAACTCACACCTACAGAAAGCTTATTGAAAAACTATAGCCACCAACGATGAGTCAACAGCAATCACCACCAATTACTATAAATTTACTCCTTATTACTACAACACATCACTCTAAAGCAATTTCCTCTAATTGCATACAACTCATCATGTTCACCTAAATAGCCATAAAACGCTTAACGTAACATAACTTAGTTTGTAACATATCCTGTTACGACTAACCTGTTTGAACGCGGAAAAACTAGAGCAAAATAGTGAAAGAAAAAAGGTCCCCGAGGTAAACAGGATGCTACTATGAGGACAACCGATGACTCGAGGTTTTACGTAAACGGTAACTGGTAGGTAATTGCAAAGTCTATTTTATATCTTTATAGTGTCGCTAACGTTTACTTTTGCGTTTGATATTCTGCTGTTACAGACTATTGGGAAATTTAGGTTATAACAAAGGGTTCGTGATTTTTCCAGCTATTTTCCATAATAGGTAGTTATTATGTATATTTTTTGAGTTAAAAAAATACTAAAACATTGAAAGCCTTCATCGGCAAAAAGGTTTTTGTTATAAAAACGTGCCTAGATTCTGGTTTAGTAGTTTCTCGAGAATATCCTTAAATCATAAATACATAAAGTTTGTACCTAACAGATACGTACATAGTCAGACGCGGTCTGGCTACGCCAAAATTTAGGTGGTATTTTCGTGGTCTAGTTCTACATAACTTGTAGAACTAGACCACGAAAATACGAAAATTCATTTTAGAGCGAAACGAATTAATTTAAACAAAAAGGTTTCTCAAACTACTTAGTTTACAGCGATTTCTATTTTATTGCCGAATTTGTGCGGACTTTGAAAACGTATCGGTGATTTCAGTGCCTATTTATATTTATAAACCGGTACATACAATGTGAAATAGTCGTTTGCATCCTCTTAAGGATGCATCCTCTTAAGGGGTAACCCTGAAAACGCGAAAAAAAATCAGCTGTTCCATACATTTATGTTAGCATAGCTCGTTATAATGTAGGGAACAGCTGACTTTTTTTCGCGATTTCAGGTGAAAGTTTCTCATTGTGAAAGTTGTTCATAATGATGAGTACAATGACCCCTTAAGAGGATGCAAACGAATTAAATTTCACATTGTATGATGTTTTCTTTATTTTTAACTAACTGATTCTAAAAAAAGGAGGTTCTACGTTGGTCTTAATGTATTTTCGTGTATATCCATCGATATTTTTATTAATTGTGGGCCGATTTTGAAAATTCTTTACTCTAATATTTAACACATAACATAAAATCACACCTGTATTTCCCCGAAAGGTTAAACAGAGGTGTACCTATAGTACACCCCTATTTCACCAGTTATATTCAAGTCCCATGTAATAGGGGGCGCGCCTATTGCCATTAACCTTTGTACAGACAAGAGCGACGCGACGCGACGCGACGCGACGCCGCGACGCGACTCGGACAATACAATTTCTAAGAAAACTTGACGGTATAACAATAGCCGGTGTCGCGTCGCGCTGTCGCGTCGCGTTGGTCTGCACGAAGCTTTAATCGGGCACAAATCCAGGTTGCTACTGCGAAATACCGGAAGGAAAACCATTGGACGGGCCGACCCGGGAATCGAAACCGGGACCTCATGCTCAGTAGTAACACTTGCGACCACTAAACCAACGAGACAGTCTCTCACAATGATTATAATATCGTAAACTTCATAAAACCGTAACGCTTTATTAATTTCCTTACTATCCCTCATTCACCATTTTCATCATTTTATTTTCTTCATTCAATTTCAGGTCAGTCGCCTTATTGCGAAGATCGTCCGTTTTCTCATCAAGTGCTCGGTAGAGCGTAGTGCTCGTTGGGATAAAAAGATTGATTTCAAAAGCTTCCTGTACTTACGAACGAAGAAACCAAATAAAACTAAATCTTTATCTATTGATGTTTGTTGCTTGCCTTTTTCAAGATTTGATTTGATTGGTTTTTCATGGAAACTACGCTGATTATTTCTTGTAGGTGAAAAATACAAACTTATTAGCTGGCTCGTTTGTAGAAACACAATCTTGCACGCAGAAAGCAAGTTATTCTTAAGCTATTTCTAAGTTACAGAGCAAACGTTTGTCTTGAAAAACTGCTAAAAGATAATGTAAAATAAAACGCGCCATATAGCTAAAGCTGGCTAAAGTGAAGCTGTATATTGGTTGAATTAAACTCAGCCAACAAAAGATAAGTCAAAGTCAAATCATTTATTTCAAATAGCCATATAAAAGGCACTTTTGAACGCCAAAAAGGATATCCTGCTATACCTAACGAAGGAATGTAAACCATGGTTCTACACAAAAAACTTCAAAACAAAACACATATCCTTGTTATCCCCATATGTTTTGAAAGCCAACCGAGTAAAACGGATTACTATATAGTGCTCGTATATCTCACAAGCGCGTCACTAGTGAGTAGTGATGTACTGCCGCCATTTTTGTAGCTAACAGTTTATCAACAGGCTCACAAACGATGTGAAACCGTACTCAACAACACAACACTACAAAGGCTTGTGGTGATACAAAGGAGAAAGGGATGTTTTCAAGTAAAGCTGTTATTGAATAAAAGTATAATATAGGTATTATGTATTTTGCAGTAGGTCTTACATTCAAGAAGAGCAAAAATCTTGCCGTAAATGTGATACAGCTCTATGTTTACGACGTGTAAATAAGAAAATTATGAAATAAATAAAATGTAGCAGAGAGCATGAAACATCAATACTAATAATATTGGGTAAGACACACTATTAATTAGTTGATGCGTGTGTTTCAAATGGCTTAGTGTTGCTTGTAATAAGGTTCACTTTGGTTTGTTTGGGATTTTAGGAAGAAAAGACGTGTGTCTGACTACAAGTGTATTGAGCGACTACTTGTTGTTTAAAGAAATGTCTATTAAATATATATACGACATATATATATCACTAAGTATATATAGCTATTGCTAAGTAGGTATGAACGTTGAACGCGATACGACACAACACTTAGAGACATTTAATCTGTCCAGTCGGTTCTAGAACGCAGCATGTGGGAACGATCTCAACATTTTTCGGGAGCCTATTCCATGCTGTTACAACTCGTTTAGGCAAGAATTAGTTACACAAAGAAAGATTTTATCTTTAATAACTAGGTATTTAACTCAACTTTATGCTGAGCAACAATAAGCAGTGGTTTTCACATTAGTTATTGATATTATTATGTTGCTAGCTAAGAAAATGGCAAGATGCGTGCTGTTTCTGTGAACCAGACAGATTGGTTGGTTGAAATATAGGTAGGCCTAGCTAATACAGCTTAGTAGGAGATGGTCCACCAGCGCCAGTTCTTTAAAATATTATCTCGTGACTGAGAAGGAATCATGGATAACGGCTAGTAAGGAATCTCGATAAGTGTGTCTAGAATTTTCTAATACCTTTTATATAGTTTCATATTGAGACACGAAGCAACAAAATACGATCTAGAGGAATGTGGCCGCTTTTCTTTAGATCAAATTTTGTTGCTTCGTGTCTGCGTGTTGCACTTACTTGTGACTGAGAAGGAATTATTAATAACGGCTAGTAATGATACTAGCCGTTATTAATAATTCCTTCTCAGTCACAAGATTATAATTTTTAAAAGGAGTGGCGCTAGTAGAGCATGGATGGGGCGCCCCCTAACAGGCTAAGGTCACGTCTTAACCAAAAGTGATCGTCACGCGAGTACCCAATCGTCGCGCTCTTTTAAATGAATATGACATAGTCGCGCGATCAAACAAGTTTATAATGTCAAAATTCATACAAACTATCGCGTCGATCGCGTACTCGCGCGATTATTCGGTTATTTATTTATTTAATACATCAAGCACAGCAATGTACGGATGCGGACTTAATGCCATAGGCATTTTCTACCAGTCAGCCTTTGGGTGATGCAGAGACAAACAGTGGTAGGTGTAATTACGAAAAATTAAGGTATTAAAAAAATATTTGAATATAAAGATAAACATAAACCTATTACAAACTATAAATATAATGTATATGACTAATTATATATAAATATAAGCACAAATAAATATATATAAATACACGAATATACTAAAACAAATAAGACAAACAATGGGAAAACATTAACGTTGTGATGATACTGCCAGCTTCTTACGAATGTGCTCGCGAACTTTAACTTTAAAGGATAATCGGTTGGTTTAGACGCGAGATAACAGTTCGGCCATGATCAGACAGAAGCAAATTGATGCAAACGGTTAAGTAATGCCGTATAATACTAGTAATATAATAGCCGCTCGGGTCGATCCTTCAGGTTAAGCTATGCTTGCCAGGGTTGGTTTGTGGGTAGGTGACCATCTCTACATACTGAGACTCCCCCGCCCCGTGCCTCGGGTAGCACGTTAAGCCGTTGGTCCCGGCTGTCATTCGTGGATCTTTGACAGTCATTACGGGTGGTCAGAAGCCCGAAAGTCTGACAACCAGTCTTACCAAGGGGTATCGTATTACCCAGTTACTGGGTTGTGGAGGTCAGATAGGCAGTCGCTCCATGTAAAATACTGGTATTCAGCTGCATCCGGTTAAACAGGAAGCCGACCGCAATATTCTTGAGAAAAGACCACGCAGATTGATTGTATAATACAAGTAATATCCCAATAATGCTGACAAGTTTCCAATTACACCCAAAATATGCAGTCAAACAATGTATCGGTAAAATTTCGGGCATTAATTCCAAAATGTAGCTACAAGACTACTTTAAATTACACTTAATATACATTAAAATATTACGTGGCTGTTTCAATTAACACCTAAGGTTTAGTAATCGGAATCATAATTGCTAGGCACGCCTGTCAGTAAAGCAAATAGCGTACAAATATAAAAAAAGGTGTTCTTTGCAATAACCTTTAATTAGTTGCACTTAGGTTTATAACTGGTTAATAGTGTTTTGTTATTATTAATTCTCAAAATAAAAGTTTCAATTATTATACAGGGTGGCAGGGACATCGAAGCGAAAATTGATATCTACCATGGATTCAGTACATGATTCTGAACCCCCAGCGTTGAAATTATTTGTCAGTTATTTAAAAAAAAAACAGATTTTTTTTTTAACAACCGGCGAAGAATTTCAACTCTGGGGGTTCAGAATCATGTACTGAATCTATGGTAGAAATCAGATTTTGCGTCAATGTCCCTGCCACCCTGTATAAGTTATTTGACTAAGACCTAGAAATCCAGCTGCATCCAGTTAGATTTGAAGCCAGCCCGAACATAGTTGGGAAAAGGCTAGGCAGATGAAGATGTTACTAAGATCGTGTTTAACACCTATAATACTGAAACTGTAAGCTGAAGGTAATTTTACAGACTTTACCTCAGTTAGACAGAGTTATCTATGAAAGGAAGCAGAATATAGGAGTGTATTAAGACCGCTTATCCTAAAAGTTGGCAACGTCGCAAATAGCTGTCAAATATTTACCTGTTTTGATTAATTTGGTAATATTAGTGTATGTGATGAGAAAATGTGGCTACCTAGTGAACTAAAATATCGATTATGAAATGCAATAATTAATATCGTAATGATCGTGATGATGAATACATATTCGATAATTAATATCGAATATGTATTTGGAAACTTTCCAAATGACTTAAAAAATAAAAAACGGTTACAACATCAAATTCAGTGTTATAATTGCAATTCATTATTAATATTCCAGTTCATTAGTTAGCCACTTTTCATATTTCCATACAATAATATTGGCAAATTAATCAAAACAGCGAAATATTTGCTTTCAGTATAAACGCGCTTAAGTAAGTGACAAATACTATGTGAACGGAGTGTTGTGTCGAAATATACAATATCAGCTGTTGCTAAAAATATATCAATGCCACTACGCATACCAAATTGCTAAAATAATGAACAGCTAATGGGGCTTCAATAGTATTTTAAACAGTCACGTACCTGTAAATAAATAAATTGTTTCGTCAAAGTATAGATTGCACCTGTAAATGTATTTAATTCAATACAATTGATCCTTATCAATCAATTAGATCTGCGAACTTGAAAATTTGATTGCTCTCTGTCAATGACCGAGTTACGGTACAGTTAACCACACATCGTGGAAATACTTTCACTGCGAATATCACCTTTACTGCTTAGAACATAAAAGCCCACGGTCCCACGCTGTCAATGTCAAATTGTGACCACTGTTAAGCAGTGACCGTGCAAGCGAGAATGCAGCGAAATTAAATGTTGCCAATTAATAAATTGATTGTATTACATAACGGGCATGGTTTGAATTGTTATTTTGATCGTAATGAAGGCAATAAAACTGTTAGTCGAGCAATTAAGGTGAATAAAAATTTAATTGTGTGGTAGAGATATACAGATTAATATAGTGACGTAACCTATAAAACAAAAAATTGTACTGAAAAAGAATTGGTATAACCCTACTGTCACGTTCCTATAGGGCCTATTTCCATAACGGAAATAAATCATACTCAATAGCAGGATTGTGTACGCTAGACACAAATGTGCATATGCGCATTTATAATTTTTAACGTGACGATAATATTGTGGACATCCACGAGAGTGAATTAAAATGTATGGAAATACGTGGACGTTATAACGTCAATCAATCTGCTTAGGCTTTTCCCAACTTTATTGGGATCGGCTTCCAGTCTAACCGGATTCAGCTGAATACCAGTATTTTACATGGAGCGATTGCCTATCTGACCGCTACAACCCAGTAACTGGGTAATACGATACCCCTACGTACGTACGAAGCAACGTGCGATACGTTATAACGTTATTGTGGAAGGAAATTTAAAAGCGTATTCATATATTTGCATACATTTTACTTTCCTGTGTTATCGTGATGCCGTGGACGTCCACGATAATAGCGTAACGTTTTAAATTATAAAAACGCTTGCCTGCAGAAATAAAGATTTTCTCCAGCGTTTTTATTCTGTTATGTTGCAAAAAATTTAGACCCATATTTATTTATATCTTTAAGTAGGTATTTACTTTGTTTCAGCACTCCTTATGTCTAACAGTCATGTTCAGTAATGATGTCAAAGCTTTGCTAATAGGCTGGTGAACGTAATTAAAAAAAAGAACAAACTGGCGTTCTAAAGGCACCGCCGAATAATTATTCCGTTTATTTTAAGTGGTATTAATTATGCAATTTTTATCCAAATTATTTATGTCAAATAGGAATTTCGTCCGCACACTAAAACACCTTTTACATAGATGATAATTTAGCAAAAATAATACAAAACCGCACTAAATCTACCTCAGTGTGAATCCACGTCGATTTTTTAACTAAACCATAATAAATATAAGTACCTACATACGAGACGTGTGCAGACGTGAATTGCAGTTGCAAAGCGAGATGCGCCCTCTCAAAAGCCTCCCCGCACTAATGAGGAGGCGAGAGTGAAAATTTTCCCTCTCGAAAAGAAAATTTCAACTCCAACTATCTTCCCACTAAACGTGCGCTACATTTTTAAATGCGTCCATTACGAAATATTTTTTACTTCTGTGTGGGTAAGTACTTTAGTCGTGGTTCTTTTTTTTTTCTTTTTGTGAGACGTTTTAGGGTTGTGTATTTTAAAAGCCTAAGAGGACTGCCATTTTTTTTCTTTTTTTCTTTTGTGTTTTTTCTCGTCTCATTATTTTTGTCAGTAATGTATGAAACATTGTTTTATTGGCAACATTCTACACTATTGACATGTGTCAATATGTCAATGACAAATCACTTCTGTTAAACTCTTTTGCCGCGTAACATATAGTCGTTGTAATTGTTCACTCCGTTGTTTTATTATATTAACAAAGTAATCACTAATCTAGCATAAATCTTCAATTTATTAATTAAGACGAAAAGCAGAATAAATAAATGCTCTTTTAAATATGAAACCCATTGTAGCTCTAAGAACCGCTTGCACCATAAATCTAAAAGAATTTAAAACATTGTTCTAGTTGAAAAAAAGGTTCGCCCTAGGAGAACATATACTGACCTTATAATTTTCAGTAAGCGCTTGAATGTATTTAGTGTATTGTGGTGCAAGAGGGCCTTGGGTTTTATGCACTTTTAAAGGTAGGCCCTTCAAATAGGTAAGTAAATCACACAAAACCATTCTTGAAATCATACAAAACACCTAACCATCTAAAAAGGATGATAAAAAAATGCTGCTCTAATTATATGACATCGAGTCACTGCAACTAAAAATAATTATATGCAATAGCGTAAAATTTTCTGTCTACAAAACTTGAGCATGGCAACTTTATTCATTTACAGCGCTTTCAGACAAAGGAGTACGAATATTTAGGTTTAAGGCTCACTTGTTTTACGACTAACCCGATGGGCAGTAACTGCTGAACGAAATTAAAATGTACCTACTCAAATTTTCCGTACGACACAAGCTTGATTTTATTTTTTGTAAAAGGTCCCTTAGAATATAACTATTACGCATAACAGCAGGTTTCTGTTTTGGATTTATTAATTACCAGCTTTTGCCCGCGGTTTTGGCCGGGCGTAAGTCGGATAAAAGTATCTTATGTGTTAATCGAGGTTTTAAACTAGGTATGCTAAATGTCATCCAAATCCGTTCAGCCATTTTTGCGTGATTGAGTAACAAACATACAAACTTTTACATTTTTTGTATAATAACTAGGATTTCTAAAAATATTTTTTTATTTTACTAGAATGTACGAGTACCATCCTTTAATTTTCCTTTACTATTTTATGTAATACAAAGGTCAATGAACTTTGCGAATACCTGTAGATATTGTAGGTAGTATATTAAAGTGAGATGTCCTTAGTCTAATTATTTAGATCCTTATCTAAATAATTAGACTAATTATTTACTGACTAATTATTTTGGGTTAATTAACTAATTATTTAGGTAAGGTCCTTACCTTACCTAAATAATTAGTTAATTAACCACTATAACCACACTTAATCAGAGCAATCAACGCCATCCACTACTAGACTTAAGTACGCCCCCTCCTCCTCCTCGAGAATTATGGTTTATTTATTTATTTAAATTTCCCTTACAACTATCATTACAGTCGGTCGATTCTGTAAAAATATCACCGTGAAACTTAGGTGAAGTGAGGTGTCAATAGTGTTAATCCCTGGCATCCTGCCGGTCAATTTGTGACAGTGACAGCTCACTTCACGCTCTCTTCACCCAAGTATCACGTTGATATTTTTACAGAATCGACCGACAGGTGTTACACATGTAATGTTTCATGAATAAATTGATTCAATTTATTCATGATTTTTTTTACTCTGAATAACTTTTTCATCCCTGATTGAATCAGCAGAAAAGCAGGATAGTTAATAAATGTTTATAAAGCTCAGCTATGCGAGGACGAATGTAAGAACTATTAATTTTACTGCCGACGTCTGCGTATTGGGAGCTTTATTGATGATACAGAGAAGGCTCTGAACGCACTGTCTTTAAATGGTTTTAGTCGCAAATAGTTTCGTGTTACAAAAGCACAAGATTATTCCACTAGTTTGAATAAAGAAAATTCGTAAATAAATATTATTGCACTTTATGTTCTTACTTCCACAAAGTTTTTAGTGGTACCTGAATTAAACAGGGTTAAAAACAAATAGCTTATAAAATAGTGTTCATATGAGGAGCCATGTCTCATACTTAAATGCGGACTATATTTAGTAGGAAATTAGCTGATGTTGTGGGCCCGATACTGGAATTTGTAGTAAAACCCTTTAAAAGGTATGTACACAGCTTGTCGTGTGGCGTCCCGAACTGTCGTCAGTTAACACGACGAATTAACTAAACAACAAACTTTCGATACAAAATACTGTATGCAAATCCCAAATAAATACATATACCACGCGCATTTATGAACACCACGCAGGCTTGTCCAATAACTCGTAGGTACTACGGCGACCGAGCTCTGCTCGGGTGAAAATAGAGAGAACAAATTTTCCCAGATAAATGAGACCTAGCAAGATCGATTTTTCGCCCCGTAAACCCTTAAGGTACCATTCCATACCCGACCGCAGGACGCAACTGCAGGCGACGTGTCGCCGCGACACGAGTGGTTTCTGTGAATTTCTATGAAATGCCTTCCGTAGGTAGCGACACGTCGTTAGCAGTTACGGGCAAGTAACAGACGACACATGCAGCTCGACCGCAGACCAGTAGTGCCGGCAACGCTCGAGTGATAGTCACGTTTTTCTATCTTCTATCTAGCGACTGGAATACGAGCAGTTGTCGCCTACGGTCGGATTCGGAATCATGACTGCAGGAACATGACGCCGCAGTACGTCGCCCTCAGTTGCATTCTGCGGTCGAGTACGGAATAGTACCTTTACTTTGCAACTTTAATCGAAATCGTTAGAGCCGTTTTCGAGAACGTGATATATACAAAAATATATTGCTCATTTAAGAGTGTATGATACCAACTTGAACAGGACGTGTCTCACGCACGTTTAATGCAGTCTAATCCTTAAGACTAAGCACTTAGAAGGACGATAAACCTTCATCGACTGCCCTTAATTTTGGGTGTTACTTGCTAAAACATCAAACTTAAGGGTACCCGGCTTAAGTAGCGGTGACTTGAGATCGTAAAACCGACATAGTCTGAAACCGGGTCGATTTAGTGACTGACGTAGGTAGCTCAGAATAAATTAGTACCTACCATCTGTCCAAAGTGCCAAACGATTATGTTGTTACTTAAAATGTAGTGTTTGCCGTTTTGGTTCTAATTAGTAATTTAATCAAGAATGAACAATAGTTTTATTTTTAAACTCATCCTTTTTTAAGGCATGACTTAGTTGAGATCAAGATACCTTCCATCAATAGGTGCAGTCAGCTACATAAGTCGATGATCATTTTGGAATTTTTGTGGTTGATTATTGTAGAAACTAATTATTATTTTGAATATGCATCATAATGTTGGTCTGTAAAGTGTTCTCTACTCTTCAATAAACTGTTACAAACCTGTTATAATTAACCAGTTTTTATACAAATCTCTTCTGAAACTGTGGACTATTGTTCATTGACTTACGTCGCTGACCGTATTAGTAATTATTTTAGTTTGTAACTAAAATAATTACAGTTTATTTAGAAAATATGACTATACAGAGTCCCGCGTTTAGTTTTCTAATATACCAGTAGTTTAATAATAACTGGTCAACTACTACGACGAAAACAAAATACTTGTCTAACAAAATGAAAACCTCAAAACTATTCATTCGCACACAATCACAGAATAGTACGAGTACAGAAGGCGCACTCCGCATTTTAGGTATGAAACTACAAGTACGCGGCGGCTCGGTTTGACGGGCCAATTCAGTGAGCGTAACGTAGGCAGAAGATATAAGAGTTACGCGATAGAAAGAGAGGTAACTTCCAGGTGAATGTAACTGTAGGTAATTAGCGCTGTGCGACATGAATTGCACTTTATTGTGTCATAGCAAGAGTCACTTTTTATTTAAATAATTTTGCGGAATGAACCATCTGTATTAATCTGTGACACAATACAATTCACATATTCACTATTTTCACTATCATCAGCTTATTTATCCATAGCATTTATTTGATACTCTATACTCTACAGCATAATAGCCTTGTAAACTTTCGATAGAGGTGCGCACACAATTTTAAGAGCTTCACTAGAGCTGAGCTCAGGTGAATGACTTTCCAACGACAGTACTACGGACTGTTCTCAATTTGTACTTATTGCATTGGCGCCAGACAAAGTAGTAGATAGAATAAAATTTGTTGGTTTATACGTGATGGCGTAAAAGAGAAGATGTTGTTCTTATTTTACAGAAATACTAAAATTCAAGGAAATTTTGTTAGGCGTATTTTTGAACGAAAGACTCATTAAAAATTTCGGTGACAAATTAACACAGTGCAAATTGTCAGTACCTACTGATATGAAATACTTTTTCGATTTTAAGTGTAAAAACAATAAAATATTTTCAATTCAATTCAATGTGAATTACGATTTTTTGACGTAGACCATAGACTTAGGAAAATTACTTTGGATGTATTTAAAAGCTACGTCCTAAAAAATATTGTGAGGAAATCGGCATGCCTGAGAGATATTTCTCGATGGCATGTGAAGCCAAGTCAGAGGCATAAAACTCTGACAACAGGTTACTCACTATCCACACAAAAATGAGGATGACACTAAAAATAGGTTTTGGGGTGTTGCTTCAAAATACCTACATCCTACAATGCACATAAGAACGCACACAAATTAAAACTAAAAGCGAAAAAGTAACTACTCAGTATAAAACGCTCCAAAAGTTAATGAACCAAAAGAGGGAACACCCCGACAGACGAACAGATCCGGCGGCGTCGGTTAATTCGATGAACTGCTATTCGTTCCGGGGATGCTTCTCAAAGTGATATGTCTGATTACAAAAATGTATGCACCATAATCTAATAATACGAACCGCACTGAGTCCGCCATTTTGGTGGGCGGATCTCAAAGTTTTACGCAGACTATTGTTATGACAGTTTTAGATTAGATTGATTTTCCATCCCGTTTCTTATTTTATTTGGACTAGGGTTCATATTTATTGTTAACTTCACTCCAGAATAATATTAAAACTTTTGTACTGGACCTGAAATTCTGGCCTTCAGTAGATCGGAGTGGTCAGTCCTCATTGTCTATTTATGTTGTCACTAAAACATGGAACAGTTTTATTTTCTAAATTCATTTTAAAACTTTCAACAATTTTACAAGTTTAAAAATTTAAAGTGCTAAGTGCTAATTGTTGTTCTGCTGTCTCAATGGCGTCGCTGCATACCTCAGACGGTTATCTGCATGCATACAAGCTCACCTAAAAGGGCGGTTGCACTCACTTTGGGACTCGCTGTTCCAGAGAACTTCGCCAATATTCACACAGCGCTCTCGTTAGAGGCAGCCGGTCATTTGCTTTTTGAATTTCCATCGGTTTAACATAATTTCAACGTATGATACGAGCAATACTCCGTGATTTTATCGATGCTGTATTTTCATTGAAAATTTAATTTTTACTGCCGCTTATTAGTCGGATAGGACCGAAAATGGATGCTTTGTGGTGAGATCCAATTATCCGGTCGTATCATAACGTATAGTGAACTCGCTGCATAATAAATGCATTATGTTATCAATATTGAGTGCTAAAGCTTGCTGGTGTGGCAAAACTAGTGCTCAATTTGTGCTGTATGGCCACTTAGAATAACTAATTCAACCGGAATTTGATCAATCGGTTTAAACTGTTGGTTGTTCTAAGTTTATTGCGAAATGTTTTAATTACAATAATTTAAAGTTTATTTCGTTCGCGGTCTACGGTACCTAAACTCGAGGTGAGAGTTTTGATATCCTTGAGCTAGCATATTATCTCAGTTTCAACAGAATTTCTTGAAACTTTCTAAGGTCGCAGACTTGTGTATCTTCCATAATAATATATAAAAATATACTATTACAAGATCATTACGTGATCTTCAAAGAGTTTGGTCTTGGTTTGGTTCTTGTGTTTCAAAGGCGACAACTTTGCTCTTAAGTATTAAACGGTTTCAAAGCACGTGAACTTTTAAAAATGTTCACACAATCGTAATTTGTGTTCTCTTGTTAGTTCTTCTTTGCGGAACCTTTTAGCGTCTGACGTATTGCGAAACGTGTTGATTGTAAGTGTCAAAATAACAAGGAAAAAAAGAGTAAAGTAAAAAACCGGCCAAGTGCGAGTCGGACTCGTACACGACGTATTCCGTACCCACCGTACAATATTTAGCAAATTAACGAAAATACTAAACGAAGAAGATATTTCATCCTAAATTTTTTAAATCGCAAAGGTACCATAATGATACTATGAATTACAAAGTTTTTGTAGTTACAGAAAATCAACCATATTTTAATAAAATGCCTTATGAATCGGTATGTTTAGTATTTATTGATTATGACGGAGAAGGGTACGTGTCTCTTTCGTTATTATCAGCCACATTATAACTACTGTGACCATTTGCAGTTCAGATCAAATTAATCACACTAGCAATTCACACACTGTAGGTACACGACACAAATATTCGGAACGCGCGACAGTTTTCAAACGTAATCAATGCTGACAACCACCAACGAACTCTGCTTATCCCCCGGTCGAACGTTATGTTGTGGACTCTGTCGAACACCGCTAGGCGGCGCTAGCGTCCCGATTTGTCAACTCGGTAACGTATTTCCGACAATTATATACAGTACATGGTACATGATATACAGAAATTTCAAATTCAAACTTGTTTAGTTGTTGCGATAGAGCTCGTACAAAAGTGCTATAAAACGGTGTGGCGGCATCTACACCGCCACATGCGAACTACGCATCAAAGACTTGACGTCACACAACATCCTGACGTCACTCAAATCCTGCATCGCGCAATTAGAGTTTACCGCGCGGTGGACATATATACAAGCTCACGACTTCAACCTCTGGGCAATTGCCCGCCAGACATGACACCCGTCTGGTCGGAGGATCCTCCCTTTTCTATGGGGGATGAGTGAACTTTACACCCTGTTCCTCATACCCCTAAATTGGTACCCCGACGTGATACGTCAACGCAGCCTTCGTGCAACTATTCAGCGTGACGTCATCATCATCATCACTCCCGCAAGCTTTCGTGAGGCGAGTCACACAGCCAGCCAGCACCCACGGCTTCAACGGGTATCCTGACCACCAGCATGCAGCGAACGCGCATTCCTGGTCATCACCCTCAGCCTCATCAGCAACCTTGCACAGCACCTGCACTATCGGCCGGTCTCACAAGCAGAGCCCATTCTACCCTCTCCTGGTCGACGCCAGCAGCCAGCCACAACCCAGCGCTGTACCACATCCGACCCACTGGATCAAGACGCAGCGCCACCCCGACTCACTGGGGAATCACCGCAAGCACCGCAGACAGTTCCGACTCACCGCGAACTATGCGGCACCCGGTTCCGACTCACTGGAACCACAGCTGGTACTGTGAAGCATCGCAAGATACAAGACTCAGCCCACTATCGACCTCCGGTCTCCGGAGGGGAGTGATGTGGCGGCATCTACACCGCCACATGCGAACTACGCATCAAAGACTTGACGTCACACAACATCCTGACGTCACTCAAATCCTGCATCGCGCAATTAGAGTTTACCGCGCGGTGGACATATATACAAGCTCACGACTTCAACCTCTGGGCAATTGCCCGCCAGACATGACACCCGTCTGGTCGGAGGATCCTCCTTTTTCTATGGGGGATGAGTGAACTTTACACCCTGTTCCTCATACCCCTAAAACGGTAATAGAAATACTCAATCTGCGAAAATTTCAACTGTCCACCTATTACGCTTCATGAGATACAGCCCACTGACTGACAGGCGGACAGCGGAGGCTTAGTAATAGGATTCCGTTTGGCACCCTACAGAAGTACAGAACCCTTAAAGACGGAAATGTGAAAGTTCAAAGAATCTTTATTCGTGTGAGCTTCACAGGAATGAAGAATTAAGGAGTTTCTTAATTTAAATAAAAACCGGACAAAAAAGGTAAGTTCTACAAAGATATAATATTGTGAAAAACAATAAATCTCTGCGCTGGCGCTTTCATAAACACGCGCGCGCAATCTACGTTCGATATAATGCCTTTAGCAGCCTCACGTTGCCGAGGTATATCCATCCAATTTGGAGAGATTATGTAAAACACGCCGAATTGTTTGCGTTTGTTTTATAATAAGGGCACACGTTGGTGTAATAATGTCATAAATGTTACATGACGGGGGAAGCCACCGGGAAGTGTGTGCCTATATTAAAATTCCGCCATTTGAAGCGACAAATAACTGCCACTCTCTGTACGTAGAATATTATTATCGCACGTACTTACGCGTACGAAAACGCTCTTGTATTTTATGCGTTATTTTGGTTGTAGAATAACTAGTTTATTCCACTTTATTTATGTACGTCTGAGAGCCGTGATATATGGTCGGGTGTTTAGCAACACTTTCTATAACTAAAGTTCCCGACTTGACCCTTATTATTTATAGAGAAAAGTCCCAGCAGTAGGGGTGTAACTTTTGAGTGACTTCGACCTTTTATTTCTAGAGCATCGTGAACGATGGAAAACTTTCAAGACAGTGTGATTTTCTGTTCCCAATTTATTTTAAAGCAAAGTTTAGTTAGAGTCTTATAATATGAAAAGTTCGAACGAGTCTTGAATAGTTTTTACAATGTGATTGTCTTACTAATATAATACAACAATATCTAAATTTACAAATTGTAATTAAATTTATAATAACATTCTAAGAAGAAACTTATCATGCGTTAAAATTCAAACATAATTTTGATGATAAAATTTTTGACTTTGAAACCAACTCAACAATCTATTCAACTTTCGTAAGATTTAAGAGTTTCATAACTATGATTATAGGGCTTTGTTCACTCATAAGACCGATACCTACTTAATCAATTTAATTCGAGATTGATTTCGATATCTCGGATAAGTACCTATTCGATTAAATTTCAGACTTATCATAAGCGGCACTTAAGGCAAAATTGAAGTAGATAATAACAAAAGCATAGTATTAAATTGTCTATTAAGTCTAACTACTTTGGGATTAGACCGATCAATATAGCCGATACCCTCTTATCTAATGATAGGCTTATACTGTGAAATTGAATGTTAATTAGTACTTTAGGGTAATGCAATGGCTACCTAGTTATCTTTGAATAGATTAGGTCTGCTGTTTTGAACATTCTAATACAAAGTAAAGTGCTTTTTAATATTTTTCTCAAATATGCTTGGATATACGAGCATTGTTTTGACAACTTTCTTTGAGATAAATTGAAATTGCTGTACTGACCGAATACGTGCGAGCGCCTGGCCGGCAATGTTTGTATGAAAATCCTTATCTGCCGTGTTTAGCGGCCAAATAAATTACTATGCAAACTCATATGTGTCGTATTATGAACTTTTTACTTCAACACATGGCAACCAAGGAGGTAAATTTTCAAAGATTTTATTTAAATTTCGATTTGGTTTGCAAATAGAGATGTTTATACACTCGAGAGCAATGAATCCGGGTCACTTAAAGAATCCTAAAAATCTCGGAAACTAAAAATGCTAGGTTAATGCAATAAATTGTATTTAATAGACAATGTAATACTCCTTAAATGAAGGTATTAAAACTTCTTAGTTATTGTAAAGTTATATCATAAAAAAATCAAATTTGAAAAAGGGCCACTTTCGAAGATGGAACTACGAAATTACAGCATTTGGTTTTGCTTTTGTTTGTAATCTGTCATTTATGTGGGTACATAAACCATGTTGATAGTGCTCTATATTCATTATTCAAGCTGAAATTATGTCGCTTACGCCTGAAGAATGCACCAGAATACTTACAATGCTGGAAACCGGCCGGAGTCAGCGCGATACAGCCAGGACTGTCGGTGTGTCGCTGTCAACAGTACAAAGAGTTCTCCGACGTTACGAAGAAACTGGTTCTAACCTACGCAGACCAGAAACGGGCAGAACCAGGTGTACCACAGCACGAGAAGACCGATACTTGGTTAACACCATGCTTCGAAATCGCTTTCTCACAGGAACTGAACTCACAAATCAGTTTCGACGCCTCGGAGGAAGTAACCCAAGTGCATGGACAGTAAGACGCCGGCTTGCTGAATCTAACTTAAAACCCCTTAGACCTGCAAACGGCCCTAAACTGGAGCGTGGGCATCGTATTTCAAGACTAAGATATGCCCAGAGCCACGTAAATTGGAGTATTGAAGATTGGTCAAAAGTTATGTTCTCCGACGAATCAAAATTTATGCTCTACAAGCACGATGGAAGACACAGAGTGTATCGAAGACCAGGGGAAAGATTCAAGCAAGCATGCATCGAAGAAAAAGTAGCCTACGGTGGTGGGTCTGTACTTGTGTGGGCCGGAATTTCTTCTGAAAGTCGCACAGAGCTGGTGATCATAGAAAACGGCTCTTTAACTAGCGTAAGATATGTGGAAGAAATCCTCAATGATCACGTTGGTCCATTTATGGTCAATTTAGGTGAGGATGCTATATTTATGCATGAAAATGCCCGACCTCATACAGGTAGGATTGTGAATGACTACCTTCAAGAGATGAACATTACTCGTATGGAGTGGCCAGCGCGCAGCCCGGATATCAACCCGATCGAGCATGCTTGGGACGAGCTAGGCAGATGCGTAAAACAACGAAACCCTCCCCCAATCACGCTTCGTGAGCTCAAAATTGCTCTCACAGAGGAATGGGAGAATATTCCCCAAAATCGTATAAGGAACTTGGTGTACAGCATGCCAAACCGCGTAAACGCAGTAATGGAAGCACGAGGAGGCAATACGAAGTATTAAAATTCAAGAAAATCGTAATAAAGTTCAAAAATTTCATGTTTCCTATTTTTGTTTTAAGGAGAGATCAGCAGTTTTTTTCTTTATGTAATTTTGTGTTAATAAAATGTATGGTGACTCATATTTTTTTTACTTTCATTTAAGGAGTATTACATTGTCTATTAAATACAATTTATTGCATTAACCTATCATTTTTAGTTTCCGAGATTTTTAACATTCTTGAAGTGACCCGGATTCATTGCTCTCGAGTGTAGTAAAGAAAAACATAATAGCTTGTGAAAAATTATCGTTGTTCATTATTGATTCTGGAATTCGTAATTAAATTATTAAGAATATTTTTATTTAAAAGAGTGTCCGTGGAGTTGCCCGTTCTTCTCCATAGGAACCTACTACGCTTTGGAATGGGCAACTAGCTTCATCTTTCTGACTGACCGACCCCTTGACAATTCAAAAGTGCCTGTAATTGGTTTATTTGAAATAAATGCTGTGAGTTTGAGTTTGGAGTTTTTTTAAACTTAGTTTGTATATCCGTGCATTATTTGAGAAAAGTACTAACGAAGCCTTGGCCGCAACCAGGCATTGATGGACTCACGTATGTGTGCCCACATTTTCACGATCGTCCATCAATGCCCCTGTTGCAGGCCACGACAGTAATGTACTATAAATATAATTTTATTGGAACTGTGTAATATTTAGTTTTACCCCACATTACGGTAGTTATGTTTTAGTCCTATGTAACAGGGGGCGAGCCTATTGCCATCAACCTCTATTCCTCATTAAGCTCTAATAAAATCAAATTCTGAACATCAATCAGGTTGCCAAAAGGGGCGATAGTGACAAAATTTAAATCTCCGAATACCAACCGAAAGACAGTTAGACAAAAATTTCCACAAAATGTCTTAAAACCACTACATTCTTGTTAAGTGGTAAGAGAAAGCTTGTAAATTACTCGGTTTGTTAAACGGTCCAAGTTTTTAACTACACGCAATGCTATGAAAAACTATTTGGGAACTATCAAAGTTCGCGGAGAATTACCGCTTGCAAATTGCCAGTAATTTTGAATGAAAATGAACTTTGAAAATTCGTGTGAAGGAAACTCGGTGCTGCTCGGGTTAATTCGTATTATGACTCGGATGATAGTTAAATGTTAAGGAGCTGCACTCAAGTATTCAGACGGGATTATTTTTATAAAGTGAAACTATGCTTATTGAGAAGTTAAGGAGTAAATTTTTGAATAAAATGTGGGAATTGTCTGTGAAGAAAATTGTACCCCTGGAGAAGGATAGTTTGATCATATTCTTTAGTTTTGGATGACGTTAATTTCATAATATCCTTATACCTGTTTTATTTTCGAGCTTGATATGTTTTCATATTTAGCTGGTTAGTTACCACTTCCGAGAAACTCCCCCCCGACTCTTGCTCGAAGATGTGCCAGCCTGCGTCAAAGCTGGGCCTGCAGCTTTAAATACCCCTGACAATAATAATTACCCATGTTTGATCCAGCCTGTCTTATACAAGGTTCGTACACCACAGGGGCACCCCCCTTAGCGAGCGCTCGCCTAGTATATAAGTTGGTAGCTTAAGGCAGTCACAGGATAGCTCGGTTAAGTAGTCATGACCTCAGAGGTCAGCTACCGATATGAACTATTAAAAAAAAATGCGAGAAATATATATCGCAGAATGATATCATTTTGATTTAAAAAAAAATATCATTTTTGTTTTTTTATTTGCAAAAATTTATCTACTTCAACATAAATAACATAACATATAATCACGCCTGTATTCCCCGAAGGTTAAAGCAGAGGTGTACTTAAAGTACATCTAGATTTCTCCAGTTATGTTTTAGTCCCATGTAGTAGAGGGCGAGCCTATTGCGATCAACCGGGTACAAATCCAGACTTGGGGCTGCTACTGCGAAATTCCTGATAGAAAAACTCAATAACACTTTGCCCGAACCAGGAATCAAACCCAGGACCTCATGCTCAGCAGTAGCGCATGCGACCACTAGACCAACGATATACATATACCAAATAAGTGTACAAAAAGATTTTCTCTTCTAAAATTGAGTAGTAGTTAATTATTTCGTTAAGTCCCAAACGTGTTCTCATAACTCGTATTTACTAAAAATATGTTAGTTGTAAATTTCCCAAATGAAACATTACTTTCTAAATCCAAATAATTTACTGTATTTTTACTGCACAAGTTGTACTTTATTGTACGTCATCTCATTTATTTTATACGAGAGTTTTAGGGTGTTAATACAAATTTCTGCTAACTCATGTTGGTTTTCTCGTCTTTATCACGTAGGTACCTACATATTTCTTATTAATTTGGTCTGAAAAATATTCTGTCCAAGTAATGTAGGTATTAAACAACAGTACCTGGTCGACGGAGCTCTGCTCGGGTGAAAATAGAGAATAGTTCATACTAATTCTATGTATAGTACATACAAATTCCATGCTGCCATGATAGTAGGTAGGTACTTACTACTCCATGCTTCCATGTCATTATTCCATGTATTCAAAGTTTAGAACAAGATGGCTACCATCTTGTTCTAAACTGTGGGCGACCGAGCTCTACTCGGGTGAAAATAAGGAGAAAATGAATTTTCCCAGATATGAGACCTAGCTAGATCTATTTTTTGCTCCCGTAAACTCTAATATTGCCACTTTTATCGAAATCGTTAGAGCCATTTTCGAGAACGTGATTACAAATATATATATATAAATATTGCTCGTTTAACAGTCTCGGATAATTATACTTTACATCACAGATATTTCTATGATTATACCCCTATTATTACTAGCGTAGAAGAGATAAACTCTTCGATAAACAAATTCAGCGTTATATCTATATTTAACATTATAGAGAAATCTGGAACACAAGTTAGGGCACGTAGACAACACTTAGTATTCAGAAAACCTACTGAAGATTACTATTCTCGATAACATTCTTATACACTGGTTTTGTCATACTGGGTTACTTCTGATCTTGTACCTAATAGTTTATTTATTTTGTAAATATTCTCAAAATCTCCAGATTATTCACCATTTTGATTCAGAATAATAAAAACAGGAACTAAGTATTACCCCGTAACTGGGTTGTGGACGTGAGATATGCAGTCGCTTCATGTAAAATACTGATATTCAGCTGCATCGCTTAGACAGGAAACCGACCCCAACATAGTTAGGAAAAGGCTAGGCAGATGATGTTGATAAACTAGGAATTAGTGTAGCAACAAAGTGTCCGTCGCCACTGCCATTCGGATGCAGAAAAATAAAATTGTATATTAGTTAGCAACAAAAATTCAATTTTCAACTGACGCCCCAAAATTTACATTCCCCTTAATTAATTCATAGCCGAAAGTATCGAAAATGTCTAAACTGTTTTCAGAATATTTATAAACGTTTTCTGTTCTGACGGCTTAGTTATATAAAAGCTGTCAGGAAAGTAAGGCCTCACTATGGAATAATTAATAACTTTAGTCAGCTTAGCAGTTCGTTAAAGGTATTGAGCAAACAAAGTTTGTCTTGTAAGTTCTTCGCTTGCTGGAAGAACTCATTGTTCGCTACTTTGGTAGTTTTTAATTCTTAACACTTATTAAGAATCTGGATTGCTGTAGTTAATCTATAAGTTGGTAGGCATACCTAGTACGAGTACTACGTGGATGTAGAGGTCACATTAAAATAAGTTAGCAAAACTCAGAAGACGTGATGTGTATATCTATGATAATATTATAAAATTTGGCTCACTTGGATACAGTCTGGCGACGTCGCCAATTTGGAAGCGTAACCACGAAGACCGGCCCCTACGTGGAGACTGGATACTTTGGCGACCTGGCAACGCGTAGCCATGTCGCCAGTATTTTGTATACAAGTAAGTTACACCTCCCTCACTCTGTGGCTAACTGATCGCCAGGACGGACGCCCGCATGTTACTGGCTACTTATTTGGCAACCTTATTTGGCTACGGTAGGTAGACAGAGGTAGCCATGGCTATGTAGCCAGTGACGTCGCCATGGCGTCCCAGTGTGTTACCGCTCTAATTGCGTACCAGACTTTCAATCACAATCTGCATGATTTTGAAGGATACAGCTAATTCAGTACTTCATATGATCGAAAAATATGATAAGAGAGAATGACTTTCATTAACTGCCACCCAGTGGTAATGCTGAGTGCGCAGAATGGTAAATAAATACTATCAAAAGACGATACTATTGGCCAAGTATCGACAAGGATGTCGTCAAAAAATTTACAAAATGTCAAAAATCTAAATATTTTTTGGTTACATTAGAGAACCGATGGAAATTACCACAACGGCTTCCTCGGCATTTGAAAAGATCTACTTAGATGTTGTTGGGTCCTTTAGATGGAGACGAAAGTGGTAATTGTTATACACGGTGAAATTTGAATGAGAAATGTAGCTAAACTGTAAAAATTAAAGCCATTGCTATCTACTGTTAGTGTGGTACGCAATTACCACGCTGTACTTTTATTGTTGCATGGGTCTCATACACCGTACGATAGAAAATTAGGGTTATCAATGATAAGTTAAGAGTAAAATCGAGAGATTTTCATAAAGAAGTAAAAACGAATCACGAAAGCAACAATAAAGAACAATACAAATAAATCGCTGAATGTAGCCTGAAATAAGAAAGTATGAGCAATACTTGACTTCTTTTACATAAATTCACATCGAAAGTAACATTATCCATTACCGACACTCACATACCGTGAAAAGCTGGATTTTTGTAGGCTTGCTCGGTGGCAATGTAAGAAGACTAATGGGGTGCGATATCGAGTTTCTGTCTGTTGAATATCAAGGGATATTACACGCGAATGATCAATCTGAGGTTGCCACTTCGTAAGATTGTAATAATACCAGCTTATTATTGTCCCACTCTACCCCAAAGGCCTCTTATAGCACAGGCAGAGATAGCATAGTATTGGAAATATATAGTCTATGCTAGAATTATGTGGCAACACTACTGTAGACTGAGCTACCAAAAAGTAATGGCGTGTTTCCTGACATGTAGTTAAACAAGTTATCTCCAATAGGTTATGGGCCCAGAACGAACACCCAAGCACCAAAAATAGAGTAGAGTTGAAGTCAGTCAGATCGACACAGGATAGCACAAGGAAGACAAAATGGCTGCAAGCGCAACGTGCTCTTTACCAAGATTGAAAGATGGAACAAACTTTTCTAGTTGGAAGTTCAGAGTAAAAACACTATTAGAAGAAAGAGGCTTAAGTGATGCGCTAAACAAAGATAAGATAACCAAAGAGGAAGTGAAAACTGATACCGATGTTAAAGCCAGAAGCGTCATCGTGCAATGCGTTTCCGACAAGTTTATCGATATTATCAAAAGGTGCAGTACAGCATTACAGATGCTTACCAAATTAGAAGAAGTCTTTGAAAGGAAAAGCGTCTTCAACCAGCTTTACCTACGAAAGAAATTATTGACACTAAAATGTGGTAACGATGAGAAACTAATTGATCACTTCATAAGATTTGAAAACATAATTTCTGAATTGGAATCTTCAGGGACAGAATTAAAAGAAAATGACAAGGTATGTCATCTATTGTTAACTTTACCCGACGAGTACGACACTGTTATAACCACTTTAGAGACTATGGACAGTGCGCTGACCATCGATTTCATAAAATCAAGGATGTTAGATGCCGAACTAAAAGTAAAGGGAGTTCAAAGTGAAACAAGCAGGGAAGCCGATGCTCATAGCTTCCTCACATGCTATAAGTGTGGCAAAGACGGCCACAAGGCATTTCAGTGTAGAAGTAATCAAGCTAAAAGAGGAAACAACAGAGGCAGACGAGGAGGAAATCAAAGAGGTAGAGGATGGCATTCCCATAATAAAAGTCAAACCACTAGTTCAGCGAATACTGCAGAACAGCAGGAGGATAAAGACTCAGTAACATTCTTTGCACAAGCATTTTCTACAAAAACAAGTGATAGCATAAAAAGAGAAATAGAATTTGTGATAGACTCAGGAGCGACCTACCATATGATTAATGAGAAATATGAAAAGTACATGACAGACATAAGAGAAATACCAGAAATTAAAATTCAAGTAGCTAATGGAAACATAATATCGGCAAAAAGGAAAGGAAAATTAATAGGTATAAGCAGAGAAAATCTGAAAATAGACATAGATTGCCTTATAGTAAGAAATTTAGCACACAACTTGCTGTCAGTACTAAAACTAAATGAGAAAGGATTAAAGGTAACCTTTGAATTAACAAGAACTGTAATTAGCAATAACAAACATGAAATAAAATGTGAAAACAACGGGAAATTGTGTACAATTAAACTGAACTTGAATCTAGATGCTATGTTAAACAATAAAAATCTGATTTGACCTAAGGTGTTTGCTTCCACTCACTCGCTCAACGATAACAGAAACAAGTTATCTCCAATAGGTTATGGGCCCAGAAGAATGGGTCATTTAAACTATGGAAGCATGAAAATCCTAGGATTACCACTATCAAGTGAGCGCTGTTCCATATGTATTCAGGCCAAAGGTACGCGTCAACCATTCAGTCCCACTCCAAAGCCAAGAACAAAGCAAATAGGTGAACTGATTTATTGTGATCTTGGAGGACCTGTCACACCCTTAAGCAGAAAAGATCAAAGATATTATTTAACAATAATTGATGATTATTCACATTTTATGGAAGTACATCTCTTAAAATCGAAAGATGAGGCCAAAGGTTATATCATTAATTACATAAGAAGAATGAAAAACAATGGGATAAATGTCAGAAAAATTAGAACTGATAGAGGTAAAGAATTTGTAAATCAAGAACTAAAAGCATTTTATAATGAAAATGGAATAAAACAAGAAACCACATGTGATTATACACCCCAGCAAAGTTCAATATGTGAAAGAATGAATCGAACATTAGCCGACAAAGTAAGAGCTATGTTATTAGAAACAAACCTACCGAAACAGTTATGGGGAGAAGCCATTAGATGTGCAGCATATATTATAAATAGATCTCCAACAAAGACACTACAAGGTAATACACCAGCTAACATATGGTATGGAGAGAACAAACTTGAGAAAATAAAAGTATTTGGCTCAAAAGCTTGGAGTATCATATTACCTAAGCCAAGCAAATTAGAACCTAGAGCAAAACCTATGATTATGATTGGATATTGTGGATCAGGATACAGACTATGGGAACCAAAGACCAATGAGATAGAGGAATCTCGAGATGTAAGATTTGATGAATCAGATTATAAGTATGATGAAAGTCAATGGAATAAATACATCACTTATGATAAAGAAGAAGAAACAGAAGAACAAGAAATAGAATATTTAGAGTATGAAAAGGAAAACATTCCAGAATTAACAAGTAAGAAAGACAAGATTATTGATCAAGAACAAGAGCAAGACAATTCAAAGAATGGAAGACAGAGACCTACTAAGACACCAATAAGATATCAAGATTATGACATGTCAAATATGGCTTATGCATTAATGCTAGAAGATCCTATAAATTATGATGAAGCTATAAAACATGAAAACTGGTCTGAAGCTATACAGAAAGAGCTAGAAGCACACAAAAAACATGGAACATGGGAAATTAGTGAATTACCGAACGATAAGAAGGCCATAGACACAAAATGGGTATTCCGTACAAAGGCAGATAATACAAAGAAAGCTCGAATAGTAGCAAAAGGATTTCAAGAAGAAACAACTGAAAACATTTATGCACCAGTTGCTAGAATGACAACTGTAAGACTATTTCTGAACAAAGCTGTACAAGAAGATCTATCTATACAACAAATGGACATACCAACAGCATTCCTAAATGGTGAATTAAAGTCTGATGTATACATAAAATTTCCAGAAGGGCTAGCAAAAGAAAAAGGAAAGGTTTTGAAATTAAGAAAAGCACTTTATGGACTCAAGGAAGCCCCAAAATGTTGGAATGAAAAACTTAACAATTTTCTCATAAAGAAGGGATTCAGTCGTTCACAACGAGATTTCTGTTTATATACTGGAAACAACGTATACATTCTTATATTTGTTGATGACATTCTAATTATTGGAGAAGGACAGAAAATAATAGAAGACCTGAAAGAAGAATTTAAAGCCAAAGATATGGGCAACATCTGTAAATTCCTAGGAATGGAAATTAAGAGATTTGATAAAGGAATAGAAATTAAACAGACACAAATCATTGATAAAATTTTATTAAAGTTTAAAATTCAAGATTGCAAAGGTATAAATACACCAATGGAAACCGGTTTACACATAGATCCAGAAGAAGAAATTTTAACCAACATTCCTTATAAAGAACTTGTAGGCTCGCTGATTTATCTTGCTACAATTAGCAGACCTGACATAGCATATGCAACAGGATTCTTGAGCAGATACATGAATCAACCAACACCAACACTCTGGAAAGCCGGAAAGAGAATCTTAAGATATCTGAAACAAACAAAGGAAAAAGGATTATTATATAGAAAACATGAAACTAATAAAAACTACTTACAGGCATTTTCAGATGCTGACTGGGCAAGTGAGAATATTGATAGAAAAAGTGTGAGTGGAGTTGCAATATTCCATCAGGGCAATTTAATTAGTTGGACTTCGAAGAAACAGACTTCTGTCGCGTTGTCCACAGCTGAAGCAGAATATGTTGCTGCTGCATTAGCTGTAAGTGAAATAATTTTCATATTAGGAGTATTAGAGGACTTAAAGTTTTGTGAAAATATAAACTGTACATTGTTTGTTGATAATCAAAGCACTATAAAGATGATTGAAAGTTACGAAAATAGCAAGAGATCGAAACACATAGATATTAAAGTACATTTTATTAAAGATATTGTAAGCAAAGGTTTAATTATGTTAAAATATGTATCAACTAATGAAAACAAAGCTGATATACTTACTAAGTCACTATCCAAGGATAAACACAATTATTTTTGTAATTCTCTCGGTTTATTTTGTTAAGTAATACTATGTTAATTTGGGTACTTGCATACATAGTAATTTAAGTTTTAATTTCGTTTAATATTCAATGTTTACAATGTTTAAAAAGTTTGTGGTTAGATATTGTGAAATAACATGTTGACATTTGTTAAATATGTCAAACGAATGTCAAACTCAAATTGTCATTAATGTCAGGTGTCAATTTTAGTATTGCCAGTTTTGTAAAAGTTTTGTTCAATGGTAACAAGTCCAAGTTTAGTAATTTAGTAGTTTTATTGTATGTCAAAAAATAACAAACTTGAACTTGAGCCGGGGTATTGGAAATATATAGTCTATGCTAGAATTATGTGGCAACACTACTGTAGACTGAGCTACCAAAAAGTAATGGCGTGTTTCCTGACATGTAGTTAAACAAGTTATCTCCAATACATAGTGGTGTGACCGGACTGCCAAGTCACAGGTCTCGAGTTAGAACCCAAAGCACGCAACTCCGACTTTTCGGATTCATGTGCGTATTGTATAATTATCACTTTCTTCAAAAACGGTGAAGGAAAACATCGTGAGGAAACCGGCATGTCTGAGAGATATTTCTCGACGGCATGTGAAGCCAAGGCCGCTTTAAAACTCTGACACTGGGTTAGTCACTAACCACACGAAAAGAAGAAGAAGCACAGACGATCAGGCATGAGCATTGGTCACCACACTTACTCAGTGCGAATCGGTGATTTCAGACGATATTTTTAATACTATGTCAGTGATGTCCAACATTATTTTACAGGGAATTGGTGCACTACTGAAATTGAAAAAGTTACATTGGTAGGTTTCAAATTGGCATTGTCGCGCTTGAGAAGCGGGTGCCCTAACCTCTGTGTCAGCACGACTAAAGAATATAAAGAACCTATATGGAAAATATTCCTCAAAGCTGCTTTTCCTTGCAAGCTTGATTTATCTAGGCACACTAGTTTTCCATTCATCTGGGGACTGTGTAACTTATCCTTTTTTGAACATTCGGAAGACTTCTTTATTTAGTTTAATGAATTTGGCAACCCTGACGTTTGCCTTGATCGCACAAGAGTTATATCTGCCTCCGTTTATTTCATTTTAATTTATTGTCTAAAAAGGTGAATTATCTACGAAAACACAATTTATTGGGTCGTGGAATTTATGATTTATTTCCGGACATCTTTACATTTTGAACTACATTTTTTTTTATTCGCTGTTATCCAAACATGAATATACACTGCTGAAATAGGTAATTATTTTGTTCAATTATACATAATCCACGATTACAATAAGTAGCTAGAATAAAATGCAGAAATGATTCAAAACCTACAATTAAATTCCAATAATAAAAACTCCAATAGTTAAACGTGTTATGGCGATATTCTTATCTTTTCGAATTTATCTGAAATCAAGTTGACAAAGACATTAAAATTTAACCAAGTAACAAGTAATTTACTAAAGTAACTTGCCACACTTAAAGCAAAATCTGATACAATGTTCCACCAATCGGACCACCGATAAGTTTACCAACAAGGGTATTGGCTATTCACTAACTTATACGTTTTACTAAACGAAAACATTCCAACCTCATGATGCCCTATATCTGAACTTGTAACACAAACGTCTTGTTATGCCACATATTTTACCGAAACATAATAGTACGTTAGAAAAAAAAGAATAACGGGCATTTCTCGCGAGTGCCACCGTACTATGTGGGTAGGTTCGCTAAGATATGGCCGCTTGAGCATGTATGTCACGTGCCGGATTATAAAAGCTTTTTCCAATTCTCCATTGTAGGAGCTCTCGGGATCTCACGGAGACCACGTAGGCGCTATATCTTACGCTCTCTGTACGCTTTTATTTTAACGAAATTTAGCTCACTCCCTTGTCACTGACGATTACTTTCCATTGTCTCGCCGAGAGGGTGTAATACCGTATCAAATTGGGAAATATTGAAAGAAAACGTGGTAACCGATCCAGTTGTATTGCGAGCTCGGATCGGTTAGCAGTTTGTTTTGTTGACGACACGGGGAATAAGAATGTATCTATTTGTGTCCAATCGCTATATAAAAACTTTGAATTAACTACGATATTACCCTTACTGCCTACGGCTTTATGGACAAAGGCATTACAGAAATTATTCTGTTTTTATTCGGCGCCTAATCTACATATTACCTCGTATCCCATTCCGAAACACAAACGCGAAGGCAAATAAAGTCATAAAATTACTCACCAAAAATAATATTATTGGGCGCGAACGTGTTTTTTTGTGCTGTCGCATCCCCACAATAGAGGGTGCGCTGTTTGTTGTCCTCATTCATACAAATCCGGAAAAAATAAAACAGATATTAAGGGCGCCCTCACCGTCCGGGCTTCCCGCCTCGCACATTAGTGTCCCCGAGAATGTCCCCATTCTTATTCAAATATTTCCGGCAATTTGTTTGTCGGTTTGTCCTATCTTACAGAACGTTACACATTATGTTAAAACCACAAATTAATTACTCTTTTAATCTCTTATTTTTTAATAAAAATGATGACAAGCATTATATCTTCCTGGCTGTACTGTATTCATTCTGCCTCGTTCGGATATCAATGCCGACTTTTAGACATAAATCCTGTAAACGGGCGTCCGCGTCGTGTATTTTGTGTTTTATTTCCGATTGGAACACTGCACCTCATGCATTTTAAATAGGAAATTCAATTTTAACGATGTTCAAATAGGCGAGCGGTGTAAAACTGACCGCGGACCGCTCCCGTAAAAGCTTTAACCACGGCACTAACAAACAAGTTCCTTGCCAAAAAACTTGGCGAGTTTATTAATGCAGTCAAGCTGCATTACTCGCGTGAACCGATTCCTTTGTTCACCAAGAAGTACAGACCTAAATCTTATAATTCCGTACACTAAAATTGTGTTTTCCTGTTTTGGCACGATTTTGTTCCAAAACTATAAACGAAGCTATTGATTGCACTAATTCATTTGTAGTCGTTAGTTTTAATTGCGACATTAATTAAATAATTTATTTACAATTCGTTTGCCTTCAACTGAAGTAAACAGGAAGTGGCCGTAAACAATCTCCATAACTGCTCTATGATTCATATAACAAACTCTTTTTTACCTGCAGAATCTCTTTCGTCTCGATCATAAATCAAAATTAATTTTATAGAAAAAGCTAATTTCTAAAAAGTTTACTAATTTCAGAACAATGTTTAATTATAGTCTTTATTGAAAACTATAAAGTTAAAGTTTTAAAATAAGATTGATTAGCGACATAATTTTTTTAATTGAATTTCCTGATACTAAAAAAATGTACCTAACCTGACAGCATTAAATCCGTCCATAAATGTTCCAGGTTACCAATGAAGTAAAGGATTCCTAAAAGATCTAACAATGAATATGAAATTTTCCTAGGTTGCGAGTGAAACCATAGACAGAAGCTAGATAAAATCAAATTAAACACGCACAGGCTTCGTGCCAATGCTTTGCCTGAGTTCAGTACTTAACCGCTTAACACAAGCACAACCTTAACACTTTATCAATCTCTGATAATAGCATATGGTCTAAGAACCACGCCTAGCTCTAACCCTGCATGCTAATTCCTAGGAACTAGATAACACTGCCAGTTACCGGCTACGCTTATTAGTTATCCGAAATAGCAGCTCGGGTTTATCTCAGTGCGTAAGTTAAGCGACAATGTTGTTCCAAGTTAAGTAGTCGATACTTTTCATGCCGACGGTACACACCACCTTATTAGGCGTTTTGACGACGTAGTATCTGGTATTATTATTCGGGTTGAGATGACTCGCGCCGAGCTGTCACTGAACCAAGTTAACTATACGAAATAGTAGGTAGGTTCCAATGCTAATGAATTTACGTAATTTAAATTCGGAACTGGAAATGAATAGGTACCTAATTCCTTTTATTTCAAGGGTTTTACCATGGTTATTCATTGGGGTGCATAAAAAGAGTTTCTGGAAAGTCTATATAGACTATATGCACATATTTAAGGCAGCCCCAACCCAGGTTACTTACTGCTCTAAATGAACTGGGCTTGCTGCATAGCTTATCACTCATTCTCGAAGGTGTTCATTATGACTGAAATTTTTTAAGAGAGACGAGAGGTCAACTCCCTGATTGTGGTTTTATACCCAAGGTGGAGAAAATGTTCCGATTACTGTCCAGTATACAAGGTGTAATTGAAAACCTCTTTACGGATCATTGTACTCATCATTATGTACAACTGGCTGCGCCCCGCGGTTTCACCCGCATAAGGTTCGATCCAGTGGGAATATCGAGATAAAAAGTATTCTAGGTCATGGTTTACCTATGTGCCAAATTTCATCTAAATCCGTTTAGCCGTTTTAGCGTGAAATCGTAACAGACAAAAATAGAAAACACAAAAAAAATCAAATCACTTCTCTTAATAATATTACTTTAGACTTAATTATAATGGTGCCGATTCTCTTGTACACCGAACTAAACTAACTAAACGATCACTAAAATTTCTTACTTTTGACTATGAGAATCTTAGAACTATTCTGTAAATAAAATTCTCTAAATTAAAAAATAATTTTGACATAACTAAAATCGAATTTGACAATCGCGAATCCACGTGGTACCCGTGGTTTGCCCTAACCCGCAATTTTTTTTTGAGCCGGAGGCGCGCATGTGTGCAGCCTCGACGTGTTTTATATGGAATTTTTCACTTTTTGTATGGAAAATGTGAAAAATGATTACCTACATGATGAGTTTTAGGGGTTTATGGGTCTTATGAAGGGCGTCAACATTTTCATTATTTTTGAGATAGGACACACCATTTTCGAGATATAAACAAAAGAAAAGAAAAATAAATACTGTACTGTTTTTGCACCTGAAGTCGAGATGTAGGTGTGAATTTTAAATCATGACAACTTATTTTATCCCACACATTTTAAATCGCGATTAAAAATTGTTAGGTTTGGTTTTTTACAATAAATTTTTTCGGTGAAAATCGTCAAATTCAGAATAGCAAAATTGCCATTTTCACTAAATTAATAATTCAGTGCCATGCTGTCAAACTAAAATATAGTTAAGTTGTGTCACTTTAGTCTATTTCAAAATGGGAAATCGTCGTTTGGCAGGAATAAACTAAATTTTGGTGATTTTTAGTCTAGTTTAGAGGCATTTGTGACAAGAGAATCGGCGCCAATATCGAGTTTAGTGAACATAAAATGTATACAGCGGATGTTTTTTTGCGTAAAAGTTGTTCATAATGAGTACGATGACTTCATAAGAGGTTTTCACTTTAATAATACCTTTGTATAAGCTAATTGGTACATACGGCTAGAGCACTGCTTAGCACCATAAGAGTGTAGATACTGCAGTGTTAGTCTCTGCCCAAAGCCTTGGTGAAGGCTTTTGTCCAGCTGTTTCATGAACAATTACTATCAACAGTAATTTGTGACTAACAATATCAACTATCAGATCAGTGTCTTGTGCAGGTACAGCATTTGCATACTTTGTACCTACGCATGTATTCGAAGACTTAATTAAATCTTACAATAGTCATTAGCTTTCGATATATTTGCATAAATATGCGAATGGCGATGGCTAGGACCAGTTCGTGCCAACAATGAGCCTATAGTCACGACATCTTGATCCTTGGGATGTCCTGGCGTTTGACAACTGTTACTAGGCTAACAAACCTTTCTATTTATTAGCGTGTGGGAGGAGATAATAATGTAATAAGATATTGATTAAGGGTTTACAATGAAATATAAATATAATAAATAATATTTTGTGGTGCTCTATGGACTTCCACTAGATAGCTCTAATATCTAGCCGAGTAGTTAAGTTTTGCAATATTAAGTATTGCAAAACTTAAACCTCAAAAAATGTATGGTTAAACCATGACACCCCAAGGATTTAATTTCGGCTAAGAAGCTTTTCTTTTTAATTATCGTTCGGGAGAAGATAATCAATGGTAATATGATAATTATTTGAATACTAATTAATGATATAATACACATGTGGCGTGGCACTGCATAGACTTCAACCATATAGGTCTAATATTTAGCCCCTTTATTGATAACCCCGCAGTAGTAATGCCAAAAATAATCTCAAAAAATGCTTTTACCGAAGTTACTAAAAATTTTGTTACTTTACTCCCAGTTTATTAATAAGTGGGCAGCAATTTTAAAAATAGAGTTTCCGAATCCTAAAATAGAAACACTGACCTAGACATTTCATTTATCCGTAAAAAAGGTCCAAGTTCCTTGAATTTCGCCCCTGCGATTACCCTAAAAGTTGTCCTAGTACAACATATCCAGCTAAAAAAAGATGTTAGGAAACCCTAATGACGGCCTTAACCCTAAAAGCGACTAAAATAGAGCACGTTGGGAACCTAAACCGTTGGACCGAACAAAACCTGTTAGTGACACCATAGGGCTTTTGTATGTAAATGCTGACAAAATCAGCCGCTGACAAAGTCTTCAAACGTTACGGCAAAGGATTTTTTCACGATTGAATGGCAGCGTGAGCATGGGATTAATAGCAGCATAGGAAGACCAAAGGAATGGTGGATGGAATGTGTGAGGGAAGTTAAGTAAAAGAACCGGCCAATTGCTTGTCGGACCACGAACAATGAAGGGTTCCGTAAATAGCATGAGTTCTTCCCAAAAACAAACATTGTAGTTGAAAAACATGTTTTCCCATACATCGATATACGCCACGGTCAACTCTTCAACTGCAAATGTGCTGTTTGTAATAGCAACAAATCAAAAGAAAGAAGATACGTTTATTTGCGGTACACATGACGCAAAGAAAGAACAAAACACGAAAATAAACAATTTGGGCGATAATATGCGTCACATCCACGCAAAAGGGACGTGGCTCAGCATAAAAAAATAAATTTACGGACTTTTTCCTTTGCTTGTGCTGTGAGACCTTGCTTCTTGCCAAACTTCATGATTCTAGGTCAACGGGATGTACCCCAGGTTTTGATTTATTTGCGAGTATCAAAATATGTCGCATATATGGCCGTATTTTTTTATTGGGTTATTTAGTAGCTTGATTTTTTTAGAGCTTCAACGGACCGTAGACCTACGTATTTGATATAAATTTCAACTTGTTAGATCAACGCATTCTCGAGAAAAAAGGTCTTTACAGACTGACGGACGGACAACGAAGTGATCCTATAAGGTTTCTGTCTTTTCCTTTTGAGGTACGGAACCCTAAAAAAGAGTGAACGATAGAGTGACGGCTAACAGGGAAGAATAGAAGGAAAACACGTGTAGCGCTGACCCCAAGTAACATGGAACAAGGGCAGAAAAATGATGATGACTGTGATGTCTAATCTTTTTGTCAGAACTATGGATATAGGTAATGTCAATGTTTTCTGCTGTTCGAACGACACAGTGTACAGCTTTGTTTTTCTGAGGACGATAACGGCTGTCCAAATACAGAGCATTTTTTGGCACAATAATGACAAATACTGGTGAAAATTACAAATTTTCACGACGGCCGTTTTATTATGACGGAACCGCTTTCCTGGGAAGCTAACGCTTAAGGAAGTAAACGATACAAAATTATAACATGAAAAGTCAGACAACTCGTCTGATTTTTCATGGTATAATTTTTCATACATAAAACTCGAGTCGGTTCTATACATAAAAGTAAAAGTACTGGAACTCAGACGCGTTCAGTACCACAAATCATTAGATGACAGCGCTGTAAATCGATAAAATGTAACCCGACCAAGTGGAATTGCTCGTAAGTTTCGTATTAGGTACACGTATGTTGCTTTGAGTTGATTGAATTTGAGATTATTTGTTTCGCTACTTAACTTAGTAGAAGTTCTTTGTTTAAATATAGCTTCTCGTGACAAGGATTTTATTTGGCTTATATGGCAGCGAACATAACAAACGTTTGAAAAAGAATGGAATCTGCAAAAAAAACTGCCAGTCAATAGGTACTTAAATACTAAAATAAAAATAAAAATTGAATCCTCTTCAGAACAAAAACTGCCACAATATTTTGATTTTAAACGCACCAATTTGTTCAACTGATAAATAGTAGCAACCGACCAATATTGTAGGTATCTATCATATTTAGGTAGTTTCAAATTACGACACCAATTAGTTTTCACCTAGTTTATGTTACTTGCAAAATTTTAACTACGGAATAAAGGTTATTATCAAAACTCGTTTTAGTACGGTCAGCATATAAACAAGTTTAGTGATGATTAAAAGAAATTGCAAAAGTTTTGAGCATTCAAAATATTTTCTTTTGTTGTTAATTTCATGAAAACTTCAAAGACGTACTATTTTTTTTTTCTTAGCGCGGGAGGGCCTGTCAGCCTCTTACCCATCCGTGTTCCTTCCGTGTTGCCTGTACGTTGCCAGGGGCCACGGTATCCCTTTCGGACATTCCCGCGACCCCGGCAGGCATCGGTCCTAGCAGATCCCTTCTGTTGTGCTGAAATCTCTTTGAGGCGCGCGTGGAACACAATGCGCCGTTGACCCGGGCCTGGTCCTTACCGGACGGCGAGCTACAAATTGCTCACCGTCCGCAAGTCCGCGCCTACGGTGGCCGGGAATCGGCCTGCGATTCCCGACGCCCAGGGCGTCTCCTGCGGCGGCTGGGGGCGTGAGGGTGCGAAATTTGCCTCTCCCTCACGCGTCCGCCTCTTCCTTCGCGAGCATTACTGCTTCGGAGAAGGAGGTGACGGCTTCCCACGCCCTCTCGCTGCGTCTCATGGCCTGGACCAGGGCCGGACGCGAGAGATCACTGCCGCCGATCGCCTCCACAAAGACATGGCGGTGCCCCCCCCGGCCAAAACCTCCACCAAAGACGTACTACTGACATTAGTTCGCTGTTTACGACACCAAAATAACAATTTTGAAATATAAATTTTCGTTCGATTCTGTAACAGCTGCACGGGTCGTTCGAAGGTCTACGCTGGACGAGATCAGCCCGTGGATGCTGACCATCCGTTACACACCGAGACTCCTCCGTGTCTCGGAAAGCATGTTAAGACGTCGATATATGCCAGTGGCCTTGAGTGATTAGCTTGCGTGTTCTGTGCTGAGCTCACGCAACACGTCCTACGTCCACCAGTAATAAGACTCGCCCATCAAGGAGCGCTGTCTCAAATAAGACGCATTATTAATATATTATACATGAAACAAAAGGTATTTTAATAAAACACGTATATATGTATAGGTAATTAAATTATCTTTAAAATGGTGAAGGTTTCAGAAAAATATGCTTGGTAGTTTTCGCGTGATTCTCAGTTTTTTAGCCGCGTTATACATAGCTTTACAAATTAATGTAAATAAACAGGATCTTAAATATTCACAGATTTAGTTATAATGCTCTAATTTAACATATTATATATTTTTAGTAAATCATTAACACTACTCGTTTAGACGTGATCTTCAGTATAAAATCATTAAAAGTCGGTTATCGTCGCCTTAAGCCGTTGGTTCCGGCTGTCATTCTGCATTGATCCTTGACAGTCGTTACGGCCTACGAGTAGTCAGAAACCCGAAAGTCTGACAATCAATCTTACCAACGGGTATCGTGTTACCAAGTAATTGAGTTGTGGAGGTCAGATAGGCAGTTACTCCATATAAAATACTGGTTTTCTGCTGCATCCGGTTAGACTGGAAGCCGACTCCATAGTTGGGAAAAAGCCTAAACAGATGATGATGATGTTGACGTTACAATCTAGACATAACTCATTACGTGTTTATTATGCAATATGAATAATCGAGCTGACTAAACTCGGAAAATGTATGCCAAAAGCAAGTTCGATTATTTTAGGTCCGTATTTTAGATAAGTATCGGACTTCCTCTATACAGGGAACGGGCGTGAAGTTTATGTTTTTTTATTGCTTATAATTATAGTGTTTTGTCTGTCCGATTAGAAGTGGGTTAAGTTAGTAGGTACACCATGGTTCCTGCTATTTCCGCATTGTTTTTATTTAATTTGATTTGTGATTAATTATTCAATATTTAAATCCGTTCTGCCACGATGTTAATTAAGCTAAGGTTTGGTTCCAGACAATGATTCTTCTTCTTTCTTATCGTGTGATTGGTGTCAGAGTTTTAAAGCCGCCCATGGGCCTCTGACTTGGCTTCACATGCCGTCGAGAAATATCTCTGAGGCATGCCGGTTTCCTCACGATGTTTTCCGTCACCGTTTTTGAAGCAAGTGATAATTATACAATACGCACATGAATCAAAAAAGTCAGAGGTGCGTGTCTTGGGTTCGAACTCGAGACCTATGACTTGGCAGTCCGACGGTCAAACCACTAGGCTATCACTGCTATATTGCGCTGCAGTGATAAAGACGTGTAATGTCTCGTCAAAAACCATGAACTTGACGTAATTCTAAGTCCGTATCCCTAAAGCTTCGTACAGACTACCGCGACGCGACAACGCGACACCGGTTATTGTTATACCGTGAAGTTTTCTTAGAAATTGTATTGTTCAAGTCGCGACGCGCCGTCGCGTCGCGCTGGTTTGTACGAGCCTTAAGTCTGAAACATCCTTTTACATAACACAGTGCAAAATAATATCAATACATTTGTGGCGGCATCTACACCGCCACATGCGAACTACGCATCAAAGACTTGACGTCACACAACATCCTGACGTCACTCAAATCCTGCATCGCGCAATTAGAGTTTACCGCGCGGTGGACATATATACAAGCTCACGACTTCAACCTCTGGGCAATTGCCCGCCAGACATGACACCCGTCTGGTCGGAGGATCCTCCCTTTTCTATGGGGGATGAGTGAACTTTACACCCTGTTCCTCATACCCCTAAACATTCAAATAGCATCGACAACCTAGCCTAGCCTCGAAATGATTGCCTCGTTCGTCTAGTGGTCGCAAGCGCTACTGCTGAGCATGAGGTGCTGGGTTCGATTACCAGGGCAAAGTGTTACATGGAATTACTCGGTGGCAGCCCGGAGTCTGGATTTATGCCCGGTTGATGGCAATAGGCTCGCCCAAGCAAGTTTTTTAGGCATTGTTGTCCTTGCTTGGCAAAGGTCTCCCTACTGTCTTTCCACCTCTCTCTGTCCAGAGCTGCCAAGGACCAATCTTTATTAAAAGAGTCCAGCTCATCTCGCCGTCTCCGTCTGGGCCTGCCGCGATGTCGTCTTCCATTATGCGGGACCCACTGGGTCGGAAGTTTGGTCCATTCATCTTCTGATATGCGGCAGATGTGTCCAGCCCAATTCCATATAAGCGTGGCAGCTTTCGCCCCCTATTACATGGGACTTAAACATAACTGGCGAAATGTGGGTGTGGTACAGCTCTGCCTGTACCTACATTCAGGGAAACAACGCGTGATGTTATGTCTATGTTACATTCAAATAGAAACTAAAAACAAGAATATAAAATCACAGAACATCAGCCAATTTCAAAATAAAAATACTTATCTTTAAACGCGTACAACGCCCGTATAAAGCGAAGTGCATATTGCATGAACTCCTTTATACCGACAGAGGGCGGCAATGGCTACAAATTGAGTGTGCGACGTGATGCCAAGTGTTTACTAAGCGATACGCGACTGAGGCAGCGATCGATGAGTAATAGTCGCTCGTGCGGAGAAGGCTTTAGTTGTAAATGTGTTCGTGGTGAAAAAAGTGAATCTGATTTTGAACTGGAAGTGAGAATATTAAAATGTTTACCTAACCTAAGCCACACAAAAGGGTTGTTGACAAACAAAAAAAAATGTCCGTTAGGTAAATTATTAAAAAGATTGGACAAGTATTTTTTTACTTAATCAAAAGAGTAGGCAATACGCTAAAATGTGGCATGACGTGGATCCCCGGTAGGTTTTATACTGACTTGTGACGTAGCGAGCCGGGACTTCCCAACTTTAATGCGTTTTATTTAAATCATTTTTTATTAATATGATAAAGCAAAAAATACCTGTCTAATACTTTTTTATTATTTGACTGCCGGACTAAATGTTTTTTTTTTCCCTAGTCAACACCTATTTGGCACCTATTTGCCCTATTTGGCATATCAATGTTCCAGTACGAACATCGTATCGAACCATTGGGTATCTGTGAGAGGGATAGAAAATAACCTGTAATAAGTTTTTTTTTGCATATACTCGTACGTAGCAGCTAATTGGGTGTAACTTTACATTTTATCTTTGAGACCAGGGGCTGTACTATGACTTGTTAAAGCAATCATTTTCCAGTGTGAGAGAGAGATGGAGCTATACAGTACGAATAGCACTATCCTTATTTCACAACGGAAAAGTGATGGTTTTAACACGTCATAGTAAGGCCCCAGCTGTAAGGTTCTATTGATGAATAATATAGCCGGTGGCCTAGGCTTTAGTTGTATGTAGGTAAACGTGAACATGGATGGCTTGGTGAAAAAAGTGAGTCTGAATTGCTACTAAACTCGATTTTCCTTGACAAACTGTCTGTATTGGGGACATATTTTAAAGTCGTTAAAGATAATGTCACAAGAAATATTAGATTTTAAGTTTTAAGAAAACCCTACAATTATTTCTTACGCCTTTGAGTGCTTTATGTTTTAATTTTGAAACGAGAATAATGTTACAATTTATAAGCCGACGGTAGCAATTACCAATTAATTTTAAATTATGATTTGTCACACTAATTTCATGTAACTAACGGTCGGGTAAAGTTATGTCTAATTGGGTATATTAGTTGAATTTAAACCAATCGGCACGTGTTCTCAATTACCTGTATAATATGGCTCAACAAATGGAAAAGTTGAATACAATTTATTGTTACACTATTAAGAACGTAAATCATATTTTATAAGCCTGTGGCGGCATCTACATCGCCACGTGCGAACTACGCATCAAAGACCTGACGTCACACAACATCCTGACGTGAATCAAATCCTGCATCGCGCAATTAGAGTTTACCGCGCGGTGGACATATATTCAAGCTCCCGACTTCAACCTCTGGGCAGTTGCCCGCCAGACACGACGCCCGTCTGGTCGGAGGATCCTCCCTTTTCTACGGTGGATGAGTGAACTTTACACCCTCTTCCTCATACCCCTAAAAGCTAAATTGGTACTGAATTAACTTTTTCTCTAGTTAAACAAAACCACTTTTAGCCCTGTCAATAACAACATCAAACATCGCAAACGCGCATGTAACTGCGACTTTTTTATATTTTGTTAGGTCCCCTGAGAGTAGTTTATACCCAAGTTTGCAACCCTGAAAACCTTGTGCTACACCCATGGTACTCGAAAAACTGCGAAATTCTGGCACTTGATTCAGTTTTTTTGAAAAATATATCTTACGGACGCGCGTCTAGGTATCGTTGTTCTTTATTTTTGTAAAGCAAGCTAAATTTGATACAAATTGACCCCAACCCAAGCACTCTAGGTCTATGGGTTGCGAAGATACAGCTAGTCAAAGATAAGATTTTTTTTTCCAAAAATTATTTATTTTATTTTCGGTTGTTTGCCAAGACACGTACCGGCTGAACTAAGGTCCTTTTAGAGAAAGTGTACAGGATACAGGAGACCTAACAACATAAAAAGAATCATAATTACATGCGCATTTGCGACTTTTGTATTTTTGTGTGTCGATATTGACTGGGTAATTTAGTTGGGTGAAGATGATTGGCATCTGTAATAACTAACTGTCATGATTAAAACGTGTTGAACTGTTGTTTGGCCTGAACATGTTTATCTTATGTGAAATGTGCATTGAGGCGGTTTCAACATCAGTAAGAGCGTTGCTGTTTAACTCAACTTCTATCAAAATCCCTTACAAATCAATTCCCATTTAAACCGACAATTTTCAACATCGAAAGTAGTTCAAATGAAACACGAAAACAAACAGTAAGGTTTGGCACACACTCACAATCGTAACGAACGCCAAGATTTATTCGCTTCTCAAAATTCGTAGTCGCAATACAGAGTCGCGTTTACATGGCAGACAAATTAGTTGTCTCGCTTCTGACAGATGAGGGAATCGGTCCCGTGCAGTGTGCATCTGACGGTCGATTTATGTCACGACATGAATGTAAGATTTAGCGCCAAGCTGCGATTTTAACTGTGATACTGCCGACTAAATAATGACAAGAGTGTGTATAGGATTCAGAATTAAGCTTTTTTAGGATGTCCTATTTTTTGATTATTATTTGAATTTAATTTGCTATTTATTTATTGACATAAATGGTTCAATAATTTATATTTGCATGATATTTTACTTTTGTTTATTTTTTTATCTTAATAATATTTTCTAATTTAAATTGACTTGCATGTATTATAATAATAATATTTCTACATTATAATTTTGTAATATTTGTGTAAATGATTTTTGTATACACTAGGTACATTTATTTCGTTTATTTACATCATCGGAACATACATAAGATAGCATTGAATTTGTGTATGTTTCATGCTAGATTATATTCGAACGCAATGTGAATTGTTACTGAATAAATTAATTGAATATTGAATTGATTTCCTAACAAACCTTAATTTTCAATCACAGTTCTGCTGCTAGTCCTACTCAACCCAAAACCGATAACATTTACACTGGTATTATCGGTTTCGGATTGACTACTCATCAAATTAAAGAGGATATGTGCAATGAATTAATTGTCACAGTAAACGATTTTCAACAATACACAATTTCATAGATTTTTCTATTCAGTATCAGATTGTTGGAATGGTTAACTTGTCTTTTAACAGTTTCACGCGTCCCGTGACATCCATTTTATTCACATAAATACAGTTCGGAACTATGATAGCGCTGCGTAGGGTAGGTAAGTAGAGAAATGTGACCTTGTTGTGATCAAAGTCAAAGTCAAACAATTTATTTCAATTAGGCACATAAGAGACACTTTTGAACGTCAATTTTACACAAAATAGAATTGATTCTAGTCGCCCCTTCCAAAAGGTAGTTCTCGTATGGAGAAGAATGGGCAAGAAACTCCACCGCTTTTAAAATGTTTTTACAATATTTTGTATAAATTAATTATATGTGAAGACGATGCATCTAGAATAAGATTACTATACCACGATAGGTAAAAATAATGAAAAATGAAGCAATGACAGATAAATTAATTATATAATAGATACATGGTGCTCACATACTTACAAACATTGCAAAATTATACGATATTCCTAACATTTTAACAACTAATACTAATAAGTCGGTTTGTGTGTTCGAGTAATCACAGAATGTAAAATCAGTGTTATAAAAATAAAATAACAAAGTATATAATTAACTTAGCAACCAGTTTGATTTTGCCTAGACTCTAAATTGTCCTATGGAGCAGGACCAGCATGTTTCCAAGCATTCCTATCTTGGATATAATCTTCTAATTTTTAATATGCTTGTTTACAAAGTGTACTTTTAATAAGAGTTTTAAATTTTCTTTCATTTAATTGCAATATATCACAAGATATTTTGTTGTAACATTTAACACAGTACCCCATAAAAGATGTATGTATTTTAGATAAACTGAAAAATAGTTGATCTATTTTATCTTTATTTCTAGTATTAAAATTATGTCTATCCCATTTTTTTTTTATATGTAGGTTTTTTCTTACATACATATTTTCATAAATGAATTGGCAAGGTACCGTCATAATATTAATCTTAATCATATATTGATCTCATTTACGGAGAACCTAAAAGCGGGAAAATAAGTTGTTTTTGGCGGAAATTTTTCATACCTTGAACTTTGAGTTTTTTTTTTTGCTTTTCTCATCAGCCTATCTCATAGCTTAAAAAAGCCTCGCCACACATCACTGAGCTTTAAAACAACCGAATTTCCATTAAAACTTTTAAGAAACTCAGCCCTTCCCCGTTAATTGTTCCCGCAACAAAATTACAAACCATTGTACTGCAGTGAAAACATATTAATGTGCCCGACGAAACAATGAAAATAGCTTTGGAACGTCACCCAGCTGAACAATGGAGTTTTAAACGTTTGCTAAGTGTTACAGAAAAGTCAGGGCGAGGACAAAAGCTATAAGTTCCGACTGTCGAGGACGTCTTTGGAGCTGAAACACGTACGCTTTGAACTGAAGTGATACGAAAAGCTTGGCTTAATGTCTTTTTGTATGTGGGATGTTTGATTATTCAACGGGTTTTAGAGAAACGGCTTTTCTACGTGTATCTGGGAAAAGCTGTAAGAACGATAAAGCTTTTTTCCTCCTATATATACTTGCAGCTATAAAAATAGACCAGATGACTGCGCAATAACGATTCATTACATGAGCTCAATGAACTTACGAGTCGAATTAGAAGATACATTCATTGAATCGTATATCTACACTCGACTCGGATTTACCTATTTATTCAGGGATGAGAAGCAGTATTTTGTACCCTCAATACCGAATCAAACGTACCTAATTGCAGGTCTTTTACAGAAAGATGCTACATGTATCATTTTTTTTAATTAATCAGAGTCGTTCACCGGCTGGCCCGTCTTAAGTAAACTAAGTAACTAAACTAAGTATTCACCTAGCCAGGACCAATTAGCCGAAGTTTTAACCTGCCAGCTTGTCCACCTCTAGAATTTGTATAGATAATTATTGTACCTACCTACCTAATTATGTTTCAAATCAATCATAAACTAAATTCATTTCAGAAGTGAATGGTATCAATTAGCCTTAGATTACTCATACGACTAAGCAATGCATGCATTACCTATATAATTTACCGTATAGGCGTTATATGCCTCTTTATGTATCTGTTTGTACCAATAGGTTCTAACTGTGGTGAATGGATTTTGATAAATGGCGTGTGGAACAATTAGTCATGATCCCGCAACTGACAGGCTCCATACATTATGCGCCCATTATGTAAAAGATAAAAACGGTTACATTTTTGAATTCGTTTTTGTGGGCTTTGACTAATAATGGCTGATGTATTTAGATAGGTAATTATGGGAATAGCATTTTATTTATAAGAGCGTTCATTCTAAAGGTGCAATGTCGCAAATAGTAGTCAAATATTTCGCTGTTTTGATTAATTTGGCAATATTACTGTATAGAAATATGAAATGTGGCGGTCAAATTTCAATTTATGTTGTATGTTTGCAAACCACTATTGTATTGGGGTCATCCTGTAAGGATAGTGCGTGTATGTTTAATAATAAATAAATAAATTAATAAATTAATTCATTTGTCGCGATTATAGTGTTGGTACCACGGAGAAAGCCCTCGAATGCAGTTTAGATGTGCTGTGTGGCATTTAGTGTTAGATTTAGGTAGTCCGCAGCAAACCGAGCTAACGCTTGGCGTGCTAGAAGCTTACGGTAGATAGTAGATATACAAGTGAATTGTCTCAGGTGATCAGGTCAGTAACCTTCAATGTACTACTTAGGTACATATGAGGTTAAGTAAATCTCCGAGTTCATTCGTCACTACAAGTTATCGTTTTTTCGTAAATCAAATGAATCATAGAAGATAAATGTGAAGGTAGCATTAGTTTCTTAAGTCTGGTTAAGTTAGATTGTTGGTTGGTTGTTGATTGTTAGTTGATATTCTAAGTAAAATAATTAAAAATTCAAGGTGCTCATGTAGTTATTACGTAAATGCCAAGTATTTCCTTATTGTGGTAACAGCTACGCTTAAAAAAATTACATATAAAATCTTTCTACCCCATCCAATACTCCATACATAACGTTCATTGTCTTCAAAATTAATTATTTCCCAATCCCGCAACAAAAATTAAAACATTTACAAAATTTCTGCAACAGCCTAACAAAAACAAAGTGTAAACTCTTTAGCATAGCATAGCCCGCAACTTGCCGGAACATTTCTGACTTCCCAAACATCTGTTGCATATAAAAAGGAGAGCAGTAATCTGTTTCAGTTTTGTCGCTTCTTGCTCCATACTGCACGTGGTCAGGGATATCGCAAAAAACTTTGTGTGAGCATTTTTGGTAAATCGCTGTATGATTTAGTGGGTATGGGGACGTTTTCGGACAAAATGGTTTTTGATAATAGTTTTGTGGTCGTAAAATCATTAAGGAATTGAAAATATGAAAGTTTTATGGAGCAGTAACTGAATGAATTCATACTGCATCTACAGAAGGATTGAAGGTACCTAACAGCCTGAAAGTAATGGGAGCTACAGACCCAATGTTATTGGATGGGATATTTGGAGATGGTGATGATGGATGAACAAGAGATACCGAACTAGATAGATCGCCAAGCAGTGGGTTGGGCGTTTTTACCAAAACAACGATGGAACAGATGTATCCTTGACCGATTGACTGATAACCTGAAAAGGTAAGCACAGGGGTACAGAATATGTGCAAGACGAAAATGTGAGGCTTTACTTTGGAGAGATCTAAATCTAAAAATAAACTACATAGGATAGGCTGTGTTGTTAAGAAAATTATGGTTTAATCCAGTCGATTAATACTATTACAATGAAGTAAGTCAATAGACTTACTTCATCCTGCTGTGGTACCTAATAAGGTACCACAGCAGTAGTCATCGCCTACGGGCTTCTACGTCAAAAGAGAAGGGAATAATCAATATTGACAGCCGACATAATTGACGTGTCAGAAACGTTTGATTTCCGTAAATACGTACACATTTCAGGAACCACAATCTAGTTTTTCAGTGCAATTGTTGTCACAATACCTTTGTAATAATGTATTTTTTTGCATTCACACAAAAAATGCACTTAGTTGACAATGAAGTCGGCTATTAAATAATAACTTCGACACTAATAGAGCAATTATAAACTTATAATAAATTATATTATTAGTCTATTCATACTCATTATTAATATTGGTACAGTGAAATTATTAATAGCGTTCGATCATTGATTATTACTGTTTAAAGGAGTGGCGATAGAAATAACGTTCGTTTTATGACCTTTTTGGTCTGTGGTTATTAGAACTGGTATGTCTAGGTACTGGCATTTTATGTTTTCCTTAAGTACCTTATAGGGTGCCCCTGTATGGCACGAATATTGTGAACTATCTTTATTAAGTCTTTTAAATTACAAAACAATTTTCATGCATGTTATTCTTAATACATTGTAGGTAATAGTGACATAATTAAACCAAGTTTTAGAATAAAAACCTAAGTATAGGTGCTTCTTATAATTACCCATTATGAAATTCCACACCCAAATGGATGTGTAGTTTCATTTACAAAAAAAGTTTTGTTAATTATTAACAAAATTATTAGTTAACAGAACGACTGTTTTTTTTCATTTTGGTCTTGTAATTATGTCTTTGCGCACTTTTTGTAATTTGAATTCATCAGCTGCTAAATCAGAAATAATTGTCGGAGCTTATTTCAACAATTATTACTGATTTAACGTATTAACGTTATTTGCATTTAATTGCGTTTAATGAGAACAAAATACACCGATTTACATTCGATATGAGGCATCATTGGCTACTTAATATAATTAAGTACCGATAAACCTGGTTGGAGAACATAACGTTTGTTTTGTTTATGAGCAGCTGTCCGAACCCGTTCTAAAGTTTTAATGTTCTTTGATAAAAATTGCATTTGTGACACTCTAGAATTACTCTTTATTCAATTTTATCCTAACCTGATCAACTATACAACACCCAAACTCTACAAACTCATGAAATGAGACAATTTCTTTAAACGACTTCAAAACTTATCCTGTATGTATTTATCTTTGTTTTACCGCATAATCATCAGCCTATAATGTTCCCACTGCTGGGACACAGGCCTCCTCTCAGTGAGAGGGAGTGGGCCGTAATCCACCACGCGGGCCCAGTACGGGTTGGCAGATGTCACATGTCTTCGCATTTTTGGTTCTAGGACATGCCGGTTTCCTCACGATGTTTTCCTTCATCGTTCTTATTATGATAAAATGTAACTAGAAACCATAAAAATCATAACGTCTTTATTAATCTATACTACACACATATACAGGCTGGCAGGGACATCGACGTGAAAACTGAACTGCGATGAAATTATTGCTCGGTTATTAAAAAAAAATCTGCTGTTCCATTTATTTTAACCGCGAAGGAATTGCACTTTTATATGAATCAACTGATTTTTTTAAAATAACCTTCGAAAAATTTCAACGCTGGGGTGTTCAGATTCATGTACTGAATCCATGGTATCAGTTCGCGTCGATGTCCCTGCCACCCTGTATATACACCCAAGTACAAGAATGATAACTCCGCAAACCGGTTCTTATCGAGATTAAATCCTCGTACCTGAAATCGATCAAACGATAATCCGCTCAGCGAAATACAGACGGATTCATTTCGGGCCATATCGAGTATAATCGATTTTAATTTCTCAAACGATGCCGTAGCGGGTTTTGCAGAACAATCAGCGTTATTATATTATTTACTAACTGCGTCCCGCGGTTTCACTCGTATAAGTCTTGATCTCATGGTCTCATGTCATGTCTACCCTTGTGCAAAATTTGATCCAAATCCCTTCAACCGTTTTAGCCTAGCGGTTTAGGCTGTGGATCGTCTGGCAATGAATAACATTTTATATTTTTATAAAACGTCGTGCAGACCGTCGCGACGCGACAGCGCGGCGTGACTCTAACAAAACAATTTGAAAGAAAACTTCACGGTAGAACGACAATTACCGGTGTCGTGTCTTGCGACAAGTCGCGCTAGTCTGCATGAGCCTTTAAGTAGACAAGCTTGTGACCGATGGTATTTAACCCATCGGCAAATATGACGAACTCTCTTACAAACTTTCATCTTCTATTTTAATCTTAAAGAGGTAAAATAGAAGATGCACCTAGCTTCTGACGTTTCATAAGTGCCCTTGTAGGTTTATGTGAAATAAACTACACTCGAGAGCAATGAATCCGGGTCACTTAAAGAATGTTAAAAATCTCGGAAACTAAAAATGATAGGTTAATGCAATAAATTGTATTTAATAGACAATGTAATACTCCTTCGAGAGAGTAAGTAAAGAAAGTAAAAAAAATATGAGTCACCATACATTTTATTAACAAAATTACATAAAGAAAAAAACTGCTGATCTCTCCTTAAAACAAAAATAGGAAACATGAAATTTTTGAACTTTATTACGATTTTCTTGAATTTTAATACTTCGTATTGCCTCCTCGTGCTTCCACTACTGCGTTTACGCGGTTTGGCATGCTGTACACCAAGTTCCTTATACGATTTTGGGGAATATTCTCCCATTCCTCTGTGTCTTCCATCTGCCACCTGGTCTTCGATACACTCTGTGTCTTCCATCGTGCTTGTAGAGCATAAATTTTGATTCGTCGGAGAACATAACTTTTGACCAATCTTCAATACTCCAATTTACGTGGCTCTGGGCATATCTTAGTCTTGAAATACGATGCCCACGCTCCAGTTTAGGGCCGTTTGCAGGTCTAAGGGGTTTTAAGTTAGATTCAGCAAGCCGACGTCTTACTGTCCATGCACTTGGGTTACTTCCTCCGAGGCGTCGAAACTGATTTGTGAGTTCAGTTCCTGTGAGAAAGCGATTTCGAAGCATGGTGTTCACCAAGTATCGGTCTTCTCGTGCTGTGGTACACCTGGTTCTGCCCGTTCCTGGTCTGCGTAGGTTAGAACCAGTTTCTTCGTAACGTCGGAGAACTCTTTGTACTGTTGACAGCGACACACCGACAGTCCTGGCTGTATCGCGCTGACTCCGGCCGGTTTCCAGCATTGTAAGTATTCTGGTGCATTCTTCAGGCGTAAGCGACATAATTTCAGCTTGAATAATGAATATAGAGCACTATCAACATGGTTTATGTACCCACATAAATGACAGATTACAAACAAAAGCAAAACCAAATGCTGTAATTTCGTAGTTCCATCTTCGAAAGTGGCCCTTTTTCAAATTTGATTTTTTTATGATATAACTTTACAATAACTAAGAAGTTTTAATACCTTCATTTAAGGAGTATTACATTGTCTGTTAAATACAATTTATTGCATTAACCTAGCATTTTTAGTTTCCGAGATTTTTAGGATTCTTTAAGTGACCCGGATTCATTGCTCTCGAGTGTATTTCGAATTTTGAATTTTGAATGATTGTTTTCAAAAATCCTTTCTAAGTGCTCAGTTGCGCTTCTAGACCCAGTAGTTTAAGCTGTGCCTTATTTCTCAGTGAATGCATCAATGAATTAATTTAAGATTTTTACTAACCAGAATGCCGTAGAACGTGTAGGTTTTGCAGAGCAATCAGCGTTATTATATTATGTATTATTGGTAACCTTGGCAACGTACAGAGAAGAGACAATCACTGCATAACTGGTGGACGCACCCAGGTCGCACAATGTGAATTATAGCAGGAGTAGACGAAGGAAGGTCGACTCGTCACGCCTTGGGTTAAGGACAGTAGGGCTTGGGAAGGTCAGTGGCACACTGCTAGATTCACTATTATGTTCTCAGTGCATAATATAGGCATCGAATGTATATTGAATTCTATTACACTTGACAAAAAACGATAATCTAAAAATAGCTTATGAAATTAAAATTGTTGCTTTGCTCACTGACGTAAAAACATGAATTTATTTCGATTTGATTGTTTCATTGTACTTCATCAACAATGATTCTGTTGTAATTTCTTACTAATTTCCGCATCAATACCCGATTCCGGTATACATAAAATCACATCAAGAACTTTTTCGACATGCAATAGCCTTCTATTTACTCGGAATTGATAATCAAAATGTGTTATATCAAATCATTACAATAATGTGATATTGTATCTCTTTATTTGCAAAACACTGGCAATCAATTAGAAAACAACTCGAACGAGTAATTACATTTGGCGAACTGTGGTCAAGGGAAATGCAAATATTTCAATATTTAATTAATTCATGTTTACTCTAATTATTATACACTAAACACACTTAATTAAATTATTCAGGCAAATATAGGCTAAATAATTTCGGAGCGATTATTTGAGTCCGCGAATAAATTTTGTATTTATTTGATTTTGAGCGATGTGTACCAGTTTTTGCCGGAGTCATTTAGCTAGAGTAAACCGTAACTATCGAATATATTAATATCGATAACCATTTAGAAGATATTGACCGCAATCGCAAGAATAATCTTTATTATCTGTCTTTATAAATAACGTTGGGCAACTGTTCGACAATTTCCTGTGCGCAATGATTTTCGATTAATACGAAATATTATTTGGTCGAATATTTGTTTCGGCCTAATAACTTGGTTCTAAGCTCAATAATTATGTTGTCAGTGGTCGTTGACGTAGGTTTAATTTAAATTACTTTATGGCATCATGGACAAATATTTATTTGAAAGTGAATACCTAAGCACTAAGTAGGTACCTAGGTAATTAGGAAAGTATTCCTGTTTGTCGTTGCGTGTGACGGCATGCAACGACGTCCCGTCTCATTGGACTATGAGAGTGAGGGAAGATAGACTGCACCTGCGTCTGCGCCTAAGGCTAAGCGTATGCTGAGACGTAGGTGAGGCAGCACAGCACAGTACAGATTTTGCAGGGTAGGGCAGGCGAGGCAGAAATAGGCCGCGAGCGTATGCTGCGACGCAGCTACACAGACACATTCGCGTCCTAGCTAGTACAAACAATAGACGACTGTGCTGCGTTATCTGCGTCTCACCAAAAAAAACAAGTTTAGACGCACGCGTCGCGCAGAAATCTGTGCCGGCTCTACAACGAGACGCAGAGCATCGCTCGTGCCTATTTACGCCGCAGCGTACGCAGCTGTCAGTACGCTCATGCATTTCAAAAATCGCTCTGCCCTGCGCTGCGTGGACCTACGTAACCTGCGTCTCAGCATACGCTTAGCCATACACTTGTGCACTAGTTATAGACTAGTTATAATGTCTCCCGAAAGGCTGCTCTCCGTTGAGATTGGCCACCATGGACGAAATACGGTCTGTAGGTTTATATATATATTTATCGTTGTTATAAAATATAACGTTAAAGTAGGGAAAATACTATCCGAATAATTTTTCGACATTAGAAACATACAAAGGTACCTTTTCCGAAAGAAAATACTTGAAAGATGTGAGTAGATAGAAGAGAAAATATTATTTGAAATGATAAGTTATTCAAATACTGAAATAATGATTACGTAACACATATTATAGCAACAAAATCGCGTTAGATACACCCAGACCTAATGTGAGTAATCATCGAAGCGTTTATAATAAGTAATAGGCAGGTCTCGGTGGGAGGCATTCTATAAGAAAATGAGAGGAGCCATTGGTTTGAAAATACGTTCAATGACAACCATTTGTGACACTCCTTTGTTAAGATATTATGAATAATGAGCATGTTACATAAAAGGCTAAATGTTTACCGTAGTACATTTGATTTCTGTAATGGCCCCCATTTATTACAGAGAGTATAAATCGTGGGATATATGATGATCTACTGTTTTTGTCTGTTACAGTGAGTACTGAATATTCTATTGTATTTTAATGAGTGACCTTTTATAGGTTTAACATCTGACTATAAATACAAATTACTGTAGTAATGCATACGAATGTAGACGAACCAAAGTACGGACCTACATATCTATCTAAAGCTCGTGGTAGTGGTGCCATTCTGTAGTTTTAGATCTCATTAATCGTGAGATTATGTTATGACTAGATGCTGCACGCGTCTTCGCCCGCGTGGTCCCTAATTATTTTTATAAAATAAAAGTAGCTTAAGTACTTCTTATAACATCAGCTATCTGCCAGTGAAAGTCCCGTCAAAATCAGTTTAGCCGTTTCGGAGATTAGCCGGAACAAACAATCAGACAGACAGACAAAATTCTTTAAAACTGTTTTTTTGTTATAAGTACCGTTTATTCATAATTATGTATTTGGTAAAAAGCTGTTATTTTGATATTAAAAACAGATACTTAAATTTTATTTGTGTGTAAAAAACAATTCTACTGTTTTTGTTTTTACATCAATAAAATAATAGAAAAAAAGCAGAAAAATATAACGCTGATAAAAATCCAGAAATCTATAGGGTATTCCACATAAGATGCCAGACATAACGTTTACCCCCTTCTCTCTTCTAAGGACGCTAGAAATGCAAGGAATTTATGATTAAGGTGGAGTCCTCACGATTCAGTCCTCTGCCCGAAGGCGACGGCAATTATATTGGCATATATGCCAGAAACATTGATATATGCGAGTTTTACTGCAATAACTTCGAAATCTTTAACAAAGGTTATCATGTGCACTTCGAATATGGTATTATTTTATCTCAACTAATAGGTCTAACAATAGTTCAAAGCGCTCCTTGTTTAAAGTTAGTTTAAATATTTTACTAAGACAGCTAGAGTTTCTTTATCTATTTAAAATATCTCAAGATAGAGCATATTTCAATCCAAACTTAGCAAAATCAGCCTATAATGTTCCCACTGCTGGGACACAGGCCTCCTTTTAGTGAAAGGGAGTGGGCCGTAATCCACCACCTCGGAGTGCGGGATGGTAGATGTCACATATCTTCGAATTTTTTGGTTCTGACGGACATGCTGGTTTCCTCACGATGTTTTCCTTCACCGTTTTGAGAGCAGTTGTGATGAAATAACTTACACAAAGTAAAGTCTATCAGGGTTCGAACCTGCGACCTCCATCCATACTTACTAAAATATTATAAATGCAAAAGCAACTCTGCCTGTCGTTACCTTTTCACTCCTTACGGCTGAACGGATTTGGATGAAATTTGCACATGAATACACCAGGTAAGTACATAAAATACTTTTCATCCCGGTACTACGTTTCCGCGGGATAATTTCCAACCTCCACGCGAGCAAAGATATTGTGCAATAAAGTCTTTGTTTGATCTGCTTCCAATTTAGGAAACCAATACAGTTAATCCCTGACTGAAGATCCTTAATTAGGTTGCTACTAGACATTGAAAATCAACCATTGATAACCTCACATCAACTGAAACGGGGAATCACAAATATTGATGGACCTAATCCTATCATTGGATTATCGAAATGTAGGTTTACGGTCACACAACTCTTCCATGTCTTTTGCACGTAAGTCGTGATGGCGTGGCGAGAAAATATTTATTACCTACTCAAAAGAAACATTATACTTACAGTCAAATAATGATATTAGCAAAATCAGAATACCAGCGCTGCGACATTTATTTTTAAATGTCGCAGCATCATGCTGAGATAAAAGGCTTTTGGCCTCGTACAGGACTTTCTGCTTTTATTTTCCTTTAACTTCGTTTTTTTTTTATGTTTCTATGAGTGTGTTAAGTTTAATTAAATTTGTGATCTCCTGCGCCAATAAATACTCTTTCATTTCTCATACTTGAAAAGTACGCTTGAGTTACCTGATCAGAGGGATGAAAACAGTACTTTTCGTCCCGGAGAAACGATTTTCCCTGCTGTCAAAATTGTAAAAACTATGCAAGCCATCTCCCAACTTTTTATACAGCCTCTCTGTTAAATCGCGGCGTAAAATTGTAATAAAAAAATATTAACAACAATTTTGTAACATGACTTTATTCTTACTTATTATTTACTTTTCATTAAATTATTATTTAATTTATATAGATTTGAGCGAAATATTTACCATCATCAATGATAAAAATACTGGCTGGTAGAGTGCCACAGTAAAGAAACATAAAAAGGCGCGAAAGCGGCAATTCAATCTTCAGTTGTTTTGTCGATGCTAATTATTTACGTATACAGATATTTGTATAAAATGAGTTCATGAGATTCAGATATGGATTTGTTTAAGTAATTAGGTTTTTATTTACTTTCCTCATATTCGAAATGAAAACCAGAGTGTTTACCTCGGGTGAAAGATCTATTTAGGCACTCGAACTATTGGCGCCCTTGCTACGCTCGTGCGCGAAACCATTTCGTGCTTAAATAGGTCCCTTTTATCCCTTGTATAACAATCTACTATTTCATTATTTTCATCAATTAGATTACAGCAAACATACATAATATAACATTTTAAAGTAATGAAACTTAACATGCTCAGAAATAACAAAGACGATATTAAAGTTTAGTAAAGACATTAATGTTAGTAGTTCAAAACACTCATAACTCAACGATAAATCGTAAATTACGTATTATAACCATCACAAGCTGCAAAGTCACAGTACCTGCATACCTCGTAAACTAAATAGAGTTGTGTTATAGATTGTAGCGGTATCTACAATTATGCAAACGCATGCGATGTTAATTTGCGGTCATCGCGTATGTAAACAACACAGGTGAATAATTTCATAGGTAACCATGCTGGTTGACGGATGAATGAGAGGGAGGGAGATAGGAAGCTTGTTGTCTCTTTTTAGGGTTTATTTTACATAGCTTGTAAAATATACACCTACCAACCTATTCTGTTTAAAAGTATAACTGTGTAGGACGGGGTACTGACCTGGCCGTAAAGCCGTAAATATGGAGTTTTAGAATAGGTACGGTTGTGGAGAGAAAAGTTCGGCCGTCATCTCCGTCAAGCTCGTGTCTAAGTAATAACAGTCGCACGGGTCAATCCATCAGGTTAAGCTACGCTTGCTGAGGTTGGTCCGTGGATGGGTGACCATCTTTATATAACGAGACTCCTCTGTGCCTCGGATAGCACGTTAAGCCGTTGGTCCCGGCTGTCATTCGTGGATCTTTGACAGACGACCCGTAGTCGTCAGAAGCCCGAAAGTCTGACAACCCGTCTTATCAAGGGATTGATAAGACGGGTAGGACGGGAGTATTACCCGGTTACTAGGTCGTGGAGGTCAGATAGGCAGTCGCTCTATGTAAAATTCTGGTATTCAGCGGCATTCCGATTAGACTGGAAGCAAACCTCAAAGCAGATCCCTGCCAAAGCTATAGGCATTGTGACGTACTCTTACGTACCCATTACAAAACCTTTAAGCTCTAATCAGCTAATCCACATAAAGGCAAATAAATCCCATGCACACATTGCTACAGCATAAACAAGACATGAATGATTTGATTCAGATGGAACGACGGGTGCGCCGCGTACGTGTCGGTCGGCCGTATAGTTCCATACCCCTATACGTTACTGTAATGTGATCAAATTTGTCACCCCCCATAAATCCTGTCGGCACTATCTCTTGATGTAAAGTGAGGATGAGGATACTAATTTTGTGATAGTGGTTGACCTTGAATATATGGATAGACGAAGTGTGATCGACCAGAAACATGTTTCACATCTTAAGGCGACAGTGTCAGGGTAGCCCGCGAAATTCACGAATGAGGATACTAATTTTGTGATAATGATTGACCTTGAATGTATGGATAGACGAAGTGTGATCGACCAGAAACATGTTTCACATCTTAAGGCGACAGCATCAGGGTAGCCCGCGAAATTAAAATTTTCTTACGTTTTTTCTTATTTGCGGGTCAGTATCAGGTTGTATGTTGATCTAAATATGATTCGCGGCCGTATTAAATGTTTACCATATAATAGGGGACCAAAGTTATAGAAAAGAAAGAAAGAAAATACGTTTATTTGCCGTACACATGACGCAAAGAAAGAACAAAACACAAAAATAAACAATTTGGGGGAAAATATGCGTCACATCCACGCAAAACGGCCATCGCTCAGCTTAACGCTCGCTTCGCTTAGCTTGTGTTATCGACATAGCTTACAGAATAAGCAAGCTGAAGTGCAATGGGCCGGCCATTTAGCCGTAGAACCGATGATCGTTGGTGTAGAAGTGTTCTTAGTGGAAACCGCGAATTGGCAATCGTAAGGACGCCCTCAGGCTAGGTCGAGCGACGATCTTTGCAAGGTTGGTAGCAGCTGGATGAGATTTGCCGAGAATTAAGCTGAATGGCGTGCAATTGGAGAAGCCTATGCCAGCAGTGGACTGCTATAGGCTCATGATGATAATAGGGGCAACCCTCTTGCCATAACATATATGGAAAAGTAATCAAATAACGAATGATTAATGTGTCTAATTATTCGAGTGTACCTAATTACATTCGTTTCTTAGAAAGAAACCTTAATTAAGAAAATATTACCTACTTATTTAGCTAATACTAGAACATGAATGAATTCTATGTTTAAGAAAGTATCTTACATTCTTATAGGAGCATTATATCTTGAAAGAAATCTCTGTCCAGCTCAGGATTTAAATATAAATGACTTAAGTTATTTTGACGTTCTCAGTAAAAGTATTTGAATAACGAAGAATTCTCACATACATTCAAATGCTTATAGAAAAAACACGATCTATCACACAAAGCCTAAAAATAAATTCTCTAGGTTCCACCACTTGAGGCGCGTCGTCTAACCTCTAGGAAATGTGGGGAAAGTGATAAATTTGTCAGGTAAGCCTGCGTGTTCAGAATATGGGAGGGTACAAAATAGCACGAAATATTCCACGAGATTGAATCGCGGTTCTAGAGGAAATTACGTAGTATGTTGTTGGGCATTCGAGGGACGGCCGTGTGACAAACTGTTTATGATTATTAGTTGTGCTTACATTTCTCTTGTTTTGTCGGCCGATGTCTTGCTTTGTTTTGGTACTGAAAATGGTTTTATCACAGTGCGTATTTCCATTTTATTGGAGCAAATGAGTATGTATTGCAGTACTGTAAGTACATAACTACTTTCTAAGTTTATCTTGGGTATTACTGACATTGGTAAGGGAAAAGGTCGTGAGGAAAAAAAAAAAAAATAATCAAATAAAAAAAAATCAATCAATCAATATCAATCTTATAATTAATATAAGTCTGAAATGCTATTTGCCTTGAGCAAGCGCGGTGATCAATGCTCGTGCGTTTTTTGTTTGTTTGAGAAGAGGCCTTTTCCCTGCAGTTGGACAATAATAGGCTTTATTTTCGCCTTATTAAAGTTACTTTTCTGCTTTTAATATCTTTAGTCATAGGTATCGAGTTCGAAGTCAAGTGTAAAACACTTCTATTTTTTTAAATAATTATACACTGTTCTTTCTTTGTATAAAATAACTTTATTATAGGTACACACGGAATCGTGACTACAATGTCAACCGACTTGCTTCACAGCTCGATCATCACTGGCTGTGCACAACCTTACCTTACAGTTTTAAAATGACTTTTGCCCCACCCAGAAATAACGAGAATGTCTCCGTCATTTCGAAGTGTTGCCAAAGTAAAAATAATACATTCAGCCTACCATAATGAAAATACATTTAAAAGTTTGTTAGAATAACAATCATTTGTTTTTGACAGTGTTGCCATAGAGAATATTATACTTCGGTATTAAAATAATACATTTAAATAATTAAATTCAAACTTCCGTAATAATCGATAAGTTTTAGTAAAAATCACAACTTATTTTCGATGAATGAGCCAAATGTGTTTAGAAAATGCGCAATAATCATTTGAAATTAAAACATGAATTTGAAACAAGCTAACACAGGGTTCCTCTGACTTTTCGGATTCATGTGCGTATTGTATAATTATCACTTGCTTCAAAAACGGTGAAGGAAAACATCGTGAGGAAACCGCATGCTTGAGGGATATTTCTCCACGGCATGTAAAGCCAAGTCAGAGACCTATGGGCGGCTTTCAAACTCGGACACCAGGTTAGTCACTAACCACACGAAAATAAGAGAATATTTTCCCGATTGCCCTAAGTTCGATCTTAGCTCAGATGGACAGATAAACGCCCTTCCCTATACTCTGTGCGAGGTCAAATAAATAAGCTAGTAATAGGGATGTCCCCTTCTTTGATCGCGATAAGTCCCATAGTCAGCCCCCTGTTCTTTTTATCACCAAAATTACTCTCTACATAACCAAGGGGTAGCTACCCTAACCATATGATGAAATATTAATGGTTAATAGTAGTACTTACACTTAAGTTTTATTCTACGTTACCTTGCATGTCTAAGCTTAGTTTTTGCAGTCGAATGAAAAAATAGGGTTATGTTTTTCACATTTTATACGAAAATTTGCATTAGCAACCAAAGTACTGAGTATTCGTTTTTCATTTAATTCTGTATTGAATGTACAATATGTACATGTCATAGACTTAACAATCAAATTAGATAAATTAAAATATTAGTCCAAATTAAAATATATTAATTATACAAATGTCAAATTAAATTATTATGGCATGTCACACTGTTTGTATTGTCGTATTATTCAGTGTCAATAAATTACTCTTACTATAAGTATCTATTTAAATTCTTATCCTGGAAGTACTAATTGCATCACTATGGTGTTAGAAACACTGCCTTGGATCTTCTTATTTCTTATTTGGATAATAGGATCCAAAGAGTAGACGTTAACGGCAAGCGATCCCCAGGTTCGCTTGTCACTATGGGAGTTCCGCAGGGCTCAATTCTTGGCCCTTTTTTATTTCTCGTATATATTAATGACCTACCTTGCCTTATAAAGAACAGTCATGAAATAGTGTTATTTGCAGATGACACATCACTTATATTTAAGCTTAAGCGAAAACAGACCGTTATTGACGATGTAAATAATGCTCTCTCTAAAATTGTGCATTGGTTTAGTGTTAATAATTTACTTTTGAACGAGAAAAAGACTAAATGTATTAGATTTCTGACACCTAATGTTAAGCAGGTGAAAACCAATGTACTAGTAAATGGGACAGAATTGGATCTTGTGGACACCACTGTGTTCTTAGGTATTACTTTGGATTCGAAGCTTCAGTGGGGACCTCATACAACCAAATTGTCGAAGCGGCTAAGCTCTGCAGCCTACGCGGTGTATAAAATCCGTCATTTGACTGATGTAGAAACAGCTCGATTAGTATACTTTAGTTATTTCCATAGTGTAATGTCGTATGGCATTTTGTTGTGGGGAAATGCGGCCGACTTTCAGGCTATATTTGTGCTGCAGAAACGTGCCATTCGAGCAATTTATAACCTAAGTTGTAGGCATTCACTGAGGGATAAATTTAAGGAAATAAACATAATCACGGTCGCGTCTCAATATGTATATGAGAACCTGATTCATGTAAAAAAGAATATAAATCTATATTCTAAACACAGCGACATTCATAGCTTAAATACTAGAAACAAAGATTTATTTCTTGTGCCGAGGACTAGGCTCCAAAAAATTAGTAATTCATTTAAGTGCCAAAGTATACGTTTTTACAACAAACTCCCAAGCCATGTCAAAGAACTGAGCCTCAATAAATTTAAATCATTTATTAAACAGAAACTATGTCAAAAAGGTTTCTATAAAGTTAAAGATTACTTAGACGACAAAAAGGCTTGGGACTAATTAAGCTACTCCAATGTACCCCAAGCAACAAACAAGTGTTTTTAGAATCAAAGACTACATGATACTATATGAGCTCATATAATTATTTGGATTATTTTATTTGACTGTAAGTCAATTTATTTTAAATTTTGTTTTCATTTATTGTTGACATAATCTACTCATTAAAATGTTTTTATTTTATGAGTTGATTGCAATTTGTGCTTATGTAAATTATTTTTGCATTAAAGCATTATTATATAGAATCAAGTTTTTCTAACTGAACAGACAGCTGTGCTGCTGGGGAGTTTGTTGCGCCACTTCTTCTTCCCAGCTTAAGCACTAGGAAGTGGTGAAGGGTGGGCGTTTTTGGGGGACTGTCTTATGTAATTTTGACGTTCGAAAAGTGCTGATTCTCAGCCTAGTTTGAATAAATGACTTTTGAATTTTGAATTTTGAATTTTTACTATTTGACATTAAAATAACATTATATATTTATATAAAAATGTATATTAATATAATGGACGGTTTAATGAAATATTTTTAAAACTAAGTAAATATATTCACTTCTATTGAAACGAAGACTGTAGTTCCAATGCAATGCAAAGCCCAAAAATTTATCAAACGCCAGAACCCTCGATATTTGAAATAGCTGAAAAAGCAACAAAATCCGAGCTGCCATCCAAAAAAATAGTTCCTGTCGAAACGAAACTGAATTTCTAACCATGATATTATACGTGTCACCTCACTATGTGTGGGTAAAGTTATACGTATGTGTGTGTAAAGTTGTCCAGAGAGGCACACAGTGAAGATTTCCATGAAGTGCTTTCAGTATAATGTTATCCAGGAGTACCTAGTTAATAGTTAGACGAGTGACTTCCAGCAGTCAAACAGTGTTGGATAAGACGCACAATCAAATGAGATAAAGCTCTATAGGTTCTCTCCAAAGAACTTTTTTGTCTGGTTTATCGAAACAATGCAGACATTCTTGGACTATTTTTGGACATTTATTTGCCTAGGTGTTTGAGTGCTCTTTTATGTAAATCTATAATCAAGTAGGAATACCTACATATAATTTGCTGGCATCCTATAATGAGTGACTTTACCTTTAGTAAAGTATAGGTACCGAAAGCGCACAGTTCCCAGCAAATATTCAACAAAATTGCTATGTAAAGTACAGTTTATCTATTAATCTAGAATACCTAATTATACAGTACAGTTTTAAAGCCGCAAATAAATTGCAAAAAGTAAGTAATTTTACATTTAAAGCGCTTTCTTGTTAGTTGGGAAATAATCAGCGCTTTTCATCCGTAATGGGAGTGTGTCACGAATAGCAGAAGACAAGTTTGCGCTGGACATACCTACATAATGCTGCAAGTTTGCCGTTGACACCACCAACTAGGGCTTATTACACTGAATAAACAACTCTAATGGGGAATAGTCGGAAGCTGACACTTGAGACTTTGTTATGTTTTGATTTAACATTTATAACTTGGGCTCGTGGCTAAGTAATAACTGCCGCACGGGTCGATCCATCAGGTTAAGCTACGCTTGTCGGGGTTGGTCTGTGGATGGGTGACCATCTTTACATACCGAGACTCCTCCGTGCTTCGGAAAGCACGTTGGTCCCGGCTGTCATTCGTGGATCTTTGACAGTCGTTACAGGTCGTCAGAAGCCCGAAAGTCTGACAACCAGTCTTATCAAGGGGTATCGTATTACGCAGTTACAGGGTTGTAGAGGTCAGATAGGCAGTCGCTCCATGTTAAACACTGGTATTCAGTTGGATCTGGTTAGACTGGAAGCCGACCCCAATATAGCTGGGAAAAGGCTAGGCAGATTGAATTAGGGCGTTTCACTTAAAATATCTATTCCAAAGTATCTAGTTTCTAATGGTTTAATTATTAACTTTTCTACGCGGTAACTCGAAATCCGATTCAATGGAGACCAGGAAAGATAGGTAGAAAACTCTTTATTATGTACACCAATGTAAACTTGCTTCAAAACGGTGAAGGAAAACACAGTGATGAAACCGGCATGACTCAGAAATAAGTCAGAAGCCCATGGGCGGCTTTAAAACTCTGACACCAGGTTAGTCACTAAGCACACCAAAAGAAGAAGAAGTATGTAAATTACAGATATAAATGTATAAAGACTTCAGTCATACCAGTTACTATCTACTACAACGCCATCTTAGGTCAGAAACCTCTATATTTTTTTGAAACTCCACTACTCTACGAAAACAGCCAAATCCGAGGAGAATGCCGTTTCTAAAATGACTCGACTATTTCTATCAGTTTGAAATGTGGTGAATGCGAAGTGACATCCAACGAATTCCCGTAGTATTTTCCCTGATGTTTCTGTCGACGCTTGTCGGGTTCAGTATAAAATGCGTTCTTGACATACATCGCCGGGAATAGGTACATAAGATACATTAGAACTTGGTATCCTACTTACATGATGGAGAACTAAGTTAGTGGAAGAAAAATGAAGCAGTTTATCGACAACCGCTGATACTGATTTCTTTAAGTATATGAAAACTGCAAAATTTGAAGTTAAAATATTGGTCACTTAAACCACGTAGATTCAAACGAATATTTACAAGAAAATTTGCATTTACACTCACATTTATGGAGCAAAACATTTACTATTCAATTCAATACGATTGTAAATAAATCTTAAAGCATTATTATTCGGTATAACATCATTCCGAAGGGACCAACTGTCATCCTGTTCAACTAATCCGATTGGCTATGAGCACTCACTTGCTTATTCAATTGCTATCAATTAATTAGCCAATGGCGTTGATAGCATAGACTGCGATTATAATGGGTTCTGGGTCCGATAACTGGCTTACTGTACTGTCAATGAGGCTGAATATAGCCATGTCAGTTCCCGTCGCTTCAGCTTCCATGCAAAGTTTAGTTAATAATTAAATTCACGAAATTGGGACGTTTGTCTTTTCGGGTAAGCTGTCCGAAATAGAACGGACGTGTTAAATGGCAGTGTATATGAAAATAGCTTTCGGACGATTCCATATTGTGACACAGTTTCTTAGTATTAGGGACTACTGATAAATTTGATGTTAGTAGGAAAAGTGCTATTTTTAAGGCTACTACACAAAGTGCTGCCGACACGGTCCGCCTGCTTTTAGCCGAGCGGCACTCCTTTGTGCGGCAAGCCGGGCGAGCCGCGGCTTGCCCGGCGGCATTGCCGTCGGCACTGTGTGTAGGAGCCTTTAGTTAAGTGGGTGAGACAGGTAAAAATGTTAATACACATAATGCAATAACACACAACACAGAAACGACAGCTGTCTACAATTACGAAGCCTCAATGTGAACAGTAGGTGCTCGATGAGATCACCAGCACAATTTCAAGAAAACTAATTCCCATTTACATAAGACATCTTATTTCTCCAGATTTAAAATTCCATTCAAACCTCTACAAAATATGGCAGCGGTCGAGCAAAAGGAGGCACAATGTAACTTTTGCAAGTGGATAGCGTTTATCGAATGCACTTGGCACAGCATTTTGCTGACCACTGCGCGGCATGCATAACCAAGTAGTCGTCTCTGTCTGTGGTAAACAAGTTCACTGAGACAGAATAAATGTTCCAATGTTGATACATCGCCGACGAACGCAAGTGGAATTGAAATTTATTTGTCCCATAAAAGTGCATTTTTCTAGTTCGCGGGGCGGTGAAATGGACAATTGTACCGGGTTTATGGGCGGTTGTGGTTGTGGGAAGGATTCTGGATATAGATTACTTTGCAGGTAATGTAAAATTTCTGACATAGAAAAGCCATGTGATGAGTTATTCAATATTATCATAAGGAATACGGACTATTGGATATGCCGTTGCTACGGTTAAAGATATATATTTTCTCAAAAGAATTACAAATTCAATTGAAGAGAAAACGTACATAGATTTAAACAAAATTATGTGCCATCAAGCGTAGCTAGAAATATCGCTACACACAGTACTTAATTATCTTAAAACTATCTTTTTTTTTTAACTAACATTTCTACCAAAAAGATCCGGAATTTGGATTGTAAAACTACAAAATAAATGTAGGAGTTGCAAGCCGAAATAAATAAAAATGTTTGGCCAATTAAAATATTTTCATTAATTTAATTATGAAAAATATCGTAAAATGTCTCACCATTCTTTACATTTCAGTAGATATCTGATAACAAAAACATTATTCTTGGACAAAATGTCTAAATTAGTATTCCTGCTTTCGGTCTAGACAAAAAAGACTGACAGGTTGGGTTTCCCCTCGTTACTCGACATGCAATCGGAAAGCGGTCTGGATTTTGAACAAAAACGACGTTTTGGCCGTGCCATGGTTAGTAAAAACATTAGTAGTAGTAGTACCTATTTATTTATTCAACAACCATACATTAAAAAAAGAAAAAGAAAGAATAATTGTTTATTCTGCACAAACAACACGCACATATGTATAAAGAAAAAAGATATAAAATACACTCGTACAAAAGTAGCCAAAGGCCTCGTATTCAACTAATAGATAAAAAATAAAAACGAAGTGTTTCATTGGTTGATTTCAAGGCCACGGATCAAAGACAATATTGTTTAATTACTCTTGCGACATTGGCAAATGACAACAAAAACAAACAGAGTTAATTACTTTTGTAACAAATAATAAGAAAAATTATGAAAAATCAAAATCATATTGATAAACAGTTACAGATAAGTAGGTAAGTGGTCCTAATTATTAGGTAACCCAGGACCGATGCCTGCCAGGGTCGTGGGGAAGTCTGAAAGGGATACCGTGGCCCCTGGCAACACACATGCAACTGAAGGAACACGGGTTGGTTTTGGTCAGTAAGAGTCTGACACGCCCTTCTGCTCCGCCCAGACCGGGAGAAGTTATATGATAATTTCCTAACCAAAAAAACGCCAGTCAGGTAACTTATCTAGAAAAAAGTTTATCTTGACGGCTTAATAATAATATGTATTATTGCAAAGGTTCTGTACTCTGTATTAACGATTATCTCTTTCTGTTCAGGCAAAAATTTGGAAACTCTTTAAGAAAATTTTCAGTACGTACCCAACAGGATTTTGAAAATGAACTTTATCTAGTCTAAAAATCCTAGTAATTTACTGGTCGTAGCCTGACGGCGATTGTGGTTTTCCGGTACTTTTTACTCGAGTCTGGAGGTTACATGAAATTTCATGGTAACCCCTACAATATAGGTGCTATACATGCTGCTTCAGATAACTCTATTGTGTGTAAGCAATTTACCTATAACAAAAGGCAGAATTTTCCGAGACTGTATAAAAAAAAGTGGTTATATATGATACCTAATGTCACTGTTTGTATCCAGATGAAGGTTACAGCCGGATGCAAATAATGACCTTTAACTTACTAACAACATAGCAAATTTCTTTCCCTTATCCAAATTTTTTCTACGACTGCCATTTATTTTATTCAGTGGTTGAGTCAAAGTAGGTAACATATTGTGGCCTATTTTACGACCGGGTAATATTGTTCATAATACCTAAAGTGTCCACTACTAAAACAATAACTCAATTATGTGTCTGTTCACCTGTTTTTGTACCTATGTAATGCCAGGTGTAAAATGTTAGTTTTCAGCTATAAAACATTTTCAGGTTTCAACACCATCAAGCCTGAGAGCCACGTAAAATATTTATAGAATTTTAGAACTTTTAATGCTTTTAAATTTTTGTTCAGCACTTTCGTGTCAGCAAGTATGTAGAAGTAAAGTTTGCAGCAGTTTTGTAATAGCACACCTTGACAGTGGAAAGTGATGTCATTATACAAAACTTTAAAATGCAGTGTATTATTATTATTATAACATAATCATTCTGAACATTATTTATGTAGACCAGGGGTGGCGAACTTGATTAGACCCAAGATCTACTGTTTACTGACGAAACCCTATGCGATCTACCAATTACGTACTTTTTGAAATTTTAAATGAAAAAATTATGTCATTGTAGTATTATTTATTTTATTAAGAGGGAAAAAACAACAGTGCAAAATATTCTTAGTAACTACCTACTTATTTATAGTAGCGTGAGCATTGCGTCTGAGCTACTGCCTGGAAGGAAGTCGATTGAAAAATCATACAAAATGGTGCGCGCAGCAATTGGTGATGACGTTGCGTGGTCTGTTCTACCCATCTTTTATTTAAAAAATATTAATAGGTATGTATATATATATATATATATTTTGCTATGATCTACTGGACTAATAGCCGTGATAGATGGTGTAGACACATTTGAAGTAAGAGCGTTCATTCTGAAAGTGGGCAACGTCGCAAATAGATGTCAAATATTTCGCTGTTTTGATTAATTTGGCAATATTACTGTATGGAAATATGAAATATGGCTAACAAAAATATTGGTTGTAAAACACAATAATTAATATCGTAACCCCGAATATTTAGTTTTAGATGTAAAAACGTTTTTGGAAACTTTCCAAATGTCTTTTTTACACCTAAAACGGTTACAACATCAAATTTTGTGTAATAATTTCAATTCATTATTAATATTCTAGTTCACTAGTTAGCGATGTTTCAAATTTCCATACAGTAATATTGCCAAATGAATCAAAACAGGTAAATATTTGACAGCTATTTGCGATGTTACCAACTTTTAGAATGAACGCTCTTAAAGCCAAGTACCTACAATAGGACTAGTACAAAAAACAGGAACCTTCCATTGAGTTAGAACCATCAAACCATTCGCAAATATATTGAATATCTTACAGGAATATCTCGTCACATCGTGGCATCGAGTGCCACAGAAAAAGTAAACCTGTTTATAATACAAGACAACACAAGTAAGTTCGTAGTTTCGTACATACATAGCTTCTTTTTATTCGCTTTTCAATATCGAATCATGAGCCTCCGACCGCAACAAAATACCTTCGCCGTATCTGCATAAAGTTGTGCATAAATTTTCGACAGTATCATATCATGCAGCTATCTTACGTCGGCACGATGGCACATAAAAAGTAAAGGTGAGCTTGAACAAAAGCCTTATCGTTTGAATGCACCCTAACAGCGCTTTTACCTTCGGCTTACATTTTAACTAAAGCGCTTTAGTGCTATCGGGCGAATGCACAGAATCCAGCCATTAAATCGCCAACAATTGGAGTCGGCCAGTGCTGAAACGATTTTCAACCACTTACGTTGCGCCGGACATTTTCGGCCGGCCACTAACATTTTTCATGCAGACTTGGGATCCGGCACAATTCACAATCTAAGGTACCTACAGTAAGTAACTGTGAATAATTTATTTCCGAGAGTGGGTCGAGATAGGAGATTCGTAAGTAGATAAATGTCTGTACGTTGAAATATTAGGATTAATGTAGCTTTCGGAGAAAAATGGTGTAGTTTTCGGTACATTGGTGATGAGGATCATTCGAAGTAGGCTTTGGTGTTGAGTAGACATTAGAATAACAAAATATGCTACATTATTTATATAAAGTAGTTCAGAATGAAATAATTTTAGTTAGAAAAACAGTTTTGACCTTCAGTGGCGAGCAATCGGTTTTAAAATTGAGAAATGACGCACCATAATCACATGGAACTAATTTAGTTAATTGAGTCAGGCGTGACTTTACGGAAATCCATGATAAAATACAATAGAAGACGTAATATTTAGTAACCTAATCCGCTTAACTGTTCTTAAAGAGTCATAAAGAACCCTGTAAGAAATCGACACGTGTTTCACCTCTCAACGAGGCATCCTCAGGATGACGATTGACTTGTTGCGAACCCGGATACAACGTGTCGGCGCTTGACGTGAAACTCGTGTCGATTTCTTACAGGGTTCTTTAAGAACAGTTAAGCGGATTAGGTTACTAAATATAAGTCGTTTATTGTATTTTTGGAACTAATTTATATAAACGCAAGGGACGTACAAGTTAGATACCTACAAAATCTAGGAATATAGACGTAACAAATATTTTTTTGAACATCGTCACCAGCAGAGTAATCACCGCTTATTACTTAAACCACTTGTCATAAATGCTAGCGTTGATAACGACTTTGTTCGCCAGACGTGACGTTGTTACAACACCCAACTGAGATGATAGTTATACAGCTCAAGACACGAACTGGATAAACTTATTACACTGAGCGTCAACTTTGATATTACACGAATTTGTACCGTTTTCATTTGTGACGCTATTCCGCTAGTGGCGTCAGTCATGTTTATGTGAATTAGGGTATACTTAATCTTAGTTACGCTAATCTCGCTTATTCTTGACTTGAAATATAATATAGGTCTTTATTTTGAAACGACTAGTTTGCTGTCAGATTGCGGTTGCTTTGAATAAAACAGCTCAAAAAGCAGAGTAACGTCATACGTTACTCTGTTGTTTGAGTACCGTAATGAGTAGGAGAGGCCTAGTTCGGTAGTAACCTGTGATAGGATGAATCGATTAATACAATGAATTCTGCAATGTACTAAAACAGTGTATCGGTGTTTAAAAACCGGCCAAGTGCGTGTAGGACCACGCACAATAAAGGGTTCCGTAGTTTGGATGAATTTATTTCAAAAACAAACTTAACATTGTAGTTGAAAATCATGTTCTCCCATACATCGATATACGTCACGGTCAATTCTCCAATGGACATGTAAGAATAATTGCAACAAAAATAGCTGTGTGCTAAAACTACAAATTGACGATTTTCAGACTTTTTCCTTCATGTGCTGTAAGAGCTTGCTTCCTGCCAAATTTCATGATTCTAGGTCAACGGGAAGTACCCTGTAGGTTTTGATTTATTTGCGAGTATCAAAATAAGTCGCATGAATGGCCGTATTTTTTTATTGCGTTGACTAAGACGCTTGACTTATTTAGAGCTCCAAGGGATCATAAACTTACGTATTTGATATTAATTTCAACTTCATACCTTCACGCGTTCCTGAAAAAAAGTCTCTTGACTGACTGACGGATGGCCAACGAAGTGATCCTATAAGGGTTCCATTTTTTCCTTTTGAGGTACGGAACCCTAAAAATTTACTAATTCATAGAGTAGTGCATAGTGAGGAGTTGTCTCTATTTTAGACAAGGCTTTTTGGCTAAAACTTCATACTATTTTTGTCTGCACTAGGGAATTTGTGCCACTACATGTTTATTTAAAGTGTACAAAAAGGTTCTTCACATAATTTTAATTGTTCAAACTTTTTGGTGTTGACAAATAATATTAATGTCATAAAGAAATAGCTTTTCTTAAAAAACACAACTCGAAACGTCATTTTGACGATTCAAGAAACGACGTTTTGACAACGCCATAATTTAAATCAACTAAATAAAGTAAAATGATAATGTAGCAAAATTCTGAGTATTTAAGTCCCTTTTAACTTATAGGGGCTCGGACAAAGTAATAAAAAAACATGTTGGCCAAAAGACCTGTGGAGGATGCTGTCGCTCAAAAGTTGATATGCTACGTGGCTATGGGACTGCTGTTGGTGTACTTCGTGAAATTTGTAAGAAATATGAGGCGGGAACCTCCTTGTGAGGAACGTCCTATTCCTGTGCCTCGCTGTACAGGACTTTACGCAAATCCACGGAATGCAAGTCCACACGGAACCAAAATAGGTTCTCATGACGATACAGGAAGAAATGACGGGCATAAGGCAAGGAAGAGGCGAAACCGCTACCCGACAGACCAGTGGGTCGCCAGAAGTACGCATTCCTACAGTACCGACAGCTTCGATAGTCATAGAGATGAGAAATAGCAAAAAAAGTTGTAAAACTTTTGGAAAACAATTAATAACGGCTTGTTTGTTTACGATGTCCAAGCTGATGTTCTTATTTATTTATGTGTATGCAAACTTTATCAAATAAAATTGTATATATGAAAGTACCCACTGAATTGTATGAAAGCTGTTCGTTGCCTCGTTCATTAACTGCCTGTTTGGTCTAGTCGTCGCAAGCGCTACTGGTGAGCATGAGGTCCTGGGTTAGATTCCCAGGCAAAGCGTTATTGTGTTATTCCATCTGGAATTTTTCAGAAAGAGCCCGCGGTCCGGATTGGTGCTCGGTGGTTGGCAATAGGCTCGCCCCTTATTACATGGGACTTAAACATAACTGGCGAAATGTGTATGTACCTAGGTTGTACTATAGGTACATCTCTGCCAATCTCTTCGAGGATTACAAGCGTGATGTTATGTTATGAGTTATGTAAGCTGTCCGTGTTTGACGTCACCTGGGTGAATTTCAGTCTTTTCCAATGGATGTTCTAAATTTTTTCGCGAAAACCTTCTCCTGAAAATTACGAACACAAAAAAAAACTGCCAAATCGGTCGAACCATTCTTAAATGCTGATCTTTCATATATACGGCAACCAATTTTTGTTTATATAGATTAATCAACCCATTTTTATATAATGATTAAAGATTGGACATGGTTAAAAAGGGAAGCCTTTGCCCTGCCGAAAAATAAATAAAAGTAAAAGAATAAAGATTGAATGGGCAATTTGACAACTAAGGAGGCTGGATCACCATTTTATAACTTCACAGATACATGGGAAGTCAAGTTTCTTATTCCTTTATTTTTATGTGATTTATCTCGAATCCCGTCAGTCGTGACCACGCCGTGACGGGACGGTAATAACTTTGATTACGGTTCAGCAACTGGCTTATTTGTCAAAATTACCGGGATTCTGCCGTGACCGGTCTCGCCCTACACGTGATATTTTGATGTCGTTTACGTCATTATGTTATAGACTGGGAGACTGGTGTCTTGGGATTTTTATATTTAAGGAAGGTTTTTAAATAGAAAAGGGATTTCAGTTTGATAGTATAACCTAAATTGTCTAAAGTATTATTTCAGCCCAAAATGTGACAATACTTTTCACTGAAAATAATGTCATTAATTTCAAGAAATGTAAAGACAGTTGCGTAAAACAAAACAGTATTTCATGAAACACTGACAATTTTAGTCGCATGGCGCGACAAAAAAATTATAATTTATTTAACATATCGCTTAGTATAAACTAGCTTCTGCCTGCGACTTCTTTCGCGTAAAATTTCTTGTTTTTAACTTTAAATATATCCTTTGACACTCGGCAATACTGTAGAGAAAGAATTTTTGGAATCGGATCAGTAGATCTGAAGCAAACATACAAACTCACAAATTTTACCCCTTTATAATATTATTAGTATAGATAAACGAAAAGGTACCTTCAGTACATGTACCTACGTTTATTTACACCTTCATGAATTGGTATTTTCTTCTTACATCTGGTCAACAGTAGGGGAGAGTGTGTATGAAAGAGCCAAGCTTTGAAAGAGCCGATGCGATTATCTGCCATTTAACAAAATCCTACCATAATACAATTTTACTCTTTATAATTCAACACTGAACAGCTGTCACACATAGACATTTGACAGTTCTAGGAAATCAAATAGCGTCGTAGGACTGAATTGAAAATTTTGAAGCCAAAATGAAAGTATTTTTGGGTTTACTAATTTTTTTTTGGCAAGAAGTGTAAAGCATAGTTTGACAAAATTAATAGGTACCTATGTTGTATTGTTATGCATATATTTGGCTTTATTTTACGCATATATGATTGTTATGATATTAAGGTAAATTAGCTGTAATTTGACGCTATATTTTTTGTACAAAATGTTTTGAAAGAGCCAATTGTCGAGTCTATGGAAGAGCCAAGAAGAAAGGTACCAGTGTATAATATGCTGAGGTTAGACACAAGATTCTTGTGGTAACAAAGGAGTGATTAATTTCTACTGCCAAAAATGTTTTTAATTGTTATATCCGAGTTTCAACATTATTTGAGACTTATTTTTATAAAATGAATTATAAATGAATGATAAAAAAAATTGTAAGATCATTATTTGAGACTGATCTAAAGCTGTGATTTTCACTCATGTTTAATTTTAATTAGATATTTGAGTCTATTGAGAGATTTTAATTCATGAAAAACTAGTTTGTTTCTTTAAAATACAACCTGGCTCTTTCATTTACAGGTTGTTTTGAAAGAACCGATTACCATTTTTTTAAGTGGCTTTATTTCAGATTTCTTACATTTTTACTAACTTTTTTTAATTTGAATACCATAACGATTAAACTGATTATTGAAAAGAAGTATTTTTATTTAAAAATAATCAGCCTAAAATGTTTTATTTTATACTTTTTTAAATTAGCTCTTTCATACACACCCTCCCCTAACTCTTTTTGTGAATACCATGACATGGTGTCTTTTGGCAAATAACCATAAGGTATATGCACCCATCCGTTTAATTCTGCATGGTTATCCCCTATTTATAATCCCCGGATCCCATATGAAACATGGTTATTATGGTAAAATCTACCATAAACATTTGTTAGTAACTACTGCGAGGAGACCTCTTTAAGGGGATGCTCATTATTATGCGTCTTAGAAAGGTTGGTATGTAAAATTCATATTTGATGCGATATTTAAGAGCTAAGCTAGACAGAGAGAAAGCCATTATTACTGTAGGTAATTTCGCACCTATTTTGTCCTTACTGTGTTTATTTACAAAAAAGGTGATGCGTGTTCTGGGTGCCGGGCGCAATGCGATGTCAAACTTTTTGTTAAGCTTTGGTTTACTAGGAAAGCGGTTCCGTCATGGTCATACTATAACCACCGTCATGCAAATCTGTAATTTTCAGTAGTATTTGACATTAAGGTGTCATAAACCCATCTAGTACCTACACAAATTTACAAAAAAAAACTTTTTTCTATGATATAATAGGCATGTCTGGTGTCCTGAAATACAGGCCTTACGCCTAGCTTAGGCACCAGTCTCCCACAATATAAATAAAACTATTATGTATTGTCATATGATCATTTATAAAATGTACTTTATATTGTGGTGAGAAATAAATCTTATCTTATAAACTCTACGTACTCCTAGTCCCCTTACACAAAACTACCTCACCGTCTAACTTCAAACATACCAGGAACGTACTAATGACTAAATTATGGAAAATTAGCACTAACATGAAAACAAACACGCTGAGATTGCATTGAAACCATTAAAATTGCACCCACAAAGTAAGATTTAAGTCAGACGAAGAAAGCTGGCTGGTCTTAATTGCCGCGTAGTATTTCGCGTCGTGTTACTTAGACTAATTAACGTAGGCTAAAGAATGGGAACGTGAACATACCCCACCTAGTTATAATGGTTTGATAATTTCCTTATAAGTTCGTGTGTGTGGTATATGTGTGTGTGAGTTGTGCTACTTGTGTACCAACTTGTCACGCGTGTGTGTATTTTTTGTCAAGTTGTTGTTTACTTAGGTATTATAGTTCGATTCATACATAACTAAGGACATTGTTGTGACAGAATTAAAAAATCATTTTGTTTATATTTTTCTATAAATTATGAATCTAAAACTAACTACTATTGATTGACTCAAGTATCTAAATTCGTACACAATAGCGGTCATCGAAAGCCAGTTCTAACTGATTGACAATAATAACATAGATTTATTTTCTGATAGCCTAGCTCTCGGTCTATCGTAGGGCTCGCAAGACGCGCTAATCGGCTGCTAGATTGTTGTGAATCACGTTCTCCACTCACGTCCTCAAAGACTCCTCGTCTGTTGTGACATGAGATAAGAACATGTTACGTAATACCAACGTGTTATTATTAAATAACACGAGTTGAGAAATCAAAGAAGACTGCTTTAATTTATTCCTGTTATTACAATTATATGTCACTTTACGTTTCAACAATAACATTTTAAAAAGGATTCAATATACAAGGTAGGAAAAAAGTAACCACCCGATGTTGTTTTGCTGTAATTGTTTTTAGGAATTATTATTTTTTTCTACTTGTGGATAATGTTTATTTAAAGAATTAGAATGTTATCCATCAAGTCGAGAAAATGATGTCGGTCAAGTGGCCACCGTCAGAATTGATGACCATACGGGCTCGTTTTGGCATTTGCCATCACTTGTGTCAGAGCTTCCGGCAATAGGTTCTCGCATTCCTGTCAGATATTCTCTTTAAGGGCTTCAAGAGTCTGAGGCTTGTTTACATAAACCCGGGACTTCAAGAAACCCCACAAAAAAAATCTGGAGCGGTCAAATTGGGTGATCTGGCCGGCCAGTGCAAATCGCCACAGCGTGAGATTAGACGACGCGGAAATGATTCTGTTGACGAGTATAGCGTTCCATGGATTATTGACGTGTATTCTGCATCTGTTTACTTCACAAATGTCAAACAGAATTGACATTTGCCGCCATTTGCAAAATTTATAGCGCTTCCAATAGGGTGATTACTTTTACCCCACCTGTTAGTTATTTTTAGATATATTACGGTAGCCACTGCAAGGGCTGATTTTTCAATAGTCAGATAACATTTATCTGAGGAATAAATATTGCGATTTAACAGATTTTGTAAAGAAATGTGTCAAACTGAAATGATATTATATTCTTTAAATAATAGTTATCTGACAGCCCCGACTAAAATAATTAGAGATTTTTACTGCCCTAATTTTAATGCCAATAACTTTTAATGCCTGCTGCTATAAACCAGTACCTACCAGCTAAAAATAATATTAAAGCTATATATGAAATCTAGCATGAAAAACAATCCATTGATACAAACTTGATTCTAACTATTCATTTAGCAACATGGTAACACGAAAATCCAATACAAGACACAAATATACAAGATACATAGATTCTCTCCAATGAAATTGCTGAAGAAAATCTAATAAGTGGGGGAAGCATTACTGGATGAAAGTCCCGAGAGGCAAAGTTGTACCTTCAGGTGGGGCATTAATCTAGTACTGTGCGAAGCCCAAGGGCTTAATGATTCTCATGATCCGATTTCCCCTTTCCATCAATATGGTGGACCTATAGGAACGGCGTAGAGGTATATGTTTGAGGTTGGTTAGCTTTGGCAGTTTATTGGCTGCGTTTTTAAAGGAAGAAAAATTATAAAGTAGGTACCTACGTAAATGTTTAGTTGGCCATAATTATTACGACGTTTCATATCGGTAATTATAGTGAGTTCTTGGGATAATATCGCATATAGATAGAACCGCGAATAATGATATTAACATAGGTATACATACACACGTCCTGGCTCACTAATATAATATAAAATATAAATAAACATTTATTTGTCTTCCACAAATGCACCCTAAAAATATAAAGATCACAATATCTGATAACTATACAATAATCACTAACCATTATACGTGATCTAAGAAAGTCATTCGTTATTTTCGTGAAATGTAGTCGACGTAACAATAATATCAAGTCTCACTTCACGTCAATTTCACAGAATCAAAGGGACCTGAAATTATAGTACCCCTACAACCTCTCGCTCCACTAGATACGTCTGCATTTGCGGTTGTCGAAGTCATGCATGTTAATTAGAGAAACGATAGTTACTTTGTAGTCAAATAATTTCAGGTAGTACATATATCGCTGCCATAACTGAAATATCGCCAGTCAAGTGAAGCAAAGCAAGTAACCAAGTCGAATAGCATTAATATTCTATTTACATAATGAAATGAAATGAAATTGTTTATTCTGTAAATAGGATATCGGAATCACTTTTACACGTCATATAAAAAAATATTAAAAAAAAAGCGTATTAATAAGCTAGATGGGGTCGGTGTTTCCTATCTGACTACTCTGAAAAGAAAGGCCGAAACAAACTCAGAGGTCGTAGTCTCTTTTAAAGTCCAGACATAATTTTGGTCAAGTCATATGAGGACCATGTGGATTAGTGTCTGAAAAGGTCTTTTGAGGAAAGAACCACACAGATTTGAGTGGACCTGTCCAGTCAGTGCAAGCGTTTGTCAGTAATCGTGGAGCTCAACTCAAAACTGAAGGAGCTCAACTACAATATCTCTATACAGTCAATCAACGCGAAGGCAAGGCAGTGATTGTGATGAAGAGCATGCTAGAGGAACTAAGCATTAGTATCAACTAGCAGGACCCCGCGGTTTCACCCACATAAGTTTCTATTCCGTGGGAATATCGGGATAAATAGTATTCTATGTATTAATCCAGGTTATAAACTATCTGTGTGCCAGATTTTATACAAATCCGTTCAGTAGTTTTTGCGTGAAAGAGTAACAAACATCCATCCATTCATCCATCCTCACAAACTTTCGCGTTTTTAATATTAGAGGACTTGAGTCCGGTTTGAATGTCAAAAAATATGGGTCACCGTGCGTTAGCACGCACTGTATAAGCATACAAAGCACGCTTCAGCTTTTTGTAATAAGGAATTGGGCGTAACTCTTATTTAAGTTATCTACCAGTGTATGGTCCCTTGCTAGACTATACATTACTTTTAGATGAGGGATGTTTGGAATGAAAGAAGGTAAAGTATCAAAACACTACTGTATTGTTCCAAAGATACTTAAAGTAAAATGAGCTTAATGGACTGATGATGGTGTGGAAATGAAGTGAGTGACGGAGCCCTTGTTGGCTGTAACGAGAACGCCTGGCTGCCTTGATAGCCCAACGCGAACTGAACTAAGTATGAACTAAGTTGAAATGAATGTGTAGCGTAATCTGCTGAATTGCAGAATGTGCGGTTGCACCGTACATGCTCCCGAGCGGGAAGATGAATGTGGGATGAACATGAAAGATGAGTAACAAGGTGATGCCAATTGGTCCTTATACTAGATGATTGACAAGGTGATTCCAATTGGTCCTTATTCTGTTTAGAGTCTCTACTTGAACTCCGTTTTACGAGACATAGGCACTGTACACTTGTCTAACTTATGCACTTTTTGAATTTCACTGTAATCTGATACACACGGAATCTCACACTGATTACGCGCACTAACACTATATTGAACCGTGGAGATAGAGGCCCCAACCTCTGCCCGTGCCGGTGTCGCGTGTTGCGATGTCTGTAGACTCGCCAATGCGGCCCTTGCCACCTCGAGAGACGCGGTTCACCTGTTACGCAGCCGTCGTACCAGGAAGACTGCTCCAACCACCAACACAACTCCGATCATCACATAAAATGCTGTGTAGTGATGGATATCGTGATAAGAAACTTGATTTGATTGATTACTACTGAAACTTGATTTACACCGAATAAGCTGTTTGCTCGATACCCTATACCGTTGATAAGGCCTCGCTTGCGCCGGCGCAGGTGTCGTGCGCGGCGCGTGCTGGAATGCTGACTTAGCAACAGGTGGTTATAGCTGAGAATTCTTGCTGCAATTGAACTTGTATGACGTCACAATGTGACGTTTCATTAAACATGTTGCATAACTGATCCAAGTAGCTAAGGTATTTACTGCATGCTTCTGTACCTTGCCAAAATGAATTCATGTCATAATAAGTGACTATCTTCCATTCATCTCTGATTAATTGCATGTTTGCAATTTTGTCAAAATAAAGACCTTGATTGTCTTTTAATTGTGTAACATTGTATGCACAGTGAGCTGTGGTCAAAATGCTCATGAAACACAAAAGTAACATTACCAGCGATGAGAAGCTGTAGTTTACTTTTTTGTTTTGATATTGCTTGCCATCTTTTACTTCCTTGGAACGCAACTCTTGTTTGTCGGTTCTATCATTCACAGGGAGAATAGACAGCTTGAGAATAGGCCTCTTGATCAGTCCATTCTTTGTTTTCAATGTGACCACCCTGATGTGGCCATTGGCACCGGGATGCAGCTGGACGACGCGGCCAACTGCCCACTTCCCAGGAGGTAAGTTTGCATCGTTAATTGTAACAATGTCATTTAGTTGAATGTCTGGTTGTGAATGTCTCCACTTGCTTCTTGCTGACAGCTGAGTGAAAGATTGGAGATCTTGCTGTAAATTCGGGCTATTTAACATGACGTCATTCAAGCTTATTCCAGTTGTTGTTTTTGCAGAAGCGTTGAAAACTACGCGAAGTGCTGTCGTAGTGGAATTGCTTCGCAATACACAATGGTGCGGTAAATAATAATCCGGTTGCATGTTACCGGACGCTGGTATCATATGTCCTAAAGTTTTATATTCTTGAATAAATAATTTATATTGTTTTGCTACTTCTTCATTATTGCGAAATTTCCTTTCCAACTGTTGAAATTGCGCCATACTTTTATTTTTAGACAATCCCAACTGTGTCTCAAAATTTTCTTGAAAAGGCAATCTTACTTCATACATGCCATTTTCATGTCTTGTTGTCGTTTTCTTGTAATACTCCATGCATTGTAGATCTTCTGCGGATAAATTGGATGATTCTGTGATGTCTTCGATCTCCCAAAATCTTTGTACTTCGTCCAATTGATTCAGGACTACGTTACAGAGAAAATTCTTGATATTGCCGCATAAGATCCACCCCAGTCGTGTCTGTTGCGCGACCGGTAATGATAGATCAGCCCTGCTAATGCCTTCTAAAATGATATGGGAATACACATCGGCTCCCAATAAGATGTCGATTGGACGGCTGATATTGTATTCTGGATCGGCTAGTTGCATGCCGGCCAGGTGTGCCCATGTTGGCTTGGTAAATGTACATCTTGGTAATTGATTAATCAGCGTGTGCATGATTACCACATCTGTGTTAAATGTAAAATCATTAAAATGCGAACAACATGTTATGTTCGTAACGCCCTTGCTACTGCTCTCCTTCTCTCCTATCCCGCAGATGACGGCCCTGCAATACTTTCTTGATAAAGCTAGCTGTTGTGCCGCTCTGGCTGAGATAAGGGAGGCTTGAGAGCCTTGATCTATTAGCGCACGCATTTTGTGGTATGATCCGTCACTTGCTTGAACTTTGATCATTGCAGTTGCTAATAATGTTTCGATCACGTTGTTGCCTTGTTGCGAAACGTGATTTTCTTGTGATTCTTGTTTTTGCGCTCTAGTTGCAAGAACTGCTGTGGTATCATTCTCTGTTATTGGGTTACATGAAGGCTTATTGTTAAACGCTTCATGTAAAAGTGTATTATGTTTGCCACGACATTCGCGGCAGCGTCTTTCTGACGTACATTCTTTATCCCCATGCGAATAAAGACAATTTTTGCACAAATGCAATCGTGTTAAAGCTTGTCGTCTTGCATTTGGTGTCATATTTAAAAACTTACTGCAATAGTATATTCCGTGTGACTCTTTACACAACGGACATGTTAATTCGATATTATTTACCGAAGTCTTACTTGCTGAATATTTATTCTTGAAATTTGACGATGATGATTTATTTTGCTTGCTTGTTGATGGTTTGGAATTTTCGTTTTTCTTGCGCGAAGATTCCAATGCGGTGAATCTGCTCTCTAGGAAGCTTAGAAACTCCGACAATTTTGGCAGTTCTCTGGGTTTCTTCAGAGATTCCAAATAATGATCATGTGTGTCCGCATCTAATTTCAGCAATAAAATACGCACGATGAATGGATCCCAGCTGTCTATATTAACGCCTAGGTTCCTTATTGAGTTTAAACACTCTAGTGTAGTATCGTGAATTTCCTTGATCTGAGAGACGTTTGTTTGTTGAACTACTGGAAGATTTAGCAGGAGATCTATGTGAGATGTAAAAATCAACCATGCGTTGTTGTACCTGTTGTTCAATATCTCCCAGCAAACAGTGTAGTTGTCAGAACTGATTTGTAAATGCTGTATCAAACGTTCAGCTTCTCCTCGCACCTTACTTTTAAGAAACTGCATCTTGTGGGCGTTTGATAAAGAGACGTTACTGTGGATAGCTTCAACAAACAAGTCCTTAAAAGACACCCAATTTCGATAATTGCCATTGAAGAACGGGATGTCAATTTTTGGTGTCCAATTCTCTTTGTGAACTACGGACCCTAGTTTTCTATTAATTGCATTTTTTAATTCATTGTAAATAGTTTCTTGCTTCGTATAAGACACCTCATATTCTTGATTCGTACCCTCCAATTCGTTGTCTAATTCCCAATGTAAGGAATCAATGGTTGACCATCGTGACTGTAGAGTACGTAAGGCATCTTTCAATTCCCACTTTTCGGACATAAAATCCAAATGTATCCCTGTCACAGTGCGCTGCAGCGCCCTGAAGTTGCTTGCTTGTTTCTTCAACAGTTCATCAAGCTTGCTAGATGAACCCCTGGAGCATACCTTGACGGGCGGCGATTGACGTCCCACCGGATCTTCTTGCTCAGACCTTGCAGGACCTTGTTCCTCCTGTGTAGAACCTCCCTGTTGAGCTTCTTTCATCTTAATCAACAAAACTTGATATTGTTGATTGATGAGTGCCTTGGTCGATACGTATAGCTCTTCTGTTCGTTCGTATGCACGGCCACTAAAATACGGATGAGACTTGCTTTCTTCCGTAAGAAGACGGTCGTGATTGTACTGGTAATCGGACCAATACTGTTTTAAGGTTTCTAAACGTCGCTTGAAATAATCGGCAGTCTTACGATCTGCTGAGTCCTTTTTTATATTTGTAGCCAACTTTAGGATGGCTGTGTAAAGTTCGATCTGATTTTCATGTATGGCCTCCATGATGAGGACTTATTTGAAGTAAGAAATAAATGGAAAGATCTTACTTGAATTATCTTGATGACTGCTTACGGATCCTTGGTGATCCCCTGAGACACCTGCTAGCCTCAGCTCTTGATAATGAAGCGGTCCCTGAGACACCTGGTAGTCCCAAAGTCTAAATCTCTGCACTGAACTCCTGTTAAATAACGGATCCTTGACGATCCCTGAGACACTTGTTAGTCTCTAAGTCTGAAAACCTCACGCTCTGCACCTGATAGATTACGGGTCCTTGTTGACCCTGGGTCACTTGTTAGTCCCACAGTTTTATAGTCACTCAACACAGTACACACTTAGTCACTGGAAAGTTTCCCGCTACACTGTCCACGCGCGCGAAATGGACTATATAGCGAGCGATGTTCACCGTCGAAGGACCAAAAAGAATGTATGAGTGAGTGAGTGACGGAGCCCTTGTTGGCTGTAACGAGAACGCCTGGCTGCCTTGATAGCCCAACGCGAACTGAACTAAGTATGAACTAAGTTGAAATGAATGTGTAGCGTAATCTGCTGAATTGCAGAATGTGCGGTTGCACCGTACAACCAGTAAGGCTCTCTCGTATCCCCAATTCCATCAGAGATTAATTTCACGTTGATCAAAAACGATCGACGACGCCGACCGTTGTTTTAAATATCGCCGCATTATGCTGAGATAGGAGCCTTTTTGGCCTTGCACAGGTCGTTATTATTCTGTTTTTAAATGCTCCTTTTTTGTTTTTTATTTTATAATTAATTTTTATTATTACTTACTGTTTCTATTTCCTGTGCGTGTCCCAAATTTTTTTTTTTTTCTTTTTTTCTTTCTTTCATTATCAGCACGGAAATGGCTTGCCTTGCCCTGTTCAGTGATTACGAACTCCTGTCATTGTGATCACCCCTTTATCATGACAAAGGTAGGTTAATATACAAAGACAGTATCATATATCATATCACGGTATATGTAGGTGGCATCCCTAGACATCCCTGTTATCACAGACGTCTACTCCAAGCATTATATCATAGCAAAATCAGTTGCAACCAAAATGCAAACATTGATCGTAACGTACCAGTACCAGTGAGTTCAGCTAATTGTTCGTTACCTATGCATATTCTAGTTTCAATTTGTAACATGTGGCATTTCCCACAAACAGTTGGTTGGAATGTAATTAACGATATATAAATTCAGCTAGGAATACGCTAGCTGGTGGAAGAGTGGATGTCAATGTCTAGAATTCTAGACTCCTTAATTATTTGTTTGTTTGATTAATTGAGTAATTGGTTCCTTCAAGTAGAGGTATGTTCTATCTAAGGTATTAACAAAGATTCAAATCGTTAGATTAAAAAAATTATTACGTTTCTATTTCAGTGGCATCATTTGAGTTAGTTCCTACAGATACCCTACAGAAGAGCTTTACAAGGAGTGCGAAATGCTATCAGTTAGGAAAATGTTTGTGCTTCAGTGTATACTGAGAAAACGTCGCGTCCCTTTAAAAATAACCAAAAAACGTCGAGCTGATATTGTTTTTCCACCTGTAAGACATAATACTACCTTTGCCGAACACCAGCAGTGCTATTCTGTAACCATCTCACCGTGAAAACTTAGGTGAAGTGAGCGTGGAGTGAGCTGTCATTCCACCTAATGCTAGCGATTGACACTATTGACAGCTCACTTCACCTAAGTCTTCACGGTGAGTTTTTTATTTACAGAATACGTCGGCAGTTCTCATATCTTAGCCAAAAACTGTATAACGCGATTAATAAACTGCTCGCTATACAAAAACTTAATTTACAGAAATGTAAAATTTCAGTGAAAGCGTGGTTGATGGGAAAAAACTACGACGAAATAGAAAACCTTCTATTCTCTCCTACTTAATAGTCCAACACAAACATCTCATCTCCATACATACACTTGACACTCCTCAAACACACACACACTCACCAACTCCTCAAACAAACAAACACACACACACACACTCTCACAGTACACCTTCCTGCATCATTTCATGATTATTATTTTAGTAAACTGTCTAAAAAAAAAAAAGTGCCTTTTGTTTTCTTTTTCAGTACATTTAATTTTTTTTTTTTTTCTTTAAATAACCAACGACATACGTAACTACTTTTATAATGGAGGAACACTGACTCCCAAGTCACAGGTACTAACCTAGTTTGGGAGCCAGGGGACCTATGTTTAAGACACTTCTTCTGTATGTTGTAATGTCTGTAACAATATTGTCACTTTTTTTAAATAAAGAAATTAAAAAAAAAGAAAAAAAAAAAATGAGTTGTCTTGCTCACATATACTGAAAATAGTATCTATCATTCCATGCAGGATCGTGCGGGCTTACTCTTCTTAACTGACTTCTAAAAAGGAGGAGGTTGTACGGTCAACTTAAAAAAAAAAAAAATATTTTCATCGATATCTTCGTCAATTGTGGACCGATTTTGAAATTTGTTTTTTTATATATATATATATTATATTATAAATGTTATTAACTTTGCTTGGATAGTTTTTGGGCTAGCTTCAATAATTCATATATTTTGTGTGAACACTTTTTTCGCGTAGTGTCAACATTTAACAATTTAAATATTTGTCTTGCTACAGGGTGACGTTATCGCTCAGCGATAAAGCCCTTAAAATAAAGAAAAAAAAAAAAAAAAAAAAAAAATATTTGTCTTAATCTTCGGATGTTGTGTTAAATATCTTTTTCGTGTGGAGAAAAATTGGTAAGCGACTAGTTTCTTTTATGGGTAAGAAGTGCCTTGCAGCGATTGATGCTTTGTTTTGTTTCATAAATTATGATAACGGTTTCATAGAAAGGTACAGCTTTAGTGCACGGCTGTCTACTAAGGTCTCACATGTTTGTGACATAGATTTATAGATTGGCAAACCTTCAATCACACACTTTAATGACTTCCTGAGGCAAAGTGTAAAAGAGCAAATTTTTTAAGAAGACCTTTCATCTTTAATTTAGGTAGCCAATTTGCACATACGACTAAGAAGTATTTTTTCTATAGATTCTATTAAAAGTTCGCAAAGGTTCAAAAACTAAAACTAAACTTTTTTACGTACTGCTAGGTAATGTCGTCACCACTGATAAACAGATAATTAATCACTCGAAAAAGTAACACTACAATGCATTTACTAGAGCCGTGTCCGGACCGGACTCCGGACAGTGTCACTGGCACGGTGCGGTTGCGGTGCAACTGCGCACCGCAACTCTGACCACAACTTCTTGCGTTTGACGTCTGACACGGACGATGCAACTTGCAAGTCGCCTATAGTTCGTAACGAGCCCTAACGGTGCTATGATGTTTGAGGAACATTTATTTAGTATTTACTTTTGATATTTAGAACTTGGTGAAGTCCCTGGTTTTAAATGCGACAAATCTAGTTAAAGAAAAACTTTGGTCTTGAATTGTGACGTCCCTGTCTCCCATAGGTACAGTCAGAAACGTTAGTCTATTAACAAAAGTGTTAATAGACTAACGCTTTTGACTGTACCTGTACACTGCTTTACAGCATTTCATGCACCTAAAAATAGGTAAGAGTTAATATTCTTAAAATTTGAGTTTTGTTTCAATGTACCAATTTTTTTTATTTTTTTTTTATTTGTTAGTCGATTTCCGTTGTTTTGAAGCTCAGGTATTCAATTGACAATTTTGGAAAAACGGAGAATCGTCAGACTATAAATTATATTTATTACGATGAAACGTAATATGTCCAGGTCCATATCAGAAGATTAGGACAACGCGTGGCTCTCATTTCGAAACGATTTCTAAGCTTTACGTAACTAGCTAATTTAATGATAGAGGAAGGTCGAACCACTAATACTCTGACCCTAGACTCATCCTGGACAAAGCTTTATCTAGGCCGAGATAAAGTTAGGCTCAGTTCGAATGTAACGGTCGAGAAAACCGCAAGGCATCTCTAATTAGTGGTTCTAGCGTAAACTGGATTCGAGATATGAATAATGTTATTTGCAGCTTCAGCGAAATTTATTAATAGATGGTTTTCTGGCTTTTAGCTCCATCTCAAATATACAGACTAACTGTTTTGTTTGAGGTTCACTGGCAAATAATATTGGGTCCCCACCTATGAAATAGGCGTTTTTTTCTCACAAATAGAGAACCTTGTCACTTCTATGAATTAAAATATTCATCAATTGCTTGGTATTATATCGAATAATGACCGTCATAGACAACTACCAATAGTAAAAAAAACCTTATTACTTATAGTTTATAAACATAAAAAATACCTTAAAAATGACTCTTCATTTTGTTAGCAGAAATTACCACTATTTGTTTTAACTTAGCCAAAACTTATTTTTGTCGCTTAATCTAGTGGCATATTACGATATCTTAGTTTTTAAACATTAGTGCATAAAAGTTTTAAAACATTAGTGTTCATGGTTGTTATATAAATTAAGAAAACGTTAGTATGAAAAAAGCCACTTCTTTAAAATTCTCCATACAAAACGCTGATTTCATAGGTGGGGACCTAATATATTGTAAGCTGCAGGTAATATTTTAAGCTACTCATGTCATTTCACAACTTAGTGTTAACCTGTGAACCTGCTTTCTGTATTACCTGGACAATAAACTCGCTTCTAAAGTGGTGGCCCATACCCCAGCGCAGAGAGCAAAGGGCGCTAACCACCTTGTTTTTATTTCTTGTCTCTCCCACTTCCCCAAGTTATCTAGCCCCTCCCTTTCAGTACATTTGTGACAACCACGGTAAAAATCTACAGTCATCAAATAATCGCGTTCTTCAATGTCCCACTCACCGTACAGACTTCATTCACTCCTCCTTCTTCATTCAGTCTATCTCCCAGTGGAATGCGCTCCCCCAGGAAATCAGTATGGCAACCAACCGATTATCTCTTAAAGTTAAAGTTCGCGAGCACATTCGTAAGAAGCTGGCAGTATCATTACAACGTTAATGTTTTCCCATTGTTTGTCTTATTTATTTTAGTATAATCGTGTATTTATATATATTTATTTGTGCTTATATTTATATATAATTAGGCATATATATTATTTTATAGTTTGTAATAGGTATATATTACTTAAATAAAATAAAAAAATCCTCAATTTTTCGTAATTGCACCTACCACTATTTCTCTCTGCATCACCCAAAGGTTGACTGGTACAAAATGCCAATGGTTTTAACTCCGCCTCTGTAAATTTCTGTGCTTGAAGTATTAAATGAATAAATAAAATGTTTTCTATTTTTATTATCTTTGTGAACCTTATGAAAGCCCCAGGATTCCGATGGGTGCGGGGAGCACAGAACCGGTCGAAGTGGCGGTGCTTAAGGGAAACCTATGTCCAGCAGTGGACTTCTTTCGGCTGAAATGATGATGATGATTACCTTTGTATTCGACTATGAAGGAGGTACCTACCTTAGCTAAAGGAAACGTGTGAGATTGGTAATTTTTAGGTTTCCATACCTTCAAAGAAAATCAGAACAATAATAAGATCACTATTGGGTTTTTCGTTGATGTTTTTCTTGACGACGTACGAATTTTCACCCATACCGAGAACTTACTGCATTTTCCACCTAATAATTCTACGTTAAAAAAGTCTAATAAAGTATCGCCACTAAAACACCCCTACTTATATTTTCTACCAAAATAGTAGTTTCCTTTAATCAAGGTAATACCTTCGGTAAAAAATGTACTTTTTTGTCGCCTAACCGGCATTCAAAGTCCACGCAACGCTATCAGAGACAGAAGCTCAAAATTGCTCAACGGCACGAGCAATAACCGTTTCAGGCTAAGATATGCAAATGAGGTTAAATTGCATGTGGCGGTCGCACGAATACGGCTCGTTTTACGAAGTGCTACACCGTTTCAGAGCCATTTAACCCGTTGTAAATTAGAGTTTTAAAATATTCGTCGAAATATGGTTCGGTGTTGAGGGACATTTTGCAATTTGTTAGAAAGAAAATTTTTGTTAAACTTCTTTTAGGTTACAGTGATTATTATGTAAAAGTTAAGCAATTACGTGAAAAAGGCTTTGTTTTTTAAAGAAAAAAGAAAGAAAGAAAATACGTTTTGGATCGGTAATTACAGTTTAAAGTAAGGAAAGTTCAAACTGGAATGCAATAAAATTATTGTTCCGAAAGTCTATCCACTCATACAGGAAATTCATTGCAAATGCAACTAACGTTTATTCATCACCACAAAATAAAACTTTCAAAAATTTCATCAAGACTATACTATTCTATACATATATTACCTTCAGGCAAAATATATTTCTATTTAAAATTCTTAGACGACACTACGACGTTCCATATAACTAGTTGGGAACTTTTCTGCAGTCCGATGCATACTTGCAAGTTATAATTAAAGCTAATGTAGAAATAAACGGACGTGGAGTCTTTGTGACGTCACAAAGAAACTAGTGGGAGTTTCTTTGAAGTTTTTGTGGAAAATATACATGCTACTCATTACAGATAAAGTAGCAGAAAACTCAGTATATAATATTTTATTTTATTTTTTATTAACAGTAGTTTATGAAGCTGTAAAATTTCTAATACATAAGAGTGAGTTTTTAAAGTGAGCGTTATGCGAATTTAGAATATGTATATTTATTTAATTAATACTAGCTTCTGCCCATCCGTGACTTCGTCAATAATTGTAAATAATTTAATAATAGTAATATATATAACAATAGTAATAAACTATGTGTGCCAAATTTCATCCAAATCAGTTCAGCCGTTTTTGCGTGATTGAGTAACAAACATACAAACTTTCACATTTTTAATATCACACTTCGGGTAGGATGACAAAAAGTAAATGATGCCACGTGTGCTAGTGAAACTCACTAATGATATGAGCCCAATAATAATGGCTTTAATCCAGTGTCCACTCTTGGCTTAACTCCACACACACACACCACCCTATTTCAAAAACAGCTTAATATCGTATTTATCAAAGCAAAAATCCTGTTGAATTGCATGGTATACAAGGAACGTAGCTTCTACAGTGTATCTCAAAGCTTAATACTAAAATAGAGCCGAAAGCCGACTGGCTCTAATTGAATAAAGGCATGCCTCCACCAAGAATAGCTCAATCTGTTTCCATTAAAGGGGAGCAATAACGTGGTCGGTGGAGAATCCATCAATATTGCTCGCTCGAAATCTACTGACTGCTCCGACTGTGGTATCCTCTATTACTGGACAACTTGGAAGTTTTTACGAAGGAAATGCTATTATTCTCACAGTTTCTGTAGTTAAAACTTTGTTTTTATGTGATAAAGAGTTAGTGGGGCGCCAAAAATAATATATCGGTTCGTCGTTCGGGAAGTTTGTTTTTGTTCGTTTCGGGTTGGTGAAAGATGTTTGTAAAAGACTCTCGAGGTGATTGAAAGACTGAAGTTGAGGAATGTGATGAAGTAGACAAATTGAAACTTTTCCTTTTTTACATTAAGTAGTTAGGTATTAAGGTTCAGTACCAAAAATGTAAAAAAAAGTGGTGCGACTTTGTCTGTCTGTCTATCACAGCTGCTCATTTTTAGGGTTCCGTAGTAAACAAGGAACCCTTATAGCTTCGCCATGTCCGTCCGGCTGGCTGTCTGTCTGTCCACGGCTTAGCTCAGAGACGGGGAGTACTAGAAAGCTGTTATTTGGCATGGGTATTACGGTATCTCCCCTACACGTAAAATGGGGATTTTTTTTTCTCGTCTATCCCATAGTGTGGGGTATCGTTGGAAAGGTTGTTCAAAAATATTAAGAGTTTGTGAAAACCATTTTTCTATTCAGGGATCCGGTCGCGAAATATTAAGATTTAAAGTGTTAATTTTTATTAGAGTCATGTATCCTCTCCCTGTCTGCTAAATTGTTGGTTTTGGATGTGTGAAAAAATTCACGGCTGTAGTATAAAAGAAACTAAAAGGAAAACTATCACAACTAAGTTGGCTTTACAAGTTAACGAGTAATAATCGACCAACTTAAATTTGCGGTTGCAAAAACATGTTCTCCCATAAGCAATGTATGGAAAGAAGATGTTTTTCAACTACAAAGTTAAGTTCGTTCTTGCGATACATTTATACCAACTACAGAACCCTTCATTGTGCGTGGTCCGACATGTACTTGGCCGGTTTTTTGTGTTTATCTTTCTGTTGGTCCTACCTAATTGCTAGCAAATATGAATTGTTAAATATAGGCTTTTGAGGATGTAATTCCAAGGTATCTTGATTCGGTGATCATTTACAAATCTAGCTTAATTGTGGTTTGTGTTGTACTCAGTGGGTACTCAGTGAATGGTGACAAACCCAATGACAGAATAGGTAATTCCACAAATTAAGCAGGTGAGAAATTCTCCAATTTGGCTACATAATTAGCTTTAGAATTGTGTGTAATTACATTTAGTAGGTATATAAATGAAGTGCTTTCTTACTGATTCTACTGTGTTTGGTTGGTTTTATGATAAACTTAGCTATACGGTTGCCGTGGAAGATAGGTATATGTCAAGATAATAGACACTTTGATAAAATCTTATATTTTACTAGCGACCCGTTCCTGCTTCACACGGTTTTTACTACTTGACAAAACATCATGTTTTCTCTATTAAGTGTAAGTTTAATATTAATGTATAATACACAAAAACCTTCCAGGATAACTTCTCTAAATAATGGTGAAAACCACATCGAAATCCGTTGCGTAGTTTAGAAGAACAACGCAGTCACACGGACAAACACGAATAGCGACTTTTTTATATTTAAAGATATCGGCAGCCGTTAAAAGCGTTTATACACAAAGTGGGCAACGTCGTAAATAGCTGTCAAATATTTCGCTGTATTGATTAATTTGCCATAATTAGAAAGAAAGAAAATTGCGTTTATTGGCATTACAGCAGAAAATTGCACCTTATTACTAAAAAAAACAGAAAACAATGATTGTAATGCCAAAAGGGCCTCAGCTCAGCATTTCTTATTTCCATACAGTAATATCGCCAAATTAATCAAAACAGCTAAATATTTGACAGCTATTTGCGACGTTGCCAAGTTTTTGGATGAACGCTCTTAACATCGATGTTTTTGGACTATAATAAAAAAAAATCTGAGGAAACTCTCTGTGGAATGTCTGGCGTGATGCTTTTTCACAAAAAAAATGTGACGGAATAAATGAGCTCCTTTTATCCATAGATATTTTAAAAAAACCGTCACCTATGACAATGCTCTTTACCGTCCCACGACATACAATTTTGATTCCAAAGAGACATGCACTGCACTAAGTAAGTACGTAGGTAGTTAAGCAACCACAAAGGTCTGCATTACATCCCACCGGCTCTTTCACTCTCATGTCACAGTCTAATTAGACCAGTTAATTGAGTGCAATCCAATATATGGGAATCTGATTTGTGTTTGACGCTGGAATACGGTTATAATTAAGTACCTAATTATGATTAGCTGTGATTTAATGGGCGAAAACAGCTGATTGACAGCATTCGGTTCTGTACAAAGATGGAATTCAATTCAAAATATTTTATTTCACATAAACCTACATGGGCACTTATGAAACGTCAGAAGCTAGGTGCTCGGTTCCAATTGGTCGTTTCCTATGGAGAAGAGCCGGCAAGAAACTCCTTTAAAAATAATTGGCTTTTACAATATTTTCTAATAACAGTGTTAATAGGTATGGGAGGACAGTATAGGTCTTTCAACAAGTACCAGGTACTTAACAAAATAGAAGATGGTCAATGAATGAAGATCACTCGCAAAAACTCCTTAACGATTTATTTATTTATGCAAATTGTAGGTGATCGAATATTGTCTGTCGCCAATTAAAATAAAACAGTTAAGCCAAATAAAAATCACGAAAAACAAACACAAATCTACAAAACAGAACTTAGCAGTAAAAGTATACGCAAAATAAGTAAGTATTACTGAAACTGAATACCAAACCTCAGTGAAATAGAATTTGATTGAAACATGTAAAAAGAATACCCAATCAAATTAGTCTAGACATCATTCTATGAATACCTATAAGTCTAGGTTCACATTGATTAGTTTTTGTTTGTCTGTTTTTACAGGTTTATTTGCAAGAAAGTTTACTTGCGAAGCCAAGCAATAGTTTAATCAGAGACCTAAAGTTTACTCGTCTAAATAATACACCGTCAAACATTACTCGCTCCAGTTAATTCTGTCGCCAACGTAACTCTATATTATAAGGGGGTGCAAATGTATGTTGACCTGCCCTGCCCCCTAGAGGGTCGTTGAAGGTAGGAGAGTGCGGAAGCAATCAGATGAAGTGGCGGGTATCAAGTTCAATGGTTCGAATTCACAGCGGTGTTTAGGTTACTAATACGCTTGGCAAACATGCTTCGTGATCCGCTTACACGGAGTGAGAGTGTGGTCGTAGAGATGTGTCATTATTGAATACAGCATTTCTTTTGCTGTCGTTGTGTTTTCGTTTGTACACGTGGTTCCATCAAATCTACATTTTGTCTTAGTTTTACCTATTAATAAAATATACGCCCTAAATATTATTTGAAGGATCGAAATAATGTGAGACTCCAACATAAGCAAAAACAGTTGGCGTGTTAGGGAAAATAAATTCTGAAAATAAACTTGTTTATGTTTCAACATAGGTACTTGATACCTGCCTATTATACCAGCAATAGCTAAGTAAAATTAATGTTTCATTATTATAATTTACTTCACTGAAAATGTTGTACGTATGAGAGAGGAGAATTACATCCCACATAAAGTCAAGCTAAGTTTTAATAATATTCAAAAAAATCTTACGAAAACATACGTATACAATCAGGTTAGACAAAGAACATATCATTGTGAAGCGAACATCCAAGCAACGTATGAAGTTAAGGAAACCGTTGGTTCCGACGTTAAATCCAATGTCTTACGTCCAACAGTATATTGCGGTAATAAATCTTTACGAAGAGATAGAAAGCAGAAAATAATATAAATAAAATGTACTTGTTTTGACATCTTGCAAAAGCTGCCTCTTTGGAGTCACAGCTGTCTCGTGATATTAAAATGTATGCTAACTTGACTGTCTAATGACCACAAGATTTAAATCTAAAGACGGGATACTTTTGTTCCAACGTCGGACTTAAATAAGAAAAGTTTCTTTTATTTTCTTTTGTTTCGTGTAAAGAATGGAAACGAACTTTGTGTAAAACAAAAGCCGATAGTTTTTTAATTATTTAAAACTAGTGATGGGACGTTCCTTCGTTTTGCAATTCATTTTTCAGATACGAATGTTTTTATTATCTCGTTTTTACAGGTAGGTAATACTTTTAGATGCTAGGTAAGGTTACAACAAAGTTACGGCAAGGTTACAATATTCATTACATTAGCCTTTTTTAACGGAGCTCTTTATGAGACTTTATTGCCTCATAAGATGCTTTCTTAAGTATGTCTGCTACGTTACGTTTTTAGGAAAACCTTTTTAGAAAATGAGTGATTTTAATTTTGTGAAGTAATATTTTTATCAAAGTTTTTTCTTGATCACCTCCTTATTTGCTAACTATTAATAATGAAATACAGAATTATATCAATAATAAATCCATTTATTTTCAGGCGACACAGGCCCATAGATAAATACCTAAACCTAAACATAAATATTTTTATTTTATATTTTGCCTTTATTGCATTTTATACATATTAATTACATATAAAAGCTTTTTATAAAAAAAAAAAAACTTTATTTTTATTTCATTTAATATTGTTGTGTATTGTTTTTCTTTTAGTATACTTAAGTGGCTTTAAGCTTGACTAAATATGATTCATATTAGTACTATGTATGTGACATAATCAAAATACCTACTGTTACTTGTTTAAAAAAAATGTTTACACCCAAGGAAATGTTAATGAAAATCCCCAAATATAGTCTCACCTACAAAATTTTAATAAACTTTATACTAAATTCGTCGCAGTCAGAGACATAACTTTCTACGTGTGTGAAGTTTTAAGAAGTAATAGGATATTAACTCAGACGGCAAAGCTTTACAACGGGAGGGGAGATTTCCTCGAAGTCTGTACCTACTTGTTATCATCCAAAGATACTTAAACTTCTATCTTAAAACCTAATTGTCTTATTAAACGACACTTCTAACTGTTATACAGAGTGCTACATTTTAAGGTCCTGAGAAATAATATGCCTTCAACATCATTCTTTGGAAGGTGGATGTAGGGGGATCCTATAAGCTAAATAAAAGTAGAGTGGATAATATTGAAAGGTTTTCTTAATCATGGGAGCAAGTTCAAAATATTCATAATATTTTTTTGCACTTAAGCCTTTTTACATATTTTTTGGAATATTCGCAAACGACTTCCATTACCTAGATATAACTGCAAGATTGGAAGAATGTAACAAATGATTCGCCACGCTAACAATGGAACCTCGCTCTGCAATACTTGTAAAAGAATTCCTGAATATGTCTCGAGATACTTTTAAGATAATTTTCTGCAGCAGGTATTCGAGCCAGGTCTTTTATTCGCAATACTAAGGTAGAAACTTAAGTATTTCACGTTATGCAATTTTCACTGTTATGCATATTACGCATAACAGGGAAAATTGCTTGTGAAAATTATTACATAGATATGTAATAATTTTACTATTTTGTAGAAGCGAATCAAATTATATAATTGTTAAGAATGACCCACAAAAACGTTGAAGGAAAACATCGTGAGGAAACAGGCATGTCCCAGAACAATCTACCAGCCCGCAGTGGGCCCGCGTGGTGGATTACGGCCCACTCCCTCTCACAAAGTGGAGGCCTGGTAGAGCAGTGAGAAAACTATAGGTTGATTATCCTTATGCTAATTGTTAAGAATTCAATTAATGCGATTTTATTACGACTGACCGATTTTCTTTAACATGTAGATGGTGATGATGATGTTTTGATGTACCATATTCTAGCAAATAAATATTTTTGATTTGATTTGATTTGATTTGATGTTTTCATACACGTCTAGGCTTCAACTGGGCCTAAAACGACCTAATTCAAGACACATTACACATAGTGCCACTAACTCCTATTCTACTAATGGACACTAATCCAAGCAGTTTATTCAGATATAGCCTCTATTTCTTTCGGAAAAAATACACGTATATGCACATGTTTCAGGCTAAAAACAAGTCACCTTCCAACTAGAAAATACGAGTGCATTGTTGGTCTACGTTTTTACTCTATTTTGAACGAACACTGCTCGTTGATTTGTAAAGAGGGAACCGGCGAGCGAAACAATAGGATAGAAAAAACGAAGTATCGGGGATTAGACCAGCCAGCATATTTTGTAGAAGTCAAGGACTTTATGGCCTAGTACAGAATTGTCCAATCCGAATGTTGGCATTCGCGGAACTTTCGAATATATCTGCAACTCCACTGCACGGGGCAGCACACAAATCACAACTATTGTAGGTACTAGCTCATGTTTGTTTGCCACAAAAATGCTGCGTCACCATTTTAAAAGCAACGCTGTCGGATTACTTCGAGCCGAAAATAGGATAAGTTTTCACGAATTGTTATAAAATTGTTTGGTTAGAACAATAGTGGTGTAAATTGTTTACGTTTGATGCCTTTGTCGTGGTTTCTGCGTGTGGCTGTGAGCTCTTTATAAGGACGTAGTTAAAATAAATCGTGAAATTGACGTCTCTCTTCCTCGAATTATCGGTAGAAACCGCTTATCTTCATGCATTGTAGTTTTCTTGATGTAAATATGCTGTAATAGTAGCAATAATAGCCTAGTGGTGTGACCGTCAGACTGCCAAGTCACAGGTCTCGAGTTCGGACCCAAGGCCCTTCTCTGGGCACGCCACAATTGTGGCGATAAGTCCCCTCTTTGAGGAGTGGCTAGAGAGGCGCCACGGCGTCCTCACCTTCCGCCTGACACAGGTCCTCACCGGACATGGCTGTTTCGGGAGGTTCCTGTTCAGGATAAAGCGGGAGGAAACGCCCGGGTGTCACCACTGTGTGGATCGCCCGGAGGACACGGTGGAGCATACGGTGGAGGTCTGCCCAGCTTGGGCGGAGCACCGCCGTGTCCTCACGGAGGCGATCGGCGGCGGCGATCTCTCGCGTCCGGCCCTGGTTCAGGCCATGGTCCGGAGCGAGAGTGCATGGGAGGCCGTCACCTCCTTCTGCGAAGCAGTAATGCTCGCGAAGGAGGAGGCGGAGCGCGCGAGGGAGAGGCAAAATGCGCCCCCTCGCGCCCCTAGTCGCCGCAGGAGACGCCCCGGGCGTCGGGAGTCGCGAGCCGACTTCCGGCCACCGTAGGCGCGGGCTTGCGGACGGTGAGCAATGGGTAGCTCGCCGTCCGATAGGGACCAGGCCCGGGTCGACGGCGCGTTGTGTTCCACGCGCGCCTCAAAGAGATGTCAGCACCAACTGACGGGGTCCGGAAGGGCCAATGCCTGCCGGGGTTGCGGGTTTGTCTGAAAGGGATATCGCGACCTCGGCACACAGGCAACGGAAGGAACACGGGTGGGTTTTAGTCAGTAAAAGTCTGACACGCCCTCCCGCTCCACCCAGAGCGGGAGAAGTTATTTGATAATTTCCCATCCAAAAAAAAAAAAAAAAAAAAGGCCCTTACTTCTGAGCTTTCGGATTCATGTGCGTAATGTATAATTATCACTTGCTTCTAAAACGGTGAAGGAAAATATTGTGAGGCATGCCTGAGAGATATTTCCCGACGGCATGTGAAGCCAAGTCAGAGGCCCATGGGCTTTAAAACTCTGACACCAAGTTAGTCACTAACCACACGAAAAGAAGAAGAATGTGCTGTAGTCACCAAAACCTTCATGGTGGCCCAGTGGTAACGGCCGCAACTTACGAGTAGGTTTATCCTGAGTAGCTTTACTTTGTGTAAATGATTTCATCACCACTGCTCTAAAAACGGTGACGGAAAACATCGTGAGGAAACTGGCTTGTAATAAAACCAAAAATTCGAATACATGTGACATCTACCAACCCGCACTGGACCCGCGTGGTGGATTATGCCCCCCCCCCATCCACAGAGAGGAGGCCTGTGTACCAGCAGTGGGAACATTATAGGCTGATTACGCAACTAAACCTGGTGACTGAGCAATAGGTATCTCTTTTTTGCGAAAAATCTTCTAAACGGCTGTGGCAGTGGCTGTTAATGATGTTGGTTATTTATCATTAACATAAAACACACAAATAAAATTACCACCATCAGATCAAAAATGTTAAAATTAAAAATTTAGAAATTATAACGAGCAAGGCTTTACACACAAATTTTCATTTCCAACATCAAAATTTCTCCGTAAAGCGAGCTCGTAAGATCTGAAACACAAATAAGGCTAAACAAACCATATCCTTGGCAGTGTGTGCCTTCTTTTAAAGCAAATTAAATATGAATGAATGAAAATGCCACGTTTATGACTCGTAAGAGGCGGTGCAAGCCTGAGACACACGGTTTGATGAGTTACATGAAGGAGAAGTTGCGATTTTGTATATTCAAAAATGTTTTATTTGAATGTCGGTACACGTTGTACTTTTTTTTAATACGTTCAGTGCCGAGAGCCCTTCTGGAGAGTTCACTCAAGTCGCATATGAGATGTCTTATGTAATTTTGACGTTCGAAAAGTGCTGATACTCAGCCTATTTTCAATAAATGACTTTTGAATTTTGAATTAACTTTAGCGCAAACGTAATGCTGGTAACTGGAGTCAACTTGCAATATATATGGCGGCATGGCGTTTGAGCTCAATGAAAAATGGGTGGATCAAAAACAATATTGCGTAATAACTCTTGCGACATTGACAAATGACAACAAAAACAAAATGCTGATTGCAGAGTTAATTTCTTTTGAAACAAATAATAAGAAAAATCATGCTGTGCGCCGCATCTGTGCAAGAACAGGTCATTTCTCAGCGAAATGCTGTGAATTCGGACGAACCTAACGTCAACAGCGCTGGTTTTCAGCAATTACCTATGGAATGACATATTGTCGTCCCCCTGCGTGACTTATTAAATCGGTTTAGTATTATTTTTCTCTGAAATATGTGTGATTATACATATACGTAATAAAAATATATATCTGTATTTGTGCATTACATATATTTAAGAAATAATATATAAACTACGACCATATTACAATGTGAATATAAAACAAGTAAGTACCATAATAAGTAATTACTATAAACGTGAACAGTTTCAGTATGATAAATAGTACTCTGTGGTGTATGTACAGTGTGGTGTTTTTTTGCTGTTTGAGTAATTAAAATAATTTCGATAATACACTAACAATCCATAATTTAAGTCTACATTGATACACCAAAGTTTCTTAGATGCACCATGGGAATTGCGATTTGTTTGCGCCTCGATGGCACTATGCACTATGTGCTGTGTGTGCTTTACGGTATAGGCACGGTAAGGCACGTGCAGACTAGCGCGACTAGTCGCGCGACGCGACACCGGTAATTGTTATACTGTGAAGTTTTCTTAGAAATTGTTTTGTTATAGTCGCGTCGCGCCGGTCTACAGGACGTTTTACAATATTATGGTGTACTGTTATTTCTCTGCTATTACCAAGTTTAATATTAGGTAGGATCAATTTTACTAAAAAAGGCTCCGCACTAACTAATATGCAATAGTCGGACTGCAGTTTATTTCTGGTCTCGCTGATTTTATATTCGGCGGGTCTTGCTTTTGCACAAATACACGTAGAGCACGTTTACAAACTTTTGTATGATTGGAAAATACTAAAACTATTTGCAAAACAGCTATAAATCAATCGTTAAAATTTCGATCCGAATTACGAAACATTCACTCAACTTATTAGGCAAACAAGGAAACATAGTCTGTAGCTAGCTGGTTGTGTACGGATACTAGCAAATCCGTGAATATTGTACCTACCTCTATGGGCTCTGTATGTTGATTTATCGGACAGATACCAGTCGCTTTCATTACTTAAATGGAACAAATACGACCTGACTACAGGCAATCAGCAAAATTTGTAGGCGAAATTCTATAAGAAAATCTAATTCCAGTACCGTTCCAGATTTGAAGGGCTTATAATTTTATGGGTAAATTGTTCCAAAATTAATTAAGATTCTGTTTTGGGAAGGTTTAAGCAACTGTTCTATTTCTGGTCTATTGAATAGCAATATCGAGTAGGTATTCAATGAGCGAATAATGCCTATTGAAAGTTTTGCGGTATCTCCATAACCTTAGCCGAGCTGTATAATTATGTTTGCTCTAACGAACTTAAGGTTGGGTTCCCCAGTTTGATTAACTTCTTAAAGCAACTAAATCTTTAGATTTGTCAATTAAAAAAACTTTTAGTGACTTTTTTACACGCAAATGCAGGAAGTCAGGAACAAAGAAATCAAGTCCGATATGATCAAGATACAAGTTCAGCACGCGCAGCACAGGTTTTGTCTATGGAAGAATAGACAAAATGACAGATTGTAATTGTATATCTGTCATTTTGTCTATTCTTCCGTCGACAAAAGCAATTTCTATTGTGGTCATGCTACGCGTGCAGTAATCAAGATCAATGTTTTAAAAGAACTGCAACACAGTGGCGTACTAAGCTACACTTTGTGTCCGTCAAGTTTTATAGCCGATATAAAATTTTCCAATTCGAATGTTGGCACCCCTCGCCCGCATTACTTTGTGGTTGTGGTTGGTCACAAATCAAGTTTGCCGCCGAAAGCCGCCATCTTGGTTTTTCTGGACCGTTTACCCGTGACAGATTGAACGTTGAGTTGTGCAGTCATGCACCGTACTGCAATACAGCTGATCTCACTGGCCTATTACATGCCCCATCTGTCACAGATTTTATTCAGCACTTTTATTTTTATTTTATTCGGTTAAGGACATACGATCGCACGCTTTATAGGACTTGTTTGATTGATTTTCTGTTTTTATATTCGATTTTATTTCGTTTAGTGATTTGGAAATTGAATACCCTGTCTGTCTCCTTTGTTATTTAGCATCAATTTGTAGAATATAATTTTATCAAAAAATATCGTATCTTCTATATCACGTAATTTTTTTCAATCTCTACTACAGTACGACACAATTTAGATGTAGCATAAATTTAAAAATTTGCGTTCATTTCAATTTTACGAATGTATTTGGTTATGTGAGTTTACTAATTATTGCGTTTGCGTAAAGATCATTTTCACCTAAAGCAGTAATAAAGATTGGTAATTTTGAAGGCGCACTCATTTCGGATGGTGATCGGTTTTACGAATTTTGCCGAAGCTACATCTAAGTTGTGTCGTACTGTTCTTCTGTGAGTATCACCCAGTCTTTTTGCAGACCAATTCTAGACGTGTTTCCCAAATCATGTAAAGTTAGGTACAATGGACTCTATTTTCTCACATTGATAATTCGCTGCCTTTGTTTACATGATACACAGAACTAATTTAGGTCCTTACCTACAACATAGGTATTCCACAGTTCTTGATAATATAATAATAGTATACCAAACGTTTACACTGTCGTCGAACATAAAGCAAATGTATCAAAACTCGGAACTATGTAATCAGGTTTGAGGCGGTCACTCTATCACACCGAAGTAAATATTCCATTAATGGTTACCAGGGGTCGGCTGTACGAGCAAGGAAATGCACTCCAAAGTAACTGGCTGTGACGGTCTAATCTGATCCCTGTCATCTTATGACGTAACGTCGTTAGTGACGCAATACGGAGCATCCTCGAGGGGCCGATAACTGTTTGCCATGTTTGATCTGTTTAATGTTGGGAACAGTTTCCTAAGATGGGGTTAAAGGTTCATGTTGGAAAGTTTTGGCCGCCATGTGTTTAGGTAAAATGGTTTGTTGAAGTATATATACGTACGGTAAAGCTAGAACTCGGCACATAAACTCGTTTCATAACATAAAAATGCAGCTAACAATTCATTTATTCAATTTGCGAGCAAAAATGCACGTTACAGCGTTATGAAATACGAAATGAAATCCAGTTTAATTTAAACAAGTATCGTTATTAAACCCTTGTCTCAAGGTGCTGGAGTGAAATAAGAGCGAGATTGCTTCATCACGGGTGAAAATTTATAAAATATACGTGAAGTGAAGAGGTAATGCAATGGAATTCGCGAGAACTAGCACGCTGTTCGTGTGAATTAATATGAAATGGAGTTACGTACCTCGAATTAATACCTCGCGAGTATTATGTAAAAAGGTGTTAATTTTTTATTTATTTTTGCAAATATGAGCAGTGACCTGCCCTGGTTACTGTTTCGTGGTATTGACATCAATTTTGATTTAAGTCGTTTTACACAAACAACGCGTGTTTTATGTTGCAAACGCTATTTTCTTTGCAAAACTCTGATGGAAATTATATTGATAGGTACTGAATTCGATACTAATGAAACTCATGTCAAGTTGTTTATTGCTGTAATATGATGTTTTGTATATAAATATCGTAGCTATTTCTAAAAGAAGAAAATGGTATCGACTACTCGAAAAAATAATTCTACTACCTATCCTAAAGCTTAATAATTAGAGATCGGATATTCGGATGCATATTTATCTAAAGTTAATTTTTAGCTAGGTAACAAATTGTCGAAGTGGCTTCTTAATAAAAAAATCTTAATATAAATCCCGGAATTCAATAAAATCCGGGAATGCACAACTAATCGAATACATGGTATGAAAACGACTTATCCGCCCTCTTATGAAGGTTACTTTTGCGGTGTTAATATACCTACTGTAAACATTTTTTTACGAATCTCAAGGTACCCAGTTGTTTGTCGCTCTGTGCTATGCCAATTTGGCAACCTGCTTTACAACATTAGCTAAAAATGTCTATAGTCAAAAAGTATAAAATTTATCAATTCCGGAATCACGAGATTTTTGCGATCGATACAAAATTGCATTCCATATTAGCCAACACCTGAACGTAAGTAAATACATATACATTCGATTCTCTAATTAGAACTCTAAATTTGACAATCCCGGAATCCCGGGATTTTTACGATACAAAAGTGCTTTCCATAACAGCCAACACCTCAACTTTAGGTAAATATGCATCCGAATATCCGATGTCTATAATAATACAAATAAATAATGAGAGTAAAGTATCATAAGCCCCCTTTATGCAGTTGTATCTAAGACGCAAAGATCCACGTAATAAGAAGACATCACATATCCCTTTGTCGTTCTTCTGATTGTTACAAGTATAAAATAAACAAGGGCTAATTCGGGCAGGAATGTTCGAGACGAGATGTCTTGAACATTTAATGAACGAAACTCAAAGAACAATGTTACGTTGATTTGCGAGTCAAAGTTGTTAAGAGTGAAAATTGCCTCGGGGTTAGCTTTCCGTAGGATTTTGTTACGGAGCGGTGTGATATAGGTAGGGTTGTGTACGACCCCCCTACGACTTTTCTGTTGATTGTGATTTTAACTTCTATAAGTCACCTAAATGTAAGAGAAGTGGTGATGAACTAACTTACTTAACGATCGCTATTATTAAAAGTTCATTTTTATTAGTAATCGTTTTAGATTATACTTAACATGTATAAAATTTTAAGTATAAAGGTTAAATTATGTATACACAAATAACATGGCACGCACCTCTGACTTTTTGGATACATGTGCGTATTGTATAATTATCACTTACTTCAAAAACGGTGAAGGAAAACATCGTGACGAAACCGGCATGCCTGAGAGATATTCCTCGACGGTATGTGAAGCCAAGTCAGAGGCCCATGGGCGGCTTTAAAACTCTGACACCAGGTTAGTCACTAAGCACACAAAAAGAAGAAGAAGATACACAAATAGTAGCAAAATAAACAGAATAGTCATGGCTCAGCAATCAGTAAGCCCAATCGCTCGATTAGCAAACATACGGGTTAGCTCAGTTGAACCATAGCAACTGGTTCTTATAGCTACCTACTTAGATGTGTCAATTTTTTTAAACCATAAGCACTAAGTAGCAACATTTTTTTTTGGCTTTTGTGTAACATTACCATCCCGGACTTACTGCAACACACACTTGCAAGCATAGAGGATACTGTTCCAACCATGTTCGCATTGTCGAACAACCAGACATGCAGTTTATAGAGTCGTAGGCATTAAACAGATTACCTGCGAATACAGAACCGTGATACATTGAATCATTGCTATGGACTTTATAGGATAGATTGGGATGAATTAGGCAATGGATATGGTTGGGTCTTAAGTGCAACATTTTAGTGGAAGGCTGCTAATGAATGTGTACTATTGAAAAGTGAATTGCTTTCAGAGCTGATCAAAAGTCTTCCAAGCAATTGGAGGGTTAAACATTGGTGTGTGCTATTTGACGTCTAAAGATTACGTTGTATAACTATGTAAGTTCCTGACATTAGAGTTCAAAATCCAAGTGTATTGTACTTTTATTTACTTTTTTCAAAATAATATTTAATTTCCATAATTTAAAAACTTGATTTAAAATAATAATATGTACAGGTACGGCATCAAAAAATTCGTCTGCATCGTTGTCAACAGGAAAAGTGCCCAAAAAGCTGGCGGCATTGCCACGTTGTATGGTGATGCTGATTCTTTGGCCAAAAAATAGGCCAGCCCTCTGGTCACGTGAAGAATCGACCAACCGCTTGGCGATGTCTCGAAAAACTAAGTGGGCCCTCGGACCCTATGACCCTACTGTTTCAACCCCAAACGGCTCGAACATATAAGTCCCAATAAGATTGGAGTATTTGCGCCGTTTGAAGTTTTGCGCACCTGCACCAGCCGCCCCAGCACATTGTATTGTGTAATGACAACAGAATTGATCTCTAATACATATTTTATTTATTCAGACGATCTATTTGTATTCACCAGGTGGAGGTCCGAAACCTGATTAGGTTTTCCAAATGAAACATCAATCACAAATAGCCAATAGACATACCTACCTATAAACAAACTGTGCATACAAAAAGCGCTTTTTAGAAAACATTGATTGCACGCTTTACATCCACATCGGTAAACAAAGAGGCTATGAAAGCCGAGCTTCCATGTAAGGGAAGAAATGTATGAGTATCGCTAAAAGCCAGATCCATCAGCGAAGCGCTTTCTGTGGTCGCTTTTGCGCTGAATATTAAACACTAAAAATAGATCAAAGATATTTCTGGAATATTGCTGGTATTATATTTGATTTGATGCAAGTTATATGGCTTTTTTTATTAATGAAAAGAGAAAATGTTGTTCACTTAGTTTTATGAAATTCCATTTTGTATTGTGTGGTGATGCCCTAGAAGAAACATACGCGTGCAAGTGGTCCGTGATTCTGTAATACAATGATTAAAATCACAACTTCATAACATTATATTAAATGGTAGCACATTGAAAAAATAAATAAAAAAAATTGTTTATTGTGTCTCAAATGGTTACATTTACAAATGTGAATGAAACAGCCCCAGTAAGTAATTAATAATACTTGTGTTGAGGTTGTCTCGCTCCATCCCTTAATTGGTAGTTAACAATATTGAGACTGTATAAAATAAAAATAAAAGTAAGAAATTATTTTAAGAACAGAGAAACAATGACTTATAGAGTAATTAGCAGCTCTGTGTAGTATGTTATTGTGAGTATGTGTGACTATTATAGTCACACTACTATAATAGTAGTGTGACTATAATAGGGTTTGTGTGTGTGTGTGTTTGACTGTGTGAGTTTGTAGTGTGTATTTATGTATGAGTTTACGTGTTTGCTCATAGTGTCGAAGTTGAAAAATACCACTATGTAATTACAAGGTATAACATAATGATAAAGAAGATAAGTGTTCATGTAAGTCTGGTTAGAATTTGCTTTGTCTGTCTTTGCTGAGTCAATAACAACATTAAACATCGCAAACGCGCATGTAACTACAATTCTTTTACATGTTGTTAGGTCCGCTGAGACTAGTTTAAACCCAAGTTTGCAACCCTGAAAACCTTGAGCTACTCCCATGATGCTCGAAAAACTGCGAATTTCTGGCACTAGCTTCAGTTTTTTTGAAAAATTTTGTGTTTAGGTATCTATGTTAGCTACCTTGTCAAAGATTAAAATTTTTCGATTTAGGGTCATTTGCCAAGAGACGTACTGGCTGAACTTATGGTCCTAGAGAATGTGATGTAGTTCTTGTGGTTGAATAGATGGAAGATTTCATGACCTTCTTCAATGAACAAGAACAAGGGATACGGTGCCAGCTCATACGCAAATAGCTGCTTCAATTGTTCATCTGATTGTTTTGTTGTCACAAAGACCTGGAATATGGTAAGGAGATCAATATCAACGTTCTTGTTAAACACTTTTTCTAATAGGAAAATTAGTTCAGCAGATACGTGTCTTGGTAAATGACCCTAAATCGATGTTTTTTTCACTTTTTGGATGAAATGCTCATCTCTGACTAGCTGTATCTTCGCAACCAAAAGACCTGGAGTGCTTGGGTTGGGCACAGATTGTATCAAATTTAGCTTGCTTCACAAAACTATACAACAAAAATACCTAAAAATGCGTCCTTAAGGTATATTTAAAAAAAAACATGCATGTGCCAGAATTTCGCGGTTTTTCGAGCGAACTACTCTCAGGGGACCTAACAACATGTAAAATAATCGTAGTTATATGCGCGTTTGCGATGTTTGCATATTTTGTGTCGATACTGCAGTCAATCTTATTGTGATACTGAATTTAATATCTCTAGCCCTGGCTATGGTTATTAAAATTCAGTCTCACAATTTGAACAGATTTCTCTATTAAAATGGTGAGACTGAAACAGACTATTTGTAGAACATTCAAGAACCCCTTAAGAGTAAGTATGCTATAATCGCCTCATGTGAAGACAGGCGATGGCCCTTCCATGCAGACACGGGTAGGTATGAGGTCCATATTCCTCCTCGACATGTCCTTCACAGACTTCCTTTCTAACATTTCCACTAACAAAATCTAGTACATAATATTTACATTTGCATCGCAGCTTCTTCCTTACATTTGTCGTGAGGTTAAGTGACTGTCGTGCCGACTGTACTGGCCACGCCATTTCCGCAACCGCCGGAACTGTAGTCTCCACTAGCTATTGTTGCTGACCGTCCGGAACTACTGCCTGCCTGGTACATCACGTGAAGATTTAGATTATGAATTATATTGTCGGCATAAGAAGATTTCAATTTGCGTGTATCTGAAAAGTAGACGTTAAAGCAGACTTAAGGTTTAAAGGCCTGCCAATTGAAAGTGGAAATCACAAGAATATCTTTTCGTTTTGACATCACTATAGCTACATTATGATAAGCGAAAAAGCCCGACTACTGCAAAATCACGCTCTAAAAAGTATCCAGTAAAGTATCGGTCGCATGCCTGTACACCTACAAAATTATAATGGCATGCGACCACGGCTTTACCTTGACCATTTTTGTACCTATGTCCTGATTTTTGTCTGAAATATTTTCTTATTTCATACTTTTTAGAGCGTGATTTTTCGGTAGTCGGGTTTTAGTTTTTGAACTTACTTTTTGTTTAAATTATTTTGGAGTTTTGTGATAAAGTATTTACTGAGCCACTTTAATATTTTTTGTGTAGGTTTTATTGTTAGCAGTCTCAATTTTACTTGTTTTTAAAAATTTCAACATATTTATTTACTTAGACAATATGTTAAACATACATATGTGTAACGTGCTCGTCAAGCCCGTTCATTTCATACCCAACAAGGCAATAATAATAAAAAACGTTCATAACTTTATGTGCTCTAGACGGCGCCATATTGAATTTAATGTGAGGTTCACCGCCTTTAACCAACGGACAATCAAGACGCTTCTAACAATACCTCATTTGTCAAATTATGATCAGTAGTTTAGAAGTTATGAGGTAACAGATGAACATACATATATACCGGTCAAAATCATAACCCTCCTTTTTGCTTCGCCGTAGTCGGGTAAAAACATGATCAAAGTGCACGATTTCGGATAAAGATATTTTAACAAATAAAAAAACAAAAGGTTTATAGGTATATACAAAAGTAACATTAATAATTTAGTTGTCAATCTATATCAAATGTCAGATCACATACCACATAATAACATTAGATAAAACGTGACTTCCTTTACAATATCAAGTTACATTAATATTCAGTCGATAAAAAATATGATTTTGATATCAAGTCGGTATGCCACTATTGTTTTCTCTAGCGAGTTATAAAAAAACAATGCTTACATTAGTGGTGTAGACAAGAGTGTTTCTCGGGGGCTAATTGCCAATTGGATTCACTGCATTGGAATTCGCTTTGATAATACCGAAAGGGTGATTTAAAAAAATCGGCTAGATCGAAATCGGTTTTTTATTTTTCTGTCATTTTGATAGTTATTTTGTTTTCACTTTTTCAGCATTCCGGTAGGAAATCTATGGGAAAGAGCCATGCTTTTATGTGCGAGATATAAGTAATGGTTTAATTTCACACATCATTGAATAATAACTGTAACCTTTTGATCGTTACTGAAAACGCGATTCGGCAAAAAAAACAAAAACTGAAGCGATAACGATTTTTTTTCTTAGATTCAGCATCTTTGATTTTATTATTTCAGATTTGCTTTGAATCTGATACTCATTGCAGAACTTTCGATACCTACATTTACTCATTCGGAAAGCGTGAGTGAAAATAACATGTGTTAATTATTATGGCTAACTATTTTCCATAGTTAACTAAGTTTCTACAAATAAATTCAAAGTAACATCGTGTCCCAACTGATAAACCTACTTAAACTAAAACTAACCATAACACTACCACAATCAACGTAGATGGCCGACCTTTGATGACGTCACAAAAACGGCGCCATTTAATTCGTAAACTATTGTTATCTACGTCGCGTCAGTTTCATCCACTATTCGGAAGTAGGTACCTACCAACTTAGTTAAGTCGCTTACAGACGAGCGACATATTGCCGGCGACTTAGCTGTTAACGGCAGTCGTCCACTTACTAATCGACTGCTGGTAGTGACAGCGTCGTACGTAGGCTTGAATTTTCAACAACTCGCCGTCCGTCTGTCACCGTCCTAAGGCTTAGTATAAAGTGAGACTGTTATAATTAATAGCCAACCCTAGTTGCTGTCATGTCGTTATGAACACGAGCACGCGAGGGAATTACCAAGAAAACCTGGGGTTTGAGAACTATCGGTACCGTAATATATCTTTCAAACTATCCATGTAGCATGTAAGAAAGAAAATTCAAGGGCAGGTACCTATCATGTTCTTCACGTTTAAGGTCGTTTTTCAGTAAGTAGTTACAAGATTAAGCCTTAATAACATAATTTTGTCTGTTGTCTTTTATGGTTATTATTTTATTTTTATTTTTGTTTTTAATGATTTTATTGTTTTTATTATTCATTTGTTTTGTTATCTCTGATTTCATGTTGTATGTTTTGATTTATTAATCATTATATTCGCTTTGTCAAACTTAATGTTGTACCTAGATTATAAGAGAATGATGTGGTCTCCTATAATTGGAAGCGCACACTGTATTTGTCCCTATTCTTAGATTATAAATTTGCATGTAATTGCAATAAATAAATAAATAAGATGCTAACATTTTGATGAACTATTTTCTCAACAAAAAAACTATACTTTATAGTGAATTTTCACCTTGAATCGATGTCTTGCAATATGAACACAGGTTAAAATGATAGAATAAACCTATTAGGCACTGAAACTGAAAATATAACATCACGCCCTACTTTCCCGAAGAGTTGTGCAGAGGTGTACCTATAGTGACCCATATTTCGCCAGTTATGTTTGAGTCTCATAATGTAACAGTGGGCGAGCCTATTGCCTTCACCAGAATTCGGGCTGCTACTAAGAAATTCCATATGGAAAAACCCGATAACACTTTGCCCGACCCAGGAATCGAGCCCAGGACCTCATGCTCAGCAGTAGCTCTTGCGACCACGAGAACAACGAGGCAGTCCGAAAAAGTTTTGATCATCGATTTATCTCAGACTAAAGCTTCATGCAGACCAGCGCGACGCGACGCCGCGACGCGACTCGAACAATAGAATTTCTAAGAAAACTTGACGGTATAACAATAACCGGTGTCGCGTCGCGCTGTCGCGTCGCGCTGGTCTGCACAAGCCTTTATCTGCAAATGTTTTCAGAAACAGCGCAATGATTTTTAACAAATCTAACATATTTAATCGCTTTGGACAGACTCATCGCTTATGAAAAAGCGCAAACTTTTTCGCTCCCACGAAGTCCCCAAAAGCTTAGTTTGGAACTGTAATTAATTTTTAATCCGGTATCCTTACTTTGCGGCTTCACATAATAAATTAATTTTCACCAGCATTCGGATGATAATCAGTTAATTCAGCGTTCCTCTTTTGCAACAAAAAGGATTTCAAAGCGGGAATTGTTCTAATTAATTATTTGGGCTCAGGAATAAGGGATGATACGCCAAAGAAACGTTCCCACGTTCGCGTGGTTACCGCACGATGAAATGTCGGTTTATTGTGTCGTGTTACGCATCTATTCAATTATTTCATTTGTGGATACCTATGTAGACATTTTGTATATCTTACAGGTATTTAATGTCAAGAAGGTGTGAAGCATTTGACGTCATTATTGTAGCACCTATGTATCTTTGGGAAGAGCTCGCTTTGTTTGCAACATCCCTACACATTGTTTGCTATGTCTGTGTGAGCGAATTTAGGGCAGGAGGCTTTTGTGTATAATCAGAATCATCTATGTCTCATGAAACTAAACAGGTCTTCAATAGACGATATTCCTCAATACTTAGACAATAAGTCTTGAGGTCTTGCGCAGTGAAAACGGACGCTGTCAGTATCTTCAGGGACTGATCATCTCTTAGCTGCTATGGCATATTTTAATATTTTTATTAAGGACGCCTTTAACGTGCACGTCTTTCTACGTCGTTTTTACATGTATAATTTTAACATGAATGACGTAACCAATATTTAGATTTAAAAAAGTGTCCGTGGAGTTTCTTGCCCGTTCTTCTCCATAGGAAACTACTACCTACGCTTTGAAATGGGCAACTAGTTTCATCTTTGTAACTGACCAACCCCTTTACAGTTCAAAAGTCCCTGTAATTCAAATAAATGCTTGGAGTTTGAGTTGTGTGTGTGACATTAACTGATGTCATGTAAATTGTACCAATATTTACACGTGTCGCTCTATATCTATGCAATTTGAACGGTCAGTTTTTTTGTCCTGCGATCCATTTCACGATATCGGTGGCGATTGATTGGAAGATTGGAAGGTATGACGCTTTGACGACTGTAAACGTTGACAATCGGTATCAGTTTTTTCAACGAAACAATCAAAATTGCCGTGTGTTCATAAACTTGTTTTCTATTTCTAATAAAAAAAAAAAAAACAATCATTATACTGCGGCCGAATCTGTGTCTATCGTGACGAACCTTTGCACAGTGATACGATACACGCAGATGTGACCAACCATTATCGGTTATCGTCGCGATAGTTCTGGTTGAGCACTTATCGCCCGAGTGGCAAAAATATATAAAATACCATATAAACGTGGCGAAGTCCCTAATGTGAGCACCGCAATAGCGCGATAACTTTTTAGCGAGCAAAATATACGAAGCTTCGGCACGCATTACTTTGTCACGATAGACGCAGATACGGCCGCAGCATAATATGACAAAAACTATATAAGTGTCAACCATTTTAAGAATTAATGCGGCGATTATTTATTTAGATAAAATATGGAATCCCATTCCTTTTCCGAATGAAAGTAATTAAATATACCATTTCTACACCCACAGAAGAGTTTCACCCGCAAAACGTATTAATGACGGATATTACGAAACGGCCAACGGTCAGCAAATTTTACGATGATGGATTGAAAATGGCGCACATGGTAACCGAGTCCCACATGAATAAATTAACGCGCTTATTAAAGTCACAGGGATTATGAGGGAAACTGACCGTTGACTTATTGCACAGTTGAGTTATGATTTTAATACGTTCGCCACGTTGCGTGTTATAGTCGCGTGTCAAACGAACGTGTTATTAGTGATCAATTGTAAGGCTTACCACTTCTGTTTTTTCATTGCTCTGTGGTTATAAGCTGCTTTTTGTTTTTCAATTTGCTAATTATAGTTATATGGTCATTTTTATTATGTATTCCGGTCACGCGGTTTGTAGTAACAAGCATGGTTGCCTCTGTTATCGGGGATAAGTTATTATAATTTTATTCGGGTGTACATATATTGTTATCACGCTACTAAACGTCATCAGTCTGACGTTTTTCTGTAAATACCTTTTCACGTCGAAGTTCTTTTAGTTCGTCTCGTCGCCTCGCTTAGAACATTGAGACTCAAATTTTTACGTGTAACGTCGAAGCTAGAATGATCTCGTAGCTTAGCACTCAAAGTGCATGCTTTAAAAGGGCTTTATGTGAAAATAGTTTCTAGTGGACGAAGGGCTTAATGCTGATGGCGAAGTTGAATGGTTACTCTGCCATCTGCCAACTTTGTATATCACCGACAAAGAGCACTGAATCAAACAGGATCACTACAGCGCTCAAGCACTTAACTACAAACTTCAATCCCTGCAAAAGTCCATGGGATTATGTGGGAGTTCAGTGTTTGCAAACAGTCAACGATAGCAATATCTTTCCAACGATTTAAATCAACAAAACTAAATTAGTTTTCATAATTTGAATTTTAAATGATTAATATAGGCGTGTTGCTTGTCTCGAACAGAGTAACCAGCTTATGAATTAACTTATAGTTTGTTAGCAATATTTGACGCTGATCGCTAAGATAACTTTCGGTGTTTGCCCTGCCCTAGATAATTAATCGCTACAATTTATGGTTCGGTACCGAACCATTTCGAGTCCACGTGTTGTTGGCGAATATTTTGCATATTTTAGGCTGGTCTGGTTTATAGGTACTTCCGAATTAGCGTACATAATAGTAAATCGATTGCGAAACTGTTTCAACGACTCTAAACTGCCTACGGAAAATAATAAGCTGTTGCAAGAATTGATAGCTAGTTACAATTTTAATGAATTCGGTTGTATTAAATTGTCTGTCTTTAGAGCTGTGTGTCAACGATAAACATCTACTTTAGTGGATCTACAGCGCCATCATCAATTACTTTGATGTGTCACTAGACTTAAGCGGGCAGTGTACCCGACGCGCGACGCATGGTTATAATTTTATACTACTCCGTCGTTTGTTTGAGCTTATTTAGAACACTCTAGGCTATAGAGGCCTCTCCCTAGGTGCGTCGAATATCCCAAATGTTAAGCTTTTGCGATTCGCATTCTCTTATCTCAACAAAGTTAGATACAGTCAGCCAAAAAAGATGTATACACGAACAAGGAACCATTTCATTGTCTACAACCATTATTCCATAACATTGTATTCAGCTTACAGGTATAAAACATAGTATATAATTTATTTTACCAAAGCAAGGTAAACAAGACTGACAACGTCATACGACTTGTATCAAATGACGTCTTTATCTTCGTTTCGTAGAAGAACAAGAATGTTATTGTTGTCCTCTTCATTTCATGCATGATTTCACTGACGTGTCATTTGTTTTTAGATTTTTGATTTGAAATACAAATAGGTAAATCATGAATGTTCATCGCTAACCAATGTTGCTTAGGCTTTTTTCTTTTAATTAACATTCCATGATTTTATTTTCTACCTATTCTTAAAAGTGCGAAAGTGTGGTTGCTTCAATAGACTTTTGGCGATAAGTGAACATTTATTGTTCGACAATTTGTATGTGTGGTGCAGACTGTAAATATATTCGACCGTAGCAATTAACATTGTCGGATCTACATATTTTTGAATAACTTATTTTTTATAACTTATAAAAAAAAAATATAAGTTATTCTAAGACCTTTAATGCAATAAAATAAAAATCGCAAAAATGTAGATCCGACAATTATAATTGCTGTTGATTATAAAGAAATAAAAAATGTTTAGGTTCATTTTAAATCCTTATGGGACCTAACCAATTGCGTAGTTACAGCACATGAAAAAAGTAACAAGCAAAAGCTGGTTACGAAAAAAAATTGCAAGAAGTATACCTACCGCATAAAAGCTTGACAGTGTAGGTACATTAACTACCCCACTAATCGAATGCATTATCGTCACAAAGCTTATTTACCGATATCGTAGCGACCATCAACATCCTATTACCCCCACAATGTGCGCTTGAGTTTTTTTTTTCCACAATCACGTCGTTAACCCGACTACACTATTTATGCTGATGTATTTGACATGGCAATTAACGAGTGGTTAGGGAGCTCGGGTACTTAAAAACATTGTTCAAAATTGGAAGTACAAAAGCATGAAGTACTGCTTTTTAGACAGCCTGAAAGAACACAGTTTTTTTTTTTAACTGTGATAAAAACATATTACTTTTTTTGGAAGTTTTGCTTGTCTGAAGTCTGATTCGGATACCTACCCAAGGTACAAGTTTTTCAAAACTGGCGATAAAATCCAAAATTGTATTCTGTGATCACGCTTTTTGCTACCTTCCAGCTTAGCCGTTAAATTTCGTCCAGTGCAAGCCTACCACATCTTAAATCCATTTCCATCGCGATTGATGTGTAATCGGGGTTTTAAGTCATGAAATGATGAAAAGAACACCTATATAACAACATCAGGTTGTACTCATATGTTTCAATTATCGATTCATTACCTTATCTTCCTACATCATTAGGTCGGCAGCAAAGTAAGCATCACTTTTGAGGACAGTCAGCAACTCTTTAAAAAAATCCTCACACTAAAATCATTTTCATACTTTGTTTTACTCAAAACAAATGATAAATTGTTGCAAGCACGAGCTCCCGTACAAAAGACTGTTCCTAATAACGTGCAATGCGTTGACGTGAACTGTACTGAGCTGGTTTTAATTAAACTAATACGTGCTACGATACACGACTCCGATATTTTACTCTTCATTGCTTTGTTGGGCTGCGATCGCATGGAAGTGTAGATAAAGATGTCATGATTTTACAATTAAGTGGAATGGAACGAAATTTATGGAGTGTTTTGGTGATTGGTAACGAGCTGTGTGTACATATTGTAGTAGCACGTTTTGTCGAAATAGGTGTTAATGATCGCTCGAAAAGTTCGTGCGTCTAAATTAAAAGTTTTAAAATTAATCAATCACTGCTTTAATTGCAGAAAGATGGAAATGTATATGTAAGTCTTAAAGGTCCAGTTATAGGCACATAATGATTTTAAAAACTTTACCTACTTACTGAGTAAAAATTACACACTTGTAGCTTATTAACACTCCTTCCTTGGTCTGAGAATAATCCATGGACTCCACGGCTCCATGTACATATCTCAAGAAATACACGATAGACAGCGATAGCTATACCAACAAAAAACAAAAGAAAACAGGAAAAAGAGATCCATATCACCGTATCGTAGCTTTTCAATTCGAATCACAATCTCAAAGACAAGACAATCCGAGGCAGTGAATCGGCGGCTTAGTATCGTGATTACTCTAACATATTGTATCCGGTGGAATGCGAACGATTCAGTGACACCGAAGCATTCTGTCCAATTATTGCACTCAGATTAATGCCAATTTGTGGACCGCTAACGATGTGGCATCGATATTACATGATAGTGAGACTATTGCTGGAATATTTTGATACTTGTCGTGAAGACGTTGAATTTTAAGCGTACAGTTTGTCGATTTGACTTCTTATTGATATAACTTGAAGGTTCTTAGTGCCATTCAGGGGGTGTATTCAAAGAGCTGTGGAGTGGCTATATCTCTTTACCAAGACATGGGTTATCGTACCTATATGTATAACAATTTTCATTTTATTGTGGCTCCAATAGTTTTTTTAAACTTAAGTGACATCGGAATGCATTAATCCAAGAGAAGCCACTAAATAATCTTCAAAGACTTTGATTACATCCACACCATGCCGATTAAAGCTTTAGTTTTAGACAAAAGTCAACAGGTTGACCGATAATTAACAAAAGAATTCAATAACACAATCACACAAAAGGCATACCTAATGCATTAACTTCATCATATAGCCATACATTAAGACCACTTTGTCTCTGCCGGAAGAAATCAATCTACTAGGCGCCCATAAAACACAGAAGTTACAACAAACATAACGTCTCATAGTTTTCAATCAATTGTTAGCAACTCGCAGAGGTTACAAAGTACATTAATAGCCTTCGGAATGGCCCTATACGTGATCATTGAGGAGATTTACAAGCATTCGACGAACGATTATGGCCAACATAAAGGGTCATAAAAGTTCATTTTATTTTAATGTGTACTGTGCGAATGCAATTGGGACTGTTTTATATTTAGATTTTGGTAAAAGAATTTTGCATAAATGTGTGTTAGAATTTAATATTGTTTTCCGTGTTGAGTGGAATGCAGTTTACGATTTGTTTTCGATATCATTTTGCTGTAAATAAATTTATTGATCCACATAAATGATTTTATTGCGAAAGCTATAAATGTAATCGTCGATCGCAATGTACTGGTGTCATTGCATTGAAATGGGTACATTCTACATTTTATTCGAGCTGGCTTTAGTCTGTCTAAATCAGTCTTAGTAGAAACTCTTACCCCACCTTTGTCCCGTGTAAAATTGCCATAGAAATTATGAACTACCATAGAACTGGGTTAACTAGCATTACAGCTTTTTTTGCGATTACGAGTACACACGTCATTGTATGAACAATTCAAGTAAAAAATACCGGCCAAGTGCGTGTCGGAATCGCACTCGAAGGTTTCTGTACCACCGTGCAATATTAGCAAATACATGAAAATACTAAACGAAGAATATTATTATTTTTCATCATGAATTTAAAAAATCGCCAAGACAAATTTGTATTTCATAATAATACTATGAATGAAGTCATTTTTTGCAGTTGTAGAAAATCACCCATATTTAAATGAATGAATGAATCGGCGTTTTAATATTTTGTTGATTATAAACAGTATAAGGTACATGATGTACAGAAGTTTCAAATTCCTAGCTTGTTTAGTTTTTGAGATAGAGCTCGTATAAAAATGGTCTTAAACTGACAACTTTTACGGCCCCTTATATCTTCAATATTGAAAATTTAAAAAAATAAAAAAAAAATCTCTCCTCGATGACAATGATACTCAACATCAGGGTTAGAACTTTCTTTTTTCAAAATCAAAAGTTTGTTGTATGGAGAAAATATTTTTTTTTTTTTTTTTTTAACTTTATTAAAAAAATATTATTTGTTGTATATAATTTGTGAAATTTTCATCTGTCTACCTATTACGGTTCATGAGATACAGACAGACGGACAGACAGCCGGACAGCGGAGGCTTAATAATAGGGTTCCGTTTGGCACCCTTCGGGTACGGAACTCTAAAAACGAACAGTAATCCAATTAATTTATGCAACATAACAATGTGCGTAGTGCATTTACTTGAGTAAAAAGTTCGCGTGTGTATTGAGGCTTTAAGCTGCCTTGCGTTTACTTAGTGTTGCACTGACATAAAAGTTTTATAATGCTGTGGTACGGAGGGAAATCTTTCCCTGTATAAATAAAATATACATTTATTTTTAACTTTGCACTGCATAAATAAAATAAAAGTGTTTCAAAGGCAGTCGATTTTAAGTCCCTGAACAAATACGGAGCTTTTAATATAAATGGGTAAAACCAATAATGCATTATTTTAACAATCACCATGTAGCATGCATAAAATGCAGTGCTTGGTGATGAAGTCCCCGGTGACGGCTGCGGTGGACAAACGCCCTTTGAGGTCTTTCCCCCTAAGTTTGATCAGTATCATCCTATAATATCTGGTCGACCGAGCTGTGCTCGGGCGATACTAGAGAATGGTAATTTAATAGTATAGAATACTTCATACTAATTCCATATATAGTTTATACTAATTCCATTTTGCCATGATAGTAGGTACTTACTAATTCCATGCTGCCATGTCATTATTCTAAGGTAGCCATCTTGTTCTAAACTTTGGGCGACCTAGCTCTGCTCGGGTGAAAATACGGAGAAAACGATTTTCCCAGATATGAGACCTAGCTAGATCGATTTTTCACCCCCGTAAACCCCTATATTGCAACTTTCATAGAAATCTTTAGAGCCGTTTTCGAGAACGTGATTACAAATATTGCTCGTTTAATAATATAGGATAAACCGTCGGAAACAACAGAAAACTTTTATTCTGTTCTGTATTTTAAAATATTTAATACAGTTCTCAGTCACAGTTATTTAAAGCAGTCCATTGATAATGGTCTGTAATAGAATTTTATATCCTCGGCAAAAAGCGATGAATACATATTCATATAAATTAACAACACGCGAGTAATGAGGGCTTGACATAAGAAAACTAGCAGGCTTTGTTAATCACTGCATATATTTGAATAACTTGACTTTCATTAAATAGGTTTTTAGGGTTGGATTTGAAGTGCGGTTGACGTGGAAAAAAGTAGTAGAACATTTTTTTGTACTAGCACAACTGTTTTTAGGTACAATAATTTAAAAGAATCTTGATAATTTTTGTTAAATGGAACTCTTTTACTTATTTTAATCATATAAGTTACAGTATACTACTACGCCATTATGCTTGTATGTCTATTATCCTAACTATTAAATGAGTAATATTTGTAGGTATATATATTTATATAGATCTAAATTTATAATCACATTCTCGAAAACGGCTCATGGCGATTTCGATGAAAGTTACAATAAAGGGGATTACGGGGGCGAAAATCGATCTAGCTGGGTCTCATATCTCGGACAATTCGATTTCTCCGTATTTTCACCCGAGCAGAGCTCGGTCGCCCAAAGTTTAGAACAAGACCTTAGAATAATGACTTGGCAGCAATAGGTAAGTACCTACTATTATGGCAGCATGGAATTAGTAAGTAACTACTATCATGGCAGCATGGAATTAGTATGAACCATCCTACACTATTAAATGAGCATTCTCTATTTTCACCAGAGCAGAGCTCGGTCGCCCAGGTACTATTTATTTATTTGAAATTTTTATTTATTATATTTTTTATTTTTTTGAATTATTTATTAATTTAAAAAACATTATCAGCCAAAACAGACTTTTCAGAGCTCGTCCTTAGTGTCAGAAAACATAATATCTTTCATCATTTTAGATTAACTAAATAGCTGTCTCTAAAATATCATTTTTATAAGAAAAGACGTATGATACTAATGCTATGTCTCATTTTAGTTTTCTCGCTAACAGAAACATTTTCTTTTACATTCCTTTTCACATTTGTTTTTCACACCAGCATATCACGAACGTTACGCAACGGTGAATACACAAAGATGTTTTCCACTAGCTTTGTAGACCCGGCCGTGTTTTCTTTTTAAAGTCGTTTAATAAAAGGGCCAGATGTGTGGATATAATCTCGAGACCGTCTTGAGCGTCTCCCGTTTAGGTTAGAAATGTGAGAAATTTCCCGTTGAAGTGCACTCCCGTCTGCGGGATGCTACGAACGTTCTTTGCACATGTTCTTTGCACGAAAACTCTTTTAAAACTCTGAATTATTATACCGTCTCTTGAGGCATGACTTAGCAGTTCGGCAACAACTTATTTGTCCCAACAGTTCGTGCAAATTGTTTATGTTAGAACTGCTTGATCTAAAATTTTAAACGAGCTACGAGGTAAATGTGATAATCCAATTCACCTTTTCATTGTTAGTCTAAGGAATTGTAATTCGGAGCGGGCAAAATGTCAAGTAGCCCTTCATTTTAAACCTTTAACAATAAGATAGGAACATTTATAATTAGTTTACCGAAAATAAAAGGCACAAGGATGGACGAGGGAGGCGGGTCTTCTAAAAATTGTAATGAAATGAAATAAACTTGAAATTTTAAGATCCACTTAGGAAGTTTCGAATTTCAATCCCAAGAGTAAACGTAGGACGAATAAGAGATGAAAATAATACTTTATAGGACTTGTGAAGTTAGTAACAGTAGCAATACAAGAAACTGGAACAGTGATAAGTAATTCGTAATGAGACGCAGTGAGGCAACGTTATGCTTTTTGCCTTACTTTAGTGTGTTGATACCCCTGGCTGGGGACCGTCAAGTTGAGGAAATCCCTGTTGTAAACATTTCGTGTACTACGCACCACAAGTTGTTTTAATCATCGTTTCCTGTTTTGTATGGGTAGCGACGTTAAAGAAAAATGGCAAATGTAAAAAAGTTTGTTTAATTTTCGCCGCCTCATTGATGATTAGTCTACTTTATCGGTAATAAATTATTATTAAACTTAGGAAGGCTATTGTTGTTGTGTCTAGTTGAGATAAAAAGAAAATGTAGGTTACTAAAAGCCTATATTTCTGCTAGACAAACTTTGGTCTAGATTATAAATTTTCTAGCCACAAAAGTTTTCATTTTAATCTAGATTTTTGTTCAAGAAAGTCTGTTTTATCGTAAATCAGTGTGACAGTTCTACTAACAACGGATTTTTAAATGCAAGACTTTAAAAAAAGATGAAATAGGACAAAGATTTTTTGTCTTGTGGTAAAAATGAAAACTAAATATTACAAGAAATTTACGTTTCCTCGGTTTTTGTAAAATTAACGAATTTCCCATAAAAGATCTTGGTATATTTTTTTTCTAGAAGCAGGCTTTTTGATACTAAAAGGTGTTTTCAATAAAGTTTATACGTTCTTCATACGGCCACGACCTTATAACTGACAAAAAAGGCTTCAAATTGATATAACCTATTGTATCTTACATAATACCTAAACCTGACATTAACATTCCTCATACACAAAACAAACAGTCAAACAAAAAATCCAAATGTCCAAAAAAACTGAATCATATTTGATTAGGTCAGTTGCGCTCGCGCAGGGCTGTGTAATACGACGTGGCGGGTCCAATCGGCCTGACAATCACGAGTCAAGCTCAAGGCTGTCGCCTCACCTTAACCCTGGTCCGACAATGCTTTCGTTATAACTATTTAGATAAGAATATTGAGCGGCTGGATGTGGTAAAATAATTATAATGTGACGATTATTTGAAAGATGATGTGGCTAGAAAGGGGGTGACTACCGAAATGAAGATTACTAGGGAAGCATGGAAGAATTCTCGTTCACATGTTGTGAACGAGGCAGTCCTCCCGTACTGCCAAGCGAAATGTACCAACCGTTCATTTGAACTATTTTTCACAGTGAGCCTTTTATAGAATAGATCGACAGTAATATCTCAACTCCTCCTTCGCCTTCGAACGATATCGTCATAATGGGCATTTGATTTATGTCGACGTTGATTTTAAATGGTCAACTGTCACAGTTGCTTTGCAGTTGCAGTTTGCTTTTCTAGGACTTATCCTGTAGGTATGTATCTGTGACTAATACATCGAAATACAATAACTAGATTACAATTGGATTATTTAAATCTAATTTATAGTGGGCAGAGATTTATTTTGAATACGCAAATAATAAAGAATGTAACTTTACATTTTATCATTGCGCCGAATCAGTTTATCGATACATTTGATCTCGATTATCGAGCCATTCGATATGAATTTTAAATCAATCGTTAATACCGATGATTGACATTGAAATAATCTGAAACGAATTATTGAAATCGATTTAGTCGAATTTATTTGATTATAATTGCTAGGATATTCGGTTATTAGAAGAATTTGTCGAAGCGCTAATTTGCTATCCGGAAATCCTTGCATTCTGAAGGTTCCATTATTTAAATATTATAAAGATATTATGATTGCAACTATTGAATAATCATCACTTTTATTTGATTGTTAATGAAGTTAACTAACATTTTTAATTAGGAGCATCACTTAAGTGTACTTCTCGCTCCATTTTGTGCTAATGCACGTCTAAGGTGGCACATTATACTAAAGCATATCTTTTAATTTTTATACGTCTTTGACATTTCTCTGGACCCTTGGGTCCCGGACCTTTAGAAGGCGTAAGCGGGCCCGTTAGACGTGTTTAATGAAACGAGGCACCAACCGACGATTATCTCTGTTTGCACTTTGCTAGTGTACTGAAGGATACCCCCGGTTGGTGCAGGACTATTGCAGGATATGGAAATAAATTATCCGGTTCCATAATCCAATATGGATTATGGATAACCGGTTATCTAGAACTATAGAAAGACTTCGGCCCCAGTCTGACCAATATTTAATATAAAATACACAAATAAAATGGCAGGCCTGACTTGCACCCCCTGCTATTTTACTTGTTTTGTATGTGTATCAATAATAGGCTCCCCGAAACGATCGCTAGCAGTGTCGTAGCGACAAGAGTAACATGTCCTGAGGTGAGGTTATGAGGAGTGGAGAGGTATTCTACGGCTATCAGGACAATTCCGGAAGTACGGCCAAGATCCCTACCAGCATCTAACTGAATACTTTTTATAATTATTATTATCCACAAGAACGTAGTCGCACAGCTTGTGATTTTCTATAGCTACTCAGAGAAAATAAACTGTCAAAAGATTACTGCCATAAGTAGTTCTTTATTAAGAACTACTTATGACAGATTGTTCGCTCCTCGTCTGCTTGTAAACTTTTAAACAGTATAGAGTTTATAGCGAAACTTGCGCGAAGACGAGTCTTGTAACTTACCCTACCCTTAAGTTACTTCATATTATTACGTATCTACTTTCATTTAATTATTTTACCGTGCCATTGCATTTTTTGTTTTTCTTTTTTTTTTGCCATGGGCGACTGTACTCTGACACCAGGGGCTGTACTATGACTTGTTAAAGCAATCATTGTTCTAGTGTGAGAGAGAGATGGAACTATACAGTACGAATAGCACTATCCTTATTTCATAACGGAAAAGTGATGGTTTTAACACGTCATAGTAAGGCCCCTGTTACTAAATTGGTGTCAGAATTTAGCCCCAAATAATTAAATCCTTTCCTTTTTCGTGTGGTTAGTGACTACAGTAACACGAAAAAGGAAAGGAAAGGCTTTAATTATTTTGAAAATGATTTAAGATTTATTATAAAAAAATATCGAAATATCGGGGGGGGCCCGGAAAAGGGCAGAACCGTACCATATTTTCTCGAAGCCATTCAAAACATTTTTGACCTCCTGTAACTTCGTTGTGGATAAAACTAAAAGCCTGAATTTTCAGTTGCAAGAGGGCTTAATATAACTAGGTACGAGTATATTCCCAAATTACATTCAATTTGAACCTGTAATTTAAGAACTATTGCTGGTCAAAGTTCCTTAATTTTCTCACAGTTATCCTCATTCACTCACTCACCGATCATTAAAATTATTCTAGCAGACACGATTAAAATTTTGAACACAATTAGTGTTTAGCCTATAAAGCAAGGAAAAATTAAAATATACCGCAATTTCAGTCCCATTTTCTAGATATATGAACTGCATAAGTAACTTTGTAATCGCATATTATTTACATTACATTACATTAGGATTACAAAGTTATTTATGCAGTTCGTGTATCTACAAAACGGGATTGAAAGTGCGGTATATTTAAATTTTTACCTGCCTACATTTGACTTATTTTTGCAGTTCATGGAATTTTTCGTCACTTACACTACCTACCTAAATAGTAGGTAAATTTGAATTTCATACATAAACAAACATTTTGTAAAATTATTCATCACCTGGGCTACCTACCTATATCTATTTACATAGATAAGAACTATCTATCTATTTAACTATCTAATGGAATTTAAAGGTAGGCACAATCAGTCTCTTTGAAGGATACTTGTAAATTGACAACAAATAAAATCAGCCGTGCATCGTGCTGTAAACATCTCACCGTGATGACTTGGGTGAAGTGAGCGTGGTGTGAGCTGTCATTGCACCTAAAGCTAGGGATTGACACTATGGACAGCTCACTTCATGCTCACTTCACCTCACTCTTCACGGTGAGATGTTTACGGAATGGATCGACAGTTGTCGAGGTGTTGACGAAGAAGCAATAATAATTATGTATAATTGTGTGTATTATGTATACCTTTGGGATCTACTTACGATGCCGCAGATAGACCCACAAATCCACACGTTTTATTAAACGGATGTAGGTTCAATATCAGTATTTGGGTATCTACCTACAAAAAGAAATAGGATCCCATCAAAAACATAACATGTAAAGAAATGCAAGTGCCGCAACGCAGTTCTTCTACCACAAAAAAATGTGAGAACTAATGTGCAACCAAGTCTGTTAATTTATTCAGTAGTACGAGTATGTATTTGTCATCTTTATTTATTTAATAAATATAATGACTTGGCAATCTTAGATAACTAAGTCTGTGTCTCTGCCTAAGATGATCAGAGTTTTATGAAGCTTGAATTATACTTATTTAAATTAAAAGCTCAATCCACTTCAGAAACTTCATGATTTAGGTTGTCTTTACATACTTACTAGTCGTCTCGAAAGTATGTTCGAGATTTTTATAATCTCTAATACTTAATGTTTGTTTATTCTCATAAGCTCTACTGGTACAATGAGGTAAATACTTCACCGGAAAAGGCAGATGTTTCAAACATAATAAATCAATAAAATCAACTAAAAGTGCGAAACCATAGACAAGATAAGACTTATTGTCTTCAAGGAAACATTAACTATTCAGTGTTAAAACGCTTGTAGGTCACAAAATCTTTTGTTAAACATCAGCATTAACAATACGACGCTAAGTTAATAAAATAATCTGTTTAAAACATTTTATTACAATACATTATATAAACAAACTTGTGTACAAGGTCTTTGCTTAACGAAGTAACAGTGCGTTCGTGACTCCGGTCGCGCGGGAAAATCACGATTAACTTACATCAGATGGTTAAATTTTAGTCTATGACTGTGAGGAATTAACAAGCTTTTGTATAATTTACATTAAATACCTACAATTGAAATGATTAAAAAGACTTGACGGAAATAGAAAACCCCTTAATTTAAATTCTCTCACATCATTTTCATTAGGTATCGTGACCAAAATCCATCTCAGACCAAATAAAAAATCAAGACATAGCGCTGCGAACAATACAGTGAAGCATGCCAAAACTTCACCGCCGCTCTGGGCATACACGCTCACACGCACACATTTACAACCATTTACATTAAGAGGCTTACAACAGCTAAAGCGCGGTCACTGTCGGACTGCATAGAAATGAAAGAGAAGCGCGATGACACGACGCAGGTAATTTATTGCAAAATATGAAGCAGTTAGCGATTTAAAGAAAATCTATTGATTGGACTGGAAAATTAAAACACTCTTATGCTAATATGTAGCTTGTAGAATAATCTGACAAAAAATCAGAATGATTGCATGTAAATTAATATGATTTTTAATCGTTAAAAGAAATTTTTAGAGGTGTCTTCATGATTTTTTTCTATCGTATCAAATTAGTTGTATTATGTTTTCAACACACTATCATACTAGCATATATCCTGAAGAATATCATATATTTTTCTGATTTTGTTTACTGCAGTGGATCATATTCTTTTAGGCATTATAAAACTTGCGTTTAGGCACGTTTAGGTCCTGTAGTCCCCTTAACACTGCAATCAAACTACACCACACAAAGTGCACACATGTTTACGCCTGAAATATATATTTTATACGAAGGACCGCACTTACTGGTCCCCTAATCATTTATATGTAAAAGTGTTTGTATAAACCTACTTACAGAAATAAAACCAATTATAATTTATAAATCGTTTTGCGATGTTTTGAAACTGGATTCATCATCATCATCATCACCATTTCAGCTGAAAGACGTCCACTCCTGGACATAGGCCTCCCGCAAGCATCGCCAATTCGAGCGCTTTTGTGCTTCCCGCATCCAACGGTGGATTCAAACCCTTTCTATTCTTGGAAAGGCCTGAGATTGGACTAAGATTTTAATTTCCACAGTTTTACTAATCATCGAGTTGTGAACGCAAAAGTAGCTTTCACATTCTCCACATACCTACGTTTCGGAATCTAGAGTTAATAACCAAAATTGCTCAAAAATAATTACCGATGAGGTTATAATCATATGCGTCGGTTCGGCGAAAGTTTTTCCCTTGTGATCTAAAAAGGAACTCCTCACTTGTAAGGGACATCATGAGATGTGATCAAAAGATTACTCTTGAATGGGATGAGTAACGAAACCTAATACTTTCATTGATGTTGTCTGCAATCACCAATAAGGTTTCTTAACATTGAGTTCATCCCCCTAAGGATTCATATAGTAATCCTGACTCGAGACTTATTTCTTTGGATTAGGGATGCATGGTATAATGTATTTGCTTTTCATAAGCCACATACCTATACAATACTATTACATGCAATATTAATATTAAACAACTGTTTAGTTGTTGAGATATAACTCGTACAAAAATGGTCTAAAACTGACAACTTTTACCATTTGCACCCATAGGCCAAAATTATGAAATACCCCTAGTATTTCATAATTTTTGAAGATAAAAATAAATATAAATTATATTTGTTGTCTACCCAATGACACTTAACATTCAGCCAGGGTTAGATTTTTTTTTCTAAAACTAAAAGTTTATTTTGTGGCGACCCCTTTCATTTTTTTTTTTTTATTATTTGTTGTTATAGCGGCAATAGAAATGTATACTGTGGAGTTTTCAACCGTCTAACTATTACGGTTCATGAGGAACAGCTCGCTGACAGACAGACAGCGGAGGCTTAGTAATAGGGTTCCGTTTGGCTCCCTTCGGGTACGGAACCCTAAAAAATAAGAAAGAACGCTAAGTAATGGAGAGGCGATGCGATACAATGGAGTGGGTCGGGAGAACAAGAAATTTTACACGGTCGAAGTTACGGGCAGAAGCTAGTACTTAAATAAATTAACAAATAGATTTGTGATTGAAAGAAATCTTGAAATCCTGAGCTGTTCATCTTGCTAATCAAGCTATATGTACATAAGCTGAAATCTGACATCTTATTTCTATGTCGTAGAGTTGCAATTTAGTTCAGAAAAATATTTTTTTCTTGAGGGAAAATTAATTTATTGCAACGAATCTACGCAAACTAAACTTTTACTTTTTACGATTAAGAACAGTAAAGAGTGAAATGTAACGTAAAACCATCAATAAAACTAGTTTCATTTCATTAAACTTCACCCCTTTTACTTTGGGGAATAAGAAAATAATGTTCACCGTAATGTCATAACATTTAAGAAAGGGGGTTCAGAATAAAACAGCCATAAAAACTTCCATAGTCATCCTTTGTTTACTCCATGAAGGGGGGGGGGACTATTAGGCTGTTGAATCATACAAAGAGTTACACCCAAACAGGATCTGACAATGCAAAACAATAGTATATATACTTCCTACGTCTTTATCAGAGGTGTGAACCGTGATGTGGCAATCAATGTGGTGGTGACAGACATTTCTATGTAAATTCTATTCTATAATGCTGTGTCATCGTCTGCAGGAAGATGAAGTCTTAAAATCAAGCGTTAAATGCCTCCTGGTCCAAGGTTGACCATTGTGTGGTCACAATGACAATGGCCTATGGGCGTGGTTCATATTTAGGGTTGATTTAATTGCTACTGGTTTGTAATTTATTCGGTGTGAATGTGTGCATACTTGGTGTGATGATTGTGGGATGACATAATCAGTGTCATGTTTTTATGTGCGTATTTTATGTAGCGAAAGGTGTTGGAGGCTGTCAAGGTATTCACCAGTGAATAAGATTTTATATATAATTAAGTTTGTTTGAAAAACAACAAAAAACTTTATAAAAATGAAAACAACCGACTTCCAAAAACCACTACAAAGTGGAAAATAACTTTTTGAAAATTTCTTTCCAAAATTAAAGTAATTTTTCACTTTGTAGTGTTTTTTGGAAGTCGTTTTTTTTTTTTTTTAAGTTTATTTTTTCACTTTTTAGTTGTGGTACCTACCCCACATAAATTCGAATACCACTACCTGCTATGTAAATAACAGTGACAGGAAGTTATCACCATATCATCCACATATACTAAGTGGGAAAAATACGTATTATTGAATAAGCTTACTCAAAAACTATCCAAGCAAAGTTAATAAAATTTATATGGGACCAACAATATCCTTTCATACAAAAAAAGGTCATCAGGTTCAAAATAGGTCCACAATTGACGGAGAAATCGACGGACACACAAAATAAACAAAATAAAAACATAAATACGCGACGAACATATAACCTCCCCCTGTGTCACCTATAAGTTAAAAATATAGTTAAATCGCTGCAAATTTCATCTAAGAATAGGTAAATTAGGTAGGTATTCCATATATCTATCCATCTTAATCGTCTACGAGTTTAAAATCTTTTTACACTTTATTTTTTGTTCACTTAATTACATCAATCAGCTGGTACTTAAACAACAAATATTTACACTTTTTGTTTATTAATGTAACATATTTCTAAAAACAAATCAGCACCAATAAATTAATCAAACCGATCAAACTTCGAAATGAAACTTAATATTTTTCTTTAAAATCACGCGGTAAAATTTCGAAGAAACTTCAAACTTGCAAACACAAATAATTTAAAATTAAATTAAGACATGTTAGGTACGAAATTAATTCTAAGTATACACTCTTAATAAAGTTGGAGCCGTCCCAAAAACCAGACGAAAATTAATTAACTTGTATTTTGTAACAATTAACGAAGTTCCATGCCGATCCGTTTTCTAAACATAAAGGAGAGTACACACAAGAGCATTCTTTCGACTGCTACAATACAAGCAAAATCTCCATTCAAAAGAGCACTTCCAAATAATGTAACGTTCTTTGGAATGCTCAGTGTCAAATATTTAGGCGCATTCGTCTGTAATGTAACAATACAACATTCCTATGTAACGGCAAGTAGACTACGCAGGCCGTCAACTGCTACACTACCTAGCAGTTGACGGCCTGCGTAAAGAGATAATTGAAACCAGCAGGATAGGTTAATACATAATTATAATTAAAGGGGTCGAAGTAACATGGCTAGGTCGTGGATAAAGGTTACATTCAAGGTGAATGTTCCCGGTGAGGGAGCGCGTTTTTGCCCACGCTCGTCTCTTCTCGATAAAATATTACACCTATTGGCATCGGGCTCTATGTCCAGCTATCTAATTACGTAACATATTTTCATAAACGATTACAACTAACTAATCTGTTTCATTTTGACAGTTCAACAACATTCATTGCGTTATTTATGTTGTCGAGAAGATTATTTTTTTCGAATTTATGAACCAATCAATTAGCAATCGGTTTCAAACCGATTCAGATTCTGATTGATCGTGTATTACGCAATTAGGTACAGTTCGTCAAAAGATGACACATTAGAACATTTCGATGTTCTGTTAAAAGTAAACGCTCAAATGTGTACCCACCTTATTAAGCAGCATTCGCGAATGAAACAAAAGGCTTGCCCACATACTAACATCCTTACGTAATTGTTCTGAAAACAATTCCTAGAAACGAAATAGTTAATTTGTTCTATTTATCTTTTCTAGGTAAATAACAAGTATTTCGTGAACGAGAACACTTTGTCGAACGCGCCTAATTGTTTACTTAACTCGCTGTGGGAATGTTTGGTAATTTCTTTTGTTTTACATTGAGATATTAGAGGATCTCCAATTAAAGATAGGGTACATAAGTTAAGACACAATTGAAGTCATCTGAAATTAGACTCGGTATATTTAAATAATAGTGCCCACCCCTCCGTGTCTCGGAAAGCACGTTAAGCCGTTGGTCTCGGCTGTCATTTGTAGATCTTTGACAGTTATTACGGGTCGTCAGAAGCCCGAAAGTCTGACAACCAGTCTTCCAAGGGGTATCGTGTTACCCAGTAAATGTGTTGTGGAGGTTGGATAGGCAGTCGCTCCGTGTACAATACAGGTATTCAGCTGCATCCGGTTAGACTGGAAGCCGACCCCTACATAGTTGGGAAAAGGATAGGCGATGATGATATTGAAATAATAGTAAAAGGTAAATCAATTAATGCCAATGCATGTGTATATTTTATGTATTTATGTATATGTGTGTGTGTGTTTGTTATATTTTACGTTTTCAAGTCACTTGGAATCCTGATAATTTGGTCTTGTAACTTGATTCAGGAATGGTGATATTATGAATAGAGAGTGAATTGTGATGGCTGGATTGATTGATCCTTCACTCTTTTCAAATCACTTGAAAAGCGTTGCCAAACGTAAACCATATGATACGAAGAAATAGGCTAAAGTTATATAATATATCGGTTAACTAGAAGAGCGGTTCCGTTATATAATAACGGCCGTGATGAATATCTGTAATTTTCACCAGTATTTGATAATAAGGTCGAAAAACGCTCTGTGTTTGGACAACCGTTGTTACGTGACCGTTCACCGCTTTTTTTGGAACCCAAAGTTTAACAGGCAAAACTGCAACTAAAGCCGTATGTTTATTCAACTCTGTATGCATCATAATCAACACGTAAACCACCAAACAGCAAAATTAATTATCGCCAATTACATGTTCATCAAAGTACCAATTTTAAACACAAAATTTAAGGAAAATTTATTAATATGTACACACAACATCGTCAATCAAACGCTGATTATTACCTCATTACACTATAATAGTTATTATCTAATGCCGACGTAATCTTCGGTGATGAGTTTTACATAATTTATGGCGGCAAACGAAGCCACCGCCCACGTGCGCAGGACCTCGGTCTAATGAGCGCGCAGCCGTGAACCTACGACCGTGGCATGCGCGCGCGCCAACAATTCTCTGGATATTGTCATAACTGGATAATTGAGATGACCTGGTTTTGGAGACTGTTTTGATGTGGAATTTTACGTTATTGATATTAAAATATTTCAAAATGTGTAAATGTGTAAATCGAGTTTAACGAAAGAGTTGACTTTCTTTGGCTACTTGGCATGGTAGGATGACCTTGTACTTAGATTGAGCACAGATCTAGGTAGGTATGCTTCTCACTGTCGCCGCAGACAACCTGAAACGTAAAAAGTCAATAGAAATAATTATTTTCCTAATTTAACATGGGTGAATGTGCAGTCTGTAAAAAATTGTCCCCAGTCATTAGTAATGAATTCAGAATAACGAATTTGCACAAATGTACATCACTCTCGAACTCAATATAAAAATCAATTATGTACGAGAAACTGTAAATACATCGTTAATGAAAAAGAGCTTCTTTGGTGTTGCTCCCAAAATTTATAATAAAATACCCAAAGTCATAAGAAATATGCCATTAAAAATACAAAAAGTGTTTTCATAATTTAGTAGATAAGAAATGTTATTATGCTCAAGATGATTACTTTAATGATAAAACTATGGTGTATTTTGTTTGGCTTTATATAATATAATCCTCACTGATATTTGTATGTCATGAATGACAAAACATAGCGCAACATATAATTATTTTCAAAGACACAAATAAATAATTATTATTTCTGATTTCTCACATTTCCTGCCAATTACATCCGTTAAAGTAACACCCAATACAATGTACAAACGACTAATAAATTGCTATAGTTTTAACCTTTATGTTATCTATCGATGGCATTTACAATTGCCATCTTTTCCCATATTTTGTGAGCTTAAATGTTAGCACAGATCGTTAGTTCGATTGTTCGTGCATATTCCAAATTGGCTCATTTTGAATGCAACTTAGTATAAGTATTGAAGTTTTAATACTGATTTATATTTACCATAGAATATATGAAAGGATATTTTGTGGGCTTATTTGCGATGGCTAAGTCGATATATAAGTAAGTTGTTTAGAAAACTAGGGATACGCTATTATATATTGCATCCAGATATTATGCTCTAAAATACATTGTGGCGATGTTGAAATAAAAAGTCTATGGTGCTTTGTTTAGATTATTATTGAATATAATATATATATTATACTAGCTGCCCGCCCCGGCTTCGCACGGGTAGCATTATGTACTTATCTCACGGCTCACCTACCTACTTACCTACCCTACCTACCTTACCTACCGTACCTACCTACCTACCTACCTAATTTACTCTGGTAAATTCACATTCATCAAATGCGTTAACTGTGCAACGCGCGAAGTTAAAATAGTCGTTAAGTTTTCTGAAATTTTCTATTTTTTTGCGTAATGTTCTTAATTTTTAAGATTCTTCTCCTTACAATAACAAACATAACAAAAAAAGAATTAGCGAAATTGGTCCAGCCGTTCACGCGTGATGCCGTGACCAAGGGAAATAGGGATTCATTTTTATATATATAGATAGATTATATTATTGTCGTATTTATGGCTAAAATAGTTACGAGTAAATACCTATCTGTTTCTAACTTCGAACAATTTTTATTTTTTTTTTATAAGTTAATTTTCCTCCTATAACCGACCAACATGTTATACACATCCGAACTTTAGCTGATCACGATATCAACAATTGGTACAATTAAAATCGAGCATGATCTTATTCTTTTCGTTTAGATAAAAATCTCTGCATGCAAATTATTCGTCAAAAAAATTTGATTGACATATTCATAGGGAGTGTCATAAGTGCTGTAACTGCCTTTACATGAGTTTAAGTGCGCAAACAATAGAACAATGGGCAGTATAATTAGGCATGTTTGTTTATTTCCTTTAATCTGCTTCCGTAAAGCATTTTTAATCATTTATATACGTACTAATGATAGGTTATGAACGTAAGCAAAAGCAGTACCTATGTAAGGATCTTAGCAGGTGGAGTTCTGTAGTTTCTGCCTGGAAAAAAGGCGTCAGTGTAAGTATCCTATACTATTAAATGAGGAATATCTGTATAAAATACAATTGACAACGTATATTTAGTAACTTAATCCGCTTAACTGTTCTTAAAAAGTCATAAAGAACTCTGTAAGAAATCGACACGTGTTCCACCTCTCAACGAGGCATCCTCAGGACGTGTTGACACGTCACGCGTCGAGAGCAGTGTGCACACTGATCTCAACGCTTGACGTGTCAACACGTCGGGTCCGGGTTCGTAATAAGTCAATCGTCATCCTGAGAATGCCTCGTATTGTATATTATAATGGATTTCCGATATACAAGGGACCCCCCCGCTCCTGCTTCGCATGGTTTTTACGATTTGACAAAAAAATAACTTCTTAGTTATATTAACATTAATAGTAACGTATTATACACGTAAACCTTCCGGAATAAATTCTCTAAACGATGGTGAAAACCTCATCAAAATCTGTTGCGTGGTTTAGAAGAACAACGCGGACAGACAGACAAACATGAATAGCGACTTTAATTTGTAGTGAATACACATGTTTGTAAACACGTTCACTTTCATCAAAATCGTTAGAGCCGTCTTAGAGAATGGATGGGTTTTCGGGGGCGAAAAATACATCTAGCTAGGCCTCATTTCTGGGAAAATTAGTTTTCTCTATTTTTACTAGAGCAGAGATCGGTCGACCAGATACTGTATGTAATGATAGGTTTGTATGTATCATGGAAGTATATTTTATGTCCCTGTTTGTCGTGTTATAGTAATGAATATAAGTATGTGATTTCGAACTGCTATTGTTTCCCACGAATTAAATAGGCAAAATAATGAATTATTGATGCAATGTTAAACGTTAACAGAGCTTTGTTCTGCAGTGTGGGCTGCATCTTACAATCTATTATTTTCTTGACAATTGCAAGGAGATTGAATGTATTGTCTTCATGAGTACACAAAAAACGGATGAGGTAAAAATTCGATTTATAGAAAGAGAAGAATCGGATTTTAAGGACTTGGAAACAGCCTATGTCTACCACAACTACAGTTAACTACAATGGACTGCGCCAGCGTTGCCAGACTTCCCGATTTTGAGCCCAAAATTTAATGTCAAGCGTGGGATGGGCTCAGTCCCGCTTCTCAGGGATTACTCGACGTTGCAGTTGATAATAGTAAAGTAACGTATTTTCATTAAAATTGATTTTCTATGGCTATCTTTTATCATTGCTTAAACTAAACAGAAAAAAAATGATAATAAGTAGTAAAAAATAAAACTACTGATTATTTAGGTTTTTTTTTATTATTATGTCCCGCTTTCGACGAAAGAATCCCGGTTTTTTAACACAAAAGGTTCCAAAATCCCGCTTTACCAGGAAAATCTAGGAACTCTGAATTGCGCTCATAGACTGATATTCCTAATTGAGAAAAAAATGTTAACTAAATATTTGAACAATGTATCCGTCACTTTGTCTAGTGCACGTTATTAAATACATTTGTTATATTTTTTTACTGACAGTGCATTGGATTTCAGTTGTTATTGGAATACGTACGTTACATACACGTATTTCGTACCTATAAAATAACACATAGGTACAACATAATGTTAGTTGGAAAAAACGTGTCAATATGCTGTTACAGTATTTCGGTTTTTTGTTTACTGCTAAAAAAATATCGGGATTTTATAACATTTTTTTTAAAGACTACACTATTTACGAAGTAGGTTGGTATACAGGGTGAAATTGAATTCATAGGCATCCTCTTAAGGGCTCATTGTACTCATTATTGTGAACAACTTTCACTATGGGACAAACACTGAAATCCCGAAAAAAAAATCTGCTGTTCCCTACACTTTGACGAGCTATGCGAACATAAATGTAGGGAACAGCAGATTATTTTTAAAGTTTAAAATTGTTCATAATAATGAGTACAATGACGTCTTAAGAGGATGCCCATGAATTCAATTTCACTCTGTATACCTATACGTAGAGCATACGTATATAAACAATAATTATTGAAGTAGGTAATTACATTCATTATGACCATAGCCTGTTGTAAAAATATTGACCAGTTTTGACAAATGATCCGCTGATCTTTCATGTTAATTGCACTAGTAAAAATACATTAGAAGTTTTTTTTGATTGTGATAGATCATTCGACAATGCATAATGATCTGTAGTCTTAATCTAGTTTAAATTACTTGTGTGATTTAATTTTAGCATTAATTAAATAGACTTTATGTCCCTGGCCTGATACGTTCTAAACTGAAATAAACACCAAAAATTTGACTATTGAAACTTTGTAAATATTTATTTTTTATTATACCCGCGGTATCACCCGCATAAGTCTCGATCCCGTAGTAATATCGGGATAAAAAGTATTCTATGACCTAACCCAGGTTATGGTCTACTCATTTGCCAAATTTCATCCAAATCCGCCCAGCCGTTTTAGCGTGAAGTCGTAACAAACAAACTCACTTTCTCATTTATAATTTACTAGTTAAGAAATTATCGGGATAAAACTATCCTATATCCTAACCCAGGTTATGGTCTACCCATGTGCCAAATTGCTTCCAAATCCGTTAAGCCGTTTTAGCGTGAAGTTGTAACAAAAAAACAAATAAACAAACAAACTCTTTCGCATTTATAATATTAATATACAGGCTGGCAGGGACATCGACGCTAAAACTGTTACCATGGATTCAGTACATGATTCTGAACCCCCCCTGCGTTGAAATTTTTCGCCGGTTATTAAAGATGGAAAACTGCAATACCTACGGGGTCAAAATGTATGAAACAGCAGATTTTTTTTTTTATAACCGGCGAAACATTTCAACGCAGGGGTTTTAGAATCAGGTACCTACTGAATTCATCGATCGATGTCCCTGCCACCTATAATATATAATTGTATATTTACGATTAATTTAGAATTACTTGTTTTAAATTTATTTCTTATCAACGATTTCTAAGCAACAATTCTCAATCCATTCAACGCAAAATCAAACACAGCAGACGGTCTGCAATTGACTTATGTGTACCAATATATTAGGTGCAAGCAACATACGGGTCGCCGATCAACATAATTTACGTGACGATGCATCTGTGCCCTAATATATGGCAAAACACTTGCCGACATAGCATGGAACTTAATGGTATTATAGACATAACTCAGTCCTTCATGTCAAACGCACACTGACTGCGTTCGTGGCGGATTTGCATACGGTGTAAACTTAGCCTAAGTGATCTGAGTAGCTTTTTAATGTTGCCAGCGTACATATACGCTATTAATATTAATAATTTTGTTTTTATAAAAAATATTTAAAAATGTAAATTATATGTATATAAATGAAATAATAATTAGAGACATAGTGGTGATAGATCGATTAGAGTGGCGCACAATGATTATTGATATAGTGGTCCCGCATGACGAGAACCTCGTGAAAGCTGAAAAAGATAAGCAGATTAAGTATCTTGACCTAGCTCGCGAGGTTGTCGACATGTGGGATGTGGATACAGCAGTCATTGTGCCGATAGTCGTGACGGCCAATGGCATAATAGCCAAGAGCCTCGACCAACACCTAAGGAGGCTCTCGTTAGGCAGCTGGATCAAGGGATGATCCAGAAAGCGATATTTCTGGACACGGCGCGTATCGTTACGAGATTTCTCTCTCAGGAGCCCTGACCACAGATAGCTTGAACCCTGTTCCCGATACCGGTGGGCTACTATTTTTTATATTTTTAAATGTTTTTGTTTTCTCTTTTGTTTTTATAAAAATATTTAAAAATGTACTTTATATGTAGGTATATAAATGAAATAAAGGAAACAATAATTAATTAATAATAATAATAGGAATTTATGCCTTCCAACTATTTGTCTTGAACATAGTGAAGACAAATAGTTGGAAGGCATAAAATTTCTGGTGTTGATATGCTAAATTGATATTTATTTATAGTCTTGAGAGCTACCTTCATAATAGGTGGATTGGAATTCGAATGACATGCAGGTAATTCGTAAATTTTATTACTTTAACTATTAACACTGATCAGCTTTGATAGAGCTCTGGCAGATATTGTCTTTGGCCCGTGGCCTTGACATCAACCAATGAACAACTTTGTCAATATTTTTTTAACAATTTTTTTATTTATTGGTTGAATACGAGGCCTTTGGCTACTTTTGTATGTGTGTATTTTTTGCCCAATATTATTATTATGTACCTACTAACACTAGTGTTTAAGATGTGTATGTAACTAACTAACAAATTGAATTGTATGATCTGTAAATAAATGAATTTAATTTGATTTATGTCATTTTGTCATTAGACGTGGGTTTTGTTTGTGCAGAAAAAACAATTTTTGATGTAACTACAGTCCAGCCGATTAGCGATCATGCTAAGGATGCTGTTGGCGATGCCACATACATATATATATCAACCAAGCCAGGTTTTCTCACGCTGTGTTCCTTCCCCGATGGCAGTAAAGTCCAAAATCTTGGATTATTTTTCATTTATTTATTTTATGTCTACTCGTACCTACATAAGCGAATGAAGACTCGGTCAGAATTTAAATATGTACAGTATGAAAACTAGTCCTATTTGTCCATATTTATACTGTGACTCGGTGCTAAACTTGCTCTTACATTATGGGTTATCTATACTTATTGTAAAGAGAGAGTGGTTGAATTTTGTGAACCACAGCATTTGAAAGGTTCATTATTTTAGATGGACATAAGCTATATAATATATTATGGACATGAACACAAAAAGAAGTACTTGAACATACTAATTTAATAGGTACTATCTTGAATTCATGCAAGCCTAGCACTTTTTGTTGGGTTACTGCTCAGAACAGCACTTGCACTTGCCGTGAACAGAATACCTTCTTCACATGTGAATTGCACCCGTGCGAAGCCGGCGTGGGTCGCTTGTAATCAATCATTTAATAGATAAAAAAACGATTCTTAATGTTTTTCAATAAAGGTTAAGTTATGTAAAAACAGAAGTCTCTTAAATACAGATTTAAGTTCTTGTGGGTGCTACCAACAATCATTGTTTTTATGGACACTAACATTTTACTACAGGCGAGCTACTATTTATTTACAGTCTTACCAATAAATGATCGTAACCTCAACCTAATGAATGTTTCCACCTTCTCATTGACTTTAAGACAAAGCATTCACTTTGATTGATGAAGTAACTACAGGTCCAAACTTCATTAAAAAATAAACGTACAGCATAATTATCAGAACAGGCTTGAAATATTTAATGTGTGTTTTGATAAATGGTTGCTTACATTTGATATTAATTTTAGAATCGATTGAGTAATTAACCATTGCTTAGTTTCCTGCCCCAGGCGGGTTTGGGGTACTACGATATATTTTTGTGTCGACTACTCAAGGTAAAAGGCAATTTGTTCTTAATAGACGCCCACATACATTTGATTTTTAAACGTTTCATTTAATTGTCAGTGACGATGATAATATAAATATTCATAAGGACGATCGGATAGGATACAAATGGATGACTCGCGATTTTTGTACGAACATGCTTACAAATTAGTATTTGCATTTACCCACAAAAATATAAAATAACTAGCTTTTGGCCGCGGCTTCGCCCTCGTGGATGCCGGAAATAATCCCACGGGAACGTACAAAGTACTGGGATAAAAAGTATCCTATGTGTTAATCCAGGTTGTAAACTATCTGTGTGCCAAATTTCATTCCAATCAATTCAGCCGCGGGCGAAAGCTAGTAAGTTTAAAAGTAGTACCTAAGTTTGTATGTTTGTGTGTTTTGATGTTTGTGAGTAACAAACATCCAAACACACAAACATATAAACTTTCACATTTAGTATGATTATAGTAGGATAGGATGTTATGCTTATATTTTTTTTTTGATGCTATGTATTCTAAGTAAATATGTAAGTTCCAACCTACATATTTACTATTTACTACCTATTTTAATTTGTCTTTCTCAAAACGTCAGATTTTAGAGAGGCAGTTGATGGCATGGTCTCAAATTTTCTAGACGGTGAAGAAAGTATTTAAAGCACCTACTTAATTCATCAATTCCTTTAATGAGAAACAATCCTGGCCAAGGTAAAACTGTAAACTTTAAAGAAGATCTATAACTCAATACAAATCGAGATAAACATTATAACAAATATGGCAATAAATATTTACCATTAAATTAAATAAAACGCCATGCAGCTAATTTAAATCATCAACCATGTCAATTATCTAATCCCTGAGCATAGCTGTAGCTAAATTAAGATAATGTTAACACCGACGCTTACTGATTCGGTACAGCCAACCAAACATCAGAGCTAATACTTGCACTACAAAAATTTCCCTTACGTCTTCGTCATAAAGGCGCTGTCAATGACAAATTGTTATCAATGATGCGCGGTTAGTTGTACGTAAGGAATCTTTTACAGCGTTCTACACATTTTATTAGACAGTCATAGTAGTTTATAGTAACCATGACCTGGGTTTACCTTAAGGTATTCAGGTAAATCTCTTAACGCATATAACAACATTACTTACTCTAAAAGGGTTTGTTTGTATCCAAAAATGTGTTATATGACTTATTTTACCTAAGAATTTTCATTGAAGGTTTTATATATAAGAGGACCTAGCTATTCAGATTAGAATTTATGAATAAACATAAGGAGTTTGATTTCTTTGGTGGCTTGAAGGTCAGATAAATTTAAAAAAAAAATTGTTTGATGACTTGCGAATTTATTTGGTCCTTCATAAAAATGGTGATCTATGTAAATGATGTAATCACTCCATAATCTCAGATTTAAATTAAATATTTTCATAATTTTTAATTTAAACAATCCTAACTAATATTGTAATTCTAAAGTGAGTTTGTTTGTTTGTTACGCTTGCACGCCAAAACGGCTGAACGTATTTGGATGAAATTTGGCACATGGATAGACCATGACCTGAATTGGGACATAGGATACTTTTTATCCCGATATTCCCACGGGATGGAGACTTATGTGGGTGAAACCTCGGGCCGCAGCTAGTACTACGATAATTATTAGTTACGGTTGGTTTTGGTAGTAATTCCATTCCATTTTATTTAGCTTAGCACAAATAGAGTTAGGTTCTTATTGACTTTCGAAAAATCTTATACCAGACTGTCAGGAACAATATTTAGACTCCACATTAACAGAAAAAAACAATTTTAGGGGAATTTGATTTGAGTCACTAATTATCATCATTTTTTTTATAAATTTATATTAAATCAACAAGTTACAAGACTCAAAATGTTAGTAGCAATATTTCTTAACAACTATGTTAGTATACTTAACCTATACACTTTACCTAACACTGCCTTATAGCTAAAAAGCATAAGCATAGCATAGCATAAGCGATTCACACACAATATCTGTAATAATATTCAACGGAACACATCAAGTTTCCAATAGCTTAAGTACCTAAATTTCGTAGGCAAATAGTAATCAGATTATTCCAAGCGAGTATACAAGCAGGATCTGGAGCTAAGCTCATAAAGCTACTAGTTATCAATAAATCAAATCCCTTTAGAGCCAACTCCAGAGCATCACGTACGTCATTGAGGCGTATGGGCTTGTCAATGCGATGTACAACCGACGTGTCGCTTCCTGCTCGATCTGATATGTGTCACTGACAGCGAGACAATGCTACCCTCGGTTTCCATACCACATACCTAAGCGTAGGTATGTGGTGTCGATGTTATCAATTAGCTTATCAAACGTTGGGTTGGGAAATGTTTCCGAGGTCTATAGAAAATGTCCCCTTACCATTTGGAAAATGGCATGTGTGTTTCGATAAAAGTATGTTAAATTGTTTAGTGCAATTTTCAAACTGCTTACAATCAGACATAACACAAATTGTTGCATTGTTTTTTTCATTTGGTGGTAAAACAAATTTACGAATAGCAGGATCAAAATTGGGGCCAAAAAGGTGCAAAATGCTGGTATTTTCAAAAATATTTGAGTTTTATTTCGTTTACACTTCATTAACTTTAACGATGTTGTTTAAAGTATAGTTTACATTTTATTACTAAACAATTTTCAAGCGTTAAACATGTTTACATGCTCTAATAATCGTTTGCGTCATGTTCTTACACTACACAAATGAGTAGTTGTTATCAGGCGCAAAGATTAGCATAATGCACTATGACATATTGATCTAGTTTATGCATAAACTTAAGCCCATAGGGATCCATAGGGGTCTGCGCAGGCTGGCGGACGGGACGGCAAAGGATTTTAAATTTATGAATTGAATTCAATACTTATCCAATCGAAATAAGGTATACATTTCAATGCTCGGTGATTGACATTGGAGCATCGCAGGGCATTTTTCTCTGGACCATTGAAAAGCACGTTAGACGATACCGCGGCGGGAGACGCCGGTACGCGCCGGTATGCGCTGGAATCTGCCAGGTCTACTTATCCAATCGAAATAAGGTTTAAATGCTCGGTGATCGACTTTGGAGCATACCGACGGATGCTCCGGTAAGCTGGCGGACGCTCGCGGTATCGCAGATGATTTTTCTTGTCAGTGTGCGCCCCCTGTATGCTGTCCCCTGTCGTCCGCCAGTGTACGAAAGCCCTTATACTTTCAAACATATAATGTAGTTAGACTCTTTAGTCACATAGCAGATAAGCCTATAAAATGCCTTATATTATTTTAAATCAATCAATCTGCTTTTGCACAACTATGTTTGGGTAGGCTTCTAGTCTAACCGGATGCTGAATACCAGTATTTTATATAGAGAAACAGCCTATCTGACCTCCACAACACATTAGTTACAGGGTAATACGATACCCCTTTGTAAGACTGGTTGTCAGACTTTTGGGCTTCTGACGACCCGATACAACTGTTAGATGTACAAATGACAGCCGGGACCAACGGCTTAACGTGCTTTCCGAGGCACGGAGGGGTCTTGGTATGTAAAGATCCATCCACGATCCGTTCGATCGACCAGTGTAGCTATCATCATTATTTACCTATTTCCTATAATATTAAATTTTACCATGACCTTACAAAGAATATTAGAACTGGCTACTTAGATGTTCATAGGCAGGAAATAAACCCTATAAAGACAATATTATATTTTCTGGTTACCAGAAAAAAAAAAAAAAATATGGACTCACGTAAATTTTAAGTTAGTATGTAAGTTTCTAATATGTTACCGATGAAGGAGCACAGTAATTAGTAATTGAGTTAAGACAAACTTGTAAAAAAAAAATTAAAAAAATGTACAAAAGCACGGACCACCAATTCTGTGGATTAATTGTGATCCGGCACTGCCCAGACTGGCTCATCTTTGAGGCAGTCTGGGCGTCCAGGAAGATTACCCAATCCCGCCGAAAAAAAAAAATTTAATGCCTCGATGATCTAGTGGTCGCAAAAGCTACTGCAGAGCATGAGGTCTTTTTATTTTTTTATTTTTTTAAGGATGGGAAATTATCAAATAACTTCTCCCGCTCTGGGTGGAGCGGGAGGGCGTGTCAGACTTTTACTGACTAAAACCCGTGTTCCTTCCGTTGCCTGTGTGCCGAGGTCGCGATATCCCTTTCAGACAAACCCGCAACCCCGGCAGGCATTGGCCCTTCCGGACCCCGTCAGTTGGTGCTGACATCTCTTTGAGGCGCGCGTGGAACACAACGCGCCATTGACCCGGGCCTGGTCCCTATCGAACGGCGAGCTACCCATTGCTCACCGTCCGCAAGCCCGCGCCTACGGTGGCCGGAAGTCGGCTCGCGACTCCCGACGCCCGGGGCGTCTCCTGCGGCGACTAGGGGCGCGAGGGGGCGCATTTTGCCTCTCCCTCGCGCGCTCCGCCTCCTCCTTCGCGAGCATTACTGCTTCGCAGAAGGAGGTGACGGCCTCCCATGCACTCTCGCACCGGACCATGGCCTGAACCAGGGCCGGACGCGAGAGATCGCCGCCACCGATCGCCTCCGTGAGGACACGGCGGTGCAAGCATGAGGTCTTGGGTTCGATTCCCGGTTGGGCAAAGTTTTTGCCATCTGAAATTTCTCAGTAGCGGCCCGGCGTCTGGATTTGTGCTCGGTTGATGGCAATAGACTCGCCCCCTATTACATGGGACTTAAACATAACTGTCGAAATGGTGTACAGTAGGTACACTTGTATCTAACCCTTCGGAAATACGGGCGTGATTTTATGTGTATTATATTTTAATATGTCTTCAATATCTACCATAGTAACTACAAAGGCGTGTCTGCACCTACTTGGCAGATACCTAAATAATTAATATAAAACTTTTTGTGACCATAATAATTGTTATCATTAATCAGTAATAAATTAACTTTTTGCTAATTAAAATAATATTATATGCTAATCAAACCATTAACGCATAATGTCGCGTGAATATGATGGATAAACTGTTGATTTAAGATTAAATAAGTATGATTTAACTACAATTAACCCAGGGTTGCCTTGCTTGGTAGGTGAACGACTCTCCTACGTGAAGTACTGCAAGAGGACACAATATCTCCGTATTTGAATACCTAATTTAGTGATTAGGTATTTCAAATACGGCGACATTATTTCCCCTCCTTTTTTATATACTTTTACATATTATTATTATTATTTTAAGTTTTAAAATTATATAAATATTATCTTGAAAACAGTAAATAATAACATGTATAGAAAAAAAATACGGCGATAAATTATATAATGTATGTTTATCCTACAGTTCGTTTTAGTAGGATAAAGATTATTTAATAAAAAACATAGGCAGTCATGGAGACTGTCGAAAGAAGTCAAAACTCAAACTATGAAACAACAGCGGTTTTTTTTTTTTAAATTAGTTGTGGTATCAAAAATAAAATTTTCATAATGTTTAAACTATAATTACAAACGAACATTAATTAAAAATATACAGAGTGTAATTTTTAAACCTCACCTGGAGGCAAAGTACTCTAAATACTGGAGATAGCAAATTTTACTCAAAGAAAACATTCCTTTATTTTTAAAGAAACATATCTGCATTCAAACATTTTCGAAATTTCGCTTCCCACCCTCGGAAATCGAACCGGCTAAAATCCGAAAAAATAACATCCTGTATTTTTATGGGATCAATCGATAGAGCCAATCATAAGGATCAAATCTCTTTAACAAACATGATAAATTAAATAAATAAGTACAGAAAAAATTAAAGAAATCTCGATGTCTTGTCAAGTCGTACCTACCTAAAAACCAAGCAGGGGCGCGTCACAAGTTTTATATTATAATGACGATGGTAAAAAAAAAAATACCTATACATACCAAACTGATAAACCGAACTTGATAAAATAAGTTTTTAGTTACAACCTAGAAGGCTATTTCGATGAACCAGGGATCACCAATAATTTTAATCGGGTGTCCGTGTTATTCAAAATAATATCACTGTCGCGGTCAGTTTGATAAACGATTACTATAAAAAAAGATTAGAATTTTGTCTTAATCTTACTGTTTACTTAAGGTCCGCAGGAGCTCGAGGGTAAGTAATACCAGCTGCACGGGTCGATCCATCAGGTTAAGCTACGCTTGCCGGGGTTGGTTCGTGGATGGGTGACCATCTTTAAATACCGAGACTCCTTCGTGCCTCGGAAAGCACGTTTAGCCGTTGGTCCCGGCTGTCATTCGTGGATCTTTGACAGTCGTTACGGGTCGTCAGAAGCCCGAAAATCTGACAACCAGTCTTACCTAGGGGTATCGTATTACCTAGTTACTGGGTTGTGGAGGTCAGATAGGCAGTCGCTCGATGTAAATACTGGTATTCAGTTGCATCTGGTTAGACTGGAAGCCGACCCCAACATGTTGGGAAAAGGCAAGACAGATTGACTTAAGGTCCGCATAAACTAGGTTGGCGGTCCGCTATCGGACCGCGGTCCACCATACGACGTAGTTTTTAGTGTCTATTGTCACCCAAAGGTTATCAAAACTCGAAGTTACGTTACATAATACTAAACATTTGTTTATACTAACTTACGATCATGCATAATTGTAAATATGATCATTGATTAATATACAGTTCATTAACAAGCTATTATAATCATATGCGGACGTAAAATATTAAAAAAAACATGTCTCTTTAATTGGTCGCGTTTAAATTAATATTGGAAGTGATTAACGTCTTATTCGGATAGTAATATGTCACAACAGTATTAGAAATTAATGACTTATTAGCATAAATCATAATTCAAAACGAATTGCAGTTTAATTAGTTGTCAATTGTTAACAGCTTTAGTTATTTCTTTGAATTTGTATAAAGCTTTCTGCAGACAAGGGCGACGCGACAGCGCGACGCGACAACGGTTATTGTTATACCGTGAAGTTTTCTTAGAAACTGTATTGTTCGTGTCGCGTCGCGCCGTCGCGTCGCGCTGGTCTGAACGAGCCTTTAGTCTTTATTGCGCCAATAAAAAAACTAGGTTTTAGAGTCATGTTTGTGTCGATTGGGTTCTTCGTTTTTTTTTTTGTTAGCCTACATTGTGTCTCACTGATAGGCAAAGACCTGCGCTTTTTCCTTCCAAGCCTCTCTATTTTGAGCGAACTCTGGTCATTTTGGCCTGCCAAACATAATTAGTTCGTTAACACTACCTTCGCCGCGGTCAACCTCGACGGCGATATTCTCCCTCAGAAGTCCAGTGAGTGACGATCTTTGCCCATCTCTCCGGGTGCATTCGTGCGACGTGGCCAACCTACTCCCACGTCAGCCTGGTTGGGTTATTACTTAATAAGTACTAACCCAACCAGGTTATTTTTTTAAATTACCTACTGTTGCTTTAGACCATTGCAATTTTTTTTCATTCTAATCTTTGTTGATGCTGCTCTTTTTTTGCAACGGAATGTATTTTAATAATGACGTGAACTTTTAAAAACTAGATAAATCGAAGGGGCGTGTTGAATGTATCTACGATACAATGGAATCTCCTTCCCCTTTAAACAAAAGGTTTTAAACTGTATATATATTATATTCTAATCAACTTTACTATTCTAACTCTACTCTATACATAAAAGCAATGAGTTCAGCAGTAGATAATGAAACTGTAACAAAATACTACCCATCTTAACAATACTGCTACTGTAACTCGGGAAGATGCTTCCCAAAACCTCAAAACCATTCCTTATTAACGTTTAATCCTCAGTAAACAATTTAAATCACATTATTAAACATGTTAATCCGAAGTAAAGCGGGTAGCAACAATAAATAGTGTACAAAACACACGATAGTTTTAGTAATGCTAACGCAGAGTGACAAGGCTGTGTACGCTCAGTGGCGCGTGTGTTACACGATCAAACATCCGCGTGCGCCGCCATTGCGTAGGTTAAACAGTAAACGAAAGTGAAATTGTTTGTTGTTTTTTAAGTACTAGGTGGTGTGACGATCTAATCAGATTTGCGGGGCTAACATGGCTAGCAATTGCATTAAATAGTGCGCAGTGGGACACAACATAGGCTAGCAAAAAAAAAGTTCTAGGTATTTGTCAGTTGTTTTATTTAGTTATAGTTCTAATATTTTCTGAGACTTGAATTGAGGGGCTTGTGGTTAAGTAACATCAGGCTAAGCTACGCTTGCCGATGTTGGTCCGTGGATGGGTGACCATCTTTACATACCAAGACTGCTCCGTGCTTCAGAAAGAACGTTAAGCCGCTGATCTTGGGCGTCATTCATCGTTACAAGTCGCCAGAAGCCCGAAAGTCTGACAACCAGTCTTACCAAGGGGTATCGTGTTACCTAGTAACTAGGTTGTGGAGGTCAGATAGGCAGTCGCTCCATGTAAAATACTGGTATTCAGCTGCATCCGGTTAGAATGGAAGCCGACCCCAACATAGTTGGGAAAAGGCTAGGCACATTGATATAACGCACTTTTAGATAAGGTTTACAAATGGCTAACATTTGGGTGGGTTTGTTTACACTCGGTTAAGGAAGTTTACACGTGGTTAAGGAGCATTTGTGTTAGAGTTAAAAATGTATACTCTTAACAGTATTTCTTTAAACTCTTTACTCTCATAGATTCATAACTTCTAAGTTCATTCTTTTTCTAGTGATGTTGTAGTAAATTACAAATAGTCCCCTGTCCTTGAATCTCGATTTGCGGTTTAGATTCCCAATTCCCAAGGCTGCCCCTGGGTTCGTATCTCACCTATAAATCGCCGTAAGGCACATCGATACTATTTCCAAAGGGCTTTTCTAAACCCTAGCATTAATTTAATAAACTTAAGAAGCCCCTTAGAGCTTTTCAACAACATCCAACGCCAATTAATTGGTAAACAATTCGACCTAAATGAAGGCGAAGTTGAATATTTAAACTAAAAATAACATTATTGTTACCAAAATTAATGAAGCCTACAATTACAACGAATTCTATTACCAGAAGTAAACAATTTGTTAAATGGATACCAATTTGACTTACTGTTTATATTTTTGTTGTTGTAAAGGTAAGTACAGATAAATTCCTAAATAGCACTAGTGCTCTTTTCGTATATGTACCTATACTTAACGCTGGCGTTTGAAACGTTAGTTGCGTACGTAATGAAAATCTAGCTATGCTTTACATACCACGGGATACTTTGTTACGAAATCAACCTAAAAACCCACAGGGGTGGAACTGACATTATAAAATTGGTTTTATTGACTGAATTTCTTACTGAGAGATTTTAGTAACTGAGAGAGGAGTTGCCTTCTATTAAAAGTTTAAAAGAAAATTAAATTAAAATCCATAACAAAATTATAAATGCGAAAGTAACTGTCTGTTTGTCACCTTCTCATACCTTAATGGCTGAACGCATTTCAATGACATTTGCCACACAGATAAACCATGATCTGGGTTAGAACATAGGATACTTTTCATCCCGGTTGTACATTCCCGTGGGATTATTAACGACAAGCACGCTGGCGAAGTCTTGGGCAAAAGCTAGTTAGATTAATAATTGTAGTGCTTCGTTATCTTTTTAATATAAGTGATATTGATATATTTTAAATGCGTAATGAATTATGAATGTTATGTTTATGCTTTATTATTATTGTACTTATCATCATTGTAATATTTTAAACACAATGTATTTTGTTATGAAATAAATGACTTATGACTTATCAGAAAATTTACCCAAATTGGGCTAAGGAATCTATTAATGCGTAATGGTTTATAGATTTTTATAATGTAAACAAAGGCAGTGAGTTTGAGAAAAAAACTTAATTAGCTAAAACTACTATAGGAAACATTGACAGTGAATGTAATCAAAATAATGCAAATTAAATTTAAAATTATACTGAGATTACTTTTTTTTTATTGCGACCAAAAACGGCAGTATCATTGTTTTCATAGTTAAAAGCAGTTATTTGTCTAACACACCACCGTTATTGATAGAAAAACTTATAGGAAAAAAACCGACAAAAAGTTTTCCTTCGAAGTGTTCCGGTAACCTATTTAGCCGCTTAATTATTACTTTGTTCTAATTAAAATTGTAACAAAAAGCGTTCAATCATAAGAGATAATATCGGAGTGTCAGCAGTGAGGTTTTGACATGCTTAGCTACTGATCTTTATCGGTTGATGGCCGAGATAATTAGTGGAACTTGCGTTTTTAATAAAAAACATTTTGTTCTAATTAGTAAAAGCCCGAATGCATTGGGGCTTGAACTGACAATCGATATGCCTGTTCGGTAATTTTATGAGCTTTGTCTCTCAATTTGAATTTGTTCTAAAATAAACAGATGCAGAAAAAATTTGCGATCCATTTTATTTATTTTTGAATAGTTAATTTTATTATTAGTGAACATGTTTCGGTTTGTTTCATATGGACCGAAACATGTTCATAAATAATATAAATAGATGCTCTGAAAAACGTATGTTTTTGCCATCGCTATGTCGAAAATGTAGAAGGCACTTACCTAGTGATTAGGTACTTATTATTATGACCTTACCAGCTCATTCACACGGGACTCATGATTGACGATTCGTCAAAAAAACGATACGTCCTTGTGTGAACGAGCCCTAATTGGTTTTTGGGTATTTAGTAACAACAGAAAATATGTTGACTTTTATCCACCATGTAGATACTTAATTAAAAGAAACACAATTGAGGTCGGTCGAAAGGTACATTTCTCCTTTCATTCGTTGAAAGCCCTTGAAGATTAAAATTTCTTTGGCACAAACACTTATTCAGCCGATTATAGATTATGCCGACGCCTGCTGCCCTGGGTGCTACTGAGGAGCTATTAAACAAGCTAGAGCGCTTGCAAAACTTGTGCATTGGCTTTGTTTTCAGTCTTCGAAAGTATGACAATGTTTCTCACCTTCGCAAGGAACTCAAGTGGCCCCAATCCACCTTCGCAGGAACACTCGGATTTTGTCTTCTCTTCAACATCAACCCTTCTTATCCTTTCTACTTGCGTGAGCGTTTTCCTTACGCTCGCCCAAGCGACGCACCGCGTAGATCACACTTTAGATCCCTCCCTAAATCTCCTAAAACTAAAAACTTTTTAAACTTTTCCTTTCAACTTTATATATATCTATAGTATATATGTTTATTTATTTAAGCTTTATGCATTTATTTGAGTATAATTATGTTAATTTTAATATTTTAGTATAAGACTTCGCATTTTTATATTTTTCTCAAACTTGTTTACATTTTTTTCTCATTTCTCCTTTCACAAGTCTGCTGGAAGAAATTTCTTAAGAAATAATCCGTATCTTTGTACTCAAAATTATAATTATGTCGTATCTCTATGTATTTTACTGTGTGTAGATAAATAAATAAACGAGGAAAATCACATCGTATTTTTTTCATAATATGCTATCCTAACAAACCATTTTTACCAAACGATTTTATTAACAACAAAAAAAAAACCAGTGTCCTAAGAAAATGTTAAACGTGTTTTAAAACCTCAAGCTATTTGGGTCACAGATAAGTTTACCTATTTGCTTTTCTTTTTAACTTTTTCATAGAGGAGACCGACTTGATACTTGCAAAACACGAAATAAGTAGGTTAGCCGTACTTTAAATACGGCTCCGCTTTTAAATTGAATAGGCTTTGTCTGCACAATGTTGTTTTCTTTAAAAAGATGGGGAATAGCTCTGGTTTTCATTTTCATTCAAGATTTCAAGAGGGCACTTGACGTCGTCATCTTGAGGAAAAACCAAGGTGTTAGGTGATGTCATAATTCAGTGAGGTTATGTGCTCTGTGGTATGCGTCTGTCAGGTTTAATTAAGGCTGTCATAGCCTAGTGGTGTGATCGTCAGGCTGCCAAGTCATAGGTCTCGAGTTCGAACCCAAGGCACGCACCTCTGACTTTTCGGATTCATGTGCGTATTGTATACCTAATTATCACTTGCTTCTAAAACGGTGAAGGAAAACATTGTGAGGAAACCAGCATGCCTGAGAGATATTTCTCAACGGCGTGTGAAACCAAGTCAGAGGCCTATGGGCGGCTTTAAAACTCTGACACCAGGTTAGACACTAACCACACGAAAAGAAGAAGAATTAAGGCTGTGTTCTTAATAAGCTCTCTATCTATCCATAGATCATCCGTTTGGGACAGGACGTCTCGTCTGACAACTGACGGCGCGTAGTAAAAGGCGTCGGTTGATCGAGCGCCAGTCTGGTTGTAGTTCTCAACGAGTCCACAACTGTCTACAAAGTATTCTCCTACAGTCTGTGTTAAAGGGTAACTAGTAGCAATGTGTACATAAGTATTTTGAATTCCTAAATTAGTTTGTTTATGGCAGCTAAGTATATAAAAGGTAGTATATTAAAGGATATGATTAAATGTGCTGAATATGATTTCATATGTATTTTGATAACATGTATGTTGTTGGAGGGGCTTATGGCTAAGAAATAACAGCCGCACGTGTCAATCAATCAGGTTAAGCTACGCTTGCCGTGGTTGGTCTGTGGATGGGTGATCATCTTTACATACCGAGACCCCTCCGTGCCTCGGAAAGCATGTTAAGCCGTTGGTCCCGGCTGTCATTTATAGATCTTTGACAGTCGTTACGGGTAGTTAGAAGCCCTAAAGTCTGACAACCAGTCACACCAATTGGTATCGTGTTACCTAGTAACTAGGTTGTGGAGGTCAGATAGGCAGTCGCTCCATGTATAATACTGGTATTCAGCTGCATCCGGTTAGGCTGGAAGCCGACCCCAACATAGTTGGGAAAAGCCTACGTAGGTATATGACGTGTGTGCTTTATACCTAAGCACACACGTCATTAAATGAATATCATACTAATCTGTGTTATTTTCCACACATCAGTTTTATTAAAAGCTTTTATTTAACTTCAGTTGTATGTATGTCCTGGAATATTGCAATCAATATTTCACCCACTTCCATTGAAGCTATCGGGCTGAAATTTGGCATACGTGTTTGGTTCTCGCGAAACGCATGATAATAAAAGCTTTAAAAAAAAAAAAACTTTTTTTTATATATATAGATGGCAAAGGGATACCTTTTACCGTCAAAAAGGAGGAGGTTCTATGTTCGTCTGTAATTCTGTATGTATTGTTTTTTTTTCTAAATGTTTTTAATTTGTAGCGGAATTAATTTCGTCATATATAATACAGCTGTGAATTTTTTCACAAATGAAAGTACAACCATTTAGCTGGCAGGGGGAGGACACTTGACTCTAACTAAAATTTTCAGTTAAAAGGTTAATATTTCGCAAACGGAACCCTGAATCCAAAAATGGTTTTCATAAACTCACAATACTTTTTAACAACCTTTCTAACGATTCCCCACACCATACCATAGGGTAGATGAAAAAAAAAAACCACTTTGCGTGTAGGGGAGGTACCCAAAAAAAAAAACTTGATTTTATTTTACCACTTTGTCGACATGATTAATGAATACATATGCCAAATTACAGCTGTCTAGTACTAACCGTCTCCTGGCTAAGCCGCGAACAGACAGACAGACGGACATGGCGAAACTATAAGGCTTCCTTGTTTACTACGGAACCCTAAAAATGTGGGTCTGCAAACCCACTAACAGCACTATCTTATATTATGTATCTATTAAATTAGTAGTCACACTAACAATCATACATTTTGTATGTTAAAAAGAGGTGATTTAGCCTATTTCACATTGCTCGGATTATGTTAGTTTACATTTAGAATAAGATCTTTTTGTTAACTTGTATTAACCTTTCTGTTTAATAATCAACTTTAAAAATCAATCAAATCAATACCTTCTCATCACAATAGGATTTGAAATCTATCATGACGTATGAACGTAAACGAAGCAACAAGGGATCGCACCAGTTGGCGTTCTGTAGTTTCTGCCCCATGGAAAAAGTTGGTATGTGTAATTTTTCACACAGCCAAGTGAAGTCATCCATTTGCCAGACTCCCTTCATACCGATCACTCCCAATTCATAAAATATGATCCATCATTTACCACCATTATTACGTTTTAAATTCCCGGCACAAATGTCAACGTATCAAGCCGATATTTTTGCAGCTTTAAAAAAAATTTGGTCGCACCACAATTTTTTGCGCCAATGCATTTTTAAAAAGCTTTGACTCGGGACTTTTTAACCAATCCAATCAATATATTCGAAATCGTATTCTATGTTATTTTTATTGTGTTTCATGTTTCACATTTTTAGTTATTATATATTTTTTGGGCACCAAAAACCTCCAAAAACCTGAAAATATATTTAATATTTACAGAAATAGACTATTGTTCTTATTAAAAACTTATGGACGATGCAGTAATAAAGTAAACATTACCAAATCGAAAACAAAAACGTAAAAGATGGAGGGATACGAGGAACGGACTGAAAAAGGGTTTCATACATTTTTACACTTAATTTTGATCCTGGAAACTTTAATAGAATTTAATTACCCACTGAACACTAAAAAAGCAAAAGGTACCGTTACCAAATGTAAACTAATTTAACATCCACATCAAAAAGAGACTCCATTAGACAAAGGTGACATTAAACTCACATAGCTAGACACACATCTAGGTATGTTAGTTTCTTTAAACGTGGTACTAATTAGAAACTTGGTCCTCAACAGAAACTGCAATGCATAGCGATAGTAGCCAAGTTTCTTTAGTCAAACTTTTACACATTACTGAAATAATGTTCAACAACACTTTTTTTGCCGGAGTTTCGGAACGGGGACAATATTAATAGGGTTAAAACTTGGCGTTTTGTGCTGTAAATGTGTATATGTATTAGTAAATTAATATCGCCTTTATGTAAGGTAACTTAAATGTGGCCATTACGTTGTAAAAAGTGCAACTTACGATGTTAAAAGTTGCAATAAAAAAGACTTGAAAGAGTCTTTGAAAAAAAATGAAAATGAAAATTTGCCTACCTAACCTTTTCCCAACTATGTTGATGTTGCACCTGAATACCAGAATTTAACAAGGAGTGACTGCCTATCTGATCTTCACAACCCAGTCATTGGGTAATACGATACCCCTTGGTAAGACTGGTTGTCTTTCGGGCTTTTGAGGACCCGTAACGACTATCAAAGATCCACGAATGACAGCCGGGACCAACGGTTTAACGAACTTTCCGAGGCACGGATGGGTCTCGGTATGTAAAGATGGTCACCCATCCACAGACAAACCGTGGCAAGCGTAGCTTAACCTGATGGATCGAACCGTGCGACTGGTAATACTTAGCCACAAGCCCCTCAATTCGAGCCTCAGAAAATATAAAGAGAAAATGTCTCATTCGAGTTGGTAAAACATTTACGTTAACTTGACTGGATCGGAAATAGAAATAGTTCTGAAATACATACAACTTTCTAGTGATGCAGCAGACTTGTAGCCGTTACACCGCCACATACGAACTACGCATCAAAGACATGACGTCACACAAATCCTGCATCGCGCAATTAGAGTTTACCCCGCGAACGACATATATAAGACCATCAATCATCCATCGGGCAGTTGCCCGCCAGACACGACACCCGTCTAGTCGGAGAATCCACCCTTTTCTAAAAAAGAGGATGAGTGAACTTTACACCCTGTGCGTCATGCCTCTAAAGACTTATTCTACTTGCGAATATTATAAACAAAACAATAACCTCAACATACAAAGGCTTGACAACCCAAGGTCTCTTGCAAAAGAGCACAGTAAGTGCCTTTATTTACCGTGTCTCCTACCGCAAACACATGCAACAAACCAGAGTACACTGTCCTACAATTTACAAACACTCCAAGCACAGATTCACAAAACAATTATAGCACGTTCACCATGTATTCACGACAATGGCTGAGGTTTTGCAACATCAAGAGCAGGAGATTCGTGAGTGTGCCTGTAAATAACGATCGGGCCATGAAACTGGATGACGCTATTAGACGATAGTAAAAAACTATATGGGGGACGCAATTATGGGTTTTTTATATGGGTTTGTAAGTACTGGCTACCGAAGGGACTGCTTGATGGGTACAACGTATATCGATCGATCTGCATGGCCCCGCTGCCCCGCTGCTCACGGAAATGACAGAGGCAGAGAAGGTCATTTAATTTCCTTAGAAGACTATAAATTCAAAGATTTATAGACTACTGAAAAGCCATTTTTCAGGTGTATAGTAAAAATAGAATAACTATTTGCCATCTGTAGTGCTGTTCTTTGTAATTTTTTTGTTAATTTAGACCTAACTATCTGTGTATCGTAAAGACCACACACCAATTAATAAGATAATAGGTCAGTGTGTTTTGAACTCACACAGTGACTTATTAGTATTACTGGTTAAAATGTTAGGAATATCGTATAATTTTACAATGTTCGTAAATATGTGAGCACCATGTATCATCTATCACATAATTAATTTATCTGTCATTGCTTCATTTTTCATTATTTTTACCTATCATAGTATAGTAATCTTATTCCAGGTGCATCGTCTTCACATTTTTTTTAAATTTAATGTGTACAAAATATTGTGAAAACATTTTAAAACAGTAACGGTGGAGTTTCTTTCCCATTCTTCTCCATACGAAACTACTTTTTGGAAGGGACTACTAGAACCAATTCAATTTTTTGTAAAGTTTGTCGTTCCTAAGTGCATTATAAGTGCTTGTCTTATTTGACTTTGATGACAGCCGCCAATTACATACTTAGTTCAACACAAAATTGTGCAACAAATGAACCTTAGCTTATCACTATCACCTTACACCGCAAGCCGACAACGCGTGATATTTGAACAATTTTAGTATTTGCCGTTAGCACCATAATTTACTTAGAATAATGCGTCGCTCGGAATTTCATATTGCAAGGTATTCGTATAGTTTAAGTCTACCTACTTACATGGCAAGGAACAAGTTATGTATTATCCTACGCCTTTATTTGGATCTTTCGTTTTAATTACTAAATCGAAATATTATGGTGATGGAAAATTATGATTTTGGGGATAAATTTTGTGATTTTTATATCAAATCAAATCAAATCAAATAATTTATTTGCATTATACATGTTAAAAAGGTGTTACAGGTATAAAAGGTACATTGTATTATAACCTAATGAGGTGTGCAACTGTATACTGCAATACAATCTTTTATATCCATTTTGTATTTTTAAATCCATATGGTTAGCAGCATGGACTTACAAAAGAACAATCCTACAAGATTTTGAATCCTGATTCTCCATACGAAACTACCTTTGCAAATTTTGACGTTCAAAAGTGCCTTTTATGTGCCTATTTGAAATAAATGATTTGACTTTGACTTTGATAATATTTCTTAAGTTTAAAAGCATACGACTCCCTTCATAATTCAGAAAAAGTTTCGCCCAAACATCTTACAGCTGAACGACGAAAAAAAGTAATTGGGGCGAAATTCTTGCACAAGTTACGTGAACGGTCAGGGATTAATAAAACAAATGTTCCTTCAGTTCTCTTCATCATGCTCTTAATAGACAAACTTGGAATGTTTTTGTTAGCAAAGTTGTTACAAAAGTAGAACATAAGTTTACCGTATTCAGTACCCAAACAGTACTGAAACAATATAGTTATTCTTTCGATGTTAGCTACGATAAAATGAACACGAATTTTCGATTTTAGTTTTACAATCCATTGCGTTTTATTGCTGTCGTCTCTATGACATTAGTTAATGTAACGTAAAATATTGTAATAAAACTTGAAATTTTGGTATCGTATTTCCTGTGCCTGGCCCCTTGTTTCGTATATATTTATGTTGGTACTTCCTATACACTATTTGAACTGAATTGTTTATTCGTTGAATCTTCTTAAGAAGTTTTACGGTTAGCGAAAATCCACGTAAAGCATTTCCAACGTGTTTGATGAAAACACTCATAATAGTACAAAGGTTTCCGAGAATCTGGTAGTCCATCAATGTTGTTTTCTCAACAAACCAACAAATAATGGTATTATTCCAAGAATTTCGTTAGTGCGCTTTTATTTAGTTGCGCATAGGTGAGCGCCAGTTTCTGACTTTATTTTGTTTGCTGAACTCGCAAACACTATGTTACTACGAACGCATGGCTGCTTTGTATTGGACGTAGTGAAAATTCAAACCCGGCCTGTTTGGATGTGAAGTTTGTTGATATTTAGGACTTTTTAACACGGATCAACTATTGTTGCCGTTTTGTGTTTTTTTTTAATACTTCGTGGGCCATCAAACCTCCGATGATAAGGTGCCGTAACTCAAACTCAAAGTATTTATTTCAATTAATCATTTACAGGCACTTTTGAAATGTCAGAGTCGGTCAGTTAGTCAGAAAGTTGAAGCTAGTTGCCCATTCCAAAACGTAGATCTTTATGGAGAAGAACGGGCAAGAAACTCCAAGGACTCAAGGAGTCAGGAATGAAAAGATGCTCATGTGTGACTGCTGTTTACAAGTCGAGGTGTCTGCATGCCTGGAAGAACATGTTAAACTGAATCCTTTCCAAACCTTATAGGTCTTACCAACATCACAAAACATGATATAAACTAACTTTTGTTTCGAGTAAGGCATCAATAAGACTTAAAATAATGATATCAGGCTATAACTACCAGACCTTATGCATCTGCTCGAACATAACAGGAACAAGCAATAATCACTATCACAAACATAAAAACAGTCCTTGCGGTTCTACCTATATATCTATATACAATGTGAAATTTAATTCGTTCTCTTAAGGGGTCATTGTACTCATCATTATGAACAACTTTCAGTATGGGGGCCAACCCGGAATAAGCGAAAAAAAAAATCTGCTGTTCCCTACATTATGACGAGCTATGCGAACATAAATGTATAGAAAAGCAGATTTATTTTTTCGCGATTTCAGGGTTGGCCAAAATAAAATAAGTAAAAATGTTTTTTTTTGTACATAATTATTTTTAGTACAGTACATGACTACATTAAGTCCTCTAGAGAGCGCCATATTTAATGTGACGTCACAAATAGCCTATAACCAGCGGACGATCAAGACGCTTCCAACGGTACCTCATTTATCAAATTATGATGAGTAGTTTAGAAGTTGTGAGGGAACAGATGAATGAACATACATACATACACGCACACATACCGGTAAAAATCATAACCCATATGCAGCTTCCACCACCACTTAGAACATTTATTCCGAAAGGATTTTGTGTATAATTAATACATTAATTGACATACATATAAATAAATCTATATGTTTTCTCAAGTCGTAAGAACCGTGTATTCGAATAAAGAATTCAGTTTATTATTTGTTGATGTGAAACTTATTAAATATTAATAAAAACATTTCTCAGAAGCAATCATAAATCTTAGATGCCAATAAAAATCTGTTTCAATCAATAAATTTTAATAATATAGACGTATGCAGGCAATTATGTAACCGTGACGAATTTGACGTGTACAATTGTTACAATTTAATGATTTTAATAATTATTGGCATTGCGTGTGCGATATTAAGGAAAGTTTACAATAGGCCGCATAAGTTCGGCAACATAATGACTGAAATCATTATTCTCCTAAGGCCCGGACTCCACCTAAGCGGAGACACGACGAGAGGAGAGGAGATGTGTTGGAAACAACCAATAGGATTTCGTTATTTACATAGCTCGTCTCCGCTTAGCTTCAGTGGATACGGTTGGGCATAGAAGAGAGGACACGTCACATATTTACTAAGCGCGAACAAAACAGAGATGTGAGCTGTGCCTCGCAAGCTGGTGACGGCGCGCAGCGGAGACGAGAGAAGATGTGAGCGGCGTACGGAGAGCGGTACCGCTAGTTCCTCCGCATCGCACAACCCGCCCACCGCGCCACGCCCGCACCTCATCCAACGCTCGCTGCACGCAGCTCAGCTCCACTCTAGCCAGCACTCATCTCTGCGCCGGTATAGCCAGTACGCATCTCCGCTCAGCTTCGGTGGATACACCCTAGCTGTTAAATATCTTCTCTCCTCTTCGTTTCGCACATCTCCGTTCATCTCCGTTTTACTGGAGTCCGGGTCTTATCCCAATTTTTTATCTCTTTTCTTTCCATACTACTCTATTAGTCGTCATGTCGGTAATCACCACCTTTTTAGCCATATCATCTTTCACGCAGTCCATCCATCGATTCTTTGGTCATTCCCTACTCTTGTCTCTTGAATATATGCCATTTTTTCACTGATATCCAACAATGTAAATGAGGAAGAACTTTTCTGTCAGAAAGGTTGGTTTATGAAAAGTTCGTTTTTTTAAGTTTTTTTTTTTTATTATTTATTTTCTTCTATTCTTCATAAAAGTTGTACATAATATAGTAGGTGCAATATATTTAAAGAAGAAAAATATTGTTTTTCTGAAAAATCCGCCTGTAATTGATGGTACCCAGTTTTTTGAAAACTGCTCTCTTCATAATAATTTTGAATTGTTTTATATAAATGGATGTGTGAGTGCAAAACATTACAGTTTCAGGTAACCTGTTGTCACCCATGATACCTATTTGGTTGCAAGTGGACACACTGCTTTACAAAGAAATAGTTTAGTGATCTTAATAATCGTAATATATGCGTAGTGCGTGTGCACTTTTTTTATTAGTTGCGTAGCCATTTATAATCATAATTATTAATAGTCGGAATTGATTAAGGAAGTCTATTATTGCTACAAATGTGTAGGTATACTTATTGTGTTTGACTGTGAAATCAATTTCAGGGACGGTTTTGAAATTAAACACTAGCCAGCAAACAAAAGCCGGTATTTAAATGCGTGTAGGTACCTACGCATATAGGTATTACAATTGATGATGTTAATAATTTATTATTGTGAAAAAATATTAAAATTGGTAATATGATTAATATTTTTACACACATATTACCTTTACCTACCTTACCTACCTACCTTTGAGGTACCTTTGAGGTTCTTAGAGTAAAGTGCGGGTTTTATTTCAATACGACGTTATTTCCATACATGTCCCAATAATAACTAATCCTATTACCTACTTTTTCATTACAATGTCGAAAAATATGTCAATGGCTTCTGCCTATTGTAGCAAAAAAAGTATTTCTGCGACATTTGAGTGAAAGGTCGCCCGGGAGTCGAACCCGGCACGACATAGGTCATACAATGAAACGCAGTATCCAAGTGAAGAACACAAAGTATATTGTAGTAAATATTAATATAAAAGAACACATAAAAACAATTTGCACGATTTGCCGCCAGCGTAGGATAAGATGGATTCTATTGTGATGGTTATTTGTTAGTTACGTTAGAGAGATTATAATACTTGGTTACTTTTGTCAGCAAAGAACGACAGGCCCATCGGGATGCGTTAGTTATCTCAGGTTTTTAGTAGCGTGACGCGAGTGAACGTACGATGGCCAACGCTGATAAAGCTCACGTGAACGTCCGTGCTTAAGATCGTATTTTAAATTTGCCGCGATGAACCTACGCCTCTACAAGGCAAAGCCACCTGGCTTTAGTTAATAACTATGAACTACAAAAAAAATTGTTGGCGGTAATACATGAAGTATTAACGGAAACTAAAGAAAAGGCAATATAAGCCGCGGAACCGCTATGAGATGCTTGTATCGGAGTGTGGCGTTAGGCCGCTGGTAGACGTTGGTGTTTGCCTGCCCCAGGCGGCAAGGCGACACGCCGCTGGGAGGTGCTCGCTGCTGCTGCTGCCTCAGGGTCCTCCGCAGAGCCGCCCGCTTCGCCTCATAGATACCGGGACGCGGTAGTCGGTCCCGCGCGGACAGCGATGGCGTAGCGCTGGGTAGTGCACCACCCTGGCAGTATGGCTGTGGACGGTAGGTAAGTTGGTGGAGCCTAAAGAGGCCTCTGTTTAGATCCGAAATAAACATCATTTTAGACCTGAAAGAAAGGCGAAATTACGTAGGGGGGCTGAGTGATAGTCGAATACTCACATGTTGGTACGGAGAATACCTTTTATGGGAAGAATATCCCGGTCCCTGGGAAGAACCTTAGTAAGTACTGCTATACTGCAACGTGTCTGTTCACGAAAGAAAATGCACAGGGGAAGAAATTGTAGAAAGTCAATTCAGATATTCAAGTGACCCTGGGTAGCTGACGACTGACTTCAAACAAACGTGATTCTTTTTTTTCTGCTTCGAAAAAACCGAATTCAAAAATGTGTCGTGACAACATTTTACAAATAAAACATATTCGGCCTTTTTCGCGTGTAAAGAGGCCTATTTGGCAGCGGAATGCTGCTCTATGCAATATTGGTCTACATATTAATTATATTTAATTTAGTCTACCTAGCACTAAAACCTACTTAAAAAAGCATTATTATGTATCCTAGAAACACTAGTGCGATTAATGTGAGGTCGAGTGAGACGTGAACCAACCCAATGAGGTCATAGTTCACTGTATAGATTGCGGAAAGCAGCAAAACTTTAGCTTGGTATTATCGCAGAACGAAATGTTTGTTACCAAATAAAAATAAAATCGGAGAACTGAATAAAATAATATCTAGATACATAATATGTAAGCTTATAGTTTTAAATTAATATCTAATAATAATATGTAAAATGTTTACAAAAAAGGAAGGAAAAGAATCAAAAAATTCTTCCGCATCGCTGTCAACAGGAAAAGTCCCAAAAACGCTGGGAGCATTGCCACGTTGTATAAATTGCCGATTTTGACCGAAAAATAGGCCAGCCCTCTGGTCACGTGAAGAGTCGACCAACCGCTTGGAGATCTCTCGAACAACCAAGTGAGCACTCGGACCCCGTGGCCCAAATTTTTCGAGCCCAAACGGCTCGAATATATAACTTCCAATAACATTGGAAAATAAAAATGTTGTTTTTCTCTGGAGGATGCTAGTTTAATTAAGGGGTGAACCCCTTTCAAGTATTGACATTACTACTGACAGAGTGGTGGTTAGAATAATGATGTGAACTAAATATTTTAATCCGATATTCCCACGGGATTGAGACTTATGCGGGTGAAACCGCGGGACGCAGCTAGTGTTAAATATTGCGAGAAAATAAAGGATCGTTTGAGTGTAAGGGCTGATTCATACTGCGCAAACTTATTGTAGGTGTAGAGGCCGCCTTAGTATAGTAAAGGTTTTCGTACGTTGACTGTACACGCATAACCTTCTGAGTCCAACTACATTTTATTAGTTCTTATTAATGAGTTCTTATAGTTCTTATTTCCTTGCATATGACAGATTATTGGGCAGGACTTCATTAATCAAGATTGTTGTGTCCGACAACAATCCAACCCTGATTTAGATCAAATAATATATTATAATATTACGGAAGGAGATAAGAATCTTATATTTAATATATTGGACGTGAAAATTACAGCTCTTGTTAACAATGTAGTGTCAAATTTTGAATAAATTATAGTAATAACGACATGGTCTTGCGCTTGAGTTGTTTTATTTTTCTTGCCTAATTTGACCTTAATTATTATGTTTTACTTTCAAAGCCATTTAGGTAATATTTTAATGTAGAACAGATGATTATCTATTCTGAGATATCTGAGGTAACCTCTTGTTTTAGTGACCTTTTGCTTTAAGATATATTCACATAGCTTTCTAAAAGATGTTTTTTTGCAGAGGAGGTGCACCGCCCTACATATTTATGGGGAAATAATACGGCCCCATTCAAAGTCAAAGTCAAGTAATTTATTTCAATTAGACACTGTTGAACATCAAGATTTTTTCAAAAAAATTGAATTGATTCTAGTCGCCTCTTCCCAAATGAAGTTTTCGTTGGAGAAGAATGGGCAAGAAACTCCATCGTTTCTCTTTTAGTAGATCTTTTGAAATGAAATATTCCATTATTAAAAGAGTGTTTTATGAAAGCATTTGCACTGTAGTTTTGTAACACTAAATGAAACTGTTCAACTTTGTCATGGACGTTGTTTTGAAAATGTATGAAAAGCTGGAATAAAAGTTTGCGGCCCATTCAGCACATGTTACAGGCCTTTATAATACATAGAAGCTATTAAAGTTAGAATGTTTATTTCACAGAGTAAAAGTTGCAAGCTAACGGTTTTGTCAAAGGACCGGATAACGAAACAAATATCCTAGGGCAAAATGGCCTGAGAGGTAGTGACCTCACAGATTTAGAAACAATACAAAATGTACCCTTTGACTTTGTACATTTTTTAATGACTTTTCAGTAAAAAACAGACATTGAAATGTGAAAAGGTAGGTACGGTCAACCGTCCGTCAGTACTTAGTAACAGTTAAAATACCACAACGTGGGCTAGAGAACTTGAAGAGATTTGAACAGTAGTTCAACTCTATCCGCTTGTACTTTTGAATGCATCTTGTCCGGTTTAATTAAGGGTCACCCTCTTGCCGGATATATTGCTTTTTACAAGCTCTTCTTTACCTTGCCTTGTTTATAACAATAATAATCTGTCTTTATTCATTAATATGAGACAAACATGCAGAGTAACTTAATAATAAGCCCAGGATAGACAAAAAAGTCGACGTTTGACGTTTGATTAGTTCCGATTTCAGGCGCGTGCAGACTTATCTTGCGCGCCCTTTATAAGATTTTAAAAAATGTAGTATGATTTAAAAAAAACATATTACGTCAGTATTTTGTAACAAAGGTTTGTTTTTACGTAATTACAGAGCGTTGAGAAAGTGGCATTTGTGGAAGAGGTCATAGTAGTACAAATTCATCTTTTCGAGTCGATGGTAAATGAAAAAAATTAAATTATATTAAATGAGTTCGGCCTAAACTACAAAAAAATATCACACATATCCTAAGGGAATGTGTGATTTTTGTCTATTTTCAAAAATCTATATAAATTCGATAAGTGGGCTATGTTAACATTCCCGGATCAATGAATATACAGTTGAAATCGTTCCTAACTACTACTCACTTTTTGTCACTTAGTATTATTTACCCGTCGATTCTCACGTTAATGTCTCGGATATACTTATCTTAAAAGCATTGCACTAACATTTCGTGTGACACATTCAATGAGATCGGACGATTGCTTTGAGATAAAGCTTTGTAGGTATTCATTGAAACAGATACACATGTACATACATGTGGTTAGAAGGTACGGTAAAACATGATTATGTAGGTAAAATTGGTGTGTATATTAGATTGTTTTAATGGTTGAATTTGCACTTGTAATTCGCCAAAAAATAGGGTAGTTGCGTTTGCAGTTTCCTGTAATAAGCTAAGAAAAAGTACGCCTATTGACCTAGCTCCTTTGGCGCCTTTTAAGATAGAACTCAATGAGAATGCTCTTTTAATCATATAGGATAGTTCATACTTATTCCATGTATAGTACTTACTAATTCCATACTGCCATGATAGTACATACTAATTCCAGACTTCCATGATAGTACATACTAATTCCAGACTTTCATGATAGTACATACTAATTCCATACTGCCATGATAGTACATACTAATTCTATGCTGTCATGTCATTATTCTAAGGTAGCCATCTTGTTTTTAACTTTGGGTGACCGAGCTCTGCCCGAGGGGAAATACGGAGAAAACAAATTTTCCCAGTTAAGAGATCTAGCTGGATCGATTTTGCCCCCGTTAACCCCTATAATGCAACTTTCATCGAAATCTTTAGAGCCGGTTTCGATAACGTGATTACAAATATATATACTTTTAATAGTATAGGATAGGTTACTTAATTCTTTGTCTACATCTGGATTATTAAAAATAACAATAGATAAAAATAAAAAATATAAGTGGTTGTGTAGTCATCATAGTTTATTTCCTGATGTAACGGAAACGAATTAAACTCATTATTAAGTTGTTAGGTTTTATCCTAATAACATAACAATTTACTAGCAATTATCTTAACTCAAATTCTGGAATATTACCAAAATTTTATTTAATAACTGTTAATTTTCCTAACGGAAGCAAATACCACAATAAATAAATCTTTTAATTATAGTTTTTATATGAGTCTAAACATTCAGCAACGCTATTTAATAATTATAGTTTTTATATGAGTCTAAACATTCAGCAACGCTATTTAAGGCATGAATAGCAGATATCTTTTACACAATTTTTGCTAATGCTACGGAACCCTTCATCGTGCGTGGTCCGACACTCACTTGGCCGATTTTTTGATTAATATGTCGCATTGACTGGTACATTAAATAGGGCCCTGGTTGGTCTACCGTAAGCCCCTGGGTCGTAGGATAATACATCGATGCAACTTCCAATAATTACTCTCAGGTGGCGCCACACGTTTCAGGAGTATGCAGATTCCAATGAACCAGGAGGATGTAGCCATTTATACGTTAATATTATTCGGCGTGATCTAATCTCGAGCTATAAATCGATGGCCGTTCAACATAATTGATTATGATGGTGCACGGACTGGATTGCTCGATATTGGTTAACACCTAATCTAGGTAACAATTGTGACGGCGTGGGAAGCTAGTGTGATTGGACAGTTAATTAGAAAATACTCTAATAATACGTTAGTGGAGTGTTCATAATAATAGACGACATTAAAAATCAGTAGCTGGGCGACCAAACTCTACTCTGGTGAAAATAGAGAATGCTCATTTAATAGTACAGGATAGTTCATACTAATTCCACGCTGCTATGATAGTAGGTACTTACTAATTCCATGCTGCCATGATAGTAGGTACTTACTAATTCCATGCTGCCATGTCATGATTCTAAGGTTACCATCTTATTCTGTTCTAAACTTTGGGCGACCGAGCTCTGCTCGGGTGAAAATACGGAGATATCGAATTTTCCCAGATAAAAAAAAAATGCTGTTTCATAGAAAAGTGCAATACCTACGCGGTAAAAATGTATGGAACAGGTGATATTGAATTCGTCACGAGTTTAAAATTATTCGGGTAATTAAAATGCATGTGAAGAAAAGTCGTTAATATTTTAGATTTTCATAATAAGAAAAATACCAAGATAATAAATAATAAGTTGTCTTTCATTGGACAGCATAACAGAATATGACAGTAGTAATCGATACCTTGCTTTGTTATTTTCTTTTCTTCTCCAAACATGAAATTCATTGTTTGTGAATTTTAAACAATGAAACAAAATGACATCGTCACTAAATTCATTAGTGAACAACATTATTTGCCATTCTAAAATTTTGAATTAATCGAATCATTTCGTTTGATACGTACCCAAAACTTCACTAATTACAATAACCACGTTCTAATAATTTTGTAAGCCACAAAGATTATATGTTTGTAATATTGCCACACCAGGAATCAGTAAGGCATTCTAATCGATCTATGCCCACGTCGATATTACGTTACTCTTCGCACACCGAGCTACAAGTCACCCACTTATTATGAAAATTGATGGATTTCACAATACGACCCCTTGTACCAACCTACCGACATGAATGCCCGCACACATGCTGAATATCAACGTGTTTACTCCCATTTTCTATTATGAATAAAGCCCGCAAACCTGCGTGATGGTATTATCGAATTTCCCATCATCGATAAACCCTTTTACCTAAATAGCATATTGAGAATTCAACTCCGTCCCTACAGAACGTCAACGGATCATTTTCTCCTACCAACGGTTAAATGTTCGAGATCAGGTAGCCTTATGAGTCCGGTATAAGGGACTCAGATGTTCTTTGAAAGTTATAACGTCATAATAGATCTCAGGTATCAGCTGTGCGCTTCAAAGGGTAGCCTGAGATAACGAGGTACCTATTCATTTGTTAGACTCGCAGAATCTAAAGGTTTCTATGTAATAATCGGCTGCTGCTTCAGCGCTTTACGTTATCTTATTTCATATTGAATTGAGGAATTTCTTGAATACCATATAATATGGAAAAGAAATTCAAAAATAAAGCTGTACAATGTTCCTAGATTTCAGTGTAATCCTTTAAAATGTTTTACTCGTGATTTTCCCATTAAAGGTCGTATTTGTGTCAAGGCACAAACCCAAAACATGTTGGACAATGAACCATGTTATGTCTGTTACGTATAAGACGCAAAGATCAGTAAAATGTAACAGTACAGACAGCACGCGTAGCATGACAACAATAGAAACGGGTTTTCAACGGGTTTTGTCGATGGAAGAATAGACAAAATGACAGATTGTGATTGTTTATCTGTCATTTTGTCTCTTGCTCCGTTGACAAAACCCGTTTCTATTGTGGCCATGCTGAGCATGCAAGTTAATATGAAAGTATTTTCATTCTACTTCATTGTGTTAGTTCGTTTTCAATACTTAAGTAAAGAAATTCGTTAAACATAATGTTTAATTTTGTCATGTACGAGTATTTAATCATACCTCTAATAATGCCCATTATACGTTCCTAAAAATGTAATGAAACACTGTAATATAATGATTGCGCTTCTTTTTGTGAACCTCAAATACTTCCTATTTTTTGGTCCTAAAACTATAATTATATTCCTATACTATTAAACGAGCAGTATTTGTATATAATTATATATATTTGTAATCACGTTCTCGAAAACGGCTCTAAAGATTTCAATAAAAGTTGCAATATAGGGGTTTACGAGGGCGAAAAATTGATCTAGCTAGGTCTCATAGCTGGGAAAATTAGTTTTTCCGTATTTTCACCCGAGCAGAGCCCTGTCACCCAAGGTTTAGAATAAGATGGCTACCTTAGAATAATGACATGGCAGCATGGAATTACTAAATACCCTACTATCATGGCAGCATGGAATTAGTATGCACTATACATGGAATTAGTATGAACTATCCAATACTATTATATTAATAAATGCGAAAGTGAGTTTGTTTGTTTGTAGCGCTTTCACGCTAAAACGACTGAACGCATTTGAATTAAATTTGGCACGTGAATAGACCATGACCTAGGTTAGGATATCGAATACATTTTATCCCGATATTCCCACGGGACCGAGATTTATGCGGGTGAAACCACGGGGGGCAGCTAGTACTAAATTGTCAAGTAACTGGGACACGCTTAGTTGTAGCGCTCGCTGGCCGCTGCCGCGGCACCGTTCGCTTCACTCGCTAGGTTCGCGCGCGGTTATTCACAGTTCTACTCTAATTGGTCGGGGTGCTCTAGCTTAGTCACTGCGACCAACTGTGAGAAAAGGCCAGAAAGTAAAAAAAGGCTCAATAATGAAAAACATTACCCTCCTTCTGGGGAAGTCGGGTAAAAAGGGTTCATTATTAGAAGGTCAATAACTATTTAGAGGGTCAATTCAATATTTCCCTTTAATAATGTTAATTCATGACAACAATAATTGCCTACAAAGTTCCTACGTAAACTAAATTCCCACCAATTTAGAAAATAACTTCTATCATACCAACGCGACGGTTTCCGATGCAAGCAATATGCAAGCGTTCCCAGTTTCACATTCACATTTGCCGTTTTCAGATAACAACAACATTGTTTCAACTGCAGTGAAATCAAATTGTTTTCTGATCTCTACGAAATGCGCAATTATCTGGGGAGTCAACACAACACCTAACATATGCACATTCTGCTTACCTCACTATGCAGAAATAGCATTACTGAAAGCTGACTGTGAACGCTAAAATGCAACTATTTACTGTTAGAACAAAGAATATGAATATTTTAATATGAGATGCGACATTTTACCCGCGTAAGTTGAGTATGCGAATGATAATAACGTTGCAAGTGACAGTAACTACGGTTGTTTAGGTAAATTTACGTCTTGTAAATATGGTCTTTTTACGATATTATCGCTGGAGCTTCGTTCGAGAGGAGAGTAAAATTGTATGTATACAAGGTTATTATAACGTAAAGAATGTTGATGTCGCTTGAAGTTTACAGAGTTATAGATGCTTACAACTTTACCTACAAAAGGTATCTCCTTTATATTGATTTAATTAACCAGTACAGTTATTTTGTGTGTAATTTTAGTTTAACATACGAAAGGGTTTTCCCAGCATTCTCTTAAATTAAATAATAAAATTAAAATATAATAAATAAGGCACTTTTGTGTTAAGGTGTGTCCAAATATTGAGCGGCAATCGTGCGCGGCTGACGCGCTGTGTTTGAACGACTGCCGCTCGCAAACGCCTCTGTCTACCTGCCGCGCACAAACATTTCTAAGAAAAAATCGTCACCAATTGTGTCTGGACGTATTTCTGCGGTCGTATTAAAGGCTAAGCAGATATGATATTGTCAACTGAAATGCGCGGTGTGTCTGGAATGTTCCGCGCAGTAGTGCTGCGCAAACATTCGTCGGTTTAGTTCAAACTAGAGCGTGGCAAAGATTTGTGTCCAGCAAACGCCTCGTGTTGCTACCGCGCTTTTGTTAGGACACACCTTTAGACTAATTTAAGTAATTTGTAATTTGTCTGTCCTCTGTCTAGTCTGTAACAATTTAGTATTTAGTCTTTGTGTATGGTGCTGACCATTTACAGACTGTGTTCCCAAGGGAGTCGTGAATACGTAATGTGATAAAACGATGCATAGTTAAGGGAAATTGAAGTGGTACATCGCAGACTCGGAATATTCGCCCCTAAGTACAGTCGTTTCCAACAATCCAGCATTGATTGCATCGATAAGAAACTTTGGTGACTGGGAAGATGGAAGCTGTAACTCGCAGATTATTGAAGGCGTGAGTGCTTTTGCAGGTGGTATTGTTAGTTGCGGGGAAGTTTGGAGAGATTTATGGTTTTAAAAGCGAAGTTATGTAAAATAATAGACGTGAAAATACTATTTGGGGTATCCAGAGATGCGTATGAGCGATAATACTTCCACTTAATTTACTAACAGGGTAATATTATAAATAAATCATACACCTATTTATTCTAATAATCTTTTCCCTTAAAGAACAAAGTACTAAGTAAATAAAATTGTGGTTGTCCTTATGAGAATGTTATATAAAATATGAAGATTTCAATGTTATAATTCCCATTAATTATGTAGTGGAATTCCTGAGGGATATTTCTCGACGGCATGTGAAGCCAAGGCAGAGGCCCTTGGACGGCGTTAAAACTCTGACACCAGGCTGGTCACTAACCACACGAAAAGAAGAAGATGTAGTAACCTGTACCAGGAATTCTGTTTAATATTCATTCACAAATCTAATATTTATATGATCGACACATAATTACTGTATGATGCTGAGCTTACTAACTAGCAACAAGTTGAACGATATAGTGAGCAAGTAACTATTCTGAGTTATTTCATATCGTAGCTAAATGTCGAAGTTTGGCATTCGTGACACCCCCTGTTATTAATGGTGTAGTATGAAGGTGTAGGTCGCTTGTGACGTTGTGCATTTGTTTACTTTTTATAGGAGTTTGTTGCGACCTTTGTAAATGACAGTGTTATTAATGGAAATGGAATTGAACGGGTGGCATTTGAACGCGCTAATTCCACAAATAACGAAATGGCCAATATTTGTAGAATTTGTCACGGTTGGAATTTCGGTGGATGGGTTTTAAAATCTGTGGTTTAAACAAATAATTTCGGTGTTATTCCTATACAATGTGAAATTTAATTCGTTTGCAGCCTATTAAGGGGTCATTGTACTCATGATTATGAACAACTTTCACTATGGGGCCAAGCTTGAAATCGCGAACAAAAAATCAGTTGTTCCATACATTTATGTCCGCATAGCTCGTTATAATGTAGGGATGTTGTTGATGTTGGCCGATTGTTTTTGTAAAATGACACCTTAAGAGGATGCAAATTAATTAAATTTCACATTGTATAAACAGTTTTTTTATTTTTTATTATTGTGTAGTATTTTAGAACTTAATTTGGCTATTAGAATAGTCGTATCAACTACGTCGTATAAACTGTATGTTAGGACTACATATAGGTACCTATTACTTATAAAAGTAGTATAGCTATAGCTAACATAAAGGGAGCAGGCATATTATTTAACAGACAGTTTCTGTGGATGATATATGTGATATTAAAATAAAATGTCTAATAGCTGGCTGGGCGCCATTTTAATAACTCCGCTGTTCCCAGAATATAGTGCTCACATTATTCCTTCTTCAAAGTGCAGTAAAAACTCATAATATTTATTTCAATATTGTATATAAACTGGTTATAAAAATCAGACCAACATTACTTTAATAGGATATTGAATATTAAGAAATATATATCATACTAGCTGTTGCCTGCGACTTCGTCGGCGATCCAGGATGAAAAGTATTCTATGTCTTTTTCCGAGTCATGGTCTTCCCATGTGCCAAATTTCATACAAATCCGTTCAGCCGTTTACGCGTGAAAGCGTAACAAACAACCAAATAAACAAACTCACTTTCACATTTATAATATTAGTTAGGATTCATACATAATTTCAAGTGCACTTGAAATAATACATGCAACAATGCATGCATTGTAGTCATAAAGAAAGTAAGATTCTTTATTAAATATGATCTTGCAGATAATCAATCTGCCTAGTCTTTTCTCAGGTATGTTAGGGTCGGCTTCCTGTCTAACCGGATGCAGCTGAACCAGTATTTTACATGGAGCGACTGCCTGTCTGACTTCAGCAATCCTTGCTGGATTGCTGAAGTCAGACAGGCAGTCGCTCCATGTAACAGTAGCATGTACATGTAGCTCTAGGTAACAGGATACCCCTTGGTAAGATTGGTTGTCAGACTTTTGCGCTTCGAATGACAGCCAGGACCAACGGCTTAACGTGCTTTCCGTGGCACGGAGGGGTCTCGATATGTAATGGAATCACCCATCAACGAACCGACTTTGGCAAGCGTTGCCTTACCTTCGATCGACCTGTGTGTCTTGCCGGTGCTCATAATAAAATATTGTACCGAATAATCCCATTTCCAAATAATATTTCAAATACACTCGAGAGCAATGAATCCGGGTCACTTAAAGAATCCTAAAAATCTCGGAAACTAAAAATGCTAGGTTAATGCAATAAATTGTATTTAATAGACAATGTAATACTCCTTAAATAAAGGTATTAAAACTTCTTAGTTATTGTAAAGTTATATCATAAAAAAATCAAATTTGAAAAAGGGCCACTTTCGAAGATGGAACTACGAAATTACAGCATTTGGTTTTGCTTTTGTTTGTAATCTGTCATTTATGTGGGTACATAAACCATGTTGATAGTGCTCTATATTCATTATTCAAGCTGAAATTATGTCGCTTACGCCTAAAGAATGCACCAGAATACTTACAATGCTGGAAACCGGCCGGAGTCAGCGCGATACAGCCAGGACTGTCGGTGTGTCGCTGTCAACAGTACAAAGAGTTCTCCGACGTTACGAAGAAACTGGTTCTAACCTACGCAGACCAGGAACGGGCAGAACCAGGTGTACCACAGCACGAGAAGACCGATACTTGGTGAACACCATGTTTCGAAATCGCTTTCTCACAGGAACTGAACTCACAAATCAGTTTCGACGCCTCGGAGGAAGTAACCCAAGTGCATGGACAGTAAGACGTCGGCTTGCTGAATCTAACTTAAAACCCCTTAAACCTGCAAACGGCCCTAAACTGGAGCGTGGGCATCGTATTTCAAGACTAAGATATGCCCAGAGCCACGTAAATTGGAGTATTGAAGATTGGTCAAAAGTTATGTTCTCCGACGAATCAAAATTTATGCTCTACAAGCACGATGGAAGACACAGAGTGTATCGAAGACCAGGGGAAAGATTCAAGCAAGCATGCATCGAAGAAAAAGTAGCCTACGGTGGTGGGTCTGTACTTGTGTGGGCCGGAATTTCTTCTGAAAGTCGCACAGAGCTGGTGATCATAGAAAACGGCTCTTTAACTAGCGTAAGATATGTGGAAGAAATCCTCAATGATCACGTTGGTCCATTTATGGTCAATTTAGGTGAGGATGCTATATTTATGCATGACAATGCCCGACCTCATACAGGTAGGATTGTGAATGACTACCTTCAAGTGATGAACATTACTCGTATGGAGTGGCCAGCGCGCAGCCCGGATATCAACCCGATCGAGCATGCTTGGGACGAGCTAGGCAGATGCGTAAAACAACGAAACCCTCCCCCAATCACGCTTCGTGAGCTCAAAATTGCTCTCACAGAGGAATGGGAGAATATTCCCCAAAATCGTATAAGGAACTTGGTGTACAGCATGCCAAACCGCGTAAACGCAGTAATGGAAGCACGAGGAGGCAATACGAAGTATTAAAATTCAAGAAAATCGTAATAAAGTTCAAAAATTTCATGTTTCCTATTTTTGTTTTAAGGAGAGATCAGCAGTTTTTTTCTTTATGTAATTTTGTGTTAATAAAATGTATGGTGACTCATATTTTTTTTACTTTCATTTAAGGAGTATTACATTGTCTATTAAATACAATTTATTGCATTAACCTATCATTTTTAGTTTCCGAGATTTTTAACATTCTTTAAGTGACCCGGATTCATTGCTCTCGAGTGTATACTATAAAATACGTAGATACTATAAAATCATATTCGATGGAAAACCAATAAACATGTTAATAAGACCTTTACGTAATATAATTCTAGATTTATTCCCCAATCTATAAGGGATCAAAAGATACTGCCAGGGTTCTATAGCAATATCAAATTAAGTCAAGGAATTTTCTTATCTAACCGAAATTAAGTCTAGATCGGGATTTACTAACTAGGTACGAGTACGTTTAGTTCTGAGTGGGCTAAATATTAAGGTACAATTGCACCAGACGTCGGTAGAAACTATATGTATTGCGACTTTTGGAGGTTATTTTATTGCGCCTCTTGTATATAATGTAATGATTACATTTGAATCACATCATTGGATTTGAATTTAGCAGCTACTTTGATTTCACTATAGAATTCAAAGTATGGAATTGAAATGTAGGTCTTTAGGAAATTGGCATCATCACATTTTATATTTGGGTTGAAATAAAATAGCCTTCACGAGTGGCAATACATATAGTGCCTACGTCTGATGCACTTTGGGCAATTAGCCCCGCTACCTTGCTTCAAATAGCTATTTGCTTAAAGGGTAAAAATAAATTAGCTAGCGAAACTCGAGAAATGTGATGTGTTTCCGTATTTAAACATATTAACAAAAAAATCTTTAAAAAAAATTGGGGTGACGACCGCTGGTAGTATATACTTGAAGTATCAATTGAGAAATTTTTAATTTTTTAATTTTTTCATGTTTAGTTATCGATACCCATCACGTCTGTGAAGTTTACACAAAAAAAAATCATAGAATTCTTATTGGTTTTCCTGTAATCTATGAGGATAGAAATATTTTCAGGATTTAAAAAAAAAATTGGTTCAGTAGTTTCGGACATACGGGAAATGGTACATTTTCATGTATTTTCTTAAATAACTATAAAACTGTTCATTTATAATAAAAAAGATATGTTCACATTAACCCTTTCATTTGATATGTCACACGGTACAGTTTGCAAAACTGTGACATATCATTGAGGGCGTGTTTTTATAATCGTATAAAAATCGTTTCATGTTATTAAAGAAAATGAAAATTGACCAACCTCCCCCCTCTTATCTACGGAATAGTTCTATATTACAGGAAATTTATAAGAAATCTATGGTCTTAAAATATCAAAATCTCTATGTGCATACAAACTTACATTTGCAGTTGAAAAACATGTTCTCCTTTACATTCCGTATAGAATAACACGTTTTTCAACTACAATGTTAAGTTTGTTGTTGGGATAAATTCATCCCAACTACGGAACCATTGTGCGTGGTCCGACACGCACTTGACCGGTTTTTTAATATTTTATAATTTTTAGATATTGATTCCCATTAGGTACGTATGCGGAGTTTCGCTATATAATTTAACTCGACCCTGTAAGTTTGCACTAAATACCTATGAGGGAAGATGCGAGCCCATCAAACCGAGAAACTATCGTAAGCTATTCGTGATATTGATTTATTAAAATCAAGCACTTAACAATATTAATTACAATCAGCCCGTTGGTTACGATCTATTAGAAATGCGATTGTCGTGACAAACAAGAGCTTGTGAAGGCAAACATCACGAGGTTTCCTCATTCCTACATAATTATGTCTTATAACGAGTTCAAAATTGACAAGATCGAGTTATAATATCCTCATAAACTTAGAAAGAACTAAGCGTACATAAACATACAATTTACTACAAAGTCTTTGGTGTATATTCAATGATTTTAGTGAACCCACGTTTGAACTTGACTATTACAATGATTTAAAAAGTTGAAATATTTTACATTCATTAAATTGTGTGAATAAGTATCACACAATTATTCAGAAGACCAATTCTCGTACTAAACGTTCAAATTCAAGTCCCAATCTGTCAAAAATGCTGGTAAATTGATTGTATTTTTGACAGATTGCTAATGAGACTAGAATGCGGACGTTCTTAAAAATTACGGGTATTGCCCCTCAGTTTTCTGACTAATCACTCCCAATTTCGTGATAGTACCTTATTATATTTCCTAACCGGGAAAACGTAAATCAAGCGTATTACACTGTAGAATCAAACCCCAGCCATTGAAGCAGATAATAATTTGTTTTACTCAAATCTCAGGCTTAATATTATTATCTGATCTCGATCCCAAGAAATCACTGGGGTATGAAAACAATTTAATCATGGAAGGCAGGAAGACTACCCTTGTATTTAAAGGCAGACAATCCTTAACGACCTCAATACCTATATTATATAATATTATTAGCAAAGGCACAGTATAGATAAGTAACAGTATTATACTGTTTTCATAGAAAACGGCCGAAACGACACGCTCGCTCGATCAGTACGCAACAGTTTCGACTGGCGACGCGGAAGTTTTATTTATCGAGCGGTAGATAAACCTTCCGAGTCATTGCCGAGACATAATACTATTACTTTATTACACTGTGGCAAATGCCTTGATCCGGGATTATTTGCCTTTAGACAGAAATCTGGACTAAATAAGATTATGTATAGAATTTCCGATGATACTGAGAATTGTCTATTAAGACTTAACTGTATAATTACTTATGTAATTATCATCTCAAAGACATTAATTTTACGAATCTGTACACATGTGTAGCCAGAGAGGCACTAATATTCAGAAAATCGACACTATGTGAATTTGCCGTGTTAAGCTTCGTGCAGACCAGCGCGACGCGACGCCGCGACGCGACTCGAACAATACAATTTCTAAGAAAACTTAACGGTATAACAATAACCGGTGTCGCGTCGCGCTGTCGCGTCGCGCTGTCGCGTCGCGCTAGTCTGCACGAAGGTTTTTACTCATTTCATATAACTGTCAAAGAATGAGTTGTGATGTGAATAAACGGATACTTTAAGTTGATAGTCAATTTGCTTATGTAGCAATTCATTTCCCTGAAACTACATTAATACATGTTGTTTCGCGCATGGCCTTTTAATATCTTGTATACAAGGACATCCTGGATTTCTACGTAGATAGAAATAGATGACATAATTACTTACGACTTGTCTTGTTCTTGTTATAAAATAAATATTAAATAATAAATTAATTCAATTATAATTTTTTTTTTTTTTTTTAATAAGAAAATTATTTAGTATCTTGACTTAGCACACGAGGTTGTCGACATGTGGGAAGTGGACTCTACAATCATTGTACTAATCGTTACGGTAGCGGAGAGTCTCGACAAACACCTCAAGAGGCTCTCATTGCGCGGATGGGTCAAGGACTTGAATCAGAAAGCAGTAGGTACTCTAGGAGACGGCACGCATAGTGAGGAGCTTCCCCTCTCTACAGCCCTGGCCACCAGTTCCTGATGCTGATGGGCTACTATTTTTTATATTTTTAAATGATGATTTTTTTAATATTTATTTTTGTTTATAAAAATACTAGCGGCTGCCCGCGACTTCGTCTGCAATCCGGGATAAAAAGTATGTTATGTCCTTCTCTAGGGCATGGTTCACTCATGTGCCAAATTTCATCCGAACCCGTTCAGCCATTTTAGCGTGAAAGCGTAACAAACAAACAAAAAGACTCACTTTCGCGTTTATAATATTACTACCTACCCTACCTACCCTACCTACCCTACCTACCCTACCTACCCTACCTACCCTACCTACCCTACCTACCCTACCTACCCTACCTACCCTACCTACCCTACCTACCCTACCTACCCTACCTACCCTACCTACCCTACCTACCCTACCTACCCTACCTACCCTACCTACCCTACCTACCCTACCTACCCTACCTACCCTACCTACCCTACCTACCCTACCTACCCTACCTACCCTACCTACCCTACCTACCCTACCTACCCTACCTACCCTACCTACCCTACCTACCCTACCTACCCTACCTACCCTACCTACCCTACCTACCCTACCTACCCTACCTACCCTACCTACCCTACCTACCCTACCTACCCTACCTACCCTACCTACCCTACCTACCCTACCTACCCTACCTACCCTACCTACCCTACCTACCCTACCTACCCTACCTACCCTACCTACCCTACCTACCCTACCTACCCTACCTACCCTACCTACCCTACCTACCCTACCTACCCTACCTACCCTACCTACCCTACCTACCCTACCTACCCTACCTACCCTACCTACCCTACCTACCCTACCTACCCTACCTACCCTACCTACCCTACCTACCCTACCTACCCTACCTACCCTACCTACCCTACCTACCCTACCTACCCTACCTACCCTACCTACCCTACCTACCCTACCTACCCTACCTACCCTACCTACCCTACCTACCCTACCTACCCTACCTACCCTACCTACCCTACCTACCCTACCTACCCTACCTACCCTACCTACCCTACCTACCCTACCTACCCTACCTACCCTACCTACCCTACCTACCCTACCTACCCTACCTACCCTACCTACCCTACCTACCCTACCTACCCTACCTACCCTACCTACCCTACCTACCCTACCTACCCTACCTACCCTACCTACCCTACCTACCCTACCTACCCTACCTACCCTACCTACCCTACCTACCCTACCTACCCTACCTACCCTACCTACCCTACCTACCCTACCTACCCTACCTACCCTACCTACCCTACCTACCCTACCTACCCTACCTACCCTACCTACCCTACCTACCCTACCTACCCTACCTACCCTACCTACCCTACCTACCCTACTAAAAAGTATCCTATGTCCGTCTCCTGGTTCTAAGCTACCTCCCCACCAATTTTCAGCCAAATCGGTTCAGCCGTTCTTGAGTTATAAGTGGTGTAACTAACACGACTTTCTTTTATATATATAGATTATACAAAACAATATATGTATTGTAAATGAAAAAAAGGAAATAGTAATTAGGTATGATTTCTTGTTTAGACTTTCTTCAATCGAATATACTATTCGTACTTCATCTAGTTGAGACCTGAACTACACAACGTCACGCTCCTCGCTTACCCCTTTTGGTGTTCTAAAATTCTTGCGTCTTTTTCATAGACTTTCCAATAATAACGACTACTGCACCCCTGACCATTTTATACGTCATCATCAATAAACTCTACCGTTTTACAACCTGAAACTAATATATTTTAGCCATTTTATTGCTCCAGGGACAGGTCCTGTGACCCTTAAGGCAGCCTGAGCCATGGATCTTCAGTCAGCAATTCAGATCGTCAAATCGATCGCTAATATTTACGACTACCCGCATTTTTCATATTTCTCTCACTTTCACAGTTCTATTCATGCAAGCTTTGCGATTTCCGAGACCCTACTCCTAACTTTCGGGGACCCGTATTTGCTTTTAAGCGTTGCACATACATGTAGAAAAGCTTGGTTCCACTGCTGTTTTTTTACGAGTCATTTTATTTTTTCTTTAGGAGTTTTCTTATAAACTCCTGTACCTTCCATGGTTGGATTCCCTGTAATACGTAAGAAAAGAAAGAAAGAAAGAAAAAGAATTTATTTTGCACAAAATAAAAGCACATTACAAAATAAAAACAAAATACAAAACCACTTTACAAATTAAGTACAGGTAAGCCATACTTTAGAATAAACTTTTACAAACACTAGAGTTTTATTCCAAGGCGGATATCAGATGACCACATGGCTCACAAAAATATAATTTTAAATTAACTTTATCGTTCTACAAGTATATCACGCGCACAATATACCTCGGCAATAACATACCACCAATTCCAAAGGGCCATAAATGAATGATTATGTTCCAAATATGGCCGCCTATATGGAATGATATCTACATAAATATACACATTAGTACAGCTATTCTCGCTAATATCGTGCTCAGTTGACAACTACCGGCATGGAATGATCACGACATTATACACAATAGGATTCCGTAATGTGATCTCATTTATTTCACGTGTAGTCTAATAACTCAACGGTTCTACATTCAAGGTTATTTTGAGCAAATAATCTGGAGAAATAATGTTTTATTATGTTTTTGTTGGTAGCTTTTTATGGGTCTAGATTTCCGAATTGTTTCGATTATGGCAAAATGTAATTTGTTGGCCAAAAACATCCGCGTGTCGGAACAAAAGAGATTCACAAGAAAAACCAAAGACCGTATGAAAAGGGGATCAAAAAATAAACAGTCTTGTAGTCACTTTGGGTGATGATTACATAGACAGGTTTTTTATCGATCGTAGATCATATTTAAAGGATTTAATATCGACAAAAAAAAAAAAAAAAATGCGACACAGAAACAGAAAAATAAAAATTCTGAAGTCCGGTGAGAATTTCCCATGATTTTTTAATAAACCTCTCCTCCTCTCTAAACTGTAAATAATTACAATTGCTGAACATAAATGGGGGTGTTTCGAGAAGCCTTAGGATAGAGCATTCTAAGGTTTTCTTTTGGTCATCATTTCATGGGCCACCCTGTATATAAAACTCCTTCAAACATAGCATTAAGTGCAGGCCAAACTAGGAACGAAGCGGAACGAAGCTAAGTTCGTTTAGCTTTCCTCCGAGTCTTTTCATACTTCGGTTACGAACCGCGTACGAACTTAGCTTCGTCTGACTCGAAAAGTTTTATATGATTACAGTACATTATAGTTTTTTGTCATATAATGTAAAAAATCAATCGTTCTAGTATTTTATGGCATAGCTATATCCTATTCTTCAAAACAGCAGCTTATCTTTTTATTAAATAATTAAGATTATTTTCTTGCCTTTATTAAATAACACCAGCATACAAAGTTAAAACTCAATTTATTTTTAAGAATACAAAATGAACGGCATAAAGTTACTATATAAATAAAACCATTATGAAATTAAGCAAAGCAAAGTTGCCGGGGAAACTTTGAGTAAAGATAAATTTAATCAAAACTAAATAGAATAACAACTGCCTAAGGGGTTGGCCTCAATTTTCTTGTATCAAGAATATTCAAAAATAGGGTTTAGATCTACAGCAGGACTTGTGAAAGTATATAAAAGCTAGAAATATTATTTATAATTTATATATTTTTTTCAATTTATTTTTAGTAATTTTGTTCTGTTCAATGTTAGCCTCACGCAATTATGGCTACGCCTTATGTCAACTGAACTGAGTTGGCTAAATAACAGTGAACTGCTGAACAGGACTCAGCCACTCTGCTGAACCTAATTTTGAAACCTATGAACGACAATGGTGATTCAAAACTATACCTAAATAATACAAAATTTCATCAATCAACTATGTTTAATATTAGGTGGGGACCTATGAAATTGGCGTTTTTTTCTCACAAATAGAGAACCTCGTCACTTCTATAATTTAAAATATTCATCAATTACTTGGTATTATATCGTATATTATATTAATGTAGGTATAGTTTATTATACCCAATAGAAAAGATTGTCTCACCATCACAAACAGAATTTATTAAGATTTTTACCCCATATTTTCGGTGTCCATCTTGAACATTGTTTCTTTTGTAAAAAAAACAAATTGACTGGACGACGCAAATCACTCTTTTTAACGTGAATCGGGTGGAGCGGAAATGAAGCGATGAATTGGGCCTCCCAAAGATAGCCCCTCTTTGAATCATCCCTTTACATCCCTTTGTGTTAGGAACTTAAAAAGTAGAAGCACTAAACAAACTTTCGGTAAGATGTTCTACCGAAAATATTTAAAAAAACCCGCACACAAAGGATTCCGTACCGTATTATAATCGAGCGAAATACGCCGAAAAAAACACGTTTCTTGTATGGAAAAATAAATATTAAATAAAGTTATAAATTAAAAAGGGTCTCTCTTTAATTTATCAAAATAAATATTAAATAAAGTTATAAATTAAAGAGGGCCGCTCTTTAATTTATAACTTTATTTAATATTTATTTTGCCATACAGAAACGTGTTTTTTTTAAATAATGCACTTTATTTATTTTTATTATTTGTTGTTATAGCAGAAATAGAAATACACAATCTATGAAGATTTCCAGTCTACCTATTACGGTTTATGAGATACAGCCCGCTGACAGACAGACATGCGGACAGCGGAGGCTTAGTCATAAGGTTCCGTTTGGCACTCTTCGGGTACGAAACCCTAAAAATAAATTGGTACAAAATATATTATGCGAACAAAAACGACATGAATTTTTATAAAATTCTACGGAAACCAATTAGAATTTACCTTTTCCGAGAAACGTTTTTCACAAGATATTACGTAAATATGTTTCGAGAAAATTACCATGCTTACCTATTTAATATTTTAATCAAGGAAACCATAATAGCGTGTCTACTGTCTATTCATCATTAATCTGTTAACCACCCGCAATTCCCGCCTAGTTACAAATTAAAACCGTAACACCATAAAACAGAGACAAATTAAACGCGTCGTTAATGAAAAAGATATTAAAAAAGTAGTTCAAATCTCATAAAAGCTTTCGTAATTTATGTTGCAAAGAGCGTTGCTATTATTAAATTGTCATTTACATTGGCGAAGCGGCAAACCCTTTTTGCACTTGTGCAGTCGGCCGCACAAACACTAACGACTTGAATATTGCCGCAGAATCTTCTGAGGATTGCGGAATTTGCATGCTAACAAGCACTGCTTCGCTTTCTTTATTAATTGCTCCAGCGGTATAGAGTGCTTAAAGTTCGTAATGCTGTGACACGTGGAAGTCGAAGTAGGTTAAATTTATGAGGTGGGTAATTTTGGAATAGTGTTGTAAGTAAGGCGTCGGGTTGGGTTGGTTGTTAGAGCGGCGGCCACCACATCAAGACCGCAGTGACGGCTGTCATAAAAATAATGGCAGCAGGGTGTGAGTTTACGGTGTCCAAAAACTGTATCTTGGAAAGGAAGAAATAAAGAAAGCATAGCGTTTATTTAGACACAGTTCGTGAAACACAAAATACAAATAACAATACAAAAAAGTGAAAATAATGTTTTTGTTTTTTTTAAACACACCAATTTACGTTCATATACAATGCCATCCATGGACATGTGACCGCCCGTATTTTTCTGAATATACATGAAAAATTACCGAAAAATAAATTATTAATTTACTTTAAAAGGGGGGAACATGAACAATTATAAAGATAGACCCCCCTTTTAAAGTTAATTTTCGGCGGTCACATACCCATGCGCGGCATTGCATACAACCTTTCAGTGCCGTCATTCGCCGGTTAGTTGCAGAGGCTATGTGGCGGTCACCGCTTTTCCAGTCGTAGCTTATTTGTAGTAAGGTCAAGTAGTGACAGTAAATAATGATTTAAACGATAGTACAACATTACATATTTTCAGTTTTGTAGTCAGTTAAAAAGTGAAACTAAAGAAAAATAATGTAGAACATGCCCCTGCAGGTTTTATGGCGGCAATGTAACAGAAGGTGAATGTGCATCTGCATATCTAAGAATTGCTCACGTTTGTACGCAGGCGGTTTGAATAAACTGCAATTCTTTCGTCTAATTTAGTACCTATAAATCTAACGAACCTGAAAGCTTCAGTACGTAAACAGTTACCCAATGATGCCTGAAAAGTGAAACCTCTATCATTAGTATAAATCATAGTCACAGATGCTAAATTGAAATATTGAACATTGTGATTGACTCGGAATCCACCAAAGCGGAGATATGCGAAGATGTGAGGAGATGTCCGAAGCGGAGACGAGAAGAGATGTTTTTCAGATAGGGTGTATCCACCAAAGTTGTGCGGAGATGCGTACTGGCTAGACTGGAGCGGAGATATGTGCTTGCTAGAGCGGATCTGAGCTTCGTGCGGTGAGCGTTGGAAGTTGAGATGACCGCACATCTCTTCTAGTCTCCGCTGCACGCTGTCGCCAGCAAACGAGGCACAGCTCACATCTCCGCTTTTTACCGCCGCCCAGCTCAATCTCGGCGAGGCACAGCCCATATCTCCACTTCGATCGCGCCATACAAATATGATACATCTCCGCTCAGTGGTATCCACTGAAGCTGAGTGGAGACGAAATGTATGGATAACGAAATTCTATTAGTTGTTTGACACACATCTCCTCTCCTCTCGTCTCGTCTCCGCTTTGGTGGAATTCGGGCCTTAAGCTGACAAATTACTGACAACTAATAATAACGAGCCAGCTAATAGCGAACTATCATAAATAAATCTTACACATTTGTATGCACATTTATAAATGTATTTTCAGCGAACTTCAATTAAAATGTATGATGTCCAATAAATGTATCAGTTTCAGATTGAAATAACAAGGTGTGTTGTATTCCAGCGCTTTTGTTATCTTTCGCCCGTTTTCAACCTCACATGGGCCACTGAACAAAGAAGATTATTTTTATTGCACTTCAAAAGGTGCAACGGACCGAATATGTGTGGAATTGAGAGTAAAATCGATATGCCAAGGCTTGTATTTTCACTACGAATAGCGGTCCTAGGAAAATGGATCGCATACCAGGTTAACGTGGTATAGATAAGGATTAAAATACTAGTTTAAGTGGAAATCTCTGCGCGCCCCGGATTTATAACGGATGCTGTTTCCTGTTTTCGTTCAGATTTATTGTCGTGTAGATTTGAATAGCTTTTAGATTGTTGTTCAATTTAATATTATTACCATTAAAGTAATGGAATTAGATAGGATTGTTTGTATAAATACTAGTAATGCATGCGACATCATTGTAAATATAGATTAGGGTAGTTACTGTACGGTAATATTTAAACTTTACATAACAAAATAATAATAAAAAGCGAGCGATCCTTACAGAAGTCGCATATGATGTGTAGCTCTGAACGCTCTGAACATCTGTTGATCTGATATGTCACCATGGTAATAAGCAACATTAAAGGGGTTACGGGGTACGACCCGTCAAGGTCGTTTCTGACGGCCAACACTAGCACAGCGTGCGCTGATTGGTTAAATCAAATAGCGCGTGCTTCCCCGGCTTCCTGTAATACACTACCGTCCCTTTTCACGAAATCACTCCCACAGATTTCCCTCTCCACCGATTACAGAAAAGCGAGAAGTAAGATGTTACACATCAATATTAAATAATGCTTAAATCATCACCAAATTCGGAAGCAGACCATATAATAGTCCACCCTAATGTTACAAATTATTCATTTTTGAATAACAATAAAACTGAGGCCCTCAGAATCGTCGACGTCGTCCTATTTATCACATCCTCCAAACAGTTTGCTTAGTTGACAAATTACGAAACATTAAAATTAATTTATGTAGGTACAAATATTAATTTGTGACACTAACACCCTTGTCAGGGGCATACAACCTTGGGTCCTTTCCGTAGGGATGAACGCCTTGTGGTGGACAAAGCCGGGTGAGGAAGGACCATTCACACGAATTTCTCGCAAAATCCTCTCTGTCACATAAACTGCACTATTATTCATACAGCGGGTAGTAACCTAGTTCAACTGACGTAGATCTCTAGTATGATAAATCGAGAATTTCTGGCGCTATTATGCTTTTTAAATTGGATAGATTTTATGCAAAAAAAAAGTCTAGTACAATGTAATCCGGAATATACGAGTATCAGAGACAGAACATTATCTCGTCCATATAACGATCATTTTAAAATTTTGGATTTTTCAGAATTATTACCGTTACCTACGTACTATAATTTCAAGCTCTCAGCAAAACTCTCTTGAAGCATTGCATCATAACGCGTTCCCTTAAACTAGTTTTAAATTTCTGTCTGAATTTCTAACTCGTCTAACAATATTTATGTTACTTATATGTAGGTATAGATATTTGTTTGGACTAAACTAATTGTCAACTATTTAAAATTACCTTATTATACCTACCTACTAGAACAAATATAAAATTATATTACAAATATAATTACAATAAACAATACAAACACAAAAAATATAAAGATTTTAAAAATTTCATCTTGACCTGGTAAACTTGTATTAATTTGATTGAATTTGTTACTAATATTTGTAAACTGTTTGTATACCTTAGTTAAGGTAGTTAGTATAAGGATCATTTTAACCTTAACACCTATAACTTGTACCTACTATCTTTGCAAATAAAGAACTATTCTATTCTAAAAAATCCCCTCGGACTAATAGTCAAAACGTACCTAATCCTTCTATTTTAGTGTATCGTCGCTAAAAACCGGCCAAGTGCGTGTCGGAACACGCACAATGAAGGGATAAAACAAGCTTAATAGTTGTTTTATCCCTTCATTGTTTTAGTTTGTAGTTAAAAAACATGTTCTCCCATACATGCCAACTGGAAATGTAAGTTTGTACGCACAATATTGAGAGATTACCATGTTATTTTAAGACCATAGACTTATTATAGGTTTTCCTGTAATCTATGAGTAAAGAACCATTTTCTATATTCTTTTTAAAAAAATTGGCTCAGTAGTTTCGGAGATAAGGGTGAGATGTTAATTTTCGTCTGTTTTCTTAAATATCTTTAAGAGTATTTATTTAAAATTATTTAAAAAAAATGAAAACCTCGCATTAAGCCCTTTCATTTAATATGTTACACGGTACAGTTAGCAAAACTTTTTATTTTCTTATTTGCTCCCCAAAAGTGACCCCCATATTATGCAAAATATCCATATTTAATTACGTTACCCGTGATTTGGTCACAGAAATACTTTTTGTGTGCTAAATTTCAACTTAACCGGTCCATTAGATTCTGAGCAAATTGGCTGTGACAGACGGACAGACAGACACACGAGTGAGTCCGCTTTTTCCTTTTGAGGTACGGAACCCTAATAACAAATTATGAACAACAAAAAAAGTTGTAACTTAAAACGATACAAAAAGTTATTCAGTAGCAAAAATTACGTAACTAGAGACGTAACTTATCGAGTTAGTAAAAAATATAGCCTTTTACAAATGTAGAGGGCTTCTGAAGAATAATAGGTCTCATTTGTATTTAGGATCTCCTGCTTTTTGTTCTACGGAGGCGACGCGGCAAAGGGCCGGGCTTAATTCACTAAAATTGTTACTCTTCATTCCCTTTGTTAGGACATAATGGTATACAAACAAAAACTTTTGCTAAAACTACGGCAATTTGTTTGTGGTTTTCAGTCAGTGGGTGTAAGAAATTGGTCAATATTTCGGCAGATTTACATTATAAGCTATTTTTACTGTGCTAGAAAATTTGCCAAGTCATCGTTGGGCTTTTTTGCAAATATTTGTCTTATGATACATCTATGCTCCAGTTTACGAAAAATAGTTGACAAAATTATTCAATATCAAAATAAAAGTGTTCTGTTTCTCACCTTACCTACCTCCTAAACAAAAGCCAATTGCGTTACGCGTAGGAAATTGCTAAACCATTGCTTCATAGGTTTGAAAAAATCTTCTGCTCAACGACGTAATTAACGCACTGAATGTTGTTAAACTGTTACCATAATATTGTAAGTCATCTGCCTAGCCTTTTCCCAACTATGTTGGGGTTGGCTTCCAGTCTAACCGGATGCAGCTGAATACCAGTATTTTACTTAGAGCGACTGCCTATCTGACCTCCATAACCTAGTTACTAGGTAACACGATACCCCTTGGTAAGACTTTTGGGCTTCTAACTACCCGTAACGACTGTCAAAGATCTACAAATGACAGCCGAACCAACGGCTTAACGTGCTTTCCAAGGCACGCAGGGGATTTGGTATGTAAAGATCGTAGCGGCAAGCGTAGCTTAATCTGATCGATCGACCCGTGCGGCTGTTATTTCTTAGGCAAAAGCCGCTCATAATAAATGCCATAATATTGTAAGTGTGCTACGTCATTACCCAGCTTTTCTGGAAAGAATTTGAACACCATTATATTCCCAGCATGATTCCCAGTATCACCAGAACTGGTTATTAAAGTAGTGTTTAAAATTTCCTTTCATTTGACGACAGCCGAATAAAAAAGAGGACCTTTTTCCTTCACCGCTGTATTTCAAAGAAGCCTCGCTTATGAAACTGACGTAAGAAAGAAAGGTGGCGTTATTATTGCAACTTTGATTAAAGAGTGAAAGAGACGGAACATGTTTCCTAGATGCATAAAAATATTCCCACTAACATTTTTCGAAATCCAACGCTCATTTTGGTAAAACGCTAAAATTAATTTTGTGCACTTAGACCGAGGCGTGCTTTTATGAAATATTTTTTTCACGTTAACATCGCCCTTTCCGGAGAATGATTCTGGAACAGACACGCGGTTGCGTCTTTTTTGTGTTGCAATTTAAATTAAAAACTAACGAGGTGTGTTCAAAAAGCACATACGGGTATAAAATAAGGACAACAAAGAATCTAATAGCGCAGCTGTTTCTTAAAATGCGCTGAATTTAGAAGTCTGACCTTTCTGTTGAAGTATAAGGTACACTTGAATCGACTAAACACTTAAATCATATCCAGACGCCTCCTTACGTAGGTTCCTGTCAGCCTTTAAAGTCAGGCCTGGCATCCTCTTAAGTGATTTTATGCTAAACTGGAACTAAAAAAAATATACAGAAGAACTAAAAGATATACAGGAGAACAGAATTTCTAGAGTTAAACTTTTTCTCTTTTAAAGTTATACTGCTTCAAAGAAAATAATTTTTTATTATTTTTCTCGACGGATGGATACCTAATTTAATGAAAATTGGAAATCGGTCAAGGGATCATTAGCCCCACAGGGTAAACTGATCGCAGAAAGTCAAGCCAAGCTATGGTCTCCCATACCACAGCACCAGCAGATGGGTGATAAGCCTGGGGTGATCTCTGACTAATATGACCGTTTATAGGTATTTTTCCAATCAACAAACAACATGACAGCAATATACTGAAATTTTTATATTTTTTAAATCACTTCACTGATATTTATTATTAATTAATTCGTATTATGAAATGTTTTAATATTTATAATTTTTATTTGTTTTTACTGTCCAGGCTTATTTTATTTAATTATTGATATTTGGATGGCTATAATTACTTGATTACTTAATTACAAACATTTGTACGCCCTCTGGCACAACGTAGCGCACTGTTTATTATCTTTAGTACCTGATCGACCGAGCTCTGCTCGGCTGAAAATAGATAAACATATCGTCCAGGTATACCAACGTTGTCTCACATTCCCGAGGCTGTGAAAAAAGAGAAAACGAATTTTCCCAGATATGAGACCAAGCTATGTACATTGCTATTGCAGCATTCATCGAAAACGTTAGAGCCGTTTTCGAGAACGTAATTACAAATATATACAATTATTGCTCATTTAATAGCATAGAATATACCATTATTATTGTACCTATGTTAAACAAATGAATAAATGACTTATGACAGCATTATTATTTCAGAGATAGAGAGAGAGAGATGATAAGAAAAAACTGCATTCAAATTCTACCCCATTCTTTGAACTCATGTAATTAAAATCATTGACGCAAAAGCAATAAAGTGCTGAACGTAAAGATCCCAATTAAGTTGGCGTAGGTAAGTGTTCCTTGTTCGTCCCCTTTGCTTCAAAGTAACCCCTATCTTAAAGTTGACCTGAAGTTGTTGTTGGCTCTAACTAAATTGACTTTAGTACGGAATAATAAACGGTTGAGGTACTCTGTTTATAATTACAGGTATGTTTATGCTTGAAGGAAGCCTTTATTGAGTGGTCAAGTGTTATTATGAAAACAGTTTATTGAAGTTGTAACAAGTACCCAATAATTGTGATATTCACAATGTTTGTCACAAACATTCCACCCTTGGTTAGCCGTTTTCAGAAAATTGCAATTTAAAAAAAATTGTGCATGTTTTTGGACTATGGGTAAAAATGGTACCTACGTAGCATACGATGGGTAAAAAAGGCACCTACGTAGCATACAATGGGTAAAAAAGGTACCTACGTAGCATGCAATGGGTAAATAAACAGTGTAGGAAAGTTCTTTTCAGGGTGTGTGTTGGGTCTTGTAATGAGTTCTGATGCACGTTATCAGTGAAGAGGTATATAATTAAAACAGAAACACAGTATACATGGCACAAACAGGTGAAACAATCATTTGTCTAAAACTATTAAGAACGTTTCGCGATCGTGACCTACGCTCTCGCGATCTTTCGTCCACTGTCCGTTGGCGGGGGCGCGCGGGCGGGTGTATCATCCCCCGTTACCACGCTTAAGGGCGAGTCCGGACACAAACGTTAAGGCTCTACTACAACAGTTAATAAAATAATCTGAGATAGGTAATCTTAAGTTTGTAAGAAATAAATCAGATCAGTCTATCTATTCAATTAAGTTTTCTGAAAAAACCTATACAAGGTGCATAGCACAGTAAGTTTTTTCACTTAAATTATCACGCCTGATTCGCCATTTTTCATTAATTCATTAAAAGGCGCAGTGACAACATGTACAGTAAGGCAGTGACCGAGTGGCGTCTAAGGACTGGATGACGAAGTGTCAGTCGTCCGGCAGCGAGATGGGCGGACGACATAGTTACCATTGCGGGTAGAACCTGGATGAGGCTGGCACGGGAGCGTGGGGATTGGCACAAAAAAAGAGAGGCCTATGCCCAGCAGTGGGTGAAGTCGGGCTGTGGATAACGAAGATAAACTAAACAGTCAAAAATTTATCAAACCATCAATATACAAACTATAATTAATTAACTGCACGCTTAGCATGACCACAAAAGAAACGGGTTTTGTCGACGGAAGAATAGACAAAATGACAGATAAAGAATCACAACCTGTCATTTTGTCTATTCTTCCATCGACAAAACCCGTAGAAAACCAGTTTCTATGGTTGTCATGCTACGCGTGCAGCACCCTGCATTTTTGTCATTAAAATACATTATCTATTTCACAAATTACATGCTACCATAATCGAATTTGCGCGTTAATTACATCCAGAGCTTTCGATTAGAGCTTATTGCTACTGTTTTTAGTAGTTCTATTAATTTATAAATCGATCTCTATGATAGGTTGGTGTAAATTAGAGATTCTAATTAATATGTTACGAGTATTTTGTTCGTTAAATTATTGATCCATTGAATTCTGAGACGTGGATGTAATAACGTAGGTTCTGATGGCTTTCAATGTGCTTGTTAATAAGAATAACTTTCTAGACTGATTTGCGTTCGTCTACCCGACTTTTAGGCTTAGTTAAGTCTGAGAATAAAGAAGTGAGATTGTCCGGGATGATCCAATCTTCAACTTCCTAACTACACTCGAGAGCAATGAATCCGGGTCACTTAAAGAATCCTAAAAATCTCGGAAACTAAAAATGCTAGGTTAATGCAATAAATTGTATTTAATAGACAATGTAATACTCCTTAAATGAAGGTATTAAAACTTCTTAGTTATTGTAAAGTTATATCATAAAAAAATCAAATTTGAAAAAGGGCAACTTTCGAAGATGGAACTACGAAATTACAGCATTTGGTTTTGCTTTTGTTTGTAATCTGTCATTTATGTGGGTACATAAACCATGTTGATAGTACTCTATATTCATTATTCAAGCTGAAATTATGTCGCTTACGCCTGAAGAATGCACCAGAATACTTACAATGCTGGAAACCGGCCGGAGTCAGCGCGATACAGCCAGGACTGTCGGTGTGTCGCTGTCAACAGTACAAAGAGTTCTCCGACGTTACGAAGAAACTGGTTCTAACCTACGCAGACCAGGAACGGGCAGAACCAGGTGTACCACAGCACGAGAAGACCGATACTTGGTGAACACCATGCTTCGAAATCGCTTTCTCACAGGAACTGAACTCACAAATCAGTTTCGACGCCTCGGAGGAAGTAACCCAAGTGCATGGACAGTAAGACGTCGGCTTGCTGAATCTAACTTAAAACCCCTTAGACCTGCAAACGGCCCTAAACTGGAGCGTGGGCATCGTATTTCAAGACTAAGATATGCCCAGAGCCACGTAAATTGGAGTATTGAAGATTGGTCAAAAGTTATGTTCTCCGACGAATCAAAATTTATGCTCTACAAGCACGATGGAAGACACAGAGTGTATCGAAGACCAGGGGAAAGATTCAAGCAAGCATGCATCGAAGAAAAAGTAGCCTACGGTGGTGGGTCTGTACTTGTGTGGGCCGGAATTTCTTCTGAAAGTCGCACAGAGCTGGTGATCATAGAAAACGGCTCTTTAACTAGCGTAAGATATGTGGAAGAAATCCTCAATGATCACGTTGGTCCATTTATGGTCAATTTAGGTGAGGATGCTATATTTATGCATGACAATGCCCGACCTCATACAGGTAGGATTGTGAATGACTACCTTCAAGAGATGAACATTACTCGTATGGAGTGTAAGATATCAACCCGATCGAGCATGCTTGGGACGAGCTCAAAATTGCTCTCACAGAGGAATGGGAGAATATTCCCCAAAATCGTATAAGGAACTTGGTGTACAGCATGCCAAACCGCGTAAACGCAGTAGTGGAAGCACGAGGAGGCAATACGAAGTATTAAAATTCAAGAAAATCGTAATAAAGTTCAAAAATTTCATGTTTCCTATTTTTGTTTTAAGGAGAGATCAGCAGTTTTTTTCTTTATGTAATTTTGTGTTAATAAAATGTATGGTGACTCATATTTTTTTTACTTTCATTTAAGGAGTATTACATTGTCTATTAAATACAATTTATTGCATTAACCTATCATTTTTAGTTTCCGAGATTTTTAACATTCTTTAAGTGACCCGGATTCATTGCTCTCGAGTGTATTTTGTTATAAGTAGGAGGAGTATATTTTATCACAAGCAGCTTAATGTTTTCTTTTTGAAGTCAGACGAAACAAAGACTAAGGTTTACTAGTACAACACATAAGAAAATTGTGGCACTAGATAAAGTCAGTAAAACCTGATATAGAGACCATTTACGCTTATGACAATTGAAGGAAAACTTACTATTACTAGCGAACTAAAGTTGACAACAAATCAAGAGACATAAATTAGTATGGAAATAAATTTTAATTACAGTGTTTATCTTTTATCAGTCTCCCTTTACGTTCGGTGCCATTGAAACCTCATCGGTCGCTTGCGTCTGTACCTCAGTTTATCTTGGGTCAAGATGGCGCCACTGCGGTCGTCGCGGTGACAGATGACCATCAAAGAAAATGATCAACACATGTAGGCATGCGGTCAAACAGTTGGAAACGAGCCTGAATTCCACAGCGACCCTAGACGATAAACATGGAATAATAAATCGACCCTTTCCACATTTCTTGAGAAGGAAAGAAAAATAAAATATGTACACACTATATACGAAATTTTCATACTTCAACTGTAAATTAAAATTGGAAAATGATAAGTATACTTTATGAACAGTCATTGATTAACTTAAAATCTATTTGGTTGACTCGTCAACGTCAAAGTCAAATCATTTATTTCAAACTAGCTGAGCCCCGCGGTTTCACCCGCGTAAGTCTCGATCCCGATCCCGAATAAGTCTCGATACCGAATATCGGGATAAAAAAATATCCTATGTCCTAAATCCAGGTTATGCTCTACCCATGTGCCAAATTTCATCCAATTCCGTGCTGCCGTTTTAGTGTAAAAAGCGTAACAAACAAATAAACAAATTCACTTTCGCATTTATAATAATTATTAGTTACGATATTACCTAAAAGGTATCAAAAAGGATCTAAGAACCAAAACGGATCAAGGACCAAATAGGCCAAAGGACAAAGACGGCTTAAGAAATAAAGTGACCTAAAGACCAAACACAAATGCGACCAAAATCAATCCAATGACGGAAACTTATTAGAAACACAATCCTATATTTCACTAAAATCATGTAAGTAACGTTTCACTGTTTTTGTTATTAGTAAGCCTACCTCAAAGTACTATCTATGTCTTTGTCAAATAGTGCAGACTTATCTTTATGGCACAGATTATAGATACAATGTTTTCTTCAGTACGTAACCTTGGGAAATTCAGATCATATTGATTAAAAAAAAAAAAAAAAAAAAATATAAATTATTATAATTTTTTATTAAATTGAATATTAATAATAATGTCGCTCTCTGTGTTTCATATTTTTCTGTGTACTTCATAATTGGCGTAATTGTTTAGAATAATTTTAATGTTATACCTACTGTCAGCTGTGAAGCTACCTTATAATAAATAAATAAATAAATTACATAACGAAATATTATGATAAATCTTCATAAAATATTTGGATAAGGATAAGGATTTAAACAGAAGTATGAATAACATGGTCTAGTTTTGTGTGAAGACGACCAAGTAAAAGAAGCTATGTTCGCAAGCAAATTTCAGCTGGCGGTGATAGCAACTTTGGACCGGAAAGGAGGCAGATTGTCAGTTTAAAGGGGTGCAATGACCACGATCTTCAGTAATGAGGGACCGATTTAAGTAGAAGATATGAAGACAATGCACCTAGAGTAAAATAACTATACCAAAATAGATAAAAAAAATAAAAAATGAAGTTATGACAGATAAATTTATTATGTGATACGAAGTGCTCAAATATTGATAAACATTGTAAAAGATTACGATTTTCCAAAAAAAATAACAATTTATGTGTGAGGATGTCTTCTTAACGCATTCTTAATTAGATCAAAGACTTTATATGTGTCCAGAGTGAAAAAAAGGGCTAAAACAGGACACATTATATTATCAGCGCGGAAAAGAACAAGTCTCTAATCTAAGAATGGTAAAAGACATGCCCCAGTCTTCCTCGTTTTGTAATTCAGGCGAGCGTGCGGTCGAGGCGCAATCCGCTCGGTTTTTATCAGCGAAGCGTTTGACATGTGAGAAATTTTCATCGAGATATTTGCGTAAACTTGGCACGGTAATTCCACAACGGTGAATGCAATTTGCTTAGTTGTAACCTCTTTACCACCGCCCTAACTGTCGGGAGGGCGAACGAGGGAATTTCTCGCGGGATTTCTCATTTCAAGCTCAATTTAAAAATTTGTCTAGTATCGCTATATTATTTAGTTTAATATTTTCCACAGACATTCTGTAAACATACTTGGGTTACCATTAACCTTTATTTTGTTAAGATATTTTTGTGACTTACCTACACTTTTGGTAGGTTACGGTTTTTGTTATGATACATTTTGTAACAGACTTCATAATACCAATCTTGAAATCAACAATATTGGCGATGGAACGTCTGCACGAGTTAACTTCTGACGTCAGAAGGCAGGAAAATATTTTATTAAAGTCATTCAGGTGAAATATCGGAAATGCTTACGTTAAATCAGAAATGCTGAATGCCGCACGCCCCATAGGTATCATAGGTAATGAAGAGCAATAAACTGGGTAATAATTCTCCTAAATGTCATAGAGCACACGTGTTCCACTCTATTGGGAAGGCTTAAAGGTCCACTAAGAAAACCTTTGTGTAGCAGTTCGTGAACCCCATTCGTTATGCTGTCATTGTAAGAAGTGTATGATTTGTGGGCGAATATCGAAAAGTCGGGTACTATAGTAATATTATTTACTAGCTTTTGCTCGCGGCTTCGCCTGCATGAATGTTGGAAAATATCCCACGGGAACGTAGGTACTACCGTGATGAAAAGTACCCTATGTGTTGATCCAGGTTAACTATCTGTTTGCCTTATCCGTTCAACCGTTTTTGCGCCAATCCGGAACATACATCCAAACAAACAGACAAACGGACAAATATTATAAAAACTATATTTTCGGCATCAGACTCGCACACATCACAGCAATTACTTTTTTTTTCGAAAATATTAAATGTACACACGGCTACACATCAGTATCCAGTATAAGCTGACCTCGCATTGTACGGAAATCCTATACAATGCGAGATCAGCATAAACTGGATATGTTTAGCTTGATTTGTAGCCGTGTGTACAGTTTTAGCTTCGTAACTATATGTCGCAGTAAGATGGTTATAGCCGTGATATAGTTATAACCAAAGGGATATAAAGAGTATTAAGTAAGTAGCCTTGTCAAGTAAAGTAGACAATTTCGTGGAACAATGTGCTGTCTCGACAAGTAAATTAAGAGGGCCTTGAGTACCCTGTCCACGTAAATAGAGAGAGGTTTTCTTGATAACATTCTAATATTATTATTTTTCCTACTACCATTTTCTTTTTATTAGATGTAACCTATTTATTAGGTACTTAGTGGACGCCGCCTACTAAAAAGTTTAAAAAAATAAAAAATAAACATTAGACGACGTATATTTAGTAACCTAATACGCTTAACTGTTCTTAAACAGTCACAAAGAACCCTGTAAGAAATCGACACGTGTTTCACCTCTCAACGAGGTATCCTCAGGATGACGATTGACTTGTTGCGAACTCGGCCACGACGTGTTGCCACGTCAACCGTCGAGAGCAGTGTGAGCCACATCGCCCGACAACCCAATTTATATAGGATTACTGCTCGGCCCACCTCGGCTAGGATCGCTATTAGCGCGATAAGGGGCTACGAGTAATCGCAACAATGGTGACCTTGGAATACTCGTATTTAATTGGTTCAACAGTGTAACCAATAATGTGTGTGTGTGTATAATGGCTTTCCGCAAAGCCACGCCTGAGTCAATTAACTATCTTAAAAAAACCAGTCAATTTGTGATACAAAATGATGTGTGGAACCTTTCCGAAATCCCCTCTGTCCACCACTTTTCAAAGGCAAACTTACTTAAAAAGAGAAAATCCTCCCCGGTGCTACTTTAAACACGTACTCTTGAGGTCCCATGTTATCTCTTCGACGGATAGAGGTCGTGGCTTTCTTTGGTGTAAAAGCTCATTGTGCAATAAAGCTTTAGGAAGCTACTTTGTGAGGGGTTCTCACCATGTAAGTCGTATTAGATAGGGGTCTTTTGAAATAGGTATGTAGCTACAAAAGAAAAACCGACCAAGTTGTGTCGGACCACGCACAATGAAGGGTTCCGGGGGTGAATTTATCCCAAGAACAAATTTAACATTTCAGTTGAAAAACATGTTCTGCCATACATTCCAACTGTATGTAAGTTTGTACTCACAATATTGAGAGATTTACCGTGTTATTTTACGAAAATCATCGACTTCTTATAGGTTTTCCTGTAATCTATGAGTAAATAACCATTCTCGGTATTTAAAAAAAATTTAGACTCAGTAGTTTCGGAGATCATGGGGGGAATGATCAACTTTCATCAATTTTCTTAAATATCTTAAATGTTAAAATGATTAAAAAAAAAAAATTAGATCTTCACAACAAGCCCTTCCAATTGATAAGCCACACGGTACAGTTGGAAAAACTTTTTTTTTAGTTTTCAAATTTGCCCACAAAAAGTGACCTATTCAAAATTCATTCATCTACTTTACAAATCCTTGTTTGGGTCACATAAATTCATATGTGAACTAAATGATCCAGTAGATTCGGAGCAAATGTGACAGACGGACAGACCGACAGACAGTCACACGAGTGATCCTTTATGGATTCCGTTTTTTCCTTTTGAGGTACGGAACCCTAAAGACGAAAAATAAAAGCTACTTGAACTTGTGACTTTTCACGGTTGCGTATCGACAAAAATAGAAACATGATTCACAAATACGGGGCACTCTCGCCTCCCATTAGGCAATAGACAGCTAGCCTTGTTACAGAAATCATCCCCTCCGAGTTAGCTCGGCCCTAGTGATCCGTGAAAACGAACATCGATAACCTTTCACTGTCACACAAAGGGCGCATTCAGCCGCGAACGGGCGAAATTGATTTTTGCTCATATTGGACTGAAGACTACGGGACACTACACGGTGCAATTTCAACTACAAAACAAAGTTTTCTTTACAACCGTTCCGTATCGAGAAAAACGAAAAACTGACGGATTCTGCTGGGACAACGGTTTTGACAGGACTCTTTTAACAACGGCCCGGGTTTCCATTTACGTGCAGGTAAGGTATTGACATGTGCTGAAATCGGTTGACGTTGTAAATATGGGTTTCACTGACACAGAGTCTTTATTTAGGCCAACTTGATGATACGTCAAGGGCACATTTTTATTCATTTCTGAAAATCTGACTACCTATTTTGGACTCCACTATATTATATTTAAGGTTTATTATTGAAAATTGATTATGTTTCGGAACATTTATTGTCGTGGTGACTGATTACCTGAAAAAATAATAACAATAATGTAACAAGCAGTAGACAGAAATGCAAAAACTAGAAGTTAGTTGCGTTTTTAACGCAACTTGGAAGATGTTTTGTGTGAAATAAAACTGAGTAGAGTATTTTGAAATTAAGTGTTTGGAGTCTGTGCTCTAATCTTCTATAATATTTGTGTGGAAAAATATGCGTCACATGCATATTTTCCTCCAAGTTGAACGTTTTTGTGTTTGTATTCTTTTTTTGCGTCATATTTTTATCTCTAACAACTTGCTATAGTAAACGTAAATATGTTCTTAAATAGCTCCAAAGCCTTTTTTACCCGTGACTAGAAATAGGGTATTTCAAAGCTGGAATAACATACCTACCTGCTTTACCTTTAAAAAGGTAATCGTCCGTTAAAATTCTCCGCAAGCTCCAATAATTAACTTTTAATAAAACCAATATAAGCTACGAAATTTAAGTAACCTATTAACAAAAAGTCAACACATTATTCACGTGTTTAATCACCTGATGTTTTTATTACCATGCATATGTTTTGACAACGTAAATTAAGTTTAATGAACGAATATTGATTACCAAATGAATGTGCAATCAAGCGCGAGGGGAAATTCTGTCCAATACAGTTTGCGGCAATCCGATTTCTCAGTTGGCGTGTTACCTATTCGTTTATTACGTTACATAAACATACAACCATGTTTAGGGAATGAAACTTGGTACATATATTTAAGTTAGGTAAGGAATCAAACATCCAGATGAAAATTTCATCAAAATTTGATTATCAAAACATTAAAAAAATGTAAAAAAATTATATATTTAATTTTAATCCCGGGTCGACGGCGCGTTGTGTTCCACGCGCGCCTCAAAGAGATGTCAGCACCAACTGACGGGGTCCTTTAGGCCCAATGCCTGTCGGGGTTGCAAGTTGTCCGAAAGGGATATCGTTGCCCCGGCACACAGGCAACGGAAGGAACACGGGTGGGTTTTAGTTAGTAAAAGTCTGACACTCCCGCTCCGCCCAGAGCGGGAGAAGATTTTGATAATATCCCATCCACAAAAAAAAAAGAAGACCCTTCAATGAAAATATTTAAACAAATAAAAAGTAGATACTTACGATCGAGTTTACACAAGATAGGAAACCCAAAAATTACTGTGCAGCACAAATAAATAAAACAAAAAAGAATTTCAAATTGTTTGTCTTGAGTTAACTTGTTAACAAAAATAATTGTTTTATTAGGGTTATTAAAGATCCGAAGTTTTCCGTCGAGAAAATCATCCAAGCGGAATGGAATGGGTGACTGCCTTTTGAAGCTTGAAATCTTTACTTTGAATTTAATATAAATCTAGAGAAATGGTGCCAAGGCTTAAATTAAATTAGGTTAAATTAATATAATTTTGTAATTTGCGTATTGTTGCTTACTTGACCCTCCTTTTTCTGTGGTTCTGTCTGATTTTACCTGAATATGACTAGGCTTTTTGAACTCTTAATTGAAATATCTATATATTTTAATAACTAGGTACGTAGGTACCACATAGAACATTATTTAAGTAACAAAAAGTACCCTAAATGCGTAATATACGATCAATCACAATTTGTTTCATTTTGGCAGTTCAACAACATTCATAGCGTTATTTAGGTACGTTGTTGAGCAGATCAATTCGAACTTATGAAGCAATGGATTAGCAATATCCTTCAAAATGATTCAGATTGATCGTGTGTTACGTAATTAGGGTGCAGGGTTTTTAAAATGAACCCAATGCATTTTCTATTCTTATCTTTTGCAATCGAAAAATATACGAAAATAATCTAAATTCAGCGAGAACATCACACACCCTCATAATAAAATTCACAACGCACATAAGCCAAGAAATAACATAGTATTATTTAAAAACAATATCGTCAAGGTTACTTCAAGGTGCCCGTACCGATCACAAAACTTATAGTTATTACCCTTACGACTTTTGACCCTTTTCCATTTCAATTTACAGATGTGTCTTCGATACTCAAGGGGGTAATGCGACGGCCCCTTTGGAAAAAAAGCAATAACCCGAAAAGGCTTTAAGTTCTTACGCTTTCAAAATAAACTTTAGGGATGGGGCGCCATTGAAGGTGATAAAAGAAATAAAAAGTTTAATGTAAAAGATAAAGATAGAATGCACTTTATTACGGAAGATTAGCTTCGAGATTGGTTTCAATGAAGCTGACTCACTCAAAGGAGTGTTCAACCAGTTTTCTTTTAAAAGTAATTTTAATCTTTGCTGGAGTTGTTTTGATGGGAAGATTGTTGGTTTTACTATAAATTGGCGTTTCGTAAACTGTTGACTAAACAGAACAAAACAGTGGAAAAATATATTTTTAACTTACATTTGGATTTATGTTTATCTTGGATTAATGAGTACACATAATATACATATTAAATTAGAGAAAAGTTATTTAAACGCTACTAGCGACCCGCTGACTTGACAAAACATCAAGATTTCTTAGTTTTATGTAACTTTAATAGTAACGTATTATACAAAGAAACCTTCCGGAATAAATTCTCTAAGCGATGGTGAAAACCTTATCAAAATCTGTTGCGTGGTTAAGAAGAACAACGCGGACATACAGACAAACACGAAAAGTGACTTTAATTTATAATATGAGTATTTCTCAAAAAAGTGTACATCTGTGGAAAAAAAGTGTGCCTCGAAATGGTTAAAAAGTTAACCTGTTTATATTTAATCATACCCTAATTCATTTACAATTTTTTCAATTTACATCGACTCTATAATACCTATCCGGTCGGATTCAACTCACACTTGACCATTCTTATTTTAGCCAAACCAAAAATAAATGTTTTATTGCTATCATTAAAGTTAGCAATCATTCCTGATTCGGATATCTATTCAATTTCTTATCAAAAGTAAAATTTGAATAACGGCATTTGGGACGAGTTTGAGAGGGGACTATTGTGAAAGTTCTTGATGAAACTTCCCTAATATTCGAAGTGGAAATTTATTCTTTGGCTGCCATCGTGAAATAAACTGAGCTCTCAGTGTGATTGAACCAAATTTATTGGGATATCGAAATAAAGTATCGTCTCTGTTACGGGAAGGATCGACAAGTGATCATTGACGAATTGGGTCGCGTTAATATTTCGACTAATATTCTATAGGAATAATGTCTATTTCGCTGATTCCTTTATTTCCTTTCTAAATATGATTACTTAGTGCTTGTTAGGGATGTAATTCTATATCATTACGCTCAATGAATCTTTTCATATCTCAATATAGACGTAGAGGTTGATCAATTTAGTTAATGTTTAGCGAAATATCTGAGCTCGGAAATTACCTGGATTGAATAACAATATTATAAGATCCAAAAGGCTAAATCATTTGAAAATTGCTAAGTACATAAGTTTAAGTGAAGTTAGGTAAATGTAAAAGATACCAAAGGAAATTTAATAAATTATTGAACAGTTTTGGTATCAACTAATATTGATTTTTTAGTGATTGAGATCGAGAGAGTTTTTTTTTTGAGAATTTAAAGAAGTGCAATAAAATACAATAGACGATGTTCTTTAAGAATCATAAAGAACCCTGTAAGAAATCGACACGTGTTTCACCTCTCAACGAGGCATCCTCAGGATGACGATAGACTTGTTGCGAACCCGGACCCGACGTCGCCACACGTCAATCGTCATCCATCCATGGATTTCCGTAATGTCACGCCTGAGTCAATTAACTATCTTAGAAGTGTGATAGTATAAACATATTTAAAACAAAACTTAAGAAGCATATATGTACCATCAAAGAAGTTCATATCTAACCAGTTTCAAAACAAAATCCCGTGAACACGATGACCACATCTGTTACCGGCTCGGTACTATAGCCGCCGAGCGCTGCAAGCAAGAATAGCCCTTACATTGGTTAGATATGAACTTCTTCGATGGTACCCTGTAACGTTACCAACACCCCAGAAGCAAATAAGATAATTATAATGACTTAAATGTAAGCTCTTTGTATCAAATTTTAAGTAAACTGATTATATAATTTTTTATGAGAAATAAATTCTTTAAACCTAAATGTAAAATAAAATCTTAAGAAAAGGCCCGTTTAAATTTATTGGTATATATTTTATAATATGTACGCCATGTGCACCACGCATGCACGTATAACTAACGTTTCATCTTACGTTACTAAATTGATCACGAACGTACAACACACCCCTAACGTTTTTAGTTTTAATTAGAAGCATTATGGATCTACCTATAATATGCAAAACTTTTTAGTAAGTACTTACCCACATTCTGGCTTAATTGTAAATTTCCCACACACGAACTAAGAGTGTTTTGTTAAACAAATTTTATAGAGCTTAACAGGTGCAAAGTTTGAGGAAAATTGCATACAGCTTGCATAAGTTTACGTATATTAAAACTACTAAATTAAGGAGCGAGTTTTATGTAGAATACTTAGTTTTAGTCCAACAATGATTGTACGTGCAGCCATGTATTATGATAATTTATGTTTAATTTGTTTTGGGTAGGTAACTCGTGTTTTTTATATTTTACTGTGTAATGGGCGAAACTTTAAAAAAACTTTTTTAGTTCGTGACATTATTTTCTTGCTGAAACAGTTCTCAAACTAATAATCATCATTCATCATTCTCCTTTCCTTATCTCAATTTATTTGGTGTCAGCACAATATGTCTTTTTCTTGTATACTTCTCTATTAGTAGTCATGTCGGTAGTCACTCTCTTTCTAAAATGAATAATATTTTTGAAGTGAAAACTTCTTAAGAGCGTTTATACTGAAAGTGGGCAACGTCGCAAATAGCTGTCATATATTTCACTGTTTTGATTAATTTGGCAATATTACTCCATGGAAATAAGAAATATGGCAAACCAGAACATGTTTTTCAACTACTATGTAACGTAGAACATCTTTTTCAACTACAATGTTAAGTTTGTACTTGGGATAAATTCATCCCAACTACAGAACCCTTCACTATGCGTGGTCCGACACGCACTTGGCCGGATTTTATTTTTTACTTACTGTACCGGGTATTTTTGCTGTAGAAAATAAATTTATTATCTAGTGCAAACTAAAGAAGTTTTATTTATTATTACATCTCCAAGTCACTGTACAGGCTTAAAATATTTCTCAATACCCAAACTCAAATCCAACAGCACTTCCTGAAACATTTTCAAAGATTGAATATCATTGACTGCCGAATTCGATTTAAAATATCTCGGATCGCGAACTAGTATGAATAAAAGTCACATTTCTAGTGGTCTGAAGTGGCGCCTGAGCTCCCTTTAGTAATATTTTGTATCGGAATTTTAGGCAAATGGTGCATTCTACGAAATAACTGGTTTTGCAAGTAACTTGAATGGCGCAAGCGCTACTGCTGAGCATGAGGTCCTAGCTTCGATTCCCAGGTCGTGCAAAGTTTTATTGGGTTTTTCCATTAGGAATTACTCAGTAGCAGCCTAGAGTCTGGATTACTGCCAGGTTGCTGGCAATAGGCTCGCCCCCTATTACATGAATGTGGGAGTATTATAAGCCCACCTCTGCAGACCCCTTAGGGGATTACAAGGTGATGTTATGTTATGTTGAATAGCTCATTTGAATTTAAATACGTCGGATGGACGGATGAAGCCACGACTCACATCTGCAATCGAATGAAATCCCTGCAATATTGAGAATCTCGTTCACATTTTAATCACAGTGACACTGCATTTACGAGTAACGATCCTGTTTAATGAATTCGTTGGAAAAGTTATTTTCAGAGGAGTCACATTTGTTTGGTTGTTTTATAGTGTAGGCATATAAAGTATGTGTCAGAAAGGATTTATCTATCGACGCAATTAATTATAAAGAAAAGAAAGAAAGAAAAATAAGTATCATTACCTATACAATGTCACCCATGGGCATGTGACCGCCCGTATTTTTCTGAATATTCATGAATTTTTTTCGAAAATAATTTTTTACATTTTTAAATTTTAGTCTATTTATAATATTTTTCATGTTATTTATTTTTTGAGTAGCGTTTGCCATATCTCCGATGTTATTGGTTAGATTTGGATTCTGTTTATTATTTCTAAAAGCTTATGAGTTATTTTATCGGATTAACATTTTTTTTAAATTAAATTTGGGGGATAAGGAAAAAATATATTTAAAAAAATTAAGAAACAAGAAAAAAAAAAGATAGACCCCCATTTAAAGTACATTTTCGATAATTTTTCATGAATATTTAGAAAAATACGGACGTTCACATGCCCATGGGCGGCATTGTATAGCGTGTTTAAGGGTGTGATTATATTTAAGGGTGTGGTACAGACCATTAAACTAAACAACTTTCTCCATGGCACCAACATAGTAATCGCAAAAAAAATATCAGCTGTCCCATACGTTTGGCTCGAGTAGGTGTTGAAGTTTTGTATAAGACAGTTGATAATTTTTCGCGATTAAAAGTTGTTCAGTTTGATGGGCCGTACCACAATCTTAAAATATGATCACACGTTTCTGATACATACTGTGTAGTCAAAGTCATAATTGTTATTTTAAATAAAATGCGTTGATAGACAGACTGACGGAACCTGGTATAAATTGGTTAATGCCGTCCATACATATAGGTAGGTGTGCTCCAAGGAGTTTTCCGAGGCTTGGAAAACCTTAGGCGCGGGGCATACACAGGCGAGTTTGTCCGAAAGGGATATCGCGACCCCAGCACACAGGCAGAGAAAAGAACACGGGTGGTAAAACCCACCCGTGTTCCGTGTGTCAGTAAAAGTCTGACACACCCTCCCGCTCCGCCCAGAGCGGGAAAAGTTATTTCATAATTTCCCAACCTCAAAAAAAAAAAAGGGGGGCATACACAGGTGGCGGGGTGCGGGCGTGGCGCAGGCGAAACATGAAGGAGCGGCAACCCCGCGCCACACCGTCGCCACGCCCGCGCCTCTCGTCACTTGGGTATGCCCCGCGCCTTAGGATTCCTGTAAATGACGCCGGAACCGCACCGGTGCCGCACCGGCGCCGGACCGCAACATAAGAAAAAATCAGAACATTTCAGAATGAAAATGTACAATACACACGGTGCCGGTGCGGCGCATAGGCGATATTCATTCGTAATCACAAATATATACAGTCCGGCGCCGGTGCGGCTCCGGCGTCATGTACAGGAAACCTTACAGTTACAGTTAATGCCTGTCATTTAACCAGCACCTATTCTTAACTTTGAGTTTCACTATCGACTTAATTTTTTTTGTACACACGGCTTCATATCAATTTATAAATTTCCAGTTTAAGCTGATCTCGCTTAATATAGGATTTCCGTACAATGAGAAGTCAGCTTATACTAGAAATGTATAGCTTGATTATGTAGCCGTGTGTACCTACAGTTATTTATTTCTGATTGGTTTTTGGTATACAAAGACAGGGAAATTTATTGTTCAGCCAATTGACTACTTACAAACTTAAATTGCCCGTAGATATATTCAAATCGCAACTGTTATTCATTGACAGTTGTATGAAATGGCTATAACGCGGCAAATTCACGTAGTGTGTCAATTTGATAAACAATTTATTTCCCTGGTTGTACATTGGTATGCAGAAATATGCGTAGAAACCTACCAATTTCATTCCAATACATGGTACGCAAGGTAATGCTATGAAAATCCGATTTATGTAAATAGCTTACAGGTGGATTCCATCCTCACAATCATTTACACACAGGTACTTTATTCATAAACATATCTTCACGCGATCTTCCCGCAAAACTTAGGCAGAGGTAGTAGGAATAATATGAAGGGTGGGCGTTTTGGGGGACTGTCTTATGTAATTTTGACGTTCGAAATTCTCAGCCTAGTTTGAATAAATGACTTTTGAATTTTGAATAGTGTAGGTATAGTTTTACAGAGGTACCTAGTAGGAATAATAGTGTATAGTTGTACGGAGGTAGTAGGAATAATAGTGTATAGTTTTACAGAGGTAGTAGGAATAATAATGTAAAGTTGTACGGAGGTAGTAGGAATAATAGTGTATAGTTTTACAGAGGTAGTAGGAATATTAATGTATAGTTTTACAGAGGTAGTCGGAATAATAGTGTATAGTTTTACAGAGGTAGTAGGAATAATAGTGTATAGTTTTACAGAGGTAGTAGGAATAATAGTGTATAGTTTTACAGAGGTAGTAGGAATAATCGTGTTTAGTTTTACAGAGGTAGTAGGAATAATAGTGTATAGTTTTACCCATTTTCGCCAACTACCTAAGAAGTCCCATTTATCCGATAGTTTATTTATTCATGGTTTTTTCATGAGGTCCTGGGTTCGATTCCCGGGTCGGGAAAAGTTTTAGTGGGTTTTTCCATCTGGAATTCCTCAGTAGCAGCCTGGACTCTGGATTTGTGCCCGGTTGATGGCAATAGGCTCGCCCTTATTACATGGAACTTAAACATAATTGGCGAAATGTGGGGGTGTACTATAAGTACACCTCTGCCTTACCCTTCGGGGATTACAGGCGTGATATTATGTTTTCTTTTGCCCGCGGCTTCGCCCGCATGGATGTCGGAAAATATCCCACGGGAACGTACTAACGGGATTAAAAGTATCCTATGTGTTAATCCAAATTACAAACTATCGGTGTCCCAAACTTCATCCGAATCCATTCAGCTATTTTTGCGCCAATCTGAAACATACAAACAGACAAACGGATAAAAATTCTAAAAACTATATTTTCGGCAACAGATTCCTTCGCCACATCTCGTAGCTATTACTTTTTGTCAAAAACTACATCGTTATTACTTTATTATAACTAGTGGTCGCCCAGAGGTCGAAATTCGACCATAATTCATTTAAATGTCATGATTCTAAGGCAGCCATCTTGTGACAAACGCATGGTAGTGTGTGTAATGTTTTTTTAATTAATTTAATTTATTTCTAATGTATGTAAATTATATAAAAATATTAGCTTTTCTGCACTCCTTCTTCATATAAACTTTAACTATGCCAAATTTCATACTCCTCTGTCCGCGTAATTTTCGCAAAATGGTTTTTTTTTTGTTTTGGCTGGGAAATTATCAAATACCTTGGAGGGCGTGTCAGACTCTTACTGACTAAAACCCACCCGTGTTCCTTCAGTTGTCTGTACGTTGCCAGGGGCCAAGGGCCAAGGGGCCAAGGGGTACAAAGTTTTTGTTTCACGTATTAATATAATAATAATTATGTACTTATACATAAATGTCTCATATTGTCTATACATATAATAAATTACTGAATCGAAATTTCAACCTCCAAAAATTTGTAAACATGATGTTCACTCGATTTTAATTACAGCAGTGGCTTGCCTCTGGCATTCTACACAACAATTTGAAACGTTAAAAATAGGCAAAAACGCACCCTGATTTATGACTCGGTTTCATTCGTTTTGATTTACGGTACCGGCGCGCGAATATTAAAGATTCGTATTGATATATTATTCCTTTATCCCCATTCTCCCTCACTGCTATTTACGAGAATTTCCCCTACCCTCATAACTTTCATCGTCGTTTTTACGGTGAGACTTGTAAAAGCAGCTCGGGTTTTCATATAGAATAAATATAACCACGGTACCTATGCCTCCGTTAAAATCAAAACCGGTGATTAAATATTTGGTCTTTGTTATGGATACCCTCATTATTTTGTACGTTTTTCAAGTGAGGGTGCTTTTGTTTGGCTTTATTGTGATTCAAAGTTTGAAAAAAACATAACGAAACCGACAACAATATTCGTTTGGTCACCTAATTGTTGTCTGAACAGTGTTTATGGAAAATCTTTTATCTTTCAAATATTAAAGTATTCATCATACTCGCTAACACTCATCACATGCATACATACACTCATCACATTCATACTCACACTTGTCACTTACATACTTACACTCATCACATTCACATACACACAAACATTTGGTCACCTTTAAGTCCTATGTTTGATTTATTATCTTACTGAAACCGGTGCATTTGTTAAACTATCTTTAAAATCCTTATTATCTGTCGAAAGAGACTGGATCCTGCGACACAGGGTATCCTAGTGCGGGATCCAGTGACATACCTAAATATTGTAACATTTGTTTATGAATCAATAAACTTTTTATTATTATTATGATGTAAAGTCTGCAATAATATCACCGCAGCGCATTTGTTTGCTTCACATCGTTAAAATTTCTTTTGCCCCTGATTTTTTAACCACTTCTATAAGACCTAGGAGACTACCCGACTAACCTTTGTGCAATCAAAATATATAAGAAGAGGTCGAAAAGTCGCAAACAGAGGAGTCGTGCGTACTCGGCGCTTAGTCATCAGCCTCGTAATAGAGCGCGATTGGAATCTTTTCATTTGCAGTGAGCCATGATCAATTTCGCCCTCCCGCGATAGACTTGTAATGAACACGAAAATTATATTATATATCTGATTAGTCTATTGTTTCAGGGATTTTGATTAAACGGGGTTCCGCCATTCCTGAATTTGTACTAAAAGCCCAGACAAATCATTTCGGATTAACAAGATCTCTTGTATAATGCTGATTAAAAAGTTTAATTCGCGCTTATTAAACCCTTGGAATAATTAAAATACTTTGTGAAGGAGTAAATGTTTTGTAAATAGAGTTGTTTATTATGAACAATGAAGCGCTGTTTATATCGTTACTGTTGCGACTGTAAAACTTGAAACTAATTTACAGTCGTCTATTAAGTGTTTAGTTTGGAATTTTAATAGCTGTCGGTTGTAAATTATATTATATAAATAATAATAATTGTGGGTCATATCTCGTTAATGATTGATATTATTCTCCTATAGTCAATTAACAAGGCGGATTATAATTTAATTCCTTTGATATTATAGGTACATACTTAATACAAAGCTCTCAGATACTCAGGTACTCAGATAAAGTTATAAAAACAGATATGAACAATATTGCAACAATTTAAATAATACTGTCGACCTCGTATACCCAGAAATCTCGTTATACACGTGGAATAAACGCCAACTTTTTTAGCTCCACTTAAAATCTTTATGACCACATTCTAGGATTCCATATTTTTATATAAGTACCTCGTCTGCGGAAAGAATTGCTACGGTTATACGGTTTTACGATTCACAAATGTTTTAATTAAAAGAAAATAGACCTTTGGGAGGATCAATTACGGAACCCCCTTGGTTTAAATCACGGCATAAATAACGTGGGAACCCTAATACCTGTCTGTTTGCGTAGATCTACGGATCCTCGTCCAGAATTGGTGCATCAGTTTTGATTGGGATTTCACAAATTTAACAACTCAAAAAGAAATGTTTTTGTAGACTTCAAGGTATTTACACTTGCTGACTTTTTATGTTGCAGCCTAAATTTTTGATTTATTTTTCCAAATTATATTTTCCTTGATGTTTTGACAAAAAGATTAAGAATGAAAGGAGAAAAATAACACAAATTAATAGCTCCTCGCCTATTGATCTCCTATCAGTAAAATCTGCCTAGCCTTTCCTCAACTATGTTGTGATCGGCTCCCAGTCTAACCGGATGCAGCTGAATACCAGTATTTTACATGGAGTGATTGCCTATCTGACCTGCACAACCCAGTTATTGGGTAACCCGATAGCCCTTGGTAAGACTGGTTGGCAGACTTTCGGGCTTCTGACTACCAAAGATCTATAACTATACGAATGTTTGTACGAAAAAATAACATAAGATTTCAGAACCTGATGCATTGAAAAGCTGGTCATACTCAATAATAACCTACTAGTGCTTTTACATTCCATTTATAACATATTTGTCTTGTTTGTTATTTCCTGAGGATGTTGCGCTGAATATTTTTTTAGCGGAAAAGCGAAATATAAATCAACTTTTTTGTACGTAAGACCCACTTCTTTCGGTGATACTAACTGACATTATGGATAACACTAAGTAACAAGGAACGTGTAATAAAGAAAACTTACACGTGGAAACGCTGTTTAAACATATATATTTTTTCTTGTGACATAAGTTCCAAGTTAGGTATAGTCCTTGTACTTCACGAGCGCATGTTATGTGACTTTATGCTATTGTTTATAAGGTATAAATTGCAATGATTGGCCCGCGCTGGTGAAATGTATCAACTGTACGTACTAACGAATTGCCTCCTACCAAAACCGTGAGGTGTTCCTAGTTGCCTTATTTAAGCTAACAGGCACTTTATATAGATTTATTGTTTCATACATAATGTATGTTGTCTGTCTGAGTGCTGGGGAAGAAAATATGACCATTATAGTTTGTACTCACATAACGTGAGATTTTTTTGAGCAATTGGACGTAGTTAAACAGAAAGGATCCAACCCATACAGAGTTAGTTTTGAGATATTCAAGTTTTAAGATCAGATCGTGTTATGTGATTGTATGACCTGCCATACATACGGGTTCGTAACATATGGTCATAATGACATGATGCGTTGGGATTGTTTTTGTGATATTAAAGTTTTGACTACAAAGAGTGTTTTGGTATACATAACTCATTTTCGCCCATAGTGTGGGTTGGATCCTTTCTGCTTAGCTACGTCCAATTGTGGATAACAGTTTTTTGTTTTTCAGAGAAATCGTAGACAACATTTTTTAGTAAATAAGCTACATTTATGTCAAAAAATATTTATTGTACGTCTGTACATTAAACTTAATGATGGTTCTGTAATATTACAATAATATTGTCACCCTACAATAATATTGTTCTTCAAAAAAGCGAAAATTACTTCCTCGTTAGGCTTGACGGCCTCGTTGGTATAGTGGAGCGCAAGCGCAAGCGCTTCTGCTGACACTAAGGTCCTGCGTTCGATTCCCAGGTCGTGCAAAGTGCTATTAGGTTTTTCTATTTGGAATTCTTCAGTAGCAAAACTCCGGGAGAGTTTGCATTTATGCCCGGTTATTGGCAATATGCTCGCCCCCTATAACATGGGACTTAAACTTAACTAGCGAAATGTGGGGGTACTGCAGGGTTAAAATTAGCTAGCTAAACCCCGTAGATGCTAGTTTAGGAATAGTCCTAAACTGATGAGCATGTCACTTTTTGTATAGAACTTTTTAAATGGTCGTAAATTCAAATTCGGAACAATAACGACAAAATGATGCCCTGGATATGGGCATTAAAACTGCAAAAAAACTTTTTTGATTTATATTTATTTTAATATACCTGACATGACATGGAATGAGGACTACTGTGCTTGAATTCGCCGCTAGAGGCGCTAGTGTAGAGTGAGGTCTCTAGAAATGTCAAATGTCACTGAACGTTCACTGTTTGCGGGATTTTCTATCGGGATTTTTTTACTTAGAATATGCCTTTCCTGATTAATTATGGCTTACGATATTGAGTAACAATTCATTATCCAATTTCGTATCACTTGTAGGAAGAATTTGTCTGCTTTATGCTTGCTAATTTTAGGAACATTATGTAAATATGCATTTAAAGTTTTAAAATGTAATAAAATAAACATTACGAGTATATGAAGTAATGGGTTTAGGGGTATGAGGAACAGGGTGTAAAGTTCACTCATCCACCATAGAAAAGGGAGGATCCTCCGACCAGACGGGTGTCATGTCTGGCGGGCAATTGCCCAGAGGTTGAAGTCGTGAGCTTGTATATATGTCCACCGCGCGGTAAACTCTAATTGCGCGATGCAGGATTTGACTGACGTCAGGATGTTGTGTGACGTCAAGTCTTTGATGCGTAGTTCGCATGTGGCGGTGTAGATGCCGCCACAATGGGTACTAAAACATATCTAAAACATATCAAATAAAAATACTGACAGGACCTCACTCGCCAGTGGCGCCAACTGGTGAGCACAAAAACGGTGGCTTGATTAAGGACTCCTTTATCTCTTTAAATCCTTTATCTCGCGAACTACTACAATATTACAGAGCAATCCCTATATTTACTTAAAGAAAACTCCTAGAATTGTTACAGAGGGTTGCAGATGTCAGGTTGTGCTGTCAATTAAAGAGAAACGTCTCCCCTAGGAACTATAGTTGATGCATTTTGCACATGCACAAAAAACGAATTTTAATTCCGTTAAAGTCTTGAATCGATCCCAAATTCCTCGATATATATCGTGGTCGTTAACATTTTCCACGTATGAAAAATTATACATTACAGTTGATTGTCCTGTGAAGAGAGGAAAAGAGCAATTACCTATACTGCCCTGCTAAGCCGAAAGGTGGTATCTCAATCGGAGTAAGTTTTGAGAAAATTAACTTTTTGTAAATTGTAATTTAAGGAAACATAAGGATATAAAGAACTTCTGAGTGGTTTTTTTAAATGTTTTAAGTTAGATAGCGGTATGTGGCTTATACCATTAGATGCGAAATCATTATAGCTATTGAATGGTATAAAAAAAACTAAAAGGGCGTATCTCAGAGATACTGCCTTTCGGCTTAGCAGGGCAGTATAAACTGCCATGCTAAAACATACCAACTATAGTAATATTACTAGTTTAACTGGGAGCATTAAATTATTTAGTTATAACGAAGATTGCTTTAGCACCGCACAGCCAATTATTATCCTCTTAAGTTTGTAATAGTGTTGGTAATAATGTTATCTGAGGAGATTTTTCATTCTGAGTATGATCGCAGGATAAACGGATTTTATGAGACGCAGTCGGTTTTTCTTCTTTTTCTTGAAGCAAATCTTATTTCTTGATAAATTCTTCATAATCTGTCAGATCTTAAAGTAACATATTATTTTGTAATATGGTATTTTCGTACGGCTTAAGGGTTTAAAGGAAACTCTTTGTGGTTGTTTTTTGTATTATTTTTTATATATTTGGTATTTATATTACTTTACCTGAAATATATTAAAGCCGATATAATATACTTAAGGTAAAGTTATCTTATTTATAAACTGAATGTTAGGTTACCGCTGCGGTAACCTTACATTCAATTTAAGCTTCGTGCAGACCACCGCGACGCGACTCAAACAATGCAATTTCTAAGAAAACTTCACGTAATAACAATAACCGGTGTCGCGTCGCGCTGTTGCGTCGCGCTAGTCTGCAGGAAGCTTTATTGATTTAAATTTACATTTCTGTATGAGCATTGATATTGACATTCTTCGTTGACCCAGCACTTATCTAATCATTTTAAAGCAAAATGCTGTGATAATATTGTTAATTAACTGATTGTGATTATAGTAAAGCTATGTTGTACCTATTGAGCTCGATGAATGTAATAGGTTAACGTAATTTCGATTAAGACGTTCCTACATACATGAGGGTATAAAAATGGTAAAGGTAGGTACATCTATGTAATGATTACAGTCTTCTATACTATAATACTATATACTATGATAATATATTTTATTTTTTTCTTTATTTTTTTAGGGTCATTTCAAATCGCAATGCGTATGTCAGTCCCATCCTACCCTAAAGACACATTAGTGATATCTGGGCCATGGACCTAAACAGACTCTTCGCATCATCAATAATAATATTATAAAGAAAAAATTTGTTTATTTGTAAGTTTGTATGTAGGGGGTAATCTCCGGAACTACTAGTCGGATTTGAAAAATAATTTTTACATTGGATAGCCCAATTTTTGTGGAAGATTATAGGCTTGCGACGAAGTCGCGGGCACAAGCTAGTTTAAATTAAATTGATTAATTAAATGACAGATAAGTACCTATATAAAAAAACCTGTAATTATTAGATTAATTAAATAAACAATAACTAAACGGTACCTAACTAAAAAAAAATTTATAAGTAAGTTAGTAAAAAAAAATACAGCGGCTATATTAAAATAATCCTACTAGGTACAATACGGCCAACGTAACTTGGCGGGTGAGAACTTCGCGCAGAAGTTTGCGCAATAACGTTTTGTAGGAACGTAATGGTGACATAAGGCGAGTGTGAGTGAGAGAACTTGCGCGAAAGTTCGTTGTGCCTATGTTCAGACCCGCCAAGTTACGTTGGCCGTATTGTCTGATGTAACCTGATGAATAACCATCGAGTATTAGGTAGGTACCTACGAGTACAATAAAAAAAAATCTAGAACAATCAAGGAACGTTATCCAAATAAAAATTCGTACACACAAAGCGTGCGATATCCAAATTTCCATCCGCTGCCTTGTTTCTCTCATTTCCCGGCGACGACGGTAGGAAATAAAATCGCCATGAAGTCAGAGCTGGTAATTTAGAAATAATGCAGCAAAAATACGTAGGAATGCGAATATGGGGCAAATTGCTGTGAGGTCTAAATCAGGCGCCTGATGGCAGTGGGCGACACCGTGTGGCGAGCGATGTTATCATAGTGTATTAGATTATCTTGTGGGGCTAGTCTTGATGATGATGATGTTTTTTTTGTGCCTTTAAGTCCCTACCTACTAGATATGAAACTGTTAGATATAACTGAATGATCGTCGAATTCATGTAGCATGAGGAAATCAATAAAATAACAGACAGAGAGGCATTCTGCATACAAAAATAAGATCTGACGATGAGATGCTTCTCGGAAAATTTTCAAAGGGTCAGAACCAGGTCTACTAGATAAATATATGTGTCTAGTACGTATATATACGTCTTTGGCTGTCGATAGCAATATTCTGTTCAGAATTGAACAGACTGGACTACTTACTTTCCAAAATCAATTAAGTATAAGGAAAACGAGATAGACATGTTAGTCACACCTAAATATTCATTCTCGATACAAAACCCAATGTAACATTTATCTCAAGTTCTAAAAATATCTAGTGTTCGCCAAGAAACTTAGATATAATTCGTCCCGACGTACATCTATTCTCCCTTGTCGTTACGTCCTGCTCACAAATCATTGGACGCGACAACACGGGACGATGTCGCGACATTTTCTTACAAACCTCCCCTTTATTGGGCCAGGGTATCATATTAAGTAAACAATAAATTATAGTGGTAGTCACAAAGCAATCTTTGTTGCTGAAACGATGAAAGTATGTATTTACTCGTGTTGGCTTTTTGCAGTTTTACGTTCCAGCTATACTCCGTTGGTTTAGGTAGTTAGCTAAAGGTAAATAAAAAAAAACACGTGACGAGAAAGCTGTCAAAGGCATCTGGTTAACCGACTAAACGTAATACCTGTCACTTCAGTTCTCATGGTACGTCACAGTTATACTCTTCAATTTAGCAACGTTATGATTGGTTGAGGTTTACAGAACCTGTCTTTTTGGGCTCTTTAGAGACAGAAATTGTGGTCAAGCATCTAAAAAAAATAAGTTCCAAACCTAAAGAAAAAAAAATGGTTATAACGTATTTTTAAACGTCATCTAAAAAAATCCTTATTACGATTATTATTTAGTTAATGACCTATACAAATGAAGTTAATTAACAATAAAGTTATATTGTATTTGGATACTAAAAATATCTAAACTGCTGTTAAATGGTCGTTTCTATTGCATATTAAATGAACTCATCTATAAATTAATTGTGGAAATTCATGAGTAAAGTATCTCGTGTCGATCAATAGAATAAAAAAAAACAAGAGATGGTCGTAACAGGCGTCAAAAACTAGGAAAAATAACAAAGCAACATTGCTGATTGCTAAACAACAAAATAACACCAAAGTTCCACCATTTTTCGTCGCGTCCAAATTACACAAAGCTCACTTTATATTACACTGACGCAAACAAACATAAAGAAAGTCGCTTCGACGACGTCAGATCCTCAAGCGGTTATAATCTTGCTGAAGCAAATTTCGAGGGAGGATAATCAGTATTCTTCAACACAGCAGAGCTAAAGTAAGCAATGATTTATTATATTAAAAATCCTGCATTATCCCTTAGATGGGACGGGCTGACTCCGCTGGTCATAAAGAGTTCCCGGATTTAATAAAATTTATTCAGCTCCGTACTATGGGGACCGACAAATCATAATTCTACCGAAATACATACTTATTTAGTCGAGACGGGGAGTTTTAGAGCTAGTAAAGTTTATTTACGCTGGTGCTCCAGAGAATACGCCAAGTGGACGGGCCGAAACTAAGTTTTGTAATATTTGATTAATTTTTACCCTTAATTGTATTGTATTGGAGCCATTCAGTCTAGCTGCTTTTGTGACCTTTTTCTAAAATTAACGTGACAGTCATAAGTAATACTTATAAAGCTTATACCTAATACTTAAACCTTTTCCGTACCGTTCTAATAATAGGACATTACTATCGCGGCCTGTAACACAAGCATTGATTTCGCCTCGGCCCACATACGTGAGTCCATCGATGCCTGGTTGCGGCCAAAGCTTGTATGGTACTTTTCTCAAAAAAAAACTAAGTGAATTAATATAAATTGCAAAATCAATTATGAACAACGAAAATAATTTTTCAAGGTAGTTCATTTGTTTTTTGTTTATTTTAAACAACTCTATTTGCGAGCTAAATCGAAATATCAATAAAATCTTTGATAAGTCACCTCCTTGGTTGCCGTGTGTTGAAGTAAAAAGTTCGTTCCATTTTTAAATAACACGACAGATATAAGTTTTCATAGTATAAATTACTCGGCTGCTAAACACGACAGATATGGAATTTCATACAAACATTGCCGGCCGGGCGCTCGTATGTATTCGGCCAGTAACGCAATTTCGATTCTCTCGAAGAAAGTTGTCAAAATAATGTTCGAATTTTCAAGCCTGATTGGCAGTCGTCTATAACTGCGGTACCGGAGCGCTACCGCCGCGTGTACTAATATTATAAATGAGAAAGTTTGTATGTTCGTTACTCAATCACGCAAAAAAGGCGTAATGGATTTAAATGAAAGGGACACAGATAGTTTATGACTTGGATTTACACATAGGATACTCTTAATCCCAGTAGTACGTTCCGTGGAATATTTTCCGACATCCACGCGGGCGACGCCGCGGGTATAAGCTTTTAAGGAAATAAGCTACTCTTGTGTCACCGACACACGCGCACACGTTTCCTCAAACTTATTTTTAAAATATTATGATTATGTGCCCGATTCCCCACAAAAATCGAACAGTGCCTACGACAACAAGTGCATATGGAACATTCGTATAGAAGGATATTAAGCTGGACTTATTATCAGGACAACAGCGGCCCAAAGTAGCCTTCACCACGCGGAGCATTTGAACGTGAAGTTTTGGTAAGTTTTTGCGAGTTTTATACGTCATCTTTCGATGAGATGAGCTTAATACCCGTCAATCTGAAAGTGTCGGTAAGTTTTATAAACCTTAAAAACAAAAATAATGAATAAAATAAACAAATCTTCAGATGAATTATTGGCCTTAATGAGCTCGGAACCCATAAAAAGGTCTAACAATCGGGTGAATAATGAATATGCAGCAAAAAATTGAGTAAATATTCAAGTGTTATAAAGCAGCTTCAATTAAAATTAAGTCGGCCAAGCATATTGTAGTAAGCTGATTAATTTCTCCGTGGAGGTTCGAATGACGCAATTTCTTTCGGGTTCTCCACCCTTTACAGAGGCTTAAAATCTCCAATTTGGCTCAAAATTAATTTAGGCTGTTGTGAAGTAATTGCTTATTAGTGTCAGCATTGCTTTGACCAATTTTAGTCTAGACTCTTTCATAAAATTCAAGACTAAATTTGAAAATAGAATTGCTGATTTATTTTTTCTTTGAGTAAAAAGTTGATTGTTCAAAAGAGGCTAGCCTAGTGATGAGGTGTGAGCACGTCATCGAATGCGATATTGCAATGGAAAACGGAATTGGCTAACCTTAATAGTCAATTAAGGGGAGTGAAATAGTGTAGGAGAGTGGTGATGGGCTATCAACAACCATTACCACGTCAATGCTGCCATAATTGTTATAGTAAGCTATGTCCAACCTTGTTTTTATTGCAAATGGTCAACAGTCTATTAGGTACTGGCTGGTAACAAGATATTTACTAACTGAAAGTTATCTATGTGAAAATCAGTGAATAACGCATTGGTTTAAGTTGTGTCAATGGTTTCCACAATCTGGCATTGATGTGTACCTGAGCACTTTAAGTTCACATTTTGTCAATGTCTTACACCAATATTCCAAGTAATTTCCTACACTCCACTCCATGTCGACGTGTGAGCACCTTGCCTCGGGATCAGAGCGAGCGACAAATAATTTTACTAGAGTTTTATTATTTCACCAGCTGTTGCCGGCGACGTATGCAATCCAGGATGAAAAGTAGCCTATGTCCTTCTCCAGGTCATGATCTACCCATGTGCCAAATTGCATTCAAATCCGTTCGGCCATTTTAGCTTGAAAGCGTAACAAACAAACTCACTTTCGCATTTATAATACCTATTAGTTAGGATATCCCACTAGTACATGAAAATACGCCATACTAAATTTAGCGATAAGACCCCCTGGAAAATATTTTAGCACTTTTTACAGTGTTTTATAACACGGTGTTAAAGCTAATGCCAAGAACAAGAACACTCCTTGAGAGTTTACTTTAGCGTAGAACTAAAGCCGGTGATTCTTCTGGAGGGCCCACCTATATTGCTAGTGGCCCCTCAAGAAGATGGCATATGAGCTCTACGAAAAGTGGGTGGACTTGAATGTGTTAAGGTAGGTTTTGTACCTTGAGTTTGGCAGATGATTCCTCATCTCCATTAAGGAAAATTGACGTTTACAACAAGTTTCATCTGTGATGGATACGAAGTCGACGTGGAGTGGAGTGAAGGAAATGACTCAGAATATGGGTGTTAGTTTTATTATAACACTGCGTTGAGAATCAAATAAACCTACATCGCAAGGTGATAGCATTTCTCAGCAACGCCAAAGTAGGTACATTATTGTTTGTTGGGTATATGCAGCTCTGTTCGATATAGGTTATAAAGGTATTTTTATTTTATATACATAAAACCATAACGAACACACATAACCCAGCTGCACTTTATACACGGCCGTCATTTTTATCTAAAAATAATCCTATTTTGAATAGCCGCATAGTTTTAGCATATTTTTTATAGTTGCGTGCAAACGTACAAACTGAGTGAAGGCATAAAAATGCCTTTTCGTTGAAAAAAATAATAATAATTGTACAAATGTGTATTGCAATCATATCTAACCTCAGTTAAATTTATAACGGTAGTCAAAAATTCGTCTGTTTTTGAAGTAGAAGTAACAATAGATACCCACTTAACTATACTACCTACATAGATTTCAGAAAGTTCCTCCGTGCCTCGGAAAGCACGTTAAGCCATTGGTTATTGTAGATCTTTGACAGTTGTTACGGGTCGTCAGAAGCCCGAAAGTCTGACAACCAGTCTTACCAAGGGGTATCGTATGGCAGTCACTCCATGTAAAATACTGGCAATACTGGTATTCAGCTGCATCCTGTTAGACTGGAAGCCGACCCCAAGATAGTTGGGAAAAAGGTTAAGCAGATGATGATGAGATTTTAGAAAGTTAAAATTATAAATTATTGTATTTTTGTGGATTTTACACGTTTACTTGGTTTATGAAATTAATAACTAACGCGTCAATTTATTATTTACTTAAATTGGTCTTGCATGAAACAGTCCCAAAACTTTAGTCATTTAGAATTTTCATTTCAAAATAAGTCTTACATTAATTAAGGACCCTGTTCTGACCAGTAAACACAACAATTATGTACAAGTTGATTTGCAGTCTCAATAAAAAGGGCAATTTGCGTTTTATTATCACTACAAATCACCTCGCCCAGAGTCGTGACCGCAAAGATTCCTTGATTCCAACATCTGAGCCTACAATTAACCTCAAGCGAACGCTTATAACGAATGATTTCATAAATCACCCAAATTGCCCTTTATTACGCATCTTACATCACTTTAATTGAGAAAACCGACGCAATGAGAGCCGAATTTTCGGCAATTTCCTTCGGTCGTGTGAGCATTTAATTTTGTATGCCCCTATTTAATTACTTGCAATATCAGTACGTAATTACTACTTTGTTCTTTGGGACACGGCTCGGACAAATTGTTGGAATTGAGGCGCCGGCGTTCGTAATTTGATTCGTGGCGGCCATCTTGGGGTTACAAATAGATAGGGTTAAAATAATGTTTTATAGTAGGGTTAATTATAAATAGGTCTATACTCTTCATATTGTAATTGATATTGAACTTAATTTTCCCTTGCAGAATTTTAAATGTTAGTTGATTTATGAAACACCACAGCGATAATTTGCAAACTATTTAAAAGGACTACAGGAGCTAAACGCAAGTTTTATTATGTCTCAAAATATTTGATCTACTGCAGTATACAAAATTAGAAAAATATATAATATTCTTCAGGATATATTTATACTAGTTATTGTATTGAAAACATAATAAAACTAATTCGATACGATAGAAAACAATCACGAAGATATTTCAACAAAAAATATTTTAAGGATTAAAAACCATATTAACCGGTAAAGCCCTGGGTGACCCTCAAGCACGTCAATTAGCACGTTAATTAGTTGTTTATCAGGGCTTTACCGGTTAATAAACATTCAATTATTCTGATTTTTTGTCAGATTATTTTACAAACAGCATACTAACGTAATAGTGTTTAAATTATTTAGTCCAATCAATAGATTTTTTGTAAATAGATAATTGCTTTATATTTTGCAATAAATTATAGCGGTGTGTCATCGCGCTTCTCTTTCTCAGCAGTCCCACAGTGAGCGCGCTTTACCTATTGTCAGCCTCTTTACTTTGAGAGTTCTTCTCTATCTTGCCTGGGTGCACTTTGACCTTAATCAAAAGCTTTTTACAACCTGATGGAACCAAATCCGACAAAAAATCATTTGTCACTAACGGCAAACAGTAACAGCTACAACACAAACACATCAAAAGTTTCAATATAGTTTAAATGCCAATTTATTCAGGATGTTAATACACGCATGCATATTCATGTCATCCATCCTTCCGTTTCAAAACCCACAAATGTTGATAGAAAATGATACGACACATATTCAATGTAAATTTTAGGTCAGCATGTACAGTAGCTTTGTAAGCTTTAATTAACGTTTAATTGAGTTATTTAGAAATGATCACGTCGCGTTAAAATATGGCAACATTACAGACAGATGTTCAAATGAAAAACACATAATTATGTGGCGTTCCGAAATGTGGTAACACTCTGTGATAAGAATGAAATATATGTAAATTATGTTGCTTGCGATCAAGATGACATTGTTTTATTTGAAAGAACATAATTTATTTACAGATGAACCTATTAATGTCGCCCTTGATGTTAAAACCAAATAGGAAGATTCATTTATAATGAATGCCCAAAGGTTGAAGACTTCCGAACATCAAGGATTAAATAATATCTTACTGTAAATCGTAATTAATGTAAAATAATTTAAATATACAGGGTGGCAGGGACATCGACGCGAAGCCGGTTACCATGGATTCAGTACATGATTCTGAAGCTGCTTTGAAATTTTTCGTCGGTTATTTTTAAACAAAACAGATGTTCCATACATTTTGACCGCGTAGGTATTGCACTTTTCTATGAAAGAGCCGATTATTTTTAAATAACCGACGAAAAATTTCAATACACGGGCGTTTAGAATCATGTACTGAATCTATGGTAACCGTTTTCGCGTCGATGTCCCCTGACACCCTGTATAGCTTGCACGTACTGTCCCTTTTATAGGACGGAGGTCATTTTATGCAAAACTGTTGCGAAAATTCACGACAAATTAATATGCTCTAACATAAGCGTATAAAGGTATCTAAAACACTACCCAAAGAACTTACGTTAGCCGCAACTTTATAACCCCCACAGTTACTAAAACGTGACTTACTAAGCACTCAACTGTTAAAGAGATGGACAAAACTGCCATAGAATCAGCAGTTGAAATAGTTTCACGCTATTAAGGTATAATATGGATCATTAAGCCGTTGATAATGGGTCACAGGTGGCCTTACGACGAACGTTGCCGGATCTACGCCCGGTATGTTAATATGTTTTTAATTGCTTTTCTATCCCCGAACTAAGGCAGTTTCCCAATGCGCGTTAGTCGTAAATCACGGGTTTGCTGATTGGGATAGTTATGATATTCAATATCGGTGGTTGTGTAATAATGAACGTTGACAAGGTTAGCGTAATTACCCCAGCCTTTTTTGCAGTATTGGCAGTGATAGCCTAGTGGTGTAACCGTCGGAGTACCAAGTCATAGGTCTCGAGTGCGAACCCAAGGCACGCACCTGTGACTTTTCGGATTCTTGTGCGTAGGTACATAATTATCACTTGCTTCAAAAACGGTGAAGTAAAATATCATGAGGAAATGAGAGTGCCTTAGAAATATTTCTCGACGGCATGTGAAGCCAAGTCAGAGGCCCATGGGCGGCTTTAAAACTTTGACACAACAGGTTAGTCACTAACCACACAAAAAGAAGAAACATTTTTACGTAAAAACAGATTATTTTAAATCTTTTAACTTTAACCTATTCTGAACAAAATGAAGGCAGAGTTCTATTGAACGATTTTAGCAGAGAAAAAAAAAATCCATTCTTCAAGCACACAAATGCACTGAGATGGATTTAATGCCATGAGTATTTTCTATCAGTGAACCTCCATCACACGTCATCGTCTCTCTTTTCCGCACCATTTTTTGTTGACCCTCTCGTTGGTTTTACAATGTAGTACTTAGTGCTTGTTGGAATCCCAACACTAAATGTTACTAAATAGCAAATCCTTTATGAATACGAACATCACTAGCATGCGCTTTCGGTAGCCATCTCTCTAGGCACGTTCACTTTCTCACGTTGACTTTACGACTGTCTACAACAACGTGCTCTTGCGTAGTTTTTTATAAAATTCAAAATTCAAAATATTTTTATTTCACATAAACCTACAAGGACACTTATGAAATGTCAGAAGCTAGGTGCACGGTTCCAATTGGTCGTTTCCTATGGAGAAGAGCCGGCAAGAAACTCTACGGTTACTCTTTTAAAAGTAAATGGTTTTTACAATGTTTCCAAGTTACAGTGTTAAAAGGTATGAGGGGACAGTGTAGGCCCATCAACAAGTACCAGGTACTTAGCAAAATATTAAATGGTCCACAGATCTACAGTCTGTTATGTCTACAACGTTCTCTCATTCACAAAATTTAAAAGAAAATAATCTATATAAAAGACAAATTAAATACCTAATAAAAATAAAAACCTATTTAAACCAAATGATGATGAATATGATTGGTTTGGTGATAATTGGAATATATCTCGGTTTAAATAACTGGCTTGGTTTTTACTGGAAGTACCTCTACTACAACAAACACACTCCCACAGTGCTAGAGACTTTTGGAAAACCTGAATGGAACTCTTCAATTAAATACGTACCGCAAAACACCGCGAATCAATGTTTCCAACCTATCGATTTTCTTCAAAGCTTCCCAACTATCTATCGGGTATCAGCTGCATCTTTTCCCATGTAAGTTGTAATAGGCAATCCAGTGAAATGGGTCATTGTGGCACTTGGAGACGATGCGACGGCATGTATATGTCGTTGCGGTCGATGTTACTGCGGGCTGTAATGTTGTACTTTACACGGATGTACCTATATGTAGAGATACTATGTAGTTGTGGACCGGGGCTAAATTACTAGTAGTATAATTTTTATAAGTATGAAATCGCAAATCCCTTTTGGTCAAGAATGGTGATCAATGCTCGTGCCTTCTTTGTATGAGAAGATACTTTTGCCCTGCAGTGGGACATATTAGGCTCCTATGATACTGGTTGTGAAGTAAATATATACGTACAGGTACAAACTTTTTTTTTTTTTTAAAGCCCGTTTATTTCATGCAAATTTTGTATACAGTGCAAAGAATTTAAAATTACGATTACTTATGCAAAATTTCATGCATTATGATTATGTAACATAGTTTATTATTATATAAGATTGATAAGTATCGAACGCTTCATTTGACAAAGTGACATAACAATATATAATCGATACAGTACTTTATAGACAGGGTAGAAGCCTTTAAAAATAATAAAAAGTGAAAAAAAATAATAGTAGGATGAAACCCATTAGAAAAGGAGGGAAATATTATAAAAATTAAAGGAAAAATAATTTACGGGCGATCTGAGGTCGGGAAGGGGATGGGGGTGAGTTTTTAAGGGTAAAAAACGGTTTTTCTCGATTTCCGGCAAAACTAAAAGTCCTATCGAAAAATGTCAAATGGCAAAGTTGTAGGTAATAAAAAGATTTAAAACTTTTGTATTTACACTTTTTTCACATAACCTCAAAATTTATGTGAAAAATTCAGAAAACCAAGTTTTTGGTTTTTTATTTTTATCTTTTACAATTTTTTTTTTTTTTTAACGAAATTTGGTGAAAACTTACCTTTTTATGTCCCAAATACGCTGTAATTTATTTGATTAAAAATATTTATTTTTTCACCTTATTTTGAATTAATATCGAAAAAACACCCTAATTTTCAATCGAAAATTCACCCGTCAAAATATCTGCTTTTTTCAAAAAGTTGGTATGGTTTCTGTTCGTTGAAATCTCTACTTTCCGATGGTGAAAAAAAATATATATGTTACTACAGTAAATCTTCTCAGAAAATGCAAAAATTAAAAAAAAACTTGAATTCGATTTTTTATTTTATATTATTGTAAATAATTTTGAGCTATTTATTAAAATTTACACTTTAATTACTCGAAAAACGTTAGATTACATGTGACATTGATAACAAAAAAATTGCAAATAAAAATATACTACTATAGTTAACAAACAAATAAGTTAATAAAATTAATATTTAATAAGACATCTACAATATTTGGAGAAAGTTGTCGAATCTTCTTTAAATTATATGCGTAGATGCCTGTTTATAACTATTTTAAGATAAATTATATATACCTGAGTAGATATACCTGAGTGACCTACGAAAAATTGTAGCCCATCAAAAGGTATTTCGTGGAGAAGTCAGGAAGGAGCTAGGCGGGTCTGGGTCTTACTACATACATACCTACTATTATATACTATATATTTCGTAGCAACTGTTACAACCGTTAGCCTAACCAGTATTCGAAATACAGTACAGTATACAACATCGTTTATAAAAATACACGTGCACGCTGAGTTTCTTGAAGATAATTGTGACAAGTTTACTGAAAAAAACAAAAAACTTTTCGAATCTGCATAGGAAGGTAAATACTATCTCTATTTTTATCTGTATCAATCAACTCAAACATAAAAATCGTAATATTTTCTTTAAAAAATAGTATGCTTAACGTAACATAACCTAAAGATTGAAATTAAATGATATTTTAGTACAAGCAAAAAAATAATAATCTCCTTAATTTTGCACAAAAAAATTTAGTTAAAAAGAAATATATAGTATATAATAGTAGGTATGTATGTAGTAAGACCCAGACCCAGCTAGCCCCTTCCCCACTTCTCCACGAAATACCTTTTGATGGGCTACAATTTTTCGTAGGTCACTCAGGTATATCTACTCAGGTATATATAATTTATCTTAAATAGTTATAAATAGGCATCTACGCATATAATTTAAAGAAGATTCGACAACTTTCTCCAGATATTGTAGATGTCTTATTAAATATTAATTTTATTAACTTATTTGTTTGTTAATTATAGTAGTATATTTTTATTTGCAATTTTTTTGTTATCAATGTCACATGTAATCTAACGTTTTTCGAGTAATTAAAGTGTAAATTTTAATAAATAGCTCAAAATTATTTACAATAATATAAAATAAAAAATCAAATTCAAGTTTTTTTTTAATTTTTGCATTTTCTGAGAAGATTTACTGTAGTAACATATATATTTTTTTTCACCATCGGAAAGTAGAGATTTCAACGAACAGAAACCATACCAACTTTTTGAAAAAAGTAGATATTTTGATGGGTGAATTTTCGATTGAAAATTAGGGTGTTTTTTCGATATTAATTCAAAATAAGGTGAAAAAATAAATATTTTTAATCAAATAAATTACAGCGTATTTGGGACATAAAAAGGTAAGTTTTCACCAAATTTCGTTAAAAAAAAAAAAAATGTAAAAGATAAAAATAAAAAACCAAAAACTTGGTTTTTTGAATTTTTCACATAAATTTTGAGGTTATGTGAAAAAAGTGTAAATACAAAAGTTTTAAATCTTTTTATTACCTACAACTTTGCTATTTGACTTTTTTCGATAGGACTTTTAGTTTTGCCGGAAATCGAGAAAAACCGTTTTTTACCCTTAAAACCTCACCCCCTTCCCGACCTCAGATCGCCCGTAAATTATTTTTCCTTTCATTTTTATAATATTCCCCTCCTTTTCTAATGGGTTTCATCCTACTATTATTTTTTTTGGTTTTAAAAATTATCGACCCTGGTCTATTAGTGATAACAATACAATTGATAAATATAACTACATGAATTAAAAAAAAATTAAAGATCCACAAATGACAGCCGGGACTAACGGCTTAACGTGGTTTCCGAACACGCAGTTGTCTCGGTATGTAAAGATGGTCACCCATCCACGGACCAGCCCCGGCAAGCGTAGCTTAACCTGATGAATCGACCCGTGCGGCTGTTATTACTTAGCCAGGAGCCAGCTTGGTGAATTATGGTGAACAGGTGGTTAATAATAAGTATAGAAAATATATTTTTTGTTGTTTTATTGTCACTAGACATCAACACGTATCATTTCTGTGAATTTTTGCCAGCACATTTAGTTTGACCTTATTTAATAGAACTGTAAAATATCAATTTTTTGTAACGTTGTTAAAATTTTAAGTGCACGTAGACCGAACATCTCTCGTGTCATTAAAAATCATGCCTTGATAAAAACTATTATTCAATCAGAACAAAAAAAACTTCTGTATGATGTAAATGTAATGTCTGAAATAATGTTATCACTTTGTTTTATAAAGATTATTTTTGTTCAAGATGGCCACGGTATTTTAATCGTTTTACAATGTAATGGCGTAAAGACAGGTAAACTTCTGGTTACGTTACTAGAACACACTTTTAGTCTACCTATGTACATAAGCAGAACATGACGAAAACAAACATTGCGTGGGAGCCACCCTCCTGTCTTCAATCCGTATTAGTTCAATAATTAACCCTTTTTTCCAATGTTCTAATTCGATTCCCATTTCAGTTTAGGCTCATTGAAGTGAAACAAAGCTAGTCTCGTAGACTCATAGTGAGGGATTTGCGACCGCGAACCGCGACAGGACTCAGCACTCCCAACTTTGTTCGTTTCATGCGTAACTCTGGAAAGAACTTAATTTGTTTGACACATACATTTAATGCCGCTAAACATGACACAACTTCACAATTAAATGGTTTTTGTTTGACTTTATATTTGGGTTCCTTTTTTAGAATGATTTAAATATGGTTTCTTTTAGGTGAGACGATTTATAAAAGCATGCTCTTTGCTTATAAAATTAGCGATTTTTGTTTTTTACTTGTCGTCATTTGTTAGTATGGGGTCACCATATTAAATTGTCTACTCTTCATTGACTATGTAGAAAAATAATTTGAATAACCTACCGCATCATCGACGGCGAGAAAAAAAAAATTGTCTTTAGTGAGGAAAACGAATAACAAGATTTTTTCACTCAAAATTGTTTGCCAGATATGACAATAATTTTAAAAGCCATTTTATTTTATCAATCATATTTTTATGAATACCAATTTTTCATGAAATAAAGCCTGAATCTCATTAAGTGCGCTCAGGAGGGTGAAACGTAAGGCTTTCAGTAAAATTCAATGCCACCAGTATATTCCAATAGTAGTCGAGACTCTCACCGACATATTAGCGGCAGTAATTTTAGGATAATGTTCCCGTAATTTCACCCGAGCCACCCACCAAATCTATGGCCTTTAATAAACGTGAACAAACTCTATGGAAACAATTATTTAACGAAATTACTGCTTTACATGATACCCTTAATGAAATTACAAACAACGTACCGTGTACGGAGATTTAATTTGACAATATAATTAATAATTATGTTTTCATTAGGTACGTCGGTTTTGTTGAATTACGATCGTAGTGGTCATATTTCGTGTAGCATCTTGGATTTAATTTGAGAAATCTGAATTAGTTATGTTGAATTAATTTTGAGTTTTTAGCTCGTGGCCAAGTAATAACAGCCGCACGGTTCGATCCATCAGGTTAAGCTATGCTTGCCGGGGTTGATCTGTGGATGGGTGACCATCTTAACATACCGAGACTGTCCGTGCCTCGGAAAGCACGTTAAGCCGTTGGTCCCGGCTGTCATTCGTGGATCTTTGACAGTCGTTACGGGTCGTCAGAAGCCCGAAAGTCTGACAACCAGTCTTACCAAGGGGTATCGTATTACCCAGTTACTGGGTTGTAGAGGTCAGATAGGCAGTCGCTCCATGTAAAATAAGGTATTCAGCTGCATCCGGTTAGACTGGAAGCCGACCCTAACATAGTTGGGAAAGGGCTAGGCAGATTGATTTAATTGAGTTTTGAATAAAGTCGAAGGTACAAAGAAATATTAAGAAGATTTAAAATGATCTCATTAAATATTTGAAACTTAAAAGTTATTTGTTCGAATTAAATGCCTAGTTACTTTTGAAAGGAGCTGAATGAATATAAAAGTAGCAAAAAATAGTTTGAAGTTATCAAAACTGACATCACTTAAAATGACTGAGACACACTTGGGGCAAAACGTATTCCATCAATAATCACAATGGAATACCATTAAAACGGAACGGTGGGAGGGTCTCCGGAGAATTTAACCAAATCCCGTCTCGTGTTCCAGGAATTGTTGAGCGAGACACGATCCGCGTCCAAATAGTACGGGCCCCGGTGAGCCCACGTTAATACGTGCGTTAATTGGTGACCCCCAACCCGCCTTTCTCCCCGCCTCGCCCCACTTCGCCCCCGCCTCGCCCTCGCCTCCAATTCGTAAGGGTTCGTCTCCCGTTAATAAGAATCTGACACTAACAATTTATCAGAATTGATTAAATTTACTTTACGCTATTCACTTTCATTGTATTAGTGAGCTTAAGAGATTTTGCCTCTTGGATAAGTGTAGTATTTCAGACTCGTTACGTTATTCCGAGAATCCCTAATCCTACAAAATACGGCAACACAATGTTGGTGAAAAAACAAAAAAGGCGTCTGTGACTTGTTCACACACGGACATCCATTAAGCCAAACGTTTTGATGACGTTGGCGAAATCTAAACAGAGCTGACCGATCAAGTGACAAAAAACGGCCCGTAAAGCGGTGATAAAGCCATCAGTCTTGATCCATCCTGTCTGTCTGTGTGTGTTGCCGCAAGGGCTGACAGATCGCGTATTGTCAGCGGTTGTGGACATTTTTCGCGTCACCCTGACAAATGAAATAAGAGGATTGGTGTGACATTCAGCCCCCCGAGTGCTCGGGAAATCATATGCCGTCGTGAGGCGAATATGGGATTCGTGTTTGTGTTAGTTTTATGATAAGAAAAATGTATTTTAACGGCTTTATTTCTATAAATAACAGGGTAGGTACCAAAAAATAAGAATATTTTTTTTTTTGTGATGGCAAAGCTTGAAACAATACAAATAGAAAAGCATTTTGATTTATTCAAGCAATACGAAGTTGCGAAGACATATATAACTTAGTTACAGACCAAAATTATTCAACGTACGCAATTACAATGAAAAATTACAGAGATGGATAACACATTATTATAACAAGAATTAACGTTTGTAAAGAATAAAACTTGTAAAAATACTTTCATAATTCCTACATCTTTAAACTGAAAGCCACGAGAAAGAGCCTTTCCAAAGTAACTTAATTCTAAGCCTTATGAATATGTTAGTTTTAAACACGGCTTAATCTGACAACGTTATTATACCTTTTACCTGAGCAGAGAAAGTACGAGTAAACTGCGTTGTTTATGTTACACTTAAAAAATAATCTTTGAAATTTTAGTTTTTTGATACCAGGTTTTGATTCAGTACGAAGCGGAAGGGCTGTTAATGCATTTGAAAAAACATAGCATGATTTTCTGCGCTAAGAGTAAGCATTTCAGCTTACCCTGATACAAAATAAACAGTCAAGTTTTAATATTATTTAAATATATAAGTAACCTATATCTAAAGTGCCTACAGATTTTCTAGGTTTTGTGAAATCAAACAAACGTCTGATCAAACCAAATTGGGTAAATGTGAAAGCAACAGACGATTGACAACGTATTTTTTGGCGATTGCCGCAGTGGATCGATTTTGTCGATCGATAAATCGACAATTGATGCTCGATTTCAACCTTGATATTTATCGATCATTATTGAGGGGCTCGTGGGTAAATAATAACAGCCGCACGGGTCGACAGAAGGTGAAACTTTGCCGAAGCCAGTCCGTGGCTAGGTGACCATCCATTACATGTTGAGCTATGCCGCGGAAAGCACGTTAAACCCATAGTTCCGGCTGTCATTTGCAGATCTGTGGCAGTCGTTACGGGTGATCAGAAGCCCGAAAGTCTGACAACCAGTCTTACTTAGGGGTATCCTATTACCTAGTAACTAGATTGTGGTGGTCAGATAGGCAGTCGCTGCATCTAAAATACTGGTATTCTGTTGGATCTGGTTAGACTGGAAGCCGACCCCAACATAGATGGAAAAAAAATTGTCTGATGATGATTAATCGATCATTAACAGGCGACAGCAACGATAAATAAAATCGAGCAAATGTAAACTTTTAGAGCACCTTTAGGGCATTTGCTTTGAAAATAACGGGACAGTTCAGCACCAATCTGTTTCCCATATGTATGGATGATGGGCATTAAGAAGCCCTGAGCAGATACAATATAGTATCAAAATAATACCAAGACTCTCTTCAACTTTAAATAGTCTATCTAAAAATATACCTTAATTAAAGTCGCTTTTTATGTCTGTCTGTGTGACCGCGTTGTTCTTCTAAACTACGCAACGGATTTTGATGTGGTTTTCACCAACATTTCAAGAATTTATTCCGGAAGGTTTATGTGTAGAATTGTAGATATATACTTACATATTAGAAAGAAATCGCGATGTTTTGTCAAGTCATAAAAACCGTGCGAAGCCGGGGCGGGTCGCTAGTAGGTATATAAAATTGTCGGGAAAAAAAACTAGAATTAATATGAAAGAAAAATGCGCCTTTTACCGAGTTCACGATCAGAGCAAGGTAACCAGTGATAGTAGGATTAGTGAGGATGAAATTATCCGAAGCTTTGCGTCGCTTGGCCAGCACTGAAATTAATTTTTAGGGTTCCCAGCAGAGCAAATTTTAATTTCAATGGTATTTTAAGCTAGATTTATGCTTCGTAAAGCTCAATAAAACTTGTCTACGATTTCTCAATTCTTATTAAATTTTACTTAGAGTTCATAACAGTCATAAGAGAAATTGAGAAAAATTAGTTTTTGAATGTCGGAGCAAACAATCCAAAGCCTAAATGCCCATGGCTTGATCTGAAACAAAAGTTGTCTAAACGAAAGCATCGCAATATACGTAACCTGAACTAGAGTGCTCGCAAGATAAGTGCGTGCAGTCGTGCGCGCAGTCATCCGCGCGCAGACTCGGAACTAACAAGTATGCCGCCGTCTTGTCGTTTATGTAAGATCAAATTAAATATAGAATTATTTAATTAATTACCTAATATTAATATACGATTAATAATACTAATATTAATTATGAATATAGATTTTCTTATAAATTTTTATATATTATAGTATAGAATTAAGCACGCCACAGCCACCAGTCGTGCGCAGACTTATCTTGCGCACACTCTACGAGTATATAGTAGATTGGTAGAAAAAATAAACGTGAGTTTTATGAAATCAATAACCACGGCAATATTTGTTCCCTGGCCCTAACTTCAAGCAATGAACAAAATTGTCAAACTTTAGTTGATTGAATACGAGACTTTTGGCTACTTTGCATGCGTTTGTTTTATGTTTTTTTTTGTAAAATACGATTTTTTTTTTTTGTGCAGTATAAACAATATTTTATTTTTATTTTTTTATGTAAGTATTCATAACACCAACCATTACAATAAAAACTCTTTCATAAAATCTGCGGACCCTTACTAATAGTTGAGTTAATTAACTATTTTACTAAAACACTAAAATTATTCTTAGTTTCGTGAAATTCATAATAACCTCAGACAGAATGATATGATTATCAGATTTAAATAAAGAGATGCAGAAGCTCATTTAATCTAAGCTCTAACGATGTATATCACCAAATAATTTCAAAGCTGTGTTCTAACTCAATCGAGGTTTTTATTTTATCGGCAGAAAAAAACGAAATTACTAAGAAAAATCAGATCAAATTAAGTTTCTCTACAATTTTAAACTGTCCTGAAATAAAGTCATTAAGTATAACAAGTTGTTCGCTTTATTTGATAACAAACTCAGCGGTAAGAACTGGTACAGACAAGCAACAATACACTCACTCATTTCCCAAATATAGTACTATCAAAATCCCGTGAACACGATGACCACATCTGTTACCGGCCCGGTGCTATAGCCGCCGAGTGCTGCAAGCAAGAATAGTCCTTACGGTGGTTAGATATGAACTTCTTCGATGGTACATTACTGTTGCGGTCTGCAACAGATGCATTGATGGACATACGTGAGTCCATCAATGCCTGGTTGCGGCCAAGGCTTGTATAGTACTTTTCTCAAATAATGCACGGAAATTCAAACTATTACTTAGTTTATTCCAGAATCAATGACAAACAACAATAATTTTTCACGCGCCAATATGCTCATTTGTTTTTCTTTACTTTATACAAAATAAATTAATAGTTTAAAAAACACTAAAAAACACGCTGGGTGAGATCTTTAACAAGCTACTACCCCATTTACACGTCAATATACATCGTATGCTAATATCCATCATGAAGTTCCATTTCAAATCTTCCGGCTCCATCATCAGATCAGCTCGATAGTACCATATTATTGTATTCAGACCTTGAAACCTAATCGTGGTCAAAGTTCATTACAAGACCTTTCTAACAAGTCCAAACACGGGTATGATACGATATTTCATCATGGAATGCTAGTGCCGATCTTCCGGTTTCATCATCAGACCTTGAAACCTAATCATGGTCAAAGTTCATTACAAGACCTTTCTAACAAGTCCAAACACGGCTATGATACGATCATCCATCATGAAGTTCTAGTTCATATCTTCCGGCTCCATCATCAGATCAGCTCGACAGTACCATGTTATTGTATTGTCATCAAAATCACATACAACTTCTAATTTTCGTAACGCTACGATCTTTAGAAGATGGTTAAATTGGTTTTCTTAGATTTGATTACATAGTTACATACATACAGGTCGACCTAATAAAAGCGTGTTAAAAAGCTTTTAATTTTTTTTTCTTTTAAAAGCTTTTATTCATGCATTGTCACGAGAACCAAACACGTATGCCAAATTTCAGCCCGATAGCAGTATGGTGTGAGGTGTGGTGTGGTGTGGTGTGAAATGGTGTGGTATGGTGTGGTATGTTGTGGTGTGTGTGGTGTGTGTGATAAGGTATGGTGTGTGGATGTGTGGTGTTTAAATTATGATATATATATGTGATATATTTCGGCTACTCAACGTGTTCCAGGAGAGCCTCGGTTTCCTCATAGGTAAGTGGTTTCATCCAGTCTAATATACCTTTTTTACAGTTTTCAGTCGTGGTAACTATACAGCTCTATTTAAAATCGAAATCGAAATATAAATAAAATCTTTGATGAGTTACCTCCTTGGTTGCCATGTATTGAAGTAAAAAATTCGTTCCATTTTTAAATAAAACGACAGATATGAGTTTTCATAATCAGTAATCATTTTCATACATGCGAGCGCCCGGCCGGTAATGTTTGTATGAAAACTATATCTGTCGTGTTTAGCGGCCGAATAGGCCGCTAAACACGACATACAAACATGTTTTCATACAAACATTACCGGCCGGGCGCTCGCATGTATTCGATCAGTAGAGTATTTTCGATTTATTTCGAAGAAGGTTGTCAAAATAATGCTCGAATTTCCAAGTATGTTTGAGAAAACTACCCACTTAATAACTTTTTTGAGGGAGAATGTGCAGGTTTATTATTCATTCAATATTTAAAATTGGCAATATAATTGTTCTCTACCTCCTTTGCCGAAGTTGGAATGCGGTAGTAGTTCATTAATTAACGGCTTAATTACCTTCATTGAATAATGTACTCGATAACTGCAGTGTGGGCCAATGAGCAGTATTGCTGGTTCATAAATAACAATTAACAACTGTCGAGAAAATTGTGTTGTTGCCGGTATTGTAAGTGTTCAATTTCATTCAACGACCATTCATACTGGCTAACCATACGATAGCAAAAGTTTACCATACAGTAGCTATGCGGCTCAGATCTCAAGCCCCACTTGAGATCTGAGCCGCGGCGTCGCCTCACAAACAATGGTTAACCTTCCATCTTGCGCCGCATGACCGTCACTTATGCACTTGATGGCTTTATGACTGCGTCAGTGAGCGCAGTACGCGAACTCCGCTCACTGACGCAGCTGAATTAAGGCCAAACATATTTGAACTGTTTGCCATCGATACACTAGAAGACTAAAAAGTAAATAAATGAGCAACTTTTGTGGCTAATGTGTTGTTCTAAAGTTGGCCGTCTAATCCAGCAAGTAGGTAAGGTGTACAAATGATCGCGGAGCGCCGTCGCCGATATTTTTTAAGAAAGCGCGTTCTTACATCTCTCTTTTTATGATTGTTCTTCTTTTATTAGAGTACTTTTGTTTCTTAAGTGAAATTTTCTAAGTTAGAAAGGCGAGGCTTTCGCTGTAAATCCGTACTTACTCTTTGTGTCGTAAAAGTTAGGCGATTGAAAAAATTGTTTCTTTTGTGCGACAAAATGGCTGTTAAGAATTGATTTCCTTTGATTCGTTATTGCAAGGTTTTATATACTTTAATGGCAGGAAAAATACATGCTTTTATAAATGCAGTATAAATTCAAATAGTTCAATGCTCACGATAATGGCATAGCTAATTACGGTTCGGGTTTACACGCTATAGAAATAGAGAAAGTGGAGTAGTTATAAACGCGCACTATGCAGAGCTTGTGCAGAAACATAAAACTGCAAGGCGAAGTGGATTGACTAATAAGATTAGCATAATTACGCTCGGCGACTGCACGCGAACCCATAGCTTTTCATAATTAGCAGCCGTTGTGTAACATTCGTGAGTCGTGTGTTGGCTGAGCAGAATAAACGTACATATAAGCAAAGGTACTATGTACTTATTTACATACTCGCTCGTTAATCTAATAATATCTCGAATGGAATGCAAATGAAGCTGGTTTTTCCTTCAAGAGATTTCTGAAAAACTACATTTCCTTTTCGTTTGAAACGTTTACAGTTGTTAATCTTTGTAGAGTAACTTCAATCGCTACATCGGCTAGGTCCGTCTGGAGGTTTGATCAATTTATTTAACCTCAACTCCAGTTAAACGAAATACTCAGCGGAATTGCAGTAGAAAATTAATCGGTTTTATTTACTAAAGTTGTCACCGTGCACTGTAATTAAAAACACACAGACACCAACCACATTCTGATTAAATAATGAGTTCTTCTTTCTTTTTCGTGTGGTTAGTTACTAATCTGGTGACAGAGCTTTTATGCCGCCCTCACCACCACTTCACTGCTGCTGTGGAATTTGTTACGCCACTTCTTCTTCCCAGCTAAAGCACTAGGAAGTGGTTCACCACTTCCTAGTGCTTTAGCTGGGAAGAAGGGTGAGAAGGGTGGGTGGGCATTTTGGGGGACGTTATGTAATTTTAACGATCGAAAAGTGCTGATTCTCAGCCTAGTTTGAATAAATGACGTTCGATTTTATTTTTTTTATCGAACGGCCTATCTACCAAATGGACTATAATAAGTATAGTCCATGGGTCCGAAATAAACCGTGTGGGCACGCCACAATTGTGGCGATAAGTCCCCTCTTTGAGGAGTGGCTAGAGAGGCGCCACGGCGTCCACACCTTCCGCCTGACGCAGGTCCTCACCGGACATGGTTGTTTCGGGAGGTTCCTGTTCAGGATAAAGCGGGAGGAAACGCCCGGGTGTCACCACTGTGTGGATCGCCCGGAGGACACGATGGAGCATACGGTGGAGGTCTGCCCAGCTTGGGCGGAGCACCGCCATGTCCTCACGGAGGCGATCGGCGGCGGCGATCTCTCGCGTCCGGCCCTGGTTCAGGCCATGGTCCGGAGCGAGAGTGCATGGGAGGCCGTCACCTCCTTCTGCGAAGCAGTAATGCTCGCGAAGGAGGAGGCGGAGCGCGCGAGGGAGAGGCAAAATGCGCGCCCTCGCGCCCCTAGTCGCCGCAGGAGACGCCCCGGGCGTCGGGAGTCGAGAGCCGACTTCCGGCCACCGTAGGCGCGGGCTTGCGGACGGTGAGCAATGGGTAGCTCGCCGTCCGATAGGGACCAGGCCCGGGTCGACGGCGCGTTGTGTTCCACGCGCGCCTCAACGAGATGTCAGCACCAACTGACGGGGTCCGGAAGGGCCAATGCCTGCCGGGGTTGCGGGTTTGTCTGAAAGGGATATCGCGACCTCGGCACACAGGCAACGGAAGGAACACGGGTGGGTTTTAGTCAGTAAAAGTCTGACACGCCCTCCCGCTCCACCCAGAGCGGGAGAAGTTATTTGATAATTTCCCATCCTCAAAAAAAAAAAAAAAAAAAGATCTCTCAGGCATACCGGTTTCCTTGCGATGTATTCCTTCACCGTTTTTGAAGCAAGTGATAATTAAATTATGAGTTATTAATGGTACACTACACAAACACATTGCAGTTCTTTATATTATTTTAAGCAATTTAATACATTATAAAAATTAAACCTATAAAATCAAATATGAGCACTCATTTAAAATCTGTTTAACCTACGTAGAAATTCAGCCATAAACTAACCAATAACATATCATTTCAAAAGCATAACCAATTAATATAATACAAATTTATTAGTGTAAATAAAACAGGATATCCAAATAATTAACGGAAGCCCTTTAAACACTCGTAGGAAATACATGCGATATAAATTCTGACGCGATACTACATTCGAATCGTGGTTGGCCGCTGAGCAAATATTCAATAAGGGGACTCATGTATTGTATTGCACCCGCGATTCAGTTTGTTCACTCTTCAATATACCGATATTGTTTTGGTCGTATTGCAAACGGAATCAAACAGTACAAATTGCGGAGCCATATTGTCGCGTGTGTGTGTACCTATGCTTCCATTTGGATAGTTGGATCAGAAAGTTGACCCTTTCGATAGTTTTCGAATTTTTTATCCGGTTGTTGTGCTTTTGGCTTTACAATTTGAAGATAGATTGACTGGTAGAAAGTCCTAATGTCCTAGTATCCTAGTGTCTTAGTATCCTAGCGTCTTAGTAAGTGCCTGTGGCATTAAGTCCGCCTCTAAACATTTCTGTGCCTGAAGTATGTATTACATAAGTAAAGTGTTGAGTTTGACATTTATTGCAAGAGTATGATCATAGACTTTTAATTATCAACCTGCATTCAAAGTGTTGATCGAAACCTAATAATTTAGCAGAGAGGATAACTGGGTTGCTACTCAACTTCTTGATAAAACTTTTAGATCTCCGCAGCAACCGGACATTGGCGTGGCATGACCCTTTCTTTTCCGTAGTTCACGTGGTACCAACAATCAAATTGAATCTTTACATTGGTAATTTAAATTCGAAAGGAACATTGTTTTACTATTTTTCGGCGTAAGTTTTTTGGAATAGTAAGATGATCAAATAAATAAACATAGAACTTATCGAACATTAATTTCATTCCTGAACAAGATTAATTAGTGACTACGTTATTAATCAAATGCCTAGTTTGCTGCATTTATATTAATTTGAAATATTATCAGTATATTATTGTTTTTATGTTTATTAATTAATGTAGTTGAATGATGTTAATATGTATTATAATTTCGAAAATTATGTACATAATTATAACTGTTTACAAAATTTGTAATGCAAGAGTAACGCAAATAATTTATTTGGTAAATAATGAATTTGGATGAAATAAAATGGCAGGAATCCGCTTGATGCGGGAAGCACAGAATCGGTCGAAGCGGCGGTGCTTGGGGGAGGCCTATGTCCAGCAGTGGACGTCTTTTGGCTGAAATGATGATGAAAATGGTAGTCATATTTTTCCACCCTAGCAGGTCTTTTGCGGAATTTTGTAGGCGTAGTTAAGACAAAAAAAAAATTGCATTAAGTACGAGATGATTTTATTTTGTGGTTTAATTTAAATATCTTTGATATTTTACTGTTAACAATTTAAATTGCAACTTTACTTATAGATTTTTATTTTTATTATCTTAAGATTAGTAAATATAAGCTAAGCTAAATACGGAAAAATGTACTTACATTGCATAATTACCCTTAAGGTCACATTACACTATATTAACTTAGTTAGGATGGGTGTACGACAACGATCTGAAAGAGCGGAGCCTTCTAATACAAGCATTGTTTGCTTAAAAAGAGGCCCCAAACACGTTTCAAATGTACTTTTCTATTTACACAATAAACTATTTTGTATTTGTATATATTAATTTAAACAATAAACTGAGACAGAATCATCACAGACAGAAAAAATTGCCAGTGTCCGAACAAAACTTTTTGTTTATGGTTTTGTGAACTATTCTTTAGAGTGCCATAATAAATCAAAAATGTTAAATGATAAAACACATACATACATACACAGTACATTACACATTACGGAACATTATGATGTATGATACGGTTTTATCATTTAACAGTTGTACTACATACAACAACTGTACTAGGCATCACCCACCTTCAATAGGGTAATACCCAGTTATCCACAGTACAAGTATTAGTATTCAGAAGTGCACTACTAAATTAATATATATCCATCTTCAATAGGCATTGAAAATGTACTAGAGCTGGGCTATTGAATAGAACTAATAGATATTAGAGTGCCACACTATTCATGTATTGAACCTAATATGTAATGTTCTAAATTCTAGTGGCGGTATCCGGGCTTTAGAATTGAGTCAAAACAGTTACTGTAACAAACAAACTACTATTAACCTAATTATGTCTCTACAGAGAACGTATTCAATTACAATTAATCGTCGTGTTTTAGTATCATAACACTTGACGAATGAAGTGGTGATCGCGATAAAAACTCACACAGATACATGAACCCTGAAAACATAACACTCCTTTTTTTTACGCAGTCGGGTAAAAAAGGGGACAGAGCAAAAATCAAAATCAAAATCAAAATCAAATTATTTTTATTTCACATAAACCTACAAGGGCACTTATGAAACGTCAGAAGCTAGGTGCACGGTTCCAATTGGTCGTTTCCTATGGAGAAGAGCCGGCAAGAAACTCCACGGTTACTCTTTTAAAAGTAGTTAAATGGATTTTACAATGTTTCCAAGTTACAGTGTTAAAAGGTATGAGAGGAAAAAAATGCTCATGGTCGTCTAGTATGCGCCTGAGTGAACAAAAGTGACCTAGTTAATTATAGGAACATAAACAATTTTCCAAAAGCATCAAACGTAGAAGAAAGGTTATCACATAAAACTTAAAAACCAACTAAAACATATCAGAGCAAACTTTAATAACAGTGTAGTTCCCTAAATTTCGGCAGGGGGCAGCACTAGAATTTTATGGACGAGACAGATGGAAACGTCACTACGCAAGCGGGGTCTCCGCGGTATAACATTTGGATTTATTCAGTCGTGAAATTAAACAAGCCCCCGAGCGCCCTCTATCACAATTTATGTTCGCACTAGATTGTAAAGGTCCAACGGCAAGATCTGACTGTACCCTCATTAATTGGTGGAGGCGTCATGACTAGCTTGTGTTTTGTACTTGATTTAAGGACTGGATGATTTGAGTCTACCGTCTAGTTTTAATGGGGAAGGGTCCTCATTAAGACGATTTAATTGTAGAGTTCTATGTTTGGTGTACTGTTTTTAATTAAAAGGTTTTTGGTTAATATGGGGTATATTGTGGGCTAACTTCACAGCAATAATTTAAAAAATTGTAAAAATGTAATTGTAAATTGTAATTTTAAATTTGTATTTATCTGTTCTTGTATTTATTTATATAGTATTATATATATAGGTTAATAGGTATATGTATATCCTTATATTTAAATAAATATTTATTCCACAATTTTCGATATTGCACCTACCACTGTTTATCTCTGCATCACCCAAAGGTTGACTGGTAGAAAACTTATGGTGCCTATGGCATTAAGTCCGCCTCTGTACATTGTGTGCTTAAAGTGTTAAATAAATAAATAAATAATTTGATAAATTAAATAACCGGCCAAGTGTGAGTCGGACTCGCACATGAAGGATTCCGTACCGTATTAAGATCGAGGAAAAAATCACATTTCTCGTCCCCTGTAATTATTAACATAATTACATTATTATTATTTGTTGTTATAGCGGCAATCGATATACACAATCTGTGAAAATCCTGTTACGGTTCATGAGATACTGTCTGCTGTCGGACGGATGGACAGCGGAGGCTTAATAATAGGGTTCCTTTTGGCACTCTTCGGGTACGGAACTCTAAAAATTAGGTAAAAAGCTTGGAGCCTCCACCAACTTTGGCAATATTTTTATCGCCGTAGGCATTTAAGAGCGTTCATTCTAAAAGTTGGCAACGTCGCAAATAGCTGTCAAATATTTACCTGTTTTAATTATTTTGTCAATATTACTAACTAGTGAACTAAAATATTAACAATAAATTGCAATTATAACACTGAATTTGATGTTGTAACCGTTTTAGATGTAAAAAAAGGCATTTGGAAAGTTTCCGAATACTTTTTCTACATCTAAAACTAAATATTCGATGTTACGATATTAATTATTGCATTTCATAAACAATATTTTAGTTCACATATTGCCAAATTAATCAAAACAGCAAATTATTTGACATCAATTTGCGACGTTGCCCACTTGCAGAATGAGCGTGCATTTTATTCTTTTAAGTCTATTCTGAACCGAAAGAATACGACGAAAAAGTATCTCCATTACAGCATGAGTGTTGTTAAGGTTTCCTTTGCTCCCCTATAAGTACAAAACATGCTATTTATTTTTTATATCCCTTAGAAATAAGAACTTCCATCAAAAAGTACTCGAAGTACACTTATGAGTACATTTAAACTTTAACGAGCATCTTTCCCGTACATTGTCCTATCGCCCTTCGGCACTGTATCTTACTCATGCCCTATAATATCGCCCTCTGTGCATCATGATAAGGGTACGTAACTTCGAGGTTGCGAGAGCCTCGTAAATATTCATTATCCTGGCAACATTGAACTCTTGTTTAAGAATAACACGGGCATCTTCTTTCCAAGTTTATTTACGGGAGCTTAATTTCCATTACTTGAAAAGTTTGCCTAAATTGGTTAATTTTTGGGCAGTTAATGATCAGCATAGGTATGAGTTTCGTACTCATGAAAGAAAACGCCACAAGTTATTTTTATGCACATAATTAACCTTGTTAAAATAAAATGATTATTATACGATACCTACTACTGATACTCTCTTCTATGAGTAGAAAAATGAGTAACACTTAGGCCCTAGTCATAACAAGCGCCCGAGGCGCGCGTCTAAACTCTGCGTTTTAGGCACTCAATAAAATTGTATGAATTTCTAAGTAACGAATTATAACAAGCGCTGCCGTCTAGGGGTGCCCTTCAAACGCGCGTATGACGCGCGCCCCTCCCGGGCGCCTTTAGAGCGCCCTCTATGCGTGGACGCAAGTTCCTTTTTCCTATTTTTCCTTGTCGTTATGTCTGCATCAGTAATAAACTTAAAAGAAGCACAGTTACTTATACTGAGCATGTTGAGGATTTAAAGTAACAATAAAATGTGGAAATATTTTTTGCGCACCCGAAACGCAGCGTACTCTGCACGCGCCCCCTTGTTATAACTAGTTCTTTACTGCACTTAATGCAATCGGCATTTTGTTTTAGTTTTCATTGTTTGTTTGTTGTCATTTTCCAGTGTCGTAACACAAATTACGCAATGTAAATTGTCTTTGTTCCCTGGTCCTGACATCAAGCCATAGATACATGTCAAACTTCTACTGCTTGAATACGAGGGTTTTAGCTAATGTCATTTTGTTGTAATGTGCGTTTTGTTTATGCACAATAAACAAGTTTTCTTTCTTTTTTATTTTTACTCGCGAAACCCGCATATTCCCAAGAACACCTGCTAAACCATAAACCTTAAGAAAAGATAAACAAAACATTAAAACCCCTACAAATATTACCAAAGAAAACTACACATGATCTGATTTTATTAAACCAAAACCTTTGTATCTCCAAATCCGTTTCAGACAAAGCTTTAGTATCAATAGGTATCACTATTTTACTGTCACCATAACTTTTGAAACAAGGGTTTGTAGTTATCCTAACACGGGAAATAAACAAATCCCATAGATTTTGTGGCGTGCCAAGTATTTTCTCCACCTTTATCCCTCGCGTGTGCCTTTTTGTACAAGATTTGGTTGTAAAACCAGTGCGGTTTGATAGCATGTGTAGCCTTTTCAGTTTTGGGATAATTACGATGATGTAGGTGTGGTAAAAGGGTGAAGACAGCGATAAAATATGGCATTCGTATATTAGTTAGTGCGTATACATACTTGCAGTTGATTTATTTCGTGTTGTATATAAAGTTCAAAATCTGAATTAACCAAATCAAAGGTTATTTTTAAGAGTTTTACTACAGTTTTTGAGACCGCTCACTTAAATGACAAAATTGTTTCGGCATAATTCCGAAATATATGAAAACACAATAGTCAGTCGTCTATTTGAATAATAATGTTCCCAAAGTATAACACTTTATGACGAAAGACATCGTATCCATTTACGACAAATATAGCCCCATACATATTTCGCGTCGTCCCATACAAACGTTAATTCTCTTCGCAATAACCATAAAAAACATCCATTCCTATACAGGTTACGAAGTCGATGAAAGAAGCGGAATAACTAGCAATCAAAAGCTATTTATTGCCCCATTGTACTAAACTCGAACGTTTCTGCAACTCATGGCTATAGAGGTGCTTAACGTTCACAATTACTTTCCTAGCACAATACCTATGGACGAATGTTATAAGCTTAATAGTTTTTGTAATACAGGCTCCAGATTTTAGACAATCTGCCAAATTAATAATTGACTCCAAAAGTGCATTGTACAGAGTTGTAGGTACTCTTGGTGTTTCGATTTTAATAAAGCAGGTAAAAAGAGGAGACAAATAAAAAAATTGTGAAATTTATTATTTTGTTATAAGCAGCTTTGCCTAAAAAGTGTTTAGAAAAACTCAAATAATATTCTGTGACTACTTTTATATCTACTCTTCGAAAAAAATCTATACAAAGTGACATTTCTTTTCTTCATTTCTGACATCGCGACGTAAAAATGTTTCAGCGATATCTGTAATTGTGAATGGATAGGGAATTGATTATGGCATGTATTTAACGCGGCGACAAATTCATCTGAATTTGGGATTAAAAAATAATTAAAGCCGATACCAAAAATAGTAGGCAGCTACAGCGAAGGATAATTTTAAGTAAAAAGTAGCACCTTCATAATCAGTTGTTAGCTTTGTATTAATTTAAACTGGTTTCGTGTTTTGGTAACTGAATTTATTGTTAAGCGAACACTTGACACTGGAACTCGCCGAACGCTGCCGCGACACCGCTCGCTACGTTCGCTCGGCTCTTGCATTGTGTGATTACAGTTTTAACCTAACCTAACCTACCTTTCAGCCATTACTTCATTTTTAGCCAAGGAGTTACAGCTACACTAAAGTTTAGCCGGGTAAAGATGAAATAAATTAACATTAGCCTCTCCTCAAAAATAAACGCTCTTAAAACTGTTTTTTTTTATGGAACCCTATAGTTGCCTGTAATACAATGTTTTTTATCCCACTGTTAATGTAAGTCGCCATGTCATTAATTATATAATACCATTATTATTCATTAGTTTATAATACATTTATATAGTGCCTCGCCTATGATTTCAATTGGCCCTGTTTAATATGTTCGCTACCTTACAGCTACAGCTACCTTAAAGTGCAGCCATTATTTAGTTTTCATAATTCATTGCATTTTGAAAAAATATTTAATCGCTGCTAAGTTTTTTTTTTGTAGCAAATAGTTAGTCGCCCTTTAAGTTGTTAGTCGACTGAAAAATAATTGGCTATTGATTATTATTATCCATAACAAATAAGAACCATCCTTTAATTTATTGTAAGTACAGACTAAACTAATAACAATTACGTCTCGACGATCACGCTAATAAATCCCGTACCATTCACCATAGGATAAAGTGTGCACGAGCGATAAAAACTTCCCGAGATCGGCATAATAGTGCTGCGATTGGCATAAATAACATCAATTGTGATGTTTTCTTTGCTAATGTCGTCGCCGGGAGCAGTGTGCGCGTAATGTGCGATGCCATTAAAAGTACATAAATACACGATCGTCTCAATAAACGTCACGATGCTGGGTAGTTTGTTGTTGTAAATAAACTGCACCGTGCAATCTACAATGTTGCTTTTTATGACTTCTGCGAGTTCATTACGGATATAAAGTTTGGATTCGTTTAGTTTTAACGATTGTGGTTGGATTCAATAAGAATAACTGTGAGTTTGGGCCCTATCAGAATACCAGCGCTGCGGTATTTATTTATTTTTTAAATATCGCCGCATTATTCTGAGATAGCAGCCTTTTTGGCATCGCACAGGTCGTTATTATTCTGTTTTTAAATTCTTCTTTTTTTGTTTTTTATTTAATTTTTATTTTTTTTTATTTTTATTGTTACTTACTGTTTGTATTTCCTGTGCGTGTCCCAAATAAAATATTTTTCTTTCTTTCTTTCTTTCTTTCTAGTTTGTTTACTGTGGAGTTATTATCATTTTCGAGATAATTTTATTTTTTACAGCAGTTACTTAAATAAACGCCGCTACCAATAACACTAATGTGAAACGGAATGTATGTAATTTAAAATATTATTTGATTTAAACATTATATGAAACTTGAAAAAAAATTGGACCACAGTTTCAATTCAAGTTCCAAATATGTCTGATTAAAATGGCGTAGGTAAATAACATTGTTTTATAAGAAAAAAATGGAATACGAAGTCCCGACTGATGACTGGCAATAAACGAATTAACATGTTTATTATACCTATAGATTCATATGAACTAAAACATTATAACAAAAAATCTAACAGAAGGTTAACAACACAAGAGATATTTTGAAAATTAAAAAAAATTGGGCCTACAAAATGGGCTTATTTACTACTAAATATTGGTAGTACTCGCATTTAAATATGACAGTTATGGCCTCCTTAATCCATAAGGACACACTCTTGAAGGCTGGCTGGCATGCCAATCATTCTTAGTAACTTTTTGTACCTTTACTAATTTTCTCCAACTGTAACTCTTCGGAATTGCTAATGCGGTGATGAATTTACAAAACAATTGAAAAAAATTATGATCCCGAAATTTCGCCGGCTCCGCAAAACTTGACCACATCAGTCTGTTCTACTTGACAATTTTATTTCCTGAAGGTACTCTGTCTGAGATACCTCCACTATTCAAATCTGTGAAAATGTCAACTGTCTAACTATTACAGTTCATGGATGTAGCCCGCTGACAGAGAGATGGACGGACACCGGAGGCTTAGTGATAGGGTTCTGTTTGGCACCCTTCGGGAGCCCTAAAAAAATATCACAATGAAGAAGAGTAGAAGTGACTTTTGGCTTCGTTAAGCGTCTTTTCACACCCATCATAGAGACCATAATCTGTCCTGCAAATCTGTAAATCATATAAATGAAGCAAACAAAGTATAAATGAAAATGTTTAAGAAACCGCACAATCATTAGGAATGGTCCTTCTCTAATTCCTTACGTCACGATCCTAGCTTGAAACCAACGGGTTGATAGCGTGGTCACACAGTAATAAACATAAAACATGAAATTAAACTCGTGCGCGATGAAAGCCATAAAACCTTACATATTACGAACTATAGGCAACATGCCAGAGGTTTTCATTTGAGAATATACTAATGTTCTTTTTTAGGGTTTCACAGCCAAATGGCAAAAACGGAACTCTTATAGTTTCGTCAGGTCCATCTGTTAGTCAGTCGTCTGTCTGGAAGTTACACAGCCATTTTACTCGGAGACTATTCGCACTATGTATTGGGTGGTACCTATGAAATTGGCGTTTTTTTCTCACAAATAGAGAACCTTGTCACTTCTATGAATTAAAATATTCATCAATTGCTAGGTGTTATATTGAATAATGACCACCATAGACAACTACCAATAGTAAAAAAACCTTATTGCTTATAGTTTTCTAAACATAAAAAATACCTTAAAAATTACTCCTCATTTTGTTAGCAGAAATGACCACAATTTGTTTAGCCTAGCCAAAACTTATTTTTGTCGCTTAATCTAAGTGGCATATTACGTTATCTTAGTTTTTAAACATTAGTGCATAAAAGTTTTAAAACATTAGTGTTCATGGTTGTTACATAAATTAAGAAAATGTTAGTATGAAAAAAGCAACTTCTTTAAAATTCTCCATACAAAACGCTGATTTCATAGGTGGGGACCTAATATATCAATGAAAATAGGAAAGGTGTATTCTATGCACCGCTAAACAATGGATAATGAAACTACGAAAAAAATATAAGTGGTGGTTCTCCCCTTACATGTAACCAAGGGATAAATTAATAAGCACAGCGTGTGGGGTGTAGATGGATCCCATAATTAAAAATACATGATGTTACTAAGTGCATTTGTTATTAAAGTAAATAGTTTTTGAGGTAAGGGACATTTTGGTTACGACCGCAGAAATAACTTTGCTGTTCATAGTTTTTACGGAAAATACTATGAAACACAAAGTTTAATTTTGCGGCTAGTGAAATCAATAGTGTGCATGCGTAAATATTTACCATTTTATTTTTTATTTTTTTTGCGTTTATATTTACTTTTGATCCGGCCGCCCATTGTATATTTTATAGTGTATTACTTTTTGTTAATGTAATGTATAATCTGGTGTACAATAAAGCATATTTAAATATAAATAAATAAATAAATATGTATCCTGACTACGGAACCCTTCACTGAGGTCGGACACGCACTTGGCCGATTTTTAAACAGTTACACCGTTCTTAAGTGTGATCTTCATCATTTTAATGTGACAGCAGTGTGTATTGTAAATACAAGGTTTAAGAAAGTTGGTGAAAGATGTATTCAGTATGTTCTCGGAAGTATGAACACCCGGATAATGTATTGAGATATCATCGCTAATGTCTGCTGGAATGTCTTTCATTGTAGTAAATGTTTGGTGTTTATTGCTACACATCTATGCGGTATTTCAGATGCCTGTTACATCACAACCTCAATCACGTTATGACGCTTCTAGTATTACCAAACTAAACGATTTTGTTCCGAAATCATTTAATCAAAACTCATTTATACTGATAGTGTGAACCTTGAAGCGCTGAATCATGTTTAGAATTTTAATCAGTACTAAAACGTGAATTGAGGCTAAAATTTTCCTAAAACAAAACAAAGAACTTTTACCACGCAATTTGCTCATACTTATTTCTTACGTTTTAATTTCTAACGTTTAATTCAAGCTTAAACTAAATAGCTGTAATGAAATAACAGCACACATAGCGATAATACAACAATATAAATTAAATACGATTTATTGTAGCGCCTCTACGGCGTAGCACCGTAGCGCCGCGGCGTAGCGTTATGTCTACGAGTCACGTTTTGCTTTTAAAAGCTGAAAGTATACAAAATCTGTTTTTCTTTTATTTTAAAACTGATTTATATTGTAATTTCGTGCGTTAAGGGTGAGCGATAACGTTGCGTGTCATAAAACAATATTTTGAATTTTCAAAGGCTTTGCGGCAAATAGTTTTTTTGACGCCGGGTTGTAAATGTCGGTGATTTTTCTTCAAGTATAAATATTTAAATTGTTTTTCTACCTTCTTTTTGTATTGAAATGCAAATAAAGTGCCAGTGCCAGATCGAAACCTTCAAAAAAACTTTTTAACAATGACCAGAATACTGAAGGGAAAGTCTGGCAACACGTACAATTGTAAATCAGTGTTATCAGTACGCGATAAAACTTATTTTATATTGTTTGGCAGCATAAAATACCCATTTAAATAAAAGTACAAAATATTTCGAACCTCATTTTTCAGCTTTCATCCTCAGACTTTAAAGACTCGACTCGTTTAGTATTTTAACATGAATACGCACAATAATTTTACACCTCTTTTAACATTTCGAGAGTACATTAGTAACGGCTGAGCACGGACCCACGTAACTTTTTAATTGTTACGTGTAATTTATCACTTAAACTAGGAGCCCTCCTAACGACCGCGGCCCGAACAAAAGGCCCCATTATATCGCGTGATTCTAACTCTCACGAAAATGTACCAAAATCCAACTAATTAAATGTTTACTACGTACTGCGTATACCCTTGTTGCTACCGCCGCATTATACCACATTGTTATTAAAAATACGATGTAAAACAAAATGACAAGCGACTGCTTTTTAACCAATTAAAATCTAGGAATTGTACACGTTAGTCAATGTTTTAACAAGCAACTTAATGCTTCATGTACGTATTCACGATACGACTCGTTTGGGGTTGCGTGAATTACGTTATAATTACCTGACGACTAGCACGTTGGAACACATAAACAGGGTGAAGTCGCGTGCACTCCAATATGCTCCCCTTCTACTATTGTTATCACAAACCGAACCCCGCGAGTCCGTTTTCTAAATCAACTACAGTAACGCAAACTGACGCGTTACTTAACATGAAAACAATGGCCAAACCCAAACGCGGTTCCATTATAGAGTCGCGCATTGGTCGGTAAAAGGGGAAAGAAAATGAGTCGATAAGGGGTTTATTTGATGGGCAATTCAGCAGTTACATTCCGGCGATATCGATTTTTAAATTCCTTCAAATAGAATTTTATTTAAATGAAATAGTAGGGAGAAAAGGGTTTGAGTTCAATAAGTGTTTCTGAAAAGTGAAAGGTGTGTTAAAAAGCCACGGGGTTGAATAATGACGCTTTTTCGTAAAATGAAACATAGAGACGTGATTAAAGAGTTTGAGTCATGTAAGCCGGGAAACCGCACCTCGGAACGCGCCCGCGCAAAATTAATAAGCAGAATTACTCTTCTTTACCGTCCCATAAATTACATTGATGGTGGCTGGCAACACTTAGAAAAGCCATAAAAGCAAGCTTTATTAAAATCAAACAACATGTGAAATACGGCGACAAAACATTTCAAAAATATTTTTATTTAAAGTTCTTGATGACTCAATAATATAAGGAATATCGAAATTAAAAGAAACAGGGAACAATAAACGTCAGAAGCAAATCGTATCTTCATTTTCATTCAATTGTATTGTCTTGTTCATTTTTATTGTGAGCGTTTTCTAAGCTATCGGAGTATTGTCGGAACGTAAGAGGGATCCTATTGTGTACTTAAATCAACGAGGGGCGGACGCGGCGGTATGGTTAGCAGAAACAAAAGGCTCTTTCTAAAATCAACGTCGACGCCTTCAAAAGTGTCACTTCACGGGATTTCCTTTTCGTTATTCTTGCATGAAATTGATGGTGTTTTTGTATCGAATTTTTGGCTAGCCTGAATTGTGAAAAGTTGTACTTGTCTACTTTTTCAAAGTTATTTTATGCTTTGCCACAGGAACCTCAAGTCACAGAGAAAATTGGTGTAAACAATACGTTGCACACGGATTGGCATTCGCGGTTTTTTATTCGCGGCTATTGTTGATTTACGGCGCTCTTTTTTGCCTTTGAATCAATTTGATTTGATTTGATGAAATTGTTTGTCTATTTTCTGGCTAGCTAAAACACTCTTTTTGTTCAACACTTTTTCTGAATGTGTTGAGTCTATATAATCAATTTTATTAAATAGGTACTTATTTCTATTGTTCACCGCTCCCTAAGTCGGGTTTGAAGACATCATAGGGAAATTATTATTGATTCCTATTTATAGTTTGACCACAAATGAGCCATAAATATTTCAAAAATAATGCTGTTACAATTAAAACGCACCTTTTTTCTTTTTAGATTAACAAATTTAAAATGCAGTGTAAAATAAGACATTAACAGCCAATAAAATCAATCTGCCTAGCGTTTTCCCAATTATGTTGGGGTCAGCTTCCAGTCTAACCGGATGCAGCTGAAAACCAGTATTTGACAAGGAGCGACTGCCTATCTGAGAGACACAACCCAGTTATTAGGTAACACGATACCCGTTGGTAAGACTGGTTGTCAGACTTTTGGGCTTCTGACGACCCGTAATGACTGTCAAAGATCTTCGAATGCCAGCCGAGACCAACGGCTTAACGTGTTTTCCGAGGCAGGGTTTGATATGTAATGGATGGTAATCCATCCACGATCTGACCGCGGCTAGCCTAGCTTAACCTTCGATCGACCTGTGCGGCTGCTATAATTTAAAATTTGTTTAACGTACTACCGGGATAAAAAGTCCTATATGATAATCCAGGTTATAAACTATCTCTGTGCCAAATTTCATCCAAATTCGTTCGGCCGTTTTTGCGTAATTGAGTAACAAACATACAAACTTTCCCATTTATAATATTAGTAGAATAGTAGGAAGTATATTTGATAGCCTAAATTACTGAAAAGAGCCTCTCGTGATAGGAAACCAAATTATATAAAAATTTAATACTGAGATGTGTCATAATGCCGATAAATTATATATATTTTAGTGTTTTATAAATGTTTGTGAAATCTACTTGTATCATGAGATTGTATACATTGTAGGTAACATTATTTCAAATCCAAATAAAAAAACAAGAACTGTTAATCTTTCCACGAAACTTTTTCGGCACAAATCGTAAGTCAGACGTTCTCACGACCAAACAAATGTTTCGTGGCGAACTGTAATTAAGATAATGCTTATTTTTTAAACAGGGAAGGCACGTGACGTAATCGCCATAAAATGGCAGGTAATGGGGCCACTAATTAATGACCCAACCAATTATGACACTGAATTTTAAAAGTGCTACATCGCGTGTCACACGACTGTCCCAAATTGGATGATTTTGAATTCAATTGTCTTAAGTATCGAGATAAGGAAAGGTGAGATTAAAACTGATGGCAATAGTGATGTAGACTGGGGAAACAATAAACTATTTAGTCCGTCAGTCAGACAATAAAAAAAATATTAAACACGTATTTTTTGCTTGATCATATAAATAAAAAATTGTTTAGATAAAACGTATTAAAGTTGGGGAGTGGGAGCTCGCTACGTCACAAGTCAGTAAAAATCTACCGGGAAGTGACGTCATGCCACATTTTAACTCAATGTATTGCTGTAATCTTTTGAGTAAGTAAAAAAAGAAAAAATACTTTCGACACGTATTTTTTCTTTTTTACTTACTCAAAAGATTAATAATCAATATGACTGACAAAAAAAAAATATTGTTAACATTCCTATTGGTTTAGCTATGGCACAGGTAAAACTTGTAAACAGTTTTTCAACTGTATATAGATTTTAAAATGAAAATATAGAAATAAAGTTTTTATACATTCACACATACTTTCTCCCGTTTGTCTTTGACCAATCTCTACAGCGTTTAACAATTTTATTAAAAGTAATAGCCTAAGATCCGACTTAGAGACGACCTTCACCCATCTATTTACCGGATGAAAAATATTTCATAACAAATTATGTATGTTAAAAAATATATCGCGAGTGTGTTGGCAAAAAAATCCTGGCTAGATAATAATTAATTAAAAATTCAATTTTTTTTGTTCTTTTTATTTGCGCTCGTTCGTGTTACGATAAATTTGTTTCAGTAACAAATATGTCTCTTAAAAAGCATTATCCATTGATATATCACTTATGGCTATTGGGCGCCAAGAACTAAAGGACAATGACAAGAATAGGCTCGGATCATGTAGCGTCCGACAGACTTTCTGTAATAATGATAATTCATAACAGAAAATAGTAACAATTATACAATTTATATAAAATCTGTAGAAGCACACCGCTGAAAACTCATTTTAAAAAGTTATTCAACTAATTGTCAATTTAACGACACATTTCATATGCAATTTCAAGAAGAAATGTTGCCAATACCAAAATAAAATAATATCGATACGAAATTGAATATGCAAATCGATTACAATAATATAAATATGAATAAAGATAAAGTCCTGCCCCTTTTGTGACGTTTTAACTGTCAAGCTAGCGTTAGTGTCAACGTACAGGCAAGTTAAGGAACACGGGTGGGTTTTAGTCAGTAAGAGTCTGACACGCCCTTCCTCTCCGCCTAGAGCGGGAAAAGTCATTTAATGAAAAAAACGTCATTTATCATTTTAGTTTTTTTTTAATTATTTATCCTTGAATGTCGCATGATACCCCATAGGTGCATAAGAAAAAACGCACATAAGGTGGATAAGTATGAGATCTAACCCGCGTGACGCACCGTCGTCGATTCGGTGGGGTTTGACGGTTTTGGCAAACTGTCTCCGGTTCGGAGACAAAGAGTCTGTGTGTTCTTTTAATAATAAATACCGTTTAGTTATATTTATGAATAATATTATAAAGTGATGTAATAATTTTATTAAAAATAATCCGATGATCGATACTGTTTAGAATAGTTTATTCGTAATACCTTATAATGTTATTATAGTAGTGGCAACACTTGATGTAAAACAACTTGTGTTTTGTCTGTGGTCCTTGTCATTGTCAAAAAGTTTGACTTCACTTCATCGGCGTGTTGTTGTTTTTTTTTCATATATTCTAATCTAAGTATGTTTTATGTATATTTTTAATATAAAAACATTTATACACGACGATAATCTGCTAAAAGTCATTCATTTAATTAATCACTTAATAGTTTATTTCATGTTATCGTTAAAATCAGAAGTATTAAGTGGTCAACTTTAAAGCACTATAACTTTTTTTGGTGTACTTCCAATATAAATCTAATTATATTATCAAATTCTATAATTATTTTCCCTTTTTATGAAATATAGTTCATCTCTGTCGGTTCTGGCCGAGTCTTGTAGGAAACTTTGGCATTCTCCTTTAAGTGACCAAGTAGTCACCTATTTAGGTCATTAACTCCGAATTGACTAACAATTCTCAAAAATCGAGTTAGCAGCAAAGGTCATTTTGTGTATCTTGCAATGTTTAGAAAAAGTCATTCTTGATTTAATTAATCACAGTCTGGCCAGGACTGGTAGACGTCTGAAACATAAGACTTCAAAGACTAGTCTCAAAGACCGCTACAACGAACGGTCGTGGGTTGTTTCTTAGAACAGCCCTGCTCGCCAAACGGATTGAAGAATACAGCTGTATATACTGAACACGCGCACAAAAGGAGACTTCCTACGGTCCTCTTGTCACTAACTATCCTTTAGCAACATTTTAAAACTCCCACGTAATATAAGCGTACAATACGCGACTGTATTTATATTGCACATCGGGTTTAAGGCGAAAGCATCAGGGAAATCCGCGAAATTAAAATTTTCTTACGTTTTTGCAATTTGCAGATTGTATGTTGATCTAATTATGATTCGCGGCCGTATCAAATATTTATTTATAGAATTATAATCATAAAAATCATCAATACAACTCTTTAATTTTTCATATTAGCTTATCGAATAACTATTTCATGAAATCATGATATTTGAGGCCAATTCTAACTTCAGGAGATGTATTATTGATTTTGCGGGTTACCTTAGCGCATCCCCCTTAAGGGAAAGTTTTACTTTGAGGAGCGTCGTGTCTATCATCCATACCTGCATTCAGACAGTCTCCTTCTAATGCTCCTTGAGTCAATATTACGGGTAATTACTGTACATTATCCTCCTGATATAATTCTTTAGCAACATTTTAAACCCAGGTAAAGAGGCGTTGGGCACGCCACAATTGTGGCGATAAGTCCCCTCTTTGAGGAGTGGCTAGAGAGGCGCCACGGCGCCCTCACCTTCCGCCTGACGCAGGTCCTCACCGGACATGGTTGTTTCGGGAGGTTCCTGTTCAGGATAAAGCGGGAGGAAACGCCCGGGTGTCACCACTGTGTGGATCGCCCGGAGGACACGGTGGAGCATACGGTGGAGGTCTGCCCAGCTTGGGCGGAGCACCGCCGTGTCCTCACGGAGGCGATCGGCGGCGGCGATCTCTCGCGTCCGGCCCTGGTTCAGGCAATGGTCCGGAGCGAGAGTGCATGGGAGGCCGTCACCTCCTTCTGCGAAGCAGTAATGCTCGCGAAGGAGGAGGCGGAGCGCGCGAGGGAGAGGCAAAATGCGCGCCCTCGCGCCACTAGTCGCCGCAGGAGACGCCCCGGGCGTCGGGAGTCGAAAGCCGACTTCCGGCCACCGTAGGCGTGGGCTTGCGTACGGTGAGCAATGGGTAGCTCGCCGTCCGATAGGGACCAGGCCCGGGTCAACGGCGCGTTGTGTTCCACGCGCGCCTCAAAGAGATTTCAGCACCAACTGACAGGGTCCGGAAGGGCCAATGCCTGCCGGGGTTGCGGGTTTGTCCGAAAGGGATATCGCGACCCCGGCACACAGGCAACGGAAGGAACACGGGTGGGTTTTAGTCAGTAAAAGTCTGACACGCCCTCCCGCTCCGCCCAGAGCGGGAGCAGAGGCGTACAAAACCCGGCCGTAATTATATGGCACATCGAGTTAAAGAAAATTTTGGGCTTTGTTGAGCGCTGTCTCTGTCATTCATACCACCTGTATGACAGTCTCCTTCTAACGATCCATGAGTCAATATTACGGGCAATTACTGTACATTATCCTGCTGATACAATCCTTTAGCGACATTTTAAATTTCCCAGGTAAAGAGGCGTACAAACGCGCTCTGTCTTTGTTTTTTATTTGGTCTGAGCCATATATTGCGACATATTTTGATACTCGCAAATAAATCAAAACCGGGTTCTTCCCGCTGATCTAGAATCATGAATTTTAGCACGAAGCAAGGTCTCACAGCACAAGTAAAGGAAAAAGTCCGAACATCGTAAATATTTAGTTAAACACATTTTTTTTTTTTATATTACCAACTTACATTTGCAGTTGGAGAATTGGCCGTGACGTATATCGATGTATGGGAAACATGTTTTTAACTACAAAGTTTAGTTTGTTTTGGGATAAATTCATCCAAACTACGGAACCCTTCATAGTGCATGGTCCGACACGCACTTGGCCAGTTTGTCTTTCTATATTTACGCTCGGGTACTGCACATTTTCCTCTTGAACTGGTCAGTGAATGCTGCTAAACGAACAATCCTTTAGCAGCATTTTTAAACTCCCGCGTACAGGTCCAATTATTCACCACTGACCAACGTAGTATGTTAAATAGATTAAACGCGATGTTCTTTCCATATTCACACAATACAACTGAATAAATATTCTGTACATCGAACATACAGTATTTACCATTCATATCGGATAACTCATGTGTTGTTTAATTCGGTTTCAGTCGAACTGCAGGTAAAATGCACACCAATGAAATATCATGTTATTGCAGTGAACACGGTTTCCGAACCAGACGAAATAACAGCAAAACAGAGAGTTAAGTGCTCTTAATTGATTCAAGTGTCAGTTATAGTTCGCTTTTTGATGTTGTAGTCGAGTTTGTGTTTAATGTCATCTATCTATCTATATACATAAAAATCAATTGCCGTGCATTAGTCTCGCAAAAACTCGAAAATAAAAGACTAGTTTGGGTATTTTTTTTTGTTTTGTTCATCTCATTACAGGGTACAATAAAATAACAAAATAGGAAAACCCAAAAGGAACAGCCGAAAAATCGAAATTGAAATTTTGACAGGACAACGTCTGAGGGGTCAGCTAGTGTGGAATAATGGTTTCATCATCATCAGCCTACAGCAGGCCAGCAGCAAATAGTATACTATACTTTCGAAAGACGTCAACTGCTGGACACAGGCCTCCCCCAAACACCGCCACTTCTACCGGTTCTGTGCTTCTCGCTGCCAGCGGATTCCTGCGGCCTTCATAAGGTCGGTCCACCTTGTGGGAGGCCTTCCATAGCTACGTACCCCGGCACGCGGTCGCCACTCTAGAACCTTTCGGCCACATCAGCGAGCAATGTGCCTTGCCCATTGCCACTTAAGTTTGGTAATTCTTTGGGCTATGTCGGTTACCTTGGTTCTCCTGCGGATCTCTTCATTTCTGATTCGATCACGTAGGTAAACTCCAAGCACAGCTGACTCCATTGCCCATTGGGTGACTTTTAGCCTTCTAATAAGGCCCATTGTGAGTGACCAGTTCAGGGACAAATTTTTAAAGTCATTGAAATATGAAATATCATCTTGTTTGTCAAATTTAGAATGTAAGAAAAATTATTTACTTCAATCATTTTCAGCTCGAAACGTAATAAAACAATGTAAAAAAATATTATGTCGACTCTTAATTCAGCCAATTACATTGTTTCGTATCTCGGCCGCGTGAGTCGCACCGAACCATGACACCGATGAAAACGTAATTTTTTCAGGAACGTATTTTCATTCTGTTAGTGAGTTATTAAAGTTGTGTGCGTCGTAAAACCGGAATGAATAAAAAGTCGGCCACTCCTCGAATGATGTAGGCGCTGCATGCAATGCGAGCAAGTTGACAAATGAGTCTGGCTTTCACTGTATTTTTTATTATTTTTTCCCCGGAATCCTTTTTTTAATGAGGGTGCGCTGAATGCCTTATCTATTGCGATTCATAATCCGCGATAATACAGTCTCGCGCCATTTTTCACAAGTTGCCGTTGAGCGCGGCTTTCAACACTTTTCCACTGTTTTGAAATGCAGAATATAATAAGACTATGAATCAACGAAACAAGGTAATTGTGTGGAAAACTCCAACGCAGGATATTGCGAAGACAATAAGAATAAAAGACAATAAACTAACTCAATATTTCATTCAGACAATAGAAATCGAGGCTCTTCTATTTCGATGACTGTTAATAAATAGAATGCCTAAATTGGCTAAAAGTTGGTCTTCCACAAGTAAGGAAGGTCGAAAATCCGCCCAAAATTGTCTTTAATTATAATTAAGTTTATTCCAATTCAGCCGTTTTTATAAAAAGTTAATGGACAAAAGTTCTGCTTCCCAAAACAAAATTACTATTATAGGTCATTGCATGCATTTATTAAACAATGTAGGTTCAAACATTCTTCGACATTAGAGCTTTTAAAATTTTGCACCCCATACAAGAAACAAGTAAAAAAAAAAGGGGTTTTCTAGTCGAATAACAATCATCTTTGAGATAAGACCTATTTCATAATAGTATGGGTTCCAAAATACTATGTTTGTAACAACATAAAATTACAATCAATATAATAGGAGAACAATACTTTTAAAAGTTACTAAGTTTAGACATATTAGTGCTCGTGACTATTCATCATAAATATGTACGAAACCAATAGTAGGTACCTACAGATGTACAGATACATCAGAATGGAATTATTATTATCACTTCCTCTTCAGAAATGACATTCATATTCATGAAAGTGAAAGTTCGTCCAACTGTTATAAAAATGATCACGGTTAACTTACACAATATTGGCCAGTACATTTTATTTCTCAATGAATATTCCAGATTCAAATTCAAGTCTAAAAAAACCTATGGAAACTTGCAACATTATTGAGATGGTAAATACTAGTAGGTACTACAGCCCGATTTGAACTTAATGGTGGCTCGGAACATGAGGCCAGTCGCTGCGCAGTAACGAATTAATGTGTCAGCAGAGGTGAGGGGTGCGGTACTGCGCAGCGAGTGGCTAACTTCCGAGCCGCCATTAAATTTTAATCGAACTATAACAATTAACCCGCATCAAGAGTACATAAACTAGACAACTACCACCATTTTTTTTGCATTCATACGTTTCAAGCCACATTCAAGTTTTTCCAACTATGTTAACGTTGACAGCCAGACAATCTAGTTAAATATTAATATTTTAGGGGACATTCACCACCCTTAGTTATTACTGAGAAATTTATACCAATAGATATTTGTACGTCAATGGGAACAGACAGTTTAAGAGCGTTTATACAGAAAGTGGGCTACGTCGCAAATAGCTGTCAAATATTTCGCTGTTTTGATTCATTTGGTAATAGTACTGTATGGAAATAAGAAATGTGGCTAACTAGTGAACTAAAATATTGATTATGAAATGCAATAATATTTAATATCGTAATACCGAATATTTAGTTTTAGATGTAAAAAAAGTATTTGGAAACTTTCCAAATGCCTTTTTTACACCTAAAACGGTTACAACATAAAATTCAGTGTTATAATATTGTAATTCGTTATTAATATTTTAGTTCACTAGTTAGCCATATTTCTTATTTCCATGCAATAATATTGCCAAATTAATCAAAACAGGTAAATATTTGACAGTTATTTCCGACGTTGCCAACTTTTTGGATGAACGCTAACACCCTGTCCAACACAAAAAAGGGTTTTCAATATCAACACGACAAGCATAGCTTCACTTTAAAATCAATTGATCTCAAAATAGTTACCGCATCACTTTATTTTAATTTTAGAATCACATCCGCTCGCTTTGTAAACTTTTTACTGCGATCCTCTCACGATCCCACGATGATCTGACAGCTGTCATAATATTGCCAACATACAAAAATAATAATGTAATTTTCAATGTTCCTATGAGCATAAAATTAATTTTAATAATTATTTTTATCCTAAAGCTTGCTTAAATTACAATAGAAATTGTTCAGTGAAATATTTCGCAGCACAGAAGTAGGAGCATATAAACAACTGAACAATAAAACCGTATAGCAAAGATATAGGAAGTAAGTTCCTATTTACCATCATTTGGCTATGGATGCTATGAAACATGATAGATTTTCAACCACGTTGAAAACTTCTGTTCAATATTTATGATCCACTTTTCTCTCGCGTTGTGTTCATACTTCAGTGCTTGCCATTTTTCCATTTCTACTTCACATTTAACGCTGAATTCGTATTATTACCAGAAGAACGAATATATGTAGTGTGATTTTGAAATTACTACACTGATATCTTGATTTTGAATGGAAAAGGATATTAATAGTATAACATTTTCGTTTCTACCTACAATTTTGTTTTTGTTTCTCTTCTTCACACGTTTTTTTCACACATCTGACATTGGCTGAATTGTTGACATCGGTACCATTGCCATAAAGAAAGAAAATAGAATAGAATAGATGTTGGTGTTTTAAGAAAATGATAACATCCTACCTACCTTTGACATCCTAATTGATTATTAACTGCCATAACTAAAATTGTAATTTTAATTCGTAATTATGCAATCGATCATGTTAATACTAACCTAATAATCTCTATCCTGTAATAAATGGATGTACCCAATATTTGCACGCCACACTTGGCAGAATGTGATGATACCATTGACTAATCTTAAGATCGTATAATGTACCATATTCTGACAAATAAATGATTATGATTATGATCATGATAAGCTAAGCTGCGTTCGAACGGGTGTAATATGAACGTAGACAAGAAGGCTGCCCGGCTCAAATGTTATCGGGTGTGTCACATCAGCCGCATGCACGGTGACCGCTGGGCAAAACTCTTAGTCAAAGTACAATGGGAGCATGGACGGCGCCGCCGATGTAGGCCCGGAAATGGGGTGCGATGACCTGGACGCGTACCGCGAGGGTTGGTTCCAAGTGGCGTGGGAAAACAGTTTCTGGAAAGACTTGGAGGAGGCCTTTACATAGACAATAAAGGCTAATGGAACAAAAAAATACAAAAACCTTCGAGTTCGATTGTCTTTAGTGAGCTTAGCGTTTTGGGTGAATTGTTATTAAGTCTTTCCATTAGAAAGTCTTCAGTAGCTGTCTAGAGTCGGGTTAATCGCGAAACGGTCACCTCCAATAACATGGGACCTGCAGTGCTATTCTGTAACCATCTCACCGTGAAAACTTAGGTGAAGTGAGCGTGGAGTGAGCTGTCATTCCACCTAATGCTAGAGATTGACACTATTGACAGCTCACTCCACGCTCACTTCGCCTAAGTTATCACGGTGAGATTTTTGCAGAATAGCACGGCTGTACATAACTGTGAAATGTGCCTCTTATTAACGATTCGGGGAAAACTTTAGCTAAAAATACCTAGGAAAATAACGGTCAGGTAAACATAATATTGAATGATAAACTAGGATCTATAAAAACTCTCTAATGGGTCTGGGCCAGGTCAAATCATACTTATTTTAACCTTTAATTATCAAAATAGCTTTGACGTAGACTAAATTGTCAAAACGTTTTTATTTTTTATAAACTCATGACTCACTCTTTTTGTATGTGAAGGAATTTTTGTTTTGGTAGAAATGCGTGTGAGTTAGTTTATTGCTTTTCAGTATTAGTAGGTCACTTTAAAAACAGAAGTGAGTCGCGATAGCCAGTCACGCAAACATAATTTTTTACTGTTAGACTTATTTGAAACTGATGAAAGTGCTACGCAGTGCCTACGAAGTTGTGACGTCACTACTACGCCTTCGTAGCTCTTGATATTTAAGTTACGTTTTCATTGCATTATAAAATGATGGTTACTACTGGGGGGTGGTAGAAGTATATGAAATTCTCTTATTAAAAAAGAAACGGTGAGCTCAACAAGGCAGTATACTGTCGTCTTTAAATGTTTTATTTCTACAGCAACCTAGTACGATAAAAGCACATAATATAAAAAGAATACGAGCTTCACAGTCAAAGTAGGCAGTATAAACGCCAATCAGTCAAAAAACGTATGACTACCTCGACAGACAATAGCGCTTACACAAGCAAAACACGGACTCCTACTTTATTCGTCTCTCCAGACGCCGTAAGATTTTTATTATTATACTTACCCTTTTTGTAGTAACACACCGTGCGGGCGTATTCGTTGTAAGGAGCGGTAATGACGCGCTGAGCGTGAAATACGCGAACATTTCGGTACCCTGGAAATGGAATGCACCTGCCTCCTTAGGTTTTATGTGAAGTTTCCTCACCTTCTTACGATGCTTGGTAAGGGCTGCCAATATCGCCGTCCTCACTTTGTGACCCCTCATAATACGAGTAATACTTCTTGAGAGGGTATTGAACGTGGGGCCCGAGTCGCGCCGCCCCTAATTTTATGAGCCGACTTGTACTTCAGACTTCAGTTTGTTTCTTGTTGATGTTATAAAAATGTTTGGCATTAACATTTTTATGATGTACCAACTTGTTATTAAGACTGCTGAAGTTGATTTGGTAGTTTCGCATAAAGGCTATCCCTTTTTATGCGAGTTATTTTGTATGGAATTTGTTAATAATAGTTTGCTTGAGGAGTTTTTTTTCTATTTTGTTTTGGTATAATGTGTTGTGTTTTTGTTGTTATGGCAAATACTTATATACTGAGAACACGAGCCAGCCTTACAGTAGTCGCATATGATGCGTAACATCTGACATCTCACCATGGTAATAAGCAACGTTTCTGACGGCCAACTCTATATAGTACCGCACGCGCTCATTGGTCAAACAAAATAGCGCGCGGTTGCGGCTGCCTGTGACACACTTCACTCCCTTTTCACGAAATGACTCCCACAGATTTGATTATTTAGTAAATATAATATTATTTAATATTATGTAAATATAATATTTTGATTTTAATTTTGATTACAGGAAAGCGAGAGGAAAGATGTTAGACATCAAAAATATTTACTAAAAACTTGGAACTTAATATCTTAGCACAGAAAGTCGGTAATTTAATGCTTTCAGTTATTCCATAGGACCTCGGGGGATTTTAAATTTCTATTAGACCCAGACATGATAGGTAATTCCTGCTTAACTAAGCTTCTGTAAATATTCTAGCATAAAGAACTTGTAACAGGAATATGTAGGGCCATGAATTGGTTCAAGCTTACAAACTATAAGTTGAAAAGGTAAACGCAATATAGTTAGGTAAACGTTTATAGTTTGACTCTTAAGTTCGTAATACTCTGTTCAGTACATTGGAACTATATGAGTTTTGCGAAAATATACTTAGCTACAAAGTGTGTAAGTAGGTATTCTTATAGCACTTATCTTCAAACTGAGCACCAAAACCTATCCTACCGCTACATTTTATCTAGTGTGTTATGCCGAAATTACACTTTACGGATATTATCCGTTCAAAAGATAGCTTTAACATTTTTATTGACTATATTATTATATTATGCATTGTATTTGAAGCAAAATAGTCCTTAAATAATAATAATAGTCCTTAGGTAATATTCGTTTATAATCAAAATCGTGTAACAAAACAAATTACAATCAATGAACAAGACCGTCCACAGTTTTAACTGTTACGAAACACATTCGTAAAACACAACAATTATTAAGACAATGTCTCTATTTCTGTCTCATAAAACATCCTAATGCCTTTATCTACTCGGTTGTACCCTTTCATAGCTCCGGGGACCATTCTCTCTCAGCAGGGTCCAATTGAGTGACAACTAGAGGCACAACTGTATGTATTCATGACTAACTTTACACTTTTACGTTTTACTACTTCGCGCTTTAGTGCTGGACTGTACTTGAATTAATGTAAATGGTTAAATAAAACCGATTTGTTTGTAAAAGAATTGTTGTTCTTTGTTGAAAGCTAGTGTTTTTAGTAAAAGTTGGCATTGTTAGCATATTAATAGGTTATACAGGATTATTGAAAAAGCTTGCAGATTATAGGCTGTTAAATAAAACTCTAATACAGAGAGTATTAGAGTTTAAACTTCTATAAACTTATAACAGGGCCGTTTTTCAATCTCCAGATACCATTTATCTGAGGAATAAAAAATGCGGTTTGACAGCTTTTGTATATATATATATATCTATCTATCTATATATGCGAAAAAAAACCAGCTGTTCCCTACATTATAACGAGCTATGCGAACATAAATGTATGGAACAGCAGATTTTTTTTTCGCGATTTCAGCGTTGGCCCCATAGTGAAAGTTGTTCATAATGATGAGTACAATGACCCCTTAAGAGGAAGCAAACGAATTAAATTTCACATTGTATATATAAATCAATTGCCGTGCGTTACTCTCGCAAAAACTCGAAAATGGCTCGACCGATTTGAATATTATTATTTTTTGTTTTGTTCCCCTTAATCCTAGGGTTGTATTGAAAAAAATAAAATTAGGAAGAACCCAAAGAATCAGCCAAAAACAGACAATTTTGTATCGATCTCACGTGGTATGAAGTTCAATCTGTGTGGTTCTTTCCTCAAAAGACCATTTTTAGACACCAATCTACATAATCTTCACATGATCTGACCAAGATTATGTCTGGACTTTAAAAGAGACTGTGACGTCTGAGTTTGTTTCGGCCTTTCTTCTCGGAGTAGTCAGATAGGAAACGCCGACCTCATCTAGTTTAAAAATAATATGTTTGACGTGTAAAAGTGTTTTGTAAAACCTATTTACAGAAATAAAAATCATTTATCATTTATCATCATTTATCATTTATCACCGGGTGATCTAGTAGAAAATAATTATGAAAATAATGATAGTTGTAATTTGATTATACAGACAATTTAAGTTAGTACCTAGTCAATTTGCTTAAAAAATAATTCCCCTAACTTCACGTAGGTAAGTACGAGTAAGTAGGTCCTACCTATATTTAACACGACATTGTATCACGTAACAACACCCCCAGTAACTATAACATCATATAACTTACAACTTCCACGCAAGCGTCGAAGCATAAACAGCAAACACGTTCTAAGAGATTTACACGTACTTCACACACCCTCTATACTCCATAAAGGCAATGAGGATAATAAGCAAAAAAACAGTTTTTTGTTCACTGAACACAAATCTTGCTTAACAATCCCCCACGATGTCCACAAAAACTGGGAAAGCTAGTCCACGTACAGCTACAAAACAAAAACAAAACGTTGCTCTAAAACCACAATATGTTTCCCCCGATATCTTTTGTTTCGTCCGCCTTTTGTTCTTTGAATAGCAATTGGGATAATCCAATTTCACATGAACATTATTGCGACACTATTAGGAGGGAAGTATATTTACATAGGGCGTTTTATTTCAAATCTATCGCCGTTCTAGGAGATATCGCATAATCCTGTCTCGGATAAAGTGAAGGGCCAGTAACTTTACTTACTTATATATACATAAACTCATGCCTTCTTCCTATGGGAGTAGGCAGATCCACGATCCTTACATAGGTACTCCTTTTGAGTCTTTTTTTTTCACCCCAATGTGGTCGCTCTTGTCCTTCGTCTCAGCTGATGGTAGGTGATGATCAGGCCGAAGGTGGAAGCGAGCTTCAACCGAAAACCTCGACCACAGAGGAACTGGCTATCTTACCTCTAACTGCCGATACACAACAATGCTGTTAATATTGTTGTGCCCGTCGCGTTCCATAATAATGCATTCCGAGTATTGATACGGAACAGCCCCCCGTTTCAGTAGCACATCAGGTATGGCTGGGATGGGGATGGTTTCTACGCTACGATGAGAAAAAGCTTCCCTGGTGCGCCGGGTGCGCGCCAGCCCCAACAATATACTGTATCGCGAGCAGACTGGGCTGTTTGTCTATGAATCGCTGCTGCAAGCTTTCCACATCTGTCTTGAGCGCTTAGCAGGGATTCGTTAAGTGTGTAGGTTAAATTTACTAACATAGTTGTTAAGAAATATTGTTAACGTTGTTTGTTGTTTGTTTTGTTGTTGTCATATTGAGTTTTGTTACTTGTTAATATAAATAAATAAATAAGATGGTGGTAGCTAGCCAGGCGAACTTAGAACAAGCCCTACGACCAACCAAACCGAGCAGATTTTGCTATCGCTGGGAATCGAACCGGGACCTATGGGTCTGAGACAGGTGGTCTTACTACTAGACTATAGAGGCGGTCGTTTACGTTCGTACATCTGGACATACACGTACGCCTCGTTGCGAGTAATACGCACCTGATCTTTCTGAAGAATATCACCAATAAGGTATGTCCTTCTAGTGAATATGTGAGAACCATGCATCTATCACATAAGTAATTAATTTATCTTTCGTTGCTTCATTTTTATTAATTCTTCTTTTTACCTATTGTGGTAACGTATTTTTTGTTTTTTTTTTTAGTTGCATCGTCTTCACATATAATTATGTAACTAATGTACGTACATATGCAAAATATTGTAACACATTTTAAAAGAGTAACGGTGGAGTTTCTTGCCCATTCTTCTCCATACGAAAACTACCTTTTGGAAGGGGCGACTAGAATCAATTCAATTTTTTTTGTAAACTTTGACGTTCAAAAGTGCCTTACAGGGGCCTATTTGAAATAAATGATTTGACTTTGGTTTGACTTTGACTTTGAATCCCCTCCCCATGTTTCAACTTTACTTAACATACATAAATGCCTTCTTACTGTGCACTTGGAGCTGTCAAAGTCGTAGGTTGTACGAGTAAGTATTGAATTCACCTGCCCGCTTACCTCCTCAGCGCCCCGTCGATGCCTTTTAGTACGGACACAACTTGTGTCGTCTCCACAGATTTGTCATATTATTCGTTAAGTTGTTATTGTTATTATATGGATATACAGTACCTGGGCGATCGAGCTCTGCTCGGGTAAAAATTGAGAAAACGATTTTTCCCAGATATGAGACCTAGCTAGATCGATTTTTCGCCCCGAATACCCCTATTTTGCAACTTTAATCGTATAGGATATCGTCGCTGCGCTTTCCATAATCGCAATGTGTTTTTTACACACTTTACAGAAGACGCAACAAACTGATTTTCTCAAAAAATACCCAGAGTATTCAAATAACTTACTTTTACTTTAATAGATATTTAGCGTGTTTTGGAACTTTTTTGATGTATAAATGTCACATAGCTACATTCCGTAACTCTAAAAACAGCAATGTGATAAATATTGCATTGATCACATAGCTGTTTTTACAGTATGTGTGTATTGAAATAACGATACAAACTGCATAAAAAACCGAAAATCACGAAGTAACACATAGCGATATACTGGAATGTTTTGACGTCGACATGCGCACAGTGACAAAAATCGGGTTATTACACTACCATTGACTATATTCAGATGACAAGCCGTGGTGACTGTATTCTGTTTACAATCCGTCATATTTTTATCCTGTTTTGACATGAGGGAAAAAATGTTGGGGTGTTTGTGCATTGGAGATTGTTTTGGTAAAAGCACGTTCGAATCATGATATAAAAATATTTTGGTTAACAGAAGCGAATAAAATATACTTTTTTCTCGGTTTTTCAAACGAATTACGAGTCTGTGAAATGGTAAACGATATTATTATTAAGTCGTATTTTACAACCATTATTAAATATTTACCGTACATTGGATATTGTTACTCTTTCAGGTCTGTAACGTTAACTTTTAATTACGATAACAATGCGGTTCGTAGCATTAATTATTTGAATTGCAAATGTCGGTCATGGATACCGAAATTATTGTGAGTATTTTAAATTTCCCCACATTTTTCTGTTGACTACACATTTACACAATAAACGTTAAATATTATAAAACAAAGTCGCTTTTCGCGTTTGTCTGTATGTCCGTGTTGTTCTTCTACAATACGCAATGGATTTTGATGAGGTTTTAAACGTTATTTAGAGAATGTTTCCGGATAATATAATATATAATTATATAATTCTTTTATATTAAACGCAAACGTAGTACCTACTGAAACGTGAAAAAGGCACTTTTTTGAGCGCTAACATGGCGTGCGCTGACGAAATCGTTACAGATAGATAAAAATTATGTTCTACTACATTACATATCTTAACAAAATCAACAACAAAGTCAGCGATAGCATATGTCTATCTTCTAAGGATGACCCACAGTAACCATTTCTAGCTTTCAAAATTTCATAAAAAAGAAATTGTTATTTCCGAAGCTATTTTGACCAGTATATAATTAATCCTTAGCAGATAAAATATGTTATTAAAATTGACCAATTAATTAAGATTAAAATATGCCTGGACATTATTTAAATGAAAAATATAAAAGATATCACAGATTTAAAATTACGCACAGCATAATAATTATGGCTGACGGCGCGCGGCGTGGGGCCATGATTGACAGGGGCAATGACCTTTTCTCGGCTATTAAGGAACTGCGATTATTGAAATTAATTTATGAATTGAATTAATAAAAGTATTTGGACCTCCAAAATCCACAAATGGAGAAGGACTCACCATTTTTTTCATATATCCAGGTCAACGAAATAGTGGGACCATCCATAGACAAAAGCCCACTTTTGTTTTTTTAATTGTAAGGCCCGTTCACACGGCGATGATCAGAACGATATTTTGTTCCTGTATAATTTGGAATCATCTGACAGTTCCATACTGAATTTTGTTTTTAACCGTATGAACATTGGGGTGTTGACGTGTGCATCAGTACATTGCACCCGTGTGAAGCAGGGGCGGGTCGCTAGTTTGAAATAAAACAAAAAACTATTCACCCAAGCTCAAGCAACTCAAACGTTCCTTATAAAATTATCAAAATGGTTTAGGTCGATTTAAAACCTGCTGTTTTAAGTACTTAATATATTAAGAAGCTACGTAGACACAGTCCATTTATTGTTTGAACTAATCTACATACAAACTACACACATTAAATAAATATTAAAATCAACAAATTTTCAAACACTATAAACTAAATGGTGTCAAAAAATTACAAAAAAAGCTCTACGTTAATAAAATGCTCGAATTGAACTGTCACTATTTAGAATACCGACCAAAACATACATTCGTATATTTACAAATACCTATAAACTTTGCACGAGTCCTCTTGCATGGCCCTTTTTGGCATGTAAAAGCAGGATTACATAATTTAGCTCCGAGCTGTATTTGTTTTGGACTGTTAATGTTTATGAAGCATTTTTTTGTCTCTATTTACCGAAAACAAAATATACATCATAATGTTATATGAATATTACGTAGGTTTACATTTGACTCGACGTTTTCTCTCAAATCGTGAAAATGAAATCGTGTAACTTCGTTACATTTATTTGGAGCTGGTGCATTGATATCCAGTATTATTTAATGATATCAAAAGTAGGGACGAAGAGCATCAAATAACGTACAGTGGGTCGCACGTCAGTGGCTAAAAACCATATTGGGCGACATATTATTCCATTGTAACTTCGTACTACGCTAGGCCAACTCAAGGTCATAGTATTACCACCAACTTGCAGTCGACTGTCCCATATTTAAAACTTTCCATCACAGTTATATCATTGCATACATGAAAGTATAAATTATTGCTACGTCGCGTCGCATGCCGTCGTCTTGTCTCACTGAAAACGAAAAGAAAGCATTCCAAGATTCCATTTATTATTCTTATTCGTATAGTTAACAGTCGCGTATATATTCGCTCCGCGTTATCTGCGAGCGCAATCCAGATTCAGGACGCCAGTAGTTTCCATGACACCAAAAAAACGAAAATTTAATTTCCTCTTTGCAGACTTGATATTAAAAACGGAAAGGTTTATTTTTATCTTATATTAAGATATATTAGTGCTGAACTACGGACAAGATAAATGACACGGAGCGGTCATCGAAGTGATCCTATAAGGGTTCCATTTTTTCCTTTTGAGGTACGTAACCCTAAGAAAGAATTTTAACATACCTTTAATTTCAGAGACTTACTGATACTGAGTAAAACAAAATCGTTATATTTTATAATTCACAGGTATCTAATGGGTAGTCAAATAAGCTTTAAAAAAAGAGATTGCTTCAGCAAAATTTCGTCTAGACAACCAAGTGAATATGTCTTAATATCAGAACACTGTCTGTCTTCATGACGAACGTAAATTTAATAGTTGAAATTCGAAGTTCATATCCAATTTACTGCAAAAGATATCGAGTTGGTAAGTTCTTAAATAAATGAGCAAAAGTTTCGATGGAATAATAATTTGAGATAGAAGACGATTTATTTGTCATCGACCTTTTTGTTGGGACTCTTTCGGAATATTAATCGAAGAAATCAAAAGTCGATACTAACTTTTAGCTCTACGCTTTACTTTAATACCTACAAATACTTAAAGGACTCTAAAAGTACGATTTTGAACCACTTTGGCACTTAGCCATTGCTTTTCAGTGAGTGAAAAATCAGTGGTCTTTAAAAACTCTACTTAATTTTAAAAGCAAAAATCTTGACATATCTATAGACATAATAATTTATGAATGAAGTTATTATGTCTTTAAATATTGTGACACTTTTTGCTTTTAAAATCAGGAGTCCGTGGCTATGTAATAACAGCCGCATGAGTCGATCGATCAAGTTAAGCTACGGTTGCCGCGGTCGGTCCGTGGATGGGTGACCATCTTTATATACCGAGACTCCTTCGTGCCTCGGAATGCACGGCTGTCATTCGTAGATCTTTGACAGTCGCATCGAGTCGTCAGAAACCCAAAAGTCTGAACCAGTTTCACCAAGGGGTATCGTATTACCCAGTAAAGGGTCCGGTTGTGGAGGTCAGATAGGCAGTAGCTATATGTGAAATACTGATATTCAGCTGCATCAGGTTAGACTTGAAGCCGACCCCAACATAGTTGGGAAAACGCTAGGCAGATGATGATGATGAATTTATGATGAAGTTCACTTGAGACCTGTAACGAATAACTCAGGATTTAGACTAAAAATCTATTACACGGGGGTCAAGACTCCCTGGTCGGTCTTCGTAAGCTGATGCATTCAGGTCGCCGTAGTGTCGTCCACTTCGAGATAAATCCTTTATGAATTAGACATCGTCAGTGTACCGGTTCCATTTTGATAAAATAAAATAGGTCACTGTGAAGCTTATCGAGGTGGAATTTATTTATAAGCTATACTTATACCTACGAGTATAAGTATTGTGCTAAGCTTTTATGAAGCGTGACATGAATCTGCGTTAGTGCCAAACTACACTTATATCCCAGAAAGTACATTCGATCATTAAAAGAGACTTTATTACTCTAGCTTTCTCCACAATAAAACTACACCCAAATTGCAAAGGCCCATTGACTAACAACTTAAGTAACAATTACCGAAACGTAAAGACTACTTCCGCTCCACACAGAGCGCCCTAAAAACGAGAAACTACTTGTAAGTGGTAATAAAAATCCTTCGGCACACCATTAAAGTAAGTTGGGGCCTACAACCGACACTACATCATTAAAGGTGCTGTAATTGCTCACACGTAACGGTGAAGGAAAAGTATTTCCAAATTTCGCCAAAGGGCTCCCGTAAATTGTGATTATCTTTAGTATAACGTTGCTACCAACAGAACCACTCGTTGTATTTTATGAGGAAAGCCATCTGGGTCCTCGTCTGCTACAATAAATTCAACGCACACTGTTATGTCTTTTTCATGGACACCGAAGATATAAAGAAATAATTTTATTGCGTTCAAAATAATATTTTTGGGACGTAAAAGTAACAGCTACTTAGGAGTAATATACCCATTTAGGACGGCATTGGTAGCAATATGGACGATACAAACAAGTACAAAATAAACGTTCCGTGATTATTTTGTGAGAGTGAGGAAAAGAGGTTGTTTTGTTGCGAAGTTGTCTTCACACTAGAAATATGTTTTTGAGAGAGTGCCGAGGGAAGCACTCCTCTGCTAGATAATGGACGTTTATGATGTGACGCGGAACAGCGTTGATATTCACGCGGCAAAGCTACATTTCTGCCTGAATAATATTTTATCTAAAGCTACCCTTAGGTGAAAAATACGTGGATTCGTAACAGAAACAGATAGCTGCTTGACCTTTTCAGCATTAATTACAAAGAAAAAAAGAATCGAGCATTTCTGTCATCTTTTGTCAGCGATACGAAAACATGGTGAATTATAGGTAGCTCACATCAAAGGAGGAACCATTATTCACGCGTTTGGCAAATATGTCTCCAGGCGCCCGCCCCACTCGGCAAATACAAAAGGAATTACTTTTATTTTTCGTCTCAACCGCAGCATGTTGCCTTATGATAAATCACTTTCACGCTACTGCAGGAGCGTTCAACAAAAACATTTGAAACGATCTAGTTCGTGGCAAAAAGGTACACATTCGTGAAACTGATGCTCGCTTTATCAAAGTAAAATCTGTGCTCTTTTATATATATATATAATTTCCATACGTGCTATGGAAAAACGTGGAAACTCCGGTGTATGTGTTAGTGTGTTTTAAATATTCCGTTCTGCTTATTGAATAGTTTATACGATGCTCGCGTTCATAAATAATGCTAAAATACTAAAAAAGTCATTTTAAAATTACCTGCAGTCCACATTCTTATTCTTATAATACAATAACTATGATGTATGTTTTATTTATTTAAATAATGTTATTTTGCATGCTAGTTTTAGCGAATTGTTTTAGAAACTATTAAAGTCTCGACCGTCTGCAATGTTACTACTACAATTCTTGCAAATAAATTTAATTTCATTTCACAAAGAAAGGCAGCGTTAATAAAGTTAAAAAAGTGTGAAACCTTTTTACACGCAGCGAGTAGCCACCTAGTTAGTTTATTACAAAGGAAATACTTCACTAAAACAGTACTTCCTGACTAAGCACAGTTGCGGCAAAGTTTACATTTAGCTAACAGAACAAGCAATTTCATTTAACAGCAGAATGCAAAAGACAGGCTTTGCGGTTATTGCAATACATTGCCTTGGTCCCCGTAGATTCCATGCGATAACAAAGACATCGCACACAATGTGCTATCCTCTGTTATTGTGTCCAATGGGAGAGTACTAATAACACTGTGATATTGCAAGACGGAGATTTTATAAAACGAGACTGAAACGTTATTAAAATTCCTCATATTTCAACATGAATGCTTTAATATAGGCAACATTTTTAATAGGTATTATTTGAACTTATATACAACCCTTCCCAGTATCCGGGGATCGGCCTAAAAATAATTAAACCCGACAGCCAATATCCCTAAAAACGGCCTACGTCACACCAAATTGAATGGCTCAATTACGACAAAAACACAGCGGAGACACTTGCGAAGTTAGTTATTCAGCAAAACATTATTAAGGGCAACATGTCGGCGCGTCCCAAGTTCGTTGCTCCACGAAATATGTAGAAGACCGCACACGAAAACAAGGGGAGCATATTTCAGTAGTCGTTGTGTTACATTTGTGTCAATTATCCGGGAGTTTTGCCCGGCGACGATTGCGAATAACGGCCATCATTTAGCCGGTCGGGCGCCGATCTTGTAACACTGTACATTTCGCCTGCCATCAGTAATGTATGCGCGTTATTAAAGAGCCGTTGAAGCGATCCCACGCTTAATGTCTCAATTAGAAAACAGATGCCGCGCGCCGGATTGCGAATTAAAGCTTTTTTATTTACGCTCAGTTTTAATCGCTCCGCTCCACTAATTTAAACATGTTGCTCGTTATACCCCGATATTACTGTAAGACGGTACTTTTTCAGAACGGTATAAAAGGCACATTAGCTTTTATCGACGACTCGTATATAAAGTAGTAGGGTTATCCCCCGGTCACTTTTTCAAGCATCCGATTTGGAGAAAACTGTACGTGGTAGCAATTTATGAGAGCGATAATATCTGGATATAAATTCAAAGGATAACAATAAGACCCTTTATTGCCCCCGTTGTTTTCACAAAAACGATTCAGCGAACGACGTGGAGTTTTTTTTGCGAACATAAAAATTGGGTTATGTCACGTGCCTTGATATACAGATCTTTACGGCGGGAGTTTTTATTGCTCTAGGATATACCGCTAAGTGATTTGTACCTAGGATTCCCGAAGAAATTGTTAATGCACGGAACATTAATTTCCAAAAAAAAAAAATCTCGAACTAATATGTACGAGTAGGTATAACTTTATTATCAGCTTCATTTTAAATGATTTTAGGGCGTTTTGTGAAGTAACACAAGTAGATTCCATTTACAAGACTGATGAAGTTTATCTTGTTGAGGGCTTTGCATGAAAATTATGCGTAAAATTATGAAGATGAAATTGTGGGAGTGTAAATTGGAACTTAGGCTAAAAGACCCAAATATTTGAAGATGAATATCATAATTTTGAAGTCTATAAATTCCACTCGTATCCAAATAAATTATTCTTGGAGGTGCCCGCGTCATATAAGGAGCACACGGATATAATGAATTCGCTTACAAAGCGTTACGGTCCTCGGATCATTGAATATAGATGAGGGATCAAAGGAAATTACGAGTCCTCGATAAAATTTGTGCTGCGCAAAGAAATTCCACTTACTTCCTGTAAGGCACACTCGTTTGCATACCTCATTTTAGGTCCTAAGTTATCAATCAACAAAATGTATGAAGAACCAACAAAATAAAATAATCAATTACGGCTACGGATGAGTTCGAAAAAGATGAAACGAAATAAGTCTTGGTAGACAAGAACACGGATTAACCAGTAACACCCAGAGATGCGGTGCCGCAGATTCAAATTTATAAATTAACATATAAATCGAAAAGATTTACCCTAAACAAGATCAAAGGAATTTGTCCGATGCTTGGAGAGGCTGGGAGGCTGGCGTCTGATGACTGTTTATGGTAGAGGCGTCGAGCCGAGTGCGTCGGAGGTCGAGCTCTACAATTTTCCATTTACATTTTTGTACCTTTTGATGGAAAAACTTGATCTTTCCATATTACGTGAGGTAAACCATTTACGTTGACGGGGTATTTGAATTTGCTGCATTTTTTTTTTTGCCGTGTGCTGTCGTGGCCCTGCGGTAATGGCCCCGATTTCCGAGTTGTAGGTCGTGGGTTCGAACCCAGGCCTTAAATTGTGTAAATAATTTCTTCACCACTGCTCTCAAAATGGTGAAAGAAAACATCGTGAGGAAACCGGCATGTCTTATGCCTCCTACACACAAAGCCGGCGGCATGGCCGCCGACTTTTGCCGAGCGTCACGTGCCCCCGGCTTTTGCGCCTCCATTTCCTAAGCGGTCCTTTGTGCGGCAGGGCAGTGCCGCCTGCATTGTGTGTAGCAGCCATTAGAACAAAAATTCGAAGACATTGAGATATCTACCAACCCGCCCTGGGTCCGCGTGATAGATTACAGCCCACTCCCTCTCTAAGAGAGGAGGCCTCTGTCCCAGCAGTGGGAACATTATAGGCTGATTATGCTATATGAATTTGCGTTCAAACAGTGTTAGAAAATTATTCTTTATTCATTCGCTGTGTAACCTGTTTGCATTGTTCGACGTTATGTATTGAAAGTAAAGCCATGTTCAGTTCAGTTCTGCAGTTCAAATATGGATTGCAAATTGCAATCGCATTTCACAATCATTACGACATAAACTTTGATGACGATCGGCGAAATGACATTCTGTGTCTATGAAAGCTTGTCCAATGTCAATTACATTTGAAATCGAACCGTATAATAGATAGGAAAACCGATGAACCTGAAATTCCGTATAGAGGCAGAAAGGTAATTACGATTCCAGGCCGTTCGGCGATTTTGTTATTTGTATGTCCTGAATAACAATCTATTATTATATGTATATAATTATGTGGTTTCCTTTCATTTTATACATGATATTTTTAATATATTATTATTTTAATTATTGTGAATGTGAGGACTATGTGGATATTTTATTTTTATTTTTTCTCTTTCATTATTTTTTTCTTTCTCAGTTTTTTTTAATGATGGTCTGGCAGTTTGAGTAGTTGATGCGGCCTACCCAAATATGCTTTCTTTGGTATTATTCGTCGAGTTGAGCTCCTACAGTTTTGAGTTGAGCACCACGATTACTGACAAATGCTTGCACTGACTGGACAGGTCCACTCAAATCTGTGTGGTTCTTTCCTCAAAAGACCATTTCAGACACTAATCTACATGGTCCTCATATGACTTGACCAAGATTCTGTCTGGACTTTAAAAGAGACTACGACCTCTGAGTTTATTTCGGCCTTTCTTCTCAGAGTAGTCAGATAGGAAACACCGACCTCATCTAGCTTATTTTTAATATTTTTTTATATGACGTGTAAAAGTGATTCCGATATCCTATTTACAGAATAAACAATTTCATTTCATTTCATTTCAATTCATTTCATAGGTATTGTAATAATCACAAAAGATAAGTTTTGTCGTGAGAAAGAGATTGAAGATGCATGTTAGGAAACAGAGTGCATTTAATATTGGTAACTTTCCAACTACTTATTCAATCAATCAATCTGTCTAGCCTTTTCCCAACTATATTGGGTTTGGCTTCTAGTCTAACGCAGCTGAATACAATATTTTACATGGAGCAACTGCCTATCTGACCTCCACAATACAGCAACTGGGTAATACGATACCCCTTGGTAAGACTGGTTGTCAGACTTTGAGCTTCTGACGACCCGTAACGACTGTCAAAGATCCACGAATGACAGCCAAGACCAACGGCTTAACGTGCTTTCCGAGACACGGAGGAGTCTCGGTATGTAAAGATGGTCACCCATCCACAGACCAATCCCGGCAAGCGTAGCTTAGCCTGATGGATCGACCCATGCGGCTGTTATTATTTAACCACGAGCTCCTCTTCCAACTACGTACTTATTCATTCACATGAAATTATCAAAATACTGCCGAACAATGCAAGTGGACTGACTCTCATTGCTCCCTAACGTCAGAAACTCCAACTAATGCTTCTATCGACTCAATAATCAATAATATAAAACTGAACGACGAACAAAACAATCTTTGGTTCGAGCTACTATAAAAGGGTTAGTGGGGGCGTGTTTGTACATTACAGACGCAAACAATCAATGAAAGCAATCCAATTAACGGGAGCCCACTTGGCTTTCTTGCCCAAACGGCTGCCATAATCATTACGGGCAAGTAAGTATTACGTCTTGGAAACGTATCGAATGCCTACGTGGAATCCATTTTCTTCAATTGGATTGGTACTAAAGAAGATATTTCTGCATATAAATAGACCTTATTATGATATGATTTATTCTAGTTATATATTTTGTTGGGCCTCTTTAATATGAATGGCGTTCGCAAAATGTTTGACTTTAATAACTACGGTGCGTTGAATCGAGATTTACGACGGTTTTCGTAGCATTCAATTATAAAAAATAAGACTTAAATAGATACTATTATTTGCCTTGTATTAATGAATCCTTTGAAGAATTTAATTGAAACACTCTCAGTTTACTTTGTGGCGCTTTACTTTGTGTAAATTATTTCATCCCCACTGCTCCCAAAACGGCGAAGGAAAACATCGTGAGGTAACCGGCATGTCCTAGAACCAAAACTTCGAAGACATGTGGCATCTACCAACCCTCACTGGGCCCGCGTGGTAGATTTACAATCCACTCCCTCTCACAGAGAGGAGGCGTGTGTCCCAGCAGTGGGAACATTATAGGCTGAAAATCCTTACTCTGAGTTTACTCATCGTGATAAAAAGAGAAAAAATAAGATATTTTCAAACTGCAAAGTAATTTTATATGACAACGCTGTACGTGTTTATTATTTTTCGAGTTATCTTGACATCGCGGCTCTTAGATCCAGTGGAAATATTCTGAATAACTCACGCGTTACACACATCATATCCAGGATTTTCTTGCGGGAAATAAAGCTCCAGTATGAATACTTGTATAAATAAACCATTCCTTACAACACACCAAGTTTCACCATAAAAACGTGGAAAATAAAAGGAATAAACCAAGAAGGAGACGTTTTATCCGTATCTATGATTTACGATTAAGGCGAATAGATATTTGCTGTTATTTTCTTGAGTTATAGACGAGTTTGTTGGTAATACACAATACATATAATAACATATGCGAGTCCACGTACCAATGTGTCTGTTTCAATTTACACTCAGCCTCAAAGAGATGTATGTATACATCGACAAGAATTCAGTAGATTGTCTACAACTATTTATATTCCTTGGTACTGAATCAATGTGTACATATAAAATTAAGTACCTAACTAATGTGTTATTTATTTATTTATATATACTATACTGTACACCAGAAAAAACACAGCACAAAACTAATTCAACACTACAAAACATACAATGGGCGGCCTTATCGCTTTCTGTGATCTCTTCCAGGCAACCCTGGAATGGACATAAAAATGGGGTTGTCATTGGGGTTTTTATGTTTTGTGGGTACAATTTGATACAATATGAAGTCAGACGCACATTACAGCGCAACGCGTTTTCATACAAATAAGTGCCGCGCGGCCCACTTGTAGTGTGCGTTGGTTCATAAAAAACCGGCCAAGTGCGTGTCGGACCACGCACAATGAAGGGTTCCGTAGTTGGGATGAATTTATCCAAAGAACAAACTTAACATTGTAGTTCAAAAACATTTTCCCCCATACATTCCAACTTACATAATATGTAAGTTTGTACGCACAATATTGAGTGATTTACCATGTTATTTTAAGACCATAGACTTCTTATAGGTTTTCCTGTAATCTTTAAGCATAGAACTATTTTCTGGTAAATTTTCATCTATTTTCTTAAATGTCTTTAAAATAATTTATTTCAAAATTACAAAAAAAATGTATTTGATATCCTCACTATAAGTTCTTTCATTTGATATGTCACACGGTACTGTTAGCAAAACTTTTAGTTTTTAATTTCTTATTTACCCCCCAAAAATGACCCCAATATTCAAAATTCATTTATTTACGTTACACGTTCGTGTTTGGGTCACAGGCTATGTGTACCAAATTTCAACTTAATCGGTCCATTAGATTCGGAGCAAATTGGCTGTGACAGACGGACGGACAGACAGACAGGCAGACAGACACACGAGTGATCCTATAAGGGTTCCGTTTTTTTCCTATTGAGGTACAGAACCCTAAAAATGTACGAAAGTGATAAAGGAGGATTTTTGGAGTAAGTTGCGTTGTGGTGCGGCTCGCCTTAATATGCTTTAGCATTTATAGAACAAAGATAGTAGATAATTAAATGAATTATTCTCGATGTCGGTACATATATTTGAGGCTGACTCTATCAACTTTATTTGAGTAAGCGAAACTAGAAGTAAATAACACAATGCAGTATATAACAGATCATTGTTTCATACAATATTTTATTCTGAAGAAAGATTAGTCCCAGTAATATTTACCTATTCTGTCGGGCACTCAATTCCTTTTGACTTTCGAGACATTAAAAATCGTCTAGACACTCATCATAAAGCCCTTTAAAGTGCAGTCTGGAAATGTTGACAAACAGTCTCGACACGGCTTTTCAAAAAATAAATAAATATTTGTTTTGGAAGCGAATGAACCTGCAATCGCCGGAATATTCTACGACGAGTTTGTGACTGACGGAAATGCAATAATATCTCAAAGGGGTTATAGTACCTATGCTTTCGGGTTCCAAAGGGATTTTAATCTGAATCTCTGTAAATAAAGATAAGACGTATCAAAAACATGATCACAACACAAATATTCCGTTTTTTCTCGCAGATTAAACCACCTAACCCCGCGTCCACACCAAAGAATAAATCATGAATTCTACAAGCTGCGTCTACTGTTTTTGTTTATTGTTTACACCAAAAACAAGTTATAAAGACTAGTTGTACATAAAGCTTGTAGAAAACTTGTCAAGAATGTCAAAAAAGTGAACAAAGTAGTTAACAAAACATGTCTTAAACAATGGCAATACATGTAAGATACATGTTTTATACACGAAATGTTTTTGAAAAGTTTGTTACAAGACTTGTTGAAAACTTGAATGTGTAAGAGAGCTTATACTTCAAAAACCCATGAGGTATGACACAAAAAAACTTATAATACCAATAAGTATTATTGGTTGAAGTAGACGAGTAAAGTCACGGTCTCATCGGTCAGGCCGAACCTAATCAGGCCAAAAATGCTATGTCAAATGACACAGAAGTAGGGAAAAGACAAAGACAAGTCAAATCAAGATGTGGGAAGATGACTTACCAAAAGGATGGAAAAGATTAGCTCGTGACAAGAGATGAGTGGAAGAAACTGGGGAGGCCTATCTTCGATATAAGCCTCCTACCTCCCTAGATAACCTGACCAACAAACTAGTTGCTGAAGAATGTGTCTACTTACCAAATCTACATGGTCCTGAAATGATCAAATGATCTGACCAAGATTATTTCTGGGTCTTATATACACATTGACATTAATGAATTTTATATATACAATGACATGAATATCTACTTTTTAAAGTATTTTTAATTATTGTGAATGTGAAGACTATATGGATCATTCCTTTTTATTTTATTTTCACATTTAGTTTTATCATGGTCGGGCAGCTTGAGTAATTTATGCGGCCTACCCAAATGTCCTTTCTTTGGTATTGTTCGTCGAATCATTGAGCTCCTTAAATTCTGAGTTGAGCCGCACGGTCACTGACAAATGCGTGCACTGACTGGACAGGTCCACTCAATCTGTGTGGTTCTTTCCTCAAAAGACCATTTTTAGACACCAATCTACATGATCTTCACATGATCTGACCAAGATTATGTCTGGACTTTAAAAGAGACTGTGACCTCTGAGTTTGTTTCGGCCTTTCTTCTCGGAGTAGTCGGATAGGAAACGCCGACCTCATCTAGTTTAAAAATAATAAGTTTGACGTATAAAAGTGTTTTGTACAACCGATTTACAGAAATAAAAATCTTTTATCATTTTACCTAATCGAATTATTTTTCTATATTAAACTAGATTTAAATGATTTTTTATAAGTTTAAACTGCACTGTATTTGGTCAGCGAATAAAGGTTTTTTTATATTATTTTATATAGAGACAGTAAGCCGCACGTCAGTGGTAACAAAAGTAGTATAACCAGGCCTCATAATCTATCGTAATTTAGTAATAGTATATAGTAAAATAAAAATGTATGTATATAATAAACATTTGATTTAATTTGATTTTGTAACTCCGCACTACGCTCGGTCAGGTCAAGGTCAAAGTGTTACCACTAACGTGCGATCGATTGTACTCTCACCATCATCGTCATCCACTGCCCGACTTCACCCACTGCAGGGCATAGGCCTCTCTTTTCTTGTACCAATCCCCACGCTCCTGTGCCTGCCTCATCCAGGTTTTGCCTGCGACCGACATCTCGTCATCCAGTCCTTGGACATCACTCTGACACAGCCATACTCCACCTGTCATAACCGCGCCTTGACAGATTTTACTCTACTCAAAAGAATTTAAACCTTGTTTTAAAACAGTACCTAATCCAACAATTTAATACCTTAACTTGAACATACCCAAAAATATATAAATTAATTAGCCCTCTTAATCATGAGCAAGTTTTTGTTAAATGTCACTGTTTAGGGGAGTTCTTTGGAGTAGGGGCGGCTGCGTAGGGGATCGGGACAGATTGGATGCATTAGTGAATGACATGAACGATGCTCCGAAAAAACCTTTTGACCTTGACGACATGCTTGATGAGCGACGATCAAGGTTAAAAGCTTTTGTTAAAAGGATGCTTTTGATATTGTTTTGAAGGAGAATGAAGTTCAAGGATCGGCTTGCTGTAAGGCTAACAACACAAGTGCGAGACCGCCCTTTTTGTCGTTTTGTTGAAATTTGTCTACGATTATGACGTCAGAATCGTAGACAACATGACCGTAAACGACGAGTAAACTCGAAAAAGGACTTTGACACTTCTTTATCTCGCGACGAAAGACCGATGCTGCAAAGTATTAAAAACAAATAATTTATATGATACATCAACATCGGCTTGAGGTTCCGTCTCATTCATTCAATTTTACGCATGTAATTTGTATGTATTATGTTTAGTTTTTTGTGTGACCGACTTTTTTTATTAAAATGAAATGTTTTTCTTTGGCATGCTAAAATTAAAATACAAAATGACGGAAATGAAATTTTGTGGCCCATAATATACTCACTATATAAATACCACAAATGACAAATGGACCAACGACCGCAGTTTGTAATGTAACAATCACCATACTGGTTTAGCTTGGAAATACAAGCATAGCTGCACCACCCCCACGTTGTTTAAATGTGTTTAATTCTTACAAAGGAAGGTAGAAAAGCAGGGACTTAAGTTTGTGACAGAACTTGGGTAACGTCGACCATAATGGTCTTCTGATTGATCAGGAATTTGAAATTGTACCCAGAAAAAGATTCAGTCGAAAATATCAGCAACGTTGAATAGAACGAAATAATACAACATGTGAAAACATTACCTAACACCTATATGTTTATTTACCATTTATGTTTGGTTACCTTTGAGAAATACCAGCGGCATAACAAAAAGAAAGTTCAATCACCTAGTAAAAGATTAAAGAAAAGGTTATGTTTATTTGACCTTTTCCAAGGTCACTCAGAACGTTTCAACTTTGATCAAGAAAAACTCGCGTATTAAGGCTTCAATTTGGAAAAGTAGTTCATTCAAAATACAATAGGTACTCAATATTCATATGTGAGCCCTTCTAGACGAGTTCCCTTCAGTGCCTTAGAAAAATTTCATTTCATTCCTATGTAAATATACCCTCTTCCTGTGTGGAATTGGTTTCTATTGGCCCTGTGATCTTAGGCCGCTCGTCCATGACGCTACCACCAACCAACTTAAACCACCAATTTGAATAACCAGAATGTCACAACACTATTTCAATGGCCGTCAATGGTGGGCTTCTTGTCACAGTCACGACGTACAACCGACTATTTCTGTTCTGTGCTCGTAAATCTTTTTTATTTTTATTACCTATTCGTGTTAACTTATCGTTTTGTATATACTTATTTCTGTGACAAATATACAAATTTTACTTTATTACTTTACACGACTTAAACAATCACACACTAGTTAATAACGCGAAAGTATATCACGTCGTGTACAGATCATCACTGAAATACTAGTGCTGTGACATTCTGGCTACTCATTGGTGATTGGAGTAGTATCTAGTTACTTTTGAGTAGCGTCGTGGACGATCAGCCTTAGTCTTATTGAAATGAATAAACAGTTTACATTGAAAAGGTAGCAGAGTTTTGGAACGTTCCTTTGTTTAAAAAATATTAAACGCAAAGGTTTCCTTTTATTCTGGTAGAATTGTAGAAATTGTTATTTTCGCTCACAATAGCTGCTGGTGTGAATATATTTAGGATTCCAGTTAATATTGTATTTTTGTTTTACCTTAGATTCCTATTTATAAGTATTCATTTCTGGAGATTACAGCGGTTATGATCATTCTATTCTTGAAATCGAGGATGAACCCTTTGTTCATTTTTATCAAACCATTCGAACACTTTTTTGTTGTCTTTTTACACGACTGCCCAAAAAGGAGTGTAATGTTTTTACGTACCTACCTATATTATTAATTCTTTGAGAAAATGCGTTTTTAACTTGATTTTATTTTTATCTGACCAGTGTGAACCTGTCAAAAGTAGTTTTAACCGGTTACTGACACATGCATAATGTCATGATTAACAAAATGTTGATAGATTTCTGAATTCCTTTCTACAATAACACTGTCCCAAAAAACCTTCATAAAACAACCCACATAAACCCCAACGAAAAAGAAGTCCCCAATATAACGAAAGTCATTCATCAAGAGTAGCCTTAAGTTGGATAAGCATTGTATAAATAATTCGCAAAATGTAGGTGCTTCCATCATAGAATAAAGATGAGCACACATAGGGTAGGATATTGTCCGTCTCAAGGAATATCGATCCACTTCTCACAGGCCTTTATCTCCGTCAAATAAGATGGCTCAGGCCATGATTGGATGATCGTGTGCACCCGTTTTAGGTCCAAACTGCTTTATAAGCGAGAATGTATCGCAACATTTTTGAACGGGATAAGAAAAATAGGGGCTATAAAATAAGCTTTTACTAAAAATAGGAGCTTATTTTGTGCATAAATATTTTGAAAGCATTTTCTTATCCAAGATACGCAGGAAGTAGATTTTAAATAATACTTCAGGATGCCATTTTTTTTCAGTGATAACATTTTAGTAATCTTTGTTGTAGAAAAGTGTTTGATAACTTTCAACCGACAAGTTAAAAAAATCTACGCTTGGCATAACCTTACGAGACCGAGTGCGTAACACCGAAATCGGTCGCAAGTCTACGACGTCGGAGACAGGGCGATGCGCCTCAAGTGGAGTTGGGCAGGACGTCTAGTCAGACGCGGAGATGGCCGATGAAGTAAAGCTGTGACCGACTGGTGCCCAAGGTTAGGCAAAGAGAACCAGGGCCGTCCAAAAGCGCGTTGTGTTGATGATATCGTCAAAGTCGTGGAAAACACCTGGATGAGAGACGCACGGAACCGGAAAAGGCAGAATAAAACCGGACAAGTGCGTGTCGGACCACGCACAATGAAGGGTTCCGTAGTTGGGATGAATTTATCCCAAGAACAAACTTAACATTGTAGTTGAGTGTAGGGGACGTACCCTAATTTTATTTTATTTTTCTTGATTTTATTTTTTACCAGTTTGTCGGCATGATTAATATGTAAAAAAAAACAAATTACAGCTTTCTAATACTAATCATCTCTGAGCTAAGCCGCGGACAGACAGACGGATATGGCGAAACTATAAGGGTTCCTTGTTTACTACGGAACTCTAAAAAAGGGAGACCTATACCCAGCAGTGAGTGATTCCAGGCTGAAATGATGATGAAGAGATGATGATGAAAAAAATCTGAACATAATAGGTACTCTTCATAGAACCTTTATTTAATAACAAAACAGCACATTTATGTACTCAATTGATCCTTCAAATATTCGTTATCACAAAGCAGAACACATAGGCACTTAAGCACGTTCAATACTTTTGAGATCGTCGATAAAAGATTGTGAATTAAGACAAGCTTAGGATGACGTTGACCTTCCTGTATCTACTGAGAATAGTGAATATTTATCGTAGTAAAAGGTTGGATATTATTAAAAGAGCCAGTCGTAACATAATATTTACATTCTTTTTCTACAAGTAAGTTGTTCACGGAATGTAATCATACTTACAACTAAGCTTGGCCAAAGTGGGCATGCTTAGTGGTATGCTTTAAATCTCAAGGCGCTGAGTAACGTTAATGGCAATTTTCCGACTCGGATAAATTTTAAATATGTTTTATGTAATATTATGTTGTAGTTCAGGATATACTCTGTACTAAGATTATCGCCGATTTTTTTTTCTTTGTACCGCGAATCATTCCAAAATTAAATCGATTCAATTATTCGGGTTCGTTTTTCTGTCATCAGGTAAGTCAATAAAAACATTATAGTTTACAGTTGAAACATTTGAAACTAGAATTTTAAATCATAATGTGGCATTACAGCTGAAGTGTAAAAATGTCAACTAAATTTTGGACGGCACGGTAATACCTAGTGCCTTTACTTATCTTTTCAAACCTAATCATATCTTACGCTTGGGCATTGACGTCATCCTAATTATATTCTTCCCTATCAAACTAAGCACCTTTCTACAATAAATTCAACAGGAAATATTAGCAAGTAAGTAATAGACTACACAAAGACGTACCGATCCCTGCATAACCCAGTAAAGGATTAAACATGATGGCGCTGGCCCCAAAGGATTCGTCATTCGACCCTCAAGATGATAAACAAGTATGGCGGCCAGTCATAAAGTGAAGTGACATTAGCGGGAATGAAACGTTACACGTGATAGTGCGACCCACGTGAGTCAAGAATATATGACAGATAAGAAGCAGAAGTACTTCAATGAAGGTGTAAATTACCCTGCCCTCACTTCCTGCTGGTATCGTAAAAGACCTTAAAGGATTACACCAAAAGGATTAGTTAGGATCTACCAGTAGATATGGTGATGCAGAAAATGAAGTAGACAGTAGTTAAGTAGACAGTACAAATCGAGATTAACATAACTTCATATCTATGTTACTCCTGACAACATGCTGCGTTATTGTTTTATTCGTGAAATTGTTATAATGCAACTAAAATTATGCATAATGCGACTGATGTTTTGAAAACTTGTTGATAGCATACAATAGGTTCCCATTGTTTAGCTTACCGCCAAAGTGGACAGTAGCTGCTCGTAATAAACGAATGCCAATAAAAGCACGTTATTTGATTTTTAACTTTTAACGTGGAGCCGAGCGTTAAAAATCCAACAGCACACTTTTATGTGTCGCCTATTATGAGTGAAAACGGGGACGAGAATTGCACAACCTGTGGGGTAATTCCGTAAAACACATAAAATGACAATTGATAGCAAATCCTTTCATTTTGACAGTTCAGCCACATTCATTGCTTTATTTAGTTGCTGCGCAGATGAATTTTCAAACCTATGAAGCAATAGATTAAGAATATTTTTTTCAAAACCCTTGGATTGTGATTGAAGATGTGTCACGTAATAATGGTGCTGGGCATGTTTAGTAGAGCCGAGAATGACAGCCACTTTGTGATCGATACCTAAATGATGCACTACATACATACATAACATAATCAGCCGATAATGTTCCCACTGCTGGGACACAGGCCTCCTCTTTTCGAGAGGGAGTGGGCTATAATCTACCACGCGGACCCAGTGCGGGTTGGTAGATGTCACATGTCTTCGAATTGTTGGTTCTACGACATGCCGGTTTCCTCACAATGTTTTCCTTCACCGTTTTGAGAGCAGTGGTGATGAAATGCACTGCGAGTACCTATTTGATCAAAAAAAAATACTTTCTTGTGAGAAATGCACCTTCTGTTTAGACCTGCAAGAAGTTATAAATTACAGGCGGCTATGTCGCGTGACAATTTTCAATTAAACATTTTCGTACGCCGCACCCAACACGTCACGCTGCCGTAAACACGTATATTAAATAGCGTGAGGGTTTTAATTATATTATTTAACTTAATAAAATTATGACCCCCCCCATGTGTGCGTTGCCCTGATTTAAGTGACCTCGGTATATTGTGGTAAATAATGATGTCTGAGTTATGCAGTAACTCACTTTCTCCCTGCTACCACGACTGACCTGAAAAATAATTAGGTTTCTGAACTAGAGAATGTGCTAATACACAGTTCACCCAAAGCACACTATAAAACATACCTAAAGTAACAGCCATGCTATTCTGTAAACATCTCACCGTGAAAACAAGGGTGAAGTGAGCTGTCAATAGTGTCAATCCCTGTGGAATGACAGCTCACTCCACGCTCACTTCACCTAAGTTTTCACGGTGAGATGGTTACAGAATAGCACTGCAGTATTATGTCTCGACAGTGACCTTGAAATAATTACCTACAGCCGCTCGGTAGATAAGCCTTCCGCGTCCGTGCGTAACTGCCGCGCATTAGACTGTTGCGTACTACATACATATACACTGAGATTTCGAAGAGCATCGTTTCGGCCGTTTTCTATGAAGACATGAAGACATAATACTGGTACTCATTTATACTGTGCCTAAAGTGAAAAAGTAGCCCGATTTGATAATTATGAAATCGCACTTGTTTTCGGGCGAAAAAGAATAAAAAATACAACAACAATTTTCTAGTTACAAAAATCAAAAACAAGCAATCAATTTGTGTTCGTATACAAAAGCCGTGAAGTGAATTCAATTATTTGAATATAACTATGAATACGAAAATCTCATGAAAAATAATAACCATCACTGTAAAAGACACTGTGTGCCTATTGAAGCAAACATTTTATAACGACACCCATCCAATCGGCGGAAAATATTTTTTTCTCTGGCAACACCCTCGTTAAAGCTGTCGTTACGTTCTTTCTACGCACCCTAAAGATATTTCCAATTCGATGATTACAGGGAGTCAATTTTTAAACAATGTCAGCAACATTGGTTTGTGCTGAAAAAGATACTTTTATTCTTATAAACGTATATAAACGAGCATCGTTTTGTATTTCATTGATACTTTTTCTTCTATGGTATTCTAAAAGCGTATTTTATGTGGGAATTTTGACTAGAAACGTCTGTGGAAAACGGTTAATATATTAGCTGGTTTCTTTACTAAATAAGACATACTTCAAGTTCCTGTCAAAATGTAGGTTATTTCTAAAGGACCATTTCCATTGTTTTCCACTTCAAAAGGCCTATTGAAGCAGTAGGCAAAGGAACGAACGACGGAATTCGTGCATCAAAATGGCCCAATGTATACACCGTACAGGCCACTTTTCTATAGCTAGGGTTGTTACGTGTTGAACGTAATTTGTTCATTTAACTTTCAGGGAAATTGATCCCATAATTTTTCCCTTTCACTTCGTCCCTATTCAAGCGTCGAGATTAGGATCGCGGGATACCCGACTCACATGAAACTACAACTTTAAGTCCCAGCTGAATATTAGCGGCAGCGACAAACCACCTCCATGTTAAGTGATATAAAGTTTTAATAAAATGTTACAAAATGTCCACCATATTTATTAAAAAAACTTTCGTACCTAAACGAAGTAGAAGCCAAAGCCATAAATTATTTTACGTCAGGCCACAAATTAGAATCTCACTTAACGTCAAGAAAATCGACCCCTCTTCATAATTGTTTGACGTTGCGCTCAAGTTAAAATGCTCTTTAATCTCCTCGCTGCAGAGCTACCGTCGGGGCCATGGCCTGGCCTTACTAATGGCCCACCTGACTATCTTTATGTCACTGCGGAACATCAGTACATGGGTCGTGTGAGTAATAAAAATCACACATAAAATATTTATCCTTTACGTGTTCTTATTGATAGCACGTTATAAAATTTATGAAGTTGTTAACTTTTATATGGTCGATATCGAGTAGTCGGTACTCGTGCGGACGTTTACCTTAATGGTCGCCATAAAAATGTTTCTTGAGAAATATGTGATTGCGTATAATAGTAGTAGGTAACATACATTGTAAAAAGGTGGTACTTACGGCTTTATCGCTATTTCTTTCATAAAGCATGGAGGTATTTTTGCCAGCCTATTTGATAAGCACGATATAAATTCGCAAAGCATAATATTTAAAAAAAAACGAACGTGACTTACAGTAGTTGCTTAGGATGTGTAACATCTGACATCTTGGCTGACAGTACCAACCTCTCGGGAAATGGGTTGATACCATCTGACGGCCAACTCTAGCACCGCGCGCGCTAATTGGTCAAATAAAGTAGCACACGCTTCCCCGGCTTCCTGTAATACACTTCCGTCCCTTTTCACGAAATCACTCCCAAGAAAGCGAGAGGAAATATATTACACATCAAAAATAGAAAAAATAAAAAACCTGATAGAGATACACAGAACTTATCAGTGGATATTATTGTAACTCAAAATTTTCCTCATCACAAAACAATGAAAACATGCATAAATAAAATAAACCATAAAGACCAACCCTCCCGTTATCAGTACGCGTATAAAATCTAATTTCCATTTTTCACAAATTAGATATACCGGTATCCAGAAACGGTACATGTCCAGGTATCGCATAGAAATCGCTAAACATAAATCTGTGGCCAGCCTTATCTGGCAGCCTTGATATATTATTAGTTGGTGACTTTTACCTCACGACCCACGCGTTCGTTACAGTCATAACGAGACTAATTTATCGTTTTTGTTTATTACCTCATTTCAGCTTATAAAGTGAGCCGTATGGAGGACGCACCTGGACACTAATAACATCTTAATGAAACCTGGTTACTCAAGTTTGCTGGCGGCATGTGCTTGAGCGTGCTTGAAACTTGTGATGTCTTAGTTGGAAGATCTAGTTTGCGTTGGCTATTGTTTTTACTTCGACTATGAAAATCTAGATTCGTTCTCGGAATAATATCACAAAAATACTCATAAATATAGAATAGCTAAATTGCCGTCTCCGCAATCCTTCATATTGAATCGATAAAGTCTAAACCGGTTAGACTAGTGCATTTCATAAACACAATTATCCCAATGATACTGCTCACATTATTCAGTCTCTCCAATAAATTGCTGCTCATGCATTAAACATTCAGGTCCTCTTAAATAATAAGAGACGCTCCACGAAGGTACTATTGTTTATTCTATTCTTTTTAGAGGCTCAGATTGGAAAGGCTTTTTACACCCATCCCATTTGCTGGGTCTAGAGAACACGTTACATTTCCGTATTGGGGTAGAAAAAAGTAGGAAAAACACTTTATCTTCAAATTCCCTGTTATTTTCTTGAAAGGTACTATAAAAAATGTACGTAAAACATTTACGCACCATAAATTTTAACATTGAATGTTATTTGTGGCCATTAATGAAATTACTGAAAGAAATATATTGGACATTTGGTCCCAACTGTGGCCGATAGATGTGGTCCCGGGCCGTTTACCAGGAAGTTGCGTGTGTAATTTGAATTGCAATAACGCGAGGTAAGATTTAGAATTGGGCTACCGAGGCGCTGTGAATGTACGGAGTCAGGTGAGCTAAATAAACCTACAAAGCCGCAAGTTACATCTAGTATTTTTCGGGTGACCATTGAAAATCAGCGCTGTGCTGTGGTTCCCCCATAGCACAGCATCAGGCTGAGGTAAGCCTTCTTGTCACAGTCATGACGTGCCAGCAGCTGCCGACTATTTCTGTTATCATGTAGATCTATCGTGTTTTATTTTTCTGTTACTGTATTACTAGAGTTAATTATCGTTTTGCATGCACGTATTTCTGTGACAAATAAACTTATTTTTCCTTCTTTCTTTCTATTTACCAAACAAAAAGTTTGCAGTTGCATAGTTTATAAAAGTAACTATCAACAGAAGTGATATGAATACTTGAAATATATACTTATAAAGGTGAATGCACATTTTTGCGAGCAGCACCGTAACACAACAATCCTTCCACATCACTTTGATACATTTTGTATGAACCATCGCAAGCTACACGCGGGCCGCACCGCACTTTTTTGTACTGAAATGCGATGGGCCGATGTGGCTGTAATATATAATCCAGGGCTTCCCAAACTTATTTTTACTATGACGCCCTTGGGAGTACGACGCACCCCCCACTCTTCTAGCCAAAAAGTACCTACCAGTGTGTAGTTCCAGCCTAGTAACAAGTTACTTAACTTCCAAATAACAAATTTACAACCTGTACTTTTTCTTTATTACTGCAACTGCAGAAAAGCCTGTTTCGCTCAAGTACGATGTCGCAAATGTTAATAGAGCCGCATTGCTGCAGTAATGATGGCACGATCTTCATGAGAAACTGAGCTCAAAAATTCAAGCAGTTAGTCTTTGTAGTATTGGAGCGGCTGGAGTCACAGGACAATCGCCCCAGGACGCCCCAGGGCATCGAGACGCACATTTAGGGAAGCCCTGGGTTACTCAATATTAATACCATTTCATAATAATAATGAAACAATAGAAACAACCACAGCAGGTATTAAACAAACAAAGAAATAAAATGCAAATAAGAAAACAAAGAAATCTTTTGGTTTATTACAAAGGTAATAAACATTAATGAGATTCCGGAAGAGGTGATTGAAACACCAATCAAACGGACGAACATAAAATATTGTGATCGGGAATTCTAATTTCATGGAAGACTAGAATCGAATGACGGTCTTGAGTCAATCGGAAAATCTGTCTGTTGAGAAAATAATTTACTGATGAGTTGACAAAGGCAAGATTATTTATACTCTTGCATTCCTGAAATTCTATTTATTTCAAGATTCCTAATAGAATTTAATTAATCATTACAATTTAATTAGTTAAAGTAGCATTAAGTGTTCTTGTGAGGAAGTACTGAAAACGTTTCATGATTGTTTTTTGTATATTTATGATATTCAGGATATTCAGGATATTCAAGATATTCAGGATATTCAGGATATTCAGGATGTTCAGAATATTCAGGATATTCAGATATCATGATTATTTTTTTGTGTCATGGACATCAAAGATAACAGTTTTAGTGAAACCAATTTTATAGACATGTTCGTAATTACATTTATGTGGGACTAGTGCTGCGGGCTATTTATGTAGACTACCCTAATTTGAAAAACAGAGAAATATGTTTAACTTTTTTGCGTACGACTTGTACCTACAGTAGCCCAATAAAGCAAACCAAATTTGCCCCAGGCTCTCACTGAAAACCGTGAACAAAGAGTGGTTTAGATAACGAATATATAAAAACAAATAAAACTCCCTTCTTTGGACCCATTGTTCGTTAGCTATGTAGCTATGTGTTTTATACGGTGACCCTATGTGACGTCAAATACGCTTTTTACCGCTTAAGGTAGAAACACACTAACGTAATCGTGGCGTTTCGTGTCGCGTGCTGTCGTGAAGGAGAGTGAGCACATTAATATGTCGTATTGGGGTGCGCTCTGGCTTTAGAATTATGCTAGTAAATCACTGTTGACCGAGCTTGCTTAGCTTTTTCGAGTGTTATGCACTACAAACCACATAGGTTCATATAAGGTACATATTAGTTGTGTTGTAACGTGTCATAGCCTCCACCATTTTGTCTCGATCAATCGAAGGCGAGCAGGCATCATGACAAAATGATACGACACTCCCCGAAAATAAAAACCCGGTATGCTCCTGGTGCACCCTATGTAAAGAAAGAAGGAAAGAAAAATAAGTTTATTTGTCACAGAAACACGTGCGTACAAAAAGATAATTAACTCGAGTAGAACAATAAAATACAATCGATTTAAATATAATCTCGAGCATAAAACAGAAATAGTCCGCAGCTATAGTACGTTTATACCTTTACCGTTTTTATCTGTATTTACAAGCGTATTAATTTGGGTCGCAACGTAAATGATATGTTTCCGGTGTTTTGGATTTTATTTTTTAATTGTTTCGAAGATAAGGGCTGTTATTTGTAACTGTGTGTATTCGTGAGAGTTCGATGACACAAAAGAGGTATGAAAGAGGCTTCTTTTTTCAAAAACCCACTTCTATTTTAATTGTTTGGGTTTGTTTTTATTTAAATTATTTATTTCTTTCTTTTTATGAGCAGGAGCTCGTGGCTAAGTAATAACAGCCGCACGGACCGATCCAACAGGTTAAGCTACGCTTGCCGGGGTTGGTCTGTGGATGGGTGACCATCTTTACATATCGAGACTCCTCCGTGCCTCGTAAAGCACGTTAAGTCGTTAGTCCCGGCTGTCATTCGTGGATCTTTGACTACGGGTCGTCAGAAGCCCGAAAGTCTGGCAACCAGTCTTACCGAGGGGTATCGTATTACCCAGTTACTAGGTTGTGGAGGTCAGATAGGCAGTCGCTCCATGTAAAATACTGGTATTCAGCTGCATCCGGTTAGACTGGAAGCCGACCCCAACATAGTTGGGAAAAGGCTAGGCAGATATATATATTTTGCTTCCTTTTTATATTTCCGTCTTGTACCTCTATTTCTTTCTTTTAATTCAAACTTCAAAAAAATATATAATTTAGACATTACATATTTATTTTTATTTTATTAAAACCTATAACATTGAAACAGAAATTGCCTTGTTGATTTAGCAAAATTTAATTTCATAACTAGAGCATCTAATGCCAGCTGATGTCAAACACCGAGAAACCGTATTATTCGGAGCCCTAATTCAATAATCCGAGTATTCCAGCCCTAGCTCTTGTCTTGAACTGTTTGCAAAGCTCACAAATTAAACTAGGAATTTAATCATCTAATTTATGCCTATTTGTTTTGAAGATTATTTGAATTATTTCCACTTGGTTATGATTTTTAGTTTCGTAGTTTTTATTACCGATTTTTCTTAGGCACCTATAATTTGATGGTCTCCTTCTTCTTGTCGTGTAGTTAGTGACTAACCTGGTGTCAGAGTTTTTTAAGCCGCCGACTTGGGTCTCTGTCTTGGCTTCAAGAAATATCTCTCAGGCATGCGGCGTTTCCTCACGATGTTTTCCTTCACCGTTTTTAAAGCAAATGATAATTAAACAATACGCACATGATTCCGAAAAGTCAGCGGTGCGTGCCTCGGGATCGAACTCGAGACCTATGACTTGGCAGTCTGACGGTCACACCACTAGGCTATCAGTGCTCTAAATTTGATGGTTTGAGAACTCTACTGTTTATGCATTATAAGAATATATAATTATATCAAGTTGTGTAACTGATATTTTTGAAGAATTTAGGTATGATGTGTGTTTGGTTACCAAACAAACGTTTAAAATTTTCCAACCTACAAAAAGTTTAAAACATTAATTTCATAGCACCTCTATCCACCCTCTTCCTAATGAAAATACTAGATGGGTGTAATTACAGATGTACACAAATTGATAGGGATCATGGAGGAAATTTTGTTCTGAAATTTATTTGAAATTGGGTCATTTTCTATCATATTTTGTGCTGTACAACGTGTTATTAGTGTCCTACGACACAATACCTTCTAATTATATAATTTTTTACCGTCTCGTTGGAATAGTGGTTCCAACCACGACTACTTATCGTAGAGTCGGGGTCAGTCAAGTGTTACTGGATTTGAGTATGTTCAATGGATAGTCCATTACACTCACTCACTCATTACATAACTATACAAATTGTTAATCTATACCTACACTTCTGTTAAAGGAGAAGGCTCAAAACTACCCCACGTCTGACAGCAAAGTGAAGTATTTTAAAAAAATCACAAAAAAACACATAGTTTCGGTTTTAATCTTAACTAGCTAACATACGGAAAAATTGGCTCTGAATATAAATACAAGGGTAGTATATAATTTAGTCAAATCTGCAGATTTTAGTTTAAGAACGACCTGAAATGCAGTAAAAACATACTTTCGGTTCTAATCCTTAGTCTCTATCTTTTAGGCGATTTTTTGAGACACTTTTCTTTGCTGTCAGACGTGGGGAAATTTTGAGACACTTTTCTTTGCTGTCAGACGTGGGGAAATTTTCAATGGGAGATGAGACTTCTCCTTTAGATAAAATGTTTATTCTCTAAATAGGTTTTAACAAAACACAAACATGTTAAAAAAGAAATAGATTAGGTCGATGTTTCCTATTCGACTACTCTGAGAAGGAACACCGAAACAAACTCAGAGGTCAGTCGGGATGTACATTATTTATTTATTTAATACTTCAAGCACACAAATGTACAGAGGCGGGCATAATTCCATAGGCATTTTTGCCAGTCAACCTTTGGGTGATGCAGAGACAAACAGTGGTAGATGCAATCACGACGATTGAGAAATAAATATTTTAATAAATTTATTGATGGACATAAACCTATTTAAAACTATAAATATAATATATATACCTAATTATAATTATGTTAATACAAGCACAAATAAATATACTAAAACAAATAAGACAAACAATGGGAAAACATTACCGTTGTGAAGATACTGCCAGCTTCTTGCGAATGTGCTATCTTTGGTCAAATCATAATACCTATAAGAACCATCCAGGTCATCAAATCAGTATTTTGTTTATACAATCCGAGAGTTTTAATAAAAAACGCAAGCCTTAGGGTCAGTTCACACCGAGACGTGACGCGACGCGACGATGCTTGAAGGGGTTTCGCGCTGCGCAGCGCGGCGCTGCGAGACGCATCGCAACGTCGCGGGACGCATCGTGAAGTCGCTGACAGCGCCACGCACCGCTACGCAACGAGACACAGCGCAGCGTAGCGAGACGCCGCGTGGCGCAGCAGAACGTGTCTAGGTTTGCCGCGAGCTCCCGCCCCGCTAGCTAATATTAGAAATAAGTTGCCACGACAGCTTCAGGCTGCGCCTCGCGGGGTTCTTGCACGCCACGCCTGCCGACGAAGCAGCGCTGCGTCGTGATATGTCGCGCTGCGCCGCGGCACATTTTAGAATTATCTCAATTAAATGTGTATCTATTTAGTAAATAACGATATATTTTGCGTCACGTCTCGGTATAATAGTCGCATGATGTGCAACATTTGACATCTTGGCTGACCAACCTCTCGAAAAATGGGTTGGAAGCATTTGACGGCAAACCCTAGCACCGCGCGCGCCCAGCGGTCAAATCACATAGCGCGCGCTTTCCTGGCTTCCTGTTACACACTACCGTCCCTTATTACGAAATCACTCGCACACATTGCAGGAAAGCGAGAGGAAAGATGTGACATGAGAAATAAAATATTATTGTGTCGAACAAAATATTTACTATTTTTAAACCGAACCAACTCTGTCAGAACAGTACTCTTCATTTCTCAAAATAGTTCCAAGACACACTCAAGCCACAAACACCTGTTAGTTCTAAAACCCTTTCCCTAATACGGATTGACACGTGAATTTCAAAGTTCATGCATAAACAATACGAAGGGCTTCAATTAGCGAACTTAAGACATGAGTAAAATGTTTATATTATGTAGATGGGGACCGGCTTACGTCTTCACGGATGTGGAGTTTGCTTTCATTACTTACATGGTTTTCGATAAATAGGTACATAGGATGAGATTTTGAGATGGAATGGTGGGGTGACTGCCTCGTTGGTCCAGAGGTCACAAGCGCTACTGTTGAGCAGGAGGTCCTGGGGTTGATTACCAGGTCAGGCAAAGTATTATAGTTTCTACCATCTGAAATTTCTCAGTAGCAACCGGACTCTGGATTTGTGCCCGATGGATAGCAATAGGCTCGCCCCCTATTACATGGGACTTAAACATAACTGGCGAAATGTGGGTGTACTATAGATACACCTCTGCTTAATTCTTCGGGGAATACAAGTGTTATGTTACGTTAATTTTGAGTCGAAATCCATAAATAAATTGTGAAAGTAGAAATGAAATGAAATGAAATCAAATGAAATTGTTTATTCTGTTTAATTAAATTGTTTAGGCAGTTGCTCCATGTAAAATATTGTATTCAGCTGCGTTAGACTGGAAGCCAAACCCAATATAGTTGGGAAAAGGCTAGACAGATTGATTGATTGAATAAGTAGTTGGAAAGTTACCAATATTAAATTCACTCTGTTTCCTAACATGCCCGATCTTCAATCTCTTTCTCACGACAAAACTTATCTTTTGTGATTATTACAATACCTATGAAATGAATTGAAATGAAATGAAATTGTTTATTCTGTAAATAGGATATCGGACTCACTTTTACACGTCATATAAAAAAATATTAAAAATAAGTTGGATGGGGTCGGTGTTTCTTTAGACAAAGGGGTAGATTTTAAAGAGTTTCTACATAGTTCAGTCAGACAATATTATATTGTGTTCATTAATATAGGCGTAGATACAGGGAGTTTGACAGTGTATCATCATTTTTATTTTCCGGATTTTAAACAATAGTCCAAACATTTTTGTTGGTGACCACCCATACATACGTACCCATGACCAAAGATTTGAATCAACTTTACCTCAGGTTGATTCAAATCTGTCACTTTTAAATCGTCGTTTCAAGCCGGAAGTCGACCGAAAATACTAGCCCATAAGTAAATTTATTTATGCTTTTTTAAATTACTCGTAAAAAAAAATCTTAGCATCTTATTACAGAACCCCAATTATAAATTATTTTCTAATGAACACCTCAAGAAATCCGTAGTCTTTAAAATTCAAAGTTTGTAATGTGTAGATAATGAACACACTTTTGCATTAAATTTTAACTGAAACTACAGACCGGGTCTTAATTATGTAAAACTAAATTAAACTCGAAGTCAAATGCCAATTTACTTTAGAAAGTTAATATTAAGGAGCTTATTAATACCATAAAGAGTTTTAATGAGTTATAGGTATTTGAAGTAGAATCTCTTACCTACCTATTCATTATTATAGCTTTAGAGAAGATTAATGTTTTAAAATCGCTGTAAAAACATAATTGCATGCAACTTGAATCTAATTAACTTGTTTGAATAGAAATAAAATGAATCGAATTAATAATATGGTGTACATACTCGTAATAAAGATTAGTAGTTACTTCTACTCAATTCTACGAAAAAAAATAAACAGGAATGTACAAAATGTAGCGAAGGTTGCTAAAGTATAGTGTATTCAATCAACAATCGGTACTGAAGCCATTAATATTGTTGTCTTCGCCAGTACAACAGTCCACTTATAAATTGCTTAAAAGTTTTGTCTCAAAAATAAGCTTTTGATGTCTTTATCTCTCGTCTGGTTAGTCTTGGCTTTCGTTCGAGTCCCCTCCGCGATAGAAGCAAGTTTAAAGATAAACCATAATTGAAATGTCAAGAGCATTCTTTCTGTAACTGCTCAGTATTACTGGGAGTTGCCAAGTTACGATACTGTACCGCCCTCGGTTCTTGTTACAACGTTTTCAAAGAATCAATACGGTCTATTTTACGATAACAGGATTAAAAAATTGAGACAGAATTCATAAAAAGTTAGCTCAAATTACGCTTTTTACGCTGCTTTGCGAATATAGATTGGGAGGCTTTTGTTATTAAATGAATAGATCGTGTCACTGATGAAGGTAGGTCATGTAGTTACTGAGTTTGTATGACTTTGTGACTAACCTCCACGAATACTTTATAAGTTAATTTCATGTTATGAGATAAACACTGTTTTATATTTACTCATCGCCCAGAGGTCGAAATTCAACCATAATTCATTTAAATGTCATGATTCTAAGGTTTAAAATGCATGGTAGTGTGAGTAATGTTTTTTATTAATTAAATTTATTTCTATGTATATTATTTACAAATATTAGCTTTCATTCAGTCCTTCTCCATATAAAATTTAATTGTGCCAAATTTTATACTCCTCCGTCCGCGTAATTTTCGTAAAAAGTTTTTGTTTCATCGTAAAAAGGGGTACAAAGTTTTTGTTTCACGTGTTAATATACTAATAATAAAAAAGGTAAAGACATTAACGGCTACAGGTACGGCTAACAGTGGTGTATTTTGAATGTAAAGTGTTTCTCTCCGCACACCGATTTCTCTATATGCGTTCCCGGTCCAAATAGTAGGTACCTCTCCACCTAACTAGTTACTGTCTATATCTCATACGAATAATAAAAATACCTACCTAATATACATGATGGATTTTTGAGATTGGCAGTAAGGGTAGGTACCTTGGTCGCGGGGAAGTCCGAAAGGGATACCGTGGCCCCTGGCAACGTACAGGCAACTGAAGGTACGCGTGTGGGTTTTAGTCAGTAAGAGTCTGACACGCCCTCCCGCTACACGCAGAGCGGGAGAAGATACCGACCCTTTTCTGTTGCAGCCACAGAAAAACGGTCTTACAAGAATGTCCATAACTTTTCGAGAATTTGATCTGCATTCACAGATTTTGAAAAAAAATACAGCCAGCAAGAAAATGTGCAGTTTACACAAAAACATTTTTTGATGCCATTCGATCCTGTTTATCTAAATGTCTCAAAAAATTAAGAAAAGTCTCCTGTTTTCTTGTACCGACAACGGTAAATGTACATGCTCTTACTGCCCCAACTCAAAAATCGTCCCTGTATACCGGTGCAAGCCTGTAGTGCTTGACATTAACGATCTCAGGGAGGTATGGCAGGGTAAGGAGCTTCACAAACGCTTTTTCCGGACCCGATGTTGATTCGCTAGCGTCCGTAGCCTGGCTGGGTTTCAGTGAACTCTTTAGGGAAAACAAAAGTTTTGTCGCTGCAATTATTAACGAAGTTATCATGACGAACAAATACCGAAGTTTTATTGTGAAGGACGGCACGGTTGACATCTGTCGGGCATACCACCATCCAGGAGAATCAATCGGACACAATAACTCAGGTGGTTCTCGTCTAGACGAGAACCACCTGAGTTAGCTAGCTAACGAAGAGTACTTGCATAGTACAACCTTGTAGCCAGGATTATCCATCAGCAGCTTGCTCTGAAATACAGCCTTGTGGAATTGGATATATATACCCAGTTCTCGACAGTGGAAAATATAAAATAAATACAAAAAAAATATCACATTGTACTGGGATCGAACCATCATTAGTGACAGGACTAGTTATTGTTGCTAATAAGCCTGTTATAGTGTTGATGGACCTAATAGAGCGGCGAAATGATTATTGACATAACGGTCCCGCATGACGGGAACCTCGTGAAAGCCGAGAAAGATAAACAAATCACGTATCTCGATTTGGCTCGAGAGGTTGTTGACATGTAGGATGTAGACTTAGCGATCATTGTACCGATAGTCGTATCAGCCAATGGCTTAACTGCCAAGAGCCGCCTCGACCAACACAAAAGGGCACCTCGTTGGGCAGCTGGATTCAGGGCTTAATCCAGAAAGCGATACTTTTGGGCATGGACTCTAGCTCCCGGGTGAAGTCTTGTTCCTCACCTCTGGCCTGCCTTTATTGGCCGGGTGGAGTGAACATTGACCAGGAACAGAGCTCCCACCTCTTTCTTGCTTTAATTGGCCGGCTTGAGTGGAGATTCGCAAGAGCAAACGTGCTTGGAGGAAGGAAGTATTTCGGTAATATGCTGGTAAGGAACTTGACCGTACTTCCAGGATTGTTCTGATAGCCGTGGAATACCCCTCCACTCCTCATAAACACCTCAGGACAAAATGTTGCTCCCTTGTCGCTACGATACCATGTACTAGCGACCGTTTTCGGGCGGCATTATTGAGTAATACCTCAGATTAATACAGATGAAACATCCCGCAAAATCATCATTTAAATAAAAATCAACTCTTGCTACGACACAATAAAGTGCAATTCAGGTCGCACAGCGTATCTACAGTCATATTAACCTAGAAGTTGCCTCTCTTTCTATCGCCAGACTCTTAGATCTTCTGACTACGTTACACTCACTGAATTGGCCCAGCAAGACGGGCACGCCGCGTTCATGTACCTTCATACCTATATTCTAAATAAACTAAGGAGTGTCCCATCTGTATTCATCTGTGAAGCTGTATTCACTTTTATATTTTTAAATGTTTTTATATTCCAATATTTAAAAATAATATTCATATAATTAAATAAAGGAAATAATACCTAATATTATTCATGAGATCCAGTACCTACCAGAAACGACATTAATTTTAGATGCGTAGGTACCTACTAATAAATATAAAAGTTGATTGCTTACAGATAAACACGTCACGTTTTTTGTTCTCTAAATGGAAAATAACAGAGCTGTACAATGGTTTTCTTCTGCAATTTCCTGTTTATCAAGACTGAAACGAAATATGATCAACCGAAGGCTGTCCGGACCGTGCCAACCGTATTTATTTGTCTTGTTAGTGCAAATCTATTGGAAAAACGACAATAGCACAACACACAAAGCTACATAAACAACTGACAGATATAGATTTATTTTTTTACGTTTTATTTGTTTCTGGCAGTCGAAACTAGCAATAAGTTTATTGGATAATAAGTTTCTATTACATATAAAGTTTATGTCTAACAGTTTCGTTTTGTTTCTCGTTCTTTATTAATAATTTATTTGTATGTTTTCAATTATATCACCGCGTCTGTAACTTTGCTAGTAAACACAGTCGTAACGATAAGCAATAAAACAATAGATTTAAGCGGAATTACTTTTTATGGTTACATTAAAATGTTTTCATGTTTACTTATAGAATAACTAGCGACCTTACACCTTGGGAAACATCGAGATTTTTTGAATATATGTAAGTTGATATTCGTGTAGTTTATACACGTAAATTTTCCGGCAAATACTCTCTAAATTATGGTGAAAACTGCATCAAAATCCGTTGCGTAGTTTAGAAGAACAACGCGGTCACACAGACAGACACGAACAGCGAATTTATAACTATTAGGGCACTCCGACCAAATAGGTTACAACTGTGACGTCGAAATTATTCGCAGTAACAAAATTAGGGCACTCCGACATTTATGAACCGATTTCATATCCTAAGTTCTATACAGTAAAAACCGTTTATAACGACTTCGAAGGGACCGTCGGATTACGGTTGTTATAGCCGATAGTCGTTATAACCAAAATCTATGTTAAGTAAACAGAAATGCTGGGACCTCAAGATTTCGTCGTAATAACCGGTACGTCGCTTTAAGAGAAGTCGTTAAAAACGGTTTTCACTGTTTGAGGTACCTATCTAACTATATCGCTAGGGATATTATTATCACGGCTATAAGCATCTGACTGCGAAATATAGATTAGATAAAGTAGTTGATGTGAATTGTACATTCAAATAGGTTTAGGCACAACAGCCGTGCTATTCTGTAAACATCTCACCGTGATAACTTGGGTGAAGTGAGCTTGATGTGAGCTGTCATTGCACCTAATGCTAGGGATTGACACTATGGACAGCTCACTTCATGCTCACTTCACCTCACTCTTCACGGTGAGATGTTTACAGAATGGATCGACTGAACCTGAATATTATTGACATTTTATACCTATACACCCACTTCATATAAAAACTTTTTTGTGTCCAGCAGTGCTATTCTGTAACCACCTCACCGTGAAAACTTAGGTGAAGTGAGCGTGGAGTGAGCTGTCATTCCACAGGGATTGACACTATTGACAGCTCACTTCACCCAAGTTTTCACGGTGAGATGTTTACAGAATAGCATGGCTGTTCTTAATAATACGCAGAATTAAATAGGACTGAACCCCAACTATCGCTGAATTCACATAAAGGTTTTCAAAATCAAAATATTTAATTTCACATAAAGCTTCGTGCAGACCAGGGCGACGCGACGCCGCGACGCGACTCGAACAATACAATTTCTTAGAAAACTCGAGGGTATAACAATAACCGGTGTCGCGTCGCGCTGTCGCGTCGCGCTGGTCTGCACGAAGCTTAAACCTACATGGGCACTTATGAAACGTCAGAAACTAGGTGCACGGTTCCAATTATTGGTCGTTTTCTATGGCAAAGAGCCGGCAAGAAATTACACGGTTAGGTACCTACTCCTTTAAAAATAATATAAGTACGTACGTTAGTACTTATATCTCGATGGCTTTTACAATGTTTTCAAATACCAGTGTTAATAGGTTCTCGCTCGAGAATAACACAATAACACACAATAACACATGAATGGTAGAATGTCAATGTGCAAGGAAATTTAATGGCGTTTGCAAGAGCAATACCTACTTACTCGTATGTACTTTACAACTAGGTTCTATTATAGGTTATGGTACTATCCTAGTGAAAGATTTTTTTAAATCGGTCCAGTAGTTTTTGAGTTTATTCATTATAGCACAGACTGTAGGTATTTTTGCTCTAAAAAAGGTGGAGTAGAAATGATTTTGACATGTCGCTTAGTTTTATGGATGTGTAATAAAAATCTGAGTTTTTGACTTGGGGGGGAGGCGTGAGCCGCCATCTTGAATTAAAGGTGCCAAAAGGTTTGTTTTCTTTAATAAATCCTCAACAGTTGACTCTATGACAAAAAAGTCTATGTAAAAAGAAGTATAAAGAAGATTAAATTACCTAGATTTTCTGTGTACATTTTTATTCTGTGAGTCTTGTAGGTAAAAAGTTACAGGCGGCGAAAAAATAATATTTAAAAAAAATCATTCAACTCTGTGCACTGCTGCACGCAAATTATGCTCGTTATGTCTCGCTGTTTTATGTTTTATTTGTAAAAAAACTCGCAATGAAATTCAATCAGTTTTTGTGAAACAGAGAGGCGTGCAGACTCTTATTAAATCGACTGAAAAACGAGGCCTTCACAAAAATGTGGCCTTTTTGAAAACATTGTCATCAGTGGAGGTGCACACCGCATGTCAGAAGAATTATAACAACGAAAAACTGATCGTCGCTTACCTTATTAAAAAAGCCAATTCGCCGCCATCGACATCACGATCACGTCTATCAATTACACAAAGTCTCAATTTTAAAACACAATGTTTTTTGTGTACTGAAGCAGAGCACGGCCCACCATTTCCCGAAGCTTGTTGTATATATTTTTTTGTCGAAAATTAAACTACATTGACGATTTTATAAAATATTTTTTTTAGACACTTGTAACATTTTACCTGTAAAACATACGGAATAAACATGTAAACAAAAAATATAGGTAATTTTATCTACTTTATTCATTTGATAGACGTTTTTGGCATAGAATCAACTCTTGACGCTTTATTTAAAAAAATAAACAATATTTGGCTCTTTTAATTCAAGATGGCGGCTCGCGCCGAAGGCCGAAACTTGGATTTTTATTAGGCATCCATACCTAAGCAACAAATATCAAAACCGTTATTACTCCACCTTTTGTAGAGCAAAGGCTTTTATATGTCCCCGCAGAGTGAACTATTACAAACAAAAATACTAACATTCTAACTAATATATTGTAGATGCGAAAGTGAGTTTGTTTGTTACGCTGTCACGGCAAAACGGCTTAACGGATTTAGATGAAATTTGGGACATGGGAAGACCATGGGTTTATTTATTTATTTATTTATTGACACACCAACGACTTATTCACTAAATAATTACATTAAATATATTCTATTTTAACAGTTTTGCGGTGAATTCGTCACTTATAGGTGTGCACAGCACTTGTATAATCAATAATAAAACTAAAATCGAATTATGATAATAACAAAATTAAATTTACAAAATTAAATTTACAAAATTTGCATTGAGTTTAAAATGTAGTTAAATTAAAATTCAGAATAATTAAAGAAAAAACATCAATTAAATTAGAAAAACAATTATAAATTAAAACAATAAAAATAACAAATAAATTAGGACGCATTACATTAATTACAATTAAAATTAAAAGAATAGAATAGATTAAAATTAGAGTTCAAAAATTAAATTAAATTGTACAATATTAATTATCTAGAATGGAGTCACTCAAATACCCAAATTAACATTTTGTAACAAAATTAGTCAAAGAAATCGATTAAGAACTGAGGACGTATCGTTTGAATTCATTCAGACTGTTCGAAAATATGTCTAAGTTGTTGGTACGCGTGCACAGCTTATTGTAGCTAGACAAAAATCGGTATAAAGGAGCTGAACGGCCAAGATTAGTTCTATTTTTAGGCATTTGAAATGTATCTGTTTTAAAATTGGATCTGTATGAGGTACGGCGGGGCACATTTACATTGATCTCCGAAACCAACTCCGGTACATTCGCCAAATTATGAAGGGTCTTATAAAGGAAAATTAAATCTGAGCAACTCCTTCGTTGCTCCAAGGAGCTCATCTTGAAGTGGCAGAGCCTTTGAGGATAATCAGCTTCGCGATCACAAGTCTGTGATCTGTAGCGCAGGTATCTCGTAAACTTTTTTTGGATGCACTCTATTCTGTCGATGTGGACACGATACGCTGGATTCCATACAGGAGATGCATATTCCAGTATACTCCTCACCAGAGAGTTATAGAGAACCTTAAGGGTGCCACTGGACCGGAATTCCTTGCAAGTTCTTTTTACAAATCCGGACATTTTATTCGCTTTGGCGACAATAGTGTCAAAGTGATTTGTAAAGGATAGTTGACTATCGAGTTGGACTCCCAAATCCCGAATGGTATCGACTCTCAGAAGACTTATACCGTTTAAGTGATATGCTGAAGGCCGTATCAACTTTTTCCGTGTGAATGTTATATGAAAACACTTAACGGCATTGAGAGTCATCATGTTACTATGACACCACTCAAGAATTGCGTCCAAGTCCTTCTGAAGCAAATCAATGTCGGTACTTGATTCAATTTCCCTGTATATTTTTAGATCATCCGCAAACATAGAGCATTTTGAGTTTTTAATGGAGTGTATGATGTCGTTCACAAATACCAGGAAGAGAATAGGACCAAGATGCGATCCCTGTGGCACCCCAGAGGTTGAGTAATAAAGTGGCGACTGATAACCCTTTATAATTACTCTCTGCTGTCGTTCTGAAAGATATGATTCAAACCAGCGTAGCAAATGACCATGCATACCATAGTTCTCAAGTTTTTGAAGTAGAAGCACATGATTTACTTTGTCGAACGCGCTACTGAAGTCAGTGTAAATTGAATCCACTTGCACACCGGAGTCTACAGATCTGCTGATATCATTAATGTAGTGAACTAAGTTGGTGGTAGTGGATTTATTGGTACAGAAACCGTGCTGTTGCGTAGCCAATTGAGTTTTAATGAGCGAAGTTAATACAGGACAAACTAATGATTCGAACAGTTTCGAGAAAATTGAAAGAAGAGAAATGGGCCGGTAATTTTTAACATCGTTAGACTCCCCTTTTTTAAATATTGGAACTACGTGTGCGATTTTCCACTGCGTGGGAAACTTAGAAGACATAAGAGACTTGTGTAACGGAACGTTACATGAATAATCATGTTTAGTTTATAGTACCTACTAATGCAAAAGGACAACTAATGGATTATACCTTAATGCTTTGTTCTTTGTTTGTGTACGACTTGGAACGCGCCGGGTAGGTGCGTGTGCGGTGCGGGGCGGATTTTGGAACGAATGAATGATGTGAACGGGATCGCGCCCGCGCAGGAGACGGAGTCCTATCAGTCGTTTTTAGGCTGATGGGAGAGTGCACGTATCACTTTGCGTCCTGTCGAGCGCCCTAGCAGACACGACCGTTATTCGAATTAGTTATATTCTTTCTCAATAACGATTTTATTAAGTGCCAACTAAGTTTAAGTGAAAATCCCGATTTAGGGTAAGTTTTGAATAGCACACAAATTACGCACATCATACCATGTATTGTTTTGCCAATCATTATACTGTGTACTATTATATAAACTTCTTTCTTCTTTTTCCATTTCTTTTGCTTAGTAAAATTCATCACATTAAGTAAGCACTATTTAGGAATAGCCTCAGAAATTGCTAATAATGCTGTATCATGCTACTTAATTTCCTTCTACCGTCATGTACAATATTAATTTTAAAATTTAAATTCTAAACGTTTTAACCGTTTCATAACCATCGTTTTTATTGTTTTCTTTATGCTCGAGCCTGTTTTAAAATATGTAAACTCCGTTCTGGTCAGTACCACCACGTCAATACTACTACAATCAAATAGGTATCTCTTCCTAGTTGTCGTCGGTGGTACCCCAGCACGGAAGTTATTAGGCCGAGTTCTAATCAGCTGGAACGGTGATTTCCAGGTTTCACTTTTACGCTTCACCATCGGTGTGCTGAGCAAGTCGGCGGCTGCGCCTCACTGTCTACCAGTGACGTCACCGTGCAGCACAGCGCGGAACTTCGGCTTACACTTCCATCTCCGGCCAGCGACGGGAATTCGCCTGCAGCTACAGGGGAGTACCTATCCCTGCAGAAGTGACGACAGACGTCCGTAACCCACGACCCACAAATTATTGTATGCCTCCGGCTTTACCAGTTTGGTTTTATTACCAATATAATACTTTTGAAGGTACACACCCGTTTTTTATTCAGACGCCAGTTATCAGGTGGGAATCGAACGGGTGGAGGCTACACTGGCGCCCAATTACGTGGTTTGTCTGTTTTCGCTTCTGTAGTTAGTAGTTAGTTATTGTACGGTGAGTGGGTATTTGTTTTTTTTTCTTTTGTAAAACGCTTTGTTTTTTTTATTTTTTGTGTGCGGTAACTGGAGTGATTGTAGATTAATTTACAGATTGTTTTGATAATTTTATTATGTTCTGTTCATGTTGGCATATAAGTTTTTTTTAAACGTTTTTTTTTTGTAACGAACGTTATAACGGTTTATAACGAACGTTGTAACGTTTGGATAATTTTTTTATTTTTCTCTCTTTGTTTATTATTCTGATGTCCGTTTCAAATTAGAATCGTTTTGTTCTTTTTTCAAATTTATTATGTAACTACCTTCACACCAGTTGCTTTAATTTAATTTTTATTTTATTAACGTTTTTTTTTATATCCTTCGCAATTCTTTTTTCATGTGGGTAACTTTGTTTCTTTCTTTTGCTTCTTAATTCTTCCTTTCATAGAACACATGACACAGCGTTCTGTTAGAGTAGATTGTAACGGAACGGAGTATTTTCATCATTGATTAATAGTATTTTGTGTGCTATTTACAACTTAGTCATAGTGGTCGGTATCACTTTTATTTTTTTATTATCTTTTAAAATGGCATACCCTATAAAGTATTTATCTTTGCAAAAATCAGAATTGGAATATGAGGTAGCCGTTCGAGGTGAAACCCCGGCTAGTACTGTGGCTGATCTTAGGCGACAGATTTGTAAGCTTAGTTCAGTTCTTTTATCTGAGGATATTTTGTGTTCCCATCTCGACCCCCTTGACGATTTGAATAATTCCTTAGAAATTTTGAATAAGATTAAAACTAGCCTTGATGTGGATACCAAGGATAAGAATGTCTTGGGGCGAATTGAAAATCTTTTCCATCACCTTTATCATCGGCTCAATAGGATCGATACGGATGAGAAATTCAGTGATGTGCATACGGAATGTACTAGATTGTTTAGGGAATATTATTTATTTATTTATTTTATTTATTTATTAACTATGGATGACTTACAGCTAAAACAAACAGAATAAAAAATTGTATGTGAGACTGACAGCCAATTAAAAGTCTTCACTTCTAAAAACAGATTGGCAAGAAAGAATGTGGACAGCACAACACAGCTACCAAAAAAGAATAGAAAAATAAACAGTATAACATTCAAGCTTAAACCAATTCGCATTTTATATTTATACAAGAATAAAGACCTTAATATACGAAATCTTAATTAAAAAAGCCAAGGCTCAGGCACTTTCTGACCGAGACCACACTTGTTAAGAAAGGATCAAAATCATGCTGTTTGCACATACTATTAAATTTGCTACTTGCACGCACTATAAATGAGTTTTGCCTGTAATTCGTAGAGGTAAATGGAACACGCAACGGTGCGTTCCATCGCTTCGACCTTCCGGGAACGTTAAAATAAAATTTGGATAGAATATCGGAGTTATTAATTGAATTATTGAAAATTTTAAATAATGAAATACAGTCACAGATTGTTCGCCGATTAATTAGAGGTAGTATATGATACTTCTTACAGAGGTTGAGGTAATCTTCAGACCGGTAGGGCACTTTCTGATGATAACACAAATACTTGATGAACCTTTTCTGGATGTTCTCTATACGATCAATGTACTTGTGGTAACATGGATTCCAGATTTCAGACGCGTATTCCAAGTGGCTTCTAACAAAAGTACAGTATAGAATCTTTAAAGTTTTGGCTTGAGTGAAGCACCTGGACAGCCGCATTATGAAACCTAGGGCCTTAGATGCTTTAGCGACTATGGCATCGACATGAAATTCAAAAGTTAGCTTAGAATCATGATAAACCCCCAGATCTCGGATGCAATTCGTTCTAGGTAGTACTTGATCACCCAAGATATACGATGAAGGTATAATTGTACGCTTTCGAGAATACGTTAGAACCGAACATTTAGCAGGGTTAAGATCAAGCTTACTCCCACGACAATAAGCCTCCAGACGACGCAAATCATCCTGAAGTGCAATCACGTCCACATGTGATGATATTTTGGTATAGATTTTCATATCGTCAGCAAAACATAACAGTTTGGATGAAATCAAGCAAGAGTTGATGTCGTTTATATAGATAATGAAGAGTAATGGGCCAAGCAATGAACCCTGGGGGACACCACTGGGGACAGGCACCCAACCAGAAATATAATTACTTAATACTACTGCTTGGGACCTGTTCTCCAGATAAGAAGAAAACCATCTGAGTAAATCGCCGCGTATTCCCATACCATATAGCTTTGATATTAAGGTCTCATGGTCAATCCGATCAAAAGCTTTACTGTAATCAGTATAAACGACATCAACCTGCTTACCGTTATCCATGGCGTCAGTAATAAAATCATTGAGCAGAATTAAGTTGGTGACTGTAGACCTTCCTTTCAAAAAACCATGTTGAAAGGAACTAAATGAATTTTTAAGAGCACTATACACCTGGTTATAGATGATCCTTTCGAAGATTTTTGCCACAATACAGAGCTTGGATATTGGCCTGTAGTTAACAATTTCGGTTTTTACTCCTTTTTTGTGAATAGGCGTTATGAAAGCCGATTTCCAAAGTTGAGGTACAACACAAGTATCCAAGGATTTCCTAAAGAGAATCGAGATAGGTTGGGCAATTGAAGTCGGACATCGTACTAGAAATTTCGATGAAATATTATCTGGGCCGGCCGCTTTAGAAGTATCCAACTTGCGAAGCAAGTTAGAAACCTCATCAACGTTCACTTCAATGCTACATATATCAGATAGGCTGGAAGATTCAGTAAAAAAAGGGGGGGAAGATATTCCATGACTAGGGCCAGTATCCAGAAATGTAGAGTGGAAGTACGTAGAAAACGCTTCGCATATTGTTTCTCCGGTACGCAACGCTTCGCTATTATAGTTTAAAGTGCTGGGAACTGCATTTGAGTTATGTCGTTTTTTAACGAAGGTCCAAAAATATTTAGGATTTTCTTTAATAGATTTTTCGGTTAAGTTCAAGTAGTTTTCGTAACATTGCGATTCTAATTTCTTTACCCTTTCACGAAGAAGCTTAAATGTTGACTCATCCGCTAAATTGCCATACGTCTTGAACTTTTTTAAATATTTGTATTTTTCTTTAATTGTTTTAATTAATGCCGAATTGTACCAAGTTGGATATTTTTTACTACGATGTAATTTTTGTGGAATGTATTTTGCGTGTAAATTGAGAATAAATTGATTGAAAAGGTTTAATGATTCATCAATTGATCGCGCCGCAAACTCGGATTCCCAGTCAGTCGCGGAAATGGCTTTATTGATAGATTCATAGTCACCCTTGTCGAACAGATATTGCGTCCGTGACGCGCACTCTAATAGAGGGGCTTCAACGAAATCCATATTAATTAGTAGTGCTGGATGGTAGGCGTCAATGGGAACCAGCGGATTTGAGCATTCAACCACAGTAACTAATTGGTTAGAAAGTACCAAATCTAAAATTTCACCATACCTATTAAGAACACCATTGTATTGTTTAAAATCTAGGGTACATAATTCGTCACCAAATAAAACTTCGTCAGAACCATTCGGGTTCATCGGGACGAGCGATAGATTTTCAGATAAGACCCAGTTAATACCGCTCATGTTAAAATCACCAATGATGAGAAAGTTATCAGAAGAGTTACTCATAACTACTTGGTTTAGTTTTGTGAGGTAATTACGAAGTTGTAAAGAAAAAGAAAGGCCTAAGTTTTGCTGACATAAATAAACAACACAAATATGTAAGGTAATATATTTACGTGTACTAGAATTTTTCAGTCGTATGCTGAGCCATAAATCCTCTGCTGTAGAATAGAAGGTAGGTTGGCATATAACTGAAAGCTCCCTGCGTGTAGCAATAAGCACACCCCCACCACGCGATTGCCCGGTCAAAACATAATCCCGATCACGACGCCACACAATGTACCGTTCATCAAAGAATTCGGAATTTAAAACTCCATCCAATAACCACGTCTCTGTAAGAACAATAATATCATACGAGTTTAGCAACATTTGACGATAGAACGTATCACTTTTAGTTCTAAGCCCGCGAACGTTTTGATAAAATATATTTAACTTAGGAGCCATTAAAAGCTAAAACTAATAATTGAGTATAAATCTGTATAATCCATTAAAATAAAGCATTTCATTAAATAACATTGCAGAATAAGTTTTAATATAATTAAATTAGTATAATGAAGGTAAAAGTCAATAAGATTTGCGCGAGCGCAAGAATCATACGATGTTAAATAGTAACCAGCCGTGCGAAAAAGCAAGCAATAGTGCGTGGTGCGTGCAAGTGCGAGAGAGAAAAACATATTATAGTGCGGTAAAGCTTTAAAGTAAACAGCGCGATAACGAACACAAAGCATACAACTATCTAAACAAAGGATAGGTGTCGAACTCATTAGTACGGCAGAGGTGTTAAACATTTTGCAAAAAGTTAATGTGAACCAAATGGTATTAAGCATTTTAAGCCATTGAAGTAAAATATTATAGCAAAATAGGTAAGTAAGTGTAACAATTAAGAAGCACATTAGACAATCTTGTTTAAATCTGACTCCTTCCTTATAATAATAACTTTTGAGTGATTGTTTTTAAGTATATGAATTTTACCATGTTTAACCCATACGTACTCATAATGTTTATCCTTAGCAATGGTTTTAACTTTGGTTAAAAGCTTTTTGTACTCCACGCTTAGGTGATCGTTAACATACACACGCTGAGATGAGCCTTGAAACCCGATGTCACAAGTGGATAGGTCCTTCCTGGAGCGTGCGGCCGAAATGAAATCTTCCTTTACATACCGATTTAAAAAGCTCACTATTATCAACTTTTCATTGGAACCAAAAATAGGGACTCTTGAAATGTAGTTCACCTGGGTTTTGGGGCAGCTGTAGTTAACTTTACGGCCGATTGCGTCGATAATTGAGTACAAATTCTCATCCTTCTTTATAGGAACCCCCTTAATTTCAACGTTGTTTAGCCTGGATCTCTGTTCGTAAGTCGAGAGCAAGTACTTCGTGCTCGCCAAGTCGGTCTGCAAACATTTCACAGATTCCTGGAGCTTATCAAATTCAGACACTTTTGCTTCGACTTCCACGAGTCTTGAATCAAAATCGTCGAGTCTCCCACCAGTGCCCTCACATGTCAATTTAAGCTCAGCCAACTCGTCCTTGATCGCGCGAATATCATCTACCAAGGTCGGCAAACTAAGTAGCTGCCGCTTCATGTCACGAATCTCGCTTAATATGATATCCAGCGACGCAGGTTCAGGGGTAGGCACAACTGGTGATGAGGTTCTGCAAGCGGGGCATTTCCATTGTGCCATCCTATTGACACCCAGCTTTCTCCATCCGGTTTCTGAGATGTTAGCACATCCAAAATCCAGGTGTTTCTTGCAACTGCTACACTGGACGCCATCGTTGAACTGCACGTTACAAACTGCGCACGATTTCATTTTAAAATTTTCAAAATTTTATAATTTTAACCAAACTACAAACGCAAAAAGGTTGGCGATCTATTTCTTTTGAGTGGCGCGTACTGTGCATATGGGTGTCCACACACGAGAATCAATATTTCAGTTACTTGTGAGGGTAATACTAAACATTCCGAGTTAGCCAAACTGAGATATGATGGCAAGTCTTGCGTGCGTGCTTTTATTCAGCGAGCTAACGAATATAGTGTAGCTCGTAATGTTACGAACGCAAAGTTCTTATCATTTGCAACCGAAATTTTTGTAGACGATGCACTTCATTGGTTTAGAAGCGTAAGGCAACAGGTGTCGTCTTGGGATGAACTTGTCGTTCTTCTGCAACAAGATTTTGACAAAGCGGATTACGATTACCGACTTTTATCTGAGATTCGTTCTAGGACTCAGGGGGCAACGGAAAATATTACAATTTACTTATCGATTATTTCGGGAATGTTTTCACGCTTGTCGAGGCCTTTGGTAGAGGAGGACAAGCTAGAAATAATTTTACACAATATTAGACCGTGTTATGCGAGCACTCTGGCCTCTGCATCTCAAATCACATCGATTGAGCAGTTGAGATGTCTTTGTAGAAATTTCGAAAACGTTCAGTCACTCATGGCACAGTTTCGAGAACCTTCCGTTGCTACTTCGGACACGTTGGCACCTGAGTTTGCATACAAACAAAGAACAGATATAGCCAACAAACAAAATCTATATATTAACACTAAGAATATAAACAATAAAACCAATTTAGATAATACCAAACAGAATACCACTGATAATAATGTCAATGAAAAATATTTACATGCCATGAATACAAATAATTCAGTTCCAGATGCGAAACTGCCATATTGTCCTAGATGTCGTAATAATTCGCATAGCCTCAGGGATTGTCAGAATAAAGAAATGTTGTGTTTTAAGTGTGGTCACAAAGGTGTCAAGAAGCCAGATTGTCCGAATTGTAACAAAGATCAGAAACCAAAAAACTAGGTACGCAGGATTGTTTCAACTCATCTTCGATAGAAGGTCGCTTTAATAAAGAAGATTGGGATAATTGGTTGAAAACAATTCATTTATTTTTCAACAGTTACAAAATTTCTACAATTCTGCAAACTAAGCCTTTAGGTGATTCGCGACCATATTTAAATATTAAGATCAACGAGATTGCAGCGTCTGGCCTCCTGGATTCTGGGTCAGCTCTTACAATATTAGGTAACTATGCACATAACAAGTTACTCAGTCGTGGCCTTAAGCTATGTACTGATGATACACCTTCGATAATAGCTGCTGGTGGTCAGACACTTAAGAGTGTTGGCTACATTAATGTACCAATGCATTTAGAGGAACAATTTCGCATAATTAAGTGTTATGTAGTTCCAGGAGTTCAATCATCGCTTATTCTAGGTATTGACTTCTGGCGCGCCTTTCAATTATGTCCGAAATATTTAGGTTCTGTTAATTTGTCAGCTAATCCATTAATAGATTTAAATAATAATAATCATCAAACTTTTATTCATTCTTATGATAGTTTAGACGAGTCTCAACGCGCTATTGCTGATAACGTTGTTGAGCAATTTAGGGACATTTCATTTGAGCGTAAGGGCTTAGGCCGTACGCACGTTTTAACTCATCGCATCGATACTGGCGATTCGCCTCCTATTCGACAACGATATTATAGGCTGTCTCCTGAGAAACAGAGAATCCTTGTCGAACAGGTGGATGAGATGTTGAATCTAGATGTGGTGGAGCACTGCGAAAGTGCCTGGCAGTCTCCGGTACTCCTCGTTACTAAGAAGAATGGCCAGCCTCGTTTTTGTCTTGATAGCAGGAAGTTAAATTCGGTCACAAAGCGAGACGCCTACAACTTGCCATACATTGCCGAAATTTTGGATAATCTGCGCGACGCCCGTTTTCTAACTAGTCTTGATTTATCCAAAGCCTTCTGGCAAATTCCAATTGCAGAGGAGGACAGAGATAAGACGGCCTTCTACGTCCCAGGTCGAGGCACTCTTAGATTTAAGACCACCGCCTTTGGCTTGACAAATGCTCCCGCTACGCAACAACGCCTTGTAGATAAGTTACTAGGTAACGTAGATCACCGTATATTTGCTTATTTAGATGATATTATTATTGTTAGCAATAGTTTTGATGAGCATGTGTCCCTCCTACTTCGCGTTTTGGACAAATTGCGTAAGGCAGGTTTAACCGTCAACTTGGAAAAGTGTGAGTTTTTTCGAAGTCAACTTAAATACTTAGGTTATGTGGTTGACGCGAATGGGTTGCGAACAGATCCAGAAAAGGTTGAAGCCATTCTAAACTACGCCACTCCTACTAATCGCAAGGAGTTAAAGCGATTTCTAGGTACAGCTACATGGTATCGTAGGTTCGTTCCTAATTTTAGCACAATTGCAGGGCCACTCAACAAGTTGACTTCGAATAAAAAGAATACTCCACCTTTCAAGTGGACTGATGAGGTAGAAGTCGCTTTTAAGAAACTAAAAGAATGTTTAGTTTCCGCGCCTGTTCTTTCTTGCCCCGATTACAATCTCCCTTTCGAGGTGCATACGGATGCGAGTAACTATGGGATAGGCGGTATGCTCACTCAATCTATAAACGGAAAAGAGCACCCCATAGCTTACATGAGCAAATCATTAACGGCGGCAGAAAAGAACTACGGCATAACGGAGCGGGAGACGCTGGCAGTTCTCGTGGCATTGGAGCATTGGCGTTGCTATTTGGAAAATGGGAAAACTTTCACAGTTTACACAGACCATAGTGCGTTGAAATGGTTTCTTTCATTAAATAACCCTACGGGAAGACTCGCACGTTGGGGTGTGCGTTTGTCTTCGTTCAATTTCGACATAAAACACCGTCGAGGTGTCGACAACGTTATCCCTGATGCGTTGTCTAGAGCTGTTCCTGTTTCTTCTATGATCACTTCTAAATCATTCGAGGGTTCTAGTGATGATTGGTATAGGAACATTTATAATAACTGTATCACAAAGCCTGAAAATTTTCCCAATTACCAAATTAAAGATGGCAGTCTTTTCCGCCTTAGTAAGAATAAGTGCTTGCTTACCAATGAATTTTCTTGGAAGGAAGTCGTTCCGTCTGAGATTAGGGATAAGGTTATTGCAGATAACCATAATGAACCAACTGCAGGTCATTTGGGCATCTTTAAGACTTATAGGCGCATTGCACTTAGTTATTACTGGCCGGGCATGCATCGAGATGTGGCAAAATACGTTGGTTCTTGTAGTACTTGTCTTCAGTACAAAACTCAGAACCATGCTACTCTTGGTGAAATGGGACGCCCAAAGCAATGTTCTCGTCCTTACCAAATGATATCAATCGACTTAATGGGTCCTCTTCCTGTCACACGGAAACAAAATAGTTATATACTAGTAGTAACCTGTTGCTTTTCCAAGTTTTGTCATATTTTCCCAATTAAAAAAGCAACTTCTCAGATTATTGTTAAAATTATGGAAGAACACATTTTCTTGGTTCACGGTGTTCCTCAAAGTATCTTCCTAGATAATGGTGCTCAATTTATTAGCGGCCATACTCAGGATTTATTCAAGAAATATAAAATACCGAACGTGTTCTTTTCACCAAAGTATACCCATCAGGTGAATACTGTGGAGCGGTATAATAAAACTATTATTACTTGCATTTCAACTTTCGTGGATGGTGATCATCGATCATGGGATCTTTTTATTCCAAAAGTACAATTTGCAATAAATAATTCAGTCAATGAAGCAACCGGATTTACCCCTTCTTTTCTAGTTTTTGGACGAGAAATTGTATTATGTGGTTCGCATTATGCAGATTCGGACTTGGGTGATGAGGTTTTGTTTCTTCCTCGCGATGTGTATGCGGAGAACCTTGGTTGCCTAAGTTCTATCTTTGATCAAGTCCAAAAATCATTATATCACGCCCATGTAAAAAACACGTCATATTATAATTTAAGACGTAAAGCTTTTGAGTTTAATACCGGTGATATCGTATACAAACGTGCTTACGTCTTGAGCGATAAGGACAAGCACTTTAGCAAGAAATTTGCTCCCAAATACATTAAGTGCCGGGTCATTCAAAAGCTGTCACCACTTGTGTATGTCTTAGAGGATATGTCAGGGAAAAACTTAGGGTCTTGGCATATTAAGGACCTGAAAATATCTACCTACAAATGAATTGTTTTGTCTTCGTTACATTTCCCTTTGCACTATTAAACGATTTTAACACCTGTTACAAAAGTCAGTGACGGATATAGTCACTTGATTTTTTTTAGTATGTTAGGACACGTCGCATAATTTTTAATATCGTGTGATGTATTGTATGATAGGTTTTGAGTGATGAGGCACGACTGAAATGGAAGAATGAGTAAAAGGTAATTATAACAAGTTTATCATGCGGATTTTATTCTTAAAATAAAATCCTTATGGGGGAACCGCGGGTAATGTAACGGAACGTTACATGAATAATCATGTTTAGTTTATAGTACCTACTAATGCAAAAGGACAACTAATGGATTATACCTTAATGCTTTGTTCTTTGTTTGTGTACGACTTGGAACGCGCCGGGTAGGTGCGTGTGCGGTGCGGGGCGGATTTTGGAACGAATGAATGATGTGAACGGGATCGCGCCCGCGCAGGAGACGGAGTCCTATCAGTCGTTTTTAGGCTGATGGGAGAGTGCACGTATCACTTTGCGTCCTGTCGAGCGCCCTAGCAGACACGACCGTTATTCGAATTAGTTATATTCTTTCTCAATAACGATTTTATTAAGTGCCAACTAAGTTTAAGTGAAAATCCCGATTTAGGGTAAGTTTTGAATAGCACACAAATTACGCACATCATACCATGTATTGTTTTGCCAATCATTATACTGTGTACTATTATATAAACTTCTTTCTTCTTTTTCCATTTCTTTTGCTTAGTAAAATTCATCACATTAAGTAAGCACTATTTAGGAATAGCCTCAGAAATTGCTAATAATGCTGTATCATGCTACTTAATTTCCTTCTACCGTCATGTACAATATTAATTTTAAAATTTAAATTCTAAACGTTTTAACCGTTTCATAACCATCGTTTTTATTGTTTTCTTTATGCTCGAGCCTGTTTTAAAATATGTAAACTCCGTTCTGGTCAGTACCACCACGTCAATACTACTACAATCAAATAGGTATCTCTTCCTAGTTGTCGTCGGTGGTACCCCAGCACGGAAGTTATTAGGCCGAGTTCTAATCAGCTGGAACGGTGATTTCCAGGTTTCACTTTTACGCTTCACCATCGGTGTGCTGAGCAAGTCGGCGGCTGCGCCTCACTGTCTACCAGTGACGTCACCGTGCAGCACAGCGCGGAACTTCGGCTTACACTTCCATCTCCGGCCAGCGACGGGAATTCGCCTGCAGCTACAGGGGAGTACCTATCCCTGCAGAAGTGACGACAGACGTCCGTAACCCACGACCCACAAATTATTGTATGCCTCCGGCTTTACCAGTTTGGTTTTATTACCAATATAATACTTTTGAAGGTACACACCCGTTTTTTATTCAGACGCCAGTTATCAGGTGGGAATCGAACGGGTGGAGGCTACACTTGTTAAAAATAAGTTTGAGCGGCAATGATAAATATTTGGCACATTGCCTTATGAAATGCGGCGGTAGGCCGTCAGGCCCTGGCCCTTTGCAGATATTTAGTTTTTTTAATGCTTTGAGTGCGTCTCGCTCTGTGAAATAATGGCTTCCTAGCGCAAGCTGAGGGAACTCTTTTGAATTTGTTTGTACCGCGAGTGTACCAGCTGGAGATGCAAAGGTGGCAGAGAAGTGTGAGGCAAACAGTTTAGTCACTTCTTCTCCAGAAGTTGCCACTTTCCCGTTCCAGCACATCTCAGATGGAATATCATTGGACTTGGCTTTTTTGGCGTTAACGAATGACCAAAATGCCTTCGGATTCAGTCTGATGTTATCTTCAGTTTTATCGACGTATGTGCTGTAGCACTTTTTTATCATGTTTTTAGAACGGTCCTCCAATAAACGGTATTCATATTTGTCCCTGGGATTTTTGTATTTCTTAAAACGAAGTCTTAATTTTTCCTTTTCGTTAAGAAGTCTGATCAAACATTTTGAGAACCATATAGGATATTTGTTATTGCGTGTAGTATATCTAGGAACACATTCATCCACTATTCGATACAATTGTGCGTAAAACGTGTCTACCATTAAGTCCACATCTGCCAGATCCGAAAACAAACGGGCCCAATCGATGCTCCTCAACCTCTCATTTACGAGTGCATAGTTGGCTTTCCAGAAGTTATATTTGAGAGAACTCTTACTTTTCATCATTGCGGGTGAAATATTCTTGATGGTGATGTCAAGAGGAGGGTGATGAACATCGACCAGCGACATTGGATTTTTACATTCACTGACAGATCCTCCGTGGAAGTTACATAAAATAAGGTCTAAAGTTCTGTTGTAACAGTTCCTAACAGTGTTAATTTGCTTAATGCTATTTGACGACATAAAATCAACCAGTGAGTAGCCTAACCCGTTTGCAAAGTTCCTAGCAGTAGTACATGGTGAGCTAGAGAGAGTATTGTCCATGCTCCAGTCGATGAACCCGAGATTGAAGTCCCCAGCAATTATTACATCTCCTCCCGTTGATTCAATCACTGCATCCGCGTTATCCAGGATCAAGTTAAGTGGGGCATGTTGCACAGGTGGTGGTAAATAGGCCGCACAGATGTATAGGTTGCCCTTTCTGCTATTAGTTTTGAGCTTGACCCACAGATCTTCAGCATCTGATTCCCATTTTGTTGCGCGTGTTGAGTCTATTGCCCTAGAAACAGCGATCAGTACACCTCCGCCTTTTTTGTTGCCAAGAGGGGTAGAAGCTCTGTCTCTACGATAAATGATATATCGGGAGTCGAATAATTCGCCATCATTTACGCTGTCATCAAGCCATGTCTCTGTTCCAATTATCACATCGTAGCTATTGAGTTGTGCGGCTAGGCTGAGATTATGCAATTTAGTCTTAAGACCTCTGAAGTTCTGATAATAGATGGTGAATTCTGACAGCAAGATCACGGTCTTTATGCGTCTTTGATCCCTTTATAGTAAAGAGATAGCCTCCAGGCTTTTTATTTGTTTAGCTTGTTGTCCATCCTCCTTCCTTATCAAGATTTTGCCATCTCGAACCCAAACATATTTGTATCCTTTTTCTTTTGCGGCTTTTCTGGCAGCCGCGTGAATTTTTTTGTTTAGGGGTGACAGGTGCTCCGATACGAAGACAGGCTTAACTAAGTTGCCATAACCAAGGTGTTGCGAGTTAAGTTTTTTGTCGGGGTGCGCTTTGTTATAGTTCATCACTGAGGTTAGAATGGTGTCCCTCAGCAGCATGCCACGCAGCTTGACAACTACAGCTCTGGGGTTATTGCTTTCTGGGTCCAGTTTCCTTACCCTTACTACAGACAGGATGTCGTCTTCTTTGACGGAGTAAGAGACTACATTTCCAATTTGCTGGACAGTCTTAACCAGATTTTCTGCTTTGCTTTCTGGAATGCCGTTGATTTCTAAATTTTGTTGACGTGCATGCTGTTCAATCAAGTTTACTCTTGATGAAAGTTCAGAGACTGTGTGCCTGAGAGAATTGTTTTCCTTCTGGAGGATTTTATTGCCGTTCCTACAGGTCTCTAGTTCGGCCTTCATCTGATCAAACTCTTCACTTATAAAGTCGACTGACTGCTTAAGTTCACGGAACAGTGATTTTATATCACCCAGTTCATGAGTGACACTTTTTTTGATGTTGGCTGATATTTCCAATGACAGGACACTCCGTATTTCTTGACGAATACAGTCGATCAGCTCACTTTTTGAGCATTGAAATTCTGGGTCAGGTGAGCCATCAATGCGTGGGCGTTTCTGTCTGACACATACATTCGATAATTCAGGTGTACTGACAGCAGGTATGTTAGGTTCAGAGGAAACCTGAGTTATGTTACTCCCACCGGATTCTGTAGGCGGGGTACGCGCTAGTCGTGGCATTTTATTTAAATTAAGTTGTGCACTTTTCTCAGCCACAAAACACGTTAGCTGGATCGGTATCCCGGTATGCAAACACACGGTCAAATTTGGGACAAGAAAAATCGAATATTAGTTTAGTCGATTTTTGGTATTTATGCCCTTCTCAAAAGCCCAGTGTCAAAAACTATGATAAAAAGCACCGCTGCGTTTCCGAACGAAAATATATGTGTCAGAAGTTATATACGTGTTTTGATTGGTGGGTTAACTTGGCGTGACTCAGCTGCTGTTTGATTACGTTATTTTTTTTTTTTTGAAAAATTAACTGGCTTTGAAAGTAAAAGTGTATATTTCTCACAGTATTAGCACTTTTTCGCGTACAACAAGGTGGTGACGATTCCTGTGTGCATAGGTTTGCCGAAATTCACTATGTTCACAAATAACTGATGGATGTGTCCGTACTCACTATTTCACTTGTATGTAGGTCCACTAAGAACTTTGGTTTGTTTTTACACTTATTCTTAGGATATCACTCCGATAACACTTGAGCACGTTCGTTGGGCTATTATGATAATATAACTCTGTTAGTCCGTTGTTATAATGCGTTACTAATAATTTAATTAATTAAGATACGCGGAGCTGAAGTAAAGCGACATGACAAATTCTTCCATTTACTTCTGGAAGGTAGGTGGAAGGCCAGCAGTACGCGTAGCATGACCACCGTAGAAACGAGTTGTCAACATTATCTAACCCACCCTAAAATCAAACGACTTTGGACCCTCTGCCGGTAACATTAAGGTTTATTTAATTTATATGAGCTTATCAGACAAGTGCTCGAGGACTCGATGAACAAAAATACAATAATAACACAGACACGCTAATTTGATCTTTAACGCGTAACGTTAAGGTAAACCCACCCAACATAGTCGGAGCCACTGGCATTATATATGTTTTTGTTAAGCTATTTTAATCATTATCTCGGTAATATTAAAGTTGAAAACCTTTTAAGTCACGCTACATAATTACAACCCAATCTTTAATTTCGCGTATTCCCAACAAGTTCTTGTGGCTTAGCGGTTTGACGCTGGATTGACGACGAACAGCATGTGGGTTCGAAAACACAGTGCACCTATAAATCAGTTTCTTTTTTAATTTGTTTTCATTTCTACAATATTGCTTGCAATATTAAAGAACGACCAATGTGATTTTCGCCTAATAACTAATCTTGTAAACGGGTGGGTAATTTAAAAAACTTTAAGTTCACAGAATTTATATTTACCAAGAATGGTTGAATACGAAGTAAAACATATTTACTTCGTGAGGTAGATCATAAATTCATCTAAGTAACAAAAGTTACACTACGCCTAATAGCAGTGACTGCGCACACACATTTGTAAATCGTTTAACTCGTTAAGTATTTTTAAGCAATTTGTTGTAATAAAGCATCATGTCGCAACTTGACGACTATACCAAACATAAAATAATATTTTTACATGAGCAGAATGTTGGAATTAGAGAGATTGGTCGCCGACTTAATATAGCAGTAAGTGTTTTTTTTATACCTATTTTATTTTATTGATTGTGATTAATGAACGCGTAGTTGGCTATTTTACCATTACATTCACTCCTTACAAGTTACATACACGGTTCCAAAAATGTTTATTTTTGTTTTAGAGAAATACGGTCAGACTATGGCTAAGACGTTATGGAGACAATGGAAATATTCAGCGGATTCGTCCAGGAGCAAAAGCCATCAAGTATAGTCCCGAATTCGAACGCCACCGGGCTATTGTTTCAAGCCACATTGAAAATCCATTTTTGCCCATTCGTGCAACCGCAATAAACCACAATATATCAGTGGAAACAGTGAGAAGGCATTTACACGCTGCTGGGATAAAGAATTATAAACCGGCACAGAAAATTGCATTGACACCTGCTCATCGTGCAGAAAGGGTCCGTTTTGCCCAGGAATATTTAAATTTTAATTGGGAAGAAAATGTTGTGATCTTCACTGATGAAAAATCATTTAAATCGGACAAAGATGGACGTAAAATCTTATGGCGGAGGAAAGGAGAACGTTACAACGAGAAGTGCTTGCTACCTTGTAGAACTAGCGGTAGAATAACCCTGGGCTACTGGGGCTGGATGTCGTCCATGGGACCTGGTGAATTGGTGGAAGTTGGTGGTAGGTTTAATAGCAGTTTGTATTTGGAGATTCTGCGTGACGTCATGCTGCCGACTGTGCGAATTGCCTATCCAACGTCACATATTTATTTCATGCACGATAACTGCTCCATCCACCGTGCAGGCATTGTGCGGGAATGGTTAGCTGCTCAAGAAGGTGTGACAGTTATTAATTGGCCATCTAAAAGTCCTGATTTGAACCCTATAGAAAATCTATGGGGTCAGATGGTTTTAAATTGGGACACAACGGAAGTGCGAAACAAACACAACTTGGCTGAGGTCGTGACATCGACTTGGGAGCACATGAGAGGCAAAGATTTGTGTTGGAATATGGTGCGCGGTATGCGTAGCCGCTTACAACAAGTTATAGCAGGGGACGGTGCGCCACTCCGCTACTAGTTCATCTAGTAGGTATATTTAAACACACCATGTAAGTAAATGCTCAATGGATTGATTGTTAAACCATTAAAATGTTGCAGATTATGTGGTGATGTTATTGTAATAAATAGATTTTTTCTATTTAAATAACATGTTTATTCACTACATATAGGCAGCTATAAATTTGTAAAGCATTTCACAGATGAATTCATTTTCTCGATAACAAACTTAGCATAAGCATGCCTTTTTTAATGTTTATATGGCATACTAATATAAAAATAACATGTTTATTCACTACATATAGGCAGCTATAAATTTGTAAAGCATTTCACAGATGAATTCATTTTCTCGAGAACAAACTTTTAAGCATAAGCATGCCTTTTTTAATGTTTATATGGCATACTAATATAAAAAGTATATTAATTTGGAAATATATGAGCATTTACTTACTTTATCTTACTTAAGTGTTTTAATGAAATAATAAACATTATAAACTTGCAATTTTTTAGTTTTATTTCTATACAAACTGCCCGTTTAAAAAGACAATACCCTACGTCGTCTGTTAAAGAAATGTAAAAAAGTGTAATAAAATATCTAAATTTAGGCTAAACTTGGTTTCGAACGTAGACAACGATGAATATCGCACTACCTTAGTGACCACAAGACCAACTCAACTCTTATAAGCCGCATTGAAATTTGATCTCAGTTGTAATGCTAGACGCAATATTCTAAAAAAAATTAACCATATAGTATACTATCATAAAGTTTATTCTTGCACAGCACGAGCAGCCATCTTCTCCTCGTGCAAATTATTTTGTATTTTAAATAATCACTCCATAGTAGCATTTGAATACCAGCTTTATAATGAATACGAATATTTATTTTTCAACTACCCACTTATTACAAGTTATGTGAAAATATTACCATTTAAAAAAGTTTATGTTCAGTCTGTAGTTCTTTACAATAATACAAGAAATAGTTTTGGAATATAAATTCTATATTGAAAGCAAAACAATAACTTTGTCGAAGGATTTGATCTCGATACTTGTTTTTCTCAGTCTTATACACAGACTACGAGACCAGAATTACTTAAGCTCAATCATTAAAATAAGCTATAACACTTAACATATTATAACAAATAGTTATAAAATATAACCTAATGCAAACGTTTTAAAGATCTTTGCGTGTCTGTATTATTATTGTATTTGTTCATCAAATCCTCGAGCACTTGTCTGATAAGCTCATATAACTTGAATAAACCTTAATGTTACGTGCAGAGGGTCCAAATTCGTTTGATTTTAGGGTGGGTCAGATAATGTTGACAACAGACTGTACGTTCTCGTGGGATAATTTCCGACCTCCACGCGGGCAGAGCCACGAGCAATAGCTAGTATAAAAATAAAAACCTTTTCTTTTTATAATATTAGTGTACATGTAGGTATACTGTAAAAAGGCTGGCACCTATTTATACATGGGTATGGTAAATGGTATGGACAATACACAAGGCAGTCCGCAAGTATTAGATAATAATGTAAAACCAACATTTCAATTAGGTACAGACAGGAAAATTAATTGTCAAGCAAATGGACATTCTACGTCAATTGGCCGTGTTCGCCATTTCAAATCACAACTGTCAAAGAATGACAGGTGTGATTTGAATATACCATAGATATGCTAGTTTTAATAATAGGTACATCTGTGGAATAAACGGACAATTTCAGTTCTTAGTTGATTTGAAACACAAATAATTCCCCTGTATATTTTTTTTCAATACAGGTTTTTATATTATATATATATATATTATAATGTTTTGAACAAATAATATTGATTGGTTTACTGTCGTCACGCAAGCGTGACGCCGTACTTGACCGGTTAATTCATGGGAAACATCGGGCGAAATTCCATTAGATTTATACCAGAGTCGGTGTACACTGCTGCGATCCTAAAATGTAAGTAAAACAGCTCAATACTAGTTAATCATTCAGCAGCGTTTTTCGTGCAGCTGCCGACAATTTCTGTTTTTTGCTCATGATCATTTATGTAGATCTATTTTGTTTTATTTTTCTTATTACTCGAGTTAATTATCTTTGATAAACACGACGTGTTTATTTGACAAATAAACCTATTTCTTTTTCATCCAGTCTTCATCATAACATTTTCAAATACATTTTTAGTCAACGTTTTTGCATAAATAATAGATTTTGTTTATTTATCTGACAGAACCTTTCTCTAGTACCTTTCTATGTTGCAAAACAGGCACTAAAAATGGAAATCCAAGAAAATATTTCCATCGGTTTCAACCTTCGAATTCGACAGTGACAAAATAATATATCGCCGCTTGACATCGCATAATACGCTAACCGATTTCTCAAGCGCGTCACGTGCCGATACCGGCCTGTCCGGTCTCGTGTAACCGCACACGGTACAAATCTCCAACATTTACTACCGTCATCCGGACGTGGAGAAGAAAATCCTATTTCTACTTTCTACAACTTAAAGTGCATTCTCACTATTGAACAAATTCTGCGACATTTCTGCTGTTCATCGATTTATTATCGGCGTGTGGGCCACTGGTTTTATAGGTTATGTCTTGTTCGACGAGGGTTTCCTTGTAGGTCTTTGCTGAAAATCAGCGCTGTTGACAATAGGTTCGTCCGAAGTCACAGCATTCAGCTGAGCAATGACCTATTCTTGCACAGATACGACGCACAGTTTAATTGTTATTGTTGTTACTTGTTACACAAACTGTTATTTTTCCACTTTGCAATCAGCATTTTGTAGGTTTGATTGTTTGTTTTCATTTTGTAAATGTCGCAACACATTATGTAACTATCTTTGGCCTCTGACCCTGACAGCAAGCAATAGATAAAATTTGTCAAACTTTTCTGTGTCAATAATGGATACGAGGCTTTTGGCTAATCTGTAAAGTGGTACATATTGTTTTGTTTTTTTTTTGTAATGTGCGTTTAGTTTGTGCAGAATAAACACTTTTTCTTTCTTTTCTTTTTTCTTCTTTGTATTCAAACAATAAAACGAATTCAGGCTTCTTTAGAAGAGTTTACTTACTAGATCCATTTAAACAAATGAATCTAGTAAGTAAACTCTTCTACGGACTAAATAATACTCGTCGGAGTTTACTTACTAGATTCATTTGTTTAAATGTATATAGTAAGTAAACTGTGAACAATACTCTCAATATAAACATAAGACAAAGCAACAGCAACGAAGAGCTTCAGAACCAAACACAGATAATCCGGCAATAAGTCCCGATACACACTGAATAAAGCCAGCTCAAAGGCAGCCATGATTAACTCTCAAATACCGCCAGTGTACGCACACCATCCTGTGCTCCACGCTATAAATCAATCCAGCAAAGCTTTCAACCTCAATACAACTGCTTTTGATAATTAATAGACCCCGTTATTTAACGAAACTCGCTGAATAAGAAACTGCTTCATTGAAATCAAATTGGAATTGATGAAGCCGTCCTGGGTTCCTAAGTTCCGCCCACACCTCACTTTACTTTGTAAATAATGTTAAATAAGATTGCTTTGCTTCCAAATTAAGTTTTTGGGTGTTACTGATCGCTTTCTCTAGAAGAACTGTGACAATTATGACAGAAAGATTAGAAACAAAAAACATATTTTTTTGTTTATAACAATTACGAGTATGACAGATAAAATAAAATAATTTAAAAAAAATCACAATTATTTTATCCACCAAAATAAGAACACGCATTACAAAATTAAATATTGATAATATACAGTATACAACCTTAGTTTTTTTGTACCCTAAATCAGCTGTTCCCTACATTTCGACGAGATATACGAACATAAATGTAGGGAACAGCTGATTATTTTTCGCGATTTCAGCGTTGGTCCCATAGTGAAAGTTGTTCATAATAATGAGTACAATGACCCCTTAAGAGGTTTAGGGTAAACAAAAACTAAGGTTGTATAATGGCTTAAAGTTTGTAATATACAAAGTTTGGGACTATCTGCATCAAAAAGTCCTTTACAAAAGCATAAACACGTGTAACAAAATATAATATAACATAACATCACATAATCACCTTCGGGGATTACACCGAAGGGCTTGACAGTGGTGTACCTACTGTACACCCACATTTTGCTATAGGGGGCAAGCCTATTGCCATCATATAAAACCATTTGTAAAATAATACAGCACCCCTTAAACATTGATAGTATTTGTTAGGTCACAAAATATGGTAAAACATGAAGCCGTAAACATACCAAAATATACTCCCTAATTTAATGTGGCGCCTTCAAAACATATCTCAATAAACATGAAGGGTTCGAACCGCAATACTACGGGCTGGCTCGTAAAAACGTATAGGTGACAACACATCCCAACCTATAAAGCATCGAATTTATTCCCGATATAAATGTCGCGACGCGAAACAAAAACAAAGAGCTTCAAAACACGCTCAGCATTATGTCTGAAGGGACATCTTCATGAAAATTGTTCGCTACTACGGTCATCAATTAAAGTAGATTTACACTTCAGATTTTTTTATAATTATTATTGAGTAAAATATTTAAAAAATAAGTTCGCCTTCTCTTTGTTTCAATGACTTACTCAAGTTTTGTCCAACGTGTAGAATTAATTTAATAAGAAAACATAAAATGCTGAAAATTCGTTTACCAATCCAAATATTGTGAGTGTATTTAGATGATTAGCGTGTCTAAATACCTAACTAACACTGATAATCGACTTTTGTTGCTTACCATTCCGAAAGCTTCCTTACATATGTACTGTCACGGAAGCCGTATCTTGTCTAATATGCACAGAGCTGGAAAGAACCAATTCCATTAGAGAATGATCCCTTTTCTGCTAGCCCGATCCAAAGGTATTTTGATCCCGCTAAAGCATATTGTGCTGAAATGCATCGAAAATTCTTTGACGTTGCAATTCTTATCGCAGCACCGGTTCGCTTTTAATTTGTGAGAATCTTTTTCGTCGTTTTGTGAAGTCGATTTTGCTAAAGTATGAACTTAACTTTACGTCAAAGATGAACTTTCAGAATTTTATAGGAATTTCATGATTTATTAATGAGTATTTCTCAAAAAAAGTGTACCTACATCTGTGGAAAAAAAGTGTGCCTCGAAATAGTTAAAAAGTTAATAGGTTTTTATTTAATCATACCAAAAAAAAAAGACATAATTGTGAAGTACATATATTAAACTTTAAAATTACTAAGAATAAATAGTATTTATCTTATTAAAATTCTTTTTAATATACTTTCGCAAATCCATATTTTTGGCTTCCATATGAAATCGAATTGCAACCCTACCTACCTCATACTTGTTCTTCATAAAATACGTTATGTCACGTTAACATTGTGCATTTTTGTGTATTACAGACCTTGATTAAATTTAGTTTCTGTATTTAAGTGATTTTCTATGGGGTTTCATAGTAAAAAATGCTAAAAACAAAATGACTCGTATCCATTATCATTTTAGTAACTACTCTTTAGTAACGTTTTATTACTATTTCCACGTAATTTCTGAATGCCTCCGTAAAATTTTAAGACGGACAACACTAGCTTCTTTCTGACTGGTTGTTGATCTTGGCATCTCCGCCATAATTTTTTGTGACAATCAGTAATAAACGTTTTGTGTAAGTGGGGTCCTAGTTTTTCGTTACTGGAAATAAAAATCATTTTTTCACAATACTATTAGTCTTGATTTATTTATTTTACTATAATACGTGTAGATCGAACATTAAAGGTTATATTCTATTTGCAGTCCAGGATATATCAAGCCATTGACTTCTTAGAACCGAATATTGTCTAATTCTTATTATAATTTAGTAACGTTTTTTTATGAATTTCGTTACGTTACGAAAATATAAATATAGAGTTAGATGTATACGGTTACAGCCAGCTTAAACATATTTAACATTTACTGTCAAATTCATAAAAATTGTTACGAATTTGGCAGTGAATGTTGAATAATATGTAGTTATACATTTACTATTTAGTTACTCTAGGACAATTTCGTAACAACGTTTTCGTTACGTACATTTATTTTGAGAAATACTCTAATTCGATATTCGCTTGTACTTGACACCTTTGTAAAATATTAATACATGAGCAATTAAGCATTTTTTCAATGCATGCGAAAGGAAATCTAATCGTGTACGCACGAACGAACAAAACATGGTGAACACGAACAGCGAACATTTGGTTCGTACGTGTGGACCGAAATTAGCAAAGCGAACACGAGCACAGTTTGACTTGTGTTCACGCTCTACCGCCCCGCTCTCTCTAATATCCAAGGCGAATCCTTGGATACTAGAGAAACGAAAAAACGTTTTTTTTTGATAAACACAGTGTTTGATGTTCGCTAGTGGTACGCACGTTCGTGTTCACCATGTTGTTGTTCGTTCGTGCGTACACGCCATAGGTATTTATTTCAACATATTAAATTCAGCGAAAGTCATGCTTACATTGAAATACTTAAAAAAAAACCAATTAAATCGTAGAGTATTACATGACGTTGTTGTTTTCATTTGACACAGTGAAAATAATATCAGAGGGGCAATTTCCGTATTTTTAAGAACGTTCACATTCCAATCTCAGTCTCAATCTGTCAAAAATACCTCTAATTTCCATTCATTTTTGACATGTTTTTGACATTGATTGTCGATGAGATGAGATTTTGAACGTCTTTACGGGAATTGGTCTTCAGATCTATTTGAGTCTATGGTATGTCATAAATAATTTCTTCGTCATTTAGAGTGCGCGCCACGAAAGAAGGCCGGATAATTGTAGAACTTATTTTTTTTTTAAATACAATGACATATACAGTAGCGCCACGTCAAAAGGATTTCAGTGATGGCGCGAATCCTATATTGCTAAACCAACAGTTTTCGTTAATTAAACCATCATAATAATGCATTTATAGTTTCAAATAATTCACGAAATTACTAAAATAAACAAACCTTCACTCAAAAAGCTACTGTGGCTTTTTGAGTGAAAGGCGAGATCGTTTGATTGGTTGTTTATCACTCTGGGCTTAGGGAAAGGCATTCGCTGCGAACACCGTATCCGTAGACACCAGTATTGGGTTTTAGTTTCTAGTCAACGGCTTCGACAACAATGGCCGACTTCAATCCATTTCCGGACACAAATCTCGCACCGTCGACGTTGACTTTACTCGAATATCGAACTGGATCTACGAATCGTGTTCATGGTATTATTTCTGGACCGTGTCCGCTGTGGTTGGAATTGATACTTGGGTTTTAATGCTTGCTTTTTGAAAGTGTTTTTAATACTTTTGGTTTGTTTTGTTGGTTAGTTGTCTACGATATTACTTATCTGTATTTACTACGAGATGTCAGAAACAATAAAAAAAAAACACATATAGATAACGACTTCTAGCAATCTATTTCTTCACCTTGTCCATAATTTCTTCATTCTTCTGTTTTTCAATCCATTACAGCCCAATTCCTTCACTTCCTATCCAAAGTGACATGTCTCCGTGACAACCACATGCTCACTAAACCTAATCACCATCCATTTAAACGAATCACAAAACAATTACATAATTAAACATAATTAGAGCCCAACACTAAAACGATACTGGACAGTGAGAACAAAACATCCACCATTGTGCTTACGAAAAACTGTTCGTCTAATGAAATTGGACTGGACACGGGACGAACGGCCCTAAATAGATAACATCTCGAGTAAGTTCGGAGACTTAGACGAGGATAATTAGTTTAATGAACGCCCCGTATTCCGAATAAAAGCAGATTGTTTCTTTTACTCGGGATTTATCGTCAGATACCGTTGAAAAACAAACGTGATTCTATTTCGGTTGATTGTGATTTTATCTGTATAGGATTTTGTTATGTAAGGATGCTTGGTTGGATATCTGTTTTTATTTTACATAAAGGTTATTCACAAGGTGACTCTTCAGAACAAAAGATTCAACGGTTTGCTACCTAACTCAGTTTGCCAAAGGATGGGATGATAAACTAGCAATGCGCATGGCTCCACTGGCGTGGTATGTTGTAAGTGTCTAAATATGTCATAGTCGAAGAGAGTAAAAAATACTAAGGTTATCCGAAGAGATGTCTTAGAAATACGTTGATCCCATGTCTTATTGACGCCATCTAGCGTATAACCAGCCTATAATGTTCCCACTGCTGGGTCAGAGGCCTCTACTCTTCGAGAGGGAGTAATCCACCACGCGGGCCCAGTGCGGGTTGGTAGATGTCACATGTCTTGGAATTTTTGGTTCTAGGACATGTCGGTTTCCTTACAATGTTTTCCTTCAGCGTTTTGAGAGCAGTCGTGATGAAATTATATACACAAATTAAAGCGCCTGCCTGGGTTTGAACCCACCACCTAAAACTCTTAAGTCGGGTGGGGGGGGCGTTATAACTGGGTCACCACTGCTCCCATCACCCTCATCTAGAATTATATAGCAAACTAACAAAGATATAAATATGTCTAGATATACTTACTACAGAATGGGCAGCAGCGTTTTCTACGCATTTTAACACCAACCCGCCTGCCAAGCGCGGCGATTATGGCAAACCCCCACATTTGGGAGAGGCCTATGTCTAGCAGTGGACGTCTTTCGGCTGAAATGATGAGACAGTCAAAGCTGTGAACTCGTCAAAAAAGTAACGTCGAACTGTTGGCAGCTAAATGCACGCACACTAGAAAAGCACAACGACGTGCGCGCGAGTGTAAGACTTAACTGTCATGCACTCCAGCATACAAAAAAATTGTTTTAGTTCTTTTGCGGCACGACACTATATCCATACATTTATATAATCAAAACAAAATAACATAAGTAATAGCCAAGTTTGACAATAAACACTTTACCAACACCAACCTTTCATTGCCAACCGTCAGATACTTTGACGTACAAAATTATTTAATTCATCTAAATACTCGGCAAATTATAAAATACTAACGAAAATAAACCTCTGTTGAATTCGGTAATTTTCTACGAGGTTTGTAATATTACTATGTACATTCTACATTTTTTTCTTCGAAAATAATTTACTATTGCACACAATGCTGTAACAGCCTGTAGCACCCTGTAAATGATACCTAGTAGATTTTGATGTTGTTCGCTTTGTCCAAGTATAATTTATTTTCTCAAACATGTTTGGAAATTCGAGCATTATTTAGACAACCTTCTTCGAGATCTAAAATGCTGTACTGGTCCGCCGGCAATGTTTCTATAAAAATCCATATGTGTGTAGCGGCCGAATGAATTATTATGAATAGGTACTCTGTCGTGTTATTTAAAAATGGAACGAACTTTTTACTTCAACATTTATGGCAACTAAGTAGGTAACCTATCAAAGATTTTATTTAAATTTCGATTTGGCTTGCAAATAAAGCTGTTTAAAGTAAAGAAGAAACAAATTTACGTATCGCTTGAAAAATTATCATTGTTCATTGATTCTGGAATTTATAATTAATTTACTTAATTTGAATTTCCGCGCATTATTTGAGAAAAGTTCTATACAAGCCTTGGCCGGAACTAGGCATTGATAGACTCACGTATGTGTGCCTCGGCTTCGTCTCGGCCCACATTTTCAGGATCGTCCATCAATGCGAGTGTTGCAGGCCGCGACAGTAATGTCCTATATTTATAGGACATTGGTCTTTGGTCGTGATTATATCCACTCATATCTTTCCTAAAATGTTCAGCTGGTTACTTAAATAGACACAAAGTTGGCTCTGATAAATAGTCTACATCTCCACATCATAAATACTTAATGTTTACCCTATTAGGTGACTTTGAGGACTCTTTATAAAGGATTTTCATTTCAAATACATCTCGATTCCCATTCCGTCCTATCAAGCCCAAGTAATTACCGAATCATGATGTGTGTTTACTATATGAAGTCACTTTGAACCTCCATCTTTGATGTCGCGAAAATAAATATTTAACGGATCAGACTTATTTGGTAATCGTTTTCGTCTCAAAAACGATGTAAATAAAGACGTCAATGTAAAAGACTGGCTCGGTTTTTTCACGAGAACTAATTATTTTTCTCTTTTCCGTTCGTCCGTTCTGGTTTCTTAATTTTAATTAATTTTGAATTGAAGGAAGATTAGAAGAAAAAACATGATGACAAATATTAAGAAGTTACTACACAATACTAGCTTTTTTAGGTAAGTGAACTTGCCCGTATAAAAAACCGTTGACCGTCTCCGGGTCAGCACTTATCCGTGTAGCTACTTAATTTCACGACAGCCCTGTACAGGCTTACATCACTAAAAGCAAGCGAAAATGTAAACATAAAAAATAGCAATGTACAATAATAAAGATTGACGTAGGTACTCTTTTCCCAAATAAACATTAAAAAAAAACAAAATGTCGCATCAGACTTTCGACCCCCTAAAACACGAATTAAAATTGTTATTTCGTAGCACCTCCCCTACATTATCGGATTATCTAGGCACCTTTTAGGCCACAGCTGTTATGCCCCACGCTAAAATTACGGGGGCTCTTAACTGGGAAGCTTATTACCCGACTTAGGCGAGGAAGGTGCTGTGTTAACGGCCTCCTCGTGATTTGTTTGTACCATTCTACGACAGTGCCTATAAATAGTAATGTCTGCATAAATGGGTCACCGTGTCAGAGACAGGATTTAAAATCCGTGAATATTAAAATGGTTACTATAATCTTCCAAGATTAAGGATGATGACCAAAATTATTTTTACTCCTTCATGGATATTATAAAAAAATATTGGACACGTATTTTTTTCTTGTTTTACGTACCTAATCTAAAGATTACGGCGACACATTAAGTTAAAATTTGCCATGACTTCACGACTATGTACATTTTATATATACTTGTGACGTAAAAGTATTTTTTTATTAATATGATAAAGAAAAAAATATGTGTCTAATATTTTTTTTATTAAGTATCTGACTGACGGACTGATTAGATTTTTTTTTACCTAGGCATCATCCCAATTTTTTTTTTTGGGGAGATTTTTCACGAAATGAAGATTCTATTTGGTTAAGCCTATGACAGCTGCCGCTTAGGTAATGCTGCTTTAACTTATTGCTGGAAGCTGTTCCTATCCGATTTACTTATTAGCCTAGGTGAATGGAAAGTGAGTGCTATTTACTATTAAGTTTGTAAAGGAAAAAAAAAAAAAAATTAAATGGTAATACCATCGCTACAAAAAAAAAAAAAAACTGCCGTAAAGATTGTCCACTCTGAAATGACGCACCCCACTACCTCATTTTACGCACTAATGCGTCAATGTGGCAGTGGGGCGCGTCATTTCAGAGTGGACAAGCTTTACAGCACTAATTTTTTTTTCTAAGGTTTGGCTTGATCGTCATCAATTCACCGTAAATTATCCAAAACAGTAACCCGTAGCGTGATGGAGTCTTATGACAAAACTTTTCAACCTGGCACAATTATTGGGGCAAGATGGTGCCTTGAAAAGAGTTTACAAACCTCTTTTTCATCATCTTTCTGTCCTTGTCCATGTTACTTGGGGTCGACGCTACACGTTTCCTTCTTCCATTCTCCCCTTTTTTTTTTTAGGGAAATTATCAAATAACTTCTCCCACTCTGGGCGGAGCGGGAGGGCGTGTCAGACTCTTATTGACAAAAACCACCCGTGCTCCTTCAGTTCCCTGTACATTGCCAGGGATCACGGTATCCCTTTCGAACTTTCCCGCGACCCCAGCAGGCATCGATCCTAGCGGACCCCTTCCGTTGTGCTGACATCTCTTTGAGGCGCGCGTGGAATCGCGCCGTCGACCCGGGCCTGGTCCTTATCGGACGGCGAGCTACCCATTGCTCACCGTCCGCAAGCCCGCCTATGCCTATGGTGACCGGGAATCGGCCTGCGATTCCCGACGCCCAGGGCGTCTCCTGCGGCGGCTAGGGGCGTGAGGGCGCGACATTGGGACTCTCCCTCACGCGCTTCGTCTGCGCCTTCGCGAGCATTAATACTTCGCAGAAGGAGGTGACGGCTTCCCACGCCCTCACGCTCCGTATCATGGCCTGGACCAGGGCCGGACGCCATTCCCCCCTGACAATCGTCCCGCTTTTATTCAATCTCTTCTCTTTCATTTCCTCACACAGTCAATCCATCTCTTCTTCATCACTCTTTTAGTCACATGCGTTTTCTTCCTCCTCATCACATGCCCATACCAAGCAAAACGATTTCCTTTCAACTTTTCTGTCAGTCTGCAAACCTCTTTTTCAAGTCAGCTAAATGCTGATCTACAGAAAAGAGGTGGAACGTGTTTCTAAAAATAACTTCACATGAAACAAACCAATAAAGAATTGTGGATTTGAAGTACATTGCTTGTTACGTCAAGCACTCTTCGAACTGGAACAAGCAGTGACAGAAATGTAGCATTTTATCAGTATTCACCACTTTTTCACGTTTTTCTTATTTGTACCTTACTCATTTTAGGATTCCATACCCGAAGGGTGCCAAACGGAATCCTATTACCAAGCCTCCGTTGTCCGTCTGAATGTCTGTCTGTCAGCGAGCTGTATCTCATGAACCGTTGCTATTAGGTAGGTGTACAGTTAGTCCATTTGCGCTATTTTATTTTACTTTACTTCAAAATTAAGTAAAACGAATTACCTAAATTATTGTGAAGTAGGTAGGCATCAAAATTTGAAAGACCTGCCAGAAGTCTCACTTTTCAGAGGTATATAATATACGCAATGACAATGCAGGTAAATTTTTACCTAGAAATGATTTTGTTACAGCCAAAGGCCAGAATGGTGGCCAGTACTTAAATGGTTATAAAGCCGTCCATATGAAGAGGATCTCAAGGGAAAATTGACATCGGCCACCTCATTTCGAAGTAAATGAAGAAGTTAGAAATATGAAGGAAATTCTTTTACTATACGTTCACTCAATGATTAGGGGCGTGTCGTTTATTAAAATGCTATGCGTGCAAACGTGTTATGTAGGACGCAGTACATAGTTAAAGTATAAGCGAATAGTAAGGAAATTACAGTGAGCACTCGGTAAACGGTTCGTAGAAATTAAAATCGATGAAGTTAGCCGATAAGAAAATTGTTTACGTTTATGTTCTATGAATTACTGAAAATGGTTCAGTTCGTGTACGAACATTTTTTTTTTGTGTGATAAAGTAATAAATTGCAGCAAAACTATATTATAATGTTGAAGTTTACTTATGTACCCTAATTGATAAACAATTAATTTTTATCAATTTTACTACCAACCAAAATTGTCCGTATACAATGTGAAATTCGTTTGCATCCTCTTAAGGGGTCATTTTAGGCTAGGCTAGGCTAGGACTTAGGGCGTCCCTAAATGCGGACGAGGCCCGAGTGTCCAGGCCCACCAAGTGCGTGGACATGCGTATCTCGGGCCTGGACGACTCCGTGGAGGAGGCACAGGTGGTGGCCGCTGTCGTCAGGACTGGGGGGTGCTCTGCTGAGCAGGTTAGGGCAGGCACCATCCGTCCTGACTTCAAGGGGATGCGAGCCGTAACGGTGAGCTGCCCCGTGTCGGCGGCCAGGAAAATCGCCGGGGAGGGCCATAGGCTATTGGTGGGCTGGGTATCCGCGCAGGTCAAACTGCTGGAACCCAAACCTCTGAGGTGCTTCCGCTGCCTTGTGGGTAACCACGTTGGAGCGAAATGCACCTCGGAGGTGGACCGCAGCGATCACTGCTATCGCTGTGGTCAGCCCGGTCACAAGGCCGGCTCGTGTGAAGCCACGCCGCACTGCGCCTTATGTGCGGCGGCTGGCAAGCCGGCCGAGCACCGGATTGGGAGCAAGGCCTGCGCCCAACCCGCCAAAGCGAAAGCCAGGGGCAAGCCCTCCGCCACCGCAGTCACCGCCGCAGCCGCCGCCGCTACTACTGCCGCCGCCGCTGCCGCCTCCACCGTCGTTGCCGCCGCCGCCGTTGCCGCTGTGGCGGGGCCCTCACGCGGGGCTCGGGGGGAGGCTATAATGGACTGTCAATAGTGGCCCCATTACGCCTCCTCCAGGCGAACATCAACCACTGCGCCGCAGCTCAGGATTTGTTGCTCCAGAGCATGGCGCAGTGGTCGATTAACATCGCCGTGGTCGCTGAGCCGTACTTTGTCCCGCCCAGGGATGACTGGGTGGAGGACCTGAGCGGGTCAGTGACCATTATATCGTCGGCCGCCGCCGGTACCCCGTCCCTCGAGGCCGTCAAGAGGGGACGGGGTTGCGTGGCAGCACGGTTCGGGGAGATTGTCGTGGTGGGAGCGTACTTCTCCCCGAACCGAACTCTCGCCGAGTTCCACAACTCCCTTGGGGAGTTGAGAGTCGTCGTCGTCGGGTATCATCCCCTCCCCGTGGTCGTCCTCGGGGACTTCAATGCCAAGAACGTGGCTTGGGGTTCCCGGTGTACCGGACACACGGGGCAGGATGGTGGAGGACTGGGCCCTGGAGACAGGCCTGGTCGTCCTAAACCGGGGTTCTGTCCCCACGTGTGTGCGGATGCGGGGTGAATCAGTGGTGGACATCTCGTTCGCCAGCCCCGCTCTGTCGCCACGTGTCATTGACTGGCGCGTCATGGAGGGGGTGGAGACCTATTCCGATCATCGGTACATCCGGTTTGACGTCTCCGCCCAGACCTCGGGCGCGCCGGTCCGACAGACCCTGAGTGGTCCGCGGTGGGCGCTGAAGCAGTTGGACCGGGAGCTCCTCCTGGAAGCCTCGATCGTGCAGGCCTGGGTGTCATCACCGGACAGGCCTGCCGACATCAATGTCGAGGCGCAGTGGTTCCGGGAGGCCATGTCCGAAATATGTGACGTGGCAATGCCCCGGGTCCAGCCCGGACGTGCTCGGCGCCAGGTGTGCTGGTGGTCGCGTGAGCTGACCGCTTTACGCGCGGCATGCGTTGCTGCGCGCCACCGGTACTCCAGGCACCGCAGGCTCCGTATCCGCCCTCCGGATACGGAAGCCATTGAGGCGGAGCTGTACGACGGGTACAGAGCGGCGAAGACCGCCCTCCGAGCGGAGATCGAGCGGGCCAGAGGACTGGCCCGTGAGGAGTCGCTGGAGACTCTGAACAGAGATCCGTGGGGACGCCCATACAAATGGGTGAGAGATAAACTCCGCCCATGGGCTCCCCCGCTGACTCAGAGTCTCCGGCCCCAGCTCGTGGAGGACGTGGTGAGCGCTCTGTTCCCTTCGCGAGGGGAACATACTCCCCCGCCCATGGCTCCGCCTCCTGCGGTGCCCAATGCGGACCACATTAGTGACGACGACGACGACACTCCGGAGGTGACCGAGGTAGATTTGAGAGTGGCGGTACGTAGGCTGAACGCCAAAAATACCGCCCCAGGACCCGACGGCTTACCTGGAAAAGCTTGGGTTCTGGCCTTGGAGGCTCTCGGGCCTCGACTAAGGGGGCTCCTAAGCGCATGCTTGGAAAGGGGCCAGTTCCCGCTTCGTTGGAAGACGGGGAAACTGGTCCTCATCAAAAAGCCGGGGCGCCCGGCGGACTCTCCGTCCGCTTACCGGCCCATTGTGCTGCTCGACGAGGTGGGCAAGCTCTTTGAAAGAGTGATTGCAGACCGCCTTGTCGGGCGGCTGGTGCGAGTGGGACCGGACTTGGCGGAGAGCCAGTTTGGTTTCCGCAAGGGGCGCTCTACGGTGGATGCCATCATGCGCGTTCGAGCCCTCACGACGGGGGATCCTGTTGCCCGGGGTGGGGTCGTCTTGGCGGTGTCTCTTGACAGATGGCCAATGCCTTGAATACCCTGCCCTGGAGTTGCATTAGGGAGGCACTCCGGTATCACCGGATGCCGACCTACCTCTGTCGAGTGGTCGAGGCCTATTTGACGGACAGGGCCGTCATCTACCCCGGTCACCACGGAGAGTGGAACCGGCGAGAGATGTCGTGCGGTGTCCCACAGGGATCGGTCCTGGGGCCGCATCTGTGGGACATCGGCTACGACTGGGTGCTGCGCGCCGACCTCCCTAGTGGCGTCAGCGTAGTGTGCTACGCTGACGACACGCTGGTCCTGGCGCAGGGGAGGTCGCACGAGGCGGCGGCCGAACTGGCGACACGCTGGGTTGCGATACTCGTTGATAGGATCCGGCAATTGGGACTCGAGGTGGCCTTGCACAAGTCCGAGGCCATGTGTTTTTATGGTCCTCGGAACGCGCCACCGTCGGGTTCCCGGATAACGGCAGGAGGGGTTCACATCGGTGTCGAGTCGACGATGAAGTACCTGGGACTCGTCCTCGACAGCCGGTGGAACTTCGTGGAGCACTTCCGACGTTTGGCTCCCAAACTGCAGAGGGCAGGGGCTGCTTTGAAGCGGCTTCTGCCCAATCTAGGGGGTCCAAACGCCTCCTGCCGGAGGCTCTATGCGGGGATCGTGCGGTCCATGGCCCTTTACGGGGCACCGGTGTGGGCGCGTTCATTGAGGCTGCGACCAGCCCAGCGGTTGAACGCGTCCCAAAGGGTCATGGCCATCAGGCTGGTACGAGGATACCGCACGGTCTCCCGTGAGGCGGCGAGCCTCCTTGCCGGACTACCGCCATGGGATCTGGAGGCAAAAGTCCTCGCGCACATGTGGGAGTTGCGCGAGGAGGCGAAACGCCGGGGCGTAACTCCGCTGCCGCGAGAAATCGCGGCACAGCGGACAGAGCTCCGGCGGGATCTCATGGCGGCATGGAGAGTGCGATTGTCGCAACCCAGCGCTGGGCACGCCACAATTGTGGCGATAAGTCCCCTCTTTGAGGAGTGGCTAGAGAGGCGCCACGGCGTCCTCACCTTCCGCCTGACGCAGGTCCTCACCGGACATGGTTGTTTCGGGAGGTTCCTGTTCGGGATAAAGCGGGAGGAAACGCCCGGGTGTCACCACTGTGTGGATCGCCCGGAGGACACGGTGGAGCATACGGTGGAGGTCTGCCCAGCTTGGGCGGAGCACCGCCGTGTCCTCACGGAGGCGATCGGCGGCGGCGATCTCTCGCGTCCAGCCCTGGTTCAGGCCATGGTCCGGAGCGAGAGTGCATGGGAGGCCGTCACCTCCTTCTGCGAAGCAGTAATGCTCGCGAAGGAGGAGTCGGAGCGCGCGAGGGAGAGGCAAAATGCGCCCCCTCGCGCCCCTAGTCGCCGCAGGAGACGCCCCGGGCGTCGGGAGTCGCGAGCCGACTTCCGGCCACCGTAGGCGCAGGCTTGCGGACGGTGAGCAATGGGTAGCTCGCCGTCCGATAGGGACCAGGCCCGGGTCGACGGCGCGTTGTGTTCCACGCGCGCCTCAAAGAGATGTCAGCACCAACTGACGGGGTCCGGAAGGGCCAATGCCTGCCGGGGTCGCGGGTTTGTCTGAAAGGGATATCGCGACCTCGGCACACAGGCAACGGAAGGAACACGGGTGGGTTTTAGTCAGTAAAAGTCTGACACGCCCTCCCGCTCCACCCAGAGCGGGAGAAGTTATTTGATAATTTCCCATCCTCAAAAAAAAAAAAAAAAAAAAAGGGGTCATTTTACTCATCTTTACGAACAACTTTCACTATTTGACCAACACTAAAATCGCGAAAAAAAATCTGCTGTTCCATACATTTATGTTCGCATAGCTCGTTATAATGTAGGGAACAGCTGATTTTTTTTTCGCGTATATAAAATATTAGCTTCTACCGGCGACTACATCAGTGTGAAATTTTGGTCCCAACCCACCGCGTCGCATCCTATCGCCCGTCCCCGCTAGTACTTCGCTTAGCGTTCTTTCTGACTTTCGCACGACTCATCCAATGCCAAGCATTAGAGAGTGATTTGCGATCGAAAAATTTGTTTTGCCTCCTTTCAGCAACTGTTTTTATTGTTACACTTCTGCTAGTACACAAAACCTGTTTAACTTATATACCATTGTATAGTTAATTTTATGCATATGTACTTTTATTTTTGAAAATTGTTTGAATACAGCAGAAACGAAAAAAAACATCATAGTTTACGTTTTACGTCCATCAAGGGTGAAACCTGAAAAAAAAAAGAGGTAACTTGCACACTCAATAATGGGCCCCCGAAAACTGTCGCTAGCACATAGTGACGTAGCGACAAGGGAGCAACACTTACTGAGGTGCTTCAGAAGTGGAGAGGTATTCCACGGCTATCAGAACAATCCCAGAGTCCGGAAGATGGTCAAGATCCCTACCGGCACTTATTGGTATACTTCTTTTCTCCAAGCACGTTTGCTCTTGCGAATTTCCACTCAAGCCGGTCAATAAAGGCAAGAATGAGGTGGGAGCTTTGTTCATCGTCAGTGTTCACTCCAGCCGGTCAATAAAGGCAAGCCAGAGATGAGGAACAAGATTTCTCCCAGGAGGTAGGATCCGTCAAGGCGCTACTCCCCAACAGCTCGCCGCATGCTGCCCTGCGGGTTTCTGCAGCTCTATTGTTCTGGCTCCTCATCCTAGACCTGTACCGGCAAAGTAAGCTCTACCGGCATAGACCTAGAATTCGGAGCGCGCAAGCCCCACCACGACGTCAATGTAGAGATACGGCGGTGGGTTTATTATTGTTTCCTTTATTTAATTATTTACATATAAATTTTATTTTTAAATATTAGAATAAAAAAATATAAAAACATTTAAAAATAGTGGCCACCAGTATCGGGAACAGGGTCCCAGCTACCGGCGCGGCGGTCAGAACTCTAGAGAGAAGAACCTCCTAACAATGCAAGCCGTGTCCAGGAGTACCGCTCTCTGAATCAAACCCTTAATCCAGCTGCCCCCTTATTCTGCCGGGGTTGCGGGTTTGTCTGAAAGGGATATCGTGACCTCGGCACACAGGCAACGGAAGGAACACGGGTGGGTTTTAGTCAGTAAAAGTCTGACACGCCCTCCCGCTCCACCCAGAGCGGGAGAAGTTATTTGATAATTTCCCATCCTCAAAAAAAAAAAAAAAAAAGCTGCCCCCTTATTATTATTTCCTTTATTTTATCTTTATACATATAATTTACATTTTTAAATATTTTTATAAAAACAACAAAAAAAAAACAATTATTATTATTAATGTATAGATAACTGTATTTTTTTTTCTACTGAATGAAATGGTTTTAACACGGCAAATTGACGTAGTGTGTCAATTTGATAAACATTTCATTTCCCTGCTAGCACAACAGCCCAGAGAAACTTGGTTATACATATACAAAAAGTATCCAACACACCTGCATTCCTTCCCCCATCACAGGATGTAACACAACAAAAAAAGCCAACAAGTAAATAGTGTAAAGTGTGAAAACTCACAAACAACACGCGGCCAAAAGCACGTTTTTCAAATTCCACCTGAAAGAGAATTTTTTGGGGGGGAAATTAAGAAAAATGCGGACAATACCACGGGACGGAGTGGCCTTAAATAATAAAACACCAGTGAAATAAAGCACTATAAACTATTCAAAACCATTTCAGCTACTCACGTGTCTGTTACGGTTTGTCGGCCTTTCCCGTGCCTGTTCTGTGGGATAAAAAGCTCTATCCTACTTACATATTAGGGCTAAGATCCCTTGGGACCGATTTGCATTCCGCAATCAGGTGAGCGACGAGGGTCTAAGATTCACACATCTCAACAATTCAGAGTTTGTTGTTGACTGATTTTGTACGACGGAGCAAAATGTTGTTTTGAAACACCAATAAAAGCGTTGTACGGATAAGTTTTCTTCGTTTTGTTTAGACTTGACGCGGAAAATAATGTATTTGTTGTACTAAGGAATGAATTTTATGCACAATAACCAAGTAAAATGTTTATGATACGTTTGACTTCATCGACAACGTAATTATGATAAGCAAAACGGGTAGTCTGACTCCGGCAAAATATTTATAAGCTAAGCTCTGAACTGCTGACGCAGTCAATGCCGGAACTCCCTATCACCAAATAAGCTGTCGCCTGCACCTTGCAAGACTATAAAACTGATCCAAGTTTTAAGACTCAATTTTATTTGTGCAAACTTTGCGGTTTCATTCGCAGACATTTCGGAAAAATAATCTCAAGCACACATTAAAATTTTATTATTAGTGCCCGTGCTGAAATTTTGAGATAAGCCATTCTGCTCATGCTGGCCAAATATCTAAAAATATACTGTAGAACAACTGCAATGTAATAAAACTCTTACTTACTTACTGTGTGTACATAAATAATAAAATAAAATAAAATAAAATAATAAATAAATAAAACTCAAGTTTATATTTTTAAAGTCAACCTCGTATTTGCTTTACCATCACACTAAGATAGTATGTTCCTTAAACACCCGGGTGTCACCATTATGCGGATCACCCGGAGGACACGGTGGAGTATACGGTGGAGGTCTGCCCGGCTTGGGCGGAGCACCTCCGTGACCTTGTGGAGGTGATCGGCGGCGGTGATCTCTTCCGTCTGGCCCGGGCTTCAGGCCTGCTTCAGTACGGAGCGAGAGGGCATGGGAAACCGTCACCTCCTTGTGCGAAGCAGTAATGCTCGCGAAGGTGGGACGCGTGAGGGAGAGGCAACTGAAGGAACACGGGTGGGTTTTAGTCAGTAAGAGTCTGACACGCCCGCCCGCTCCACCCGGAGCGGGAGAAGTTATTTGATCATTTACCACCCAAAAAAAAAAAAGAGTTAGTATGTCACTTACACTTCATATAACAACTATTTGTCTATGTGACAATCTGATAGTTTCAATCTTAGTGTAGTTTCAACTGCATGAGAATTGTCGACAAAAGTCGTACAACAAATTATTATTGACTTTATATAAAGTCAACTTCATACGGTGCTTTAAATTCAATATCATTTTCCACAGCGAATGACGTCAGAAGAAAAGCCGCAGCGATCCTATTTTGTTTTCGCCAAACCTGGATAATGCGCTCTACAAATAATCACCCTCATTTCTCACATCCTGTATGTTTTACTGCCAAGTTGCAACCTCGGGTAGGCTGCTAATGTCGATACTTTCCCCGCATCATTTGTAAATGTTCTTAGAAGAACATAACTGTAATCTGGCGTAATGATGATAATCATGGAACTAATTACAACGTTAATTATGCTGTATTTACTCTTTTCATTCATGGTTAATGTTAGGTATTCATTTCTCAAAAGAACTTCTTATTTCACTCAATCTTCGATGTAAAGTTTTTGTTTTTGCATTTTGGTGTGTGACGTATTTTTGATCGAAGGTGTGATCGCACCGCAAACCTTGTTTTGTACTTCAATTTTGTTTTGGCGAATTTCTGTTTCTAAACTACATCTCGTTTATTATAATAAGGTTAATATTGTTAAGATAATATTTACATAATTTAAAAGCTAATAGTCTTAAAATAATAATATTATGTACAAGTATACAAAAAAGGGATGGGAAAGAATCATAGAAAGCTCGCCAAGCGGTTGGTCGAGTTTGCCTATTTTTACATGACTGCCCGAAAAGGAGTGTGTATCGGGGCACCATATTGTGTCATTCTGTGGAACACTTTTTACCGCGAGTAAATGAGTGACCTTTCACTTTGTATATAAAAATTTAGTAATATAGCTTGTTTTTATTTACTTTTTAGTTCGTTTTTTGATATACTCAATTCCACACTCACACCATTACACTCGCACACACACCCTCACACACACACACACACACACATTCAAAAACTCACTCACATACAACACACAAATGCGCTCCTTGTTGTGTTTTTGTTTTTAAATTATTTAGGTTTTTCTTTTCTCTTGTTTTGTTTTTCAATTGCATACCTGTTATTATGATAAATAGAAGAGCGGAGTACCTAACACAAGCATTTCCTTGCTTAAAAGGTGATCTCCAACTCATTTGTGTTAGGAATTTGTATAAATGCAATAAACATTTTTTGTTTTTTTTGGCAGGGCAGTTGAGTTTTAATTTTTTTTAATTATTTAACTATTTTGGCCAATGAATCAGCGCTGACATACAACGTGGCAATACTGGCAGCCTGTTGACAGCAATGCAGAAGAATTGTTTGATCATTATAATTCTTTCCCCTCCCTTTTTTATATACTTGTACATATTATTATTATTATCTACGTTAAGACGTTCTTTCTTTTTTATTAATATAACCATAGACGACAAAGCTTATACACAATATACAATCTAACACTAAGTTAAATAACGAACAAACCTGAATATACAAATAAATACAAAAAAAAACTGACATTTAGATGTCAAAGTACACCTCCGCAATGGCTGTCATCCGTGAAACGTGCCCAGAAGACTGGCAGCATTGCCAAAATGACGGCGGGCGTTGCCACGGCGTTATTATTATTATTTTTAGGCTGTTAGGTAAACTACACCAATTCCAATTACTACTCATATAACTTCCTCCAATAACGTCATTTGACGCCTCCACCAACACGAACCGACTTTATTTTGTATCCTTATACCATTGTAATTTCTCGTATGTTTTTGTATGCCGTTAGCTAAGATCCGCCGAAGGGCATATTGATAAACGGCCGCTTAGGCGTCGCGACATGCGTGCGAATATATCGCTGGAAATATTTCATGTTTAACGTCTGCCGGTTTCCCACAATGTTTAGTACACGATGATTCCAGATTCTTCGCTAAGTTTGTAAATAGAGCTTGACGACTAAATTCGAACAAATGTGGTCTTTGTATTCCTCATTTGTTATCTTTTTAGATGTTTGTTTCGTCCGGTATTCAACCGTTCGAAACGGGAATTATTTGAGCTATTATATTATATATTTATATATATATATTAAAAGTGCTTAAAGTAAGTCTTCGTATAGCTAATCAGTACCTCGTTTAGGCGCGTTATGGCGCCCTGTTAATTTGAATGAAACTCGGCCCAGTTGACAGATGTGTATTTGTATCACAGTAAGTACAGTATCCAAGCGACAGCGGAATAATATACGTACACCCAGACACAGGATAATAATCTTGTTGGTACAGGCACAGGGTCTAGTAATATTATTTTCAAAATACATAAGTCTTTTCTTTAACCATCGAGGAACTGCTCTAACCCAACTAGTGTTGTCAATTTATATCTAACAGTGGGAACCATAGATATTTAGTTCGGTTCGCCCTCTATCTGTAAGTGACAAAACATTTGACTAATTACCGTGTAACCTTTACGTTTAGTTTTCGGGTGTTGTTTTTCTGAAATATCAACTTATTTGTGATTTCTTTTATTACACTATTAAATATAGGTCTTTAATAACATCGGGAAAGAACTCAAAGCATGCCAGCCTTATATAAAAAAATAGCTAATCAATGATTAGCCACTGTGTAGCTAAGCAATTAGTTAGCTCTTAATTAATTATTAACTTTTCTTTATTTATAAATGCTAGTTAGCAAGTGATTAGTTGCGAAACGAAATAGAGATAAAATCATGCGTTCGGCATAGATAGAAAATAGTCGACAAAAAACAGCATTTTAAGAATAAAGTTGTCAAAACCACGATTTCTGTGAGACTTTGACGGACAAAAGTCAAAAATTTCATTGGAAAATATACATCTGAATAAAATTATTTAATAAGTTTATTTCATTGTGTTTGCGATAGAAGCAATGAAAATAATAAGTTCCAATAATGGGACTAAACAGGAAAAGGTATTTATCCCTGAGTTTAATCTATTTATATGTAGCCGTTATTAGTATGTCTTTTCATGTCCTTTATGCTTCTTAACACGAATATACTATTTTGTACTAGAAATGTTTGTAATCTAGATTCTTGTTTTATTACTTCCAATGGGTTTTGCGACAGGGTTTCAGTATATTTTAATAACAATTACTATATTTGTTTACAGCAAGTTTGCTGCTATGAGCGACTAGCACATAGCACAAATATTGTTCAACCTGACAAAGATGGAGGGAGGAAATCATGCCACGTGAAAACAATGTAATGCTATGAAAAAGAATGGTACCCATGTCTTTGGAGGAAAAATATTGGAAATTAAAAATATTGTTATAACAACTTCATGTATCAAAATAAATTGTTTTCTATAAAATTTCTCTTGTTATTTGTGTGACTGCCACAGCGTGGCTTTTCTTGAATTCTGGTCCTTAGAGCTGGCGCCATAAGATGAGGGGCACATGGTAAAACACATTGGTTAATCTCCAATGAGCTTCAAACCACCTGAGCACCTGAGCTTCCTCCTGATTGAGCTTTCTTTATAAATCTTTGTATCATGTACTTCGAAAGAAGAATATTATCTAATAGGTAATCATCCTCGTAGCGGATATATGTATAAATGAGCATTGTAGGTCTTTTTCCGTCTACTTCACGCCGGAGTTCCTAAATTATTTAATTCTTCTAGGTTGTTCTGAAATCCCATTAAAGATTGTCGAAATCCATATTTACTAAGGCACAACTCGATATTAGGAACAAAATTACCTCGAAGCACACATTATTCGCAATATATCGATCAGCTGATTCAAATAAAATCCGCCATCTTGCCTCTTAGCATCCCCTTATCAGTGGACCGATGGTGTTTAATTTTGACAGCTACTAATCAATTGCTTAGCGACCTCTTACCGCTAAATACCGTTTATGAATAAGAATGTTGCTTAGCAATTGATTAAAATTTAAGAGACGTTTATAAATAAGACCGAGCATGTTTAACTTCACTAAAAACCTTAGCTTTTGAAATTCCATTGCTCTCGCTAACATCTACACAAAAATATAATACTCAACTACTCAAGTTACAAAGCTACGCTTACCCGAGTACGATTGAATTGATTAGTGAAGGTAAGCTAAATTTACTCTGCTTCGCTTAAATGCATAACTAATGTGAACCAGGGTTACTTGCGTGTCACATACTCCATATTAAGCCATTGGAGGTAAATATTTAAGTAACATTCGTGCTAGGTCCAATTAGGGTTTATTAAATGCAATTTGTAGTATTGAAGATAATGATAGGACTTCGACTAAGTGAAAATCGATCCATAGAGACGTGTGATTTAGTAACACTGATAAATAATTAGAGATGTGCCGACTATGACTTTGGCCGTCGATTAGTCGATTGTAAAGAGGCCGACTAATCGGCCAAGCCGATCACGGTTTCGGGGTCCGTTCGGTTCGTTTACAGCTGATTCGCGCGCAAGTCGCAACCATCGCGGCGCCGTCCGCGAGCGTGTCGGAACATGTTTTGTTTACTTCGCATTGTTTCTTGGTGTTTGCTTTTGCACGGGTCAGAGCGGTGTTTTTAGAGAGTGATTACCAAAGGAAAGGTTGCTTTACATTTCAAAATGTGTAAAACTGATTCTAAAATAAAAATATTAATTAACAATCAAGCTTTTTATTTAATGTAATTACTTCCTCCTATATACATTTTATTGAAAAATATATACATAATAAGAAGCCGGATAGTCGGCTCTCTTTGCCGGATAGTCGGAACATCTCTATTAATAATTTATTTGTAAGCCCTATTTGATGTCCATACCTACACCCACCCGATCCTATTAACTAGACGAATTATTATACAGGAGACCTCAAGGGAAAAAAACCTTCATGTAGCAATGTTTTGTACTAATTAGTACGAGAAACTTGGGTAAAATGATTTAGTTAGAGATTTCAAAAGAATTGTAGTGAACATTTTAGTACACTGCCCTTTCAAAGTCTTTGACCAGTTCTGAGAGAATATTTACCACATTAGGTCTTAAATAGTCTAAGCATTCGTTATACATACAATCAATCAATCTGCATAGCCTTTTCCCAACTATAATGGAGTCGGCTTCCACTCTAACCGGATGCAGCTAAATACCAGTATTTAACATGGAGCGACTGGCTACCTGACCCAGTAACAAAATTAGGTACTCATACTTTTTTTTTTTCTAGCAACATAGGTACACACAACTGAAGGAACACGGGTGGGTTTTAGTCAGTAAGAGTCTGACACACTCTCCCACTCCACCCAGAGCGGGAGAACTTATTTGATTATTAACCAACCCAAAAAAAAAATAAACAAATTAGTGAAATTTAAGGTTCCGTAACCAAAGGGTGCCAACGGGACGCTATTACTAAAGCTCAGCTGTCCATCGGTCCGTCCGTGCGTCTTTGACAGGGCTGTAACTTTTGAACCGTAATAGGTAGTTTTTTTTTTTTTAAGTTAAATAAATATATGTTGTGTTAATATTGTACGGTGGTAAAGTTTCCGCCCTACGTGTGCGAGTCAGACTCCCACTTGTTTCAATCTCTTTTCACAGCACCCTTTAGAAGAGAGGTGATGATTTTATCCCCACCGGGAATCACACAGCTAAGTAATTTACCACAGCAATTATAGATACCAAAGTACATCTAAATTCACAGCATACTTATCTCCAACGACCGAAGTAATGCAAAATACAATAAGCGAGCGTCACGAAACCTCGCGGGAGTTCCTTAAAGCGATAATGTTCGATTTAAGAAGGTTATAAAATATTTTACGATGGCTGCCGGCTACCCTGAGCCATTGAGACGCACTCCCTTGCCAATTACAACCGCATACTGCAGATGTTGAGGTAATTATTTATAATTTTAGATATCAAAATGGTGATGGGAATTGAGATGGTTATATTATATTTATTACTAACTGGCTACTTTGTCCACAGTCAGACAGTGAAAATAGTTTTGTGAAGAACATACTCAGGAAAATGCCAAATGTTCAACAAGGGGTTTTTGGTGTTGTATTTTTGACAAGGAACCTTGATATGGGTAGGGTTTTCATTCTGGGAAATTGTTATTAATTAAAAACTTTACACGCCAGAAGCCGAGCGTTTTCTTAGAAAAAATATTAATTGGCTTTACCCACACAGGAAAGCAATTTCTTAACATTAATATTATTATAACAAATCATTGTTTATAGTACGTTTTGAAACTGCTTATAACGGCAAATGATAGATTTATTTTTCTTTGAAAAGGACGGGACTTTTATGTCACGAAAGATTCTCTTGATCATTTTGAAACGGAGTTTTTAATTACCTTTTATATTCTTTAATGTACGTAAATTATAATGTCAAAGAAACTGTTTTTAATATTAATATTATCATCAAAGACTTTTTTTAATACATTTTTATTTTGATCATAAGATTCCGAAAAAATATATCTTGCAGATGACATAATAAATTAATGAACATTTAAAAATGAAGCTGTCATCGGGAGAGGTTCATTTTTAAATTTTGGCCAAGTTCATGAATTTGGGAGACGTTCATTACATTTCGCTAGTTAAGTTTAAGTCCCATGTAATCCACTACATGGGACTTAAACTTAACTGGCGAAATGTGAGTGTGCTATAGCTCTGCCTAAACCTTCGAGGATTACATGTGTGTTATGAAAAGAACGTAATGTCTATGACAATTTTTATGAAGCGATTAGGTATAAGATTTTTATTATATGGTTTGTAGGTAATTCATGGCGGATTAGTTCATTTATTTTTCATGAATATCAATATTGATATCATAATAATATTTCAATGAAGTTCTACACAAATGTTACATAGTTCCTTATCTGATAAATTAAGTCTTTATTTGTTGATTGTTGCTCATTGAAATAATGTTTTTTGTTTACTAAAAATAATTACTTATTTATGTAGTAATACATAAATAACATAATACATTATAACATAACATTATTAAGTAATACATTATTTTTTTGTATTAATATGTCTTTTTTCCATTGTAATTTGTACAAAAGAAATACTTCTCTCATAGTTTAAAGACCCCAACCCAAAGACTAGTTTCGGTACCAAAATAAACGTTTGCAATCATTTCATAGCTGTCAGGTACAAGCCTCCAGAGCGACATTCATTCCATTTATCTTGGCTAGTTCGCACAATCCCAGTAGATGCAACATTTACTCGTTGCTTAATACTAAATACACATTTATCATTTAATTGCAGTTTAGTAAGCTGTTTTAGTATGTTATTTTGTTTTACATTAGCTTAGTTTTCTTTTGTAGTGAATGAAGACTGTTAATGATGCATCGGATAGGTAGATTATTGACATTATTCAGTTTTGATCCAAATTTAGATTTCTATATATAATAGATGATATGTTTATACATATATCGGAAGGGTCATGAGTACGGGATGTCAATTGGCAACGAAACGCAAGTGTGAAGTTGGCGCGCTTCGACAGAGTCTAGCCTGACGTTTGTGCGAGTCGACGAGAGCGCGCTACTGTTGCGTGGAGCAGCTCCCTTGACCATCGGACATCGTACAAACAACACTTACCTAAACTGTCCAACATTTCGTTTTGTTTTGGTCAAGTTCAAATATAACCTAAAAATCAATAATCAACTTCAGACTTTTTCGTTTCGCCCGCAACACATCTACGCCTACGCCCAATAACATGTTCAACGTTGAAGATTCCAGCTCCAATCGGCCCCCTGTTCCGATACATACATAATAAATAAACAGCCTATAATGTTCCCACTGCTGGGATACGAGCCCCCTCTCTATAAGAGGGAGTAGGCTATAATCCACCACACGAGCCCAACGCGGGTCATCGATATTTTGGTTCTGGAACATGCCGGTTTCCTCACGATGTTTTCCTTCTCCGTTTTTTAGAGCAGTGGTGCTGAAATAATTTACACAAAGTAAAGTAAGAGCTTGTTTGGGTAGGTAGGTACATCTAACAGCATTCAGTTTTGATCCAGATTTAGATTTCTGATATATAAAAACTCGAACGCACTAAGGGTGTAAATGATAGATGATATGTTTTAGTAGTACATATTAAAAAGGAAGTGTATAGATTGCCGTTAGCGGCACTTTATCCCTTATCGGATAAAGTTACGCTGCCTCGGCGAGGCTAAAGTGCCGTAAGCATTGTATTGTCATTGTCACTGTCACTTGTTATTTTGTTTGATTGTTGAGGTTAGTTCGACGCCCTTTGTATTGATTGATCGGATTTGTTTTAGATAATTATATCAAACGTCACTACAATGACTGAATTTACAAATTTACCTACGTTTCAGCCATTTTCATTTAGCAAATGAAAATGGCTGAAATGTTAGGTTATGTTAGAATTGTGACAACACACGAGCCGAGCGATCGGAGCGAGCGGAGCTGCGGCAGCGGCCGACGACTGCCAGGGTACGTTTAGGTACAAGAGAACGTAATGTTTTGGGAATATGGTGTTTTACAGCGGACTAACCTCAACAATCAAACAAAATAACAAGTGGCAGTGACTCTGTGACAGTGACAATGACAATGCAATGCTTATGGCACTTTAGCCGGGCCGAGGCAGCGCCACTCTTATGCCGCTAGCGGCACTTTATTCTATAGGGAAACAGTACCGCTAGCGGTACTCTAACAATGCCTATTATAAAACCTATAAGAGGTCGTCTATCCGACTTATCTAAGAAGAAAAACTTAAACAAACTAAGAGTGTAACTGCGACTTTTGTATCCGCACGTACTTCTAGCCTAACTGCCCCAGATCAGACAACACTGTTTTAGAAGCCAGGGCAAATGTGATCGCTTACCTACAGATACCTACATATCATCATCATTTCAGCCAAAAGACGTCCACTGCCGAACATAGGCCTCCCAAGCGTCGCCACTTCAACCGATTCTGTGCTTCCCGCATCCAGCGGATTCCCGCGGCCTTCACAAGATCATCGGTCCATCTCGTGGGAGGCCTTCTTTTTGGTGCTTGTCATTTTTGGTGGGGATATCCCATAATCGCCACGCTTGGCAGGCGGGTTGGCGACCGCAGTATGGTGTTAAAACTGCATAGGGAACGCTGCTGCCCATTCTATAGTAAGTCCCTTAGTCGCCTTTTACTACACCCACGGGAAGAAATAGGGTAGTGCTATTCTTTAAGTCGGGCACCACACGGACAACAGACAGATACATATAATAAGCGATACTTATTTGTAAAATATCGCATCATTATGCTGAGATAGGAGCCTTTTCGGCCTCGCACAGGTCTTTTTTTTTTGTTTTTTTTATATAAAAAAAATACTAGTAAGAATATAAATTAAAATAAGTTCACAGTGTTTACCTACATTTTGTAAAACCTACCACCTGTGGAAGTTCACTAGTTCACATGTGAAATCAATAAATATATTGATTAAATTGAAATATGTTAATTTTGTAAGTTTTAAATGCTCTTTTTTTCTGTTTGTATTTCCTGTGCGTGTCCCAAATAAAATATTTTTCTTTCTTTCTTTCCGAAATAATGTGCAGACAGTACACAGAAAGAACAATAATACCAACTGGTCTGTTATAATCCCAGTGCAAGGCAAAAACCCTCTCCTCATGCATTGAAGAGATAAGTGTCGATCACTGCACATGCTCACTGCAAGTTTGTGATTTCAGACAATGTAGACGAAAAAAAAAAAATACCCGCCTGTTACTATCGTACTGAGCAAAGGCCTCTTCTCATACAGAGAAGGCACGAGCATTGATCACCACGCTTGCTTGGTTGGCGATTTCAAAATTATATTAACTACTAGCTGCCCGCCCCGGCTTCGCTCGAGTAGCACTAAGTACTTATCTACGGCGCACCTACCTGCCTACCCTACCCTACCTACCCTACCGAGGTCCGATGAACACAGTAAATGATTATAATTTAAGAAGAACTTTATTGAATATCAATAAAGTTCAAATTGACTCTAAATTTTATTTAGAAAAACGTTTATATGGGATGGGTTTTTTTGGGTTTTCCCGGCAATTATTCGAATTTTTCTCACCTTTTAAACCTTCCCTAGACCTCCACGGACATTTCAAGACCAAGATAAGATAAATCCGTTCAGCCGTTCTCGAGTTTTAGCGAGACTAACGAACAGCAATTCATTTTTATATTATATAGATAAGTCCAGGTTTCCTCATGGTGTAACAAAATATACCACCATTTAATTTCAAATAACACAAAACATCACCCCTATATTCCCCGAAGAGTTAAGCAGCGGTGTACTTAAAGTACACCCACATTTCGCCAGTTGTGTTGTGATGTATTGGTTTCGTATTTAATTTCCTATGACAGTTAAAGTCTAAAATCCATTATGATATCGTTTTCCCCATTTCGCTTATCAGATCAATAATAGGCGGTGATGATAAAGCTATAGGATTATAATTACAAAGTCAGTAAACAGGTTTACGAGTGAAATGCGCCATAGCGGCATCGCTTGAATAAACATGAACGGTTTACGGCGTTGGAATTCGACCGATATCTGCCAATGGTAGGGTTGGCATATTTAAATATTGAGACATCTACGTTCAGGATTATAACAATGGCTGATTTTTAAGAGGGTGCATTCTGTTACACTGTTTTGATTACTTTATCCATATTAGTAAGGGCGAATTTCACTGAACGCGATCAGCACATGAAACCCGCGCCCAAGAGCTGTCATTATTGTTTTGGAATAACAAATCTTGAACGTGCTTTAGACGTGCTGATCTTGTTCAGTTTCGTTGGTGAAATTCACCCTAAATGAAACATAGCTGTAGTTTAGCACTTAAATATTGATTATCTATTGCAATAATTAATATCATTTCGCTGAATCACACACACACACAGTCATTATCATTGAATTTCATAATCAATATTGATTGTTTCATCTGATAAAACGAATAATCCATTTTAAAGTGCCAACGGAACCGTATATTATATAACTTAGCCTGTTTATCAATGGGCTCTTTTTAACCATAATAAGTACCTAGCCAGTTGTATTTTTTGACAAAATACGTCAAACCCAAACGCAAAGTCAAAGCATATTATATATTTCAATCACACGCACTTTTGAATTGTCAAGGAGTTGGCCAGTCAGAAATATGAAGCTTGTTTGCCCATTCCAAAGCGTAGTAGGTACCTATGCAGAAGAACGGGCAAGAAACTCCACGGACACTCTTTTAAATTAAAACATTGTTATAAAATATTGGTTACATCATTCATTTTGAAATTATACACGTGAGAACAATGTAGAAAGACGTGCACGATAAAAGCGTCCGTAATAAAAAGATAAAAACAAAGAACGACTTAAAATAATGAAAAATAATAAGCTGTGGCAGCTAAGAGATGACCAGTCCCAACTGACGGCGCCCGTTCACGAACATGACGCATGGATCAGCACCATTCAGCTCAACCATTTTGAATGGAGCTAAGTGATCCGACACGTGTCACTATTACCATCTTTACGGCATAAGGCAAACTATAATAGTTTATGTGGTAAGAATCCTTAGTGCGCGAGAATATACGGCTCGCACTTGGCCGGTTTTTAAAACCGTGAAAATAGCAGTTTTTTACCCGACAGCAAAGTTTTTAAGCAACTCAGTTACTACCTTCGATTTGCAACTGTACTGAGTCAAATATGATACTAAAGTGATGTATATCTGCACAAAAAAGGAGGTTTTGATGGTATTCGATGCACAAATGTGCTAAATACCAACCCTAACTAGCTACCGAAGAATATCCTTGGATAATACCTTTACATTTAGCGGTTCACTTGTTAATTTCGTTCTGGGACGGGTTTGAATGATGTGGTAACAAATGCGTTACGATTGGTACCGTAATTCACGAATCAGTAAAATCAAATTGCTTCAGGTAGAAAGCTGATATTTTCATTTATTGGTATTGGTTTTATTTTTACCGTCAGCACAAAATATTACGTAATTTCTACGTAGTAGCAATGTCCCGCTTTGTACGGGTAGAATCTGTCAGTCAGTGATGACATAAGCAAGTTCAAGAGCGTATATAGGTACAGAAAGTGGGCAACGTCGCAAATAGCTGTCAAATATTTCGCTGTTTTGATTAATTTGGCAATAGTACTGTATGGAAATAAGAAATAGAATAAGAAATAAGAATGGCTAACTAGTGAACTAAAATATTTATTAAGATATGAATTATTACATTTATTCATATCTTAAGAATATTTAGTTTTAGATGTAAGAAAAAGTATTTGAAAACTTTTCAAATGCCTTTTATACACCTAAAACGGGTACAACATCAAATTCAGTGTTATAAATTGCAATTCATTATTAATATTCTAGTTCACTAGTTAGCCATATTTCTTATTTCCATACAGAAATATTGCCAAATTAATCAAACCAGCAGTGCTATTCTGTAACTATCTCACCGTGAAAACTTAGGTGAAGTGAGCGTAGAGTGAGCTGTCATTCCACAGGGATTGACACTATTGACAGCTCACTTCACCCAAGCTTTCACGGTGAGATGTTTACAGAATAGCATGGCAGGTATATATTTGCGACGTTGCCAACTTTAAGAATAAACGCTCTTAAAGTTATTTTTCCAGAAACTCATACGATGTTTACATCTTTGGGAACCAAATGGCGAACGCAGATTAGGTGAATGCTTGAGCATTGCAATCCCCACTTACACTTTTAGGTTTAGTAGTATTTAGGCAATAGGGGTTATAGGCTACATAACAGCCGCACGGGTCGATCGAAGATTATATAAGCTACGCTTGCCGCGGCAACCCCGGAAAGCCATACCGACACCCCTCTGTGCCTCGGAAAGCATCTTAAACCATTGGTCCCAGCTATCATTCGTACATCTTTGGTAGTCGTTACGGGTAATCAGAAGCCTAAATGTCTGACAACCAGTCTTACCAAGGGGTATCGTGTTACCCAGTAACTGGGTTGTGGAGGTCAATTAAGCAGTCAATCCATGTAAAATACTGGTCTTCAGCTGCATTGGAAGCCGACCCCAACAAAGTTGGAAAAACGCTAGGCAGATTGATAGTATTTTGGCAATAGTAGGTAATTAGGTTACCGTTTCTTATCAACCTATATTACATTTACCCAAGGTTGAAAATGTCGCTGATAAGGGTCCAATGTGCAATATAATACTTTAGGATCGTAACTCGAAATGAAAGCATCAGCATAAAAAATAAAAGAGCCCTGTAATGGCTCCCCGCTCAATGGGTATAATAAAATGTCCTTTGCTTTACTTCTATGAGAAATTAGGCAGCTGTCACATATTTTTTTTGCATTTTGCTATTCATGTTTTTGTTACCCGTAAAAAGGTTAACAGTCCTTGATACAAGTACAATCTATGTTTGGAAGTTATTATAATTGAATTCTCATGAGGCTTATCCTAAAAGTTGGCGACGCCGCAAATACCTGTCAAATATTTACCTGTTTTGATTAATTTGGCTATATTACTGTATGGAAATATGAAATGTGTTTAACTAACTAACTAAAGTGTTGATTATTAAATGCAATAATTACTATCGTAACACCGAATATTTAGTTTTAGATATAAAAAAAGTATTTGGAAACTTTCCAAATGCCTTTTATACACAACATCAAATTCAGTGTTATAATTGCAATTCATTATTATAGTCTAGTTCGCTAGTCAGTCATATTTCATATTTCCATACAGTAATATTGCCAAATAATCGGAACAGCGAAATATTTGACATCTAAATATTTGCGACGTTGCCCACTTTCAGAATAAACGCTGTTAAGCCTTGTTTAAAAACTGTATTTAGAAGGATTCAAATCATTGAATATCTTCGACCATTGAAATATTGTTTGAGCTCCAAGAGCTTTTGAGCTTCAATTTGTCATGTCGTTATCAAACCCCTCGTATCGACACAATTAGCACGCTGCCATTTGCATACGAAAAGAACAAATAAAGATAAGCAGCATTTACAGCAAGAACTGTCTTCTGTCACGTAAACCATTCCCCCCACCCTTTTCGACACAAATCAGGACAATCTACCAACAGACGAACAAACAATGGTTGTTTAAATCACCGCCATGTTTAACGTTGATAATATAGCCAATCACGAGTTTCGATATCCATGATATTCGCGGTTCGCGAGACGAGGAGGCGCGTGATCCGAATTCTGGAACACCGCGCGATAACGCCTGTCGAATCAGATTTGAATATGAATAGAATATTAATGAAAAACTTGTTCCCGACTATCAAGACTCGTTGGTGATTTGTTTTGCTGGCGCATCCCCCGTATAGATAAGAGTTAAGCCCGCGAGAGTAGATTCCCTACGAAAGGGAGGAAACTTGGATTATCCCGGTGCTTGGGTGTTGGTGAAAATTTGTAGGTTACTACGTTATATCTACGTGAGCTATAAATTTTCGTTTACGCAAACTTAAATAAGCTATGGAGATGACGCTCGCTTCAAGGATTTTGTTTTTCTATGAGGATTTGGGAGGTGACTGCGTTACATCGAAATCGGTCTAATTATAATTGTTTCCAGATTGTTTTGCAAACAAGTTTCTATCAACAACAAGAAAATTATTTAAGCTCAATGAGTTTAAGTTCTTGCACACACAAAAATTTCATTATTTTGTTTCAGCTTTGCTATATTTTGAAAGGAACAGTAGGATGCATTCAAAAGGTATCCAAAGGTGATGAATGTACTTCTGGTGAATTCGAACTCACAATTTTTTTTAAGGGCGTGAGTGTTTTCTGTCTGCGTACAACATGCAGCATTGTTTTTTTCAAGTCATCTCGCCAGCGTTTTCTAGCGCGGCATTATAATGATATAAAAATATCATATAAAAATGAAACATAAATAAAATATTAAATTCTATTTACCCAATTTCATATTACCGTAGTCTTCATAATCTCTATCAAGAACCGTTTTCCGTTTACTTTAAATAGTCCACAGCTCAGTTACTGAGAACTATCTATCCAAACAGTCCCCTCACTAAACTGTTAAGTCCAATTTTATAACTTTTCCTTAAATTTCATTCGGTCTTACAGCAATCGAGTCATTTGAAAGTTCTCTGAGTATTTAGTGAATGTTTCCCAAAGAAAATAAAATTCATAGTAGGTAATTAAGTAGTGAGAACTTTTCGGGGCGAAATAAATTTTCAAAAGTCGAGCGGTCGACATTGAGCAATTGCCATACTTTATGCTAAGCTACGTTTTTAATTACTGCTGAGCACTTTTAAGTTCACCGCTGTTACTTAAAAGGCGTGCAAGATTTTTCATGTTCAAAATTATACGGTTCTAAGTAGCAAGTGTTTTTAAATATATTATAATATTTTTCCACCAGCTTAAATTGCGTTTTAACGATAACTACAGTTAGTCATTTTCATCCCAAAACCCGTATTAGAAAATGGTGAAAAAATTTCTACGAGCAACTTGGAAGTAGCGCTCGCCGGCCGCTGCCGCGCCACCGCTCGCTTCGCTCCACCGGCTCGCGCGCGGTTGGTAACAGTTCTAACCTAACCTATTTCATCAAATTTTTCACCTCTGCACCCGAACGCAACTACCGGTAGGTAGTTATTTTCATTAAAATTGAAAGTTAAAAAAGTTATTCTTTATACAATAGTAGAAATTAAGCTGGTTTCTATAGAGCTCAAGAAAACGATTATTTTAGCAGAACATAATGTTTTCGGGAACTTAGTATTTTTTTCGGAAGGTTGGTATTTTTTTCGGTAATTCATTTTAACACAGCTTAGATAGTAGGTATTACAGTCAAACACATAGCTGGAAGTTAATTTGTTTTTCGGAAGCTTTATTATTTCCTTTTTATTTAAAAGATTTTGCGGATTGAACCATCTGTATAATCTGCGCCTCTGAACACTATTCTCTTTCTACAAAAATGTGGGCTTATTTTATTTGCTGATGAAAAATGCATAAGTTTCGATCCTCCCTTCTGCTAAAAGGAAATTGTGAAGTGTCAGGCATCCCTCCGGCACTCGGAACCATTGGCAAATGGGACATGTGGGTAGACGACAAGTGCTTCGGAAACACCTTCGTTTTTTCTAGTCGAGTTACTCGGAAATGTTACATATTTATATATTTGTATTTATTTGAAGTTTGGTAAGGGACGTGTTACTATGTTGAATTGGGGATCAGGTACTTTGTATAATGTTGTTGGTATCGATATACCTAAGTAGTACTAGCATTTATTAGCTAAATGATTATTAAGCTACTATTTGTTTTTATTCAGTCCTAGCCTTTTCCTGCAGCTTCGCCTACGTTCCCGTGAGATAATTTCGGACTTCTATGTGCAAAATTATCTCATGGGAACGTACTACCAGAATAAAAAGTATCCATGTCTTAACCCAGATCTATCCGTGTGCTTTTCCAGATAAACAGTTACTTTCGAATTTACAACACCAGTATGCAATATGATCCTGCAAAAATCAAGCATTCTGTCATTATTTTTCCTCATCATCATCACCATTTCAGCCGAAATACGTCCACTGCTGGACAACCTCCCCCAAGCACCGCCACTTCGACCGGTTCTGTGCTTCCCGCATCAAGCGAATTCCTGCGGCCTTCACAAGGTCATCGGTCGGCCTTCTCGCCGGGCCCAACAACAAAAAAAATGTTTGCTGCTACATTACTATTTTATCGATATCAATTCGAATTCAAAATCTAAATATTTTATTTCCCATGTAACCTACGTGGGGCATTTATGAAACGTCAGAAGCTAGGTGCACTGTTCCGATAGGTCGATTCATATGAAGAGGAGCTAGCAAGAAAATCCACGGTTACTCTTTTAAAAATAATTGGCTTTTTTTTAAATAACACTATTAATATGTATGAGAGGACAGTGTAGGCCTGCCAATAAAGTGAATGATTTCATTGATCCGGTCATGCGTAGCGCCGTAGGCGGCGTAGCACTCTCGTAGCACTAACAGTTGCTACGTAACGTGCTACGATCATGTGAATTGAACCTTAACGTCTTCATAAGCAATGACCAGTTACTAACTGTTACTGTTCAAGCGTACTTTCATAGATTATGAAATCCTCACAGAAGCGAAACTCCTGTACGTCCTTTTTTAAGGTTCCGTAGCCAAATGGTAAAAACGGAACCCTAATAATCTCGTCATGTCCATCTGTTCATCCATCCGGATGTCACACAGCCATTTTGCTTGGGGACTGTTTGCACTATAACGATGAAAATTGGGTAGAATGTGTATTCTTTAGCGGTGGCGACGTGGTGTGGGCGCGGTGGCGCACAAGGGCGGCGTGGTGTCGGCGCGGTGGCGCACAAGGGCGGCGCAGTGGCGGCGCGGTGGCGCGCAGTGGTGGCGAGGCGACGGCGTCGTATCGCCGAGCACTAAAAGTACCCTTCACAGTGCGTGCTACGACATGCCCTTATACGGTTTTTAGTTATCGTCTACCGCTACAAAGTGCGCTCGACGAACTAAAACAGGCCGGGCTGTCAATTTTGTCGATGATCAAACGTGGAGCGCGTAACGGCGCTTCAAGCGACAGCATAATTCTGATTGTGTTGAACGTTTCATACTCCCCAAAACTGCATGCGTGCAGAGCTGGACTTTCGCTTCTGTTATGTGTTTGTTCTATGCTCCTGTACTTGTAGTCCTGTACTTGTTACACTATCGCTGTAGGAAAGTCGTGCATGCGTGTTCGATACGGTTGTTCATGCATGCTTCGTCGGAACCAATTAAGTGTGAATATGTAGTTGACTTGAGACGTTACCAATATGGCAAGCAATTAAATTACGATACTGTAATAATTATCTAGTGTATACTATTACACTGAATAAGCTTCCTTGGTAACCTGAAAAGCGCTTAAATGAACATAAAAATCAAAGTATATTATTTTTGTTCGTTATTGTTTTTTTTTTTTTTATAATTGAGTAGCTCACTCATCATCATTTCCATGCCTACAGCAGTCCATCGCTGGACATAGGCCTCTCCAATTGCATGCCATTCAGCTCAATTCTCGGCTCCTCTCATCCAGTCTGAGAACCCCGATACATTTTTATAACAGTAATTCTCAAAAATTACTAAATCAATGCATCATTTAACTGTAAAATTTAAATAAAATACATTGTTAAATGCTAACACAACACATATATTACCTATGCATTATGTTGTCTGTCTGCGAAATGCTCATTGGTATTCGGCGACCCGTGACGTACCTTAGGGTATTTGAGCAAACAACGCTGGCAAACCTTCACGGTGTTTCGGCTACCGTCAACAATCAGGGTTACAGTTACAATACTTACAATAACATGTATAATATTATGCACTGTCTTTATGGCAAATATTTAAAACAAAGGAATTGTTTGAAGTGTGTGGGTGAAGAATTTGTTTTTATTTGTGAAGGCTTTTTTCTGTTTGCGTAAAGGCGTGTACGTACGAACGAACGAGGCAATGGTGGACACGAACATCAAACACTTTGTTCGCACGTGCGTACCACTAACGAATATCGAACACTGTTCGTCAAAAATGTTCGTGGCGATCCAATTTTTTATCGATGGCTACTAAAGAAAGCGAAGCGGTCGAACACGAACACAAGTCGCATTGTGTTCGTATGGTATTCGTGTTCGCTTTGCCAATTAACGTCTACACGTACGAACCAAATTTTCGATGTTTGTGTTCACCGTGTTTTGTTCGTTCGTCCGTACACGCCTTACGAATATTGTTTTTCGTGTGACGTGTGTTGTTTTTTGTTAATTTGATTCACATCTACATAATACGTAGACGTTACAATAATAAAATAACATTTATATAGGATTAGTTACGTGTAGGACGCGTTTGCGTGCGCGGGGCGTGTGCAGTATTGTGTGCATAGACACTATGAATACAGATGCCACACTCCACAATTTAGGTATGTATTTAGGTATCTCCACAATGTAGTTTCATATTGAGACACGGAGCAACAAAATACGATCTAGAGGAATGTGGCCGCTTTTCTTTAGATCGTATTTTGTTGCTTCGTGTCTCAATATAAAGCTTTATAAAAGGTATTAGAAAATTCTAGACACACTTACCGAGAGTCCTTATTAGCCGTTATTCATAATTCCTTCTCAGTCACGAGATAATATTTTTTTTAAAGAGTGACGCTAGTGGACCTTTAGGCGCCCTCTTAAGCTACAAGCCGAGCGGGCCGGCCTTGCTGGGCCAATTCAGTAAGCGTAACGTAATCAGAAGATCTAATAGTCACGCGATAGAACGAGAGGCAACTTATAGGTGAATATAACTGTAGGTGATTAGCGCTGTGCGACCTGAATTGCACTTTATTGTGTCGTAGCAAGAGTCGCTTTTTATTTAAATTATTTTGCGGAATGTCCGGCAGAGAACGTTATAGCCTGATTATGCTATCTAATGTGTGATGAATGTAAGATCATTCGTCTTACAGGATAATTTTTAAGATATTTTGCAACAGTCAAAGTACCACGGTGCTTGTTAGTTACTTTTCTTTCAAATTAAACGTTAACTAAAGAGCGAAGCGCGGTTCGGCGTTAACGGTAAAGGAAAACATCGTGAGGAAACCGGCATGCCTGAGAGATATTTCTCGACAGCATGTGAAGCCAAGTCAGTCCGGCTGTCGCTGAAAACCAGCGCTGGGGCTCTTTCTCGCATAGGGTCACAGCATTATGTTGAGCGATAGCCGTTTTGCGTGGATGTGACGCATATTTTCTCCCAAATTGTTTATTTTCGTGTTTTTTTCTTTGCGTCATGTGTACCGCATATAAACGTATTTTTTTTCTTTCTTTCTTTCTTTCTTTCTTTCTTTCACAGGCCCATGGGCAGCTTTAAAACTCTGGCACCAGGTTAGGGACTAACCACACGATAAGAAGAAGACGTAAACAAAATTCGACTTCCTAAATACACATTATTAAAAATGTAATAATCAAAATATTTCATCGCTCACATAACGAGCACTATGCTAGTAGGCAATTTCACCTGTTTGTATTGTATTAACTTAATTACAGAATATCAGTTGGTATTATCGCTGTTATAGCATAATGCTTTTAAGCTGCATTAGACTTTAAGCCACACTATTAACATAACTCCATTAGTTTTTAGTGTTAACCATTTAAAATTAACATACAATTATAATATGTAGGTAGGAAGTTCATGTGATAAACAGGATTAAACATAATGTCATAAGCTGATAAAAACCACATTTAGAATAAATACTAAGTAATATTATTGCGACAATGAGTTTGTTTGTTTGTTACGCTTTCACGCTAAAACGGCTGAACGGATTTGGATGAAATTTGGCACATAAGTAGACCATGACCTGAAGAAGCATATAATATGTATATTATGTGGGTAAAACCGGGGACGCAGCTAGTAAATTAAAACATGAATTTTATACTAAAAACCGGCCAAGTGCGTGTCGGACCACTCACAATGAAGGGTTCCATAGTTGGGATGAGTTTATTGCAAGAACGAACTTAACTTTGTCGTTGAAAAAAATTATCTCCTATACGGAATGTATGGGACTCACAATATTTTTAAACGACCTTTCCAACGATACCCCACACCATGGGATAGATGAGAAAAAAAAAACATCCCCACTTTGTCGGCGTGATTAATATGTATACCCATGCCAAATTACAGTTTTCTAGTACAAAGACTCTCTTAGCCGCGGACAGACAGACGGACAGACAGACAGACGGACATGGCGAAACTATAAGGGTTCCTTGTTTACTACGAAACCTTAAAAACCCTCTGTGGCCACATGATAGAAAACTTACGACTGACGCCGAGTATACCCGATCCAGCGTTACCGACCGACTGGAGCCAAGTATACCCGATTCAGCGTTACCAACCCGACCGTGACCCAACCGGTTCAGATTCGTTCACTGCTCAGAAAGAGCTCAAAGTGCGCCTAAAAGTTTTGACTTCAAAAGTAATACAAATTCGCATAATTCAATATTATTCTAAACCAATCTCTACCTCAACTTCCTTATAAACTAATTACGGTTACTGAACAAAGTAACATAAAACACACTGCAAATAAAGCTAACAGAATTAAAAAAGCTGCTTCTCATACCAGACTTCGTTGTTCCTGAGACTTTTTTTTTATCCACCTCAGCAGTTGAAAGGGGTTCGTTGGAAAAGGCAAGCGTTATACACAAAAGAAAAATACACTCAGGGCGTATTTGTGTAAGCCTTTTTAATAAACAACGCGAGCTTACGAATAACAACAGAAATGTAATGGGAAACAGGAATGTATAAGATCGAATGAATTGTTGTATTAATAGAACATGGGTGGGCCATAGGAAACGCGAGTGGCAGTTATAAATTGAGGTTCCACATTTACTGTGGAAAGTGAACTGTAAATTAAGGTTTTTACAATGTGATGATGCTGCTTGGCAGCTAGACATGATTTCTTCGTCACTGTTCACAATATTTGCCCTATATACCTAGGAATGTGCCCGTGTGTGTGTAACTAGTTAGAAGCTAAGTAATCTGGCGAACCCTAGGCAGCCACGCGCCCAACCTTACTGATTTGCTAATCTTTTTGCCACAATATGAGCTAATGTTGTTTATAACTCTTGCCAATACGAAAGTAGAAGATGGTGTCATGCGACTTCTAGAATGGTATAATTTTAACTGCTTTCAGAAGGCAAATACGCTTACCAACAGTTATTCTAAAAGTAGCATTACTTTTAAACGAAACAATCTCAAAGTTAAAGCAAAAAATGAAGCCATCTACTTCAAAAAGACGCAATGCAGCCATTAAGTTGGTGTCAACTTTAATAAACACCAATAATACCTCCAACGACGTGGCCACAGAACAAAGTCTAAATATTTGGTCGGAGGCGACTCGCTTATTACATTTCCTCGGAGTCCAGCCCCTACCTGCAAAATTTAATTGTGCTCACCACATATGTCCCGATTCCTAAAGCCAATGCTCCATGGACATGCGAGATGAGGTCTGCGCCGTACGATCACAACCTTTTCAACGGCGAAAGCTTAGCTTCCAAACGCCTCTTTCAAACAATTTTCACAGGTATAGATAGTTTCAGAAGCTTAGCTTGCACAGGATACAATGCCTTTACACCCCTGGAGTTATTTCTTCAAACCAACATTTATTAACACTGATGAGAATATTCTGTGTGCAGTTTTTAGCTCCATGATTCGGTTCGGTCGCTCTGTGATTCCATTATTTTAGAGTAAACAATGCTTTGTAAATTAGTCTTTCTTCTGTTTGTTTGAATCCTCGACAAAGACCTAGCGGGTTTAATAAGCTTTCACTAGATTAATTATTTATAACGTAACGTACGTTTATGTATAAGCTGTATTGATTTCAACTGCAGGTGTTTTTAATTAATCTTTATCGCCGTGATACTCGTAAACATGTTGTTTCGAAATAAATGAACGGTTAAGAGCTTTGTTTTTAGTGGATTTCAATGAGAATGAGTTCCAATATCAATAAAACTTAATGAAGTTAAAGTTCAAATTACCGTGGCATGTAAAAGAAAAAACTGTTGAGAGAGAAACGTCAACGTCCGACGGTACAGTGGAACACCTTTTCCAATCTCGAAATAATTTGTGACGTCAATACGAAAGTCCAAAACGTTAGTACATAAACTAGTCTCCAAAGCAATCTACTGAACTAACATTTGCAAAACAAACTGCGAAAGTGATGTTGCAATCAATCATACAATCGTGTCAAATATAGTTAGCAATTCTCGCTATACTCTCGTTTTCCGATACCGACCGAGCTCGAAGCGAGATCTCGAATCTTGAATCGAGACTCGTGCAAACTTACCTGAATTCGTATTAAGCTGCATTTCTAAAAATATAACGGGAAATCAATTTGGTTTTCGAGTAATATCAGGACGGTTCCAATTGCGAGAACCTAAAGGTATTGTGAGAGCTTGTCGACTGTCGAGAAGGAGGTGACTTTAATATTTTTGTCGAGGTCGAGACGACAACTCCGTCGCTTTGCAAGACGGTGCACGGTAATCAGGAAAATTATTTACTCATGTCTACGAGCCTCGTTGGAAATACACGTAGGGTTCTCACGGATGTTACTTATTTATTTAAAAACTTGTTTTTTTTTTGCAGTTTTCTGAATGATTGCATAATTATGACTTGTTGTACTCGTAATTTGGTTTGCTAGGTTTAAAAGTAACAGAATTAAATTGACAGGCGCACAGTTATAAAAATGTATTAAGTGTATTATGTAGACCGTATTAAGAGACGTCGGTCACTGAGGAGGTAACCGGGCGGGTGAATTCAATACTAACAACCTACGATTTTGACAGTTCCAAGCGCACAGTTATAAAAGAAGCTAGCAGAAGCTGGCAGTATCATCACAACTTTAATGTTTTCCCATTGTTTGTCTTATTTGTTTTAGTATATTCGTGTATTTATGTATATTTATTTCTGCTTATATTTATATATAATCAGACATATATATTATGTTTATAGTTTGTAATAGGTATATGTGTATCTTTATATATTACTAAATTTATTTTTTATTTTTCTTATCCTCAATTTTTCGTAATTGCTCCTACCACTGTTTGTCTCTCCACCACCCAAAGGTTGACTAGTAGAAAATGCCTATGGCATTAAGTCCGCCTCTGTACATTTCAGTGCTTGAAGTATTAAATAAATAAAAATCGAGTTATAATTTTTCTTATCTTTTTGTAACTACCTATTAGTAAAAGCTTTGTTATAACAAAAATGTTATGTTTATATCAGTTTTCCAAAAACAGAGTATCTACATAATTAAACAACTGACCACATCCCACATGTCAACAACCTCATGAGCCAAGTCAAGATACTTGATTTGTTTATCTGTATTTTTTATTATTATTATCTCCTCTAAATCGGAGCACCTGCCATCTTATCTCTTCACCACCCTTGGTTGACTGGTAGAGAATGCCTAAGGCATTAAGTATGTACGCCTTTGTACCTTAGATTAAATAAATAAATATATCAGCTCAACCATTTCCGCGTTCCGTATTGCCAGCCCTGCGACATTGCAAGTAGAATGAAGAGCCAAGGGAAATACGCTCCGGGGACGCTTTGTAAATAGTCACCGCAATGGCTTCTTGCAGATTAATTTCAAGTGAGAGTGCATCGTGAGACCGTATTGAAAGCGAGAGACTCACCCCCGTGTGTCGCGAGACTTATATCAACCACGCAATATAGTAGGAATATTAATTTATTATTTTCATAAGATTGCATTGCAGCTTCGTTTAGAACTAAGTTTGTTTAATTGTGTTGATAGAGAAAGTCATTATAGAGAATTTCCATTAGGAGTGTTTGTTTAAAAAAAAATGTTTTCTTACCGCAAACCGATGCCTTTTTTTTTTTTTTTTTTTGGGTGGGAAATTATCAAATAACTTCTCCCGCTCTGGGTGGAGCGGGAGGGCGTGTCAGACTTTTACTGACTAAAACCCACCCGTGTTCCTTCCGTTGCCTGTGTGCCGAGGTCGCGATATCCCTTTCAGACAAACCCGCAACCCCGGCAGGCATTGGCCCTTCCGGACCCCGTCAGTTGGTGCTGACATCTCTTTGAGGCGCGCGTGGAACACAACGCGCCGTCGACCCGGGCCTGGTCCCTATCGGACGGCGAGCTACCCATTGCTCACTGTCCGCAAGCCCGCGCCTACGGTGGCCGGAAGTCGGCTCGCGACTCCCGACGCCCGGGGCGTCTCCTGCGGCGACTAGGGGCGCGAGGGGGCGCATTTTGCCTCTCCCTCGCGCGCTCCGCCTCCTCCTTCGCGAGCATTACTGCTTCGCAGAAGGAGGTGACGGCCTCCCATGCACTCTCGCTCCGGACCATGGCCTGAACCAGGGCCGGACGCGAGAGATCGCCGCCGCCGATCGCCTCCGTGAGGACACGGCGGTGCTCCGCCCAAGCTGGGCAGACCTCCACCGTATGCTCCACCGTGTCCTCCGGGCGATCCACACAGTGGTGACACCCGGGCGTTTCCTCCCGCTTTATCCTGAACAGGAACCTCCCGAAACAACCATGTCCGGTGAGGACCTGTGTCAGGCGGAAGGTGAGGACGCCGTGGCGCCTCTCTAGCCACTCCTCAAAGAGGGGACTTATCGCCACGATTGTGGCGTGCCCAGCGCTGGGTTGCGACAATCGCACTCTCCATGCCGCCATGAGATCCCGCCGGAGCTCTGTCCGCTGTGCCGCGATTTCTCGCGGCAGCGGAGTTACGCCCCGGCGTTTCGCCTTCTCGCGCAACTCCCACATGTGCGCGAACCGCAAACCGATGCCTGAGAGATATTTCTCGACGGCATGTGAAGCCAAGTCAGAGGCCCATGTGCGGCATAAAAACTCTGACACCAGGTTAGTCACTAACCACACGAAAAATAATTATTTTCTTTACTTTAAACTCAATAAAACTTTGTTATATATCTATTCGCAAATGTTAGCTTCAAGGAATAATAAATACTTTTTCATAATTAAGAGAAGTACCCTGCTAGCTGCAAATTATTGTAAAAAAGTCCAACTTATTTTCTACTAGCAGCACCCCGCGGTTTCACCCACATAAGTCTCGATTCCGTGGGAATATTGGGATAAAAAGTATCTCATGTGTTAATCCAGGTTATCTAAGTGCCAAATTTCATCCAAATCTGTATCGTAGTTTTTCCGTGAAAGAGTAACAAATGTCCATCCATCTCCGCAAGCTTTTGCGTATATAATAATTATATACACAGTGGAATCCGTTTATAATGACATCGAAGGGACAAACACGTCATAGTAAGCAGATTTGTGTAAAAAAAAACAACCTCCTTTTTTTTAAAGTACATACTTATTTTAATATAGAAACATAGCATATTAAATCAAAACAAAAATTTCACGTAATACATGTAATGTAATGTGTAATGTATGTAATTTGTCGATAAAATTTATCATATTTCTTCGCCTTAACTGGTCGGACATCGGTGACCAGACACACTATTTAAGTTTTTACGTTCTCGAAAACGGCACCAACGATTTCAATGAAAGTTGCAATTTTTTATTTATTTATAGTTAATTAAAACGGCACAGGTCCAATTACATTAATTAACATAGAATTATAAAAATTAAGATAAAATAAGCATTCAAATAACATACAATACAAAAAATTTAATTCAAAGATATACAATTCGTGGATAAAAATATTAATAATTATTTGAGTAAATGGTTCAATAAATTAGATACATCAATAAACTAGCAATAAAAGGGTAACGGGGGCGAAAACTCGATCAACCTAGGTCTTATATCTGGGAAAATTCGTTTTCTCCGTATTTATACCCGAGCAGAGCTCGGTCGCCCAAAGTTTAGAACAAGATGGCTACATCAGAATAATGGCATGGCAGCATGGAATTATTATGAACTATAGTATACTTACGCGTAGAGCATTCTGAATTTTCACCAGAGCTGAGCTCGGCCGACCAGGGGTACTTCGCAATTATTTGCCAATTTCTCTGAAATGATTTTGATAGACATTCTCTTTGTATATACTCGTACTGTTATTGCCCATACAATATCCAAAACGAATACCAAATCATTTCCAAGCATTCGAATTACCGTTAATTAACGCTGCTTTTCATTGTTGTCAATCGCACAAGTTCCAAGGCAGTAAACCTTAGGGTAGGTCTCTACTGATAGTCTGGATTTCTCACAATGCATTCAGTGTTGCCAATAGCTCCGTACTAAGCTTTGTGCGACGTGACTGCTAGATATCAGTATTATGTGCTGGCAATACAATTCCGTCTTTGAAATAACCGACTAATCACTGAGTCGTAATAGGAGTGTTTTGTGATGTACATGAGTTTATATACTTAACCTTTAATGATTACATTTATTGTGTAGAGTATTTTTTTGGATGATGATAATAATAATTTTAGATATCTGCATTTAAGATTTAACGTTGTATTGTACAATAAATCTTAAATGCCAATATCTGAAAAATTCACTTTGTGTTTCAATCGTTTTAATTCAGTCGTAATAGGAGTGTTTTGGAGCTATTGTAGTACATGAGTTTATATACTTAATCTTTAATGATTAGATTGTGTAGAGTATTTTTTAGGATGATAATAATAATCATTATACAATACGACGTTAAATCTTAAATGCAAATATCTGAAAAATTCACTTTGCGTTGAATGCTGCTGAATGTCTTGATATCCCTGCTCAAATTCCGTGGGAATAATTTAAATGTAAAACAAAGCTTACGGAAAAACCAGTCAAGATACATCTGGGTATTATTTTTGCATTTATTTACCCAACTAATATTATAAGCGAAATTGTATTTGTGACGCTTCACGCTAAAACGGCTGAACAGATTTATACTCTACTCTCTCTCTACTTTTTTTTTTGTGATTTGGCACATGATAGACCATGACCTGGACTAGGACATTGGATACTTTTAATCCCGACATTCCAAGGGATCGAGACTTATGCGGGTGAATCCGCGGGGTGCAGCTAGTAGTTTATACAAGAAACACAAAATAGTTTAGAAAATATATATCTTCCTTATCGCCGACTTTCGTGATGTCTCAACACAGCAAGCTTAAAGTGTAATTTCAACCAGTTCTGTATTCGAAGCATTGTTTCTTGAACTACATTGAGATAAAACAACCAAAACGCCGACATCTGGGTTTAACAACATAATCGCAGCACTTTAATTTATATCTCGCTTCTTAAACTTGAAACCGAAACTTTTGGAACCAAACAACTTCTTCATCCTATCGTTTTCCCGGTTCTCAGATCCGTTGTAAATTAGATAATTTCCGTGTGTCTAATATTATAGAACTTGTATTCTGTAAACCGAAAACAAAATACTCTTAGTCCAAGGGATGGTATAAAATTGTACAAATCACAAATTATGGCGCGTAGCACTCGCCCATAACAACTCACCTAAGTTTTCATAGACATAATTATATTTCATAGACCTTTGATTAACATCCAGATGTCAATACTCTAGGTCTCCCAACGAGCAATGGAGCGCAGTATAATAGTTAAATTAACGGATCGTGTTCGAAGCACAATACTGCAGTCTAACACAAAAATAACTGACGTGGCTCAAAAGGCTGCCCAACTTAAATGGGACCGGCAGGACATGTCTGCCGCATGCCGGACAAACTGTAGGCCCAAGTAGCACAAAACTGGTGCCCTGCGACAGTGAGGCGGGGTCGCGGCAGACCACGTAGGAGATGGCGGGACGAACTGGATAGGGTCCGTCAAAACTGAAAGGAGGACGCGCGGGCTTTCAAGCAAAACCGTCTAAGACAAACGGGACTGCGTCTCACAAAAGTTACATAAAAAAATAAAATACAGCGAAATTTATCAACATGTGTTGTAATTCTAACGAAGTAGAAACTTCCACTGCTAAAAATTATTTTTAACAAAAATGTAGCAAACTAAAACATAAAAACACCACACTCGATACAGTTTCATCTATCGGAGAGCTCTAAACAAAGACAGCAAAGATTCGCTTCATGTTATTTCCAAACGTTAATTTAATCAAAGTAAAATGTTTTAGGAACCAGCAAAGTACCTAGCTTGTTGCAAGTACTTGCGAGCTTTCTATAACTTTGAACAGTGCTACAGTACAGAGAGCTGCTTCAAAACTTAGAGTATTCTACCTGATGATGAACTATGCAGACGTTAAATTTGATTTTTGAATAAACAGGTTTGTTTATTTCATAGCTATTTACTCTCTTCTGTTTGTCTGTGCTTTGTTTATAACTCAAGTTCATTGGAAATACATTTATGTGTGGGTGTTGGTCATATTTCAAACGTACAATGACCTGAAAAACGAAAGTAAGTAGTTTTACTTTACTCATTTTTTTTTGGAACGAAGATCCAGGATCGTATGTGAGTGACTGCTACAAATCGTGACGTAAGGAAAAAGCGTTATGCCCCTCGATACGACATTCTCTCTCTCTCTTTCCATCTTTCTATCTCTCTCTTTCTATATATCTATCTGTCTCTCTCTCTTTCTTTCTATCTCCTTTTCTCTTTCTCTCCCTCTCTCCTTCTCTCTCTCTCTTTTTCTTTCTCTCCCTCTCTCCTTCTCTCTCTCTCTCTCTCTCTCGTTCTCACTCTCTCTTTTTCTTTCTCTCTCTCTTTCTTTTTTTAATATATACGAGTGTGATGCAGAACTTTGTTCCTGACGGGGCGGGGGTACTCCGATTGCACAGGTTTTTTTTTCACTTGGATCTACGAACTAGTAAAATGGTATTAACAAAATAAAGTGTTTCAGGTACCAGCAAAATACATTTTAATGTCAATCCTAATTGACTGTTTTATTATTATAAAACGTTAAATATATTATATTGAAATATTCCAGCAAGATTATATAAAGAAATTAACAATTTCCACAAAATAATAACAAGAGAATGGCCGTAAAAATACTCTTTATTAAAACAAACGGTGACACAAAATTACAATCTAAGTTTACCTAACTTAAACACGGTGGATGGTTTCAAACAATAATTTCGTTTTCTGTTGGATTTTGTTGTTACATAATATAAAAATAAAGCTATTATTAAAATAATAGAAGTAACTTAATAACGTTTTATTATTAAAATTAATAATCTATTTGTATATTGTCGATTCGTCCTCTTCTTTCTTCACTGCTTGGATGAGGACCAATGACATGACAGCATTCACGACCTACGAATTAAGTCAGAATTTATCAATAAAAATAACATAAAATCACGCCTGTTTTCCCACATTTCGCCAGTTAAGTCCCATGTAATAGGGGGCGAGCCTATTGCCATCAACCGGGCACAAATCTACACTCTGGGCTGCTACTGAGAAATTCTTGACGGAAAAATCCATTATCTCTTAACTCTCGACGTGGGAATCGAATCTCACGCGAAGCAGTCGCGCTACGGACAGTGGCGTGTTATCAATAAAATCTATATAATTACAATTTTATACTGGTCGAGGCTGGCTATGACTGTGATAAAATGGGAAATGTATACTCCGTTGGTTTAGATAGTTAACTAAAGGTAAACAAAAAAAACCACGTGACGCGAGAGGTCTGGTTAACCGACTAACCATAGTACCTGTCACTTCAGTTATCACGCTACGTCACCGTAAGTTGTGCTCTTCAATTTAATAACGTTATAATTCGTTTCTAAACCCCTCTTTTTGGGCTCTTTATAATAGACAGATTTCCAAATATTATAATTATTACTATAATAGATTTATAATAATAGGTACTAAAGAATTGTACAATTATTTCTACGGACTTTAAGAATAAATATAAAGTTTAACATTCATTAATAAAAGAGGAAACTATCGTAAGAATCGAAAATAAATTTAATGTGGTTATAAAGTATTTTATTAGAAAAAAGTTTCATCTCTAAAAAATCCCTTTTTACGATTAGTTTACCTTTAGTTAATTACCTAAACCAATGGAGTATAGATATTAGATAAACTAAAATCAACATTTAACGTAGGCTCAAATATTATTAAAACTGAACAGATACTACAGAAACTGATAATTTAATATTGATCAAGGCACTGTTCGTTTATATAGTACCTCATGAATACCCAACAAATACCTACAGTTTCCATCGAACTTTGCCAGTTGCGCGGAGACACGCTTATCCAGATACTTAATTATAATAAAAGCCACAATTTCCCTAAGAATCGTCGAAGTTATTTACCTAACTTTATAGAATAATCTACTATAATAACACTACAGAACTTTCTGGAAACTGTTATGTTAATATAATTATATAATGTCAACGCAGTCTACCTCGCGTAGTTAAGATCCAGGAACTCATTAAGATATAACGACTAACGTGTCCTGGAAATTCTAGTTTTACGAGAATATATTTAAGACTGCTGGATGTCAGCACCCTGGCTGAGTTCTATAGGGACTGAATTATAACATTACGGTTGAAATTTTCTGTAGAGTTAAGCCTTTTTGGTCTAGTGGGTTCAAACGCTACTGCTCAGCGTGAGGTTCTGGGGTCTATTCAAAAGTCGGTCAAAGTGTTATTGGGTTTTTCCATCAGAGAATTCCCAGTAGCGGCCCGGAGTCTGTATTTGTGCCCGGTTGATGATAATAGGCTCGCCCCCTATTACATAGGACCTGGTGGATCTCTGCCTAATTCTTCCGGAAAAGCAGCCGTGATGTGTTGTTACAATATTTGTATTTTTCCAAATTCCTTTTTCTATTTTCATCAATTTATTGTGTTCAGTCATGAAAATACAACTTTGCTAAAACTTTTGTAATCGCAAGCATAGGTAATTTCTGGTTTGCTTGAATTGCTAGTATGCTCGAATAGATTATGCAACGTGGTTTTATTTTGTTCACGGTTCTCTCTCAGGAGACTAGATAAGCATGCAGGTAACTGCATCATTATAGCCGTATACAAAACTATTTACAGAATCCAGAACAATAATATTATCTATTTCTTTGCACTGTTCTTATTATATTTTGTTTCATAATGTGGTCCTTTCCAACCGTGCACTCTTTTTTACGCGGTAATTTTCAACGTTTCTTAATCTGTAGTCATTGTTGTCTAAATTAAATCAGAAATTACATTAAGAATTCGATACAGTCATTGAAGTCAGTTCTCTAAATATGTACAGTCTAACAAACTGTTTGGTATAAAGGCCAACTTAAACAACACTAAAACTAAAACTAAACTAAACTCAAAACTAAACTAAAAAATGTTAAACGTGTTGTTGGTAAACTTTAAAAAAATGCTTTGAATGTGCTGAGTAGGCAATTCTTTAACAACACTATCATAAGCATGCAATAATACGCCCACAATAAACTTGAGTAAGTATTGGCAATGTGAAGCCGGTGGTCTCGGCTGACATTTGTAGACCTTTCACAGTCGTTAGGGGTAGTCAAGGGGTATCGTATTACCCAGTAACTGGGTTGTGGAGGTCAGACAGGCAGTCGCTCCATGTAAAATACTGGTATTCAGCTGCATCCGGTTAGATTGTAAACCGACCCCAAAATAGTTGAGAAAAGACTAGGTAGATGGTGATTATGATGAGGTATGGGCAGTGTAGTGGAAATAAGAATATTTTCGCCTGCATACCAAATAGGTTATTCGACTATACTTACAAAAATTCAGTTCTACTTACCGAAATCATGCAGGAAGCAAGCACAATGCCTGCTAGCCAACCGGTCTTGCCTTCCAAATACCAGGTAAGTTCATCAACGCAACCGTGGAAGTAAGCATTGCCGGTGACGGAGTCCCGGCACTCAGCGGGGAGAGGTTTGTTCAAATTGATGTAGTCCATGGGACCATCGGCACCGCAGCATCCAATCTGAGGATAGGTTGCCAAACATATTTAGAAATTACTGTAGCCAAGAATATGTAACACTGGCCGTGTGATAAAAAACAAAAGAAAAAAAACATTCTAAGCCTCTATATTAACAGTTAACAACTCACATTGATCACATTGAAATCACGATTATATATTCCAGATCCAATTAAATCTAAATTCTGGGAAATGATACTTGGAACATAGGAGGAAATTCATGATTAATCTAGTTCAGTTATGAATAAACCACCACTATAAATAAATTACGTAAACATAATTTTCGTAGAAACTAGTATCTAAAAATAATATCCGATCAACATCATTTAAGCTGAAACGCGTTAAGTCCCTAAAAGAGTTCCCCTTTCCGATAAACAATCAATCGACCATGTCAATTTCACACCAAAACAGTTTTATTGAGCTCTCAAAGGAAATTTGACGAAAATAAAGCGACATCGGACAAAAACACGAAATCTCGACAATCGTGCGTATTACAGACATCGTTCGCGATCGGAATCGATTCAAAATTAAACCAAATTTGGGCGGGAGACAGTTTATGATTGGAGCAGTGTGCAATCGGGCGCGGAACGTGCCACACAGCCCTATTTGATTAACGCCAGTATCCCGGACACGCTGACTTTGAGGCCTACTAGGGAAAAAGTTGAGGGTTCTTTTCAGTGTATTTTTTCAATATATAGACTTTGTGTTGCTCTGTTAACTTAAAAAAGCAGTTTTTCTTTTAAATTTCAATTTGATCTTTGATCGTAGTATTCAAATAAATGTATACAATAATTTTGAAAGTACCTATATCTTCGTATCTACATATTAGCACATATTATTCTGTTTAGTTAAATAGTTACTCTCGACAAACTTGCATAATATTATAATTTGTTTAACAAGACATTAAATAGTGCTTTGAATGTTATCAAGGCAAACATTGAATGAACATGAAAATGTTATTAACAAATTATTATTTTCTTAATTTTGACAAAATTTTAAAACTGTTACTGGGATCCGAACGTCAATTTTTTCAAGTGATTGTACTTCAACAGTAGACCCCATAAGGGTGTCTCTGTGCGCTACAGTTTCGTCACCAGCCCATTCGGCAAATGCGTTTTGGTGTTTGCTTCGTTAGATGTTACGGTTTTGTTACTCTTTTTTGTAACCATAGTTTGACGAGAGAAAAATCACGACCGATATTCCTTTTTTGCGACAAACTTGGGCCATATGTAAATTTTTTTAGTCCGCCTGATTTTTCAGTGCAATGCTGAACGATGATCTCAGTGAGATATGAAATTGGAAAAGCCGGTTCAAAGGATATCCGACTATAATTATAGCTTTTTGATTCTGCTGGTTTTATTTTTGTCCGCACGTGCAAAGAAAAATACGGTTTGATTTTAAATTTCCGATACAGTCGTACCTTGATTCAAGCCAGTATGTACACCTGAGTCCCATAATGAACCGTTATCCTACCAGTATTTCGATGTGGCCAGTATAATTTATTTGCGTAGTACATTAACATAAAACTAAAAAAATAGAAAATATTAAATAATATACCAACTTCAAGGGTTTTTATTCTGTATGTGGCTAAGGCTCGTATATTTTTTACATGAAATGTTATGTACTTACTCCTTCTTGCACCATCCTAAGGATCTCCCGACTGCCTTCGTGCTGAGGGTTGTTCATCAGCCTCACGATGACGTCCCTTATCAAAGGCTGGATGCTGGAGTCGTAAGTGGAGAAGTCTAGAACCACGCATGCTCCTATCAGGCCGAACACAAACAGAGCTATTTGTGTCCCTATGTACTGTGAAATAAAAAAACATAATTTTTAGACAAAGTTATCTAGATATCAAAATCTAGATCAATATAAAATTGCTCCTTTTAAAAAGCAATTCATTCGTGCTTGTCGAGGTTATAGATGTAAATAGCAATAAGTGTAAAACATTATATATATCATTTTTTTCTAACCTGTTGCAAAGGCCTAAGGGAGAAACAAAACCAGAACCGTGGATGAAGCCAAAAATGATGAACACGACGAATCAATTAAAAAATAACGTTTCTCTGAATTTTACACATGCTGACAACAGGCGAATAAAAGTACAGAATATAGAAAAAAGAAGATAAACAAATATATAAATTGTGTAAATGTTCTGTGGAGCTTTCATTGAAGTAATACATGTCTTGACAAGATAACATATATTCATATGAAAACTTGGCAGACACTGAGATAGGCAGACTTGGATTTGTTACTGAGTTTATAACTATACGCTAATATTGATACGACTCGTATTTGTCTAAATCCAAAGCAATTGTTCCTAACTCAGATAAGATCAGAATTTATACGTAGATACATATAAATTGCGTCAGTTATTTTTCGTTCAAGGAAATCTAATATGGTGCCAAGAATTTAACGCTAGATTAAATAACAAACTGAACGGAATTATGCTATTGTACTGCTAGAGAGATACCATTGAAATTGAGCAAGTTTATTGCAGAAACTTGAGGAAATTAGTATTACTGTTTCTCTAACATGGTAAAACTAGCAAGAGGACATCTTGAAGGATTAAAGCAAAGATCTGTAAGTTGGCATACTGCCCTATTATGCGACTAGTCAGCAAAAGTTAGTAAAATAATGAGAGCATCACTCCACAAGCCATCCAGTTTGACTGTGAAACTTTGCGTACTGTGAGGATTGAATTTTGCTACTTAATATAAGTTTATTCCTGGATGGTAACCATCCAAACTATTTACTACCAACTGCTGTAGGTACCTACTATTAAAAAAAAGTTAATAATCCTCTTTCGTCTTTTCCAATCGATAGGTACAACTTACATCTAGTTAACTATATTACCTTGGATACTAATCGGATAACATAATAGAATATAAAAAAGAACTTACAGCATATAGCAGCATAACATTTTCCATCAAAGCAGACCCGCATCCAAGGAAGGCGACGACCATAATACCAAGAGAGGCAATGAGGATTATGTAGATACCAATAAAGTACTTCTGAAGCTCCAGGATACGCATCCATTCGTTAAATCCAGGCTCGATGCAGATCCATAGACAGAGGGCGAAAATGGACACGCCGAACAACTGAAAAAGAGGAAAATGTTTGAGGTTGAGTGGTTGAGCAATCACATTGGTTTTACACTTCATGCATCCAATTATTATGTTCTTCTCTTATTGAGTTGTTATTGAGAATGGGTTTTTGTAAAGGGATTTATTATTGGACTTTTGATGTCTGGCTATAATTAAGTTAATGTTAAAAGGTTTTTTGTAGTCTACAGTTAAATAAAATAGTAATCAGAAGACCTGAATGTACGTTAACTGTGTATGTTAACTTTTACAGCGATGTAGATGAATTTTTCGACGCCATATTTTAGTTTGCTAATAGTTATAGTTATGTTAGGATTTTAAATAGGTAGTTATTTTAATTTTATCATTTAGGCATATTTCATTTCAATTCCGAAAAACATGTTCTTTTACCATCTTAATTTCTGAATGCGATTGTGTATTTTTCGAAGTACCAAACATCTTTTATTTTCATACTTAATAATGAATGCATAGTTAAAAACTCAGATTATGGCACCCTTTTTTTTTTTTTTTTTTGAGGATGGGAAATTATCAAATAACTTCTCCCGCTCTGGGTGGAGCGGGAGGGCGTGTCAGACTTTTACTGACTAAAACCCACCCGTGTTCCTTCCGTTGCCTGTGTGCCGAGGTCGCGATATCCCTTTCAGACAAACCCGCGACCCCGGCAGGCATTGGCCCTTCCGGACCCCGTCAGTTGGTGCTGACATCTCTTTGAGGCGCGCGTGGAACACAACGCGCCGTCGACCCGGGCCTGGTCCCTATCGGACGGCGAGCTACCCATTGCTCACCGTCCGCAAGCCCGCGCCTACGGTGGCCGGAAGTCGGCTCGCGACTCCCGACGCCCGGGGCGTCTCCTGCGGCGACTAGGGGCGCGAGGGGGCGCATTTTGCCTCTCCCTCGCGCGCTCCGCCTCCTCCTTCGCGAGCATTACTGCTTCGCAGAAGGAGGTGACGGCCTCCCATGCACTCTCGCTCCGGACCATGGCCTGAACCAGGGCCGGACGCGAGAGATCGCCGCCGCCGATCGCCTCCGTGAGGACACGGCGGTGCTCCGCCCAAGCTGGGCAGACCTCCACCGTATGCTCCACCGTGTCCTCCGGGCGATCCACACAGTGGTGACACCCGGGCGTTTCCTCCCGCTTTATCCTGAACAGGAACCTCCCGAAACAACCATGTCCGGTGAGGACCTGTGTCAGGCGGAAGGTGAGGACGCCGTGGCGCCTCTCTAGCCACTCCTCAAAGAGGGGACTTATCGCCACAATTGTGGCGTGCCCAAGATTATGGCACCCTACCATTTGACCCTGCTATACTGACCAGGGGCCATTCAAGTCAAACAAGTTTGCAAACAATGGGCCACTAACATTTCATAGTCACTACTATAGTCCTTAACCCGTTACTTCTGTAGTTCTAAACAATTTGAACACACATTTACTTTAAACTGACCAGTTTAATCATGCCATTAAAATAATGTGACTGAAAGATATTTGGAAAATAACCTCTCAGAAATGTACTAGTTCCTGCTAAGGTAATTTGACGTCCAGGGGTGTGTGTGTTACAAAACTTAACTAATACTCATCCTAATTTACTAATAAAACAAAGATAAAACAAGCAATAGATAAGTTGAGTTCTAAAAGTTTTATAATCTCATTAATGCTGTGAGTGAGTCGTCAAGTTTTATACCAAAGATCTTCAGATGGCAGGATTTCTTATAATAGCTTTGTTTTTGTGTTCGAAATAGCCAGAGATAAAACTGGGGGCTATTGTCTGTGTAATATTTACTCCACCTACATATATTTGTATACAGGATGGAGATGTTGTTTGTAGAAGACAAGACATCGATGTTATCGGAGTTTTCCAGACGTTTTATGGTTTTATACTTCGTGTTCTTCTTAGCTTAGATTGTCGTTTTGTTACCTCATTATTGTATTAATGTCGGTTTATGATATCATAATAAAGTTATTTGTAATAATATTTTGATTCAAAGGACGTAATAAGTTACCATTATAGACGTCAGTAATGATTTACTTCAGAAAAAGTTGTCTATGGGGTAGGGATAATTAAGTTACGTTTTTGACCTATTTTATTTGAATACCAATAAAAGTTTGTTATTGTAAAGACAATGAAAGATTTTTGTCATTCCTTGTAAGTCCCGATATAATAATGCGAAATAAGGACACAGATAAAGTTTTTCACAAATATTTTTTTATCAAGTCGATACTCATTTGAGTCAAACTCTTCATATTTACACCAAGGGTACTCACCGTACGGGAAAAAGACGAAAAGGAAACAGAGGGTGTGTTCAATGGACTGAAAGCAAACGTTTACAGTTGTTTGGTGCATTTGTTTTGTCTCTCTGAACAGAATTCGTCTCGATGTCGTCCCGTCTACTTCTTCCCTACGTTCCATATGTAAGGTTTCGGTCATCCTGTATGTAAAACATTTAGGCGCATCTATTTCGTGCCAAAGTTCGTTCAAACTTTAACAATATTTAACCTTTACGTCACTTCTTTGTTATTTTGTTTGTCTTTGCACTGGGGACATGATGAAATTGGTCGGATACCCAAATATAAGTTGGGCTACTCGAATGAGAAAGGCAAAATTATTATGAATATTCAAACAGAAAAATGTTGACGTTCTTGTGGACCTAAAGTAATTGACTGTCTATTTTCGCGAACATTTTCATTCACCTTTTTGCGCAAACAGAATAAGTTCCGAAATAACTCTACGTAACAACTATTGATATTAGCGAACAGAATTCTTTTGTGAAGAATCGTACAGAGTATTCACATAAAACATGCAAATGGATTCTGATATAAAATATTACTGTAGTATTACTCCAACAATAAAATAATTCAGGGCTAGGTACAGAAGATTAATGAATATGTGTGGATACAAGGAACACTGCGAAGTAAAAGAATATGTACGGGTAAGGATGGTATCTATAGAATCTCCAGGAGCGAGAAATAGGGAACTAGAGCATAACCGCGCGTCATTATACTTTGTCTGCAAAAAGCGCTGTCGAGACAACAGCCCTGTTCGCAATCCATTAGTATCCCGTACCAAATGATGCGGAAAGTTGACTTGTACGTCTGTTGGAAATCATATTATTATAATAGTGAGGCCAATGTGAGCACCATTAGTGCAGTGATACACGCCCGTGATGATTAATTAACATTGCAAATTAAATAACGAGTGAATTTATAAGTTAAATTTATGAGTTGAACGTCGACCAACGACTCACAGACTTGTTTTCGCCCTAATTCTATTGGTATTAGACCAAGACCTATGCTTAATCTAGTATTGTGTTCCAAATTGTAGGAATCATCTTGTAGGACTTGTACGTCTGTTGGAAAAATCATATAATAGTGAGGCTAATGTGAGCACCATTAGTGCAGTAATACACGCCCGTGATGAATAATTAACATTGCAAATTAAATAACAAGTGGTGGGTTAAATTAATGCGATGAATGCCATGAAGCAGTGTATAGATGTAATACATACATCCATAAACTGCTCTATGACTTCTAACGACTCAAGACTTGTTGTTGCCCTCATTCCGGTATTGGACCTGCAGCCTAATTACGTAATGCACAATCAATAATAAATTGAAACAGATTGCTAGTCCATAGCTTCATAAGTTCGAAAAAAAAATCTGTCAATTTTTTTTTCGAACTTATGAATCAATGGACTAGCAATCTGTTTCAATTTATTATTGATCGTGCATTACGTAATTAGGCTGCAGGACCTATCAAGTATTATAATTCTGCCTTCTTAACTGTAGGAATCATTTATACTTTAGACTACTCTTTACTTTGCATCATAATTAGTTCAAAAGTTAGCCTTAAAATAATTTTAATAGCTTTCAAAAAACTAATTAAAGTAACAACTAAAAGAATGCTTGTTCTCATAAACTCGAAGCAACTGCCGCATGAAGCAGAAATTTCCAAAATAGATAAAAAGTCAAGAAAGCTTCTTGATTGTGAAAAGTTTCCCAACGGATTATATCAGCTGCCCCTTTTCTTAACAAAACAAAATTGTTTCTTTATTTTCAGAGCTTGGGTTCTAAATATTATTCTTTAATGCGGATAATCTTTAAAATGTATGCAAGGGACGTGATGGAAAGTGACATGGGATATATACTACTTGCAAGGATAAACAGAGTCAGGGCACAGAAACATGAATTGTAATCCTGATCCATTACAATTCAAGTTTCTTATATTTGAGAACCTGTTCTTTACTATGTAGTTATTCGGTCAATGGGTCGTCTTAGGGGCGGATTTGTAGGAGTTGGAATATACGCATAGGGGCACTATGAGCAGCAAAGAAAACAAATTGAAAAAAGAAAATGTAAACAATTTTTATTTTTTGGTGCTTAAGCAAAGTTATTCAAACAATGCTCGAGTAGCAGGAAAACGTCTCAATTTCGTCTTAAAGTCTTCACGCTAAAACGGCTGAACAGATTTTTTTTTGTATCCCGGTATATATCCCACGGGATCGAAACTTATGCGGGTGAAACCGCGGGGCGCAGCTAGTAATATTATAACTGTGAAAGTGAGTTTGGTTGTTTGTTACGCTTTCACACTAAAACGGCTAAACAGATTTGGATGAAATTTAGTCAAGGTCTACCCTTGACTTGGGGAAGGACATAGGCTACTTTTCAGCCTGGATCACAGACAAAGTCGCGAGCAACAGCTGGTTTTTAATAAATTACGTAGGTATACATTTTGCGACACTACTAACAACTCTAACTTAGAACAAGACAAGACTTTTTTCTTCATCTATCTCAATTGACTCCTACGACTTCCGAATAAATCGCCTAAATATAAGTTTCTGTCCTTCAAAGTTAGGAATCATAATAACAAAAGCATATACTCGGAAAGCAATTCTTTCTTCAGTACTTCGAGTCTCGAAGGTTAATTCGGTTCTTGGGCACTAGTGAACAGTATTATGAATCTAGAAATACGGAGTTCCTTTATGAGGAAACTTTGAGAATGGATTGGTACTACAAAAATGTATGTGACTGAGTAATAAAAGGCAGATAAAAACATTGTACTGAGATGACTCAGTGTTCTTATTATCAATATCATAAAAGTGTTTTGGTGAGATACTTATGATACTTTTTTTTTTGTTCATCTGGGTAGCTCGAACCTAAATTATACATTAATGTAAAAGCTACCTACCCATATTACGCGAATAAAAGACTTTATTTGGGAATCAAGTATAATGTTTCAATTTACGTCTCACCGTTTATTTCTTTAAGGGGGATGCGCTAAGGTAGCCCGCGTGATTCAAATTTTCTTGAGTATTTTCCATTTTGCAGGTCAGTGTCAGGTTGTATGTTGATTAAAATATGATTCGCGACCGTAACAAATATGGCTTTATATAATTATAATCATTATAATCAGCAATACAACTCCATAAGTTAGCATAATTGTCAACTGTCATGATTTCATGAAATAGTCATTCAATGGAATTACATGAACTTAGAGAGTTGTATTGATAATTTTTATGATTATTATTATAATTAAACATTTGATACGGCCGCGAATCATATTTAAATCAACATAGAACATGATACTGACCTGCAAATTGCAAAAAACGTAAGAAAATTTGAATTTCGCGGGCTACCTTGACGCTTTCGCATTAAGATGCAGACTCAAAAGAAAATTCAGGAATTTTAGTTAGTAACATAACTTATCGAATGTAAACGAGGCAAAAGGAGTATGTAAGGATCGTAACAGGGTTCTGTAGTTTCTGCTTACCTCCAAGGCAGAATGGGTGAGTTTAATTATGTATATGTATATGTAACACAACATAACATCACGCCTGTAATCCCAGAAGAGCTAAGCAGAGATGTACACACACATTTCGCCAATAGGGATGTTGACTGGGAAAAAAAAAGTATTCAGTCCGTCAGTCAGATAATAAAAAAATTTAAAATGTTACACACGTATTTTTGATGTGAAACATCTATAGCCGCACGTAAAACCGCGTGCATTGCAGCATTTCTGGCGTGGCGACGCGTCGCCACGCTATATGATGGTATATATATACAGTCTATATGCAGTAGTGTGTACGGTGAGGCGACGAGTCGCCATACGCAGTCGCAATCGACTGTGCGATTCTCTCCCACTCGATCCAGCGTTAAGGGTTGTACAGACCAGCGCGACGCGACGGCGCGACGCGACTCGACAATACAATTTCTAAGAAAACTTCACGGTATAACAATAACCTGTGTCGCGTCGCGCTGTCGCGTCGCGCTAGTGTGAACACAGCTTTAAGCCATGGTGTGTTATGGTCATGAACATATTTAGTTCCTATCACAATCTTTTTGCATATTACTTTTACAAAATAATGTCGATGTTTCACATCTGCCAGGCGTCCCGTACACTCACATTTTTTTTGCATAAAAAAAAAATTATGTTAGTTTAATGTTTAGATAAAACGCATTAAAGTTGGGGAGTGGGGCTCACTATGTCACAAGTCAGTATAAAATCTACCGGGGAGCCAATACGCCATGCCACATTTTAACTCAATGTATTTCCGTAATCTTTTGATTACGTAAAAAAAGAAAAAAATACGTATCCTATATGTTTTAATAATCTACCTGTCGGACAAAAAAACTATTTTAGTCAACTATTATGTTTAAGTCCCTTGTTTAGGAGAAGTTTTATTTAATACTAGCTGCGCCCCGCGGTTTCACCCGCATAAATCTCGATCCCGTGGTAATATCGGTATAAAAGGTTATGGATTCTACGTCCTTTTACAGGTCATGTTCTACCCATGTGCCAAATTTCAGCCAAATCCGTCTATCCGTTCAGCTTGAAAGCGTAACAAACAAAGGAACTCACTTGTGCATTTATAATATTAGTTAGGATTTCCAGTTATTGACCCCCTTATTCATAAACGCTGCTTAAAGTTAAGTAATGATTAGCACCTGTTTAACCATAAATTTTTGACGTTTAAACGTCTTAACTTTTAGCAACATTTATGAATAAGGGTGTGAATATTTTGGATCCCAAAAGGTAGAATGATTTTGAACTCCACCCCTGGCAATGCCCAACAGGAAGTAAAAGTTTGTATCGTAACGAAATAACGGACGACAGTCAGTTGTTTCAAAAACAAAACATTTTCACTGACAAATCTTTTTTTAGACAGCTGGCTGTCATCGAAACATTTTTTCTGATTTTGTACTACACGCGACACTCAATTTTCCTGTCGGTTTCAAAATAGGAAAGCTCAGGATTTGCAGGTACACTGCTACAAGATTTTTTTGGCGCTCGATTGGCGGTGACAGGGGTCGCGCTGTTGGTGAACATTTGTAATTATTGTTATAGTTAATTGATTCAGGCTTGGCTTTGCGGAAATCCATTATAAAATACAATAGACGACGTATATTTAGTAACTTATACACGTAACTTTTCTTAAGGAGTCATAAAGAACCCTGTAAGAAATCGACACGTGTTTCACCTCTCAACGAGGCATCCTCAGGATGACGACTGACTTGTTGTGAACCCGGACACGACGTGTTGCCACGTCAAACTTCGAGAGCAGTATCGTCGTCTATTGTGTTTATTAATTATTGTTATGTGAAATGTATGGAAAAATCCACACAAGTCATGGCCCCATGACCTTCCGGTGCATTGAAAATGACTTTATTTCATTAAGGCACTTAAAAATCAGAGGTGTCTCCGAAATGGGTAAAGAATTTAAAGGGCTTCAAAATGATTTCATTTTTTTTATTTCATTATTTTGAAGCCCTTTAAATTCTCCAGGATATTTAATTTAATTTTAACGATATCTCTTTTCATTTTTGAGAAATTTTAAGAATCTTTAAAAAAAAACCAAAAGAAACAGTTTTTTTTTTTGGGACTTTCGTTATGAGTTTTTAAATATAAAAAAATATATATAAAGGTTACAAAACGGTAAAAAATTTACGATTTCTTAAATTAAAATAATATGTAAACATTTTTTTTTTTTTTGTTTTGTTATTAGCCCTTTCAGTAACGCATCTTTTGATACCAGTTTCTTTTCTCTATCTTAATAATTGAGGACGCTAGCCCGCGGTCCCATTTTTCTTGAAAACGAGTACTAAAGCGATCGAAAAAGCATTTTCAATGCTAAAACAAGATGATGGCGTTGATTCCGATTTTGGCCACACGCTCAACGAACATGTAGCGCTGTAGATACGATTATGATGATGTCATGCGATGACAAGTTAGGTTACCACCATGTTGGATGTCCACTACAAACGGAGATAAAGAAGTACTTAACTTGATGATTAACCATTATGACTGATTAGTTTAGAAAGTGTTTCTTATATTTACTTTGGCTAGAAAAGTTTTATTTTTTAATGTTTAGGAAAGAAGGTCTTCATTTGAAGATCAAACTTACTCTCAAAAAAAAAAAAGGTTAATTAGCTGGTTGCTTTTGACTGTTTTTTTTTACTAAAACAGTTACAGCTAAACCGCCTTCCAAAAAATCACCTGAAATAAACATTTAAAAAACAGTCATTTATTTCTGAAAATATTACCTACTACAGTCGACCGAGATCACGGTATGGCAATAAACTTTGAAACGATGTAAATTTCACATTATTTATATTCATTTAGCTACAAACGAATTCAGTTATACATTTTGTAATCGCGCCAGAACTACGTCTGGTTTTTACTCTTTTTAGAGAGTAAAAAGACGCTGTTTTTTGAAACGTTAAAAATTTATAGGGTCGTAAAAACTCACGCGGTGCTCGTTTCCATGCCAGAAGTGGAATCTAGGTACAAATATGACGTTACAGCGTAACTTATCTGAGAACCTAAGTGATGTGCTGAGAATTATGGCGCTGTTACTATCAATTTCTGTAGGCTGTGTGCCAATAATTGAGTGCTGTGTAGCACTTTGAAACAAATGAGTTTACAGATTCGTTCGTAGCTATTACATACCTATGATAATATTATGTATTAATTTCTGAGAAGTTTCTACGTATAAATATGTTGGTATCGGTTGATTATCATGGATGATTCAACTTCTTAAATAAACACTGGTGGCCATGTTATCTGCCTTTGTATTCTTGAGCACTATCGTTTAGAGATCTAAACAGATCGTGTTGCTCCTTAATCTATCTTAAAAAACGAATCTTATATTATAGCACTCTGTTTAAAGCAATATAAAATCTCCCACTCAACAGCTAAAAAATACACTGTATTATGGAAAAAATCTGAATCCATTTCACAAATATTAATCTTCGGAAAACCAAACATGAAAAATATAGCCCGTCGCGTTTCCGTTCCCACTGAATATTACGTCTCCAATTTTTCGCCTACGCTTAACTACAACCCAGCTCAAACCTTTTTAGAGCGAAAAAACTATTATTTCGGTCGCAGTGTCCCGGTTTTCCACGGTAACAGCCGTCAGTCCCGGTTCCCATTGTATCTCCTTCGAGACACCTGCAAAGCTGGAATAATAAAGAGTTTTACAACGTTTCAAAATGGGACTTTTTCTCGCAATTCAACCGCAACGTGCACTTAAGGGATTTGAATATCTTATATGGTACGTTTTATCTGTTCCACGCAAGTCCCCGCTGAATGAATTCGTCTCAGCTTTTTAAGTTCCTAAACAATTCCTTTAACGTTTGGGTAAGTCAAATCGGCAATAGTATTCATTGATAGTTTAGTCCGTGTAAATATTTGATGCTTCGAAACCGAAATGAAATGTTTCTCGAGAAAAGAATTTTCAATACTGCTGGTACAACAAGGACATGTAAAAACAAAAAACGAAAAATATAATAAGCGTGAACATTCTTTCGTGCAGTCAAAGCATTGTTTTGTTCCACGCCCGCGCAGTTTTTAAACTAATAAAACGAAAATTCTGAACGAGCTTTATTGGTTTATCTATCTATCAAAACAATAAAAACTATTCCACTGGTATATATTAAAATGTAGGAACTCGCAAAATGGCTTTTTTTTTATGAGTGGAGTGGTTTGTAGATTTTTATTGCGTACCCCACTAAAGCGACCTATTGCTGTTGCCGCGATTTTAAATAAAAATATTCGAAACAGGTTATCTATTAAGTTTTTTCAGAAATATTAATTTTATTATACTCTCGGATTAGCATAACGTCGGGAAACGTAACCCCTTCACATAAGACTTAAACTATCACAAGCAAACTATGGGTAGGCTTGAAAACCCTGCTCCTTAAGAGGCTGACATCAGCTAAAGCACAGTCATTGTACGATTTCATAGAAAATAAAAAGAAGAGGGATGACACAATGGTAATTTATTGCAAAAATATGAAACAATTATCTATTTGCAAAAAATCTATTGATTGGACTACAAAATTAAAACACTATGTTGCTTGTAATAATCTGACAAAAAATCTGAATGATTGCATATGGTTTTAATCGATAAAAGATTTTTTTTCTATCGTATTAAATTAGTTGTATTATGTTTTCAACACACTATCTAACAAGCATAATGTCCTGAAAGATATAAAATATTTTTCTGATTATGTTTACTGCAGTGGATCATAATTATACTACTTTAAGGTATTATAAAACTTGCGTTTAGCTCCTGTAGGCCCCTTAAGGAAAACCTGAATGACAGTATTGTTATAATATCTTTTGTCCCTCTCAATTGCATAACAATAAGTTGAGTTTCTCCTACCATTCATACCTATTTAGTTTATTTTAACTCTATGCGTTGTTATTAAGTAACATGGAGAATGATACATAAATGCAGTGTATCTAAACTGTCATTTACATCAAAATATATCAAAGGAATGTAATATCTATTTAGAAAACATCTCGAAATTGAAGTTCCCTACAAATTAGTGAAATAAGTGTACCTTTGTAGTACTGAAATAAGTTGAGCAGAAAATTCTAGGAGCAAGTTCTGCTTTCCGTCTCCCGGTTCGCGTACGGCTTTTAATTTGTCTGTCGTTACGGCAACTTTTATTACATACTTCCCTATTTGTTTGGACATTTCGTGTTCCTACTACTCAGAAGTGTAATATAAGTTCGTTTTTGAAGGGTCTGATTTCGTTTAATCAAAAAGTGTCTGTCTGATGGCTCTGGACTCGTACTCACGTAAAATCTTTTGTTTAATTGGTTTTTTTTTCGGTGTATCTAGGAGTGCTTTATGAATTAGCTTAGTGATCTAGCATTTTCTTTATCCGCTGACCTCTTTTAAAAGAGTCAAAAGGAAATTAAAGCTCTGGTCACACTGAAGCAAATCCAACGCGGGCCGCGTGACGCGACTGCGTGCCTCGATTGTCATAATGATTAGGACGTGATGCAACTATTCGCGCTATTTTAAACCAAATTTCGTTCCGCATCCCGCACAGAATTCGCTTCAGTTTGGCCAGAGCTGTAAGCTGATGACGACACGGGGTCATCATTTGTGGAACAAAGATACAAAGTATTGCAATGTTATATTCTTTGTATCCCTTCAATAAATCGTTCACCCTTTCTTTTGGCTTCGGTTCGTAGACCATTGTACGTAGTCAGATGTAGTCAGTACTTCGACACTGACTGATGTGTTTTTAGTTAACCAAAACTGCAATTTGTAACTGTTTCAAAAGTTAAACGTTAGGATTTTATTTTTTGTGGTTGTTAACTGCGATTTAGTTCGCGTTATGGTTTAAATTATTTTATTCTGATTTCAGCTGCAAACATTTAAAATAGTTTTGCTTGCAAAAATTGTGAATGTTCAAATTATCGTTCTGTATACCAGGAACTCATTAAATCTCTCAATAAGAAACTATTATAGTTGTACTATTTGATGCTTGATTTGACTCTTGAAATTGAATGACTGTAAAAGGTAGAATTTTCATGATTTTCATTTTCATTAAGGAACGTAGAAGAAATAACCCAATTTTTAACAAAATTTTATTGATGAGAGATTACGTAACATATTGTTTTTGTAAAGTTGTGAATTTATCTTTGCACTGAACGTAAACACTAGATTTTCTAGTGAAGTATGTTATAGCGTATTTATTTTGTATCGGTCAGTTTGTGGTTTTTTGCTTAATATTCTACTAACTAATACAAAATAAACACTACGAACTAAGCCCAAAATGTTACTTAAATCTAATAATTTGTTACAATATTGGATTTGGGTAGAAACAAACTGTTCAGCTGTATGTAAACAGATGATAAAGTTAATAATTCCTGGGGCAGTAAGTACGTATCGTTTATTTTGTAGTTAACAATTTACACTAAAAACAAATATTATCTCTATAATGATTTTATATAACTCAGACCCAACCGCTAGCAATAGCAGCCCGTAGTTTGGATTCGTGTAAAAACCGGCCAAGTGTGAGTCGGATTCGCACACAAAGGGTTCCGTACCACCGTACATTATTTAGCAAAAAAATGAAAATACTAAACGAAGAATATTATTATTTTTCATCTTAATGAAAATCGCAAAGATAAATTTATATTTCATAATTATACTATGAATTACAAAGTTGTTTTGCAGTTGCATAAAATCACCCATATTTAAATAAATACCGTATGAATCGGCAGTTTTAGTATTTTCTGATTATATGTTTATATATGGTACATGACATACAGAAGTTTAAAATTCTTAACTTGTTTAGTTGTTAAGATAGAGCTCGTATAAAAATGGTCTAAAACTGACAACTGTTTGAAGATAAAAAAAATAAAAATTATACTTGTTCTCTACTCGATGAGCTCTAGACAATGACATGGTTTTTTTTTTTCAAAATCTATAATTTATTGTATGGAGACCCCCTTTAATTTTTACTATTTATTATTTGTTGTTATAGGCAATAAAAATGCATAGTCTGTGGAATTTTCAACTGTCTACCTATTATGGTTCATGAGATCTCATGTCAGCTCGCTGACAGACAGACAGACGGACAGCGGAGGCTTAGTAATAGGGTTCCGTTTGACACCTTTCGGGTACGGAACCCTAAATATGAATGTACTATAGGTACCTCTGCTACGTTATGTTATGTGTTTGATATTTCCATCCATATCTTGTAAAATTAAAGGATTTTAGTCCTTTAATTTTACACACAAGGATTAATAAAACGATTACAAAATTTCAGACTTCAGCTTCAACCGTATGAAACATAACCTTTCAATACAAAACCCATCTATAGTCCGCGGCAGCACTGAAGTCATTTTGACGCGACGCTAGTGTCTATGTCATTGCATCAAATTGCATTTAAAGAATGTAGTTCCACAATTTTCCACCGGACTTCAGTAACCGCCGGACTAATAAAACAAACGAAACACAAAAACTACATCCATCCCTTTCCTACACCAGCAAATCTTATAACCTTACATCATATAGACATTTAATTAATTCAGAGAAATATAATTAAAGCAAATCTTATATCCCAAGCAAGCTATGAACTATTTATTTAACGTTTTAATTAATATCGCCGTTTTATATACATAAAAGGAGTTACGAGCTAAGAAAATGAGACGAAGCAAAGACTTGACGTGTTTATCCAATAGGAAGCGATTATATAAAGCGTCTTGGAAAATGTTTTACTTCCGCGTTTCAAGAACACTGTATTGAACGTGTTAATGAAATAATGTTCTTGTTGGTGGTGAGAATGCTTTGATTTTTGACGTAGGGAAGTAATGAGGTTGTTGGGATTTGTTGCCCAGTTTTTGTACACGCTTACATGATAGCTCACTCCGTAAAGATACTAGACGTTATTAAATTATCACTGTATTTCTGTCGGTTGTTTGAAATTTTCAGGTACAGACTTTGTGCTTTGACTTATCACAACGTCCGCTCTAATATCAGACAGAGGCTTCTTCAACTTACATCCCACAAATAACGCCTTTAAATAATAGTTATTATGGTAATAGGGAAGATCCCTGGGTAAAAAAAATTAAATTCCAATTAGTCCGTCAGTCAGATAGTAAAAAAATATTAGACACGTATTTTTGGCTTTATCATATTAATAAAACATTACTTAGATAAAACGCATTTTAAGTTGGAGAGTGGGGGTCGCTACGTCACAAGTAAGTATAAAATCTACATACTCGTGACGTCATGGCACATTTTAACTAAATAAATGTATCGCCGTAATCTTTAGATTACGTAAAAAAAGAACAAAATACGTGTCCAATACTTTTTAATAATCTCCATGACGGACTAAAAAAAATTAAGTCATCATCCTTCCAGTCATTAATAATAAAAAAATGTTCTATTAGTTGATCCACTAGTTCCTTTTCTTTCAGTTAACATCTAACTGACCATGATTTCCAGACTTTCCACGAGTTATTTTTTATTTTTATTTTAAGCTAATTCAATCTTAAATTAACTTAGATACAAAAAAATACACCAGCGTTGTATCTCTCTACTCGGTAAAGGTCTGCATTTAAAGATAGAATCTCCCTCTAAAACGAACGGTCCTGATTTACTAATAGCATCGCACAGCAATCAGATGTGCTATTTGCGATACCAATCTGACTGCCAAGAGGAGCCGGATATTACAAAACAGAACATCTATATACCTACCTACTACGATATTTGTTGCTTTTCACAGGGGCTAAATACGGTGCAAGATGGGACCATGACATTTGCAAGGCTATTCATTTAATAAACGCAAAATATTTCTGAAAGAAACCTGACGTTTTAAGTAGGCACTAGTACGCTAAGGATTCAGCATTTTATTTTGATGTGTATATTAACTATTATGTTAGTAACATAACATCATGGCTGGGGTTACAGCTGTGATGTAGGGTCTGGCAGAAGTGTACCTATATAACACACACATTTCGTCTTTTCGCAATTCGATTTTGCATTATATAACTATATGTTAAATTTAAAAAAGGAAGAAAAGACATCTTTTTGAAAATTTGCAGGCTTTCTGAGGAGTAGGTTCATCTTGTGCAGTAGTCCTGCAACCAAAATGTTTGTCTCATATAGAGATCGAACCAATACTTTTCCCAAATAATAAAAACATTGTGACACGCGGATCCGCAGCAGTGACAAGTAACAAAATCTAACATTCTTGCAATATCTAGGACGAACTTTAATAGCTTATTCCGCTGTATTTAACGCAGATAGATGCATTCAGCAATTTCGTATGTTAATAGACACTATTACATAGTACGTAAGTGCTGAACAATTGAGTTAAACTGAAGCCGTTTATGTAATTTACAATCTTCGTCTTCATTCAAGCTTTTGTTCACTGCTTTGCTTGAAAGACTTGGTAGATTCTAGTTCTGTTTTCGCACTATAAAGGTACCATTCCGTACCCGACTGCAGGAGACAACAGCAGGTGACGTGTCACCGCGACACGACAGGTTTCTATGAATTTCTATAATATACCTTCCGTAGCTAGCGACACGTCGTTGGCAGCTACGGGCCAGTATCAGGCGACACGTCCGACCCGAACGCAGACCAGTAGTGCCGCCAACGCTCGAGCGATAACAGGTTTTTCTATCTTCTATCTACCGACTGGAATACGTGCTGCTGCTGCCTGCGGTCGGGTACGAAATGATGCCTTAAGAATTCAGTGTTTCTGACTTTCATGTCGTGTCGTGTCAATCCCTTTCAAAGAGTTTCGTATTTCTACAACAACTTTCAACAGCATTGACATAAGCGTTGACATAAGCTTTTTGGTAGCCTATAGACAAACTAACCTTCTATACAATGGTATAGAAGGTTACTTTGGCTATACCCTCTAATACCACATCAGAAGATGCATTATAAGAAACGGGATGATGATCCAGCGTACCCTGAATGGCCAGCCCAGGTACTTTGTTGACCTGAATGACTTTTAATAGTCTCATTTTGGTTCATACGATATCAAAACGAAAAAGATTCTTAAATCAGCCACGGTAGCAATGACACCAAAGAGCTCCTCAGACATTTTAAAGTATTCAAACTGACCTGTCACGACCAAACGCAAGACCAAGTTCCAGAAAATTAATTGGTAATGTTCCAAATTGCACAAGTTTGCATCAAGAATTTGAAAGTGACTAAACTCATAAATGTGGGATGATAGTGTGCGTTGCCTTAAAGGTAAGTTTAGCTCAGAGCGTACAATTGAGAAACTTTGGGTGTAATAAATAAACTCAACGGCTATACATGGTGTAATTGAAATAACTCTGAAAAGGAATTTAAGAAAGAGCAACTTTTACGATGGGACCAACCCTGAAATCGCGAAAGAAGACCTTTTCAATTACCTTGTAGACGGGCTCAGTGTCTGAATGATTTGCGTCTGTCACTCACTCAATTAACTGATCCAATTAAGTCTGTTAACGTAATTAGTGCTCCATGCCAAAATTGGCAAAAAGAACCATCGTTTACTGAATGCCTACAGAGTGTCGAGTCTTCAGCTAAACGAAAAACAAATCAAGCTCCCTACATAAACAAAATTCACCACCAATCAAAAACCGAGAACAAATCACGCTTGCATTCGTCTTGGCTCAAATCCAGAAGTCAATTATTCGATACGAAGTGAGTAACTTCGGCAATTATTTCTCAATGCAAGAACACCTTAACGAGTGCTCAGGTGCGATTCGAGTGACTCTTGAAGCCGCGACCCGCAGTTTTTGGCGCTGGTTCCCAGTTCCACTCCAATTTATAGTGAACAGCTCGGGTGATTAACGTGCAGCTGAAGTGATGCAGATGTTTATTGTTTTATGTAAGGGCTGCTGTTTTTATTGAATATGGAAAAGGGGAGAAAATGGAGGACTTTCCATTTTGAAAATTTTAGTCTGACTGGAATTTCGTCTGGCAAAATCATACCTTCGTCTTCGCTGAGTAGTTCTGCGAAGTCCTTGACTTACAGGGGTGCTTTTTATTAAATTAGGCAAGGGGAAAAAAGGAATCTTTTCATAAATTCGTATATTTTATTCTGACTGGATTTATCTTTTGATATGCTTCGCTAGAGTATTTCTGTGAACCCCTTGACGTGTACAATGTTTGGCACTTTTTGGTAAATTGCATGTTGTGGTTTTATATTACTAAGGAAATTGTATCAAGACGATAAGAAAAAAAAAGCACTTTTGCATTATTCTTATTTAATAGAGCTATGTTATAATCCCAGTATTTTTAATTTTTACTAGTCACAGAATAGGCTAAGGATGATTGCCACTGAGTTTCATAATTCACCTTTGGAAAATTCTTGTTACAATACCTACTTAAAACATAGTCATTATTTTTAGAAATAATTTTGTGTGTTAGTCCAGACCACTTGAAACAAAAAAAACGATTTTTACCATATTCAAACGCCCACTTACTCAATTAAGTCGAGTGTTTATTTTTCATAGTGGGACATTAAAAGGGCTTTCATATAACATTTTTATCATTTCTGTCAGACATTGAACTAGATCCTAGACAAAATAAATCCTAGACATTACTGTTATAGTTTTACTTGACCTTCTAAGCCTTAATGGTCAATATCGAAAGTCAAACGAAGGAATCAGACTGAATAACAAGATTATGGTGTCCAATTGAATCAGCTAATAAATGTCTTTGATTAATTTTGCCCGCTGTATCTTTTCATTATTTGTTATTAACACAGCATTATTTATTTTCCACCCTAATGTAGGTACAATTTAGGGTCTTGAGTTTGCTAGCGCTACTGCCGACCTTGTTGAAGTCCTGGGTTCGATTTCCAGGTCGGGCGAAGTGTTGTGGTTTTTTCTCTTAGGAATTTCTCAGTAGCAGTCCAAAGTCTGAATGTGTGCCCGATTGATAAAGATAAAGATCATTTATTTGTCCAAAACATGAGTATACAGACAGATGGCATGCAAGATGTTACAATTTAATTATATTACAGTCGTGTTTTGTCCTGAACAAATATAATTAGGTAATTTATTACATTTAATCAAATAATTATAAATTTATCCATTATACAAATGATTAAAAAATTTAAATATACAACAGAATAGTGTCAACAACACATAATATATAATAAAATTTGTCAATTGAATTAGGAATACACAATAACAAGAATAAGATTAATTTATCATTCAGAAATTCGTCAGTGCTGCAGTATGCTTTCTCCCCTACGTGAGACAAATTGGGGCGTACTGTAAGTACACCTCTGGCTATCTCTTCGGGGAAATAGGCATGATGTCATGTTATGTTATTCACAAAGATTTTAAGAGTTATTATTTCTTTCGTAGCTTGGGTTGTCCCACTGACGGTCTCTTCCTTTAGAAAGCAAGATAATACGACTGCTATCCACCCTCACTACTCCTAACTAATTATCGACAAGTTTATTAATAGGTCCCCAAGAACACGGCCCAGTATCAATACATTGAAAACAAATCAATTCGCCCTATTCAGACCCTTTGGGCTACACATCTTACGCAATATTATTTGATCTCATTAATTAAGAGGGCTCAATGCCCCTCGTGTTAAGAGCAAGTTGTGGATTGCTAAGTTGCAAGTACCATAGACTATATAGGAAATCTATGTAGAAGGGTACCTCTTGAACTTTCCGTTGTGCGTGTGTCAATGTCACTGGCACCTACTGCTAAGTTTAACCGCTTCTGTGGTCTAGTGGTTAGACCACCGGTCTCAGACCCAGTGAGGGCAGAATTTTTTGCTCGGTTTGATTGGTGGTAGGGCTTGTTCTAAGTCCACCTGGCTAGCTACCACCATTTTATCGAAGTCTGTCGCCATAACAACAATGTTAACAGCATTGTTGTGTTTTGGCAGTTAGAGGTAAGATAGCCAGTTCCGCCGTGAGGATTTCGGGTGAAGTTCGCTTCCACTTTCGACCTGATCGTCACTTACCATCAGGTGAGATGCAGGTCAAAAGCTACCAAGTTGTGGTAAAAAAAAAAATTAGATCGGGTTTTCATGGACAACGGTGCCGCCAGGTTACCTAGAACATCACTAGTAACCGCAATTTGACGTCGAATGACATCATGAAAATGTCATGTCTCGTACTAAGTTGGTGTGGTTCCATAGAAAGAGTTATTTGAGGGAGTAGTCAAACACCGGAGCCATCATTTTCATGACGGTGGTCATGACATTGTGTTCGCATCCACTGCTGTCTGACGAAACCTAAGCCTTAGCCACCACCACGGTTTGACCCACGTTCGCAGTGCGAGCGAACCGACTTCAGCCACGACTCACGAGTGTCGGAACAATCCTTACTCGAACGTTTTATACGCCAGGAACAGATTACTGTACATCGCAATTTTGACCACCGCATCCAGAGACCAGCCAGTCTATTCTGAAAAATCACACCGTCAAAACTTAGGTGAAGTGAGTTTGATGTGAGCTGCCATGTCATTGCACCTAATGCTAGGGATTGACACTATTGACAGCTCACTTCACCTCACTCTTAACGGTGAGAATTTTACAGAATGGATCGACAGGTGCAATGACAACTCACTTTAATTAAACTCATTTCACCTAAGTTTTCACGGTGCTGTAATTCCACCTGATACAAGGATTGACACTGTTGACAGCTCACTTCACCTAAGTTCTCACGGTGAGTTTTTTACAGAATAGCACTACAGGAGTTTCTCTTCTACCCATGCTTATTCTATGCAAGTACTTGCAAGTCCAAGATTTAGTGCGGACGCCCTCGCCACGTGTCGCTAATGTCTGTTCCTTGCCACTAACTTTACTACTTGTATAAATTATAAACACGATGAGCTTGTGGTATGATTTTGACAGTTCTGTGGTGGTGGCAAATAGTTTTAAGTCGAGGGAGGATTTAGTGCAACAACTTCCAATGTTGCTGGATATTTGGGAAGATTCATAAAGGGTAGTTTCAAACTTTTTGTAGTTGTAATTAAAATTAAAATAATGATGATGGTGTTTTAATGATGTTGAAATAGACCTCGAAAAGGTTTAAGAAAAAATGTATAAATAACTTTAGATTAAGTAATTAGTTTATTACCTTACTACCGCAGTGATAGCCTAGTGTTATAACCGTCAGACTGCCAAATCATAAGTCTCGAGGTCGAACCCAAGGCACGCACATCAGAATTTTCGGATTCATGTGCGTATTATATAATTATCACTTGCTTCATAAACGGTGAAGAAAAACATCGTGAGGAAACCGGCATGCCTGAGAGATATTTCTCGACGGCATGTGAACCCAAGTCACCCATGGGCGGCTTTTAAACTCTGACACCAGGTTAGTCACTAACCACACGTACAGAAAAAGACTATTAATAGGTTCCCAAAATAGTTATCTTAAAACAGCGAATAAAAATATAGTTCCCCAAAAGTATTTAGATTCTTATACATAATAGACGTAAAGTATATTAGGGTAAGTTTGGCAATACTGGCGCAGAATAAAATGGCACAGAATTTGATTCGTACAGTATTATCCCAGCGCCGAACTTACCTCAACATACCTCTTATCTACAATAGCATGTAGGAAAAACATTTTAATGAAACTATCCACAATAAGCGGAAACTAAACATTAATCATCCTCTTCGTAAGATAAAATTCTAACCAGGAACTTTCAAAACGGAAGCAATACCATTACAAAAACACCAGTCACATACAAATTCTTTATGAAACTCATGAATCATTGCGTATGACTGCATAGTATCTGCTCGTACTTGGAAAACAGGACAGGCCGCTTATCAGGCGCTGATAACGCATTCTTTGAACAGGCCCTTTATTTTAGGTTAGGTGTTGATATCGCGCTGTAATCAATAACGTGAATTAAAAATTTCATGTATTTGGAACATAAAAATATAAGCGCAAGTATTTTAAAATACGTACCGATATATTATTTATTTAGGATATAATTGTTTTTCAATAAATAAGCTAGGTAAATATCGAAATATTACATGAAGTTCAGTAGGCAATTCAACAGGTTGCAAAAAACGGTCGAATAAAAAAAAACTCCAAAATAATGTTTTTTTTTTTTGTTTAAATCCTTTGCCAATCGTAAATTATATTGAAACCTGTAAAATATATACCCTGAGAGATTTCAACCAAAACATGATTTTTGCTATAAAAACATATTATTAAACCTAAAAATATTCCATATAGCTAGATATTACTAGTAAAAATACAACCTTTTAGATACAAGGACAACATGGCGGACGCTTTAGGTCACTATAATCTGGATTAAATTCATTGACAAACGGCTTTCATCTGTTTTGTCAAATTTAATTTAATATGTGAAATTAGTAACAGAAACTGTATGTATATGTAGATAACATTCGATATGATATCATAGATCAAAATACTCACTCTGTAGTAAGCGAAAACAAAAGAGATGGTAGGTAATATTTTGTGTGTAAGACATATACACACATACATACAACACACACACTCATGCATACACACATACATATTTGTACAAATCGGTAAAATAAATGTGCATTATGCTAAAGTTATTTTGTCGAAAGCCACAGTGAAACTATCTTTAGCAATATTACAGAATTCTAAATTAACAATAAGTAAAATTATAATTTTGTAAAATTATAAAATGCATATGCGAGTTCCAAAACAGTGCTATGGTCTTTGTTCATTATTGTATAGTTTACTATATAGTTATTAGGTAGTGTACATTGCTTACACACTGTCTCGTTCATAAATAATTAAAAACAAATGACTGTATTCATAATTAAAACTTATCGCGTGTAGCCCTATAAAATATATGAGTCATAAAGCCCTGTTTACACATTACTAAACGGTGCATGAAAAATAGGACTAGCAATATTGAACAAGTTGCTCGCGTGCTAATCGGTGGCCATCGCAGTGACTGAAATACATAATTGAATGATAACCAAACGTGAAACTTTTTATCTAGAAATTGCCGCTACAGTTGTCCTAATTAAGTTTAGTACAGGCTTCGTACAATAGTTTAGAATACAAGTATTTCACAATAGGTTCCCATTTCAAATTCTCAGTATTTGATTTCCCATTAGTGAATTTCCATTGTGAGTCATACGAGTATATCAAAGCACGCTCACTCACTAAACAAAAGTGACATGAAATAAAAGAACCAAATTTTTTTATACTATGTAGTAACGTACTATTGACGTAACGTTCACAAATCGACACCAGAAGTAATTTCCAAACACGATTCGAGAAAATGAAACGGAAGGTCGAACGTTTTCAATTTGCGCAATACTCACCCACAATACGACGTTGAAGCAAAACAATGTGTACTTGATACAATAGATCTGGGATTCCAGTTTGCCCACCGCTGGGCCCTTACCCTCGCCCCTACCAGCTCCGGCCATCTCACTTCAAAAACACTTAACACCACAAACAAATTTATAATCAGACACTAAAACAGTGTTGTCCACTCACTGTCTCGATCGAATCGTAACTGCTAACTTATCAGACCAGGTTAGCTAGGTTATCTATGTTTGCTAAGATAAAAACGTACGAAAAGATAATACGGTATGAATTGCCACACCTGTATTGTTGGGCACGCAAGCGTTCGTCATTGTCAGTAGGCTAAGCAAATTTGTACGTTGTAGTCATTTGTAGGCACATCATAGAATCGACCATTCTTTTTTCCATTTCTTCAACTTCAATTTTCTCTCAAGAGGCAATATGTAGTCAAAATCTAGTAGATGAATAGACATTTTTTTCTTGAATAAATAAGCGTCTTTCTATATTCATATGAGAGAACGATCTCGGCCATTTGAATATTCTTATTGTATCCTCATTCGTAGCGATTCTTTCCTTCGCGGTAATTTTATAAGGGTACCCGGCCACGCTTATATATCAAGTCCACCGATATGGGATTCGACCGAAACGTGTTCGAAATCCGATAAACGGATTCAAACTATATACGAAATGGAAGCGGCCGGTATAAGCTGTAAATATAAATAAGGAAGATCTACTACGTTTTAGAAAACCCCCACGCACGAAACGTTCACCGTAAATCTTACACTTGCAATGATATAAATTTAAGCATTCTCGTACTGTATTCTACAAGTACGACTTCCGAAAATACTTTTCGAGACATTCACTTGAAAAGATTGACAAAAGTGAAAATTCTGCAGTCGCCTGGTGAACAATATTCTACGAAGCGAAGATGAAATTTCTTTGTTTAAGAAATATCGTAAAACAAATTTTAAATAAGACACAAAAAGCAAAATCCGGTTTGGCATGTTATTTGGCTTGGAGACAAAACTAAAATTGAGAAAACATTTTCGTTTTCATTTATTTTGCAAGACCTCTTCGCCTATCTCATTTAAGTAGGAATGTAGAACAAAAACTTTTTGTGTTTAAATGATAAATAAAAATCTTTTTAGTTCTTCTCATCAAATGAACTCAGAACGCAATAAAGAATACCTACGTATATAAATAATAAAAAGGATACTGCCAAAACTTAAAAATCCGGTAAATATAAAACGAAATCCGAGAAGAAAATGAACAATTCTTTGACAGCACTCAGCGTGTCTATAAAACTTGAGTTAGCAAAATTTGGAATCGCTCGTAAAAACAGAAGTTCGGAAGACAGCGAAAATAAAACATTTTATCGCGTTTCCAACAACAAACACATTTACCGCTGACTGTTTCCACCGTGTAAACAACGTGATGATACTGCACAAACAGACAAATGCACGATCATTGTTTCAACGCCACCCTTAATACACAAACCAAGAAAAAGAAAGTCAGCGGTTAGTAGAACGTTTAGTTTCGTGGTAACATTAATTTCACAAATTTCATCGTTTAACGTTTAAGCTTCACCATTAGCTGAACCGTCTTAATCTTCATCAAGATAAAAGTGAATCCCTACATCCGCATGTATTTTCCAAAATAAGTTTCCACCGCACCGTCATGAATATTGAAAATCGTCTGATCCTAGGTAACTTGAGCCAAATCGGTTTTGAATGAGAGTTGCACGCAAACTTTTTCTTACCAATACTTGGCACAGAAAACGGTTTTGGAAATGGGGTAATAACATAAAGGCGATATAAAAATATACCCGCCTTAATCGTAATGATCATTTGTCTGTTCGTTGTTTACACAACCGCGAGGAAACACGGAATTCTCACTTTTCCGTTCGAGACTGGGGTCCATTTCCTCACCATAACAACGAACGTCGCGGCGGAAGGCGCCCGTAGCTTATATGAATTCTCCTACAGCGACATAATGTACAGCGCCCAATGTAAGCAAGTCTCCCCCACCCTCCTCTTTATCAAGACTAACAGACGACATAGGAAAATTATCGCCATCTTCAAAGCTCTAGTTAAAATTGACGTCTTTGTAAAGAAACATATAAGACTGTACTGTTATCGGTTCATTTGCTACCGTAATAAGTTGTGATCCTCCGACGTTTGATAGGTTTCTTATTGAAGGAAATGTCAATATCTGACGTGAATATATTCTTGCGACTTTGTCACACCAATCTGTACCAAATGTAATAATAAAATGTTTCGTATATTTTCCTGTACATTCACAGTAGCGAGATCATTTTACATTTTGTGACAATGTCCAGTGAAACGTAATGTACTTTTGACACTTGGCTAATGAAGATTAAACCTTTCCTGTGTTTAGAACTTTGCTTTAATGAGGGTATAAAATAATTAAAAACGTAATTATGAATTGGGGCGATCAGGGGAAGTGTCCGAATAAATGTAATTAATATTAATCTGTGTTTCGCATCCTTTTAAACGTAAACTGACACTGATATTTTAGGCTTCTTTAATCACCATTCCTAAGCATTAAGCTAATATTTATAACGCGCTTCTGTTTTTTTATATCGATGTGATCATGATTCACAAGTTAGTTTCACTTTCAAGATAAACATTTGATCGTACAAAAAATGAGGATAACATTTTACTAACCGCCATCTTTGACACACAACCTACCGAGATATCTCAGGAATTGTTATTGCAGACAATTTGATGCAGACTATTAAAATAGTTTGCTCAAACGTTGGAAACTGCCCGTATTTGATCCAACTGAACCTCGGAGAAGTGTGTCAAAGAACTAATAGACATTGAATCGAGCACATTCTTCCACACGTTCGGACAAGGGCTAATATCCGGTGAGGAATGTTTATAGTCAACAAACATGGACTTAGTGCAAACAGATCCGACCCGTGAGCCCTCAGCGTAACTTCGCCTAATTGTTTGCTAGCCGCCAACTTTGTTACAAATGGTTGCTGATATTCGCTTTACGAGTAATCTACGTTGAACGCGAGAGCTAAATTAAATTATATTTCTGTCTACAAAGAGAATAAAATGTTAGGAGTGATTGTAACTGAGTTTAGTAAAGCTTTGTATGAAACGTATTGTCACAGTAGTTAACCAAATTATAATTTTGTTGACTTTTCCACTTCGTGGAATTTTCAATCGGTGAATTCTTCAATCTCAGAACCACCTCAATTGAATCACAGTAGTTGTGTGCAGAACTAAGCACTTTAAACAAAGAAAAAGTACAATTGAAGGAACTCAATCCGATCGTTGTATAAGATACCTAAGTAAACTTCAAACTGAAACACCATAAACTTTCGGAATACATTACACCCCGACCCGTAGTCTCCGACTAGGAATTGATTCGCAGATTTTATTCAAACTAATCGGATTCGTATTACGAACGATTTTGCAAATTCTGAAGAAACGAATTCAAAGCCACCACGGACCCGGCCATTGAAATTAATACTTCGGTTAAACAGATTACCATTTTCTACGTACTTTCTGTTAAGAATTTCTCCAGTTGAAAATGGTGAAGCGTCTTAAATTTCAATTTCTCTTAGTAAATTGAGCCACAGCAAAACGTTGATATCTACATAAGTAATCTTGCTCATCTTATTTTGCGGAACACTCGATTTTTCATCGCGCTGCGTTCTCAAGTAAGAAAAATTTGAATTCATTTAAATATATGATAGCTATACAGAATTTGAGTTTATCTTTTGGAACACGTGTTTTTATTATTGCATTCATTTTCCGTCGTTTGTGGTCCCAATATATTGTCATTCGTTTTTCCGCATCCTCCATTTAATTAGTTTACAAGCAAACACAGGTCATGGAATCATGATTTGTTGGTCTTTAAAGTTTTATCCAGATGAGAACCAGTATCGTGCATTTTGAATTTACCAATAACAATAATATCACTAGCGGTGTTCGTTCAATCTGCATCACCCATTTACATCTTGCCACACAAAATATGATTTTCATCAATATTGTTCACTGCATCTGTCAATTGAGTCGTATTTGCAATAACAACCAGCCAGTTTATCATGGGAAGGTTATTGGAACGTCGACGATCATAATTACTGGATGCATCCGCAATGCACCGGTAGCTCATATCCGTCGTAACAGCAGGCGTTGCCTGTCACCGGCTGCCATTAGATTTATTATTAATAACATTTCCTTTAGTTTTATTTCAGCCTTTGAAACTTATAACGTGTGAGCGTTTATGAAGAGGGGTAGCAATAAAAGTTTTATAACTCTTTCGTATGGTATCAGATTTTTTTTGGTTGGTATTAAAAACATAAGTAGCGATGGTCAAATCACTTCTTTTGTTTTCACAGTTGGCTAGGAGAACCGTATCAATTTTGATTGTTGCCGTCGAATGATACTGAGATTATTTCATTTCATTTCATTTCCAAAAAATCCTTTTTTCATTTTCTACCTACATAACCACAAAATCAAGATTATTTTCAGAACTAATAAGCTCAACTAAATTCAGAGTCTATCAAACGTAACGAGAAAAAGATTTCTTATTGAATACTCAGTCGGCTTCCATTTTATTGGTTCGTACGTCATGAAGTGGGCTCATATAAAACCGAATGCTCCATCCAATTAGCTTGGAACATCGAATGCTCAGCCCGCAGCTCACTAGTACCAATATCCGGTATTGAATGATCTAAGGATTGCCAAGTGGCCTACTATGTAAATACTAGTGAATGATGGAAACCCGAAGCATTATAGGAAATAAATATACCCTTCTCTACGAGAGAATCCTTTTTAACGAAATCAAATTATAGCTTTGGGAGCTTTTGCGAGAATTATTTGAAAATGGCGTGTTTTGGTTGTCCTGTTATTTCTTAGATTAGGTTACTGTTTATCTGCTTTTTTAAGATATTTAATAACAATGTTACGATTGCTTTTTAAGATATTTAATACAATTTTATGATACTTAATAACAACGTTTACATGGATTTCTTTTCATGTTTCTTGATATCAATCAATCAACTTAATTTAAGAGAATGGTTTAAAAAGATATTCATATTACGTTGGATTATTTACGTACATAGACATATAGAATATTTTTTATTAACCACCATAAAACCCATAAAACTTACAAATATAAATCTGGAAATTTAACATAGGGTGACACAATGGGCCGTCTAAAAGCGATCCTTTACAGCTGGATGGATGGATGGATTAAAGTAAGAAGAAGAGATAATACTGCTGGTAGTCAGTGGTGTACCATTTACATATACAAACATACATAAAGCATATACTCAAACATATACATATATATTCCTTCAATATTTTTGTAAAAGAAGATATAAATAAACGTGATGAAGGAGGGTTCAAAAAAGGAAATAATGAAGGATTTTATAATAGAGTAACTTGTCGACTACGAACGCTAGTAATTAATTTCCTCGACAGACTCACAGTTGAACGGGAAGACAAACAATTAGTTCGTTGCGATTTTATTGTATTTTAACTTGGTTATGAAAGGAAACTAAAATGAGAATATTATTCTGTTTTACTTGTTTAATTAGTACTAAAATACGAACTTTAACATCTTTTTCTCAAACATGCTTGGAAATTCGAACATTATTTTGACAACTTTCTTCGAGAGAAATCGAAATTGCGGTACTGGTCGAATACATACGAGCGCCTGGCCGGCAATGTTTGTATGAAAATCCACATATGTCGTGTTTAGCGGCCAAATAAATTACTGTGAAAACTCATATCTGTCGTGTTATTTAAAAATGAAACGAACTTTTTACTTCAACACATGTCAACCAAGGAGGCAAAATAACCAAGATTTTATTTAAATTTCGATTTAGCTTGCAAATAGAGCAGAGGGGCAATTCCCGTAATTTTTAAGAGCGTTCGCATTAGCAATCTGTCAAAAATACAATCAATTTACCAACATTTTCACTCACTTTGGACTCACGTATGTGTGCCTCGGCCCACATTTCCACGATCGTCCATCAATGCTCTTGTTGCAGGCCGCGACAGTAATGTACTATTTCTGAATTTGTAGTGTTGATATCAACGTTACTTTCTATTTCATTTAAGTCTACGTTCACATCTTGGGCAAGTTTAATAATATCTTTACTTTTATGGATATTTCCTAAAGAATATAAAAGCCTCCCCATGTATACGTAATCCTAAACACGCATTTAAATCACTATTAGCCGGAGTTCCGTAATCGCCTGGGAGTTAGTTTCCTAAGTGGAGATCAATTAGGCCAATCGAATACGGCGTGAAATGGCGGGTTTGCGGGCGAAGCTTTGGTAATAGACTTATGGAATGGGACCCTGCACGTTCATGTATACCGGCAAACAACCGCCGTTAATAGCAAAGTTAGTCATTAAGGAACATTTTGATTGATGCGCAAACTTGGCGGTGAATATTTTTAGAACGGTTTTATCTTTGAATAATTACTTTTAGATATAGTTAAGGATTTTTTGCACAACTAATACTCAACAACTGAGACTAATATTTTATAGTTCTTTCAATATTAAAACAGATTTTAAATTATTACTGGAATTGAAATATTTCCACAATAATGTCGTTAAAACGTTGGAAACTAGATTATTAAAGTATTATAAGACGATATTGAAGATATATTATGTAAGTAATTGATTCAATCCTTGCCTAAACAGAGGCCTGAAAGACAGCATTCAAAATAAAACGCCTCAAAAAAAATCAAGCAACTGTTTCACTAAATTGCCTCCTGGCTATAATATTACTTCGAAGTTCTAAGAAATACTCCATCGATTTAGCAGGTTCCCTATTTTAATTAGTTACCCTTTCAATTCTAAAACATAGCTAACCCAAAAACTGGTAGTGGTCACAGATGGTGGAATACACAAATCTTAATCTACTTCAGACCTTCCCAGAAGTACTGTTTGGAAACTTTGAAGCAAAGTTTTGTGACCTTTTCACGCGATTCCTGCTGAAATATTAATTTGAATAATGATTATTCGTTTCTGTATTAAGAGTTCGTCTGTTCGTCAAATAAGTTGTTAAGTATTATTCTTTGTTTAGAATTAATTAATTTGGAAGTTTTTCCTTTGTATTTTCTGCTAAGATTTAGAATCGTCTTTCTCATATTAGGTAGGTAGGTAAGTAAGTATGAGAGTATAGTTTTTAGGGACCAGTAATAGGTACAATAACTAAACAAAACGTCCTTTTTTCACAATAAATTGTACACTCAATTATATTATACATACGGTTACAAAAATACGGTCTGTGATGCCACATGTGATCTGCAACTAGCCTCGACTGTTCCTCTGGGCACTGTAAACGGCTACAAAAGATTTTTCTTTCCTTTCCTTGTAGGTTTATTATTTTATGCTTAGCGCGACTAGCCAAGCGCTTAGCCGTTCTATAAATTGTCCTTGCTCACAATACAACAAATCACCTGTATAGCTAGTAGTATTTACATAATTTCCAAGCTAACAGTATTCAAATAATAATACATTTACATGTATAAAAAAGATAGTAGAAATCATAAGGCTTCGAAAAATTCGTCGTTTCTGTCAACAGGAAAAGTACTGTGGCCCAAAAAGGTATCTTAATAATCTCTTTACAATGAATAAAAATTCAAATTCAAATATTTTTATTTGTAGAACTCAAGTAAACAAAAAAAGTACAGATGTTAATATTAATAAAATGAACGCTATGTCTTGCTGTCAACGGCTCACAAATATTTTAATTATAATTTTAAATTTATTAATAATCAATACAACAAAAGATTTAAATTATGAAATAAAACTAAGTTACAACAATCAATCAAGAAAACACTGTCTATTGCATAATTACAGTTACACATCATAATTATATAGACATAATATAGGTATAGACAAACTCCCCTTGAGTTTTTCTGAGAACCAAACTACAGTGCATCATAGTTTATTTTTATTTTTTAAAACCTCTATAATGTGAAAAATAAGTTTAATTTCGGAAGTCGGTGCCTTTGGTTTAAAATCCAATTTTTTTGCCACCGACTTCCGAAATTAAACTTATTTTTCACTTTTTAGTGTTTTTTTTTTTAAAGAAGGTTGTTTTTTTTTTGTAAGAAGTTTTAATTTTTCACTTTATAGTTGTAGTACCTACGACACACAAATTCAACAGCTATGTAAATAACAGTGACAGGAACTTATTATAACATCATCCACATAGACTAAGTGCAAAAAATACGTATTTATACAGAGTGTTAAAGAAAATGTGTGCCAAAGCTTCAGGGTGAGTTTAGAGTCGATAAAGGAAAAAATAAATACCTTTAAAAAAAGTAAAAAACGAAAATTATCTTAAGCTGAACCTAATGTAGTACCTACTAATTAAATAGCAATCGTTTAGAATTGATAAAAAAATTGCTTAAAATAAGTTTTTATTTTGTTTAAATGCTAATTAATAATTTCCTAGAGTTACCTACCTACTATCGAACGCAATGAAATACCTACGCCTGAACACTTCGATAACGCCGGGTGAAGGATTAGATAAAGCATTTAAACATAAAAAATAATTTTAATTCTAAACGATTGCTATTTTAAGTTAGTAGGTACTAAATTAGGTTGATCTTGCAATAATGGTTTTGTATTTTTTTCCTGGGTTCCTTTATCGATACTGAACCTACCCCTAAGCTATGGCACGCAATTTCTTTAACATCCTGTATAAGCTAACTCAAAAACTACCCAAGCATAGTAAACAAAATTTATGTGGGACCACCTACCTTTTCCTTTACCAAATAAAAAAGATTTTTGTAAATCAGTCCACAATTTACGAAAATATCGATAAACATAAATTTAAAAAAAAACATCCAGTCGAAGTCGGTTAAAAACAAAATTTTTAAATATTTAATAACATCACTCCCGACTCTAAAACAGAAACTAAATAAAAGCGAAGTAAGACCGTTATTTATTGTGAGCTAAACTCAGTGGAAATACGATAGAACCAATAGAACTTCATTAGTTTGAAAGGCGCAGGTTATAAATCTCAATCTCGCCGAATCGGTTCAATATAGCATTAGGTTTAGGATCAATGTCTACAGTACGACTTTGTTTATTTGTTGTTCGAGCATTTGTTTTAACCGACTGTAGTGCAAGTAAAAGGGGTTGTGAGTTTAGGCGGAAATTGAAAATATCAATCGCCAATTAACCACAAATTAATACAGATGGGACACCCCGCAAAATCTTTTAAATAATAAGTGACTCTTGCTAAGACACAATAAAGTGCAATTCGGGTCGCACAGCGCTAATCACCTACAGTCACCTAGAAGTTACCTCTCTTTCTATCGCGTGACTCTAGATCGTCTAGATCTATCGTCTCGACGTCGTCGTGATCTATCGATCGTGGTAGATCTTCTGACTACGTCTCACTGAATTGGCCCAACAAGACGGGCACGCCGCGTACTTGTAGCTTCATACCTAAACTGCGGAGTGTCCCATCTGAATCAATCTATGGTTTAACTGAAACAGGTATGTATGTCATCATCTGCCTAGCCTTTTCCCAACTATGTTAGAGTCGGCTTCCAGTCTAACCGGATGCAGTTGAATACCAGAATTTTACTTGGAAAGGGGAATGGAAGTCTTATGTATGTATGTATTCTATACATTTCCAGTTCTGTTGCCATCTCTTCAGAAGCAACATTGTGGCTTGCAAATTTTAATTACCACGAAACTTACTGATTGTTTTATACAAATTGTATGCTTGCTCTGCCTCGTTGGTCTAGTGGCGCAAGCGCTACTGCTAAACATGAGGTCCTGAGTTCGATTCCTGGGTCGGGCAAAGTGTTATTGGGTTTTTTCATCTGGAATTTTTCAGTCGCAGAGCGGAGTCTGGATTTGTGCCCAGTTGTTGTCAAAACGCTAGCCCCTTATTTCATGGGACTTCAACATAAACGTCGAAATGTGGGTTTACTAAGTTCACTTCCACCTCACCCTTGGGAAATAAAGGCGTAATATTATGTTTATTTATATTACAAAAAAAAACTGCCTTACACTGTATTTGTTCTAAACAGCATCACAGGAGAATATGCTAATCAAAACAGGTAATTATTTGACAGCGATTTGCGACGTTGCCAATTTTTTGAAAGAACACTCTTAATGAAAGATATTTATAGACACGTGCATACAAAAAGACAAGAGTAATCAGTAACCAAAATAGATCTAAGTACATATGGTGATGTGTTTATTTTCCCTGTATCTCATAGTTTCCATTCTCGCCTTGCAGTCCCATCGCAAGATCTCATTTAGTACATTTGCAATATTTCACGTACATCGTAATAATGCATTTAATAAGGCAGCCTTCCCGTACATAGTGCCTAAGTAATAAGTTTCTAGACTAGACCCTGGGACCTCTATTTGGCATCTTGCCCAGCCTCAGTGTATGTAACCTGCCTCGGTCTCCATCAATTCTGATGGCAACGGCTTGCTATCATTATCCGGTATATGCATTGCTAATTTCTAAACTGTAGAATTGGAAGTAGTGTTCAAAATTCAAAAAATTCAAAATTCAAATGTCACTTATTCAAACTAGGCTGAGAATTAGCACTTTTCGAACGTCAAAATGACATAAGACAGTCCCCCAAAACGCCACCCTTCACTTCAGTGTGAAATAGGAAATAATAATAATAGTCTTTCTTTGGTAAATAGTCTTCGATTGATTGATTGTTTTTTGGTTTCATTTCTCGTTTAACGGTACCATTCCGTAGCCGACCGCAGGCGGCAACTGCAGATGACGTGTCGCCGCGACTCGACTGGTTTCTAAAAATTTCCATGAAATACCTTCCGTAGCTAGCTACACGTCGCGTTCATACAAATACTTAAGAATACATAATATGCAGTCGTGACGCAGCGACACGTCGCTCGCCTGCAGTTGCCGCCTGCGGTCATCTACGGAATGGTACCTTTAATTTTACTGCAGTTGGTCTACTTTATAGTTTATTTTTTATATATATGTTTTTTTTTTATTATCTTGTTTTCTTTGCTATAATAATACTTCATTGTTGATATTGCCCATTGCGGAAGATATGCGTAATCATGATAACTCCACTCTACACTAACGTGTGTAATAAATAGGGGTTTTTAACTCCAAAAAGCCAAAAAAAAAAAAACTTCAACTATAAAACTATCCATTACTGTACACTTTATTTATAGATATCAATTAAACGTTAACCAGATTACCGAATCGTTCATAATTGATTAATTATTCAATTCTATTTTCGGTTCGTACCTATTTGTATATTAATGTTAGCGTTTAGACTTATCCGAGATTAGTAATAGATCCAGTACATGCAATAGTCGTGGAGGTACATGCATAATACATTATTGTAATTGGTATGACTCTCGTGTGTTAACATATTAATCCACAAGCAACAGAATAATAAATTTTGCAAAAACTACTTTTGCTTGAAATAAAAAATATTTTTGAATACATATTATAACAATAAGCTGTGATAGTGGGTTAGTCTCATAAATAATTTAATGAATACTCAATGAAAGCATTTCCCGCGAAGTATGGCTTTTATTGTAAAACCCAATTTAAAAAAAATCTGTGTGAATCTTCAATGTACGGAATATATTTCTCACAAGAATTGAGCTCGAAATAAAATTTTCGCCAAATGTAGCAGCATTTCGTTTGACGAAAATGTGACTTGGAGAAGAAATAGTCAATCTACATGATTGGTACTTGCAGATCGATTCAGAAAAACTCATAAGCTGTAACTACATTAAAGAATAGCAGGAAACGCAATCCAATCAAGGGGTTCGAATCGAATCCATTGCATTCGAATCAGAGGGGTATTAGCCTTGCTATAGTTTTAATGAAGCTAGTATGCTAGAAATTAAAGCAATTACGTTCACCCAAGGAAATTGTTCAATATCCGAGCAGTGTTTCTGCACCGCAAGTGACGGTAAATCTACTTGATAGACACACACAGCGAGGCGGACAATGACGCTGTAATTACCGAGCATCTCAGTATAGACCGTGGTAATGCCTACGTTCACATCTGCAACGGATGTGGACGCTATTATTGGTTATAATGGCGCGATCCATCCAGCCCATGGAGATAAGGGATAGACGACCATAATAGGTTTCCCCGTAAATGAGAAAAGTTGGCGAGCTTGGAAAATTAGGCAGTTGGTACCTACGGTGGATTTAGATAAGAGTGTTTATTAATTTAAAAGTGTGTTCAGTTCTGGAGGGTAGTGTAATTTTGTACCTACATAGTTTTGATACTTGTTATTTTTAACTAGAGGAAGGTCTGTGCTAAATTATCTATTCTCAAAATACCTATGTATGTAAGTGCATTCTAAATTGTAGAGTTTAGTTCGGCGATGTGTGCTAAACCTTTCGTCTTGTAGGAGCTATAAACAATGTTTACTTATGTACACTCACCGTTTTAGTCACCGGATATAGAACTCACCGTTGTCATTATGGGTTACTGTTGTGTGTATCGAGATACACACTTTTACGAAAAATTACACACACATTTTTACGAAATTTTCTATTACCCCTTTACCAGGCACTATCAAATTAAATAATGTATAAAAGAAGAACTTCACAGGTACCTACTCATTTAGCAACAGACTCATCAAAAACTTTATTTCGCAAATAACCTTTTATTTACTATCGAGATCCGGTATCAGCTAATCTAGAACACTAGACAATCATATCAGCTATAACTGAACAACTTTTTATTAATAAAAGTAAGCAAAAACCCGACAGAAACTCTTGAAGCTCGAAAAGGATTCCGACTGATTATTCAAATTTGACAATCCTTCGCAAGACAAACAATTGAAACAATTCCAGTGAAAGATACACAATTAGGGACAAGTCCAACTGTAGAATAAATATTCTGTCTTTTGGGAATATTTCCATCGGAAACTAAAACATTTTCCCTTTAACTTCTGAGGAGTTTTATATTTCGCACGGTTTTATTTCGAACGGTTTTTCTCGTGTTTTACTGACACACAATTAAATTGTTCCGTGCGAGTTGTCAAGCACACTCCCGAGTGTTGCGTCTACAACCCTGTTATTTTGTCAATAATTTTATGCGACATGGTACCTGTGATAATAATTTAGATGTATCGTGTTATTTGTGTTTTTGAATCTTAAACAGGTATTTGAATTAAAATATCTTTACAATGCTTGTGCTCGAAAAGAGCGTTTTCAAAGCAGTCAAAATGTGGAGAAAGTGCCACTTTTTCACACTAGTGCTTTTTACTTTTCAGTTTTTTTTATTTTTAATTTAACCTCCGTCGTCAGCCCGACGCAAAAAGTATTTATTATTTGAGAAAAGTTTTACAAATTCGTTAAGCACAGATTATCATTCACATAAAAGGTAGAATAAAACTAATACTTCATTAAATGCGTTATTAATTACTCTAGATTTAGATTTTGAATGATCAATAAAATAATTTTAAATATACATTAAATATCTTTGGTTGAACTTATATCATTTTGCTCGTGCCTTTTGTTATATGCACATGCGCAGTAGTAGATATTATGCTGAGCGCATGTATGTAAAATAAACCCGCCATTTTACTCATTTCTTGCTTATTTCGCAGTCGATCTATATAAAACTGCTAAACAATCAAGCTTATCAAGGGACGAATCAATAAATTTAACCACGGAAAATGTTATTCAAGAACTTACCAAGAACTTACCAGCTAAATCAAAAGCAAAATACTTAAATACTTACTATGACTTTTTGCGATGGAAAGAAAACAAGAAAGCCTAATTCGAGTATAGCCTATCATACAACCTTATTTTCTCGCAAAATGCATAGTAAAACGTTGTATGCTACATGTGCGTAAGATGATTTTCGACTCGTGTCGACTTATACACTCGTCGGAAATTACTTACTTTCCGCACTTGTAGCATAAATGACTATTATACTACTACTCAGACCTAACTGTAGGTAATAGTAATTGAATACATATGTAAATGGCAAAAAATACTTGCCGGGTTGATAAATAAACTACTTCATAAATCATGGATAAAATCTGCATATATCTGCTAAGTGCTTACCAAAAAACATATCGTAAATAAACCACGAACCATCTAAGCACGCGGATCCCCCAAAAGCTTTTTTTACTTAAAAGTAAACGAAGGCCACCTGAGAGCGATTTCCCAAACATATTGATCCCTATTACACTTAAGGAGTTAAAGATAACCGCCCTTGATTTCCAAATATTTAGGCAGGGCCCCGGGCTCCAATATAATTGCATTCCGTCTCAATCGAGGCTCTTCTTGTGCTGTATTAAGTGAACCATTACTCGGAGTATCTCGGAGACCATGACTTGTCTATACAGGTTGTTATTTATTTTGCGTGAGATTATTCTTGATTGAATATTTTTGTTAGGCGCCTAACAAAGAGTATTTACAAGACAGATGTGAGTGAAACACCGGGAGGGGGACGCCTTAGAAAGACATATCGTTACTGGTAATGTTCCTCAGAAACGTCAGGTCTGTAGTACTCAAAACTGGCGTGCGCATGTACGATCAGAAGTATGAACGTAAATGAAGCAAAAAGAGTATTTAAGGAACGTAGCGTCTACTAATTTCTGCCTTAACCTATGGGAAGACGGCGTGAGTTTATCTAGGTATTTTATGCAGGTATATTATTCAAATTTGTGACAGTTTGTGTCAAATGACGAGCAACAATTTTTTTGACTCTGAAATAACTCGGCGTTAAATAGGTGTACTTGGCGACTAGTGAAATTCGAATCTAATGCTATGCACAACTGTTTACTTCAGACTGTCTTTTCCCGACTTCGGATCGGAGGCAGCACACCAGAGTTCAAATTAATGTAAGATTTCGTTGAATTCTTTTAGCAGCCACAAAACGTGAATTTCGTCCAAATTACGACATACCTGACGTCATTCCTGTGAAAGTTCTAGTAAGTAATAACTTTTCATAATATTAACTTAACTGGAGAATTTTCTTCAGCCATGGTATATTTCCTTGCAATAATTCTCTTGTCAAAAAAACACCCTGTATACTGGTTTTCAATTGGTTGCCTTTGTAAATGTTGGTCCTGTATTAGGACTCCATTGATTAAATATTTTGAATGTAGGTATGTCGGTTGTATGTTGTACTCCTATTTTCCGTTACAATTACTTGGAGAATCCACATCAAAGGTTTGTGTATTAAAGACGAGTCTAAATTGTCTATTGAAATAGTTAAAAAACAACGCGAAGAGAGAAACCTTCATCTTAAATAAGTAGGTACCAATTAGTTACAAAAATAGCACTTGTTTTACAAAAATATTCTGGAACAACTAAGCTAAAACAGACACAATTTTATTACAGGCATTCTTCGTGGAAACCAAGTCTTAATTAAAATTTGTAGGTACCTTAGTCCAAAATGGCGTTGACCTACAAACTTAATAAAGTTTTTTTGGAAACGAACCTATTTTGTTTTAAAAGGTTAGTTATTACTTTCTTTTGTATTTCTCCCTTCAGGCGGAATAGAATTTTTCTTTACGTTTTCCTAATGAAACTTTAGACCTTTATCAAAGCCTCTAAGTAATATACTCGGTTATACTTTGCTTCCTTAGGGCTTTTTGTGAATGAATACTTTAATTTAAGTAGGTATTAAGTCCTGACACGAAATTAGAATTTCACAAAAAGAAATAGTTCTGAGAAAAAAAAACCATAAGTACCAAACCATCTTTTAATCTTCGCCAGGTAAGTGATCTATTTTATTTTTAGCTCTTAATTTAAACGAATATTGAAGTTCATATAAATAATAATAGGTATACTGCTCTACTATTAGCCTAGATGCCTGGAGAGTGCACCTGTGCCTGCGCACACACTTGTGCACTATAATATCTCCCGCACCGACGACTAGTCTCCGTTAAGATTGACCGCCACGACCGAAATACTGCCGGGACGCGTAGCATGACGACCATAGAAACGGATTTTCTACGGGTTTTGTCGACGGAAGAATAGACAAAATGACAGATTGTGATTGTTTATCTGTCATTTTGTCTATTCTTCCGTCGACAAAACCCGTTTCTATTGTGGTCATGCTAAGCGTGCTGGAAGGACTATAACAAACTATTTGCCTGGATTATCCCAGTGCAGGGTAAAAGCATCACCATCATAGATAGATAAATAGATAGAAAGAAAATCGAAATTATTTATTCTACACAAACAAAACGCACAGTTTAAATACAGAAATACACACATACAAAAGTAGCTGAAAGCCTCGCATTCAACCAAATAATTAAAAAAATTACAATGTTGTTCATTGGTTGATGTCAAGACCACAGACCAAAGACAATATTGCGTTACTCCTGCGATATTGGCAGATGACAACAAAAAAAACCATTTTGTTTTTGTTGTTTTGCAACCGCGAGCCGACCCGAGCTGCTGCTGCTGCTGCTGCTGCTGTTGGGTTCGTCGGTCTGCTGCTGTGTTCAGCTGTTGTTTTTTGCTGTTTGTTTGTTACTTTTGTAACAAACAATAAGAAATATTAAGCTGTGCGTCGCATCTGTGTAAGAATAGGTCATTGCTCAGCGAATGATGTGAGTTCGGGTGAACCTAACGTCAACAGCGCTGGTTTTCAGAAATTACCTATGGAATGACATATTGACGTAATAAATATTATTTTTCACTGAAATATGTGTGATTCAGCTGATTTATAGTATGTATGTAGGTACATATAAGTGATAAAAATATATATCTGTATTTATGCATACCATAAAGAAATAATAATAATACCTAAACTAAGACATAATACAATGAGAATATAAAATAAGTAATTATTATAAACGTTTTGTACAGTTTTCTGTATGTTAAAAGTACTCTGTGGTGTACAGTGTTTTCCTCTTTTTGCTGTTTGAGTAATTATAATTATTTCGATAATACACTAACAATCCATAATTAAGTCTACATTGATACACCATAGTTTCTTAGATTCACCATGGGAATTGCGATTTGATTGCGTCTCGATGACGTGGCGGCCATTTGCATATCGGTAGGCATCGACGCATGGGGTTGGCAGAAGACAACCAAGCTTTCGGTCAAAGCGGTAAATAGGCTAATTGGTACAGCTAGATAGTGTTATTAATGGATTCTTTAATATTATTTTAGTGGGATGACATGGATACATTGATGTACGAAGGAGTAAGATCCACTGACATACGGAATAGCATTACCACCGACATACGGATAGAATACTCAATTACAGACATTTAAAAAAAAATACACACAATGGGCGGTCTTATCGATAAAAGTGATCAATTACAGATAACCTTTGGATGGATTAAAGAGAAAAGGAGTAGCATCACCATCATTATCATAATTTCAGCCGGGAATCACCCACTGTTGGGTAAAGGCCTCCCCTTTCTTTTGCCATATGTCCCAGTTTCGTGACGTCAAAAATAAGAACACATTTCAGTATTTAGAAGCGCCTCGCTTACTGTTTTTATGATCACAAAAAATGGTACATAACATAATATCTCACTAAAATACAAAGCAATAAAAGTTTACTGAAGACCTCATCTTCTCGCTATTTCGAACAATGTCTGAAAATAATAACATGCAATAAAACTCTTTGGGGCATACACCCTACATAAAGGCCCGAACAAAAGGGCCGGTGGCTTAATTAAATACAACGCCGAAACATTTCAGCGGCCATTTTAATGTTATTAAAATGTTCGACGGCTACTTACCTTGCTATTTTACGATGTACTCGAAAACAAGCGAGATTTAATTTACCTACCTGTATAATCAAATGTGTTTTGATCATGGCCGCGAGCATTTTAATTTTCAATTTTGCTTTTAAGAATCCTTTTTAGAGTTATGGCAGATACGATACTCTTTGTATCTGCGACCGGATCACGGGGAAAGTTTTGAGTATGAACGTGTAAAAATCAAATCAAATCATATAATTTATTAGCTACAATGCAGGTATACAAATAAGGTCGTGGAGAATTAAAGTTGAGCCATACATTGTGCCGAAGATTCGACATGCAAAATTTAAATGAATGAATGTGCTATGTTAAAAATAAAAATAAAATAAAACATTTAAACAATTATCAGATAAAAATTAACAGTTCAATATAACTAAAATCAATTCAGTCAAAATGCAATGAATAAATACATAATAGTCAAAATAACATAAAATGTCAAAATACAATTAAAATGTCAAAATACATTTCAAAAGTCAAAATACAATTCCAATGTCAAAATACTATTAAAATTTCAAAAAATTCTACTAAAATGTCAAACAAAATACAATAAAAAGAGTCATTTTAGTCGATAAAATTAAAATGTTCAAAATTTAATTTATTTAATTAACAAAATTTCAAGTTCTATAATAATCGGTAATCTAGAAAATCATTAATGGATGGTGATTGGTCCCATACAAATGACACAGAGTGTAATGAGTGTGTTAGTGTAGTGGCTATAAGAGTAGGGGAAGACCAAACAAACGATATGGATGGACTGTGTGAAATGGCCAGAAAGGTTGTGACTACTGAGATGACGACTAATAGAGAAGTATGGAAGACGTAGACATGCTGCACCAACCCCAATAAATTGTGATACCTAAGGGCAAGCAAATGATGAGCAAACTCGTCAATCGCCGAAACAAAGAAGAAGAAAAAAACGAAGAAAGAAGAAAATACGTTTATTTGCGCTACACATGACGCAAGGAAAGAACAAAACACGAAAATAAACAATTTGGGGGAAGATATGCGTCACAACCACGCAAAACGGCCATCACTCAGCATAATGCTGCGACCCTATGCGAGACAGAGCCCTAGCGCTGGTTTAACAACATAAAGTATCGTCTTTTTGTTTCGGCGACCGGCGATTTGGCGACAGCACCAATGCTGCATTGCATTTTGGCGGCTTTTTGCGTTTGGTCGCGGTAAAAAAATCGAGCATCGAGTCGCAGATTGCAGATGCTAAAAGTCGTTATCGCGTATATGAAAAACTACAAAATCGTCGAGGCTAGCTAGGAGGTATCGCGTGTGCTATGGCCCTTAAGTATTCGTTCATTTTGTATTATGTCTACAGTATTAAAAGGTTCATTGTTATAACAATAATATACTCCGCACAAATACTAAGTTGTTTTCATTGGAAAACTAGTTTACATTTATTTATTTATTAAACTTCTCGCCTACCTATCTATACCAACATAAAGAAGCCTGAACAAGGCTATGAAATGTCAAAAGTAATACAAGTCTCCGAGAAAATACTCATTTTCACACAAAAACATAACATGTCTGTAATCCTCGAAGGCAGAGGTGTACCTATAATACTACATTTCGCCAGTTATATAGAAGTCCCATGTAATAGGGGACTAACCAAACATTTTAATTTGTAAAAATTTGAACTTATATGTCTCAATGCTCATCACCCACCTATTGCGTAGGTAGCTCATTTCCAGTTCAGAAATTATAATAAACAGACAACCATTTCAAATCAAATCATAAATATATATTTGCAAGATTTATGGTACAATACAGTAATTTTGGTTTCAGCATAACCTGCCATGATATGGCGTGCCAATACATTTCATGTCAATGACAAAGTAATTATGATTATTTAAATGTCTGACATATCTCGGGACCCAGGGGTCCCGGACCTTTGGACCTTTGGCGTACGAGGGGCCAACTCACAGAGGCCCCTTAGACATTGTTAAGTGTTGATGCGCCAACAGACGATTGATAAATTATTATAATTATAGGTTCCTTAATAAATTATTATAATTATACATAGGTTTCATCCGACTTATTCTCTAAATATTCCTTAATAGTGTAGTATTTTTTTTATAGTAATAGGTTTTTTTAACAATGTCAATGTTAAATATTGAAGGGAATTTGATAAATAGTTATATATTTTAATAGACATGCAGTAGACATTTCTCTTAATTTATTTTGATTTTATTGGTGGCAACCCTAGTCTGTTTTTTATGTCCTATTCGGACACTGAAATATAACAAGAGAAACGTAAACAAGAACTCGTTTTAGTTAGTCTAAGAAAATATTTGCCTGTTTACAAGATAAGGAGATATCCGGTAGGATATCTCCCGGTATCCGGTAATAATAAGGTATAATTAGAAAAAATACTTAGCTAGGAACAAGCTTGTTTGGACAGGATAAACGTTGAAAAAACCTACAGTATATAACGTTACTTTTCTTAGAAACCATTTCAAAGAAAGTTCTAATAATATTTTTCTCCATAATTCTATTTTTAAGTCAAGCGATAGGTAAACCACTGTATGCTTTATCAAGTCAGTATTTTTCTGTCATTTTCGATCCCAGAAAATATAACTCAAATACACTCCAAAAGGTGTGATTCTTATCGCACCGTAAGTACCCAACGATAAGGCATTTATTCGAAGTGAATAAAGTAGATACCAATTTATAAGAAGCCGAGCGAGCAATATCAAGATGTTGCGAGGAGTGTCCAAGAGACATGCGAAAAATACTCGCTACACGCCCAGACACATGTGTCGGCACATAAAGAATGTTGCAGACTCGAAAATAAAATACAATTTGTGGAGCATGCGGTGGCATCGTACACAATGTCTCGATTCGACTCCAGCCATGTTTACAAAGCCCAAGGTACACCTACCGCCACCTAGCGGCATAAAACAAAATGTAGACCCGACTGCTGTTTGAGATATGGCGCAATTAGCCTTCGTAACGACATAATTTGTTAAATTCTATTAAGCGCTCTTTATTTAATGAAGCATCGCTACAACTCACGAATTTGTCAAATAAAACGTGTAAGTACAGATATGATGGCCGCCGTCGAAGGTAATAACACCGAACTACGAATATGAAGTCAGATATTGGCAATATCAGCAAATTTAAGATTAGGAGCGTCATAAATTCAAACGTCATGAATAGAGCTAGTTGGTAATACTTCATATATTTTATGAGCCTCGTAGACGTGTCTCTCAGAATAGTAATAAAATGCAGGGAGCGACCCGCGACGGAAAGCAGTAATATCAAGTAAAACACTATCTAATACTATAACATCGGAGTGAGCTGACAGTAGTAGTAAATTCAACGTTTATATTATAGGTACACTCACTGACACTGGTAGGCTGTGTTGTTTATGTGGTCAAAAGTGGTGTCCAGTGAATCCCGTCGTAACTTTGGCTTTACCCTATCCCTTTTTCAGATCGCATGCCTCGCTGAAAACGCATATAAAGGTTTATTTTTTCACAATCTATTAAGAACACATTGTATAAAGTATGTGCGAAAAATAGACTTTTTTGTTCAGGGTCCATTAGCACGTCATCGTAAGTACTAATAGGTGGAAGAGTTTCCAGAAATATCATCTATATTTCATACAAATCAGACACTACCTCCTACTAACTACGGCCAATTTTATCCCCGAACTATCAGATTTATTAAAAAAATTGGTTCATCGTTTTTACTGTTCACAGAATTCATTACGTATTTCAAATCACGTTCATTTTACGTGTATGTTTAAGTATTCTGAACAATTTTTAGCGATGTTATTTTTATGTTGACGTGGCGATGCCCCTTTTTTGAGCACATAGTAAATTATGAATATTGAACATTTTTATTTGGCTGATATAGGTACCTAACTATTTATTAGTTGACCCTCTTTCTCTGCGCTATACCTTCATGTTTCTCTATACAAAACGTAAACGCGTCTGCCAACTCCTACATGTGTATATGGATTTTAGAAATTGTTGTAACTTGTTAATGTATTCACAAAATATAATGGATTATTCGATTATAGTTCCACTGAAATAATTATTTTCTAAAGCCTTTGTAGTATCCACGGCTCTTGAGTATGTCACACAGAATTTCAGTCTTAAGGTAACCTTTCTCACACTTAAGTACCTAACAGACATCCCATATTCCTCCTTCATTCCTAAATCAAAATGAAAACTATTATTTAGAAAGCAGCTGCAAACGTTCTCAGGACCAGGAGTTGGTTCCCAGGTCACACGGTATTTTGTCCGTTACACCGGTATGACATCCTACTCGTATAACTAAGTATTAGTTAGGTATTAGGGTCGTGCTATCATTAGGTACTCTAAATTCCATATTTGGAAATTCATGCCAGTTTTAAGTACCTTCTTAGCATAATCAGCCTATAATGTTCCCACTGCTGGGACGCCTCCTCTTTCTGTGAGAGGGAGTGGGCCATAATCCACCTCGCGGGCCCAGAGTTTGTGGATAGTAAGTAACTACTAACTATGCTTTAATTTAGGTAACATTATATGTTGTGTCTGGTGGCTAGTGCTGTGTAGAAATAAATATATGAATTCTCTCGTGTCTGTTGTGTGTAAAATAATATATTAGAATATAAAGAGAAAAGATTTGATTCTTTCACGCTAAAACGGCTAAATGGATTTGGATGAAATTTGGCACATGGATAGACCATGACATAAGATTTTTTTATCCCGATATTCCTACGGGATCGAGACTTATGAACTCGCGGAGCGCAGCTAGTAATTAATAAATTCACACACAAACATATTAATTTAGTGACAAATATACAGGGTGTTTTGGTTTGAGAATATTTTGTATTGGAAAAAGAAACGTGGGATTTTTAAATTTATCCGGGCAATTTTTCCAAATTTTCCCTTCATAAGAACCTTCCTCGAACATCAAGGAACAAAAAAGAAATAATTTGCAAAATTGGTCCAGCCGTTCTCGAGTTTTGCGCTTAGCAACACATTTAGCGATTCATTTTTATTTATATAGAAGATAAACAACAAAAAATTCAAAACGGCTTCACATCTCGAACACCTAATCGATACAGACATACAGAACCCACACGGGAACACGAGAGTATTGTAACCGTCTTCCATACATATCGAAATCACGGCGTTCCATTTTATTCCCTCGGGACAGTGATGTAATCATAGACGATCTTCCGTTATGTTATTTATCTTTTTTCTCCTTTCATGCATCGGTAGCAGCACAGAGGTGTTTGTCTCTCAGATTTAATATGAAACATGTTGGGAGATGGAGATTGAATGATGTGACCCGAATCCTACTATCCTACTAATACTCGTATTATAAATGTGAAAGGTTTGGATGTTAGTTACTCAATTACGTAAAAATGGCTGAACGGATTTGAATGAAATTTGGCACACAGATACTTAGTTTATTATGCATTAACACATAGGATACTTTTTATTCTGAAGTCTACGCAGACGAAGTCGCAAGCAAAAGTTAATACTAGTTTTGACAACGATATAGTGGATAGCAAAATTAACTTTATGTCAATTGTGTAACGTACAAACCAGATACGAGCTTGTAACTGCGGGAATTACCGAGATTGCGGGAGAGTTCTCCAGAAAACGCGCAACCTGCCGTGCTATTCTGTAAACATCTCACCGTTTGGGTGAAGTGAGCTTGATGTGAGCTGTCATTGCACCTAAAGCTAGGGATTGACACTATGGACATCTCATTTCATGTTCACTTCACCTCACTCTTCACTGTGAGATGTTAACAGAATGAATCGACTGTTATTTGGCTCGTATCTATTTTGTACGTTACACTATTGACAATAAATTCATTAAGCTTTGTAATTTTGTTCCGCGGCAATGTAAATCGAACCTATGTTAAAAAAAAAGTTTAAATAAGCACGTATGTCACCATAATTTGAAAATGAATAAGCAGCTGTAGTTATGTCGAGGGTTTTAGATTTTTAAACTTACCTACTTTCTTTGCATCTTCATTGTAATACCATTTTTTTCTGTTGTTAGCGCCGTATTTTTCCATAATACTCCAGACTCCAGCATCAAATAAAATAATTTCTCGGTAACGAAATAACGATATGTATATTTGTTTATTCATTTGTAACGTGGGTGTGGGAAGGACCTGGTGTGGATTTTCTTCGAATTAATTCATTTTTCCCTATGAAATCATCTCATAATTTGTGAGTTTTCAATAATTCGGTATATATAAGATTTTGGCACAACATATAAGTAGGTACCTACGCATGTCAAAACAGCATTATAATTCGAAGTATTATTATTATTATTTATTTATTTTTAAAACTTATTCTATTTTATTTTACAGTTTGGTTTTAACCACACAACGAAAACCTGTAGTTTATCTGTGTGCTGGCAAACCTTTAATTAAAATATTACAAAAATATTAATTACTACCACGATACATAAAATAATTTTATAATGATGACATACATTAGGAGAAATTTTATGTAAGGAAACGTTTTTATTTGTATCTAATAATAAACATGCATTATATACATAATAAACATGCTTTAAAATCAAAAGCATGTTTATTTTGCTAGATCCTATACCAATTTTACTCGATTCCACTCCAGACGCCATTTAAACTTGTATATATCGGAACAGGAACATATACAGTATGTCCCCACTTCCTGAAGAACCCTTAATCGCCCTAACACTCCACCCCACATCGCGGAACTCAAGTGAACTGAGTTAACTTCCAAGAGACATACTTTTTTCTAACTTAAGAAGTGTAGCGGTTGTATTCTGATAATCCTTACTGATATTTAATGGTAAAGGGATTTTATCACGACTCGGGTTTAAGGGTTTTTAGCTGTCCTGGAACTGTTAAATGATTAAATTTTTGTTAAAAAAGCTGAGTTACTGTAAGAAAAAATCCAGGCTAGGCACTTTGAATCCAAAAATATTTATACAGGAAAATTTATTTCTACCATTGCATTGTAGTGAGTTTAAAAGTGCCTACAGGTTTTCTTGAGTTTTGTTGATTGACACGTTTTTTCTATAGTAAGTACTTGTTTGTCATAAGGGGCAGAAGTATTATGGAAAAAACGCGTTTGATCGTGAAAAATCCAATCTGTTAAGATAACTTTGGCGTTTGTTAATATAGATCGGATTAATACGAAGCTGTGATGTAAAACAGCAACTAAGCTCTTATTACAGACTAGTTTTTGCCCGCAGCTTTACCGGCGTATATGCCGAAAAATATTCCCCGGGAACGTAGTATATAAAATATTCAATGTACGGTTTTGACTTCGTTACTATTTCATAGATATAGAATAGAATATGTACAGACCCTCAGGTAACACGTAACAGCAGTCTCGTTTTTCAAAAATATCTAGCAATAGGGATGTTGACTGGGGAAAAAAAAACAATTTAGTCCGTCAGTCAGATAATAAAAAAATATTAGACACGTATTGTATTTTTTGCATTATCAAATTAATAAAAAATGGTTTAGATAAAACGCGTTAAAGTTGGGGAGTGAGGGCTCGCTACGTCACAAGTCAGTATAAAATCTACCGGCCAGTGACGTCATGCCACATTTTAACGCATTGCCTACTCAATGTATTGCCGCAATCTTTTAATTACGTAAAAAAAGGAAAAATACGTGTCCAATATTTTTTAATAATCTACCTGCCGGCCCAAAAAATATTTTTTGTCAACATCCCTATTATATTGTATTTTTAACCGACTTCAAAAAGGAGATTTTTTGTTACGCGATTACTCCGCCAATTATAAACTGATTTTGAGGATTCTTTTTTTGTTGGGTAGGTCATACTTCCATAGAGGTAGTCCCATATAAATTTTATTAACTTTGCTTGGATAGTTTTTGAGTTAGCTTCAATAATACGTATTTTTCCCACTTGCCTATGTGGATGATATATGACACCTGTCACTGTTTAATTTGTGTGGGGTAGGTACCACAACTAAAAAATGAAATATATAAACTTTGTACAAAAAAAAAACAACCGACTTCCAAAAAAAACACTACAAAGTGAAAAATAACTTTAATTTCGGAAGTCGGTGGCAAAAACCGAAAATCTAAACCAAAGACACCGACTTCCGAAATTAAAGCTATTTTTCACTTTGTAGTGTGTTTTTTGGAAGTAGTTTATTTATTTTATGACCGACATGTAGGTTTTGTTTCTGTGTTTTGAAAACTGCTTCAAATATTTTGACTGGTTTACAACTGTATGCTCACCAAATAAAAAACGTAAACCAGAATCACAGTTCGCAGAATATAAGATTGGAGCTGTATTATTACTGTAAAGCGCTTTTAAGCACTAACTGAAAATGGATCGGAGTAAATATTTTTATGTATTGCCTTTTTGCAATATTCATTTTAAAGAAAAATACCACAATATCGTTATAGTAACATGATTTTGTGATGCCGGAAACATGTTTTTACACAATAGTTGGCAGCTAAAAAAAAAAATATGTAGCTGAAACAATATTTGCTCACCACGTAAATATCACCGTATTTATGAATTTCGTTATTATAATCTATCGGTATTATTTCAGTCAGATTATAAACCTTCAAAAATTTGTGAACTGCAACAAACCATTTACAATTTTACGCATTATTTTTCAATAGTTTTATAATCTATCCATGGGAAACCGACAAATTGTGAACAGCCGTGCTATTCTGCAAACATCTCACCGTGAAAACTTGGGTGAAGTGAGCTTGATGGGAGCTGTCATTGCAGCTGAAGCTAGGAATTGACACTATTGACAGCTCACTTCATGCTCACTTCATCTCACTCTTCACGGATGACGAGATGTTTACAGAATAGCACGGCTGGTATCAAACTTGCTTGCGACGCAAGGCACCTCGCGCTAATACTAAATATCTCAGACCAAACAAAAAACCAAGACAGAGCGCTGTCAACGGAGAAGTGAAGCTGGTTTCGTAAACATGTGTGCACTTTGTGTGGTGTAGTTTGATTGTAGTGTCATTGTAAAAGGTTGTAAATGTGTGCGTGTGAGCGTGTATACACAGAGCGGTGGTGTATTTTTGGCATGCTTCACTGTATTGTTCGCAGCGCTCTGTCTTGGGTTTTTACTTGGTCTAAGCTAAATATAGCCTGCCTAGCTGCGAGCAACTAACTTTACCCATTTCACCGAGTTCCCAATTTCTCGATAGTTTTAATCTAACGGAAATAATACCGATAGAAAACTAACAGTTCTCACTATCTTACGGTGACAAATATAAGGCTTACAACTTATAGGTACGTAGAGTGCCTACAATATGAGTAAAAGTATAGAGTAATACAAATATAAGTAGTTAGCGCAAAGACCTTACTGCAAATCTATTCAAACAAAACCATCTAAAGCATTATTAATCGCACATTTAGCGATAAAACCGCTTCATTCCCAAGTCGTTACAGTTTGCACCTAAGATCTTCTAACCCGTGTTATCTCGGATCAGACACTGCATCATTTGTAGGAACGGAGCCAATTAGAAGGTATTATGTATCTGAGTAATTGTCAGTCTGTCGTAGTACATAATGGGCAACTATGACTTAGTTCTAGTATCCAGTAATAGATTTAAGCAGTCTAGATCGAATGCAAGATGACAGACAGAGATTTTCATTACATCACATCTCTTATTCACTCTATTAAAACATGTAAGTAATGGAGAGTAACGGTGGCCCAGTGGTAACGGCCCCGACTTACGAGTCGTAGGTTCGAATCCAGACAGGCGCTTTACATTATGTAAACGATTTGTAAGCAAAACATCGTGAGAAAATCGCCATGTCCTAGAATCAAAAATTCGAAGACATGTGACATCTCCATTCCATCCCGCACTGGGCCCGGCCCACGTAGTAGATAACAGCCCACTCCCTCTCGAAGAGAGGAGGCCTGTGCCCCAGCAGTGGGAACATCATTATGATACTATACAAAAGTATCGGCGTTCATTTTAGAATCTGTTGTCGGGCAATCTAGGTACCTTTTCATTATATTGGATTTCATAATTCCAGCTGTTTTTGTTCAGCAGGATCAAATTGAAACACCAGGATATCGCGTTGATTACTCGGTAATTATTAACGTTGTGAATTACAGTGCAAACCGTTATTTATCAATATGATATTATACCTATAGCGATATAATAAAAGATCGTGATGCGTGTATTATAATATTGATTTGCCAAACCAAACGATGATAGCAGTGTACTGAAGAAATAGCAGTGAAAGCCTCGTGGGTGGGTAGGTTGGTGGGTAGGTTGGTAGGTGGGTATGTTGGTGGGTAGGTTGGTGGGTATGTTGGTGGGTAGGTTGGTGGGTAGGTTGGTGGATAGGTTAGTTGGTGGGTAGGTTGGTAGGTAGGTTGGTGGTAGGTTGGAATGGAAAATGGAAAAAAAACTAAGTGTATAAAATTTTCTTTACCCAATGTCAAAAGTACTGATTGTGAGATAGTATTGAATCAAGAGAAACTAGAATTCATCGATAAAACTGTTTTCCTAGGGATCACGCTAGACTCAAGGCTACAATGGGGTCCTCATTTAACATCTCTCGCAGGACGGCTAAGTTCAGCAGCATATGCTGTCAGAAAAATCCGTCAATTTACTGATGTAGATACCGCGAGGCTGGTCTATTTTAGTTACTTTCATAGTATCATGTCTTACGGTATTTTGCTGTGGGGACGGGCTGCAGACATCGAGTCTATTTTTATTCTGCAGAAAAGAGCGATTAGAGCCATGTACTATCTCCGCAGGCGTGACTCTCTAAGGGAACTGTTTAAGGATATTAACATCATGACGGTACCTTGTCAATATATCTATGAAAACATCATGCACGTAAGAAAAAACTTACATCTTTTTAGTAAAAGAGGTGATAGACATAATTATAGTACAAGAAATAGGGACCTATTAGTTCAACCAGGTTTTAGACTGGCTAAAGTGGACTCATCTTTCATGGGGTACTGTTTAAAATGTTACAATAAAATTCCTCCCCACATACTTCAACTGAATGAGACGAAATTCAAGTCTTGTATAAAACGCACACTATGCAGGCAGGCATATTATAAGTTGGGGGATTACATCACTGATAAAAATGCTTGGCTCAATGCTGGTCCTGCTCCACAACCACAACTAATTGATTAACATCTGAAAATACTGTTGGAGCTGCTGAAGATTTTAAGACCATCTTTGCATTGTATAAAGTCAATCTCCTTTGTATTATATAATTCCAGAGCACAGGTGTGAGTACTATGTACTAAAGAGCTACCATTTACCGGGTAATACTTTTTTTTATTGACTTGAATGTGCCCTGGCGGCTGTGAGTATGTCATGCTCACTCAAATGTCTCGCAGATGGTGGCGCGTGTGTTGGATCATTTAGCTCCCTTCAAAATGGTTGAGCTGAATGGTGCTGATCCATACGTCATGTTCGTGAACGGGCGCCGTCAGTTGGGACTGGTCAACTCTTAGCGGCCATGGCTGATTTTTAATTTTTTTATTGTTCTTTGTTTTTATCTTTGTATTACGGACGCTTCTAACGTGCACGTCTTTCTACATTGTTCTCACATGTATAATTTCAACATGAATGATGTAACCAATACTTTGTAACAATTTATTTTATTTAAAAGAGTGTCCGTGGAGTTTCTTGCCCGTTCTTCTCCATAGGTACCTACTACGCTTTGGAATGGGCAACTAGCTTCATATTTTTGACTGACCGATTCCTTGACAATTCAAAAGTGCCTGTAATGGTTTAATTGAAATAAATGATTTGAGTTTGAGTTTGAGTTTGAGTTGGTTGGTGGGTAGGTCTTAAGTTCTCACTAAAAACACGAAAAAGAAAAAAAGCTGAAGGAAAATACTTTTGGTCATTCGCTAGACGTAATATCTAAGTCACCTTCAATTATCGTTGTAAAACCAAATTCTCACAACATAATTATCTTAAACAAGTGCTCACAATAGATGATTTACATACTTACTTACAAAATATATAGAGCAAATCTCAGTACAACCAACTTTCTGCTCTAGTACCTTCTTTTAAGTACTTAGTTAATTCTATTTTAAATAGCCAGTACTATTCGCAGTCTGCACTGGAGTGAGATAAAAACTTCGCAAGAGAAAATCGCTTTCACAATATTGCCAAAAGTTTTGTACTTTAAATAAAGCTCTATAGCTTGGTAGCTCTACGACAAGCGCCAAGTCAATAGTATCTCGTTAAAACTTATCCGTAGCTGCAATTTGTCCAAAACTTGAGAGATGAAACTACAAAATATGGGACTTTAGTCCAAAATAAAACTTATCATAATTGTCACTTTCCCCTTTTTTGCTATAGTGCTAGAAACCAGTTTGCCTATAAATATTTAAGTTTAGTGATAAAATTATCTTTGAAAGATTTTGAAAAAAAAATACAGTTAGCAAAAAAATGGGCAATTTTCACTAAAAACTTTTTTTTATGCATTTCGATCCTGTTTCTTATAAGAATTAAAAAACTCTAAAGGACCAACTGAGGTTCATTAAGTACTGGAATAGCAGAAATGCAAAAAACGGTTCCCTATACATTTCGTAGGAAATGAGACTCCTCGAAGAGAGAATAATCGATCAATAACTTTATTAGTGATCGATGCTCCTCTTTTACTTGTTTATGATGGATAGACTAGCCGCTACAATGAAAACTGGCCTAAAATGAACAAAATAAATTAAAACTTCGAATTTCGAACGAATACGTGTTATAATTGTCTTTACTTTCTGAACAAAATTTTGATAAAGTATCTTGCTTAAGATTTTTATAATTCCGAGAAAAATGTCTTCAAATAATTTAGAACGTTTAGACTTGTATGGGAAAAGTTTTCGCGATTTCTGACTTTTCTAGTAATCAAACCTCAGTTGGTTCGATAAAGAGTTTGGATCCTTATAAGGAACAGGAACGACCAAAAATTTTTTTTGTGAAAAAAAATTCTCAAAAAGTTAAGAACAGTCTCCTAAGGCCGTTTTCCTGTTGCTACAGCGGTCAAGGTACCTGCCCTTACTGCCCCATCTCAAAAATGCACCCTGTAGGTAAATTAGACTTATTTTTGATAGATTGAGACTGAGATGAGTTCTTAAAAATACGGGAATTGCCCCTCTGTTCAATCACCAAATAATCCTCTAAATATTTATATTTAAAACAAAAAGGGTACCTGTAACTGATGACTATTCTCGATCCAAAAACTTCCGTATTCCATTTACGTCGCGACAAACTTTTGATTCATTATGGTGAGAGTGCGCCGGCGTCACCCCCGCACTGCCTAATGGCCCGGTGTCACTTTCAAGTTTTCCCATTTTGTTATTGTTACACATTTTTCAAGTTGATCCCATTTGTTCCTGTTCCCTCTTTGCACTTTTGGCGGAAATAAAAGTTAATAATAAAGTAGATCTATACAGAAGTTTCGGAGACTTTGTAACTACATATTTGTTTGCGGGTTCAAGTGATGTGAGCTTGTAATACGTGAGTAGTGTGGCATCTATCAACTGACAGTTTTTTGTAGTTTCCACTTGGTTTTTCCCCAAGGATATTCTTTATAACATTGTGAACTTTTTACATCCTTTGTGAACTAACTTTTATTCTCTTCTGAAGTAACCACCCTTTGTAATGACACCTTCGGGTAACGGGCTTAGTTACCATTAGATTATTCTGTTAGAGGTGCCATTAGAAGAATCTACTGTTACCTAAACCCGTTACAAGGCTTCTTTCTTATCGATCTGATTTGCAAAACTTGTTAGTAAATTACCTTCAAACTCCGTCATTTCAAATTCATCATTTTCACAAAAGACATGAATCAAAAAAAAAATCCTTAGTATATTTAAAGATCACAGCGAGCCACTAAATACTGCATCAACATACCAATCTATTCTTGAAATCTAACCTAGTTAGCTTCCTATCTTTAAACTGCCTCTGCATTGTTATTTATATGAAACCAGCAGAAGATCGAAGGTCAAAGGTTAAACATGATTGATAGTGTTGGCAATGATACCAACCGTTTTACCCAAACATATGAAAGCTAAACTTTTTGGCAAGATTCTCAATTTCAAGCAAAAGATAGGAGTAAAACTAGGAAGTTGTATCTCATCTTGTGAAATAGAAATGTAAGGCATATAAGTACCTACTTCTATTATTTATAACAGAACAGTTTTCAGATATACGAGAAGAATCTAAGAGTTATTTATCAAAAATTGGTAAGTATATATAAGACTGTTACATTTTTTAAACAATTGAATAGATCCAGCATAAGCATAATTAGCCTATAATGTTTCCACTGCTGACACTCAGGCCTCCTCTCTTCGAGAGGGAGTGGGCTGTAATCTACCACGCGGGCCCAGTACGGGTTGGTAGATGTCACATATCTTCGAATTTTTGTTTCTAGGACATGCCGGTTTCCTCACGATGTTTTCATTCACCGTTTTGAGAGCATTGGTGATTAAATTATATACACAATGAAAAGCGCCTGCTTAAGTTCGAACCCACGACCTACAACTCGGTAAGTCAGGGCCGTTACCACCGGGCCACCACTGCTCTCCAAATATATCTAGACTGACAACAAAAACAAAAGAAGTACCTAACACTAGAAATAAGCTGAGTTCCACCGCAAAGTTTATAATATTCATTCGATGGTCACATTAGATTTTATGTCGCAGAGCGCTCTAGCAATTGAGTCCGTAGCTCCTTACATTTCTATAATGCTTTACCGAACCCAGTATGAATGCTTGAATACGAGCATTGTTCCAACAGTTTTATTCTATTACACGACTAAAACTTTAAAGAGGGCTCTCCGACTGGGACAGCTATAAGCACTAAATCAAAACTTTCCCGTTAGGGGGCGCTCCTCGACTAGTTCGAGTGAATACGTTCGGGGATGGGTCGGCTTACCGAATTGTCCGTTTTCCATACAAACTCTTTGAAGAACAAGCGACTATGGGAATTGCTTCCGGAGAAGTTTAGGGTAATATTTTATCTTGATATTACTAGCCTTAGATGATACATGATACGAAGGAACGAACTTACAAAGTCGTTTACCGAAGCGAATTGCTCTTTAATTAGTTCTTATTGTTATTCCTACATCCGATAGACGATATTGAGTTCCGAAACATTTTCCAAATATGAACTAATATTTGTCAGAATAGTTCTGACCTGAGCGAATAACTTAGTTGGAATGGAACATTACACAGTAGCTATTTGTCAAACTTAGATTCGATTACCTAATCTGAGTTCGAGAGCCAACGCCGAAACTAAGCAATATGATTAAGTAGAAAGTTCTATTCTACAATAAATAGAGAGATGGGATTAATTTCGTTGGAGCAATAAGTCGTGTAACTAATACGTATACTATCATGGTTTCCTGACCGCGACTGGGAGCTATTAATAAATGTCACACACATAACGAAACCCTTCGTCAATTAATAGTTGTGTCGAAGACAGGATTCCTTTCGTGGTCACGCGTCATTAGCGAATGACATTTAGAGGTAGCTCTCGCCCTATTTCTACTAAGAACTATTATGAACAGCTAAGTAAGTTTTAATGATGGTAGCTTTACTTTCGACTAACATGATATTTTGCGCTTAGTGATAATAGGTCTGAGACAGAGTCTGGTTTCACTTAAAGTATCTTTTCTTCCGTTTTTCCTTTCGTTTTAACGGGTAGTTCGTTGACCTGGCGAAGGCCAGCGGCGACGCCATCCGGGCCCTAGGGTTTGGCGTGGTCTCAAAGTTTCGGAGGTGCCGTAAATCAGTCAGCCGCCAAATTAATTGCTATACCTACTAACTACTATTTAACACGCATATAAACCGCTGCTGATTGAGTAGAGGCCCTAATTAGTTTAATGTGATAATTAATGTAGTCTGTAAGAGTAAATATATCCAGTGGGAGTAGGAATATTAAGGGCCTCTCTATCCCGTAACATATCTGAAAACGAGAATTTCACAGACCAATTCAAAGTACTGTACTTGTAATAAACATTAAATAAACGATCAATTTACCAATTAGTCACTTATAGGAACGCAAGTCAATTTACCGATAACGAGTCGTAACTCGTAAGTTTATTTCAATGAACATAACGCTTCGTAATGAGTGATGGAGGTAATCAATCAATTAATTAAAATCTCGCTTCTGCTGATAACCATCCGCCATTGAACATTACGGTCGTCTGCTGTGGCTGCAATGAATGTATATCTAAGTAATGTGTCAGATGGATAGGTGCTCAAATTGATGGAAAATGGTAAGATTAAAAATAATGATTGTAGTTAAAGTTAATGAATTTATTATAAAAGGAAATTCAGTGGTGGGAAATATATGACGGAATATTAATTTAGTTAAATTATTTTCATTTAAAGTAAAGGCTTAATTATTGATGATCAACAAAAGTTTTAATTATCGCCAGTAAGTATTGATGATATCCATATCTGCTTGGTTATTATTAATGGAATGTTAACAACAATGGATAACTATGCCTTTTTTATATTTTTAGTGGCAGTTCATGTCTTTCAGAATTTCTATGATAAGTACCCAAAAGGACATTCCTTCAGGACTTTAGACCTTCTTCACAGTGCGTTTTGTGACATATACAAAGGCAGGCTTTTACTTTTTGGGCATAACTATATCCAAAGGTTATGCCCAGGAAAATAAAAACCGGTTTCCTGCAGTTTGTGTATACATTAACAATAAGTTGAACCTATTTACCTGAAAGAAAAATATCTGTTACTAGAATGCAACACGCCAACTTAGAACCTACTTACCTGTACATTCTATTCTAAATAAATTGTATTTCTTTGGTGTACAAAGTTGTGGAGCTCTCAAGAATTCACCGGCTGCAAGTTTCACAATGATTCAGACTCGATGCGTGTTGCTTGTTCCAAGTTCTTCGTTTATATTCATGTTAAAGCTTTTCTCGTTGTTTACCACTTTGTTTTTAATAGCTTCTGATTGGCTAGGTTACTTTCACTGCTATGGATGAGAGCTTTTGATTAGCTTTTCGTGTACTGACGGTGTTATGGAGGGAGAATGTCTTGGCATAAGTGTCGCCTCACTGCAATATAAAATAAAAGTGTATGACAGGGTGATGAAGAACAAACAGAGTCTGTAGGTACTGGACAAGCAGCCCCACAATTAAACTTACAGACTCGCTTTTCTTTGGAACAAAACATGAGACTGTATTGAAAACCCTACTTCTTGGCCAACATGCGGGGTGTTGGGAAACCCCAACACCTACCAGAACTAATGAGAGAATATACTAAGGCAGGGCTTCCCTAACTGTGCGTCTCAACGCCCTGGGGCGTCGCGAGGCGATTGTCCTGTGACTCCAGCCGCCCCAATACTACAAAGACAAACTGCTTGAATTTTTGAGCTCAGTTTCTCATGAAGATCGTGCCATCATTACTGCAGCAATGACGGCTTTATTAACATTTGCGACATCGTACTTGTGCGAAACAGGCTTTTCTGCAGTTGCAGCAATAAAGAACATGTACAGGTTGTAAATATGTTATTTGGGAGTTAAGTTACTTGTTATTAGGCTAGAACTACACACTGGTAGGTACTTTTTGGCTAGAAGAGGGGGGTGCGTCATAAAAAAATGGTAAACTCCCAAGGGCATCACAGTAAAAATAAGTTTGGGAAGCCCTGTACTAAGGTATAGTTAATGTTTTTCATTTCATAATATATAACAATGTTATATCCCATACCTAGGTATCATCCTATAATAAAGAAATTCAGTTATCAATTTCTGTCATGGAAAATAGAGCACAAGACCTAAACTTAAACGAAGATATCTTAGAAAACTGGCTCTATCTAGACGAAGACCAAACAAGAGACTATGTTTCTATTTTAAGAAACATTGCCCAGTTGGAGAAGTCTACTTTATTTCTGTAACATAGATAGATCTTTAGATCTGGATAAAAATAGGTAGACTAAAAGTATAAATTATGGATTCGTAACCTATATCAAAATTTATATCAGATGATTTGATAAGACATTTAATAAATATCGATGACGAGGCAGAGGCATTTAATAAGAGGCAAACAGTTTCACAAAGACACGGCGAAGCTGACTCATATCACATGTTGCTCGCCGATCTGTCTCCGACTTACTAGATATACACCGTCTGCCCGTGATTGATGGACGGTATATTAAATAAACCGCACTGATATTACATTTCAAACATATCGGTTCCTTCAGCCAAGATTGATCGCCGTTTATAAAGACACGAACAAAACTTTAATTCGACCTTGACAACTGAAGAACGCTTCCCGCAAGAAATTAAACAGCCAGCTTTATTTTCAAGGAAATCCTCCCCTGTCATCAATCAAACGTTATAAAACCATTACAATTAAAATGATGAATGTGTTAAGTACGCATTTAGGGGGATCCCGCGGTGATCCCTCCGCCGCGGTAATGGTAAACTTCTGATTTGTAAGGTCGCCTCCTCCCACACTGGAGTCAGAAAACAAAGAAATATTTCACTCGTGTAATGGATTGAAGTGAGCTTCAAACTTTTCACATTCAGCAAGTTTTCGAACAAATTTATCTCTAGAGGAGCGGCGCAAATACATCAAACTTGAAGCAATTTCAAACACTTGTTTCATGAGAACGTTTACAAGCAGACCAAATTAATCCTCTTGTATTGTTGTTGGAACACGCTTGCGATAGTTAGCTATTAGTAGTAATGGCAGATAATACCAGGCTCGCTATCATTATCTAAAATACCACTTTCCGAAGTATCTATCTACGTAGTTAACCACAGAGTTTAATTAATAGCGTTTCAAATTCATTACTAGGTATCGTTCAGAGTAAAATTCACGTTAATCTGCTAACTAGATCCAACTTTGTTTGTACTCTTTGCTCGCTAAAAGCTACATCTATCATGAAAAGTACTAAAAGTCTTAATCTATTGACGGAGTTGGCAAATATTTTCGACGGTTTTTAATGTGAGGCGAGATTTATACCAACTAAAAGTTATTGTTATGGTTAAAGTCAAAGTCAAATCATTTATTTCAAATAAAGCCTTGTAAGGCACTTGGTCAGTGGGTGCCTGAAGACGGGCCTCAGAAACGCTGGCGTATCGATTTGGACTCGTTCCTGACCAATTGGCCGGAGACGGTACCATGAAGGAAATTTTAAAGTATGGGGTAAACCTTTGCCCACCAGTTGAAAATCATAAGGCAGTTTTTAAAATTAAATTATTTTAATCAGTATTATTGCATTATATTGTAAATACCACCAAAATACTAACAAAATTATGGACCTTAGTCTGAAATAGTGTTTTATTATGAACAAAAATAAATCGTACAAACAACCATATTTGAAGTAAAACATTCAGAGTGGGTAAATAGATTATAATATTATTATGTTTGATATCATTAAGATCGTGGGGCGAAACAACAGCGGCACGTGGGAGGTATCATTTTCCGAAATGGAGTATTAATATCTGCCCACGCTGTAAAATAATTATTCACCTATTGGAATCTATTACAGAATTTTAGTACTGATTGATACTTAAATATGGTTTCAAGTACAGGAAATCATTATTACAGTATTAAATGTTTATTTAGCCCTTATAAAAATAGGCTGTATTTTTCATCCTGTAGGTGTAGTAACTAAGGAATAGGTACGTAAATGTGGAATTATTTGCCCATAATAGGATTCATATAGGTACCTAAAGGTTTATCTACTAATAAAAAAAGTTTAATAAATAAATTGAAGTTATTAGAGTAGAATGTACACATCGTATCACAAAACTCCTTCTCACAAAATATGACAAGAATATTGATAGTTATAACTAAAAAGTACGGTCTATATGTTCAGCCGTTACTCCGTAACTTAAAGAACAAACACGAGGTGCGGTATTAATAATTGAGCAAAAATTGAGCAAGTATATCGCAGTCAGCGAGTTCAGGTCAAGTAACGTACAACAAGTTACGAACAGCAAGGGTTGGTGGGTCATAAAACTTTCAGACAATAAACTTGGTTGAAGAAGTAGAGTTAGGATAGTTGATCCCGATGTGTCGCGGTCCGGCGTTTGTTTTAATGGCTAAGTTGTGATTTATCGTTCTACCCTGGATCAAGTTGCGGTCACACTTTCTTAGAAGCTCTTAATCAAATTAAATATTCACCTGAGCAACTTTGTTTTACGAAATAATTAGAGGTTCATTATTGGATTGCTGTGTTATTCTTATCTATTATTGAGAGTTGAATGTTTAATAGATGCAAATTTTTGTACACGACCCGTGTATTTTGTTAATGGAAGAAATCTGACCTAATTTAAAACATTTTCAAATATCCTTCATTTAAAAAATAGTAATGCTTATTTCGAATGGTTATCATGTAAAACTAGATCACAAGTTATACAGTTTTCGGGATACATATTACATACAAACTTTTAATATTATATACCTAAAATAAATTAAAGTCCCCACATGGGACTAAAATAAAACTAATAACTCGCAAAATGTAGGTGTACCTCTAGGCGAACGTACCCTATAGGCGAAATACTAGCCTGATGTTATTGCATAAACAAAACCTACAGAGTTTATACTAAAATAAACTCCTCATACTAAGTTCCCCAGTCTTTAAAAAGAAAATCCAATCCAATTTCCCAAAAATAAGTCGAACAAAAAATATCATCCATACACTCACTCCCTGCAAATTAAAACATTTTTATTGGTAACAAACCAGAGCACCTGAGTGCGACTGAAGTGGACTTGCAGTGTGCTTTTTCAATGCCTTCACACGACGCCATCAATCACTGGTGGGCCAGTTTTATGTAAAACCTTCACAATCAAAGAGCCTGCAAAACCTAAGCAAAACTCTCTGACTCTCTAAAAAAAGAAAATCAATCAAATTAAGGCCCCCAGTCGGGCCATAACATTATAAACCGTCCAATTTTCGAAAGATAAGTCGAAACAAATACATCCCTACATACACTCACTCCCTGCCAGTTAAAACAAAAAAATGTTGTGTAAAAAAACAAGAGCACCTGAGGGCGATTGCAAAGGACGTGGTGTGTGTTTATTCGGTGCTTACACACGACTCTCCATCAATCACTGGTGGGCCAGTTTTTAGGGGCCATAGCTCCCGACGGACTGGACTTGCAGTCGACGTCCCCTGACATGCCTACAGGCCAAAAAACTTGTGGGTTTCGCCATTGGGATATGAATTAACGTGTTTTTCTTTTGGTTTACCTTTTTAGCGAAATCCTTAGATGTTTTGGTAAGTTTCGGTGGTTGAACTATAAGAGTCTTTGTTAGTTGTTAGTCAGTATTTTATCCTTAATTATAAGGGATATTCTTATGTACTTTCTACTTTCTAAGTTTTCCTTAGACATAATAGACATCGGTGAAGGAAAACATCGTGAGAAATCCTGGACAAAAACTTATATTATAAGTCTGAAATCGCCAACCCGCCTTAAGTCGCCGATATATGCCAGTGGCCTTGAGTGATTAGCTTGCGTGTTCTGTGCTGAGCTCACGTAACGCGTTGTACGTCCAGTTAGTAATAGGACTCGCCCATCAAGGAGCACTGTCCCAAATTAGACGCATTGTTAATTTATTATACATAAATCAAAAGGTATTTTAATAAAAATGGAAATTAAAACATAAGTAAATAATGTTTTTTTAAATGGTGCTTTCAGAAAAATACGCTTGATATGTTTTTCGTGATTCTCCGTTTTTTATCCGCGTAAGGTATAACTTTACAAATTAATTACATAGTGTAATATAAACATAATCTAAAATATTCGCAGATTGAGTTATTAAGAAAATGCTCTAATTTAACATTTTTTTTTCCAAATCATTAACACTACTCGTTTAGACGTGATCTTCAGTATAAAATCCTTAAAAGTCGGTTATCGTCGCCTTAAGCAAGCGTAGTGCTCGTGTTTTCTTTGTATGAGAAGAGGCCCTTGCCCAGCAGTGGGGTATTATTATGTGGAATCCGAAAAAATTCTTAGTAGTACTACGAAATGCAAATTCGAAGGCTGTTAGCATTTTAAGCTTTGGCTAAAATAAGAAACGGTTTAAAGATTTGAACTATTCAATTGCATTAAGAAACACTGCGCTTTGAACTTCTAACTTCGTTAAATTAACGAGCAACTTGAAACATGTCATTGCACTAAAATTTACTTTCGAAGAGTTTGACAGGCGACTAGTTTGAATAATTATTAGATTTCTTTAGAAAAGGTGTAACCAAGAACACAAATGACTTTTCTTCAAGAAAAATTCAAAGACGAGTCTTCTGACTTCATAGAATAAAAAGTCTTCTGAATTGGTTTAGTCTTCTACAGAATAAAGGCCTAAACTTACCAAAATATCTAAAATGCATTACCTAATAACGCTTAATCCGCCTTCAAGCTCCAGCTTAACCATTCTATAAAATTACTGAAGACCAAATATCGGTAATTATCAACCGGAAGTAACCTATAAAGGTAATCCGGATTACATAATTGTCTATTTAATAACTCCGTTTAACTTATTTAGGTCCGGACCTCGCCGGAAGCGAAGCACATTAACAAAACATTACCCCTAAGTTTACCTCTTTTAAAAGACACCTAAATTAATTGTCCACCCTTTTGGGTACTTTTGTATTTCATTTAAATATTATGCTATTATATAACTGTAATCGGATGATACAATTTTAGACCTCAGTTTAAAAGGTGGGAGGTACATCGACGTGAAAATTGTTACCATGGATTCAGTACGTGATTCTGGGCCCCCCGCCGATGAACTTTTCGCCTGCCAGGGTTGCGAGTTTGTCCGAAAGGGATATCGCGACCCCGGCACACAGGCAACGGAAGGAACACGGGTGGGTTTTAGTCAGTAAAAGTCTGACACACCCTCCCGCTCCGCCCAGAGCGGGAGAAGTTATTTGATAATATCCCACCATCAAAAAAAAAAAATGGTAACAGTTTTCGCGTCGATTTGGGATGCCACACTGTATAATGTAGCAAATGGAACCCATTCTGAGATAAAATAATTAAAGAATCATGTCATCATCACATCATCATCATCCACAGCCCCGACTTCGCCCACTGCTGGGCAAAGACTCCTCTTTGCTTGTGCTAATTCCCAGGCCCCGGTGCCATCTCCATAAAATAATAATGTAGGTATGTACTATTTAGTTGATTCACATATTACTGTCCTTATATTTAAGAGCGTTTATTCTGAAAGTGGGCAACGTTGGAAATAGATGTCAAATATTTTGCTGTTTATAATATTTATTATTTGTAATTAGAATATACATATTTACAAGTGGGTACAACACCAAATTCAATGGTATAATTGCAATTCATTATTAATATTCTATTTCGCTAGTTAGCCATATTTCTTATTTCTATACAGTAATATTGCTAAATTAACCAAAACAGGTAATTTTTTGACAGCTATTTGCGACGTTGCCAACTTTTAGGATAAACGCTCTTAATAACCTACTATTATTACTACTGTTATTAGTACCTAATTATCTGTTTATTTATTTTACCTCGATGATCCTAGTTTATCATTTTAGTCTAGTTTATCAGTTACAGTTATATACAGCTATATGTAAGCGGGCACGGCCTTTTTTGCTTGAAGGCTTTTATTTAGATATTAAGTTCTGTTTACGTTTAGTTTTTATTTCTGCCTAAGTAGTTCTCGATGTTTTTGGTTGGTATATTGGCGTGTGCTAGCTGACACATGACTAATAATTTAAATTATGTTTTGAGTTGCGTAATGTAATTTATTTTGCATACTATTATATAGATTTTTTTTTCTAACTGAACAGACAGCTGTGCTGTTGTGGAATTTGTTACGCCACTTCTTCATCCCAGCTAAAGCACTAGGAAGTGGTGAAGGTGGGCGTTTTGGGGGACTGTTTTATGTAATTTTGACGTTCGAAAAGTGCTGATTCTCAGCCTAGTTTGAATAAATGACGTTCGATTATTTTTTTTTAATCTTTCGGCCTATCTACCAAATGGACCACAATAAGTATAGTCCATGGGTCCGAAATAAAAGATATTTATTTAATTTATATAAGCAAATTCACGTGATATTTAAGTGTGTATTTGAGAAGTCATGAAATTACGGTGACTCACGTGTTTCGGGTTTGCCAAACTAGTTCATAATTACAATAATGTTACGTAACCTTGTCTCCAGCCTCCAATAATTTAATCTATTGACTCCCACGAGATGTCAATAATCGCTGTAGGCGGTCGTAATCTTGCTCTCGGGAAACCTAGTTCAACTACACAACATCAGAAACCTTACCTTCTCCTGAAACGTGGGTGTATCGTAACAAACATGAATAAATCGCAGACGCAAAAACACTTACACTACATTAACTCAACTTGTTTCAATATTTCTTCATCTGTTTATTTTAATCCTGCCCTAGACTTGTCCTCTATGTAGACTATGGTCAAAGACATAAAAAAACTCTTTCGTTGCTCCAACGCTGAATAAAGATTTTTACATTATTGTGGCGCTTAACAGAGGGTTAGTGATCGCAGTTATTATCATTATGTTTCATCAATTTTTTTTTTTATTGTTCCCGCTTATAGAAGCAACAAGATTTTGGGAATTAACCAGGATTTTGTAATATATTAATTTAAAAGACTGTCCTTGGAGTTTCTTGCCCGTTCTCCTCCATAGAGATCTACGTTTTGGAATGGGCAAGCTTCAACTTTCTGACAAACTAACCGAGTCTTTGAAAATTCAAAAGAGCCTGTGTTTAATTCAAATAAATGATTTAACTTTGAGTTTGAGCTCAGAGGATGCAACTGCTTTACCCCTTAACGCATAAAGGCACCCATGCTGTTAACCCCGTTGCCACCTTACTGGCTGCAAAAAAACGAAAAGAAAAAAATAATTGGCACATACAAGTACACACACATTGAAAGTAAAAATATAAATTTAAAAAAGAAAAACTACTGCCAAATATTTTTAACTCTCTATGTCTCATTAAGTTCGTACCAAAACGCTAGCAGAAGATCACTTAACCGCCTTATACGCCTGTGCGTGGGTACAGTGGTCTATATACTTGTCAGGCTTTACACGAAACACGTCTTAGGTCAATCCATAACATATTCAGTTCCCTAACATATAGAACTTAATCACCTTTACTAGTTCCACCAGCTTACCTCATTTCATATTCGATCGCAAACTAACTTTAAGCAAAGCTCTTTCCACAGTTCACTTGGCGACTTTTAACTTTTGGATCCGTTGCCACAGATCATCACTATAAGGGCCCGATCACACCTACCACAACCACAGCCAGACCATATCGATAACACGTGAACGGGCGCTAATTTGTAGGAATATATAACAGTTTATTCACACGGACCACATTTGACCGTCGAAATCAACCGTGTGGGCGATACCGAACCACATCAAGGCCACGTCGCAGCCACAACGCATCCACAATGAGAGCGTGCACTAGCGGTCGGCCACATCGTAAACACAACGATCAGTCTGTCTGCAAACACGAGCCACAACTTGTCTGCAAACACCACATAAAAAAAGAAAGAAAAAGTATTTATTGAGACTCGCACAGGAAATCACAAATTAAACTAAAAACATACTAAACAGAAATGAAAAATAAACAACAAAGTAAAATTAAAATTTTAAGCAGGAAGTCCAACATCCAACATCGCAACAACTAGCAGAAACGCAACTGCAAGACGCTGCTGTGACACTATTCACACGTAACTACTGCTTGGCCACATTTGGTCACTGCGATGCGGTGTGGTTGTGGTACGTGTGATTGGGCCCTAATACTGGCCAGTTGCGATATGAGTGTCCATTTTAATCCAAGATGGCGGCCCTGAAACAACGCAAACTTTTCGGATCACTATCGTTTGGCTTTGTTTGTTAAAATGTTGTGTAGGTACTCACTAACAAAACTCTCAAGTAAGCAATGGTATTGTATTGATTTTATAAAGTTTGCTTTACAGTTTAAAGTTACTATGGGCGTTTTGGTTTACTTAGGAACGCTTGCCTATCTACGTGGTAATTTTTAAATTAATCAATGTTGTTGAGGACCCTTATAAGCTGGTTCAAGGATCTTCAATGTCGGTTTAATTAAAATTACAGGAATTGGTTGAGAAACAGTCGAGTAGCTAAAAGCGTCCTTGATGTATGACAACAGAAATTACAGTAGGTAAACGTTTTCTTTCTATTCCAACCTAGTATTTTATATTTAATTTTATACTAGGAACACACATTCACTTATTAAAGTAACTTTCAAGAGTTTTAGCAAATTCCGAGAATTTTAATGCAAACTAAGTACCTACACCTAAATATACTTAGTCAAAAACATCCAACCAACTTAATTCAAAGTAATTATTATAACAAAACATTTTAGTAGCAAACAGTTGACGTTTCAAGTCACCCACCTAATCCGAGAAATCACGAAGTAGCACGAAGCAGAGATCACCCGTTCGTATTTCAAAGTTCACTAAACTAATTCAGAGTCGACGAATCCACCATCCAGGGCGACACTTCCAAATTCGTATTCATTTTCCGTCGTACACAATTGAAGTGGCCATTTTAATCTTGTCGCGAGGTTTCTTAACAATTTCAAAAGCCCTCTCCACAATACCTGTATAGAAAAGTTCTAGTCCCCTAAACTCCCCTTCGGAAATGCCCCTAAGAAAATAATTAACATGATTGAATGAAAGTTCTCAGCGGCGAGGATACCACAAAGGGCCTAAAAGGTCCAGTGAATTGTTACTGTAATTGAAAAAGATTGAAGTGAGGGGAAGTGGACATTGTTCGCTTTAGAACTAAATAGTATAGCGATGTACGCAATTCAATAAATGTAAGGGATGAGACACATGTGCCTGTAGGCGTTTGTGCGTTTGCACTTGGACCTGGCCACTATCTTTTATACAGGATTACATTTAATTAGCCAGTGAAACTTCAAAGATATTATGGGCATCCCAATTTACATATGATACAACAGAAGACTTCGTCCTCAAACTTTTCGGATTCATATGCGTATTGTATAATTATCACTTGCTTCAAAAACGGTGAAGGATAACATCGTGAAGAAACCGGCATGCCTGCTCTGAGGCCAAGTCAGAGGCCCATGGGCGGTTTTAAAACTCTGACACCAGGTTAGTCACTAACCACACGAAAATAATAAGAGAAGAATAAATAATTTGGTGATTATTGTTTGCGTCAACGTTCTCGTGTACTTACAAATTACTAGAAATATCAGTTTATATTCATAATCAGTTTTATTCGATTCTAAACACGATAAAACAAAAGAATTTGATGTTCTTTACTAATATTTCAAGTAACCATACAAACTGCGGCATTGAACCCGACGCAAAAAGAGGGGTGTTATAAAATTGACCGCTATGTGTGTGTCTGCGTGTTTGCCGTGTCACCGTAGGTCTTAAACGGGTGAACCGATTTGAATGCGGTGTTTTTCTTTGAAAACAGGTTTTCTAGCGATGGTTCTTAGACATATTTTTATCAAAATCGGTTTAGCCGTTTGAGGATTATCAGCTCTTTTCTAGTTGATGAATGGATGTGAGCGTCTTCCACAGGTCTGATCGATTTGAAATTTGGTATTCTGTTACTTCAATAATATTAGAAGTAGTAACATAGTAACTTTAAACTGTAGGGTTACCTGGAATTTGCAGGATACCCAACTCCCTTACCAACTTAAAGCATAGGTATCGTGTTTGGGCTCATTGGAATGGTCTCAATGAATAGGTTATAGATAGATGATGACCCTGTTCATCAGTGACGGAATAGGAAAGAGAAATAAGGAAATGTTTGTGTCAGGGGTTTTTAAATTTTAATATAATTTCACTTGTAACATATTTAAATAGGGATACCCATCTCACCTGCGGAGTGCGTGGTTTCGCTAGCTAATTTAATTTGAACTTGTATAGTTTTTTGACATGCAATTAGTCGCGATTGAATTATTACAAATTATGTAACATGCACTGCTTTCACGAGTGGTGGTTTAACACATCATGCACTCAACTAAATCCAGTTTAATGTTCAAGCTAATTTGTTTGCAAAATTTTACCACTCTGACAGCTTTTAAGAGTATTACTCTAACATTATTTTAGTGAAACAAGGGTTGTTAGTGTTTTATAGTGCAGCAAAACAAAGTCTACCAACAAACATGAATGTAAATATAATTATGACAACTAAAAGTCAAACAAAAGTCGAACAGAAAAATTGCGAGCGAAAATACAAACAAAAAACTCAAATGACAGTTGCTATTATACAATACACAGTGTCTATTAAGTTTTCCATAAAATATACGTAAAAAAACCAAACTACATGGATAATGACTGACGTGTCACATTTCCAACAATGGAAGTAAAAATGTAAACGAATAAATAACATGTTCCACAATTCCACTATAGCCGGGCGTAATTCAGTTGTCCCACCGTTGGCGATTAACGAGAATCGAGTAGAGCTAGCAATTAAAAACGAGTTGGTGAGCAACAAGCAGCTAGTGCGCGACGGCGACGGGCGACTATAGATAGTGATATCCACGAAGACGCGCCCCACTCCGAGCAATTTTTTTTTTTTTTACATTACCTACTTTAATCGCTGAGTGGGGCACGCCTTCGTGGATGGCTATCTGTACAAACTGGTATGCGTATGTACCAAGCGTGAGTCACTCAGCGTGAATACTCTGATAGCTCATGTCCCGAGAAACCAATACTCGCCGTGTGAACAGTCAGCGATCGATTAACTATTACATAACCTCACGCCTATATTCGTCGAAGGATTAGGCAGAGGTGAATCTTTAGTACACCCACATTTCGCCAGTTCTGTTTAAGTCCCATGCAAGACGGCGAGCCTGTTGCCCTCAACCGGGCACAAATCCAGACTCCGGGCTACTACTGAGAAATTCCTGATGGAAAAATCCAATGGCACCTTGCCCAACCCGGGAATTGAACCCAGGACCTCATGCTCCGCAAAAGAGCTTGCGACCATAAGACTAATGAGGCAGCTCAAACAACAACAATGATCAACTATTAATCAATACTAATAAATTTATTAAGAGGTAAAATTTGTTTGTTTATTTGTTCGTTTGTATGTAGGGGGGGTATTCTCCGGAACTACCAGTCGGATTTGAAAAAATCTTTTTATTTTGGATAGCCCAATTCTCGAGGAAGGTTTTAAGTTATGTAACATCACGCTACGGCCATAAAGTGCCGGGCAATAAGAAAAGAAGTCAGAAAAAACGCTAAGCGAAAACGAAGTATAGCGCGGGCGGGCGAAATTTCACGCGGACTAAGTCGCGAGCAAAAGCTAGTATATAATATATGTATATCTTTTACTTACACGGGATATTCAATCGTTTGTACGTTTCTTGAGCAAGAAAATCGTTGATAGCTAGTCGCTTCCTCATCGGCGCCGGCGCGCGGTGGGACAGGTGCCTCACGTAGAAAAGCTCGAGCCATTTATTTGCAACATTTTCATTACAGGCCATTGTAAACCAGAACACGTCCCCACCCTTTATGAAAGCCTTAAATGATCGCACAATGATATTTAATTAAACATGTTTAAAATCTATTTTAATAAACATAATTAAACTGAAATTATTAAATTATTACTTCGCGTTGTGTTTACCTTTCCAAGAGCGAAAATTTCGCGAAAGCGCTTGATAAGTAATTTACATAACAAAACATCATGCTTGAATGCCCCGAAGGGATATGCAGAGATGTACCTATAGTACACCCACATTTCGCCAGTTATGTTTAAGTCCCATGTAATAGGGCACGAGCCTATTGCCATCAACCGGGAATAAATCCAGACTTCGGGCTGCTACTGAGAAATTCCTGATGGAAAAACTCAATAACACTTTGCCCCAACCTGAGAATCGAACCCAAAACCTCATGCTCAGCAGTCGCGCTTGCGAACACTGGACCAATAAAGCAGCTATACGCAAATTACGTAGTGTAATTTTGGTTAAAAATGTGCAATAAGCAAAAGAGACACCTATCGTCGTCTTAGAGTGAAAACCTCTTTTAAGCGAAAAACTGGTGGGAAGTTATATTATATGCTGATCGCGCGGTAAAATCTGCTAACGCGATGCAGGATTTTGCGTGACGTCAGTATGATGCGTAGGTCGCATGTGGCGATATAGATGCCGCCACAAAACTGCGTGTGTTACGAGGCTTTTTTTTTCAACAATGTAATAAAATAAAAAGTCAAAGTTGCATTCCCGAGCTTGTCACTCTAAGACGACGATATGCAGAAGCACACTCCACCATTAAAACGTGTTGAGTGTAAACTTCAATAGGTCAATGATAAAGATGTTAAATGATATTTATTTCAGTGAATTGGTTCAAAAAACCTTATTGGTGATGATCTTCAGAAAGGTCAGGTGCGTACTACTCGCAATAAGACCGGGTTTGCGGGGTAGTTGCGTAACTCGCATAAACTTACAATTGATCGCAGTGAGTTTCATTTTGACAGTTCACCTACAAAAGTACTACTCTGGACTTGTACTTTTGTTAACATGAACTTATTTCTTCCTTGGCTGTTTTCATGTTCAGGTGTTCGTGAACTTCAACATTCCTAATAAACCATGGTGCATGCATCAGCATAATTATGATATCTGTTTTAAGCTTCGTGCAGACTAGCGCGACGCGACAGCGCGACGCGACACCGGCTAAAACAATGAACGTGTTCATTGTGTTATTTACGTTGTTGAGCAGAAGAATTTTTCAAATCGATGTAGCATTGGCCTATCAATTTCCTTCAAAACTCTCGAATTGTGATTGAAACTTGACGGAATAAGAGTGCTGTATCCCACCACTCCGAGTGCTCATCGAATGTTTCGGGACATCGCCAAGCGGTTGGTCGACTCTTCACGTGACCAGAACGCTGGCCAATTCTTGGGCCAAAGAATCATCTGCCGGGGTTGCGAGTTTGTCCGAAAGGGATATCGCGACCCCGGCACACAGGCAACGGAAGGAACACGGGTGGGTCTTGGGCAGTAAAAATCTGACACGCCCTCCCGCTCCGCCCAGAGCGGGAGAAGTTATTTGACAATTTCCCACACTCAAAAAAAAAAAAGGCCAAAGAATCAGCATTGCCATCCAACGTGGCAATGCTGCCAGCCTTTTGAGCACTTTTACCGCTGACGGATTTTTAGATGCCCAATGACCTCTTCCCTTTATTTTATTTTTCTTATTTTTTTCTTTACATTCTTGTACATAATATTATATATTAGTAAGTTGTAAATTAAATTAATGTTTTGAGGTTGAATAAATGATCAAATTAATAATTTTGAAAGATATTGCTGCTAATCCATTGCTTCATATGTTCGAAAAAAATATATGCTCAACAACGTCAATAACGCAATGAATGTTATTAAACTGTCAAAATGAAACAGATTGTGATTGATCGTGTATTACGCAATTAGGGAGATGATGTATGAACGCAAAACGAAGGTGGCGTTCTGTAGTCTCTGCCTACCATGGAAAGAAGGCTTGAGTTTATGTACTTGTGTGTTTAAAAAAACTCACTTTACGGGTCAAAAAACTAGATTAGTTCAGTTAGTCTATCTTTATCATCAGTGGTCTAAATGAGTCTAGAGCAGCGATGCACAGACCGCGGCCCGCTGCCGGAATGCTTGAGGCCACCCAACAAATAAAAAAAATGCGAAAAATAAAAGAAAATTACACACATCCATAATGTAAAAAATTACGAAACAAATATGAAGGTAACTTACTCAACTTCTACCGTTGCGTTGACAAAAATACGTATAAAAATTGTGAACAAATGCACTAAAATGCGTAAGCTTATTTGGATCGACATAAATTCAAATTCAAAATTCAAAATTTCAACCGGCCAAGTGCGTGTCGGACCACGCACAATGAAGGGTTCAATAGTTTAGATGAATTTATCCCAACAAAAACTTAACATATTTTGGCAACTACAAATGTAAGATGGTCGACTATTACTCGTTAACTTGTAGAGCCTACTTATCTGTGATCGTTTTCCTTATAATTTCGTTATATATACTACTGCTGTTAATTTTTTTTAACATATCCAGAACCAACCATTTAGCTGGCGGGAGGGGGACACCTGACTAGAACAAGAATTAGCACTTTAAACGTTATGTATACCCATGCCATAAAACAGCTTCCTAGTACTACGAGTCTCTGAGCTAAGTCAGAGGACAGACGGCGCGGACAGACAGACAGACGGACTTGGCGAAACTATAAGGATTTCGGCTAAGGAACCCTAAAAATAATGGTAAAAATGGATGAGCCCTGATTAAAAATATAAAATTCAATTCAAAATCCAAAAGTCATTTATTCAAACTAGGCTGATAATCAGCACTTTTCGAACGACGAAATTACATAAGACAGTCCCCCAAAACGCCCACCCTTCACCACTTCCTAGTACGTTAGCTGGGAAGAAGAAGTGGCGCAACAAACTCCCTAATAGTATTCAACATAAATAACCTAATTTAAATTATTATCCATAAGCACACGCCAATATACCAAACAAAAACATATACTTGTGAACGAACGTTATCAATTATGAATCGTAACAAAAGGAATATCGAAACCGCCTAGCAAAAGAAAATTTGGAGGCAACATTACGTGTAGCAACAAGGTAATCTGGAGCCATATATAAAAAAAAACGTCAATGCCATGCATCCAACTAAATATAAGGAACCAATTCATTTTAGTTATTTTTCTTGCCGCTAGATCCGTCTGTGGCTCACAATGTGCCCGTCTGGTCCCTATTCTCTATAAGTCTGTGCACACCTGTATAAGATCCTACATTCCACGCTGGACTCTTCAGCTCTGCTGTCCCTCATAAACATCAATACTAGGTATAACACCCGAAGACTTTTGCACTTCTGGTCTTTACAAATAACACCTCATATTACAACCCGTTAGAATGTGTCGACCTTACAATGAAATTTCAAAAGACAATAACAGTATTGACATCTTCGATTCTCGTGCCGCTGCTTTCAAAAGACATGTATGTACTCTTTCTTTTTGATCTTGTAACACTTTAAATACTGTTTATATAATGTAAGTTTGTGTCAATTATGTACTTTACCTGGCGTGTTTGGTCTCCTACACATTCCCTGCCTAAGTAGAAGTGTGTTGGAGGGCAGACGCACGGACCTTGCAGCTGTAATTTTATGAACTAAGTTTATTTTTTTACTGCAGTTGTCATCTTTATTATTATTGTTGCTAGTCATGTTGTGCGCTTACGCTTTGAGTGATAATCAGGTCGAAACCTATAATGTGAATCTAGTGATATACTGTGATTGTTACCTGTTGTAGTTGCCTTGTAATAAATAAATAAATAACACCTGGTCTAGAGTATAATGGTAGTAAGGTCCAACAACCATGCTGTCTGAACAATGATAAGTTGATCATAGTTTCCGTGCCTACTTAGGTACTTATTTCGCTCACTGTACCAGCCTCCATCAATACTATCTTAGTAATTGAATATGTAGATATCCTTAGGGAAATAGATTCAAGTGAGTGTACAAAAATAGGGAAAACATTGCCCACGTGTAACTTTTTACATGTTCAATGTTCGTGTCAAGGGTCACCGAAAATGAGGCAATGGTTTTACCGAAATGAAGTCCCTTGAGTTTAACTTTTAGATATTGTTTCTCATCCGGATATAATAAGTAAGGAACTCTTTAGGAATTAAAAAAAAATATTAATGATAACCGCTCAGGTATACCAGTGGTGGTGCAGTGGTAACGGCCCTGACTTACCAGTTGTAGGTCGTGAGTCCGAACCCAGGCAGGAACTTTACTTTGTGTAAATAATTTTATCACCACTGCTCTCAAAACGATGAACAAAAACATAATGAGGAAACCGGCATGTCCTAGAACCAAAAATTCGAAGACATGTGATCTACCATCCCGCACTGGGCCCGCATAGCCCGCGTTAGCCCTCCGTCCCTAGAGAAGAGGCCAGCGGGAACATTATAGACTGATTATGTTATGATTATGCACTCAGGTAAGACTCCATAAATATTACATCTATAAAACATTATTTTCCTTATGGCGCAGTCGGAATATATTAATGGAAAAATCAGAAAGCATCTTGCTGAAGCAGAAACATCATCCGTCACACATGAAGATACTGGCTGGTCTGTCAGTCTTCAATTCGAAACCAGAATACCCGCGAAATTTCGCGGATTAATATATATTTTTTTTTTTTTTTTGATGTTTGGATCATATTCTTTATGGCACCTTTTTAGTTCATAAACTATCCGAATATCAGAAAATATTTGGCCTAGGTCTTAAGTGGGAGACGTGATTTTGATTCGCTGTTACAATGTATAATTAGATGTTACAGAGAAACTTCTATAGAAAATTACTCCAGTTGAAACATGTCATTCCTATAATCAGCTTGTAAACGTCAACAAACCGTGACAAAAAAGAATCGTAAAAGAAAAAACGACATAATTAAAGCTAAGTATGCATTCAATAAATAATAAGTAGGTGCTAAGTAAAACATTTTATTCAGTCGAAGTACCTAAATGCTCAAGCTTCCTCTCGTTCCCAAAATAAATTTTCAGAAATCAGAGTCTACACAAAGACTTATATTTCTACAATACCACACCGGTTCATTGATTTATGACAAAAATATTATTCCATTTCTTCCTTCCATTTCAAAAAAGTCACGGAGAGATTGCCTAACTTTACTCTTAAAATGCGACCAAACTCCGCGACATGAAAAACCTTTTATTTATTAACACAGTTCATCATTCGGTACAGTTGATGCAAAAGAAATAAAAACGGGTGACAAACAGCTTTAACATGTTCGCAGCAAAAACGTACAAGGGAAATAATGTATTCCAGAAATAAAACGTTGAGCCTTCGTAATATTTTAAAATGATCTCGATCGGAACGGAAATCAGAAAGTGTGCGTCTAATATTCGAAATTTGGATTTCAAAATTTCGGATAATAGAGAGGCGCGTGTTCCGATCCGTGAGCGCTCCGCGCTCTCATCTCAGTCTCCCGAACCCGACCAAATGTCGTCATCAACATTTACTCCGACCCCTCCCGTCCGCTGCCAACCTCCGGGCATGCGCCCATAATACCGTAGGGTAATCAAATTGCGATAATAGGCTACTACACTTGCGGTGAAAATAAGCTTTTATTGGTTTTGACATGTCATATCTTTAAATGAATGAACAAATAGGGCACTTAATTGGACATCAATCATTAAGTCTTTATCTTAAAATATTATTTATGTCAAGAAAAATACATAGGTAATGTAATTTACTAAACTTGTACCTTATTGTTACATATTTACTGTATTATAATCAACACATATAAACACAAAATGTTTTGCCGCCAGCCCATAGCACGGAGCGCATGCGCCAGTTCAAAACGACCCGCAGTAAAACGACGGGTCACGTGACTTGACGCGGCATTCGCTCGTCGCTCTTCGGCAGTTGTCGGCGAATCTGCCCGGTGAGCGGGCGTGTCCACGCGCGTCGGAACGAAACTATCATAAATGTCAAATTATATTATTTCGAAAAAACATAGTGACATGTGCTTCGTTATAACCTAAACATTAACAATAACGTTCTGTTTATAGTGTTCGGTAGTGTTATTCTACGTATTAGTCGTTTTTAATCTCTGATTTTGTGTAGCGAAATTTATTACCCCGGCTCTATTCGTGATTGTGTTTTCGCTAGCTCCTAAACATTTCTGGCGGCTCGGTTTTGCTTTTACGTAAATGACTCTACTTATTATGAACTGTTCAAAATAGTGTTTCGTGTTGATTAGTAAATAATAATTGTTTGCCGATGTGATAAATACATGATGGACCGCGTGAGTGGCGTGTGTAGGTTCGGAGGAGTGATGTCGGCGGTAAGAACCAGAACTGGTCGTAGTAAACGGCGCCTGACGGGTCAAAATCAGATACCTGAGGATTTGCCCGAACCCCCACGTCGTGGTCTAGGTGCTATTCTGGTTCTCGCCTGCATACTCGTCTACCACAACTGTTTGTACTGCGGTTTCGTCTTCGATGACATAAGTGCCATAAAAGAGAACAGAGACTTGAGACCACAGACTCCAATATCAAACATTTTCCTCAACGACTTTTGGGGGACTCCTATACATAAGGTAAGGACATCGCCCTTGTACGCTTTCGTAGATAATCCCGAACATTTCTTTAAGTGTTATTGCTTGTTTTATTTTTTGTTAATGATCCTGACACATCCTTTACATAATATATCTGTTCCAGTCAAATCTCCAATTACCTACTCCTCGAAAATTGTACTGCGAACAAACAGTGAAACATTTTGAATAAAGAATTAACAGAATAATAAACGAATCCTCTTTGCGTACTTTCATCACCTCTTTCCTTAATTACAATTTTACGGTAATTGAATAATAATTATGGAGTTACCCATAGATATATTTTTAATTATACATCTATGGAGTTACCTGTTTTCCGTTTTATCTTTGGAATCAATCAAAACTGTCTGAGAGACATCGATATTAATTAATAGATTAATCAACTTCTCATTTCGATACTATTATTTAAATGAGATGGCATTTTGGGCTACTTAATGATCACAGTATTAACGATTATATATTTTAATTACTTATATAGATTTGGTGATCCGACTACAACTACCTTTACAGCCTATTTCTTTCTAGAATGAATACTGACCTTTATTACAACAAAGGTAAGGTAAATGACCTTATTACTAACAGTATGACTCTGACAAATACAAATTATAGTATGCTTATTAAGTAATTTCAAGAAATCGAAAAACCAATTCTGAAGTTCTCAGAAATTGACAAAATTATTAAGCGTAGTACAAATTTTAGTGCAACCTGCATCTTTTCAGCACGGGAATCATATTGATATGAAATATTCTTTAAAACTGAGTGTGCGAAAGGAGGGATTGATTTCACATTGCATTCCATAATGCAATTTACGATGTGGATTTAAAAATACTACCTTTCTCTAATTAGAAATTATGATTCCAATACCTTTCCAATTACAAACTTCCTTAATGGATAATCGTATTATGTAACTCCTGTTTCCGTCTGATTGTCCCAACACAAATGCTCATGCCTACAATGTAAACTGATATTAAAAATAACATCGCTTCCTACTTTCTGAGATCACAAGATCAATTATCAACCTGCGTAAAACTACTTGTATGATCTATCCTTGTGGGATTGCTGTAGATCAAATCAGAATCATTGCTCGTGTTCACCTTAGTGGGTGCTTACAAGAAATTTCTACTGATTGAAAACTACGCCAGTTGAAAGCTATAAGACAACGGCTTAAACAATAACAATTTGTTTTTAATTTTCTATGTACGACGCTACCAAGTGTATAAGCATTTTTTCCTAAATGGACACATTTAGGCTCGCCCCCTGTTACATGGGACTTAAACATAACTGATTAAATGTGGGTGTACTGTAGGTACACCTCTGCCTACAGGAAATACAGGCGTGAAGCTATGTTATAGGTGTCGAACACATCTAAGTAGCACGCAGAAAGTTATTCTCGTAGAACGTTTAAAAAAACAGAAATATTCCGTTTTTCTCCCTGATCATTGGAAAGATACAATCTGGGACCACAAAAATAAAAACCAAATATTCCAATGGAGTATAAATGATGTTATTTTATTTCGTCCGGACTGTCATTTATCACGCTCTCACGACTAATGTATTTGCACGAACATGCAAATATAATTGGTGACCCGAAACACTGCGACACATTACTTCTGTACGAGAGTGATAAATCAACCATTTACGCGCAGGTAACCAGGAAATTTATGGATGTAATCATCATGAATGTTTCAACCTTTTGCATTATGCCTCTCACCGATTTACTATCCACTATGCTGTTTCAATGATACTACATTAATCAAACTTGATTTCGTCGTTCCCAAGCGAGATTTTGGAGGGATGTAAATTCTGAGCAAACAAAACAAATTACAATCACTGTATTGTATAATAATACGGTACCGTAGAATGTTATGTACCCTCGAATGATCCTGAATACATAGAAGCACTTTAAACAAATAATTTGGGGTTCCCTAAACATTTCGTATACTGAAGAGTTTAATGAACCTTGGCAGCGTTACTCCCACTGAGAATTTCAACTGCCAGTTTCATTGTATCGGATGTTATAAGGATCCATCTTAACAAAATGGTTATTTTTGAAAACCTCTTAATGCCTATTAAAGAACAATGTAGACGTGCTTCGGCTGGGGTATTGTAAACGGAAAGTGTAATCAAAGTAATCGCTCCTCTTTTCATTTGAATATATTCTGCGTGAAACGCTGAATGGAATGTCGGAGAAATGGGTGGAGTACACAAATGACTTTGCAAGACTGGTACAACAGTTGGCGTGATTTGTAAATAAAACAAGAAAATCCTAACACCACTCCGTTTGCGTGTTTTTATGAAACGTATTTCTTAGCAATAAATAACAGAAAGACTGAAACATTTGAAAGGACTAGCAGACAACATGACACAAAGGATTTGTAGCTTATCTAGATTTTACAAATCAAACATTAATATAAATGATGTAGATACAATTTAAGATCTTGCATCAAAATAAATATGTCGTGATAATTTAAGAAATTCAATTATTAATTAAAGAATAATAGATAGACTGAAACATTTGGATTATCTGGGAGACAACATGACACAAAGGATTTGAAAAGCACTCTTGTAGCTTACCTAGATTTTACAAACCAAATAAATTATGTAGATACAATTTAAGAACTTGCATCGAATGAAATACGTCGTGATAATTTACTGGAATCTGTTTAAAAATCCAGAACCTGTTAATATCCAATGCATTTTTTTTTTAAACCGATATCGTAATCGAGCTCTTAATTTATTCATCAACAGATCCGGTTTATTTAATGAAGGGGAATGAAATAGGACCGTGATGACACTTCCAAGGGCAGGATTAAACGAATGACATTCATATAAAATGCCTTGTGATGTTAATTCTAAACTCCTTAACGAAGAGAGACAAAATAATACAACTTTCGACATCCTCGAACCCTTCGAAGAAAAAAAACGTCATGTTTTATGCAGGAACATGAATCGTGTGATTTTACTGTCCCAGTGTTTTAAAGTTTTAAATATTTATCGGAAACCCAACTCCAGATAAAATTGAGTAGCTTGAAACGAAAAGATTTCTTCATTCACGACTATTTCTTTTACAAGTTTTCATTTAGAATTCCAGTCACAGGGATGTAGTTTGATTAAATCGCTTTACTACAACTTGCAGTGTGGATAAAGTAATTGAATGTCAAATAAAAGGTCACTGGAAGATGTATGGTTGGCTCCTGAAATAGAAGCTAAAACAAGTCAACTAAATGTCGATCGACTTTAGAAGCCTTAGAACGAAATTACTACTTGTGCGAGGAAGAGAAAATTGCTGTATAACGTCACACTGTTTTTGCCTTTAACGTGAAAAATACAAGCAACAAATTCAAACAAATTATTTAAATCTGGTATCAATGAATGTTGAACGGTAAAGAGAAATTAAATTACGGTCCAAAATACAATTTTCTATTAAATCGAAAATTGTGTATAAACCAATTCATCAAACTTTATTCATATTCAATAATCCCGTGAATGCTGAGTTGTACTACTATAAATGTTTCTATGCGGTTTTTCTCCTAATGTATGAAGCTTATTTTATCATATATGTATGTTATGATGACTAACGAAAACTAGCTGGGTAGGTATTGATGAACTTTTATTTCCTCTTATATTAAAAACGAATTATCCTAATTATTGAATTCCCTGTTTTCGTAAACATCCTGCACGCTTAACATGACCACAATAGAAACGGGTTTTGTCGACAGAAGAATAGACAAAATGACAGATAAACAATCAAAATCTGTCGTTTTGTCTATTCTTCCGTAGACAAAACCTGTAGAAAACCTGTTTCTATGGTTGTCTATGTTACTCGTTCTGTTAAAAACGAGGGAAGACAAATGTTTTCCTCAATTCTTAGCTTTTTTTTTATTGTTGCTGATACTGTTTGCGGTAACGACGCTTTTAATGTTATATATCCAATTGTTATCGATACATACATGTACATACATAAACTTACACCTTATTCCTATGGGGGGAAGGCAGTAACTACATAACGCCACCTGCTAGAATCCTTACTTTCTTTCTTTCTTGCATCTTTTTGCCCATTTTGCTTGTAGTACCCAACATAACATATATATTATTAGGTATAACACTTTTGATCATTACTTCCCTAAGTAATAAGCTTACGTTTAAAAGCGTCATGTTTGATTTCAGCGTGACGACGTTACATCTATTCGAATGTTCCATAATCCGGTACAATCGAGCAAACACAATGGACGGGGTATTACTAGGTATTTAAATAAGAGATTAACGCCATTTTACACGTCAGCTTAACGAAATCCTGAGTTACGTCATTCCCAAAATGCAAATAAGCTATTAAGAGGTACACTCGCGAGCACATTGAATTTTGAGCGAAAAATGAAGTTAATAAAAGGGACTATTATTAGCGATTTCACTTTGTCAGTCTCATCTTCGTTTCCAAAAGCTTTCCTTGTAGGTAATAAAACTATAAGCACACTTGTAAATTAAATTACCGCTGCGTAAATTCTTGCTGTTACCGAATTACAAATAAGTATAGGTATTCAGAGGGTACCTTTAGTAAAATGGTCGGCGGCGTAAGCGCGTTTGCCGGCAACATCAATCAATGTCAACAGAGCAAGTTTTTCGTTTGGTTCCATCGAAGCGTCTGCGCTGTTTTTGTTTACAAAGTTTCAGCCTGTATCACTTTAAATATTAACTTTCTTAAGATTTGATTAATACAACGAGTTTCGGAGAACTAGCGAGCAAGAAATGGAATGAATTATAATGATCGTTGTTCTTAACGCGTACGCCAGTCATCAATTCATAGCGTTAAAGCATTTTGGTTTTGTTTTCGGCAGCTTATACAGGGTTATTGGTAAAACACCAACAACCTCTTAAGGGATCATTGTACTCATTATTATGAACAACTTTTACTTTGGTTCCAAGCCTTAAATCGGGAAGAAAAATCTGGTGTTCCATACATTTTGACGAGTTGTGTGAACATAAATGTAGGGATCAGCTGTATTTTTTTTCGCGTTTTCATGTTTGGTCCCATATTAAAAGTTGTTCCTATCGATGAGTAGAATGACCCCTTAAGAGGTTGTTGGTGTTTTACCAATAACCCTGTATAACTTTGTAAATCATGGTCATTTCTTGGAACTTTATAAATGGATAATTGCATGCCAACGCAAACTAATTCAACCAAGGGAACCCAAACGAACGAAAGCTCGTCCTTTATTTTAAATACAGTAAATAATATGCATACCTACGTTGGGCTAGATAAAAAATGCCTCAAGAAAATCTTAAAACATAGAGATCAATCAATAAGTATCGTAATCTGAAACATGTGTAATTGTTTGATCGAACACCTGGTGAACAAAGTTCGGTTTCGATGTCAGCAAGGGTGACAATCGAGAATAAATTATTCACCAGAACAGAATAACATTTTATATTGCTTATGCATGGAATATCAGGGATCGAGCCGCTCAGTGCGAGCGCTTTGTCACTCGATTATTTTATTCCACGCCCGCCGATGCCGATTTACGAGAGGTCCGCGTTCGATGATCCCCAGTTTTTTGCTATTCGATTTTCATGTTCCTTGTCAGTCGTTCGTTAATTACAAGCTATGAACTGGCACTTCCACGTGTTCCATTTTACATCACAAGACCAGGGACGGCCTCGGGACCGTTTTTTTTTTTTTAAACTGAGGGGAGTTGCTCCCCAAGTTAATCTTTTAAGCCCCTCTTCCTGTTGCGAGATAAATGTGTTTTTCTACGTGAGGTTTTTCTCAAGGCTGCACCTAATTCACTTTTACAGAGTAAAGGTTGTTTGACCTAATGAAATGGAGGAAAAGGTTGTTGTGCACAAATTCTGCGTACCAATGAGTTTACGGCCAAAATATTCGGGATCTACAAAATGTTTCGTTCACTGATAAAATGAAGGTAAGTATTTAATTTCTCTCTGAAATAAACCTCCAACTATTGAGCAAGCAGTACACAGCTAGACACTCAAAACGGCGCGTGTTTGTCCCAATTTCTGTCATAAAAGTTTCAACCCCGGCACTTATATGGGTGGTTCCGTATAACATAGGTAGTTAGTATTTAGGGAGCGAGTAGTGAATTACAACTTGGTTATAACCACCGTGGTTAAATAATACAACAGGTAAATATGTACAAAGAGTTTCGGGCTCGCGTGACCGGACACTGACGTGAACTTCTAATTTCTACGACCTTTTCAAGAAATTAATTTGTATGTAAGGCAGTCGAGTAATTTATGAGATCGCGTGGACTCGGTTACACGAAGCGATTAAACCGTTAAAATTGTTTATTAAAATAACGTTATGTGTAACGTGGTAACGTTATCAGTTGAATACATTATTGTCAAGTGCAAGTCTAAGAAAAGGTTTCTTTTGTTGAAAAGATTTGGAAAAGCAATTGGAACATTATGCAATTCAGTTAGATTTATAATTCATTTAGATAGTTTAGTTATTCATAAGATCTTTTGTTGCCATGCATATCGACAGCTGAATTTACAGCATGGTTCCACTAACAACAAATTACTATCAATAAAATCCAAGCCTTATGGAGCGTAAACTCCATAAAATATCATCAACAGGTTATCGCCATTTTTTTTCTAGGAACTTATACTCACCCATTGTACAGATAAAATAAATATTACAGAGACATTACATAAATTAAATTAAAAAGTACGCATCAGCGAATAACAACAGCGTAATAACGAGTTATTGAAATATTTTCAATAACGAACCGCCGCGAGCGTTCAACGTAATAATAAATTTTATCCTTGTAAATATTTGGTTGGAGCATTTAAAATGCTCGCCAGTGTTTAACTGAGACCCCGAATGTAACCACAATTTATGTAGCTTAACAAGACTATCTACCAATTTAAGCTGGACGTCCCTTCCAGCGATTTACATACGCATTTATTTATTTTTGTTTCGTTGGGATGTTTGGTACGGTAGGCTGATAATACGTTGGTGTAGTTTCATGAAGTTTGTGTTTAAGTCCAAGTACCTGGGCGACCGAGCTCTGCTCTAGTGAAAATAGAGAATGCTCATTTAATAGTATAGGAAAGTTCATACTAATTCCTTGCTGCCATGAAAGTACGTACTAATTCCATGCTGCCATGATAGTACATACTAATTCCATGCTGCCATGATAGTAGATACATACTAATTCCATGCTGCCATGATAGTAGATACTTACTAATTCCATGCTGCCATGATAGTAGGTACTGACTAATTCCATGTTACTGTGTCATTATTCTAAGGTGTCATTATTCTTGTTCTAAACTTTGGCCGACCGAGCTCTGCTCGAGTGAATATACGAAGAAAAAGAAATTTTCCCAGATATGAGATCTAGCTAGATCGATTTTTCGCTCCCGTAAACCCCTATATTGCGCTCTGCGATATCGCGGGCGCGACAGGCTGCACGACACCAAAGGAACATGATGTATGGCGTAGCGTCGATATCGCCGCGACACACAAGAACATTTTCTGTGTCGCGGCGCGACAGATCGCTCATGCATGTAGTGTCGCGAGCGTTTTCAAATAAATTGTTCTACGGATATATTATTACATCGCAGAATGGCGTCGCGCGACAAGTCACACTAGTCTGCACGAGCCTTTAACAAGCATAAAGCTTCGTGCAGACCAGCGCGACGCGACAGCGCGACACGACACCGGTTATTGTTATACCGTCAAGTTTTCTTAGAAATTGTATTGTTCGAGTCGCGTCGCGGCGTCGCGTCGCGCTGATCTGCACGAAGCTTAATAAATCTAAACAAAATAGAATATTTTCTTTTTGTTTATTCCTTCACAGCACAAACCCGTTGTATTTTAATAGGCATCCATTAAAACAATATTCTTTTTCGTTCCATATTCGTTTTAGCAAAAAGGTTATACGCGTGTAGGTGTTTTAACTACGCTCAGCCATTAAACTTCACGTAGAAAAGCGCCATACATTTTTCAAGAGTTGTTTTTGTGTTGAAGATAAACGTGCAGCCAGCAATGTCGTACGGAATTGTACGTGAAATAAATTACTTTTGCTAACAAAAAATCAAACTGTGTAGAATATGTAGGAGGCTTGGTTGTGGGATATTTTTAAAGGTTTTGCTAGCTTACATTAAAAAAGGTAAAAAGTTATGTAGCAAACTACACAACCTTTTTATATCTTTTAATAGAATTTTACATCTACCTAGGTAATTTATTAGGTTAAAACTGAGATGCCTGAGAGATATTTCTCGAGGGCGTGTGAAGCCGAGTCAGAGGCCCATGGGTGGCATAAAAACTCTAACACCAGGTTAGTCACTAACAACACGAAAAAGAAAGTAAGACTGATAACTTATAAGTCATCGGCCTGTAGTTTACTACGCCTGGATAGGAACGGCCTGCGCCTGGTGACGGGTACCATCACGGGCCACTGCTCGCTGAACAAACACTTTCACACAATAGGCATATCGGACAGTCCTCTGTGCAGGGCGTGCATGGAGGCTGAGGAAACCGTCACGCACGTGCTTTTTGAATGCACAGGCGTCACCCAGATTAGAACACAGACCCTCGGGACACCCAGATCTTTCACAGATGTTCTGAACAGACCAGGAGATTTAATAAACTTCTGGAGGGAGGTGGGCTGGTTGGAGTAACCACCAGCGGCCGCTATGGTCCACGCACAATGGTCCACTGTAGGACTAAGTGCGGAAACCAAACCCCACAACATAGAACATAGAAGTCATCGGCCTTGTACTAAGTATAAGCTTCAAATATTTCTTCCTAACACCCCATCATTACCGTTAATGAAACCATAACACATATATTCCTATAACTATGACGTGCGTGTTTAGTCTGTAAGAATTTGATCGTAGTAGAACCTAGAATTATTTTACTTATTATACGAACGATTCTGCTTAGGTATTCTCATATGAAATATTCTGTCTGGCCTCCTCCAACACCCACGTGAAGTGTTAGGGCGGTCTATTCAATACAAAACTGATTTTTGTTTTGAAATTGGAGCCCCACGTATTTAATACTAACACGCCTGTTTTTACCGAAAGGATAGACAGAAGTGTAATAGTACTCCCACATTTCATCGAATCAGGAGCAAACCTATACCTCAGACCAAATAAAAATATTTGCCAAGACAGAGAGTTATTTGGTCTGAAACCTAAGCAGGGTGTATCAGAAAGGTGTGGTAAAACTTAAGGGTGTGGTGCAGACCATCAAACTGAACAACTTTCTGCATGGGACCAATCGAGAAAAAAAAAACTTAAAAAAAACTACTGACGAAAGATATCTTAATTTCGGAAGTCAGTGTCTTTGGTTTTAAATTTTCGTGTTTTGCCACCGACTTCCGAAATTAAAGTTATTTTTCATTTTGTAGTGTTTTTTTTGGAAGTCGTTTGTTTTTATTTGTAAAAAGGTTTTATTTTTCACTTTTTAGTAGTGGTAGGTACCTACCCCACACAAATTCGAATACCACTACCTGCTATGTAAATAACAGTGACAGGAAGTTACCATCATATCATCCATATATACGAAGTAGGAAAAATACGTACTATTGAAGCTCACTCAAAAACTATCCAAGCAAAATTAATCAAATTTATATGGGACTAACTTGGGAGCATACCTTTTCATATAAAAAAAGAATTTTCAAAATCGGTCCACGATTGACGGAGAAATCGGCGGACATACATTAAAAAAAACATGCGCGACGAACATATAACCTCCTCCTTTTTGGAAGTCGGTTAAAAATTATCAGCGTTCCTGTACAAAGCTTCAATACCTATTAGACCCAAATGTATGGGATGACTGATAATTTTATAGCGATTAACCGCGAACATTCCAGGTTCATTGAGAAAGTCTTACAATTGTAAACCTCAATAATACTGTCCAACTTGGGGATTGAACTCGGGACTCCACGCTCATCAGTCGATTTGGAACTAACACTGAATTATGATTGTTGAGAAACACAATTCCTTAAATACATTTAGGATGAAGTTTTCAAGGAAACTGAACGCCATCCGCACATCTAAACCGTATTCTAGAAATGCCGGTATCATCATTGTTGTGGAATATTGACACTGACAGGTCTGTTGTGCTAACCGTGCTCAGTTTCATTGGAGAAACTCGCCCTTAATTGTCAGGGGTAACACAATAACCACAAAATGTCCGGAACATTAAAAACATGGCGAACAGATCTCGTTTGGAGTGGTTAGTGAACTGTGGACACGCGTGACCCGACATGCACTGCCCTGTCGGCGCAGATGACAACTTTTTATGTTTCATTAACTCTTGTACCATTTGCATAGCGGTTATTTATGACATCGAATGTGTGAGTGCGATTTTGCAGCTGTGTTATATTGCCTTGGACATAAGGCGTCGTCCAAATTTTTTCCAAGTTTGTTGAGAACTGTTTCTTTTACTGAAGAGTTAGTGACTCTTAATCTCATATTACCGTTATGTTTCTACTAAACAATATTTATTTAATCTTTTGATGTTCCGTTAGGCACAAAATCGAAAAAATCGACATCTTTTTAGTAAGATAAGTGACAGGCATAATTTTAACACTAGAAATAGGAACAAATTAGATCAACCACGTTTTAGATTGTCTAAAGTGCACACTTCTTTTATGGGGTACTGTGTAAAATGTTATAATAAAATACCACTCGATATTCTTCAACTGAATGAGAAGAAATTTAAAACATGCATTAAACGCACACTATGTAGACAAGCATATTATAAGTTGGATGATTATATCGATGATAAAAATGCTTGGCTTAATGCTGGTCCTGCTCCACAGCCACTTGGGCTCACTAGTTAAAAAATTTAATGTTTGGAAGAGTTGCTTCCCCTTTTTATTTTTCTGACATTACGAACTTAATGTTTATTTTTTATTTAAACAAGTTTAATTGTTGAATGTTCCAATGGATAATGATTTTCTTTCTTTTTGGTAGTATCATTCTATTAATCTCTCAAATACATTGCATACTATAGTTTTGTATAATTTAGAAGCATTTTTTCAATTTTTGTGAATGTGAGTACCATGGAGCCGTATTTTATGTTATTAAGATGTTTGTTGACTTGAAAGAGCACGGCAGTTGAGAGTTTGTCATGCCCACTTAAATGTCTCGCTGATGGTGGCGAGTGTGTTGGATCATTCGGTTCCCTACAAAATGGTTGAGCTGGATGGTGCTGATCCACGCGTCATGTTCGTGAACGGGCGCCGTCAGTTGTGACTGGTCATCTCTTATCTGCCAGGGCTTATTTTTAATGTTATATTTTGAATTGTTTTAATTTTTTTATTGTACATTGTTCTCACATATAGAAGCAACAAGAATAATGTACCCAGGATTGTGTAATTTTCTATATTTAAAAGAGTGTCCTTGGAGTTTCTTGCCCGTTCTTCTCCATGAAGATCTACGTTTTGGAACTGGGCAACTAGCTTCAACTTTCTCGACTAACTGACCGACTATTTGACAATTCAAAAGTGCCTGTAAATGGTTTAATTGAAATAAATGCTTTGAGTTTGAGTTTGACAAAACGGCACTTTTTGTTCTAAAATTTTCTCTGTTTTCTGAACACTTTTTCCGCTTCAGGGCCCAATTTGTCATAATACCAATATTATAAACAACCTAAATATAAATATATGGTGTTCCCCCCAAAATGTATTTCATTGTACTTCGAAACTTCAAGTCATCTCTCGCCGGTGAATTTTGTTTCCTCGGTTCCATTAGACTCATGCACAGAAATTAAAACTTTATCACTTCGAGTTAGAGATTATTATCGCATCGCAGCGAGATGGGATAATCAACTCCGCATATAAGGTAAGATAGTCCCCCAGACGAATTAGCAAACGCCCCCGTCCCCCGTATATGCGTAAACAGCAATTTCGTCCAGTAATTTGTAGTATGCATTAGAGGCGTCTTATCTTAACCGGTATTCCGGGATGAACCGGGACTTGGGAGCCGGCTGTCTCCGGGACAAACAAACGGAGACATAAATCAACGTCAACGCAGCAAGTTTATCGCGCCTTCGAGCCTCGCCCCAGGACGTGGACGCGCGATCCTTTAATGTGTTTGTTCTGTGGAAAAAGTTCCCCTTCCAACTTCTATGCAGATAACAGCACAAGTTCGTTATTTAAAAGCTAATAAAGTTCACTGTGACTGGCTCTAGTGGGGCGTCTAATAACGTTATTACTTGAACAGTTGGTAATCATTGGCGAACCGATTCACGTCGTGATTTTAAAATTAACTACCTTTATCTTTCACAAACAGTTTCAATGATACCTCTTCTGCCACAAATTCATTGAGTTCCTAGTCTAGGACGACATTAGAGTGTGTAGACGGCAAGGCGCTGCCCAAACAATTTGCTTACTCCCTATTAGTGAGAGGGTGAGATAAACAGGGAGAGAACACGTCAACAAGTTGAACACAAGGATATACCATACATACAACGTACGTTGTTACTCACAGAGAAACACTCCTATGAGACGGTCAGTATTATTGCACTTGAGAATAATAATACTTCACATACCGTTCCTAAGTGAATCATCATTGTAGCTGAAATACGTCCACTGCTGGACACAGGCCTCCAAGCACCGCCACTTGGACCGGTCCTGTGCTTCTCGCATCCAGCGGATTCCTGCGACCTTCACAAGATCATCGGTCCACCTATTGGGAGGCCTTCCAACACTACGTCTTTCGGTACGCGGTCGCCACTAAAGAACCTTTCGGCCCATCAGCCATCTGTTCTACGAGCAATGTGAGGCCCATTGCCACGTAAGTTGGTAATTCTTCGGGATATGTCGGTTACTCTGGTTCTTCCCTAAGTGAATACTCCGTCTAGATTCCATATTCATGAGAAAAGAGTAATTCTAAGATGTGAACTGAAACACGCAGGTATCTAATGAGCAAAATTTCTACTACCTCATAATAAACTAGATTATTTGGACGAGCAAATCCAATCATCTAAAAATACTATTGAATTTGCTCATCCGGATCTCTTCCCCATTTTATAATTTGATATTGAACGAATGGCTTTGTTCTCAAGCTGGAAGTAACCTATTTTGAGAGCAGAACGAATGGTACGTGCCTGTCTGGGAATTATCAAGGCTCTAGGTAGACGTAACTACGTGCTCAGACATTCTTAACATACCAATTTTAGTTATGTTCACGTCTTGGCTTCGTCCCTAAGGAGACCAACAAAACTCTTAAGCGATATTGACACTAATTCTATACAAGTGAGGGTACTTGGAACCTGATAAAACGTAATGACAGAACAGACTTCATAATCTGAGCCTACACTCTTCATATCGAACCTAAGGACCTAAAATTCAACAACTGCCAATTGACCCTTGTGTACACTAAAAAAAGGGTTAGCAAATTACTTAATATATGCAAAAAAGGGGTTTTATTTTTAGAAATAGCTATAGGTAAATGAAGAGCCACAAAAAGGGTTTGAAGTAATAAATTAAATTAGGTCCATTAGCAAATATTAAACGTTAGAAATAGAAATGTCTAAGGGAACCAGCTCAAAATAAGTGGATTTGTGTAAAATTAAATGCAAAGCATAATAAAATTTTCTTAGAAACGGCGGGAGTAAACACATTAAGATTGTTAATTAATAAGCTCTAATGAGAATCTGTAACAACCGTATTCATTTCTATACCTACCATAACTTTAAATTGCAAAAGGGTTCTAGAAATACTCTTTTATAATCAGGGTCTTCTATAAAAACTGGCCAAGTGCGTATCGGACCACGCACAATGAAGGGTTCCATAGTTGAGATGAAATTTATCTCAAGAATAAACTTAACATGTTTTTGCAACTACAAATGTAAGATGGTCGACTATTACTCGTTAACTTGTAGAGCATACTTATCTGTGATAGTTTTCCTTTTAATTTCGTTCTATACTACTGCCGTAATTTTTTTTCACATATCCAGAACCAACCATTTAGCTGGCAGGAGGTGGGACACCTGACTCTAACAAGAATTAGCACTTTAAACGTTATGTATACCCATGCCAAAAAACAGCTTCCTAGTACTACGAGTCTCTGAGCTAGGACGGAGGACAGACGGCGCGGACAGACAGACAGACGGACTTGGCGAAACTATAAGGGTTTTGGCTAAAGAACCCTAAAAATGGATGAGCCCTGATTGAAAATATAAAAATGTAAGATCCCGTAAAAATAGTAGATTGAAAAAAAAAACATGTTATAAAAGGCCTAATTTAAACTCAAAAACAATATTTTACGAGTATATCACAAGCATTGCTACGTATCTAAGGGATGAGAAAATATTCAAATGTAAGGACTTAAAGTATAACCTAAGTACCCAAGTTATGAAAATGAACGACTATTAAGCAAAGAAAATAAATACAATTTATGAAAATGTTTCCATTGTTACTTTGTAGCTATAAAAATAACTGTTGATACTTGAATAATTCGCAAACGATGATTAAATCTAACTATTAAATCATTTATAGAGTAAACACAAAGAAATCTTTCATCGACTTTATCAATACTTGAAATCGTAGTTCCTTTTGTGTTTGAACACAATAGTGGTGACTTGAACAAAATATATTCAATTGCTAACTTTACGTAAGACAAGGTTGGTGAAGCGAGCATTGTGAACGAAGAACCTACTGAGATACTTTGCCTTACACAGAACTTCGGAAGTTTCCCTGTTCGGCTCGAAACATTTTTATCCTGCAAGTAACTTGAAATTATTATTTTTACGAGTATTACATGACATTGATTTTGCATTCTGTGATTACTTCCTCACACACTGACTTATTAATTGTAAATTTTTTAAGAAAATCATCTACTTTTACAATGTTTGTAAATATGTGAAAACCGTACATCTATCACATCATTAATTAATTTATCTTTCGTGGCTTCATTTTTATTAATTCTTCTTTTTACCTATTGTGGTAACCTATTTTTATTTTATTTTTTTAGATGCATCGTCTTCACATATAATTATGTAACGAATGTAACACATACAAATATTGTAACAATTTTTAAAAGAGTAACGGTGGAGTTTCTTGCCCATTCTTCTCCATACGAAAACTACCTTTTGGAAGGGGCGACTAGAATCAATTCAATTTTTTGTAAACTTTGACGTTCAAAAGTGCCTTACAAGGGCCTATTTGAAATAAATGATTTGACTTTGACTTTGACTTTGACTTTGAAAGTTAATTCACTATCCCATGTAGCTACTTTATGGTGTTGTTCGAAACATCTTTCTTTTCACTTAAGTTTGAAGGTCCCTAATATATTGCTCTTTTTGTTTTGTAACATAAATCATTTTCATTGATTTCAAATTGCGTATTGAAAAGCACGTCAACAGCCTGGCTTCTGTACTGTGCTTCCAACCCAGGGGAACACCGTCGACTGAAATAACAGCACATAATATGGGACATAGCTTTGATCTAGTCAGGCAACAAGAAAAGGGTCGGTCCTCGCATCGCTAAAAGCTTGAGAAGCGGATTGAAAAATAAAAATAAAATAAAAACCGAGCGAGCCTTACAATAGTCTCATATGATGTGTAGCATCTGACATCTTAACTGACAATACCAACCTCTCGGAAAATGGTTTGGTACTATCTGACGGCCAATAGGCCTCTAGCACCGCGCGCTCATTGGTCAAATCAAATAGCGCGCGCTTTCCCGGCTTCCTGTTACACACTTCCGTTTCTTTTCACGAAATCACTCTCAAAGATTGCAGGAAAGCGAGAGGAAAGGTGTTACACACCAAAAATATTTTAAATTGAGTTTGCAAACCATTTAAAATATGTTGCAGGAGAAACACAATCCCATTTCATCGTCGTTCATCATTCGATCATTCTAAATCTGAAATATTCCTTCTGAATTCCAATTTGGTTCGGAATTCTGAACTAACAACGCTATTTCCAAATGCCATAAATTCACGTTCTGAACAAATAGAAAACGCCGGCGGAAAAATGACATTAGAAATCCTGTCAAACGACAACATTCTAACAAATGATGTATGGAACGATGAAACGAGACACAGTAATCCCGGATGTGTCATTGGCTAAATAATTATGCAGGGGCGCAGTTGTGTTGTTGGAAAAAACGACGTTTATTTTCATTTAAACATCGACATGAACATGAAAATGGAGAAAGGATGAAGATAAAGATACTCGTGATGCAAGAGGTGGAGAAAAAGAATAAGATGTACAAAGATGTATAATAATGACGTATAAAAATGGAATAGTCTGTGGAACTTGAAAACTCGAAAACAATGAGCAGATTACAATACGAGAAGATGAAAGATACTTGTTTTGATATTGAAATGATGATAATTATGTATAATAGGTACCTAATCTATGTTACCACTCGGCAAAAGATGAGGAAATATTATACTTTTAATTTTCAATATTTCTCAAAATTTTCGCGAAAAGCGACGGAATATTGCGTTGACTCAAATTAGAAATAACTAATTCCGTTTCTTGGAAGTAACATTAAATTACAAGTAGCCACTTAAATCAAAGTGAAATTATTTAATTCTAGAAGCGAAACTTCGCCTACTGCTAAATATGACACAAATTTTCTTGCTGATACTATTACAACTGGAACTTGAAGTAATCAAATTATAAATGTGGCTATAGACCCAGTAGAAAATATTGGCAGTTTGCATTACTACATATGTTTATATTGTTACACTACTACACGAAGGGTTACTGACAAACAGTAGTTGATGTTTACTAATATCAAATTATCTGTACCTGCTACCGAGATAAGTCAAATAATACCGACATTTGTCATAAGCGGCTCAGGAAGGGAGAATCACAACATTGCAGCTGTAGGTACAGATACATCTATCCCTACTTCTGGAGTTTATTTTGTTTATCTTTCTTCTTGTTATTTTTCACGAAATGCTATAAATAATTACTCTCTCTCAAAAATAACGAGGGTTGTATTTAACAAGTCCTTTCCTAAAAGCGAAGGAGGATAAGATGCTAAATATGGAAGCAAAACCAAACCGGGACCATTATGTGGCTTAACTGCTCCAAGTCTAGCGCGGTCTAACCCGAGGAAGAAATAGATCTCCTTATTTATTTGCGAGTCGAGTATCCTGAACTTTTAGCTCGTTATCTGCACTATTTCAACGGAACACTAGCACTACCAGCCATTAGTTGGAACTCGGTCGAACAGTAATTTCGTGTGTTTGACCATTATTCACAATTTCAAGCGACAATGTTTGCATTTCTAGTGTACATACCTGTTGTTTAAATCCGCTGATATTGTTTACCATTTTTATTTTTGACAGACCATTTCCCATTTTTTTTCTGTTTGCATAATCTAAATAAAACGCTACGGACCGAATAGGTAAATTTATCGATTCGTGTTTTTCATTGCTATTGTTGCTTTACCGTTTTGTTTTTGTTTTTTGGTTTGAATTTTACGATTAATTTTACTGACTTAATTGTCAAGTTAGTGGATCTCTTATTTTGATATCTTTAGATTTTTTTATTAGAAACCTACGCGTTATTGCTAGTGATAGCCTAGTGGTGTGACCGTCGGACTGCCAAGTCATAGGTCTCGAGTTCGAACCCAAGGCACGCACCTCTGACTTTTCGGATTCATGTGCGTATTGTACAATTATCACTTGCTTCAAAACGGTGAAGGAAAACATCGTGAGGAAACCAGCATGCCTGAGAGATATTTCTCGACGGCATGTCAAGCCAAGTCAGAGGCCCATGGGCGGCTTTTAAACTCTGACACCAGGTTAGTCACCAACCACACGAAAAGAAGATTGCTATACTTATGTCCTTTGATTTCATATCACCTTATTCATTGGTCAAATAACTTGTTTATTAGATAAGATAGTGAGTATACCTTCATTCATAAGCTACCTAATTAATTTTATAATAATTTAAATCAGGCATATAAATTCAAATTCACATAACCTTCCCAGGACAAAGGTAGGCCATTTCTAAAGACGTACAAATCCTACAATTCAGGCCTCTACTCCCACAAGTTCATAATTCACAGTAGTTAACGTAAATTTAATACGAAACTATACCATAGTACGTAATTACTAAGTTAGTACGAACTGTATGTCTTACGTACATTCTCTTTTCCCTGGGGGGCTCAAAGTTGTGTTCTCAAATACGTGAGCATCGATCAAAGTGGTGATACTGGGGGCTTATTGCGTTAATTCGTCGGTAATCAAGGGATTAAAGATGGCATTTGTGCATAAGCGATGACTGGTAGCGCGCCAATCGTCTCAGCTTATTGATTATTGATTGCTGTTAATTCCTGAACTAAGCTTATCGTGGATGGCTTTAACAGAATGAAAATTGATGGTACTGCATCTGAAACATGTCATCTACGAAAATTAATTAATTGAACTTGAAAATAACTTAAACAAAGAAGCTTAGGTATTGGTTTATAGTAATAACGTAATGAGAACTATAAATCGAAAACCACTTAACCATAAGAAACTGTAAAGTGCAATACTTTCCCATCCATAAAATAAATCACACCTCACAATAATGATAAAATATTGACGCTGAGTACAAAACCATGTTACAAGCATCGACTCCACCATAAATATGGAACGTGTCATCACGATCTTCTTTTGCAGTTTATCAGCTTTATGCAACGTTATATGGAAACAAAGCAAAAAGAGTGAAGGAATTATTACAGGTTCTTAAAACATTTCTGTGAAATACAGCCGTTTAGCTGCCGCAGAAATGCATCATTTCACTCCACAAGCATCGAAATAATAGCTTACATTCGCAGCGACCATTACTCTAACCGGGGTTCAGCCAAAATGATTCCAGATTTATCAAAATCATGATTCGCCCATTAAACACCAGAAACATTATACGACCACAACATTGGTAGCTATTAATAAACGAGGCAAGCTATTACAGATGGGGTAAATCTCCCGGTTGTTGGCGCCGAGTCACAATAAAACAGGCAGCTGTGCCAAGGCGCACTGCCAAGCAAGTTTAGCGGGGCTCCCTCCCTTTAGACATCGTATGCGCGAGCGTCATTACATGGGTCTTTTAGGTGACTTGTGCGCCAAAACAAGGATTACAGAGTTTCTCATAGTTAGTATTCGTAACGAGTTAGAACTAGGGGCTAGAAAAGATGTTTAGCATATCCTAGTTCAGGAAATGTAAGAGTTGGTCGGCTGCCATGCCAGCGTCTAAATAACGACGTTGTTTAGGCATTTGTTTGGGGACTTCACCTTACTGGAATGAATGGCCAAGTAACTTAAATTATTTATGGAACAAAAGCTGTTATATTTATCCTGTCCCACGGTTGGGCCAAGGCTTCCCATCAAAACGGTTAATTAATTATCCAGTTTTAATAACAATAATACCAGCCTATTATTGTCCCACGATAGAGCAAAAGCCTCTTCTCATATATAGAAGACACGAGAATTGATCTACTACTCTTGTCCGTATTTTTTTTGTCCGTTAAAAAAGTATTAGACACGTATTTTTTTCTTTTTTTACGTAATTAAAAGATTACGGCAATACATTGAATTAAAATGTGGCATGATGTCAGTCCCCGGTAATTTTTTTACTGAATTGTGACGTAGCGAGCCCACACTACTTTAATGCGTTTTATCTAAACCATGTTTTATTAATACGTTAAAGCAAAAAATACATGTCTAATATTTTTCTTATTATCTGACTGACGGACTAAATAGTTTATTTTTTTCCCCAGTCAACATCCCTATTATCTGATTGGGTATTATTTCTCAAATTACCGATTCCATCCTACAGAACCAAAACAGTATTTATATCGATCCTTCCACTCCGATACATAACAATTTATTATCCTCAGGGTCAAGGTTTATGCATCATTCATGTTTTTATCGCTCTGCAAGTACCATTCATAAGGTTATCATACACACGTCCCAGGAAAGGGGTTCTAAACTTCGCTGTGAAACACTATCTTGCTATTTATCGTTTCTTGTTATTGTCGTGAAACTTGCTGAAGTCTGTACGCTTTGTAAACGATGTAAGATCGGTTCTTGTGTTCTTCTCAGTTTTTATTTTGTATTTTATTGGTACATGTAGCTGGTCTATCTATGTAGTTAGTGTCAATACCTTCGTACCTTTGCATATGGATGAACCTTGTGTTCCATTTGAAGGGATATGCGTGATGGAGTAATTGCACATCCGACATTCAACTTTCTCTCGAAGATCGCAACGAGCGACTTACTTCTCATCAAATTTCATTAATACGTTATCATATAAAATTTAGTTCAAATACTAAAACCGACTACTGAAAAATCACGCAAAAAAAAGTATGAAATTGTTATGTACAAACTATTCAATGTTTATCGTCTATTTAATAAACAATTTACACGTAATATATTGTAATGTATTCCATATTCATAGTGATGTCCAGAGGCTAGCCTGGTTATATGCCACTTTGCCCTAAAGCTTATGATCGCTTACTACTGTTAGAATATATTGTTTTATTAGGGAGTCTGAGCAGCTTCCAACTATACCTCATTTGTCAAATTATGATAAGTAGTTTAGAAGTTATGAGGAAACAGATGAGCATAGATACATACCGGTCAAAATCATAACCTTGCTTTTTGCTTCGACGTAGTTGGATAAAAACCTTAAATTTCACTATAGGCTGATTTACACTTGAATTATTTAAGTAACGAGTTCAGTCCCTTGACGTCTGTACGTGACACTTCACAAACGCATCTCAACAAATACATATGTAAATCTACCATTAAAGACAAAGTTGAAAAGTCTCACTTGTCTACAACAACGTGACTAATACCTACATTTCAAAGCAGACACAACAATGCTTCTCAAACACAGAAATTGATAAAAATGAAATTGTTATACTTTCTCAAATAACTGTGAGGCTTTATTTCTCCAGTCTACTGAAAAAATCAACATAAAGGAAGCAGGTGACCAGTTTATTCCCTTAAGTCCCTTTGCCAGAAAGGAATTCTGTCCGCTCCACAGTTAAGATCCGAGATTTCCTGTCCAGAAAAGATATATGGAGCTACATTTTTACGATATTTTACTTGCTTCCCTTTTCGACCGAATATTGGATTAGGCAAAAAGGGATATAGTGAGGTTCTAGTTCATCTAATCCTATTTGTTTGAGTGATTTTCTTCCCGACATTACACTGTTTTAGGTCTTGTGACATTTTATGAATGGTTATTTTGAAGGTATTTTTTGTTCGGGACAAAGAAATGATATGCAATGCGGTGAAAAGATATCCCTTCCTGCCCTAAAAACCTATTATTTGTCGATTTGAAGACCCTTCCTTGTTTTGTTTTATGTAGTTCTTTTTACAATTCTGAACTAATTTACATACACATAGATCAAGTGAGACTGTGAACAAAAACGTCATGTTTTAATTCTTAGTCAAAGTGAAATGAAAAAGTTAATCTGCGTTCGCAATTTATTTGCCAAACATGTAAACAAACACGGGTTTTAGGAAAATCAACTGTAAAGTATACATATAAGGTTCAATTTGCGCTACAACTTCATATTTTTATGACTTTTTCAACAGTACTAGTCAGTCTAAGATCAACTTTATTTACACTTACGCATAAAATTGATGTTTGTTATAACATCAATTGTTCAGCAGTTGTTGGTGTTTAAAATAACATCAATTGGAAACAAGGTTATAAATAAACCTTAGATGCGATTCTGGAGTCTGGTCGAATAAAAAAAGTAATTTGGGAAGAGAGCTTATAATAAGCATTTTGTAGACAGTTGCAGACTAATCAATAAACTGTCAATTGCACCAATGGCGCCCGGTTACTTGGCACTACTATTTACTAGCGTCAGTAAAGTTTCGCTAAAGTATAGCAAACATGTTAAGATAGTAGATTTAACCGACGTCTACAAATTGTATTCACTTCCACTCACACAGATTGGTTGAAATACACTTATTTTATCAAACGCGAATAGAAGAATATCTAACGTTTGTGAAAGGGGTTCAGTCAATTTCCAATTCCATTACAGCTTCTAGCATCCTAAAACTTCACCATACTAAACCTTCTCTAAAATAATACGAAAATATTAACTTATCAGTCTTCGGGGGCCCATAACCTACAATTAGAGGTCCAGCCTTGCGCAACTTTTTGAACATCACGGCTGTCAAAATGTTTACGATTACCGTCGTAAGTTGTTGAAACCACGTAACGAGCCTGCCGACCCTAATGTACAAACTACCCACATTATATTTAAGTTGAAGATTCCTGGTATTGTCAAGAGTGGCGAGTTGCTGTAACTACTTACCAACTGGGTTAGAATGAGCCGCGGGTAATGCGATTCTGAAAGGATTATTTTGTTGCTATCTAGACTAGAGATTATCTCTTGAACGACTCGGCTGTACATTTATGTAGCTGGAAAGATGTTTTTGCAATAAATGGACACCTACATTTTAATGATAAAATCACAAGGAAAATTAACTGGAATTATATTATCAAAGGCTACATACAAAAACAAAATAATGTTACTGTTTCAAAATGAATAACACTAGTCTAATATTTTTTGTTTCAGGTAAAACATGCGCTGTTTCTGCTAAACAAACACTAAATATTAGTTTTGTTTCACTTTATTAAATGGACGCAAATAAGGTTAGTATAGTTACTAGATAATGAACCGAAAAGCAATGTGGGACGAAAAACTAGAAAAACGTCACAATGAAGAATCTTCGCAGTTTGTAACTCATATCAAAAGTCCGAAGTTAAAGTGGGTCGCGCGCAACATTGTGTCACTGTCTCAAAATTGAGTTACAATACTGAGAAAGGGGAAACTTTAGTCCTTTTCAGTGGCACGTTCGAAAATTGCACATTTGCCGCGGATGTACCGACCAGGGCCGGATCGGGCACTCGCCGCATCAGTCATTGTCAACAAAGTTTATCGCCTCTCCTCTGCAAAGGAACGGAATCGCCCAAATGTGTTTGTTGTGGTCTCAAAACGAAGTCGCAGCGTCGCAAAATACGGATAAATTGCATTTGCAACTGCTAAGTTGTGCATTTCTTGTTAAATGTCAGCTATACAGCGTTTGCTCGACTTTCAAACCTCTCGTGTATTAACTTCTTAAAGGTTTGCGGCGACCACAATGTTCCTCCATTTGCATTTGTTGATTTAACATTTTAAAATATTTTCCTATAATACCTACAGATCTAAATAAGTTTCTGGAACATCTCTTCAACGATCAAATGAATTTAGCTTTCTAGAAATTACAATAACGAATTAGATTCCAGAAAAAGTAAAAAAAGAGAATAAATAAATGAATTTAATTTAAGTGCTCTTCTCAGAATGCCGCCGTCTATGGCGTATTTCATTAATATGTATAACGTTTCACGCGTTAAAAAATCAATTACTTTTAATGACTATTCTAGAATTTATAGCCAACGTCGAAGATTATTACTATAAAAACAAGCAGTTTTTGCAAAAAGCGAACGAAGTGGATATTATTCACATATTCATACTGCAGATGAGTTTACCGAGTCTGATTGAACGGGAACATTAGCGAGACTGCACAAAAAATAGTCATAAGCCATCTTCTGTTTTGCATAAAAAAAGACAGAAGCGAATCTTGTGACGTCACACTACCAATCATGGCCGCTACCCAACACGCTCGTAAAAGCGGGCCCTAATATAAGATAAAACATCGTTTGACAGGCTCACATGTAAGGCACAACAAACTACGGAGATCGATAAGGCTTACTTGAGTAATGGAAAGTTGAGGAAGCAGGCCGACGTAACAGTCCTCGCTGACTTCTGGGGGGGACTTCATTAAGTTGGGCTCAAGCTGACGGAGGATCAGCGCCGGCTTATTGATTGCGACGCGACCCACGGGGCTCATCCGTACGGTCCGTGACCGCATAATCTAAGGATTACGGAGGGACACAGTATACTGTGTGTCAGTGTGCAAAACGAAAATTAATAGGAGCTCGAGGCGACTTGATGCAGAAGAATTTGTTGTATTACAAGCTTTGTAAAGGTTTCTCCCTTTATTTTGATTTAGGTGCTGTCTTTCAATCTTACTGTTGCGAAACCGTTGAATTAAATCTTCTTTTGATGGTTTGATATAGGCTGAAATAACTGTATAAAGCCTAATTCAGGTGCAAAAAAAAATGTTTTTTTTTAAAGCAATCATAAACCTTATTCATAAATGATGAGTTAAGCACGACAATAGTTACGACTCATTTGACTTTTATACCTCAATAAAACTATACAACTTACTTCAAACGCCACATTGCATATCAATAAATCAATCAATCTGCCTAGCCTTTTCCCAAGTATGTTGGGGTCGGCTTCCAGTTCAACTGGATGCTGCTGAATACTAGTATTTTACATGGAGCGACTGCCTATCTGACCTCCACAACCCAGTATCTGGATAATACGATACCCCTTGGTAAGACTGGTTGTCAGACTTTCGGCCTTCTGACGAATCGTAACGACTGTCAAAGATCCACGAATGACAGCCAGGACCAATGGCTTAACGTGCTTTCTAAGGCACGGAAGAGTCTCAGTATGTAGAGGTCACCCATCCACGGACCAACCCCGGCAAGTGTTGTTAAACCTGATGGATCGACCCGTGCGGCTGTTAATACTTAGCTACAAGCCACATTGCATATAATAAGTTAATAAGTCGTATTACACTAAGCTCAACTTAGACAACTGTATAATCCAGAGTATACAACGGACGTCATAACAAGGTTAGTGATGTTCCACTATTATACAAGTTGATGTACCTACAAAGTTATACGATTCACAAAAGCCCCGCCGTAATCCGTAGACTCGATATTTGAAAACGCAATTTCAAAACTTCGCCTAACGTTTGAGTAGATGCTTTGTTAAAATGAAGATATGTTGAGTTGGAACGTCAGTTTGCACGCCCGGATACAGGAAAGTATTTGTTTGAAAATAGTTATACCTAGATCATAGTATAGTTTGAAAGAGTAAATCACTATTATGGGTTTGCGTACAATGTTTGATTTCAGTGGCTTTTTCATAAACTTTTGAATCATTCTTCATCACATAATAAAATTTATCTTCTATATATTTCTATAATACCAAAATTTGCCAAATGTATTTAACACTAGTGTGTGTAAGATGTGTATGTAATATACTAGCAAATTGGATTTTATAATCTGTAGTTTTTTATAATGTATACTTACCAGCCAAATCTGGCCAGCGGTTCTCAAGTTATGCGCATAACTTGAGAACGGCTGGCCTGATTTAGCTATTTATTGTTTTAAAATGTTCGTAATAGTCCGAATCAGGTCCTTATAAAGATAAAGATATTTTATTTTGCAAATACGGGTACAAGTCAAGCTGTTACATAATATAAATACAGAAACAGCCATATTTTGCCAATTACAAGGCATGCAAAAGTACAATGCAGCTTAGGTACAATTAAAATACTTATTTCCTAATAATACACAATAATATTCTAATTCATAATTCATAAAAATAATCAGTCAATAATAAAATTAATGTCACAATTTCAAAATACAATATATAAAATAGTCAAACAACTTCTTTCTCCAATAAAAAATCTTCAACCCTATAATAAACTTTGTCTACTAAAAAAATTCTAAGCCTTTTTTTAAATAATGTCAAATTACAGTCCTTCCAACAACTTGGTATTTTATTGTATATCACCGGTGCCATGCAGCAGACACTCTTGCGCATCAGAGTTGTTCTAGCACTAGGGATACACAGACAACTATTGTCACGCCTATTTCGTGGAAATACGTCATCCATTCGTGCGAAGCGATCCGGGTTTAATTTAACGAACACTGCCATTTCTAAAATGTACAAACATGGCAGGGTTAACCTTACGAGAAGAAAAATTTCATAAGTTGCCGGGATAATTTGTGCATTTTTTATAGGAATTTTGTATGAATTATTGAAATTTGGACGTGACAATGCCTGTCGGGTCAGTTAGTAACATACAACCTTAGTTTTTGTTTACCCTAAACCTCTTAAGGGGTCATTGTACTCATTATTATGAACAACTTTCACTATGGGACCGACGCTAACATCGCGAAAAAGAAAATTTGCTGTTCCCTACATTTCGACGAGCTATACCAACATAAAAATGTAGGGAACAGCAGATTTTTTTTTCGCGATTTCAGCGTCGGTCCCATAGTGAAAGTTATTCATAATGAACCCTTAAGAGGTTTAGGGTAAACAAAAACTAAGGTTGTATGAGAAACACAATACTAACGCTTTTCCTTTATTTAAGTCTCGGCATAATTCGGAGTTAACTTGTCTTGTCTTAACAACTTATCGAAAGTTCAGTCACGTACTAGATGACCCATCAAACTGTCCTCGATAAATGGTTTAATGTACCAAACCCCATTTAAGATTGCTTATCAATGCAAAACTGCCCTAATCTCATAAACCAATGATTAACAAATTTACCGAAGTATATGCGTGAAAGTGACAGCTCATATAATTCCTTTTTCTAATATTTTTTTTTAATTGTAAGGTCGCTTTTACTCCTATAGTCGTCGGCTGTAAGAATGTATAGTGACGACTGTGAGCGTCAAGTTCAAAATGTATGAAAAAATAACTTGTTTTGGATGTGTAACATCTGTCCTTTCGCTTTCCTGCAATCTGTGGGAGTGATTTCGTGAAAAGCGACGGAAGTGTGTAACGGGAAGCCGAGGAAGCGCGCGCTGTTTGATTCGACCAATGAGCGCACGCTATTTGATTTCACCAATGAGCGCGTGCTATTTGATTTGACCAATGAGCGCGCGTGGTCCTAGAGTTGACCGTCAGAAACGAACTTGACGAGGCCCCCCCACCCCTTTAATATTGCTTATTACCAGTGAAATGTCAGATGTTCCACATCTTATCCGACTATTGTAAGGCTCGCTCGGTTTTTTCATACATTTTGAACTTGACGCTCACAGTCGTCACTATACGTTTAATTTGAACGCAGCCTAGATTTCGTATAAAAACGTTGACTAAGCACCGATTATAGTAAACATCGGCATCTAAATTTAAACGCCGCAAGAATACTTGTCGCGCTCTAATCCCAAAGATGGAGCGTTCGGCGGCGCTCTGGCTTGCTCTCTCCGAGGCTTTATTGATAGCGAGAGCCCCGGGCTCCGTAGCAAGAAACCCCCTCCTAGAAATAATAATTATTCACGTCTAAAAGCGTACTTACTAACGTTCTCAAGATCCCCCTTCCTCACAAAAATACGATTGGATGTTTTTATCTTCGCTTTTATTTCCTTCATGTAGATGAAAGGTAACATCTACATAGCGAATACTGTATTTAAGTATAAAACCGTGTTCGTATAAGAGACATAAAAAAATATTACGTCTGTTTATAGCAGTTTGGTATAATAAAGCGACAATATGTCTTGTTATAATAGAAGGAAAGATGTTGGCGTAGATTGAAGGGGATTCAGACTTGGGTAAAATATAGTGCCCAATTCTGCCTTATTGTTACACGTAAGAGATCCTACAATTACCGGGACCAAAGGCCTGGCTCAGATTGTTTACTGGAAGCCAGATAAATGATGAGCAAAACGTTGCTAACGTTGTGTTAGGGGACTGGGAATGTACTACCTGGGATTAATTTAACGTAGACCTATTTGGGACATGTAGATGTGCGTTACTAGGGACTAGTTGCTTAGGCATGTTACAGATACCTTAATTAATAATTAGTGTTTTAAGATAGCGTATGTGCAACTATGTGGTTATGTTGTTTTGGAACAGAAATCGTTTGGTGGTACCGCAGTACTTCAATTCAACTGGTTCGCGTCATATTCCGCTACTCAAGTTCCGCTTCTCGAATTTCTCGTAGCGGAACATGACGCGAGCCAGTTGAATTGAACTACTGCGGTTTCGCTGCTATGTTTTCGCGGCGGAAATGTGCTACCGGGGTGAAAGTACATACATTACAACTTATCATTAAATTTTTGTTCACTTTTAAGCACATTTAAAAATGAAAAAAATTAAATTACGTAAAGTAATTTTATGGAAAGAGGTACAATAGGGAACAACATCGGCTAAGTCTTAATTGCGCAAAGCGTCTGATGAATGGCTTGCCAACACATAATAAGACCAGCACGCGTAGCATGACAACGGAAGAATAGACAAAATGACAGATTGTGATTGTTTATATGTCATTTTGTCTATTCTTTCGTCGACAAAACCCGTTTCTTTCGTGGTCATGCTAAGCGTGCTGGAAGTAAATGCAGCATCGGCGTAATAAAAAAGTCTATAGCCGCATGTTTTAAAGTCGACTTCCAAGTCAAGGACTTTCTTGTATCCCCAAATCAACATAAATAAATCTCCATAATCAACGTCGTTCCGTACCTAATCTTAAAAAACATCTAAGAATACGAAAAATTAAATCTTATATCCAAACCCCTCGCCTGTACTGCAACACATAAAAACGTCCTTATTCCGTGCGAGTTCGGTAAAAATATTCGCCCTCCTTCCTTCCTAATAAGGGGCGTTCGCCTTTAAAAGTCCCAGATCCACCGTTTGCGAAGGCGAAATAGATTACGTAACGCCTGACGGTGTAACAAGGCCCCTGTTACACCGTAAGACACCCTGTAGACTAAATAATACGTTCTTCTTTTTTATTACTTTATTGTTACTTTAATGTTTAATAAAATAACATAACTTCACGCCAGCATTCCTCGAAGGGTTGGGTAGAGGCGTACCTAAAGTACCCTGTATCATGTTATTTAATAAAACAATGTATAAACATCACACTATGCACATGTACTTTATTAGATCAGTCATCACCAATTGCGATTGCTATCGGACGCCATCTTCGTAGTGTTGTCCCTTCATCATGTCTCCATTCTAGTGATGTTCCTGCTTACTCACTATTAATACTACATACCCCACATTTCACCAGTTATAAGCGCTTGTTAAGTATTTTACATAACATAACATTACGCCTAAAATCCCCGAAGGGATATGCAGAGGTGTACCTATAGTATACACATTTCGTCAGTTATGTTTAAGTCCCATGTAATAGGGGGCAAGCCTATTGCCATCCTGCCGGGGTTGCGGGTTTGTCCGAAAGGGATATCGCGACCCCGGCACACAGGCAGCGGAAGGAACACGGGTGGGTTTTAGTCAGTAAAAGTCTGACAAGCCCTCCCGCTCCGCCCAGAGCGGGAGAAGTTATTTGATAATTTTCCACCGTCAAAAAAAAAAAAAAAAGCCTATTGCCATCAACCGCGCACAAATTCAGACTCCGGGCTGCTACTGACGAAAAACCCAATTGCAGTTTGTCTGAACCCAGGACCTCATGCTCAGCAGTACAGTGAATAATTAGGTGTTTCTATTTTATGTATTTTATTTTCTCTTCTACTCTTACACACGTTGTCTACATCTCTTTAACTACTTTCCTATCGCAGGTATGCTGGAAGAGATTTCTTTAGAAATAAGCATCACCTTTGTACGTATTTTTCTATTCCTTTCTTCTTGTCTGTTTATATGTGTGTACATAAACCGTTAAATAAATAAATACAGTTGCGACAACTAGACCTATGAGTTAGACAGTTTAATGTTTCATTGCTTATTAAAATCGACTGTCTTTGGTATATTAGTTACAAGCGCTACTGCTAAACATGAGGTCCTGGGTTCGATTCCCAGGTCGGGGATAGTGTCATTGGGTTTTCTATCTGGAATGTCTCAGTAGCAGCCCTCAGTCTGGATTTGTGCCCGGTTGATGACAATAGGCTCGACCCCTGTTACATGTCACTTAAACATAACTGGCGAAATGGGTTTGTACTATAGTACACTTCTACCTAACCGTTAGGGGTAACAAGGCGTGATATTATGTAATGTTATGTAAAACTAATTATTCGGTGTGCTAAACGCCAAAATATTTATTTAAGACGCAGATATATCCCAGTGACCTTGACTGGGTTAGCTTGCGTGTTACGTACTGAGCTCATGCAACGCGTCGTACGTCCAGCCATTAATCGCACTCGCCCATCAAGGAGCGCTGTCCCAAATTAGACGCATTATTAATTTATTATACACAAAATAAAAGGTAAAACACGTATACTAAAAGGTCAATAATTAAATACGCTTGATAGCGCTACCTGCAGTATTGTCTCTCCTTCTCACTTTAATCCATCCAAAGGGTATCTGTAAAAGATCGCTTTTAGCGATTCGACCGCCCATTGTGTCACCCAGTGTAAAATTTCTAAATTTATTTCTGTAATTTGTATGGTGTACATAATAAAGAATATTCTTTCTATCTTTCTATCTATAGATTTTGCGTGATTCTCAGTTTTTTATCCACGTTAGACATAACTTTACAAATTAATTTCCCTATGTAATATAAATATAATTTAAAATATTCATATATTAAGTTAATTAGAAAATGCTCTAATTTAACATATATATTTTCCAACACTACTCGTTTAGACGTAAGATCACGTCTAAACGAGTAGTGTTTACTTTAAAAGTCGGCTATCGTCGCCTTAAATACAATACGTTATCATTCTATAAATTAATGCTAGAACGCTCATATCAAGGACTACAAGGAAAGCAAGTAATAATAATTCTCTTTGATGTCAATAATTGCTAGAGATATACTTCTGAGAGAACTCAGTTCAAGGTATTTTATTCTAATCACACGTTTCAATGAACGGAGAAAAAACAAGTTACTCGTTTAATTAATTGTCGACTTAATTGAAGTTACTTTAAGCTTACTAATCGATTAATTAAAACACCTATTTCTCATGCAACTCACGATGTACGATCGCGCAGCACACTTTTAGTTGCGTTGCTAGTGAAATCTATAATAATAATATTCATCATTCAATCAATCTGCCTAGCCTTTTCCCAACTATGTTGAGGTCGGCTTCCAGTCTAACCGGATGCAGCTTATACCTGTATTTTACATGAAGCGACTGCCTACTGCAGTGTCCCGTCTGTGGTTGAGCGCACAACTTCAGTCACGGACCGCCTTCAAGGCCGTCAGTTTCTATACCTACGTCATTAGTGTTTGTATGGAAATTGTTGACAATGCCGCCTCTAGCAGCGGAAGCCGAGGTTTCTCCTTGCTCTGTGGGTATCAAGTACCTACCTACCTACGTATATAAAGTTCTGAACTAGCCAACAACGCTGCCGGGGAATCAATAAGAATTCCAGCTATTTGATAAGCGAGTTCTCAAGCAAAGACTAGGTCAAAGCGTTCATACGCTGAATCGTCTCATATTTTAAAGGAATGTAAAGTAATAATGTGAATGAAAGATTGATGGTTTTTAAGTAAAGGATTTAATTTTTATGTAAGAAATAAGGTAGAAAAGTGAACAGTGAAAGTTAATACAAAATCGGAGAGAATGTTGGAAACTTAAATTTGCAAATAGCCTATTATACAAATTAGATATAACACTAAAATAATGCATTCTCATAATTTACAATTTATCTTTCTTTTAATGAAGACGCGATTTCTAGAAAAAGAACCACCCCTTCTTCTTAGCTTAAAAGTGGTAAAATGAGCGTTTTGACCTTCAAAAAGATCTAATTGTAAGCCTTATTTGAATTAACGATAGGTATATCATTTTGAACCGCACAAACAAAAATCAATGACCGTTTAAATGTTCTCTTACAAACACATTACTAAGAAAATTTAATTATAATATATATAATACTACACGCAACACGTAAATAGTTTACGAACTTGACTATAATTACACGATGCATTATTAATGACTAGCGAAATACTATGACACTGTAATGAAGTTAAATTGACTTAATTTTGTTGGCAACTTCAATTAGCGAGGACGTTGTTTACGTCGAACGTAGGCTTTATTTAATGCACAATCATTGTTCAATTGAATAAACAACACCATGTAGGTAGGATATAGAATGCACTTTAGTGGTTTTAAAAACATTATGTGTGAATATAAGCTTGGGTTTGAATTTATTAAACTTTTAATCGCGTAAATTAAAAAGGGTTTCCAGATTCGCTATCAGTATCTTATAATAAAATCAATAGGTCTCACATAATTATTATTTTCATGGCTTCTATTTAAATACAATATACAATCTAACACTAAAATATTTATATATGTACAAGTAGGGACATATACAAAAAGAGCAAGAGCTCATTGAGCATCAAAAAATTTGTCCGCAACGCTGTTAGTGGGAAAAGCGCCCAAAAGGCTGGCAGCGTTCCCACGTTGAATGGCAAGCCTGATTCTTTGGCCAAAAAAATATTATTTTTAATAATAGAACTCTACTTTTATGATAAATTTAGCAGCCTATAAAGAAACTACAACAGCCCTATTGTGTTGATTTTGATCTAAAAATTATTATTTCTAATAATAGAACGCTACTTTTATGATAAATTCAAGCAGCCTATAAAGAAACCACAACAGCCTTATAATGTTGTTTCTGGTCGAAAAATTACTATTTTTAATAATAGAACTCTATTTTTATGATAAATTCAGCAACCTATAAAGAAACCACAACAGTCTTATAGTGTTGTTTTTGGTCTTAAAAAATATTATTTTTAATAATAGAACTCTACTGTTATGCTAGAATTCAGCCCTATAAAGAAACCACAACAGCCCTACAGTGTTGTTTCTGTATAATTTATTCCTCCCTTTTATACTTAGTCCCTTACAATAACAACCATAACAACATCATAGTAAAGGGGCGGGTTGCATACACGCTATTTCACAAAGCCTTCAAACGACGAAAACAACTAGCAACATTTTTCAATAAAAGTAAAGTAATTGTGGCATTGGAAAACGCACAAAAACCAATTACGAACGGTTAATAGTCGGATAAGTTAATGCTCCCACAACATGCAAATAGCATTAAAATATCGGTGGGAAGCCAATTAAAGTCGTAAACTTTAATTGATATTCATGAACTCATAATGGGAAATGTAGCTGAAAACGCTGTCGAAAACTTCCACTTCGCGGAGCCTCTAATTATGCTTAAAACGAGCACCTGAGCCACGAGCCACGTTCCACGCTTCGTTATCTTGCTCGCTTACTGACTATAATTTTTTATTCCCACACAAATTATGAAAATAAGCAAGATAGTTGAGTTAAGTATTAGCTCTCAAGAACACTGTCTAATGATCAAATTACGAGTAGGTAGTCTTTGAGGAAAATCAGCAGCTAATAATATCTTTAAAACTCTTTGCCTTTTAACGCTAATCTAAAAGGGGAAAATAAATTGCTTTATTAACAGAATTCAAGATAGTCCAGGAAATCAGTTCCGAGAGAAAATCCGTAATATTATCTACTCTTCCTATCATCCTCGAACCTTCAATTAAGGCTTACATCGGAAAAGTTCATCACATTAGTGAATCGGGGTCGATTTTTGAACCCCCGACCTGAAAATCAAAGGAAAAAACTCGGGATACAGAGATTGTATTACAGTGAGTTTAATTCGGAATCTCGATGAAATACTGAAATATGAAATAGAGTGTTGAAGCTCTTATTATTATATTTTATTTATTTGGGAAAATAAACAGTAACGAGTAAATGTATAACCTGCCGAAGTCATTTTCCTAGTATTATAAATGCCAGTTGTATAAAACTAATACGATGTGTGCTTAAAATTAGATAGGTACAATAAAATTACATAATGCTCTGATATATTCCACACTATGAACGAACCCCTACATTTATGATTATTTAAAGTTTGCATGCCTTATTGTTACTTGTATGCACAAAGTTTACTGTTTACTTTGAGCCCAAAGGACCGAAGGCGTTACTACATCAATACCGATTCGACTGATTTTACGGAAAATCGAAGGTTCACATGGCTTACGTTCCAATTACCCACTGCCTCTCGCTTCAAGTTGTTGACCTACATACCCTCGGTTTGTTTCCTGAGCCAAAACTCTCAGATCACGAACCTCTTAAGCAAATCAATTCGATCCTTATTCTTATTTAGGTAAGGTTGTTATTAGAAGAACAAATGGTCGCGCTCCAAACGATTAATATTCAGTAGCTTTTTACTGTTCGTACCTATCAATTTGTTTAATAAATGATACTTCACACTTCTGTTCTTTTGTATAGTTTCCACAATCCGTCTGTCATCGGGAATGCTTTTACATTTGTATATTTTACGAAGAGATTGTCAGTCTGTTGATTGTCTTAGGCCGGCCGGACGTTGCGATTTCGTACGAATTAGACTCTTTCGAACACGTACGAAAAGGCACGATCCATCCCTACCCATCGAGTACTGTAGTACTAGTCGTGCATGTACGCGCATTTTGTACGTTCATTAACGTATGTTTACGTACGACACAAATTCGTATCCAATGTGAGTCCGGGCTTAACCTGGGTTTGACGCATTTGGTGCACTTCTCAACTTGTACACCATGCTCAAATGGTGAACTTAGCAACTGGTGCACTTCTCATATGGCACACTTCGCAACTGGTGCACTTCTCAATTGGTGCACTTCGCAACTGGTGCACTTCTCAATTCATGCACTTCGCAAAAGGAGCACTTTTTAAGATGAGTGGAGATTTGGCCTCTTCGTGATTCTGTTAGAACAAATCTCATTGCATATAATAACAAACGAAAGGTTCCTGTAAATGTAAATTGTGTGTCTGTTTAGGTAGAAGCCGACTGTTATGATTGACACTGAAGGCGGGTTTCTCTGGCTTGCTATTATGTGTTGAAGAGCAAACAATGTAGCAGCCCCGAAGCGAATCTTCGTGGAAATAATTACATCCTCTTAGTAGAATACAGTCGCCGGTTTTACTGTTTAATCCTTGTTAGTTTAGAGCTACATTTGGTTTTGTTATTGCTATAAGGATTTTTTTAAAGGTAATTCTAATTAACATCGTTAGGAAACGTCCCTGCTCGGCTAAAGAATCCAGCATAGCTACCACCATCTCTCTTTATTCGTCTCAATAGGATAGTATTCAGGGTCAGGGAAGCCACACGTAAATAGTCCTCTAGGCCTATATGATTCTTTTTTGACAAGGCTGAGGTACAAAATTAGATCCTGAGATTGTGACCTCATTCGATGAAATCTATGCAAAAATAAATCTCTCTCAATATTGTGTGTACAAACTTAAATTTACAGGAAGGGCCCAGTTGCAAAAGTCCCTAAGTCCACTTAGGGACTTCTTTACCTGATGCCACCATCGTGAAGAGCACGTCAAAATTAGTAATACCTCTTATTTTTTAATTTTCTATAAGTGCCTAGGTCCAAGATATAAAAAACATTTTTAGTGAAAATTATTTGATTTTGGGACCAAAAAGTCCCTTAGACGGTAATAAGTCTCTACGTAACAGGATTTATTGTAAAAAAGTCACTAATTTGCTTAATTTTAAGTTAAGAAGTCACTAAGTCCAACCGAATCGTATTAAGAAAGCAGGAAGTCCTGACAAATTGCGTCAAAAATCCCTTGTATCCAAAGCTTAAAATTCTTTAAAAAAACTATGTTTTGATCTAAAAAATGACAGTTATTCAGTTTTTCTTTTGCAAAAGTGGTTTGAAAGAGTAAAACTTGCTAAAGTTCTCAAGAAACATGCAGAAAAAGGAGGAAGACAAGTTGAAACGGTAAGTTATCGTATATTTATCAGGCATTTTAACTGTCCTTGGCGGTCCTCATGTTTTCGCAGTGTTTTAAAACTTTTCGTTATTTTGTTTCATGTACTACCCATAGACTTATGAAAACAAGTGGTTTATTGCATAGGTCGGACTCTGATCATGATTCTTCTGGATCTGAGTGGTCACCTAGTTCAGAATCCACCAGCAAGCTGGAGAGAACTATGTCGAAAACAGCACTTTCTAACAAAATGAATGTTATTCGGATTTCTGTACCTACTTCAAAAGTTTCCAATAATGCTGCCCAACTATTGCAGAATGAGCCTTCTTGTTCAAGAAAAATAAAACATACAACTGTTACTAGAACTAAACATTCTAAACCTACTGCGAACAGTTCTAATGCCATCAAAATGTGTAGTCGGAACATAAAGATCTTGCCTAATATAAAACTGACGAGGCCTACGCCTAAGTCTAAAACCACATCAAGAACACCATCAGATTTGTCCGTTAAGGCAACCGCCGCCGACGACGGTATCACGAAAAACTATAAAAATGCAGTTATGATCACAGTGCAGCGAAATCAAGTTTCGTCCCAAGTTAAACAGTTATCCAAGCCTAAATCTCAGCCAAAGACAACAGCTATTAATACACCAAACTTGAAACCGCCCACGAAAGTCTTAAATCCTAAAGAACCGCCTACTCCAACAAAAAAAGAAAATTATGAAAACTCACTAACATCAGAACACAAAACTCAAAAACATCGTGAACAAAATTTTACAGATACTACACTAAATACTGAAAATGGACTTATTGACGATACAAAAGAGTTTATTTGTCCTCTTCCGGAACAAAAGTTGGTTAATCTTGATAACAAAGGTTTGGAAGATAAAACGTCACAACTAGAATTCAAGCGCAATTGCCTGGAAACTGAAAATAAGAGTACATGTGGTATGACTGCTGTAGTATCAACAGAATTCATGTCAAATTCCAAGAATATTTACCAAGATAAACAGACAGACAAGACAGACATTGTGGCTATACCATATCAAGTAGAAATTGATACACCATCCTCTTCGCGAAACAAATCAATTTCTAATGACTCAGGTGCTGAATCTGAATCAATTATTGAAAATTATCTGGATATAACAATTTCATGTACTGAAAACACACCACCAAATGACGACGATAAATTTGTCCACGAAGATCTAACAGAAAATATTGAATCAGAATCTATTGTGTTTAAGCCAGTAGAGCATGTGGAGCCAGATTTGAATATGATAGTCAACCCAGAAACTGGAATTTTAGAATCCTCAACTGCTAACTATGAAGGAGATTGTAATTTATCCTTGAAACGGAAGTTAATCAACCCTGAAACAGGGGCCCTGGAAGATGACTTGGAATATGTACCGAAAAAAATAGAGCAAAAAATAAAACGAAAATGTAGACTACTGAATCCTATGACTGGAATTTTGGAAGAAATAGAGGATGAAACTGAAACTTCTGAAGAAAAATGTACTGGTAAGAAAAAAAGAAGAGCGCCAAAATCATGGACTAGACAGAAAGCTCAAGAAGAACGACTAAAAGATCATACAAGGAGAAATATTCCCAACTGCCGATGCAAATGTAGAAACAAGATTTCAGAACTACAAGCTGAAGAGGTCTTTCAAAAGTTTATAAATTTGGATACCCATACCGAACAAAACATTTATTTACAGGGATGTATAAAAGAAGAAGTGCCCAAACGATTCCGTCCGCGGCAAAAGGGACCACGACCTAGAAGATGTTTTTTGTACACTTTGAAATTAAAGAAAAAAGATGTAACGGTGTGCTGCTCAGCATTTTTAGCAGTGCATGGCATTAAACGCGATCGTTTGAAAAAAAAAATATTGCAAAAACACAAGGATATTGCAGATGGTAGAGGAAAACATGATAATCATCCTAGAAAGGTGCCTCAGGAATCGATTGAAAAGATCCACTCCTTTATTTCAGGTTTACCAGTCCACGCTTCTCATTATTCTAGGACTGATAATAAACACCGCAAATACCTTTCAGCTGATTTGAACATCGCAGAATTACATAGACAGTTTTTAACAATAAATCCGGATTTGAAAGATGTTGTTAAATATGAAAAGTTTCGAGATGTTTTCAATCTAGATTTTAATATTTCGTTTGGTTCTCCTCGAAAAGATATTTGCAATGTATGTGAGAAATTTAGAGTTGATATTAAATCAGCTGAACTGGCACAGAAAACGGAAGATCTGAAACGACTTAAAGACGAGAGGGAACTGCACCAGACGAAAGCTGAAATATTCTTTAAGAAACTTACAGAAGCCAGTGAAGACACAGATGATCATACGCTCGCAATTTGTTTTGACTATCAAAAAAATTTACCCTTACCTGTCACAAACGTTCAAGATGAGTACTACCGCAGGCAATTGTGGTTGCATAATTTCGGAGTACATAACATTAAAGAAGGTACCGCTGCGATGTATCTCTATACAGAAAATTATGCCCTAAAAGGACCAAACGAGGTGATAACGGCTCTGAACGACTATATACAATGCAACAAAAAGACAGAGCATACACATCTCAAAATATTTTGTGACAACTGCTTTAGTCAAAATAAAAATAAATATTTATATGCTTTTCTCGATCAGTTGTGCAGCAGCGGTCTGTTTGAGAATGTGACAGTAGTTTATCCTATTCCAGGGCATTCAATGATGCCCGTGGACAGAGATTTTGCCCAAATTGAGAAGAGGAGACTGAAGAAACAAACGATCTACTCAGCCGAATATTATGTTGACTTGATTAAAAGCAGTAGAATCTCTCAACCTTTTGATATTGTGTTTATGCAAAGAAATCTCCGAAAAAACGTCGGAGATGAGAAAGTTATTATAGTGAAAGACTATAAAAAACTGTACGAAGACTACGTAAAGCCTGTCCCAGGTATATCTGCTTGTAGAGAGGTGAAATTTAGCAAACTGAATCGACCAGCTTTACGTAGCACAATGAATGGTCCTTTCAAGACATTTACGTTTTATCGTACAGGTATGCAAAGACATATAAGAGGAGAACCTGAAAATGCGTATGATGGTCCTCTAAAATTGAAACCTGGAAAAATTAAAGATATAATTCACTTGCTTCAGTTTGTACCTGATGAAGAGTTATATTTTTACTCAGACGTACTGACTACTAACGAGGCTAATGGTTCAGCTCAAATGGTAGTAGATTCTGAGGACGACAATGAGTAAACTTCGTGTTTAAACTTTAGATTTTATAAACTGATTTTATTTTTTTCTAATTACTTTAGCAGAAGTCTTGAAGTCCATTCAGTTTTGTTATTTTAGTCATAAGTCCAATAAATACTAAGTTAAAAGTTCTTTACTTACAAAAAATAGTGTATAAAGAGGCTAAGTCCCTCTGTTAGGACCTAAGTCCATGACATTAAAAGTTGATTTACTCGTAATTTTAGTGTGTAAACGCAATCTTTTTTAATCTAGATTATACTTTGATACATCCTTAACACATTGGCGTTTCTTTTTTACACTATAACCTGGTAGAATAGTTTCCAAACCATTTTACAGTACTTTCTCCTCCGTACTGTAAAACGTATTTTTGGGACTTAGGGACTTTTGCAACTGGGCCCTTCTTGGAATGTCTGGAAGAACATGTTTTTCAACTACAATGTTAAGGTTGGTCTTAGGATAACTCCGGAACCCTCATTTGTGCGTAGTCCCACACGCACTTGACCGGTTTTTTCAGGATCTGCCCTAATTGCATCCATGTACGGATTAACTATCGAGTCGTTTACATGTAATCATTGATGTGTCTAAAAATTGGTATACCTATGCATAATTATATAAATTTTACATATAATATACAAGTTTTAGGTACACGTAAAGCGTTATTAAATCAGTGGTGTACATAATAGCATTAGGTACTTACAACGGCTCGTCAACTCGTTAACTGCCATTACCAAAACGTCGTTAGTCGATAATTTATTTAAATTGACGCGTAAAAGCGTCTAATAAAGTCTATTTTATGAGTGATTTATTACTCTGCGTTGTTTTTATTGAGTTTAAGGTTTTGCACCATGATTTTACAAGACTATTTTTGTACAGTGTGAGATCTCATCAAATAAAAGTATAAGTATAGGGTATGTTTATTATTTTGTAAAAAAATATTATTTATATACTATATAAGCTAACAGTCTTAAAATAATAATAATATGTACATAACTAAATATATAATAGTACATTACTTTCGCGGCCAGCAATTAGGTTTAAAGATATTTATTCTCAAAAAAAGACACAAAGTCACTTACATGAGAACAATGGTTAAGCAAATTATAAATATAAAGTTCGTCACAGACGTCACTGTAGCAATTATGATGTAACACACATCCAATCCATTCAGCTTTTAGAAAGGGTGTTATTTGTGATTAAATACTCAATACTCAATACGTTTATTGCATTCCACAATGTGAACTTAGGTGGTAGGTACATAAAGACATACATTCGTTTTGGAGCATTGTGGGCCCTGTCGGACATAACAACATAAAAATTAGGAGGAGGGCTATTATAGATATTTGTTAACAATTTTAATATTAATCTACTTTTTCGTTTTGTGTAGGTAGGTAGGCTGATAACTAATTGTGTACATATAATTTTTACCACTCATATATTGGATTTAAACATTAATATTTATTTAAATATTCAGCTAATTGGGTTTTGAATGAATTGAATGAGTGTAACCTTCTTATACACGAGGGTATATTGTTGTATAATTGTGCTCCTTCAAAAGTTATTTTTTTTTGCCAAATTTAGTTCTCAATTAGGGCATTGATGGACGATCGTGAAAAGCCGAGGCACACATACGTGAATCCATCAATGTCTGGTTGCGACTCTTGCGACCAAGGCTTGTATAGCACTTTTCTCAAAAACTAAGATAAGATAAGATAAGATAAGATAGAATTTTAATAGAATAGAATAGAATAGAATTTTCTTTATTCGAGTAACCAAGACTCAACAACAAGATTGTTAGTAAAACTTACGATTATGTTAGTAAGCACAGACACTAAACAAAAACAAGGAAAACAATACAAAAAGTAACAACAAAGAAATTATCCAATTATTAATTTATTTGATTTTATTATTTTACTAAAATCTTTGATAAGTTACCTCCTTGGTTGCCATGTGTTGAAGTCAAAAGTTAGTTCCATTTTTAAATAACACGACAGTAATGAGTTTCCATAGGTATTTATTTGGCCGCTAAACACGACAGATATGGATTTTTATAGTAACATTGTCGGCCGGGCGTTCGCTTGTTTTTGACCAGTACGCGTAGCATGACCACCGTAGACAGGGGTTTTGTCGACGGAAGAATAGACAAAATGACAGATTGTGATTGTTTATCTGTCATTTTGTCTATTGTTCCGTCGACAAAACCCGTTTCTACGGTGGTCATGCTACGCGTACAGTACAGCAATTTCGATTTATCTCGAAGAAGGTTGTCAAAATAATGTTCGAATTTCCGAGCATGTTTGAGGAAAAGTTGATAGTATCAGCTTGTGACCCAAATATTACTAGAATATATCGAACTACTTCATAATCATAAGCTCATACAATATCCGTTTAGTATAGAAAAACAGCCAACAATATACTCGACGTTAATAACCTAAAATCCTCTCATATACAATAACAATTTATTATTATACGTGATCTCAAGAAATAAGACCCTAGAATATATCCGTAGCGTAAAAGGAAAACAGCGAAATAAAAACACAATACAGAAACAAAATTATAAATATACATATTTCTAAGGAAATCTCAAATCCGACCGTTAAGGCTCTTTGCTTCATGAAAATACATATGTATATTTCAAAATCTTGTAATATCTACACACGGTTGGATATCATATAGTCCCTTGGGCGACCCTTAGTATCAAAATCCGTTGTTCCCGCTCCCTTGTAACTAAATAATTTCACAATCCACAAGGGGAGAATGGGGTCATACTACTCGGTTGATTAGTTATCCCGTGACCGTTGATAAAAATTAAATGAACATGTCGCGCGTGCCGGTTCAGAAATGACAAGTTCTGACGGACATCAAGTTAAGGTTCGTGCAGACCAGCGCGACGCGACGGCGCGGCGCGTCTCGTAACAATACAATTTCTAAGAAAACTTCACGGTATAACAATAACCGGTGTCGCGTCGCACTGTCGCGTCGCGCTAGTCTGCACAAAGCTTTATGTGGGTAATAATGTAATTTTGAGAGGACAGGAAATTTTATAGTCTAGATACGTAGACAAAAAATGACTGCGAATGAGACATATTTATAGTGTCCCTAAAAAAAGTGCCAGCTCGTGTATCAGTTAGTTTATTTATAAATAGACTATTTAAACAAGATATATTTATTTGGAAAAGCCGAAATACACCGATTTTCCATTTACCTTTAATTTTTATTTTAGCCCTTTTACAATGCCGAAAAGGTGAACTAAGTCAGCCTATAAAAAAAGTTCCCAAATAACTTTTAATATTTTTTTCACGAGTCAGGTGGGCCAAAATGGAATCACCATTAGAGGTGAAAGCGCTTCAGCATTTTATCGAAAATAGACTTAACGATGACTTTTCGGGCTTGAAACTGAATTGAATATTTATGAGGCGACCTTCTTTTGACGCTCCACAGACAATTCTTAGCTACGCAATCTCGTTTCATGTTATTCTCGAATATTATGAAAGGATCTTAACTCTGGAGTAGGATTTTAGTCAGGCATACACATGCGAGTAAATTGAACAAATGAATGCGAGCAGCTTGCATGCCAGTCATGACCACAATTTATACATTTCATACTAGGGTAAAAAAAAAAAAAAATTGTTCACATTAACCTACATGAGCACTTATGAAACGTCAGAAGCTAGGTGCACTGTTCAAATTGGTCGTTTCGTATAGAAAAGAGCCAGCAACATCGACTGTCGCTGAAAACCAGCACTGGGGCTCTGTCTCACATAGTGTCCCAGCATTATGCTGAGCGATGGCCGTTTTGCGTGGATGTCACGCATATTTTCCCCCAAATTGTTCTTTTCGTCAATTTTTTCTTTTTTGCGTCATGTTTACCGTAAATAAACGTATTTTCTTTCTTAAGCAATAAACTCCGGGGTTACTCGTTTAAAAATAAATTGACTTTTAGAATTTTTTCAAATTACAGTGTTAATAGGTATGGTAGGACAGTGTAGACCTGTCAACAAACACCATGCCCAACCACCATGCCATTTACATATATATTCCTGGGTTTATGAACGAATACAGAGATTGATTAGATCATCCGTTTCGTAAGGAGTTTATTGAATCGAACATAATGTAGGAGTATTTCTTTGGTATCGGTGACCTACATTCTGTAAATTCAACATAAATAATTAATTGGTAACCATTACCTCATTATTGATGAAGGCACTTTAACTTTCATTCAAAAGGACAAACGTACTCGTATATTAGTAGGTACATGCTTGAACTATTTAGTTCTAATAGGAGTAAGTAATAGAATAACCGCTACTTAATTTGTAAATAAATTATGAAGTGAACGTTATTGTTACAGTTTCTTTGTTGTAATTTTTTTCTGACTATATGTAGTTAAAGTTTTATTATATACTACTATATAATTATATACGAGTATGACTATAGTTCTAGTATATTTATTATTTAAATAACTATAGTTATACAGGGTGGCAGGGACATCGACGCGAAGCCGGTTACCATGGGGTCAGTACATGATTCTGAAAAAAAAAACAGCTGTTCCATACATTTTGACCGTAACCGGCTTCGCGTCGATGTCCCTGCCACCCTGTATAATATATATATACTTAGCTAAAGTTGTAGACTAGACTTACCGCCTGACCACGGGACATTCGCTACAGCGAATATTCGCGCAGCGCGAACGTTGAAGCGTCTAGCGACTAAAACAAATGTCTAGAAATGTACTAGTCATGCCACGCGTAGCGGCGCGGCGTACAGCGGGGCGACCGGCGAAATTTGCCGAGCGAATTGCACAAGCGTCTGGCGGTACGGCGGCCGACGGAAACAAATGTATGAATCAGTACGACGCATGCCACGGTGTCGCGCGGCAGACGCGGCGAATAGTGCAGAAACCAAACATAGTTTGTATTCGCCGCGAAATAATGACTACAGTATTTTTTTTTGACCGAAATTTCTAGGCCAGCTTTCCTATCCGCATTGACCTTTCTCTCCAGTTGTGATTGAATATTCATAATAATAGTTTCGCCACTCATTCGGGTATAATCGAAAAAATATCTGGATATAAGTAGTCTGTTATTCTAAATAATATATCTTGCATATAATCGTGTCGTGTCTTGTCTAACTACTACTACTCTCCAAGCAATATCGAGATAACTTTTAAAAGACATTTCGCTCTCGGTCTATACTGGTCGCAGTGGTCGACGCTACTGCCCGTGGCGTACAAGCTTTGCCGCATGGATTGCCGCCCGCAAGACGCACCGCCATTCGCGACGCCCGTCCCCGTGGCCAGGCGGTTAGATTATATTAAAATCTGTGATTGTAGATCAATAATAATTTTATACTCTTATTTTTAAAGCTTTGTTCAGACTAGCGCCACGCGACACCGTTTGTTGTTATACCGTGAGGTTTTCTTAGAAATTGTATTGTTCGAGTCGCGTCGCGCCGTTGCGTCGCGCCGTTGCGTCGCTGATCTGCACGAACCTTTATGTACTGCCAAATGTGTTTTAATATAGCTTACCCTGATACATCGACCCGTGCGGCTATTACTACTTAGCCACGAGCGTATATTCATATTTTTCGCGAAAGTGTTCCGTACCAGCGTACAATATTAAACACTAAGTATTGAAATTTAGTAAAAAGAAAACATTTTTAAGCGGCAATAAAAATACATAAACAGTGAAATTTTTTTGTCTGCCTATTACGGTTCATGAGATACAGCCCGCTGACAGACAGACGGACGGATGCAAGAACGGACAGCGAAGGTATAGGCTTAGGTTTTCGGGCACGGAACCCTAAAAGAAAGATCTAGCACCCCTAGAATAAGATATGTGCATTACTTAACTAGTTACCTTACGTTACGTTTCATAATTAAATTCATTCTTAACACGAACCTTTAGCGAACAGAGTCCTGTCAACAATTCAAATAATTATATCTTAGCATCAAAACCCTTATCACATCACTCTTCACTATGACGTCACGAAAGAGAAGGCATCTCAGTAGTTAGCTGTAAAATTATCAGTAGTCTTTGATCTGTCCATCACCTTCTAAGTAGAGTCTACATAGTCAGGATCAACGTCGGTCAGTGACAGAGTGTAATGGGTTAACCTTCAAAGCGGTGGGCAGAGCAAATAGCTCTAAGGGTTAACCCAATTTTGACTTGATTAGTTGTAAGTGTCAAATATAAATGTCTAGCTGTGCCCCACAGTTTCACTCAAACTCAAACCATTTATTTCAATTAAACCATTTACAAGCACTTTTGAATTGTCAAGGAATCGGTCAGTCAAAAATATGAAGCTAGTTGCCCATTCCAAAGCGTAGTAGGTACCTATGGAGAAGAACGGGTCTTACCAAGGGGTATCGTATTACCCAGTTACTGGGTTGTGGAGGTCAGATAGGCAGTCGCTTCATGTAAAATATTGGTATTCAGCTGCATTTTTGTAGATATTCGATGCTATTTGAGCAATTGGCAATTTTGTAGCGTGAACTGATTTAACCGTACGTAATTTGATCAGAATCGAATCGAATAAAAATTGTTAAAATAAATTCAAAATCCTACCGGAATTTATAAACGTATCTAGTCCTTTGGTAGATATATTGATAGGTATAGCCCACGGCATTACACTGTCAATTATTCCATATTTTTACAGGATTCAATTTACAGCCAATATTTTTTTTAAATTGGCTTACCCAACATTTCGGTTCAATGATTTTAATAATTGCTTCAGGGCATATTTCCTCTTTTATCATATTATTTCGTATAACTAAAAAGAATATTATTTTCATTCGAAATTGTTTCTAAATTTTCATAGAAAAATTATACGTATCTTTAACGAAATCCCTTTTGTATCTATTCCCAAAAACAAACACATTATTTTTCATGTTATGTTTATCTGACTGAGGAACTCGTGGCTACGTAATAAAAGCCGCACGGGTCAATCCATCAGGTTAAGCTACGCTTGCACGGACCAACGTCAGTGGATGGGTGACCATCTTTACATACCGAGACTCCTCCGTGCCTCGGAAAGCACGTTAAACCGTTGGTTCCGGCTGTCATTCGTAAATCTTTGACGGACGTTACGGGTCGTCAGAAGCCCGAAAGTCTGATAACTAGTCTTACCAAGGGGTATCGTATTGCCCAGTTACTGGATTGTAGAGTCAGATAGGTAGTCGCTCCAAGTAAAATATTGGCATTCAGCTGCATCCGGTTAGACTGAGAGCTAGTCGGTTTTTATGCCGACCCCAACGTAATTGAGTAAAGGGTAAGCAGATTGAATGACGTTTACCTAACTAAAATGTATCTAATTTTCTTTTATGAGATATGATAGTTAATTGACTCAGGTTTGACTTCACGTGGAAATCCATCATAAAATACGATAGACGACGTATATTTAGTAACCTAATCCGCTTAACTCGCATGTAAGCGGTTTAGGTTACTAAATATACGTTGTCTATTGTATGATATATGTATACCTTCTTCTCCGCTCCGGAGCGGAGCGGAGCGGCGCGCGACAGCTTACCGGGATACATATTATAAATTAAAGTCGCTTTTCGTGTCTATTTGTGTGACCGCGTTGTTCTTCTAAACTCCGCAACGGATTTTGCATGCGGTTTTCACTATCATTTAGAGAATTTATTTGAAAGAAAAAAAAAAGAAAGAAAAAGTGTTTTATTCTGCACAAACTAAACGCACATTACAAAAAAAAACAAAACAATACCACTTTACAGATTAGCCAAAAGCCTCGTATCCAATATTGACACAGAAAAAAATACTGCATAAATATTTGCTGAATACTTTTGAATTAAACTTACATATAATAAAGACATCTCCATGCTTTATCAATTCGTAAGCTGTGCGAAGCCGGGACGGGTCGCTAGTGTAAATATAAGTCTTCGACAGTCGTGTCTTCGACATTGCCCTTTCACCTTACACACACACACACACAGCCATGTTTGGCAAAGCTAATTAGCTACAATATTGGGTTGTTCCCTGTTTGATATTTGATATGAATTAAATTGAAACTGTTTATGCTGTAATATCAATTAGCTTAAACATACTCGAAGCCTGTATCAGGCTTCTGATACCACATAAATTACAGTAATATAATTTCGAGAGTAGTACAACCTACAGGTTTTTGCAAAGGAGTTCGTTTGGGGAGGTACTACTGTGGCGGCATCGTCATCGCCACATGCGAACTACGCATCAAAGACCTGATGTCACACAAAATCCTGCATCGCGCAATTAGAATTATCGCGCGAACAGCATATATATATAACTTCGCTACCCCCCCCCCCCCCCCCCTATTCTCTGTTCCTCATGCCTCTAAAGTACCATAATACCTATTTCTGCCGTCAAGAGGCTTTGCTGTGTTCCGCTTGGTGTGGTGGTTAGAGGCAAAAGAGACATTTCAGCTGTTTCTACAGGGTCAAATGAAATTAACTAATAAAACTCCGCAGACCCCTCACGTCTGCGGTGTTTAACTAGTTAAATTTATTTCGTATCGATATCTAAACAGCATAAAACAAAAAAAATACGTCATTTATGTCAAGTCACAACACAAACAGCGTTCGTTGACACCAAAAAAGAAATCATCAAATCTTTTTTAGGGTTCCGTAGGTACCTCAAAACGAAAAACGGAACCCGGATATTCGTTGTCCGTCTGTCTGTCTGTCTGTCAGTTTTAGTCAATACCTTTTTTCTCCAGAACGCGTGGAGGTATCAAGTTGAAATTAATATCAAATACGTAAATCTACGGCCCCTTGGAGCTAAAATCAAGCTTCAAAAAAGCAATCATATAAAACGGCCATTTATGGGACATATTTTGATACTCGCAAATAAATCAAAACCTATAGGGTACTTTCCGTTGACCTAAAATCTTGAAATTTGGCAAGAAGCAAGGTCTCACAGCACAAGTAAAGGAAAAAGTCTGAAAGTCGTAGTATTATCACACACCTTCTTTTTTGCGATTTTTCTTACATATGCAGTTGGAGAATTGGACCGTGACGTAATGTATGGGAGAACATGTTTTTCAACTACCATGTTAATTTTTGTTTTTGGGATCAATTCATCCAAACTACAGAACCTTTCATTGTGCGTGGTCTGACACGCACTTGGCCGGTTTTTTATTTTTTGTTTTGTTGTATATAGATATCTCTCACGATACGATACTCATCACGTCTGCAAAGTCACGCTAGCTAATTGAATGCAACTGCGGTGTCTCTGGTTTTGCATATGTCCAGTTCGCCTTACCATCAGATACAGGGGCGCCTGTTTGTTTGAAAGAAGAAAGAAAGAAAATACGTTTATTTGCGGTACACATGACGCAAAGAAAGAACAAAACACAAAAATAAAGTAGAAATAGTACGAGAGAAAGAGAGAGACAGAGAGAAAGAGAGAGAGAGACAGAGAGTAAGGGGGAGAGTGGGTGAGAGAGTAAGTAATATGTATAATCTGGTGTACAATAAAGTACAATATATATAAATAAATAATAAAGAATTTGGGGGAAAAATCAATCAAAAATAATCAATTTGGGTTTGCCAACCAATACCTTACATAAATGTATAGGTACCTATATTAGTGATATATTCACCGATCGTGCTCATAGTCACAAGCACCCGATATACATGTATGAATAAAATAAATGTGGTATAATGAAAAGTGCGTCGTTTCTCGCCCAGCTCCTCGCAATGTTTGCTCATACAAATAAACAAGCATTTTATTTCAGTTGAGTTGACAACGTAAAATAATTGCCTGCGAAATATTTTAAGTTCGTAGTAATCTGGTGCATTGCCAAAAGGTAAATTTTCTCTTTACGTAAATGGCTATGATAATTTGTCCGTTACTAAGCGAGAAATAATGTTTGAATAAAGTTTTTACTTGATTACACAGAGAAGAAGAGAGATTGACTAAAAGTGAAACAAAACTATCTCAAATGCCTTTAATATAAATTGCAAACATTAACCAAATACAGTGCGCAAACCCAATTTGGGGCACAATGTGATTGTTTTAGTTCCATTTCCCCATTAAGAACTTATTAGGGTCCCTGTTATAGCAAAAAGGTCTTGCATCCAAGCGGGCATTTGTTAAGATGTAAATTTATTCAGGAATACAAAGCTCGCTCAGTGTAACAAAAACTCTATGAGGGTAATGTTGGGGAGACATGACCTCGCTGGATTACCTACCGCGAATTTTCAAACACCCAGCTAATTTCACGGCATTCGTCTTTTTTGTGCATTCACGGTTAGGGGAGTTTAGGACAAATTGGCTCACTTACTTTTGTCTTTTGATTTTAGTTTTTGTTACTCGGAATTAATAATGGGTATTAGTAACCGGGTTCTTCTCCTTGTTAATTTTGTAGCGGAAAAAAATCTAATCTAATTTTTGTCGAGAAACTAAGCTGAAATCCGTTTAGGAGGAGTAACAATGTGCTGGAGGGAAGGGTAAATTAAATTCATACCGGGTTGATAAATGGGTCACCTTACAATCGACTTCATTTGAGCTTGTTTATAAAGTTATCTGAGGGTTTACGAATTCTGAATTGTAATATTGTGATATAAAATGTCGCGTTAATAAAGTAAATTGGGATATTAATGTTCGTAACTAACTACCAATGAATTGTTAATTTTGTTTTGGACTAAACAGTAAAGTTTCGTGCAGACCAGCGCGACGCGACGGCGCGACGCTCCGACGAACAATACAATTTCTAAGAAAACTTCACGGTATAATAATAACCGGTGTCGCGTCGCGCTGTCGCGTTGCTCTAGTCTGCACGAAGCTTTATTCTTGACATCCTTTTTAGGGTTCCGTACCCAAAGGGTGCCTCCGCTGTCCGTCAGTCCGTCCGTCTGTTTTTCAGCGGGCTGAAAAACTGACTGAACTCTCATGAACTGTAGACAGTTGAAATTTTCACTGATTATGTATTTCTATAGCCGCTATAACAAAAAATTATAAAAATAAAAGAAACATTTTTTTTTTTTTGTGATATGTGTTAAATATTGTATGGTAACACGGAACCCTTCGTGTGTGAGTCCGACTCGCACTTGGCCAATTTATTAATACACTTGCAGAATATACGATTTTACAATATATAAACTAAGTCTTACTTTCACGCACCTGCAGGTAACTTTCTTTGCAAAATATAACAGAAAACAAGAAAAAACAATCCTTAACTCATCAAGTCCAACAATAAAATTCATGTTGTCAGTAAGAAGATTAAAGTGAAACAGTAACAACAAAGCACCCGCCCAATTCTGACCGCGCGCCCAAACTTACGTTCAAATATTTGTTTATGGTTACAAATCAATTCCCGTTTCCCGCTCACTATTGTTTCATCCCAAGTAACATAAAGCTTAAAATATTTGCGGACGCCGGAGGCGCGGTCTGCGGATGACAGCATAATAATAACCTCTCATCTCTCCGATATTTCCTAATCGGTATTGATCCGCCGAATCTAGTTTTTATACGGAATGATGTGCCAGACCCGGACTCTTTACCTCCTGCACGCGTAGCATGACAACCATAGTAACGGGTTTTGTCGACGGAAGAATAGACAAAATGACAGATTGTGATTGTTTAGCTGTCATTTTGTCTATTCTTCCGTCGACATAACCCATTTCTATTGAGGTCATGCTAAGCATGCTGGTAGAATAATGGACAAAGGAAATTCATATGCGTGATGAGACTGTAAATTAAAACCTTATCTAAGGTTCAATCAATCAAGTAATGCTGGCCTGTAATACCCACCAAGGCCGAGCTTACGTTAAAACGTATTACTAAACTCGTTCGAAAAGCTTTTAGACAAAGGCCAAATTGCAAAGCTTGAAAACCTCCCTTTGTTTATTATCTAAATGTTCTACCAATATGTGAGGGGTTGTAGATTAGGGTGCGCGGAACTTTCGATTTACGCACTTAAGCTATAGTTTGTCCAACATACGGGAATTTAGTTGAATAGTCAATCGATTTACGACATCCGATCTTGGCGCCCCAAATATATTTTAGGCATTCTTCGCCAACTAATGCTGAAGTGTGCCGAATACCAGACGATTTTAAGTGCTTGGAAATGTATACTGGTAACGTGAGTCTATACAAATTTGGGTCTCGTACAACTAAAGAATAGTAATGTAAAAGTAGAGGATCACGCTCAAGGAGTTCGGTTACCTACATAAAAATACAATACAAACTACAAACAAATAGCTTTTAAGAAGTAAAAGGCGAATTACGAAGAAGCTCACTTCTCTCATTATCTAAATATTCATAACGTTCGGCGAACTATACAGCGTGTTCTAAAACGAGCGAACCCCTTGGCGTTCCATCTTGGTGTTTCCATTTGCAATGTTTTGTCTTTTGTTTCTTGTGAGAACTACATCCGCTTTGTCTAAGCCGGGCCGTTTGTGGAACATGCAAATATTTACCTCGCCGAGGTTTCTACTTTGACGTTCCTACATAATTTTCTGACATCGCAACCCCAGTAGCGGCTGATTTGGCTGAGTTTACTTACAAAAATGTCCTGACTTTTGTTGTTTCCTCTTCATTAGATAACAGTATTAATGTTTATGGAATGTTCGCTTAAATTTCTCTTTGGGGAGCGGAACGATCCAATCGTTGCTGATACATCGGTATCAGTAAAGTTGGGAACTTAGTAAATTATTCATTCCGCGGCGGTCCTGCATGTGAGTTATGTCCACCTGACGCATTGGAATTTTCCAATCTCACTTTATATACGGTGGGGCGATCTAGAACATGAAAATATGTAAGAACCTGTGGTTTTACGATCGATCTCTCTTCTTATGGTGGGAGCAACTATGTGAGATGGCCGTTATTAATCGTATGTTGAACTACAAAGTCGTGTTTAGTAGTGTTAGACGAAATAAAACTTGCTTTATTAAAATGACGTTAGACACGTTCTCCACAAATGTCTATCATTCGTATATATGAGCTTATAGACTTCTTCTAAATGGGACAAATCGTTATAATATTATAAACTATATTTAACCTGGCTAAGTAATAACAAGGATATAAGGAGCTCGTGGCTAAGTAACAACAGCCGCACGGGTCAATCGATCAGATTAAGCTACGCTTACCGGGGTTGGTCCGTAGATGGATGACCATCTTTACATACCGAGACTTCTGCGTGCCTCGTAAGCCGTTGGTCCCGGCTGTCATTCGTGAATCTTTGACAGTCGTCAGAAGCCCGAAAAACTGACAACCAGTCTTACCAAGGGGTATCTTATTACTGGGTTGTGGAGGTCATATAGGCAGTCGCTTCATGTAACAATACTGGTATTTAGCTACAGCCGAGCCGAGCCAAGCTGGAAGTCGACCCGAACATAGTTGGGAAAAGGCTAGACAGATTGATTGATTTAACCTGGCTAACTATTTACACTTGGTACTACATTAAATAAATAACTAGTTAGTTAGTCATTTAATTTTCACAAACAAATAAAAACATAAACAAAAGGACGTTTAGGCCTCGTAGTATTCGTCCTCATTGCTGTCATCTGGAAACGTGCCCAGAAGACTGGCAGCATGGCGACGTTGAATGGCTAAGTAGGGTTGTGACTGTGTAAACCATTAAAAACATAACAATATTTTAATAGTTTCATCAGGATTTTGTTATTCATAAAGCTATGTTTATATTTTCTAGAAGTTTCAGGCTTACTTTGTGTTCATAGTGAAGTTAAAATTAATAAACGGTGAACGGTTAATGTTTTCCATACATAATGTGATTTTGATAAACTATGCAGCAAAATAATCGTAGATAAATTACGTTTACAGAAGATTCGAATAACACTAACCAGGACGGTACTTAATACTATTAATTCTAGAAAATATATATTTTGAACACCTCAAAAATAACCAGGTTTTCTTATGTAAGTAGCCTTTCGAGTCAAACTCGTCAACACTTCCCTTTAAGTGTTGACGTCCTTCCTCTAATCGCCCTGTACATGAAACAGACGCAAGTTCATTCATAAAGCCACAACGGCAGCCATATTTAAAAAAAAAAAGCGGTCAAGTGCGAGTTGGACTCGCACACAAAGGATTTCGGACCACCGTACAATATTTTCCATTATTAAAATAGAGCAAAAATCGCCGAAAAAAACACATTTCCTGTATAAGCATACGTTTTAATTTTTTACTTTATTTTAGTAGTCGTAGTACACACTGAAAATATCAAGTGTCTACCTATTAAGGTTCGAAAGATACAGCCCTGTGACAGACGGACGGACTGCGGAGCCTTAGTAATAGGGTCCCCTTGGCACCCCTTGGCTACAGAACCCTAAAATACGTATCACGTACGTACGCTCCAATAATAAAAGCCATATATCATTCAACTCCAAACAACTCCAAGTCAATTTCTCAGCTATAAGAAATCGAACAAACTAAAATAAATGGCGCATAGTGGGAACCTCTCAGGGAGATGAAATTCCGGGTCAACTCAACCCCTCGCCGATATGATCAAATATCTGCGTTTGCTTATACGACAACGTACACTGACATACCTAAGACCCTTTAAGATGTATAACCCATTCTTCTTAAAATAGAAAGGACCTTTCGGGACATTTCCATATTTTCTATAAACGAGAAAGACGGGGAAGACAAACAAAAAGTGGACGGATGTTTGAGAGTTGACCTTTGGGAAATGGAAGTCAATTTAAGGAAATGTGCTATGTTATATCGTGTGTGTCCTTTGATTGGGTGACAATATCGAATCTGCCTAACCTTTCCCCAGCTATGTTGGAGTCAGCTTCCAGTCTAACCGGATGCAGCTGAATACCAGTATTATATATGGAGTGACTGCCTATTCAAAATTCAAAAGTCATTTATTCAAACTAGGCTGATAATCAGCACTTTTCGAACGTCAAAATTACATAAGACAGTCGCCCAAAACGCCCACCCTTCACCACTTCCTAGTGCGTTAGCTGGGAAGAAGAAGTGGTACAACAAACTCCCCAGCAGCTATCTGACCTCCGCAACCAAATTACTGTAACACAATACCCTTTGATAAGACTGGTTGTCAGACTTTTGAACTTCTGACTACCCGTAACGACTGGTAAAGATCTACGAATGACAGCCGGAACCAACGGCTTAATAACGTGCTTCACAAGGCACGGAGTGGTCTCAATTACATATGGATCGATCCCATCCACGAATTGACCGTGACAAGCGTAGCTTAGCCGTCAATCGACCCGTGCGGCCATTATTATTGAGATTAAGTTACAACATATCATTAGTAGTGTACACCGCAATAATTATGCCCAGTGGAGTTAACGCCATATCATGTGAAATGTACCAGGTGTTTGTCCACGGAGCCCGCTTATTATCAACTTCAACGACATATCTTCACCTTTAATTAGTAGCTTAGCGATATTCTGACGTAAAGGCATCTAAACATAATTATGAAGTCAGGACGTCGAAAATGGATATTAGAATTTCTCAGTAATCGGTTTACCTCGTCTAAAATACTGTGGCACTTAAAACCAAAAGGAAGTATTTACCATACTGCCCTGCTAAGCCGAAAGGCGCTATCTCAATCGTAGTAAGTTTTGAGAAAATTGACTATTTGTTAATTGTAATTTAAAGAAACATATGGAAATAAAAAACTTCTGAGTGTTTTTTTTTTATATTTTAAGTTAGATAGCGATATTTGGCTTTACCGTTAGATGCGAAATTGTTATATCTATTGAATGGTTTAAAAAAAACTAAAAGGGTGTATCTCTGAGATAGCGCCTTTTGGCTTAGCAGGGCAGCATAGAAGGCGTATACCGACTGTGGTGTTTGTGCCAAATCCCGAAGATCGACAACTGGTTTAGTGTTAGTATGCCAGTAATTCAATATTCGTCAGTAATTGGGTGTCAGAGGTGACATGGCAGTTCTCTGTGCGAAATATAGGTATTGTTATTCGGTAGCATCTTGTGAAATTGGACAGCTAATCCAAAACACAAATACTAGCATTTGTTGTCATCTATTTCACTTTCTTTTGACCTTTAAGTCATCATCAATCAGAATCAGAATTATATAGGGTCGGTGCAGCATGTATTTTTATTCGATACACCACTTTCATATTAGTAACCACTAGGCAGTAGATGACAGGACGAGCTTGACGCCTATAGGCCTTTATGATTGGTCCAGAATGACGCAGGATCGTGTTAAGTTGAAAAGGAAAGGAAGGTACCTATTTGCCTTGCAAAGGGACAACACAAGCTAATTTATTCATTTCAGTAATCACTGCCTTTCCATACATATTGTCTTTCAAAAAATCCATCCAACGATTCCATGATCTTCCTCTAATCTTACTTATAACCATCCACACTCATACTCAAAGCGACATTTCCATACTTTTATTCCTTTATGAATGAATGAATGAATGAAATGCACCGATCCCAGCGTGGTTAAACCAGACTTGATCAATCGAATGAACCCCAGGATTTGCACTAGCCCCTGCTGGAGCCTCATGTTGCATGGGACTACAGGTTTTTTTTTTTCTTTAGTACACATATATATAGGGTTATTGGTGTATAGGTACCCCTCATAACACCTATGCCAATGTCAACCATTTTCGCGTAATTTGACATTTTATAAATTAAAATGAATGAAATAAAAATATAAAATGTCAAATGACTCGAAAATTATTGACATTTGCATAGGAGTCAAAAGTAGTAATTTGGTTGTAAATGAACTCTCCTACATACCCTTAACGGATTGCCGACATACAAACAATAACCCTATATACACACACATACACATAAACATTAACCTTCTTTAGCTTTTTGGTGCAATACTAAAATACCCCAATTTACTAAGAACACTAAAGACAGACACTAATAATAAATCCTTTATACAGGCTGAAGTGTATTTAAAGTTTTAACCACGAGACTGTCAAAGGGAGCGTTCAAGTTTCTTTGACAACGAAAGCTGAAAAGGAAAATACATTAACAGGGTACAGGCGTTATCTTTTCTCGTTTGTTTGAAACGTTTTATTCCTTGTGTAATATCTAAATATTTTGTATGGAAAAAAAAATTGGTATAGGAAATTCGTTATGTTGTCTTTTGTCATGTTCTTTGAAATGATAGACTTGAACTAGAAAAGTTACAATAGCCTTATTGTAAGGGTGGAGGAAACTGGCATGTCCTAGAACCAAAAAAAACGAAAACTTGTGACGTCTACCAACCCGCACTGTTCCCGCGTGGTAGATTACAGCCCACTCTCACAGAGAGGAGCCCTGGGCTGTATTATGACTTCTAAAAGCAGTAATTGTTCCAGTGTGAGAGAGAGATGGAACTATACAGTACGAATAGCACTATCCTTATTTCACAACGGAAAAGTGATGGTTTTAACACGTCATAGTAAGGCCCCTGTGCCTCAGCAGTGGGAACATTACAGGCTGATTAGGCTATGATAATCTAAGGGTTGGAATGGCAAGTAAGGGTCGTAAGTTTGATTATAACGTTGCAATACTGTAACGAAGACAGTTCCTTGTAACAAGTACCTTGATAGGAAACCAGGAGTGGATAGGAACTAATGTGCAACTCACAAACAATTTATGAAATATTTAAAAACATATTGGATTTCCCACATAAAGCATAATTAAACAAAATTTTATTTTACATAATTATTGCACACACACAAACTTCATTCATAAATCATTAGCGTTACCCTAAATTAATAATAGCGTGAAATTTAACTCCGAACACAAATAATGATTTCATTAAAAACCGCACAATTTGGGTGGTTTAAAGGGTTTATTTACACAAACAATATTATTTAACCACAAAAACGAACAGAATCTCTTTATATCTCACCACAACAGAATTATATATACAATGTCGCCCAATGGGCATGTGCTCGCCCGTATTTTTCTGAATAGTCATGACAAATTATCGAAAATAAACTTAAACCAATCTAGGTCTATCTTTTTTATTAGGTACCTCGGTACATAACAATATTTGAAAATACGTGGATATTTACTTAAAATCACAATTCTAACTCTATAAAATAACCGTTACTATTAAAATAAACAGTTTGCAAATAAAATTAAAATAACATTAACATTAAAATATACAACTAACACTAAATTTCTATCTATAAAGGTCTATCTTTAATTTTTTTTTTTTTTTCTTATTTTTTTTTTTCAATACCCGCTATGGTTTTTTGGACTTACACTTGTGTTTTTTAAAATAAATACCTTTACCTCATTTTTTTTCATAGCCGACAATTTTATTAAAATATATTTGTTAATCCGATAAAATAACTCATAAGCTTTTAGAAATAATAAAAAGAATCCAAATCGAGACAATAACATAGGAGATATGGCAAACGCTACAAAAAAAATATTAATTGAATAACATGAAAAATATTTTATAGTTAATTTTCGATAATTTTTCATGACTATTCAGCAAAATACGGGCGGGCACATGCCCATGGGCAACATTGTATAATACAAAGTAGTTTACTCACTAGCCCATTGCTTACATCATAAATACTAGATATATAAAAAAACATGATAGATTTTCTGCAATTCTCGACTATATAAGTAACGGAAGTAGACAGTGACAAAACTCGATAGCACTTCAGTTATTTAAATCTTAATCAGATTTTAATTAAAATCTGAACAAAAGTAAAACTAATTCTCCGTTATTATCAAATTACTTATTACGAGTATCTAGTGTTTAAATTTTTTACTGAAGCTTTATGTTCATAAATAAGTCTCTGTCAATGCTTTCCTTTATCTTTCTACGCCGCATTACTTTATTCAACGTGATTCACTTATGTATCAACTACTACTCAAAAATATACCCAGTAAAATTCTAAACAAAATACTCATATCCATTTGTTCCATTTAAAACCACACCTATATACTCTGTACACAACGCACTATCCGAAAACAAAAACACGGCAGTTACTAAAAGGTGTCATCAGACCAAAGACAAAGTGCGACGCAACGAGTTCCGTGCCCTATCAACACCGTTCTTTTTGTGCTCTATGATTGATGACCTGCCGTCTTCCTGCCGTTGACGTCGCCGTGTCGGCTCAGATGACGATATTGACGCAAGATTGCTTCGAGTTTCAGTTTCACAGAAAATGATCTGCGGCGTCATTGTGAGATGGGAAAGTCGTTGTTTTTCTTTTGTTTTTTTTTTGGACATATGTTGTTGGTGTCAAGATGTGCTTTTGTTTTTTAAACGTATACACCAACTGAAATGCATGGCATCTAGAAATTCCGCTTAGTTTATTTATCGCATACGTCGAGTGCGTGTTCATAACTAGAATTTTGCTGAAAACATTATTTACTTTATAACTTTATTTATTAATATGTTCAGTAATAATAAAGCTGTATTTTAGTTCAAGTATAAAAAAACAAACAAGGATAAAAGTAATAAGTATTTTTAACCCCTTATTGACCCATTGTTGACCAAAGGACTCCCTTGAACCTTGCACCCCTCTTCATTATTGGCTGCAAACTTCCCCTTCTATTTACGTCTACTCACAATACATTCTTCTATTCGAATACTAGTGACATTGCTGACGTACACATAAATTCACTGTAAAAGCATCTTATAATAAGTATTAGAAAATGTTTTGACATCAAAACATGAAATGTACAAAATACATTTCTGAGACGCGACATAAAATGATAACATTCATTCATTCATTGCAACTCTCGCACTGAGTGAAAATGTTTTTCAATATTCAACCGAGAAATATCGATCGACATACGCCATGTAATTTGTATTTTAGTGGTATTAGGAACAGGGTGTAAAGTTCACTCATCCACCATAGAAAAGGGAGGATCCTCCGACCAGACGGGTGTCGTGTCTGGCGGGCAACTGCCCAGAGGTAGAAGTCGGGAGCTTGTATATCTGTCCATCACGCGGTAATCTCTAATTGCGCGATGCAGGATTTGTGTGACGTCAGGATGTTGTGTAACGTCAGGTCTTTGGTGCGTAGTTCGCATGTGGCGATGTAGATGCCGCCACAGTATACTTCGATCGACTTATTCACACCAAACCGTTACAGTACATAGAAATGCTTCCATAGTGATGTATTTACGCCCTCCCAATGAGATTACTAACAAATTCACTCGATTCCATCACATCAGATCCCTGTACAGGATTTTGGAGTGTGCGCAAATTAAGCGCATACACATACATATAAGTATTCCTACTTACATTACCTACACGTGCATAATATTGAAATAAAAAATTCCTTTCACTTTACGAAGAAGGCACATAATAAAAACTTATTACACACTGTACGCACTCTTATTTTCCCCGTATCACGTGCTCTCAGAGACTGTTATAAAGGACGTAAAGTATTATTGAGGCAAGAAGCTCTTTAATGAAAGCTAAAACAGTATTCGTGGCATAAAATCGGTTGTCTAGCGAACGTAACCCTATATTGTACCATATAGATATGATTTATAATGCTTTTATACACAGAACCCGTTCGATGTCGCCGACCTTTCAGTTTGATCGATGTCTTTGTCTTTCTTCTCCGTAATCTCTGGCGAGACAATACAACCGCCCTCTACACCGAACTTCCACTATCTTTTGTTGAAATAAAAGCATCGCTTAATTGATTTCTTCATTCGTTTCTTCGCTTTCGAATTTCTCGACAAGTGAAAACTGTTAACTTTTCTATAACAATGGAGATCTGACGTTTTGGCAGGCCGGGAGCACGGACGTGCCAAACTACCGATGTGCTTTGTGTAGCGCAAAATAGACCACACGAGCCCGGCCTGCCGAATCGGGCTTGCAAATGAAATCACACAGAAAATCCCCAAAGGTTTTTCTATTTTCTTTCACGTTTATAGGGTACGTTGTATGAAGTGAGAATTATGATTTATAACGGTTAGAAAATGGAACACAAAACCGCCTTTGAATATCAATCATAATCATTATCATGTACGTATACCACACGTCATTACGATCCTTCGTTCATTAATACATATTGGATTCCATGACACGCCAATACACTTTATTAGACTATAAATATAGGCTGTTTGTAAACTCTAACACTCGAAAATGGAATAGCCGAATTGAAATTAAAACCACATGGCGTATTCTCATAACAATTTCACGCAGTATGAACACTGGCCCGCCAGATTATCTCCGCCAAATCTGACAAAGCACATAAATTGTGCAAATTCAACAGAGCGTAAACAATGCATCCGCGTTTAAACGACAAAACACAAATAAAATGTTGTAGTAGGTCGGCATTGCGCAAAAACTTTTCCTATTAACGACCTATATACGACGAGCAAGTAGTGTACAATGCGTATGTTATAACTCTACTTAATGTTTATCGCCGACATTGATGTAGAATTTATTATAAGTTATGAGCCATAAAACCTTGAATTTAAGTTTTCAATGCACTCTTATTTATAGACTATATATATATTTTGTTCCTCTAAAGGTTAGAGGAACAATCGACCAAGTCAAGTAAATAGGAGTGTATTAAGAACTATATAGAACATCGCTTTAGAGTCTAAAGCGTTGTAGTTCTATTGAGTAATAGATACATTATAGATTCTCATACAATTCGACCATTTTCTGGAGTTGTGAAGGACGAATATCATGTTCCGTTAATCCCATGTCGACGCAGTGCTGTAGTCGAAGTCAACTCGCTATAAGTAATGCGTACCGGAGTAGTAAAACAAGGACGGTGGACTTGGCAAGAGAACGTCCCCCATCTATGCTAGAAAAAGTTTTTCTATCAGTGACACGGAAAATTTATTGCGACAATTTTACTAGCACAGCATAATATCGTGACCGCTGCGTCTGTCGTCAATATAGAGGTTATTTTACTCATGCAAATTCACCATATTGTTTGTTTTGAATAACATCCGCTGGATTTTGCGGTCGTGGTTCGAACGCCGCGGGAAGGTCAATGATCGCTCGTTATATCGTAAAAGTAAATATACGCTATTATGTGTTAATCACAAGGATTATACACATTTTCTGATATTCTATTACGAGTAATGGCAGCGATGGTTTGGTGTGTCGTTTACCTAAACAGGAGCTTCAACATGAATTTAGCTGCAGCTCAGGAAACGGACGTAAATTCTACAGATTTTATTTTTGGACGAAAACAATGAGCACCAGCTGTGCACATAATTAGATTAGAGGAATTCTGCAGTATGCACACTGAGACGTTAGAGGTACTTGTTTTTCATTAAACTTCGCTAAAGGCGTTGCCAACAACAGAACGCGCAAGATATTTTTCTTTTAATTTTATTTCTAGAAACTGTGAACCGACTGACGGCAACTGCTTTGATGAGATGTTTCGCGATAGAAATAAACGTAGAAGCGAGTATTTGAACGCATCAAAAAGCGTCTAAATGAATTACGAGCACCGAATTCATATTTTACTCTGATTGCGACTGGAGTATGTAGGCCGCTTTTATTTATACAATTTACTTTACACAACTTAGTTACTTGAGATGTCGCGACAATTTAATGTAGATTATACAGGGTTTGGGTCTTATGACGCGACCCTTCGGCGCGATGGGTCACATATGAAATACACCCTTTGCCAGCCGTAGTTCACTAATTCATCCGCGGGCCGGAGTGAAATGTACCTACCACTGTTAAAGGTCCCTATTAGATTTTATATAGCTATCATCGTCGCCATTACGTAACTCCTTCGAGGCAGCCCTCTCACCTTCATTAAGGTTAGTGTTACGCTCGTGCCCTTTATTCATTATTTCTAAGTATAGCATTACGAGGGAAAAATGCTCAACAGTTAAGTCGATTGCTGTTTTCCATATAAATAGTAGGTAATTGCACACCCTTCTTATTTGGAGCTATTCATGTTCATGCATATTTCGTTTCATTACGAAACAATCGATTGGAATCCGGTCTACGTTATAATAAAAGTATATGGGGAAATACTGAAGCATATTATACGTCTTGATACTGTTATTACGTAACTAGCTTTGACCCTCGGTTCCGCCCACGTGGAAGTAGGGGCGTACTTACGACTTGTTACCCTATTTTTCAAATTGTTGACGTCTTATGAATGGAACATTCTGGAGTCAAAATGCTTAGTAATGCGAGTTTTGAGTCGCTTTTATTGAGCTCTATAGAAATGGGAAGTTGTGTATGAATTACGTAATTTTTTATACATTTTTTGCTTTTGTCAACGTTTTTTTTTATTATATAATTAGATGTACATTCAGCTTTATAGCCCTTATTCAATTCATAGGTCCTATATCAATTTAATAAATATACACTGACAGCAATATAAAAAAGCCACTTGCAAAGTGCCGAAAATTCTAAATATCTCCTAAACCACGCAAATTAACTACATGAATTAAAAAAAAACTTGAGAACAGTTTTATAGGTGTATTTTTTTTTATTGTAGGTTTAATACAGATAGTGCCATCCACGGAGACGCGCCCCACTCTTCTTCCTAAACGGTTACAGTACAAGTGTGCAACATACCGCTAGAGTTTCAGTTTTGTCGTGTTTACAAATTACGCACTCATAGGTAATTAGTGTGTATTGACAATATTACAACACCAGCGGAATGTTGCACTCTTGTCACTATCTGTACAGGTTGATCATTTATTTAAGTAGACAATTGTATAGAATCATGTTCTTCCAACTGAACAGACAGCTGTGCTGCTGGGGAGTGTGTAGGAAGTGGTGAAGGGTAGGCGTTTTTGGGGGACTGTCTTATGTAATTTTGACTTTCGAAAAGTGCTGATTCTCAGCCTAGTTTGAATAAATGACTTTTGAATTTTGTAAAAATAAAAAACAATCCCAATTGTTTTACAACTGTAAGACAGTGTAAGTACCATTATAGCTAAATAACGTCTTTTTCATATTTTAGAAAATATTATTCCAATCAAAAATAATTATTAAAATTATTCAGAAAAACAAAAACAATTATGGTATGCGTAAACATTAAGAATAGATATTCCGTGGAAGAAATAATCACTTTCATACTTTGATTTCCAACCCTTAAAATATTAATGACTTCGTTCACCTTAGGAGCAATTACTGAGAAATTGATTCTTCGTAAATTATTTATAGCGTCATTATCCACGCAACGCTTTTAATTGCTCAAGCAATTATTCCTAGATTCTCATGTAAAACTTAGTCGATGGATCGATCTTTATAAAGGTTTAGTTAGTAAGTTATAGTAGTGTATATACAAACACGAGTTCGTAGGCAGGTAAGTTTAAAATTAAATACGGAATAGGTATCTTAAGTTTACAGTACCTGGGCGACCGAACTCTGCTCTGGTGGTGAAATAATTTACACAAAGTAAAAAAAGTAAGTACCACTGGGCCGCCAATTTTAGGTGTCTTGCACAATGACCCCGCAGGACGTTAATATGACACATCGAGTTTTTGAGGAGACTCACGCTACCAGGTCAACTAACCTATGTAAATGTACCATTCAGTACCCGACCGCAGGCGGCAACTGCTGCTGCGTCATACCGCGACGACACGTCACGACGTCATGTCGCTGGAGTCATGATTACGAACTCAACCGCAGGCGGCAGCAGCCCGTATTCCAGTCGGTAGATAGAAGATAGAAAAACGTGTTATCGCTTAAGCGTTTGCGGCACTACTGGTTTTCGGTCAGGCTACACGTGTTGTCTGTCGCTCGCCCTTAGCTGCAAACGACGTGTCGCTAGCTACGGAAGGTATTTCATAGAAATTCATACAAACCAGTCGTGTCGCGGCGACACGTCGCCTGCAGTTGCCGCCTGCAGTCGGCAATGGTAACTTAAGGCACACCACGCTTACGTTTCTTATAAAATCGTGACCGTAAAACTAGCAAAAGGTAAATAAAAACAAAAAATACACACACATTTGAGCATGATTGCCACAAATGTCTGTAAATATTTCCTTCCTTTTTCCCCCATTGACAAGAAACCAACGAACGTGAAATTCCCTGCATGGCGTTCCCATACCTATTGATATTTCTACTAAAGCACAATTTCCCCTGGAGTTTTTGGTAAATCACTAAAATAACACTCTCGACCAACAAAATGGAGTAACTAACGGAAACGACTCTTGAGTTGTGAGAGGAAATTACTTAACCCCGGAGAGTTGGCAAACAATCTCTTTTTGCTCCGAATGCGTCCGCGGCTGATTCGAGGAATGTCAACATCACTAGTTTAGATTCCTACTGGATTTAACTTGGCTTTAGAAACGAGGCAGAGGAAATTTAGGGAGAATTACATACCTACTCGTTATAGGCGGGAAAAAAACTGAGTAGTTTCCGGTAACATATGATAGTCCACTCAGTTTTCTTCTGGTAGTATCTTCAAATCTATTTTGTTATATTTAACTGGCTTAATATAGCAAAATAATGCTTACATTAATCACAAAAAAAGAAAGCAAATACGTGTAAACATGACGCAAAAATAGAACACAAAATAAAAAATAAAACAAGTTGAAGGAAAATATGCGTCGCCTGCACTCAAAACGGCCATCGCTCAGCATAATGCTGCGACCCTATGCGAGACAGAGCCCCAGCGCTAGTTTTCAGCGTCAGCCGGCGTTGACGTTATGACGTCGACCGGTGCAGCATACTATGAGATAAAATTATGATATAGAAATAAAATAAATATACAATTATAAGAAGCCCACAATGAAAACCGCCTATGACATATTTAAAGTCAAACAAAATAGAATTTCTATGTACAGCATGTAAAGTTTTTCACAAGTTTGGTTGTCACAGCCTAACAAACATGATACATTGTTACATTAGTGTATTAGTTCGAAACTATTTCCCAAAAAAATAGCAGCCGGTCAGTAGTTCAATCGTACGGGGGAATTTTGGACCCAAATTCACGAAAAATATTCATCCGTTTTGGTGTCATGGCAGAAAACACTTTTGCATTACAGTATTAGTTCGCAAACATTTTGAAAGTTTTCTGCGTATATGTGTTGTACGAGCTAACCTTGCCAAGTTTCAAAGTGTTGGTTGCACTAAACAGAATCTAGACTTAATTCCATTAGGCACTGGAGATACCTAGTTTTAAATTACTTTACATTCATTGAACTTTACAATATAAAAACCACCAAGAAATGCGACTTGACAAATTGACCGTAACTTTGTCATTTTGTTTAATATTGTTCAACTGGAGTTTTTAGTCTGCGAAATGGAAGGTAGGTTTATAGGGCGGTAAGCATTCTTTCATTAAAAAGTTTTAGTACTGGCAAGACGTGTACAAGAATCTTTTCAGCTCTGCCCTCTTTGATTACGCGAGGCATCCTTGCGTTCAAGCTCGTTTTTAATAAAGTTATTAGTTGTAATTTCTTACATTTATTTTCTACTAGCTGCGACCCGCGTAAGTCTCGATCCCATGGGAATATCGGGATAAAAAGTCCAAATCATATGTCCTAATCCAGGTCACGGTCTACTCATGTGCCAAATTTCATCAAAATTTGTTCATATTCTACTCATGTGCCAAATTTCATCAAAATTTGTTCATATTCTACTCATGTGCCAAATTTCATCAAAATTTGTTCATATTCTACTCATGTGCCAAATTTCATCAAAATTTGTTCATATTCTACTCATGTGCCAAATTTCATCAAAATTTGTTCATATTCTACTCATGTGCCAAATTTCATCAAAATTTGTTCATATTCTACTCATGTGCCAAATTTCATCAAAATTTGTTCATATTCTACTCATGTGCCAAATTTCATCAAAATTTGTTCATATTCTACCCATGTGCCAAATTTCATCAAAATTTGTTCATATTCTACCCATGTGCCAAATTTCATCAAAATTTGTTCAGCCGTTTTAGCGTGAAAGCGTTACAAACAAATAAACTCATTTTCGCATTCATAATATTAGTTGTTTGTCAATTTTTTTTTTTTTACGTTCCTATCAGATGCCGAAAGAAACTACAATAGACTACTTTTTCCATTGAATTATAGATCGCCGTACAGCTTGAACAAGCTTTACACAGCTTTCAGCTTATTTTATCTTGGAAATTAACCTTCTAAGAGAAAGAAAAATATGTTGTTCAAAGCATTTTCTTGTATCTATTAATTTAAAGGCTCTGTAAAGACTACTGACAACCACGAGCCGTACCAAGAAACACCATAATATTATTAAATATTTACTCAAAAATGGAGTTTATTCAGAATTAAAATGAAATAATAAACAATAAAAATGAATTAGGTAGTAATATTGTGGCGGCATCTACATCGTCGCATGCGAATTACGCATCAAAGACCTGACGTCACACAAATCCTGCATCACGCAATTAGAGTTTACCGCGCGAACGTCATATATAAGACTATCCGACATCAATCATTGGGCAGTTGCCCGCCAGACATGACACCCGTCTGGTCGGAGGATCCTCCCTTTTCTATGGAGTTGAGTGAACTTTACACCTCCCAATCCTCATACTCTAAAATATTATTAAAATTATAATTTTAATTAACAAATTAGAATCAAAATATGCAAATCCCAAAACAAAATCGAAAGCCGACTGTAAAACCTTCTTCGGCTATCTTTCTTCGGAGCACCCTGTATGCAAACGTCTCGGGACCATCCTGGGTGCAACGCGCTTTACTTGGCGTGTCCGTTAATTGACCGGGCAGGGCACTATTTGCTTGACGCCGCACCTGCTGTTTGATGTAGAACCCTAAAAGCTAGTAGCCAGAATAAACACCTTATCAAAACACCGTCACCCTTTGGCCTTCTAAAGGTGCCTACTATGTATTGAGACAACCAGTATCTCGATAACTCGTCGAGTCCCAAATAAGGAATAACAGTACAAAAAAAAATGCTAAACTGGACAAAGAAATTGACTCTCAGCTAAGTCGTAGATCTTTTTTTACAGCCGTTATGTATAAGGTATATGGTCTATGACCTACAAGCATTTCAAACTGAGTTACTGAAGGAAAAAGATAGAATTTTCCAACAAATAGAAAAATGAAAGGGTAGCTGAACAATTACACCCATTGGACGTCTCAGGACGTTCCTGGGTGCAACGCGCTTTGCTTGCGAGTCGGTTAATTGTCCGGGTAGGGTGATGTTTGCGTTACTTACCTACCTGTTATGTACTGACACTTTGACCTTCAGTATCTCCATAGCTCGTCGGGTCCCAGGTATGGTCAAAATAAAAATTACAATGACGGAAAATATTTTTGTCTCTAGGCTAGTCGATGGGTTTTTTTTATAGCCGTTGTGTATAAATACCGTCCATGATCGTCACTCAAAAGAATTTTGACGAACCTGATTTAATGAAGGAAAAAAGACAGCATAGTTTCCAACAAAAAAAATTAAGGGTAGCTGAACAATTGCACCCAATGGACGTCTCAGGACGCTCCTGGGTGCAACGCGCTTTGCTTGGCGAGTCGGTTAATTGTCCGGGTAGGGTGATGTTTGCGTTGGCGCCGCGCCTGACTGTTTGCCGACTCCGACCTGATTGTCGCACACATTGTCTACATGCTGTAGATAAGTTCCAAGTGTGGACGCTTCTTAGGTGTTCTTGTTTTCGATTTGTAGGTCGTTTTTATATGTTGGCTAGTCATTTGGAGTGGTTAGTGATTTAGGATCAGGAGGAAGTCGTTTTGAAAATATGGCAAATAGTTTAGTTTAATGATCTGTGTTTCTTTGTTTTGTAATGAAAAAACTTCACTTATTTTACTTAGAATCAAGTTGTTCTAACTTAACAGACAGCAGTGCTGCTGGGGATTTTGTTGCGCCATCGCCACTTCTTCCCAACTAAAGCACTAGAAGATGGTGAAGGGCGGATGTTTTGGAGGACTGTCTTAAGTAATTTTGACGATCAAAAAGAGCTGATTCTCAGCCTAATTTGATATGAATTTTGATTTTGGATAGCAATTTAATGACGAAAACGCCATGAAACGCTTGATCGGTCGATGCCATCATCGTTATATCTATTATGGCCTTTTTAAATGATGTCACCATAATCAGCCTATAATATTCTCACTGCTGGGACACAGGCCTCCTCTCTTCGAGAGGGAGTGGGCCGTAATCTACCACGCAGGCCCAGTGCGGGTTGGTCGATGTCACATGTCTTCGAATTTTTAGTTCTAGGACATGGCAGTTTCCTCACGATGTTTTCCTTCACCGATTTGAGAGCAGTGGTAATGAAATTATTTACTCAAAGTAAAGCGCCTGGCTGGGTTTGAACCCACGGCCTTCAACTTATAAGTCTGAGCCATTATCACTGAGGCATCACTGATCTTATTAAATTATGCAAGATTTACAATTTCGTTCAAGGTCTTAATAAATTAACATACACATTGCCCAACCCAGATATCAAACCTCCAATCTGGCCACAATATTGCTAGGTCTACTTTACGTATTCTTCTCGCCTTCAAGGTGACTTTGCCAAAATTAAAACGAAGAACTTCAATTTACCGAAACCTCCTCAAAATATTTACCTAAAAATTACACTTTTCGCAGAATTATTCATGACTTATTAATCTACAATGACAGACTTCTAAGAAAGAAATTATCCGAGCGACACCCCACGAGTTGGTTTAAGGTTTTCCTTTCCGCCAATATTTTTTGGATACAAAATAAGATCTCAACGAAATTACTTGAATGCTTAATGTAGATGACTGAGAAATATCTCCTTTGTGTATTAACGTAACTCAAGACATCCGACTGAATATTTTCAGGACTTTCCATGCGGGCTCATATTTCAGTGAACCGCGAAACTCTGAAACGAACTTAAAAGTATTTGAAAATTTTCTGAAAAATTATACGGTATATACGTATATTATTTCCATTTACCCTTGAAGAAATTATTCAGATTTCAATGAACTGCGATGTTTGAACATTTTAGATGCAATCGCGAGACCTCCTTTATTTCTTTAATAGGTAGTATATTCATTATACATTATAATAATTACGAAATATAAAATAAAAATAAATAGTAACCCACTGGTATCGGCAACTAAGACCTCCTTTTATTGTTAAAGTAATTTATAACATAATAAAATCGGCTATCTTAAAAACTTAATGACATAACTATAATTTATGATTCAATTAGTAACAGACGAATTCACTAAAAACTCATTATTTTACTTTAAGACCTCTGTTATATATTTTACAAATTATCGGCGGCATACTTGTTTTACGAATCATTTGTTTCTTCATCTAAAAATATTCATCAAAGCCCGTCAATGCTGGCGGTCTCGAAACCCTTAAAACAATAGAGTAGGCTGCACAATGAAAAATAAATAATAGCGTCTGTGATACAAAAAACTTTGAAAAGAATTGATAACAATACCAAAATGTTTTGTTAAATGCCGAATTTTAACTTAAAATTTGTTTTATCATAAATCTTGTTTTTAGTCTGAAGAGAAAATTTTATTTGGTGGTTTTTTTAACAAGATGTCCTTCGTTTTATGCCCAAGCTCATATTAGCGCACTGAGATTGTTTTAGATCCAGGTATCCTTTGCACCACGCTTGCTTATCTACTTCAGTTATTAACCGCATTCAATTCAGTCAGACATTCTTCCCTTTTCATGGCACTTACTACTTAGTCACACACATTAATACAGATAGGACACTCCACAAAATCATTTAAATAAAAAGCGACTCTTGCTACGACACAATAAAGTGCAATTCAGGTCGCACAGCGCTAATTACCTACAGTTATATTCACCTAGAAGTTGCCTCTTTCTATCGCGTAACTCTTAGATCTTCTGCCTACGTTACACTCACTGAATTGGCCCAACAAGTCGAGCCAATCGCGTACTTGTACCTTCATACCTAAACTGCGGAGTGTCCCATCTGTATTCATCTGTGGTTACACTACCTATTCAAATAAAAGACCTTATAGAAACGTATTTACCATGCCCAATTAGAAAAATAATTACAGAGCTCCCGCGTATCGACCGGTGTCCGACCGTTAAAAATACTGAAAGAATTATATATGTTTTCCCACGCAACAAAACACGAGAATGTCACAATTTGGACAGGTAAAGAGAAACTCCCTCAAACACATTAAAGCGAGTATTACTCCCCAGAGTGTTAGGCAATGTAGATAAAACATTAATATGTATGAGTCCCATAGCTTGTTTGTGGTAACAGCTTAGATTTTCAGACGTTCTCAATGAATAAAGAACGTTGGGCGTGCCTTACGGCCAACACACTGGGCCCAATGTCCGCGCCAACAGTAAAACAAACATAAATATTGAGAATCATCATCCTCCTAGTATTTTCCCAAATAGATTGAGGTCGGATTTCAGTGTAACCAGATGCGGCTGAATATTATATCAATATTTTACAGGAAGCTACTGCCACTAGACCACTGTAACCCAATTGTGGAATATTGTGAACCAGGAATTGCAAAACATTCGAATTAGGTACTTTACACGGGCTCATGATTTATGATCAAGCGCTCACGCTTAAAAAACGAACGTAATGTTCGATAATAAGGGTACGAACGGCCAACTTGGTACGTACGCAACGCTGAATCGTGTTAAGCCAGCTTAAGGTCAAATATAGATTACCGAATCTGAGTTTACGTCCACAGGTCACCATTGGAATCGACGATGGCGTTAGTTGGGCCACTGTGTAAAGCCTCGGTTGTGAATTGCGTGACTAAGACGCGATGCTATCATGCCAAGGGCCCGCTGTTATCAGCGCTCGGACCTGAGCCAGGAAATAAAACATTCACCGCAGTAGTGATTACCTTTAGATATAGTCGGAAATAGATAGGCATAAAATAGCTTAATATATAAAACAAAACAGTCTAAATGTTCTGGTATTTATTTTAATGTGTCAATCCACGTCGAAGTTATTAAAAACCTACTAGTATATTTATAAAAGACCGAAAATTTACTTCGAACTAAATTGCCGTCAATTAAAACTGGTGTAGCCCATTTGCTACGTATTTGTTACTACGGCTACGAAAATTCGTAGCTTCACCTCAATATGAGTCATATAATATATCTATATTTATACGTATAAAGAGCAGTAGTGGCCCAAAGCTAACTGCCCTGACTTACGAGTGGGTTCGAACCCAGTCAGGCCCTTTACTTTGTGTAAATAATTTCATCACCACTGCTCTCAAAACGGTGAAGGAAAACATCGTGAAGAAACCGACAAGTCCTAGAACCAAAAAATTGGAAGATATATGACATCTACGAATACGCACTGGGCCCGCGTGGTGGATTACGGCCCACTCCTTCTCACCGAGAGGAGGCCTGTGTCCCAGCTGTGGGGACATTATATTCTGATTATTTTATGTTATACGTATTACAAATTGAAGTCACTGGCGTTTTGTACAGTAGACAGCACGGTTTCTTTACGGTACGGCGTATAATCCGCGCTGTAGAAAAAACGTGTCCGTCAAAAAACCTTCCATAGTGACCATACAACACTGACGACCGTGCTTACACACGGCAAATACACAGTAGTTTTTCACGGCGAGAAAAACGTACAAAGGGCGTGTGACCGCGTTATTCTTCTAAACTACGCAACAAACTTCGATGTGGTTCATACCATTTTTTAAATAATAATTTATTCCGGAAAGTTTATAGTACATTTGTATGGGACTGGCATTACGTTTGCGCTAAAGTAAATCATCGCGGACGGTCAACGGCATTTGATTTAAAACCGTGTTATAAAACACTGTAAAACGAAGTAAAATTGTGTTTTCATGGAGTCTTGTCACTATACGTAATTTCCAAACGTTTAATTTTTTTATGAATATATGAAACCGTGAACAAAAAAAAATGCTTGAATTTTAAACCCAACGCATATACTAATAAATCTTGTTAAAATATACATTAGATTTTATTGTCACGGTTTATAATGCTGTATTCACTAAGAAAAACCTACATTTAAAATTAGCCCACCGCGAGGGCTCCCGGCATCCCATATCCCGGCACTTAACGTGTTAAAGAACCTTACATATAATCGTGCTAGTGCTAAGTGCTCGTAGCTAAGTAATAACAGCCGCACGGGTCGATCCATTAGGTTAAGCTACGCTTGCCGGGGTTGGTCCGTGAATGGGTGACCATCTTTACATACCGGAACTCTGGAAAGCACGTTAAGCCTTTGGTTACGCCTGTCATTCGTGCATCTCAGTACAGTCGTTACGGATTGTCAGAAGCCCGAAAGTCTGACAACCAGTCTTACCAAGGGGTATCGTGTTACTCATACGTCAACTAAGCAGTCGCTCCATGTAAAATACTGGTATTCAGCTGCATCCGGTTAAACTGAAAAGCCGACCCATACATAGTTGGAAAAAGGCTAGGCAGATTGACTGACATATAATAAAGAAATCTCTATAAAGCACCCCGGGTCGCTGCTACCCAATAAAATAACCCTTTAATTTGTTCAAATGTTTCCTTGCATGCATACTGTGCACACTGCGTTCGGCGCTTGACGTAGCGACACGTCGTGTCCGGGTTTGCAAAAGTCAATCGTCATCCTGAGGATGCCTCGTTGAGAGGTGAAACACGTGTCGATTTCTTACAGGGTTCTTTATGACTCTTTAAGAACAGTTAAGCGGATTAGTTTATTAAATATACGTCATCTACTAACGATTTTCTTCCTAACTGTCCCAAAACTATAGATAAACTATTTTCTTCACTTGATTCCGATTCAACGCCTGAAAACTTGGAAATGTGATTGTATTGTTATGTAGGGACAGATGGAACTCGGAATACGATACCAAATGAGGCCTAACGTCCATTTAGACGGTAAATTGAATACGAATAGCGGGGAATGCCGTAAGGCTCCGGTAAATAGCGACTTGTAAATAGATAGGGACGTCGAAAACATTTAGGGACTCAATCCACCCTTTTGCCTTTTCTGCAAATTAAATGAGTATACCTACATAGTTTGGGCTATAGCATTTAGTTTGACTAGGAATCCAGCTCTGATTGGTAGGAATTAACTGTCTTCTATCTTATGAGAGGAAAGTAAAATTATTGGTCTAGAAGGGTTGGATTTAAATTTCTTTTTTATGTGATATTTTGATATACAGTAGGTGCTCGGTAATCCGACACCCATTTATTTTCGCCAATGCCGCAATATTGGAAATTGGATTATTGATACGGAATATAAGATTTTTATATGAAATGACAGCTAGCTAGCAAGAAATAATTTTAACACAGATTTGCTAAGTAAAATATCTTAACACAACTTAGCAGACACCTAGAAACTACACTGACGAGCCACTAACCTATCATGAAATATTTCCGAAACCAGGCGAGATAGCTTCTTGAAATAAAAAGCAACATTCAAGTGTATTTAATACTGCATGAAAAACACCTATAATTTTTTTTACAAGGTTTTTTTTTACTTCATGTAGCTAACTTGTGTGGTTTATAAGATAATTAGATTGTTTTTGGCACTTTGCAATTGGCTTTTTTATTGAAAAAAAATTAATGAAAAAGTGTTTATTCTCAGAAATATTATTTTACAAGACACATATTACCTCTGCCAAACTGCAAAGCATTTTGCGCGTCAGTGTAGTTGCACAAATTAAATTAGTCTATTTACACGTGAAATTATTAGTGAATTAGTTATTCATTGATAATTTCACGTGTAAATAGACTAACTTAGTTTGCGCAACGAGTTTCGTAATGTAAATCGAGCTTTACGTAAAATAAGTTGTATGAAATATACTTACACAGCATACAATTATATTATTATTTGAGATCGGATATTCGGATGCATATTTACCAAAACTAGTGGTCGCCCAGAGGTCGAAATTCGACCATAATTCATTTAAATGTCATGATTCTAAGGTAGCCATCTTGTGTCAAACACGTGGTAGTGTGTGTAGTGTTTTTTTTATTAATTTTATTTATTTTTAATGTATATTATATAAAAATATTAGCTTTCTGCACTCCTTCTCCATATAAACTTTAAAAAAATATAATAAGAAACCATGTATCCATAATTTCTTAGTCAAAATTCACTTTAGGTTAATATGCATCCGAATATCCGATGTTTAATTATTATGCTCGTGAAGTCGTGAGGTACACTGTGTTAATTTCAGCTTATAGTTGAAATTAACACAGTGTAGGTACCCACACCGCTACCTCATAGCTTCGGATATGGTGATCCATTTTTCACAATTGACTCAACAGCATAAAGCTCGGAGATAACAGGTGACACATCGCACGTCGGCTTTTTGTTCACAAAGCACAGTTTTTAGTGGAGCTATTTAAATTGTAGGTGTTTTAGAAAAAAAAACAATAGCTGACGGGAAATATTTTTATTTTCGAATATTTTAATGTTTCCGGGAAATAGCGTTAGGTTATGCTAACACTATGAAATTCAAACAATGCTTGTTAATGTTAGAAATAACGTATTCCAACTATAAGTAGGTTGGTACTGCCTCACTTAAATGCGCTGATGGTGGCGAGTGTGTTGGATCATTCGGTTCTGGAGCTGCATGGTGCTGATCCATGCGTCATGTTTCTGACTAACTGACCGACTATTTGACAATTCAAAAGTGCCTGTAAATAGTTTAATTGAAATGAATGCTTTGAGTTTTGAGTTCAGTTCATAGACAGACCTGTGTCCCAACAGTGGTAACGTTATATTCTGATTATACATAAAAGCAACGTTTTCAAATGTCGATCGCTCGTAATTGTAACTCACAAAACGGATTCATCTTCCGATCCTCCGGCCATAATAACTTAGTTACCAGACACCTCTAGAAATAGAGAAGACTTTCTATTTATAACACAAACCACACTGCAAAGTTATAAAGGCAAAGAGGTTGCAATACATTTTATAAAAACTCGCGCAAATCCTCTTTTTACGAACAAGAACGGAAGGGTAACTCGAGAAAGACTTTGAAAGCTTATAACTCCTTCCTGTTTTGGGGATTCAATTTATTTTTCCCCTAACTTTTCTTTTTCAAAGAAGCGTCAAATACTTAACCGTTTTAAAAGTAGTTAAATTGACAAGCAAAGTTATATAGATGCCTAATTCTGATAAGTACTTCGATCCGTGTTAATTTTGAACAGACCAGTGGGCTGACCTATTTTTCGATCAAAGAATCCACAGTACAATTATTTTCTTAATGTCCCTCGGTAAACTTCGTGTTTCGTCATTCGTCGGGTTTCTATCAGTTGCCCTTTGTACTTGGTGCTTGTACGTATTGACTCCTACCACCTAATTACCGATTTAATTAACCTAATTTTTCGTGGGTTATTTAAAAAAAAAAGGTGTTCCATAAATTTTGACCGCGTAGGTATTGCACTTTTCTATGAAACAGCAGATTGTTTTTTATTAACCGACAAAAAACTTCACCGCAGGGGCATTCAGAATCATGTACTGAATCTAGGTAACAGGCTTCGCGTGGACGTCCCTGCCACCCTGTATATATATATATATATGTATATTTCACCTAAATATTGACCTTTGAACATAATATTATTCATGATACTATAAACATGTTAATAAACCTGAGCCGCCATCAAAACTTATAGCATCAAATTCAGATAGTTATAATATAAATTAACAGCGATGTTTCAAAGTAATTAACATACCTGTTAACGGTCACAACACGGACTAATGACAAAAGTTTTTAGTTTTACGTATTTCGGGCCGGATTTTAAGCCTAGCTAAGCTATGTGTTGAACTAAATGTGCCTGTCTGGGTTAGCTAGTTCAAATTAAATAGCAACCGAGAAACACAGGTACCTACTAAACAAAAACTTTTTCAGTTTGATCACCATCAACGAAGTTTTTCCAGTAATGAAGTAAGTTTTAGTGTTAAAAAAACCGACCAAGTGCGTGTCGAACCACGCACAATGAAGTGTTCCGCAGTTGGGATGAATTTATACTAAGAACAAACTTAACTTTGTTGAAAAACATGTTCTCCCATACGGAATGTATGGGACAACGTGTTTTTTCAACTGCAAATGTAAGTTGGTCGTATATTAATCGGTAACTTGTAAAGCCTACTTAGCTGTCATAGTTTTCTTTCCATTTAGCTGGCAGGGGGGAGGGACACTTGACTCTAACAAAAAATTGCACATAAAAGCTTAATATTTCGCAAACGGATCCCTAAATCCAAAAATGATTTGGACAAACTCACAATACTGTTGTACGATCTTTCCAATGATACCCCACACCATGGGATAGATGAAAAAAAAAATTAATACATCCGCACTTTACGTGTAGGGGAGACAACTTAAAAAAATAAAATTAAAACATGATTTTATTTTACCACTTTGTCGGCGTGATTAATATGTACACCCATGCCAAATTACAGCTTTCTAGTACTAACAGTCTCTGAGCTAAGCCGCGGACAGACAGACAGACGGTCATGGCGCAACTATAAGGGTTCCTTGTTGACTACGGAACCCAAAAGTATCCTTTGTCCTAATCCAGGTCTTGTTCTACCCGTGTGCCAAATTTCATCCAAATCCGTTGAGCAATTTTAGCGTGTAACAAACAAACACATTCAATACTAGTTAGAATTTTTCTTTTCTACTAACAAAATTTTACTAACATAAATAGACCACCATTACAGCCCTGAATCTAATATTCTAAATTCAAATTCTGACCATCCAACAGTTGATTTACCATTTCCATCGATGCAATAAATATGCACCGAATCCTATGTCAACTTAAATTCAATTCGGTGCATTTGCGAGCGCTGCAGCGCTTCGGACTCAAGACGCGCTGGCTCTATACAAGTAAATAGAATTGTTCCAATAGGAAATAGCAGCGCTCTGCTGCGCTGTATTACGTGGAGTCAACCTAGTTTGCATGTCGCGTATTTATTGCGTCGCGTAAACTGTGACGTTATTTTGTAACTCTAAATATGAATTTTGAGAAGTATTTTTGAAGTTGTTTCTGAGTTAAATGATGGTGCTTTTCTCTCTGCGATTAAGTATTTTGCCGTTTTAAGGTTTATTCTGGTTTTGTCTGTCATAAAATACCTACATCATTATAATAATAAAGTAGTTTGCTATGTAATGTTGTATAATTAACAAATGCTTCCTCTATCCTAACTCACTTATTTTGCTGTGCCCAACAGGGTCCATATGATCTACTTGCGGAATGTAATAAAAGTATTGAGTGCATGTTTCATGTGGAGAAATAAATCAAGGTTTTTTTGAATTAGCGTCTCATGAGATAAACCAGCATCTTACGTCAGAACTCACAAAAGACCGTAGTTTATTTTAAGGCCTTAGAGTCCAGTTCCTAACCAAAATAAATTGGTCTTTTCTTAGCAGTAGCGTGGGTAACATAAAGACCTAAACTTTTCTTTGTAGAGTTTCTAAATATTTCAAGTAAAGTATCAAGATTTACTCTAGAATTTTATATTTGTTTTGTGAAACATGTTATAAAGTTTCATAACTTCCGAGTCTTGTTAAAAGCACGAACTCTCATGAGTCTCAAACAGAACACCGTTCAATGAAGCGATTGTTCCAACAAATGGGTTCCCATACAGAGCAAAGTTAAGATTAGGTATGCAAAGTGCTAACTTCGGATCTAAAAATAGACCACAATTCCGAACTCGTAAATAAACGAAATCGCCCAGGTAAGGAAAACGTAAAACTCTTTTAATAGCCACATAAAATGAAAAACCTTACGAGTCAGAAAGGATATTGGAATATCCAACATTCAATTGTCCAAAGGCTATTGTTCACATTGAAAGCCTTTCGAAAATATTAGCTCGCGAAGATTTGCCTTTATCGACAAAACGGAGCCTCGAGTGGGCCCGTCAATGTCATTCCCGAACCCTTCAATATAGAGATATTGATTGCAAATGAGATTAAAATGTACGTACTGATCAAACCCTTTTGTGTGAGCTTAATTAGTTCGTGTAAGCTCGATTGCCTTCAGGAGGAAAGAAACAAAGACCCTTTTATAATTAAAATATCCGTTTTAACGATATACCTATTCGTTTATATTACACACACGCACATAATGGAAAGTAGTTAGGATTATGAAGGACTTTATAAAAATAAAGGATATAAAATGATTTCTATAGGGATTTAATAGCGGTGGGATTTCAAAAGCAATTGAGGATACAACAAAAGAAAGTAAAGGGCAACTAGGACAGGCCGTTCGCTGTCAGAACAATGGCTAGTACTAACACGAACAGACAAATGGAACTCACAATATTGTACATTTTACCTCAACAAATTCCTCTATTTCACTTGAGGCTGCGACTGTTCAAAATCAGTGCAAATGTGCTAGTCATTTTATACAAACTCTGCACAATATCGCGTCTCCATTGACTGGAATCCAACTTGAAGCACATAAAGGGCATCGACGACAAAGGCGTCCCGCTCAAGAAAGAAATGAGCTCGAAATCATAGAAATTAAATTTTGTATCTCGGAAGAAGTTCGCCCTCTCGCGGATGCCCCGCCATCCGCTTTGTCCCACCGGACAATACCCCCCGAATAGCGACTCCACTCATATTTCATCCGAATAACAATGACCGGTCTTTTGCCTTATCCAATCTCCAATACTAGATTGAAAAATAACAACGTTCCACATTTACATACAAATGAAATGGGAATAGTTAATGCAAACAGCTTTCAGGCAACATTCCGCCCACATACTGCCGATTTCTTTGAATGTGTTGCGGTCGAAACAATTGCGCTCCAGAATTTATTACCCAAATTAAATGACATAGGAAACCTTTCCGTACGCCGTCATTAATAACGTCTAATTTACAATGTTTAAACAAAGGATCTCACATTGAAAACTCACGAGTGCGGCCCGAACGTCATTATCCGTTCGTCACTTGACAACAAAGGTCGGCTCGTCAGATTGCAAATTAAATTAGAACATCCAGCCGATCCTGTTTATGTACCCTCTTAAATGTGGAATTTTAAGGGGATGCTTAATTCATGAATCTTTGCTGAGTTTGACCATTCAATTTACATTTTCAAACTGGTACTCTGGACGGCGATTTGCATTTCCTCACCATGTAGGTACTCGTATGTTGCATTTATTCACAGACTACATGAATATTATGCAACTTTAAGAGGAGAGGCGCGCAGCAACGATTAGAGGAGTGGTGTTATTTATAGGTCTGAACTCGATCCATTGGTGTTTACCAGCAGCGCCCATTGCCCCTCGTAAATCGTTTAAAGGTTGGGCGTTCTCCATCCTCAAGATGGATTCCCTTGTCAGACTGATATATTTACTGTCCGCCACATGGTCTCCCACCCCCTATCTACTGTTTAACATGTAACTGCTGTTGCCTTAATAAATAGCCTTCATGAATAAATGTTTAAAAAAGGGAAACCTTTTAAGCAGTTAATTTTCTCCGCGGCCAACAAACCCTCAAATGCACAACGAGGGTGAACTTGTGAGTGACATGTAAATCTACTGGTCTAAGTCAAAGGGATATTATATGTACTTGATAAGCGAATTGGAGAATATTAAGCACATTAAATGATTAGCACACATTTTAAGACACACTCATTAATGTGTTAAAGGATTAGCGACAGATTGTGGTGGAAGCCTTTACGTTGCTCTTGAACGTCAAAGCAAACAAGAGAATAAACGAATAAGTAATAGCGACTATGTGTTGCCGCCACGCCCGCGTAACATACGTACCTAAAGTGCGGTATGGCATATTACCCATTTCTCATCTAAATCGTGTGACTTTTGCCCCTTACGCGCGTGTAATGTAGCGCACTTTATCGTCGGTAATCCTGCCGTTACGCCTCTCCTTCTTTACTTTTCGGGAACTCTGTAGAAAGAAATGATTCGCTCACAATACAATGTTTCGTGTAAAAAACAATAAAGGCAAACAGAGGCAGCCGTAAACCGGCTTTAAAATATTGAACCACTTCATTTTCTCGTGGCGATAGCTATTATGGACTCAGCTCATAAAATCAAACGTGTTAGTACGCCTAATAGTGCTCGGCTTATAAATTCCCCCGTTACGTAAAGTTTTTATTAGTTTGGAGCCTAATGGATTTCTTTACCGTTTTATTATTCGATAAACACGACAGGCGCACGGTTGATTTGAAGAATCTCTTTGAAGCCGGGAGCTCGTCGCAGTTAGACTGTACTTAAATATTGCTCAGCCATAACAAGGGGCTGAACCTAAACCCTCGTTGAATTTGGCGGAATAAGCCGCAAACTTTTGTTATTTCTTTAACCTTTTCTTTAGAAAAACCCTTTTAAGTGTACACGTCTTGTGACTGTACTTATCCATTTAAAACTTGCTTCACGGTTTCCTGATCCGGTAAATCATATTCATACCCTCTAACACCCGTGTCGTTAAATATTTTCTTACTCTGATTTATATTCGATTTGACGAAGTGTTCCGAACGAATTCGGATCGAATACATTTGATATATGTGGGTCATGTATGAGTATTCTAAATTGATGAGGACAAATTCTGTCTCGTACTATATTAGTAGATATACAGACGGTTCGAGAAATATCTTCAGATGTTCGCAATCAGAGTCAATATCCTTCGGAGGAAATATTTTCATTATTGATGAGCGCGAATGTATCCCGAGATTGCTTTGGCAGGACTAGCTACAAATTATTGTTTGTCGTTTTGGTTTTGTACAATGCCTTCGAGATTTTAGTTGCTAGTCCCAAAAAGGGTTCGAAAGTAGGTATTATGATCAGAGAGAATAACAGAATAATCTCTTTAAATAAGTAATTATAAATAGAAGAGATTTGAAAAATGGTGTCTAGCGTCGACTAAAGAAAATTGACCCAACTTTTATATCAGAATTCTCACTCCTACACATTTTTTCGCCGACATTTTTGGTTTCGTGTTATTTTCGGCATGATGTAAATAAGCCTGTATTTCATTTTTATCAGCATTAATAACTTCAGCGTAGCAAGATAAAGTGATATATCTACATATAAAAATGTTTTCGCAGTATAAGCTATGGCAGGGTTGGGGACGTTGGGGTTCGTAGACAGTGTCCCTTTGCCCTGGTCGACCCTTGTCACCATGTCGCATATCTGTCCAACTTAATTTTAACACCCACCCTTCATTGAGAACCTCTGAAACGTCTACCGGCTTAGAGTAAACTCCTTCCGTTTGCTTTATCGTAAGAAATTTGTTCTTTCAAAGACATTTTGTTTTCGTAGTGATGTTATAAAATATCGTACAAAAAGAGCCTACCATGAACCAGTTTTTTATTTTTTTTTCGCGTATGTACTCATATACCAACTTTTCCAGAGTTCCGGAGTTTCTTTTCTTTCTTCTCCATAGGAAAACTACGTTTTGGAAATTTACAAAAAAAATAATTATTTCTAGTCGCCACTAGAATCAATTCTATTTTTTGGAAATTTTGACGGTTAAAAGTTTTAAGTGCCTAATTGAAATAAATTTCTTGAATTTGTCTTTCAGTATACCTGCGATAGGAAAGCACATAAAAAAAGAGTTAAAGGCACCATGTGTAAGAGTAGAAGAGAAAAACATAAAACAATTCGCAATTTTATACAGTGTTTAGTAGAAAGTATATGCTCCTTACCTTATGTTACTTTCAATAGTGCTGAGATTAGATTGACATCAGCTTTCCATCGATAACATTTCAAAGCCAAGAAACAATAGAGTATTCACACTATCGATTGATGTTACTCGATATCGGAACTATTCAAATTCAGTTCAATTGAATTCGCAACTGAAATGAACACGACGATAAATTGGAGCTGAATGATGCTTATCTGTTTCCCTGACAACACTACGGCACTCGATGCAGAGTTAAACGCTTTCACACACAGACTTTTTGTTTGAGCACTTGACAGAGAACGAGTTTCCTCTAAACAAGTGATGTAATCGAATCGATAGGAACAATCTAGCTCACAAAAATGCGTAGGAAAAGTCTGAATATGTCAACGACTTTTACTGTCAACACAATAAAGTACTTTTTTTTTGTACTCGATAATACTCACAAATAACAGAGTGTACCTATAACCGAAAGCTTCGACTATATGTTCGTTAAAATAAATTCATGTATACGTACAATGCTGACCAAAACGTATTCGAATTCCGATGACGTATCCGCTACGTACACAATATGTGACAGCCTACCGCTGTCAATTCGATTCAATTCGCAACAGACAGGAGCAGAGACCTCCCAACTGTAAGTGATTGCACGATCCACTGCATTGAGACCAATTTTCCGAGCCGCAGTCATACCTCCGAGTACGGACTATTTGAATCGCTTACCTCAGGGATTCCATTCCAATCCTGAGCTCGAATTCCCAACACCGACCGAGCTTGATCAATATTATCTTTCGCCTTCATAAGTATTTTTTAGAATTTTTTTGCTTCCTCGGCACCGGTTATAGATTTAATAACTGTCATCTTTACGACCTAATATTCAACGTTTTTTTTATATATCGAGCAACATCTGCCAACCCTTATTTCCTTTTAGCTTGCAACATTGTGGGAGGAATTTAGTGGAATGACGATGTAATAAATTTTCTCCTTCGTATGATCCATAAAGCTACGGACTATGGAGAGACCCTCTCGAATAACGTCCGATATGACGTAATAAAAGCGTCTCGATGAATTAACTGATTATTTGCATACGGTACGTGTGTGAGCCTTGTTGGTACAGTTTATGTTGGAATATTGGTATCGTGAAGTGCTCTTAGGAGATGATATCTTAGATTGTGTTCTAATATTATTTGCAGTACAAAACGGTAACAGTACAAAATATGCAACCAAACGTTAGTCGCAATAAGTAATGAAAAAAGTTTTTAAAAGCCTGATGCACTTTACTCAGTCATTCATATTGTCGCTTTGAATAAACTAACAGAGAATATTGAAATAAATGACAACCAGGCAAATATAAATAAAACCACACACGTAACTCCTATATATGAAATGATGACGGACAGTATCAGCTTTTAGCTAAATTGGATTGTGTGATACCAATTGCAAGCGTGTGCATTCTGAAGCGCTTGATTATAGCGGCAATGTAAATTGTATTACAATTTAGGATTTATGCGAACTCCGCTTTATTCAGCGCTCACTGTGGCTTCAGTCGAGAGCACTGTGAATTTATTAATTGGATTACTTTCCCTATCCTATTTTCCTGTCACCACTTTTTACGATTGCTATTATCCATATTAATACCTGAGTATTATAGAATGGATTGCTGAGTAACTGGCAATACGAGTGTGTCGGTAGCTTAGTCCTTTTCAACGATAATCCACTGTGACAGACAAATGGATTGAAGGACAAACGTGGATCTGAATTATTTATTGCCAATTTCGCTTCACTAATACCGTTCAGAAAAGGTATTTTGTATATACATGAGATGTCCTTCGTACCTTCGTCGTAGGACGATGCTAAGAATAGGTGACAAAGGGATTAGGTACTCTTATACCTACATGATGGATTTTCTTCAGTACATATAATATGCTGTATGTGTGTAACTGTTAAGGCAGGTAATTCTATGAATTTCGATAAGTTACTTGGAGTCAGGTATAGCTTATCCACTCTGAAATGACGCGCTCCAGTACCACATTTTACGTACAAGCCGCGATGCCGTGTACGTAAAATGCGCTAGTGGTGCGCGTCATTTCAGACTGGAGAAGTTATACTTATTACGTTCCGAACGCTCTGTAATGTTTGTCAGTATATCGATTCATGAAGCGAGTTGAGAATCCGCAAATGGACAGAACATACATTAGTTAATGCACTCAGGCGTGACTTTGCGGAAATCCATTAAAAAATACAATAGACGACGTATATTTAGTAACCTAATCCGTTTACCTGTTCTTAAAGAGTCATAGAGAACCCTGTAAGCAATCGACACGTGTTTTACCTCTCAACAAGGCGCCGAACGCAGCACAATGCGTTCGGCGCTTGACGTGGCAACACGTCGCGTCCTGGTTCGCAACAAGTCAATTGTCATCCTGAGGATGCCTCGTTGAGAGGTGAAACACGTGTCGATTTCTTACAGGGTTCTTTAAGAACAGTTAAGTGGATTAGGCTACTAAATATATGTCGTCTATTGTAGTTTAGAACATACATTGACAAGGTGAAGGGCCAAAAAGTGAATCGTCGAATTAATCAATACCACCTCCCTTCCACCGTCTTCCTCCACATCCATAATTCTCCGATAATTCCGACGATATTGTAAACTTCCATCCACTTTACCGAAGTATACTTTATTTGATCACCCAAAAACGTTATTAAATATCGCAAGGATAAGGACCCTATACCTTGTAATTCAGGGATCCTCAATAACAAATTGTTGGAGTTATTTCTAGTGGGTAGGGAGGGGTCCGCGGCAATTTATTTTTCGGTCGCGATCCAATTATTTTTGGGCATGTTAGTGGCGCATAAATCTGTGGACTGGCCCTTGTGCACGCACCTACGCCACCTTGTAATAGTTCGGACATGGAGGGGGGGAGGGGGGCTAATGCGATAAGCTCCAAGATTAATTATTTACCGAAAAGCCGCGGGCGCGGTGTTTACGTTTTAGGGAAGTAAAAAATGGCGGCGCGCCTGTCTGACAGTTGCGGTAAATTTTATCGTACAGTCTTTGCCTCCCTACTCGTATATCTGCAGTTGGAAGTTTTAGAAAGTAAACTTTAAGACATTTCAAAGGAGTGCCGTAAATTATAGAAAGTATTAGAGGAGGTGATTCTTCTTCTAGTCTCGTATCGGCGGGATGTATTCGAGAATAATTTTAAACATGGCAAAAATATTTCCCAGTTTACAAGTTACAGTCCGGCCGTCGAAATAATGCGTTCCAGGGGACCTACTCCCTAAGCGAAATCCGTAGTTTCGGCCGCCGTTACAGGCGCTTCGCTCTCCTTCTCACTTTCTGCATGTCTGTTAGTGAGAAGGAGAACAAAGCGCCCGTAATGACGGCAGAAACTACGAAATTCGCTTAGGGAGTAGGCCCCCAGACACCTGCCAGTTGGACAATTTCTAGTAGTAATAAGGATCAAATTCGCTAAACACATATTCGTTAGTATGAAACTGACAGGTGTCAAGAACGCATTCTTTCGACGGCCGGAACGCTTAACTGTGGTGTCCCGAAGTGGTTTTTGTAACCCTTTCACATCAAATAAAAACATTAATAATGGAAGAAGCCATCAAAAATCTGTGCCCCAAGCATGTAGAGTGACGTTCAATCAATATGTCAATTAGGGCATCGAGACCTTTTTCTAATGAAGGTCTTACAAAAATATTATATTCTATATTAAGCCTTACCTTTATAACTAAAATAGGTAATAAACAAACGAAATAATAAAACCCTACCCAACTCACACAAGACGAGGGCATAAAGGTTACATTTCATCTGATACTATGAATTACTTTGGTCATAGGGACATCAAAGAAGATCTTGAATCAGAAAGCATTCTGTCCACCCGGTCTACGTAATGTGTTAACATTTTCTTCGTGGGCATACAACCTTAGGCATACAAGATAGAATTCAATATAGTAATGGATCCGTAAATTATTATTAGGTACAGTCAACAGTCTATCAGTTGTAACAATTCGACATTGAAAGCGACCTAAGTGGTGAATGTACCAGTGCTGACAGTAGCTACATACCTATAATAGTAGCAATAAATCTGGATGAAAAAGGTCTTTATCAAAGTAATTAATTTTCCTAACTTTACCTATCTATTTGAGATAGGTAAATTCAGGGAAATTAATTGTTAGATCGGTAACGCATTGAGACGTCGCTGGCTACGTATCCAAACAATTGGTATTGAGTTAATTCACTTGGGTACGGTCTGGGACGTCACCACGACCGACCATCCCCTAAATGGAGACTGGATACTCTGGTGACCTGGCGAATCGCCGTATTTTGTATACAAGTAAGTTACGCCTCCTTACATAGCCAGCGACGTCGCCATGGCGTCCCAGTGTGATAACGCTCTTAACCAAATTGACTGCCAACATAAATTGTCCGTATATTCAACTCACAGCTGTCATGTCATTCTTTGACAGTTGTATGATATGGCTATTATACGGCAAATTAACGAAGGTTGTCAATTTGATTAACAATGAATTTCCCTGGCTGTACCAATTACAAGGTGTGGATAGTACCCTATAGGTATATTACTTTGGCATCTATCCGCAATATAAAAAATATATTTCTTAATGTATTATGCGCTGCATGTTGAACTAAAGCGTCATACACTTTTTTCAAGATGAGGGGCAGACGTCAATAATATGTGTGTACAGAAATGCTTTTTCAGTCACTTTTCCACTTACTTTATTTATACTCAAAAGGTAATTTAATTTGTTGCAGGTAAAGATGGCAGCCATTTCGTTCGGAGTGTTCGAGTCATAGACTTATCACGCTCAAGTCCAAATGTGAAGTATCCATATGTACCTTGGAACAGGTATTTTTATTATTTTCAGTACATTTGTAACTCTAAGCTACATCTTTTCAAATCAGCGAGAGAAAGGTCTATAAACATGTCGGGGTAATACAAAGCAAAATAAAATTATATTCCAGTCTACTTTTGATCATAAGCAGTGGAAACTGGTGTGAACACAAACAAAATACTAATTTACGTAACCGGTACCTACTTGATCTGAATACACTAGATAACACCACACCAACCTAATCTAAAAAGGTCTCAACTCAAAAACTTCCGTGATAAAACGTTTCAGACGAAAAATTAATTATTTGCCTCAACGCTTGACGAAATTTTATCCATTTAACTTAATTACAGAATAGGTAATGGAGTTTATAGCACCATTATTAATCTCTTGATGTACACAGAGATTCAGAGAAGACTCTGAAACCTCCAAATATGCTAAGTTTAAATAGCACTTATAAGTTATCCGCTGTATACAGGGTGGCAGGGACATCGACGCGAAAACTGTTACCATGGACTCAGTACATGATTCTGAACACCCCTGTGTTGAAATTTATAGTCTGTTATTTAAAAAAAAACAAGCTGTTCCATACATTTTGACCGCGCACTTTTCTATGAAACAGCAGATTTTTTTTAAAAATAACCGACGATAAATTTCAACGCAGGGGTGTTCAGAATCAAGTACTGAATCCATGGTAAAAGTTTTCGCGTGAACAAGTGGATCTTTCTGATTTTTTAAATAAGTATAGTGTTTTTTACATTATGTTCATGAAGAAATCAAGAGCATGTTCAGATAGGAAGTCTCTCCATGTAAAATACTGGTATTCAGCTGCATCCGGTTAGACTGGAAGCCGACCCCAATATAGTTGGGGAAAGGCTTGGTAGATTGAAGAAATCAAGGTAGAGATTGAAATCATTCCAGAAATGTATAAATAATCTTACTTTGCATTGTTTCCTCAAACTAAATACTGACGAGATTAATATCAACAAACATATATATATATAAAATAAAGTCGCTGTTCGTGTCACAAAGGATTTTGATGCGATTTTTACAATAATTCTGAAATTTTAATATGTAATATACTTCTAATATATTCCAAAAGGTTTATGTGTATAATATATTTATATTAAACTTGCATAAAATAAAGAAATCTCGATGTTTCGTCAAGTCGTAAAAACCATGCGAAACAGGGGCGGGTCGCTACTAATCGTTTAAAAAATATCCATGTCCATAAGTGTACCTAATTGAATACAAAAGCATTAAAAGTCGACTCAATAAAACAAGGACAATCAAGAAAATTCTTGACGGTCAAAGAATTAGTACCACATTTAAAAAAAATCTACCCCTATAAACCACTTTACCAGAATCTTCAACATCAAATACCTTCCGAGTCTTCGACCTCGAAAAAATTACCCGTAAACATAATTAGGGGTGTAATGAGGCTAGAGTTATAAATCTAGGGGTAGCAGCCCTGATGGAGACGGCAACCAATGGGCCGCAACCCGCGTCGTCAGTCAAGGGGCGTCATTAATTCTCTAGCCATCTTATTACGCCAGTAATTACCTATTTATCCGCATTTTCTGAAAGTGAGTAATAACTTGGGTTGCTGACGTAAGCCATTTCTTTTTCGTCTGCCGAAGAAGGCAGCTTTGCCACTCCGTGAATGTGTCTCTCGGTGAGTAAATCTACTTTTAGAAACCCAGTTTTCTACCTTTATTTACATCTTAATCTACAGTTGGATATAGATGAATTTATACATACGACTTATTACATAAGTTACTTATACTTCCTTTAGCTTTATATCCCACAAAGTACAAACAAAATAGCAACTTTGTAAGAAACTGTTTTGCAATGAACAATTTAATTTTACGCCAGTAAGTACATTGTATCAGCATCGTATAAAGCCTCCAGAGATCCTCTTATAAACGTTTAAATTGCTTATTTGCATGATAAACAAAATCCTTTCTCTTCAAGGATGTTTCAGACAAAACGTCATACTCTCTTAGTTATACGGCCCTGAAAGACGGAAGGGCTCAGCTCATTAAATCTTATGCGCTAAAACAAACGAAATCATTGTCTAATACGAATAAAGGAATTCTCAGGCAAGAATATTAGTTAGTTATAGAGCCTTATTAATCCTCGAAAACCATTAGTGGTTTCGACACCAAAACGCGATATTAAAATTAATAAGCAATCAGAATTAAAATTTGGCGTCAGCCACAGCACAGAGAATAAGTATACTGAACTAACTTATCACGTTGCCACGTCAAGCGCCGAACGCAGTGTGCACACTGCGTTTGCCGCTAGACGTGGTAACACATCGTGTCCGGGTCCGCAACAAGTCAATCGTCATCCTGAGGATACCTCGTTGAGAGGTGAAACACATGTCGATTTCTTACAGGGTTCATTATGACTCTTTAAGAACAGTTAAGTGGATTAGATTGCTAAATATACGTCGTCTATTTTATAATGGATTTCCGCAAATTCGCGGCTGAATCACATAATTAACAAAAGAAAAAAGAAAAGAATTAAAAGATATTATGATAAGAATGTAATAGCTCGAGGATTACAGACGTCATGTCAGACGACATCACGCCTGTTATACTAGAACTACAACATTATCATCATAATATGTTTTTTCCGTATTCATACGACGACGGTTAAAGCGAAAACCATATCGGAAAATCGCAACTAGGGTTACCTAGCGTTGTCTAGATTCTTAAAACCAAGTTTCAATACTTTTTCCCCACTAAATTCTTCTAATACCTTTATCTTCAACTTACAATTACCTACAATTTCTTATTGAAATCTAATTTCACACTTAATTTAGGCGTCTCTGTCCTTCGTAACTTAATTATTTATTGACTTCATTATACAGAGAAATCAAGTTATTTGTTCATCTTAACGCCGACTAAGACTCTTTGTGGACCCATTTTATTTAATGACTGGCTAGCGTTTGATGTCGCACTTCCTTTTAATTCGCTTTTTGGTAATTAAAAAATGTCGAGGAATTATTTTATAATTTTGTAGTACTTCCTGGCTGCCTATAATCATTCTCCTGCCCTTACCCCAATTTATTTGGGGTCGACGTAACATGTCCCTTTCATCCATACTTCTCTATTAGTCGTCATGTCGGTAGTCACACCCTTTCTAGCCATATCATCTTTCACACAGTCCATCCGTCGTTTCTCTGGTCTTCCCCTACTCTTATAGCCATCGACATTCATACTCAAAACTTTCCTCACGACATCTTCCTCGTTCTTCCGCATCACTTGCCCATGACGACTGATTTCCGCACAACTTTTCGATCACCGGTGCCGCTTTCAGACTTCCTCTTAAGTAATAATTTCTTAATCTATCCATTCTTGTGTTTTTAGGACACACCTTTTTAGCATTCTCATCTCAGCTGCATGCAATTGCCTTTCATTCATCTCTTTTGTCGCGCAACATTCTGATCCATACAATGCTATTTTGTATGGATCAGAATGGTCTAACCATTGTTTTATATATCTTCCCCTTAAGTTTAAGGGGAATGCAGGAGTCGCAATTTGTTCCCATGACCTGCTGCCATTTCATCCATCCAGTATTAATTCTGTGCTTAATCTACTTCGCCATCGCTTTGCACTTCCTGGCTGATACTGTAACGTTTCAGATCTTTTTTGGATCCAACTCTAGATCAAACAGAATAGACTTTAGCTGAAAATATGTAACGCCAGTCTTATCTTCTTTGAAGTTGTGGCCTTCATAACTAAGTTGAGAGCATCCTAGCGACCACGAAGACCGAAGGTATGAATATATTCCACCTCCAATATGGATTTATTCACTGGGACCAAAATCCGCTTCCCACCTAATCCTGCAGTGGAATACGTAAATGTATTTATTATTAACTAGTTATCCGCATCTACCATTTTAATGAAATACAGCTTTATGTAAATTCCCGAGCACCGCTATGAATCGTGACGTAACTACCAGATACAAAATGTTTACTTAATTATTGAAACCAAAACCTCCCACTACTTACTCTATATCGCTATTATGTTTGTCTGAGTTAACTTCGTTGAGAAAATAAATATTTAAGCAATATTTCGCGTTAACTCAAAGACTCAAAGAAAACATGACATCAAACAATTTGGCAAACATTACGAATTTCTCGGCACGGCCATGTCAATTTCTCTCGAGGCAAAAATTATTATGGATCGTCGTTGCTTTATTATTAGGAGGCGGAGAGTGATTTCAATGGAATACTAGTCTCTTGGAATATCTCGGAGACCGTCCCCATTTTCCGACATTTCCCGTGGCGTCCGTAGGCCACTGCTACTACAATTTTTATGAGTCAGTCGTGCTCCACTCCCTTTTATTTCTTTTCCCTTCACAAAACGCTGTGTGGGAAGCGTCGAGATCCCATTTTCGGCCAGCCGGCATTTTTGCAAATTTCGATTCGCGGCGAGTTAGAAAAATAAAGATTTCACACGTGCCTTTCGTCGAGTTCCAGTTCGCTTTTATTTTTTACATCCTATCGTAACTTCAAATAATCCCGGAAAGCTTTTTGTTCCGAACGAAACATTTATAGCACTATATATTCTTCTTTACTCCTAATCACGAATCTAATAAAAATGTACGTAAATATTTGTGTAGGGCTTCCTTTTCTGTAAATAGCTGGGAAGCCGAACAATTTCCAAAACCTTTCCGATACGTTGAAACGTGATACTAAACTTGGTCAATCCCTATAATGCGATGGAAATCATTTCTAAATCAGTGTTAATCCATTGAAACGGGACAGCTGTTATTCTGAACCTCAAAATAGTTCACATTAACAGGGTATTGTGTACGATAAGGTGGGGAATCACGGAACATTAGTGTAGATTACCCGGTTATAATATAACGGAAGACCTTGTTATGCATTCCGTGATTGGTTCTCTTGTTACCTCACGTCTTTGTCAGTGTATTTCACCTCTTTGAGTAGGAATCAAAATGTTTTACTCGGCAAGGATATACATTATGATAAGATTCGCGAGTGATTCGTAACGTCCGCCTCTCAGAGTGTACTATTATTTTCTCACTTAGGTATAAACATTTTTATACGACAAAAGGGAAGCTTTTTGTCGTATAAAAATGTCTTGTTGGTGGTGTTGAGTATAAATGTGCCTTATTGACTGAATGGAGTACGTTTTCGGTGAAGTGGGAAATACAATAAAGGGCTTGTTGAAGTAGTGAATATAATATTATTTGGCTGCTTTAGTTACACACGTATCACGAACATCGGAAATGACGACGTGACAGTTTCGTTGTATTGTTTATTATCCGCCTTTGTTCGATAATGTAATAATTTTTAATATAATATATTATATCTATTGAAATAGCCGGAACTGCTCCGTCAGTCAATTTATTCATTTCAAAATATATCATTGATTCAAATATTCAGTCTATTTTTATCTCATCGCGCAAATACAATGACGAAACCATCTCATTCAATGCAACAATATTTTATCTCAAAACATTGAGCTGCACTATCATCACAATTCAATACATTTAAGGCCCATTCACACGCCACAAAACCTGATCGGCGAAGAACAATGCAACGGAAAATGAGCCTTACGCCAACTTCATTATGGTCGCGTATTTCCATCTGTTCCAATTTATCGCACAATAAAAGTGTTTGAATCCGTTGTTTTCAGAAATGAGAGATGTGGTCTCCATTGTGTACGGTATGGAACAGCACGGCGGCCATTGTGGGCCAGCACTCCCGCGCTTTCATCTCGATCACAATAGGAATCTTATCTCAGCCAAGTTTTATATCGCTACGTTGATTTAATCTTAGTGGACGCCGTAATGAACACTTTTTATCTTGGAGACATTTTTTAATGTTAGCTGGCTTTGAGCTTTTAATATGGGTTTCATTTGATTTCATTTTTAATTCGAGGGAATGTTTATTTGAATTGGCAGACTATCTCACGTATCTTATTGATATCCTCACGACATTTTTCACCCATTTCTGTGTGGAAATGGCTCGATTATTTCTTTGTTAGCCCACTCGGTTCAGTCCTTTTCTATCCCTATCTCATTTCTAGCCAGTTACATTAAAGACTATATGTGATTATTGTACACGTACATAGCCTCTTTCTTTTCTGTAAAAGCCTTTTTCAGTAGTTACCCTTTGATGTGTTTTGTTGCCAAAATCAATGGCTTTGTTCTCTCTGTAACTAGCTGTTCTTTTACCTACCTCTACCTACAAATCTCCCTTTCAACGTTGTTACGGTTTGAAATTCAAGATAACATATTCCGCCTTTGGCTATCCGAGCTTCAAAGAATACCTTAATTACTATTCTTGTAAGAACGTACGTAGACGGGTGGGTAGGCACATTTCTAGGGTTCCGTACCAAAATAAAAAAGGAAGGGCTGTTTGTCACAGCTGCTCTTTTCAGCTAATGAGATGACTTTATTGCACAACACAAATTACATACATAGTTTTTGACTTGTGATGGAAGATTTCTATAAAAATACCATTCCTATGAAATGTTTACTGTGAAAATGGAAAAATATTTTTCCTTCCAAGGTTCGGATCCCTCGGTACGCGAGGCCTACTCGCACTTAGTCGGCTTTTTTATCTGACAACTGACAAATCTCAGAGTATTCGAGATTATAAATGATAGGGAAAATACTGAGCACCTAATTAAGGGAAGCTGAGTTAAGCCGCTCCTAATATCTTAACATTACTTTGTTATACTTTCTTCTTACAAAAGATGTTGGGCCGGGTTGCAGTCAAGGGGGGTGCAGAGTATTCTTTGAATGTCTTTGATAATTGTAGCCAACGGAGATTGGTAAAATATTAAATTAAAGTATTGCTACGTTGATACAATATAATAGAATACTCCTTATTATGTACACTATATGGATTCAAGATATAAATATACATTTTACATAGGGTGATACAATAGTCGGTACGTAGAATAAAAACGACTGAGCCTTGTAAGGCTCAATCGTTTTTATTATTTCATGTGACATTTGACATCTCACCTTGGTATTAAGCAACATTAAGGTAATAAACAATATTACAGGGGCCGCTTCAACGTCGTTTCTGACGGCAAACTCTAACACCGCGCGCGCTCATTGGTCAAATCAAAGAGCGCGCGGTTCCCCGGCTTCCTGTTACACACTTCCGTCCCTTTTGACGAAATCACCCCCACAGATTGCAGAAAAGCGAGAGGAAAGATGTTACACATCAAAAATACGTAGGTCAGTTTAGCCCGTTCGTTTCCTATGGAGAAGAGCCGGCAAGAAACTCCACGGTTACTGTTTTAAAAATAAATGGGTTTTACAATGTTTTCAAATTACAGTGTTAATAGGTATGAGAGGACAGTACACTCTCCTCTGTACTGAGTACCTGTCTACAAATCTACGGTTTGTTAAACTATTCACAAAAATTTGTTTTAGCTGCATCCGGTTAGACTTGAAGCCAAACCACGTAGTTAAGAAAAAAGCTAGGCAGATGATGACGTAGTTACGTTTAGCCAGGATCTATGTATATCTGCAGACAAAAAATACATTTATTTAGACATGAACATACATAAACACAAGACGGACGATCCATTATGAGGTCTGTATCTTTCCATATTCATTCCACCATCAGGCGTTAGGCACTATGCCAACTGTAACACATGGACCAAAGGCCTCACAGTATCCCTCTAGGTAGGGATAGTCGGCCTCGTAGTTATTTTACCACTTTTGACAACAATCAATCTGCCTAGCTTTTTCCCAAACATGTTGAGGTCAGCTTTCCATTTTAACCGAATGTAACTGAATACCAGTATTTTACATGGAGTGGCTTCCACAACCCAGTTACTGGGTAACACGATACGCCTTGGTAATACTGGTTGTTGACACGAGCATTTTGACAACAATTATTCCCAGTAAATTGAAATGTCACTAAGGTTGAAACTATCTAACTGTCACAATAGACAAATAGAGCACAGTGGCATTCAACCTTATGGTAAGGCCATAGAGTTAATAATGCATCTATGGTAAGACAATTACGAGGTTGAATGTACCTTATATTTTATTTATTTTGATGTATTTATTTATTATCGATATTGTTTTACTGGTTCCCGAGAACCCAATACAACAACGTTATCACAATTTTCACAAAAACCAATTAAACCAACAACTTTTTTATGTTTTTAAACTGCCTTATTTTGACTGACAGTTTCCAAATATAATTAATTAACATTCCTAAGTAACGACTCCGCTGGATGCGGGAGGCACAGAATCGGTAGAAGTGGGGGTGCTTGGGGGAGGCCTATGTCCAGCAGTGGACGTCTTAAGGGCTGAAATGAAGATGATGATGAAGTAACGACTCTGAGTACATAAGTCATACAGAGGACAATATGCTAAGAGTCATCCTCTGGAATTCCGCCAATTCTTATATTAGCCCAGTCAGGACCTAACGAAAGTTTTTATAACTTCGAACGTGACAATACTTATTATCGTGAACGTCCACGGCATCACGATAATACAGGAAAGTAAAATGTATGAAAATCTATAAGGACGCTTTTAAATTTCCGTTCATAATAACGTTATAACGTGCACGTATTTCCATTTTATAGACTTGAAAGTCCACGATAATATCGCTACGTGATTATAATCACGCACATTAAATTTTCAAGTATTGTTCAAACTATAATTTTCTTCATTATTAAATAGGGATGATGCCTGGGTAAAAAAATGAAATTCTAATTAGTCCGTCAGTCAGATAATAAAAAAATATTAGCCACTTATATTTTGCTTTATAATATTAATAAAAAAATACTTAGATAAAACACATTTTAAGTTGGGGTGTGGGGGTCGCTATGTCACAAGTAAGTATAAAATCTACATACTCGTGACGTTATGGCACATTTTAACTCAATGTATCGCCGTCTCATCTTTAGATTACGTAAAAAAAGAAAAAATACGTGTCAATTTTTTTGTTGTCATCATCCCAATTCTCTACTTACTTAAATATGAAAATAATTAATTGAAATGTACCAGCTGTTCAAACTAATTATTCAGTTTAAAAGTTAATTTAGTTCCCATTCCGTTGTTAATGTAAAAAGTTCGTTCAATCACGGCGTTAGTCCCAACAGATAACATGGAGCACTTGTATCGTATATGTACGTAGTGTTCGTATATCATGAAGTAGCTAGTATATTTTATGTAAAACGTGTGTATGGTAATGTTAAAGTATCGCACATTATAAACGCCACTGTTGTATTTGTAAGCCGATTGTCCTGCAGAATGAATTACGTAATTTGGATTTTATTTTATTTTTCTATTCAAAAAACAAAGCAGAGTAGGTACAAGCTTGTAATGACTTACCCAAATTGCGAAAACCTTTTCATAAACATAAACCAAAAAATATTCATCACGATTACATGACTATATCTCCCTCTGCCCTCAAGCTAGTTACTTTTTCCCATTTTTCCTCCTCAATTATGCTACGGTATCATGTTTTGTATTTTTAATAGGTAAATACAAATTTGAGCTGTTTTCATTAAACAAGTTTTGGGATTTACAAAACGGAAGAATGGAAATTACGATCACAAGTATCGATGCTGTTGAACGCCGTAAATTTCATTGTTACCCCGGACAGATATATAATATAACCGGATTCCATCAATCAAAACAAAGGCTCAGAGTGCGAAAATCAATTCAGCAGTATTAGCATTTTGACAACGGGGGAAGATTAAGAATTTTAGCGTAAACGAAAAACGAAGCAATTACCGATCCGCGCCGAGAACAAACTTTGTTTTACTTGAAAGGAATTAATATTCATTAAAAAATCTTTCTCGGCATCATTCTGTTGAAACTTTGTAATCAGGCTGTCAGGAGCGCCGGGAACACCCACCGCGCGCCTCGTCAGCGAATTTAAGACTTTACCGACTGCAACCGGATTTTTTCAGCTCGCCAATTTCAACAATCTGCTTTAACTTTTGCACATTGAACTCTCATATCCGTCAATTTTAAATTGGAGTAGCTGCTCTAGACATTTTACTGGGAATTTTAATTACAAAAGTAATTTCGAATTCAAACGAGTGATTGCGTATAATATTTCAGTGAACTAAAAGCAAATCGTTGGGGGCCAACCGTAATTTGAAACTTTCCGAGCGGGACCGATCATTTGTCGGAAAATTCCGGAACACATCCTCCCGACCTCACGCTTTAGCTGTATTTTCTCCTACACCTACGCTCTATGATTTGCTATATTTTTGAGATTGAGATTCTGAACTAACGAAATATGAAGTCGGTTATAAAAAAAAATCCGCTGTTTCATAGAAAAGTGCTGCGCAGTCAAAATGTTTGGAAAAGCAGTTTTTTTTTTTTAATAACCGACGGGAAATATCAACGCCTCGTTCAGAATCATGTACTGAATCCATGGTAACAGTTTTCGCGTTGATGTCCCTGCCACCCGTATAGATGATTTTCGCTGCATCGTAGCTCGAGCGTGTTCAACAACGTTTCGCAGCTAATTTTAGTTTCAAGTTGTCAAAACGTCAGAAGCAGCGGTCAAGTTATGGTTGACAACCAACTCGTAATGTTAATTATGTGGCAGTTTAATCGCGACATAAACGATTTAATTGTCTGCTTTTAACGCAAAATGCAGCTTACGTATTTTGAGTAAATCCCTCAGGTACCTACACAAATAGATTACGTGTAACCAAAGCTCTGGTTTTCAGCATTGAACACCGCGTTCCTTTCAATTTGGGAATGTGCTTACAAAAGGGAATGGTAGACCGTTATTCCCTTTTGTAATGGTATCAATCTATGAGAGACAAAAGCAAGGCAACCACCGTTCCACAATAAATTAAATTGTCGATACCAAACGTAAGTAATGATGATGCTTCGATATACGCACCGTTTGCCACACAATTTATTTATCGCTATCGGTCCTGGTCGATGACAACGTTCATCAAATCGATTTATCACAGTAGAGGTACCTACTCACATTGAGGTCATACTTCATTATATTTAAATTTATTAGTCTCGGACTAGAATTATTTAAATCTCATGCGAGTATTATAAAAATAATCACACAATCTAAATGAGATTGTGTGATTATTTTTATAATCAACGAATTGTTTTAATGTCTACATCATTCGTTGTCGCAATAAAATTAATTAGTTTCTAGAACTCAAACGTTTATTTCTATCGATATTCTCCTTATAAAGCCTCACAGCTGACACGTGGACGCTACATAACACAAGGTATTTTACCGTCTTCCAATGAAATCGAGTAAAGTAGAAACTTAATACGAAATAACTGGTGAAGGCTAATACGTATTTCCGCCGCCCGATCCTAAGCATGAAAAATTGTCGGGACGGAACGCGAAATAACTTTTTATATTATAGGTACTGAAGCCTTGAAGGGTTGAAACATCGACGGTCGGATTCGCAAACAGTACATAAAGATCCGGCGATCTCACGTTTTTTTCGGGATGAAGCCGTGAGGGACATCCCGACCCTACCCAGTAGCCGGCCGCATTTACCTAGTGCGGGCCGCAGACTTGCCAGTCGCGCCGTCCGCATTATTAAGTGATTCCGCTGAAACAAATCCACCCGGAGTATTTTTAAAATGTTACCATTGAAATATATTTTTCCATTTCTGTGACAGCTTATTTGTGAAAGTTTAATTATACGAGCAAAGTATACGCCTCGGGTTGTTTTCAATATTTTCTGCCGAAATATAAAACGTTTTTTAACAAAGAGCTGTCTTTCTTTTTTCATTTTTTACTGTCATCCCCAGTTTTTTTATGTGAGTAATGAGGTCTTCTCGTATAAATCTACAAGGAATGCAAATGTCTAAATACGCGGGGATGTTTACATATTTACTCGATATTTCTTTATCGTTAATTTGCTGTCACTTGTTTTGATTTTTGATCGATCTTCAATGGAAACTCAGGGTCCATTGGTCCTCTGAGTCTAAAATATGAACAAAATTCGTGAGTTTTTATTACTGCCTACAAAAGACTATTTAACAAATGTACACCTACCTATCTATCGTTCGATATTTTGTCGTTAAGAGCGTTCATCCAAAAAAATTGGCAACGTCGCAAATAGCTGTCAAATATTTACCTGTTTTGACTAGTTTGGCAATATTACTGTATGGAAATAAGAAACTTATGAACTAGAATATTAATAATAAATTGCAATTATAACATAGAATTTGATGTTGTAATCGTTTTAGGTGTAAAAAGGGCATTTGGAAAGTTTCCAAATACTTTTTTTAAATCTAAAACTAAATCAGTCGGTGTTACGATATTAATTATTGCATTTTATAATCAATGTTTTAGTTCACTAGTTAGCTATATTTCTTAATTCAGTAATATTAAATTAATCAAAACAGCGAAATATTTGCGACGTTGCCTTCTTCCTGCTCTTAAGACTATCTTATTTCTTTTATTTCATTACAGTAAAAGATTACATCCAAATGTTACGTTAGTATAACTCTAATAACAACGAGGAAACACAAAACATTCCTCAAAAACTCATATTACTTCAACAGGAAGATTAACACCCGTTTTCTTTCCTCCCTGCAAATTGAACATAACATAACACAAAACTCATTAATCATAATTTATGAAAGTTACACTAAAGAAATGAAAATGTACCATGTCTACATCGTTCACACAGGAATATTACCAAACAGCAACCAGATATTAAAAGAACCGTACAAGTTACTAAGTATGTACGAATTATGAAGATGTTTTTGCCTGAAGGCAGGAGTGAAACTCAGCAAGGGCATATCAGTCCTCTTTCCCTCAGGCGAATGGCGCATTCACATCACTCAAATCGTAGACAAGTCACAGAGGTTGCCTTTTACTGTACCTACTCTATTCACTTGTACGCCAGTTACTATGAATAGAATCTTTCAGACATCTTGATTGAGTCGAAATGGGTTAGTACATTCTCTTGTATGGGACTATCTCAGGTTTAACGTTAGGGATTTATTCGAAGATTTACGAGCGAGGTTATGACCGAGGATCAAGTCTAATCTTTTCAGAGCTATCAGTTTTCACAGTATCCTTGGTCACGTCATTCAACGGCCGATGTCACTAAATGATAATCTAAGCTTACCTTGCAGTCAATTACGCTTGCCATTAGGCTAATTAATTAAACACAGTGGTAATTAGCTTCGATTAGAGACTTGCTATAATTCGATTTTCAAATTAATAGACGCGTTTGGGAACCTACAATTATGTGAATTACGTGATTAACCGTCGGACCTAATACATATAGTTTAGAATATTGAGCTCGGCTAATCGTCAAAAACGTTATCCAATAACCACTGAAAGCAATTTACTCTTGTATGATGCCCTATGATTGTTCCCCCCCACCCCTTTTTTATACACTTGTACATATTCACAATTTAAATGTAATTGTTTAATTTAATTTAATTTGATTAATAATTCTTTAATATTATAAATGTTATTAGATTGTACATTATATATAATAAAATAAAATAAAATTACTCTTAAAAGGGATCTAACACCCCGCCAATCATATAAATAGGATCTGCAAAAAGGCATTTAGAAACTTGGGTTTTGTTCTGAGGCAGTCTCGACACTTTACCAGCATCACAGCTATCATAGTCCTGTATGACGCATTAGTCAGGAGTCATCTGGAACATAGTGCTGTCATATGGGCTCCACATGAGGCTAAGTACTCAGTGACGTTGGTATATATATATATAAAATAGCTACGCTGCCGCGGCATAATATTATCAGCTGCAATACGGCCGTCGAGAGAATGCTTTCCTGACACCTGACAGGTGTCAGGAAATTGTTGGACAATTTCTAGTAGTAATAAGGATCAAATTCGCAAAACACATATTTGTTAGTATGAAACTGACAGGTGTCAAGAACGCATTCTTTCGACGGCCGGACTGTAGTGGTTGTATTCCTAAGTAGCCTCTCGTCCCGTACATTTAAGAAGTATTTTAGTTTGTTGCTGTGCCATTAGTTACCTATTTTTTGCCTATTTACGAGCTGATCGCAAAGATAAAGATCTGTATTAACAATTCAGTTTTTTTTTCATCTTTATTACTGCTCTAAATGTATGGGGTAAGTAGTAAACAGCCGCACGGGTCGATGGATCAGGTTAAGTTACGCTTCCCGCGGTAGGTTCGTGAATGGGTGACCATCTTTACATACCGAGACCCTTCCGTGTCTCGGAAAACACGTTAAGCCGTTGGTCACGGCTGTCATTCGTGGATCTTTGTCAGTCGTTATGGGTCGTGAGAAGCCGGGAAGTCCCACAACCAGCCTTACCAAGGAGTATCCTAATACCTGTAAATAACTCTTCTTCTCCCGTATTGCCTGTACTGGTACGACAAGAAAACATCATGTCGTGGTTTAAATATTAACCAGTCATTAAAATGATAGCGTGGTTCACTCAGGGTACAGAGTAGTACCACGTGTAAGGACAAGCACGTTTAAAGTACGTTCAAGAGCTGTCAGTGTCATCATTGTTGTGGAATATTGACACTGACAGGTCTTGAACACGGTTTTGATGTACTGATCACGTTCAGTTTCATTGGTGAAATTCGCCCTAAGTAGCGCCACTCCTGGAACCAATTTTAAACTGATATGAGATTCCCAGGCGTTTTTTCAATAATTCTGATACTCGATATTAACTCAACTTCTACATAATATCGAATAGAAGCCACTCTCGTTCCATTCCGACTATTGGCCGTTTTCAATGCCGAAGTAAATAAAGTTAATTCAATACCGAAGATGTAGTAGTGCTTTTATTTAGCCCAAAAAACCTGGCCCTTATTTTATGCACAAAATCTAAACTTCTAAACTAATAGGTATTATAAAGAGAAAAGATTTGATTTTTTGTATGTTTGTTTCGCTTTCACGTTAAAACGGCTAAACGGATTTGGATGAAATTTGAAATGAAAAAATCGACCATGACCTGGGCTAGGACATAGGTTACTTTTTATCCCGATATTCTCACGGGATCGAGACTTATGCGGGTGGGACCGCGGGGCGCAGCAAGTAAATAATAATTATATTTTGTAATAAGCTGTGTCTCCGACTCTGTCCGCGTGGAAATTGGAAAACAAAAACATCACAATATACTGCTTTGGAATGTGTGTTGTATTGCATACAAACGGAGGTCAAACTATATCTCGGGATTAAATTCACAATTTAAAACTAAGATTAGTTTTTGATGTTATAACGCTACGTTAAAAGCTACGGTTAAGCGGTCTTTATCTATTACCAGAATTAGGACATTCATTATTACCTGAATATCCTAACCTACTCGACTCGACCGCGAACTTATTCAAACAAATGAACGTCTGGAATGCGTATGCGCGGAACAGTAAGTTGTCCACGGATGTTCGTCGCCCCAGGGGACAGATTACTCCAGTGAAACACGCAGGGAACCGCGACAGTGCTCGACTGGGGGATGTGTTTCGATAAACATCGCTAATGTGGAGGCAAATGGTATTGAGGGAAGCCAAAAATGGAGTTGACTACCGACGTCAGAAACACTTTGACATTTAAGTTATTGTAGGGAAGTGTGTCAAAATGGGTCACGGTACTTTCATATTACGGTCTACACAAATAAATAGACATGACTAAGTACATACATACATAATAATTGTAAGTAAGTAGATACCGATTTTGCATCCACAATTATTTTATCTTATATCCACCCATTACTGAGTAGTCTTATTTTCAGTTACCGACCTTAAACAGCCGCTTTTAAGTTCAGGTAATAAATAAATCTACGTTGTGATATTGACACCTAAACCCAATCTCTTCAGCGCATTAATTAATTATTAGGTACACGGCTGTCTTGCGCGGTCGAAGTTCTATACTTTGGTAATTTTCAGGGCATTGCCGTCATTTAAATCAGATAATTTATTCATGAATAGGTAATGTCTAGTAATTTATTTTATTATCTTTATTCCGAATAATGTTCTTCCCTTAAGGCACAGGTACATGTTCTATACCTGTGCCTTAAGGGAAGAAAAGACTAGCAGCCCTAAAATTAAGAACTTGTTCAGTTAAAAGTCATGGCTCCGATTCCCAGGTCGGGCAGTGTTATTAGGTTTTTCCACCAGGAATTTCTCAGTAGCAGCCCGGAGTCTGGATTTGTGCCCGATTGATGGCAATAAGCTCGCCCCCTATTACATGGGACTTAAACGTAACTGGCGAAATGTGAGTGTGATGATAGGTACACCTCTGCCTAACTCTTCTGGGATTACAGGCGTGATGTTATGTTATACTTTTTACTTACTATACTTTAAAACAACTTATGTAACTCCCAATACACAATTAAACCCAATAACGAAGCATACAAACACGATATACACAAAATCTATTTGTATTTCAGAGCCCAGATGCGTCATAGCGATAATTTGTTGATATTTTCATATTAGGAATTATGCATATTTATGCAAAGCATTTACATCGGTAGCCGAATGGACGCCGTAGTTAACATTAAATAATTATCGTGTATAAATGAGATGCATTTGAATAATATTCTCATTACCTTCACGCTTATGTATGTTCAGTATGAGTCGTATTGAATATGAACTACACAGATAGATGAGATTAGAACACCTTTCAGCGATTCAAAGTTAATGGCGGCTCGGAAGTGCGTTACTCGCTGCGCAGTACCGCACCCCTCACCTCCGCTGACCCATAAATTAATTACTGCGCAGTGACTCGCCTCATGTTCCGAGCCGTCATTAAGTTTGAATCGGAGTGTACCCGGTACTTGTTGATAGGCCTACATTGTCCTCTCATAAACCTACTAACACTGTTATTTGAAAATATTTTAAAAGCCAATTAATTTTAAAAGAGTAACCGTGGAGTTTCTTGCCGGCTCTTCTCCATAAGAAACGACCAATTGGAACCTTGCACCTAGCTTCCGACGTTTCATAAGTGCCCATGTAGGTTGATGTGAAATAAAATAATTTTAATTTGGATTTGAATTTGATACGATAGCAGTAATTGCTTTCTCTCTCACACAGTTTCCAAATGAAGCCGTCATTTCTCAACAACGGATATTTCTTTGGTAATCAAATACCTACAGTTACCGGCTAAAATTTTAACTATCTCTAGAATACGTCATGCAGCATACTAAAAGAATGCACGACGGAATCCCGAAATATGTCTGTTCACTGTCAGCAGATACTGTTAGCCAATTACACAAAAAATATATTTGACCCAAGTTAAGGCTCGTGCGGACCACAGCGACGCGACGGCGCGACGCGACTCGAACAATACAATTTCTAAGAAAACTTCACGGTATAACAATCACCGGTGTCGCGTCGCGCTGGTCTGCACGAAGCTTTCACACAAAAGCAAAAAAAAACAGAAAAAACTTAAAATAGTAATGTACCTCACGGCTGCACCAAATAGGCCCAGTTCAGCATAAATGCCAGACAACTACTGCCAGACGCTGGTTTTCAACTGAATCTTATGTTACGAGAACGTCTTACGGATGTAAATCAGTTAGTGTTTATTTATAAAAGTTGCTGAAAGTTAAAAAACGTTTATTCCACAGTTTTTGATGGGTAACATCTTTCCTCAAGCTTTCCTGCAATGTAAATCTAAATAATCAAATCAGTGGGAGTTATTTCGCGAAAAGGGACGGAAGTGTGTAACAGGAAGCCGGGGAAATGCGCGCTATTTGATTTGACCAATAAGCGCGCGCGATGCTTGAGTTGGCTGTCAGATGGTAACAACCCATTTTCCGAGATGGATGATGATGATGACGGTGAAGGTGATGGTGTCCCTGAGGGTGATGGTGATGGTGATTAATATTGTTTATATCATAAATATACCTCAGCAAAAAGCAATGATAGCCTAGTGGTGTAACCGTCAGACTGCCAAATCATAGATAGGTCTCGACTTGGACCTCTGACTTTTCGGATTCATGTGCGTATTGTATAATTATCACTTGCTTCAGAAACGGTGAACGAAAACATCGTGATGAAACCGGCATACCTGAGAGATATTCCTTGACGGCATGTGAAGCCAAGTCAGACGCCCATGGTCGGCTTTAAAACTCTGACACCAGCCGGTCGATTCTGTAAAAATATCACCGTGAAACTTAGGTGAAGTGAGCTGTCAATAGTGTTAATCTCTAGCATCCTGCCGGTCGATTTGTGACAGTGACAGCTCACTTCACGCTCACTTTACCTAAGTTTTACGTTGATATTTTTACAGAATCGACCGACAGGTTAGTCACTAACCACACGAAAAGAAGAAGACTTCAGCCAAGATGTCAGATGTTACACATCATAATTATGTACTTAACTACTGTAAAGCTCGCTCGTTTTTTTATGATTATAGAGACGTTAATCATTACTTTACTTTAAGCAACGTTCATAAATAAATCCCGCTGACTTCAAACCATATATAGCATGCATTACTAGCCGCCTCGATACCGCCGCGAATTGCAATCCGTTTTCATTCATTCTGTTCTATTACCGCGACATTACGGTCTGCGGCAATGCTGCAATGGTGTTCAAACTACCTAATAACTAAAACTTACTACGTCACATTGGCAACATTATAGGACGCCATTTTAACTCAGAGTATGTACACGTACTTAGATACGTGCTTAGCGTTTATGTATCACTTAAGTTTCTTCTCGTTTTCTGAGAACTAGAAGCTATGAGTGCTAAAATACGAAGTGTGGAGCTTATCTATAACAATAGCTTTTGCAGTGTGGCGAGCACTTTGTAAAGTGCAGCGGTTACTGACCTCGTACCTGGGAATAAAATTATAGTATCAGTTGACATCTCGGGTGATTTATTAGTGCCAGCAAACTAATACAATCTTAATTTAAAACTCGTGCTTTTTTTGTTACAGGTAAAGCGAGTTTTAAAATGAAAAGGATTTTACATGCAAGTCACCTTAAAAGGGTAAAACACTAAATGTTAAGTGAAAATTCTCGCAATTTGCAAGTCTTCGTGATGACTTTAAACTACATAGTGAAAAACAAGCGCAAGCCAAAATACACAGTAAAATCTCTACTTCCAACTTTCTTAAGTCTATTTAGGCACTATTTCCAACTCGAAACACAAGCACGTCTTCAAAAGCAATCAGCTCCATCATTTATCAGCAAAAGAAAGGCCGTCGCATTGTCCGTAAAGCAATAAAGCGCTTATTGAAATCGCTGCAGGATACCTGTTCTAATAGACGCCTTAACGGTCGAGGGATCACACAAGCGCACGTGAACTGAGGGAAACAAAACGAAAGAATCCTTTGCGAAGCGATCCGTACAAACTTGAGCTTCAATTAGATGAAGCCAAGGCCGTGGTGGAAATTAGGATTGAAGAGGTTGGTGTCGTGGGGATAGGAACTATAGTGGATACGATTCCTTTAATTATAGGTAGTCTGAAAGCCTACAAGCTTTGCTCCATAATACTTTATCAAGGTGTAACAACAATTAAGTACCCAATGTATGTTTTTTTTAATGTACACACTTAAATAAACAGACAAGGAGAAATGAACAGAAAAATGCGTACAAAGGTAATGTGTGTGTCCAAACATTGAGTGGCAACCGCGCGCGGCAAGCCACCGCGCTGTGTTTGGACGACTGCCGCGCGCGAACGCTTCTGTCTACCTGCCGCGCACAAACATTTTTAGGAAACATTCGTCACTAATTGGGTCTGGATCTATTAAAGGCTAGACAGATTGATATTGCCAACTGAAGTGCGCGGCGTGTCTCAGATGTACCGCGCAATACTGCCGCGGAAACATTCGTCGTTCTGCACGCGTAGCATGAACACCGTAGAAACGGGTTTTATCGACGGCAGAATAGACAAAATGAGAGACTGTGATTGTTTAACTGTCACTTTGTTTATTCTTCCGTCGACAAAACTCGTTTCTATGTTGGTCATGCTACGCGTGCAGGTCCTAACTAGAGCGCGGCAGAAATGTGTCCTGCAAACGCCGCGTGTTGCTGCCGCGCTTTCAATGTTTGGACACGCCTTAAGACTTCTCTTTAGCTTTCGTCGGCGATTTTTTTTTCTTTCTATTTCATCTCAGTTGCTCTTCCTTATCCATCACACTAGACGCGATAGACGTGCTATTTTTTATCTGTGTCATTTTTATCTTTAGCTTTCCTTTTTTAGGGTTCCGTAGTAGACAAGAAACCCTTATAGTTTCGCCATGTCCGTCTGTCTGCTTGTCTTTCCGCGACTTAGCTCAGAGACGGTTAGTACTAGAAAGCTGTAATTTGGTATGGGTTATATATTAATCACGCCGAAAAAGTAGTAAAATAAAATCGACTACACGTAAAGTGGGGATGTTTTTTTCCCATCTATCCCATGGTGTGGGATATCGTTGGAAAGGTCTTTTAAAAATATTATGTGGGTATGTGAAAATCATTTTTCAATTCAGGAATCCGTTTGCGAAATATTAAGCTTTAAAGTGCAAATATTTGTTAGTGCCCGCTGCCAGCTAAATGGTTGTACTTGGATTTGTGAAAATATTCACAGCAGTAGTATACATATATAACGAAATTAAAAGGAAAACTATCACAGCTAAGTAGGCTTTACAGGTTAACGAGTAATAATCGACCAACTTAAATTTGCAGTTTGAAAAACACGATCTCCCATACATTGCATATGGGAGAACATGTTATTCAACTAAAATGTTAAGTTTATTCTTGGTATAAATTCATACCAAATGCGGAACCCTTCATTGTGCGTGGTCCGACACGCACTTGGCTGGTTTTTTTTCGTTATTTTCACTACTTCAGATGAAGGACGCGTGTTTTTTTTTCCTCTCAGCAAGTAATTTCGCCTTGTTATTAATTACATCTACTAATTCTATCTCTATTCAAGTGTTTTTGCGGTAAACAGAACATTTTTCGTGAGAATTTTGCTCTTTTTCTGTCGTCTTTTCCTGAATACTGAGGGAAACTCCAGGAAAATCAACATAATAAATATCAGATTGGCGTATCTATCTACAACTATTTCACTAGCTGTATATCTACGTATCTAAGCTCCTAAATAGCTGTAACAGTTCCGCCTAATATACGAGGAGTGTGGTCCCGAATTCGCCCGAAGGAACAAAACAATAACATTAACTATAGATCAGATGGTATCTCAAAGGACGCTGTGTTATTCGATGGCGCCCAGAGCCAAGATAACACGGTTTTAGATTATACAAGCTAATTACAACTTAATTGCGAACAGAGGAAAGTTACTATTTGCTTATCAGCTAATAAATTACTGTTTATTTGACTGGTTATGTAGTTTCGTACAGTTTGAATTGTCTAGGCATTGAAGAAGTTGTAGGTACTTCATTCTAAGAGATAAAAATAATAAGGCCTCTTGTACACGGCACGATTTCTTGACGGTACGGCGTATAAATCGCGCCGTAGAAAAAACGTATCTGTCAACAGCTTCCATAGTGACCCATACAAAACTGACGACCATGCCTACACACGATGAATAAACTGTAGCTTTTCACGGCAAGAAACGTGTGTACAAAGGGCATAAAATTCGTCAGAATATAGTCAAACGATGATGTAAATTTTCTGCATTGGTGTTGTCAGAAGCATCTTAATAAATTTCAAAGAGTATCGGTGTAACAAAAAGAGATCGTGACTAATTAATAACAGCCGTACAGTTCGGCCCATCTGGTTAAGCTACGCTTGCCGGGGTTGGTTTATGGATGGGTGACCATCTTAACATACCGAGACTCCTCCATGCTTTGGAAAGCACTTTGGTCAAGCCGCCGTTGGTCCCGGCTGTTATTAGTGGATCTTTGACAGTCGTTACGGATCGTCAGAAGTCCGAAAATCTGACAACCAGTTCTTACCAAGGGGTATCGTAGTACCCAGTTACTGGTTTGTGGAGGTCAGATAGGCATGCAAAATACTCCATGTAAAATACGGTATTCAGCTGCATCCGGCTAGACTGGAAGCCGACCCCTACATAGTTGGGAAAAGCCTAGGCAGATTGATTGATCAGTGTAACAAAAGGTATTTTATTTCATAATCTGTTTATAAACTCTAATTCCAGCTGAATTAGTTCTGTCACAGCTCTGCTGAAAGAAATTCTAGATGATAGAAGTAAACGATAACTGCCTTTATCCCCTAATTTAGCAATATTTTGTTTACTTTTTAATATATCCAAAGGTTGTCTTTAAAAGATCGCTTTAATTGATATGACCGCTCATTGTTCCACCCCATGTATAATTTCCAAGTACGTTTACTTATCTCATCTCTAATTCTTATGGTGTAAAACATAATATAATATAAAATAAAATAAAGAGATCTATATATATATATCTATAGATAGAAGAGAATCTATTCTATCCAAATAGTGTTGGCGTGTAAATAAAACAGCAGCATTATGCTGAGCGATGGCCGTTTTTGCGTGGATGTGACGCATATTTTCCCCCAAATTGTTTATTTGTGTTTTGTTCTTTCTTTGCGTCATGTGTACCGCAAATAAACGTATTTTCTTTCTTTTCTTTCTATACAAAATAGAGTGAGCGACAATTTATTCCATATAAACTTCATTCTTTTCGTATAGTACACCGCCATAGTTAACAGTTAGCGAGGCACATTTATATTTTATCGCTGAGGCTCCCTCTATCATCAAAGTTCGCTTGGCATTCACGTTGAGATTTATGACGGAAAGTAAACGCTGCGAGGTCGTAAGATACCGATTGGTTTCTTTTTAGTACTTAGCTTTGTATCTCAGGAAACTGGGTTTCATTGGTATTCTTTAATTTAGTAAGGATGTAGATAGAATGTTGTGTTATTTAGGGCCTATTTTACCATGTCCGAATAGATTGTATCTAAGCTACTTACCAAATAAATTTAAAAATGGAACAGAATTTGTCGCATATTATCTGCCAAGTAAATTCACGAGAATTTACTTGTAGGTGGTGAAACTTTCCTTATTTTTTTTTGAGGGTGGGAAATTATCAAATAACTTCTCCCGCTCTGTGCGTATCGGGAGGGCGTGTCAGACTCTTACTGACTAAAACCCACCCGTGTTCCTTCAGTTTCCTGTGGCCACGGTATCCCTTTCGGACTTTCCCGCGACCCCGGCAGGCATCGGTCCTAGCCGACCCCGTCAGTTGTACTGACATCTCTCTACACATCACTTGTATGTATATGTGAGCCACCAGTCGCCACACTTGCAAGGGTTTGCACTGACCTCAACAGTTTTTACCCCTGTTTCCAACTAGGTCTATGCTAGGTACAGTTTTTATCATCCGATTCATCATGATTTCCTCCAAGTTCATATACATAGGTCGTTTAGTGCATCACAGGAAATCTCGCACACAGATTTTAAAATCTGTTAGAAAACCTAATACAGATACGTGCTTAGAAACAATCATGAACATGCTTCCAACACCTTATCATCTTAAAACCTTCTTTATTAGTTCTAAAGTGTGACAAAATTTTACAATACCTTTCGCCCGCGGCTTCGCCCGCATGGATGTCGGAAATTATCCCAAGGAAACGTACTACCGGAATCCTACATGTTAATCCAGGTTATAAACTATCTGTGTGCCAAATTTCATCCAAATCCGTTCAGCCGTTATTGCGTGATTGAGTAACAAACATCCAAATTTCTGTATTTGGATGGTTGTTACTCACACATTTATAATATTATAGTAAGAAGTAGGATTAAAATTAAAATCCTGTCACCCCACCTTTTCTCTCACAAAGCGCTATAATTTCCAGCTCAACTCCACCAGCACATAGGGATGTGCTACACATCACTTATGTATGTTTGAGTCGCCATTCCCCACACTTTCAACTGTTCCCACCGACCTCAACAGTTTTTGCCCCTGTTTCTAACTAGGTCTGTGCTCGGTACACTTTTTGTCATGTGAAATACATACGTTTGAAACTTAATTAGTTAAAAAACTTGTTGAAGGTAGCATTTGACGTTAGTATATTATGTACATGATTATATAGGTTAATATAGGTCAGTGACTGGTGGCCCAGCGGTAACGACCCCGACTTACGAGTTGTAGGTCGTGGGTTCGAACCCAGGCAGGCGCTTTTTACTTTGTGTAAATAATTTTTTACCATTGCCACTCGAAAAAGAGCGTTTTATTTATCGATAACAGTGAATAAAACTCTCTTTTACTCACAAGTGAATAAAAACATTTTGAATTTGGAATAAGAACGAACTATACAAAGTATGTAAAAAAAAAAATCAACGTACTGAAAGTACCTACTGGTTCGCTAGATGGAGCTATTCCTTAGAAGCTACACATTTTTTTTTTTTTTTAAATATCCCTCCATTTTTAGTTAGGTTCTTTTCAATCTGATATCGTGGTTGCTTTAATGTCATTGGAAAATCTAGTAACATAATTATAATCAAATGAGTTCTTCCAGTGACGAAAATGAGACACTGAACACCACTGACTTCGGAATCATTTCGTTCTGAAGCAGCAATTATGGTAGAAAATTTGTTGCCGCCAAAACTGTGATACATATAAATAACAGAACGTCACGCCTTATTTCCGCGAAGGGTTGGGCAGAGGTGTACCTTTAGTTTACCCACATTTCGCCAGTTATGTTTTTAAGTCCCATGTAATAGGAGGTGAGCCTATTGCTATCAACCAGGCACACGTCCAGACTCCGGGCTGCTATTGAGAAATTCCTGTTGGAAAACCCAATAATACTTTGCCTGACCTGGCAATCGAACCCAGGACCTCATGCTCAGCAGTAGCGCTTGCAACCACTAAACCAACGAGGCAGTCATATAAATACTACAACTACGACAGATAAATATAAATACCATACTACTATTTATTTTCTCGCAGTCAATGGTAAAAAGTAGAGCATACAACTCTTGAAAAATAAAAATCCCGGTCCTTGTATCCCTTGCTCCGCTCAGGATTCAAATCTAGAATCCTTCGCTGCTCTCGGGATTCAACTTAGTCCCACGGATTAAATTCCTTTTTTTTTCACTTGTTGTATAATCTACTATTATCACCACCGCTTTCAAGACTGAAACGAAAACATCGTGAGGAAACTGGCACGTCTTAGAACCAGAAATCCGAAGACATGTGACGTCTACCAACCCGCACTGGGCCCGGGTGGTGGATTACAGCCCACTTCCTCTCGAAGAGAGGTGTGACCCAACAGTGGGAACATTATAGACTGATTATGGATATACTTAAGCAAAATTCAGGGAAATTAATTGTTTATCAAGTGGACTGCCAACCCCAAATGACCGTTTATTCAAATCACAACTGTCAGTCTTTGACAGTTGTATAAAATGACTGTGACACGACCAATTGACGTAGTGTGTTAATTTGATAGACAATTAATTTCCCTGACTGTACATATTTGTAGCTATTTCGAATGTTAGGATATCTGGGCCCCGATATTTTTTAGTCATTTCAGCTTTTTACCGCACGAACTCAGTCCTTCTAGTGGCTGTCCTCGAACGAAACTACGTGGTATATTTAGGTGCACTCCTTTCGATTTAAGTCGACTTGTGGTAAACTGTTATTGACGCTAACCACATCATCCATGTATGTATGAGCGACCATACAACAGACATTACCTCGCCTCGACAGTTTTTGTTCCAACTTCAAACTAGGACACGGAACAGTTTTTATTCATCCAATATCCGTTACGAACTTAATTAATAAAGTTCGTTAAAGTTAATTGTATATTTTATTCATAAGCTTGTATTTATTGTCGCCTTAATTTGAGCCCTAAATATTGTTTTAGGTGCCACTAAACTCGGCTCTGAATTAATAAACAGAGGTACGGTGTCGTACCTACTAATGATGTACTCTGAAAATATAAGTATTAAAATTTAAATTAAGATAGTTAATTATGAATTTCTGCTTCTGAGTTGTAGGTAGATACAACCCGGTGTTTAGGTTTTAATTTGGTAGTTGTTTGTCGTCGTAATTACGGTCCTTGTAGGTCTTAAAATAATAGGTACCTATTTAAAATGATGTGGCGGCATCTACCACGCCACATGCGAACTTTCTGGATTGCGCAAGCAGAGTTTACCACGCGACGAGTATACAATGTATTTTTCTGAATATTCATGAATTTTTTTCGAAAATTAACTTTAAAGGGGGGTCAATCTTAATTTTTTTTTCACTGTCCCCTATGATTTTATGGACTTACACTTCACTTCTGAAAAATGTCTTCATCTCTTTTTTTTTTTCATAGTCGACAAATTTTAATAAAATATGTCAGTTAATCCGATAATATAACTCATAAGCTTTTAGAAATAATAAACAGAATCCAAATCGAACCAATAACATCTTGACCCCCCCCCCGCCTTTTAAAGTTAATTTTCGATAATTTTTCATGAAGTTTCAGAAAAATACGGGTGGTCACATGCCCATGGGCCACATTGTATATAAGACCTCCCGTCATCAATCGTTGGGCAGTTGCCCACCAGACACGATACTCGTCTGATCGGAGGATCCTCCCTTTTCTTCAGAGGATGAGTGAACTTTACACCCTGTTCCTCATACCTCTATTAGCACACTAAGGGAGTGATTCACATTGTTCAGAGAGGAATCTTATACTTATAAAATTACAGTACCATTTTTTTTTAAACTTCTTTTCTTTCAGTTTTCCGAAATTTTATCCTAATATCATTATCAAAGTGACTTATAAAAATCTTTTCTCCGTACCATAGCGAAGTGCAAAACGCTTGAAGCCTGCGAACTTTATAAAAATCCACTATATTGCTACATCAGCGAATGCTAGTTTTAAACAAAAAAAACTTGCGTAACCAAAGGAAACCTAAAAAAAAACAGGAATAAATAATGCCATAATCACAGTAAATTATATATCGAACACAAGTTCTCCATGTTCATGGCTATTCAAAGTTCAAGGCTAAGTTCTATAGCTGGAGAATAAATAATAAATTCCTTCATAAAATACTTCAACCGGCTTAGACCGATGACTTGGTGAAGGCCGCAGGAATCCGCTGGATGTGAAAGGAACAGAATCAGTCAAAGTAACGGTGCTTGGGGAGGCCTATGTCCAGCAGTAGACGTCTTTCGGCTGAAATGATGATGATGAGGGGAGAACCCAGACAAAGCGACATTCTAACAGGGATAGCGATGATGGAAAACTCAAAAATTTATGGGACTGACATACAAGTTTAAATAAATATCTTGGCCACATACTTACGCCTGGTCTCAGGGACGATGACGATATTTTACGGGTGCGCAGGGCCTTGTCGGTTAGAGCGAACATACTGACTCGCAGGTTTGCTCATTGTTGAGTAAGCGTTAAAATTACTCTTTTCAGAGCGTACTGCACCACATTTTACACGAGCAGCCTGTGGGCTAGATATACTCAAAAATCGTACCGTGCCCCCCGCGTGCAATACAACAGCACTTTCAGGGTGCTGTTGAGGCTGCCCCGCTACTGCAGCGCAACCGGGATGTTCACGGACGCACATGTGGATTGTTTCTTTGCCACAATGCGTGAGCGCTGTGCGTCCCTGGTGCATGGGGTGGCAACAACAGTATCCTGTCTCTAATTTCGAGCAGGCTGGACTGTCCGTACGTGAATCGGTGCTGCGCCATTTCCGCGGTTAAGCGTCGGATAGTACTGCAGCTGTGCAAAATTATCTTAATTACTAACGTAGGATAAGGTTACTAACAAATGAGTCCTGGTTACTTGAATAAATAAAATTGAATTTGAATTGATAAGCTACAGGAAAGCTCATGTCAACCCTGTTGAAGGATTGAATATCGTTGTAAAAATACGACCTCTGGTATCGTATAAAATTAAGTCCTTTACTGGAATTTCTATGTTCAACCCTTCCATTGGATTGATTCCAGCCATTTCTCACTATCTTAAAGCTTAATCCCGGCCGTGGTCCCCGTTGGTCGTTTGACCGGGAAAATGGTGGAAGATTTAATTTGTATGCTAATATTTTAAGAAAATCAAAGCCAACAAACTACTCGTATATGCGGTCTGAAAAGCTGCGTTCAAAGAAAAAAATAGAATGTAAAGGCACCAAGGACTGCGGTGTTTACATTGACATAATAGAAGCTAACGAGCAGGTGAGCTAGCTTACTATTGTTGTAGGTATTCTCTTGTGACTCATTCCAACATTACAGGTATACCTCAGCTTTACGTAGTTTCAGCTTTAATTTGAACGTTTGGGGCTGTTTCAGGTTTGCCTACCTATCATTATTGCATTATTAAATTTTGGAATGTCAATACAATCTACCAGCCAACCAACAGCCAATTCAGTCAATTCAACCAGCGCTGGGGCTCTGTCTCGCATAGGGTCGCAGCATTATGCTGAGCGATGGCCGTTTTGCGTGGATGTGACGCATATTTTCCCCCAAATTGTTTATTTTCGTGTTTTGTTCTTTCCTTGCGTCATGTGTAGGTACCGCAAATAAACGTATTTTCTTTCTTTTCTTTGAATCTCAACGGAAAGTCATAGGTAACTGTTGCTTAACCAACAGGCATCCTCTATTAACATAACATAAAATAACATTACGCCTGTTTTCCCCTAAGAGTTAGACAGAGGTATACCTACACCTATGGTGTGGGTGTGATGGTGGGTGGTGGCCCACAGCACAGCCACTTCCAGAAAAAGAAAAAAATGTAACGAAGTAAAAAAACACAACACCAAATTAAATGGAATGTTGATTAAAAATCACATCGCATTTCCCTTTCCCTTACAATGTTTTTCTTTGATTAAGATAAGAACGTAGAACAATACTCGCAAATTGATTTTTCTCAGCACGAAAGAAAATCCCCTGAGGAGAGCCGAAAGGTCGACATGTGCTTGACATAATGAAAATGACCCGCTATCACTAAAAACAACAGTTGACCTTTTCGATTAAATTACTCCCATTACTAAATAGTAATTTTGGCGAAACGAACTGGCTCAAGGCAAGTTGATGTTATCGTTGGGTAACTAAGCTGGTCGCCGGATATTTGAATGTTTTTACAGCAGGTTCGTCCACTCCTTTATGGGAGGGAAATGCTGACACAGTTGTGAGCAATCGCTTTTAGAAGCACTTCAAAGTAATTCTGGACGCAGACAATTATGACGAACGGAAATGCAAATTCTTAAGTAATCTTATTCTTATCTTAATCTTAGTTTTGTCGGATAAAGATGGTTTTAACTTTGCATTCTCGGAAAATGCAAAAATCAATATTTAATTTTATATTTTACTTACGTCAAAATTAATTTAGTCATTGACGGAGAAAATGAACGGAGTTTATCAAATTTTCAGAAAAGCACACAAATTTCATTGCTTCTGAGATTAACATTTAAATTCTAGAAACTTTCAATTACAATTTAAACTTTGCAAACCGTTTAAAATCACAAACAATTTCAAAGTTTATGCATTTATTTTGTTACAATTTCTTGTGTAAATAACTTTTAAGGGTGCCTATTTTGTTATCTTTTTAATTCGCTCTTCTATTTGTTGGGTAACTTGTCAGTAGTACACACAAAGCTTCCATAAAAGACTGTCAATCAGGAAAACAGTCTGTAACAGCCTGTAACACTACCGTGGGCACATAAAACGTCAAGGGAACAATGTACCAGACTGCCAATCATATCGAATGCATGAAAAACAGTACAAAAGAAAAATATTTAGCCCTCACTACTAAGCAAACGAGGAAAATATAAAGAATAGGGGTATTTCAATCGTTAAAAGCCCGTGGAACGGTTTAGGTTCATTTATTATGCCTAAATCGATTAGACTGTGGCTGTGGTTGAAGTATAGGCTACTGCGGGTACTGACCATGCTCACATCGGTTTAAAAATAGAACAATAAAAAGAGGGCTTAGTGTTTATCAGAAATTGAGATGACAGTAATTGACCATCGCTTTCAAAAAGCGATCAATACCTTACAAAAAGTTGCATAGATTATGACTTGTCATTTGACATGTACCGCACAAGCCTGATACAAACACATACAACCTATTGCTGAATATCTGCAGCATAACTAGATATATAGCAATAAAAAAGATATGTGAAACACAACATGAAATGAAATGAACATGCCGTCCAAATATATGCAATGCAACATGAAATATAACACAACTGTTCCTGGCAACAACATAATATGATCCGGCTCGAAGGACCATAGTTGAGTATCAATCAAGCCCCAGGTGGACTGCTGGTGGTCTTGACTTAATAATAAAACTACTTGATTTCGATGATATGACTGTATTATGTGGGTCAGCGGTCGGTCTATGGGGGTCAGCTGCGAAAACTTACCTAGACCCACTACAAAGAACACAAAACAAAATTATAAAAACATTATTTCACTATCACTATTTAACTCCGACAAGAATACTATACAAAAAAACCAAACTCCTAAATATAACTCATCTTTATAAATACTACACATGTATTCTTATTAAAAAAATCATCACCAAATCTGTTCAATCAAACATACAACTACATATGAAAAACATAACTTATAACGTAAGGAATAAAAACAAAATCCAGATAAAACCAGCGCACGCTCGCACTAATTATGGTAAAAAAACGATATTGGTTGAAGGCGCACAGCTGTTCAATAGTTTACCGGAGGATTTGAAAAAATGTGACAATATAAACACATTCAAACGCAGATTGGGGCAATACATCGCGGCATCCGAGATGAACTGAAAGTTTTAGTTTATTCTGGGTGTTGCGGTGTGTTGCCATAATCTGTGTCTTAGAATGCAAACATCCGATTCCTTTTTTTTTTTTTTTAGAAGTCAATTAATAATAATATGTCTCCAACACCCTAGAAGTAACTAATATTAATGGTACCTACTAGTTATAATCACTGATATAATGTCTCCAACACCCTAGAGGTAACTAACTAATGTAATTAGATCACTAAGTATCTCATTGTAAGCGAACTGTTAAGTTCTTATGAGAAATAAAGTTCTTTAAACCTAGATACTGATTGCAATTTTTACTGAGACGACCGATGTGTCACGCTCAAAGGGTCGGCGAGCGAGTGAGAGGCGGGAGGAAGCCTGCGATCGCGGTGTGGTGTATGACCCGATGTGAAGTCAGCAACACAACAACTAGGCGAATTTATCTCAAAGTGTGTTACATTTCATACTACGTTTTACATATGTGTACTCACCGGTAACGATAATTTTGTCACCAACGTTTTTGGTAAACAATAATTAATGAAAAACGAAATAAATGTGAAGGGAATATGACGTGAAGAGCTCGCAGACTTTATGATATCGCCGTAATATTTTGTAGTGGCGATGCGTAATCTGCGGTGTGGCGGCAAAAGTCAAAGCTTATATGAATAAATAATTCCGTAGAAATGGTATATTACGTTAATAATTTTGAATTTACCATTTAAAAATATTACCGTCCTCGTCGATGCAGTGGCAATATTTGGCTTTGGTAAACTTGCCAACGTAGTTTTTATCAAAGGACTTTTTGGCAATCCGATGTTGACTATTCTGCCAGCATCACTTTTAAAGGAAAGCAATCTATTCAAAAGTTTTCAGAAGCTCCAACGCATAAAATGGAATTGAGACAACTACTCATCAGGTTATTATATTTTTGGCTAACAAAAGGTCCTATAATAATTTTAATGGAAACCACCTTTAGGTAGTTTCACATTGTACGCGATAATTTTTAGACAAAGTAAGTAAGGACCCAAAAGACTAATAAATAAACAATTACCTATCTGCTACTTCTGCTAGTAGTTACTTCTAAAAATAAATGTTAACTATAAATATAATAATTAATGTAGGGTTACAAGATGATTATTATATTATATTAACATTTCGTTATCCTAAAGCTTGGTATTCACTATGTTTGCACACCGACTGCTTCGAGCATCAAGCAGATGCTCGAAGCAGTTTTATTTAATAACTAGCTTCCGCCAGCGGCTTCGCCCGCGTAAGATCTTTATAAATTATAGCCTATGTTACTCAGTGATAATATAGCACGGTACTGGTGAAATAATTTTTAAAATCGTTCCAGTAGTTTTTGAGTTTATTCATTACAAACAACAAACATACAAAAAATCTTTCTCCTTAAAATATTAGTTTAGATGTACTTTGATTCACCTTTTGAAAACATTATTCGTTTATAACATAACTTAAAAATGAGTAATGTTTTTGAAAGTCAATGAACTGAAAATAATGTTACGCTTGACTGAGTAAAGTTTAAATAAAAGCGTTATCCGTCGTATCGAGGCTAAAAGGCTAGTTAAATAATGATGAATTTGAAATATTCCAATTGAATAACCACATTTTTGAGATTTATTCCAATTCAGCTATTTTTACAATTTATTATTTTCGCAAATTCGTTCACACTATTAGTTTGACTATATTATCATTATTTTGCTTTTAACTGTCAAGTTACTGAATCCTACTAATATCCTAGTAATAATAATATTTATATATAAATAAATATATATACATAATATATTATATTATAAATGTGAAAGTTTGTACGTTTATATGTTTGTTACTCAATCACGCAAAAGCGGCTGAACGGATCCATAATGAAGTTTGACAGTTATGTAGCTAACCCGGACAAGTACATAGGTTACTTTTAATTCTGGATCGCAGACGAAGTCGCGGGCAATAGCTAGTACGATTATAAGTGCAAGTATACCCACATATATAATACAATTCACATAAAACATTACAAAACCTACAAGTATTTACAACCATCCACATAATTCAGTACCAACCTAACCTACATTCTACCCAATCTGAAGCTAGGTATACCGACCAGAGATATTCTAGATGCCATAACAATTACGTGCGGGCGCCAATATCAGGTACTAGGTAGTGTTATCGCCGTCTGACTAATCGCTTTGGCACAGTATTAGCATCGCTTTAACTAGAATACCGGAGTACATCGATTCTACGTCGGATCGTCTTTAGCTAGTAAGTGAAACTAACTAAATATTATACTTGGATGGGATTAACCTTCAGTAACGGTGGGCTATGGGAAAGATCTCAAATAGGCTCGGGTGGAACAGTCGGCATCAGTGCAAGATGTCGACTTAGGCTGATGAACGTCTTGCACCTGAAAGGCTGCGCCCACAGACCCAGTCAGGCGGTCCACTGTACACCCACCAACTCGCACTAGACAAGCGCGGTGGGTTAATTTGTCTAAACCCCCAATCTCTCATCAAAGAGAGTAAGGAGGCCTTTGCCCAGCAGTGGGATAATAATGCCTACATTTTTTTTTTAAAGATGTAGATTACTAGTTGAGCAGGTGATGATTTATAGCAGTGATAGCCTAGTGGTGTGACCGTCAGACTGCCAAGTCATAGGTCTCGATTTCGAACCCAAGGTACCTCTGACTTTTCGGATTTATGTGCGTATTGTATAATTATCACTTGCTTCAAAAATGGTGAAGAAAAACATCGTGAGGAAACCGGCATGCCTGAGAGATAGAGGCCCATGGGCGGCTTTAAAACTCTGACACCAGGTTAGTCACCAACCACACGAAAAGAAGAAGAAGAAGACTAGATGAAGAAAACAGATGTCGTAAGATTCATAAGAGAGAGAGTCGATTTCATAAGACGTGCAGTGTTAGACGATAAAATTGGAAAGAGATTAGGACCGTCTTTTCCACATAAAGTTCTGTAGGAAGATTCTTTTATGCTGGGATAGACCTAAATAGATGTCTATGTTAAAAAAAAAAGTAGTTTTGGTTCGAATGGCTCCATATGTTTCTGTGTTACATTTCGTTATTTCAATTCTAACAGAACAAATATTAAAATGGGCTTCTGCTGGGTTTTGGAGTTTGTGTAAAAGAGATTGGTACCTGTTAACGTGGCTACGATACAGGAGAAAAACTGCGTCTGTTTTTATTCTAGTTTCAGGGTTTCCTGTAACAGTAAAGTGTAATTGAAGAGTGTGTGTGTGTGTGTGATTGATTGTGCGTGTGTTGTTGAGTGTGTGTGTGTTGTTGATTGAGTGTGATTGATTTTGTATTTTGTGTTTCACGAACTGTGTCCAAATAAACATTATTCTTTCTTTCTGTCTTTCTTTTAATTATTTGTCTTCCCGGTACAAATTTTTTCGATGAATTGCGATTTCGGTACGCAATATGCTCCAACATATTTCGGATTATCCGACTCCATGTATTATTACGATTATCTGACTTTTCCTTGCCATCCGTAATCTCTCATCTCTGTCGAAAGATTAGAAGATGAATGAATAGGAGCTTAACATCATTCATTTTGCGTGCTATCTACTGTAATAACACATAACGCTTTATATCCCTGAAGGGTTGGGCAGAGGTGTACCTATTGCCATCAACCGGGTATGAATGTAGACTCCGGGCTGCTATATACCGAGAAATTCCATAATTATAGAGAAACCCAATAGCACTTTGCCCAACTTGGGAATCGAACCCCGAACCTCATGCTCAGCAGTAGCGCACAGTAATAGATATCTTTTATTAGTACCTCACACACTGACTTATTAATAGTAAAATTTTAAGAAAATCGTCTACTTTTACAATGTTTGTAAATATGTGAGAACCATTTATCTATGACATACTCGTAAGTAATTAATTTATCTTTTGTTGCTTCATTTTTATTAATTCTTCTTTTTACCTATTGTGATAACGTATTTTTTTTTTTTTTAGTTGCATCGTCTACACATAATTATATTTATGTAACTAATGTACCTACATATATACAAAATATTGTAACACTTTTTAAAAGAGTAACGGTGGGGCTTCTTGCCCATTCTTCTCCATACGAAAACTACCTTTTGGAAGGGGCGACTAGAATCAATTTAATTTTTTTTTTAACTTTGACGTTCAAAAGTGTCTTACAAGGGCCTATTTGAAATAAATGATTTGACTTTGACTTTGAGTACACCAGCTTATGATCGCGACTTCATCCGCGTGAATTTCTTGTTTTAAATACTGTGCCTGTACATATAGCTGTGTCCTGTTGCTTCGTTGTCGCTAGGTGTTATTTCTGACTTTTTTTTTTCTTGCTCGACACCTCAAGGTCGTAGGGTGATTTTCCTCAAGAACTGTGCTATCAAATGCAAATAGTTTTTTTCTGTATCCGTAATTTCAGAGATTGAGCGCGTTCAAACAAACTCTTCCGCTATATTATTAGTAGTACCTGGGCGACCGAGCTCTGCTCTAGTGAAAGTAGAGAATGCTCATTTAATAGTACAGGATAGTTCATACTAATTCCATGCCGCCATGTCATGCTATTCTAAGGTAGCCATCTTGTTCTAAACTTTGGGTGACCGAGCTCTCCTCGAAAATACGGAGAAAACGAATTTTCCCAGATATGAGATCTAGCTAGATCGATTTTTCGCCCCCGTAAAAACCCTATATTGCAACTTTCGTGTACGTGATTACAAATATTTCGTGAACGTGATTATATATATATATTTGTAATCACGTAATCATAAACTAGGATATATATATATATATCCTAGTTTATATATTTAACTAGCTACCTATACCTAACTATATCCTAGTTTGGGGACCACTGTTTTAATACTATGTTAAATATTCTAGTTACAGTAAGCATATAATATCATTATTATTTATTTTTATCTTTGACATTTCTCGGGCCCCTGGGGTCCCGGACTTTTGGAAGCCGTACGAGGGGCCGAAGCCAACTCGCAGAGGTCCGTTAGGCGTCTTAATGAAATGAGGCACGCTGTCATTATTATTATTATTTTTGTAACAATTGACCAATCAATTATTCTTATTCTTATATACACAAATATTGCTCGTTTAATAGTATAGGATTTTCAGCAATATTACAAATAAATTAAAAACATTTTGATGCCTGTTTTCCACGCTACTCGTAGGAGCCGACTGGGGCAAATAAATCACGATGCTTAAGCTCTGAGGCGATGCGGAAACACTAGCACGTAATGTTTTAGTATTGCAGTTTACGGAACATTTGTACTACAAGCATTCTACAACGTTTTCATTATCACGGAACTGATCTGTGCCGTTTGATAGCTAATGATTAAATTAAAAGACGATGGCAAAAATTGCAACACTCCGCCTACCAATTTGGACCTTTTCTTTTGATCAATGCTAAAGCAGCATACAACGTTATGTCATTCAAATATTCTTTCATACAATGATGACACCCAAAAATGTCAAACCTAATAGAACTTATATTAAGGCCTTCACCAGAAAACTGATTTTTTATGTACGTTTTTTGTATGTTCTTCTCGATTTCCTGCAATCAAATTCGAATTCTAATGAAATTTTTATGGTTTGCATAATAAAGAATATTCTATTCTATTCTAAATAATCAAATCTGTGGGAGTGATTCCGTGAATAGGGACGGAAGTGTGTCACAAAAAAACCCAAGCGCGCGCTATTTGATTTCATAGCCAATGACCGCGTGCGGCAGTGTTGCCAACTCCAAAAGTTCAAATTATCGAGTTCCCACGTTGAAATTATCGTTTTTTGGGCAAAATTATCGTATAAAAGTAAAATACAAATAACTTTTTTTTAAACAAATTATTCAAATCAAATTTCTATCAAAAGACAATAAATAGTTTTATACTAGGGTCAAAAAGGAAGTTGCCAAGTTTCACCCGTAGTGGCGCTAGCAACACAAACCGTAAACATGTCTTTAGTCGATATTTTTGAATTTCACTGAAAAATTCTATAAAAAAACTAGAGATCCTGGAAAGAGAGAGAGATACGTACTTGTTGATGTTGACAAACTTGAAATTGCCATTTCTTTTCATTCTTTCTGCGATTAATTTCGTTTGACAAATACGTTTTGTTAATGGAACATTAAAATGTTTTTTCAGCAAATCTCAAAATTATCGTACGCTAGACATTCATTATCGTACATCGTACCATTGGCCAAATTATCGTACGCCCCCATAATTATCGTACGGGTCGGCAGCACTGGCGTGCGGTGCTAGACTTTGCCGTCAGAAACGACCTTGATGACGCCGCCGCCGCCCCTTTAATGTTGCTTATTACCTTAATGTTGCTTATTACCAAGGTGAGATGTCAGATGTTACACATCATATGGGACTACTGTAAGGCTCGCTCGTTTTTTTTTAAATAAATTTATGTCAATAATAAAATTATGCGAACCATGTTACAAACATCTCCCAGGCACATTTGTCAACTGTACATATGTCTACCTGCACTTACACACCCCTAACCTTTCAGGGCTCACAAACATTTATAGTTGAAATATGTACCTACCTAGGTACCCATATGTTATTCCAAACATTCCAAATGATTGATCGTGTTTTAAACGGGCGGCGTGCGTCTGTGCTATCGATAGTTAAAATTAAATACGTCACGGCGATCCATCAAAATTGTCACGCGTTCGAAATTGTTGGCTACGTTCAATCTGAACTGTTCTCTGTTCATTTTGAACGTTTTGCTGCTAATATGTTAGCTTTTGAGACATTAATGGTGGTAATTATTGCTAATAGTGAATTGTTAATTAACTCAGATTTTTGCCGAATGTATTTTTAATGGGATGGTGCATAAATGTGTGCGTGAGTCGTAATTATGGATAATGTAAATTAAGCATAATCAGCCTATAATATTCCCACTGCTGGGACACACACTGTCGGTAGGTGTAGAGTGTGAGGCCTGAGCCTCCTCTACACCTACCGACATCTACCGACCCGCACTGGGCCCGCGTGGTAGATTACGGCCCACTCCTTCTCACAGAGAGGAGGCCTGTGTCCCAGCTGTGGGAATATTATAGGCTGATTATGCTATGCTTTAAAACCATTTCATACAACTGTCAGAGAATGACTGTTAAGATTTGAATATACGGGTAATTTAAGTTGGCTGTCAATTTCGGATAAAATAAATTATTTTCCCTGACTTGACACAGATTGAGTTCATATCGTGTGCTTAAAATTCCCACTGTTTTATTTTCTTGAATTTCTCGAATGCTCGAATTATTTTTTCCAGACATACTCCATTTCATATTTACAGCCTACCATATAATTGTATTTCATATCTAAAGAAATCTTAATGGGGTAGGTATTTTTTTACATTCGTACTTTTACATAGAAACTTATTTACCTTTGATACTAAATATAAATCAAAGCCAGAATGGTAAAATATTCACAGACTCAAGTTTCATATTAATGTATTTTTTTATTTCATTGGTTTTTCACATACCTATTCGGGTTCGTCGTCAAACGTGTTATTATCAAGATTTTATCGAAATATCTTGAAGCCTGAATCAGTTCAAAGGTTCTCAATTTTACAAAAATCTGGTTCTGGTCTTTGATAAAACACTTACCTACGAGCTACGTAAGCCGATTAATGCTTTTTTTTTTTTTTTCTTCTTTATTCGTTTTGGGGTTTTTATCTAAATAGATTTATGCTAACCCGTTAATTGTAAAATAAAGAATCGAATGGGCAACTAGGCTATTGGGTATTGGTATGCGAAGTACCGAAATAAATATTTTAGCTAGCTAGATAGGAGCACTCGTGTGTCTGTCTGTCTATCCGTCTGTCACAGCCAACTTGCTCCGAATCTAACGGTCCGATTAGTTGAAAATTGGTACACATATCAAATGAAAGGGCTTGTTGCGAGGATTTCAATTATTTTTTTAATAATTTCGAAATATTCAAAAGATATTTAAGATTTTTTTTGACAAATTTGACCATTCTGTTATCTCCGAAACTGCTGAGCATAAAATTATAAAAAAAAGTACAGAGAATGGTTCTTTACTCATAGATTAACTACGGGAAAACCTATAAGAAGTCTATGGTCTTAAAATAACATGGTAAATCTTTTAATATTGTGCGTACAAACTTACATTTGCAGTTGAAATGTATGGGGGAACATATTTTTTAACTACAATGTTAAGTTTGTCCTTGGTCGGCTTTTTCATTTCGTGCCTGTAGATATATTAATTATAACCGAAAAAGCATCAAACATCCGTTTAAAATACGAAAATGAACACTAACATAAATATGAGGCTTAGTATATTCCTTACTTCTCAACGTGGGTGCCACGGTTAATCCCAATCGTGAACCTTGACAATCGTAACAAACAACTGTAAGTTCTAATACCGGCATCAAACCGCAAGACCCAATCGGAATGTGGACCCCACCACATACACAATTGAGCCGTCACTTACATATGTACAATATGTATATGTAGACATACGGTTTTTCTAATTTACTATAGATATACTGTAATTCGCCTGTCCAGTATATGTGGAATAAGTAAATGCAAGTCTGTAGCCAAGTTCCTAAGTACGAAAATAAGTGGTTCTGGTAAACAGAGCAATGATACCAATGCCAGAAATAAAATAACCTAACTTAGCTCGCAAATACTTAATTTCTACTTACATATTATTATGTATTCCTATTATTAAATTCATTTAATGCAGACTAATTGGTTTGTCCATACATTTTTAGTTACAAAGGTCTTAAAACTATGTTAGTCATCATTTATAAAATTCTAAATACAATAATAATAAGATCACTCATGTCAAAAAAATCATAGTGTCATCTCGTCACGTGAAGCTGGATGAACCTACCCAGCACTGCAGACTCTGGCCTCTCCGAGATCATCCTTAGGACTCTGTTGGCGCTCCCCCGAATCCGGCGCATCAGAGAAGCTGTTTTCTTACGCATAATGGAGTAAAAGTCGTCGACTCTTGCGTCAGCAAACTTGCCGGACGCGCTGCAGAATCGAGGGAGCCTCACCAGAAGAGCGTTGTAGGCTCGCCGGGTGTAGGTGAACCTGAAGCGCTGGCGTTTTTGGCAGTAGGCCCTGAATAGTGTTACTTTTACGTCTACTGTACACCTTGCAAATATATGAACCAACATGTTACGAGTAGCACGCACTGACAAAGCTCTTCATTCGCGCTCGATATCTATTACAAAAAAGTAATTATGTTAATCAAAACCATTATGTATCTATCTATATGTAAACCAAAGGCTCATTAAAAGTTATTGACCACCTAAAAATACTGCGTAGCATAAAATATGCATAATATACAAAAAAGAAACCTTTTCAGATACCTAACCGCCGTAATATCGTAATCACTATAAAAGCCTACACGGGAATTATGTAAATATATCCGTTGAGTAAACATAAATTGAATTAATCGTGATCATCCATCAAAGTATCTTGGATTACATAAATTATTACTTATTCTTGTCTGAAAAAACCTCTCAACAAACATGGAGAAATATTTTAATGTCTTTCTTAATTTTGTCGTCGAAGACAATGACGAATTGCTGTTTAAAAATGTATCAAACAACATATTTAGTCATCTTCGTTACGTGTAGTAGATAGTAGATTACTTTATAAACATTATGCTGCGTAATGTTTAGAAAATACGATCTTTTTCACAAACAAAAGCCTAACAACAAAATTTGGTAAAGATATTTCAAGATTAGAAAAAGTTTCTAGTAAGAGCTACCTACATTTTTATACTTTATCTACTAATATAAACAGAATCGCAAAGGATGAAGATTTGAACCTATTTTTATTCAGGTCTTTGCCGATCAATATAACGTAACGAATTCCAATGAAATAAGTATTATAATCTGTACCTTAATTACGTAATACACGATCAATCAGAATCGTTTTGAAACAGATTGCTAATCCATTGCTTCATAAGTTCGAAAAACATCTGCCCAACAACGTAAATAACGCAATGAGTGTTGTTGAACTGTCAAAATGAAACATATTAGTCGTAATTGTTTACGAAAACGTGTTGCGTAATTAGTTAGCAGGATAGAATAAAATATCGTATTTGAGTTAGATCTCAAATGATCAAATGACGTAGGGTCTATAAAACGTAACTTACAAACATTCCCAAGTTAATTCTAACTCATATTATAAAAGCGAAAGTGAGTTTGTTTGTTACGCTTTCGCGCTAAAACGGCTACACTACATAAAATTGATTTTTTTTTTACTTTTTATCCCGGTAGTACATTCCCGTGGGATATATTCCGAACACCGCGCGGGCGAAGCCGCGAGCAAAAGCTAGACTTCTATAATTCTACTGCTACCAAACGAATGAACAAAAGTACCGAATGAATGAAGGCAAAATGCAGCTTTTTAAACAGAAAAAGCATGCCAATTTACTGACGCACCAACTTCCAGCATCCAAAGAGTAAGACGAAGTAACAAATTTAAAAGAATAACAGTTTTTAATTGCGTCCCTTTATTTTCGTTTCTATGAGTTCAGTTTTTTCGTACGAAATGAAAAAAGTTTCATTGTATTAACCCCCGGCGTCACATTTTAACAATACGCGACAAGGTCGCAAGCAATATGCCTTTCATTTTCCAGTTATTTTGTGATATTATTTTAATACACTTGTAACGTTATTTTGGCTCGATTTGTATTTGAATTTCTAACCTTTTAATGTTTCAATGTCTGCTTTTGATAGCGTTTTTTTATTCAAATAAAATATCAAAGCATTGAATTCTTGGAAACTCTTTATTCGAGTATTTGTTCAAATGAAATCACGTATGATTGTAAAGTTCTGAGAATTTATTTACCATTTTGTACCCAGACATAACGAAATCGTGTAACATAAAACGTTTAAAGGGTCATGTTAACGTACATATCTGTGAAATAAATATTTGTTACATATTTTTATATATAACAATCAAAAACTTTTTCAATCGTATTAATTTCACAATAATTCTCCATCGACTTAACAGTATGATTTTATTTCAAGGGCCGAAAATAAAACTTTATATAGCCCTTCGAAGTTCTTCCTCGTTTTCAATAAAAAGTCCAATTTGGTAGAGTCACCGACGGCAACTCGACAGTGAAGGAAAACTGACACATCGTTACGTGACGACACGATTCGTCTAGCAGGTATATTACACTGGATGGAAGAAAACGAAGCAAAGGGAAGGAATGGCTCCTACTATTGCTTTTGTTCGCATAAATGTCTGTTACTTTGTCTTTTGTATAGATAGCTATAAGAGATTAGCTTTAAATCAAATAAATTTAAAAGTTGTCAGTTGTTTAATTGCTACGGCTATCGATGAGTTTAACTTCCAAACTAACAAGACTTCTCGAGTATATCGGAAGAAATTTCGAGCTTTTCCTAACACGAGTGACGAAAGGCCAAGTAAAGCTAAATAAAAAAGTCCCAAAAATCATAGCATAAGTAAGACGCCCGAGCAAGTTTGACACACCTAACAAAATAAACAGTTATTAAAACATATTTATCTTCGTAATTGTTACAATATTATACGTAGCTCAATCTGTGTATTACCGAGACCTAAATTGCTTTTTTCTCTACGTAATAGCAAGAGCTCCAAAACCAGGGATTACGCAAAGGCGACCTTTGGCTCTGGGCGGTTTTTCCGCCCCAGCTCTTTGGGCGGGCGGGGCCTTGCTTTAGACGTTTTTCTTCCCTTTGCGAAGAAAACATAGCACTTCTTTGTAGCAAAGAGAATAATTTTTTCGTCGGTTTCAGTTTACATAATTAACAGAGCAATTTTATAATTTTCTGTAACAACACGATTTGAATTTGAATATTTCTTGTCTGTTATTTTGATATACATTTACATAATTATTATTCAGCCAACATAATGCTAACGAACGTTGAAATATTTTCGTGTAATTATTTTAATTATGAGAGTATCAAATGAATTTCCCAAAAACATGTAATGCCCGGGTTATACGAGGCCAGATTTTGAAACTAGGGTAGCAAGAAAGCGCTAGTAAGCTAGCAAGCTTCATTTCTAGGCTAGAAAGCTACGATAAACGTCAACGCAGCCTCCGTGCAGCTACTTCAGCGTGACGTCATCATCATCGTCGGGGTCACCAATGTAGGGGTATGAGGAACAGGGTGTAAGGTTCACTCATCCGCCATAGAAAAGGGAGGATCCTCCGACCAGACCGGTATCCTGACCACCAGCATGCAGCGAACGCGCATTCCTGGTCATCACCCTCAGCCACCCCCGAGTATGAACATCAAAGACCTGACGTCACACAACATCCTGACGTCACTCAAATCCTGCAACGCGCAATTAGAGTTTACTGCGCGGTGGACATATATACAAGCTCAAGACTTCAACCTCTGGGCAATTGCCCGCCAGACCCCTAAAAAGCTAGGATAGTTTTATAGAATGGGTTTCTATTTTTGAAGTAGTAGCCCCCCACCACCGATTCTACTATGCTAGCTTGTGTACTAGCCTCGTGTGGCTAGCGATAGTACTCAAACGGATCATTTTAGTCTACGGACTAAATCACCGCAATGCTATTGGCTTCAAATGAACTAGCATCGTGTAAACAGCACTAACTTGTGCCAAGCCAGGATAGTATACAGAGGTTATAAGGAACATAAGGGAGTTATGAAGTTACCTGTACCCTAATTGAGTAATAGACGATCAATCAGAATCTGAATCGTTTTGAAACAGATTGCGAATCCATTGCTCCATAAGTTCGAAATAAAAATCTGCTCAGCAACGTAAATAACGCAATGAATGTTGTTGAACTTTGAAAATGAAACAGATTAGTCGTAATCGTTTACGAAAATGTGTTACGTAATTAGATAGCTGATCTTCTGAACGCCTGGGGTGATTTTTGTATTTTAATAAAACAGACATAATAATGATTACTTTAGTTTTTTAGTCATCAGCCTTGCCTTATTTCGACACATTGCGTACTTATAATAATAATAAAGGTAGATAAAACAAATCCGACTTCCAAGAAAAAGTTATTCCATCTTTAATAAGGAAAAAAAGTTGGCCACATTCCCACTCCAATCTATTCGTACCATGCCTAAAACTGTGGAAATTGTCTTCCTACGCAAAAAGAATTACATTTCAAGCTTTTATAGAACACGAAAACAACGAAGAAATCCACATTCGTCGGCCTCGAGGCTCAGTTAGAGTCGATTTACACATTACCCGGGCAATTATATATGCGGACTCCGAAATGAAACAGTATGCTTACTTTACATAAAGTGTGCTGTTCTGAAGGGTCTATGCGATAAATATTCCTGACATTATTTTGGGCCTATGAAATTTCAAAGTACCTAAGCTACTTATTGTCGCCGAATTCTAAGTACTAGGTTGGTTACGTAAACCAGTAAACGTCTTACGTAAACTGAAACTAAACGTGTATTTGTAACGAAGCCTATATTGATAAACCATTACACAAACAACCTACTAACAGTTTCAACAAGGTCAAAAGTCAAAATTAATTTACAGTATCAGGTGTCCCGTAAGCAAATATGCTTTAGAAATTGATCGCTTGCGACCTTGCGTGGGCCAATGTGTGTCGGCTCTTATTCGCCAGTGATTCTGTCACCAGTTCGGTTGCTGTTATTACGCGCAGACAGCGGTTGGCATTAATCTCTTGAACAAACATAAGGCTGTGTTGCCATCTGCCAGTCGCTTTATGTCAAATAGTAGAAAGTACCTCGCTGATGGAGTGTTTGCATTTGAAGGGCATCGGCGTCGACTAATTGATTTAATTTCGCGTTGAATACTTTTTCGTCGGTTTTATATTGTGCATGTTTTTGTTGATAAAGGTATTACGGAAAAGTAATCTGGGATGAACAGGAGAGCTGATTGAACGTAGTTAAGCGGAAAGGATCCAACCCACACTATGGGAGAAAATGAGTTATGTATACCAAAACACTATTTGTACTTAAAACTTTAATATCACAAAAACAATCCCAACGCATCATGTCATTATGACCATACGTTATCAACCCGTATGTATGGCAGGTCATACGATCACATAACACGATCTGATCTTAAAACTTGAATATCTGAAAACTAACTCTGTGTGGGTTGGATCCTTTCTGCTTAACTACGTCCAATTATAAATGGAGACTGGACTGTTCGGTTTTATTGTGATTGGATCTGGCCATGACTTGTTGTATAAACACGTAATAAAATGTATGTATTTACTAAGAAATATAGAACGAAAAAGAGGTTTTATATTTATATACGCTTTAAGTAACTGACAATCCAGTAATGATTAATTACAGCTTATGTAATCGTTAAAGTCCATATATTGAACAAAAAACAGGCCATAAAGATGATTCGTTTCGTCCTGAATATAATTCATTAATATTAGAACGCTCAGCTGCCACATCTAGCATTACCAACCATAACAAAATCAATTTCGTTCCAACAACCAATGCTTCTTTATTAACGCATCAAAAACCAGCTATTGGTACACCAACAATGGAACGATAAACATTAGCGGATAAAAAACCCCGATTGAGCATGCTTCTCCCCTCGAACATTCGCAAGTTGTCATCCGTGACGTATGATATGGCGGCAAAGCTGTTGCCTCGGTCGGGGTGCACGGCGCCACGACTGGAACACAAAGTAGTTAGGTACAGAAGGTCAAGTTCATACAGCTAGCGAAAACGGTAACACGCACACATAAACGCGTACGTGAGATCTTGAGATCTCACTCCAACAAGCGCACTCGCGATTTTCAATTGTTTGAACAATTGAAAATCGCGAGTGCGTTTGCCTTCGCTGATCGTGGACCTCAAATATTTGCTGATTATGTTGCCACAGAGTAGAAATATACAGTAAAACCAAATTCCAGTCGGAAAGTGCTTGAGTGCGTCTTACAGCGTTTTCGCTCATTCTATGGCGCTGACCTTCTGTACCTGTCTTTTCTGTGGCTGGGGTGCCCGACGCCCGGGTGTCTATTATTTATCATAACCCATCAATTTGTTTCGGTGACTGATGAATGCGAACACCGCAGACCGCAAGCTATACGCCAGATAATCGAGCGTTTAATTGTGCTCCCCGCTTTATACGAGCACAACGTGACGCTCGCAATATGGTGTGACCAGAATGCGGTATTATTTAAAAATTGTATATATACTTTTCCTGAAAGCTCGTATTGCTACTTTTTATGCGAAATGAGAAAAATACAGATTTATTCACTTAGATAATTATACCATAGGCGCGCATTTTATGTACTTAATGATTTAGTGTAATTGTGTTTAATTTTATTATAAAAGTTGGAGCAGAATGGCCCTTGAGTGAAGACCGTGTAGTACCTTAGCGTAGGGCTTTAACGTTTTCTTAAATCGACCGATCGTTTTGTGAAGAGTTTTAGCCCTTTAAACCTTTTCCAGTGAGGCTTGAAGCCATCACTTTTGGCATACCAACTTGTAATTCAGTATTGTTAAAAAAATATGAAAACATGAACAAGTAAAAGGGACATAAATGAGCACATACCCGTACACCGCACGGGTACGTACACATTGAGAATACATACCCGTCACTCAATCACCCAGGCTTCAATAGCATCCCTCATTCAATCACCGTATTCCAAGTACTATAATTATGTGGAATTTGGTAGCAAGCGGCCCAATTCCAAAGTTAGCGAGCACAAATCTGCGAGCCAAAGTTAATTCGTAATAAGTGCAAACAAACGTTTTCCTACGAATCGAGTTTGCGGTTTTGCACATCCTCTCCCGATCCGAATTTTCATGTATACCATAAACGTAACAGTAGATCAATGTTTTTAAAGTAATCCTATAAAAATACGCCGTTACATTTTACCGCTACATAACTTGGTACTGTTGAATTTTAATTTTGGTAACTGACAAACTTTTTCGTTGTTAAACTGCGATGGTCATTAAACTTTTGAAAAACCGCCTGGGAGGTATGCAGCGACCTCTAAAGGCTCTAATAGGATTGGGGAAGTCTTGACAAGTGATATTTATTAGCACACCCATATTGTTGTAAGTGATATATGTGCTCCCATTATAGCACTACCTCTACACCTGACATGGAATTTCATTTACAGAAGAAGGCCCATATTGCCGTTCTACTTGCTAATTTTGTTAGGCGATGAATCATGTTTATGAGACAGCCACATTTTTGTGCGTGTAACTCCGTGCTCTATAAAACTGATTTATTTATTTATCATTTAGGCAAATAGGTTGTGTGATGCCTGTGTATGGACAGGTTTTTGTGGCGTGTTTGCTATTTTTCATGTTTTATAAGCATATGAATAATGGTTTGAGATTTCTTGTATTAACGATATTTTCATTTTGCATAAGTTTTATAATAGCCAGATAGTGTTTCTATGCTTCTCCTTACCTCTATAGAGAAAAGGCGTGAATTTATACATGTATGTAGTGAATTTTGCATCAATATAATTAACTTCATATCTACACAAACGCCTCGCCAACATGACGTGCACCAAGTATCAACGCGTTGAACGTTGCGCCCGTATTTAAGAGCGTTTATCCTAAAAGTTCAACCAACCAGTTTTTGTGGCAACCTCGCAAATAGCTGTCAAATATTTACCTGTTTTGATAAATTTTGCAATATTCCTGTATGGAAATATGAAATGTGGCTAACTAGTGCACTAAAATATTAATTATGTAATTTCTTATTTCCATACAGTAATATTGCCAAATTAATGAAAACAGCGAACTATTTAATATCTATTTGCGACGCTGCCCACTTTCAGAATAAATGCTCTTAAGGCACAACGTTCAATGCGTTGATAAGTACCACGCCCACTTTTGATGATGTGTTCATTTATGAATGGCAAACGATTAATGCCGGCAATAAATTTTCCCGTGACCACGCCCGATTTTAACGAGAAATAATGCGTTTATTAAGCGTGGGTGTGGCTGTTGCGTGGTTCATAGCACCATGGCACAGAAGAAACCACTGACCAACCAACTCTCTTCAGGTGGGTGTCGTAAAAAGTTTATATGAACAACACCCTAGATAACCAAATATTATTAAACTACTGTTTTCTAGAAGAGCGGTGGCCGCCACATACTGCCCGGCCCGCAATTTCCCGACGCATGACGTCACTGAAACGTTGTTTATGATAGTAAGTTAGTGCGTTTTCGTAGACAGCGTTTTTTAACCCGCTGCCATCATTTTCATGACAGCCGTCAGCGGACCTTAAGATGCAGATATATGCCAGTGACCTTGAGTGGTTAGCTTGCGTGTTCTGTACTGAGCTCACGCAACGCATCGTACGTCCAGCCAGTAATAGGACGGGCCCATCAAGGGGCGCTATCCCAAATTAGACGCATTATTAATTTATTATACTTAAAACAAAAGGTTTTTTTATTAAAACACGTTTTTGTAAAATTTACAGTTTTTTATCCGCGTTAGACATAACTTTAAAAATTAATTTCGCTATGTAATATAAACATAATTTAAAATATTCAAGTTATTAAATGCTCTAATTTAACATTGATTTTTTCCAAATCATTAACACTACTTGATTAGACGTGATATTCAGTATAAAATCATTAAAAGTCAGTTATCGTCGCCTTAAGTGACGGCCACCGCTCTTCTAGCTTTAGACAGTACAACCGCTCATTGATTTTTTAATAAAATTGAGTGGAAATAGCCGACAGCGTTCTCTCTAATATCGCCAATTATTTACTAAATTGTGGAGATAAAAGCTATTTATAAGTGGCAGTCTTTGAGAGGCTCATACCCAAAAGTGAACGTTCACTGACTAAAACACGGTTGTAATACACTTAATCCACTTTTAACACAAATATAACACCTGTCTAAACTCTCGACGCTCCCTGAAAACCACTCGCTTGTAACAGAATGAATTATCCCGGTATGTAAGAGAATGAACACAAACATAATGTTATTTGTAGATTTTCTTCGCGAAACACATAGGTAACATTTGTATCGTAACATTCATAACGATACGTAAGGTGGGTATTTCATTGACTCAGGCGTGACTTTGCGGAAATCCATTATAAAATACAATAGACGTCGTATATTTAGTAACCTAATCCGCTTAACTGTTCATAAAGAGTCATAAAGTACCCTGTAAGAAATCACTGTTGCTGCGATTGTTCGCAGGCCCTTATCGCGCTGATAACGATACTAGCCGAGGTGGACCTAGCAGTATTCCTATATAAGTGGGGTTGTCGGGCGGTGTGGCTCACACTGAGTTCGGCGCTTTACGTGGCTACACGTCGTGTCCGGGTTCGCAACAAGTCAATCGTCATCCTGAGGATGCCGAGGTTGAGAGGTGAAACACGTGTCGATTTCTTACAGGGTTCTTTATAACTCTTTAAGAACAGTTATGCGGATTACGTTACTAAATATACATACGTCGTCTATTGTTTTTTTAGGCGAGTAAATTAACTTTAAAATAGCTGAACTTATGGTATAGTAAATACGTACCGACGTTACTCAGCATGCTTATCCTATATGGATTCCCAGGTCAAGCAATGTTCCTGATGTTCAATGTTGTGTCAGAAATCAATAAGAATACGGTGTTTGGCATTGTACACTTAAAAATTTTCTTCGTCAACGTATATTGGCCCTCTGCTGGGCAAAGCTTTCCCCAATATTTTTCCAATCTTTTATGTTTTGTCATTTCATAGGCCTGCCTTGAATCGGCGATGACGCCCGTCCTCAGGTAACCACTGTGTGACGATCGTGACCCATCTAAGCTTGTAAACCAATTTAGAATAGAAAAAAGATTAGATTTTTTTATATGTTTGTTTGTTTGTTACGCTTTCACGCTAAAACGGCTGAACGGATTTGGACGAAATTTAGCACATAGGTTGACCATGACCTGGGTTAGGATATAGGATCCTTTTTATCCCTATATTCCCACGGGATCGAGACTTATGCGGGTGAAACCGCGGGGCACAGCCAGTCTGATAACAAAATAAAAAGGTAATAATGGAACATATTAACTTCCTAGTTAATATTAATGTCTAGTGACTGCCTCGTCGGTCTAGTTGTCACACGCCCTACTGCTGAGCATGACGTCCTGGGTTTGATTCCCGGGTCGGGCAAAGTGTTACTGGGTTTTTCCATATGGAATTGCTCGGTAGCAGCCCGGAGTCTGGATTTGGGCGAAAGAAAATCATATACTGAAATATTTTGCTATGTGTACCTGGTAAGACACTAATATCTGAAATAATGTAATCTAAATTTAATTTAATGTAATTTAATTTTAATTGTAATAATAAAATGTAATTTAATTTTAATTATAAGAAGGGGGGGGGGCAATCATAGGGCATCATATTTGTATAGTTAGTTAATAGTTTATATATATTTTAGTGTTAGCTTGTATATTATAATTAAGATTTTAACTGAGTAAATAAATAAAACTATACATTTTAATTTAATTTATTATGATGTAATATTTTAACAACAATGCATTGTAATATTGCTATGGGTAAATACCTAATATAATCTTCCTAAAACTTAAGTGAGCTGAAATCATACGAAGACACGTAGATCTTTGATAAGTATTACTTATACGAAAGTTGTAGGTACGCTCTCGCTAACTTACTAAAAGGTTTGAGTGCGTACTTTGTTTAGCCTGGATTACCTACCTATATGAAAGTCAGACTTCTGAACCTAATTATTTGAATAAGTTGCATGGTCTGTTTCTTGAAGATAATCTGGTTTTGATTTAAATGTTGATTCTGAGACGGTTTTTTAATGTATGTTTGTTAAGCTAGGTAATATTATTATAGCTAGGAATCGACTTATCTCTGTCTTAAAAAAATCTCCATAAAAATAATGGTCGACCCTGAAGAATCACAATCACACGGAATAATTCAAAACATAAACTTTTATATTTTTGTACACCTCAATTAAAACAGAAAAACATACTGTAAAAAAAAGAACAGCGCCGGGGAGCATCTAATTAATTCTTCACAATAGTTGTAATTACATGCACTACAAGTGACATTTAATTAAAAATTAAGTTTTTCTTTTTATTTAGCGACTGAATGGTCCGCGAAGTCAAATAAATTAACACAATGAACGAAGTTCAATTACATTATGTGTTTAATATGTCGTTATATAGCTATATTTTTGTAATGAATCAATCGGTCATTGCTCAGTCATCAGTTGGCTTCCAGTGTAACTAGATATGGATGAATGTCATGTGATGATGATGATGATTTATTCAAACTAGGCTGACAATCAGCACTTTTTGAAAGTCCCCCAAAACGCACGCCCTTCACCGATTCCTAGTGCTCTAGCTGGGAAAAAGGAGGGGCGCAACAAAGTCCCCAGCTACACAGTTGTTAAGTTATTATTAAAAACTATACGCAAGACGATGGAACAACCCAATTACTAGGCCACCCCGAATAAGGTTAGACCAGTTGTCAGACTCTCAGGCTTCTAATAAACTATTTGATACCATATTATTTCATTGACAACCGGAATCGACCGTCTCATCAGGCACAAAGGGATTTCAGTGTGTTTATTGCGGTCACCCATTCGATAAACGCAGCTTAACCTCGCAAATCTATAAAGCCGATTTTCTATAGTTACTAATCTGTATGTAATGTGGAATAATCTCGTGTTAATTTGCAACAAAGTTAAATAAGTTATTTTAAACATATCAGTAGCAGTCCCAGCAGATATTAATTTCCTCTTTGATTAAATTTTCGCTAATTGGGTTTATAGGTTGTACCTACCCGTAAATCCAATTAACAACTAGGGCGTTTGACCTACTAATACTTTTACAAAACAAATGGATTTTACGAGTTGATTAATCGGGCTATTTATACATTTAAAAATCAAATGTAAGTTAGCAACAGATTGATTGATCTATACTACTTAGTGTCACGATGGTAATCCAGCCTTGAATTTAGATAATAATTAATTTAATTGACCTATTTAAAGCTACTTTTTCAAAATTTTACCATGTTAATGCTTGTGGCGGCATCTACATCGCCACATGCGAGCTACGCATCAAAGACCCGACGTCACACAAATCCTGCATCGCGCAATTAGAGTTTACCGCTCGAACGACATTTATTAGACTATCCGACATCAATCGTTGGGCAGTGGCCCGCCAGACACGACACCCGTCGGTCCTCCCTTTTATATAGAAGATGAGTGCATTTTACACCCTGTTCCTCATACCTCTACAGGCAGAATATGAGAATGATCCCAACAAAATAGATACAGCAATTTCTTCTTTTTTTTTTTATCATATCATTCAATCCATTATTTTTGAGTCTGTGCGTTTTAGAGACTCGTCCAACCGCTGTTTCTATTATTATCTGTGAAGTAAAATGGCGGCGCGTCATGGCAACAGCTCATCGTTTGATGTTGTGATGCTTACTCCCGCGGTGCATTTTGAAATTGACCGCTATATTTATGATATTATTTATTGCTTTTGATAAAGTCCTAATTTCTTGTTTCTCTTGTTTCCAGGAACAATCACACAAATCGTACCGTCCGCTGACGGTGCTGACCTTCCGATGGAACTACGCCATCCATGGTCTGCAGCCGGCTGGCTACCACCTCATCAACTTGCTGCTACATGCTCTCGTGTCATTGCTGTATTACAGGTATAGTGAATTCTATAACTATACGTATAATAAAATAGCAACTTATAATTTTTATCATTTGTCTGGATGTAGGTATGTTCCGGATTGGCGCAAAAAAAGCTGTACGGATTTGGTTAAAATTTGGCTCATAGATACTTTATAACCAGGATTAACACATAGGGTATTTTTAATCCCAGTAGTACGTTTCGGTGGGATAATTTGCGAAAACCACGCGGACGAAGCCTCAGGCAAAAGCTAGTACTTTATGATTGTCTTATATAAGGCCATCTGCACCCTTATTGCTTGAATAATTCACAAATATAATTCACTTCATTTTGACAATAAAACATAAATCATGGCTTCATATAATAAGTTTGAAAAACTTCGTCTACTTGACATTGTAAACCACACAATGAATATTATTGAATTCATAAAAAATAAAAGATATTGTGTTTGTGAATGTGTTGCGTACATAAATATAAGGTTGCGCAGTTAGACTGTGTGTATTAGACTGCGAACACCGTAGAAACTGGTTTTGTCGACGGAAGAATAGACAAAATGACGGATAAACACTCACAATCTGTCATTTTGCATACTTAATGCCGAGTGTTGTGAAGAGATAAGATGGCAGGGGCTGTGATTGAGAGGACATAACAATGAATTATAAATAAAATACCTACATAAGTACATTAATAGATAGATTGGCAGACATAATAATCAAATTATTCTGTACCAACTTGAATAATAAAATTATAACATACACAAACAAAACACACTCTAACATCTACATACATCAGTATTTTCCGGATCCCTTTTATAATTTGTTCATATCTCATCATCCCTTAATGTATTTTATAAAACCAGCGGTAGGGAGCATGGCGGCATTCCATACAACAGAGCATACATAATATGAATATGCAATTAAAACCCATGCAACCTTAAATTAATGTAACAACTAATTACGTACCGCCGAGTTTCCCTAATTTTCATAACAACACGAACTTACTTTTTGTTCTATAAAATAACATAATATCACGCCTGTAATTCTCAAAGGGTTAGATAGAGGTTTGCACCTATATTTCGCCAGTTATGTTTAAGTCCCATGTAATGGGTGCGAGCTAATTGCCATCAACTGGGCTCAATTCCAGACACTGCTGCACTGGGCTGCTGAGAAATCCCAGATGAAAAAACCCAATTACAGTTTTCCCGACCCGGGATTTGAACCCAGAACCTCATGCTCAGCAATAACGCTTGCGATCACTAGACCACTAACACTTTTTGTTCTATAGTGGGAACAAATTCCAACTTTTGATTGTATAACGGAAAATCGGCAGCGAGGCCAAACTCAGGTCCCGTAAAACTCCAATGACTTTAACGCCTAAATGGAATTGATTAAAGAACGCAGGAAGGCTTAATTGGATGAGAAGGCCTTTCAAATCTCTAGTGCTTGTGAGAATGAATTATTATTTCATATTTATCTACCCTTAGGTGGATGGAAACCGTTTTAATTGAAGAAGGCGCTGTATTCTTGTGTTTACTGAAATTGTAAATGGTTTTATAGGCCGTGGCTGAGTATTACTCATTTTATCTTTGATAGTTAATCTTATAAGGCAGTGCTAGAGGGCTTTATTCTCTGCAGATAAGTAAAAATTGTATTTATTTATTTTCTTTATTCTATTCCACCTGCATTCGTTTCGTATAAAAAAATCAAGTAATCGTAGAATCAGAACACTCTTGTTAATATTTCAGTCATTTCATACTAAGGGTCGATCAATACAAACATTTACAGAAAGTATATCCCTAAGTAGTTTATAACAACCGTCCCTCACGATAACATAGCATAACATTGATTAATATGAAAGCCCAATCAGATCTGACCGGCGTTGTTAACTCGTACTTAATTGTTAATTGAATAGCAAAACTTTTAATTGTTAGGACTCAATAATCCACTGTTTGAGCCGAAGTAGGCGTGGTTATTTAATTATTCAGTACAATATACCCCTGATCGGGTGGTTGAGGGTTGTTTACGCCACCAAAGAGTGAATTTTAATTTATTTTTGGGCGGTAAAATTGAGTTAACGCGTCGCAGTGTGGTAAAGAAAGGGTGAGTGCTGTGAATCCCGGCCGTGTCGAGGGTTTTATTTTGCAAGTCTGCTCGTTATCGTCACACACAAATTGCACACACTACCGTATACTGACGTACGATTCTGATTGATACAGAGAAATGCTGGCAAAAATAATTGTTCCAGGCTTGTATCTCTTTTTCAGAATATTAAAATTAAGAATATTTTTCTTTGACACATTGAAATGTAAATTGTAAACATTGAAAGAAATTTGCAGAATAAATGAGAAGTGTATATATTACGTAGATACTTTACATTTCGATCGCTATGACCTAAATCCCTTGTTGGATTAACTGAGAACCAAAGAAACAAACGAGCTCCAATTAAGTTGGCATGAAAGTTACGAGTAACTGTAGCACTAAAATACATAATTAATGAATGTAAACGATCTCGGAATGTTCATTTGATTTGGTTGTTATTGCTTTTAAAATAGGAGTGTAATAGGATGCCAGTGCTGTTGCCATTAATAAGTAGTTACGATTTGGGTCGGGCTGCAGCGGCCGCACGGAGGCGTGGGGGCCACCAACTGCTCCAGTTAAGCCAGTTTTAATCAGGCACCCGTGCGCCCGATCCCCTTAGTTACTGCTAATTACGGATACTTGCTGTCCACCGCCAACTTAGCCGGGCTTATGCTCAATATCCAATTTGCCAGCATAATCCTATTAACGATTTTCGAGCTCTCATTATTATTCTAGTCCGCCGGACTTGTTACAGAACATCGCTGCGGTTCCCATTTGTACATATGTATTTACAACTTCCCTTTGATAGCAAACCCATGTAAACCGTTACGATTCGATAACAAAGTTCAAGTGAAAGGAAAACTTTGAGATCAAGTCCACAGCGGTTCCGTATTTTGAGAAGGTTCGCTTTTGTATGAAACTATTCCATACAAGAGCACCTTTAGAAAATACTGGACCGCACGTGAAAGCCATAACTAAATATTGGCGTACACTAGAATTGCTCCATCCCAAATGTGCCGACATTCCAAAAATATTCGACCGTTCTTTAGATTGCGTCTGGACGGTAAATATCGACGGTATGTCTATCCATTTGGGCTTACTGCGGGTAGTGGGAACGGAGCACTACTGCCTATTTCCCTTAACGGTGTTCTGGAGGTGTTAAAATTCACACGCAAATGACGCATTCAGAGCCGACAATAACATGGTAACGAAGCTCGAACATCATTCTAATCCGCTGAAGTTCTGACTCGGAGCGAGGCCATTCGACTGTGTTCAATGCAGGTACAAACGTAACTCGACGAGACATGTATTGGTAGTAGGCAATACGAGTACCTCGCAAATCGTAGGCAATATACGCATGACGACAACAACTTGTTTACGACACTCAAAAGTTTTTAATGTACTGCGCTCACTCCAATCATATTAGAGTATCAAGCGGAAATTTTAGGCTCCCACATTATTTGCAACTCGAAAATGTTCAGCTTCAAACTTATAATGGAATTACTTTCGAATTCATGGCTCGCTGCTGTTTGCAACCCTAATTTGAAAGTAATGCATGTTGTAATACAATACTTCTTGCGTTTACCTGCGTTGCAGACCCTGTCCGACAACAGCTTTGTATAAACAAAATGGCTGAAATAGATAAAACTTATTCTACAGGGAAACACGAGAACACTGCAATTACCCAGAAAAACAGTAGGTAGAGTTAATAACGTTAATATTAATTAATGAAATATTCCTGAAAGTTAGATATAACCGTTAAACTCTCGCCGGAATAATAATCAAAGCAACTTGAGCCAAAGTAACAGAATAGGCAAACAAGAGAATTTGTTACGTAAGACACGAAGGCTGTTTGGGCCGTTCATAACGTAATGGAGCGGGAGAGGCGCCGGAGAGCTCGAAACTTTTTACCGCGGAGTTAAATTAGTTTTTCATAGTACCCGCACTCCTCCTGTCATATAGTTACTTACGAGGCTTTGTCTTATCCTCGCGTGCACTAATTAATTACATTCAGTAATTAATTTACTCGTAATGTGAGTGTACCGTTATTCAGGAATAATGAAGCCATTTATTAATTAAAACTCCCTAGATGCGTTATTACGGTTTGAGTGAGGTGGCGTCGCTTCGTGCCCATAATGTATCTGTGGTTCAATGAAAAACGAATCGTACGGGAGTGAGCATTGCGTATGGTAGCAAAAATGTAATCAAACAGATGGAAGGACAAAAAAAGTTATCCTAACAGCGCCCCCTATTTGGCAAAACCGTAAAAAACCTAAACGTTAGGTACGTTTCGCTGTTGTACACATTTGCATACGCATATTTGGTTTTACTCAGTTTTATTAACTCAACGATTTAGTATAAAGACTTGTACTGCAAGCTTTAGTCCTTTTTAGATAAAGACTGTCTAGCTTATAGTTAGTCAAACTCAAACTCAAAGCATTTAATTCAAATAAACCAATTACAGGCACTTTTGAATTGTCAAGGGGTCGGTCAGTCAGAAAGATGAAGCTAGTTGCCCATTCCAAAGCGTAGTAGGTACCTATGCAGAAGAACGGGCAAGAAACTCCACGGACACTCTTTTAAATAAAATAATAATAAAAAATAGTGCTAATAGTTTTCTCAAGAATTAGTTTCCTCGCCCTTTTAGAAAATATGCCAAAACGTATCCATTTCAGACCATTGTCGTGGTCGTTAGAACTTTATACATATATCCACAGTCGTAACAAGTTCCTTTATCAAATATATCTTACCTCGGAAGTATGCAATTTATCTGAGCCCGCCACCAAGATAATTCAGACATTTGAAGTAAGCACGTGACGTCAGAACCGTCCGCCGTTAACCTGTAACCGCTCCCAACCACACAACACACACATAAATCGCCCACGAAGATAAAACAAAAGAGCGCAATAAATAGAAAAATATAGGAGCAGTAAAAGTTATATGACAAGACGGAAACTGCTGTGACGATTTGCGATCCCTCGAGTTCCATTACTGGTACAAACCCTTTATTGCTTCCGTATTTTTCTCGTGTTACATGGTACAGGCTGTTTGGTGACATCGCCAATGAATACATTATGTCTATTTGATTGATTGCTCTGTGGTTACACGGAGCGTTTGGCAGGACCCACCCCTGATACCAATTAGGCCAATATGTGAGTCGGTCGATCCGTGATTGTTGAGGGTTCCGGCTACGATGACGAATGGCGCTTAATTATCGGCGATACTTCGTCATTTGCTTCCGTCATGTTTGATAATTTTGGGATAAAAGGATGGGAGATGTTCTACTGCCTTCACAGGTTATTGTTGGCATGCCATGTAGTTATGTTGTGAGTAACAACAGTCGTTGTTTTTAAGGGTTCTGTACCTCAAAAGGAAAAACGGAACCCTTATAGGATCACTTCGTCGTCCGTTTGTCTGTCTGTCTGTAAAGACCCTTTTTCTCAGGAACGCGTGGAGGTATCAAGTTGAAATTAATATCAAATACGTAAATCTACCGTCCCTTAGAGTTTAAAAAAAAATCAAGCTTCTAAGTCATCGCAATAAAAAAATACGGCCATTTATGCGATATTTTTGATACTCGCAAATAAATCAAAACCTATATAAGGTACTTTCCGTTGACCTAAATCATGAAATTTGGCAAGAAGCAGGCTCTCACAGCACAAGTAAAGGAAAAAGTCCGAAAGTCCTTAATTCTTAGTTTTATCACTTATCCAAATATTTTATTGCGATAACAAACTTTCATTTGCAGTCGGAATATTGACCGTGACATATTATATCGATGTATGGGAGAACATGTTTTTCAACTACAATGTTGTTTGTGTTTTTTTACAAAACATGACATATCTATTTCCATCTCTTTCAAAATTCTATTCGTACCCTCTTTCTGAGAATGATAAAGGTGACTTACAGCCCGATATTTCTACAAAATCTTAGGTATATTTGTAGTTATTTTTCTATATTTATACGATATTTTTCCATCTGGGTTCGGGAGTAAGATAAACGAGGCGTTACTCCAACACTTCATTTGTCATAGGCGGCTGAAGGGTGTGCGTGAAAGTGATGAACACTCACTTTTTCGCAGTATCTGTCGTTAATTTGAATTTGTGTCTTACCACCAACAGTGACAAATCACGTGCGGCATCATTTTTCAAAATATTTAGAGTAATTTGCGGAAAAAATAACGGGATATTTTATGCTTGTTTATTTTTGAGGTACCATCGCGGACACTGGCGCCTGACGGGTGGTCAGGCGCCAGTGTCCGCGATTGTACCTATACAAATTTTGCCTAAATTGCCTCGTTGGTCTAGTAGTCGCAAGCACTGCTGCTGAGCACGGGGTCCTGCGTTCGATTCCCTGGTTGGACAAAGTGGTATTAGGTTTTTCCATTAGGAATTTCTCGGGTTAATAGCAATACGGTCGCCATCTATGACATGGGACTTAAAGCATAATTGGTGAAACGTGGGTGTTCTAAGGTACACCTCTGCCTTACCCTTTAGGGGTTACAAGCGTGATGTTATGTTCTGTTTATATCCGGAAATCGTCATAATAATGTAGGTTGAATACAAAATTAAACATTTTCTCTATGATATTAAAGAAAAGACCCTATAATATTAGGAAACGCTTTTCAGGCTATTTCTCATACATACAAAGTCGGTATGTACGAAATTTGTGCTCACTCCAAGTTGGCGATTTCAGTCTGTTTAGTCCAAGTTTCAACACTATTTTAGTCTTTACCGTGAACCAGTAGCCATTTTGATTACCTTAGAAAGTACACACAGGGCTAACAACCCAGGCCAGGAAGCTGGTTCTTAAGAAACTGGTCTCGTTTTTTTTTGTTTTGTGACAATTTTTTTGGTTGCCATAATTATTGTTTTATAATTTATGTTTGCATGGTATTTTACATTTTTTTTATCTTAATAATTCGTAATTTAAATTGAATTGCATGTTTTTTTAATAATAATATTTGAACATCGTTATTTTGTAATATTTGTGCTTATTGTAATGTTTCATGTTGGATAAAGTGTAGTATGCAACTCTTGAATAAAACGGATTTATATCGAGGGCCATGAATTACTCGCGTCGCTCAGGATTCTAACACAATGTAGATTGTTACTGAATAAATTGAATTCAATTGAATTGAATGCTCCAGGCCAACAGACTTTTGGCGGCATCTACATTGCCAGATGCGAACTACGCATCAAAAACGTCACACAAAATCCTGCCGTCACAGTCAGTTGGCCTGGAGCGTTCGAGAACACATCAATCGTTGTACAGTTGCACGCCAGCCACGACACCCGTCTGGTCGGAGGATCCTCCCTTTTCTATAGAGGATGAATGAACTTTACACCCTGTTCCTCATACCTCAAATTTCTTTTTTAAGCTAAAAAAAACAAAAGCGACATAGACATTGTACTGCATTGCAATATCCCTCTCCCATGCTTAGTGTTATCTTATTAAATGGCTCTCAATACTATGAAAAGCCAGCCTATCATAAGAAAAAACATCACCTTTGTACGTATTTTTCGGTATAAAGAATTCATTCTCATAAAGAACACAAGACAGTTCACTTAATATATGAGATATACAAACAAATCATGCAGTTACAAGGTGACAAAGACTCCGTGAGTCGATAAGAGGAAAACAAAAATAATATCTTTAAAACTAGGCTTGTAAAAATTCCATCCAATAGGTTAATTTAATTATTTATCATGCAGGCATTTTTTTTTCATTCTCTCTTGATTATTTTTCAACTCATTCCAAGTAAATAGAAACTATAAAAAACTTTATATCATAACTAGCTTTTGCCCGCAACTTTGCCTGAGTTGACGTCGGAAATTATCCCACAGGAACGCACTACCGGGATACAAAGTATCCTATGTCCTTCCCCAGGTAATGGTCTACCCATGTGCCAAATATCATCCAAATCCGTTCAGCCGTTTTAGCGTGAAAGCGTAACTAACAAACAAACTCACTTTCGCATTTATAATCTTAAGTTAGGATAAGGATCTCGAGTGAGTTTTACTTTAGGAAAGCAGTTTTATAAATCTTAATTAACTTTCTAGGAATCGTGGTAAAAAGCAATTTACTATCGTGGTAAATATTTTTATGTGCCAAACATGTAATTACATTCTTTTGAGTACGTATGTGAAATGGGTTTAAAGCTTACAATTTGCTATCAACTCCTAGGTAGTAAAAACTTTATGTAATAAAGATATATATATATATATATACAGATCCAAATATTTTCTCTTTACAAAATCAAACTGCAAAATAGACACTATAACTGAATTATCATCACACGCATTCCCAGCCGGAGATAGTTGCCAAAAGCCTTGGTAAGCCAAAAGAAGAATACAAATATTTTACTAAAGCACAGCTCTATTTCTGCCAATTTTCGAGTTACATACAAATAGTCTGTATATGAAAAGTATTAACTATTCAATGCTCAGTGAATGTTGATATGAACTTGGTCGTACTAGCACCGAGCTGCTGCAGTTACCGAACTTTAACTGCCAGTTACCGATTAACGACGGCCAAAAATGCGAGGAGATGAAAGGAAAATGTATAGATATAGTTAAGTACTTAGTAAGCTGTAACGATCCAGTAGGTTTGGCTAAAGAACCAAATTCTCTGACATGGCTACGATGAATAAAAATGCTATAACATTTTATATGTGAAGTAATTGTATAAAGTGATGTGACCGTTGAATTTCGATACAGATCAAGTTACGAATTATATGAAAAATTACAAAGAAATCATAGAAGATCCAGACGTTGTTAATAAATCTAAAAAAACATGCAAAAAATGTAAAAGTACCTATATTTTCCAGAATAAAAGATCTATAACAAGATAATCTGAAAGTTAGATTTAAAAGCTCTCTACTAGAAAGTTTATTTTAAAATCACGAAAATAAAGACGTCATTCAATTGCAATTGTAACCATAATAACCATGAAAAAACCACAACACACGAACATAACGTTAAAAAAAACCATTAGGTACCTCCATTTACGTTTCTTCGAATCTGCCTTCATCACTTTCCAATAGTAGAAATGAATTTCATTATTTCTTGAAAATAAGCACTGTGTAACTACTTTTCTAAGAAATCTAAAACATTTATGCAATTGAAGTGTTGAAGGAAAACAACCACTAGGAGCAGGGAAATTCAACCTTCGGACCAACAGAGTTTCTTAAGGACTAAAGTAGCTGTCAACTTACACGTGTGCAAATATGTACCTACCTACCGAATACCTTATAATATGTATGTCGCGATGGAGGTTTAAAGACCCGTCTCTTGAGCACGAGCGAGATTAATTTCATTAAATGTATGTACTTTCTAAGTAAAGTTAATCTCAAACGTCACTGTCGTACGAAAACATCGTGGAGAAACCTTGACTTATAAAGGTCTGAAATCCTCAACACGTTCGCTTGCTGGTCAAAGCTTGGTGATCAAAGTTCTTTTGAATTTTCCATCTTTTTATGAGAAAAAGCCTTTGTCTTGCAAAGAGTTCCAAAACTCACAATAGAGCAACAAGCATGAAAAAAATACCGTAATAGAGAAACCAATATTACATTATTAGTATCATCTTTCTGCCACTATCCCAGTATTTTAGGGTCACAGAGAATCGCTGTACGTCTTCTATAGACCAATACCAACCTAGACCTGACTATAGACCTGTAACTATAACAACAATTTTTTTTAAAGAAAACAGTACTTACTTAAAAGTTAATTTCCAATTACTATCCTGCCAAGAAAGGAAAGGTTGAGTACACCTGATAACGCATCAGCTGTAGCCAATCACACGTATATTCCGTTTCACACGCGATATCCTGTCCAATGATAGACATCCCCTTACTTTACCGATGTAGAAATAGGTAGGTATGTTCTCACTCAACCCTTATGTTAATTATCAGAATAGTTGCCGGTTTAACGAACAAGCTTACAAGTACCTACCAAGTACCTATGAAGCGGCTCGCAATTTCCCTAGAATTTCAGGGCAAAAGGATGATGGTACCGTGATGATGGGCTATGATGCCTGAAGGTTAATGCGTGATGAACGTCGCCTGGAAGAGATCGCGGAAAGCGATAAGGTCGCCCATTGTATATTTTGTAGTGCATAATAATTATTTTTTGTTATGTATTTTTTTGGTGTACAATAAAGTATATATAAATAAATAAATATGATGTAACGAAGCATTTCAGGGAGACCATAGGCTATGTCTGAAATTCTTCGTTACATAGATAATAGTTAATAGAGAGTAGTTAATATAGAATCAGCAATATAGTTGACTGTAACAAACTTATTTGGTTATTCGGCTTTTTCCAGGTTAACATTTCATTGTGAGGTTTTGTTTGTGGATGAGAAAGACTTATACATGCACCTACAATACTCGCAACACAATATTTTAACAGCCCTATTTACATGCAATCTCGTACTTTTAACAAAAAAAACAGGTAATCTTTTTATTTTGCTGTGATAATGGTTGAACACCATTCACAACTTCCCAAGTGACGTGAACGCATTTGCAGCAAATCACACCTATTTTCTGCACTTAATAACCTAGTACTCGTACAGTATGTGGCACGCGATATGTCGTCCAATAGACACCCATTACCTTCTGCGAATAGCTATCGTTAAGTAATCCACTCCCCTTCATGTAATTAACTATAGTTGAGCCGCGTTGGTCGTTTGACAGCTTAATTCTAGAATAATATCGGGAATGCTGAAATGTTATTGGGTTTTTCCATTAAGGAATTGATTAAGAAGCCTGAAAGGGTGTACTATAAAAATAAATCCACTATTACCCCATCAAGAACCACAGACATGATTTTATGTTCTACTAGCTGTTAACCGCTACTTCGTCCGCGTGGAATTCCATAAATCAACTTTATTTATTTGTATAGCTGCCTGTGAAACTCCCATCAAAATCAGTCCAGCCGTTTCGGAGATAGCCGGAACAAACAGACAGACAGACAAAAAATAAATAAATTGTGTTTTTGTTGTATGTATCGTATATACTTCCATATGCATTTAGTAAAAAGCTCTTATTTTGACTACAACCAGACACTTCAATTTTATTTATTTGTAAAGATGTATAGAAGATATTGTATAGAAACAGATTTCATGGGTTTTAGTTTTTTTGCATGGAATACTAAGTCTTTCTGAAACTAAAGTAGCCTAAGTTACTCCTTATAACATCAGCAGCTATCTTCCAGTGGAAGTCCCGTCAAAATCGGTCCAGCCGTTTCGGAAGTTAGCCGTAACAAACAGACAGAGAAGAACAGACGAAAAAATAAATAATTGTGTTACAAACGGACACTTCAATTTTATTTATTTGTACGTATGTATGATGATAAATAATTGGTAATTCCAATGTTTTTGAGGTAATTAAATAATTCTATCTCGCCACACGTTAAGACGAAATAGGTACTATAAGTACTAAATAATTTTCTATGTTCCTTGAAAGTTTCGACGCCACGACACAAAAGCGTAATAGAAGTACGTATTAATAATCGCTACGACAGCGCTACGCAGCGCTACGTAGTGCTACGAAAGTGCTACGCAAGCTGTTTGTGGCTACGTCAGCGGCGCGACAGGCTTCAAGCAAGGTGTCCCTACGAACAGTTTTAGCGTAATCGATATTCCGAGTGGTCAACATACTATCGATAAAAAGATCAGTATAATCGAGTGTTGTGAAATTTCGATGGAAATAGAATGGTCGTAGGTGTTAGGGACGGTTATTTTTGATGGACGAGACGTACCTCTTTTTAGTAAATTATAAATTTATTTTATTTTGACATATCCGAATCAGGAGCTCGCGGCTAAGTAATAATAGCCTCACGGGTCGATCTATCAGGTTAAGCTACGCTTGCCGGGGTTGGTCTGTGGATGGGTGACCATCTTTACATACCGAGACTCCTCTGAGCCTTGGAAAGCACTTTAAGACGTTGGTCCCGGCAGTCATTCGTGTTGGATCTTTGACAGTCGTTACGGGTAGTCAGAAGCCCAAACGTCTGACAACCAGACTTACCAAGGGGTATCGTATTACCCAGTCACTGGGTAGTTGAGGTCAGATAGGCAGTCGCTCCATGTAAAATACTGGTATTCAGCTGTATCAGGTTAGACTGGAAACCGACCCCAACATAGTCGGGAAAAGGCTTGGCAGATTGATGTCCGAATCGTAACGCAAGTCGAAACTCTAATAATTCCCATTTTGCTCCTAACTATATTATTGAACCTAATATAAATCTAATATAATGATTGCACCACTTTAAGTGAACCTCAGATATATAATATATTTTAGGGTCCTAAAAATACTAAATAGCCAATTAACTGTGAGCAACATGAATGTAGCGCTCGGCCTCTGCCACCATGGCACCGCTCGCTTCGCTCGCGCGGCTCGCACGCGGTTGGTCACTGTTCTAACCTAACCTAACCCATTTCTTCGGAGTGCTCTAGCTTATTACTGCGATCAATACGGATCGCGCGTGGTTGATCACTGTTTCAACCTAACCTAACCCGTTTGGTCGGTACCCTAGCTTAGTTACTGCGAGAACAGGCCAGCAAGTCAAAAAGAGACCCAATTATTAAAAAAGTGTGCATCATTAGTAGCGCAAAAAGTTTTTAGAGGTTCATTAATTTAAAAAAGTGTCCATTATTAGAGGTCAATAAGGTCACTAAGTTTTTAGAAGATCTGTTAAATATTTCACTTTTTTTTTTTTTCGTATTAGAAAGAGTACTTGAAGTTTAAATATATCTAGGAAGTTGGAGCCAGTTAGGGCGAAATTCTCTGTGATGGATGTACCTAAAACATACGAGTATTTGTAGATTTTGTGAAAGTAGGTTGAGTGTCAGATATTTTCGTGTAGGCACATTTAGAAATTCAATGAATATTTAATCTGAGTGTCTACCATCGGAGCTTGCATAGTGAAAATAACTACAGCCATAATACTAAAAACTAATTTTTATCGGCCATTTTCATCTGGTGGACTCGCATTACGTAAGCAGAACTAAGTGGGTTTGAGTTTTTTGGTAATAACCAACAAAGATCATATTGAATTAAAATTATAGTCTATTTTTATATTTTCAGCCCTAAAATTAAGGTCTGCTTTTGAACGTGATATCAATCATGTAAAGACTAGCTGCGCCCCGCGGTTTCACCCGTATAACTCTCAATCCCGTGAGAATATCAGGATAAAAAGTATCCTTTGTCCTAATCCAGTTCATGGTCTACCCATGTGCCAAATTTCATCCAAATCGTTTTAGCGTGAAAGCGTAACAAACAAACTCACTTTTAAATTTATAATATTAATTACGATAGTTAGGATTAACACATGCAAGTTTATATATCACACAGGTAGGTACTATTTTAATGAATATAGCAATTAACAGAATCCATACACTATACAATAAACAAAAGAACACGATCCGCAATGAATAATACCTCCGCTAGTTAATTCCAAATATTGAATACATCGGATCTACATTAATTTAGCCCTTTCAAATGTAAATGAACATATTTATAGCTCGAATATTCGGCGCTCAATGGATCATAATTTATATCACGTTCACAATATCTAGCGTGAAGATTCCCTCGTATAAACATTAACGAAGCCACACATCAAAAATATGATTAAAGTTTTTACGGTTCCCACTACTTGCACTAAGTTACTTATACGTCGTTTAGTCTAACGTCTTCAAGTATTTTCATTAAAAGTTTCGATATAAAACGAGGAACATAAAACAGATCGTCACAATTACGAAACAAGCCATTAAGATCGTCACAAGCGTATCGATTGAGAGAAGCTCATTAGGAGCGCACTTCGCGAACAAACTAGCCATAAATGTTTTTTCACCAACTTCGCAAGAGATTTCGTCAGATTCGCAAAAAGTCACTAACGAGTGCCTTAATTCCGGCAGAAGTTAGCCGTCGGGAGCACCTTCACCGCGTTAGTCTCAATTAGCCGTTGTTCCACCTCTGCGGCAAAGTTGCGGTTGCACGCCACGAGGCGCGCCACTGGACAAACTTGCCCAATTATTGTCATTCGACTTCCACAATTCACACGGTCAGGACGTACGTACCGCGCTATATATTTCACGAGACAGCGCAGAGGGTGGTAAAAATTGTCGACTCAATTTTAAAGTGCTGTTGATAACTAAGTTGACAGTCCCTGGTGGTTTGTTGTTATTACCTGTTCCGTTTCCGTTATAACTTTCTCAATTTCGTCTCTCAATTCTGCATTGTATTTTGTGTTCCCATAAATACAGTTCAAGCGCTTATTTTGCTTTAATTTACTGTTAACAGACTCCAATTTCCCCGAAGCTTAGTTAAAGCCAAAATAAACGTTTGGAAGCTGTGTTCGCAGTAAAGATAATGACATGATCGTTCGATCCATGTGATTAAATTATGGTGTCGGCCGAACCGTCAATGTGATGGGTGGCCAATTTATGACGCCTAATTTACTCCGTTCGCCTCTGAGAGGGCATTACATCACCAGTCCCGGGTGATATTACTAAGTGACATTCGACATTAACTTGGCTTCGATCGGACATCACTTATGTCATAGATGGCTACTCGGATCTTGAGATAGATTCATTACTATTTGAAGATTTGAAGGATTTAGATGAAATTATATGAAAAGCTTATATTAAAGCTAAGCATACATGAAGAATAAAGGCTAAAGCCTAATTAAGGCACTTTTTACAACTAGATCAAATAAATAAGGGTGATTAAGGGATCATAATATAGAGCAGGTGTGGCCCAGTGGTAACGGCCCTGACTTACGAGTTGTAGATCGTGGGTTCGAATCAAAGCAGGCGCTTTACTTTGTGTAAATAATTTCATCACCACTGCTCTCCAAACGGTGAACGAAATATTTGAAGTGATTTGACATCTACCAATCCGCACTGGGCCCGCGTGGTAGCTATCAGCCCACTCCCTTTCGAAGAGAGGAGGCCTGTGTCCCAGCAGTGGGATCATTATAGAGTGATTATGCTAAGGGATCATAATAGCGAATATGGAAATAAATTGGGATAAGGGCATCATCTGCCCTCAACAAAGAAAAACATTCGAACACAATCGGTTTAATTTCGTGTGTTTTTAACGAATTCTTTCACAAAAACAAGGCTTAATAACAAAGCTGACGTTAAGCACCACCCAAAGTGATTTCTAATCAAACTTTACCCTACGATGTCATATTAATCCGTTCCAAACAAGTCATTAAAGTCCATATAAAGTCTATAAATTCCATACAGAAGTAAACATAAAAATCCGTCTATTAAAAGTTTAGCGGGTCTGACGTGCGAGCGTGCGTGCGAAATGAAACCACAAAAGTTTTCACGGCTCAACGCTGCTTATCCAATAGAAATAAAGCGCTGGAAACGCTAGCAATTACCTTTTCAAACATTTTTAAGGTTTTATTTGTATGCTGGTGCGGGTGAGTCCGCCTACAGTTCAGGAATTTAAGTGAAACATTGTTTAAATCTTTGTGTAAAAAACGACAAGATTTGTTGGTTTTTTTTTCTGTTGATTTTGAAACCTGTGATTAGGTACGTTATTTAAAATATATGTTAGGCTATACTCCAAACAATAAACAAGCTAATTTATTGCCACTGGTTTATAAACACATTATATGGCATAGGGATCCGTGGTAAATGTCATGACTGTTTCACGTCGTATTTACAGCATAGAGAGCAATTAGTGGAAATAGAATATTTTAACCAAAAAACCAACGAAACAAAAAACGAACGGGTAGTGTTATAGGCTGTTTCCTATTCTTAGTTTACATTAACGATCTCCCGAAGCACATCAGTGAACCTTGCGTTTTGTTTGCGAATGATATTTCCATTCTCGCCTCATACGAAACTAATCTCAACCTAAATGATAAATTAAATTCAATACTTCACGCTACAACTCATTGGATGACGGAACATAACCTAGAAATTAACTATAATAAGACAAAAATGATGACATTTCACTCGCGACAAAAACAAACCTATGCATATAAATTTCGGTTTTAAAAATTACAAGTTAGAAATAGTAAATAAATTCAACCTATTAGGACTAGATATAGACACACACATAGATTGGAAGTCGCTTTTTCAAAAATTTAAAGCAAAATTATCAAAAAAAATCATAAGCCCTTCGGGAAATCAAAAAAACTACAGACATAGATACCTACTGTGTTGGTAACATACTACGCATATGCCTATGCATGGCTCAAATACGATGTCATATTATGGGGTAATAGTATAGACTCACCCACACTATTCACCGTACAAAAAAAAACGTACCTATTAGAATTTTAGTCAATATTGAACAAACGCATAGCTGTAAGCCCCACTTCCAGGAACAGAATTCTAACCCTGGCGTGCCTCTACATCTTTGAAATCTGTAAATTTTTACGTAGATACCCGAAATTCTACACAAAAAGAGAAGACATACAAACTAAAATGAATTTAAGACATAAAAATAGATTAAACATACCTACATCCGGATTAAAAATGCACTCCTCAAGTACCTATGTCATGTCGATAAAAATATATAGAAAGAAAGAAAGAAAGAAAGAAATTTTAATTGCTCGGACATGTGTATACATACAGAAACAAAACAATACATACATGCAAGAACTTAAAATAAGAGTGGCTCACGACATGTCTGCCACTTTTAATAGCGTGCAAATATTCAGTACAACTGGTTACTATTGAATTGATTAATAATTTTTACACTTATACATTAAACAATAATAACAGTTCAATAAATTTATTCTATTCAATCATTTAGGTACATTATCCAATTATTTATTATTATTTTTCATTGTTTATTATTACCAATTACAATTATCGCAATGACGATTTACATCACTTTTAATAGGCATTCAATTATAATATAGGTAGGTACATATAAGTTCTAGTAAGTTCTAGTAGTAGGTACATATAATAAGTTAGGTACCGGAAGAAATAAGAAATATAAATAAAATACAACAGCTTTATTAATAAATTAAAATTATTTATATTAAACAAAAGCTTAATATAAATATTTTATATTGCAGCAGCATTATAATGTAAACGAATACTTGAATGAAAGACTATAATTACAATAAATACATTATTAAATATAAACATGTGTATATTTATCAAGAAGATTATTTAATTAAACATAAAATTACTACTAAATACACAATGATTAAATTATAAAATGCTTACCTACTGAATCTACAATGTGAAATTTAATTCGTTTGCATCCTCTTAAGGGGTATTCATCATTATGAACAACTTTCACTATGGGGCCAAACCTGAAATAGCGAAATAAAAATCCGCTGTTCCATACATTTATGTTCGCATAGCTCGTTATAATGAAGGGAACAGCTGATTTTTTTTGATACACTTAAAACTTATCTCTTTTTTAATAATTTGTAACCATAAATCTCTCATTAAATGTTTGTAATTATATTGCCTAAGTAAATAGCTATTTACTTAGGTAATATTACTACTTAGGTTATATTTATTTGTCTAAATGTAATAATAGTATTTTAAAAAAATGGCTACCTACTTATTGATAATATAATTATTTAAGTTATTGTTGTTGACTTTTATACGAATGTAATTATTCAGTTTTCATGTACAATTTTATTTTATGTTTATTTTTAACTTTCTACGACTTAGATTTTTAACTTGTAAGTAATGTATCTAAAAATTATTTTTGCTGTGCCCTGACAGGGTCTACAACGACTCTTAGCTCTAAGCCTTTTGTTAACATCTTGTTTTAGCTTGTGGAACGCAAATAAATGAATATGAATATGAAGTAGGCATTAATAGATATGAAAATGTAACTCACAAAATAGACAAACATATTCAAAAATGTCAAACTAGTTACAATACTAACGCAATAACAAACAAACGCCGCAAACCGCAAATCATTGATATTTGATACAAATTTCAATTCTCCCGGCACTACACCACAAATATTTTCCCATAATTTCCCCTCCAATCCGTCCACGCCAAACGCTAACCGAGTATCCGTCCATTTGTAACTGATACCACACTGATACACCGCTCTTGATTGCTAATAACCCAGTTCAAACAGTTGTAAATATAGTACGGTCTACAAAAACATGTAATTCTAGAAGACCACGGCATCACAGAATAGATATTTACAGAAGAATAGCTCCCTACAACGAGCGCGCACACATAGATACGTCATCTTACAGCGAGAGTGCAAGCACAGTCGCGACTGTCATTTGTTTTAGTTTGAGATCGCCGCATTTACGCTTCTAAGTGTTTGTGTGTTTTCGCTCGTTTTACGGAGCTAGCCTTCTGTACCTATCTACTCTGTGGCGACATATTCAGCCTGTTTATCCATCCAGTGACCTACTTATTCTGTTACAGGGTGTGCGCAATGTTCCTGCCGGAGTTTGCGAGTTTTGTCGCCGCCATCTTGTTTGCCGTGCATCCTATTCATACTGAGGCGGTGAGTATATTATTTTTATAACTGTAGTGTAGCTTGAGGAGTGTATATCGTGAGTGATGTGTGGCTCTTTGGAACTATGCATGTTTGAAACGTGGCTTCGAGGAAGATGTGTCTTTTAAGTCAGTCACGTCTTTAGCTTTTTAGATTACGACCCCGTGAAAAGTTAGGTGGTAAAATGCATTGACAAACATTAAGATAGATAGAGAGATAAATATTAACAGACGATCCAGCATCATTTCGATATGATCGGATGCATACACAAAACAATGCAAACACAGTACGGATTTTCGATAGGTCAGACGGGTCATAATGTCGAACTGACCATGTACCTATAGTCTTTATAATCAATTAGGTTATGACCTCTAAAAATATATATTGAGTCAATAACGGATGCCGAGGGAAGGTCACACCTTCCCTTTTTCATAAAAACTCTATGAAAAGTTGAGTTCCGCGGTATTCACACATCAAACGTCAGCCGCTTTATATAGGCGTATAAAGGAACTGACAGAATCGTCAGCGCTACCCTAAAAATAGTGAAGGATATTGTATCCGTCTCAAATTATTGAGGTAAATGTTGGGGTTGCTATGGAAGCCTGTAGGTATTAAAGGTATATCTCGGTCGTTGATATTCCTTTAATTTAGGCTCATGCAATAGCGAGAGCCTTCCTTTGTTTTCCATCTAACAACACACTCAAAAAGATATTTATCGACACATTTTTCACAAAGAACGGCTTAGAAAGGTCTTAATGGAAGCCTGATTAAATTTTGCCGGCATTAAACCATTTTCGAACACACCATCCTTTATTAAAAATTGCCTGATTGGCTGGAAAATCTTTTCTCAAAAAGCTTTACACTACTTTATGCGCGACTAAAATATGTATTACGAAATAGACCAAAATATTGCCTCCCCAGAGCGGTTTGAATGCTTTTAAAACTTTGATGTCGTATCGGATCGCATTCGGTTAATATTCATTCCAGATATTAAAGGTTTTGCGTTCGAAATAACAGCACGCTGTGTGTGACAGTATCCGTTGTGATTTTTTCGATTCCACCGCATATTTTGTTCGACATTTCATTCGTTTCGTTGTTTTCATTCGAATACTTCATTATATTTTAAAGTGTTTCATACATACGAGCAGTTTTTATTAGAATTCGGATTGCTATCTCAAAAATGTATACTGTGTTGAAGCTTGTGAAAGATGGTTATTCCTACTCTGTTTTCACTATTTTGTTAGTTTTAATGTCCTTTTTTTTTAAATATTATTACCTATTGTTTTCATGATTTTGTTACTTTTAATGTTCTTTTTTTTAAATTATTATAATTGTTTTCATGATTTTGTTAGTTTTAATGTTCTTTTTTTATTGTTGTTTTTCTTGTGCAAGAAAGTTTGTGTTTCTTTCTTTCTTATTCTTGTATGTACAAAGCGGGGGTAGAATAGTCAAGATATTAAAGTTCCTCAGTAGAAAATTATGGCCCCTGAACTCAGATGTCAAGTAGGCTGGTAGGGTTGGTCGTTACAACATGCAAAGGATTTTATATTGCTCTAAAAAAGAAAGAAAATGTATGCTCCCCGTCTGAAATTAGTTCATAAACTAAAATGGAAATTCGCAAAAGAGTAAAAACCTTTCGTTTAATGAAACGTTCGTTCGTATGGGTATATTGATGGTTTCAAATAAACATGAATGTCCAAACCCGTGAAACTGCAAAAAAGCTCGGAACTAATAACATGACATAAAAAACCCGAGCTGATTATTCTCATTGCACTCGAATTCGCTCAGAGTACATCAAATGTGTCTTTTATTTAGTTTATTTAGGTAGGTACTTTCAAATCCGGACTGCAGATTTGTTCTCGGTTGCTGGCAATAGGTCTCCACGGTTACATGGGACTTCAATATAACTGGCGAAATTTGGGTTTATACCTCTGCTTAACCATTTGGGGATTACAAGCGTGACTTTCAATAGCTACTGCAAAAAAGGAAAATTGTCGTTCTGCATTTTTTTTTTACTTTGAAATTAGGGTTTTGTTTTTACTATGGCCATCTTACTGTTCGCTGTTTTCTGTTCTTTATTTTCAAAACTAAATATTCAGTCAGTACATAAAACAAAATTAGGACGCAGTCGCTAGGTACTAGGTATTCGTGCATTTTATGTGGGGATGCAAGTGCTAGGCCACTTCGCCTACGTTTTACGATGCCAATTCCTTTCTGTGACAAGCTCTCTTGTATTTCTGTCTAGTGCGCGCTGAAGGTACTGAATCGAAGAATGTTTTATTCAAATATTGAAGTTGATATAATGTTGCAAAGCTTCTAGTTGTTACACTCGTAGGTAGTCAGTCAATCTCTATGAATTTGGTGCCACTAACCTACACGTATTGAATTGGGAGTGTCGTAGTTTTGTAAACGCAACGACTTTCAAAAGTGTTTTTCGAAACTCTGGCAAAATGTGTAATTATTTAATCTAGTTACAAAATAAAGGAAAAGATCAATACAAGAAACGAATTTAAAAACTAGAAAACATACCTCCAGTGTAATTCTCTTAAACTTGATACTTAGGTCATTACAATTCCATTAAACAGGCTAATTAGACAGTTTTAAGTCAAGCCATATTTATTAGCAGTAAAAACAGAAACTAAATCCAATAGATGCAGAGTAAAGTAGAAAATATTTTTATTTAAAAAAATGTTTTGCCGGTAAGTCGTATTATTTGCTCCCCTTGCTTCGTGCTTCTCCGGATGAAATTAATTTTATGCTCGACATAAAAAAATACGATTTGATGGCAATCGTGTGTTGAGCAAGCGTTTTCAGAATGTTATTCTGTTTATAGCTCGAGCGTCGAACGATCTGATTATATTTTCGTTGTTAACCGATTGGAAAAACGAAGTTCTCAATTCGTTTCGTTGTATCGTGAAAAACGTGTTATTTTGATGGGGTTGATCTCAGAGGTTTTCATGACATTGCACGTAAAGGATCATCAGATTACCATCTGGTAATCCACTTATCTAGTATCTAGGTAGAATTGGATATATTTTATATAATCAGTCTGTATTGGGACAATACCCTTCGTTATCTTCCCTTCCGTTTTTCCACTCAACTCGGTCGTGAGCTAATATGGACAATCTTTTCTTTTCCTAAAAGTGATCCCAGTATACAATGCACTGTTGTTTAGAAAACTCTGTGCTTGTTTACGACTTTTCAACTTGGCAAGGTTCCAAGTTTAAGGTCTAAGGTCCTTCAAAAAGAATTTTCGAAATCGTCAAAGCAGTTTACAAGCTTTCAGTCCATTTTATGTTCCTTTCTAAAAATACGTTTTTGACGGTAGCAATAGCTGTGGTAATAACGATCAATAACCGCCAGTTGGTAGCTGGTTCTTTATGGCAACCCAGTCGTCAACTGGTATGGCAAATTTTACGCCCCGTCAGGTGTGAACTTGATGATCTTTAAACTTTTCGTTTACGTCAGTATTCCAATTAGAAGCACTCGTTTTTTATATGTCGTATTTTATATGGCACACGATTTATATCCGCGATGGGTAGCTGTGTTAAAAGTGGTATCAACCTAGATATATTTCATTTATACAAACAGTCCGAATTGTATTGTTTTTCAGCCATCATTTCTGAATATTTTTGCTAAGTTTTTGGTTGAAAAAAGATACAACCGCTTATTTCGTCTACGGGAATTAATTAGGAATCTTTTAATAAGAAACCTTTAGGCTCTATTCTTCAACCAGATTTAAACTGCATTAAAGTCCTATTTTCCATAAATCGTCTTGTTATAAGTAAACTTGTGAAGCTATTTCGTGAGAATCACAGAGAAATATAAATAATAGAGGAAATGTGTTTGTGGTGTCCTCGCCGTAATGAAGTCGTGAACGCGAGACTACTGCGGCCCCTGTACGTAAGCCTTAACCATGTTTGCTATTTTTATAGACTGTGGCGCAGTCGCTGCTATTTTCACAATCTTTACGGCGCCTTCTGGACTTGTCCCTTTTTTCTTGGAAGTTCGCGTTGTAAACTTGAAGGTTTTACCTCGAAACGTCGTAAAAGAGTAATGTGCTGGTTTGTGGGCAGTGGCAGGTTGTTAGGAAAACATCGAGGCTGGGCGTAACTGGCTTTCATCTTGGCAGGTTTTGCAAAGAGACTTGATAAGTTAGCATGATTAATTTTACCCATAGTTGAAGTAATGAGACAATAATTTGATGCAGCTCGTTTTGAACTTTTGTATTAGGGATTTAAAAAAATTGGCCGAAGCCATTGTTCTACTAAACACCACTTCGAAATTCCAACAGTTGAGCTGTGAATTCACGAGTGTAGAAAACGATTTACGCTGGCCTAAGTATAGGTATAATTCAGTCCAATCACTTGAAGAGCAAGAATCGTAGTGAACTTAATAGAATACTAGCGACCCCCTAATTTGCATGTTTTTTTACGACCTGCCAATATATCGAGATTTCTTTATTATTTGTATGTTTAATACGTTCAGTGCCGGGAACACCTGGAGGGTTTATGTAGTCGCATATGGGATGCCGGGAGCCCTCGCGAAGGGCTGATTTTAAATGTAGGTCTTAGCGAATACAGCATTATAAACCGTGAAAATCTGATGTATATTTTAACAAGTCTTATTAGTATATGCGTTAGTTTTAAAATCCAAGCACTTTTTTTTTGTTCACGATTACAAAGATACACTAAAAAATTAAAAGGTTGGAAACTACGTATAGCAATATGACCTCCTGAAAGCACTATTTTCCTTCGTATTACAGTGTTTAATAACGCGGTTTTAAACCTAATGCCGTTGACCGTCCGTGATGGTTAACTTTAGCGCAAACGTAATGCCGGCAACCCTCACGGAGAGTTCACTTCCAATATGTATGGCGGCATGGCGTATGAGTTCTATGAAAATAGGTGGAGTCGAAAGTGTTTAATTTCCAGAATAAATTCTCTAAATGATAGTGAAAACCACATCAAAATCCGTTGCGCTGTTTAGAAGAACAACGCGGTCACCTGTGTGACCGCGTTGTTCTTCTAAACAGCGCAGTCGCTTTTTTGTCTGTCTGTACAGACACAAAAAGCGACTTGAATATGTATAGATATCGTGAGATATAGATTATACCCATTTACATTATTAAACCTAAATAAAATATGAATAGTCTACTGTTCGGATCATTCGAATGTTCCAATCGTGACAGAATCTAATAGTAAATATTTTCTCTAATAAAAAATCTTTTTCTGACAGGTGACGGGCGTGGTGGGACGCGCAGAGATGTTATCGTCGCTATTCTTCCTCGGCGCACTACTGTGCTACGCGCGCGCCTCACAGCGGAGAAGATACACAGGTAATAAACAAGAAAATATTACGTCAATACGATTGTGAAACGGAATTTACACTGAGAGGACGTGAACAATAGAAACTGATAAAAACGAACGCTGTTCCAATTGTCCTATTGCTTGAAAGGAGATGACGGGAAAGAATCTGCAAACTATAAGGTTAATTATGTATATAATACTGTCATGTCTTCTCTCTATGCAAATAGGTGGAGAACAAACAGGAATAAGCTCAATTTACGCTAATAAATGTCCATAAAAACATACGGAACTAACAGCACTTTACAATGATCCGTTCGAAAAGTGTGTTGAATTTGTGATCATGTTTATTTATGAAACAAAACACATTATGGAGCTCTAATTAATATTTGATGTGTGAAAAGAGCCAGTAAGTGTTTGGGCCAATTCATTTATTCAGGCCTTAAATGTATGCTCTGTAAGACACAACGCCTTAAGAGCACACATACATTATTTAGATAACACGAAAACGTGACTAATACGAAACCTTCGTAAATTCCACTTACGTATATGGGAAAAACATTTCGAACCTCTTTTAATGTTGGTAATACTGAGAGTCAAAATTCTGGGTGAATGTCTTGAATTCCCGATAAGACATTCTTATTTACCTTTCATATTTTCATGTACATTTCAGGCGTCAATATTAGGTACTCATGTTATACGTAGTTAAGAGCGTTTATTCTGAAAGTGGGCAACGTCGCAAATAGATGTCAAATATTTCGCTGTTTTGATTAATTTGGCAATATTACTGTATGGAAATAAGAAATGTGGCTAACTAGCGAACTAGAATATTGATTATGAAATGCAATTATTAATATCGTAACACCGAATATTTAGTTTTAGATGTAAAAAAAGTATTAGGAAACTTTACAAATGCCTTTTTACACCTAAAACGGGTACAACATCAAATTCAATGTTATAATTGCAATTCATTATTAATATTCTAGTTCTTTAGTTAGCCACATTTCTTATTTCAATACAGTAATATTGACAAATTAATCAAAACAGGTAAATTTTTGACAGCTATTTGCGACGTTGCCAACTTTCAGGATAAACGCTCTTAAGTACTTAAACCTGTGCACAGATCAGTCAAAACAGTCTTCAGACAGACTATCGCTCTGTTATTATTTCATAGCGTTTTCTTTTTTATAGTTAGTGGAGTTTAGGAAGGTTTTATGTTAGTCACGTTCTCGTGTTATCTAAATAATAAATGTATGCTCTTAAAACGTTGTTTCTCAAAGAAGCATCCTTTTAAGGCCTACTTAATCGAATTAGCCAAAACACTTACTATGAACACAATTGTAGGGTATCGTATTACCCAGTAACTGGGTTGTGGAGGTCAGATAAGTAGTCGCTCTATATAAAATACTGGATGCTAGCCCCAATATATTTGGGAATAGGCTAGGCAGATTGACAGCATAGGAAACGACTTCTTATTTCTTGAGTTGATTCCCGCGTGGTAACAGAGTAAGACAAAATTTGTTTATCCCCAACAGGCACAATATAAATTTATTCAACAATCAGTTCCCAGTCTTTGAAGAATGAATGAGAAAACTTTGATTAAAATTCTTTTAGTTTTAACATTTTAGTTCAACGTGTTTGTCGTGTTATTAAATAAGTTAGTTGTTAACATTTTACGAGTATTATAAAGAAGTTTAGCCCAATATTAGAACTAAGAACAAACAAGATTAATTCTCAGCTGTAATATAATACATAAATATTGATACAATATTTTATTACTCTGTGTTTATTGTCTAATAGAATACCGCTTATACCTACAAAAACAAAACGAGTGAGCCTAAGTGTAGTCACATAAGATGTGTAACATCTGACATCTCACCTTGGTAATTAATAAGCAACATTAAAGGAGCAGGGCCTCGTCAAGGTCGTTACTGACGGCCAACTCTAGCACCGCGCGCACTCATTGGTCAAATTAAATAGCGCGCGCTTTCCCGGCTTCCTGTTACGCACTTCCGTCCCTTTTCACGAAATCACTCCCATAGATTGCAGTAAAGCGAGAGGAAAGACAAAATCACTCCCACAGGTTTTTGGAAAGCGACAAGGAAGATGTTACACATCAAAAATAGACACTACCACAGATCATAGGATGTAATACAACCTTGATGTTTCCAGACTGGCGCTACGTCGTAGCATGCACCGCTTGCGTAGGCGTAGCGATGCTGTGCAAGGAGCAAGGCATCACAGTCACCGGTGTTTGCGTTGTCTACGAACTTTTCGTAGCTCAGAAGGTAAGACAAAACATTATTTCTGCTGGATTTTACTTTAGTTTATCTTTAGTTTATGTGACACTCCGCACGTTAATACACTGCTGCTACGTCTCAAGAAGCATTTTTACAATTTTTGCTTTTGAACAAGTTTCTGGTTATATTCGGTCTTATTACAAAACAAGGTTTTCTTTTGACATGATTTATCCAGCGAACCAGTATTTGTAAAAAAACGTTACTACATAACGTAACGTAACATTACGCCTGTAATTCCCGAAGGATTAGGTAGAAGTGTACCTGTAACACACCTACATTACATTTCGCCATTTATGTTAAGTCCCATGTAATAGGGGGCGAGCTTATTTATTGAAATATAGTTTTTTATACAAAAACTTTACTGTAAATGGCTCCATACTTTAAACCTGAGTCTGTTTATAAACCTTGTTTTGTAAAAAACTGCCAAGCAGGATTGATATACCTAAGTATATTGATTATAACCAAAATAATTATTCCTCGCTTTATAAATAAAGCTTCCCAATTTATACGTTTAAATGAAACCAGGGCTGCCTATCACGAGCAAGAATTATTTACCATCCATTTTTTCCCCGCCTTCGCCACAGAATTTAACCAGCACGTTGCAGCAGCTGTCCCGTTTGACGTATTTAATTTTAATACAAAATTGAACGGTACAACACTAGTGCTCGAACAAGACCGCCTCACCTTTTTTACTTTTTTTTACGTTTACCTCTTTGATGTGCTCCGTGTATTTGCGTCTTTTACGAATAAATTAAAGTATTTACATTTTGTCTGTGCTTTTTAGGGTTCCGTAGTAAACAAGGAATCCCTATAGTTTTGCCATGTCCGTCTGTCTATCTATGTTTCTGTCTGCGACTTAGCTCAGAGACTCTTAGTACTAGAAAGCTGTAATTTCACATCGGTATACATATTAATCACGCCGAAAATGTGGTAAAATAAAATAATGAAAACACAAAATATTGTGAATTTTCGGAAACCATTTTTGGATTCAACGATCCGTTTGCGAAATACACTCGAGAGCAATGAATCCGGGTCACTTAAAGAATCCTAAAAATCTCGGAAACTAAAAATGCTAGGTTAATGCAATAAATTGTATTTAATAGAGAATGTAATACTCCTTAAATGAAGGTATTAAAACTTCTTAGTTATTGTAAAGTTATATCATAAAAAAATCAAATTTGAAAAAGGGCCACTTTCGAAGATGGAACTACGAAATTACAGCATTTGGTTTTGCTTTTGTTTGTAATCTGTCATTTATGTGGGTACATAAACCATGTTGATAGTGCTCTATATTCATTATTCAAGCTGAAATTATGTCGCTTACGCCTGAAGAATGCACCAGAATACTTACAATGCTGGAAACCGGCCGGAGTCAGCGCGATACAGCCAGGACTGTCGGTGTGTCGCTGTCAACAGTACAAAGAGTTCTCCGACGTTACGAAGAAACTGGTTCTAACCTACGCAGACCAGGAACGGGCAGAACCAGGTGTACCACAGCACGAGAAGACCGATACTTGGTGAACACCATGCTTCGAAATCGCTTTCTCACAGGAACTGAACTCACAAATCAGTTTCGACGCCTCGGAGGAAGTAACCCAAGTGCATGGACAGTAAGACGTCGGCTTGCTGAATCTAACTTAAAACCCCTTAGACCTGCAAACGGCCCTAAACTGGAGCGTGGGCATCGTATTTCAAGACTAAGATATGCCCAGAGCCACGTAAATTGGAGTATTGAAGATTGGTCAAAAGTTATGTTCTCCGACGAATCAAAATTTATGCTCTACAAGCACGATGGAAGACACAGAGTGTATCGAAGACCAGGGGAAAGATTCAAGCAAGCATGCATCGAAGAAAAAGTAGCCTACGGTACGGTACGGTACGGTGGTACGGTACGGTGGTGGGTCTGTACTTGTGTGGGCCGGAATTTCTTCTGAAAGTCGCACAGAGCTGGTGATCATAGAAAACGGCTCTTTAACTAGCGTAAGATATGTGGAAGAAATCCTCAATGATCACGTTGGTCCATTTATGGTCAATTTAGGTGAGGATGCTATATTTATGCATGACAATGCCCGACCTCATACAGGTAGGATTGTGAATGACTACCTTCAAGAGATGAACATTACTCGTATGGAGTGGCCAGCGCGCAGCCCGGATATCAACCCGATCGAGCATGCTTGGGACGAGCTAGGCAGATGCGTAAAACAAAGAAACCCTCCCCCAATCACGCTTCGTGAGCTCAAAATTGCTCTCACAGAGGAATGGGAGAATATTCCCCAAAATCGTATAAGGAACTTGGTGTACAGCATGCCAAACCGCGTAAACGCAGTAATGGAAGCACGAGGAGGCAATACGAAGTATTAAAATTCAAGAAAATCGTAATAAAGTTCAAAAATTTCATGTTTCCTATTTTTGTTTTAAGGAGAGATCAGCAGTTTTTTTCTTTATGTAATTTTGTGTAAATAAAATGTATGGTGACTCATATTTTTTTTACTTTCATTTAAGGAGTATTACATTGTCTATTAAATACAATTTATTGCATTAACCTATCATTTTTAGTTTCCGAGATTTTTAACATTCTTTAAGTGACCCGGATTCATTGCTCTCGAGTGTATTAAGCTTTAAAGTGCAAATTTTTGTTAGTCAAGTGTGCCCCCCCCCCCCCCTCCCTGCCAGCTAAATGGTTGGTTATGAATATGTGAAAATATTCACGGCAGTAGTACATACCTATATATAAAGAAATTAAATGGAAAACAATGACAGCTAAGTAGGCTTTACAAGTTAACGAGTAATAATCGACCAACTTACATTTGCAGTTGCAAAAACATGTTCTCCCATACAACAAAGTTAAGTTTGTTCTTGGGATAAATTCATACCAACTACGGAACCCTTCATTGTGCATGGTCCGGCACGCACTAGGCCGTTTTTTTTTAAATGTGATAATTAGGTCATTAGGCAGACGATCTGATGGAAACCAGTTATAGGAAGTTACTGCTGTCCAATAGCACCTACTACTAACACCCAAGTTTTGTAGATGAGATGTTCTTGGAAACAAAGTTACAGTCTGTCCTAAATATGATTATTTCCCTAATAGCCACCTACGCAAATACAGTAACACCCCGGTTTACGCGACCCCGTTAGACGCGGTTTCGGTTTTACGCAAATTTCCAATTTCGCGCTAAAATGCCTCGCTCTACGCAGATGCATTGATTGTTCCAATATCAGACAGTGATATTAATCGCATTATAAGTGTTCGGCAAGCAATACAAAACAGTTTTGTTTGCTTCGAAAGACTTTTGCAAGAATGCAAAATAAATGCTACTCATAAAACATTAGATAACTATGTAGCTCTAAGGATTCAATAAGTTGAACTAAGTAAAACTTCTAATTTCGTAATTTATTAATTGTTACAGAAGTTTTCAGAAGTTTACAGAATCAGCCTATTCTGCCCTGCTACGAAAGGTATCTCTGAGATACGCCCTTTTAGTTTTTTTATACCATTATAGTTTTTTTATACCATATAGCTATAATAATTTCTCATCTAATGGTATAAGCCACATACCGCAATCTAACTTAAAACATTTAAAAAAACCACTCAGAAGTTCTTTATATCCTTGTTTCCTTAAATTACAATTTACAAAAAGTAAATTTTCTCAAAACTTACTCCGATTCAGATACCGCCTTTCGGCTTAGCAGGGCAGTATTGGCTGATTCTGTTAATGTTTGCAATAAAAGCAAATTTAATTATTTGGGTTAATATTGCGTCATACCCCGTTATACGCGAATTTGGCTTAACGCGATTTTGTCCGAAACGCATCCCTCGCGTAAAACGGGGTATTACTGTAACTCAAATGTACAAATATTTGATTGACTAAGCTATGTACCATTTGTTTACAAACTGCATTGATATAAACCAGAATTCAATACTTATACCTACTTGGCAGCAGGAATGGGTGTGATAGCAGCTTCCATGGCGAACCCTTTCATGACCAGTACCCTAACTGCGTAATACACGATCATTCAGAATCTGAATCGTTTTGAAACAGCAGAATTGTTAAACCATTTCTTCAAAAGTACGAAAAAAAATCTGCTCGACAACGTAAATAACGCAATGAATGTTGTTGAACTGTCAATATGAAACAGATTAGTCGTAATCGTTTACGAAAATGCGTTACGTGATTAGATAGCAGCTCTGCAGCAACTAAATTGAATGAATTTGATTATATTTATACAATTAATCTTACTCCTTAATTTCTTATAGCGTCGAAGTTCAGGCGGCATCAGTCGCTGGTCGTGGGTGGACGCGTGGGGCAAGGGTGGTGGTTGGGGCTGCGCGTGCGGCGAGGCAGCGCGACGTGTTGCCACTGTGTGCTGCGCTACTCTCGCGCTATTGGCTGCTAGGCTGCACGTCATGGGTGCGCAGTTGCCGGTCTTCACCAGGTTCGACAACCCTGCTGGAGCTGCTCATCCGCCTGCCAGGTAACTATTTATTCTCCCATTTCGAAGGTGTATGTAAGCATCTAACCCAAAGACAATTCCCGTATTTTAAAAAACGTTTGCACTTTAATCTGTCTTAACCTGACAAAAATACCTCTAATTTACCACAATTTTCTAATTTACATTGATTATATTATCGCTGAGATGAAATTGCGACTATATTTTGAACGTTTTTAACTATGAAAAATATGCTTGATAGATTTTGCGTGATTCTCTGTTTTTAATCCGCGTTCGACATAACTTTACAAATTAATTTCACTACGTAATATAAACATACTAAAATATTCATATATTAAGTTATTTAAAAAAAATATCTAATTTAACATTATATTTCTTCCAAATCATTAACACTATTCGTTTAGACGTGATCTTCAGTATAAAATCATTTAAAGTCGGTTATGGTCGCCTTAATTTTTTACCGTTCAACCAACCAAGCTTAGCAACTTGTTAAGTACCTATCTACTTAATCGTGTATTCACGAACATGTCCTCGTATTTTCTTCTTTTGTGACCGGACCAGGCAGTCTGCGTCTTTATCGCCCAGTAATAAGTATAATTGGCTTTGACAAGCACACTAGCTGCGAAACGGCCGGTCGCAAGCTAAGCCACATTAATTTTATGAGCGTTCTCGTTCGTACGCCATTGTTCAAGCGGTGGATTCTTGGCTTACGGTGGAATTCACTTAAATAAACAAGGCCTGGCTTTGTATCGTTTAGCGATGTTAGAAGATGGATGTTGTTTGTTTGGACTTTGAACTTTGGAGATGTCGCTGAGTTTTTGTAGTTTGTGATAAGTTGATTGAAGCTCTTTGTCAATGTTCAAGATGATGGTGACATACTTCAGCCAGATAAACACTTACCTAATCTGCGTTCGCAATTTATTTGCCAAACATGTAAATAAACACGAGTTTTAGGGAAAAAAACTGTAAAGCCTACACATAAGGTTCAGTTTGCGCCACAATTTCATATTTTTTACTATTTTATACACTTTCACATAAAGTTGATGTTTGTTTAAGTAGAAATAACATCAATTGGAAAAAAGGTTTTAAATAGACCTTACGTCAACCGCTCAACTGTCCATTTGCCTTTAGAAGGCGTTAACAATAAAAATTCTATTGTGTCTCGTTAGTGATATGTGGTTCCTAGTTAGTATCACTCGTGAAGCTTCTTTTATACCTCCTATCCTTCGATCCCTCTCGATTCTCCAAATGTTCCTTCTACATTCCTAACGTTATTTATTTCTTCCTCGTTACAGGCATCTCACCTTCGCGTACCTGCCAGCTCTAAACGCCTGGCTGCTCACGCTACCCGAGGCACTCTGCTGTGACTGGACCATGGGGACGGTAGCTCTGCTAAAGTGCTGGCGAGATCCTCGCAACCTGGCCACGTTGGCGCTGGTCGTCATCATCGTGGCTGCGACCATACATGCGCTGAGGACGCGGTCGTCTGCTCTCTCTATGGTAAGCTACAGAACAGAAATGAGACTATATTTTGTTTACATCACCGTGGGTTCTTGTGTCAACCACTTGGATGGTTGGTAAAGTATTCACATCCGTTTCAAACGTTCGCGTTGTCACAAAAACGAATGGAAACCCATTCGTTTGTTTTATTTTTTAAATGAGTGATGAGCTTACATTTGTATGTTCATTTTTTTCCAACTACTTGAACCACTTTGTTTTGATTGGTAAAGTATTTACATCCGTTGTAAGCGTTGGGCAAAAAATAATGAGGAACAAAGTACACATTTATTTTTATTTTTAAGTTACTGCTTCACTATTACGAACACACTCAATAATGACATAACACCGCACGGTGTCAAAATAACAAAAACTAACCGCCTGATCCTCTCTATCTTCAGGGCCTAGCGCTGCTCGTCTTACCATTTCTACCAGCATCAAACCTATTCTTCCCTGTCGGCTTCGTGGTCGCCGAGCGAGTGCTCTACATGCCTTCAATGGGCTGGTGCCTGCTCGTGGCCCATGGTTGGCGACTCCTGGCCAAGAGGCGTGCCAAACTTGCCGCCAGTGCACTCATATTCCTCCTCTTGGCGTTCAGCGCTAAAACTTACATGAGGAATTGGGATTGGAAGACTGAATATTCAATATTTGCTTCGGGACTGAAGGTAAAAGGCAAATTTACTTCATCATCGAATTTTTTAGAATTTAGAACGTGTTGCTAAAATTTTAATATGTTTTTCAGGTCAATCGTAACAACGCCAAATTGTACAATAACGTAGGACATGCCTTAGAAGCGGAAGGGAAATACGCAGAAGCGTTAGAATTCTTCAATACAGCTGTCAATGTGCAACCAGATGACGTTGGAGCCCACATCAATGTTGGCAGAACTTACAACCACCTAGGAAGATACCAAGAAGCTGAAGACGCTTACGTCAGAGCGAAATCTCTTCTTCCAAAGGCCAAACCTGGTGAATCATACCAAGCAAGAATAGCGCCTAACCACTTAAATGTATTTTTGAATCTTGCGAATTTGATCTCTAAGAACGCCACCAGATTAGAAGAAGCAGACATGCTATACAGACAAGCGATCAGCATGAGAGCTGATTATACTCAGGCCTACATAAATAGAGGGGACATTTTAATAAAGTTAAATAGGACAAAGGAGGCTCAAGAGGTTTATGAAAGGGCTTTGCTGTATGACAGTGGGAATCCTGACATTTATTACAACGTAAGTACTTACTTTGATGGGACTTATAATAACTAGAAACCAATCTACCATTTTTTTAATTTCTGTGAATTGATTAGTTAACTGATTATAAGTCAATCAATCTGTCTAGCTTTTTCTCAACTATGTTGTTGTCTTTTACATGGAGCGACTGCCTATCTGACCTCCACAACCCAGTAACTGTGTAATACTATACCCCTTGGTAAAACTAGTTGTCAGACTTTCGGGCTTCTGACGACTCTTAACGATTGTCAAAGATCCACGAATGACAGCCGAGACCAACGGCTTAACGTGCTTTCCGAGGCACGGAGGAGTCTCGGTATAGAAAGATGGTCACCCTTCCACAGACCAACCCCGGCAAGCGTAGCTTAAGAGGGCGAGACACGGAGCAACAAAATACGATCTAGAGGAATGTGGCCGCTTTTCTTTAGATCGTATTTTGTTGCTTCGTGTCTCAATATAAAGCTTTATAAAAGGTATTAGAAAATTCTAGACACACTTACCGAGGGTCCTTATTAGCCGTTATTCATAATTCCTTCTCAGTCACGAGATAATATTTTTTTTAAAGAGTGGCGCTAGTGGACCTTTAGGCGCCCTCTTAAACTATTCGATCAACCCGTGCACCTGTTATTACTTAACCACGAGCTCCTCTCTAACTGATTATAAGTCTAAAATAAAATATTTTACCGTAACCTTTGTCAACATATTTGACTCTAAGAACTTATGAAGAAGACCGACGTACGAGTATACGAACACTGCAATAACCAACTGCCTATTTGAATTTCAGCTAGGAGTAGTCCTTCTAGAACAAGGCAAACCCTCCCAAGCGCTGGCCTACTTAGACAAAGCATTGGAACTGGAACCGGAACATGAACAAGCTCTCCTGAACTCCGCCATACTCCTGCAAGAACTCGGAGCTGCAGACCTGAGACATCTGGCCCGGCAGCGTCTCCTCAAACTACTTGACAAAGATGGTAAGTTTGGTAATTTGGAACAAGATCATTTATCCAACTCGAAAAATGATATCAAACTGGAACAAGTTCTATCAAATGGAATAAGCTCTATCTAGTTGGAGCAACTTCAAGTCAACCGAATTCTTGAAATAACAGAAATCCAAAAATACAACGCACTAGAGGCTGCATAACTTTCTCCCTAAGTCACTTTCAGCATTGATGGTGATCCAGATTCTTCGGCTGGCATTTTTGTTGCCATGTTTGGCGGTCTTAATTAATTGAATATTTGCCGCATATAGCCGTTCATTTCAATAAAGTAAGTATACTTCTCTCAACTATGTCATATCTAAGGCTGCGGTCTATCTGACCACACGCCGACGACGACGTCTAGCTGTCCGTCACCAACGACAGCCGAATGCCTATGCTATATTCGTAAATACACGGACGCGGGCTCGCTCGCACGCCGCCCGCGACGTACCTATAGATCGTTGCGACGGCGGCAAGTAACGTTTTGGCAACCGGCGGCGTATCGGTCGTCCGTCGTGACGTCACCGCACGCTGTCGGTAGCATCTGACGCTTTAAGGAGACCCTAGCCTAAGGACCTGCTAAATAATTTCAATTAAAATTCCAGCAACAAACGAACGAGTCCACTTCAACCTCGGCATGGTGTGCATGGACGAGGGTGACGCCGAATGCGCTGAAAGGTGGTTCAGGGCAGCGGTTCACCTCAAGCCTGACTTCCGATCAGCACTGTTCAACCTGGCGCTACTCCTGGCTGACAGGAGGAGGCCGCTGGAAGCCGCGCCGTTCTTGAAGCAGCTGGTCAGGCACCACCCGGATCATGTAAAAGCGTTGGTGCTTCTGGGAGACATCTACATCAACTCTGTTAAGGATTTGGATGCGGCTGAAAGTGTGAGTGTAAAAACTTTCTTGTAGAAACTATTTCAGTTGGAAAGTTAAAGTTCGGTATGTCGAATTGAGTCCCTTTATTTTTTAACAATGTGCCTTTCTCCACATTCCAGTGTTACCGGCGTATTCTGGAGTTAGAAGCGGACAACGTGCAGGCGCTGCACAATCTGTGCGTGGTGGCGGTGGAGCGCGGCAAGCTGGCGGTGGCCGAGGAGTGCCTGACGCGCGCCGCCGCGCTGGCGCCGCACGAGCACTACATCCAGCGCCACCTCGCCGTCGTGCGAGCGAGACGGCAGGCCGCCGCCACCCCCGCCTCCAACAAGGCACCCCCCAACCCCGCCTCCACCGCAACGGCCACCACAGAAGTGCGAGCGAGATGGAACTACATCCCCCAACAACCCCCTGACCCCCACGAGACCGACGACTCATAGCCTACCGTAGAATATGGAACATGAAATGGACGTGAAATACGGAACATGTAAATAACATTTTGCTTAAGAATATCTTCTTCGAACACCAAACTAAACGAACGGCCAGTCGCGGTTTTATCTGCCTATCGATTTCTTTTATAATTTCTTCGAACAATCAGGGTATTACCTTCTATCTGACTCGGACATAATGTATTGTATTTCACCTTACTGTCGCTTGATTTAGATTGTTTCCCTTTGAAGATATCTAACGTTTAGTACTGATGGACGTGCGAACTTAAAGTACGCGGTTTTAAAGTTAACGAACTTACTCGGCTCCCCGTCGGTGACACTCGTGAAGCTTGCTCGCACTGCATCGCGATCTTGTCCAATGTTCGGAACCAAACATTACACAAATGTCTAAACAAAATGGTGGCTTGCGACTCGCGGCGATGACAGACGTACGAAACTACGAACCAAGGCGAGCTACGAGCAAAATTTCAAACCTGTTGGATCGCCGACGAACTTACTCAGCGGTTCGTAAGCGTTTTAAAGTACGCGTACTTAGTATGACACCCGGGCGAGAAAGCTCGCCGAGCCATAAGTACGCGTACTTGCTCGCACGTCTATCACCCCATTATGATACCTACTATAGATTTTGTAACGGTACTGAGCGAAGTGTTTACGCCAAACGATATAATAAAATTATTGATCTCGTAGATAAAAAACTTGATTTGCATAACGGCGTTTCGTGATATTAGTTAAAAGACATCATTAATTATAATTGTGTATGCCATATATAAATAGGTATTATGTAGAATATGTTTCAACGAGCTTTTGTCATTAGCCCGGTATACGGAATATATGGACAATTACAATATGTGTGTATTTAAAAAATAAATGGAAATAGCAAATAGAATGTATAAAAACTGTTTCCAGTAAATTAATTATCTAAGTTTCTCTAGTCACAATGCTCGTTTCGATAAAAATCTCTTTGGTTATTTACTACTAGTTAGAATATGAAATACATACATTGCATTGTACATGAAATTAAAGTTGAATGACCCCGTGCTTCGATTAGGCGTGGGAGTAGCACTAGTGTGGCGCCCCGCATTGCTGCGAACCCATTTCTAATAAACCTATTATCTAGCTGAACAAACATTTGTATAAAGGATCAGTCATTAACCTGTTGAAATTATCACATACCTACTCACCGTCCAAGAAAGTCTTTGGAGAGTCACCAGTGAACACAGTGGAAATCATATAAAGCTATCAGCATCAGCACTCATTTTGGGAAAAATATTCTAATTAAATTCAGTTTGCTCTCAGAATACATCTGAGTCTATACTTTGTGTTCGGGATTCGTAGTTTTAATAAATCATCTCTTTGAAACACACTGCTGTTCTGTTTTCTAAACTTATTCTTATGAATTTGGATCTTGATTTTTGTATTAACATGGTAGGAGATGACAATATAACTTAATGACTACCTACTCAAGACAACGAGTGAGGTACCTACATTTAACTCAAATTTTTCCTCCTTATCATATACCGACACTGAGTGCCTAAGTATGTACCTATAGAACTATATAATTTTCTTAGAAAATAATTGTAAGATATATATAATTGTAATTCTTTGAGGATTACGTTTTTAAGTTCGACAAATATTGCAGCAGTGTGTGTCGCTGTCTTTTGTAATCAATTTGTTAGCGGATATACTTACAACCTTTCTCAAAATAAATGTTATTTTCTTATTCATTAAAGATATTACGTAAAAAAAACATGAAAGTGATCGACCGTTATTAGAATTAGATGTGAAAAATGTAATGTTGTTAATGTTTTAAGATAAAAAGTAACTTTTGTAAAAACTGAATTTTTTACAATGTCTTGAAACATTTCTTGTGGGAACTCTGTTATGAGTTGATGAATTCGTAAGGACCCCGAATATTGTAACTATTTGTCGTCAAAACGTTTATTTTTATAAAATAAAATGTTTCAAATGGGTTTTGCTCTATTTTATTACCTACCTAGCTAGGTACTTCCTATTTTAGAATAATTCCCTAGCGTACCTACACTTCTCGCTAGGCATAGACACCTATCCTACCGCTGCGCTGTCGAGTAGGTAAGTATGCAACTAGCTATCAACGATTTTTTCGCTCAAGAACCCTGAAAAAGATTGTATATCCCGTTTAATACGAGTACCTAAAAGAGATACTTACCTACAGCGCCGGCACTAGCCCTTGGTCAGGGTTTTATGATATTTGATATACCTAGTTAGTTGTATTTTTGACGAAAATTTTATTGTTGAATCATACCGAAAATCTTAAAACGTATATCATCACTTTATACCGCTATTTAATATAACGTTATGAAACCCTGATTTCAGCTGTGCACAAAAGAGCTGTCAACCAGCTGGCTAGTCCAGCTGCTCACAACAGTCAGATATAGCTTTAAAAAAATCAGATTTAGCTTTAAAAAAAGTCAGATTTAGCTTTTAATAAAGGAAGATTTAGCTTAAAAAAAAGAAGAGTCTGTAGATCTACGGATTTTGGTATCCCAGAGCATCAGCAATCTATGGAGTTTTCAGCGTCACCTTATGGATTTTTTTAAATCTTATCTGGCAAGTTTTATTCTAGGAAATCTTATTTTGCGCTGGAAATTGTTTTTGCATTTGGCTTTTTGGCGCCCCTTGCCATCTGGCGCCTAGAGAAACCGCTCCACTCGCTCTATCCTAGGGCCGGCGCTGGATACCTAGGTACAATTAGTTTGTCACTGACAGTTCACACCGCCCGCGAGTAGGTTATTTATTTATTTATTTGCTAACATGTACAACACTGGTTAGTAGGCATGCATTAAAATTTCATGACACAGTATTAAGACATGCACCCTGTAAGGGCACTGCAAATGTTTCATATCAAATTAATGATTAAATTACATAATATAATATTGATTCTAATTATTACAATACATTACATTTTAATAAACATTAGTTATTTAATTATTACATTTTATTTCAAATAAATCATTATTATTAATTCTTTCATGCATTTTAGTCATTATATAAGCATAATACAGTAAAGTCATTTATTATTTTACATTCACTACGTCAAGCATATTGTCACAAGGTCAATCAATTCACAATTTGTCAGTTTTAAATTCCTCAACGGTATAGTAGCCTTTTTTTATTAACAGAGATTTCAACTGTTTCGAGAAAATTGAGTCATCTGGTAGGGATTTTAAACTTTCCGGTAGTTTATTAAATATATTAGCTAATCTTGAATATGGGCTTTTCCCGATAACTTTTAAGTTTGTGATGGGCAGTATTAGTCTATTCTTGTTCCGTCGGTTATAGTTTTCGTTTAGCTCGATATTAGATTTGAAGAGGTGCCTATTTTTCCTAACGAATATACAACTTTGCAGTATATATATTGCTGGTAGTGTGAGAATTTGTTGTTTAATAAAGTGTGGCCTACAACTCTCTCGTTGGTTTATGTTCATCAATATTCTGATACATTTCTTTTGCTGGATGAAAAGGTCAAAAAAGTCAGTACTGTCTCCCCACAGAATAATACCATAATTTAGCCAGGAGTAGGCGTACGCATAATAGGCAGATAAGGCGGTTTTATAGTCTGTGTTGCATTTCAATATGCTTAGTGCATAAATAAATTGGGACAATTTTGCTCTTGTACTTTCTACATGTTTCTTCCAATTTAGGTTTGAGTCTAACGTTAGGCCTAAAAGTGTAAATTCGTTTACTTCTTCTAATTTAATTTTTTGTGTTAATGTATTTAGGTTTAGTGGGGTTCTTTGGTATGTTCTGAATTGGCATATTTTAGTTTTAGTTAAGTTTATTTCTAAGTTATGTTCGTTTAACCATTGCTCAGTTTCTGTGAAAGTTTTTTTAATAGCTAGATGGTCAAGATTCGCGGGCGTTTTAAATAATAAAGAAACATCGTCAGCGAATAAAATACACGACGAACTTAATTTTTTTGGCAAGTCATTTATGTATAATATAAATAAGGTACATCCTAAAACACTTCCTTGGGGTATTGAAGTATTAATGGTAGCCATGTCTGATCCCATGCTGTACATTTCCTGGTCAACGCTATCGAAATATTCAATCTCTACGAACTGTACTCTGTCTTGTAAATATGATTTAAACCAATTAAAAGCTTGTCCTCTAATACCCGAACCGTAAAGTTTTTGTAATAAAATGTTGTGTGACACCTTGTCATACGCCTTCGTCATGTCTAGGAATAGTCCAATAGCGTACTTTCGTTCCTTAATGCAACTGTAAATTTCTTGTACGTAGTTGTATACCGCTAACGTAGTTGAGCATTTTTTTCTAAAACCGAATTGGTTTTTATCTAAAATATCATATTTTTCTAAAAATTTATTGACACGGTTCGCCATTGATTTTTCGAAAATCTTTGAGATAGTGGGTAACAGTGCAATAGGCCTATAATTACTAGGATTTTCTGAATTTCCTCCTTTTTTCGCAATTGGGCGTACTTTCGCAATTTTAAGTTTTTCTGGGAAACGTCCCTCGTCGAAAGAAATATTTATTAGTTTAGTGAGAGGCGGTGTCAGCTCCTTTACGCATTTTTTCACTAATAGCGGGGGAATATTGTCCACTCCGAAGCTACGTTTATTTTGCATACCGCGTATAATCTTAAAAACCTCTCGCTCGGTTACCGGTTCGAGGTACATGGAGTTTATTGCGGGCGTATGCACCGAATGTAACGATGGCCCACACGGCGGCGGCGCTGGCGCCGCTGCTACCGTACTTTTGTTATCTACACCTACCGATACGAAATAATCATTAAATACGGTGCAAACTTGTTGCGGTGATTTTATTATTTGATTGTTTAATTTTAAGGTAATGTTCTTAAGACTTTGTTTACTTTTATTAGGTTTAGTAATTTTATTTATTACTGACCACATCGTTTTTGTTTTATTTTTTGAGGCATTCATCTCTCTTATGTAGTTACGTTTTTTTGAAGTTTTAATGCATCTTTTTAAAATTTTCGAGTAATCTTTGTAGTGTTTTTTAAATATGGCACTATTGAGCTGATTTGAGATAATTCTAGTCAATCTTTTATTTTTGCATGATTTTTTTAGTCCTATAGTAAGATAATTGTTTGTTTTATTTTGTATTGTTTTTATACGTTTTTTTGGTATGTATTTGTTCAAATTAGATTGTAAAATGTCATGAAATCTATTATAAGTTTTGTTTATGTCAAAGTTTTGATCAAAAATTTCATTCCAGTTTATTTTATTTAATGCTGATTGGAAATTAGTCAAGTTAATATTGTTGAAGATTCTTTTAGAAACGTAGGGTGTCCTTTTAACACTTTGCGTTTCCGTGGTGCTAAGGCCGTAAATTAAGCTATTGTGATCCGAGATACCATTATTGTTAACATTAATTTCAAATTCTGTGCTACTATTATTTGTAAATAAAAGATCTATACAAGTCGATGTTAATTTTGTGGTTCTTGTAGGAGTTTTAATGATTTGGTGTAGGTTTAGTTCTGTCATGATATTGTTAAGTCTCTGGTATTCCTTTGCTTTTTTAAAATAATCTAAGTTAAAATCTCCGGTAATTATGAGACGTTTGTTTTTGTACTTTAATGTAATGAGCTTCAGAAGTTGATTTAAAAAGTTAAAGAACTGTTCTATATTTCGATCGGGCCTGTATACAAGAATAATAATTAATTTTGGTGACTTAATTTCTATGGCACAACATTCCACAACATATTCGACCGATAGATTGGTAATGTCGGGTAGTTCTTTGCAGTTCAATCCCGTTCGTATCAGAATGGCGGCTCCACCACCTCGGTGGTTTTGTCGGCAGAAGGTCGAACTGAACTCGTATCCACTGACTGTAATTAATTCTTTTTGATGATTTCTAATCCACGTCTCGGTAAGGCAGACTACATTATATGATTCAAGATCTAGTAGACTCTCAAGAATATGAGTTTTGTTTTTGAGACTTTGTACGTTTTGTATGAATATTTTAAAGTCGAAAAGTATGGTGTTTAGACTGTTTGTGACTTACATCACCGTAGCTGATTCTACACTGTGGAGTAGCGGATGTGGTTTGTGGTGCAGTCTGGGTGTGGTTCATGAATGTGTTTTCAGATGGATTTTCGTGGTTTCTTCGCGACAGGTTTCGTTCTTCTCTATATTTTCTTCTTTCTTTTAGTGCGTCCGAATCGAGGTATTCTGAAATATGAAGTCCTTGCCCTTTCAAGAATCTTGCCTGTGATATGATATACTTTGTCATTCTTTTGCTGATGAGCTCTATTTGTATTGGGCGTTTTAGTCCATTTCTACCTATGCGATGAAATTCTTCAATATAACCAGTTAAGTCAATGTTCAGCGTGTCTTGGAATGCGTATATTATTCTGTCCTCAAGATCTCTTTCAGTTTCCCGATAGTACTCATTTAGGCCGTAGATAACAAATCTTTTTGTATTGTCGTCTTTTTGTGTAAATTGGTCGTGTAACTTTTCTATTTCGTTCTTGAGTTTGTCGTTTTCAATTTCCAGTTTCCGTATCTTTTCGCTTACGTTTATCATTTTAGTATTTATGGAAGTCTGTTCTAAGAGTAAGGCTTCTGTTGTTTGGGTTATTTTTGACTGTAGTTTATGTATTGCTGCGTTTATTTCACTCTGTACTGTGCCTTTTATTTCGTTTAATATTGCTGTTTTATTCTTTTCAAGTTTCTCATCTAATAGTTGGCTTATTTGTAGTAAAGTAATAGAATTTGTTGTTTGCGAGCTCAAGTGTGTGTTTGCTGGGCGCGTAGGAGAGATACTCGTCCTGGTATGGCCTAATACACTGTGATCTTCTTCAATATGATCGTCAATGGACAATGTAGTGTCGTTCAGAGTATGCAGCGTTTGGCTTCGGACGGGAGTATCATCATTTCTAATAGATTTTTTTGCGTTTGCACATGATGGGCAGCTCCAAGACATTGTTAATTTGTGTTTGTTTTCCATATAAAAAGATGTCGTTATGTTTACGCATCGATAATGGTATACATGCTTACAAGTGAAGCAACGTAGTAGTTCGCCGCGTGCTATTTGCTGTTTACATGCTTCGCAATTCATTTTATATAAATATTACTTATAGTCGTCTTAATCTTTAGTCAATCTTCTTTGTGTTGTTCAACTTAGCTAGGGTGATTTTTGTTTAGATGTGGTGAAGTTGGAATAATAAAGTTATGCAGAAACAATCTCAAAAAGACTTATGTGTGACGGTGGTTCGAACTTGGGTCACTGGTATCTCAATCTCGTCACACAACCGTAAGGCCAAATGGTACTATTAATTTAAAACAAATATTTAGTGCTCTTTCGTATCGATAGAGTCTATGGATATAGTGTGCGGTGGGTATTCGGGTTTTTGGAAAAGTACAACAACCTTCCAAAATTTTCTTGATTAACAACTTATTTGATTAACTATCAATTAGCTCACTTGAATTTTGATATTGTTTATTGCCACATGAACAATGAACATGGAGGTGGTTTCTTTGCACTACAATCCTTCTTTATTGTTGGTTGGTTTTTTGCGTATTGTCACTGATGTTGTTGGTGGTTTGTAGATTAAGAGTCTTGATCTTGTTTTAATTGCACAGTTTGTGTATTAAACTCGTAGATAACACTTTCACGTAGTTATTAGTTGATGGTTTAACTGGTACACTTAGCTTTAATTTGTTTTACGCAGTAATAGTATTTTTTAAAGGTATTTTATAACACAGCGTTTGCTTTTACGTTAAGCTAGACGCAGCGACATCTAGCGACCTAGGCTAGGTAGGTACTCGTTTGTCGCAGCCACAAGAGCTGGGACAGGTGCCATACCTGCGGATTAATTTACATTGCGGCGAAATGGGAATAATAGAATAGGTAGTAGCGTCAATGTCGCAGATTCGCCTCCATGCGCGAGAAAGTGCGAGAAATCGCGAGACTGCTCGAATACGATGATGCCATACAAAATAATCGGTTCGCTCTGTCAAACTTGATATTTTCTCGACAAAGCCTTACATGGCACCCAAGGACCTTACTGTAGGTTACATAGTAATTCCATGCATGGCACCTAAGTTATCTCGAATTATGACAAACTCCAAAAATAACATGGTAGTTCCATAATGTACGTTGTAGTGGGAATGTCAAAGTATCGCTTTTTAAGGCGTACTGCCAAACCTTCTACACGTGCAGCTTGTGGGTGAAATATACGCAGAGAGCCTACAACGTCCTGCGCGTACAGTATAATAATGGGTTCAGGATGTTGATGGGGCTTCCGCGCTTCTGCAGCGCTTCGCAAATGTTCGCGGTAGCCCGTGTTGACGATTTTCATGCCATTATGAGGAGAAGAACAGCGTCAATATTGGGTAGGTTGCGCGGAAGCTCCAACAGCATTCTGAACACATTATTAGACAAAGTGGACAGTCCCTTTATGAGGCACTGGGTACGGAGGCACGTGCCAACGTGTGTTGGGCCACGTCAATTTTAATAGTTTTTAGTTTGTAAAAGTTTACTAACATAGTTTTTAAGTCTTTGTTACTAATACTATATGGATTGTATGTACTTGTATGTGTAGTCCGAAATAAAGAATATATTATATTATTATAATGTACTTAGGTAAGTAAGTACTTATTTTAGTCATAATTTTATTTGTCAATAGATTAATAATTAAAATACCTACTATTTATATGTATAGGGAACGAAGTTCCTTTCGCCTTAATTAGTCTAGCCATTAGACTTATAATCATAAAAATCATAAATACAACTTATGTAATCCTATATAATGAATATTTTAATGGAATCATGAATCACATTTGAGGAATATTCTAGGAGTTGTATTGCTGATTCTGATGATTATAATTTTGTAAAGCCATATTTGTTACGGTCGCGAATCATATTTTAATCAACATAATCACCTACAACCTGACACTGACCTGCAAAATGCAAAAAACGTAAGAAAACTTTAAATATCGCGGGATACCTTATAGTTAAGTGTTAGCAGAAATATTTCTATCACTTCAAATTTTTTTTTTGCAACAGTTAAATCATTTTTTCGATTATTATTGTTTCAAATTGAAATAAAATGTCAAGTAGAAAGTATAAACAAAGTTCCAGATCGTGTTTGCTACGTTATTGGACAGTTTATATTCTCCAAAAAGAGATTTTAGATTTTTTTACGAACGACATCCTGGATTTTGAGTTGAAAACATGTTATATTGTACTAATTCTTGACCTATTTGGATCCACATTATAGCTGTTAGAAATTGGTGAACTGGGAGTGGTCCCGCCGTCTATAAATCAGGTTGGCGGAACACTTTGAAAATGCTATTACTTAAAAAAATATTTAAGTAGTAATTAGGTATTTGATTAAAGTACCAATCAGGGGCTAATTATTTATGCTATTCAAAATGGTCCCGCAGTCTTGACGTTCACGAGGAGGACATTATAATTATAATCGAATGAATGAAAGGAACCAAGCCGATGTTGCTAGGATAAAAATTATTTGTTTTTATAACTTGCTACATCGGTCACTCGTCGCGAGAAAAATAAGTCAAAGTGCCTTTTTTTAGAGTTCTTGGCGATCATGTCAAGTATCGAGATGACGTCAGAATTATAGAAAAATTTCGACAAATCGTGAGAAAGAGCGTTCTCGCGCTTGTCATGTTAGCTCTGCAAGTTTTATAGTAAATACTAAATCCATGGCTCCTACTTATTTATGACAGCCTCTACCTTCATCCCCCCCGACGACGATGCGTCGATGCTGAGCCTGTATTATTAAATTAATATATTCTTGATCCAGCCTGTCCCATCTTGCTGTCCTGGGACCCAGCGACGCCCTAAGCCAAGGTTCGTACCCCACAGGGGGTGCCCTTAGCGAGCGATCACCTAGTATTAATTTAGAATAGTTTTGCCCTTGGCTGGAAGCTTTGTGTAGAAGCTTAAGGCAGCCATAGGAGTACGTTTAAACAGCCACGACCTTAGTGGTCACCTGCAAGATGCCATATAAAAAAAAAACAAGCTTCTTAACTGTTTCTCAGACTTGCCCAAGGCAACGTCAGGGTTTGTTAGTTCGAAATTAGTTTTGAAAGGGTTAAATAAAATCAAAGATCAATGTTTGTGTAAAAGATTCACTATATTGTTTTGTACAGTGAGCATCATCAATTTCAAAACAATATCGCCCCTATTACACTAAGAACGGCTTAAAATATTTTCTCATTTTCCTTTCCACTAGACTTTTAATACGACACGGTTCTAATATCGTGGAATTGCTTAAATAATTGCTTAATCGTGTAAGACAGAAATCAAAAAACAAACATTTGAAAATAAAAACAGTCAAATGATATTTAACAAGTACAATAAGCATAGGTAGGATAATCTAGCATTTATTCTATAGACGGTAATGGAACCTAGATGTCCTACAACTTTAAGTACTATCACGGTTTGCAGTCCTTTTATGTACACATAATACATACTCTTTTTACGATGTAAAATGGTAAAACAATCCAACGACTATCGGGCGACTAAAAAAAAGTTTATTTTAACACATGAATTCACAATTCTTTACAGTTTACAATATTATTTATTACATGGTGTGTATGTCGTCAAATCAAAGATTTTAATGTCTTTATAGTATTTTAATTTAAACAAGGTCTTATTACTTAAACGAAATAATTATTAATAACATAAAATAATCTAAGGTCAATAAAGGAATATAATTTATTAACTATACATTTTCTCATCACGAATAACAAAATCTCACTCACTCTCGCGTTTCGAACTTACACCTAAATTTACTAACTTGAAATACTATCCACTTAATTTTAATTTTCTTTCGATGGACTTTTTAACCTATACTTTGTTCCGTACATATTTTAACTATTGCTGTTACGATGATTCAAATTATAAGGCCCCATCCAACCCGACCTTAAAGAAGTTCACAGGTTGCTCTGTGAAACATCTCTCCACATACTGGCGTCCGACATGGTTCCAACGAATCCACTTTATGATCGCACCTACAATTAGAATATTCGACAACAAAAACAATGTCGAAACAGAAAACTAAAGATAGTCTAACAACAACAAATTATACTTATAATTTTCAAAGTTCACTCAACAAACCGTCTGCACTCGAAAACTTTCCAAAAATTAAACATACACAAACAGACCTCCGCATGGATATAATAAAAAAGGTAAATAAATTGAAGCATTCGTCTTATCAGAATATCTGTACAAATGACCAGTCGTTGTATAAAAATATCCGAGTATACATATAAAAATTGTAGGCAAAAAGTTAGGGGTCGACTGTAGCTATAAGGTTAACTTTAAAACGTGAGTGCACAAGGAACAGTTGGTAAAATCGACTTCGTAATTACTTGCACGCCATACAACAACAAGGGCTAGTCTATACTCCGTTTTTTTTTTTTTTGCTATAATGACATTTGGTGTCGACATAAAAATAACATAATAAATAATCGAGTTACCGAGTGACTCACCAAGGACCACTGAATCATTCTCCTTCAATGTTATCGTATTATCCCTGTAATATTAATTAGTTATCGTGTTATTTAAAAAAAAAGGTCGATCGCAGCTGTCAATATGGTCTAGCACATTAAAAACCGGAGTATAGATAGTTTCAATTTAATGAGAATCGTTGTCAAAAGTGAAGTAATTACGAGGTCGAGTGTACGTTCCGACTGTTGCCATGGCGTGCACTGGCCAGGATCACATCGGTGGTGGTGTGTGGGTTCACTTGTACTCCTCTTCGGCGTCGAAGTCGACTTCCTCGTCCACTTCGGCAACCACTGCTTGCTGCTGCTGCGTTAGCGCTAATGGGCCCTTCTTGTATGCCGTCATTTCCTATAAATAAAATATGTTGTATTTTAAACCACACATACACACTAAGATAAGTTTACGAATTATTGCAGCGATATCATTACTAAGTTGTAGCCTCTCTTTGGGTATGTATGGCGGTAATATTGTATCTTCATAGAATCTATGCATTACTTATTTAACCGACTTCCAAAAAGGAGAGGGTTCTATGTTCGTCAATTTTTTTTTTAAATTTATATCCCTCAATATTTTCGTCAGTTGGAGACCGATTATGAAAATTCTTGCTTGCGCGGTGGTCCCATATAAATTTTACTAACTTTGCTTCGGTAGTTTCTGATTTAGCTTAAATAATAGGTATTTTTAATGTGGATGGTGTTATAATAACTTCCTGTCACTGTTATTTACACAGCAGGTAGGGGTATTCGAATTTGTGTGGGGTATGTACCACAACTACGGTTACAAAAAAAACAAGACTCAAAAAAAACACTACCTACAAAGTGAAAAATTACTTTAATTTCGGTAGTCGGTGGCATAAAACGAAAATTAAAAACCAAAGACCGACTTCCGAAAAAGTTATTTTTCACGTTTTTTTTTTTTTTTTAAACCGTTTGTTTTTTTTTGTAATACGTTTCTTTCCAGTTTTGCTGCTTTATCTAAATTGTTAAAGTGAAGCATAATGAACACATTATTAGACAAAGTGGACAGTCCCTTTATGAGGCACTGGGTACGGAGGCACGTGCCAACGTGTGTTGGGCCACGTCAATTTTAATAGTTTATAGTTTGTAAAAGTTTACTAACATAGTTTTTAAGTCATTGTTACTAATACTATATGGATTGTATGTACTTGTATGTGTAGTCCGAAATAAAGAATATATTATATTATTATAATCAAAAGTACTGGCTTGTGTGATCGTGTGCTCTACAATTTGGGATCTAAACATAAAATTCAAGGATATAAAAAAAATCATTGGCCTCGCCTGAATTTTCAGGTCTCCTCAATAATTGCCACAAAGAAGGATCGCTAAAGACCACAATTTCAGCACGACTGGGAAACCAGCATGGGCGTACCCAGCTTTTGGCCCAGGGGGCGGGGCAAATCAGAAATTTACTAACCCGGGTCTATTAATCCGGGATTTTTAATAATAGTTTGATATGGACACTGAATCATTATATTTCGTCGCGTATGTTTGGCTCCCTCAAAACAATAATATGTCAACTAAATGCAATTAATGCAAGCCGCTCGGGCTCGCTAATCAGCCGAATATACGAGTGCTCGCTCATGCGGTACTCTTCGCCCGTCGTCCGTAGCGGATGGCGACGCGAACGCAGCAAGCAAGCACTAGTGCCTGTTTGCTGCGTTCGTGTATTTTGCATGATACAACATGCATAACGGGTCGCGCTGCGCGGTTTTTTCTAAAATTAATGCATAATATATTGTAACTGTAAAGTAAATCTTAACGCGACTCTAGCATAACTTTTATCGACAACAGTAAGTACTTAGGCATTCAAAATCCAGGGGGGGGCTGCTGCCCTCTTCTGCCCCCCCCCTGGGTACGCCCACGGAAACCAGTGATTGCTGAACGTTTTTATTCACACCCTAGTGTGTACCCTACCTATCCTATAATTTATTAGCAAAGCCCTTTTTCAACAAAAAAAAAAACATAAATAACATAAAATCCAATAAAGTTCTCAATGCCTCTTTATTAAAGAAATCTTGCATTCCGGACGAACATTTTTTCATTCTGGCTCGCGGGCGAACCTATCGCATAAAGGCATGATTCGCACCTGCCACCCAATCTGTTACTACAGGAACCTTCCGCCTTTTGTTATATTAGATACATCTTGATATATTAAGGCGACAGGTGATGCTGACAAAGAATACGTTATTTGGTGCTTGTTTGATAACTGAAGAATATTTTTAGAGAAAATTGTAAAGGACATTTAGATAAAATTTTTAGAAGAATGATAAAGGACATTAAGATAAAAGTTTTAGAAAAATTATAAAAGACAAAGAAATCAGCTGCTCGCTACATTTTGACTAGCTATGCAAGCATAATACAATTATTTATTTTTTTGCCATTTCAGTGTTGGTCCCATAGTTGTTCATAATCATGAGTACAATGACCATGAATTCAATTTCATCCTATATATGAGTGCATCTGTCTTCAGATCGCCAGAGATGAACACTGGGCTTACTCAGATAGTTGAGTAGTTTTGGTCGCACGAAACCCAATTTATATTAATTTATCCCGATCCTTAAGGGGACTACAGGACCTAAACGTGCCTAAACGCAAGTTTTATAATGCGTAAAAGTATATGATCCACTGCAGTAAACAAAATCAGAAAAATATATGATATTCTTCAGGATATATGCTAGTATGATAGTGTGTTGAAAACATAATAATACAACTAATTTGATACGATAGAAAAAAATCATGAAGATACCTCTAAAAATTTCTTTTAACGATTAAAAATCATATTAATTTACATGCAATCATTCTGATTTTTTGTCAGATTATTCTACAAGCTACATATTAGCATATTTCCAGTCCAATCAATAGATTTTTTGTAAATCGCTAACTGCTTCATATTTTTCAATAAATTACCTGCGTCGTGTCATCGCGCTTCTCTTTCTTTTCTATGCAGTCCGACAGTGACCGCGCTTTAGCTGTTGTAAGCCTCTTAAAGACCACTTCACTTATACCAAGGAGCTATGACAATATAAGTCTCTGACAACAAAACAAATAAAGTAATCACTTACCCGATCATATCTCGCCTTGTCCTGCTCTGACAGACTCTCGTACTTCGACTTGGTCTCGGGTTCGGCGGCCGCCCAGCGCCTGCCCAACTCCTTGGCGATGTCGCCCATAGTATACTCCGGGTTGTTGGCCTTCACCTTTGAACGCTCGTCGTTGCAGAACCAGAAGAACGCTGATCTGTAAATATAGGGATAATTTTAGTGGTATATATTATATGGACGAGTGACAATTGATGCGTTTGGTTGGCTTTAAGTATTTAGTGAGAGCTACGTTTCGTACTGGTCATGTTCTAGGCCCTATTTATTATAACTGACAAAACGAAATATTCGTCAAAAAAAAAATTTTTTCAAGAAAGGATCTGTTTAATAAAGCAGAAAACTAAGAAAAAAAATTACAAAAGTGCCAGATTGTCGAATTGTCGCCTGTCGGTTTTATTAAATAAGCACGGTATAAAAAATACCAAGGTTGTAAAAACAGCGTGGTATACAAAAAATTACCATTTCATTAACAGTTTCGCGTGGATACTGTAACTACCATTTGCTTGAAAAAGAAAACATTTCGGGGAGAGAAAGTCCTAAAAATGCTTTTTGATTTGTTTAACACAACAAACATGAAAGGCGGAGCAAGTTCTGGAGTTTAGGCTGTTTGATACTGTTAAAGAAATTTGATGGGAAATTGTATTACATCTCTCGGGCAATCTTAAAAGTGGTCTGAAAAATGTGCAAAAATCTACTGCTGTCAATAAAAAATTTATCAATTTTTTATATTAACAAAAAACCTAGAAACTCAAAGCTATGCAACAATAGGCACATTTATTACAACAGATTAAAGAAAAACTCATGACCATAACTCACAGCGATCGCTTGGGCGCGTTGGGGTCCTTCATCTGCTGCCGCTTACGGCCGCGCACCTTCATGTCCTTGGGAGGCACGTAGGTCTGCATCTCCAGGTCGAACCGCTTCTTGTCTTGCTCTGCCATCTCATGGAACCGCTGCTTCTCTTTCTCTGACATCGTCTGTAGTTGTAAATAGGAATGATGACTAAAAGCAGCTAAATAATTTCGACTTAAACTTAAAAGTAGGTATCAAGTTAATACTGTTTTGTAAAGCAATGTTGAGTGATGATTGCGATGAGTCTTGATTTCAATCTGATTTGAAACTAATCTCGAATTCACGATTATTTTTTTTGTTCTCGAGAACCATGACTGAGCATTTCTAAAGAACTGAGCTGTTAACATAAAGTTCGACAGTTATTTCAAAAATCCCTAAAAATAATGCCATTTTATAAATAGTAAATTCTGCTTGTACAGAAACCACTTTATCTTTAAATCAATCATCTGCCATGCTATTCTGTAAACATCTCACCGTGAAAACTTGGGTGAAGTGAGCTGTCAATAGTGTCAATCCCTGTGGAATGACAGCTCACTCCACGCTCACTTCACCTAAGTTTTCACGGTGAGATGGTTACAGAATAGCACTGCTGTTATGTATGAACACAACAGCCGTGCTATTCTGTAAACATCTCACTGTGATAACGTGGGTGAAGTGAGCTTGATGTGAGCTGTCATTGCACCTAAAGCTAGGGATTGACACTATGGACAGCTCGCTTCATGCTCACTTCACCTCACTCTTCACCATGAGATGTATACAGAATCGATCCACAGGTCTTTAGATGAAAGCCTAAACCTCGCGATTGTCCATACAATGCGTGGTCTCATTTACATGTGTGATTTCAGTTTATTCACACTTTATGCATATTTGGTACTCAATATACTAATATTGTGCCAATTATTCCCATTGGACATGAATAATTGGCACAATATTAGTATATCACAGTCACATTCAGTCACAGTATCAGTCACATTTGACTGATGATAAAAATTGAACAAATAAATGGGAAAATTATGAACTTAGATACATATTATTTGGCATGATTTTCGTTTTTTTTTTACTGGAAATCAAAATTTTGTTAATATTTCGTTTTTTTTTACTGGAAATGTACAGTATAGTCTGCTGGATTTTGGGACAATTAGCACACACCCCTAAAATTTTAATGAACCTTTAATATTTCCACTGCTCAGTGCTCAGGTATCTTTGATTATTTTGCTTGAGTTGATATTTATACACAAGTCATAGAAAAATATATTTTGTAAGAACCATACCAATTTTAACCTTTTTTGAGAAAATTTTTACATTCACATCATGGCTTTTGGTTAATTTCGAACACAATGTAGATTGTTACTGAATAAATAGAATTGTATTGAATTTGGATAAGTTAACTCTATTTGGAAAGAATTAAATTTCATAGAAATTCGTAATTTTATTATATTTAAGTAATTTTTTTATTTCAATTTAATGGAGATCATGTCTATCTGGCACCTGTTTTACCTACCTAATTATGATTACCTAAAATCCTACTAAACATATTTAAAACACAAAAACTTACATTCCACCTCTCAGCGCACTTCTTGGAGAACGCAGCAAACACAACATTCTCATCGGGATGCTTCTTCTTGTGTTCCTCACGGCATGTCTGCACGAAGAACGCATAAGCTGTCATGCGTCCCCTCGGCTTATTGTACGCCCTTGCCCTAGGCATCTTCTGTTTGACGGTCGCTTGAGCCTGGGCTATTAACGCCTGCTGTTGAGCTTGGTGCTGCAATTCCTGGACATTAAAGTTTCATTCTATGGTTTTGAACTTATTCTAACTACTATTACAGAAAAGAAATTGCTTGCTTCATGTAACTGACTAGCGCTCATAGATTGAACTAATACAAAAGTGTTGCAAACAGTACATAACATCACGCCTGTAATCCGCGAAGAGTTAGGCAGAGGTATCAAACTCAAACTCAAAGCATTTATTTAAAAAAAACCAATTAAAGGCACTTTTGAATTGTCAAGGGGTCGGTCAGTCAGAAAGATGAAGCTAGTTGCCCATTCCAAAGCGTAGTAGTTTCCTATGGAGAAGAACGGGCAAGAAACTCCTATAGTACTTATATTTCGCAAGTTATGTTTAAGAGCGTTTATTCGCAAATAGATGTCAAATATTTCGCTGTTTTGATTAATTTGGCAGTATTACTGTATGGAAATAAGAAATGTGGCGAACTAGTGAACTAGAACATTGATTATGAAATGCAATAATTAATAACGTAACACCGAATATTTACTTTTAGATGTAAAAAAAGTATTCGGAAACTTTCCAAATGCCTTTTTTACACCTAAAACGGGTACAACATCAAATTCAATGTTATAATTGCAATTAATTACTATTCATAGTCTTGCTATATTAATCAAAACAGGTAAATATTTGAGTTATTTGCGATGTTGCCAACTTTTAGAATAAACCCTCTTAAGTCCCATATAATAGGGGGCGAGCCTACTGCTAACTCTCAATAAAACAAACAAACATCTGCATTATAGTCATGATAAGGTGTGGCTATACTGATTCTACTTTCCTACCTGTCTATGTTTGCTGTTCATGGATCTGTAAATGGGTTCATAGGTTCATGTTTATGAAGAATAAAATATATTCTCAACAGCTACCACAGAAAGACAGCATTATTTTATCTCCTGAACAGAAACATGTTCTTCATAAATCACATATGAAAAAAAAAAACAGTTTTCAAGTATTACCTGTAATGTAGCAGATTGCCGTTGTAAGGCAGCTTGAATTTGTTGTTGTTGGACAGCTTGTAACTGTTCATGCAGAGTCTGTTGTTGTTGCTGCAAAGTTTGAGCAACTTGCTGTTGCAAAGCTGCTTGAGCTTGCACAATAGCTTGAGCTTGTGCTGGGCTCACTTGTAGAGTCTGTTGAAGACTCTGCTGCAGAGCTTGTTGCTGCTGCTGCTGTTGCTGTTGTTGCTGCTGCTGTTGTTGTTGCTGTTGTTGCTGCTGCTGTTGTTGCTGATGCTGCTGTTGATGTTGTTGCAACATTTGCTGCAAAGTCTCTTGCTGACTTTGCTGCTGTTGCTGCAAAGTCTGTTGCAGTGTACGATTATGTTGTTGCAGTGCTTGTTGCAAGTTTTGTTGCTGCAGCTGCTGTTGCAGCTGATTTTGCTGCTGTTGGATTGCCTGGTTTTGCTCCTGTTGCACCTGCTGCAGAGTCTGGTGGTTCTGTTGTATACCATTAGCTTGCTGATTATTCTGTTCAGAATCAGGACTTGACTGACTTTGTGGCTGTAACAATAGAAAATATTTATTTATTTTTTCATATTACACAACTGCTGTTCTGGTCAAACTTGATGGTTGATCGTAAGTATAAAAACTGTGGCATGCTCCATTTTGAGACCACAACAATTAACATAACTATTGATTTGATACTGCGCATGATATACCTCGGGTTCAAAGTGGCCAACAGAGTTGATAATTGGATATTAGTTTAAATTAATAACCCGTATTTACAGGTTAAAAGTTACAGTTACCATGACTGAAGAACCAGAGTGGCGGAAGTTGGACCTCATTGCCGGGGCAGACTTAAGAAACTGGCCAGAGAAACCAACACATGGGGGGGAGTCCAGACTATAGGTAAGATCTTTGCCCAGCAATGAGACACTATACGTCAAAATAGAAAAATTATAACTAAATGGCTGTAGCTCAGGAATTGGCTCGTACAACGCCCAGAAAGCATGTCTTAGCGAAATTAAGTAATTTGAGATAAATTTAGCATAGTATATAACTGTGTAACAATTTCATATCACAATTTTAACTTTAGTCACATGGTGAGTTAAATTTTATGAAGTACCATTATTCTTCCTAAAAATGATGCAGATATTGTCAGGAATCTGCAGCAGTGTCGAGCTTCGATGTGTCCCGAACTCCTGGCACCCACCACAGTACCACTTTTCTACTGTCGATTACAACTACGTAAATTAGGTACCGAGGATAATGTAATTATTTCACAGTGCTGAAGTATAGGGACTTTCAAAAACCTTGAGAAAGCTTGCATCTACATAGTCTACTCTGGAATCCAGAAAACAAGAATTTGATTTAAGTATGTAGTTTTCTTGTTTTTTTTTTTTACATATAGTTAGAAGACGGACTCTTGACAATAACATGACACCTTGACCTTGACAAACTGACAGTGAGTGACACTGACACTGAAAACATTTTCCCAACTATTAGTGCTGTATTTTCGTTCAAATAGAAAATCCAAATTCAACAGCTAGATTTCAGGGTGCTTTTTAATTGTTATTCCTATTCTTAAATACCATTAAATACACGATTTGCTTATTATTTCGGTTGTACATCCATGCAAGATGGTCAAAAATGTGTATATAAATGAAGGAATTAAATAGTTAAGATTGTTTTGAACCGAACAAACAGAAACCAGTGGTGGTTATCGTTCGTAACTTGACGAATCAGTAAAACCAAAATAAAATCTTACTTGTTTTTGGAATTTTATTGGAACCTAATAGCCGATGTTCTCTGAAGGGGTAGGCAGAGGTCAAGCACATTTCACCTGTTATGTTAAAGTTCCATTCCAGGGGCCAGATTTTTATCTAGAACCTTGCAGTATTCATAAAACAAACAATAGAAGTACGGTACTCTCCCGATTTGTAGAAAAGAATCGATTTTATTTGAAATATTCTTGGGAACATCCCTAGTAACCAGTTTATAATAGTATTTTATATGTCAGGCTGTTCCAAAAATTCCTTTAAAAAAAATTGACCGAATGCTTTTTGAAAGAACAGAATGAATGAATTGTATTTTCAAGTTGCAGGGACCACTCATTATCTGGCATTTTCAAAATTAAACGGAGTGAAAGAGGAAAAAAATTGTCTTTCTCTGTTTGTGACTGATACAATTATCAATGTTTATGTGTAACTAAATGGCCGAAAGGTAAGTAAAGAATTTAAAGTAGAATAAAAAGCTTTTTACCTTTTTATTCTTAAAAATATAGTTAACCTTAAAAACTAAAACTATAGGTTTCTCCTAAATCTGTAGGTAGGTTTATAAATTATTCCCGTGGGTAATTCATTAAATTCTAGTAAGTATAAAATCTGTTTCTTTTAATATGAGTAAGTTCCTCTTTGTTAGATTGATTTTTGAATTTTTAATTATAATGTTTTATTGGTAGATTTCGCTTGCTAAATTGGTAAATACAATTAGGTGTCTGCTGTAAATAGGTGAATCATATAAATAAACGTACATATACAACAACAAACAGTTGAACTGATGTTTTAATTTATGTAGGTAAGTAAATGTATGGGGAGTAAACTTATTATACCTAACCAAAGTGTAAAACAAAATATGTTATTCCCATAGAAAACATGTGTATTTTAAAAGTTAGGCACTTGTGGATAAAACACAAAAAAAAAGACTAGATTTAACCCTCAGATGTAGCTACAAATCGTAAAATACTCTTTTGCTTTGTTATATTTTTCATTTTGCCAATAAAACCTTTTCGTACCGTAGGAGATGATGTTTGTTGCGACTCTACCGATCCAGATGCATACCACCATGGTTGTTGAGGAGATTCTTCTCTCGGGTTTGAGTTTGACATTATGCGGTAATCATAACTCGGAGTTGAGGTATCACCGCCGTTGTTCGAAAATCCACCCGTCATTTTGTATGTGTACAGTTGATGAGTTGAGGCGGCAGTGCTTCTTGCGATTTCCTCATGTAATTGTTGTTGATGCTGTAGTTCACCTGCGCCACCCGGCCACCACGAGGCATCGTCGCGCGCACCCCAAGCGTCCCCCGTCGCGCCCCGATCCCCCATGTTACAATCGTAGCTTGCGGTCAACCAGTTATTTTATGCCTCTTTGGTCACGTTAAAATGTTTCCTGCGTTCCAATAGCTGTTGAAATCATGTCCTTTCTCTAATATTGCAAATACTGGAGCGTTAAGCTTTATGTATTGATAGAAATATATTTTCACTAAAACACTGTCACTTTTCATGCAAATCGGTTTTTATCACAAAGACTCAATATGATTATGTATGCCACATTATTTTTTAATCAAATTTATTCTATGGAAATCGAAAACGCACAAGGTCTCGCGTGTTGTTTAGTGAAAAAGCTACCGGCTGTAAGTTCCACTCCACACGCGTACGTTTTGTCTTCGTTTGTACTTAAGTCAATAAAGTTGGCAACGTCGCAGAGTCAGACGCCAAACAAGTGCACACGAGCGCCCTCAACGCGCAGCGGCCATTTTAGAAACGTTCGAACATATACGAAAAGAGACGAGTGTGCACGAACTGGCAACAAGCTCGTCCAGCAACCGGTCAATAAGACGATTAGCGCAGCCTCGGCTATCCATGTTCATACTGAAATTCTTTTGTTTATAATTCAAGTAAATTTACATAGGTAACTTTAATAAGAACATTTCACATCTTACTAAATCAAGAATGTATTTCATAGAAATTACTGTCGTGAACTACTAAATTAATAATGTTCTTTTATTCATAGGAATTGTATTTACCAATAAATTAAATAGAATTCATTATTTTCTTAAAAGTATAGTTTTGTGGGAACTAGTAGTAAATTGAAGGTATTACGATATAATGAATATCACACAATATAAAGAACATAAATACTTGTAAGCTCCTAAGCTTTCAAGGCCGCGACTGTAAGAGTAAAAAATCGGCCATTTTTTATGGAACCTGGCATATCTATGCATAATCTATAGGTATTTTGTGATTTTACAACTTGTAACCAGTTACCTGGAAGAAATTGTAGGAAAATAATGTACACACTTCAAAGTATTTATTGTAGATCTAATCTAATATTGTTTTTTTAATTGTAAAATAGTAAATAGTGTTCGAACACCTTATATTGAAATGTTAATGTTGTGATAAGCATATTCTATATTTAACCAAAAGTAGCAGCACGCTTTTAACATAGACACTGGTTCCTTTCAATTGTTGAAATCTGTAAAAATTTTATAATTACCTATTCAATATTTTTTCTACTAACGTTGATGTGGTGGTAAATTAGAGTATTTGGAGTGGTGGATCTACTCTGGAATTTGTCTCCTCTCTTCCTGGTAAGCACTACTCTAACAGTTAGCTGCACATAGTCTCTGTTTGAGTATGCAAGCTATGGCCAACGAAAATCGATTTATCAGTAGTGCTTCTTAATTTGGGGAACTAGACTTCAACTTCAACTAATGGGACGATTTCGAATTGTTGAATTACTTGAAGTTTTAGGCGAACTTAAACAAAGCATCATTTAGTTTAACTTACCGATTGTAAATTCTTAAATAAAATTATTTGAGGTTTAGCAAAGGTGTGCGCTTAGACTTTAAAGTAGGTAGATACGAGTAGTATAAATAATATCGTTTTGTAGACAAGTCCAGACTAATAGCCTACACGGCTCGTAAAGAAAATGAATAAATAATTATACAATGTTACTACATAAGCAGTTTGAAAATAATTTATTGTGTGTGAACTGTCAGTAACCGAACGTCTCACATTAACGAAATGTGCATACTATAAGGATAGGACTATTATAAGATCTGAAATTTAACAATTAGGTATATCAATACTCGTTCTATCTACTAACTCATCATTATCTTGTCCTTATCTCAGTCTTCTTGGGGTCGGCGCAAAATGTCTTCAGTAGTCACCATCTTTCTAGACATAATATCGTCTTTCACACTGTCCATCCCTCGTTCATTGGTCTTCTCCTACTCTTATAGCCATCAACATTCATACTCAGAACTTTCCTCGCAACATTTTCTTCATTCCTTCGCATCAAATGCCAGTACCACGACCGATTTCCACACAACTTTTTAGTCACCGCACCGGTGACTAAAAACTTTCAGACATCCTCTAATATAATCATATCTTATTCTATCCATTCGCGTAACATCATACATTCCTCTTAGTATTCTCATCTCAGGTGCATGCATTTACCTTTTATTCGTCCGTTTTGTGGCCCAATATTCTGATCCATTACTTCTCCTATCTCCATGGCTTGTTCTAACGAATGTCCTAATATATCTACGTTTACGCTTGAGTCCTCGTTCAAAGCAGTAAACAATGTCACTGTGCTGCTTCTTTCACACCTACTCTGCATCACAGCATCGCACCAACCATGCTTTTACCACTATTGGGCAGCGCATCTCTGGAATTTTCATCCTCATACGCTTCACGACGCGCGACGCGGAGCGGCTGTCGTCTAAACATTTCGAGGAGGAGAATTATGCATCATTTACATATAACTAAGTGGTATAAATGTTGCATAAAACAACATTTTCTAGAAGCATGTACTTTGCTCATGGGACTTTACCCACTAACTTGATTCAACAGATCAGAGTAACTTAATGGTTTGCTGGGCAGAAACTCGATTTATATTAAAATTCGATTATGTTACTGGCTGTTGGTGGTCTAAGGAGCACCAGAATGTGGTTTCCATCGAAGCATATGCCACTCATGTGATTCGTTAAGAGCATAAGGTGTTTCCTCTCATTCCCTGCAATCCCTGCTAAACATAGCAATTAAAAATAGACCAAAGGTCAGCAGTGGGCTTCACTTTGCTTGATATGGATTACTTTCAGACAAGATTTTCGTTTAGATGTATGACATACTAACGATAAGAGTGCGTTTTAGACATAGCCCCTGCTATCCTATTCCAAGAAAAACTGGACTGCTACTTTATAAATTGGACAGTAAACTTGTTTTTGGTCGACTTTGGCGTTTTGTTAATTGTGCAATTTGTAAAATTCTGAAATATAAAATCAATTAACGCTGAACCAAACCCTTTGTGTGGTAGACAGCCAGACAGAATTTCGCCTATGGCGGCCAATCTCAACGGAGGCTGTCCATCTACGCGGGAGATATAGTGCCCAAGTATACACTTGTGCACTGTGCAGACACAGGTGCACTCACTCTTCCATCACTCTCAAGCGAGCTGACATAGGCGATAGAGAGATGAGCTGAGCTGAGCGAGCTATGCAACCTAACTTAGTTTAGCTGGCGGTGGACGATTCGCTTCGTAGTCCAATTGGACGGCAATCCTACACGATAGGAGAAAGATCAGGCGTAGGACCAACAGTTTAACTTACCAATATACACGGCATAAAGAACAATATGGCGAAGTGAAGAGAGGACACGAGCAAAGCTGACCTCACCATCATGTGGGACTAAATCTCGTAAGAGAGAGTTATTAAACTTGCCGTTAAGATGCATTACAGTGGTGCTTATTTCCATCGATTCCGGAGTTATTCTTTGAGAAAAATAGGTAGAAAGATAAACAGACGCATGCTTTCCACGAGGAAAATAATAGAGGTGTACAACAGCTGTGGTCTGTGGTACCTATACCCACATTTCGATGCGGACTGAATAGTCTCATTTCAAAAAGGCCGAACATGTTGCCGTTTATCGTGAGCAAACTCTTTCCCAATAGAAATAGGTAGGTAGATACCGCATAACCAGATTGAATTTATAGTTTGTGGAGCGTAAAATGCGCAAGACGTAAAGCACTGGAGAGGGAAAAGTTGCTGTTGTACTTGTAAGCATTACACAGATGATTTGTTGGCAATCTGACACATCAAGTTTATATGAAACTCAAGATTTATGCCAAATGTGGTTTCAAATGTGTTTTGGCAACGATTACTATGTATATTTATTATGTACGCGTAGAAATCTTAAGAATGATTTTGTGTACGTCTACGTACGAATACGAATACGCGTAGATACTTCATTTTAGACTGCGTCAATGCGTCTCTCCCATCAAGGGTCATTAGTCTTTAAAAGTTATAATGCCCCCACCCTTTTCCGAAAATGCCGGGTTTTACGCCGGTTACGTGCCGCAGCTGTTGCAAAACATACCAAATAAAACCGAACATACCTACTTAAATTCTATTCTATGCCACTGTAGCATTTTACAGTGATGACACATTCATTAGTTATATTGTTTTAAAAACATCCCCAAGAATTTAAATTATTTACAAGTACAAGAAAAAGAAATATAAGTAAGTACCTACCTAGTATAATTAACGACACAAGACTTTATAAACTACCAGAAAAAAAATGTAAAGTCCCTACTTAATATAACAGGAGTTTATGTATATAATATATCGTACGTATACTTACATAAATAATTTTATTTATTTTTATTTTATCGGTCAAATAAGAAACTAGCTCATTCTTAAGTTTTCACTAACAACACTTCAAATAATGGTCTTCAATCTATCTTCCTAGTTGGAATCTAGTACCGCTACTTAATATAAAAACAACAGTTCTTTAGACTAAATTATCTTGTGGATTAGTTATAATTAACTATTTTGGATATAAACGCTGAATCTTGAAGTTTTAACTTATTTTAAACTAGATATCTTTAAACAAACGTAAAAACCGGACTACATAAACGTTTAAAAACATTTGGTAAAATAATATACAAACCTTTCCATTCATGGCTTTATCATAAGAACATTGATAACTACCTATTACTTACCTACTATGACATTGTTATGTATACATAAATGGTTGTACATATAGTATCTGTCACCTTACTTCGGCACTCGGCAGCCATTTGCTTACAAAATTAGAATGTAAAACTATAAATATCGTTTCGAGCTGAACACTGAGACTATTTAAACCACAGAAATAATTTACGTAGCACAACTTTTTCGTTTATTATCAAATGAAATGGTTATAATATGAAATAATGAAACTCACCGAGTATTGTGTTTATTATAAACGAGCACACGATTTCAGCGCTTATTACGTAGGGAACTTTGCTGCGTTCGTCGTAATGAATACATGAACAGACGATGTCAGTGACAAAACATTCCGATTGGCTTAAATTAAATACCCCGCCATTTTTCAGCCAATAACTGAGCTAGCCTTAGCTTTATTTTTTGTTTATACTACAATACATAGATACGTTGTCATATTGTATTCATGCACACATTCACCAAAAGAACTGTTGTCGTTTCGCGGTTCTAATCGTGTTACGCTAAAGTAGGTGCTATTCACCATTTCAATAATGCCCTATTTTATAGGTGCACCGTAACTTGAGGCGAGTGAATGAGTGAGTGAATGAAATGACAAACTAGTAATAATAAATTTGTAATGGCGATGCCATCGGTCGGTGCGGGATACGACGAGTACGAGTCGAGTCATTTTTATTCAGCGGCTGCAATAGAGTTATCCATAAGCACCGTGGACACAATAAATTCGTGTTAATTATAGTTCTGATTTTAGCAGTAACCTAATAAAAGCGTCGAATACTTGGGCAAATAAAACGATTGAACAGTTGCGAAGTAGCAATGGATAATTTGTTGCATATGTGCAGTGAATAAAGAATTAATATCTCCGTAGAGTGATCGGTGTGCAATAGACAAACGGCCGGGTATTTGTTGTGATGATTTTAATTGATTTATTTAACACAAATGTTCTGTGTTGTTATAAATCATAACCTCAATTGTGTGTCATTGTGAATACGTCGAACTGTTTTCCATCGCCTGGTGCGAGGTGTAATAGAAGAGTTCATTTTATTCGTTATATATGATTCAACGGGAGTATCAAATGAACAACGGGTTTAGTACAGGAGAAGAAGATTCTAGAGGTAATTCTGACCAAATATGTTGCCTTATGGATGACGGCGAGAGCTGCAGGCGACCCGCAGGCAACGCCTCGTACAGCAAGCGCATACAAAAGACTGTCGCCCAAAGAAGGCTGAAACTTAACATTGACCCTCAAGTATGTCACACACATTTTTATTTATTTTTAACTTTCATCAATAACAATATTGAGTGGCTTGAACACAATTGCAGTTATTATGTTGGCTAACTGAATTCCATATGTTATTTTTCAGGCCAGACATACTTACATTTGTGATTATCATAAAACTATGATACAGTGTGCAAGGACGAAGCAGAGGAGGCCCAAGGACTCTGAAGATGACAGCAATGAGGCAGAGATGGATTCACCTGAAGTAGATTGGTTCCAATTACAAGTGAACACATTGAGGAGGTATAAAAGACATTATAAGGTGCCAACAAGGCCAGGATTGAACAAAGCTCAACTAGCTGATGTAAGTATTGCATTACATTATTATTCCCCTTGTTTATTTAATTAATTCCTAGGAAAACCTTGTTTATCCCGTTTATGTATAGCAATTATTAAAAGTATGGTTTTTTTTTCAGGCTATCCAAAAACATTTCAAATCATTACCTGTGAATGAAAAGGAAATAATGACTTATTTTATTTATATGGTGAAGACTAATGGTAATAAGTTAGACCAGAAAAATGGGATGAACTCTGACTCAGTGTAGAATAATTATATGACTGTAATTTATAGCTGAAGTGTGTAGTTTTAACATAGTATAGTTTTGATTTTATTTTCTTCTTAAATTTTCAATCTGCATTCTACAATAAAAGCATAGAAATATAGATTGAGAATCAGTTGCAAAGATATTTGAAGTATATTACTTCATGCCAAATTGTAAACTTGCTAAATTCTTTAATGATTTTGAATGAGTGAATGTTTAAAGATGTATTATTTTATTATTCCACACCACTTGCATCCACATGGACTACTCTATTTATTTTCTTGTTATGTTAGTGTAGTTAGATAATATTTTTCTGTATTATACTTAAATCCTTTCAGTGTCAAATGTTATGATTGTTTATTGACGAGGGACATGCAATGGCTAATATAATACTGTTAAGAGAGATTATAATAACAGGAAGTTTTAAAATGTAAATTTATTACATTTTATTTAACAAGTACATGTGTATTATTTCAGTCTTCCTCCGAATCTGATGAAATTTCTATCCATTGTGAAGCTCCTTGCTTTGTTTGTATTTCTGCAGTTTGGGGTTTGGATGCCACAACTGTGAACAATTGATTTAAACATCACATAAAAATGAACAAGTCCAAACATGCTTGAGTGAATATGAATTGAACAAGAATTTATACTGACCGTCATATTTGCTAGGCTCAGGATCAGAATCTGCATCCATTATATCTTCATCTACCTCATCATCAATATTATAATGTTTGAGTTTGATTTTCAAATCCTTTTTACTCAAACACTGCAGGTGATCTTGTGTTATTACATCTGAGAAGTTTATCTTCACTCTTTTTTGTCTGAGAATAACAATTTCATTTTATTATAACAAGAAGTTGCATACAGTGAAACCAACTTATTCTTCTGAGAATTTCTCAGAACCAGTCCGGAGTCTGGATTTGTGCCTAACTACACACTGGCAGTAGGCTCTACACCTTTCACATGGGGCTTCAAGATAACTGATGAAATGTGGATGTAGGGACTTGACTATACAGCTGGCCTATCCCTTCAGGGTTTACGGGCGCGATGCTATGTAATATAGACAAAATTGAAACTTCAGTAGAACTAATTGGACATTGAACTAAACTGTAAACCTGAAAATCACAATTCCTGTTAGTCATGTACAGGAATTGTGATTTTGCCTAATTCTAAAAAACAAAATGTCATTGTCTTCAGTCTTCTTTTATTCAACAATGTATCTCATAACCATTTTTAATGTGGTCTACCAAAACCTATATTAAATGATAAGAATTCTGTTTGCAACTCATTTTGTGGTTTATGTTTATTTATTCCTAAAAGACAACTTGTTCTGTTTGTAATACTACTACTACTTCAGACCTATTAATTTAAAGACTCGTCAATCATGATGATTCCGAAGTTGAAAACCCAGACTAAGTCACCACTTTCAATGTTATACTGAAGTGTTGATAAATAAAAAAACCGTCCATCTGCATGGATCCCCCTAATTCAATCTACCTGACAAGATTATTCTGTCAGGAAGTCATATTGGCAAAGTTTGAAATATGGCTGAAGCAGTAAACTGTTAATTACACGCACCAATGTGTGTTGTGTAAATTATTTCATCATCGCTGCTTTCAAAACGGTGAAGGAAAACATCGTGGGGACATGCTGGTTATGTCCTACAACCAAAAAGTCGAAGACATGTGACATTTACCAATACGCACTGGGCCGCGTGGTGGATTACATTTACGACCCACTCCCTCTCACTGAGAGGAGGCCTGTGTCCCAGCAGTGGGAAAATTATAGGCTGATTTTGCTAAGGGCGGGTCGAGGATAATGATGACGCTCAACTCTGCTCAAGGTTGAATAACAATTCACAAAAAGGTGTAACCTCAACATACCTGAGAGTATCATCGCTGATGATAGCCTTTTTCACAAGTTCAACAACCTCTTTACATTTGTCACTGGCTCCCTGCAAGGCTTTGCGAACTAGACCAGCACTGGATAAGGCAGCTCCACTTAAGTTCATTACACATATCTCTTTGTACTGGTTGAAACCAACTATTAGGAGGCCTCCACATGGTGTTGTCCCATCTTCTATGCTGCTTGTGCATACTGATTCTTCTAGGAAGTTAGGATCTGCCACTAGTATGCTGAAAAGTTTGAAATAAATCTTACAGGAATTATATATAAAGCATTCAATTTTTATCAGTAGGGTCACGGTCATAACTCAAGCAAAGGATTTAGCCGTATTGTTTAAATTTCTTAAAACTGGGGTATTTATGATGCGCGATACGCGATCGACGCGGTCGCATGTCTGTTTTATTTATGACGTACAAACGCAACATCATTGATCGCGTGTGTGAGTAGGAAAAGTTAAAATGTATATGGGACCATCTCGAGAGCATACCCTTTCAAACAAAACAAGTTTTTTTTTAAATCGATATGTACACAATTGATGGAGAAATCTATCGACACACATAGAACCTCCTCTTTTTTGGAAGTTGGTTAAAAAGAGCCAGACGATCGCGTACTCGCGCGACGATCCCTTTCGGTTAGGACGCGGCCTGACTTCACCATAGTTAGATTAAATTAGACTCAGTGCTGTACTTTAAAGTTTATCTGGAACCTTCACATTTTCAAAGTTGTGTGTTTCATTTCTTACACAAAATAATGCTCAAAAATATACTTACTCGGTATTAAATATAGCTATTGTAGTGCACACAGGATAATGAAACAGCACAGTAGGAATAGGATCCTTCTCAGTAATGTCATGAATAATGACACTGTCTCCGCTGCGAGTCACATCAGGCCTCTTGAAGTGTGCCAAAGCAGTTACAGTTGCTATGCTTGCACATTCTATGAGGTTGCCATCATGGTTCAGGATTTTGATGTCTACCCTTAGAGACCATACCTGGAAAATGTTGTAACAAGTTTTTTTTAATTTTAGGCAGGAGAATTTATTTAAATACCTAATGTAAACAGATAACTAAACAAGACATGAATTGTTTGAGTTCACAGAAAAGTGAAGAAAACCCTTGCCCACCAGTGACTAATTTAAATGGTGATTAATGGGATTACATTAAAAGGATCAACAGGGTCCAAAGTCCTTGCGTCTGCATTGAATTCTCAAATGTTTAATTTTATGCAAATCTTAACAAATACCGTTATTCCTTTTTCTAAAGTAGCATCATGTGTTATTGATAAACATATTTGTAAATAGAAAATTAATTAAGCATAGAAATAGCTACATAGCATATTACTCCTTTGTACACAAACAGTTCCATTCCAACATAAACAAAGCAAATTGTTTTGCAAATTTTTGCAATCCATATCAGTAGGTATAAAACCTTACCTTTTCTTCAACAACAATGCACAAGGACTCAAGGTCAATGCACTTGGAGTCCTTGTAAGCTTTTTCAAGCATTCTGTTCAAATGCACCGCAAGGTCTGTTTGCCTGTTGGCTTCAATGTGCGGGGCTGCCATAGGATTCATCTCTACATTGATGTAGAGTAAACCCTCGTTAGGTCTGATTTGTTTCGGCTGTACCACCTCACATGATACTTGTGCAAGGATTCTGCAAAAGCAAGTATATGAAAAAATATATTTTTAAATAAGAATAAGGTTCTCAAATCTCAAGGAAAATTGTCTAGCATATGAATAATAGATAAATCCGTGCAGATTCATATTTTAGTTAAATATATTAGATGAAAATCAAAGTCATTTGCATAGACAAGGGGTAGGTGTAATGGTAGGTATAAAAAAACTTTAGTATTTTGCATACTTAGTTTCTCCCAATGACACAATACAACTGCCATATTCGGATCCAAAAGATATGTTCAATGTCCTGTTTTCATTATAATTTCTCCCATCTAAGCGCTGTAATCAAACGCATAAGTTTCAAAAACTTGTAAACTGTCAATAATAATACAATGTTTATAATCAATTGGAACCGCCTTACATGTCCCTCTGACACTATTTTATTAACAAAGTTCTTTTCGCAGTTCGACAAATATACATCCCTCATATTTTCAAGTTTTTAGACCATTTACAATAATTATTTTAGAAATAAAAATATGAATAGGTTATGTTTTGATCACGCTTTGACAATATATGACAGTTACAACTAGTATTTTTTTTAATCCAGAGGGTGCGTTCGTCTCCAGCTAACGACCGCGACGCACTGCACTTATTTTGGTGAATACATCGTTCTAAAATTAACTTAATTTAAATCTTGTACTTTTATTTTCTGAAATATCTCAATGAAAACAATATAAAAACTAAGGTTGAAAATGATTTTATGTTATGGCAACTAAATACCACCGCGGAAATTCAAAATCCAATTCCACACTTCCTGCTTTGCCTAGCCCCATGGGAAAACGATCGAAGAAAAAACGCGTTTCCCATGTTTTACAGCTATTTAAAAATTCGATTTTTAGTGATTTGATTGGGTTATGAAACCGCCGTCATTTTATCGCCGCCGCCGCCGCCATTTTATCCTCTCGCTGTTTGGTACCAAAGTTGGGTACATCAACTGTCAAATGCTCTTGAGCTGTGGTTAAAATTTGCGAATTTTGGAGTAATTTGATGTGATATTGCGTTTGAACTCGGTCCTATAATGGAAATCGTCAATAGCAAGATGCCCAATTGCAATATAATCGGATATGGCATCAAAAGAAGCGGAAATCACCCGAACATAACTTTGCACCAGTACGTACATAATTTTAGCTGAAATATCTTTAGATTTAGATGGTATACAAAAGATTCTGCATTCGTTGAAGAGTTTCAACAGTAAAGCATTCATATTTTCCCTTTTGCCTTTATTTTCAACAGTTTTACTTTATGAAATCAATTTGTTGTTATTGAAGGGATAGAGTAGTGCATTTAGACATTTTTATATTTATCGATAATGCTATTTTATGGTTCTTTATCGGTTTTATGTTTTACTTTCAAGGCTGCCTGCTAATAGACGAAAATAAATATTCGGCTGCAAACAATTGCTGTTGAAAATTTAAAGATGTCAATAAAAATCTATTGATATTTGTTCTCTTCACTTTGAAGAATAATGTTTCAACCGGACACTCAATAAAGTAACATTGCATGAAGATGCTTTACCTTCACGAACCTTATTGGTAAGTAACATTGCATGTTATACATTTCCAACATGATTGTGTAGTGAAATCCTGCTGTGTATGATGGTGATGTCCTCAAATGCAACACTTATCTAATGGATACAAAAAGTGGTGGAAAGAGTGTGTTCTGTGGTCTTAATTTTTAAAATCAAGAAATCAAAAATTCTAATCATTTGATTGCTTATTAACAGCCTGCGATTTGAACAAATATGTCTGGCAAGTTGAGAATGATCAGAATCAGACAAACTCTCAAACAATATCTGGATGTGGTGCTTCTAAAATGGTAACTTATTTTTGTAATTAAACACTTTAGGATCACCCCACTGTTTTTGAAGAGTCGTACAATTTTTGAGTTACTATTCTATTTTTATTAATATTTATGTTAATAATAAAGAGTGGTTTTCAGGTCGAACCTGTTTGTGTGCCTACTATTCATAATCAACCTAGAGAGATTTCAAAGAACAGTGGTATAGATTTAGCCCCTAGCACATCTGCTACTCTAGATGTAGCCACTAGCACCTCTGCTGCGCCACATTTAGCTGCTAGCACCTCCGCTGCGCCAGATTTAGCCGCTAGCACCTCTGCTACTCCAGATTTACCGGCTTCAGTTTTTTGATCTCATTGATTGTATTGAGAATGGGAGGGTGATATCTCTCGCTTGTTTTGAATATCTATTAAAGCTGCATTTTATTTGATTTCAGGTATACACAGAAATAAAGAAATTAAAGGCCAAATGTCAAAAACAATCCAAGAAGATAAAGCGACTAAATGAGAAAGTTAGAAGACAGACGATTGTAATATAATTGTATTATAATTATTGTTGACTTTTAATTAAAACCCACAATTATGTGCGTGTTCGAAACTTAGCATTAAAACTATGAATTATGGTGGTTCCGTCAATTTTCAGAAATCCAATTTTCATACGTTTTTTACTGCAAATTGCAACTCTGTATTAGGTTGTATGTTGATCAGAATGAAACGCGACAAAAATAAAATTATTATTAAAATATAAATTATAATATTTCATTTCAAAATTACCATCTGCGGGCTATTGACGGAACCACCTTAAGCTAACAGTAAAAATAAACTGCGGGGACAGCAAGTCAAGCAAGAAAGTCGATCAAAAAATTATTCGATGTAAGTAGGTACACACGGCTAGACATCAAGCTATACATTTCCAGTTTATGGTGGCCTCGCATTGTACGGAAATCAAATCAGTGCGAGACCAGCTTAAACTGGAAATGTATAGCTTGATGTGTAGCCGTGTGGACAAGTCGTGCCATTAACGTTGAGACTTGACGCACCACGTGGTTTGACTTGCGCAGTAGACGATTTATGGGTCCCTTTAGCGTTATGAGGTCCCCGCCGGCACGTCATCGGGGCGGCGGAAAGAGCGGCGGGAGGCGCTACTAAAAAACCCGACTTAAAAAAAGGAGGATGTTTTCAATTCAACGGGCCGGCAACGAGATAAATGTATTGCGTAGAATATACAATGGAGTGAAATCAGTTACAGAATATAACGGTCCTCCAGGTTTCAACCTATCTCAATGGGAAACATCAAAATAAAAGTTCTACGGTTTAGCCATGAAAAAGAACGAACCAACAAACAACTTAAATGAAAGGCTTATGTTTTTAAACTTCGGGTATTTTTACCGGCAGATATTGTACCGTGACATTATGAAAACATTCTCACAAACTTTTATCGATGTTATTATATAGAAATATCGATAAGGGCTGCCCTATTAACCGCCATTTTATCTTCTCAATAAAGTGTAGGTATACACCTCGGAACAATAACTAAAGCATGGAAACCGGGCTAAAATAGCAATACAGTGCATATCTTTATCTTTTTTTACTTATGGTATCGATAGTGCGGAAGAAAGAGACATATATAATGTTCTGTTTCGTTATTATGCAGGTTGTCACTAGTTAAGATTTTGCTAGTGATGGGGTATATATCGATATGTTTTCGATAAAACTACATGATTTAGTAAAAATCTATCCTATTTTTAATTAATATTATAGTAAATGCGAGTTTGTGAGTATGGATGTATAGACGTTTGTTACTCTTTCACTTAAAAAGTATTGAATGGATTTTAATGAAACTTTACAGTAATATACCTATCTTATACATCAGAATAACACATAGGCTACTTTTTTTTTACCACGGGAAAAACTGAGCGGGTGAAGCCGCTGGGCCGACATCTAGTATACCATAATAAATCACGTCTTTATCGTTAAGGAGTGTCGAAGTCGACCTACTCGCACTGGCCAGCCTGGTCGACTGAGGATGTGTTTCCACTGTAGCGGAGCGGAGCTTAGCGGTGTATAAATTAACCATTTCACCAATCACAAATCTCGAAATCTCCGCTCTGCGTCAGTGGAAACAATGTGATCAGAGGTAAAATGAACTTCAATGAAAATATATGGGAAAGCGGAGGCGAGCGTACCTAGTAGGAGCGTGGTGGAGCGGAGCGGTGCGGATCAGGGTGGAACGAGATGGAGCGGAGCGGAGTGTGACGACGATAATTAATTTCTTTGTAAGTATTAAATAAAAGGCGAATAAAGTGGACAATATTTATTTTTTGCGATTTTTACTTCACCATAGGTACAGATTACATTTACAAAAAATAATCATTACAATTTTTACATATACATAAAAATACAATTACAATACAATAGTACAACAATTTCAATTTTTTACAATTTACAATTTTTATATATACAAAAAAATACAATTTACAATAATACAATAATTTACAATTACAATACAATCAAATTATTATTGTTTTTTTTATAATTATTTTAATTTTTTAAATTCGTTTTTACAATGATTTAATTAATGTCATTATTGCCCTTTAAATATAATTGTTTTAGTTAAATATGTGCGAATCTTTTCGGTAGGTATACTCAATTTTTTTGTTATATAATGAATTCTGATCTTAAAATATTTTTGTGCAATGGACTTTATGAGGAGATTTCTATGATCATCATATAAGGATTGTTCTAATGAATGGTCTTTTAATTTACAAAAAACCTGTGTTGGCAATACTTTTGCTGAGACTTTATTGATCATCTGTAACAAATTTCTTTGTTGCCCGAGATATTTTGAACCAATACGCGCTTGATATTCTCTTAGTATTTTTTCAGAGACTTGACAAATTCTATTTAAGTCTGATGTTGGCTTAAATAAGCCTCCTCTGTTTTTTATATCTATCAAGGACTTTCCAGAAATATGCTCAGTATCTTCAATAATTTCTATGCATTTTTCGCATTTTAATGTTTTCTTTAATTTCCTTCCTATAAATCCCGCTATGTACTCTACGACATTTTTAGAATATTCCGTCAAAGATGACGGGTTGAAAATATAGTCGTGCTCTGTATCTGAATTATCTTCAAAGGTATCATGTACCTCTGGTTCAAAACGTCGCCTACAATCGGTGCTGTCGTCAATAGCTCTTTTATAATCGGAGGTACAGTTTAAAACTGTTATTTTATCCAGAGGAATGCAATTTCCGGTGGCACTGTCTTTGAACTGAGCATGGACAAGCAGTTTTTTATACGCAGCGCAAAATACCCGTGCCGAAGGATTGTTATTAAAGCCGCATTTTGACCTTATAGCACCAAAAAATAGCTCCAGGTGATCTTGGCTCAATTTGTAAGTACATATGTACTTTAAAGTATTATCTGGAACAACATGAGCATTAAACAGTTTAATAAGGGACGACATGCATGTGAGAAAACCACAGAACCCTGTGGATCTGTTTGAGTTGATTACAAATGTTTGACCATCTCCAAGCTTTAACCCTTTAATATAGATTTCAGCTGCTGCGAAAAATTCTATGGTTTCCTGTATGTTAAAAGATGTTAAGGCTCTTTTCCATCCCTTGGCTCTCATGTTGCGGCTGTTCATTATGTCAAACAGGTTATTAAACAACCTGATGAACATGACCGTCCCATCGCAGCCTGCAAATTCTGGAATTCCTAATTGCTTACAAAATTCCATAGCATCGGCCACAGACTCACTTAACAACTGAGTGGCCAAGCGCACTTTCATCTTTTGTTTGATGTAATTCACATGTTCATCTTTCAGCTTCGTTCCTAAATGAAGACCTTCCTCGTTTTGTATTTGGTTAAGTAGTTCTATATAAAACCACGTAACAGTGTTCCCTTGAAAATCAATGAAAGTTTTTTTGTCTCCAAAAGTGTTCCGGACTAGTTTAATATTGTGGCAGGGGTCTGGCCACAGGCATACTTCCTGCCCATCATACATGAAAGACGACTCCGATTTCATATCACAACCTAAATGTGTGCACATTGCTTTGTTAGTAGCAGCACCGTCAAATGTGAGACTTACGACTTTAACGCCACAATTATTTAAAAGCGTAAGACATTGTTCAACCAGTGCAGCTTTCTGCTGGGCGGTGATAGAATGGATTAAGAAATATCCAACAGGGACTTTAAATGTATCGTTTATTGATGTTACCATGAATGTCAGGGCTTCTTTTGCCAGTGGCACATCATCAGAATCAAGATAACAGCCCACGTTACTATAACCAAAATACTCCTTACCATCCCACTCCACCTGCTTCCTAATAGCCATTTCATCCATGGCTAGGGCACAAAATATAGTTTTGTTTGGATTTTCTTGTGCTCTTAGTTGCAATGTGTTCAAAGCCTCTGTTGTAAATCCAGGTCTACAGTCTAAACCTTTATACCACGCTGAAATACTTTTTGGGTGTGGTAACACATTTTCAAATTGTTCCCGGACGAACGAGTATGCTTTTGGGGATAAATAATGTAACGTTACTGCGAATTTTTTTATTTCCAGACTGTACTCTCTGGAAAGCACATCACCACATTGTTTCTGAAGAAATCTTTTGATTATATCATTCTTATTTATGCTATCTAACATATTAATATATTTAGTTTCGACATCTTCTTGTCTCAATTGTTGTAATAAGATTGCATACAGATCTGTATTTTTTTTAGAAAGTCGTGTTATTCGTTTCGTCAATGTGTTAATTTTTCGTAGACGGCGTTTTGAAACATTCCTTAGACTTTGCACTTGTTTTTCTAATAATTTGATCTTTTTTTCATTAGAGGTTTCTGCTTCATCTTTGTGAGTAGATGGGCCACAGTCTGTAGTTGAAATTTTTCTTTTTAAGTTTGTCGATAACGATCCTGTGTTAATTTCCGTCAGCGGTACCTAAAACAATTTTAAAAAGATTTAAAATCTCTGAAGTGTACAAAATATGATGGATAAAATAGATTATTAATTTATAAAATGAATTTGTTTGGGGGTCGCCAGCCAAATATTGTATACTAAAAAAGGTGAGGAAGTAATATCGAATTATATGGTGAACTAAAATAAATCAATCAACAAAACAGTGGACTAAATCCTAAAATAAAATAATATGAAATTATTAAGGCATACCAATTTTTTTTTATGATGACAATCTGTGCTCGGACCTGCCAGGCTATAATTTGTTTCCGCTGGTGGTAAAGTTTCCTGAAAATAATTGTTACATTATTGCGTAAGTAATTTTTTGATAATGATATAGTCATTATAATAGACAGTTATAAAAAAATATTAGAACAGTGGACTAAATCTTAAAATAAAATAATATGTAATTATTAAGGCATACCAATTTCTTTTTATGATGACAATCTGTGCTCGGTCCTGCCAGGCTATAATTTGTTTCCGCTGGTGGTAAAGTTTCCTGAAAATAATTGTTACATTATTGCGTAAGTAATTTTTTGATAATGATATAGTCATTATAATAGACAGTTATAAAAAATATTAGAAAAGTCCATAATGAAAGTGAGTTAGGTATGTTTTGTATGGTGTGTAACATAAATCTAATAAGTAGGTACTTTTACTACATACCATAATGAAGTTGGCTGTTTCCTTGGGTATTTTTAATGTAGGAATAGCATCTGATTTTAGCCGTCTCCATTTTTTATTTTCATTTGGCACAAATGAATCATTGGTAAAATGTTGTGAACAAATTCGGCTGTGCTTTTTTGGTGTCCAATTGGGCCTGTTAATGCATTGAATCCATTTAATCTTCATAGCCTCATCGTTAGGAAATCTGTAATAATATAGACGTGATTACTTGGTAAAATTATCGACATCCATTTTCACAACACTAATAACCTATACTTGCAACAATTTTATTTAATAGAAAATACACATAAAACACCGAATATGTGAATTATTTTGTATATTCAGATATACAGTAATACTTTTTCTTACATATTATCACTTTTATATTTCCATTAAGGTTATTAAAATGAAAAATATTTGGCTAAACTTACCGATGAAATGTGAACGATTCATTCTCATTTTCTTTTCTCGAACTATGGGCTTTACACCCGTCAACAACACAAGACATTTTATCCAGACACTGACACTGTCTTTTCACAACATATTGACAGTTCCAGACCACGTTTTCAAAGTAAAATTAATAAATTTCTCTCGACAATTCACGATCCGTATCAACAGATCATAAAACTACAAAATTATGTTGACGATACGACTCATGTATTTTGACACCTTGGATAGTACTTTTTAAATTGTTAGTATTATAAGATGACCAAAGGTAACCATTTGACGTTTGACGTTTTCATCTTATTGACACGTTCAAAAATAATAAGAACAAACAACATTGTTTTGTTTCATTCACACCTACGACATGCAAATTGACATTATTACATAAAATATAGGTGGCTCGGCTTTTATTCTACTCCGGCTTCCATGCTTTAGTTATTGTTCCGAGGTATACACGTTTTTCTTGTAGGTATGCCAAGTCCATACGATTTATTAGTCATTGTTGGCCACAGATAACAAAAACGTGAAAAGAAAAACGTTTTGTTACGTATTTCAATTATGGTAGTTTTTGGTAGATAGTGTTTTAAAATTTGGTTTTAGATTTTTCTGCAATCATTGTCCATTTTCATATATAAGCAGTAGTAGAACATCAGTTGTAACTAAAAAAAAATTAAAAAATTGCACAATAATTTGGAAATTAATCATTCCTATATGGTGTAACAAAATCACAGAGTAAACAAATTATGGCCTTTTGGTTACAACATCCCTAACCAATTTCCGTCTGTTGTTAAAAAATGTATATCGTAATTCCAATTATGGCATGCGTTTAAAACTGGAGTTGGTTTAAATTCAGAATTGTAATCAGAAATAAAATGTGTTGCGTAATTAGACTGCTGGCTCATTGTACTTTTCTAGGGAGGGATAAGGTGGTTCTGTTAATTTGATCTCTTATCTACAGTAACTTTAGGTATTACTAGAACATTGTATTCATATCCTATAACCCGGACCGGTTAATATAACTAAAGCATAAGTACACTTATTATTATATCGTATCATGCTGTTTCAGGTAAATACTTAGGTATTCTCTTGGTCAAAATAGCAAATATTATTATGTTTTCGTTTTCAAACCCAGTTATAAAGGCAACAAAGAGTAGGTAAACTTTTTAAATTACACTAACATTTACTACAGGTAAGCAATATTTATGATGGCAGCGGCCCAGCGGCTATTGCGAGGGGGGGTCACTGTTTAGTGCACGTCCACACTACAGAACTTTTAATATTTTCAGTAAGAACTGAAAATATTGTATTAGGAAATATTCTGCTGCTGTTAAATATTCAACGGGCTAAAGGGGTCTTATTTCGCATGCATTTTACTTTTTTACCCAACTGTTGGCTGCAGAATGATCCAAAATGTTTTTTTCTAGATGGACTTTGGCCTATTATGGCAGTAGGTTTGGTAATAGATACTGTATTCCTAATTCACGAAGACATAGGTGACAGGCACGCGCATAGGTATGATACAAAGTAGTTTCTCATTTTACGTTAGTGATTCCTAGGTTGGGTAGGTATAATAGATTATTCTTAAGCAAATTAGTTGCAGCTCGTAAATCCCGTGACGTAGGTAGGTACCTACCTATTATTGGTAACTAAGTATTAGTTTCAGAGAATTGTAAATCTGCCGGGGAGACCAACAGGAAATAAAAAATATATTTTCAAAGCCATTGGGTATTGCTTAATGATCACACTGTATGACAATTTACCGAGTAACTCGTCGTGCCGTCACCCATTAACGAGCTATGATTATTTACCTCTACATTATTGCCGGAATAGTATGGATGTGCTTCGTATATTTTATTTCTTTGTTATGAAATTAGGGCTTTCTATAACTTGCTATCTAAATAGGTTGAAAATGATAAAGAACGCGACAATTTTGAATTGAATAAAGTGGAACCGCTATATTCAATTCAAAATCAAAAGATCCAAATCTAATGCTTACAGTGCGTTCATTATTATCTTGACCCGCGTGACCCGATTGGTAGCACTGAATTTTGCAATGAAGTCTAGTTTCAATATTGATAGAGTTCAAAATGGCGACTGCAAAATTCAGTACCAATCGCGTCACGGGTCAAGTTATAATGAACGCACCCTATGCAATTACCCGAGAAGAGCTAAGGTGTAGGTATTACACTATCATATTCTTTGATCAAAGATCTTTGATCATCCTATGCAAAACTTCCATACCATTGCGAAATCGTCAACTACTTATTAATAAAGTGGTATATTGATTATTTATTACACTGAATGTCAATGTTAATCCAACGTGCATTAGCGTAGGGGGACAGTGGTGGCGAAAGGCCATGTCAGCGGCGCATCCTCGCAGTCGTCCGCAGTGACCACTCGCAGTCGCCTTTCGACTACCGACCACCAAATGTGTCCTACGGCGGGAACCGACAGCCTCATTATGCCATGGCCGGTATAGATCTAATCATATCGTCGATATGTAACGCCACGTTCTGCGAAGTCCCTTACAATGATACTTATAACGGTGACTTAATACGGCATATTTCTTATTTGATTGAAAAATCAAAAGTTTTATAATTTTATTGTTTTTTAGACACGCATGAACATTTTTCTTCAAATTCACTCACGGCACAGGTTTGGTTGTCTGTCTAAATTATACCAATTTCTTTAGGGCCCGACTCCTTGGAGGCGAAGGACACCCCTTTTATGAGTTTGATGAAAGAGGTCAATGGGAAGAATCTCAAAGTAACGACGTATAATGTAAGTTAATGAATCAATTTTATAATTATGTTTTCTTTAGGATTAGCAGGTAGGTATCTACCTTAACAGTTCCGCAACTACTGCGTACCTCCCTAGGTATGCAGCTGTTGCCCATGACGAGTCTCATTTCTGTTCTGCTCTCTGGTGAAATACCTGAGTTAAATGCCGGTACTACCAATGGAGGTGTGCGAGCACCCATGCCCAATTAAGGACACATGCCCTACCTGCGGATATGCATTTGTCCTGCTGAATGGAGTACCTCCTCTTACCAAGTCCTTGTGATTTCTATATATTTTACCCTCTTAAGTTTAATTGAAAAGGTTCATTGCGAGTCTCCAACATAGATAGGATGGGTCTTCACTATGTTTTCAGAACACCCCCCTTAGTTGGACAGAATTTCACAATGACACGGTGGTCGGTAAAGGCGTGGCTTTCACCATCATGGATATACTACGGAAAAAATTTAATTTCACCTATGAAGTGGTTGAGCCAAAGAGGAACTATGAGTTGGGGACTAAGAAGGGCGATGATTCCATAATAGGACTGCTTAATGCCAGCGTAAGTTTTTGTGAAGAATTTTTCTATTAGTTTTATTCTCATCTTATTTAGCAGAGTATTTCAATATTCTTGCAAACACATAAGTACAGTGTTCCGATGTAAAAAATTCCAAAATTGCGAAGCTGACTCGTGCAGCCATTTTGACTGGACCGGATGCGTTCCCTATGCAGGCCAGCAGTAATAAAATACTTATAATGTTCTAGTACTTAAACTATAGGTATCTATAGATGCATTTTAAATAATCCAACTTAGGATGGCCGTGTGATTTTGGAAACCAAATTGATTTTACAACAAAATATTTTCCTGAAGTACCTACATACACAAAATGGCGAAAAAAGCCCCTACACCTTTTGAACATTTTGGAAACAGAAAGTGGACATGGCCGCCGCATTTCTGCCGACGTTGATAGCTTACCGGCAAAAGGTGTCATTCTCCATATACCTGGACGAAGGCGTGTGGGTGATGATGCTGAAAAGACCCAAGGAATCTGCTGCCGGGTCTGGTCTACTCGCCCCTTTCAACGACCTTGTGTGGTAAGGCAACTGTTTGATTGTTTAGAGAGTAGAATCCTATTTACCTACCTTCTTAATAGAAAATCTCTAAGAAACAAATAGTTAAGTACTAGAGGACAATATTACCATATTCTGATTAGACAATATCTGACAGATTTTTTAACTGGGGCTGGGACATCGACGCGAAATCTGTTACCATGGATTCTACTGAATCCATGGTAACAGATCATCATTCTGGACTCCCCCTTTTATTTTTATTTTTTTTGAGGTTGGGAAATTATCAAATAACTTCTCCCGCTCTGGGCGGAGCGGGAGGGCGTGTCAGACTTTTACTGACTAAAACCCACCCGTGTTCCTTCCGTTGCCTGTGTGCCGGGGTCGCGATATCCCTTGACCTGTTACCATGGATTCAGTACATCATTCTGGACTCCCCTAAGTTGAAAATTTTGTCGGTTATTTAAAAAAAAATGCTGTTCCAAATTTTGACCGCGTAGGTACTTATTGCACTTTTGTAGGAAACAGCAGATTTTGCCAAATCCGTGAACTAATGGAAACAGAATCCCTAAGTTAGGTAGCTATAAAACCTTAGTTTTTGTTTACACTAAACCTCTTAAGGGGTCATTGTACTCATTATTATTAACAACTTTCACTATGGGACCAACGCTGAAATCGCGAGAAAAAATCAGCTGTTCCCTATTTATTTATTTATTTATTTATTTATTAAAGGCAAACCAACAGCTTCTGTATACAGCATTACATAAGAATAATAGTAAAAAAGCATGAGACTTATACAGTCGCCAATAATAGGTCGACCAACATTCTTAGTAACTAAAATAACACTTAATTGTTATTAGCTGTTAAAATCTTGATAAGGGAAAACTTAATTACGACATAAAATTACAAATAATCAAATTTAAGTTAAAAAGAAAACACAACTAAGAAAACTATTAAAGGCACGAATATTGGGTACAGTAGGAGCTAACGAGATCAAAATGACTACAAACTTAAAATAAAATAAAATAAAATCAAAAATCAAATTCAAAACAAAATTTAAATAGAAACTAAACAAGACAAAATAATCACAGTTATCAGAAAATTATGACATATTTTTTTTTTTTTTTAAGAATCTATAATTATATATAATTATTTATGATTATTTATGTTCCCTACATTTATTTTCGCTATCTCGTCGAAATGTAAGGAACAGCAGATTTTTTTTCGTTGATTGATTCCAATTCCTACCAACTACCAATCGCGAGAAAAAATCAGCTGTTCCCTACATTAATGTTCGTTATCTCGTCGAAATGTAGGGCACAGCAGATTTTTTTTTCGTTGATTGATTCCAATTCCTACCAACTTCCAGCTACCACCATCTAACAAATGATGACTATCCATTAGCGATACTCCGCTAAACTACGATAGGTACCTATGATAGGTATCTCCAAGTTCTTTCTCCTCTCAGATTTTTACCACAATCTTTGCCCAGGTACCTGGTCCTGGCTGCGGTTCTAACATTTGGACCCTGCATCACATTCTTTACGCGTGTGCGAACGAAACTGATCACGGACGACGAAGGTGTTCTGCCAATAAAACCAAGCTTTTGGTTCGTCTACAGCGCTTTCCTCAAGCAAGGCACCAATTTAGCGCCGGAGGCCAGTAAGTACCATAATTCAAAAGTACCTACCTAATTCTAGTTAAAGCTAACTTAGGTACTACTAATTGCTTTTATAAAATTTGGGGGTGTTGAATGTGTAGGTTATCTTATACAGACCAATTGTAGGCTGGTCTATCTTTTGCACTTTTGGTGGTAGGTAGGTACAATAGCCTACCTACCTTCAAATGAAAGGGCTTGTTTGGAGGAATTCATTTTTATTTTTTTATAATTTTAAAATAAATATATTTAAAGATATAAGAAAATAGATGAAAATTGACCATTCTCCCTTATCTCCGAAACTACTGAGCCAATTTTTTTTTTCTCATAGATTACAGGAAAACTTATAAGAAGTTTATGGAATTAAAAGAACATGGTAAATCTCTCAATATTGTGCGTACAAAATTACATTTACAGTTGGAATGTATACCTAATATAATATTTGGGATAAATTCATCCCAACTACGGAACCCTTCATTGTGCATGTCCAACACGCACTTCGCCGGTTTTTTTAAAATTAACAAAGCAAACATCCAATATGTCGTCTGATATACCAACAGAAAAAAAGAAGAACATTATTAGGAAAAGTAAATAAAAAAATATTGATCGGAATCACGACGCAGAACCTAAAATATTATGTTTGGGCCGCCATCAAAATGATGACACTAGCATTACAAACTAGTTTTATAACTGCGGTCAATTTCTACCCTAGATCGTATCGCTACTAATGGTTTACGTAATCAGTCACTTTTGTCACACCCTTTCAACTTTCCATGTGCGACACGAAAAGTAATCACACATAAAAATGGTGTTAACGATCATTGTCAAAATATTTGTCAAGTCATTCTAATTACTAATATTATGTGCTGTTGATTAATGATGAACTTTGGGAAGACTTGCTTTATGTTACTTTAGACACAGTATCAATAAGTAACAGTATTAAATCTCGGCAGTGATACTGTTGGGTACTGATATAAGTACACTAAGATTTCAAAGCACGTCTATTCGGCCGTTTAGGAATTTACTTATGAATAAAATTTTAATTGGCGCAGTAGACGCGTTTACGAGCCGTTGGTCCGATTCCCATAAGTAGCCGCGGTTTTCCAATATGCAAAAGTTTTCGACGGATAAGGCCTTCTGTCTGGCACAGTGGCTGAGAATGAGTGGTTTGGTTTGAGTGGCCCATGAGTTCGATTCCCATACAGTTACCAACACGTAGTTAGGTAGTGTAAAATTTATTTAACAGAGAACATTATTCCATTTTCTAGACACAACCCGCGTACTCTTCGTGACCTGGTGGCTGTTCATGATCTTGCTATCAGCCTTCTACACCGCCAACCTGACTGCCTTCCTCACCCTGTCCAAATTTACCCTGGCCATCGAGTATCCTAGAGACTTGTATCAGAAGAACTACCGGTGGGTTGCATCGGCTGGAAGCTCGGTGGAACATGTTGTTAAATCTGTAAGTTAGCTGTATAGCAACATACTATAATCACATTGATCACACAACTTACACTATAATCATATAGATCACACAACTTACACTATAATCACATAGATCACACAACTTACACTATAATCACATAGATCACACAACTTACAATCTGACAGAACTTTGGAGTCAAACCGCGCGCACATGCGCTCGCTGGTAGATAGCTTACACAGAATAACTGACGATTCCAATGAGAACCTACTGGAGCTTGCGCGGGCGCCCTCAGACGGGCGGCCGGATAACCACTGTGGGTTGCCATGGTAGCATTTACATTCTGCCGCACGCTATAACTATTGGTTTATTTCTATTCGATAACTTATTCTATGTAGGTACCTAAGTACAAGTCGTGTAATTAAAGTTGAGACTTCACTGCGCCTCCCGCCGCCCCGGCGGGGACCTCATACCGCTAAAGAGACCCATAAACCGTCTACTGCGCAAGTCAAACCACGTGGTGTGTCAAGTCTCAACTTTAATACCACGATTTGTACTTACTTCATCATCATTTCTGTTTTCACGTCACAATATTATGTCCACTTGAAAAACCTGCGATGCCTATTTAAAGATGACCTTCGAATCGGAGTCCGAAGCCTGGTTGTTCAGGACACTGGCGCAAATTCATCCGGATGTTGCCTTATGCCACGAGACAAGTGGCTTTTATCGTAAACTACCATTTTCTACATTAGTTACTCACTCTACATAACCCTACAATAAAATGCAGTAGTACCGGTACATATTGAGTCTACGCCGTGCATCATCTTCCTGCCCTTGTTCCATGTTACGTGGGGTCAGAGCAGAACGTTTTCTTTCTCCACTCTCCCCTGTCAACCGTCACGTTGTCATTCACTCCCTTCTTTTTCATATCATTCCTCACTCAATCCATCCATCTTTTCTTTGGCCTTCCTCTCCCGCTCCATCCACCAACATTTATATTCATCACTCTTTTAGTCACATGCGTCAAAGTCAAAGTCAAAGTCAAATCATTTATTTCAAATAGGCCCCTGTAAGGCACTTTTGATCGTCAAAGTTTACAAAAAAATTGAATTGATTCTAGTCGCCCCTTCCAAAAGGTAGTTTTCGTATGGAGAAGAATGGGCAAGAAACTCCACCGTTACTCTTTTAAAATGTGTTACAATATTTTGCATATGCACGTACATTAGTTACATAATTATATGTGAAGACGATGCAACTAAAAAAAAAAAAAAAATACGTTACCACAATAGGTAAAAAGAAGAATTAATAAAAATGAAGCAACGAAAGATAAATTAATTACTTATGTGATAGATGCATGGTTCTCACATATTTACAAACATTGTAAAAGTAGACGGTTTTCTTAAAATTTTACAATTAATAAGTCAGTGTGTGAGGAAGTAATCACAGAATGTAAAATCAATGTCATATACTAAAAATAATAATTCATACAACTTAAATTAGCAACCAGTTTGATTTTGTCTAGATTCTAGATTATCCTATGGAGCAGGATCAGCATGTTTCCAAGCATTCTTATCTTGGATATAATCCTCTAATTTGTAATATGCTTGTTTACAAAGTGTACTTTTAATATGAGTTTTAAATCGTACCTATACTGTCTCCTCATCGCATGCCCATACCACGCCACTATCGACTTTTCTGTCTACTTCGTGCATTTTATCGTAATGATATTCACAATCGTTTACATATTTCATATACAGGAAGGCGAAGAACTATATTACCTAAGTGCAATGATCAGCAACAGTAAGGCGCGTTTCCTTTCTGTGAGCAGCGACAAAGATTTCTTGGATGCCGTCAAGCAAGGCGCAGTTTTGGTCAAAGAACAGACCGTGGTAGACCACCTCATGTACAACGATTATACATCAAAGAAAGACGTGGAAGAATCTGATAAATGCACCTATGTAGTTGCTCCTAATGCGTTTATGAAGAAACAGAGGGCGTTCGCGTATCCAGTTGGCAGCAAATTGAAGGGTTTATTCGATCCTGTGTAAGTGGATTTATACTTGTGTAAAGTGCAAAGTGAAAATACTCACATAGTGGCGGATCCAGGATTGTCGTTTGGGGGATTGGGGGGGGGGGGGGGCTTGAGCTCGCGGAGGGTAGGTTTTAGTAAAATAAACACTAAAAGCACGCGCATAGCAAGCCTGCTATGCGCTATGTATAATAAAATGTGTCAAAGTAATCCGAGGAGGCTTCCTCGGATTACTTTTCGTAAATTCCTTAATGACTTCGTTAAGTTGTAGACTACCTACCAGAGATAACTCGGTGAATATGTTGAGCCCTTAGTCTCCTGGATCCGCTACTGTTACCCACATATACCTGCCTTTTACCTGCTGGCTACCTTTTACCTAAGTCTAGTGGTTCGTAATAAAAATGACATTTGGGTAGGCCGCATCAACTACTCGAAACTGCCAGATCATCATTTAAACTAACTGAGCAAGAAAAAATAAATGAAAGAGAAAAAGAAATCACAGTCCTCACAGACTCAATAATTAAAATAATATACAAAGTAGGTACACTTTACAAAGTATCATTTTGAATATAATTTTTCAACAATGTCAATGTGTTTATAAAACTGGTAGGTGTATATTTTTATAAAATATCAAGTTTTATGGTTTTATCACAAGGGTTAGCAGAGCGAGCAGCTCAATCCCAAGCTTTTTTATCTTCTAAATAATCTGAAATTTTATAGTACCCTTTTTTTACAAAGTTTGGTTTTAATGCAGGTTTTAAATCGTTTAATGGGTAAGTTTCGAATGTCAATTGGAAGTTTGTTGTAAAAGCGTTTATTAACCAATGAACGAGTTGCCTACTCTGTGGAGACGTGTGCGATGTAGGTACAGTAAGGTTGTTTATTCCTGGTATTTAAACTATGAGTATCGGACATTTTCTTAAAATTTGATATATTTTAAATAATATAGGTTTTCAAAAATATATTGTGAGGCTAGTCAGATATATTTATATTCTTTGATATTTTCTCGAAGGGCCCCTTTTCCTTTGGCCTTGGTTGTAAATTAAATAAAAACTGGCTGTAGGTATCCATGAAGGCTCGTGCAAACCAGCGCGACGCGACGACGCGACGCGACTCGGACAATACAATTTCTAAGAAAACTTCACGGTATAACAATAGCCGGTGTCGCGCCGCGCTGTCGCGTCGCGCTTATCTGTACGAAGCTTTACAGTAATCTGTCAAATTTTTTTAACAGCATAGGCGGCCTGACTAATCCTTCCTGCCAATTTTTCTATGTCCCACACATAGAAAAATTGTCAGGAAGGCTCGGAGGATTAGTTCCCCATTGTAATTTACCATCAATTGGGTCCAACTCTATTCCATTAACTTGAACATTGGTAAATAGCTGCCTGACATTTGGCGTTGAAAATCGAATGAGTTTAGTATTTTTTTTCTTTTTAATTAAACCAATGCTTGTACAACTTTAGAGAGTGCATCGTGCTTGGTTCTCTTCTTGGCCCTTAGTTCGATTCCCAGGTCTGGCAAAGTTATTGGGTTATCCTTCAGGATCTATTTCTGGGTAACAGGCCGGAGTCTGGATTTGTGCCCAGTTGATGGCAATAGGCTCGCCCCCTTACATAATATGGTACTTAAACATAACTGGCAAAATGTGAATACACTACTTATACCAGTGGCGGATTTGTAGTCTTGGCCGTCCTAGGCCCCAGGCCATGTAGTATTAGCCGCCCTTTTCTCAGCACCCACTCATCATATAAACTACCTAAATAATGAATTTACTTTATTGGTAACTTTTATCGAAATCGTTTCAGAAATTTAGGTTGGCGCCGCGAAATACGCGTTTCAATTAGTAATTTGGTCATATTTTTAAATGGTTTTAAGTTATTTAAAATTGTTATACGATGCGGTGCAGTGCGGCCTGCCATAATGTGCGTTAACGTTTAAAATATATAGGTACTTTGATTTATTTTTTGTTATCATCAGTGATCTTTTTGTCACGATTGGCCGCTCATAAAATCTATCGCCCTAGGCCCGGGCCTACTGGGCCATAGGACAAATCCGCCACTGACCTATACTACACCTCTGCCGAACCATTTGGGGATTCCAGGCGTGATGTTGTGTAGTTGTCATAAGACATACTTACCTATAGTTACCCACCATGAACTTTGCCGTAAGATAATCTTACCAACCAATATTTTTTTCGAGATATTATTTTGTCCGAATAGTTAGGTCCTTCTACTTATTTCTTTTTCATTAGTACTTCGTATACTTACTTAATTTCATCTTACAGACTAACACAGATCTTCCAAGCTGGCATACTGGACTTCCTAAAGCGCGCAGACCTGCCCAGCACAAAGATTTGTCCGCTAGACTTGCAGTCCAAAGACCGAAAGCTCAGGAACAGCGATCTTATTATGACGTATCTGGTCATGGTCTCTGGATCTGCAACTGCTGTCGCCGTGTTTGCTGCTGAGGTTTGTTTCCTTGTAAATTTTTATAGTGAACTTCTTTACTGCGATCGCCAATACGTTGTGTAAATGTGACTAGTAGGTACCTCTGTGATGTTACCTCAGATCAGGGCTCGGAAACCGATTAATTTTCCAAACCGGTTTTGGTCATTGACCTCGAACCAGAAACGATTGTGGTTTAGGTTTTGTTTACCGGTATTTTAACCGGTTTTACAACTTTTTACAAATTACGATTCTGTTGAACGAAATTAATCGGTTAATTTGAGTTTCGGCGGTATAAACGAGTTAGACCTACTACGCCATCTCTCTTACAACTAAAATAACAAAGCTCTCGCTCTAAACCAACCAATACGCAAATTAATGTGACAAACAGCGGTGGCCGGCGTGCGTCTGAGTAAAACCGGGTTAGCGCGAGTTTTAAAATTCTATTCTCTGTAATAACCGGTAACCAAAATTATTTAGGTTTAGTCGAAACCGTTTTTGTAATTAACCGGTTACTCGATGAACGGTACAACGGTTTTAGGAACAATATTAATCGCTATTTCAAAACCAATTTCAAGCCCTGCCTCAGAAATCACGTTTTATTAGACGTGAGCGAGGTAAAGAACGGCCCCAAATAAGACTGCTCATTTAGAAGGCCATAGAGACGATGATTGAACTGAAAAAAGACAATTATCATAGATTATAGCTATGTCAGCAGCGGCCTAGCCTTTTCTCAACTGTTATGTTGGGGTCGGCTTCCAGTCTTACTGGATGCATCATATCGGTTAGATCATAGATTGGCTATGTAGGTAATAGAACCATAATTAAAAGTATTTTCTGAATAAAAAAAAAACAACCCAAGCAGAGTTAATACAATTTATATAGGGCCACGTAGAAAGCATATGGGTATACTTCCTACGTGGTGCCATATAAAATACATTCAAACAAAAAAAATATTGTTCCAGCCGTCTTTGAGTAAGCAAACTCAAACTCAAAGCATTTATTTCAATTAAACCATTACAGGCACTTTTGAATTGTCAAGGAATCGGTCAGTCAAAAATATGAAGCTAGTTGCCCATTCCAAAGCGTAGTAGGTTCCTATGGAGAAGAACGGGCAAGAAACTCCACGGACACTCTTTTATATAAAAGAAATTGTTAAAAGCGTCAACAAAGATTTTAAAAAAAGATTCCGACGAACTGAGAACCTTCTCCTTTTTTCAACAATATCAACTTCTGGTTCAACACCGGTTCATTCCTCTGGTTCATTACGATAATTATTTTAATTTACTTTTTTATTTTATTTTAATTTACAAATGACATAATCTTTTTATTATTTGACATTGTATATTTACAATATTCTATATTTTTTATTAAATTTGATTTGTTACAGCAGTAGTGGCAACCATTATCACTTGGTTTAAATAGGTTTTTATTTTTATTAGGAATTTCATTTGTCTTTTATATAGCTTATTATCTTTTAAATTTTGTGAATGAGAGAACGTTGTAGACATAACAGACCGTAGATCTGTGGACCATTTAATATTTTACTAAGTACCTGGTACTTGTTGATGGGCCTACACTGTCCTCTCATACCTTTTAACACTGTAACTTGGAAACATTGTAAAAACCATTTACTTTTAAAAGAGTAAACGTGGAGTTTTTTGCCGGCTCTTCTCCATAGGAAACGACCAATTGGAACCGTGCACCTAGCTTCTGACGTTTCATAAGTAGGTTGTAGGTTTATGTGAAATAAAAATATTTTGAATTTGAATTTGACACCTCCCATTTTGTTATTTCCAGATATTCATAAGACGTTACGTTTCCGGCAAACTAAACACCAACAAGACTCTAAAGAGAAAGAAATCGAAAATGAAGAAGAAGTCGACGAGACACGACGACAGTCGCCCGCCACCCTACGATTCTCTGTTTGGAAAAAATCCTCGGTTCAACGTAGAGACTACACGGACGAAAATTATAAATGGCAGAGAATACTATGTATATGAGACGGCAAATGGCGAAAAGAAACTCATTCCTGCGAGAGCACCGTCTTCTTTCCTTTATAGATCCGATAAATAACGAAAGTATTATGGAAACTTAAAAGAATATCGCAACAAAAGAAAAAAAAAATGCGTTAAGAATGACACATGGAAAATACCTCTGTAGTCTACGAATAATATTATTCGTAGTCTGAAGTAGAATTCTAAGCTTCAATCGTAAAAAAATCTTAGAATTAAGGCGAATGCGTCAGGGTAGCCCGCGAAATTCAAATTCTCTTACGTTTTTTGCAATTTGCAGGTCAGTATCAGGTTGTACGTTGATCTAAATATGATTCGCGGCCGTATTAAATATTTATTTATTTAGAATTATAATGATAAAAATCATCAATACAACTCCCTATGTTCATATAATCTTAATGAATATTTCATGAAATCATGACATTTCAGGATTATTCTATCATTAGTTGTATTGCTGATTCTAATGATTATAATTATGTAAAGCCATATTTGTTACGGTCGCGAATCACATTTTATTCAAGATAAAGCACGACCTGCAAATTGCAAAAAAAAAAAAAAAACTAATTTCGGGCTTCCTTAGCGCACCCCCCTTTGTTAGAAGAAAGCAAATGTTTTCTGTAAGGGTAGAGGTAGAATAACAATTTAAAACTTATTTATAAGTCAACTAACAAGTACAAATACTTCGTGTGAGTGCATTAGTTAAGTATTATAACACTAGCACATAAAAAGCACAATAATTAAAAATGGGGCAGAACTTGTAGTATATTCAAATAAAGAAATTCAAACAATCTGTTATTTCAATACATATTTTTATTAATTGTGAAACACAATTCACAATTTAAAATTAATTTCACGTCTCAATGATTCCATAAAAAAAAACAATTTAGCCATGTCTGTACGTACGTATAGAAAAATTAAATTATTACGACTTTTATCACATAACGTTCCATAAAAAAGTAAAAAAAAAAAACAAATATTCAATATATAATAATCTCGAAGATTTTATTACTGTGATGAGATAGAACATAAACGTAGGTAGTCCCCAAAAAAATTTAACATTCTTTGTTTGAACACTGGATTAAGCTGGCGGTTGACTACTTTTCAACCTTATTTCTGTGGGAAATAAGGTTGAAAATTGGTCAACCGCGAACTTAGCCGACTGTACATAGAAACAATGGTACACATCGTTTAATTCATCATAATAATATTGAGCAGTGACCCATTTGATACACGTCACATCAGTCACACAAGTTCACCAAATAACCGTAAACATGATCTGATTATGTCATAAATTACATCGAAACTTAATCCTATTCAATAAAATACAAATCCAACAATTATTTTATAATATAGTGATTGGAACAAAGGAAATATCACAAACAAAAAAATTGAAGATCAAAGTCATCTCATACCCAACGGAGCGGTGACATTATGAATTAATCTTTACGCGCTCATTTTATGGAGGTCAACAAGACGCTAAATGATTTATTTCATTGATACTACGCTATGTTCAGTTATCTTCTTTTAAACCAGAAAACCAGATAATCATAAATATGCCATTCGTAATAAGGGGCCGAAAATTCATCCTGTTTGATACATCACCCTTTATTTAAAAAGAGATGGAAAAACCGTCACCATGAAACAAAGGTTCAAATAGGGAACTATAGAAATAGTTCAAATAGGGCAATGTAAAAACGGTCACCCAAAACAAAATACAATTAGGGGGGTTTCATATAGGGACGGTCACTCTATGAAAGTTCAAATAGGGTACAACTGAAACCATTTTAAGAGCATTCTGAAAGTGGGCAACGTCGCAAAAAACTGTAAAATATTTCAATGTTTTGATTAATTTGGCAATATTACTGTATGGAAATATCGCTAACTAGTGAACTAAAATATTAATTATGAAATGCAATCATTAATATCGTAATACCGAAATTTTAGTTTAAGATGTAAACAAAGTATTTGGAAACTTTCCAAATGCCCTTTTTATTATTAAAAGCTTTTATTTAACTTCACTTGTATGTATGTCCTGGAATATTGCAATCAATATTTCACCCACTTCCACTGAAGCTATCGGGCTGAAATTTGGCATACGTGTTTGGTTCTCGTGGCAATGCATTACAATAAAAGTAAAAAATTAAATAATTAAAAGCTTTTTTTACAACTAAAACGGCAACATCAAATTAAGTGTTATAATTGTAATTTATTATAAATATTCTAAGTCACTATTTAGCGATATTTCATATTTCCATACAATAATATTGCCAAATTAAACAAAACAGGTCAATATTTGACAGTTATTTGCGACGTTGCCAACTTTTTGAATGAACGCTCTTTATAGGGGAGCATAAAATTCATTCATAATTTTGGGGCGCAAGTGCTATTATTATTTTTTGCTAAATTGTGATTATCTAACTAAGTTATTATTGCAAAGTTACCCGCAAAACGCTCTAATGTCATCCATCTATGAAATGCTAGCCTAACTCGGCCATTACTAAATAACTACAAAATTACATCACATTTTTAAGTAATAAGAACCCCTTTCTTATAACAAAGAGGGTTAGATGTTTTGTAAATCTATAAATAAGAATATTTGTTTAGATAGGTCCTAAAATGTTTTACTTTACTCCCAAAGGAGAATCAACTTTAGGTTTTACCTAATCATAGTAAAAATCCAATTGTGAAAACCGATTTTACGCCTAGATGATCTAAAAACGTCAGTGATTGTGGTAGTAACAAGAAATTTGATTAACAAGACTTTTAAATGTTAGATTTCTGACTATTTAATGCAATTTTAATAACTTCCCTACTATTTTTGACGCAACTTTACCTTACTGGCTCCTTTAAATCACACTGAATTTAATAGAAGCTGCCAGTTTACTTTTTATATAGTTAGAAATACTTAACATAATTTATCAATTACATATATCATCCTCATCATTTATATTTACTTTAGATAAGATTGTTACACAGTATGTTTTGTCATCCACATGGAAAATCAGTATCAGGTTATTGACCTAGTTTTCCTCGTAAATTTCCTATAATTTACATCGCTATTTACATATTATTGTATTAGAAAAATAATGCCACCAAAAAGACTATCTCAAGATACAACAAAATATACATATATACATGTAGTAGATACAGATAAATACTTAACACAATTACATACATTATTTAATATTTATTTTTAGATAAGATTGTTAGACAATATGTTGTGTCATCCACGTGGAAGATCAGTATTAGGTTATTGACCTCGTTTTCCTCGTAAAGTTCCTATTAATTACGACGCTATTTATTATTGTATTACAAAAATAATGCCACCAAAAGACTATTTCGAGATACAAAAAAAATATAATATGCGTATTGTACTTCAGGGATAAACAATCCAAAATGTATAAAAAGAAAGTGCATAAATTCAAAAGAAACGTGCATTTTAAGGATTAAAAATAATAAATCATATTTTACATCGCAGAAATTATTTCACTGCGGTGTCTTTTGTGAGAGCTTCTTAAAAAGCACTTTAATTTGCTTAAAAAAAAATAATTGAGATTAATAAAATGATTTATCAATTATCTATTCGTCTAAATACTGCCAGCTCTGTCGTGATTGCTACGATGAATAATATATTTTATTGTTGTCTTGAAGACATTAATTATTCATACAATTGAAATTATCTAGTTTAACTCACATTGCAAAGCATTCAACAACATTGTTTTGGTATAAACAACAAACACCTCTTTCACGTCACAGTTGTGAAATACCTCTTAATAATAAAATATCCAATTAAACTTTACTAACGGTTACGCTAATTACTAAACGTGAATGGATAACTTACAATTTTTATTTTGGACGCGTTGCGTGTTGTAATGATGGTGTCAGTTCACTATCGCGAGAGGGTTCAATCTCCGTTAAAAATAATTAATTAATTAAATCATATCGCCAATTTCTGCTATTTTGTTAGCGTTATTAAAATTAATAAAAAAAACATGACATGTTGCATCCGTAAAGTATAACTGAATTATATCTAAGTATATTAATTTTCAAACTTCTATAATATTAAATTTAATAAAAAATATTATGAATAATTTTATCTAGGCATCTGTAACAATTTAGATAAGGTAAGTACTTAATTTAAAATGTGAAACGACGAAACACTAATGAGTGAAGTTACACCTAGGTAATGTAGGGAGATTTATCGAATTTTAGTTACAACAGCAGCACATGAGATGATTCTTTATGTTAGATGACACGTTAGAAATTTGTGATTCTCCTATAATGTTCGAAATGTTATTATAAAAAATGGACCTAATTTCACAGCTAATGTGTAGTGAAAGTGACGGGGTTAGTCCGTAACAGCTCGGTCGGGCCAGCCGGGTGTCAGACCGCAAGGCGACCGTCCACCATAGGCGACGGGAGCAGGGAACTAAAAAAAATACTATTATTAAACTCTATAATGCGTCTGCTGTTTTGTTTTAGTTGCCAAATACCTTAACATTAATATAAAATTAACTTAATTTATCTATATATTTCTTAGCTTCTATTTAGCGGCGTTTTGTCTACAATCTTGTGCCGACAGACGTGGTAAGTGGATTTATTTTTATTAAAATGTAATGCTGCAATTATTACGTTTTAAAGGAAAGCTGGTAGAATCCGTGATCGTATTTATATACGGTGAATCATATGGTATATTAAATTGTACTTTTTTTACCTTAAATAATACCTACTTGGAGATCTGTCGGCAATTAAAGATTTCAGCGAATAAAATGAAGAATTCCAATCTTATGGTGGCTAAGTAATACTGCAATATTCCAATTTAGCCTCAACAATGCACGCGAGTGTGAATGACCGAAGTTGTACTCTTTGGGCTTTGTAGGGTTACTGTCAATATTTCCTCGCCGTTTCTTAACATTTACACAGTGAAGTTGAAAATATTTATCAAATTTTATGAAGTAAATTAAAACGGCAATACAATATTAATAACTGATTTTAAAAATACAATTAAAAAAAAGAATAATTTAATTAATTAAAACTTGCAAAACATTATCAGCATCACTGCGTTTACTTGCAACTAACTACACAACATCAATTTACGACAATCCTTAATCACATATAACCGTTAGTAACAACGTGATATCACCGATAACATATCGAGAGATCGATAAAATCGAATAGGTCCATCGCTACTAAGTTCCGTCATTGTTACTCTACTAACCCGCACTCTAAAGCTTCTAGGTTCCACGTGGTGGCTTGCCGGCCGGTTGCGCCTGCTCCGTTCGTGGAACACATAGATTCGGTCCTAGATCCCATGGTTCGCTGTCTGCAGAGGTACGGCGTTACTGTGGGAGAGGGCGTGCTTTGCTCCTGGAAATCCTGGAATATTGATAAAGCTCGTATTATATGAGGTTGGCTGTCTTATCAAAATATATACAGACGCTGGTGTCACCAATAGCGGCAAACTATAACAAAAAAATCCCCTAATGATTTTTACACTGTATATACTTAATCCACATAATATTGACTTGTTTAAAGAAAATGTTTTCCGGCTAATGAAGTTGAAACAACAGGATCCCATCATGTGTGCATCCCCAAACGAAGGTCAGGAATGTCAGTAAAAAAAAAAAAAAACGAGCGTTTCTTACAGTAGTCGCTTATGATGTGTAACATCTGACATCTTGTCTGACAGTACCAACCTCTCGGAAAATGGGTTAGTACCATCTGATGGCCAAGTCTAGCACCGCGCGCGCTCATTGATCAAATCAAATAGAGCGCGCTTCCACGGCTTCCTGTTACACACTTCCGTCCCTTTTCACGAAATCACTCCCACAGATTGCAGGAAGGCGAGAAGAAAGATGTTACACATCCAAATTTACACAGAAAATCTATAACGCTCACGTGTAACTAATCTATTTCAAATACTAGAATCATATCTGATAACAATCAGCTTCAAAGATAACAAACAATAGTTCTAAAGCAACAAGATTTATAACGCATCGATAATGTACCACAATAGTATATATATACGTGTATAGATACTGATACTTGGCTACACAAGTACTTGATAAATAGTGTGATAACTTTGCTAATTATGTTTAATTACCCTCTGTGTATTGAGTAGGTACAACGTGTTGAGTCAAGTATCGAACAATAATATATTTTATTCCAATTTATTAACTTTTCATATAGGTAGGAAAAACCAGAGTATGTGTCTACCTACTAATTACTTTATGTAAATAAATACCAACATATTTGGTAAAATAAAAACACATGCTATACATACGTCTACATCAATTTAATAACTTTAGATACACTACCTACTGGGTGCGTTCGACATAAAGTAAACGTTTACCTTTATATTATTTCTGAGTAAATTGCCATCGGTCAGACCATTTTCATAGTTGAAATAGGTCGTAACAATTACGCGTCCTTCGGAAAATATGCAACGATATTGATCAGACGGCAAAGCGGTCGCCCAATGCTTCGCAAACGATTAATAAGTACGCTACACCAATTACCTTGAGAGCACTACAAGCGAAAAGGCATTTTATTATTCCATTTTTCTTCTATAGCGAAATCTCTCTGAGCTCTGAAGAGCAATTTAAATAACGTAGGACATTCAATCTTGAAAATTTTACAATTACTTCATATTTACTAATGTACACGGATATTTAATATGGGAAGAAAGAAACTGTGAGGAATCCAGGAAAATGGAGTAGGTAATTAAAAACGATACAGGATTGTGAGTTAGCCATTTCACCTTATAGATATTTGTGCCCATACCATTTGAACCAACTGTGAACTTAAGTGTAAGATTATTTCTGCCACCAATAATCATGCAAGTAAATGTTTATATATATATATATATATATATATATATATATATATTTCTTCGATGCCTCCCTTTGTACAAGTTGAGTATAGTGTCGGAGAACCTCTAGCTAGGTCGAGTCTCATCCAAGGAAATCAAAGTCCAATAAATTGTAAACATTTTACTATTTTTATAAATCTTTTACAACAAATGAACACAGCCTCGTTAACAAACATTTGGCATTAATACAAAATCACTTATGATTTAATGAACCTGTAATAATAATACAAGTATATGATTCAACAAATAACTTCCATACAAATATATCTTCTATACATATAAAATATAATTAATCTAACGATTTCTACATCAGTTTTCAGTGAAAATCTTGATATTGTTTGACATGGAGAGGGTCGGGGTGTTCATTTCGTCCACTTTCAACGAAACCATCTCCTTGAACAAGATTTTATCGAACCCTTATCGTTTCTAAAGTGAAAAACTGTAATTGAAATACAAATAATACTGCTAAATGACTGACAAATAAAACATAAAATTAAAATAATAATGAAAAATTAAAATACCTAAGTTCATTCTTAGACAAAATATAAAAGAATTTGGTTTAAAAAATAAAAAGCAAATATTATATCATAAATTCAGTTTATTGTGATGGCCATGCGTATCATGAAGTATAGACAAAAATATTTTCGACGCGTCCAATTGATAAAGACGACGTGTTGCAAGAAGCGTATTTGTTAAAACAGTCACGTTTATTTACTTGCATTATCTGCTTAAGATATTGTGCTTGCCCAGACGTTATACAAACATTGTTAGCAATAAAGGCTATAAAAACATAACCTTTTTTTACATTTTCCCCAATTTTCGTAATTAGGGGGTATCTCGGTCTTTTCCTAAAGACTAGTACAGCTATTCTTTGGTCCTAAAGATATTTATTCAAAATCGTTCTTTACACTTTATACACTATATACATAATTATATACAATGGGTTCCTTCAACAATATCCCAAAACCAATTTAGATTGCGCTATTTATTAAAACATAATTTATGAACACATTTTTGAAATAGGGGTAAATTGAAACCACTTTTTAGAACAAAAAAAAAAACCCTTTTTCAATTAGGGGTAACTTGAAAACACTTTTTTAGAACATTTTTTTTTTTTTTCAAATAGTGGTAACTTAAAACCACATTTCAGATATTAGAGTGTTGTCGATATGTATAGTTTCTATGAATACGTTTTAATTTAGCTGCCCAAATAAATAAACTTAATAGGTAGGGATAGAGGAAGTTGGAAAATTAGTAAAGACAGCAAAGTTCGAATAAGTTAAGCTTGGAAGATTGCTTAGCAGATTGGTTAGAGGACCCGAGTGTTTGTACTGTTATTAAGGCTCAGTGGCTAGCTACTAAATAATGTCTTCTGGTAAAAGACGCACCTGTTGGTTGGGCCCACAACACGTCGCGTTGTGACATAGGTCGTTCGGTGGACAGTGAAGTGCGCAGGGCGCTTCGGCAGATGCACCGCTTATTATCTGTAATAAAATAAATTATTGTTTACAAGCTTCCCTTTAGACAGTTTTCTTTGATCAGGCCAGGAAGATTTTGATGATACAACTTTATTAGAAAAAAAAAAAACAAAACAAATATAACTGGTAAAAATTGAGTGTAATTTCATAATCCATATTTTAGTTCACTAGTTAGCCACATTTCATATTTCCATACAGTAATATTGCCAAATTAATCAAAACACGTAAATATTTGACAGCTATTTGCGACGTAGCCAACTTTTAGGATAAAGGCTCATAAAGCGACCTTTTTTCCAATAAGAAAAGTATTCTTTATTTACTAATCTCGCGACAATTTAAGAAGCCCGATTTGACGTTTCTCATTATACATGCCGCGATAACTTTGAATGAACGTTAACGTAAGAAATCAAAAAATCAAATTCATAATCCTAATTAATTACTATGTTATCTATACAATATATCAACGAGTATCATTCGGCAGCACCAACTTTCACTTTATATCGGAAAAATGCACTGAATAATACAAATTAATTGTTGATTAATATTCCGACAGGACGCTATTACAATGTCATGTCTTTGGGTTCGTTGCCATAGTGGTGTGACCTTTTTATGCCGCTATTGGACCGAATAAAATCGATGTTTCGAAAAATCGATACTTTTACAAACATTACATTTAGAAAAGAGAGAAACGTATAATTACTGTATTATTAAATGTTTAAACATATAAAAACAAAATCTGATGACATATTTTTAGCTTTATTTTGATAATTGATACAAATTTAGTGAATTTATTTAAGAGGCTTACAACAGCTAAAGCGCGGTCACTGTCGGACTGCATAGAAATGAAAGAGAAGCGCGATGACACGACGCAGGTAATTTATTGCAAAATATGAAGCAGTTAGCGATTTACAAAAAATCTATTGATTGGACTGGAAAATTAAAACACTATTATGCTAATATGTAGCTTGTAGAATCATCTGACAAAAAATCAGAATGATTGCATGTAAATTAATATGATTTTTAATCGTTAAAAGAAATTTTTAGAGGTATCTTCATGATTTTTTTCTATCGTATCAAATTAGTTGTATTATGTTTTCAACACACTATCATACTAGCATATATCCTGAAGAATATCATATATTTTTCTGATTTTGTTTACTGCAGTGGATCATATACTTTTACGCATTATAAAACTTGCGTTTAGGCACGTTTAGGTCCTGTAGTCCCCTTAATTACCTGATGATGATGATGATGACGTGTAATAAAACGATATGCCTCGAGAATCAGTTTAAAGCAATGTAGATAAATTGTCGATTACAAACTCTAAGTATGATAAATCGATATGTCTCGAGAATCGGTTTTTAAAACAACCGATTCTTTTTCCCATCACTACACAAATTATTTTGATAGGTGTCAAATCGGGCTTCTTAGTTTGCCGCGAGATTATTTTAGTATATTATTAAGGTTCTGTAAATATCATTCTTCAGTACAGATTAAATTATGATAAAAATCAGAAGTTGGCGGTGGCGTCTACAGCCCTCGTCTCGGTGTTGCAATGTTTTGGAATTTTCAAGCAGTAAAGCGGTCGCTTTGTGTAATATTATTAAAATTTTATCCGATTTTATTGTAGTAGCACCTTCAGATAACAAAAAAACTTGCAAACACAATCAACATTTTCACGTTATCTAGATAATTTAACGACTAATCGTTGAAATATTACTATTTTATAGCACGATAATCACATTTAGTATAACGACATTTTATGGTTGGCTTTGTTAGATGACGAAATTATGATTTTTAAGATAGGAATCATCGATTATTTGTCGCTGTATTTCTAAGAACAGTATCTTTGAGTACTTTAAAAAGTATTCGTTTGGCTGGGCGCACTGTGGATCGAAAAAGGCTCTCGAAGATAATGGAGCTTACATTTTAAAGTGTCGATTTTTTGTTTGAAATGGCTTCTAATAGCTAATATTATGCATAAATATATCATAGGATACAATCTAGTACGCATATTGACAACTTATTTTTTTGTACCTATTTATGTTATAACTAGACGTCGGATTTTATTTATAAATCGTTTTATTTTTATGTATATAATTCTGTGATTACGGAGTTAATGCATATTTTAGCCTTTTTTCCCTATCGCGCTTATTTCGTTTAGTAGCGGGCTGCGGGAGGTACGTATAGGGAGCCTAGATCAACGGCCCATGTCATACCCTGCCTAAACAGGTATCTCCAGAAATGACAACAAATTATAAATTTTGTCCAATGTCATTACTTGACGAAAAGAGGTAGTTTTTGGCGTACAAATTAATACTGGGTGACAAACGTCACTTTGCTCTCGAAAATTTGGAAAAATACTTAATTGTATATTGTCATAAAAACTATGCTTAAGTTAACTTTATGAATATAGATATAAGACGCCTCGCGTTTAATTAAGACGCTTATTAATTAGAACATATAAAAATAAAAATGGTTTCTTGATTTTGCTTTCTGCATATTTCGGCCTTTTTGAACAGTGTTAGTGCATATAATCCAATGTCTCGTTATAACTATTTATTTATGATTTTTTGACATACTTGAATTTTTCAGATTAGGTGTGGCTTTAAAAAAAATAATCGCCGTAAATCTCGTTATATGAAGTATGTTAAGAAATAGTAACGTCACCGTGTGCAAAGATATAACGGCTATTATCTCCGTTCCGGAGATATAAGCATTAGCACCATACATTTCTTTTGCAAAAAAAAAAAATTGCCAGTTTGCCTCCCAATGTCTTCGAGAGCCTTTTTTCGATCCACAGTGCGGCGCCGCGGCGGTGGCGGCGGTGCATGGGTGATATTCATTCGTATACAATACACAAACATGCGGTTCGGCGCCGGTGCGAGTCCAGCGTCATGTAGAAGAATCCGTAGGTTAACAGACTCCGGCTACCGTGAAACAGACTCCGGAGAAGGAGTTTCACTCCTTAGCGGTAGGTACAAAAATTACACGACGAAACAAATATAATATATTACCTCATTTCCACCAATAGGTAGCTCTACGAACTCAGGTTGTATGGTGGTTGAATGGATGCCTTCATTATGGAAGAACTCTTTCACCTTCTCCGCAATCTTCATGTATTCTGACAAATTTCTACACCTGTTACAAGAAAAAAATAACAAATTGTAGGAAATTCGTCAAAGATGTGATTGTTTGTTTTCCACTATCTCCTTCTCTTCGGGGCTTCGGGGTACAAGAAATATATCACGTGAACGTCAAGTAGCCAATCAGTTACGTCAAAAAATATTGTCGGTCGCCGATCAGTTACTTAGAAGTTGTACGACGTTGGCTACACACGCCAGTCACGTCACTACCGGCGCATTTCAGAGGGTCTAGTGTGAGTTTTGTTTACCCATCTCGATTTTACACATCGACCGCGTTCGGCGCTCTGATTGACCCTTCACTGGCCTTCACTGGTGATGGGCCAATGGGAGCACCGAACGCGGTCGATGCGTAAAATCGAGATGGTTAAACGAAACTCACACTAGACCCTCAGGCGACGTCGCGTCACCGGCAACTCAAAACTTGTATTGCTACGAACGAAACAGCCGTTGCTATGACTGACTACCTGCTCACACACGTCGCTGAAATTTATGTGACTGATCGGTGGCATGACGTTGACGTGACTGACGTGTGTGCATGAACCTTTGAGTCAAAAATGTGTGCCTATGTCAGCATACTCGACTTTCATTTTGACCAGAAGGCCAATTCTTGTACATAAAAAACGTTGTAAGTACATTCAAGTCGTAATCTGTCAAACTTGTCAAAAATGTTGGAAAATAGATTCATTTTTGACAGGTTGCGAATGAGATGCGAATGCGAACGTTCTTAAAAATTACGGGAATTCCCCTCGGGTTACACAACTTCTTCTCCCGGTCCCTGTCCCATGTTATTTGGGGCAACACTCTGTTTTCTTTCATTCTCCCCTGCCAGCCGTCACTCTATCATTCACTCCTTTTTCTTTCACATCATCCCTTGAGGAGGGATTGTGTCTCTCGCTCTATCAACATTTATATTCATCACTCTTTTAGTAACATGCGTTTCATCCCTCCTCATCACATGCCCATACAAATGTTAACACAACTACTTATAAAAATGTTTATAAATAAGAGTAAAAAAAGATTAACGGGCATAAGCTAACCACAGTTTCATCATGAACATGTGTAGGCATGCCTAGCTATCTTGGCCGTCGGTACCTAACGTGTCTGCAAATAAGATGGTAGGTAACAGGCATTTTCCCGATGACGTTATTGTTTATCGTGGTTAAAAAAAGTCATTGTTGTGGTCTAAAGAAAAGACAATACTTATATGGTAAATAAATCAGTAATGGGTGATGCAAATACCATCAGAAAAAAAGAATTACATTTCGAAAATTTACTGCATTCACTACGTGACCATTTTCAATGGTTTGAGAAATCGTTGAGGTCTACAGAAAAGACAATATGGTAAATAATTCAGTAATGGGTGATACTAATCCCTTTAAAAAAATACATTATCCTAACTTCCACCAGAAAGTACCATTAAAATAGACCTATATTTCCAAAATTTACTGCATTTGGTTTGAAAAATCATTGTGGTGGTCCACAGAAAAGACAATATGGTAAATAATTCAGTAATGGGTGATTCTAATACCTCTTTAAATATTATCTTAATTTCCACCGGAAAATACTATTAAAAGAGTCATTTCGAAAATTTACTGCATTCACTACGTGACCATTTTCAATGGTTTGAGAAATAATTGTTGTAGTTCTCAGAAAAGACAATATGGTAAATAATTCAGTAATGTGTGGTTCTAAGATTTCTTTAATAATAAATAATCCACATTTACACAACAAAATACTATTGAAGTAGTCATTAATTTCGATAATATACTGCATTCAGTAAGTGACCATTTTCAATGGTTTGAAAATAAGATGTTTTCCAAGCAATATTCTCACACAATGACGATATAATTTAAACAAAGAGCATTTATCATTGATTGTTATTTCAACACGTTAAGTATTACTCTCGCTGTGTAAAATATACAATGGGAATGTGTATATATTTTTTGCTGAATGAGCGTTCTTTTATGTAAGTATTTTGTGATTTATTTAAATACTAGCTGCGCCCCGCGGTTTCACCCGGGTAAGTCTCGATCCCGTGGGAATATCGGGATAAAAAGTATCCTATGTCCTAATCCAGGTCATGCTCTACCCATTTGCCAAATTTCATCGAAATCTGTTGAGTCGTTTTAGCGTGAAAGCGTAACAAACAAACAAACTCACTTTCGCATTCTTCTTCTTTTCGTGTGGTTAGTGACTGACCTGGTGTCAGAGTTTTAAAGCCGCCCATGGGCCTCTGACTTGGCTTCACATCCCGTCGAGAAATATCTCTCAGGCATGGTTTCCTCAGATGTTTTCGCGTTTTAACCGTTTTTGAAGCAAGTGACAATTATACAATACGCAGATGAATCCGAAAAGTCAGAGGTGCGTTCGGTTCGAACTCGAGACCGTCAGACTTGGCAGTCTGACGGTCATACCACTAGGCTATCACTGCCACCATCGCATTTAAAATATTAGTTAGGATTGCAATGATTATATTATTATTTAGATTGTATGTTTTCAACTTGCCCTGTAACAAGTCGCTTCATCAATTTAGTCGAAAGCGGATTCCTGCGGCCTTCACCAGGTCATCGGTCCAACTTGTGGAGGGCCTTCCAACGCTACATCTTCCGGCACGGAGGCCCGATGACCTGGTGAAGGCCGCAGGAATCCGCTGATGGATGCGATAAGCACAGAACCAGTCGAAGTGGCGGTGCTTGGAGGCCTATGTCCAGCAGTAGATGTATTTTGGCTGAAATGATGATGATGATATTTCAAGCAATAATTCAAATGCCACCTGCAATGTTAAGACGGTAAAACAATGTAACGCATGAAATTAATTTTATCTGTTTGGGTTCAATAATTTAATAAAGCCGCTGACACGTACAGTGTAAAATAAAAGCGCCAGCGCATTGGTTCATTGACACTGATTCTGGGACAAAGAGTTAGTAGTAGTAATTTTGGCTGGTTGCCAAAAGCAATTTATTCGTTGAAACGTTTTTCAAAAACAAACTTTACCCGGTGAGCTGGAAAACTGCTTTTGTATGAAAGAATAAACGTTTTTTAACACACGTGGTTACATACTTCAATAAACCACGACTACTTTCAAAATAATTTAAAAAAAAAACTGTAATCAACTAAATTGAACCTAATCCATTGATGTACCTATGCATATTAATTATTTTATTCTGTCTTTTCGGATTCATGTGCTTATTGTATAATTATCAGTTGCTTATAAAAAGGTGAAGGTATTTCTCGGCGGCATGTGAAGCCAAGTGAGAGACCCATGGACGGCATAAAAACTCTGACAGTTAGTCAATAACCACACGAAAAATAAAGAATTAATTTTGTTACGTTTTGTCATGTTTAATTTCTACATCTACCTCCACAACTACCTATTGGCACATAACTAAAGACGTTTCTTTACTCTGTGCTAAGGGCTATTAGCTGAATTCGCTGGTTCATAAAGCTTATTAATACCGCTACAATTTTATTAACATAACATCACGCCGTCTTTCCCCGAAAGGTTAGGCAGAGAAATGACAGACATAACTGACGAAATGTGGGTGTACCTACACCCACATTTCGTCAGTTATGTTTTAAGGCCCATGAAATACGCGGGAAACTCCGAAAGGGAGTTGCCCCTGGCAACGTACAGGCAACTGAAGGAACACGGGTGAGTTTTAATCAGAAGGAACACGGGTGAGTTTTAATCAGTAAGAGTCTGATACACCCTCCCGCTCCGCCCAGAGCGGGAGAAGTTATTTGATAATTTCACATCCGTTTTTTTTTTTTTTATATGCCCACGTATTAGGGAGTGAGCTTATTATCCAGACTCCGGGCTGCTACTGAGAAATTCCTGTTGGAAAAACCTAATAATAATTTTCCCGACCTGTGAATCGATCGATCTCATGCTCAATAGTAGCACTTACAACCACTAAACCAACGAGGATTCATTACAAAGAAAAATATGTTTTAAGGTTTTCTTCTGTGTAACGTCACAAAACACAAAGCGTAACAAAATGTAATAAAAGGTATAATAACAAAGCAAATTATATGTTTATATACGTGCTACTAAGTGTGTATGAGCATTGACACAGTCTCTTCAGCAACCTTATCAAGTTATCGCACTAAAAGGCTTTGCTTATCATACGGCGCCGTTATTGGCGCGTGTAAACGACAGACTGTTAGCGAGCGAAGGAAAAGTTACGAATGTTTAGATAAATATATCGTGTAAACATACTATGACGTACTTGACCCAGTTGCAATGGACAGGTTCTGATTTGTACGCTAATTTGTACAATGTTACGCTGTCAATTTGTGTTGGAATAATATTTAGTTCACAATTGAATGTAAACAGACTTTGATATCATTATAACCATTATTAACGATGCTGTAGGTATCGATTATTTAAATAAAAATCAATTAATGTTATGACATGACAGTAATTATCGATTAGTGATGTTGAAATTGACATCTCAGGGATAGATCTTTTAAAACCATGCTAAGATCGATATAGCCACTCATATGGCAACTGAAAATGATAAAAAAAAAAAATACATCATACCTATGTTTGTCTGCAATAAAATACAGGAAAATTTTAATTAAATCAGTAAACTTTTTCCATAATATGTTGCCCCGTTTCCAACTGTAGTTGGTTTATATGAAAAGGCTACACAACATTAATTCAAGTCTTTTTACTGAAGTCACAAATGAAAGAGGTTTTACAAACCGTTCATAGCAATAACAAAAGAAACTTCGTGCAAACAATTTCAATCGCGTGCCGGCTAGCCTAACCTACCTTTATTCCTAATTATCCTACAAATAGGCTTTATAAAAAATCGTTCCAACATTCTTAAAGCGACGATAACCGACTTTTAATTATTTTTTACTGAAGATCACGTCTAAACGAGTATTGTTAATGATTTGGAAAAAATATATGTTAAATTAGAGCATTTTCTTAATAATTTAATATATGAGTATTTTAGATTATGTTTATATTACATCGTGAAATTAATTTGTAAAGTTATGTCTAACGCGGATAAAAAAACTGAGAATCACGCAAAATGTATTGTATCAAGCGTATTTTTCTGAAACCTTCACCATTTTTTTTTTTTTTTTGGTACCTATACGTCTTTTATTGTCATACCTTTTGTTTTATGTATAATAAATTAATAATGCGTCTAATTGGGATAGCGCTCCTTGACGGGTGAGTCCTTACTGGCTGGACGTACGACGCGTTGCGTGAGCTCAGTACAGAACACTCAAGGTCATTGGCATATATCTGCGTCTTAAGTATTTTTAGTGGTACTCAAGTAAGCGTAGTATTCGTACGATTTTATTTTGTCACGTAAGTAGTAAGGAATTGTGCTAGGTAGGTATTTATTTCTCGCAAAGGAAAATATACACGATATTCGGGAATTTTAATACGGGAAAATACTTTATTTGCCAACTGAGCAAAATATTTGATTAGTATCAGGAAAACTGAATCAGATTTCCTCAATTGTGGTATGTGCTTGCTCTTTTCATCATTCACTAGGACAGGTTTATCCTAATCAACAAACAGGCAAACTTTTGAAGGTAATATTAAAACATTGTTTTTCAGCTATGCCTGTTCGACTAATTGAATTTGTTCATCCATTTCGGTTCGGTAAAAGCTCAAAACTTTGCTTGACATCAATATTTCATTACCATCAATCATCCCTAAAATAAATGAATGACACACTGAAGCCTGGTTTCGTATCACAATCAGCATCTTTCAATGTAGGGGTAACCCTAATAGGTTTTTGCTGACAAAAAAATATTTTTTCTTAGGTCATGAATTTTCATGTCTTGGAAAAGTTTCAGGCGTGACCTTTTCGTTACAAAAAGTTGTAGAAATAATAAGTGCTTTTTTATAACATTTATATTGCCATTGTTTTCAACATATTATAAATGATGGCATGAAATGTACCAGCCTGTAAAATATTGTCCCTGTGCATGACAAAGGCCTCTCTTCTCATAAAGAGAAGACATATTTTGCATGACTCATAATGCGAAGCAGTGCTTTGCGATCGAAAAATTTGTTTTGCCTCTTTTCTGCAACTGTTTTTATTGTTACACTCTTGTTAGTACACAGAACCTACTTTATTTATATACCATTGTATAGATAATTTAATGGAGATTAATTATGTTCTTTCAAAAATTGGTTTAATGCAGCAGAAACGAAAAACATCAAAATAGTTTTTAAAAAAACCCGTCAATCAAGTATGAAATCTGAAAACGTAGCTTGCGAGAAAAACAATATTAATTGAGTCAATTTTTTTATAGATTCGTTTCAACCATAGGAGGAACCCTATTGAAAATGGCTCTTTTATTCAAAGTAGTTTAATTATAATTGATAAAAAACTAACTAATATAATATTCTATTTTCCAACTTTGACCCTCTTCCGTTGCCTAGCAACCAACAAAGCAAACCTATACAATGTGAAATTTAATTCGTTTGCATCCTCTTAAGGGGTCATTGTACTCATCATTATGAACAACTTTGACTATAGGGCCAACACTGAAATCGCGGAAAAAAGATCAGCTGTTCCACACATTTATGTTCGCATAGCTCGTTATAATGTAGGGAACAGCTGATTTCCTTTTTGTATATTGTATAGCCTTTGACAGTAGGTACGTAAAGATTGCGAGGTGAGAAATTGTACCCATTTTCCAAATATTTTTATTTATTATAAAAGTTCTAAAATGGTCATTGGTCAACTAAAATAATGTGATCGAAAAGTGAATCTTTAAACAACTATTTATATACAGCATTGCGGGATTTTATAGGACGCTTTGTTTACAGTTCATGATTAATTTGACTGTGTGCAAGGTTGCAAACAAAGACTCAGGAAATACCGAGAAAGGAGAATGCGTTTCATAAAGCAAATGTACCTATTTATAGTCCTTCATGTAGTCTACCGTTGAAAGATTAAGTTTTGTTTCCTCTTTGTAACGATAAATTATCCGAAATCAAGGACATTTTCGTCACAAAATGGAAACAAGTACAGGAACTTATCTAAGCAATAAGATCGAAAAGTGGTCAGGCTCCAGTGTCCGCGATGGTACTTATTTCTGTACTTCTGTATTTGCAAAGAGTTTATTATATCGCACCATCGGCATCGGTGGAACAAGGGCACAACTAACAAAACATCTGAAAATGAGTTAAGTGTGTTACTAGGGTCATAATTACAAAATTATTTAAATTTTGGTGCAAAAAGGGCCAAACTGCACATCAAAAATATTATTTCTTTAAATACAAACAAATAATAAGTATTTTACTCCCGTAAAGTAAATACGTAAATTCGCAAAAGTGTAAGGCTTATTTCACCCAAAAAAAATATAGTACTTAAAATCGATATAAGCTGAAAAACTCTATTTTATTCTACAAAAATCATAAAAAATGTCTCTAGTGGAAAATAACAAAACGTGCAGTTGTGCCCTTGTTCCACCGATGATGCGATATGCTCTCATTATTATTATTATTATATTAGCACTTTGTCCCCTTTCCATTTAAATGATGTCTCTGTTTTGCTATTTCAAACTGTCACAATTCGATTGACCTCTATCTTACACGTGTTTATATCTATTGGATTTTAGTACCTACATTTCGGTTTTAGCAAATTTCCAATAACCGGTAGCGATTTTTTTTTTAACTATATTTTCCCCGCGGCTTCGTCCACGTTTCGTTTCGTCGCATCGCATCGCATCGCCCACCCTCTTTCTTTCGGACTTTTTTTTTGCTCGGCTCCTATGTGTCGTAGAGTGATGTTAAATAACCTGGTCTATCAAATGCATAAAGAAAATCCGACTGAAAGTTTTAGAGATTACAGCGTTTAAACAAACAAACTCTTCAGCTATATTAATGTCCTATCCTATACTATTAAATCAGCAACATTTGTATAAATATATTTGCAATCACGTTCTCGAAAACGGCTCTAACGATTTCGATGAAGGGGTCTACGAGGGCGAAAATATTGATCTAGCTAGGTCTCATATCTGGGAAAAATCGTTTTTTCTATTTTCACCAGAGTAGAGCTCGGTCATCCAGGTGCTAGGTTATAAATTGCATTCCACATAATGTACTTATGTAGGTATACAGAGGTATCAGAGAATATTCGCTCGTTGCTTTGTCATTTCTGACTCTTTGTGCTTATTTATTATGAAGAAAGTTTACACACTAATAATTGAATGAAACAATAAATTCTGGCACTATTCTATCAGAACCGCTCATTCGTAACTGTGTATTTTATCTGGCGACTTTTTACAATCAGACAATCATGTTTCAGGAAGCCGCGGTACAAGATACATCACTACTTTCATAAATGATTATTCCATGTTGCATTACCAGACGTGTTTTTTTTTCTTCAAATTCTTTATGACACCCCTTTAGACCATGAGCTATTCGAATATCAAAAAATATTTGCCCTTAGTGGTCTTAAGGAGGAGGCGTTAAAATTGATTCGTTGTTACAATATAAAGTAGATAATTACGCCAGCACTTAAATAGTCAACCGTGACTAATTTATAACTTCCATGATAACATGGTAAGTAAATTAAGGAAAAACAGAGATTTATCAGCGGCTTATCATGGAGCGCGTATGCAATTGAATTTACAGGATGTGTGACTAGGGTTGCCAGGCCCAAAAATAGAAAAGCGGGACTCAGATTCATATGTAGCCGAACACTTTGCCCTGAAAACCTGACAAACCGGTGAATAAAAAACTTTATTTGTGTATTCATTTCAGTCTTACTCTACTTTTAACTATGAATCACATTTTGTTCTTACTGAAGTAATTTGTAACTTCTTTAAATTGAAAGTAATTAAAACAATCAATAAACACGCATCTTTTGGTGGGGCGGGGTTAAACAAAAGCCAGACAGGCCGGACACGATTGCAAAAGTCGGACACCTGGCAACCCTATGTGTAACTAATTCGGTACATTTCAATGAACGAATATTGAAACCAGCTGCTTGCTGCATTCGATTAGAAACTGTCATTGGTACTTACGATTAATGAACCATTGTATTCTATGCTTGAAATCAGCAGATATTTTGTATGACAACAAAATAAATTAGTGTTCTCAAAACTAAAATGAATGTGAATCACCAGTTAAACACAGTTAAACACACACATCGGCATATGATTTCAGCCTCAAGATTGATCAATCACTACATTATTTGTCTTCCACGTCTAATCCACTAAGGCTATGCTTTCTTAATGATATTAAGATATCTTTTATTTTTTTGTATTTTGCATGCTCTCATCCTTAAACTTTATTATTGTTTTCTTTTGTTCATTTGAGAGTAAATCTAAAATGTATTTTTTGGTTTTGGCATAACAATTTATTAGTATAGTAGTAGTAGCGCTGACTCCTGACATACAGGTTTTTACCTAGTTTGAGATTCAAAGGTTTCATATGATTTGTAACCTTATATTATGTCAATAAAGATTTTATTATTATTTATTATACAGATAGATTTTCTTATGTTGCCTGCCCTGCACCCTTATAGGGATGATGTCACTTTTTTTGTTTATTCCGTCATTGAGATTATTAAAAAATATTGGACACGTATTTTTCTTTTATTACGTATTCTAAAGATTACGGCGATACATTGAATTAAAATGTGTCATGACGTCACGAGTATGTAGATTTTTACTTGAGACGTGGCGACCCCCACTCCCCAACTCAAAATACGTTTTATCTAAGTAATTTTTTATTAATATGGTAAAGCAAAAAATACGTGTCTAATATTTTTTTTATTATCTGACTGACGGACTAATTATAATTTCATTTTTTTTACCCAGGCATCATCCCTATTGCGTATCACACGATCAATCACAATCGGAATCATTTTGAATAATGTTGCTAATCCATTGCTTCATACGTTCGAAAAATGTATCTGCTCAACAACGTAAATAACGCAATGAATGTTGTTGAACTGTCAAAATGAAACAGATTATGATTGATTGTGAATTTGGGTGCTGGTCCTATGTTACTTGGGGTTGATGAGATAAGTTTGCCTCGTCTATTCTTTCCGATCAGCAGTCATATTTTGTCTCGCTTTCTCTACATTCAACAACATTATTTTACTAGCCGTTCACTTCAAATTGGCCGTTACCTCCCCCCGCGGTCCTCGGCACCGCCTCCTTGTTAACCACCTTTTTAACTTATTAATACCACTTCCACGCATCACACACTATTTTAAATTCATTTTATAATTACAAAGATTACAGTGAAAAATACCATTATTATTTTGTGTCAACGTTAGCAGTAGTTATGATGTCGTTTTTAACGATCGGTGACGGCCAACTCGAAGTGAACGACTAGTACATGCATCACTGTATTAGTCACTTGCTTTCATGCCTCATCATCACTCATTACATCCCTATGCATAATAGGGAAGGTTTAAGTATTAAAAAAATAGTTCCACCCACCTAATATGTGCACTGGCGATGATCCTGTCCCCTGCAAGCTGCCAAACATGGAACTCATGTACAGCGAGCACACCATCGACCTTTTCCAACAAACGCCTCTGTATCGCGTCCACCTGAACAAATAAATAACGTCAGAAAATACTCTGCGGCTTATTAACAACCAAACAACTGTAGCAGCCGTGTTTATTAACTTTGAAGAAAGTAGTGGCTCGTGTCGAAAATATATTTGAAAATGGAATGTCAAGATTGTTTACTCAAAATTATTTGACAGATGGTTTAAAGACGTGAGTGTCGTTCGAATTTGAACGCTATGTTAATGGTATTAAAGACTCTTGAGGTTGTAAGGTCCTAACAAAACAATTGACAGCCGGAATCGCCTATTGCTTGGGAATGTGACTTTGTGAGACTGAAAACAGAACATAATCAAACTTGGTCCAATTTAGGAATCGATTTAGGCGTCACGTTCAATAGCTGCGCTTGCGGCCATAAGAGCTATTCGTTAGAAATGAATGTTCAATTTATTGTGGTATCGATATACACTACGGAAATGTAGATCGGAAGTAGGAATTCCGCATTTCACCGTGAACAATGCAATTTGTAAACAATGAATATTTTAGCAATTGATTATCACAGGGTTACGTTACAGCACCCGCAGGTGTCAATTTGCAAGGTTTTACTATTGTAATTTATAGCGTATCACCCAAAATACAACAATTGTTTGGAGAAACTCTTTTTTGGGTAAAAGAATTGTTAACTGGCAAACAGAACATTAATCTTCAATGTCTGCACGCGTAGCATGACGACCATAGAAACGGGTTTTCTCTGGGTTTTGTCGACGGAAGAATAGACAAAATGACAGATTGTAATAGTTTATCTGTCATTTTGTCTATTCTTTCGTCGACAAATCCCATTTCTATTGTGGTCATGCTAAGCGTGCAGGTAGCAAAAGTTGGTCAAGGCTGTGTCAGGCAAATATTTGTGTATATTTTTTCTCATTTGTCTCAACTTAACAATTCCCTAGTATAGTAAAATTAATTTTTGGACATTATTATAGTAACCCATAAATTTCGTTTAATAAAGTATTTTCTTTTCAAATTAGGCGTTCAATTGGAAACTCTTGTCCAGCCGTGGACTGCTCAACGCTGATGAAGGGGCAAGCATCTAAATGATTACAAAATAGAATCAAATGTTAGCTTTTTCTTCTCTCGTATTAACAACTAGCTTTTGCCCACGGCTTTGTCCGCGTGAAAGTCGAAAAATATGCCACGGGAAAGTACTACCGGGATTCAAAGTACTGTGTGTGTATGTGTTATTCCAGGTTATAAACTATTTGTGTGTCAAAACTATCCGTTTTAGGGTTAATTGGGAACATACATTCAGACATACAGACAAACGGATAAAAAAAATATCGTTACTATTTTTACAATATTAAAATACAATACAATACAATACAATACAATAGATAACAAAAATACAATATTTGCCAGCAAGGAAGGTGGTCGCGAGGCCAGCTTACGTTTGTATCACCACAGATTAATACAGATGACTCAATCCGCAAAATCATTTAAATAAAAAGCGACTCTTGCAACGACAAAATAAAGTGCAATTCAGGTCGCACAGGGCTAATTACCTACAACGGAGTATGCCTTCTGTACTAAGGTTATTTTAGTGTAATTAGAATTAAATAGCTTACCTGAATATGGGTTGGCACAGTTTGCAGGAGAATTAACGAGGACTCTCTGAGTAGCGGCCACACGGACGCAAGTATCAATATGACTAGCACTATACTGAGCGCAGGGTCGATGTAGTATTTGTACTCCCAATCTGTCAGCCATACTACTAGAGCTGATCCTACTACGATAAGGGAACCTAGAACAAAGGAAATAGAAATTAGTTTATTTATAATGTTAGGAAATAATTGTCACATCCCTAGAATGCTTTTCAGCACTTGAGCAGAGCACTCCTAACGATTTAGGTGTCGCATTTCGCAAGCTAGTTACTCTGTGGTCCAACTTCGCGTTTTGTTTGTATCCAGCTTTTGTACCAGCCTGGATCTTTGAAATTTTGGATTTCTGGAGCAGCATTTTACAAATTGTTTGGCTGCAAGATTGTAATTACGAGATACGGTTGATGGCTAGTTTTAATATTGAAATCTCACTCTTTCACAAAAATATACGCTATTTGTGTGGAAATATACATAATATCTTAAAATAGGTTCATTTCGTAAACATAAAATTTTAACGGTTTAATACCAAAACAAAATAATAGGGGTTATCGAAGCGCCATGTGATATCACCAGGTGTTTAACGGTTGAGTTAACTCATTATTGTTATTTCCCTCGTTCCCATACATGATAGGTACTCATAATATAACATGACGCCTGCATTCCCCGAAAGGTTAAGCAGAGGCCATGCCTCATATTTACTATTAGTTACAAAACAATCGGACGAGCTCGAGGCTAAGTAATAACAGTCGCACGGGTCGATCCATCAGGTTAAGCTACGTTTGCCGGCGTTGGTCCGTGGATGGGAGACCATCAGTACATACCGATACTACTTCGTGCCTCGGAAAGCACGTTAAGCCGTTGGTCCCAGCTGTCATCCGTGGATCTTTGACAGTCGTTACGGGTCGTCAGCAGCCCGAAAGGCTGACAACCAGTCTTACCAGTATTACCCAATTACTGGGTTGTGGAGGTCAGATAGGCAGTCGCTCCATGTAAAATACTGGCACTGCTTTCAGTTAGACTGGAAGCCGAGCCCAACATAGTTGGGAAAAGTCTAGGCAGATAACAGTCACAAAACAATCGATCATAAACCACTTTATCTATTTCAAAAATACGATTAACTACAAAAAATCGTTAACGTCTCGCTTATAAGATATCACTCAAATTTCGTAATTTCTCACAGTGTTAATCCCAGAATGTATGTGCTTACTAGGTAATGTTAACCTTGAAAGTAAAATAATTGATAAATTGACGGATGATCAGCGTAACTGATCAGATTACTACAAAGTTAAAGATTACACACCTTTCGTGAAATTGGTACAAGGTTACTATTGTTTCGCGTTTGTTTTCGTATCAAAATAATGTCAATGACAGTCAATACCGGAGATAAGCGCGTTTTTCCAAAACATCGGTTATTCACGGATTTTATATGGGACATCAGTTATTTATATCTACTAAGGTGTGTGAAATCTATTGAATGTAATTTATATGTGACTAGCTAATGTGTTGCAAAGCCTTTTTGATATATTCTTTTTTTGTTAGGAACCTTCTCCGGCGCGCAAACAACAACTTACCAAAGTTTCATTATAATGGGTCGAGCCATTTTCGAGTTTTTGCGAGACTAACGCACGGCGATTGATTTTTATATTATACTAGCTTTCACCAACAGGCTTCCCCTGCGTGGGGGTCGAAAATTATCCCACGAGAATGTACCACCGAGACGAAAAGTATTCTATGTGTTAATCCAGGTTATAAACTATCTGTGTGCCAAATTTTATCCAAATCCGTTCAACCGTTTTTGCGTGATTGAGTAAGAATCATCCAAACACACAAACATACAAACTTGCACATTCATAATAATATAGTAAGTAGGATAGAACATAGATATATAGGTAACAACATTCCCTATACCAATGCTCATGATTTAATTAAACCGATTTTCTAAAACAATAACTAACACGTGTACAGTTCATGTAAGCAGTTGTGATTGGATGACCGAAATACAATACTCAATTAAAAGACTTGCCATGATATTAAAAAAACGAAATTCTATACGCTTTTAGAAACGAAGGGTTTAGCTAATAAAATGGACAAAAAAATAACGTGGTAGGTACTTCTTCTAATCTAATCACCCGCCTCGTCTGTCTGTCTGAACGCGATAAACTCAAAAACTACCGAACGTATTTTCATACGGTTTTCAGTTTTCACCAATGGACGGAGTGATTCATGAGGAAGGTTTAGGCGTATAATTAATTCATTACGGTTTTGTGTACATTGGCTGAAATGATTGTTGAAGATGTCGGAAAAAAATCATGTCTACTTCCCGAGCTTTACTGGCATGCGCCGTGTAAACCAATAGAGTTATATGAAAACAATGTTTTACGGAATTATTCCTCTTAAGAGGCTTACAACAGCTAAAGCGCGGTCACTGTCGGACTGCATAGAAATGAAAGAGAAGCGCGATGACACGACGCAGGTAATTTATTGCAAAATATGAAGCAGTTAGCGATTTACAAAAAATCTATTGATTGGACTGGAAAATTAAAACACTATTATGCTAATATGTAGCTTGTAGAATAATCTGACAAAAAATCAGAATGATTGCATGTAAATTAATATGATTTTTAATCGTTAAAAGAAATTTTTAGAGGTATCTTCATGATTTTTTTCTATCGTATCAAATTAGTTGTATTATGTTTTCAACACACTATCATACTAGCATATATCCTGAAGAATATCATATATTTTTCTGATTTTGTTTACTGCAGTGGATCATATACTTTTACGCATTATAAAACTTGCGTTTAGGCACGTTTAGGTCCTGTAGTCCCCTTAAAAAGACCTTTTAAACTGTAGCAACGCTATATTTCTATCTGTAGTTTTCATTTCTCTCTGGACCCAATTCTGAAGTCTTCGCAAACGAAATGGCGGACAGAAGCCAGTCTAAAATGAACAAGAACAAACTTAACATTGTAGTTGAAAAACATTTTCTCCCATACATTCCAACTGCAAATGTAAGTGTACGCACAATATTGAGAGATTTACCATGTTATTTTAAAACCATAGACTTCTCATAAGTTTTCCTGAAAAATATGAGTAGTTTGTTTTTTTTTTAAGCTCAGTAGTTTCGGAGATTAGGGCCCGCCTTATCTCTGAAACGAATGGTAAAGTTTCATCTATTTTCTAAAATATCTTTAAAAGTTTTTATAATATCCAGATTTTTTTTAATTTAGATCCTCGCATCAATCCCTTTCATTTGATATGTCACACGGCACAGTTCACATTTTTTTTAAATTTCTTATTTGCCCCTTAAAAGTGGGCTCCCATATTCAAAATTCATTTATTTACATTATACGTCCGTGTTTGGGTCACAGGAATACATAATGTGTACAAAATTTCCACTTAATCGGTCCATTAGATTCGGAGCAAATTGGCTGTGACAGACAGACAGACGAGTGATCCTATAAGGGTTCCGTTTTTTCCTTTTAAGGTACGGAACCCTAATAAAAAAAGAAAGAAAGATGTAGGTAGAAATAGACAACTTAACCTTTAACAAAGGCTATGTCAACAATTCTAGAAACCGTCCTTGGAAAAGCATAAATTTCAAACGCAAAGAACTTAATGGAGCATAAGTGGATACGATTTCCTGAATTCTCTGCCCTACTACTACTTCGTGGAAATATATAAGCAGTTGACGTGCTCCAATTTTCTTTCTACTCCAGACGGCCATTGCCATTTATTATGCACTAGGTTCCTTTGACCGGCGCGCCTTTGAATGTGAAACCTTAGACTTCAAAGGTCGAGTTTAATTTGCAAGACCCGATCAATAGCTTTAACAATAGCTGTTTATAATAACACTACAACGTACCTTGTGAATAATACAATAGTTTAAGGGTTTGATTGATGTTTAATTTATATGCTTCCTTTGAGTAGACTACAGTCTACCTCCTACACGCGTAGCCTGACCACCGTAGAAACGGGTTTTGTCGACGGCAGAATAGACAAAATGACAGATTGTGATTGTTTAACTGTCACTTTGTCTATTCTTCCGTCGACAAAACTCGTTTCTATGGTGGTCATGCTACGCGTGCAACTGTGACTTAGATTATATCGGGTGTAAAAAGACACTTTCCGAAGCCGAAAGCCACATATTCTACCCATTATTTGCATCATTTTTTTCCACTAGACCATACCTGGGAATCCACTGGTTCTGGAGATATTGAAGGGCAAAGGCGCATTTTTTTTTTTTACTTTTTCACGATAATGAATTCTATGCGATAATACGAAACTTTTTTCCAAACAAACATTACCTGAATTTTAGATTTATCTTAACAGATTACGCATTTGAAGTTACAAAAACGCAATGAACAACAAGTACCTACCTACGTAGCGTAGGGGCGGAGCTTAACTAACACTGAATCCGTTCATTCAAGCGTGGGTTCGCGTTACATTGCGCGCAGTAAAAACTTGTTTTTTTTTATTAAAAAAAAAAAAATTACGGTTCCCAGCAATAATTTTTGCGCAAAGCTACTTAGCTATGCGTAGTTTACGGCTTTGTGATGTGTCTTTTTACACCCTGTATATGGATAAATAATTGCACTTCTAAATAGGTATTATAGAAAGGTCATCATCATCACCTTTTCCCAACTATGTTGGAGTCGGCTTCCAGTCTAACCGGATGCAGCTGAATACCAGTATTTTACATGGAACGGCTGCCTATCTGATCTCCACAACCCAGTCACTGGGTAACACGATACCTCTTGGTAAGATTTTCGGGTTTCGGACGACCCGTAACAACCAGGGACTGAATTACAAAATTAAGGTACCTTTAAATTTCGGTATGACGTCATACCGTTAAATAAGGGTTACCAAAATATTTCGATACCATTCTTTTTTTCAGTAGCGGAATTTTGAGGTTGGAAATTCATACCGGTATATTTCGGTAGAAATATCGGTACCTTTATGAATGTATCGGTAGCAGTGCCTAAACCTTCATAAATACACAAGTTCTCACGTGTTCGACCCCCCCACGCACTTGCGCCGAGCCGTCTCACATGCTTTTCGGTACCGAAATCGTGTAAAGGTTAAATAACGGTTTAGCCCAACCTTTATTTAACAAGGTATCGGTATAGCTCAACCCTTATTTTAAACCTTTAACCGTAACAGCTTTCAGTCCCTGGTAACAACTGTCAAAGATCTACAAATGACAGCCGGGACCAACGGCTTTACGTGCTTTTCGAGGCAAGGAGGAGTCTCGGTATGTACAGATGCAATTCACGATCAACCCGTACGGCCGTTATGATTTAGCCACAAGAAAGGTATCAAACGGTAAAATAAAGAAGATGATAATTCGTTGAATTTTGTTTGAAAAGATACACTTCAATATTGTAATCAGACATTTTAAATACGGTTTCCGAAAAATTCTCAGACGCACACAAATTTTTAGGGATCCTTTGATTGAACACTCACGCAAGCCGATAATCGATGTTAGGCCACTGACTCTGCGCTAATTAACAAGTTTATGTTTAAGTAATCATATGTACATAATAATCATACCACGGAGTTACGGTTGTTCTTTCAGACAAAACGACTCACGAACGTAGATTCGGAAATCAAAAGTGCCCAGACGTACCAGTTACATTTTCTCGGATGTATAATAAATGACCGCAGTTGTGACCCGCGAAAATCAATTTTTCTAAGTTTTTTTCTAATCTGCAGGTCAGTCAAAATTTTAATTTCGAGAGAACAACCTGCGGATCCACCGGTAAGAGGTACCTAAGTTTCAAGTTCAAAACCTAAAAAAAAATTAAACACTTCAATGCTTTTACGAGAGATAAGTGCTTCTCTATGTAGTCAAATGTAGTGCGCATTGCCATTGTCCCATTTAGTTCATTACGGATTAAATTGAGTCGTGTAAACAATATTAGGTAGGTACTAAGTACGTAATTGTAGTCACAATTTAAATAATACTCAATAACTGCTAATTGTAAAATAAACTAGAAGGTAAGTAGCTGTATTCCATCCGATGAAACAATTCAGTTATGTATTTTATGGATGCTGAAATGATAATTATAATTTCCATGTTAAATTAAACATTAATGTGTTTTTAGCAATTTTACGATTTTAATTAAATGTCAACAAGAATGAAACAACCAATTTTCTTTTCAATCAAGTTGGAAAATATTAGCAGGTTTTTTATTCGACTTTGTCACGGCTGAATCAGCAATTTCCTTATCGAAAGTATTTAGTCAATGTCAAGGTAAACATGGCTTGGCTATGGTCGCTATGGGTCAAGTGCACCAAGGTTTCGTACTAACCTACAAGAACCTTCGTTGGTAGTGAATGGAGAGCAGGACAATAAACGTCACAGCGTGTGACTTGCTTCAACGGGTCATGTTACTATTCAGTGTTAGTTTACGTTGTGTTCGAGATAATATGTGGATAATACACGAGTAGCACAAAAAAGTAGGTATATCAATGATGATACACATCAATTTGCAATGACACGTGGAGCGAAATTTACAGATTTCGTCACCCAAGGCTAATATGTCCAGCAGGCTATGGTGTTTACTACACCACTACACTGTTATACTGGAGTTCAAACATTGACCATAAGATTGGAGACGACAAGACAGTGTCAATAAGATTAGGGGAAGACTAAAAGAAACGATGGATGAATTATGCAAAAGATGATATGGCTAGAAACGAGTGGCGAAAGGGGTGAAGAGGTGAATGGATGGTGAAGACATGCTGAGTGGACCCCAAATTTCTTGAGATAAGAGCAAGAGATTTTTGAAACAGTGACACACGGGGCTACCATCACTAAGTCACAAGAAGGTTAAATAGTTGTTCAATGCATTGCACAGTATCAAGAGTGTTGAAGTAAATCCGTATAACACAAATTAGTCCAATGGACACACTAGCCTCCTGGACGTTTTAGCCCCGGGTGACTAGAAACAATCTAGTCATTCCGATTATTCTGAAAGTGAATTCGGTTATGAATAGATAATGCTATTATTATCTTCCCACACAATCCAGTCTCAGTTAAATAAAGGGTTGGATAAATATCAACTTTTATTTTTGGCAAACAAGGTTTGAAGAAGTTTTTGGCACTGAATGGCACCCCGTTATGGCAGTATTGATATTAATTTATTGTGTAACAATGATACAATATTTTTGTATGTATCTAGTTCAACGCCTACAATTTTTAAATAACATACTTTCCTGAATTTACTTATAAGACTTGTGTGGGATGAAATAAATGTATCGCTATATTTTTAATTTCGAAGAAAAAATAAGTAGGTGCATACGATTACGTAATAATATTGTTTTTATAGTGGAATTACCAAATGAATAAACATAGAAATCCACGAGGTTCTGGTTTTCTAGGTACCTACTCGAATGAATTCTCTGTTGTATTAATCACCTTCTGAACGAATCAATGTTTATAGTTGTAAATAGGAATGAGGTAAAATCCTTCGAATTTATTTTTATATTTAATTTCCTTATCATCACGTTTCAAATACCTTCGCTAATTTTACGAATTTAAAGTCTCGTGACACCGTCTCCTATCAAAGACCGCAGAGTCAAAAAGATTTGTTGTTCAGTAAATATGGTAGCAGATCTGACTGCCCAGGGTACGCTGGTTGAGCTTGAGCATCCTTACTCAACGCTCTTTAAATAACCCGCAGGTTCTAGAACACACGAAAAGCATTAATTACATAAAATTATGGCAAATCAATCCCATATGAATCCAACTCACTCACATGTAAACCGTGTAGGCTACAAATAAACGAGCGATCACCTTTTCGAATCAATGGTGTGAATTTCACACGCGATATCGCAAACAGCCGATAGCGTTAACCAGTAGTTCAACTAATAAACGGTTCGAGGGTAAAGCAGTGTTCGTTGACCTAAATGTTACACAGCTTTGATTAACACTAGTCCCCGCCCCAGGTACACACGGGTTCCGTTCTATAATTAGATTTGGTTTCAGAAATATTTTTTCGCCTCACGTGTTGAACTCCTGGATCGTGAGAACAACTCTTTCTACCTATTTTGGCGACGCCTGCCTGGGTTTTCATCGGAAAAAGTACGTGTTTTACTCAAGAAGAGTGAAGCAGTTACTATACAAAATCTTGTTAAGTTTTGCCAGCCAAAATCTGCTATATACTATAACTACCTTCCGCCAGCGGCCCCGCCCGCCTGATATCTTTATAAATTACAGCATTATGTTAATCGGTGATAATATCTACAGCATGCTACGGGTGACAGAATTTTTAAAATCGGTCCGATGGCTTTTGAGTTTATTAATTACAAACAAAAATACAAATCATTTCTCTTTATAATATTAGTGTATACAGGGTGTTAAAGTAGTTGCGTGCCATAGCTTCAGGGTGAGTTCAGAGTCGATAAAGGAACCCAGGAAAAAATAAATATCTTAAAAAAAAGTAAACGATCCCAGGAAAAAAAAATATAAAAAAATTGCAACATCAATCTAATTTAGTACCTACGAACTTAAAATAGCAATCGTTTAGAAGTAAATTTATTTTATTTGTTTAAATACTTTCATTACTTACTTTCATTGCGTTCGATAGTAGGTAGTAACTCTAGGAAATTATTTATTAGCATTTAAACAAAATAAAAACGTATTTTAAGCAATTTTTTAATCAATTCTAAACGATTGCTATTTAATTAGTAGGTACTACATTAGGTTCACCTTATGATAATTTTCGATTTTTTTTTACACTTTTTTTTTTCAATGTTTTTATTTTTTATTTTTTATGGGTTCCTTTATCGACTCTGAACTCACCCTGAAGCTATGGCACGCAATTACTTTAACAAACTGTATATACATTCTACAATATCGACAATATCATTCTACAATATCGACGATATCATTCTACAATATCGATAATATACATACTCATGTAATATTGGAGATGTACGACAGGGATTGCTTACGCAGTTTGCTACGACTCGTTGAGTAGATGCAATGAAAAACTGCATATAAGCAGTCGTATCTAACTTTCTCTTATTATTTGATTTGTCTGCAGCACGTAGAGCAATTTCTGTTTCATTTTTACTACTGTACTTTAAGATTGTGAATGAATATCGAAACTAATCACATGCCACTTTAAATATATTTATAGTTACATTAGGTATCTAAAACTGTAAGTGGTAAAGTGTAAACTAATAAAGTATTGACGTTATCGTAACCACTTTGCTAAAGAGGTATGAAATAAAGTGGGTATTATATAAAAGAGAAAATATAATGGCTAATGACGTAATTGTGTCATCGGCCACCTTTTTGTTCTAACCGCCTACGGATTGACATTGTGGGTATCGATGGCATAAATAAATAAAAGGTATTTCTTTCAATTTAACATGCAACTGTAAACAATGATGTAATCAGTTGCAAGAATATGATTTTTCAATGAGCAAAAGTCATGATTGATAATTGAATACTTGGTTACATACTTATATTAATCATGGCGATGGCGATTCATAAATGATTTTGGGTGAACATTGGAAATCCCTAGACACTGATACTTGACAAGCGAGTCGAACCAGAGCTTTTAATTTCGTAATTCCACAGCAGAGTAGTATGATGCTATACCCACCATAGGCAATATTATCTATGTTAAGTAGCCACATTTTATTTGAAGGAGAAGTTTTTAATTTCCGTGGAAAAATAAAACATAATCCATTTGCTGAGCAACTAAACAAACAAAAGAATCACTCACCTAAAGCATCAGACAGGATATGCAAGAACACGCCTTTCATATTCATATGTCCAGGATCGTGGGCCGCTCTGCATGGTGTCTGCTTCTTACTATTTGGTACTTTGTCCGGTTTCGGTGGGACCATTTCGTCAGTCTCTTCAGTGTCAGTCGCGTTATGACCTAAGGCCATGTCTGCATTGCTGTTGACAATCTCTGTGAGATGTCTCACGTTGGCTGGCGGTGGAACCCCACCGTGGGAATGACCGTGTCCGCCCCCGTGATCTATGGTAAAAAGGTTATTTTTAGAATAATATTAGAATAACAAATGTCGATAAAAGATGGGTTTTCCTGAACCTCCCCCAAATTCTTTCTGGTACCTACTCTGTTTCGAAGCAACCTTTGCTGTGCGCGTCTAGCACAACTAGCCAACCCTTTCTTCTACCAATGATTAGTAAAGAAATCTTGAATGAAGGAACTGTCTTATATTAGGAAAGGTAAAGGATCCTTCAAGACAAAAACAAATAGAAGACACTTCAAATGTAGAGCACGCTATATCGGTAAATTATGATAAGGTAAGGCGGCGTGCCTTACGTTGTATCGAGTTTTGAATTATTAGATGTGTGTTTGATCCACTTTGCTTCAAATAATGACAATATTAAAGAGACTTGAAAATCTCTTTTGCATTTTTACGCCCATTCATTTTTTTTATGCAAAACAACTCCATACTTATTTGCAGGCAAAGTTTCAACTTTTGAGCCCTACTTCCGACTCATTTCCACGCAGTGGCGTTCAGCTAGGCTTACTTTTAGTTTAGAAGGATCGGGTAATCAAAACTTTCTTTAGAACGTGTAGGTGTGTGCATATTCACCTATGTTTTTGCTAAACCGTTGTTTAAGTACAACTTTAGCTCCGATGACAGCTTCCACTTTGAGCTACATCGATATTCAATCTAGTGAGAATTGAGATGACTAATAGGACAAAACAATAATTTAACATTGGAAAACGTGTAGCTGACATAGTTACAACATGAATCATGTTTTATATTATTATTACAGCTAAAACACCATAACCAAAGCGTATTCGATAACTCGAACCGGAAAAGATCGGTTAACCGCTCTTCAGAGGAAGTAAAAAAAACCGGCCAAGAGAGGGACCACGCGCAATGAAGGGTTTCGTAGTTGGGATGAATTTATCCTAAGTACAAACTTAACATTGTAGTTGAAAAACATGTTCTCCGATACATTCCAACCGCAAATGTAAGTTTGTACGCACAATATTGGGAGATTTACTATGTTATTTAAAGACCATAGACTTCTTATATATTTTCCTGTAATCTATAATTGTATAGAACTATATTCCGTATTATTTTCGAAAGTTTAGCCTCAGTAGTTTCGGAGATAAGGGAATGGTCAATTTTCATAAATTTTCTTAAATATCTTTAAAAGTAATTATTTTAAAATTATAAAAAATATATATTAATATATATTTTTTTAAAGTGACCGCCATATTCAAAATTCATTTATTTTCATTACAGTCCGTATTTGGGTCACAGAAATTGATATGTGTACCAAATTTCAACTTAACCGGTCCATTCGACTCGGAGCAAATTGGCTGTGACAGACGGACAGACAGACAGACACATGAGTGATCCTATATGGGTTCCGTTTTTTTCCTTTTGAGGTACGGAACCCTAAAAAAAGTTAGAAAATTCCAAATTCAACTTGGATGATGTTTAAAAACAAGTAATAAATATTTATGACATAGGTCCATGCGTGGACCGGTCCTAAAGAATGTTAGCATTGTGACGCAATAGCAAGGTCGAGGTACAGTTAGATTTAAATTACGCTCATGGACTGCATCTCGAGAAGGTTATTGCTATGAGGTCTTAATTCATAAATAAAATGGTCTATTTCATTCTGATACTGCCACTAAAACTGGTTAAAGGCTTTTAGGGATGATGATTGTGGAATATTAAAGCACGCAACTGTATTGCATGCATATCAATGGTAAAATAGTCGGATTGGTACAAAACAATAAAATTTTAAGCCCGGGACATAAGCGGCACGCAGGATTATTGAACGTATTTAGAATACGGAATCAATGTTCTTGAGTTTCCGTTAACTTTTTTTTAAGAAATCGGTGAATCATCCTCCTTCTCGTGCAGTCGGGTAAAAAGAAGATATTTTAAGTTTTGTGTACAAAGCTACAAAACCCACGTATTACTGAATAATTTATCGGCCAGTAATTTGTTTTCATTTATAAATATTTACATCGATGAAAGAAGGAAAATATGTTAATCAATAGGTACTTGCTACATATCGGATCGATTTTAAGTAGGTTTTCCGCAATCATCCATTGAGGATTGTGTCATTCGTTTTTATAAAAAAAGAAAAAGAAAGATAAATAAGTTTATTTGTCACAGAAACACGTGCATAAAAAAAAAAAGATGATAAACTCGAGTAAATAGTAAGGAAAATGAAACAGAATAGATTAAATCTGAAAAAAATCTGATTGAATCTGATTTGATTGTGTTTTTTTATTTTATTTTTTTATATGTGTTTTCAAAGACATATTGAATGTAAAAAAACAAAATTAGAATTGCGTAATAAGTTTAGTTTATTTGGACGTTGATTTGTTTGTTTTTGAGTCCAGTGGTGACGGAAAAAGCAAGTATATTAATAGATAGCATATGGTTTTTTTTAGAATAAGTAAAGACCGTCACAGACGTAGCTATAATATATATTAATACGGTATACTTTGCTTTTCTATCTTTGCTTAGTTTTTGGTGCGTACTAGAAATATATGTAGGTATGTATATTATAGCTCCGTCTGAGGTCACTCGAAGATTACTTATTATGGAAAATATATGGTCTTGCTATAATATATATTATAGCTACGTCTGTGGTGGGCTTAAATGTCTTGTCCGAGATAGATAGTCAAATCCTTTAATCTTGTTAGGAGAGCAATAATCTACATGTTAGAAAAGGTGAAAGGTCGATGGGCGATAGTGAGTAGTCATCAATGTGGATAACTTACTATGCGTTCAAAATTAGACTTTAAAGCCGGAAATACACATGCTTGTAACTTGCACAACAGTATGCGAGTAGCTTGCATGCCATTTACCCAAAAGAACTTCTCAATTCTGATTGGTGAATGTCACAATGGCATGCAAGCTACTTGCTTATTTTTGTGCCAGTTACAGGTATGTGTATTACGCGTTTAATGGATTATCCCTCATATTGTTACGTTTTTGGTGACAAACTTATACCGTTTCTAGAAGGCAAATAAAAATAAAAATTAGAAAACAGACAAACATAGCGAGTCGACAGCATATCAAATAAGTTGTCATGTATTTTCAAAGTCTCTTATTTAGCCTTTTCAGAACATGCTGGGGTCGGCTGAATACCAGTAACTATTTTACATGAGCGACTGCCTATATGGCCTCCTTTTAATTTTCTTGCAATTTTTTGTGTTGGGCTCAGAAACCGTGTGAAAAAAATACCGGGTCGATAAATTTTAAGTTCAGTGAAGTCGTGACAAGAAAGATCGTTACTTTGAATCTGTAAAGGGCAGCCCTATCCTTTATTCGATCGCATAGTACAGGTGGATACTCCTGCGCATAAACTACACATTTAAGTTTCCGCCACTAACCGAACTCCAATAAGAAAATGATCAATACAGATATAAGCATAAAAATACTCACCATGGAATAAAAATAGCCCCACAATATTGAGTATCAACCCAAGAGTTCCGACGGCGACTAGCAGTCTCGCGTCGTGAATCATCTCGATCTCAATAAATCTCTTCACAGCCTCTACAGTGATGCTGAAGCACAGTGCTACTAGGAACACTGCGTTGACCAGCGCGCCGAGTACTTCCGCGCGGGCCCACCCGAATGTATTCTTTGACCATTTCTTTGGCGACATCTGGGTGAAGAAATGTAATGGTTATGTTCTAAGAGAGAGTATTTTAGGGTCTTCAGGGGTGGTACGCGAGTTCGAAACGGGTCGGACAATCCCGTTAAAACGCACGTGTGTTTTGTTTTTGTACTTTTCCTTGGCTTTATATTCTTTGAATATTTTGTTTTTGGAACCAATTTTGTGGCGCCGATGTTTGTAAGATGAATCATTATACACGGGAGCTTACATTATTTCCTAATATGTAATAACGATGATGTCATGAGCCCAATCGGTTCATTGAGTCAATGTTATGACCACACTGCGGTGTGAAAAGGCGTGCATTCGTGAGAACAATCGTGTTTTACCTTTAAGGAAAAACTTATTTTCTTTTTTCCAAGTTGGCAGGAGACGTTTATAAATATTTAAATAAGGAAAAAACAATAATACAAATGTTTTGGAATTTGTGTGAGGGCAATTTTTATCTATCTGTCTGTGTGAATTTAAATTAATGACAGTTTGAAAGCAGCCATTTGTAATCAGCTAATTAGAGGCATTAGAGACTAATCCGCTGTTTTTTTTTAACATTCGAATAGACTATAGACGTCTGATATATTATTTAGTTATATATTATTATATTTAGTTACAGTAAGGCTGAAAGGACTGCATTAATTAGTTATTGCTCATCTTTCTTTTTCATATGGAAATAGCAACTTAAATATTTTTTTAAAGCACATAATGCTAAGCAAAAAGTGGACACAAAGGCAAACACATTCATTACATCAATGTTTTCATAAATAATTAAATAGACAATGACATCTATATAACAAGTGACAATAACACTAAATAGGGAACGGACAAACTATACTATATCTATGATTAATTTCTGTATTTTGTCTATGGGCCTTAGTTGCCTGAAAATAAAGCAATTATTATTATACTTCAAAGACAAACATGTCAACACACTCCATTAATTTTGAAATAAAACATAGACATCACTTCAAATTATCTTAATAGAACAAGGGAGCTTACCTTAACTGATAAAAATGCAATAACAAGTGCAGCAACATCGCTTAACATGTGAAATGAGTCTGCTACCAGAGCCATTGAGTTGGTGATGTAGCCGACGATCAGCTCCACGAAGAAGAAGCTGCCTGTCAGCCATAACATCGACAATAGCCGGCATTTCTTTCCTGAGAACCTCCCCATGGTATCTATTGAAAAAAAAAAAATTAAAAAATACACTGTTGTATGCTGTAGCTTGAATTCATGCAAAACAAAACAATTAACCCGTCAGCCTTCAAAGCAAGATTGAACAAGCATCTTTTGGGCATGCTTGTTCCATCATAGACCTCATCTATTGCTGTCTATCAGACGAGATCTAGGTCAAAAGCAGGCTCATCGATAATAAATAAATAATAGAATGTCATTGTGGATTTTTATTGCATCTGTAATACTGGCATTCGAGAACCTAAAAAGAAAGATGTTAGTAAGTACTTGTGCCTTGGATTCTTGGCAATGGGCAGTCAGCCTCACTACCAAGTACCTACTTGCTTACAGGCTAAAGTTTTTACCACTAGAAGATTTACAATTAAAACAATGCCATAAACAGAAGGCGTGCAATATTGCATAGATTATTTTTGTAGGTCCTCCACCACTTATGTGCTTTAGGGGGTTTCCCCCGGTATCGGACCGGGGGAAACCCCATAAAGCACGCTCTAAAATTTAAGTTTTTACCAATTAATTTAAGCAATGAGTCAATAATTGTATTTTGGAAAATGGCAATCCCATTTAAGCATTTGAGATGACAAAGAGTTTTAAATACTACAAGGCAGCTAAGTATTGAAAAAAGAGTGATCAACCCTATTTTAAAATTGTAATGTAGTTCACCACCAGCTAAGAAGTGTCATAATTAACAATAAATGTGACCAGTAGAACCATTAGGAAGTCCAACACCGAGTATTACAATTATAAATCTTGATAGTAAATTTTGCTAAGAAGCATTAGAAATTTCTTACAGGAATGTATAATCTATATAAATTAAATACTTCTATATAAATAAAACTGATAAGCATCAGAACGGCTAGACCAATTTGGGGATTTTTTGTTTTATTATAAATAAGTAAATTAGGTTTCTATAGAAAAAATATTTTAGAAGTTTCCCATAAAATAATCAAATTCAGGAAAAACTGAACATCCTTTTTTTCTATGGAATTTTTGTATGAATTATTGAATTTTACTATCGTATCACATCAATCTCTCATAAGTATAGATAGTATTGCTCTAGGGCAGTACGGATATAGCAGTGGTCGTAGCTTGTATGGGCAATTTTACTGTCATATCGCATAATTTGAAAAAGTCAGAACTGTTTGTTAAAGCCTTTTGATTGGTAGAAACTAGTTTCTGATTCTGACTAGTTTCTAGCCTTTTCATTGGTTGATTCTGTAATATGGGCCTTAAACAGGCATCAAGTATTTTTTATTCTGATGAAGACAAAGAGAACACCATACAATGTTTTAAAATGAATAAGTGAAGTTTTACTTTCAAACTGAATTAAATTCCCAATTATATTTATTTATATTGACTATAAAAGACTTGCCTGTTTGTATTTGATGGTTACACTGGTTATTACAAACAATAAGGACTTATTAACACACATATAATGTTAATTAAATTTTCAGATCACTGTTCTGTATTTTTTCTTGAATGTATCAGTCCATCCACTTACACTCCATTACTTTGAGACTACTTAACACTACTGATTTATCCCAGAATTGAACAATGTTTATATATTCTGTTCATGTGGTATAACTTGCTATGACACTTGAAATACTTGGAATACCTCAACCTAAAGACCTTATACTTATGCTACCTAATATATTCTAAACGGGCAATTGTTTATTCATATCAGAAATAATCTTTACAACGAAATGCGTGTGACTCATGCATATTTCCAAGAGTTGGGGTCAGGCACCCAGAGCAAAAAATACACTTACTTGGTATTAAATTCCTGAGCTTCGGTAGCGATGCTAATCTTCCATCAGGTGCTCATAACTCAATGGTACACTAATTATGCACACTCATTTCACAACAATAGGTTAACGTTCTAATACAATATTGATTCTACTCTACCCAGGCATAAACATAGAACACCGCTAATACTTGATAAAATAAACATCTAACACTACTGGGTAAATCGAAAACAAATATCTTCTACTGTTGACCGTTGATATCTGTGGAAATAATCCCATAGAAATGAAATTCTAATGTGAAAGCTGATGGGTTAACCGTGGCGCAACAAATTTTGGTAGACATAAAATTTTGCTGTAAAGCCAGTGAACAAAGGACACAGTTATCTGTTTAGCGCGCCGTGGATAATGTTATTTCACTTTATTGTTACAAAATTTATGACGAATCGCTAAGCTCGATATGCCCCAGCGAATTCCACACAGTAATCTGTTTGATCTGTTTGATCCTGCCTGCCTGCCTGCTGTCATTATGTCAACTCAAATTCATTACATATGAAATATAATCGACTAAACTTAAAAAAAAATCGTCTATTACATCTTCCTATAAGCCTTTTACACACTTATGATTGCCAAATGAGCGAAATCCATCGAACATTTTATAAATAGTCAACGGCGAGATTTAATCATCTGGCTAGAACCTGTGCTTCCCTGTTATGCATTTATTACTAGTTTTAACATTGATTAAAGATAGGTTTAACCATAACATAAAACTGGTGTTTATGTTTATTATACAATTGAATGAATCTGCGTATAGTTAACCTTTTTTACGTGGAAATATGGGTGTCCTTCAGGTGCACCTTTGCCTAACATTTCGGGGAATTGAGACGTGATGTTAAGATATATTGTTTACGTATATAAACAGATAATATCTCAAACCACACTATTAATCATTAATATAAGATTACTCTGACTCCAAAAACAATAGTCCCGTAACATAATAACAATATTTTTTTTTTGCTAAGACAGTATCAAAATGATTTAGTCACATGCAGTTTGTATTTATTAGACGCGCTTTTTCAACATCGTGTTTAATGAGCCCATGGTGTATCGATGGGCACTCGTCGATAAACAGAAACAAAACAACAAACACACAGCTTCGCGTCTCCTAAAAGGCACCACTGGCACGCTTGCGTAAACTTGTGTGTGTTTTATTCACCCCCCGTGGCGGCCGTGGCCAGTCACGGCATCTATTATGCAAAATATTAATCGTAGTAAGGTAAGGTAAGTAGTACGATTTTATTGAAGTAAAAAATTCTGTAAGGACTAGTTATAACAAGCGCTCGACACGCGCGCTCTCTACGCTGCGTTTTGATTTCCACATTTTGTTGTAACTTTTGAACCCTCAACATGCTCAGTATATCAGATCTGTTCTGTGTTTCTTAGTTTATTACCTACTGATGCAGAGAAAACGACAAGGGAAAATAGTAAAAAAGGAATAATAGTGCGTCCACGCGTCGAGGGCGGCGCGCATAATATACAAAACGTAGAAATCTAAATTTTTTGTCAATTTTCCATTCAATGTTTGACAGGAACTAGAGATTTCAACATGTTTTGTTGTGATGTTCCGCCAGTGCAAGCGCACAGTTATGCGCACTTTGTGCTCTTTCCTAACAATTAACGAAACTAAACCGTTACGCTCGGTTCCGTGACACTGAATCACGCTGAATCGGGTACACCTTCGCGGCTACAGGCGGTCGGTGGCTCATACACTCGACTCCAGTCGTAAGTTTTTACTTCTATCTTGTAGTCATAAGCACACACTCTCTTTTTTGTCAGTTATATATACACATGCAAATAGCAAATCTAGCAAGCATGTAACAGGTTCGCTTCTGAGTAAGTAAACAGCATAATGTGTAGTCTATGCTTAAGGGAACATAGACAAAACGTTGAGGCCCAGAACAACGTGTTCAATGTATTTTTTGTACAGGTAAAAAAAATATATGAATATGGTCAATGGTTTTTTGACAGTAGGAGTTTTGATTGTCAATGTGTCAATCTCAATCAATCTGAATCTCTTCTCTCGTTATTTGTCAACAATGTCACTAGTGAAAAACTATATACTATATTATTAATTTGTGATGTTTTCTTGACGAATTATCTGCTGCAGTGACTATAGATACATTAGAATTGAATTAATAAACGATGGAACAATGGCAATTTCCTTAGAATAGTAAAAGCATCAATTTGTTAAACCTAACCTTGTAAAATGGCCTTTATGAGGTTTGTTGGTAAAGCCTGCGGCTTTATGGGCTATGCTCTCCAAACAGCCTGCATTACGCATTGCACATTCGAATATGTGGGAGACTTTGTCATGGTAAGTACAGAATGTAGAATAACTGTTTGAAAAACTGGCCTTCAAAACCTTCGTCGTATTACATTATTTACGTAATTTGTTGCAGTGCTCTGGTCCGTCAATGGAACCCACGCTTCAAACCAACAACATACTGTTCACTGAACATGTATCTCCCCGCATTCAACACCTGCGGCGCGGAGACATCGTGATATCTAGGAGCCCTTCAAACCCTAAACAGAACATTTGTAAAAGAATAACCGGCCTTCCTGGTGATCGCGTAAGAGGTAACTTCCCAAAACGTAACCAAGTTGTTCCTAGAGGTCATGTATGGTTAGAAGGTGACAATTCTGGCAATTCTGCTGATTCAAGAGTATATGGCCCTGTACCTGAAGGACTCATTAGAAGTAGAGTTGTTTGTCGTGTTTGGCCATTAGATAAGATCACCTTACTGTCCCTTTGAGCCTTGGGTACTAGGAATGGCTAGGTTAATATTTTTGATTTATACTAAGTGCCCAAGTGATGTAGATAAAGATAAATTTAGTTGGCGCTAAATAAGGTTGCAATAGGGTTTGTTGCCCATTACCTCTTCGTATGTCAAACTATGTATTCTTTCATTTGTGATAAATGTTTTTGATTAAGATGTGATAGGTATCGATTCAGACTATCAACGAGCTTTATTTCTGTAAATAAATCTGTGTGTCACAATGTCCACGATTGGCCCCTTAAGCCCACATTCGCACGGACGTAAAAATATCGCGGCGGGATTTTATTGCGCACTGGATTTTTAACTCTCGGTGTTGAGCGTCCAACATGCATGCACGCATTGAGAATCCATCAAAGTACGTCCCACCGCGTCAAAACCACAATGTTGGATTTTCGACTCTCTGTGTTAAGCAGTGCGTTAAAAATCCAGTGCGCGAAAAAAATCGCTGCGGGAAAATCGCTCTCTGCGAACTTGGGTTTATTGGCACCAGCTATAATCTAGTATGTTTAGTTAAACATGTTTAGAAAGAGTACAAAATGTGCCAAGTCATATTTTTACCAATGTGTTTGTTTCGTTTTATTTTGATCAAATGTAGAGGTGGTAAAATAATAAAAATATATATAAAAATGTTACAAAAATAAATATTTTTATTTAGTCATGAGTGTTTATAATTCTAAGGGTTGACTTCCACTGTCTTCACTGATTCAGGCTCCATTGTCACTTCAATGTATCTATTGCTGCTTATATTTATTCGCACATTCATTTGCCGTCTTCGTCTGAAAAAGAAAAGAAAAACATGAATAAAACAAATGCAACAAAATATAACTCAATTTTAAGTTGGTAGTTAAATCTTATGCAAATATATACATATATTAAATGATATATTGTTACACAAATTGAGAAAGGGCCTTTGAACTAATATGGACTGCAAAAAGCATAAATTCATTTATTGAAAAATCTGTATTTTCGTTCTGTTTGCTGTTGCTGTAGGCAAGTCGTTTCGGTAAGAGTCAATCTCATCTCGCCATCTTCGCCATGAACTTTCGCAGTGTCGTCTAGCATTCAGTCTCAGTATAAATAGGGACAGTACAGAAACTACTTAGTAAACGTTCGAAACGGTACACTCGAACACAGACGTGCTCATTGACGAGACCCCTAAGCGATTGTCGCGGTGCTGTCAGTTGCGGGTGCCGTGTCGAGACGAGAGGTTGCCGCGATCTTTTTAAAAATGGAGCGTAAGTTATTATTTCAACAAATAGGGCTAGTTTCCATACTGCCCATATTTATACTGTAGGTCACAAACAAACTCGAAAAGCGACATTAATTTATAATTTATGTATGTATAGATAGACAAGTACCTGTTCTGAAGCACAATAACGAGATTTCCATTTGTTTTTCTTATAACAACATTTTCTATGCTAGCAAGACTTCTTTGAGCCACTCGCACTCGCCGAGAGCCCCTGGGGATAAACTTTGAGAAGTGGCCCATAGCATAGAAGATTGGTTGCTTGATGAATTCGTCATCATCTCCGTATACTAGAATGGGCGCGTCTACGAAGTTGTCTACCCAGTTTGGTCCTCCGTGGGGATTCAAGGCAAGATTCCAGTCAATCCATCCAACGACATAGTGGTTCAAATCCTGTTTAGAAATATTTAAGGTATTATAATGTTACAGAGAGTTATACACTACCAAGGTTCTTTTGGCGCGCGGCCAAAATCTGAACTATTGCCTCCATCTCGTTTTGTCAATACAATTTCTGTGATAATTTTACGCATGTTTACCGACAACGCCCTCCTGTCAATGTCATTCAGGCGCCAAAAGATCCTTGTAGCACTCTATTTAAACTTTGAAAGTTTATCATACATACTTCCAAGATGCTCTTGACGTATCTGCCTGCTCGTCTCCAAGATCCAAGAACAACTTTTTCTGAGTTCCATGGCATTGATCCTGAAAGTTTTTATTGATTCATATAAAAAAAACTGTAGTTCAAAAGACAAATACATATTGTCAACTAGCTGCACCCCTTGGTTTCACCCCCATAAATCTCGATATCTATTATCCTAACCCAGGCCATGGTCTACCCATGTGTCAGATTTCATTTAAATCCGTGCATCCGTTTTAGCGTGAAAGCGTAACAAACAAATAAACTCACTTTCGCATTCATAATATTATTACTAGCTGCGCCTCGCGGTTTCATCCGCAGGCCGCATAATTTTGGGATAAAAAGTCCTAACCGATATTCTATGTCCTAACCCAGGTCATGGTCTGCTAACGTGCCAAATTTCATCCAATTCCGTTCAGCCGTTATAGCGTGAAAGCGTAAGAAACCAACTCACTTTCGCAAAATTATGATATTAGTTAGAATTATTTAGGATACAGAGTGACTGCCATTGTAATTTAAACCTTATGGCAATCACATTAAAAATCACAAAGGGCCGCTCTCACGTTTTAGAAAGGATATAGCGCATAGGTACTCTTCTGCTTAAGCCTCCGGGGATAACAGGCGTGATAATATATTATGTTATAGTAGGTAGAGATTGTTACTTTCTTGTTGATTAACTATCCATACGCCCTACGAACAATTTATAGTGTAACATAAATTACACTATACTAAGTGCTGTTCTGCTATCATATAGCAGTGATAGCCTAGTGGTGTGAGCGTCGGACTGCCAAGTCATAGGTCTCGAGTTCGAACCCAAGGCAACCTCTGACTTTTCGGATTCATGTGCGTGTTGTATAATTATCACTAGCTTCAAAAACAGTGAAGGAAATTTTTTGTGGGATTTTTAACACTATTATCTATTTTAGAATTTTACCTTCACAAGCTTCTGTAGCAAGAAGTATTTTCCCAGGATACCTGCTCTGTATAGCACTTAATATTTGTGGCGGGAAGAAATTCCCATACCAATGTACAGCTATCCCATCCATGTAATCAATCGACTCCGGAACCGCGAGTTCCATCTGTAAATTAAAATAAATACTTTGAAATCTTGAGAATAAGGTTTATTATTCCATGTCAGCTGAACTGCGCTCTTCCTTAGTCTAACTACTCAGTCTAAAAATAAGGCGTCGCCTCTTATGTACAAGTTTGTGGGTTCAAATCCGGGCTAGTACGAATTTGACGTTTTCAATTCATATGTACTTTCTGAGTTTATCTTGGACATTACTGACATCGGTGAACCAAAAAACATCGTGTGGAAATCTGGACTTATAGTTAATATAAGTCTGAAATCGCCAACCCGTCTTGAGCAAGCGTGGTGATCAATGCTCGTGCCTTCTCTGTATGAGAAGAAGCCTTTGCCCTTCAGTGGGACAATAACAGGCTGGTATTATTACTCAGTCTAAAGTACTGCTAATGTTATTGATTTTGGTGTTAGTGAGAGTACTTACTCCTGCTAAATATACAGGTAGGAGATATCGTTGATCGTCAACAGCAATAATTAAAGTTTCGTTGTAGCGGGAATTCTTTATCGTAGGACCGAGGTTGTTGGCTAGCCAGCGACCCTGTAATCATAAAATAATACACATTAGTTTAACACTACTTGTTTCACTGTGGCTGGTGAAACTGCCCATATTCAATCTCCAGCCATCAGCTGCCGCCTTTTCTTCCTACCCCTATCCCGTTTATGGGGTCGGCACTTGGTACAGTACATTTTCAACTGTTATCTCTGAGTTCATTTGCTTGTGAACCATATATCATCTTTCATAAATCTTTGGTTTGCCTCATATCTCTCATAGCCAATTTCTTGTATCTTCATTCTATTTAAACAATGGTTTGTATATAAAGTTCGTTCATACCAACTGTGGAGGAAACCATCCTAGGGAGTTGAACTGCACAAATGGAACAATGCCGTTGATCGGCTCGTTCGTTGTGGTTATAGCCCAAATCTTCACGTTCGCTTTATCGTATTCCTCGATGAAACTGGAATGAAACAAATTGTACACTAAGATGAAACATGCAGATGATAGAACAAATTATCTTAAACTTCCGAAAAAAGTGCAACTCTTTCGGAGTATTTTGCAATAGGTGCCGTTCTATATTTGGAAAGAGACTGTCACCAGAGAATGAGTGCCTTCTTGAGCAAACTTTCTGTGGTCACCAAGACATTTATCAAGCATGATGAATAGAGTCTTTTACAACCTTTTTTGTTTAGAATTAGACGTCCACTTATGGTGGGACCATGAAAAAATATTTGGTAAGTTTTAAAGAACTTACCGAAGATGGTAATCGGCGAAGGCCTGGTAGTATTGAGGTCTTAGTTGTGCGAATCCTGTGATTGCATCATTTGTTTTCATCCATACTGGTGGCGACCAGGTACTGGCAGTGATCTTAATCTCGTCTGTCGCTACTCTTTGAGCTCTCTTGATCATTGGCAGCTAGAAATAAAAATGTAGGTATCATTTAAGCATTCGATTTAGGACTTGGGGGGTCCCTGTACTTCAAATTCAATGTTTAACATAAAATACGACGTATATTTAGTAACATAATCGGCTTAACTGTTTTTAAAGAGTCGTAAAGAACTCGACACGTGTTTCTCCTCTCAACGAAGCATCCTCAGGGTGACGATTGACTTGTTGCGAACCCGGACACGACGTGTTGCCACAAAACTCATTTACTCGTATTCAAACTAGGCTGACAATCAGCACTTTTCGAACGTCAAAATTACATAAGACTGTCCCCCAAACGCCCACCCTTCACCACTTCCTAGTGTTTAAGCTGGGAAGAAAATGTGGTGTAACAAACTCCCCAGCAGCACAGCTGTCTGTTCAGTTGGAAAAACTTAATTCTATATAATAGTACTTATGCAAAAAATAGTTTACATTATCACAAATTGCAATACAACTCATAAAATAAAAACATTTTAATGAGTACAGTGAACGCTGCTGTCGATTTCTTTCAGGGTTCTTTATGACTCTGAACAGTTACGCGGATTAGGTTACTAAATATACGTCGTCTATTGTATTTTATAATGGATTTTCGTAAAGTCACGTCTGAGTCAATTAACTATGTTTTAAATACAGAAATTTACGGCATCTTTTTCCAACATAAACTTTATGGAATATGTGTTACTGTAGTCAATGCTGTCTGAAATAAAACCGTCTCAATAGGACTGCCAGATTTGGGAATCAAATCTAGATCCCTATGCTCGCCAGCTGTGTTCAGCAGACCAGTAACAGAGATTTTGTAGCCTAGGTTTTTTTATGGCAAAATTCTAGGTTCTTTGGTATATATTTACCTTCAAAAAGAAGTCATGTGACGACAGTGAGAAGTTAGATAAAGTAGTATCGTGCCAAGGCGTTTCGGCATACGTGTAGGGGTACTCTGAGAAGTCGCAACCAGCGATTGGTACTCGAATCATGTTATACTCCAACCCTTCGGGGCCGAAGTAGGTCCTGAAATATTATAAGTGTCGTGGTTTGTAGTTTTTAATTCCAAAATAGTTAGCAGCAATTATTTTATGCTATGACGAAACAACAACGATCAAGAATTAATTTATTTCATAATAAATAATTAGCAGGTGTCTCTTAGAACAATTTGAAGTTATTAATCTTCAAGTTGTTTATTTTCTCTCTTTTGTTAGAGAGAGCAAAATAAAATTTCAAGGCAATGCCAAGCTTTGACCATGATACTGCATCTCCACCACTTAGGAGTAGACAAACTGTCTGTATCAGCAAAATTAAAATTAATAGAAAATATATGATCTTACGAAATAAATTTCTCTTGTGCGGCATCGGATAGCTTCCGCCAGTTGATCGCAGCAGCGTCGGTGACGGACCCGCCGAACCCTTCAATAACTTGGTAGCGTACGCTCGGGTAGACTCTGAGGACCACGTTGCTCAATATTTCTAGGACTGTAATGTTAAGTTTCGTTAAATGTCAATGAGCGTTTGTGAGACATTGGCCGGAGAAGGCGACGTGGAGGGAACAGTGGTAAGCTATTGCATCGCGCATATGATTACAGACATGAATTATTTTTGTTGTCTGTGAGATGGCATTGGCTAAAGCACATGAGAGGCCGTTGTGGTATTGCAAATTTCGAAAGGGTAACAGCTGCCTAACACCTGTTTTTTGCCATCCAATTACATTAAAAACACGCACCAAGCGAATTTAATGTGGTTCAATATATTTTTGATATGATTGAATTTATAAAAGTTAATTTAATTTAATCAATAATGCTCATTACATACTTTTATCATTTAATCCCTTTAATAGCACTACACGTCGCTATTTGTACCTATCTGCTTAGGGTATGTGTACCTAATTGATCCAAGATTCCACAAAGATCACGTACTTACATAAAAAAGTTTTTAATCAAGAGATACGTACTTCCAGGTCCAACAACATCGTCTTCCTCATCATCTTCATCTTCAGAAGTCGGTGGTGGAGTCAAACCCCCTTCGGGCAGGTCCGGGACAGGTTCTGGTTCAGGTTCAGCTTCTAGATCGCCTGGGTCATCCTCAGGCTCCGTAGGTGGTTGAGTTTTGATTTCGCCGTAACTCTTTTCGAATCTTTGGCCAGCCTGTTACAGGTGTTTAGGTAAAAAGTTTAGTTTGTATATTTAAAAAGTCATTTTGTTGCTGGTTAAGAAAACACTAAAAATGTCTTGGTATTAAACATTGAAACCGAAATTTCTGTGATTAAAATCTTGGAGTTGTTGAGGTTTCTGAATATCATTCTGTGTACTCCATCTTCAATTCATCACAAAGGAATACAACTAAGGTGAAATCTAATTCCTTCTTGATTTGTAGAAGGAAACGTTATAGGTATAAATATAGTTATCAATCTTTTATCGGCCTTTCGATGAAGATTTATAAGATTAAAAACACAACAAACACCTGATGAATAAATTAAAGGTGTCACCACGACAATATTGATAATATCGTGGGTAGCACTGAGCGGACTAGTATCTATCTTGTATCACCTTTGTCCTGAATTTCCAAGTCCATCATTATCGTCATTGGCTATCGAATTCGACTGCTGTATGTAGGCTTCTCCAATCGCTCGCCATTTAACTCAGTCCTTGGCTACTCTCATCCAGCTGCTATAAGCCGTCCTCAAAAATCGTCACTCTACTTTGCCTTGAAGGTTTCCTACCTGGCGTTTCCAAGTCCTTAGTCCAAGTCTTGTCGCAATTTAAAAAAATAATTACAAAAAGCTTACATTGTTAGAAGTGTAGACGACGAACGTGCCTCGCGCTGGGTTCTCTCGAGTGATCGTGTCACAGTAGGTGGAGTTGCATACGCAGACCACCGATCGACCTTCAATGCCAACATCGCGAGGTTCACACGGCAGGTCTTCTGTAAATTAATAATATTTGTTCACTTGTCATCTCCACCAATTGCTGAAGGGTGGGAATGCCTTAAAGGTTACACGAGTCATAACCTTCTATAATAACTTCACACAAGTGTTCAGACAGCAGTGGTTATGTATCATCAGTGCTATGCGGTATAATTTAATCAACTTATAGAAAATTTATCATTTGCCTAGCCTTATCCCAACAACTTTGACGTCGGCTTCCAATCTTACCGGATGCACCATGAATATCAGTAGTTTACATGGAGCCATGGGCGTACCCAGCTTATAGATCAGGCGGGGGGCAAATCAGAAATTTCAGAGAGAGAGAGATGTATTAACGATTCTAATTATTACAATTCTGTATTTGTTATGGTGGCGAATCATATTTTAATCAAGATACAACGTAGCATTGACCAAAGAGTGACAGAGCAAAGTTCATTTAACCTGGAGGGCAGCTGCCCTCCCCTGCCCGCCCTAGGCACGCCCATGCATGGAGCTACTGCCTGTCTAACCTCCACAACACAGTTACTGAGTAAAGCTTCGTGCAGACCAGCGCGACGCGACTCGAACAATACAATTTCTAAGAAAAAATGACAGTATAACAATAACCGGTGTCGCGTCGCGCTGGTCTGCACGAAGCTTAATACGATACCCCTTCGTTAGACTGGTTGTGAAAAACTGGTGTTGAAAAATTAAACAAATCTAGATAAATAAATATACTTTAGGTTTCTTACCACTTCCTCCTACCGTGAGGAATGAGCATATTATCAAAGCAGAGGCGATCAACCCCACTTCCCTGGAGATCGCCATCTAAAAATGTTATTTTTTCTTAAATTTATTTAATTAACGTAGGCATGCAATTCACCACAGAGATCTAGGTAGATAGCTAGTTTTCTTTCGAATACAATTTTTTCCTATTTTAGGTACCATCAAAGAAGTTCATATCTAACCAGTTTCGAAACAAAATCCCGTGAACACGATGACCACATCTGTTACTGGCCCGATTCTACAGTCGCCAAGTGCTGCAAGCAAGAATAGTCCTTACGGTGGTTAGATATGAACTTCTTCGATGGTACCTACTCAGAATTCAGTCGAGAGACGTCCGTTCTCTTTTAGACATAGGCTTCTCCCAAGCATCGTCACAATGACCTGTCTTTTGCAAGTCACAAAACTGCAATCTCTATGTTAGACGGAGATGTGTATGATAAGCACTTAGCACATCTAACGCCATGATTCATCTGCATGGTTGTGCTCCATGAAATTACCCTTAAATGATTGTTTATCTTAAAATATCTTTCAAATTTTAAGAATTCGTAATGCAATTTTACCTACTTTACTTTTTTCTGATAAGTAATACTTCGTTCCAGCTCTTGAGAAATCTTGTAAGCTCTATGAGATAAGCAGTATTTAGAGATAAGTTCACATACTTAGTTACTAAGAGGTTGATCCATGATTATCGCTCAGGCTGTGGCCATAACTAGTGAGATATCCTATTACTTTTCACTTTCTTCTGGGATAATTTTCTGTTACGAATTTTTCTTCTGAACTTAAGTCTATCGCACATCACTGCGGGGCAAATGGTCATAGGCCCAATTAAATAACTAGGACAGGACTTCCGATGTAGTTACATAGGATGCAGTACCTAACCTGCGGAGAGCAGTGCCCGTGGCGTTACAAATTCTAAGATTCGTGAAAGTAAGAAATGGGTAGTTGATACTGGCTTGACCTGCGTTCTTATTTGAAAAGGACACAAGCTGCACCCCCGCTGGACTGGTCACAGTGGCCCCATGAGTTCCAGGCCGTACCACAATATCGATTACATCGAACAATTTTTCTTAGAAAAATTAAATCTAATACACTTACCTCCACGAATTTCACTGACAACTGAATGTATTTTGTTGATCAGACCTTGGGAATGACTTTATATCTTATCATGAATAATTTGGACATTATCTTGGGCCGATTAATAAATATCTCTAATTAAATAACTTTGGTATTTCATCAATAACATATGAGTCTTTCTGAATTTAATTTTCGGTTCGGAGTTAAAAATTGCACAAGATAAGTTGCACCCTCTGTTGAGCTATCAATGATGTGCACAATTTATTTCCTTTTTAATATCCCAGTATTTTGCAATATGTAGATATCTAGATTTCGTTCATCTCCATAGTGATCTACGTTTTAGAATGGGCAACTATAGTTTGACCGAGACCGTTGTACCGCGCCTTAGAAGTGCGCGGCGAGACGGGGGGCAGCGTTGACGAATGAGTGGCCTGCACTGCCCCCTCGTGTCGCCCCGCACGGTATGTGCGTAAGGTACGGTACAGCGGTCTCGGTCAAACTATAGCTTGAACTTTCTGACTAACTGACCGATTACTTGACAATTCACAAAGGTTCCTGTAGTGTGTGTGTTTTTTGTTCCAATTCCCATTCCCGCTGCAGTTAGTATTTCCATGAACCAATCAGAGCGATTAGTCTTGAGTCGTGATTATGTTATGCTCATTCATTAGTAGGTAGTAAGGTGTAAGGAGTAAGGTGTGAGTTTTTAGTCACATAGGGAACCCTTACACATAATTATCTATGTTTCTTTATCTATTGCTTGTCTTAATATAATTTGTGTACTTATGTTGATTGAATTGTACACAAGATAACTAATTTAAATTTTCTAGTGATAATTTTTAATCCGGATTTTCTTCATGGAGGTTGATTACAAATATTTACCGAGTTATTACTTTATCAGGGCGTCATACCTATAAAAAGAGATTCTGAAATAATAATACACATGATTTTATGAAGACAATATAATTAAATTTTCATACAAATCTTTAACGTAGTATTATCTTTAAAATACTGTACACTGTCGGCTAGTATTGTAAAAAATCATTTGCTATGTCGATTGAAAAGAAATCAACAAAGAAATCTTCAAAACTTAAGACAGTCAAAACTATATAAAGTAGAACGTAATGCAGCCGATTGCAAATGATTGTCTTCAACTCCGCCGACTAATTCTTTTTATAGTTTCATATTGATATGGCTGATTGTCGATATGAAAAACTTGTATAGAAGCAAAAACCGCTTACAAATACTAACTGAAAGAAATGCGCTAAAATTATTTTATTTACACAACACGACCTAACGATATCTATATTGAATATTGCCATCGGCATCAAACAATTCCATGTTTTTTAAGTTTAGTAAACTATATTCGACTTCGACTCGCTTCGACTCAGTAGCTGTTGCACTAGACTCGAAATAATTTGAGTTAATCTCATTTTGATTGAGTACATATTAACATTAAAAATATAAAATCACAACAGGGCAGATCTTTTTTACTAATTATTGAACACGCCGTCGTATTGCAAATAGAAGACACCAAAGTTGTCATAATTTTGATAAGAATTGTAAAAAAAAGTAATTTCGATCAAATAAATCTTATAACAGAGTATTGGACAAGGAAATCTACAGTTGCAACAAAAATTAAGTTTTTTCTTAAGTACTAAATATGTGACAACTTCACGGATAAGTTCCTGAACGACTATCGCCATATAAAAAAAGAACCTTATAGCTAATCACTTTACAATTTATCTAATATAACTCTATCAAATAAATACAAAAATCTCTTATTTTTATTATCTAAGATAATATTTTCCTACCTCATGTCTTGAAACTAAACACTATTTAATGCACATAAACTTAACACTGTGTAAAATTAAATGAGCGCACCATAGCACGCACGGGAGGACCCTAAATATATTTGACTAAAGGAGAGATCAAATCATTGCCACGTTAACATATTCATGCAAGTATGTCGAGTAGTGTGGACACTCATTTGTACTTTGAAATTGGAAGCAAAAGCGGCCATTATTGCTTTATATTAGTTTCTTGAAATTAGAAATGTATAGTGATTAATTGTAGAAATGGAAAACGCTGGGAAGGGTCTGGAGGGAAAAGCTGCCTCGGAACGCGCGAAGATAGCGTTCACTACAAAGAAAAAATGTCTAATAGTCAGATATGTACATATTGTAGGTACACGATCATACAAGATTTGTCATTACTTTCATATGGTACAATTTATACACAATTTTAGATCTGGCAGACCGTGTGAACACATGGACACTATTAACTTTACGTACATAACAATAGAATATGTACAATGTAGGTACAATACCATACCCTAAGTACCTAGTATTTATTGTGGCAAAGACTGCAATAGTAAGTCAAATCTGGCAAAACGTACATAGAAACTAGATAAAATGCTATGTCTCAAAAAGACCTAAAAATAACAAGGCAAAATGAAATAATTATTAAAGCATAATAAAATACTCGAAAGAAAACAATAGATGCCAAATTACAAAAAATATGAAGATAAGATTTCTATACCAAGGGACAGAAAGAGTTGGACTGGTTTAAAAAGAGAACTAAACATAGCAACGGTAAAGTGTACCACAAGCACTTAACTGAAAAAGAATAGGTGTTGTAACTCTATATATATACTTATTAATAAACCTATTATTTTCATGGTATACTACACTAAAGTTTTAGTCTTTTCACTTGTGCATTAAGTGTCATACATTTTTCTCTTCAATGTTTTAATGCAGTGAAAAGACTAAATATGCTCAAGTAATTTATGTTAATGTAACATAATTATAGAGGCACTGTGTGTATTCAAATCTATATAATTTTTTTTATATGATATTTTTTACACGCGAAGTATACCGAACGATATTTCGTATTTTAAGAATTATGTAAAATATTATTGTTACTCTCTTTATCTTAGAACCCTAAAGAAATCATTTTAGAATGAGAGTATTACGAAAACCATAATGTGAGAATAAAACCTACGTATAGACAAGGAAGTCTATGTGACAACACCGATCGATCAGTTGCCGATTGCTGGGATCAGGACTACGATAGACAATATTTAAAATTGAGCTATGTATAATAAACACTCAGTTACAAAAATACTTGTAGCGTAATTTTCAGATCACATTTTGCTATTTTAGGTTTCATAACAAATATTTTTATTTTTGAATCTAAAGAGAAAGGTGTTTACGAGTAGGAGTGAAATTAGGACAGCACTCGTCTTGCGTCCGCGAGGGGGCGCCGGCGGCGGCTCGCGGCGCGGGGACCACGTACTGATACTAGTCTTCCTGTGTGGACCACCCGGCGCACGCACACATACTAAACGTTCGTCTACATCAAGCTCTACGTGAAAGTACGGGAACTTAGCAGACTTTAACTTCTCGTTTCATGATCCGTGTGCGTGCGCCGGACGACGAACGCAGCAAGTCAGGTATCCATGTAGATAGTCTGCAGAGGCTTGCGTAAGGAATGGTTGTACGGGAGGCGTTGTGCGGCGTGCGGAGCGCGTTCAGTCTTTGACGAGCCTGTAGATGTGATGCTGCGCACCGTGCTCACTGTTCGACACTTCAAACACAAACGCGGCACATAATAATGTCTCTTGCGTGTCTCGGTTTGACACCACCTGTGGGAGAAAAAGGGGTAAAAATTAGTAGATATCAGAAAACTTTTTTTCATCTAATATTATACTGACGATATAAATAAGTTAATAAATCAGCTAGGAGTAAGTGGGAGGAGTGCGAGGAAGGAGAAGTGAGAGAGGGCGGGCTAGGGTCGTAACACCACACAGTGAGTGCTAAAGACAGACTTCGTTGCCGAGTCAGCCATTGAAACCGCCTGGTATGATGACGAGAGAATGGCCAAAAAGGCATCGCGTAGAGAAGTGTGCAAGGCAGGAAAAGATCTTTCCAAAAGGGATAGAAATGGTTTAAAAAAAAAAGTTGTTTTTATTTACTTTTCAACGTTAACTGAGTTATCAAACCGTGAATGCCACTTGAGTATTCGGGTTGCGTAGTAAACTACATGCCCCACATGCTCGTGACGGTTAGCGCAACACATAGCTCTATAACTATCATTAAAAGTAAACAACGCTGATTAAATGCACTCGCTGTTTAATTGCCAAGTGGCGTATTTTTTACTGATTGTGTAGCAAAACGTAATTAAAAGTAAAGGTGGGTTTTCCTAAGCGGCAAGCGGCACACTGTTTAGGGAAAGGAAGGTTGTTCAAGGATGATTCTTATTTCATCTGGGAAGAATCTTTACTATACTGATTGGGTTGTAGGTACTACAGCTAGAGGGCAGCATCAGCCATCAGATACTCAAAAACTAAAAACTGCCATGCTATTCTGTAAACATCTCACCGTGAAAACTTGGGTGAAGTGCCCTCGAAGAAGAGACGTTCAAGGGTATTTTCAACTTAACCATTTTACACTGATATTGGTACCGTTATGGTCATCCTTAGACCTGCAGTGCTATTCTGTAACCATCTCACCGTGAAAACTTAGGTGAAGTGAGCGTGGAGTGAGCTGTCATTCCACAGGGATTGACACTATTGACAGCTCACGTCACCCAAGTTTTCACGGTGAGATGTTTACAGAATAGCATGGCAGGTATCAAACTTGCTTGCGATGTAACGCAGCTTGCGCTAATACTAAATAGCCTGCTTAGTTTCGAGCAACTTGGAAGTTGGCGGTTGGTCACAGTTCGAACCTAACCTAATCAATTTCACCCAGTTCACAATTTTTCGACAGTTTATAATCTAACGGAAATAATACTATGGGTGTCTGCGTTGAATCCACCTTTTCATGCGGCTGCACTACTGTGTTGTAGCTGGGTTCGGACGGACTATTACTGTTTTAAGCCATTCGCAAGATAATGCAGCACAGACTATGGGTGTCTGTGTTGCATCCGCCTTTGTATTTACGCAACCTGGCTCACTACATCCTACCTACTTGTCTAATTACTGCAACTGCTGTAATAAAGCAAAATTAACTGTGGCGACCCAATAAAGCTAGGCTAGTCCCAGTAAATGATTCACTAGTTTTGGAATACGCAACAAAAAAACACAACCCTCCTTTTTTGGCTTCGCCGCAGTCGGGTAAAAAGAACATTGGAGGAGGATATAACGATAGCAGCCTATTCTACAATACAATGTCGCCCATGGGCATGTGATCGCACGTATTCTTCTGAATATTCATGGAAAATTATCGAAAATAAATTTTAAAAGGGCATCTTTAATATTTTTCATGTTATTCAATTTATTATTTTTCGTGTAGTGTTTCGTCGATTTGGATTCTGTTTATTATTTCTAAAAGCTTATGAGTAATTTAATCGGATTAAATAACATTTTTTATTAAAATCTGACGAATACGAACAACAAAATGGAAGTGAACATAATCTTTTAAAAAAAAAAAAAAAAACTGTATTTATTTAAAAACACAAGTGTAAGTCCAAAAAATCATTTCGAAAAAATTAAAAAGCAATATTAAAGATAGATAATTTTTCATGAATATTCAGAAAAATACAGGCGGTCACATGCTCATAGGCGGCGTTGTAAGTAAGTAAATTTAATTTGTTTAAACATGGTGTACATGATACATTGCATGCAGGATAATAATAGGATACGAAAAGTTCTAACATGTTCAGCCGCATATCGTGGCGTACAAATTGGTAGGAAGAGATGGTGCATAAACCGTGATAACATTCATCAAAATTACATTTCATCATTATTCATTAAAGATACAAAATTGTATAATCGGCCAAGTCTAACTCACCTGTAGTATAGTGAAGTTTTCTAACACGCTGTTCATCATATATTTCTCTGGCAGATGCTTCAGCTTGTGTATGAAGTTGACCATGTACTCGCACATGGGCGACCGGTGAATGCGGTACACGAACCGACCGCCTTCAAAGCGAGCGTACTCTGTTTCAACTTTTTCGACAACTTGTTTGCCGAACGAGCAGACCTTAGTACTACATGTTATGGTCATGTTCTCGTTGCTTTCGTACCTGTAATAGAGAAGATTATTTGTTAGACACAGTACGAATAAACTACCTTCCTAAATCCTTCCTTTACTTGCTATTTTTCAAAAGCACCTAGCACCTACTCTATTTGCCGAAGGTCGGTATTTGCTAAGATCACAAAGATTTCACCGTCTTCAAAACAGTGTCTTTCAATTCAATGTCTCCTTAGGCTAACAGGCAATATCATTCATGATTATGGGATGGACAGCAAGTTTCACGGATGGTTTTATAACTGAGATACCTCAAACTGGTTAACTAAGCGTGAATATTACAGCAATGACGACGAGGATTTCAATGTACCAATCAATACCTCACAACATTCCGTATTATTTGACGTAACGTAGTTTGGAACGTACAAGTTTATCGCGTTTATCGCGTTATTGTCGTGAAAGTAATATCATTTGGCATTATTTAATAAGCCCAACGTGTCTATTGACGTAAGACATACAGATATTACGCGCGTAGGTGGCGTAGCCGTGATAAAGTAACTTTTTTTGCGCTTACGAACTTGCACCCTTTGACATCTACCACGAAAAGAACATTGCTCTAATCGTCTTATGAATTAACAACTATGAAATCTGTACGATCATTTATATTTTTGATGTGTAACATCTTTCCTCTCGATTTCCTCTCGCCTTCCTGCAATCTGTGGGAGTGATTTCGTGAAAAAGGACGGAAGTGTGTAACAGGAAGCCGTGGAAGCGCGCGCTATTTGATTTGACCAATGAGCGGGCGCGATGATGATGATAGGTATTGTTTATCATAAATACGTCAGCCAAGATGTCAGCTGTTACTTATCATAATGCAACTACTGTAAGGCTCGCTTGTTTATTTTTTAAGAGGCAGTTGTGTCTTAAGATAACAATGTATGATTTTTGTAATTTTCCAAAATGTTTAAAGATCATCGAAGTTCTTTAATCAAAATATACTTACACACTAGTGACCCCGTAGAAAGCCCCTGGATCATCCAGGTTATTTGTGTTGAGGTCCGCCCAGAATTTGACCAGGAAGAAGGCATTTCTGGGTCCCTTCTCATATAACTCTTTGAGGCCACCTTTCTTCTCAGGGAACTTATCGTTAATCTGTTGTACGTCTACCGACTGCGGAAAAAAAGATGGATTAAGATAAAAATTTGAACAATTCACTGTTTTAGGGTTCCGACCTTAACACGAAAATAAGACCACCTTCTTGTTTTTAAATATTGAGAAGGGATAGATAGTAGTGTGCTCCTTAATTCCATTGTTTAACAGATTAAAAAAGGTAACAAAGACATAATAATAAAACTGTATAAGTATTTGGCGGTATTTAAGGCAAACTGGTATTTTTATTAGAAAGGCAATTTAAGTGGCAGTCTTATCGTTAAGACAAATCTTTTACACAATACCAAAGCCAAGGTCTTTTTAACAAAATATACCTAAATGGCATAAAGATTTACCTCTAATAAAGGATCTGCGTATGTAACTGTGCCGCCTATGTGTACGAATAGATGTTGCGCTGGCGCCGAACTCGGGTACTGGAAACAAAACAAAAGGTTACGGTTAAAAATGTTCGAAGACATCTTGGATTGCATTCAATCTCCGCATTTGCATTTTTGTGGCGAAAATGTACCAAAGTTCACATCTAGGTTGAAAACTATGAATAAATTGTGCTTGTCAAAGTTATTGTACCTACAAACTTTTTTCTAACTAGAATTCCAAGTTTCCTTTAACTTTGTTGGTAGTATTTATTTAAACATAAAATTATAACGTCAGTCGAAGCGAGACAGTTACAATTTATTATTTCATGATACCAAAAGTTCAAGGTGCGTTACTTTCAATTTGTTAGTGAACGCTGACGGTCCTTTAGTCGTATTGTGTTATATATTTTATACTCTACGTTATACAAGTATTTATTGTTTCAAAGGTCCAAGGTAAAGCCTGTATTCGAGTCATGAAAAAACGACGAAATCTCCTAAAACGCACCCCAGTGAACTTGAAAACGCACAGTTGAAACCTGGTTTTCCCGAGCCAGCATACGCCAGTCTTAGTCCGCTGACTCAGCCGATAACCACAGACATGATGACGCCTTTCCGTGTTCCCCCCATAATAGGGATTTTCGACGATGTCACCTCACCACCGAAGTAGAGGGGCAACGTGTCTTTTGACGCAAGACATACAGATATTACGCGATAAAGTAACTTTTTTTGCGCATGCGAACTGGCACCCTTTGGCATCCACCATGAAAAGGTACGTAGGTACTTGTTGTTATTTTTTTTTTGTGTGATATGTGTTTGCTCTTGACCTCGATCTCGACCTGATGGAAAGCGATGGATGAGGACTATGATAGAACGATCAAGCCCAGAAGATGCCTGTTCACTCTTGCTTTGAAGTCTGACGGATTATACGTTGAAGGGAACACAGAAGCCGGCAGCGAGTTCCAGACTTTGGCTGTGCGCATAATAAATGTGGAGGAGAAGCGCTGAGTCCGACTAGTCGGTATATCGACCAAGTGCTGATGGTACCCCGTAGTAAGTCTAGTAGTAAAAGGGAGAATATGGGATCAGTTCATGGAGCTCCGAAATACAGTCTGGAGACGACCGACAGGCAGGCAACATTACGTCGATGAGCCAGGCTGTAAAGCCTAACCCCCAGCGCTTCGTTGCCTATGAGCCTTTTTGCTCTGCGTTCCACCGAGTTAGGTGTAGCAAGCTGGTATTTTGCTGAGCCGTCCCATAAGTGGCTGACTGCCATACAGAACCGGAGAATTGCTAAATAGTTACCCCGTTTCCCAAGTGAGTAAACAGTTTACTATCACAAGTCTTCCAAAATATCTTACCGGGTACGCCCCGGTAAGATATTTTGGAAGACTTGTCACCCGTAGGTGATAGTCCCAATCTATCTTAAAATCTTACCGTTTCAGGATCCCGTGGATGTTCGACGAAGGCGGAGAACTCGACAAGACGCAGCTTATGTGTTGCTATAGCGCGTCCCTCCCACGGAGGTGGCGGCGCCACATCGGTCCCGCTCGGTACACCCACGCCCCCTACACCAGGAACCCCTTTGTATCCCGCGCCGGGGAACGGTTTTACGCTGGAACAAATAGAAATAGAAAATAGTTTAGTATATCTTGGGGCTCGGGGTACGAATACCAGAGTGGAGACTTGAGTGGTGATTTCAGGTGTGGTATGTGTAAGTGTGCGTGTTTGTTCCCATTGTGCTTCATGTGTTATGGTGTCGTCAGCGTCTTTATACAAAGACATTAGTTCAGCAGAGTGCTGATGATTTCATTTAGTAAAATCTGGAGAGGCCTTTGATGCCGAAAGGTTCTGTTTATCTTGACTCCCACCCTATCACTACTAATGATGACTTCAAGCGTCATTCACATCACTTGCTAATCGTGTGAAACATAAAGAAAGAAAAATATTTTATTTGAGATATGGGCGGGAAATACAAACAGTAAAAAAACACATTTAAAACTAGCAAATTTAACATATAACATAAACAAAAAAAAAGTTATAATAACGACTTGTGCGAGGCCAAAAAGGCTCCTATCTCAGCATAATGCTGCGATATTTAAAAAATAAATACCGCAGCGCAGGTATTCTGATAGCCGCGCATCATGTCTGAAATCAGTCAAAAGATGTCCACTTTGGACATAGGCCTCGATAATTGCCACTAGTGCCAGTAGCCAGAAGTGATAAACTGGTTCAAAACCCCAAAACTATGTATGAATGGAAAAGACAATTTATCTCAGGAGTTCTTGACAACTGTTAGAAGGAAGAAAAAGTGACCAAACTATGGTCCATTTACTTATTTTTCTCCTCTCAGTGCTTGAGTACAGGACGTTGATTTAAATCTGGTAATAGCATTTTGGGTCAAGTGCTACGCGGGCCGGGTGTCCTGTTTAACGTCAGCTTAGAAATACCGATACCAAGACACAATGTTCAACTGTATTTACTTAAGATACTTACTCTTGTGACGGTCCAGCTTGAAGACCCGGTTGCCAAAATTGCTGTAAAAATAAAAGACTTCGTTAAAATCTTTGTTATTAATAACTTTTTAAAGTAAGCTTTCATGTTATTTTACGCTCAAGTTGTTAAATTCTACACACATCACTTGAAGCATTATTTTGTTTGTGAAAATATGGAGACATGGATGTATTTTTATTTCAATGTAAGTAGTGCACGCCCTGAACAAAGTGACTATCTTCTGTAAATATTATGATTCTTTCTGTCAATACTATTGAGTACAAGCTGTTGCCCGCGACTTCGTCTGCAATCCAGGATGAAAAATAGCCTATGTCCTTACCCAGATCATGGTCTAACTGTGTGCCAAATTTCATCCAAATCCGTCAAGCCGTTTTTGCGTGATTAAGTAACAAACAAACAATCAACTTTCGCATTTATAATATGAGTTATAATGTTCAATAAAGTTTTAGTCCAATCCAATTACCAGTCGATTATTTGTAACATGATAGGAAAAAGAAAAAAAAATGTGAGTAAAGCAATTTAATTATTCGATTGGTGTTATTGTCGCCTATTATTTACTTAATACGTGCAATTTGGCAACATGCCTAAGTAGTGAAGCAACACAATTTAAAGGCGATTTAGTTTTATTTTTACTAGTAACACAAAGGCATGCCTTTTGCAAGGTGAGTACCGTATGGTGGTACGCTGGGTGCGGTAACCCGGCAACGATCTGTGCGCTAGATAGTGTGCTCATTGACTGCATGGCCTTTTCTTTCATCACCCCACCATCCTAAACGCCATTCATAATATGTATATTTTAATCTTCTGTGACATGTTTTTATTTTCACATTGAAGGCACGGACCGAATATTTTCAGCTAATTGAATTAAAAGTTCGACATTTAATGTCGCTTCAGTAATAGAGAATTGTTTCATGTAAAAACAATGTTAATTGATATTGAATACATAAATACTGGTAGGTATTTTGAGTGATACTAACCACTTTGAGTTTGGCCTGTATTTCCCGTAGTTTTCGCCTAGCTAGCACTTGTATGTGGGATGATACTTGTTTTCTCGTGCGCGTCTTTCCTGTTCTGAGTTTTATATACCTTGCTATCAGCTCGTTTCTTCCTGTAATGTAAATAAAAGTCAGGTTAGTCAAAGTTAGAAAGTAACGGTCTCATAGTATTATTATAAGCATGTTTGACTCTTCTTTGGGGGTGGGTACTTATTAACTACCGACATTTCCAGGATAAACTGCAACCTAAAATTGAAGACTACAAGGTACATTCTGTCCGAACTTTCATACTACAATGATTATATTGCTAGTATTATTTATATAATATTATTATTGATTACTTATATTATTTATATAATATAATCATTGTAATTCATCATTATTTATATTTCCTTTATTTTATCTTTATACATATAATATACATTTTTAAATATTTTTCTAAAAAATAAAAAACTAACTTTTTCAAAATATAAAAAATTGTAGCCCACCGGTATCGGGAGCAATTATTATAATTTTTGATTTTTGTTCTTTCTTTGCGTCATGTTTACCGCAAATAAACGTATTTTTTTTTCTTTCTTTCGTTTGTTTATGGTCCATAGCCGAAACGGAATTTTCAAAAGTTCTGCTCCTGAAAACAGTCGTTAACCAGAATCCCGAAATTCAAACTAGGTACATTTCAAACAATTTAATTCAACTCGTGATTGAGTTCCAGACATTCAAGCTTCCGCATTTATATAATAATAGGTACCTAACAGTGAGATATTTCAATTTAAGTAATAAAGGGGTTAAAACATGTGCCAATTGCCCGCGGAATATTTAGCATAGCTGTTTCAGACAAACGCGTAGAATGCAATGCAGGCCCAGCGCTGCCGATCCTGTTATGAAACAATTTTCAAAATATTTTGAATAGCTATTTTCAATCATTGAAACTGCAGTGGGCCGGAATGCGGGGTGGATCGTCCGTAGTCAGTGCAAACTGGTATTGTGAAATAATTTTCAGTTGGTTTACATTGAATAATGTTGGCGATAAATATTTTATTTCTTTTTGTTTTGATACAAATGTAGTTTATTAAATATTTTAGTTTTATGTTTTCAAATTTGTTGTATTGCTAGTTTCTAGAGTTTATAATATTACCTGGTCGAGCTCTGCTCGGGTGAAAATAGAGAAAACGAATTTTCCCAGATATGAGACCTAGCTGGATCGATTTTTCGCCCCCGTAAACCCCTATATTGCAACTTTCATCAAAATCGTTAGAGCCCTTTTCGAGAACGTGATTACAAATCTAAATACAAATATTGCTCATTTAATAGTATAGGATAATTATGACTGACAAGATTTTAAAAAGTGCGAGAAGTCAGAAGTATGACATTTTGTTCCAGAAAACTGCTGAAACTTAGACATTCAACACTGTATTGATGGTATTGATGCTCTACGTCTGTACGATGTGCCGGTAGGTAAAATATTTTATATTACAGCCATCAAATCTTCCTTTCTATATAGTCTTGTCGATTCTATTAATTAAGTAAACTCTACCATTCTAAAATTACTTTACTGGTCAACAGAAGACTATAACTAAGGAAATTACAGCTAGAAACGATAATCACTTATCATAAAACGAGTGATCAAAGCCCAATTAAACCCATCGTAACTTTGTGACGAAATTTTAATATACATCGTGTGTTAATTGATCGACACGATATAGGAACAGCCGGTCAGAGCAAAGTAAATTGAAATCTCATTGAATTCGGGGAATGCGATGGCGACGAGAGGCGGCTGCTGGTGCGAATTTAATTAACCCCTTGCTTGCTCGTTGAGGCGAATGCGTACGTATACGTACGACCTATTGGTACGTGTATTGATTAACAGTACGAATTTGTCCATCATAGACGAGCGTGGCAAAAAGGGGTTAGTTACTGTGCGCTTTTTACTGTTCTAAAGTGCTTGTAAGTTGTGGTTGTATCTGTTCGTTCTGCGTGCGAATAATTTCGCAATAAAAGGGTTCAAAGAATCCCATGACTGTTATTGCCAATAATAACCTCCATCATAATACTCTGCATTGCGCCTTAAATACCGCGCTACATCACGGCCCGCGCTACAACACGGCCCCTGCTACAAGATTGAAGCAATATCAGTTATTTTTATATTAAACTAGAATGAAAGCTCAGATCTTGAGAAGGAAACTCTTCAAGACTGTTAAGTCAAACATTCTTGAAATTACTTCGAAATTATGGCACCGTCGTAAACTTTTCACGGCGGGTGTTAAGCTAAAATTAGTAAGTGCGGCCACTCTAACAAATTGCTGTTAGCACGAATTAGTAAAGTGAATATACACGTCGTATGTTATCCGTTGTGAGCGTAACTTCCACTTGTGACATACGCGCCCGCGAATTGAGCATTAAGAGTGCTTTCACCCGAAACGTCGTGTGCATCCTTCTATAAATAGTGCGGTGCAGAGAAGGATCAAGTCGAAACGTTTCTATTCCACAGTGAATAGAAAAACAAGAGATCATTATTTATTAGTTCGTTAGTTGGCTAATTTGGTCCATTGCCAGCGCGACGCGCCACGCTCTCGCGCACTCCGCGAGGAAATTGTGCGTGCACGCTCCAGCTACATTATGAATATTAACTATTTTCTTTTTGAACATATTTGTTGCTACTATCGTATATTTATAATTAGTGGTTTGTTTATTTACAAGTTTCACAATTTTAAGTGTTTACACTTAAATGAAAGTTAGGTGTGGTAATTTTTTTATATTTCCCGATCCGCGTCTTACGCCCGTGGCGTTTTGAAAAAGTAATTTATTCGACAACTGGGGAGATATCGGAGATCCATCAGAAATACATTAACGTCGTACCTGAGGCATGACTTCGCGATTGTTTTTGCTTATAGAGCTTTTGCCCACAAAATATATTTCCATAAATAATATCAGTCTATTAGGCGTGAGCTTATGCGTGTCCTTGCATACATTTTCGAGAATACAATACATTCAGATCAATTAGATCTGAAGGTTTTGTTCCACAGTACCTTTACCCACTTATTTTCCTTCTGTTCAAAATTCTACTTCACTAAAGCATTTAAGACCCAATTATTAACTTTAATGACCAGTATTAAATTAATATTATAACAATGCCTATAATTTTATTTCCAAACGGCATATTTTAGGCCCATTTTCCGTGTGATTTAAGCTAATTATCAACCACTACCCCACCGATCGACACCATAATTCGGTTATAATTAGATATTATCTAAGACAATTAGGGTGCCGCCAACAATGTGTTAATAGGGAACAACTGAGCATTTTAATAACTTGGAAATAAGGCTTTGCATACTGGCAACAATATTGTAGTAACGAGGACAGTTCGTCAAAAATGAAGACCTTTGAGTGACAAAGGCTCTGCGAAAGATATTGGACTTTGTAGAGTTACACGGGCGTCGTAGCAGAATTTCACGCTGACCCAAACAGGAGCTATGCGGAGCAAATCCTCACGGAAAGGGTTGAGTTGCGACAGGTCTAAGGAGGATTTCTTGGGAGACAATCGGGAGTTATGCCCGAAGCGGGCGGGGCGCTAAACAACGGGCGCGGGCGGCCCGCCCCTTCTTTATATTTTCTTACTGCGTTCGCCGCCTAGCGGCGCGGCCGGGCCCCTTACACGCTCGCTCGCTCACTAATTGCGCATTCTTCGCATAGTTTAGCCCTCCCGACGAACCCCTCGCCTGCCACCCCCGGACCACGTGAAGCCGTGCGCCGACGAAACTTTCATACTCCCAGGATATTGAGCGGTTTTGAATGTCTTAACTCACGAACGTGCCGCCAGCAAAGCTGAGCACTAGCTTTGTTGGCAAACTGTTCCCAACTACAGTCTTCAACACTGCGTGAGCCGCCAGCCGAGCTCCTCCACCATACCACGTGTATGTCATGCCGCACTCGATGCACTAATTTAATAACGAAGCTGATAGCTTAATACTGGCACACGAGACCTAGAAATGGATATCTAATACACAGCAGGACGGTGTCGCCTAGTTAGGATAAATATTATCCGCACTTGACTTCAGTTGTCATAACTTTCAGATAAACGTGTCTTGTATTTATACTGCTCTACATGTCTTTATTTGATCAAGGAGCTGTGTAACTAAGAAAATTCCCAGCAGGTTTTCGTTTATATGAGAAAATAAATAACAGAAGAGCATAAATATCATTTAGGATAACTTTTGAAGACATTAGACTTTTTGCCCTAAGTTTATTTGGGTCGACATTGTCTAAAAACATCACCGACAAAACATCATCATTTTTCATTTTCCAACCACTGAAATAGAAAATAATTTCCCCATTACTCTTTTAATAAACACACAATAATATCGCCCTAGAAGAATGCGGGATTATTGCAGCACATGACGATCAAGCAAAACAGTGTCCCGAGGAACGTCACGGCAAGGGAGAGGGTGCAAACGGACAAGGGTGACGCACTTTTACGTAGATTAAGCGGGAGGACACGTCCTCGAGTAATGTGGTCATATATTGTCCGGGCGACGCGACGCGTGTCCGCAATTATTATCCACACAGATAGCCATTATCAACATCTTTTGCACATAGTAATAACAGTTAGACATAGTTGTTTACAAATAGACTCTGCGTAGTTGAATGACAAAGCTTTCTGAATTAATTTCATGAGTTGTATTAGTTGTTTTGCTGTTTACTATGGCATAACGACATTTATTATTGTGTAGAAGTTATGTTGTAGATTCGTGCCGCATAAAAATAATGAACGTGAATTCCTACATCAAAGCATATCATAGACCTAACAGACGTTGGGCATTCCCCTAATTTCCCCTTCCGCAGTGTGAACTGTAAGATTTGAAGTAATTTAAACATCGCATTTCTTTACGCCTATTAAATCACTTAAGGTGGACACATCGCCTGTGGTAAATTTGTTTAGCAATTCCATTTGGCACCGCGACGAGGCTGAGCGGGCAGTCCTTTAATTAAAACCGGGACGTATAATGTTGGGCGCTTGACGCAAACTTAATGTGCGTCCGGCGGCGTTGTAATGGCACTGCCACCCTCTGATAATTGTCCTATGTCAATTCTGCTCCATAGCACCCGTAATATTACTTTTCGGAAAGCGTTATGAAACTATTCTCCTCGGGTTAAGCATGCAGGACTCGAGAACTAACACACTTCGCAAACTGTTTTATTCAAACTATTATTTCTTCATAATACTTCGTAACTGCCAGACGACCCCTGAAAAGGTGACAACAGTCGGGATTAACAAAGCCACGCAGAAGAAGACTTTACGCCTAACTATAAAATACTAAAGCAACACAAACCGTTTCCTTCGGCAGTTAATTTACTGGAGGCAAAGCGTTGCTTTCATGTAGCAATCGTCACGTTCGCGTTAACGAGCTTTCTAAGTTAACAATGTAACGTGAAAAAATTTACTCCTGCCTCCCTTTCATGAACAGAGCTTTCATTTTAATAATCGAGGCTTATTGAGAACAAATTGGGGGTTCATTTGGAAATACTTTTGTGGCGATGTAAATATATGGGGCATAGCAACATTGCTGACTAATTACCTCTCATGTAGCTACCTAAGTAAGTATTTGTACACGTGAACGTTGTAACAAAAGCCACGCGACAACACATGGGTTCTTCGAATTTGCGACATGGTCCGATCAAGGGAGACAATAATTGTCGGTTCACGTCTTTCCGCGGAATCCTATTGCGCAAACGGCTTTGTCGGTCGACTTCAATAGGTACTACAGTGGCTTTGTCTCGTGCCACTGCCATTGTTCATTTTCGGCGGAGTGGCCTTGATATCTCTCCATTATTTAACTTAAGTGACATATATAGGTAAATCGACGTGTTGACGTCGGCAGTTTTAACATAATGACTACATGTTAGTGCTTCATATTTAGGCCTATCATGCGTAACGGGCATCGTTCTTACAGCTCTTACTTGAGAAACCATTTATCCTATCTTCGTTCATAGCAGAATCTTCTTCTTTATCAACGGATCAATTACCATCTTCATCCAGATTAGCCTTTAGCATCCTAGGTCTCTACAATTCGGGAAAAACATCTAGTTTGAAAGCTAGTGCCTACAAGACTTCTAGCATGTTTGGACTCACCGTACATCTTGCCCTCGTCGGAGAGAATAATTTTGCGTCTGCCACACGGCGGGTAGATGGCCAGGGCCTCTTGAAAGCTCTGCTCAATGTCTGGACTCCACACTCCCTCCGCATCGGCCGCCGACATGTCCTGAGAACATGCTTTGTTATAAAAACATAACTTATTTAATATCGAAACAATGTAGAATCGATATAAATTTTCCCACTGTAGGTAAAAACAGACGTCATAGCAAACATGTTTACACAGGCCACGATTGTTTTGAAAACTAATAGAAAAAGACGCGGTAGAAAGGAATAGAAAATCATAAGTAACAATGAAAGAAGGTCTTTCTGGACGATCAAAGAGTTGGCAAACCGAAAAGTTTGGAAGTCGCATTATTACGGCAATGACGTAATGAGCTACATATCCACTAAGTTAGGGAACAATCGCGTTCCGTGCAACCCCGATGTTCTAATGGAGATGCTTCCAGTAACAGCAAATTCACATACTCTAGGTAACAGTTGGCGGAAGCTGCAACTTTTGTTTTAGTATTAGCAAATATGAAAATTGTGATCCAACAGTTTCTACACTGTAATGTGTGTCCTTGAATTGTACGAGTGTTATTGTTTTGATGTTTTGCATCGTGGACAGTTGTTGATTTGATTACGTACTTCTAATTAGTAACATTTCCCTTAGGAGTTGCGCCGGAGAACTAAACTTGTTCCCGAACCCACTCTCTTCGTAGCTGTATCGAAAGCTTGTTACGCCCAATGAATCGAATCTTACGATACGATCATTAATCTTATAAACTAAATACGTTTCGAAGATAAACTGTTTCTATGTTAGCCTAGTCCACTTCCAGAGAAAACGAAACTAATTTCAAAGCCTTATTACATGGAAACTAAGTAGGAACACTGAACAGATGTACTTATTATGAACATTTGTAAAGAGAGTTTGCTTACAGACTGTTACAACTCGAGGAGTGCGTCATTGTAATTAATAGACTCGCTTCTATTCTCAAAAGAAAATAAAAATAACGCGCTGCCCTCGACTTGGTCCAACAGGCCGGATCGAAAACATCGTGATTCACTGTTCCTTGAAACTACTTGAAACGTAGCTGTTTCTGGATTTGTTAACTACGAAGAGTCAATATTTACTTGCAATTTCTCACAACCGCGCTTACGAATATTATTTGTTTTAGTTACAGTTTACAATTTATTTCGTTATCAATCAGCCATAGTGATCTTTAAAAATCTATTAATGATCTGTTTAATGTGACTGGTAGTAAAATAAATACTATTGATAATGAAACGCAGAAGAAACCAGTTGAAATTACTGGAAATATTTTTTTAGATCTAGCATTTCTCCGCCTATCACGCATGGATGAGTCAACCGAAAGATTCAGTGAAACTAATGGAAGTCTATAAACACGAGATACATTTTATGTATCACTTTACACGTTATGATAATGGCTACTAAAGTTACCCTTGTGCGACCTACTATCGCAAATGCGTGTGACTGTGAACTATACTTGTACTTTCTGTCCTATGCAAATTGCGACTGTGTGTTTACAACGAACGTACAGGCTTAAGTACCCTCTTCCGATCCGGACTTTACTATTAGTTCTACAAACAAAGCTCCTGCGCTTGATGACTTACAAAAGGGAACTAAGATTTACTAATAACCGTGCAATAAAATCTACAAATGTGAGTTCACTGTTTCGTTTATAGAGAGACTGGCAGCGATTAATGATCAACCTTCAATCCAGAAGGCATTGGAGTTCCAACTCTAACCATGATCGACAAAAATAAAGATAAAGAGATTAAGAAAGAGACAAGGAAATAAACAACTTTATACTACGCTAGAAAACGTAACTAACATCGGAATAAATTCTGAGTAAATTTTTGCTTGAAAAATCTTGCTTTTAAAATTCTGTGGAAATGTTTCTTTGAAAAATCTAGCTTTTCTTTAGTGACGGCTTCCAGTCTAAACGGAAATAGCTGAAACTCGTGGGAAACACCCAGCCATCTGAAGATCGACGTAAATATGCGCTAATATTTATGAGCAGTTAAAATCGACACGTGTTCAGCGGCTCGGTTGGCGAGTGACCAGCAATGATCATAAAATTAATAGGATAGTTACGTCTGATGAGTCTGGAGCAGTTTATGGTTCACACTGGATATAGAATTATTCCAAATACAGTTACAGATCGACCAAGTCTCGATGGAACCGTTGACCCTATGGCTTAGAACCTGGAGATTGCTATGATACCTATTCCAAAGTCTTTCTTATCTGAGTCTTATCGGGCAGCTGACTAAGAGATACTTAAACCGTAGATAACGTTAGGGGGAGGCGTTATACGCACTTTCAAACCTACACATTCAACACTAATTTGTTTGGGTTCTTCATCACCTTGCCAGACGTAACTAAGACCTAAAGATGCATACCTACTAAGAAGTAAAGCTGTTTGACAGAACTGGTATAGGCAAGTAGGTAGTGCTATCTTTCCCCATACTATATATCTGACACCAAGAAGAGTGGCCATGTTCCGGTTTGAGGGGTAAAGGTAATGTATGAGTAATGCCATCGGCTTCTTTGCTGTTCAATAACATAAACAAAGAGATATTTACCTTCTCATCGTCACTCGCATCGCCAACGTCCAGGTGCTTTGCGTCGGCGCCGCCCGAGCCATTGGTGTCGGGCGCGCCGGCCGCCGTGCTCCACGGGGACGCAATGGTGCCGGCTGCGAGCGCGCCGCTCGCTGTAACAGGAGAAAAGTCATGGTTAGCATTATTATTAAACAGTTTATTGTACACCAAGAAGTATTAAGGCAGACAGGCGCGACGCCACGATGCGACGCGATTCTTGTAGAACAAGTTTTCATAGCAATTGTTTTACTAGAGTCGCGTCGCGCTGTCGTGTCGCGCTTTTCAGCGGGAGCCTTTATTGGGTTTTTCCAGCAGAGATTTCTCAGTAGCAGGCCAGGTAAGAAAGGGGATGGGTTAGCATTGCTGCAGGACTATAGATTTTCTCAGGGCCCCATTATAAAAGCAACTGTAGGTACAAATCCATGATAATTGGACTGATATGGGAAAACAGGAGATCTCGTTATCGTGACTACTGTCGTCCTGGGCCTACGTACTGCTAGGTGTACTCTTATCTTTAACTGTGCGACGCTGTCTCGTACTACCAATGGGAGGTAGGTAGGTACTACACTAATTGCATCCATAGTTAAGACTAAGCTTTACATGACTTACGCATGTCTCTTTTGACGATAACTTGGTAAGATAGATTCAAAATCAATTTACTTTTTAAATATATAAATTCCCTCATTTACCAACTTACTCCGACTTTTCAAAAAGCACAAATTAATTATTACCTACACGCTAAACTGAAAAAAGTTTCAACCCTTTCAAAAGTTTCAACAGCTTCAGTTTTTCCTAAAAATAAATCACTGAAAAGCATTTGTCGCAACAATTCAAAGTTTTCACAAGCGATAACCGATTACATAACAATCAGTATCGTTGTTCCAACCATGTAATTCTCGAGTGTAGATAATGTGTGTGACCGTGAATCGTATGTATGACGCATCCATAAAAGTAACGCAGGAAAAGTATGAATTTAACCGATTTAAAGTTACTATCCCTTACCAAAGCCTTCGCCTTCTTTTACCTTTATGCTGTGACGAAACACCAGCTTGAGTTGAGTACAAAAAATTATGAAATAGACGTTAATTAATCGCCGTAAAACAATCGGTAACAAGGTAATTTAAACAGTGGTGAAAGTATTAAAATATAGAATCTTTTTGTTGATTTATATACCTACGTTATAGAGTTACATTACATTCACTGATTTTTTAGTAGGCTTCAGTTAGAAGGAAAATTGTACCTACACTTCAATGTAAATAAGAAGTGTAGGTACCACTAAAAGTTTTTATTAAAATATTTTTCCTTAGAATTTTCCAATTAACAATATGAATATAATGAAAAACATTATTGCTAGTAATGAATGGATTTGTCTGGTAGAAGTTGATACGCGTCTCGGGCTCTCGGCTCGAGTGGCTCTGACGTCAGAACGTTTGTTTGTTTACCGTGTCGGATGCTCGTCTTGTAAACTTCCAATCGTATTGTGGCCGATACGATAATACATTGGCAAAACTGCGGATAGTCCGCTCCGTTACTATTTTTAAGGCATTACAAAAAGCTTTGGTGAATTGACGTCAAGTTTTGGGACTGGTGTCTTGTTGTTTCAAAAGCCAACTTACATTTGAATTGATTTCTCCACATTTATTAATAGCACCATTTAAATTAACATCTAATTTACATTATTTAATAGTGTAAAGTCGACATTGTCTTTCGCCACAATAAAGTTTCTAAAGATTTATTTATATTTCGTTAAGAAAATAAAACTGGCAAATGAAGCCAAGGAATACCGAGTCCAAATTTTCATAATACCAAATAAAATCTTTGTTCCCTCAAGATCGGAGGCGAGCTCGTAGGCATTCCGGAAATTTTCATATTTACTGTTACAAATATGCAGGTACGAAACATTTACAATATAAATATAATATCAAAACGGAGAATTTCTTTATGAAGATCGGATCGAGAGTCGAGAGTAAAGTATGCGCCGCCTGCCTTCGCGACGAGCTGTCCTTCTCTTTACTTTATAAATCCTATCTTTACCTACCTACATTCCAGCTATATTTATATCAAAAACTTCCCCTTACACCCACATTTCAATCTCCTTATTCTTCACTCTAGTTTTCTAGCTGAAAAACAAACTAGGTCGATGCGTCTAATTAAATTATTCTCGCGAAATGTCATTTCCCAATAATAATGACTGCACCGGTAACACTGGCAAAAACTTGCAACTTAGTATATTGTACTGTCAATACGCCTTGACGCAACAAATTCGCATTGTCTCCGTCGCATACTTATTGAGAAATCGTCTTTATCAATGAGAAATTGACCTCTTTATAATCCAGAACGGGTTCTGCGAACAGTTTTACCAATCAAAAATATGCTCTACTACATATGTAGATAGATACCTCTTTGATTTTTATCTTCAGGCTATCACGCGTACATTTCCATATATCTATTTAGTACGTAATATTATCTATTCACAGTCAATAAGCCTACTTACCTAAGTGGTGGAGCGACACAACTCCACAAGTTGTATCAAGGATCTTCAATTAGGACAATTATTATTCAGCAGTGACTAATTCGAGCAGAGCGCTCGCGGTTGGCTGACAAAGGGCGCATCGTGGACGTGCAATAATTAAAATAATAAAGCATGGCTGTTCATTGTGCTGATATGACAAGTGCCCGCAATAAGTGGGACCCTCGCTACGCCGCGGTGGGGTCGACTCTTGATCATATTTAAACGGGACTACGGGGCCTATCTATTTCATACGTGCGATTTTTACTGTAGTGCAATATTAGCACTGTTTGCGATTTTATTTATATGAATGAACTCGTGTGCTGCAGTCTATTGTTATGACATGAATGATAATACTACTTATAACAAAAAAATGTCCATTGTAGAAATAGGAAAGTGCCAGGGGAAGCTATTATTAACAATTTATTGGAATAGACCCTATGGCGAAACCAGCAAGGAACATAACTTCGATAAATTCATAATAAGACGATGAATCAAGAACAGAACTAGGGTAAACTCAGGAACATTTATAACATATCCGAGTGGGCGGTACAAAAGGCACACGCTGTATTTATAGACAATGCCCACAAAGTAGGTACGTAAGTACGTATAATATTAGTCACATCGAGGTAAAAGACAAAACTGTTGGGACACAACCCGAGCATATAATAGTTAGGCATAAGAAACCTTTGCGAAGCAGATGTTTATACATAGTTTTATCAACCGCTCTACCTATTACAGCAATATTATAAAAATGAATAATATAATGCAAGAGCAAATATTTACAGACTTTCAAATTTTCGCTGAATGGCGATATTGGACAGACATTGATTGAATGTGAATGCCACTTAGTAACTTTTTCAATTCAGTTTTCAAATGCATTTACTTTCATAATTCTATCCGCCTCGTTTGTAAGTGTAACTTTCAGGCTTAAATCTCGGAATAATATTTCAGTGAGCATAGTTATGCCCAAAACCATGAGCAGGGGGGCTCTTCTATAACGTTATATACACATCATGCGGCTATATACAATTGTTTTGTACATATGTGTTGCACGCGATTCCTGAAACAGGAATGCATTTACCATCAACAATGGAATAATTCCGGTAATTTAATGCTGAGTGGCCCTTCCATATCGCGTGTGCCTTTTAAAATCTATAAAAGCGCCTCTGTTTCGTGGCAGCACGAGTTTTTCCTAATATTTGCCTATTATCCACATATGCAATCGCAACAATCACAGCTATTCTAGACCTTGTTTCGCTAATTATTAATTTCCAAAAAGACTAAAGAAAAATGTGGACTTGTAAATAAAACGGGAAACTACATGAAAAATTAAAATGATCAAAGGACAATTAAACTTTTACGACGACAATAAAATAAAATACAATTAATGTAATGTAAAGTAGTAAATACGTAAATTATATTGTCATCAAATTAAGTTATAGTAGGCCTGTTGCGTGGTTTTATCAAGGGGCAAACTCTGGTACATTTTTGTCAAGGAGCTTTTCCTAGAATTTTCGTCGTTGGCTTTGAATATATTCAGAAGTCACTGGTACTGTTGCTATCCACGGTATAAAGAGTATACAATAAAGAGTAGTAACTATCAATTAATAGTTAAACGAAACAAATGTTGGTTCTCATTCAAGTTTGTGGTTTAAATCCCGCTAACGGTATTTCGTTTGACTACTCCACTAGCAATTGGACACATCAAATTAACTTCATATAGGTAGATTTGAAATGTAGAGATATGTTTTCGGAATCAGATTACCCAGGGCTGCCAATTATAGAATTTCCTGAAACTAGTTAAAGGGATTTCTATTTAATTAGCTGCTAGGAGTGTAAAGCTAACCTATAATAACGTTATTACAATCTAAATGTTACATCTGGTTATTAACACTATCATAATCGAATCAAAAGCTTGTAGGCACCGGAAGAACTACATATGTGCAGTTCCGTAAATCCGTAGTTAACATCGTTTTATCTCTCTTCTGTATTCGAGCGCGCGGAAAATAATAAAAAACAAAATCATGAATCGTTATGGGAACAAAAACGTTTACAAAGGTGGTAGCCCTAGTTGCTGGGGTGTGCGATGTGGGGGTGGGGGGCCACCTGTGAGCGTACCGTCCAACGGTCGAGGGTTGCGCGCCAAAGTATGTTAATTAATTTTCGGTTGACCGTCCAGTGCTCTACGGGTTTGCTCAAATCGGCCCACCGTGCGGTTTTCGTATATTTTGTTTTCAGGAAAGGTCAGTCATGTTATCCAACAATATTGTTAATACGGTCAATGGAGTTACGGGATATGTGTTGGTAATAAATTAATGAGTTGCCAATTAACGGATTATGTTTGTTTCATTAAATAATTTTGTGTTCAAATGATATTCAAAGTATCCAGTTACACATAACCACGTTAAATTATCGCCTACAAACAACTCGTTGACAAAATATGCGTGAAGTTCACACATAATCTTCGATTTTACCGTCGTCTGAGTTCAATTAATTATTCAATAGCGTAAACCGCTTGGAAGTGGGGCAAGGGGTTTTTATTCATTCCTATTCGGAATATTAAAGTGGGATGGGATGATTAATGATTCAGCACGATTATTATGTTTATTAAAATGTGCGCGTGCGGTGGTACAATCAAGCCGCATCACAAAGATGTTTACTGGTCGGCGTGAATGTTTACAAACGCGACGTGGACGACACAAAGGCGTAGTGCCTGGTCCACGTGGCGCGTGCACTATGCACTGTGTATGGAGTACACCTCAAGTCGTCATTACGTCGTGCACAGACCGCAGAATGCCATACAATGCTGTAACCATCTATCCGCCCAACCGTGTCTGCGCGACTCCGCAGCCACTGCGTCAGACGGTCAGCAATATCGCAGATCGACTCATACGGAAACGTCAAACGTTATACAACCTCATGAAAAATGTTTTGCTGCTTTGCATGGATTGCGATTTACCTACGTATGATAATATAATGTGCAGTGTTTTCAATTACTTCGAAATAAAGTCGGCCTAGCTTATGTATGTCACACATAATGACGAATATGTTCATTGATATTTGGACTTAATGGTAGATGCGAAGTACTTTGTCACAAGATAAAGACGATGAAGCGACCAATCAAATGCCCAATATACTTTTTGGCACTCCTGACCCTGGCAACAGATCGGGAACGGGCTGGTATTTGGTTGACTGCAAAAAAATAATGATTCACCGATAGTGATTCAACTTTCCAAGTCATGAATTTGGAGGCAACAATATCCTCGCAAATATTTAAAAAAACTTCTGAGCTTCCGTCTGTCAAAGAGAATTAAGATACACATGAAAATTAAATCATTAAAGCGTTAAATTTTGTAATGATCGATGCCAATTTTTTAGATTTCAAAGTAACCAAATCTACGAAGATGATCAAGAGATCTCACCTCTGAGTCATGTAGCCGCTGCTCGCCAGCCAACACCGAATAATACTAATACAAAGCATAGGTATTTATGTGGATTGCTACGCCAATTTAGACTTTGATTCAATACGACAACAGATCGCAAGTGAGCGTAGTAGAAGTGAATCATCGTACTCGCTCCGCCAGCTGCGAATTTAAAGACTCAGATTGCAAGTTCTCAGCGAATGTCTTGAGTCGTCTTGCAACATTATCTGTTAACACTAAACATTATCACATTTTATGTGTACGTGCGGAATAAGCCTCGTGTCGTCGCAAAAAATCTGCATAAGTCGTCACAGAATCTGTTTCTGTTCACGCGAGGCGAAATTTTTGTTACCCTCACGAAATCGCTTTTCATGTCAACCCGCCGCGTTTCTACTGTATAATGTATTTAGAAAAAGTTTGTATGTTTTTCTATTGATATGTGAGCAACCGCGATTCGTTGTTTTCCAGTTTGTCAATGAAGATAAATAAGTCACTTGATACTTTATCCATTTTCTGGGCACACTATAAAAGTGTTTCCACCAAGACCACCAGGGATTGGAATTCGTAATTCGAATCGAAAAAAGAAAAGAAATATCAATACTGACATGACTTCCCATAATATCAGGATAAAAGCACAAAAAGATAATGAGTTCCTAACTTATAGGCAGTTATAGGACCTAAAGCAAAAAGGCCGAAAAGCGATAATCCATTAGCAGTCTCTTTTGCTTGAGTCTCATAAAACGATACAGTTTCGGACCAATACCCAGGATGAACACGTTCGATAAAATCCTAGAACAGCTATTACTACTGTAAACAGCTATTTATGTTCAAGTGTCACGTAAAATGTTGAAGACATATGCGAAGGGCTTCGTTACAAGTATTTTTTATTTTGAATTCGCAAACATAAACATCCCTTTTACATTAATCGATCCTATAATAGTATATGTTATTATTTGATCGTGGGAAAAGGAGAGAAGTTACTGTTTTACTATTTACCCTTTAGAAATATGCACGAGGTTCTTTAGCCTTTGTTATGCAGTTTATATAATCTAATGAGTAAATATAATTAGCGAAACGGGTTTGTTTACATAAGGCACATGTGAGCAATAAAATATGCATAAATTATGGGCAAGTTTCACAGTCTACTGAATTAAAATCATAAGTATTATCCTAGATTACTTAATGGTTATTATTTACATTCAAGAGACTTGAGGATTTAAAAAAAAAGTAGAGGCTCTTTAGAATGCCACACTTGAAGTCAAATAAGGAAAGAAAGGAGTTACAGGAGATAATTTGGCAATTATCGAAACAAGAGAAGCCAAAGAAATTTCTTTTGCTCACATGAACACATCAACCGTTTTCAACGACACGCGACGTATCATGTTGTAACAAAATTAGTCAATCCCTTTACAAAAAATGAGATCCTTCCCAAAAAGTTGGAAGCCCCAGTACCAGCGAAAAAATGTAGGCAAATGACTACCATGAAGCATACAATCTAATTGGTTTTGGGTCCTCTGAATTTGACCCTTCTTGAACATATCCAATAAAGCGAGCGGGATATTACTCAAATATGATATAGATGGCCTGGTAACAAAGAGATACTTATGAAATTAAGGCGATAAATCAGCGTGGTCTGAGCGAGGCGGGCCATGAATGAGCACAGGAACAACGACTTAGGTATATGTAAATAATGTCGTATGCCGACGCCCGACGGCCGCTCGCCTGAATATAAAGTAATATGTCACAGGACATTACATGCCAGTGATCGAGTGCTAATAGTCTTAGGGACTTCCACGACATGTTTATAATTGATAAACTGCAAGTCTGCAACGAACAAGACGATGTTCATCGAAAGAAAGTTGTACACTTTCAAGTTGACCAGTGTTTGGTTATAAAAGGTGAATGGTACTGAGACGATTGGTTTTGCAAAACGGATGTTCAAATTACTTTTCGTATGGCGTAAATGAGAGGCGTCAGCGCGTAACGTGGCCGCAACCGGCAGAGATAACAACTCACTGTAGTCTGTAACAGCCACAGAAGCGTTAAGCGATAAATGTATGGCTTGAGAATAAGTTATTTCATACACTAGCCATTTAGTCGTTTAGACTACATCTCTATTTTAGAGAAGTAGTCTAAACGACTAAATGGCGTTGAATGTTCTCCGGTGCATTAGTTTTCCTAATTGAGGTAAATTGTAATGAGTTTTTTCAATTGTTGTGTGTGTTGATGGGGTCATTATGCTGATTACTATTTTGTAAAGATTTTTACTTTGTCTTGTTTGTTTTGCAGTAAGTATTATTGAATAGGGTTGACTTAACAAGAGCATATCGTCGTTGCGACTTTAAGACCTCTTATGTGTCACTTTTAGCAAAATCGCTTTTTTAAGCCAGCTGTGTATACTTTTTTCAGCACTATCGAATGCAAAAACTCTTATGTATATACGGAGATTCTATCGTTGTATTTTTACTAATAACAAGATCGCCAATGTGTCTGCTAAACAAAAGTTGGTACTTAAAATGTCTTATGTGTCAATTTATACATACGAGATTTTAGTTACGAATCATACCCGTTGTTTTTGCGACTATTATTAAAACAAAATATCTTATGTGCATCAGGACGACTTAGACAGAATGTTTGTAAACACGATTTACTACCCATAGACCAATATAGCACGGAGACGAGCGAAATAGATAAATCATACGATTATTCTCCAATCTTAGACGATAGATGGAGCTAGGTATTCGTAATAATTTATTTCGCCAGTCAGTGCGGGTGTATTGCAGATTGCAGGTCGGTACCTGTTTTCCGTTGTGTAAAACGAAAATTTACTAAGTTTGCGAGTGTAAAACTATAAAAATGAGTAAAAACCTATGTCCAAGTGAGATTGAGTTATTAGTGAATCAGCAAAATACAGGCGATTCCGAACCCACTGTTTTTTATGATTTTGGGGAAAACTCAAGGGTGGAGCGCTGTTCTAGTGGTTCCCTTATTTCGCCAGAAGATTTAGGCCTGATATCGTCAGGTTTAAATAGTCAAGATGATGTTTTGGAAGTTTTATCTGATCAAAGCATCAGTATACTCCATCCCGTGGAAGATCATCGTGTTGCGGCCGAAAATACGGAAACTTGGTCTGATAATAGCATCAGCATACTCCATTCTACTGAAGTCTCGGGAATTGCATCTGAATCAAGGCAAGTGGTATCACAAATACCTATTTTTGAAAATTTGAGCGATAATAGTGATGATGACCCAGATTGGGTTCCATCGATTACACGAAGGAGGAGGAATCTTTATCCGTTGTCGAGCCAGGTTGAAGAACGTTTGGACATGGATGGAAATATCAGGTCTTTGACTGTGCAAGATTTACGGAGGAACAGAAATTTATTTTCAAGAAATCGCAGGATTTTGCCTTCTCTGGAGAGTGAGAGTGATAACAGTGACGATGATGACAATATTAGTGGAGTAGCATTGGCCGAGAATGTAGATGATAGTAATTCTGTCTCTGTAGCAAGGCCCCTTCCGTGCACTGTTAAACTGAATCAAAAAGCCCGTGTTGCCGGTAAATCGTATCTTGGGTATAAAAAGTTAGCTGGCAAATGGACAGCGTGTGTGGAGAGGCCTGAAAGAATTATTAAACCGCGTTGCTTGCACACATCTGTTGCTCCTAAGTCTAAAAATTCTTTTCTTTGTGCTCTTGTATCAAACGAAGAACGTGAAGAGATCCATAATAAATTTTGGAAGCTTAAAACTTGGCCAGAGAAAATAGCGTTTATAAAAGCTTCAGCAGTCAGAAGATGTATAAGACGACGACGTACTGTATCTCAACCAAGTCGTACAAACAAAAAAGGAAGTGGCCACGATATCTTTATCAATAAATTGGACGCAGAATGTACTAGAGTGAGAGTGTGTAAGTTATTTTTTCTGAATACACTTTGCATTGGCGAAGACAGTTTTCGTCGCTGGACTAGAGAAGTTGATGTTGTCGAGGAGAATATCGATGAGCAAACTCATGAAAATATTGCACCACGTTCTGATATTATAGCTAGGCCAAGAAAGAACATTGAATTGAGAAGAATTGTGAAATCATGGCTGGATATTTTACCAAAAGTGCCAAGCCATTATTGTCGTTCAAGCTCAAAAAAAAGTTATGTTGAATCAACTTTTCGATCTGAACTCCACATGCATCAGGTTTTTAAGGAGTGGTGTAACACAAACAACTACAAGTCTGCCTCGAGAAAGACATTTTTGAAGGTTCTTGCAGAAGAAAATATTGGCATTCATCACCCCCGTAAAGATCAGTGCGACACGTGTTGTAGTTATAAAGCCGGGAACATTTCCAAAGAAGAATATGATAGCCATATTGCGAAAAAAAATGAAGCCCGTGAAGCCAAAATAAATGCTGTAGCTAGTGCAAACGATAAAGTTGTTGTTATAACAGTCGACGTTCAAAGTGTTTTGCTTGCCCCAAAGCTATTGGCCAGTGCTTTATACTACAAATTGAAGTTACAATGCCATAACTTCACGGTTTATAACGTGCTATCTAAGGATGTAACAATTTACTTTTGGCACGAAGCCGATGGTAATGTTACTGCTAATGAATTCACATCTTGTCTTATAGACTTCTGTCAAAACCTGCCATCCTCAATAGAGCAGATTATTATTATTTCTGATGGATGTGGACACCAAAACCGGAACCGAATTTTGTCAAGTGCCCTAAGCGATTTGGCACAACGAAAGAAAATTTGCATCGAACAACTTTACTTGGAAAAAGGGCATACAATGATGGAAGTAGACAGTGTTCACTCCACTATAGAGCAATACATAAAGCCACCAATATTCGCTCCCAGTGATTATATCATTCGGATGAGACAAGCTCGTCCAAAAAAGCCCTATGATGTTAAATCCATTCACCATGATTTCTTCCTAAATTTCGAAGAACTGGAATCGAACCTGAAATCCATTCGACCAGGTAAAAAGAAGGGAGATCCAGTCGTGGTGGACATTAGGGGACTTAAGTATTTATCTGATGGATCCATATTCTATAGGTTGAGACATGTCGATGAGTGGTCTGTACTTCCACAGCGAAGAAATAATCAAAGAAATGGCCTAGTATTTCCAAACCGATTATATTTTAGTCCATTAAAAATTACTGAGAGTAAGTATAAGCACTTACAGGAACTGAAAATGGTAATAGATCAGGACTACCATCCCTTTTATACGACATTACAATTTAATCCGGGTACTTAATGAACCATTATAAGATTTATAAAGTTAAATATAGAAATATTGTTAATTTGATTTGGTAAACTTTTGATTTAAAGTGCTATTAACTTAATTATAACCTAACTTGTCTTATTTTTAGAAATATATTTTTTTTTCTACAACATTAATAGTTTTTTATTTGAAATTATTGTAGGCATTTTAGTTCATAACCTCTCATGTGATCAGGAAGCGCAATCGAAATCTCTTATGTGTTAACTGAAATTGTTTTTATTTTTTTTTACTGTTACTCCTTTTTTTTTAAACAAATCATAGTAAAGTAGAAAGCAGGAGACCACGTGACTGATACCTGTATTTTTTGTTGCAGTAAGATTCTTTATATTTTTTTCAGTGGACAGTTTTTATCGATTATCTTGCAAAAGTGATTTTTACACATAAGAGATCTTAAAGTCGCAACGACGATATACGTGTTCTGGTAAGTATTGGTTAATATTATAAACGTTACCCATTAATAAAAATTAACTATTGAGAGCAATGTTTAGACACATTTTTTCCCGCTCAGTTATTCTATTGTTCATTTGTTTTTTCTAGTCAATGGTCAGTATCGGTGATCTGAAGTAATCGACATGATAGTTGAGCTGCCACACTACAACGGATATGTAGGTCTGCTACGTGCGTACTCTTGCCTTGCTATACAAATAGTTAATATTGAGTTGTAAAGTGTTGCAGAAACCGCGCATGCAACATAATATACTCAGGCATATATGCAAATGATCGAATCTTCAAAGTTTCAAACATATCCGTATACTAAATTGTAATAACAATTCCTGATCCGTTGACGTATAATTTCGCCCAATAAATCGCCAAGAAAGCCCCAGCTATGCATTATTATTCAATAATATGCATGTCTCTACATAAGCGAAAAATTCTAAAAACTCAACCCGTTCAATATATTTTGATCTTTAATATTCCCTGTCCGTACAGTGCTCAAACGTGACCTGAACTCTTTCCTATTGTGGTTCAATATCAACGACGACGTCAAAAACAATGAATTCATGACCAACTTCCAACAGAGTGCGTGAGTTTGGAACGCCCGCCATCTGAATATTGAGTAATAGTTTAATGTACATATTAAAGCTTCGAAGTGCGTCTAATATACGTACGAACCCAGCTAGAAATGTATCTACAAATATTAGTTAGACATCTAGATAGATCGTGTTTGTTTCATTATGCCGCAGTCTCGCGTATGTGTGGGGACCTAATGAAGGGAATCTGAGAGCTTCAGCGAGATCAAGGTGCGCTGATAATCGAATTAATTTGAACTGCACTGAAGCCAGCTATGTTGCCGACAGAGGGCTTAACTAAGTTTATGAGTATGCTAGGTACGCTCTTAACGCAACAAGTTTGTTGGGAACATCTTGAGTGCTTTGAAATCGGTTAAGCCATATAGAACCGTTGAACTGTTGTGTTCAATAGTTTGGCTGGTTTGGCGCTCTTCACTATGTGAAGTCGAGCGTCAAGAGAGATACTGTGTTTCTCTAATTCTTGGTGTATAGGGTCGTAAAGTGATTATAGCCGGTGCAATTAGTACTAACGGTTGTGGTGGCAAGCCCAGCTGCGTTGTGATGGCGGGAGACAATTGCTACTGACAATTCGCGAGGGTTCAATGACCACTCGGACGATGCAAGCAAGACGCGCTCAAACACGACGATTTTCTTCTAGAAAGTTTAGCGTTGTCGACGTGGAACATCTATGTTTTAGCAGATTCCTCTAGACACTTTATTGATAAGCGGGAAATTACATTTAACTTTTGTTTTTTTCCTGCGGCGATGTGAATAGGCAAGTAGGTAGTTTCAACGTGATATGACGTTCTTTGTTCGTCAGTTGTTGATGAATCACATGTCCAAGCCGCACTACTTCAACGATATATTGCGGAGTTGAAGAAATAAAACTTAATTTATAAAACATCAATAACAGGAAATTAATTTATAGTGTAAATCACATGCCTTTATGTTATAACCATAGACGGGCAGGCCAGCATTGTGTCCGTTTACGATTCTCACAGTAATTATAGTCGCCATAGTAAATCAGCGCAATAATATTTCTCGACGGTATCAGGTATAATTGGATCGCAATGCGAGTAGCATCTATGCGGAAGAACGGGAGCAACATCTCTCGTTACATTCTGTGTCTTATTCCGAGAACACCATGGGAATACATCGGCGTACTTGAAACAACATAAATGGCAACCAGCACATAAAACTCATTGTTCACAGCTTTCATATAAACTATCTTTTAAATTAATGTCCGCACAAATTTTCCTAATTATAGTCTTGGAAATAAGAAAATAGACATAAAAATATTTGCTCAACTCTTTCACATACACGGAGGTAGAGACGATTCTTATCTTATGAAAAAGTAACTGCAATAAGCTATTAGATTTTAATTAGCACCCAGTTCATCAAGTTGTGTCAGATTGGGAAGACGTATTTTCCTCTTCCATCATGAGGAAACGAAACAAAAACAAAAGCCTGTCATGATCCAACTTACAAAGCAAAGCACACCAAAATATTTCCATTAAAATCGACAGAGCACATGAGTTTAAGTGAAAAACTTCGGGAACAAAGGCTGGCGTGGTCGGCTCACTATTTAGTATGCATTTGGAAAGGAGTTGAGGCGAGAGCAATAAGTTTGAGCCCGCGATTTGCATAGATTGTGGCGGCGCGGCAGCGCGGCGCGGGCGCGTGTTTGGTGATTTACTTGCGCGGCCGCGTGGGCGACGGCAAGATAACACCTGCACTGCTATTATGATGACACCTCGGCGAACTGAACCGTAGTAGCACGAATGTTACAAAAACTGTTTAGATTATGTTAAAAAAGCTAGCCTCAAGTTAGTTTTGTCTTCAATCCAATTTTTTGCTGAACATTTGATATTTCCTCAACATTATTTAAATGTGGTGTAGTTTTGTTGTTGATCAGTTGGCAGTACATTTATTTCAAGCTTTAGTAGGTGTATAACTATCAATTCCATGTCATAGGTCTAAGAAATAGCTATTTATTAAGTCCATAAACGACAACGCCCGAAATAGTATGCGACTTTGCCCCTTATTGTACATGAATACCTAAAACATATTTCATGACTACTAACTTCTAAAATGAATTTAATTGGTAAATAAATATTTTAGATGATCGGACACTGGTAACACCAGTGTAAACCAGATTCCATTAAACTCTACCAAGGAGACTACTAAACGCGTAAAAAGTATAGAATTTCTTTAATTTCTCTACATTCATCAATTCCCAAAGGAATTTAAAACAAAATTAAAGTAGAGTCAGGAGAAGAAGTCTGCAACTTTATTAATTTTTATTTCCGTAGATTGGACCGCTGCTGCACGCTTTGGCCATTTTCTTTTCCATTTCTGACGTTGAAAACAACCATGTTTTAAGAAAAGTACAACACAAATTAATCCATATAAGGGAAACCTCGCACAAAAACTAGTTGCGTATATTAAGAAAAACAATAGTAACTCATAATCATAAGTGGTAGCTGTCTTGTAGGCTCAGCTCGACTGTATGGCGCGCCGAGAAGCCTGCTTGTGGTTAAATTACACTCATTTACCGCAGCAACAACGTCCGTGGCATGTGCAAAATGTTGCCAGCGACGATTAGCAGAATTCCTGCCTTGCAATAGAACATATAAATGCTAAAAAACAAGGCCCTTGCGACACACATATGTACTTAATGACTGGATAGGTTAGTTGTTTTGTTGATTTACCATTTACGTTCGTCATTCCCTTGTGTGATGCATCAACCACCTACCGAGATAATGTTCTGCCATTCTGTCAGTTTTATTTACCTGTATAGATGATTGAGTAAGAATTTTAATTAGCTATAGCCAAAGTATTAGAAATAATAGGCATAGTCTGTTGTTAGTTGATTTAATGATTTGCAGTTGCCATGTTACACAATAAGTTCGCTAATGGAATTGATAGCAGTAATTAGAGAATGAGCGGCTGCGACAGCCTGCGGCACGATCCATGGAGTTTCGACACAGACAATCGCTGGCGCTTTATAATAACCCGCATAGTATGCGGTGCAATTGTTGCATTCGACATTCGTAGCGCATTGACGATGGCTAATTTTATCTTTAACACCCGCGTGTTTTAGCGACGGCAAGTTTCACTTATTTATTTTTAAATCACGGCTCATTGATTTATTTGTGAGTATCAAGCAGCCAGACGCTTTTAAATATAAAAAATGTTTCTGAAGCCCTTGAAAGAATAATTAGCATGACTGCGTGAAAATTAACGGGTTCAACTTTCCTTGTTCTTGTAAACATGTAGTGTGAGCGATATAACGATAACCACAGTTAATTTAACAAATGGGTTACATGATTGAATGTTAGTTGGCTGATGAAGGTCGTGAAACAAAGTTCAGGTTTTGTGGTCGACGTCCGCAGAATACAATAAAGATGTCGTCACAACTTCACAAGTTTAGTGAGCATGGAGCCACGGACGTCATAAACGTTATAACACTGTATCACTCTATTCTTACCTATAAATAATGTTCATATTCAATGAACTGCGTGTCTAATTATTCGTATACCATCGTGATTACAATAGCGGCTCTACGTAAACTGAAAATGACGATATGTTTCTATTATTGCTATAAGTTTTCTAAAAACTAAAAAGTCGAATCTAAAAAGTCGGGTTTCCATAGGTCTACGCAGTTTTCGTGAATTGAATACTTAGGTAAATACTGAAAACATTGAAAAGAAAAACAAATAAAATAACCTAGAATATATGGAACATCTGTTAACTAGATATATTTTAATGAGTTTAAAAAGCTATGTTTATATTTTTGGGTGGTTCTGTTCAAAGTTGATGGTAAATGTAATTTTATTTAACATTCATAATTCATTAAACGACGGTTCCGTGCTTTTACATTAAACCATGTTATGAGAAACTAAGAAACCATTAATGAATTAGATAACCATCATTCTTTTAATAACCACATTTAAAATCATCAATCGCTACATATAATTAACCGTGTTTCTAATTGCAGTAATTGATGACTATCACGTTATATAGATCTATACTTCACCAAGACTTTTAAATCAACTCATGCGCAGATTACACGGATGATTAGGCACCCGTCAGCTATCTAGAACACTACTGATAAAGCTGAATAAGAATCATTTTCATAAACGTGAAAAGGATTTATTTAAAATAATGCCATTGAACTCATAAATCTTAATTCTCTGTCAAATGTCGGAGAGTCTATTGCAGTTCCCAGAAGTATGACTAAACAAATATTTTGAGAATTCCAATGTGCTTGAATATTCTTCAATCGATTAAGAATTCTATAAGCTCAAGTATCCGACGGAACTTATTAATCTCAGCATTGATCACAGTCCTGTGCGAGGACTTTATGTGCTCATTTATCGTTCTTACGTATAAGTGTTTTTATTTTATCATTCTCATAGGATTTAAATCCAAATTCTTACAGATTTATGTGTCTACATTCGGAGGAAACTATTTTAATTAGGCTCTTTTTCTGTCCATAATATTTGATAATGACTGCTAGAAGAGGTTAAAAACCTAGTTCTCTAAATAAAACGTTCTCGTCGCTTCTAAATAGCATTCAGAAGATTTTATTTTACGCATTTCCATTTTTATGGTCGTGCAAACACGAACCGTCAATCCACACCCTTACGTATAACTGTAAAGGCGTCGCGCCGGTCATGGGCACTGTGCCAGCAACAACGGTGTTTCTCATCGCTTCCGAATGAGTGTCGCTCGACCACTTGTCATTCAACAGCCGCCGATAATTGGGGTGTTTACCTAATGATCATTAAAAATCGAATAGATCCGCGTTATGCAATCGATTAGAAGCCAGACACAGAATCGAATTAGGAATAAGCTGTTGAGTAAGTTCGGAATTGATTAATACAGTTTTTGTCTCTGTTTTTTATATCGATTGTAATAGTGATTTCCATTGCGCTATTTAAATAAGTTGTCGCAGAGTTCATACAGATTGTTCTGGTGCACTAGACATTGTAAGTAGGCCGAATCGATCACGCTTCGATTGGAGTATTGAGCTTTTGCTCCTACATAAAGCATCGTTAAAACTACTTGTTTGATCTTCAACCTCTGGCGGTATACACTACATGTAAATACTGAACATGGCTGCGTTTGTTACGTTCAATAATTACCTACAATATGTAAATTGTTAATGGTGGAGTTTAGAGAGCTTAAAAGCCCACAATCAAAAATTTACATATTTAACACACAATTACTGAGCGTAATCTCATAATTTGTCTACAGTTTGTTGGGTTTACTAAACGATATGCACATAAACAAGTTTTTACCAACGACAATACTAAAGTATTCTAAATGGTTACTCAATAAAAACATGTGCTCGCTACAACAATGAAACAGTAGCAGTACAAAACAAATTCGTGTCGATAAGGTTATTACTCGCTCATAAATATAGCAGTGACAAATAATGCTTAAGACACTTAAGCAGCTCGTATCAGCGCAGGGGACATGACGTAAGTACAAAGGGTGCAGGCGTCCAAGTTGTCAAACGAGAAGTTTTTATCGGGCGGCCTGTCGGCGTTGAATAGAAATGAGCCTTGAATAATGCATGTGTGGTGCGGCCCGCGTCCCGCACCTCTCCAAACTGATTTGTTGCAACCGACGTTGCAACAACGCGATCACGCTCATACACAGGTGTTTACGTTTATACCGAGCGATTGTACGCCTCCACTCCATGTGTTCCAACTCCGACCGACTCGCTGACACCGCATTATGTGATATTAGCAACGTTGTTTTACGATTCTAAACCGACTGTGAGAACATTACTGTATTCTATACCAACTTGATAAAAGGATATTAATAAGCATGACCTACGTTGCACTATACAGTGTGATGTAGTTAGGTTCTATGAATCACAATTCTATTACGTAAAACAATGTTTCGTCAAGTTGAGCGTGTAATAATCCTTCGAAACTAAACTGTTAACGCTAGCGGCAAATAGAAAAACGTGGAAGAAAATTTTCCGTTTTATAGCTAATCAAAAAACTGCATCAGTAGGTTATACTCAGCTTAGTGTTAAAGCGTAGGTTTGTAGTGTATGAGCTTGTGAAACACAGATACTTAGCCAAGCGCCCCGAGGCTGGTTTCACTTCCTAAACCCATTGATGCGGCATCAGATATTTATCTTTTTCATGCAATATAGTAATACAAGAATTAAATTCTGTTACAGGCTTGTTGTTACGTAGGCAGAGTAATGGTTGACTATTGAGTGTTACAGCTACTGTCACAGTACATTTCCGCAAAGCAAAATATTACTTATTGTTAATGCTAAGTTTAGTTGCTGATAATTAAACGGGTGTAAGTCGGAGAGCTGGTACATAGAAAGAACGGTACATTAACTAGCTGCGTTCAAAGCGGGAATGAAGCGAGCCATTTGTGGCCGTGGTGAGGTTCTGGTTTGCTTCGCCAAGATGGCTGTGTTATAAGTCGTAGAACGCAGCCCAGTACACATTTTTGCGCAGTTACTTCCATTCTTAGCTAGAAACTAACTGGCTCTTTGATTTACTGCGAATTTACATAACACATGGCAGTGAAAATAGAGAGATGAATTTGCAGAAATAACGTGAAAAAACCGGCCAAGTGCGTGTCGGACTACGCACAATGAAGAGATCCGTAGATGGGATGAATTTATCCCAAGAATAAACTTAACATTGTAGTTGAAAAACATGTTCTTCCATGTATTCCAACTGCAAATGTAAGTTTGTACGCACAATATTGAGTTTTCCTGTAATCTATGAGTAAAGAACCATTCTCTAAATTTTTTTCCACATCTTAGGCTTGGTATTTTCGGAGATAAGGGGGAAACAAGCCCTTTCATTTAATATGTCACAGGGTACAGTTAGTAAAACTTAATTTTTTTCTTGTTTGCCCCCAAAAAGTTACCCCAAATTCAAAATTAATTTATTTACGTTTTGCGATCATGTTTGGGTCACAGCAATACTATATGTGTACCAAATTTCAACTTAATCGGTCCATTAGATTCGGAGCAAGTTGGCTGTGACCGACGGACAGGCAGATAGCCACACGAGTGATCCTATAAGGGTTCCGTTTTTTCCTTTTGGGGTACGGAACCCTAATTATATGATATTAAAGATTAGAAAGTCATAACAGAATTATAACACATTATAACCGCCTATTCAACTATTCATAATGGAGTAACATTAAATCTAGGTAATGCAAAATGATAAGTCCATCCGCAACGGTATCGGATATATCAAATTCAAGATTTTTATCTGCACAGACATAGAAAGTTTCAGTTAAAAGGAAAGCTGCGCAGGCACCTCATTAATTTGTGCCTAAGTCCTAATAACTGTATGACTATGATTGTACATTTCTGTTATATTATATTTAATATGTTAGTGATGAGGAGTTTTTAACTGTAGAAGTTTCCTCCACGTGAACGGACTAAACAGGTGAACGCTAAAATACTAAGGTACCTATTAATAAAATTATTATAAGTACATGTGGCAGCATCTACATCGCCACATGCGAACTACGCATCAAAGATCTGACGTCACACAACATCCTGACGTCACTCGAAATCCTGCATCGTGCAATCAGAGTTTACCGCGAGGTGGACATAATACAAGCTCCCGACTTCAACCTCTGGGCAGTTGCCCGCCAGACTCGACACCCCTCTGGTTGGAGGATCCTCCCTTTTCTATGGTGGATGAGTGAACTTTACACCATTACATTTAGGGGTATGAGGAACAGCTCATACCCCTAAATACATAAATAGTCGGTTCTGCAGTGGTGGCCCAGTGGTAACGGCCGCGACTTATACGAGATGTACGTCATAGGTTTGAACCCAGACAGGCGCTTTACTTTGTGTTAATTATTTCATCACCACTGCTCTCAAAACGGTGAAGGAAAATATCGTGAGGAAATCGGCATGTCCTCTAACAAAAATTTGAAAAAAGACATGTGACATCTATCAACCCGCACTGGGCCCGCGTGGTGGATTACATCCCACTCCCTCTCACCGATAGGAGGCCTGCGTCCCAGAAATGGAAACATTATAGGCTGATTATGTTATGATAGACTCGTTATTTACAGTCTATTGAAAAAAGACGTGGAAATGATACAATGATTCATTACTTCACTCAATTGCTTTCAGTTAAGTATTGTTACATTAGTTTCTGCTCGCCACATTAACTTTCGCGTGGGCTACATTAATAAAGGCTGACATTTATTTGATTCTTTATTTCTCAGCTCGTGATGAAATGTATCTGGTTTCCGTTTTCAGACTACTTCAATAAAATCAAAACGAAGCGACGCGTATAAATAAACAGGCGAACATTCTGAAAGGACTTCTCCATTTTGGTCTATTCTGAAAGTTATTTTTATAATGTTTCACTATGTTTTAATTGTAGTTGGATCACTTTGTGACCAGCCGGTCTATTGTGTAAAAACTCATCTACTCATCAAATCACTGTGATAACTTGGGTCAGTGACACCTCGGCCCGAGGCAACTCAACCCAAATATTAATACCAGATACTACGTCGTCAAAACGCCTAAAAAAGAGGCGTGTACCGTCGGCATGAAAATATTGATGATTTTTTTTAATTAGGCGAAGTGGGCTGTCATTTTACCTGATGCTCGGTAATGACACTTTTAACATGAAGAAGTGAGATTTTTACAGAATATATCGGCTGATTTTGTTTTAGGGCTCTTTTCGGCGTAAAAGATAGCTAATGATTTTGGCAGTTGGTAGACATATTGTAGTCATTTATTTTAAGTATTTTGGGGTATTTTTAAAGGCTGGGACCAAGTTATTTACAAGCTTATGGCGAAAATGGAGATCATTCATAATCAAATTATATGCTTAAATTTGAATTGTTGCATGACAAAAGCTCGAATACGTTATTAATTGGAGCCGAAAGCTTCGTAAAAGTTAAAATTTATGCGCAATAATAAAAGAGTCGTAAAAACTTCGTAACATTCAAGTAGATTACCTTCAGATATAAGAACGAGAAGCAAATTTGTGTCTGAGACTTATAAATGATAGACAAGATTCGAAGCAAATTTGTGTCTGAGACTTATAAATAATAGACAAGATTCGAAGCAAATTAGTGTCTGAGACTTATAAATAATAGACAAGATTCAGGTGAAGAACCCATTTTTTGTCACATTTGCCTGCTCGTATTCAAACGTTGTGGTTAAATTCAAATAAGGTTGTTAGTCACAAATACATAATGCGATTATGATACCTATCAGTTTAATGTTTCTCTTTTGTGTAAGTCATTGAGTGGTCCCAAATGCTCTTCCTGAAAATCAAACTTACAGTAATTTCATTTAACTGTTAATCGTTTTCATATTGCCTTAAGATGAGTTCTTCTAATAGCATTTCTTTAAACAAATAAATCGGATTAATGATTAAATGCAGTATCGTAAATAGCAGAACATATTAAGGAAATAAATGCAGTCAACTTTGCAGTTAAAGAGACTCTGTTTTATGTTTCACAAAAGATATAATTCCCAACGACGAGATTAAATTCAAAAGTTGTCATAAAAGTGTTCATTTGACCAACGTTAAATAATGTGGTATATATATATAAAATAATAAAGTACAATATTTGCGTAGAGGTCTCAAGTGAACGGATCTATTACAATGCCACGGTGAGAAAGCTCGTTCGTGTCGTTTGCGTTGCAATGGCGCCAGCACAATGCTCACGTTTACGACATCGCAATCAGCATCGTCAGCTCTATGTGTATCGAACTATAAAAGGTCAGTTAAATAGCAACTCGCAAAGCCACAATTCACTTGCTGTTTCCATTCCGCACATTTTTTACTATAATTATTTGCGCTAATTAAACTTATAGACTTGTATTTGTAAACAATGTTAACATTATTACCTACGGACAGTTAAACGTTTCCTTATATCTACAAAATGAAACTTCATATCGGTTTTACGAGACATAATCCTTTACCAGAATTCAGTAAAGGACCAAAAACTTTGAACCAAACAGAAATAACGCCAGACGTCTGGTTATGTTCAATATGTTCAGGATGACGGCTAAAGATAAGAGAGACTTAAATAGTCAAAGAAGAGATAAAGAGGCACAATCCGTTAGTGAAATTGAATAAATAGTTTAGGAACACCTCTGTAAACAAAGCAGGTAGAGCCAAAAGAACTGTTTTAATATAAAAGACTCGACTGCCTCACGAAGAGGACCCGACGCGGTGAAAGGTAAATAACACTATGAGATATAACATAACAATGAAGTTTTAATGAACCACTGTTTCAAATTCTATTCAGTAGACTTTTCCGCTATTGTGTTTATTTAGAAATAGTTCAGCTATTCAGCTTTATAACAATTAAACGAAAATGAAATCATTATAAAAATAATATAGAGTCTTCAATGTCGTTTATTATTCTTAGTCAACAAAAACGATAGTAAGTTTGTTCGAGGATCAAGACGAAAGAAAAAGTCAAAGTTATCTAGTGTGAATAGATACTTGGTGAACACAATAAGCTCTGCCCACGCGCCGATGAATCATGCGCCCGCGCCGGTGCCGCAACACACACAGCAAGAACAGCAAAAACATTACCTACTTTTGAATAAGTATCCTTTCTCTTTCTACACCTCCGAGCGTGCACCGCGTTCGGCGCCACTCGTTGTATCAATAAACAAATGAATCATTATTAATACATATCTAATAGATTGACTTTGACCATGATTTGAGTCAATGCTAACCAAACTAGCGTCATTATCATTACACAATATTTGTTGTTTTACCTTATAGCATAAGGACTGGAATTATTTGGAAACGATACAGAGACAGAACATGATTAAATCCCCGATATAGGATAGTGAGAATTGCAGGACGGCTTCCCATGAGACAGAATCTAGATCTAAAAAGATACTGTCTAAGAAAGAGTTGGTCTCTAAGCAAGCGTTTAGGACTAAATTTGAACTGAATAGAACAAACATGACACATAATTATAATACAATTTCAGAGTAATGTAGTCCGCTGAAGAAAGTTTTAAAATAAAGTCCATACCGGAGACGAGAATGTTTATAAGAGAACACGCCAAATGGCACATAAACGTTTAAAGTGTTGTATATTATTCTCTTAATCTCGATGGCATGATGAAAAATAAAACGTCCTTTCACATGGAAGACGCTTTTGTACACGATTACGATTAAAAACAAGATATTTAAAATGTTGAAATATTATATGTACTTCGGAAACCATATCAATTATTTCAGCAGTTTGCTGCTCTTAAATAAAGCATCAACAATTCAGCACAAACAGCTTCCTGATCATATTACACACGGCACACAATTTAATTCCTCTGTTTAAAATGTAAAACTTACATTTGTGTAATTAATTACGCCCATTGCCCTGAATACAGAAAATGCTATTGAATTGCCACTACATATTAAAACTCGTACAGTGTCAATTGAACCAATGAATGTGCGTCGGTAATACCAAGCCTGATTTCGAAATGTAAGAGCGGAACTGTACGATCAAAAGTTTTTTTGTAAGAAATCTATTTACTTATTACATTGGACATTAATTTATTGTCGCATTAACTGACCAGTCGTAGCAGCCAAAGCGTGACGAAGTCGAACGAGTGGCCATGAAGTGTGTAGAGCGACTGGCCGGTGTGATACGTAGAAACGGTGACTCACAGAGAGAGAACAGAAATATGCATTACTGTGTACCAGATAAGGACAACAGATTTCAGAAAACAGGTTTGAGATTTCGAGTTTCGATCCGATATTCTCTTGTCTGTGCCAAGTAGACTCCGCTTGAGTAAAGCTGCCGTTCACGAAACTCGGGGAAGTCGTACATTACCAGCTTTTTATTTTTATTCGGCTTGATACTGTTTAACAATTAGGATTTACTTTAACTGGCCTTCGTCTACTTTTCGATTAATGGTTGTTATTGTAATGAGTCACAGACCGGTCACGATAACTTTCCCGGCTTGCTTTAAAACAGCTATTATTGTGAATTGGCAGATTTCGTTCTTTATCTTATCATCAAGTAAAGGATACCTACTGAACACTTTCTTTATCAAAGCATGGTCTGTGTCTTGGTGATGTCACCACTACTTCGGTGCTCTTATCTTAACGACGATAAAACGTTAGTTAGGAATGTTCTACAGACGTAAGTTAGCTAATAAAACGCGTACCGACTAGGCATCCCGTCATCACCGCAGTTATCTCATCTAATGAAAAGGTTATGTTATGAAGTTTGTATTAAGAACACAGTTCCGCGAAAGACAAATAAGAATGCAGAAAAGCAGATAGTATAGATGTTGTAGCGATATTGTATGTATGTTAAGTTGTCGGCGGCATATCAACACGTGTTTCGCGTGTGATTATCAATCGGTGCAGTGATCGCTGAAGAAAGTCTAGAGCTACACGATTACAGGAATTTTCCGACTCGGTGGAAATGATCGCGTCTCGGTGAATCATTACATGTTTTTGCCTCTGCGTTGCCCACAGAGAAAACGCGCGTTTCTTACACGTTAATAAAATCAACCATCAAAGTTGACGGATAGGGATTTTCAATTTTGCGGGCGTTCATTGTAAATCGTTAGAACAAATGACAAAACAGTAAGTAGTGCCAAAAATGGGACAGTCATAGCCAATGTTGTCCACACGGCTGTCTTGTTAAACGTCTCTGTAATTTATCGAGTACAAGCCGGCGTTTAAAAATATTCAATACGTAGTAAATCTTAATCACTTACATCAGCGTATTTGTCCATCAAAAAGTACAACGGTGCCTTTAACGTTAATGGTTCTATTTTTAATGATAATAGGTTGCCGATAATTGTGTAGTAGTATTGACGTCACGGTTAGTTGGCAACGTAAGCGGTCTATAGGAAAACATGCAAATTTGTTGGCTGATTCCTTCCACTATCTTCCGACTTGTCTGTGTTAGTATTGTTATTAGATTGCGATGCCACAGATTTATTATCTCAATTGTGTTGGCTCAGTGGTTCCATAAAATTTGAATATTTGGAGATTGTATATATTCCACTCCTAAAACACGAACCATATTATTTCTATTATTATAAGCAAATACGGAAAACCTATCGATGATTTGCAAATTAACAGCATGTTAATAATGTTTACTTATAGGCTCGGAATTTCCATATAAGCACATTTATCTAAGTCACATTTCTGTGTGACTAATAAGGTACACAGAGATGTTATACAAAGATGGCATTACTTATCTTAACATCGTTAAATATTTGCGTAAAAACTGTGTACCACTAATGCCGTAATTATAAATGTGTTCTAATTTGTATACTTCGAATATGTTCAATAATAAAGATCATGTTTTAGACAATGCGCTTCCTAATGTTGCTTTCGAAGTGAACGCAACAGATGCAGCGTGTGTCGGATCTGCGACGCGGTGCTAGGTTTTAGTTGCATACAAATCGGAATAAGGTATAATTTGATCGTGGTCCAACAATCGTTAAGGCTACTGTTACCGGCCTGTGCGGCAACCGGTTTGTCCACTTCCAGTGCCGAAACGACGCCAATCATAGCCTTAACACCAGAGCCGGAGAGCCTTTTATTATTAAACTAACTGACAACATCTCTTTACAAGATTATATATATTGCTTCCTCACTTTTATTTCATTGAATCATACATATAGTTTTATTAAAATTTAACGCGTTGATTTTGTTAGAACATAATGCAATAATGAAAAGACAAGTATTTAAGATAATAGGAGAGGTGAAGAAAGAGCAAGTCTTTATAGTAAATGGTAAATGTAGTTGCCGCCGCTGCAGCGCTGACGCAATTTTTCAGCGGTACTTGTTGTTCTATTGACACAGTTAAAATGACAGCTTCTATCAGAACGGATTTAAATTGATCCAATGACAATAGTGCAGTTGTTATAGGTTTTTCTCAATATTGTAATTTATTCTGCAGTTTAGTGTCTATTTCTTTTTTTGTTTCCGATGAATGCAATTAAATTGGATTAGTATATAGAGAAAGCAGATGAAGTATTTGCTACTGTCATATTTTACAATTTCTTGTTATTCGTTGGAAATAGTGCCAAGTGTCCTGTAGCATTCAGAGAATCATTTGCTCTATTTGTCACGCTTCCAGAGAAATAATATATATAAAAAAAAGATATATATAATGTATTGTTAGGTAAATCTAGAAAATCTTTAACAACATAGCTTTGTTGGTATGTACTTATGTGTATTTTGAATTCCTTCGATATAAGCATTGTTTTCTTACACATGTAAAGTGTTTATTAGGAACAATTGTAATACGATTATATAATCATTGGCAGCAATCACTAAATCTCCTCGTAGATGCCGAAATTATCGCGTGCATCGGTGCCAATAGCTGTCTGATTGATGGCTGATCCGGCGGGCATTTATCCATTCGTGAAACGGAGTAGGCGGATTGACAGCAAAAATCAAGAAAAGGCTAATCAAAATAAGGCGAAAGCGCTTCCAAATCGCAACTTCCTGTGGAGCCTCAAATTAGCCGAAAGCGTAGCAGCATCAGCCAGTTGAAATTATCATGTGGCGTGCTGGAAATTGGCGTGCAACTATACGAACCATTTTAGAAATGAGTAATTGCTGTCGAAATTTAGCGCTCGAGGGTGCGCACCTGCGGGCGCCGAGATTCATTCATGAGAGGAGCAAAATAAAGCGGCGAGAGGTCGAGAACAATCCGCGGGCGATAATAACAGTTGGCTTTTCTTAGAAACAGTGTGGCGTGGAGGCTTCGACGGAGGGTGTGTTCGCGTCTCGCTCGCACGGTTGGGGAGTGAGCGAGAGGGCGTGGGCGGGGCCGGCGTGTTATGTCACGTCGCGGGCGGTGAAGGCGTCGGGAGCGGAGTGCGCTGCTGCACGCTGCACTCTCTGCATCCGCCACACTTCCCGACTTTTCATTATTAACGCTAGTTAAGATCGAAGGTCAGCGGCAGATAAATATTAAGTCAGGTGGTACCTTCATCAGCACCATTCATGTAATGTTCGGTGATTAATGTGTTAATCAATGCAATCTATTGTGCAGATAGTATGGAATGATTATCTTATACAGGTATACAATGTTCATGCTGATAAGATTGGGCGGCTACTGATATCGGTAAAGATTAGTCAAGAGAACCAAAAAGAACCAGATTTTAAGGAGATACAGAAACAACTTTAAATTGAATTTTACATTGAATGTGTACCGAATTGTTGGTATTACCGTAATTAACATCGACTAATACCTCGAGTACCTTGAGTACAAGAGAAAATAAGATGATATGTCTGACGTAAACAAGCATGTTTGTATGTAATTTACATTCTCAATAGCTCAAAGGATTTTCATGAATGGATTGTTATTGAATTACTTTCCATGTCATTTATTGACCGGTTATGTAAAATATAAATGCAGTGAGTCTAATACGATCATTACCGTACCAATATCAGCGGTATTCCCATACAAAAACACGTGATTTATGTTCATCGTTTGATTACTACTTGTCGGCTCGGGGATGAATAAAGTATTTTATGTGAAAATTACCGGTGGGCACAAATGAAAATATTTTTATGCATAAATAAGGCGCGTTCGATAGAAACGGCACGATTCAACCGCACATGGCACAATGCGACGGTTTTATTACACGAGCCAATGGTGAGGCGACGTTTATAAATCATACTTTTATGGTTATTCTTAGCGATAAACTCGACGTTTCTAGCGTTGATGCGAACATTTCGAACGCGTGTGCGCCTACGGCAACGGGTGTTCCTATGCGCTTGCGCCATGTGGATCGCGGCATTTCCCTAACATGGCAGGAAAACACTGTTTTGAGCTGCATTGATAAAACTAAACTCGAAAACGTATGAATGGTATAATGCGGTATTTCTATTGAGCCTGAACCATCCTAATTATCCTCCTAACTAATTTTATAAATACGAAAGTGAGTTTGTTACGCTTTCACGCTAAAACGGCTGAACGGATTTGGATGAAATTTGGCACACGGGTAGACCATGACCTGGAATAGGACATAGGATACTTTTTATCGGGTAGTACGATTTAATTTCCAACAAAAACGCGGGCGTATCCGCTGGCCGCTAGCTAGTTATAACTTTTCTCATTACGAACAATAAGTTAGCGTAATTACCAACTAATTTATGTCGATTATTTCATGAATTGGATATCTAAACCGTTATTAAACATCAATTGCACCGCAGAGAGTAGAATGAAAGTAGTTTGAACAGGACTTTCATCTGTACACCGCAAAATATTGATGTTGACTACCTTATAAAGATTAAAGGCTAATCTAATTGGCTAAGTGGTTAGATTACACTGCCAATTCACAAGGAAAATAAGAGCACAAAATGTATAGATGTTGACGTCTTATTTATTCGCTTCCTGTATTAGTTACGTTTGTACATACGTCAGAAATCAGGACTTCCCGCGAAGCTGTGTAACTGTGTTAAGACTAAAGACACACTAATGTTTTTATCCTTATAATAATATTGTGGGAACCGGTACTACAAACCTAATCAGTTCATTTATCACATCACGACAAGAAGACAGCATGCTGTTTAAAAAATGATCTTTCGTGTTTAAAATGATGTGAGTGGTAAAAGTTTCTTGAACGTTTGAGATCATTTTGTTCAATTAAACAAAGCATAGAATGATATTTATAACATATTTTACATTTTTTTTATGTTTTTTATGAAAATCGGTCCATTGGACGATCGACCAAAATATGGACTTGGCGCGGTGACCGAAAAAAAAATACATATATTTTTTAGTTTCATTTATAGTTCGATTTTAAACTAAAACGCTAATCGGAATGGAGTACATATTGTAAAATAACTGAAGAAAAATTTTTTTTTTGAAGTTATTGAAGTTTCATAATAATAACAACTATACAACCAGTCCATTTTCTATTTTTATACATCGGTCCATCGGACGATCGACCAAATAAGTCTTTTAATCCGTAACCGGAAAAAACAACGCGTTTTGCCCAAAAAAGTTAGTGATAGAGAGGAGAACGGTTACCTAATTTGAAATTCGCTAAATTTATAGTAAGTATATTTTTTTTATTTCCATATATCTGTCGAACAACCTAACAAGACTTTCAACGAGTAACCGGAAAATAAATCAACGTTTTTTGTCAAAAAAAGGAAATCTGAGACGAGGGCTATTCATTTTAGATTAGCTAAAGAGAAATGTTGTTTTACAGTTATTGAAGCTTCAGAATAATAACAACCAACGATACGAACAGTCTAGTTTCTATTCATTAATTGTTTATAGAAGCATCGCTCCATGGGTCACTCGACGAAATGAGTCTTTCAATCCGTAACCGGAAAAAAAAACATTTTTTTTTTGTCAAATTTTGATAGTTCGATGTTTAACCGGTAAAGCCCTGGGTGACCCTCAAGCACGTCAATTAGCACGTTAATTAGTTGTTTATCAGGCCTTTAACGGTTAAACTGAAACGTAAATTGGAGACGAGGGCTATTCATTTTAAATTAGCTAAATAAGCGTGTTGGCCCTAAACAGTTTGGCAGTGGAGGGTATTAGTGGTGTATAAATTGGCCAATCAATCGGTTCCCGACTCCCGCTTAGCTGCAAACAACCTGACTATAGCAATTAGAGGGGCCTATTTGTATTACCAGCCAGTGTATATGGACTACAAAGAGAAATAGCCAATATTTACATGGCATTGGTATTGGAGAGTATCCATTTCACCTCAAAGGCTTCATTTGTTTTGTTAATCAGTAGTATTGAATCGAAATATCATATTGAATTGTGTTTTAATTACGTTGAATGAAATCCTTATGATTAATTTTGTGTCAAAATGCCTTTTCCTATCTATGTTTGGGTCGTCTTCCAGTCTAACCTTATGCAGCTGAATTCTATCTGACCTCCACAACCCAGTAACTAGGTAATACAATATCCTTTGGTAAGACTGTTTGTCAGACTTGCGGTTTTGTGGTTCTGACTACCCGTTGCGACTGTCAAAGATTCACGAATGACAGCCGGCACTTACGGCTTAACGTGCTTTCCGAGGCACGGAGGAGTCTCGGTTTGTAAAGATGGTCACTAATCCACGGACCAACCCCGGCAAGCGTAGCTTAACCTGATGGATCGACCCGTGCGGCTATTATTACTTAGCCCCGACATCCAAAATATATCCTCAAAATATATTACACATTCGTGGAAATATAATAGCAAAAAAAAAGATAATAAAAATATATTTTAAAAACATGGTCTAGATCTACTGTAGGTAAGCTGTGAGTTTCATGAACTTGATATTTGAAATCACTTGATGGGGAATGACCTCAAAGAGATTTCATGATAATAGTTAATTGGTAGGACTAGAAGTTCAACCAGCTGAAAATTGGAACCTTTGTCTATTTGCCAGAACTAACTAGTGTTATTAAAACGAGAACTAGGTATTACAATTATGTGATAAGATAACAGCCGTGCTATTCTGCAAACATCTCACCGTGAAAACTTGGGTGAAGTGAGCTTGATGTGAGCTGTCATTGCAGCTGAAGCTAGGAATTGACACTATTGACAGCTCACTTCATGCTCACTTCACCTCACTCTTCACGGTGAGATGTTTATAGAATGGATCGACAGTTATGAGAATTGTTTTTTGAAGGTATGTAAAAGGTTTAGTTAAAAGCGGTAAGTATGAAAAAAACTCTTGTTTCTTTCAGTTTATGCAGATATGAGCAAGTTTCAGCATATTGTGTGATATTGTGCAATAAGTAGGCCGTCTTGCCGACCGGTTTATCTGAATTACTTTGCAAGTCATTAAAAGTCAATGATATTAAAATATACATCGATCAACTGCCCCATTAGATCATGAAAAGGTACCTATTTCATCAATACTTGATTGGGATTCGTGCCCTGTTGATGGCAATTGGCTCGCCCCCTATTACATGGGACTGAAACATAACTGGTGAACTGTTGGTGTACTGTAGGTACACCTCTGCCCAACCCTTCGGGGTAACAAGGCGTGATATTATGTTATGCTACACCAATACTTAGCTGTTCTTAAAAGTCGACTGTGAATTTCGCACTTTGGCGCAAAACGATTTACTATCTGTAGTAAGTGTAAGTGTAAACCTATCTAGCCGGAATTAAAGCCCATTGCCCATTTTTTATGATTTTTTTGGGGTTTTCTCGTGCAACCTAAAGCTTCGTGCAGACAAGTGCGACGCGACAGCGTGACGCGACACCGGCTATTGTTATACCGTGAAGTTTTCTTAGAAATTGTATTGTTCGAATCGCGTCGCGCCGTCGCGTCGCGCTGGTCTGCACGAGCCTTAACAAGTCCCATATTTGTGCACTGGATTTCTGTTCACCTAAACGAGAATAAAAAATGACGAGTTTTTTTTTAAAGACATAATTTTTAAAGATGTTTTATTTTATTTAATGATAATTTTTATTGATAATTTTTAATGTTTTTACTACTTATTTATTCAATTTTTTTTTTGTTTTTTATAGCAGTTCTTTTCTTAACACATTTAGCACATTATTGAATCAGAAATTATTAAAATTCCTGTAGCTATCTACTTCACATTCTGTACCCTGTGTTGCCCTACTGCCGGACAAAGGACTTCCTTTCATTAGGTACTCATCTTTTCGAATATTATAAAATCTGGAAGTTTGGAATGTTCTGATTTCTCAATCACGGTTAGACGAAAGACACCGAATGAATTCTTGATATAAGAAGAATAAGGACTGTTCAGTTTTCAATATGAAAAACTTGAATAACGCGGAATTTCGTGGATTTTTATTTTTATATTTCATATTTTTTTGTGCGCCTCTTTAGGTCACGAGCTATCCGCATATAAAAAAATAAATATTAAGCGGATATAAGAAGCCATTTCAAGCAAAAAACCGACACGTTAAAATTTAAGCTCCTATCTATTGTCTTCGAGAGCCTTTTTTCGATCCACTGTGAGCCGTGAAAATTGATTTGCTGTTACAACTTGTAAAGTAGATAAGTACAGTCAACAAAAGAGAAAACTCTTTGATCATTAATTAATTTGATAACCTGATAAATATTATGCCGTAGTTGAAAGCTGTTTGTTTGTTACAGTCACTATGTAAAATACTGGTATTCAGCTCCATCTGGTTTGACTGGGTGCCAACCTCAACATTGGAATTGGGAAAAGGCTATCGGCGGCTGAGGATGACCGAAAATATGATTTTTTCTAAAAAAAAGCACAAGCTTCAAAAGTAGGCAAAACTGCTGGCAAGGGTATTCAGTTTATAAATTAACCAGTCGGCTATGAGTAGTGTAATAGAGAGGTTTCTGATGGACCGGAAAGGGGGTAGTCGGGTTAGAGTGGTTGCGGAAGCCAGGGAATGTTTTAGTGTGCCGCCCTTTGGGGGCTTATGGGCAAGCTGTGGATTGTGATTTACTGTTGAATTAATAATACATTTAACAAATTTGCATGCCATAAAAAAGACAGAAGATTTTAATGCAAACGTAGATTCGGAGTAAAAAAAGATCCTATAATCCCAATTACATAGCAGATAAAATTTAAAAAAGAACAACACACTTCCAAAAAAAAAAACGCTACAAAGTGAAAAATAACTTTAATCTTTAAAGTCAGTGGCAAGAAAATAAAAATTCAAAACCAAAGACACAAAAGTTTTTAATTTTAACTTTTTAGTTGTTGTACCTACCCCACACAAATTCGAATACTACTACCTGCTATGTAAATAACAGTGACGGGAAATTATCATCATATCATCCACATATACTACGTGGGAAAAATACGTATTATTGAAGCTTACTCAAAAACTATCCAAGCAAAGTTAATCAAATTTATATGGGACCAACTTGGAAATATACCCTTTCATACAAAAAAATAATTTTCAAAATCGGTTCACAATTGACGGAGAAATGGACGGAAATACATTAAAAAAAAAAACTGTCAAATATTTACCTGTTTTGATTAATTTGGCAATATTACTGTCCTCCTTTTTGGAAGTCGGTTAAAAAGATAGCGGAACAATAGAGACTATGCAAATAAAATAATAAAATAATTATTGAATAGATTAGCTACACGTCCTACACCTTCAAGTTTACACCTATGTTTTGTATAGATTTAAGCAATTAATCAAGTTATGTCTCCTTGTCGTGTGCGTGGCTTGATGATGAGCCTATTAAATGTTTATCAAATCATACTGTGAGTCCCCCTGATAATGAAAGTGACTGTAGATCCTGTAAGTACAGCAATGTACTGTGAGCGTATCTTTGTCACTTTATGTAGTTCAACATAAGGTGTTAGGTGTCCAGGATAAGAGGATGATCAAGGTAAGGATTGCACACACACAACTCTTCGTAAGAAATATATCGCAACAAAAATTGATGGAAAATTCTAAAATGAAAAATAATAATATTATAAAAAGTACATTTTTATTATTAATATTATATTTTATAATTCGTTTTTTAAATTGTGTATCTAACCTGTTTTTCCTCCTAGTTGGAACTTAGTAAAACAAGGGTCGCGCCACTGCATAATTGTCAGCTTCATCTCGATTTCGTTTCATCGAAAAACAAGTGACAATCGACACGTTTAGTTTCAACCAATAACATTGAAAGTCTAGTGATGTAATTTTTACAAATTAATAATCCGTTATCTTCTTTGATCATCGCTATTAACGTTTCCATATCAGTATGATTCTACGAAAATCATAAGCTGATAAGAATGTGTACAATGTTACCGTGTACCCTCGCGCCAGAGGTGGTTCTCGTAAAAATTACAAGTTTTATCTTTAATTCATTTATTATCAGTTTATATTGGTTTGGAACACAAAACCTAGTGCTAAATAAATAAAATACTACACATTTAAATCTTTGATACGTTCCTACGTGAGAGATTAGGCTTCTAATGTTATAATTCTAATTATATCGATTGTTATCAAAATAATATCTACTACACTTTGTAACTTTTAATAATATATTTTTCTTTCACACGAACTAACTTTTTAATCTCTTCATTCATAATACATGATAAGGTTCCGCCACTCCAAAACCCTTTAGAAAACATAATTGTTTCATTTTGAATTAAATGATTTATTTAAAGTATTATAATGTCGTAATTTTGAACTATCTTACCAAGATTCGCGTAGTACCCTGCTGGATGCATCGCGTTTATTGATCACCGCAAACTTTCCATTTGTCACTTACCTAAAACGAATACAACATAACGTAAAGTTTAACACAAAATAATAATTCATTTATAGTAAAACAAAATATAGGAATAAAGTCTGTAACATCGCTACGTAACCCGCTACGCAACACGGTACGTATTCCCGGTACAAAAGACTGCTACGCAACAGTGCTACGCAACCCACTACGCGTCCCGCTACGCACCCCGTTACGTAACACTGCTACGCAAATCTCTCGATGTTGTGATATCAGGAAGGGCTCAAAGGTGCTTCTACAGTCACTTCATTTTACTTTTCCTTAGAAATTTTGCATTAATTTGTTAGTTCACAGACGAATTAATAAATTAATGGTAGGTATATGTATTTCGGCCGAATTTTCATCCAAACTTTTATCTAAGGAATCAAAAATTGCGGTTTGACATATTTTGAATAAAGAATATGTCAAACCGCCATATTTATTCTTCAGATAAAATTCTCGCAACCGGCGTGCGTATGACCAGCCATGCTATTCTGTAAACATCTCACCGTGAAAACTTGGGTGAAGTGAGCTGTCAATAGTGTCAATCCCTGTAGAATGACAGCTCACTCCACGCTCACTTCACCTAAGTTTTCACGGTGAGATGGTTACAGAATAGCACTGCTGATGTATGAACGTAAACGAGGCAAAAGAATTATGTAAGGAACATAGCAGGTGGCGTTCTGTAGTTTCTGCCTACCTAGGAAGAAGGCGTGAAGCATGATAAAAGTCATGTAATGATTGAAACATTGGCCCTAAAAGTTCTATTTAATTTTCATTATAATTTTAATCTTCCAATCGCGAAAATCCAATACTTCTTTTAAAACCTTTGCTGTGTGCTCAAATGGCGTTAGAAATTATTTAATTGGATTTAATTATATGTTAGGTAAATGGCACTACGTCAAAAATAATTCCCTTTTGTACCTTATAAAATATATTTTTTTAATCGTAAAAGTTCTCTGAGAGGTAAACAGCTTAGCTCTGCCTTTATTAAAATACATTAAACCACAATCAAAACAACGCTGGCACTGCATATCCCATTGTATCATCACGTATCGCGAAATGATTTAATAATTACGCTGATTAATTAACGTACCTGTATGTTGTATATATAAACCGCAGAATGTACCCAATAACAACAGAACATGCGTGCAGTAAATAGGTACAGTCACGAGCCAATGTCTTTTATAGATAGACATCGCATCAATTATATTTATAATCCATTTAGCGTTAAAAGTGTATTAAAAACAGAAATATAGAGAAATGGTTGAAATGGTTTATTTATTGTGCGATTAAAAATTACTTATTATACCACGTATTCCTTCATTTACAGTATCATTCTTCAGCTTTGAATTCGAACTTTTACTTTGAAATCGCATAGAACACGACTCGCATCCGTTACAGAGAAACCATATTGGTTTATGCTCTCGCCAGTTTGGCTGCGAGAGTACAATTCTCAGTTATTAACTATAATCAATAACCGCACATGATCTACCTCACAGCTACATACAACACGAGTACGACATGAAATGGCAATCGACGTTCGATTTCACCTGTGTCACATTATTCTCCAACATTATTAGTGTCCAATGTGCATGGAATATTCGGCATAGGGGCCAAAATTCATGTAGCAAGGGCTGCATATTCGAGCCGAGGCATGCGGAGGCGAGCACACGTGGCTGCCACGGCTGCCTGCCTCGGAATCTGACCAAATGCCCATCGCAGCTCGATTGTTAGCTAAATAGCAATGGCTTATTTATGAGCTGTACTGTTTGCGGTCGACGCTACAACTACGTGTTACTGGGAGCGGAAGGAATTTTCAGGATTCAGTGAATTTATCAAGTGATAAACCAGTGAATAACAAACACAAAGGAATATTAAATTAAAATGTACCCGTGTATCGTATTTGTGGGGAATGTAGAGATGTGTGTTGGCGATTTCGCACATTGGTTTTCACATGCTAATTTGACGTCCCGTGCTTCAGACCTTATGTAGTACAATGAAATAAGAAGTATTGCTAACAGTCTACCTTTTACTTACGAAACGATTAACGCTATTTAAGTATAGATAATCCTCATAAATAGCAATTTGCGTCGTGACAAAGGATCTGCGTTGCGTCGCTTAGTTTGGAAATCGCGTATAATGCGGCTATTGTTAATTATACAAGTCACCGCGTCGCTAAACATACGATTTATTGTCAGCTAACTGGAACGGCAATACATCTAGCGTGAGATCTGTGCGCTACAGCGTCACACCTTCGCTCAATGCACTAAAACATTGAAAAATTAAGACTAATTATGATCGTCGAGTCGCACACGGCACATGTCACATCCTCTCAAGAGATTAACTTTCCAAAACACGACATTTACTTATTTACATTTAGCCATTACTAAACCGATCTTGAAATCTTAATGAAGCAAGTAGGCGGACGAGTTATTCTTATTTAAAGTCGCATATCAATAAAGCTAGTTTACGATTTGAAAAATCGACTTCATTGGCTCTCAACAACGCAGTAATGTCTGTCGAAGTGCGATCGAACGGAAAGATAACACAAATCGGGCTTCAGATCTGACGGCTTCGGTTTTTGGTCGAGAAAAACTACCGGCAGCGACCTTACCACTTTACTTGCTTAACTTATGCTTTTAACAGAAACTTATCGCGATATCAAATCTGGAGCGGCGATTAAGAAACAATAGGACATTAATAAAACTTGTATCAGAGCGAGGCATGAAACGTTACGATTCTATGAATTTCGTGGAATACCTTTTCGGTTATTAACATTTTACAGAGTCGTCAGGGATGACGTAAAGGTAATTAAATGTTGCCTAAGTGTTGTTTGCTTTGCTTAAAAGAACTGAAATAGTGGTGGTTACAGGTGTCAGAGCTGTAGAGTTTGCTGAGGCTGTATATCTCTCAGTAAGCACCGGACAGAGGCAAATAAAACAATGGAACAATGAAATACGCGCGACTGAAGCGCGCCTCTGCTAATGAACTGCCGCGCCGGCTCCAAACCCTCTTGGTATTAGAACAACATTAGTTTATGTTGAAATCAGTATATAATTTACTCCCATTATACTTTTTTTGTAGTGTGAAGAGCACAAATTCAGCTAAAGGTTTTAAAATTAAGGTGGAGTTATTTCAACCCACCATTTGGACACCACCTTTTGCTTTAAGTGTAAAATATCTGATTGACGGCGTATCAAAATGCTTCACGCTTGAGTAGTTGAATCAGTAAATTTTTCAGCTGTGCTTGTATGGTCAGTCTATACAACAACCATGTCTTTATGAGGTTTTTGATTGAAAACATCATAGTTAAAAACAAGTAGTGTCCTTTTCAATACGGTTTAGTAACAGATAATAAAGTTTGAACGCGCCATAAATAAATTGATTGTTTCGTGTCGTCGCAAGCCGCGAGTCTCAAGAGCGTTCGGTCAGCGCGCGGTGCTAGATGAAAAAGCATCAGTCGAGGTCCAGCGCGGAATGCGCGGAATGGAGGGAGCATCCGGGCGGCTGCGATTGTTACCAGTTATCACTGAATGTTTTCCACCGGGCATTTTGTGCCGCTACAAAAAACCACATAAAGGGCGGGCGCGGCTCGTTTGAGACGCCGCCCCTGTGGGAAAATCGTCGCCAGAAAACTGCGACGCAAATAAATTATAAACTCTCTCGTGTGGAACGCGATGTCGCATATGTGGGTAGCGCTTTATGCGAAACGCATAAAGCGTGCTTTGTTAAAACTGCAACTATGTGCGGAAAATAAAAACAAGCCGCAAGAACGAGATGAAGTAGTATTTTGTGATACAAATCGTCGGCGCAATCGGCCTTTGTAAATGTCGCGTGATCTCACGGCGGCGAGGAATCATTAGCGAAAACGGAGCATCCCGGAATAGACTGACAGCGGGACGATTGCAGCGCCCGTGATGGATTACGGGAGCCGACCGGCTTATTACCGCCCGCCGCTTAATATCCACAGTCGACGGGAATTATGAGATATTCAAATTATAAAAAAATAATCTCCACGTATCAGAGGTGAAGTCCGGTCATGCACCATGTATTTTAGCACACACGCGCCGTATACCTAGTATTTAAATCAAAACAACTGGTTTTATATCAACAGAGTGGAAAATTTATTTTATAACCTTTATAATAAATAAGAATAATTGAAATTCTCCGTAAATACCACGAAATTAATTAGCCGATGAGTGTATAAAGTTAAATCACAAGAAGCTGGCGACACGGCTAAGTATGAGTGGGGGACGGCGGGTTCTGCGGGGCCGCGGCCACGTCGCGTCGCATTGAAAACTTGCAGAAAATGCATTTGCGATAAGAAAAAATTCAGTCCGTCGAGCACATATAAGTGCAGCATGGCGACGGTGACATTCCATGGGGAATACTCGGCATATCGAGACTTAAAGTAACCATTTACCGATTGCAGATACGCGATGGCCGACCGAGTAATCTGGTCAGATCGCTTCACTCGCATACTTGTTGCTACACATAATTTTTAACCTAAATAAGTAAGAAATACTTGTCTCCATGGTGTATTTAATGAGGTTGCGAGACACTGCGTGGTCTGTAATAATTTACGGTTTCCATTAATTGCTTGACAAAAACTATGCTTTTATAAAACCAATTTGCTGTATAGCGGACTTATAAGAAAATAGTGCAACTCCAAGTAACGAGACTTCGAAATTCAAACTTTTCTATGAGTCAGCTACAAAACAAAGTTTCTCGGTCCATTGTGGACGGAACATCTTTACTTAGTCCATCATTATAGGAACAAAGTTACTGTTAACGGTTAGTCTCGTCGTGGAATAACAAAAAAGCGGTCCTGTAGTATCGCCGATGTTTCCATCCTGTTCTCGCGCAGGACTTCCATTTAGGAATGAGCAGGATGATAGTGAGTTTTAATATACGGCCTCTAATGCGAGTTGGTTTTAATTTATCGTGCGACAGCCGCGCTGGTCGGAGCCGGCAGGAGCGGCGCTACATCAATCTTCCGAGCGGAGAGCGGTGGCTAAACACTCAACTCTACGATGAATACAAATCATAGACTCTACTAATAAAATCACAGATTTAGTGAATTCCCAACTGTAAATGGATATATACATATGGTCGATGAAATATTTTGAATAGACACATTCAAATATTTGCGGGCACGGCTTTAATTACAGAGATAAATTGGCGTATTAATTAGTGATATATTTGGTTAGTTAAAACCAAATTGTTACGTTTATTTGTCATTATTCAGGATTGTAGAGGTAGGGAGTTTTATAAAATGCGGTAGTCTGTAAAATAAATGGGAGATAATTTTGTTTAATATACAAAACGCGGTCTCTGGGACCACAGGCCTGGATACATACAGGGCGGTGGCACCATAAAATCAATATAAAATCAGACATGATTGTATATTGATCTATATATACCCATGTATATCTATCTATCTCACCTGTCCAATTCATCATTTACGAGTTTATTCCATTTTATGACTGTTAATGACATCAATTTAATTTGACATAGGTACTTACTTACAACTTGTATCTAAGAGTATACATTGAGGAACTATAAGAGTATATTTAGGTACTTAATTAAAAGTACAATAAATAATAAGTAGATTCATACAGGACCGAAAAGTAAAGTCAGCAGTAAAAAAACTTCAAACTTTTAAACTTTGATCATACATTACTTTTGATTACCGTAATAACTAATGAACCCATTTCGATGTAGATACGTTTTTTTAAAGCTGTTTCAAGATCAGCCATAAAAATACGATGAATAAAATTGACACGCTACAGTGCGTAGGGGTGAACCACAGCAAAAAACGTCCGGGCGGCTTTGTCGACAAAGCGGAGCGAGCCAACCCTACTTTTTGAGTGTACGAACTAAAAATATTATATGAATTCACGTATGTACCTACTTGATTAATTACTACAAATCAATTGAAGCTAGTTTAAATAAACTGCGTTAGTATAAATGAGCTGGTATTCAATTAAAGGGGTTATTAAATTATGAATGTAATACAGGTTTATAGTGTATTTAATCCTAACGCTTACCCTACCCATTAGGAGTTCATTAATTCTGTATAAGCTATTGGCCAGTGGTAGTCGATTTTCCGGTAAAAAGCAAAGGAATTATGATTCAAAAGTGACACAATCTAAAGTTAATTACAGTGTCTTGCAAACAAGTTTCTCTAATTAGATTGACAAATTAGAATGTTTCCTTCAGATCGGCAGATCCGATGTTGTGTTGGGGACTCTCAGTGGTCCGTCGCTAACGCTAATGAAGCAACACAAAAACTTCTAATTGTTCGGTTCGACATCTGCCCCGATCCGATATTTCCATTAGACCGGCGCAATTTGCAAACGAACATTTTTCGCAAAAAGTTTTTTTTTTTTAAGCCAATGCTACAGTGGAGTGGAGTAACGAACGCTAAAATTCTGTTCGGTCGGCCGTTTTTGTGCACTAGCACTAGCGAATATGATTCTTCCTAGTTCCTGACAAAACAAGTCACGATATTGAATATCAAAACGGAACGGGTAAAGTTACAGCTTCGAATTCTATGAAATACATAATAACACTGAATAATGAAAATATTTCATGTCATCTTTATAAAATATCGGCTGTTTGCCAGTTTAATCGATGTTCTAATAATAAATTGATTGTCAACTTCTGAGAATATAACGAGGAAACACAATACATAATAATGAGCAGTGAGAATGGAACAGTGAAAGATGAATCTACAGTAACAGTTTAAGCGTCCATCGCCTCAAAATAAATAGTCGTCGGGTATTCTGCACACTTTGTTGTAATAGACTTTGGAGCAAATTCAATCGGAAACTACGTTAAAACTACAAATTTGTACAAGACAAAAGGTCGGTTCTCTCACAAGCCGACAGACAATCAAAGCGAACACGGGCCCAATTGCGAAATAAAACGTACAAATAACAAGTTTAATTAAATCGCCAAGACCGACCCAGAGCGCGCCCCGGGAACAATTCCAACTATAACGATAGTTTAACAAGTGAACTCAAAGTGAGCTTCATATCGAATTCTACCTGCAATATGTAGTGCACTCGATCGAGAGAATTATTTGTTCACTGCGCTGAGATTTCGTTTCGGAACAATCTAAAGTTGAATAATGTTTTCACATCAGCGAAAGCACAGGAATTTTCATATACAGTCGAACGAAATAAAAATTTAATTTATTATTGAAACTTTCATCATGATAAATAAAAATAATTTGGTTACACAGGCTCAATAAAATTCACGCTTTTTTCATTCGTTCTGTGCCAAATATTATTTAATAGTTTTACGAAAACCGATGTTAGGGTTCACACCGTCACATGTGAGAAAGGAATAAGTTTTTTCTTCTAATTGTCTTATTCACCCTTATCAATGATTTTAAACCACTATACAGCAACTGTAAAACATTCACTGCTATTATAAAAGCTTGTTTATCTCCTCTATCAATGAAATCAAGACAAGAGCGACTCGGCTCTCGTCGATAAAGAAACGGTAGAGGACCGGAAGCTGTTTGCCCGGAGGCTCTATCGGCAGTATTATGATGTAGTGTGTCATATTATGTGTGTAGATCTATTGAACTGGCTACAGTCTGCATCTATTGGCTATTTGAATTCTTTATAAAATGGAACTGAGGCTGAAACAGCGCCATAGATTGGCTTTTAGAGAGAACAGAATCCAAATTCTAATTAATTCTGGCGCTTTACTGCAAAATTGCAGAAATAGTACCAGTACCCTAATTATGTAATACTCGATCAATCAGAATCTGAATCGTTTTGAAACAGATTCCTAATCCATTGATTCGTACGTTCGAAAAAAAAATCTGCTCAACAACGTAAATAACACAATGAATGTTGTTGACCTGTCAAATTGAAACAGATTAGTCAGAATTGAAAATGTGTTGCGTAATTAGATAGCTGTACTACTAAAGATCGTATGATGGTAGAATAAGGGTGTTTTATGACCCCGATCAATAAATAATGGTGTATTGTAAGCACAAGACTTACTCATTATTTCTACACGCGGTATAGTTTTTTAATACGGCTTATAGCTAGATAAAAAGCGTATAAGGAACGCATAAAATACTCCTTAATGTTCAGTAGATATAAATGAGCATGAAATAAATAAAACTGTTTCAAAAGGTCCCGTCCCGCTTCGATTGCACGATCATACTAAACTTTGTAACTGAATCTAACTATCGTAGTTTTTGTTTTTTAATTTCGCTATGCCATAAAGCGCACTAGACACAATTTGAGATCTTTCTCAAGGGAATTAAATCCATTTGAAACTGGTTTATCTGGTTGCGCATTAACAACAATCGATCCGTCTCGTTGGCTTTAATAAATGTGTACGAGTACCGCAAGTGATCATTCTGTTTTATGCTAAAAAAAATCTTTCTCATTTGCAAACCAACAGCCACGCTAAAATATATTTTATTACAACACCTCCGTTAAACGTGACATTTATTACATTAATAACCTATGTTTTCATCTTACATTTTCAAACACGTGACAAGGCGGGAAAAGTACCAAAATGTGCCTTGAACCTCGTTAATATTGTTTTATTAATTACGCACGTAAACATTTCTGGAAAGTGTTATACAAAAGTACAAGTGACACCGATTTCACACAGCCATAATCCTCATTTGTCACTTCTTTGGAGAGCGAAATTAAGATAAATAAGAGGCAAGGAGTGGGTCCTTTCGCTTCAATCCTCTTGTTGCTCAAGAAGGTCGGATGGAACGTGTCAATGAAACTGAGTTTGGACTCTATTACTTCGATGATACAGTTTGTTCCGCCAGGACTGAGTTGGTAGTTTCACGCGAGAGTAATCCACAAATAGGAGTCCGAGAATAGAGCGAGGCTACTGGACACTCGTCGCTATCATATCTCCAGGCGGTGCTGTGAAATTTTTTAACGTTTACATCTCTCCATGACTCAATCTATGTGTCATTTTAAAGGCAACAAGCATAAAGAAAAATTTACAATTTCAGGGCAAATTCGACGACCCTGGATATTTATTCCAGAATGGTGTCTCCAGATCTTAGATTCTGAAGCTACTTCTTATCTTTAGCTAGCTAGGACCCTTTCATAGTTTCGGCCTGATCTTGGAAAAATCTGAGGACAACTCTCATTTCTCTACTTCAAATTTAATCGTAAAAATTACCATTTGATGCTGTGTTTAGCACGATAAGTGCTAAAATACCCTTGATGCTGCTTAAGAGCAGATTTAGAAATGTCTCATACCAACGTCAAAACCGACGGGCTTGTAATGGACGTAAAGGATCACAAACAATAATTTATCGTTCAATTGACCGACGGCAACTCGATACAAGTTTTGGTAACTGAATTCGCAACGCCAACGCGAAACGTACGACTTCCTCAAACGTAAAGAAACAATTTATGAAAATAAAAAGACGCACCTGTATGCCCTTGGTAGCATGACACACGATATTGAATGAAATGTTTCGTGGTGGGCGAGATTATTTGGGGATTAAGGGAGTGAACCTTCCGCAGGTCATTATGGGCAGGTAGCGGTTACCGCTTCTGGAAGCACCGCGCCATTCAACATTCGGAAGGGATTGAACACGATCATCGAATTTGACAATAAATTATTGTACTATTTATTTATCATTCATTATGCCAGTGAGAAAAATATGCTTAAATACGGGTTGATTTTAGTTTTTGGGTGTTTGTTTTAACGAGGTGTTTAGGAAAAGTGGTTTTTGACGACTCACTCCTAAAATTGTCTTGGAATGAACTTTTATAAGAGTTAGATGACTGACTACTCTTATAGCTTTCTCTGTTAGTTATATATTCCAATTTTGGATGATTAATTTGTGTAATTTGTTAATATTGGATAATTAATTGTTCATAAATAACATAGGTAAATTTCCTGTCTAATAGATACATACGAGTATTTTAGCTGGCGATATGTTTGCTATTCAAACATTTTTTTAAACAAGTGAAGTTATTGGGTTTTCTTTCCTGATAAAAATGGTGAAGTTGTTGCCAAACACTAATTAATAAATTAATCTGATTAAAAAGTTGATCTGATTGTTGGTTATTTCTACATAATTTTATTGGTTGAATTACTTGAAATAATATTATATGATAGTTGTATCATAAAATTAAGTAAGCATGCAACATAATGGACAATAGAATTTCATAAGGCTCCATCCATATAATTTAATAGAGTTGGTTATAAATAACTGTTCAGAGTTAGTCTTAAATAATAATTACTTAATTATGGACCAATTAATAACAGGAATATTAATCTAATAAAATTGAAAAGATTCTTGAATGAAGTATCGTGCTACAGATTTAATTTTCTTTCAATTATAATTATTATGATAAGCAAATATCGGTATTCTTTTCGTTACTAATGAAACATATTTCAGTTGATTGCCGTCGGAACTAAGTTCTGTCTGTTTCTTCAATAGGTTTATAAGGGTTTACTATGACAAAACCACTAAATATGATGAAATGTTCTCATAATTGCGTTTATGATAAATGTTTTGACATGACATGCATGGGTGTCACCTCCATACTAACATACCTAATTAATATTTAGTTCTTTCTTCTCTGAACATTGTTATACGATACGAGTTTGTGTAAGTGAATGGGCAGGGCTATACGATTACAGCATCCGGAGAGCGCATCAACCAAGTGTATTTATCTATGGCATCAACTGAACACCAATTAGCTTTGCATTAATGTCACATCACTATGCCACAGTTGATTGTACTTTAACAAACAGAAATAACCTTCTGAAGAGGTATAATTAAGTTTGAAAGTGTTTTATAGTCCTGGCCATGCGTGAAAGAGTTGGCGGTATTAAAAAGAAAAAGTTTAATCAAGGAACATAATAACCATCTGCGAAAGGGGCAAACGATTCCAAATTCAATTTCCCTAAGACGGAATACGTGATAAATCGTTCTGAATCGGCTATTAGATGCGACGCGCCGTGAGGGCCTGGAGCGTCAGCAGTTTACACGTCTTATTGGTTGTCGTGCAGCTCGCAAGTTGTCGACTTCGCCAGCGTCGCGACGCGCAATAAAAACATCAACTGTATTGACCAAAATAACTCTTGGCACCCATTCGAGAGTCCGACAGATACTGTAAGTGAAGCGATCTCTACAAAACTATATACTTACGTAGCACTTTGCAGTATCAAAGACTTTGATATACAGTAATTAAATCGGTGAAAAGTTTTTCACACCTTTATAATAATTAGATGACTTCGTACAAGTTAAGTTATACGCCGTAAAGTCTAATTTTGGCAAGAATAAGTTTGCGTCGGCTTTCAGGCTTATCATCAGATCGGTTGATTCGGTTGCCTACTAAGAAAACTTTATTTATACTAGGTATACTATTTTATAACGACACTGACAATGAGTGCATTAGGTATTATTTAATTTTCCCGCGAAATTTTATAGGTGCCTACTTAGTAGCCAAAATAAAGGTATCAATTCAGAGTATAGGTCGGTGATTAGGTAAAGTAAGTTTTATTCGTGCCAAATAAGTTACATTAAATGACGTAGTTATTACTTATTTGCAAAGATTATGAAGCTATTGTTTTATATTAATTAGTAGCATCAGAAATTAAATTACCTAGTTGCCGATAATTGTATAAGTAAATTTTAGTAGGTACCTAAACTATTAAAAGGAGGAAACATTTACAAGTTATTTAATAGAGGTTTCAATTTATTAGCTTATTCTTTAATAATATTAACTTATTATTAAGGACCATTATTAAAATATTATTTTCATTTTATTATGTAGTAGATAGACCGCTTAGTTTTTCTGGAGTCATTTCAAAAGTATTGTTTTTTAACTTGAATTCCGTTTAGTCGTTTGAAAAAGTTTCGCAGATCGTTAAATTAAAGGCTACGTTAAAAAAAAAAAGCAATTTTCAGCAATAAATACTTCTATGGTGCTTTTGTACAGCTTATTGATATAATGAAGTATTTGTAATGCAACTATAGGAAATCTGGCTGTTTAACAAATGAAAGGGCCGGCGGCACGTTTTTTTTTTTTTTTAATAATATGAAATTATCATTATTTTATTCAATGTTCATGGAAAATACCTAACTACCTAGCATGCACTCATGAAAAATTATTGGGAACGGCAAAAATCACATTATTTTAACGAAATTAATATTAATTTATTAAAAACAATAATAATTACATTATTTTTAATTTACCGCGGATTATGACTTTTATGGAAAGGAATATCTTATTTACGAAAACTTAATAAGGGGTAAGTGTTTTTCAACCGTATTAGTTCGCCAAAAATTTATAAGTTCAAATGAATCTCCCATACGCCCAATCAGAGGTAATTATCGGTAAGCCCGACGTTAAAATCCTTTCAAATCTACTTCCAATTTACGTTTAGGATAAAAGAAGACGATAAAAACTTTTAATTAAGTGTCCCAAGTCATTTGTATTGTTTAATTAACCATAAAATATTTAATTTATGCAAGAACTTTACTCAACTATGTTAAGTATGGACGAAACTATGTTAGGAATTTTATTGTTTATTTACTATTTATTTCCAATAAATACTCACGCCTTGGGTAAAATTTCGAATAATAACAGTCCATGTCACTCGTATTTAATTTCACAGCATCGATATCAATTTCACTGTCAATTTGTTTACTATTCACTCGCGCGTTACATGTAAAACGTTTGACATTTCATAAAATAAGCTGACAAGTGACATCACTGCGCGCAGAATACGTCAAATCGCATGCAGCCACAAACGCGACTGAAGTGTATCGCAGGCGAACGATACCAAACCGCGTCTTTCGAAAATTGCGCCATCCCAGTAAGCACACTCAAGCGAATTTAACAACACAAAAGCACCTTGAGCACACTTCATTCCCGACAGCTTGCCTAAATGCAGCTGAATCCTAAAACTAGATAATGTTTACATCGCGAAATGCCGACACCCGAACGACCGGAAGTCGCAGCGAAGCAAACACGACAACTATGTAAAATATTGCAGGATCGCGATCGCATTGTTGACATTCCCTAATAAAAATCACTTATATCTTGACTTGATTGTATGAAAATTGTATCAAAAATAATTTTTACTCACCTATTATGGAGACCGAAGATGAGGTGAACGGACGAATTTTGATTAAATGTCAATTTAGGAGTAAATTTAAAGAATATACTCTTATTGGTATGCGAAGAATGGCACAAAGAATCCCGACAACGCACGCGACGAATGCGCACCTCGTTTGCGCATATGCTGACACAACTTCACGGACGTTACTCCCCTTGCCCCTCGTTCACCCGGTTTTCTTTGTATGTGTGTGTGTCCAGAGTGGTCAAACGTGAAATTTTATACACGTATACACCAACACATATACATTTAGTACCTGCCCTAGCTCCCGAATGCCGCCATCTTTGATATGAAAGAGATGACGCTTGTTTCTATCTCTTATTTTCATGACTCGTAGCGCCATCTAGAGTTAGACATTCTGTAATTAAAAAGTCAATAGATGGCTCTGTTAAGAGTATACAATTTAGTCATTTTGTTTACTTTTAATTGCTTTTTTGTTGTATAAAATGTGTGCAACTATTTATATAGTATCTGTATTTAGAAATAATATAACAGGCATGAAAGATTTTTAAGAAAGTTTTGCATAGTTTTCTATCTGTAAGACTTCAATGTTGATGTTATTAGAAGCTGTACTGATGTTTATTAGCGGTGTTTCTGTTTTCTTTCTAGAAATTACTAACAAACTTCTGTTGCACTTTTTAGCTGTCGTTTACTTGTATGCCTTGTAGTAATGGGTGATGAGATTATTCTTATCCATCAGGTACGTTGTCTTGCTCTTACTGATAGCGTTGATACAGCATTTTCTATTAAAAGTATGGTGGTTGTAGTAAAATTGCTGTTTATGTAGATAGGTATTCAATTTATTGTTTCTCTTCTTATCTAGGGATTCGGTATAAGCCTTTGCATCAAAACTACAAGTTATTATGAGATATTTTATTGTTAAAAACAAATGTCTGTCAACCGAATCGGACAAATGTATTATTCGTGTAGCGGATTTTTATTTAAAAGTAGATACGGTAAGTAACTATAAATATAAGTAATGTTAACATTCCATTAATTGAATAACAGCAAAAACATACTCAGTCATGATACTATTAACTTAGGTAATAATACCTATTCAATTCTTAATTACCTTAATTTCTAAATAAATAAAAATTACGGGATAACACAATGTAAATGTATCAAATTTTTGCGAAAGTCAATATTTTCTCCATCTATGTCACTATTTTATGTAAGTAAGTAATTGATTTCTGTGCTTCATATTCTTAGACATTATAATAATATTATATATTGCCAACTAGAATTAACTCTAGAATTATACACAGTCCTAAATATAATATTAAAGCATTTAAATGTACAATAAATTTCAATAAAATATAAAACGTAGGTAGTTTACCAATTTCTACCAACAAAAGTTAAAAATTTAACAACATATATATAGGTAATTATCTCAATAATCAATTCATTGTATGTCATTTAATACATAATTTACTTTATAATTTAATTAAATAGTTACTTAAGTTTAATAATAAAAATTTATATTTTGGTAAACCAAATAGTCACAAGGCTTTTTTTTTCTTATGTAGAAATTAGGAATGATGAATATAGTTTTTTTTTATATACAGATCAATAACAATAGATACTTTTACTGCAAAAGTATCAAAAATTCGAACTTAAATGATATAATTTAAGATTAGCACTAACTTAATTGGGGCAGGCACTAGGCACCTAGTCTCGTGTTACCGGTGTTGCTTGCAGCAGATTAAGGACTAAACTAGGTAACAACGGTGTTTAAAAAAATCTAGGAATTTATTAAATGTCTAATAGGTTCAGACAGATGCATTAATTGGACACCCCTCATGCATTAAAATACCATAGAAAATGGAATAACCAATTAATACAACCCTTGATACATACATTTACTATACTTGCAAGTGGGTAAACGTCAACCAGATCTATGTTTACAACTAAAACTACGGTTTTATTATTTATTCAGCTTTCAATGTGCATTACTTTGTTGAAAGAACCGTGTCTTGATAATTCAGAATTCAAAACATTTACATCTGTTCTTGTAAAGTTATAAAGAAAATAAATGGCATTTCCCTATCAGTTTTTGTTTTTACACATGAATGAAGGGTTTCAGATGTTATAGGTACAGCTGTTATGAGAGCGAACTCTTAAATAAAAATAATTACTCGAGTAAGTAGTCCATTATTTTTAGTTAAGATATGTTTGGGTTGAATACATTGTAGAATAATTTATAATAATAATAATTTTGGTCCTTTTCAGTTATCGAAGAATTAATTGAACAAGGCATTCATTTTAGGTACCTAGATAATAATTAGGTAGTAGATACGTTTACGGAAAAGGCGGAAATAACCAAAATATCTGGGGTCATGTGCTTTATCTAAGATTATTAATTAACCTTGTAACTACAATTTAATAATTACATAACGAAGTTGTTAATGTCAATGCTGATTACGAATCATCATTTTAATATGACTTACATTCTAAAATAAGGGATCAACCCTAGTATCAATCAATCCGTATTTCATCTCGATGTTTTCTATTATTTCTGGATTATTTTCCAACCTGGCTGGTTGTTAACAGAAAATTCATTTTATTTTTGTTATCGACTAAGTACTTAGTTTTTATTAATCCATTGCGTTCTCACATCTCACTTTGATTTATTAAAAGTGCTATAATGGCTTTTAGTTCTAGCTTCATTCTGATTTTGAATTTACAAGGCACCACAAATTTACGATACTTTTAGCGTTTGTTAAGGGGTAAGGAGCGAAGGGAATTAGAATTTTGGGCACACAATAGTTAAGTCTAAAGGCCCGTAGCCAGGAAGGATTGGAAGATGGAAGACTACAAAACTTAAAATATTACACAGTCATTTTAATTGAGAATTAAATTACACTTTAATTGGCAACGGCCTTGCTCCCAGTGAAAAACTTTAGGTATGCAATATGTGGTACCTACATTTCGTAAGCGCCCAAAATGACTGTATCTATTTTAGTGTTTGTAAAGAGAGACACTTCAAAAGAAAATACTGGGGTTTTAAGTCCAATTAAGTATGATATAAGTATTGCAGCTTTTGAACAAGGTTCTTTACATCGATTTCTGACAGCTTCTATGCACCATGACCTTCTTTGTAGTCTAGAAACGGTGCAGTAACTGATGGAATACTAATAAAACTATTGAAGCGGAAACAAATTAAAAAGGAAAGTGAATAAATTGCTATTATGTATGATAGTCTCTAGTACTTCTAAGGGCTTATTTTTGTTCAAATATGTTCATTTATAGTTTTGTCCTCTCAGTGAGATTTTCACCTTGAAGTCTTCAGAACCGGTTTCGATATTTTCAGGTATAGGGAGCGCTTTGTTTGTGTAATGTGGTGTCGGGTTACTTAACATTCAGTACATTTTCAGGGTATGGAGCAAGATTTTTGTCAGCAGATACACAAAGTACCCACTTACTATAAAATACATAAGGCAATTATTATCTACATTAATTTTATGTCTCTATTATGTACTATCTTAATACACTTTTTATTATCTTCCTGAATTAATAGGTAAAGACCCAAAATTAACTAGCAATCTATAGCTACTTGGTAAAGCTTGATCAAACTTGACCCGAAAATTGACAAGGAAGAAGGACCACTATTTCGGTCTTAATAGTAGTTTTCTTAATTAGGTAAGGTAGGAGAGTGTTTCTGATTTTGTTTGGTTTTTACTTACAAGCTGCGTTTGTTACCTTTCAAGATAAGAAATGATTAACGAATAAAATACCGTAAAACGTGTTGGTTATGCATAATAAAATGGCAAATAAAGATTTATTTTAAAAACAGTGGGAACGCGTTCCTAATCTGTATCAATGTTCCGAAATTGCCATATAAAATTTAGAATTCTGACAATCTTCATTTTTTGTTGCTTAAGTATACCGTACCTACCTATTTATACATTATGTATAACACTGTACATGCATATGTAAATCTTTGGAAAGACGTGTCAAAATATCCAGCTATTCATAAGTATAGTCCCCCTCGTAAGTGCTTGATCACTTTTGAATACAATTTCCAGTAGGACCTGAATTAAAATGTCTCTCACGTTGAATCTTCTTTTTTTCTATTCGATTCATAGCTTTGTACAATATTTTGCCACCTTCCTAATCGAAGCAGTAGATGAAGTTTTATGTTAGATGCAACTAAAAATGAAAACCTTTTTAATTTTTCACTTGTTTTGAAATTGCTTGTTACACCATTTTGAGGGGGATATCCGTTTCAACTGTCATATTGATCTTGTACACAAAAAATACCTTATCGTTTTGTTATTTGTCGTCGTTTTGTGAATTGATAAAGCACTTAAGAGGGTGACTACACATAATAATTTGTACAAACAGTGATCAATTTTACCTTACCAATCCCTTTTTTGGTGTACTAAAGCGTAAGGCTACTTATGAAACCTACTTACAGCGGAATTCGTTCATTAAACAATCGTAATACAATAGCTACTAAAAATATACTTTATTTGCTCACAAAAACTTTTAACGGAGAAATACAAAAACATTTTTTTAATTTTGTGGAACACCTAAACAAAATTATAGATAAACGCAATGGTTTGCTGTCAAAGGCGTACAAAATAAATATTCTCATAATGTTTTTTAAATATTAATTAAAAACAATAAAAAAAACAAAATTAATAAATAAAAACATTCAAAATTAATAAATAAAACTAATATTATTAACAGACGATCAAACTTGGTACGGGCCGGACAGAGGATTTGGTTCGCTCCGTACAGAAATTGTTCGTTTTAATTTATTTTTATAATTTTGGTCAGACTGCTCTCTTAAACCATATCCGCTATCCGGCCCTGCTAAGTTCGATCATCTGTTAATACTATAAATTATAAAATTTAAGATTAAAAATAACTGTAAATTAAACTGAACAACAATTTAATAAAACATTCAAATTAATAATACATACTATCAATAAATTTAAATAAAAGAGGTAAATTATAATTTGTCAGCTAGGTCTCATTCACTGTATAATATGTTTAATAAATTATGAAGGGTCTTTTTGAAATTTTGATTTTGGTATCTTGAGAATAACTACTTCATTATTTATTCTGAAACACGCTACATCTATAAAAAAAATATAAAGTCACACCCGAGGGGCATTACGCGTTGATGTTCATGAAAATGATGTTAGATAGAATTGTGAGCGAATAAACGATATTTTTCATCAAACATGTCATAAGTTTTTCCAAGGGATTTCCAGTAGGTATGTCTGTGTCGACACGACAATCCCGCCCTTTTTCAAGTACAAGTTCCTTAGTCTTCTATTCAAATATCCATACTCCGTTACATGTCGCTGACCGAATCCATTCACAATCAAATTATGTATGTACACGTTCAGTTCGCCTTACTGTGAGTAGGACACACCACTTGGAGTTCGTGTAGAGGGAGGTCGCGGACCACAATGGCGTGGAATGCCATGTTCGCCGTCGCCAAGATGTATTCGCACACCGAGAACCATGTAAATGCTGAAAATGCAAATTTGCACTTTATAGACAAGTAATAAGCAATAAGTATTGGGCAAAGGAAATACGTATGAATTTGCAACGGTATTTTTTTCAGCTTTTGGGTCATATCTCGAATTTTTTAGTTGTGCAACAAAAAGTTCTATAAAGGTTGCTGGTAAGTGTTTTATAAAACAGCTCCTGTAAAACACACCTTTAAACATTTAAATCTATGATTAGTCATTCACACCCACTAAAAGCTGTAAAAGGTACCATTATGACTCTCTTTTAACACTTTTGCCTTAATTTTTTACACTATAAAACTATAAGTGTACCTAATAGAGAGTTAATAGAGCTGCTGTATTATATTTTTAACAAAAGCTTAAAAACAAAATTAAATTTTATATGAGCAAAACGTTTTTGTCAATTTTAATTAGTTTACTACTGTCGGTCCAGAAAAGAAATCTTACAAAAGTCTTTTATCATTATATAAACTTAACATAATGAAAGGGAATACATGTACCGAAAGGATAGCCAGAGGACAGTGTACCTATGATGTATACAGAAATTTATAGAGCCTATTGCTATGCACCGAGACCCAGAAACATTTTACCCGACCCTAATTACGTAATGCAAGATCAATCGAAATCTGAATCGTTAATCCATTGCTTGATAAGTTCGAAATAAAATCTGCTCAACAACGTAAATAACGCAACGAATGTTGTTAAACTGTCAAAATGAAACAGATTAGTCGTAGTCGACTAAGAAACTGGTGCCGATTCTCTTGTACACCTAACTAAACTATCACTAAAATTCCTTACTTTTGGCTATGAGAATCTTACAGCTATTCTGCAAATAAAATTCTCTAAATGAAAAAATAATTTTGAAACAACTAAAATCGAATTTGACAATCGCGAATCAACGTGGTACCCGTGATTTGCCCTAACCCGTGATTTTTTTTAGAGCCGGAGGCGCGCAGTCACAATCAGAGAGTTTTGAAGGATATCTCTAATCCAGTGCTTCATAGGTTTCATAAATTTGTCTGGTCAACAATGTAAATAACGCAATGAACGTGGCTCAACTGAAAGAACGTGGCTCAACTCAAAATGAAAGAAAATGCGATCAGTTGACATTTTTATGTGTGTTACGCAATAACCCTGTTGGCAATCGTGCAAAAGTGGGATAATTAATTATAGGACGATAAAAGTAAACAAAATAATAAAAGAAAATCCCTCAAATGGGGTGAAAATAAATTATCATCAATATTCTCTGCTTAGCTAATAGGTAATAAAAGGTATTCAGCAGAGTTGAACGCTATGACATTTTATTCCGGTTCATGGAAAGGTCACAGCCCAAATAAAAGAGAAATTCGTAATAAAAGGTCACTAAATAATACCAAATCGATAAATACCCAAGCAGGCATCTATACTAGATAAATAGGTATCTATCTACTAGACTAGACACTATGAGAAATACTTACTTCTGTTTTAGATTTTATTTCGAGTGTTTTATTATGATAAGATAGCAAGAACCAGCCCTGTATCCCTTTAACAACTGCTAAGAGCTTGAACTACCTATCTAATTATCTAAACAATAAACTGCAAACAATTACCTAACGGCCGGCACAGCAGTCGATGTCGCAAGAAGAATATAATCAGTCCCACGGTGGCAGCAATGGCGACGTAGAACAGCGTCCACACAAGTTTGTTGGACCTCACTGGTTCCACGATATGGCTTGCGATGCATCCGACGCGTGCGCGACACAGCATGTGCAACAGAGCTGCTACCATGAACACTATGAATATCTTCTCGTGAACGACTGGAACACATGGAATTGGGAATCAATGTCGTGCGTTTAATATGGAAGAATGTGACAGTGATGTGATTAGGGTCGAGAGATGACGTAGGCGGAGAATCCCTTTATTCTGTGGATGTTTATGAACTAAGTTGATCAGTATAATGGAGTAAAAGTTATGCAAGAAAAGAGACTGATCTAAAAACAAAACTTAATCTGTAGAAATCGAGAATCTTACCCTTGAAGAAGCAGCGATATAAATCTCCAAAAAGAAAATGTAAGAAAACACTTTTAATAAATTAAGTAATTGATTAAATAGTTAAGTAAAAGTTGGCACTTACAATAGTTTTCCCTATTGGAGATGTACGTAACGCCTGTTAGCGCAAACAGCTCTACGAAATTAAGCCAATAGCAAGCTGTTCCTAATTTGGTCGCTGCAGTCCGAGCCTGAAAAAAATATCATCAATTTGTGAGTAGGTATACAGATTCCATTGTTCAGGGGAAAAACTGTCTGCACATCGTAGGAAGAGCAGTACCCTAATTACGTAATACACGATCAATCAGAATCTGAATCGTTTTGAAACAGATTGCTAATCCATTGCTTCATAAGTTCGAAAAAACAATCTGCTCAACGACGTAAATAACGCTATGAATATTGTTGAACCGTCAAAATGAAACAAATTAGTCGTAATCGGTTACGTAAATATGTTATGTAATTATATAGCGGATTATTTTTAACTTCCATTCGTTCTAGATAACTTATTTACGTTGTTGTAACCTTTGAAGTTCAAAGGTGAAAACGTAAATCGCTAAAATTAGAAAAGGTTCGGCATCCTTTCTTAAGTTTTGTAGGCTACCTACTTCTTTAATACAGGCTGGAGATTTAGACACCTGCATCCCTCAAGGGGTGATTCTACCCCCCATAAGTACTAAACAACTTTCACCGTGAAGCTAATATCCGATTCGTGAAAAAGAATAAAATTCCTATACAACAGTAGACAGAATATTTCGATTCATGTACGAAAAGTTTTTTTGATGTATCGTATATTAAGTGTTTCATAGCGAAAGTTGTATAGTACTTATGACAGGTCGAGTCACCCCCTTGACGGATGCAGGTCGCTAATCGCCACTCTGTATAAGTACTTGCTATGTAAATTAATGATGCATAATCTAGATTAATACTCGTAAGTATTGAAACTCCTCCCTCATTTAGCTGATCCTACTCACCTGCCTCTAATCGGTAATATTAAAGCTGATTTTTTGCTGTGGAAGATTTAAAACATAGAACAGAATGTCAAAGAAAAAAATGGTCTACACTTTAAGATTCAGCTAACTAACGTGTTTTATTTGATAAAGAACACGTGTTTTACATGATTAGGTCAAAAGGCTTTCGTAAGGACTTAGACCACGACTATTTTTAGTGGGTACAATTTTTTTTTCAGCAACTGCTACGTTCGCTGTCGCAACTCGCAAACAGCTACCTATAATTTTCCTGTAATGGGTCATTATCTAATAACCCAATTAAATTGAGCTATATCTTCAAGACCACTGGACCAAACATAAATAATATTCTTAGAGAGTGTTAAGTATACTTTCTACGTTGTATAGATCTTGAGAAGGGGTTCCCCTCTATCTGACAGAATCTTGATGCTCCGAAATTTATTTGGCATAACACACTTGGCATAATCTTCTACGAAAACATTAGGTATTTAATATAATTATTATTTGGCCGAATGTTTATGTCTGAATTGACAATGGCATACTTTTAAGATGGCAGAATTTTATTTGGAATATATAATTTTAGTCGGCATATTGCCATTTCTATAATATAGCATTTTTAACCTTAAATTAAAATTAAAATATTGTCCTAAAATGTCAATAGGTTGTGCTACAAAAGTTAGTGACAGAAACGAATCGCTGCAAAACCAGCCAGGTAGTCTTGTCTGCCCTACCCCTAGAGATTGACCCGCGAGCTGAGGAGCAGGTGGTCTTAACGCTCCGCCGCGGCTAAGGTTGGCCGGCGAGGCCGGCCAGCAAGCCGAAGCTGCGGTGGTGAGTGTTAAAACCATCTGCATCAACGATAAGCTCCCGTGGGACCACCGGAGCCTTGATAGAAACCATGCCTGTTGCATGCTCGCTTGCATGCTGCATGCTTGCTGCAGATTCTTGCTGCATGGTGTATTCTTGTTTGCATGTTTGTGTACTTTCTGCAATTTTTAATTATTATGGGTTATGAAGTTTATGACTAAACATTATTCTGACTTACAAAATTATGAGTTTTGAATGTATGATAAATGAGTGTATGCCAAACGATTTTCTGCGAAATGAACTTTAAGCTATCCGCTGTTATGCGAAATAATATTATGACATAAAAAGTTCTGCTATAAAGGGTAGACCTCTTGAGAAGAACCTCTGTGATAAAAAAGAGATCTTATAAAAGTTTCGATTTTCCTTATAAGGCTAGGCTCTATAGAAGGTATCAGAGACATCGACGCGAAAACTGATACCATGGATTCAGTAAGTAGGTACATGATTCTGAGCCCCCCTTCGTTGAAATAACTCGTCAGTTATTTAAAAAGTTTTCGCGTCTGTATAATGTATTAGATAAAAAATTAAAGACAAATTACCTTTTCCTCGGTAATATGAGAAGTGCGCTCACGATGATAGCTGTAGTATAAAGAACCTATCAATAGCCTTGGTCCTAAATGGAAAGCGATACATATTCTCCAAATGTACCTCTGTGGGCTTATCCCGGTAATCGCACTTATTGATGGCACTACATTGTAGACCTGGAAATTAAAAGGAATAGAGTTATAATCAGACATTTTTTGCACTCTAAGCTTATTGTTAGTTCTGCATTTTGCGGGCCATGTCACAAGCAATGAAAGATTAAATTAAAGAAGTAGAGAGCCACTGTTTCGGCTATCATGCCACATGATGTCACACACGTGCCTAGTGATTTCCATCTATTAAAAGACCTATGTACAGTAGGCCGCATATCAGTGGTAAAAAACTAGTGTAAGTTGGCCTGTTATTCTATTGAAACACCAGTAATTTAAAATATCGTAGGTCTCAAAAAATTGCACTGTACAGTATATTAAGGGGTATCGTATTACTATTAACAGGGTTGTGGAGGTCAGATAGGCAGTCGATCTATGTAAAATACTGGTAATCGGCTGCATCCGGTTAGACTGTAAGCTGACCCCAGAGAAAAGGGTAGGTAGATGATGATAGTGAACAAAGGATGGTCCCTATCAAAGTCCCTTCCAATAATATTTTTGTTCCCTATATAGTTACAGCCCGATTCAAACTCAATGGCGGCTCGGAACATGAGGTGAGTCGCTGCGCAGTAACGAATTCATGTGTCAGCGGGGGTGACGGGTGCGATACTGCGCAGCGAGTGGCTAACTTCCGAGCCGCCATTAAGTTTGGATCGAACTATACAAAGGCAGTCAACTTAAACTCACAATCTCATGTCTGATTCACAATCAAAAATCACAATATCAATGGTTGTACTATACTGAAAACGTTAATCGATGGCTACGCTACATAAAAATCTACTTCGAATTTACGGTTAAGTATAGCAACAGCACGAAAGGGCAAACCAGGGCTCGGATAACGGTATATTTTTCGAAACGTTATCGTCTTAAAAACCTAAAGAACGAATTGTTTCGGTTACGTTCGAACGGAACGTTATTAAAACGTTTTTGAAGAAGAATAAAATTTAATTCGTTCTCGGTTAATAAAACGTTTTTAACCGTTTTTAATCATTATTGGGTTGATCGATAGGAAATTCGCAACACAACCCTAATCAATACGTAAGCAGCAAATGCATTGGAATAAATGAAGTTATAAAATGAAGATAAGGTACAATTTAACTAAACAAGTTCATCCTTGTCGGCGCAAGTACCGTGCGCGTTTACGTCCTGCGGAATAAACCGGTTTTTGAAAATGTTCTCATTTCGTTTTCGTTCCGAACAAAATGTTGTACAAAGAAGAACGAGAACTATTAGAGACGTTTTAAAAACGTTATTTTATATAACGTTTCCGAGCCCTGGGGCAAACTAGAAAGAAGTGGAAGAAATGGAGGGAGGCCGTTGCGCCGGAATTGGGCAAAAAGGCTAAGTAGGTACCAAAAAAAAAAAAGAAAATTACTTCAATCATTTAATTTTTCGCAAGAAGGCAGCGTTTCATAGGCATGCATAGAAATTCTTTACCAATAATTAGTTTGTATTGTTTGTACACGCATTTGTAATTTAGTTTTTCGACACATAGCGAAGTCGTTGGTAGAGTGAGAGCAACTCCTGAGCGTAATGTCCCTTGGTTACATTAACCGAATAAAAATTTGCCCATCTTGGAGCAAATTATTATTGGATTTTTCCGTTAGGAATGTCTCAGTAGCAATCCGGAGTCAGGAAGTTTGTGGTATGATAGGGTACTCACTTGGGTATCTATCGGCTTTAGATACCTTCGTTCTCTCCGAAACACGCTTCGGAGAGCACGTACCTAGGTACTATCGGAGAACTTCATATCTAAGCAGTTTGAAAACAAAATCCCGTGAACACGATGACCACATTTGTTACCGCCCCGGTTCTGTAGTCGCCGAGCGCTGTAAGCAAGAATAGTCCTTACGGTGTATAGATATGAAGTTCTTCGATGGTACCTACCTAAAGCCGTCGTCCGTCACTCTTGCGCATAGTCGGATTATGAACCCATCGGACGATAAGCGTTAACGAAGAGGGCACCTATTTTTGAGCACACACTTATGCATTAGGTATATCTCCTGCGTACCTATTTGGCTAGTCTCCGTTGTGCTTGACCGCTATGAGTGCCGTGACCGAATTTCGGTCAGGATCAGGAGGACAGTTCCTCCCTATCTATCCTTTCGATATAGCGTAGGTAGGTACTGTCAATAAGACAACCCTTTCGCTGCAAAACCAATCGATGTAACGTTTTCCTTAACACGACCATTTATGAGATCTTTGATATAAATCAGACCCAGAAAACTCTAATGTAGGTCCATATACTTAAGTACTAAGGTTAGGTACTGCCAGACACGACTAAAGCCATGCATAAAAGTGCAAGAGAGTAAGGTAAGCATTCATTCATCAGCATTAGCATACCAGTAAAAATTTACACGATAGGCCCAATAAAATTAGTCCACTAAGTGAGAACATATTGCAGAGCCTTGCGTAATAAGTAAATAAGGTTTAAGAGGCGAAGGGTTAAACGCACTACGGTTATGTAATCACTTATTTATTTACGTAATTTACCTAATTGATAAATGTAAACAGTTATGCATGTCTTTTAAGTAGATAGGTTACTACACCTGCTTTCATACTAAGTCTTATTATTTTGCTATTGGTTTTACTAATCAGCACAGGACTAAGCCGTTGAGGAGAAGGATTAAATACTTACCCTACAATGTGTTTCATGTATGTCATCTGCTTGAAACATAGACGCTGTCGCATAACAAAATATTAAAGCACCTAATGGAAGCCAGAGTGCAGTTAAACATATTTCCCTCAAACCATAGGTCCAGAGCAGTCCCTTCAAAAGGAAATTGCAAATTATGTCACCGTTTAAACAAATAGCATTACAATTTCAGCACTTAGCAGGTATAACGACCTTATATTCCAATATTTTAACACTGCTATTTACATCACACTTTTCGTTTGTGCGTTCGTCGCCACGCACATCCAAATTTGGCGGCGACTGTACTTGTGCGTCATTTATCATTTTATCTTTCACTCACGCGATACTTTAACACACTGCGATCACATAGTTTTTAATGATTCCCATGAGCCTAGCCGTACACCTCAATCAGCGCTGTAACAACCCCCATTCTGACACATTTGTGAAACATCGACGTTACATGAATTAAAAATTACTTCTGTCAGATCGATGCCTGTATGCCAGGTATTGATATAGTTGGCAATGTAAAGCCTTCTTGTGTTTATTCACAAATGCAATTGTAACAGTAAAAAGCACAATGTTACAATTTATGTGGATGAATTAAGGCGTGGATTATATGAGGTTATTTGGACATGCGCATTAGGCCCTGTGGAGCGAGGCGAGGGTTTGTACAATAGGAAGACGTACACCCTTTCATAATGCCTTTTGTGTTAAATGTTAACTTCCGATAGGTATCTTTTTGTAGTTCGTAGTTTTGTGAAACAGTCCTTGGAAATAAATATTTTTATAAAATGATTAGGCACCTATACCTACATTTAATAAGTAGGTACAGTAACCTACGTACTTAGATAGGTGTAACTACCTATGTAGACAATTGTAGACCTAATGATTTTTTTTTTAAACTTTATCTACTTGTAGGTTCTAACTCAAGATTAAAATGTTTGCTTTGTCTAATTTACTAGAAGTTGTAAGCAAACTTAGAAATCTGCTGTGATAAAAGGGAAATATTTTGTAAAGTCGAAAGATCAAAGAATTTTAGATGAAACGTCTATGTAGATTTTCTAACGAAGCCTATTTGTACAGCATTGTAGATGCAGAACAATCAAAGACAAATGGTATAATTTTTTTAAAGGAGTTTTCTTTATATTGTAATAAAATGAAGGTAATCAATAAATAAAACAATGAAATGAAATTTGTTTTTGGACGTAACAGTTTACGTCAAGTGTAGTGATGTGAATGAAAAATATACGACGATCATATTTATCGACCATCATATTTATCGACGACCGTATAAATGTTTTATAAATTAAATTATGGAACCTGTCTGTATTTTACTCAAATATTAATTGAACGTCTTTCATAGAAATTTGATGCGATGTTCAGGTAGAGGCAATCGCTGTGGCCAGCGCTGGCGGACAGTTTGCAGTTATTTGTGCTTTTTGAGGATTAGGTATGTCTGATAGTTTTAGTGCACACAACACAACAAATTTATAGACAAACACAATTAAAAGTCATATTTTAATATCACTACTCTATGTTGATGTGTATATTATGTACAAGTACCTATGTAAAGGAAAAATAATAATAAAGGGAAGAGCTCATTGGGCATCAAAAAAATTCGTCCGCATCGCTGTCAGTGGGAAAAGTGCTCAAAAGGCTGGCAGCGTTGCCACGTTGGATGACAAGGAGGTCACGTCAAGAGTCGACCAATTGCTTGGCGATGTCCCGAAATACTTGATGAGCACTCGGACCCCGGCCCTAGTGTTACAACCCCACCCAAACGGCTCAAAAACATAGCTACCTTCCAATAACGTTGTTATATTTGCGCTGTTTGAGGTTTTCAATATCTCCAGGGTGCTTTATGATTGCGATGCCAGGAGGGGCTAGATACTGCTGGGGAGTCGACTACTCCAAATAACGCCCACAAAGTTCTCGGGCACAGTTGATCCAGGTAACCCCTGCAGATGGCGATGAAATTGCTGTCTCCGAGCTGATCATGCATTAACAGCTGCTTCATTTTTTTCTTCTGGGGAGCTGAGACACCCTGTTTCGCCGGCTGTGACGATGCAGTGTGCTTGGAGTCACTATCACAGATTTTAATAGTGTTCTACTCGTGGTCACCAGTATAGTACCAAATCTGACTGGACGGCAGCGACTCAGACTAATTTTCTTGCCATTCGTGAGCTCTCGAGGCTATGTACAACACTAGCATCGGAGAAGGTTAAAATGTCAATCACAAAAATGTCATTCAGTTTGTCAAATGTCATGTCATTTCTCGCCGCTGGAGGAATCAATCGTTCGCTGTTTTACGATGTTATTAATTCATTAAACCAGTTTTAATCGTTTTCGTCAATGAGAAGTTAGAATTTTATTATGAATAATTTGACTTTTTAGTGGCGGAATTGTTATGAAAAGATTTAAAATGGAGTTCTTGAAACTTTGGTGGTTGTTCAGTTTTTGTACCATTCAGACGCAAGGTTCGACGCACTGGATGGTCACTGAAGGTGGTCTGATACAGCCGCGGGTAAGATGACTATTTCCTGTATTATTGAACCCTTCCTACGGTCTCAACTTATAAACCCAATAGGAATATTATGATAACCTGTCCAAACATCATTTGGCCATCATATACGTATCTTTTTTACTGTGTATTCAGCTAGTTGCAGTAAACGTCTTGCTAATTAGCTTTACCTTGAACAGAAGTCAATTGTTAATATATTGGAAAAACATCATGACTTAATAATATCAGTGCTGAACTGAATTTGTAATATAATTATTTTTTTTGATCCAGCTCATCTATGTCAGTCATTACAACTGTGTATAGTGTCAGAATGAGCTAGTTTCTTTAAAAAAAATCTCTTTTGTTTTAGCTGGACTCACCTTTTGAAATGGCACAACCTTTCGACTTACTGGCTTTCCTAAATCAAGACACGCGTTGGGACAATATTATTAACATACACCATAACTTGTCTCTAAGACAACAGATTATAAAAGGCCTGTGGGCCGAGCTGGAACGAGACACAAATATTCACATGTTACTGAACGAAGATGACTATTGCGTGAGAGCAGGACAATTGAACACCATAGACTGGTATACCTCCTCGTTGGAAGAGGGGAAAACAAATATTGGCACTGAAGAGTTTACACTTCGTAATTTAAATTATGGAGATGCTGATGTTCCTGATTGTAAGAGGATTTCCTCCTTGACGTTTAGTATGTGTGTGTTTGAACATTTGGAGGTATTTTAAATTTATTTTACATGCATTGGCTTTCTAGAATGAATGTAGTAATATTGTTATTAAATAAAATAATTAAATTGTTGTGTCATTATTCAGTGTGCTATGCTATTCAATAGCTAACGAAGCGTGTGATATAAATTCCAGAGTATGAAACAGAGAGAAAATTTGAGTGCAAATCCAGAGACATCCCTTCCAGAGAATATGTCACCAAGAAGTTCTGACATTACAGAAATGAGTGTTGACCAGTTTGGTCACTGGTTGGCTGGAGTACTCAGGAAGAACAGTTCCTCATGGCTACACTACAACATGGCTTCTCTCTACTGGAGGGTCAGAGGAAATGCCCCTAAAGCCATGGAGTGCAGCCGAAGAGCTGTGCATTATGCACCAAGGTAAAACCGAATAATTTAAAAGTCTGATACCAACTCCCCATTGTTGTTGCATGATTAATTTACATTCTCCGTAGTTATTGCTTATCTAGAAAACTAACATAATTGGCCTCATGACCTCATTAAATACGTGTTATAGTAAGTGAATAAATATTTTTCCTTCTTTTTCAATTGTTGTTATCAACATTATGTTTTACTAACCTAAGTTCCTTTCCTTTACAGGGAATATAAAGACATAGCTCTTTTGAGCATGGGACTGATACTCCACCGCAGTAAAGTCACAGAAGATGCCGTTATAGTCCTTGGAGCAGCGGTAGACCATGACTATCACTGTCCCATCAATCATTTCATACTAGCCAATGCATTTGCGGTGGTTGGTGATTTCAATAGCTCGCTAAAACATTTTGATACATGCCTGAAGTTGAACCCTTCGTTTCAACTGGCAGAGAAGCATAGATACGGCATGTTGTGCCATAAGTATATGTTGGGAAAGATGCAAGTAGTTAAAGAGTGAGTATTATTTATTAAAACAATTGTTACAATGTTATCTGCCGTTATTTCAGAGATTAATTATTAATCAAAACATAGCATCATGACTGTACTCTCCACAGGGTTAGGCAGAGGTGTGTTACTACACTGTGTAAACCAACATTCCATACTTTTTTTTTTAATGTGTGGTCTGTTACTAATGCAGTAGGAAGTGGTGACGGGTGGGCGTTTTGGGGGACTGTCCTATGTAATTTTGACGTTCGAAAAGTGCTGATTCTCAGCCTAGTTTAAATAAATGACTTGAATTTTTAATTTTCTAAGTCCCATGTAATAGAGAGCACTGCTTTGACTGGTACTATAGCTATAGACATCACTCACTACACAATGAAAATTCTATTACCTCATCACTCAACTAAGCCTATTGTAGTACACTGTTGGACATAGGCCGGTTGTTCCGTCTAGCTGAGGGATTGTCCTGCTGATTCTACTGACTAACTTGTAACATTCATATGTTACAGTACTTTAAACAGACTTCGTGAAGAGCTGACACAATACAATCAGAGAGAGTCGCACTGGCTTAAATCACAAGCTGCGTTCTTAAGGACTATGAAACACGCTGATGAATTTGGTAAGGCATGAACTATTTTAAGTCTGATCTAAAAGTGTCAGAATTGTACACAAACCTTGTTCGGGCAATTCCTGTATTTTTAAGAACTTTCGCGTTCTAATCTCAATCTGTAAAAAATACATGGAACTTACCTAATTTTTTTGCATCTTTTTGGAAATTGATTGTCGCTCAGATGAGATAGTGACTTTAATGTATAAAAAATTCTAGAATTGGCCTTCAGATTAAATTCTTATGCAATCACATACTAAAGAGAATTTAGAACACATTCCTCTGTATTTAGAAGGTGTAAATTTTATAAGTAATAACATTAATTATTTGTAAGTAATTTAAAAACCAGCAATGAAAATTGAACTTATAAAATTATCCTCAACTGTCAATTTCTCAAAATTTCTCTATGATGATTTAAATTAGAATTTTGGGTTTAAGTTTTCAAATGATCAAATCAAAGCACTCAATTTGTAAGTGGCACTTCCAGAGGGCCTTGGCCTTGGCATCGATAGTGCGTTTTCCGATTCATTTGTTTACATTTTCATCAAATACTTTTGGACAGACCATACTACATTTTTCTTTATATTTTTAGTAGAATAATATAAATAACATGACTTATTTATAGATTACAGGGATTTAGGTAAAAACTTCGACAAGATGACAGAATTAACAGGCTTGAATATAAAAGAATTAAAAAAGGAAGGAGAGAAATATTCGCTGGTACAATACTTCTTGGATGGACCTACATACAACGAAAATTGGTTAAAAGAAAAAGGGGTCCATGCTTTAGATTCTGCATATAACTTACAAAGACTAATAAAACATATAGGCAGACATGCCAACCTTGCAACAGATATTGGTTCCAGCACCATATCGCAAGGGGATTATTTAAAACTTACTGATGGCCAAATACTGAAAGAAATTGGCCCAATACCAACTTTCCCGGATTTGTTTCCAGATCTAACTAAAGGTAAGTTTCGAATTTCCCTTGAAATGTCTTTGTACTGTGCAGCGTTGCGTTACCGCTGCGCTAGCTTCGCTTTTACGCTGCGTATACGCACGACGAACGCCCACTCTAAACCAATGTCAGTCGTGAAGACTCCCGTAATTATTTACTTATTTGATACTTCTAGCACACAAATGTACAGGGGCGGACTTAATACCATACGCATTTTCTACTAGTCAAATAAATTAGTCAGTTAATTAAACAATTCAATATTATGGAAATAAAATAGTTTTTTTTTTAATTAGAATTTTCAGCAAATACTTTCATTGAAGAAGAGTTAGAGAGATCTAAAGGGGAGAAATCTGTGGAATCTGAGACTCCTAAAGGGTCGTCAAAAGGTCAAAAGACAGAGACACCAACACCGCCTGAAAAGAAGGCTCCTATTGACAACGAAGAGAATATAGATGAGTATGATACAGGGCTTATAATGTAAGTTATTATATTGTTTATTTTAGAAAAAGGGTGTATGTATGTACCATCAAAGAAGTTCATATCTAACCAGTTTCAAAACAAAATCCCGTGAACACGATGACCACATCTGTTACCGGCTGGTTCTATAGCCGCTGAGCGCTGCAAGCAAGAATAGTTCTTACGGTGGTTAGATATGAACTTCTTCGATGGTACATATACAGGGTCAAATAAAATTTGCTAGTGAAACTCCGCAGATGTATCTAAACACGACAAAATGAAAATAAAATGAGATTTTATGATATTCCTTTTGGGGTCAACGACCGCTGGTAGTAAAGAAAAACTGATTTATTAAACTGATATTTCATATCTTCTTTCTTCTTTTGGTGTGACTAATCTGGTGTCAGAGTTTTAAAACCGCGATATGGCCTCTGATTTGGCTTCACATGCCGTCGAGAAATATTTCTCAGGCGTGCCGGTTTCCTCATGATGTTTTCCTTCACCGTTTTTTGAAGTAAGTGATAATTATACAGAATGCACATGAATCTGAAAAGTTAGACGTGCCTGTCTTGGGTTTGAACTCGAGACCTATACTTGGCAGTCCGACGGTCACACCACTACGCTATCAAGTGCTCATTTCAAGTGACTATCCACTACCTGCGGTCAATGACCACAAAAAAGAAACTCATTAAATAAAATTGTTTAATTTTTATCATGTTTAGATATCGATACCCATCACGTCTGCGGAGTTTTGCTAGCTAATTGTATTTGCCCCTGTATGTTTATATGTTGTGTTATCCATTCATTCCAGTCATTTAAAATTGTGTTATTTATGGAGAATTTCTACCAACCCGCACTGGGCCCGCATGGTGGATACGGCCCATGCCCTCTCACCGAGAGGATGCCTGTGTCCCAGTAGTGGGGACATTATAGGCTGACTGTGCTATGCAGAATGTACTAGAGTGACTCTATTTACTTCTTTATCAAATAATATTACCTACTATGTTATTGTGAGCTTTTGACTTTTAGTTAATTGACATGCAGTCCCTTGTGATATCGGTTGTTGTTCCTAGATACAGTTCTGTAGGTCGGTTGTCCACTCTGAAATGACGCGCCCCACTACCACATTTTACTCACACGCGGTAGTGAGGCGCGTCATTTCATAGTGGACAAGGTATAAGCTGATATAATCCTCATACTTCATTATATTAATACAAGAAACATGTGTTATCCCCAGATATCCGCCTTCATTAAAAATAAGTAGGAATAGAGAAGAATTTGACAAGGATCCGGAATGGCCGACAAACAAACATTGCAAGGAAAATTCGGAATCATTTCCGGATAATTTGGAAGCTGTTTATCAAATATTTTTACCCTTTGAGAATAAAGGAATAAGGTATTTATTGCTTTTTCATTTTACTATAATCTACAAACTGTTGTTCGAAGAAATACAGTATAATTCCCACTGTTACATTTATGCCTGAACTGCTATTGCAAAAAATCTTTTAATAATATCTTGCGTTAGTACAATATGTTTCATTTGTTGGATAGTGTATTAAAATATTTAATTAGGTAATTTTATTTAAAAAACCACTGATAATATTTTTGCTGGAAGTACTTGATTAAAATTTTTCGTAATTTTTATATTTATCGAAATTTCCGTGTTGTTTAATTCTGAAAAAATATATTGTTTTTACCAATTTTTTACATATTGTAACCAAAATTTTCCTACTAACTATTTTGCTTCAATTTTTGTTGACAAACACGCGTTTCATCTGAAGAGCTAAGTTCAAAAACGTGATTCAAGAAAAAAAATAGTTGTTAAGGTTCACACCTAATTTCCTGTGCCTGTAACATAATTTCTTATCTTCAGAATCTGTTTTGTTCCACAGATTAAGAACATTGCTGACTGACAAAATAGGGGTGCCAGCTGATGTCGAACATGAGCTGCCGTGGCACCCACCTACCTGCCCCAATGATAAGGAGGCAGCTACATTTACGCAGAAGAAATCTCAGAAGTAAGTTTTTAGTAGTATGCAGACTACGGCTTTTAAATCTTAGCAATATGGTTTTATTAGAAGAAGCAACAGTAGTCAATTCTTCCTTCAATTTAATGCCAAACCTTTCATATGCTGAAAGTCTTTCGTGCAAATTGAATAATCTAAATTACTAGTTTCGAACTAAAAGAAGGATTTAGGAATGAGCTTAGGAATGCTGTAAGCACAGTAAAAATAAGTAACAGTATTATATGTTCCTAGAAAACGACCGAAACGGCGCGCTTCAAAATATCAGTGTATATCAGTACGTAACAGTATCGAGTGCGCGGCAGTTACGCACGGACGCGGAAGGTTTATCTACCAACTAGGTAATTATTTCAAGTTCACTGCCGAGACATAATATTATTACTTATTTATACTGTGCTGCAAGTCACTAGTGGGACTAACTCGAAACAAACACGTGAGTGAAACCGTAAACATGAATGAGTTCTATTTTATTTCTAGACCACAGATATTTAGTGACGTGATCGTCACCGAGCACCTTCGACAGAAACTGTTGGAGTATGTGGCTAACGGTGACTTCGAGTCGGTGCGTAATATGCAAGACGCAGAGGTCGGCCAGCGAATATACAGCGCTATGCAGATGGTAAGACTTATCACACGCAGTGAATGTGTGCGTGAAGATGAGTAGCGTCAGCAAATAACACATTACACACACACAAACACAAGCAGTCCAAAAAGCTGCGTCGGATTTTTTTTTTTAAGTTTGTGTGGAATTATAGCTGTCTCCTGATAATAGCTGATGGGAAATTCCACAAATATATTTTCAAAGTATACCAGACTGACAATCCTGAACTGGACTCCTGAACTTGTCTCCCGAAATGGACTCCTGAACTGGACGCCTGAACTCGTCTCCCGTCACGTTAACTTGACTCCTAAACTTGACTGGACTCCTGAAGTGAACTCCTAAACTGGACGCAAAACTGGACTCGCTGAACTGGACTCCAACACTGGCTTTTAGTCTAGCGCTTGACTAGCCGATATTAACCTGCTCGTAACAATATGTCATTCGTCCATTTTCCGTTTCGCCTGTAGAAGCTTTCTACTTGGCGCCGGAAGCTACTTGGCGCCGGAAGCTACTTGGCGCCGGAAGGTACTTGGCGCCGGAAGCTACTTGGCGCCGGATATTGGCGCGACTGACATTAGGATTTTATTAGTCCCTTACGTCTGTTGTGACATCAACAAACGTGTCAGATCGTTGTTAACGTTAATACAATTTTTTGCACCACCTTTTTTTCCTTTAGCGAAAGTTACGCAAAACCATGCAGATTTCTTGAAAATTAGGTAGAAATGATTTCTTAGAAACAAGATGTATCTCCATCAAAGCAATCAAGTAAAGTCCTCATGCGATTTTATTTATTTTTCCCTTTCATTTCAGAAACTTGCCCCAAAATGGATGCTATACACGCTATCGTCCCTCTACTGGCGCGTTCGCGGCAACAACGTCAACGCCTTACATTGTATCCTGACCGCCAGTCGGACAGTAGAAGGACGGTTCAAGGACATCGTGCTGGTTTCATTAGCTTCGTTATATTTGGAGATGGGCTACTTTGATGAGGCCCTTGGAGCGGCTGAGGAGGCTTTCAAAATGAGTCTTTATGAGGTTTGTTTTAAATCATTCATATAACTAGAAAGAAGGAATTGGGCTTCTTATTAATAATAAATATGATATTTTCATTTAATTTTATACTTAACTGTATTTTTCAAGTGTTGTGTTGAGCTATCATTCAGTGATTGCTCAACACAAATAGAATGACGTAATAGAATGAACAAAAATGACCCATTTAAAATGAAACAAAAACCAATCAATCATTCTAGTCAGTTAAATCTGAGCATCGTGGTCGTAGTTGTTTAGTTCAACCAATTACAGCCTGATAACTCAAGTAGTTTACAGCTTTATTCTTCAGAGACTTGATCATGTTTCCAAAAACCTAGTGGGGAGACGAAAGTGTTTATGCAGCAATTTGATGAGCAAATAAATTTGCCTGAATCACAAATTCTCAAACGATTATTAAATTTGTCCTAAAATGAAAGAGACAGAGTGCAGCTTTAAGTTGAATTAAAATAGAGATCATCTGCCTAGCCTTTTCCCAACTATTTTGGGGTTGGCTTCCAGTCTAACTGGATGCAGCCGAATACCAGTATTTTACATGGAGCGACTGTCTGTCTGACCTTCACAACCTAGTTATTGGGTAATACGATGGTAACAAGACTGGTTGTCGGACTTTCGGGCTTCTGACGACCCGTAACGGTTGTCAAAGATCCACGAATGACAGCCGGGACCAACGGCTTAGCGTGCTTTCCGAGGCACGGAGGATTCTCAGTATGGTTACCCATCCACGACCCAACTGCGGCAAGCGTAGCTTAACCTGATCGATCGACCCGTGTGGCTGTTATTAGTACATAGCCACAGGCCTTTCTTGATTTAAAATTGAGATGCGTCGGAGAAATAATTTTTCTTATCTTTTACCCAGCCATCAACAAACTTCATCCTAGCGGAGTTAAACATGATAAAGAAGCACCGCAACACGCACATGTTTCACCTCAAGCAAGTGATCCGAGTGGACCCAGGGTTCATGGGCGGATTGGCCAGGTCCTTGCTGTATGGATGGTCCTGTCTGTTCAGACAGGTTAATGTGCTACAGGACTTGGGTATGTGTGTTTTAAGATGTTCCTTTTAATGGTTTTGTGCATTGATTAAATACTTGGTCTATTGTATCCCAGTGCTAAAAATAGACTTTATTACACGTCCTTTACATAATCTTTCTTTTTCTCGTGTCGCCATTATGGAGCCGTGCACGAAATCGACTGATTTTGATCATTTTTTGTACGAAAAGGAAAAAAAAAACAAACAAAACTATTTGTGATTTGAAAAGTCGTGTTCTTTATTTTGCTTGTGGCTGAAAGGGATTTTACAATAAATTAAGTATTCATGGAAAATCACTATTATTCGCAACAAGTTTTACGAAAAATGGCGCGAGCCTGACGTTTGATCATTTTTTTACAAGAAACTTCTTTAGATTTTGAACATTTAAAAATATCATCAACATCATTATATGGTCTACTTGCATGTGGCTGAACCAGTTTTTTCAACTTCGATACAAAATATTAGCAGAAAAATAATGTTGAAAAAATCTTTTATTTTTTAACCCAATTAGTAATGTATTTTTTCCTATTATTTAGCAAACCATATCAAGAAATTTAAAAATCACACATTAGTGTTCAGCTATGTTTGAGATAAAATCAAAATGTTATTTTACCGTTGTTGTTTGAACCGGGTGTCGCATAGTTCGCGGTGAGTCGGAACTGTCTGCCGCATAGTTCGCGGTGAGTCGGAACTGTCTGCGGTACTTGCGGTGATACCCCAGTGAGTCGGGGTGGCGCTGCGTCTTGATCCAGTGGGTCGGATGTGGTACAGCGCTGGGTTGTGGCTGGCTGCTGGCGTCGACCAGGAGAGGGTAGAATGGGCTCTGATTGTGAGACCGGCCGAAAGTGCAGGTGCTGTGCCAAGGTCGCTGATGAGGCTGAGGGTGATGACCAGGAATGCGCGTTCGCTGCATGCTGGTGGTCAGGATACCCGTTGAAGCCGTGGGTGCTGGCTGGCTGTGTGACTCGCCTCACGAAAGCTTGCGGGAGTGATGATGATGACGTCACGCTGAAGTAGTTGCACGAAGGCTGCGTTGACGTTCATACTCGGGGTCACCAATTTAGGGGTATGAGGAACAGGGTGTAAAGTTCACTCATCCCCCATAGAAAAGGGAGGATCCTCCTACCAGACGGGTGTCATGTCTGGCGGGCAATTGCCCAGAGGTTGAAGTCGTGAGCTTGTATATATTTCCACCGCGCGGTAAACTCTAATTGCGCGATGCAGGATTTGAGTGACGTCAGGATGTTGTGTGACGTCAAGTCTTTTGATGCGTAGTTCGCATGTGGCGGTGTAGATGCCGCCACAATTGTACAATAACTTCATTAAGTAAATCAAAGGAGAAACAAACCATATTTTCAGAATTCGGCGAAGGCGATATATGCACGCAGGTGGAGCCAGGTATGAGTATGGTGTGCGAGAAGGACGGCACGAATTGCCATCTCACTAACATTCAGTGCTATGGCTCTCACGAACGTGGTAAGTAAGTTATAAATAAATATTTCTTATACTATTTTCGTTAAGAGCGTTTATTCTGAAAGTTGGCAACGTCGTAAATAGCTGTCAAATATTTAGCTGTTTTGATTAATTTCGAAATAATACTGTATGAAAATAAGAAATGTGGCTAACTAAGTTACTAGAATATTGATTATGATATGCAATAATTAATATTGTAACACTGAATATTTAGTTTTAGGCGTAAAAAAAGGATTTGGAAAGTTTCCAAATGCTTTTTTTACGCCTAAAACGGGTACAACATCAAATTCAATGTTACAATTGCATAACATAATCAATATTCTAGTAACTTAGTTAGCCACATTTTTTATTTCCATACAGTATTATTTCCAAATTAATCAAAACAGGTAAATATTTGACAGCTGTTTACGACGTTGCCAACTTTCAGAATAAACGCTCTTAATGTGGGATCTTTCTACCGGTCAAAATCATAACTCTCTCTCTTGCTTCGCCGTAGTCCCCACTACGGCGAAACAAAAAGGAGGGTTATGATTTTGACCGGTATGTATGTTCATCTGTTCCCTCATAACTTCTAAACTGCTCATCATAATTTGACATTAATGAGATATCGTTGGAAGCGTCTTGATTGTGCGTGTTGATTGTATCGTCACATTGAATTGAATATGGTGCACTCAAGAGGACACTTTTTTTTCTTTTTTCTTAATTAGCAAATTCAAAAATATATATATTACAACCACAAAATAATTTGAAACAACGGAGTCACACGTAATCTGTTCAATGTACATGTGACTCCGGATTTTTAGTTTGTCTGTCTATAATATCTTGCAGTGTGTGAAGACTTTTTGTGGGTGGTTGGGTTTTAGTTTAATAACTTTTATTTTTGTATCTATCGACTGTTTCATTATTACTAAATTACTGTTGAACTCAATAAAAGTGTTTACTAACAAATACTAAAACCAGTCTAACTGTGTTTCTCTTACCTCATTTTTCTAAATGTATAAATCAATTATTGAAGCGGCGTTCTCACGAGGCTATTGAAATCGGGTCCGCTGGAATTAGTTTCTAAATTAATTAGAAATCGAATCATGAGAATACGCGTCGAAATTCAAGTTTTCTTACGTTTTTTGCAATTTGCTGGTCAGTGTCAGGTTGTATCTTGATTAAAATGTGATTCGCGACCGTAACAAATATGGCTTTACAGAATTATAATCATCAGCAATAAAACTCCTTATGTTAGAATAATCCTAAAATGTCATGATTCCATGAAATAGTCATTCAATGGGATTATATGAACCTAGAGAGATCTGTTGATGATTTTTATGATGATAATTCTATAAATATGTATGTGATACGGCCGTGAAAGATATTTAAATCAACATACAACCTGATAATTGCAAAAAACGTAAGAAAATTTGAATTCCGCGGACTACACTGTCGCTTTCTTTCTTTGTATTTAAATCTATTCTGTTTCATTTTCTTATTTTTTACTCGAGTTTATCATCTTTTTTTTTTATGCACGTGTTTCTGTGACAAATAAACTTATTTTTCTTTCTTTCTTTTCTTTCTTTCGCCCTAATGAAAAATCGACCACCTTTGTTCGTATGACTATTTAAATTTTACTTGAGAAACAAAGTTCTGACCAACTCATTTGTCTCGTGAGAACGCTACACCGCCACTCGCCTTTCAACTAACACTCGCCTTACCGTACATAACATATTCCTTCCAAATTGTCGCAGAAACCAGCACTTTAGTCAGAATGCTTGAACTAAAAGACGATAATATCCAGGGTGCGGCGGTTGAAGACATGAATGACGGAGTTTTCGACCGGTTTACTAAGGAAATGCCAAAGGACCGGACTGATAAGGCAGCACATTTGAAAAACTTTGAAGCTATGATGAAGACCGTTGGCCAAGAGTTGAAGGGCTGCGGGGATAGGGGATGCGAAAGTAATTTTTTATTTTTTATTAATGGGAATTCTAAATCACTATTCAACTTCTAGGGTAAGCAATACGACTCTCTATCGCGAACTAACATTGATTTACTTAGATTGTTTTTAATATATTTTTATGATGTCAAGGTATTCAGCCCGAAGACTTGGCGTTAACAGAAGAGGATTGCACTTATCAGCATTTAGAACTAGGGTACTGGCTGCATATCATCAGTTTCAGAGAGTTGCTTTCTGATGCAGATTTAAAGTGAGTAAATTTTCATTCATATAATGTAGGTTATTCTAGCATTGGATATGAAGCTCCAATTGTTAGGGCAGTTTAACCCTATATATTTTTGTTCCTCGTATGGGGACCCGCTTTTAATTTTAAACTTATTTTATTTTTTATTCTTGTTTTCGTGTGGTTAGTGTCTAACCTGGTGTCAGAGTTTTAAAGCCGCCCATGGGCCTCTGACTTGGCTTCACATGCCGTCGAGAAATATCTTTCAGGCATGCCGGTTTCCTAAAGTGAAAAACTTCAAGTGTCTACCTATTACGGTTAAAAAAATACAGCCCTGTGACAGACAGATGGACGGACGGATAACGGAGCTTTAGTAATAGTGCCCCGTCATCTTCAGTTATCAACAGTCAGATCACTTGACACGAGTTCAATTTTAAGACATCGTTTTTTTAGGGATCCGTACACAAAGGCACCCTAATTGTTTTTTTTTTCGTTTGGTTAGTGTAACCTGGTGTCAGAGTTTAAAAGCCGCCCATGGGCCTCCGACTTGGCTTCACATGCCGTCGACAAATATCTCTAAGGCAGGTTTCCTCACGATGTTGATAATTCAGACAACTAATCATAGCAGTTGACATGCATTTGAAAATTGATTAGCAAATTTTTGTGCCGATTCAGTAACCGTATTGGGAAGCTTTTTGGAATTGTTGTTATATCCACCACTGAGCTCGTAAAGCTGTCAACGTCAATGAATTGTTTATTCCCAGGTTACCATCCGAAATCATCTCAATGACACCCTCAAATCAAAAGAAGGTTCCAGACTGTCGCTTAAACGTCGAGCCGTCGAAGGATTTTTTTCTAGAGCGATTCAGTAAGGTTGACACCGAAGGCTGGGAGCCCGTGCTCAGTCTGATGCATCAGTTTGCAGAGGTGTTCAACTTCTACGATTATGTTGCTCTGGGAGCTAAAATAGCTAGATATGTGGATTTGGTAAGTTTGGGGGTTTTAAATAAAAATGCGTGTTTTTGTTATTTTGGGTTATAATTATTTAGCAGTTTACATAATTTTTGACATTCTTTATTTGTCAATATGCACTGATGTTGTATTGATTTTTTCATTGCGCAAAATAATCGATGGACACTGATTGATAACCACACACTAGTTTTTTTATTTGAATTTTTATGCATTTTAGCAATATTTACGTTGGCAATATGTGAACTAACTTTAAAAAGGCCACTAAAATAAATCAGACAAAACAAACTCAAGAGCGTTCATCCAAAAAGTTGGCAACGTCGCAAATAGCTGTCAAATATTGACCAGCCGGTCGATTCTGTAAAAATATCACCGTGATACTTAGGTGAAGTGTGTGAGTTTAGTGAAGTGAGCTGTCAATAGTGTTAATCCCTAGCATCCTGCCGGTCGATTTGTGACAGTGACAGTTCGCTTCACGCTCACTTCACCTAAGTTTCACGTTGATATTTTTACAGAATCGACCGTTTTGATTAATTTGACAATATTGCTGTATGGAAATAAAAAAATATGGCTAACAAGTGAACTAGAATATTAATAATGATTATTAATTATAACACTGAATTTGTTGTTGTAACCGTTTTAGGTGTAAAAAAGGCATTTGGTTTCATATTTTTTTTTTACATTCAAACTAAATATTCGTCGTTACGATATTAATTATTGCATTACATAATCAATATTTTAGTTCACTATTTAGCCATATTTCTTATTTCCATACAGTAATATCGCCAAATTAATCACAATAACGAAATATTTGACAACTATTTGCGACGTTGCCCACTTTCTTTATAAACGCTCATAAGGGTCGGCTATAGGTATAGACAATCTTTAAGGGGACTACAGGACCTAAACGTGCCTAAATGCAAGTTTTATAATGCGTAAAAGTATATGATCCACTGCAGTAAACAAAATCAGAAAAATATATGATATTCTTCAGGATATATGCTAGTATGATAGTGTGTTGCAAAACATAATACAACTAATTTGATACGATAGAAAAAAATCATGAAGACACCTCTAAAAATTTCTTTTAACGATTAAAAATCATATTAATTTACATGCAATCATTCTGATTTTTTGTCAGATTATTCTACAAGCTACATATTAGCATAATAGTGTTTTAATTTTCCAGTCCAATCAATAAATTTTTTGTAAATCGCTAACTGCTTCATATTTTGCAATAATTTACCTGCGTCGTGTCATCGCGCTTCTCTTTCATTTCTATGCAGTCCGACAGTGACCGCGCTTTAGCTGTTGTAAGCCTCTTAATATAAACTTATCAAAACCCATAACACGTTTTCCTATAGCCGACCCGCACAATAAATTACAAATATTACAATATTTTCCTATTTAAAATTTACAGCACGCGAAATACTACTTTCTGTTTAATTATAACGAATATTTCGTCGGCCTTTTCGGCTTCTGCCGTTCTCTAGGAACCGTCACATTAGGTACACCTCACCACTGATGTTAGCACTGACATGCGGTTGACTGTGGACCTATTCAGTCCACCACACATCATATAATTGTTACTACTGTCCAACCGAAAATGCATTTTCAGCCGAAAACGAAAAAAAGCTTTGGCTTTACTCTTATTTTCGGCCGAAAACGAAACGAAAATGATTTAGACATTAAAACATTAATGTTTCCGCTGCACATTGAAATCTTGTTATTTTTACACCTAGGGAGAGAAAGTGCAAATAAGAAATAAAACACGATAATTCCATTAGAGGATACAAAATTTCGTGTATTTCTTGTTGTATTGATTCACCTGTTATTGCCGAGCTTTACGAAGTAGACTGAATGACGCGCGACAATTCACGAACCTTCTGATTTTCGGCTTGGCCGCAGCTTCGGCTGGTTTATGGCCGAAAACGAAGCTCACCGAAGCTTCGTTTTAGTTTTCACTAGTTGTTACCGTTGATTTTATTGATCAAGATTGTCATTGATGAACTTTGCTGTTCACGTTGAATGTCATTGTGTTGTCCAGCACCCAGAATGCTGGGCCGGCGCCGCAGTAGCGGGCTGGTGGTGCGGGGCCGGCGGGCGCGGCGCGTGCGCAGCGCGCTGCCTGTCCGTGGCGCACGCGCGCACGCCGCCCGGGCACGCGCCGCATGCGGCGCGCGCTCTTACTGCGCTGTTGCATATGTATGTTGGAGTTCTGTAATGTTAAAAAAAAGTTCTGTTATGTACTGATTGGTAACGTCAAGTCACAGACGATACAAACGATGATTTAGGACGTCAAAGTGTCAAGAAAAGTTATGTTGTCGTTGGACCACTGTTGTTTCTAACTGTATCCTAATTACGTAATACACGATCAATTAGAATCTGAATAGTTTTGAAACAGATTGCTAATCCATTGCTTCGCACGTTCGAAAAAAAATCTGCTCAACAACGTAAATAACACAATGAATGTTGTTGACCTGTCAAATTGAAACAGATTAGTCGGAATTGTCAATGAAAATGTGTTGCGTAATTAGATAGCTGGTTCCTACAAGATCAGAAGGAAATCATTAATCGAGCTTTGAGATGTGATCTTGACTTCATTTACATAAACTAGACCTGATACTTCGAACAAGAAGAATAATATTATGTCGCCACACTTGTTCACTTTTAGTACTACTGACACAAAAAGATAATAAAGCTAACTAAGGAACATTATGTTTCATCATAATAATTCTAAATCTTGTAATTACAGACAAAACAAAATAAAAGATGCTAAAGAAATTGCCTACCTCTCGTTCTACACGAAACCGAAGAGTCGAATAGAATCCTTCCTAGTGGCGGTGTCTCATACATACTTGGTAAGTAAAAATGCTAATGATTATACATTTATTATAACTATAGTGTAAATGTTGTGTGTAAGGGGTAGCAGTGAGATATCGCGACCTCGGCACACAGGCAACGGAAGGAACACGGGTGGGTTTTAGTCAGTAAAAGTCTGACACGCCCTCCCGCTCCACCCAGAGCGGGAGAAGTTATTTGATAATTTCCCATCCTCAAAAAAAAAAAAAAAAAGGGGTAGCAGTGAGAAAATCTCACCTTTTTCCACTGTCATAAGCTTTTGCAGACTGGTAATGTTGTCATGTTGCCATACAAATGTACTACACTAGAGTAGGATATAATTCCAGAAAAACAATTTGCAGCAGTCGTCTGTTCAATAATACATACTTACATAATATTTATGAAGACTGGCTTCCCAAAAGCCTCTTGAACTTCTTACTTCTACGTCCATTCTTGTCGAGCCGGCTCTGTCCATCAACTCATACGGCTCTCCTGGAATCAGCACAAATAAAACCTATTTCAGTTTCACTGCAAGAAAACATTGAATAAAACTGTTCTTGAACAACATTTTTTTTAATTAACATGTTATTATTTTATTTTGTATCTATAATCAAAGTCAAAGTCAAATCATTTATTTCAAATAGGCCCTTGTAAGGCACTTTTGAACGTCAAAGTTTACAAAAAATTGAATTGATTCTAGTCGCCCCTTCCAAAAGGTAGTTTTCGTATGGAGAAGAATGGGCAAGAAACTCCACAATCTGTGTAAACAATTGCTAAATGGAAGAATATTTATGGTTAGTCCACATATTATAGAAAAAGAATCTCTGTTTGTTATACTGTAAGTGTTCTTAATAAACCTGTTATTTTCAGTCTGAATACGAGCCAGCAGTGTGGATGTACCGATACTCTCTAACCTTCGATGAGAAATTCCTTCCGGCCAAGGCATGCCTCCACGCGACCATGTGTCTTATGCTCTTCGGCGACGCGGCTAAGGCGAAACCTAAGGAAAACTGAATTAAACACGAAACTAATGATTGTACTGAGCTTACCAATATTTGTATAACGACTGAAGCTTCGCCAAACGATCAAATCACCGTAAATTAGGCCTGAAATTGGTAGTGCTAGCGGTTTTTGCTTGAGATATTTTCTATCACAACTTCGCGACTGGTATTTCAAGAAAAAGTAGAGGTTTTATTTCAGTCCGTGCGCGACTGCTAGTCACAGCCTGAGGTATGTGAGCGGTGAGACGGGGGACAAAGAAAGGTAGACAAAGGCCAAGCTAACTCAGTCTGACAATTTTGTCAATGGCGCCCTCCCCCTTTTCACCGCTCACACACCTCAAGCGGTGACTAGCAATCGCGCACGGACTATTAATCCCTGGTGATTTAGTCAGCCAAGCAAGGTTACTCAATATACGATAAGTAAGTTATGTACCATCAAAAAAGTTCATATCTAACCAGTTTCAAATCAAACCCCGTGAACACGATGGCCACATCTGTTACCGGCCCGGTGCTATAGCCACCGAGCGCTGCAAGCAAGAATAGAATAGTATGTGCTTACGGTGGTTAGATATGAACTTCTTCGATCGTACTTAGCAAAAGTGAGTCCCTTGTCGTTTTGATAATGTCTGACTAGCCTCATAGTACAACTGAGTAGGGTATAATTGGGGGTTCTGCATCACTTGCTCTCGCGTGCGCTCGAGCTGCGCGACGCAGAAGCCCCCAATTATACCCTACTAGTGTAGGTCATCAAGTGCATATCGTATTCAATCACAAAGTCGTGTAACCGTCGTTCAATACTTATTAGTATAATCTCCTCCTTTCACAGCGTACAAATAAAAACAATGAGGAAAGTTTATAGCATGTTGCATCCAAGGATCGTCGTAAATCTCCCAATCTTCAATAACACCTCCGCATGAGAAACATGCAGTTTTATCATTAATTCCATTACCGCAATAAAAAAAACCCGCGTCAGCCATTTCCATCACCAATCTTTTCTGAGAGTCAGTTGTTGCCCAATAAAAATTAAATGAATGTAAACGCATTTTATGCGTATGATACATATCATATCGAGGATTGTAGTTTTCTTTTAACATTTTTGTCATGCAATAAGTACTTCAAACAAATATTATTGAAAATATAATGAAGTCACATTCTGTTGCTAACAGTTTATATAGACATTCATTATATGTTTTAGGGGGGGTAAGTAAACTATAGTGACAGATCTGTTTAAAAAAAAAAAAAGACATTTTATTTAAAACATTTATTCTCAAAACACCATTTTTTTAAACACAGAACATTTTTTAAAGCACATACTTTATCATGATAAATACAACTATACAAATCTTGGGAATATAAATATTGATGATAAAGACTTAGCAAACTAGGACAGCCTTTGTCTTCTAAATTATTTATATTATTATTATTCGAAACATTTTTTAACCACAACACTTTTTCTAAACCTTTGGTGTAAACACTTTTATCTCTCAAAATATCTGCAATCAAATTCTGATGATTTGAGTAAGACACAAATCCTTCACTCCAATATATCTTTCTATTACGTTCAATCCAATTTACTTGCCTCCTTTCTTGTTTTGTCAATTCGTGATATGGGAAAGGTGCTTTAATCAAAAGCACCTGTATTTTATTATCGCACAAAATTGCAATTTCTTTTACTACGAATTCATTTGCTTCTGTTTTAAAACCTTGAACATCTACAATGGCAGTCATGATAACCTGCGCACTATGTTACTCAAAGGCTTATATTCTATAAGTCGATCGTTAATAATCAAACAATATCCGGCTGTGTTATCTGGTATTGGTGCTGAACATTCAATCTCCAACCGTACATCTACGGGACCTGTTTTCAAACTATCGTTTTGCCTTGAACAGTCTATGATAAAGAGAGGGGCCTTCTCCTTGAAACCGATTAAGTCAAGCAGGGGGTCTGCAGGACAGTTGTAATACGACTGACGAAATTTCACATACATTTCATATAATATATTGTATTTGTTCTCGGAAAAATTTAAGCTTAGAGGCTCGTAAGGATAATACTGTGAATTCAAAAACAAAGTTACGTTAGTAACCCCGCAGTGATCAAACAGAGAACTGTCTTTGGTTTTATTATTTTTTCTATTGGTTTGCAAGCAAAAAATTACAAATCGAGGTTTCTCTAATTGTGAGGCAGTCTTAACAGACCAACAATGTTTTGTAGTTTTAGGGAGCAAAGGATACTCGTATAAATCCCAATTTCTAAAGGCTATCTGAATAGGTTTATCTTTTTCTAAATGTTTAAGAAGTGTCAGTCGTTCGCGATCTGATACTTTTATATGCGGCACCCGCCATTGCACTTTTTGAATATCTATTTGAAAATGTGCGAGATCGTCAGTTACTATACAACTGTTTAAGTTAGAGTTACTTCTATTCAGAATAAGTTCATGTTTACAATTTATCACAATTTTACCGTAATCCTCTGCAAATCCTAAAATTTTATTAAGAGGTACGATAGCACTAAAATGACCATCGCTTTTAAGCCCATCTATGTTCCAACCCCACAAGGCAGCAACTTTATTTTCTCCATCATTCATCGAAACGTATGACTTTATTGTTGACGTTATTCCAGAGTTTTTAATGCGATCTATTTCTATACCATTTATTTCGTATCTAATATCTTGAAACAAAAACATAACAGGGTTGTTACTGAATGTAATAGTTTTCTTAATAGGATTTCCATCTTTACCGACGAACTTCGCTTGTCCTTCGACGTAAATTGAGCTTGCTGACGGTAACACATATATGTCTTGCTGGTGTATGGGAATTCTGATTTCATCATTTTCTCTAAAGCTGTTGTTATAGGGATTGTATGAATGGACTTCATAACTTTCAATCGAAGTATCGAAGTGTGGTAATTCAGTAATCTGTAGTATATTCATACTTTTAAACCTAGGGCTTTAAGAAATTCTTTATTTGCTTTAGTTAATTTTCTAACTTTTTTCTTACGTCTTTGCACCTTACTGGTTGTACGAGAAATAGGACGCTTTTTGTTAACTGCAGGGTTTTTATAATATAATATCATTTTGTTTTTCTTAAATGAAGACGTAGTTCAATATTTTTATGTTCTTCTCTAAAGTTAATACAGAAACCAAATTGATCAACTATCTTAATAGATATCGATGTAATAGTATTTTTGTTTACTGGAAAGTAAATAATGTTTTGTGGTATTTCTATGATTCTATGACCTGTATCAGCATTAGATACAAATTCATGAATAGTATGAGTTGGTAACCCGTTAGAGTATGAACCATGTACAAGATCACATTCGATCCTGATCACAGGAAGAATGTCGTTATTAATACGCACATTAGTTATTGAATTTAATACTGAAAAGTATAACAAACCACACTCATATTGATCAGATAAATACAGAGGTGGTTGAAAGAATGTATCCAATTCTGATTTATTTCCAGAGATGGTTACCGCTATAGACATGCTTGCGGACTGAACACTTTTAGAAAATCCTGTTTATTTTATTCCTCGACTACACCAAAACTTCTTTAAAAACTGTAAACATAGGTGGCCGCAATTATAAGGGTGGTCGCGCTGTATATTATCATAATTATAGTGTACTTTAGCACCTATGTATTTTATAAATTCCTTTGGTGGTTTAAGATTTCCATAACTATCAAAATATTCAATATAATCATTGTATTTTGCATAGGCTACCCAATGAGAACCTGGATTTTTAGAACTATCTAAATTGACAATTCCACACTCTTTTTTAAAAGGTTGTTTAGGGAGCTCATCTCTCATAAATACACCTCGAAAATAAGGAATATTATTTCCATACTTCAAAATGTCAAAGTTAGTTAAGGATCGTTTGGGTAGCCGATACCTTAGTTTTTTTTATTCGATACAAAAATTCCAAGCCCATCTTTATGTGGTTTAATATGTAAGCCTTTTCCAATGGAAAGAGCTTCCATTTTTTCATTGTGTCTCTTCGATTCAGCCAACAGCTTTTTAGCTATCTTGAATTCATTTATGGTTTTGGCAATACCAGCTGCACCACCCGCTAAAGCTCCCGCTGCTGATAATCCAGCAAAAATGGGAATCAAAGGTAATACACCACCACTTTTTGGTATAGGAATAACCCGAGGAATTTTAATGGATGAATCATCAGCTAATTCTCTGGCTGCAGCCATAGCTAATTCTATTGCTACTTTTTTACATTTTGGTTTTAATTTTTTCATGTGTCTTTTCGTTTTACTAATAACATTTTTAAATTTATTTTTTAACCCTTTTCCCAGTGTAACTTTCCGAGACCACTTTTTGCTGCCTTTTTTTAGGCCAGAGCCAGTTTTAATTTTTGTAGACATTGCCTTGCTTACTAAGCGTGCCATGATTTTTTCGCTTCCACTCGCATCCGTGGCAACTGCTCGCTCTTTTGCCATTTTTAACAAAATTAAATCAGCTTTGTGACGATCCTTTAAGTTTGATGATTTGTGATAGGCAATATCGTGTTCTTTACAATATTCGTCTAATTTATTAACACCTTTATCTCCATGTGCAAGCCTTTCAATTAATTTTGTACCAGGACCACAATAATTGTATCCTGGTAAGTGCAATTCAAATGGTAAATTGTTTATAAGCCAATTGAGAAGACTACTCTCTCCAATACACATCATAAGACTAACGAATCTGAATCGAGCGCTATATTAAATACTTACACGCTTCATCATTGACTTTGTTGTTGAGTTAATGTTATTTTTATTTATAATATTATATTCGATTTATCAATCCAGCTGTTTTCAGCAGAAGGAAAACCTAACCATTTTACTAAAACCCTGCTTCCTTTTCTTCTAAGAACTTTCTCGACTAGATACACATTGTGATGTTTTGTCTTTTGAAGCTCTTGCACATAAAATGCTCCTAAAATAGGTTGACCTCTGATTGTATCTTCAATTAAGTAGGTGATAGGAGTTGTATTTTGTATTTTTCGAATTTTAAATATTTCCGATGACCAGTTGGGGGTATATCCTTTTTCAAATGTTCCTTTGTACTTACTAATACGTACATAATCACCTACTTTAAAGTTGCTTCGTATACCAACGTTTTTTACCGACCTTAAGTATCTTTCTAATATTCGTTTTTTATTAATGTTATCCACGTTAGCAGGGATTTCATCAATTGTCCGATGGTAAGTGTGATTGTATTTATAAATAACGTCATTAAGGGTATTATCTACCCAACTATAGCTGCCTTTTAGACTAAATTCCTTGTAAAGTTTAGATTTCAATGTTCTGATAAATCGTTCAACTATCGAAGCCTTTTTTGTTGAGAAGGTTGAATAGTGGTTAATTTGATAAGATTTCATAAGCTTTTGGAATTTATTATTATAAAATTCTGCTCCATTATCCGTTTGCAGATTTTTGGGAACACGTCCTATAGCTACCAAAATTTTGAAACAATTACATACATCATCTTTGGTTTTACTTTTCAGAGGAAAGGCCCAAGCATATTTCGAAAATGTGTCAATAACAGCAAGAATAAATCTATTGTTTTTATTTTCTTTTGAAATTGATTGCATATCAATTAAATCAGCTTGCCACAGGTCGTCTATATCTTTCATAATAACATGTCTTCGTGGAAAGTTTACCCTCACATTTTTATGAATTTCGTTTACCACGTCGGCTTTGCTCATTTTCAGAATTCAGTAGGTACATTTGTCTTGAATCCATGTATAATACTGGATGTAAAGCATATTATTACAAATATTTATTCTTTAATTATGCCAGCTTCTTTTAATTCTTCAAGTATCGATAAAATTTCATTATCATGGTTTGTATTGCCAGCATCTCTTGAAGCTACTAATAGTTTCAATCTCTCGACTAATTCGTTAGGATCATCCCAATATACCAAGTCGGTGTTGTTTTTGTATTTTTTTAGCGTTGGTAAGTTTCCCCCAAGTTTAGTGTGAGCAAGTTTATCATCGTTTAGCGATTCGGAAAATAGGGGTTTGATTATTTTACAATATTTTATACCTTTGTCACCCCTTATTTGACCTTTAGGATTAAAATCTCTTTTATGCACATTTGTATAATGTAACATATCCTTATAGACAAGTTTATCTTCACTCGATATTAACTTTAAATCAGGTTTTCTTCGGAGTAAAAGTTCTTTTAGACCAGTCGTTAAATTGTAAGCTTTGTCGCCGATTTTAATTAAACTTATAGTATCGTTATTCAAAGCATCAATTTTAGAAAATGATACTTTTGAATTACCCATCAATAAAGTTTTGTTTTCACTTCTAATTCCAAACGGTATACTAATACCATCATAAATACCAAAGATATCATCACCCTCTAATGACATTTCTAAATTATCTATCGATTCCTTTTTAGCATTTTGTTCAACGAAAAGAGTAGAATTTAGTTTTGGTTCGTAATAGTCTGCGATCTTTGTAGGTAAGCTAATATTATTTTCATCGTATTCGATTCCTTCAGAATTATTTAGAGTTGTATTTTCAATTTTATTCATTTTTTCTTCAGACCTATTAGAATCAATTAGAGTTTTTAGAGGATCTGTGACAGGTTTTAGCATTTTATCAAGCGACAAGTTCGTTGCATGTTCCTGATTTTTCATTTGTTTTATTTTATTCTTTATGGAGTCAACAGACTTCACTAATTCTATTTTAATATTTTTTTCCATCTTAAAATAAATAACAACTGTATTCAGCTAAGAAAAGAATAATACTAACAGCATTTATGTATGTAATTCATTTATAAGCATGACCCTTCAATCAAAGTTTAAAAAAATATCAAAATTCTGTCTGTACCTTCCATTGTTTAATGGTGACTCTTTGTTAATAAGTAGAAAATTATAAGGGTTACTCCAAACAGTTTTACAAATGTCTTTAAACTGATTCCACAGTAGATCAGAATTTACATGTTCTTCATAGATATGCTTTAAGTTCACATCATCTTGTTTAAATATTATAAGAAAATTAGCATTATCACGTAGCAACTGTTTCGGAATTTTCGAGTAGGTTTGTGATAAGTAAAAGCAGTCAATTTGCTTATGTCTTCCCATAGAGAAATAATTACGAATGTTTATTTGCTTTTCACACACAACATCATCAAAAATAAATACAGAATTTGTTAAAGCTTCATTCGGAGCTATAACATCTTTGTCGTCATTGAACTCATTGAACTGTATCTGAGGTACTCTTCTTAATACTTCACTTAAAAAACGATATTTTGGCTGGAAAGTAGTTTTCGAGTAAAGATAAAGATTTTTAAATTTAAGCCCATTTTTATGCAGTAGTAAACTGATCATAACGTTTGTTTTACCGCAGTTCGAGGGTCCACATATGATACAACGAATCGTATTAGGTAATAAAGCGCTGTGTCTGATCTGACAACTAGAGTCATTAAAATTTATATTTTTCACATTCAGGGATATGGGTTGTTTGATCAACTTCATCTTGCCTACTACTTGCCAAAAACCACTATCCTTCAATATATACATATAGGTATTGGAACACAAATATAGTTTCTAAACGACATGTTCAAACATGTATCGTTAAACTGAGATGATATTACATTCAGTAAGTTAAGTAATTTTAAATCAGCACTAGTAATTAAAACAGTTAATTTAATTGTAGCAGCCGGCAAAAGCAGTCACTAACACTATTATTATTTTGAAGTCGTAATAATATTTTTCATAGAAAAGGTAAGTTATAGATTAAATTAACCAAATGAAAATAAATGCTTTTCAGTAATATCAGTGACTTTATATACATATAATGTTTTTTTTTTCAGAATTATGTCTCTTTCACCATGCTATAGCCCCTACATTTTGGACAATGATAACGGGATTTCTGAAGAACACGAACAATGCCGATTACATGAGGTATGTAGTATTTAACTATAAATGTATGTATTAATAGCTGACTTGGTTTTTTTTTTCTTTTATTTACTATTTTTTGTGTTTACAGGGGAACTCTGTGGATCTCAATGATGGCAATCCGGTAATTAGCCCGTATTTTTTTCGTAAGGTATGTAATTTTTGTTTTGTACTTAACAAAATATTGTTTACTGTTATTCCATTAATAGTTAATTCAATTAATTCTTTATATTTACAGAAAATGAACAATGCTTATCTTGGGGGAAATAATGATGCTATTGTTAAATCATTATATTTGTCACAAGATATGAATGCATCCAATGCGGTTGAAACTGTGTCTCAGAAACGAGAACCGGAGAAATTGAAAGGGAAGAAAAATAAATTTATAAGTATTAAAAAAAAAAGTAAAAAAACACAACTTTCTTTAAAAAATATGATAACAAAACCATTTGCTACATCTTCTTCGTCTTATGTTATCCGGAATGAACCAGGAAAAGCATATCATTTGATAAATATATCTATTAATGATCTGAGTAGCAACAATCTCATTGGAATGAGTCGCAGTGAAAATGATAGTGCTTGTGTAAGTGTTCAGTACCTAGTCAGAGACAATTGTGATGATATTATGGGTGAAACTGAATATTTGATTAGTAAAATAGTTAAAAAAATAAGTTTACCTAATCAATTGTGAATTTTATTGCTAATTTCAGACAGTGTCCAACTTTTATATAATTCTATGTTCTTAGTTACTTAGTTGAATAAAAAATATATTATTACACATCATACCTACTTTTATTGACCTTTCAGCACATAATAAAGTTAGGGTAGATGGGGCTAGGGTAGGGGTTTTTATAAAGAAAAAAACAAACAAATAAAAATGTTGCATATTTATTAATATATTTTTGTAACATTTACACAATAAAACATAATTATAAAACTTAATATTAAAGTATGGTGCTACAGTGCCCCCATGGTACAGTCTCAAAACTATTTTTTATCATTTGTCTTTTATTGTCATCTCCGTTAAGTATCAGCTTATTTAATTTTTGAGTATAAATCTGATGATTTTTCGATCGTATAACATACATATCATCTCTTAGGTTTTCTTTATAAATTAAAGCTCTTTTATATTTCTCAATGTTCAACTTTTTTGTTATTGGCTTTGTAACTCCTTTTGCTTTTTTAATAATATTTTTCTCAGAATTTATACAATACACCTTAGCGCGTAAACCAACAAATTCTGAAATTACATCTCCCCCCATTTCATCTTTGAAATAACCTGGTATTTGCCCGTTAGCTTTCGGTATACCATACTTATTATTTTCCATAAAATTGTTTGTATCAAAATACTTAATATTATTTTTCATATCAGCGTAAAAATCACTAGTTTTTATATGATAAAGAAGACTATCGGTATCCGTATAACATAATTTAATATTATCTTTATACAGGTTTTTCATAACAGAATAATGAAAATTATATAAATGTGTTTTGGAAATTTCAAGAATAGAAAAACCAATATAAATGGGGCGATCTAAAATAACTTTTGTCTTATTTAACTGAATAGCGACAAGATTTTCGGAGAAAATTGTTAAGTCTTTAAAGTTTGGAGCACTTATATATTTTTCAGCACCAAATAATCTGTTAGTTGTATTTAATGTATCTTTCCATAATTGCACAAGACGAACATCAACTTGTTTACGTTTGTTTTCAATCGTTTTCCCAAAAATAGAGTTGTTTTGCTTTTTGAAAAAGTCTCTTTCGAAATCTGATTTAGCCTTTTGTCTTAGAGAAGTATTTAAAGAAATATATGGTTCTAAAAAGTTATCTTGGTGGAATGATAGTATTCTATGTATTTTAAGTAAAATTAAACCATTTTTCAAACATTCTTGTAAATGAATATAATGGATTACAAAGCGATGTTTGTTATACAGATTTGCTATTAACTTTTTACATTGACTTTGTGAAGGGGAAAACTTTTCAGCCGCAAAAGGTAAGTCTGAATGAGCATTATGAATGTCCGTCGGGTAACATAAGTCTACGTCAAGAATGTACCCTTGATTACTTATTTTACATACATCCATGATATTGAAATCGATTATTTCATTTTCATTGAGAAATTTAAAATTACACATAGGCAGTTTTTGCATCATTGCAAATCCATACAAATTAACACAGTCTAGGTAAATCAGATAGGTGCTAGGTTTTTTATTGTTGTAACTTGATAAATATTTATTATTAGCTTTAGCATATCGTAATGAACATTGTGCGAGACCTCCGCGAATTCCTTCTTCTAACATTTGGTACATATCCACATCCGAAATTGAATCAAGCTCAACTTTAGTGTATAAAAGCATAGCATCCCAACTTAATGATGGAGATGAAACATAAAAGCATGGATCCAAGCTATAATAAACTAAACTCATATCTCGAAATTTTTCAAAAATATCACATAATAAAAGAACGTCACATTTCAAATAAAGATCTGTATACTCTCCTAAATTTTTTATTTTAAATGCGTTCCATACTGTTACAGCATGTTGATAATCATCTGTTGAAATATTTTCTCCAGTAAGTTTATTAAAAAAATTTGATTGATCAGGCAGTTGAGTCTCATTGTATTTTTCCCATGTATCTATATAGTCATAACAGTATACACCTTTTCTACGAACTAATTTAAAAAAATCCTCATCAGGAAAATACAATCGCATGTTATAAAAATCATTCGAATGTAAAGTTTTGGCCAATTTATCTAAACTAGTACTCAAAAAATTAAATGAATCTATAAATTTTAACTGTGCTGTATTAGTTTTATCAATCGGTATGAACTTTGTAAACGATATATATTTTTCTTTTGATTTTGGAATTAAATTAATTCTACCAATAATACCAGATAATTCTTTAATAAATAAATGACAATCGTAACCAGATAAATTATGAAAAATTATTGGTATATACTGACATTTTTTCAAATTTAAATTACAAGTATTATGGGCAGGACCTCTATATTTACCCGTAAAATGGTCATGGTCTTTAACTATTTTATCATTCTTATCAAACTCAGTTTTACATATATGACATGTTGTAGCTTCATTATGGGCAGTTAACTCCTCGGAGGTAAGAGGTAAAATAGGCTTATCGATTTGTAAAATTTTATAAAGCCTTTTTATATCACTTTTTATTGTTTCAACAAATCTTTGTGCACAATTTGGCCCTCTGTAACTAACAAAATCATTCAGTTCGGGGTTAGATTTACAGCAAATGTAATAGGCAAACGATGAAGCTTTATGAGCTTGTACATTTTCAGTAAAAAGAGATTTACTTTTGTCTGAGTATACACACAGTAAACTTTCAAAATCGCCGTATATCACAATAGGTATTTTTTGGGTTCTTTGAAAATTCATAAAATGTAATTTGCTATTTTCTTCTGGTAAAATCGTTTGTTTTCTACCGCAGTTGTGACTCATCAATTTATCTATATGGTCGTAATATAAAAAACATTCATCACATAAAAATATTTTGGACTTGTGTTTAGTTAATTGGCGATGCAGAAGGCGACTAAAGTCTTTTATTAAACAAAAATGTGCTTTTCCGTTTTTATAAATGTATAACAGGTTAGCATGGATAAGCTTTCGTTTACTTGTCACATATAAAGGACCAGTTCCTTGATTATTAGCTTCAAGACCATAAACATTCACGCTAATAAATTGATTATTTATTTCGAATATTTTAATGTCGTTAAAACTCGGAGGAAATGATAAATTATTTATATTAAACAGCGTCGTATAGTGTGGATATGATTTTATACGATTAGGATTCTGTGCAGTCGGATACATGTGGGCTGCAATGCACCACAAAAAACAGTGACTGTCATTGTTATGTATGTTTAAACATGACTTTGTATTTCTTATGACTGCAGGTAATTGTAAGTAAGTTCCGGCTCTTAGAGGATTGTACTTATTTATATTTACTTCCAAATGATTTATAAAATTAATCGTCCAACCTGATTCTGAAAGTTCAAACTCTGAACATTTTGATATTAATTTCTTGGAACAGTTTATGTAAATATCAGCAATGTCCGTATTCTGCACTAAAATATTAAATTTTGTGTTAAAAGATTTCATAGATATTTCATTATTTTTGGGCAAAATGTATGAAACAAACAATTCAAAATTTACTTTGATTGCTTTATGTTTTTTAATAGCATTTTCTATGATATCATACACAGTTTTCGAAATTTGTCTTAAAAACGTCTCGGGAGTAATAGTGAAAACAATCGAATTTATTTTATAACTTATAATCCTTTTTTTAAATGCAGAAGCAATGACTTGAACATAGTCAAACTCAGAACTCGACAAGCGATTTGATTTATGAATATTCGTTCTATTATGCGATGACAACTTTGGAACATAAATATTACAGTCTTTACAAAAAAAACATTTCTAAAATATATTCAGCTCAATTTTGAAATAAATTTTTTATTTAAAATTACACTCATTTCTCATTAAAAAAAAATTATTCTGCTTTAATTTATTTAGTTTAATTTCTCTTTTTCTCATGTGTAATTTTAATCAGTTTATTATCTCATTTGTAATTTATTCAGTTTTTATTTCTCATATGTAAAATGGCTGTAAAATAAAATTTAAAAAATTAACATAACTCTAATTTCTGATAAAACACAATTATTCTGCTTTAATTTCTCATGTGTAATTTTAATCAGTGTATTGTCTCATTTGTAAATTATTCAGTTTAATTTATCTTTTTCTCATGTGTAATTTTAATCAATTTATTATCTCATTTGTAATTTATTCAGTTTTCATTTCTCCTGTATCAAATGGCTGTAGGATAAGACACATTAATAAGATTAGAAAACTGTTATATTTTTAAATCAAATGATAACTAATAGTATGAGAGCTGTATCTTTGACCAATAATCGATTAATAAGAGATAACATATTTGCTAGTTATCTTTTTTAAGTTATAAATATAAATGATAACCAACATAAGGCATGATTAAACCATATAAGTATAAAAACCCCCATAAATGTAAAAAAAAAAAGTTTTAGTTAACACACAACTTATTGGGGATTTGTATACAGTACAGGACGAATTTCCCTCATTTCATCCCGACCAGCATTGACTAACCCAGTTAATGCAGCCCAAACGCCAGTGTTCTGGTTAGTAGCAAGCTTCAAAGTTATGAGAGCTTGTTTCCAGCGCTCGTTGTATTGTAGTCGCTCAGCCTCGCGAGTGTTGTACACTCTCAATTCAAAGTAGTATTGCCCTGTTTTCGCCGGGTCTGACTGGTATGAGTATCCCGAAGCTACGCGCTGAGAGAATGCACTTCTCAGAGTCGCTGCTCGAATTGGCTGTTGCGGTAATTCATCCTGGAACACAATTAAATTATAATGTATCATCTAGTGTGTAATAGTGGATGTCGAGTTAAAGAACCACCCAAGTTCAATTCTCCTATTATAAGGGCAGAATATAATAGAACGGATATTCCGACAGTGGGTATCCACCGCTCTACATAACAAAGTAAAAATAATTTATTATAAACAAAGACCTATGGGGACCTATGAGGATAGGTCTATGTCTAGGACTGCGATAAGTTGAGTTAATTGATAGATTTTCGGTCATTGAAGCTAAATAACTTTAAACTAGGTATAACAAAAAAATTACCTCGGAGTCAGGAAGCACAGTAATTTTCTTTCGTTTGACAGCTGGTGCGAGAGTAGACTTCGCGTCGCTGTCGGAATCAGATTGCTCAGCAAATGGATTTTTCACTGGCAGGTCTTTTTTCTTTAGAACTTTTTTAGCCCGCTTCGCCGGTTCAGCTTTCTTCTTAGAACCACCGCTGTTACCTGCCGTTGAAGGCTGCTCCAAGCCCTCTTCATGCAGCCAAAACGGATTGTTAACGTGGGCCCTGAAAAATAATTATAATAGTATCAAAATTATATCAAATGGAGTGTGCTTGATCCTTATGATTAACATCGTTGGGCATGAATCCAAACTAAAGGCTTTTAAAAATTCCTAACTAAATATCTATAACACTAGAAATTGAACTCAGAGCCTCTGTTTGGCGGTTGTAATCACTAACTATAACATAGCATCACTGTTCTACATCCACATTTCACCTATTGCCATAAACCGGATACAGTCCAAACTCCGGACTGCTGCTGGAGATTTCCTAACAGAAAAGCCAATAACTATACGATTTTGAGATCAAAGTCAGAACCTCATGCTCAACAGCCGCGCTTGCAACCGCTAGACCGATGTGTATGAGTGGCGAGCACTAATCATAATAAAAAAATAAAAATAAATGTGTTTTTTTTTTTTAATTATATGTTAGTATTAAAAATGAAATAATAAGTTTGACACATAGGCTATTTTTTTATAAAATACACATAACACTACTTAATTTTCAGACTACATAATTATAATAAATTGAGTACTAATAATTAGGTGGTGAATGTAGAATTGAAAATATGATGTGAAATTGCAACTTTATAAAAATATTATGAATACTTACATACTTTGCTACTGCACGATCGCAGAAAATCACACTGTAGGATTTTTTTTTTTTCACGATAACGAGCACAATGCGAAAGCAATTAACTACGTGCTCTCAAGCATAAAAAAAAGTTAAAGTAATAGCCCAGTCGCGGGAGACCTACATTTATAATCCTTTAAACTTAAGCCGTGTTCATTATGCAAATTCGATGCAAGAAGTTAACGTAAAAAAAAATACTATATAATATTGCTCATGTAATTTGGTCCCTATGACAAATGCTCTCAAAGCATACTTTTATTAATACTTATTTGTCATACTAGTCTCATGTATGAACACTCCCGTATGATACCGATTAGGAATTATGTTTACTCATCATTTTATCCATATGAGTGCTTCAACAAGCAATTCGAGGCGAAAATCGTAAATGGAATGAGGGGGCCAACTAACTCCGTTCATCAACAATAAACATTTATTAACCGGTAAAGCCCTGGGTGACCCTCAAGCACGTCAATTAGCACGTTAATTAGTTGTTTATCAGGCCTTTAACGGTTAAACCAGTTTAATGAGACCTCATACATTTATGGGCAAGGAACCGACAGCTACAGAGGATTAAGAATAAAACCAATTTATTTGTATTAAAAACAAACAAGTAATTTTATTAACACAAATATTAAATATGTTTACAAAGTTCACAAAAATATTTCCCATATTTTTTCCATTTAATTTTAGATAATATAATAATTTTATCATATAAGTGTAGGGTACAGTATAATTTTGCAGATACAATCTAATTCTACATACCTACAAATCAGATAATAAAAATAAAACATAACTTTCCTATACAATTGTAAAAGTTTATGGAATCATACATTTTTATCTATATGTTTTCGTGAATTTTTCCAATTATATTTTCTAAATCTAAGTAAATATCACTGCTTGTAATATTTTCTATTACATATTGCACACATTTATTTGCGCTGCACTCACAAGGCTTTTCAGGGTGATTGTCAGCCTCATAAATTTCAATTTTGATCGTCCTTGACCGTGTAGAAAATGTGTTTTGAGCCCTCGTTTTGGTATATGAGTATGCTTGGATCCGCTTGCGCTTTTGCGAGGTGGATGAGGTTTCCCCTTTTCTCTTTAAATTGAGCTTTGCTGACTCGCTCGCAATTGACTCATTTGGGGCAATTGGAATAAAATTAAAAAGATCTTCAGAGTCCTGAAACAAAAAAATACCTATAAGTACATATTTTACGATAAGATAACATAGACATTATAAACAAAAAAATAAAAAAAAATACTTACCGACATTTTATTTAGATTTATCTTACAGAAATGCTCTCATGAATAGTTTCGAAGTAAATGTATTTTTAAATTAATTTCACTCTTATATAAAAACTAGCAACATGTTATTAAGGTTCAATTTTATTTCACATACAAATAAGAAAGGCTTGCCACCAAATAAATTCTATGTACTAGGTACATAGAGCTCAAATTGATTTATCGCGGCTTACACATGGAATCAAATTCATTCCTTGCCCAATTTAGTAAACGGCGCCACACCGTCGCGGTTACCTGAGATGAAATTCTAAAAAGGAAGTTGCATGTACTTATGCCATCGCTGTTAATGAAATAAATAAAATGTGTCTTTATCCAAGGTACCGATGACATTAATAGGTAGTTTCATTAGTAGATGGACCCACTATAAAGGGATGTAGCAGCTTGTAACTTCTGCGGTGGCGGGCTCATGGACTGGAACCATCAGGATGTGCCCCGCGGTCAGAGCATGTTCGGACTTTCCATTATGATGCCCCCTATGTTTTACTTGTAAAAGGAATGGATTTCGATTATTATTTATAGTAAATTAAATAATGGTAAAAAAAAAAAACCATGAAAACAAAATCCAGACCGGAACAAATACTTATTTGTTCCGTGCGGGAATCGAACCCGCGACACTTGGTGCGTAAACGTGCTGCTACTAAATGTAGCAGCACGTTTATAAACTAATATTTACATTGTGATGCAGCGAGACGAGCTCTTTATCAATGTGCCAAACGTGTCGTCGAAAATGTGGCAAAATACTAGATCGCTTTGAAGATTGGGAGATTTACGATGATCCTTGGATGTAACATGTCATACATTTTCCTAAATGGTTTTATTTAAACGAGGTGAAGGGATAGGAAGAGATTATTGGATAGATATAATAGATATAAGGAAGAGATAATATCAATAAGTGTCTGAACTAAAAATGAAAACGTTATAAACTTTAAGTCGGTACAGACGACAATTATTTGTTCCAATGTGTCGAACATCGCACACATCGCACCGTTGAATGAAATACAAATATTCAACCTGTATTGCATTTCAGATCGCAGATCATAGTAGTACTTATTAGATAACGTTATTAAAGGAGGCATGTGTACAAAAAGTGTATGCAAAGCGTTACGATTGTCTGCGCATCTCTTCGCTTAGGTATACAAGTAAACAGATGCGCAACAGCTAACTACATCACAACGTTCTAGCCGCTAGCGGATCGGATTCCCGATGCATAACAATTACGAATCGAGGGATGTTTACACACCTTTGTGATTGAATAAGATATGCACTTGACGACCTACAGTAGTAGGGTATAATTGGGGGCTTCTGCGTCGCGCAGCTCGAGCGCATGCGAGAGCAAGTGATGCAGAACCCCCAATTATACCCTACTCAACTGTTGGGATATACTTTCGTTATAAGCACAACTGAACTTCTACTGCATATTAGAATTTTACAGACACATTTTCATAGATAACTGTGCTGAAAAATATAAACTCAAGCTGAAACCGCTAGTCTACTTAAGACCGAACTTATTATTGTAGTATGATTATGACAACGATTTAAATTAATGATATAAGCAGTAATCCCGATTGATGTCCATAGACATTTTACAGATTACTCATAGGTTCACTCCATACGTATACCTTATTTATGCCTCTTCACTTTGCAGACGCGATCTGATTGAACAGAAAATATATTAGTAGAGTACATAAGTATATCATATTAAATAATACTTAATCATAAAACATCTTTAAGAAAAATACAGTTCACCCATTTACATTCAAAGTGTCGTAAAGATGTGATAATAGTAATTACTTAGAAGTAAATGACTGTGAAATAATATTCAATAAGTTATACCAATACTACATTTGAAATAAGATTAGACATTTAAATAAACCTTTTTACAGTCCGTTCAACCAATTTTGACTTCTATACCGTAGGCATAAGGTTGGCATTAAAAGCAAAAAGTGGTTACAATATCAGCTGTTTACTGCAGCTGTCATTTGTCATGCCACTAACGCAATAGAAGTCAAAATCGGTTGAGCGGATGTCTAATCTTATTACAAATGGAGTATACATATTTACAAATTTCTTAAAAGTGTTGGTTGTACTTTTCTTTGGATAGTTTTATCACTTTTTTTGGGTGCATCGCCGTCGTGTTTACTGCTCAGCTTTCGGTTGGCCACACTGCTATGTCCCAGCTTGTGTCCACATACGGCAGTTGGGCCAGCGAAATATTGATAAAGCCGTAGTGACAACGGGAATGTACCATCGAAGATGTACATAACTAACTGCCGTAAGGACTATTCTTGCTTGAAGCGCTCGGCGGCTATAGAACCGGGCCGGTAACAGATGTGGTCATCGTGTTCACGGGATTTTATTTTCAAACTGGTTAGATATGAACTTCTTTGATGGTACGTAGGTATACCATACCCGAGCTTTGGACGATATCATTACATTTCTTTTTGGTAATTATAGTTGTTATATTTCACGAACATGCGTTAATCATTGCAATTTATACCTTATAACAAGGACTTAAGGTTCACATGACGCGCGCTCGTGAATTTCAAGGACTATACGGATAGTAGTGCAGCTGTCTATTGTTTTCAGATTGCGTACATAGTATTGATATTTAATCCTTACTAATATTATAAATGCGAAAGTGAGTTTGTTTGTTTGTTACGCTTTCACGCTAAAACGGCTTAACTGATTTGGATGAAATTTGGCACATGGGTAGAGCATGACCTGGATTAGGACATACGATACGTTTTATCCCGATATTCCCACAGGATCGAGACCTATGCGGGTGAAATCACAGGGCGCAGCTAGTTTACATATATTTTGATTTAAATCGCCGAATTGAGAGTGAGTTTTTAAACGAAAGCTTATTTTTATTAAATTATGGCTTCAATCATGCTTCAAACAACGATTTTATCATAAGCTTTCTGCTCCATGATATATTCCCAGAATGCAACGTTAGTCAAAAAACGTGTTTTTATTATTATAAGTTTGATTAATTTCCGCCTATAAGATCAAAAATGTTGAATCATTCCTTTGTTGTCGGGCTCATGTTTATACAAATGTTCCACATTAGTTTAATAAAAACCGCTTTTTGGTTACTATTTTAAAACTAGTCATAGTTTCCTTTATTTTTGCGTATAATGATTTTTTTATAAGTTCAGAAGTACACCATTAGAGTTTTGTTAATTACATGTTACCGTGTATTTCCTATTTTTCGCTGTTACATATGTTTAGACACCTAAGACTGACGTGTTTTCAATTCCAATAAACTTTCTAAATTGCATTAAGTGTTTTATTTATTTTGTGAAAAGATAATTTCGGTAGCTCGTTCTACCAACAGTGGCGAAAATAGTATGAGTGATCGAAAATTTTGCAGGTCTGCAAAGATGGTGGGGCTAACTGCACAGTATGCAACGACCATAAGTGTTTAGGAACTTCTTTTTCACGATATCATGCTGAAGATCATTTGCTCCTCAATCGACAAACTCCCTAAGGCCCGGACTCCACCAAAGCGGAAACGAGAGGAGAGGAGATGTGTTTTAAACAACCAATAGAATTTCATTATTCACACATCTCGTCTCCACTCAGCTTCAGTGCATACCACTGAGCGAAGATGTATCATATTTGTATGGCGCGATCGAAGCGGAGATGTGATGCGATTGAGCTGGGCGGCGGTATAAAGTGGAGATAAGAGCTTTGCCTTGCAAGATGGCCGCGGCGCGCAGTGGAGACGAGAAGAGATGTCAACATCCAACGCTCGCCGCACGCAACTCAGTTCCGCTCTAGCCAGCCCACATCTCTGCTCTATCCAGCATACATCTTCACTCTTCCGCTCAAGTCTCGCCATTACGAGTCTCCGCACAGCTTCAGCACACCCTAGCTGAAAAACATATTTTCTCGTGTCCGCTTCGGACATATCCGCTTTGGTTGGAGTTCGGGCCTTCAGAAACAGTAAAACCAGTAAAACAAAAAAAAAAACCTTCATTAAATCTATAATTAAATGAATACACTAAAGTAACATAAAACTTCCCCAATGTTAAACCTTTTTCAGTCGATTGTTGACTATTTTCAGCAGTCATCACGTCACCGCGAAACGAAAACGTAAATTGATGGGACAATTACATAAACAGATTACAAATATTACAATAGGAACATTTGCCGACGGTGTAGTAAAACTAGCTAGCAGACTAGCATAGATTGGTACCTACCTATTAGTAACGCTTTGCTAGACCCGTAGTATGATTAAAGGTAGCCGGCCATCTGATGAGAAAAAATATGGAAAAAAAAGAAAGCAAACCGAGAACAAGATTCCCCCGACTTATTGGCACACACTTTTATTAGCACATAAAGGTTCACACTTTAAACATTGATAAGGAACACATGCCCGTTTTCACTAAAACGCTAAGCGACAATTGAATGTCTTAATAAAAGCGGCTTGTTGGATTTTCAACTTTTGGCGGTAAGCCGAGTGTTGAAAATCCAACAATGCGCTTTTATTCAGGCATTCCGTTAGGTGTCGTCTAGTATTTGTTAAAGCAGGCATAAAGATATGATTTTGATGGTGGCTACAGACTGTACGGTCGTCGTAGGTCAGTAGGCAGTCTGTAGTAGTGTCGCTGGCGAACTGTTGGTTCTATAACCGAAAGTTCTACGACACTACTAGTTTACATAACATTACGCCTGTATTACCCGGGTTAGGCAGAGGCAGATTGCCTACTAGCACAAACACTATTCTGCCACCGCCATCAGAATCGTATCCTCAACAAATCTGGGTTGCTAGCCACAAAAATTACAATGGGATACACGCACAAGTTTAAAATTACAATAAAAAATATTCCTTGTCGGTGCCCCGGCGCAGACCGTAGAATGTGAAACTCCGACAACAACTATTAGAACACGCACAAGAGTATATTCGGGTTACTAGTCCTGTGCAGTGCCCAATAGTTGTCAAGGGCTTCAGGCTTTCGACGTCTTCCGATGTGCTGACATAAGCTGGGAAGAACTTAAGTTAAGAAAAAGTAAAATAAAAGATGAGTGAACACGGTGAAGCAAACTAACGTGAGTGAGGAAACTTAATTTAGTTTCGATAACAAAAGGTGGCAGATCAGAGTCGAGTCTAGAAATGTATAGATAGAATTTAAAAAAGCGATAAAAAATCGCAATTTTTTATCGCTTTTTCGTCTAAAAGTGACACTTGTAATTTGAATATACGGAAAAAGTTTGTAGTCGGGTATGTATCAGGTGTGAGGTGATATGAAAACTTGTTTATAGTGAACTGTAACTTGACCCGTGACGCGATTGGTAGCACTGAATTTTGCAGTCATGTGATTGGCAGTACTGTTCTGTCAGTCGCCATTTTAAACTCTATTTGTATAGAAATTAAGACTGCAAAATTCAGTGCTCCCAATCGCGTCACGGGTCAAGTTATAATGAACGCACTGTACATACCATCTTGAAATCTAGAAAAAAATAAGGCGATGAAAAAAGGTTGCAGTATTAAAAAAAAAACTACTGAAACAAGCTCTCAAATGGGTAAATGTTTCTAACGGAACAATCGCGGAGACTAGTCGTAGCACTGCGAGCTACGCCGTAGGCCGTAGCATAGAGAGATACGCGTGACTTTTTTGCGCGAAAACATAAATAACTACCTTCTGTAAACTGCGTTAATAGGGTTTGGTACAAGATATAGAATAGAGTAAAAATAAATTGTATTAAAAGAAAATAAGGTTATGGAGAAATGTATATTTTAATTAAGTATGTTTGCCCATAGTTGCCCACGTATATTCCCGAGTTTAAATTTTTTATCAGTATGTTCAAGTCGCATAACTATATTCAATTGTATTATATTTTTCTAAAGTCGACCAAGAATTGCTTTCTAAAATCAAACATAGCTTAAATACACACACATTATTTTTATTTAAATTCAATAATACTCACCACAGTTCTCTTACAAATCAGTTTTCAACCATATCTACTAGTAAGTAAGTAAATAGTAGGTACATTGATAACGGTTTGTACTCGTGTGAAGATGCGTTTTAAAACGAATTAAAATATTTTATGTACCATAGTACAGTACTAGAGCATATAGTTGAACATCGAACATTCACAGTTTAAAATTTTTATCGAACCGCACTTTGAACACGACGCTCGTTGTTTTGTTACAACCTGATTTTAAAAACCAACGAGCTTATTGGTGTAACATTTATCTAGCAAAGGCACGAGCGCGGGCAACGCGGAGTGAGGTGCGCGGGAAGTCGTTACTATGAACGCAAGGTAGAAAGAAATGTTACAGGTAAATGCTCAGTCGCCGTGAGCATTACTTCGAACGCAGCGTCGAGCATTCGCAGGAACGCTACATTCATTACAAGGAAATGCTCAACAAAATGCTCTAGTGTATACCTTTAGAGTAATAATAGATTTTAACAAATTACTGCGCTGCAAATTGGAACACAAATATTTTATAAAGCCGAATAAATGCCAAATAAAAAAGCAACATGCAAAATGATTTATAGATCACAAAGAATACGTCATGGATGGTGATTTGTAACATAAACCTTTTCAATTCAGTCCAGTACCCTAATTACGTAATACACGATCAATAAGAATCTGAATATTTTTGAACCAGATCGCTAATCCATTGCTTCATAAGTTCGAAAAAAAAATCTGCTCTACATCTTAAAAACGCAATGAATGTTGTTCAACTGTCAAAATGAAACAGTTTAGTCGTAAACGTTTACAAAAATTTGTTACGATATTAGATAGCAGGTATAGAATTAAATGCATTGAAAGATTTTCATCTTTTTCCTAGAATTACTAACAAACCAGACGTGTGTCATATCCGAAATAACTAAATAGGTTACCCATGAACCTATGAATGATGATTATCCTGTAAGTATATTGATGGATTAAACAACTTGGTAGTAGAATAGAAATCTGGAAACATTTTTGAACACTGAAAGGATGGTGCCACATTTGATTTGACTTCGATAATTTGGATAGATAACCAATGGCAATGGTGTATAATTTTCGTATTTTGCATAACTAACAAACACCCTATGGGCCTTGATGGCTGACAATAAAATATATTTATTTTATTTCATTTAAAACACTTACAAATTACAATTTTTAAATACAAATTAGAATATTAAAAAAAATATATATATATTTATTAATAACGGATGAATATAATTTGAAAGCAAGTCTTCTGTGAATACTTTTAGGAACTTTTGATCTAGGGGACCGATTTAATGTATGAGAATTTAAGTGTGCTTTTCTCTATGTTCTACTAATATTATTATTCGTTTCGAAAGATCGTTACGTTGTATAACGTCACGCCTACTATTTTCCGCCAAGGGAAATGCAGAGGTGTACCTACTACCTAACCTATCATTCACCCACATTTTGCCAGTTATGTTGAAGTCCTATGAAGGTAACGGGGGGGTGAGTCTACTGACATCGACCGGGCATAAATCCAGACTACGTTCGTCATCAATAATTGTTGTCTATCTGGGTCTACTTACCAACATTTAATAGATTTAACCATGTCCGCTGCATTCATCAAAAATTTGTAGGTACCTACTTACTTACGATCTTTGAGTAGGTGCTTAGGAATAATTTGCAATATTGCAGGGGTCAGTAATGCAACTACAGTACCTACATCTAGATAAATTTTCTCATGCAACGCTGTAATCTAAGCAACGTTTAATGTCGAATGGGCCATATTTTCAATCCGTAAACAAGACATATTCATTAATTAACCTCTCGAACCCAAGGCCTCTGACTTTTCGGATTCATGTGCGTATTGTATAATTATCGCTTACTTAAAAAACGGTGAAGGAAAACATCGTGAGGAAACCGGCATGCCGGAGAGATATTTCTCGACGGCATGTGAAGCCAAGTCAGAGGCCCATGGGCGGTTTTAAGACTCTGACACCAAGTTAGTTACTAACCACACGAAAAGAAGAAGATTAATTTCTAGAAATAGATGCATATCATGAATATCAGATTCTAAGTGTAATACATTGAATTTGTTTTAAGGGGGTTCAAGGGGAAAATTAATTGGATAAATGATTTCTTTCATTTGAATTAACCAAATATTGGTTCGTGTAACTTATCTTCGAAGCAAGTGTTAAAAAATGTATTCGATAACTGATTCCTAGGTACTGGACTACTTAGTAGGTAGGTAGTTAATTTCTACGTCAGCGAAAGTGCAATAAATTAATGATTAAAATATTGTGATATTTTACAATAGTTTGAAACCTTTAAACACAAGACGAAACACATTAACCTAGTTTGAATAACTTTACAAATAATGAGTACCTAGGCAAGAAACAAATGGTGTAATTTTTTTGTACCCACAAATGACACAATTTGTTTATTAAATATTAGACAGTAAAATATTAAAATCACTTACCAGAACGAAGTCTGCTGAAGCGAGGCATGCAGCAGCTATGGGCTAACAATGAACTTACCCGTAAACTAAAAATAAAGTAACACTAAAAAGCTTCTGACGTGTGAACAACATTTAAAATTAAAATACAAAACGTCTGAACAAGATAGGCTAACAAATGCGTCAGGAAATACAATTTTTTGTATACTTTCGTATTTCGTTGTATCTGTTTTTTTTTCAAATAAAGCAGAAATAACATAACATATCATCACGCCTGGTTTCCCCGAAGGGCTGGGCAGAGGTATCCCTATAGTACACCCACATTTCGCCAGTTATGTTTAAGTCCCATGTAATAGGGGGCGAGCCTATTGCCATCAACCGGGCACAAATCCAGACCGAAATAACGAAATAAGAAAACCGTAATAACAAATAAAATAGTATTAACTAAATTCGAATAGTAATAATATACATTATGTACACAGGCTGGGTAACAAAATTTTATCAGATAGGTAATAGGTACTAATCTCATAATTCATTATGTTATTTTTGTTAACGAATTAATTACAGCTTGCTCAGATATTCACGAACAGGAAAAGTAATAGCAAATTAAAAATGAATGCAGTTTGTTGTAACACAACAAGATACAAAAAATAAAACAGTAAAACATATCGATGGTTGTCCCTAAAAGGGCTTTCGACGGAACAAAATGATTTAAAAGAATACTTACGAAATATATACGGGGCCTATTTTCTGTGCAATAAATACAGACAAAATACAATAAAATTAAAATAACGATGCAACAACATTTTTAGTAAATTAAGTGCAAATAACATTTTATAACACCCGATTCGCTCAGTGAATAACTTAGTGCTGAAGCTCACTAACTGTGCTCAGATTAAAATATCCAGGAAAACATTTCATGCAAGTTATTTACCTATTCCAAATCATAAAAACAGCTGATTTAAAAAACATACAATTTTAACACAATAATTGTCCAAAACTTTTCGTTTGTAAGAGCATGTTCACACGTTTTCTTCAAGTTGTCATAAATTACAGAATCAGGCTTCCGTAATATAAATACAATTCGAATTCGAACATTGAAGAATCAATCTATACGTAAATCTTAGTACTAACTCTTATCTATAAACGTTGCTTAAAGTTAGGTTAGTTAAGTTAGGTTATTTTTGACGTTGAAACGTCTCTTAACTTAAATCAACGTTTATAAATAAACCCTTAAAACGCTATGTGCATAAATAAAGTTCCAAATGGATAGAAAGAGACAATCTATTTGAAGCATTCTTTATACAAAAAAAAAAAAACACCATCTCCTATTTCATAAAATAATCAAGTTATTCCTAATATTATCCTTCTTCGTCATTCCTGTTGCGGTTTCTTCTACTTCGTAGACAATGAATAGTCCGCAATAGCCGCTGTCACACGCACAAGAGTATAGATTTAACTAATCTTGTGCAGTGGCCAGCAGCTGCTTTGGGCTTCATTTTACCAACAAAATCGAAGAATGAAGACTCGTCTGAGGATCTTCTAAGACGGACGACAGAACCACGGCGATACGTAATGCAACTTAAGAAGCTAAAAATGCACGTTAACAAAAAAACAGAAAAATGTAAAAATAAATTTAAAAAATAAAAAACAGAAGAAAAATAAAAGTCTTAATTTAAAATAAACGATCAACTAAAAATAACTGACAACACAAAATCAACAAAGCAGATTAATTTGTATTTTGTATCTTCCATCGTAAAAAATAAATATAATTCTCGACTACAATATATTTTGTGCGACAGTTCGGTCGGACAGGTCGCAAAAAACTAAGGTGACTAAGATATCGGGTGGCCGAGCGAAGCCCCACGCGGAGGAAACCATACTACCGGCTTAACTTAATGCACGCATACCAGAACATTCGATACTAATACCGTATTACTGGCCACATCAGCAAATTGGAATATATTTTGTAAAAAAACAAAAGGTTTGGAACCCCTGTCGCTACGATTTAAATTCTATAAACCCCAATAGAAAGGCAGTCACGTGAAAATTCATCATTTACGGGGTGTTGAAAATGTTGTTAGTAACCTTCTTCTGAATTTATTTATAAATTGTTGTTAGTTTTTAATTCTGCTTTTTTATTTTTCTCTTATTACATTTGTTATTATTACAAATAAAATATTATTAAAATTGTAACTCAAACTCAAACTCAAATCATTTATTTCAATTAAACCATTACAGGCACTTTTGAATTGTCAAGGAATCGGTCAGTCAAAAATATGAAGCTAGTTGCCCATTCCAAAGCGTAGTAGGTACCTATGGAGAAGAACGGGCAAGAAACTCCACGGACACTCTTTTAAATAAAATAAATTGTTACAAAGTAGATGTATATTTCATAATAAAGTTTTCATGACTTATTCGATTTTATGCCTATTGTATTTAGATTCAAATACGTGTCCATGTTGTGTGCCCTTTTGTACCTAAATACAATCTTTATAACTGTTTTATAAAACTCATTAAAAATACACATTTCAAAATAATTATAAACAGAACTGTGTCTTGAACAGTTATTTGTAACTATTTGGGTTTAACATACTGACATAATAAAAATTACAAAAAAAAAATATGCAAAGATAAACACATTAAAACATTATAAAACAAAAAAAAACTTACTGGTATATGAATTTAAAAACACAAAAATAATTTTTAATCAAACTGGAATTACTCAACACTAGTTTTCCATTTCGAAACTTTTTATGAAAAAAAAAAAACAAAAAACTATTTTGGTGAAGCGACGACTGTCCACGGGGTAGGTCGGGGTGCGAATGAACACGGCAGTGGACTACATTACGAGTTGGTGCACGAGCCTATATTATGTCCTGCCTCCACCCCTAGCCGGCTTGGCGCATGTCAAAGGAGGTTGTACGTAACTCGTAAGTAGTTAATGCGTAGGTAGGAAGACCTAGGTAAACTTCATTAGAAAGATATGTGAAATAGAAGTAGGTATAGTGTATAAGATAATCAGCCTATAACATTCCCACTGCTGGGACACAGACCTCCTCGCAAGGAGTGGAATCCACCACGCGGGCCCAGTGCGGCTTGGTGGATGTCACATATCTTCGAATTTTTGGTTCTAGAACATGCCGGTTTCCTCACGATGTTTTCCTTCTTCGTTTTGAAAGCAGTTGTGATGAAATTAAATACCCGAAGTAAAGTGCCTGTCTGGGTTCGAACTCACGACCTACAACTCGTAAGTCGGGGCCGATACCACTGCCCACTGGGCCACCATTGCTCTCACATAGCGTATAGGCTGTTTTTTAATTAGGGTCCTAAGTATCATTTTATTGAGTAGTATTAATTCTAACTAGTATCTATTACTATGATTTAATTTTTACCCGACTACGGCGAAGCAAAAAGTAGGGTTATGCTTTTGACCGGTATATATGTATGTTCATCTGTTACCTCATAACTTCGAAACTACTGATCATAATTTGACAAATGAGGTTGCGTTGGGAGTGTCTTGATCGTCCGCTAGTTATAGTCTATGTATAAATGTGGCGCCCTCAAGAGGACATAAAGTCATGCACTAAAAAATGGTCAAAGTAAAGCCATGCATGCCATTATAATTTTTTAGGTGTACAGGCATGCCACCACGGCTTTACCTTGAGCTTTTTTTTACTTATGTCTTGATTTCTGTCTGAAATATTTTCTTATATTTTCATACTTTTTAGAGCGTGATTTTTCAGTAGTCGGGTTCTAGTTTTTGTTATTATTTCTGGTGCAACTACTTATTTTACCGATGATTAAAATTATATTTTTTAATATCTATTCTATTCATGTAAAGAGTTTTTTCAGGCAGGGAGAGTCGTCCTTAGTCCTGTCGATCCATTCTGTAAACATCTCAACGTGAAGAGTGAGGTGCAGTGAGGATGAAGTGAGTTGTCAATAGTGTCAATTCTTAGCTTCAGCTGCAATGACGGCTCACATCAAGCTCATTTCACCCAAGTTTTCACGGTGAGATGTTTGCAGAATAGCACGGCTGTCCAAGTGTTCATTTACGTAATCTTAACTAACGAAAACGGTAGAAGCGTTTTCTTATTTCGGTTCCTGTCGGTGTTGGTATTTTCTATTTTTATTCATTGAATGTTGAGAGCCTACGAGACAATGGCGATGACGTTGAGAGACGTAGGTAATACAATTCCCAATTTTCAATGTTTTATCGAGCGTTTTTCGTTAAAGATACCTTCAGCGTCGTATTCACCAATATAAAATCACAGTTCTCATTATCACATTTGTTTTAAAATTAGTCTATCTGCCTTTCTAAAATACCTACAAAACTTGTTTCATTAAAATAATTCATTTTTGGTTCTAACGAATATTGGCGAATATATCGTTCGCGCTTTTAATTTAGACCGCAGGCTTTTGTGAGGCTATCGCTTCTAAGGATTGCATTTTATTTATCCACCTGATATTTTTATAAATTGACATAATTAGATTTTTATTTCTGGTGATAAAATGTAGCTTTTGAATTATGTAAGCATTAAGCTATAAGATTGTTACGATTCATTTTTATGTCATGGGTAATCACCAAAAAATAAGTTGTTGATTCATTTTGAACTATGTATGAAGGAGAAAAAATCAACAGGTTTTTGGCTACTGATTAATTCTCAACAACGTTACTTAAGGTACTGTTAATTAAGACATTCTCATCACACTTATTATAACAAGTAATAGGCATATTAGATTTCCAACAAATCCATCCAGGTCTATTACCTAAAGGAAAAAAAAATATTTAAATGTGGCATTATCTCGTAAGTAGTGACAGGTCGGCTGCGAGGCCGGTCGGAAGCCCTGCAAAGGAGGTCGGCGCCTCGCTCATTACAGGATTATGAAGTAACCGCCACAAAGATTTAAACCTGGAGGCCTATTCCAGACTGGTAGCTTAGGTAAGTCTATCGTGAACGATGTTGTTAGGTTTTAAATAGGAAAATGATCCTGCTACTTGATTATGGAATTTGATAACTAATGAAATAAATAACAACGAGTTTTACCTACGAGAAAAAAGTACTAAACCTATATAAGTTTTTCACCAAGGATACTAAATCTTTAATATTTATTAAAGTCTTGGTACAAACTAAAACAAAATTATTTTTTGTTAATGCACTGTAATACCTACAAAGAAACACAAAATTTTGAAAAGTATTTTGAAAATGACTTGAAAGTCAATGCGGTAATTCTTAAGATTTATCTTTGCTATTGGAATTATGCGAAAAATAATGAGCATGTGTTCGGAAAAGAAAAGTACATTCGTAATGATTTATTTTAAAATATCGATTTTCTGCTTGACCGTACAAATTACCGTCATCGGGAGTGAAATATCTGGTATTATTATTCGGGTTGAGTTGACGCGGGCCGTGCTGTCATTGACCCGATTTCTTTTAGTGCCTATTGCTGTATTTCCATTAAACAAGACTTACATAAAAACATGTCGTATGACATCTGACAGAGTACGAGTATAAACGTTTTTGCTTAACATTCAAAATTAAAATCCTCATCACACTGAGAAAATTTGGTTTTTCAAACCAAAATGGAGAGCTGTGCCGACTGATTTCCGCCGGCGGCGTCTGTATTAATATAATTGGCCCTGTTTCTCCTTTTATGAATTCAATGTTCTATGTTTGCAGTGAAGACTTTATAGGTATTTAGGTATTTATGTGAATCCTATAAGTAAATAAGATAAGGTAAAACTAATAGTTTTTTTTTTTTTTGTTTCCCTTGGAATATTTTCAGGGACTATTTGGTTGTAAATCTACTAGGTTTATCGTGTAAAAAAGTAAGTCGATATAACACAAATCTTCAATTGCTTTCCTTCACTTTTTTTTATTAATTAAACATGTTTTTCTAATTAAGACCCAAAACCTTTTTGGAATGAAGTTCTTTAACGCGGCTTGCGGTAGAAGTTAACTGGTAGAAATCGTCACGTAACGAAAAAGCGTTATGTCCGAAAAAGTCAGCTAAAAACTTATACTAGATGGCTCTGTATTAAAAAACATTAACTTTTCCACCCTTGAAATTGAGACCATACCAGATGGTTCTAACCATTTTTTCCTACATAATGAAACCAATTACTAAAAAATATACTAATGTCATAAACATTATTCAAATAGGGAATAATCACCTACGAAAAACATCCACACAACAATGCACTAAAGGTAATCGAAAATCATTAACTTTACGTTTATGACATACAAAGAACACGTTATTTCCCTTTTTGATAAATGCTGTGAATACAAGATGCACGATACAAGATACACTATTTTTAGGAGCTTCAGGTATACCTGAAGCTTCTAAAAATTGTGTACATTGTGAATTTTTTTGTAGGTTATGTTAATTATCCCAATTATCCTAATTAATATTATAAATGCAAAAGTGGGTTTGTTTGTTACCTACGGTTTCACGAACAGATTTGGATGAAATTTCGCACATGGGTAGACCACGACCTGGGTGTAGGACACGGGATACTTTTTATCCCGATATTCCCACAGGATCGAGAGTTACGCGGGTGAAACCGCGGGGCGCAGCTAGTTATGTTATAAATTAATTTCTAAATAAAGGTAGATAATATTATAATTTGCATAATAATGGTGTTCAATGAATTAAGACAATTGATCCTGAAAGATTAGCAGTCCATGAGTAGGTTCCGTTAACTATACAATGTGAAATTTAATTCGTTTGCTTCCTCTTAAGGGGTCATTGTACTCATCATTATGAACAAGTTTCACCACGGGGCCAACCCTGAAATCGCGAAAAAAAAGTCAGCTGTTCCCTACATTATAACGAGCTATGCGAACATACCTAAATGTTATACCTAGCTAGGTCCCATATCTGGGAAAATTCGTTTTTTCCGAATTTTCACTCGAGTAGAGCTCGGTTTCCCAAAGTTGAAAACAAGAATAATGACAATTGACATCTTAGAATAATGCCATAGCAGCATGAAACTAGTAAGTACTTACTATCATGGCAGCATGGAATTAGTATGAACCATCCTGTACTATTAAATAAGCATTCTCTATTTTCAGCAGAGCAGAGCTCGGTCGCCCAGATACTGGGGTACTAGATACCTAATTGATAAACAGCTGAAAATTAAATATTTTCAGTTGACGAAATATGTATATTCTCTGACATATAGTTACTTGTAAGAATGTTGGCTAAGCTTTATATTTTCTTTCTTATAAAATTATTCAAATATTACTCATAGCTTCGTTGTATTTTCAGAAGCCATACAGAACTAAGTAGGGTGGCTCTGTCCTTTGTTCGGCAGCTTGCTAAGCTGTTAGTATCGACCAAAGCTGGTAGATGGCGCTAAGAGTATCATTTTAACTGAGACTACAAAAATTTATTCAATTTTCAGGTGATGGATTCTGAAATGTTAGTAAGTATTCATATCAAAGCTAGGAAAAATATATTGAAAAGGCACTTGCGTTTTGTTGTGTTGGGATTTAAGAATTACCTTTTCTAACACCTCCGGAAAAGATCCCGTTAAGAGGGCGCAGCGCCACTTCTTTAAAAAACGGAACTTCGAATAACGGCTAGTACCCTTGGTAAGTGTATCTAGAATTTTCTAATACCTTTTATAAAGTTTCATATAGAGACACGAAGTAAAAAAAAATAGATCTAAATAAAAGCTGCCCCATTCCTCTAGCTAGATCGTCCATTCCACCAAATCCCTTAATTTTTTTTATTGATCTGTTAATTTTAGGAAATTTAAAAACCGTTTTAGGTCTGTCAATCGTTTAAATATGACATAGAGATAATGATATCATTGGTGTAGTAAATAGAATCAGTCTATCCATGACTAAGACTGATAACAAATTATACAACCAAATGAAGACATGGCTTTTCCAAAGTAGTATTCCGGTGCAAAATTCAAGTCAAAATCTTAATTCTTTTGTTAATTAAGAGTCAATCAAGCGATACCTATCAGCCGGTCTAATAGTAACAAAAAAGGACGGGTAGCAAATTAGACACCCGAGCTGAAGCCCCGCTCAGGAAGTACCTTCCTGTCACCCGACACCCGATAACCAAGTGTAATGATACGACTGTAGTACGGGGTACGGCAGAGTAGCAGGCGGTGTGTTGTGGTGTGTCCTAGTGTTCGGTTGCACGGTATGTTTTGTTTTTTAATTAAATTACTTTGTAATGTTTTGTATTTTTTTCTGAAGTTCTCACTTCTGTGGGACTCTGGTATCGCTCTAAGTCAATCAATCTGCCTAGCCTTTTCCCAACTATATTGGGGTAGGCTTCCAGTCTAATCAGATGCAGTTGAATACCAGTATTTTACATGGAGCGACTGCCTATCGCCGTTATTGTCTGGTATCGCTGTATGGGTGGGTAAATCTAAGCTTAATTAGCTTAATTTATATTATCATAAATTATCTAATCATAGTCAATGCGCTATATGTATAGTCGACAGCACGTCAGTGGTGACACTTTGACAGTGAGCTGACCTAGCGTAGTACATAGTTTCAATATAATGCGAGGCCAGCCTGTAATGGTTTTGTTACCACAAAACTTGTTGCCCTGCGACCTACTGTACATGCTTCCAAGGCTAAAATGGAAAATGAATTAAAACTCAAATAAGTAAATTTCCATTCCTTTTTAGGGTTCCGTACCAGAAGGCTGCCAAAAATAACCGTACTGCTAAGCCTCCACTGTCCGTCCGTCCATCCGTCAGCGGGCTGTATCTCATGAACCGTAATAGGTAGACAGTTGAATTTTTTACAGATTGTGTATTTATATTGCCGCTATTACAACTAATAATAAAATTTAAATAAAACTAATAAGGGGTTCCCATGCAAGGAACTTTTTGCTGTAACCCGTCCTGTGCGAGTCCGACTCGCACTTGACCGGTTTTTTTTCTCATAGATTATAAAAAGTTTTAGAAGAAAATGTAGACGAAAGGTATAAAAATTTAGTTTTAGTGAGTTTCAGTTCGTTTCAGTTTTAGTTTTAGATCGAAGCTCATAGGTTGATTCTTGTCCGGTAAATCAGTTATTGTTTGGATATTTGATTGATAAAATAAAAATAGCTTGAACAAAGAGACGTAGGCATTCATATCACTCAAAGTCTATGAATAGACACGTGCATGCTAATGACATAATAATTGATGATTTAAAGTATACTAAAAATAAATACATATTGATTCTATTACTCTTTTCATAAATAAATCAATAAAAACTTTGTAGAAAGTTTCAAACAATTTTTGGGAAATTCTTAGTTTTGTAAGCTGAAACATCTATTAATAATTCATTGTATTAACTATTTTCACGTGACAAAATTTGTAGTTTAGTTAGCATTTGTATTTTAATAATAAAACAGGATATAGCTAAGTCATTTACCTAGGTAGCTAAGTTTCCAAATCGTAATAACCTTAAACTTGCTTGCTTTGTTTTTGTTTGCTTGAGAAGCAAAAACAAAGCAAGCAAGTTTAAGGAAATTATTCTAAAAATCAAAGGAAATGGTTAAAGAAGACATAATTAGATAATGCATATGTTTTATTATATATATTTAAATTTTGCAATCACCGTGTTCAACAATAATTAATTTTTGTAATAAAGAGATATTTAATGATGCCCACTTAGTGGCAGTGGGCTAGCCATGTTTGTTGAAGGACCGATGGCCGATGGCGCGGACGCAGGAGTGGAGACCGCGTATCTGCATGCGTAGTGTGGGACGCCGCCCAGCTAGATGGACCGACGACCTTAAGAAACTGGCTGGGACAGACTGGGTGCAGAAGGTGGAGGACAGGGTATTGTGGCGCAGCCTGGGAGAGGCCTATGTCCAGCAGTGGACTGCAATAGTCTGAGTTCATATTGATCATCGCGATACCCCGTGATGATACTGTTTGTCATTCTATCGGCCTTTTGACTAATCGTAACGTCTGTCAAAGGCCACTCGCCCACGGCGACTTTTTGTAGTTATGCTGTCGCGCGTTTTGTAAACGCGCTTCTGCATCGCTACTATCGCGCGCTAGTCACGTTTGCAACGTGCGACAGAAACGATGCAAACGCGCGGCTGTATCGATGCAAACGCACGACCGTGTCTGACGACATCGGGGGAACGAAGGGTGGAGAACGGGGGGAGGGGTGCTGGGGAGGCGACAGCATCGCGATAGTAGCGATACAGAATCTGGGCGAAGGTACACAGCCAGCGACAGCATCGCGGCTGTATCGATACACATGCGCGACAGCATCGCTACAAAAAGTCGTTGTGGGCGAGGCCTCAAAGACCTTCGGATGACAGCTGGGCCAATGGCTTAGCGTGCTCTCCGCGAAGCCGTTGGACCAGCTGTAATTCCCCAGCCAAGACCGTGTCGGACCACGCAAAATGAAGGGTTCCGTAGTTGGGATGAATTTATCCCAAGGACAAACTTAACATTGTAGTTGAACTCCTATACATTCCAACTGCAAATGTAAGTTTGTACGCACAATATTGGGAGGTTTACCATGTTATTTTAAGACCATAGACTTCTTATTAGTGTTCCTGTAATCTATAAGTATAGAACTATTTTCTGTATTTTTTTCAAAATATTAGTCTCCGTAGTTTCGGAGATGGGGGAATGGTTAATTTTCATAAATTTTCTTAAATATCTTAAATCTTCTCATATCTTAAAAGTCCTAATATTCAAATGATTAAAAAAATAATTGAGATCTCACAACAAGCCCTTTCATTTGATATTACGTATTTATGTTTTTTTATTTGCCTCGTTATTCTAAATTCATTTATTTTCGTCACACGTCTGTGTTTGGGTCACAGAAATTCATATTATGTATTATATGTACTTGTAATTCCAACTACATTCCAGGTCCAGTAGAATCAGAGCAAAATGGCTGCGGGAGCTAGTCAGACAGACACACGAGTGATCTTATAAGGATTCGGTTTTTTCATTCGGACTTACGAACCCTAAAAAACTGTATTTCTCAAAAATATTAACAAAAATGTTTCTTTATTAACATTTCTTATAGGTAATAATCATGTTTATTCAGTAGCTTATCGATAACTTTTCTGTTCATTTCTGTGAACATCTTAGTGGCACTCTCGTAATCCTACAAGTAATATTTCAAAGGTAAAAATAAAGGCCACACGGGTCGATCTACAAGGATCTAAAGTTATTGAGGAACGGTTGTGGAGTTCGGTCCTTGAATGGTCACCCATCAATGGATGGGTGACCATTCACCCAAGCCCCATTAAGCCGAGACCAACTGCTTAACACGGTATGCAATGACATACCACGTTAAGCAGTTGGTCTCGGCTGTCATTCGTAGATATTTGACAGTCGTTACGGTTAGTCAGAATCCCAAAAGTCTGACAACCAGTCTTGTCAAGAGGTATCATGTTGCCCAGTAACTGGGTTGTGGAGGTCAGATAGGCAGTCGCTCCATGTAAATAAGTATCTAGTAATCCAGTATTCAGCGTCATTCGGTTAGATTGGAACCAGACCCCAACGTAGTTGGGAAAAGGCTAGGCAGAACATGATGAGAAGTCTTGTAAAACAAAGGCACACGAAAGTCGAACATGACTCACCGAAAAATACACCCAACTTAGTTTGCATACCCACTGTACGGCAGGTACCTAAGTAGTTTAGAGTATTGCAAGCGCTTGGATATTGATAGGTCACGAAAGATCAAAGTTCAGCCATGCTATTCTGTAAACATCTCATCGTGAAAACTTAGGTGAAGTGAGCGTGGAGTGAGCTGTCATTCCACAGGGATTAACACTATTGACAGCTCACTTCGAGATGGTTACAGAATAGCACTGCAGGACTCTAATAAAATTGTTCTCATATTTGTATTTCCTACCCTTCTAAACTAATTTAAGTATCTAACATTTAACATTAGAAAGTAGCAGAAACTGTTATTTGTAGTTTAGATTACTTTCTTGCTTCATAACCTTTTTTTAGTTTAATCTTTCCCAGACCATTACTAATCATTGTGATTAATCTGAACTAAAACCTATGATAGTTAAAGGCGACAAAATTCCAAAAGCGGCGTTACATTGGTAGGTGGTCGGAACACGTATCTAGCCACCTGCCGCACACCCCGCTATAAATAAATCGACCTTCAGCTTAAAAATAGACGCCGATCCCTCCCGAGCGAGGTCGGGAAATTGGGTCACTGGAACAACTGTCTCTCTCGCACAGTCGCCAAGCGATACGAGTAACAAGGACGAAGATAGGATCTGCAGCGTCAGTGACGTCGCCAAGCTCGTTCATTGAATTTTACAGGCTGAGACGTTCAGCCTTGGTGCATCGCGTTTAGTTATTCTTAATTTTACGCGACTTAATGGGGGTTAATTTGTAGTTTGAGGGATATGGTAAATTTGTTTTCACGTATCTTATTTTGTTATTGTTTTCAGCGATAGATTGCGACAGTATAACGGTTTTTAAATTTTCATAATTTAGTTTATTTATCGTGCATAATTCCAAATATTTAAAAATCATATTAAGGATCTTTCAGGATAATTTCAGAAATAATGCTATATATTTAGTCCCAGAAGCAGTGGTGACGTCAAACGCGGGTGTGGCAGAGACCCATGACGTCACGAGGAAGCTCTGACGTCAAACCGAGCCCCTCTCGCCTCCCCCGCCCCGCTGACACAGCCCGGGCCCCCCGCACATGAATTGCTTGTACAGCTTTATGGGTATTGTTTCTATGTGGCCTGTGCAGTTCCTCTGCAGTTCTGAACCCGGATATAAAATTATTTAAATTAAATTTATATCCTTAAACAATCACGAGTCAATAAGTAAAAATTGGGGAGCAAACTATAAAGGAAACTGAACATATTCTTTGTGTCGAAAGTTCAGTACAGTCTATATATTTTCTAAGATGAAAAACGAAGAGATTGTCTGAAGGGTGCTCAGCTGTTTATAATGTCCACTTTGTAAGCTTGGCGGTTATTTTGTAAAATATACATTCCCAAAAATACCTTTCAATCTCTCTTCAATAACTCAATACGTTAGACAAGTTAAAAACGTACAAAAAGTCGGTAGCACAACAAAGAGTAAGAAATCAAAATGGTTATGGGTTACACGAAGCAGTATCCTCTAAGTCACACTAAGATCTGTGTTGATAAGGGGTTCGACCTTGCAACTGAAGACCAATTTCCCGTAGTTAAAAACGTTAGAAATCTAGTCGCAATCTCATCTTAGCGACAATCAATGTCAAAAACGCAGGGAAATTACAGGTGAGAGATTCTTAAAAATACGGGAATACGTTATAAGCCAACTCAGAAATCTTGTCGACCAAGCCCTTACATATTTCTCACAAGTCACGAGGCATGAAGATTGGAGGTATCGCAAAAGAGGATACTGAAATAGGTATAAGGTTACCAACAAGTTACTTTCCAATTTCTCACAATGATCTTCGAGAAAAGTTACCACTTCTGAGTTTCTTAGAGATCCTTTCTAATGTAGCAAGATGAATTTCTACAAAATGCAATATTATATATAGAATGCATAAAAAGCTAAGCAACACCTCATGTACAAAACTTCTAGCTGAAGTTTTACCCGAAAAACGACCATAACAGAACAAGAAAATAAATAACTCATTGATCAATTCAATCACATTCTTCAAATTACGATCAAATACTGCCTGTGCTACCTAACTTCAAAAACTGGATTCCGACAGACAACATAATATTACACCGATATTACATTACTCCGACAGTTCGTCTCCTTCTTCAGGTCGTTGGTACGACTGTATTTCAGTCAGTCGATTCTGTAAAAATATCAACGTTAAACTTACGTGAAGTGAGCTGTCACTGTCACAAATCGACCAGCAGGATGCTAGGGATTAGCACTATTGACAGCTCACTTCACCTAAGTTTCACGGTGATATTTTTACAGAATCGACCGGCAGACCTTGTTAGTCCAAAACTTCGCCACTTCCACGGCGTGGTCGGTGGCAGCGCAGACTGGAGAACTTTGGTAGCATGTTTTGGGGCACAGAGGGCAAGATAGGAGGTGGAGCGTAGTTTGCGACATAGCTCCTCAACCACACCCTGATGCCGTTTCATCGAGGTAGCCCTTCTTTACCAGGTTGGAGTGTATGTTCCCACTTGTTTCCGGAGACGTGTCTGGGACTTCGACGTGGACCGCGAAAGGTTACACTCTGCAGGGAGACGCTCCTTTGGAGGTATATAGTAAGTAGGACGGGAAGAGTATCCTGCCACAGTTTGCAACGGGCGTCGGCCGGGTTTTCTGATAGCTGTGCCTGTTTTTTAGCAGTTGCGTTGGTAGTTGTGCGCCAGATGTTGGTGTCTCGTATCAGATTCCTGTTAACTTAGACCGACATAACTTAATTCAGACTATCTTATTCCTAACGATTGTATACAGTCAACAAAAGAGACAAGTAACTAGAATAATTACTTTAAAACCATGCAGTGCGTGTGCTCAGTAGTTATTGACATTGTCCGTCTTCTGAGTGTATCCTATTTGATCATAGATTACTGTAAAATTAATGATGGTACATGCATTTACAATGAATAGGTATTATCTACGAAGTGCAAACACCTTTGCACTGCAACGTTGCTAATTTTATGCCTCCATTCAAATTTTCTTGTTGATCGTACTCTGACAAAGGTTTTGGTCAACATGACTTAAATAAAGCAGTATATGCTCTACCACAATTAGGAGGCTATTGCATTTACCAAACTTGGTAACAAAAATATTTATGCGGAGATCCTAGGCTGCGTTCCGAGTTACGCTGTAATCGATTTGAGCGTGCTAACACCCGTACCGAATTAGCGAGAGCGTAATAACGGTGTGCCGTGAATCGTCGTAGATGACGTCATGACATGTGCCATCTTGCCATAACGCCGACCATGCCTTTTACTAATATCGGCGTGAGCGCTGTCAAAAATGACAGTTGCGCTGTTTTGTCTTGAGTCCCATCGTATCAGCATATCTAACGTGGCATTTTCTAAATTGTGCTTCTGGCTACCGTTCACCACCTAACCAAAGAAGAAGAAGAAATTTGTGGTTTAAACACAAAGAAATATGATCGTTGAGCGAGCACTGTGAGTTCAAACGAACGAACTTCAAACACACGAGCGTTTCAATTTGTTGACAGCCCTCAGCTGTCATAATCGTGTTATCTAAATCGGAACGCAAATTATTGATGTCAGCGCTGTGAGCGATTATGTTCTAATTCGGAAAGCGGCACTAGAAAGCTACAGCCAATCAAGTCAGAAATATGGCTTTGGCATTAAGTTTCTTCTTGAGAGGTTGGATTTCATTTGCTTGTTTGAAACTTGTATCATCAAGTTTCTTCTTTAGAGGTCATCGAGATGAGCTTATAGTCTACGTTTATCTTCCATTTTAAATAGAAATCCATGAAATTAGGTACTATTTTCAACTAAAACACAATGGTAAATGTGTATGTAGTTCATAACCCGTAGCGGCATCTACATCGCCACATGCGAAATACGCATCAAAGACCTGACGTCACACAACATCGTGACGTCACACAAATCCTGCATCGCGCAATTAGAGTTTACCGCGCGATGGACATATGTATATACAAGCTCCCAACTTCAACCTCTGGGCAGTTGCCCGCCAGACACGACACCCGTCTGGTCGGAGAATCTTCGAGAAGTGAACTTTACACCCTGTTCCTGCAAAATCTCTACGGGAATAAGCAAAATAGTTTACGTATGTGGAAATAACTCAAAAAAGCACAGGATTTTAAAACATAGAGCTAATAACATAACCAAAGTTGAACACCTAGACTCTTCGTTATCAAAGACTTTACGAAAACAAAGGACCCATAACGTGTAAAGGTACCATTCCGTAGTCGTCGCAGCCGCAGCAGCAGGCGACGTATCGCCGCGACACGGCTGGTTTCTACGAATATCTGTGAAATACCTTCCGTAGCTGTCGACACGTCGGTTTCATAGAATTACATAGAAACCACGTATGTCGCGACGACACGTCGTCGCCTGCTGCTGCCGCCGACTGCTGCCGCCGACTGCAGTCGTCTACGGTATATCAGCTGTTAGTGATTCTTATCAAGTACCGAAGTTCTAGCATCAAGTCATCAACACCCATTGATAAACATGGAAAGTTACTATTGAACTACTTATAAAAAAATAGTTAAGGAGGAAATTTGTCGCGTTTAGTTGTAGACGAATAATAATAATTTGATTGTTCCAAAAACAGTGTAATAGATTATTTTTCCACCAGTTATTGATAAGCAGAAACTATGCAATACAATACAGTACTTAACTTAAGTAGAAAAGAGATGAAGCTCTACAGGACGTATAGCTCCATCTCTTTCCCCCACTGAAGAAAGATTAAAATAATACTGCCTTAGAGGCGGTGGTAGGCCCCCTGTACTAGTTAAAAAACTGTATCACAGGAGACAGGGCCTTCCGATTAAAATTAATCAGCGTATTGACAATGTGTTTGTTGGAAAAAACAAAAGGAAACTAATAATGCATGAAAAAGTAGGAACACAATTAATTACGTTGTTGTTTACATTCTTAATAACGTTGCTTATTACAAAATAAGCAACGTTATTTTGTAATTTGTAAACAGAAGAACGCTGCTACTTAACCAATTTACTCCACGTCCAAGTTTTGAAATACTAACTGAAATATAGAGCAAGATGACTGTCTGCTACTATTAATATTCCTTTAGGTATCGTATAGGGCCTATAGGATACAGTTCCTCTGAAGCCTGTAGTATATTTTTTTGAAGAATGAATATAGATCTATTTGTATCGACATTCAATAACGCCATAGCCTATTGGTGTAGATATCACAGAATGTTCTGAGAATATTGGATCTCAGATATCCGTTGATGTCCCCTGGCTGTGCTAGACTCAATTTCTATACTACCTACTACACCTTCACGTGAATCGATATATTTAAATAGATCTAGACAACGGAAACGTGCGTGCTTTAAAAGTCGCGAAAGCAGTAGGATCGATGCTTTCGAGATGTGATGTTGGCGGAGTCTACCTCGTTTACCATGGACGCATACTAGAGCATTTTCTGGAAAGGCTTATTATCGGGCGGAAGAAAAACGCGCTCAAGGCTGAACAACGGCGAGATGATCAGACGCGATCAAGAAGGCTGTTGGAGGCAGTGCATTTACCGAGCGGTCCACACTGCAGAAGACCAAAACGCAATACATCTAAGATTGGCAAGAAAAAGTTGAGATGTAGGTATTTCGGGTGCATACAAGATGTATGTTAAGGTAGACCACCAATCAGGTAATTACATGGATCTTGATGATTGCTAGGTGGCTATGGTGTCGGGTGTGGGGTCGGGTTCGTATTTGTGCGTTAGCATTTAAACCATTGTTGTAATATCTTGTTTAGGATTATGGAGCTCAAATAAAGATATGAGTATGAATATATGAAGCAGTGATAGCCGAGTGATGTGACCGTCAGGCTGCCAAGTCATAGGTCTCAAGTTCGAACCTCTGACTTTTCGGATTCATGTGTGTATTGTATAATTATCACTTGCTTCAAAAACGGTGAAGGAAAACATCCTGAGGAAACTGGCATGCCTGAGAGATATTACTCGACGGCATGTGAAGCCAAGTCAGAGGCCCATGGGCGGCTTTAAAACTCTGACACCAGGTTAGTCACTAACCACACGAAAAGAAGAAGTATGAATATGAAGGAATGAATAAACGCAGTCAGATAGAACAAAAGAAATTTTTTAAGTACTATCAATAAAACATCATATAATTATGTTTTATTGATAGTACTTTAAAATGTTCACGAATTTAGACCCATAATTGAATTAAAATGTTTCCGTGAAATATCGCATATCGTTTGCAATAAAAACAGGTACAAATAACTGACTCTCGGAATAAAGTTAATTGAGTTTTAATATTACTACTGGCTTCCGTCAGCAGCTTCGCCCGCTCGATATCTTTAAATCGGTCTGGGTAGTTTTTGAGTTTATTTATTACAAACAATTAATTAATATAATAATTCCATCGTCTACACTACTACATTATTAATCAATCAATTAATAATGTAGTACCTAGTAGTGCAGATGATTTCCTTTATTGAAAATTGTAATATCTAGTAGCGAGTGCTAATATATATCCACTTAGCAAAATTCATAAGCGATTTTCTCATGGAATAACGACTACAACTTTGAGATAAGACCTATTTCATATTAGTGTGGGTTCCAATATACTATGTTCGTTACAACATAAAATTACAATCAACACAGTAGGAGAAAATCACTTTTAAAAGTTGCTAAGTGTATACATATTAGTGCTCGTGACTGTACCTTCTACTCTGTTACAACTTATTGATTTCCGAAATAACTGCTAAATTGAGTTTTAATATTATTGCAAGGAATACTTGCGTTAATTAAGTGAATTTTATAACATATGAATTTATTTATTAAAAATATTGGAAAATTATATATTACTGCAGCACTTGTGTTAATGTGAGAGAAGTTTGTAAAATTTATTGCGAGAACACTTGTATTAATTTGAAAGAATTTTATTTCCTGATCGTAAATATTGGAAATTTTAAAATTACTGCACGGAACATTAATTTGAATGAATTTTACAGTAATTACTGCTAAAATTGAAAATTCGTATCGAGAGTTGGATTTACGATCCGTTCAAATGAAATACTTTTTAAATAACTTCAAGAATTACGACATATTTAGTTTCAATATATTTGCAGGGAACACTCGCGTTAAATTGAACGAATTTTATAAACTTTATTGCTTAATTTGGACATCTAGGATTGGATTTTCGATTCGTTCAACTAAAATACTTTATCAATACAAATAATAAATGTTCATGACTTCAGTTATTAAAATTCCCTTTTTTAAGACTTAATAGAGTAGGAGTGGAAATAAGTAAAGATTTTTTTTCAGTTTTATAATGGATAATGAATTAGTCAGCTTCGTGTTCCTTCGAGAAAGTTCTCTAAGACAGCAAGCAACCAGCTGATTTTATGAAGTTATAGAGGAAGATGACGAACAAAAGATTTATAGGCTTAAGAGATAGCAGCCCGTTCTTACAGTTCTTATCGCCGGAATCACTCTGAATTATTCTGATATTCTCGTAAATATTCGCCAAATTCAATGGCATTTGTATCTTTCATTTTGCGATTTTTTCGACAGATTTCCTGCTCCGGAAAATAAAGTCTAAAACGAACGAGATATACTTTTTGACTGCTTTTGAAACGAATATGGTAAAGTTAAACGGACGTTATCGGGGATTAGGCAGTTTTGAGATTACTTTAACAGTAGGATTGAACAATGAGTATGTCGTATTAAAAAAAATGTTTAAGTACGGAATTATAAACTTCTTGGAACTAACTTGTCTGTTTCAAGATTAAGATATAAAAAACTAGGCATGTGTAAAAATACCGGATTTTTTCTAGCAATTGATTTTTAATATTTTTGTGTTTACGGTGTAAGGGCTCCAAATAGGTACCAAAATTAATTTCTAAGTACATCACTTTACATATTTCCATTTTTTACATTGAATAATAGTAACTGAAAATGTAAATCCTTCATTCTGAACCAAATAAATATTTAGGCACGTTTCGTCTGCGGGAGGTTCGAAAGCGTGGGCGAGTCTACAGAGCTACCATCCAGACATCGCGTAGGCGGCGTAGCACCGTAGCGTCGTAGCATCGTAGCGTAGACGCTCGTAGACCTACACGTGCTCTCAATGTAAGCTACGGTTACTTCACGGTAACTTAACGCTTTTCTTTCCCACAGCAGCAACTTTTTCTAATTTCAATTACTTACCAAATCCAAAGTTTGGAGACAGGCGATCCTTTTCGAAAATCATGCCAATATAATCATTAATTGAAAAGTCTTCGTAACATGAAAAGTTAAAACTATGCAAACTTTCGCAAAACTTTTCATCAAACATAATTTTTGTGTTCCGATACGAGAGCGCGGGAGCCACGGGGTACGACCACCACCGACGCGGCGTTCGTCCGTCGACTGCTGCCTTCATCCCGCACGAAATTCCCTTCAGGAGTTAGGCTTGAATGGATCTGCGCTGTGATTGGTTCGGAGCGAGTGACGTCATGACGAAAATCACAATGATGGCCTCGCGGCGGTGTGTTGGGGTGTGTGTGTGTGTGTGTGAGCGGAGGCCCATGAATGGGCGCCTTCTGCCGCGCCCGCGCCGCGCCTCTCATGCCCCCTGACGTCACCAAACGCCAGCCTCTATTATGCAACCCAGCATCTGAAATAGAAGCGAAATGTTATTAATAACTTTCAATGCATTGGTATACTTAGAAAGCCTATACTTAACTTTTTTATTCATGCGTGGTTTTGGTTTGAATACAATGGCGTTAACATGGTAGCTTGTATATAAGAAACATATAAGTTTAGAATTAGGATCGAGTGCATTTTCATTTTTTACAGAATACTGTTATATATAGGATCTGGCTTTACTAAATTATTGAAATTATTGTCGATTTACATGAAGGAATAAAACCTTACTTTATTGATTTAAGGACATTGTTCTAAACGGTGTCTAAACTAATATTTAAAAAAGAACATTTTTTTTTTGTATGTTTATTTGTTACGCTTTCACTCTAAAACGGCTGAACGGATTTGGATGAAATTTGGCACATGGGCAGACCATGACCTGAGTTAGGACATAGGATTCTATTTATGTCGATATTCTTACAGGATCGACACTTATGCGGGTGCAACCGCGGGGCGCAGTTAGTTTTAAATAAAATCACATCTCATCGTTCTTAAGAAGAATAGAATTTCCTTATAGACTTTATTTTACACAAAAATTGCAGACCAATATCATACATGACAACATTCCTTATCCTTAACTTGATCTACTACCCTTAATCAAAACCAAAATCAAAAATAAAACAACATAATCCAACAGCAGCATCATTTGACCTTCGAACTTTGCCTATACAGGCTGTTCTTAAAATAGGTTGGATGCGACAGGGTGCGTCCGATGGGTCGTTGACCGATGCTGGGGCTGGTACCCCGCGCCGCCCGCACCCCCTTACCCCGCAGTGACCCGGTCACGATGCAACAAGTGGAAGTGTATCGACTCTACCCGTTTGACATTTAGGAGGAAACTGAAGCGGCTAGGCAACCTGAAATAGATTGGGACTATGATTAACGGCAAATTATGGGGCCTTGGTCGTTATGTTATTTTAGGAAGGTTTTGGTATTAATTATCGTTTCATATCACTGTGAAGGCAAACCAGTGGAATTTTTTTTTCGTATTTTTTTCTGTAGTTTTTTTTAACAGCCTTTTTTCTACATTGGAAATTGAAACTCACAGTCAAGGGCATGAATTTGGTATTCGCTGTTTGAAATACAAATATCTGCGGTTTGATACGATAATCGATAAGAAGGCATTATCATAAATAGAGTATTTTTTTGCATTCGATTTATTTAATTCATACTTATTTTACTTAAAAAACCATAAATCTTTTTTTTTTATAATACCTACCATCTTAATACAGTTCCATGTAAAACTGAAAGCTTACTCGAGGTTTAAAATCGACGAAAATAAAAAATCTATTTGATCCAGTAATAATAAATAAAATAATTAAAAAAGAAAGCCTTTATTCTACTACTTTAAACGTTCAACATAAATGATAATATATAATAGTACGTAGCCCCCGGCTCTAAGATGTAGTCGCCTCTTTGGCGTAGACTTCTCCCATTTCCTTCCACTGATTGCTGACCCTAGCTTTAGCTTTTTTTTTCATCCACCCTGGTCCTCCCTTCTCCCTAAATATGTCTTCCCACCTTTTCCTTATCCCGTGTGGTGACGGACGTAAAGAATAGTACCATCCCATTTCTTCCCGTGGGTGTCATAGAGGGCGACTAAGGGACTTACTAGAGAATGGGCAGCAGCGTTTTCTATGTATTTTAACACCATATTGCGATCGCCAACCCGCCTGCCAAGCGTGGTGATTATGGCAAACCCCCCATTTGTGGGAGGCCTATGTCCAGCAGTGGACGTCTTTCGGCTGAAGTGATGATGGATGATGACCTTTTCCTTTGCCGACCTCTACGTCTGCTTTGATCTGTTGGTATCCATTCAGTTACTTTTTTGGTCCATCAACTGTTTTCCAACCTGCGGACATCGACAGCCCAGTCCCACTTGAGTAACCTGATTCTTTTGACGACGTCAACTAATGTTGTCCTATATCTAATAGTTTTATTATAAATTCTTTCTTCTGCTTTATTCCAAGCATGCTTCGTTCCATTTTTCTTTGGCAAATGGCTAGTTTGTTTTCGTCTTCTTTCTTTAAACATAGTTCTCGGATCCAGTGATAGGAAAAATTTTAACTGTTATTACTGGATCGTTTCTTTAATGATCCAGTAATAACAGTTTTTATATTTCATGTTTTATGAACTCTAGTCAGAGTTAAATTAAAAACGAATTAAATTTTTCCAATCACTGGATCCGAGAACTATAAAAAAGCAATTTTACGACAAAGGTTATATAATTTGATATCGCATCTATCTATAAAGTACTTTCCTGTGAAAGGCTAATAAAGGTGAACGGTTCAATATATACGGAGCTAATTGAATGAAAGCTGCGTTTTATGAAAATATATTCCTGAAATAGAATATTTTCTGAAGAGCCTTAAATTATTGTAGGGGTTTGTAAAGGCGTAGTCCATACATGATGAAATTAAATGATTCAAATGATTTTTTTATTTTTGTGTAAAAAATGTCTGTAAATAATGATAACATAATTAGAAATTGAATTTAATAGAAATAGAATAGACCAAGTACAAAATGCAAAATTTTTAGGCGTAGTAATTGACAGTCAAATGACGTGGAAACCTCAAGTAGAAGAGGTATGTAAAAAATTGAGCATATCTGCTTATGTCCTGTTCAATTTGACTAAGAAAGTTAACATCACCACAACTTTGATTGCATACCATGGTCTCGTAGCCTCCATTCTGAGATACGGTATAATTTTCTGGGGGAATTCATGCCTGCGGGAACAGGTATTCAGAGCCCAAAAACGTTGTTTGAGGTCGATGCTAAATATGAAAACAACTGACAGTTGTGTTCCAGTGTTTAAGTCCCTAAAGCTGTTAACATTTCCTTCAATTTATATTTTAGAAATGGCAATTTTTGTTAAACGTAACATGCATCTTTTTACTAAAGTATCACAAAGTAGTAAGAGACCAATTAGAAGCCAATACAAAAATCGTCTAATAGTTGAGAGATGCAATACTGCTTTATATAGAAAAAATGTTATTTGTATGGGACCTACAATTTATAACAAAATACCTGACATAATAAAAGAGGACACAATACGCAATTTTAAAAAGAAGTTAACAGCATTATTAATTGAAAAATGTTACTACTCGATTAACGATTTTATAAATGACAGTGACATATCCTAATGTAAACTTCTATTCTAAGATAATTATAATATTATGCATGCAATTTAACGGCATAACTTAATTTTTATATTTTGACATTGTTAGTGTTGTTTTATTTTTATTTATTTTGATTCTGTATTTCATTAATGTTTGCATGACAATGTAATTTCAATTTATTTTAAATTTGACATTGTAAATATTTTTTTTTGTTGTTGTCTAGTGCAACTAAGTTTGTACGCCATGAATGGCAAAACATGTAGCCACCTCATATTATTTATAAGACCTTTATACTGTACTCATGTTTTACAAAATAAAATATTACTTACTTACTTACTTACTTACTTACTTACATAACACATAAAGAGCCGGTTCAGTCGGTGAGAGAGTGGGCCGTAATCCACTACGTCGTTCCAGTGCGGGTTGGTAGATGTCACGTCTTTGAATTTTCAGTTCTAGGACATGCCGATTTCCTCACGATGTTTTCCTTCACCATTTTGAGAGCAGTGGTGATGAAATAATTTACACAAAGTAAAGCACCTGTCGTCTGGGTTCAAACCTACGACCAACGCGTAATACTTTTTCACGAACGCGTGAGCTAACTCTCACGTACAATTTTGCATAAAACCTGGCATGAGTTTCTGCAATTTTATATTGCTTGTTAGTTTGCTGATTGTATAGGGAGTGAGGCCATTGTCTATTGCTATGGTCATTCAATTACAAAATGTGGATTATCACTGCCATTGTAAATTGCCTCATAGAAATGTACCTAATACCGCCTCCGTTATCATAAAACAGTCACGCAGCTTTAGATTTTTCTGTGCCTATACCGTTCGCTTAAGTAGATATGCATCCTAAAATACGTTGGTTGAAAATCCAATATGAAATATAAACTATAATGGAGCCGTTTTGTAGTAGGTATATATTATTGCCTACTTGATTCCATGAATTAATCTTTCAATTTATATTTAGGACTGCAAACACAAAACAAGTATTTGTAAGGAATCAAGTTACGTGAAAGCGTGGGAAGATTTGTAATTTCATTTAAAAAATAATATGATCCAACGTCTTGTGACGTATTCCAGGTATACTTCTCATGGGCGGCACCATTTGATGACGTCAACAATGCTTTATTTTTAAGAAAAGTTATTTGATATTTAGGTGCTAGGTAAGGAACGGTTGGGCACGCCACAATTGTGGCGATAAGTCCCCTCTTTGAGGAGTGGCTAGAGAGGCGCCACGGCGTCCTCACCTTCCGCCTGACACAGGTCCTCACCGGACATGGTTGTTTCGGGAGGTTCCTGTTCAGGATAAAGCGGGAGGAAACGCCCGGGTGTCACCACTGTGTGGATCGCCCGGAGGACACGGTGGAGCATACGGTGGAGGTCTGCCCAGCTTGGGCGGAGCACCGCCGTGTCCTCACGGAGGCGATCGGCGGCGGCGATCTCTCGCGTCCGGCCCTGGTTCAGGCCATGGTCCGGAGCGAGAGTGCATGGGAGGCCGTCACCTCCTTCTGCGAAGCAGTAATGCTCGCGAAGGAGGAGGCGGAGCGCGCGAGGGAGAGGCAAAATGCGCCCCCTCGCGCCCCTAGTCGCCGCAGGAGACGCCCCGGGCGTCGGGAGTCGCAAGCCGACTTCCGGCCACCGTAGGCGCGGGCTTGCGGACGGTGAGCAATGGGTAGCTCGCCGTCCGATAGGGACCAGGCCCGGGTTGACGGCGCGTTGTGTTCCACGCGCGCCTCAAAGAGATGTCAGCACCAACTGACGGGGTCCGGAAGGGCCAATGCCTGCCGGGGTTGCGGGTTTGTCTGAAAGGGATATCGCGACCTCGGCACACAGGCAACGGAAGGAACACGGGTGGGTTTTAGTCAGTAAAAGTCTGACACGCCCTCCCGCTCCACCCAGAGCGGGAGAAGTTATTTGATAATTTCCCATCCTCAAAAAAAAAAAAAAAAAAGGTAAGGAACGGTGGACGATCCAATTTGAAGCGGCTAAAGGTCAACAGCAGAAGCTTTCAGATCGTAGAGGTCATGTGTTTGGATCCCACCTGCTGAATTGACTATCATAAAGAACACGTAAATCTAGTGTCTTACCGTTAACATAAAATGAATAAGAAAGACGTGATTGGACGATTTATTTTATTTTATAGTTAAGTAGCAGTTTAGGTTGTATATAAATTCATCAACATCCACAGCCCGACTTCACCCACTGCTAGGCATAGGCCTCTCTTTTCTTATGCCAATCCCCACGCTCCTATGCCATCCTCATCCAGGTTCTAGCCGCGATGGTAACAATATCGTCCACCCATCTCCCCGCCGGTCAGCCTAAACTTCGTCTTCCAGTCCTTGGCGCCATTCGGTCACTGCCATACTCCATGTGTCATCACTGAGCCTGGCCAGATGTCCTGCCCAACTCCATATGAGTTCCATAACTCGATTTCCGATATCGAAAACCTTCGTACCTCTGCGACGTTTGGGACTCAGTCTATAAACTTTATGCCAAGCTCGGAACACTCCATGGCTCTTTGTGCAACTCTCACCCCGTTTACAGCCTCCTGCGCACACCGTTCAATCAATCTGCCTAGCCTTTTCCCAACTTTCGTTCTGGTCGACTTCAAGTCTAAGTAAGACTGGTTGTCAGACTTTCGGGCTTCTGACAACCCGTAACAACTGTCAAAGATCCATGAATAACAGCCGGGACCAACGGCTTAACATGCTTTCCGAGGCACGGAGGAGTCTCGGTATGTAAAGATGGTCACTCATCCACAGACCAACCCCGGCAAGCGTAGCTTAACCTGACGGATCGACCCGTACAGCAGTTATTACTTAGCCACGAGCTCCTCAACACCGTTCGTATTATAAATTAATTATTAGCTAATATGTTACATTGTAATGTCAATAAAGTATCACCAACTACAATACTTTATAAAAGGAAAAAAAACCTAATGTATTAACATTATATCCTCTTCTATATTGAGCGAAATAAAATAACATAATATTTTTGAAGTCTTCTAATAAACTCTCAATACCTATTGACTCGATAAAGTTGTTTACTAGATAGAATTAAGTACCAAATCCTACAAAAAAATATGATTAATAGTTGTGCCTGTATTTAGAGATGATGAGTTATCAATTTGTTTATGTAGTGTATTCTTTATTCACACAATATCGTGTTAATAATATCGGAAGATGCAGAACGCCTTCACCAAAAACACCAAATTCGAAACAAAATCGAAGTACCTAAATCATTTAAACAGAGGGTGTTTCATCATAGTCCAGGGTAAGCCCATTCATCGCCAAGGCAAGTACGTGCGTCACAGGCAGCAAGGACATATCCCAGCCTTGCAAGCATGGGCCGTACTATTTGAACGCCCTGTATTTTAGTCTGATAATGGTGTTAGCTATTTTCGTTATAAGTTGAAATGTGGTGTTAGGTATGCCCCATATTGGTTTTGTACTTTGGTGTGAGTCATCGATTTTTGGTGAACAATGGAGTTGGTTGTTCAAGGCCATGATGGGGTCTTGTTTATTATTTCTGTTAATGTACTAAAATCTATGCGTTTTGGGTATAAATACCTTTTTACCGTTTTAGTTACCGTTTTGAGTATAGCTTCAAGGATTCTGTTTGATGAGACTTTTTCAGTGCTCTAAAGCCTTGAAAAGCTTGAAATTATGAAATTATTAACATTGATCGACCTCTGTATCATAATTTGGATACGTATTACCCATAAGAACCATCACGACGATGCAAACGCCTACTTACTCAAATGTTACGGAACCAAAATTTTTTTTCTTATTCCATTTTTAAACCGTAAAGCACCTTTTAATTGCTCCTATAATTACATTTATTTTAACCAAATCTATTTATAGCTCAATATAGATCATTCATGCGTCAGTCGAACGCAGGTGGAACTATGTTCGATTATCAAGTCCGACCAAGAATGAACGAGAGCGCGTCACCCTGCGTGCTTCGATTCATGAATAGAGGCTTGCAACCCGGGCTGACCCAGTTTTTGACTCCATACCTTGGACCCGTAACACCACAACGCTGTAACAGCCCAACTCCTTGCCAGGCGACTTTCACCATTATATTGGAACACCGTGCAATTGTTATTGCATGTATAATAAATCGGAATATATACTTATTGGGTTTGAAGGTATGCTATGACGTCAGTTGGTGCGGAGGGGGACTGCAGCGGCGGAATTAGGTCAGTTTCATTCTGAAACAGGTTTGGCGAGAACGGGGTGAGGCAAGGCCGAGGGGTGCGGCTTTAGCTCAATCGCGAATTTAGCTGCCACTAATTATTATAGGAGTCCACTATGGGGAACTAGATAAGAATTACTTTCACGATCAAGTATGAAATGGAGATTACCTAATCATATAAATATGCAAAAGGCTGTTGTGAATCCACTAGGCTATCTATCACATTGTAACGTTCCCCAGATTACTTCGCTCAGAGCTCGCTTGTTTCATGGACATCGAACAAAATATAATTATAGTTTTCAATGGCATACGTTCTGATTTGTCCATTATAGCTTCCACGGAACGATATTTTGTTGCAATATTCATTTTACCTGGAAATTATCAGATTATCCTGAATTTCCGATGTTTAAAAAATTACTCTAGGTCAGTTCAAAATATGTCTCTGTTTTTTTATAAGGCTTGGTACCAGCTGTTAGGAAATAACAAATTGGGGTGCAGTGATAATAATACAGTACAAGATTAGGTGATCCAATTCTATCGTGTTAGATCGTGTTAGATAGGTAGGTAGGTAGATAGTTAAGATTTCATTCATCTTATTGTTCTCCTCAATAATTATTTCTGACGAAGTGGTGCAAATGGTCTTACCAAGGGGTATAGTATTAACCAGTAACAAGGTTGTGGGTCACATATGTCGCTCCATGTAAAATACTGGTATTCCACTGCATCCAGTTAGACTGGAAGCTGACCCCAACATAGTTGGGAAAAGGCTAGGCAGATGATGAAATCTTCTTCTTTTTTTCGTGTGGTTAGTGACTAACCTGGTGTCAGAGTTTTAAAGCCGCCCATGGGACTCTGACTTGGCTTCACATGCCGTCGAGAAATATCTCTCAGGCATGCCGGTTTCCTCACGATGTTTTCCTTCACCGTTTTTAAAGCAGGTAATAATTATACAATACGCACATGAATCCGAAAAGTCAAAGGTGCGAGCCTTGGGTTCGAACTCGAGACCTATGACTTGGCAGTCTGACGGTCACACCACTACTAGGCTATCGCTGAGATTAGAGATGATGAAATGACGCAAATGGTATCTTCAATTCGTTAATGACACCGACTACAACAACAGACAATAAGCTTGACCTGCTCCCACAATATTTTACTTGCTGACATTTACCGGCCATGTTGGCTACCTATCGTGAACATTTTAAAACTGTTTTATCGGAGGTTGCAGCTCGATCCATACTAATCGAGTTTGCGTCATGGCCGAGCTGACGAGGATACTTCATTAATAGGATTTCCGACAACATCCAAACCTTAATGCAAAAACGTAACTACCAACTATTGCACGAAAGAATCAACGGAAGAATAGACAAAATGACAGATTCACAATCACAATCTGTAATTTTGTCTATTCTTCCGTCGACAAAACCCGTTTCTATGGTGTTCATGCTACGCATGCTGGTGGAGTGGACAGTGCTGATGGTTGTGATATGTGCCATTTTGTAGGGCAGGGTTTTTAGTAGGTACACCTCTAATAAATTAGGTGTATTGTATGTGACATCTAATTTTAACAAGATTACCACCATTATGTGTTGTATATTTATAGGTACTAGTATTCCTGGTAATGGGTACTCCTAAAAATAACCTAAGTTTACTCGCAGGTTCAAGTTATTAGCGTCACAAGGCATTCAAACTTACATTACCCCTTGTTAGACAGTCTGCGCTTTGAAAGTTGAGGTACTATCGCAAATAAAGTACGATCTAGGAATGTGTATATCGACGGCTTATAGGCGTACCATGACCAATTTTCTGTGCATAACCAGCCTTGTTTGTGCAGCGAAGCAATAATGTACACAACACAACACTACATAATATGACATAACATAACACAACACAACATAGCACAACACTACACTTCATAGCACAACACTACAAAACACTACACATCACAACACAAAACACACACTATACAAATGGTTTTTTTTTTCTTTAATTATTTTATTTATTTATTTATTTATTAAAACCTTTCACACTCAAAAAAGTACAAAGGCGGACTTAATTGTTTTGTTTTAATTTCTATAAATTTTTATTTTCTTTATTTTCTGTCACTAATACTTACGCGGAGAAATTCCGAATTTTTATTTGTTTAACCGGTGATAATTTGAGAGCCCTGACACCCATAACACAAGTTTTATCTTAGCTTGGGTGTCACAGGTGTATAACTCTGCAATAACCTACAATTTATATGACAAATTAATCATGTTATTTCAAGTGGCATATGTAAAATTGTAAACTGGAAATAAAGTTTTTTTTTATTTTTTTTTATTAATGTAGCAAAGACATCGATATGTTCCATTTGTAGGTCTAGTTCTAGTAGGAACTAGAAGAGAACGTTTTTAAAATTGTTTTTAAATTGCATATTCGTTTTTCACATAATATTTATTGAATCCGAGGAACCGAGAACACCACTAACTTCCAAACTCCGGGCGGTTACTAAGAAACGTTACTTATACGAAAAGAAAAAAACCCAATAACACTTTGTCTGACCTAGGAATCGAACCCAGAACACCATGTTCAACATTCGCGCATGCGACCACGAGACCAACGCGGCAGTGACGTTAAGCCGTTGGCCGTTGGATACTAATAACAATTTTAACCTAAATGTTATAGGATAGTTGTCATTGTTGTTGTTGTTGTCGTGTGTTGTCGTTGACTTTTCAAAAGTCTTTCGGATTTACGTAACCTTTACGTCGTGCGTTCAAGCTAAGGCTTCTCTCCCATTAGCGTCTTTCCGCTATGCATACTAAATATCTATACACTGAATCCGATGGTCATGCTTCAGCAAAATCTGCCTAGCTTTTTCCCAACTATGTTGGGGTCGGCTTCCAGTCTAACCGCGTGCAGTTGAATACCAGTATTTTACATAGAGCGACTACCTATCTGACCTTCACAACCCAGTTACTGGGTAACTCGATACCCCTTGGTAAGACTGGTTGTCAGACTTTAGGTTTCTAAATACCCGTAAAACACGGCTTCACTTGCAATCCGAACCACGGCGGGGTCTCGATATGTAATAGATGGTCACCCATCCACGAATCGACTGCGGCAAGCGTAGCTTAACCTCCAATTGACTCGTGCAGCTGCGATTATTATTATTAGCCACGAGCCCCTCTCGAGCTTCAGCATGAAGAAGATGTAGGCTGCACCAGTTTAATTCAACGCCATACGTCACTCAACTGTAATGACGTTCGAACGATTTTCACTGAACTTAGTCTATAACATTGCTATGTAACTGTCAACTGGATTGCGGTAGGCGTTACAGTTAACTAACACCTTATTTTGTTACATGTCGGTAGGTAGCATTTAGTACTTGAAGTGATATAAATTTATGTTATAGCGAAAGGTTGACTGAATAGTTATCCCTATGCATTAATTACCTCCGATGACATAGGCTGCATGTGCAGACTAAACAACTAAATCTAAATGTTGCTATTCTAGACCTTCTGCTCTCGTTTAGTGGAATAGCTGTGCTGGAGGCGGAGATCAGTGATATGAGTAGGTCAGTGTGTTTTTCTTGCCACAGCGTGGGTTTCGTTGAGTTTTATGTAAATTGGGTCGTGTAAATTGATAGTACGTAGTTGTATCCGGCAAATTCATACATTTTGGGGTGCCACTATCCATGCAATATACATTCATCCGTATAACAATACCATGACTACGAAACCTTTTAAATCAATCAATCATCCAGAATCACTCCACCCATCCATCATTTAAAAAACACCTGAACTTCGATACGTTTTTCATAGAATCCTGGTTGTGACGTCAAAGTGCAATATCCCAAAATAGGTGACCCGGATAGAGGGTGGCGTTTCTCTGTGCACGCAGTATAGGAGCCTGACGTCATATACCCCCCCCCCCCCCCCTGTACTGTGCAACCCCCCTCGGGTCGACACCATAGCTCCTCTAGGACGCCACGCATTGTAGCTGCTTCGGCTACAATGTTAAAACTTAAAGATCGAACTGTGAAGATCGGGTGTAGAAACGTTCTTAGGGTTATATGCATGAAAATTATACGTAACTGATGAAATATGAGTGAACGGACTTTCACACTCTCTGGCCGTACCTTCGGGAAAATGAAAGATTCTTTTTTTTTAGTTGCCTTCTTTGCAGCCCCGGATCTAGAATGAACTGCCGTCTGTTGCCCCTCGCCAATCCTTTATGGGGGATGTGCTAAGGTATCCCGCGAAAAAATGAAAATTTTGGCCGCAACATATAAAGCTTCGTGCAGACTAGCGCGACGCGACACCGGTTATTGTTATACCGTGAAGTTTTCTTAGAAATTGTATTGTTCGAGTCGCGTCGCGGCGTTGCGCGAACGAGCCTTTAATTACATTTTATCTAACGAGCGCCAATACTGTTGTAAAAAAGAAAGAAATAGAAATATTATTTGTGCTGCGCGTCTCATTTATTGCAAAGTTGCGGTGTGGTCTGCTACGCTTGAATTTGGCGCCCCTTGAATGTGGCGCCCGGGCACATGTCCCGGTTTGCCCCCCCCCGATGGATGGCTCCCTGAGGCCCCTAAGGCTGCTTGTTTGTGTACTTTCTAAGTTAAATATGATATAATAGGAAAAACCACTTGTCGAAATCTAGACTTAACTGAAATGAATAATTGGGAGGTAAATACCTAGTTTCAAAAACAATGGTTGGTCCTTTCTTTGAATGATGCCTTGCCTTGCAAAGAGGCAGTTACGTGCAGACGTTATCTAGTATCTAGAACGTAAAAGTGCTTTTCAGAGACAATGTTGCAATCAAGCATTTATTCAAACAGAGAATTTAATGAATTTCATTACAAATTAGTTCTCAAATAGAAATAAAGCGCGGACTGCTCAGTGGATGAGGGCTTGGCTCTACGCATTACGGGATACGGTTTCGATCACCGCATGGAACAATTATTTTTTTGTTCCTGTGGTGTTGTTGTACCTAAATATTTGTTGATTTCAAAGTTGAAGCGTACAAACTGAGAAAAATGGACAAGGAAATAACAACCTCGGTATCAAGTTCAAAATTCAAGAGAATATTGTAAATTTTTGGGTTTAGTTAAGAGCACTCTGTCGCCATCTATCGAGATTTCCGTCAGCCACATCACATTTTTTACGCCCGCACCACCCGAAAATCATGTAAGAGGGAACACCCACGGGCTGAACATCGCATAATTAACGTAACAGGTGGCGCTTCCTGCCCTATAGTATTCTCGTTTTAATATAACAAACAAAAAATAACAGTCCATTTAAAATCTCTATTTTTATTGCTTGTAAGTTTAAGAATACAAAGAGTGAAAACTCTCATTTGCATTTCAAACAACGCCATCTACCGGACATTTCCCGACATGCTTCGTCCGGAAAACCGTCCGAGTGTTGCTGTTCGTACGCGACAGAAAGTAGCCAACAACGTTCCATAGTATTTGCTTAATTCAATCGTTTTAGCACATAGAGCAACACGAAAGACTATTCACCTATTTCAAAGATGGCGCTGTCAAAATGGCGCTCGTGGGAGGGAAAATATTCTCAAAATTTCCTTTAAACGGGTCAGCACGATTGGAATAAAGAGTATGGTAATTTACGAGTATTACCACTATCATCCCTGAATTAATTTCACGTTTGCATATGGGAATGAAACTGATTTTACGCATCGTTTCGTTGTTTATTGCACTTCATACATTCTCTACGGGAAACGTTTGGTATTGTTTGGTCTTTTGAGGCGCATTCAATTTTCGTATTTAATGGGTCTGTTATGTGTTATTTATCACGAACAATCAATTAATTTCGGTCGTATTATTTAACCAATTTAAATTTTCCCCACCATTTTTAATCTGAGTTTACATTATTTGGTGGACCTACGTCCACCAAATAATGTAGACTCAGATTAAAAATGACAGAATCAGATCAGATCTCAGATTGCATCTACATGCAATCTCATTTGGTCCTTATAGCTGCACGGATCTGTTCCCCCTAATTATACGATTAATAATTAATATTAGTATTTATGTCAATAATATTTTAGTAGTAATAATTAAGATTAGTCTTTAGGGTTCCGCACCCGAAGGGTGCCAAACGGAACCCCTATTACTAAGCCTCCACTGTCCGTCTGTCGGTCAGCGAACGGTATCTCTTGAACCGTAATAGGTAAAAAACTGGTAAAAAAGTTAATAATTAAAGGGGATGTCCATACAAGACCAATTTGCCAATTTGGAAACCATAAAAAAAACTGAACCTGTTAGTATAAAAAGATTGACAGTATAGTAAAAGGTAATGTAATAACGTAAACGTTTATGGTTTTGGTTTTAAAAAGCTTTGTCCTTTGATTGTAGTGGTCCTCGATTGTCCTGCTGTTTGTAAACAATAAAAGCCAGAAATTGAATCGGCTAAATATTTAAATCATGAATAGGTAACTCTGTGGTAGACAGTTATTCCACATTAATTTGGAATTAATAATGACTGAAAGTTAACAAGCTTTCGGAATTATTAAGAGAAGCGTGACTTTCGATAAAATTAATTAATTCCATAAATTCTGTTAACTGAGCCGGATTTCAGTTTGTACGTAATATGATACAACTCGACTCGTCTTCGTTTACATTATCTTCGCGTTTTACCGACTTCACTTTGTTGTAACTAATTGGTTGTGGGTGTGAATCGGAGAACCCGAGAGAATAGTAGAATCTGATTAGTGATCTATTTTATACCTTATTAAAACTGAACCGAGAGCTTCTGCATTTTTTTAAATTATATTTTTTTTTACGGATGATACGAAAGAAAAAGGAGTGACAGGGAAGAATATAATAAAACCGGCCAAGCGCGAGCCGGGCTCGCACACGAAGGGTTCCGTACCACCGTACATTTTTTGCAAATAATTGAAAATACTATACGAAAAATATTATTATTTTTCATTTTAATGAAAATCGCAAAGATAAATTTGTATTTTATAATGATAGATACTATGAATTACAAAGTTATTTTTGCAGCTGTAGAAAACCACCCATATTTATATAAATACCTACCTTATGAATCGGCGTATTTGTTGATTATTATATAGTATATGGTACAAGATATACAAAAGTTTCAAATTCCTAACTTGTTTAGTTGTTGAGATAGAGCTCGTACAAAAATGGTCTAAAACGGACAACTTGTACGTCCCCCTATTTCAACATGTTTGAAGTTAAAAAAAAAAAAAAATTGTTCTCTGCTCGATGAGATCTAAACAATGACACCCCACATGCCAGAGTTAGATTTTTTTTCAGCATCCAAAGTTCATGGTTTGGAGAGGTCCCTTTAATTTTTAATTTTATAAACTTTTTATTATTTATTGTTATAGCGGCAATAGAATGCGTAATCTGTGAAATGTTCAATTGTCTACATATTACGGTTATAATTCAAAAGTCATTTATTCAAACTAGGCTGAGAATCAGCACTTTTCGAACGTCAAACCTCGGGTACGGAACCCTAAAAAAGGTATTACGCCGACCCCAAGTAACAAGGCTAGGAAGATGATGATCTACATGATGATGATATTTATAGTTTGAGTGGCCCGCAAAGCTATCAAAATAGCCTGTTTTTTTCGTGTGGTATTCATGAATTAATGTGAATGTAAAAAACAGCCATGCTATTCTGTAACCATCTCACCGTGAAAACTTGGGTGAAGTGAGCTGGCAATAGTGTCAATCCCTGTGGAATGACAGCTCACTTCACCTAAGTTTTCACGGTGAGATGGTTACAGAATAGCACTGCAGTAGTCCTTTCTTCCTTTATCTTTTTTAAAAACCCAGCCAAGGCAGCTCAAAATAATACATATCCTAATGGACATGACTCAAGTCTCAAGTACTAAAGAAATATTGTGTAAAACCGTACAAGTCGAGTTGCATCTTTATTCGCCGGCATTCTGCTGAGCACGGTGAGTCACAAAGCAGTGAATAAGTAAAGCTGTGCCGTGTGTACAAGTATTCCTCGGAGTAAGCTGCAAACCGCGGCTGTGGGGAGCTAAATTAATTTTTTGTTATGTTGTTCTTTACATGGAAGTTCTGCTGTTATTTGATGCAAGATTTATGAGTGGTTCAAGTTTGTTTTCAAAGTAAAGTGGCTTTGGTGGTTTTCGTATCATGATAGATCACTAGTCAGTATACCTACATATTATTTGAGCCGCATACATACTACTACATATTATTGTCGTGAGGAACTGCCTGAGAGATATTTCTCGACGGCATGTGAAGCGAAGTCAGAAGCCCATGGGCGGCTTTAAAACTCTGACATCTGCCGTGCTATTCTGTAAACATCTCACCGTGATAACTTGGGTGAAGTGAGCTTGATGTGAGCTGTCATTGCACCTAAAACTAGGGATTAACCCTATGGACAGCTCACTTCATGCTCACTTCACCTCACTCTTCACGGTGAGATGTTTACAGAATAGCACGGCAGGTTAGTCACTAACCACACGAAAAGAATAATATTATTATGAGCCAGTTGTGTCCCACTGCAGAGCAAAGGCCTTCCCTGCTCTCCTTCCATTTTCTCTCTCTCTCTCTCTCTTTTGCAATACAAATATAATAACAATATCGAGGGGTGAAAGGCAATTTGGTTTAAGCGACAGTTTTGCAACTTTACAGGAGAGCCATTTAAAGTTTAAAGTTTCCGAAAAAAAATCATAACAAAAAAACTTCTTCAGCTATTGGAATGGAGTAAACTTAATTTAAATTAATTTGAAAACGGCAAGGTGTTGATGCTTATACCATATAAAACGGACCTTTAATTAAGAAGATAAATGTCGCTTAATACGAATTGCCTTAAGCCACTATTTTTCAGGGAACGGAAAAAAGATTTAAGTGACTTCATTACAATTGGCTACAGGAAAAAAATACTAAGCGACTCTGCAGTATATTTTCAGAATAAGCCAAACAGCATGAAGTGACGCAGCCCAAAATTAACTGTAGCAAGCTATTTATCTCACCTGCCAATTGAGATTAAATTGACTGACTGGCTAATTCACATAAGTAACATAATAGTATTGAAAATGTGACGTTGGATGTAACATTTTAAGCGTCTAAATCAGTCAATGGCTGTTGAAACAACCTGAGTATACCGCTATCACCGAAAATTTCAGGTGCTGATATTGAATAAATAAAGAAATACACAGAATCAGTTCAAGTATTTATTAAGTCACGTAATAATAATAAAGTAGAACTCTTGTACGAAACGTCTCAATGTAGGAACATCAATATTTGTATTTATTATCTTTCAGTCTTAATCAACAATTTAGTTTAAGAAGCACCCTAGGTAGAAAATAGATGCAGCTGAAAGAGCTTAAGCGACACTCCATGTCGTATTTTGTTGACGGACAAATGATTTAAGCGACATCGCGACATGTAAATCGTGGATATCAAAATGATTTAAGTCACATGTTAATAAAAAATAGAAACAAGAAAAACGCTTTAACCGATATTGAATCTTTTTTCTGAGAAAGGCCTACTGATTTATGTCTCGGTTCTTTAAATCATTGTATAGTTCAAGTACACTAGTAATAAATTAATGCAAAAACGACGTCAGATAATACACTGCCACTTTGGAAACAACCCAAAAATAGAGTTGTTTGAAGCGCCAAAAAAGTGCTCAGATTTAAATGAATCCGGCATCATCCGACGGAGAAAAAATTGCTGATTCCGAATATGTATATATCTCAATATCGCCCAAGATGTCGCTTCAACCAAATAGCCTTTCACCCCTCGATATGTAGGTACAAATTAACTCCAGTTGAATGTAAAATTCAGTTGAAGAATTAAAAACTCGAGAATCATTAGAGACCCTGTTGAGTACCTACAGCGAAGTAGATGAGAGGAGAAGAACTTGTTCTCAGCGATAGTTGTAGCCTATCAGGCCCTCAAGCATAGATCATTTTAATATCAGGACCCTGACGAGTCGTCTACCTATTTCTAGTCAAATATTGGTTTTGTTGCGACATCGAACCCGATTTTCATTCAGTCAAGATCTATATCTATAAAGATCTTAGGCCACGCGCACTTTGCATGTGGTTTCGTACGAATTTCACTCGTACGTACATGTACGACCATGGACGTACGAATTGAGCGCGCACACTGGATACGATTTTCTCCGTCAAATATAACAAATCCCAACAAGTTCAGATTGTTTTTGCACGTCGGAACTACATATATGTTCGTATACGTACGACTATGTAAGTCGCACCCAGTCTGCGCGCTCCCTTTGTACTTGGAAGGTCGGGATCGTTCGTGCGTGTTCGTACTTCTACGCACGAGTGAAATTCGTACGAAAACGCATCCAAACTGCGCGCAGCCTTAGTAAATGATACTTGACGCCGTGAGTTACTTGATATTTTGACCAACTTTAAACTTAGGCCTATATTCTAGAATCCAATCATAAACCCAGATTTGAGTAATGTTTTTAGGATACAAATACTTGCTTGCGCCTACTCACTTTTCTTGACGATCCATCAAGTAATGCATTTGAACGTTCCGGAATACAAAACATAAACAAAATGCCGCTTGATTAGGCAAACGTAAAAGTTCTCCATATGTGATTGTCGGTTCATCTCCCTCGAATAATACAACCATCAATCTTCCAAATCCATGTTTATATTATCCTTTCTGTTTCCCCATGGGGGATCGTCATTACGTCACAGTTTTGCGTGGATGTGACGCATATTTTCCCCCAAATTGTTTATTTTTGTGTTTTGTTCTTTCTTTGCGTCATGTGTACCGCAAATAAACCTATTTTCTTTCTTTCTTTCTTTCTTGCTTCACAGGAGTGCGTTCTGTTTTTTTTAGTGTTTATTTATTACCCGACTGCTACAGAACGAAGGGAAATATTTTTTGAGTGTAGGTTTTCGCTTTATTGGTCTGTGTGAACTACTTTATTTGTTTTTAAAAGACATTTGAAGCTGTGGTTTCGATGCCTAAACTCAAAATCAAAGCATTTATCTACACATATTATAAAATAAAGTAGCTTTTCGCGTTTGTCTGTATGTCCGCGTTGTAAATCAGCTGTTCCATACATTTATTTTCGCATAGCTCGTTATAATGTAGAGAACAGCCATGCTATTCTGTAAACATCTCACCGTGAAAACTTGGGTGAAGTGAGCTGTCAATAGTGTCAATCCCTGTGGAATGACAGCTCACTCCACGCTCACTTCACCTAAGTTTTCACGGTGAGATGGTTACAGAATAGCATGGTAGCTGATTTACTTAAGAGGATGCAAACGAATTAAATTTCACTTTGTAAAAAACTATAAAAATAATATAAAACTATCGTCTATCATTGTTGTTTCCCTCCTACCTATCTACCGAGAAATCATCAAAAAAGCCGTTCCATACAAATTGTATGAGAAAAATTATTTTCTTTATAAATAGTTTTTTCGTTTATTTGTCTTATGTTTTAATAGTTATTCTGCTATTCGTGGTGGAGACATATCAAACAAATCAAAGATCATAAAATCGGTCCAGCCGTTCTTGTGTTATAAATCGTGAAACTAACTCCAATTTGTTTTTTATAAATAGATTTGACTTTGACTTTGAAATGTTTTATGTATATATTTTTTGTTATAAAAGCCATTACCGATAGTGGTTAGTAAGCATAACTCCTAAAATATTGATGTTGTGGGCCTCAAATATTATTGGATAATATTTACTTGTGTTTACTATATGTTTGTACTCATATTTACTTTGTGCCCTATTTGAACATACATAAGTTCATTCGTTTATCGTTAGCCGGTACAGGCGAAAGCAAAAGTTGATCTCTCAACTTTTTCTATTATTTTATATATTTATATATACTTTATTGTACACCACAAAAATACATTAACAAAAAATAATAATTATGCACTATAAAATATACAATGGACGACCTTATCGCTTTCCGCGATCTCTTCCAGGCAACCTTAGAATGGACAGTGATTTGCCTGAACATAAAATGGGGCTGTCGTTGGTGCAAATAATAAGTATACAATATACTAGAATAGATACACAGATATATACATATCCATATCCTGTCCTATTTTGTGTTGTTAAAACACGTTGCTATTCCCAAAGGAAAAGTTAGAAGTAGAGACATTGAGGATGTTGAAAAAGAATTATCGAGAACACAATGTGAACAATTCTGTTTTATTTAACCTACTATGTCAGAAACCCAGTTGCCTCTAAGATATTATGCCGTTCAGTTCCAGTCACTTCACTTTATCAAATATTTTCAAAAATCTTTCTCAATATCCCGATATCACGAATACGGGATATTGCGAATCAGATTAGGAGCGTGTTGGTTTAAGATTTTGGATGCCGCCGTTTTATATGCATAGGAAATATTTTCTCTTTGAAATATATATCGTTTTCACGTTACACGTGTTACTTTTGATGGAAAACAAAATCGTAAAATAATCTTCATGATCTAAAAGCTGCATTAAGAAATTCGAGATGTAACTTATTATGAATCGAACCTACGTGATTCATCCTTATCCTTTCAGTAATTACTAGTAATTACTCGTCCGGGATAGAGCAATAGAACTCGGAGATTAGTCTTGCAAAGATTCGAATCTCTAGTATGTAGGGGTTTAGGTCTTTGTAGAGTTGAGACGTAGAGATTCTCTACGTATGATAAGGTAGGAAACTGATGAGTAGTTCTGACTCCATTTCAAATTTAATTAAAGTGGTCTACGAAAACAGTTCAACGTCAAATGATTTGTCTGCGGATCAGCCATGCTATTCTGTAAACATCTCACCGTGAAAACTTGGGTGAAGTGAGCTGTCAATAGTGTCACTCCCTGTGGAATGACAGCTCACTCCACGCTCACTTCACCTAAGTTTTCACGGTGAGATGGTTACAGAATAGCACTGCAGGTATTTAATACTTTTTACCGCACAGGTTGACTTTTGTTGACGACTGTATCCAATATCAGAGTTTTCATTTATTCCTGTGACTCGTTTTTTGTTTATCCAATCATTGTCGATGTTTCCATTTGATCATGGTATATCTATTACATCGAGGTCCTGCCCTCGGGAAATGTGCTATTTTCGTCCTTTATTATCTTTCTCACAACCTTTGTGTTTGGAACTTTTTGATTGTTCTAGTAGGTATTTGCTTTTTTGCCTTTGTACGCAATGTAAATATTTTAGCGAAAATGCTGGCTGAATTTTAAGTGGTATTTTTTTTGTGGAAATAGATAAACTGTCATTTATATGCCAATTTAATCTGGTCAGTACGTATAATTCACGGCTGGTAATCTCGGAACAAAAAATCTAATAGACTTATTTGTCTATGGGTGAAACTCCTCAAAGTGACAACTGCCTCTCGTCCCTTTCCCAGTCTGTGGTATAATTATTTGAATACTGGGTAGGTGTTACATAGCTTTTTAAATAACCGTAGAAACTATAATTTTAAACTCAACGTCCAATAGGCTGTTGTATTAAGTAGGTAGGTGTTAGTTACATGAAGATTCATTGCTTTTTCGCGACTCTGAAATATAGAAACAAAAAACGTAGAATAAAAACATTTTTACAAGTACACATTTTTACATTGAAAGCCAAAGAAAATATGAAAAGAAATAACCTTTTATGTTTTACAATTTTTTATCTAAATTTTACAAAAAGAAGCTCATTTGAGAGATTTATCTCCGAACGTTTGAATAAGACTAACGCATCAAAGAGATGTTGCTATCGAATATAAAAGTGTGTTCGGAAACGAGTTCAGAATTAATAATGAAACGCTGTAATGTATGTACGTTTAAGATTCTTGAACGGTACGACTCTTTTTAATATGAAACCTATTTACCTTATTCCGAAGCATTTATGAGCATTAAAGTACACAGTAATTACCGTTATTATGTATTACGAATATGAATTTTATGTATTTATGAAGAAGGCTGAAGATTCAAGATGTTAATAATTTATTTATGCATTTAAAGAGCCTCCACAGGTGACGTTGTATTTTGGACTTTAAGGAAATCAAACAAGTCTATAAAGAAAACTAAAATGTATAACGATCTCCGAAGATTTTGATGAGACCTAGGTACGCATATCTTTACATTGTGTGCGTGTGAGTGCCCTGAGGAAGTTTCACTATTCTGGTGGGATGTTGTAGATTACCGACACTTGAGATGTCTGACAGTTTTAGGACTCAGAATACCTTCCTCTCTCGGCCACCCTATATCTCAAAACTTATTCAATGTTGTGAAGGTTTAAACTGTTAGTAAGTTTTTGTTGTCAGCAATGCCAGACTAGAAGTTTATGGATATGGTAATCGCAGGTGCAAGTCCAACAGGCATTCAATACATTTGCTAAAGAAAATAACTCGTTGACAGAATCCGATAGTGCATTCACAAATCTCGCCAGAAGTAATTTCATTAGTATCCCAGTAAGCTTTAAACTATTTCCCAAAGAAAACCGGTCAGTTTTAATTTAGATTCAATCTTTAATGGAACTTGACAATGAATCTGCCGTCCGCTTTGTCCTTTGAAGAATGGGCTCCAGCTTGCAGCTTTATCAGTTCAGTCACTGTTCACTGCAACATTGAAATAGTGTCGTTTGCACTGTTCTAGACAAGCTCGGAGCTAGAAACAATACACCGTTTTTCCGTTAACATGGGCACTGATTGGAGTATTGATTAAACTGTTTATTTAAAAACATTAGCTTCCGCCAGTGGCTTCACCCGTGTGATATATCTTTATAAATTATCTATTAGCTTTTGCCAGCGACTTCATCCGCATGGGGGTCCGAAATTATCCCACGGGAACGTAGTACCGGGATATAAAGTATTCTATTGGGTCCCCACCTATGAAATTGGCGTTTTTTTCTCACAAATAGAGAACCTTGTCACTTCTATGAATTAAAATATTCATTAATTGCTTGGTATTATATCGAATAATGACCATCATAGAGAACTACCAATAGCAAAAAAAACCTTATTACTTATAGTTTATAAACATAAAAAATACCTTAAAAATGACTCCTCATTTTGTTAGCAGAAATTACCACTATTTGTTTTAAATTAGCCAAAACTTATTTTTGTCGCTTAATCTAGTGGCATATTACGTTATCTTAGTTTTTAAACATTAGTGCATAAAAGTTTTAAAACATTAGTGTTCATGGTTATTATATAAATTAAGAAAATGTTAGTATGAAAAAAGCAACTTCTTTAAAATTCTCCATACAAAACGCTGATTTCATAGGTGGGGACCTAATATATTAACATATGGAATACTTTTTATTCAGGGTATAAACTATCTGTGTGCCAAATTTAATCGAAATCCGTCCAGCCGTTTTTGCGTTATTGAGTAACAAACATCCAAACACACAAACATACAAACTGTCACATTTATATCATTAGTAGGATAGTAGGATCGCATATGTTACTCGGTGATAATATGACATTCTACTGGTGAAACAATTAAAAAAATCGGTCCAGTATTTTTTGAGTTTATTTATTACAAACAAACATACAAAAAATAAATCTTTTTATAATATTAGTTTTAGATTACGACTTAGATAAGATGATTTAGCGTATTTTCAAAAGTTGCTCCACATTTGCGAGAATCTTTAATAGGAAATGTTTCAGTAACAGTCTGGAGTCTAGATCTGTGGACGGCTTTAGACCTCTAATATAAATCTGAATTTGCCAATCTGCCTTTAGCAAGCGTAATGATCAATGCTCATGCCTTCTCTGTAACAGAAGAGGCATTTGCAGAAGCAGAGGTCTATAATTAATAATACCAACCTGTTATATTATAAGCTCATAGTGCTGGTATTATTTATAGAGATCTGCTTCTCTCCCTTTTCGGAGAGCACAAAAGCGATGTTCAGTTAAATTCAAGTAGAGTACATCATAATGGTTTAAAGAACAGGCGTCAGTAGGACTTTTTTTTGTGCTAAACTCTAAAACACAAGTAAAACTAGTATTAGCCCGTACACAGAAAGAGTTCTCGTGTTCACACAGTCCTCTGGGCTATTTCCGGACGGTGACTATTTTCACGCCGTCGTGCGAATGAACGGACTCACATACATGTCAAGACTAAACATGTTCAATTTCTGTGTTGGAATATTGTTAGTTATTTATTACTTGTATTTAGAATGATACGAATATTTTGTGAGTAATTTTTAGATTTAGATTAGATTTTAAATTCTTCTACGGTTCTTTGACCTAATTTTGGACAATACTGTTAGCCGCTATCAACCCACACCTGCGCAAAAGCATCATCAACGGGTGGAAAAATTACCATTCTGGAGACTGGTAAGCAAATAGTCAGTGGCAGTTTGGTGACGGCACCAGAAATAAGAGTTGTATAAATCCAAGATAAGAATGCTTGGAAACATGCTGGTCCTGCTCCATAGGATAATATAGAATCTAGACAAAATCAAACTGGTTGCTAATTTAAGTTGTATAAATTATTATTTTTATTATACGACATTGATTTTACATTCTGTGATTACTTCCTCACACACTGACTTGTTAATTGTAAAATTTTAGGAAAATCGTCTACTTTTATAATGTTTGTATATGTGAGAACCATGTATCTATTACATAAGTAATTAATTTATCTTTCGTTGCTTAATTTTTATTAATTCTTCTTTTTACCTATTGTCGTAAAGTATTTTTTTTTTTTAGGTGCTTTTTCTACACATATAATTATGTAACTAATGTACCTACATATACAAAATATTTTAAATTTTTTAAAAGAGTAACGATGGAATTTCTTGCCCATTCTTCTCCATACGAAAACTACCTTTTGGACGGGGCGACTAGATTCAATTCAATTTTTTGTAATGGTTGACGTTCAAAAGTGCCTTACTAGGGTCTATTTGAAATAAATGTTTTGACTTTGACTTAAATGTCACTAATGATAAATGCTCTGAAAAAATATCTGAGACGCCTATTGATCACTCGCAAGAGACGTAGCCTATGGTTAGTCTGTATAACCACGTGGTTTAAGGGATAGACTATTACATCCTTGTTAAATCTAGTTTAATTAAACGACGGGGTCACGGATTAATGTCTCAAGAGGGATCTATTTGTTGAACGATACCAAACACAGACTGATTGATAAGGATCAGAGGGTGGTAAATGCACTCAGATAGTTTATTCCTTCTAAAATTCTATCAATGTCTGGCCATAGTAGTAATGTATAATTAAGTTAATTAAACAAAAATGTTTGTACTATTTGGAAAATTATATATCTATTCATCATCATCATCATCATTTCAGCCGAAAGACGTCCACTGCTGGACATAGGCCTCCCCCAAATGGGGGGGTTTGCCATAATCGCCACGCTTGGCAGGCGAGTTGTCGATCGCAGTCTGGTGTTAAAATGCATAGAGAACGCTGCTGCCGATTCTCTAGTAATTCCCTTAGTCGCCCTCTGCGACACCCAAGGGAAGAAATGGGATGGTACTATTCTTTACGTCTGGCACCACACGGAACTATTCTATTACTATTACAAATGAGTGATACCTATTAATCTATTAGAAATTATAAAAACTGTATGAAATAAAATAAGATTTTGTTCGGCATAAACCAGGGAAGAACATAAAGGTACTGTGAATTACTGTTTCTTCAGATTTTCTTTCTTTCATCTGGTCCTTAAGCTAAGTGCTTTTTATCATTAGAGCTTACTTAAGTAGGTACATAATCTTAATAATTAGGAAGGTACCTATGAAGCGGGAAAACTTCTGTGCCATTTTATTTCCAAGAATGAGGTGGTAATAAAATAATCACAAAAGAAGTGTTATTCTTCTTTCGAATCGAGTGTAAATGTAGGATAGAAAAACAATTGTTACTGTTTTTTTAAGCAAAACGATCTTAAACGTTAGCAATTGCTGGAAAAACTTGCAAAAAAAAAGAACCATAGCTACGTCAAAGGCACTTTTTTAAGTTCTCTCGTTTGCAAGTCCACTTTGAATAATTAGAAGATTTTCCCAGGAATTCTGCCATTTTCTGGCTTAGGAACGAATTACTTTGCGGAGTGAGACAATTTGATGAAATGATCAGCGTAGCTAATGTAGCTGGTCTATCATGGGGATGTAACTAAAACATGGTTTGGTCATGGTAATTTATTTTGTCCCCTGTTAGGAAAGGCCTATAAAAATAAAATTATTGGGTTATTCTTTTTTTACGTTTTAAAATGTTGTTTTTATTGACTGATATAATAATTATCTAAGCTTACCCATAGGTCTTGAATTTAATACGAATTTACGTGTTAGATGAACGGATACAGCTCCTCAATCGTATTTATTTAGTGTCCGTTATTTATTGCACAAAGCCCGGATTCAGATGCGATTACGTACACAAACAGTTCGTGGAATAGAGCTACAAATTGATGGTGCAGTGTGTCTATAGATATGTTTGTATAATTATTGTAACCAAAAATCTAAGCCAGAATGCTAAAATGGAGGCGGTCGTTTGTTCAGTGTTTTATTGTTAGACGTTTTAAAAGTGATAATTGGCTTTAAAAAAAGTATTGTTTAAAAGTCAATAATTATCACTTTTAAAACGTAATAAAGATAATATAGCATGCAAAAGTCCGGAGTCACACGTAATCTGTTTGATTCAAACGCCCTAACACGTGTGACCCCCTTTTTAATTTGTCTGTGATTTTATTTCCTCTAGAGGGCGTCATTTTCTATTTAATGTGACGTCATATAGTTTATAACGATACGGATAACGATGCGGACGATCAAGACGCTTTTAACGATACCTCATTTGTCAAATTATGATGAGTAGTTTAGAAGATATGAGATAACAGATGAACATAAATACAAGCATACACATCCATACATACATACCGGTCAAAATCATAACCCTCCTTTTTGCTTTCCGTAGTCTGGTAAAAATAGAGTCTATCACTATTAGAAAAAAGATGCTCTTATATATATAGCCGTGCCGTTTCCTATACTATCTCTCTCTTAATTGCCTACACAATTCGAACGGTATATATATAGTGGACTGCCTGGAGCGTTAAAAACATGAAATCCTCGGATTTCTGTACTTGTGTGTGGCCCTTTCAGTAACGCATGTTTTGATATCATTTTCATTTCTCTATCTTAATAATTGAGGAAACTAGCTACCCGGTCGCACTTTTCTTGAAAACTGGTACCCTAATGAAGCGAACGAAAAAGCATTTTCAATGCTAAAAATCAAAAATCCGACGTCAAAACCCCCAGGCGCTCCACTAATATGGGAAACAAATAAAATATAACTTTACAACAATAATTCATCATCACCTGTGTGACCTTTTTCCAACAATTTTGGGATCGGCTTCCAGATGCTTCCGGATGCAGCTGAATACCAGTATTTTACATGGAGCGACTGCCTATCGGACCTCCACAACCCAGTTATTGGGTTGTTACCCAATAACTGGGTTGTGGAGGTCCGATGATACATGATACGATGAGACGTTCGGGCTTCTGGCTACCCGTAACGAGGGGTCTCGATATGTAATAGATGGTCATCCACCCACGGACCGAGCTCGGCAAGCGCTGCTTAACCTTGAAGATAGACTCGTGCGGCTGTTATTATTTAGCCACGAGCCCCTCATAATTATGTACCACCATAATTATGTGCCTCAAAAGCATTATCGCAGCGTGTGAACGAAGCTAACACTTCTAGAAATAGCCGGTCAGTTAATCAGGCGTGACAGAAATAGTATCCGCTGTAAGTCGGTAACTACAATATGTAGCGATGCTGTTTTATCAGCGGACGTGCCGGTTGGTGGTGACGTCAATATCGACAGAGGACGTCCTTTCACAAAATAAAAAGAAATTAACAAAAATTTGTATCTCTATTTTTTGTTAATTTCTTTATTTTTACAACTTTTCTTAGCAGAGAAAAGTCTAAAAGTATTTAGTTTTAAGGATGTCTGAATTATTATATAATAATTATAAAGTTATTTGTGGGGCTCGTGGCTAAATAATAACAGCCGCATGGGTCGATCTTCAAGGTTAAGCAACACTTGCCGAGGTCGTTCTGTGGATGGGTGACCATCCATTACATATCGTGCCTCGGAAAGCAGGTTAAGCAGTTGGTCCCAGTTATCATTCGTAGATCTTTGACAGTCGTGACGGGTATTCAGAAGCCCGAAAGTCTGACAAACAGTATTTGCCAAGGAGTATCGTCTTTCCCAGGAACTGGGTTGTGGAGGTCAGATAGGCAGTCGCTCCATGTAAAATACTGGTATTGAGCTGCATCCGGTTAGACTGGAAGCTGACCCCGAAATAGCTGTTGGGAAAAGGGTAGGCAGATTGATTGATTGGATGTCATTGAATTAGTAATGTAGTAAATCCTCTCTCTTCGTTATACGAAAATTACCTGTGGAGGACAGATTAGGTTTCTAGTCGAAATTAACCAGTTTTATGGTTCTTTGTTATTTTCAGGAAAACCAATCTGTCCTACCAAACTTTTGATGCAAATACGCTTTTATGCGGTGCAAGCAACCATTTACTGCAGATGACGTAAAAGCGACAATTTATCATTTCAAAAAAGGAAAATGCTTTAGTTAGCAAAATCCAAATAAATCTATTAGAATCTATTCTTTCTTAAAACTGAACGAACACTTTCATACTTTAAAAGAAAAATCTTGCTGAAAATAGTGGTTTAGAACGATCTTTGTGTAGCTATAATGTCATCCAGCACAAGATTCATAGCGGTAAATATGTAGGTCGCCATTGTTTCACAGCCTGACTAATGTAGAGGTTACACGAGTCAGGTATTATCTGCTGTTTTACTGCTGAAGTTCTGTAGTAAGGAAATTCAGATAGACTGTTGCTTGGGATTCGTGTTTGATGGAGTTTTACGAGTCTGAATGTGGACTAAGGCATGACATAAAGTCTATTGAATTTGTGTTTTAGACTCATCAGTAAGTGTTCCGTAACCATCTTACCTCATTCCACACTAACTCACCAGTAACCATCTTACTCTCTCTACAGCACTATTTACTGGCGTTCTTGATGCAAGGTGGTTTAATCATGATTGACATGTTTTACTGGCTCTTCTTCTATAAATCTCACCCTTTCCTAAGCTTTGCTTAAAATAATAAATGTATTATAAATAACTAAAATAACCTTTTGGATTTAATTTTTAGAAGCCTACTTTTAAATATTTTTGTTTTCGTCTTATACAAAAATACAAAATAGTTTATTGTGTAAATAGAAAATTACATTTTAAACGTGTCTTATCGACTTACGAAGTCTGTGTTACCTTATAACTGCATGATTTATTTGTATATTTCATATATTAAGTGAACTGTCTTGTGTTCTTTATGAGAATAAATTCTTTAAACATAAATGTCAGAGAGACAGGCATTTCATCACAAAACAAAGGTCGTGTTGAAAAATCAACATCGTCATCATTCTACTGCCCTCATCCCAATTTACTTGGGGTCAGCACAACATGTCTTTTCGAAAAATATGGTGACTATCTCAGACCAAATAAAAAACCAAGACCGCGCTGCGAACAATACAGTGAAGCATGCCAAAACTAAACCCTTGCTTTGAGCATACACGCTCACACGCCCACATTTACAATCAAACTACACCTCACTAAGAGCACACTTGTTAACAAAACCGGCCTCACGTCCCTGTTGACAGCGCTCTGTCTTGGTTTTTTATTTGGTCTAAGGTAACAATTTAGACAACTTTCTCCAATTTATGTTTACATTGTTAGGTACAAAACTCATCAACTAAAACAGTAAACAACACAACTAGTTCCTAGACTAAACATACAAATTAACAAAGTTCGTGCCTTCAATTACAGGGTGGTGAAACCAAAGTCGCCAATTGGCGGATTGGCGGTTACGAAGCTCAGGCAGTCTGTACTCGGCTTTAGTTGAGAGTTTTAATGAAATAGAAATTCGAGTCAAAACGGTTTGGTGGAGCAAAGTGCAATACCAAGTAATGATGTGGTTCAGTTCATTGATCGTATAACTTTGGAATCTAGAAGTAGGTAGGTTAGACTTTACGTACAAACTTGGATGTTTAAGTAAAACTATTTGTGTTTCTAGATGCTAGATTTGTGCTCACGTAGATTTTGTGATCTGTTTGTCACCAAAGGAAGTGATTATGCTAAGTAAAGATTAGTTTCTAGTGGGTGTGTTGATATAGATGTCGCTTAGTGTCGTGTCTCAGCTGGTAATCGGTAATAGATGAGAGTGAACACAAAAAGGGTTGTGTGTAGTCCCATGGGTAAAAAGTCCCTCCACGTGCACTCGAGTCAAAAAGATTTTTATAAAATAAACTTTAAAGTATCGCGTACAAGAGAGGAATAAATAGTTTTATGCTAAAAACAGCTGTTCCTCCGTCTAAAATTTGTTTAAAAAATACCTCGAAGAAAAAGTTATGGCGTCTTTAAAAACGTATAAAAATGGCGTCAGCTTTACTAAGTTGTCTTCATTTACGAGTATTCCGATAAAGTTACTATATAGGCAGTTAACATCGGCCCCAAGTCATAAACGAAGTCATTTAGAAACTTGAAGCAACTTCAAACACGTACCATGAAAGGAAAATCTTTAGAACTGAATAGTTACTCTTTCCTTGTCTTTTGCTTATTAAATGAAAGAGATGGGTTAATATAGAGAGTTCCTATTTAGGTCAGTACTCGTTTTTCACGTAATATTTACGTAAAATGATACATTATCATCTCTTTCGAGTCAGTGGTTTGGGTGCGTTCTTTCGATATGGACGTTAATGTTCGCAAAAAAAATCCAAGTTGATATCGAATTAAAAGGAAAACACGATTAAATAAAGATGGAACACGCAATATATTGCCTCTTTCGTCTGGTGCTTGCTTCTGAAAACGTTGGCTGGAAAAAGTTTTTTGCTATTTCTCACTTTTCTAGTACTCAAACCTCAGTTGGTCCATTAAAGTTTTTTGATCTTTATAAGAAACAGAATCGATAGCAATCATAAAGTAAAGTTTTTTGTGAAAACCGCCCATTTTCATGCCGACTGTAATTTTTTTTCAAAGTCAGTGAATGTAGATCCAAATGTCTCAACAAGTTAAGGCAGTCTCCTAAGACTCGACTCGACAGTCTCGTAGCCGCCCTTACCACCATGGAGCATCATCTCAAAAATCCACCCTGTATAGGTAACCATCAATTCTGTGAAGTTTACAAAATAAAAAAAGATTTTTAAAATTGATATTTCAGGTGACTAAACGAACATATACACTAATTGCGGTCGACGATTATCTTTATTTCTTTTTTGTTTATTTATTATGTTTAGATATCGATCGACCCATCACGTCTGCGGGGCTTTGCTAGCTAATTTTATTTGACCCTGTATGCCATGTTAATAAATAAAATTAGGTAGCTTTGTCAAAATGTGGTTTCAAGTAGTACCCTAAATATTATAATATTGAAAATGCGAAACTGACTTTGTTCGTTTGTTACGCTTTGACGCTATAACGGCTGAACAGATATGGATGAAATTAGGCACATGGGTACACCATGACCTGGATTAAGACATAGGATACTTTTATCCCGGCATTTCCACGGGATCGAGACTTATACGGGTCAAACCGCGGGGCGCAGTTTATACAGACATAACTTTCAAAGTCCTTGACGCGATGGCCTGAAATATTGTATTCAGACTTTGTAAATATTCTATTCTTACCAAAACGCGCGTAGAAACTTAGTTTCAAGCAACAATGTGGTTTCTGTATTTGGCTGTATTGAAATTTCTCTCGTCTGTTCTGAAGCCAGATGTTCCTAACGTAGGATATTCTGATTTCAAGAGATTGCAGTCGGGATTCGCACTTGAACATGATATAGTTAGTGTGGTACATTGATTACACTCGGTTATTGCGAATTTGCGTGGCTAATAAGATTCATCTTGTGCACTAGTTATATTAATAGTAGAGATAGTCCAGATTATAGGACTCTTACGTGTCTAGTTTCAGAAAATATACAATTATAAGGTCAGTTACGTGTGACCTAATTAGGTCTTGTCTCTAGTTTCTGCGATATCGTAATAAAAGTTTCTAGACACAAAAATAATAAGCTAACTAGAAAGTAGAAGTTATATTATATACATAATTTTATTCTTATAATTGTATTGAGGGCTTTTAGGTCGTTCGTAGATTTTATATCTTGGATTTATTTTCTTTCAATATCATTTTTAATCCCCGACGCAAAAAGAGGGGTGTTATAAGTTTGACTGCTAGGTGTCTGTGGCACCGTAGCTCTTAAACGGATGAACCGATATGAATGCGTTTTTTTTTTAAAGCATGTTTTCTAGCGATCTTTGTTAGACATGTTTTATCAAGATCGGTTCAGCCGTTTGAAGATTATCAGCTCTTTTCTAATTGATGAATGGATGTGAGCGTCTTTCACAGGTCTGAACGATTTGAAATTTGGTACCTATTCTGTTACTTCAATGATATTAGAAGAACATAGTAACCTTGAACTGATGCTGCAGCATCACCTGGAATTTTCAGGATAACCCCAATCCTCCCTTACCAACTTACACACGGGTATCGTGTTTGGGCTCATCGGAATGATCTCAATTAATAGGTTATAGATAGATGTTGAACAGGATCTGGTGACAGAGTAGGAAAGAGAAATTATTATAATTGTTTAATATAATTTCACTTGTTATATTTGTAACTATGCCTAGATCTAACATAAATATAATATGTTAAGTAATTTATAAATATTTAATATGTTATATAAAGTAAACGAAATAAATATCTGACGTAGGTACAAAACCTTTTTGATACCTTTTTGTTTTATTAATGACGTTTAATATTACTAAGGGCTCGGGACTTTTTTCGTATTAATTATCGTTGTTGAAGTCTGGTTCTATTTGTTTGATGTGAGAGTGATAATTATTTTACATTAAATACATACCTACTTTAGTTTTCCAAGCCTAATTTGTTTTTTATGGGACATGGGAATAAGATAAATGGGAGTAAGTTCAACTCTGAAGACATGTTTATGTATATATACACCGATGACAATACTTGTTTACGTCAACCACAACCCGAGCCAATATCGGACATTTGGGCAGTTCATTGTAGGTACATACTTTCTAGTTTTAATAGATGTCCGTGTTTACATCGGTCGCGATGTCCCAAGGATTTTTTTGTACATGTAAGTTTAGTGACTCAAGACATTTTATTTTATAGATGGACAGTGAACTTACTGTAGAATGAGCATTTTCTATTGCCAATGACCTCAATTTATTCCAGCACATTACAACATGACTAAAAATAAAAAATGGATTAGATAGAAAAATGTGCAAAAAACATCATGTCATAGGTACATAATTTTTACTCACAATTCGTTAAATAGTAGGTTATTTACTAAGGGGATAAAACAGTGTCGTTTGTCACGGGCGCTATATTTTAAATCCCGAGCGCAAGTATGGATTCAAGTGCTTTCAAGCGCAGCGAGGGAGTTCAAAGTTTACCCCTGGGTGAAGCAAGGAAGACTAGAATCTTGAGTGCAGCGTCGCACTCAAGCTCGCCCAAGGCTAATACATTTTTTTTTTCCAAGGAGATTACTCTGATTTGCACACCTTCTGTGTGTTAATAAAAAGTAATGCGATCAATTATGTTTTTTTTTGTTTTCAAATGTTTTCGTATACGTATTATTATTTGAAGTTCACTCAAATCACTTTTTGACCAGCGGGTTATAATAAAAATCAGTAACATTATTGCCCGCCTAGACCCCAAGGCTATAATTACTAACTTTATGTTAGGTTGCATGAAATATAATTTGACATTATCCAGCAGGTGACGATTTATTTATTTTATGTATTTTTTTTGGAAGACTTTCATGCAAACACAACACTTGTTTTGAAGCTTAAAAATACTACTCAGAGCCGAAACCTAGTTCTTAACGACCTCATTCCTTGCATTGTTGTTATTGCTATTTATATAGTAGGTAAATTTTTATGATTCCGTAATATGAGAAGTAGGTGATTAATTAATTTGGTTGTTTAATCCTTTCGATTAGATTAACTTTTATTAGAATATATTTTTTAATTTTTTTTCTTTGTTCCTCTCTAATAGAGCACCTGCCATCTAAGCTCTTCACCACCCTTGGTTGACTGGTAGAGAATGCCTAAGGCATTAAGTCCGCCTTTGTACTTTTTTGAGTGTGAAAAGTTTTAATAAATAAATAAATAAACTTTCATAGCAAGTAGTAGGTACCTAAATCAGTTGATCAGCCAGGGCTATCTCGTTAAAAGAGACTACGACCTCTGAGTTTGTTTCGGCCTTTCTTCTCAGAGTAGTCAGATAGGAAACCCCGACCTCATCTAGCTTATTTTTAATATTTTTTTATATGACGTGTAAAAGTGATTCCGATATCCTATTTACAGAATAAACAATTTCATTTCATTTCATTTCCTAAACCAAACTCGAACTCACGTCCACATCACTTCACTCTTATTCCATTTTCACCATTAAGTATTGAAAAATATTAAAAACACACGATGACAGTAGCACTCGCAAACAACTCACCAAAGCTTCCAGTGGGTGATTTCACAGAATATCACTGAAGCTTAATATCATATCATTTACAGTTTAAAACGTTATTTATATCTAGGTTCACAATGTATTATAAAACTATGTGACAACAGCAATAGTTGTAACGTTACAGGTACTGTAACGACGCGGCAATTACAAATAGTTGGAACTCATTTGTTACAGCAACTAGGTACTTACGATCCTCACACAACTGTAATTAAATCTATTTAATGAAATACCACGTTTGTTTTGTTATGAAAAAGGTGAAGTTTTTAATGATGACAGTACGATTTTCTATCATTAAAAACGTTGTGATAATTCCATGATCAAAATTAAATTCGTTGGCGAAAATATAGTGGTAAAATGCGTTTGCATATAGAATGCATGCAATCGTAAAAAAATATGATTCACCTCATGATCTAAGTATCTGGTTCCTAAGAATTCCTTATTTGACTACCTTTTCATGTCCATAAAAGTTTGACGTACCTAGTATTTTTTCATTTTATATTTAACCAGTGAGAATACCTATTATAGAAAGCTTGCTGGAATTAATTAGATACACTGAAGGTCTAGATTTTTTTTTGCGCAGTTAATAAAAGGATTTTATTTTATTTTTTTTATTGATCGATTCTCTGAATAGCGCCCATTTTAGGTTCTCTAGTGCACTTCCAATAATTACGGTAGTGTCGAGTTTGTTCAGGGCGGCTAACTTTGCAGTTTCCAATAGTACCTAAGTAGTGTGAAATTCTATCTAGCCCAATTTTAATTGCTGCGTTGTTAGCTGACACTGGCTGGAAACTATTGGATCTTTTTATTGCACACTTTGTAGGACTAAGTGCACTATCTGGCAAATGCCTTTAACTAGGTAAATTTACAAGAAAAGTCTTACACGTCAATAACGGATCGTTTGACTTATGAATAATATTAATTATTTATTATTGGTTCATTGAGAAATTCTAGAAGAAATGTTTCATTTTGTAGTGAAACGAAATTAAATAAAATTTTTATTCTGTAAATAGGATATTGGAATCAGTTTTTCACGTCATATAAAGAAATTATTAAAAATAAGCTAGCAGGTCGGGTTTCCTATCTGACTACTCCGAGAAGAAAGGCTGAAACAAACTCAGAGATCACAGTCTCTTTTAAAGTCAGATCATGTAGATTAATGTCTGAAATGGTCTTTTGAGGAAAACCACACAGATTTGAGTGGACCTGTCCAGTCAGTGCAAGCATTTGTCAGTAATCGTGGAGCTCAACTCAGAACTTAAGGAGCTCAACAACTCGGCGAACAATACCGGAGAAAGGACAGTTGGTAGGTACATAGTTTTCGCCTTTAACCACTATCCCACCTGGGGCCTCTTTAATAAAACCGACAGGGGATAGTTGACAGGCGCCATTTCGACAACTTCACAAGTTTTTTTCATAGCTTTAGTACTTCATTAAACTGTTATCTGTAATTGACACATTTTCATAATAGGTCCTGAGCTATTGCGAAAATGTGTTTTTTTTTTTGTCTAATATATTGCATTGTCTGTTATATTAATTAGGTCCCTGATGGTAACCGATGATGCAGTCGACGATTCTGCACGCTTGCCTAGAAGCAACGTGTATAAGTCTGGATAACTCCCAGGCTTTTGCACCGTGAAACAAAGACTCCGGGAAGGGTTGATGACATAAAAAATGTTACGTACATCTATTTATTGCTAGGGTTGTCACGTTGAACATAAACTTTGGCGCCACGTGGACTCTTCAGGTGCCAAACAGTCATCGAGATGATTGACAAATCAATTAACTCTCTATTATTAGATCACAATGTCAACAAATATAATTAGGATACTAATAACTTTGATCTTCCGCGTTTTGCACGAAAACATTTTCATTTCCTACATTTAATTAGCATTGCCAAACGTTGAAGCTTTACATATCTACTTACTTTTGTTCGTAGAAACTACTTGTTTTAAATGTAAAGAATATTTAAATTAGTTTCATTTAATTTCTCATTGTTTAAAGTGCATACGTGGAATTCTGTCCGTGGATGAAGAATTTCAATTTATCAAAGAGCAAAAAGCACTCAAGCTTTAACGTAAGACTTCACTAGCGTATGTGGGCCGCAGAATAAAATTAAAGTCGGTTTATGTAACGTAGAATAGAGCTTTCAATTCTTTACTTTATGGCTTTATCGGAAAACAGTATCTAGCCGTAGGCTTTCTATTTGATATTCTTTTTCTCCCTTTTTATTGAATAAATCGAGTATATGAAAAAAAATCGTAAAACGGGTTATTTTAACCATAATTTTCGTACTGTAATAAACTGATACTGAAAATTGTTTATAGAAACGCACATGGCATCAGTCGGTCAGCAATTTACGAGGCATCCGAGTAGTTCAAACTGGAGCTTACATCTGATGTTATTTCGGTGTTGGTGTCAAAACGACACTGCTCTAAAAATGTCTGGACTGAAGGCGTCGATGGTGAGCGCGGGCGCTGCGGGGCGAGTCTGCAGGCGCTGGGGGCGGCGGGGGCGCGCGGGCGCGGGGGGCGGGGCGGCTGCGCCTACGCACTGCCCGCCGCACCTTGCCGCCCGCCTCGCACCAGTCAGCAGCTGTGGCTCGTGTTGGCTGAACCATCTATAGGGCCATCCTCTTTTTCTTTACCTTAGGTGAGTTTTAGTGAAAGTTTAAATATTTTTACTAACAAAACGGTAATCCGACGCAAGATTATTGAAGTGCATTTAACGTTCAGTGAAGTGATATATCAATGTCGTGGTAAATCGGACACTACGCCGTGATGCATCGTTCTCGAGATGGAGTGTATGGACTGACGAGCTTTCCGTGTATCAAAATGATTTCCTCATAAGTGACTGTCCGGAATTTAAAAAACTAATGTTCTAAGCTATACCTATGTATGACGTCATTGATAAAGGTCTCAAGTGTCATCGTTGTCTACTGCACGTATTTGACATAGACATTGGATCGGGCTACAATGAAGCCTTATCCAACCGTTCAATTTTCCATTTCCTGTGTCACGTGCTAATCGGAAATCCGTTGCGTACTTTGGCATATCACACTCAAATTATCTAATCAAGTAATAGTATTTCATGTAATTAAATAATAACATTGCCTCGTGGATTACATAGGGAAAATATAATAAGTTATCAGAAATTATTTATATATTAAACGGTAATTAAACTCCGTTGAAGTTTTTAACCACCCGCGACTCGTTTTCGTAACCGTGTTTCAGTTTGAGTTGCAAGATTTATTTTTAAAATAGTTGTATTTACTACCATCATCGGTGTTGGCTGAGAAAATATCGTTTTACTTTTCCACATTTCCAACATCGGTCTGCTTTGCATAACGGCCGAAACCCGAGTAAGCGATGCTGAGCGTTCGCGCCACCAAATTAGGATGCGCTGTATGCGAGCCAACCTATTTCAGTCCCTCGCGCACCACCCGAACTTAGCCGACTATCCGCGAGCACGCCCGAACCTAATTGTGGAATTTTCATTACGTTGGCAACCGTTATTACAAGAATTCTTTTACGATCTTCATCGTAACTATTTTCATGAACTAATTTTAGGTTTTCAAGTTTTTTTCGGATGATATGATAACTTGAACTATTCAAGCAATCTTGTTACTGCAAAGAATGTAGGTAAACGTCTACGATACTCGGAAAATGCAATAAGACTCGTTTTAATATGTAGTAAAATATGGAAAATCATCTGTAGGTTACCGGATTTCGAGTATCAAATGTCGGTATTCACACGTCGACATCTTGGCTTTCTTCCAAATAGTTTCAAATAACGATCTTGTTTCTCATGACTATGGCCAAATACGCTTTATTTATTATCGTTAATAATCTTTTGTTGTACCGATGACAGATTTACATTAAATTGTACCTTGACATCTGCTTAGCTATTTCTAAATGTCAAAGAGGATGCGTGATTGCTAATTTGTAAAAGAGTAATGCCAATATGAAGTAATTATTATTTGAGCTTGTATCATAATCATTATATTGAATAATTGATTTATTATGACGATCAACAATGAACTTCGATATATTTAGATTTTTTTATAATTTATAGTTTTCTTTACAACCTTTACTAACATTTCAATTTATGATAATTATTAAGATCAATTAGTCCAGTTTTTTAGTAATAGGTAGAGACTGAAAATTATTTTTCCAATTTCAGGACTCCTAGACCAACAAAAACAACACAATGTCGGACGCCGATGACGTAAGGTAAGTCAATGGACGATGAACGAAGTGAAATCTTAGACAAATTTTTTTTTCAATTTTTTTTGTAATCGACTTCAATAAACTCTTTCTTGATGACGTATCTACTTGAATTCCGAATATGAGTTTACATTAACTTTTAGATTAGTTAAAAAAATGTGTTTTCTACAGTTTTTCAACAACTTTTAACTTAATTAATTATTTCAAAATGTAGGTTAGAGTTTTTTCTTGGATTTATAATCTAACACATTTCGTGTATCTTTGTTCTGTTTCATTGTTACTTTCCGTGTGTCCTGGGGCTGTTCTTCTGTGTTGAAACATTGTCATCGCTGCGGAATCACCATTTAGTACCGAATGCTATGTCTCCTCGAGACTAAGGTAATTATTTGCTTTTATAACCAATGCATAATGACACATAGACACACTACACACGAAGAAAATCATTTCATTGTCACAATCAGTGATAAGACGACCATGATATACGTTTCAGAATTTACACAATTGAATGAAAATAAATTGGCTCTTAAAATTTTGAGATCAAAAAAGTCATTGGTAAAATTTTGAATGTAAGTAAAAAAAAAGATTTTCAATTCAACCATGATATTCATCATAGAACTATTGTGTTTGACGAAGGATTTTATTTCTCTTTAATTTTACAGTATTTGTTACAGCGATTTCTTTATTTTTACATGAAATGTTGTAAGTCGATGGAGTTCCATAAGTAATACCTATGTCGACTTTATGTAACTAATTACGCAAAAATATAATAATTTAAATAAAAGTAACAATAAGCTTATAAACGTACTTATTAATTAACGCACAGAGTTCGATTCAGCACCAAATACACGATTTTATATTTTTTTGAGTTATAATTTCACACTTATCTTTTTAATTACACTTAGAAGACATTTAAAGCTAAGAAAAAAAACACGTCTTAAACAGATATAACCTGCTTCCATCATTTTAATAATTAAAATATAATTACAACGCTTAAGTAGGTACCTACTTTATAAATATACTACGCAAAAGCGAACCTACTAAGTACTTTAGTTTTTAAATAATTGAAATAAGTTTTGTTGCTTCTCTGCAAAACTTAAATAGATTTGAAGACTATTTTTGTCATGCAAAACATCTAGGATACATCTGGTACATATAATATGGCATCTATTCGAAACATATTCAGATTGTAGAGAGGAGCAATAAACATTTTTGTTAATCCCCAAATCGAGAATTGTCCCTGAAAGCTTGTAATCATATATGTGGTAACAATATAATATTATAGGAAATTAATGAGCCTAGGCCTAAATACTGAATTTGTAACTTACGAACCCGCACTTCCTCACAACTCATACCGCACACTGTGATTGCATTCGCACTGAAATAACAGACAAAACTTTCATTCTATTACCATACACTGCCGAACTAAAAAAGGGGAATGTTTCCTCAGGAATACTTTTCAACTGAAAAGAATAGGAGCCAGAAAGGAGGATGTAATTTCTCTGCTCTCAGTGTTTTGTAATTGAATGTTTGACAGGTATCAGCACAATATTATTGATTTTAAGAAAACTAGATATATCTTAAACGAAGACTTCGCCGAAGAACGTCCTATATTTAGTTATTTCTTCAAAAAAGTTTACCTTTTGTGATTTTTATACTGGAAAAGAAACCAACCTAGCAAATGTGTAGCTATTTCTGGCCTCAACTTTACACTTTATTGTGCTGATAATTGTAGCAAACGTAAACACTTTAACTCAAGCAATTTGTTCAGCTTATTGCCGTATACTGAGATTTATGTCTTTCTTTTACAGAAAAAACGTCTCGAGGAGGTAAAGTAACGGCGAGCAGCAATCGTTTAATGGACGATTTACACAATATACGTACAATTTATACACTCATTGAACATAAAACACACACTGAAATACACACAAACACTTTACACAATCAATATATTTGAAAGATTATTCATTTTTCATGTAGCTACAAACACAAAACAAAACACCGACACACATTCACAACCTACATACACTATATACAAAAGTTCAAGCACTTATACGCACACATACAATACATGTACCTACACGTTGCCATTTATAACACCATAAACCCAAAAACATTTTTACACACACTAACCCACTAGTTAGGTTACTAATAAGAACACTCGTTACCAATGTCCATTCTCTCCAGGCGAAGAAGGCCAAACAGGCCGAGATCGACCGCAAGCGCGCTGAGGTGCGCAAGCGCATGGAGGAGGCCTCCAAAGCCAAGAAGGCGAAGAAGGGTTTCATGACACCTGAGAGGAAGAAGAAGCTCAGGGTAAGTAGAATTTATAAGAGAACGATTTTTTAACTCAGTAGAATTGGTATATTTAGTCCTCGGTTCGGTCTTCTAACAGTTGCTGCTGCGTAAGAAAGCCGCTGAGGAACTGAAGAAGGAACAGGAACGCAAAGCGGCTGAGAGGAGGCGCATCATTGAAGAGAGGTGCGGCAAACCCAAGAACATTGATGATGCAAATGAAGGTAAATATCTGTTCAACGGCCCCTAATCTGATCTTGTACATCCCTCACATGATATATTACAGCCAACAAATGGACATATGTAAAGACCCCATACAATAAGCCATCATACACTTCACAACATGACGGTACCCATGTTCGTGTTTCTTTCACATAGGGCTCCACCATAAGCTACATTTGTACATGTGTTATGTCGAATTATAGATACGATTAAGAGGGTATGCAAAGAATACCACGAACGCATCGGACAGCTTGAAGACGAAAAGTTCGATCTGGAATACATCGTTAAAAGAAAAGATATGGAGGTAGAGAGATGAGCTGCTATAAACGAACAGCTCTCTTGTGGCGACTCACAAAACTTACAAAGACTTTACTTTCTATATTAAAAAAATTAACGTAACTTGTGATATGTCAAGTGGCGTGTTGTTCTTACTTCGTCAGCTGGTTTAACAAAGACTTTAATGGTGTGTCCGGCCGACAATCTCAGGCCTATCTGTCTAATGCGTTTCTCTACTTCTTCTAAACTTCATTTGATATCGTTGGTTTTATTTGCGTATACTTACTATCTTCTATATTTCCGTCCTTAAACTTTCTTTTCACTCACACTGGCTAACTGACGGTCGATGGCGCGCGGTGCCGCCGCGGCGGTGGGCGCGGGGTTCGGGTGTACACCGCGTACAATTTTCGGTACAACTGCGTACAGCGCGAGTAACTCTTGGTTGATGTTGTAGCGGCTCTCACGAGCATCATAACCGGTTACCATCAGCGTATCAACAAGCTTGAAGAGGAGAAGTACGATCACGAGATGGAGGTGGCCCGCAGAGCATTCGAGGTCTGACCTGGTTTGGGAGCTACTCAATTTATATATTACGCTCTCGTTTTAGTAGTTCATGCCGATAATGTGACTAGTTTAAAAAATTGTTTTGTTTTCGCAGCAATATTATAATTGTTGATTTTCGGAGCTGAAAATAAATTATACCTTTCAACCTTAACCGTGTGGATAACAAAGTAAATTAAAAAACGCTGAAATAACAACGACCCGTTGTAGCAAATTCCAAAGCTGCAATAGATTCTGTAGATACTCTCATCGAGTTTTGAGTCAATAACAACATTGATTATGTTTCAGTAATAGTCCATTTGATACCCACCTCAGTACATGTAGCTTCGCTTACGCTTTGTTCCACCAGTCGAGGGTTCCATGTCGAGTCCACTACACAGCATCAACACAGAACCGTGAGACAGACTTCGAAGCGCCGAAAATGATTCAAAACTTAAAATGTGATTGTTTTTCTTTAGCGGAACTCCAGACCATTTGTCAAATGTACTGGCACAGAATATACAACCTTGAGGGGGATAAATATGAACTAGAACGAGCGATCGAAATTAGGAAAATGGAGGTAAACTACATAAATTAGGAATTGGGAATGCATATGACTGAACTGAATGAGTTGATTCTGATTTAGTTGTTACGACATGACATGATAGTTGTACGGCTCACCGCACACATGCACACGTCGCTCCGCGTCGTCAGGTCACTCACACCGATGCCCATGCTCATTCTGCTGGCTCAATAATATGTCTTTCCTTTTTCTATAGCAATGCTCAAGAGAATAATACAGGAGTATTATGACCGCTTGTATGTGTGTGAGGGCCAGAAGTGGGATTTGGAACATGAAGTCAGGAAAAGAGATTATGAGGTATTGACCAATACTTTATAACCATTGTGAATATCACAGTCATCGATTCTGTAACAAACGTGCGCGTGTGACAGTTCGTGTTTATACATTGATAACGCTTTGTAAGTTTTCGGTTGTTTGTTGTTCAGTTGTAAATAACGGTGGAAGGTCGGTTCGTTAGTGGTGTATTGTAGAGCGCGTGTGATGTGTCGTACTGGGGAGGGTCGCGGCGCGGGCGCTCAACGCCCCGCCCACGGCAGGCGTGCGGTGCAAAATCGATCTCCGCCGGTCGCGTCATCTGACATGGAGCTTACACCATTAACTACACTAACTACAGTAACCGCCACCGGCGTAACAGTAACAACACTGCACTCACTACTGGCGCGGAGGCCCGCCGCCTCACCGCTGCATGCCCGTGTAACTGTATCATCTATATGTATACTTGTTATATATTTATGTTATCAATAGCGCGGTCACGTCTCTTCTCAAACTATATTGATCATGTATCGTCTTTACGTATATGTATTTGTATATAATTATTCGTCTGATGTGTCGTGTCGGTCATCTCTCGATGTGCTTCTCATGCTCATCCTTACCTCGAGTCATCTCGTCACCAATCCGCTTACCAGCTAAAGCTTTGCCTGTTGCATGACCACTATATTATAATATTAGGTAACAACTATCCCTTAAAATACCTATTAAACTCATATCTAAAATAGTATGGCACTTAAATAATAATATTTTAAAAAGTGTTCAAGTACATAATCAAGCATAACGATAATAGATGCATCCGCCAGTGTGACGCTTCATGTGTGGTGGCGAGCTTAGAGGCCTTACTGAATTTTCTCTTTTTTATGATAACAATTAGAGATACCGTTGAGGTGTAATTGGAACGCTGGACTGGTTCCTCTATTGGCACACGCAAGTGCATAGTGTAAGTGAAACTTCTTGTTCCAAATCTCCAACTTTTCACGTATGTGCCGTAATATTCCGCGCGACTTGTTTTCGTGTTCGGTTGCTGATATACCCCACAAACCTTTTGCAATACCTGTATACACCGAGTGTTTAAATTGAAAGTGCCATGCTCTGGTCGATGCCCGCCCCCTCCCTGTCCGAGCCTTGCGAAGGCCGCTCGGAACGTTCGCATCACTATCCGGGACACGGAGTGGTGTATACTATGCTCACTTGCGAGTCCAAAGACACACAGTACCCACATCTGTATCTACATACATACCCACATTTGCAAGTCTGGATCGATTTTGCACCGTCACTCCATGATACACATTTTCTGCAACGTGGTACTCATACATTGATCGCCGATGTATACAGAATTGATTCCATCGCAACATACATATTAAATTAACTCGCATACCGACAAGCGCTCAATATGTTACAACTTCGATCACTGACTAGACTAGCGTTAGAAGCACAGTTGACTCTCAGCCGACGCGCGACGCACGGTTCGATCGCAGCCGAAGCAGTACAATATTGTCAGCGCTCGTGTTATATATGTTGCACATGTATAATATCCTGCACATCTCTATGTACATTTGTGAATAAATCTAGATTGTTGAGGCACAGGAGCTGCAGGCGGCCAGCTACCAATCACGAGGCACGATAAGTAGATCTCTTGCACGAATATTGTCAAATGTACCTGTACTTATAGAGCCCACGTTGAATTGTTTAATGTTTAGGTAAAGAGCACAAGTTTAAGATATATAGGAGGTCACAACCTTGATCCGGGATAGTAGTATAATTATGTTCCTACGACCACAGAAGTTAAAACAAGACTTCAGCTCGCAAATAACACTGCCTAATCTATGCTCAGCTCTATATCTTGTTCTGTGCTTTTCTAGTATTAATATTTCGAATTCTTTTTCATTTAATCTTTGTTATGAGTTTTATTTTGTGGTTATTCCGAGTTTTTTAATTTGGGAGCTTTCAATGTGGCATAATTCTCAATGTGCATTGCATGAGGTTTCAGCTGTAAATTGAAACAAACATTGCACAAGTTTGGACCTTCTGTTTGTCGTGTGTTACTTAGTTCTTAATTAATTAATTAATGCGTGCACACACATTTGATATTACAGTACTTTTGATGTTAATGAAACAAACTTGTGAAATGATTTCATAAAGTTAGTTCATTAGTGGTTGGTATAGTTTTTGCCTTTAATGTCTGTCCGTATTTTATTTACCTTATTTTTATCTTATTATCTATCTATAATATTTAATTTTAAATCTACAATTGCATATTTAACTTCATTTAATGATTCTTAATGATCTACTTTCATATCTTCAATTTCATTTCAAAGACAACTAATGTATTTGATTGAAGTCCTTTCCTAGTTTACCTGGAATGAGAACAAAAGCTTTTCTTAAAGTTTAGTAGGCAGTATAACATTTCCTTATATTCTCTATACATCTGCTTATATTTTATTAACACTACGATTTATTTTAGACCTTGATTTCTAAGACTAGTTCTATTTTAACAGATCTCGGACCTGAACTCTCAAGTCAACGACCTCAGAGGCAAATTGTAAGTACCATTATAATTTAGGAGGAATTGCTAAATTATGATAATTTCAAGCAGTTTCTGGTTCATTCTGCTTCTATTACAACAAAGTTTCCATTAGTCTAATAACGAGGAATGGAGAAATCTGGCATATTTCGGAGTATCGTAGTTTTTATTATTGTTTAAATATAAAATGGTGTTTATGCGCAATCCTGGAAGGCTGACAATTTAAGTTCAATCCGGATTCAAGAGTAAAAGAGTTAAAGTATTAAAGAGTTCAGGATAAAAGCACACACGTAAGCGTACGGGTTTATGATAGGCCACTTTGACTCTTCAAGAGTCCTAAGTGAATCCGCATTTCACGAAAGAGTCTTATTACCAGCAAATGGGCAACTAAATAAAATTACTCGGTGATACTATTCAAAGCCCGGTTAAGGGCTATGTTGCTACCACGACTGGACTCTCTTTGTTACGGTCACATTGTATTGTGCAGTATTAAATATGAATACATACCGCAGAATACAAAGGACTCTGTCCATTGTAAGCCGAATTCTAAATTCCTCGGTCCATAAAAACCATTGGCTGAAAATTTTAACAAAAATAGATTAGAGATTGAAATGTAGAAAATTACCATCTTTAGGCACCCACTGTTTGACGACTCTAGACCACCTGATGACGTGATGACCCTAGTATTTGTGTCAAGTGGCCAGTAAAAACCCTATAATATGAGAAAATATTAACCCTATTAACTTCTACTCCAGCGTCAAACCTACACTAAAGAAGGTTTCCAAATACGAGAACAAATTCGCCAAGCTCCAGAAGAAGGCCGCTGAATTCAACTTCCGTAACCAGTTGAAGGTCGTCAAAAAGAAGGAGTTCACCCTTGAAGAAGAAGACAAAGAGGTACGATACTTGATACGATTCATTATTATGTATTTCTAGATGATAATTATGATGATAGTTCGAAAGCATAGTCTAATATTAATATAGACGCAATATTTATTAATATCTTAGATAATATATTAGATGGGTATAAAGATGATGCTAGTGTTAAAAATTAGGCTGTTGAGTCTTATAAGGCTGACGACGAAGATAAATCTAGTCCTACTAAACTTGTCGAATTAAATATTCTTCTTCGCAGAACGAACCAAGAAGTATATGTTTCACATACTTAAAACAATATTACACGACTCCTTACAATACCAGATACATTACCGATAATTCTCTTAGTTTTTCTATGGAATTGTTAACGATAATGTAATAATATTAAACTTTCTGGCTAACATACTTCAACTCGTAGTTTATTATTGGCTTCATCTTTTTCTTCTAGATACTTTGTATATTTCAAATTAAATTCTTCTTCTTTTCTTTAATAATTTTCGTCTGTAATTTTTTTTTCCATCACCTTCATAGTTTATAGTAGTGTAATTGCTTCTACTTTATTCAGTTCATGGGTTCGACTCCCGACGCCTAAAGTATGTTTTTAACTATTAATGTAATTGCTTAATGGTAATGTATAATAACAAGCATCATTTACCTAATCATCTTCTGCAGGCCAAGAAAGCGGAGAAAGCTGATTGGGCTATTGGAAAGAAGTAGACCATACATTTAAACTAACAGTCGATTTCTTACAATCATTCTCTACAGTTGAACAAATGATGACTTATTTTTTAACTATCCTTTAATTTAATATAAATAAATCGTTCTTTTCTACGACATATCTTTTGAATTTCGTAAAACATCCAAACCTGATAAAACAAGGTGAGAAAGAGTTTGGATGACGCGTTAAATACAGCTTCAACTTTATGTAGATGTGACTTGCAATCTTGTTATTAACATTTTAATTTAACTCCTCCCCAACCAAAGGCTTACGCTGTAAGTTTTAACTTTAAAAATGAGTTTATTTCAGTATTCACGTATTCCTCTTCAAAGCTTCGCCAATCCTCCGAATTACATACCAAAAGCTTTTTCTTCTATTTCTTTTAGTGACTAACTTTCTGAAATAAATCTGCAAATAGGTCTTTTTAAAAAGTTTGTGTAATTGCGCACAAGATCTTCAAATACTCATCCACATTATCTATCTACACTTACATTCTTGATATGGTTAGTCACCCACATTGTTCACATTCAGCTAGTCTCACACATTTTGTTTAACTAACTATACATCAACTCTATGTAAACCTCTATGAAATTCGAATTCTGGAAATTGTAGCAATTTTTTTAGTACTATTAATCTCAGAAGTTTGAAGCAAATGTCGTCGAACAGATAGAAAATAGTAGGTACCAGTAAATTGAGTTATTATATCTTTATCATTGTCAAAGTAGAATAGAAACGAAAATAATATTGTTACAATATCATGATGCGATGTTCCACAGGGTGGCGGTGCAGCCAAGGTAAATAGATTGTAAACGACAACGCGTACCGTACCGTACACGTTTTATTTTAGACGTTGCTCATACACGCGGCATGATATATTTTCAGCACAGCTATGAGATGTACTGTTATTAGAGTGGCTACAATTACTTAGTTTATTTTTCACTGAAGCTGAAGATCTTTGCCAATTCAGACACATTGACGATTGGCATCAATTCTTTTTGTATATTCATCTGTCCACCTGTGTTTCAGGGCGTGTTATTGAAATTGATTTCTTGTTATTTCTCCTTTTGATGGATTTAGTTTTTCGTAAGGATAAATAACGATTATGCTGCATTTTGGCCCCTTAGCAGATTTATTGTATAAAGCTTTTGTGTGATACCAACATGCGCTCCACAGTGCACACACAACCCACACTTGTAATATAAAACGGTTATTTCTAGGTTGCTACACAAAACGCTTCGGTTTTCATAGCAAAGTTTTCTTAGATGTGTTATATTACAAACTTCAAAGCTTTGAAGTGTGTGCTTTACACGATTATTACCTAAAATTCGTGAACCTATTATTACATCAGACCATACTCCATTCACTGAGTCGTGACAATAATCGTTACGCTCGTAAATTCGGCGTATGGTGCGGTGGGTCTGCTAAACCAAAGAGCACCATTGATGGCTTATGCCAAGAAAGAACGGTGTGAATTTTATTTGAAACATTTCAATATTTATTACAATTACATCATAAATAAAAATTGCACCACACATTTACTTGGTATTTTTACAACAGCATCTGTATATATTTTTATGAAACCTGCTTCATCAAAATTAAGCAGTTTGCTGATTGCGGGCGTATCTGGGAATATAGCCGCGATGCGCTATCGGCTTCGAAGTAAACTAACAAGACGTAAATATTTATTAATGAAACCCTTTTGTTTCCACAGAAAAAACCAGACTGGTCCAAGGGCAAGCCAGGAGATCAGAAGGTAAAAGAGGAAGAGGTTGAGGCATGAACTGTTAATCACCCCCACCTACTATAAGACCTTTACTCTATGTCAATTGACAATTGTTATTAACTATCAGCACATTGTGATATACCTACCCTCTATGGTCAGTCCGCGTAGTGCGGATGTCATCCTGTAGGTATCTAGCAAAAAATTCCTCCATTAAAATCTGTGTACTTGTCGATTGATTACATCCATTTCGAACATGTCAAATAATTTTTTTATAATTATTTATTTATTAAATAATGTTTTTTGTAAGATAATACGTTTAATAAATTAATTTTCTGTACTGTATTACACTTAGTGGATGTCATTTGTGCCCCGTTTGTCCTGTATCCCAGTGTATCCCTATGTGTCGTTGTAAACCTGACCAATAGCAGTATTAGAACTTAGAACCTCATTTAATTTACATTGAGTGTTTGTCGTAGAATGAACATGTTCCATCGACTTTATATCGTGCTCCGGACACGGCTTCCAAGCGGACATCTTAAGAATCCAATATAACTGGTCTCTTAGAAAGCTGCACTCCTATTAAATGAGTATTTCAATGACACTGGACTTCCTTTGAAGGACCTCGATAGCCGCTGGTAATAGAATAAAAACTGTTCGTATTTTATAGGGATATGTCCCTATAAAATACGAACAGTTTTTAACCTAACCTAATCCATTTCGACGAATATGTAATCTACATATTGCTTTGGAATACGACAGATTTTATCCAGAACCTTATTTGAAAACTTCATAAAAGTCCATTAATTGTATTTTATTTAACTTTTCATTTATGGATCCAAATATTTTAATTCGGATCAACACAATGATGAATAATATATGAATCCCGTTGAAGCTATTATCAGCATAAAATATGTAGTGTATTGTTTTTTATGTTTTATATGGCTACACTTGATCCATTCGGATCCCTTTCTGATCCTTTGTATCCCTGGAGTCCTTTCAATGTTATTGTTTGAAAAAAGGCAGAACACTCTATGTTGTTTGGATTGTTATATCTATGTAGATTAGATTATCGAGTATATGTGAATGTTTTTCTATCCTGTGTTGGTGGACATTGAACCCTGTATACGTAAAAAGTAAGTACTTATATGAAGGAGGATTTGGGATCAATAAAGGTAAGTAAAACAATATACATAGTGAAGATATGAATACACCTACCGCTGCAAACATGATAACATACACATAGGTATGTACATAAATCACAATGTAGAAAAAAAAAACTTAGAACTTGCATGGTATCCATAACTCCGATAGTTAGATCATTATAGATATTGGATATGATTGAAACATTGGCAGAGAGCAAATGCAACTCAGTTGTGACGACATAAACGCTAAAGTATTGCCGCAAATTGACGCGTTGCGCGTATACATCTCTTCAGATTTCTATATATTACAAAGTTCATAAAATGGGAAGTTATTTCGAAAAAAATCCCACCTTAGGTCAAATAGTTTCAAGTTATCCAGTCCCAGGAAAAACAAAAGAAAGGGTAAACAAAAGATCAAACAAAGATTGGGTATCTTAAAATAGGGGTCCCATGTGGAAAGGAACCTTTAACTCTTGGGGTTCAGACAGAATGCCCACAGTTCAGTTACCTTGTCTGTTTGATTATACCCTTACATATTATAGGTAAAAGGGGTAGGAGACGTGAAGAGTTAAAGTTACAAGTTAAATTAGGCTGTCCGTTCCGATTTCATTATATGTGCTTACTTAGACAAGCAATTTCCTTATTATTTGACGTTATGTGCAAGCTCTAGCTATAAGGCAGTGAAACTGCCCCTAAATATCAACTTTTCTATTCTCAGATTTTAAGCGACCAGTAGAAAAGCACATCCTTCAATGTTCATTATTAAAATGAGGTGTGCCTACGATAAGCTCTTTTAAAAGTAAGCGATCTTAAAAAAATTAGATACGGAACCAAGTCTTACACATTGGTCTAGAGGTTGCAAGCGCTACTGCTGAGCATGAGGTCCTGTTTCGGTTCCCGGGACGAGCAAAGTTTTATTGGGATTGGAAAATCCGGAATTTCTCAGTAGCGGCCCGGAGTCTGGATTTCTGTCCGGTTGATGGCAATAGGCCCCCCTATTACATGGGATTTAAACATAATGAAATGTGGGTGTAATATTTGCAAGGTGCACCTATATATTAGTACATAACTTCGAGAAATACAGGCGTCAGGTAATGTTATGTTAGAACCAAGAGTGTATGAACTTGGACCACAATGATCCCTACAGCATTCCGAAACCAACACAGTTACATTTTATTATTATGGTAGACATAAATACCGATAAAAATATAATAGATAATATTCTCGACAGTAATGCCATCAGAGACATAGAATGCAAATAAAAGGATTGTGTTATAGTCTCCAAAGAAGATAAAAGATTTATATGAATTGGTTTTAAAAGCGTTGCTTCTAAAAGAGTAGGATGTAAAAAAACACATTTTAGTAATGAAAGAGTTTATAAATGAAAAACAAATCCATGAATAGGCGAAAAACTAAATAATTTTCAGCCTTTCAAAGATAAGGATTACGAGACCATTCTCGTGTTTTTTCCCAGGAAGATTTTCCTGTCTTTTTCTGAAAGAAAATAATTTTTGAAGACGAGCAATTCAATGGCTTAGATACAACCACATCTAAGTCCAATACAAAAAGTAGGAAAAAGAAAATCTTCACAGTTGCTTTAAAGGATAGAAAAATAAAACGACCAACTCTATAAAACCAAGTATTTTACTCGGAGGAAACCTTTTCTATCTTTTAGAAGTGTGTTTAGCTTATCAAACGCTTGTTCAACATCACAATCAAAGAGTTCTGAACTAAGTCCACTACCTACTTCACACGCAGATGTTACTTACCTACTTCGGATCCTTTCGGTAAGTCTCGACGCAAAAGTCTATTCTACACTAACATCTCGAAAACTTTTGTGCGTCTCATAAAGCCTTCGTCTTTGACTTGACTTATTTAATAAGCTTTGTAATTTGCGTTGTTTCTTCTTTGTATTATTATTATTATAACGTTTGTTGTTGAAAGTTGAGAGACGACGAATCTTACGTCATTTCTGGCTTCGGTAAAATGTTTGGTCTGTTATTTTCTTTCATAAGTAGAATTTTAATAAGAATTAGAAGAGAGCTAAATGGAGCAAAAGAGCTTTTAAAGGTTAACGAATATTTAAACTGTTGTTGAAGATCGTGGGACGAGGTGGACAAAACAAACGACTAGTGGTCCATATTAGCACTGGATTGCAAGCACTGGAAATTATGGGAAGAGGCCTTAGCCCAGGAGTGGGATGATAACAGGCTAACAGTAACAGTAAACTGTTATTACAATTTTCATTTTATATATTTTGGTCCGACCAAACATTTTTCTTCATTAAGCTACACTTAAATAAGTACTTGGTACCTATATAATCAGCCTATAATGTTCTCGCTGCTGGGACGCAGGCGTCCTCTCGGTGAGAGGGACTGGGCCGTAAGCCACTACGCGGGCCCAGTGCGTGTTGGTAGATCACATGTCGTCGAATTTTTGGTTCTAGGACATGCCGGTTCCCTTACGATGTTTTGCTTCACCGTTTTGAGAACAGCGGTGATGAAATAATTTACTCAAGGTAAAGCACCTGTCTGGGTTCGAACCTACGACCTACAACTCATAAGTCGCTGCCGTTACCACTGGACCACCACTGCTCTGAGGACTAATGTAAATTAAATTACTTTCCACTAAATTGACCTAAATCTCAATATTATACCGAGTGGAATTCATTACAAGCAAAATGAGCTTAACGAACACATAAATTGCTTTCATAAAATCATAATTACAACAGTCTCTCACAAAATTAATAATTTCAGTATTCATTATGGACGTCATTAACTTAATTGAGATGAATAAACAGTGAACTTAAATGACAGGGTCGGATGAAAAATTAACACTATACCTACAACGTGTTTTTAATTTTACATTGTGATATATTTTTACAACCGTAATATGAATTCATTGCTTGGGACTGGAACATAAAATCGCTCTTGGCTACTATTTTCAACTTTTTATTATTTTTATCATTCATTGTCACTAAATCAAAATTTATTTCATTTTTCACCATTCATAAATCAACTTAGTTTTATCCGTATTTGACTCTCTGCAATCATGATTAGAGGCCCATCCATAGATTACATGTTCCATTCAGCTTTGAGCATACATTAATTTGCTTTGAACATCAAACGCTTCAACTTACTCTCTAGGGTGCCATATTTAGCAGACTAATGGTAGCATTAGAGAACTAAATTTTCAGAATCATTTTGACATTTAGTTTTGTACAGATAATATAGCTTTTCACATTATTTTCATTCGCTTTTGATCATAAATATTAGCTGTTATTAGTCCAAGGATTAACTTTTTGCCGGTACCGCAATAACAGTTGGTAAAGAGCAATATGCTCTGCACAATATTGTACGGGACACAACTTGGAAACAAACAGTGTTTAATTGTAGCACTAGATGGGTCCAATAGTTTGTGTACTGCACAATAACAATAACAATAAATTGTGGTTTCGGTAGCAGTCCTCTACTCTAAACTTCATAAGTCATTACTATTGGTAAGCACTTAATTAAGACATTGTTTCTGGTTCAGCCTTTTATTATTAAAACACGGCCGCTTTCTAATTGCATGTAGATTTAAGCCCTGTATTCATACAAACTAAAGTTTCATATCATTGTTGCAGCAACATCAACAAACAAGATCATCATGATCTGGTAACATGTTTCCGCAACACAAAAACATGTCGCTGAAACATTGTTGTGCAACTTTTGTCTTCCGTGAATCTGGGGCTGTATGACACACATGATTATTATTATGGTTCTGGTATTTTAGCAAGAAGGTGAAGCGGGTGCAGCGCCAGCAGAAGGGGCGCCTCCTGCCGAAGGAGCACCGCCTGCAGAGGGGGCGCCTGCGGCACCTCCCGCGGAGGGTGCGCCCGCGGCCCCTGCCGCGGAGGGAGCGCCTGCGCCTGCACCTCCAGCTGATGGCGCTGCGCCCGCGGCTCCTGCTGAAGGTTATTATTAGTTTTTCTTTCGACACTATAGCAACGAGTGAGAGTGAGCATGAACTGGCACCTTCTGTGCACGCTCGTTCCATCGTAAGCCTTATCCATCCCTTCCATCAGGCGAGATCGTGGTCAAGAGCAGGCACATTTGGCAATATAAAAAAAAATCGTTATTGCAATCTTCTATCGCAAATCGTGAGAATAGGTGCATACATCATATTCTGCCACTTGGAGGGCACTTACGGCACAGACTTGGACACTCATTATTCAAAGTTCTAGGCGGCAAATCAATTTGCCTATACGCCTATTCCCAACTATATTGGGGTCGGCTTCCAGTCTCACCGGATCAGCTGAATACCAGTATTTTACATAGAGTGACTGCCTATCTGACCTCCACAACCCAGTAACTGGGTACTACGATACCCCTTGGTAAGACTGATTGTCAGACTTTCGAGCTTCTGACGACCCATAACGACTGTCAAAGATCCGCAAATGGCAGCCGGGACCAACGGGTTAACGTGCTTTCCGAGTTACGGTGGGGTCTCGGTATGAAAAGGTCACTCATCCACGGACCAACCCACGTCCAATAAAGCGTAGCTTAACCCAATGGATTGACCCATGCAGCTGTTATTACTTAGCTACGAGCGCCTCCAGACGAGAAATATAGGTAAGGGCGTGAAACTGCGATATGTGACGGGAAATTGCTGAACAAATCAACTTCTACGTCATATTTTAATGTAGAAAAACATAAAATTATATAGTTTGGGGTTAGCAGTAATTCCCATTAAATCAATTAGTTCTTGGTAACAAGAAGCTGCTATACCAACATACTTCTTTCGGATTTCAACTGAATTCCTCGTTTACAACACTCCAAGAAAGCAATTATTTATTTTAAAGTAAGATTTCATTGCGGGATGGGCAGGATTCCAGGCGTTGTCAAAATTCAAATTCAAATTCAAAAGTCATTTATTCAAACTAGGCTGATAATCAGCACTTTTCGAACGTCAAAATTACATAAGACAGTCCCCCAAAACGCCCACCCTTCACCACTTCCTAGTGCGTTAGCTGGGAAGAAGAAGTGGCGCAACAAACTCCCCAGCAGCATCAGCATGAGTGTCTGTTGCCGTTGGCGATCCTCCAAATTACAGCAGTGTTGGAATTAATGTTCACGCTTCCACAGTTGCAGATAAGTAGACACAGATTAGCTAACAATTGTTTATCAACAACATTCGTAAATGGGGGTCGGGAATGTCTAAAGTCACCACACTGTGAAAATGGGTCAGTGATAGCTGAAATTGGTGTTATGGTCCAATTAGATTCGAAATTGATAATCGATCGATGCACACTGAATGATCTGGATCATGATCTGGGGGCCTACCATCACCTCTTATAGCAGTATTATTTATATCTTACTTAAGTGTGGGAAAGAGATGGAGCTATAAAGGACGTATAGCTCCGTCTCTTTCGCAGTAGTAAGATTCAAATAGTACTGCTATCAGAGGTGGGGACGACCCCCTGAACGATCGATGAAATCGATCGATCGCTATCTAGACGCACCTCAATAAACCAATAAATTGCAGATAATACTTATCATGTAATGCTAACATCTTGATGATGTAGGTGCTCCTGCGCCAGCGCCTCCTGCAGAGGGTGCTCCCGCTGCCGCTCCCGCTCCACCAGCAGAAGGTAAACCACCTTGTATAAAAATAAAAAAAACTGTACTAAAATAAGATTAACTAGTTGCAATCTAAGTAAGACGGTATTCAAAAAGGCCAATGCATTTTTGTCAATATTAAAAAGTCTCTTGTGCGAGTAATTTCATCAATACTATAACTTTCAAAACTAAAACAATCACAATAACGCCAAGAATATCATAGTTTGCGTTTCATGTTTACTGATGAGGAGAAAGATTCATTTATTTGACTAACATTTTCAGGTGCTCCAGCGCCCGCGCCGGCTGCCGATGCTGCACCGGCACCGGCTGCCGATGCTGCACCGGCACCGGCCCCTGCGCCGGCACCAGCCCCTGCACCAGCCGCTGAACCAGGTAAAGTTGTGTGCCCTACTTCAGGTGCAAAGGCCTATTTCACCTTACTCTCATCCCCATCTATGAAACTTAAGAATACATATCGTGAAGAAATTCAATGCAGTGTCACGAGATGCTATAAATTTTGTAAATAAAGAACTTCTACTAAGTTACGTAGCGACAATTCAATAAACAACAAATAATCCCAAATTCAATCAACTCAAAGTAACATACGTGTAATACGAAACTAACGAGCAACTAACTGAACGCGTCTGAGTTCCAGTATCACAAAGCATTAGACCATAGCGCTTTATATCACTGAAATATAACCCGACCAAGTGAAATTGCTCATTAGTTTCGTATTACACGTATGTTGCTTTGAGTTGATTGAATTTTGGATTATTTGTTTCGCCACGTAACTTAGTAGAAGTTCTTTGTTCAAAATTTAAAGCTTCTCGTGACGTGAACTTTAATGTACTTTCGTCTTTTTACTGAATTACGAAATAGTGATACAGAATAACTATGCAGAGTGCCTAATTTCAAGTGTGTTTATAACTTTCAGCGCCTGCTCCCGCGCCTGCGCCGGCGGCGGAGGCTCCTGCCGCGCCCCCACCAGTCGAAGGTACCTATATATTTGTATTTTTGTTTTCACTTTTGTTTTAAATATCCACAAACAAAGTTCGATTTGGAAGAGTTGCAAGATATAATTATTACGGTTAGAGCTAATTACAGGTTTCGATATACCATTGCTAAAACAAAATAATTTAAAATACCCTAGTACTCAATATTAAAGTAAAATACACACAGATAAAACATAATTAAATATAATTTTGTTTTATCTGTGTGTATTTAACTGTGTGTACATAAATAAATAAATAAGATCATAAGTCGAAATCTTGTAACTTCAAACATTTTAAATACTTCTTTAAGTTAAATAAACGTTGGCCTCTGGAAAACTGCTTGTAATATAACGATTCTTGATTTTGTAGTGGTCACCACATTAGTATTATAAAAATTATTCATTTTGTCCTGTCTTTCTTTTTCAGCATCCGCCTAAGAAATGCATTGAAGGAGCTTACAACGGAATAAAATTATTATGAAAACATATTAGATTCAAATGTGTAAGAATTTCTATAACATTCAATCATGAACAGCGTCATCCCGGCTCAATGCCTGGGCCCGCTTCAATAAACACCATTTATAATTTTAATAAAAAACATTATTAATATATTGGTATTTATTCATTATTGCCATACTTATATCTACAACACTATCTTTGTTATTTTTATACTGTTTCGTCACTATTGTGTAGATAAGTTTTGTATGATATAATAAAATAAACAGATAAATGAATAACAGTAAATTTGTTTTATTTGGGAACCAACTGTTTCTATCAAGTAAGTATCAAGTAAGTCTTTGTAAGTAACTACTTTGTCAGTTACAAAAGTAGACCATTAAACTACTACATTGAAAATAACAGAAGTTTGACATTTTAAAAGTTTAAAGTCTTTTTGTGCACTGTAACAAACCCAGTCCCTCTTAGGCTCGGAACGGAAACGAGCCACCGACCACAGCCACCGGTGGCTGTTGCTTCTTGCTTGCGGTGTTGAGCACTACTGCATAGCGGGTGGCTGAATCCATAAAAAAACGTGTAAAAAAGCACTAGAACTGCTTGTCGCTGGGCTACCTGTGGCTGTGTTCGGTGGCTCGTTGGCGCTGAGTCTTATGCCTACTTCTTTTGCCTTCACATATGTAACCTAATAAAAGATACACCAAACAATACTGTCTAATATTAAATAATTTCCAGTCAATCACCGGCAAACTAATTCAAAAATACATATCACCCGCCATACAAAATTAAAGTGACAATTACATTTCTAGTTATGCTATGAAAACCCGACTAAATTAGTCGGTAGAAAATAAGCCGGAGTCACAAAATAGACACGTGTTACAAGGGCCTAGTGACCGTAATATCTCAGCCCTTATTACTGGGATACAAGCCTGGGCAATTTGGACAACTCTTTGAGGTAAACTGCCCAGCGCTCCCTACTACAATGTAATGTCGGGCTATTTCACTGAATTGCCTATTGAAGGGACTCTTCTCCCAGATTGCTCGGTATTCTTCGTAATTGATATGTTGGGTTTACTTGTTTGTTTAAAGATGTTTATTTTATTGTTGGTCTCGTCTGCAGTGAAAGCTCTGGATAGAAGCTAACAATTGCATTGTACTACTCCATAATATTATTTTTGTTACATTAACTTTGATCGCTATTATGAGGAATGAAAAGCTCAAATCGGTCCGAATGGGCGCGTGCTCACTATTGATAGCTCAATTTGGCTTGTTATGACCGCCCCCCAAGTGTCATCTCCAGATAATATTAAAACCTCATTACGTATTCAAAGCAGGACTTCCATTAAACGGATCAACGTTAGCGGGTCCTGTCCCAGTTCCTGTGTTCACATAAGTATTTACGAAAAGGAACATTAAAAGGGTTCTCAGAGTGAAATCACCCGAGTGGAACAGCCTTAACAATTATCTCTCATTCGCTTTATCTTTAGCCTTATATAGGTAATGAATGGCCACATTAAGTTTAATTAAAATGGGCTTACTGTTGTTTGGTAAACAAAAAGTTTGGGCATTTTTATTCATTTCGTAGATAAGATACCTGTAGTCTGGTTTGAATAAATTCATTACTTTTATTGCACGCGTTCTTTGGGCTTTTGTGAGTTCGGAGTCGTGGCACACACGAGGGGAAAAATCCTGACATTTTCGTGCGCATGACAATGTAACAAATCATGCAAGAACATACATATGTAGGCGGCGAGCACGCGTGCGTGACAAGATGTGATCTCAGTAGAATCAGACGCAAATAAGCATTGAATTGTTATTTTACTGAGATACTCCTGTTAGGTTTATTTGATATCATAAAGTTGTTATTCTTGCATGTTGATTTTATTACATATTCCTATATTTTTACGTTTATTCGCAGGAGCCTTGTATTTTGTGGAACATTGCTAGATCGTGTGGAATAAGCAGGTGCTTCTATTCATAAGAGCAGCCCTCACATCTCTGCCTATAGTAAGTCATTGTATTTTTTATACTGTAGGTAAAATAAACTAAATTCATTAATATTTAGAACATTAACCAGTTTACAGAGCATCTAAGCAGTGGGCGTAGTATTTAAAGCCCAAAATTATCGTCTAATGATTTCGTTACGAGTGTGTAACAAGATGTAAATTGGAAACGCTTTACTAATTCCGTAATTACAGGGTATAAATGTTAAGTGCCAAGAACATCACTTAACTTGGTAATTAACAATCATGTGCTTCGAATGTTATCTATTAAGCCTCGTGCAGATTACCGCGACGCGACTCTAACAATACGATTTCTATAAAAACTTCACGGTGAAACAATTACCGGTGTCGCGTCGCGCCAGTCTGCACGACACTTTACTCTCGCTTTAAAGCTAGGCAATGTTTTTCACTTCTATCAAAAGTTCTAGATTAATGTTTACTCTAAATTTGTAGTTTATTTATTCCCTTAATTACTTAAGATACCCAATTTAGTCCCCCCAGTACAGATGTTACCTGTAGTCTGAATATCAATTAAATGGGGCTGTTTCGGGAGAGTATCCATTTCATTTAACCTACATCCAAACCGAATTATTCTCAATTCCCTCAAATTAAAATAAACATTACAATACAAATAAAAATTACAATAAACAAACAACAAAACATTAAAGTTGTTAAGCAATATTTACGCAACAAGATAACAGTTTTATACCCACCATAATCAGATGGTACGCACTCAAAAATATATCGAGCATAGGTATACATGTAAAAACCTATGCCCGTCGTCTACGACTCTACTCAAGAGTAACCAACACGACGCAACTATTCTCAAATTAGTATTAAGAGCGTTTATTCTGAAAGTGGGCAACGTCGCAAATAGATGTCAAATATTTCGCTATTTTGATTAATTTGGCAATATATAAATACCTATAAGAAATGTGGCTAACTAGCGAACTAGAATATTAATAATGAATTGCAATTATAACACTGAATTTGATGTTGTAACCTTTGTAGGTGTACTCGTAAAAAAGGCATTTGGAAAGATTCCAAATACTTTTTTTAAATCTAAAGACTCGTACATACCAGCGCGACGCGACGGCGCAACGCGACTCGAACAATACAATTTGTAAGAAAACTTGACGGTATAACAATAACCGGTGTCGCGTCGCGCTGTCGGGTCGCGCTAGTCTGCACAAAGATTAAAACTAAATATTCGGTGTTATGATATTAATTATTGCATTTCATTATTAATATTCTAGCTGGCTAGTTAGCCACATTTCAAATTTCCATACAGTAATATTGCTAAATTAATCAAAACAGGTAAATATTTGATAGCTTTTTGCGACGTTGCCAATTTTTAGGATAAGCGCTCTTAACGCGTTAGAGTAGCATTATGTTAGCTTACGGCAAAAAAACAGGCTACATATTGGTGATTTTAGTTTGTACACGTTTCTATTGAGTAGTATCGTGGACGATGGGCCTTAGTTTATCCGTGACGTAGGTACGTAAGGACGTGCTCCGATTTTTATGCTAATCATGTTCCTCTGAATTGTGAGTCGGGTATTCCAGATTTTTAATAAAATACCCTCAAATTTTGGGCCAACGGATGTAATGCACATATATTATGTTGAAAAGTTGGGTCTGAATAGAATAGATAGGCCTTGAAACGAAAGTTTTTTAGGTTTCCGAACTTTATGAAAAAAGTTTTTTGCTGATGTGAAAATTATGTCCCCTGTAAAATATTTATAGAGGTAGATTAACGATGATGAAATTATATTCAAAGAATTTCCGATTCTTATGGTTTTAATTAGGGAAGTATGTGTAAAAGGGCGAAGTGAAACATTCAAGTGATTCCCAACACATTACCGCAAAATGAGTGTTTCTAATTGTGCTCATAATAAATCAAATAACAATGTTGCATTATATTACGTATCATTGATCACAAGTTTATTAGGATAGGTAGGTACCTCTAGTAATTAACATTTCCATGTCAGCATTTCAATCAAATTATACCACTGTAGGAATTTCAGCATTTCAATCAAGTACATGTACAATAATTTAATTAGGAAAATTACAGCGATAATGATACTGTTCTTGATTGCACCTCCAAGTTTTTAGTCTAGAGTAGCGTCGCACACAAAAGAGGGGGTTAAGGGTTGTTACCCCTGGGACCTGAAGCTTGTTTGTAAAAGTGGCTTGCCAATGTATTATTAATGAACTGTTGAAACAACACCTGCTCAATAGCTTTTTTTTATTTTTGTATCTGTGGTACTGCTGACAAGGGTTGGTTCCACCAATTACACTTATCTTAAGTGTTTTGTACTGTGTGTGTAATATAGTTATTATTTTGAACAGATAAATTCTTGTCTATCTGTATTGTCTGGTACTCTGGACTATTGTTCTCTTTGTGTGTGCTAAAACCAAGTACTATAATCTATTCAGTAAATGCTTGTGTATCTCATTCTGACGTGGTATTGTCTTCGGGAACGATAAAGATGTTTGAGTGGATTATAGTCTGTTAGAATTCTTCAGCATGTGCCATTTGAATATTGTCTTTGAAAATCATCTCTATTTTGTTACCTAAGTATTTAGTTCGCGTTCTCCCATGTGCTTTTGACTTGGTGATTCTGAAGGGGCACTTACTACCCTACTTTGTTAAAATCTACAAGTGAAAGGAAACCCTAGGCTTGGCAATAGAACAGAAAAATTCAACAAGTTTAGTGACAAAAGAGAGGACTCCAAACTATCTATAAATCCATATACATCCATATGTACAAATAAATAAAATTGAAGTGTCTGTTTGTAATATTAAAATAAAAGCTTTTTACTAAATGCATATGCAAGTATATACGGTGTTAATAATAAAAAAAAATAAGCCTGTTGTCTATCTGTTTATTCCAGCTAATCTCTGAAACGACTAGGCCAATTTTGACGGTACTTTCACTGGCAGATAGCTGAAGTTTTAAGAAGTAAGTAAGGCTTTTTAGAAAAAAAATAGGGTCAACGCGGGCGAAGCCGTGGTTAGCAGCTAGTTTATTTATTATAAAAATCCTAAATATCGCGTTTCTAGTTTCCATAAAGTACAGTGACCTTGAACTTGCTGATCTTGTGCCAATTCTTAGAGCTATAGGATAGTGTCATATATCGCGTCGTTGATGTAAATCATAACTATTTGTTACTTTATCGTTCCTTTTAACTTGAAATACGAAAATGTCTTCCATAAGAAATAACTCAATAGTATCGCTTTCTCTTATTTAATACGAGTACCTACTTGGTCAACGGAGCTCTGCTCGCGTGAAAGTAGAGAAAATGAATTTTCCCAGATATGAGACCTAGCTAGATTGATTTGTCACCCCCGCAAATCCCTTTCCTCTAGATATTTATTTATTTATTTAAACTTTTCACACTCAAAAAAGTACAAAGGCGGACTTAATGCCTTAGGCATTCTCTACCAGTCAACCAGGGGTGGAGAAGAGATTACATGGCAGGTGCTCTATTTGAGAAGAACAAAGAAAGATATTACGAAACGAAACAGGTTCTCCGACTAACGAAACAACAGCTGCGTACAGTCACTGCAGCTGTAACTGGCCATGGGTCATTTAATAAACACCTCTTTGTCATAGGAGTCACAAACAGTCCGCTTTGCAGAGCCTGCATGGAGGTCGACAAGACAGCAGCTCATGTGCTGTTATACTGCCCGGTGGTCGCCACATACAGGGCAAAGTACTTCGGTAACCCAGGTACCCTACCTGAGATTGTCAGTGACACCAAGGCGCTGCTGGCCTTCTTTGAGGAGCTGGGGTGGATCGAATAACCGATTTTCTCCCCCGTACGCAAAATACGCGCTTAGTCGTGGAGTTGCGGATATCAGCCCGTATTACCTATTATTACCTATACCGTTATTTATTCTAGTGTATTTTACTGTGACATTTTTGTGTAAGCTTCGAGGTTATATATTTTTCCTAAATAGTACGGGATTTGAGGAAAGCCCTTTTTATATTCGATGCGCTCTACCGTCAGTTTTATTTGTTTTATATTCTAAAATTAATTTGAGACATTTGACCAAATTCTATCTTGCATTTTACACAGATGAGTAAGGTACCTACGTTTATGATAGCATAGTGCATACGATAAACTTTAGCAATATAACGAGTATATAACAAAACTTTACAGTTTGAATACAGCCTATTAAGCAACCAAGTTTAAAAAAAAGTAGTTTTTACTTAATAAATACACTAAAATAGAACTATACCTCAGTATTGCTGTCGATAGTAACATGGCAATGTTGCCAGTATTTTCAGAACGTAGATCTATAGCCGTTTACCGAGTATTTAAATAGACGAATGGTCCACTTAACATAAGCATTCGTTTCCTGAAGGGTTAAAAGGGCCGACCACGACATGTGCCGAGTGATCATAAAAATATATATTTAGACATAACTTCCAGAAAACCTTTTCCCTTATAAACATATCGGCCGAAGCGATGTTTTTAGTAGCCATATTTATAGCAAAAACAACTAAAACGTAGTATTAATAGGTTTGTAAACATTGATGGTTCTGCCAAGACTCAGGACCGCAACAAAGCTTTTGAAAGGTTATAAGAGTTTTTTTTTTATATGCTAATGAACAAGTGATGGCTCATGTTATAGGAAGTAGTTACCAACGCTATGGACAGGTGCGTTGCTATTAGCGCAAAGATGCACTTGAAATGTATCATGAAACTACCAGTAATTACATGGGCACTTAAACCTTTTCTTAAAATCAAAACATACAAAATACATTTAAAGAACGACGTATCATAATCCGCGTAACTATTCTTAAAGAGTCATAAAGTAGTTAATAGTTGTAAGTAAATATAATAAAAATCAACCATATTGGGCTTTGTGTATTGTATTGTTAATGTAAGTATTGTTTGTTGTATGTGTAATGTATTGTATCTATGAGTCATTGTAACTTGTTTAATAAATGAATAATAATAATAATAAAGAACCCTGTAAGAAATCGACACGTGTTTCACCTCTCAACGAGGCATCCTCAGGAGGGCGATTGACTTGTTGCGAACTCGGACCCGACGTGTGGACACCTCAACTGCGCTCGACGTTTGACGCGGATTAGGTTACTAAATATACGTCGTCTATTGTATTTTATAATAGATTTCCGCAAAGTCACGCCTGAATCAATTAGCTATCAACACATACTGCTGGCCATGGTGGCAGAACTAGGCTGCGCTGACGTTCATGTTCGGGGTCACCAGTATAGAGTTATGAGGAACAGGGTGTAAATTTCACTCATCCTCCAAAGAAAAGGGTGGATCCTCCGACCAAACGCCGACGATTAATGTCGGGACGTTGTATATATGCTAGTCGCGCGGTAAACACTGCTTGCGCAATGCAGGATTTTGCTTGACGTCAGTGAGATGTGACGTTCGCATCTGGAGATATAGATGCCGCCACAAAATGTAGTGGAGATTAGAGTACTATCCCGAACTAGCTGCGTCACAATAGCCTCTACTACTATTAAAAGAAAGAAAGAACTATGAAGCTTTTATGAAAAATAAGTTGCATATTATAAAAGAGAAAAGGCAATAACCTGGTTTTCTATTGTAGCTAAGACTTATGCGCTATTGTGCACATGCAGCTTCATAACAGCTTGTTATTGTTGCAGTTCTTATTAGCTTGCAAGCTTTTTATCGCCGCCGCTGGGGATTAGTTACACCCTGTATGTAGGGGTGAAGTGAGCTTAGCTTAGAAAATAAATACGGCTTCATATATCTGAGTTGTTCCCATTGTAAAAGTTGTTCATCTTCATGTATGTTACTACACTCCCTTAAAGTATGTTTCTCGTATAACCTAACACCTTGTACACGTATTCTTAAAGCATGCCTTCTGTGAAATTTGTTTTACTCGAGCTTCATTGCTACAGTACAAAGCTTGAGCTACAGTAGAAAATGAAAAATGAATCGCAGATATTTATCAGCCTAGCACAATAATTAACTACGTTTTGGATCTTTCAACTGTTAATTAATTATGAATACTTAAATAATGTTACATTTCTGATCAAACTTCTCAATAAATTAAAATAATAGCAAGAATAAGTTCCTGAAATATAATAAATTTTGAGTTATTTCTGATGGATCTTTAAAAGTAAATAAAGATATCTATCTACTTATCCACTTTATGTTTTCATTCAAGAACTTAAGTTAGTGAATAATTTCAAGCACGTTCCTTTTAAATAAAATTCACGTTCATTGGATATTCATTTCAGTGGACATTTTCAATTCACTTGAAATATTATTACGTGCCTTAAAATAAGAAATAGAATTTAGTTTAAGTAGGTAACTTACATAACGTAATCTCGAAGGGTTAGGCAGTCTAGTAGTTTCGTCTATTATGTTTAAGTCGCATGTGATATAGGGGGCGAGCCTATTGCCATAAATCAGGCAAAAATTCAGACTACGGGCTGCTGAAAAATTCCTGATGGAAAAACCCAATAACTCTTTACCGATTTGAAAATCGAACTGAAGACCTCATGCTCAGTAGTAGCGCTTGCTGCCACTAGACCAACGAGACAGTCTTATGTTGAACTTATTTTTCAGTAACAATTTTGTTCTTCTTAATATATGCTGGAAATAGGCCTTCCCTAGGCATTGCTGCAACAACCAGACTTACACAGTAATTTCTTTATTAATTTACCTGTTTCAAATAGAAATGCTTTCATTTTAATAACACCTCATATTTTAATATACACGCGAGATATAAAGTCCAATCTTCCAATTGTTGAAAAATTCCCTTCCATCGCTCGCGTATTCAGCGCCCCGAGCAAACTGCAAGCAAGACTAACGTGTAACGTCTTACTGAAACCTGAATAGAGCTAAGTTTTGATTGAGGCTCACATTAAGTACAACTGACTTTTACAAACTTTCTTGAGATGACTAGAACGTGAAAGTACTGTGAGAAGCTAGCTTTAATATTGTAGTTCTAAACTTGATGTTCCAGGCATAGTCTGAAAAGGTTTACCTTTGGAGTTAGCAAGGCTGCTCAATCCCAGGCCCGCGGGCCCCCCATTTGCCTCCCAACGCATTTGAATTGGCCCGTCAAAAGATATCAGCTGGTGATAGTCACTTCAAACCAGGCCTAAAAAATATTTTGCTCAACAATAAAACATATTTTCAGACTTAATTTTATTATTGACCTCAGATTTGTCAAAGTCAAAGATTTATTTGCAGATAAATAAGGTTACAAAAGTTCTTACAATTGTAGTATAATAGTAGCTTAACATGTTTAATCATAACATAATGACGTGCAAATTTTTGGTAAACAATTAGAACATTTTAATTTAAACTGAAGGAATTATTTTATAGTATAGAAGGAATTCTCAATTAACCAACTGCGTAAAGCTCTTCTGAAGCGGACCATTGGAAGTTCTTTGATTTGGTTAGGAATCTTGTTATAAATCTGAATACACATAGGATAGTAACTTCAAACAACAAATAACGCCAAATATTGATAACTTGTTAGCTTATAAAGCTCTTCAAAGATATCAGTGAAGTTTTTCTCGATTATTCAAACTATTACTAAAAGTTTTGTTTAATTTTAATAGCTGTACAGGTATCTACAATAACTGAAGGCAAGTTTTATTAACTAGATGGCCCGCCGGCTGACACAGAATCAAAATTATAGCCCACCGTCAATATTGGTTGCGCAGCTTTGAGTTAGAGGTTAATTGAATTCGTGAATTAACATTTAGCACTCGAAGTTCTAGAATAATGAAAGTTTATACAGGCCGATATCAAACTTTCGAAGACAGACTGACAGACTGTTAGTTTTACCATAAATAGATGTCTGTTATACAACTGAATATTGGTAGTTTGATTTATTCGTCACTCACAATAATTAAATATTAAAATAATACTTTTTTGACCTTTTTCTGCCCATATTCAATGTTGCCCATGGACGAATATTGCCCAAAATTGCTCAATTCTGAATATTCATGAAAAATTATCGAAAATTAACTTTAAAAGGGGGAAAAATTAACCTGAAAACAACATAGTACTAGAAAGTATGTGCAAATTATTGCCAGTCGTGAGTTGTGTTGTGTCGCGAACTAATAGTGTAATAGACTAACCCTGTCACTTCCCACGGGTGCTGTAAGGGACAACAAATTGCTTATATTTACTGCGCAGAGTATTTACAGGTCGTTATGATGATAACAACAGATTATTACACTATCGATCGAATGGCAGGAAAATAAATTGTTTCTATGTTTCTTGTGGAAATACAAAATTATGTAAATAAAGAACGGGTTTTTCATGGCAGTAAAAATCTTCTTTTGTTGGTAAGTCGAATTAAAAAGTCATTCATAAATTAAAGTCAAAATCACTTTGAATTTCTTCAACTGAAGAAAAATTGAGCTTCGAAATCTCACCTGCTTTAGTATTTTCGTTACCATTGCACATATTCTCTTGAAAGTGCAACAATAATATTTATACAAAAACAAAAGTATGCAGATATCTTGATGCGCTGTTTCCCAGCGGTATTCGCTCATGGACAATGAGACAGGTAGAAAGTTCTTATCAGTAGCCGTATTCAGAGAACACGTCTGCTTTTATAACAGACACGCGTTTTAAGGAAAGATTTTCATAGCTAGCAGATTTTGTAGAGGGATTTTTGAAAGAGATTTTTCTATAGGACTTAGCGTTCATTTGATATCTTGAGTAATAACTAAAAACTTAACAAAAATCTGAGCTGAAGTGCTAAAGGAATCTAATCTCTTTAAGTGTTTCTTTCATTTCGAGTTACATAAAAAATGACTTTAGTTATATTTTTCTTTGCTTATCCTCAAAAGATTCTGCTGATTATATAAAAACTTGACGCTGTTGAGATGGAATAATAAATCATTTTCGTAGGTAAGTCTAGGTTTCTTAGTTTATAGATCTTGGCAGGTGATGCGGTATCAAAGCCAACATATTCTGGTGCTTGACCAGTTTCTCACATCATATCAGTATCATTTTCATCATTATCTGCCTAGCCTTTCCCCAACTATTTTGGAGCGACTTCTACTCTTACCGGATGCAGCTGAATACCAGTATTTTACATGAAATGACTGCCTATCTGACTTCCAATACCCAGTCACTGGGTAACACGATACCCTTTGGTAACACTGGTTGCCAGACTTTCGGGCTTCTGACGACCCGTGACGATTGTCAAAGATCTACAAATGACAGTTCGGACCAACAGCTTAACGTGCTTTCCGAGGCCCGGAACTTCACGGAAGGGTCTCGATATTAGTGAATGGTCACCCTACTACCAACTGACCTCAGCAAGCATAGTTTAACTTTCAATGGACCCGTGCAGCTTTTATTACATAGCCAAGAGCGCATCCGTATCATTTTCATGCCTGAAATATAACATTCCTATGTTAGATTGATTCGTCTTTCATGTTTAATCTCATGAAAAATAAGGTAAGTCTATTCAGAAATTATACAGTAGGTATTATCGCGGTCCGGAGCGAGAGTGCATGGGAGGCCGTCACCTCCTTCTGCGAAGCAGAAATGCTCGCGAAGGAGGAGGCGGAGCGCGCGAGGGAGAGGCAGGAGTCGCGCCCTCGCGCCCCTAGTCGCCGCAGGAGACGCCCCGGGAGTCGGGAGTCGCGAGCCGACTTCCGGCCACCCGAGGCGCGGGCTTGCGGACGGTGAGCAATAGGTAGCTCGCCGTCCGATAGGCCAGACCAGGCCCGGGTCGACGGCGCGTTGTGTTCCACGCGCGCCTCAAAGAGATGTCAGCACCAACTGACGGAGTCCGGAAGGGCCAATGCCTGCCGGGGTTGCGGGTTTGTCCGAAAGGGATATCGCGACCCCGGCTCACAGGCAACGGAAGGAATATGGATGGGTTTTAGTCAGTAAAATTCTGACACGCCCTCCCGCTCCGCCCAGAGCGGGAGAAGTTATTTGATCATTTCTCACCGTCAAAAAAAAAAAAAAAGTTATTATCGCGGATTGCCTAAGCAAGAAGGTCGAAAAGTGGTCAGGCGGCAGTGTCCGCGATAGTACCTATCGTTATAAGTAGAACGCTACATAAAAAGATATTCTTGATGATCTCAAAAAATGTATGCTGCTTTTGCTTGCAAAAAACTAAACTTAACGTAGATACTATAAAATATTCACACTCTCAGCATCACATTATACTTGGAGTGCTGTATTCGTCGACACGCCTCATCTACATCGAATAGAAGCACTGCTACTGACATCCGTTTTCTATTATGTTCCGCGTCCTGGGGATTGCTCTCATGCAATACGTAAGCTGTGACTCAATATTGCCGGGAAGCTTAAGGATGGTAATAATAATGGAGAAAAATCAGTTTCTTGACTTCAAATCTTCTTAAAACTAACTAAAGGTCTTCATTATTCACTTACGTCTAGATTAATAGAAAGACAGAATATACTTTATTGTATACCAAAACTGAAACACAGCTGCCGTTTCACTAGCATTCTTTACGTCCTCTAATAAAGTGATTCCTATGTCCTACTTAAGGCTCGTACAGACCAGCGCGACGCGACGGCGCGACGCGACTCGAACAATACAATTTCTAAGAAAACTTGACGGTATAACAATAACCAGTGTCGCGTCGCGCTGTCGTGTCGCGCTAGTCTGCACAAAGCTTTACTCGGAGGCGTGTTCAAAAAACCGTGTTTGCGAAAACCGTGGTTTTGGAAAACACGATTTTATTCTTTGTAAAAACAATAATATTCTATTTTATTCTTTGTCAATACAGTAATAGTAATATATATATCAATTCTATATTGTACATATTAAAAATTAATAAATGAGTGATAAAATAAATATAATAAATAACACTATCGTAAAAAAAAAAATAATATAGATAAGAAATAATTTAAATATTTAGTAATAAGCTTCCTCTCTCCTACTTATTTAAAATTTTGCTGTGCTCGATAGGGTTCAATAATTGTGGATTGCAATAAATATAAATTGAAATTTTAATATTTTTTCATGCATTAATCCCGAAAGGTATAATTATTCAACTTGTATATCTAAACTAATATTAAATTCATCATCTGCCTAGCCTTTTCCCAACTATGTTGGGGTCGGCTTCCAGTCTGACCGGATGCAGCTGAATACCAGTATTTTACATGGAGCGACTGCCACAACCTAGTTACTAGGTAACACGATACTCTTTGGTAAGACTGGTTGTTAGACTTTTTTGGACTTCTAACTACCCGTAACGACTGTCAAAGATTTATAAATGACAGCCGGGACCAACGGTTTCACGTGCTTTCCGAGGCACGGAGGGGTCTTGGTATGTAAAGATGGTCACCCATCCACGGACCAACCGCGGCAAGCGTAGCTTAACCTGATCAATCGACCCGTACGGCTGTTATTAATTAGCTACAAGCCCCTCCTAAACTAATATTATAAAGTGAAAATATTTGATTTTGTGTATGTTTGTAATGAATAAACTCAAAAACTACTGGACTGATTTTAAAAATTCTTTCACCGGTAGAATGCTATATTATCACTGAGTAACATAGACTATAATGTACAAACTTATCACGTGGGTGAAGCCGCTGGCGGAAGCCAGTAATAAATAAATCTCGATCTTTTGTCAAGTCCTAAAAACCGTGCAAAATAGCAGGTCTCTATTTTATAATGTGCATAGATAGTAATATCTACTAACTAAGTATCGTTACGATTTATCTAATCTCGTTAAGACTATGTAAATACAATGTGAAATTTAATTCGTTTGCATCCTCTTAAGGGGTCATTGTACTCATCATTACGAACAATTTTCACTATGGGGCCAACCGTGAAATCACGAAAAAAAAATCAACTGTTCCCTACATTATAACGAGCTATCCGAACATAAATGTATGGAACAGTCGATTTTTTTTTCGCGATATCAGGGTTAGCCCCATAGTTAAAGTTGTTCGTAATGATGAGTACAATGACCCCTTAAGAGGATGCAAACGAATTAAATTTCACATTGTATAAACGCAAGCCGCAAGTATGAAGCTCTTACCAGCATAATAATTTATTAGCTTACATAATTTAAAGGAGGAAATTGAAAGAACACAGAGTACACGAGCTGCTGTAATAACGAGCAAGTTGAGAACGTTTCCTCTATGCTTTTATTTATTACGTTAGAAATATAATACCTTTCCATTATTTAGTTGTTGCAAAACGATTACAAGGGTATTGATAACTCGGAGGTACAATTTACACAAAGAGAGTTGAGATGGGTGAAGCGCAGACGTTTGTCCATTCCAAGTCCCTTTTATGATATTTGAGATGTCCTGTAAGAAATAGGTGGAAAGCCACCTAACGTCGAGACGTTTCTGACAGATCGCCATGTCAACGTCTTGTCACTTCTGAGTGAATTGTGGGCCTAACACCCTTGGTATACAGTGTCAACTGTTGCCCATTAACTATATTATACCGCAGAAATCCTACACAATCTATCTCCGAAATTCATTTAGTATTCAGAACTTCACGGTAAATAGAATGAATGATATTATCCAAGAAAACTCATACAACTTTCTCTTCAATCTTTTGAGTTTTCTAAACTTTGTCATTGAAGATTCAGAAGGCGATGTCTTCAAAAGTTCTATCATTTCTCGTTAGATTTTTTGCATTGGAACGTTCCACAATTTTTTGCATTAACCTCGGTGAAGTTTCAGTGACAAAGTTTCCGAATTGTGGTTTTCATTGAGCGTGTCAAAGGTTTCACGAACACAATTTTGTTTGTTGGCTTATGTTCCGTCTTCATAAAAGGTTTGTTAAAATAAAGTTGTTACTGAAATACATCTTGTCGTGAATTTAAATCAAAGTTTTAAAAAGTTTAATGGGATAGTTACAAGAAAAATCACTGCACTTAACCTTTTAGAAATTTTCATCTCATTGACCTAGCAATGGGTTAATGAATTTTCTTTTTTCAAAAGAAATAAGGAATCCGTTTGAATAGGTGCCTCCGCCAGGGTAGCTCGGTGAAAGACGCTTTCATTGAATGGTTGAAGACGATGGGGAGTGGACCGAGATTTACACTTCATGATGCGTAATACGTACTACTCTATCCAACTATAGACTCGGGACTACTGTAGGCAACCTTTTATACATAGACAAGGATTTTTTGGCGCTCAAATGGCGTTCACATGGGGCACTGTTGGTGACTTGTGAAATGTATTGAAAAAAACTGGATGGCGGCATTAGTTCCGATTTTGGCCACGCGCCAAAGCATCCTTGTACAACTATACATACGATGATTGATACTTTTCGTCTTTTGCATAGAGTCATTTGGTTATTCTTTGTTGTTATGTACGTATAGTAGATAGAACACTCTTTTTGCACGACCTTTAATGGAAAACCCATTAAAAAGGGCAATTGTCAATATACATTTGTGTATATTATTCGGGAAATCCGCTTTAACAAAACCACAAATTAATTACGAGGATTGCAGTAATGATTAGAATTTCCTTGAAGAGCAGATCCAGGAATGCAGTTTCATAACAGTATTAAATAAACAGTAGAAATGCCTGCAGCAATATTCTGAGTGGAGAGCTGAAATTGTGACTAGTCTAGGTTTCATTATGAAAGCACCGTAGAATTTAAACCGGGAAAAGATAAATTAATTTAGTTTTGTGGCTTAGAAGGCAAATAGGACTTAGTCTAAATTCTATTCAAACCGATACCTAACGATAGGTCCTTTGATGCTAAATATAACTGACAAGCAACCCTGGTGTTAGCTACCAGGACGGAGAAAGTTTTATTGCTGACACTTTCTGCCTGAGTTTCGCCTCTTTCAAGCGTTTGGTAAGTTAGTCTTATAACTATCGTGGTCGGAGTACACTGTGTGCCTGCAAAAATACTTAGTTCTATATCAACTTTATTACCATCTCTACTAGGCTTACGTAAGTTACGTAAGATAAGTGTCATAAAGTTCTCAGTATCCAAGTTGACAGGATCAAGATGAATATTCAGAAAGTTGAAAGACCTAATTCAGAAAATGTCTGCCATAATATTCTGTTCACATCATTATTCTTTATAATACTTACGTCAGAAGTTAGAACTTTGTCCTTACCGTGCGTATTTTCTTTATGCCAAAAAAAACGGGTGATTTTCAGCCATTGACTTTTCCGTTTTTAAAACGCTTCATTAACACGGTCTTTTGTGTCAGGTTTTAAACCAAAGGAAATAAGACAGGACACTGTAAATGACGTAAAAACGTTTTGCATAGCCGCAAGCGTTTTAAAAGGTTAAATTAAAAGCGTTTATTTTAGAAAATAATTTTCTTTCATACGAGTGGCAAGTTGAAAATATTCTTTGAACGAATGTTTATTATTTTTCAAATACATTTACTTCACGCTAGTAGTTTCGTACTAAGATTCTTTTTATTAATTACATCCAGCAGTCTGTTGTTGCTAATAAATTCCGAAGATAGGTTTTAAAAAACAGTTACTGCAATAACTATTTAATCGTAGGCAGATGTAATAGATCTTTATGATTCAGTTTTTTGGCTCTGTGCACCTCAAAGGACTTATTTTTAAGAATTTCGCTAACGTACATTATTATAACGTACGTAATTGTTAAATAAAAAAATATAATAAATCAAATTGTTATAAAATAAATAAATTGTAAGCAAAACCATAACAAGCCAAGTTCCCCAGTAAATCTATTTCACAGCTTAGTTCCACTATAACTATAAGGTAAAATGCATGAAGATACTGTTACACGATACACCTCATTGCCTGTTCCACCATTTTCCTTATCTCTTCTGCAGGTGAGCCCGTGAAGGGTTATCGCATAAACATAACTATGTTTCTTAGCCCCCTAGCCTCGTAGCCCTGTAGGGGTGCAAACGAGATGTGAATGTATGGAAATAAGAGGCGGTGAGGACTGTGTTATTTTATCTCACGGATGCACTTTGGTCTCAGTGTAAAAATAGGATTGTTTTGACGATTGAAAAAATAATTCTATGTATAGGTTGAAAGTCTTGTATAAATAGCAGGATGTTTAAAAAAAAAATCTCAAACACGCTTAGAAATTCGAGCATTATTTTGACAACCTTCTTAGAGATACGTCGAAAATGCTGTACTGGTAAAATAAATGCAAGTAGGCAGCTGGCAATGTTAATAGGAAAATCAATATCTGTCGTGCTTAGCCGTCAAATAAATTACTATGAAAAGTCATATCTGTCATGTCATTTAAAAATGGAACGAACTTTTTACTTCGACATAATTATGACAATTAAGGACTTAATCAAATATTTGATTTGAATTTCGACTAGGCTTGCAAATAGAGCTGTATAAAGTAAAAAGGAAAAAAATAAACATATTGACGCGTGAAAAATTATCGTTGTTCGTCATTCATTCTGGAATTTATAATTAATTTACTTAGTTTGAATTTCCGCGCATTATTCGATAAAAGTACTATACAAGCCTTGGCCGCAGGCATTGATGGAGTCACGTATGTGTCCCCGGTGCAGGCCGCGACAGTAATGTTCTATAGATACTGTGCACGATGCCCTAAGGTCGACTTCGACGTGGGCGCAAGTAGCGTGCCGACCGCGCATGTAGAAACAACAAAAGTAAGAAATGTGTATCAGTAATTCTTATGTTTCGTATGTAAAACCTTATGTTTCTACAATTGTTCTTATGTAATAACTCGTATAACGATTAAATAAACTATGTTTGTAACTCTGAGTAAATAATAAACAAGTTTTAAGCGTGTAAATTAGCCATAGATTACGAACAAATTAGTCATTAAGAAAGTTATTGTTAAAATAGAGATTAACATATTTAAGTTAAGTAAACAGCTGTAAATAGTTGTATAATAAAGGATTATTACCTGGTTTTTTATTACCTTACCTCTGCGACGCCCAGAATTAGAATAACAAGGGGCCGCGCGCTGCAGAGCGGTTTTATAGTAGTGAGGCGGGGGGTGAGGTAGAATCAGATGTATCCTCACGCCACGGCCAAATGGGACGTCGCAGAGAGTAGAACAAAGTGTTATTTAATAGAGTAAATAAGTAACTTTAATAATATAATAAAAACAACAATGTAAAAATAAGATTTATATGAATAAATGATAAAAAAGGTAGCGGGGGTGAGGAAAGGGAATTTTAGCCGATTTTAGTATAAAAGACGGGCCATTTTGGCGAGCTCGGCACTCCGATCTCAGCGCTCAAACAAGAAACAACTACAAGACTAAACTCTGCCCAGCTCCCTGAAAATCCTCGTCGCCGTTTGCCTCAAGACTAAGAACCTTGCTTCATTGTTTTATTCCGTCGTGGCACAAGCTATCCCGAACATTATTGGTCCTTCGTCGTCGGATTGGAAACCTGCGCCTAGAAGATTAGAAGATGGTTCTAACAAGAAGCAAGGACGGAGAACAAGCGAAGCGTCGACAAGAAGAGCCCAGCGCGACCAGATCCAGTCAAGAAACTCCGTCAGAGAACCCGCCTGCACAGGGCACGTCAGACACCGCTACCGAGAAAACGGGTACCAGCAGCGGAACTAGTACGTCGACCGCCACAGAAGCAAGCACCTCTACGGGAACAGAAGATACCAGCACCGCGTCTCAAAAGGAGCAGACTTCGCAGCGTACATTGAAGCCTGCAGACGCACGGTCACGTCGCTCCGTAACCTCCCGCAAGAAGCTCCTCGCGGAGCTAGAGGCGAAAGAGCGACTAGCCGAGCTGAAGCTTAAGCAAGCACGGATACAAGTTGAAACACAAAAACAACAACTACGTGTACAACGTCTTCAAACAGAAGCAGATACCTCAGAAGATGAAGAAGAAGAAGAAATAGAAGATGACCTGGCCTCAGTCCGCATCAGCACCTGGTTGAAAGACACCGGGCCGGACCAACCACAGTCAGCAGACAAAGAAACACATCAAGAAGAGGGCAAGAAGACACAAGAAGTCCACGTAGAATCCAAGAAAACACAAGAAGATAGCTCGAAATCAAGCCAGCCATTAATAGACGTGGCCACCCTAGCCGCCGCTCTCTCTCAAGCGGTAAGAAGCACGAGGGAACCGCCGAAATATATTCAAGAGCTGCCGCTCTTCAACGGAAGCAGCTCAGAGTGGCTCGGCTTCAAGGCAGCGTATGAAGAAACACTCAAGTACTTTACGAAAAATGAAAATATAGCACGCATTCGTCGAAGCCTGCGTGGAACTGCAAAAGAAGCTGTTGGCTGCCTCCTAGTGAGCCAACCGGATCCAAGAGTCGTCATAGAAGCACTCGAAAGAAGATTCGGAAGACCAGAAGCACTCATTCACGTCGAGACAGAGAAACTCAAGTCACTCGGCCGAGTCACCGACAACCCACGTGACTTATGCATCTTCGCCGGGCGAATCGCAAACATAGTGGGCACCGTTGAAGCATTGAAGAAATCACAATACCTACACAGTCCTGAGATGGCACGAACAATAACAGAGAAGCTTACTCCAATATTAAGAAGCAAGTGGTACGACTACGCGTCAATGAAGAAAGAAGATATTCCCGAATTAAAGAAGATATCTACCTTCTTGAACGAAGAAGCAGACAAGTGTGGCGCCTATGCCTTACCAGAGGCTACCATCGACGAAGTCGGGGGGAGGGAACGTAAGAACAGAAGAGCAGAGCGCACATTCATCGCAGAGAAGAAAAACCCATCAGAAGATCAGTGCCCTCTCTGCAAGCACGACCACAAGCTGCCCGACTGTAAGCAGTACTCCACCCTCGACACAAACGCCCGATGGGAAGTCGCCAAGAAGAACCACATCTGTTACCGCTGTCTACGAAGCAGACATCGACGACTTCAATGCAAAGCGCCGCCGTGTGGAAAACATGGGTGCACTATGAAACATCACAAGCTGCTGCACCACGACAAGGAACAGAGCAGCACGAGTGACCCAGAGAAAGAAACAGCAGCACCCACAGTGGAAGTCACATCAGCAGCGAAACCAGGCAACAACCGACGTGCATATTTGAAGATAGCGCCCGTAATCATAAAGGGGCCGTATTCCAGCATTGAAACATATGCACTATTGGATGAAGGAAGTACCGTCACACTACTCGACGCGTCAATAGCTGACGTCATCGGAGCAGACGGACCGGAAAACACCATGTGGATTCAAGGAATCGGCAACGAGATGAAGCACGACAATAGCAAGATCGTCAGCCTCAGCATCAAAGGAAAATATGCAGAAAAAGAATACCAAATAGAAGCCGCACGTACTGTCGACAGACTGAGCTTCACACCAGAGACAGTATACAGCGATAGAAGATTGTGAACACCTGATCGAGATCAAGGATCAGATAAGCTATCAACACGCCTCACCTAAGCTGTTGATTGGTCAAGATAACTGGCATCTTATAGTATCAAGAGAACTCCGCACGGGTCGTCGCAACCAACCCGTAGCTTCCCTCACACAGCTCGGTTGGGTTCTTCATGGCTGTCACAGCTCGCTCACAGCCAAAGTAGCGTTCTGTGGCAGACTCCAACAAAAAGAAAAAGAAGAAACAATGGAAGAACTTATCAAGAATCACTTCAAACTCGAGTCACTATGCATCGAGCCAAGAAAACCGAAAGAAGATCCTGAACAGAGAAAGCTATTCAGATATTAGAAGAAACCAGCAGAAGGTTACCAGAAGGAAGATTCGAAACCGGCCTGTTGTGGAAAGAAAAAGACCGCCAGATACCAAATAACTACAAAGAAGCTGAACGGCGCCTGCTTTCCCTAGAGAAGAGACTGGATAAAGAAGAAGATCTCAAACAAAAATACGAAGAGAGAATGGAAAACTTATTCCAGTCGGGTTACGCGGAGCCAGCGCCCACACCAGCACCAGAAGGAAAAACGTGGTACCTACCACACTTCCCGGTCATCAACCCAGCGAAGCCTCACAAGCCACCAAGATTGGTCCACGACGCGTCAGCCAAAGCAGCCGGCATGTGTCTCAATGACATGCTATACTCGGGGCCCGACCTGCTGCAATCACTCCCAGGGGTCGTCATGAGGTTCCGTCAGCATGCATACGCAGTCAGCGGGGACATAAAAGAAATGTTCATGCAAGTGAAGATAAAGAAAGAAGACAGAGACGCGCTACGATTTCTATGGAGAGGCAAACGGCGGGAGGGCAAACCGGAGGAATACAGAATGACTTCTGTAATTTTTGGCGCAACTTCATCTCCATGCACAGCACTATTCATCAAGAATAAGAATGCAAGTGAATATGCGAGCGACTACCCAGAAGCAGCGGCAGCCATACAGAAGAACCATTACATGGACGACTACGTCCAGAGCTTCTCTACTATTCAAGAAGCACGTGAAATAACGAAGACAGTCGACTTCATTCACAAGAAAGCGGGCTTCGTACTGAACGGGTGGACATCAAATGACACAAGAACAATAGAAGAATTTGGTCTACCTACAGAAGATAACTCCGCGACAGTGAGCCTGGGAGGCAAGGATACAGAGAAGACACTTGGCCTGCTCTGGCATGTGAAAGAAGATTGCATAGGATTCAACACGAACTCTATGAAAATACATAAAGAAGTGGAAGAAAATAGGCGCCCTCCAACCAAACGAGAAGCCCTGAGCATCATAATGGCGCTATTCGATCCACTGGGATTGATCTCACCAGTCACCACGCCAGCGAAGAGAATATTCCAAGACACATGGCGATACAAGACTGACTGGGATGACCCGCTTCCAGCTGAACTACAAGAAAGATGGCGGACGTGGATCACATCACTCACCACCATCAAACAGCTGAGAATACCACGGTGCTACGACTACGAGAAGAGCGTGTCAAGTCAGCTGCACACATTCGTCGACGCGAGCGAAGAAGCCTACGCCGCGGCAGTGTACTGGAGGACGATACGCCAGGACGGCAGCGTGCACGTGTCATTAGCAGCTGCCAAGAGCCGCGTCACACCCCTCAAGCCAGTGTCAATACCCAGGTTGGAGCTACAAGCAGCACTGCTGGGCGCGCGACTCGCACAGACTGTGCTAGAAGAGCACGACTATATACCAGAGAGCAAAACCTACTGGAGTGATTCACGCACAGCACTAGTGTGGATCAGATCAGAACCACGCGTCTACAAATCTTTTGTGGCCCATCGTCTAGCTGAAATCGAAGAAACCACGAAAAGAAACGAATGGAGGTGGCTCCCATCCAAACACAACGTGGCCGACGACGCAACACGAAACACACCAGACAACTTCGTCGCCACCCACAGATGGTTCCAGGGACCCTCATTCCTGAAGCTACCCGAATCGCAATGGCCACAAGAAGAGAACGTGGTGAAATACGACACAGGCGAAGAAAGAGAAAAGTGTCACTCGTGTCAACAAGAAGACGACAGCAATCACGATCACCTACCTAAGATCGAGAGATTCTCAAAGTGGCTTCGATTAATAAGAGCGACAGCACGAGTCTTACAATTCATAGACTTATGTAAAGTACATAAAGACATAGTCGCGGCCACTCGGAAAAGAACAAAGAAGATCGAAGAAAAAGATCCAGGTTGGCGCTCCTCGAAAAAGACGCTACCTAAACAGATAAATAGGTCAATACCTATTGAAACCCGCAACCACATAAAAATACCTACCGAATACCTAACAAAAGCTGAACAGCTGTGGGTCCGCGCCAGTCAGCAGGAGACTTTCAAAACTGAGATAGAACGCATCAAGAAAAAAGGCGCGCCTAGTAATAGCGACCGCCTAAGTCATCTCAGTACCTATATCGACGCTGCAGACATCGTGCGCCTACGAGGAAGAGTGACCGCGGCACAAGAAATAAAAGAAGATGCGTCCAACCCTCCGATATTGGACGGCAAACATACCTACACGCGGCTGTACATAGCTTATGTACATGAGAGTCTTCATCACGGCGGTGTGGAAATGGTCGTAAACGAATTAAGACAACGACTATGGATTTCAAGAATACGCCCCGCAGTAAGGAATATTATAAAGGGATGTTTACCCTGCCGCATAAGAAAAATGAAGCCAGCTAGTCCGCTCACAGGGGACTTGCCACCAGCACGCCTCGCCCACCACGCGCGCCCATTCACATTCACGGGACTCGACTATTTCGGCCCCATAGAAGTCACAGTTGGACGCCATCGTGAAAAAAGGTACGGGGCCCTGTTCACCTGTATTACGTCACGAGCGATTCACATCGAGATCGCACACTCGCTAAGTGCTGACTCAGCTGTGTCGGCCCTACGAAGATTCATGGCAAGAAGAGGCTGTCCGAAGGAGCTGTGGAGCGACAACGCCACGTGCTTCAAAGCAGCTGACAAGGAGCTCGGCACAGCGGCACTCGAAGCGCTGGAACATGAAACCACGTGTCGACGCATCACCTGGAAATATATCCCTCCCGCAGCCCCATTCATGGGGGGAGCGTGGGAACGTATGGTACGTTCGGTGAAAGAGGCATTGAAAATCACCCTGCATGAGAGGTACCCTAGCGACGAGACGCTGATGACGCTGTTGACAGAGGTCGAGAACACAGTAAACTCGCGACCACTTACCCACGTCTCAGTTGACCCACACGAACCTGAGGCGCTGACACCGAATCACATACTCATCGGCCCGAACTCTCATGTACCAGTACCAGGTCACTTCGAAGAAAAGGATGTGACAGCCCGCCAGCAGTGGAAACGAGCACAAGTGTTAGCGGACATATTTTGGAGAAGATGGGTCAAGGAGTACATGCCCCAGCTACAACACCGGCGGGAGCCTACCAGCACGGGAGTCCAGCCCAAGGTCGGTGACCTCGTCATCATCTGCGACGGTAACCTACCACGCAACACCTGGCCTCGAGGTCGCATCAGTCAGCTGCATCCAGGCGCCGACGGGGAGGTACGAGTCGTGGACGTCACCATCAGCGGCGGCCATGTCCTGAGGCGTCCCACCAAGAAGATCATCGTGCTACCAACGGAATCGCAGCGTGGCGACGGCGGGAGAATGTGCACGATGCCCTAAGGTCGACTTCGACGTGGGCGCAAGTAGCGTGCCGACCGCGCATGTAGAAACAACAAAAGTAAGAAATGTGTATCAGTAATTCTTATGTTTCGTATGTAAAACCTTATGTTTCTACAATTGTTCTTATGTAATAACTCGTATAACGATTAAATAAACTATGTTTGTAACTCTGAGTAAATAATAAACAAGTTTTAAGCGTGTAAATTAGCCATAGATTACGAACAAATTAGTCATTAAGAAAGTTATTGTTAAAATAGAGATTAACATATTTAAGTTAAGTAAACAGCTGTAAATAGTTGTATAATAAAGGATTATTACCTGGTTTTTTATTACCTTACCTCTGCGACGCCCAGAATTAGAATAACAAGGGGCCGCGCGCTGCAGAGCGGTTTTATAGTAGTGAGGCGGGGGGTGAGGTAGAATCAGATGTATCCTCACGCCACGGCCAAATGGGACGTCGCAGAGAGTAGAACAAAGTGTTATTTAATAGAGTAAATAAGTAACTTTAATAATATAATAAAAACAACAATGTAAAAATAAGATTTATATGAATAAATGATAAAAAAGGTAGCGGGGGTGAGGAAAGGGAATTTTAGCCGATTTTAGTATAAAAGACGGGCCATTTTGGCGAGCTCGGCACTCCGATCTCAGCGCTCAAACAAGAAACAACTACAAGACTAAACTCTGCCCAGCTCCCTGAAAATCCTCGCCGCCGTTTGCCTCAAGACTAAGAACCTTGCTTCATTGTTTTATTCCGTCGTGGCACAAGCTATCCCGAACAGATACTGTTAAGTTAATAACAAGATAGTTAATTGATTCAGGCGTGACTTTGCGGAAATCTATTATAAAATACAATAGACGACGTATATTTAGTAACTCTTATTTATTTATTTATTTATATATACTTTATTGTACACCACAAAAATACATAACAAGAAATAATAATTATGCACTACAAAATATACAATGGGCGACCTTATCGCTTTCTGCGATCTCTTCCAGGCAACCTTAGAATGGACAGTGATTTACCTGGACATAAAAATGGGGCTGTCGTTGGTGCAAATAATATGTATACAATATACTAGAATAGATACACAGATACATATCCTAAATAATAGATACATAAATACATACATACAAAATATATAAGCAACGAAAATAAAGGAAGACCATAGATAATGACAGTTACGAGAACAAGATCACAACGACAAGTAGTGTTCCTTCACGAGTCTCTTCTGACTCTTTAAGAACAGTTACGCGGATTAGGTTACTAAATATACGTCTACTGTTTTTTTTTTTTAAGTTAATGACGTTAATAATAGGTATAAGATAACATTGCTCAAAAGGAATAACAGAAAGTATTTGTAATAGGAGCAGTTTCTATTTGAGATTTGTATTTGAAAATTCTCTCCCTATATTTGTAAATATAACACGTTATATAGTAATTTTATATACAGGTTCGATTTTAAATGGAACGCTTTAGAGCGTACCAATAACCCTTTTCCATCAACTAAACGTCAAAGATATCCTCTGTCATGAAACTCTATTCGATAAAATGTAAAATAAGAAACGAGTGTACAATACGAAACTATTAGGTCAGTTGTTCAGGAAAATAATTTTCTTTTTCAGTCGGACAACGAAGCTATTGATCCTATCGGTTATGTTATAACAGTATACTAGTAGGTACATGCATACCATGATTAAAATAATATATTAGCAACAACTATGACTCTTCAATTTTTTTTTTATAACGTAGTTTCTAATGTGAAAAACTGCTGGCTGCAAGTGTCTGCAACATTGCCAGTGCGTAAAGACTGACCGCGAACGTAGCGGGCGGCTGCAGTTGCCTCTGGCGTTAGCAACGTGCTGCTCGTGTACTTGAGCACTTACTAGGCATTGGAATGCAATTTGGGTCGCTACAGGTTGCAATAAGACGTGTTTGTCTGAATAACTATAATTTACAGTCTCAAAACTAACTACCTAGCTACTTTTATATTGTTATAAAATTCAAAAGTCATTTTTTTCAAACTAGGCTGAGAATCAGCACTTTTCGAACGTCAAAATGACATAAGACAGTCCCCCAAAAACGCCCGTCCTTCACCACATCATAGGGCTTTAGCTGGGAAGAATTGGCTGAACAAACTCTATAATAAAGATGAGGGGTGACACACTACGGGATAGCGATAACTAGTGATCCTATTTAAGTGATCTACCAGTCGATCGATTCTGTAAAAATATCAACGTGAAACTTAGGTGAAGTGAGCTGTCACTGTTACAAATCGACCCGCAGGATGCTAGGGATTAGCACTATTGACAGCTCACTTCGCGCTCACTTCACCTAAGTTTCACGGTGATATTTGTACAGAATCGACCAACAGGATATGATTGCAAAGCAATGTTCAAACCCAGTTGACGGTAGTGACTTGTGGGGTCAAAAAACCAATATTGAAGATGTGCTTTATTATTTATTTAACAATTTATGTACACACATATAAACAGACAAGAAGAAAGGAACAGAAAAATAAGTACAAAGGTGATGCTTATTTCTATAGAAATCTCTTCCAACATATCTACGATAAGAAAGTAGATAAAGAGATGATAGACAACACGTGTAAGAGTAGAAAAAAACACAAAAAACACCACCACCAGCATCACCTATGTACGTATTTTCCTGTTCCATTTTCATGTCTGTTTATATGTGTGTACATAAACCGTTAAATAAATAAATAAAAAAACATAAAATTAAAATAAAATAAACTATTCACTCATTTAAATATAAACGTAAAATATGAGAATATACTTACATATATACTTCCAAAATAAATATCACTAAAATATATATACTTTGTTTTCCTAATACTTCCTTTTCTCTACCCTTCTTCTTTTACTTTTTCTTTTTCACTGCCTTTAAAATCCTAGATGTTAGTTGAACAGAGATTTCCTAGTTTAAATTATTATTACGTAGGTAGTGAGATGTAAATATTCATATCGTGCTGTGCTTGACAGTAGTAAACAAGCGCTCAGCAGGGGGCGGCTCTCTGGCTGCACTATGAAGTCGCTTTGACTGAACACTCAGCTATCTCATATTTAGTTTCTAGAGCAAAATAAGATATTATTTTATAAACATATAGATAGGTACATACATAGTAAGGAATGTGAAGAAAGGATTTCGTTGTTAAGAGTTTAGTAGTAAAAAGGATAATAGAAAACTTTTAATCGGTTGTTTTTTTTTTTTGTAAAAGTAGTTTTATTTTCACTTTTTATTTGTGGTATGTACCTACCCCACACAAATTCGAATATCACTACCTACTATGTAAATAACAGTGACAGGAACATATTATAACATTGTCAACAATTTCGTTCACTGTTCAGAAAGAGCGCAAATTGCGCCAAAAAAGGATTCACTTCAAAAACAAAATGAATCTAATGCAATTAGGAAAGCTGGCATTTCGACCCAACCTCTACGAAATAAAAACAAAAAATCCTTTTGAAATTATCTTTCAGCCTACTTGTGTTCAAGCTAAAACATGGCTTACCTGTATGGTGCACATAAAAAACAAACTATTATTGGACGTAGGTACTAACAGGTTATCATTACCGAGTTTATTACGAACCGTTCCGGAATGCTTCGTGTAAAATACTGTATGATGCACTTATAAACAATATTGAACAAATTATTATTGGACATAGTAACAGGTAATCATGGTCGAGTTTATTACGGAACCCATCGAGACGCTTCGTGTAAAATACTGAAATTACCCGCATCTGGAGGCCGGCCCCGATATTGGGGAAAGGTGCAAATGGCACGTGGCACAAACTTATCTCATCTTTGAAGACACCTTTGGGTTTTGAGATACGGATTTGCTTTGATAATAAACTTGAGATTTGATTTTCATACAATTTACGAATTAAAACAATATTTTTGTAGATATTTTGGCAACATCATGAGTTAAATACATATGAGAAATTTTCAAAAGTTTAGAGAATCCATTACAGTGTCACTTGTTGCGTAGTTTGGTGTTGTTCCAAATAGGTCATGGAGAAAACACCAAAATGTGTCCACAGTTATATCTATAAAAGCTTATAAGAATAGAAATTCATATTTATTGCTATTAAGATTTTTAATTTATTTCTCTGCCTGCTGTCAGTCTTCGGAATTCGCCTGTTTCTGGGCCTACAATAGTACATGTGCGATTTAATACAATACAACGGTACATGGATCATTTGGCGCGTAGCCAAAATCGGAACTAACGTCGCCATCTTGTTTTTCAACACAAATTCTGTGACAATTTCATAAATGTCTACCAACAACGCCCCCTATCAAGGCTCCAACATATCCTTACAGCACTCTAGCTAAAATAGTCTGTCAGGATTTAAAAAATATTATATGTTTTCACTTACTTTACTGGCCAGTAATGTTTGAACTTCTTCAGTTCACGGCGACGCGCGTCGTGTTAAATGTAGTGTGCTTGACAGTCAGATGATAGTCTCGCGTAAATCACTCGCTCCAGGGTTACAGTCGGGACTGCTTAGATATTACTTCTAGAAAAGAAAGAGGATAAAACCGTTTTTTTTTTACCTCTTCATCATCAGCGTGTTGTATTGTTTTCAGCTGCTGTGCATTGGTTTTGTGAATTCAATGACACTGAGCTTGATTCTCGCCTAAACTTATTTATTTATCTTTTTAATTAGGTATCCAATTATACAATGTGGTTTTAGTAGGTGATGTGAATGAATCAGTGGGTGGGTTCATAATAGACAAACAAGAGTCAAAGCTATTGGTTATTTGAATTTAATAATTATTTCCCGGAATTATTAAATACAAGGACGTTTCTGATAATGTTTAGTAAAATGATGTACGATTCATTATAGATAATAATATTATACGAGTAAGCTTGGTAAGTCATTCAGTACACTCAGTAACAACCGACTTAGTGTTTTGATATTTAAGGTGAAAGTCACTGAATTAATATTGTGTTGGTTAAAACTCATGAAAGCTACTTCGCAAAAGGAATAGGTACCAGGCAGTGATGTAGGTAATCGATTTTATAAAAAAAAAATATCTCTTAGCTTTTTCCACCTTCCTATCGGGATTTTTCGTTGTTAATGAAATGGGGGAGTTCAGGAAACAAAAAAGAATCAGAAGAAACTGTTATCACGATCGGACTCATTGCAATATTCCCTAATAATCCGAAATTGGGGAAAAAATCGAGAACAAATACAGGAAAATGAGAGCAAATAGCACATTTACATAATATTTTTTTACTATCTTCCTTAAGGAACATTTGCTGTAACAGACATTTTTATAGTAAAATTGTTACATAAGAAAAAACTCGGTCTTCTGTGCACGTAAAATCAATATTTTAACTGTAAATACACACTTCTGCAGACACAATGAATTTCCGCCTCCTAATTGGTAGCCCGTTATTATTATTTGTAATTATATTTACTAACCAGTAAGAAAACCAATTTATTTTAACTGGTTTCATTTATATTTCGTATTAATCATTTCTAACATATTTAAGACGTTTGAAGGCTCTCTTCAAGAAACAGGATCTTCATAATTAATTAAAATATTGCATTAATTTATTGGTATCGGAGCCGGGATCTTGTTCCGCGTTAATAAATATGTTGATTTTCTTGTGAAAATTTATAAAACTGTTGCATATTGAATAATTCGAAGAGAAGAATTTAAAAGTGATGTTTTGTAACTGATCTTAATAAAAATGCATTTTAGAAGTCGAAAGAGAAATGCTTGTTTGTTTGACTAAACTAATTTGGTTTGTGTTTGATATAGCAAAACACTTATGCTTTGATCACATCGTACAAATAGATGGGCGAGACAGTGCTCGGTACGTGTAAACACATCACCGAGTGCTCGGCTGAGTTAAAGGGCAAGACAGTCAATCGGACCCTGTCTATTTACTAGATCGAGTGCCCAGCCTAGCGCTTCCCCGCACTGACTCGCTTGCCCACTCGGCAGGTACAAACATGCACTCGCTACTCTGACACTCACGTCGCTCGCAGCAGTCGGTCGATTCTGTAGAAATATCACCGTGAAACTTAGGTGAAGTGAGCTGTCAATAGTGTTAATCCCTAGCATTCAGCCGGTCGATTTGTGATAGCGATCGGCTGGTTACCGTTTCCCACGATGTAGGTGTGTTTGTGAACCGACTGACTGACTAGATGTCAAGTTAAAAAATACGAGATTCCGAGATACGAACATTAGCGAGTCTTCCCTAGTTTTGGATTTTTCGTTTATATTAAAACAAGAAGCAATACAAACACGATATACGGATATACCTACAGACCTACATTTTGACTGCATTGGAAATCTTTTTTGTGATATGTTTTCATAAAAAGGCTCTGTTTACCCTAAAGAAAAAAATTGTAGCGTAATATAATATTTCACCCTAATAGGCACTTTAATCTTTAGCATAAAGCAGTTAGCAGTTGTTAAAACCGGCTTTTAGAGCTGGCCTAGGATGAAACTCGCTAATGAAAAAGTTTTCAGAATTTAACAACACTCCCGAGTGCTCGACAGAGTACTCCACAGAACATCACTAAATGTTTTGAATGGCCTTAATTAAGCAGGTATGCCTAAATAGTATAGTGTATTCTCTAGTTTTACATTGAAGCCTCGGTAGAATTTTGAATAGCTGAAGCTGTCTTTTCATTGCACTTTTATGGTTGACCCTAACTTCTTTCATCGCACGAGTAAAGTGATTGACTTAGTATGAAATATCGCGAAAAAAACAAATGAAATCCTTTCAGAACAGCCGGTCGAGTCTGTAAAAATATCACCGTGAAAGTCAATAGTGTTAATCCCTAGCATCCTGCCGGTCGATTTGTGACAGTGACAGCTCACTTCCCGCTCACTTCACCTAAATTTCACGTTGATATTTTTACAGAATCGACCGACAGGTTATTCTTGATCATAACTTCCAAATGGCGTGGATTGACAAAACATTGACATCCACTGAATTCACGTATGAAAACTGTGTCGAACTCATGAACTGTTATCACTGCATATTGAATTCTATGTCGTTACAATAAAGTTGGTTTTATTAGTTAGTCGGTGTCAAAGTGTTGACGTGCGTTGCGAATATGCGGCAGGCGCCAGCGACTGTTCCGCATTCTATTTGCAGTTGCAGGCATCTATCAAATATTTCCACGTATTGAACTAAAATATAGTTTATGTAGCTACAACAGCTGTCCTCGAGTATTTCGTTATTTTAATCTTATAGGTATTATTATGAGAAGCAAATAAAATAGATGTAATTTACCCATAGAAATGGGTAAATTACATCTATTTATTAAACTAAGCGTGTTTTAAGCAAGTCTTTCCAACGGAAATACGGCTAGGATATTATCATTATCAGTATTTAAGCCAGACAGCAAACTCAAAAACTTTTCCTAATTGTCTGATATTGCTTCTCGATTCAATTAGGATGCCACTTCCAGTATTTAAATTAGAAAACAAAGGCAAAGAAATGGCCTGAACAAACAGACTGTTTTCACTTTCACTATATTTGAAAATAATAATGTAGAAAGGAACGGGAATGACGTGGTGAGTGAATATGTTAAGCAATCTTCACACACATTCCCACATAATGGGCGCGTGTCACCTTTTTGAACTGTGATATTCATTCAAAATGTTGGTAGGTAATAACCTAGTCGGTAAAATAATAAAGTGTGAAAGTCAAACTGAACCTGTAGGTAAAATATAATCAGGGAATTTATTTATTAAGAAAATTAGCTGCGCCCCGCAGTTTCACCCGCATAAGTCTCGATCCCGTGAGAATATCGGTATAAAAAGATCGTATATCCAAATCCTGGTCATGGTTTACCCATGGGCTAAATTTCATCAAAAACCGTTCAGCCGTGAAAACGTAACAAACAAATAAACAAAAAAAAACATTTTCGCATTAACACTATTACTTAGGATTGATACCTTACCACAATTTGTCGTATTTACGGTGTTATAGCCATTTTATACAACTGTAACAATGACAGTTGTGATTTCAAAATATGGAGGAAAAAAAGAAAAATTGTTTATTCTGCAAAAACCAAAACAAATATTACAAAAAAAAAAAACATAAAATACACATTGACAAATTCGCCAAAAGACTTCGATATTCAAAATTAATAAAAGTTTTAAAAAAATTGTCTGTCGGACAATGTAAGTTGGTAGTCAATTTTCATACTCATTCCTGCCTCTAGATAGTTAGAAATATAGCGACTAGTTCAAACAAAATTTTAAGCACATCTATACTCTCATTAACAGAATATCAGACAATGGCTAGACGCTAATTATTTTAGTACAAAGCAGCTTAACATGAGATTATTATAATAGTTGGTGTAGCACACAGTACGCAGTTTGTCGGCGACTGGTCCGGTGGGGATCGTGAATAATTGCATCCCTGTAACACGAGTGTGTTGTTTGTACAAATCGCAGGAGGTTGGTTTACTTAGAATAACATGATTTTGGCGTACATGTTACCTGGATTTTACTGTTTTGTGATGAGTCCCTTCTACGAGTATGTGGAGCTCGGGGCTAAGTAATAACTGCCGCGGGTCGATCCATCAGGTTAAGCTACGCTTGCCGGGGTTGGTCTGTGGATGGGTAACCACCTTTACATACCGAGACTCTTCCGTGCCTCGGATAGCACGTTAAGCCGTTGGTCCCGGCTATCATTCATGGATCTTTGACAGTCGTTTCGGGTCGTCAGAAGCCCGAAAGTCTGACAACCAGTCTTATCAAGGGGTATCGTATTACCCAGTTACTGGGTTGTGAAGGTCAGATAGGCAGCTGCTCTATGTAAAATACTGGTATCCAGCTGCATCCGGTTAGACTGGAAGCTGACCCCAACATAGTTGGGAACAGGCTAGGCAGATTGATTTCCCTTCTACGAGTATGTGTATCACTGACATGCAATTATTACTGACTTTCAGGAAGCATGAAACGAAATCTGAAAGTGTGTTTATGTGTTCGATTATCGTTCAAGTTATTAATATTTTGTACATGAATAGTGAAAACCCAAGATTCCTGTTTTGTGTTAAAAAAACCATAATACACAACTGATGTTTTACGTCCATTGACCCTTACCGTAACGAATGATTTCGTAGAAAAACAAACAGGTAAAAAAAATGGACAAGACTTTGTGTCAATTTTATTGGAGAATTGTATAAAAAGAATGTATAAATTACATTTTAAAATGAAAAAACTCTTTGATATGTAAAATGTGAGAGTCCAACGGCAGAGATAAAAAACAGTTATTTTACAAGCGTTTCATCGTTTTCGTGTTATTTGGTGTTTAACTTTAATGCTAATTTTAACCCTATTTAATATTTAATTACTGTGGCTTGTATTCCGTGCATAGAATGAGGTGATAAAACATTCTGCACACTTCCTTCATTTAATAATATAGCAAAACAAATACGTCAACTACGATTTTTTTTTGTAAATTTTATACACGTAGTCTGACGATTCTTAAAACACGTAACACGTTTGTGTGCAGATTATTTTCGTTGGAAGAGGTAGACATTTTAATAAGAAATACCTACCCTCAGCCAGGATCCTGTGCACAGACTGAGCCTGTCTAGTTTACCAATTTATAAGTTTTGTTCCTTGCCCTAGAAGGAGGGTTACGTTTTTCAAGAGTATATTTGTATGTATGTATGTCTATTTCTTAGGCACACTCTGTAGCTTAAACGGCTTGATGGATTTTAGCATATGAGGTGTCGTTATCGATTCGTCTTATGGGAGTGACCTAGGCTATATAATATTCAAACATTTTATCTGCAAATACAAATAAAAAGGGACATTAAAAAAAAAAAGACAATAATATGAGTATCAAATAAAAGCTAGCAATGAGTCAATTCCAAATATATGTATTAATAAAACTAAAAAGCTCGAAATAAAGAAAATTATTTAAAAATAAAAACCCACAAATGTATAACTGAAAAGAGAAAACAACCATTATAATGTATAGAATTTTGATATTGCAGGCGAGGTCAAACCGTGAATAATTGCATCCCTGACAGGGTTCTGTTTGGCCGAATACCACAAAGTCTTAGTGGCAGAGATGTGTCTCAAACTCTCAAACTGAAAAGATGCCAGCGATTAGTTCAAGTTCAGCCGACACAAAGAATACCTGAACCGGGAGAACTAAAGGCCTTCAGTGTGTGTCTTAAGACCAAATCAACCAACTTTGCCATTAACTGTCATGACAACACCGACGACAACTGGAACAGAGTGAAGAATCTTATCCTTTCATCACGCAAAGAGAGCCAGAGCAAGGCGGTTGATGCTCCGAGAAAGATATGGATAACGGAAGAAACATGGAAGGCCATCAGAGGACGAAAGGAACTGCTCAAAGGTAAGGTTGACTCTGCGCTTGCAGACTACCGGGAAATTTCGGCAAAGGTTCAACGTTTATGCCGCAGGGACTATAATGACTACCTGAATTAAGTTTATCACGACATAGAAAAACATGCGCAGAAATTCTAGACAAGGGATCTCTTGAAAATTAAGAGTATCACTCAAGAATTCAAGCCGTGAACATGGGCCATTGAAAATAGATAGATGGCAACAGAGCCAGACCAAGAGAGATACAGAAACCCGCAGGGCAGCATTTGGCGAGCTGTTGAGCAGTAGCGACCCCACGGACCCTATCTCCCGGGAAAAATTTTGTTCTAATGACCGGCTGGAGTAAACACTGACGAGGAACACAGCTCTCACCTCATTCTTGCCTTAATCAGCACGCTTGAGTGGAGATTCGCAAGAGCAAAGGTGCTCGGAGGAAGGAAGTATTCCAGTAAGTGCTCGTAGGGATCTTGACCATCTTCCGGGCTCTGGGATTATTCTGAAAGCCGTGGAATACCTCTCCAGTCCTCATGCACCTCAGGACATGTAGCCCCCTTGTCGCTACGTCACTATGTGCTAGCGACAGTTTTCGGGGGCCCATTATTGAGTGTGCAAGTCACCCCCTGACATTTTATCCGTGTACATATAAAACATTGATCAGGCAAGGGCCATAGTCCTTCCAGGTCACCAGTCAATTTAAGCCACTCAAACCCATAGTCCAATATATTTGCTTTCCATATACTGTAATAGTCCTACATCAACCGAGGGTTGTTCTTGGGTGCACTTGCATACGTCCGTCGCCCCCCACACATCAGGACCCGAGGTGGCGGCGCGTAGTGTTCCACGCGCGCCCCTCTGAGACGTCGCGGGGGGAGTCAAACACCTCACTACCCCCCTGACCCGAGAGGAGGCCCGCGGTGGCGGGCCGGCACCGGCCGGGGGTTGTGGAAGATTCTTTCGTTCCCGCGACCCCCGGCGTAGGTGTGAGTCGGAACACCGGGGTGGTTTTTAGTCAGTTAGAGTCTAACAGACCCCTCCGCCCGCCCCAGGGCGGAGGACATCCATGAGGATTTTCCACCCCGAAAAAAAAAAAAAAAAAAAAAAAAATGGGTGCACTTGCATAGTACATACAGGGATAATCGTCGGTTGGTGCCTCATTTCATTAAAAACGTCTAACGGGCCTCTGCGAGTTGGCTTCGGCCCATCGTTCACCTTCCAAAGGATCGGGATCCATGGTGCCGAGATTTGTTGACAAATAATAATAATGACCGCCAATGGCATAATAGCCAAGAGCCTCGACCAACACCTGAGGAGGCTCTCGTTAGGCGACTAGATCAATTGCTTGGTGCAGAATGCAGTACTTCTGGACACGTCGCGTATTGTTAGGAGGTTCCTCACTCAGGAGCCCTGACCACCGGTAGCTTGGACCCTGTACTCGATACCGGTGGACTAATACTATTTTTTATTACGCTTACACTCCCATCCTTATACATTCTAAAAATGTGTAAGTTTGTTAGAAATCACCCTTCGCTTTTTGAAAAGGATGAAAAAGCTCCTTTAAAAAGAAAGGTAGCACAAAATCCTCTGATAGTCCCTCGAATTCGACTAAAACTTTGCGACACGAACTGCTACAGTAGATATGGCGGTTAAGCTATACAACAAGCTACCGGAAAAAATGAGAAAACTAAATGAATTAGAATTCAGTAGAGCCTTATTTAATTGGCTGTGCGACAGGTGTTTTTATTCCATAGATGACTTTATGAATTTGAAATCCTTTTGACATAGTGATTATTTTTTTTATTATTTTATTATTGTTAATGTTAATTTTCTTGTTTGTGTTAATAATGTAAGAAGACAAAAAAATATTTAATTGTATGCTGTAATTGACATAGTGATTATTTTATTATTTTTTATTTTATATTATTGTTAATGTTAATATTATTTTTTGTGTTATTAGTGTAGGAAGACAAAAATTTGATATAATATTTTTTTTTATAAGTTTTGACTGTCTATTTAAAAATTTGCACGACTAGAAAGTCGAAAATAGTGAAACCATATAAAAAATTTACCATATACAATGTACCTATATTCTGGCAAATAAAGAATTCATTCATTCATTCATAGATTCAGTACATATTTCGTAGGATGATTTGATAATTCGAATTTTCGCGAAAACCCTAGGTATATTGCGAAAACACGGATAATTAGACAATGGTGAAAACATTTCTGTAAGTGACTTGAAAATGAATGATCAAATCATCCTACAACATGACATGATGATCTCGATGTTTGGACATGTTGCCATAGAACCCGTACAAAGCAAGGGCGGGTCGCTAGTGTTAAATATAACAAAAATAAGTTCTCAAAACTTGTAAATTACGATAAAAAAAGCTTTTACAGGCAAGTTGCTTCTCGGATATTGTAAGAGATAACTAAAGGGAATGGCTTGTTGCGGTGTTGCTTGGCAACAACCCTCGTTATTTATGGACCATTGTGGTTTTTATACCAGCACCGAGCTGCATGATGCAGAGCGTTCAGTAGCTTTCATTAAGCACTTTGCTTCATATATTGTTGGTAGCAAGAGATAAGTTATATATTTTTCAGTGTTATTTATTTTTTCCAACTTACATTTATCATTACAGGGTAACCTATTTAACTCTTATCCTAACTTATTTTGTGAAGTTGGTTTTATTGTTTTGGATCTTTTGGGATGATTGTGTCTGTAAACGTTTACCTCCTTAATTTCATCTTCATTTATTTATTTTATTTGGGACAAAAAACAGTTATACATTACAGCATTTACATAAAGTAGTTATATTACAGTCATGTAAAGACATCAGTCATGTAAGTCGTCAGTTCATGTAATTATATAGCATATTCAGCCTACAATATTTCCACGGCTGGGACACAGGCCGCCACTCTTCCAGGGGGAATGGGCTGCTTTACTTTGTGTAAATTATTTCATCGTCAAAACGGTGAGAGCAAACATCGTGAGGAAACCGGCATATCCTAGAACCAAAAATTCGAAGACATGTGACATCTACCAACCCGCACTGGGCCCGCGTGGTGGATTACGGCCCACTTCCTCTCAGCGATAGGAGGCCTGTGTCCCAGCAGTGGGAACATTATAGGTTGATTATGCTTATTTGACATCTGAATTTTAAGTGGTTAATTTATTTAGAATATCAAAATTATTTGTTCACAGAAATTTAATTTGAAATATTTTCCCTAATAAAACTTATTATTATTATTAGTGGATATTATTTATATTACCTAAAGTTATATAGATAATCCATTAAATGAATCTTATGAAAATGAAAATGAACATGAAACTTGTCCACTTCTGACACCAAATCACAAAAAATAACAATTGATCAGATCAACTTAGAATCATATTTAGCTAATTCCAATTACAGACCCTTTCTGAACGATGGAAATAAATTGAACTATTTATTTATTTATTTTATTCATAACAATTTTTACATTGTGTCGAACACCTATTCAAAATGATTTAATACAAAAAAATATATAACAAAATACATGCCACTCAATTAAAGAACAAATACTTTAACAAATATTTTTAGACTACTAGTAGCAGAACCAACAATCATGATAAACTGGTATAATATATGTATGTTTACAATTTAAATATCATCAATAGAATAATAGCAGCCTTCCAGTAGGTTTGAATGAAGGTAGGTAAATATTAGTTCAAAAATTAATATTTGCCTTCATTGAAAATAGTTCACTTTAGAAATGATATCAAACTCCGTCCAAAACTAAACGTAGGAGTCCTTCAAACTTTTTGCAAAATTTATTCAGTTATTTGAATAACGGAATATTCAGTTGGGAGAACCGGAGGCAAGGCATTCAGTTAATTTATCTAGGTAGTAATCTATTCTGTCATTCAGCTCGTTTAATTATACAGCCCCTATCCTGCTGAGGACAGGACACCTTTGATCCTTGAAGATTGCTTTGTCAGACTGAAAAACAATCTAGAGACCGCTCCGTGAATAATCTGGTATCGGTTGATTGATCTAAATTAGCATGAATATCATATAACAACGCCTGTATTATGTTATGGAGAGAGAGAGAGATAAGACATTGCCTGACCTAGAGATCGAACCCGGAACCTCCTGCTCAGCCATCATGCTTATGAAAACTACACCTATCAAGCAGTAATATGAAATAAGTACCTACATTCAGCAATTTTCAAGATCCTACTGAAAATGCAATACTTAAAAGAAAAAGACCCGCATCGCCAGCGAGCCGTCCCCGATTCAAGCCCTTGAGTAGCGCTCCCACTATTCGATTTAATACTCACTACCAGTAGAACTCCTCAAAGGAAACGATTAATATCTTCCTATGTAAGTAGTAGTACAGATCTTCTTGGAAAAGTATGCGCTTCGGGAATCATCGTCTATCTTCGGAATTGTGAAAAATGTAGTATACAACTTGCCTGTTTTGTATTACCATGATTACAAAATTATAGATGAACAATTCTGTGCAAACTGATGACGATCTGTCGCTCAAAGACTCTGTAACCCGACAGAGAGAAAATTTCATCCATACTGACAATGATAGGTACAAAAGTTTGCCTCTGAGGCGGTTTCTCGCAGAGGCAGAGCTTCTAACTTTTGACGAACCTTGCGCCACAGAGTAACCACTCTGTATCACGACGTATGTGCTAATGCGGAAACAATAATATTATCGAAGCGCACACCTTTTCTGGTTTAACTGTACCTAGTACAGAACATGTCAATCGCGTTTCGCATACTGAGTGAACACAAACCCAATATAACGGCCGCTGTGGTTATATTTACTTAGACTTGTTTAGTTTTAGGGATTAGGACCAGAATCGGGGCTAAATAGCGTTTATCAAGCGTAGGTTTAATTAATTAACATCTATACCTTAACGAGCTCATTAAATTACTAATTATCTTAGAGCCTACTTGCTCACTGAGGATAAAATACCTAGAAATCTCATCAAATTACAAAAAATTACTTGACTTACTAAACTTTATTAATTTACATTATTTTTGTGTTCATGTTATAAGTCGATAGTTAGAAACGAGTAACAAGCAATTTTTTATATTTTCTGTGGAGAAGTGGGCATGAAAAACGAATGTTTTAGCGTAGCAAGATGGAAGGATATGAAAATGACATCAATCCTCACATAATTATTTCCTTCCTGTTACCCAAAACAAAACAAAGGACGCTCAACTAATGAAACGAAGTTATTAGTAACTGAATTGTTGGCTAGATCACTTACTTCCTAAGTCCTACGGGTATATAGCAAAAGTCTGGGACTGCGTAAAACTTCAGACATCGCAGGCATTCCTAGGCAGATCGTTCAGCCGGAATGAACGCGATCCTCGTAGCCCGGGCTCCTCGCTGCCATTCTCGAGATTTAAGTCTTGAAATGAAATCGTTTTCTAGGAAAAAGGCATTCCTGTTTGTTATTTAGCGCAGCTTGAAAATTATTTGTGTTCCGTAGGTCTTTTCGCACCTTTGCCTGAAGAGATGAAAATTTTATTTATTTTGTTCAATATTCAATCTTTTAAGGTCTTCTTTCAAGATCCCATATGGTTTAACTTATCAATCTGCCTAGACTTTTCCCAACTATGTTGGGGTCGGCTTCCAGTCTAACCGGATACAGCTGAATACCAGTATTTTACATGGAGCGACTGCCTTTCTGACCTCCACAATCTAGTAACTGGGTAATACGATACCCCTTGGTAAGAATGGTTGTCAGACTTTAGGGCTTCTGACGACCCGTGACGACTGTCAAAGATCCACGAATAACAACCGGGACCGACCGGCTTAACTTGATTTCCGAGGCACGGAGAAGTCTCGGTATGTAACGAGAGTAACCCATCCACGGACCAACCCCGGCAAGCGTAGCTTAACCTGATGGATCGATCCATGCGGCTGTAATTACTTAGTTAAAATATAATGTTTCTGTAGTTTTGTTATGTGCGTTATTTTTTTTACTCAAAATTTATTTTGTATATTATTATTATATACTATTATATATACTACAATCCCGCAATAAAATTATAAAATTATATATACTACAATCCTGTTAATGTTTGTTACAAAATCAAGCAAAAATGGCTGAACAGATTTGGATGAAATTTGGCACACAGATAGTTTATAACCTGGATTAACATATAGAATCCTTTTTATCCCGGTAGTACGTTCACGCGGGCTAAGCTTCGGGCGAAAGCTAGTAGTAAATTAAACAAAATATATATACTGTGCATTTAACAATCCACTTTTACAACTGGTAACACCTATATTTTCTGCAAATAAATGATTCTTAATCTTCTTCTTATTTGACAGTAAAAAATGTCGATCGATATAGTACTCTCGCTATACTAGCACACAAAACGTTACAAGCTTCTAAAAGGAATCCCATTATGATGCAAACCTAGTCCCCTTCATAACCCTATCTACATTTTTGCAAGAGACGTAAGGCCGACCAGAATATTGATTAGCTCCACTAATTTATTTACAGAATTCTAAATGGTTGAGGCAAAAAGGGATATGGAGAAAAATCCCATAAGTTTCATTCGAGGTAGGTTTATTAAACGAAAGTCTTTCAGTAAATTGAACAAATGAATGCTTTGTCAGCGACGGGGGCATATTCTCAAACCGCAAGACATAAAATCGTATTTGATGTCACTGAACCCAATATGTCCCTGTGATATTTTCCCTTTATTTGATAGTAAAACCGACCGGCGAATAAACAAAAAATCTGTTGCCATTATCTACTGTTATTTGTTGCCTGTACATCAGTAGAAATTTTCCTATGGGTTGTCGGCTTACAACCGAAAACACAAATTGTATTTATTTGGAAACGTCTATTTATTCTTTCGTTTTGACTTCAAAGCTGGTTGGTAAACAGGAATACGATACATTACCGAAGTTGAATAAGTATGTACAATTTTTTTGGCAAACTTGATTTTAAACATGAGTTTGATTTTTCAGATCCAAAATTAACAATTATTCGTTCATTCAAACTATTGAAGAGAGACAGATTTTACCATAACCTAGTATTCAGACTGTTATTAAAATAAAACATATAAGGTGTTAAACGAGGGTTTTAAGAAAACTTGATTTGTAAAGAGATAAAAAAGGCTACTCGTAATCGCCTCAATGTTGATACAAAAACGGTCACTGGCAAGGAGCCAAGATCAAGCATAGACAACATAGAACGTCTATCAACTTATTTATTGTTTGTCGTGAACTTTTATCAATTTTTCGAGGAAAAACGTGTCGTGCTAAAAGACAGTTCACGCGATATATCCAATTCTGCTTAATGTCTTTGCACCTAGCGCTAATTTGAATGAAAACTGTAGCGAAATGGTGTCAACATTCAATTACCACACATTTACCAAACGTTTTCGTAACCATATAAAAAATTTACCATATACAATGTACCTATGTATATTCTGGCAAATAAAGAATTCATTCATTCATTCATAGATTCAGTACATATTTCGTAGGATGATTTGATAATTCGAATTTTCGCGAAAACCCTAGGTATATTGCGAAAACACGGATAATTAGACAATGGTGAAAACATTTCTGTAAGTAACTTGAAAATGAATGATCAAATCATCCTACGATATGACATGATGATCTCGATGTTTGGACATGTTGCCATAGAACCCGTACAAAGCAAGGGCGGGTCGCTAGTGTTAAATATAACAATAATAAGTTCTCAAAACTTGTAAATAACGATAAAAAAAGCTTTTACAGGCAAGTTGTTTCTCGGATATTGTAAGAGATAACTAAAGGGAATGGCTTGTTGCGGTGTTGCCTGGCAACAACCCTCGTTATTTATGGACCATTGTGGTTTTTATACCAGCACCGAGCTGCATGATGCAGAGCGTTCAGTAGCTTTCATTAAGCACTTTGCTTCATATATTGTTGGTAGCAAGGGGTAAGTTTTATATTTTTCAGTGTCATTTATTTTTTCCAACTTACATCTATCATTACAGGGTAACCTATTGCGATAGCGTACTTATTTAACTCTTGTCCTAACTTATTAAGTAAAGATAGTTTTATTGTTTTGGATTTTTTGGGATGATTGTGTCTGTAAGCGGTTACCTACTTAATTTCATCTTCATGTAATTATATAGCATATTCAGCCTACAATATTTCCACGGCTGGGACACAGGCCGCCACTCTTCCAGGGGGAATGGGCTGCTTTACTTTGTGTAAATTATTTCATCGTCAAAACGGTGAGAGCAAACATCGTGAGGAAACCGGCATATCCTAGAACCAAAAATTCGAAGACATGTGACATCTACCAACCCGCACTGGGCCCGCGTGGTGGATTACGGCCCACTTCCTCTCAGCGAGAGGAGGCCTGTGTCCCAGCAGTGGGAACATTATAGGCTGATTATGCTTATTTGATATCTGAATTTTAAGTGGTTAATTTATTTAGAATATCATAATTATTTGTTCACAGAAATTTAATTTGAAATATTTTACCTAATAAAACTTATTATTATTAGTGGATATTATTTATATTACCTAAAGTTATATAGATAATCCATTAAATGAACCTTATGAAAATGAAAATGAACATGAAACTCATCCACTTCTGACACCAAATCACAAAAAATAACAAATGATCAGATCAACTTAGAATCATATTTAGCTAATTCCAATTACACACCCTTTTTGAACGATGGAAATAAAGTGAACTATTTATTTATTTATTTTATTCATAACAATTTTTACATTGTGTCGAACCTATTCAAAATGATTTAATACAAAAAAAAATATAACAAAATACATGCCACTCAATTAAAGAACAAATACTTTAACAAATATTTTTAGACTACTAGTAGCAGAACCAACAATCATGATAAACTGGTATAATATATGTATGTTTACAATTTAAATATCATCAATAGATTAATAGCAGCCTTACAGTCGGTAAAGCTTTTGAATGAAGGTAGGTAAATATTAGTTCAAAAACTAATATTTGCGTTCATTGAAAATAGTTCACTTTAGAAATGATATCAAACTCCGTCCAAAACTAAACGTAGGAGTCCTTCAAACTTTTTGCAAAATTTATTCAGTTATTTGAATAACGGAATATTCAGTTGGGAGGACCGGAGGCAAGGCATTCAGTTAATTTATCTAGGTAGTAATCTATTCTGTCATTCAGCTCGTTTAATTATACAGCCCCTATCCTGCTGAGGACAGGACACCTTTGATCCTTGAAGATTGCTTTGTCAGACTGAAAAACAATCTAGAGACCGCTCCGTGAATAATCTGGTATCGGTTGATTGATCTAAAATAGCATGAATATCATATAACAATGCCTGTATTATGTTATGGAGAGAAAGAGAGATAAGACATTGCCTGACCTGGAGATCGAACCCAGAAGCTCCTGCTCAGCCATCATGCTTATGACCACTACACCTATCAAGCAGTAATATGAAATAAGTACCTACATTCAGCAATTTTCAAGATCCTACTGAAAATGCAATACTTAAAGGAAAAATACCCGCATCGCCAGCGAGCCGTCCCCGATTCAAGCCCTTGAGTAGCGCTCCCACTATTCGATTTAATACTCACTACCAGTAGAAATCCTCAAAGGAAACGATTAATATCTTCCTATGTAAGTTGTAGTAGGTACAGATCGTCTTGGAAATGTATGCGCTTCGGGAATCATCGTCTATCTTCGGAATTATGTAGTATACAACTTGCCTGTGCCGATTTTTAAATCGATTCGAATCGTAACCTAATGAATCGATTCACAAAAAAATCGAGGTCCAAAAGATCGATTCCTTAAAAATGGATTTTTTCAAGTTTGCATTTACAATGTAAATATAAATCCATTTTATGAAAAACAAGAAAAATACCATAATAAATGATCTCTTATTAGTAAAATCAGGGAATTTTTTAGTTCAGGGAATTCGATAATGACAAAAAATTATTATTTAATAAATTATTTTATAATTATTAAATTATCTTTATTACCATGTCAAAGTATCAGGTCAGGAATAAAAGAAGACATTTATTTTCTAAATGTATTTGTTACATTAAAAAGTTAAGAAAATAGATAATTCAGCTTATAGTTCCTAATGTTTAATATCTAAGCTTTTTAAAAATAACAGCCTGTCAAGTCTATTGGGTGGGATCCAAGCGGTTCCGCTCATCACTTGCGATGTTGCCGGCAATGGAAAAAAGGCGCTCACAAGGAACAGATGATCCCACGATACTCGTATACATGATGGCTATTGAGTGAATGTGGTGATAAATAGAGTTTTTCTGTTCTTGCCAGTAAAGTATAGGATCATACTTCAGGTGCACAACTGCCTGTGATAAATAGTGTTTAAATTCTTCGTTTAAGCCCTGACTTTCCAGTGCAAGTGCATTACATGTAGAGAGTTTCTTTTTCAAAAAATCGAGTGTCGATTTTCAAGGGTGAAATATCGATTCACTGAATCGATTCATCACTACATATCGATTTGAAAAATCTTTTTTTTTTGGCTCGAGAAATCGATTCTTCGATTAATCGATCTCAAATCGCCATCCCTACTGTAACCCGACAGAGAGAAAACTTCATCCATACTGACAATGATAGGTACAAAAGTTTGCTTCTGCGGCGGTTTCTCGCAGAGGCAGAGCTTCTAACTTTTGACGAACCTTGCGCCACAGAGTAACCACTCTGTGTCACGACGTATGTGCTAATGCGGAAATAATAATATTATCGAAGCGCACACCTTTTCTTGTTTAACTGTACCTAGTACAGAACATGTCAATCGCGTTTCGCATACTGAGTGAACACAAACCCAATATAACGGCCGCTGTGGTTATATTTACTTAGACTTGTTTAGTTTTAGGGATTAGGACCAGAATCGGCGCTAAATAGAGTTTATCAAGCGTAGGTTTAATTAATTAACATCTATACCTTAACGAGCTCATTAAATTACTAATTATCTTAGAGCCTACTTGCTCACTGAGGATAAAATACTTAGAAATCTCATCAAATTACAAAAAATTACTTGTCTTACTAAACTTTATTAATTTACATTATTTTTGTATTCATGTTATAAGTCGATAGTTAGAAACTAGTAACAAGCAGTTTTTTATATTTTCTGTGGAGAAGTGGGCATGAAAAACGAATGTTTTAGCGTAGCAAGATGGAGGATATGAAAATGACATCAATCCTCACATAATTATTTCCTTCCTGTTACCCAAAACAAAACAAAGGACGCTCAACTAATGAAACGAAGTTATTAGTAACTGAATTGTTGGCTAGATCACTTACTTCCTAAGTCCTACGGGTATATAGCAAAAGTCTGGGACTGCGTAAAACTTCAGACATCGCAGGCATTCCTAGGCAGATCGTTCAGCCGGAATGAACGCGATCCTCGTAGCCCGGGCTCCTCGCTGCCATTCTCGAGATTTAAGTCTTGAAATGAAATCGTTTTCTAGGAAAAAGGCATTCCTGTTTGTTATTTAGCGCAGCTTGAAAATTATTTGTGTTCCGTAGGTCTTTTCGCACCTTTGCCTGAAGAGATGAAAATTTTATTTATTTTGTTCAATATTCAATCTTTTAAGGTCTTCTTTCAAGATCCCATATGGTTTAACTTATCAATCTGCCTAGACTTTTCCCAACTATGTTGGGGTCGGCTTCCAGTCTAACCGGATACAGCTGAATACCAGTATTTTACATGGAGCGACTGCCTTTCTGACCTCCACAATCTAGTAACTGAGTAATACGATACCCTTGGTAAGAATGGTTGTCTGACTTTAGGGCTTCTGACGACCCGTGACGACTGTCAAACATCCACGAATAACAACCGGGACCAACGGCTTAACTTGCTTTCCGAGGCACGGAGAAGTCTCGGTATGTAAAGAGAGTAACCCATCCACGGACCAACCCCGGCAAGCGTAGCTTAACCTGATAGATCGATCCGTGCGGCTGTAATTACTTAGTTAAAATATAATGTTTCTGTAGTTTTGTAATGTGCGTTATTTTTTTTACTCAAAATTTATTTTGTATATTATTATTATATATACTATTATATATACTACAATCCCGCAATAAAATTATATATACTACAATCCTGTTAATGTTTGTTACTAAATCAAGCAAAAATGGCTGAACAGATTTGGATGAAATTTGGCACACAGATAGTTTATAACCTGGATTAACATATAGGATCCTTTTTATCCTGATAGTACATTCCCGAGGGATAATGTATGACCTCCACGCGGGCTAAGCCTCGGTTGAAAGTTAGTAGTAAATTAAACAAAATAAATAAAATATATATACTGTGCATTTAACAATCCACTTTTACAACTGGTAACACCTATATTTTCTGCAAATAAATGATTCTTATTCTTTCGTATTCTTCTTATTTGACGGTAAAAATGTCGATATAGTACCTACTCTCGTTAAACTAGCACACAAAACGTTACAAGCTTCTAAAAGGAATCCCATTATGATGCAAACCTAGTCCCCTTAATAACCCTATCTACATGTTTGCAAGAGACGTAAGACCGACCAGAATATTGATTAGCTCCACTAATTTATTTACAGAATTCTAAATGGTTGAGGCAAAAAGGAACATGGAGAAAAATCCCATAAGTTTCATTCGAGGTAGGTTTATTAAACGAAAGTCTTCAGTAAATTGAACAAATGAATGCTTTGTCAGCGACGGGGGCATATTCTCAAACCGCAAGACATAAAATCGTATTTGATGTCACTGAACCCAATATGTCCCTGTGATATTTTCCCTTTATTTGATAGTAAAACCGGCCGGCGAATAAACAAAAAATCTGTTGCCATTATCTACTGTTATTTGTTGCCTGTACATCAGTAGAAATTTTCCTATGGGTTGTCGGCTTACAACCGAAAACACAAATTGTATTTATTTGGAAACGTCTATTTATTCTTTCGTTTTGACTTCAAAGCTGGTTGGTAAACAGGAATACGATACAATAAGTATGTACAATTTTTTTGGCAAACTTGATTTTAAACATGAATTTGATTTTTCGGTCCCAATTATTCGTTCATTCGACCTATTGAAGAGAGACATATTTTACCATAACCGAGTATTCAGACTGTTATTAAAATAAAACATATAAGGTGTTAAACGAGGGTTTTATGCAGACTTAATTTGTAAAGAGATAAAAAAGGCTACTCGTAATCGCCTCAATGTTGATACAAAAACGGTCACTGGCAAGGAGCCAAGATCAAGCATAGACAACATAGAACGTCTATCAACTTATTTATTGTTTGTCGTGAACTTTTATCAATTTTTCGAGGAAAAACGTGTCGTGCTAAAAGACAGTTCATGCGATATATCCAATTCTGCTTAATGTCTTTGCACCTAGCGCTAATTTGAATGAAAACTGTAGCGAAATGGTGTCAACATTCAATTACCTCACATTTACCAAACGTTTTCGTACATTGGTACAGCTACCTACAACAATCTACATAAGTAGGAACCTACTCGTTAACGCAGCAAATTCATTGTCATTCAAAAAGCTTCTCGCTCTAATAACATCCTCATGAAAAAACATAAAAGAACAAATTGTCTTAAAAATTCAATGGCTCACTAAATACTACTAATTCGTTTTTATGTCGAGAATCGCAACGTTAAGAATAGCCTCCGAGTTCGTCGCTTGCACGTTTAAAGACGAAATTACCGACTTATTTCAGTATGCACAGAGCTACCCAATGTCTCCTCAGAAATATCAGCCTCGTTTTAACTTGATTGTTCAACTAAATCCACATTTTTATTCTCAACTAGCCAACTTCCTCCTGCCATTTTAAACGGCTTTACGCGAAAGAGTTTAAGCCGCTGAAGTCTGCTCTTATATATTCTTTCCATAAATAATGGAAGCTTGTTTAGTAGTTCGAGATGAAAAGTAGTGGGTAATCCTACAACAACTTTTAAGGCATTTCATAAACTATGTTCGTGGAATATGAAGTATTCCCTTCAATAAGAGACTTGATTAATATCTCAGCTGATGCAAAATAAGTCGGAAACGCGATATCTTTCACATTTCCCCAGGAACAGAAAATCCTCTTATAATAAATCTTTGTCTGGTAGGTACAGATCGAGATTGTCTCGCAAATAAATCACGTTACAACTTCTACATCAGCGTGCTAAATAGAATTGAATAACTAAACGTATTATAAGGCTCAACCCACCTAAAAACGGAATACTTAAGGCTACGTACTATTAGGCTATCAATGGGCCATAAGTCGTCAAATATAGAGCCGGTCCATAAAAGAGCAATCGTATTGCCTTATTAGAAGTAGATGTATAGGACAATTGTGGAACGATTACCATTGTTATGGCGTTTTTACCAGTGTAAGTTGACCTTTAGCGTAAAGCACGTCGTCTCCTAATAAATCAAGTTTCCGCTTAGAGTGGGGGGCGGCGGCGGGTCAGTATCGTTGGCACTATGTGCACTATATTACGACACGGAAATAGAAGACATAAAACGTAGCGGGAAACGGCATTTCCATTTAATGTTATCAAAATGATGGTGAAGTGGGTAAGTGTAACAATGAAGTTATTGCGATTATTTATTAACGGTTTAGTTTGAGTAGTTACTCGTTCATTGTAAGTACAATGAACGAGTAGGTAGTGATAAAAGTAGGAACAGCCGATCGATTCTGTAAAAATATCACCGTGAAACTTAGGTGAAGTGAGCGTGAAGTGAGCTGTCAATAGTGTTAATTAATCCCTAGCATCCTGCCGGTCGATTTGTGACAGTGAGAGCTCACTTCACGCTCACTTCATCTAAGTTCTCGCGGTGAGTTTTTTACAGAATAGCACTACTGGTTCTACGTACGGAATAGCTATATTTTAGAAACTGTACGTAATTGAGTGCGCACCTATATCATAAACCAAGTTGAACAATTTATAGTACCTACCTACGTATTCGTATGTTGTAAATATAACATTGCTATGGGGGGGGGGGGGCATGTCCAGCAGTGGACGTGCCGGAAATGATGATGATGAACATATATATATATATAATATTGAAGAAGGAAGCGCGTATTTGCGGTAAAAACACAAAAAACCGGGCAAGCGCGTGTCAGACCACGCACAGTGAAGGGTTCCGTAGTTGGGATGAATTTATCCCAAGAACAAACTTAACATTGTAGTTGAAAAACATGTTCTCCCATATGGAATGTATGGGAGATCATGTTTTTCAAACTGAAAATTTAAGTTGGTTGATTATTACCCTGTACAGCCTACTTAGCTCTGATAGTTTTCCTTTTAATTTCGTTATATATATTACTGCTGTGAATTTTTTCACAAATCCAAGTACAACCATTTAGCTAGCAGGGCCCCGGGTAATAATTTTAACAAACTCACAATATTTTTTTTAAAAAACAGCCCCAACTTAAGTGTAGGGGAGGTACACAAAAAAAAAAAATTACATACATATGCCAAATTACAGCTTTTTAGTACTAACCGTCTCTGAGCTAAGCCGCGGACAGATAGACAGACAGGCAGACAGACGGACATACAGATAGACAGACGGACATGGCGAAACTATAAGGGTTCCTTGTATATTACGGAACCCTAAAAAGGAACAAGTTGGGGATAAATATGCGCCACATCCACGCAAAACGACCACACTGAACACTTTATAAATTACGCCTTCACGCATCCATTTAATCAAGGTACCCATTCCCAGCTGGAATCATTAATTTGATTGCTTTCAATTCCTAGTAATGAAGCAAAGGAGTTCATGGCAAATAATATTAATTAATTAATTTCGTTATTAGAAGCTTCATTTAATTCCCAATAATTTGGTAATATGCCTCAAAGCTCTAGCCTATGTTGTACCGTTTATTTGTACGGTAGGCCACATGTCATTGGTAAAAATAAAACCAGTATAAGCTGGCCACTTATTCTATTGAAATTCCATTCTAGACTAGGCCAAGTAAAAGCGTTATCACACTGGCGATTTGCCAGCGTGTTTCCAGCGAGGCGATTTGTAAACGTGTTCTCCGCGGGTGCGAAGCGAGCTAGCCGCCACGCCGTGTTTTCAGAATATTGTACACTCGCTTGTCTCGCTCTCTCTTGTACACACACGTCCATTGCTGTCGGTACCCAAAAGCGGCGAACACGTTGTGCACACGAAGCGTGCTCGTTACACCTAACGAGCGCGTTGAACAATCGCCTCGCTGATATCTCGCTCCGTGTGGTAAGGCTCTTAAGGTCAAAGTGCTACCACGGACTTGCGGCCTACTATACCTACTTATCATTTTCCTCTGCAAGTATAATGGACTAGCTGCGCCCCGCGGCTTCTCGCTCCCGTAGAAAAATCGGGTTAAAAAGTATTCTATGTCCTAATCCAGGTCATGGTTTACCCATGTCCCAAATTTCATCCAAATCTGTTCAGCCGTTTTACCGTAACAAACAAACAAACTCACTTTCGCAAAGTTAAGATAATACTGCTGGACAAAAATTTTACTTAAAGGTGTTTAAAATTCATCCAGTTAGTAATAAAGCATCATGTACGAACAGACAAACATTCCTCGTTCAACTTATGGCAGGGAATGCCTCTTCCATCATCTCTAAGTTCGTGTAGGTCCGACCACTTGTGTTCACATTAACAATGCACCTTCCCACACATGGACAAGCTTCACTACCGACGCGTCGATGCTTAGTTTGTGTAATACATTATTGCTTCGAAATGTTATCTGCTGGCATTTTGTTTGTAAGGAATCTGGATAAAGGGATTTCTTGTGTTAACATGATTTATACTTGATAAACCTTCTTTATAACAAAAACCCCTCAGGTAATGAAAAACGTGGTTTAACGATAATCTATTGTTTTGTGACTATCTTTAAAGTACGCTAGGGGGATCCGTTCATTAGTTAGCTGCTACCCGCGGTTTTGGCCGCGTGGACCCAAGTCTATTGCTAAAATAAAAGTAGTCTAAGTTACTCCCTATAACATCCCGTCAAAATCGGTGCAGTCGTTTCGAAGATTACCTTGAACAAACAAACAGACAGACAAACATTCTTAAAATGGTTTTTTGTTAGAAGTTTACCATTTATGCTTTCATAAGCATTTAGTAAAAAGCTGTTCTTTTGACATAACAAACAAATACTTCAATTTTATTTATTTTAATAGAAGACTAGCCGAAAGGGCAAGCTTGTATTGTATAATGTAGATATACTAGTGTCAGCTTTTAATGTTTTCCCAACTATACTTATTTTAGTTTGCCCAGTAAACTCGAGCAGGTTTTGTCTGACCTACTTTTCAGGAGACTTACCTAATATATTTTAATAAACCCGTGTGTCTTAGAAAAAGAATATAATCCCGGTATATTCTTACTCCAAATTATTCCCGTTACACAGTAGAATGTTTTTAATATCACAAACACAAACGGTCCGATTGAAAGTTGGTGGAGCGAGTTGTAATATCCGGTAGGAGCGAGCTCTGATTTTCAGTATAAATTTCTAGATGCATATTTTCAAAATGTTCCAAGTTATTAAATTAGAGTAGCTAAGTAAGCTTTTTAACTCGAAAATTCAGGGCAAACTAAATCATCCATATTAAAAAAGTTAAGGTAATGTGTATTATACTTTTATAAGTTTTGGTAATCGAGGGAGTATTCGAATTTAAATGTAAAAATGTATCTTAGACACTTTCTAGTGTTGCAATGCCTTGTTTACTGTATTTATTTTAATTTCCAAGATTATATTTACACAATGGCAGGTACTTAATGTTATTTTGTTTTTTATTTTTAATATGCAGCTTATAATATAGTTAGTCTATTTAACTCTACGACTTGCCAAAATAACATGAAATCTAATTAGAGAAGAGCTCTCAACATTCTCTTCAGTTTGTGAATACCTGAAAGTTCTAAGAACTTATTCACGATAATTCGCTGGGGCGTATTCAGAGGTGACAGACCGAGAAATGTGACTTGAATGGGATACTTTAATTAAAGTGACACTTTAGAAAAGTCGTTTTGATAGTCGGAGTCTTATAGTATAATAGACTTGAAAATATTTACCGTATATGAATACCATAAATAAGGATTCAGAATGATTCGAGTAGATTCGCTACTAAAAGCCACATTACCTTTTTTTTAAACGACTTGGGTTATACTTATGACCCTTAATTTGAGATCGTAAATAATGTTCAACATTTAAGGCATTTTAGGTTTAAAAGTTTGTCGACTTCGCTGGGAAAGTAGCAAAAGTAATATCATATATAAAAGGTCGTAAAGTTAGTGAAAACAAATCCATTTGACTTTCACAGCGGTCTCATATAACACAAACTGTAATTGTGCTGAAATAACACTTAGAACTTTATAGGTATTCAAGAAATATAGTAAACTAACGTTAATGATAACAGCTGTAATAAAATCTATCTTGATACTGACTTATTCCTATACTAACGTTTGCTCCCAACTTTGCATACATTTGCTTGGAAATTGAGTAAAAATGTGTAATACGTTTTCTTGCAAGAGTAGAATGATATCATCTCATTTGGTATGCGAATCTTAGATTAAAAGAGGAAGCCACTTCATATTTTCGTTCAATATTTTTAAGCGATGAGAGAGAGAGCGAGAACAGAATATCTGCACAGTAATCTGAATGAAGATTTATATTTGAACCACCACATTTTCTGTGCTTTCAGTGCACAAAGTATACAATGAAAACCATACAATCTAAAAACGAAAATTTTTACCCTCCGTTGTCCATTTTGTTACTCCGTTAAAAAAATATTATTATATAATTTTCCTTCGTGCAAAAAATGAAATTACCTACTAGTATAGTTCCTCATCAGCATCAGCTGTTGTGTTGTGTTTTTAACCGACTTCTTAAATAAAAAAAGAGGAGGTTCTCAATTCGTTTTATATTTTTTTATGTATGTTCATCGATATTTTCGTCAATTGTGGACCGATTTTGTAACATCTTTTTTCATTTGGTAGAGAAATCGTTTGCGGTAGACCCATATAAATTGTATTAACTTTGCGTGGGTAGTTTTTGAGTTAGCTTCAATAATACGTCTTTATCCATTAAGTGTATGTTGATGATGTTATAATAACTTTCTGTCACTGTTATTTACATAGCAGGTGTGTATTGGAAGAAAAACGAAAATACAAAATGAAAGACAGACTTCCGAAATTAAAGTAATTTTTCACTTTATAGTGTGTTTTTGGAAGTCAGTTTTTTGTGCACTATTTTTATCAGGAAATAATCTCAATCATTTGATGTCATAGAAACGACCTTCAAACTTCTTTTCCGTCAATAATTTATCAAATTGTAAGAAAGCTTGAAATAATTGAAACACGTGTGTGTAAGTATAAAACTACAGTTTTTGTGTCGTCGTTTTCACAGTACCTATTAATAGTTGCATTACTTTTGCGCCCTCGAAAGTATTGTTTATTTCGCTTTTGATTTACTTAATGAAGATAATGATTAATCAAGAATTAAAATTTTGATTTTATGTCAAGGATGGCTGAAGACTAATGTATGATTTTTAAATTTCTTGATATGGTTTGCTAAGTAATAGGAAAAAATTAAACACAGTTTTTTTTTTTTTTTGAAAATATTTTTTTTTTAAAACCTTTAAAAAAAAAAAAAAACAATATTTTTTTTCTGCTGTATTTTGTATCGAAGTTGCAAAAGGTCCATATAACGATGTTGATGTTATTTTCTAATATTCAAAATCAAAAGTAATTTCTTGAAAAAAAATTATCGAACGTCAGTCGCGCGTCATTTTTCTGAAAGCTTGTTGCGAATATTTGTAATTTTCCATAAATACTTAATTAATTACTTATTTGAAAACGCCCTTTCAGCAAGACAAAGAACTCGATTTTTCAAATAACAAATAATTTGGTTAAAATTGATCAAAATCTGTCGATTTCGTGCACGGCCTCTTAAAAGTTGGTATTCGATTTTGTGTTACGTAGACTGCAGCCCAACTGTCAATTTACAGTTGATGTGCAGTGGGGAATTTGAGATGCAGTCTTCGTTCTTTTATTTTAGAACTTAGAAGTCTCGGACTCTTGGATGTCTGAATTATCCCACGGGAACGTCCTACTGGGACAAAAACTATCCTATGTTTTAACCCATAGGTCTATCGTGCAACCTTAAAATGTAACAGACAGACAGAGTTACATTCACATTAATAATATTAGTACGGAAGTATGGTTATCTATTTCTGTATCGTAGATTCGTAGACATGCTATTATTTGTGACTCGTCTGCGTTAATGTCTGTTGCCTCAAACTAAGCAACTTTATTATCTGATGAATAGCATCTATCTAGTGGGCAAATTTAACTAGAAAGTTGTGATCGACTAGGAAAGTTCCTATTTTCAGGTATTTCATACAGCAGTAATGCATGTGGCTTGATTAAAATACAACGCTTGGCTGCCCCTTGTGTATACAATACAGCAAACTCAATAATATTCTGTATTTTTTTCCTTTTCGTTTTGATATTAACGATCCCGTAACCTAGAATAGTGACATTAAGTTGTTTTATCATGCTTATAAAGTAGGTAGTCTTAACATAGATTTAATTTTCCCGTCCTGGTTTAAAATTACATTGTAGCTAGAACGTTCCGAGAGATTTTCATAAAAGCAGGTAAAGTATATGTAAAATAATTTGAGTAAGTAGCTCAAATATCTATACTTATAATAAATCTGTAGAGAGGTCAATTCTGTACATGATATATATTTTCAAAATAACTATCAGGGGGTAATTAGTGATCGATACTGATGCCAAAAATGCAATCAGTAAATTTTTTGTCTGTCTGTCTGTCTGTCTGTCTGTCTGTCTGTCTGTCTGTCTGTCTGTATGTTCCTTATAGAAACAAAAACTACTCGACGGATTTTAACGAAACTTGGTACAATTATTCTTCATACTCCTGGGGAGGTTATAGTATACTTTTCATCACGCTACAATCAATAGGAGCAGGGCAGTGAAGGGAAATGTTGGGAAAACGGGAGAAGTTGCTCCATTTTTTAAGCTTCCGTCGCGTGTGAAGCCTTAATGGTTAAAGCTACATAGAAATCATTTATGACGGAAATGTTCTACATAAAATTATCTAAAAAATATCCTACAACAGCATATGTCTATCCTTTATGGTTGACTCACAATAACACGTATAACTCCCGATAGCTTAGCAGTTCGGAGCTTTCTGATTATATTTGTTTACTCTTACGTTTATAATACTCTCACTCATCCCTAATTAAAAAAAGTTAATATTATTACCTATTCAATAAAAAAAGAATCATAGTAATCGGTATAGAAACACCAAACTTATACATGAAATACGCTAATAAGCCATCGCGCCGTCGCGCGTGAATACTGAATCATGCCATAAGGATTATTTTTGTGTAACGGTTGCCGCGCTCGACGCGGGTCGTGGCGGCAGTGTATAAAAAGGCGGGAGGTCCGAGCGCGAGCTTCATCATTCAATATTTGGCTGTTGATTTGTTTAGAGTGTTCGACCTTATTGACAGACAATAATTGATATTAACAAACCATGCTTATCAGCGCGACTTTTAGTCTTTAAATAGTTACTTATAGTTTATTTGAATTTCTTTTGTTGTTATTTTATAAAATAGGTATTAGTTGTTTTGGTAGTGTTTAAATATTCGTTCAAATTACAAATTATTAATAGTTTGCATTTTATTTCTTTTTAGGTGAAGTAGAAGTAGTACGCATAGATTTTTAGATACCGATAGGTAAGTTTTGGCTAATTTATGTTCAATTTTATTTTTGTATTAAGTAGGTAAAAGCGTAGATACTTTTAATTATAGTAGTTATAGGTATTTATTTTTAAGTGAAGTAGGTAGGTATAGGTAGGGAACTCGGCTAAAAGTAACCCAGTTGCAACAAAATGTAATCGAGGCTCAAACTTTAACAGGCTGCGGTGCAGGAGAGACCGTCTTTATTCTCAGAATTCCCATAATACCAAATAATTTTCCATTCCAATTTAAAAGAACGCAATTCCCAGTATCGGTGTGTTATGCAATGACAATTAATAAGGCTCAAGGGTAGACTTTTCGTGTTGCTGGAGTAGATCTCGGTGTCAGTTGTTTCTCGCATGGTCAGTTATATGTCGCTCTTTCCCGGGTTAGCAGTTCTAGAAATCTTTATGTTCACGTGCCGGACGGGTCAACTTTCAACATAGTTTACCCGGAAGCTTTGCGCTGAAGTATTTTCGTTCTATATGTACTTAAGCCTCATGTGAAAGTGATCTAAACAATATAACTAATACACATACAAGGAGTTACACGCTGACGGAGTCGCGGGCACAGCTATTAATAATAATATTCTGCGGTTCCTTATTGCGATATTTTTCAACAGTATTGTGGATTGACATATTATATTTCCCTACTAAAATACGAAAGTTAATCTGTCTGTTACATCAAAACCACTGAACCGTGAGGAAGGACATATGGTACTTTTTTACGAAAAACGACGGAAACGCGGACGAAGTCGCGGGCAAAATCTAGTTAATTAATAAAATTCTTGAAATCCACAAAAGTTATCAAGAAAATAAATTAGGAGATACCAACCATGTTTAGGGAATAAATGGGCACTGAATCTGAAATGCAGTGACATTAACCCTAACCGCAGTCACTTTGCCTAGCTACATTATGTGTATATTATGTACTGTCTCCAGCCTGCAAAGCCCTTAGCAGACCCATTACTTGTAGTTACATATGGCCCGGGTCTACCACTGGACATTTACGGGCTTCTGTGCAATTGTCCTATTTTAGAGCTGACTAAATAGTGCACAGGTGTATTGTATGTGAACTAAAATGTCATGTATGTTATTGAAATAACCCCCACTTGTAGTGGAGGCTTGTGGCTAAATAATAACAGCTGCATAGGTCGATCGAAGGGTAAGCTTGCCGAGGTCGATCCGGGGATCGGTGATCGACCGGAGACCGCATGAGTGTCGGTAGGTAAAGGATTACATACCGAGACTCCTCTGGTCTTCGGAAAGCACGTTAGGCACTTGGTCCCGGCTGTCATTCGAAAGATCTTTGACAGTTGTTACGGGTACTAGAGTTACAGGTACTAGAGTTACAGGTACTAGAGTTACAGGTACTAGAGTTACAGGAACTAGAGTTACAGGTACTAGAGTTACAGGAACTAGAGTTACAGGTACTAGAGTTACAGGTACTAGAGCTACAGGTACTTACGGGTAGTCAGAAGCCCGAAAGTCTGGCAACTAGTCCTACCATGGGGTGGGTTATGGAGTCAAATATGCAGTCGCTCCGTGTAAAATACTGCCACTTAGCTGCGCATTCGGGTAGACTGAAAGCCGGCCCTATCATAGTTGGGAAAAAGCTTAGCATATTGCGTGGTGGGGGTCACCCTAGGAAGTATACTCCGCTACCATCTTGCTGACTTGCAAACTTTTTTTTCACGGCATAAACTTAGGCCGTCCAGATATGCAAAAACTTTGTAAAAACCTCCATGTATTACTTATCAGGTTTCTAGAACTCTTATCGAGAATCAACATCGACATAACGAAATATTCCTGACAAATCCATACATATTTGAGTGACATATTCTCATTGCTGTTTATCTGAACATGTCTTCTACAACAATAGTAAGCATTTCTATGACCATCTACAAAGATCTGTATACACTGGTATTGTAACATGTTTTCGTCTGAGATTCGAATAGCGAAGAGAGGCGGGGGAGGTCAGGTAAGATTGGCGATAGCCATTTCTTTATTTTGGTAGCACGAAGTAGTTCGGAAGAATACTACCCACGCACTATGTCGTAACCTTATTTGCCCATTATAGTTTGTCGAACCCAAACAAGCTAGAACGCCCAAACATAGTCCCGTATTGTATTGTGATATGCAATTATCATTCTGTATACTTTTATCGAATTCATTATTCATGTTTCGTTCACAATACACTGGCTTTTGTCCGCGACTTCTCTCGGTTTTGCGGTGCCCCATAATACGGTTTTATGTTCTTAATGTTTTCCCTTTTTTTTTATTTATTTACAGGTTCGCTGGAGGGTTATACGGAATTCAAAGGAGAATAATTATATTTCAACAAGGAATTTCCGTTATACGGCACGTACTTTTAGGGACGGTTAGGGAAATTCATTTCGACGATGCACGTATATTTTCTGTTGGGTGAAGAAATCACCTATATTTTTCTATTTGTTGAACGATTCTTCACTCCCATTGAGAGAGAAATATCCAATGTCTGGAAAATCTAGACTGGATATTATTACTAATGGTAGAAACCACTTTCTTCTAGATACGTCTTATATATTTCTTATATCAGTCAATGTATTCTATACAGCGTGTATCAGAAATATGTGGTCATATTTAATCGTGTGACCATCAAACTGGACAACTTTCTGCATGGGACCAACACCGTATTCGCAAAAAAAATATCTCCTGCTCCATACAAAACTTCAATAACTACTCGACCCAAATGTATGGGACAACTGATATTTTTTTCGGATATTATTATATTAATACGTGAAGCAAAAACTTTGTACCCCTTTTTACGAAAATTACGCGGACGGAGGAGTATAAAATTTGGCACAGTTAAAGTTTATATGGAGGAGTGCAGAAAGCTAATATTTTATATAATATACATTAGAAATAAATTAAATTAATAAAAAAACATTACACACACTATCATGCGTTTGACAGCGTTTGACACAAGATGGCTACCTTAGAATCATGTCATTTAAATGAATTATGGTCGAATTTCGACCTCTGCGCGACCACTAGTATAATTCATTAGATGTTGTCTTTAAGGGTATGGTACAGACCATACCCTTAAATTGGACCACACCTTTCTGATACACGCTGTATATAGCTTGAAGTGAGCTGTCATTTCACCTGATGCTAGGGATTGTCACCATTGACAGCTCACTTCAACAAAATGTTCACTGAGAGATTATTACAGAAAAAACGGCAGATTTATTTCTTTCTCTGTATTTGTACCTACTTGCAATATTCTTACCCTTGCCGTAACTGTTTTACGTAAAACAGACTTTCATTGCTTATCGGTTCCCTTTGGTCTACTTAACATTCATAGTATTAGGAAAGCAAACAGTATAACTGCAAACATGATCTTTTATTTACATGTCGGGACAAATAAACAGCTAAGGAAAACTAGGGAGCGACTCACTATACCGTTTTTGCATATAAGAAGTAACAGCACTATTACTGTGTACCTACGCAGGTAAAGTGGACGTAGTTAAACAGAAAGGATCCAACCCACACAGAGTTAGTTTTGAGATATTCAAGTTTTAAGATCAGATCGTGTTATGTGATTGTATGACCTGCCATACATACGGGTTGGTAATGTATGGTCATAATGACATGATGCGTGGGATTGTTTTTGTGATATTAAAGTTTTGACTACAAAGAGTGTTTTGGTATACATAACTCATTTTCGCCCTTAGTGTGGGTTGGATCCTTTCTGCTTAACTACGTCCAAGTTAGGTATCTTTCTTTAGTGTTTTGCCTACAAAGACTACTCTGAAGTTTTGTCTAAGCTTTGGGTTAAATAGTAAATCCCTTAATACCTTATATAGGTCACCCTAAGATTTTGAGAGTCCTTAGTTTATAATGTATCGGTATTATTTCCGTTAGACTATAAACTGTCGAAAAATTGTGAACTATGTAGGTGAAATGGGTTGGGTTGGGTTAGAACTGTGACCAACCGCGTGCGAGCCTAGCGAGCGAAGCGTGCGTTGCCGCGGCAACGGCCGGCGAGCGTTTCTTCCAAGTTGCTCGTAGCTAGGCAAGTCGTAGGCTATTTAGTATCAGCGCAAGGTTCATTACGTCGCAAGCAAGTTCGAAACCAGTTCACAATTTGTTGATTTCCCATGGATAGATTATAAACTATTAAAAAATAAATGGTTTGTTGCAGTTCACAATTATTGGATATTTTATTCTCACGAAAATAATAAAGATAGATTATAAACTAACGAAGTTCATAATTATACGGTGACATATATCTAGGGGACTTACTATTTAAGGCGCTACCCTGACCAAATAACCTTGAGCATTCGTGGTACACTAACTCTGCGTAAGAGTTACTTAGCGAGTACGCTCAGATTTTAGAATAAAATCTTTATAAAATCAAATTTTCGTGTTTTGAAAAAAATTAAACTAGCGAAATGTTCTTTATTAAATTACCTATCCATTAGTTTAGGAAGCAAATCAAAATAATGGTTATTTTAGGAGGAGATGCATGTTATGTGGCTGTGCATGTGGCTTTTTTGTGGCCCTTTAATTAAATATTATGCCGCTTAAAAAAAAACTACCATTTTGGAGTCAAGATCATGTAGAAATTTAATGTATTTTTTATTAGTTGCTAGTTCTTTTAGATAAAGAGAAGTTGGCTCCCAAAAACAGCCAAAAAAACGGCTACCGCTGTGTTTCGCACGGGAACGCGCCTTAACCCAAAGCTTTTAAAATACCTTCCCTATACTAACGACAAACAAGAAACAGATATTTTTAGAAATATTTTAAAGAAAGACTTTGTTTTTATGTACCACCGAAAATTATAACAGAAGAGAACTTGACTTTATTATGATAATTTATGTATTCAAATAAAATAAACTAAAACGCGTAGGCGCCGGCGCCGCCTCATCAATGTCGCTTAGTAGCACAACGCTCCTTAAGGCGACGATAACCGACTTTTAATGATCACGTCTAAACGAGTAGTTTTAATGATTTGGAAAAAACATTACATTAAATTAGAGAATTTTATTAATAACTTAATATATGAATATTTTAGATTATGTTTATATTACCTAGTGAAATTCATTTGTAAAGTTATGTCTAACGCGGATAAAAAACTGAGAAACATTCAAAAACTTTATCTTTAAGTATATGTGTTTTATTAAAATACCTTTTGATTTATGTATAATAAATTAATAATGCGTCTAATTGGGGACAGCGTTCCTTGATGGGCGAGTTCTATTACTGACTGGACGTACGACGCGTTGCGTGAGCTCAGTACAGAACACGCAAGCTAACCACTCAAGGCCACTGGCATTTAAAGGCGTCTTAAGAATAGGTAGGTAAGTTGTCCTTAAAAATATAAGAAGCATAAATTTATATTTCAACAGGCTTAGGTATATCTGTGGATCCATTCTGTAAACATCTCACCGTGAAGAGTGAGGTGAAGTGAGCATGAAGTGAGCTGTTCATAGTGTCAATCCCTAGCAGGTGGTTAGGTGCAATGACAGCTCACATCAAGCTCACTTCACCCAAATTATCACGGTGAGATGTTTACAGAATAGCACGTCTGTTATACTTTTAGAATAATTATTTGTCAGCACGGTTAGTGACGCAGGGAGATTCAGTAGAGCATGTCTGAATTCTATGACTGTTTATAGCTTTTATTATTACTTACTTCCTATTAGACATGAACTAGTTATATGTTACTCATTATTCCTAGAAGCAGGTTAGGTGAACGGATTACTCACTTTATTTCGTGGATATCAAAGTATATAGATGGTCTGTAGATAGATACAACAACTGTTCAAGGAGGTTTTTTTCAATCAATGCCTCCTTACTACGCTTCTTTTATCTTTATTTTTTACCTATTCTTTATTCAGATGGTTTAGACTACCTTCTACCAGCGGCGTCACCCGCGTGGAAGTCGGAAATTATCCCACAGGAACGTACTCATCATTCATCATCATTTCACAGCCGAAAGACGTCCACTGCTGGACATAGGCATCCCCCAAATGGGGGTTTGCCATAATCGCCACGCTTGGCAGGCGGGTTGGCGATCGCAGTATGACGTTAAAATGTGTACAGAACGCTGCTTCCCATTCTCTAGTGAGTCCCTGAGTGGTCTTTTACGACATCCACGGGAAGAAATAGGGTAGTGCTATTATTTACATACCAAATGCCAATTTGTTGTGCCAATTTATATACTGAATAATTTTTTTTTATTTACGTCCGGCACCACACAGAACCGTCTGGCAAGGGAACGTACTACCGGGATTAAAAGTATCCTATGTGTAAATTCAGGTTATAAACTAAATGTGTGCCAAATTTCATCCACATCCATTTAGCCTTTTTTGCGTGATTGAGTAACAAACATCCAAGCATACAAACATACTAACATTCACATTTATAATCCTAACTAATATTATAATTGCGAAAGTGAGTTTGTTTGTTGATTTGTTTGTTTGTTTGTTACGCTTTCACGCTAAAACGGCTGAAAGGATTTAGATGAAATTTGGCACATGGGTAGACCATGACCTGGAGTAGGTAGGACATAGGCTACTTTTCATCTTGGATCGCAGACGAAGTCGCGGGCAACAGCTAGTATAACATATCGCACACCTAGATAAAGAGTAGCACAACTCAAAATATCTCTTTTTTTCAGGAACAGCAAAAAACGGATTATTGCTGTTAATTAATCCGTTTTTTGCTGTTCCTAAAAAAAAGAGATATTTTGAGTTGTGCTACTCTTTATCTAGGTGTGCGATATTATATTTACTATTAAAAGATTCTAGACCTAGAGCCGTTGCATACACAATCCATTTTGTATATTAGAAATTATGTTGATTTCTAGATTGCAACTTTAATTGATGTAGTTTTTATTTAAATATAGGTACTCGTATTATATCGAGCAATTTTCGCTGAAGTTAAAGTGTGTGTAACATTATGTATTAGAAAATTAATCCAACTAAATGCATCAATAGATAAACAAAGATATTTAAAAGCTAAAAAAAACTAGTTATAGGTCATTGACTTATCAGGTCAAAAACCGGTCACTATTGATAGACTCATCTTAATATGACTAATTTATGAATAAAAGAATGCATCATTTATCGGGCTCAATAAATGTTTTACGTCTAGGAACTAGTTTTCAAAACATGACGTCATTCCTACATGATAGACTTATCAGAAGCTAGTCAGCCTCTATAAAAACTATCGGTTTTACGAGATGATGACGAGTTCAATATTAATACTCGTTTGTTTTTGTCCCACTGCTGGGCAAAGGTCTCCCCCACAGCTTTCCACTCTTCCGTATGTGTTGCCTTCTCCAGCCAATCCCCCATAAACGGCTCTAATAGCCGATTCCTATAATTTACAGACCGTTATTGGTTCATATTAAAAAAATGGTATCTTTATCAATAATGAAGCAAAGACCTCATAGCTTTGCACAGAAGACTCTCCCATAAGTAAGTAGCTATCACAGGTAAAATTAGCTTACGTATCTATTTATATGCAGTTATAGAAAATTACTCGAAAAATAACATACAATTGCAAAAACGAGTAGAAACTATTTTCGTGGTATACGAGTAGGTAAGCTAATGAACCGTGATCACAGATACTGTATGTACTAGGGCTAAAAGTTTCCTTTCTAGCTTAACAAATTTCTCACGAATTCTATTAATAATATTCTGAAATAAAAATAGATATAAGCACAAGTTTAAAACATCTCATGACTCAACCCTCAACTTAATATGGACCCAATCGTCTATAGCAAGCAAAACATCACCCGCTTCCCGAACACTCTCATCACAATGATCATTTACCGAAAATTATGAAAGAAGATGAAAATCGGTTTTTATTTCAATATCCTTACCCTTATTAAGGATGAGGAGAAAAACGTCAGATATTCCAATATAGCATAAAGATCCTTTGGAATTGATTGAAACCATTGTAGACGGAACAGGAAAAATATTAAAGTTCAGGTTTATAAACAAGATGTCAACAAAACAGATAAGTAATCAGAAGGCCAATTCTCGTACTTAAGACGCTGCCAAGAGCTAAACCGCGGTCACTTTCAGACTGCATAGAAAAGAAAAAGAAATGCGATGACACACACTTGTAATTTATTGCAAAATATGAAACCTATCTATTTACACTAAAATGAGTCGAGTAAGTAATTTAGAATAAAAAAACTTTTTACAAAAAAAAAGTACAACCGACTTCCACAAAAAAACACTACAAAGTGAAAAATAACTTTAATTTCGGAAGTCGGTGTCTTTAGTTTTGAATTTTCACTTTTTACCACCGACTTCCGAAATTAAAGTTATTTTTCACTTTGTAGTGTTTTTTTGTGGAAGTCGGTTGTACTTTTTTTTTGTAAAAAGTTTTTATTTTTCACTTTTTAGTTGTGGTACCTACCCCACACAAATTGGAATACCACTACACTGCTATGTAAAAAACAGTGAAAGGAAGTTATCATCATGTCATACCCTTTCATACAAAAAAAACCAGCTAACCAGCCAGTTTTGTTCATGTAACCGAATATCTCATCAGAACAAAACGTTGTAAGTGCCCTTGAACATTTTTTTTTTCGAAATAGTTTTTATAACCTTTGTAGTGAGTACAGGCGTGATAATATGTTGTGTGATGGCGTAAACAATGCTTAGATATGCTATAGCAACAATTGCGGTTAATCTGCTGTTATTTATTGAAGAGTTCCCCCGATTTCTACAAGATCCCATCATCAGATATTGAAATGGTGATAATGGGACCACACGGGAAGCACAAGCTTTCAAATAAAAAAAGAATCATGAAAATCGGTTCACTCAGTCGCAGAACCTCCTCCTTTTTTTGAAGTCGGTTAAAAAACAACCAAGTTCTGCATTCAATAATGACGTTCTTGTTATTAATTAAATACCAACGTACGTTGATATTTAATACATATATTTTGGATTGGAACTCAAGTTCAAAGATTAGTTTACTGTTAAATCGTATCGTATTTTTTTTTTTCAAAACGTTTTTCTGTAACACCCAAGTTTTGAGATATAAGTTTAAGTTATTTTTTTCGTCTTTCACAATCTATATTTAGATTTCGTTTTTTTTTTAAGACAAGCCTACTTTGCGACAAGCCACAAGAACATTTGCCTTTCTTCAGCCCCTTAAAAACATTCAAAATTTGACCATCAATGTCAAAAACTAGTCAAAAACGTAGGTAAACTAAAGATTTTTTGAGAGATTGAGACTCAGATTCGAATGCGAACGTTTTTCAAATTACGGGAATTGCCCCTCACGGCACATCAATTGTTACTCCTTCCAACAATAGGTACCCAAACAGTGTACAGTCTTTGAAATTGTTATCCTGAGTCTGTTTTATGTTTGAAATACTATTTGGTTTGTAAAGTGAGGGAAATTAGTAAGTAAAGTAACAACCTACTTAAATTATCCATATATTTAAAATCGACTGCCTCGTTGGCCTAGTAGTCGCAAGTGCTACTGCTGAGCATGAGGTTCTGAGTTCGATTCCCCGGGTCGGGCAAAGTGTTATTGGGTTTTTCTACCAGGATGGCAATAGGCTCGCCCTCTATTACATGGGACTTAAATATAACTGGTGAACATGTGAACGAATACTTCGACGCCTAAGTGTCCGTTTGTTTTTTGTATTTATTTGTATAGTTAGTTAGTCATTGTATTTAGTACCTAGTGTAAATAGTTATTTGTGTACTGTAATACATTTTAAGGTCAACAAAATAAATTAATAAAAAAACTGGTGAAAGTTGGGTATACAATAGGGTACTTACCTACACCTCTGCCTAACGCTCCGTGGATTACAGGCGTGATGTTATTTTATGTTACGTTTTTTTAAAATCAACACCGTCATTCAATGACGGTTGTATGAAATGGCTATAACACGGCAAGTTGACATATGATGTCAGTTCGATAAACAATTCATTTCATTGAGTGTAAGTAGACCCAAAAATAAAAAAATACAATTATTCCAAATTTCTTAGCTTTTTAATTATTTTTTTTTATAGGCTTAAAGAATTTATTCTCATAAGAACAATATATAGGTTCACTTACAATGAGATACAAAGTAATTGCTTAAATCTAAATGAAATACATTTTGCCTCAGGTGCGTGCTGGTGAAGTTATACAAACAAATATTAGGTAGGTAAGAAGTTGCTAACATTAATTGATAGGTATGCGGTAATTTGTATACTGTACTTAAAATGTAAATCCGCCTTAATAGCATTAGAATACTTAATAAAGATACGATCCAAATCCGTACGTTTTCAAGGGGCTTATGTACCTACCTAATTCAGGCCAGGAAAATATATTAGGTACACGCATAGCCGGAAATTCCGTAAATTCAGGGAGGAAGCGTCAATAATTCAAAAACTTTTGAATTAAACGCTAATCTGGATTTTTTTAATCTTTTGATTGTTCTTTTGTTTTGTGACCGCAACAGAATGATTTATTATTTTCATTATTACACCTTTGTAATAAAACAATAAATCACCATAAAAGGCTTCAATAATGGTTTCGAGATTAGTCATATTTTTCCTTGTAATATATAATAACTATTATTAATAATGAATGAATGCGTAATTTAGCCATGGAAAACTCGGATTCCCTGTGTCGTGGAATACCATTGATTAATCTGCACCACAGTATAATGAAGTAACAATTTTATGTCTCGGCAGTGAACTTGAAATAATTACCTACGGCGGCTCGGTAGATAAACCTGACGCGTCCGTGCGTAACTGCCGCGCTACTGTTCGTACTTAAAAAGCAAAACTGCAAAAAGGAATGATGTCAGAAAACAAATAAACATGGCATCAAATTCTTCTAAAACGATATGGAAAATAGTTAATAGACAGCGCAATGCTACTAAGGAAATAAATAATGAAACTATTACACTAAAAATTGATAACGCAGCTACTAATAATGCTCTAGAAGTGGCAAAAATATTTTCCAAAAGGTTTGACAACATGGTCCACTTAGAGGCTTGTGACAAACAATTGGCAATGGTATTCTTAACTGAAGGTGTTAGTCGTGTTGAATATAAAATGAATTTTGATATTGTCACACCTAGAGAAATTTTCAATTTGGTAAATAAAATGATCAACAAGCCTTCTCCGGGTTATGATGAAATTCCCTTAACAATAATCAAGGAGAATATAGACTTGTTAGCAACTCCGTTAGCATCATTTTATAACGAGTGCATCGAGAAAAGCCTGTTTCCTGATCAGCTTAAAATAGCAAGAGTGATACCGGTTTTCAAAAAGGGATCAAAGACGGAACCTGGAAACTACAGACCTATTTCTCTCTTGCCTGTATTATCAAAAATATTTGAAAAAATAATAAAGGATAGGCTTATAAAGCATTTAAAGATGTATGGTATAATAAATGATCAACAGTTCGGCTACCAAACATCACTAGGAACCTCCGATGCTATTGAGGCATTAATAGACAATATTATTTGTAACTTAAATAATAAACTAAAAGTAGCTGGTATCTTTCTAGACCTCAGTTCCGCCTTCGACACAGTGGACCATGGTATTCTCCTGGCCAAATTAGAACATTATGGTGTAAGAGAGAATGTTTTGGAACTACTTGGCTCTTATCTGCATAACCGACGGCAGTATGTAGAGATAAAATCCGTAATAGATGGAGAAGAAAAAACTTATAGATCTAATCTAGCTACTGTGTGCCGTGGTGTTCCCCAGGGATCCGTTCTTGGTCCAATCTTTTTTATTATATTCCTGAATGATTTAGTTGAGTACATCAAAAAACGTATCAATGACGCACAACTAATTATCTTTGCTGACGATACAAATGCAATAGTTTCGGCAGACAATACACTAGAATTGGAATGTAAGATCAATGCTCTTTTGAAAGCTTTCGAAATCTGGTTTAGCACAAATAATCTTAAACTTAATGTAAGTAAAACAAAATGTGTCTTATTTAAGCCCACTGTACGGAATGACAATAAGTTGGACATTGTTTCTTGTGAAAACAGTGTGGAAATAGTTGATAGTGTCAAGTTCCTGGGTGTACACATTGATACATTATTAAATTGGAAGGTTGAGACATTAGCTTTGACTAAATCAGTTAGCTCGGCATGTTACGCTATCCGAACTCTGAGAGAAGTTTTAACGTTGCCTCAACTTAGAAGTGTGTACTTTGCTTTGGTAGAATCCAAGCTCAGATACAGCATCGAATTTTGGGGCAACAGTTACAAGTACAATGTTCAAATGGCATTTGTCATTCAAAAAAGAGCTCTTAGGACAATGCTCCGCATGAAACAGACGGAATCATGTAGAGAGTATTTCATAAGACTAAATATTTTAACAGTGCCATGCCTCTATATATTGGTTTTACTGACTAGCTTTGTTAAAAACTTGAACAAAATTGAGACCGATGAGCAGAGAATTACTAGAGCTAGTACACGTAGGAAAGATGTGCCCAACAACATTCAACCGAAATTGCAAGTTGTGCATCACAGCCCACGATATCAATCAGTAATTTTATACAATAAGTTGCCCATAGAATTGAAAAGTATTTACAGTGTCAACTTATTTAAAAATAAATTGAGGGGCCATTTATTGAGGAAAGGCTATTATGGTATCAATGAATTCATGGAAGACATTTGACATTGTAATATTATTGTAAAGTTGTATTTGATATAATTTAATTTGACATTTATTATTTATAATCTTATTGTATTTGAATTCTCAATTGACTATTAGTGTTTTTATTTATTGACATTTCTAAATATTTTAATCTGATTTAATTATAATGTTTTATGTTATGTAATTTTAATCTGATTTCACTGTAATTTTTTATATTTTGTTATTATTGTAATTTTAATGTAATTTAATTGCCATGTACTGTTTTATATTTTCAACGTTTTTGATGTATTTTAATGAATTTTGATCCATATTAATTGTTATTTTTAATTTAATTTCATTGCAATTTGTTATTTTTATATTATTTTCAACACAATGTTTCCATATTGTTATGAAATAAATGACTTATGACTTATGACTTGATATACACGACGATTTCGTAGCGCGTCTTTTCGGTCGTTTTCTACGAAGACATAATACTGTTACTTATATATACTGTGCCTGCGCCTGTTCTTACTTACTGACCAATGTGTAAACTAGAACCTGTTGGCCTAATCGCAGCCACTGTTGTTTTGCAATAGATACATATTTATTTTGTACTAGCTTCCTCAGCGGCTTCGCTCGCTTAGTGATAATATAGCATTCTACTGGTGTCTATTTTTTTTATCGGTCCAGTAGTGTTTGAGTTTACTCATTACAAACAAAAATACAAATCTTTTCTCTTTTTAATAGTAGCGTAAAAGTTTAGATAATAATATATTTTTGTCTTGCAAAAATATATTTTTGCGTCATAAAACACACAGAAACACACTTTCTAAATCGAGTTGTTTCATTTATTATTTTCTTCATATTTACAGCTATAAACAAAAGCCTTTCAAAAGAAACAAAGTTAATTTATCTTTTCAAAACTTGCAAGCGCTATGAAGTGTCCACATGGGAGCGACCAACCCTTCACTGCTCGTTCACTTTTGTTATTTTTAAACTTTATGGCTTCACTTGAGAACAACTAACGCACTTCATCTATTATTTTAAAAGATTCCTGGCCTTAAGTGATCGTTATTAATATTCTTGTTAACCCCTCTACAAAGCCGAGGGTTCTGCTAAGAACGGGTTCAAACTATTGAGTTCACTCCTCTAAACTATTGAGTTTAGGATTTGGGAGGTGAGCTATGCTTGCAGTGCAGCTTGGAACTCAGATCGTTTAGATCTTTAGGAGTTTGCTTCGGTGGCAGCAATTATAATACAGGTGTGGCAGTAATTTTTATTCTGTTTACTTTATTATTTAATATACATAGATATTATACTATAGGTACGATGTAAAATGTGAGATATGTACCTAGGAGTGAAGTCAGAACAATATAAAAACAGTAATTAAGTTCTTTAACCACATTTTTCAACTTTTCTGCAAAACCAAATTATATTAGCCCGAAAATAAAAAAAATCTTTTACCCGACTACGGTGAAGCAAAAAGGAGGGTTATGCTTTTGACCGGTATGTATGTATGTATGTTCATCTGTTACCTCATAACTTCTAAACAACTGATTATAATTTGACAAATGAGGTATCGTTGGAAGCGTCTGGATCGTCCGCTGGCAATATGGCGCCCTCTAAAGGACATGTATTTTGAAAGTTTGAAAGTTTTATTTATTTATTATAACATGTTGGGTATCAAATGAAAGGGCTCGACGGGCACATTTCAAAAATATATAAGTATATTATTATAACCCCAAAATAATTTTAATAAAAATAAAAGTTAGTCGTAGTTGTTAATAAATTTTTTCATTAATAATATAGGTACTGTTGCTTCCTATTTTATAAGTTCCAATCAACAGTCTATTCATACAAAACAAATATTGGCAACATTTTGTCACAAGCCCCGGCGATCAGGTAACAAAAAAGCTATCTTCCGGCTTTGTAAGTTGTGCGGTTGAATCAACAGTCAGACACAAAACAGTACACACAGTAGGATTGGCCCAAAGTACCCACTTAATCTCCCTCAGCTAAAGTTGTTAATTTAACCCGACTTATTTTACATAACTCCTCCCACCAATTGCTGAAGGGACCCTGAAGCCTGGGAGCTGTTACGGCCCCTTTATAGTTTCGAAGCAGCGAGCTTAGCCTTTCAGAATTAGCTCGAATTAGTGAACCAAATGACCAGACCGAGGAACTTTCGTACGGAGCCCGCGTTTTCCCACTGTTGACAGGATGAAGCCTACCACAACGTAAACCGCACTAAGAATTTCCTCGGAACTAATATCATCGACGCTTCTCTGGTGCTATCTTGTTAACAAGCGTTGTTCAGCCAGCAATGTACGGTGTATGGTGCGATTATCTCAGAAAAGTGGTTACGTCGGCTCTTGAGACCTTTCGTAGTAGACGCAGAAGTGGAACTACGTAGTGTACGTACGTAAGTCAGTACGGCGGCAACGCTACGACTGTTGATACGTGCTGTGCGTGTAACGACTCTCCGATGCGATGTTTTTCGCGCCGATTTCGAATTTTGAATTAATGTTGTGTATGGCGAATGTTCCTTTAATGTGTTTTAGTTGAACAGTTTGCACTGATATCTGGGAGTTTGAGTGAAAAGTGGTTCAGTGAAGTTTTATTTTCGTATTTTGAAATAACTGAGAACTTGTTGATAACTAGCAATAAAATATTGCTAGAGATTTTCCTTGATTTTTAGGTAAGTGGAAAATGGATGAGAATATTAGTTTTAATAATTTGAATTAATAAGGCACCTACACATCTTACATCAAAAGATATTTAGTCAGCTCCACCTACTACCAAACAATATGGATCGACAAAAACAGCTGTTATAAAATAGCACACACTCGAGATAACATTGAATTAAATATTTATAAAGCCATAAAAAATCATTAACTCTTTCATCTTGAGTTAGAAGAGTCATAAAATTCGAGAGCACCTATAAAAGTCGCTTATCTATGTAAAACATTTTAAAGTAATAAAACGTACTCATTTGGGTAAAAACATGATTCCTATAAACCAAGACTGAACCTGCATGTAACTAAAACTTCTCATAAGGTGCAACGCATCATTAATTTCGACTATAAATTAATTTCATGCTCAGCTCGAAACAGATGCGTGAATGTTCTTAATACCAACAAAAACTAGTTACTAACAAAAACAGTTGATTTTAATTTATAATCGTGCACAATCTAAGACGGCCTTGTACGTCCGAGTATTAAGTCACCAAGTTGAAGAGTGACTCATATACACCCACAAATGGGAATCTTATGCCTTCTCAGTCTACCTAACTAATCTTTGAGATGCTAATTAGCTAAACGCGTTGTACAATAGCTGCAAGAACATGCAGTTGACAATTATTATGTAAGTATATAAACAAATTAATATGTATGTCACTCATTGCCGTTCCTGTTGTGTTTATTTTTTTATCTGAATGTTATAAGGCCGGGTTACAAACGTAATTTAAGTAGGTGATATTGGTAACAATCGCAACATTATTTTTATTGTGTTCAATATAGGTTTTAGGTTATGTATTCTCGTGTGTATGTATATTATTGATTATATACATAGTGGGTATTTAAAGCTAACCTTTTTGCAACACATGTGCAATTTGTACCTATAAGATAAAGATGGTGAAAAATTATGACTAAAAAAGAAAATAATATTCTATTGCTTTAGCGTTTTCACGATTTACAAAAGTTACTTTTCCGTCATGAAAACGATTTTCCTAGTTTTATATAGTAGAAAGTATAACAAACTAATTATGCAGATAAAGACCCCATCTCTTGAAATAATCGCCCTTTACAATAAGGATCTACTGACCTTCAAACCTTTCAGAATTACGGGTATTAAATCAAAGTAAAGGGTATGAAAGTTCACGGAGTTTAAATCCTATTTCGGATCAATCAGAATTTTAATGAGTTTAAATCCTGTTTGACCGCTAATTAAAGTTATAAATATTTTTCTTGACAATGTAGCATACATTTATTTTCTTACCTAAAGAAATATTATTTAGGCTCAATTAAATTTATTTATGCAGATTTTATGAAAGAACTTCAGGTGTTTTTGTTGACGTATAATTGAATTATTGGTCCTGATTGTTATTTTAATGGACAACCCAACACAACGTGCAACAAAACGTAATTCGTACCTAACCCGTAACTGTCATGTCAAGCGAGTATTCGGTGCGATGAAGCGATGCGTATTCAGTAGTATTCAGTGATTTCAGTGATCACCGGTGACGAAAATACCTGCGTCGGGCGCGCCATGTGCATTGTAAGTACAGTCAGCATTATGTATGCGTGACCGTTGCACTTTGCACCGGAACTATCGGTAGTATTAGGATTAACTCGTGTATGTGTGCAGTGCGTGTGCAGTAGAATGTGACTTAAAAAAAGACAGAGAGATTTTGTAATTAGGTTACATTCTCATAAACTTATGAGGGTTGCCGTGATGTTGATCGCAATATACATATTGTTAAGTGCTCATATAAGAGACGACACGTTGCCAACAGCAGCCGTCGGCTCTCGTCGGCGGCAGCCGTAGACCCGTGATGGCGCTGCAGTTGGACGCGTCGGCGGCTGCCGTCGACGCGTCTACGACTGCAGTTGCCTCTGTCGTTGGCAACGTGCCGCTTAAAACTTTCATTATCAAGATTAAATATGATTAATTTGAGTTTGCTTAGCTATTTCGAGCACTTCAAGAGTGACAAATGAGATTTAAGAATCATGCTGTCATAAAACGAAAAACATGTTTAAGAAACATGTGGGTGAATTTGGCTTCATTCCTAAAGCTACAGACTTTTTTCTGGTTCTTAATCTCCGATCTCATTAAACGACGAGAAGACTTGTTGTTACTATTAATTATCTACCGGTACTCAATTAGCAAGCGAAAAAAACAAAAGAGCTACATTTTGATTTTCGTTTACATCAAGATTTACGTTGTTGAGCTGTATCCTCTTACAGAATAAACAGAGACATCTATCACGGGTTCTGGGTCAAAAAATATATTTATGACAGTACTTCTTCAGTGAAAGGCTCACTTTTTACGATATTTTGTATAGAGGTTGAGGCAAGAGTTTCCTTTTTATTTATGTACATTTCAGCAGGGGCAAAGTTTGAGTGGTTTTATGTAATATTTGCATTTCAGCTTTGTGAACTTGACTTCTAAGTTATACAACGTTTTTCTATCCCATTAATACCCTAGAGTTATGGGATATCAAATCCCATATCTTACCCATAACCATGTCGAAGAATTAACTGGCATATGAATTATTTTATATTTTTTTGTTCTTTTCGTTTTCATTTTTCACTTAAAATAATTCCATAAAGCCACGATTATAAAATAAATACGTAAACACCCTTACGTAACATATAAAAAAGGAAAACATTTAATGCTGACGAATTTTGTACATTCAAAAAAAAATATGACGACCTCCCATTTTCTTAGTTTTAAAAATGAATGATTGGTTTGAATGAAAATGATTTACTCGTACTTATCAATGAAACTTAGATAAACACATCGAGAGTCTAGTGTTATGTTATCTTCAAAACAATGGTTATTTTTTTAACCCGTGTTCTAGGACATTTTGTATAATTTTTACAATTAGCATAATATCCTTACGAGTTAAGCAGGGACATCAAAACGAACACGTTGAATACCTGTCTCACCTTGAAAATGAAGTGAACTTGAAGTGAGCTGTCAATAATGCCAATTTCTAGCATCAGTTGGAAGGTCACTTACGTTTTCATGGTGAGTTTTTTAACCGACTTCAAAAAAGGAAAAGAGGTTCTTTGTTCGTCTGCATGTATGTTTTTTTAAATGTGAAACATCTTTCCTCTCGCTTTCCTGCAATCTGTCGCAGTTATTCCGTGAAAAGGACGGAAGTGTGTAACAGGAAGCCGGGAGAAGCGCGCGCTATTTGATTTGACCAATGAACGCGCACTGTTCTAGAGCTGGCCGTCAGATGGTACAACATCTGACATCTTGGATGATAGTACCAACCTCTCCAGAATAGGTTGGTAACATCTGACGGCCAGCTCTAGAACAGTGCGCGTTCATCATATTATGCGACTATTGTAAGGGTTTTTTTTATGTATGTTCATCGATATTTTCGTCAATTGCGGACCGAATTTGTTTTTTTTGTTTTACAGAATGGCATTATTGTTATATTATATAACCCGTCTTTGCATAAACGTATAAGCAAAACAGGCATTAAAGTTTTACCTTCAACTTTGAGTGTGAGCATTTAAAATTAGCAGACATCAAAAGATGCACAAGGTTTGTGCAAATTTTGACCTAGGTTAACTGTTATAGCATTAACATACCTACATAGGTAATCTTATAAATAGTACCTGGGCGACCGAGCTCTGCTCTAGTGAAAATAGAGAATGCTCATTTAATAGTAAAGGATAGTTCATACTAATTCCATGCTGTCATGATAGTAGATACTTACTAATTCCATGCTGCCATGATAATACTTACTAATTCCATGCTGCCATGATAGTAGATACTTACTAATTCCATGCTGCCATGATAGTAGTTACTATTTCCATGCTGCCATGATAGTAGATACTTACTAATTACATGCTACCATGTCATTATTCTAAGGTAGCCATCTTGTTCTAAAATTTGGGCAACAGAGCTCTGCTCGGGTGAAAATACGGAGAACGCGAATTTTCCCAGATATGAGACCTAGCTAGATCGATTTTTCGCCCCCGTAAACCCCTATATTGCAACTTTCATATCGAAATCGTTAGAGCCGTTTTCGAGAACGTGATTACAAATGTATATATATACAAATATTGCTCGTTTAATAGTATAGGATAGATATAGTTAGTTAGGTATCTACAATGTTAATGGATCAATGGAAAATTACAAATGCAGCCATACGAAATACCTTAGGTAGTTAACTATGGAAAAGTAAATAAATCATGAACACCGATAGTAACCTTAAGATCCCTATGAATTATTTGGAAAATGCAAGTTACAGTTTGACTACAAACTATATCAGTTGGACCATCTTTGTAATTTTCACCGACGAGTACCTAAATGATTCGGTTCGTGCAAAATGGCAGAATTTCATATCTATCAGTATATTATGTCGGAACAAAAAACACGGTTTCCGTCCCTACAGTTAATTAAGATTAACTCAACTTCAAATTCTTAGAACTACACATATCTATACAGTAGTTAACTCCAAGATTATATTATTACTGTTCGGTTTTAACTATTAACTTTACAAAGATTTTTCTTCTTTTATATTTAACCTTACCACCAGGGAATATGTTACTTTTTTGAATGGCAAATGAATGCAAGTCGGAGGCTCGACCCCGATCCTTGAACATTTACTGAACATTCTTATCGATAGTGTAATTATAGAGTAACCTTATTCGTAGTTATCGCTTACAATACTGAACACTAATTAATTACGCAACATTTTATTTACCTAGGGACCACAAAGTACACTCATATTTAAGTTTTCTTGTTAAGAAAATAAAGGTAGAGACGTCATGAGTGGTCTTTTTATCTTATCTAATTTTATCCTTGCTTTGGTTTACAATGCATTCATAAGTAACTAATTATAATGTTACAATTGTAATTCATACTTGTAAGTCATTATAATTTTGACTCAATTAATTTAACCTAGAACTGAAAGATTCACCTATTTAATAGGTGAATCTTTGGTAGGTAGTAAAATAAATGTAATAGGTCCTATTACATTATTTTACGACCTACCAAATTAAATTACCTAGGTACACACGGCTACATATTATCAAGCTGTACATTTCCAGTTTACCCTGACTTCTCATTGTGCGGAAATCGTAAGCAATGCGAGATCAGCTTATATTAAACTGGAAATGAAGTTAAAGCCCCATTTACACGAGGCAAGTTTCTTGCCTGTGGCATACAATAAAATCGAAGCATCAAATGATTTCCATGTTCTAAACACTGTTTTGACGGTGCAACTTTTATTGTTGCTTCGACGAGCAACGAGCTGCAAATGCGCGACCGACCGCGACGGCGACGGGCGATTACTCGCTGGTATGTGAATGTACCAAGAAGGGTGAGTCTCTCACCGAATGTTCTGCGCGCCAAGCGAGCGTCGCTGACCTGTCATTGTCTATGATAGCTCTTGTCGCTGCAACAAACGAGTACTCGCCGGCGTTGTGCTACACCTAACTAAAACTAACTATTTATATATGTATCTCTTTTACTTACACAGGACCTACAATGTTTTGTACGTTTCTTGAGCGAGAAAATCTGATAGCTACTCGCTTCCTCATCGGCGGTGGGTCAAATGCCTCAATTCGTAATTTTAAAGCAAATTAAGTTCCTAACTTTTTGTGACTTGCCCAAACTTTATTACTATCATTTTACTAAATTAACTGTAATAATACCATTCAGTAGATATTATAACTGTAGTAAGTGAAGCAATTTGCTCATCCTCATACATTAGTATAATTAATTTAAAAGCGTTTTTATTTCTTACATTTATAGCCCTTGGGTTGATAAAGATCTGTTTGGCAATTTTAAATTTGGTACTCAAAAATACACAAACAAGAGATAACGTGACCATACTTACTTCTAATTATGAATCTTCAACATAAACACGTCTTTCTGAATTCCTTTATTTCCCAACAGAGAGAAATATTTTCGAAGAAGTAGGTAGGTATGTAAAGTGTTTTTTGAATTAGGCCAACAAAGTCGCAATATCGTCTCTAAATCCGGTAGCTTTGCAAATAAAATCTTTTACAATTGGGTCAGATCTTGTCAAGGGGACTCGCAGCATTTTGCGTACGAATTTATTTAAATAAAGCTATTTCTTTATTAAATGTAATGCAAAAGTGGAATATAGTCTAGACTGAGCTCTTTTTCTCTTTGCATCTCAATTCTCCAAACTACTCTAAAAATTCAACTGAAATATTTTCATGCATAAGTAAGCTCGACTGTACTTTGAAAATTTGCTACGCCACAACTTTTCTATTCGACAGTACTTTATTCTCCTCATATTTCATACTTGGTAACCTTGATAATATCCTAATACCCGACCAGAGGGCTGGCTCGTTTCGTTCTTGGCCAAAGAATTAGCATTGCCATTCAACGTGGCAATGCTGCCAGTCTTCTGGGCACGTTTCCGGATGACAGCGATCCGGAGGAATACCTCGACGCCTATGTGTCCGTTTGTTTTTTGTATTTATTTGTATAGTTAGTTAGTCATTGTATATAGTACCTAGTATAAATACTTATTTGTGTTAAATACTGTAAAGCATTTTAAATTCAACAAAATAAATAAGTAGTATACTCGTCGCAAAATAACTAGTACGTGACAAATCCTACAATATAAGTTTTATAAAAGGGAAAAAAATAAATAGGAAAACTATTTTCGCATTGCTCTAAACATAAATCAGGTTGTTGCGGCTCTATTCATATAAAAACTAGAGGTTCTTTTAATAGGTTTAGGTTTCTTTTGTTGGGATAATAGAAAACAAAGACTACTACAATAATAATATTTTCCAGGAATGAGAACAGAGCCGTTAATAATTTTCTTTTATCTAAATACACAGAGGTCTCGACACATTACCTATGTATTTTATAAAGGTCGGAAGCCTAAAATGTCGTAACATAATCTTAACGCGTGTGACGTAACAAAAGATGACAGGATTTATCAGGAACTTTGGCAGACGCCAGAGTCATGACCTGAACGACTTTGCCCAACAACTTATACACCCATTAAAAAGTTTAGCCTTTGTAAATACGAAGTTTAAGGGGAAACTTGGTCAGTCAAGTTAGTGCGTCTCGGTTCTGACAACAGAATAACAGTTCCTCTTGGGGCTGTGCTTTGTTGCTTTACGGAACAGATGAAACTCCCTTCGCCCAAGGCCGATACCACGGAACTATAAATAAATACTCGTACCTGCTTGAAGAGCCGTTAAGATGCCGCTGTTGTTTTTGTAACATGTTGTCTGTTTTGTTATGAGAAATGTGTTCGTGTCGTGTCGTGTCGTAAATAATTGTCGTAACTAAACAGACTAAGTTATTATGCAGTTGGAAACACGTAAATAATTTTAGTGTCCTGAAGACATCCTGTGTAAATGCACATTCTTAGTTCGAAGACATTAAACGCCAACTGGGTAAAACATTAGAACCGTTTATATATTAGTTCTTTTTTTTTTACATGATGGTATAAAAGAAACTACTTTGAATAAAAGAGCCATTTTCAATAGGGTTCATCCATTGGGTTAAAAGAATCTATTTAAAAAAATGTACTCAATTAATCGATTTTTTCGCAAGCTACTATGTTTTTAGGTTACACAGTTGAATGATGGGAATTATAAAAGAAACTATTTTGATGTATTTTTTCGTTTCTGCTGCATTCAATCATTATTTGAAAACAGTATTAATCTCCATTCAATTATCTATACAATGGTATATAAATTAAGTAGGTTCTGTGTACTACCAGGAGTGTAACAATAAAAACAGTTGCAGAAAGGAGATAAAACAAAATGTTCGACCGTAAAGCACTCTCCAATGCTTCGCATTAAGGCTCGTGCAGATCAGCGCGACGCGACGGCGCGACGTGACTCCAACAATACAATTTCTAAGAAACTTCACGGTATAACAATATCCTGTGTTGCGTCGCGCTGTCGCGTCGCGCTAGTCTGCACGAAGCTTTATGAGTCGTGCTTTAAGTTATGGAAAATTTCAACGAAGATGAATATAAACTTGTGTTTAATATCACCCTCTAAATAATCACAGTCTTCCGGGATGTTTGCAAAGTCATAAAGGCGGCAAAATCTAATTTACTAATACCCAAACACGTAATTGACGGCTTGATCACGCATAAACCCCTATTTCACTTAATGAGTAATACGTAAAATTATGCCACATAGGATAAGTCTGGGAAAACCCTCGGGAACATCAAAAGGCTTCGCTCTTTGATCATAATTTATCTCTACATAGACACGACATTAAAGCTACTATCTATTTTATACGGTAATATGGTAGAATTATATTTATTATAGCACAGCATAACTTCTTGTAATGGAATTTGGTTCCTTTCAGAACTTGAAATAGCCATTTTAATTGGTTTATAAAAGATCTCCGATAGATAGTGGATTGCTTTTAGCTTAATTTGATTTAATTAATGTCGTTTTGTGATACGAATCACTTACTTACCAACGTTTTATTAATAATGAAGCCAGTTACCATGGGTCATACCCGTTTATTTTTAGTTTAGTTTAATTTTAATAGACGTACAAAAACGAATGTCCTGCAAAATATTTAAACAACCAAAAAAAAAAACAGCATGGTATTTAAATCAATCCTTTACTGTAAACATTGAAGACCTAGCAACCAAAACTTGGATTTATTCAGAAATATAAAGTCTTTGAATGCAAATACAAAATGTCACATTGAACACAACACGTGATCGGTAGCTAAGCTAAAGAGATTGATAAGGGAATGAATAATGCAACGATAGCCGTACAAAGATTTACGAAATGCACTCCGTTCAATGCATAGACTTTTGGCTATCGTGACGGAATGTGGCCGGATACGGATCGAGGTTGGCCGTTCCGCTTTTCTTGACGGATGGCGATAAAAGTGATGTGTGAATGTCAATAGCAGTGTCGGTGCAGCACGTTTTTTTATCTTTGTACAGCCAGGGATTTTTCTTTAAAGCAAATTCATGTCCTATAACCGTACGTCAATTTATCGTGACATACAACTGTCAAGCATGACATTTCCGTAACTTCAAATGACAACGGACGGACCATTTAAATTGGTAGTCAATTTGCTAAACAACAAAATTCCCTGACTTAGCCTGTAAAGCTCGAGTTATATCAATTTTGAAATTATAAACTAAATAAAATAACATAATAAACTGGCTTTTAAGATATTTTTGCGCTATGAAAGTAGCGTATATTTACTGGATTAATAAAAAAAATAAAAAAGGAATAATAAGATTCCTAATCAGGAATGACTCTCCCACAATCAATAAGTATCCGAACAAAATTGTCTTCATCATCATCAAGATTTCAGCCAAAAGACATCCACTGCTGAACATAGGCCTCCACCAAGCACCGCCACTTCGACCGATTCTGTGCTTCCCGCATCCAGCGGATTCCTGCGGCCTTCAAAATTGTCTTAATCGACACTAATATTATAAACAGAAAAGATTTTTATTTTGGTCCCAAAATCAAGACCGATTAAAAAAAAATCTTTCACCAGTAGAATGCTTTATTATCACTGAGTAACATAAAGGTTATAATTTATAAAGATATCACGCGAGCGAAGCCACTAGCGAAAGCTAGTAATAAACAAGTTAGGAACTATATTTATCTACTATCTCTTAATCTCCTGCTTGACACATTTTGTATCTATAACTCCATAATCCCAAGTCGTTTCTCTGCATATTGTTCAAATGGAAAATGAAGAGCGTCCTCTTTGACAAACTTCGCGACTTCTTGTTACAAACAAACAATAATTCTTCCGTCTATGACTCTATGTCTTATTTGAAATATCAATGACATACTTAAATAAAATATGGAATTTAAATAAACAGGCAGTCCTTATAGGTAAATAATGAAGCCATGGTCTTATAATTATATTTTGTATTTTTTGTGGTTTCGCCAAATAACTAGAATCCTAAATATAAAATGGCATAATAGGTCCTAAATTACTTTATTTATTTTCGAATAAAAGTTTCGAAACCTGGCAAGTAACTATCAAAGGCGTTTTGTGCTAAGTCAAATACAAATCTTTTACAATTAGACCATTAAAAATCACTTTTGAATGTCAAAATTTACAAGAAAATAGAATTGATTCTAATTGTCCCTTCCAAAAGGTGCTTTCGTATCCATGGAGAAAAATGGGCAAGAAACTCCAGTCTTTTTAAATGTTTCACTGAATAAAATTTGCGAGACTATTATACATATAAGTATATAAAAAATGAGAGGAAAAAAAATTTTCGCATCGCTGTCAACAGGAAACGTGCCCAAAAGGCTGGCAGCATTACCATGTTATATGGCAATCCTGATTCTTTGGCCACAAAATAAGTCAGCCCTATGTTTACGTGAAGGAAAACTTTGCCTTGATGCCCTATATTTTTTCCACTCCCTTTTATATACTTGTACATATTATTATTATTATTTTAAGTCTTTAAATAAGTTTTTAAATTATGTAAATATTATCTTGAAAAAAGTAAATCATACATAGAATACACAACAACAACGCAAATATTGTTTTATTTTAATAAAAAGTTATCAAACTATGTTATGGGCGACTGTCGAAAAGATAAAGCGAGGAATTTTCATCGCGAGGAGATTTAAAATACGAGTGAGTTTGGCAGGAAAACTTTAAACAAGTTTATAATTAATGAAATAAGTTTTCTATTGTGTTTCAAAATTCGAATGTTAACAGATATATTTTGGAAGCCATTCGTCTTTCCAGTCAAGTTATGAAACTCTCTTGATTAAACTGTTTATATTAAAAGAGACATTGGAAATCTTTTTGAATCTTGGAAGATTTTAAAACATAATAACAAAGTAATCCCCGAAGGATTAAGCAAAGGTATACCTATAGTATACCCACATTTCGCCAGTTATGTTTAAGTCCCACGTAATAGGGGGCGAGGCTATTGCCATCGACCGGGATAATCCAGACTGCAGGCTGATACTGAGAAATTTGGAGGTTTTAAGACAGTCTGTGTTTTTCAATAGGTCTAAAGTGGTTATGATGTCGACCGGGCAAAACCAGACACCGGATTGAACTGAGAAATTTTGAAATTTTAAAACAGTCTATGTTGTTTAATAGGTCTATAATGGTTATGATGACGCAGAATTAGCAAAAAAACATAAAATTCACCTTGATGACTGATCTCATTCAGATTACATTACGGAAGTAAGGAATGGTGTCGAATACATACATATGTGCAAAAATTATCACTTTAGGATTCGTAGTGTAGGCAATTAGTGAGAATATTCATCAGATTTCGACTGAACTGTGCGTCACACGCATACATTTTTGGCTGTGAAACATTTAATAATAAACTCTGAAGGTTTATAATCAAAATTTCAATTTATTTTATGACACAAAGATCTTATGTCTCTTTGTAACCAGAAAGGGTGCTTGAAACTATATAAAATGAACTCAAATAATATAGCTACTAGATTCATTGTCCTGTCCCACGTTGGTTAGGCTAGTACTTATCAAGCATTGTCCGAACAGTTGAGACCCAGTAACAGGTGGCTCTATTTATTGCGGTTCTCAGCATTATAAACGTCTAATTTATTGTGAACTGACAGCTTTCTTGACTGGGTTTTACTTTACCTTTTAAGTGAGTGATAAACGTACAGTATTGTATTATCTGCGTAAACTTGGGTTTATTAAGTAGTTGTTTCAAGACTGTTGTTTGTGGTTGTTGACTAAGGCTATCTTTACCCTTTTTGAGGCTGTCATTAAATGCAAAGTAGCGCCCTCTTTAACGGTTAATTCGTTTTTTCAAACTAGGCCATTTGGAAGTTACTCTTCTGTGTGTTTATTAGGTCTGAAATTATTAAAAATAATCCCTGAAACGGGATAAAATGGTTTGAAAGAATGCCCGCGTGGACCTTAATTATTATCTTAAATAAAAGTAACCTAAGCCTAAGTTACTCCAGTGACAGTCCCATCAAAATTGGTGCATGCGTTTCGGAGATTAGCTGGAACAAATAGTAAAAAAACATGTACCGTATATACTTGTATACGCATTTAGTAAAAAGCTGTTATTTTGACATAACAATTGGACACTTCAATTTTATTTATTTGTAAGTACTATATTTAGATTTATAAATGTAACACATTTTCATCTCAACTTATTCGACGTTAAATTTTCATTCGTGTATTTCCTAAGGTCACATTACATTCGGATGAGCGCATCCGACGCTCCGAGTGACGTCATCGCGTTGCCATCTCCCAGATGTCGGAAAATCAACATATTTCATATTACATATACTATGTACGTAGTTGTAGATAGCTTGTGTACATACTCGTGTATATTACCTCGCCTGTGGGCATATGAGACAGTTTTGATATATTAAATATGTTATTTATTTATTTAACACTTTTAGCAGCCAAATGTACAGAAGCGGACTTAACTGCTATCTAACTAACTACGCAACACATTTTCCTAAACGATTACGACTAATCTGTTTAATTTTGACAATTCAACAACATTCATTGCGTTATTTACGTTGTTGAGCTGAAAAAAAATATCGAACTTATGAAGCAATGGATTAGCAATCTGTTTCAAAACTATTCAAATTGTGATTGATCGTGTATTACGTAATTAGGGTACAGATGTATTCTGTTACTCCTAGTTTCACACAATTAGAATACTTCACTTCTTTTTGTGTTCCTATTTACTTTTCGCTGACTAACATTAGTCTTCTGCATTTAAGAAGTTATTTTATATCCGCTCAAATAAAATAAAATGAAAATGAGTACCTACCCAAGGTACTAATTTTAATTTACTAAAATAATAGTTATAGTCTAGTCTAACTAAGTGTACGGTCAAGGAAAACAATTGTTTTTCAAATTCACACACTACATCAATTTACCGTGTTATAGCCAATTCACACAAAAAAAAAACAATCTGTCGAGCCTTTTTCCAACTATGTTGGATTCGGCTTTCAGTCTAACCGGTTGCAGCCGAATACTAGTATTTTACATGGACCGACTGCCTATATGACCTCCACAACCCAGTAACTGGGTAATACGATACCCCTCGGTAAGACTGGTGGTCAGATTTTCGGGCTCCTGATGACCCGTAACGACTGTCAAGGATCCAAGAATGACAGCTGGGAGCAACGGCTTAACATGCTTTCCCATGCTCACCCATCAACGGACCAACCCCGGCAAGCGAAGCTTAACCTAATGGGTCGACCTGTCAAACAACAACACAAGTTCAAAGAACTGTCAAAGATTGACAGTAGGGATTTGAATAAACGGACAATTTTAGTTGGTAGTCAATTGGATGAACAATTAATTCCCTGACTCTTCCTACCCACCCACATCATTATTAGCATAAAGCCTTCCAGTAAGACTGAACTAATAACAAGCACCGACAAAGACGATCTCTGCGTTTTCGGTTAAATTCATGCTTCAATTTTCAGCTTCAATTAAATTATCCATCTTTAGGTAAATCCGACGACTGCTTTATACGCCGCCTGAATAGTTTTAGATATGAGTTACCTCTATCATGTTGAAAATGTAGGTAAATGCAGATATTACTTAAACATTACTTGGTATAGATTTGCTGAATTAGATATTCGTAAGTGCTTAGTCATTTCGGAGGGAGTTTTGCCATAATCGCCACGCGAACTGAAGAGATACGCAGGAGACGAGATGTCAGCACCAACTGACGGGGTCCGTAAGGGCCGATGCCTGCCAGGGTTGCGAGTTTGTCCGAAAGGGATATCGCGACCCCGGCACACAGGCAACGGAAGGAACACGGGTAGGTTTTAGTCAATAAAAGTCTGACACACCCTCCCGCTCCGCCCAGAGCGGGAGAAGTTATTCGATAATTTCACAACCACGAAAAAAAAAAGAAAGGTACCCGACAAAAGCCGAAGGATTGCCAAACATAAGTGGCAGTGGGCAGGGCACATTGCTCGCCGATCAGGTGGCCGATGGGGCCGAAAGGTTCTGGAGTCGCGACCGCGTACCGGAAGACGTAGCGATGAAAGGCCTCCCACAAGGATGACCGATGGCCTTGTGAAGGTCGCAGGAATCCGCTGGATGCGAGAAGCACAGAACCGGTGGAAGTGGCGATGCATGGGGGAGGTCTATGAAATGTTAATGAGCGCTTAGTAGCAATGAGAGGAAACCATGAATGTAATCAGGTAATTATTACTGTATGCGTAGCGTGACAACCATAGAAACGAGCTTTCTACGGGTTTTGTCGACGTAAGAATAGACAAATTGACAGATTGTGATTGTGTCATTTTGTCTATTTTTCCGTTGACAAAACCCGTTTCTACTCTAGTCATGTTAAGCTTACAGACACTTTTTTTTTTTTTTTTGAGGGTGGGAAATTATCAAATAACTTCTCCCGCTCTGGGCGTAGCGGGAGTGCGTGTCAGACTTTTACTGACTAAAACCCACCCGTGTTCCTTCCGTTGCCTGTGTGCCGGGGTCGCGATATCCCTTTCGGACAAACCCGCAACCCCGGCAGGCATTGGCCCTTCCGGACCCCGTCAGTTGGTGCTGACATCTCTTTGAGGCGCGCGTGGAACACAACGCGCCGTCGACCCGGGCCTGGTCCCTATCGGACGGCGAGCTACCCATTGCTCACCGTCCGCAAGCCCGCGCCTACGGTGGCCGGAAGTCGGCTCGCGACTCCCGACGCCCGGGGCGTCTCCTGCGGCGACTAGGGGCGCGAGGGCGCGCATTTTGCCTCTCCCTCGCGCGCTCCGCCTCCTCCTTCGCGAGCATTACTGCTTCGCAGAAGGAGGTGACGGCCTCCCATGCACTCTCGCTCCGGACATGGCCTGAACCAGGGCCGGACGCGAGAGATCGCCGCCGCCGATCGCCTCCGTGAGGACACGGCGGTGCTCCGCCCAAGCTGGGCAGACCTCCACCGTATGCTCCACCGTGTCCTCTGGGCGATCCACACAGTGGTGACACCCGGGCGTTTCCTCCCGCTTTATCCTGAACAGGAACCTCCCGAAACAACCATGTCCGGTGAGGACCTGCGTCAGGCGGAAGGTGAGGACGCCGTGGCGCCTCTCTAGCCACTCCTCAAAGAGGGGACTTATCGCCACAATTGTGGCGTGCCCAGAGCTTACTGACACTAAGGTAGTAAAAATAATGCAATATCCATGACTATTAAAATTTTGATTTGATACTTTGATAAATCAAACACTGTATTTTGTATGGGGAAATAATACTGTTCAGTTTCTAAACTGCATTAGGTAGTAGTTAGTATCTACATCTGTTTATTTTAGCACTAAAAGTGTTGCATATTTTTAACCGACTTCAAAAAAAGGAGGAGGTTCTCAATTCGACTGTATTTTTTTTTTTTTTTTTTATGTTTGTTTCCTCGTAACTTGCGACTGAGTGAACCGATTTTCATGATTCTTTTTTTATTTGAAAGCTTGTGCTTCCCGTGTGGTCCCATTATCACCATTTCAATATCTGATGATGGGATCTTGTAGAAATCGGGGGAACTCTTCAATAAATAACAGCAGATTAACCGCAATTGTTGCTATAGCATATCTAAGCATTGTTTACGCCATCACACAACATATTATCACGCCTGTACTCACTACAAAGGTTATAAAAACTATTTCGAAAAAAAAAATGTTCAAGGGCACTTACAACGTTTTGTTCTGATGAGATATTCGGTTACATGAACAAAACTGGCTGGTTAGCTGGTTTTTTTTGTATGAAAGGGTATGACATGATGATAACTTCCTTTCACTGTTTTTTACATAGCAGTGTAGTGGTATTCCAATTTGTGTGGGGTAGGTACCACAACTAAAAAGTGAAAAATAAAAACTTTTTACAAAAAAAAAGTACAACCGACTTCCACAAAAAAACACTACAAAGTGAAAAATAACTTTAATTTCGGAAGTCGGTGGTAAAAAGTGAAAATTCAAAACTAAAGACACCGACTTCCGAAATTAAAGTTATTTTTCACTTTGTAGTGTTTTTTTGTGGAAGTCGGTTGTACTTTTTTTTTGTAAAAAGTTTTTATTTTTCACTTTTTTTGTTTATAACATCACGCCTGTATGCCCGGAAGAGTTAGGCAGAGGTATACCTATAGCTCACCCAAATTTCGTCAGTTATGTTTGAGTCCCATGTAACAGGGGGCGAGCCTATTGCCCTCAATCGGACACAAATACAGACTCCGGACTGCTACCGAGAAATTCCTTATGGAAAACTCCACTAACACTTCTCCCGACCTGGGAATCAAACCCAGTACCTCATGCTCAGGAATAGCGCTTCCGACCAACGAGCCAATCCTAATATAATCAGCAGGAACAAAAATGATGAAATTATTATTGTGTTAGTATTAACATATACTACATGTAGAGCAATATTATGTGTTATGTTGCATCTGGCAGGGCACGTGTGTCCGCATATAAAAATAGCCGACCGCCTTGAAAAGTGCCCACAGTGCAGGGCCTGCTCTTGAACGTTATCTGACTCATAAACAAAGTGCCGGCGTCGGTTAAAAATCAATCATCCTGTACACTGATTTAGAATTAAGAATATAATAGTATGACGCGTTTTATAAACGTTTTCGGGAAAATATTCTTAATCACATATTCCACGCGGTGCGGAGCTGGAAATAAATTTATAATAACAACATGTACGCTTAGCATGACCGCAATAGAAACGGGTTTTGTCGACGGAAGAATAGACGTAATGACAGATCGTGATTGTTTATCTGTCATTTTGTCTATTCTTCCGTCGACAAAACCCGTTTCTATGGTTGTCATGCTATGCGTGATGGTGTCGATGACGATAGACTACTGTATATTTTTTTTTAAGCATTTTAACATGGAAAATTGCTAAACGGAAAATTATAATTTATTTCGGTATTGGCTATCCCATTGTCTTTAAAATGATGATGTTGTCATAAAGATCTATCTATAAAACTTACTTATAAATCTATGCTTTTTAATCTACGCAATTCGCAAAGATACTTTAACAAAATAGAACCTACATAGGACCTCCTACATTATCTTTAATCAACTGTTCTACGAATGCCATAATCAAATCCAAGCAGATCCATTTCTTATCAGCAATTTACGAAAGCTTAGCATAGCTTTATTCAAAATGAAAATCAGATTCACTTTCATTTTGAATAAAGTGACTTTTTCCTAACTTTCACAGAATCAATTCAGATTCAGATCATTTTTATCTCCTAAATCTAACCTTCGAAAGTCCCTCGGTAATATTTTTATTCGTATAAATCAAACTTTGGCTCTTTTATGACGTCTAATTATAAAAGGACGGAGACTCCTTACATTTGTGCGAAATTTTCATTTTTAAAAGTTTGGAAAAATTAAGCCTCCGCCGTTAATTGTACTTAGGATGATTAGGCTATTTCCTCCCTTTTTATTAAAATTTTGAGAACTTAGCTTTGTGGTTATTAATAGCTTGAATATTTTATTTTGTTACTTTGGAAACTGTAAGAAAAGTGTATCCAAATAACTATACTAAAAGCCACTTACATACACAAAACAAGATCTTAAGCGTCTATTATTTTGAATGTAATAAATAATACTTAATATTTTTTTTTTTTTTTTGTATAAAATGTGTTATTATTTTATTTTATTTATAATATTTTATTTTTGGATTACAGGCGTGATGTTATGTTATGTGTTGTTATTTTAACATTGCAGGGCAGAGGCCTCTGTTCTTACGAGGAACAGGGAACAAGTGTTGATCATCAGAACACACAGAAAACACAATTAAGCTTCGAAAAGAAAAACAATAAAGTTAACTTTGAAAATTCGTCTCCAATTCAATATCTAATACTTTCAGAAAGCGTGATTCCCAGTCATTTGATCACAATTTGTTTCTCAGAGTGGATTACGATTCGACCAAAACTCATAACATTCCGCTTCGTCAGCGATACGGGACCCGATAGTGGGACCCTTCACCCGACCATCCCTTATTGAGGACTTACGTCCCGGTCAAACGGACACCTATCAGCCAAATTGGGTTTGTACTGAAAGGCTGAACTTTTTGAGCTGACTGTCGTTCTTATTTTATCCCGTAAAAATGTTTTTTTTTTGGGTATTACAGGTGGTCGGCTTTAGGCTTTAATAGTAGAAAAGACGAACGTTATTACCTTTGTAAAATATTTATATGTAAAGTGAGTTGTAGACCGAACTGTACTATGGTAGATGGTAGTCATAGGACTAAGGGATCTCGCGCACTAGACGGCTACGACTCCGGCCAGTCGTGGCCGTCTAGTGTTATGGTATGGCCTGCGGCTAGTGACCGTTGCGATCAAGTGCGCGATTTGTATCGGTTTCTATAGTTTACCTGGTCGCGGTCGTGATCGTGGCCGCCTAGTGCGCGAGATCCCTTAGTAATGGCCACACTCAAACGTCTTCGGGCGACAATAAATAAATAGATTTATTTATCCAAATATTTATAGGTACTTCGAAATATTTACACTGTATAAAAACCTAGGTACCCAAAACACGTAATCAATTACTCAGATACTCGTGTACCTATATGAGTAATTCATTACGTGTTTCGAATCAGATCATTTTAAATAAATATCCTTCCTATCTGAGTTTCTAAAACATTTATCTGTACAAACACAAGCCCAAAACAAGGTTCTAAATCGGCCGGGGCGTGACCAATGATGCAAAAAAGGTTGTTGCCTTATTTATAGGGACATTTCGTTTGCGGTCGGAAAACTGTACATCACCTGAAACATCTGAACAATCCGATTAAATCCCGATAATATGGCGACCTTAGTTGTTATAAGTTATACCCGGGCTTTAACTAAACGGTTGTTACAAAAAGAGTAAGCTACAAAGGAAAGCAGAAAGAGTGGAAATATAAAGCTGTGTTGCTTTAAAAATATTCAGCACTAGCTAAAGGGGAAAAGGTCATACTGTGATTCAAAAGGTAAGCCAGTCCGCCGTGTTGATACAAGTTCTGCTTTCCAGGTTACATAGAGCGTATTTAATCATCTTCAGAACTTCTGACTGAAGGCTCTTTTAATGCACTCCGTGATACAATATCAAAACAAATATTCGTAACTATACCTACTACATCACTTATAAATTAAGGCTTATCGTTTTACCTTACAAATTAAAAGTTTAATGTTCTGTTCACACTTACATATAAATATTAAATAGGTAGGGTTGTGACACTCATTTTATCCCTCGATCAAACTTTACATGAAAGCCGCCTGATAGGTCACGGGTTTGCTAATACGACCCTACCTTCCCCAAAACTCAATCTCAGCATTGATTCCAAAGTTCCTATCGGATCATTTACCTGAGAGCATTTATTAATACAGTCACCTTAGTACAAACATGTTGACGTATAGTATACCGAAGTGATATGTAACGTTAATACCCTGTCAACTATAACTCAGGGGATAAAGCTGAGTGTACACTGATCGTGCAAACAGTTATTATTATCAATTACAAATGTAGTCTTCATCATAATTTAATTAGCAATTACATTCACGGGTACATGGATCTGTACATGTTCTGATTTACATATCATAACACCGGTATTCCCCAATGGGTTGGGCAGAGGTGTACACTATTGGTACTCCCACATTTCGCCAGTTATGTTTAAGTCCCATGTAATAGGGGGCGAGTTATTTTTAAGTTCCATGTTATAAGAGGGGGTTTCGACTGAGAAATTCATGATTAAAAACGCATTAACCCTTTGCCTGACCTGGCATTTGAACCCAGAATCCAACATTCAGCCGTCGCGCTTACGACCACTAAACCAATGAGCCACTCCAACGTTTACATTTTTTTGTCCAGTCACGTGCCTGTATCAGCTAGATGTAAATTCTTCAATAAATATTCAAATGAATAAAAGAAGGTTGATTGTGGGTCTGCCAAAATATGAGGGATGCTCAACAAATCTTCGTGACATTTTTTATACATCTATCCAATCATTTTATGAAAGTTTTTTTCTATGAAAATGTTTTTTGTGAAAATTTGAGCATTGATGAACATTGGTTTCTGCTCTAATACTTTGCTATTATTGTTGTTCTTTGTCGAAACATGAAAACTGTTTTTTGTAGTTCATTTTCAAAGTTCACTAATTTTATACAAGAAGTTTCATAATTGAAAACACAAAAGTATTGTAAAAACATAATATCCAAATAGAAATATCATAAAAATACTGACGAGTTATAAATAAACCACATTTGGAAAGATTCCAATGATAAGAACCTCAAATCAATCTGCCTAGCCTTTTCCCAACTGTGTAGGGGTCGGCTTCCAGTCTAACTGGATGCAGCTGAATACCAGTATTTTGGGCGCCTATCTGACCTTCACAACCCAGTAACTGGGTAATTCGATACCCCTTGGTAAGACTGGTTGTCAGACTTCCGGGCTTCTGACGACCCGTGACGACTGTCAAAGATCCACGAATGACAGCCGGGACCGTGCTTTCCGAGGCACGGAGGAGTCTCGGTATGTAAAGATGGTCACCCGTCCACCGACCAACGATGGACCAACACCGACAAGCGTAGCTAGTTTATTTATTTATTTAGAAGTATACAAATTATGTATTAGGTATGTTGAAACTGTTTTGTACTCGCCGTCACTTGTCCCTACATATAGGTTCATTAGAAAACCAGCTTCAGACAGCACCTGTCTGGCATTAATGCTGAAATGATCCTTTTTGGCGCAGCCGTGAGGCACACACTATTGTTGTTAAAATATTATTTCACTTTTTTTTATTTTGTGTTTCACGAACGGTGTCCAAATAAACATTATTCTTTCTTTTTTTCTTTCTTTGAGCTTAACTTGATGGATCGATCCGTTTGGCTGTTTTACTTAGCCAAGAGCTCTTCCAATGATAAGAACCTATAGACCCAAAAATATCATTAAGTACCTTACCTTACTATTAATATTACGACGAAGGTGTCACAAAATTTCCAAATCCATGATTATTCATCATCTTGTAGCTGTCATATCCCTCTCACTGAACCACTCTCGCTAATTGGTTGTGGTGCACAACCCTAATGACGTAATGAGATGAGCTAACGCACAAACTAATTAATTTGTGCCACATTACCGCTGCGTTTCCACCAGAGATGAGCGAGGATGCGTAGCGAGGGATGTGTGTAAAACTAACCAATAACATAGCTTCACTGTCATAGCTTAAGCTAAGCTAGCGTTGTCATTGGTTATTTTCGCACGCTACGCATCCTCGCTCATCTCTGGTGGAAACGCAGCCTTAGTACCGGGTTGAGAGGCATCGCAGGAATCACGTTTGATCATTTACAGACGGATTCCTCTAGAGTGCACTTGATTAATCAACTGGGGTAAGACAAAAAGTTTGTGTTTTCATTAGTGAAATGAAGCACGTTTGAACTGATGCCTAGGGGTGTATGTAGAGCAGGGTTACATTTGTGCCTAAGCTCTAATTAAAACACGTTCAGCACTGATAACCTACAGTGGGATGAAAGACAATACATTAAAGACAATAATACTCTGATAATGTTTGCACCAACTTATACAGTGTCTCTGGTCACCGGTGTCCGACCCGTTAAGGCGAAGCAATATGATCAATTCTATCGACAAATTCACCATAATAAGGCATTTTGCCCCTACTGTTTTGAAATGGTTAAGTAAAAAAAAACAACCAAATTTTTTCACACTTTTTACGTTTCAAGTATTTTTTTAAGATTTTAATGGGAGTTTTGATAAACCTTTTAATATCAAGTTATTGCCTACGTTTGTAGCTGTCGAGCGAAACTACTTTTATGCCTGTAGGACATAGATCTACATCGGTATATATTGCAAAATAAATGAACCCACACGTACTCAGTAAAATAAAAAATTAAAATGGCCGCCATTTCAATACTGCAGGGGCAAAATGCCTTATTATGGTGGATTTGTCGATAAATTTGACCACATTGCTTCGCCTTAACAGGTCGGACACCGGTGACCAGACAGACTGTATGTATACGAGCTTCCGCCAGTGGCTTCGCCCACGTGATGTCTTTATAAATTATAGCCTACTAGCGTAAAATTTTTGGCTGCCGACCCACCGCGTCACATCCTATCGCCCGCAAGCGCCATTACTTCGTTTTCACTTAGCGTTCTTTTTGAATTTTTTCTTTTTGCTCGGCTCCTAAAGGACGTAGCGTGATGTTGCCTATAACCTTCCTAAATAATTGGGCTATCAAATGAAAAAATATTTTTTCAAATCCAATACTAACAAATAAAAACAACCTTTACCTCTTTATAATATTATAATGTTACTCAGTGATAATATAGCATTTTACTGGTGAAAGAATTTTTTTAAATCGGTCCAGTAGTTTTTGAGTATATGCATTACAAACAAATATTTTCTCTTTGTAGTAGTTGTGTAGAAAAATGTGAGTGACTAGTTTAGTGTTACTACTGAGAATAAAAATAAATAAACAAATAGAGTCCGCGCCACCACTGAAGTCCGGCGGAAAAGTGTGCAACCATAAAAAAAAGCTATTTGATGCAATGTCATAGGACACTAGCGCCGCGTTTATCGGACTTGGTGGTGGCGGGGACTCTACCTGCCTATTCTAGTCAGCGAAATCAAATTGACACACTATGAACACAATAGGCCGTGTAATAATGGGGTTGGCCTGTGAAAACTTTAGATAGATAGCTACTGTCAAGTTTGTGTTGTATTTTGGCTTCTCTTGTTGACTGCGTTTTTTTAAATAATATTAAAAGAACTGTTGTGAAGTATGTATTGGACATGGCGGATAAGTGAGTTAAAGCTGAATTGAAGACACGAGGTGCATCTTTACGAGGAAGGAAAGCAGACCTTGTCAATTCAAATCAAATGTCAAATCAAATATCCCTTAGAAAATTATTTTATTTTGGATAAAGCTATGCTAGCGCCACTTTGACAGTTGCCAACCCCATTAGAATGACAGTTGTGATTCGAATATACGGACAATTTAAGTTGGAAATTAATTACTTATCAAATATAAGCAATTAATTTCACTATCGATACCTATAGGAAGTCTGCAACGTTTTCACCTTATTATTCTTTTCTGTCAATTAATTTCTAGAACTCGTGCGAAAAATACAACTATTTAATCTGATATTGAAAACTTTTGCTGTGCTGGCCTACATCCCATTTAATCCTACAATGAAGAATCCTAGGATGTAGATAGAGTTATACTAAAGTTGAATTTCGAGCTTATATTGAACTTAAATTACTGTCGGTCGGCAGTCATTCCATGTAAAATACTGGTATTCAGCTGCGTCCGGTTAGACTGGAAGCCGACCCCAAAATAGTTGGGAAAAGGCTAGGCAGACTATATTGAACTTAAATGACTAGACAAGCTTAGTTTATGAATTCATTGGTTCATCAAAGCCTGTTTCAGGGCACTTCTCAAGTCTGTTGATCTTTGATAATCTTCAGGCAAACTAATTAACGTGGTTCTTGAAAACAGCCTTGACGTTCCGAGTTGATTTTATAAGTTACAATTTGCTTCATTTACTATTAAGTAGGTATCAATTTATTCGGAGCGAAATTGAATATAAATATATCTTTATTCCCCTGTAATGTATTTATATTCAACTGTAAGTAAGTATCTATTAAGCACGAATTCAGATTAAATAGGTAACATCTTGCTAAACAGAATGGTTAAGAAAATTGTTAGGAAAGCTAGTGATGTTGGCGAAATAAATTAAAAGAATTGACTATAAGTTGAATAAAAAAGGAAGAAGTTTATTTATTTGCGAGATTTACAAATAAACTATTATTTTGCTGGCTGAATGAAACATTGATTTGTCGAAAGTTCGAAACAACACGTTTTGTCGTTGCAATTAATTAATCATGGAGCATTGACAGTATGAGAGCGGTAACTTTTGAAGAGGCTCTCGGCGGCGGCGGTACAATACTCTGAGGGTAAATGAAGAGTTACCGCTACTTGTGGGTTTGTGCTTAATTCATTTCAAGCCTTTAGAAAAACAGAAAATGTAATACTACCTATTTTTGTACGGTAGGCACGTCAGCGGTTACTAAACCAGTATAAGCTGGCTTCTTATTCTATTGAAACTTATGTTATCGACGGCGTTTTATTAAATTGGAAAAGGCTTCATGAAGTCAGGTCCGCCACCTGACGGCGCGGCGGCGGGTCGCTCAGCAAATGAACTTTTAGTTTAAAAAAGGCGTTTCGTGAGTTGATCGAGCCAGTCTGCGTGCAGTTCTCAACGGGTCCACAACTGTCTACAAGTATTCACCTCAAACGTCTATGAAAAAGGGTAACAACTTAACAAGTATCAACGTGTGCATAAGTTCCAACATTTTGTAATTTTTAAATTACTTTGATTGTGGCTAAGTATGTAAATTAGGTATAGGACAATTATTAAATGTGCTGAATATGATACTCGTATATTTAATATACAACAAGTAAAATACAATAGACGACGTATATTTAGTAACCTATTCTTAAAGAGTCATAAAGAAGCCTGTAAGAAATCGACACGTGTTTCACCTCTCAACGAGGCATCCTCAGGATGACGGTTGACTTGTTGCGATCCCGGACACGACGTTTTGCCACTTCAAGCGTCGAACGCATTGTGAGCCACAACCCCACTTCACGTAACGTCGTATCCTGGTTTGCAACAAGTCAATCGTCATCCTGAGAATGCCTCGTTGAGAGATGAAACACGTGTCGATTTCTTACAGGGTTCTTTATGACTCTAAGAACAGTTAAGCGAATTAGGTTACTAAATATACCTACGTCGTCGATTGTATTTTATAATGGATTTCCGCTAAGTCACGCCTGAGTCAATTAACTATACAACATGTAAATAAAACCCTGTTCGATCAGTGAGGGTGTTTTTAGGTATCGTACTGAGAGTCTAATTATGTGGTTATATTCAGGAAAAAGAAAAAAAAAATTAAACGTTTTTTTTTTAATGGGATTCTTACTGGGTTTTTACATGGGGCGCGGGTGGCTGTCATTTAGCGGATGTTTACAAGTAATAACATATACCCCCTGTTGAAAATTTGCAATTTTTCATGGATTTGGGGTAATTTAGGTACTAAAAATGTGATTTATAATAGCAATCATTTTCAATAATAATAAGACTTTTTATTGCTTTTAGGTAATTGCAGTACCCTTTCTTTTCAGATTAGTCAGATAGGAAACACAAACCTCATTTAGCTTATTTTTAATATGTTTTTATATGACGTGTAAAAGTGATTCCGATATCCTATTTATAGAATAAACAATTTCGTTTCATTTCCCATGTGCCCCTTTCGGTTTGGACAGGGTTTTTGTTACTTATTTATTGTAAAATAAATAAATAGCTTGACATATTGAATAGGCACAAGAACCCATAACGTATTGTTTGTTCCCTGCCACAAAATAAACAAATAATAAAACAAACGATATATTCTAACGCCTTTTAGCCAAAAAGAAATAAAAGCACATACTTAAGATACACATATAAACAAAGTGTTATGAAATAATCGCGAGCCGCCCGCGCCGTCGCCTTCACAATTTGTTCTGTAGTACCTTACAGCGAGCTTTTATCGAATAGCTGGAGAATTTTCTTAAACTTTATTGAATATCTTCCCAGCATATTGCCTTGTTATTACGATACTATTATATAAATCGATTATACAGCTCGAATCGAGTAGTAGTTGTTAGGTTTTCGTTTGTAATTTGTGTTCGACGAGTATTGTAAGCCGGTATCGAATAGATTGTAAACTGGATGGATTATTGGGAACTTTAATTGATAAAGTTGAATAGATTAGTACCTACTCTGATTTGTGTAAACTTAACATTTTGTAGGTACTCAAATAATTTATTTTAACAATTTCATTTAGTAAGATGTCCCCCCGTAAACTTTTACAGTGTTGTAAATAGGTACATCCGTCACGAAAAAGTGGCTTCATGAAAATCTTACACCTAGATTTATTAATGTACTACCTACCACAGTTATTCAATTACGTATTCCAGACTTGATTTATAGCGAATATTTAATAGCGGACAACACCGAATCCAATACCAGAATTATTTTAGCGTACGATTCATTTGCAACTCTCTCCCTCCACTTTGTTTGATACTCCGTACTTTTGGTATAACGAGCAGTTTTTGTTTGTTTGTCCAAACATTCGTGACACGCCTCATCTGCCTTGTTCACAGAACCTACCGCGGGACACACACGCCGTGTCCCCCCTTCTTTTTGTTGTCCACCGCTTTTTTTCACAACAACTTTCGACCACGACACTGACGGAATACCGCAATGGTGCACTAAATGTGGAAATCCGTTCTTTGAGCTTCCCGCTCTACGGACTTTGTGAACGAATCTGAAAACAAATAACAACGCCCATGTCTTACACAGGTACCGCTCATAATGCAGTTCGCTGCAGCGACGTGAAATATGCTGAGTATTAAATGTGACTGTGATAAAATTGCACAGATCTTATATATACTTACCGTCATATGAACACAAAATTGCGTTCTCCATAATGTTCCGTGTTTATTTAACCGTCACGATTCCGATCGTGTTTCTCTTTTTTTAAACTTCAAAATGTCGTCTGATAAAATACTTTGAACAAAAAATTTGATAGATTATCAAGGGGCCAAAGTAAGCAAGTCTTTAAAAAGTTTCAGCGGTTAAACCGTAACAGAACTTCGGGTCCGCCTTTGATCATTTTTCGATAAGGGGCAAACTTTTGAAGTTTTTTCTAACAGTTTTTCTCGTAATCTATTGGACGTCAACCCGTCTAAAGAATATTGCAGTCAATACAATCTGTGGAGGGGACGGTTCGGATATATACTGCTGAGGGAACAAGGGAATTGCCTGTCATCTATCAGCAACAGCTCGCGGGAATTCCCTCTTTTTCGGACACTCTTTACTAACTTGCAACGTGTTTAGGTAAACATTATTTCCTCATAAAAGAGGACTATTAAGTCCTCTTTTATGAGGAAATACTGTCCAATTTATATCCAAAATCGTGTCCGTGCATACAATTCGAAATTAAAACAGTGTCAAAAACTTTATTCACTCTGTTTCGTATTTTTATCCGCAAATGTTCAATTATTGTCAAGAGAACTCTGCACGCAATATTTCATTTTCCAACCGACAAAATATATTTTGTTTTTTTTTTTTGCGATCCCAATAAAAATCTCCTGTTAAATAAATGTAATAAAGAAAAAAAAATACAGAACACATTTTTTATATTTTTCACCAAAAGTTTTTGATCAAACAGAAATAAAATAAAAAGTAAATCGACTAACAGCATTATTTATTCAAATCAACATACGCGTGTCTATGCAAGAGTAACAGAATTTTTAATTCAAAACTGAATATTCAACATAAAAGATGGGGTATAAAATTTCAAACAGCGTTAAGCCGTGTCCGAGTTACTAGGGACATATTGACGATGCGTAAAACTGACACACGCCTACGTAAAACTAACGGGTAGTACATAAATTTCAATCGGTCGGGTACATAAAAATGTTTCTGTAATAAAGTTATGGTGTATAAACAGCCTTACTGTATACGAAGTTATGGTGAGGGTTTAATTCATGTTTAAAAAGTAATAAGTATAACTTTGCGTGCACTTAATATATTATGTACATAGCTTCGCTATACGTAAATGTGTACTTATCGCGTGCTTTAAATATTTAATTCTTAAAACTTTAATTTTTAAATAAGTTCTGTGTAAAGTATGTTATTTAGGTATTTCAATTTCCAAGATAATATTTTCATAATTAAAAGCTAACTGTCTTAAAATAATAATAATAATATTTACAAGTATTTAAAAAATATAATATAATAAAATACCATAGTTATATATTATTGAGTATGTAGAGGTACGGTAGGTAAAAATTATACCAAATTTAAGTTATAAAAATTGACATAATCTCCTAAATTACCTATTATATTTCAGCCTTAATTCAAACGAAGTGCTTTCTAATACCATATACCACCACCATCACTAGTCCAAATAAGCATTTCTACTTCAAAAAGGCACGTGTATTTCCTACAAACGTGCTCTAACGGTATCCAAAGTGCTTGGAAACTAAAAATAAAGCACAACAATCTGTCGGCACTAAGCAATGTAGCGCAAACATTCTCGGGGGAAATCTGGAACTGTCTCACATTGAGCTCCCAATTTAATCGGAACAAAATTTGGTTAGCTCCAAAGAAACTTTACCTACTTCAACAATCGAAATAGGTAACGTAAGAAATTGGGTGTTTCGTGAAATTGGTAAAAGTTATACCGTACGCAAAATACGCACTTGGACGTAGAATTACGGACAACACCCCGCCATACTACTACTACCACCCCAAATTTGTTCATCTGCTTTTATCACAATGCCATATTTTGGATTTTTTACTGTTGCTATATCCTTTTTGAAGAGTACTGTATTACCAGCATCTGTTATCTTCCCAATAGATAGAAGATTAGTACAAAGATCTGGAATGAACAGCGTATTGTGTAGATTTATTTCTTTATTTGTATGGAGCCCAAATAGTCATAAATAACTGTAGAACTAGATTTTTTATTGCATTTAATTCAGTTTTACCAAGGGATATCCATTAACTGGATTGTGACAGTCGGTCCATGTAAAATACATACTGGTATTCACCTGTATCTGGTAAAACAGGAAACCGACCCCCAGATATTTGGGAAAAGGCTAGGTACAGAAGAATATTTTATTCCAATTAATCATTATCCGATATTGTATGATAGCCGATTTTGTAAAGTATGGGCCTACTATCGAATAATTTCAAAAATGGAACAGAATTTGTATGAAATTATCTGCCAAGTTAGTTAATAGGAACTTAATCGTAGGTGGTGACAGGCCCTAAGTATAGTTGGCGGTCTTAATGTCACTCGAACATCCAAGTGTAGCAAATTGGTGACTAATATTATATTTTATTAGATGGCCGTATCAATAGCGGGTATTCAATACACCTTGTACAGTTTGCGAGCTGGTATGCCTTACACAACAAATTATGAAATGCAATAATTACTATCGTAACACCGAATATTTAGTTTTAGATGTAAAAAAAATATTTGTAAACTTTTTAAATGCCATTTTTACACCTAAAACGGTTACAACATCAAATTCAGTGTTATAATTGCAATTCATTATTATTATTATTCTAGTTCGCTAGTTAGCCACATTTCATATTTCCATACAGTAATATTGCCAAATTAATCAAAACAGCCTAATATTTGACATTTATTTGCGACGTTGCCCACTTTCAGAATAAACGCTCCTAAAGCCCAGTAGTTTTTACCTCCTTTACAGTACGCCAACGAAGGCCAGTATTAGACTAAGTCTTTCCACTAGCACCAATCCTTTGTGAGGACTGTGAGTTTTTTTCCCTTAATTACTTTCTTTACCTCCACATTTTTTTTTCTATTTCTCTTATCAGTTTGATCCTGATTATATCTCTACCATGACCTAATTCCGAGGCAAAAAGGATTCGCTCGAAATTAAAAATAATTGGACGTTGAAAGTAACTAAAACAAAAACCAATCTTTTATATTGAAATTCTTAATCGAGCTTTGGGTTACTAAGCCGCTCCGAATAAAATTAATAACGCTGTCTAAAGTACTAAGCATCCAATTTGTCAAGGAAGGTTTAAGGCTAAAAATGCCGGAGAAAATATAGATTTTTCATATATGAAGCTTACATAAGGGAATATGATGAACAAGGGCTCATTTGTCAAAGGCCTTCGAAGGGTTCAGGCGAAAATGATCAACTTCCACTTGTGCCCCTTTTGGATAGTCATCCATATTATTTTTTTCAGTCTTCGTTTAATCACAGTGACAAGTGACAGTTTTTTCCTTAACGGCCTTATTGCATGGCAATCTTGTCCCCGTTGACTCTTATTAACTGTCTGTTACTTTGGTATCTTTTCAAAGCTTTATTGGACGTAAGTAGGCCTTTTTATTGACTGCCAAAATATCAGTCGTGATCCGAGACACTGCGACTAGAGAAGTATTACAAAAGTATAGTAAATTGGTAAAATGATCTACTTATACTTTTTTGTGATATATATTTTTTTTAACCACAACGGCGAAGCTCTTGGCCTTCATCCCACCTGATGGTAAGTTGTCAGGCCGAAGGTGGAAGCGAGCATCACCTGGAATCCTTAACCACAGACCAACTGGCTATCTTGCCTCTAACTGCCGAAACACAACAATGATGTTAACATTGTTGTAATGACGACAGACTTAGATAAGATGATGGTAGCTAGCCAGGCGGACTTAGAACAACCCCTTCTACCAACCAAACCGAGCTCTCGGTCTGAGACAGGTACCACTAGGCCGCAGAGACGGTTTTGTGACATTAAATTGTCACAAAAGACAACGCTGCATATCCCCACCATAACCAACTTTTATGAAACCCACGCAAAGAGCATCATATGTATCAGGCTATAAAAAAAAACCTGCTAGATCGTAGGTTTCTCCTTTCATATTAATCCCATAAAAAACGTCAAACAATGTACTCTATCAATCAGTTTGTGTAGCACTAAATTCGTTTTGACAATCCTGCAGTGAAATTCGTTGTTTCATCTCGACTCGATAGTTCGATTCTCGATTAAAACAGTGTCCGAGCAAAAAAAAAAAGTAACTGTTTCAGTCCACTCGTCACCATCCAATTTGAACCTTCATAAACGACTTTCACGCAGTTTCAAAACGACTGGTGCAGCTAACAAAAGGCGCAAATTATTTATTTACAATGATGGGTTCTAATATTTGAGTTCTATTTCATTGGTATGTAAAGCATTCAGAAAACTGTAAAATCGTTAGTGTAAATAGCTGGTCATTTTTTTAAAATATCGAACGTTTTATAGCGGGGCTTACACGCTCGCAGCTTAGGTCGATGAGGCGGAGAAATATCGGATGTTAGAGACCAAAACTTAGCCGGGGAAGTTCGCCTGCTAGTTTAATCTTTGAGCACGGAACTGCACGGACTTTATACTTTACGAGCTCAAATTATTTTGGGCGAATTCTATCTCGATTTCCAGTTATTAGATTAAATTGAAAAGGAACTGCTTTTCAATGCCCATATCAAGTTGCAAGGTGCGTTTAATCAAAATGAACTATACCGTCCTCGTTGAAATATTACATTAAATAAATAAATAACAGCTAGTTACTGGCCTCGTAACTATTTTGAAATTGCAATTTTGTTAGCTAACAGGCGCCCATAAACATGTAACGCCATATATGAACGCGAATTTATGAACATTGACACATTTATGCGCTCGTTACATTGGTACCTACTTCGGAAAACTAAGCTACACGAAAATCGTGCCCATTGAGCTGTAACTCCGTTACCGGACAAACGGTGGACCATAGCCGGCTATACTCGAGTAGTTTATGTCGATACTCGACAAACTACCTCGCTGAATCACGGCCGACAAAAAACAAGCGACAAAAAGTCGCAACTGCGGCTATCTGCCGCATCTACGTGCACAGTCAATGGAGTTCCGGGAATAGGATGCGCATGTGCATGAATAATGGAGATGTTTCACAAAATTCCATTTTTGAAACTGAAGAGTTCTGCCTCCAACTATTTCAATAATATTACCACACTTTTCTAATGGTGCCTTAAAAGGAAACCGGGGTTGTTAAAATGTTGCTTTCTGCTTCTTTTATAATGTATAGTATTGTCAAGACAAACGTTTGAAAATACCATTCTGCGGTCACCAATCTGTCAATCAATGGTGCTGATTAAGGCAAACCTTTGAGACAGTAAAGGGAATTTTCTAGTCTAGGTACAGTCCATCTGTTTTATTGGTGCCTATCTATACTTCCATACTAATATTACAAATGCGAAAGTTAGTCCGACTGTCTCATTGAGTGTCTCATCTCTGTATGGCTCACTCTGTCTGTTCCATGTGGCACAGAGGTAGACCATGACCTAGGTTAAGACGTGAGATACTTTTATCCCGGTAGGACACTCCCGTGAGATAATTGCCGACCTCAACGCGGGCGAAGCGACGGGCAAAAGTTAGTCGTAAAAGATAAGGAGGGCCTCCCCATTTGTGGTTACACAGCTGCTACTCGTACAGTGGTAGCTATAGAAGCTGGCTGGCAATAACAGCTATTGGTAAGCCACTAGTAGAGTAATAGTATTGTTACGAGCCTGAATGCGCGTGTTCTATTATCGTACAGACAAAATCGATTCAAATGGTTGTTACCTTAATACCGAATCGTTCGTATAGTCTACCAAGAAACAATAATAGTATCTATTATTGGCTATAGTAGATATGTGTTGAGCTTGGCAAAATCTCATTGACTTTTAACTGGCTCCCTTCTTCTTTTCGTGTGGTTCGTGACTAACCTGGTGTCAGAGTTTTAAAGCTGTCCATGGCCCTCTGACTTGGCTTCACATGCCGTTGAGAAATATCTCACAGGCATCGGCATGCCTGTGAGATATTTGCCGGTTTCCCCACGATGTTTTCCTTCACCGTTTTTGAAGCAAGTGATAATTATACAATACGCACATAAATCCGAAAAGTCAGAGGATTCGAGACCACTCCACTTGGCACTCTGACGGTCACACCACTAGGCTATCCCTGCTGTACTAGCTCTCTTTATAACCGATAAGATCAGGTTGTATATGCGGCGTTTCTCCACAGACAACGGCTCACCTCCCATCTTGCTTCGCATGCCCTGTCATCTGTAAATGAGAGGACCTAATGACTGCGTCAGCGAACGGTATTCGCGTTGTTGAGTTTTGCGCCAAACAAATCCAAAAAACTAAAAAAAGATCGTGTTATCGACACGCTAAGAAGAAGAAGATTATAAAACGAAACAGACTTTCCACAAAATTGATTTGCACGTACAAGGTAGCAAAGCAGCAGTGGTGGCCCAATGGTAACGGCCGCGACTTACTAGTTGTAGGTCGTGTGTTTGAACCCTAACAGGTGCTTTACTTTAAGTAAATTATTTCATCACCACTGCTCTCAAAACGGTGAAGGAAGGCCATGTCGGAGAATCAATTAAAAGATATGTGACATCTACAAACCCGCACAGGGCACGCGTGGTAGACTACGGTCCACTCCCTCTCACAGAGAGGAGGCCTGTGTCCCAGCAGTGAGAACATTATTGGCTGATTATGCTATGTACATGGTAGTATTTCCCTCCAAGTAACCATAAAATGCTTGGTCAGTTGACTTCAATATAGCAACAAGAGTGAGGATCGAACTCTCAACCTCTCCCTTGCCAGTCCGCGCCTCAACTTATAATATGGCTGGCAACGCGTACAAAAGATATCTTCATACAATACACATTTCACACTCCACACCCGAACGCCACTCAAACGTCAAAGTTAAAGTCAAATTGAAAGTCGATACCCTGCCTAGAGTTCGTAGGTACCTACTTAATTGGACACTTACTTTTTATCAGGGTTGGCTGATCGAAATCAATTTCATTTAAATAATGATTTAATTCTATTGGTATTTTTTTTTTAATAACGATTATAATTTTAAATCAAAATGAAAAACAAACCAGATTTTGTTATTTCTAAAATTAATATGGTTTCTCAACATTTTTATTAAAATACGCAGCATAATATTATTATATAATAAAATAGAAGCTATAACTAAAATACTAACAATTATTTTTATTTTTATAAATATTAAATGAATATGTATGTAACAATAATCAACTGTTTTTTACGAAAAATAGTGCAATAAATATCTACACTTAAAATTTGGTACGGTCAGTAATAAAAGCTGATTAAGACTTCAGTTTTTCAATCCTAATTATTGAGCAAAATATTTTCATAAAAAATTTGTTTTGATTAAAAAATTAAAAAGTATTCTCACGAGTAGGTACTGTAACATGAAATGTTGAAAAACAGTGTATCGAATCATTGCGTATCAATTAACATCATATTATGTGAAAGTAGCCGTGTTAATCGACTTTGGTTGCTGACTGTACGTACCTATGAATAATTTACCAGAAAAATCTCTATAAATATGTAAAAAAAGCCCTGCCCAATCTAAAAGGGGCTCCTATGTACTGCTATAACATTACCGAAAATTTAATAAAAATCTTATTATTTTTGTAAATAAAAAAGTTATTGTTATTTAAAATTTACATTTTTAGTACCAAAGTTACCCCAAACCCATAAAAAATTGCAAACAAGGGTCGTAAGTTATAAATTGTAGACACCTGATAAGCGACGGCCGCCCGCACCACATATGGCACAACAACCCATTGAAAAAAAATATGGCGAAGTTTTTTAATATTTTTTTCCTAATAATTACCGCATAAATAGACTCTCAGTACGATACTTAACAAAAAAAAAACCTTTTTTTTACATATTGTATAAAATCAAAACTGATTGAATAAAAACAGATTTTTGCCATCCCTACTTTCTACTCAAGTGCACCCTAGTTCCGAGCTCTGACTCACGTACATGATAATGAAACTGTACTAATATTTGTTTATCTACCGTTCAAGGTAATTGCTAGGCTGTCTGCTAAGTGCTAATAGAACACATGCTGCCGTAATTAATGGGAATTGATAAACAATTAAATTAATACGGGTAGGTACTGCAGTGTGTTGAACTGTTTGTGTTAACTTAGTTAAATCTGACGTAAATGTCATTGTATACAGAGAAGGTAGTTAATTAGGTTATATCCTTGAAATAGTTATTTGTTATACAAGAGTGCAAAGTTGCTTTTTAACCGCGTGTTCAATTTTGATGACCGAGCAAGCGAAGGATTCTAAAATTGAATCACGAGCGCAGCGAGTGATTCAAAATTTGAATCCTGAGCGTTAGCGAGGGAATCAAAAGAGCACGAGGTGAAAAATCTTTGCACTCGAGTGCAACACGTAACTTTTCATTCCACCTCAGCGAGGAAATGACTAAATGCAAAAAAAAACGTTTATAATCACAAGATAGGTACACTTTTATTTCAGTTTAGGTATTAATTACTACATTATGACAGGTAAGTATTACAGAATAATCTTTAAATTATAACAAAATAATAGGTACTAAGGTATAATTAAGAAAATTTTAAAGTAACGTTGCTACAGTTATTTAAATTGAGTGTAATATTTTTGTTTGGTACTGTAATATTGGTGTTAGTCACTTGTGTACTGTTTTTCGGTAAACTATCTGTCATACTTAATAGTTGTACCGATTCATCGGATTCCCTTGGCGTGAATGTTGGAGAGAGAGGGAGATGGTTAGGTGTTTCATAACGGCTTATTTTTGATGTAGAAGGGCCAGTCCAAGGATCCGATTGAGGCTCTTTCAGTGTAATGGCTCCTACGATGCCTTCACATATTTTAGACTTATTTTGGATGGAATCCTCTATGTATCCCTCTACAACTGCATTGGACTTCCAGCCTCCGTGGCGCTTAAGGGACAGGAGATCAGCTCCGGAATCAGCCAAAAGTGTGGCTGAAGTTCGTCGGAAACAATGACCCGTGTACAACAGGGGTTCTGGAAGTTCAAGAAATGTTGCTATTTCTCGTGGGATACTGCCAATTTTATTAGTACCCATAGGCTGTCTAACACACTTTCCATTGCGATACTGTAGAAAAAATCGATTGATTGGAGTGTTAGGCGGGCGTAAGGCTTGATATTTCTCAACAATCGTTACGTATTCCTTGCGAATGACGAAGTTGCGGTCTCTTTTTGTCTTTGTATTAGGTAAATTAATTAATAGTAAGTCATCTGAATGTTTCTCAATGTTTTTGACATTAAGTTGTGTTAGTTCATTAGTTCGACATGCTCCGTTTATTCCAATAATAAGAACAACCTGTAACGTAAAGAGTATTGTAGTAGATAAATGAATAAAATTGATATGAACGCATAATTATGCCTATCAACATCTACTAAGTATACTATTTAATTGAGATTAATATACTTAAGTAGATACTGAATGTGCAACTGACTTACTTATGCCGCCAAATATACGGAATCGGGTGCTTCGTTAAGAAACTTTTCAATATCAGATAGGTACTGTGAAAACCTTCGATTTTTTTGGTTGATGACCAGATGAGGCTCTTTTTAAAAATGCCACTAATTTAGGATAGGTATCGATATGTTTGTCTTTTTTCATCTTTATTGTTGCTTTTAGCATCGAATACGTACTCCATAGAGTGCTTGCTTTCTTGTTCTCGGATAATTCTATAAAATATGCCAGCAAAACGTTTCCTGAGAAAGTTTTGGCTCCTTTTGCTAGTCGCCACGTGTTGAACATATCGTACTGTTTTAAATACTTCTCGCGTGATTGTTGAGGGAGAAAGCTCATTTGCGCATTATTAACAGTTTCAGTCAATTCTGTTGGCGTCAAGCAAACTTCCTCGTCGCTAGAATCACTCATTTTAGTTTTTTCACTTGTTTTCAAGTTTCTTGTTTTTAATATAAGGTTTAACAATGACGTGAAAAAATGCCGCGTAAATAACCGCGTACAAAGCAAATTGAAAAAAGAACACCAAGAAGGTTCCGAGTCTGAGTTTTTAACAAATTAAAAAAAAGTTGTATGATATATTCGGCACCATAGAGGTAGCAGTAAATAGGTTTAATGTTTTTTTTAATTCACAAACTTAGTGCACACGATGTTCTAAATTCAATTTACTTTATCCTCTAGAGAATAAAAACGGCTTTTCCACTCAGATATTGAAGATTAAAAATACTCTTTCCGAGATGGTGGGATGAAAAATATATTATTGCTAACTTGGTAAGTGTTCGTCTTGCAGTACCGCGGTTGCCACTCCAGAACCTTTCGGCCCCATCGGCCATCTGTTCTGCGAGCAATGTGCCCTGCCCACTGCCACTTGAGTTTGGAAATTCTTCGGGATATGTCGGTTACCTTGGCTCTTCTACGGATCTCTTTTTTTCTCATTCGATCACGGAGGGAAACTCCTAGCATATAGCCCTCTCCATTGCCCTTTAGGTGAGTTTCAGCCTTATAATGAGGCCCATTGTGAGTGACCACTTTTCGCGCAGCATTGGAAGGCCTTCCACAAGGTGGACCAATGACCTGGTGAAGGCCGCAGGAATCCGCTGGATGCAAGAACCGGTCGACGTGGGGATGCTGGCTTATGTCCAGTAGTGCACGTCTTTCGGCTGAAATTATGATAATGATGTGTATCTTAGATGTGATCTTAGAGCGCGTTTTGCAGCACGTCCGCCATATTCATGGAGGCACGCACATATGGTTTCGCGGCAATCTTACGCAAGAATGCGGCGTCACTGCTGCACAGGGTGCGCATGAGTAGCAACAGCATCCTGAGTGTGATAGCGGTAAGGTATGACTGTCCGTTCATCAAACGTTGTATGCGTTTATGTGTGAACTAATGTTATGTCAACTAACATTAGTAAGTTACACAATAAGTTTTAAACACAATTTTACTAACAAAATGGACCTTGTTGTCGGAGATATAAATAAAAAATGATTATTATAAAATAATTCAAAACTTAAATTATGATTTGCCAGTTTCTACTTACTAATCTTCACTTTGCAATATAAAAGTACAAACGTCCTTTTCCAAATGTGTTTATCAAAATCCCTATGTCATTCGGAAAAAAAGAATAAATCCTTACGCAAATAGAAAATGCGAAGTTTACTTTTCTACGTAAGCTTGTTAGTGCCACCCCTATGTTGCAAAAAGTTATTTGTTCTGGTAAGTCGACGACTGGCTCTCAATTTTTGTTCGATACTAAGAATAACTGCGACAGATATTTTCAAAGTTTTCTTATTCTCAGAGAGAGAACCCTTCGTGCTTATTACTCCGTGAAAAATGTTTCTTAAACCAAAATGTTGGAAACTTCTTTTAGTATCACTATACTATCGGAGAACGTAAGTTCTGACAAACCAGCTCTGGATTTTGTCAGGTAAAAAAGTTGTTAAGCGTTTAATTTATTACTCGCTTTCGCCCGCGGCTTCGCCCGTGTGGATGTCGGAAATTATCCCACGGGAATGTACTACCTACCGGGATAAAAATTATTCTATGTGTTAATCCAGGTTAAAAATTATCTGAGTGCCAAATTTCATCTAAATCCGTTCAGCCGTTCTTGCGTGATTGAGTAACAAACATCCAAACATATAGTAGGAGTATCCTACTAGGATAGTAGGAAGTAGGATAGGATAGGAAGTAAGAAAGTAGGATTATAATATTAGTAGGATAGTAGGATCTAAGTAAAAGCGATGACTACAGATCAATAAGAAAAAACAATTAATTTATTCAAACTAGACTAAGAATCAGTACGTTTAAATTGAAATTACATCAGAATGTCCCCCAAAACCTTCGACCTTCACCACTTCCTAGTGCTTTTACTGGAAAGAAGAAGTGGCGCAACAAACTCCCCTGCAGTACAAGTTCTTCAGTTTGAAGAACTTGATACAATGTCCTTTCAATTAGAAAAGTAAAATTTAATTAACATATTGTAACTACATATATCGCTCTAGCTAAGTCACCCCTAGCTAAGAATAATAATTTACCATTAAAACACTGTGTTCAATTAGGTCTTACGATACACCCGCTATAATCGTAGAAGTTAAGCGGCTCACACACTTGCCAAGTTTTACCGGTTAGAGAAAAGACACGGTAGAGCAAGGCATCGTAACACTGAATGGCACCGAACATTCTAGCTTAGGCACCTGTACCACAGTACCACCGCCGGTGATTAACGAGAATCGAATAGAGCTAGCAACTAAAAGCGGGTTGGCGAGCAACGAGTAGCGTGTGCGATCGACGGCGATTACTCGCTGTATGCGAATGTACCAAGGGTGAGTCTCTTCGCAAGTGTCCTGCCCGCCAAGCGAACGACGCTCAGCGAGTATTCTCTTTGATAGCTCTTGTCGCTGCAACAAGCGAGTACTGGTTTAATTATAATAATTTGAGATTTACCATTAATATACAGGGTGGCATTAAAATCGACGCGAAAACTGTTACCATGGATTCAGTACATGATTCTGAAAACCCCTGACTTGAAATTTTCAGTCAGTTATTAAAAAATAAATCTGCTATTTCATAGAAAATTCCAATACCTATGCGGTCAAAATGTATGGAACAGCAGATTTGTTTTTAATAACCGACAAATAATTTCACATGACCGACAAATGGTTCACAAACATGTACAGAATCCATGGTAACAGTTTTCGCGTCGATGTCTCTGCCTGCCTGTATGTATCTCTTTTACTTACACGGCACGTAAAATCTTTTATACGTTTCTTGCATACTATTGTATAGAATCAAGTTTTTTTTTTCTAACTTAACAGACAGCGGTGCTGCTGCAGTTTGTTGCGGCACTTCTCCTTCCCAGCTAAAGCACTAGGAAGTGGCGAAGGGTGGGCGTTTTGGGGGACTGTCTTATGTAGTTTTGACGTTCGAAAAGTGCTGATACTCAGCCTAGTTTGAATAAATGACTTTTGAATTTTGAATTTTGAGCGAGAAAATCGTTGATGAGCTAGTCACTTCCACGTGTGGGACAGGTGCCTTAGGGGTATGCAGCAAAGTTTGTAGGTAATTTTGTTTGGTAAACCCCGGTGGAAAACAGTACCGGTACCTACCTGCCCCGTTCTTGGAAGTGTAGTTGTAAGTTACTGTGATCGTTTCAGTTAATTAACATTAGTTTTTAATTGGACATCGATATTCAAAAGCAGTTGGTTAATATAATTGTCGCAGTAAGATGGGTCTAGCCGGGTAGCCGGTCGGGATAGCCGTGATATATGAAAGCGGTTCATAACTATCTTACTAGGAATATAACTAGGATGCGAGCACGATCTAGGTATATAACTATTAGGGTTCTCCGACCAAATAGATTAGGTTAGTACTGTGACCAACTACGCGCGAGCCGAGTTCGTCGTCGTCGTTTTATCGCTTGCGTTGACAACGATCCTGTGTTATGTTTGATAAGCAAAAGTTACCCTTTTGATACCAACAGTAAAAAAAAATCCCTGAGCATAGAACGAAAAACGCTGACACTAATGAATATTTACCCTTTGGCACAACCTTAATAAAATACTTTTACATTGTTTTTACGAACAAACATTGTTTAGCGATACACCAAACAAAAGCAACGAATTATTTTCGTATTTTGGAACACAAATGCCGAAACCCACACTTATTATTTTCTCATAAATTAAAATTGTACGTAGGTACGTATTATTACACATTTTATATGTAGGTCGACTCTGCCTTACCCTTCAAGGAAACCAAGCGTGATGTAATGTTTTTGTAGAAACAGATGTGCGATGTGAAAACAAAAGGAATGGTACAGTACAACTATTTTCATAATGTCCCTCGACAAACTTCGTGTTTCGTCAGTCGTCGGATTTCAATCAGTTGCCCTTGGACGCTCTCAATTGATTTGGAAGTATATAGAGTTCCAGACTACTACTACTACATACAGGGTGGCGCATAAGTCAGGAAGGGGTCGCAACTACTTATAACTTTGTTTATTTTTGTTTACAAATTTTAATTGTTATCAGATAATAAAATAAAACACATGGAGATATTTTCGAGTTAGGTTCTAAATTATTACGTCACGTAAATGACCACCATTTGCGTGCGGGCCAGTGAAAAGTTGAAAATTTCGTGATTAAACGCTCGTAGATGCCACCTGCCTTAAGATAGTCATTGTGACTCGAGCCGTTTGCTTTGCGGCTGTGGCTCCATCATGTTGGAATTACATGTCTGGGTTGTCGACGAGAACTACGGTTAAAAATTGACGGGAGAGTAACGCACATGGAAATGGCGGCGATATGCTCGCTGGGTTTGAATGTCGACCGATGCTATTCAAACAATATTATATTATTTTGTTACGTAGAATAGCGGTGAAATTATCCATGATAAATGTCCAAAATGTATTTTATAATGTGTTAAAACAAAAGAATCGAAAATGTCAGTGCAAATGTCATATTTTATTTTTTTAAACTTCATTGTGACTTGCGCCACCCAGTACTTCCAAATCAATTGAGAATTTTGCTGAGGGACATTAAGAAAATAGTTGTACTGTACATGATTCGTAGAGCGTGTGTTTTCAGAGGCAGGGATGTGAAACCTGTGGGCTCTGCTCGAGGGTACTAAAAAGAGGATAACAAAGAGATATTTAGAGGTCGTATTCTTTATTACCTATCGCATTATTCTCTCTCCTCAAAACGTGAGGATACTAAAATGTGAATTGAAATAAAATTGTTATAGCAGATTCATTTGACATTTCGATCTTTGTGATGGTAATAAAATCAATTTGAACTATCATAATATTGGACTTAGAAAAGAAATCAGGAGAAATTAATGTTATTCACTGAGCCTCTAAGGGATAGAACTAACCGAATGGTTACATATCGTGGAAAAGATTTTTCCCCAAGGGAAAGCAGAAAATCTAGATGAAGCAAAGTTAATTAAGGCATCTTCATGCAACACACATAAGAAGTACGGAAAAGCTGATTCTAGTATATCACTGTGTACTTTTGCTCATTACGTGAGCATTAGGTAGATGTATTCAATGAGTGAAACTCAACTTGGCCATTATTAAGACGACTAATAATATAATTCAGAGTTTCACAAAAACTAAAGTTTGTTTTATTTAATTCCAGGAATGTTTCATTATTAATTTAATTTACTTTCACTTTAATAATTACTTCTTTTTCTATTGTCGCTTTCCTGGAAAATTTATTTCATTGAGAGCTTATTCCCAGGTCTTACTTGACGATAATTGTTCACTTTAATATAAGTTTATATTACAACTAGCTTTTGCCCGCGGCTCAGCCCGCGTTGTGGTCGGAAAATATGCCACGGGAACGTACTACGGGGATAAAACCAAGATATAAACTATCTGTGTCCTGTGTGCCAAATGTCTTAATCCGTTCAACTGTTGAGTGTGTTATTCAATAACAAACATCTTAACTTGTTACTATGAACTACTGTACCTTTTTGAGAGAAATAAATAAATATATTATATTATATTATTATATCCAATCATACAAACCTTCACATTTATTATGTTAGTAGGATAATTCAGGCGTCTAATCTTGTCCATCTTCTTGTCATATCATAATCTCTTAATCGCTTCTTATGACAACTACAATGATAGATGGGTTTATTGGCTCAAACATAATGTTGGTGGTTGGTGGGTTGGTGATATATTATGTCCCTTTAAACGAAGTAGAGCGGAACCGCTTTTATGCGACGATACTAAACTTGAAGCCACATGTAGTAATAATGTATGGATCTTTACAATGATCAATAGACTGCTAATGCACAGGTAAGTACCATCGAAGAACTTCATATCTAACCACCGTAAGGGCTATTCTTGCTTGCAGCGCTCGTCGGCTATAGAACCGGCCCGGTAACAGATATGGTCATCGTGTTCACGGGATTTTGTTTTGAAACTGGTTAGATATGAACTTCTTTGATGGTACATACTACATCTTTATTACCAGTATCATAGATTAATACAGATGGTTGACTCCGAAAAATCATTGAAATAAAAAGCGACCCTTGCTACGTCACAATAAAGTGCAATTAAGGTCGCACAGCGCTAATTACCTACAGTTATATTCACCCAAAAGTTGCCTCTGATCTCGCGTAATTCTTAGATTTATTTTTTATTTCTGAAAATAAAAAAGTTATTGCTATTTAAAATTCACGGTTTTAGTAGGTACCAAAATCACCCCAATTTCATTATAAATTATCAAATTTTCTACAGAGGCCATAAGTTATGACTTATGACTTGTAGACGCCGCAAAACGACGGGCGCCCGCGCCACACATCTTTTTTCGAACTTACGAAGCAATGGATTAGCAAACTGTTTAAAAAAAAAAGGATTCAGATTCTGATTGATTGTGTAGTACGCAATTATGGTACAGGTTAGTCGCTACCCACAAGAAAAAAAAAATCTCTGACTTAACAATCAAGGAGTTGATCAAGATCCACATCTTGATCAACTCCGTAGTAACTTCTGATCACTGGTGATCAGAAGTTCCATCAGACAAGCGTGGTGATGACTGCACCTTCTTTTATGCAGTCGTATGTTTCGTAAAAGAACACATCATCGGTCCAGATTATATACTTATTAATCTAAATCATTGTTTTACGATGTCCCTCAAGGCCCAAGGACTGTGTTACAACCTAATTAGGTAACTTAAATGGTAATCAAATCTAGAGAAACCGTCACATCGTACCGATTCCGATTACTATTGCCATTACGTGATCGCAATGCTAATACGACAGATCAATGGAATAGTTTACTAGTTTATCTCGACTAGACAATATAGTAAAATGGCTAACAAAACAAAGCGAAGGTCTTTCTATAGATCAGTAATTCAGAAGAAATCCCTTTATTCCACGAAATCAGTTTGAGAGTGAATGAAAATGGAAATACCTAAGTTGAAATATGTTTGATATCTCCGAAGATTTATAGGTCAGATCGAAGTTCCAAAGAAATGAAACTTCATTTTCCGAATATGAAATCCTCTACAGGTCACGGATTATCTTTGGTCGATCGTAAAGAGACGCCATCATTATTACGTTCGGGATAGAGCCGAACGTACCCGAATTGGAATTCGGAGAATCAGAACTATAGATAATGTTGACTTGATTACATTACAGTTGGTTAGAAATGTCCGTCGTTCTCTGGTTTCAGGTTACCTCGACAGGAAGGCAGTCCTCGAAAACTCGTGACTCGTGGACCGCAAACGTAGCGTCCAATTTAGAATTCCACAATGCCTTTACGAGTTGTCAGCAAACATGCAACCCGAGACCCAGCTTAAACGAATGGCAATCAATCAAAATTCAACCAATATTGAGGCTAAAAAACATTTTGACTGCGTGAACGACATCAATATTGCCGTATTGGAACGTTGTACCTACCTGTCAAATAAAATATTTTCTCATATCAATTTTAAGGGGGATATCATGTGAAACCTTTTTCCAATAGCTAGGTCCTCTATGAGATAATTTAATACAATGCAATATTTTAAATAGAGCGTGCAGCTCTTGAATATCAGTCCTTTCAAATATTCCAAATGTAGAATATATTCGGAAAATTTTGCGTCGCACAGCGAAATACATTCCTATGAAGCTTTCGTGCTCGATATTACAGAGATATATTTGAAATTCTTATGTTTATTATACGTAAATATCTGTAGGTACGTATGGTTTTTATTATCATTCTTTGCATGAATTTTGAATTAGACTGTCACATGCCATGCCAAAACTCTGCATGCTTCGCACGACCACAATAGAAACGGGTTTTGTCGACGGAAGAATAGACAAAATGATAGGTAAAATCTATCATTTTGTCTATTCTTCCATCGACAAAACCCGTAAAAAACCATTTCTATGGTTGTTATGCTACGCGTACTGAACGCACACATGAGATTGAGCATACCAACCAACTTCACGCAAAATTCTGAAAGACATCTATAATTGAAACTTCATAATCTTTAGATCACATAACATAAATGGAAAACCAGAGGTCAATGAATAATCGGAAAATAAATCAGTCTAACGGGTCACACGTCTGTTGGTAATTCCTCCAATCGCAGCGCAGTGGCCCAACAGTCCCGACCGACTTATCACACGATTTACGACGCAAACTTCCCGGCGCGGTGTTCATATGTTCCACATAGGCCTTCAACTCATATATCACCTAAGTTTTATTGAGAAACGCCTGGATTCGAACCATTTGAAAGACGTATTTTCGTATGTTATTTTCCAGTCAAAATGTTATGAGCGAAAAACTTTACCTGCTATTCACGGACCACAAAGGAAAGGTCTTGGAAAATATGCTAAGTGGATTTATTTTGCATATTTCATAAAATTATTCTCTCGCCTATTATTATTTTTGTATATATTCTGCAGGTAAAACTGGTTATCAAACGCTTTCAATTCAATTTGGCGCGGTCCCTGCCATTATTTTTTATTAGTATGGCTACCGTTACCGTACTAAGATTATGTGGGTAGTATAAACATCCCGTCATCCCGACAATACAGGCCTGCTGAAGCGCTTTTCAAACGGCAGCGAGAATGCGGGCCCTCATACAGCTATACATATATACCTACTGGCTATAAGAACAGAGGAAGACCAAAGAAACGATGGATGGACTGTGTAAAAGACGATTTGTCTAAAAAGGGGGAGACTAGTTAATTGACTGAGGCGTGACTTTGCGGAAATCCATTATAAATAAAATACAATAGACGGACGTATATTTAGTAACCTAATCCGCTTAGCTGTTCTTAAAGAGTCATAAAGAACCCTGTATGAAATCGACACGTGTTTCACCTCTCAACGAGGCATCCTCAGGATGACGATTGACTTGTTGCGAATACACACAGCGTTCGATGCTTGACGTGGCAACACGTCGTGTCCGGGTTCGCAACAAGTCAAAAGTCTTTTTTTTTAGGGGGTGTCTAACGAGATGACGATTAATAGAGAAATATGAAACAAAAAGACATGTTGCGCCGACCCCGATAAATTGGGGTAAGGGCAAGAAAATGGTGATGATACTGCTATACAAATAAAGACTCTCGATCATTTTGGCTTTCGTATAATAAAATCTACACATCATTATTTCGTATAATAATTATATTACCGACGTCTGACCTCGCGTTTTTGAGGAGATTGATCATCTTATTCATCTTAACCCGTGGATACCTGAATGCGGCTATAGACGTCATTAGAAATAATAGATGTTTTATTTGTTTGTTTAAATAATACACCATTTTTTGTGCTCATTTTTTACTTGAGAACCTCGTAATAGTAGCTAAACACGTCATTTATTTATTTTAAACTCAAGATAACAAAAAAGTGTTGCCACATTATCTAACGCTACGTACTCACTGTTGACCTAACCTTGTAACACTGACCTTAGCGTCTGTACTATCAGTGCGCGGGTCTGTGTATATGCGGGCCTATTTTACAAAACCACTCAGCTGATTGCAATTGGGTCTTCTAGCGTGACTTTACCAAAATACCGGAAAAGGGAAATGTAACGGCTGTACTGAAAAGTGATACTGACGGGTAGACCTGTGAGTGGTTGACTGGTAGAAAATGCCTATGGCATTAAATCCACCTTTGTACATTTGTGTAATGGAAATTGTAAAGAAATAAATACTGTCAAAACAAATTGCCCAACCGAGAAAGCGCTCAAATCATGCAAAAGATAAATAAAATTATACTTATACAGGGTGACTGGATCTGGACCCGCCATAGCAAATTCGCATATAGAGGAGGTCATTTGCTAATTATTTACTTTCCCTAGTTAAGTTTTATAGTTTAGAAGATATGTCAATTATTATATTTTATTGAGTTTTTTAAAAATTGGACATTCAAGCATTCATAACTTCAGGTTTTTTGAATTTGATCGTAAAGATATATTTTTTTTAAAGCTCTATCTTATTTTTTAACCCTAGTTTGAGGGAAGTTCCGATGTATTTTAATCACCAATGTTTATGACTACCAACAAATAATAAAAAACGACTACTACTACTACTACTAAAATAATGCAAAAAAATAAGTTATTATTTACGAGCAGATTTTTACGAGGAAAAATCTGTTCGTAAATAGAGAGAAATAGAGAGAGCAGCTCGTAAATAATAATCATTTTTTTTGCAATATATCTACTCATTAATTCGTAGGCGAATGTCGAAAACTTCTTCCTAGTTTATTTTATCTCATTCGATGATTCATCTACAGCCACCTAATTCGATACCAGTCGATACCAATTAATTGAGATCTAACCCAGTTTACGAGTGCACTCCATCCAACGATTTTATAAAACCCACAGCAGCGGAGAGTTGTAAATATTGAAATGTTTACAACACTGAGCGGTTCCCGGGTTATCGTGCTCGGCAGTGCACAGTGGTCTGAAAACCAACAAGTTTGTTTTGCATATGAAAACCCTTATTTACTTTAGTTAGCGAAACATGTAGGACTGCAGAAGCTTAAACCAAGTTTCCTAGATAAGTTGTGCCACTTAAGTGTCGTAAATGACTTTACTTTTTACTTCCCAGGAAAATAAAAACGTTATCTTTGCAGCAACTGTTACGTAGGTAGAATACGTTCAATGTTGTGTTTGTGTTGTATACCTAACGTACAACTTACGACCCACAAGTCATCCTGTTATGGATGCAATCCCTGGTTGTTAGTGGTGACTAGGGAAATATGTTCTGGTGAATGTGCTACAGCATCCCAAATGGACACAGACCTGTAAATACAGACCACACAGCATTATTTCGTGAAACTATCTTCTGTGTAGAAGATAGACAGAAAAACAGAACAGAACCGATAGACAGAAAGTAAGTATATCTATGTGGTGGCTCATGAGCATTTGAAGATAAATTAGGATTTAAGGCCATGATAATGATAGTCATGTCAAAAGTATTGAGGTTCTGAAAATCAAATGGTCCTAAATTTTTGTTACTTTTTATAAAAAATAAGTTTTTTATAATATTCCGTTCTGTCGCAGTTTATAAGCAGCTTAAATCAAACAGGAGTAAAGAACATGCCTTATGGAAAAGGCAAGAAAACCGAGTTAATATCCCCCGAGTTACGACAGATTATCCGAAGTAGCATTTAAAGAGATGACGTCGTATAAATGTCGCGAGTGTTATGTATGTACCATCAAAGAAGTTCATATCTAACCAGTTTCAAAACAAAATCCCGTGAACACGATGTTTCCGGCCCGGTACTATAGCCGCCGAGCGCTGCAAGCAAGAATAGTCCTTACGATGGTTAGATATGAACTTCTTCGATGGTACGAATTTTACATCACTATTTCAAACACAAAAGAGATTAATTTAAACAGTTGGAGGATTTGGTTACCGTAGCTACCTAAAATGACTGCTTTTTATTTTATTATCTCTCCTTTATTCTTGCCTCGATTCATTATTTGATTTTTATGGGTAAACCATTAAAAAAAAAAGTGAAATGTACGTGTCCCCTCGGACATAGAATAGTCCGCTTACCCACCATGTATACCTTATACTCCACTTATTTAGTGGATTAAAAGGATACATGGTGGCAAATTTACTACCAACTTATTTTATTCAAATCACAGCCGTGATTCTTTGACTATTTTATGAAATGGCTATATCACGGTAAATTAGCGTAGGATGTCAATTTGCTTCACAATTAATTTTCATGAAAGACAAGTACATTAGTTCAGTTAATCAGATTGTTGACTTTCATACGGAGTTTAGAAAACACGTAAGCAATATTCAAGCCTGTTGAAATAGAATTGTCTCTACCTAGACCAGCACGCTTAGCATGACCACAATAGAAACGGGTTATGACGACGGAAGAATAGACAAAATGTCAGATAAACAATCACAATCTGTCATCTAGTCTATTCTTCCGTCGACAAAACGCGTTTCTACGATGGTCATGCTACGCGTGCAGGTATGTATAAAAATAATGTGCTTCTTCTGCTGGGAACCTGGGCTGGCAAACCATAATACAGGTTACCAGGTAACCTATCTAGAACGCCAGATTCAATTCTGTTAATTGCTACAGTTTTTCCGATTTATCCGTAAATTGTAAAATTATATTTATTATAACAGACTGTACCACACTTTTTGAAATAAATAAATGATTAAATGTAAACTTGGTTTAGTAAAAACTCATGTCTCAAAATAAATTTAACAAGCATTTTTAACCGACTTCAAAAAAAGGAGGAGGTTCTCAATTCGACTGTATTTTTTTTTTTTTTTTTTATGTTTGTTACCTCGTAACTTGCGACTGAGTGAACCGATTTTCATGATTCTTTTTTTATTTGAAAGCTTGTGCTTCCCGTGTGGTCCCATTATCACCATTTCAATATCTGATGATGGGATCTTGTAGAAATCGGGGGAACTCTTCAATAAATAACAGCAGATTAACCGCAATTGTTGCTATAGCATATCTAAGCATTGTTTACGCCATCACACAACATATTATCACGCCTGTACTCACTACAAAGGTTATAAAAACTATTTCGAAAAAAAAAATGTTCAAGGGCACTTACAACGTTTTGTTCTGATGAGATATTCGGTTACATGAACAAAACTGGCTGGTTAGCTGGTTTTTTTTGTATGAAAGGGTATGACATGATGATAACTTCCTTTCACTGTTTTTTACATAGCAGTGTAGTGGTATTCCAATTTGTGTGGGGTAGGTACCACAACTAAAAAGTGAAAAATAAAAACTTTTTACAAAAAAAAAGTACAACCGACTTCCACAAAAAAACACTACAAAGTGAAAAATAACTTTAATTTCGGAAGTCGGTGGTAAAAAGTGAAAATTCAAAACTAAAGACACCGACTTCCCGGCTGTTCCACGTAGATTCATGCAGGTCTAACGCCGGGGCACGAGTGCCTCTTCGTCAACTTGTTGAAACCTATAACACGCACTTCATGGACATAGATGTCTTCTCTCTTTCAAGTAAAAAATTTAAAACACTAGCTATAAATACTCTTTCACCACAATCTTAACCTATCAATAATTTTTAAATTCAGTTAAACATAATAAGATAATATTGTAAATACATTTCCGTTCCTGATTTATTCATCTATTAACTCGTGGACAATGGTGTGGGTTATATGTTTACCTATTAGTGTTACGACTCTTAATTTTTAACCTTAACATGTAACTGTTTTTTTGTCCCTAATAAATAAAATAAAATAAAAAGACTTCCGAAATTAAAGTTATTTTTCACTTTGTAGTGTTTTTTTGTGGAAGTCGGTTGTACTTTTTTTTTGTAAAAAGTTTTTTCTATGTCAATAACGTCTATGTTTCTATAGCAAAATCATTTGTTACCAAAATAATCTCTAAATTGAACTAACCGTAGAGTATCAAGACCAAAAAACACCCCTTTTCTTCTCGTTCTGTAAATTACGTCCAGTTCCGTTTAATCCAACATTTATAAATAGTTTCCTGTAGACAAAGGCAGTAGTAATTACTTTTGTTTATTTGCGTTTGCTGGCTGAGCGCACCTCAAGAATACAGCATGTGTATTTATAGACGACAGCTTGCAAGGAAGCGAGAACAACTCTAAGTAAACAGCGTCCTGGTACGTCCTGAAACGTCGAAGAACTTCATATATGTACGCAGTTTGAAAACAAAATCCTGAGAACACGATTACCACATCTTTACCGCCTGGTTCTATAGCCACCGCGCGCTGCAAGCAGAAATAGTCCTTACGGTTTATAGATATGAATTACCTACGTCCTAGGAATAAGATAAGTTACGTTATTGTAATGAATACCTGCGTTCTATTTTATGTAAGTATACCTTACTAAGTTTGTCATTCATTGTCACGAATCAATCTGCCTAGCCTTTTCCCAAGTATGTTGGGGTCAGCTTCCAGTCTAACCGGATGCAGCTGAATACCAGTATTTCACTTGGAGCGACTGCTTAACTGACCTCCACAACCCAGTAACTGGGTAATACGTTACCCCTTGGTAAGACTGGTGTCAGACTTTCGGGCTTCTGACGACTCTTAACGACACTAAATCGCCACTCTGTATAGGCTATATATATGTACAGGGTGGCGATTTAGTGGCCTGCATCCGTCAAGAGGGTGATTCTACCTGTAATATTAAACAACTTTCGCTATGAAACACATACCATGTATACGATTCGTAAAAAAAAAACTTGGTTTGGTAGCGGTGGTAAACCAAATTGGTTCAGGAGTTTCCAAATAAGGGAAACTATTCTGGAAAAGCATCATGGCACCTATCTTAAAAACATGGTGACAATTTTTTTAATGTTGAATTCTCGGCTGTAGCTTTTCAGTACGCGGAATGCAATAAAAGACCCAAAACTTTTATCTAATTTTATTATAGTTAGCGGCTAAGTTCTTATTTCTCGCGATCAGCATGTTTAAAAGGCGTTCAAGAGCTGTCAGTGTCAAAATTGTTATGGAACATTGTACACTGACAGCTCTTGAATGCGTTTAGATGCAGTGCCGAACGCGTTAAATTTCATTGATGAAATCCGTACTAAAGTATAGTAGGTACTTTAGTACGGATTTCAAGAGCTGTCAGTGTCAAAATTGTTATGGAACATTGTACACTGACAGCTCTTGAATGCGTTTAGATGCAGTGCCGAACGCGTTAAATTTCATTGATGAAATCCGTACTAAAGTACCTACTAAAGAGACATAAAAAAAATGCGTTTCAAATAATGAAATATTTCCTACAAAGATACAATTTACGTTAACGTTATGCGTAACGGGATATTTTCTCACTATCTTTCCATTCACGTTACGATATCATTATCTTCACAGCGGTAGATCCCTTACCTAAAGAAGTAAAGAACCACCTGTTAATATTGAGGAGGCACGCCATCACCATTACCATTACCTTCCTTCGTTATGGCGACGTTAATTAAACGTTTTAGTTAATGGCAGACAGATTTAATCTCTTTTCGTCTTCATATTAAGCCTTTAAGAGTTCACTGACAAAGTTAAATATTGTGTACTTAGTAATCGTAGAGTGTTGTAGTTGTAGAGTGGGGTAATAGGTCACATATTCTATATTTTACTTGGTCACGTTTTCGACTGACAAAAGGTGACCAGAATCACAGTATAAATATGGACAGTACAAAAACTACGTTGTAAACGTTCGAAACAACGGTTTAGTAGACATTGGACTTATTCGCGAAACGACGTGTAGTCCTTTATGGACTTATTCACACACTCACACGCTCATTGACGAGACCACAAGCGATTGTCGCGGTGCTGTCACTTGCGGGCGCCTTGTCGAGACGAGTGATCGCCGCAATCTTTTTAAAAATGAAGGGTAGGTTATTATTTCAACAAATAGACCTAGTTTCCATACTGTCCATATTTATACTGTGCTAGAATCTAGTGATTTTAGCAAGGTTCTGGGTCCTGGTTCCGATCTCTTACTTGGGCAAAGTGTTATTGAGTATTTCATTAAGAATTTATCAGTAGCAGCACTAAGTTTGAAATTTTGTCCGATTTATGGCAACTGCCTGTATACCTACTGAACAATACAAGGTTGATGTTGTGTTATATTTTTTTTGAGAATCATTATGGGCTTAGTGTCATGTATTTTATTATATTAAAACCAGTTAAATCAGCCACATGTTTGTTGCTAACTCGGTATGAAAAAACAGTGACAGGTTGACGTTAATCCAACTTTCCTCTAATGGCCGATTCCTATAATTTACGGACCGTTAGTGGTTAATATTAGTATCTTTATCAATAATGAAGCAAAGACCTTATAGCTTTGCATAGTAGATCATGGAAGTAGCTATCACAGGTTAGCTTACAAATCTATTTATATGCCCAGTTTGACCATAAAAAATTCTACCATTCGGTAAGAAAAACTATTCGTTTTTAATTATAGGAACCGAGCATTATAAGACTTTACCATAATAACACAACATAGATTCGTCCACTCATAAATAGCTACTAGTATGTAAGTAAGTACACACTTCAACAGGACTAGTCGGTAGAGATCCTTAAGCCCAACACTCGACAGTCGTAATGTGCACTTGAGAACGACTCCGAGTGACCCTGATTGTTACGGGAGTACCTACTTCAAGAGGGACGGATGCGCTCTCAAGATGGGCTTTTTTATGACTTTTTGATGTGACCGTTTGTGACGGCCTTTTTTGGTTACTTGGCCATAAGTGGGTAGTTCAAGAGTTACTGCTCACTTGGGTGTTAACCTCAAAAAGGTACCTAAAACTAAATATAGTTAGTAGCTTCAAACTATACTAATATTATAAATGTGAAAGTGACTCTGTTTGTCTGTCTGTTACCTTTTCACGCATAAACTACTGAACCGATCGTTATAAAAGACACATAGTTAGCCTGGGACCTGGAGAAGCATATAAGCTTCTTTTCATTCTGAATACTTGTATTAACAAATTATCAAATAAAAATACATTATACACGCAACCATGTACAAAATAACAAATTATTGTTATTTTATATTTGTAAAAGCACAATTAAAAGATAACGAATTAAGTATGTACGTGGTTGCATATGTATATTGTTTTTTTTACTCGACTGTCCAAAAAGGAGTGTAATGTTTTCAGGGTTCATGTGTATGTGAGTTTCTTTGTTCCACCATAACTTTTCTATGCCTGAACAGATTTTTTATGGTGTCCTTTTGTGTGCACCAATAAACGTTTTACCTATCTATCTGCACGTGTAGCATGATCACCGTAGAAACGGGTTCTGTCGACGGAAGAATAGACAAAATGACAGTTAAACAATCACAATCTGTCATTTTGTCTATTCTTCCGTCGACAAAACTCGTTTCTACGGCGGTCATGCTACGCGTGCAGGATGGAGTCGCAGGCAAGAGCTAATCTAAATATAATGTCATTAACAAATACGATGAAGCCTTTCGAACAACATTACTATTAAACATATTCTAGAAATAGCACATATCATATTTGAAAAATTAAATTTAGTTTCTTCCAATCTTCCTTTTCCCTTACTTCGGACTTATTTATCCAAACAATTTCAACAATCGTAGAGTTATATCTGAACAACACTGTATTGATGCCGCTTCAGACGTTTACTAAGAAAATTTAAAAACATTTGTAAAATCGTAATTTTACGGAGTTTGATAAGTAAACAATAGGAGAAGTTGGACCGGAATTAACCACGAGCAAGGTGGTTATCTTACAATCAGGTAGGCACAGGACTTAAACCGGATTTCTGAATTGACAGTTTGAAGTTGAGAACTTGTTTAACTCTACTTTAGCATAACCTAAAGTAATTCCTTCAATATAGCCCGTGTAATACAAAATGACTTAATTTTTTACAAATAAATTTTGAAATTTGTTGGCTTTCACCTTAAGAGGCTTACAACAGCTAAAGCAAATAATAGAAATGAAAGAGAAGCGCGATGACACGACGCAGGTAATTTATTGCAAAATATGAAGCAGTTAGCGATTTACAAAAAATCTATTGATTGGACTGGAAAATTAAAACACTATTATGCTAATATGTAGCTTGTAGAATAATCTGACAAAAAATCAGAATGATTGCATGTAAATTAATATGATTTTTACTCGTTAAAAGAAATTTTTAGAGGTATCTTCATGATTTTTTTCTATCGTATCAAATTAGTTGTATTATGTTTTCAACACACTATCATACTAGCATATATCCTGAAGAATATCATATATTTTTCTGATTTTGTTTACTGCAGTGGATCATATTCTTTTAGGCATTATAAAACTTGCGTTTAGGCACGTTTAGGTCCTGTAGTCCCCTTAAGTAATAACTAAAAACATGTATGCTAAAAACTGGGTGATAGCCTCTAAACCCTTGTCTAATCTTGCAGGATACCGAAGGACATTTGAATTATTTAAACTTAGGATAAAATAGTAAATACTCAGTATAAACTCTAAGCTCTAGCCGCAAGCAAAGCATTAGTAGAAGCACTTAATGAACACACGATTTATTTGTTCACACCGAAAACCGAATTGTAAACGTAAACAAGTTTCCGAATAAAACCCACGTTCACGTTAACGTGTGTCGCTTCCGAGATAGATAAAGCGATCATTTAAACAAGATAGTTCTACCCGTTTAGGATATTTTTGAATTAATCTGTGCTATTGATAACAGTGTTTTGGGAAAATGTTGTTATAAATTTTTATCACATAAGTAAAAGTTTTAACATTTCAGTGCTCTGAAAAACCCGGTTTCGCTTTAAATACATAGGAACAAACACCAAGAATAAAAAAAGAAATCACAAAGAATTTTCAGCATCAGCACTAACTCCGAGCGACGCTCTAAAGAGATTCCAGCCCAAACTATAACATATCCACTGCCAACCGGCACTTTTTCCTCAAAACAAGCTGGAATAAAATCTACCCCTGGCTGTCTGTAGACTCTTCGCCGCCCGTCACTTGCACACAGCATAAATCTGGATTCGTCAGAAAACATTACCCTTGCCCATTCTTCGTCTCCCCATTGTGCGTGTTCGCGGGCGTAACGTAATCTTGCTACCCGATATTCCCTTAAAATTTTGGACCATTTGCGGGTCTATTAGCTTGAAGGAGTCGCCGCCTTACAATCCACTCGCTTACGTCTCTACGGGTCTCCTGAAGTTGACTTGTTACTTCAACTGCCGTGAGGTGCCGATTTCGGAGCATGGTCGTAACAATAAATCGATCCTCTCGAGCCGTAGTACATCTCGGTCTGCCGGTTCCTAGTCTTCTTATGTTCTGCCTAGTTTCTCGGAAACGTTGGACGACCCGTTGCATTGTAGAAATTGACACGCCCATTATTCTTGCTGTACTTCGCTGACTTCTGCCTTCTTCTAACATAGTGACGATACGTGTACAATCTTCTGGTGTTAGCGACATGATAGAAATTCAATAATGATGGCGAAAGACGACAATGCCCGCCTTTTAGCATTTTGATTTGACAGATTCAAAATAAAAGTGGGAAAACAAGCAAAAGTAAAACAACCGCGAATCGAAATTCAATAATGATGGCGAAAGACGACAATGCCCGCCTTTTAGCATTTTGATTTGACAGATTCAAAATAAAAGTGGGAAAACAAGCAAAAGTAAAACAACCGCGAATCGAATTTAATACAAGGTTTAAAAAAAAACTTTTTTAAATTACTTTGTAGATCATTTAAGGTTTTATTTCATACGATATTAAAATTTTAAGTTAGTGTTACAAGATTGTACAGTTTAAAAAGATAATAAAAACGTCCGCGATAGCATGTCTACCTTCTAGGGAGCATGACCCACAGTAACCACTTTTATCTTTCAGAATTTGATAAATATTTCATTTTTATTACCGAAACTATTTTATTTTATAATTTTTGGAAAACAGCTACAAACGCACTATTGCACATGCCTAATAAAGCATTTGTTATTAACCTGAATATGGCCAATTACAAGTTTTCATAGATAGGAAACAAAATAAGTACGAGTTTAATATGTTAAACACTGCAATAAACGAGAGAGATGTGATACAGAATGCCCAGTAAACATAACGCAATGACAGAACATACAACATAAACCGACGCAGCGTATAATGAGATACAAAAACCGGCCAAGTGCGTGTCGGACCACGCACAAGGAAGGGAGTTGGGATGATTTTATCTCAAGAACAAACTTAACATTGTAAGTAGTTGAAATACATGTTCTCCCTTCCCCCCCCCCAACTTTAAATTTTGCCATATGTAATATGAAAATATTTTGGTAATTTTGTACTATTGCGAATTTTGGTTTCATAATCGTCATAGCAAAAAAACTGACTATGCATAATGTAGTGACATTTATAATGGCCCATGCCAACTTCACTGAATGCTGAAATAAATTCTATAGCTCCAATGAGAGAATATGTTATACCTTTAACTATGATGTGATGCGGATGATGATGTATATCTTCTAAAATAACACACTCACTGCCATTTAAATCAAACGACACAATATTGGATGGCACATAATTGGAAGTTCCGTCATCACCGCAACAAATACAAGTGTATTTTTCTTCCAGAATGCAGATTGCGTCTTCCAAACATCGGATGCTAAAATTTGAAAGAACATTTAAGTTTAATGGCAAAAATGCAATCTGTCTAGAGGTTGTAAAAAATAAACAGAAATCATTCTGACACTCTTTAGTGAAGACTGCACTACACAAATAATTTAAAATTACTTGTTCAAAAATGAACGTTACATTGCAAGCACATTCACAATAATTGTGCTTGCAACGCTACATTCGCTTTTTACTCTTTATCAAAATATAATACTGCGATTTAGTTAGGATCTTAATTTTTATACATTAATATTTTAATAAATTTGCTCTAAATGACGGTGGAAACCACATCAAATTTCATCTGTAGTTTAGAAGATTTAAGCGGTCACACAGACAGACACGAAAAATGACATTGTTTTATAATATTAGGTCTTTACCTATGAAATTGCCGTTCTGCAGTACTGGCCATTTCAAATCAAAATAATTTTTGTTTGGCTAAGAATTCTAATTTCAAATTAATTTTATTTTAAAAACATGTTTTTTTTTTCCAAATGTAGTCATTTGTTTATTGATTAGTGTTACATTTTCATCGCATTTCAATCTTTTTCGTCATCATGGATACGTTAAAAATTCGAGTAATTATGGAATATGAGTACCGTCGTGGCAGGAACGCGACACAAGCGGCACGCAACATCAACGACGTTTACGGAGCTAACACTACAAACCAACGCACCACCTGTTATTGGTTTGCTCGCTTCCCTTCTGGAAATTTCGACCTGAAAAATGAACCTCGCGGTCGTCCGAAGACTTTGGTCGACAATGACGAATTAAAGGCGATTGTGGAAGCTGATGATACACAATCTACGACTGAATTAGCAGCAGCTTTCGACGTTAGCGTCAAAACAATATTGGTCCATTTGCGTCAAATTGGCAAGGTAAAAAAGCTTGACAAATGGGTGCCCCACGAACTCAATGATCGCCAGCGCAAAGTACGCGTCGAGACGTGCCTTGCACTGCTCAACAGACACACAAATGAAGGAATTTTGTACCGCATTGTTACCTGCGATGAAAAATGGATTCTGTTTGATAACCGCAAGCGCTCAGCAAGTTGGTTGGATCCTGGTTCAGCACCTCAACAATGCCCTAAACGAAAACTTACCCCTAGAAAAGTGATGGTCACTGTTTAGTAGTCTAGCGCCGGTGTGATACATCACAGCTTCTTAACAAACGGTGTGAGCATTACTGCAGATGTGTACTGTGAAGAACTGAACACAATGATGGAGAAGCTGGCACATCTCCAACCAGCATTGGTCAATCGCTCGTCTCCGCTGCTACTGCACGACAACGCGCGACCTCATACTGCACAGCAGACGGTCTCCAAGTTGCAAGAACTGGGGTTGGAAGCTCTCCGTCATCCGCCCTACTCACCAGACCTTGCGCCTACAGACTACTACTTTTTCCAGAATTTGGATAACTTCTTGGCGGGAAAAAAATTCAATACCCGAGAGGCAGTACAAAATGCCTTTGAAGAATTTGTTGCCTCCAGTCCAGCTGATTTCTTTATGAAGGGCATCAATAAACTGCCACTGCGTTGGCAAAGATGCATTGATTGCATGGATTCGATTAATACAAATAAAAAAAACATGAAAAAAATTCGTTTAAATTTTTTCATACAAAACGGCAATTTCATAGGTAAAGACCTATTATGTATAGATAATAGATTAAAATTAGTACCTTAAATCTCTTTGTATGTCATGTTAAGGCGAACGCGCTCAGATAGCCCGATTCAAATTACATAACATAACATAATATCACGCCTGTAATTCCCCGAAGGATTAGGCAGAGATGTACCTACAGTTCAACCACATTTCGCCAGTTATGTTTAATAATGCCCATGTAACAGGGGGCGAGCGTATTCCCATCAATCGGGCACAAATCCAGACTACTTGCTTCCACTAAGAAATGCAAGATGGAATTCCCAATTCAAATTATCTTATGTTTTGTGCAATTATCTGCCCGGTATCCAGATATGATCAAAAAGTAAATTAAAAAAAACAACAACCCGACTGCGTAAAAAATTAACTTGAATGAAAGGAGGCAATAGGTTTTTATTAAAAAGATGTTTCCGACTGCATGAGATTGTATATAGTATTAAGTGGGATTGGAGACAGAAATAGGTCATCTTGTTTCCATCTTTTTTTGGTATTTTGTTTTGATTTTTTAAAGGGCAATGCAACTTTTGCCATACATAGCTGGCATAATGTTTTTTTTCTTTTCGCCAAAAGTGAAACCTAGGCCATAGGTTAGAGGACTGTGTGTAAAATCAATAGCAAAAAGAATTAAGTCTACGAACCGTAACCAAACCAAGTTATAGAGTTTTTAGTAGATTGCTATTATTTTTTATCAGGCGTTATCATTTTAAATAAAAAGTTATCTACGTGTGATATTTTAAGTTTCCCATTGTTAAATACTCCAATCGGCAACTTTTTAACAAGTTATTCCACTTCCCGCGCTTTTGCATACGGTTTGTGATTCGTTCCGTTGTCGGTTTTGTATTAGGTACCTATTTAAATGTATGCGTGTCTGATAATACATTCAGTCCTTACTGAGTTCTGTTTACCGATAACTTTAACTGGAGCCTTCAAATAAACGTATCCCTCTGGGGACGTATCAAATAAGTCAGGCCAGAAGTTATTATGGCGAACATGTGAGGGGTGATGGTTCTTACCATATAGAACTACACGGCGTCGGTGTTGTTGGCGTTAGGCGTCGATGTTATAGGCGTCGGTGTTATAGGCGTCGGTGTTATAGGCGTCGGTGTTATAGGCGTCGGTTTTATAGGCGTCGGTGTTATAGGCGTCGGCGTTAGGCGTCGGTTTTATAGGCGTCGGTGTTATAAGCGTCGGCGTTAGGCGTCGGCGTAAGGCGTCGGTGCTTTAGAAGTCGGTGTTATAGGCGTCGGTGTTATAGGCGTCGGTGTTATAGGCGTCGGTGTTATAGGCGTCGGCGTAAGGCGTCGGTGTTATAGGCGTCGGTGTTATAGGCGTCGGTGTTATAAGCGTCGGTGTTATAAGCGTCGGCGATAGGCGTCGGCGTAAGGCGTCGGTGTTATCAGCGTCGGTGTTATAGGCGTCGGCGTTATAGGCGTCGGTGTTATAGGCGTCGGCGTTAGGCGTCGGTGTTATAGGCGTCGGTGCTATAGGCGCCGGTGTTATAGGCGTCGGCGTTAGGCGTCGGCGTTAGACGTCGGCGTAAGGCGTCGGCGTAAAGCGTCGGCGTAAGGCGTCGGTGCTATTGGCGTCAGTTATATAGGCGTCGGCGTTAGGCGTCGGCGTTACGCGTCGGCGTTAGGCGTCGGCGTAAGGCGTCGGTGTTATCGGCGTTGGTGTTGTCGGCGTTAGGCGTCGGTGTTATAGGCGTCGGTGTTATAGGCGTCGGTGTTATAGGCGTCGGTGTTATAGGCGTCGGTGTTATAGGCGTCGGTGTTAGGCGTCGGCGTAAGGCATCGGTGTTATAGGCGTCGGTGTTATAGGCGTCGGCGTAAGGCGTCGGCGTTAGGCGTCGGCGTTAGGCGTCGGCGTTAGGCGTCGGCGTTAGGCGTCGGTGTTATAGGCATCGGTGTTATAGGCGTTGGCGTTAGGCGTCGGCGTTAAGCGTCGGCGTAAGGCGTCGGCGTAAGGCATCGGTGCTATAGGCGTCGGTGTTATAGGCGTCGGTGTTAGAGGCGTCGGTGTTAGGCGTCGGCGTAAGGCGTCGGTGTTATAGGCGTCGGTGTTATTGGCGTCGGTTTTATAGGCGTCGGTTTTATAGGCGTCGGTGTTATAGGCGTCGGCGTTAGGCGTCGGCGTAAGGCGTCGGTGTTATAGGCGTCGGCGTCAGGCATCGGTGTTATAGGCGTCGGCGTTAGGCGTCGGCGTAAGGCGTCGGTGTTATAGGCGTCGGTGTTATAGGCGTCGGTGTTATAGGCGTCGGTGTTATAGGCGTCGGCGTAAGGCGACGGCGTTAGGCGTCGGCGTTAGGCGTCGGTGCTATCGGCGTCGGTGTTATACGCATCGGTGTTATAGGCGTTGGCGTTAGGCGTCGGCGTTAAGCGTCGGCGTAAGGCGTCGGCGTAAGGCATCGGTGCTATAGGCGTCGGTGTTATAGGCGTCGGTGTTAGGTGTCGGCGTAAGGCGTCGGTGTTATAGGCGTCGGTGTTATTGGCGTCGGTTTTATAGGCGTCGGTGTTATAGGCGTCGGCGTTAGGCGTCGGTTTTATAGGCGTCAGTGTTATAGGCGTCGGCGTTAGGCGTCGGCGTAAGGCGTCGGTGTTATAGGCGTCGGCGTCAGGCGTCAGTGTTATAGGCGTCGGCGTTAGGCGTCGGCGTAAGGCGTCGGTGTTATAGGCGTCGGTGTTATAGGCGTCGGTGTTATAGGCGTCGGCGTAAGGCGACGGCGTTAGGCGTCGGCGTTAGGCGTCGGTGTTATAGGCGTCGGTGTTATAGGCGTCGGTGTTATAGGCGTCGGTGTTATCGGCGTCGGTGTGATAGGCGTCGGCGTCAGGCGTTGGTGTTATAGGCGTCGGTGTTATAGGCGTCGGCGTAAAACGTCAGTGTTATAGGCGTCGGTGTTATAGACGTCGGTGTTATCGGCGTCGGTGTTATAGGCGTCGGTGTTATAGACGTCGGTGTTATAGGCGTCGGTGTTATAGGCGTCGGTGTTATAGGTGTCGGTGTTATAGGCGTCGGCGTAAGGCGACGGCGTTAGGCGTCGGCGTTAGGCGTCGGTGCTATCGGCGTCGGTGTTATAGGCGTCGGCGTAAGGCGTCGGTGTTATCGGCGTCGGCGTCAGGCGTTGGTGTTATAGGCGTCGGCGTTAGGCGTCGGCGTAAAACGTCAGTGTTATAGGCGTCGGTGTTATAGACGTCGGTGTTATAGGCGTCGGTGTTATAGGCGTCGGTGTTATAGGCGTCGGCGATAGGCGTCGGCGTAAGGCGTCGGTGTTATAGGCGTCGGCGTTAGGCATCGGTGTTATAGGCGTCGGTGTTATAGGCGTCGGCGTCAGGCGTCGGTGTTATAGGCGTCGGCGTTAGGCGTCGGCGTAAGGCGTCGGTGTTATAGGCGTCGGTGTTATAGGCGTCGGTGTTATAGGCGTCGGCGTAAGGCGACGGCGTTAGGCGTCGGCGTTAGGCGTCGGTGCTATCGGCGTCGGTGTTATCGGGGTCGGTGTTATAGGCGTCGGTGTTATAGGCGTCGGTGTTATAGGCGTCGGCGTAAAGCGACGGCGTTAGGCGTCAGCGTTAGGCGTCGGTGCTATCGGCGTCGGTGTTATCGGCGTCGGTGTTATAGGCGTCGGTGTTATAGGCGTCGGTGTTATAGGCGTCGGCGTAAGGCGACGGCGTTAGGCGTCGGCGTTAGGCGTCGGTGCTATCGGCGTCGGTGTTATAGGCGTCGGCGTAAGGCGTCGGTGTTATCGGCGTCGGTGTTATAGGCGTCGGCGTCAGGCGTTGGTGTTATAGGCGTCGGCGTTAGGCGTCGGCGTAAAACGTCAGTGTTATAGGCGTCGGTGTTATAGACGTCGGTGTTATAGGCGTCGGTGTTATAGGCGTCGGTGTTATAGGCGTCGGTGTTATAGGCGTCGGCGATAGGCGTCGTTGTAAGGCGTCGGTGTTATAGGCGTCGGCGTTACGCGTCAGCGTAAGGCGTCGGTGTTATAGGCGTCGGTGTTATAGGCGTCGGTGTTATAGGCGTCGGTGTTATCGGCGTCGGTGTTATAGGCGTCGGTGTTATAGACGTCGGTGTTATAGGCGTCGGTGTTATAGGCGTCGGTGTTATAGGCGTCGGCGATAGGCGTCGGCGTAAGGCGTCGGTGTTATAGGCGTCGGCGTTAGGCGCCGGTGTTATAGGCGTCGGTGTTATAGGCGTCGGTGTTATAGGCGTCGGCGATAGGCGTCGTTGTAAGGCATCGGTGTTATAGGCGTCGGTGTTATAGGCGTCGGTGTTATAGGCGTCGGTGTTATCGGCGTCGGTGTTATAGGCGTCGGTGTTATAGACGTCGGTGTTATAGGCGTCGGTGTTATAGGCGTCGGTGTTATAGGCGTCGGCGATAGGCGTCGGCGTAAGACGTCGGTGTTATAGGCGTCGGCGTTAGGCGTCGGTGTTATAGGCGTCGGTGTTATAGGCGTCGGCGTCAGGCGTCGGTGTTATAGGCGTCGGCGTTAGGCGTCGGCGTAAGGCGTCGGTGTTATAGGCGTCGGTGTTATAGGCGTCGGTGTTATAGGCGTCGGTGTTATAGGCGTCGGCGTAAAGCGACGGCGTTAGGCGTCGGCGTTAGGCGTCGGTGCTATCGGCGTCGGTGTTATAGGCGTCGGCGTAAGGTGTCGGTGTTATCGGCGTTGGTGTTATAGGCGTCGGCGTCAGGCGTTGGTGTTATAGGCGTCGGCGTTAGGCGTCGGCGTAAAACGTCAGTGTTATAGGCGTCGGCGTAAGGCGTCGGTGTTATCGGCGTCGGTGTTATAGGCGTCGGCGTTATAGGCGTCGGTGTTATAGGCTTCGGTGTTATAGGCATCGGTGTTATAGGCGTCGGTGTTATAGGCGTCGGTGTTATAGGCGTCGGTGTTATAGGCGTCGGTGTAAAACGTCGGTGTTATAGGCGTCGGTGTTATAGGCGTCGGTGTTATAGGCGTCGGCGATAGGCGTCGGCGTAAGGCGTCGGTGTTATCGGCGTCGGTGTTATAGGCATCGGCGTTAGGCATCGGTGTTATAGGCGTCGGTGTTATAGGCGTCGTTGTTATAGGCATCGGTGTTATCGGCGTCATGGTCATACTATTCATTAATTGGTTAAGGAATGTTTATTTTATTAATATCTTTTGAAATACTGATTGCGCAGGATGTTGGATTACGCCAATATTTAGTAGAAATTTCTACTAAATATTGGTGTTATTGTTATCCGATTTGATCAACTACTTTAGTAGCTACGTATATATCATTTCTATAGATTGAAATTATATAGCTTTTCCGTTTTATTTTTATTGTACAAATTCGAGCACATTTACTCCTAAATCATACTAAAAATATGTTGTAATTGGTTGATAACTTTCCGAGATACAGCGCGGTGAAATTTATGGTTTTTTATGAAAAATCAAAACGTTGTAGCTATCTCAAATTCGACCGTACAAACCCCATTTTTTTTGTAGAGATTACGCATAAGTACTACTTAATCCTACAAAATTTTCAAAAATATCCGTTGGCTAGTTTTCGGGTTCTAAGGTGGCTCCTCAATCCAGACGTCAGGATTGAGGAGCCACCTTTAACGTCGTATAACTTTTTAAGGGTTTTACTACAAATTCCAGGATCCGGCCTACAAAATCGGCTAATTTACTACTAAATATTGGTAGTACCCTCGTTCCGATATGAGACATGGCTCCTCAATCCAGACATACACAATTTTTATACCACTAAGTATAGTCAGGGAAATGAATATGCCGTGTTATAACCATTTCATACAACTCCCAAAGAATGACAGGTGTGATTTAAATATGAACAGTTTAAGTTTGTAGTCAATTATAAGCTAAACAATAAACTCTTTCTTTACAGTCGTATCATCGTGCTCCTTTCAGCTGCACAGAAATTTGACTCAGTGTTCATAAATCTAACGGTGGAGATAGCTAGTGCAAGCACTTTAGAATACTGGCCATACCGGACTTTTGAGCTTCGTCGGCCGTTTGTCTTCCGGGTCGCGCAGTTAAACGCTGTGGACCAAGCTCCATACGATATTACATGCATGACATGGTATGCTATGCATTATTGTAAGTAATAATACGTTTTTTGTAGATAGGTAGAGTTGACAGGCTGTATTATAGTGCGTAGGTACTGTCATGAGCATAAATATATAACTATGGACAACGCAACAATGATATCTGATTACTTACTTCATATCTGTCAAGATGACGGCAAATATATGCAATCATTTGTGGAAGGCACATACAAGTGCCAGCACAAATATGTGACATCGCAGGAACACCAAAACTGTACACTAAATCTGACGAGACATGCGACGCGAAAATATAGGATGCTGCATCGGCTTCAAAAATATATATGTCTGTGTCGACTACCTGGGTGTGTAAAGCCACCAATGCATAACTGTATCGTGTCATGTCGTGACGCCGTATATATCAATCAAACGAATCTGTTCAGGACTACGTCAAATCACGAGTTTTGATTGGCTAACACTGCGTCGACAGAAGGCGTCACGACACGATACAATACGGTAATGTGAATCCGGCTTTAACTACGTGGGTTTTAACTAAGGTTTGTTAATATCTACGGTTTCTTTAATAGCTAATCGAGTCTCTCATCAGTAAATCTGCTGTCTTATCTTACGTTAACAGTTGTGTTTGGTTCACCAAAATAACAACAGTAAATCAAGTCACATGCTGTTTGACAACGGCCGGCCTATTTTGTAAAAATCTCATTGTTAAAACGTACGTGAAGTGAGCTGTCATTAATTCCACCTGATGCTAAGGATTGACACTATTGACAGCTCATTTCATCTAAGTTTTCTCTTTAGTTCAACTGTATCATCGAAGAATTGTTATTATTTATTTTTAAATGTTTAGGAATGCACATTTGTTTTTCCAAGTTCACCATAGACATTGGCAGAATGTTCGACATCGGCTTTGCTTGCGATAACAAAATATAATATGTATATAATAGAATAGAATTTTTTACAGAATATTATCGGCAGTTTAATTTAGAATCCTAGTCTATCTGCTTTCTACATAACAGAAAGTAGGTGATATTTTTTAGATCTTAGTCGATTCGGTAACCAAATAAGGCTAAGACATTGAGCAGACGATGGACAACTTGTCCGCGGACATTTTGTCCGCGATGTTAGAACGTATTGAAATCTATGCACACGAAAGAGAAAAAGACCGTTCCGTCCTGACCCAAATATTAAAAATCATAGAAATATAAAATCCTTTCTTATATCATGGTCCTGGCGCTTGCTGGATGAGCTCTCCCGCGGTCATTCGCGGTCAAAATGTCCGCCGTCTGCTAAGGGCCTAAGGTAACTGTTCGCACCAAAGTACCAATAAGGCAAGCGGTGTCGCAGAGCGCAGCCAGTTTAACTATAAGCAACACACGCATACAAATGCATATACAACGCACATAAGTAACAATCATCAGTAAACAATGACTAATATAATCTCGATTTGTTTTAATAGCACTGTTTACTGTAAGACGCATTTTGTATTACATTCGGAGCACGAACTGTCGTGGCCTTGGCTTGCTCAATCACTGCGATAACAGCCACTGAACTATTAACAACCAGGCATTCAAGAACCCCTTCAACCATTCGTGATACCCCCTTGAGTTTGAAACAAAGGAGGTACGGGAAGGAAAAGGGAGCTCAAATAAAAGTGGTCTGTTTTCAAAGGGCTTTACGATGTTATGGTTTAACTCTTTGCGGGTAGAAATACTCTAATTTTGATGAAAATATTTCAAGAGCTTTAATTTTGACGTGCTTCAATAAGTGTTGAAACAACGGCTTGGTTTGTTTCAAGGAACTTGAAACAACTAATTTATTTAATTAACTTCTCTCTTAACCGGACTTGGCCAATTTTGACTTTTTGAATTCCAAGAATTGAACAGGTTTTCGTTTTAAACATTATTCTATTATCATGTTTGTATCAATCAATCTGCCTAGCCTTTTTCCAATTGTGTTCGGGTCGGCTTCCAGCCCAACCAGATGCAGCTGAATACCAGTATATTACATGGAGCGACTGCCTATCTGACCTCCACAACCCAGTAACTGGGTAACACGTTACCCCTTGGTAAGACTGGTTGTCAGACTTTCGAGCCTCTGACGACTCGCAACGACTGTCAAAGATCCACGCATGATAGCCGGGACCAACGTCTTGACGTGCTTTCGGCACGGAGGAGTCTCGGTATGTAAAGATGGTCACCTATCCACGGACCAACCCCGGCAAGCGTATCTTAACCTGATGGATCGACCCGTGCGGCTATTATTACTTAGCCACAAGCTCCATAGGATGATTGTATGTTGAAACAAAAAGGTTATCGAGGAGCCATCATCAGGTCATCCTCACAATAAAATGACGTGAACTCTTGTTGTTGAAATAAGGCCATGGATAATTATAATAAAACGATACCGGCATAATCTTAGTACATACAGTTTCATTCCATGTTAACCTTTGCGATTACACATAATGTATGTTCCGTGCACACAAAACACAATAACTACCTACTGATTTGGTTTCTTCCTTATCAGATCGTATTATCGTTTCTTATCAGAATTTATTATCGCTGGAAGCCTTATATCTATTCTAACAAAATCAACGTGTATTCGGATCCATCCCTGTATTTATCCTCAGATTCTTAGCTCATGTATTCCCACACGGTTAGCACTAAGATTAGAACAGAGCGAACCGAACGTCTTATCTGAATACATTTTGCAAATCTTCGTCGATAATTCTGAACGTACAAAGGGTCCATTGTTCAGTATTGTGAACGTGGAAACTATTCAGTTCGATGTGAATGGAGCTCTTCTCTTCGATGCGGAATCCACTCTGCACTCTGATTAATTTACGCTGTTCAAGGACTGGAGGGAAAAATATCACACTTTCGTTTTGTTCCTCTCCTCGTGCTATCAATATACGCTGCAATTAATGAGAATATTGGATACCTAGTTTTGTTATTTTTGTAAGAACCTGTTCAATATAAATGATTGATTACTTGCGTTTTCCTTTACCGGGCAGAAAACGAGACCATCTTTGTGCAGAAAATTCTAATCGTTATTAATGCGTATGCAATTTGTCTCTCATTGTAGTACTTTTGTGTATCTACCATCTAACCTAGGATTCTAGAATGATTAATTCTATGGTTAAATCTGGAAGGTATTCGCCATTTAGGTTTCCCAATACAATCAAATCTCAAGAAATAGGGCAGCTCATTTACAGATCAGGGATTTTTTTATTAGGCTTTCAGACACTGAGGGACCCTTTTTAAGACGAGAAAAGACTTATTTTTAGCCAAGGATTTAAGTCAAGCATGACTTTCAACCTTATTTCAACTGAGACGAATTTATTTTATATTCAATAATATATTTTTATTCAATAATAGATGTCATATGTCTTCGAATTTTTGGTTCTAGGACATACCAGTTTCTTCACGATGTTTTCTTTCACTGTTTTGAGAGCAGTGGTGGTGGTGATGAAATAATTTACATAAACTAAACCGCCTCTCAGCGTTCGAACCTACGACCTACAACTCGCATATCACGGCCGTTACCACTGGGCCGCCATTGCCCTCCAACCCGCACTGGGCCCGCGTGGTGATTACGGCCCACTCCTTCTCACAGATAGTCTGTGTCCCAGCAGTGGGAACATTATAGGCTGATTATACTTATGCTTAATAATAGAACGTTACTGTGTAAAGGTGGAATTGATCGCCTCAATACATATTTGGTATTCCATATCGATCGATGGACGATCGACGAAAAATCGAGCATCGATCGATATGGACGATCGTTAGTAGTGACTTCCACACTACCAATCAACGTCGATCGACTGTAATCGGGCTGCCACGCCAAAGAAAAGAAAGAAAAATGGTTATTTGGCACAGGACCGTATGTAAGGAATAGATTTGATCAAAATTTAAAACTAACATAAATCAAAATTAAAATATAGGAACAACCACACTACTCCACAACCGTAGACGAAGTTCGTCCACAGTCTGTCTTGCATCATATAGTTCATAACACGCACAACATATTCGAAATTAATGAGGTTTCCGAGATAAATTACTTACTCCTAAACAATAGTTGCGGGTATTCATTAGCGGTACACGGTAATACAAGTACAATATCGTTGTTAATTACATTATTACTATCCTCTTCTTCTGTATTCTATTAACGAACACGCTGGTGCTTGGTAACTCTGTCTTCTTGGAAGACTTGGAGTTATGTTAGGTGTTATATACGGAAGTTACAAAAAATTGGCGTCCGTCTTCTTTATCGTATACAAAAAAGTTAAAAGCAAGTTAAAATAATAAAATTATAAATTAGCCTTATAAAACTATAAGTGCAATATCGTTGTTAACGTACAGCGCGACGCGACACCGGTAATTGTTATACCGCGAAGTTTTCTTAGAAGTTGTATTGTTCGAGCCGCGTCGCGCCGTCGCGTCGCGCTGGTCTGCACGAGCCTTAACTCTGTCTGTCTTGAAAGACTTGGATTAAGTTTAGTGTTATTAATGTTATGTTACTCTTCATTTAGGGATGAGACCGGGGTAAAAAAAACAGGTGTCTGTCTTCTGTATCGTGTACAAAAAATGTTCTGTTAAAATTAGTAAATTACAAAGTTAATCTTAATCTCTGGCCCCTGATGGACAGAATAAGATCACATTTAAAGTAGGTACAAGGTGAGGTTTATCTGAAACTTGCTTTAATTAAAATTATGAACTACTACGTGGTCCTTATCTTCTCCACTCGTGACAGAAAGGTTAAAAGTTCAAAATAAGGGGAAAACCTTAAAAAATATGTTTTTAAATAATATCTGATTGCTCTCGCCAGTTTATTTGTTCTCATAAGAGTATCATTTACCTACTTCCTTACCTCCTATTTTTTCTGTCCTTTTCATAATTTTTCTTCATAAAAAGACATCTGTAGTGAATGAATTTTCATTCACTTCAGTTCAATTTTAAATGTTATTTCTTAAATATAATAAAGTAAAACTATCTAATATAATATAAACATCCCCGTGTTTTGTAACAAGTACCAAAATCAAATAGACATTTCAAAAGAACTTCACACTCTGTCATAAAAATCTAGAGTTTTATAAAAACATCGTTGAAAAAGGTTCTTAATTAACTTTCTGGGGCATCCGTACCTTTTCCGACTACCTTATTATCGGACTACTTACCTTATTAATTTCACTTTAGCCTCTGAAACCTTCAAAAGGATATTTAATAATAAAAAAACGAAATTACCACCTCTAATGTTTAGGAATGTTTACGTTCATTGAAATTGAGATCCTGAGCTCCTGAAGCGGACAGTTTACTTCATACAGAGTTCTAATTTGATGAGTAGGTATTAATAATGAAGTTAAACGTAAATATTTGATTTTCAGTGTACCTTTAGGACGGCTTGAAAAGGATATATTTTGTTTGTGGTCGTCGTCCGGAGGCGAACGTTGGGTTTATATTGAAAAGGGTCCGACTAGTGTTTCATGTCTGACTTTTAATTAGACTTAGGTGAAACTTTTCTCCTGAATGTTATTCAACGTTCGTTTTGGTTGCAAAAACATCTTTTATTTTATAGAACCAGTGATCCGTGTGTCGTTCTTAATTGTTTAATTGTTTTTAAGAGAAAAGCTGCAGTATTTATTGGGAAATTCATTAATGGACGTCCAGAGTCGGTATCGCTCGGAGCTTCAATTACTGGGAACGAAACCACTCGTAGACACGTGTGTATATTTACTGTATATAGGTAGGTATCTAATATGATACACTACATATCTACCTATATACAGTTAATAATATTTATTCAAATTCATTTTCCTCCTTGTCCATAATCGTAAAGTTCTTCAGATAGTTCAGGTGAGTAGTACTCGCAACCGGCGTGTGCGAATGACTAGCACGCGTACCAAGACCGTAGAAACGAGTTTTGTCGACGGAAGAATAGACAAAATTACAGTTAATTAAACAATCATAATCTGTCATTTTGTCTATTCTTCCGTCGACAAAACCCGTTTCTACGTTCACATTCTAATCTCTGTCCCAATCTGTCAAAATACTTATAATTTACATTTTTGAAAAGTTTTTGACATTAATTGTCGCTGAAAGAAAGAAAGAAAAAGTATTTATTGAGACTCGCACAGGAAATCACAAATTAAACTAAAACACATAAAAAAATAAAAAAACAAGAAAAAACAAAGTAAATTTAAAATAAAAGCAGAAAGTCCTGTACGACGCCAAAAGGCTCCTATCTCGGCATGATGCTGCGACATTTATTTTTAAATGTCGCAGCGCTGGTATTCTGATAGGGCCTGAGATGAGATTGGGACTACATTTTGAACGCTTTTAATTAGAATTGGCCTTCTGATGTATGAACGTAAACGAGGCAAAAGGAGTATTTAGGGATCGTAGCTGGTGACGCTCTGTAGTTTCTGCCTACCTCCTTGCGAATAAGGCGTGAGTTTATGTATGTGTTCATTTTCCCTGATGGATAGAACTATGGGCGAAACATAAGACAAATATATCTACTTTTATTTATATATAGAACACATTCACACTATAAAACTGATTTACATCCGTAAGACGTCCTCGTAACATAAGGTCCAGTTGAAAACCAGCGTCGGACACTAATTGTCTGGCATTTATGCTGAACCGTGAGCTCAGCCGTGAGGCACACAATATTATTTTAAGTTATCTTTATTTTTTCTGTTTTTTTGTTTTTGTGTGAATATGTGCCTTAACCTGGGACAAATAAATTTATTTTCTTTCTCTCTTTCTTTCTTTCTTTCTTTCTTTATTTCTTTATTTCTTTCTTACAAGGTTGTTTCTAATAATTGTATCCTGATTTGATTGTTGTCGCTATTCGTTGTGACGATGACCTGTACCCTAATTCCGTTATACACGATCAATCAGAATCTGAATCGTTTTGAAACCGATTGCTAATCCATTGCTTCATAAGTGTGAAAAAAGATCTGCTCAACAACGTAAATAACGCAATGAATGTTGTTGAACTGTAAAAAATGAAACAGGTTAGTCGTAATCGCTTACGAAAATATTTTACGTAATTAGATAGCTGTTTTATTCAGTCGAGTATGGCCTTCAGTTGTTTCATCAATACCAGAATAGAGGGCAGTATTTTCTAAATCCTAGAAAAGATTTCCATAGGGAAAATTCCGTTCCACAATTCTTCATTTTCAGAAAATATCCTGTCTCTAAGGAGCATAATATTTTTCTGTAAAAATCTCTCGTCGTTCGTTATTACCTACACCACATATTATTTAAGTAAAACTAGCTAACCCGACATACGTTGTCCTGTCCAAATATCAATAATTCACACAAAAAAGGAGATTCAAACAACACTAGTATTACGAACATTTAAAAAAATAGCCATATCGGTCTGTTTTCTCAAGTGATGCTCTTACCAACGAACAGCATTTAATTTTTATTATACATATAGATTACTTTTTCTTTTCGTGTGTCAGAGTTTTAAAGCGGCCCATGAGCTTCTGACTTGGCTTCACATGCCGTCGAGAAATATCTCACAGGCATGCCGATTTCCTCACGATGTTTTCCTTCACCGATTCTGACGCAAGTGATTATTATACAATACGCACAAGCCATGCAGAGGTGCGTGCCTTGGGTTCGAACTCGATGCCTATGACTTGGCAGTTTGACGGTCACACCACTAGGCTATCACTGCTCTATATAGATTACTAAAACTTTACCACTACTTTCAACTGAATTTTTGCCCAGTAATACATTTTGATAGGCACTTGTATAAACACAGGGTGTAGCAAGACCCACAACACAGCCGTCAACAACGCATTCTGTACATCTAACAACATTTGCACAAAAATAATTGCTGGGAAACGACTTTTGCTATAAAATAAGTTTTAATAAAACATGTACGTTACTAATTAAATCGTACGTGGAGTCTCATCGTATGGTAATTGCTATCTAATATGTGAGGAACAAAATGCTTACGCGACCCTATTACAATTTCGCTAACGTTTCAACCCTCTGCTTGAGTTTTTATTATTTTTCCTTTGTTATTTTTAAAGGGAATATGGCTATTCAATATTAATATTTACTCTTCGCATATTAATATTGAGACAGCCATATTTCTTTTAATATATCAACATGTTGGTCAAATCTAGATTTGTTTAAATGTTTTTTGGTCTCCAATAAAGGATCACTGGATATATGTATAAATAATTGTTTGTAAAAGGTTATCTCTGGAACTCCTGATCTGATTACAAAAATTCTCACTTATAGAAAGCTACAATATTGCGGAGTGCCTTAAAATATGTTTTAAGTACAAGAAATTTCACGCGGACGAAGTCGCGACAGAAGATAGTTTTCTACATTTTACATGGTTAAAGGCACGTGCAGACCAGCGCGACACGACGGCGCGACGCGACCTGAACAATACAATTTCGAAGAAAACTTCACGGTATAACAATAGCCAGTGTCGCGTCGCGCTGTCCGTCGCGCTTGTCTGCACGAAGCTTAATTCTCTAAAGTATCCTATACCTAATGGCGTATCGCCTTCTATAAAAAGTTACTCAATACCTACCTACCGATATCAGTATTTAAAATTTCCAAGAATTCACTTCTGACCCTTGGGGAAAATACGTGTACCTACCTATTGTAAATGCGATAAAAAACACAATATTATAAATCCAGTTCAATAGTTTATCGGATGCTCGCTTAACAAACAATGTTTGGTACTCTGATAACCTACTCTGGTTATAACGCAGGCTCGCCACAAACGATACGCATAAACAAACAATTCCTTTTCACGTAATTTATTCGAGTCACAAACGCATCCATATGAGTTTCTAGTGCTCGAACAAAGTTCGAGGGATAAAAAATACGTTCGTTTGGAGGACGTCAAATATGCTTTGAGTGTTCTCTTTGTTTTATTTTAAACTAGCTTCTGCTCGCGACTTCGTCCACATAGAAGTTGTGGCGGCATCTACATCGCCACATGCGAACTGCGCATCAACGACCTGACGTTACACAAAATCCTGACGTCACACAAATCCTGTATCGCGCAATTAGAGTTTACTGCGCGAACACCATATAACTTCCCCGAGATCAATGGTTGGGCAGTTGCCCGCCAGACCGACACAAAAGGGAGGATTCTCCGACCAGACGTCGGAGAATCCTCCCTTTTATAAAGAGGATGAGTGAACTTTACACCATATTCCTCATACCTCTAAAAAGTCAACTATACCATAGAACATATGCTATGACACTCGAAAATATTGTAGCTTTCAATCGGAGCAGTACTTCCAGAGATCACCTCTTACAATACAACCAATCAAACAAAAAATGTCAACCTCTTTGTAATGTTAGATTAGATGCTGAAGCATGAATTCCGATTTAAAACTGACATGTTTCTTACCAGTCTCTTCTTGAATCATCAGCCGTATCTGAAAACAAATAGCTAAGTATAAGTCTTTTACGACAAAAAATTTCTATACAACTTTAAAATAAAATTAGAAAATATTTGGAAAATCGAAAAACGCACGCCTCATTCAAAAATGTTACCCATCAATATGGGTAAAATTTCTCACCTCGCAATCTTTACGTACTGTCAAATACTATTTAGGTTAGCTTTATTGGTTGTTAGGCAACGGAAGAGGGTCGCAGTTGGAAATATGTATATATAAATGGATGTTATAATATTTCGTTTTTTATGAATTATACTTTGAATAAAAGAGCCATTTTCAACAGGGTTCCTCCTATGGCTGAATGGAATCTATAAGCAAAATTTACTCAATCAATAGATTTTTTCGCAAGCTACAATGTTTTCAGGTTTGATATATGATTGAAAAAAATAAAAAATTGATGTTTTTTTCGCTTCTGCTACAATAAATTAATTTATGGAAAGTACAGAATTAATCTCCATTAAATTATCTATACATTGGTATATAAATTAAGTAGGTGCTGTGTACTAGCAGGAGTGTAACAATAAAAACATTCGCAGAAAGGAGGCAAAACCAATTCCTCGATCGGAAAGCACTCTCTAATGCTTCGCATTATGAGTCGTGCAAAAGGCGAGACAGATAGATCAGCTTCGATGAGAACGATTATGGGCTAATATAATACTAATGATGATTGATGTGACATATAAATAAAACACGATGCGATAAAGGATAAAGGTGGATCAATCAATCAACTCAGCATATCGCAGTCTACTACTGGACATAGGAATAGGACTTTCCCAAGCTTCGCCACAACAACCTGTCCTCCGCCTTTCGCATGCAGTCTGTCCCAGCCTTTTAAGGTCGCCAGTCCATCTAGCTGGGGGGCATCCCACACTTCGCTTGCGGATACGCGGTCCTCACTCCAGAACTCGTCTGCTCCACCGGCCATGAGTTCTCGCTCCGAAGTCGGAATCCTCTCATGACTCAAAAGAGTTCACGGATTAAAAAAACTCAAAATTCATTCTCAATTTGCTTCAAAAACGCTGAAGGAAAACATCGTGAGGAAACCGGCTTGCCTGAGAGATATTTCTCGACGGCATGTGGAGCCAAGTTAAAGGCCCATGCGCGGTTTTAAAACATTGACTCCACGTTAGTCACTAACCACACGAAAAGAAGAAGACGGATATTTGTAATATTGAAGTCACTAATTAAAGGTGAGTCTTGGTAATAATAAAATATATATAATATTGAAGCTCACCAAATCCACCGCAAATCGGAAAGGTGCGCGGGCTGCAGGAACAGATTGTTGTCATCAGTTTTCTGTTGAACAACTTAGATATGGCGAATATTCCTGTCGTAGACTTGGATAATAACTTCATCAATAGCTCTCGTAAGTGCCGTGCAGTGCGACTTCGGAGTGCAATTGATTAAATTATAATCAATGACCTAGCTAAATTAAGAGGGGCTCGTGAAATAACAGCCGCACGGTTCGATCGATCAGGTTAAGCTACTCTAGCCGCGGTCAGTCCGTGGATGGGGTGATCCTGACTATCTTATCATGTCGCGACCCCTCCGTGCTTCGGAAAGTTATTTAAGCTTTTGGTCCCGGCTGTCATTCTTAGATCTTTAAAAGATAGTTTTGGAGGTTAGATAGGCAGTCGCTCCATGTAAAATACTGGTAGTCACCTGCATCCGGTTAGACTGCAAACCGATCCATAGGAAAAGGCTAGGCAGATTGAAAGACCTAGGTAAATTAGTTCATACAAGAATACCTAGCGAAGTGTCAATCGCTCGAGACAAATATGGGCGAGTTTGATTCCTATAAAAAGGAAATACCTACAGGTTCAAATTAGCAGCAATCAGCGTTTGATAAAAGGAAAAAGGCCTTTGAGATATACAACGGACTTGAAAAAATAAAGGCTTAGGATAAAACCTTTTATCAATGTTTCGTAACTCTTGGCAGAAGCAGTTCATTCCCTAAGTTAAATCATTAAGTGATTCGTGAATACAAAAAAAGATGTTTTGCGTGGGATCACCGCAGCCTAGCATTTATCGCGTTTCTTATTTATTCACACGTTTTATGTTTTATCCACTTTATTTTAGGGTTCCGTACCCAAATGAAGCCAACGGGACCCTATTACTAAGGCTGCCCTCTCTGTCCATCTGTCTGTCACAGGGCTGCCTGTATCTTTTGAACCGTAATAGGTAGACACGTTAAATTTTCACAGAGTGTGTACTGTTATGGCTGCTATAACAACAAATAATACAAATAAAATAAAATTAAAGAGGGTCAAGAAAAACATTCTTTTTTATAACAAGTTTATTTTTTAAACGAGCGCGCCTTACTGTAGTTGCTTATGATGTGTTACATCTGAAATCTTGGTTGACAGTACCAACCTCTCGGAAAATGGGTTGGTACCGTCTGACGGCCAAGTCTAAAACCGCGCGCGCTCATTGATCAAATCAAATAGCGCGCGCTTCCCCGGCTTCCTGTTACACATTTCCGTCCCTTTGTACGAAATAGGGATGTTGACTAGGGAAAAAAAACTATTTAGTGTCGTCAGTCAGATAATAAAAAAATATTAGACACGCATTTTTTTATTTATCATATTAATAAAAAATGGTTTAGATAAAATGTCTTAAAGTTGGGGAGTGGGGGCTCGCTACGTCACAAGTCAGTATAAAATCTACCGACGAATGACGTCATGCCACATTTTAACTCAATGTATTGCCGTAATCTTTTGATTACGTAAAAAAAGGAAAAATATGTGTCTAATATTTTTTTATAATCTACCTGATGGACAAAAGTACATCCCTCTTGTAAGAAAGGGAGAGTGAAGATTTTACACATCAAAAATTTGTAGAGATATTGAAAGGTGGTACTGATCCCTTCGTGTGTGAGTCCGACTCGCACCTGGCCACTTTTTTTTATTCACACGTTTTATCCTCTTATTCTTTGTGCCTAAATCCTTATAAAACTGGCCTATTTTTCTCAGAACACACACGCTTTCATTTAGTTCGTAATTCGACACGTTTGTTCCTTTCATCGTACAACTTGTAACAATATTCCGAGATAGTGTTACTGTCTTAAATGACGTGATATTTCTGTCTTGATAAAGATTTAAGTAAAAGGAAGATAAATGTTTTGGCATTTTAGTTGTTCTTTTTTATTATTTATACCTAGGTACAGGTACTTGGAGGTTTGGAAGGGAAAAGGGAAAGCCTTTGCGCAGCAGTAAGACACAGAAGGGGCTACCTAAAGGTTCATTAGAAAATCAGAGGCACACAGCTGCTGAAATGAACCTTGTTGTCAAAATATTATTTTGTTACTTTTATTTTGTGTTTCACGAACTTTGTCGAAATAAACGTTACTTATTATTACTTTGCTTCTTTCTTTAAAAAAAAGTTCCTTGGTTTTTGGCTCTTCACGACGATCCAATAATTTTCCTTTTCGGCCACATTTTCACTAAACAATTGCACGTGCCTACATTTTTATCATCGATTGTTTTTTTTTCATTTGGTTTCATTTTTATCAATATGAAACCAAACGCATTTAGTTCCTTATCGGTATAAAGTAAATTGACACAGTTGGCGACGCGCCAAAATATAAATTTGTCACTAAACGGTGACTTTATTGCGTTACACGGTGATGTGATAAATGGTCACCTAGCCGCGATCATTTATTACATTATTAGTTACCTTGAGACATATTTATTGGATATTTTATTTATTAAAATCGTGTTGACTAGGTGTAATTGGATAGGATACAAATATTATTTTATAGTGCATTAAGATCATAGAAAATAATAGAAATATAAAAAACAGGTTAAGATACACCCGAATGAAAGTAACTATGCTAGTCTCGGGAGGGCTTACACGTTTAATATTTATTTCCTATTTTAAAAATGAAGAGCTCTTAGAGAACCTTATTCAATAACATCTACAGATCTAACATTTTTAATTTCAGAAGTTCGTTCGAAACTTTCTTGAAAATCGCGCTTTTTTGTATTATTTTCCCACATAGACCCATTATTCAATAATATTATCTGCAAAACCACGAAATAAAATCATAAAGCATATTTCTCCGGTGTACCGTAAACTTAGGATAAAGAAACAATATAAGTAGCAGGGGGCGCGGCGGGAACCATTTTGAAATAATCTGAGCAGAGATAGCGTTATAAAACATGGATACGACGAGCGTCCCGAGAGAGCCACATATTCATTCGCATCACACGATCCAATCTTTTATACATGCTGTTATCGAATTTAGTTACGTGTGAAATGTACTGGCGTGTGCAACCTACTAAGTTATCTACGTCTTTATGTCTCTTCTTGTTTTTACCTCTTTAATGTCCCGTGTTCGTCCAATCGGTTAATGTGTTACCTGCAGTGGCTGAACGGTAGTAAAAGAAGTAAATAAAGTGCATCTTCTGCTTATCGTCAACAGCCAGGCCTGTGAGCATGTGGAAGAGTAATTGGTGGAAGCTCAATGTTTGTAAAAGTTTTGCGTGATTAACGAACTTTAAGAAAGAAAGAAAGAAAAGAAAGAAAAATAAGTTTATTTGTCACAGAAACACGTGCATAAAAAAAAAGATGATAAACTCGAGTAAAAATAAGCAAAAGAAACAGAAAAGATTTAAATACAATAACGAGCACAAAACAGAAAAAGAAAAAGAAAGAAAGAGAATAAGAGAATTTGTTATATACAATAGACGTAGATATACAGGGTGGCAGGGACAGCGACGCGAAAACTGTTACCATGGATTCGGTATATGATTCTGAATCGCCTGCGTTGATTTTTAGTCGGTTATTTTTAAAAAAATCGGCTGTTCCATACATTTTGACCGCGTAGGTATTGCACTTGTATGAAACAGCAGATATTTTTTTTAAATAACCGTAAAGAAGTTTCAAAAGTCAAAAGTTAATTTTGACTAATAGACATAATCAGCCTACAACATCCCACTGCTGTAACACAGGCCGAATCAATTCGAGATCCCGTTTAGGCGCGATTTCACATGACTTCGAACTTTGACCAATACAATGGTCATAATGGGTATTGGCTTTTCTAGACCTAGACAACATCTAAATGCTAAGTAAATAGCTCCAGAAAAGGCCTTCTATTTCTAAGTGTTAACGCTCAGAATCGTATACCTAATTACCAGTCTCTTAGTGCATACTTTACAGTTTACCAGAATAATCACCAACGGTCGCCTCTATGAAATTATCTTTTCCGGATGAACACTCAAAACACTCCTGTTCGAGGGTCGCTCTTGCTCAATGGAGAGAACCCCTTTAGCCGAACAGAACAATTCTGCTATGAGTAGAAATAGGTACGAAAAGCGAAGTCTTTCACGAGTAGCGTTACTACTACAACATCTTTTGCTCAAATTGAAAGCACTCTGCAATTCTATTCATATTGTGATCACCTTTAAAGGCAAGAAAAGATACGATTCGGTAGATACGGTCGACTTACAAAACCTTAAGACGCCGATATATGCCAATGGGCATGAGTGATTAGCTTGCGTGTTCTGTGCCGAGCTCACGCAACGCGTCCTACGTCCAGCCAGTAATAGGACTCGTCCATCAAGGAGCGCTGTCCCAAATTAGAAGCATTATTAATTTATTATACATAAATCAAAAGGTATTTTAATAAAACACGTATATTAAAAGATAAATAATTAAATAAACTTTAAAATGGTGAAGGTTTCACATACGCCTGATAGTTTTTGCGTGATTCTCAGTTTTTTATCCGCGTTAGACATAACTTTACAAATTAATTACACTATGATATACATATAAACATAATCTAAAATATTCACAGATCGAGTTATTAAGAAAATGCTCTAATTTAACATAATATATTGTTTCCAAATCATCAACACCACTCTTTTACACGTGATCTTCAGTATAAAATCATTAATTAAAAGTCAGTTATCGTCGCCTTAACCATGCTTAGAACCTTGTCAAATTACACGATGCAAAAGGCGACGTGAAAACTGATCCGTGTCAACAAACAAGTTTAATGTGGCAAAGTCCAAAAGTGATCAACGTCTTAGTAGGTGATCGCACTCTTAGTAACAAACGATAAGTATAAAACAAATAAACAGATGGAAACTTGTGTTTCTTGCCTAGCAATCTTCAATTTCTTGTGTATTTCTATTCCTTCTGTGTTTGTGTTGTGTTTGTTCTCACAATCGAACACAAACATCGTTGTAACAATCTGCGAGCCGATAGGAAACCCCTTGTTACCTGTAAGCTCGATAAGAATTGAAATATTGTATTGTGTGAGATAAAATGTATTGAACAGGCATGGTTGTTGTGTTTGAAATATTGAGGATTTGTTGTTCTTTTATGCCTATTTTATTAAGGCCGGTTCTTCTAACCAAAAATATATAATATAATCATATAATATTTTTCTTTATTTACACTTCAAAGTTACAAACACACATACATCTGTGTAGCCAGCTCTTGTACTAGAAGTACCTGTATCACAAGAGCCAGCAAACAAAAAAAAATAATCAGCAAACTTACAATTTGTAATTCCATACTATTTCTAGAAAATTACACTAAGGCACACCTCTGCCCAACCCTTCGAGATATAAGGCGTGATGGTATATTTTGTTTTCTGGAAAGTAATTCGTTATATGAGTCGATTTTATATGAAAAATATTGCAGAAACTTCTAATGACTGAGCTCTTATAACTATGTATGCTTCGCTGTGGAAAATAATGGAGCTTCCAGCATCCAAGTAGTGTTCTGTATCAATAATTATTCTCTTTCAAATCAAATTATTTTATTCCCAGATCATACAATCCAATTTGTTAGTAATTACATACACATCTTAATACACTAGTATTAGTTCATCATAATATTTGACAAATTTTGGGCATAATTACTAGTAATGTCGAAACCATCAATAATAATGTCTAAATCACAACTTTAATGTCAAAATCACCATCAATAATGTCAAAATCACTAATAAGACAATAACCAAATATGCAATAATTAGAAATATTACTTCAAGGCACGATTTGAAGGTAATACTTGTGTGGTGGTCCAGTGCCTGAGTGTTACACCTTCCATCCTATCAGCCACAGTGACCAAGAGGCTATTGGCGCTGCCCCGCACCCCCATCAAGGAGGCGACACGTTTTCGCATGATTGCGTAAAAGTTATTGCACGACATCACTCACACATTTTGTCATCTTTCATTATCACGACAACATTTCCCAGATAAATCTTACTAGCTTTGTACGATCATTGATATCCTCATCGCAACATAAAGTATCCCTCAGATGACCATTTACAATATCCTTGAATTTCAATACCCTATAATATACACGTAACATTTTTACTGCATGACCGTATATACGTTTTTTACGACTGGTAACCTACTTGGTGGAGCTGTAACTCCATATTAACTGGGAACTGGCCGTCATCACTTTTATATCGGTTACGCAAAAACCAGATCTTGTTTTGATCGTGTGGTGGAATGAACAGAAAGCTGAAGGTGAATCATGAAGTCTCTACGATATCTTTCATTAAAACTTGCTTATGTTGTTTTCAAAGTTAGTTGAATGGAACATGGAGCGTGTTTATGAATGTGTTAAATAAATAAGGCAGTGTGTGCTCTGCTTAACTTTACCGCTAGTTGGTAGGTATTACTTGATCTTTGAACAGACTACTACACGGCGCAGGCCCCTAATGCGCGCTCTACAGTAACGCGCGAATCTTGCTGTGAATTGTCGCCGCGGTTCGCGCGCGCAGTTAACTCCGCGTAACATCGTGTTCCTCCACCCACACTCGCAAACTTTCGCAGTTTCGTTCGCGATCTCCAAGAAAATGGACGATGATGTGGTTGCTGCAGCTGTGACGCTATGTGCTGTAGCGTACTACAGTTATCTTTATATTAAAAAAAACAAACAAATAAAAAAGAGAAAGAGAATATGGTGGATGACGAAACCGCTTAAAAAAGAGATCATGCATGACCACCCCCGACTGCGACTCGAGCGCTAATGCGAAAAGCTGCGAGTGTAGATGCATTCGCGTTCGCGCGCCGTGAAACAAGCGCGAACCCTTTGTCACGGGACAAAAACAGACACCGATCGTGGAACGGCGCGAAGTGCAAACGCGAAGGTTCCATCTACTCTCGCATTTCATGGCTTTCGCGGGTGTTCGCGCCGCGAATGTAAAGCGCGCATAATACGATCACGCGGATTAAATGTAACGTTAATTCAAAATAAATATAAAACTGAAAATACTCGTTTCGCACATAATATTTATTTAGTTTTAAGACATAGTATTTAAGACTTTATTAATATCTAAAAGTGATAAGTACTCATTATGCTTGCCGTATAAAATTGAAGCAATATCCTCTAAGATAGTTGTATATTCGTTCGCATTTACGAACGTTGTACGTTCGTTACGCTTACTTCGCGCGTTCGTGCTGTGGCCTCTATAGATACTAGGTAGAACGAAGTTTTTTCGAACGAAGTTTTAATCATGCCGTGGAAACTCCTTCTACGAAAGGATAATAAAACGCTTCCAAATTCGAATCGAGAAACAGAACTGAATAAGGCATGTGACAGCTAGCACGATCACTGATACGAAAGGCCTAGCTCTGCGGTCACCAAACTGCCTGGCTAGCTAAATTCTAGAAATAGGTAGGCATCTGAGATTTAGTAGTTAGCCTTCCACTAAATCTGGATATAGAGGTTTTGAAGGTGCTGATAAATCAGTTTCCGAGCACTTCCCAATCGGTTGTTGTACTAAGCATGGTATCTTTATTCTATATGTATCTGTATCTGTAATGTATATCTATGAATAGAATGAAAGTCGCTGTTTGTGTCCGTCTGTGTGACCGCTTAGTTTTTCGAAACTACACAATGTAATTCGATGCGGTTTTAACCACCGTTTAGGGAGTTTATTCCGGAAAATAAATATTATATTTAACTTCTATTGTACTACTCTGCCCTACTAAGCCGAAAGGCGCTATCTCTGAGATACGGCGTTTTAGTTTTTTTAATACTATTCAATAGCTATGTATAACAATTTCGCATCTAATGGTATAAGTCAAGCAGCGCTATCTAAATAAAAATACCTATTTAAAAAAACCGCTAAGATGTTTTTCTTTGCCTTATGTTTCCTTAAATTACAATTTATAAAAAATCTATTTTCTCAAAACATACTCCGATTGAGATAGCGCCTTTCAGCTTAGTAGGGCAGTACTCTATTTTTATACGGAAATCTAGATGTTTTGATAAGTCGTAAAAGCCCCGTAAAGCAGGGGCGGGTCGCAAGAATGTAATAAACACATAATAAATTGGTATGATCTTCACCCATTAGGTATAAAGTTCAAGTTAAAAGCTTTCATTTCAATCAAAAAGGCTATCGATACGAATAACATTTTAACGCACAATAAAACACGAAATATTACCCAAAAACATAAACATTACATCTGATTTGTGATAGAAAAGTTACTCAAATCGTAGTGAACATAATATTATCGCTGCGCGAACAGTCTATTAATGCCTGTCCAGCAATGGCCGAAGTTTATAAGTTATGGCCAACTCCAAGCAAATTAGCTTTTCAAACACTATGTATCGGGGCGGCGGCCATCAAACACTTTACTGCGATGGGAAGAGTTTCATTACGTAACTCTACGAGCTATTTTTGCCTGTTGAGCTAAATTTAGAAAGTGGAACTTTCGGAAGGACGGTGTTACTGTTTGGCCACGGTGTGACATTTTTTGTAGCGTATTAGTTAACAGATCTTTTAATAGAGAAAAGTTCATTGGTAAGCACGTCACTTGAGAACGCCTGCACCGATTCGGTTATTTTTTTATGTTAAAATATTCTATGTTTTTATGGAACAAATTATAGAAGATTTTTTTTCAAATTCGGGAAAATCTGGACATCCTCTTTTCCTTAGGGATTTTAGTATGCACAAATGGTTTAGACAGGAAAACGTCTGTTGTGTGAGCTAGTAACATATAAATATACCTATATTTTATTATATTAATATCTACATAATTACATATAATTTATTTTATTTTTAGCCTGTGTTGTCCCACTGCTGGGACACAGGCTACCTGTCTTCGAGAGGGTGTGTGCTGTAATCTACCCCGCGGGCCCAGTGCGGGTTGGAAGATGTCACATGTCTTCGAATTTTGGGTTCTAGGACATGCCGGTTTCTTCACGATGTTTTTCTTAACCGTTTAGAGAGTAGTGGTGATGAAATTATTTACACAAACTTGTAACTATAACTTGTAGATAAGTCGGGGCCGTTACTGGCCACTGCTGGCCACCACTGCTCTCTCTCCTAATAACATATACTTATACATAATATTGAAATGTAAATATAAACCCATAATATGTAGCATCTTTTGTGTCTTTACTTTGAAATAGACTGCGGGATATGAAAGACGGAAGTTATTATAAAAGTTGTGTGTTTTGTTTCAGAAGTGAATTCACGCAGTGCTGATATCAAACCTCAGTTATTGGAAATCCAGCCAGAAAAGAAAAAGGTAACATTTTGTTTAATTTGGTATTTATACCTTTATAAGAAATAGGTACCAGGTTCATAATGATTATGTTTATTTATTTATTTAAAGTTTTCACACTCAAAAAAGTACAAAGGCGGTCTAAATGCCTTAGGCATTCTCTACCAGTCAACCAAGGGTGGTGAAGAGATTAGATGGCAGGTGCTCTGTTTAAAAAAATCTAATGCATTATAACTAAAATAGATACAACAATACATAAATAGGTTACAAACTACATACACATACATACATACATTTATTTTTATTTTATTTATTTTATCATCTGACATTTACCATTACAGGCTAACCCAATGCGATAAATGCGCTTATCCTAACTTAACATCTATAAAAAATTACAAACAATGCATTCCTTGTGAATTCACTCAGAGAACAACAGAATAAGTCCGTCTCATTCGTTATGAGGTTGAGTGCACGCGTCAGGGGCGCCGCTCTTAAAAGGTTGGTCCGAGCGCGCGGCTCCACTAGCAGTGGCGGAGGCGGTTGCCGACGTCGCCACACGTACCTGTCCGGAACGCACAGACTCACCTGCCCTAAAATAACTGCATTATGCACCTTCCCTCGCAGTAACTTAAATAAACATACATTATGTCTTCCTCAGACCACATAAAAAACCAGGACATAGCGCTGTCAGCAGTGACGTGAGGCCAGTTTCGTAAACATGAGTGCACTTGGTGAGGTGTAGTTTGATTGTAAATATTTGCGTGTGAGCGTGTATGCACAGAGCGGAGATGTAGTTTAGGCATGCTTCACTATATTATTCGCAGCGCTGTCTTGGTTTTTTATTTGGTCTGAGGGTCTCTTCATACTAATGTGAGGCTTTGTCCTTGCCAGTGTAGTAGACTCCTTGTGGGTCTTACAATCTGTTTGCACAAAAGAACTTCAATGAAATAACCTCCTTGAACTGCGTGGGACAGACGTTTAATCACACAATAATATGATGTACCAACGACGACGTTACCTACGGGTTTATGGCCATTAAGTGTACATAATTCTATGGGCCACACCTACTTACATTGATTAATTTCCAACATGCTCTTTTATATTATAATATCTATCATTATATCACAACACTTTTTATGCTCAATCAAACATATTTTGACATTCACAATCAAAGAAACAAAAAAAAGACATACAGGTTGTTCTTTGTTTTTTACTGTTCAATGATTTGTTAGACATTACGAGGTCAATTCACGTCTCTTCTATCTACACTACTAGTGTTGAACAAAAAGAGGTTTGTGCCCGATACTCCTATATTCGTAGCGACAATCTACGAAGGCCGGATATTGCCATTTGGCGAGCCCACTAGGCACTAGATCACGCACAGGCCGAACACAGGCTTCATACAAACGAGCAATTGGTGACTTATTAGAACTATGCCAGGTGCTGCACGAACTTTTATAAATGTGTTAGGTTGGTACTCTAACTGGGCTTGGGTAATGTAGAATTCATGTCTAGCATAGGTTATATCAATAATGTAAACCTATGTCATATAAACGTTACACGATAAAGATTTTTTTGACATATCTACAAGCGTTTCTTTGTAAGATAAATATTCGATATACGATAGCGTTTCCGCTGTTTGAATTGTACAAAAAAAATACTAACGAAAAACCGATGAATAAATTATAAAGGATTACTTCAAAGAGACCTCCAACTTGTGGGTCCGTAAGCCTGTGAAACGTTTAATAAAAGTTTAGCGCTGCAGCGGGGCATTGTAAAAAAGTTCTGTTGTCTGTGGGTACTTTCACAAAAAATAGATGACTTATAATCCCCGGAGCAAAATGAGGAAATTCGAAAAGTTGAAAATTTGCCGAGAAAATTAATATAAAGTGGAGAGAGTGTTAACGGCGCTTTTGCGGGTCAATTAAGTCGGTACCATTGTGAAAATGCAAAGGTTTTCAGACAGAAATCACGCTACAAGCGACCCGCTAATTATCTCAAAAAAATTTAGAATAGGGGTGAAGAAATTAAATGAAAACCAAAGAGCTCCTCAATTTATTCAACGGGAGCTTTTTTCCGCGCGAGCGCTGCATTGTGGCTCTTTAAGGGAAAACGATCGATGATAGCTACAGGGTGCTTTTATTTTCCAAGTTGTGAGAGGTAAAAGCGACGCCTCTTCCGCTCTGGATTAGTCATTAATCTTTCCTGTCTTTACGTTAATTTTGTCGTAAAAACAGCTCAGCGGTCAAAGCTTTGTAAAAACTGAGCTCATTTATAAAAAGTTTTTATTGATATTTATTTCGTTAAGCCGAAGTATTACATTGTGCGTTGGATATTGTTTCAATTTAGATTACGTAGGTATAGAATTATTAATTGATTTTTCAATCTGCCTTTATCTTCAATAGATCCACTTAGATAATGGTCACTAGCATCTAGCAGCACCACACGATTATTATTAGATGTCTCCAATAAGATGAGCGTCACGATTTGAAGTCGAATTATTTTTAAAGAAACAGCTATTACACCTACAAGTTGAACTGTCGCGATGCATAGATCAGTCATCGTGTAACTCAACCCTATTTTGGAGAGCTCAACGACCTGTCGCTCGACGGTACTGGTGGAACTGGTGGTAAGTTAACGAGGCACCAGTAACTCATGCTCAGCCTGACACGTGCCGCTATTTATCGCATTCTCGGCACATTACACGTGTTTAATTAGTACGAATGTGTAGGTTGAAGCACAATGGATTTCTTTTCCGTCTAAGGATAGAAAAATTGTTTGCGTATGATTGTGTAATTGTGATTTGGTTGCGGCTTTTTCGACTAGCGATAAAATAAATGTACGAGATAAATCTTCTACAGTACATTCTGTAGGCACTCGTTACAACTGTTAAAGTAAAAGACAAAATCGATGCATAAATAATGCAAACATAAAGAACCATTAGCCTCCTTCAACATCAAAACGTTCAGTTAATAAATACACTTCCCAAACGTTTTTGTATTCTATCAAAACGTAAACATAAACAAATGCCTGTCTCAGCCCAAATGCGATTAAACTACGTATAACATATTAATAGCGACGATCCGACCTGAAACCTTTCTGAAAGCTTTACAGGAGCCGCCCAGTCGACAAAGGATAAAAGCAATTCTTCTTCCCTTCTAAGAAAAAAAAGTACAACAAAAACAGCGCCTTCTACGTAAATTATTTCCAACCTCATTCGATTCAACTCGCAGTAACCTTTCACTTGTTATCACTTTGAGCAATCTACAGTAAGGAGACCCTAATTTCCGGTAAAACGGCGACGTACATATTCACAGTGAGGATTCTTCGGCGCCTTTTTCTGAAAGTTACCTTTTAGAAAGTCGTTTCGGTAAAGGAAATACGAGGGCTCGTTGTGTTACGTAAAGGGACTTAGCAGACATGCTGCTTTTAGTATCAACGATTTAGACGCTATTCGGAAGGTTGATACAAAGATGGAGCTCTAAGCCTGTACAGCACAGTTTGAGCTTCGGTGAGCCTTAATATTATAGCGACAGATTTAGATACATCACGCAGTTTTGATGCCACCACGCTCAAATATTCAAGCGAGGCCAAAAAGCGATGCAGCATTGCAGCGATCGCTGAAATCCACGATTTTGCCATCACTGTCGAACGCAGAGAGTCGCCAAAACGCGATGCAGCATTTATGAAGTTGTGAAATCGCCGATCCCTGGTGTTAAAAGTAATAATAGTAATAGACCAAACGGCCATGACGACCAATCTTCAAATTCATAATGGAAAAACCCAATAACACTTTGTTCGACCTGTGAATCGAACCCAGGACAGTAGGCTCAGCAGTCGCGCTTGCAACCACAAATATAGCATGCCTGCGAAGGCCTTAAGAGCTCAGCTGGCATAGAATGCCACACGTGTAGATCGGATGACAAATGAGTTCCAGACCTCCATCGCAATACTTCTAGACTAACTTGTATTGTTCGAGTTTTTCAAGGACATGACCGCATTACGCGCACTGTAGATACTACAGAATGAAGTAAAAAGTAGAGGGACCTTTTCATAAACATTGCGGTCTGATTTAGCATTTATTTGTAGCCGTTTATTTTTAGAGCAATAGGTAGTATCATACGTCTCACAATCGGCATGTGAATTTAAAAAAGTGAAAATATTGCACAGTACATTTTAACAGAAAATTGAAGTGAAAATATTGCACAGTACATTTTAACAGAAAATTGAAGTGAAAATATTGCACAGTACATTTTAACAGAAAATTGAAGTGAAAATATTGCACAGTACATTTTAACAGAAAATTGAAGTGAAAATATTGCACAGTACATTTTAACAGAAAATTGAAGTGAAAATATTGCACAGTACATTTTCTAAGAACATCTATCAGTAGTCTAGACATGACACTAGGTACTTAACCTTGAGTAATCCTCCGTCTTTTGTATCAATATAACTTCAAAACCCTAATCGCTTTACTTCGTCCATAACTTCTATTTTATCGATACTATTAGTCATTTCGGTGTCTTGGCCATCGTTTTATGATATTTTACTCGCTATTCGACGGTAATTGAATGAACTGGCCTCGCCAATTCCTCTTAGCAAATGGAAAAGTTATTCATGTTCCTTTTAAGCTCCCTTCAGGGTCTTTCATTGTAGAGAAATATTGAAATACAGGTCATTGTTACTTCAAGAACTTAATATTGTTTTAATGATCTTTTCATAAATATCGAAACGTACATTTAGTTGCTGTACATTTAGTATTGTGTTAACATTATCTAGATCAAATTATAGTAGTAGAAAGTAAATATTTTATAGTGAAACTGCAGTTGCCACTTTTAGTAAAGCCAAATACTTTTAGAGAAAATCGAGAAACAGTTACGTAGCATAAAAAAAGAAATACCCAATTTCTTTTCCTTTAAGATAATTCGTCATCACTTCACAAGATGGCAGGCAGCATAAACATTTTACCATTCTCTTTCCAAACACAAATTCACCATAACAAGAAATAAGGAAAATGAAAATATCATATTTATTTTCCATAAAATAAAGCTTGTAAGTGTAATGCACCGAAATATTTGTTCAAAGGGACTAGACAAAGGCGAACGGCGTCATGTGGCGCCTTTCCGTTTGTGTACGACAATAGAAACCACAGTTTGATAAATAAAAGTATTTTATTTTATGAAACAGTTCATTGTTAATGGGTCTGTAAACGACGGTTACCGAAACCGTGAAAATAAAATTCACGCTGTATAAAATCGAGAATAAACCCTGTTGTTAAAAAGCCCAGTAAAAAATTCAAAAGAAAAAACCCATCTTCTGTTTCGTAATGAAATCGCATGTTACATCATCACATCGAGCAATCCTTGCTTGATCATTTAACTGGCAGTTCCGAGTAGGTACTGTAGTGCTATTCTGTAACCATCTCACCGTGAAAACTTAGGTGAAGTGAGCGTGGAGTGAGCTGTCATTCCACAGGGATTGACACTATTGACAGCTCACTTCACCCAAGTTTTCACGGTGAGATGTTTACAGAATCGCATGGCAGATCCTAATTCGCTTGAAAAGCAGTTTCATAGTTCCCAAATATAGCATTTACTGTATAATTAATTTACTTTATCGTGGAGTTAATAAATCCTTATTCGTATTCCATGGAACATAAAGCAGTGACGTCATCAGGCGAGATATCGCCGCGTCACGCAGGGTTGTCACCGAGCACTTCGCTGCGCTCTAGTTTCCTCTTTAACCCGGGGCTATGTATCAAAAATGTCGGGATTATGCTAATTACTCAATCTGTTCCGAGTAGCAGATGTCGGCGAAACAAGGCTTGCATACTCAATTACTTGGTATATTACATTTCGCAGTAATGAAAAAAGTACGTGCCAATTATACATCCTCCGAGAGAAAAAAAAAATATTACGTGCAAGCAACAATAAAAAAAAGCAACCCACCAAAAACTGAGTGTCCTGTGCGTGATTTTAATTTTATGGTCTATTAAGTTTTCAAGAGGAGAGCTCGTGGCTAAGTAATACCAGCCGCACGGATCAATCCATCAGGTAAAGCTACGCTTGCCGAGGTTGGTCCGTGGATGGGTGACCAACTTTACATACCGAGACTCCTCCGTTGGCCCCGGCTGTCATTCGTAGATATTTGACAGTCGTTATGGGTCGTCAGAAACCCGAAAGTCTGACAACCAGCTTACCAAGGGGTGTCGTGTTACCCAATAACTGGGTTGTGGAGGTCAGATAGGCAGTCACTCTATGTAGAAAAAGAAAGAAAGAAAGAAAATACGTTTATTTGCGGTACACATGACGCAAAGAAAGAACAAAACACAAAAATAAACAATTTGGGGGAAAATATGCGTCACATCCACGCAAAACGGCCATCGCTCAGCTTAATGCTGCGACCCTGTGTAGAATACTGGTATTCAGCTGCATCCGGTTAGACTGGAAACCGACCCCAACATAGTTGGGAAATGGCTAGGCAGATTGATTGGTCTCTTAATTTTTCAAACAGCCCAGTATCATTCCTAGCAACAAAATGCACGAACTGTTAAACAGAAGTGCCTATTTTCTCAAAAAAATACGTGCCCATGCTTCTCCATTCCATTTTTGTCTCTGCAACAATTCATGTGTTTTTTTTCGCCTCTTTTCGGATATGACAACCCTGGTGCGGCGCGCGACAAGTCCCGTCGTGGCGCGTCGCCAACTTCCTGAAACCACTGAAAAACTTTCCCCTTGTACTTCATAGATAGCTGTCCGCAGGCTGTACTCGTTGTACATTAATCCCGATTTTAATTAATAGGGCATTTATGTTTATCTAGGTATGAGTATTGAAATTCATAGTTAATAGATGTTCATGTAAATAAGTTTTAAAAAAAACAACGTAAAAAAAGTTAAAAAAAAACGTTTTCGTCGAAAATATCGACGAAAACGTCAAACGGAAATATCGTCGTTTTTTTTTACGTTGTTCTTGTCGCTTGGTTTTCTTACCGTAGTGAGTCTCTGACACACACACCTAGAATTGATAACTTTTACTTATTTACATCATGTTTTTCTCTTTTCTTTAATCAAACTCCTTTGTTCAATCATCAAATGTCAACACTTATTAGGTACCTACCATAAAACAAAAGAACCCAACTAAAATCATAACTAAGTCCACACTACGACATCACTTTTTAGTTGCCACCCTAAATGGGGCTCACTAACCGTCGCCGGACACAAGACATCAGCACCAGATGCCGCCCACATCTGCCAGATACAAAATGAGCCACTCTCGTAGATAATACGTTACGGACCTAGAACGCGTGCTTCGGACAGAAACTACCGTAAAAAGTATAAATCCCTACTAAGGGCGTAATAAATTGGTGTAACGGGCGACGGGGATCTTGTTAGGTCGAGACGGCCGTAAACCGAACTGTATACCCGCTGACGCTCCCCATACGAAGACGACATCGCTCGTCCTGAGGGATCCACTACCTATACTAACAGACAACTAAAGGTTAAAGGTTGGAACAGGGACACTTTGCTCAACGTAATGTGTATTTATGCCGTCTGCTGATAGTAAAATTTTATGCGCACGCTACCTACTACGCCCAAATAGTTGTCTATTATACATATAAAACCTACTTCGAGCGTGCTGGAATATATATTTTATTTTCTGTCATCCTTTTTTTAGAGTATGTCGTATATTCTTTAGGAAAATCGTAAAAAGCCGCTTTTACCTACCTAGTTTATGTTTCAATTTTGCTAAGAAAATACCAACTGAATAAATGTAATTTAAATAACAATTAAAAACCTGAAGCGGTGTCCGTAACAACCATTTAAAATTAAAAACCGTGTACTCAGTAACTCCAGTTGATCCAGATTAATATTCCAATGAGAGAAATTAAAACAAAAGCTGACAGATTGAAACACGTCTGCGTATTGATGAATAGGTATGACCGGGGCAAAAACAAAAGAGCCAATTATTCTTTCAACACTCGGCGACTATTCATAAGGCTCACAAAGCTATTGTTTACTCCCGCGCCCCTCTTTTCACCCATATCCGCTTGTTAGAAAAATTCGAACAATTTAATTTCTGATCTCAATTTTTATGTAGACGCCATTTAATTTGATATATTTGAATGGATTCCTTTTTGGCAAGTTGGTTGTTATTTTTTCATTGTTGCTTCCTAATTTATATTATATTCTAAATCAAGTCATTTTCTCTGTACCTACTTATATGATAAAGCAAATAATAAGTAAATAAAAATTTATCTTAGTAAAAACAAGTTATTTATATTCATAAATATAAAGCACTTTTTTATTTTTAAGAAAAGTAAAAGTATAAACAGTAGTTACTGTTGTAAAAATTAAAGAATTTGATAAATCGCTTTAGTATACAAAGGCACCGAACTGCTATAAATATTTTATAGAGATTATAAGACAGGAACTTTCACGACATTTGTGTCGAAGAACTTTAAAACGAATTGTTTTAATTTCAGAATAAAATGCACCTGCTTGAAATATAAAAATTTTACGGTATGTACCTGAACAAGATTCAGTTTCTACGCCCTGAAAACTGAACAAAATCGGCCAGTAGTCGGCGAAACTGCACCCTAATTCACACGTAACACACTTCCAATCACAATCCGATGGTTTTGAAGGATATTCCTAATCCATTGCTTCATTGGTTTGAAAAAATCGTCTGCTCAAAGACGTAAAATAGCAATAACAGCAATGAACGTACGGACTTGTCAAGATGAAAGGCATTGTGATCGATTGTCGTTTTATGTGTGTTAAGCAATTACCCAGTTGATCTCCAATACGTACGTTATTTCCTGACAAATCTAATCTAAATTCGGAGACCTTAGGACAGAAATTTATAGTAATTCCAAAACATAAACAAGGCCATTCCTGGCTGTAAAACAATTCCGTGTGACACTACAGCTCCTATTCGTTTCGTGTTATCTCACTCGTCGAGATTTATAAGCCACAGTGCGTATTCCTGTTTTTTTTCCTTTTTTCCCGCCGCAAATATCTGTGTACCACAATTTTGTAGTGTCGAGACCATACACAGTTGTGTTGAGACCTTACACAGTTGTGTTTTATTGAGTTTGTGGAGCCACTTGAGAGAGTACCTTTGCTTAAATTTCCAGAAAAAAAACTTTACTAAATGGCTAGTGGTTATTCAAATACTAAAACTAGAGATCATTTAAACAATAATAAAAACAAGCTAACTTGTTTGAGTGCTATATTAAAATTATTGAGATATTATCAAATCATATACAAAATTATTTTTGCAGTAAAATATCTTTATTATAATTTAGCGTGTGAGGGAAAAACACAGATTTTTACATCATAAATGCGTATCCACGCCTCACTTTTAAATGTAAATATTAATACTGGCCAGTAAATAATTTCAGTACACTAACCGATTTATCGTTCGCTTCCACCCTATTTTTCCCGCATATGTTTGGCTGGGTTTCCCGATATCAAAAAGCTTATAAATAAGTGTTATTTTGTGTTTTTTATGTATAGGGAATTGTTTGACGTATGGTGGGGAGAGTCGAGAGTAATAATCCTTAGAGGCTTATGTCCAATTCTACTTCTATTTACAAATCACTCAAATACCTACCAGGAATCTCAAATACATCTATTTGAGATTCCTGCAGTGCTATTCTGTAACCATCTCACCGTGAAAACTTAGGTGAAGTGAGCGTGGAGTGAGCTGTCATTCCACAGGGATTGACACTATTGACAGCTCACTTCACCCAAGTTTTCACGGTGAGATGTTTACAGAATAGCATGGCTGACATTTGAGTCAAATTCACAAACTTTATGGAGCGAGATAAATCTCTGAGGGATTATTGTTTATCCTGTTCCTCTGTTGTTGTAAATATTCCATCACCATTGTCTGACGTCAATCGACAGAAAGAGGAAAAACATAAAAGGGTTAACTTTTTTATAAGTAAGAATGATCATCTTACAAAGTTCCTAGGTTTAGAAGACGATCGTATTGAAACGAGGAAAAGTGTACCTACGTACTTCCAAAATACATAACAGGATTTACACCCTTTTACACTGTTAGACTGATATGTGATCATGGCCACATACAATTTTCTTTTTTCTTTTTTTTAATGTGCTATGATCCTGCTCTTGAATTCGATCTCGCATGATGGAAAGTGACGGATGAAGTCTACGACGGAATGGGCGTGCCCAGAAGATGCCTGTTCACTCTTGCTTTGAAGGCAGACGGGTTATACGCTTAGACTTACATTAGCCTCTTCTTAGGCCGCTTTCATATTATAAGACAGCCGCGCGACAGCAGCGCGGCGGCAGCGCCGCAGTTTAGATTAGTGTGACGCACTTCATTTCAAAAATGAACTCCGATGGAGTTTCGAGGTTATATCCCGGCACTAATTGCAACACTGGCTCATCGCCGACTGACTGGACGCAGCGGCCGCCGCACAGGTTTATAATATGAAATTCTGACTGGGCGAGCGACGACGGTCGCGCGTCTATCACGCGACTGTCGCGCTGCTAAAGTCACCTAAATGTGAAAGCGGTCTTATAGCTCCTACACACAATGCCGGCGGCATGCCGCGCGGCACGTATCCTCGGCTTTTGCGCCTTCATTTCGTTTGCGATCCTTTGTGCGGCAGGGCCGGCGGCAGTGCCGGCGGCTATGCCGCCGTCATAGTGTGTAGAAGCCATTTAATCCATGATAATTCACTTTCTATTGTGTCACGACTAACTAAATATTTGCTAAGACCGCCTAAATATCTAGAGCATAGTTGACGATCAGATAATATAACAAATATTATCCTTACATGTTAAGATCATTATTTTTCCAAGAATGTTACTGCGTATTTTTATGTTCCTATAATGGCAGTATCTATCGGCCTTGCCTACGTTAGAAGTTGGAGAGCACTGTGTTATATTGCTATCGATTCTCGTACTGAAATGAAGATGTAATATTTCTCTCTTGAGTAACCTTGTATGTTATTATTAACGACTCAAAGAACTGTGTGTATGTAATACAGTTGTTCTTTTAACTGTTAGTATATAATGTTGCATAATTATGTAATCTTCTTCCAATTCATTGCATTATATTGCAGTCAAGTTGCAATTTTATTTCACTATCCATCAATGATCTATTTAACGGCGCAGGATAGCTTTTACCAGAAGTGGTTGTCGTATTAGTGGTTCAGCAGCTTCAATATCAACAGTATTATGCCGGAATATAGCAGTGAGTCGTGGATGTGGTATAAGCGGCTCCCGTGACACCATCTGTCATCAGGAGACAGCCGTCACGCAACCATCGATTCCGTTTTTAAAAACGGCACTAAATCTCGTATATTAAATATCGTATAAAATTTGTAATTAATATCGATAAATTGTATCCTATTTTAGGGGTATGAGGAACAGGGTGTAAAATTCACTCATCCACCAAAGAAAAGGGAGGATCCTCCGACCAGACGGGTGTCGTGTCTGGCGGGCAACTGCCCAGAGATTGAAGTCGGGAGCTGTATATATGCCCACCGCGCGGTAAACTCTAATTGCGCGATGCAGGATTTGAGTGACGTCAGGATGTTGTGTGACGTCAGGTCTTTGATGCGTAGTTCGCATGTGGCGATGTAGATGCCGCTACACTATGATATATTTATGCATAATATTGGTTATTAGAAGCCATTACAAGCAAAACACCCACTCTTTAAAATTTAAGCTGCTATGTCTTCGACAGCCTTTTTTCGATCCACAGTGCGTCGTTTTGCTAGAGTGACAGTAATCACCCAATGTTACTCTTATCCAGCCTGTTATAAGGTTTCTAGTAACTTCTTAAAAAACTATAGACGGCGCCCCTTGCTGCGCCGTCATATTTATTAGGCACCTAGGTAGGTTATATGTTTCTCTAAAATATTACTTCAGCCAATTCCTTATTATCCATAATATCTTCTCCAAATTACTTAAATGAATCACTATAACTAAAAAAAAAATGTTTTCGGTCTCCTGTAAATATGATTTGAGATGACCTATGAGGAGACCAATCAATAATATAAGATATAATTAGCTCACTCAACTGTTCTATTTTCTATAAAGGTCGGTGAGTTCCGCTGATTGGAATGATGGTCAGACCTTAATTAACCGCAGTCATTCACCCGTTACAGAATTCAATTAGTTAGATAATATTGTTAACCCGCTAATAAATCTCCAGCGATGACCACATTTAACAATTTAAACGGATAAAACTGCCATATTGGAAGTTATTGCATTAGTGGGAATAAAAGTTAGCAGAACAGTTAGTTATTTTATTTTTATTTCTTAGTTATATCTCGATGTCATCACGTCAACGCCGGCTGTCGCTGAAACGGCGCATAGGGTCGCAGCATTATGCTAAGCGATGGCCGTTTTGGATGTGACGCATATTTTCCCCCAACTTGTTCTTTTTGTGTTCTTTCTTTGCGTCATGTTCACCGCTAACAAACGTACTTTCTTTCGAAAATGAAAGAAAGTACGTTTTTCTTTAACCGTGGAAATTACAAAGAAAACATGTAATGTATAGCCAGAGACAGCTAAAATTGCATCGTGAGAACTATAGCGGAGAGCTTCAGCTCTCCAATTGTAAAGCATTTTGTGCGGAGGGTGATTGGTACTACACTAGATAATAAGTTGTTTTAATATTATATTACTAACACACTCTATGGATTCTTTGTTCCGTAATAAAAATCATTATTATTACTTCTATTATATCTTAGCAGCTATTTAAGTATGTCATTTTGACCTTCGGTCTGATATGAATAAAATTCAAAAGTCATTTATTCAAACTAGGCTGAGAATCAGCACTTTTCGAATGCATGTGTATGTCAAAATTACATAAGACCGTCCCCCAAAAACTTTGCCCACTCTTTCACCACTTCCTAGTGCTTAAGCTGGGAAGAAGAAGTGGCGCAACAAACTCCCCAGCAGCACAGCTGTCTGTTCAGTTGGAAAAACTTGATTCTATTCAATAGTACTTATGCAAAAATAATTTACATTACCACAAATTGTAACACAACTCATAAAACAAAAATATTTTAATGAGTAGGTTATGACAAAAATAAATGAAAGTAAATTAAAATAAATTGACTTATAGTCAAATAAAATAAACTCAATTATATGAGCTCATATAGTGTCATGTAGTCGTTGATTTTAGTATTCCAGAATTTTTAAATGACAAGGTTTTTTAAATAATTAAATATAACTAACATAATAGTAATTATTAAGGTCATGTAGTAGTGGTGAACTACCTATATTATAATTGAATGCCTATTAAAAGTAAATCGTCATTGCGATAATTGTAATTAGTAATAATAGACAATGAAAAATAATAATAAATAATTGGATAATGTACCTAAATGATTGAATAATATAATAAATTTATTGAACTGTTATTATTGTTTAATGTATAAGTGTAAAAATTATTAATCAACTCAATAGTAACCATTTGTACTGAATATTTGCACGCTATGAAAAATGGCAGACATGTCGTGAGCCACTCTTATTTTAAGATCTTGCATGTATGTATTGTTTTGTATCTGTATGTATACACATGTCCGAGCAAATAAAATTTCTTTCTTTCTTTCTTTCTTTCTTTCTTAGAACACTTGTTTGTTGCTGGGGGGGGGGTACATTGGAGTAGCTTAATTAGTCCCAAACCTTACGTTTCTATAAAGTTTAAGTAATCTTAAACTTTATAGAAACCTTTTTGACATAGTTTCTGTTTAATAAATGATTTAAATTTATTGCGGCTCAGTTCTTTGACATTACTTACTTTGGCACTTAAATGAATGAATTACCTTTACTTTTTACAATTATTATTTGGAGCTTATTCATCGGCGCAATAAATAAATCTTTGTTTCTAGTATTTATGCTATGAATGTCGCTGTGTTTAGAACATAGATTTATATTCTTTTTTACATAAATCAGGTTATCATATAATATCAATATTTATCTACACGCTTGATAGTCGACGAATGGCGTTCAGAATAAACCATCTACATATTACATCTGCCCTAATATTCCGTAGACTAAAATAAATAAGATCTACAACTTATAAAAACATATCTGTCGGCCGATTCTGTAAAAATATCACCCTGAAACTTAGGTGAAGTGAGCGTGAAGTGAGCTGTCACTGTCACAGAATCGACCGGCTGATGCTAGGGATTAACACTATTGACAGCCCACTTCACGCTCACTTCACCTAAGTTTCGAGGTGATATTTTTACAGAATCGACCGGCTAGACATTTTATTTTTGAACGGCCATAAGTTCTATAATCACTTTCATGGTTATCCATTAATGACCGGACACCCTATATGTGAGGACCATCAGTTTTAAATGAATATTCATCTGCACGCTTGATTGTCGACGAACGGCGTTCAGAAAATTTTGCCATTTCCATATTACATACACTCTAATCCGCCGTAGATTTGAATGAATAAAACCGAAGACTCAAATATTAATAAAACTGTAATTCGTCCTTTGATCAAATTCCATCTCAAGAATAAAGGTTGGAAAGAAAAATAGAACCTCTCTAAACTTCGTAAAGAAAACATCTGAACATTAAGAATATTAATTATTCTTTGTTGAATTTACAACGATTTTTTTCTTGTATTATTCAAACTGTAGAGCCAGAAGCCATTCTATTAATTGTCGTTTTTAAATTGAAAATGAAAGTGTCTGCCGAATATTTCTTTTTCGTATATTTTAATCCGATTTACGTATCTTTAAGGATGGGAAGTACTGACAAAAACAGCGGGGCACACAAAAAGCTTCCAAAGGGCTTAAAATTATCCTTGAGTGTTAAATTTCCCATTGTACTCTTTATAATCGTGTCTGTAAGACTTTTGCCGTTCGAAGAATCGACAAAGATTTTTGAAGACGCAATTTTATCCGTGAATAATAATAGAAAATGAGTTTTTCGATTGACCTGTTATTTGTCGTCACATCCATTTATATCATCAAATTTTCCCCAATTGCATTCTAAGGTACTTCAATACGGCATTCTCACCTTCCGCCTGACGCAGGTCCTCACCGGACACCGTTGCTTCGGGAGGTTCCTGTTCCGGATAAGCAGGAGGAAACGCCCGATTGTCACCATTGTGTGGATCGCTCGAAGGTCACGGTGGCGCTTATGGAGGAGGTCTTCCCGGCTTGGGCGGACCACCGCCATGTCCTCGTGGAGGCGATCGGCGGCGATGATCTCTCGCATCCGGCCCTGGTCCAGGCCATGGTACGGAGCGAGAAGGCATGGCAAGCCGTCACCTCCTTCTGCAAAGCAGTAATGCTCGCGAAAGAGGAGACCGAACGTGTGAGGGCGAGGCAAACTTTGCGCCCTCACGCCCCTAGTCGCCGCAGGAGACGGCCTGGGCGTCGGGAATCCCAGGCCGCTTTCGAGCCAACGTAGGCGCGGGCTTGTGGACGGTGAGCAATCGGTAGCTCGCCGTCCGATAAGGAACAGGCCCGGGTCCACGCGCGCCTCAATGAGATGTCAGCACAACTGACGGGGTCCGCTAGGGCCGACGCCTGCCAGGGTCGCGGGAAAATCCGAAAGGGATACTGCGGCCCCTGGCAACACACAGGCAACTGAAGTAACTCGGATGAGTTTTAGTCAGTAATAGTCTGACACGCCCTCGCGCTCCGCCCAGAGCTGGAGAAGTTATTTGATAATATACCAAACAAAACAAAAAAAAGGTACGTCGATACTTATTAAATCAATATTATTTCTTCCCCACTGGTTCCACCACACCGTTTTGTTCCTACAATACTTCGACACCATAACATTATATAACATTTTTACCACGGTCTAAAGTCGCGCTAGTACTGCTCGACACACGGGCAGCAATAAGCTTCTGAACATTACGTTCATAACAATGAAGTTCAATGTGACAGCTTGCTAGTTCTAGTTTGGTCTAGAACGAGCTTTAAGCTTTCCTTCCAGAAACTTCTACAGGCTGCTAGCGACGATAAGGGCATGCCCTACGTTTTTCTTTAATTTCAAGCTTAGTTTTAAGTTTACTTGAAGAGCTTTGCCAGCTGAACTTATACAAATGATGCACGTTTTTATTCCTTACGCGAGTAAGCTTCAAGGCAATTTGAGACAGCGGCAAATGGCTTGGATTAGATATAAAAGTGAAATTGAGAGAAATTTTCAATAATAACCTCAAAGTTATTTTGAACCTTGCGCTTAGGTGATGCATAAAAACAAAGCTTTAAAAGCTTTAAAGTTTATGCTTCTGTTAACTTTTGGTTACATTTTTCAGTTACAAAAACATAAAAAAGTGAGTCATTCCAGAGAATAAAAATTAACTTTTCTGAATGAACACAATAAAATTGAAATCATGAAACTTTTTTACGCGACAAAAACGTTTCAATATCTCCTTTCAAAGGCACTTGTTCAATGAAAACAACAAAAAAACATCTAAAGACCATTCGCGACCATTTTGTTTTAACTTCGTTTAATGGTAGCTTTAATCATTTGGCAACAGAGTAAAAGTGCATTCAGCTGACAAATTATACGGAGTCCGGTAACTGAGCGGCAAATTGTTTCCAACAAGAACAAACCTATAAATATTATTCAGACAAACCTTTTTGTTCCGAGCCTCGGTCTATTGGAGGCCCTTATCTCAAACAAAACGTTATAATATAGGGTGTACGTTGTTATAAAAACAATACGCACAAAATTTGGCTTCCAACCCGGTTAAATGTTTTTATTTCAACAAAAAATAAACGCTCGAGTTTACAGGAAATCTGCGAGTGATTTTCATGGTTTATTTTCATGGCATTTCCGTAGGATTTTGGCCCAAAAGTTTAACTTTGATAAATAGACAATGCATTGGTGAGGCAGGCCGTTGTTATAAAAGATACCAAAAGACCAAATCTGATTATAGGGAAACTGTACAAAATATAACAAAGAGATTATGGAAAGGGTCCAGAAAATGATTAATTGAAATACAACCTATCTATTTACTTCGTGTAATTTTTGCATAGAAGCTACGAAACAACGATTTTGCAGCTGTGTCTTTGACGTGTCTTCAAACTCAAAGGATCAATAGTAATAAGCTCAGATAACTTTTATATCGTATACTGACATTCAAATGGTTCAAGCAAACATAGATCTATCTATCTCATATTTTATGAAGAATAGAAAGCCACATAGACAAATCGCTGTCAATATTCCCTAGACATCTATATTTTTTCCTAGAGCTAACCAAGCTCTGGTTCAGACGGCGTGACTCCTGAGAAAAAACTTGTCACTAACATGCGCCCACACTTTGCTAACTATAGTACCTCCACGACTTTTCGACTTTCAATCAATCAATCAAAATATTTTATTACATGCCTACATGGGCACTTATGAAACGTCAGAAGCTAAGGTCTATTTAAATCCCTGTTTCCAATTGATGTTATTTCCACTTCAACAAACATCAACTTTATGCAGGTATAAATAAAGTTGATTTTAGACTGACTAGTACTGTTGAAAAAGTCATAAAAAATATGAAGTTGTAGCGCAAACTGAACCTTATGTGCAAGCATTACAGTTGTTTTTCCTAAAACTTGTTTTTGTTTACATGTTTGGCAAATAAATTGCGAACGCAGATTAGGTGCATGGTTCCAATTTCTTCGTTTCCTATGAAGAAGAGCCGGCAAGAAACTTCAAGGTATACTCTTTAAATTAATGGCTTATCAACAATTATACTCTTTAAATAAATGGCTTATCAACAATTAGGTACCAGGTACTTAGCAAAATAGAAAATGGTCTACTTTACAGTCTATTAAGCCTACAACGTTCTCAAATTCACAAAATATGAAAGATAAATAAGATAATAATAATAATAAAAACCTATTTAAGCCAAATGACTTTGCTAGGCAACCGCTGATATTTCCATAAATCCATAATATGGATGATCGTTGGAAACTTCGTCTGCTCTGCTTGTGTATGATAAAAAGTTATCTTAAAAGTGTAATAGTGTTCGCCGATCTTGTTTTTCTTTAGCTCTAAGATCGGTCTTAGACTTCGAAGGCAAAGAAAACTCCAACCTTAGGAGAGCTACAATCAATCTGCCTAGCCTTTTTTCAACTATGTTGGGGTCGGCTTCCAGCTGAATAACAATATTTTTCATAAAGCGACTGCCTATCTGACCTCCACAACCCAGTAACTGGGTTGCACGACACCCGTTGGTAAGACTGGTTGTCAAACTTTTGCGCTTCTAACTTCCCGTAACAACTGTCAAAGATCTGCGAATGACAACCGGGACCAACGGCTTAACGTGCTTTCTTAGACACGCAGGGGTGTCGATATGAAATGGATGGTCACCCATCCACGAACCGACAGCGGCTAGCGTAGCTTAACCTTCGATGGACCCATTCGGCTGTTATTATTTAGCCGTGAGCCCCTCATTTAGCTAAGAGTTTACTCCTAACCTTAGGAGAGCTACGCTTATGTGTAAATCCTTATTAGGTACGTGATTGGGCAATTCACTTACCCACTTCAAACACTTCAATTACCGTTTCGATGGCTACTACTCATAAGATTTGTCCAATAACATTTTATTGGTGATGTATAAGAACAAATTTGTTGAACTAGATGGCTATTTCAACATTCTGGTTTTGTCCCTCAAATAAATTTGTTGAACTTTTTTTAATTATTGTCATTTCCTGACTACGCTCTTTCTCTGTCATAATTTCATATTAATGCCATATTCTCCACAAAATAACGGGTGGTACATGTCTCACGTTACTCCGAATACAGTACACAAGTAATTATTGTTATGATTATCTATTTCGTATCGCTGGTACTTACTCCTACACAATTAATCTTAGGTGAGTAGGTGGTAGGTAGGTAATGAATGGCTGGTCGCTTCGTCGCCTTCATTCATAATTTTATTAATGATCTGCCTAATTGTTATTTCTTATTATTTTATTAGGTTGTCGTTTATTAATTTTCTTTCTTATCTAATTACTTTTTTAAATTATTCTTAAAATAAAAAGATTATAATATAGAGGTCTGCCCGCGCCGGTATCGGCAGCAGGGCCCAGGCTACCGGAGGTTAGAGCTGCAGATGACAGCCAAGCTCACATTCCACATGTCAGCAACCTCGTGTACTAAGTCGAGATATTTTATTTGTTTCTCTTTCTCACCTGTCACGAGGTTCCCGTCATGTGGAGTCATTCTCAATCAATCATCTTTGCGCGGCGCGCTAATCGATCTATCACCACTATTAGCAACAATAGTCCTATCAGTAATGATAGACCGATCCCAGTACAACGTGACATGGTCATTTTCGTGAACTGGGTCGGGCACATACTTGTAATACGGTACCTCAGAGTCCACAAGTTTATATTTCAAAGCAAGTTACTGGTGAATAATCCTGGCACTTGGCTATGCCTGTGCAAGTACTGGCCGTTAGCCAGACGAGAACAACCAGAGATAATATATCTGATGGACTCACCCGGACGGTGGCATGCCCGAGACACGTCAACCGTCCCGTCCTTCATAATATGTCTGCGGTAGTTATGCGTCAAGATAACTTCGTCCATAATTGCACAGACGACGAAACCTTCAGTTTCCCCGAAAAGTTCACCAATTTTCTTTTGTTCCTTTGTTATTACCATCATTATCCGTCCATGTTACCTTATTTGACGAGGTCACAACATGGCTTTTTCGTCCATACATTTTTATCTATCTCCATCTCAGTGTTCACAAGTCCTTCTTTGCTATACATCATTTTTCACTGGCCTTTCTTTGTTCTGACTGTTTTCTTATTGCCAATTCAAATATGTTGTGTACTGAATTTTTCAGTGGCAATGGTCTAGTAGCCCAAAGCACAGCAGCTTGGTATAATCGTCATTACACACTTATGATTAAACCAAGTCAAGATCAAACATACCCATCTATATTCTCCATCTCTATTACCTTACCTAAAGGAACCAAACCGATAACATAAAGAACATTGATAAAATAGTAAATTATCTGAGTACTATAAAATGTCAAACCATCAATAGTCATAATGAAATAAAATGCCGCTAAATTAGTTTAACAACCCCATTATATCCCAACTTATATCGCTGGCCATTATTTTGGAGCCTCTAATAAACTCGAAAAGGTCGTAGAAAAGGCATAAACAGCATTTAAATTCTAGAAATTACTATCTCTTCTTTATGACTAGACACTTACTCATCATAAAGTACGAGAATTTCAGAACATTTTAGTTTTAGTTCAGTAAAATTTAGATAAATTCAGATGAAAATGACACTGAAAGTGGTATTTCTCGAATTCATTGTTAGAACTATAATTAAAATAGAAATATTATAAAGTGTACAAAAATACGATCACTCATCTCTATTTTGTACCCTAAAAGCGAAAAATAAAGGTGTATTTCACATAAATGAATATATGTAAAAATGATTAATGAATAAAAATGATTAGTGTCATAAATGAATAAAAATGATTAATCTCAATTATGAATCGTTTATGCACCAGTAACCGTTTTCAAAATAAAGCTCACAATACAATACCTGGTTAGTGAACACATTAACAATCCTACACACATTAGTGGTGACAATAATGCAATTATTGAACCAAATTAGCTACCATCACCCAAATTAAATACAATTGTGATACCGAAACTGTAATTAGAAACAACAGACGGACTAAACACAGTGGTTGTATGAATTTCATATTAACAACACTAAATGTGATATAATATTTACATGCAACGAAATAATTATTAAAGCCCACTACAATGTACCACCAAAACATGCTGTGTTTCTGTTAAACACAAGTTCATACGGTCATATTCAAAGTAAATTAACAGCATTAATCAAATAGTTGGTGCGGTAATTAATGTACATTTCGTATTGAACAGAGTGCAGAGTAATGAAAACTTTCGATGGGTTTAATTTACTGTAGGTACATAATAAACAAGTCAACAACAGCAAAACAAAAGAATCAACATCAACAGAAGTTGCTACTAATCCTTTGAATTGAAAGGTTTCCCCAAGGAGTGACTCTAGGACCCCTTATATTTAACGATCCGTACAATTTGTTCAGTCCGTTTAGTAAAATGCCATATATAATGTGATTTCCAATTATAATGGCATCGATACACAATTTTTATGCTAAACTACTTCAGTGCAGGCCAGTTTGTGCAATAAGTCGGTTCACTGACTCTCGAGAATCTGCATCTTGCGAAGTCAGGGCAAGTCGTTAGTATAATATCCTATTATCGAGGACATATTTAAACTTGTACATAATTTACGGAGAACGGTCTCTTTCGTTATTATCAGCCATATTTTATATAATATGGGCGTACTATGGGTAGTGTTGGTTATTGCGCAATAGAAAAACCGTTTGCAGTTTAAATCAAATTATAATTTACAATCAAAGTAATCACACTAGCAATTCACCTACTGTTGGTACACAACACAACTATACGGAACCCGCGACAGTTTCTAAACGTGTTTACTGCTTGACCGCCACCGACGAACTCTGCTTAGCTCCGGCCGGTCCGAGCATTATGTTGCAGACTCTGTCGAGCGGCGCTAGGCGGCGCTTGCGCCCCGATTAGTCAAATCATTGGCGTATTTCCGACATATTCATTATCGGACCCAGGGGCAGAATGCATTTACTATAATGGATACTTTTAAAAACTGTAGTACTTTTTTGTGCCTCAATAAATGACCAATAATAGATTTTTACTCAAAAAGTTATAAAAATTACTTATTCTCAATTAGTCAGAACCATGGCTTATTTTTATAAGTCTGCAAGGTTCATTTAATTTTATTCAAGTACAGAAGCTATCTTTTGTCTTTGAACTCTTTAAGCATATCGTAATTTGATTGTGATCCTTTTTAGCATGTCGCCTTGACGGTCCTTATTTGTAACGTTATGAAGTCAGTGCACCAAAATTAGAAGTAATGTGGACCTACTTAACGCAGCTTGAATACATTGTATTCGTGGAGGGCAAAGTTATGTATTGCTTAAGAGTGTTCATTCAAAAATACTTTTTACAAAAAAGTGTGTCAGTTTCTTTGGTTTTGAATTTTCGTTTTCATGTCCCCGACTTCCGAAATTAAAGTTATTTTTCACTTTCTAGTGTTTTTTTTTTTGGAAGTCGCTTGTTTTTTTTTTGTAAAAAGTATTTATTTTTCACTTTTTAGTTGTGGTACCTACACCACACAAATTCGTCCAAGCAAAGTTAATCAAATTTATATGGGACCAACTTGGGAGCATACCCTTTCATACAAAAAAGAATTTTCAAAATCGGTCCGCAATTGACGGCAAAACGGCGGACACACATAAAAAAAAACATACATACGCGTCGAACATATAACCTCCTCCTCCTTTTAAAGTTGGAAACGTCGCAAACATCAGTCAAATATTTACCTGTTTTGATTAATTTGGCAATATTACTGTATGGAAATATTAAATATGGCTAACTAGTGAACTAGAATATTAATAATTAATTGCAATTATAACACTGAATTTGATGTTGTTGACAGTTTTAGGCCTAAAAAAGGCATTTGGAAAGTTTTCAAATACTTTTTTACATCTAAAATTAAATATTCGGTGTTACGATATTAATTATTGCATTTCATAATCGATATTTTAGTTCACTAGTTAGCCATATTTTGTTATTTCCATACAGTAATATTGCCGAATTAATCAAAACAGCGATATATTTGAAAGCTATTTGCGACGTTGCCCACTTTCTGAATAAACGCTCTGAAGGTCTTGTACAGTTGACATATCGACCAGTCTTGGTCACAACTTTGGACAGCTACTAGAAACTGTCTTTGTAACGAGTTGTAATGGTCCGGGTGTTGCAGACCAATTAGATCGTGCACGTTTGTTGAACACAGTGCAGCGTCTTATCATGCCATTGTACTAAAACTGTGACTTAAGTAATTAATTTATGAGTTTTATTTTATTTATTTTTTATTTAGAATTTACAATCCTTTTGAAATGACAGTAAAGGGAACTATACTCGTAGATAGTGATAGTGAGTGATAGTGACCTATGGATAGTGGAGCAGAGTACCTATGTAAATCAATAGGGATGATGCCTGGGTAAAAAAGAAGGAATTATATTTAGTCAGTCAGTAGATAATAAAAAAATATTCGACATGTATCTTCTGCTTTATCATTTAAAAAAAAGATTTTTCAGTCTTTTTCTTTTTATAATAAGAAAATATTTAGATAAAACGCATTAAAGTTGGGGAGTGGGCTCGCTACGTCACAACTATGTATAAAATCTACCAAGGCGTGAGATCATGCCACATTTATTTTAACTCAATGTATCGCCGTAATCAATTTGATCATGTAAAATAAAACACGTGTCCAATATTTTGTAATAACGTACCTGACGGACAAAAAAAAATGATTCCTCGTCATCCCTTCTTCTTCTTTTTCGTATGGTTAGTGACTAACCTGGCATCACCCTTACAACATCATCCCTATTAAAAAACATGATGAACTTTATGCTGAAAGACTGACCCTAACTACAGAATGCACTAACTATGAGAAACAAAAATAAGAACTGGATCATCCCAAAAAAAAACTCTGACCTAAAGTTAAGTTTAGTTTACGTACTTTTACGGACTTAAAAACGGATCAACGCCGTCACATGCCTTCCCCCCGAAGGTCGAACTTGAAATTAAATAAAGTCCCCACTCCTAGTAAATCTTATTACCGTTAGGATAGAGAGACATCCTTTCAAAATAAACAACATCAATAAAAGAGGGTTACTTTGTAAAAAGTTTTTGTTGACGAGCAATTTGATCTCGTAATAAAATCAAGTGGGATATCGTGGAGAATTTTATGGATGTCGTTTCTTGCCCGAGAGATGAAGATGAATAAACATAACTTACGGTTTTAGTTAGAGCGGAAAACCATTATTATGTTTTTGCAACCAGTATAGAGGGTAGAGAGAACATAACTGTAGTAGCATAAATACGTACCGTGAAATATGCCATTGCCCCCAAGGGAAACTTTGCCCGAAGAACCATTTATAAGTAATCTATGGTTTGCAAAAAATTCGGAATATTATTGCAACATTGATTGATTTAGGTGGAAAATAGGTTATATTTATGGCAATACTGACTATCGTGTTTGTGGCTAACTTCGCTTAGTACCTTGTCGGAACTCGTCGAATGAGGTACCCTGTTTTTTGTCCTTTTATGTCATCTCCATAAACGCCATATTTGCGTAAAAAAATCAATGTGGGCAAAGTCCATAACTTAGACCGCCAACAAAATCGAACAAATATTGAATTGAATGTTGAATAATAGTAAATTTAGTGATACTAACACATGAACATGATCTTACACTTTTAGCTAATGATGGAAAATACTTATGTCTCCATAGAAAAATCGTATCAAAATTGTAATTATTCGAAAAAAGTGGGCAAAGTTGGAATGTTTCACGGTACTTACTCTATATTAAGTATACTTAATACATAACATATATTGTACTAGTTTAGTAATAAATGGGACGTCGACCAAAAAACTCGTTTCCTTTGCTCGCCCACTGCTTACCGTCACCTCATGGCGACCCTGCTATGCGCACTATGCGCAAGCGCTGCGCCCTCTCATGACCAATCCATACGCCATAAGATTATTATGGCAATTTTCTCTTTGACCGTAACCATATGGAACTAGTGCCATTGTAATGGTATTTAAAAGACGGTTAGATTTTTATTTTTACACTATTTATTGTCAGAATGAAGTAAAAAACTATACCATTTTACAAAAAACCGGCCAAGTGCGTGTCGGACCACGCACAATGAAGGGTTCCGTAGGTGGGATGAATTTATCCCAAAAACAAACATAACATTTTAGTTAAAAAACATGTTTTCCCATAAGGACTGTACGGGAGGTCGTGTTTTTCAAACTGCCAATTTAAGTTGGTTGATTATTACTCGTTAACCTGTACAGCCTACTTAGCTCTGATAGTTTTCCTTTTAATTTCGTTATATATACTACTGCTGTGAATTTTTTCACAAATCCAAGTACAACCATTTAGTTGGCAGGGGGGGGACACTTGACACTAACAAACATTTCGACCTACCTAACGATACCTTGAGGCAGATGAAAAAAAAAACCCCCACTTTACGTATAGGAAAAAAATCTTGTTTTTATTTTACCACTTTGTCGGCGTGATTAATATGTATACATATTCCAAATTACAGCTTTCTAAGTACTAACCGTCTCTGAGCTAAGCCGTGGACAGACAGACAGACAGACGGATATGGCGAAACTATAAGAAATTAGTTTTTCTAGCTCAATTTAAGCTCCACTTTTAAATATCTCTATTACATTTAAGCAGATCAAAACATTTCGCCAGTAGCTGGTTGTTCTACGAAACATTTATTTCGTTCACGTAACATTAATTACGTGAACAAAATGAGGGAGCCGCCATTTATTTATTTACTCATGCGGGGAGGAAACGTTACAAAGCCGACCACTCAATTAATGTGAGATACCCATGAAATACTCAAATTGAGTTGTACGAGTATGTGGTTAGGTCACAACCACTTACTGCTGCGATGCCTGATATATTTCCCCAATTTAGCTTGTGAAACAAACGACGATGTATATTCGGTATGGCTCGCAAATACTTCCATATCCTGAGGGAACACCTTCCCATTACCGTGGCAACCTCCTTGAAATGCAATGGCCTCAGTAGCCCCATCCAACATGAGTTTCCAGAGGCTAGTGCAAATCTTGGGGTTGATTCGATTTATCGAGTCTGGTTAAACCACGCTGGGATCGGTGCATTCATTAATTCATTAAGGATCTGGATGATGTCTGCCCTAGCACAGAAAAAGAGATAATTATATTTAAAGAATAACTGATTATTTTTGAAATCGCAACACAGCTTTCGTTACTTGGCAAATCATGGAAGGAAATATTTAAATTTAAATTATTATTATTTGATGTAAATCGATGTTATTTTGATTCAAGATTTCGTGGAGATATTTATGTTGCCCTTTTTGGAAATATGATGGTAATTAGGCTATGCTTACTGTAAGAATTGATATGATTTCACTAATATTTTTAAAATATACAATATTAAAACTGTATTTATAGCGTCTTAAATAATAACTATCAACTGTAATGAACATGACATTTAATACTTGATTAAAGTATTAAATCAATTGATAAGTTCTGATTCTTAAAGTATGTAATGGCAGTACCATCTTTATCTTTCATAATCATTGTCACTGCCCGTCATTGTCAAGCATTTGTCAAATGTCATTTATGCTTTGCACAGACCTATAACTTTATCTAACATATAGGGAGGCATTAAAAGACAAACAATGCAACGCAATATTTTATTTTTATTTTTTCTATACGAAATATCCTATATGTTAAAAGAGTACGCTTTAGTACTTATATAATTATGCCATTAGTTATTTTTTATGTAGAAACTAGGCATTTCCTAAAATATGAGTTATGACTGTAAGTAGGTTCTCTATTGTGTTCCCTAACTTTTTTATCCATAATCTAAAGTGCCATAATTTTTTTTCTCCTATTCATTTGTCTGAATGATAACTTGCCCGAACTTAATGTAACATAATATCACATGCCATAAAATTGAAAACCCTAAATACAATATGCCCTAAATTTGTTTGCCATAAATATTACAATCAATAACATACAAAAGACATAAAACCGTTTTTAATAAAAGTTATAAGTTCTAAATTCAAATTATTTAATGTTTATTTATCCTAATAATATTTTTTAAACAAATTTGTATTACAAAGCATGCAGCAAGCATGCAGCATGCAATGAGCAAGCAAGCAAGCATGAAGCATGCAAGCGAGCATGCAAGCAAGTATGCAGCATGCAAGCGAGCATGCAACCAAGTATGCAGGATGCAAGCGAGCATGCAACATGCAGCAGGCATGGTTTCTGTCAGGGTTCCGGCGCTGCGGGGCTCCGGCGGGCGGTCCCACGCGAGCTTATCGTCGCAGATAGTTTAACGCTCACCACCGCAGCTTCGCCGACCCTTCTTGTGTGTCGGGCCTGTCTTTGAAGATTTCTATTTTATTTCTAACTCTAACACGCAGTACCACAGGTACTGCGTGTGACATCATCATGAATGTTTTGTTGTGATTTGCTCAAAAATATGCTATGCTATGTTATATGGCGGTGTTTCTGGTTACCTTTTTTGCATTTTTGAGTGACTTCGCCTTTCTTTAACTATGGATCTTCGCATTACAGTTTACCTGGACTACAATAACAATACCTATAACTCACATGTCAGACCACTCTGATTTTTCCTGGTTTCCAACGAAGATACAACGTTCTCTGGGACATTGCAAATGAATCATTTGGGATAGTCGTTAAATTTGAGTGAAATTCAATCTGCTGGAAGACAGTGGATTACTGTGCGATCGACTAGTTTGAATTGTTTTTTGAAGTCATCAGATTTGACATTTATATTTCTATGAGATTAGAGAAGGGTCATAGTCCCTTCACGAAGTTTTATGGCGAACAAAAATATACATGGCTATAAAACACTATTAAAGCTTCATTAAATATTTTGTTTCATCTGTGTTCATTGCCGGGCCAAGCTTGTATGGAACCGTTACCCATCTACTTTAGCTTATGAAACAAATGAAAGAGACGAAGCTTTCACTGTGAAACGAAACGACGAATTTTTTTTTTGGTGTTGGTGCTAACTGTAAGTATAGAAAATAACAGAAATAATCCAAACTAATAGTATAAACTAGCTGCGCCCCGCTGTTTCATCCGCATAAAGTCTTGATCCCGTAAGAATATCGGGATAAAATGTCCTAACCCAGGTCATGGTCTATTCTACACTATATTAGTATACTATAGTAGTCTATACTATATTATAATATATAATATTACAAATGCGAAAGTGAGTTTGTTTATAATATAGCTAGGATGCGAAAGTAACTCTCTCTGTCTGTTTATACCTTTTCACGCCTTAACGGCTGAGCTGATTTGGATTCCGTGAGATAATTTCCGACATCCACGCGGGCGAAACTGCCGAAAAAAGCTAGTAGAAATTGATGATCCGTCACTCACTGCAGAACTTTGACTTTTTGGATATTCTGTAATAACAGAGTCCTCTTTTACCTACGTGAATGGCTCTTTTTGTAGTAAAAGGTTGTTAGCAGGACTGTCTTTTCAGACCCCACTGGCCGTATTTATTCTAATGGAATTATCTAAGTACTTAAAATATCACAACACAGACCTTTACTACAAAACTAGAGTGACAAATACGAAACTAAGCGGAAAACATATCGTTTTGGCATTCGCACCTCCAATCCACAAATCCAATTACCGATTCGGGACTTACTTCCCCATAACTATACATACTCGACCTTTTTATGCATACTACACTATATGAATTTCGTTACAAAGGGGTGTGTGTGGCGAGCTATGACATCTAAAGCTTCGTGCAGATCAGCGCGACGCGACGCCGCGACGCGACTCGAACAATACAATTTCTAAGAAAACTTGACGGTATAACAATAACCGGAGTCGCGTCGCGCTGTCGCGTCGCGCTGGTCTGCACGAAGCTTAAAGCAAACTTTTGGTAAAACCTCTTTGAATAATCGAATTTCGGTTTTTGATCTTTATTTGGTTACACGTGTGACTTCTGATACTTTTCAATAAATGTTCATTGTACTGGGAAATAAAAAGCTTTTTCAATAAAAGCTGATGGAAAATAAGTGGTACTAAGTGGCAACAAATGTAAATGATATTCACCGTCGTTGATATAGGAGTACATTAGTATCGGTACTGGAAAATTGAGTTCTAATTCGAACTCACTCATGGGGTAGTCAAAGTGGAATTGATAGAACCGAACTGTTCATCATTTCATGCCTCTCTAAAATGAAACACACAGGTAGATTCGGATCGTTATTTTCCTAATTGCATTTTGCTGAATACCTACTCGATAAAGAAGAGTTAGGATAGATAGTGAGGTTCAAAAAATACCTAACCGTAGACAAATGTCAAAGATTTTATTCTGTATAAATGGCATTTAAGGGTACACTAGTCGACGGCTCGAACTCGTTGGTGGGCGTAACTAATATGCATGCTAATTAGTCTAATTTTTATTTTTTTATTTTGTATTTATTTATCATATTTTTATTGATTTATTTATTTCATGAAATAGACAATGATTGACGAAAACGAGCGCATAAAATTTCATGAACATACCTTTGGGCGTTTTGAAAAAACTACTGAATGTATTTACTCAAAATAAAATTATTTAAACTATTGAATAAATTATTTAACCCAATACGGTTTCTATTTTGCCATTTTCTTACTACAAAAGTTATTTATTGACGTCCAAGCACGAGTTAAAATTAGTGTCGAAATATGGAAGTTTCGACGCTAATAACTTCCAAACTATTTTTTTTTTTCAAACTTCGCTTTCATGCAGGGCTAGATAATGACAAGATAAATTGATATAATTTTTAGTTTTGAACTACACCGTCAAACAGTTAAGTAATCACTATACTACGTTTGTATGGAAGAATGACCGACTAGCGTACCCTTAAAGGTGTTTTGTACCATAATCTATATCGATCAAGGTCTATTGCACATTCAAAACATAATTATCATAATTTAATTAGTAACACACAATATGAAGGTGTCCGCTTTAAAGCGCAGTTTATTCATCATCCGCTGAAATCAGCGCCACAATGTTCCAGTAATTAATATTTGAAAGCGTCGTCGGTTAAATTTACAGCGGCCAGTATGACCATGGTTTCAATTTGACATTGACAGCGGCTTTATGTCAAAGCTGTAAGGGCGATTTTCGTAGATCAAGTGTTGTTGTTGTTCACCTACAACAGATGCGGTGCATCCACTCTATATAATTAAGCGGTGAAGGATCTAGCTTCTTTTGCTTGAAGATAAGATCTGTTGCACCGTTTTTAATCAAAGAAAGTCTTACTGTTTTTCGCTGGTTAAGTAATAGTTCGTATTTTAGCGCAGAGTACGGAATCGCATCGGCAGAACCTGCTTGAGTCCGCGCGCGACTGTTAGTCACCACCTGAGGTATGTTATCGGTGGAACGTGGAAGGGCGCCATAGACAAAATTGGCAGACTGAGTTAGCTTGATACCTCAAGCGGTGACTAGCCGTCGCGCGTAGATTATAGTAAAAATCGTGGATCGCCTTCAAAGCTGTTGTTTCTATACATAATTTGTGTCGTAGTATGAGCGGTGATACGCTTTGTTTGTATGGAAAATGTTGATAATGCAGCAATGTTGCATGACCGATTCCTATAATTTACGCATCGTTATTGGTATACCATTGGTATGCAAAACGATTCGTTTTTGTTTATAGGAACCGAGCATCAGTGTTGTTGTTTTATAGGGTCATGCTATGAAGTTCAAAAGTGGTGATCATCAGTTGAAACTTGAAATGAGCGCATCAAACAATATTTATTAGAACACCTAATAAATATTGTTTGATGCTGAGCATCTATTACTAAACGGTGAGATAGGTAAAGTTAGAATAAATCATTATTAAGCAAACTAACTATACCAAATTAAATCATCCACATATTCAAATCACAACTGTCATTCTTTGACAGTTGTATGGAACGGTTATAACACGGCAAATTGACGTAGAGTGTCAATTTGGCATGGCAGCAAATTAAAGCTTGTTTTTCAAAGCACATGCTAGGTACCTACTGGATATTGGAATAGGTAGCTGTGTTAGCAAATAGTGACAGCTTGCCAGCGTATTGCACTGGTCTATATTGTGATTTTAGGAAAGCAATTACTCTTCTGTCGACTTTATTTCTTGCGCACTGAAAACTGTAAAAAGGTCATGTATTAATCAAGTTAAGCTTCGTACAGACAAGCGCGACGCGACAGCGCGGCGCGACACCGGCTATTGTTATACCGTGAAGTTTTCTTAGAAATTGTATTGTTCGAATCGCGTCGCGCTGTTCTGCACGAGCCTTTACAATGACTCATAGATGATATTCAATACATACACATACAACAAACATTATAACTATATTACTAACATAGTTATAAGGTTATAAGTTTATCTAACATAGTTGTTTATTTATGTTAATGTTAATTTAAACATTAACATTACAATACAATACAAAAAGCCTGATAGGGCTGATTTTTATTATATTTTTATATATGGAAAATATACATAAAACTATGTTAGTAATACAAATACACAAACACACACAACAAAATAATCATTGTTACAGCATTCCAGCTAAGATACTGGAGCAACGACTCACAATACAGCAGTCCAGCCAGTCAGCGAAAACTCCCAGGATACTGTTGGCACTGGTTCGCACCCTGCGCACCAAGGACGCACATCTTTTACGCATTCATGGATAAAAGCAATCAACACGCAATTCCGCCAAACATCCGTGATGCGCTACAGAAGCGAGGCAGCACCTGAAAGCATTATTATACTGCACGCGAAGAGCACTGTACGATCTTTGCGTAAAATGTACCCACAAGCCACAGTTGTAAAATGAGTCTAAAAAGTGTTTTTTTAACCTCCGTAGAAGCACGCTTAAACCTGCGGGCAATCATATTGGCTCCGACCGACAGTCCCTCCGCTCTCTCTCAATATCGTCATCGTCCTTAGTGTAGGCTAGTGGTCAAGACATGCCCAAGGTACTTGAATGAGTGCACTCTCGATAACGGTACACCATACATCATTACTGGAGTTACCGTTTCTGGACATTGTCCACCGGCCCTAAACACCATCACGACACTCTTTTTCACTTTATACACGAAAACACAAAAACACGGAAAAACCAAAAAAATATAGGTATGAGAAAAAAAATCCTACATAAAAAATGTTTTAGGCTGTCACTAATTACTTTTATTATCTCAAAAAAATCCGGCTACGGCGAAGCAAAAAGGAGGGTTGTAATCTTGACCGGTATGTATGTATGTATGTTCATCTGTAACTTCTAAACTACTGATCATAATTTGACAAATGAGGTATCTTTGAAAGCGTTTTGATCGTCCGCTAGTTATAGGCTTTGTGACATCACATTAAATGTGGCGCCCTCTAGACGACATAAAGTAATACAATTAAAATAAATAAAATTGTGTTATGGTGGGTATCAAATGAAAGGGCTTGGAGAGCACATTTCAAAAATATATACCTATATTATAACCCCAAAATAATTTAAATAAAAATAAAAATTATAAAAACTAAAACCCAACTACGACAAAAAGGTCAACTACTAAGGTATAAACAAGACAACACAAACAGACTGATTAAAAATCCAGAGTCACACTCGTTAGTAAATTGAATATATTACGTGTGACTCCGGATTTTTTATTAAATAAAATCCACAATTTTTTTAACTTTTCTGTGGGGCCAAATGCTGTACCTACCTACATAGGGTACATGGCTCAAACGTATCTGGCTATAGTACCAATGTTTAAACGAAATATTCGTATCAATTTATTTCCTTGAATTCGTTCGTTTCATTCGATTAATTCTCCTTTTTGTATCGGAATGCTGTTCGTAATTGCAATTTCGTTCCCATTCGATACGGGTCTTAAATCAGGTAAGTTTCAGAGATACTTGAATTTTCTAGGTGGAAGAACCCTTAAATCACTACCATTTCTGTTTATATTATGTCTATTCCAAAACTTCGCAATTATCTCGAAACAATCAATCTGCCTAGCCTTTATCCAACTATGTTGGGGTCGGCTTTCAGTCTAACCGGATGCAGCCGAATACCAGTATTTTACATCGAGCGGCTGCCTATCTGACCTCCACAACCTAGTAACTGGGAAATACGATACCCCTTGGTAAGACTGGTTGTCAGACTTTCGGGCTTCTGACGACCCGTAGCAACTGTCAAAGATCCACGAATGACAGCCGGGACCAACGGCTTAATGTGCTTTCCGAGGCACGGAGGAGTCTCAGTATGTAAAGATGGTCACCCACCCACGGATCAACCCCGGCAAGCGTAGCTTAACCAGATGGATCGACCCGTGCGGTTATTACTTAGCCACAAGTTCCTCGTGAACGAAACGAACGTGAAAGTGAATGAAACAGATTTTTTATAATTTGGCAGGTTTTGGGTGCAACAATTTCATTGTCTGGCGTACATTATCGGAACATTATCTGTACTGCTACTGCTGTCGTGATAAGCCAACGTATGTCGGTAAATTATTGTAAGCGCACAAATTATTCAAGCTATTGCGGTGAGTGACTGAAAAATTGATAAGTTTGTTTAATGGATGGCAATGGAATTTCTTGCCCGTTCTTCTCCATAAGAACCTACTACGCTTTGGAATGGGCAAACTAGCTTCATCTTTCTGACTGACCGACCCCTTGACAATTCAAAAATGCATGTAATTGGTTTATTTGAAATAAATGCTTTGAGTTCGAGTGAGTTTGAGTTTAACTCCTTGCTTGAGTTAAATCTCTTGAACATTATAATAATTTAGTTCTACTCTGTTTTTAGATTAAGTTAAATTTAAGAACTGTAGTTGTAGTTTATCTGTTCACTGTGAACTGGATTGAATTATCGTTTCATATGGACGTTCATTTAATATCCTTACTAATTAATAATATAAATGCGAAAGTGAATTTGTTTGTTTGTTATGTTTAGGTAAACCATGACCTGGAAAAGGACAAAAGCTACTTTTCATCGAACTCATTCATTTCAAGGTTATCAGAGAAAACGTGCAATACAAACAGGTAACCGTTTTCATTCCATCATACCATTTGAATCCTTTTACCGAAGGAGCTTTTCTATTTATTTCTCAGAAAAACAATTTGCTGGGATTTCTTGAACTGAGCAAGCACTCCATTTTGTTTGAAGAAACAAATGCACCTCCTAGCTCCTAGTATATAATTGAGGGCAAATTTGGACGTCCACTACAATAATATCGTCACGTTAGAAATCATAAAAGCACACAATAGGTATGAAATTGACATGTTTGTCAATGAAATCGCACCTTATCTCACCCTTGAAGGAAATGTATGCGCCTAGGAAGAATTCTAAGAAGTCAAAAATTTATTATATAATACTCGTACTAGCTGCCCGTCCCGGCTTCGCACGGGTAGCACTATGTACTTATCTACGACGCACTTACCTACCTACCCTACCTACCTACCCTAACCTACCTACCTACCCTACCCTACCTACCTACCTACCTACTCTACTCTGCTAAATTCACATTCATCAAATGCGTTAACTGTCCAACGCGCGAAGTTAAAATAATCGTTAAGTTTTGTGAAATTTTCAATTTTTCTGCGCAATTTTCTTAATTTTTCTTTCCGTAAGATTCCTCTCCTGACAATAACAAACATAACAAAAAAAGAATTAGCGAAATTGGTCCAGCCGTTCAGGCGTGATGCCGTAACCAAGGGAAATAGGGATTCATTTTTATATATATAGATTACATGTTATCATTCAAACAGACTAGAGAAGTAATAGCCTAGTGGTGTGACCGTTTGACTGCCAAGTCATAGGTCTCGAGTTCGAACCCGAGGCATGCACCTCTGACTTTTCGAATTCATGTGCGTATTCTATAATTATCACTTGCTTCAAAAATGGTGAAGGAAAACATCGTGAGGAAACCGGCATGCCTGAGAGATATTTCTCGAGGCTATATGAAGCCAAGGCTCATGAGCGGCTTTAAAAACTCTCTATCTATTTATGTATTGTTGTATCTATTTTAGTTATAAGTCATTAGAATATATTTCTTAATTTTTTTTCTTTGTTCCTCTCAAATAGAGCACCTACCATCTAATCTCTTCACCACCCTTGGTTGACTGGTAGAGAATGCCTAAGGCATTAAGTCCGCCTTTGTACTTTTTTGAGTGTGAAAAGTTTTAATAAATAAATAAAAACTCTGACACCAGTTTAGTCACTAACCACACGGAAAGAATAATATTCAAACAGAATATTTAAATAAATGTTGTGCAGTAACTACCAACCATTACCAACCAGGCAAATGTCGAATTGTATGCAGATTCCAGTTGCAACTTAGAGTTAGTTTGTTTTTAAGTGATAAAGTTGGAACATAAAACGTCGGTTACGTACATAACATGTAAGTAGTTATCCTTTAGCACAACATAGACAATTGCTGACTACTCGAGGTAATTTGCATTTGCATTCAATGTGTCTGTCAAGTTTCTGTCTGAACGTCCACTACGTCATAGGTACAAAGGAACATAACATTAATGTACAGAGTGCATTATGCACGAAGGTAAACTTGGTCAAGAAAATCTAAATGCTACTGGCCAGAACCTAAAACAATGAAACAGGGTGGACACATGGGCCGTGATAGGCCTACGAACTAAGGGAAATGGTTATATACCGCGCTCTTTATGTTTGGTTCTTGATGAAAGAGTGCAATATATAACAGTTCTCCTTAGTTCGTAGACCTTTCACGGCCCGCTGTCTTTTTCTGAGAAGCTTAACTTCTTAACGTTACATTCTATTACCTAAATCTTTTATTTTTATTTTTTTAATTCATTGTGAATCTTTTGATTGGTTTGGATTGGTATACAAAGATAAAGCCACTTACGTTTTCTCATCAAAGTAAATTAAAAGTAAAGTAAGTAAATTTTTATATACCTAAACACGAATTACGTCACACCTAATGGTCACCGAACTTCGGTTTCTTACTTAAATACATAGTCATATCGCGTAATATTATGCTTTTTTAATACCACAAAATTAAAACTTGGAAAACAATAGCTAGTGACACGTCACGTCACATACTGTTGAAAAGACGAGACGATGCACGCATCATCTCGTCTTTTCAACAGAATGTCGGCTTGCCGAACAACCCCGAGGGCATCGCGACGTTACTCTAATTAAGTTTATCTTTTTCAATTTACGCGCTTCTTATTCTCTGAATAACAAAAAGGGTTCCAGAAATTCGCCATTATGAAAATTTAATTTAATTTACTTATTATATTTTATTTTATTAAATTAATAATGTTATTTATTTTTTGTTATTGACAAAATTTGTCAAACTTTTATTCATTCTGAATATTTAATACGAGGATTTGGCTAATTTGTCAATGTGTATTTTATGTTTTTTTTTTTGTAATGTGCGTTTAGTTTGTGCAGAATAAACAATTTTTCTTTCTTCCATTTGAGAATATCACTTTCGTTTATCCAAACTCAATGAATTAACCGGCATAACAATTTACGTCCCAAATACACGACGAACTGAAAGATAACTCTTTATTGCCTAAGTAAACTGCCCATATAAATATATTGTAAGCAATAAAAATCCTCAAAGGTCCCGTTTTCGGGGTTTTAAAGATCCGAACAGAGCTGTTTTATTAGTTAGAATCCGAGTTAGCGCCCCAACCGGCTGTTAAAACACAGATCCTCAAATACTTGCAGACATTACTTCAGAAACAACTTGCTCGTGGCTTACTATACAATGGATTTGAATTTCCTTGGATTGTCATAAGGAAGGAACGGTCGACGACATTCGAGATTTTATAAAATGTTCGCGTTTATCTGGGATTTTTCCAGCTTATTTCTGTACCTAACCTACCTAGTTTGCTTTGGTTTTCTACTATTAACGGAAAACTGCTTTACCTTTACGATTATTTGGAATTTTTATGTCAACATTTATTAAAGCGACAATCATTATTTTTTAATATCGACAATCAACGTGTATGTTTTTTCTGTAATAATTTCGAGATCAATAAAAAAAAAAAACATTTTAATTCAGACAATTATGAGATCCATAAATTGTTAGTACCAGGTTTGCACTTAAGACACAATTATTAGTAACTTAAACTAAAGACGAATTGATGAGAAAACCAACCACCACCAACCAACGAGAAATGGAAACTAGGGTATAAGTCTTCTGACGGGGTGCGCAAGGGCCAATGCCTGCCGGGGTTGCGAGTTTCTCCGAAAGGGATATCGCGACCCCGGCACACAGGCAATGGAAGAAACACGGGTGGGTTTTAGTCAGTAAAAGTCTGACACGCCCTCCCGCTCCGACCAGAGCGGGAGAAGGTACTTGATAATTTCCACCCACAAAAAAAAAAGGGTATTAGTCTTCTCACAAATTGCCTTATTATGCCCAAGGAAGTATCTGCCGCCACAGCCTTCAGGATGCTATTGTGACTACCTCTTATTATGCTCAGGAGTGAGGCCATTTTTTTACGGATGATGGCTTGAAATCCATCGGTATGGTTTACCGCGAACATTTCTGAGGCAATGCAATAACGAGGCAGTCGCAACAGCATCCTAAAACATTATTATATTGGACGCGTAGAACATCCATCGACCTTTCGAGTAGTTGACCAAAAGACTACCGGTGTTAAAGGTCTGACAATAAGTGTAATTTTAACTTGGTCAGTACACCGGGCAATCTTCGTGCCAACATATTACCCCTGACCGCCAGATTCCTACGCTCCCTCTCAATGAAAAATTATGGATAGCAACACATTAGGAAACTTCACATCGTTACACATAACTTCAACGGGAAACTGCATGTGAGTTCAACTGACATTTAATCAATTTAACAGTCTATCGCAGCGTAGCTCAAAGCTCAAACCGAACTCCAAAACCTGCAAAACCATTTTGTAAACTCAACAAATTTGGGATGGTAAAGCGCAGTAGCAAAACCATAAATCCAATCACTTTTCAACGCGAGAAAAGCCGCTCGAATAAAAATAAAAACGTTAAAGAATCCAAGGCATGTGGAATTTATCCGTACAGCGAATGCAAGCATGTTACTTTTCCAGTCTTAATACATTCCAAGAAAATAAACTTTTCCTTTTACCAAGATATTTAAAACTACTTATGTTATGCTCACGGAAGCTCGTTCCTTATTAGTTAACTAAACTGCGAGTGAATAGAAATTGTTTCATAATCTTGCATTCTTAATTTAGTTGTGAACTTTGTTTCGTGAGAATATGAATTAGCCATAAAATTATGTCACGCAAGCTTTGTTCAAAATTCTCTTTTAAGCTCTATTGTACCTATGTGCCTACTCCAGGAAATTATGTCATGCATGCATAATCAGCCTATAATGTTCCCACTGCTGTGAAACAGGCCTCGTCTCTTCAAGAGAGAGTGGACTGTAATCTACCACCCGAGCCCAATGCTGATTGGTAGATGCCTTCACATGCCTTCGTCTATAAATAATTTCATCACCACTGGTCTCAAAGCGGTGAAGGAAAACATCGTGAGGAAACCGGCATGTCCTAGAACCAAAAATTCGAAGACATGTGACATCCACCAACACGCACTGGGCCCGCGCCGCGTGGTGGATTACGGCCCGCTCCCTCTCACATAGAGGAGTTCTGAGTCCCAGCAGTGAGAAGATGTTGTAGCTCCTAAACGGTGAGGGAAAAACATCGTGAGGAAACCGGCATGTCCTAGGAAATTATATGATTTGTGTCCTGACCCTGTGAGTAATCCGTTTATATAGATATTTTTGAAAGTCAAGCCTTCCACAATAATGCACAAATTCTTTCCATAAAGGTACTAAAAACAATGTGTACCTATAGACCATGTCCCCTAGTCTTATATATATTATTACTGTAGATGTCATAGATGTTACGAACAAAACATGTAGCATCGGACGTCCAATAAATTTTCCAAACTTTATGATTTACGAACAGTACTAGCAGTAAACAACACAAATATTTTTATATCTCGCCATTTACAGAGGTCGTTATAAATGAACATTAACCAAATTGCGTTACGTTACGGGCTTCGTCTTTCATATTACGGAAACCTGCCGCTAATATACTTATTTATCATAATTATTCTTGGATGTGTAGATTCTAACGACGTTTTCTAGACCATAATTAAAAAAAAAAAATGACATTTTTTATAATGTCGTCTTAATTTGACAAATGCTAATTTAACGTTACATCAATTATGATATTCATGAACGCATAATTTGTACCAAATAAATACTCGAAATTTCAGCACGGATACTAGTCACTCAATGGAATTCCGAAGAGGCTCTTAGTGGGAACACATAAGTAGGGATCACAAGTGGGGAGGAGATATGACACACGTAAACAGCCCCCATACATAAATACGACACATCCTGCTTAAGAAGGAGGCTGTCACTACAGTCCGAAAAGCTTTTTTTACCGGCACAAAACCAAAAAAAAATCGGCATCATTTGCATTTTCGGCTAAAAACCGAAATAAATAACGAAAAAAAATTAATTTTTGTTTTGTTGTCGAGAGGTTTTATTTGATAAAATTAAAATAAATAAATAGTGTCAGTCTTTAAAACGTCGTTTAAAACTTTACATTTTGCCATAAACGTTGGTATTTATTTTGCCATAAACGAAATTCTGTTGGACTTTAATTACTGTCACACAGATACTGAGTGATAGACACGACGCTCTACAAAGCCGAACTTTTAAAAAAACTCGATGTGCCATATTAACGGCCGGGTGTTGTTGTAACTTTGTGAACTCAATTAAGTTTATGTATCGTCGGAGGCCTCGCGTGAAGAATGCTAAGGCTCAATTTACATTGCCGCGGAACGGAATAGAAGCGAATTTTTTCGTACAAAGCATAATGAACTTTATGTCAATAGTGTAACGCACAAACTAAATACGAGCCAATTAACAGGTCGCGCGTCTTCTGGAGAATTCACGCGCATTCTCGGTAATTCCTTCAGTTACAAGCTCGTATCTAGTTTGTACGTTAGACAATTGACATAAAGTTCATTTTGCTATGTGCAAAATCGTTACAAAAACTCGCTGCCGCTCCGTTCCGCGGAAATGTAAATTGAGCCTAAAGCGTGCTTGGTGCCAGGTTCAAACACGCGTGTTTAAGTCGATTCGCGCCTAAAAGACACGCCACGGTTGGCTTGACACTTTGTTTCAAAGTTTCTTGTGGAGTGTTTAGGTGTTGGAGTTAATTCCGGAATTAGGTGTGCGTAGGTGTGGTGTTATAAGCTTCACATTAAGTAGGAAATGAGGTAGGCACTCTTCTTATTTGTTTGATGATGAAGACATTCAAATTAGGCGAGAGATTTTCTCGATAAGAAACTATGAAAAGAAAGAAAAAATCTCAAACCTGTTCGAACGAGTTTTGTCGACGAAAGAATAGACAAAACGACAGTTAAACAATCACAATCTGTCATTTTGTCTATTCTTCCGTCGACAAAACCTGTTTCTAAACGCAGTCACACGACTTTCTAATTACAGTGGATAGATTTTTTTATTAATTTTTTATTTTAACGTAGCTATTATGACACAGATATTGGGTATTTATTTATTTATTTTAGTTTCTCATTCACAACACACCACACACACTCATGTATGTCACAACATTTTATTTTATTTTGTGAGCTTTTCATATTATCGGAATCTTTTACTACTTACCTTTAATTAATTCTGATAATTTATTAAAACGGACACACACTTCCCTGTCTTTATTATTCTAGCGTATGACACCCGTATGTTGCAGCTGAAAATCAGCGTCAGGTGGTACACTTTGTGTTGTCATCTGACATTATGCTGAGCTGAGGCCCTTTTGGCATTATAATCATTGCTTTCTGTTTGTTTTAGTTATAAGGTGTATTTTTCTACTGTAATGCCAATAAACGCATTTTTCTTTCTTTCTTTCTACGGTGGTCATGCTACGCGTGCTGGTCAATTATTTTTATGCCAGTCAGAACATTTCATTTAATTTTAATGTTGACACAAATGTTTTAAACATACTTATAGATATGTATCTAGCTAGCACAAAATGTTCACATTATTATAGAATATTTCTCTCAGCCTCACACATTTTCCGAGCGCACGATATTCAGAATGTCAGCCATTGCAGAATGCGCTCAATGTCAACACTTTGTGCTTGAAATGATTAAATACCTAAAATGACAAATGGTGCAAGCCTTCGCGTATATTAAATATGTTATTTGAATAATATTATTATCTAATGCAATACAATTTTTCATAATTATTACTTTTGGATTTCGGAACCATTTTTGGATATAAAAATGATAATCATGTCGCAATATAAATAGGTTTTATAATCTTTTGTATGTTTGAAACAGAGGACAATAAGCACACTTTCAAACAATTTAAAATAATGTTTTAACACGTACGTTTGTATTCAAAGTCTTAATACCCTATTGTTCTCCACGGTGCTAAAAGTAGACACATTTTCCTTTGTCTAACAAATTGAGTTCCATCTTAATAGCTATCTAAACTTTCTTTATTGTATTCCTTAGGTGGTTTGTCGAAATAAATCTCTACCAGCACGCTTAGCATGACCAAAATAGAAACGGGTTTTGTCGACGGAAGAATAGACAAAATGACAGATAAACAATCACAATCTGTCATTTTGTCTATTCTTTCGTCGACAAAACCCGTAGAAAAGCCGCTTCTATGGTTATTATGCTACGCGTGCAGCAATCGATTAAGTTTCCAAAGTAATAAACTACCAAGAATCAATTAAAAATATCGAGAGGAAGCGAATACGATGATAAAAGAGCAAAAGTATCCACTGTTGTTCACAGTTGCAGTTTGTCGAATGTCTTGACTGTCAACTAGCGAACCGATTCCAATTTAACAGTATTGCCCGGGGATTTGTTGCGATTGCACCACCCCGATACATTGACTATACGAACTAGTAATTGGCTATCGACTACCTACAAACCCACTCTTTCAAATCTAAATAGAAAATTCTTTTACAAAGATATTTCAGTGTTAAAACAAGTCTAATGTGGAGTTAATGCGTTTTCCATAAAAGTAATTACGTATGCAAATGAATGGTCAGGACTTTTATAAAGCAATTTGTCGAAAGATTAATTGAATTGTAACGGTCATTTGATGCTAATAATTCTAATTTTATTCCAAGTAGCAACTGTTATTGCAAGCTAATTGAATGGATGTCATAATATTATACGAGAATGAAAATATGGCTTTTACCACTGATTAATACAGATAATTCACTCCTCAAAGTCATTTAAATAATAAGCGACTCTTGCTACGACATAATAAAGTGCAATTAAGGTCGCACGGCGCTAATTACCTACAGTTATATTCATCTAGAAGTTTGAAATGACCCGACATGACGAGTACACCGCATACTTGTAGCTTAATACCTATGTAAAATGCGGAATGCGCCTTCTGTAATATTCTGTGTTTTTACGTAATCGTCAACTTATCATCATTCATAAAAAGTTTGACATAATAATGTACCTTCTTAAATAATCTGTTAGCTTAGCATGTAGTTCAGAAGCTGCTTTACAATTCATATACCCAATAAATCCCAATTCGACACTCTTGAAGAATTCATTTCCTTTCGAAATGAAAGAAGAATTTTTCCAGAATACGATAATGAATGCCTGAATTATTCATACATCAACACCACCGAGGGATTCAGATACGGTTGCCTCGAAATTTCGTATAAGTAAATCGGCGATTAAGCTTAATTATCAGCTGAGATCACGCGATGTTCCGACACCTCCAGCTCGTTTACACCCCATTGTGGATACAGCCTCCCCCTTTCATTGCCTAACTGTTCCCTTTATTCGCACCACCCGATCTTTATAACGTAATCTAGTTACGGAGAGACCCAAATATTTTATGTCTCTATTTTACTGCTCCCTACGTCATATTTTATCAATATAACCCAGCAAGTGATTCTCCTAAGCTCGTCGCTTGTCATATTAAACTTTCACAAACATAATTTTGCAGCTGTCGACAACTGTGACGTCGTAACTTACTTAACAAAATAACTCAAATAGTAATAGTTGCTCAGTTGGCCGGCGGCAAAATAAAGTTTGTGGACCAGTTGCAGTGTAAAATTTATGGCCGACCTTTCCCTATAGCCTCAAGGAATGAACCTTCCTGTTTTCTTTGATTTTGTGTTTGGGATTTGTGTCTTCGGTGAACTTTTTCCTTGATTTGATTTCTCGACAAACTGAAAACCTCCGAGGATTAAAACTGACGATAAACCTCTTATAATACTTCGAAGGTTATACATACGACCCGCTCCCGCTTTGCACGGTTTTTACGACTTGACAAAACATCGACATTTCTCTAATGATCGTGAAAACCTCATCAAAATCTGTTGCGTGGTTTAGAATAACAACGCGGTCATACAGACAAACGCGAAAAGCGACTTTAATTTATAATAATTATAAGCGCACGCAGCAACGAATTTAATTTCTTGCCTGCGAGCGTTATACTTACACTACACAATGGAATTTCCGCCATCTAAACAACAATTTAAAGAAGTTTTACTGTTATTTCCGTACAAACAAGTACAGAGTTAATTGTGTTTTATCCTGTTTGGGGCAAATCGGCAACTCAGCACATGGACTTCCAAAAATGGTTCGTCTTGCGAATTCATGTTACTTAGTTAACCCAATTTCTGTTTTATCTGTTTGTTCCACTTCTGCACCACGGAACTAATCAAACTAAACCTACTACTGTCATCAATTTCATATCCGGGTGTATTCTCATGGTAGAATGGTAGTAATATTTTATCTTAACTGTAATAAGATAGATAGATAACGGGGAATGGGGTTCCATAAAATCGCAAGCTCTTTTAAACAGTACTTGGTTATTTTTCTAAAGTCCGTTTTAAAGCGTTTAACTATCCAATTAATTAACAGGAGAACAAAAAGACGTAACAGATTGCTACATCACACGACTAGAATAACCTACTTTCTTTTATTTATTTATTTTACTTTATTGGCCAACCAACAATTGTTTACACTGTAAATAGCTGAAGTAATATATACCATAATCTAAGGTTAGTGTAACAATTTCTTACAGGTTAGCACCGTATGCCCCATAAACATATAACTTGTGCCACAAGCACTAAACTATAAAATTAATATAATAACTAAAATTAACAAGTTGAATTAATATTACGTGATGGAATATAAAACTAATATTAAAAGCAAAAGTAAACACAGACACAACAAAATAGAAAAGAAAAAAAGAAAATTATATTAAACATTATTAGTAATTGTTCTGTGAAACTTGGCATATGTCTAAATGCACGTCAACAAGATCGCTGACGCTATTTAAAAATTTGCAAAGACGAGGAACTACAGAGTTTGCACCAAGTATTGTTCTGCGGAGCGGAGGGTGTAAAGGAGTAATAGGAGCACGAGGGAGTCTAGCAGGAGCCCGAAACTGAAACTGGGATAGTAATAGGGGACAATCAATTTAGCATCGGAGTAGCTTATATACGAACATGGAATCGATGATTATTCTACGTTTCTCCAATGAAACCATCTTAAAGTAAGATAGTCGGGCTTCATATGATCGTATCCTTTTTGCATTTCCGCTGGCATAGGCCAGATGCCAGATGCTAACTAAAACGTTTTACTAATATTCAGCGAAAAATTATAGAAGACCGGCTTTCTTTCACCGTAGATTTTATGTTTTAAAACAGTTTAATTATTACCTGTTAATTTAACTTTGTTAAGTACCGCACGTGACCCAAATAAATCAGTTTCGTCCTTCCTTTATGTCCTTCCTTTCTCTTTCTTTTTGACCCTCGACGCAAAAAGGCGAGTGTTATAATTTACACCCTGGGTCTTGGTTTAATGCGACGCGCGTGATTCTTACAACCCCGTGTGAAAAGCCGTGGTTGGATGATGTATAATTGGTAGTTTGTCATTCTATTTTGCTTTTGTAAGTCACTGGCTTCTGCTCGCGACTTCGTTCGCGTGAAATTTCGACCCCCGACCCATCGCATCGCATCGCCCGCCCGCGCTATTACTTCGTTCATTCTGACTTTTTTTCTTTTGCGCGGCTCCTAGGGGTCATAACGTGATGTTACATAGCCTATAACTAACCTTCCTCAAGAATTAGGCTATCCAAAGCAATTTTTTTTTCCGATCCGCCTGTTTGTTTCGAAGATTACCCCCTACATACAAACTTACTAACAAATAAATTCTACCTCTTTATAATATTATTATATATAAAAATAGATATAAGTTTAATTGGAATAGGCTGGCCACCTACCTACTCGTATAAGTTGCAAAATGTGGTTGACCCCTTCAATTACTAAACAATAAACATCACACTTATATCCCATAAGTGTGATGTTTATTGTTTAGTACAATGTTTAATATCTTCCCGCAAGCAAACCGTACAAAATCCTCTTACCAGTGCTATTCAACGGCGCGTTAATAACACAAGAAAAAAATGAATAAAACCGTGGTAGCTACTGTTGCAACAAATACCAAATCTTTTTTTGTCGATGGTAGAATAAAATGAGAGTTAACAATAGATTATAATGATTTCCTAAACGTTTTATGCCAGATGCTAACATTAGTTACGTACATAAAAAACTCTTAAAAAAGGTCAATAAGTTCTTGTCCACTCTACTTTCAACTCAAACACAAAATTCTGAAACGTATAATGAAATAAAACGCAAAACTAGTTTCAATTTAGATTTAAAATTGTTTACTTGAAAAGTTACACAGAATTAAAGACCGTTTAAACGGCCATTTTTGGCAACTTCTAGTAACATTTGGCAAAAATATCCCTCTATAGTATAAGCAATAAGAAAACGTCCAGAATTGTCCTGAATAACTGTTTCCAAATGTGCCGATTCATATCCTGGAAGCCAAAATTTGTTCTACGTAACTTTAATTTCCTATACCTATGTATTTACTTTTCATGACCTGCTGCACGGAATTATTCAATTAAATTTTCGCTAAAATGTTTTCAGTGTCTTCCCATGTTTGTGAAAATTTTCTTTACAACATAAACATTTTCTGGTAACGAAGTCGCAGATGTGACTTGTGTATATTATAAGATACATGTATATTCGAGACAGGCTGTATTCACGTAACACCATTTATGCCTACCTTAATGTAACCGTGAGCGAAGCAAGGGCACCTGTCGCTTTCCTCGCTTATTACAGTTAATTAAGAACATGTGTATATTCTTATATCTTCGTATATTTTCTTTGTTGTTCATAATTTTGTTAATTTACGCTGACGCGAATTATTTTACTCTGCTTCACTGATGTTGTTCTGATGTGTGAATCCGACAAGCAAGCTGTTTTAATTTCGGAACATTGGCGATGGGAGTCAATTCATATATTTGTCAGGTTGTTATTAATATCTGCAATTCAATGTTTTGTGTCAGTTTCGTTTGACTACTTAGGTCGATATGAACTAGGTAGTGGACAGAAGGAAACAAAGCCTTTCCCTTGGGAAATCTAAGAAAAATGCATCTAGTGTTGGTGTACCAAGGTATAGGTTTGTAGCCTGAAAAACTTTTGAGCGATTGATTTAAGAATATTTAATTAACATCGTTTCGTTTGAAGTGATAAATTGTACAATTTCCTTAATCGCTTGTTCAAATAATTCAAATCCTATACTATTAAACGAGCAGTATTTGTATATATATATTTGTAATCACGTTCTCGAAAACGGCTCTAATGATTTCGAGGAAAGTTGCAATTTAGGTGACGAAAAATCGATCTAGCGAGGTCTCTGATCAGTCCCATATCTGGAAAAAATCGTTTTCTCCGTATTTTCACCCGAGCAGAGCTTGGACGCCCAAAGTTTAGAACAAGATGGCTACCTTAGAATAATGACATGGCAAGATGGAATAAGTAAGTACATACTATCATGGTAGCATGGAATTAGTATTAATATGTTATACTCGTATGTTAATGTTTCCTAGATTTATAGTTTCGGGAAAATGAACAGCAACATGATTTAATGAAACATTTCGGTATTTCAATATTCATTACAACATGAAGTAATTATTATTCAAGCATCATCATAAATCATCATAATATTTAAAATACTTATTCACGAATCTATCATAAAGGAAACTTGTTCGCAAGTTTTCATTTATGAATAAAATTATTTTAAAACCTGTTTTTTTATTGAAAATCTGTTTCAATGATATTCTTTTTTGCTCGGGATATCGTTTAATTTTAATTTTTGTATGGTTGAAACCTTTGACTCACACTCACTCTCTCTCTTTTGAAACTAGTCACGGAATGCCTGTTTCTTGGGAACCTATAGATTCCTCCTATTATAATGAAAAATATGTTAGCATAATTTACATCATTAAGTAGGTCGTTACTGTTGGATTACCATATCCTTAGATATTATAAAACAAAGTCCTTTGCCGCGTCTGTCTGTCTGAACGCGATAAGCTCAAAAACTACCGAACGGATTTTCAAACAGTTTATATGACAGTTATTGCTGAAGATGTCGGAAACAATCATACCGTCTGGGAGCTTTACTGGCATGCCCCGCGTAAACCGTACAAGAAACATAAAAACTATGTTTTACAGAATGGTTCATCTTAAAAAGTCCGCGGTGGCATATGTCTATCTTCTAAGGATGACCCACAGTAACTACTATTATCTTTCAGAATTTGATTAAAAGTTTCATTGTTATTTCCGAAGCTATTTTGACCGGTATTATATTAAACCTTATCCAATAAAATATGTTATTAAATTGGGCATTTCATTTAGATTAAAATATGCCTTGTATACCATTTAAATTAATAGTTTAAAAAAATATCACAGATTCAAAATTACCCGTAACAAAATAATTATGGTTGACGGCTACGCGGGTGGATCATCGACGATGAATCTGTGTACTTTTTTTGCAAATCGTTGCGATCAAAATGTTTACGGAAAAGGTTAATAGTTTAGTAAGTTAAGAGCGTTTATTCTGAAAGTAGGCAACGTCGCAAATAGCTATCAAAATCGCTGTTTTGATTAATTTGGCAATATTACTGTATGGAAATAAGAAATGTGGCTAACTAGCGAACTACTTAGACTATTGATTATGAATAGCAATAATTAATATCGTAACACCGAATATTTCGTTTATGATTTAAAAAATGTATTGAGAAAGGACCCTATCGTTAAAATACAAAATAAATTTATTTTGGTTAGAGCGTATTTTTAAACAAGAAAGTGTCATTTATAAAAAACCCTTTTTACGATTTGTTTACCTTTAGCTATTTACCTAAATCAATGGAGTATAATCCTAATCACGAATTTTAGGCCTTTTCTCTTACAGAGCAGAACATAATCCTTGCTCAATGAGTGTTAAAAATTCAAACCATTACACTCAGGTTTTCTCACGATGTTTTTCTTTACCTTATTTCGGTTTTCAAAGCCAGAAGCGGTTAATCTTTTTAAAACATAAGGAGTCGTTTTTCAAATGATATATTATGTTGTCAACAGAGATGAATGAGATAGGGACAGACAAACATTAGTGAATGCTCGCGACGCTGCCCGACATTATTGATTGCTCGCGACGCTGCCCGACATTATTTTTGATTTCTCTTGAGGTTCCTTTTTTCTGGGAATTAATAACTATGAGAACACCTGCAAGATACTTATATCAGTAATATTATGGAGAAAACAATTCCATGTGATAAATATTGTAGGTTACACACCTACATATTTTAATCAAGCGATTTTAATATTTACAAGTGGGCACTTAACGACTTATAACTAATAAATAAATAAAGATAGTAAAATTATATACTAACTTAACTAAAACTATTCTAAACTAACATACCACGTGCATGCAAATATTTTCAGTAACCAAAGTTATTTTATGGCAGTTTTTAGGTTTGTACTATAAGGAAAGCGATTTTTTTTTTCTAAAATTAATATATATAATACCAAAATACAAAACATATGGACATGGTAGTGGTAAATATACATAATAATGTAATAAAATATTTGGACTAGTATCATTAACCAAGGAGAAAATAGAGCAATAGAGATGGAATGAACGACAACGACCACATGACCGCGTTTCCTCTTAAGGTGGCCACACACGTAACTGCAGGCAATGGCAGGCATGACAAGCCCGCATGAACAATCCTTTTGTGCAAGCGTGCACAACTTCCCTATAGGTTACACACTGTACAAGCAAACTGGAGCAGCATCAGTTTTTGCTTGAGCGATGGACGACGACGACGCGCTTGCTTAACCTGCTTTAAAGTGCAACTGGTGTGCGTATGATTCCGCAAGTTTAACCTGCTTACTCACGTTCAATCGTGCTTGCACAGTCGTGGTTTGTCAAGCCGCATAATGAAAATGTTATCAATCTTCATGCCGCTTTCACAAGCAAGATGCTTGCACAAAACCATCATAGAGACATCCAAGCACGCTTGCACAAAACCATCATAGAGACATCCAAGCACGCTTGCACGAAATGATTGTTCATGCAGGCTTGTTATTTATGTTTGCAGTTACATGTGTGGCCGGACACCTCGAAGCACAGAATTTATGCTGCTGTGCTATCAATAACAAAAGCAGCTTTTTGGGGTACAAATATCTACTGCTAAACAGTACCTAAACTACCCGTTAACTTTTCGCTATCATGCCTAATGCTCCTATCTAGAGCCACTGTAAAATTCAACTAAAAATCCTCAAAATCAGTTTGGATCTCAACGTCCGTTTATATTTTAAGCTGTTAACGTATAGTGGTTTCGGTCGGCGGTTTGCGGCCTCGCCAGCAATCTGCTGCTATGCTGAATTATGTGCACAGTGCTTTATAGTAAGCGTGCATTAGTTCAGTTATAGTACAGGGTGGCTTTTTAAATCACACATAACACCGCCCCTGTATTCCTCGAAGGTTTAGGCAGAGTAATATACCCACAACCCACCCTTTTTAATACAGTTAGGGATATTCATTGTTGAATAAATTAACACACTAGGGCATTTGCCGCGTTATAGCCATTTCATACAACTGTCAAAAAAGGTCAGTTGTGATTTGAATATCCGGATAATTTAAGTTGGTAGTAAATATGATAAACAATTAATTTTACCCTGGCCTTACTTTGCCGGACAAAATATTTTATCGTTATTTCAATATTGGACAAAAAAAGTAAAGTGTTATATCGTTTTAACTGTGTAGGTACTGAAACATTGATCTGCCCCGCACATCAACTGCCCTGAAAAAGAATAGTTATTATAATTCTAAATTCACAAGTCATTTATTCAAACTAGGCTGAGAATCAGCACTTTTCGAACATCAAAATTACAATAAGACAGTCACCAAAAAACGGCCACCCTTGTATTGTAAACAACCCGCCGTTTGATTAAATGACTTTTCAAATCACAAAAACCAAAAAATATCGAAACAATTCAAGGCACAAACATACTATTTCTACGTGTGCTTAAATAAATAACATACTATGTCGTCACATGATATTTTTTCGAATTCATTTTCGAAACTTTTTAAATATTTTTACCCATTAATAGTTGGCACAAACATATCTTTAATTTATTTTTTTCATTATAAAGATTCTGATCAGGCGCCACTTTGTACAGTTATTCGATATCCATTATTTAGTTAAAATACGGCAAATACGTTATGGACAGTTTATAAGAGCATGAACACCGCGATACCTTTATCAATTTTATCTGGCAGTTCTTAAACGGATTGAAAAACAATTCAGTTTTTTTTTAAATCATTAGGTACGAATACCCTTTTGATCACAGAGGATTTCGCGACACGTTCTGCCTTTTTTTTGTGATCGGTCTTGAACACTAAAGCCAAGCGTACAATACAGCAACAAGCCGCAGTGCATCGCATTTTGCGCAAAAAAGTGCGGTGGGACCTGCCTGTGGCGTGCACAACATCTACGGAGGATGATTTTTACAATGTGATGTGATGACAGCTTTATAAGCAGAATACAACATGTATTACTTCGCTCACCCTGTATGTGCGCATGGGCGGTCTCGCCACACGCCAACAAATTGGCCGCCTACTGCGATACATTAGTTCAGTTTTATCTAGCTGCGGCTAAAATGTCTGCTTATCTACCACGAAGTATGTACTTCCCTTACTTAGAACTGACCAAGGGTTTGTACATACTAGAAACGCATACATAAAACCGAACACGGTAAGCAATGTAAACTTTACGAATAGGAATGCAATTTAAAATGAAGACCAAATAAAAAATCAAGACAGAGCACTGTCAACAGTGACGTGACGCCGGTTTTGTAAACATGTGTGCACTTAGTGAGGTGTAGTTTGATTGTAAATAGTTGTAAATGTGTGCGTGTGAGAAAGAAAGAAAGAAAACGTTTATTTGGACACAGTTCGTGACACACAAAATAAAAAAGTGAAAATAAACTTTTGACAATAATGTGTGAGCGTGTATGCACAGAGCGCAGGTGTAGTTTTGGCATGCTTCACTATATTGTTCGTAGCGCTATGTCTTGGTATTATATTTGGTCTGAGGAATTAACTACTTAATAACATTTTAAAAGCGGCCGTCACCTAATACGTTTGTATTACCCTGCGTGATCTGCGTCCTAACCGAAAACGACTGCCGCGCGAATACGCGATTACGCGATCGATTACCTGAATAATGACGTACATACGCGACTTGATTGATCGCGCGATTATGTCATATTCATATAAACGATATCGCAGTCGCTTTCGGTTAGTACGCGGCTTTGGCATATAAATTTAAACATTCGCTAATGTTAGCCTAAAAAAGTCTTTAAAAATCCACTAAACCCCTATTTCCAGCCTATGGAATAACAGCCTACTTACTTTTAGACCGCCTTTCATTTTAAATAGTCAACTACAAGTATACAGGAAACACTACAGAACGCTCCCAGAATGCCGCCCCTTGAATCGCTAGAATGAACCGAGTCGTGGTAATCTATTTGTGGCTAGACCACACAGCACGGCATTACTCTGAGTGCACCACGAACTATCGAGCTAAGAACACACTTACAAAGCAACCACTAGTGTGGTCGCACCTGCTTTGTGTTATTCACGCGTTTTCCCCATCGGCGTAGGCAGAAATTACAGAACACCATATCGTCGGTCGGAATCATTCCTGGACATCTCTAAAATGTTGTGTTTTGGACTAAGTATGCAAATGCTCTTAGCATTTGATTTTTTATCATTCTGCATACTTAGTCCAAATCACAAAATTTTAGAGATGTTCCAGTAATGATTCCGACCGACGATATGCTAAGATTCCGACACAGATCCCTGCTTCTCCTTTCTCCTTTTGCCTTGTCCACGTTCAATAGTATTATTCAATTTTTACTTTCGAATATACTTTCCTTCTTAACAAAACTCGGCTGTAAAAAATTCATGACAAAACTCCTGTTTCAGAGACTTTTTAAACCTTAATTCAATAGAATCGTAAAATGGGATTTGCATTTTTATCGGAAGCACTGCTTACGCTTTTAAGGCGCTGAAATCTCGTCCATATTTTTTATACATTTTAATCCGCATTTACTTGAACGCAACATACTTCTGACAAAGACGTGATTTTCTCGATATTAGTTTTTCGTTAGTCTTTTGCATTCGTTTCTGTTCGCAGTCGCTGTTATCCATATGGTGGTTTGGAATCATATATCCTATCCTGTTAAACGAGCAATATTTGTACATATATATATATTATATATATATTATACTTTGTAATCACGTTCATTTCTCGAAACCGGCTCTAACAATTTCGATGAAAGCTAGCTAGGTCTCATATCTGGGAAAATTAGTTTTCTCCATATTTTCACCCGAGCAGAGCTCGGTCACCCAAAGTTTAGAACACGATGGCTACCTTAGAATAATGACATGGCAGCATGGAATTAGTATGTACTATACATGGAATTATTATGAACTATCCTATATTATTAAATGAGTATTTTCTATTTTCACCAGACCAGAGCTCGCTGTATGAAGAAAGAAAGAAAAAAAGAAAATACGTTTATTTGCGGTACACATGACGCAAAGAAAGAACAAAACACAAAAATAAACAATTTGGGGGAAAATATGCGTCACATCCACGCAAAACGGCCATCGCTCAGCTTAAGGGTGCGTTTCCACTGAAGCGGAGACGAGCGAAGCTGAGCGGAGACGTGCAATCACAATGGTTGAAATCTTCATCGCGTCTCTCGTCTCGTCTGTGATTGGACGATTCCTGCACGTCTGCGCTCAGCTCCGTACGTCTCCGCTTCAGTGGAAACGCACCCTTATGCTGCGACCGTATGCGAGACAGAGCCCCAACGCTGGTTTTCAGCGACAGCCGGCGTTGACGTGATGACGTCAACCGGTGCAGCATATAGTGAAATAACAAAATAAGACAAAAATAAAAAATGAATAAATACAATACTTAGTTATAAATGTTGTATAGTTATGTAACATAATTAAAATAAAATGACGGCCTCGTTGGTCTAGTGGTGGCAGGCGTTACTGCTGAGCTTGAGGTCCTGGTTTCGATTATTATCGGGCAAAGTTTTATTGGGTTTTTCTATGAGGAATTTCTCGTTTTGGTTGGTGGCAATGAGGTCGCCCCTCATTACATGGGACTTAAACATAACTGGCTAAATATGGACTTACTTTAGGTATACCTCTGCCTAACCCTTTGGGGATTACACGCGTGATGTTGTTATGTGTTATGTTATGTATAATAAAAACAGTCATCCCATGCAAAATATACATCTGACCTCGTCAATGAAAGTCTAATTTCCACTTGAATAATTTACATTGGTGAGTAACGACGTAAAACAAACATCAAACAAAACTCCATTCCCTACTTACAGAGTCCCTTCAGGTTTTAAATGGTGCCAACGTACTGTAAAAAGGGTTACAATTTGTCTCTGAACAGCTGACCGCACATTTGTTGGAAGTGATATCTTTTGTCATAGGTATGTAGGTAGGGTACGTTCTACATTACAGCTCACAAGTTATGTATTGTATAAGTACTAAGTGGTGGGTGCTGGTAATCCAATCAATATATTATAAAAAATAGAGTTACAGTAACTGTTTTAAGTGTTGAACTGTTTTCCTACACCATAATTTTAAAAAAAATTATAAAAAGTATACGTATACTTTTTTTAAATAATATTTATTATTGTTTTTATTTATTAAAAATGTATAAAAAGTATACGTATACTTTTTTTTAATAATACTTATTATTATATGGTACACGGACAATTAAAGCTATCCTTTTGGTTAAATCGGGAGAAAAACTGCAAGAACGGTATTCTTCTCCCCTTCCTACATCTGACAAAAGCCACGTTAACGAATAGGCGGCGAATCAACCGAACAATTGGAGCTCATCATTACAATGACGAATAAAATATGAGGCAATTTAGTGGGGACCATCTTGCGGATTAAACCAGGGCTGCCCACTTAAACGGCAATGTTGCCGAGAAAGGAAAATCTCGTATGACCTTTCAGAAGCGAATGAAATATGATATGAAGTGGGATAAAAATAGAAAGCTTTTTGGATTATTTCAATAAGTCTAAAAGTAGAAATGTATGCAGCTTTTTTCTGTGAACCCTTATTAATAAACCCAAACCTAAGATTTGATAGGCTTAGGTACAAATCGAAAAATGTCTGATCAAAACGAAGTTTCTCTCGTTGTAACTTAATTCCGTGTTTTGTTAGAAAGGGGAAACAACTTTCAGCTGCTCATTATGATGGCAAGTGAAAGAACAACAATTTGGCACAGCCCTAACAATTAAACCATGCTCCGCACTGCACCAACTCCTAAACCTAACATGGTATCCGAAGCAGACATAACTCCAGCCGTACTACGAGACACTTAAACCCCGTTTCGGTACGTTACGTGTTAAAACGAGGGTCGTCACTCGCACGGGATTTAATTAATCTCATTGTGGATTACTCCATGTCCCAATAACCCAGTGAACAGCATACCTGTGATTGAATCCAGGCCCTTTATGGCCTTCTACAACTCGTTAATCCCTCGTGACACCTGTTCCACCTGCGACGGAGAAACAAAATGGAACTCGAAATACTAAATCAATAAGTATTCTCCTTAACTTTCCTCTCTTAGAGAACTTCTGGTGGAAATGTTCAAGGGTGACATTTTTAATACCCTTACCTGCCTAGGTATAGGTAATTAGTTTTTGCTCCTTGCTTACGTCATTTGGAATAAATAACTTTAAATCCTGTTGTTTTTAGGGTTCCGTACCTCAAAAGGAAAAACGGAACCCTTATGGGATCACTCGTGTCTGTCTATCCGTCTGTCACAGCCAAACTCCGAATCTAATGGACCGATTAAGTTGTAATTTGGCACGCATATCAGTTTCTGTGACCAAAACACGCACGAGTAACGAAAATAAATGAATTTTGAATATGGAGGTCATTTTTCTGGAGCAAATTGAAAAATGTAACAAAAATGGTTTTGCAAACTGTACCATGTGGCAATCAAATGAAAGGAGGTTGTGTTCATCTCAAATATTTATTTTTTATAATTTTAAAATAAATACTTTTAAAGATATTTAAGAAGAGAGTCGAAAATTGACCATTAAAAAAAATCTGAGCCAAAATATGGGAAAAAAACACAGAAAACAGTTCTATACTTATAGATTACAGGAAAACGTTAATGAATTATACACCAAAACCTTCCTCGTGAATCACTTCGTCCATTGTTGAAAACCGTAAGAAAATCCGTTCAGTAGTTTTTGAGTTTATCGCGTTCAGACAGACAGACGCGGCGGGGGAACTTTGTTTTATAAGGATTTCCAGTAGAAACAAACTCATCAGCCTCCTTATTAAACTTGTCACAGAAAAGTTGACCTCGTAATTACACCCTAAGTTTGAAGTTCACTTGTACTTCATAAATCGTCAAGGTCTATTTTGCTATAGCATCATCATCATTTTATCCATAGTGATTTTTTTATTACCTGTGAGATTTTGTCAAAAGTGGTAAAGCTATTACGAAGTGGACTACACAAAAATTGCTGTCATTGGGTATTATTAAATCCAGACCTAATGCTTGCTAATAATTTGCAAAATTAGTACAATTACTAAAATTTTTGGAATATCGCCAATCATTTTGTTACAATGTTACAATGTGAGCACCATGTATCTATCATATAATTAATTTATCTGTCGTTGCTTCATTTTTAAGTCTTTTTACCTATTGAGCTATAGTAATTTTATCCTAGGTGAATCGTCTTCACACATAATTATATAACTAATGTACCTATACAAAATATTGTAAAACATTTTAAAACAATAACGGTGGAGTTTCTTCCCCATACGAAAACTACATTTTGGAAGGGGCGACTAGAATCATTTTTTTTTTTTTGTAAATTGTTACGTTCAAAAGTACCTTACAAGGGCCTATTTGAAATAAATGAATTGACTTTAACACAAACCACACATCCTGTTCACAAAACGCATACGTTTAGATAACAGAGGGTCTAGTGTGAGTTTCGTTTAACCATCTCGATTTTACGCATCGACCGCGGTCGGCGCTCCGGTTAGCCCATCACCAGTGAAGGCCAGTGAAGGGCCAATCAGAGCGCCGAACGCGGTCGATGCGTAAAATCGAGATGGTTAAACAAAACTCACACTAGACCCTCTGAGCAATACTTTTCAATAACCACACCATCTGGAATGCTCACAGTAAAGCTGTCTCTAGCTAAATTATTATCTGTTCACCATACACACCCGGACCCTATGTACCGTCAGCAATGCACTAAGCTCACTAAACGCTGGTATTTTACTTTATATTTTATTCTTTTATGGTTTCGTAAACGAAAAGGCTGCGGCTGTAAGGTACTCGTAGGTACCCAATGGATTATGAAAAGATGATGGATATTATATTGACATAGTGCTGTAATGAAGACATTTAATCTGCTTGCCAAGTGAAATTAAGTTCACAGAACGTCCGTTTGGACAACACCTATGTGTGATGGGCGTATAGGGACAGATATAATTCAATAACATATTCCAAAGAGAAATAGATATTTTTTACATTTCAATTTGGACACAAAAGTTGTATAAAATCCCGTCTCAGTGGTTTCCTACATTCAATTTGTGTGCTTTGACCACGCTTCCACGATCAGCGTTTGACTCTGAGCGTCGAGTCGTCGACATATTAGTCACTGTAACTTTATTAACTTTAAATTCAATTTAAAGGACAGGAAATAACTTACTAGTTTCCGACTTTGAGAAAACCGGGAAAGTAGTATGCAAATAACGCTTACTCTAAGTATTTTTCTTAAAATACATTTCTAGTACCTTTCTGTGCAACGCCTGTTAGCGCACATCTTTGGGTCCAGGTTCACAATCGGTAAAGGGGTCCCCCCGAAACCTAACTATGCAAGTGTGCAAGGCAGAACGTGGCTACTGTTCGCCGTCTTCCCTGGGGTCACTCAGTGGGTGGCCAAACCCTCTGAGCGCCCGTGATCCCAAATTCCAACGCGTACCTTGGAGGATGCAGGTTTCGGCGCGTAGTTGTCGGAGCGGTTGCCTCCCCGACGCCTTCATCTACGAGCGGGATCAGCCCTCTCACGATCCCGCTCGGCAGCCTCCTTCTGAACCATCATTGCACGGTCTCAGAAGGAGGCCATTTAACGCATTTATTTTCCGCTCGCCAGCATAAGATCCAACTACTGCTGGCAAAGACAAATCTCGCCAGATCCTGGCAACCAGTCTTTCCGAGCCCACGCAGGACACTCCTCGTGCGTGTGCTGTGCAGAATCTAAGCCGCCTAGATTTCTAGTACCTACCTTAATGTGGTTTTTCCCTACTATTTATTACCCCTGTCAACCTCACTAACGAAGCTAAATAAACTTTTACTAATTTAATGAAAGTAATATTTTATTCCCTTTACACAACTAGCTAAAAGGACGGAGGGATGACGTAGGCGTCCTAACTAACTAGCGTGTTTTGCACAAAACCACACCTATATACCACACGCCAAATGAGGGACTAGCGCAAAAAGTTTCATAACAGCATTAGTACAATACATACTCGGTTACGGCTTAAATTGTGCTGCTGTCTGTACACAGAGCTACGTCACATGCGAGACGAGAGCAAATTGACGACAAACGCAAATCTGTCATCCCTCAACTAGAACAGGGCCGCATTTTTATAGAGGGGCCCCATTTTATATTTTAATGTATATATTTTTGAGTCGTTGGCAGTGCTTCAGTATTACTACGCTTTTGTTTGTGAATCTCTTGCCTTTGAAAAGTGACTTTTGAAATATCAACAGGGTTATTGACAACAATTTTGTAGTTTTTATAGTTGGTTTATTGACAACAATTTTGACTGACTATCTAGTGGAATAGACATGTTCTAGCATCACACTAGTAGACCATTTGACCTTCTACATCCTTTTAACTCACAAATCCACTAGTAATCTTCTCCGATTGCTCACATAACTAAATTTGAGGAGTACGCTCACCATCAAATGAATATCGATGACTCGCAAAAAGCTCGCAGTATTATTGAATTATTCATCGATTCTCGTTTGCATTCTGATCGCAGGCGTCCTCCATAAGTCGGAACTAACACGTCTGACTGGGTACTGGGAGCACCACAAATCCTTGGGACATATAAACAGATACCATTGAAGTACCGTTCCGTACATATTCGGAGAAGATAATCTGATTATGTGCTGCACTGTACTAGTGGATCCTACTGTCCGTCTGCACTCATGTTTTATGGAACACCGAAAGTGGCCGACGGCGCCCGAAGGCACCCGAAGATACGAGACTTGAGCTCTAACTACACTCGTGTTAAAAACTTTTTTAGTTTGGAGAAACAACACGCGTTTCAAACCACAAGTTAGATTAGTTTTTATATGTGGGCTTCGCAGAAATGTATCAGGTTTCTTGACTTTCATAATAGATAGAGATACTTTGTTACTGATGGATAGATTATGTTCTTATTACGGATATTTGTGTTTTATCAATATTCTAGACTAGTCCTCATCATAAAAATGCTTTGGAAAAAAATTAAACATAAATAAATAAGTTAATTGACTCAGGCGTGACTTTGTGGAAATCGATTATAAAATACAATAGACGACGTATATTTAGTAACCTAATCCGCGTAACTGTTCTTAAAGAGTCATAAAGAACCCTGTAAGAAATCGACACGTGTTTCACCTCTCAACGAGGCATCCTCAGGATGACGATTGACTTGATGCGAACGCGGACCCGACGTGTTGATACGTCAAGCGTCGAGAGCAGAGTGAGTGAGTGTTCACTACTACTACTTTCTTGCACTGACAGTTTTGAACTATAAAAATTCACATTGTGAGAGCTCAGAAACATGAATTTGCTAAAATCTATTTGTGTTCCTAGCCAGAAAGGGGACAAAAATAATTTTCGCTAAAATTCGATACATGACAAAATACCCAAGTTGGTGTACTTTGTTATTAAAATTACTTTACATAGCAATTTCGCTATCTCTTGTCGCTTTTATAACATGAAAATAAATTACTCGCTTCATATTTTCAGCGTTTCAGAGAAAATGTTTGCAGTGAGTAATGGCATGGTAACATGACACTATTAGATGAATTCGCCCACGAACATTTAGAAACAACGACACGACCACGATACGACATCTATCAAATTAATTAATAGTAAGCTGTTGGCTGCTCCTGAAAAAGGGAAAAATTCAAATTCATGCTTTCCAAAACGTAATTCAAATATCCTTTGTACGGCACTCCGAATTGGCAGTTGCGACAGTCAAACGAAATAAAGTTGTTACCCAAACTGGATTTCGAAACGCGGTTTTAGATAAATTTATGAACATACATTATTTGACGGAACAATTCTGCGGTAAAACCTCGAACGTCCAACGTCACGTACCTGCGCCGTGCCTACATTCAGCTATAGGTTAAAATTCTCCAGGTAAAATAAAGGTAGGACATGCAGTGACGTCACAGATCGCTAGATGTAAGCTATTAATTCTCAAGGCCTAAAGCCTCACCCTTTAGGTAATGAAGGCAGAGCGACATGCGATACCTTCCCAATTAGTCATCGCTATAAAAATGTTTGTACTATCCTACTCACTGGAAACTGTCCTACCTAGAATTTTAGCAGAACCATGATGTAATTAATATTTGACTCGTTAGCATTTTTATTAGACAATTAACGTACCTACGTACAGTATTATGAAAGAAGTATGTACTGCTGAGTAGTGTCTCCCTGAAGTAACATACTTAGCATAATCAGCCTTTAATGTTCCCACTGCTGGGACACAGGCCCCCTCTCAGTGATAGGGAGTGGGTCGCAACGCACCACGCGGGCCCTGTGCTGGTTGGTAGACGTCACATGAATTCGCCGGTTTGCACGATGCTTTACACAAAGTAAAGCGCCTGTCTGGGTTCGAACCCACGACGTACAACTCGTAAGTCGCGGCCGTTACCACTGGGCCATCACTGCCCCCAATACAACATACTTATTGCAATGAAATTATCATCATCTAAACATGAGATGACAGTCTCAGAAGCAGCTTTTCAACACACCAAGATACAAAAATAGAAATTTGCTGTGTCAGATGTGTCATTACACTGAAGCAGTCGGTCGATTCTGTAAAAATATCACCGTGAAACTTAGGGGAAGTGAGCGTGAAGTGAGCTGTCACTGTCACAAATCGACCCGCAGGATGCTAGGGATTAACACTATTGACAGTTCACTTCACGCTCACTTCACCTAAGTTTCACGGTGTTATTTTTACAGAATCGACCGGCTGTTTTCAAAGAAACCATCTATTATCGGAAGTCTAGAATTTGAGCGTCCAGCCGACCTATTTTGTTAAAACTTAGATGAAGTTAACTTGAAGTGAGCTGTCAATAAACAATCCCTAACATCAGGTGGAATTATAGCTCACTTCGCTAAAGTTTACACAGTGAGTTTGTGATATGTAACTAAATCTTTCCTCTCGCAAAATCAAAAACTAAATCTAAATAATGAAATCTGTGGGAGTGATTTCGTGAAAAGGGACGGAAGTGTGTCACAACCAGCCGCCAAGCGGGCGATACTTTATTTGACCAATTAGCGCGCGCTAGAGTTGGCTGTCAGAAACGACTTTGACGAGGCCCCCTTTAATGTTGCATAATACCAAGGTGAGATGTCAGATGTTACACATTCGCGGGAAAGTCCGAAAGGGATAACGTGGTTCCTGGCAACGTACATGAAGGAACACGGCTGGGTTTTAGTCAGTAAGAGTCTGACACGCCCCCCCGCTCCGCCCAGAGCGGGAGAAGTTATTTGATAATTTCCCACCCAAAAAAAAAAGACATTACACATTATAAGCGACTACTGCAAGGCTCGCTCGTTTTTGTTAACAGAATATTTATCTGAAGATCAACGTACTCAACTTTATTTATAATCATCATACCATATTGATTTTGCAAATAAGTACCAACATTACGATTACCCATAGCAAATAAAGTAAACAAAGGCATAAGACCATAACCCAAATCATAATGTCCAACACCAAACTTCCAAGACTCTTGCTGAATAGCGGCTCCAGCATACACATACTTCATAATACGACCAGGAACAGACATAATACTCCTAACCGGCGGTCCAGCCACTCCAGCGACGCAACGAACTCTCCTTTTAAGACGCCTCATCGTCTGACGATAAAAAAATTGTGTTCCTGAGACCAAGGAACTCACTACTACTTTCGGAACACACGTCCGAATCGCCTTCCAAAACGCTTCCGCGGCACTAACAAACAACAAACGATTCTTAAGTGCCTCATACTATCATCTAACTCATTAGAAATAAATATTATTGGACCGTTAAAAGCCATACCCATATCACTCTCACACTTCACAGGATATGCATACTTACGACCTTCTAATAATCTCTTTAACAAATTTGGAACAGAAAATGTATAGGAAAACTCTTCAAACAAGATTACTTTATGATAACCCTCCCTTAACCCCTGCATAAAAAACTTACCCACTCCTGGATAAAAAATATATTTCATATTCACACGACCAATCAAACTTTCAATATAAGAAGATTTACCAACATTAGAAGGTTCATACAAATACAAATGCTTACGTTTCAAGCCAATAGTACGCCAAAAATCATTCCACCACATACACACGTCCATAGTCCAATTACCATAACACTCATTCATAGGTTTGAGAACTATGAATGAGTGAACAACATTAACAACTGGTTCTTTAATATCAGAAAATGCTTTTTGCAAAAAACGATAACAAAATCTATGCTCCATAACAAATGGAGCATCAAATCTAAAACGAGGTGTACTATCTAGTAACAAAGTTGGGCCTGGCAACTGGCCTGAAGGTATAAAGCAAAATGGCTACATTCAATCTACCTATGTATGGGTAAAAACATTCGCGGAAACTCGAAAACAACGCACTAACAAAGGCCGACCCTTTACGTGAGTAGAATCGAATTACCATGAAGTTAATTAAAAACGAAAAAAAGACACTCCCTTCCGCAAACAAAAAAAAATCCTGAGTCTACATCATTATATTTCCGTTATAACAGCCTGGAAACGTGTAGTACTTAGAATGGGCCATTTATGGTTTCCTTGCATGCAATAGACGCGAGAAAATTATATTTGACAGTCGGATTGGTAAACACTAAATTAATATATTATTGATCTGTTGGAATGTGAGTCAAAAGATACTGCAAATAAATGTTGTCTCCAGCATTTAAAAAATTTGAAAACAACATATCAGAATACACAATTAACCAACATGACAAGATATGCAAGCCTAAAAATGTGCAAGTAATTGGAACTTATGAACATAAGAAAAGTGAACGGTTCTAATTTATCGTTTCCTATGGAGAAGAGCCGAAAAGAAACTTTACGTTTACTCTTTCAAAAATAATTGGCTTTTACAATTACACTGATATACATCAAAGTAAAATCTGCTGCATACTACATCCTGAAGAATACTCTTTCGCGCTGTACTATGCTAAAACCTCTTCATAAGATTCTCCACCGGAATACACTAAAACAAAAGAGGAACACATCCTGAACGAACACTAAACAATAAATCCAAGACGTGTGCAATGGTCTGAGAAGTGCAATAGATAGCGTTAAGTTGTTCGTAAGACGCTAAAGTGTGGCGCAGATGCATGTGCCAGGCCACAACGTTAACTAAAACAGTATTAAGTCTGCCGATCTTACACTCAGAGAGAAATTACTGCTTTAATACGTTGAATTTGTTTGTCTTACTGATTTGTTAATAGCAGAAATGGAATCAGAGAAAATCCATGGAGAAAATAAATTAAAGGATGACTTGACACTCGGAAACGTGGGGTAAAGATAATTGTTTAAAAAATTAATAAAGTATGCATACTGTCCTTCTAGTAGGGATCGATTATGGAAATGTAAATTAACACATAAGCATATATTAAGATTTCCAAACAAGATGAAGGTTTTGACAGAGTATTGGTTTTGTCTTTCGGTTGAACCTTCGGAGGGCAAGTCTAAATGAATGACCCGTATATTCTGGCTTTAGGATCCATTGCAGTCAGAACAAGTTACTTGTTACGGAGGTTACGACGATACTTCCGGCTCTCCCTGATGTAGACGATATGTTCCAACCTCATTCCAACAAAGCTTATATAGTAACTGTTCTAATTTATATTTTAATTTATTCTATTGAAGACGGGAAAGCAATTAGGGCAAGGAAGGAGAGACGTAACAAATTAGTGCTCTTGCCGAATCTAGTGCCAAGTAAGGGTTGTCAGGAAACAGAACGACAAGACTAATGGTAGCAGTGACACTGATTACTTATGACACGAGTGAGTGACACCCTTGAAATACAAAGACAATGGAAGTCGGCTTAGAAATTTAGGCTTTGATGGAACACGTTGTTATTATTGTAATAAACTAGCTACGCCCCTTGGTTTCACCCGCATAAATCTCGATGTCGTGGGAATATCGGGATATAGGGTCCTATGTCCTTCTCCAGGTCATGGTCTATCCATGTGCCGAATTTCATTCAAATCCGTTCAGCCATTTTAGCGTGAAAGCGTAACAAATAAACAAGCAAACAAACTCACTTTCGCATTTGTAATATTACTAGCTTTCGGCCGGGGCTTCACCCTCGTGGAGGTCGGAAATTATCCCATGGGAACGTACTACCGGGATAAAAAGTACCCTATGTGTTAATCCAGGTTATAAACTATCTGTGTGCCAAATTTCATCCCAAGCTGCTTTTGCGTGATTGAGTAACAAACATACAAACTTCGCATTTATAATATTAGTAGGAAGTAGGATATTTATATATATATATAGTTAGGATAGTTAGGATGTATGTTTGCCTGTCAGTGTTTTACAGACAGCATCACAATGTGATCATGTTTTTTAGTACCGATGATATATTTTACTAGCTAAAGAAAAAATAACAACCTTTTTTTATATTCGGAAAATAATTAAAAATAGTTCTGACAATGCTCTTTTGGTCTATTTTTAGTGCCGACTGTAACGATCATAAAAAGATCTGTTAGTGAGTGTTATTTTACCCATATTTTAAAGTACAAACTTACACTCCTTATTATAAGACTAAGTAACTAAATAACCAACAATCTACTGTAATCAAATCCGCTCCCAAGGACTTCCTCAGTCCTCTACAAAGGAAAGACGAGAGGGAAATGTAATTCGGTTACAAAATATTGTCGCCAGGCAAGCCACGAGACACAATATTCATTGGGTATACATCAGCGAAGCCATTCGTCCCAATGTCATTATAATGGCGAACTACGTTTCGTGCTTCCGGGTGTCCCATAAATAAACCAGACAACATCGAACTTACTTCCTATGGGGTTAAGTATTGTATTTATTATGATAGATGAAGTTGGTTTCAGTTCCACGAATGTTAAGTGTCACCTAAACATTCGAATAAGTGTGTTTCTTAATAGCGAGAACACTTGATCAAAGTTTAATGATTCCTGAATGCAAAGTTTTTTTATCCAAGGCAACTTAATGTCCTAACTATAGGAGTGTGGCGACATCTACATCGCCACATACGAACTACGCATCAAAGACCTGGCGTCACACAAAATCCTGACGTCACACAAATCCTGCATCGCGCAATTAGGGTTTATACACATATATAAGACTATCCGACATCAATCGTTGGGCAGTTGCCCGCCAGACACGACAACCGTCTGGTCGGAGGATCCTCCCTTTTCTAAAGAGGATAAGTGAACTTTACAACCTGTCATACCTCTAAAGAAGAAACAGACAGAACTCGTATATAAGTATATTAAAAAAAAATACTTATTTTCTTATCATAAACCTAAACAAACAAGTGTCTTCGTTCTATAATATGTATAGCCACAAAACATATTACACATTGGGTACTTAATACAAGATACAGTATTAAGATGAGACACACAAATTATTTTAGACAATCAAATGAATTCTTGTCGATGATCCATCTTTTTGAAGCTGAATACAAATCAGAACATTTTTAAACAGGCTTCATCAGTCTCATAGCCGATAACGACACCCTGATTACCCACAACAAACAAACTAACACGCATTAGAGCCCCTAATTCATTGTTACACAAGATAAGATCCACCAAACTGGATAAAAAGGGTCTTCTGTAGCGAATGACAACCATTACCGTGACTGTCGATCCGTTGCTAATTGGTGTCAGTTGGGCGCGATCCAACCCGACTGGGAATGGTCATCTTGCTTGCTTCTACGACGAAACCATAGAATAAAGACGTGTAGAAGTGGAACTGCCTCTTTGGTCTATGGCAGGGATTTTACCTCACTATCGCTCACTTTACATGCTTATGCTTTCTGCTTATGTCGACAAAGTAACTCAGGGGCGACGTGATTTTATAAGAAAGTTAGGGGGGCGCGTGTGTTAAATCACCACTGTTCTCAAAACGGTGAAGGAAAACATCGTGAAGAAACCGGCATGTCCAAGAACCAAAAATTCGAAGGCATGTGACCCTTGTTGTGCGGGCCTTGTGCGGGTTGGTAGATCCAACCCGCACAAGGCCCGCGTGGTAGATTACGGACTTACGGCCCACTCCCTCTCATAGAGAGGATCCTGTGTCCCAGCAGTGGGAACATTATAGCCTGATTATGGTAAAGGCGCACGTATGAAGCAAAATGCAGTATCGCTTCTATACCTACGGTTTTCTTATTCTATGACGAAACGAACCAAAATTACACCCCAGTCAGTGTTTCTACGATTCCGAAGTTTACGTCGTACCACGAGACCATTAATGCGTGCATTGCCCTGTTTTTAAACTAATCTCGGAGCTATATTTGGGAAGTAAATATCGTTAATAATTTACCGACTCTTAGACTATTTGAAGAGGAAAGTGTAGAGCGTTTAATTTTCTACCTCGCAACGTACAGCTCGTTTAAATTATTATTAATGTGTGTAATTTGTACTAGAATACGTTTAGTTTTGTTCTAGGGGCTCCTATTTCCGTCTTCATTATTCATATGAGTATGAATTAGATTTGTTAGCGAATTGCATCTGTTGTAGCAAAACATTAAGGGGTTTATTTATAAACGTTGCTTAAAGTTAAGAGACATTTAAACGTCAACAATTTATTGTTAAACTGTTGTTAATCATTACCAAAATTTAAGCAACGTTTATGAATAAAGGGGTAAATAACAAAAATCTGCTTTACATGTTGAGCGGTGGCAGCCCTCCTGGAGGATTCACCTAGTCGCATATGGGATGCCGGGAGCCCTAGCGTGGGGGTAATTTTAAATGTAGGCTCTTCTAAGCGAATACAGCAATATAAACCGTGAAAATAAAATCTGATGTACCTACCTATATTTTAACAAGATTTATTAGTATAAGCATTGGTTTTAAAATCCAAGCATATTCATGTTTTTTACATTTTTTGTCGACGTTTAGAAATATGCACTAATAATTTAAAAGGTTGGAAACTACGTAAAGCGACAAGACCCCCTGAAAACACTACTTCACTTCGTTTTAAAGTGTTTTATAACATTAATTAAACCTAATGCCGTTAACCATCCGCGATGGCTAACTTTAGCGCAAATTTAATGCCGGCAACCCTCCCGGAGGGTTCACTTCCAATATGTATGGCGGCATGGCGTAAGAGTTCTATGAAAAGTGTATGGAGTCGGAAGTGTTAAAGTATCTCTAACATAATAGCCTGTTCTCCTCGAAGGGTTATGTAGAAGTGTACCTAATAGTACGCCACATTTCGCCAGTAGATATGTAGCATCATTTCTTATCTTTTTTATATAGGTAATAGATCTCATCATCTGTATATTCCGTATACTCTTTATAGCCGCTCAACAGTCGATTTGCCTTTAAAAGGCGATAACAATAAAATTCTATTGTGTCTCGTTAGTGACATTTGAACTCTTCATTATATTTTCCAAGATAAAAAGGGCCCAATTACATAATCACTTGCTAAACAGTCACGCAAACTAATTTCCTAAACGGACAATAATGTAATGGATTGCTCATTGAATAATTACACAACGCTAAAAACGCCACCCCGCCCCTACTCACAGACTATCCAACAGTGACGAATTACCTCCATTGCTGCATTACTGACTAGATTGATCAACCTGTGCCGTACAAATGGAGCAATGGGCGTGATTCCCTTGACGTCGGCTCGCGTAATCACAACGCTACACAGCTACACCAACGTGACAGGCGTGGGAATTCTCGAAACTGTCTCCGGGGTATTTTAACTTCAAAATTTCGATTAGGACGCTCGTTTTCGCGTTTCCCGACCATTTACTTTATATAAATGTACGAACTAAAATTACCGTTGTATAATTTAACGGGATAGCCAAACCTTCCAGTGGAATAAAAATTGAATATCCCCAGAGAAAATAAAATACATCCTTAATGTAAAGTTATTAAAACCAAGAGCTTGTTGAACAAAATAAAGCTCCCTGAGCACCAGATTTACTCCGACTGGGACGGTAGTTCGATACTCGTGGGCTTAACGAGTTATTTTAGCCGACTTCAAAAAAGGAGGAGGTTCTATGTTCGTCTGTATGTACTTTTTTATGTTTGTTCAACGATATTTACGTCAATTGTGAAAGGATTCGGAAAATTATTTTATTGTGTGAAAGGGTATTTTTTTTGAGGTGGTTAGATGACGGGTTTTTGAGTTAGCTTCAAAAATAATACGTATTTCATCCACTTTGTGTATGTTGTTGGTTATGTTATTATAAGTTCTTTTCACTGTTATTTACTTTACAAGTAGTGGAATACATTTGTGTGGGCCCGTGTGGAGTAGGTACCACAACAAAAAATTGAAAATTAAAAACATTTTTTACAAAAAACAAAACAGACTTCCAAAAAAACACTTAAATTTCGAAAGTCAGTGTCAAAAACCAAAATACAAAACCAAAGATACTGACTTCGGAAATAAAAGTTTTTTATCACTTTGTAGTTTTTTTTTTTTATTCAAAATTTGGAATTTTCTAAATCCGCTTTGTTATTGTGTTTTGTTCCCATTCCAACAATCAACAAGATAAAGCTCAAGGTTGGGAAATCTAATACCAAAACAATCTTAACGACTTTTATGTTAAAATAAATATCTTTTTATGACTGAAAGCTTTTTATTTTACTAAATAAGAGATTATTATAATAAACAATCAGCTTATGTACAATAAGGAAAATGTAAAGTTAATGCCTACCTATAGAATAAGATTGGGGTTTAAAATAATAACAGCTTTATTAAGATATGCTAAAATTAACATGAATTATTTTATCGTTCATAATTATTTCATCATCATCACCATTTCAGCCGAAAGATGTCCACTGCTGGACATAGGCAACCCCCAAGTACCGTCACTTCGACCGGTTATGTGCTTCCCGCATCCAGCGGATTACTGCGGCCTTCACAAGGTCATCGGTCCACCTTGTGGGAGGCCTTCCAACGCTACGTCTTCCGGTACACGGTCGCAACTCCAGAATTATATTCCCACCATAATTATATCAATCAACATGTGCCTAGCCTTTTCCCAACTATATTGGGGTCGGCTGAAAAAACTGATGAATGAAATATTTCAAACCACATCGGCGTACATAATGCGGTAACCATATTGGTTCATTATTCAGGAATCGCAATCACTGGCTGATTGGCTTTTGGTGACAATTGGTTCGACTACGTTTTACATACGCGTGACCAGCTTCAATTCTGAAATGAATCCGATTTTCAATAAAATCAACATAATTATATTTACTGCAGTAAAATTCGGTGCGAATTTTTTATCAATTTTACAAGTTGGACAGCCCAGTTTTCGTCATCATCATCATGGTATATCAACCGAAATACGTCCACTGCTGGACACATGGGGGATGTATCCAGCAGTTGACGTATTTCGGTTGACTTGCCACAGCGTAGTTTTGATACTAACCATTCGACAGGCTTTTATGCTGGTCTTTTCATAATTGGCGATAAAATAAATTTTATTTATTACTTAAGAGCCCATAGTACCTCAGCTCAAATTCACTTTTTATCTCGCTCGCACCATACTGTTCGCGGACTGAGTCATAACGAGACTGAGTGGGGTGCTGGCAGCTCTAAGGCGGCGATAGTTTGGGTAATTTCTTTTTACGGTGAATATAATAGTAATTTTCAAAAAAATTGTATCTGCTTTATGTACGCTCATAAAATAATAAAGCCTCTTCTAAGCCGCAAATTACTATTCACAATATTAACTCAAAGCTATTTTCTTTTTCATTAAAGTGACCTTGTTCTCTTTTTCAGGTAAGATTAATGTACTGTTTCAAACCTACTCACCAGGCAGAAACGTAAGTCATCATCACTTACAGAAGTGACGCACGCAATCCATTTAGTCGCACCGCTGATGGTCGACATATCGTACCGTCGCCCTAGCATTTGTCGTGTATTTGTTTGTCGCAACTAAAATAAAGAGTCGACATGCAGGATAAAACGCATCGTCGGCGGTCCCTTTGAACTTTGTGCTGAGGTAATGGACCATTAGGAGAAGCGCACATCACGAACTCGTCTGTTCACTGTTCCTCCGTACGTCAATAGACGTACAATATCCTTTTTACTGATTGCCGTGGAAATAGGACCCGCAATAAATTCTTTTCGTTCGTAGTGTGACGGCTTTTAGATCTACTTCTGTCTTTAGGAATGTAGTTAAGAATAGTTTCAATAGAAATCAACTATAAATTGCGTAACACACTATCAATGCAATCTGAAAAATTTTTAAGGGTATTTCTAATCCATTGCATCATATGTTAAAAAAAAAAATCTGTTCAACAACGTAAATAACGCAATTAATGTTGTTGAACTGTCAAAATGTAAGCCATTGCTACTTTAAGTGCGGATTTCACCAATGAAAAGGAGCGCGATCAGCACTTCTAAACTGCGCTCAAGAGCTGTCAGTGCCAATATTCCAAAACAATTTTGACATTCGCCCTGAGTGTGTAAAGTAATTACCCCGCAGGATGAACATAAAATGTGGATGAAATGGATGTATGAAAATTAAAATGAGATGAATACAGTAAATAACTGCTGGCTTTTTGCTCAATACAGAATCAGCTTGTTTATCCGCGAAAAACCTTCTAAGGCCGCGGTCACATCATACATCCAAACGGTCACCAACTCACACGTCAAGTTCAAAATCTATGAAAAAGCAACTTCGCCGCCGACTGACTGCCCATTGTTTTTGTTACATTCATTCGGCGGCCGACTGGTGTGAACGCAGCCTTAAGTTTTCGAATTAATTTATTATTCGGAAACAAGCTTTAGATGAGCTTTAGCTACTAATACTTTAAAGTTGCAAGGCGACTCGCCCGTTTTCATCGAAAATATTATAGAGAAACAACTCATTAAAATTTTACCAGTAATCTTTTACATTATAACGCTGAAATCGCTCATATTACACACGCATCAGCGCTTTAATCCCCTCCTATTACACTGGCCGCTCATCGATATTAAACAAATTAAATCCTCTTCGTTATCAGCGATATCGGAATCTCTATTATGCAAATTGATTGCCAGGTACAGTAACAAATCTGTGCTGAAACAAATTCCCCTTTCATCGCCCGCGCCGCTAATGATTCCACTCTGCGGGGGAACCGAACACAAATGTACTCTAATTAATTTTCGCGTAGACTTCAATTTATGTATTCGCTACTTGGTGTATACAATTTTAATGCAATGAACGTTAGCAACAACAATGAGAGTACTTCAATGGCAACTTCGTGGGCATAAAACTTCCTGAAATTTTCTCAGGTGCGCTGAGAAAGTTTTCGTATCCCTGAAAGCAGGCTGTGTTTGTACTTTACTTTATTTTGCAGTAAAAGAACAATTTATTTAGTAAATTTCAGGTGTTGATTTCTTAACACATTCAGTGCCCCCGCTCGGATCCGAGAAGGATGGGGCACTTTCACCGGTGCCGCGCACTCGGATCCTAGCGGCCGCCTCGTAAAGTTTTCTCCAGTCAATATAGTTTTGGTGTCCACAAAAACACAAAAAGTGCGTCAGGCCACTCAGGCAAAATCCTTAATTTATGAAATCAAATAATGGTTTCGTTATTTGTCGTTTTTTATTGAAACCTAAACAAAATTCACACAGCAAAATATCTGGTCCTGGAGGTGATTAATCGTTCATATTAATTGGCAGTAAATGTGTTAAGCAATAGGTACTACAGACCAAATAATATCATGGGTACTTACTTAAGTGCCATCTAAAATTGTACGGTTGGGCTGTAGCCATTATGTAAAGGAAAATTCTATAAAAACCACGCGAAAATAAGAAAAGACAACAGACAACAGTTTCAAAACAAGGGTTTTACCCTTGTTTTGAAAGATAAGTTATATTGCTACTCAGAAAAATGTCGCGTTTAATGTGAAAGAAAATGCTCCACGAGGTTCTTTTAAACATATGAACGTGTTCCGAAATGAAAACAGACGATGAGAGCTCTCACAGTCACATTATGGAAGTTTTGCAAAAAGGTCCGTCTTCATACTTTGCATGCGATGCAGGCAAGCTAGGCTTTTCCCTGTTCAGTCGCTTGCTAAATCGTTCTCTGTATATGTAATAACCTTTCAAAGACGATGTAGTGTTGCGTTATGTGATGGCAGTAAAGTTGTTTGGTATTGTATAATAATAATGTTATTAACTTTAGTCAGGCAACTCATTCATGTTGAAACTAGAATCTTCAATCGCAAAGTTAGTTTCAAAGCAAATAGCGTAGAGTCATCTCAATTACCTCTTTTCCTTTAAATTTGTATCCTATATATAATGTCAATAATAATGTCTGTGTGTCTTATAAATAATGTATGTAGGTAGAGGGACTTGTGGCTAAGTAATAACAGCCGCACGGGTCGATCGATCAGGTAAAGCTACGCTTGCCGCGGTTGGTTCGTGGATGGGTGACCATCTTTACATACTAAGACCCCTCCATGCCTCGGAAAGCACGTTAAGCCGTTGGTCCCGGCTGTCATTCGTAGATCTTTGACAGTCGTTACGGGCCGTCAGAAGCCCGAAAGTCTGACAACCAGTCTTACCAAGGGGTATTACCCAATAACTGGGTTGTGGAGGTCAGATAGGCAGTCGCTCCATGTAAAATACTGGTATTCAGCTGCATCCGGTTAGACTGGAAGTCGACCCCAATATATGTAGTTGGGAAAAGGCTAGGCAGATGATGATGACATACTCGTATAATGTAGGTATATATTATAGTATATACGTATGTGTAATATAAGTTTATAACCTACTTATGTACTTGTGCACCTATTTTATTTATAATGCATTTTGATATCTTTTTATTATTTTTATTATTATTGTCTCCTCTCAATCAGAGCACCTGCCATCTTGTCTCTTCACCACCCTTGGTTGACTGGTAGAGAATGCCCAAGGAATTAAGTCCGCCTTTGTACCTTATTGTGTGCGAGAAGTTTAAATAAATAAATAAATCTTAATTTAAGTTTAGGTAACTCCATAATTGTGTGTATTATTAATGAGGTACACATATACCTTATTTATTACACGCGTAGCTTGACAACCACAAAAACGGGTTTTCTACGAGTTTTGTCGACGGAAGAATAGACAAAATGACAGATTATGATTGTTTATTTGTCATTTTATCTATTTTTCCGTCGACGAAACCCGTTTCTATTGTGGTCATGCTAAGCGTGCAGGTGTATTGTAGAAGTATCTAATTACAAAACTGTTTCTACTACGAGGTTTATAACTTAGGTAACCATGATAGAATATTTGAGCTTAGGTACGCGACCTAAAATTCGGTGAACATCTATTTTAAGAATCATAACAATAGAGACTTTAATAATATTATTCGTCCACTTCAAACATGTCAAAATAGCGAAACTTTTTGTAATTAATGACGTCCGAGAATTAATTAATTCGTAGAAACTTTTTTGTACACAAAAAGTTAAACACTGCCGTAGATTAGATGAAAGTGAGTAAGCAGAGTTTACCATACTGACCCCTGGCTCCTTCTCATGTAAATTAGGTGCTCACACACAAAGCGATGTGATTAATTTCCTCCCGTTTCCCCGTTCCTCCATTTTCCCCCGTTCCTCCGTTTCCCCCGTTCCCCCTGAACTCTTCACATAAAGCCCCATTAGTTTCTCAACTATACTCCGCGCTGATAATTGTTTTCAAAACTTTTGTTTTCATTTAGTTTGCTAACGGTACTCGAATAAGTTACAAAAGGGGAGATTAGGAATGTGAGACGCATTACTAATTTTTGGAGGTCATTGAGTTGAGTTGCGCTGTAGATTTTAACTGAAATGGTAGTGTTGAGCTGTTCTTCTCTGGTTTCTTTCTTTGAATCCTCGTCGAGTTTATACTAGAGTTTTGCACAATTTTTACGACTTTACAAAACATCGATTTCTTTATTTTTATGTAAATTTAATATTAATGTTTTATACTCATAAACCTTCCCGATAAATAAATTCTCTAAATAATAGTGAAAACGGTTTCTAAATCCGTTGCGTAGTGTAGAAGAACAATGTGGTCACACAGACAGATATAAAAATGACTTCAATTTATAATATGTGAAAAACTCAAATATATCACTATACACACTACTCATATTTGGAATATATAAATTTGCTCTATTTGCTCTTTTTTATAACCCTTTTCCTGCTATTTCTAATAAACAATTCTAAGAATATAACCTAAATATAATATCTATTAGTAAATATAAACTAGTCTCAAGCCACAATCAAAGAGATTAAACGGTGTCAAAGCCAGGCTTCTGAGAATGGTTCGAAGGAAGTCGTGTCACCTGTCCCTGTCGACTTCGACTTTCTTATCTAGTTGGAAGGTAATCCCTTAAGGAACAAGGAGAGGAGTAACTGTGTCAGCAATGAAAGTCGGTGACCGCAAGATCTAAGTAGTATACGTGTTTATAAAAGTTTTTCGTGTTACATATTATGTCTATTGCGTAGCCACATTTTCAAAACATAAATAAAAGACGCAAAATAGTAAAGACTATAATTCCTAATCCCGTCATTCCTTGCGTTGCATATCTTCAATTTTGTCATTGGTTCAAAATGATGGAGTTTATTGCCCATTCTTCTCCATACGAAAACTACCTTTTGGAATAGAATGAATTCATTTTTTATTGTTGTATATTTTGACGTTCATAAGTGCCTTGTATGTGCCTAACTGAAATAAATTATTTTATTTTGAGTTTATTTGACTTTGCTACCTATTTATTTATTTATGATCTCCAACAAAAAATATACACAACGATACATAAATAAGGGGCAAAATCAAGTAGAAGGTAAGTGTACTCCGTCACTTATACGAGACAACTGAGCAAAATTAATGGGAGCCTATAGGAAAAATATTATGAAGACACAAGCATAATTCAGATCAGACTAAGCCCCAATAAAGACCCAATTTAGCTAATTTACAGTCGCGGCTATGTGTAATTTTAAATTAAAACTCAAGAGACAACAATACTACCCAGAAACCTTTCTTACGTAAGCCCTACATTTATTGGAATCTAGAGAAATATAGAATATTGAACTACATTACAATTTCTCTCTGTAATATCTGCCGCGAGTATAACAGACAGGCGAAATTACACCGCAGTCGAAATCCGAGTTAGTTCCCAGACAGAACCGAACGGATCTAAATTGTCGTGACGTCTTTCTTTGGAACTTAGAGAAGCCACGAAGCGAACACAGAATTTAATAACGAAACTCCTATTTCTAGATACTAGAGATGCATCCGATACCGATACCGAGGCCGATATATCGGCGATACTCGAAGTTTGCCGATATATCGGCATCGGCGATATTTTTATGGCCGATTCAACGATACTTTTCAAATTTCGCGCTTTAAAAATAAACGCGCGATAATGTAAACGCGCGTGTTGTCTCGTCTATTTCGTTGCAAACGAGACACGAAGTAACTATGAGGAAACCCCGCGATTTATTCAGTGTCTTGTTTCGACCGCCTACTTTGGCCTCGCACTCGCTTAACTATCCCATTTCGCTGGGATGACTGTTGTCGTGCGTTTTTCCATGCAAATAAAATTAAGAATTACATAATTCTAATTAGTTTGTGTGTGTATATCATTTAAAACTAATCGTTTGAGTCAAATAAATAATCAACTTCAAAACACAATAGCGCTCTATGGAATCATTTTGACATTTCGATCTAATCTCAACCCTGTCTATATAGACCAGGGTCGATAATTTTTTAAACCAAAAAAAATAATAGTAGGATGAAACCCATTAGAAAAGGAGGGGAATATTATAAAAATGAAAGGAAAAATAATTTACGGGTGATCTGAGGTCGGGAAGGGGATGGGGTTGAGTTTTTAAGGGTAAAAACCGTTTTTTCTCGATTTCCGGCAAAACTAAAAGTCCTATCGAAAAAAGTCAAATGGCAAAGTTGGATGTAATAAAAAGATCTAAAACTTTTGTATTTACACTTTTTTCACATAACCTCAAAATGTATGTGAAAAATTCAAAAAACCAAGTTTTTGGTTTTTTATTTTTATCTTTTACAATTTTTTTTTTTTTTAACGAAATTTGGTGAAAACTTACCTTTTTATGTCCCAAATACGCTGTAATTTATTTGATTAAAAATATTAATTTTTTCACCTTATTTTGAATTAATATCGAAAAAACACCCTAATTTTCAATCGAAAATTCACCCGTCAAAATATCAGCTTTTTTCAAAAAGTTGGTATGGTTTCTATTCGTTGAAATCTCTAAATTCCGACGGTGAAAAAAAAAAAATATGTTACTACAGTAAATCTTCTCAGAAAATGCAAAAATTCAAAAAAAACTTGAATTCGATTTTTTTTTTTTAATTATTATAAATAATTTTGAGCTATTTATTAAAATTTACACTTTAATTACTCGAAAAACGTTAGATTACATGTGACATTGATAACAAAAAAATTGCAAATAAAAATATACTACTATAATTAACAAACAAATAAGTTAATAAATTTAATATTTAATAAGACATCTACAATATTTGGAGAAAGTTGTCGAATCTTCTTTAAATTATATGCGTAGATGCCTATTTATAACTATTTTAAGATAAATTATATATACCTGAGTAGATATACCTGAGTGACCTACGAAAAATTGTAGCCCATCAAAAGGTATTTCATGGAGAAGTGGGGAAGGGGCTAGGCGGGTCTGGGTCTTACTACATACATACCTACTATTATATACTATATATTTCGTAGCAGCTGTTACAACCGTTAGCCTAACCAGTATCGAAATACAGTACAGTATACAACATCGTTTATAAAAATACACGTGCACGCTGAGTTTCTTGAAGATAATTGTGACAAGTTTACTTAAAAAAACAAAAAAACTTTTCGAATCTGCATAGGAAGGTAAATACTATCTCTATTTTTATCTGTATCAATCAACTCAAACATAAAAATCGGAATATTTTCTTAAAAAAATAGTATGCTTAACGTAACATAACCTAAAGATTGAAATTAAATGATATTTTAGTACAAGATAAAAAAATAATAATCTCCTTAATTTTGCACAAACAAATTTAGTTAATCCCATGAAAAAAAAAATATTTCAAAATACATAAAAAATATATTAAAAATCTATAAAAAATATATTATATCGTAAATATATTTTTAATAACAAACTTTTGGCCGATTTTCATATATATTTTATACACTTTTAATAGATTTATAGTATATTTTTTATGTATTTTGAATTTTTTTTTTTTTTCATGGGATTAACTAAATTTGTTTGTGCAAAACTAAGGAGATTATTATTTTTTTATCTTGTACTAAAATATCATTTAATTTCAATCTTTAGGTTATGTTACGTTAAGCATACTATTTTTTAAAGAAAATATTACGATTTTTATGTTTGAGTTGATTGATACAGATAAAAATAGAGATAGTATTTACCTTCCTATGCAGATTCGAAAAGTTTTTTTGTTTTTTTAAGTAAACTGGTCACAATTATCTTCAAGAAACTCAGCGTGCACGTGTATTTTTATAAACGATGTTGTATACTGTACTGTATTTCGAATACTGGTTAGGCTAACGGTTGTAACAGCTGCTACGAAATATATAGTATATAATAGTAGGTATGTATGTAGTAAGACCCAGACCCGCCTAGCCCCTTCCCCACTTCTCCACGAAATACCTTTTGATGGGCTACAATTTTTCGTAGGTCACTCAGGTATATCTACTCAGGTATATATAATTTATCTTAAAATAGTTATAAATAGGCATCTACGCATATAATTTAAAGAAGATTCGACAACTTTCTCCAAATATTGTAGATGTCTTATTAAATAATAATTTTATTAACTTATTTGTTTGTTAATTATAGTAGTATATTTTTATTTGCAATTTTTTTGTTATCAATGTCACATGTAATCTAACGTTTTTCGAGTAATTAAAGTGTAAATTTTAATAAATAGCTCAAAATTATTTATAATAATTCAAAAAAAAAAATCGTATACAAGTTTTTTTGAATTTTTACATTTTCTGAGAAGATTTACTGTAGTAACATATTTTTTTTTTTTCACCGTCGTAAAGTAGAGATTTCAACGAATAGAAACCATACCAACTTTTTGAAAAAAGCTGATATTTTGACGGGTGAATTTTCGATTGAAAATTAGGGTGTTTTTTCGATATTAATTCAAAATAAGGTGAAAAAATAAATATTTTTAATCAAATAAATTACAGCGTATTTGGGACATAAAAAGGTAAGTTTTCACCAAATTTCGTTAAAAAAAAAAAAAAATTGTAAAAGATAAAAATAAAAAACCAAAAACTTGGTTTTTTGAATTTTTCACATACATTTTGAGGTTATGTGAAAAAAGTGTAAATACAAAAGTTTTAGATCTTTTTATTACATACAACTTTGCCATTTGACTTTTTTCGATAGGACTTTTAGTTTTGCCGGAAATCGAGAAAAACCGTTTTTTACCCTTAAAAACTCACCCCTATCCCCTTCCCGACCTCAGATCGCCCGTAAATTATTTTTCCTTTCATTTTTATAATATTCCCCTCCTTTTCTAATGGGTTTCATCCTACTATTATTTTTTTTCACTTTTTATTATTTTTAAAGGCTTCTACCCTGGTCTAATAGTTTTAAACGGTTTTATGTAGTTTGTCCTGTTATTTGTTTTTTTTTAATATTAATTAATAAAATAACCTAACTTGTGTTTTATTTATTTTACCTTCATTTTTGAATTCAATAAGCGCATCGGTATCGGGATCGGTATTGCCGATATTTTTATAAGAGCACGATCGGTATCGTATCGGCAAAAAGGCGTATCAAGGCATTCCTACTAGATACATATTTTTTATTTTTATTTTTTCTTAACCAAATCAAGACAACAAGTTGACGATTAGTCTTCTTTTAAGCAAAAAATGCCTGTATTAGTAGACTCCGCTCTTCGATAACAAGATAGTTTTACAAAAAGAAAAGAATTACATTATTACATTTATTCACGTGATTTTGTATATGACGGGGAGGGTTTGTGCGTTTTGTGCGTGTGTGTGTGTAGAGAATAACTGGTGAGTTAAACTATGTGTTGCAAGAGCACCTCAGTATCTTCATAAGTAAATGGTTTTATCCAATTTGATAATGACCTAAAAGGAACCCTAGATACAATTTACTTCAAATTGTCAACCTCAAAACGCCAGTTTTAATTTACGACTTGACCTTTTAGCATCAACCGTCAATGTTTCAACGAAAATCGCACCACTCGGGAATCTAAACATTTTTACGTGAAAGTAAACAGGAACCTAATAGAAATAAGCTTTAACGATATTGAAATCGGCTTTATTTTTTTGTTGATTCGTTGAGAAAATCCTACGTTGGGTAGAGTAGAAAATTCGACGTCATTATAATAATTGTATGGCCCGTATTACGGCATTGTATTCAATAATCGCGGGATGTGCGTTAACGTAAGCATCTAAGCCTCGTCGCATCATGTAATCCGGTTGCGTATATACAAAGGCGGACGCAACACAGACACTCATAGTCTGTGCTGCAATATCTTGCGAATGGCTTAAAGTTATAATAGTCCGTCCGAACCTAGCTGCAACACAGCGGTTTGTAGTGCAGCAGATTTTTTTTGTATAAAGCAATGAAAAGGCCGATTGAACCCAGACACTCATAGTATTATTTCCATCAGATAATAAACTGCTGAAAAACTGAGTGAAATGGGTTAGGTAAGAACTGTGATCAATCGCAACCGCTACTTCTAAGTTGCTCGGTGTCGGTATTCTTCTTCTTTTTGTTGTGTGGTTAGTGACTAACCTGGTGTCAGAGTTTTAAAGCCGCCCATGGCTTCTGAGTTGGCTTCACATGCCGTCGAGAAATATCTCTCAGGCATGCCGGTTTCCTCACGATTTTTTCCTTCTTTGTTTTTTTTCGGTATCGGTACGCAGGCTATTTGGTATTTAACGCAAGGTTTTTTTGTTTACGTCACAAGGAAGTTTGATACCTGCAGTGTATACAGAGCGAGTAGTTATAAGCTGTATTGCAGTCGTTTTTCTTAAAACAATGTCTTTCGGAGCCGATCACATTGCAGACAGCTTTCAAATGTCTCTGGTGTAATTGTGTTTGTAATACTTTATGCACACGGACGCGGCTGCGTTACAGAACAGCTAATGTCTGTGTTCATCCGCCTTTGTATTTACGCAACCGGGTCGATGACGTCACACTCAAGGGGTATTATATATTTTCGATTCCATTTCGATTTGCAATAAAATATGCGAAAACTTCCACTTGTCGTTTGAAATTACTCGCTTTTATATTTCGACAATCGGCGTTAGGCGGCACTTCACCGAGCCTGGGGCGATAAAGCGCGCCTGCGAGATGAGATAAGACGAAATCCGCCGATAACATACCTACCACTTTATCGAGGTGTTCACACGGATTTATCTCTCTCCAGAGTTCCTGCTGCTCGCAAATGACTCACATTACAGCAAAATGGCTTCGTTAACCGACTCCGCAGCCCACCTCACTGACATACCGGTTACCTTTAGAATACATGTTGGGTACACAGCTAGAAATCTTCATGAGATAAAGAGTAATGATCATACAACATTTTATGTATCACCTCTGGGCAGTGTAAGTAATTGGATTTATTCCTTTTTATTTTTTGGGATAAACTTCTTCATTTATTAGGAATCCGTTTCAGTATAACGTTTTCAGTAATTTTCATACGAAAATAAAACCAACAGACCTCTAGCGAATAATCGAGACCGTACGCCTTTATAAACAGAAAAGATCAACAAAACTCTATATAAAAGTGTGTTGAACTGAATTTTCTAATGAAAATTCGTAGATGAGAAGGCCACTTCGCAGCGCAAAAGTTAACGAAATAAAGAGACTTTCGAGAGACAAAAAAGTTTGTATATGTAAAGGTCTTGTAATTGATTATTTGAGTAATTGCTCGAATCGTGAGTTCTGGTATAAAGCCTCGTGCAGACTGGCGCGACGCGACAGCACGACGCTGCTCTAACAAAACGATTTCTAAGAAACGTTCACGGTAGATCAATTACCAGTGGCGCATCGCGCCAGTCTGCACGAAGCTGGAGACGCCCATTCTTCTCCATACGAAAACTACCTTTTAGACGGGGTGACTAAAATCTATTTATTTTTTTTGTAAATATTGACGTTCAAAAGTGCCTTTTATGTAATTGAAATAAATTATTTGACTTTGAATTTGCTTTAATTGGCAGTTATTATAGTAGGTTTTCTGTTATGTATTCCTACGTAGCTAAATTTCACTTCCGACACCAAACAGCTAGCTGGTACAGCGTCATCCTAAAAACCGGTTAATGGCTTCACCATCCGTTGCTATACTGATCTCAATCTCTTCTTCATCCAGGCGAACATTAACCATAACTCATTATTAGGTCAACGAGTTCAATCCCCGGTTTTCGTATACCATATCGCCCCGAGGCGTTTCTTAGACAGCCAAAAATGAGTCTGATATTGTATCCGGCAAAGTGAGTATTTTAAATAATTTCCCTTGGCGTTTAAGGAGGCAATTTGTCAACGTCGTGGAGTGGAGGCACTCCATGTGATGCAGAGCGAACGGCCCTCAGGCGCGCCCACCACAAATAACTTCTCCCATTGAATACACTTTTTATACAGACTCATTCCATTTCATCTCCATTACCATACGTATTAGCTGATTTCCTGATTACTACGAATTTCTAAATAAATCAGCAAATCCGGGGGATCTTCTTTAAAACCCCCAAATAGACTGGGAAGAGTAAACGCTCTTCACATGTTTGTCTTGAAATAGAATAAAATAAGGCTCGCACATTCTTGAGCATCGTCGAAACTCCCCCCACTGATATCTTAATCCTAACTAAAATAATAAATGCGAAAGTGAGTTTGTTTGTTACGCTTTCACGCTAAAACGGCTGAACGGATTTGGATGAAATTTGGCACATGGGTAGACCATGACCTGAAAAAGGACATAGGATACCATTTATCCCGATATTCCCACGGAATCGAGACTTATGCGGGTGAAACCGCAGGACGCAGCTAGTCATTCTATAAAATATAAAAGTATTGAGAAAATAATTTTTTGTTCAATCTACAAATAATAAACGAAAATCTGAAACATTCTCTGAACAAAATAAACTTTTATCAGCTCGTGTTATTTCAGGTATAATTTTAAAGTTTTATCAGTTTTTGTTTTAATTTTTATAACAAAGTGTATTCGCGATAACAATATTACCACATCAATATGATAAAATATTAAAACAAAATATTTTTATACAATAATGCAACTTTTTATGACCAACAGTCGTTGAAGTCACCTTGAATTCTCACTACCATTAATCTGTATAATCCAGTAAGCAACTGATTTGAAACTATTGATTGTTCGTCTGAATACTTCGCCATTACTTGTAATAAGATTTAGTGCTTCAACTACCGCAGGGGTTCAATAACTTCGGAGTTTTGTCCTTTATCTTTAATTTCATTAGAGACGGCCATATTACTTATTAGACTTCAATTTGTGATGAAGGTGGTACAGACAACGACTAAAACCAATGAACCCTTCAGTTTTTTTTATGTTTAACATCTTTTCGCTCCCTTTCCTGCAATGTGTGCACAGAACATATATACCCTAAAAATCTATGGGAGTGATTTCGTGAAAAGAGACGAAAGTGTATAACAGGAAGCCGGGGAAGCGCGCACTATTTGAGCAATGAGCGCGCGCGGTGCTAAAGTTGGCGCGGGCGTCAGAAACGACCATGACGAGGACCCCGCACCTTTAAAATACAAAAAATTCAAAATTCAAAAGTCATTTATTCAAACTAGGCTGAGAATCAGCACTTTTCGAACGTCAAAATTACATAAAACAGTCCCCCCCAAAAACGCCCCCCCTTCACGACCTTTAATGTTGCTTATTACCAAGGTGACATGTCAGATGTTACACATTATATAATGCGAATACTGTAAGGGCTCACTTGGCGAGGCGTAGCGCAGCACAGTTGTCGCTACCAAACAAATATCAACCTTGCTGCAGTTGAAATTTAAGAATAAATAAAATTCCATAAGCTCGAGTGCGTATCTAAGCGGAAAAAGGTGCGCGTCTCATGTTATTTATTTTCGACTTTATTTTAAGGGAGGTAATGTTGATATTTGTTTGGCAGTGACAACCGTGCTGCGCTGCGCCTCGCCAAATGCACGCCAGCCCTTACAGTAATCGCGTTATGGCTAAGGCTCGCTCTTTGTTTTTTTTTTTTAATTATAAATGATTGAGCTTACTCGATTAAAATCGGATCGGAGAAAATTAACTCTTAGCTAGTATATGAAATGCTGAAAAACAATGTTTAGAATAATTTTGTGACAATTATGATGATGTGTAAAAGAGTGATAGTCGACTATTACAGCTGACCGTACCTAGCTGGTGGTTTTGACTCCGATTTTAATTATTCTGCCAGTCAGCGTGATCTACAAAGCATCTACAACGTAAATATTTATACTGGTAATTTTGCATGGTTCTGACAGGGTTATAACTGGGGGGAATGAGCTCCGTTCTTTTAAAAACACTGAACATAGTCCGTGCAGATAACATCAAAGTAAATTGCACAGAGCAAAAACGTTCCGCAAATTCCTTGCCATAGAAATAAAACGCGGCTAGTTTCTATTGTTTCAACTAAATAGTTTTTCCTCGGGAACTTTCCAACCATAGCTCCTAATTAAACTCTTGACAGTTCTACTCCAGCCGCAATCTCGGCAGCAAGATCTTGTTGCAGAAACGAAATATTTGTTGTTTTATTAGCTACCAACCGAGAGTTAGAAAATACGTGAAGTTTGTGTGGCGGCATCTATATCGCCACATGCGAACTACGCATCTCACTGGCGTCACGCAAAATCCTGCATCGCGCAAGCAAAGACTAACGCGCGACGAGTATTTTTACAACGTCCCGACATCAATCGTCGGGCATTTGCCGTCCAGACACAATACCCGTCTGGTCGGAGGATTCTCCCTTTTCTATGGAGGATGAGTGAACTTTACACCCTGTTCCTCATACCTCATATTAGCATCCGTAATTTCTTCTTGAGTTTGAGAAGAAAAGGCGCAAAACATAATTGGCTGCTCATAAAACACGTACGGTCGTACATACTAAATAGCCTAACAAGACCGTTAGTGGTCCTTTATCTTCGGAAAAAATAATAATTTAGTATTCACAACTCGTGCAAAAGCAAGCTTCTCAACCACAAACAAACAACTTATTTCAATATTTTATTGTACGTACATGCAGAGTAAACAGCGCACAAAATCCCTTCACGTAGAACAGTTGAAGTAAATATACTGTAAGATTATAATAAAACATGATATTATAAAACTGAGATCAAAGGAGTTTACTTCGAGAGACAAGAAACATGAGCAGAATGCCGCGGAGGCGCGTACTGGCGACATCTTGTCTCTTGAAAGGCACATTTTTTGTTCGCTACTATATTGTCTGTAAACAACGAAAACTATTATGTGACGTCGCTCACGTAATGGCTCTAATACATTCCAGAGACATCTTCAAGGAGTCGCTTATATCATCCCTTTATAAGTACTAAATATTGTTGCGGTCACGAACAAAGCTTTTATACAAAACTCTTATGAGCTTTACAGAGAAAATTCAAATGAAATATCTTCAGCTTTCCTCACCAAAATGACCATAACATCTCGGGAAACTGCATTTTCTGTACAAATGATTGTTTTATTGTTGCTCTAACTACGCCGCTGAAAGGCAGTAATAGTGCATTTTTTTTACGCCAGAACGCCCGCACTAATGACTAGGCGAGTTTCCCCCAACTCTGCTTTGAATAACTAAATATACAATGTCGTAACATTTGTAGTCATTATTCGACGGATAATTAAAAGGCTATACTTCTAATTGCACTTTGAGGAGCTCGTGGCTAAGTGATAACAGCCGCACGGGTCGATTCATCAGGTTAAGCTACGCTTGTCGGGGTTGGTCCGTGGATGGGTAACCATCTTTACATACCGAGACTCCTCAGTGCCTCGGAAAGCACGTTAAGCCATTGGTCCCGGCTGTCATTCGTGGATCTTTGACAGTAGTTACGGGTCGTCAGAAGCCCAACAACCAGTCTTAACAAGGGGAATCGTTTTACCGTCGCTCCATGTAAAATACAGGTATTCAGCTGCATCCGGTTAGACTGGAAGCCGACCCCAACATAGTTGAGAAAAAGGCTAAGCAGAATGACTGCTAATTGCACTTCAATAAATCCTTTTAAAGTAGGTACGCAGTGAAAAGGTCCGTGAGGGTTCTTACTGAAGCAGTGCCGCGGCCATGTGGTTTGTATTTACATTACCAACTCAATTAACTGGCCTCACTCACCACGGCCTGCAACTATTTAGGGTTAAATAAGCGAACAAATTAAGATCATGCAGATGTTACCATGTTAGCAGACAGTGCACAGGCTACATGAAACAAGCATGTTAATGCTATGAAAAAGAAACTTGTTTATGTTTTTGTAACGGTTATTTTATTTACTAAATACGGCCAGATGCACACGATACACAAATATGACCGGTATTAAGGTGAGGCGTCTGTTTATTTTCATAGAATTCCGCTGCCCACATTCCGTGTAGTTCAAAATATCGGCAGGTAAGGGGCCGGGCGTGTGTTCGTCCGCCGGCTGCCTCTTCAATCATGCAGGTATTCGCGGAACGCCTGAAGGAATTTTTCGATTAAGCCACCGTCCCACAGACAAGAACTCGCCGTCATTGTATTAAACATGACTCGACAACACTTAGCTTTAGGGTTTTACTCGGATGAAATTCGCCTCAGTAATTCACTTTTTTGTTCACCCATTTGAAAAGACAAACTTTTTTAATTTGATTAAAGTGTCCAAAGTAACAATGGAAGACATATTTTATTCGTTCATTCGTGGCTTCACAGTAAAATTTTCCCCGAGGATGTAAAGTACCTAAAGGTAGGAATAATGTATGAATTCTTTTATTTACTTTCATTGAAAATCCGTGTGATGCTGATAATAATCTTATTGAATAGGAATAAGAACCTTGACCCGCTCCCTAACAAATCGTATAAGAGGATGAATGTGGGGAAGGAAAGAATGAAAACTTTTTAGTTTCTGCGAAAGTTCATCGGAATTGCGGTAGAAATTCCCTTAGTTCTAGTTGGGCACGTGCCAAATGAGAATTCTCGGCAAATTAAATACCCAAATAGATGAATTCGCTCTTTTAAATTACTTGTAAGAATTGCCATTTATGAGAAAATTATGTTTTAACAAACCGTCGACGGAAAAGATAGTTTAATAGTTTAGTTAACAAGCAGCCTAGTGGTGTGACCGTGAGGCTGCCAAATCATAGGTCTTGAGTTCGAACCCAAGGCTCGCACCTCTGACTTTTCGGATTCATGAGCGGAAAACATCGTACCTGATAACCTGAGAGATATATTTCGACACCACGTGAAGCCAAATCAGAGGCTAACCACACGAAAAAAAAGAAAAAAAGTTTAATACTTCTGTGTTTTAAGTGATATGTAATTGGCGGAAAGATTCCTCTATCTCTGTTAATACTACCTTTCAGTACCTGATCTCAAAATTATACTGCTAGATAAGTTTCTTTATGTACCTAGCTAACTATCTATCTACTGTTACCTATATCAGTGATAACGGTACTTACGCACTATACAATTCAAATCAGTCCCTAATCGATCCAGTGTAGATCCAGTGTCCATTACACAGAGTTAATTATTACGTTATCATCGTCACATGACGCACCTCTGGGAAATCACTGGGTCAAAAGCTAGACTGCGTGAAATTGATAACAGGCTTTATTAGAAACTTAGAATGGTCAAGCATCTAATAAACTTAAAGTTACACATAAGCTGCACACATTCCTGTTAAGACAGCCCGCATAAAAGCATCGAATGTAGCCATAGCCACCTTTAGGTATGGAAATTACACGAGAAGGCATATCACATAAACAGAAGAGGGAAATTGGTTGCCGAAGAAGAAATAACTTGGAACGACGTTTGTGATTGTAAGCAAATAATCGTTTTTTCGATCGAAAGTGATAGCGATTTGATTAATACAACTCGCGTGTTACTCGAGGACGCGACAGCGACGCTGCCTCATAAAGGCTTGTACAGACCAGCGCGACGCGACGGCGCGACGTGACTCGAACAATACAATTTCTAAGAAAACTTGACGGTATAACAATAAACGGTGTCGCGTCGCGCTGTCGCGACGCCTCAGTCTGCACAAAGCTTAAGTCACAGGGAGCCGTCTGTCAACCACTCCGACACTTCTCGTTTGATATCGACTTCAAACAAATCGACTACTTTAATTCGTTCTGTCTCCGTATCTCTATTCTATAAGAATGACGCATTGCCATTCTCTCACTGCTTCCGCTGCGAGGCACTCTGTATTGGAGAATATATCACTTCCACGGTGTGCGTTTGACGTTCGATATCGACTGGAATTATACGAGTACGTAGACATTGTTTTGAAAGTTCCAAAGACATGATGTACGAGTTTAGTTTTTCAATGTCCAGCCCAAAAGTATTGATTCGTTGTGCTCCAACTATTCGGACGTGGGACTAACAGCAAACTGGATGAAAAAACACAAACAGAACAAAGTTAGTGAACCGTGTCGGGACGCGCTCCGCAAATATCTGTTGTCGACGAATCTAATTGTATTTGTAACGATACCCAATCTTCGATAGAATACGTATAACATTTAAGTACAAGGAAAGCCGCCGAGAGCTATAAAACTTCAGGGTCTTTATAAATGTGATATAGAGCGTAGTAATTAGGAATAAAATGGGACAATTTCTGTCCGCAGATATGGCGTGTGGGCGCGAGCTATGAATATTAATTCGTACTACTTTAGGAGCACGGAAGAGATACCTTCGACCGTTTACATTATGCATTAGTTACAAATAAAGATTTAATGTTTGATTTTTACCAGGAATATTGTACGACGCACCTTCCTTTCCTGGAGACAATATTAGGTATAATGCATATATTATACACTAGACTGGAGAGAAAATAGCACAAAGGGTTCTAGGTAGTCTGTTCAGTAGTCGTGAGTGAAACATCAATCGTATCGATATTGAGAGAAGTTATATTATTTATTTTTCTTTTTATTTATTTTCTCATAGAGAGAATGCTTAAACAAATTAACCAGTCGGTCGATTCTGTAAAAAGATCAACGTGGAACTTAGGTGAAGTGAGCGTGAAGTGAGCTGTCACTGTCACAAATCGACCGGCAGGATGCTAGGGATTAACACTATTGACAGCTCACTTCACGCTCACTTCACCTAAGTTTCACGGTGATATTTTTACAGAATCGATCGGATCCTTTCTGTTATCAGCAGCTAATAAACAATACCGACATTCCACGTCTGTATTAATTACATCCAAATTTCGCATACAATATTAAGTCCCACGTAAACCCTTTTAATATCCTACTTATTTATTCCACCTTATCCTGTATTTAAGGAGGGCAGCCTCCTTAAATACAGGATAATATCCAAACCCCCTTCATAAAATAATTACATTATCGACGCCCGGACATCCCATAAAAACGGAGAGCATAATCTAATCGGCAATCTATAAAATGGAGATTTCATTTCCATAATCCTGGTAATAAACGTTTGCTTCAGAATTTTCTTCAGGATTGGGGTACAGTTATTTATTTCCCTGTCCCGAGTGAAATTGTTTCATACCTACCGAAATTCTGTTGGAACCTATAAAACTTCGTGGATTGAATTAATAACGTTAATTGAAAATTTAAATGAGTTTCACGTTGTTTAAACTGTTTTATGTTGTTTTTGTAAACGATATGTAAAATTCGGGACCTATGTTGAGAAATTAGTTGGATAACTAATTATTTATTAGAATATAAGGCCCATTTTTCTATACAAAATATTTAAAAAAGTATATGTACGGTCTATGCAATTTTGGTATCTGTAAACGCAACGTCGATATGGGAGAAATTATTGTGACAGAAATTTTAAGGTTTTGTAAAAAACCGGCCAAGTGCGAGTCGGACACGAAGGGTTCCGTACACAATATTTATCAAATAAATGAAAATACTAAACGAAGAATATTTTTCATCTACAATTTTTTTTAAAGCAAAGATTTCGTTCGATTTCGATCGTATTTCATAATGATACGACGATTTTTTTGCAGTTGCCAAAAATCGCCTATATTTATATAAAATACCTTATGAATCGGCGTTTTTAATATTTGTTGATTATATACAGTACATGGTTCATAATATACAGAAGTTTCAATTCTTAGCTTGTTTAGTTGTTGCGATAGAGCTCGTACAAAAATGATCTAAAACTTATAACTTTTACGGCCCCTATTTCTTCATTGTTGAAGATAAAAAAAATAAAAATTATATTCGTACTCTACTCGATGAGTTCTAGACAATGACATCCCACATGCCAAAGTAAGAAAAAATCGAATCAAAAGTTTATTTTATGGCGGTTTAGTTTTTAACTTGATTAAATTGTTATTATTTTTTGTTATAGTGACTATAGAAATACACAATCTGTGAAAATTTCAACTGTCTGCCTAGTACGGTTCATGAGATACAGCCCGCTGACAGACAGACGTACGGACGAACAGCGAAGCCTTAGTAATAGGGTTCCGTTTTGCACAGTTCGGATATGGAACCCTAAAAAGTAACTACGGGGATGGTAAATTATCAATTACAAAAAGTTTACGTAGCTTTCTTTTCTCTATACAAAAGTGTGCTTCACGGTAAATAATTCCATTATCTTTACTCTCTACCTACTTTTAAAAGTAAGGCCCTACAATTAAGGCTCGCACACAAGACAGTTCTTAAATACTGGCCATGGCCGGCTATAGCTCCGCTTGCTATAAAGCCCACATTTCTCCGGCTTAGGAAGCGCTGCTCAGCGCTAAGACAGCCAGATCTTCGCTTAGAGGCGACTATTAGTGAGCAAACAAATCTTATAGCTGGAAGGTTTTTATTTAACTTATAATTTTATATAACTTACAAGAACGCTGAAAAACTGAAATACGATGTCCAGCAATTTACTGAAAACGGAGTCAGTTGATTCGCGTAGGTACTTTATAATAATATAACAGTAACCCTGTAATCCTCTAAGGGTTAGGCAGAGGTGTACCTGTAGTACCTAAAACCACATTTCACGCAGTTATGTGTGTGTATGAATTGGGTGGATTTTAAAGTCAAAGTCAAAGTATTTTATTTGTTGAACATAGTTAATATGGTACATGGTATAAAATTTGCGTTGCATCACTATGTTTTGCCTTGCAAGGCGTACAAATTTGGCGTAAAAAACTACGAACTAAATAAAACTGTTTCAAACAAGTAACGTCGTAAACAAGACAGAATAACAAGTGGATCGGACATTTTATTTTATTTTATGCTTCTATCATCTAAAATCTCATTGATAGAGGCAAGGCAAGCCATTGCGGCGGGGTTTTTAAGGCATTGTTAAGCTTTGTGCAGACCAGCGCGACGCGACACCGGTTATTGTTATACCGTCAAGTTTTCTTAGAAATTCTATTGTTCTAGTCGTGTCGCGGCGCCGCGTCGCGCTGGTCTGCACGAAGCTTTATGATCAAGTTCAGTAAAGCGTAATGGCCGAGTATCACGTCAACTACTACTACGACTTAGTAATGCTCCAATTTCACATAAAACAAAACAAACTAAAAAATTTCGACTTCAGCGTCATATACCGGAAAATGGCCTGGACCGTATGATCCGCCTTAAGTCCCATGTAACAGGGGGCGAGCCTATTGCCATCAACCGGGCAGAGACAGACACTTTATCATAATATTTCCTACCAAATCAATAATATATTCTGACTAGCCCACGGCTTTGTACTACCGGGATTAAAACTACCCTATGTATTAATCCTGGTATACAATGGATTAATTCGTAATACATTGTTTTCATAAAACTCTATTGGTTTACCGCAAGCCAGTAACGCTCCCAGTCGGCATGATTTTTTCCGACATGTTCAACAATCATCGCCAGATTTCAGCGAGTTTACACAAAACCTTAATGAATACACACTTAAAACTTCCTCATGAATCACTGCGTCTATAAGTGAACCGTATGAAAATCCGTTCGGTAGTTTTTGAGTTTGTCGCTTTCAGACAGACAAACGCGGCGGGATTTTGTTTTATAATACGTAGTGATAGTGATTTTAGGTATTTCAGTCAGCCTCGCCTCACCTTTCTGACTGCCAAATGTTTTGACCATAGCATGAGCCAATCATAAACTTTTCTCTACTGTATTAAACCATATACAACGTTTTACGAAAACCCTGTCCAATCCGAAAAGGGCAAATAGGTACTGCAATAAAATTATCAAAAAGTAATAAAAAAACGTATTATTATTGATAATAAAAAAGTTATTGCTATTTAAAATTCAAGTTTTTAGTACCAAAATTATCCCAATTCCATTAAAAATGGGTAAATTTTAACAGGGGTCATAAGTTAAGACTTGTGGACACCCGCTAAACGACGGCCGCCCGCGCCCCATGTAATAACCCGGTAAAATTCCCCATTGAAAAAAACGAGGCGATTTTTTTTTTTTTTTTCCGGAATATTACACATATAGACTCTTCGTATGATTCTTAACAAAACCCCCACGGATCGGACAGGGTTTTTGTTACACGCCCTATAACTTTAACAAATGCGTGAACACAACTAATTTCTACAACTTGTTCCTTTTGATATCCCATAACTTTAGGGTATTAATGAGACCATCTCAAAGAATCAACTGCAGGCATATGAATTATTAGTTTTCTTTTTTTTTACGTTTCGCTTTTTTTCAAACAAAATAATTCAACAAAGTCACGATTATTTATAAATGTAAAACACCCTTACGTGAAATATAACAACGTCGCATTTTCTTAGCTTCAAATATGTTTGGTTTGAATGACTGGTACTTAGCAATGAAACTTAGATACAAATCGAGTCTAGTGTTATGTTATCTTTGGAAAAAGCTATATTTTGTAAAAGGTGATGTGTAGTTGACATTGGGCTGTTGTTACTTAGATAAATTACAAACTGACCTATTAAAACGCGAGAAATAAAAACATTTTTACAACAAAAAAAACACGCGACTTCTAAAAAACACTACAAAGCGAAAAAAAACAAAGTGGCAAATAACGAAAATACAAAACCAAAGACTTCCGAAATTTAAGTAATTTTTCACTTTGTAGACTCGTTTTAGAAGTCGGTTGTTTTTTTTTGTAAAATAGTTTTTATTTCTCGCTTTTTTACTTATCGCATATAACCTTAAAGTTATGGAAAATCGAAAGGAACACGTTGTATATAAGGGAACAAAGTAACATAATTATTTTGACAAATTAAGGTCACTGTTATAAGGGAAAATCACAAAGGGAAAACGTCAAGCGACACACATTATGATTGTTATCTTATTAGACAGTTACTCCAGAACTCGTAATACCAAGAAATTACTCGCGACCCGCCATTGTCGATTAACAATAATAATATAATATAATTATCTCTGATTATTTCTAGCCATAATAGTAAAGCCGATAATTATTATTTGAGCGAATAAACATTATTACGTGGAAATCTCATCTTAGTTGTTCGCGCAAGAGGTATTAGAAGAAAAAACGCCCAATTGGATTTCAAATGAAAACCAAAGAAAAAATACCTCGTCCTTTTATTAGACAACCCCGAAGCCCTGAATTTCATTAGGGTCTGGAATTTTGAAGGGTAAGTTAATACTACGCTTCTAGAAATTAATTATTAACACTATTTTAGATAAACAAAATTCCGATCATAATTTTGTAAACACCTTTCGAGCTAATCATTAATTATTTAGAGAAGAGAATTCATAACAGGATTTTCTAAGTAATTAATAAATAAGCAGAAACCGTACTTAGGTTTAAGCTTATTAAACTTGATTCACAAATTCTCGACGGCTAACAAATTTCTGAAGGCCGGTACTAAGCCGCCCGGTCCGCTCCGGTAATGACCTCTCGTGGGATAACATCTCACCAAGTAACCTTGTTGGGGCTTACGATTAGGACACCGAGGGATCTTGACCGCCGAATAATTGCTGACATAACTCAGACTAATGCACACTTGCGATTACCCCGACAAGATTGTGTTGAAGTTGCTCACTTGTAACACCCCCATAACATTGCTTGGCAGTGCGAAGTCACAAAACAACGTTATATCACCAAAGAGCACGCGACGATAATCGCGTGGTGTGTTACGTGTCTGTTCTCAGTTTTAGGTACTTAACTGAGCAGGGGCGGCAGTCTCGACATAGATAGCGATCGCTATATGACCGAATTCGGTCGCAAATTCCTAATGGCGTCCCTCGACGGTCAAAATTACTTGACAAGCACGAAAAAATCACGTGCTTGTGAAGCACGGCGCGCGCGTCCAGTGCCGCCATTAGTACTTTGCGACTGAATTCGGTCGTATAGCGATCGCTATCTATGTCGAGACTGCCGCCCCTGTTACAAAGATACATCGGTACTAATAATCGCGTTACGCGAGTAGCGATACACATCGCATTAGTGGGAACGCTTTTGCGTGCCGATTCTTAAAATAAAGGAATTTCTGGGAAATGCGTAACAAATTCAATTGGAGCAATAAAGGAAATGATGTACAGGGAAATGAATTTAGAATAAAAATAGGAGAAAAGAAAAAAAAAGTAAGTATTTGAAAATGGAATAAAACTGACGATCTTTGTAATTACGCACTACCACAGCTTTCGTAAAGCTCCCATAAAGCCCCAAAGAACGTTCTCTTGCATACTTTAATTCTTACTTTTATAGTCAAGTACAAACGAAAAGGAATTAGTATTTCTTTACTTTAACCAGTAGCCAAGTTGCTTTATAGGTCCAGTTTTTCTTTTAGATATTGATCGTTCTCTCCTCAACCACATTTATTTTAGGACACCGGATGTATCTTACCAAGAACAAAATATGTTGTGTCTCATTTGTTACTATCAATTAACTATGATCTTCCCTAACCAACCTACGTGTTAATAAACAAAGGCTATAATAAACCCCTGCCTATCACACTTGCGCGGGACAAAGCCCTTTCTAATATCAAGCCATAATAAAACTAAGCTGTGACATTCTGAACATCTGTTCCTACACGGCTGTCATTTACTTCCAATTAGTGCTGACCGGTAGTAAGCATTATCTTGCTTAACTTATGAAAGATTGTTAGTCTTTTTTCACAAAGAATGTTTGTTTTCCGACCTTAGCACGTTCAATGCCGGGAGCCCTCCTGGAGGGTTCACTTTGTCGGAAATGGGATGCGTCTTGGGCTGGGATGGATGAGTCTTCGCGGAGGGCTCATTTTAAATGTAGGTTTTTCTTAGCGAATACAGCATTCTAAACCGTGAAAATAAAATCTGATGTATATTTTAATAAGATTTATTAGTATATGCGTTGGTTTTCAAACCCAAGCATTTTATTTTTTGTTTTTGGTTTTCACGGTTACAAATATTCATTAAAAATTTACCTATAAGGTTGGAAACTACGTATAGCAGCAAGACTACAGCACTATTTTACTTTGTTTTATAACACGGTTTTAAACCTAATGCCGTCCGCGATGGTTAACTTTAGCGGAAACGTAATGCCGAACACCCTCCCGGAACGTTCATTTCCAATATGTATGGCGGCGTGGCTTATGAGTTCTATAAAATGTGGGTGGAGTTGAAAGTGTTAACTTATGAAAAATTGTTAGTCTTATTTGAAAAACTATGTTTGGTTTCCGCCCTTAATGCATTACGAGGTAAATGAACAGCACCGATTAAAAAGCAGATAAGTGAGGCATTACTATAAAATAAATATTCAAAAATATAACTAAACGGTATTTATTATTATAAGAATTACTAGTTACGACTTATGTAAGTAATAAATTCACTTACGTAGTTTCATATTGATATTATTATAATGGATTTCCAAGTGCAATTTCGTATCGACATTATTTTATTTTGATAACATTTCTTATTGAAATTGTAGCTATGAAATGTGTTGATAAATTGATAATTAGTTGAATAACTTTTATAAATAATTTTTCAACGGTGTGCTTCTACAGATTTTATTCTATTTATAATTCTTACTGTTGTCTATTATGAACTATAATTATTATAGAAAGTCTGTCGGACGCTACATGATTCGAGTCGATTCTTGGCATTGTTCTTTCTTTATTTCATAAAAATTACAACATTTTTACAGACATTACATTTACAACATACAGAAGAAGTGTCTTAAACTTAGGTCCCCTGGCTCCCAAACTAGGTTTATACCAGTGACTTGGGAATCAGTGTTTCACCATTATAAAAGTCGTTACTTAAGTCGTTGGTTATTATAAAATGTAGTGAACTGATTAAAACAGTTCCATATTATGTTTGTAAATTGTTAACATACATCAATATGTGATCGGTTGATTAAATGCCGATGAACTTGGGCTTAAAACTTCATACAAAAAAAAACAATTAAATAGTGAAGTACCGCATACCGCAGTACGTAAAGGATTAATCACTTGGTTAGATTTTAGGTACAAGTTTAACAGATGGACGTACATGATCAATACGGCTGCATTCGACATAGACCGGGAGCTTCCGAACCAATGAATGAGGACTCTGTCGTATTCAGGACTTGACCGCGGCTTGTGGTTATCGGATTTCAAGCCGATGAGTTCGGTTAGTTACTCCCCATTTTAGAAGATACCTGGTGGGACCATGTCTCGACCAGAAATGTGGCTTTCAATTGAGTTTTGGGGTTTCTTACTTCAGAAAATTGGTTTTAATTATTTTGTTACCTTTACTAACATTTAGTCGCATCGAACCGAAAAGGACGTTAATAGAAATGAATGGTTCGTATCAAAGTCGTAACATAGTTTGTGCCAATTCACTTGTTAAATTCCTACCTAGAGGCCGTTACAGGTACTTTTGAAACACAGATCAAAGGAATCGGGTAAAATCCTCACAAGCTTTTGAACTGGATTCGGTGTTTGTAACCGAAGGCCATTGGCGCTCCATTTATCGCACTTGTTGTTATAAACGACCTTTTGCCCTTCTCATGTATTTTTATTACCCGACTGACGAAGGCGGGTTGTGTTTTTCACGTGTTTCTAAGTCGTAATTCAAAATCTTCTTTAGATATTTTCACTACGCGAACTATTGGAGCGTGGAGTCGTTTCAAGTTTTTTCATGTTTTTTTGCGGCTTCTATCTGACCTTTCACATTTCTTTTTTCACAGCTGCGCTAAGAAAATATTTACAGCTCCTCAATTTTACAAAATAAAGTAGCGTTTTTTTTATCTTTTGTTGTGGAAACAAAATGGTATTAAGGGATATTAATGCGGGGGCGCCAGCGTGTTCTGCTTTGATTGTTTGTAGCAAACAATTGTGCTCGGCGTACTTTAGAGCTACATTATTTTAGGTACACAGAAACGATTAGATACTGTTTGGTGGGGGTGCAAACTCTGCTGAAAGAAAAATTATATACCGTGTTTTATGCAAATAAATGATTTATTCATTTATTTATTAATTAATATCAACGTGCGGTAGGGTGAAATTTGTTGTAAAACGCGCCTGTTACAAGTGAAATAAAATCTACAAGTACTGTTTATGAACCTAGTAATTTTAGCCGGCAACTATGTTTGCCGATATACACATAAGTATACAGAAAGTTTCGCTCATATTCTAATAGAAAAACGTAACGAAGCACTTTCGCACACTATCCTAAGCTGGGTCAAAGTAACGTACCCATTTCCGCATGCAATTCACGAAAGTTTGACAAATGAAGCGCGTTTTCCATTTCGGCATTAGTTTCCTCCAAATTATAGTTCCAGCGAGGCAAATTTTCGGCCAGCACATCCCCGAAAACTGCAATTTCGGTTCAAGCATTCACAAAACTATTCTCTTTATACTTACTTTGAACCGCCAAGCCGACGTGCACATGTGTCCAAGTAAGGACTAAATTTTGGATCAACTTAGGCACGTGCCGCCTCCCGAGATCCCAGTTCCTTTGATGTGTTTACTTTCTTTTTTGTCAAGGAGAAAAGAACGTTGCAGCCACGCTGTGCACTAATAAAGGACTTGTTTGTTAGGAACATGAAGACGTGTTTGTTTGTTAGACGGAAAATTTCATGCTCTTAGTAGGCATTATGAAAGGAAAATGCACTGGACTCGCGTGGTGGATTACAGCCCGCTTGCTCTCATAGACAGGCGGACTGAGACCCAGCAGTTGGAACCTTATAGGCTGATTACCTATGTACCATCAAAGAAGTTCATATCTAACCACTTTCAAAACAAAATCCCGTGAACACGATGACCACATCTGTTACCGGCCCGGTGTTATAGCCGCCGAGCGCTGCAAGCAAAAATAGTCCTTACAGTGTATAGATCTGAACTTCTTCGATGGTACATGGCGGTCCGGAACATGAGGCGAGTCGCTGCGCAGTAACGAATTCATGTGTCAGCGGGGGTGAGGAGTGCGGTACTGCGCAGCGAGTGGATAACTTCCGAACCGCCATTAAGTTCGAACTATATGATTGGACTACCTCGTAAAACTTGTGGTTGGCTGAGCATGGAGTCCTGGGCTTTTTCCCAGGACGGCCAAGGTATTATTGAAACCCAATAATACTTTGCCTGTCCCGGGAATCGAACCCAAGACCTCCATCAGGAAGAGAATCCATCAGGAATTCCTTAGTAGCATCCCGGAGTCTGAATTTTTTTTTTTTTTTTTTTTTTTTTATTGTACATTAATTATGAAATAAAACAAAATATAAACAGAAACATCACAAAAAAACTCAATAGCTTTGTCCGGATGTTGAAACACTTTTAAGCAAAAAAAAAACGGTTAAAACATAGTTTATAAAACATTGTGAGGTAAATTGTAATAAATAACTAAAAAAGTAAAAAAACGGCGACGGCGCGGGTCAGACAACCAGTCGATGATAATTACTAATTGAATGAAATTTAAACAGGATGATGCATTTTCAAAAAGAATCAAAGAATTTTTTATATTTTTTTTTTATAATTATTATTTGTTTTTTTCCGATAGATTTTTTGTTTGAACGTCATTAATTAGAGTAGGTATTAAATTAGCATTTTTTTCGTTCGTTTCCCATAATAGTTACCTGAGTAGTAAAAGTAATATATACATGGGTCGCTATAACCCCGCTTATATTTCAGTTCTAAATATAGGTACACTTCTGCCTTACCCTTTGAGGAATATCGGCTTAATGTTATGTTACGTATGATAAATTTATTGTCAAGTTCCATCCCAACAAATGCCAGACACAGGGAAGGCGGGGTTTTGGGGATGAAGTGAAATCTCAAGGCTTAGTACAGACCCGCCCTGTTGTGATGTTCTCTCTACAAAACGGTCATTGAACCGGAGAGGACAATGCGACTTATTGTTTCAATAATATGTAAACTGTCCTCACAATACCTATAAAGGGAAGACAGGGGTTCACGTACCTTCCTTATATAATGGCAGGTAATATTCCCTGAACGTAAATAAATCAGATTACTTCCATCACAAAAAAAAATTGGTATCATTTTTAACCGACTTCCAAAAAGGAGGAGGTTCTATGTTCGTAGCGTACCTATGTATGATTTTTTATTTATGTATTTCCGCCGATTTCTCAGTTTTTTTTTGTATGAAAGGGTACGCTCACAAGTTCATAATTTTTTTATCAACTTTGCTTGGATAGTTTTTGAGTTAGCTTCAATAATACGTATTTTTCCCACTTAGTATATGTGGATGATATGACAATAACTTCCTGTCACTGTTATTTACATAGCACTTAGTGGTATTCGAATTTGTGTGGGGTAGGTAACACAACTAAAAACTTTAAAAAAAAAAAATAAACAACTGACTTCAAAAAAAAAACACTACAAAGTGAAAAATAACTTTAATTTCGGAAGTCGGGGGCAAAAAACTAAAATTCAAAACCAAAGACACCGACTTCCGAAATTAAAGTAATTTTTTACTTTGTAGTGTTTTTTTTTGAAGTCGGTGGTTTTTTTATGTTAAAAAGTTTTTATAGAGCTAAGTTTTTGAATGCTTATTTTAAATAACATTACATAACATCACGCCTGTACTCCGCGATGGGTTAGGCAGAGGTGTAACTATGGTACACCCACATTTCTCTAGTTATATTTAAGTCCCATGTAATAGGGGGCGAGCCTATTGCCATCAACCGGGCACAAATCTACACTCTGGGCTGCTCCCGACCCGGGAATCGAACCCAAGACCTCATGCCCAGCAGTTGCGCTTGCGACCGCTAGACCAACGACTAAAATAAGTACTCTTTTTACTTAATTACAATTGAATCGAGGATTTCAAACGTATAATTGTTTAATAAATTGTTTTTACAAAAAATTGGACACCACCCTAATTATTTCCATAAGAACATTGTAAAATGAATACTCATCACGAAACATTAATTAATTACCAAAAAATACTTGGCAAGAGAAACACACAGTAACAAGCGCCTGTCTACATTAAGCTCACCGAGGCTTAATATGATATTAATTATTAAAGGAAAAAATGACAAAAATAAACATGAAAGATGTGTAATTACTTAGGCAAATTGAAATATAATTTTATTTGACCGGTTCAAAGGGAAGTTCAACATTAAAGTACCTAATAATATATTTATAAAGCGTACGAATTAATGTCCCTTTGGTAAAGCTGGATATTTATACTTTTGACTTAAACTTGATAAGTAAATACACAGTGCTCGGCCGTAATTATTGCACATCGAATTTTGGAAAAGGTGCTGTCGTGTCTACCAGTCGACACTTTGATACACAGACTTTGAGAAAGTCTATTTTTTAACCGACTTCCAAAAAGGAGTAAGTTCTATGTTCGTAGAGTATGTATGTTTTTTTTTTATGTATGTCCACCGATTTCTCCGTCAATTGTGGACCGATTTGAACATTCTTATTTTGTTTTAAGGGATATGCTTTCGAGGTGGTCCCATATACATTTTGCTTGGATTTTTTTTGAGTTAGTTTCAGTAATACTTATTTTTTCCACGTAGTCTATGTAGATGATATGATAAGTTCCTGTCACTGTTATTTACATTGCAGGTAGTAGTTTTCGAATTTGTTAAAAAAAAAACAACCGTCTTCCAAAAAAAACGCTACAAAGTGAAAAACAACTAAAATTTTGGAAATCGGTGGCAAAGAACGAAAATTTAAAACCAAAGACACCGACTTCCGAATTTAAAGTTATTTTCACTTGGTAATGCTTTTTTTGGAAGACGGTTGTTTTTTTTTTTGTTTAATGTAACGTTCGACGTGGCAACGCACGGGTAGTGGGTACTGTGCCTTATATATTTTATATTTTTTTCTGGATCTGACATACCATGCATTTCTGCCTGACAAAACAGTGACGAGCCTACGAAGTATGTACATTATGCAAACAATGTGTAATATACGTGTCAAAGGCTCGGCAGCATCTACCTAATATATAACGGAATGTAGGCTTTTATTGTCCTCACATTTACATAAGGCACATTGAATGACATCGTACGATCTTTTGATAAAAGTAAAAATCGTTTATATCAACATTAAAATTACAATATTGAGATAGCGTTGTACCCAAATTAGGCACAGCCTGTATCTTGGGCACCATTATAAATTTAAAACATTTATAAATAAAAATTATATTTACATATTTTTTTAGGAGCTCGTGGCTAAGTAATACCAGCCGCACGGGTCGGTCCATCAGGTTAAGCTACGCTTGCCGGGGTTGGTCCGTGGATGGGTGACCATCTTTACATACCGAGACTCCTCCGTGCCTCGGAAAGCACGTTAAGCCGTTGGTCCCGGCTGTCATTCGTGGATCTTTGACAGTCGTTACGGATCGTCAGAAGTCCGAAAGCACAACGACAACCAGTCTTACCAACGGGTAACGTGTTGCCCAGTAACTAAGTTGTGGAGGTCAGATGAGCAGTCGCTTCATGTAAAGTATTAGTATTCAGCTGCATCTGGTTAGACTAGAAGCCGACCTCAACATAGTTGGGAAAAGGTTGGGCAGATTGATTTAAATATTATTTAATAAAAAAAATATAATATTCCACTTACAAAGTTACAGTTTGAAATACGTTTCAATCTAGCGTTATTCGTAATCTATGTAAGCAAGTTCCTACTTTGAAAAAAACTCCTGGTAATCTAAAACGTAAAGGTATCAAAATCTGAAATATAAAGTATCATCAGACCGCGCCCTAGCAGAATACCAGAAAAGCGACACTTATTTTTAAATGTCGCAACACCGCTGAGCTATTTGGCCTTGTACAGGACTTTCTGCTTTCATTTTACTTTGTTTTTTATTTTATTGTTTATTTATGTATAGTTAGTTGTTTTATGATAAGTTTAATTTGTGTTCTACTGTGCGAGTTCCAATAAATACTTTATCTTTCTTTCAGACTCCTAGACTAAATAATACTCACTTATCATTGCAATATCAAAATATTTCATCTAACACTATTCTTTATTCTATTTCAGATAGCGGGCGACTAGAAAGGTCAGTATCACAAATCTTCTAACAGTCAAACACCGCAAGGTTCTAGGCTTTACTCCGTACCCCGGAACAGCAAACTGACCCTTTTTGATATATTCATGAGCGCCTTCAAAAATGTAGACTAAAACGTTCCTTAAGCTGCGCTTACATGGGTGATTTTTCCAGCAATTATTGCCTGGGAAATATTTTTCGGATGTACTGGAGCAATCTAGTTTAATTTGACAATATAACCTGTTGTCGCTCCATGAATTCTGTATTACATATATACACCGTGACATTTTAGTCGTCTTACAAAACTTCATGATGCAATGACTATAAAAAAATTCATTAAAAAAAAAAAGATACCCACCGTGACATCTTAATCGTCTTACAAAGGCCACTCGGTACTCGACATAAAATACCTCTAGAACCATTTTTTTTTTTTTAATATTTCGAAAAAAAAATGTTTTTTAGTCATTGGATACATGACTTGGGCTGTTTTTGTAAGACTACTAAAATGTCACAGTGTATTGGCAAGATTATTATACTCTTAACTACTCCCGCTTTAGCGGGACCACTGACAATAATAACATAGGTACATGTTGGTTGGTAAATTGCTTGTTATCGTGACGTGATATTAGACCAATATTGCTCGGTATTGAGAAATTGAAACTGCTCGTGTAAGCCCACCTTTAGTGTAGCTTTGAAACATGGAAACTCTCTCAAAAGGTCCTGGTTTTAATGAGATGAATACGCTTTATCCGGATAAGCCTTTCAGTCGCGTAGTGTCGAATGTTTCCCCATTCGTTCAAGTCAAGATATACTTTGTTGCTCGTTCTACGATATTTTCTAGTAATAAACTCAAACTCAAACTCAAAGCATTTATTTCAATTAAACCATTTACAGGCACTTTTGAATTGTCAAATAGTCGGTCTGTTAGGCAGAAAGTTGAAGCTAGTTGCCCAGTTCCAAAACGTAGATCTTCATGGAGAAGAACGGGCAAGAAACTCCACGGACACTCTTTTAAATATAGAAAATTACACAATCCTGGGTACATTATTCTTGTTGCTTCTATATGTGAGAACAATGTACAATAAAAAAATTAAAACAATTCAAAATATAACATTAAAAATAAGCCCTGGCAGATAAGAGATGACCAGTCACAACTGACGGCGCCCGTTCACGAACATGACGCGTGGATCAGCACCATCCAGCTCAACCATTTTGTAGGGAACCGAATATTGGTAACACGTTCTCATTTAAAGCACATGCAAGTACCTTTAAACGCCACCACAGTCTAAATTATAGGAATCTTAATTAAAGAATTATGGGTAAGTTATGAAACAGATGCTTCAACTTTTAAGGTCTCAGAATGGGAACTGATGAGCAAAAGAATGGTTTGAGTAATGAAAGATCTCGTTTCAATGTATCAGGTTACGCCACGCTCCTGCAAATACAAATCGAAATATCTATCGATACATCTATACAAAAATATCAAATTGAAATGTCTGTTTGTCAAAACAACAGCTTTTTACTAAATGCTTATGAAAGGATATACGGATAACAAAAAAAAACAATTTTATGTAATTTTTGTTAGTTTGTCTGTTTGTTCCGGCTAATCTCCGAACCGGCTGGACCGATTTTGACGGAACCTTCACTGCCAGACAGCTGATGTTATAAAGAGTAACTTACTTACTAATTTTATTTTAGAAAAAGAATTAGGGTCTAATCTATTTAATACAAAAACCAAATTAATTTTCCTTGATGGCTTATCCGACGGAATCGTGAAATCATTATCTACCCTCATTAATTTCGCCGGCCCCTGACTCCATAAATGAAATCTCGATTTTAGCTCTTGTTCAGTTTTTTTCATTCTCAAAATCTTTCAGGCTGGAAAAAGAAAGAAGAAAATTATATAGGTACTTATATCAATTAGCTTTTCCTTCGGAAAAAACGAAACGATTACGATTTTCTTTTATTTTTAGAACTTCGTTTTGTTAAACACATTTGTTATTCCCAAAAAGTTATTTCTTTTATCTTTTTTCTAAGTAGAACAAAAGTTATTCTTTTCGTCTGTGTTAGATACATTTCCCTGAACAAACACTGTTCTCGGTTTCTCCCTAAATTAACATTTCATTAACAATAAAGTTATAATTATGCGCAGTAGTAGAACGTGTAGGCCAAACTAAATCTCTCACCACTTCAGAAGTTAGTACATTAATCATGACTTGCTAAGGCACGGACGTAATTACACTTAGTACCAGGATTTTCATTGTTACCATAACATAGATACCTAATAACTTCTAACACAGTACCTAGTAGAATGGCATAAATGGAATACTCTTTTGCACGCCTCAGGCTAAGAACTCACAGAGCGATTTTGGCGCCCGCCGCGGTTGCGGGACCGCAATCACTCGTACTGTACGAACACGTAGTAGGTACATGGAAATTTAGATATTAAATTTCACGGCGTGGTTTATGCCTGCGGTTCGCGCGATTGTTTGCGGGGCCCGCTGCATCCGCCGCCGCGGCGGGCGCGGCTGAAAATCGCTCCGTGAGTGTGCGATTACAGTGGCGTGGGGCGGGCAGCGGGAGCGGGTGGCGGGTCAAGCGGAAAACGCACATTTCCATGGATGAACACAATAGCAGCGGGGCGATTGCGCGGTCCGGACGTACCTACCTCGTGCGATATTGGAAATAATAATAATAATGTCAGATTATTTGAAAGCTAGTGCTTATATAAAGTGGGACCTTTTTATTTTTCCAAAAGCAAATACCTGTCGATTCGAATGACTTGAATCACTAGAATTCCACAAAGGTGGCCGAGCCAATACGGAACTTATTAAATCTTCATTCGTCAGCGGCATGTCCGAACAAATCGAGCGCGAAACGCAAACTGACTTGCGTCCACCCGCCCCGCTCGTGACACCCGCTTGTCCCGCTGCGATTCCCGCTCACCCGCCCCGCCCGCACTTGGTGCACCTTAGTCAAAAACGATGTGTTTGCGTTACCCGCCAGCGGATTCCGCTGCCCGCCCCGCTGCGACTGTAATTTCACACTGAGTTCTTAGCCTGAGGCGTGCAAAAGAGTATTCCATTTTAGCCTCACAACTCTTCAGCGTCTAAGGCCCGTATTACAGAACAAAACTCAAGCGTTACGTATGACTCGTTTAAAGCCTTTTGATTGGTTGAAACTAGTTTTAAGTAATGCTTGAGTCTCGAGTGAGGTTCTGTAATACGGGCCTAAGAGTGCTCTACTCTCGATACGTCGCCTTGTCAAAAATCAACACAAAATCGTTTCTATACTCTCAATTATACATGGAATTCATATTAGCAGAGAAGTTAAAAAAATTGGAGACTTGACATTATAAGACTAATATATTTTTAGATAGATATACCTTAGTATACATAATAACAAAAAAGTTATTAAAAAATTTACGTGTAATGCTTTCTGTTTGTCTTCCTCTATAAGTTTCCTTTCATCCTTCGCATGAGCCCTATTAATTTTCGTTGTCAAACTCATAAGTCCGTTCCGTTCAAAAGATATTAACAAAAATCGATGAATTTTCAAATATACCTATAGATTTTTCGTCAACGTGTTTCTGTGAGGGATGCAGTTATGGATTTTTAAAATATTATGTACACCATACGAGTTACAAATTCACAGGGTGACACAATGGGCGGTCTTACCGCTAAAAGCGATTTAGTAGCTTAGTAGGACAAAGAAACTGTTCTAGACTCGGCAAGCATACTAAATTATGTGTTTTTAAACCACGCTGGTTCGAGCTTATGAAATTGCTTGAGAACTACTCGTATAACACCCGAATACTGAAACGCCACTCAAAACTTAAGCGTTACTTATGACTCGTTTAAAGCCTTTTGATTGGTTGAAACTAGTTTTAAGTAACGCTTAAGTTTTGAGTGGCGTTTCAGTATTCGGGTGTACCCTACCTACTAAAGGGTAGCTGTATATTTTATTTCCAGCGAGGTAATTGGGTAACAGCAATGGCTTTCATTTTGACAGTTCAACAACATTCATTGCGTTATTTAAATTGTTGAGCGGCAAATTTTTCGAACATAATGAAGCAACCTTTAAAATTATTCAGATTGTGAGAAAGTATGCTACGCAATTAGAGTGTTGGATTAACCATAAACACTATCAGTTGCATCGCCATTTATCTGCACTCCAAGCGTGCAGTGTACATAATGGTACCATTATATTATAATAAATTGGATTAAACCATTTTCTTATGAGGATACTGAGGCACTATTGCTACTTTGCAACACATAACTCACTCGCTTATATCAACACACTCACTCACAAACACACTCAAACCCACCCTCATCCCCATTTACATATACACATTCACCCGGATACTGTTATTATTATTACCTATTTACCTAAATTACATTTAATACTTACATACATACACATACACACACACACACACACACCCTCACATATTTAATATTTAATTTTTAAGTTTATTTTGTAAAATAACTTGCTGAGAAAGAGCGGAGTCTCCTAATACAGGCATTTTTTGCTTAGGGAGGCTCCAATCACTAATGTTTTGTTTTATTATGGTTGCGAAATAAACAATTTTTTTTTTTTTTTTTTTTTTTTTTTTTTTTTTTATATGTATTTAATTACATCACGAATAAAATACTGTAACTGCCACGATAAATCTGTTGCTTTTCACTCTGAACATGACTACATATAAAATTAATGAATCCTCGACATTCCATGGAATTACACCTTAACAGCAAGTATACGCACTTAATTACATTACTTACTCCAATATTAACTGAACCATACACACGTTCAAACGAGGCATGAAGTAAACATAAAATCTTTATGTGCTCGACAGTCACATACCTCCCATAAGTTGTACGTCATTTGCATAAAATAATTCCATTTCAAAGAAAATTACGTATGTAACCTCTTCCTCTGGGAGTATAACGTTTAGTGGAAAAGAGCTGAACTTTGGCTCGCTATTTTCAGAATCTTGCGTTGTAACATTTTCTGAGGGAAAATCATAGCGTTCACGAGAAAAACTAAAGCTTATTTTGAAAAACATTTAAAAGAGAAGACGTTGAGAAGAACATTTAAAACCATCTTCCACCTCTCCTAGGTAGAAGACGGTTTATTAGTAGATTAGTATGTGCTAACTTGTTACTTTACTTATTTTGTTAAACTGTGTTTTTGGAACGAAGTTCTTTAAATCGGCTTGTAAACTTTTAGAAAGCGTCACGCTAAAAAGTGGTAATTAGTGCGACTGTCTTCTTCTAATTCAAAGAGAAAGAAAGAGAGAGAGAGAACGCGAGTACACTGCATGCCGGAGAGAGAGAGAGAAAGAGTGTGAATTTTGTCAAAATTATAATCTAATCTCGGCGCCTGCAATTTTTTTTTCTAATTTTTCGTCATTGGCGTTGTTTTCATAGTTTAAGAGGGTGCTAAAGCCGATAGTCACTTCCTGTCTCCTTAAACATAATCATTTCATGTGGTTCCTTGCTCTTGTTTCATGTTTATAATTTAGTATATATCTATGTATATATATATTTATTTATATAGATTAGTTAATGCTTTATGTATATATGTATTTATTGTATAATATGTAAATGGTACACCACTGACTACCTGCAGTATTGTTTCTCGTTCTCCCTTTAATCTATACAAAAGTTGTCGCTTTTAGCGATAAGACCGCCCATTGTGTCACCCGTGTAAAGTTTCAAAATTTATATCTGTAAATTTTATGGTGTTCATAATAAAGAGTATTCTACCTATTTATCTATCTATATATAGTGACATTAAAATGTAAATCCTGCTGAGAACATTTTAAAATTTTTCGTCATGTGTATCATTTTCATAGATTTCGAGGGTGTTGAGGTCAAAATGTAAATCCAAAATGGTGGCTGCAAAATTTTTGTTTTTGTTTTAAATCATACGTAAGCAGGAAACTTCGTTCCTGACGGGGGTCCCCAACCGCACACATTTTTTCAAGCAAAATTACATTCAGTGATTTGGGTCTCTTTCTCTCCATCTTCAGAAAATGTAAGCTTACACAAAGTAAACTAATGAAACCAAAGATTTTTCTTAACGACTTCATAACTACCACGTTTAAAATGCTATCTTTTTCCTTCATTAAGAGCGTGCATTCTGAAAGTGGGTAACCCCGCAACTAGATGTCAAATATTTCGCTGTTTTGATTAATTTGCCAATATGACTGTATGGAAAAATGAAATATGGCTAACTAGTGAACTAAAATATTGATTATGAAATGAATAATTAATATCGTAGCACCGAATATTTAGTTTTAGATGTAAAAAAGTACTTGGAAACATTCCCAATGCCTTTTTTACACCTAAAACGGTTACAATATCAAATTCAGTGTTATAATTGCAATTCATTAATAATACTCTAGTTAGCGATATTTCAAATTTTAAAGAAATTAACCGAAACAGGTAAATATTTGACAGCTATTTGCGACGTTGCCAAATTTTAGAATGAACGCTCTTAAGCTAAGCTTAAGCAAGTATGCAAGCACTCTCTCTGCTCCAAGTGCGATCTGCGTCACTCGTCCAGGCCCTTTATTACAGAACTCCAATCGACCTCGCTAGACGTCTGTGGCTCGTAACAAACTTTAAAGTGCACTTCGCAGCAAATGTTACACTTGTACTAAAACTTTCATCCGTCCCGATACACTTTCCGCGGACGTGCAACTTTAGCGCCGAACAAATTATAAGAACATCGCAAACTTTACTGTTAATTGACGCTCGAACAGTTTGCTTTCAATTTATTCTTGTAGTTTGGTGTTTGAGGATACTATGAATAACACTGAATAGCGTACTGGAGTCTGGATTTGTGCCTGGTTAATGTCTATGGACTTGTGGCTGTTAAGGCGACGATAACCGACTTTTAATGATTTTATACTGAAGATTACGTCTAAACGAATAGCGTTAATGATTTGGAAAAAAATATATGTTAAATAAGAGCATTCTCTTAATAACTTATTATATGAACATTTTAGATAATATAAGTTAATATTACATAGTGAAATTAATTTGTATGGTTATATTTACCGCGGATAAAAAACTGAGAATCACGCAAAATCTATCAAGCATATTTTTCTGAAACTTTCACCATTTTAAAGATAATTTAATTATTGATTTTTTAGTATACCTACGTGTTTTATTAAAATACCTTTTATTTTATGTATAATACATTAATAATGCGTTTAATTTGAGACAGCGCTCCTTGACGGGCGCGTCCTATGGCTGGACGTACGAAGCGTTGCGTGAGCTCAGTACAGAACACGCAAGCTAACCAAGGACAATGGCATATATCTGCGTCTTTAACATAAGTGTCGTAATGTGGTTACCTACTTACCTATGCCTAACTTTTGTAATCGAAACTCGAAGTTCTCAAAACTCGAGAGCATCAATGATCAATCCTCTTTATACAATTTTTCTAAAATATCACGATTTACTAAAGGACGCGTAAAGTACGATTTTGTTTTCAAGCGTCCTCTCAACCGTTATTGAGTATCTATAATTATGACTAAGCTTCAATTGCCACTCACCAATTTGCAGTCGAAGCGACTCCGAATCCAGCAATTACCTTTGGACAAGTAGCCGTTTAGGTATTGGAAGCCCGAAGCCGGCTCTAACTAATTGGCTAAAGGCTAGGTTGCAGATGACACTAGTATTTCTAGAATCGAATGGATATTTCCAGGTGTTTCAGGAACCTATTGGTGTTAACCCAACATCGCTTCACGTTCCAAACAAACAATAAGCAATGGATCAAACGTTCGCTGCTATCCATCCATACAGGTTGAATAAATGACCTTTGGGAAACAGTCCAGTGTGCAGTTTACAACGATAGTTTAGCAACACGAACCTGTGTTCCAACTGTTGTTATCGAAACTCAAATTTTGCATGCAAGTGTTATCCCAACGTGATCCTTTAAAGCGAATGAAACTCTTTATTATGGATTGCTTGCAAAATGCAACAAAAAAAATGTTGAGGAGGGAGAGATCCTAAAAGTTGGCAACGTCGCAGATAGATGTCAAGTATTTCGCTGTTTTGATTAATTTGGTAATATTACTGTATGCAAATATGAAATGTCGCTAACTCTCGACCTAGAATATTAATAATGAATTGCAATAATCACACTAAATTTGATTTTGTAACCGTTTTAGCTGTAAAAAAGGCATTTAGAAAGTTTCCAAATACTTTTTTGACATCTAAAATTAAATATTCGGTGTTACGATATAATTATTGCACACTTTTAGAATAAACGCTCTTAATAGTTTGTAGGATGCAGGGGCTGTATTTGGAAACATAAATATCGATGAACGTGATATTTCACATTCATGGATGATATAAAAAACTCAAAAGGGTTGACCTTTTGTAACTGACATCCGTAGGATAACCCTTAATCCTATGTCAGAAAAACTTTTCGCAATTTTAGTGCAAAAACGACATTGGCACTCACGAACTTATGAAAACGAAGTATAAAATACTAGCTTGTGCCCGCGACTTTATCCGAAGAATCCATCCAAGAATAAGGCTATCCAATGCTAAAAGAATTTTACAAATCCGACTGGTAGTTTCGGAGATTACCTCCTACATACAAACAAACAAACAAACAAATTTTACCTCTTTATAATATTAGTATACGTTGTAAAAACAAAATGTATAAAATATTTTTTTTTTATAAATCTATTTCACATTTTCATTTCTCTGCGTGGCGAGCACTTTTCAGTTTTTCAGCGTTAACGAGCAGCAGGGCACTCAACGCCCGATTGTGTGTCGCCGGTTCACTACAAAACGGCAACCTTAAGCTCGCATTTGATTATTTTAAATTGTAACACTGTGGTATATAATAAAAACTAATTGCTTTATATAAAGGAGCCTCGGTTTACCTAGCCTATCTATCTAATATTAAGAAGTACCCTCGACGACCAAGACGGGGAGCGAAGCGTTTTAAATGTAAATTAAAACGTTACCTTACACAGGGCTTTTGTAATTCACTTTTCTTGCTTGAGCACGACTTTGAATCAGAAGGTTTATATAAACGCTGAAATTATGAAATCATTAAGATAGTAAATTACTTTTTAACTGAAGAAGTTACTGATAAAACATAATATAACATCACGCTTGCTTTTCCTAGACAGGTTAGGCAGAGCTGTACCTTTAGTGTATCATTTTGCCAGTTATGTTTAAGTCCCATGTGATATAGTTTTTTATACTGTTATTAATAACTCAAAGTTATTCAACCCAGTACATGCGAGTGCTCTTACTTTTTTCTCTGATGTTTCGAATGTATTAGCAAACAAATGGAAAGTGGTTCATGCCTGCTTCAACAAACAAACCTAGCGCTGAGTTGAAAATAGAAGCTATCGGTCGTTCGAACGTTTTGATTTAGTACGCAATCACATATTTATGATGTAAATAGTGGATCGAATCGGATTGGTGTATGGTATTAATGGTGAAGTGCGATTAGGCAGGCCACATTTGGCACATGCTTTTATAGCTGTGGTCGAGAACTGCTACACACTCTGTATGGGTTATTGGTTATGGTGAAGGTTTTTAATAAAGAGCTTTTAATTTTGACTTAAAATCTTCAGAATATTATGTCACAGACGACGAGACTATTATTTTTCCCCAAACGTTGAGAACTACGGATCTCTAAAAATATATAGATTAGCCCCAATCGTTGTTGTCGACAGTATTTTCTAAACATTGCCAAGAAAAAGTATAAACAAACAAGTGTCGTCTTTTATTTATTGACAAAATCTTCCGCAATACACTTGGACGGATGGCGAAACTGGAATTATGAGTCCTTGCGACAGCCTGTCAGAAACAGTATGCAAATCAGCCGTGTTTACTGTAAGTAATCCGTCTGAATTTGTTATTTTGAATAAGATTGATTATTAATTTCTGTCATCAATATTCTGCCTTTATAGCTCCCTAGAGCAATTTAAAATACATTATGCCATAAGTTTTGTACCTGCCGATAATGTTGTACAAACACCATTGGACGTTGAAAATCGACGATGTCGTTTAAAAGACATAACAGCAAAATGTTGGAATCAATTTCTGGTAAATTCTTGAATATAATAAGAGTTCCACGTTATGAAAACATTTACATAAGTAAATTTATTTACCTGAATTTCCATGTAACGTAGTTGAATATACATAAAGAAAAATTTTTTCTCGATGTCCCTTACTGACAAATTTACAGAAAAAGCAGCTGTGCGTCTTGACTCAACGCCAACGCCTACAAAACGTAAACCATTCACAACACTACATGATACTCACTTACATCATTTTCTTTCCTCATAATTTACTTGTCTACTGGATTTGATTTCATACAAGAAAATATGAATTTACTACTTACTCCGAATAACTAAAACATTCTTCTGTAATACACGGAAGTCCTTCTTTTGAATAATTAAATGAATATTTCATCAGATTTCCTGAAGGTTTTTTTTTTTTTCATTTCCATTTTCCATGCTAATCAAGGGATAAAAGATAAATAGTGTCGACGATGTTTGTAATTGTAGTTAGTAATCTGTGATTGTGGGTAGACAAATAATCGATCTCGTCAAGGGAACTTTATACCTATTGTAGTTAAGTATAGGTACTGTAAACGCCTGCCTAAAGCTTCGTGCAGACCAGCGCGACGCGACACCGGCTATTGTTACACCGTCAAGTTTTCTTAGAAATTGTATTGTTCGAGTCTCGTCGCGGCGTCGCGTCGCGCTGGTCTGCACGAAGCTTTATTTGGGTAGGTACCATAGATATCTAAAGCTGTACACGTTGGGCGAGCCCGTTCACCGACCGCGCTCGGCCAACGTACGCTTGGCCTTTTTGCATGTATTTGCCGTTTGATATGCGTAGAGTACCAATCATGCTTTAAAACGCCATTTCAAAACTATCGAAGCTTTTTTTCCCTGTTGTCGAGAACAATATGTGTCAATTGGAAAAAAATGCTACGCAGCACCCGCGCTTTTACCCGTCGCGTCCAATACTTGTCAATGTCGACCTTTATCAGTCCAATATTCAGCATTAGTCAATTATAAGCTTTATTGTTTCTCGTATTTATTTACGAGTAATCCGGAAAAAGAACATAATAATTCTCAAGCAAAGTATGTAAGAATTTACATAAGTTGAACCCAATAAAGCTAGGAAATGCAATAGCTGCCAGCGCTAACAGCGTGCTCCCGATACAGACAGTGCAGTCGTCTGCCGTGCCCGACGCAATCTGTCGCTGTCGACGACAGATGTGCCGTCGTTACCCTATGTTCCGGGTTACCCCGCCTTTCGAAAGCAGGGTTAACACGAAAAAGTTTTCTGTGAATTTCGACGTGCTTATGAAATGGTTGAATGTATCTGAAACTCCAATTACGTAATTTTCATAAATTCGACGTCTGTAATTCAGGGCAGGTTCCTATTATATTTTCCTATTTACCCAAGTGCAAATTGTGCATCACCATATTCCGGGAAGGAGTTTCATAGCGGTTTGAAGTTATACACATTTTACGTAAGTATCTAATCCTTGGACTTGCTATAGTACCATTCGCTAATGAAGGAGAAGAAGCAAAACAATTACGATGCAAACACATGCCTTTATGTCTCTGGCCTGAAAAACGGAGAAAAAGCTCGAAGTCTGAAAGTTATCGGAGGAACAGTTTGAAGTCTGAAAAGTTATCGGAGGAAAAGCACCGCCTTTAACTTTGTTCATCTTGTTAAAACTCTGCGATGCATGCTGCCTGGAGGCTGCAAACCAATCGCTCCACAGAGTACTACAGCATGCAATTAAATTGATTCGAACGAGCCGGCCAGCGCTGCAGCGCTGCACCGCTCGCAAAAGTGCTGTTAAAGCAATTGCTGTTTGCTACACTTCACACGCTAATAGGTTTTCATAACGAATTCTGGAGTATGAACAGACAAATGAGTAGGTATCTAACGACTGCTGTTGCTGTCTTAATGTTAATAACTAGCCTATTCCCGCGAAAGGACGCGGATATATATATTTTATTATTCGTTCTCTTTAGATCATGAGCTATCCGAATATCAAAAAATATTTGGGCTAGGTCTTAAGGGGGAGGCGTGAAAATTGATTCGCTGTTACAATGTATAAAAGATGTAACATGCTCTAACTGATAATTCCATGCACCTTTGTGAACCCTATTTCATGACTATTGAAGATAACATTTAAGCCCCAGTGACAACTCTTTCAAGCTTTGGTAGGTACTTTCATATAGCTGAACTAAAATTAGCTTCACGGGCAGCTACAGCCTTTTTCAGTTTTAAGTACCTACTCAAACCCTTAATTTTCAATGAAGTGGTCTGAACTTAATTTTTCTAATTCCTAAAGATGCGATAGAATACATCTTCAGACATCTTTTTAAGTGTAAATTCGTTTGTTTCCTCTATTATTTATTTTTGTGCTGTCATAAAAAAAACAAAAATTATTTATTTTTATGGCTCTTGCAACACAGTTTTATGACTAGCGCATGAGTCAGAGAATTCTATCTATTTTTTATCTGTCAATAAATATTTTTATTTTTTTTCCTACATTGTTAATAACAAAAAATTCTAGAAAGTTACAAATAGTATTATTAATAACAAATTAAATCTTCTTGCAACGCTGGCTACTAAGGGCGAATTTCATCAATGAAACTGAACGCGATCAAGGCATCTAAACCGCGTTCAAGAGTTGTCAGTGTCAATATTCCACAACAATAATGACACTGACAACTCTTGAACACGGTTTAAATGTGCTGATCGCGTTTAGTTTAATTAGAGGAATTCGCCTCAAGAAGGTAGCAGCCCTAATCACTAGCGACATTGTCCCTTAAACTGAAGCTAAAAGTTAGTTTCCTCAGAAACATGTGGTCTGCTTCCGCTGTTTACACGCACGAAGATGGCCGTCGTTGATTGCGTTACGTTAATTAATCGACGTTTGTTTACAGGATAACGTACTTGTTGTACTTCCGCGTTTGATCAGCTGCTGGTGTGTCAATGTTCGACAAACTGATGGATTAGATTATGAGTTCAGAATGGGTAACATTAATGAAAACTCGCACTATAAATCATTATATTCGGAAATACGAATTTCTGCCAGTCCTATGAAATTAATGAAGAGAGAATAACTCATGCAATGAGCCCCGATTCACTATCTAAGAAACATCTCCTATGCTTGAACAATATTTTAACATAAAACCACTAAAAGTACTGTCAGTTCTCAGTGGACTTAGCCTGAACTTAACATACGGAAAACTGAGAAAAGTCTCGAACAAAATTGAATATAATAAGGGAATAAGCTCTGAAACTGGGTGTGAAATATCGCAGTGAGCTTGACAGGCGTTGTCCACTCGACATAATCAATATTTTAGTTCACTAGTTAACCACATCTCATATTTCCATACAGTAATATTGCCAAATTAATCAAAACAGGTAAATATTTGACAGCTATTTGCGACGTTGCCAACTTTTAGGATAAGCGCTCTTAAGCCAAAATTACATTACGAAATTAGAGACATAAAATTATAGGGAGACTTTATCATACAAGTGTGCGGGCGGCGCGGTGGGACCGCTTGAGCCATGGGACTGTCACCATCGAAAAACTCGCCCTATAATTTTATGTCAATAAATGAATTTCGTAATGCAATTTTAGCTTTATCGCAATCAGCAATATAGATAGTTAGATAGTAGGACTATAGGTAGGTAAGAGACTTTCTGTGCAATTCACTCAACAGCTTATTATAAAGGTCACAGTCCCCACGATTAAGTTATATTAAATACAAGTAGGTACCTATTGAAGTTTTGATTAAACAAAGCTTAGCAATATATTAAGAGCCCCAAAGTTACGGAACCAGATAGGTACCTAAAGGTTACAAATTCTGACACAAGTCAAACAAAGTACCTAGTTATGAACGTTCGGCTTCCTCAAACTTTAATATCTTCTACGGAATGAGATGAGAGATCCTTTCTTGCGTAAGACAGAACCCATCATAATTCAAGGTAAAGGTGCCTATCCAAATATGTATGATAGTAGTTCAAATTTATACTATAGATACCTACCTACTCTATTTCAACTTATATTATTTACTAGCGACCCGCTTATGCTTCGTGCGGTTGTTACGATTTGACAAAACATCTAGATTTCTTGGTTATATGTAACTTTAATGTTAACAACGTATTACACATAAACCTTCCGGAATAAATTCTCTAAACGATGGTGAAAACCTCATCAAAATCTGTTGCGTGGTTTAGAAAAACAACGCAGAAATACAGACAAACACGAAAAGCGACTTTGTTTTATAATACGCAAAGATTTAAATCGTAGATTGGCCCTGCCATGCCGCGTCAAAAGATGGTCGCCTTCTTGTTTTGGTTTAAAACCGTTTTATAAAACTGTAAAACGAAGTAAAATAGTGTTTTCAGGGGACTTGTTTAGCTATACGTAGTTTCCAACCATTAAATATTTTGTGAATATTTGTTACCATGAATAAATTGAAAAAAAAAAAAAAAAAAAAATTAAGTACATTTATTATATAGGTACATACTTACATCAGAATTATATTCACGGTTTATAATGCTGTATTCGCTAAGAAAAACCTACATTTAAAGTGAGCCTTCCGAGAGGGATCCCGACATCCCATATGCGATTGGTGAACCCTCCAGGAGGGCTCCCGGCACTGAACGTATTAAAATATCAGTTTAGAAATCAATTTTTTTGTGTAAATTTCACAGACATGATAATATCGATATCTCAACATGATAAAACAGGTTTTATCAACTCACACTTCCACTAACAGCGGTAATTGACCCAAAAACAAACTTTTTTTTTTGTCGTGTTTAATCCAATCCAATACGGTAAGTATTGGATTGGATTCAGTCATCAGTCTGCGGAGTTTCGCTGGCTAATCAAATTTGAACCTGTATATTTAAGGATTACCAAAGAGGGATACAATATTACAATTATCTTCTACAAAATTAAAACGTGTACAGTACTTGTATTCATTATCCTGTAATGCTCACTCAATTACCGGTAACACATTATCGAGAACACGCATGCGCTGTATACATAATTAACTTAAGAATACATAAACAAAAAATTTACATGATATTATTAAATTAAAAATTAATATGACATGAATACAACACAATAAAACCCTGCATTAACTTGATTTTCAAGCATGTTATGTCAGAATGAATGAATGTTTAAAATGGAATATAAAATTAAGTTAAAACTTGAAGTAGGACAAATTAAATTTAAAAGTCGAATTGTCACTCTTTTTGAATAACCGACTCTTTGACAATTTAACAGACTTTACTTGGTTTCATTGAAATAAATGCTTTTAGTTTGAGTTCGAATTGTAATTATCCAGTTATCTTCGAAGCATCGTGTTTTGGGAGTGTCTCTAAACAAAGATGAATGCTGAGCAAGAATTCAAAACGTAGATACTTACGTCTACATATCAAGCATTTTTTAAATTAAAACTAGAATAAACGACACAAAGTTCTGTGTGTCAGCTTAAAATAACTGCTCAGAACAAACTGAGAACTCTTTTTCAACGACCATCGACAAATCTCGTGAGCCTGCTGACCGCACCGAGTTGAATCTCAAAGTATACATACAGGAAGGCAAAGCCTCGGATCCCTCACACCACACGACTTTACCCCAAGTGCAAAGCGAAATAAAATTCCCACCGCAAAGATTTACGAGCTGTTAACAGAAAACCTTGTACTCATTTCATATTCAGAGACTCGGACTTTAATTAGTCTCCCTTCACGTAACAGATTCCACGAAATCTTTTCGGTTACCTAACAAAATATGTACCAATTGTGTTTATTCATGAATAGATTGTTTTTTTTTTTCACCCTGAGAGATGGGCAAAGATCGTCACTCACTGGACGCATTAGGGAAGACATCGCCGTCGAGGTAGACCGAGGCGAAGGTGGTGTGACGATCTAATTATGTTTGCGGGTCAACATGGCTAGAAATCGCATAAAACAGAGATTTGAAAGGAAAAAGGGGAGGCCCTTGCCCAGAAGACGGACAAATTATAGGCTAACAAAAAAATAAGACGTTTTTATGAAAAGTAATGAATCAACACATGCTTCATTTGCTAAAAATCTGCAATTTACACGTTGTTTTAACAATTGCTTAAATAGCAGCAATAAATATCTGGGGGCGCGTGAAATTTTTGATGTAAGCAGCATTCGTTGGCTCTGGAGTGGGCTGGTTTAATGGACCATTTGGTCGGGAATGACCGCATTTGGCAACCGAGCAAAACTGAATCACGCGGCGCTCGTCGTGGCCTGATAAACTTTCGTCTACTGCCCTTTTTTTGCATGTGCACAGAAAATAAATTGGACTACTTATGAAGTTAAGTTAAGGGTTTCCGATTAAGTAAATAGATCAAGTAGGTTTAGCTGTACTTACCTAATACCAACCCTAAACGTATATATAGCATAACATACAAACAAGGAGTAATCACGTTCAGTGCCGGGAGCCCTCCTGGAGGGTTCACTTAGTCGCATATGGGATGCTGGGATGCGGGCTCACTTTAAATGTAGGGTTTTTTTAGCGAATACAACATTATAAACCGTTAAATAAATCTGATGTATATTTTAACAATATTTATTAGTATAAACGTTGGTTTTAAAATCGAAGTACATTTTTTTTTTTGTCACGGTTACAAATACAGTCAAAACCGTTTATAACGACTTTGAAGGGACCGTCGGATTACGGTTGTTATAACCGATAGTCGTTATAACCAAACACTTATGTTAAGTAAACAGAAATGCTAGGTCCTCAAAATTTCGTCGTTACCGGTACGTCGTTTAAAGCGAAGTCGTTATAAACGGTTTTCACTGTATTCACAAAAAAAATAAAAGGTTGGAAACTACGTATATGTATGACAATAAGGGAGGGTTCACTTCCAATATGTATGGCAGCATGGCGTATGAGTTCTGTGAAAAGTGTGTGGAGTCGAAAGTGTTTAAACACAGATAAAACACTCAGATAAAATATAATGGAAGTGATCAATTATTAATTTGGAAAAAAAATACCGGTTACGACTTACAACGTAATATTTGTGAAACTGAAAAGAGCCAACTTAAACCTATTATTTATTTATTCGGCAACAGGGGGAAATGTACTCGAAACTCGGCTCCTTTTTAAAGGCATTGCAATACGAAACAGCCGCCTTCCGACTGCAAATAACGAAGTTCTTTTCACTTTAATTGACTTTAGCATAAAGTTTTGTACAGCTCTCGAATCTATAAGTTGGACAAAACGAATGGCACATTTTACCTTTAAAAATATATTGGGCAAGCTTAAACTATTTGAGTTTAATTTTAGTTTGGTACCTACTGCTGACAATTTCGTTAGAGAAAAATATGTAACTCGACTATACATTCGCGCAAAAATGTCTTCTGTCTTCAGTTGAAAATACGGATGTAAAAAGCAAATTGTAGAGTGATAAACAGACGGCGTTTTTTTACGTGGCGTATACGCGCGTGAACGCCGTGTGAATAGTCCCTAAAGAACGTAAAACCCAAGTAGATAGGTACTTAGACGAATTGATTATGGAGAGGGTTAAGTATCTACTTTATCTTATGTAGTTTGTAGATCATATTTATTTACTTATTATTTATATATACTTACTTTATTGTACACCAGAAAATACATAGCAAAAAAAAAAATACACTACAAAACCTACAATGGGCAGCCTTATCGCTTTCTGCGATCTCTTCCAGGCAACCTTGGAATGGACAGTGATTGCGTTATTTATTACGAGTATGAGAACAATAAAAGCAGTGTAAACATAAATCCAAAGCGTTGTGTAACTTTTGAGTTGCAATTCTGTAACTTTATTACAACGTGTGGCATAACTTCAAAGCTATGCGACTGCAAGGGAAGTGAGCACTTACACAGAGAATACTTTACTAATATAACAAATTACAAAGTTGCGCCAGCATGTGTTAGCAAAGTAGTGGCTTCAGTTATTCCTACTGTGAATGAACAGAACAGATTATGGGAAGTAGGATACTGTCAGAATGTGTCGCTTTGTCGTGTAAATTCAAATTCAAATTCATTTATTTGCAAAAACACGTGTAGATAATTTACATTGTATGCTCATTATAAGTGTAATATGGCCGTTTGAGTCTGACGGACCACTAAGTAAAATAGACCCCATTTACTTGGTTCAAACAAATAAGGGTTTTATTTACAAACTTTACTTAAGGGGACTACAGGACCTAAACGTCCCTAAACGCAAGTTTTATAATGCGTAAAAGAATATGATCCACTGCAGTAAACAAAATCAGAAAAATATATGATATTCTTCAGGATATATGCTAGTAGGATAGTGTGTTGAAAACATAATACAACTAATTTGATACGATAGAAAAAAATCATGAAGATACCTCTAAAAATTTCTTTTAACGATTAAAAACCATATTAATTTACATGCAATCATTCTGATTTTTTGTCAGATTATTCTACAAGCTACATATTAGCATAATAGTGTTTTAATTTTCCAGTCCAATCAATAGATTTTTTGTAAATCGCTAACTGCTTCATATTTTGCAAGAAATTACCTGCGTCGTGTCATCGCGCTTCTCTTTCATTTCTATGCAGTCCGACAGTGACCGCGCTTTAGCTGTTGTAAGCCTCTTAAAGTTTAGTAATGATTAGCGACTATTTAACCATACATTTTTGACGTTTGAACGTCACTTACTTTAAGCAACGTTTATAAATAAACCACTATGTGTGGAAACGAAACGTAACCAAAGAGACTAGAGAGTAAACCATCTTGTCTTTCGTATTAAATGGATATTGTTCTGGTTAGTAAAGCTTTGAAGTCTTTGAACGGTGGCACATAATCAGCCTATAATGTTCCGACTGCAGACTACCTCTTTTCGCGAGGGAGTGGGCTGTAATCTAGCACGCAGACCCAGTGCGGGTTGGTAGATGTCACATGTCTTCGTATTTTTTCATGCCGACATGCCTGTTTCCTCACGGTCTTTTCCTTCACCGTTTTTTGAGCACTGGGCCACCACTGCTCTACTGGGCCACCACTGCTCTCCACTGAGCCACCACGGCACCGGTGGCACGATTACGCGAAATCAGACTGGCAAAATCTGAGTAGCCAATTTAGTTCGAACCAAATCGATTACGAGCAAAGAATATCAATATTCTTGGCAATAAATTGGTAAAAAAAAATATGATATCAATTCCGATTTAAAATCAATAAACGTAAATTAAAAAGACAGAACTGTAACGCGTCAGATTTTCTTTTGTTTTTGAATCAAGAGACTACCCGACTGGTTCCGAGCAGTAATAAAGCAAAAATAAAAATCCAATTATTCTGAAAACAATGAGACGCCCTGTCGCAATCGTTTCTAAACATTTTCCGAGTCATTCGTTTTAATCTAAATGCCGGATGTTCTATTGATTTTCCAATTTTTACCTTGTTAGGTTTATTACACAAAAATAAAGTTAGATACCTACGCTTTATTTCCGCTTAAAATCAGGAAGTGGTTTTCGAATTCACCGTTCACCGGACGTTAAATTGAAACCGCAATGGGACATACTGTGTGCCATCAGTTACATTTGTGCCAATATGACGTCATAGGTAATTACTTAGGTATTGCAAAATGGGCTGAATATTTCACTAATGTCAAACTATAGCTATACACTCCTTTCTTCGCATTCGTAGATTACGAAAAAGCTTTTGATAGCATAGAGCACGCCGACCATTCAGGTGCGGCTCCATTCTTTAACGGGCCCAATTCAGATCAAAAGAGGTGTTTAGGGAACCATTTCACCCAAGTTATTTATTTCAGTCCATATAGAAGATGTTATAAAGACGCTTGATTGGGACAAAATTGGGGTAAACATCAACGGGGTCTACTAGACACACCTGCGATTCTCTGATAATTATTAAATCCCATGAAATGTAAAATCTCGAATCGATACTGCAAAATCTGCATAATTATTCTCTAAAGTAAGATGAACATGCCCACCATGATGAACACCAAGGTGGTGACCAACATCACCAGCGGCGTGCTACCAACTGTGCAATTGGTGGCAGGCCGCTGAAGTACGCACGTCTGGGACATGGTTATTTTTTTGGAAGAGACTACCATTCTATGGAAGTCTCGAGACCGTCGTACCATGACATATGAGGCCGAAACATTGACGCTCACTAAAGACACTGTGTACAAAGTCCAAATTGCACAAAGGGCTATAGAGCGCGCAATGTTAGGCCTGTCACTGAAAGACCGAGTCCGTAACTCAGAGATCCGAAGTAGGACTAAGGTTCAAAACATAGGATTATGGGTATTAGTTTTAAAATGGAAGTGGGGAGGACACTTGGCGAGACGTGGTGATGGCAGGTGGAGCAGAGCCCTATCGGAATGGTTATCGAGAAACGGTACAAGGAGCGTTAGCGCAGACCAATGTGCGGGTGGGTTAACGACCTACAGAGGATTGCAGGGAAGTCCTGGGTGAGACTCAAACAGAAAAGGGAAGCATGACACAAAAAGTAAGAGGCCTACACTCAGCAGTGGGTGTAACCAAGGCAAGCCAAGGCAAGACTGCCAATGATGATGATGATAGCTATAAGGTAACATTCAAGAGCCAAGGATTTGCCAAGGAGTTGAAGACGCCTGTGACCTGCAGTGGAACTTGCAGAACTAATTTATTGAAGCTGACGTAAATACTAAGCGTACTTTTGGTGGTAGGTGGTGGTGGTAAGTACCTAGGTGGACGAATGCAGGCAGAATATCCAGGTAGGTAGGTATTATAAAATTAATGATTAATTCAAATTACACAATATGGAATTTGCCCCCAGCTACCTACTTGGGAAATTCGTCAAACCACAAACATGAGTCACTAACTAAACCAATATTTTTAAGTCAGACCTAAACTGACTTTCAAACTTTTGTTATACCAATAATATCTTGACTCTACTGTTTTTTAAAGATAAATAAAGATTTATGATTGTAATTAGGTACGTTTATTACTCATATAATGTCAGGTTATCCTCACCGCAACCTAACAGACTGTCAGGACAGTGCGCCAGTTTTCGCGGGGTAATTGCGTAACACACTAACAGTAGCAATGGCTTTCATTTTGACAGTTCAACAACTTTCATTGCGTTATTTATGTTGTTGAGCTGACAATTATTCGAACATAATGAAGCAATGGATTAGCAATATCCTTCAAATCGTTTAAATTGTGATTTATAGTGTGTTATCATGGTATCATGTACCAGCTATCAGCGGGTAGGCCAAGCTATGCAAACTCTCGTTCCCATAAATTATATTTCAAAAATAATCTATTCCCAAAATATTCTATTCCCAAATAATTTATTTCAAAAATATTCTATTCCCAAATAATCTATTCCAAAAATATTCTATTCCCAAATAATCTATGCCCAAAATATGATATTCTCAAAGCATTATAATCTCTAAATCACCTCTTTGTAAATTAATTTATCCAAATAAAAAAAATGGCCAAGTGCGAGTCGAACTCGCACACGAAGGGTTCCGTACCACCGTGGCATGCCGCACAAAGCCGTACAAAGGCTCGCAAAGGAAATGCAGGCGCAAAAGCCGGGGGGTACGTGCCGCGCGGCAAAAGCCGGCGGCCATGCCGCCGGCATTGTGTGTAGGAGCCATTAGGTACCTAAGATTCTTTTAGCACTAAAAAGAACATCACATTCGTTATCGATTCTATAAATCCATTCATCCTCCCAGTTTCACTAAAAGCTTAGGTACCTACATACAAGTGAGTAACTCGGAGATTTCCTCTTTGAGATACACATTCATTCCGAATACTTTTGATTCCAAAGTGGGAAATGTTTTTCATCCACATTCAACCTGATCCCGAATACCGGTAGGTCAGATACGACTGCTGCTAGTGATAAAAGTCTACGAGATATTTTACTAAGGGTTTTGTTTATAAACGTTGCTTAAAGTTAAGTAATGATTACAGCCCCAGATCTAAAAAAACTGCCGGTTTGTCGCCCCCGGAAGTTGGCGTCCAGGGCACATGCCCCGGTTTGCCTCCTAGATCTGGGGCTTGTTAGTGACTATTTTTAACCCTACACGACCACGATACCTCGTGGTAAGACTGGTTGTCACTTTGTCAGACTTTCGGTCTTCTCTACGGACTACTGTCTCCCACTACGTCGGACCGACTTCGACAAGCATGTCTGCGGCTGTTATTATTTAACAACGAGCCCTCTTAGATAGGTATGTACCATGTTATGTAGGTACCTATTTTCATAATTTGCGTTCCGTTCCTCCTTTATAAAATGTTTTTATAAATCTTAGGTACGTTACCTAGGTAGATAGGTACCTACCTACTTTGTTTCTGTAAACATAGGTTCAATTTTATTACGTAGGTACTTAGGTAACTATTTTTATTTTAACCCTTTGCTCATTGAATTGAAAAAGCAAATTCGCTGACTTCATGGTCAAACTTGAAACGCTTTAACTTTTTCAAAGCGTGTTCTCCCGACCTTTTTTCCGTAAGCGAGGTTTGGCTGAATCAAACGTACCTAATAAAAATTATTTATCTACTTACCTACAATAAAATACTTACCGAATTTCCAATTTTTTTGCCATGAATCTAGAACCTAGGTAAAATCAAATTAAAGTTACCTGGTTAGGTAATGTAGGTAGTTAGAGAAGCCAAAACTGAAGCAAAATACCTAAAGGCATTCCAAAGAGCAAAGAGATCTATGATACCTATAGGTACCTACTTATTATTTCAATGTTTTTGCCTAAAATCAACAAACATATGGACGGGAGTACCTACCTAAAGGTTCGTAAACGTCACAATTCAGTCTGTCCACATCCACAGAAGACCATTAGTACTCCTTGGATCATCTCTTCGAGTTTTAGATTCTAGAACACGTCGCCGGTTTTCTCGCTTTTATTCAACCTTCATTAGGTAGATCATGATTGACTGAAGTACCTACCTATATGTAGGAAAATATAACAAGGTTGTTGTATCAAGTATTGTACCTAGCAGCAGTCCGGTAAAGGCAAAAAAAAAAAGAAAGATAAAGTTCTCCATGCCATGTCGTAAACTTTAAACAACGCCATCTCTCTGATCTCTCCGCAACTATGAGCAACTTTATGAAACAACGACACAAGTTCTTTCTCTCTGGAAACCTGTTTTGCCATTGGTTGGTAATACAATGAAGCGGATTGTGCCGCAGATAAAACATTAAGCTAACATGCTATTGGCCTTAAATTGAGGTGTTTTTAAAGAACCAATGAATGGTCACAATATTTAAGTCAAATTGCCACGTAAACGAGAACAGGGTGTAACGAAAAACAAATTCTTTGTGATCTGTCAAACAGATGACTGTTCAATCGGTATATCCGCCTTGAAATAATTATTTTAAAGTGATACAAGTAAGTAGAAGTCTTTGTTTAATGTAATAACAGGTTGTTTGTAAATGTAATTGTGATATTTGTATAAGTTTATCTATGAATAAGTCAATATTCTCATTGAATAATACTCGAAACACGCTCCACAAATTGACGTCATTGGTTTGATTTCCATCACAAAACCAAAAGATTTTACAATATATTACACTATTGCCGCAATTTCCTACAATATAATTCCCTAAGCAATAGCACTCAATACTTACCGGTGCTGAGACCAGCACATTAAAATGTTTTATAACTTTAGTCTGTCTAACGAAAACAGGTATTCCTACGTTGAATTTTGTATTTCCATTGTAATGTTATTGTATTTGAACACAATAGAAAGTGATTTAGAATACTATTAGTCCAGTTTTCTTTAAAATCTGCCATAAAGCGCCACATGTATACCCCTCGCACATTGGACAATTAGGTTTCAACTATGCTTAATTAGGGGCTATTACGAATATGTGTCAGCGCCTTGCAGTGTACGACGCCCTAAATCGTACAAGCCAGTATTAATAATAATGAGAACAGTATTCGCGTGAACATAGATATTATCACATAATATGTGCATACTCCCTACTTTTCTAGATAACAATGATAAGATAGTGTGTTGTCAGTACTTTATGTTTCAATCCGTCCTTATAACCTGTGTTGACTTAATTTAATAATCTTTGAAATTGTTTTAGGTGAGGGGTCCCACAATGACGACCCAAGTACAAGCTCTGTACGACTTCTCAGGGGAGCCCAATACCACAGAGATGTCAATAGCCTGCGGAGAAGTATTAACATTAATTAATACAGAAATTGGTGAAGGCTGGTGGGAAGGAAAGAAGGCCAGTGGAGAGACTGGTTTATTTCCGGCTGCTTATGTTCGTAAACTAGCACCTGAAGAATCAGTTCAGACTAAAGTAGCACCTGCAGCGCCCCGGTATGACCAAGCAAATGATGACTGGGGTGACCAACAGTTTAGTGCCGGTGACAGTAACTTTCAAAGAGGTGCTTCACATGAAGAGGGCTGGGATGACGATTGGGATGATGACACATACTCTGAAATAGGACCCGTCCCACAACAAAGTAAACCTCAATATAATCAGCAGCTAACCCCCTTACCAGGGATGCCTATTAGTGACTTTAACCATCAGAATGAAGAAACAGCTTCTAACTATGGGTCATCAGTGGGAACTGTCAGAAAGAGTAAGTTTGCACCATCATCTAAAGTGAGTGGTGAGAGTTACTTACTTGCAACATTAAATGTTGAAGTAGCAGATTCTGAAAAAGTTTACATAGTTCAAGAAGAAGACAGATATGAATGGTGGCCAATAACACAGCCATACAATGTCACTGTGGCATCTCCAAAGAAAGAATCCAAATTCAAAGGTATCAAAAGTTTCATTGCTTATCAGTTAACACCATCTTTTAACAATATTCAGGTTTCTAGAAGATACAAGCATTTTGATTGGCTGCATGAAAGATTACAAGAAAAATTTACACTCATTCCAATCCCACCATTGCCAGATAAACAAATCTCTGGCAGGTATGATGAACAACTAATAGAGCGCAGAAGAGTACAGCTTCAAGAATTTGTAGACTGGATGTGCAGACACCCAGTACTATCCAAAAGTGAAGTGTGGCAACATTTCCTCACTTGTACTGATGAGAAAAGGTGGAAAGCTGGTAAACGGCAAGCTGAAAGAGATGCCTTATTAGGTCTTAATTATTGCATATCAATAGTAGTACCTGAGAAAGCTTTATTACAGTCTCAAGTGGACCACATAACTGAACAATGCCATATGTTCATCAACAGCATGGACACTTCAGTAAAGTCTGTCTCTAGCATGTGTGTTGCACACACCAAGAAACTCCAGACCGCGTACAGAGCTGACTGTCAGAAAGTTGGTGAATCATTCTGCAGCCTCGCTGCTTCACTAAGTTTGGATGAAGGATCACTAGCATCCACATCAAAACTAACCACAGCAGTCAAAATGACTGGCAGCGCATACATTGACATAGGAAGAATGTATGGAGACCAACCAACTTATGATTGGGAGCCTCTAGGTGATAAATTCCATTTATATAAGGGAGTTGTTGGAGGCTTCCCTGATGTACTAGGTACCCACAAGAGTGCAGTGCAGAAGAAACGGGAATGTGAGAGACTGACTGCTGAAAATAAGATGGAAATAGCACAACTAAATGAAGTACTGCGGAGAACCGATGTTATATCGTATGCACTTCTTGCCGAAATTAATCACTTCAAAGCCGAGAGAACAAAAGACCTGAATGCAACAATGCAAAAATTCTTAAGGCAGCAAGTAACGTTTTACAAAAGAGTAGTGGAGAAGTTAGAAACTACTCTCAAATATTATGACGAATAAGGACATATTGAGCCAAGAATTTGATAATTAACTAATAGCTTATAACTAGGTCCATCACAGAACCCTTCATTGTTTTATAAATTTAGTGTTACATAGTGCCAGGGTACGCTTTATACAATTTGATAATGGGCAGGGTTGTGATAACTACTTCTCATTGATAATAATACCAAGTTGTCCAGAACATAAGCAAGCTACATCGACATAAATAATGAGTAAGAATTTAGGCGCATTTATTTATCAGTCCTGATTAAAATGTTTAAAAGTACTAATAAATATAATAATCAAACAAAAACTTGAGTAATCACCTAAAATATATTTATACATTATTTTATTAGGGAGTGGCCACACCGTATCCGCGCGACACATCGTCTTAGTATCAGGCAATAATAGAACTGGTAAAATACTAAACCTGGTACCAATGGACCGTGTGACTAATATAAACAGTAATATAAGCTGTAATAATATTTTCAGTAGTTGTCACTGGACGGTGTGGTCCCTACTATACTTTCTACTTTTCTAATCTAAATCATAAGAATAAAGCTATTTATTTATGATAATCAATTATGTATTCATGTAATCCCAAGGATTATAAGGCAGTATTGAAATAAGGTTGCATAGAATGAATTTACATTGTGATGAAATAAATTAAGGACTGAATGAACTGTAATAATGTTGATCGTTATTGCTTAACTTTTACAAACTCAAATTTTCTGTATATATTTTTTGCACTCTTACAAGGTCTTCATAATACAATGTTTTTATTATGTATACATAGTTTTATTTTATTTTATTAAACGTACTAACTGTGGATCAATTATTTTGAGACGTTTTGTTGTATAATTATTTAGAATTATAAGTGTTGTACTATATTCCACTTTTATAAGCTATTTTAGGAATTCAATTAAATAAACAATGTAATTCGTTTTCATGTCTTTCAATTTATTTCCTTAATGAGTAGATATCGATAAAAATCTCGAATCCAAATCTGTAAGTATTTCAAAGTTGTCTTCTGAAGATACTTAATTTTATTTTCTTGAAATAACATAAGTTTCTTTATATTTTCAGAATTGAAAACGAACATGAATATAAGAGAAATCAGGTGAAGAAGAATACCACTTGACTGAGGCTTATTGACGATGGCTGAAGAAAAGAAAAAAGATGCAAGCGCTCTGCTGGCGAAAAAGAAGAAAGTGAAGCCGCGCAAGTCAAGAGATGCGGACTGCTGTAGCGTCAACTTCTTGAAATGCGTCCTACATATCTTCAATGTAGTGTTTCTGGTGAGTTATAAATATATTATTTTACTAAACACCTATTCCCATTCGAAAACTTTTTGCTCTCATACATAACATATGAGAACATCACCAGTTTTGGTTAGACAGAAGTATAGCTTCCCATTCGAGATTTATAATCTTTTATTTACTGCATTACTCTGACCCTGCATCACATTGCTGGGCAAAATCCTTCCTCTTCTCAATATGTTAGTATAGAGTATTTATCATAGTTGTCTATGTTTAAAAGTCGTAGTAATATCTGTCGATCCATTCTGTAAACATCTCACCGTGAAGAGTGAGGTGAAGTGAGCTGTCCATAGTGTCAACCCCTAGCTTTAGGCGCAATGACAGCTCATATCGAAATCACTTCACCCAAGTTATCACGGTGAGATGTTTGCAGAAGCACGGCAGGTTTTAAGGGGATATTGCACATGGCTTTTATTTTACGTGCCATCGACGCGTTTATACTCGCTGCAAACGGACCTAGCGCTGGTTTTTAGGGCAGAAAACGCACAGTCGACGCGCGTATAAAAATACGTGTGCATAGGCCCTATAACCCTATTTTAAACATTACTTTGGCTTTTGATACTATCATACTACTTTCAATTTGTAGCAATAATATGATATTCAAGGATGAACAAAAGCAAATCTCCAAGAAAGTAATGCATGAAATACGCAAGACCGCTTTACTTTCATTTTCGTTACGCATGTCTTTCGTTTCGCCATATGGTCATGGTGCATATAATCGTGCCCCAACGCTCTATTATTCAACCTACTGCTGATACTGCCGCGTCGTTTCACTGCAAAGAATGAGTAGGTATGATACGGGCAATTATTACTTATCGGTCGTTACCTACATCATGATTTTTTGAATGCTATTCTTATACGCAGTATTGGCAAGTAGACTAGGTAGGTAGTAGGTCCATACTCAGTTTTTTTTTTTCGCTCGTTTAGATCAAATTAAATGGACCCAAAATAAAGGCTCCTACACGCAGGCGCGACGCGACTCTAATAAAACAATTTCTAAGAAACCTTCATGGTAGAACAATTACCGGCGGCGGCGGCGGGCGGCGGCGTCGGGTCGCGCGACAAATCGCGCCAGTTTGCACGTGCCTTATATCGAATAAATCTGTAATTATCTGTGTGCGTAGGTATATTCATTGGTCGATGTGGCGACGCTTAGGAGAGGGAGAGCTATGTCCAGAGGGTCGACGTCTTTCAGCTGAAATGAAGATGATATTCATTGGACGTATGATATTGCAATAGATACAATAGGGAATTAAGGAACCAGGTAGTTACTTAAACGGACTACCTGGCTGGGTATTAGGTAACTTGTGTGGGCCTAAAACGTCTCTTGGAAGATTACGTCATTAGGTCGTCTACGTCATAATCTTCTCATGGTCAATGACGAACCTATTATTTAGCGTACCTACAAAACATGTTTGTATGGTATAATAAGATTGAACTATTTCAGTACAAAACACTTCCTGTAACAGCTCGTTATGTCGATAAACCCGAGTTTTTTATAACAGGAAGAAATTCTAGACAATATTTGGGCAATACCAATTCATTATCGATGATATGGGAAGGTTTATCAGTAATTTTTTATGTTGGTTTTTTAATTAATGTTATTAAAAGACGTGAATTTATTTGGGATCAGCACAGCATTTTTCTTCTTTCATATATATCAGCCATCATTTTAGTATTCATCATGATTCAATGTCTAAAGCGTATTATGATTTATTTATGTATAAAAAATATGAAACCACTAGCTGCGCCCAGCGATTTCACCCGCGTAAATCTCGATCCCGTGGAAATATCGGGATAAATAGTATCCTATGAAATACAAAGACAATGGAAGTCGGTTTAGGAATTTAGGCTTTGATGGAACATATTGTAATTATTTTAATAAACTAGCTACGCCCCGTGGTTTCACCCGCATAAGTCTCTATGCCGAGGGAATATCGGGATAAAAATATTCTATGTCCTAATCTAAATCATGGTCTACCCATGTGCCAAATTTAATCCAAATCCGTTCAGCCGTTTTAGCGTGAAAGCGTAACAAACAAATAAGCAAACTCACTTTCGCATTTATAATATTAATTAGGATTGTGGTGTGAGTTTCCAATTGTCCATTTAGGAATTTTAATTAGGTACCTACATCTAAGTATTCATCATCATGGTTTAATATTTATAGCTCATTATGATTTATCGTAAGTAAAAAATATGAAACCATTGTGATTTTATGTTATGTGTTTCCCTCATAACATAAAACCACAATAGTGTCATACTTTTTTATAGATATTGAACCATATATATTATATTTACCAATAGTCCATTTTAGGCATTTTACTTACTTAAATCTATTATTTTATTTAAAACTTCAAGCACAAAAATGTACAGAGGCGGACTTAATGCCATAGGCATTTTCTACCAGTCAACCATTAGGTGATGGAGAGACAAACAGTGGTAGGTGCAATAACGAAAAATTGAGGAATAAAAATAAAAGACTTAAGTAGTATATAAAGATACACATATACCTATTACAAACTATAAACATAATATATATGTCTGGTTATATATAAATATAAGCACAAATAAATACACGAATATACTAAAACAAATAAGACAAACAATGGGAAAACATTAACGTTGTGATGATACTGCCAGCTTCTTACGAATGTGCTCGCGAACTTTAACTTTAAAGGAACCGGTTGGTTGCCAATCTACTTTCCTTAAAACCCACTTGACCTTACTATACCTATTCCTCATTAATTATAAATGGATATTTGACGTAGACTGGCTTTTACGTTAACACCATGCCTGGAAAAATACGCGTCAGCCTACCTACTGTACAAGATAAAAGGGGTGCCCTAAAAATAGCCTTTACTAGTGACGATACGTTGAGCGTCACATACATGCTGCGCAATCAGCCATGCCCCATAGGCAATGGGTTAAAAATACAGATCCGGACTCTTAAATCGAGCCACCCTGCTTCTTTTGTAACAAGTTCTTTATCTTTTTAAATGGTTGTGAATTTAAATTTGGAACAATTAGGCCTAAGCACCAAAATTATGGCCAGTACGTCGGCTTCAAATCTTAATCAAACTTTTTCTTTGAGTTATCGCTATTATGATGTTGTAAGCCCTTTATACGTAATTAGTACTCCAGGAGTGTATAGAGAGACAGCACAAATGAAGAACTTTTCGTAATCAACAGGTTTTAACAAATACATTGTAGCCTGTAACAGAAGTTGCTTACAGATCGTGTACGAGATAAGAAAAATAAGTAGGTACACAAAAGAAAAAAAACCCTTTCAATTAATATATCAACTTCAAATTCTCTACAAGGTGTGACTCAGTTATAATTACACGAACAAAGTAAACAAAACTGAAATCTAACAAAGTTATTTGATAACAGTTATCAGTCATATCACTAGATAAACAATTTCGTGTGACTCAGTTCGCAGGCGCCGGCGTACTAGGGGTGGGGGCGTGGACTGTGACGTATCGACATCGATACGTGTCGCTGCTACCGACGCCCACCTACCCGGCTATCGCGTACCTGCTGATAATAGCCGGGGCTATGGGACTCCCCCTGTGCGCGCTGGGCTGCTGCGGGCTCAAGACTGAGAACAGAACCAGCTTATTATGTGTGAGTATTAATATCAATATTTTGATTTAAAAGAGGGTCCATGGAGTTTCTTGCCCGTTCTTCACCATAGGAAGCTACTACGCTTTGGAATGGGCAACTAGCTTCATCTTGCTTACTGACGCCCCACGCCTTTGATAATAATTATCGAGATATTAAGTAAACCATTTACAGGCACTTTTGAATTATTCAAAAGTGCCTGTAAATGGTTTACTGAATTGAAATAAACGGTTTGAGTTATCATAGACAAGTATCAGAAGGTCTTAGCCTCTTTTAAGGGCCGGAGACTTATGGAATGATCAGAATATTTCATAACTATACTGGATTATTTTTTTTAAACTGGCCTATTGGAGAAATAGCAAACATATCAGATTGGTCCTGAAAGTTCAGGACCAATCTGATATGTTTGCTGTTTCTGAGTCAGGTGTACTTTAACTTAGAAAATCCCATACGTAATCATGTGTCATTTTGATATAATCGCTAATAGGTACGGATTTACCCATGTATATCATCAAATACTAAGAAAATATGTTATCGATGTTTATAATATGTGGAGTTAGTAACAAGTAGTAGTTAATATTGTAGGATTTTCCTAACGGACCAGCCACAAGCTTATCTAAATAAGTACAATTAAAACAAGTTTTATTATTACACTATATTTCTCAATTTCCAGTACACATACTTCCTGCTGATAACGTTCATCCTGGAGGTTGGAGCCGGCGGGCTGGCGTACTACTACGAAGTGGCCGTGGAGGATGAGCTTAGAGCTGAGCTCAACAACACGTTCCTGTCTAACTACGCACTCGACACCACTGTCACTAACGCAGTGGATCGAATGCAAACTGAGGTTGGTACAGATACCAGACATTTATTTATCTATTTTTATATAATTTATTGTACACCAGAAAAATACATTATACAAAATAAATGAAACACTACAAAACAAACAATGGGCGACCTCATAATCAACCACGAAGAATGCCGAGGCGCGTAACTTAAATAGTAGTACTGTATGTAGGTTTTGACATAATTGAAAGGTAACTGGTCTGAGCCAACTTTGGACATCTGCAGTGAGACGTCTCAAGGGCGGTGCCATCCAAGAGACAAAGCTAAAAATTTCCCATGTCCTTGGAATTAGACGTGCACCCATGCCCAACAAACCGCAACACTTCTTGGTGGTTTTTAATTTTCTTAGATATTTTATTACGTGACGGGTTGCATGGTTATATTTTGTTCACTCTTACTAAAATGCGTTAGGCTTCTAACGCCCATCCGTCTTGAGCAAGCGTGGTGATCAATGCTCATGCCTTCTCTGTATGAGAAGAGGTAAAGACCTCTTCTTCTCCTGGTGTCCCAATGCAGGAAAGAAAGAAAGAAGGAAAAGAAAGAAAAAGTGTTTATTCTGCACAAACCAAACGCACATTACAAAAAAAAAACAAAACAATATCACTTTACAGATGAGCCAAAAGCCTCGTATCCATTATTGACACAGAAAAGTTTGACAAATTTTATCTAGGCCTTCCCTCAGGGCAGGGCCTTTCCTCAGGGTTCAGGCCATGGTCCGGAGCGAGAGTGCATGGGAGGCCGTCACCTCCTTCTGCGAAGCAGTAATGCTCGCGAAGGAGGAGGCGGAGCGCGCGAGGGAGAGGCAAAATGCGCGCCCTCGCGCCCCTAGTCGCCGCAGGAGACGCCCCGGGCGTCGGGAGTCGCGAGCCGACTTCCGGCCACCGTAGGCGCGGGCTTGCGGACGGTGAGCAATGGGTAGCTCGCCGTCCGATAGGGACCAGGCCCGGGTCGACGGCGCGTTGTGTTCCACGCGCGCCTCAAAGAGATGTCAGCACCAACTGACGGGGTCCGGAAGGGCCAATGCCTGCCGGGGTTGCGGGTTTGTCTGAAAGGGATATCGCGACCTCGGCACACAGGCAACGGAAGGAACACGGGTGGGTTTTAGTCAGTAAAAGTCTGACACGCCCTCCCGCTCCACCCAGAGCGGGAGAAGTTATTTGATAATTTCCCATCCTCAAAAAAAAAAAAAAAAAGGCTTCTAACGTGCCCGTACACCAACACTATAACAAGAACTACCCGACGATAGATAATACTTGACCAAGGCGACTCTATTTATCTAATTAAACTAATTAGTTCATATTATAGTCTCATCTCTCACTAATTAGTTCATATTATATCAACTCATAATATTTTCTTTGTTGAGTGACTCAGTCTAACGATTTTATCTGTATTTCGTCACGTAAACATATTGACACGCGTTGATAGTGCATGATCAATTCTTAGACAGTCGCCCAAGTCCTCAAAAAATATTTTGCATGCTACAACGTAAAATGTTTAAAAACACAATAGATAAAGACTTGAGTTACAAGTTTCAATGATGCAGCAAACATATATTATCTGTAAGCTGATTGAAATGGCAGTATAATTTTGTTCTTATGAAGTAAAGCATCAGTTTGAGGCCGAGATCTCGCCATTTAGCACGTTCCTGTTCCTGTCTTTTGCACTTGTAGTTTGACAGTTGTGCGACGAAGACAAGAATAACTCTTTACTACGTGCTTTATTTAGCACGTTAATGATCTCGCCCTGGGTCTATATCTAAAAGCCTTTGATTCATGTATCGATTGTATGTAATCCCAAGAAAAGTATGCGCTTCGGGAATCATCGTCTATCTTCGGAAATACGAACATGGGATGATGAGATTTAAGATAAATTTGTTACAACCATGGAAGTACTTTTGAGGGACAGTATAACGATTAGCGACTGGGGCAGGTAACCCGACAGAGTGAAAAATTCATACAAACGCGCTGCAGTAAAAAACTTAGAAGCTTTGCCTCTGTGTGCAGGTACTCTGTGGTGCGACGTTCGTGCTAATTCGGAAACAGGAAGATTACCGAAGTGCATACCTTGTCTGGTTTAACTGTATTAGTATGTGTCCTTTATTGATCTCTGTAAACGTCATTAATCTCCCTCAGTTCAAGTGTTGTGGCGCGGTGAAGTACTCGGACTGGCGCCACAGTCCGTGGCACGAGCACGACCCGCGGCTGCTCGTGCCCGACTCGTGCTGCAAGACGGTCACCAACCGATGTGGCGCGAGAGACCATCCCTCCAACATATATTATCATGTGAGTATCATTTCATCATTGTTGAAACCTGGTAAATTACAGAAAAAAAAAAAAAAGTTTTTATTACTGGAAGAATGGGTACAGTAAATCTCCTTAAAACAAATTTGGTCTTATACAATGTGCACTTAGGTGTCAAAGGAATGCTTTGGCACTCGTACTAGGATTACCCTGTATCACGAATGCCATCACCTTCCTCCGGACCAACTAAGATAGTTGTTTATATTAATATATTGGGTCCCCACCTATGAAACGTTCAGGTTCAAAATGTCCAATTCTCAAAATGTCCAAAGGTTTCAAAACGTCCAATTTTCAAAATGTCCAATTCCCAAAATGTCCAATTCACAAAACGTCCAATTCCCAAAATGTCTAATTCTTAAAATACACAAATAGAGAACCTTGTCACTTCTATGAATTCAAATATACATCAATTTCTTGGTATTATATCGAATAATGACCATCATAGACAACTACCAATAGTAAAATAGAATCAATAGAATCTGTAGTTTGTGAGTTAAAATAATTGACATTATAAGTATGTATAAATTTGCACGCCATCGTTTTGGCAGGATATGCAGAAACAAAATTATTGTAACACCATTATGTACCATATTCTAGCAAATAAATATTTTTGATTTGATTTGATTTGATTTGAAAAAAAACCTTATTACTTATAGTTTATAAACATAAAAAATTCATTAAAAATGACTCCTCATTTTGTTAGCAGAAACGACCACTATTTGTTTTAACTTAGCCAAAACTTATTTTTGTCGCTTAATCTAGTGGCATATTACGTTAAACATTAGTGCATGAAAGTTTTAAAAATTAGTGTTCATGGTTATTATATAAATTAAGACAATGTTAGTATGAAAAAAGCAAGTTCTTTAAAATTCTCCATACAAAACGCTGATTTCATAGGTCACCTTACTTAGAATTAAATTTTGAATAATAGAAGGTGATCTTTTCTTTGATATTTTTCGATTCCCCGAACGATCTCTGTGCATTACTTATCTTACCCATGTCCAAATCAATCCATCGTTTCTTCAGTCTTCCGTCATTAAGTTACATCTTGTTTTCGCCTCACCACAGTCAGATATAATTTCGTTATAGCTGCTAAAATATTTTGTAGCAATATCCTGAAGCTTTGTCGGTGTCATTTCTTTGTTACTTTTTTTTGTTATTGAAAAACAAAATTTATCAATTTAAGCAAACGACGTTACGGATTTAGATAACTCATATTCATATCAGTAATATGTTTATAATTATATCAAACACAACTAAACAGTTTCTTTTTCAATTCCAGGGCTGCATACGACAGTTCACGAACCACATACGGGACCACCTCATCATCTTAGCAGCGGTCGGGGTCGGGATGGCAGTCATCCCTATATTCGGGTTCCTGTTCTCGTGCGTGCTGTACGTGAAGATAAAGCACGTGATAGACTGACGGCGGGCCGCGCCGGCCAACGCAAAGAACCGCAAAGTGTTCGACAAGTCGGCGCGCGGCGGGCCCCGGGCCCCCAGGGGGCGGCCGCACGCGCGGCCCCCGCCGGCCCCGTGCCCCGTGCATCCTTCACAGGCATCACAGGCCAAGCGGGCCCCCATATCCACGATCAGCGACAATGTCAGCATATAAACTCGTCGTATCGAACCTTTGTGAGCGAATATTGTCGAGTGCAATCTCGATGTAGACTTAGATCATGTGTTCATCGGACGTTAATCGATTATTATACAGAGTTAATGTTCGCGTCTAATTATAGTGAAGTAGAAACTGTGACCGAATTTATATCAGAGTGTATCCGAGCCGGAGCTCGATAGTGACTAATATTGTAAGATGGTGCTATACTATTTTGTTATAGAATCGCGGGTAGCTAGCGCATCAAATGGGGAGGGAGTATCTTATTATTTAATTAATGAGCCATTTGGAATTGCAAGTATTTGTAGTGATTGTGTAATTTAATGTAACTACCAAATAATGAAAATTTAAAAAAAATCTCAAATGATTTTCTTAAAATGATCACTGAGTCTCAGCACAATGCAAGCGCAACTAAATATCAAAGAAATCTTTCACGTAATATCATAATTGATACACCTTCATAATTTATAACCTTTACTCATTTATAATTGCTTACAACGCTATTATTTCTGAGATCAAACACAATGTAATTGTTCCTGGCATGATGACGACATAATTTGCCATTCCTAAGTACACGACGTCGGCAGTACGTGCATCGAGCGAGCTAATTTATGAATTCCTTCCTTCGTAAACAAGATGAAAACGTATAGTACACGTGTTTTTATGTAGTATAGATCGGACCCTGCGAGTGGCATACTGATTGCATCGTTGGCGTTCCTTTTTGCCATTATTAAAAATACAGTTAAAACCTAGTCATTAAATTACAATGCAAAACAAGATGGAAATCCGTGACTTAAGTGCTTAACTAGTCCTGTTGTGTGTTTTAATCCATCAATTATATACCGACTTCAAATTGAAGATCATAGTGTAATGTTACAATGTATTTAGATCACAGAACCGTGTTTAATCATTTACACCTAAAAAATATGTGCCTTAATATTTATAAGATTGTATATAAAATATTGTAGTTTAAACAACTATAATTAAATTATTCGTTAATATTTTAATAATGAGTTGTAAAAGATTATGTCCAAAGTTTTAATTGATAATCAAAATTTGGGATGGTGGCATCCTTATCAATTTTATTTTATGCTGCCTGGCAGTTCGTATTGCAGTAATACAAAGCAAAGCACTGACTCTTGATGAGTAAGACTAAAGTTGTCGCATTTTAGCATGGCATTAGCGGTCATTGCCCCCACCGACATTTTCTAGCATATTTTATTTCAAAACCTGAAATAAAGTCCGTTATCGGCCTGAATCAATATATATCGTGATCTTCAACATGTTTAAATAACGAAAAACCATACATAGTTTATTGTTTAAATTCCTACGGAGAGATGTTAGGGAAAAGGCAATGACCTCTATTGCCACGCTGAAACGCGACAACTATACATAGATACGTGCTAATCACCATGAAGTAATAAAAAAGGTTGTGACGACAGAACATCAAATTATGTATCGAAAAAACCTCTGCATTTTTACCAAGAGATAGATGTGTTACCATTTCTTTCTCTTTCTTGTGCTATTTCATAGTTGAGACGGCACAACATATACAGACCGTTCACTATAACTTGTCGCGTTGTCACCATTGATTGTCAAGCTTAGTTTCAATCATGGACTTAACCATATAATAAGTCCATGGTTTCAATACTAATAGAGTTCAAAATGACAGAACAGTGCTACCCATCACGTCACGGGACATGTTGTAACGAACGCACAGTAATAAGGCTAAGCGTATGCTGAGACGCAGATGACACAGCAAAGCACAGTACAGATTTTGCAGGGTAGGGCAGGCGAGGCAGACATAGGCCGCGAGCGCATGCTGCGACGCAGCTACACAGACACATTCACGTCCTAGCTAGTACAAACAATAGACGGCTGTGCTGCGTTACCTGCGTGTCAGCAAAAAACAAGTGAAGATCTGCACGTGTCGCGCAGAAATCTGTGCCGGTTCTACAACGAGACGCAGAGCAGAACAGACACATGTCTCCGTCGCATGTGCCTACGCCGCAGCGTTCGCAACTGTCAGTACGTTCATGCATTTCAAAAACTGCTCTGCCCTGCGCTGCGTGGACCTGCGTCTCAGCATACTCTTAGCCTAATAATTGTCTAGTGTGCCACCAGCCATATATAGCCACCAAGTTGGCGTTTATGTTAATTGTACAAGAAATGTTTAAAGCCAAATGTTATGATAAGTCATTGTTTTGTACGGGTACTTAATTGCTGTTACTATGTCTAACGTTTCCACTTAATTTACTAACATTTACACGTTATTATACTTTATTATATTCTATTGTACGTTTATTGTAATTGATAAAATCTCAAGAAATTAGTATTTATTTCCTATTACCTATCATTTCTTTATTCTATGGAAATTATTAATTTCTTTTGTTGTGCAATCTCATAGAAACAATGTAGTGGTTACACTTTGAATCATATTCTACTAAATACTATATATCCTACGGGTTTCTTCAGCCAATCCAATCACTTGATATGCGTTTAATTTTACCACGTCATTGTTTTTCATTTCAGAAACCGGATTTAACCTGGGTAAAACCGGGTCAAGGTAAATCCTACGTAAAATGAAGCCACAATACGAGATATTTTATGAATTACAGTAAACTTTATCTTGACGTTTTAAAATTCTTGTTAATTAATACAGTTCAACTAAAACTGCAGTTGTTTTATTTACTCTAAGGTAATCGTTTTATGAAATTATCAACCTTTATTACAAAATAAAATAGTTCTTTTTAATAATGCTTTAATGTGACTTTAGCAGCAGGTAGGTAATAAACCGACTAGTTTTAGTAAAAAAAAAAAAACTAAAATTGGTTAATTATTTGTAACACTTTTTTAAAATAAATACATATGGCAATCTGTTCTGGAGTAGCAGTAATAAATTAGCTGTGTATCTTCAAAATACAAAAAGTATTCAAGAAAAAATGAAGATTAGCCACTTACTTATTAATACTGCGAACACTTGCTTTTATTAATACCACATACTTAACCATTTGTATAAATATAACCAGTCTTGTGTGTATTAAACTCTGATATTTTATTCATAAGTTCTACGTAACGCACATATTAAACAGAATTTTAAATAATGTTATTTGAATATTTAAATGTTTTCAATAAAACTTGATCTTGATCTTTTTTGCTAAGTATTGAAAATCCCCGAACTCGTTTGTTTACCGATAGAAAAATACGACGAGGCAAATGGACATAAAATGGTCATCTTAATTTGATGTCTAATACCTACTTCATTAGTTTAAATGATTAAATAATGACTTATTAATAACACTTTAATTAAATGCAACGAAATGCAGTCAGTAGTAATTCCGAATTCCCTTCAGCTGAGTGCATTTATGTTTATAAAATGTTACTTCGTGTGACCCTGCTATGTGCAGTCATATCGTGTGCTTTAACCCACAAACTGATCAATCCAGACCTCGGTTCTATAGACGATGTACTAGATATCATACACAAGACGTCTACCAAACCAGCTGAACACAGAATCCAAGTTGAACCACACGCCAGAGTGCGAACAAAACAAAAAGGTTTATCCGTCGTGCATCCATCAAACAATTTCGGCATCTTCAACCAAGATACAAACGCCCTGTTTAAGAAGATTATGGACGACATAAAAGAGTTAATCAAATCAAGTTTATTTCAATCAAACATTGGCTTGAAAAAAAAAGAACGAAACCATTTTCCAACACCAAGCCCAAAAGAAGTAAACTCGCGACCGTTTCAACCTCTCGGAGTGACCAAGCAGCGACCTCAAGTACAAAATCAAGGTGAACCGACTGTGCACGGTGGAACGAGTTTGTCGGATACGTCTGCGAATAATAAATCTATTTATGAGCAAGTTATCGCATCAATGCTTCACGGAAATACTAAACGACCCAAAGCTAAACAGGATTTTAATAAAAATAATAACGATTACGACTACGATTTTGATGCCCGAAAAGATACTGTAAACGAACCTTATTATAGGTAAAATACTAATTCCATTTTAATATCTAATTTGTCTCCTCACGGACATAATATTAGAAACGTTTTAGAAATAATAAAAAAAACATCAAGAACCTTATAAACAAACTGTAATTTAATATGTACCTACCCACCTATTAAAAGTAAAAGTTTTACTTTCAGTTTTAATTATAAATATTGGTCACACTAAAATGCCCACCCTACCGTCACAACCAAGTAAATCACATAACGTTATCGTTGTCTAGTGGAAACAAACAATTACAGGGGGTTTCGAGTTTTTGAATAACTTACTTTATAATTTTTAAATAAACTTGTCAGTCAAAACAGGTTTATAGGAGAATAGCAATCGTATTGTGAAGATGGCGCCTTCATTGTGCACACGTAGGTAAACGAACATCGCACTTAGTCCGACTAGGACGAGCGCATCTCTTCTCCACGTTTAATTATTAACTTAATTAAAAATGAAGTTCTTATTCTTAGTGCTTGTTATAATAGTTGTGTGTTGTCAGTGTAACGCTAGTTTATTAAAAGGATTCTTGGGTGGAGCAATAGACGCACATTCACAAGTGCATAATGCGGCCCACGATGTCGCTGGTGCGTTTTTGGGAGGCGTGTCGCAAGTTCTGAACGGTCATCGCCAACCAGGATACAAGCCAGGGAAGCCGCCGAGTGAGACCGTTGTCGTGGAGGTCGTTGTGGATGATGATGGACCACCAAACCAAAACGGATACCGTCCTCAAGGTAACAACTACAATAATCGACCCCGTCCCGACAACGGCCATAACCACCACCACCACAATCATCATCACGGACAGCACGGTAACCAAAACCCGAACGATTATAACGAAAACGGCAACGGTAACTGGAATCCCAATAACCAATATGGAAACCCTAACAACCAGTACGGGAACCCTAACCAGTATGGAAATGGAAACCCTAACCAGTATGGAAATGGAAACCCTAACCAGTATGGAAATGGAAACCCTAATAATAATCAATACAATAAGCCAAACAACCAAAACGGGAATCCCAATAACCAGTATGGTAATCCGAACAGACCATATGGAAACCCAAACAATCAAGGGAATCCCAATAACCAATATGGAAACCATAACAACCAGAATGGGAATTACAACAATCAAAACGGAAGACCAAACCAGAACGGTAATTACAACAACCAAAATGGAAAACCCAACAACCAAAACGGATATGACAACAACCAAAATGAAAATTACAACAACCAAAATGTAAATCCCAACAATCAGAACAACAACCCCAACAATCAAAACAGCAACCCTAACAACCAATATGGAAACCCCAATAACCAGAACGGTAACCCCAACAACCAGAACGGCAACTCCAACAACCAATATGGAAACCACAACAACCAGAATGAAAAACCCAACAACCAGGAAGGGAATCCCAACAACGAGAACGATAACTTCGATAACATATTCGGCAAACCTCCAAATAACAACGACTATAATAATCAGCCTTCTGAGAAACCAAACCAAGGTGGATATCAACATCAAACAAATGAACACGTAGCCAGCACCAAGCCCGTAGTAGTAAATCCAACAATTATAGGTAGCGTCACTAAACCTAATAACGGATATAAGCCGGCAGACGAAACCACGAAAAAATATACAAAACCTGAAGATGACTATCCTCTATTCGTACCACTTGGACCCAACGATTATGTTTACGGCGGTGACAAAATAGAGGCCAATGCCCCCAAAAGAGAGACAGATAACAGTAAACCGAAACCAGCCGACGTAGATGAGGACCTGGGACTAGACATAAGGATACAAGATCAGTAAATGTAAAAAACAGCAGCTGTAAGCAATGTGACGATTTTATTAAAATTTTAATTCAGATTGATACATATATTTGTTTTATTCACTCTGTCATACTCGTCGATTGAATCTAAAAATACATCACACATACACATGTCACACACACACATGTCATGTCATGTACCTACATGTCTTTTTTTTTGCCCTATTCCTACCGAAATAACATGCCTGGCTGAATCTGACCAAACCAAAGTACCTAATATTCAATTTTTTTAAATATTGTTTTTGTCGCTATTTCTTGTCATCGTTAATTTATATAAAACTACTTCCACATTATTATAAGATTTTTTACTACACCATACACAACCACCTTCAAAGTACCTGTTATGAAGACAATCACTATAACTCGTCTATAAATAAATATCTACGATTAACCTTTAAGGAGAATACCTAAAGAATTTTGATTAAATATTTATTCAAACGCGATATGTTTTCTTATTTTTCCAAAACATCGCATAGCTCATCGTCAACCTGCCTGCAGGTGACCTTACTTAGCAGAATGAGTAAAATTACCTTATATCTTGAATAGTTTGTACACAGTGTACCTACACTGTAGATAAACCGTTCGAGTTCTGTAAACAATAATATTATGGTACCTACTTACCTACTTACTTAATTCTTTTTTTTTGTCTAATCATAGCATTAGATAGAAAAACTTTATTAATAAGTAGGTACGACACCTGCAGTTTGTCAAGTTTATGGAAACCGGTAATTTAATGTAATTTTTTCCTTATTGTTATTTATACCTATGCTATTGAGGAAAAATAATACCTGATATTTATATGACACATCTAATACCTATACTACGTATGAATTGTACCTTCGTACATCACAACATTCTCGTAAGAAGATGAGCCAGCTAACTGCTATTGTGATGATTAACCATTCTGTGTCCACGAAACTATAATTATGTTTGTGTCTTGGCCTTAAGTGCAAAAAGCGTGAAGCCCAATGAACAACAAACAGATGCCTTATTACGCGTCCAGCTGTTTCTCAAACAACACATTATTTACTGTATATTTTAAAAAGTTATTCGGCTGTATTAAAAATTCCTTTCATAGTAAAATTACCCTGTCATGAGTGAATTACTAATTTTTGCGTTATTAATAGTAGGAAAAATCCACAGCCAAGCAGTCGTGTCGCAAGCTACCAACCTTCGACCTTTGCACGCGCCTACGTTTCATCGTAGACCGGTTCCATATCAGGAATATATGGGGCTTCGAACTTCGCCTCCTCCGCGGCTGTACACAAATCCGCCGCGACCAGCTGATCGTGACCTGCCGCAAAAAGCTAATGGAAGTGGCAACCTTAACCTGCCGTCGACCATGAGAGAGAACCAACCGGAACAGAAACTATTTGTTTCTTCTAAGATCCCAGAAAAGATCAATCGACCTTTATACGATAGTGATCCAGTGATTAACACCGAATACTACAGCATCGTTAGCAATGATGTGTACGAAGACATTAATTTTGAGAATAACAGAACCCCAGGATACGTCATAAACCCAGCTATAAGACAGAATACCGTAAATGTAAAAAGTGAAAATGTGACAACAGTGAAACCAGCGTTCTTGAATACAAACATTCCGATTAATGAAACCGTTCCAGCAATCAGTCTGGATGAACGATCATCGTTTAACGGCGACCCGTGTCCTGCAGGCTTCGCCAAGGTAAACGGACAGTGCGTCAAGGCTGACCAGTGAATAAAAATTGCTGACACGTAATGCACAATCAGAAATTACCCTGAAAAACACTTCAACCCTTTCAGTGTTCAAGCGGTGGTGAAGTTAAAACAATTGCGTAAAAAACTGGAGGTAAATTAAAATGATGTGAAGGAACCGACCTACTGCAAAAAATTGGTAAACCTAGGTTGTGAAGCTATTAATAGACAAAATGGTAAATTATTTAATCTAATATAATTAAGGGAATTAATATAAAGTGATTTATTTTAATCTTGTGTGTGTGTCTTATTGAAATAAAGTTCGTTTGTAAATTATATATAGGCGCATGAAGACATTGTTTTACTTTTAAAACTTTCACAGTGATTCCAATCAAACACTGTCAACTTTACATTCACAAAAAGAAAGAATCGGAAATACCCGAATTAGAATCATTTGTGTAGGTACCGTACATTAACTTTCTAATTTGAAAAAAAAACCCGAGACGTCAAGTTGATTATGACGCAGCAAAAACGAGCGTGACAATGCTGGCTATTTTAGAGGACGTACAAATTGATGATAAGTAGGTAACTACATAATTGTCTCACTGAGAGGAATTATAAAAGTAATGCAAAACAACCATTGTGATTTTGTGATGATACCAAACATGGAGCCTAGGTACACAAAAGCCTTGACTAAGATGATTTCCTCGAGACGGAATACTGACGCCATAGAGCTTCTACTGGTGCAGGGCAAAGTCGAGGGTAGCAGGCCACGCGGGAGGTCACCGATGAGGTGGACCGCCGCGTGGTGCTACGAGTCCACCTGCGATTATACTCAATTCATCGTGACCACGGACGGCTCTGTCAAGAGCGAAGCGAAGAAGAAGACGATTTATATCTTTAATAAAATACGGAGGTTAGTGTGGACTGTGGACCCTCTACTGTGTTTTAATAAAAACAAGGCCTTTAAAAATACCTTCAGCTATAACCATTATCATCAATCTTTTCACCCGAAAAACTTCCACTGATGGGCCTCCCCAAGCGTCGCCACAACGACCGGTGCTGTTCGTCTCGCATCCAGCGGATTCCCGCGACCTTCACCCAGGTCATCAAGACATGACAAACACGACAGTGCACTACAGCACACAGTAAGTTATAGGAAGGTAGGCAGGTACCTATACTAAACGAGCGAATGAACATTCTATTCCCATTCTACAGATTCTACCAAATTATTGTTATGTAAACAGTGTTAAAGCATTATTCCGTTGGTCATCCAATTGGATGCCGGCGTTTAATGAACGGCCTAGGTATCCAATTAGCTGGCTATTTTAACCAGATGGCTGCGTTATATGTATACATCGCACAATATAAAATTGAACTGTCTGTTTGTAATGTGAAAACAACAGCTTTTTATTAAGGCATAAAAGAAAGCGTAAGCCATCTAGTATAAGTTTTTAGAAGCTAAAAACTTATACTGGATAGCTCTTATAAATAATATACCTACAACGAATGAAAGTCCGTTCGTAGCCTAGGTACATACATACATCAAAAGAATTGGTAAATTGGAATGCTGTTTGATGCAGAGGAAGATGTTGTCCAATTTTTATGCCATGTATGGATTCCGTCAATTCCTGCCACCAAGCAGCGTTCCGCATGCGGAACACAGCAATGATGGCGGTGCAAGAAAGTAAGCCCGTTTGAATTTCGCGGGCTACCTTTGCGGATCCACCGCGTAAAAGAAGTATCTTGTTTACTTAAGCTGTCAAGTGTCTGTCCCACTCAGATTTTTTTATTTAGCTCAGAGAAAATTATAAAAATTTGGAAGTGTATGAGTGCCGCTATTTGAGGCTTATTAGTGGCGCTGATTCGGCCCGGCTAAACTGCCATAAGAATTGCATTGTCATTGTCACTGTAACTAGTTATATGGGGTTAGCCGAAATACAGGTTTTGCCTAGTTCGGCTACAGATGCTTAACTCATTTGTACTCAAAACTATCCTATGTTTAATTTGTAAAACAATCTAGAAATAAAAAGTACTTTAATAAGTACTTAAAAATACGCTATTAGTTCGCTCCTCTTTTTAATGATTGATCGTAAATGTTTTTGATAATTATATCAAAAGATAAGTTTATTTTTGAGGAGAGGCTAATGTTAATTTCTTTCATCTATAGCCGACTAAACTTAAGTTTAGCCATAACCCCCATGGGCCATAAAATGGCTGAAAGGTAGGTTAGGTTAGGTTAGAACTGTGATGTGAGCTTCGCCGGGGCATGCGCTCTGGCCAGCACCCCTCCTTGGGAACTCGAGGCGTGGGTGCTCGCCAGAGTGTATGAATGGAAGGCGGGGCGGAGGGCGTTAGGCCAACGCTACGCCCCGGAAGAGCGGGAGGCCGTCCGGCGGGAGGCAAGGGACGCCATCGTCGTCCACAGGACGAGGGACCTCGCCACCGCAGTCTTCGGCCGCCGAACCCTCGACGCGATCGGGCCGGTCCTGCGGGACTGGCTCGAGCGGCCGCACGGGTTCCTCTCGTTCCGTCTGGTGCAGGTGCTGTCCGGACACGGTTGTTTCGGATCGTACCTGCATCGGATCGGACGGGAGGAGACGCCGTCGTGCCACCACTGTGGCGCGGCGGAGGACACGGCGCAACACACTCTCGAGGTGTGCCCGTCGTGGTCCGAGCCGCGCCGCAGTCTCGTCGCGGCGGTCGGTTTGGACCTCTCGCTCCCCGGCGTGTTTAACACCATGCTGAGGGACGAGGGGTCCTGGGCGGCAGTCGCCTCCTTCTGCGAGCACGTCATGTCCCAGAAGGAGGCGGCGGAGCGCGTGCGGGAGGACGATCCCGACGCGGCGCCGCTCCGAAGGCGGAGGAGGGGTCGAAGGAGACGTCAGTTCGAGAGTCATCTCTGACTCCTCCTCCCAGGTGGAGGCCAGCAGGCAACGGGTGCGGGGGCACCCTCGCATCGCACAGGCCTTCACCAGTGCCGGACAGGAATGGCCAATACGGGAATGTGGGGCCCGCCTAGCTAGGCGGGCATGCGCCGGGAGGGCTGTGGATGTAAAGGCTGAGCCGGTTTCCCATGGCCCTCCCATCACGGCGATGCGGGAGCACCGCTGAGTTTTAGTGGGTATACTGTATTTTAGACAGGAGTCCCACATACCCCGACTCGTCCCCCACGAGCCGGGAATGCGTAACGCATTTAACAGCGATAAAAAAAAATAAAAAAAAAGGTTAGAACTGTGACCACACAACCCACGAGCCGAGCGAGCGGAGCGAGCGGTGCCGCGGCAGCGACCGGCAAGTGTCAGGGTCCGTTTAGGCACAAGAGAATGTAATGTTTTCGGAATATGGTGTTTTACAGCGAACCTCAATAATCAAACAAAATAACAAGTGACAGTGGCTCATTGATAGTGACAATGGGAATGCAATGCTTACAGCACTTTTGCCGGGCCGACTCGGGCCGAGGCAGCGCCACTATTATGCCGCTAGCGGCGCTCTATACACTGCCTACAAATTATCTGTGACGATAACAGAAAAATCAAAAATACTAAAAACTAATAAAAATTGACAACTCTACATATGTTTCTAAAAATATGGTAACACTAGAAACTATTGTCACAGCGTTGTTATTGATACGGCAATTGCCGTATTATACGGCATTCCACGATTTTTTTTTTTCAGAAAATCTGCAGGACTTATCACATAATCTATCTATACCATATCACAAAATACGGCAATTGATTAGAGGTAAAATGAAATGTTTTTTCACTAACATAGTGAATTAAATAACTCAAATATCTGTCAACTGAAGAGGCTGTGGCCACATTAATGGAGATAATTTTTCGTCAATGTTGCCACTAATCCAGAAACTCCCACAAATTATCAAAATTGAAAATGACCTTCAAAAATTCGATCACAACGGATTCAAAATCAAGGACAAATATCAAGGATACTGTACGATGTTGCACGATATGTGCGACAAAATGGGAAGCAAGGACAAGTACATATTAGATAAATATGAATATAAATTAATAGAAACGATAAGAAACCTTTATGAAGGAGAAACAAATGAAGAATAGACATTTTAAAATAAATACGGCAAATCAGTATTTTTTTCCCCTTACATACGGCAAACCAGACTGTGTCTAATACGGCATATAACTACACTGTATTGTCAATTCTAATGTCAGTGTCATTTCAATAGAACGTGGAGTAGCCGGCATTACTTTTTTGTATAAGATTTACTATTTTTTCGGAAATCTATTTTTGAGAATTTACCCTTTACCACGCCAAGTTTACAAAGACATGATATTATAAATCCAGTCCTAATAACGTGACTGTTCAAAACGAGTTTCAAGTTAAAACACACACCACGTGCGCAATTTTGTTCTACAACACTTAGTTAGGATCCTATAACAAGTTTCAGGTTTCTTTTTATGTGGTCGACATACGTACAGTGTATATAGTCGTGATTACTGTATAGTACAGAAGCTACAGATAGCATCCTAACGTCCACGTGCCGCTAAAATGTCTGCCAAGGCCGAAGTAGATCTTCGCGATGGACTCTCTGCAGCACAGATCTTCGAAAACCGGGAGGGGCTGACCTACAATGATTTCCTGTTGCTACCCGGGTATATAGACTTCACCGCTGAGGAAGTTGACCTAACGTCGCCTCTTACAAAAAAAATTAACCTGAAATCACCGCTTGTATCCGCTCCTATGGACACCGTAACCGAAGCCGACATGGCTATAGCGATGGCGCTCTGTGGCGGCATCGGTATCATCCACCACAACTGCACACCGGAGTACCAGGCCAATGAAGTACACAAAGTGAAGAAGTATAAACATGGGTTCATCAGGGATCCTGTATGCATGGGCCCCGACAATATTGTAGCTGATGTTATTGAAGCAAAGAAAAAAAATGGTTTTACTGGATATCCCATCACTGAAAATGGCAAGCTGGGAGGGCGCCTAATTGGTATAGTCACTTCTAGAGATATTGACTTCAGGGAGGGAGATCCTCAACTAAGTCTTAAGGAAGTAATGACACCCATTCATGATATGATAACCGCTCAGTCTGGTGTCACTTTACAAGATGCCAATTACATTCTCGAAAAGAGCAAGAAAGGTAAATTACCTATTATAAATGGGGATGGTGAGTTGGTTGCCCTTATTGCAAGAACTGACTTAAAGAAGGCTCGAAGCTACCCTAATGCATCTAAAGATTCCAACAAGCAGCTTTTGGTTGGTGCTGCAATTGGAACTCGTGTAACAGACAGAGAACGCCTCAAGTTGCTAGTCAATAATGGAGTGGATGTGATTATTCTTGATTCATCTCAAGGAAACTCGGTATATCAGATTGAAATGATAAAATTTATTAAACAGACCTACCCTGACATCCAAGTTATTGGAGGTAATGTTGTGACAAGAATACAAGCTAAGAATCTCATTGATGCTGGTGCTGATGCCTTAAGAGTTGGCATGGGCAGTGGCTCTATCTGCATAACCCAAGAAGTAATGGCCTGTGGTTGTCCTCAAGCCACTGCAGTGTACCAAGTGTCATCCTATGCACGTCAGTTCAATGTACCAGTTATTGCAGATGGTGGAATACAATCTGTGGGTCATATTGTCAAGTCACTAGCTTTGGGAGCCACAACTGTCATGATGGGTTCTCTACTAGCTGGAACATCAGAAGCACCTGGAGAATACTTCTTTTCTGATGGAGTCAGGTTGAAGAAGTACAGAGGAATGGGCAGTTTAGAAGCTATGGAGAACAAGGATGGAAAAGGGGCTGCAATGAGCAGATACTTCCACAAGGAGACCGACAAGCACCGAGTGGCACAGGGAGTCAGTGGAAGCATTGTGGACAAGGGCTCAGTCTTGCGGTTCCTGCCATATCTACAGGCGGGCATGCAACACAGCTGCCAAGACATTGGGGCTCGGTCAGTTGGCATCTTACGTGAAATGAGCTACTCTGGAGATCTAAGATTCATGAAGAGGACTTACTCGGCTCAATTGGAAGGCAATGTGCACAGCTTGTTCTCTTATGAGAAACGATTATTCTGAAACAGTGTCATAATGTCTCGGTCTCGGGACATAAAAACTAAGCCAATATAAATGTATATCTGAATGTAAGGAAAGATCTAGTTAATTTTTGAAGAAATAATCAATTTTTATATGATAAGACTATGAGTTTGAATGTAATTAGGTGTTAAAAATAAATATTATTATACATAAGTGTATGTTATCCATCGCAACAGAGTATTCCATTTTAATATTTTATCATGTTTATTTCTTGGTGTTTTAAGTTATACTTAAGCAATTTGTTGCTTTGTGATAAAAATCAAGTTTTAGAGAAATAAAGTGTGAATTAAAATATCTTCGTTTTAATTACTTTGTACCCAGCAAGAGCAAGGGTTTTGGGGAAACCGGCATGCTTGAGAGATATTTCTCGAAGGCATGTGAAGCCAAGTCAGAGGCCCATAGGCGGCTTTAAAACTCTGACACCAGGTTAGTCACTAGCCACACGAAAAAGAAAGAAAGATTTCATTTTACACAAACCAACTATACTAGACTATAACTACCTACTATACATAAATAATATACAACAGCTGTCAATAAGATTACTCAATTATCTTGTTAACAGCCAAGACTCGAACCTAGCAGGGCTTCCTGCTTCTATTCTAAGTCAAGTGGGGGTTTATCAAAAGCTTATTTTTATGTAATGTCCATGGCTAGTGCGAAGTGCGAACTTAGGGCCCGATCACGCGTACCATAACAACACGTGGACGGACGCTAATTTGTATGAAAATAAATAGTTAATTTATTCAAACGGACGACATTAGGCCGTCAAAATCAATAGTGTGGACGATACCGACCACATCGAAACCACCAGCGAGACCGCGCAGTAGCGGCCGGCCAAAATCGCAATCACAACGTTGCGTCGATACGACGACACAGTCACAGCCGGAGTCGATCTGTCTGTCTGCAAACACTAGCCACAACGAAACCAAATCGGAATTTCGTAGTTACCACAACACTACAGCAAGAAGCTGCAGCGACACTATTCACACGTAACCACTGCATAGCCACATTTTATCGTTGCGATGTGATGTGGTTGTGGTATGTGTGATCGGGCCTTTAGTCGCAAAATATGAGAATAACAGCGAGTTTCTCAAACAACGTTTTCCTTGCGAAGCATATGTGTGTGACTATGAATGATAGGCTGAGGAATGATGTGATAACGCAACGGTACGGTACGGTTTAAAAGAAGATGTACCTAGTTACAAAACCTACAAGGAGTAGGTACCTATGCTCGGATGATTTTATAATTTTGAGAGGATGTATGAAAGGCGACTATTAAAGGGTAATAGGGCAGATGTGAGTGGAAACACCGGGAGACGACGTCCTAGGAGGACATGTAGTACCCTTAGGTAGATAAGTAGGTGATGTTCTTCAGAAAGCTCAGATGCGTAGTACTCGCAACCGGCGTGCGTGTATGACCAAATGTATTAAAAATAAATTAAATCGTTTATTGGGAACAAAAAACAAATACATACAAGACAAAAATGTTAATCGATGCTATCTGCAATAGTTAAAAACTGTTGCGCAGCTACCAACGCCCGACTCCTAGTAAGTGAGAGGGTAGGTTGTTCCAAGACGAATACATAACAAAGGTATTTGAATAAAATACTACATTAAATATAAAATAATACATTTTGAGAAGAATGCCGTGTGTGTGAGTACGTAATGTTGAGTAAGAGAGGGTGAGGGGTGTTGTGTGTCGTGTGTTTTCCGAAATGTTAAATTTCCAAAAGTGACATTTTTCTGTTGCATCATCATAAGTGATTTTAATAAAATGTCGAGATTTTTCTTGCATTCATTTTTGGTAACAGAATAGATGTATCTATGAACTTAAACCTAGGCAAAAGGAGAATGTGAGGATCGTAGCAGGTGGCGTTCTGTAGTCTCTGCCTACCTTCTTGGAAAGAAGGCGTAAGTTTATGTACCCATGTAAGTGTTCTCACTCGAAAATTATCGTAAAATGAATGTGACAAATTGTCAAGCGCATGTAAATGACTACGATTGGTTGTTGATAATTAATTCACCTAACTACAGCAGTTTACACGCTCTTGACAATTTATCACATTAATTTTGCGATAATTTTCGTTCGAGAAACTCGCCCTAAGTCAGGCTCTGCAGTGCTATTCTGTAACCATCTCACCGTGAAAACTTAGGTGAAGTGAGCGTGGAGTGAGCTGTCATTCCACAGGGATTGACACTATACTTATACACGGTGAGATGTTTACAGAATAGCATGGCTGGTCTAGTAATAAGAATTATTTGGTGCTAGCATGGATATTTCGAAAAAAAGTTACATTGGTAATCCTCGTACGGACGCCTTAACCACTGAGCCATCACGAAAAGTTTATCTTGGACATCACTCAAAGAAAACATCGTGGAAACCAAATCATTTATCAAAAATAAATTGCCAATCCATTATAAGTAGAGCAAGAATGGTGATCAATGCTGGTATTATTAGGGCTAGCGCAGATTAGTACGGGCCGCACCGCAACGAAGCGTATTGCAAAAATCCTGCGTAAACGTATTGCACTTTTATACATTTTGTATGGACCACCTCACACTACAGGCGGGCTGCACCGCCCTTTTTTGTGTGAAAATCCGTTGCGGTGCGGCCCGTTGCGGTTGTAATGTGCGTTTGGCTTTATAAGGATTCTCGGTATCTACAGTGTGACGATAACAGGTTTGTAGGTGGAGAGTAATCGATAAAAAAAACAACACGTTCTAATAATCACAATTTATTGGAATTATAAATGCACAAGCAGGCATGATTATTTTAATTTGACAATAAATATCATAAAAGTGCTAAGTAAATAACTTAATAAAAATTATATGTGCTACAATCTATGATTTAGACTGGTGCGTCCAAAAATGTTTTGCTTAACATTTTAAAAACCGCATCCTAGCTAGCAATACTACCGCAACGGCACGTAATATTATCGTCTGTTGAGTATGAATACTCCTTTGTCTTAGAACCAAACTCATAAGTCGTCAATACTGCCAAATAAAACATAGTACCTAGATCTCTAGAGAGCGTAGCAACCATGTGATAATACAAATATTTCTTAAACACCTAATAATGATATCAAGTCCGTATTACACTGGTCTTCAACAAGATCTTGGCGTCACGTTGGCTGGTAAACTATTAGTATCGTTTACAATTGTTAGCCTCAAAATGCTTAAAGTTTATCTTGCTGACGATCAAGACAACCCAGCTGATAGTCTAGCCTGTGAAACCACAAATAGAGTAGGAAGCGATCGGCTAAGTCTCAGTTGTTGATTACAAAAACTATCAAAACTACTCATTTCTTAATAAGTTCAAACTATCAAAGCGATAAGTTCGCATATCAGTATTAATGAATTCAAGGCAGAAGGTCTCAAATTTCGATAAGCACACTCGTAAATTCTGAGTACATGCCTTAACGACGCGACGTCTGTATCTTATTTTCTCAAACCTAACGCACCAGTCGGAATGCACGAAGTCAAGCGACCAAAGCGTATGAATCTTACTGAGATTACATCTTAGCTGAATTCAGCACGTTTAAGCGTGTTTATAATATTTAAATCAACGAATTTTTTATATTGACTTAAACTAGAGCAAAAAACTTGTGGACCTAGGAAAGAGTGGAGGCGCCTTTGATACAAAGCTTTGTTTATTATGGTGCTGTTTGCGATAGCGGTTCTGTTGGTGTCTGCAGAGGCGAATAATGTTTGTGTCGGTATAAATTGGTTCCATCCACATTTTCTAGGGCCATGGAAGCACGGCAACTCGCTCAAACGTGCTGATAGGACTGTAACGCGGCACGTTGCGTGTGCGCCTACAGCTTGGGTGCGTCTGCGTCGCCGTCATCGTCGTGCTCGCGCTGGAACTCGGGCCCGTGCGTGACGTCATCCTCGAACACGATCTCCTCTGGGTCGGGCGCTCGCGGCAGGAACTCCTCGCCTGGACAGATCTTCTTGAAGATCTGCTCAGCCTGCGAAATAAACATAACGTTTAATTATTCTTCCATTGATAATGTTATATTACTTACGTTAGCACATTAGGAATATATCTCATTGAAATAACAAATAATTTATTTTAATGCAGCACGCGTAGCATGATCACTGTAGAAACGGGTTTTGTCGACGGAAGAATAGACAAAATGACAGATTGTGATTTTTTATCTATTCTTCTGTCCACAAAACTCGTTTCTACGGCGGTCATGTTACTGAGTTATTTATCGTGAGTGTTTTCGTTGATCAGTAGTATTTGTATTCATTTGTCGGCCGGCATAGGTAGTCTTCGTTTTACCTTACCTATGTATAAAGCACGTAAGTGAGCTCCAGAAAAACCTCACCCCCTCCCTTGCATTGTTTTTTACATTGCTGGGGGCGAGGTTTCTCTGAAGCCCACTGCACCTACTACGTTAACAAATTATTAGACTAGAGTCTACAGGAGGAGTGAAATAAATAATAAAATCGATAAATTTTCTTAAACCTACGAAAATCTCCGTTCTATATTTCGACTAGTATGATCTATAAATTGCACCACAATTTCATTGAACCCACCATGTGTTCTGTTCACTTATCTATAAACTATTATAATTATGTTTATATTAATCTATCGTTAACTGTTTTAAATATTTATTAGAAACCGGCAAAAGATAACACATACCTAAAGATAACGGCAAAAAGTTACCAATAAGTACTTAAAAACCATCTGCGTTGAGTATCGTAGTAGGGTTCTGTATTAATTTAAAAAAATGATTTTCATTAGATTGCAAAACTGAAACTGACTAAACAATTTTCTGTACACATTATGATAATTATTTTAGTGCACAATCACTACGGAAAAGTGGGGTCATATCATATTCTATCCGCGGTTTGAATGAGCCGGCCAATTTGAATATTTAAAAAAACTCGTACCAATAATCTCTCTCTGTCTTAAGCTCCAACCCTAGGTCGACTATGTTATTGGTCAAGTTAGTAAATGCTTAAATTAAGTATGTACCGTATTATTATAATAACATGGACAACTTCTTCCTTCCATAACTACAAATAAAATTAGCAAAAACAAGTTATTTATGGTAACCTTGTATAAAATAATTTGGCTATTTTTAAAAGGTCAAAGGTCATAAACGACACAAAAAAAATCGTGTATACCTACATATTGCATTCTGGACGCGTCATAAATTCTTTTGCGAGATCTTGGTCTATCGCGCTCTGTGCGCTTAGATAGAGGAATAATAATGATCGGGTATATATATATCTATAAATAAAGTTATTGACTACTGAACCCTAGAGATATAAACCGACACTACAATCGTACAATCCGTATTGAGTAATGAAAAACAATAACAGCTGTCATCTGATTGACGACTAAATAATTATCATTGGGTCACATATAATTTTCTTATCAAAGTTCTTTTCGTGTTATTTAAAAGGAGGTTTCTCAGTGGTTAACTTATATAATTAATTATCAGCGTACAGTGGTAAAATCTATTGTACAACCACTGCTTGTTTAGGTGACGTCTCTGAGTGTGGAAATGTCGACTACATTGTTGTATTGAGTTCCCACGTGTAACAACAAATGCATATTATAAAACAAAGTCCACCTTTGTATCAATACGACTCTCTTAGTTCAAATTGAATGACAATTTCATGAAATCATGGCATTTGAGGGAGATTAGAGAGTTCTAATGATGATTATAATTTTCTGTAAATACATATTGTTACGGCCGCGAATCATATTTTGATCAACATAAAACCTGACGTGCAAATTCCATAAAATTTAAAAAAAATATTTTAAAACTAACGCATCCCCCTTAAGTACCTTCGCCTTATGAACACGAGGCATCGACGCCAACGACAATCTCTCTAGTATATTTCGCAATAGTTTCATTGTTATCAATTTTTTTACCTAATAACTTGACATCCGTATGGTTATCACAGAATCATGTTTCACAACGTGACTACGTTACTGAACAAACTTAGGGGTCACGATCCCTTCACTATAATAGAATTGTTTCGTGTCCATCCACAGTAAATGTTAATGTCAATAACATGGCAGCTAATTGAGCAGTAGAATGGTGTAATAGCTTGATAGATGTTTATTTTAGCTACGGGTGTTGACCAAGTATTGTTTCGCGAACTGACACAGAATATTGATGGTTGATTATACTTTGACCTGAATAAATTTATTAAGAGTAATTAATAAAGTGGGATTAACGAAGATAGATGCCATGGCGGAATAAACGCTGACTGTAATTTGTCGTTTCGTGTTCGAGCAACTACAGATTGTCTAATACCTACTCAAAAAAGTGCAAATTAAATAATCATGTTTTATTTAAGCTCCATATTTTAAGGTTTTCTTTTTTTATTTGTTTTTGCTAGTATAGACTTCTCTGGCTTACGTGAAACACCATGCCTTTACAAGCAGCAGAGGCCCGTTTGACAATTTGATACTAGATGTAATGGGGCACCAACTTATGATGTCACGCTCACTTCGACGTTCGTTTCCGCATGGGGAATAATAACTTTGTTTACCAATTTAGCAGAAGTCACGTGACATCTTTTAAGCTAATCTCAAATCCATAAATTTAATCGTTAACGCTTACAGTAAAGGGATCTTATCAAGGCCCCCCCAACAGACTTGAGAGTCTTGCAAACTCTTCTGGTATTATCTATTAGTGCAAAAGTAAAGCTACCCAAGTAAAACTACCTCAAAACTGATTTGCGGTACGATCCGCCGCCGCGCCTTTGCAATCCGACGCGGTTTCATTGTAAGCGGAAATTATTATTTTGCGCCGAGCGCGGCAAATGCCGCTGCCACCATGCATTCGGAAGAACTTGTGGCAAACGAGGTCCTCGCATTCCTGCAGTACCAGCTGGATGTCATGGACGTGGTCAGTGTGACCCAGATCTGCACATTCAACTTGAATGAAGAGGAAATAACCAGGGCGAAAACACTGCTATATGAGTCTCTACATATTATGGCCGACCGAATAACGTCCCGCAGGAAGTATGATAAGGGAGATAGGATTCTCCAAGACATCATAAAACTGTTGAAGTAGACCGACCCGGACGACGCCGACGTGCCGACTTTCGTGGCTTGAATTTGCGCAAGCTGCCTCGCGTCACATTCGACCACGTAGTCTTCACCAGGCTGCTACGGAACATTAGAACTCTAAGATCAAGCCTGGTCGAGATGCAGTTGAAGTTGGAAGCATCACAATCCATCATCAGTGATCTACGTACTGAGGTAGCAGATTTATGCAACACGGCTGTAGGTCACACGAGCCAGGTACCAACGACAACACACGTCACGCCGCATTCAATGCATCGCAGCCGAGTTTCGAGTCACCAAAATTTGACTCGTCACCGGCCGCCGCCACTGCAAGCGATGCACAACCGCCCCCGCCCTGCCCGCGTCCCCCATCGGCATCGTTGGTACGCCGACCAATATTAGCACGATAACACCGGAACGTGCTTACTCGGCTACTGTTATTAAAGCTCCCGCAAATCATCAGCGCAACCTAATTATACGAGACTAAAGGCCCTCCGAAGCAGTTCAAAACTCGTTACCGCCGGTAACAAGCCAAGGACAGGCCGATGAAGAAGGCTTGTTTCGAGTGGAGAAGAAGCCTGCTTGTCGCAATCAGAGCGGCACCGCATTGAATGGTCCCGACATGTTGCTGCGTCCCGCTATTCCAACGACTCAGCTGTATGTGTCACGTTTATGTCATCAACACGAATGTAGAGGAGGTCGTGGAGTACATCAGGATGAGACCAAGTTCACCTTGAGAGTCGAGAAGTTGTAGTCGCGCCATACGATTAACTTTAAATCTTTTGTGGTGCGGGTTTCGAGTCATCACCGAGAGACATTCATGAAGGAGGAATTTCGATCGACGGGTGTCGTGTATCAGCGTTTTCGCGGAAGGCTACATGACACCACGACATACGAGTACACCTCGAGCACGACTCAGCGCAATACGTCGCCGACCCAACGTAGTAAATAGCTTTTGTAGTATGGTTTTATTATGGATTAGTTTATTATTTTGTAAGAGTATTTTGTGTAATCTGTCTATGGGCCTTAGTTGCTTGAAAAAAAAAAAAATTGCAGTGTTTTTATTCTCAGGTCTTTGACAAATTTTTGCAACATTTATGGATCGAACCCAAGTAAATGCAGCGTGTGGTATATTATGTTAATGTGTTGAGGACCTATTTCGTTTTTATTATTATATTATTATTTAAACGCATCTCGTCACTATGTGCCCTATATTTTTTGCCCTGTTATTATTATGTATTTTAAATGATGCGTGCATTATTATGAATTTTATTCACTGTTTGTGAGAAAGGGAAAAGAATTTAAACAAAATTGTTTGTGATTAAGTCAATTTTTTAGGGTCAGTTCACACTGAGACGTAACGCAACGCGACGATGCTTGAAGATGCCAGTGGTTTCGCGCTGCGCAGCGCGGCGCCGCGAGACGCATCGCAACGTCGTCAGGCGCATCGTGAAGTCGCTGGCAGCGCCACGCCTCGCTGCGCAACGAGACACAGCGCGACGCAGCGAGAAGCCGCACAACGCAGCGGAACGTGTCTACATTCGCCGCGAGCTCCCACCCCGCTACCTAATATTAGAGACAAGTCGCCACGAGTCCACGACAGCTTCAGGCTGCACCGCTCTTACACGCTGCACATACCGGCGAAGCAGCGCTGCGTCGTAAAGCGTCGCGCTGCGCCGCGAGGCATCTCGAGGCGCAGCGCGGTGTAGCACGACACCGCGGGACATTTTCGAATTATCTCAATTAAATGCGTATCTTTTTGTGTATTAAATAAAGTTATATTTTGTATCGCTATCTTCAAAAGAGCACACAGCGTCGCTTCGCGTCACGTCTCGGTGTGAACTGACCCTTAGTCTTAGGTAATAGGTAATACGGGCTGGTGTGTATGTCTGTGCTCGTATCTTGCGTCCAGAGTTTTTAGTTTTGTAGATTTTCAAATAATTTATAAAAGTAATACTGGCAAATCACTAACATACGCAACAAGTTGTCCAAAAAATTACGTTTTCTCATCAATTTACAAGAAACTACTATTGATTTTGAACATAAAAAAAATATAATCAACATTATTTTAACTAAATAGACACAATAAAATTTTTATTCTTATCGACTTTTAAAAGCAAATCGACTGTTGAGAACGGTGTCTAGTTGCAGGTGACTTGACCACTTTTTCAATTTAAATAAAAAATACAATAGCAAAATAATTTTATAAAAAACTATTCTTATTCTTAAAACCCAAACAATAACTTATTTTTTCCTAATAGTTAGCAAAACTGCAAATTATAACAAATTTAAAAATCACAAGCTATCCTTTCACTTGAATCTTAATTTTATATTTTATGAAAATACAAAATAAAGATATCAAATAAAATCATCAAAATATTAGAAATTTTTACTATATTTTCAAGAGCGCAAAAGTAATGAAACTATTATCACAGTATAATAAAGTAACAGTATTATGTCTCGGCAGTGACCTGGAAATAATTACCTACGGGCGCTCGGTAGATAAACTCGGTAACTGCGGCGCACTCGATACTGCAATACTGTTGCGTACTGATATACACTGACATTTCGAAGGGCGTCGTTTCGGCCGTTTTCTATGAAGACATAATACTGATACTTATTTGTAATTACTGTGCTATTACACAAAAACTGTACTTTTAGACCTATATTTCAATTATTTCTAGCATGCTCCCAATTTTTTTGTAAAATAAATAGTCAAAAGGTGTATAGGTGTATTTTTTCGTCCTCGAATCCGTAATACCACACTCGTTACCGGTGTATTACTTATTAGCCGATGACAATCAAGATAACTGGGTGTAAAACGGTTCATTTTGGACGTGGTTGCCTGCTTAGCTCCTCAAGTCCCACGTTCTTTTTAATATAATCCAAAATATTTTCGGGTGATTTCAAGACTGACAGTCTACACTTGGTCGGTTAGCAATTGCACGCACTACGTAAGTGCTAGTGTGTATAGTCTAATGATTAGACTCTAATCCAAAAGTATCAGATGAAAGAGTAAACCAACCCTGTTCAGGTTAAATTCTTACTCACTAAAAGGAATTAGTAACACATTCATCTGTATTTCGAAGGTTTCAACTTTATATCCCACCACTTTCTCCAACAATTATTGTTTGAATAACATTTTTAAATTGTTTTTATAAAATTAACCTCAATTCTCAAATGAAAAATATTTTAAAGGTGATATAAAATTTGAATTTCGGGTTTTAAGTATTCAAATAATCAAATCAAAGCACTCGATTTGTAAATCGCACCCACAGGTACGATTTTTGATCCCTTTGTTTACATTTTCATCAGATACTTTTGGAACACAACATACGTATGTCCTAATGTGAGGTGTGAGGTGTGTGTACCTGTTCCACGGCGCGGTCGAAGTCTAGCCCGGCGTCGGGCCCCGAGCACACGTGCACGCTGTCCACGACGCTCGCCACTGGAGCACTCGTGTCTTTCACGTTGTAGAACAATGACCACAAGCACTGGAACAATAGAAATACTTAGATATATTGAGTATGTCAATTTACGGTAGTCATTATATCTTTAACCGTTAAAGGCCTGATAAACAACTAATTAACGTGCTAATTGACGTGCTTGAGGGTCACCCAGGGCTTGACCGGTTAAGACGTTTATTGCTGGATACAATGCTCTCCCTTAGGCTGTATTATGGAGGGCAGAGTGGCTACAACTAATCGTATGGCCAGGCTTTATTTATCCTTAGTCTACAATAATATTTAGGCCAGCTTGCACCAGAGACCACTAAATACGTTTAGCGCAAACCTATTTTACAACATCGTTCTGTTTCTGCCAATCGTTTGATGATGACAGTGCCAGCATGATATTTTAAATCAGCGCTAAACGTATTTAATTATAGTTTGACCGAGACCGCTGTTCCGCGTTTTAGGTATGTGCGCGGCGAGACGGGGGGCAGTGTAGGCCGCTCATTCGTCAACGCTCACGCCGTCCCGCCGCTCATTCCCAAGGCGCGGAACAACGGTCTCGGTCAAACTATATTTGTAGTGCAGCGGGCCTTAAGCGCCGCGCATTCTATTTAATTAGAAATTGAGCAGTTAATACCTTAGGTTTCTCCGCTTCTTCAGTTTGATCGCCGCCCGACATGTCGAAGATCTTCTCTGCGATGCCCATGAGGTCGGATTCAGCATCCTTCACCTTGTTGGTTATGAAGTACACCACGACTGCAATATACAAGTTACCATGTATTTTGTTTTTTTTTTATCAGAATGTACCACGGTTTTCGGATCAAAAGATGGTGTCTGTGGGTGTGGTTGTATGATCTGTCTGTGATAAACTAAACACCGCAAACGTTTGCGTCTGCGTTGCAACGGAAAAGAAGGAATCATTTCAATTAATTTGTGACACCAACAAATGGGCCTGAAACTTTCAGCAGTGGCCAAGCCAACAAGTCTTACTCTCAATGGGAAAATTACAAGCTAATATTGTAATTGTTTTAATCAATAGTCTAAAAGTGCAGATTGAGGTTTAAGTGATCAAAGATCGAGTCGTCAGAATGACATGACTGCCATGCATGAAGTCCTCATGACATTGTTTAACAAAAATTGTAAAAGCTCGCTCTTTATTACATAGAACAGTGTTTCTCAAAGTGGACGATAACGCCCCCTTGTGGGCGCTGGAGGCCTAGAGGGGGGGGGCGGTAACGGGCCCAGAAAACATTGGGGGCTGTTGAAGTGATTTATGGGGGCGATGGCTGATTTGTATATTCATCTACTTAATATTTTAAAATTCACTGAAATTAAAACCTACCTGCTACACAACATCGATTATTTAGTTCATATTTCTGCCCTGTTTGATTGTATAAAAACTAAAAATATTTAACATAGCTTTCGTCGGCCCGTGAGCAATCAAGTTTTAACAAGTTTCTGTTAAATATCGCGATTTGTGCAATTCTGTATCAATCGACTGGTTCATCGATACTTGTTCTTACTTGCTCAGTACGATTGAGCGTCGAATGAGATAAACGAGTTTGCATTCAGAATTACTCTCACTGGTAAAAAAGTCTCGTTTAGAATGTTAGTTTAAACTCCAGACCAGACTAATATAGCACACTATAATTAAATTTAAAAATAATAATAATAATAATAAATTTAATTAAATTTTTTTTTTTTTTTTTTTATTTTTTTTTTTTAATGTCATTGTGGTTTAAAAAAATGTGGTATGGTAAAAAAACGGGGGGCGCTAAAAAAATATTGATTTTCAAAGTGGGCAGTAGATGAAATAAGTTTGAGAACCTCTGACATAGAATAAAAAGACTACTTTCATTAGCAAAATGTGACGCATCTGTTTCAAACAAGCCAATTGCGATTTCGGGTGTGGCCTGATAGTTACCCTAATTACAAATAAGGGCCTACAGGTTTGAAGATCTAATAAACTTTAATTAGGTTAAAAACATACTATTTGATAAGCATTGCTTATTCATTTGTTACAGTGCATTATTATAATATATTTTTGCACTAAGCAACAAAGTTATCAGTACGCCCTATTTAAAAATTAAAATTACATTAGTTACATATTAAAAGAAGCGTGAAATTGCTCTATTTTTTATCAACGTTTTTATATAATACTAGCTTCCGTCAGCGGCCTCGCCCGCGTGCTAATATAGAATTCTACTGTTGAAAGAAATGTTTAAAATCGGTGCAGTAGTGTTTAGAGTTTATTCATTATAAACAAAAATACAAAACTTTTCTCTTTTATAATATTAACGTAGATTTAATCGATAATTGCATTCCATTGTATCATTTACCACGCCCAATACCTATACCTAACTACTACACTTACATATCAGTAAATATTGACGGCAGTTAAATTAGTCACGGCCGAATACACTTTAGGGATACCTAATGCTAATTTAAAACCCATTTCAATATCTGGATCAAAGTGGTTCACAGTGACTCACATATTACTCAACAAAAAGACTGAAGTACTGCGTGTTGCCGAGTGGCGCAGCTGTACAAAAACTGCAGTAAAAAGCTAAATGAGCCTGTGACCCTGGACGAATTTTTGTCTAAGTACTTTGCCGGCTAGTTGGAAGTATCAAACTTACAAGCCGGTTTAAATATCGTCAGTGGCGCGGTCATGATTTATTTGGTCGTAAAGAAAAGTACCACCGATGATTCATGCGTGGCCAATTAGCAGATGTTTTTTGGATCGCTTTGAAGGAAACGGTAGCGAGTTAAAAAAAATGCGTTTCACTACCGTAACGTATGCGTAATTATGGTACTCAAATGATACGGTTCTATGGACGCTAAAAGGGAGGTAGCTAATAAGGTGACAGAAATGTCGATAACCTTCCTTATAATTGTAATGAATCTCATCTACAAACTATGCTGGTCCCACAACGATGGCTGCTTAATTCAACATCCAAATTAAGTATTCATCTACTGCTGTTTACTACCAAATCCATCCACAATGCGGATATAAAGAGTTAAAAAAGTAAGTTCAAAAACTAAAACCCGACTACTGAAAAATCACGCTCTAAAAAGTATGAAACAAGAAAATATTTCAGACAGAAATCAAGACATAGGTACAAAAACGGTCAAGGTAAAGCAGTGGTCGCATGCGTACACACAAAATTATAATTGCATGGGACTACGGCGTTCCTTTGCGAATTTTTGTACATATGTCTTGATTTGTCTATTTAATGTGACGTCACATAGCCTATAACCAGCGGACGATCAAGACGCTTCCAACGATACCTCATTTGTCAAATTATGATGAGTATTTTAAAAGTTATGAGGTAACAGATGAACATACATACATACATACATACCGGTCATAATAATAACCCCCCTTTTTTTCTTCGCCGTAGTCGGGTAAAAATAGAAACATTTCAGACGGCTTCTTGCATCCTAATTTGTTTCATCGCGTCTAGCCGTCTGAGTTGGAATTTTTCACAAATTAAGGTCAAGAGAGAATGTTCAAAATAATGACGGTTTGCGGTAACAAACCGCATACAATGTGCATTCTATACTTACACAGTCCTTTGGGGCAGGAGCCGGTGGCCGGGCCAACTTCCAGCACGGTCACAGAGTGGTCGCCATCATTGATGGGGGGGAAACGAAGCAGCGTCAGTGGCTCCTTATCATTCTTCATTATCGAGCCATTCGTTATGAACACGGCCTTAGATATGTCGCTACTCTCGGCCGGCTCCGGCGAGATCAAGTCCTTAGGACATTCGTTGATACCAATCACCAAGTGGTCGCAGTTCAAAGTCTTTGACTTGCTGTCAATCGTCACCACCGTCTTCCCTTCGTCCACGGTCTTTGTTTGAACCTTGTCGATCGGCCGGTTCAGACAATACACGCCGCCGAAAACAGCGCACAATCTAAAAATATAACAAACAATTTATTGAAGAATGCTAAACTTTTGAACTGGTGGAAGATTTTGAAGCACCCGTATCTGATCGCTTCATAAAATATAGACATTCGCTATTTCGCCGAAGTAATGTAAGTTTCCGGTATTCGATCTTGATACCTACATTCAAAGAACATCAATCTGGAATATTTCATTAAATTATAATGATTACAACACCAAGCATAGTAGCAATTGCCGAATTTTAATTATAAACTTCCTCTGTGAATAACCTTGTGAAAAACGCAAATAAACCGGTTCAATAGTTCTATGAACATAAAAATTTCAGCGTGTCCATAAAAATGTGTTTATTTTTTAGTCGACCCACATGCTGTGTTGTCTTTGTTTCTCTACCTACGACCTAAACTCCTGAAATAACAAGAAATATACGATAGTTAACCACGCCATTAAGTTTTAGAATAGATTGAACTACATAATTATGATGATTTATTATTATTTTCCAAATATAGAATGTATACTCTCTCTCATTCCATGGAATGTTCCCGCATAAATGTTGAGACCTGGTATAAGCTAATGGGAAAACGTGAGCGCCAAACCCCTAAACATTCTGTCATTTGATACGATTGTGGCCGTTAATGATTCAGCGACGTTTTTATAGTTAGTTATAAGAGCGTAAACGCGCAAATATGTTAATTAAAACACCTCGCCTTCATTGATCAACTACATAATAAAACATTTGGAATTCCTATAACATAAATTAAATAATAAAGTAATAAATGAAAAGTCAGTTTTTAAAATTACGATATCTTAAATCGTGCTGCATGCAACATTAGAAAGTTGCTTCAATTTTGTTTGCGTAGTCGAGTTGTGCACATTCGGGTCATTGTACCGGCGACCATCGAGCCGGCACTTTCATGGTGCACTTTTTTTGCAATAACAATTGATAATGTAAATGTAACATCAATCTCTCTTCTGCTAAGTAAGATGGTCTTACATTTTGAAATAATCATTCCAATTGACATAAATTGGCTTGCTAATGTGGATTAATCTCATAAAATCAAAATAAAACATTCACCGTGTCGAATTCCATTTCGAAGACTATTCTACAACAAATTATACACACAGGTGTTGGTTGAAACGATGCTATAAAAACCTAGTAGCATCGAACGTCTTGATAAACAAGTGATCAGTCATTCACCCACTCGATCTGTTTTGTCGTACGTACCTGCAAAAGCATTGTGGTAATTCTCCGCTGCCGTACATGGGCCAGAGGAAAGGCGTGTTGCCGTAGCGCCCGAGGCTCATGAGGAACTTCTTGCATTCCTTCACGCCCTCTAGACAAGGCATGGTGTTGGTGCCGCCGGCGATCGCGTACAGCACGTAGTGGACGAGGTTGGGAGTCAGACCCTTGTGTGCTAGGTACTCTTTGAAGGTCTTGTCGTTCCAATCTAGAGGACAAGATGTAGGTAAACTGAGTGTTTGTCGACATTGCGTGTATTATTTTTGAGGCAAACAAGGAATATGAAATGACGGCAATTTTTTTATTTATTTATTTCTCATCGCAAAAGTTGATTTGGACAGGAAGTGATTAATTAAAAAAAATGGGCTAACATTTGTGAAAGACTGGTGGATTTATAGGAATTATTTCGACACTACAAAAGAAAGCCATTCATAAAACTTACCTTTAAATTCATTATTCATCTCCTCTTCATTGTATCCAACGATAGATGTCAGCATCTTCATGAGCTGACGTTTCTCGACGATGCCGACGGCTTCGGTGGCGAAGACATCGGCTCGGGAGCAGGGAACGGGCATCAGTCGGTCGCTGAGCCACGTCAGAACCCGAGTGACGCAACGGAACTCCGCGTAACGAGCGATGTTCGACGATATCAGCAGCTCGACAAGGGGGCCGCGGGAGAACAGCAGCTAAGTTATGGCAAGAAAACGGTTAAGGTGAACAACTGATTTGTAGTAAGTTATTTTAATAACACAACAGAAGACCCTTACTTTTCGCCCAGGCGTCGCACGCCTGGGCGAAAAGTAAGGTTCCCAGACTACTATCGATTTTGGCTCGGGCTTAGGAACCTTTTTAATCAATCTATCCATGAAGGATGAATCAGTTTGAAAATATTTCTAAGAAACAGAGAAAAATAATGTATAGCAAAAAGTTCCTTACCTTAGGTGTCATGTCAATGTTGAACTTCCTATACTCTGACGCGAAGTTGGCCTGGCTCCACACCTTCTTTCCTGGTTCTGGTTTGACATCTTCAGGCTTTTCCTCTCCTTCTTCTTTCTTCTCATCTTGTGCGGATTCCCTTTTAAATTCAATAAAATTGATTTCACATTTTGTCTGTTAATAACACTAATATTTACATTATTTTCACCAGTGTGCAGTGGTACAGTAACCAGCTTTTCCCGATATAAGTATCGAAATTGTGTTTTTTTAAAGATTTATTTTGATGTTAAAGCATTTCCCGTAAGAAGTTACGGGAAATGCTTGCAATGAACCTCATCGGACCCTGCTCGGGTCAAGTTACTAGAACAACGAGAAAATACACGAAAATTATACGAAGATGAAATCTTACTCACTTTTCAATATACCATTTTTCAGCTAAATTGTAGACCTGTAGTTGTCTTTTTGGATCACAGTTGACTTCTTTGATAAATTTCTGCAGACCATCAAAGTTGTAGGAAGCCCATAGGCCTCCATAATGGTCACTTGAGTCTAGATGTAAGACATTTTTTCCTATTCTGCTGCAGGCGGCGGCCACTATTGACTCCACCATTCCTAGACAAAGGTAAATAGTATATCTTCATGGAAAACAAGTAAAGTCGATGATATCAAATACGTATGTAATAATAATACTGATCATATGGGCAGGGTGTTTTTCATTTTCATTTTGTACTGTCAAGAATAATAAATAAAATTTATTATAAACTAGCTATGCCCTGCGGTTTCACCGGGATAAGTCTCAATCCCGTGGGAATATTGAGATAAAAAGTATCCTATGTCCTAACCCAGGTCATAGTCTACCCAATGTGACAAATTTCATCACAATCCGTTCAGCCATTTTAGCGTGAAAGCGTAACAAACAGACTCACTTTCGCATTTATAATATTAGTTAGGATAACATGTTTGAAAACCTAAAGATTCACTACTAGTTAGTGTAATTGCTACAGAGATGCCTGTTTAAAGGCTCGTACAGATCAGCGCGGCGCGACGCGACGACGCGACGGCGCGACACGACTCGAACAATACGATTTCTAAGAAAACTTGACGGTATAACAATAACCGGTGTAGCGTCGCGCTGTCGCGTCGCGCTAGTCTGCACAAAGCTTAAGAAATCACTCTGTCCAACATATAATTAATATCATAACATCACTCTTGTATTCCCCGAATGGTCCGGCAGAAGTGTACCTATAGTACACCCACATTTCGCCAGCTATGTTATGATTATAATAATTACACATGCAAAAATTAAGAGTAAGTAAAAAATATAAATGTTGTGTAACTTACTGTCTGTTTTTCAATAAAACTTTTACAGACAGTAAGTACCTATTATGATTCTTTTGTTCAGTATTTTTACTGTATTAGGTAATGAATAATTTATTCCTTATTAGAGCTCCCGCAGACATACGATTGTAAGTTGGCCAACTATAGTAACTTACTAAGATACAGATTTAGTTGGACAAGATGTGCGGGCTAGCATATGTCACTATACCTATTGGTATACTCTGCGTTTCAGTCGGCCAACTTATAATTGTAAATCTGCAGTCGCCCTTACAAAACAGCAGAGCAGTCTCAAAAACAATAGAAAAATGACGTCTTAAAAAAATGTTATTGTTAGTTGCACTTCAGTTTGAATCAAAAGCAAATTATAACAACCTAAATAATGTTCAATCAATCAATCTGCCTACCCTTTTCCTAACCATGTGGGTATTCCAGTCTAACTGGATGCAGGTGAACACCAGTTTTTTACATGAAGCAACTATAATTTTAACTGTTACTGGGTAATACAACGAAATAAATTACGACATAATTTTTTCTGGCCTTGTGATGAAATAATGATATCTGTAGGACAGAAGAGCATGCTGCTGCACTCTTCTTGCGTTAATGCTTCTGTAATCAGTGCCTCTATCGTGGAAATATTATCTTATGTTAGTCATGGGAATGCTTTACTTGTAATTAGATTTTATTCCAACTTATGAGTTGGAATAAAATCTAATTACAAGTAAAGCATTCATGCAAGTAAATCAACTACTCCAATAATACAAATTAAATGTATTCATTTAATTTGTATTATTGGAGTAGTTGATTTGAACTAAATTAATGTGAATTCCTTTACAATGACCTAAATTGCTCCTAAAGTCATAACTGAATAACTTTCAGCTGCTAATAACAAAGGCCTCGCCTAGTTATGACTGTTACACGGAAAAGCAAAGCTCCTTGTTATCTTGATAATATTAAAGAGGTGCCTAGTAGTTGATAAATGCTTTGCTTTAATACTTCATAATACTTGGATTCTGCATAATAGGTCTAGATATTCCTTTATTTTGCTGCAGACATACCAAGCTGTTTTCAAAACAAGCTAGAACTTATATTTTAATTCCAATCTACTTCGTTTAAGGATCTATTTTTTCATTATCTAATAATGAATTGATATCTCTTGGTAGAAAAAAATCAAATTACTATAATAATTTCCACCCATTAGAAATATTGTTTTAAGTATTTCATGGCTTAAATTGTGAAACGGTTGAACGTATTCATAAATTTCATTGCAGACAGTGACAGCAGCTCGACTGTCTGTGCAAATATTTAATTAATGACTAAGCTGCAGTATTGGGGCGGCAGTTTACGTTTTACTGCTACTAATATTACAAAAAAATACGTAGAGGCAGTATAAAGGCCAATTGTTTCATAAAATAGACCACATTATAGCATTTTCAAAAGTAAAATTGATGACTAGACAGCTATGAAAAAAAAAGGATCGATAAGTAGGCTGCTATCGCCATCATGACCGGTCCAGTATTACGAGGATATTATAGCATACCTGTCCCCACAACGATGACCTGGAAATCGGTCGGTAAATCGTCGTCCATGATTTCCGCTTAATGTCTATCCACAAAAATTAAAAGTTAGGAAATTAACAATTACAAAATTGAACAATCTCACTTCTCTAAATTTGCCACTTGACACTTTGACAGTGTCTGTCAAACGGACGATGACGTTTGACAACCAAGCATTTGCGTTCGAAAACAGCCATGAAAGGTATCGTGAAAGCCCGTGTTTAGGAGTAGGTAGTGGCAGTGGTCTATGTGCTGAAACGCTTACGCAAAAAAAACCCAACCGGGAGTTTTCCTACGCACTAAAGAAGCTATAATGATTACACTCATCATCATCATTGGCACCCTTGTTCCATCCACTGCTGGCCTCCTCCCTTTTGTGCCATGCTTCCCTGTCTGTGGGAATCTCATCCAGGTGCACCCCGTGATCTTCTGTAGGTAGCCTACCCCCCAGGCCGTCGGTCTGCCAACGCTTCTTCTACCGTCTATCAACAACCATTCCATTAGGGCTCTGCTCCACCTACCATCACCACGACTAGCCAAGTATCCTGCCCAATTCCATTTCAGAGCCGGTACCCTTACACCCGAATACTGAAGCGCCACTCAAGACTTGAGCATTACTTAAAACTAGTGTCAACCAATCAAAGGGCTTTAAACGAGTTTTAAGTAATGCTTAAGTCTTGAGTGGCGTTTCAGTATTCGGGTGTTAGTCTGACGTCTTCAACCTTAGTCCTACATCGGATCTATAAGTTACTTTAATGATAAATGGGCCAAACTGAAATGATTATTATGACTTCAATCAACTCAAGTCCCCGCAATTTTCTAATAAACTGATATATTTTAAGCTCTCCTTAACCGTAACATAACCACAGACCACGGAGACGGCTCGGCGGCTGCTGCTAAAGGCGACATTGTCAGCACACTCACAGTAATAGCTCCTACGCGACTTTCCATTATAAACAAGGCCAGAACGCAAGGGTGTGAAACTAATCGCCTATAGATTGAAAATCACTTTCTTACTAAGGTCTTCTAATCTATACAAGAGTAGTACGCAAATAATCGCGTATACTTCGTAGTGACCTAATTAACTACTTTATTCCAAAATATACAGTGCCAGTACGTATACGGACTAATCGTGTATAGATTGCGTCAAATTGTGAACTGGTATTCAACTTGTTTGCGACGTAATGTACCTTGCGCTAAATAGCCTGCCTGGCTGCGAGCAACTTGGAAGAAGCGCTCGCCGGCCGCTGCCGCAGCACCGCTCGCTTTGCTAGCTCGGCTCGCGCATTTCATATTCCGTTATCTGTTCCATTTCACCCAGTCCGCATTTTTTTTAAAACTATTTATGGTTAAATCTCATGTCAAACGTAAGTGATGTAGTATATTTTGGAACCAGGACGTGCGCGTCTACGTTACAAACTATACACGAGCAGTACGCAAAATTCGTGTATACATTGTAATCACAGATATAAGTACCAGTATGTGGGTACAAAAGGTTGTGAATTGTGGATCGACCGTCATGTTTAGTGCGTTTAGTGCATTACTTCTATCACGTGACGGACCACGAGTCAAAGCCGGCAGTTGTCTCATTTATTTCTTATGGCTCCTACACACTGCCGGCGGCATGGCAGCCAGCTTTTGCCGCGCGGCACGTACCCCCGGCTTTTGCGCCTTCATTTCCTTTGCGATCTTTTGTGTGGCAGGGCCGGGCATAGTGTGTACTTGTGTAGGAGCTGCTAAGGCCAGAACGCAGCCATAGGAAACTGCTCGCGTATACATTGTAATTCTATTTTTAAATAGCGCAAGTAGTAGGGACTTTAGTGATAACATTACAGGAACTACTTACTACTGCAGCTGTTCTCCACAAACCAGACGGTTAAAATAAGATTGATTGTCCGATAATCGGGAAGAATATCCGATCACTTAGTAAATCTTGAATCAATGTTATGTTTTGTTAGGTCAAAATTGCCAATAGTTTCCGCGGGAACTTTCAACTTTTAAAGCATGCACTGTGCGGCGCGTCGAATCGATGAAGGTGTCTTTCATTCGTCCACATTTTATTTTTCCAAAAACCTGGCCTCGTGCAGAAAATAGCAATTTATATATAAAGTTAAATTGTCTAAGGGTAAATATGATTTTTAATCAAATTCGCGCCACCTATTCTGAATAAAATTCAGCTGATCAATGTGAAAATGAGCTATCCTACCCATGAGGATGTTAAATGTAAATCTTTATGAGAAATCTTAACAACTCGTTTATTTTTCCATTGATAATTTTTTTCGATTCTTATTTCATTTTATCAGACATTTGAGTATTTCTTTGATTCATACCTGAACGTTGGTCGTAAAGTTTTACGACTATGTAGTTTCAATGACTTAATACCTACTAGACACTACAGATAAAAGTGGTGATATAAGTAGGTACTTTTTTTGTGTAGGTTTGCCTGCCCCTTTGATATTTTGTTTACATCGTTTATTGTATCTACTATAACCAAACCTAATTACAAAACTATGGTAGGTACAGATTAAGTTTTCGTTTTATTATTATAATATTCGAATAACCTCAAGAGACGACCATCAAATTCGGTATAAAAGCAGCCCAAAAATTGTTCCTGCCACCTTTTTAGGTACCTAGATTTTTTATTAAATTTCTGGGTCTTTTACTTGCTGGGCCGTTTAGGCGCACATGGTAAGCACCCAGATCTTAATGAGGCGCTTATGCTCTTTTATTTTGGTCTTGGCGTTACTGAAATAAATCCATATTTAGTCCGTAGGTAGGTAGTAGGTACTACTATTACATGAAGTACAAATGAATAAATAATTGGGTTTAAGTGAAGTAAATAAACGATTTTTTGAATCATGAAATTGAAACAATAAATGAGTTGTGTTTTATATTTACAATTTTTTACATACATTTCAACATTTTACAGACTACAGGGAGCTCTTTTTAATTCGAGCAACGAACATTACATAAACTAACACGTAAATCTAAATCGTAATAAAAACGACTTATGCGTAATCAATCTACTGGGCCCGCGTGTGGCTGTGGCGGGATCGAAACACCCAGAATCAATAAAACCCCGGTGTCCGCGTAACATTGTTACTAACAAGAACTTAGTGGCAGTTTACTTGGAAAATGACATTGGTACGAGCAACATCTTAGGCCGCTTCCAACTTCAAATTATTGTTCAAAGGACGTATTGGTCTTCTGTGCCCTTGATTTCTAAGTAAAACTGTAGTTTACAAAACTAATTAAGTATAATACAAATACACATTCTCAATTGACTTCACTGACGACTATCTACCCTAACAAGTTAATATCTACATTGTACAAACACCATGTGAGTCGGCAATGCTTTGGTTAGATAGATCATCAACCGCACTTTCAGTGGGGTTGGCAGTTAGCCCGGTAGAGTTGAAAACTTTGTAAATAGAGTGGCGATTTACAGAAGTTAAAAATTCGTCGAAAACTATTATATTAAATAATTACATTAATTTAATGTAACTACAAATGACTAATTCGGCAAATCTTTACATATTACTTTTACATCGAATCGAACACTATGGTGAATACCAGCGGAATTTGATAAGTATGCGTGGGTAATTATGTTTATTGTACTGATCAGCCGTTAGCAAAATAAATACACATGAGCATAATTTAACTAATTTGCTACCTATGTATACACATACGCAACATATATTAAGTAATTAGTACATTGTTTACAAATTTTCCGTGGGCTGGGAACATCAACATTATGAAACATCAATTTATTAACAAAAACAATCTATATACATAAATGATTATCACATATTAAAATATCGACTTTTTTCAATCCAATTGATAGTCAAAAATAAAAAGCGCAAATACAAGCTATAAATTACATAAATCATGCTTGTCAAGAAGCAACAGCAGTTTCATATGATTTTACAGTGCGTTCGTTAAATAGAGTAGGTATGAATAAAATTTCAATTTGGTAGTTTTAAAACCAAATGATATGTCGAATTTTATGATATGTTAAAATACAAATAAATAGTCTTGGCAATGGAAAATGTCGATATTTTAATGTGTTAACTAACATTAATTTTGCCAACGGTTATACACTACCGTTTGGCATAGACTAGAACAACGTTTCCCGTGAATGTGAAGCACGGTCCAGCTGCAGTGGCAGTGTTGTTGGTCGACTAGAAAGCTCCGTGCACTCGCCTACCAACGTCGCCTCACCACCTCCACTATCCGTCGAAAACTGCTCCACTTCATCATCAGTGGATTCCGCATCGTCCTCTGCAAATACTGAATCCGCACCCACTGACGCTAATTCACACTCTACCGCATAGGACGGGCCTACACTGCCTACTGACGCGAGAGGGGCAAGTCGCTCACTAGGGCAAGGCGATAAACGGCGTTCTGGCAAAGCACACACTACTGATGAACCACGTCTCTCCAAATAGGAGCTTCCTGAGCTGGAACAAGTCGCAGAGCTCAGACGTCGGTCGCGGGGACCAGCTGACGCTCGACGCTCTGCGAAACGTAACGCTGAACCAGGAAGCGAATCACCGCGTACGGTCGACAACCGACGAGGCGGCGTTAATAAGCTCCCATATCCACCTCCGTACGAAGCAAAACGCGCTGTTCGGGGCCAAGGGGGCTCCTCACTTATTGATGGACGAGAACGCGCACGTTCTGAAAGCGCTTCTTCTAGCGCTGCCGTAAGTTGCCTCTCCTCTTCGACTGCCTGCTCTTCGGCAACAACAGCTTCAGCCATTTCCACCAGTTTTGGGTCGTTTAAAGCCTTAACGGATTTGCTACGGCTTTTATAGACGATCAGAAAAACCATTAATGCAAAGAAGCCACCAAGGGTAGCGGCTATTCGTACGCCCGTCATGACGTCATAAGTGGCATAGAACTCGATGCGCACCCGGTCGCGTTCGGCGGCCCGGGAATTAATATCACTAGAGTTCCCGGTCGCCACCGGCTCGATGCCAGTCCATCCATCTCGGTGATCCATCGTGCGGTCAAAAGTTCATCGCCTGTGAACAATAAAACCAAATATTACTAAACTCGTCTGATTTTGATACAACATATACACAAAATTACTTAGAAACCTTTTTTTACATAATCTTTTAATCTGATAAATAAATGAAAGTGGTTTATCAAATAAAAGTACTTAAAAATAGGATTTTGTCCGGATCAATTTATCTCAGTGGACTAAATCATCGGATTTGTGCTTATCGGATAGATGCACCTATGATAATACATAGTAACATTTGTTGAATATTTCACCTAAACGTTTATTATTATCCCTAAACATGAGACACATTCAGTTTAAGCTTAAGCTTACCAATTATTACCACGTTGGTTAGGTAATTAGGAAAATCCACGAGAGATATTTAGCACCAAATCGATCATGTGGATGAGGTTTATGTTGGTACTGGGTACCTACTTCATAAGTCGAACAAGAGAGACCGCACAACAATGTTGTCGCTAGGCGATTTCCGTTCGCCAGTTGCATCGGACTACACTCCCGACATATCTGGGACACGGCGTGCATAATGTGGAATGTTTCCTACATTTCAAATTTTCATTTAAATATTTAGTTTCCATCACATTCGCCAATAATATAAATCTAGGCACTTCTACAAAGTTTAAACATGAAAGTACACCTTTTAATATTTTGTCCTACCGGGGTGTTAGAACGAAATCCTTAAGTTTTAAACGCGTAATCATAAAAATCTATACTTACCTACCGAACATACCCCATTTATTATAAGAAGACAGAGATTCTGCAGATAAAGATGAAGATATTCAACTTGCATCCTTAGAGCAATATTGGCATTACAATCTTACAGAATTATTTGTTGAAAGAAGTAAAAGATTGTTACACACACACACGGCACAAGTAAGTTCCCACAGGCCATCTCTACTGATCTTCCGGACACAAATACATAACAAAATACGTGTCATATCATGTCATTTTCAAACATTTCGTGGAATAAACATCCACCATAGCCCGATTGGAGCCAACAACATCAATCTACTACGAAAATATACCATGAAGGACAATGAAGGAATAGGTGTTAGCCGTGTTGATCACGTTCCTGGCTAGACACGACTAACACAAAGCCAATATTGAATTCCGTTTGATCCTTCAATCAATTTTATATTCGGAGAGGTACACAGGTGTGTGTGACAGGTAGGAACATACATACCAAAAAAAACTCGGCAATTCATAGTCCTTCTATATTAACTTGATTTAATATAAACTAATGTTAGAACTCAGAAAAACACTAACTGATATGTGTATACCATCAATATAAATACGAAATTTTATGAGCGAGAAAGAGAAAATCCAAGAGCACGTTACCTGTTGTTATGTAGGACAAGTATTTAGCTCTCATATCGGCTGTCTAAAACAATGAACGGATATTCACGAAAGAGGCTAATGCCGACAAGGGTGCCCCGTCCTAATTATGTAGCTGCCTACTTAATCCAGATACCTAGCTCAGAAATTAGCTGGAAAAACAAATAAAATGTCTACACGGTATCAGTTTTTGAATTAACAATATTTATAGAAAGAGTAAATTTTTGTGAAAATTTCCCATAACGTAAAACACTCTATTTTAATGTATTTGGAGGTCTTGACGAGACCTCCAAATACAGAGACTACGACTAATTACTAGCAAAGAAGCAATATTTATGATTTTTATCGAATCAAGTTTCATGCGATGAAACCAGTAAGTAAATAATATACAAGACATCGTGTGTATCTACATAATAACGTTATTAACGTAGATATAGGTGCACAACACAGTTCTAAATTGTACGGCAGATCGATGTATTACACCAACACACAATGAAACTAAATATAGCAACGCAGGTGGAGCACTCGGTCACTCATGAAGGAGTAACAGCTCAAATCATTACCTACAATATTGGCGATGTTTGTTTCGTTGAGATCGAAGCTTATTATGCACCCACGTAACAAAGGAAGTCCACAATTTTATTTTATAGCGCAAAACTGCTGGACCTAAATATACATTTTACGGACGAAACCACCAGAGAATATGAACAGAAACGTGAATTATGTTTTACGTAATATGGAATTTTATAAAAATCGAGAGCGCGGCCGTGTTTTTATTTTTATGTTAAGACTACCTATACGATTTAATAAGAAACTTTATGTAAAAGAAATATTATGTTTGTTTGAACACAAAGAAGTAAGAACGATAACTTCTTTGAAAGAACATGAAAAGTAAATACCTAAATACAGCAATGATTTTTGCGATCAAAGGCTTTTGGCTAGTTTTGAACGATTTTTTAAGCTTAGATGTAGCATACATTATTACTACTATGTATGTAATAGCACACCTATCATAAATGAAGCAAATCCCTTGAGGCTATCTCCAAATGGACAGTGGGACCCAGTTAATCTGATAATCGATTGGAGCCAATTTTTTTCTGTTTTTTAGGGTGGCAAGTTATCAAATAACTTCTCCCGCTCTGCGCGGAGCGGGAGAACGTGTCAGACTCTTACTGACTAAAACCCACCCGTGTTCCTTCAGTTGCCTGTACGTTGCCAGGGTATCCCGTTCGGACTTTCCCGCGACCCCGGCAGGCATGCTGACATCTCTATGAGGCGCGCGTGGAACACAACGCGCCGTCGACCCGGGCCTGGGCCTTATCGGACGGCGTATACCCATTTCTCACCGTCCGCAAGCCCGCGTCTTCGGTGGCCGGGAATCGGACTGTGATTCCCGACGCCCAGCGGAGCTCCTGCGGCGGCTAGGGGCGTGAGGGCGCGAAATTCGCCACTCCCTCACGCGTTCCGCCTCCTCCTTCGCGAGCATTATTACTTCGCAGAAGGAGGTGATGGCTTCCCACGCCCTCACGCTCCGTATCATGGCCTGGACCAGGGCCGGACGCGAGAGAGAGATCACTGCCGCCGATCGCCTCCACAAGGACACGGTGGTGCCCCGCCCAAGCCGGGCAGACCTCCACCGTATGCTCCACCGTGTCCTAATCGATTGGAGCCTGGAGGCTCCAATGATAAGTATAGCCAATGAAATAAATGTGAACAAGAGTACACGTACATGAAATTTACCACCACCACATCGGAAAACATACATATATTCATGCATTGATGCATAGTTCAACAAACCCACATACAACAGGAACAGGTGAAAAGTAACAAGTTAAGACCTCGTCAAAAAAAAACTACACTCTCAGTTAAATAAATAAAATCACAAGTTTCCCTATTTACTTGAATTTGGGTAATCATATCGTTTTGTTGGTGGCTGTACAATAGTAGAATTCAGTGAGACTTGGCAAGCGTACAAGAAAATATTAACATAGTGCATACCATGCGCATGGCAAGAAATTACAAGCGTGAGTCATAAGGTCTAAGGCCTGGTTTTGTCATGCAATCCTTCAGGAATCTGCCACAGCATTTTTTTTATAGGTATGAAATAATGCTTCACGTCCCCGCACTTTTACTTACTCGCTCAGCATTTTTGAAGGCCTTTTTTTATTCTTAAACTCCCTCATCGAGTGACGGTATCTACTGAGCGTTCGTTTACCGCAACGTGGCCAGTCTAGCGCAAGTCAACATAAGAAAATTAAAGGTAAAACAAAAAAAACTTAAAAAAAAAACAACCGACTTCCAACAAACACTACAGGTCGAAAAATAACTTTAATTTCAGAAGTCGGTTGCAAAAAACGAAAATGCAGACACCGACTCTTAATTAAAGTTATTTTTCAGTTTGTTTTTTTTTTTTTTAAGTTTTTTTTTTAGTTGTGGTACCTACACAAATTCGAATACCTGCTATGAAAAAACAGTTCTCATCATATCATCCACATATACTAAGTGGGCAAAACTACGTATTATTGAAGCTTACTCAAAAACTATCCAAGCAAAGTTAATACAATTTATGTGGGACCAACTTGGGAGCATACACTTTCATACAAAAAAAATATTTTCTAAATCGGTCCACAGTTGACGGAGAAATCGGCACATAGGAATACATAAAAAAAAAAAAAAAACGCGACGAAAATTTATAACGTCACGCGGCGTTAACATGGTGCTCACGCGCCTTTCATGAACTTACAAACACAACTTTATGGCTGAAGGGGATTCACGCGGCCAAGCGACGCTCATAGACAAACGTAGATGCATACAGCTAGAAAACGTTAAGGGCGTCACCGATAATTATTCTATGAGAACTTTATCACACACATTAATTTGTATGACTGCGTTAGCAGACTTATTATTAGTACGGTTATTTGAAAATTACTAGATCGTTTGAAAACAATATATTATCCGGGTAGAGGTCGAGCGAGACGTAGTTCCCTAGACACTGGCACGCGTTGGGCGATCTACGTGTCAAGCGGTAGGAACTCTAGATTTATTATAATGCAGGTTCCCTGGGGGCACCCTGGGTCAGTGAAGTAGATTTTTATGGAAGGTTTTATAAAAACTAAATTGTATTGTATGAAACATTATATCAAACAATTTTGTTTTGTATCTCGTTAATTTTTAACCGACTTCCAAAAAGGAGGAGGTTAAAAAAAACATACATACGCTACGAACATAGTCGTAGCGTATGTATGTTTTTTTAATGAAGCTCCACCGATTTCTCCGTCAATTGTGGAACGATTTTGAAAAAACTTTTTTGTTTGAAAGAGTGCTCTCGAGGTGGTGCCATTTAAATTTTATTAACTTTGCTTGGATGGTTTTTGAGTTAACTTCAATAATACCTATTTTTTCCCAATGAGTATGTGGATGATATGATAAGTTCCTGTCACTGTTATTTACATAGCAGGTAGTGGTATTCGAATCATTTGGGGTAGGTTCCACAACTAAAAAGTGAAAAATAAAAACTTTTTATTAAAAAAAACACAACCGACTCCCAAAAAATATATCCCACTACTAAGTGAAAAATTACTTAGTTGTTTTATTTTTAGAAAAAGTTTTTTCAACAATATATCGAGATGGCTTTTTTGTTTTAAGTTCGAATGATACTAATATAATTTCCGACTGCGGCCTTGAGTACCTTCCACAACTAAGTGCGTCGATCCAGCCAGCCTGATAGAAGTCATAGCCATGTGCAACACTAATGTATTATACTTTAGATAGCCACCTACATTGAGTGTATTCAAGTGTTTGTGTAATTATTGAGTGTCCTAACTTAATTACATATAAATATAATATCATGCAATTGCAAAGTTTATTAGGTTTACTATACAAAAGGAAAAATAAGTTCTTACGAGTTCTTGAGTACTTCCACCATAATTATATAAGCCCTCTATATAGGGCCGCGCGTCTAGGGGACCCGATCAGATTAGCAAAAAAAATCGATAGTTAGAAATACTCGAGCGCGTCAGATTAAGGTATGGTGGGTTAAATACATACTGAAAAGTGTGCATTTCAACAATCTGACGATTTGACCGTGACGTAAAGAGTGTGGGAGGTCACAAACTTGCAAAAAAAAACATCACCTTGACATTCTCGAGCGCGGTCGATTTATTTTTTATTTTGAAGGATGTAGGTATTTCTAGGATAACGGAAAAATATAATCTGCCGATTTCCACAAGCCGAAGTAACATAAATCGTCATTAAAGTTTAGAGCGTACAGCTGCAGGGAAGTAAGTATTCTTTGTATGTATTTCAAGTTGCTTGCTGTATGAAGATTCCACGGATGAAGATTAATAAAAAAATATTTTTAATATTTTTTTTTTTCTATGTATTAAAATTAAAAGAAATATTTTTTTAATTGCACGTTATTGTCCGTGTACATTATTTGTCACAAAGAGTCATTGAAAAAAAAAAAACATGTTTTTTTTAAATAAACATATCCCTCCAAATAATCGTAAGATTATTGTGTCAGCACGACTAGGACATCAAGCTGAACCGTCTGTATAATAATCTGACACGCTCGAGTATTTCAAAATAACGATTTTTTTTGCATTTTCAAAACGCCGCCGCGATCTTCCGTCACGTCCGAATCGTCAGACTTTTGAATGAGAGCTTCTTTCGGGTTCATTTAACATCCCTTCTGAAAATCCGACGCAATTTTTTTCGAACCGTCAGATTAACAAAATCCCTCCAAGTAATCGTCAGATTATGGGTCAGCCTGACTAAGGACATCAAGCTGAACCATCTGTATAATAATCTGACACGCTCGAGTATTTCAAAATACCGTTTCTTTTTGCATTTTCAAAACTCCGCCACGAGCTTGCGTCACATCCGAATCGTCAGTCTTTTAAATGGGAGCTTCTTTCGGGTTCACTTAGCAACCACTCCGAAGAGCAGACGCGCGCGAAAAAAATACGCCCCTTCCGTACGGCCACCCCCACAATGAAAACCGGCAGATTAACATACCTCCGTCATTAGAGCCACGTGGACCATATTTATACAATATCAATATCTGACGCGCTCGAGTAATTCCATGTGTTTTTTTTTTTACCGACTTCCAAAAGGTGGAGGTTATCAATAATTCGGATGTTTTTACATATATATGTATATATTTTTTATTTATTTTTTCATGTATAACATAACGGGCATAACTTTGTTTGAAAGGGTATACTTCCAAGATGGTCCCATCGTCATCAGGTCAGGATCTGATGATGATGGGATCCTGAAGAAATCGAGGAAACTCTTCAAATATTATAGGCACACCTATAACGATTTGGGTAGGTACTTTCTATAGGAACTCGTGCAGTTGCTCTCAGAAAGCACCATTTGGTGAAGTGGAACTGATGATGAAGACTATTTTTCACTTTGTAGTGTTTTTTAGGAAGTTGGTTGATTTTTTTACTATTTTTGAATGCCTGTAAACGCTTTTCCCACCGGTCAAAGGTATACATCTCATGACTTTTTTCCTTTCTACCATCTAATCTTCAAAATACAATAGGTCCCCATGACACTCGAGTAAATTCCCATTTAGCATCATGGCCTCCCCTACCATCTTAGATAATTTGTTCTTATTTATTTTATTTAATAAAAATTAATTTTGTGTTACTACTTAAAAGTTTGTGTTTTCTCTATTGTTAGACTAAAATAACTGTTAATTTTATTTTCAAAGGCATTTTATTTAAGTTTTTGCGACAGTTTAACAGCTATATCTTCTACAGATCAAATCTATAACAATAATCAGAGTACTAAATAGAAAACAAAATAATTATATAGTTTTTCACTTGGGTTGGTATGCGCTATGCTTTTTTAAATTAATAGCTCATGTTTTTTTTTTAATATAAGCCAGACAGCTAGGATAGGGGCTAAAGTAGAGCATGGACATACCATCAATTGTGAAGTCTTTTTTGGGATCTTCAGAGCACAAGTATCAGTTGCATTTGAGGAACTATTCATTGTGACCTGTCTATATGCCATAGAGTGGATCCATGCAACAAACAAAAAACAAATTGTGTGTATGATTATGCAAGCAATTGCCCCTGATAATGTTGATGTTTCCAACAAACATCATAGTTTATTTATGCATTTAAAGGCTTACCAATTAAATACATACACAGCATTAACCCGCAATCTTTGTTAAAATTATGGATCATACGTGCATCTAGTTTTTGGAGGAATTATGAATCCTTTACATTACAGCAAAGAGAGAGTGGTCTGATCTTGGTTTCTGCCTTGAAATCACAAGATTAAAATAATTAGTTTGGATGGACATATTTTTTTTTATAAATGTCTTCAATGTACAGCACAAGCAAGGATTGCCCTGTATAATTAAGCCAGATTAGATAAGACTATGTTACAACTAGTGAAAAATGCACCATTGTGAGATTTTCATCAATCTTCTATTTACAGTGAAATTATTATGCAAAATGGTATTGTGCATAATTATTGATTGTAATAAGACTTTCATCTGATCAAATCTGACTAGAGTATTATGTTGAAAGGAAATAAAGTCATAGTGATGAGACAACAATTTAGAAAGTAATAATTTCATAAATTACTTTACACTTTTGCAAGCAATTTTAATAGAAGACTGACCACCAAGGGTTATCAGATGCAACTGAATAAATATTAAAGCTCCTAATCAGACCATGTCCCATTTGCTAGAGTGTCTTAAGCGGCCAATCCCTTGCACCTTTGAAGACCTAAAGAATGCCAGTGTTACCACAATCAACGTGGCTACCTAAAGGGCTCAAACAATATAATAATAATAATACATACATTAATTTTATAAATAAACTATAATCAAAGTCCCATCAACACAAAAAGAAGATAAAAGAAAGAAGAAATAATTATGTCTTGAATGAGTTGACAAGCGAATCCTTTCATGACAAAGGGAATGGTAAGTGATGACATCAATCTTGATAGTTCTTGATCCAATTGAAGGGCAGGGCAATTAAAAATACATACAATGAAAAAGAATATTGCATAGATGAAAATAGATAGTCTATTGTATAGAAATGTTGTATGCTGAGGGTTCTCTTAAATTCCCATCATGTTTGAAAATAATTATTAGTAGGTACCAATGAAATAAATACATAAAAAGCTACATATAGTATTTAGCTGCTAAGATAAAGATGGTGAAAAATTACTAATATAAGATATATAATTTTAGAGAGCATTTTCAAACATTCCACAGGTCAAAGGAAATAAAGATTTTTTATTTTTATTTACCAGCTGAATAGCATGATTCGTCGCCCGCAGAAATTGAAGAACGTCGTGAGTAACGATGATTTATTATGTACATGTCCTTGGTAAATTATTGAAAAATTCTATACACCCATTCATTGAAAACACTTAAAATAATATTATCTACATTGTGTACCGATATAAAAACGTTAACATTTATGAAATTTATCGCACCAATGAATTAGAAAATTATTATTACAATAGACAGTAAATCATGTTCCTGACATTATTTCAATTAAAGTAAATAAAACACTAATTGTCATCTTCTGGTTGGTTTTTATCGGATTTACTGAATCCTTTGCAATATTTAGTAATTTTATAAAAAATGGTAATTCACTCTATCTCCTCCTCCAATCACACGAATGACACAAAAAAATTAATGAAAAAATGTTAAAAAATCACGATTTTTTCAGGGCTGTTCATTTTACGGTTCACGATGTTAGTGTCGCCACTCGGCATTTCAAATCAAAGAGTTTCAAAGTTATTCAATTATAACTAAATGCCTCAGTAGCCACATCTTTCTGGTAAATACTTCACACTTTAAGTTTTAATTTTGTCTTTTTGGGGTTTGGTACCATAAAAAGAAAAAACGAAACCCTTAGTGGTTTACGGTTCGTAGAAGCCCGCTCCGCTCAACATTATATTTTTTTTTTTCAAACTAATATTACAGGAAGTCAAAGCCGTAGAGTATATATATTCTGTGGTCAAAGCCCACAAAACTGTTTTGGGCATGAATCTACGCATCTGCCAAATTGCATCTGCTCGTTTGATTTGACATTGACATTTGACAAATAATAATAATCCTGTTTTACCCAATCCTTCTTTGGCGTTTATGAGTAAACTAAACTGAAAATTAAAGTAAATAAACTCCGAAATTTGCGAAATCTTGTGAATCGGCATATTCTAAAATGGCAGATGAATGGAAAGAGTACGTGAATGATCCAAGAACTGTTTGTAAATACGGAACTAAATGTTATCAGAAGAATCCGGAACATCACCAAAAATTCAAACATCCACCTCAAAATAATAGAAAAGATGTTCATCGTAACAAAAGGAGATTCTCTCCGTATACTAGAGACTCCCCACGCCATTCACCTAACCCTCGTGGCAAGGATGAATCACCTAGCGGTAATAACAAAGATAAGGCGACAAATGAAGGCGATGATAGTAAAGAAAATCCGACAAACGATGACAGCGATGGTAGTAAAGAAAAGCCGACAAATGATTTCAGCGATTATAGTAAAGAAAAGCCGACAAACGACTACAGCGATGGTAGTAAAGAAAAGGCGGCAAAAGACAGCGATGATAGTAAAGAAAAGCCGGCAAACGATGATAGATCTGTAGATCATGAAGAACCCAAACCTGAATGTGATAAACTTAAATCCATAGAACTTCCAGAACATATTACATTTTATGATAAAAGTACAGACAACAGTCTACTAAAAGAACTGTTTTTAGTAGAAATGCCTGAAGACTTTTTCAAATTTTTTGAATGCATCAGTAATTATGGCAAATCAGTGGAAGATACGTTAGCAAGTGTGAATTTGATGCCAATCGGTCCTTATGAGCTACTGTTAGGGAAACTGCCTAAGTTGGACAATAAGGAGTTGTATTTGACTCACTGGAGATTCTTTTATGATCCTCCAGAATTTCAGGTATTTTATAAACATTTTGAATATTAAAATGCTTTGCACAATCTACTTTGTTATGTGTCTGTTCTCTATGCACAAGTAGCCGGGCTAAATATAATGAAATTAAAAATAAATATGTTTTGTTCTGGTTTCACATGATATCTCAAATGATTGTATCTTTTACAGGCTGTTCTCAAGAAGAAAAAGAATAGTGAGTACCACATTGGATACTTTCGAGATGATCCTGAGCAGAAACCGGTATTTGTAGCCAGTAACAACAGTGAGAAAGATTATTATATCACTCCTATAGCTGAGAACATATTTGGAGCTGTTTAGTAAGTATTCACTATATGGGAAATAACAATAATATAAAACTAACTGAATCTTTCAGATTTAATAGAAGCCATAAAGTTTCTAAAAAGAGTTCTTATGATATTTAATCTTGATCCCTTACAACCAAGAAACTGATAAAACATTAAAAACTTAATATTTAAAATTATCTTTCAGTGTGTATTTGCAAAATGAGAAAAAACATTCCCCTTTTACTGCAATGTCTTGTCAAAAATTAATGGATAATATTAAAGCCTATGCTGAGAAGAACAACATTTCTTTGGAAGAATTCAGTATGAAGAAAAGGTTGCCTCACATGGTTACAAGATCATTTCATGGTGCAGGCATTGTGGTGCCTTACAATAAAAAAACACAAATGGGATACAGACACTTAGTGGAAACTGATGGTAAGATTATGTAATTCATTTTTTTTTTCCTACTTAAGTTACCAATGTTGAATTGAAGGCATTAATTCACACAAGTGTTGAAATTATAGACGTTAATTCACCAGCATTGAACTGAAGGTGTTAATTCACCAGTATTGAATTGAAAGCGTTAATTCACTAGTGTTGAATTACTATCATTTACTACTACTATCATTTGTCGTTATTTCCAGTCTTGAATTAGAGGCGTTAATTCCCTAGGGTTCAATAAAAGTGCATATATAAGAACTTACTAAATAAATAACAAAACAATTTTTCTTTCCTCCAACAGCCAACTTGAAAAAACTGTTTGCTAGCCTAGAAAAAGCAACAGATCAAAATAAAAAAGATAAATTACTGTCAGACCTTCAGCCTGTAATAACATATGCTAGTATAGCTGTAGATGAATTTGATTTTGGAACTGGCTTGGAGGTTGGCATAGCTTTATTCTGTTCTGGACTCAAGGAACTGGAACCCAGTGCAATGAATAGCTTGACTGCAGCATACTCTGTGTTGAACAGATCATCATTCGGCGAGATAATAAAGGTATTTTAGGCCTATATTAAAGTTACGATGTTATTTTATTTGGTGTTTGAAAATACCAAAACCAATAATTTATTGGTTTTTTTTTCAGGCACATCTGAAGAACCGCCGCAAAGGTCCAAAGGTTTCGCTGCTGCATCTAAAATAGTCGAGTATATGAAATTAATTAGCTACATGTAATGAAAGTTTAGGAAGTAAATATTCTCCTCAGCTATATTTACTACAATATCACAAACTGACTGACAACAGAACCCGACAACTAAGAGGTTGCTATTACTTTTTGGGTGATATGAATGTCAGTAGACATAATTATAACAAATGTAAGATTATTGATGAGTCCATCATGTTGACGAATATAAACTTCTGATGCATTCGATAATATCCATCATCTTCATAATGAACTGTGTCGCGTTCCAAAACGAGGGGCAGGATTCCGTCTCGCGCCCGCGTCGCAGTGTGTGATCCTCTTAAAATACAGTTGCTGGCTTTACTTTTTGCACAGATGGTTCATTCCGTAAAATCATTCAAATAAAAAACGACTCTTGCTACGACACAATAAAGTGCAATTCAGGTCGCTTTGCGCTACTTAACTACAGTTATATTCACCTAGAATTTGCATCATTTTCTATCGCGTAAGAGTTACGCGATAGAATATCTGATGACTACGTTACACTCACTAAATTGGCCCGTGAAGACTGGCCCGGCCGCCGCGTACTTGTAACTTCATACCTAAAATTGGCAGTGAACCATCTGTATTCCTCTGTGCTTTTTGCCAGTTAAGCTCGTAATAAGATCAGGATCATATAAGACCAACCATGGGCGTAACTAGCCTTAACCCACATGTTTTAAGCTACGGTTTCCTAGAAGCGCGGTGATCGCACTTAACGGCTGTCGTGAAAATGATGACAGCGGCAAAGATATAAATCGTTAGATTCGTCCTACCGGGTCAAAAGATAGTCGCGTTTCTGTTTCGTTTTGACACCTGACAAACAATGACGCAGTGACTACATAATAGAAACGCTATTTAATCATGTGTGAGCTCACTCTTCTCAGTATGGACATTTTCTTGTGTGACTATGATGAGGGCAAATCTAGCGATTTAAATCTTTGGGGGGCGGTGTTTGCTTTACGGTGTCAGCAACGCTCTTTAAGAAACTTTCATAATCAACGTTTCACTGACGTCATTCGGCGTAAATTGCGGACGCTACGTGAGTGGTCACTGCTGTTCTAGGAAACCGTAGCTTTACATAGTTTGATATTGCTGCTGCGAAGCTTCAAAAAATGATGAGGTTGTATGTTCGTCTGTATGTTTTTTTAAAAATGTTTATCGGTTTGTATGTTCATCGATATTTTCGGACCGATAATATTTTTTTTTTTCTAATGTAAAGAGATGTTTCAAAATTGGTCCTGAATTGACGAAAATATCGATGAACATTGTAAACAAAAATAAAACAGCCGAACATAGAACCTCCTCCTTTTTTAAAGTCGGTTATGCATGATAGGTAGAACACGAAAGACCGCTGCCCTGCCCTGCCCCCCCTGGGTACGCCCATGAGACCAACTGAATGTTTTGGGGCACAGAGAACTGGATAGGAGGTAGAGCAATAGTGGCGAAGTTTTGGGCCACTCAAATTTGAATAACTGTCGTGCCAGGGCCACCGACACGAAGAAGAAAGAGATCAAGTGGCACGCAATGTAATTTTTCACTCATTATTATTGACTTGACTTTGACAACATTAACCATGTATTTGACTTATTTAACAAGTCCGTACACAGGGTGGCAGGGACATCGACGCGAAAACTGATACCATGGATTCGGTATCAGTTTTCGCCACCCTGTATACTAAAATAGTGCCTTTATTATTAGAACCTAATGAAGAACTGTTGTGTACATCTAATGGATTTCATTATTTATTTAATTTGATTAACACTATTACTTTTAAAATAGCTTAAGAAATAAATGTATATACTGTGATTTTAAAAACCATGTTGTTCAGCCTTTTTTTAATAAACTATTGATTTTATTTTGTTTTGTATTCTATTAATCAACTGTAATGTCAGCATATCATGTCATCATCATCCTTGGCAGGCCTGTTCCACGAACTACTGAATATATAATATGCCTCCTCCCTTTTGTGCCCTTATCATGTCATTCCAACAAATAAAAACATGTCACTAGGAATAGAATGTTTTTTACGCTCACGTTTAATGGGAGGAGACAATACCGCCAAGTTTCACCACTAGTGGCGCTAGCAGCATATAGTAAACATACATTGTTTCAGTGTTACTCTTATGTATACAAGACCATAAAGCATAATGTATTTTACCTATCTACAGTCATCAGCAATCAAAAGTTGCCTGTAGTTTCAAGTTCAATTCAGATACTCCTCTGCCTACACCGCCGCTAGGCAGTGCATTGTGCATGATAGACGCTATAAATTTTAATTTTTTTATTCTTTATCCAAAAGAAATACTAATAAGCAATTTTAATCTAACTTAATTGTTACGTGACAGTTAAAATGGCTACCTAATGCTATCAAATGGCTATATATCATCTAGTTATCTACTCTCATTTATTTGAGGATTCAAATCCTAGACTGAAGTGTTGTTGATTACCTATATTGTATTTTATCTTGTTATTATTAAGTGGAGATTGAACATTTAATTGATATACTCGCGTATATCAATTAAATGTTCAATCTCCGCTAATCAAGAAAATAAGTGTGAAAATCGATTATGCGAATGCATAATTGTAGATTTTTTACGAAATTTTTGCGCACCTAAAGGCTATTTAATCTTTAGGGGTCTGCAACGCTAGAGCAAAAATCGTGACTGCATTAATATTTATTAATATTGTTTGATAGTTTCGAAGTTCAGTTTTTTTTTAATATAACTTACAAAATCCAGGCCGATAAAACCAGGGACTAATATTGACATGTTTAAGATAATCTTGCTATTTGCAATAATAGTTATTGGAAAAATCTTCTGCGAGGAATCAGACGAGTTCCGTGTGCACATACGGCACAAACCAAAATCAGCATATCATCACAACACAAACCACCTCACCGTAATAAGCACCGTGAATATCAAAATCCACCAGTGGGACTGCGGAGGTAAGACGAAATATTTTCGAAACTGCTTGCCTACCTTTAAATTTTCACAGACTGTCTTGCGAAAACCTAGCTCTATCTGAAGATGAATGATATTTTCGTAGCGTCACCATCTGATGTGAATATTGAATTGTAAAAAAAAAAATATCTTTGATCAGTGGACTGAACCGGAAGTGGAAATAAATGACAAGGTACGAAGTGAATTAAACTCTGTGACAAATATGTTTTGGTTATATTGATTTTATCCTTATGTCTTAGAAGCTTATCCCGTTAATATTATTTAGGTAGAGTATTACTACACTGCGTTCTTATTGAAATAATTGTCTTTAAATAGTGCATTACTGCCACGGCCTACAAAGGGGGCATTTGTTTCTTCTTTACTTTAAACAGCTCTCATTTGTAAGCCATCGATAAATCTTTGTGTTACCTCCTTGGTTGCCATGTGTCAAAGTAAAAAGTTCGTTCCATTTTTACCCGACTACGGCGAAGCAAAAGGAGGGTTATGATTTTGACCGGTACCTATGTATGTATGTTCATCTGTTACCTCATAACTTCTAAACTACTGATCATAATTTGACAAATGAGGTATCGTTGGAAGCGTCTTGGTCCTCGCTGGTTAGAGGTTATGACGTCATATTAAATAAGCACATTACAAATAAGTATATATATCATATTTTTGTATCTAGCTAAGATGCCAGTTGCGATACGTACTGTGACTAAAAAATCACGATCACTGTTAATCTGTAACATTCTAGTCTTAAGGTTTTATACTGTGAGAACCAATAAAGCTTATTATTATTATCATATTTTTGTAAGTAAATAAATATGTTTAAATTGTTAAAAACAAGCAAAAGTGAGACTGCTACCTACGCCTACGGCGCGGTGGTAAAATTAAAAAAATCATGATTTTTCAATAGTCGGGTTTTAGTTTTTGAACTTACACGACAGTTTTTATAGTAATTAACTCGGCCGCTAAACACGACAAATATGGATTTTCATACCTACTAACATTGCCGGCCGCCTGCTCGCATGTATTTGACCAGTACAACTTAAAACAGCATTTTCGATTTATCTCGAAGAAGGTTCTCAAATAATGCTTGAATTTCCAAGCATGTTTGAGAAAACCTAGCTGATATCTTACTTATGTACCTAGATAACTAGTCTAAACTCGCGTGACAATCACCACGTTTCTCACACGGTTTTATTTTTATGGTCATTGGTCAATCTTTATGGGTCCATGGATATGATTAAGTACCGGGGGGGACTTAACATCATCAGCCTACAACAGTTCACTGCTGGAGATGGCCTTTCTAATTGCACGCCATTCAGCTTTATTCTCGGAAACTCTTATCTAGCTGCTACCAGCCGCCCTGCGAAGATCATCACTATACCTAGCCCGAGGGCGTCCTTCATTACTTTTGCCGATTCCCGGTCCTCACCGTCCCCACTCACGAATACGTCTACTGGCCCAACGGTCATCGGTTCTACGGCTTATTTATATTAAGGGGTAGGACAATTTTGTCGAATGCGTTCTATACTGCTACGGCACAGTAGTTATGCGATATTTTATAAATAAATTATAAACGGGCAGATAGAGTAATGTATTTATTTTGAAAATTACCCTCACAAACAATACAAAAATATTCAGAAAAGTAAATGTTGATTATCTCAAAATGCGTCTTAAAACAAATTAAATCAGATCTATTGAAGTTACTCCATAGGTTTGTCAGCGGTGCTTAAATGTAGAAATAAAGATAAAGGACAATGGTTGCATACAAAAATATTCTGACAAAAAATGTCGTGTTTTACATCGTAGCACAACCATGAACGCATTAATTAGATATAACTATAACTTTAGATGATAATAAAATCCTTTTAATTTGTACTATTTTATACCACTAATTAGAAATGTTATACCTCTCAATTATCGCAGATATACGGGTCGTGTCCGTTACCCAGGCCAGATGTTGTCGAAAATGGTCATTTGAATCTTATAGATAATTAGTTGTGCGGCTTCTGTAAATGTTGCGCACATTTTTAAATTTGTTGCGCTTATAGTTTTTTAATTATTTCACAAAAACATTTCCTGCTGGCGTAACGTTACCGCAGCCAGACCTTTTTCTTTCTAATGGGAATATTTAAATAAATACTAGCTATAGAATTAGTTGTCTAGATGAAGTAAATGTTGTGCCTTATTTTGTATTTGTTCTTTCATCGGTTGCGAAGTTATTCGAGATTTTGCTGGGGTAACGTTTTTGGTTTTGCTAGATCTTTGAAACGGTTAAGCAGATTCTTATCATATTTTGTACAAGACTTCTTAGGGATTAGTTTAAATTTGTTCTGCAATAAAAATACCAAAAAAATGCATAGCTTAAAGGTTATTTCATTAAATAGAAAAACACTTCAATCGGTCCCAGCACTCTCAATAAGAGGTCTAAAGACTTACTTTAAACGTTATTTTAAAGCTTGTAACTGCCTTCAAATGTATGTGAAGTTTCATTAGTATCCTGTAAGTATTTAAAAAGATATGATGATATTCAGTTCTTCACGAGCACGGTCTTGATGCGCGCGGTGTTATTTGGCCACTGGATTGGATATATGAACTGAATGTTATGTCAATTATTAGTTGTTTAGTTCAGTTGTATATCAGTAAAATTTCAGCGTAGTACATTGGATAATTAATGAGATAATACGATTAAAGTCATTAGGAAGTGAATGATCGAGGTAACCCGACCAAGTTTAGGTGGTTACGAAAAAGCGAAAACTCAGAACATTATGGTACCTTCTAAAATATGTAGGATAGTGTTACAAATTTAGTACAGACATGTACACAAGTTTAAAAAAAAACTACATGTTTATTAAAGAATTTTTATTAACAGGTAAAATAATCATTTCAATTGAACTTTTAAAGTATTAATAAACTTATACTTAAAAATAATCACAGATTAAAATTACAGATAGTAATTTTGCTATTTTGAAATTTTCTATTACCTTTTATTATAGATGTTTAGTGCGTTATGCAAACAATGGATTTATTCCCTTTACGTCGAGTCCCGTTATATCGAGCCTGGAAGTCTATTGTTCTCCAAAGTATTGATATTTTACGCTTTCTATTATCTTTATGTCGAGTTTGGTGAACAGGTACAGTCAGAGGAGATGTAAATTAAAAGAATTTGAACGTGGGGTCTTTTCGGCTTTGGATTTCGATTAATAACTATACTTTATAACGATTATATTATTCGAAATTTATTAGGTAGGTACTACTTACCTATATATTTTGAACCATAAATTGAAAACATGTGCATTGTATCATTACGTATTTATGTATTTTTATACTGTGTTTTATGTATTTTGATTGTTTATATTTTGATATGTAGGTAGGTACTAACGTAATAGTTACATTTGCATTATTAAGTTCATTTATAATAAATGAACTTAATATTTTAAAAGATAGGTACTTTTTCATCATGCACATAATTTCGAATATTAAAAAAAATACACTGAAATTATGACATACTTTGATGGTTAATTAAAAATATAATCGTACATAGTACTGTAAGGTTAAAGTCATTAGTTATTTTTAAATTCTTTTTTGTGTAAAAATTGATTCTAAATTATGTGCGTGTATACATTTCATTGGACGTGACTGTACTTCTAAAATATGATATTATTAAACTCCACATAAAGGTAATAAAAGCGTGGTAAATAAACTCGACATAAAGGGAATAGAAACGGGACAGAAAACTACTCGACATAGGGGTAATAGAAGCGAGACAAGGTTTTCGGCTCGACTTAACGGGACTCGACATAAAGGGAATAAATCAAACAATGAATTACCCCTTCACCCCACCCCTCCCGCGTCCCACCGAACGACATGTTATATCGGTGATTTTTGATAAGTATGTGCAACTGGAAGAGAATAATAATGTTTTCATAGTACAGATATTATTATATTATTATGTATTTAACAGTGTACGCGTCTGTACCGAAATTGTAAGGTGTATTATACTGAACATTTCAAAAGATAGCATAATGTTCTGAGTTTTCGCTTTTTCGTAACCACCTAAACTTGGTCGGGTTACCTCGATCATTCACTTCCTAATGACTTTAATCGTATTATCTCATTAATTATCCAATGTACTACGCTGAAATGTTACTGATATACAACTGAACTAAACAACTAATAATTGACATAACATTCAGTTCATATATCCAATCCAGTGGCCAAATAACACCGCGCGCATCAAGACCGTGCTCGTGAAGAACTGAATATCATCATATCTTTTTAAATACTTACAGGATACTAATGAAACTTCACATACATTTGAAGGCAGTTACAAGCTTTAAAATAACGTTTAAAGTAAGTCTTTAGACATCTTATTGAGAGTGCTGGGACCGATTGAAGTGTTTTTCTATTTAATTAAATAACCTTTAAGCTATGCATTTTTTTGGTATTTTTATTGCAGAACAAATTTAAACTAATCCCTAAGAAGTCTTGTACAAAATATGATAAGAATCTGCTTAACCGTTTCAAAGATCTAGCAAAACCAAAAACGTTACCCCAGCAAAATCTCGAATAACTTCGCAACCGATGAAAGAACAAATACAAAATAAGGCACAACATTTACTTCATCTAGACAACTAATTCTATAGCTAGTATTTATTTAAATATTCCCATTAGAAAGAAAAAGGTCTGGCTGCGGTAACGTTACGCCAGCAGGAAATGTTTTTGTGAAATAATTAAAAAACTATAAGCGCAACAAATTTAAAAATGTGCGCAACATTTACAGAAGCCGCACAACTAATTATCTATAAGATTCAAATGACCATTTTCGACAACATCTGGCCTGGGTAACGGACACATACGGGTCGTGCTGACAAGATTCCTTCCCAGCACGACCACGCTAAAATTCCAGCTGGCATAGAAGTTGATGACACGGGAGCATGCCTAAAAATTTTTACTCATTATGTACTCCTATTTAATTACTGGTAAATTGTCGTAATTGTAAGAAAAACAAAAAATTCTAATTAGTGGTATAAAATAGTACAAATTAAAAGAATTTCATTACCATCTAAAGTTATAATTAATGCGTTCATAGTTGTGCTTCGAAGTACAACACAAAATTTAATTATCTCAAAATGCGTCTTAAAAACTAAATTAAATCAGATCTATTGAAATTATTCCATAGGTTTGTCAGCGGTGTTCAAGTGTAGAAATAAAGATATAGAACAATGGTTGCATACAAAAATATTCAGAAAAAAATGTTGATCTCAAAATCAATTCAAATCAGATCTATTGAAGTTATTCCTTAGGTTTGTCAGCGGTGCTCAAATGTAGAAATAAAGATAAAGGACAATGGTCGCTACCGTACACACTGTCTCTTATAACATTATCACACAAAGCTGGAAGCAGTCTTTCTGATATTATAAAGTAATCCAAACGCCTGAAACAATTATAAAAAGATGAAATTAAATACTAGGCATTTTAAAAGTTGCAAATGTAATTTTTATACCTAGTTATATCCTCAATTTGTATCCAATTGTTTGGGATGATGGTCCATGTGGAATTTAAATTAGGTAGGTATTTAACTAGAAGGTATGTCTGCTAAAAATAGGTATGAAGTCATGTAAACTTAGCTAGCTAGCTACATTCTAGAATCCAAATGGTCTAAACTTTGATTGTGGTTCAACTTCCCTTTCTTGCAGAACGACATACGTTCCTTGTCAATTATCTATGGTTTTACAGAACTAAGTAAAACAAAAAGTCTTACCATCCTACGTTTTTCGCCCGGCTATTCATCATGTAAGTCCAGAAGGTATAAGCGCCGGTCTTATCCGGGTACAAGTGGCGGTACGTGTCGACGAACCCGTCCCCGAGCAACTCGGTCATCCCGGCACGCTCCTCCTCAGTAAACCCAGCATTCTTTTTATTTGTTTTAGGATTAGTTAAATCTGCAAGTGATTATGTTAGTCAGATTTTTATAATAGAAAAAATTAAGTCCCACTTATGGTTTTCCTGATGAGAACCACATACTTAAATATGCATATCAACACAAACTACAGCTTACCTTACTTTTACACGAGAAACAAAACTATAATAACGTGTTAGACCCATCACATTACCTTACATATTAATGTTATTAATTAGAATAAAATATGTACCTATTTCTTTGTGTGAAACGTTCATGTCACCACAAATTATCACAGGCTTCTTCTTATCTAATTCCTTAACATGTCGACGAAACTCTTCGTTCCATTGCAGTCTTTTGGGAAGGGTGACTAGTTTCCGGCCCGAGTTAGGCACATATGTGCATATTAAATAAAATTGCTCGTACTCCGCTGTTATAATACGACCCTCGATGTCCAACTCCTCGTTATTTAACCCATAAACGACGTTCATCGCAAGTTTTGTGGTATAAATGCCTACGCCTGCATAGCCATCTTTATCACTGGCCACCCAATATGCATGATAGCCAGGTATATTTGCTACTTCAGCCGGCAGTTTGTCTTGTGAACATTTTGTCTCTTGTACACATAATATGTCAGGTTTTTCGTGTTTAAAATAATCAAGACAACCCTTAGTTGCCCATGCTCTAATACCATCTACATTCCAGCTTGAAATTTTAAAATTCCATTCTTTTCCCTGACTATTGTTGGAAGAATTGGAGAAATCAATAGATTCAAAATCTGTTAATGATTTATTTTTAGGGGGTGCTTTCTTATTTGGTTCTCCTGCAGGCGCTGAAATACATTACATTATGAAACAGAACATACGACAATTTAACAAGCTGTTTACATTATTTTGTCGTATTGTTGTCTCATGTTGAGTAAAGATTGTGTGCATTATGGCCACCCTCTTAGTCTAAAGTCAATGAAAGCCCAATGTAACATGCACATAGTACTTTATCTAACTGAACGATTTATGGAAACAATTTATTCCGTGGATAACATACCTCAGTATCATCGAAGAAAAAAAAAAAACACCTATGCACTGCAATGACTTATAAATAAAAACCTCTAAATAACCATACATAAGAATTATCATGCGAAAAATATATTCTTATATTTCGTTTATATCTATCTTAATTATTATCAATTAGTCACCACATTGGAAACCCAATATTATTTAGTCTTCATACTACATAGTGCCCTTGATTGTTAGCCTGTCCCTTACTTATATCCAAAATAATTTATGAAGCAGACCAAGTGCAGCATTGCATAAATTAAAATATGTAAGTACCTATGTATATTAATAATCTTTTTTTATACTTGAGAGTTCAGAAAGGTAGAAAAAAAAAATAAAGCATTGAACATATACATTTGGAAAAGTTTTATTATGAATAATAATTAATGATAAACACACTTAATAGTAACTCAAAACAATATTTGTCAAATGTTTAAATTATAATCAATAGTACTAGTTACCCTTTTCCACAGCTCCCTTGCGCCTACGTTTTGATGTGGGCTCACTTTCTTGTGGTTTCTCTTCAGAAATATCTTCATCTTCTTCATCATTTTTTGCTTCTGCTGAAAAGATGGAAATTATTCATTAGTTTACCTGAATTGACTATGATAGAAATATGTTTTATATAATTAGTTCTTAAATTTACCTTTTTTGGTCGCCTTTCTTTTCTTAGAGGATAAGGTTTCATCATCATCATCATCATCGTCATCTTCCTCTTTAGGTTGGGCTTTCTTCCCTTGATTCTTCCTGCCTCTCGATTCTTTCTTCTTAGGTTCAGGTTTGTCTGCTTCTTTCTCATCATCCTCATCGTCATCTAAATCGATTTCTTGAATAGCCTTAGCAGGGGCTCTTTTCCTGCCTTTAGGTGCAGGCTTTTCTTTGACTTCCTCCTCAGTGGTATCAGACTTGTCTGCTTCAAGATCAGGGTCAGCCTCGACTTTAGCCGCTTTCCTTCCCCTGCCCTTAGCAGCTGGCTTAGGTTTTTCTTCAGCTTCATCTTTTGGTGTGTCTTCACTGTCTTGTTTAGCTTTTCTGCCTCTGCCAGATTTTGGTTCTGGTTTCTTAGCTACAGGTTCTTTCTTTCCCGCCTTCTTGCGACCTCTGCCTGAAGCTGGGGCTTCTTCTATGTGACCATTGGCTTCTGAGTTATCATCACTCTGTTCATTGTCCTCAGTTTGGGCGGGTGACTCCTCTTCTCCTGATTGATCACCATTTGATGGTTGTTTGTCTAGAGAATTTGAATCATCTACATTCTTCTTGCGACCCTTCTTGGCAGGAGGCCCTACTTCTTCAGGTACTTGTGGTTCCCCTGAATCACTGGCAGCTTTCTTTCCACGCTTTGGCTTCTTATCAGCAACAGGGGCAGCTTTTTCATTTAGTTCAATGTCTGCTATAAGATCTGGCTCTGGCACAATTTTTCCTTTCCCTCTCCCCTTTTTGGGGGCATCATTTTCTGTTACTTTAACGTCAGCAGCTTTCTGCAAAAATTATCTATACTTGATTAATCTATCACAAAAGAAATTCCAATTCAAACCAGTGGATAGCGTTGAGTTTGGATTGAAAGCATAGTTGTAATAGGTAGGTAGGTATATACCAATTTCAACATAATTCTATGGTAATGATGCTTCCTTATTTTTAAATTACAACTACATATATCAAATAACAATGACTTCACAATTGGGCTTTTTGTCGACACGATACATTTTGTTATATAAATGCTTTGTAATTTAAATAAGAAGTAACGGACAAGGAACGCATTACGGCCTAAGCTTCAACAACAAAAGTGGCGCCAATTGCCGCCAATGACTTACATTGTGTCTAGACATGTGTTTGTAAAATCGCGACGTAGTGTTAACGGGAAAAAGACGAATATATTCACGTAATAATTTGAGAAAACCACAAAAAATATCATAGCAATGGTTTCCTATAAATTTAAGTTGAACACGTCTGACACTAGCACTGTTAAGTGCCCATCGATAACAATGCTAAACCCGTTTGCAAATTCAATGCAAATACTCAAGATAACAAGTGGTTTACAGCAAATATACCATACCTTAGCTTTAGCAGACCTAGGCGCCATTGTCACGAGGCAAATGTTACAGGAAATATCACCGATTTCACAATTATTTCAAGCAAAGCTCTGCTTCACCCGTCTGAAAACGCGTTGTTGAGAGCAGGGGTAGCGGGCGAAGTTTCCGGCAAAATGACAGATATCGCGCACCGCCACTGCCGCCAAATTTTTGCCGTATATTTTTTTTAAACGTACTTTTTAAAATGGCGGATCACTCACTAAAGCTTTGAGCACACTTAAAAACTATTGTCTATGGAATATGATTTCAAAAACGGAAACTAGGAACTAAGTTTTCCATTCTGACCCATCTCAATCCCAACCAGGATCACCTTGATAGATTCAATACTAATAAATCATAAAATATATGTCCCCACACTAAATATACAAAGTGAAAAGTACTATTCGAAAATACAAAGGTTCTGAACAGCTTATTTTTCAAACTTTCGATAAAACGAGAACGGAGCCTTAAGGCCTGCGTCCATTGGCGGCACGGCATGGCCGAGGATCCTTCGGCATTACTACATGCAAGCGCATACTGACGGCAACGATGCCTCGACGTCCATAGATGCATGCCGAAGCGTACTGATGTGACGTGATCACGCGTTCTTTTCATAACTTAACAGTCCTAGAGCTGGGAACAAATTATCGGACGCGTCCGTAAGCCGCGGCTGACAGTCGCGACCAACAGACGTCCAAGGGCACGTCCGCGACTTACGACCGATAGTATGCACAGTGTAGTGAACTGTAGTGCAAATTGTACTATCCAGATATATATATATATATATTTTTTTTAGGTAGGGCATCTCTTTGCTGACCTCTGAGGTCATGACTACTTAACCGGTCAATCCTGTGGCTGCCTTAAGCTTCTACACTTAAAAGCCTCCGGCCAGGGGCAAAACTATGCTAATTAAAACTAGGCGAACGCTCGCTAAGGGCACCCCCTGTGGGGTACGAACCTCGGCTTAGGGCGTTCGCTGGGGGGAGGACAGCAAGAGGGACAGGCTGGATCAAAGATATATCATGATTATTAATCGGGGAATTTAAAGCTACAGGCTCAGCTGCGACGCGGGCTGGCGCATCGTCGAGCAAGGGTCGGGGGGGAGATCCAGATATAAATAAGCCGCACACATTTTTTACCTTACACACTACACGACACATGAGGTAGGTGTATGTAGTGTGTAGGGGAAACACCCGCAGAAGATCCTGCTTTAAAGCTAGTAAAAGAAATAAACTGTGTGCTTAAGATACAATATGACCGCCCGCGGTTTTTTCTAAAATTAATGCATAATATATTGTAAAGTAAGTTTTAACATGACTCTTAACATAACTTTTATCGACCACAGTGGGTACTTAGGCATACGAACTCCAGGGGGGGGAGGGGGCAGCTGATCTCTCCTGCCCCCCCTGGGTACGACCATGAGTAAGGACTGGGGATGCTTCGGTTGACTCACCCTTACCCTTGTAAGGGTGAGTCAACCGAAGCATCCCGAGAAAGAGAAAGAAAGAGAAAGAAATTTTATTTGCTCGGACATGTATATACATACAGATACAAAACAATACATACATGTAAGATATTAAAATAAGAGTGGCTCACGACATGTCTGCCATTTTTCATAGCGTGCAAATATTCAGTACAAATGAGTACTATTGAATTGATATTTTTACACATAAACATTAAACATTTACATTATCCAATTATTTATTATTATTTTTCATTGTCTATTAATACCAATTACAATTATCGCAATGACGATTTACATCACTTTTAATAGGCATTCAATTATAATATAGGTAGGTACATATAAGTTCTCCACTACTACATGACCTTAATAATTACTATTATGTTAGTTATGTATATTTAATTATTTAAAAATCCTTGTCGTTTAAAAATTCTGGAATACTATAATATGCTTTTTGCGCCAAAAACAATTTCAGTGTGATTAAGTTTAGGTATAGTTTGCTCTTTCCAACTTTTGGGCAATTTGTTGTAGATAATTGGTGCCATGCAAAAAACACTTTTGCGCATAAGTGCAGTTTTCGATCTATGTCCACATATTTTGCTATCATCACGTCTATTTCTTGGAAATTTGTCTGCCATACGAGGAAACAAATGTGGGGTTGCTTTTACAAACATTGCTATTTCTAATATATAAAGTGAAGGTAATGTTAATATATGATATTTAGTGAAATAATTTTTACAGGTAGGTATCGGTAGTTTTGAGATTAAACATAGATCTTACGCAGCACTTTTGTCTTTTATAGATGATATCTCTATCGGTTGAGTTACCCCAGAAGATAACACCATATCTAATGACGGATTCAACTAACCCATAGTAGGCCGTTAATAGCGCTTCTATATTTAGAGTACGTGATAATTTATATAACGCATATGCACCACTACTTATTCTTTTGGCGAGAGCCTCAATATGCGCTTTCCAATTTAAGTTTCTGTCGATTGTTAGGCCTAGTCCCGAGGGATGTCGTCGCATTCCGAACGTTGCCGATACGTCATGGCTAAGCATATCGAAAAAATATGGGCAAGCAGTGGTTACGTGTGATTTGTGTCGCTGCAGCTTCTTACAGTTGCGTTGTGGTAACTATAAAATCAAATCAATTGGTCGACTCAACGTTGTATTTGCGATGTGGCCGCCTACTAGTGCGCGGTCTCGCTGGTGGTTGCGTTGTGGCCGCGACGTGATGTGGTTGGTATCGCCCACACGGTTGTTTTGACGGCCAAATTTGGTCTGTGTGAATGCATTTTTATACAAATTAACGCCCGTCTACGTGTTGTCGTTTTGTTGTAGTTGTGGTGTGGTTGTGGCATACGTGTGTTCGGGTCCTTACTTTCGCTCGCTAACCCCAAAAACCATTTTTTCTAACCAATGTTTTATCATGTTTAGATATCGATACCCACCACATCTGCTGAGTTCCGCTGGTTAAAATGTTTTCTTGTAACGCAATAGTTATAACAAGGAGCTTAAAATAAAATGTACTTACTAATTCCGGAAACATTTTCATCGCGTAGTTTGATTTTGACAGTGTATCTGTGACTTTGACAGCTTGGCATTGACTATTTGGCCTTGACCGACGCAGCTGTTTGACATGTGATGATGTGACGGCAGCTGTCAGTGTCGTGGCAACGTGCAAATCCTTCGTTTTCTTTGATGAGGAAGAATCTACATGACTAAAATTGCTGACTAAAACCCCGCGGTAATGGTAAGATTTCTGTAACTGAATCATATTTTAAAGCCCTTTCTTGTATATTCAGAGCGTACGGCCGGGTAAACTGCTTCACTCAATCATTGGCAATTTTCCTCAAGCCGGGAGTAAGAAAGGATACGATTAGTAATATAGCGTATGTTGTTTAAAATATTCATTGAAATTTCAGGCTACATTAGATCGTAAAGGCACCTTTAAGGTGGAATATCTGCAAGATATTGAGAAGAAAGTCCAGGCGAAATGGGACCATGAGAAAATATTCGAAATGGAAGCACCGGATGATGGGAAGCCTCATGAAAAGTTCATGTGTACGTTTCCCTATCCGTATATGAACGGGCGCTTGCATCTTGGTCATACATTCTCTCTATCGAAATGTGAGGTGAGTGCAAACTGCTATAGGTATATAAATTAATGTTAACAATATTAGCTATCAAGATAAATACCTAACTAACATGCATGATGCAATAATATTGAAAAAATCTCCAATACTATATAGTTACAAATTGAATTTTTTATAGTTATTCTTTCTTTTTTGTAGGCTGAGTTGATTGATTGATTGTTTTTGAAATCAACTATTTTGATATTATGAATAAGCTCCTAATATATTTTTTTAGTTTGCCTCAAGATACTATAGACTGAAAGGTAGAAAGGTGCTGTTTCCGTTCGGATTCCACTGTACTGGTATGCCAATTAAAGCTTGTGCTGATAAGTTGAAAAGAGAAATGGCTCTCTATGGTTGCCCTCCAGTATTCCCTGAAGAAGATGAGGTTACAGTAAAGGAGGAAGGTGATATTGTGCCCAAAGATAAAAGTAAAGGGAAAAAAAGTAAAGCAGTAGCCAAGACAGGAGGGGCCAAGTACCAGTGGCAGATCATGCAAAGTATTGGAGTCCCTGAAGAGGACATCAAACTGTTTGCTGATGAGAGCCATTGGCTTGAATACTTTCCTCCACGGGCTGTAGCGGATTTGAAAAGAATGGGTATTCATGTGAGTATTTTTCACTGACAGTGAGCTCAATCCTGTATAGTGAACACTTTTAGTTGTGTTGTGTTGTACTGTAATCTCACAAAGAGATTGGTTTTTTTGTCTTATTAATAGTAATAATAATAATCCTGGTTCTGATGCCGATTGGCCACAATTTTATAATTTGTTAATGTTTTTTTTTATATTTAAAAATGTAATTAATATGCATTAAAATATAAAAAAGGAAATAATCCTGGAAAAACAGTTGCATAAAAGTCAAGAATTTTGACACAGATCACAGACCAGGACAATTGCACATTGAAAAATAATAAAGAGACACAATTTCTTTTTGCAGGTAGACTGGCGTCGCAAATTCATTACTACTGATGCAAATCCATTCTATGACTCATTCATAAGGTGGCAATTCTACCATCTCAAAGAGCGTAATAAGATCATGTATGGTAAACGCTTTACTATTTTCTCCCCCCTGGACAAGCAACCGTGTATGGACCATGACAGGAGCACGGGAGAGGGAGCTGGCCCTCAAGAGTATACACTCCTCAAAATGGAAGTAGTTGAACCTTTCCCAGAAGTTCTCAAGTATGTAACATCATTTTTTCTAATCCAAACTAATATTATAAATGCAAAAGTGAGTTTGTTTGTTTCTTACGCTTTCACGTTAAAACGGCTGAACAGATTTGGATTAAATTTGCCACATGGGTAGACCATGATCTGGATTAGGACATAGGATACTTTTTATCCCGATACTCCCACAGGATCCAGACTTATGTGGATGAAACCGCGGGGCGCAACTAGTGTTATATATTTACCAGTGGCCTATTGCTGCCCAAAGCTTTAACCATCTTCCAAAATATATGAATTTCCATTTTAGGCCTCTGAAAAGCAAAAAGGTGAGTTTGATTGCAGCAACATTAAGACCAGAAACAATGTATGGTCAAACAAACTGTTGGGTGCATCCTGATATCAAGTACATTGCCTTCGAAACTGTCAATGATGGAATATTTATTTGTACAAGAAGAGCCGCCAGAAATATGGCTTACCAAGGTTTTACAGAAAAGGATGGCGAGTTCAAAGTATTATTAGAAGTTGTAGGACAAGAACTAATGGGGACTATTTTAAAATCCCCATTCACTTGTTACCCTAAGATATATGCTCTGCCTATGTTGACCATCAAGGAGGATAAAGGCACAGGTATTGTAACCAGTGTTCCTTCTGACTCTCCTGATGACTATGCGGCACTCGTGGACTTACAAAAGAAACCAGCTTTCAGAGAAAAGTATGGTATCCAAGATGACATGGTCCTCCCATTCAAACCCGTGTCTATACTCGAAATTCCCGAATTTGGAAACATGTCTGCCGTATATTTATATGATAAGCTTAAAATTCAAAGCCAAAATGACAAGGATAAGCTAACACAAGCCAAAGAGATGGTTTACCTGAAAGGATTCTATGATGGGGTGTTGCTAGTTGGAGAATACAAAGGGAAGAAAATCCAAGATGTCAAAAAGAATTTGCAAGCGAAACTTATTGAGGAGAATGGTGCAGTGATTTATTATGAGCCTGAAAAGACCATTATGTCAAGGTCAGGGGATGAATGTGTTGTGGCTCTTTGTAATCAGTGGTATTTGGACTATGGTAATGAGGAGTGGAAGAGTCAGGTGGAGAAGGCTCTCGCTGCTATGAATACTTACCATGATGAGGTAAGGAAGAACTTCCAAGCCACCCTGAAGTGGCTGCATGAGTATGCATGCTCCAGAACTTATGGTTTAGGTAGGTTGTTTGGTAAATTTAATGTAAGTAATCTAATGTCCAATTTGAGATTTAATATTTGATAATGATTCTCTTCCCCAGGAACAAAACTGCCCTGGGATCAGCAATGGTTAATCGAATCTCTATCAGACTCAACTATTTACAACGCATACTACACAATCGCCCACTTCCTGCAAGGCGACACATTTAGAGGGAATAAGGAAAATGCTCTCAAAATTAAACCTGAAGACATGACCATGGCTGTTTGGGATTACATATTCTTCAAAGACGCACCCTTCCCGAAAAATACAAAAGTGCCCAAAGCCTCGTTAGATCGAATGAAGAAATCTTTCCAATTTTGGTAAATAGCCTTTCAAACTTAATCATTTCTATCAACCCTGTTCAATTCTATCAAAACCATATTTTATTTAAGCGAGTTGCGGCGCGTATCGAGAGCACTTAGCTTCGATATTTGTTTTGTCGGCTATCGACGTATATCGCACGCGATAAGGAATTAAAAATACGCTTTTAGTCATCATCCATATCGTATGTCTGTATAAAATGGGTTTAAGAGCTGAAGAACGCAACAACTGCATGCAATTTTTGCGTTCTTAAGGGATCCAATTTCTTCGGGGTAAGCGAAAAAACATGCTGCACTGACGCTAAATAAATTGAGATAAGGGCAGAAAATTATGAATATTTCGGGTTGACAGATTTTGATAAGTTGCCATCTCAGTGCTTACATCATTTCATCTATCTTCTTTCTAGTAAACTTCTTATTTTATCTTTGTAAAGGTATCCCGTAGATCTCAGAGCGTCAGGAAAAGATCTGATCCAGAACCATTTAACGTTCTACATTTACAATCACTGCGCAATGTGGCCTAAAGAAGAAGAAAAATGGCCGAAAGGCGTCAGGGCTAACGGCCACTTAATGTTGAACTCTGCCAAGATGTCAAAGTCTGACGGAAACTTCTTGACACTGAAGGAAACTATTGACAAGTTCAGCGCAGATGGAATGCGTCTTACTTTAGCGGATGCGGGAGATTCAGTGGAAGATGCCAACTTTGTTGAGAACACTGCTGATGCGGCGATCTTGAGGCTGTATACTTTCATTGAGTGGGTGAAGGAAATTATTGCGGCGAAGTCGACTCTGCGCACAGGTATTATTATTATATTTATGCTACTTTATAATGGCTCTTATATAATTATTATCCGTATTAATTAAATTAATATATAATAATATTATATTCATTAAATTAATATATAATTAATATTATAAACAATATAATAATATTATATTAAATATTTATTTATTTAGGCAGCTAGGCTAAATAAATTGGGATAAGGGTAAGAGAATGATGATGAGATCATCAAACAAAGCCAGATGGCTAGGCTATATAAATGTACTGCGTTCAATCACCGTGTATCTAAATAATTTAGTACCATTAAAATGGAGTACTTACACATTTTAAATTTAATTTCAACTTATTTTTACAGGAGAACACAATTTCCACGACAAAGTATTCGTAAGCGAGATGAACACTAAGATCAACCAGACTGACGACAACTATAATAAGATGTTGTTCAAAGAGGCATTGAAGTCTGGTTTCTTTGAGCTTCAAGCGGCTCGGGATAAGTACAGGGAGTTATGTTCTGAAGGGGGCATGCATGCTGAGTTGGTGACGCGGTATATTGAAACGCAGGCGAAGTTGATGTCGCCGATCTGTCCGCATGTCGCTGAGCATGTGTGGGAGCTGCTGGGAAATGTGGGTATTTTTTTATTATACCATATTAAAAAAAAAAAAAAAAAAACAAGCTTTTATCACGCACAAAAAAATATTAAATTTACCTGTATTAGTTACGATATAAGTATCTATCCACCGGTCACTTCTTTTATATCCAGTGATTAATTCTAAAAGTGTGGAGTCCTTTGTTTAAATTCACACTTTTGGAATTAATCATTGGATATAAAAGTGACAAGCTGAATACGTACTTATATCGTAACTAATACTAATCAATTTAATTATTTTTAGTCATTAATCAATGAGTATGTAATCACAGCGTTCCAGCACCCTTATTGTAAAACACAGTTTAAATCACAATGGATTAGAAATATCACAGAAGGATATTTTCTAATCCATTGCTTCATAGGTTTCATAAATTCGTCTGCTCAACAACGTAAATAACGCAACGAACGTGACAGAACTGTCAAAATGAAAGAAAATGCGATCAATTGCCATTTTGAGATGTACACAGAGAAACTTTCAGCTTTTATAAAATAACGAAGGTCTGGCCGTCGCGGGCTCTTGCTCTATTTTATATGTAGCTGCTGGTAGTATATCTAAAATAGCACACCAAGTCCAGAATTACTTTTTACAGTTCATTAGAATGAAGGGCGCGAGTCGTAGTCGTAAAAATGTTGTCCCTTTCATCTCATTCAAAGGCTTACCTGTGCCAATAACTTTTAGAAATACTTTCTGGTAATTGATTTATTTCCACCAGAAAACAAGCATCCTCCACGAGCGCTGGCCAGTAGCGGGTGAAATAGACGAGGTTTCAATCAAAGCTAGCAACTACTTGATGGACGCGGCGCATTCCTTCCGTATCTACTTGAAGAACCATTGCGCGGTCAAGAAGCCTAAGAAGGGAGAGGCACCTAAACCTGAGAAGAAACCAAATAAGGCTGTTATTTGGATCGCTAAGGAGTATCCTAAGTGGCAGCATATCATTTTGACTACTTTGAAGGAAGTTAATGGGGTAAGCATATCTCTTTATTTCTTCTGGATTGATGTAAAACTTGACGAAAATTGACGTTCGTTTTGATTGAGCGGTGGCCCAGTAGTAACGACCCCGACTTACCGAGTTGTAGGTCGTGAGTTCGAACCCAGACAGGCGCTTTACTTTGGGTAAATAATTTCATCACAGCTGCTCTCAAAACGGTGAAGGAAAACATCGCGAGGAAACCAGCATGTTTTAGAACCAAAAATTCACATTAGTACAATAAAGATTTGATGTTGAGTTAATAAATCAAACCCCATACTCTACACTTAGTTTAAGACATGTGACATCTACTAACTCGCACTGGACTCGTGTGGTAGATTACAGCCTACTGCCTCTCGAAGAGAGGAGGCCTGTGTCCCAGCAGTGGGAACATTATAGGCTGATTACGCAAACATTCGTTTGGCCATTACCTAGTCTTTATTAAAATTTATCCTTGTTAAAAAAGCAAAGAATTTGGAGGTCATCATGATTATTCAATAATCATGATGACCTCCAAATTCTTTGCTTTTTTCATCGACCTTTGCGTGCCAATTACTTAGCATAATTCTGTTCTACTCTTACAATGTATGGTTATAATAAGTGTAAACAACTTATCATTTGCAGCCAGCCGGTCTTCCCGACAACAAAGTAATATCCACCAAGCTAGGGGCTATTCCCGAACTAAAGAAATACATGAAGAGGGTGATGCCGTTCGTGCAGGCAGCCAGAGAGAATATGGAGCGCATTGGAATTGAGGCGCTGTCTGTAGGCCTGCCCTTTGACGAGGCCGCCATTCTGCTGGAGAATAAATTGTATTTACTTAATACTTTAGATGTGAGTGGACTGTTTTCTTCCTGTTACTTTACTTAACTTTGTGTTTTCTTTGTTCTGAGTGAGATTCGGTGATTATTTGCTAGCTAAAATTGTGTATTATTTTTTCTTCTCGATTTTATAATTTACACTATTCTAGCTTGTCAAAAATTTTCAATACTAGAAAATGATTCCACTGGCATACTTTGTTTACTTTGTCCAATAAGAAAGAAGAATTACATTCTTATACAAATAGTATGACAAACTCTTGTTACATTTCACGAGCACGCCTAAATCGTTGTAATTTAAACCTTATGCTAATGCTCATAAGTCACAGAACGCGCGCTCGTGATTCGCAACGACTAAATGATTTAGGCGCAGAATGCCCAATACTGAAAATGACTGACAAACTGAGTCTTTAATGGAGTAATTCTCAAAATTTCTAATTCTATACTTATTAACGGAGTAACAAAATTTCACTCCTTTTCCAGCTGGATTCTATAGAAGTAAAATTCACGGATGACGCCGAAGCTCCCGAAAAAACAAAAGAGGACTGCGCACCTGGTCAGCCTCACATCTCGTTCAGTGTTGAGGTGGGCGTAGACGCCAAGTTTATCAACCCGACGGCTCTGAACGGACTGTTCACGGTATCGGCTACCCTTACCGATGGTGATACTGTGGAAAAAGTAAAGGTCAAGATCGCTAAGGAAGTCAAGGCGATTAAAGGTGAGAATATTAGAAATAATTGAAAATTCTGTACAAAAATGTAAAATAAACATGGAAATACACGTGTCAAGTTCACAATGTCCACATTAGACTTTGACATCAAGTTATGTAAAAGCTTTTACTGTGCGTTTGCACTGGCAAAACATTCACAACAAAACATGTTGGAATCTCTATTTTCTGTCAATGTTCCATACAGGTTTTGACAGGACCTAGAGATTTCAACATCTTTTGTTGCGATGTTTCGCCAGTGCAAACGCACAGTTAGACAGTCAGTTCATGAGACTCACTTGTTGAAAAGTATGTTACGAATGTGCACTTTCAACACAAGTAATTCTTTTCCACTTGCTACATTTACAAATCAATCAACTCAGTGGGTCTAGCACGAAAGTACGAATTAAACGTAACGTGAATACGAACGAGTTTAATATTAAAAGTAGTCGTCTAGAACATATTTATTTAGTTTTAAGAATTTATTTATATCTATGAGAGATACTAATAGGGATGATGCCTGGGTAAATATATATAAATAATAGACACATATTTTTTGCTTTATCATATTAATAAAAAATTACTTAGATAAAACGCATTTAAGTTGGGGAGCGGGGGTCGCTAGGTCATAATTAACTATAAAATCTACATACTGCCCTGCTAAGCCGAAAGGCAGTATCTCTGAGATACGCCCTTTTAGTTTTTTTTATACCATTCAATAGCTATAATAATTTCGCATCTAATGGTATAAGCCACATACCGCTATCTAACTTAAAACATTTAAAAAAACCACTCAGAAGTTCTTTATATCCTTATGTTTCCTTAAATTACAATTTACAAAAAGTCAATTTTCTCAAAACTTACTCCGATTGACATACCGCCTTTCGGCTTAGCAGGGCAGCATACTCGTGACGTCATGGCACATTTTAACTCAATGTATTGCTATAATCTTTTAATTACCTATGTAAAAAAAGAAAAAATACGTGTCCAATATTTTTTAATAATCTACATGACGGCATCGAATCAATGCATGACGGCCAAAAAAACATTTTTAGTCATCACCCCTATTATGTTTGTCGCAAGAAACGCTAAAGAATAGTTGTATTTTCAATCGATCGAGTATGTTACGTTTACGTCGCGCGTTCGTGATGCCCTAGCAGACTCAGGTAGACCACTGCTATAGGCCAAAGTCACGCTATAGCTCCCAGTTTCGTTCCTCTTCACTAATGATTGTCTGCAACTTATTCGCCCTATATTTTCATCTTTTCAGATTTGAGCAGCCTAAAACTGTGGAGGTACAAAGATCCCGTGTTAGGTCCCCGGACGATTCCCGTTCCCGGAGACCACGAGAGCAAATGTGTAGTTTTAGACAACGCATCGGTATTAAAAGTAGACATTACTGCAGCCACTGTAGAACTAGTCTCCAATGGAACGAACCTGCCTGTGGGTACACAAATGGTTTACACATATGAAAAATAATTATGTTCTTATTTAGGAATAAATTATTTATTGTCAATTTATGATCGTTATTTTATTTGAATGCTTGATATTTCATTACAGCCGGTCCATATCTGGCAAAGAGGTGTCCCGGACACTGGCATTGCCACCATCAGGGATTTTAATTTTGATAACACAAAAAAAAAGTCGGTAATTAGTCGAAATTTGTCGCCAAATATTTATTTATTTATTTATTAAAACTTCATGCACAAGTAAAAATACTGTACAAAGGCGGACTTAATGCCTGAGGCATTTTCTACCAGTCAACCTTAGGGTAAATATTAGAATTTGTCGGTCACTGGTTCAAAAGTTATAAGGGTTTATAGGTGGCCGATCTGGAGAGTCTCCCTAGCTCAATTTATATCTTAAAATATAGGGCACCTAGCGAAGATCTGTTTCTCCCAAATTTTGTCGGTTATTAGTCGGAATTAGTCTCAAATATCAGAATTTGTCTGTCACTGGTTCAAAAAATATAAGCGTTTCTAGGTGGCCGACTTGGGGAGAATCTCCCCAGCTTGGCCGCATTTATATCTCAAAAACTAGGGCACCTAGCGAAGAAATGTTTTCTCCCAAATTTTGTCGCTAATTAGTCGCAATTTTTCGCCATGTAACAGACTTAGTCGGTGTGTAATCAAAAAGATATTAAATTTCTCCATACATTGGTAGTTTCTAGACAGTATCTATGATGTCATTAGGGCTGCCAACGGGCCAACCCTCCGGGTTTGACCCGGAGACTCCTCGTTTGAATGATGCATCTCCGGCCTACTGGTTGAAATCGTATATCTCGATTGGACGCGAAGTCCTAGTCCTATCGCTCGCTTCGGTTATCGAAGACAGCAAATCAGACTGACTATAGGTAATGATTTTGTAGTTATCAGCAAACTTCATTTAAAAACAAACTTAGTTATGCGATCTCAAAAAAACAACGCAATTGGACTTTATTGAGTTTCTACAGTACTTGTAATAGATATTCGCTAGTTTATTTGTACGCGGGTAATATTATAGCTAATGGGGTCGTATCTGGTTGCGGTCGTATCGGTGGCGAAATAAAGAATATAGCTGTCGGTGACGTGAGTAATAATCGATCGGCATCGGTGTTGGTTTCGGGCAGGGTCGTCCAATGAAGAAACACCCATTGTAATTTTTATTGAGCGATATAATATAATTAGCCGTATAGGTGGCAGGGACATCGACGCGAAAACTGTTACCATGGATTCAGTAAATGATTCTGAACCGCCCTGCGTTGATATTTTTTTTCAATTAGATGATAGGAGGCCGCCTCCACTTTATCCCATTTGCCTTTGGACCACTATGTTTGAGACACCCTGTCTATCTTTTGTTGTTGATCAAAGAGATTTAAGATACATATTTAAATGTCTTTGTTGATGGTGGATCAGATCATGTTTTAGCAAACATGGCAAATAAAACACATTACAATACGGCCTATATAACTTGGCAGTTCCGAACTTCACGCAGAAAGCTGCGCAATAAATTTTTTGGAACCAAATGGTGACATGAGGCGAGTGACTGAGAGAACGTGAGCGTTGTAGAGGTCAGATAGGCTGTCGCTCCATGTAAAATACTGGTATTTAGCTCCATGTAAAATACTGGTATTTAGCTCCATCCAGTTAGACTGGAAGCCGATGCCAACATAGTTGGGAAAAGGCTAGGCACATAATGATAAATAAAACATTTTATTTTCTGAATAAAAACAAAATCAATCTTATATTTCGGTATAAATAGATTAAATTCATAATAATATGTATAATTAATGACATAGTAGAATATCCAACAACAACTAGGCTGCTAAGTAGGTGCGCTGGGAGCGAACAGTCGTTCTAGGCCGGCGCCCTCGGGAGCGTCGATGGCACTGCGCGGCTTGTCCTTCGCCACGTGCATTGTTGGCAGGTCTAAGATGTACACTTCTTTCTTGAATAGCTGGCCCACGTTGCGGCCGATCAACTGGAATAGGAAAAAGGTTTTAGTTGACTAGTCTCTGGCATTTAGGATACGGAGATATTATACAGGTTGAGTTTCAATGGGGATCTATGAAAAACAAAGAATAGTCAAAGTTATGAGCTGGATGTACGAACTAAAATTGCATAAGTATTGTCTTTAAAAAGTCGTGGTTTAGCTAGGGACCCACAATTTAAAAAAAATTGGCACTGGTACTGTATCTAAATTTATTTCCAATCGATAAGTTTGTGTGCCTACCTTTTGCAAGGGGCGACTAGAATCAATTCAATTTTTTGTAAACTTTGACGTTAAAAAGTGCCTTACAAGGGCCTATTTGAAATAAATGATTTGACTTTGACTTTGTGATATAGATCAAAATCTACAAAATAAGTTTATCTCCCAAATCAAAGTAGAGCGCCATATTTTACCGGCAATCTCTATCTAGACCTAAGACAATAAAATTCTACGCATAGGTCATTGTTACATACCCTAGACGTGATCTTCTTGAACAAGTCCCGTTTGCTCTTGTCTATCTTGGAAGGCTTGGTGTTCTGCGCGGTGAGCTTCTCGTCCAGTCGGTGCAGGTCGTGCGCGTCCACGTCGGGGATGGAACGTAACACCGCCACTATGCCCGGGAATAGGGGACGCAGAATCTCGTATGTCTGAGAAGGATATAATTTATTTGTAGCGAAACATAACTGGCAATATGTGGGTAAACTCAAACAAATTAACCATTTATTTAAATTAAACCATTTACAGACATTTTTGAATGATCAAGTGAGGGCTTCGTTAGTTTCGCCCGCACAAATGAGCCTTGACCGCCGATATTTTAATTTTGTCTTATTAGATTCATAAGTTTTTACCTGCACAGCCAGCGCCAACAAGGCCGCCTGGTTGGCGTCATGCTGTCCATGCACCCTCAAGGCCTGCAGTACTGCAGTAAGGGCTCCGTTAGCTTCTCCTGCCCCTATTCGTCCGGCTTGTAATGCTGCACGTAACGCGGGCATGGCGAGAGCGGTAGCACGGAGAGAAGATGGCGAGTCGTTCCATGTTAGCGCTCGTAATACCTGAAATATTTGCGAGTTTTTATTAATATTTAAATGGAGCGGAAATTCAGTTTCATATTTATTTAATATTTATAGCGGTCAATTTGTCTACTGGTCGACGGAATGCACTCCTGAGCTCGATAAGGCTATCGAGCTAAATATGATTGAATTTTACAATCAGAAAGTTCTCAGTAGCGTCTCAATTTATGGTCGATGGTATAAGACTCGCCCCCATTAGATGGGACTTAAACTTGGCGAAATGTAGTTGTATTGCACTTATATAATACATGTCTGTATATGCCTTTGGGGAAAAAAGGCGTGATGTTTTCAATGTCTCACCGTGTATAAGGCAGCAGGCCCGGCACAAGGCTGCGCCAGTACTAACGCCCCCAGCTCGGACACAGTGTCGGGTGCCCGAGGTTGAGCGCTGCCTGTCGTAGTGTCGTCCTCCATGTCGTCTGCGTTGTTCTCTACGCTCAGTCCGCCGTCTACGAGTGATATCTGGAAGTTAAAAAAAGTACTGAAGTATAAACATAAATGAGGTGAACAGCCGATCGATTCTGTAAAAATATCACCGTGAAACTTAGGTGAAGTGAGCTGTCAATAGTGTTAATCCCTAGTATCCTGCCTGTCGATTTGTGACAGTGAACGCTCACTTCACCTAAGTTTCACGTTGATCTTTTTACAGAATCGACCGACTGGTCACATGATTTTATGAGTCAGCATTAAAAGCGCCTCTGAGTTCTAGTGGTTAGAGCACCCGTCCCAGAATTTTCTGCTCGGTTTGGTTGGTGGTAGGGCTTGTTCTAAGTCCGCCTGGCAAAGCTACCACCATCTTATCTAAGGCTGTCGCCATGACAAATAGTAAGATAGCCAGTTCCTCTGTGGATGAGGATTCCGGGTGAAGTTCGTTTCCACCTTCAGCCTGATCATCACTTACCATCAGGTGAGATGCAGGCCGCCTAGTGGTAAAAAAAGCAGCTAACTGACATAAGTGCGGTAAGTGCCTCGTCATTTGTCTTATAACAACAAATACATGGCGAGATAACATGCCCCATGTTTTAGACATTTACAATAACAAACTGAAATTAAACATCAAATTAGAGTTGTCGTGATTTAAAACTGGGGCTCATGGTGCTGATACAAGATTATGGAAATCACTAAACCATTCAGTGTGATGTCAAACAAGGGGTATTTCATTACATTAGGCGGAAAAATCTATGCTATGTTGACCCAAAAAGATGAGTTGACAGTTACATAGTACATTCGGGCATTGATTTTGTATACTAACCTTCAAAACTTCAAGATGTTCCCTCGTCAGGTTCCTGACTAGGATATCTTCGAGCACCTCCTGTGATTCACTGCCACCTTCCTCTTCTAATTTTCCAGATTCGTAGAGAGACGAGATGTAGTCCCAGCGTAATGAGAGATGGGTCAACACTGTAAGAATGAACAATAGGGATGTATAGCGAGTATGGGGAGGATACAGCGATATTTTCTGCTAGACATTTGCCCAAAAAAAATGCATTTTTTTTTTCAACTTTGAAAGACAAGTCCGCGTTTATAGAGTGTTTCTTTTAGGTATCAATTTAATATTTTTTGGGAGTACTTTAGCATTTTTTTTTTTTTTTTTTTGTCTGTATGGTAGCTATACTAGTGCGGGTTAACAGCTCTTCGTTCGTTAACATACTGTATAAATAAGCAACTTTATTTACTAACTAGCTGCCCGCCCCGGCTTCGCTCGAGTAGCACTAAGTACTTATCTACGGCGCACCTACCCTACCTACCCTATTTTTCTCGCCGTAAAAACCATCCTTGAACTTCAACGAACATTTAAAAAAAAGAATTGGCCAAATTGGTCCAGGCGTTGTTGAGTTATGCGCTTACCAACACATTTTGCGATTCATTTTTATATTATAGATAGATAGATAGAAGATATAGATGTTGCTTTCGCGGTGTAGGAATATATGAAATTAGCTTCTAAATTGCTTCTAATATAACTTTATGACATCACAAGGGAGTTTTCATCACAGGGATTAACTTGAAAAAATGTCTAATGTTCCTTTTATTACACCCTTACTGAGAATAGTTAAAAACTTACTGAAAGGCGCGAAATGCTCCAACAGAGGTAGTGCAACATCCGCATAATGTGCCGGTGGACAGTGATGCAGCAGTGGCTTCAGCGCATTCCTGACTATGGGTCGCAGCCAGTGGTCGGGCAGATATTCCAGCCCGTACAGCAGCGAGTCTGTGAGGAAGCCGGCCAGGCCGGGCACGTCGTACAGCTCGCGCCCCAGGGTCGTGGCCGCGGCGCCGATGAGGTGGCACACGTTCTCGTGGAGAGTGTGGAGGAAACTCTGCATGCGGTCCTGTGGGGTCACGTGTACAAGTGTAAATATTAAAATAAGTGTTGCTGCAGCATAAAAAAGGAGTTTTATTATATTTTAGTCTTAGCTAAGTCTCTTGAAAAATGTATTATGGTTCTTGCTGACAAAAAATGTGTGATTGGTTGATTTAAATATTTAGTTAAATTTGTTCGATTGGTAACTTGAAATAGTAAATTGATTATGGAATGTTTACCAAGACAGGTGTTGGTTTCAGTGTATTTTCAAGTTGTTACAATCGGTGAACTAATATTATAAATGCGGAAGTGAGGTTGTTTGTTACGCTTTGACGCTAAAACGGCTGAATGGATTTGGATGTAATTTGGCACATGAGTAGACCGTGACTTGGAATAGGACAGGATTTTTTATCCCGGTAGTACGTTTCGGTGGGATAATTTCCGACATGCACGCGGGCAAGTTATTACGAAATATAGAAAAACAAAAATCTGATGATTTACATTAATTGTAACCTTTTCGCTCAATGTTTGTCGTATAGCGTGCGGCTAAGCGATATTACCTGGGGACGAGTAGAAATCGGCGGTTCGTGGTCCCTCTGCCCCAGCAAGTTGCGTCGCTCGGCGGCGGGCGGCGCCAGCGCGCGCGCGTGGGCCGCGTGGCTGTGCGCGCGCGCGGGCGGCGCGTGCAGCGCGTGCAGCGCGCGGTGCAGCGCCAGCGCGGCGGGGAACAGCGGCAGCACGTGCTGTGCGCAGGGGTTGCGCCAGGCGGGGTGGCCGCCCGGCGTCACGCCGCCGCCGAAGCCGCCGCGCGCCGCCTTGTCCGGGTCCGACGGCACGCACGTGCGCTTCACTACGCCTGGAAGCAGAGGATATGATAAACAGGGAATTCTATATTTACTTTATTGAGAATATAATCCAAAACGATATGCTTATAAACACTAACAGTTCCAATTAAATATGTTCTGAAACTACTTCTCTTTCACTTTCACTAAATATTAAACATACATCATAAGCTATTTATATACTATTGTTAAACACACATACACTCACATTCACTCGCACACCTCATTAATGATTACGTTGTTTTTTTTTTTTTTTTATATCACTCCTTTTCTAATGCCTACTAAAATTGAATGTCTACTCAATAGCTTCTATAATTTGTAACTAATAAAAAAGCAAAATTCCTAACACAAGTATATTTTTCTTACTAAAATGGAAATTCGCCTAAAAATCTAATGTAAACGTATTTTAAGTTATGTATTGAAATAAACTTTTTATTATTATTACTTTACGAATAATGACACCGATGAATAAGGCAAAGATGTAAAATACACCTACAATTTGCCAGTTATAATTAAATCTTAGAAATCAAACTCAAGATCCCATAATTAATCATCACGCCACTAAACCAACGAGACACTCAAAGTAAAATAATGTTTCCATTGCTACGACACAGGCCCCTCTCAGTGAGAGGGAGTGGGCCGTAATCCACCACGCGGACCCACTGCGAATTGGTAAAATGTCACATTTTTTCGAATTTTCAATTCTAGGACATACCATGCCATGGTTTCCTCAAGATGTTTTCCTTCACCGTCTTGAGAGCAGTGGTAATAAAACAATATACACAAAATAAAACGCCTGTCTGGGTTCTAACCTACAACATACAACTCATAAGTCACGGCCATTAGCACTGGGCCACCACTACTCCATAATATTTACAATCAAACTAAATGAGTAAAAACATGAAGAACAAACACATTCTACATTATTATATTCTACTAAAGGCAGCGAAAAATAGTAAAAATTTCATACCCAATAACAACGTCAGCGCATGTAAGAGCGTGCGTCGAGCTCGTCCGCAATCATCTTCCTCTTCTGTTGGCGGCGCATCTAACCCTACTAGCCGCGCTAATCCTTCTGCACTGGATAAGTGTGGGCTTAGACTGGCCCAGCGCTCGCTGCAGTCGCCTAGGACCTGATGACAAATATAAAAATTAAATAAACCAAAACTATGAGGTGTATGACTCTAAAACTGCAAAAATACTAGTCGAGTTGAACGATAATCAACAAAAATTAGTTAACAAATCAAGAGCGCGTAAACTGCTGTGATTGGTTGAATGAATTATCAGCAGCCAATCGGTTGACTTGCCTTTAATTTTGACGCGTCGATAATTTTCGTTTCTGAAACCGGGTGTAAGATAGACAGCATGATCCTGCCGGGGTTGCGAGTTTGTCCGAAAGGGATATCACGACCCCGGCACACAGGCACCGGAAGGAACACGGGTGGGTTTTAGTCAGTAAAAGTCTGACACGCCCTCCCACAGCGGGAGAAGTTATTTGATAATTTCACAGCATCAAAAAAAAAAAAAAAAAAGATAGCATGATAGCTACTACACTATAAGATGCATATGGAACAAATTTAAATACCCGACTATAACCGTCGGGCAGTATCTGCAGGCTTAGCATGATGCCTTCTATTTCTTCTCTACTGAATACTGTAGAATAGAAATCGCTTGACTACACTTCTCGAAATCTCTTCTTCCCGAGCAATAGGTCACACATAGACTCGGGTTTCTTCGACAGTAACTTTTTATAGCAACGGGGTAGTCGCTAGTGATGTGTATTACTACCCAAGTTTACCGTATTTTTGCGTTTCGTTCTCAAACAATTAATATTATGTCGCAAAGTGTTTTAACAAATCTTTCTTCAATAACAAAACGTTAATGGTCTATTTTTCAGAGACCGCATAAGCGATTGTATGGCATTCATGTTCTTTAAGACGTTTGTCTTCACATTTGATTTTGTAATCGCTATGCTAAAGACAGTAGAATACTTTCTACTGTCTGCCCGGCAACGTCAATTTTGTTAACTCTTCCGTCGACAAAACGCTTCTCTACGCTTCCCGTGCCAAGCCTGCAGCTAGACAACATCAGCTGTTATTTCCCCACCTTATATAATTAAAACTAACGTTTTGGATGTTTGTTTGCTCCTCAATCACGCTTTAATGGCTGAACGGAATTAGATAATATTCGGTAAGTCAAAGTCACTTTTGAACTTCAAAATTTACAAGAAAATTGAATTGGTTTAATAAATTCGTCTGCTCAACAACGTAAAAACGCAATCAACGTCGCTGAACTATCAAAATGAAAGAAAATGCGATCAATTGTCGTTTTATTACCCGACCAATAACCCATAATTATCGTGAAATATGGTGTAACTTTTGTTTGTCCCCGCCTGTGATACCAAATTTCAATAGATTATAATGCTTGCTTTTCTCTTTACAGTTGTTTTTGCAGACAGGTTTTTAGTTTTTAAATTACTTTTTGTGTGTTACGCAATTACCTCACAGGTAGACTATAATTTTGGTTTAAACATCTTTCTTTTTATGCTGGCTTATGTAGTCGTTTCTAGTGATTAGCTGAACATACCTGAGCCACGAGTGCGCTCTGTCGCTCGTAGCAACAGAAGTGGTTAGAGACAAGCAGCAGTGCCTCTTGTAGAGTGACGCTCTCGACGGCGCTGAGGTCGGGCCGGGCGAGCGCGGCGCGACACAACTCGTGCAGGCGACCGAACACCGGCAATAGGAGTAGCGGGTACTGGAACATTAGAAAACACATATAAGTTTCTGAACAGACCTAATTAATAATTGAAAACTATGTTTACCCCGCTCGGCTTCGCACGGTTAGCACTAAGTACTTATCAACGGTGCATCTACCTACCAACTTACTCACCTACTTACATATCTACCTACGTAACCTACCCTACCTACCTACCTAAGTACCTACCTATCTACCTAAGTACTTACTTACCTACCTACCTATATATCTATCTACCTACGTGCCTACCTTCCCTACCTTTTATTTATTGTAGATGTGAGTGCCAAATTTCATCCAAATCCTATTAGTTAATGATTGAAATACTATCGTGAATTCATGCAAGCCTAGTACTTTTTGTTAGGTTACTGCTCAGAAATTGTGCACAACGTGTCGTGAGTAGAACGGTCTTGCTACTTACCTACTTTTCCAGCGGATTTTCCAAAAATTGAAATACTATCGTGAATTCATGCAAGCCTAGTACTTTTTGTTAGGTTACTGCTCAGAAATTGTGCACAACGTGTCGTGAGTAGAACGGTCTTGCTACTTACCTACTTTTCCAGCGGATTTTCCAAAAATTGAAATAAAATCGTGAATTCATGCAAGCCTAGTACTTTTTGTTAGGATTTATGGAACAGTTTGGATAGAGAAAAGTGGGATTTTCACGTTTTTCCGGGCAATTTTTCCTCTCTTCATAAATAAGAACCTTATTTATATATATAAGAACCTTATTTATGAAGGCGGTAGTACCTAGGTAGGCCTACTACCTCGACCTTCAAGAAATATTTAAAAATAAATCTACGTCCTACCTACGGACATGCCTACCTATATACCGGGATATCATAAATGCAAAATTAATGAAAACATGGTTTTTCTTCATATCTTTTTTTTCGTGAATTTTTCCAATGTTTTAATAATTATTCTGCTATCAGGGTGGAGCCAAATCCAACAAATCAAAAATCATAGTAAAAACCTTTTTACAAAAAAACAACAACGGAAGCCGGTTGTTTTTTATTGTAAATAAAAATTTGTTTTTCACTTTTTATTGGGTCAGTTTGTAATTTATCTAAGTTACAAAATATTGCTTTTCCCGATGCAAGGATTTTAGTCGTTGAGGAGTTCTCCTGGTAATTCACCATCGGCTCCACTTCTCCATATGTATTGTGACGAGCATAAAGTGCTCGGCAACCATAATAAAGTAATCGAATCGCAACCCGTCAAAAACTCATTATTGAATAGTTCCGGTGGCCATCTATGGTCTTCATCATCATTTCTACTTCACCAAATGGAAGTACCATTTCCGGGAGCAATTGCACGATTTATTATAAAAAATACATAAATCTCTATAGGTGTGCCTATAATATTTGAAGAGTTCCCTCGATTTCTCCAGGATCCCATCAGATCCTGACCTGATGACAATGGGACCACCTCGGAAGAATACAATAAAAAAAAAAAAAAAGAAAATCTTTCTATATAATATGACGTAGTTATGCCAGAAAATAAAAAAAAAACCATCGGAATTGATAACCTCCTCCTTTTAGAAGTCGGATAAAAATCGGTCCAGCCGTTCTTGAGTTATAAATGGTGTAACTAACCCGAGTTTCTTTTATATTATATAGATATACAAGCATTACACAGAAATAAGCAGGGCTTGCTCCAAATTACGTTGTTGGCCTCTGGATAAAAAATATACTGACTAAACCTTAAATCGGTGTCATTAAATGCAGCGAGTATACTAACTGTTCAACTGTACTAATTGTGTCACAGACTAGATAATATATTGAGATCAAAATCATTTGAAGCTGATTTTGCAATCATCAACTTTTGTCTGAAGATTAAATATGGCGGTTTGAAATTATTTTCTCTACAAAATATGTCAATCCGCAATTTTTATTCCTCACGTAAACTTAAGATTATTATTAATTAATAATAAATTATGCCCTGAGAATTTTAGACGATTGATTAATATTCTCCTTTCAAAGCAGCATTTAGTTTTGTCATTTTTTGTACTAACCTTTGAGCCTAATTTGACTAATAGTCCAGCAGCATGTCGTCGCACATTCTTGACAGATCGCGAGCGTCGATCGTCAGGCGGAGTGCCCTCGTACACCAACGCCGCGAAGATCTTGTCCAATACACGCGGGAGTAGATCTGCACCGGCATTCCCCACGCCTGGACCTGTGTTTTTATGGAAAAGGTATTTTGTTAGTAGATAACGGTTAAAATGTGATGTTATCATAACTAACTTTTACAGTAGGAGTAAAGACAGTGGGTCTATTTCATTTAGACCTTGACAAACAATTACACTTATAATTATATTTGAATAAAATCTAGCCCATGTTTAAATCTATTATAGTAGCTCGGTACAACATTGGCGACCGTTTATTTACGGTTCTGGCTCTGCAATAACGATTGGCGGATCATTTGTGTAGAAATACCGCACCGAAAACCCTTGTTATTTTCATTTAAACCTATAACTCTCAAACTCAAAGCATTTATTTCAATTAAACCATTTACAGACACTTTTGAACTGTCAAATAGTCGGTCAGTTAGTCAGAAAGTTGAAGCTAGTTGCCCATTTCTTCTTGTTGCTTCTGTATGTGAGAACAATGAAAAAAAAAACGATTCAAAATAAGCCCTGGCAGATAAGAGATGACCAGTCTTAACGGACGGCGCCCGTTCACGAACATGACGCGTGGATCAGCACCATCCAGCTCAACCATTTTGGCCACCAAGAAATACAATAGACGACATGTCTTGAAGGGAACCGAATGATCCAACACACTCGCCACAATCAGCGAGACAGTTAAGTGGGCATGACATACTCTCAACTGTCATGCTCTTTCAACATACACCATAATAACATAATAAAAGGCTCCATGGTAGTCACATTTACTTTTTTTTTTTTTTTTAATGCTTCTTAATTATACAAAACTAAAAGTTTGCAATGTATTTGAGGCATTACTAGAATTTTACTACCAAAAAGAAAGTAAATCATTATTCTATTGAAGTATTCAACAATTAAAACTAGGTTAAATAAACTCACCAGCCAGCTGACTGTAGGCGCAGCTCAGGAATACAAAGAGCGCGGAAATGAAGGACAGTAACAGCGACAGTATGAGCGGCGCGCTTGGTGTACACACCACGCAGCGCTGCAGTAGCTGCAGGCCTTCTACCACTGACGGACGAGGGTCCGCTTGGAGTAGTCGTGATAGTACCATGTCTAGTACCTGCAAGGGGTAATCATATTATTAGATTCAAAGAGACAGCTGGCAAAGTGTATAAAACCAGAATCCCCGTGTTTTTTTTTTTTAACCCGCGGTATTATTTATTTATTTTATTATTTATGCACACACAGTAAAATACATATAGAGACGACATCGTTATAGTTTTGAGTACAAAGGAACTTATTTCTTAAGAAATTAAAGAAACAAGAATTCTAAAGATTTATATTTTTATTTTTAGATTTTTAATGCAATTTTTTTATGGCACCGCTTTAGGTTGTTGGCCTAGGTCTTAAGGGGGAGGCGTGAAAATTAAATCATAAGTATATTATTGTTTATTGAGTCTCAAATGGATACATTTACAAATGTGAATGAAACAGCCCCAGTAAGTAATTAATAATACTTGTGTTAGTTGTCCCGTAAAAATGTAAATTGATTCGCTGTAACAATGTATTAGTATTAGATTGGCATGTGCTCACGTAAATATTTCGTAGTCACGACTTCAGGAGCGATGCTAAAGCTAACAGGTGGAGCAGGATAAAGAAATAGAGCAATGCAAGAAAATAACGCGAAGACCATCTCACATACGGTATATCTGCGGTCGCCAATCGAACACATGCATTATGGCATACGCCAAAATGAAGTCCATAAGGATCAAACACAAATAAGGAGAGACTTTCTCATATCAAGCATGAAGTATTTCCTGTTTAGAGCATCGATAGATATGTTGCTTGCCTACATTTTTTTTCACAATATTCCTAAATTATTAGGTCCCCACCTATGAAATCACCGTTTTGTATGGAGAATTTTAAAGAAGTTGCATTTTTCATACTAACATTTTCTTAATTTATATAACAACCATGAACACTGTTTTAAAACTTTTATGCACTAATGTGTAAAAACTAAGATAACGTAATATGCCACTTAGATTAAGCGACAAAAATAAGTTTTGGCTAAGTTAAAACAAATAGTGGTCATTTCTGCTAACAAAATGAGGAGCCATTTTTAAGGTATTTTTTATGTTTAGAAAACTATAAGTAATAAGGTGTTTATACTATTGGTAGTTTTCGTTGATAGTCATTATTCGATATAATACCAAGCAATTGATGAATATTTTAAATCATAGAAGTGACGAGGTTCTCTATTTGTGAGAAAAAAAACGCCAATTTCATAGGTGGGAACCCAATATTTTTTTCTTTGATATGCTTACCATGATTGTATGAGTAATAAAGACTTACCTGAGATAGAGCCTCCCATTCGATATACATAGGATGATGCGTGTCAATCTGTTGTGGACAGGTGTCCACTTTGTCGAGAGCGGCGCGCGTCCATTGTTCCACGTAACCCCATGTCACCAGCGGTGCCGCTTTCATGCAAAACCTGTAAGTTTTTTTATTACAACTTATAATAACATCACGCCTGTATCCCCGGAAAGGTTGAGCAGAGGTGTATCTACAGTACACCCACAATTCGCCGGTCAAGTTTAAGTCCCATGTAATAGGAGGCGAGCCTATTGCCATCAACCGGGCCCAAATCCAGACTCCGGGCTGCTACTGAGAAATTCCAGATGGAAAAACCCAATAACACTTTGCCCGACCCGGGAATCGAACCCAGGACCTTATGGTCAGCGGTAGTGAAATGGAATGAAATGAAATGAAATTGTTTATTCTGTAAATAGGATATCGGAATCACTTTTACACGTCATATAAAAAAATATTAAAAATAAGCTAGATGAGGTCGGTGTTTCCTATCTGACTACTCTGAGAAGAAAGGCCGAAACAAACTCAGAGGTCGTAGTCTCTTTTAAAGTCCAGACATAATCTTGGTCAAGTCATATGAGGACCATGTGGATCAGTGTCTGAAATGGTCTTTTGAGGAAAGAACCACACAGATTTGAGTGGACCTGTCCAGTCAGTGCAAGCATTTGTCAGTAATCGTGGAGCTCAACTCAAAACTGAAGGAGCTCAACTCGACGAACAATACCAAAGAAAGGATATTTGTCTAGGCCGCATCAACTACTCAAACTGCCAGACCATCATTAAAACTAAATGAGAAAGAAAAAATAAATGAAAGAGAAAAAATAAAAATCAAGTATCCACATAGTCCTCACATTCACAATAATTAAAATAGTATAATACTTTACAAAGTAATCGTGTGCAGTTTGAATATAATTTTCAGTGCTTGCGACCACTAGACCAACGAAGCAGTTTTTATTACAAATCATTAGATTTTGTACTTTATCTGAGTGCCATAAAACAGAAGTCGGGGCAATGTGTTGTTGGTGATTCGGGCACCGGGGATTTAAAGCGACTCACAAAAAAAATAAAAAAATGTAGAAATTTTCTAGGTTTGTGAAGAAATGTGTATGAAAATATTACTATGTTGCATTAGGCATACATATTGTCGATTGGTCTTACATTGAAATTCTCCATAGTTATCACACTAGGCGAGTATTGATCGTTGATCGAAGAATTATCGTAACGAACTAACAAACAGTTCTTTCTAAGCTCTAAATATTTTTGAAGATATTGGTAAAAGTTCCCTGTCTTTTATAGTGGCACAATCCTAATTTATATTACAAATGCGAAAGTGAGTTTGCTTGTTTGTTACGCTTTCACGCTAAAACGGCTAAATTGATTTAGATGGCACATGGGTGAGACCAGGGGGCTTACTCTTCAAACTAATTCCAATTCCAATCTAAAACCAATACGATTCCAATGTCAATTTTGCAGTCACGTGATTCGGTACTCTTGAAAACAATATTGTCAACATTGGATTGAAATTGGGATTGCCCCGCGATTATTTTGTTACACGTGAAGTTAGCTATGTTACGCCCCGCAAAAGTGTTGTTCAACTCATTACGATAAACCGGTAATAGGGCTTTAAAATGCTTTATCCTTTAAATAATAAGGCTAATAAATAAATATGATACAAATTGTTGTTTCATTGATTAATTGTAACGTATTTAATTCATAAGGGCGTAATAACATGATTAAAATAATAAAATTAACCCTGACTTTGGCTGTATGCGGTAGGGTCGTTGCCATACTACAAACTAAAAGTCGGCGTAAAAGTTCTCCAATTTCAAATTAATGTCAAAGCTTTATTTATTGCTACCTAATGTTTCGGATATTGATTAAATGCTTGCCTTGCGCTATTTTATTTTTATTTTTTGTCATAGTTTTATTAGTAAGTAAATAAAAGTACTTTTAAGGTTTAAAAAAAATATTTACTAATTCAATTCTCCATTTTTCAAAAAATATGTAGGTTGTTGCAATTTTAAATTGTACTCTTACTTATGAAACAATATAACATTTAGGAATTAATAATTTATAAACATAAACTGTAGAAATACAATGTCACAAATGTCCATTTACTTTGTACTATTGGATGGCTAAGAGCTGCTGTTACATCTCTGTAGTTTTTGGTAACTCCCAGTTGCATAAAAAGACAATGCCACTAAAACCTGCAAGAATTATACAAGTATTAAGCTATAGATGTAAACAAAACTCATGATATCATTGTTAAAAGTCATGTATGAAAGACAACATAGGTACCTTATATTTTGGTGATATATCACTTCTTCTCTTAGAAGTTGGCATAAAGGGCTTAATGTTCTCATAAATTTCCTCAAACAAATCCTTGCTCACTCTATAATTTGCTTCAAATTCGTCTTCATTCATAGAAAACGCTTTGTCCGTATAACGCATCATCCGACGCTCATCTCGTCTTTGTTTCAATTGTTTTTTATGAGAATTATGTAAAATACTGTATATAAGTGCTAATCGTGCCATATTATAAACTTATTACTTACAAAAAACCACTTAAAACACAAAACAATTTCAAAAAAGTTACACTTTTGCTATTGGAAAAATCACAATTTACAAACAATCCCAACGCAATACTGACGCAATACACAGCTGTCAAAAGACGTCAAGAGTAGCGTTTAGAGCACGCCAAGCCCGATCCCGATTCCACTTAGTTCCCAAAATGGACACGCAATTTGAAACCAATTTGGCGCTAGGGTCGAACTCAAGAGTACGAAACGTCAAAATTCCAATGTCGATAGATCGGAATTAAAGTCAAGAGTAAGCCCACAGGAGACCATGACCTAGATTAGGGCATTTGGATACTTTTTATCTCGATATTCCGACGGGATCAAGGCTTATGCGGGTGAACCCGCGGGGCGCAGATAGTAAAATTAGAAGTTGAACTTACTTAAAACTGTCTAATATCTCGGTTCGGCACCGCGAGAAGAATATGGCGAATTCCTGTTCACTGTCGTAGTCCATACAGGCGTACGTCACCGCGTCGTTGGCACTGCTCACACGGGATGAAGGGTACGACACCTGGGGAAACAGTAACTCTTTAAAAGAAACATTATCAAAAAAAAAAGTGATCTGTAGAAACAATATTGTTGAATAAACACATCAGCAGACAACAGCCATGCTATTCTGTAAACATCTCACCGTGAAAACGTGGGTGAAGTGAGCTGTCAATAGTGTCAATCCCTGTGGAATGACAGCTCACTCCACCTAAGTTTTAACGGTGAGATGGTTACAGAATAGCACTGCTGGTGATGCGTTTATGCGTAGCCGTATTTTGTAGAACGGTCGACGCACTGTTGCAAGACTCATTCAACAAACGTCAGCAGTATTGCTTTCCACAAATCGCCACTTGTTGAATAGATGTAAATGCACCTTAACAAATGCTCATTCGCTGCCACAGACACACGAGAGGACCTTTCCACATAGGCTTGTTTTCGCTAAGGAATATTTATCGGGTTTATTAGCATGATGAGATATTTTATTCAAAGTTAAGACCTGCTGGTCGATTCTGTAAAAATCTCACCGTGAAAACTTAGGTGAAGTGAGCTGTCAATGCTAGGGATTGACACTATTGACAGCTCACTTCACCTAAGTTTTCACGGTGAGATTTTTACAGAATAGCACTACTGTTACAGAGCAAACACATATTCAAGATCTTACCTTAAGTACTTTAGGCGCAGACGCCTGCAACCACCTCGGCACAATAGCCAACACGTACGGCAGCTTCGATATCTGCTCATGCTTCAAGAACGCTAACCACACCGAGTTGGCGGTATGCGCTAGCGTCAGAGACGGATGTGACGTCAGTAACAACATTGTCTCTAGCAACATCGGCAGCCATGATTCTACGTCGGTCGCGTAGCTCCATAGAGATGTGAGTTGTTGAGCTAGACCTGCTAAGACCTGGGGGAAAAAGTATTAGGTTTAAAATTTACTAGCGAGCTTCGCATGGCTTCGCATTCGCGACATTTCAAAACATCGAGATTTCTGTGCTAAGAAATGTTAATGTATTATACACAAGGGCCACAGCAGACTAGCTACTTTTAGCATCGGCGATCGGCGATTTTGCAACTGTATCGATGCTGCGTCGCGCTTTGGCGACTCTCTGCGTTCCGTCGCAGTATTATAAACGCGCGTTTTAGAGATTCTATCGATGCTGCATCGCGATTTTTCGACTTCCTCCGTTCGGACGCGGTGTGTGATCCCTAATGGAATAAGATGGTGAAACTCGCATCAAAATACGATGCGCGGTTTAGAAGAACAACGCGGATATACAGACAAACGCGAAAAGCGACTTTGTTTTATAATATTCAGAGAAGTAATACGAGGCATATTGTATGAATGTGGACAAAGAAAAAATAGTATGTTAGGATTGTAGTGTCGTTATTTATTTGTGGTGTTAATGCAATCCTTATGGGAATAAAGTATGAATTTATGTGTATAGTATGGTATAGTAATTTATAGTTCCTAGGAATGTTCAATCTAATACGGTTGTATATGTCACGAAAATAACAAGGACTGCTTGTACTGTAAAAACCCGTAATAAATGTCAACTTTCTTCATAAATAAGGGGACACTTTGCTATGAGAATTTTGCCTACTAAGAGGATGTGTCATAAATCGTAATAAAATTAATTCTTTCTTTATAGTTACCTGTGAGAACTTCTTTAGGAACAAATAATGAGCTTCATCAACAGTATTGATGCTAGCGACTGCAGCGCGGTGCATGCACGAAATCGCATCCTTACTAAACAATATTACAAGGGGTTTCTTTTCTTTCGTCTGAAATAAATATAATACAATATTAATTGTTATTTTCGAACATATTTTTCTCGACTATTATGTTACGTGGCCGTAAATGTGGCACATCGGGTTTTAGCAAATGGTCGGCTTTGTAGCGTCGTCCGTCACTCATCGAAGTGATCGAATTCAGATCGAAGCTTATTTAAGGCGCCATCTCCACGGACGAGAGAATCGCGGCGAGTCTCGCCGTGCCATCAAATTCTCGCCGCGATGATATCGCCGTGTAGAGATTGCTCCATACAGTTTCTATCGAACTTGATGTCACGGCTCGCCCCGTAGATGGCGCCTAAAACATACAATGTGAAATTTAATTCGTTTGCATCCTCTTAAGGGGTCATTGTACTCATCATTATGAACAACTTTCACTATGGGGCCAACCCCGAACTCGCGAAAAGAAAAATCTACTGTTCCATACATTTATGTTCGCATAGCTCGTTATAATGTAGGGAACAGCAGATTTTTTTTTCGCGATTTCAGGGTTGGCCCCATACTGAAAGTTGTTCATAATGATGAGTACAATGACCCCTTAAGAGGATGCAAACGAATTAAACTTCACATTGTATATACAAATGGAATCATCGATACGACGAAGAAGAAGAAGACCTGTATTAGTCTCTAACACTTGATTTGCCACATTTACAGCCGCGTATTGTACAATTTTACTTACAGATCCCTTCCTATTAACTATTTGTAATAAACATTCAGCGGCGGGTAGCTGGAAGACATCGTCTTGCAGTAAAATGCAAAGAATTTGTAGCAAGCGGCCGTTGTTCATCACTACATGGTTTATGGACACCCATTCCACGTAACCCGTCAGAGTCAGTAACACAACCTGGAATGTAATATTTATGTATTAATTACCTAAATAAAATATTGGGTTACTTTCGTGTGACGAAGGTTTCAGTATATGTAAAATCTTAACTACTATTATAAATGTGAAAGTGAGTTTGGTTATTTATTTGTTACGCCTTCACGCTAAAACGGCTGAACGGATTTGGATAAAATTTGGCAGGTGGGTAGACCATGACCTGGGTTACGACATAGGATACTTTTTATCCCGATATTTCCATGGGATCGAGACTTATGCGGGTGAAACCGCGGGCCGCAGCTAGGGATAAAATATTTTTGAGAACATACGCTGAGTTATGACAGAGCGGTGCAACTAAAGCGGAGTTGATGCATCGACTTCCTTACTAGGACCAGCAAGAACTCAATTCAGATAACATTTGTGTGTGCAGTGTCTCCCTCAGTATTTAAAAAGTTTCAGTTCCTCACATTTCACGGTTTAAATTTTTTGTTAAAAAGTCATTTCGAGGCGGGATGTGTAGTGTTATGTTATAGTTTGACCGAAACCGCCGAGATGGTGTCAGGTCACTCATTCGTCAACGCTCACGGCCTAGCCGCTCTTTCCTAAGGCGCGGTACAGCGGTCTCGGTCAAACTATAGTATTATATTAACTGTGGTTTCGGTTTCGTGAGCCGTTCAAAGGCTAAAGGAAAGTATACTTTCGCAAATTTGGTAGTAGGCGTTAATTAGTTACCGGGGGTAACAATTTCAAGGGTATTTAGTGTGTGGCCTACCCAATTAATGCAATACATAATGACGACTCTTATTTACCTGAACTACCTGTCCGTGGCTAGCGGCGGCAGCATAATCCCCTGCGGCAGTCTTCTCTCTAAACTCCTGCACATGCATCTCGATGAGCCGCATGAAGAACGCGAATATCTCCGACATGTTGCTAGTTAGCCCTTGGTTTATATCCTTCCGTCGTTGGTTATTTTCTAAAGTCTGGAGGAAGGAATTCTTACGTTAAAATAACAGTTTCATAGGAGCAATGATAATCAGTATTTTAGATGTACTTTTAACTATGTATTTAATTAAATGGAATTTATATGAATTTGTTAATAAAAATGGGAGTCCCTTAATATTTTCAGCAAGATCTTAATGATAACAAAGTCGTGGCAAAGTATTGCTTTTGATTCTTTATCTTTTCGTGTGGTTAGTGACTAACCTGGTGTCAGAGTTTTTAAAGCCGCCCATGGGCCTCTGACTTGCCTTCATATGCCGTCGGGAAATATTCAGGCATGCCGGTTTCCTCGCAAGAAGCAAGTGATAATTATAAAATACGCTCATGAATCCGAACAGTCAGAGGTGCGTGCTTTGGATTCGAACTCGAGACCTATGACTTGGCAGACTGACGGTCACACCACTAAGCTATCACGAATCCGAACAGTCAGAGGTGCGTGCTTTGGATTCGAACTCGAGACCTATGACTTGGCAGACTGACGGTCACACCAATAAGCCGTTGGTCTAGGCTGTCATTCGTGGATCTTTGACAGTCGTTAAGAGTCGACAGAAGCCCGAAAGTCTGAAATAAGTCTTACCAAGGGGTATCGTATTACCCAGTTACTGGGTTGTGGAGGTCAGATAGGCAAACGCTCCATGTAAAATACTGGTATTCAGCTGCATCCGGTTAGATTGGAAGCCGACCCCAACATAGTTGTGAAAAGGCTAGGCAGATTGATTGCTTATAGTAGATAGATAGGTATAAATGCTGAGGGTAGAATTTAACGCATTTGAAAACCACACAAGCATAGATTCAACCGAGCGGAACGATAAGCCACTAAAACATAACACGTTAGTAATCACAAGTAATTTGAAATGGTCGAGTCTTTTTAAAAATAATCAATATTAGGAATTTTTCTTCAACTATTATTTTCCGGCTTGGGGTAGCCAACAGGCTGACGGCCTCTAGTGGTAAACTCATGTATTCACTTGCAACACCCAACTTACTATCAATTTGTTGGCGATCTTAATCTTAGGGTCAACGTTTATAAGATACATGTGTCTGGAATTCACCAGCACCGATTAACCAATTCGTAACAATATCGCTCGGCTTCAGAATGCAGGCAGTCCCAGACGAACTTTATACAGATAAATCAGTTGATTCTACTGTGCTTTATAGGAGCTTCAAACCAATAACAACAACGTAGGTCGAGAAAAAAAGGTTCGGCGCGCGTTCAAGTCTGGACATTTGCGTAATTCAGGAAACATTAAAACAGGATGCTCTCATAAATAATGCTTTAGTATTTTCTCATTTCAGCATACAAAACTATTTTAGTCATAACACGATAGTGTGACATCATCAATGCAGTTTGTACACAAACATTACGTAGCTTTAGGTATTGAAAGTAAATCAAATATTCACGTGTATTCGAAGGTTGGTCGTGACCAGTGTCGTTAGGTATTCATTAGCAATTTCAACTGATAAAATAGCTGTTATCTAACATCGAAAATTTGCGCTTCCTCATAAATCATTTATTGTAAAGATAATTATATTTTTATATATCCCAATGTAATACAACATATTTTCATATATCTTAACAATTGCAAAGGGGGAATAAGTCACAAAGCTGACCTACAAGTGCTTTTTCACTGCTAATAACTCTTTGAACAGATCAAATACCATTGACCTAATTTTACTACCTACTTGCACAATGTCGATTGCATATATTATACTTATTGTTAGTTGTATTATTGCACACATACTATCGCCTGAGCAGGCTTTCTATACATGTCATTGTATATCTATAGTCTATCCAAAATAATAGTGACACTTTGATTGTTACATGACATAATGCTATTATCTAATAACATTTGTAAATGTGCACTACACGTAGGTAATGAATCGAGCAGACAAAGATATTCTCAATATTGGCAAACAGATTGGTGACTAAGATTATGTTTTCATGGTCACTCAATAAACTCCATCTAGGTCTGGAAGACTAATGAAGTGATGAATAATCGAAATGTTAAATAATCTATAAAATTTTACTAACTTGTAATATAGCTACATCTTCAGCCAGTCTCAAGAACACATGCAGCACAATCTGTGTATGCCTGTGTCCTCTAGAACACGCGTCACTCAGCTCGGCCAGCAGCGTGGGCCACTGTTGTGGCCACTCTCTCTTTATCATCTCCACGATGACGCGAGCTAACGCGTCATTCAGGTGGCTGGTCTCCCAACCACCCAGATAAAGGAGTTTCATTGCATTCTCCTGTAGGAAAAATTTAAGTTAGTGAACAGGCAATAGAAAAAATACATTGATTTTGGTTAGTATTCTTTTTATTGTGGAATTAAAGAGAAAAGTTTTCAAGGCAACTGCAGTTTGGTAAGAACAAGTTTGAGAGGAAGGCTAACGGAAGAATTCAGCTGTGCTGAAAAATCTAGGGTCTTCAATCAGTGCGTCTTGTCTGTTATAACTAAAGGAGCCGAAACGTGGACAGTCACGGAACGGCTGGTCCATAAATTCAAGGTCGCTCAGCGAGCTATGGAACGGGCTATGCTTGGAGTCTCACTGTGGGACCGAATCCGGAACAAAGTGATCCGGCAGAGAACCAAAGTTGTCGACATAGCTCACAGAATAAGCAAGCTGAATTGGCAATGGGCTGGCCATATTAGACGTCGAACCGATGACCGTTGGGGTAGACGTGTTCTAGAGTGGAGACCACGAATCGGCAAACGTAAGGTAGGACGCCCTCAGGCTAGGTGGAGCGACGATCATGGTCATGTTCATGAACGGGCGCCGTCAGTAGGGACTGGTCATCTCTTATCTGCCACGGCTTATTTAAATTTAATTTATCATATTTTTTATTTTTTTTAAATTACATATGCTTTTAACGTTCCGCATCGTTCTCACATCTATTATTTCAACATGAATGATGTAACCAATATTATGTAATTATTTTATTTATTTAAAAGGTTGTTCATGGAGTTTCTTGCCCATTCTGCTCCATAGGTACCTACTACATTTTGGAATGGGCAACTAGCTTCATAATTCTGACTGACTGAGCCGTTGACAATTTAAAAGTGCCTGTAATTTGTTTATTTGAAATAAGTGCTTTGAGTTTCATCTTCATAGGGTGGCAGGTAGATGAGAGTTGAGGCTGAGAATCAAGCCAAATGACATGCAATTGGAAACGCCTATGTCCAGCAGTGGATTGCTGTCTATAGGCTGATGATGATGATCATGATGAGGTATAGCAAAAACTATAAAAGTCTTAGCACCTTCATTTGTGGCTTTGAAACACAAATTATAAAAGTTTTATAATTACCGACCTTAAGAAATTTTGTACTAGTCAATTCAAGAAAAACTTCTTTTATCTGATAAACACAATAAATTAAATAATAACAATACCTGTTATTATTCTACTAAGATAATGAAACATAATTATTTAAACAGATGTCATCTTAGTAATAATAAAAATTAACCACACAGATGTGTACAGCACATTGAACATTATATAAAATGTTTCTTTTCTAATCATTTTGAGCAATGAGTATCTGGTCAACATATTTCATTTTATTATATTAACTTCAGTTGGAATGGCCTTGAGCAATTTCTTCACAGGTTACAATTATTATCCCTACAAATACGGAACATAGTTTTGGTGAGCAAAGATCTTTCAACTTGTCTGTATAAAAGCCGGAATCATATTGTCATTATTGACAAACATTGAGCAATAATATTATGAATTTGAGGAAAATGCTACATGAAAACTTATTCATATTATAGAGAAGGTTATTAATGTTACCTTAATAAATATCTTCTCAGCTTGAGTAATCTGGGTCCATCTATACTTGACAGTATGTTCCATGAGCTGGAGACCAAAGTGTTTCACTCCGGGAGAGTATTGATTGCCACTGGCCAGCAAGAGACCGGCCTGGGCACACCATGGTGAATTCTCTTTGAAGCTACAAACATTAAAATCTTGAGTACACAAATAGGATCCAATAAAACCATATCCAGTTAAATATATACATTATTGGGATATAAATTTCCAATATTTTCTTTTCATTTTTCCAGCTTAAAAAACTTTAGATGAAAATATGTCAGTCAAGGTTACGGAATCATACTGGTTTAGCATAAAATTTTACATTAGTTGTATATTAATTTGAGAATAAATATTGTACCTTTCACATGCATTATATGCCTGGCTGCGTTCTTCATGAGAAACAGTGGGGATCAAAGTGAGCTCAACAGCACGACTGAGCTCGTCAACTAGGAGAGCCACCTCCCCGGTAGCCTCGCTACCTACACCCACTACGTTCATCGCAGCTCAATACTACACCTAAAACAAAAGAAAATATTTTTTTTTGTTATTTTACCTGAAAAATGCAAAGATAAACATGAAGAGACAAAGAGCTTGAAATTTGAATAATCTCAATATTATGACAACATACTTTAGGAATAAGATACCACAAATGTGCAAAATTTCTGTCAGTTTGTTTATGTTTTTGTTGGTAACCTCAGACTCTGACACATTTGCCTTTGTTGATTCAGGAATGACAAAGAAAATCATTTGATTTTTATTCACATGTATTAAGCTTGAATCCATGTAGTATTTTTGTAAAGTATGAATTTAAGGTATGAAATTCTCACTTGTCATGTTACTAAGTAATTTAATGTTGAAATATAATTTTTAAACTGATGCAACATGGATTAACTTCAATCAAACTTACCAACAGCAGTCAAGAAAATAATCCCCATAGAATATTTTTCACTTCATATTTCAAATCACGAGTCTGTAAATTAATGAAAATTAAAATAGTTGCTCGTACAATTATTTAAAATTTTAAATATTTTAATTTTGTTCCGTAAAACATTATACGACTGCAACCGGCAGGGCATGCCAATAAATCAACAAAAACAAATTGGTCAGTATAGTAATTGCAATTCTAATTGCATTTTATGATTAGGAACTATCTAAGCAATTATTTTACCCAAATGTAATGAAGGAATTTATTTAAATCTCAGAAATCAAATTCAAAACATTGGAAACACCTCGTGTCTACCGAAAAGGAATCGAATATCGGCCACAGACTAAAGTAAGTAGACAAGTAGAGTAAATAATATAGACGAGATGACTTTTTGTTGCATTGTTCTACAGCTGATTCATTCATAACTTTTAACATATTGTATACATTTTTTTATATGAAATTTAATAAAGCCCGAAAATCTTCGGTAATAACTTACATTCGTTTTGCCATCTTCAAGTATTTGGTGTTTTTTTACTATTGTTGAGAATGTCTATCTATGAATTTTCGGCGAAGCTAAAGACAAGTGAAGACAAGGATGCCACTTTTCACGGTTTTTGACCATTGACTTTTCTAACTTTACGTCCACAGAGTACTACTTTGAACTGTTTGTTTACGTCACATAAACTTGACAGCAGTTTGATTTGAATCACAGATTTGAATTCTGTTTATGTTAGTAACTATTGTTTTGCGCTATTTAATTTCAACAAATAAGAAACTTATTTGTTTCCGGTATGGAAAACAAATTTACTTACCTTGAACCATCTTTAGAAAAACAACTAAAGGGCCACCGCAATGGAATTACAGCGTTATATTTCAGTCCCAATGAACAACATATTGCTAGCAGCTCACTGGATAACAGTGTTTTGGTATATTTTTTTGTATTAAACTATAAATAATTAAATTCCATACCTCTGGAATAAATAATGACAATGCCATATTTTGTGCATTGACTTATGTTTTCTGTGTTCATACCCTAGCTATGGGATCTACGCGGTACTATGAGAAGCTACAGGTTTCAAGGCCACGACGAAGCCGTTATGGATGTAACGTTTTCTCCTTCGGGCAAGTATATGGCTTCTGCGTCGCGCGATAAAACCGTTAGGCTGTGGGTGCCCACTGTGACAGGCAGCACTGGCATGTTCAAGGCTCATTCACAGACTGTGCGGTCAGTGCAGTTCAGCCCTGACGGGACGAAGGTAACATAGCAAAGTTTTTTAAACTTTCCAATCAAATTTTCTCTATGATTTCTCAATACTTTAAATAAAAATTATACTTACTTTCCAGATAATCACTGCCTCTGATGACAAAATAGTGAAGCTCTGGTCAACTGATAAACACAAATTCTTAGCTTCATTCGTTGGCCACACCAACTGGGTAAGATGTGCCCGCATGTCCAGTGATGGTTCAGTTATAGCCTCTTGTTCAGATGACAAGTCTACCAAGCTCTGGAACCTGGACAATGGAGAGTGTATCCACACTTATAAGGACCAGAAAGGCCATGGGTTATGTCTAGCATGGCACCCATCAGGGTGTTATATTGCTGTTGGTACTTCACATGGTAATGTAAAGTTATATGATGTGAGGACACATAATCTAGTGCAATATTATAGGTAATTAGTAAACCTTTCCTAAAACGATAACTTTATTTTGCATACAGAATTGCTTCCTAATTATTAAAATCTTTTTTGTACCATTTCAGTATTCATAATGATGCCATAACTTCAGTAGCATTTCATCCTAGTGGAAGTTACATTCTAACTTCAAGCAAAGATGGGAAAATGAAGGCAAGTTTCACTACCCACGGTATTGAAGGACCTGTTTCTAAAACATTAAAGATAACTCAAATAAACATTTAATTAAATTTTAGATACTGGATCTTTTAGAGGGTCATCCAATATTTACCCTAAGTGGACATTCTGGTCCTATCAATGCTGTCAACTTCTCAGCTGGGGGTGATGCCTTTGCCTCTGCAGGAGATGATAAACTGGTAAATAATGTATTATTAAAGTAAATAAGATAATAGTGTCTGAACTGAAACAATGTTTTTATTTTACTTGAATATGTAAGTGTGTACACAAGAACCGCTGTGTAGTTAGTATATATTGATATAGAAGAGAATTTAATTTACATAACAGAAGTTTGTATGCATTATATTTGCACACATGTAAATGTATAATGTTTTATTAATGTTTGCAGGTTTTCATATGGAAAACAAACTTCACAGAACTGGCAGGTGATTTAAAGGAAAACATTGCAGAGAATGGATCAACTATACCTAAGTGCACCTCTCAGTCTTCCAAACTAACAACCACATCAAAAGACACAAAAGACAGGAATCAGGTTGCTCATAAAAGATACTACTTGTAGTACACACTGTAGCACATAGTCATTAGCTAGTTGTAATTAATTTGTATATATTATTTTATTTTACAAGTATGATATAAAGAAATACATTATATTCTAAATTAATGATAAAATTCTAAAATTCATTACTCTTCCCATTCAGGACAATTCATTGAGATCCATTTCAAACAAGTACATGGTAGCCTTTCAAAAAATAGAATTCAGAGAAAACTGCAATAATTACTATGCATTAAAACGTTCCTCATCATACTAAATTTGCAATATGAGACCAAGTATTAATACAGTTTTCATCATCCATAAAATAGGGCTCAAAAGCTTGGTATCAATGCTATCACACTCATAGGATTCCTGTAACTACATTTGTCCACCTGGATGATGTCAGCCAATGTAACCAATCCCCAAGACTGAATTGTTCTGAAGAACCAAATGCTAACAGTACAGTGGTTGAACCAAGATTTTGCAGTCAAACAGCACCTTGTCTACGAGAGTCATATACAATTGTAAGTCCAGTTCACATAAATAAACCAAAGAGTTGTGTATGTGTACCAAACTCCATACCAGCTCTGTCTGAATGTTCATCAGTTGATTGTTCAATACACAGTGTTGGACATGTGAGTCATATTCCTCGAAATCCACCCAGCCCTAGTACATACGCGCTACCCTCTATTTTGGACAAGTCCGGGAGGTCCACAGGGACGTGTGGAGATGAACCAGATGAAGAATTGTTTGGAATGATCAAACTTAAGGAAAATGACGTTTGTTACACTAGCGGCACTATCGAGTGGGTGGGTAGAAAGAGGAGCTTCCCTATAAACAGCGGATTTAAATTAATTAATGAACAATTTGGACAAGTGAAGAAAATTAAAAAATTTAGTACCACTAATACCTGTGATATGCACAAAGATACGGAATGTAATTGTCCTGATGTATTGCCCACTGTTAATGCTATGGTTGACCATCTGAATGCTCTCCATGAAGCTTTAGATCTTGTTGACTTGAGACTCAACACTCTGGAAGATGTTTTGGGCAAGAAAAAAGATGGAAGTAGATGTGGTCAATTTTAATTTTAACTAACAAATGATAAATTACTTTAGTCTCTTTAATATTATTAATAAACTTTGTATATCAAAAATTATTTATTAAAATACTGTAATAGTTACATTCTATACACATAACAAAATAACATCATTTTAAAATAATATACATGATACAACCCTATTAAAAATAGAATATTTTTGTAAATTAATATAATGTCAACTTTTGGCTCAAGGCATTCTCAGCCTTCTAATTTGAAAGGACTATAATCACCATAATACAAAGATTGATAGCATAAATTATGCTGGTCTTGTTCTTCAGAACTTTTCTATTACAATGTTGAAGTTATCTTACACTAACACAACTATTGAGTGCCCACATAAGTTGTTTTCTTTCCAGTTTTCTTAATTACTTCCAGTAGCTGGTCAGCACTGAGTGTGGATGTGACTGAAACCTTCTGGTCTGGCAAACTTATTGAAACGTTATCCACACCCTGACCCTTTAGCCTGTTGAGTACTCTTTCTACAGCACCTGAGCACCCCTCGCAAGTCATTTCTACGTTGAATACGTGTGTCTGTAAATACAAGTCCAGGACTTTAGTAGGAACACAATATTTATCAGCAAAAGAAGACGTTACTAGTTAATAGGGTTCACTCACCGATGACATTATTACAATTATTAAGTCCTTTAGTATACGTGTGAATTCTAAATTGATTACAAGTAGAGAAAGTCCAAGATACGAATGATTGTGGTTTACGCTTATCAGTAAGTAAGCAGCTCAGTGACGTTGTCAAAAATTATTCAAGCAAGTTGAGTGTATACTCTTTTTGTAAAAGTAGTTCAAAATTAACACATAATGCAACAGATTAAGATTCAATATTCTTTCAATCTTGCTTTACTTTTTATTGAAATGTTTGGGTACATTCCGAATTATGCCATAATAGCTCACACCAATAATTATTTGCGTTCCAAATTCGTGCTCGCTCTAAGTCAAACGTTTTGACGTAGGCCGCTTTCCGAATTAAAATATAATCGCTCACAGCGCTGGCATCAATAATTTGCTTACCGATTTAGTTAACACGATTTATGACAGCTGAAGGCTATTCGGAACGCTCGTGAACGCGCTCACAGTGCTCGCTCAACGTCAAAACTTGCATATCATATTTCTTTGTGTGTATACCACATATTTCTTTGGTTTTTGGTCACATTTCAAAGGATTGCGAATATACCGAATAAGTTCGTTTACCGTCCACACATGACTTACTCAGTAGAGTGTGGTGATTTTTGTACGCATAACATGTATTGGTAATTAGCAAAGAGGAAATAATAAGTAGCTGCTGCTGTCAACACGTTCATCTTTGCCTTCAGATTAGTAAAAATATTCTTGAATGTTCGTTGTTCCTGACGATGTGTGGACGGTGTGTTCGAGTTATTCGGAGTTCTACACTATAGTAGCCGAATAAAACACAGTAAAAAACGCGAATACCGAATAGCGATGTGGAGTGGCACCATTACAGAACCAAAGAGTAAGGGTGCGTTTCCACTGAAGCGGAGACGTACGGAGCTGAGCGCAGACGTGCAGGAATCGTCCAATCACAGACGAGACGAGAGACGCGATGAAGATTTCAACCATTGTGATTGCACGTCTCCGCTCAGCTTCGCTCGTCTCCGCTTCAGTGGAAACGCACCCTTAAGATTGGATCACTCTTTTTGGATTGGAAACTCTGAGCCAAAATAATATTATTCTCATTAATTGCTAGCTGTGTGGCCTCGCTTGGTCCCCAATCTCCGGAATATACTTAGATTATATAAGAGCTTATAAATGACCCAGGGACGACTCTGGACCGCTTGGTAAGAAAACAATCACAAATACGGCGATCGATTCGTGCATGACCACGAATGCATGGTTGATGCACGCCGGGTGGCCGTGGCTATGTCTTGCGGGTAGTTGTGAGTTCAATTCCCGCAAAGAACAAAAGGGTATTGCTAAGGTACTTACCCAGTAAATGGGCTGTGGAGGTCTGCTATACAGAGTGGTAAGGACATCGTTTAGAAAGTATTATTTTTTAAATAACCGACGAAAATTTTAACGCCGGGGGTTCAGAATCATGTAGGTACTGAACTCATGGTATCAGTTTTGACGCCGATGTCCCTGCCACCCTGTATACCTAATTAAGCAACATATTTTCGTAAACGACTACGACGAATCCGTTTCATTTTGACAGTTTCACAACATTCATTGCGTTATTTACGTTTTTGAGCAGATTTTTTTTTCGAACTTATGAATCAATGGGTTAGCAATCTGTTTCAAAACAATTCAGATTCTGATTGATCTTGTATTACGCAATTAGGGTACTGGTGGACAGTCGCTCTATGAAGCTAAATACTAGTAAAATACTGGTATTCAGCAAAATGCTAAGCAAATGAAGAATCTTATAAATTATAATTGTTACGTTCATGAATTCTGTCTTCTTTCCCTAAGGAAATAATAATAAATACCGTAAAATCCTCTAATTTTGACTACCTAGGCTTACCTTACGTAAACAGGTTATTTGAATTTCAATAGTAAACTATTCTAGTAGAGGATATCGCCAATGGTACGATTATTTACGCGTGGCAGCACTTACTTTTCGTTATGGCTAGTAAGCATAGACTTAGAAAGAAAACTAGAAAGTTGGGAAATGTCAGTGAACGTCAGAATTTTTAAATGGTGACTATTTGGCTGCATTTCAAAATTTCATTGTGCGAGTTGTGCTATTTTTACGGACCATATAATAAATGAAAAATTGTCCTATGTCTTCTGTTTTGCACTTGTAAAGCGAGTTTAGATTGGTAAAATCAAGAAGAACAACTTTTTATGAAAAATCGATAAAGCTTTGCCTGGGGGTAGGTAGGGTTGTCAGTTTTAAAGTTTGAAACCAAAATACTTAGTGAAATCTTCAATCGAAATTTCGCAAGTTGTTTTATTTCATATGGTGACAATCCTGAGGAGCTACTGGCAAAGTAATAACAGCCGAACGGGACCGAGACTCCTCCGTGGCTCGGAAAGCACGATATGCCGTTGGTCCCGGCTGTCGTTTGTGGATCTTTTGACAGTCGTTACGGGTCGTCAGAAGTCCGAAAGTCTGACAACCAGTCTTACCAAGGGATATCGTATAACCCAGTTACTTGGTTGTGGAGGTCAGATAGGCAGTCGCTCCATGTAAAATACTGGTATTCAGCTGCATCCGGTTAGACTGGAAGCCGACTCCAACATAGTTGGGAAAGGGCTAGGCAGATTGATTTGTGACAACCATGAAAGGTTCCCCTTATTACTCAAAAAGCCTGCCTAACTTTGCCTACCTTCTAAAAAAAGACCATGATCTCAAACCAAATAAAAAACCAAGACAGAGCGCTGCGAACAAAACAGTAGGTATGGGTGTTATTTCACGTCACTAGTTACAATAACTGGCTACGGGGCGGTAGCCAAATACTTGGCTACTTTCGAGTCAAACTGTAAACGTTATTTTGTAAGTATAGTTACAATTTAGATACTGCATCGAAAATGTAACTACTTACAAACCGTCTTAGAAAGTATGAAGGGAAGTTTATTTGTGTTAGTATTACGTTAATGATGTAACTGTATAATTATGTAGCTACAAAAACTTAAAGCTTGTGATATGTAACGTATTACGTAGATAATCATCTATATTTTCATTTCGCAAATAACGAATACTTCGATAGAATCACCATGTTAAATCACTAGTTTTTAAAACAGGTGACGCCTTCGAAGTCACTAGTTCACGTTACGATTCGCAAAAATGACGTAACGACCCACCCCTACAATACAGTGAAGCATGCAAAAACTACACTTCACCGCCGCTCTATGCATACCTACACGCTCACACGCACACTTTTACAATCAAACTACACCACACAAAGTGCACACATGTTTACGAAACCTTCACAGCCAAGCTTCACTATTAACAGCGCTGTCTTGGTTTTTTATTTGGTCTGAGTTTACGACATGGTTGAGTATGAATACTATCCAATAGTTTATGGGAACGAAATCTGTTTATTTGGAAATATTTAACTACGATGTAGAGGAAATGCCATTAACTTTGCCTGGCTTTTGCAAAGCTTATTTCCCAAAAAATATGAGGTGTTTATGCTATAATTAGGCTTGCCACCTTTTTTTTAAGAAAAATTTTATTTTTCACAAAAACTTAAAATAGTACACGTTAATTTTTTATCATTATTTATTTTTCCATTTCTATTTGTTATTACTCCGTGCTTTGGCCATCAAAATTTTATTATTTTTAAAATAATTATAGTTATCTAAGCAATTTAGATGCATATTAAAATAAATTAACACTTCATTTTTAATTAGATTAAAAGATGCTCTGATTCCGTATGACGGATTTATTTTTCCGTAAAAGAAGTTACAGGAATGTAAAGGGCGGCGTTTATCGATAAACTAGCAATGACAGCCGAAAAGTTGACTTCTATGGTAATTCCCCATGCTGCGCTACGGGTGTGTTCCATTCCAGTAACATTTAATATAAAAAAGCGCGACAATTGAATGAGCGATGAAAATAAAATATTTTTCGTACTATATTTTTTTTCTTAGTACAATTGATTAAAATATATATGTAGTACGATACTATATAATATAGTACGGGTGGCAGCCCTAGCTATAATGAGTAGTTTTGTTCGGAGCACAAAGTTCTGATTTCCATTTTCTCTTTACAAGTTATAAATGAATTTCCTACTAATGTCAAAATAATTTAAAAAAACCTCTAAATCCGTGCAGTTAGGGAATTTTACAGTATCGATACATATGGTAGCTTCTTGTTTTTGAGTAAGTTAGTAGCATTGTCTACTACCTTGTCCCACTGGCGGGCTAAGGGGGGGCGGCGGCAGGTGCGGTCCGCCCCGGGCCCCCAGTCCTGGGAGGTACCTAAATCTCGAGAAATAAAATCCCAAACAAGACCATAACATGTTCAGTAAAATTGCAGCCCTTTATAGTAGTTTTATTCGACATTGTGATAGAGTTTGACCGTAACCGCTGTCAAAATTCAAAATATTTTTATTTCACATAAACCTACAAGGGCACTTATGAAACGTCAGAAGCTAGGTGCACGGTTCCAATTGGTCGTTTCCTATGGAGAAGAGCCGGCAAGAAACTCCATGGTTACTCTTTTAAAAGTAAATGGTTTTTACAATGTTTCCAAGTTACAGTTGGACGTAGTTATGCAGAAATGTTCCAACCCACAAGTCACCCGAAATCGAGATAATGTGATCAAACTACCTTTTATGACACTTAGAGTCAGATTTGCTATAAGGTTCCAAGTTTTAAGTCTTATATCAGAAAATATTTTTTTCACTTACGTTCCAACCCACAACCTTTATCAAATAATAACTTGTGTAAATTAACTAGAACGTACTATGAGGACAGAAACATTTAATGTTTTACGAAACAGTATATTTATTTTGTTAAAACGCCACAACAATCTTGTAACGTTTTAGCAAAACCATGTTAAACCATTTTATTTTGGAACAAATGTTCCATGTATATTTGGAACGTTTTTGCAAAATTACAATAGCGAGGCATAAACGTTCCAAAATTTGTGGAACGTTATGTTTCAGACCTAAATACCATAATTTGAAAACTTAAAAGGTTTCATGAATTTTGTACTATTATTTACCTAAATAAAAAACCTGTTTCGAAAAAAAAATGTTTCAACTTTAAAGGGTTCATTTTTAACACGCTTTAATTAGCTTCATCCTTAACTGTTTGCATACACGACCACTAAAAATAAATATTTATAACACATAAAGAAAAAGTTTATTTTCTTTGTAGTTATTTATCAATAAAATATTACTTGAAACTTTTAATATCATAGACAAAAAAAAAAATACTAATGACATTAATCCGAAGTTATGCCCAACCGGGAACGCATCTTTCAATAACTTTTTACTAGTGCAAGCGAGACGGAGTATTTTCTTTTTGACATTGAATCTTATTTGAGTTCGCAACGGTCATTATTGAAACCTTATTGAAACAAACGTCGTGGAAGAGGTAGTTTCCGTCGTCTTTTGTTTGCAATTGGACGTAGTTATGCTACAACGTTCCAATCCACACGCAGGTCGAACTGAGTAAATCGCGTTTTTGTAATTTTGTGGTACGCTTTTTTTTGGTAGCGAGTACAACTAAGTAGTATGTATCACTTCAACTTAATAAATAAACATTATTTTATTATATACTTGTCATTAAAATTTATTAATATTTCTCATACAAATTTTGAAAAAAATGCACTTGGAACGTTTTTGAAAAAAGGCTTTTTGTATGGAAGTAGCTTTTAACTTAATTTGCAAAAACGATCCAATATCTGAAAATTGGTATATTTTGGTAGTTAATATATATTTTTTCTAAAACATAAGTATAACAATGAAACAACATTATTAAAAAAATATTTATTAAGAAATAGTTGTATCAAAGCATGGAAAATCATCACAATTTATTCATCATACAGATCGAAATCCAGCTCCTTACCAAATCCATCGACATCGTCAATGGCGTCATTAGACGCTTTCAATGTTTTATAAAAACTAAGGCAATCTGCTGGAATAAACTTGTAAACAGATCGTAAATCAGTCAATTTAGCTGGAGCAATGGGTTTCCCGTTAGGCCATAACTGTTTCAGATCAGATCTATGTATAGTCGAAATCTCTCCTTTTGTCGTTTTTTTAATGTTAAGTTCGTTATAATCCTCAGCAAGGGACGTTTTCATAAAAATAGAATATAATCTAGCTTTTTCAATCTTTATCTCCATTGCCAGCAGCCAGTTTAGTTTACTTTTATCTGTGTATTTCTTACGATTTACTATGTTTTTCTCAATATCTTCAGTGCTATAAAAGTCATTTTTGTCCATTCTATATACTTGAAATGGTTATTTTCTTCTAGCATTTTTCATAATTTCTATATATTCGTCAGCTGTATAAACACGTTGTTGCTTTTTAGGTAAGAAACTATGCCCTGACTCAAGATACCGAAAAGTTATCGTTTGAAACTGCGCTTAATTGACTGATTGATCCAGCTAAATTGAATGATTTACGATCTGTTTACAAGTTTATTCCAGCAGATTGCCTTAGTTTTTATAAAACATTGAAAGCGTCTAATGACGCCATTGACGATGTCGATGGATTTGGTAAGGAGCTGGATTTCGATCTGTATGATGAATAAATTGTGATGATTTTCCATGCTTTGATACAACTATTTCTTAATAAATATTTTTTTAATAATGTTGTTTCATTGTTATTCTTATGTTTTAGAAAAAATATATATTAACTACCAAAATATACCAATTTTCAGATATTGGATCGTTTTTGCAAATTAAGTTAAAAGCTACTTCCATACAAAAAGCATTTTTTCAAAAACGTTCCAAGTGCATTTTTTCAAAATTTGTATGAGAAATATTAATAAATTTTAATGACAAGTATATAATAAAATAATGTTTATTTATTTAGTTGAAGTGATACATACTACTTAGTTGTACTCGCTACCAAAAAAAAGCGTACCACAAAATTACAAAAACGCGATTTACTCAGTTCGACCTGCGTGTGGATTGGAACATTTCTGCATAACTACGTCCAGTTAAAAGGTATGAGAGGACAGTGTAGGCCCATCAACTGTACCTTAGCTATGTGCGCGGCGAGACGAGGGGAGGGGTGGCAGTACAAGCTCCTCATTTGTAAACGCTCACAACGGCGGCGTCCCATCGCTCATTCGTCAACGCTGCGCCCCGCCTCGCCGCGCATTCCTGAGGCGCGGTACAGCGGTCTCGGTCAAATTAGAAGTAATAAGACACATCCGTAATTAACACGCAATTGGTTTTATTAAACAGTAACAATTAATTTATAACTAAACGATAACATTACAGCTTCAGTCTTTAATATGACTTAAATTATATACCTAGCACTCAGTTAAAAAGTAGGTACTTATTTGTTCAATGGGTCAGAAAACGTACCTGTGTGAGTGAGTACCACAAAAATATTCATTGCTTTGATTATTTGAATACTTACCACCATATTCGAATTTTAAATTACTTCATTGATCTTTTAAATTCGAGGATTGAGGATCCTTACACATTATAAAACAAAGTCCCCCGCCGCGTCTGTCTGTCTGAACGCGATAAACTCAAAAACTACCGAACGGATTTTCAAACGGTTTTCACCAATGGACGGAGTGATTTATGCGGAAGGTTTAAGTATATCTTTCATTAATATTTTGTGTAAATTGGCTGAAATATCACGATTATTGTTGAAGATGTCGGAAAAAGTCATGAGACTTCGAGCTTTACGTGTGACGCGTAAACCGCAAAAGATACATAAAAAATATGTTTTACAGAATGGATCATCTTAAAAAGTTCAACAAAAATGTCCGCGATGGCATATGTCTATCTTCTTAAGATGACCGTCACAGTAACCATTATGATCTTTCAGAATTAGATAAAATTTCGCATATAATTTAGATTAAAATATAATTTATAAGATATCACAGATTCAAAATTTACGCGTAACAAAATAATTATGCAGCGCTGGGACTCAATGACCTTTTCCTCGGGTCCCAGGTATGGAATCCCGATAGAACGTTCCAGTGGGATATTTTGCGACATCCACGCGGGCGAAGCCGCGGGCGAAAGCTAGTATTTTATTAACTCAATTTTTGTCGTCGATTATATAATTACAATATATAAATAAGTTTTCATCCCACCATCTCGGAAAGAGTATTTTTAATCTTCAATATCTCGAGTGGAAAAGCCGTTTTTATTCTCTAGAGGATAAAGTAAATTGAATTTAGAACATCGTGTGCACTAAGTTTGTGAATTAAAAAATAACTGTAGCAACGTTACTTTAAAATTTTCTTAATTATACCTTAGTATTATTTTGTTATAATTTAAAGATTATTCTGTAATACTTACCTGTCATAATGTAGTAATTAATACCTAAACTGAAATAAAAGTGTACCTATCTTGTGATTGTAAACGTTTTTTTTTTGCATTTAGTCATTTCCTCGCTGAGGTGGAATGAAAAGTTACGTGTTGCACTCGAGTGCAAAGATTTTTCACCTCGTGCTCTTTTGATTCCCTCGCTAACGCTCAGGATTCTAATTTTGAATCACTCGCTGCGCTCGTGATTCAATTTTAGAATCCTTCGCTTGCTCGGTCATCAAAATTGAACACGCGGTTAAAAAGCAACTTTGCACTCTTGTATAACAAATAACTATTTTCAAACAGTCATTGTTAGAAAAAGTGTTGAGATATAAAGTTGAAACCTTATAAATCCAGATTTGCGTAAGAATTTAATCTGAATACTTGTTTACACTTTTAGAACAGCACTCTAATTACGTAACACACGATTAATCATAATCTGAATCATTTTGAAGGAAATTTGCTAATTCATTGCAAACAACGTAAATAACGCAATTAATGTTGTTGAACTGTCAAAATGAAACGGATTGTGATTGATCGTGTGTTACGCTTGTATATTAAAAGTATTAAATCACCAACCCGCACTGGGCTCGCGTAGATTATACCCTACTCCCTCTCGTAGAGTCTCGCAGAGAGGAGACCTGTGTCTCAGCAGAACATTATAGGCTGATTATGGTATTTGTGAATATTCCAGCAAACAGAAAGAATGAGTTTATTACGTAGCAGGTAATAAACTCATTGTTTCTGTTTGCCGGAATATTCACAAATAAATACAATTTAAACACGTAGGGTAAGCTATTACGGGCTGGTGTCCGCAACTCGTATTTTTCGAGCTTATTTTGCGTACCTAAGTTTAAACACTTACCAATGTATGATAACGTGTTTTTTTATTATTTGATTTATATAGAGTGGAAAAGGGAAAGGCTTTGCCCGGCAGTGGGACAATACGGACTAAATAGTGGGATAGATAAATAAAGTCCAAAAGTTAATTTCTCATGAAATATCAATTGCTTTCAGTGTTCATTGTCTGAGAAACATTACTTGAAAGGTTTTTCACCAGTGTGTATATCAAAATGTTTTTTTAAATTACCCTTAATATTAAAACTACGCTGACATATATCACATTTGTAAGGTTTTTCACCAGTGTGTATACGAATGTGTTTTTTTAAGTCACAGGGATAACTAAAACTACGTTGACATATATCACATTTGAAAGGTTTTTCACCAGTGTGTTTACGAACATGTTTTGATAAATCCCTCTTATCATTAAAACAACGCTGACATAGATCACATTTAAAAGGTTTTTCACTATTGTGTATACGAATATGTTTTGATAAATCCCTCTTATCATTAAAACAATGCTGACATAAATCACACTTGAAAGGTTTTTCACCGTTGTGTATTCGAATATGTCTTTTTAAATTACTGACTTGACTAAAACTACGCTGACATACCTCACATTTATTTGGTTTTTCACCAGTGTGCCTACGAATATGTCTTGTTAAATGACCTTTATGACTAAAACAACACTGACATACACCACACTTGTAAGGTTTTTCAACAGTGTTGATACGAATGTGTTCTGTCCAAGTACCCTTTTCACTAAAACTGTTATTTACTCCAGGTTTTGTATCAGTGAAAGGCTCTTTGAATCTAGTAACAGGTTTGGACGTACGATGTTGAGTGTTCTGGTTAATTTCAAAGTCTGATAGTTCATTTTTCTTTTGCTCAGCTGTAATTGCGTCTTCTATTTTTATTCTTCGTGTGTCTAGTTTTGGTTTCTCCGCGGCGGGCACACCTGTGACAGTAGATAAATCTGATAAGAACAAGTTTCCAAGAAGATTGGGAGATGCACATGAATCAAAATAATAGCGGTTCGAATACATTGGATAATTGTGATTTTTACAGAACTTGTGACTGAAAATATAAGCGAGCATCCGCGAATACACGCCTCAGAAAATCACCTTTAGCTTGACGTGAGCTGTCGCTCCACCTGATGCTAGGGATTGACAGCTCACTTCACGTAACTTTACACGGCCAGTCACGGCTACATGGCCGCGGCTGAGGTCTATTCTAGATGCGGTTTATTTAGTTAATTCATAATTCTCTTGAATTTATCCCAATTTATTTGGGGTCGGCGCAACATGTAATTTTCTTCCAGACTTCGCTATTACTCGTCATCTCGGTAGACACCCTCTTTTTAGCCATCATCTTTCTTTTTTATTAGAAAACCAGCATCAGACAGCGTAGCCGTGAGGAACACACTGTTGTTGTTAAAATATTTCACTTTTATTTTTTACTAGCTGACCCGACAGACATTGCCTTGTCATCTCTACCGGCACAGACCTAGAGTTCATAGAAGCGCGCAAGCCCCACCACGACGTCAACGTAGAGTTACGGCGGTGGGGTTTGAAATTAATATTCCGTTCACTCATTCTTTTTCCATTTAAAATATTTTTTTAAATATTTCTTAATAAATATTAATAACATTTAAAAATTATAATTATAAAAAATTGTGGTGTCGGGAGCAGAGTCAAAGCTACCGGTGGTTAGGGCTCCAGAACCAGTGGTTAGGCTCACGATGAGAGCCGTATCGAGGAATACTGCGTTCTGAATCAGGCCCTTGATGTTGATCGAGGTTTTCGGCCATCAGTTTATTGGCCGTTACGACAATCGGGAGAGCCGAGCTCACATATCATCACGACATCGCAACGCACCGAGTCATCATAATCATTTCAACCGAAAGACGTCTACTGCTGGACATTGGCCTCCCCCAAGCATCGCCACTTCGACCGGTTCTGTCTTCTCGCATCCAGCGGAATTCCTGCGGCCCGTACCAGGCTATCGGTCCACCTATTGGGAGGCCTTCCAACGCTACGTCTGCAGGTACGCGGTCGTCACTCCCGAACCTTTCGGCCCCATCGGCCATCTGTCTATGTCGGTTACCTTACTTGGTTCTCTCTACGGATTTCTTCATTTCTGATTCGATCACGTAGGGAGACTTCAACCATAGCCCTCTCCATTGGCCTGTGGGTAATCTGATGAGGCCCAATGTAATGCCATAGGTCATCACTAGCAACACGCACTGGTCAAAAACTTTCGTCTTGAGACACTGTGGTATATGAGACGACAAGATAGTACTTAGCTTCCCGAACGCTGCCCAGCCGAGTCCGATTCGACAATTGGCCTCTTTCTCAACTTACCCAATTGGACAGTTTGTCCTGATAAACATAATCGTCCACAACTTCGAGTGTAGTCTTCGATCTTCATGAGGGTGGGTGTTACATGGCCATTTAACATGACCGTCGTTTTGTCCATGTTCATTTTAAGACTCACTCTTTTGAAAGCTCTACTGAGGTCATCGAGCATTGTACTGAGGTCCTCCATTATCTCAGTCATGACTACTATATCGTCGGCAAACCGAAGGTGAGTGATGTACTCGCCATTGATGTTGATGCCAATCCATTTCCAGTCCAGAACCTTGAACACAGTCTCCAGTACAGCGGTGAACAGTTCCGGAGAGATAGCATCACCCTGTCTCACCCCTCGCTGCAAAAGGATAGGTTTCGAGGTCTGGACTTAGACTCTGACCGACATAGTAGCGTTTACATACAAACACTTCCGCACCTCGATGTACCGATAGTCAAGCTGACACCGTTGGAGAGACTGTAGTACAGCCCAAGTCTTGATCGAATCGAAGGCTTTCTCGTAGTCCACAAACGCTAAGCAGAGAGGCAGGTTATACTCTTCGGTTTTCTGAATAACCCGCTGCAGCATATTATGTATGTGGTCTACGGTGCTAAAGCGTTTACGAAATCCGGCTTGTTCGGGAGGCCGGAAGTCGTCAAAACCTGCGCTCGAGACGGTTCGTGATGACTCTTGAAAGCAGCTTGTAGAAATAGCTCAGAAGGAGGAGATAGGTCTTATAATTCTTAAGCATGACATTGTCGCCCTTTTTAAAGAAGAGGACCATCACACTTGTTCTATGCCTGTGGAGTTTTACCCTCGAGTATGACGAAATCGAACAGCTTCTGGAGGGCATTGAAGAACGGGTTTTCCACCGGCCTTCAGGATTTCGGCCGTAATTCCGTCTTCACCCGGCCACCAGGTACAAAACCAGCGAGGGGATAATGTCTGATCTTAGCGTTATGCTCGAATGAGTGCTGCTTGTGGTGACAGGTCTTCTTGCTGGCCATGGTTTTGTTATGGTTATCAGAAATAAACATTTTATTTATTTTACTACGATGGTCCTAGTTCATCATTTGTGTCTTCGAGATACAGTCCTATGGATGGAATTCAACATTGTGTGTAAGTGGGTACGCCCTTTAGGTAATGCTGACCATACTTACTTTTCGTCATGCTAGTTCTTCGTTTCTTCTTAGATACTTCTTGTTCTTCTTCCACTTCAGTTTTAAACTCCATTAGAGGTACACCATCTTCTAAATCTGATTCGGAATGGTGTGGTAGTATATCTGCTATATCTATACAGCTATAATCAAAATTTTCCGATTCTAGCTCTGTAAGTAAATGAACACAGTCAAGATTATTACTTGTTTATAAACATAATAATTTTTTAATTTGTGTAACATAGGTAGTGAATACAGTTACAGGTACAGTTTATTATTAAATAGCTGCTGCCCGCGGCTTTGCCTGCATAGACCCTAATTTTCTTTTTAAATAAAAGTAGCATAACTTACTCTATAAAACATCAGCCATGTGCCAGTGAAAGTCCCGTCAAAATCGGTCTATACGATTTAGAGATTTTCCAGAACAAACAGACAGACAAAAACTTTTAAAATTATTTTGTTTTTTTTTAAGTACTGTCCTTACATAAGAATTTAATAAAAAGCTGTAATTTTGAAATTACAAACAGACACTTCTTCTTCTTTTCGTGTGGTTAGTGACTAACTTGGTGTCAGAGTTTCTTAAAGCCGCCCATAGGCCTCTGACTTGGCTTCACATGCCTTCGAAAAATGTCTCTCAGGCTGCCGGTTTCCACACAATGTTTTCGTTTTATTTGACAACATAATGTGGTTACCGTTATGTTGAATTAAACTTAACATTGTCAAAACTTTGAAGTAGTTCAAAAAATGATTTGTGAAGTAAAATAAACAGATTTTTTTACTTTAAGATATTAATTATTGATAATATTATTTTTGTTCTCAAAAACATACCATCAGTTTGATGTTCCTCTTTTGGCTCAATAATATCATCTAGTCCCTCAGAAGCAGCTGGTAATACTTCTTTAACAGCAATACTTTCTGTTTGACATTCATCAGCTATACTTATGTGCACTATTGGGGACTTAATAAACCCACTGAAAAACTCAAAGTGGTCTTGGTGTATTAAAATATTGGGCTGTAAAAAGATATATATAGTATTAGGAAAATATGCTGGTGATCACAAGGTGAATACTTTTTACGTTATACTAAAGACACTCAAAATAATCCACACAAGTGAGGGCACTTAAGTAGCTCCAGTGTACCCTGCAGAGTTAGCTATGCTACCAACCTCACTGACCACTGCACAAGCTATTATTGCATATCTCGCTCATTATCAAATTGCCACATACAAGTTTCATACAGAAGATGCAGTATTATGTGGAGTATTTGACATGTAATTGTAAACACCCACATTGGACAAAACCGTACACATCAACATTCACCAATTGATGGTACGGTTGGTGCGAAATCAGAGAGTCAATAGGTATGAAACTCAAACTCAAACTCAAAGCATTTATTTCAATTAAACCATTTACAGGCACTTTTGAATTGTCAAATAATCGGTCAGTTAGTCAGAAAGTTGAAGCTAGTTGCCCAGTTCCAAAACGTAGATCTTCATGGAGAAGAACGGGCAAGAAACTCCAAGGACACTCTTTTAAATATAGAAAATTACACAATTCTGGGTACATTAATCTTGTTGCTTCTATATGTGAGAACAATGTACAATAAAAAAATTAAAACAATTCAAAATATAACATTAAAAATAAGCCCTGGCAGATAAGAGATGACCAGTCACAACTGACGGCGCCCGTTCACGAACATGACGCGTGGATCAGCACCATCCAGCTCAACCATTTTGTAGGGAACCGAATGATCCAACACACTCGCCACCATCAGCGAGACATTTAAGTGGGCATGAGTCATGACAAACTCTCAACTGCCGCGCTCTTTCAAGTCAACAAATAAAATACGGCTCCATGGTACTCACATTCACAAAAATTGAAAAAATGCTTCTAAATTATACAAAACTATAGTATGCAATGTATTTGAGAGATTAATAGAATGATACTACCAAAAAGAAAGAAAATCATTATCCATTGGAACATTCAACAATTAAACTTGTTTAAATAAAAAATAAACATTAAGTTCGTAATGTCAGAAAAATAAAAAGGGGAAGCAACTCTTCCAAACATTAATTTTTTTAACTAGTGAGCCCAAGTGGCTGTGGAGCAGGACCAGCATTAAGCCAAGCATTTTTATCATCGATATAATCATCCAACTTATAATATGCTTGTCTACATAGTGTGCGTTTAATGCATGTTTTAAATTTCTTCTCATTCAGTTGAAGAATATCGAGTGGTATTTTATTATAACATTTTACACAGTACCCCATAAAAGAAGTGTGCACTTTAGACAATCTAAAACGTGGTTGATCTAATTTGTTCCTATTTCTAGTGTTAAAATTATGCCTGTCACTTATCTTACTAAAAAGATGTCGATTTTTTCGAACATACATAATGTTTTCATATATATACTGACAAGGTACCGTCATGATGTTAATTTTCTTAAACAGTTCCCTTAGAGATTCGCGTCTGCGGAGGTTATATATGGCTCTGACAGCCCTCTTTTGCAGAATAAAGATAGAATTAATATCTGCAGCCCGTCCCCACAGCAAAATACCGTAAGACATGATGCTATGAAAGTAACTAAAATAGACCAGTCTCGCGGTATCCACGTCTGTTAGTTGGCGGATTTTCCAAACAGCGTAAGCGGCTGAACTTAGCCGCCCTGCAAGTGATGTTAAGTGAGGACCCCACTGTAGTTTTGAGTCAAGCGTGATCCCCAGGAAAACCGTTTTTTCGACGAATTCTAGTGTCTCCCTATTCAGTACAACATGACATTCACTACTTCTAACATTTGGTAACGCGAATCTTATGCATTTAGTTTTCTTCTCATTTAATACCAAATTATTTACAGTAAACCAATTATGGACCTTAAGCATAGCGTTATTTACTTCGTCAAGCTCTTGTGCATGTCTGTTTACCTTAAAAATTAGTGATGTGTCATCAGCAAATAACACCATTTGTGGTCGGTTTTTCAGTAAATGCGGTAAATCATTTATATATACTAAAAAGAGAAATGGACCCAAAATCGAACCCTGTGGTACACCCATTTTGACTTGTAAACCCAATGAATTTACACCGTTTATTTGAACTTGCTGCAGTCTATCATTCAAATATGATTTTACTAAGCTAAGCGCAAGTTTACCCAGTCCGTAATGCTCAAGTTTCAAGAGCAGTGTTTCGTGATTCACGCAATCAAATGCCTTGGATAGGTCGCAAAAGATGCCTATTGCATCTTGTGCCTCTTCCCATGCGTTAAAGATGTGTTTTAATAAGGTGACACCGGCGTCGGTTGTGCAACGTCCTTTGGTGAAACCATACTGTTGATCGTGTAGGATATTATTACGATTAAAATGATGGAGCATTTGATTTAACATTACTTTTTCAAACACCTTGCTGAAAACCGGCAAAACCGATACGGGTCTATAATTATTTAGGTCTTTGCTGTCCCCGGATTTGAATAGTGGAATAACTTTACTTTACTTCATTAAATCCGGGAATACCCCTTGATCTACACACAAATTAAATACTAAAGCTAAATAGGGTGAACTTGAAAGGAATCACTTCCATATTATACTATTACTGACATTAGAAATGATGAGAATAATATGAAAATAGAATACCTCACCTCATCATCCTCATTCATCATCAGTCTGAACAGCTCTTCGGATTCCAGACATTGTCTCAGTAATCTGTAGCATTGCTTTAGTTTAGAGCAGCAGAAGAAACAAGCCAGAATTGGCCTACTGTCTTCAGTTACAAACTGCAACATAATTTGTCTTACACTATTTCGTTTTTAGGAAGAAAATACAATAAATATATAGTAATGCTATCCAAGCCAAAAATTTGTGGTACATAATGCTTTCTGTACGCATCTTACAGAGAAAACATGAAGATTTATCACCACTCATGTCCAGGTTTCCTCACACTGTTATCCTTCGTCAATGTCAGTGGTGCATACAGGTAATATGAAACTATGTGTAGGAGAGGCATTTAAAACCTAAAAAGTAATTTATTATTTCTAATTTATTAAAAATATCAACTTACTGGAATATCAGTCAGCTTCTCATAAAGATCATGCAATTTCCTGTTAACCACTACATACATTCTAACATTCTCCACTAAACATATCCTACACATTGGCAGTTTTTCCATCTTTTAACGTAAATAGCTGTTGTTTAGTTCAATTGTACTTTTTTAATAGAAAAACACTGTTGCGTTGTGTACAAATAACGAGGGAGGCTTGTATATTATTACTACGACTTCTACTAGTAATCTACAAACAATATGCGAATAAGTTAGTAAACACTTTCTTTAGTACAGTACAGTACAGTAAGAATGCAGCAGACGAAGAAAGCTGCAAAACTGATTTTATCGCTCGTAGGCAGTCCAAACAATCTAGGTTATTCACAGGAATTATTTATTTATTGTAAAACCAACAGAATATTAAATACATTGAACATTGCGCACAGCAGAGATCCGAATTTTTAAAAGACAATATTGACAATGACAGTTTTTTTTTTTGGGCCTGTAATTTTAAACTTGGTCTAGGGCGACTCTGGGGGTATAGTCGTACTTTTAACAGAATGATCTATTATTTCAGCCCACTTGCGCGTTCATGGGTTATATAACTTAGGAGCTTATTAAGGGCTAATCAATCAATTCATCTTGCGCCACCAAGAGCACAACCAAGAGCGGTGTCCCACCCACAGATTGGTACAGATGGTTCACTCGGCAAAATCATGCGATAGGGATGCGCTAAGGTAACCCGGACGGTAACGTGGAGTTTCTTCCCGGCTCTTCTCCATAGGAAACGACCAATTGGAACCGTGCACCTAGCTTCTGACGTTTCATAAGTGCCCATATAAGATTAGGTGTTTTTTTTTTGTGCCTCGTACGTCCAACCTGTAGTAGGACTCGCCCATCAAGGAGCGCTGTCCCAAATTAGACGCATTATAAATTTATTATAAAATGCCTCTCTTTCTATTGCGGAACTGGTATATTTTCCGACTACGTTACGCCCACTGAAATCGACAAGTCGAACCCGCCGCCGCGTATCTACTTTTAGCTTCATATCTAAACTGCGGATTGACCCATTTGTATTCAACTGTGGTTGTGCTTTGGATTCCTAGGAAAGCGGTTCCGTCATTATTAAAATCTGTTATTTTCACCAGTATTTTCAAACCCCGCAGCTAGAAAACATGTGTTCAATAAGAAAACACATTTACTGTAAAGGCTTCGGCATCTGGCAAAAACTTTATTGGGAAAAAGTTACACTAGTAGCAAAAGTTGTCCACGTATTAGAAAAACTTGTCCACGTATTAGAAAAACTTGCCCAAATCGTAGAGATTCTTTGGAGGTATGAATCACTGGGACATAATAGTTTAAAAGTTAGAGAATTTTATTAACAAGGACGTCGTAATTTTTTCAATTTTCTAAATTTCTTTCTTTTCACTCTTCGCAGTATGGACACTTTTCTTGTGACTAAGTACAGTGAGAGCAAATCTAGCAATTAAAATAGGGGCCTGCCCCCAACAATTTAAATCGCATTACGAGGCATTACGGTATCAACAACGAACTTTCATAGTCAACTTTTCAGTGATGTCATTCGCCGTAAATTGCGGACGGTACGCGAGCGGTCACCACTTTTATAAGAAACCGTTTAAGCTGCACAGAGTACGTTGTAATAATTATACTGAAATAGAGACCAATCTTGTTCCATGGAACGGGTTCATTTGCGTTTGTAAACTAGCGCCATCTGATATTCATAGTTAGAACTACACATTTGGATAGGACACCGGTATGTTATAGCTATAGCTACATATGTATAGGATGTGTATAGATATGGTGGTAGTATGGGTATAGATTCTGTATATTTTTTCTGTATATTCTGTGTATTTTAGAGTTCATTTCAAGGACTGATGAATGAAATACAATTTAGTAATCATCTTTTTATTACTATGTACCAAAGTAATGAACTAGAAGAATCCAATCTCAAAATTAACACTACACTGGAGTCTTATCTCAGTTTTGACACATCAACTCACAAAATCACTTTCTGGTTACAAATATGGATTAGTCGGACAAACTTTCGCTCAACTCAACGACAAATGCACAACATAAACACAGAAGCTTCACAAAAATAAACAAAATATCGTAAAACTAGACTACTATCGTCTATTAAAAGAATAGCAGACATTTGTATTGGGGCTATGAGAGGCCCTAGTGTGAGTTTCTTTTAACCATCTCGACTTAACGCATCGATCGCGTTCGTCACTCCGATTGGCCCTTCACTGGCCTTCACTGGTGAAGGGCCAATCGGAGCGCCACCGAACGCGATCGTTGTTACGAAAACCACCAAGGCGAATTATAGTGAACATTACTTCAGAGCCAGAGCTGCCATCTCCTAGCTTTAGTTGGTGAATATTTCTATAATCCAACAAAATTAAAAACATATTTAAACTTATTTTGTACAGGGACTACATAAACTTCGTGATTATGTATTCGTGATGTGACCTATTGCTGTCTCCAGTTTTTTGTACATACTAAGACTGAGCGCCGTTTCGTACGAAATAGTTCGAACAGAATATTCTCTACGAAACAACGATTGACAGGCAGTGTTTTGTCGGAAGTATCCATACAAAAATCACTTGGAAAATATTTCAAGTATCTTCGCAAAATATTCGTGTAAAGAAATTACAAATGTTTATTTAGTTCGGCCTTATGAAAAACGTTATGTTCTCGTTTTGCTTGATTTCATAGATAAAATAAAAATTTATAATGATTGCTTTGCATCTGTGGATTGCATATAATCTGTTGTACACATTACCTTACCGTAGCTGTCATTTCATTGATGGTGGTGCCGTATGTCTCCGAGTTTTATTTTTAATTATTTTTCTTGAAGTCATGTTAATTTAACCACTAATGAAAACATGTCACTCAGGGAAAATTTAAGTGAACTAGGCTGGTAATTATATTTTTGTAGAACTCGTTGTTTTAATGGAGAATAATCGAATGTTCACAGTCAAACTAATATCTGATTTTTCCAGGCACCTAAGTGAAGAGGGTCTTGATATTGTTAGTGAAAATGGTCAAATAGCGGATATAGATATCCTTACGAAGAAGGCATTAGATGTGAGTGGTTAGCACAACTACATTTTCTTATTGTCAAGGTCTACTGCTTAATTGGTTCTGGTTGTGCTAATGTTCAATTCTTATTGTTTTCCAGTATGATTTAAGAGATATAGGAGATGCAGCGCTTCCTGAAGACTTTACAAAAGAACCATCTAAGTTGGAGAAGCCTGTCATACTCCAAATACAGAAAATTAGAAATGTGTCAGCACCAAAGGCAAATGAAGAGTCTACCTCTGCTCCTCGAATGCTTAAGTTGACGTTACATGATGGTAAATCAACATGTACAGGCCTAGAAACAAGTCCTATCTCAAGTTTAAGTATTAACACTCCACCAGGTACCAAGGTGATGTTGAATAACGAAGGCCTCGAGGTCTGTCATGGTGTGGTGTGGTTGGTTCCTGATGTCATAACAGTGCTGGGTGGAAAAGTCACTCACATGATTGAAAAATGGGAACTAAACAGGAGTCTCGCTAAGCATACTAGAGGTGAGTTGGTTCTGCTAATTACATTTAAAAAAATTAAATTCAAAATAAGTAATAAAAAAAAATAAAAAAAAATAATTTGATTTGATATTGATTTTCTGCTCACCACCACATAACTCACAAACATTTTATGTTAATACTCTTTGCATAAGCATAATCAGGTTATAAAGTTCCCACTGCTGGGACACTGGCCTTCTCTCTGCGAGAGGGAGTGGACCATAATCCACTACGCAGACCCAGTATCGCCCTTAATGTTATATTACTAAATATCATTATTAATAGTTTTTAATGTGATTTGCAGTCTGTTTTGTTTTGATGTAATAATGATATTTGGCTCCATTAATTTATTGTTGCTCCATTTTTTTAAATGATGTAATCGAGAAAATAAAAAAAAATAGATGTACATAATTATAAAGTATATTTCAATTGATAATATCTCATTTATGCAATAGTTTTATTCATAAAAAAAATATCCTGCTTATACATACAGAATATTGTATTGCATCGACATCAACCCTTTTGTATTTAAATACATCCATCTGATTTAATCACTTTGTTGGAATCTTGATTGATTTATTACATTGGATTTTGGGTCTTTTTTTCCCATAGACATTCATTGATGAAGTGTACTAAGAGGCCACTTTTAAATTCGAAAATCATTTTACGGACTGAGAAGCTACATGTTGCACAAAACACCCACTCTTCACCGCCAAGTGTTTAAGCAAGTGTCTCATATATATTACCATTATTTTGTAGGGGGTCCTGGTGTGGATGGAGGTCCTCCCCCATGGATACCATTTGGTCAGAGACTAGAAGCTCTCGCTCTGGACAAGCAGTTCAAGAGTTTAACAGAAGCCGCTAAGCAAGATAATGCGGAGTTTGAAGCTCAGAGAAAAGGTGCAATTGCAGAAGCACAGAAACTGGCCTCGGGTGTTAAAAAAGTAACACGTTTTTTATATTTACTAGTAATAAGCTAAAAAAATCATAATAGCTTATAAATGTACAGTGTAATCCTGGTTCTACCAATTACATAGTATGACCTGCAGCCTGATTGCATAACATGCTGGCATTCGCTTTCATATTAAAAATATAATGAAATACTTTGATGAATACTGAGTACATCTGGTTGTTGCCTAATGTTTTCAATGTTTGTTTTTGTTAATTGTTATTGTGCAAAACTTTGTGTAGTATAATAGTATTGTTGAAGAATTGTTAGAAGGACTGAGTTATGCAATTAGGGTGTTGATTTAGGAAAGGTTTTCATCTAACTAAAACACCCATGCTATGGTTTCTAATAAGATGTCTAGAGAATACTTACCTTTTTTTAATTAGTCTAGTTTTGCTTAAGCTTTTGAGTAAGTTTATCAATCACAAGTTTAATAATTCAGTTTGTAATATCTGTTAATATTTTGCATTTTAGGTGTTTGGTGGAGGCACAAAACCTCTATTGGATGCAAATGTACAGAAGATAGTTGATGCTGGTTTCTCAGAGGAGCAAGCTGAAAATGCTCTCAAATATACTAAGAATAATGTTGATAGGGCTCTTAAGATTCTGCAGAAGAGAGACAACTCAGAGAGTAGAAGTAAAGAAAAGCAGCAGAAAGAACCAGAGCCCCCCAAACGAAAGGGACGGAACAAGGATATAAATGATGAGGACATACAGGTGAAGCCATCAGGAAAAGTGTCCTTATTTGACTTCTTAGAAGATAAGCTGCCTAATGTACCTGATAAGGATAAGAGCAACCGCCAGAACAGCTCCTCGCAAGAGGACAGGAATGATCGAAATAATTATAACTATAGGGAGAGGAATAGTGGGAGAAATAACCCTCGTAATCAAGGAACTAGATTTGATGGTGCCAATAGACAAAGATCTGACCCTAGAGGACATTATTCTCATGATAATAATCATTCACATAGAGATGATAGAAAGTACCAAGCACAGAGTGAAAAGCCACCAAGGTTTCAGAGGAAGTTAGAAGAGAAAAACAAGCAACAACAGCAGTTCCAACATCAACAGCAAAACCAGAATCAGTTCCAAGCCAGCGGCATTAACCTGAACATGCATTACAACAATTCATATCACACTCTGCCGCCACCGCCACAGAGCCACTTTAACGATAAGAATATGAGGAGTGAAAGGAATTATAATAATGATAATAAAATGCAGCAGCAGCAACAGCAGCAACAACAGCAGCAGCAGCAGCAGCAGCAGCAGCAGAATTACCGCAACGCTGCGAGTGCGATGGAGAGTTTGGTGGACGCTACGGCGAACTTGAACTTATTGGCGACTCAGCGGGCGGTGGAGGAGCTACAACAGCCGCGAACCTACCCGCCGCTAGATCAGGTGTATGCCAAGCAAGCGTACCTCGCCGCGCAGGGCATGCCGGACATACCGCCCTTCAGGAGGGGCAGCGACCTGCAGAAGTACCAGGAGCAGTCGTACCAGCGGCGGCAGCAGCCGAACGGTTACGTGGAGCCGCGGCAGAGTAACTTGTACGGCAGTGTGGCCAGCTACATGGGGAATGCAGCGGCTGCCGCGGCCGCAGCGGCCAGCGGGTACGCCGGGCGGCAGTACGGGTACGGCGCGCGGCCCCAGGAGTACGCCAACGTGCGCGGGGCCCCCTTCCTCGCCAACTCGCTGCTGGGCTTCCAGAACGCGGCCGTGAACGAGCAGGCGCGCGCCATGCTGGGCGTCGCTGATATCAACTGGAAGGTTGGCGACCGCTGCCTCGCGTTGTATTGGGAGGACAATAATGTAAGTTCACACAATGATTAATGAATGTGGCAAAATAGAGCACTAAAAAGAAATGAACTAGATTTGACAGGTTTTTGCCACCTTTTTTTACAAGCAACTTCGCCATTACATTCACAACAAGAATATTTCAGTGTATGGCTTACATGTTTACTAAGTAAGTTTTCCTCACAAAGAAATCTTATAATTTCAGTTCTACGAGGCCGAGATTACGGGCATATCGGCTAACACTGTAGTTGTCAAGTTCTGTGCCTATGGAAATCACGAGGAGATACTCAAGACCAATTGCCTGCCGTTCCCTAACCAAGGTTCGTGAGTTTTTATCTAGTAGTAAGTATTAGATGATATTTTTAATCCTTTTATGCAATTTTAAACTATATTTTGTATAACTTTGACTTTAATGACATCAGAATAATAAAATTTATGGTAGAATAAAAGGCTTTTCTAATCGTTAATTTTTTATTAGTAGTTATTTGAATGAAGATTTCAAACACTTTTATATTAATTGTGATAGCATGGTGGCTGATTAAGTAGTTTTCACGTGCCGTATGTGTGTGCGCAGGCTCCCACCCCGACAGCGCGGCGTACCTGGCGCAGCGCGGCGTGTTCGCGGCGCGGCGGCCCTAGGGCCGCGCCGCGGTGCCGCCCGGCGGGCCCGCGCGCCCGCCCAGCTGACCGCACCGCGACATGCACTAAGCCCGAGTACCCGCGCGAGCTTTTTTAACGTGCTCTGGATTTTCAACGTGTTTTTGACGTGGGATGCACTCTGTTGGATTAGATCTTTGGATTCATACCGGTAAGCTAGAACCCATTCATCTCCATCATGTCTTACTCGTTTTAGTGTTGTGACAAATTTTTCAATGAGCGCGGCATACTCTTCTCGTTCGAAATTTGATTCGTTTTCCATAAAGTTTCGAACTCCAGTCCTTGAATCAAGATTCGGTCAGGCACGTTCTCGCCGTTTGATCTTCCGAAGTTTATTGATGATACAGTCGGAGAGAATATGTCAGAGACACCTATCTTCTTCACCTATCACCAGGCAAGCACACTCTTCCGAGCGGTGACTCCTTTCTTGTTATGCTTCCATCATTTTTGAGCAGTTGGATCATGAATGTCATCAAATTATACATGAAAATCGAGAATTTTCGCTCAAACGCGCTTATGAATCTTAGGAACATGGCAGTGTGTTACTTGTTAGTAATGCTAAAGGGTTAAGGCCCAAGCCGCCAGCCGAAATTGGCAACATAAAGACAGCGGATGAGTGATATAAATGCCTTAACGGCACGCTTCGGTCGTTAAAGTCACGGGAGATCCGTCGGTATGTTTGATTCTTTACTGTAATTGTGTTCTCTGGGTCTCCAGGGACCCCAGGCCTTCGTCTCGCTCCGCGTCGCGTGTCGTCTTTCACAGCGTGAAACTGCCTCAACGTTAGTTTCGAAATCTCGTAAGCGTGCCAGAGAAACAGCGTCATTGCGTAGTCTGGATTGAACCCCTCGCACATTTCGATAGTAGTAGCTGCCTATAAGAATCCAGAAAACCAATCGGGTTGCAAACGGTTCTCGGTTTCTCACTCAGCACAACCATTATTTGGTCGCGTGATATGTATAATCCGAATCTTGCGAAAGTTTGAATATATTCTGAGCTTAAAGGCATGATGTAGGTTTTCGCTGGTGAAAACATATGTCCCATTTTGGCATACAATTGCTTTAGTCCTTGTTTCGGAGAGGAGTGCCGGTCAAGGTCCCGATCCACTCTGCGTCTCCGATCCACTCCCGATCACTCGTCCGTGGTTTTCCATGTACGTAGGTTCTTTGCTTCGTTGCTAACGACCCGGAGGCGCGCAGGACCAATGTTAGAAAGCCGCGAATAGCTTTACAACTGTGTTTTGGCGCGACTCCATAAGTGAACCCAAGCTCATCTAGTAGAGCGTCGAGGAAAACCTCAAGCTCCTCGAATATCGTTTCGTCAGCTGCGTTGAATTTTACTGGTGACCAGTCTAAGTACCCGCGAAGGTTGGCTATGTTTAACTGACACTCGATAACATTCTGAATGTTGTAGAATAGAGATACGTCTGAGATCAGTGAGTTATCCCCTTTCTTAATCTTATATGGTATTCCGTTCGATTTGGATATCAGGCCAGCAATGGATCGGAGCTTCAGTGAATCTCGCAGACCAATTTTCGCGACGAAAGCAATCCACTGAAAGGGCTTAAATTTACCATATGTCATCGTCTCCTTAACCCTTCCTAACAGAAGTTCGTGATAGCTTTTCTGTGGATCGATTTTCCAGGTCACTAAGAATACGGAATTATGGTCAAATGGGTTTGAAATTTCCCAGTTGCAGCAGCGCTGAAATCTGGCTTAATTTTATAGTGTGCGACAACGGCGCTCCAATGGCTTGAGATGTACAGGTCTGTTCTCTCGGTAAGAGTTGGGATACCAACGTCTACAATGGTTTCTTCTCCGGTATATCGGTAGGCCTCAATACCCGCTAAGAAGCGATCGACGTCGTCTTCCCCGTTAGTACTCTTCCACCGATGTCGCTCCAGAGCCCACTCTATCTTGGGAATACTCATTGTAAACTCGCAATCAATTCACCTTGATTCTCAATGCTCGGCTCGAAACGGACAGTTTAAAATCCAGTGCGCAATAAAAAATCGCCCGTGCTACCTGGGCGTACAGCTGAACATGCAGCCCGATACAACCCGACACACCCGATACAGGCAGCTACGTTAAACACCCGTTGCAAAGTTGCACAGCATTGTTTCAGCAACATGTTTCTGTGTGAGACATGGTGCTGGGAACGTGATAATCTCGTACTTACCGGGAAGCTAGTGGCGCAATGTTGTTTAGCAACTGTTTCTCTACTTTTGTTTCCCCATGAATACGTGGCTTTATTGAGGAGTGTTTAATTAAAAACGAATAAAATATTTCCACGAAAATTCATAAAAAAAAAAAAAACTTAGATTTTACTAGGAATTGGACATAATATCTAAAATATTGATTAAAACAAAAGGAATTTACATTTCAATAGAAAAACTGAGTCAGGTAATAAGTTTTTAAACGTGTATTTATTGGTTTTTGGTTAGTCAACTCCTCAATTGGATTCTCGGTACGGATTTAAAATGAGCATTTTGGAAAGTTTGCAGCGACTCTCGTGATCGTGTGGTGTTGTACAGAACGAGTAAGCTGACACATTTTCTGTGCAAAGCCACGATTTCTGATATACACAGACGATAGAAGAAAACTTGTAATAGCGATATAAGACGAGTAAACAGAGGGTTTCAAAACTCACTCTGAACCATACTATATTATCTCATATAAAACGTAAGTAATCCATAATGTATGCATTATGCTATAACGCATAAATTATGGACTGCGGACATTTTAGCATATGCTACGGGATCAGTCCATCTAACGCTTTTGCGCTGCAGTCGCGTCAATACTGCTCAAGGTACTCTGCTAAGTCACTGTTACCGATGCCGAGAGTATCCGCGTCAAATTATTGGATATATTCTATACGTGCGACAGATCCCAGGCCTCATACAAGACGAAGCGATTGCGAATAACTTCCAGCTACTGTTGAGGCTTAAATTACACTTATCAGTATCGATTTGCTATTGTATACTGAGAGATTTTACTTGTGCAAACGCTTTGTTATCTCGTCACATCTTTTGCTGAAACTTTCTTCACAATTAACTGAGAAGACTGAAAATACAATAGATTTTCACTGCTTACTGCAATACATTCGGTTGCATAAGGTACGTTTTGGTTCGTTTATTCTAGCTCACATGCTATACAAAAAAAAAATGTTTGACACGCGTTATGCATAATAGTATATTAAATCTTTCGGTTGCATGCGAATCGGTACTGATAAGAGTGGCTTGAGCCGAGCACGCTCTCGAGTGCCCGAGATGATTCGGTTGAATGTTCAGCTACATTAGTTCATTTACATCTAGTTCGGGATGGGTGAATGAAGTTGAAATATACTTGCGATCGAAGCGTTTGGTAATAGCTCCACAGAAGGTTCTCGCTTGCAGTCAACATTTTAAAATACCTCCTAAAGAAGTATGTAATAATAAGTTCGTGTTAAATGTTCATATTTAATTCCGTATGACACGCGGAAGTTTGTGAGTTTTCAACTTTCTTCACTTCATGTATAAAGGGGAAATGAAAGGGCTCACGCGCCGCTGCGTAGCTTCTTATTTGATACTTGTAAGGTTTGGGTACAAAGCAATTGAACATACGTTTGGTTAACGATTTCAAATTATGAAATTCCCTGCATTTATTGAATTGAAATATGTAAGTTTGCTTGATTCGATTTGAAGAAAGTCCAGTTATTTTGCATTACACGCTCTTTATGACGTAAAAGTACATAGTACACTTAAATCGCTAGGCTAATGTTTTGGCACGATTCTTCAAAAACGAATATGCAAAAAGCAGTGTTTTTTATGTCTATAAACTAAGGAAAATTGCATTATTAGAAAAGTTATAGACCGAAATTATACTCATAAAAAATTAATGGTTACACAGACGTGAATCATTTTGTATCAATCACTTACAACAGCTTCTGTTATCACTCGAATCCATTGTACAATTTTGGACTACGAGAGATAAGGTCCATTATGAACTTGGCACGTTCATAATGGACCTTATCTTGTCTCATCTACGTTTTCTTTTCTTCTTAGTATGTAGGGATCGGAAATAAACGACAAAAAACAAAATATTATTTATCGCTATTAGGCCATGTTTGAAATTAAATATTATTTATTGTGTTAACGTTTTTTCTTCATGCAAGGTGTATATTTTAACTTGAAGGAGTTTTTATATGTCGTTCTGGGCTCAAAACCTCACGGTAAGGTAACCTAAAGGCTATCACACCTGCGGACGTCGGGTGATGGTATCGAGGAGGATTTGCTGAGGAGTATCCCGCGGCATCCCACATTATGCCATACGCGCGGTATGCCACGGGGGAAATGCGGTGTGCACCCCGCTTGCACTGCCTCTCCCCCTCGATCGTATGCGAGCGGACTCCGGCGCATACCGTCGTATGCCGTCGCATCCCGCCGCGGTATCCTCCAGCGCGCTCTTCAATACCGCAGAGAGAAATCCCCTTTGATGATCCGTGGTCGGTCTCTGAGCTTTGGAATCTATATCTTGTTACCATTACGTACGAATTTACGTTGGTAAATTTAAAATACTCTGCCCCGCCGTCCGCCGATGTGCGCTGGCCTTTAGTCAAGCTTGTTAACATTGAACTGCTATTTGTATTCGTATGTCGGTTAAGTCAGGGTGCCCGATTAAGGTTACTTTCCTATTGATTTTGGTTCAGAATTCAGTCCACATTAAATTTTACTTTGAATAAAATATACAGCTTTTATGGTTTTATCTTTGTCAATTAATTTATAAGAGAAGCTACGCAGGTCGTGTTGTGTATCTAGGTCTAATTAAAGCGTTCTTAATGTTTAATTATAGGTAAAATAATGTTAAAAAGATGTAACTCTCATGCGTTAATTTATTGTCAGTCCGTATGTAACCAACAACACTAGCGAGTTGCTTGTATAAGTGTATTTCGTTGTATTTTTAGCGCAAAATATGTAATATATGATTATAATTTCAGTTAAAATATTATTTGAAATGTATTTGTTTTATTTTATATCCGTGTCTAAATAGATATAAATAATTGTACCTACGAAGTCACCTACCGTTTACCGCTTCATATTTTGATTAAGTTTATAGCAAATGAGATGTATCTATAATTTTTAATATCGTTCATTTGTATGCGAGCACGATCACTAATAATTCGCACTTGCTACTTATTTTATAACGAAAATTTTCCATCATCAGATCCAGTAGCAGGTGATGATATTTTGTGAAATCAAATTGGACCTGCATGCTGTGAGAGGCCACAGAGCATGTAACTTTGTCGCCAATATGAGATATAATTTCACAATTGAAACCGAACCGCGTTCAAGACCTGTCAGTTTCAATATTCTATAACAATAATGACACTGACAGCTCTTGAATGCGGTATATAAAATGTGCTGATCGCGTTCATTGGTGAAATTCGCCCTAATTATAGTATCGTGATCCACTTGTATTCGTTATCATGTTATATTTCACAAGTTCAAAGCACTGGGTTATCTATTTATTGCATAGTTTCACTTAACTATGACCTGCGCGCGATTAGTATAGATTACTTGAGACTTTTAAGCCTTAGGTTTTGTTTAGAGTTATTCAAAGATTTGTATAAGACGGGTATTTTTGGTCATATTATATAGTTTTAATAAGTGTAGATAAAGATCATCTAAATACTCGCTGAAGAAGTTATAACAATATAAAGATTTATCCACATAGAAGCATGATATCTGTGTGCTCTGCCTAAATATGTAATCTTTGCGAACGGCCTTATGTTCCTATCTTTTTAGATGTTTATAACTTTAACAATTAAGTAGAATTTAAACAATTTGGAACCAGTTTTGTTCATTGCATCTTTGCTTGGTCACGCGCAGGTTCATTTTCTTAAGTTTTTAATCTAAAACTTATTTACTAAACTGATTGCAATATCAGCTTATGATTTCATGTAAACCAAAGCTCAATGACATCTTAGTTGGTAGTAGACGCAGTAATGCTCATATTGATGTAAAACCGCGTTGATTACATTTGTACCACCCTTTATAATTATGTTGAGTTGAGGTGAACGTTTATTAACAAAACGCTAATAAAAGAAACTGTGACAAACTGTTGTTTTTTTATTTAATCAGTCTAGCTCAATTTTATTTGCTGTCCGTACATAGATTACCGGCTATACTTTTATGCAGTCATAGCCCAGTTAGGGTTAAAGGGGCCACATAGGAAAGGCCATTCTAAGGATTTCAGTAATACGTTTATTATCTTTTTCTTTATATATTGGAAGGTGTGCTTTACTACTATTCTTTTAGCCTTGTCGGGTCCTGGGTAAAAGGTTCGAGTCATACGCGTGACTCGAACCTTTTACCCAGGACCCGACGTTCAACAGCCTTGCTTGTAACCACTAGGTAATGGGACATTTGAGCAGCTGATACTATGTGGTTAGCTAGAGATCAATGTATTTGTAGATGAAATCACTTCTTTTTTTTGTGGTGTTTTTTTTGTGTTCTAAACGTCAAAAGGAAAATACGGAAGCCATACAGAATTTCTGAGACCCAAATACCGCCGTGTAGCGTAAATAAATGAATTTTGAATATGGGGGCACCTTTAGGGGGCAACAAAAACGTTTTGCAAACTGTACCGTGTGATTTTTTTTTTTTTAAATATACCTGTTGGAAATTGACCATTCCCCCATATCCGAAAATAGAGCCTAGAATGTTGAAAAAAATACAGAGAATGGTTCTTTACTCATAGATTACAGGAAAACCTATATGAAGTCTATGGTCTTATAATAACATGGTAAATCTCTCAATATTGTGCGTACAAACTTACAATTGCAGTTGGAATGTATGTAAGAAAATGTTTTTCAACTACAATGTTAAATTTGTTCTTGGTATAAATTCATCCCAACTACGGAACCCCTCATTGTGGGTGGTCCAACACGCATTTGGTCGGTTTTTTTTGTGTTTGCATAGGCGAACAAAAATATTAGACGTCTCAATGAAACTGAACCGCGTTCAAGACCTATCAGTGTCAATATTCTATAACAATAATGACACTCATGCGTGCAATAAAGCATCGTTCGTCACAAAAGTGAACTCCCAAAAGTTCGTTTATTTCAAACGTTTTCCGCTGAGTGACGTCAACTTTGTTCAAGTTTATTGGTTTTATTTTGTAAATATAGAGGAATGTGAATTACTTAGTCGTAATCTTTTCTTTCCGATCTTTCATTGTAAGTAATCGCTGCGTTACACGCTATTTACCTGACCCAGTTGCGAACACATAAACACGTTATTGGGACCCTTCGAAGGCTGTCCCATTCTTCCTACAGCCTACAGCTTGCTTGGTGGGGCGTCGCCCGCGTGCTTGACTCGACCAACAAACCAGTTGAGTCTGTACTACCGGCCACGACGCACTTGTCGTCTTCCATAACAAACAACTCTTCAATGAATTGTGCAAATTAACGTAGTAACAGTAGTAAGAAGTAAGAGTGATGTAAAGTGTAACTGTTTCGGCTAACGGTTCTATACAAGACAATATCGGATTTCGTGACAAAATGTAAGTAAGCGCCATGACGCGACCGACGCAGAACTTATGTTGATGTTGACATCAATCGGGAGTTTTTAAACTTTAAACTACTGTTAGCACGTTCTGCCCGTTTCCTATGTTATTGTTTTACGTGCTCGTTTTAATGAAGCGTCATACAATGCTACTTTCACTTATAAACATTGTTAAGAGAATGGATTAGATGGACCTTGTGTTAGCCGGGGTATCACCTTGAGTGTTTGCGTCCGCGCAAATCGCGTAGCTCCTCATCTCTGCAAGTGGTCGTTATACTTCATGCACGCATGACATACATAGCATTATAGGTAGGTAATGCTATGTATGACATGTAATGACATAAAACAGTAGGTACACGCTGCAGTCAATAACATTGTACAGTAGCTAAGCAGAGTTAGCTTATGTACCTACCCATATAACGATTTAGGTAGGTAGGTACCTTGATAGATCCCTTATAATCATCCAATTTTTTTTTATTGCTTATGTAGACCCCAGTTAACGTGATGTTTCTGATAGATCAGCAGGTAAAGGATGCAACCTTCTCAGGTACCTCGGCTCTTTTATTTAGCTTTATCATTGAGCCCAAAATGACAGCATTCAAACTACCAAAAACCTTTATTTGGGTAGCTACCTGATCATTCAATTTGGAGCCATTGGTATTTATTTCCTTCGATTCGTTTTTGTTTTGCACATCAAAACAACATGAACGTGGAACAACATTAAGGGGTTTTGTTATAAATGTTGCATAAAACTAAGTGATGTTCAAAGTCAAACGTCAAAAATTTATGGTTTTAAATAGTCGCTAATCATTACTTAACTTTATGCAACGTTTATATTATAAACCCCAATATTTCCTACTGTACGCACATAGGTAGGTAGGTATTTCTTGGAAGTACGTACCTACTTAGCTATTTAATAAAATAGGTTGTGGGTACAAGAAAAAAAATATCCACAGCAATAAAATCAAATGTCATTCCTAGCCTAACATTATACACACATTCCGTAACATGATCGATATTAAAAATCGTTTTAAAATCCATTTTAAATTGCGAAGAAAAACGAAATCAACTTATTGGAGGTAAGAAGTATTTGCTATTTATTTATCTGTTGTAGGTACCGTGGCATACTAGATCACCTAGCAGAGTACCAATGTCGCCCACATCCAACTGACATGAGCAATGATATAAAACACGATTAATTATAATTCACTCGTGGCAGGTACCGAGACATAATTAATTAGATTCAAGTTTTTGTATGTACTAAGCTTAGATTGATTACAAGATGTAATTAGATCGTGTGCACCATCTGGATAGTCTCTTAATAATTATGTTTGTCGTTTTGATGTGTGTAGATGAGGCTATTTAGAATGGTTAATTAGTCCTAAATTGTAGTAAAGGTTTATGTAGGTAGGTATAGTTACGTACTATACATTAATGCCTTTTCTGCAGATCTCATAATTGGTATGTGGGACAATGATTTACTGAAGGTCATACCATGGACATGGTGTATACTGTAGGTACTGTAAGATAGGTATATCAATAGATCCGGAATGGATCTCTGACTCGTGTTACAAATATCTTGGATATATCCGTACATCGTCAAATACAAGATTAAGCGCAGGTCAAAAGGTGTGATCAGTCGTGCATCTCTGACCGGCTAATTTTGTAATTGACATTACTTACCTACATAGAGCTCGTCTATCGTGACACGATTTGGCCACGATCTTAGGATAGTGCTGGGAGCCCTCCTGGATGGTTAACCTAGTCGTATATGGGATGCCGGACGGCTGAATTTAAATGTAGGTTTTTCTAAGCGAATACAGCATTTTAATCGTAAAAATTAAATCTGATGTATATTTTACCAAGATTTATTAGTATGCGTTGGTTTTAAAAACCATGAATTTTTATTTTTTGATATCGGTTACTAATATTCACAAAAAACTTAAAAGGTTGGAAGCTACGTAGGTATACGACCAGACCCCCTGAAAACACTATTTGACTTCGTGTTATAACACGATTTTAAACCATAATGCCGTTGACCGTCCGCGATGTTTAAATTTAGTGCAAACGTAATGCCGGCAACCCTCCCGGAGGGTTCACTTCCAATATGTATGGCGGCATGGCGTATGAGTTCTATGATAAGTGGGTGGAGTCAAAAGCGTTAAACCTACAGAAGTTTTCTATAGCATCCAGGATAAGTGATGCGATAGTAGGTAGGTAGCATCAAAGAAGTTCATATCTACCCAGTTTCAAAACAAAATCCCGTGAACACGATGACCACATCTGTTACCAGCCCGGTGCTAATAGCCGCCGAGCGGTGCAAGCAAGAATAGTCCTTTCGGTGGTTAGATCTAAAGTTCTTCGATGGTACCTCCTCAATGTGAGGACCACACGCACCTACTTTTACTCTCATTAGGAGATGCCAAAGCGTGCCATAAGTACTCCTATGCACGTGAATGGCTTACTAACAACTGGATATATTGTAATCAACTTTCACTGTTTAGTACTCAAGGTTGTCGGTAATATGTAGGTACTTACCTGCTTATGATACCATGCACATGTGACTGGCCGTTAATCTTACCATCTAGAAAGACCAAAATCTTCGCAAAAAAAACGCTGGGAGCTATACTTCCCACATCTCAGATTGAAGTAAATCGTGTTTTATTTTTATATGCTTAAACCTAATGCAATGTAATATTTATCTACGCAATCTTAACATTTCAGAGAACCTTTTTTAATGGCAGCATTTTTCAGAGAATTATAACATGTCATGGTAAACACACGTCAAAGTCAGTTGACGTGATTTTGCCGCCGAAAACGACCGTTATTTTTTAGTTTTTTTTGTAGTGCTGAAAAAAAATTAGGTTAGCAGATTTTAGTTTTAGCTATGTAAACAAGACTATATTACGGTTGCGTGAAACGTAAAATATGCCCAGAATCTTTCGTTTATACCTTGGTAGAGTCGATTGAAATTGAGTCTGTAAGTGGGAAGATATAATCCCAGTGTTCGTCACTGCACACTACGTTCGGAAATTCTATATATAAAATCCATGTGTCTAAAAGAAACTTAGTATGTGCAACTTATTAGTTATTATTCGTCATTTCATTTCATCTATGTCATTTTTTACGCTAAAATTTAATTCACAAGTGGAGCCAGGGCAACTAGCTAGTGTTTTAAAATATTGATGTCATACTGGACACTGGGAGCTATAGTTCCCACCTTTCCAACTTTTTTACAAGAGAGAACAGACGACGGGATATATACTTCCCACCAAAAAAAGGGTACTTCCCCCCCACTAACCCCTCTTTTGTGTGTATTTTTGAAATCTATGACCCAAAATTACCCAGGAACGTATCTTACTTTTTTGTTAACTCCTCCACAGGCTCGCGTTTGAATAAGGGTTAACTGGCGGTGCCCGTGCCCTGTCAAATTCATGTCAAACCTTAATGTATTTAAAACACACCTTCTCAGTGTTAAGGCATTCTTGCGCGCTTTTTTGTTTTACCTACGGGCATGCTTATAACCTGCATCTCACCTGATGGTAAGCGATGATCACGCCGAAGTTGAAAGCGAGCTTCACCCGGGAACCTCAACCACAGAGTAACTGACTATCTTACCTCTAACTGCCGAAACACAATGCTTTTAACGTTCTTGTTATGGCGACAAACTTAGATAACATGGTGGTAGCTAGCCAGACGGACTTAGGACTAGCCCTACCACCAACCAAATCGAGCAGAAAATTTTGCCCCACTAGGAATCGAACCCGAGACCTCTCGGTCTGAGACAGGTGATCTAACGACTAGACCACACAGGCGGTTACATTAAAAAAAATAGTGACACCACAAATGCAACCTTGTTCCGCCTCTGTGGTGTCACTGTTTTTTTAATGCTCCAGAAGACGAATTTTCTCATAACAAGCTAGAATTATAATCTGAGAATAAACAAGCTCACCAGAAACGTGGGAGTCGTAACAGACGACAAAAAATATGAACGTCGCAGATTGGATCCATCTGTCGTTATAGTTCAGTTAACACTTCACCGGCAAGCATGGTTGATAAAGTTGTAAGACCCAAGCCTGGGTTAAAAAAGTTTGGGTATCTTTTGGGAGGCGCGAGGTCGGTGGCAAGTTGAGATTGCGAAGTGTCTCATAATTTATACTTCAATAACGTTAAATACATCGCTGATATTTTCTTCTTAACGTGTCCACAGATTCGCTATGGGAATGGGAGGAGCAATGGACAGTTGCGGCAGATGTATGAAGTTCTCATTAATATGCATCAATGTAGTCACCTTCGTAAGTATCAACCAATTTAATATAACCTTTATTAAAAGGCATAAAAATCTTTACAATTTCCGTCCAACAATCGTGTCGGAGCATGTTAACCGAATGATATGTAGCCGAAAGATATGTGAATAGATTCTCAGGTAAAGGACTTCGTGAATCTAAGTATACAGGGTGGACCACATGGGCGTACCCAGAGGGGGGCAGGGGAGGGCAACTGCCCACCCCTGGATTTTGTATGCCTAAGTACTGTTGTCGATAAAAGTTACTTTTTATTAGACTTAATTTTTAGAAAAAACCGTGCTGCGCGGCCTTTCGTGTTATACCTATCTTGCATAACCGACTTTAAAAAAGGAGGAGGTTTTATGTTCAACTGTTTCGTGAAGTTCTTTCTCACGTAGTAGGTATGATTTAAAACAAAAACAATTTTCTAGCAGTCAGATTTTCTGTCTCTCGGCATGCAGTGTACTCGGGCCGATATTTACAATTTATCCTACGACACTGTAATCACTGTACTCTTTTCTTTTGTTTTTTTCTGCCGGCGTTCTCTCTCTCTCTCCCTTTCTTTCTCTTTGAATTAGAAGAAGACAGTCGCAAGTATTAACATATTCTAGCGTGACGATTTCTGAAAGTTTACAAGCCACGTTAAAGAACTTCGTTCCAAAAATAGATTCTTCATGCCAAGGGGTATCCGAAAATACCGCCTTAATATTAATAATACAGTTATTAAAAAAGATTTAGAAGTAGCCACAGTTTTTGAAAATTTCTTTGCAGATATTCCAGTCTCAACCACTAAATCTTTAAATTCTTCACCCACTGTTGCTGAATTCCTTTTGAAAGAAAATGTTGATATTTGTGACCATGAGTTTAATTTCGACTATGTTAGTGCTCGAGATATTATTAAAACTTTCAATACACTCAATGTTAAAAAAACTGCTGATTTATGGGGAAATTCCGTAGAGGTTGCTAAATGCATAATCAACACTGTAGCGCCTGAATTAGCAATTATTTTTAATAAATGCATTGACTGTGGTGTAATTCCTGACTTAATGAAGAGTAGTAAAATAATACCTTTGTTTAAATCGGGCAGCACATCAGACCCCACGAACTTTAGACCTATTTCTGTGCTTCCCACCTTTAGTAAAATATTCGAAAAATTGATGCTAGATCAATTGCAAAGACATTTTAATAAACATAAGTTATTAAACAGTAAGCAATTCGGTTTCACAAGGGGTCGCTCGACTACCGACGCTGGTGTTGAGCTTCTTTCACATATTTTTGAGGCCTGGGAGAGGTCACATGATGCCCTAGGTATTTTTTGTGACTTATCTAAGGCTTTCGATTGTGTTTCACATGATACATTGGTCAGGAAATTGCATCACTATGGTGTTAGAAACACTGCCTTGGATCTTCTTATTTCTTATTTGGATAATAGGATCCAAAGAGTAGACGTTAACGGCAAGCGATCCCCAGGTTCGCTTGTCACTATGGGAGTTCCGCAGGGCTCAATTCTTGGCCCTTTTTTATTTCTCGTATATATTAATGACCTACCTTGCCTCATAAAGAACAGTCATGAAATAGTGTTATTTGCAGATGACACATCACTTATATTTAAGCTTAAGCGAAAACAGACCGTTATTGACGATGTAAATAATGCTCTCTCTAAAATTGTGCATTGGTTTAGTGTTAATAATTTACTTTTGAACGAGAAAAAGACTAAATGTATTAGATTTCTGACACCTAACGTTAAGCAGGTGAAAACCAATGTACTAGTAAATGGGACAGAATTGGATCTTGTGGACACCACTGTGTTCTTAGGTATTACTTTGGATTCGAAGCTTCAGTGGGGACCTCATATAACCAAATTGTCGAAGCGGCTAAGCTCTGCAGCCTACGCGGTGTATAAAATCCGTCATTTGACTGATGTAGAAACAGCTCGATTAGTATACTTTAGTTATTTCCATAGTGTAATGTCGTATGGCATTTTGTTGTGGGGAAATGCGGCCGACTTTCAGGCTATATTTGTGCTGCAGAAACGTGCCATTCGAGCAATTTATAAACTAAGTAGTAGGCATTCACTGAGGGATAAATTTAAGGAAATAAACATAATGACGGTCGCGTCTCAATATGTATATGAGAACCTGATTCATGTAAAAAAGAATATAAATCTATATTCTAAACACAGCGACATTCATAGCTTAAATACTAGAAACAAAGATTTATTTCTTGTGCCGAGGACTAGGCTCCAAAAAATTAGTAATTCATTTAAGTGCCAAAGTATACGTTTTTACAACAAACTCCCAAGCCATGTCAAAGAACTGAGCCTCAATAAATTTAAATCATTTATTAAACAGAAACTATGTCAAAAAGGTTTCTATAAAGTTAAAGATTACTTAGACGACAAAAAGGCTTGGGACTAAGCTACTCCAATGTACCCCAAGCAACAAACAAGTGTTTTTAGAATCAAAGACTACATGATACTATATGAGCTCATATAATTGTTTGGATTATTTTATTTGACTGTAAGTCAATTTATTTTAAATTTTGTTTTCATTTATTGTTGACATAATCTACTCATTAAAATGTTTTTATTTTATGAGTTGATTGCAATTTGTGCTTATGTAAATTATTTTTGCATTAAAGCATTATTATATAGAATCAAGTTTTTCTAACTGAACAGACAGCTGTGCTGCTGGGGAGTTTGTTGCGCCACTTCTTCTTCCCAGCTTAAGCACTAGGAAGTGGTGAAGGGTGGGCGTTTTTGGGGGACTGTCTTATGTAATTTTGACGTTCGAAAAGTGCTGATTCTCAGCCTAGTTTGAATAAATGACTTTTGAATTTGAATTTGAATTTACCCCTTGTATGCTCCGTGATTCTTGATAGTTTCAATAATTAAAAAATAAAATCTTGAAAGTTTTATAAGGACTGCTTTAAAAACAAATCTATCTTTAGTTTTGGTAGGAATCAAACTTTTTTTTATGATGTCTCCATTTGTACCAGCCTGTATAATAAAAATTAAACTATGTCCGTTGGTAAGCGCATAACTTGCAATTTGGCTATTTATTAAAAAAAAAATCGTTATAGTTCGAATCAGGTTCTTACGGGAAGAAACTGATTCAAACTTTTACGAACATTTTCATCATTCGGGAAAAGTGAAAGGGCGTTTTCTATGGAAATTATGTATGAATTATTGAAATTTCGACAGGACAACGTCGATCGGGTCAGCTAGTAAGAAATAAAACAGGCATTTACGTCAAAACGGGCAACCTCAGATGTTATCTTAGATTTCCTTTCAACTTCAAACCTCACGGAACATCCTGCCGATTAAATGAAGCAATATTTCAAGACGAACGCATTAAGGCAACAACATGAAGCAATTTAGATCGTATCTAAACATTAGACGGACGTCCACCTGCATTAATCAGTAGAAAAAATGGTCGAATTCACGATAAAAAAACTCTTCGTGTCTATTTTATTGATGGGGTATACTATGTATGTACAGGTGTGCACAAATGACAAAGCTATGTTTTGTTAGAGAACAATACTTAAAGTGCGTGGGTTTTGGCATCAATTGCATCTACCTGTACATACTAAGAAAATATTAGGATGACCATGTAGTGTCAGTAGATGCAAGTATCTATGCATCCGTTGCCTGTCGTCAATGTCATATGTGAGCGCATGAGTGACCTTTCGTAGTCTTTAATGTCTGATGCCACGTACCATCAATCAAGTACAACCGGTAGCTGATTACTGCTCATCACGCAAACATAATGATCGGAACTTACAATTGAATTTATAGATTTATCCATGCATGAACATAGTCGAGGGTTAGAATTTTAAAACTTACTAAGTATAAGTTTTTCTTATTTTTGTAATAAGCGTATTTCGCGTTTATAACAAGGTTGTCTACCTGTTCCACTTGAATTCATTGTCACTTTTCTATTTGTTTAATGCAACCTCTTTAGTTCGAATATTAATTATAAGTGACAATCACTGGCCATATGCCATCAAAATAATTTTAGATGCCATTAAGATTTTCTTTTTGTTGTTTTTTTCCATGGAAAATGGCTTTTGTCATTTTATTTTCACCTAAGTTGGCCAGCCTTATTCATAATGTAAACGATAGCAACCTCTTTTATAAATATATTGTGACGGAATAATGCTCTCTTTCGAAGTGGTTCAGATAAAAATAATATTTGTATTCAGATCTACGCCTTAACTTTTGATGTAAATAGTGCAGAGGTTTCAAGGGTTGCAGGAGAGATTAATTCGATTCTACAATCCATATTGAAAGTACTATCCTAATTAATACAATCAACCATTACAAATAATAAACTAACACATGCAATTTCCGCATTCCAGATTGGAGGTGCGATCGCGCTGGCCATAGGGTTGTGGGTATGGGTCTCCCGTTCCTTCTCCAGCACTCTGATGAGCAACAACATGTTCATAGCATCGGTGGGCGTGGTGGTAGCCATGGGAGCCGCGCTGATGCTGCTGTCGCTGCTCGGGTGCTGCGGCGCCGCTAAGGAGGTCAAATGTATGCTGCTTACGGTGCGTTTGTAATGAGACAGTCCAACATATGACAATAATAACACTTGAAATACGAAAACCGGCTTTATTACTACGAAAAAAGACGTTTTCAAGGTCAAACTGTTACCATGATGTACGTTTGACTACATAGTTTGAGGAGCTGATACTAGTATTGTGACTATAGAAAAAGAGCACACGTTATTAGGATGTTAATTGAAAGTGCGTGTTCATAGCCAGTGTCTATTTCAATGCTGATTTCTGAATTTGAATAAATAGGATAAAATTGCAGGAAAACAAAGCGAATCCTATCGTTAATAGCGACGAGCATAATAGAAATGAGATTACACATACCTAACTAAATCGTAGTCTAAAACTAGTTAAATATTGACCAAACAGGAAAACCTATTATGTGAAATACTTAATTTTAATATTATTGCCGTCGAATAATATTAAAATTAATTGAAATATTAGGTTTTCCTAAGAAATAGTAAATTTAATTATTTAATTACCCGTCGAACCTAATCGTCCAAACACCCCAAACAAAATAAATCCCAAAAACACAGTTATTTGTCTAATCATCATTTTATACTATTCCAGTATTACATCCTGGTATTTATAATCTTCGTGGTGATGCTGGTAGGCGGGATCCTCCAGTTCGTCTTCAGAGAGAAGGTCGTCACCACCTTAGACCGGGAGTTGTATGCCGCCATCCCTTACTATGGGGTCAGGCACGAGTATACCAAGTCCTGGGATGACACCCAGACGTACCTGAAGTGTTGCGGTGTCAAAGGATACAAGGATTGGAATGATAATGTGCCTGAAAGCTGCTGCCGGGAAGTTTATCCGGGGAAGGTGAGGGTTTTTAGTTTTTTTTTGTTCTTGCGTCATCAAAAACGTTGCGGAAACCAAGTTGTGCATCTTTTTTCTCGTGAATATGAGTCTAACTTACTCAATGCAACCTCCTTAGTTCTAATATTACCGATTAAAAGGCAATCACTGGCCATTATGCCATCGAAACAATTTAAGATGCCATTAAGTAAGTTTTTTCTTTTTTCGTGTCTTTTTGCTAATGGCTAGTGACATTTAATTTTTACCAAAAGAGCTGGCCTCTTTTGGTAAAAAATATGATGTGAAATACTTAATTTTAATATTATTGCCGTCGAATAATATTAAAATTTATTGAAATATATTAGGTTTTCTTAAGAAATAGTAATTTTATTAGTTAATTAACCGTCGAACCTAATCGTCCAAACACCCCAAACACAATAAATCCCAAAAACATAGTTATTTGTCTAATCATCATTTATACTATTCCAGTAAAAAGAGGCCAGCCTTGTTGAATAATGGACTGCAACCTAATCTTCTTTTTAAATCTGTTTCAAAGAGGTTTTATAGTGGCTCATTTAACTATGTGTGATTGATCTTTATTGTTATTTTTAATTGTAACACAATGCAGAAGGTGAAAAAGTTGCAGGGTTGATTAATATAAATACAATTCTACTATCCGTATTGTTTAATAAATAACGAAGTACTAACATTTACATTCTGAATGTTTCAGAGGATGGATTGCAAGGGGTCTCCGAATCCTACAACAATGTACGTAGAGGGATGCCTCACTAAGGTGATAGACTTCCTACGAGAAGACGCCGTGTATGTCGGTACAGCGGCCGTCATCATAGCTTTGATAATGGTAAGTTAGCATGTGATTAATTATTTAAAAAAAGATACAGAATATAATTGACACTGAAACGGCTGGTTGACACTTCCCGTGAAAGGGCTGGCATTTACATTGGCCAGAGACTAAGCATTGCCAAGCAGTGGCAATGCCGCCAGTCTCTTGGCTACATTACCAGTCGAAAGCGATACGGATGAATTTTACGACGCCATATTTTAGTTTGAAGATATAGATAATGGACTGTGGTATTTTGTTGTATATTTTCGGGGCCATACAAAAAAGCTTTTTCCCATGAGGGCAGTTTTTGCAGAGTGCAAGCAAAGTTGTGAATAGTTTTAGTTAAGTTAGGATATAATTTTGTCATTTTATTTAATTAATTAAGTATAAGTTATTATTTACATACATATTATTTAAATTTTTAATAAACATTTATTCCCACTGACATTTGATTTGGTATTTTTGGTAGTGTAAAAGGGGGAATCAAGTTATCAAAATTATTATTAAACCTTGGCGGCACTGGTTGTTAATCAGTATAGCGAATATGTCTGTCTTTCTATTTCACACCCAGCCTAGATATAACACACTCTCAATCTGTATTGTAACACGAAGGACAAGTTATCTTGATGTGAAACCGACAGGTTTCGTACTAATCGTAAATCTAGTTATAGATTGAATAGGTACCAATTGTTATAGAAAACGGGTCTAAATCTCTCTTTATCTTTTCAAGTGGCGAAAGTAAGATTTAATACAGAAAGTAATTATAAATTTTTCAAGATTGATGATGTTCGCACACCTTTCATTATGGTAAAATATATAACAAGTGACGGTTACGCATACCTACGCGTATCCTACGTGACATTTACGCAAATTAAAGTTTAAACACCACAAATTCGCATTGAAACGAGTATGCTTACGAATTTATTATAACTTACTAATTCCTGTTATTTATTTATTTTCAAAAAACTACCTTTTAATCTTTATTTGTTCTATATTTTAATACATACAATCTTACATCAAAATATTTGTATAATGTACAAGTAAAATTCGTCCTCATCGCTGTAAGTGCGAAAAGTGCCCAAAAGGCTGGCAGGTTGCCACGTTAGATGGCAATGCTGATTCTTTGGCCTAAAAATTGATCAGCCGTCTGGTCACGTGAAGAGTCGACCAATCGTTTGGCGATGTCCCGAAATACTCGATGAGCAGTCGGACCCCACGGCCCTAGTGTTTCAACCCCAAAACGGCTCAAACATATAGCTCCCAATAAGGTTGCAAGATTTGCGCCGTTTGAGGTTTTCTGCACCTGTAGCAGCTGCCCCCAGCAAAACCCACCGTCCTAGGAACGTGGGATGGCGCGAGGGTGTCGAAACAGGTTGCATCTCACAAAAGCCTACCCAACTTCCAAGACACTATGATCATCCCGTCTGGCCTCTTCCCATTGTCGCGTGCCAAGCCATTGGGTTCTAAAACAGCTGGCACCCGGCGGTGACAAGAGCCCTCCATGGATGATGTTATTAACGATGGCATGCCGGGCCAACCGACCACCGCTCTTGCTGCAGTATAGGCTATGATGTTCGAAGCGGTCAACTGCTTCACCGCACTGACAGCGATGTGGAGCCCCGTAAGGAGCGCCCAAACGCAGACTTGTAGCGAGCTGGAATGTGGTGTCACTCTCAGTATAGTGTCTAGACGGTAGCGCTTGAAGCCAGAGGCCCGACTCCCATTTTCTCACAGTCAGCAGGCGGGCACTACCAGCAGTATTGGTGGACATATTAATGAGGTTATTTCGGGTTGAACCGTATCCGGACAAGCCACTTTCCAGGTGTTCACCGCATCGGTCAAACACGGCACTTCAGAGTTAGGTGGTTTAAGAATTGGAGATTTTTTAGAACAGATTCGTCTACCCTTACCTCTATTCCTCTGTTTCAGTTGCTGGCTCTAATATTATCGTGCGGATTGTTCGTGAAAATAGAATGATGACCACACAATGACAACACCAGGAGTTCAGGACTTGACTTGTAGAAGAAAATCGAGTATTAATTGTACGATTATGAATGTGTACTAGTGATTTGTTTGATTCGTGTCATGTGCTTCAGACTTTTCTACTTATTTATAAAAATATATTTTTGCAATAAAAATGTGATTGCAGCCTGTTATGTTTTGTTTATTTGTTGATGCTTGATCTCGTTGTGATCTGATTTGATTTGAGCAACTTAAACTTTGATCACCTTGTGTGTGAGAATACGTGATCTGCTTTTGCTGGTTAAGGAAAACTCGGGGGATTGAATTTAATAATAAACTAACCTAAAGCATTTCGTTGCAGAATTTCCCTCTTAAGATGAACTTACAACCTTAGAACTAGAAAACAAATACATCTCGGTTTTTAAATTTTAATTAATAAATTCAAAACATCTGGCAAAATGAATTTAATCGAAAGATCTTGCCTTATTTCTTCTGTTTTCGTCCTGGCGGAAACTTGATGGTGTTAGGGAGGCCCTCACGATATTGGCCAGTGCGGGTGTACCAGCCACAGGAGCGGATGAAACAGTCCGAAGTGGTGGTGCCAAGGGGCAGCCCTAGCGCGCTGATTCGTTCCAATGTTGGGGGCGGCCCTCCTACTATCTATGGTCACACAGTTCAGTCAGTTCAGATCGTTTCGTTCCAAGTACAAGTTCGAAGTCCATATTTTTTACTGCTAAATTAAGCTGTTTTATCTACTCTCATGTCGTAAAGTTGTAATTATGAAATCAACAATAGTAACCTTAACCTCTGATATGCAACAGTTTCATAAACTACTATTATGGGAAGAGGTAAAGAGATGATAAACTTACTTATTTATACCAGTAACATGCATGCCTTAAAAGGACAAACAAAACTTTCTTCCTTCAAAAGTAAAAAAATCTACATACCCTTCCGAACACCACGTGCTTATTATCGAACTGCGGCAACGGCTTGAATATAATGTTGAACTGGCCGCTAACCTCATCGGTAGAGTTAACCACCATGGACAATACACCTGTAAGTAGTACATTTAAACAGCTGTTGAATTGTGCACTGCAACCTCTTCGCAATTACAACTTTTAAACATCCTTTATCCTGACTTAAGTCTCCACAGCAGTACACAGATATAATCTCAAAAGCCCACTTTCCACAATTGGTCCTGAACCGTAATCACAAGCTATACCACCATGAATTAATGATTAAGTAATTCAAGGAGCACATGTAAAATAACCTTTTATACCATTCCCCCTCTAAAAAGCTTATTTTATTCACTGTTTTCAGTGAATAAAAAGCACTTTTAATTATGTACTATTTTGGTGTTTGAATTTAGAACACATCTTATATATGCGACCTCCATCTCAATGCTATACAACCTCCTTGCGAAAACATACTCGATACACTGGAAATAAATATCGCTTCACAATTTGATTATTATTAGTAATAATAATAAGAAAATTACTTTTAATTTTAGTAATTGTTACAATTTTAATGTGCATTTTAATTAATTCAACCTTCCTTTTTCTTCATTAAATGTCTATTGTCGCTTAAATCTTTCTTTTTCTCGTAGTCATGGTATAAAGTATAGTATGCAACTCTTGAATAAAACGGATTTATATCGAGGGCCATGAATTACTCGCGTCGCTCAGGATTCTAACACTTGAATCACGAGCGTAGTGATTGATTCAATCGTCGTGATTCAGTCGTTAGAATCCTTCACTTGCTCGTGATTCATCTATGGCCCTTGCTTTAAATCCGTCCTTTATTCACTAATTGCTTAATATACTATTGTGTTGTTGTGATTTATATTGTCTCTGTGTATCCTTTATTGCTGATCCTAAATAAATAAATAAATATGTTTTTCCGCACAGCAAGATGGTGTTTATCTGTTATGGTCTATCATTCTTAATATTAGCCTACAGGAGCAGCCGTTTTAGGATCGAATTCGAAGCCCGCCTCACTTGCTGTTACAAAAGCCACTTTGCCATCAAAACGGCCACGAAGGGCAAAATATGATATGTGTTTTGTAATCGAAGGGCTAAGTAAGACCACCTGGACGGGCGGAGAAACTCCATGATCTCCCCTAAAACAAACCAGTGGCTATCCTGGGGCCGTAATATAACGATTAAAGAGAGATGTAGCTATTTGGCTCGAAAAGCGACATCCCTTTTTCGCTACGGAATTATAATGGTTTTAACATTAATAACACTGCTCATTCGTCATAGAATCGCTAACTCTTTACCTGGTATAGTATGATTCAAGTCGCAAGTTTCAGCACTCATAGACTCAACGAACTCTCCTTCCTTTGGAGGCTGCACGTACATTCCGAAACCATTGTCTTTCACGACGTCTCCACCGCAGCAGTACAGATCAGGTACTACTCTAAACATAAAGATTTCTGACTTAAGCGACCAAAAAAAAAGGTTTCTTTGTTCCAATAATACACTGAAAACAAGTGCACATTAGCTACGAGAAGAACACCATTGTCTTTTACGACGTCACCAACGCAGCAGTGAAGATCAGTACCCTAATTGCGTAATATACGATCAATCAGAATCTGAATCGTTTTGAAATAGATTGATAATCCATTGCATCATAAGTTCGAAAAAAATATCTGCTCAACAACGTAAATAACGCAATGAATGTTGTTGAACTGTCAAAATGAAACAGATTAGTCGTAGGTAATCATTTACGAAAATATGTAACGTATTCAGGTACTATTCTAAACCGGTTTTCTGATATAAGCGCTACCACCGAAAAAAAAAAGAGGTTTCTTTGTTATTATTTTTTCCAATAATACACTAAAAATAAGTGCGGTTTAGCTACTAGATGAACATACGTATATATTTGTTAAACGACAGCAGGATCGACCACCCAGGATGCGACGGACTTACTATGCCGTAGTTATCATAGACAAGTATAGACACATTATTAGACAATAATCTTTAGACACTTTATGGGGTTGTTAGTTTTGGGATCGACTTAGGCATATAGGAAAGACTAGTATACCAAATATAAGTATGAATTCATTAATGTTAGACAATTCTAACATTTTGTTAGGTACTTAAATTGACTACAAAATAAGCTGACACCCGAATACTGAAACGCCACTCAACACCACTCACTCAGTGTTACTTATGACTCGTTTAAAGCCTTTTGATTGGTTGAAACTAGTTTTAAGTAACGCTTAAGTTTTGAGTGGCGTTTCAGTATTCGGGTGTAAGTATTTTACCTAACATCTCCATCATTTCAGGAAAATACATGTTTTTTTTAGCTTTGCCCACGTGTAAAACAGACTTCCCATATAACCTACTAGCTGCGCCCCGCGGTAAGTCTCGATCCCGCGGGAATATCGGGATAAAAGTATCCTATGTCCTAATTCACGTCATGGTCTACCCATGTCCCAAATTTCATTGAAATCCGTTCAGCCGTTTTGTAACAAACAAACAAACTCACTTTCGCATTTATAATATTAGTATTAATATAGAAGAAGGTAACAACTAAGATTACTAACCTAAAGAATTTGGTGCCAGTATAAGCATGGCCGGTTTTAGTTCCTTTGACTAGCGTTAAGAATAATTGGCAAGTTTCCGGCGCAATATCAGTGAAGAGCTCGATCATTACTTTACCGATCTTCGACCCACCTCGGACCCAGATGTCCATACACACCCTGTGACGGTAGATAGTAAGTATTTACCACAAAAGTAAAAAATTACGAAGCTCACATGATAAGTCCTTGCTCAAGATCTATAGCGCTACAGGCTTCTTTTGGCGCGTGGCCAAAATCAGAACGAATGCCGCCATCTTGTTTCTCCAATACATTTCACATAACAATAGTTGCACAAATGTTTACCAACAGCGCCCCCCTGACAGCGTCATTCGAGCGCCAAAAGATCCTTACTAGCAGTGCAGTGTAACTCAGGGACATGTAACGTCACATGATATCAAGAAAATTTTCTTATAGAGAAGTTTCTATTGTTGTAATCACCAGGGCAAGGACTTAAAAAAAAAGCCAAATGTTACCAATCAACTATAAATACAACTATAAAAATTTACTAGTAGGAATAACAACGAATCACAATAACGTAAGTACAAAAATTATGTGAAACTAAATACATATATTACTTATATATTACTTACTTAGCTCTGACGACGTGCAAAGGTTTATCAAACGCTGGGTCTTTTATATCCTGATCAATTTTACCAGTCTTGAATAAAATAAATGGTAATCTGAAACCAGCATCAACATTCAGAAGAACGTATCATCGGTTTGTAAAAGGAGGTGCTAGAACTGCTAGGTCCTGCCAGGGTTGCGAGTTTGTCCGAAAGGGATATCGCGACCCCGACACACAGGCAACGGAAGAAACACGGGTGGGATTTAGTCAGTAAAAGTCTGACACACCCTCCAGCTCCGCCCAGAGCGGGAGAATTTATTTGATAATTTCCCACCCTCAAAAAAAAAAAACTCCTAGGTACTCACGAGGCGCCTAAGATAAGTTTATGTTTAGTTTCCTTCCATTCTGCATCCAATTCTTTGGTGAGTAGCTGCTCTGATCTCTGTTAAACCGTTTGTAATGATAACATTAATTGTACAGCAATTAGTAAAGAAGAAGCCATTACTATGTACATGGCTGCAGTAAATCATTGATTACATGATAGCAGAAAATATTGAACTTGGTACAAGTAAATGCTGAATGCTTCGTGGATAATTGAGATTAAGGTTTTCCAAGAACAAGAGATGAATAACCGTGAAATAACTTACAGCAATGAGAAGTCTGGAGTAGAAATATAAATTGGCCTTTTGTATTTCGTTCAGTCCTCGTTGACGTTGTTTACAGAGCAGCTTATTAATTTTATTGGTGGGTTCAGGCGACCAGCAGTCCACGTACCCCTGGAAATATACGTGATGTCTTAACTTCTCGCATCTTATTGGAGGGATACTCCCGTTACCTCGTCTCAGAGAAGCTTCTACATAGTGAATGAATTTGGATTCTCTATTAGTTTTTATTACTGGACCGCTTCTAGTCATGACATGAAGCTTCATCTAAAAGAAACTGTGGCTTTTTCTAGCAGTACCTACATCTTTACTCGCTATTGTTGTCTTTTAGAGATTGCAAGTCGTAAAACATTGTTTTTTTTAACATACTCCAGTTCTCTGTATATGATTGATTCTCTTGAGCAGTTCTTTGTTGACGTTCATGTTCTCTTCCAGCTGCCGTGCGTAGTAGTCCAGCCTTCGAGGTTTCAAGTACAGTTCCGGAAAAAGGCTCGGCGGGCTATCGTCCACTAAATGCTTCAGCATTTGTAACTAGATTATAATAAAACTTGTCAAGTGTAATTAAATTAGTTTGTGTTAATGGAAAATATATTAATATACGAGTATATTATAAAGCATGTGTTTATGGAAAATGTATTAATAGGTATTATAAAGCAATTGTTGATGCAAGCAATGACTAAAAGTCTACTGTTAAAAAAATCGGCTTTATCAGCTTCATAAGATTTACTTCTTTTAGATGATTGCACCAGCATTGATAAACGTCTGGCGGTATTAACGCAAATCTTGGCGGCTGTGAAGTAATACGATTAAGATTTAGTCTTAAATTGAGAAGGTGTAAATTATTTAGTTCTATATTTACAAATAATAATGAGATTACAAGTTTAAAAACGCGTGGCTTGCGCACGCGCGGTGGCCTGGGTTTCTCAGGTTCCGGCGGAGGAGTCTTCAAGAGCGGGTTTTCCAACAAGTCGTCGCATGTCCTTTCTCGTAGAGGATGCATGGTTCACTGTTATAGAAACTGGTTGTTATAAACTTGCTCACGAGCTAGAAAAAAACAAATAAGTAAGTAAATAGATTTGTTATGCAGCAGCCTATAAATGCTATCCAAAATGCCATCTACTTACTTACCTTTGTGCTGGATTTCGAATTCACCTGCTATAATTAAACATAGATATAAAGCTATCTTTCTGCATGTAAACTTAATTCAATCAAGTGGGTATGGTATATATAATTATTATTCACTTTTATAATTTGCTTTTGGTAATTCAAGCCAGTTCATGCTTCTAACTCAACTTTGAAAGATGTTGTCAGTTTTCTTTTTATTATCCCCGTGACAGAAAAGTCTTCAGAATAGTCTTTATTCTTCATATGGCTTGTATTAACAAGGATTAAGGATACAAATGTATTTTTTTTCGTAGAGATAGTGCCATCCACTACGACGCGCGACACTCTTCTTCTTTAACAGAATTACTGTACTGTAGGCGCTCACTGGCAGCACGGCACGGCAAAGCAATGCAATGAATAGAAATATAACTTATATGTATGACAATAAAATTGAAATTTCAATGTTGATGCCTAAAGACGTCGCGGCATATGGCGGCATGCCTAAGGATACTGCGGCATCGCTGAATTCAATTTTATTGTCATACTATTAAGTTATATTTCTAGTTGTCGCATAAAATGCATAAATTTTATGCGACAACTAGAAATATCCATTGCCGTGCCGTGCCGCCAGTGAGCGTCGGCCCTAAGCGATAAGGAAGAAGAGTGGGGCGCGTCTTCGTGGATGGCACTATCTATAAAGGTGTGTCCAAACATTCAGCGGCAAGAGCGCGGCAGCAACACGCTGCGTTTGCAGGTCACATATCTGCCGCACTCTTGTTAGGACCAAACCGACGAATGTTTGCGGGGCCGTACTGCGCGGCACATCCACTAGGTACACCGCGTACTTCAGTTAACAATAGCCTTTAATACGCCCGTAGAAATATGTCCAGCCTCGAATGTTTCCTAAAAATGTCTGTGCGCGGCAGGTAGACAGAAGCGTTCGCGCGCGGCGATCGTCTAAACACGGCGCGGCAGCCGCGCACGATTACCGCTCAATATTTAGACACACTTTTATAGTTTTTTTTTTTTGGAAGCATCTCACACCATAGATGGTTTGTGAACTTGATGATAGAATATAGGGCAATAAAATAAATTTGCTGTAAGAGGACAATTTTATTAATCTTCTTTTTTATCCAAAAGCTTGTTTTATTTGCCATACACTACTGCAGTGTATCCGATTTTGCGGCGGGCACAGTTGCGTCCTTGCACGCTTCTTTTTGCTTGGCTTTGGCAACAATATCGTACGTAGACATGCTGATCTGCAGCGGTTTATAGGAGATGGTCACAATTTGTGTCGATTTGTTGTACAATACCGCAGGATTTGTTAACATGTTGTTCACTTGAACCCTGACGTAATCTATTTCGTGACATTCTGGAACCTGTAAAAAAATGTTTCAATAGGACAATAAACATTCCTATACTTATTTGAGTACTTGTTTCAGATAGTTTCAAATCCTATAATCCTCCTAGGAAATTAAATTCAACAACAAAAATATGTAAAGAATAACTTACTAAAGTCTTCTAAATATATTCATTGTTGTAATTGGGGAAATCGATTGACTACACTATGTAACTTCTAGTAATCTACTTACGGTTAAGAGTATAGTCTTTGTTTTCTCTAATAGCGAAATATCACCGTGATTGTGAGATACAAGTCTACTGCTCGGAGTATTGTCACCAAACTCCCACACTTCGGCAAACGCAAACTGTGTAGTGGTCGCGATACAAAGAATAAGAGTGGTCTGTAGACTCATTGTATTAGTAATTAAAACCTGCTTATGTGACGACTATTCAATAAGCTGTCAACGTTTAAATTGTACAAGCATGTGTTATAAATATAACGTTCGAACCTTACTCTGTAGATTATTTAAATAAATTATTATACTCACTGTAATGCATTTTATTATGCAGAGCAAAAAAAATTGATTCGTTCAAATTGTTTGCTCCATAAAATTTCTTGATTTCACAGTGTAATTAGTCGTGCCGATTTAAATGTTCGTAAATTCGTTCAATATCATATACTATTAAACGAGCAACACGAGCGAGCGAGCGAGTAGTATATGTATACTTATTTAAATATACTTATTTGTAATCACATTCTCGAAAACGGCTCTAACGAAGTCGATGAAAGTTGCATTAGGGGTTTACGGGGGTGAAGAATCTATCTAGCTAGGACTCATATCTGTGAAAATTCGTTTTCTCCGTATTTTCAACTGAACAGAGCTCGGTCGCCCGAAGTTAAGAACAAGATGGCTACCTTAGAATAATGACATGACAGCATGGAATTATTAAGTATGTACCTACTATAATGGCAACATGGAATTAGTAAGTACCTACTATAATGGCAGCATGGAATTAGTATGTACCTACTATAATGGCAACATGGAATTAGTAAGTACCTACTATAATGGCAGCATGGAATTAGTATGTACTCCTACATGGAATTAGTATGAATTTTCCTATACTATTAAATGCGGATTCTCTATTTTCACCAGAGGAGAGCTCGGTCGACCAGGTACTTATTCTAATACAACCAACTTACAGTTTGTATTTATATCAAAATGTATGTTAGAAGGTTCGTCACCAGAATAAATATTTGCCTATTATCCGTTACATACACATTACATGCATACTTTCAAACGTACACACGCTATTCCGAATGCGATTTACGACAATCACTAATAAAAGTAAGCATGAAGATTATGTAAAAAATAAACCGTCCTATTAAAAGTTAGACATATCACCATAGTAAACTAGCATTCGTTATTTAAATCATCATTTCAGCCGAAAAAAGTCCACTGCTAGACATAGGCCTCCCCCAAATTCGGGAATCGCAGGCCGATTCCCGGCCACTGCAGGCGCGGGCTTGCAGACGGTGAGCAATGGGTAGCTCGCCGTCCGACAGGCCCGGGTCGACGGCGCGTTGTGTTCCACGCGCGCCTCAAAGTGATGTCAGCACGACGTAAGGGGTCCGCTAGGACCGATGCCAGCCGGGGTCACGGGAAAGTCCGAAAGGGATACCGTGACCTCTGGCAATGTACAGGCAACTGAAGGAACACGGGTGGGTTTTAGTCAGTAAGATTCTGACACGCCCTCCCGCTCCGCCCAGAGCGGGAGAAGTTATTTGATAATTTCACACACTCAAAAAAAAAAAGGTCTCCTCCAAATGGGGGGTTTGCCATAATCGCCACGCTTGGCAGGCGGGTTGGCGATCGCAGTATGCTGTTAAAATACATAGAGAACGCTGCTGCCCAAACGTTCAACGTCAACGTTATCATGCAGTTGGAACATTCACTTCGCATGTGTTGAACCTGGCCTACGATTCAGGAGAATTATCTAAGATTTTTAAGCATCACTTTTATGAAGCCGATCCTCATAAATAAATAGGTCGTTGTATGGAGTCCATAGAAATAAACAACCGTCAATGCCGTGGTTTAATTACACAATTTTTAGGGTTCCGTAGTAAAAAAGGAACCCTTATAGTTTCGCCATGTCCGTCTGTCTGTCCGCGGCTTAGCTCAGAGACGGTTAGTACTAGAAAGCTGTAATTTGGCATATGTATACATATTAATCATGCCGACAAAGTAGAATGCCGGTAGAATAAAATCAAGAAAAATATATTTTTTTAGGGTTGGTCCCCTACACGTAAAGTGGGGATGTTATTTTATTTTCTCATGTACCACATGTTGTGGGATATTGTTAGAAAGGTCGTTGAAAATATTGCGAGTTTGTGAAAACCATTTTTGGATTCAGGGATCCATTGGCGAAATATTAAGCTTTTAACTGAAATTTTTTGTTAGAGTCAAGTGTAAAAATAATCTGCTGTTTCATAGAAAAGTGCAATACCTACGCGGTCAAAATGTATGGAGCAGCTGTTTTTTTTTAAATAACCGACGAAAAATTTAAACGCAGCGGGGCGTACTGAATCCATGGTAACCGGCTTCGCGTCGATGTCCCTGCCACCCTGTATATAACGAAATTAAAAAGAAAACTATCAGAGCTAAGTAGACTGTACTGATTAACGAGTAATAATCAACCAACTAAAATTTGCAATTTGAAAAACGTGATCTCCCATACATTCCGTATGAGAGAACATGTTTTTCAACTACAATGTTAAGTTTGTTCTTGGGATAAATTCATCCCAACTACGGAACCCTTCATTGCGCGTGGTCCGACACGCACTTGGCCGGTTTTTAATGATGCAATTGATTAGTGCAATCATAAAACCGATGTCACAGCTTAAACTGTGAAATTATGATGTGTTAGCTAAAGACTTACGTGGAGTTATAAATTTGAATTTTTTAATTACTAACACGCAACAAATTAGTAATGGTGGATTATTTCTCACTCTTAATCCTGTAGTCAAAGGACTTAGATACTACGGGAAAGAAAACCAGTGTAACGTAAGTTTGTATAATATTTTTTAATCGTAAAAAACGTATTGTTACTTACGAAAAAGACCTGTCGTGTCGTTGTTCCAATGGTGTTATAATACAGCCCTGCTTCCACACAGCACTCGCCACTATGTCAAAGGTCGAAGGGCTGTGCTGCCATAGCTTGTAGGCAATAAGTAACTATACTCGTATGCATATTAAAATCCACTTTCGGGCTTGATATCAAGTTATCGATTTGCACACTTACATGTGTTATTACGTGACACTGTGGAGCCTATAAGAAATCATTTATTGGTTTAGTGATCATCATGAGGATATTTTGTAAGAATATTTTGATTTAAAAGAGTGTCCGTGGAGTTTCTTGCCCATTCTTCTCCATAGGAACCTACTACGCTTTGGAATGGGCAACTAGCTTCATCTTTCTGACTGACCGACCCCTTAACAATTCAAAAGTGCCTGTAATTGGTTTATTTGCAATAAATGCTTTGAGTTTGAGTTGAGTCCTGGGTTCAATTCCCGGGTTGGGCAAAGTTTTATTGGGTTTATCCATTCGGAATTTCTCAGTAGCAGCCCGGAGTCTGGATCTGTGCCCGGTTGATGGCGGTAGGCTCGCCTTCTATTACATGGGACTTAAGTGGCCGTGCACGAAATCGACAAATTTTGATCAATTTTGTTCATTGTTTGTGAGAAAGGGAAAAATAATTTGTGATGTGAAAATTCGAGTTCATTGTTTTGCATGCGGCTGAAATGGATTTTTCAAATAAATTAAGTATTCGTGGATAATCAGTAATATTCGCATTGGTCACAAACTCCTGATGGCGTTCCAGAAGCGCGCGACGGTCAGAATTGCTTGATAAGCACGAAAAAGTCACGTGCTTGTCAAGCAATTTTAACCGTTTAGGGATGCCATTAGGACTTTGCGACCGAATTCGGTCGTATATCGAACGCTATCTATGTCGAGACTGCAGCTCCTGATTTGCTTTGCCCCAGACAGCATATAGCTGTCGTAAGAAAAGCGGTCGTCTATTTGATTTAAACTGACAATATTTTCGGGTTTAGGATTTGTTAAAAGCGGTTAGAGGACTCGGACTTCGATAATACTGATTGATGTACGATGCAGCACGGAAGCGTATCGAATGGTTGTGAATATCTTTGTAGGTTCAGAAAACCATCTATGACTTGTACCTACCGATAAGTAAAATATCCTAGTACGTTCGAATAATCCGACCTGACCATCATTATGAGCGACTACTACGCTTCCCGGAGTAATAGAAACACCGAATTCCCATTGTTCGCTCTTTACGATTTGAGCCATAGACATCGACAAGACTACGCTGAGAGCAAGTGATGTGTAGGGTCCCATCGCACTACGATCAACCAATTACATACCTACATTAGTAATAACGACTCCACATGCTAAAATTTTTTTAAACCCGGTAATTTTAAATTTGACTTAACTCAGAATGGTGTTATACGTAAATTAAATTTGATTGTACGTAATAATATACGTATGTTACACCCTTCGATTACAAGCGAAATTGATTCGTTCTATCCGTTTGTATCATGTAACATTTTGTATTTTTTATTGTGAAATTTGTGCCGCCTAAAGGAAAATTTGGTGAGCAAATGCAGAACAATGAGGGAAATATAAATAATAATTGGAGTAACATAACTCTTCTCATAGTTTACTGAGCGACTGTGACTTTGTGGACCAGCACTACTGCGGAAAGATGATCTTCGTAGAGTAATTGGTAGCAGCTAGATGAGAGTGGCTGAGAATAGAGTATAACAGCATGGGATTGGAGAGGTCTACGATCAGCAATGGACTGCTATAGGATAATGATGAACAAAGCTAAATCTACTAGATTTTTAAATTATTTGGACATAATCGCAATTTAAGTAAATAATATAATTAAATTATGTCAGTCTACAGGGAACGTTATGTCAGAAGAGAGTCATCTTTCTGGTCTGGTGGTGGTGGATCTTTTTGATTGTTTTCTTGTTTAGCGAAGAAAATGAAATAGTTTCACATATTTATTACTTTATATTTTAAAAATTTCCTAAAAATATTTCGTTTAACATGGCGACTCTGATTCGTTTTTATATGCTTACTTAGTTTTCAGTTATCCATACTGCGTCCGTCCAGCAGAGGTGTTACATCCCGGTATCCACACAGCCTTCCCAATTATAACAAACGACGACAGACTGCTTGAGAATGCGGCGTAGTGTATGGTCACTACATTCGTCTTTGAGTTAAAATGCACCTCCGGGGTTGAAATTAGATTTTTGACTTCTACTTTGACGTACGTCAGTACATAACACTGTGGTACCTGTAATTAATGCTTTTAATGGTTAGTGATGGAAGTTGTCAGGGAATTACAGGGTTTTTAGTTTGATATTTATGTTCCTGCATGTGAATGATATACGAGAAGTCATTGTTAGGTATTTTTTTTTAATTTATCTAAGTTGGATCTTTCGTGTGGACGTAAATTAGCAAAGTGAACACGAACAGAGTGCGACTTGTGTTCGCGCTCAACCCGCTCCGCTCTCTTAGTAGCCATGGACACGAAATTCCATCGCCACGAATTTTTTTGACGAACTCAGTGTTCATATACCGTGAAACATGCCAACTTTGCCCACTTTTTTCGAATAATTACAATTTTAATACGATTTTTCTATAAAGACGTAAGTATTTTTCTTCATCAGCTACAACTATAAGATTATGCGCATGTGTTAGTATAGGTAAATTTACTATTATTCAACATTTAAGTAATTAAATATTTATCCATTTTGGTTGGCGGGCAAAGTTATCTGGACTTTTAGCCAACTTTGCCCACATTGATTTTTGACGCAAATATGGCGCTTAAGCAGATGACATAAAAACCAGTACAAGAAGTTTGGTAAAGATCGTGTTTCCTTTAGGAATGTAAACGACACTATGAAAAGTTTCTTACCAAAATGACTGGGCAATGTTACCCTGACATTCTTTCTCTTTTTCATACAATCCACATTTCGCCTTTTAAAAGTGTTAGGGTTGGCACATGGTAAATATTATTCTGATTTTTTTCCCTTTTTGCAAAGAAAAATTCTTTAGGTAAATAAAAAGACGCTTACGCTTCACGCTTATTAGTATTTAATAAAAATTTAAATTACAATTAATACTTTTTTTTAGATATAGATACTACTAATAGAAATCAATTCAAGTAACTCGTGTGTGGTAGGTAAATTAAAAAAAAAACTTGTACAGACATTTCGTTTAGTAATGAAAAATTATATATTTTTTAGCTTGATTTTCTGTAAAAATTTGACTATATTTTCTGCTGGTTTTGTTAAATGTTGTGCTTAAATTGTCAAAGTATTCGGCTATTTCTTGAGATCCCTTTTCAGCTCTCGCCTTTGAAATATTTTGAGTGGTTCTCACAGTCAATTTGTCAGCATTTCTCCCCAAAAGATTTATGTTTATTTTTCTGAAACAAAATATGTAACTCTCAACAAAAAATATTAGAAGCAATAATAAAATAAAATAAATGCTTAAATATGTTTCGTAATGTGCCAACCCTAAGCCTTTTTTGATGGCGGGCAATGTTGTCAATCGTAGGTCGGAACATTACTAGATAACTTTGCCCATCATCATAACTTTAGTTTTAAAAGACCCTGAGCAATGACACTAACATTAATAGATTCTACAAATAATTTTCTATGATATGTTATAAAGCAAACTAACCTGTGTTTTCGCCATCTCGCAGAATTTACTTTCAAATTTGCACAAAAATTTGCCCGCAAAAACACGCACCGCACTCGACGAGTTCCAACAAGTTACTAAGCGAAGTTAGCAACAAACAAGATAGTCAGTATTGCCATACATATAGTCTTTTTTCCACCAAAGTCAATCAATGTTGCCATAATATTAAGATATTTTTGCACATCAAAGATATGCTTATAAATTGTTCTTCGGGCAAAGTTTCCCGTGGGGGCAATGTTGGCATGTTTCACGGTAATATAATTATTTATTGATTGACACCAAAAATATTTACACTATATAACAACCATATTGCGTAAAAAGAAATTTGTAGGCTATAATTAAAATAATACAACATGGGAGCATCTGCAGCCGAACTAGGTGAAAAACTTGTATATATCTCGGCATACAGCGCAATACATCTCTGATAATAGACTGGAACATTTTTAGCCAAAATTTACAATTTTGTTCAGTCTTACAGAATATTCATTAATATTCAGTATTTTTTGTTATTAAAATAGAGAAATTGATTGATTACAATTAAATCAGTTGTGGAGTGTGGACGGGAGTGAGTAAGTTGGTGTGTGTGGGAGTGTGTGTATGTGGATGTGTGTGAGTGTGTGTGATAGTATATGTTGAGAAGGTAGTAAAAAGCTGTTTAAGATGTATAATTGCTTAAAGGAAACCTGGTTACTATGGTACGATTAAAAGATTTTCTGTCTCTTCATAAGATAGAGTCAAAAATTACTCTCTGAGCTTAATTTTACACTGGGTCTTGTTTAGAGAATAGATATATGTAAGTGAGAGTTAATTTTACTATAGATATAGGGTTTGATGTTCGTTAGTGGTACGCGCATTCGCATGTTCGTGTTCACCATGTTCTTGTTCGTTCGTGTGTACACGCCTGTAGAATACTTACTACTACGGTCTGCAAAATACTTGAAATTAGTATTGTAAACCATATTACTTACAGCTAGTTTAATTTTCTTATTGTGTTCAAACAGCCCCATGTGAACTTCCTTATGAATGACTTTTAAACTTCCTGGAGTATTAACTTGTCCAAATTCCCAGACTTCGCCAAATGCAACCTGTGTAGCCGACAGGACTAAACAAAGTATAGATATCGTGTGAGATCCCATTGCACTACGATCAACCGACTATATGTATAAATAAGTGAACCCGATTCAACGACCTCACACTTCTTATAACTTTCCTGTTAATGTTTGACTTTTTAATCCCAATGTTATACATTCATTTAATTTGATCATACATAGCACTACACGATGTTAGTTACCAAGTTCGGATTCAGTAAAATTGATTAGTTCAGATTTTTTGTTTCATTTAAGTAATATTTTGTACAATCTTATTGTTGAATTTGGTATGCATTGAAAAAATGCTGGTACATATTTGCGTTATTTAAGCAAAATCGCTCGAACTCAGTGTTCGAGCGATTTTGCGTTCGAGCATTTTTTCAAGGCATACCAAATTCACGCCTGTAAATAAATTAATAATAAAAAATAAAAAAATGCGCGAACTAGTACTTAGTTATCATTTTATCTTACCTACTAATAATATTTAAATGCGAAAGTGAGTTGGTTTCTTGTTTATTTGTTTGTTACGCTTTCACGCTAAAACAATTGAACGGATTTGGATGAAATTTGGCACATGGGTAGACCATGACCTGGAAAAGGACATAGGGTACTTACTTTTGTCCCAATATTCCCAAGGGGTCAAGACTTATGCGGGTGAAACCGCGGGGCGCAGCTAGTTTACCATATTAGATCTTGAGGTATCGGATTACATGGCAAGCATATTAAATTGTTTTTAATCATGTTCAAAACATTAGATTTTTCTTTGACACTAAAAATAAAGAAAAAAACCGGCTAAGTGCGTGTCGGACACGCACAATGAAGAGTTCCGTAGTTGGGATGAATTTATCCCAAGAACAAACTTAACATTGTAGTTGAAAAACATGTTCTCCCATACGGAATGTATGGGAGATCACGTTTTTCAAACTGCAAATTTAAGTTGGTTGATTATTACTCGTTAACCAGTACAGTCTACTTAGCTCTGATAGTTTTCGTTATATATACTACTGCTGTGAATTTTTTCACAAATCCAAGTAGGTACAATCATTTAGCTGGCAGGGGGGGACACACTTGACTCTAACAAAAAATTTCAGTTAAAAGCTTAATATTTCGCCAACGGATCCCTGAATCCTAAAATGGTTTTCACAAACTAACAATATTTTTGACGATACCCCACAATATTTTAATTGATTTTATTTTACCACTTTGTTGGCATGATTAATATGTATACCCATGCCAAATTACATCTTTCTAGTATTAACCGTCTCTGAGTTAGCCGCGGACAGACAGACGGACTTGGCGAAACTATAAGGGTTCCTTGTTTACTACGGAACCCTAAAGACTATGTGGTTTTAAATAGTTGTTTTTCCATAATACTTTTGGGCAAAACAGACACTTCCTTTTTAACAAGTGAGTAACATACTACGTAAGCATATGTTTTGCTGCTTAATAAAATAGTGTTAAAAATTGTTTATTTCAAAGACTTTGTCTTTCAGAGCGAAGGTAGATACTGAATTGTCCAAGTATCTTTGATGCTCACTTATAATCAATATTGGTCCGAAAGTGCTCTCTGGTGGTATTCCTTGTAAAAGAGGCTAGTAATCGCTTCTGGTGGTTAGAGTTCAGCTTAAACATACTATTTAATGACTTTGAATTAACCCAAAAGCAAATTTCATATCATTACGTTATCTAAGTAATATAATTATTACGGTAATACTTAGAATAAGCAGTGTCAAATGTCTCCAGCAAGTCAAATTCAAAAGTCAAAAGGACTAAGCGCAGAATGTACCTGCATAATATATATTACCCTAATAGGTACCTTTTAGAATTTTTATTGTTATAATTATGAATTTCTCCAGTGATTTATCCATCGACATAAGTTTTTACCATAAGCACGCGTCGATATATCACGGACCACCCATTGTTGGCGATTTGGCGTTTGCCTGCTGAGGGCATGACACCTACGTTAAGTCTCGAATATTTTCTTACGGCTTAATTTTACAAAGTCATATCAAAATTTCTAGCCAAGTCTCCAAATCAATGATTAACCCAATTAACCTGACCTGTTCTACACGTATTGTGTTAATAAATATCTTTTTTACACGATACGTGTAGAACAGATCAGGTTACTGCTTGCGTTTTGGGCGACTGTCTTATGTAATTCGACGTTCAAAAGTGCCGATTCTCAGCCTAATTTGAACAAATGATTTTGGTTTTTTTGACGCCCGAATGTCATTCAAGAATTATCAATGTGATGTCAGAAAAAGCGCTGGTTTATAATTTAGCTCGAACGCCGAAAGTGCGTTCTTCCCGCGGAAGTATCTACTTATCCTAATTCCGGGGCGAATAGCTTTTCACACATTTTTAATTTTTCAACAGCGCTTACGATGCGGCTGTTGGGGTATAATCTAGTGTCTTGATTATTGTCCACGTTTGTCGAGTGGTCGCAAAAACTTTTGCTGAGAGTTATTGGGTTTTTTCATCTAGAATTTCTCAGTATCAGCCTGGTTGTGCCCGGTCGATGACAATAGGCTCACCCCCTAGCTTGAACATTACCTACTGGCGAAATGTGGGTGTACTATAGGTGCACCTCTGCCTAAAGGATTCCCCTGCCGGGGATTACAGGCGTGATGTTAGTTACTTCACTGTTAGAATGTGGGCAGTTTTCGTATGTGGAATAGTTAGAATAGTAGAAAAGTTACGCAATGAAACAAGGAATTAGTACAAACCATTACATTTTTTTATTTGTACCTATTCGTTCTTTTGTAGTGGGACCCATCAATCCCATTGATCTTGTTGATCCTGTGGGTCTTCCGGGCTTTGTCGGTACTGATTGCCCTGTCGGGGATATGAGCGTTGTGGGGCATTTTGACCCTGTGGAGGATATTGGCCCTGTGGGGGAAATTGGCCTTGCGGGGCAGACTGGCCCTGTGGGGCATCCGGTGGCGGAACGGAACAACCCTGTTGCCATACAGCCTTTGCAGATATAGTAAAGGTTGATGGACTCATTTGCCATAAGCTGTAATGTATCGTTATTATGTGTGTTTCGTAGTTATAATAAACAGTTGGACTTGAAATTCTATTCTCCACTTCCACATTTACATATGTTACTACATGGCATGGAGGTACCTGAAAAACAAAAAAAAACTTTATTAATGCTGCTGTATCATAAAATCATAATTGAGATCAGGTTAAAGTTTTCTCTCTCTTGAGTCTTATGCCGTGGTTAAATAAGGGCCATAATACTGTTATCTGTTTCTACTAGAACCAATACCACTCCGGTTTTAACTTTAACTGACGAGTATTTTTAAGTTCACTAACGATACTGGCAGAACTACAAACGTGTTATGTTATCTGAAACTATTAAATTCTACTTACAATTAATTGTATATTATGTTCTTTTTGAAAAAATATAAATTTTCCGTTATACTGGGATATTAGTACAGCCGTCGGAATATTATCAGAACCGAACTCCCAAAGCTGGCCGTACACTATCTGTATAGCCGAGAGGCTAATACAAATTAGGAGTATCGTTTGAGATCCCATCGCACTTTTGACTGGGTGACTCCAAAATGATCACAATCTGACGAATCCTTTGTTTTATAACAATTGCTTTATTATATAGAGACTTTGTTCTCAATAATACTTTTCCAATGTATTTCAATTGCAAGTTAAATTGATTCGTTCGGTCGTTTGCACAACAATAGTTGTATTTTGTCACTATTATAAAGTGTAATTTGTTACACTTAAAGGAATTTGATACTATATTACCAAGTATAAAATATGGTTTCCGCGTAAATAAAAAATGATTTTTTTTTCTATAATCTGTTCTTTTAAATTCTGTAGTTGCGATTGTAATGATGAATAGGTACTTACAATGATACAATTAAGTCGCCGTGGGTTCTTCACCGTGACGTGGCATAGGTGTAGTACAGGGCAAACGTCAGTGTGTTTAATAGGACATTCCGGATAATCTTCCTCATGTATAAACGTTGACCATCGTGTGACTATGAATTGATACATACTGTTGGAGATCCGTTCGCAATGTCCTGCTCCCAGAAGGATTTTTACTCGAGAAAAAGATTTATGGAGCATCATACATTCCAAATGTCGAAGTAATATGGTAGCTTGTTGCTAATCACAGTAGGTCAACGGCTAGTATCGTATAAGTTTTGAAAGCGATTCCGTTCCTTAATTTTCGAGGAAGACTACAAATTGTATATTTGGAGTGTAGTGAAAAGTGGTGTTTTTTTTTGTATATAATAACTAGCTGTTGTCCGCGACTTTGTCTGCGATCTAGGATGAAAAGTAGCCTATGTCCTTCTCCAGGTCATGGTCCCATGTGCCAAATTTCATTTATAATATAAATATAATAATTATTTATTTAAACACACCGTTTTTATAACTCTTCGAAACAACTATTTAAATCAATTAGTTTGGACCTTAACCCATCAAAAAGCGAAATTTACCATTCTGACATTACGACCCTTGAGAAATTTTATGCAATATTCCCATAAATCAAAATTTTGGAAGAAAGTTCATTTCAGCTCCAAGGTTTCCAATTTTAGAAGACAGCTTTTCTCCTTTCATCGACGAAAAAATCAAAAACTTCAACGACATTTCAGACAGACTCTCCAAAATTAATTTACCTTCGGCATTCACCCTGATTACATACTATTGTTTTGGTCCAAATTTTATATATTTTCTACGCTCTTCCCCTTTATGGAAGCAGTCACACCTCTTGGAAAAATTGACGAAATTATGTGGACTTGGACGACCGAGCGTGGCTGCAAGCCACACTACCCATCCATTTTGGTGACCTCAGCGTCCGCAAAATTACCAGTATTAGCTTACCCGCGTTCCTGTCCTCTGTCGTCTGAGAGAGAGATTACCCCGAAACAATTTGGATTTATGCCAGGAACAATAGACGCCACCTTTGCATTCCGCCAATTGTGCGAGAAGTACAGGATCTGAAGAAAGCGTATGATAGGGTACCTTGGGATGTTGTGTTGTGGTGGGCCTTGAAAGAGAAAGGTTTGCCCGGGAAGTATGTAGAGTTAATTCGTGCTATGTCCAGTCAATCTCGTACATACGACATACCGACGAGTTCAGTGTCGCTGTAGGCTTGCACCAAGGGTCGGCTTTAAGTCCTTCCCTCTTCTTGTTGATTATGGACGCTCTGACATAGGACATACAGGAAGAGGCACTCTGGTGCATGCCGATGACATTGTTCTTATTGGTGAATATGAACCTGAGGTCTAGCGCAGATTGAAGAAATGGCAAAAGAAGCTTGAGAGTGTTGGCTTGAAAATTAGCAGAACCAAAACTGAACATATATTTTGCGATTTCGGCTCTCTCAACCAATCCACTATAGCCACCCAAACCCTTCCAAAGGACCGGGACCCCATGGTCCCGAGATACGTAACACAAAAATAAATAGTTAGAATATTTTCTTGTTCTATCAAAATAAACTCAAGACTTACCACCCCAAAAACGTTAGTAGTACCTTTTGTGTATTTATTTATACATACAGTTAAATGTAATCGTGTATTTTACATATTGCTTGCTGCATTCACGTAACCAAGAACTTAAACACGTGTCTGGCGTACCTACTATGGATATAATTTGTGATTATGAAAACGAAAAATGACGTGCATATTATATACTAAATGCTAAGGTGAGTTGTAAGCAATATTTCAGAACAAAAAAGATCCTGATCGCAATCGATATGTTTTTACATTTCCAAATTATTACTGGAAAATTTAGATCAGCACTTTACGTTGCAATTGGAAAGACTGATTTGACAAAGGCTTTATTGCAATCACATGCTTATAACAAAAGAGCAAGTGAGATTACACTCTTCCAAAAAAGAGGTGGTATCACGGGAATATACGTAAATCATTTCGTCAGCAGCATAATAGGAATGTTGACTGGAGAAAACAAAAAAACTATTTAGTCCATCAGGAAGAGGCATCATCGCACCGCATCATAGGCTGAGAATCAGCACTTTTCGAACGTCAAAATTACATAAGACAGTCCCCCAAAACGCCCACCCTTCACGTTCAATGTTGTTGAACTGTCAAAATGAAAGCAAAGGTGTAATTTCGTAACACACTTACAGTAGCAATTACTGTAAGTGTGTTACGAAATTACACCTTTGAACAAGAAAATATTACAGTACAGAACTGCACGTCCTAGAACTTTCAGGGCATTACTTCTTTTCGGGCATATGATGCGTAAGGTTACTAAGGTTGCTATTTCTTGAAAGTACTGCTGCATATTAGGCGGTGCGGTGGATTAGGTGCTTTTCATAATTCCTGCATGGTGAATGCCGACGGCCACCTCAAGCCAAACCTAGGCCAAAACTATAACGTAGGTACCTCCACATATTACCAACACGCCCGATACAGGGGCAGTACACACGAGTGGTTCGCATTGGGAGCGAAAAAACCAACACCGCGCGTACTGAATACTGAAAATGTAACTAATTTAACTCGTGACTTGTATCGAAGGGAGATGCGGTATACCGGAGATTTGGAGGCGGCATATCTAATACCGCGCAGACACAAAATATTGGCACTTTCATGGAGTTTCACCAAAAGTTAGTCCCTGTAATAAACAATAGATTATTACCCAACTACGGCGAAGCAAAATGGAGGGTTATGATTTTGACCGGTATGTACCTATGTATCCATTTGTTCCCTCATAACTTCTAAACTTCTCATCATAATTTGACAAGTGAGGTATCGTTGGCAGTGTCTTGATCGTCCGCTAGTTATAGGCAAAGGTATAAACAAGACATCACCGACTGACAAATTTAAAATCCGGAGTCACACGTAGTCTGTTCGATTTATAATATAACGTATTTATAATATAAAATAATAATATGTGTGACCCCGGATTTTTATTTGTCTTTCGGTGATGTCTTGTGTATACCTTTTTAGTTGACTTTTTTGTCGTAGTTGAGTTTAAGTTTTTATAACTTAATTTTTCTTGTTTCCCCAAAAAACCAAGAAATGAAGAGTGGAAGTATTTTTTTTATTTTGCAACCGTGATAGTCTCAGCATTAGCTTAAGTAAGTAACTATCATCCTATCGAAAGCAAGGAGTATTCTTTAAAACTTTAACTTAACTTTCTTTAAAAATTAAAAATATTTTATTTCATATAAACCTACTTGGGCACTTATGAAATGTCAGAATTATAGGTGCACGTTTGTATCATTCTAATGTAGTGTCCTATTAGATAGATAGATAAAACATTTATTCAGTGCATACAATATTATTCGTCCGTTCAGTGTATATACATATACAATAACGAATATTTTCTATCTATTTATGTGTTTGTCCTCAATATCACATCCACAGTCGGTTCGCTTAGCACCTCCATAAAATTGATGCACGTATGGTCAGTAAACGGCGTGTGTTTGCTCCGGGGCCGGCTTTTTGTTCGTCCGTGCATCTCACGGTACCTACCCGCTGTTTAGGGCAAAGAACGAAACACTGTCAATATTCTTAGTAGTGTAGGGGAGGATAAACTTTCACAGTATTATACAACAGTCACAGTACAGGATGTTGACCCAAACCTACTTGGTCGTGGTTTGGGTCAAAATGCTCTATTGTGACTGTTTTATAATACTGGGAAAGTTTATCCCGATGCTTGTCTAGATCAAAATACTTATACTGTTTCAGTCAAAGACAACCAGTGTTTCATCTAATAGCACATTATGATACGAGTGTGCTGTGTTGGTCATTACCCATAAGGCGGTATTATTTAGCCGAGTGGGTAATGATCAATGCAGACGCGATTCATACGACGTTTTTCAACAAACTTGCGAGAATAAAAAAAGACTTTTTGTAAGAACTTATGCTAGAATAACGTAACTATAAAGATGATAAATTTAGATTTATAAAGTTCAACTGACCTTTATTGCCTGGTATTGTCGGAGCTTCCTTTAAAAACTTTTGTACGTCGGTTGGTGACAATACTTTAGATTTTTTATTTTTTATAATAACAAAACAAAAACGATAAAAAAAGTTTTACGGAAAATGGCGCGCTGGTTTTATTTTATCCGCTAGCAATGCGCGTGCAGGTGTAAAATTAGGCACTGGCAAAACCGCTGAACAGCCTATATAAAAATATAATAAACACAAAATAATAATTTGAATACCCACGCAAATTATGATTAATATGTAGTGAAAAATATATAATTTAACGAAATATTATGTTAATGAATCATATTTTATTTATTTACACAGTAGGCATAAAAAAGGCAAGAACAATGGTCCACCTGAAGGTCTAAGTGTGGAAACCAATCCCCATACCATAGAACTGATGAGATTAAAAGAGCACAAATCTCTGCTCGGGTTAAAATAAAGAATGCTCATTTAATAGTATAGGATAGTTCATACTAGTTCCATGTATTCAAAGTCCATATCTTTATGCAAATTCAATGCTGCCATGATAGTACTTACTAATTCCATACTGCCATGCACGGACTAAGTAGTACTCTGCCATGTCGCATTTCAAAAATTGCCAAACAGCAATGGCCGCTCGAAATTGTCTATGGTTTTAGTGATGTGGTAGTATGATCTTTAAGTTTTGGTACTTTCGACGTTACGATTTTATTCAGTTCTGTCTGTTTTATCAGTATTTTTTATATTGAGTAACTTGCACATTAAAAAAAAATCCATTGAAATATATTCCTATGTAAAACCGTGAAAACGAACAAGATAGCACGGGTACTTACGCACGTTTGGTATGACAAAGATTTAAAAAAAATTGCTTATGCTAAGCAAATACCTACCTGACAAATAATACGAAACGAGCTTACAGATGGTGTAGCTCAGGAGTCACCAAATGGCAGACCGCGGTCCGGATCCGGACCGCCGACCTATTTTGTACGGAGTTTAAGTAAACAGTTTAATTTAAAAACCTAATCAATTTTTTTTTAGTAATTAAATTAAGCCCACGCTTTGTATTTTGTGCCGTCGACACGACAACTGACGACGTCAGACGCAAGCGGCATGAAGCTGCAAATGTTTTCGGGAGTAATAGAGCTAGCTGGGTGAGGTACTATACAAATCGAAATGATCGATTTCTAAAAATCACAAAAATACGCAAGGTCCTTGAACATCTTTAAATCATGGTTGCTAGTAGGTAACGTCTTACAAACGGACCGCGAGTCATATAATTTTTTTATATGGACCCAAAATAAAACTAATTGGTGAACCCTGGCTCATATTCTCCGTTCAACCTACCATCGGACATGTTGAATGTCAAAGACAAAAACCTTTTATAATATTTCGAACAGTAACGATAGGTATATTGTATTCGTCTAGTTAGCTCGAAGGATTTAAGATCACTTGAAAGGGATATGATTGGAGTTTCAATAACCAGAAACAGTCTTTCTTTTGACATTCGGTATTGAATGGTGGGCAATACGTCGCCAGCCCGTGCTCTTTTTCAAGGTATTCGTTATGATTCGTAACAAATTCAGTGTTAAAGCAGTATAATATTCTCAAACTTGAAGGATCCCCATATTACTTATAGATCTACGACATTATTTAATAGGACCGTATCTTGAAACGCGGGCTAGCTCCAACAGCATCTTGAAAATTCTAGCCGAAAAACACGATTGTTGTCAGTATAATAATTATAAATACATTAAATTGTTTTTTTTTCAATTAAGGAGTAATAAAATACTTTTGAACAAATAGTCGATATTTATTATGTCAATCACTAGCATTTCAATGACAAGATAAATTTAGACGAGATATAAAGAATGTCGGATGCCTATGATCGATTGTTTGACGTTTGTAAAAATTCAAAATTATTTATTGCAGTTTTCGCTTTTATTTTTAATTAAAATAGTTTAATTAAAAGATAAGAAACACGCATAGGATTTTAAAGTGGATGTCATAATAAGTGTATTCTATTTAGTGCGTATGACATTGACGAATTTAATGAATATTGTAAAAATTCAAGATGACATGGACTTCATTTTGACATTTTATAGTAACGATTACCTAATTATAAAACTACTGATTCAATGGACTTATTGTAAATCACAAATCTTAAAATTAATATTGTACTTAGTTAAGAACGACAATTGAATATTTGTGAAACATAAACTTTGTGGTAGAATGTATAGAACTAACAAAAATACTATGTAAAACTACATTCTCATAAATAAATAAATTTTGATTCTGATTCTGACGTAGATATCGCGTTCATTTCCCAGGCAAGTCCAATGTTATTGTTTTTAGCGAGTCGTAACCAAATCCTGATTAGTTATCTGTGGTATAACAGCACTAGTCAGATAATATAAAGTAAAAAGCACACGTTTTTAATACTCTGCATTATCAGCCTAAAAACGGTTCAATAAGAGCTACTTTATGAGCAAGTATGTTGAAAAATACATAACGTAACATAAAATAACGCATGCAATCCCGGATAGGTTGGGTTACCTATAATACACCCACATTTTGCCAGTTACGTTTAAGAGTGTTCATCCAAAAAGTTGGTAACGTTGCAAATAGCTGTCAAATATTTAAAATATAATTATGAAATATCGCTACATAATGAATTGCAATTATAACACTGAATTTGAAGTTGTAACCGTTTTAGGTGTAAAAAAACCGGTGTGGTTATTGTATGCCTATTAGGCAGGACACAATGGAACTGTAATTTACCTAACATCTCTCTGTATCACCACAACAAAAAGATTTGATTTGAAAAGACATTTGGAAAGTATCCAAATACTTTTTTACATCTTAAATATTTAACAATATTAATTGTTGTAATTCATAATCAATATTTTAGTTCACTAGTTAGCCATATTTCTTATTTGCATACAATAATATTGCCAAATTAATTAAAAATATTTGACAGCTATATGCGACGTTGCCCACTTTCTGTATAAACGCTCTTAAGTCCCATGTAATAGGGGCGACCCTATCTAAAATATGTTTATTTAATTTATCCAATTTTATTTCTAGCTTTAATGTTTAAGTTACTTATATGTGAAGTACGTCTATCTATAAAGCGTATCAGAGAGATATGTTTTTTTTTTGTAAAAAAGGACAGATAAAAATAGTTGTAACAGGTTTATTTTACAGTATAAACTTGGCTCTGAGCTATGATTACGAATACGCGAACTGCAGCAGCACGATCGCGTATTTCAAGGTAAGAGCCATCAGTTCTATCGCCAGACTATTGATGGCGAATAAGCGGTACACTGACATGGGTTCCACAGTGGTGATGACGCGGATAATGTTCTTGATATAGCATCGAGAGGTCACTGGAAACATAAAAGGCCATTAAAACGGACACGGACAAAAACGGACGTTTCATAAAATCCATTTCATCCATGTATGCTGTCCCAAAAGGTCTTCAACCAAACATTTAGAAATATGAGGAAGAAAGTGGAAAGTTCCTCATCCTCCATAGATCAGCCATGCTATTCTGTAAACATCTCACCGTGAAAACTTGGGTGAAGTGAGCTGTCAATAGTGTCAATCCCTGTGGAATGACAGCTCACTGTGGAGTGAGCTGTCATTCCACAGGGATTGACACTATTGTCACTATTGCTCACTTCACCTAAGTTTTCACGGTGAGATGGTTACAGAATAGCACTGCAGGAGGGTCGTCTGCGGGTGTTGCGTCAGGGGCTACGGCCCGACGGTTGTTGTTTTCAGTGTATATGTTATCGGCAATCTGTATAATTCCAAGTACTTCACGACGCACATCAGAGTATCGCGGAGGAGGTCGAAACACGATTAATGAATATAACCCGTCATGATATGGACACATATCACTTATCATATTGATATTGATGCATGAGAATTTATTTTTTAAATTTTTCTTTTGTTCCTCTCAAATAGAGCACCTGCCATGTAATTTCTTCACCACCCTTGGTTGACTGGTAGAGAATGCCTAAGGCATTAAGTCCGCTTTTGTACTTTTTTTGAGTGTGAAAAGTTTAATAAATAAATAAATATTGAACTATATTTGCAACTGTGTGAACCATATTCCAGCAAAAACAAAAAGTAGTAAAGAAAGGAATTGTCGTCAGGCCTGTACTTTAATCAGAATTTCATTCCCGTAGTCAAAATATGAATCTTACTGATTACCAATCTCATCCAGATCGTCAATATATAAGTTAATGATGTAAGTTTATGATGGTGTATCAGGACCATTTAACGAACTTTGTGATACTCAGAGCACTCAAACCAAAACACTATGTTTAGTTAAAAACTTTTTTGATTGGATTTCGAGATAACAAAAGTTGTTTTATTTGTCCTTCATTTTATACTTTACCTATTCTGCTCGTGTCATTTTATACAATACCGACGCATTGCATACATTGACTAGGTAGGGTATATAATAATATACGATAGATAAAATATTTTATACAATCCCTAGACGAGCTCGGCATTGTATAGAATCACTAGGTATTCTATACAATGCCTGAATTATATGCTTTCCCGGTAACATATATATTTTAATCGCACGGATAACTTTGATAACCCAATGTAGTTCGTCAGTGTAGTTCGTATGAGGCGGTATAGATGTCGCCACAAACATTTGAAACGAATTCCAGGCAGCAGCTCGAGTGGTGGAGGATCGAGTCACAGATAGGTCATCTCGCAATTGACCTCGGAGGAGGTCGTAGCTGCTTAACCGGACTTTCCTGTGGCTGCCTTAAGCTACTAACTTAAAGCTTCCAGCCAGGGCGTAAAATATATACTTATAAACTAGGCCAGCGCTCGCTAAGGGCACCCCCTGTGGGGTACACACCTCGGCTTAGGGCGTCGCTGGGGGGAAGACAGCAAGTTGGGACAGGCTGGATCAAACATATATTATTATTAGTAGTCGGGGAATTTAAAACTACAGGCTCAGCTTCGACGCGGGCTGGCGCATCGTCGAGCAAGGGTCGGGGGGAGCAAGGGTCGGGGGGAAGGAGTCACATAGTATGGGTGGAGACGCCTTAGTACATCTGTGGACTGCTATATAGTCTGATGAGGATTTTTGATCAACACCCTAATTGCGCAACACACGATCAATCATAATTTGATTAATTTTGAAGGATATCGCTAATCCATTACTTCATATGTTGGAAAAAATTGTCTGCTCTGCAACGTAAATAACGCAATGAATGTTGTTGAACTGTCAAAATGAAACGGATTGTTATTGATCGTGTGTTACGCAATTACTGATCACATTAAGTTCCTTCTAGTAAATAGTAGATGCTGTCATTATATGTTATTCCTTGTAAAAATAAGCCACCTTGTCTACTTCTGACCGAATTCGTATAAACGACGATAACCGGGTGGGGTACAAAGTTGGATGATGGTACCCGGTTCCTTACCACCCTTTGTAAAACTCAACCCAGCATCTATGTTTAGCTGCTACTGAATTAGAATTTACAGAATTATGCAGCAACACGACAAGTCGTCGTGAGGCATCGTTGCGGACCGTCTGCCGTCAATGTTGTACGCGTCAAAAGTCGCGCGACAATGAAATTGTGGCGCTGAATTCGCTTTTGTTGCAATGTATGAGTAATTGCGCGAGTTTATTACTGTGGCTGCGTTCGTTCTTGTTTGGAGCCGGGAACCTACATTAGGATATGGTGTAGTCTCTTTATAAAAGACTGATTTTAGGGTAAAAGTTAGCTTTCGTCTGATGGGAGTCTTAGAAAGGCAACTGAGGAGCTCGTGGCAAAGTAATAACAGCCACACGGGGCGATCCATCAGGTTAAGCTACGCTTGCCGGGGTTGGTCCGTGGATGGGTGACCATTTTTACATACCGAGTCTTCTCCGTGCCTCGGAAAGCACGTTAAGCCGTTGGTCCCGGCTGACATTCGTGGATATTTGGCATTCGTTTCGGGTCGTCAGAAGCCCCAAAGTCTGATAACCAGTCTTACCAAGGGGTATTGTAATACCCAGTTACTGGGATGAGGAGGTTGGATAGGCAGTCACTCCATGTAAAATACTGGTATTCAGCTCCAACCGGTTAGATTGGAAGCCGACCCCAATATAGTTGGGAAAAGGCTAGGCAGATTGATGGTTGGAATGCCCATGTAGATCTCATCATGCATCTCATATAAGCTTGTGATTGAGAGTGATGCAAAATTCAAAGCATTAAATTAAAATACAAACCGTTTTCAATTTTCGCCAAAGCTTGTATACAGCTCTCTCTCATTTGAAACAGTTTGTCCTCCAATAAATTTACTAGAAAGCATATCAAGCTTAATCTTGTAATAAATCTGATACTTAGTGGGTCTGGTGCTACTATCAGGTGACTCCATCTGAAATACTATACGGAAAAAAATTAAGGATACATACCTACTGATATAAATATTAGACCTAACTGGATAATCTATTATTCCAGGCTTTTTCAAGTAACTTTAGGAAAATACACTGACCCTAACCTACCAATTTAACCATGGGTCACTCAACTTTCGTTAAACCTGTGTAACACAGGTTAAAGCAATGAAAATAAAACAAAAAGACAACAATCAAATGTTTTGACTGTGAAGGAAGAAGGTCACTTCTATTATCAATCATTTCACACTAAGGGGTCTTTAAGCAACGTTTACAGCTTTGCTTAAGGTTAAGTAATGATAAGCGTAGAGTCTGTTAAACCATACTTTTTGACGTTTGAACATCTCTTAAATTTAAGCAACGTTTAATGAACCCCAAAGGTTAAAAGGCGTATATAGTTTGTTGCGTCTACAAGAGTAAGGTAAAATACGTAAATTTTTGATTTTAAGACGCTTGAAGAGCGATTTCAAAGACTGATTAGCACAAGCAAAACATTTTATTAAAGGATTACAAGTGACCTGCCTGTTTAGCATAATCAGCCTATAATGTTCCCACCGCTGGGACACACGCCTCCTCTTCCTGTGAGGGACTGGGCCGTAATCTGCCACGCGGGCCCAGTGTGGGTTGGTAGATGTCACATATCTTCGAATTTTAGTTCTAGAACATGCCGATTTCCTCACGATGTTTTCCTTCACCGTTTTGCGAGCAGTGGTGATGAAATAATTTACACAAAGTAAAGTGCCTACTTGGGTCCGAACTCACGACGTAACCTACTACGCGTAAGTCGCGGCCGTTACCACTGGGCTATCACTGCTCCTGCCTGTTTAATTATCTCTTTTTTTTCGACTGTTAGTATTTACCTCACATTGGGCGGAAGTGGAAAAGGTAAAAAATATTGTAGTCGATACTCCCGAAGGTGTTAGATGGATACTATGTAGCTCTTACCTGTATTTCCACCGTAGTTATAAGTTTTCTCGCGCCAAGCAGATGGTAAAAGAATAAATGTGTAACTATTAGCAGCATCTGAAAATCAATAAGCGCAATGAGGTTGATTTCTTTTTATATGTTCTTAACAGATTATAATGTTGTTATCATGTATTTCATCTGAACACTTGGTGACTGCAGTAATAAAAAAATGGGGTAAAGCGGAAATAGCCACCTATCATTTAAACATTTTATAGTTGGGATATTCTCAACGGTTCAGAAAATTTCGCGAATTTTATAATTTTCATGAAATTTTACACTTTCACTTGCATGTTCGACCCTTTGAACAAAATTTTCGACGTCTTAGATGCCTTGATAGTGTAGGTACAAGATTATGTTGATATTTACGTTCAGTGTGGCTCTGCAACGCTTCAGATTAAATTTGTAGGTACGTGTCTTTTCTAACTTATAAACTTTAGCGAAACTTACTCGGCAGTACATTTTTTAAATCTGGGCTTGGAAAGTTTCGCTAAAGTTTTTAAATGATAGATTGGCTGACCTCCGCTTTTCCCCATTTGCCTTTGGACCACTACGGTTGAGACACCTGTATTCCATTCCATTTAGCTATTCCAGAAATACGTTTCGTTTTAAAAAGATACGTATACTTTTACTTACATAAATACGAAACACCCTTTCAGTCAACCGGATAGCCTCAACAACACCCTCGAACGCCTGCCATATATTTTGATACATCTGGATATTTAAGAGCATTTGCTGCCATCTTACGTCTGTACCAAAATCTATAATCTTCTTGATAAATGCTAGTCTTTCGTATAAGATCAGCAGTATCGTTAGAAATAAAACAGCTTCAAAATCTTCTACACTAAACAACATTTCTCTTTGTGGTACAATCCATACCACGCTCATTTCGAAGGCGAAAGCATGTAATACCAAATACCAGCCGTGGAATATCATGAGTATAATTACGCTTAAAGTATTAAAGACGTATATTTTTCTATTGTGCCTTCCTTTACCTGTAACTTTTAAGTCTCTGTCTATCCTTTGCAACGTTAGAAACAGCTTTATGATATTGTCTCTGTTAATGAAATTGTTGGTGATAATGATAACACCGTTCAAAACTAGTCCCATGTTAGTTTGAAACATTGTCAAAACTATTTCAAGTTTACTTGTCGTAAAATCTACGCTATCTATGCCCCATTTAAATTTAAAACATGTTGTTATGCAGGTAAATGAAATGAAGAACAAAGAGTATGCAGTTTGGATACACGCCGGCGGAGAGATGGCGTTACACCTTATATTCACTCTCACTGAACTTATAATTGTTTGTATATAAATTAGCGGTTTAAACAATTTTATAAAATTCTCATCTATAATATTTTTATGTAACTCCTCGAGATTAGGTGCCATTATTTAATCGTTGGTCAGTTAATACTGTAGCACTGTCGCTTTTTACATTAATAAATTATTCTAGTCGTTTGTCATTCAATCAGTAAAATGGAAAGCATTTAGCTGAGTAGTTTGGTATTTATTAACATCAGTAATTATAAAACCATTTTCCGGTTATTTGAAATGTTGCCACTAACGTATTCATATGTAGTTATCAGTTGTAAAGACTGTGTCGCGACCATTTCATTACATTTATTATTTGGAATCTTGAATTCCAAATAATAAATGTAATGAAATGATGATGCTTTTCTCTCGATTGCTTTCAGTTCTCTGTCAATAGTCTGGAGTGTGAGGAATAGTTCCACCATAGAATCTCGGTTAATAGTATTTGTTGACTTTAATGATCTTAAGCAGCAATCCTTCGTAGCCAGAAAAACAAAACTGTCTATTTATTTTCGGAAATAAGAGATTTTTATGTTAATTGATTATAATAAACACTATAAACTATATCCAGTTAGTATCCACAACGGCGGCGGTGGAGAAATCAATTTGTTCCTTATGTTCACACTCACAGAACCCAGAATCGTTTGGACAGCGGCGTAGCGTGGGTGTCGGCCGCCCGGGGCGGAAGACAATTTTGCAGCCCTCTTATTTAAGTATTTCAATTTAATGTATACTATACATTACATAGATTCTAGAGAACTTTTCGGCAGGAACAGTCATCATTATTTTGCATTATACAGGTTAGTTTTTTTTTTTTTTAATGTCTATCTATAAGTTTTACAATCACGTTTATTAATACAAAGGTGGCTGGTGTTGCCAGCAGTCGCTACAAAATATCATTCAAAGAAAGGGGATTCCCCGAATTCGCCACAGAATAATAATGAAAAATTGCGTGCTCTTTTCAATCGGTCCGAATTTGTAGTTGCGATAAAAATATGAAATGGTTCAAATATTTTTATTATTTATTGTGAAATTTTGCCGCCCCCTAAAAATTGCCGCCCGGGGCGGGCCGCCCCTTCCGCCCCCACTACGCTACGCCACTGCGTTTGGATGTAGATCAGCGGCTTATGCAGTTTTATGAAATCTTCATAAAAAAAATTGTTTGGACTTCCTATGTCGCACGTCATATTGTACTGAAGTACGTTTTACTTTATAAAATTTACTAAATTATATTATTCTTAGTTGACGTAATTTTACTCTTTTATCAATTAAGTAACAAGAAGAAGTTGAAGAAGTTTGTATTGTAACAGAAATAAGTAGTGTATTTATCCACATAACTTACCTTTGTTTCGTCTAGAAATGTCTCGAGAAATTTAGGTTTCTGAGATAGCTCATAATTTTTATTTCACCACTAAAATTCCGAAACGTATTCGATTTACCGACACTAAATTAAATTATTTGAAAGGTAATAATATATTTCACACTATACACCGGGCATGGCGGCGTACCCGGCGTAGTGGCGTAGTACTTGCAGTACGCGCGGCTTGTCATTGTTCCCACACAGGCTCATCAAGTATGCGCCTCTGAATTTTGAGCGGCGTATTCAAACATGTCCCCGTAAGCCTCTACAGTACGTATTTTATTGGCGCTTCACACGATATTCCTGTAATACATGATTTACACAGAATTGTTTGGGATAGCTGGAAACGAGAAAATACGGCTAATTTCAATTTTGCCAAATAAATTAAATTCGTAGTAATTTTGTAGTAATTTCGGCGATAACACAAAGCTATTGTTTGTCACAACCCTCACTCGAATAAATAAATACTGGGATTATTAGTGAATAAATGGAATATTAATTAATTGTATATTTGGGACTATATAATTATACATACATTGTCCCAAATGTACAATTAATTCATATTCAACAAGTTCTTTGTTTGAGCTAATGACTGACATGGCAATAGGAGTCTTTTTCTGTTTGTTCAGATTACCTATTACTAAATATGTTTTTTGTTGTTGTTTTACTGACTATCCTATCGTATCCTATACTATTAAATGAGCAATATTTGTAATATATATTTGTAATGTAGTTCTCGAAACTACATTACACTAACGATTTCTATGAAAATTGTAATATAGGGGTTGAAGAGGGCGAAGAATCGATCTAGCTAGGTCTCATTTCTGGGAAAATTCGTTTTCTCTATTTTCATCCGAGCAGAACTCGGTCGACAATACTAATTTTGATCAGCGTGGAAGTTCATAAAATTTTGTTCTTTTAATTTTCGTGCTTCCTATATGTTCGGAAATGAGCCCATTTACTTCGAAAACGCCAGAAGACAAAAAAAAGAAACATCTTATTGGTATTATTTTGATGACGTGCAGCATAAAAAATATCCAACATAAAACGTTGCAACTTTTTGCCGTATCGAAAAACTAAGCACTAAGTTCTCGTGACTTTTCCATTTACGAGAGCGACTAGAATCGTATTTTAAAATATAATACGCTTTTATTTTGGAAAATTCCGGGAGTGGCTCTGGGGAGAGAAAGCTAATTTCAATTTCATTTAGTTCTGGCGCGTTTCCATGTGCCGACCAGAGAGTATGGTTCGCCTGTACCGCAGACCGGATCTTTTCTTAACCACAATATTATACTGTTGGCAAGCTACTTTCTTGATTGTTTACATAATATTAGTTGTGAGTATTTGAAGCTGAAACTGATTAAATAAGGCCCTCTGTGAATCATGCATTTATCTGAAATCAACATATTTAAAGAAATAGGTTTCTAAACACATTGTGGAAATAAAAAGACCTCCAACAGTGGCGATGCTCCAGCGCAGCTTGTGCAGTCAGCCCCACTTCCACCTTACTCACCACGGCGTGAGCTTACATAGAATGACTTTGAAAACAACCCACAAAAAAGGGGGTGTTCTACCTATCAAATATAATCAACTTTCATTAAGGGAAGAGTCGAATTTCGACCATCTTATACAATATGGTTCAATTGGGTATGTACCTTTATATGGGAAAGTCATTCTTTGATAGTTGTATGAAATGGCCATAATACGGAAAATTGACATTAATACAATGAAGACGTGTATATTGCAGACCGGAAACTATACTTTACCTTAGCACCAAAATATCAATGTCCCAGGTATAGTTTTCAAAATAAGCACGCTCTATAGAAAGGCGTATCTAATCTATGGTGGTGAGTGCAGCTCCACGGAGCCCTTGGGAGCATTTGGGTACCGTAGGCAGATTACACCCTGTCTGAGCCCCAATACGCAATTTCATTGCAAGAGGATTTCGCATTTTTATCGGCGAATCTATCCGGTGTCTTTGCTATTAGAGTGCTCTCGCTTGAGACGGTTTTAAGGTCTTTATTGTTTGTTAATGTAAGGGGTTGTGTTGTGTTTGTATGATGAAGTAATCGGTATTTTATCATGTTTCAGAGAACTCAATACACTGTCTTCATTCACTGTGTACTTCAAGAGTTCATCAGACGACGGGGTAATCTGTACCCTAATTGTGTAATACACGCTCAATCAAAATCTGAATCGTTTTGAAATAGATTGCTAATCTAATGCTTCATATGTTCGTAAAAAAAATCTGCTCGACAACGTAAATAACGCAATGAATGTTGTTGAACTGTCAAAATGAAACAGATTAGTGGTAATCGCTTACGAAAATATGTTACGTAATTAGATAGCTGGTTGCTTTTATTGTTTGTGGTCAAACTGCCATAATGATATAGGATGAGACATGAAAAACGGCAAACAAAACCGAGTAAACAAGTATCAAATAAATAAAACGTATTTTTGTTTCAACCCCAAAAATAAACCGTATATCTTAATCCTCCCTATCAAGCAGCACAAAGTAATAAAGACTGACAAATAAAGTACATAAATTACTTCTAAACTAAGGTTCTAACTTTATCCTTCTGTACGTCTGAGTGACGTGGAGACAATTTAAATCGTGGTACATTCCGTGCCAAGATATCAAACCGCCCTTACGGTAGATGATTCATACTATTCGCCTTCAAGTCTTGATTATCCCAGTGATATTGTAAGGGAGCGAGCACACGAGACAGACGGCTATATTGTACTGGTTTATTTTCGTAAGTAGATGTCGGGTGTATTTTCTTGGAATGACATGCACTTGAAGAGAATGACTTGTAATATACAAGGAGAGTTTGTATAACTTTAAACTTATTAGAAGTTGACTTTGAACTTTGCAATTTATGTCATCATTGCGTTATGGTTGAGAACCTGGTTGACCGAGCTCTGCTCTGGTGAAAATAGAGAATGCTCATTTAACAGTAGAAGTTCATACTAATTCCATGTATTATACATAATTCCATGCTACCATGACAGTACATACTAATTCCATGCTACCATGACTGACAAATTCCATGCTGCCTTGTCATTATTTTAAGGTAGCCATCTTGTTCTAAACTTTGGGCGACCGAGCTCTGCTCGAGTGATAATACGGCGAAAACGAACTTACCCCAGATATGAGACCTAGCTAGATCGATTTTTTTCCCCCATAAACCCCTATATTGCAATTTTAATCGAAATCGTTAGATTTGTTTACGAGAACGTGATTACAAATACAAATATTGCTCGTTTAATAGTATAGGATACTAACCTATATTGTCCCACTGCAGGGCAAATGCCTCTTCTCATACAGTATGAGCGTTAATTACAACACTATATTACGTGCGTATGTTGAATTCATAAAATGTCCCCCTTCCAATATTCTTTTTTACCGTTTGTTGTCAAAAAGAACTTAAAGTGTGACCTAAGCATTTCTTGCTTGGCCCACGAAGCATATCATCAGAAGCCAATTATGTCAGGATTCAAAGTGGCGTAATTACAGGACCTTCTACAGAATAGAAGGGTGCATATGAAAAACTCGAGTGGAGCTGTTATTACGAAATGACGTGTTAAATGAAAACACGTCTTATTTGCATAATAAGGAGCCCGACAGCTCCCCTAGGAAATAATGACAAGGAAGTTTTGAGAACGCAATGGGCGAGAAATGAAAAGCTACGCTGAAGAAAAAACAACATACCTACCTACAATGTTGTATGTAGGTCCTTTTATACCACTAACATAAAATAATAAAGTAAAAGATGAAATGACAAAATAATCAATTAATGTAAAACTACCGCATTTTTCATCAGTTTTAATTACATACACCCTTATTTGACAAGTCTTACAGTGTAGTCTTATTGCAGCTAGCTCAATTTAAATTAACCATAATAATATCACAATTTAATATTCACCACGTCGCTTTGATCCAACTATTGAATCACAAACAGTGTGCAAGCCTCCCACTCAAAACCACCTCGTTAGAACTTGATTAGAGAGGCCACAATGCGATAACAAGCCGGGGCTTACAAGCCAAAACTTCTGATTATCTCGTTTATGGGTTCTGCAACTTTTTAAAGAAATGTCTTCGCGAATTAGCTGTATATCAGGAAATAATGCCGCGGGGCGAGGGCGGGGGCGCGGGGCCGCGGCGTCTGGGGGAACAAATTGACAATTTATACCGTATTAACAGACTGTTGCTTGGAATTGCTTGTGTTTGAGTGGACGGGTTTTTAAAGCGATAGGGTGAGCAGTCTTGTCTTGTATGTTGGTATCGTATGAAGTGTGTTAGTCACACACTCATGAATTTATGTGTAGACGAGCGGTAATTTGACTAGCTAATAGAGACAATCAAATCATATTTGCGGGGCCAACATGCCCAGACATTGCACAAAACAGAGAGATTTGTAAGGAAAAAGGGGAGGCCTTTGCCCAGCACACATGTGGGACACATTAAAGTAAAAAAATAACGAACCCTGCTTGACACTTGTGATAAAGCTAGAATGCACTTGAATTGAGTAAAACATCTGGCATCTGATGCTGGTTACCTGGTGTGTAATTTATGTAAGGGAAGATATCACCATGAGTGCTTAAACATAACTCTGCAACATTTCTCAGCTCTGACGCATGAGTTCAAGACTGCCTGGAAATGCCCCCCGTGTTGTAATGTTACTCGTCGCACTCGCCCTAACTTGGACACGCCCGTTCGTTCCACGCAGCTTCCGACATATGAAGACAATACAATGAATATGTCTTGCGAGAACATGGAACAGCCGCAAACTCCGTTGACGTATACATCACTTGCTGCAAGAGTCAACAATAACTCCACATCGGTCCTTGTAGACAACCAAATCCAGTCTTTCTCTCAAGAATTGAACAGAACATTACAAGGATGGCGTTCTGACATCGATCGCACTATGGCGTCGTTCAAGGAAGATATTAAAAACACTTTGCAGGATTGGCGAAGAGAGATGGAAGCGAGCATGCTCAGTTACCACGAAAGTGTTAAAAGCAGTTTGTCGGATATGAAGCAGGAGTTGGGCACTGTTCGCGCGGCCCAAGCTGACCTTAATAAGGTAGTGAAGGAAATGAGCGATGAGATGTCCTGTGTCAAACATTCACTCCAATTCCACGCAGACGAACAGATTGACCTCAAAACACGTGTGGAAAGCATCGCACGTCAGCAGACGGAACAATCAGTCACCTCGATTACCTATTTAGAATATAAAATAGAAGCGCTTGAACAGCAGGCAAGGCAATGTAACCTTGAGATTTGCAACGTACCTGACAAACGTGGTGAAAACCTGTTGCAGATGTTGGGATAAATTGGAGATGCCATTAGCTTCCCCATTCCTTTAAAGGACGTAATCTCTATTCACAGAGTGCCTCACTCCCACCAGCAGACCAACAGGCCTAGGAACATTATTGTGAAATTCTCTACGCGCATATTGCGCGATAATGTTCTTAGCGCGTTTCGGAAGGCTAAGTCACTGAAATCTGATCAAGTAGGTATTCCCGGGTCTTCAACCAATATCTACATTAATGAGCATTTGACTTTGAAAAATAAAATTTTATTTCGTAAATGTAAGGAAGCTGCTAAACTTCACCAGTATAACTATGTTTGGATTAAGAATTGCAGTATTCTTGTTCGTAAAAAAGATGGCGATGCTGCTTTCGCTATTAGATCTGAAGCAGATATTGGTAAAATTAAGAGCGGCGTTACTAGTCATGATAATGGCGTCTTTAATAAGACCAATGCTCAGTAATCGTTGTGCTTGTATCTTTTTACTAAATTGTGCCTACTATAGGTTTGTGTTTGTTGTCTTTTGTTTGCTGTTTAAATTCTTATCTGTATTCAACAAGATTGATTGTAGTTATAAAATGTATAAAAATTATAAAATGTATACTATGTTCAATTGTGTTTATCGTGTTATATATCAACTAAAACTGATTTTTCATCAGAGGTATCTAATTAATTTATCTACAACATTCAAAATTATTACTATTAATAAATATGTGCTGTCTATTTGATCGAGTGTTGTGATCTGTGCGACCTCCTAATCTTATACCCTATTATATCTATTTCATTTATTTTGTCTACAATGTTTTACTTGCTTCTTGAACACGCTCTCATCATAAATACTCATTTATATTTAAATATTATTAATGTCGAATAAAAATATCACAATATATTACCAAAATTGCAGGGGTATTCGCACAAAATTACACCAGTTACTCACGAACATACTTATGAATACATACGAAATTATAATATTAACTGAGACATGGCTTACACCTGAAATTTATGACAGCGAGTTCATTGATCAGCGCTATAGCGTGTATCGCTGCGATCGCGATCGTGCTGCCACCAATAAACAAGACGGCGGAGGTGTTTTGGTTGCGGTTTTACGCACTTTAAAACCTTCTGAACTAGGTCTCTCATTAACTCATTATAGAGATCTCTCACACAATCATATCGAACACATTATGGTTGAGTTGCCCAGCACTGTTAATAGTAAACGACACATTGTGAGTGCTGCCTATATACCACCTAAGACGTCCACTCTTGTATATGATAGACATTTTGAAGTGCTGCAGGAAGTATTGGGCCACCCTAGTGTTGATTGCTTCTATATTATAGGTGACTATAATCTGCCTGAAGCAAATTGGCTAGCATCCTCTGCAACAAACACCTCACAAATTGCTTCATTACATTCTGGAGCCCCTTTGGCCTGCGTAAATCTATACAATCTCATTTCCCTTCTTGGTGCTTCACAATTTAACAATGTATTGAATGACAAAGGTAAAATACTTGATCTGACCATATCCAACAACCCCTGTAAAGTTTCCCATATCTCAACTACGTTGCTACCAATTGACATCTACCATCCTGCCCTGACATGTGAGACCTGTTTAAATGTTAAAATCACCCCTATGACTAAGACTCCTCTTCACAAATATAATTTTCATAAATCTAACTTTGACAACATTAATTATAACATACAGCAACTGAACTGGTTAAAACTGCTTGGCCCTTTGAATTCTGAAGAAGCTCTAGTTAAGTTCTACAACGAGTTAGATAGTATTATTCAACAAGATACCCCACTGGCTCGACCTAGGTCAGTTAGCTATCCCGTTTGGTTCTCTCGTACTCTCATAACCATCTCCAAGAAGAAACAAAGGGCATGGGTTAAGTGGAAGAAATATAAGAACATTTCTGATTATGAATCTTTTGCCAACTATAGACAACAGTTTAAGGATTTATGTCTAAAGTCATTTAATTCGTACATCGGGTCAGTGGAGGATAATTTGAATAATAATATGAAACACTTCTGGACATACGTTTCAAATCGAAAAGACAAACCTGGAATTCCAGCTAAGCTTCAATACAAGAATGTTGATACAAATGATCCAAATATGGTTTGTAACATGTTCTCTGACTTTTTCAACTCGGTATATGAACCTGCATGTCCTTCATTGTCACAATGGAAACCTCCACATGACAATTATGCACCACATGATGTCTCTATTTGCGACCTTTCTTTTAGTGAAGAAAAGATATTGAAGGAGCTTAAATCCTTAGATCCAGCGAAAGGCCCCGGACCTGACGGAATTACACCTTACTTCCTTAGGAATACTGCAACTTCCATCTGCAAGCCTCTATTTCTTATGTATAATAAATGTATATCTGAGGGAGTTGTACCTAAATTGTGGAAGCATGCGTATATTGTGCCTGTACATAAAAGTGGTTCTAGACGCAACGTAGAACACTATCGTCCCATATCTATCCTATCTGCTTTGTCAAAACTCTTTGAGAGGTTAGTGCATAACGAGATTTATCCTGTACTCCACAATATTATAATACAACAACAGCACGGTTTTGTCAAACGGCGGTCAACAAATACTAATCTCTTACTGTTTACAAGCTTTCTCTTTGATAGTGTTGATAGCCGCGTACAAGTGGATGCAGTGTATACCGACTTCTGCAAGGCTTTTGACAAGGTAGACCATGAAATACTGCTTAACAAAATTGCGTTCAACGGAATCCGCGGCAATCTTCTAAGGTGGTTTATTTCTTATATTACTAATCGCAGTCAGAAGGTTGTTATCAATGGTCATCAATCTAACATCGCACAGATGACCTCTGGTGTTCCTCAAGGCTCAATACTTGGCCCTCTTTTGTTTGTTTTGTACATTAATGATATCAGTCAATGTTTTCATAATACCAAGTTCCTTTTATATGCCGACGATCTCAAAGTGTACAGAACCATTCGGCATATAAATGATTGCCTTCTGCTGCAACAAGATTTAGACCGATTATCATCTTACTGCCAGAAAAATAAGCTGCAACTAAGTTTACCGAAATGTAGCTTCATAAATTTCATTAAAAACAAAACAATTATAAAACACACATACACACTGTGCGATGCCCCCCTGCTTAAAGTGGACTCTATTCGTGATCTCGGTATCATCCTTGATTCCATGCTTTGCTTAGACTTACATATTAGAAAAATTGTCAGTAAAGCGTATCAACTATACGGATTTGTAATGCGTTCTACAATAGATTTTAAAAAGACTTCCTCTTACATTTGTTTATATAAATCCCTAGTACGCTCTCAACTGGAATACGCCGTGTCCGTCTGGAGTCCTTACTACAAAAAGTATATTGAAATGATTGAGCGTGTTCAATATAAATTTCTACGTACCATGCATTATAGATGCTATGGGTATTATTTATCATATTCAGATTTACTAACTAAGTACAAGCTTGCAACACTCGAAAATAGACGTAAATACCTAGAAGCTATGAATCTTTATAATATTGTAAGGAATCAATTTGACTGCATTGCATTGTCTAACATGCTATGTTATGCAGTTCCTAGGACAGTCCATAGGCGAGAGGTGCGCGTAGGCAGACTATTTTCAGTGGGCTCTTGTAAGTCCAACTCTGGTCTGCGTTCACCTGTTCGCCGAATGGTAGACTCCTACAATAGGACTTTTGAACATATAGACATTTTTGTAACTGCTGCCTATAGGTTCAAAAGTCTTATACTTAAGGAGCTCTCCTGAATAGTTTGATAGTTTATTGTACTTCTTTTTTTCTCTTCATTCTACTTCGTTGGCCTATTCTATCTTCTTATAATTTAATTTAAACTCGATAGTTAAGTATAACTTATCATTATAGATCTGTATTGTGTAACCTAGTGATTATTTTATTGTTTTTATCCCACAGCTAATCTGTGAACAGCGTTGTGGGCTGCAATATTGTCATAAGTTTTGTATATTCTTTTATTCTATGTTTTATATTGTAGCTGTTAGTTGTTCCTATTGAATAAAATAAAATAAAATAAAACATATGTCAATCGAAGAATTGACATTTATGTTTAACTCAATTCACGACGTCCACGTAATGGTGAGGAGAAAAACGGCGTCGCTACGAGAGAGAACGCGGTCAAGTCCCAACAGCATTCTGAGGATGTTAGTGGACAAATGTAACTCACCGATAATGAATCACTTCATGCAGGTGTTGGTTAGGCAGGAGTGATTCAATACATTCGGCGAATGTATTCAGGGTGGCAGGGACATCGCCGCGAAATCTGTTACCCCAAGATTCAGTACATGATTCGGTTATTTACAAAAAAATCTGGTGTTCCATACATTTTGACCGCGTAGGTATTGCACTTTTCTATGAAACAGCAGATTTTTTTTAATAACTGACAAAAAATGTCAACGCAGGCGGTTCAGAATTATGTACTGAATCCATGGTAACAGTTTTCACGTCGATGTGGATGCCACCCTGAATAAATATGTATTGTTTTTTCAGTGAGTTTGTTTTAGTATTTACTTAGTTATAATTGTAACACACTAACATAACTTAGCTTTAAAGTTTTCTTTTTGTACCTTACCAACTAACATATTACGGACACTGTTGTCTAAGTAATAAATTAATTTAATTTAATTCCAGCAACCAAGAATTTATCCCTACACATAAAACACACAACCACTACCATTCCCCCATTACATAGACCACCGAGCAAGTGCGAAGTTTAAGTTGAAGTTGAACTAGTTGAAAATTGGCATATTACCCGACAATGGCTATGCAATCGCAAATGCATTAGTCGAAGAGTGCTGGAGTCACCCGGCTTCTAGTCCTCGGCTGACCGTATGCAAACCTACTCGGTAATCGAACCGACGTACCGTCTCAAGTGATTCTATATACTGCCTCCATATACTCGAAGAGGAATTGCTTGAGATCTATTTTAGTTTTCGAATTTCTTTAGTCAAATTATTGATATTTTTTTTTACCATTTCTTATTTTCGCCTAATGTCACTATTCACTTAAAGAGTCTAGTCAGGTTGGAGTCGATAAAGGGTGAATTTTACAAGAATAGGTAAAACTGTAAAGGCTTTTACAAACAGGCGCGACACGCGACGCGACACAAAGACACCGCACGTCGCGCGCCGAGCGGTGTCTTTGAGTCGCGTCGCGTGTCGCGCCTGTTCGTAGGAGCCTTAAGACATTCTATGTAACGAATTAAGGCTTGTGCAGACCAGGGCGACTTGTCGCGCTACGCGATATTGCGATATTTTATCCGTAGAACAATTTCTATGAAAACGCGCGCGACACTTCACACAGGAGCGACCTGTAGCGCCGCGACACAGATATATCGCGTCACGTGATGCGAAACCCGAATAGTACAGCGGCATCAACAAAGGAGCATATTTCTTTGTTATTGTCGCGCTGCAAATCGCCGCAATATCGCGTAGCGGGCGCTACGCCACACCAAGAGAGTATAAATGGCGGTGCATTCCGAGCTGAGTTCAGTAGTAGACGATCTTTGTCATAGGACGGAGGCAGGTCTGTGCGTGTTTGCTGAGCGTGGGTCCTAGGTTCGATTCCCCGGTCGGTCAACATAACCCAACCTAACCGAGGTACCTAAACTTGCCCACGCGAGCACGAACGGTGATGCTTTACATCCGTGCTAACCGAGGGCTTAGTTTTATTTAACGTTTTATTCCAAAAGGTAATAACAGCCGCACGGGTCGATCAATCGTACCTACTTCGCTTGGTCCGTGGATGAGTGACATCTTTATATAGGTAGGTACCGAGACTCCTCCGTGCCTCGTGGTCCTGTTGTCATTCGTGGATCTTTGTCAGTCGTTACGGGTCGTCAGAAGCCCGAAAGTGACCACCAGTCTTACTAAGGGGTATCGTATTACCCAGTTACTGGGTTGTAGAGGTCAGATAGGCAGTCGCTTCATGTAAAATACTGGTATTCAGCTGCATCCGGTAAGACTGGATACCGACCCCAACACAATTGGGAAAAGGCTAGGCAGACTGACAGACTTGTAGGCTATACATACATATTACATACATACATATTACATACAACACAAATACATACATATACACACAACAGTAATAAAATAATTTCATAATTAAATATCCACAACCGTGTGAACACTGCCTAATCAATTCACTTGTCTGTACACCGCCTTACTGCCTACCTACCGCTCGACCGCGCGCTACGGCCCACAGTGGTCTGAAAATCAAGCTCCATACTCATAGAAACTTAATGTCAGAAATTAATAAATAAAAATATGTTTTGTGTTTAGTATACCTCCCTATGTTTTACTAATATAGTATGAAGGGTATGAGTAGCTCCATGCGTGAGAAAAAAAATATTTTAATTTTTTTTGTATGGAATGAAACACTTAAAGTGCTTTTTTTCAAAACTGAATAGAACTGATAGGCTGGTATTCACATGAGCTATTGCACCATACACGGCGATCAAGATGACATACAATTCTTGTGCCTTTCGGTGCCGCTTTGCATGTAGCAAGCTTTGGAAATTTTGAATTTACAGTTGGTGATCTTTCAAATCTTTGATGGTATTTTGTGAAGTTACATATTGCTTTGAATATGAAAATTGTATGTAAACTAATACTCATGCAAGAAGAGACAAACATACACACACACACACCCTCACACACTCACAAACTTTCGCCTTTATAATCTTAGTGTGATTATAAAGGTGAAACTTTGTGTGTGTGTGTGTGTATGTTTGTCTCTTCTTCACGCTCAAACAGCTGAACGGATTTGGATGAAATTTAGCACACATAATAGTTTATAACCGGGAATAACACATAGGTTACTATTTATCTCGATATTCCCACGGAATCGAGACTTATGCGGGTGAAACCGCGGGGTGCAGCTAGTAAGGAATAAATATGTACTAAGGATATTTTTATTTTTAAATATATGGTTAAAAGTGAAGAAAGATAAAAACATGTATTAAATAGTTAATGTATAATACGTTTGGGGGAGCTGTTAATGAAATAGTTAATACTAATACATTACAACAAAAATTATGTGCAAGAAAGGCAATAACAATAAAAGTAACGTCAAAATTGTCAATTTAAGACTACAACAACTATTTACAGCTCCTATAACTATGATATATTAAATATTACTGTTTAATTATATTACTAATTAATTATATTAATTAATTTAATTATATTCTTATTATTATTTTATTATAATTATTTGCTATAACTACTTATACAAAAACGATTAGCAGAGAGTATCTTTGCTGTCGTCAGTCCTCTAAATCCGAGTCCAGCATTGACGCGTTAATATCAATAAATTCAACATTCTCTTTGTCTAGATCTGCATCGTCACCAATAAGAAGAGATTTCATATCATCAGTAATAGGTGTATTTACTGATTTTCTCAGCACAGGTCTTATGCTGGACAGGTAGGGATCTGACGAGACAAGGAGACCATTGAAAATGTCTTCGTTTGTCGCTTTTCGACAAAATTTGCGCGAATGCTGTTCTCGGATTTTCTTGAAGTCTTTGTTTCTGGCTTCCGATGCCTCTTCAGATAATTTGCCAATGGGCATAATATTGAAGTGTTTAATAACTTCAGCACCGTGCAGTAAAAGTTTGTGGACACTCGAAGGCATGTAATACCAGCCATAGAGCTCCACATATAATTCTGCTGTTTGGCGCGCAAAGTTTTTAAACGCCTCAACATTTATGGGCTCCCCACAGGCCATCACACGCAAAAGTGTTGCAAATCTTTGGATCAAACTAGGATCCAAGCCTGTAATAGCTGCAGTATTGGCAGGATTACCAAAAAATTTCCTCGCTGTGTTTCCATCGTTTGTGGTTCCGGAACCTGAAAATTATAAATGAATCAAAACTAATCCACAACTTTGTAAAGAATAAATAGAACTAACGTTATTTGAAAAAATAAGATTTAAGAACAACGACTGTTATCATAACTCACCTTGTTTAACGATGTCTACTAGGAGGCCCATTTCATCACGAAACTTCTGCTGTATAGTTTTTTTTCTACTCTTCAATGACTCTTTGCTGTCTGCATCTCTGGCTTGCCATGTTTTGAAGTCTAGTCTATACGAAATATGGAGTAGGCACTCCATACATCTAATCCAAGCATGAAGTGTAGACAAACCATACTGATATATATCTGTTGAAACAGGTTTTCTGGAAAGAAAGTGAATTAATTAATAAAAAGATACACAGCATTACGGTAATCTGAAATATAACAAATTATTCAAAACTTACTCTGAGATCTTCTCTAACTTATTCATTTCCGAAGGGGTAGCTTTACAGATGTCACAAGTCTGCGTTGAAGTATTTGACAGTTGCGAAGTGATTTTACCATCTATCATGGTCATAAGCATTGAGTGCTTAACAGTATGAATTCCCATAATAGACGGCTCCAGTGCTGCAATCTCAGCTTCAATCAAAGCCTGTTCTTCCTTAATATTTAATTTGTTTTCATTTGCAAATTTAAAATAGAGCGGTCTGCAGAACATTGTGGAAGATGGCTTTGGATTCTCCCATAGCTTTTCTTCACCACAAACTAAGCGCAGAGGCACAAAAGAACACATAAAATTGCTTGAATCATCTTCACCCGCCATAGTTTGTTTGTACAAACTTTGCCCTGAAGCACCGTCAAAGCCCCACTTGCATATCAATGTTAGCTCTTTGCCATCTAGCGAAGATTCCAAACGTAGGAATTTCCCAAATCTAGCAACAGTTTTGTCCAAAATCGCTTGAAGCTTTACTTTTACCCCTCTTTCGGTAATTTCTATGGTGTCTTTTGGTGGGTAACAGTCCTTTTTCGCCTCTAAGATAGCAGAATATGAAGGATATAGTAGTATTCCTTCTTCTTTTGCACAAGCTCTTAATATTGTATACTGCCATTTTGAAAGCTTCAATGAAGTCAGAATTCCTAAAGCTTTATCAGCGGAATATATGGGCATAGCTTTCTTGGACTTCAACAATTCCTTTATCTTTGTAGCCTCTTCGGGATGCTCTGTGATCAATTTTATTATATCTGCTACATTTTTGTTATCTGCACTTAAACCAGTTGCATAAGCAAGGCTTTCAGTGCTATGCGTGAGGAGCTCTTTCACTCTTCTTCTCTTCTGTAGCGGGCTTAGCTCCGAGAACACTTTTCTTGGACTCACAACAGTTGATGTTCCAACACTGTACGTCTCCGGTTTGTATGATGTTGATGCACCCTCATTTACACCGAAGTCAAAACTGGAACATGGTTGCTGCTCTTCTAACATTAAACAAGGTGTCATCTTGTCCTTCATGAACTCAGGCCATTTTATGTCTTCTTGCAGCCATGTCTCATACTTTTTTATGAAAGTATGTCTCGTGCGATTACACGAGATCCATTTGTTCCTCAACGAACACACACGAGTCTGACAGAATTGTTTCAATTCTTTATTTTCGATTTCTGACAAATCAACGGCATTGACAAAAACTTCATATAATACACTGGGCTGTGAGAAACAGCTATTGTTAGCCACAAACATAAAAATATCCAAATTGGTACTAAAAGCTTCCATCATAACACGAAAACAAATCGAACGTAATAAGTATAGTAAAGCACAAGTGCAAAGAGCTACTGAGTGAAGTTAGTTTAAATGTCCTATTTATATTATAACTACCCTCATTAACACTCGCTGTCCCATAATGCTTATTAAATTAAAATTCAACAATAATGACGGTGAATAACAAATGAGTTATTTCGTGAAATTAATTTTGTAGTAAAATGTAAATAATCTACATCGTTTTCTAATATTTTCATTATAAAAGTCATTAGCAGGTTATTAACTAACGACAATATCAGTTATGTGGTTGGTTACTTCATTTAATTATATACCTGTGTGTTGTTAAATATATTACCTATGTGTTATTCCCGGTTATAAACTATTATGTGTGCTAAATTTCATCCAAATCCGTTCAGCTGTTTGAGCGTGAAGAAGAGACAAACATACACACACACACACAAAGTTTCGCCTTTATAATCACACTAAGATTATAAAGGCGAAAGTTTGTGAGTGTGTGAGGGTGTGTGTGTGTGTATGTTTGTCTCTTCTTGCATGAGTATTAGTTTACATACTATTTTCATATTCAAAGCAATATGTAGCTTCACAAAATACCATCAAAGATTTGAAAGATCACCGACTGTAAATTCAAAATTTCCAAAGCTTGCTACATGCAAAGCGGCACCGAAAGGCTCAAGAATTGTATGTCATCTTGATCGCCGTGTATGGTGCAATAGCTCATGTGAATACTAGCCCATCAGTTCTATTCAGTTTTGAAAAAAAGCACTTTAAGTGTTTTATTCCATACAAAAAAAAAGAAAAAAATTTTTTTCTCACGCTTGGAGCTACTCATACCCTTCATACTATATTAGTAAAACAAAGGGAGGTATATTAAACACAAAACATATTTTTATTTATTAATTTCTGACGTTAAGTTTCTATGAGTATGGAGCTTGATTTTCAGACCACTGTGCGGCCAGCGGAGCCCTACGCCCGCGCTGTGCCGCACGCCGTTAAATACCTACGACACGACCGCGAGGCGAATTCGTGGAACACCCGACGATCGGACCGCCGCGCGCCGCCCGCGCCACTGCTCTCCCGCGCATGGCCGCGCCCCTGGCCCTCGGACGCCCTCGCCAGTCCGCTACAAACATCTACGGCGAATGCATGTCTTTTCGCGACTCGCGCCGCGCATTATTGTTATTAGTTTTATGATTTATTTGTATGTTAATAAACATTTAATATCAATGCTAAAGTAGTGTTAAATTAATAGGTCGTTAACCTACCCTAACACACTACAGACTATTCCAAAGTGAAATAAAATCATAAGCAAAATAGTAAGTCATTGCAATGTGACTCTTTTCTCATTGTTTTAAGGTATAAATCAGGATGATTGACTACCTTTACAAAAAAAATAATCATTTCTCTATTTCCAACTAAAAAACTCCTCGCAAATATCAATTATTCTAATTTATACCTTATCGCAATTATATAAGAATTACATTGCACTGACTTACTAATGGTTTTGGCGGCACGCGTCGGTGCGGTCAAAGGAATGAGTAGCTTTTGTCAGCCGCGCCGCACTTGCCACCACCTAGGTACCAGGTACCTATATTATTCGCGGATTTTGACATTATGTTTCTATCTAGCTGGCACACCTGAGCCACACACAGCAACGAAACCGATGTAGACTGTTAGCTTATTGAATGTACATGTCTAATCCTCACATCAAATAAAAAACCAAGACAGAGCGCTGCCAACAATGAAGTGAACAGCACGGCAGTACGGCACAGGTTGTAAATATGTGCGTGTGGCATGCTTCACTGTATTGTTCGCAGCGCTCTGTCTTGGTTTTTTATTTGGTCTGAGGTCTAATCTTACGAAAACATTCAATGTACACATGGCTACACAGCCGAACAACTTTCACGATGGGACCAACGTTGAAATCGCGAAAAAAAAATCAGCTGTTTCCTACATTTTGACGAGCTATGCGAACATAAATGTAGGGAACAGCTGATTTTTTTTTCGCGATGAGTACAATGACCCCTTAACAGGTGTCGCATGAATTCAAATTCACATTGTATATACGGGATCGAGACTTATGCGGGTGAAACCGCGGGGCGCAGCTAAGTACTTATAATTGAATCACTCATTATCATTAGAATTAAGTTATCATCGAGCATTTCTTAAACATCAGAGTATTTCTTAAACATCACGCCTGTCATCCCAAAGGATTAGGCAGAGGTGTAGGTACATACGGCTACACATGACATCAAGCTTTACATTTCCAGTTTATGCTGATCTCGCATTGTATAGGATTTCCGTACAATGCGAGGTCTGTATAAACTGGACATGTATAGCTTGATGTGTACCTACCTATAGTACACCCATATTTCACCAGTTATGCGTATTTATTCATCTGTGGTACCTACCTATTATACTTATTGAACACAATTTTATTAGAGAAGAATTCTCGGATCGGTAGGTACTTACGGAATTAGTTTGGCAAGTAAATTAAAAGTAAGTAGGTACCTAGGTTAGTTCCAATATACCTACCCAAGCGTACTATACTCCATTTGAAATAAGATTAGACATTTAAGAGGCTTACAACAGCTAAAGCGCGGTCACTGTCGGATTGCATAGAAATGAAAGAGAAGCGCGATGACACGACGCAGGTAATTTATTGCAAAATATGAAGCAGTTAGCGATTTACAGAAAATCTATTGATTGGACTGGAAAATTAAAACACTATTATGCTAATAAGTAGCTTGTAGAATAATCTGACAAAAAATCAGAATGATTGCATGTAAATTAATATGATTTTTAATCGTTAAAAGAAATTTTTAGAGGTATCTTCATGATTTTTTTCTATCGTATCAAATTAGTTGTATTATGTTTTCAACACACTATCATACTAGCATATATCCTGAAGAATATCATATATTTTTCTGATTTTGTTTACTGCAGTGGATCATATTCTTTTAGGCATTATAAAACTTGCGTTTAGTCACGTTGAGGCCCTGTAAACCTTTTATACAGTCCGTTTAACCGATTTTCACTTCTATTGCGTTGATGGCATGACAAACGGCAGCTGCAGTAAGCAGTTGGTATTGTAACCACTGTTTTGCTTTTGAGGCCATCCTTATTCCTACGGAATAGAAGTCAGAATCGGTTGAACAGACCGTAAAAAAGTTTTTTTTTAATGTCTAATCTTATTTCAAATGGTGTATATGTTGTCAAATTTACGGGTGTGTAAATTAAGATTTCAAAATGATGAATGATTCAACTACGTAAGCTCCTACCTACTCATAAAAATGCCATAAAAACGTGTTGCAGCCGAAAGTACACTTTACATGTAGAAATTGTAATTTTTCCGAAATCACATAAATTGGAAACTAAATTTAAAAAATCTTGACTTTTAATTAAATTCTCCGTAAAAGCACGACCGAATTCGTAGTTTCGTCATTCATGCTTGCGTGGTCAAGCTTGATACCTACTTAGGTTAGGTTGGGTTGTGTTGACCGACCGGGGAATCGAACCTAGGACCTACGCTCAGCAAACACGCACAGACCTGCCTCCATCCTATGACGAAGATCGTCTACTACTGAACTCAGCTCGGAATGCACCGCCATTTATACTCGGCTGTCGCGGCGATATCGACGCGATATCGCCGCTACAGCCGACAAAGGAATATAGAATATTGCTTTGTCGGCTGTAGCGGCGATATCGCGTCGATATCGCCGCGACAGCCGAGTATAAATGGCGGTGCATTCCGAGCTGAGTTCAGTAGTAGACGATCTTCGTCATAGGACGGAGGCAGGTCTGTGCGTGTTTGCTGACCGTAGGTCCTAGGTTCGATTCCCCGGTCGGTCAACATAACCCATCCTAACCGAGGTACCTAAACTTGCCCACGCGAGCACGAACGGTGATGCTTTACATCCGTGCTAACCGAGGGCTTAGTTTTATTTAACGTTTTATTCCAAAAGGTAATAACAGCCGCACGGGTCGATTAATCGTACTTCGCTTGGCGGGGCTTGGTCCGTTGATGAGTGACATCTTTATATACCTAGGTACCGAGACTCCTCCGTGCCTCGTGGTCCCGGCTGCCATTCGTGGATCTTTGGCAGTCGTTACGGGTCGTCAGAAGCCCGAAAGTGACCACCAGTCTTACTAAGGGGTATGGTATTACCCAGTTACTGGGTTGTAGAGGTCAGATAGGCAGTCGCTTCATGTAAAATACTGGTATTCAGCTGCATCCGGGAAGACTGGACACCGACCCCAACTCAATTGGGAAAAGGCTAGGCAGACTGACAGACTATTCCAAAGTGAAATAAAATCATAAGCAAAATAGTAAGTCATTGCAATGTGACTCTTTTCTCATTGTTTTAAGGTATAAATAAGGATGATTGACTACCGTTACAAAAAAATAATCATTTCTCTATTTCCAACTAAAAATCTCCTCGCAAATGTCAATCATTCTAATTTATACGTTATTGCAATTAGCTAAGAATTACATTGCACTGACTTACTAATGGTTTTGGCGGCACGCGGCAGCGCGGTCAAAGGAATGAGTAGCTTTTGTAGCGGCCGCCGCCGCCGCGCCGCGTACCTACGCCAAACAGTGCCATAGGTACCTATATTATTCGCGGAATTTGACATTATGTTTATATCTAGCTGGCCCACCTCAGCCGCAGCAACGGAACTGATGTAGACTGTTAGCTTATTGAATGTAGGTATGTGTACCCACATCAGTCCAGTAGATACAGAGCCAATCGGCTGTGACACACAGGTTCCGTTATTTCATTCGGATGTGCGGAACCCTAAAAATGAGGTCTGAATAGGAACTAGTGTAGCTAGATCCAATAGTCATATTTTAACTTCAAAATAAGTATGTACCTACCTAATAAGAAATTGTGGCTTATTATGTAGTCCTCTAGATGTAAAAATAAAGAAGTCTACTATTTCTACACATACCTACATTTTCTACTCGCGGTAATCGCGGTTTGCCATTCCACGCCCAAACGCGCTCTAGGATAGGAAGCACGGGTGTTCGCTTTGTTTAAAAAAATAAATACAATCAAAATAATAATACTCTCGTTGGAAAATTGTGCACCAAGACAACATTGACTCTCAATTTTCCACATTCAAATAATTAGATTAGAACTCATTTTTACAAAAAAACGCACGAGTGACGTAGTAGGTACATCGGATGCATACGGCGTCACCCGCTCGAGAGATTTCGTAGACTGGCTACCAGTGTTGTTATCGTAAAAATCAGAACTGCCGTATGTCACTGTCTGGTTTGCCGTATTTTAGGGAAAAAAATCTAAATTGCCGTATTTATTTTATAAATATCTATTCTTCATTTGTTTCTTCTGCATAGAGGTTTCTTATTGTTTTTATTACTTTAGATTTTTGATTAATGTTTATCTAATGTGTCCTTGATTCCCATTTTGCACATGTCGTGCGTGACACCTTAAACTTGGTACAGTAGGTATACCTACTTGATTTTTGTCGATTTTTTTAAGGTCATTTACAATCTTGACAATTCGTGGTAGTTTCTGGGTTAGTGGCAACATTGACGAAAATAACATAACTCTTTTGAATGGCATATATATACAGGGTGTAAAAAGACACATCACAAAGCCGTAAACTACGCATACTGTACGTATAGCTAAGTAGCTTTGCGCAAAAATTATTGCTGGGAACCGTAATTTTTTTTTTTTTTATAAAAAAAAACAAGTTTTTATTGCGCGCAATGTAACGCGAACCCACGCTTGAATGAACGGATTCAGTGTTAGTTAAGCTCCGCCCCTACGCTACGTAGGTAGGTACTTGTTGTTCATTGCGTTTTTGTAACTTCAAATGCGTAATCTGTTAAGATAAATCTAAAATTCAGGTAATGTTTGTTTGGAAAAAGTTTCGTATTATCGCATAGAATTCATTTTCGTGAAAAAGTAAAAAAAAAAAATGCGACTTTGACCTTCAATATCTCCAGAACCAGTGGATTCCCAGGTATGGTCTAGTGGAAAAAAATGATGCAAATAATGGGTAGAATATGTGGCTTTCGGCTTCGGAAAGTGTCTTTTTACACCCGATATGTATTTGTGTACCTATTTTATTACTGTTATTCATTTGATACTTACTGTAGGTACTCTTAATTTATGAATCACATTTTGTTCTTAATGAAGTAGGTAATTTGTAACTTCTTCACATTGAAAGTCGGTAGGTAACTAAAACAATAATCACATTGAAAGTAATTAACACAATCAATATGTAATCTGTAAAGTCTGACAAAAGCCGGACATAGGTGACTTGTGTATATTTGGCCGGACACGATTGTAAAAAGCCGGACACACCTGGCAACCCTTCCCGCGACTCTTAATTAACATTTTAGTTATGTAAGACATCTAAAATCAAAAACTGTTCAATGTAAATATTGTTGGTAAAATGTTTATTAACACTTTGAGGGACACTAAACGCCCATAGGCGTTATAATATAACCTCAGACCAAATAAAAAACCAAGACAGAGTGCTGTCAACAGTGAAGTGAAGCTGGTTTCGTCAACATAGTGTACACTTTGTGTGGTGTACACTTTGTGTGGTGTAGTTTGATTGTAGTGTCATTGTAAAAGGTAGTAGATTGTGCGTGTGAGCGTGCATGCACAGAGCGGAGGTGTAGTTTTGGCATGCTTCACTGTATTATTCACAGCGCTCTGTCTTGGTTTTTAGGGTTCCGTAGTAAACAAGGAACCCTTATAGTTTCACCATGTCCGTTTGTCTGTCCGTACGACATATTAATCATGCCGACAATGGGGTACCTCCCCTACACGTAAAGTGGGGATGTTATGTTTAAGCTTTTAACAGAATTTTTTGTTAGTCAAGCCCCCCCCCCGGCTGATGATGATCTCCCATACATTCCGTATTGGAACTACAATGTTAAGTTTTTTATTGGGATAAATTCATCCCAGCTACGGAACCCTTCATTGTGCGTGGTCCGACACGCACTTAGCCGGTTTTTTATTTAGTCTGAGTTTATAACATATAACTTCTATTGTGTCTCGTCCTTGAATGCGTTAATAAACAAATTAACAATTTTTATCACTAACATTTATTTGTTAAAACTTTATGCACAAGTAAAAAAAAAATACCGTAAGTACAAAGGCGGCTTCAATGTCTGAAGCATTTTCTACCAGTCAACCTTAGGGTGATGCAGAGACAAAACATGGCAGGTGCACTAATGGGCGGGCAGCGCGAGTTGAAATGGTCTGCGTTCGTCGTAGGTAGGTACTTTTAGCGGACTCGGTGTATAGCGCGGTCGGCGCGGCAGAGTAGGGCTCCACTAGCGAGTGCGTGATATCAGCTGTGCGAGAGTCAGTTCGAGTACCTACGTCTGAATGCGAACGCTTGTGTTAGCTGTGTTACATTCAAGACCTGACGCGCAGTTGTACCTACTTGTGACCAGTCTACTTGTAGTTACCTACCTACTATCCTAACTAATATTATAAATGTTAAAGTGAGTTTGTTTGACGTTTCACGCTAAAACGGCTGAATGGATTTGGATGAAATTTGGCGCATGGGTAGACCATGAGCTAGACTAGGACATAGGATATTATATAATACGGGATCGAGACTTATGCGGGTGAAACCGCGGGGCGCAGCTACTTATAATTGGATCACTCATTATCATTAGAATTAAGTTATCATCGAGCATTTCTTAAACATCAGAGTATTTCTTAAACATCACGCCTGTCATCCCAAAGGATTAGGCAGAGGTGTAGGTACATACGGCTACACATGACATCAAGCTTTACATTTCCAGTTTATGCTGATCTCGCATTGTATAGGATTTCCGTACAATGCGAGGTCTGTATAAACTGGACATTACCGTAAAACTGTACAACTTTGCCCAGATTTGTTGTATATTTTTTATTCTACTTTAAATATTTTTTTAAATAATAATACTTTCAATTTGTGATTGTGCTACATCATTTACAAATGTAGTTTTCTTTACATACAATATATGATATTAACAAGACAATGAATGTTTATGTGCTAAAAACTTCAATTTGTACAGCGGGCCAAATATCTAGTACTTTTTACAAGTTTGCCCATTTTGCAGAAACCTCCGTAACTTCGGTATTTTCTACCTTAAGAACATACGATTTAGAGATCATTATAAGAAAATAATCAATCTATCATAGGTCCTTATTACTAAACGTTCAAACGTTCATAGTACCTGTCAAATTAGAGTGGGCAAAGTTGTATTTTTTTTTTTTTATTTATCATTCAAATAAAACGTTGAACTAGGGTTGTCACTTTTTATTGTTAATCAGTTCGGTGTACGCAGGTACGTTAGGATCACGTGACTCGCTCTTAAACATGTATCTAAAAATATTTTAACAATCATAAAATTAGGAGTATTTAAAACGAATGCTGCCGTAATCAGCTGAAGCTAACAACACGTTTGCCAGTTTTTCTTCCTCTTCGTCAGTGAGTTTCTTTTGTCCTCCAGCTGGTTTTAAGTGAATTTTTTTAACTTTGTTCAATATCGTCCGTCGAGGGATCCCGAACCTCTTTTCTGCCTCCCGACTTGACATTCTGTTATTTTCTACCATGTCAACCGCTAACTCTAACATTTCCTCTGAATAATTTCTGTATGCTCTCGATCCTAATATTCTTCTGTTTTTTTTTTGTGTTTTTATTCATCCTGAAATTAATGAGAAAAAAAATGACCTCAGCAAGATTAACAAATACGCTTAACCTATACAAAGTGAATGAGCTCCCAAGAAACCACTATGTATACAGTGTGAGAAAAAACAAATTTTCGGTATAATAGCATCAATAATAAATACAAGTAACATAATGCGAGACTTAGTTTACTGCTCAACCTTTAAGAGATACCTTTAAGAGATTTAATAAGACTAAAACGAAAATTTCATTGAGACTTGTGCACCTACAAAAATACAAAGAAATCAACAAACAGACCAAAAATCTTAAAAAAGTAATAGAAATCAACTTTATTGCTCATTCTTAGTCTTCGTAGATTGCAAATACATTCAATGTAACTTTTACAACCAAATTTAGGTTTTTTTTAAAATTTGAATTTTTTGAATTTGAAAGGACTAAAGTCCTTTCAAATTCAAAAAATTCAAATTCATTTATTTGTATACCCTCTCATTCTATCAGCATTAATTAGCTACCAAAATGAATGTTAAAAGCAAAGTATCTACTTATCTCAGATCTAATTTAACAATGAGGTGACAACCCTAACGATAATGTTTTGGTGGGCAAAGTCGTAACGACTGCTATAGAAAAACTAATTTGAGATTGCCCACCATCATATTTTCGAATTTAAGAGAGATTTCGCTTTAGATATTCGATCTTTCTTTTATAAGTATTACAAACTAACAGTGGTAAAAAACTTACTTACCTGCTGTAATCACAAACCAAGTTATGAAAAAAGTTTTTTGCACGACTTTTGGCCCACAAAATACACTACCCACTTCGACACAGTTTGACAGCCGACTGAAGTGACATTCAATAAAATCAGCTACGTAGTGTTACCAGAGATACCTATATTCAAATTTCTTCTTTCTTCCAAAAAAATCAACGCAAAAAGAAAAAGTTGCCGGTTTTTTTAATATTTGTGAAAAGTACCTTGCTGGGCAAACTCAGATTATTTGGGCAATCTTGTAAGGTTTTACGGTATAGCTTGATGTGTACCTACCTATAATAATAGTACACCCATATTTCACCAGTTATGCGTATTTATTCATCTGTGGTACCTACCTATTATACTTATTGAACACAATTTTATTAGAGAAGAATTCTCGGATCGGTAGGTACTTACGGAATTAGTTTGGCAAGTAAATTAAAAGTAAGTAGGTACCTAGGTTAGTTCCAATATACCTACCCAAGCGTACTATACTCCATTTGAAATAAGATTAGACATTTAACTAAACCTTTTATACAGTCCGTTTAACCGATTTTGACTTCTATTGCGTTGATGGCATGACAAACGGCAGCTGCAGTAAGCAGTTGGTATTGTAACCACTGTTTTGCTTTTGAGGCCATCCTTATTCCTACGGAATAGAAGTCAGGTGTGTCTGCGTTCGCGCGAATAAAGCGCCTTCTTTTTTTGCACTTTTAGGGTTCCGTACGTTTGCATGAAAAACGGAACCCTTAGGATCACCCGTGTGTCTATCTGGTTGGTTGGCTGGCTGGCTGTCTCTCCGTCTGTCAGCCAATTTGTTCCAAATCTAATGGACCAATTTAGTTGAAATTTGGTAGGTACACATAATTATGAATTTCCGTGACCCAAACAAGGACGTAAAAAAAAAAAAACAACCTGTATCCTGTGACTTAGCAAATGAAAGGGCCTATTGCGAGAATCACAATTTTTTTTTTTTTTATAATTTTAAATTAAATATACTTAAGTAGGTATTTAAAGATATTTACGAAAATAAATAAAAATTGACCATGCCCGCATGCTCGTGCATGCATCTACGAAACCACTACTAGAGTACATTTTGAAAAAAATAGGAGTATGGTTCTTTACTTACTTATAGATCATAAGAACTTTGTGGTCTTAAAATATGTAACATGTTAAATCTCTCAATATTGTGCGTACAAACTAACATTTGCAGTTGGAATGTATGAGTTTTTTTTTCAACTACTATAGGTATTTATTTATTTATTAAAACTTTTCACACTCAAAAAAGTACAAAGGCGGACTTAATGCCTTAGGCATATTAAGTTAAGTACCTATATTAAGTTTGTTCTTGGGATAAAAAACATGGTAGATAACATATTTATCGTACGGAACGTCGAACGTCTGCAGCCGTGTATCGAAGCGCCCCGTCGTTGTTTAGCAGCGGGGGCACCGGGGCCGGGGTGTTCTTTAGACGTCGGCAGATCCTGTGTACCGACGTCCAGTCGCTGTCGGCGGAGTGGATGTAGTTCACCCAGCCCTCGATGGTGTGTGCCTTTTGACCTTGTCCGTGAGCCGATTGATCTGGTTTTTCATAGTGGGGCATCTTGTCGCCACTGTTTACGCAAACGCCTTTTACGTCTATCATGTTTACGATATGTGCGGGGAGCTTATTATAGCGGCCCTGGGACGCGGTTGAAGTGCATGTCGCCATCTCATTCTGCATGCAAGCAGTGAGCCCCTCAGCCAGCTCGTTCACTTCTGTGAAGTGAGCTCAGCTCTCGTATTGTGCGGCCATGTATACTCCGAGCATTCCGAGCTGAGCTCTGTAGGTCTATAAACACGGGTTTCCTGAGCGTGGGGTCCTAGTAAAACAATAATTTCTCAATTTCTCAAAAAAAATACTCGCGAATGTCAATCATTCTAATTGATACCTTATTGCAATTAATTAAGAGTTACATTGCAATGATTTACTAATGGTTTTGGCGGCGCGCGGCGAGTTCAAAGGACTTGTTTTAGTTATTAGCTTAGCTATTTTAGTTTTAAGTTATTATTCAGTAATTTTATAATTGGATCATTACAACAAGCGTGATGTTTAAGACACCTCTGTCTATTCCTTTGGGAGAAATACTCGGTATCACCGAGTATTTCCCCCAAAGGAATAGACAGAGGTGTAGGTAGCTATACTACACCCGCATTTCGCCAGTTATGCATAGGTATTTATTCATATACATTGTGATGACCGGGGTTCCAGTAAACAGACTATTGAAAGATGAACATGGCTAGTTTATACAATTTAATTAATAAAGTACCATTTGCAATAACAATTTATGCTAACACCTTAAAACTACCTTAATTAATTGGCAAGTGCCGTACTGGACAACATGAATCGTAATGACGGAAAACAAAATAAACAAACTAAACAATATGCAGATGTGTGACAAAGCAAAAGGAAAACAATAAATAAATTAACAAAATAAAAGTAATGAAAATTAAAGCAGAAAAGTACATCTCCGAGCCGGGATCGAACTCGCGAACTCGAAACTTCAATCCGACACTATGTCCCGAGACCAAATGACTCCTTAAAGACTTTGGCGAATATGTCGTTCTTATTTCGACATACATCTCGACATATATTTTCTCACTTGTCAATCGTCTCAAATATTATTTTAATAAAACTATTGTGGCGAGCCTAGCAACGCCATCTAGTATCGGATTTGCTAACTGAAATATCGATCATTACAACATATTGAGCACCATTTTATTAGAGAAGAATTAACGTAGATAGGTACGTACGGAATTCGTTTGATACCTATGTAAATTAAAAGTAAGTAGGTACCTAGGTTAGTTCCAATATACCTACCTACTTGTATGTTGTCAACTTTACGGGTGTGTAAATTAAGATGATTTCAAAATGATACGTAAATTCCTACCTACTCATAAAAAGGCCATAAAAACGTGTTGCAGCCGAAAGTACACTTTACATGTAGAAATTGTAATTTTACCGAAATCACATAAATTGGAAACTAAATGAAAAAATCTTGATTTTTAAATAAATTCTTCGTAAACACACGACGGAATTCGCTAGTTTCGTCATTCATGCTTGCGTGGTCAAGCTTGATACCTACTTTAGTTAGGTTGGGTTATGTTGACCGACCGGGGAATCGAACCTAGGACCCCACGCTCAGCAAACACATACAGACCTACCTTCGTCCTCTGACGAAGATCGTCTACTACTGAGCTCAGTTCGGAATGCACCGCAATTTATACTCTCTTGGTGTCGCGTAGCGCCCGCTACGTGATTCGCGGCGCGACAAGAACAAAGGAATATTCCTTTGTCGGTGTCGCGCGCTATTCGCGCGCGACAAGTCGCGCTAGTGTGAAAGGGGTTGCGTGGCGATAATATCGCAGATTCGCCACGCGACACGTCGCGCGACAAGTCGCCCTGGTCTGCACAAGCCTTAACATCAAGCGCTGCCGTCCAAGGGCGCGCGTCATGTATGTAATTCTTTGCATAGAAATTCATAACATTTTATTGAGCGCCCAAAACGCAGCGTACAAAACGCGCGCCTCGGGCGCCTGTTATAACTTCTATACTCTTTTGGTTTACGTAGTTAAATAAAGGTAAACAAATCGTAAAAAGGGTTTTTATAGTTGACACTTTCTTTTTTAAAAATACGATAAACCAAACTAAAATTATTTTAGATTTTCACAATAGTTTCCTCTTTTATTTATGTGTGTTAAGCTTTATCATTTATTCATAAACTATTCTTTGTAGATGTAAGTGTACGCACATTTTTTTTGTAAGATTTATAATAATAATATAATATTTGGTAATCTGTCTATTGTAAAGAGCCCAAACTCTAACGAATTATAACGCCGATAAATTGAAGAGTACAACAGTGACGTAGCGTGACAACTGAAGTCACAGGTATTACGTTTAGTCGGTTACTGGACGGCTGTCTCGTCTCGTGGGTTTTTTGTTTACCTTTATTTAACTACCTAAATAAATAATAAATGAAATTAATTTATTTCTGGTCCTTGACCCATATTAAGTACAAACAACAATGACAAAAATACGCACGTAGTAGGTACATAAAATTACAAATCAAGCAGTAATATGCTTGCTACAACTATGCTTTGCAATCATCGCCAGGACAGTGGTAGAGCTAGCCCGCACCCTGCGCACCAAGGACGCGCACCGCTTGCGCATGGTGGCGTGGAAACAGTCGGTGCGCGCTTCCGCAAACATGCCCGAGGCGCTGCAGAACCTATGGAGTAGAGGGCCTAACTGAATTTAATAGAAACAAATGAATGCGGTTCAGTTTTATTTTTTTATTTAAATTGTTTTCATTTAATTTATATTATTTAAGGGGACTACAGGACCTAAACGTGCCTAAACGCAAGTTTTATAACGCCTAAAAGAATATGATCCACTGCAGTAAACAAAATCAGAAAAATATATGATATTCTTCAAGATATACATATGCTAGTATGATAGTGTGTTGAAAACATAATACAACTAATTTGATACGATAGAAAAAAATCATGAAGATACCTCTAAAAATTTATTTTAACGATTAAAAATCATATTAATTTACATGCAATAATTCTGATTTTTTGTCAAATTATTCTACAAGCTACATATTAGAATAATAGTGTTTTAATTTTCTAGTCCAATCAATAGATTTTCTGTAAATCGCTAACTGCTTCATATTTTGCAATAAATTACCTGCGTCGTGTCATCGCGCTTCTCTTTCATTTCTATGCAGTCCGACAGTGACCGCGCTTTAGCTGCTTCTTAACTAAAAAACTTATTTCGTTCAAAACCTAAATCCCGATACACACACATAGTCTACGAATTCCCAGCTCGTATCAGTGCCTCGTAAACTGTAAATACCAGTTAAGAACCAAAAGACAAATGATGCACCTCATCCGCACGGCTCGAAATCAAGATTAATATGCTCACGCTTGCAATTTAAAAGGGTAAGTCAGGAGTTCAGGACGGAACTCTTTAAGACTTTGATGAAGATTTCCTTGTTAGGGAATTAGTTCGAGGAGGTGAATGATTTCTAGTTAGCTACTAAGTAAATAATAGCATAATATATTTATTTCAGGGTTAGATCTTCTCCTTACATATCAAATTGGCAAGGTGGTAACCGGTATGCCACCACTCCTGGAGAAAAATTTAATGCAATCGGATATAGAATAGAATAGAATACTTTAGAACGAACACACAAAACCAAAACCAACACAAACGACGAGGATAGGAACGGGATTTTCACAACATAATAATCCTAATATAATAATAATAATGTTTTGGTTTAATAATAATGTTTGTATTCAACAGACAACTGGATCCAATTACAAAAAAATACTTACAATTGTAGATGATAGTAAACAATTTAACTTGTTTGCTATGTTAGTACCTATATTGTACTACAGACAGGGTGGTTTTAATTAGTTGCCTTATTATGGGGCTTTCAGGCCCATCAGCAATAGCCTTCAGGAGGCTGTTGCTACTGTCCCGCAACCTGGTGAGAAGAGAAGCATTCTTTTTCCGCACTACAGCTGAGAAGCCATCTGCTCTGGCTTGAGAAAACATTGCAGAAGCACTGCAATAACGTGGCAGTCGCAACAGCGAACTAAAAGTGTTGCTGTATTGAATACGCAACGCTTTGGCGGCACGTTTAGTACAGCTGATCCAGAGAGCGCTCGAGTACAGGGATGTGCAGTAGGCTTTAACAAGCGTGATTTTGATCGCATCTGTACATCGCGCGAACCTACGAGCCAGCATATTCGCCCGCACCACCAATGCCCTGCGTTCCCGCTCAACATCGGCATCGTCTTTAAGGTCACCAGCCACGAAATGTCCAAGGTATTTGAACTGCAGTGCTATTCTGTAACCATCTCACCGTGAAAACTTAGGTGAAGTGAGCTGTCATTCCACAGGGATTGACACCATTGACAGCTCACTTCACCCAAGTTTTCACGGTGAGATGTTTACAGAATAGCATGGCTGGTGTACCAGACGAATCGAGACATTAGTAATTTTAATAGGTGGTACATTTTCTGGACATTTCTTACCAACAGTCATAAATACCATGAGTTCCAACTTATTTACATTATATTGTAACCCATGGGTGACAGCGTAGTCCTCACATATCTTCACCAATTTTCTAAGTGCACTGACCTAGGGCTTAATGTCTAATGAGTATTTACTGCTAACGACATCAGAGCAAGTACATTTACACCTAGTTCTTGGACTGTTTTCAAATAGGAAATTATTTTAATTATATAGAATTAAAGTTAGCACCGAACTTGATGGCTGTCATCGGCGATAAGAATTAAAAAGTAATAAATATGCAAACGAACCAAGTTCCCAACTGAGACGATCGGCGCAAAAATCTTCGTTTATTAACCCTTTCTATGGGCTAGGTGATATTAACGATGACTTACGGAAATTTCCAGTAAGTACATAATCTAAGTTGATTTCGTTATTTTAAATTACATTAATTGGAACTAAAATACGTTTCAGATTTATATGATTTAACAACTTGCTTGATACAAACAACCACATATTAGCAAAGATTTATCTTTCCTTTGAAAACTAGTAAATAAAGGGGTGCTTGAAAAGGGCTTTATAACCTTAGAAATTAGAAATAAGCACCAGTGATAGCCTAGTAGTGTGACCGTCGGACTGCCAAGTCATAGGTCTCGAGTTCGAACCCAAGGCACGCCTCCTCTAACTTTTCGAATTCATGTGCGTACTGTATAATTTATCACTTGCTTCAAAAACGGTGAAGGAAAACATCGTGAGGAAATCGGCATGCTTATTCTTATCTTATTTTTAATATGACGTGTAAAAGTGATTCCGATATCCTATTTACAGAATACACAATTTAATTTAATTTCATGCCTGAGAGATATTTCTCGACGGCATGTGAAGCCAAGTCAGACTGCCCATGGGCGGCATAAAAACTCTGACACCAGCACGCGTAGCATGACCACCGTAGAAACGGGTTTTGTCGACGGCAGAATAGACAAAATGACAGATTGTGATTGTTTAACTGTCACTTTGTCTATTCTCCCGTCAACAAAACTCGGTTCTACGGTGGACATGCTACGCGTGCAGGTTAGTCACTAACCACACAAAAAAGATTAAATAATTAGAAATATTTAAAAACGTCTTGAACATAATCCTTGGAACATTGACTTAATTTGTTTTGCGGCTGCCGTAATAACTGCTCAATCTCACTATCACCATTACAAAAAACGTCATAATAAAGATACAGTGACATAATCTCTACGAGGCAGTGTTTATGGCCGTCAAAATTGTGTTTATGTAGTTATTATGTGATTCATCATTACGTGTCAGCTATGTTTTATGAGGCGGCGTCGCCCGGGGCTGCCCAATTTCACGCACCAACACCCGCTTTAAACTCGCACCGCACCAGTACGAGTATTTCCAAATATGCGGCCGATGGTAAACGATAGGTAGCTGTGTTATAATGGACTCACACTATTCATTCCATATTTTTATGTTATGTTTTTAATTGGTAGTAGAATTTTGATTAGAAACTGCAATTGTGATTTTATTATTTTTGATATAAAAACAACAGGGCAAATATATAAAATATGCGTAACAGTACAATATACTCGTAGTAACACAGTCTCTTCTTTCTCCTACATATTAAAATGTGACACTAAAATAAATCGGTTTACATGTATAATTGAATATACTCCAACTGTTAGGAGGTAATTTACACACACTGAAACTTGACTTTCAATAATTCAAGTTTCAAAAGATCAAAAGACATTATAATCAAACTAGGCTAAGATTCAACTTTTTGAACGTTTAAATTACATGAGACCCCAAAACGGCGCCCTTCACCACTACCTAGTGCTTTAGCTGTGAAGAAGAAGTGGCGCAACAAACTCCCCAGCAACACAAAATAGAAGTCCCGCCATACAGTTTTTATAAATGTTGCAAATGCGGAATCTTAGTAGAGTTATATTATGAAGTTTTCAGCGCAATCGCGTATCCTACCGTTTCATAGTGTACTGGCACGGAGGACAATGCAATTTACTCCAGACGACCACTTCCTGCAGTGAAATTATGCTGCATCACCTTATTACATAGTAAGTAACTTCACCTATCTATTTCTGATAACACTTTTGGAACGTAATGGGAAGTATGTAAGATAGTTGTTTTTAATTCTAAATCTTTAGAAATTTCATCTAAAAAAATCATAATTTATAGAGGAAATCACAAGAGGCTTTGAATATACAGTAGTGGCACGCCCGCTTATATCTGGAGAATACTATCAAATCTTGAATTTCACCACAATAATTAACAAATAAAACATTCAGTTAATTACAGAGGCTAATTCTTTCAACCCACCAATTCAACCCGCAAATGTAAAACAGTAATAATGAAGTTCCACACTGAGCTCCGTCATTGCCCCCCACGCGCCAATAAAGCTGAGGTCTAGATTTATGGGAACACACGATAATCATAAGCGGAACACAACACGCGTATTATTGCCCGCCGGCATTCTACACTCAGGTTTATTTGCATATTATTCCTTTATTACCTACTCTCTCAGAATTCATATGCTAATGTCAACGACGATATTTTCGATCCCAGCGGTATCCTCACGGATGTGACCCTAAAGATTTCGACACGTTTTATGTGTGTTTCAGCGGGTTTCATTTGAATATGTTTTAAGTTTGTGAATTTATTATGTGTTAGGAAGTTTTGGTCAATTCTTTCTGGAGGGTTGTGTGTCTTAGGAAGATGTTTTGTTATTGTTAGTGTAAATTTAGGTGTTGATGGTGTGATGCATGTCGATGCGCTCTGTCTTCATGTGTACATAGATAGATTATTAAAAAACTCTGCAGCCATTGTTCAGACGACATTGTTACATGCTCAAAATTGTAGTATATGGAGATTTTCAAAAGACAAAAGTTATAAATTCATAATTCAGCAGAGGTTTTAAATTATGGTGATAACGAAATACTCTTCATAATTTTCCAATTTCACAGGTTTTAAATTAAAGAAAATCTGCATCATACTTATTTAAATCGCCTGATTTAAATAGAGAACTTCTCAACTGCACCAAAGCTCACATTTTTATCTGTTCATTCCATCCCCGTGAAAACGCAACAAAGTACAGATAATGTACGGGACTCAGCCACCCATGTAATGGTTTTATTCCGAGCGGTGATACTCTGCCGTCTTGTTCGACGCACCTGTGATATCCCGGGCTTACTTCTAACCAGCTAATTGCTAAGAGGATTTCGGAATTAACGAGAACAGATTACGTTTTTGCGTTGAATACCTAATTAAGAATTGAGATGGATCGTCTTTTGTTAAGTGTTAAATGTTTATCGGCTAAAGTACTTAAGTGTTTTAGGAATTTTAAGATACAGCAGATGTTTTTGTTGCCTTATTTTTAACACAATTCTTTGTGCCTTATTTAATTTGTTTATCTATTTTGGAACAAGTAATTTGTAGATGGGTATTGATAAGTTTTGGAAAACTCTTAGTAGTACAGTACAACTATTTTCTTAATGTCCCTCGGGAACCATCGCATTACCGAATACAAACGAATGCTAATTTCCATGTCCATCAATTATTAGATTTATAATTATTGTAATTGTATAATTTTAATTCAGTACTAAGTACTTTATTGTTGTTTTGTTTATAGCTCTATATAGTTTAGATCGACCGCAGAACGTATATCGTGCAATAACGATAACGATATTTATGGTCAATGTTTGACGAAACTCAAATAAAGTCGTATTTCAAGGATCGCTGAAAGATTTAAACTATCTTAGTGACACGAAACTTTACTCATATATATTCCGATTGAAATCAATTTGAAATAATAAACAAGTAGTACAAAATGCCCAGTGTACAGTACACAAACATTGAACGACAATTGCGACCAACTGGCCGATTTTAATTTGTAATCCAGTGCGGCGATTAAACGTCGACCGGTAAATACGATTGCCGGATTAAAAGTCCACAGTTCATTTAACAGCTGCCTCAGTAATACCGTGAAAGCTTATTTTAATTCGGCTAATTAATGTCCAATTGTTTCGTGTATCAAGTTGCCATAGTAAATTGTTTTAATAACAGCACTTTTTTTTCGTTAATGTTCTTAATTTAAGGCGCTAATTGTGCTTTTGTTTTTTTTTTTGTTATGAACGATGTTACTTATAATGATACTTACTCAATACTCATGATATGTGTAAAGGTGGGTTTGATGAGAAAAAAGAAATGGGTCATAGATTCGTTGGCGCTTGACACCGTTTGAGCCCTGCATGGGTCTCACGACACAGTTTTGATGACTGTTTATTTAAAGTAACGTAAAAATACTAATGTATAACGCGGGATTTTTATACCGTCTTTATTTTGCTGGTAAAAAAACCTAATAAGTAAGACACTGTCTCAATCCAATTTACTCAAAACTCAGTGATGTATACACTAGTATAATAAAACTTAAAATTTAAGAGATAGTACACAAGCTTTCCTATAATACGTATCCTACACGTCCCACCAATTTCCTAGAAAGGTATCCTGATGAACACGATGTATTCGTAGATGCTGAACTTTGGCTCACAGAGGTCAGGACGGCGAAGGTTCTATTTACAGCGAATATCGATGTTCTAGTGAGGTACACCCGCAGATTCTAGCTTCAGTGCACATAGTGAAGAGTATTGGGCACCATCTTATGTTTAGGTAGAAGGACTGTCAAATGCATTCCTTATCCTATCTATTAAAGTTAAGTAAAGTTTAGAACAAGATGGCTACCTTAGAATAATGACACGGCAGCATGAAATAAGTAAGTACCTACTATCATGGCAGCATGGAATTAGTAAGTACCTACTATAGAAAGAAAGAAAAATATTTTATTTGGGACACGCACAGGAAATACAAACATAAGTAATAAGAATAAAAATTATAAAATAAAAAACAAAAAGGAGCATTTAAAAACAGATTAATTTACAGATTAGTAACGACCTGTGCTAGGCCAAAAAGGCGCCTATCTCAGCATAATGCGGCCATATTTAAAAAAAAAAAAAACCGCAGCGCTGGTATTCTGATAGGATGATGGCACTGTGATGCCACGTATACACATACCTACGGGCTAAGATAAATCCCATAATGGGATAGACCAAAATAAATAAAGCAATAAAAATAATAAAAAAAAAAATTATGAATAAAACTGAAACTAAGTAATAAATAAGTTAATCTCTATAGACTATTATCTGTGGTGACAAACGAAGGGACGCGGGCGCACTGCGAATTTGCGATGCATTCGAATGTCAACTAAAATTGTCAATTTAACTAACAAAGAAGTAATTATTGGAATTTAATACAAATTATATATCATGGTTCAAAGAATATACTACTCTTTAATGAGAGCTGTTAATACAAATAAAACTATCATGCCAGCATGGAATTAGTGTGGACTATGAGCAGTCTCTATTGTCACCCAAGCAGGGCTCGGTCGCCCAGGTACTTAACATAACGTAACATAACGAATGTTTTCCCCGGAGGGTTAGGCAGAGTTGTACCTATAGTACACCCGCAATCCTCAGCATTCCTAATTAATTGTTTATATATAACGGGTCTAAAATGATGCTTAACGAAGCCGAGTCACTTGTACTCTCTGTAATTGTGTTCTCCTGGTTACGGAGACATTGAAGATCAAAGTTCTAACGTTTTTTACTTCTTTCCACGAAAACAAGTTTTAAATGTTATAATTTATAACCTAAGAGCGTTTATTCTGAAAGTTGGCAACATCGCAAATATATGTCAAATATTTCGCTGATTTGATTAATTTGGCAATATTACTGTATGGAAATATGAAAAGTGGCTAACTAGCGAACTAGAATATTAATAATGAATTGCAAATATAACACTGAATTTGATGTTGTAAACGTTTTAGGTGAAAAAAGGCATTGGAAAGTTACCAAATACTATTTTTACATTTAAAACTAAATATTCGGTGTTAAGATATTATTTATTGCATTTCATAATCAATATTTTAGTTTGCTAGTAAGCCACATTTAATATATCCATATAGTAAGTAATATTGCCAAATTAATCAAAACAGGTAAATATTTGACAGCTGTTTGCGATGTTGCCAACTTTTAGGATAAATGCTCATGAAATACCCCCACAACTCCTGTACTTGTACTGTCGTTGCATGCACTCAAAAGTAAAAAAAATTCCGTACGTTATATGTATAGCGCGCTGCCGAAAACAGCGATTTATCACAACAAAAATCAAACGTTTCCTCTCTAGTCTAGTCTATTCGTCGCTTGTTTCGTAGCAATACTTGTTGCTCAATATTACTTAGTTTAATGTATAAAATGCGTAGTTAACGATTGTGGTGGCTCTTGTGTGTTATAAATCGACTATTTAAACCAGAAGGCTAGTTCTCGTATTTAAAAACGTTCAAAATCTAGTCGCGATCTCACCTCAGTGAAAATGAATGTCAAATACTTGTCAGAAATGTAGGTAAATTAGAGGTATTTTTGACAGATTGAGCCAGAGATTATAGAATGCGAACGTTCGTAAAAATTAATGGAATGGCCCCTCAGTATTTTTCTAATCCATTTGTTTAATTTTATTAAGGTGGATCCGCAATGGTAGCCCGCCACATTCAAATTTCTTTACGTTTTTTGCAATTTATAATTAGCCATCAAATCTTATAATGAAATATTTACAGAGTGATTTCACTAAATATCACTAAAGGTCTGAGCTAAATCCTGTATCTGCTCGCTTTGGGTTTTTTTTTCATACTTTATGGACATTCTCCTTAGAATTTAGCGGGCTACCACTGCACAATGAAAATGTGTTTCAAATCATCGAATGGATTCGTTTGACGGCCTACAGTGACAACCGTGGATCACTGAATTTGTTGAATTTTGTTTCGTAGACATTTTAAACATCTCTTGTTACGGCGGCCTGGGTCACCTCATACTATTGTAGAATAACTTACCCATGGAGTTATTAAATCATGGAATAAAAAAGGTTTTGTTATTCTTAAGTCAACTGCGAGTTATACAATGCCGCCCATGGGCATGTTAACGCCCATATTTTTCATGTTATTCATTTATTTTTATTTTTTGAGAAGGGTTTGTGATATCTCCGATGTTATTGGCTCGATTTGGATTCGGTTTATTATTTCTAAAAGCTTATGAGTTATTTTATCGGATTAACAATTTTTATAAAAAATTGTCGACTTTGAAACAAAAAACAGAGTTAAAGACATTTTTTTCTAAAAAAAAAAAAAAAATTATTTATAAAAATCACCAATGATATAAAAAAAAATCGAAACATATTAAAGATAAACCCCCACCCCCCTTTTAAAGTTAATTTTTCATGAATATACAGAAAAATACGGGCGGTCACATGCCCATGGCCAACATTGTATAGTAGATAGGTAGTTGGATAGAATGACCATAATAATCCTTTGATCCGAGTCCTTTAAATATTTTGAATATGATCCGGAATTAATATGACTCATATGTCACCTGAAAATATGTATCTGACATACCTACTTTTTTATTGGCAGATATTAGTTTAGCATCTAAGTACCTATAAAACGCTAGATTTTTTGTATGAAATCTAGATAAAAATGTGAGATTTTATAGCTCAAATCTGTATAAAATAGCGTACCTTGCGTAGCTCGTCCAGCTCGCAACATGTCAAGAGAGGCTCTTGCTGTTTGCACGCCCTGTTCAAACATGGCGGCTTGTCACTTGTTTATTTTACTAAAATTATCATTTTATTCTGTGCTTGTTGGAAAATCGGTGCTGTCAGGAGTGTGAAAATATTGTTAAAGTTCTGATAGTGGTCGAATGTACCTACTTGTGTTGTAACTTTTGTTATCAAAATACGGACGCGTGACCATTCATTTATAAAAGTCATTTATTTGTTTGAGTTTTTCCTTTTAACTAACAATCCCTTTATCGGTTAGTGATTGCACCCGAAATGTCATGGAAGCTCTACCACAATAAAAAAAAAAAGATTATTTCCAAAATAGGTCAAATAGAAAGTAAAATATCACGTATTTAAGCAGGAATAAACTAACACATTTCTAAAAATAACTCCTAGAGTTACGGCATAAGCCGCGCTGTGCGCACTGAGAGCAAATCTCAAGTGTACCGGTTACGTAGCAAACGAGGCTCCGACGTAATTGGTTGGAAAATTCAGAAGGCTTACCCGGTTGGCCGGCCGGTATCGACATGCTTGTGCTGTGGAAATATTTTGCCTACACGCTTTTCTGATACTATTAGTGCAAATTGTAAGGAAAATTCGGTGAGAAACTGCCGAAAATTCGGAATAAATTTTGCAGAAAATGTGCTAGAAGTATATCTACCATTTCAAACTCTTGGTGTAACATATTTTTATATCTTATCACGCGTACACTAGAAGAAGTAATATACTCAGAAGTTTTATCTGTTCAATGCTGAGTAAGTAACTCTATTATTAGATAGATATGAGAAAATGCATCGTAAAACTCTATGCGTGCCTCACAACTCAGCAGAATTTCGACAAGGGGAAAAATAATTTATTTTATCTACCTATTTCAAAATAACAGAACTGTTGCGGCAATAATTGGAAATATTTCAGTCGACATTATTAATATTGAGACAGGCAACTAGAAATTTAAAATAAGTATAAATTATCCCAGCTTTCGGTCTATCAAATAGTGCAACTTACCAAATGGCAAACACCTTCATCCATTTAACTTTAAAGCCCTTAATAACTCCAAAAGCCTTTAAAACTAATACCCTACCATAATTAGCTAAAATTACTATCAAACGAGAATAAAACAATATAGGTACAACTAAAAGTTAGTTATCTACGGCGCGGCGTCGTTTGTCAAAGCTCTTGCGTCCAAAAGTTTGGCTATTAACCGAACCTATCGGCTTCAGCTTAACTCCTACTTAACGTGACGGGATCATAATTGATGCGCTTAACTTGCTTTTGGCATATTTTGGATTAATTAATTAATTAAGTATTGATTGTGTTTAGGTTTTGTATTTGTTATTCTAAGATCGTCTGTAATTGATGTAATATGTACATGTGTTTGTAATAGGTATATGAGTATCTTTATATAATACTTAAATTAATTTTTTTATTCGTCAATTTTTCGTAATTGTACCTACCATTGTTTGTCTCTCCATCACCCAAAGGTTGACTGGTAGAAAATGCCTATGGCATTAAGTCCGCCTCTGTACATTTCTGTGCTTGAAGTATTAAATAAATAATATAACTTTCCCGTGCCAGTTCTGATCTGACAAACAAAGTAAAAAATCCTGTAAAAACATATATTTAAGAAGCTATTTTTTATGTAAGTGCTGTGTACGCCTATAAGTGACAAATTCACCATAACTCAATACTTATGTTATTTTTTATTATGTCAATGTTTTAGTGAATATGTCGTTGGTGTACCTTTTAAATAAATAAATAATAAATAAATAAATTAAATCAGCAATATTTTTTAATATAATATATATTGTAATCACGTTCTCGAAAACGGCTCTAACGATTTCGATGAAAGTAACAATATAGAGGTTTATGGCGACGAAAAAATCGATCTAACTAGATCTCATATCTGGGAAATATTTGTTTTCTCTATTTTCACCTGAGCAGAGCTCGGTCGCCCAGGTACTATGTCTAATATTAGTTACTTTCCAAAGTTCGTGCAGAAGGCTGATCTAAAACTATTTACAATTATAGCGAAAATCGACCTGATAGTCAAGAATTATCATAATGGCCATATTCCACAAAGACAGTTCCATTAGAAAGTCCATGTTCAACAATCATCATTTACAGACTGTTATGTTAAAGGGCATCTACCCAAGCCATTTGCAGCAGCACCTTAACCCTAAAAAAGATAAGTGATAAGCAAGATGTAAGAACTCCGTTTAATCCGCGACCAATTCGCGGTACAAACACTTTTATCGGTTTAGGTCCACATTAAAAAAGAAGGATACCGATATAAAATTAAGTCAACAAGCTCCTCCGAAAAATTATTCATAGAAAAAGATCGCGAGGTGAAAACTGTGGGGTGGGTTTGGGTAAGGGATGAAGAAAGGGAAAAAGTTGGATAACAGCCTTCATGAATTGGAAATGTAATTTGGCGGGTAGGTGTGTGTGTGGCAATTGTTTTCGTTCTATTGCCGGATTACGACGTTTCTGATTGACGACGCGTGTGGCGTGCGTCGCTTCGGTGGGATGGCGCTAGTTTCGTTCGGAATGGGATGGCAGTATCAGTTGCTTGTCGTCGTTTCAGTTGATGGAATATTGAGTGATGGGGAGTTGTCTGTGACGTTTCTAGGTCTGAAGTTTAGGTTCCATACTGGGTAAGAGGTGTTCCGTTGGTTATGTTGCGAGTTTTTTTTATGAGGACATATACATTTTCGCTTACACAAAATATCAAACCGATACCCAAGTATCAGTTTGATATTTTGTGGAATTAAATGAAAACCTAAATAAAATACAACTTGTAATGCGTTCTTCAGTTTCTCGCATCTTCTACTCAAAAAACCATGCAATCACAAACGTGCAGTTGAAACAAACTCAATTCCTCCAAATAGCCCAGTTACTCGTAAGCTCCACATAATAGAAAGTATCCCAACATTCCAGCTGCCATCTCATCTGCAGCTCTCGGCAGACAATCTTGTGACAGACACGCAGACAACAGAGGGTCTGTCTAGCCTCGTAAAACACACGTTTTACCGACTTATTATACGACAACGTTTTGTAAAAACGACTTTCTCCGAGTAAAGGGAATCTAAATTGGCGTAAATTTTACGAGCACTATTTGAAGTGAGATGTAATTTTGTCAGGAGCTGATGGTAGTTTTTTTCGTGGACGTGAGGACGCCATAAAATGTTTGAAGGGCGGTTTAGATGCCGTTAGCTCGGGCCAGTGATAAACACGACGGCCATTAAAGTTCAGTGTTATCAGGTAACGCTAAGTTTGTTGTTGGGCGCAAAATGAAATAGACAGAGGTGATCGACGAAAATAGAACACTGTGATGTCGGTGCCAGTAATTATTTTGGCGTAGACAATTGTGCTGAGTTTAATCAAGTACAATCATAGTCTCACTATTTCACAAATAAAGTCTCTAAGATGAGACAAGACTTCTGAGACATCTATTCTTAAGACGTAGATATATGCCAGTGACCTTGAGTGGTTAGTTTGCGTGTTGTGTACTGAGCTCAGGCAACGCGTCGTACGTCCAGCTAGTAATATGACTCGCCCATCCAGGAGCGCTGTTCCAAACTAGATGCATTATTAATTTATTACACATTAAAAAAAGGTATTTTAATAAAACACGTACCTATACTAAAAGATCAATAATTATTATCTTAATCTTTATTATTATAATCTCTAAAATGGTGAAGGTTTCAGAAAAATCCGCTTGATAGATTTTGCGTGATTCTCAGTTTTTTATCCGCGTTAGACATAACTTTACAAATGAATTTCACTATGTAATATAAACATACTCTAAAATATTCATATAATAAGTTATTAAGAAAATACCCTAATTTAATATATATTTTTTCCAACACTACTTGTTTAGACGTGATCATTAAAAGTCGGTTATCGTCGCCTTAAAGCTAGAACAATGTAATCTAGAAAACGATCCAGAGAATAACGGCATGGAACTGACCAGAAAAAACCCAAATAGACACTAAAATGAGTTCCCATGTTTCTATGTCAATATAGGTGTATATCCCTTGATATGCCTAGCCAATAGTCTCATCTATCTTAGGTAGCACACTAACAAAGACAGATGACCCGGCCATGCAAGCTAAGGGGCATAAAAGGTTAGCCATAGGACATAATAGAAAATGTAATTTACAGAAAAAGCGGCTGTAAAAGTACCTTTATCGCTATTTTTATAGGCAGTGAATAGTTTATAAGTACATATATTATATGGAACCTTTAGAAATGGAGCCGGGAGAGAAAAAATAATAACAAAAATGCGGGGCGAGTCAATGAGGTCTTGTCACTGCTGTTATTATGACTATTAGCTAAGTTTTAAAATCTGGAATTAACGATTACTTTCTTAATACGATTTTAGCTTAATTATGTTTGAAAGGAAATTAGAATTCTAAGACTTTTTTTTTTACTTACTTAGTAGTCAAAAACCATAAAGTATTGTTAAGTTTTTTGGCAACCTTAAATCTGTGATAACTTACACTTAAGTTACAAAATAATGACCAACTAAATGAAGTAACATAAATGATCAGTTCGTTCTTGCTCTGACTCCACTCCGTGGGGAGTACAGCGGCTGGTTGCGGCTGATAAAATGCGCCTCCAAGGAGACCGGTACACTCACACGCGAGTCTACACTGGCGGACATTGCTCTTTAGACATTTGGTATCTTAAATAAAATGAATAAAGAAATTCCGGTGTATGCAATAAGTTTTTAAAATATATTGGTCAGACAACTAAAATCCGATTTTGGAAAGGTGTACTTTTTTATCCATTACGGGATTACTCTTGGCGTGCATCTCACCTTATGACAAGTGATGATCAGGTCGATGGTGGAAGCGAGCTTCATACGGAAGAAGATTCACTTTCAAGAAGATGACCACATTTCCTTAATATTTTCACTAAACTTTCTAGTAGTAGAGTCTACGTTGTTGGTTGGTCTTTCTTTACGCATTGAGATACCCAAAACTTCGACAACACGTCAGGCCACATTACCCTAATATGACCTGATAAGGAAAACAACGACCAGTCTTACATAACTTTTAACATTCTTTTGATTATATCAGAATTGAACAGCGGAAGCTTTCAGACAACAGACAAGTTGCTTAGTTTATTCTGGTCAAAGACCAAGAAAGCCTTGAACAAAGAAAAAGTAGTACCAAGTTTTACTGTGCCAATACTTTTGTCCCTGATTGTAAATATCCGCTTGATCCTATATACTTAATTCTGTTTTTAATTAAAGTTCAAGTTACCGTGAAAAACTTTTCCCGATGCAAATGAACGCATTTACCTTACGAAGACTACCTTTACCTTCCGGTACAAGTTTTGTTATTACTTAGAAATAATTAAACAACTTACTTCTTTGATCTTATCTTTTGTATTGTGGTTTCTGTTTTTGTTTGGAATAGGATTTAATTTAATTTAAAGTCCTAGCTACTGCAATTGAGACTGTTGAGCACGAGCTCTTGAGGTATGAGGTCATGAGGACCAAAGTATAATTGTGTTATTATTTTAGGACATTTTGAGTTGCAGTTCGGAAAAAAGATGTTAGGGTATCAATATCCAGGAAGATAAGCTCGTAATAAAAAAAAATGCTTTTTATATTGACACTAGCTGCGCCCCGCGGTTTCACCCGCATGAGTCCCGATCTTGTGGGAATATCGGGATAAAAATACCTATGTCCTAATCTAGGTCATGGTCTACCCATGTGCCAAATTTAATTCAAATCCGTTCAGCCGTTTTATCGTGAAAGCGTAACAAAAAACAATCAAACAAACTCACTTTCGCGTTTATAATATTAAGTTAGGATTGTGCCACTATAAAAGGCGGGCAACTTTTATCAATTATGTTTTCATTGTCAAGATCTAAAATATTTTTGAACTTAGAACTGTTTATTAGTTTGTTCCAGTAATCCTTGTCTACGATCGATACTCGTCTAGTGTCAATACTATGGACTATTACATAAGAAACAAACAAACCTACTTTCGCATTTATAATATAAGTTAGGATTAACGTGGCCAAGGTAATCTAAAAACTATCCTCGACTCGAAAAGAAGAAGAATTGTTAATAAAAGATCAGTTCAAAGGATCAGCAGTAGAATCGTGTCAACAATAATATAAGTTAGTATTCTTAATACCTAATTGTAGTATATTATTTAAAACCACCACTGCATAGATAATTTTGCAGTAGAGTCCGTTTTCCTTGTCCCCAAACCCACCAAGAAACTTCCATATATTTACAACCGCAAACCAAACACATTATATCGTATATAAAGCAGGACATTCACGGCAAGTTTAAAATCTAGTTGTCTGAAACCCATTCGGCGTACCTGGGTAAAGCTAGGTCCGAGCTACTGCCTATGGTATGGCTCTGTAATCAGCCATTCCGATGCAAATTCGCTCGCTGAACCAACTATGGCTTTATATAAAGGGCTGTATTCTCGTTTACTGTTGTGTGTTTGATTCAAATGTTGTGAAAGGGTTATCTTATGATATGGAGGTAAATATTTATCCCAATATAAGCCTTATACACATAATCTTATTCTTGAAAGAATTGGCGGCAATCTCATTCACTCTGCAGATACTCAGAGCTCGCTTCTATTTTTTACTGTTATAATTCAGCCTTGAAATTGTTACCGCGTTTTAGTGTTCTATAATATGTATATAATTCTACTGTGTATATGTATGTTATGCCTAAAGAAAGGTGTGGAAATAAACTTAACATTAAACTTGAGTTTATTTTTGAAGCTAATGTTCGAAATGATTAGCATTTTCGATAAACGATTTCATTAAAATTTCTTAAGATAAAAGAAATTAACATTTTCCTCTCCTCAAAAATAAACTCAAGTTTAGCCGGCTAATGTTAAGTTTATTTCCACACCCGTCTTTAGCCGTAAAATATATATTTTTGGTGTAGATACCATAAAAATACAATTCTCGATTCTCAGGTCGGTTATGTCGAAGCCTTGATATACTGTAATGCGTTGCTTAGGTAATTGTTCCTACAAGCTACTGAGTAAAGAGCTTGCACTAATAGTTACTTTACTTGCCGGCTCTTCTCCATGGGAAGCGATCAATTGGAACCGTCCACCTTCTAACGTTTAATTTACTTGGGCATTTACCCGTGTAGATTTACGTAAAATAAAAAATTATTGAATTTGGAATTGTTTAGTTTTAGCGGCCCAGTCCCATTTTCCTTTTGAACCGAACCAGCATCCAATTCCCCGTCAACAACGCGACTGTATCTCCATCCCAATGTTTGGAGCCGCGTCCGCTATAGGAGTAAGTGAATTTTCCCCTTTATGCAGCCACTTGACTCTGGCTACAGAAGGTTTTATCCTTTGATTACACTTGGAGAAAGTTGCGAAGGAACTCAATGAGGCCCCGGGCGCGACGATAGATGAGATCGTTTCAAAACTTTTGTGTTTACATGTCAACGTTACTCGATCCGTCTAGATTGTTCGAGAACAATCGAACACGGAACATGATAGGCGATATTGGTTTCTTAAGAAGATAGTACTTTAGCTTTTTAATTGCGTCGCGTGTTTGAATCTGGTCCTTTATGCATGGTTTCATTTGGTCTTTTGAAACGGACAGAACAACTCTTCAACAAGCTTCAAAGTAGGCGACGATCTTCTTGACAAGTATTTTATGATCCGATACTATCTGTTCCACGTGCCAATTTGTGATAGAAAATCTTTATGATAATCCTTTGTGTTTTTGACACAGGTATATAAATATCTTGCAGAATAATATTTTCTAAACAAGCACCACCTTCTGAAAAAAAAAAAAATATACAGACCTTTCATGTATACATTGTCTTTGGTACTAATATGTGAAAGTTTATGATAATGTTTGTTACTCAATCACGCATGAACGGCTGAACGGATTTGGATGACAATTGCCCACGAATACCCACATACCTAGAAGACTTGTGACTAAGGTGCATTAAGTAGTTCTTCAAAGATGCGAGAGGAATTGCGAGCAATAGCTAGTATGGCATAAGCATAATCAGCCTATAATGTTCCCACTGCTGGGACACAGGCCTCCTCTTTGTGAGAGGGAGTGGGCCTTAATCTACCACGCGGCCCAGTGCGGGTTGGTAGATGAAAGCTAGTAAAATATACCTAAATTAAACTCTTGGAAGGGGCAACAAGAAACAATTCTATTCTTGTAAATCTTGACGTTCAAAAATAACACCTGCGGGGATTGCCACACTAACAGTAGCAATGGCTTTCATTTTGACAGTTCAACAACATTCATTGCGTTATTTATGCTGTTGAAGAGACAAATTCGAACATATGAAGCAATGGATTAGCAATATCCTTCAAAATCATTCAGATTGAAATAGGAATGTTGACTGGAGAAAAAAAAACTGGTTAGTCCGTCAGTCAGATGCTTTATCATATTAATAAAAATGGTTTAGATAAAACGCATTAAAGTTGGGGGGGGTTGGTTGGGGGGGTTGGGAGTGCACTGGGGGCTCGCTACGTCACAAGTCAGTATAAAATTTACCGGGGAGTGACTTCACGCCACATTTTAACGTATTGCCTACTCAATGTATTGTCGTAATCTTTTCATTACGTAAAAAACGAAAAAATACGTGTCCAATTTTTTTTTAACAATCTACCAACGGACAAAAAAACATAGTCAACATCCATATTGAGTTGCTGCAATAAAGGTGCTGAAATACATGATTTGAATTTAAAATCGTGAAGAATTGACACCAACTATCATTCAATCTATTGATGACAAGCGACATCTTACATCAACAGTAAAGCCCAACACAAAAAAACTTGTACAACCAGCATATTTGTCCATCACCATTCAAGTCACGTACACTGTCGTACACCACGAAACAAAAATTGCTGCAATGCCGAAACAGTCTTGCCAAGTGACTTCATTAGGAAAAACTTGTGTTGTCAACTTTCCGCCGGTTGTACTCTGGAGCCAAGGTAAACAGGACTGGTGTCGGTTTGTTATTTTGGCTAAAATATCCTAACTAGATAATTCTTGGAGTTGCTAATTTTGGGACGTAGTGATGCAGTTTTGAATACACAATATACGACGTATATTAGTAACCTAATCCGCTTCACTGTTCTTAAAGAGTCTTAGAGAACCCTGTAAGAAATCGACACGTGTTTCACCTCTCAACGAGGCATCCTCAGGGTGACGATTGACTTGTTGCGAACCCAGACACGGAGCGCAGTGTTACACTGCACTCGACGCTTGACGTAGCAACACGTCATTTCCGCAAAGTCACACCTGAGTCAATTAACTAGTAGTTTTTAATGGCAATTGGTGGCAATCATTTTTTGACAGTCGTTACAGGTAGTCATAAGATTAAAAGTCTGAGACCTAATCTTACCAAGGGGTATCATGTTACCCAGTAACTGGGTTGTGGAGATCAGATAGGCAGTCGCTCCAAGTAAAATACTGGTATTCAGATGCATCCGGTTAGACTGAAAGCCGACCCCAACATAGTGGGAAAAGGCTAGGCAGATTTTCTTATCAACTCATCATTATATTCAACTTTTCATATCTGTGAAAAAGAATTTGATTCAGAACTAAGTACTCCATAGTAAAGGAACGTAGGACAATGTACGGTGATTGTTTCGGAGGGTTTGTACCTAAAAGAAGTACTTGCACCCATATATGTTTTACAGACCATGTTTTGTGGCTAACACATGTCTAACAAATTTTAGACAGCTTGCTAACTTTTGTAACCATATGAAAATTATAGCCAAAACGAAGTACTAAGTAACAAACTTTCGACAAGAGCCCCGAAACTTCATGCACTAACTGCGTTTAGGTGCAAATTCAGATCTTTAATTACTATTTATGAGTCCGAAATACATCTCAATAAAAACGAGAAACTTTGGATGGTAACTTGGAGAGTAACTATCAAAATCGTTACAACTTAAGCCATTAATTACTAACTTAATCTTGAATACAGCAAGCAAGTCAAATATTGACAGGAGGGTGTCTGGTGGAGTGCGGGAGTGATAAGCCGTGAAGGGCCCAGTCTTATTGGATGAGCACACAGGCAATCACGGCCGGACACAGCCGCCCAACTGGCAGTTTCGCTCCTGTGACGTATAACTGGCTAGAATAAGTCGTAGATGCGACAATTTTAAAGTATTTTTGACTATACTCCTCTTTATTTAAAAAAGTTGAAGGTTTTTCTCAGGAGTATTGGTGGGTACTTAATTAAGAGAAAGGACATTTTAGTAATATGTATAAATTCTGTTACGATTTTATAATCAACTTTTCTAGTTATTTGAAACAAACATTCGCGCGCCATTTTGGCGCTGATAGCCGAAATACAGGCTTTCAACTAGTTCGGCTACAGATGTCTAATTAATTTTTAACTAGAAAATATAGCCTTTAAACATATGTGTATCAATGTAAATATTTATTGAAATAAACTTATTACTATTCATAAAACTCCGCACTTTTAGTATTTTACCAAGTTTGGTATGGTTTTACGGAGTAAATGGATACCTGTCACTGATGGACTAGATGCACGATGCGTCTTGATAATTCCCAAGGCTGCCCCTCAAATAGGAGAGAAAATAAAAAATCCAGTGACCATTGCTCATGGAACCTTTGCCACCACTGCGGAACTATTTCAATCTTTGCCACCGAACCTTCAGTCCATTTATTTGCATTGGTAATTCATAATAATGTTATTATTGCCAACTCGACATTGTCCAGCTCCCTTTGATTGTCGGCCCCCAGTAATCGTGTTTGTGTCTGTCCAAACTATGTTATATTGATTTTTGTTATTAAATAACACGCTTTAGTTGTCAAGGGACGTATTGACCTTTCGATTTTGTTATTTCCATGACCCGAGAGTTGTTCCTCGTTTGTTTAGTAAAGCCGTAAAGGTTAATTGTACGGACTGAAAAGGCTCGTGGGCGGTCGCGAATTTACTTGTTCTGACATATTTGTATTATTTTAAACGACAGGTAACCTACTTGCCTATGACCCTTCATTAATTGGTAGTAGACGTGTACTTAGTTTTGGCATTTCCCTTCAAATTTCAAGAGGAAAATCTCTCTGAAAGAGGACAAGATTTTCCGATTTATGTCATCCCTTTACTATTTGTGAGAATCAATATCTTTATTTATTTCTTATCGCCCCCTCCGTGACACCAGTAGCTGGCGTCCGTTTGTCTCAAAGACAAAGCTGCTTTTCTTGTCTAAACCTCCAACGATAAATCCATTGGTGTCCAGTGCAGCTTATGCGGAACCCCGCTGCTTTCTGTACCAACACAACAGCCACATAAACCACTGAAAACCACCCTTATGACTACTACACAAAGTCTTCATGCCCTGAAAAGTTATCTGTGTATGTCACGCCAAAAGCAATTCATTTTTTGAAGTTGGATCAATGAAAAACGACCTTTATTTCACCGATTTAAAGGTGCAATTGTCGGTATAAACAATTTGCGATTGTGTCATGTTTCCGATCATAGTGAGGGCTTGTTTGTCTTTGCTCCGCGTCAACTTTAACGCAAATAGTAAAATAAATATCGTCACCTCCACGGCAAACTTACGAATCTGCAGTTTTAGTGAAATCGACATTTTAATGAAAAACTGTACCTAATATGGTACTACACACCATGGAAAATTTACGAATTTTTATCTCTGACGGTTACAGAATTCAAATTGTTCCAATCTGCGTTTTATGTTAGGTAATACACCCATAGTAAACTTACCAAATTCATATAAGATGTTTTAGTGTAGTAGAATTTATAAAGTTCTAGTAAAATGTGCCACTGTCAACTTACGAACCTGGTATATTCGTGAATTTACGTTAGTAGCAAACTCTATTAAAATGGGTCAATTACCCCTGGCAAACTTACGAAAGTGATACTTTCGTAAGTTCACCGAAGTCTCAATTGTATTTTTTTATTATGTTAGTAACGAAAGTACCACTTTCGTAAGTTTGCCGGGGTACGAATAAATATCTATTAACTTCTATGTATGATTATGTAAAATAACGAATATGTATTTATTTCTGATCCTTGTAAAATATTGATAATATCTTTAAAAAGTACTATTTTGAAAACCGAATGTACCACGGTACCTTTACACCTGTTAATAAAAAAAAGTTACCATTGATGTTTGCTTTCAAAACGCTCCCGTGTAAAATGCAAATTCTGCAGATTCGTAAGTTTGCCGTGGATGTGACGATATTACCTATTATAAAGAAATTTATTTTGTTGACGGATGAATAAAATTAAATAAGAATTGACAATTGCTGAAGAACAAAAGCTGTATAACTGCATAATGAAAATTTTTAAGAAACTAAGTATTATAAAGTCACAGAAAGCTGTAAATTGATACTTCAGAAAGTGTAAATGGAGAAAACTTTGCCATATCCCGTTTTGTTTTGTAAATAACGCTCTACTGCCTACATGAGTAACTGAGCCCAAAAGATGAACAGGAAAAAGAGGAGTTGTCACATAGATAATAGAGAAAATAACCTTCTTTTGACAAACTCAATGACAAACTTTCATAACAACAAATAATTTAACTTTAATACTCCCCAACAACAGGCAACATACTCGTAATTAGCCGTAGGGCACTATCCATTGCGGGCGACATCAAATAGTTAGGAGGCGTGACGGCGACGCGTTTGTGATGCTACATTGAGCACGATTTGCGAGCGGGCGCTCGGGTGCGCTCGGCAATGTTCGGTAAACCGATTTAGGAGCCAAGGAAAATTTTAGAGATATTTTTGCAGGTTTGTGTCGTTCCTGTATTATGATTTTCTTGGTGGAGCTAAATACAAAGGTGCATTAACACGAGTTACTGGAGCGTGATGACAAAGAAACTGTTTTCAAATAAAACTATAGAATATTTCGGTCACTAAAGCAGGTACTAGAGGTCCTTATAAATTCTACTTCTTGCTTGAAAGCTTGCTTGAAGTTGCTACGTTAGATAACCCATCGTGATATCAAGCCTAAGGAACGATATTTATGCTTAACTAGCTTTTCCATCGTCTTTGCCCGCGTGCATGTCGGAAATTATCCCAAGGGAACATACTACCGCGATAAATACACACCTTCTCCAGGTCAAGGTCTACCCATGTACCAAATTTCATCAAAATCCGTTCAGCCATTTTAGCGTGAAAGCGTAACAAACAAACTCACTTTCGCATTTATAATATTGGTTAGGATAACACGATGTGCTATTTAAATAAAAAAAAATAATTAAATTTTTATTTCTAGCCCTATTTCGCCATGTTATTTTAATTTCAAATGAACTGTCCCTGAGAGAGTGAAATGAACCCTGCCGACACCTGTCGGTCGATTCTGTAAAAAGATCAACGTGAAACTTAGGTGAAGTGAGCTGGCACTGTCATAAATCGACCGGCAGGATGCTAGGGATTAATACTATTCAGACAGCTCACTTCAAGCTCACTTCACCTAAGTTTCACGGTGATATTTTTACAGAATCGATCGGCTGAAGGCCAATTCTCGTACTTAAAAAACGTTCACATTCAAGTCGCAATCCGTCAGAAATGTTGGTAAATTGATCGTATTTTTGACAGATCCCGAATGAGATGCGAAAGCGAACGTTCTTAAAAATTACGGGAATTGCCCCTCTGGCCTCCGATGATTAATGTTATTCACCATAATATTTGATGCTACTGCCCCCACAAGCATGCTGGTTACACACCATGTGAATCCTCCCAACCCATCAGTACACACCACACTCCGTATTTCATCAACACTCGAAACGCTACACACTTCATTCGAAAACTTGAACAATACGTTTGTTACATATAATTTGAGACAAAACAAAGCGAAAGTTGTTCGTGTATCTGTTTAGCATCTCTGCAGAAGTTGGCGCCATCGGAGGGAGTATGATACACTGGCGATAAATTAAGAGGAACAACAAAGTTGGCGCGGATAATTACTACACTTGCGTGTCCATTCACTTGTACTTTCATTATTCTTGGGGCGCGTTTTCGTTGTTGTGTCGTATTCATTTTTGTGCTGAAAATTTTATGGGAAACAGAAGATTTCTGGTATGGAACTGTAAGTCTTGATCTGCGTATCTTCGGAAAACATTGCTTTCGTCTATCGATTAACGATTAATAGGTGGTCAATGTTGTGTCTTCTACTGCACACGAGCTTTTCCTGACTATCGTTACATGTCAGGAAAACACGTAGCGATTGTCAGGAAAAGCTCGTTTTAAGCTTCGTGCAGACCAGCGCGACGCGACTCGAACAATATAAGTTCTAAGAAAACTTGACGGTATAACAATAACCGGTGTCGCGTCGCGCTGGTCTGCACGAAGCTTTAATAAACATAATATTATTATACTATCAATATTATAGTACCTAGTCAAGAAAGTTTTTATTTAGATTTTATTTCACAAAATGAAGTTAGAAGCGGAACGAACTTTTTGGAGAGCACTAGTCGTAGATATTTAAATACTCACACTCGTAAAGCGGTTCACCACGGCCATATATTATTACTCGCTTCTGCCCGCGATTTCGTCCGCGTGAAATTTCTTGTTACTTCGCATCGCCCGCTTGCCCTGTTACCTACTTCGTGTCCGCTTAGCGTTCTTTCTAACTTTTTTACTTTTGCTCGGCTCCTAAGCGTCATAGCGTGATGATAATCAACCTTGATTATGAAACTATTTAGTTGATTAATATCATGATGTGAATATCTTTTAATTCTATCCTTGTTTTGATTGACTAATTTGAACACAAAATGGTTATTGTGACTATAATAACTATAAGGGTTAGACATAGCGTCGCGGACTTTTTTGTGGGAAGTGATGAGTTCTATAAACAGTAGTACATTTGTTTATGTATCATCAATAGTTGTAGCAGCGCACGCCAAATAACGACTTTTATAGGCAATTTTTTAATACATTTAGGTTACATTATTGCAATTTTCGCAGGTAGCCTCAAAATACGCCCATGTCACTCGCTGACATACAAAAAATCTAATCTTTTCTCTTTATAAAATTAGTTTAGATGATGGCTCTCGTTTCCCTGAAAATCCTGAAAGTAAACCTAAGTTCCCGTATCGTATCGTGGATACAATGGAGCTGTACTTCAGTAGCGACGTACCAGTAGCACGTGTACGTAATGACTCCGCGAACTGTTTGATTTAAAGTCGCAACAATTGTGTTTACGAGCTGACACCCCTTCCCCCGGTTGCCCCTGCTCCCCGAATTAACACTACCGATGATAAAGTTACACAAGTTTTGTTAAATGGCCGGTGTTGGGAACCGGTGCTGTTTTCGGAAGATATTGTATGCGATAATCGAGGATTCACGGAAAGTATCGATTTGAAGCGTTGTGCGAGAGGAACTATACAGGGTTATGACTTAGCTGAATACATAATGAGAGCTTACCCGTATGGAAATGGTTGCATTTTAGGATGACTAATTTTAGTTTAATTTTATTTTATCGAAATAAAGATCTACCCATCCAAAATTGGCAAATTCGAATGGCACGTACATATATCTCTAAATAAAATAATGCAAAGCCTGAATATGATTCTCTTCTATAAAACAAATTATTTCTCTTCCCCAACAAGAACCTTGACATCTCATCTGAGACAATACATAAAAACTTAAACAATACCCATTTTTACAAAGGACCTCGGGTAATAAACAGGTATTTGTCAAACAACTGGTGCGAATGAAGGTAATGCTTCGTGAAATACCGAAATGAAATATGTATTAAATCCAGGGCCACAGAGATTAAGCTGCTGACGGGAGATCAGATATTAATGAGGGCGAACACCCAGCGAGAGCGACGCGGGAAACAAGAGATTTTCAAGATGGCGGAAAAGGTTTAACGATAGTTGGGGTCGTTAGTTCGTGTATTATTTTTGCTCTAATTTAGTGTCGGCAACAGCTGGAAACATTATATATTTGTAAGGCAAATTAAAACGTCATAATTTAAAGTACAAACTAGGGATGTATCGAGTGAGTGCTTTCAATTGTGTTTTTCTTGATTTAATTGTGTTTAATTCCAATTTTTATTTTATTATTTTCAGTGCTATTTTAATTTGATTGTGAAGTGTCAACGGCTTCTGAAAAGACTGTTTACAGCTGCTTTTCTATGTCAAATCTTTACAAAAAATATCGATGCGATAGTTCAATCCTAGTTAATATTATAAATGCAAAAGTGAGTTTGTTTGTTTGTTACACTTTCACGCTAAAACGGCTACCATGACCAATCAGATACAATCACCATGACCTGGAGAAGGACATAGGCTACTTTTAATCGCAGACGAAGTCGCAGGCACTAGTAAGTTAAGTTTATTTTTGATAGCTCGTCCATTTTTATTCACCTATTTACTTACTAAAGCGTTCGCCTCGCTCCCTCTGGGTGCTCACTAGGTGAGCGGGGAATCAAAGAATTTAATCTACAATGAAAGAAGTTGGAGCTTCTTTGTGCGTGTCACCCGCCCCGACCCTCGGAGCTGGCGTGATCTAACACATGGAGCGAGGAAGTTATACTCTGTGGGCTTTTGAAGAGACTTCAGAGACAAGAGAATGATAAATCTAACTGAAAGTTTTTCGTTTTTATGGGTTTTTTACAATCTGTACCAACATAAAAGGAACTAAATATGTTGACTGCGAAACATTTTTTTTTACCACTGGCTACTAATGGGCTTAGATAAGTTTAATTAAATTAAACAGATTTTGTACATGTATCAGAAATGTAGCCCAGCTATATAATTACGCAACACATTTTCGTTAACAATTCCGATTAATCTGTTTAAATTTGACAGGTCAACAACATTCATTGTGTTATTTACGTTGTCGAGCAGATTTTTTTTTTCGATCGTACGAAGCAATGGCGTGGAAGCAATCTGTTTCAAAACTATTCAGATTCTGATTGATCGTGTATTACGTAATTAGGGTACAGGTTAACTTATCTGCCAGAATAATTCATTGTTTTGATTGGAACCATATCGAAAATTTTGCCACTGCTATCACAGTTTCCGTAGTGTAGCGGTTATCACGTGTGCTTCACACGCACAAGGTCCCCGGTTCGATCCCGGGCGGAAACATTTTTTTTAAATTATTTTCAAAAATACCTCATCCACCGTATCATAAATCTTCGCCACCGTTCCTTACAATTCAATATCATCCCTTTGTTGCTGGTTTTCTCTTTAATAAATGCGGCGAATCCCCAATTTTAGCTCGAATAATATTGTCACCTCACCACGCCCGAGCCACAGTATTAGTAGAGAGGGTAGTTGACTTTCATAGGCTCTTTGTAGATTTTTGAATCGGGAAAAATGCCATTTGAATAGACGTGTCCTGAAAAAGATTGGCTTCTGTGAGTTATCGCGGCATTTAGCTCTCGACTCGACTGTTTGGACTATGAGATCGGATTTTTTATGACTTGTTACTTTGTAAGGGTTTTTTTAATCATTATTATTTATGTAGTCAAATAACAGCGTTAACATTGAACAGTATCATAGGAGCACTTGACTTATGCTAGTAAACTAAACACGTAGTTTTGTGTAGCAACCAGCACCCTTGGTAAGTACACTTGTATTAAGGTTTGTGGTACGGTCAGTACTCTGCATTACCTGGGGGTCTAATCCCTAAGAGAAATCCGTAGTTTCGCCCGAAGTTACGGGCGTTTCATATTCAGACTCACATACGGTATGTCCATAAGTGACACGGAGTACGAAGCGCCCGTAGGGAGGAGACTCCCTGACCCCTCTTACAAAGAAGAAAAGAGGAAGTAGAGAAACAAAACATAGAACCTCCTCCTCTTTGGAAGTCGGTTAAAAATAACTTTTATTTTGGAAGTCGGTGGCAAGAAATGAGAATTCAAAACCAAAGACACCGACTTCCGAAATGAAAGTAATTTGTTACTGTTGTGTTTTGTGTTTTTTAGGGAGTCAGTTGTTTTTTTTTTTGTAATATAAGTTTTGTTTTATGACGTTCAAGACGTGAATTTCAAATTTTGATTTGCTTATTTATATTTATTTGTTTTGATTTCATGTCATTTATTTATTTGATTTAATTTGATTGATTGTAAGTTATTTTATGTTTGAATATGGGTGTAAATTAGAAAATAAATATATTTATTTTATTATTATTAACCTTAGAGTGGTAAATCGATTACGAGGTCGACTATACCTATTTAATTAGTTATTGTGAATTATAAAAAAATATTGTTGTGATTTCACGACTTTTATATTTACCAGCTAGTAAGATTCTGCTAGGAGAATCCAAAAATCAATACAATTTAATCAATCCAACCACAATACTGCCGCGCATAACAGTTATAAAGTTAAAACAAGAGTTTTCTACGAGTTAATTAAAATATAGAGAGAGCCAATCAGAGGCATCAAATGGGAGAACTTGGCGCTACACTGCCAGTATCACTTGACGACTTATTAATTCGTTGTGGGATTTTATTCGTCTGTTGCCCTTTGTTGATTACTGTATTAGAAAACGAAAATTGAGAGAGTTGTATTTTAACTATTGTCTTTGTTGGCTGGAAAATAATGCTTGAGGATAATAAAAGGCAAGGTTATAAACAGTTTCTAAAATTAAATTAACTCATTAACTGATTGCGTAAAAAGAAACGACAAAATGGTATCGGCTTTTCACTACAGCATCAGTTACTCCAAAGTCAAAATCACATACTTTATTTCAATTAGGCACATAAAAGCCACTTTTGAACGTCAAGATTTTACAAAAAAATAGAATTGATTCGAGTCGCCCAGGATAAGTCTTCCGCTCCAAGCCCGTCTTATCCACAAGTTATTAATAAATAATTTGTTCATGGACTAACTAACTCAACTAAAACACATCCTTTATTTATAACAATAAATAATACCATACCACACTAATAAATCGACTGCCCATCTCGATTAACGGACCATGAAATCGATTCATTCGATTATTTTTTTACCGATATTATTAACAATTACCGGGACACTAATTTCGCAGCGAATGATGCATCAATCCTTGCCGAAGGTAGATTAACTCCATAATACGCGGCAGTCGGTGACATATTGTATCATTAATCTGTGCCGAGGGGCTGGCCGGTATCACCTGGCTTACATGTAGCTATATTATGTGGAGCAACACTATTGTATACTGAAATTGGAAGTGGATAGTGTGTTCGATCTTGAAAGGTAATGATTGGCCATAGCTTATAATCAAATAAGTAATTTTGTGTAAAGGCAAGTCTCCATTTACTTCTGCAAGCTAATTTGTACATGTTGCTCTTAACTGATTGAATCGATACTTTGCTCTTGTTCCATTCCAGTAACAATGCCTTTATTTGATAGAGATGAGAAACGTAATCATTTAAATCATTATGATGACTTGTGGTATTTTTCATGAAAGGTCATTTAAAAAACTCTCTTTATGGATTTATTGTATCATTAACACTTTCGACTCCCATTTTTATAGAACTCATACGCCATGCCGCTATACATACTGGAAGTGAACCCTCAGCGAGGGTTGCCGGCACTACGTTTGCGTTAAAGTTAACCATCACGGATGGTCAAAGGCTATAAAACACTTTAAAACGAAGTAAAATTGTGTTTTCAGGGGGTCTTGTCGCTATTCGTAGTCTCCAACCTTTTAAATTTTTTGTGAATATTTGAAACCGTGAACAAAAAATTAAAATAAATTATAATGCTTGGATTTTAAAACCAACGCAGATACTAAATAAATCTTGTTAAAATATACATCAGATTTTATTTTCACGGTTTATAATACTGAGATGCTGCATTTAAAATGCACGAGGGCTCCCGGCATCCCATATGCGACTAGGTGAACCCTCCAGGAGGGCCTCCCGGTCCTGAACGTAATAATCTGTGCCGAGGGACTGGCTAGTATCAGATGGCTTACCGTGTAGCTATATTATAATGGAGTGGTATTCTTGTATGAAATTAGAAGTAGATGAGAGGAACGCGACCAATGTGGTCGATCTTGAAGGTGATTGACTGAGGGTAATAATGGATTGTCTTAACATCCAGTCTGTAGTTTATCATTTACATCCTATAGGATTTATTACCAGTATAAACAAAATGAATAAAAAAAAATGATTACCTGATTCAGTCTAAGCTTGAATTATCAAATGGTTACTGCGGAGTGTGTAATTCCATCGCAATGTGAAACTATGTGTGTTGATTGCAGTGGTTTTGGCTGGTTTCAAGAAGTGTCAAAACGAATTCATAAGGGTTCACGCTCACTAGACGGCCACGACCAGGTACACTATAAAAACCGATACGAATCGCGTACTTGGTCGGACGGCCACCTAGCAGACCAAGTGCGCGATTTTTAGCTAAGTATTTTGTACCGAGAAGGATGTAAGAGGTTAGCGAGGATATACATTGTGTCTCAGAAATCGTTGATTCCGCGTTTTAGTATCGACAATAGCATGCTGAGTTTCCCACAGGATTTATATATGCAGATGCGATCCCGTTCAATCTAGGGCCGCGTAGGCTAGACGTACGTTACAATATTAATTATTCATCGGATCGAGCGAATAAACCAATTTCACGGTTCTTTGGTCTCGAATCGCAGCGAACCGCCGCGGCTTATACAGCGGGTGTCGGGATACCTTGGCCTGCAAGTGTCGAGATGTTTTTTTTTCATGAAGTGTAGGTGACAGTGTTTTGTTTGGGCTATATAACAAATTTAAATTTCATGAGAAAGGATCGTAAAAGTACAGTGCCAAAAGAGTCTTCTGGCGCTTGAATGACACTGACGTTGTTGGTAAACAGTTGTGAAAATATATTTGGTGAAATTTGTATTGAATAAACAAGATGGCGGCACCAGTTCCGATTTGTGCCACGCGCCAAAAGATCCTAGTACGATTGCAGGGGGAACAACATTGTCATTTTAATAAAATTATTATTGCACACTTGCGTCCTCGTGATGTATAAAAAATTGCAATTCTTGTATTTTTTATTGTAGTAAATAAAAACTTCTGTCATAAAAAGTTTTTATTTTTGTAATGTACGTACTTACGAGTAGTACTACGGTAGTACCTATCTCAGTTAAAACGACGGCGACAAAAACTGTTATTTCGAGGTAACTTGAAATTATACTCGGGATTCTACAGGGTCATTTAAGAAAAGTTAGACTATATAAAGATACGACTGTTCTAATGTTAGCAGTTAGGAAGCTTCTTTTCTTTCCACCATTTTTAGCAAAAAGGTGAATTACCTTTTATTAATACGCGGAAAAAGTAACCATTATAAACATCTATGGGTAGTTTGGTTACTATAACAGTAAGTTTTCATAAACTTCACGCCTGTCCCGGAAGGGTTAGGCAGAGAAGTACTAATAGTAGGTACAGCCAAATTTCGCCACATTAACCTACTGTCTCTCAATCAATTAATATTTTATAAAAATATACAAATTGCTTCAGAAAAATTGTAATGAACAAAATGACTAATTTGCAGAGCACCCTATAGAACAATAACTAAACGTATCCGTTAAGCCGAAACCGCGCGATCAAATTTGCAGCGTCAGCGCGCACGCAACCGCCCGAGCGAGCGTGTGACGTCACTAGTCAGTATACATACGATAATTGTACCGCAAAGATTTCACGCGGACTAATTGAAGCTAGAACATTAATTAGTGTCATTTTAGAAATTATCAAGGCCAAATGAAACGAGGTTGCCCGTTCTGTACCATACACGAACTGTATCGATGATTATGGATTCAACTTTGTATATGAGGTCATTTGTCATTAATTGTAAGAAAAATCAAAAAGAGAATATGTGGGGTATAGCTTTAAGAGATTTTAGAAATGAAAGCCGTAAGACCAAAATGTTTCATGTTTTTATCAGAAGTTTGTTTACTAATGTAATAATGTCCTCTCCATTCAGTAGTCGTAGGTGTGTTAGAGTTATGGGTGCCAGGTGATTATGGTATAACAGTCTACTGTTAAACATGAGACATGAGAATTTATTTATATAAAACCATACCTCAGCATGAACAGGCAATCCGGAAAAGGCCCCATTTCACTGCCCAATAAAAGTTACGACGCACCTCACACTGCAAATTCAGCACCAAAATTCCATACACACGCAATTTAATTACCAAAATAAACAGTCCCAAAACTTCTATACATTCTATTAAATTAAGCCTTTCGGTTTGAATATGATAATGCTCGTTAATTTTTATTCGCTCTGCCGAGCCCCAATTACCCGGGCGGGTGGATCCGACGGATTCCAACGTTATGCGATGGGAACCGGTCCACCCGGGTGTCTTCGTTTTCACTCTTCGCTGATTCTCTGACTTGGGTACTCTGATTTAGACAATTAAATTAAGTTTTGGGCTAGAGTTTGGTGGATTTTGGAGGGTGAGCTGTCAATATGTTGTCAGACTGTAATGGTGTTTAGGTCTACGATGGTAAATCTAAAGTAAAGTGGAACGGCAGCAGATGCTGGTATTATTATTAGTTAATAGCTTTTGCACGCGGCTGCGCCCGCGTGGATGTCGGGAAATATCTCACGGGAACGTACTACTGGAATTAAAAGTATCCTATGTGTTAATTCAGGATATAAACAGGTATCTGTTCGCCAAAGGAGAGTTCCCAAAAATGTATTAGCAAAAACCCCAGAGTCGATAAAAAAACGACTTATGTGGGGTAAAAGGACATTAATTGTAGATAACAAATATGAAATTACTTCCTTTAAAAATTATCCCCATGATTGTCATGGCATCTTTATGAAACTAAAAAACACTATAAACGAGTGCCCATAACATAAGCGGAACTTTGCAGTTTTCTGGCAATCTTCAACAATCCTCATGTAAATACAAAAACAAATATATTTCAAGAGCACACTGAACATATTAAAGACATTCAGTTTCAAAACACATCTCAAACATTTGCTCAAAAATATGTAAAGTTCAGCAAAGTTCAGCAAAGTTCAATATTTCATGAATGATTTGTGTTCGTCAACTCGTGCGCAACGGCGCGTGAAATCGCTCGCATCGTAGTACCTACGTGAGTCAGATCTAAATAGCATGCAATGCCTCGCTCCAGATATGATTTATATTTAGGGGTGGCTGTCCAATCGAAATATCCCGAAATAAGGCAGAAATTTTGTATTGTTGGAAGATCTGAGATTAGCGGTTTATTCATAAAAAGTGGATTGTGACTTAGCTACTTGTTTGAGAAGAATTATCTCTTGATCCTGTCTAACACCTCTGGCAACCTTGTAACTTATTTTACTTCTGATTGTTGGGTTGTTGTTAAAATAATTCAGAAGATGGCTCAGGACTGCTTACATCTAAAATATTTTTGAATTTCTGAGGACACTGAAAAGGCTTCCCGCCTTTAACTATTGTATCAAGCGATATGTTTTGCAAATCTTGTAGTGCGCACCTTGTAGCTTGGGCTAAACCATAACAAATTAGATCAGTATCCCAACACTATTCCAAATAATTCATGTTATTACGGGTAAAATTATATTGAAAACATCCCCTTTAGATACAGGAAACCTTTTCCGTAGTCAGTTCGCTGAGAGCCGTAATAATTTCGCCGAAATCCGTAACAACTCTATGAGTAATTTTAAGGTTTCTCGAATAGGTAGCGTCCAGTTCCGTCCGTTCCACGTTTAATACAATATTCTAGTTGTCAACTCTGAATTGAGTTGTGCATTTTATGGTTTTCATTAATTTTGCGTCCGCCATTGTTCATATTGCATTATATTGTTTTAAAAGGATTACTTACTGAGAAATATATTAACTTTCAGGATATGAGATATGAGGCCTTTGTTTATTTATTTATTTATGTAATACTTTAAGCACACAAATGTGCAGAGGAGGCCTTACTGTCATAGGCATTTTCTACCAGTCATGACAAACAGTGGTAGGTGCAATAACGAAAATTGTGGAATAAATATTTATGCAATTATTATTATTATTATTTTTTTTGTGGTAAGTCTGACATCGCCAACTAGCCTTTAGGAAGCGTGTCATCAATGCTCGCGTGCCTTCTCTGTATCGAGAAGAGGCGTTTGCACTGCAGTGGGACATTATAGGCTGGTATCAATAGATATTATTTTTTAATTTTGTTTGGGCCAGTTTTTGGCAATAGGTCTAGTATTTATTTCAATCATGCCATATACGTATAAAAAAGGTCAGCATTTTGTTTATTTTGATTGTTCGTTTGTTGTAATTTGCCAGTGTAATAACACAGACTACGCAATATAAATTGTCTTTGATAAAGCAATAAATATAATTGTCAAACTTTTACTGCTTGAATACGAGGCTTTTGGCTATTTTGTATATGTGTATTTATTGTTTTTTTTTTTTTTTTAAATGTGCGTTTTGTTTGTGCAGAATAAAAAAAAATTCTTTCTAGTTTTTCTTTATATTTAAACGACAATTATAAATTATATACCTCTATTTTAGTCATTCATAGTTGAACAGTTGAACCAGTAATTCGATAGTAGGTAATGCTGGTCCCTTATTGCTGCCTCTGCACTCAAAGCTGAGGGCTGTAGCTTTGTACTCTGAAAACGCAATTAGTGTTGCTAGCTAATATCATGCTATTGTGTAAGTGACCGCTCACATGTACGATGATATATTGTCTTTCCGAGAAACTACTACAGTATGCCCGGAAATATTTAGTTACCTACATTCATCTTCTTCAAAAATGAGATAACTTGCTGTAATCACCTAATGATTGAAGAGGTTCCTTGGCTTTTAAAAACTATGATCACATGGGAGTAAAGGTGCGATGCAACAGTGCTACGCTACTTTAGTAGAAAAAAACTAAGAATAATTGTTCCATCGGAATCGCGTCGCACCGTCGTCGCGTCTGAGAAAAAAAAACTAAGAAAAAATTGTCGCGTCGCACCGTGGTCGCGTCTGAGAAAAAAACTAAGAATAATTGTTCCACCGGAATCGCGTCGCACCGTCGTCGCGTCTGAGAAAAAAACTAAGAAAAATTGTCGCGTCGCACCGTGGTCGCGTCTGAGAAAAAAACTAAGACAAATTGTTCCACCCGAATCGCGTCGTACCGTCGTCGCATCTGCGGGAGCCTTTTTTACTCTACTGTCATCATTGGTTTTAAGGCAGAATTTTAATTTTTACTATAGAAATAAAATCACCATCAGATGTGAACGTTTCCGTAATCGTTCTTGCTGATCTTTTACAGATAAGTTAGAAAATAGGTAAACCGTTTCATTCTCTGACTGTGATCAAAATGATTAACGTTGATGATTATATAGGTATACTAAATCACTGAATGTTTCTAATCAATAAAACAATCCTAAGAAATAAACATCTGATATAAACATTGATATCTTTAAAGCTTCCACAAATAGGCGCGACGCGACCGCGACGGCGCGACGCGTACGCGACCGGGACCGAATTGTTCTACTGTGAAGTTTTCTTAGAAATTGTTTTATTAGAGTCGTGTTGCGCTGTCACGTTGCGCCTGTTCGCGGGAGCCTTTATTTGTTGCCAGTAATTAGAACCCTCAAAACAACTAAGTTTCCCATACAATAATCTTTAGAGTACACATATGTAGCCACAACAATCGTCATAGCGAATTACCACGTTTCAGACATCTGATAAAGAAACACGGAAGCAAACAGCCCTGAGAAGAACTGACACCACGTTTTGACAAGCCGTTAAAGAAACAGGAGTAGCCACAATTCATTATGGCACACTACCACGTTTTAGACATCTGACAAAGAAACACCAGCCCTGAGAAGAACTGACACCACGCTTTGACAAGCCGTTAAAGAAATAGGAGTATCAGGATTGCAGATGCCACACGCCAACATCGTGTTCTCCAGGAACACCAGGAAACTTCGGAGATCTTCACACGACGGCGGCCGCCTCGGAAAGGAAGCGCGGATTACTAGGCACCCATACTTATGCCTTCAGCGCGCACGCCGCGCCGCGCTCACGAACACACAGGCGACACCGTGCGGAAACCATCTCACAACAGTCCGCTGTTGTGTGATTGGCTAAAAATGCATTATTCTCATTCGTTATATTTTATGTAAATGCTGGATTAATTTAATGTACAAGTTTTTATTGGTTAGGGCATATATTGTAAATTGTATATAAGTCGCGTTATTTTACCAAAATATATCTTTCACATTATACATCAACGAGTATTTTCTTCAACCTTCTGATACACCAAGAAACCTCCAAAGTGGTGACCCCGTGCCTAAAACACAGTGAAGAAATTTAAGTGAACCGAAGCTCAGCCCATATCGCGAAATCACAATCCAAGATAACGAATCCCAGCCAAACGGAAGAACAATCCAGCTCATCATCGCAACCAGTACCGAAGGCGGAAGCTGCCGGTATATCTCTCAACATGCGCATTCCACCTTTCTGGCGCGATCGACCACGACTCTGGTTCATCAGCTTCGAAGCAGCAACCAACGACCTCAAGAAAGGCCAGGGCCAGCTCGCACAGATGGTCATTGCACAGCTCGAGCGACAAGACGTCGAGCAGATCGCGGACCTACTGTACAACCCACCGGAGACGGACCAATACAAGGCCATCAAAGAAAGGCTCATATCTACCTACGAGGAATCAGACAGCCGCCAGTTCCAAAAATTGCTGTCCGAAATGGAACTCGGAGATCAGAAGCCGACGCAACTACTCCGCCGCATGCGAAACCTCGCTGCAGATAAACTTCCAGAATCTACTCTGCGACTTATGTGGACCAATCACCTCCCATCACACGTCCGCTCAGTCCTCGCAGTCAGCGAAACGTTCAGCACAAAAACAGCACTCGACGAACTCGGGCTACTCGCAGATAAAATAATGGAGCAGACAGCAGCAACAGAAGTCGCAGCCGTGCATGCACCAGCACCATCCGCACCACTGGCTGATACGCAGTACCTTATCAACGAAATAAGGAAGTTGTCGCTTGAAATAGCCGAGTTAAAAACTAGACAATACCACAACAACAACAACAACAACTATCGCCGCAGTCGTCATCCATCTCGCGACCGCAGCACATCACGACAACGCAGCCGAGAAGCTTCCCCATCTCCGTTCTGTTATTATCACCGCCGTTTCAAAGAACAAGCTAGACGTTGTACAACGCCTTGCTCGTTTAAGAAACAAAACCCGGAAAACTAGACGGAACGTTGGCAATGGCGGACACCGGCGTTCAAGAAAACTCCCACCGCCTATACATCACTGACAAAACCTCGAAACTATCCTTCTTAGTTGATACTGGAGCAAACATATCCGTACTACCGAGAAAAAAGGGACAATTACCAACGCCATTACCATTCCAGCTATACGCAGCGAACAACACAACTATAGCTACGTATGGCGAGAAAACATTAACACTCGATCTAAATTTACGCCGTCCGTACTTGTGGAAATTCATCGTAGCTGACGTCACAAAACCCATACTTGGAGCCGATTTCCTCAAGCATCACCAACTCATCGTCGACCTGAAAAACCGAAGATTAATCGATGGCGTGACGAGTTTAAAGGTAAACGCCCCGGTACGAGTATCGAGTTTCGGTACTGTAGCCACAACAATCGTCATAGCGAATTACCACGTTTCAGACATCTTCGAACATCTCAGGTTTCCCGCCAAGCGATCGCTTCCAACACGTACACGTCGACATTGTTGGCCCGCTACCTACAACAGCTCAAGGCCATCGTTACTTAGTAACAATGATCGACCGACTAACAAAGTGGCCCGAAGCAATCCCTACCGACGAAATATCAGCTGTTCGAATAGCCGATATCATCTACCAACATTGGATAGCAAGATTCGGATGCCCGACCACACTAACAAGCGACCAAGGTCGCCAGTTCGAGAGTCAGTTATTTCAAAACCTGATGAAACAAATGGGAATCAAGAAAACTCGCACCACACCGTACCATCCGCAAAGCAACGGAATGATCGAACGGTGGCATCGCTCGCTCAAAACATCACTACGCGCAAAACTATCCGACGCAAGTACATGGATCAACGAGCTACCTACAGTGCTACTTGGTCTACGAGCCGCACTGCGCACCGATACAGGCGTGAGCGCTGCCGAACTTACCTACGGATACAACCTGCGTCTACCAGGGGATTTTTTTACAAGTACCCACACACCTACAATGGATTATACTTACGTCGAAAATCTGCGTGACGTCATACAAGCAAACAAACCGCAACCAGACACCGAGCATCACAGCAATAATAAGCGCGTATTCGTGCATCAAGATTTACTCAAATGCAGTCACGTGTTTATAAGAACCGATGCAATTAAGAAACCACTCCAAGCTCCGTATGAAGGTCCCTACCGTGTTATAAGCCGCACAGACAAAACGTATACTATACAGCTACCGAATCGTCAAGCTAACATTTCGATCGATCGACTGAAGCCTGCATACGTCATAGCAGAGTATACCAATACCGTACCTCCAAGAAACATTACCAATACCTTACCTCCAAGAACCATTACCAGCACCAAGCAAACCAAGGCCAGTACCACACCAACCAAGCAACAAGCACGAGTACCTACGAACATCATGACGTCACAGCCCACTATCAGCAAAACAACACGCTCGGGCCGCGTCGTCAAGCTGCCGGTACGCTTCGCTTGAGGGGGAGTACTGTAGCCACAACAATCGTCATAGCGAATTACCACGTTTCAGACATCTGATAAAGAAACACGGAAGCAAACAGCCCTGAGAAGAACTGACACCACGTTTTGACAAGCCGTTAAAGAAACAGGAGTAGCCACAATTCATTATGGCACACTACCACGTTTTAGACATCTGACAAAGAAACACCAGCCCTGAGAAGAACTGACACCACGCTTTGACAAGCCGTTAAAGAAATAGGAGTATCAGGATTGCAGATGCCACACGCCAACATCGTGTTCTCCAGGAACACCAGGAAACTTCGGAGATCTTCACACGACGGCGGCCGCCTCGGAAAGGAAGCGCGGATTACTAGGCACCCATACTTATGCCTTCAGCGCGCACGCCGCGCCGCGCTCACGAACACACAGGCGACACCGTGCGGAAACCATCTCACAACAGTCCGCTGTTGTGTGATTGGCTAAAAATGCATTATTCTCATTCGTTATATTTTATGTAAATGCTGGATTAATTTAATGTACAAGTTTTTATTGGTTAGGGCATATATTGTAAATTGTATATAAGTCGCGTTATTTTACCAAAATATATCTTTCACATTATACATCAACGAGTATTTTCTTCAACCTTCTGATACACCAAGAAACCTCCAAACATATAAACAACAACAAACGTAGGTGTAGTACAGCTACAGTTAAATAAATGCAGTGTCAAATGATAATGTTAATCCGTCACATGCAATGTGTCGGTGTCGCGTCCCACGGGATTTATTGGGGCGGGCAAACCAGCGGTTAGAACGCTGCGTTTATTTTTTTATTAAACGCTGCATTATGAAATTCAAGTTACAATTTTTTGGGCATTGACTACAGTGTATATAACTGTTACCTGAAGTTTTTATGGAAGTGTAATTTCTGTTGAAGACTGAAACCTCTACTTTAGTATTCACTTAAAAATGTTGCACCAACAGCTGTAAAAAAGATTTGTTTTTCTATCAAATAAAGAGGGATTTTTACTATTTGACGGCTTCTGGTTAGTCGTTTTGCTTGAATATTTTTTTTTTAATCTGTCATGATGTAACTTTAATTATAATGTTTTATTTTGTTACATGCGTATATTTGATTAACGTACTGGGCGACAGCAAATAAAGATTTATTGTTTTTTTTAAATTAATTTTCACACATTGCCGACATTCATATTTATTACGATCATTACTGTAGTGCCTCGGGCATGTTTGCCGAAGCTAGCGTCAACTGCTTCTATGCAACGATGCGTAAGCGGAGCGCGTCTCTGGTGCACAGGGTGCGCGGCAGCCCTAGCAGCGTGCTGATGATGATAGCTGACAGGGTCGAGTCTCCATACATACGATGCTGCAGTGACTTGCGTGTTAGTGTAAGTGTTGAAAGTACGGTGTTTTGTATTGTATTGTATTGTAATGTTAATGTATTTACGGATGTATATGTGATGTATTGAATATTTTCTATGTATCATTGTAACTCGAATTAATAAATTAATCATTATAATTATCAGCAACATCCATAGACACTTTCAAACCACTGGAAAAACTTCCTCAAATAAAGTTCATGTGAAATTGATCAGTAGTTTAAAAAACATACTTCAAAACGCCCGCCTGCACCTCATAAATCAAAGGAAAATGTGGAAAAGGGGTGCGAAATGACACGTGTCGCTGTGTGCTGATTGGTCACATCGCACCCCCGGGTGCTGGGGCCGCGTGCCAATTATATGCAATAAGGGATAAGCTGATTTCGCTATGTGTCGAATTTATGCTACTTTGCTAGGTAACAAGTGACTGATGTATGAGACGGCGCAGTTTTGTTTTTATTTGTAAAGGGTGAAAAGAGACTACCAATTTGAGAGAGAGAGAGATTTCCCAAATTACCCCCAAAATGCATATGATATAATAGAGCATTAATTAGGATGTTGTTATGCTTTACAAAGAAAATCTGAGCCTAAACATATAAAAGCTCCAACACATAATAGCCATCTATTTTGTATCATTAAATCATTTCATTGTAACAAGACTTATTCTACGTTAGAAGGCAAATCACAGTACTCAGATTTGTATAAAGAAATGGGTCCCCGGACATCCATTCTCCAATTCTACCACATTGTTTATCGAACCGTAAAATGATGTCCAAATGGTTTAACTATTCTCGTAAGCAAATACTTCGTCCGATTAAGTTATCACAAAGTGAGTATACTAAATCCAATTTTATATAAACGGGGTAAAATGAAGGGCGAAAAAGAGCAAAAATGTTCGTCAACAACACGGGAGCAGAGGAAGGGTCAATTTATTTACGTATTGATAAACCCTTGGACAGTTGACAATGGTGACGGTTGGACGGATCAGCCAGTGTAATTGGACCCGTTTTATTTAGAAATCGAACGTAATTTGAGTTTCTGTTTATTTATTATTTGATTATTTTCGTTGGTCTTTTTGTAGGGTTAAATCAACAGTTCATCGTAACTGGTATTTGTGTAATGGTTTGTAAAGGGGTCATATCGTAGGTGCACCCACGTTTTCATTTTAGAAATTTTGGTTCTAAATATACTATTTATTTAAAGATGCAATAGCTTACGTATAAAGGTTAGGTCAGCTGTATTAATTATCTAAAAGTATGTATAGATATCTCTATTCGTACAAGGTTTAAGACAGGTTTACCAAAACAAGACACGTATTATTTCGCTTTTACTTCAAACTATACTGAATATCAGCATGTAACACTCCAACCACGTCAAAATAGGACATACCTGCATACAAAAATGCGATACTTGTACAGTTATACTAAGAAACTTATTTAGTATTTTCGCATGATAAATCCTCAAAAGGCCAGCATACACTGGCGGCAGATACCGAGTAAAAAGCAAGGGTCGGTCCCCAAGAGGTTCTATTGATACTGTTAATGAAATCCGTGACCCCCGCCCGATAAGTGCGTCGTCTTCATACATTTTTATCTTGGCAACTTTGAAATGAGACGGCCAGTAGGTACTTGACTTAAAATTAATAGCACAAACTTCCACAAAAAAAAATAGTATTTTTTTTTGTAATTAAATTTATCTAATTTAAGATTTTAATTTTAGTTTATTTTTTTGTGTGGAAGTTTGTGCTATTAATTTTCTATACTTATATCTTCAAGAGACCTAGACGTTGCGAATCCGTTGTGCTAAATCCGTTTACTGTTTTCGATCAGCGATATAACGGTTAAGCTGGCATAAAATAATCTCTCCAATCTTTTTTCTTTTTTGTATTCTAAATGAATATCGTATTTGTATTCTAATAGAAAAATATCGGGTATTTTCAAATTCATTGTCTATTTATTTAGATGCCTGTATTGTTTCGCGACAACTAATTCATTACACCCGAATACTGAAACGCCACTCAAAACTTAAGCGTTACTTAAAACTAGTTTCAACCAATCAAAAGGCTTTAAACGAGTCATAAGTAACGCTTAAGTTTTGAGTGGCGTTTCAGTATTCGGGTGTAGTCTTACGCATTGATATTAGTACCTAGTTGTCATGACCAAATTCACAGAAAATCAAAATCGTTAGTCAGCATTACGTTTAGAACTATCAATTCTAAAGCAGCATTCACACTATTGAGCAACTGCGCGCGTTCACACCGACCATTACGTATTCAGGTGGCGTGCGATATGAAATGTGCATTTACACATAATGTGGACTAATTGTAATGCAAACGGTTACGTGGCGAGAGGAGGTTGATAATTGGCACCCACCTACGTGCCCATTGCGTTCGGCGAAAAACACGACAAATCGTTCCCTCTGATGTGAATAATAATTCCCTATTTGGTTTAATCATATTATCGGAGTAATGGCTTAATTTTTTTGCAGGCTTTTATTGGGTTATGTTTTAATTTTCAACGTTTTGAAACCAATGTTTTTGTACTTTTCCTTTATTTGGATATTGCCAACTACTTCATTGCTAGCATGGAAAATAGATGTCAACATTAATTTCAGCATCTGTAAAATCAACTTTAAGCGTTGTTTTTTGCAGTCAATAATCTGCACTTTTAACCATAAGTCTCATTCTCTTGGTGATCCAAGAATCTAAGGTCATAACGATAAAAAATACTACCTATTACCTTAAGCTCAACACACACAAGGCAGGTGCGTGTCGGGCGCGGGTCGGGACGGCAGTACGGCGGGTTTGTCTATACATTGTAATTCCTTGTACTATATGGATGTCAGCATCAAAACGCGTGCGCGGATCGGGCGCGGAGCGGGTCGGGAGCGGGAGCCGTTGAGCTTAAATGATGAATCTGAGGTCATACTATGCAAAATACTACCTATTACCAAAATTATTTTATAGAACAGCTTCATCAGTCCACTTTTTCAACGACAAAATTACATAAGACTGTCCCCTAAAACGCTCGCCCGTCACCAGCCATGCTATTCTGTAAACATCTCACCGTGAAAACTTGGGTGAAGTGAGCTGTCAATAGTGTCAATCCCTGTGGAATGACAGCTCACTCCACGCTCACTTCACCTAAGTTTTCACGGTGAGATGGTTACAGAATAGCACTGCTGTTCCTAGTGTCTTAGGTGAGAAGAAGTGACGCAACAAACTCCCCAAAATTTATGATACTCCTTGAACGATAAAAACAATATACCTAAAAACTGTATTTTGTTATTCCCTCTCCTCATTCGCAATCAACTCAATATTTATATTTCCCCACATTAGCATAAACTCATAATGAAATTCAAAGTTTTTCACACGTGCTAATTGTAACGAACGCCGTCGCGGCGCGCCCACAAATTGTATTATCAGACCTCAAAGCTCAGACGTCTGTTTGCGCTGCCTTCGTTTGACGTTGCACTAACTCGTGTGTTGCAGTATCACGTTCTGGTGTTGACTTGAAAACTGAATTGTTTCTTTAGCTTATTTATACATTCTTGTGCCACTCTGTAATTTAAAACTGTTGAGGAAATTTTCTAAAACCAAAATTTCGAGGGTTTGTGACATCCACCGGCTCGCCCAGTGCTTACAGCTCACTCAGAGACTAGATTAGACCATGCAGATGGAGAGGAGGCCAGAGTCCCAGAGGTGGGAATGTTATTGGCTGATTATGTTTGTGTGGTTTCAATGAGGACGATTCGTTATCGTTTTCAATCCCCCCTTTTTTCATTAAAGAGTTTACTATGTCCTTTTCATAAAAAAATAAATAGAAAGAACCCTTCTAATAATATCAATCAGCGATATATATAATCTTTCTTCATCCCTTGTTGTTTTCCCCTGTTGCGTTTAGATTCTATTTCAGATACTAGGATAATCCGATATTAGTTTTAATGAACATGTCAATCACGCATAGAAACATGTTTTGTGTTAAATGTGAACTATTGTTAAAGATTAATGAGAAAATTTATCGATGAGAGGATTATTGATTACCTTTGTTGGCAATGTCTCTTGTGGATTAGATTGTTAGAGTGATAGGGCGATAGTAGAATAATTTGTTTACTTTGCCGTTTATAAAACACATTCATAACATCACGCCTTGTCTTCCCAAAGGGGTGGGCAGAGGTGTACCTGTAGCAGGTACACCCACATTTCGCCAGTTATGTTTAAGTCCCATGTAATAGGGGGCAAGCCTATTGCCATCAACCGGGCACAAATCCAGACTCCGGACTGCTATTAAGAAATTCCATAGATAGAAAAACCCAATAACACTTTGCCCAACCCGGAAATTTAACCCAGAACCTCATGTACAGCAGTAGCGACCGAACCGTTTATGTACACACATATAAACAGACAAGAAGAAAGGAACAGAAAAATACGTACAAAGGTGATGCTTATTTGTAAAGCACTCTTATTCCAGCAGACCTGCGATAGGAAACTAGACAGAAAGAGATATAGACACCGTGTGTAAGAGTAGAAGAGAACACAAAATTAAGATGAGATTATTTTAATTTTCATAGAACTGCTGAGGAAATGTTATAACCAATATGCTATGCAAATAGTAAAGTCATGAGTTCTATCACAAAACTATCGATAGGACGAACCTATTTTAAAACGCTAGCACGCCGTTACCATTCAATTTTTTGTCAGTCACTTAATCAAAACAGAATTGCTACAAAGCAGGAATGCTCGTTACACGCACTGCCTCGCTTTGTGTATGAAAAAGAAAGCAAGAAAGTCACCAGCCCTACATCCACATGAATGCACGTCGACAATAGCCAATTTGACACTTTAACTGACAATGAAAAACTTAAAAAAGTAACAATTAGGGTTGTTCCCACCGTCCTATTGTACGGTACGGAAGCGAGCATTTAAAATTCCATTAGGCACTTCGAATCGAACTGGTAATAATTGTAACCCTATTGACTTTTCATATTGGTGGCCCTCGCGTTACTTGGACTATGTGATAACCGTTTTAGCCTTAATAGCCTAATCGATGGTTGTTACACTACCACTTCGTTCCTAGGCTGTGAAACGATTGGATTTTTATTGTAAGTTAAAAAGCTTTTCAGAGCTTTGTTTCAAAATGAGATGCTTTAATCTTCCTTAGTATTACCTACTTCTCTCAGAGTGGAAGAAAACAAAACTCCACAACAAATCATTCTAATTTCGCCTTCAATAGAGTGTGAACATAGTTTTTATATGGCCAATTAATTTTTCAGTTTCAATACGACTGGCTGGTCACAGCCGCAGAACAAAATGTGATGTCGCTTGTCAAATTAGTGACGGTTGTGATCAGCCATTTTGCTTTTTTAAATTTCGAATGCCGCATGATTGGCGACTGTTATTGAATGCGTGCTCTCGGCTGGAAACGGATGCGTTCAGTCAGTGAGAAAAGTGTACATGAAACTTTTGTCACATTATTTTGTTTGAAGGTAGGTACATTATTACATTAGGTAGGTTCATTATTTTTGTTACTTATGCAGAAAAAGTTCAACACCTATAAGTTTGCTGCAAGAATGACATAAAACTGTTGGCCTTTTTTCTGTTCATTGTTGTTTTGAGTACTTGCGCAAAAGAAAAAATAAATAAATCAATGACCTATAAACCATGACCCCATTTTCATTTCAAAATTAATCCAGTTACTTTTAATTGAATAGATAAATTAATAGTTTTTGCCTTTACAATATCTTTATGGCCCTCGTAAAGTCTCTGGTTCGTATAAAGCTTATTTATTGTTTCAATTAGTGGAAAATTGGCGTAATTAAGATCGGACGTCAACCAATTTTCGTCAGTTGCGTTCCTTTAATTTATATAGAACTGAGGTAAACTGATATTTTGTTCCATATGTGTGGTAAATTCGTAACTTTTTAATGTCTGCCCTTCAATATTGCGTGTTTATTTGCTAAAAAAACTGCGCTCACTCACTCTTCTGAACGCAGCGTGGTGCACTCTTCTGAACGCAGCGCGGTGCATGCAAAACTTTGCCTTTCTTGGAAATATCGCAATTTATGTATTACCTATACGTCCAAGAGTACGAAAAGAGGTCAGATGAGACTTCACCAAAATGTGTTAAGATTTTCCTGAGGTTTTGAATAGTCACTTTTCATGAAAAATTCTCATAGGACAATTAATCATATATTTTTCTTTACATGTTTTAGTTCTGTATTGTGTTATTTTTCGATACACGCAAATGGAAACTCGCCGTTTAAGCAATTCAGTTATTAGATAAAATTGAGACTCTGAATCTTTAAAAAGAAATGTAACGAGATTTAACTTCCTAGATGCAATCAACTCACAGGCATAAATTCGCCACAACCTTGCAAAAAAATTCAACTGTGCGACCACTTTAAAAAAAGGCGAGTTTTGTACGAAGCACCGGCGGGCGGCGGCGCGGTTCGATGTAATTTAATTTCATGAGTGGCCTACCAAGCCTCGTACGCTGAATCGTAATAAGCAAACTTCGGAACAAGTTTGATAAGCTTTCGGGGCAATTACCAAGATTAAATAGCTGCCGGTAAGGGCGTTCTTAATGTAAACGCTGTACGTTTCAATGTTATACTGAGGTTTTGGAGTTTTATTGAGAGTTATTGAAGTGGGTCTTTTGTGGGGTCATGTAGTGTATTGGTTTTATAAGAGGCTACATCGATATGCTATAAGAAAAGAAAAACCTATCAGCTACCTATACAAAAATATCATTTCTGGTTTGCTTAGACCCTTCCTTGTAAGAACGCTGTCATCAAAAAAATGCTATAAAAGATCAACAGTGTACCTACTATCCGTCTATTCAAATAAAAACTAAGAAATTTCAAGCTCGAATTACCTTAAACACACAAACAAAGGCAAGTATACAAGCACTGATAGTCAAAATGTCCCCTAGGTAGCCAATTAGTGTGCCTCCCGTCCTAACGAGCTGTCAAACTTTTTGCACGCGCACCCTTTGTTTGTCGCAAACTGGCCAATAATGGCGATACTCGCGTATTTTCATTGAAAATATTGAAAATGTTAGAAGGTTTTATAGTGCAGTGTTGAGAAGTTTAAAGATGACATTTCTTTTGTTGGGGAATCAAAAAATAACAGGGGTGGTTTTGTTATATCATAAAAATATGGACCTTGGCAAACTACAAGCAAGCAAATCAAAATATAAGTCACAAATAGATCCAGGCATAGAAGAAAAATACGTAGAAGACTTTTGATGGTCCAAAAATATAGAATTCTATCCTAAAATTTGGCAACGTCGCAAATAGCTGTCAAATATTTCCCTGTTTTGAGTAATTTGGCAATATTACTGTAAGAAAATATGAAATGTGGCTAACTAGCGAACTAGAATAGGTATTAATGATGAATTGCTATTAGAACACTGAATTTGATGTTGTGACCGTTTAAGGTAAAAAAAGCATTTGGAAACTTTCCAAATACTTTTGTTACATCTAAAACTAAACATCCAGTGTTACGATATTAATTATTGCATTTCATTATTTTTATTCTAGTTCGCTAGTTAGTCACATTTCATATTTTCATACAGTAATATTGCCAAATTAATCAAAACCACGAAATATTACTTTCAGAATAAACGCTCTTAAGTCAGACTCCAACCGACTAAAAATTTACGTTGGCTGTCTTCAGCACATAAGGATTGTTGGCTTACCTAAGGTCTATTAACATCTTTGTTTCCAATAGATGTTGTTGTGTGTTATTTCCACCTAAACAAACATCAACTTTATCTGAGTGTACATAAAGTTGATTTTAGACTAGTACTGTTGAAAAAGTCATAAAAAATATGAAGTTAAAGTGCAAACTGAACCTTATGTGTAGGCATTACAGTTGTTTTTCCTAAAACTAGTGTTTGTTTACATGTTTGGCAAATAAATTGTGAACGCAGATTACCAATGAAAGAAATAGCCAGCAATAATGAAGTGATTACCATCGCAAAATTCTAAAGTCATATTTTTATTCACAAATAATAACGCATATTGAGAGAATTCGCCAGTTTAAACTGAAATGTTATATTCAATCATACGTAACAAATTGAATTGTGCGGAGCCGGTCCGAGCGGGGTGGGGTTTCCAAACAAATGGTGGACCAACGAACCGATGGCACCGTCAGCTTCCTTCAATATTTCTTATTTACATTTTGATTTATATACGAAAATATTTGCTGGGGAATAGGGATAAAGTCTGTGAATTTGTGCTTAAGTGTATCGTTTACAGTGTTTCGTCGTGTGTGTGTGTCTGCATCTCCTTGACGATGTTGCTGGTTTCTGATCCATATTTTCGTCCCCGCTATTTATTCTCTTACTTACTGTTGCTCTAAATTTTTATAGAGTCAGCCTTAATTAAAGAAATAACGTACAGTTTTTGTTCTCTCAGTGTCTTTGTCATCACAAGCAAAAAATCGTAGATTGACATGAGTTATAGTTTTAGCAGTCAGTCAACTATCTGACCTGTTTCTGTAAACATTGTTGTTTTCGATAGTCACGATTCTTAGAGATGGATTCAATTTGTAGTCATATCACCTACAATACGTTTTTCCAAAGTACTTAGCAATGAAATAAAAATAAAATTATCACTCCTCAAAGCTTAGCTAAGCGCAGACTGCCCAAAAATAAACGTGACCTCAATAAGAAGACGAAGTATTAAATCCGCGTTAAAGATTACAAGCTACTTTCGTTCGGCAATAAATTACTCGTTGCGACGCCGTGCGACACCGTGCGATACGCTGCGAATGGCGGCGAATTAGCGTGACGTCACTTTGGAACTTACCTAAACGATAATGACGAAATTTAAGGAATGTTAAGGCGAGGGCTTATTGGCTGAATACATCTTTAATGTATTTTTGTTTGTTTTTGTTGATGATGGTTTTCTTGGGACTTATTTAGAAATTACGAAGTTATTAGGTTGAGTTGTATTTTGCAAACACGTCACACACTTGTGACGTGATGCAACTTTATTCTATTGTGAACGCTATAACGATGAATTGGGTTTTCTACACATGTATTGAAAACACTACCTAGCTCACAGATTTATTACTTCAAACTAAATTATGAACGAAACGACGATGCAAAAAAGGCACCTTTTTATTTCCGCATTCAATCCAGAACCGTAATCGTTGCAGTTTAAATAAAATAAATCCCTCGCTTAAAACGCCATAAAACTTAAACATTTATTCGCGATCGGTATTGACAAATTAAATCGTTATTAATTTGCAAGCGTTCGGCGTCAACCAGCCGCGCCTTGAATTCATAAACACTGATTGTCAAATATGTGTCTATTGTCTCGTCTGGGGTAATTGTATAATCATTTACACGTGGGGTGAGGAATCAGTAAGCGATGTTGTATGAAGGATCGAAACGTGAAAAGTTTTTTAAAATTCATCATAATTAATAGCTATAAAGTCGTATTCTTTCAGTATTCGATGAAATTCAAATATTTACCGCCAATTTTTTTTGAAAAAACAAAGTTAAATAAATAAACTACGGAAGGTGTTTAAGATTCGTTTCAATATTACTAGATGCGCCCCGCGGTTCATCCACATAAGACTCGATCCCGTGGGAATATCGGGATAAAAGTATTCTATGGTCCCAGCACCTCACCCAGGTCATGGTGCCACATTCAAATCCGTTCAGTCGTTTTAACGTGAAACAAACAAACAAACTCAGTTTCGCATTTATAATATTAGTTAGGATTAGGATAGGATGCAACTATTTACTTTACCACTTATTTTTATGTCTCATAGTTTTGGTTTTCGCCTTAAAAAATCTTGATCTCATAGATCCTGTATAACTGTGTACCTTTGTACTCAAATATAATTATGTCGTATCTCTATGTATTTTACTGTGTGTACATAAATAATAAAATAAATAAATAATAAATATAATTTCTAATTTTTGATATTATGTCAAGCTTTCAGTGTCGCTTTACGTTATTACCAATGTAGATGTAATCACATTATGATTGACGTAACTAGGTACGTCTAACAACGACCCCAACACCCAACAATAATCTCATCACCCGCCCAATTCCCAAAACGCAAATTACTTGTACAATCCTTGCGGCCCAAAATCACAGAATATGCATAATTTAGATTTTCCCAGCGCAATCTAGTACGTAGACAAAGCAAAACAGTGTGTAATGATCAAAGTTATACTTGTTCGTCACAATCGTCACCCGCTAGGAATATTTGCATACAGCCCGCGGGCGTCGGGACGAGTAGATAGTTTGCACTTAACTACTTTCATTTACAAGTCATGTGTGTTTCTCAGACTTGGTGATTTTTTGGGTATTTGCTGGAATATACTATGAATTTATGCTTAGGTCATGTAAGACAAGATTATAATTGACAGGTAGGACCTTTGATAATCATTTTTTGCGTTCTTACAATAATCTTATTATCTGGTCAATCGAACGTTTTCCAGCCAACCCGAAAGACTTCGACCAATTGAGTGTATGAACTTACTACTTGCAACAGTCATTTTATACCTAGCAGCTATACCCATGTATTTGATCGATGTGGGGTAGGTAACGAAATCCTAAAGGGAAAGCTGCCACCCTCTTCAAAATTGTTAATAAAGGTACACAGATCGATGTCTCAAAAGATCTTAGCTGCAAATAATGCAGTGAGAACTTAAAGATACAAAATACGGGATTATGTTAATTTTGAGCTACTTTACCATTCAAATCCTATCTCGGGGTGTCTGGATTCGGCTCTCAGAATTCGTGAGTTTCGTACCTGTCGGTTTACTCTTAAGAATATTGTTGAGTATCGGGTGTTTACATAACTTAAGATATACGGAATTACTAGCGAAGTAATGGTTCAACTGGCAAGAAAAAAAATATTATTCAACTCCAGCTTAGAATAGAAACTAAAAAATACAGACATATATTATGTACACGTTGTAACAATGACGTTTTGGATGACTGCACTTTAATCATCAATTTCTGCCGTCACTCCCGCCAGCGTAATTCAAACAATGACTCAGCATTTTAAAATATTCTAAAAAAGTCCTATACCGTAACTAAAGACATTAAAAAATAAAATAAAAAACTTATTTGGTGACCCTTTAATTTTTTCACATGGGATTTTCGTTGACCCGTGCGAGGGGCGCTATCCTTAGGGTCCAGCTCTATGGTCACCCCGTCACCCCGGCGTCACCCCGTCACTGGTAGTTATACGCGTCACTTCACACATTACAAGGGTTGCTGATTGGCCACGTTTCTCTAGACCTTCGTTATTTTATTTAGTTATTAACTTTTGTTCGGTTGATCTCGTCACGGTGCTTTCTGATCTTTGTCGCTTGGTTCGTTTTGGGGTGTCAAATTAACGTTGATTTTTGGCAATTTTGCTGGGTTTTATGTTGTAAATTAGTCTGGTTTCTGGTTAAGATACGCTTTGGTTATTATTATTTTTGTAACTGAGAAATATTTGTTTATTCTTCTATGAAGGTTTTAACAACTTTAAAAATACTTCTTCCCGTTTTGTAACTTAAAACTGTTCCATTGTTATGTATATCAGTTTCAGGATTCTAAAAATGTACCTAAGTCCAATAATTGATCTACTAGGTATTTACAACTTAAAACTTCGTCAAAGGAACCTTTTTTCTCTTTGTAAAAAATGTGCTGTTTTGTAGGTTTATAAAACCGTATAACAATTTCGGGGCTTAAAAAAACTTTATACTTAGATGATCGGCTTTTGCAACCTTATAAATTATGTATATATGTTTTATTTATTAATCGAAGGCTTTCTCAATAAGGGTGCCCTTCTTCCAGATACCTACTTTTATTAAGATTTTTTTGAGTGAAACTTTTAATAAAGATAAAGAAATATTACTTTGCCACACGTACCAAAAAGACAAGCTTTTTAAATCGTTTCTTTAACTATCTCCGTTCAATCGAGTGGAACGACACAGTTATCAATTCCCTATATCGAGAGATGAGTTTCCATAATGATGGCAATAGGGAGCTCGCCGTGTATCTCCGCTTGTGCGGTGGTGCAAGTTGTAACAAGAAGAGTGTTACTCACAAAAGTATCTGCCTAGCCTTTTCCCAACTATGTCTTCTTCAATACCAGTATTTTACATGGAGCGACTGCCTATCTGACCTCCACAACCCAGTAACTGGGTAATACGATACGCCCTGTTAAGACTGGTTCTCGGACTTTCGCCCACCGCAAGCTACGCTTGCCGGGACCAACGGTTTATCGTGATTTCTGAGGCACGGAAGAGTCTCGGTATGTAGTGATGGTCACCCACCCACGGACCAACCCCGGCAAGCGTAGCTTAACCTGATGGATCGACCCGTACGGTGTTATTACTTAGCCACGAGCTCCTATACGAATTACTCACAAAAGTGTCTCTAGCAAAAATGACCATCGGTTGAAGGAATGTTTCATTTGCCACAATTTTTTTTAAATTTGATATTTAGTATTTAACCTATACCTAATTAATATATATGTATAATGATTTTGATAATCTCTAGTTTATCGTAATCAAAGATGTGGTTCCTTAGAACAAGTTTAAATGCGTCAATGTTTGCAACCGACTGAGACACCCTATTTTCTAAAAAATAATGGAAATGGAAATATGAAGTAGGGGGCTATTCGTTCACCGAATGGCGTAAAGTTTCTCATTGTCTAGCTAAACTTTTCATGTAGATAGGAACATAAAAAAATTACTGTCTTTTTATTCACCTTGGACCACGCGCAGTCCTAAGCCGGTCATTTGGCCGTAATAATCGTCCAGTGTGCACGTGAAAGAAACAGGCGGGGCGTCCACCCTTTATTATCTTCATTCGCGTGTAATTGGACAAGACGCGGCCAGGACAGTTAGCCAGTGTGCCGTGGGGAAGGTTCAAACGGATTTATACTTTTGAGGGACGTTTAGAGACGCTATACTTAGATGTAATGTTGCAAATGATATAAATGTTTTTGTATGGGGTTTTGGGCGTGTGCTTGGTTACGATACGCCAGAGGAACAGGTTTTGTAACTAAGTAGGTATTGTTTTTTTCTTGTTTTCAATCCAAAAGTGTCCAAAATGCCAAATTATATGTATTTTTTGGTGCTTTTCCTATTAAGATTCAAAGAAAGTAATATATTTGAACGTATGTTATTTATCATCAGGAATATTTAACAAGATTAAACATAGTAGTCGATATTGATTCATTCTTGCACATGTAAATATTTTTCAATTGTATCAATATTAGAATGAGACCAACTATTTCAATGTTCTATACTCATAGAGGTTCTTCAACAACATGAAAACATTGCTAAGCACTTACCCGAACCACCGTACACAGGAAACATGGCAACTACCAGCTTAAACTGAATTATACATTACATTTGATTGATACGAGTACGCAAGTAAGAGCGATTCCATTACTCGCACGCAATCTAAGTTGCAAGTTGTGGGTCACAGCTTAAGTTCAAGTTAGATGGTTCCTACGTTTGATCAGATTGAAACTGTTGAAGACTTGAAGATGCATTTACGTTATGAGTTTAGGAGATCCTTTGTTTAGCTGACTTGCAATCTTGGATTATCAAGTTTGGGGGTGGATTTCAATTAATTTGGAAATAGCTCCTTCAAGGCTTCATGTAATATAAATGCAAAAACACACCTATCTTTAACTGGTTTTGGCAAAAATGCTAATGTGGTCGTGTAGTTAGAGTGATATACGGCGGATAGTAAAATGGCTACTTTTTATCCCGGTAAATGCACGGTTCCTGTGGTATTGACCACGGGACCAAAACCACAGGTAAAAGCTAGTCATTATACATTTACTCAAAACATACATTAAGTCTGTCAATGATACACAGGATTAATTTACAAAGACACATTGTTACAGATTATCTTTACGAAGTTCAAAGTATCAGTTCTCATTCCTGTATTTATTTACACTGTAGTTTAAAAAACGTAAAGGACAATGGAGTTCAATGTTATAATATTACTAGTTTTGTTAATCTTTAGCGAGGGGGATAAAGCCGCGTGAGAATCGAAGGGCCAGCGTGGAGTTTTTTAATTTAATCTTGTTTACTAATAGTAATTGATTTTTAGTTTCAGTTGACCGGTTCAAGGATAAATAGGTTCTACAGATAAACGACATATAAACGAGTATTTGAGAGCATTGTTGTGTTTCGGCAGTTAGAGGTAAGATAGCCTGTTCCTCTATTGGAATTGTCAAGATTCCGGGGGAAAATCGCTTCCATATTCGGCCTGATCATCACTTACCATCAGGTGAGATGCAGGCCAAGAGCTCCACGGTTGTGGTAAAAAAAAAATGGCGTGGGCAGTTTTGTGGATGCTCAAATGAGGCCTTTTTCTCTATCTTGTAGATGTCGCCATAGAAAACTGTTTAAAAAAAATTATAAACGTTTGAACCCGGAATCGAAATAAAAAACTTGGGATCACTCGAATAACGTAAGATGCTTCAAAATCAGGTTTAGTAACAATTAGGAATATTAGCATTCTAAAAATGTTTTGCGAACCTTACAAACCAGTTGGTTCTGAACTGACACATCAACATGACTTGACGCAAAACTTGAATGGCCTGATGATTGGCATTACCATGATCAACGGCAGCTATAATTGAGCACATAAGGTGGTATAATGAATGTAGCGGTACTACGGTGCTACCCCGCCATAGTTAACAACCGCAAACAGAATATGAATCGACGGGACGCAATCAGCTACATTTTGTTTGATTTGCAACACATCTCGTTAACACCACGGCCAATATTGCCAGTTAAATAATCACTATCATTGTTGCGATCCATGTAAAAGTGCTTGTTATGTAATGTAGTTTATTATGGAATCATATGAGGTGCTTTATGGTCGTCACACACCGAAACAACTCAAACCAACCCAGCGGATACTAAAGGATTTCATTTTTGACTCAGTATCAGCCATTTTGAAATTGTTTGATACTAGAAAAGAAAGAATATGGAATTACATTGGTTGTCTGGCGGCATCTACACCGCCACATGCGAACTACGCATCAAAGACCTGCCGTCACACAGCATCCTGACGTCACTCAAATCCTGCATCGCGCAATTAGAGTTTACCGCGCGGTGGACATATCAAGCTCCCGACTTCAACCTCTGGGCAATTGCCCGCCAGACATGACACCCGTCTGGTCGGAGGATCCTCCATTTTCTATGGTGGATGAGTGAACTTTACACCCTGTTCCTCATACCCCTAAAGTTGGTTCCAAAAGCATTTTGATGCATGTATGCTGTATAATTTACTATCTGTAAAATTCGATTTAGGAAAAAACTGTTAAGAATCACATAATCCAATGGAAATAGTTCACGATTCAATGGTTCATAGATATGACAGATGCAGTGCATTTGGTGATTTCAGCAAACGAAGAAGAAGAGAAGGCTAGTCAAGCATTTCATATATGTAGGTATGGTAAAGGTATAATTGAGATATCATAAATTTGAGACAGTAATAGAGAATTCACTTCGTTGCCAAAAGGGCAGCTCTGCTACCAACCATGTTGACTGACTAATTTCCATATTCCCCGTGCTGACTGCAAAGAAGAGATCAAATGACGACAGAAATGCAATGGTGGGCACACATAATTGTGCAACGTAACTTGAAATGTAACATACGTTGAAACGAACATGCCTTGCTTCTTGCATGAAAATGCATGAATGTAACACAACATGTGAGTGAATTTGTTTCAACGTTTCATTTCATGTTACATTGCGTATGTATGGACGGCATGTTCGTTTCACCACCATCATCCACCATTATGCCGGGTACAGATTTGTGAAACGTAACATAAAGTGTAACACACATTGAAACAAATTCGAGTTGTTATTGTGTTAAGGCTCGTGCAAACCAGTGTCACGCGACGATACGACGCGACCCGAACAATACAATTTCAAAGAAAACTTCACGGTATAACAATAACCAGTGTCGCGTCGCGCTAGTCTGCACGAAGCTTTTCGTTGCATGTTGCATTACATAGATCTGGACGGCTCATTTGTGTTACATTCCATGTTACGTTTCACCAATCTGTACCAAGCATTAGAGATACCTACGACAAACAAAAGGTCTGTTCATCGCAATCATCACATTCAAAAATCAAGACACACAATCAAACAAGGAGAGCTGAAAACGTAAAACAAAAGGCATGGTCGGCACTGCGCAAAAGTTAACAGCATTAACTTGTTACTCAGTTATTCAGCAGAACTACTGCGAGCGAACGAACCCATATAAATGAAGTGAAATCGAATGAACCGATGTGTTATTGTCAACGGTTTATTGTTTGAATTATGTTCAAGCTGTTAAACTGTCACGGGGTGAGTAGAATACTAAGCTTTGTTGTGTAAGTTGATTTATGTATTTTTGTGAAGGGATATTTTTATGATTGTGCCGTTCAGATCTAACGATGTGAAACTGGCGCGCTTGAAGACACAATAAATTCGTCAATCGTTTAGTTGATTGGGACTTAATAAATGGAGTTAGAAAATCTGGAGCATTTTCGCATTGAATTTTTACCCAGTGAGTGATGAGAGGAACTGTTAGGTGTCATGATAACCAAGGATGCTAGTAGAAAACTTATCAAGGGTTATTTGACATATTTTATCCCAGCTAATATCTACTTATACGAACTAATTCCTGTAAAAGAAACCGGCCAAGTGCGTGTTGGACCACGCACAATGAAGAGTTCCGTAGTTGGTATGAATTAATCCCACAAACAAACTTCACACTGTAGTTGAAAAACATGTTTTCCTATACATTCCAACTGCAAATTTAAGTTTGTCCGCACAATATTGAGTGATTTACCATGTTATTTTAAGACCATAGAGTTCTTATAGGTTTTCCTGTAATCTATAAGTATAGAACTACTCTCTATATTTATTTTAAAATGATTAAAAAATATATTTTTGAGACCCTCATAGCCCTAAGCGCTTTCATTTAATATGTCACATGGTACAGTAATCAAAACATTTTTTTTTCCTTATTTATCTCCCTAAAGTGATCCCCATATTAAAAATTCATTTATTTATGTACGTTACGCGTATGTTTGGGTCACAGAAATTCATAAGTGTACCAAATTTAAACTTAATCGGTCCATTTGATTCTGAGCAAATTGGCTGTAATAGACGAATAGACAGACACACGAGTGATCCTATAAGGGTTCTGTTTTTTTTTCTTTTGGGGTACGGAACCATAAAAAGCGTTTAGCTATCGACCGACAGATTCGTCCGATTACAGCTTTAAGCATCCATTGCTTCACACACAATGAACACATTTTACCGATATATAAAACTTACTCTCTCTACCACAAAACCATAGTTCAGAAATACTCCTCCACCTGTCGGAAGGTATTCCTCCATTCCACAAAAGATACCCGCTTCATGAGTGGTTGGATCTGAACACAAACATTCAACTATGCAGACGGCCCCGTCTAGATGCACTCGATTTAATTAATGCCGATTTACTAGTTAGCAGTTGTTAAGCGATGTGTGGGGGTTGCTGCGAACTGGACCAGTGCGATGCGTTTTGTGAAACTGCGGATTGATTGCAAGCTTCGGTTGCATTTTGAAAAAATAATGTATGAGCAGTGGTGGCCCAGTGGTTCGAACGTCGTGGGTTCGAACCTAGGCAGGCGCTTTACTTTGTGCAAATAATTTTCATTACCACTGCTCTCAAGACGGTGAAGGGAAACATCGTGAGGAAACCAGCATGTCCTGGGACCAAAACTTCCAGGTATGTGACATCTACCAACCCGAACTGGCCCAGTGTGGTAGATTACAGCCCACTACCTCTCGAAGAGAGGAGGCTTGTGTCCCAGCACTGGGAATATTATCTATGCTGATTATGCTAATGTATGACAGGAGTTTTATCTATTTTCATAGCACTGGTTTCACTGGCATCCTAACAGTGGTCCTTATTTTGGAAGAGTTCGTCGTGCGTGGTCGTATCTTCATAAGAAAACGCACTTACGCGCGTGCGTTATACTGTAGGAAAGCATATGGTTTATGTAAGTTGAAAAAAACAATAAAAATACATCTGAAGCATTACGTTTCCTTGTGCTATAATAATAATAATCGTTTATTTCAGGTATTTGCATCAATAAAATTAAAATTACAAAGTCTTATTTATAACGTTTAAAAAAGAAAGATATAATACAATAACTCTTTAATGATTAATTTTGCCTACACTTCCAGTGTAGTGGACACAAAATTAATCATATAAAATATATCAAATAAAACGAGATGTTTGAACCTCTCTAACATTGGTTAGAGAGTTCAAACATCTCGTGTTGTCACACGCATAAGGTGCAATGTTACACTCTAGTGTGTGCGAAGGCTCATAGTTTATCGACTTGCTCGCGGTAATCTAATAAAGTCCATGCACTCGGATGACCAGCGGAAAGTCGGCCGGTTTATATAAATGCCTTTCAACAATAGTTTTAAGTAGTTCGAAGAGAATAATTAGCATTTTATACTTTTTATTTGAAGTTCAATAAACATTTCGAATTTAAAAAATAATCGTTCCGGTGGGATTATTGAGATAAAAGGTATCCTATGTCCTTTTCCAGTTCATGGTCTACCCGTGTGCCAAATTTCATCCAAAGTTTTAGCGTGAAAGCGTAACAAACAACAAACAAACTCACTTTCGCACTTATAATATATGATTTAATGTTTTAATATTTTTTTTTTTTTTTTTTTTTTTTTAAGTTTTCCACTAGACTCTCGATGTGTGTATCTAAGTTTCATTGATTAGTACGAGTAAATCATTTTAATTTAACCAATCATTCGTTTTTAAAGCTAAGAAATGCGACGTTGTCATATTTTTTTCTTTTTATTAACAAAAAAATAGTCTGAATTAAATGGTTTTTTTATATTTCACCTAAGGGGTTTTTACATAAATAATCGTGACTTAGTCGAATTATTATGAATGAAAAAAACGTGTACACACGGCTACACATGAAGCTATAAATTTCCAGTATAAGCTGATCTCGCATTGTAAGGAAATCATATACAATGCGAGATCAGCATAAACTGGAACCGTATAGCTTGATGTGTAGCCGTCTGTACCAGTTGATTCTTTGATATGGTCTCATTCATACCCTAGAGTTATGGAATAATAAAAAAAAACACCTTGTATATGTGTTGTGTCCTGGACGTTGTTCCATGATCTGCGTGGGAATTGTTAAAAATATATGCTATGTTGGTAAGGTAGCACCAGCGTAAAGTACCTACCTATGATGCTTTATCATCATCATTTCAGTTAAAAGACGTCCACTCCTGGTCATAGGCCTCCCCCAAGCTTCGCCACTTTGACCGGTTCTATGCTTCTCGTATCCAGCGGGTTTCCGCGGCCTTCATCAAGTCATGGGTCCACCTTGTCGGAAGCCTTTAGATAATGTGCAGGTCAGATTTTTATTATGATGGATTAGTTAAAATATTCCAAACGATTAAAACCGTTGTACTCCTCAACAAATGAGAACAATTCTGCCGAGTTGTTTATCCGTACAATGGGATAAAACTTCTTAATCTCCGGGCTATGAACTAGATTCGATTAAATGTTGAAACTCTCGCCAATTAGTTAGGTATAGTTCGGCTTTTGAGCAACTACCACTAAGCCGAACAACTAGATACAAGCTGCGTGTTTTAATTAATTTTAGGAGCGGTTCACTAAAGAAGATCTGCCAGTAATTAATTACATAACATAATATCACGCCTGTAATCCTCGAAGGGTTGGGCAGAGGTGTACCTATAGTAGCCAATTAGGGGGCGAGCCTATTGCCATCAAACGGGCACAAATCCAGACTGCTACTGAGAAATTCCGGATGGGAAACCCAAAAATACTTTGTCCAGCCCGAGAGTCGAACCCGGGATCTCATGCTCAGCAGTAGCACTCGCGACCATTAGTCTAACCAGGCAGTAATTATTCACACTCACACATGGGCGTACCTAGCCCAGAATTTGAATTTGCAGGGGGGGGGGGGGGGGGCAAATTCAAATCAAACTTAGAGAGATGATTCTAATGATTACAATTATGTAAATACATATTTGTTATGATCGAAGTGCGCAGCGCGGTTTTTTCTAAAATTAATGTATAATATATTGTAATTGCAAAATATAACGTGACTCTAACATAACTTTTATCGACAACAGTAAGTACTTAGGCATACAAAATCCAGGGGGGGGCAACTGCCCTCCCCTGCCCCCCCTGGGTACCCTAAAGCTTTGTGCAGACTAGCGCGACGCGACACCGGTTATTGTTATACTGTCAAGTTTTCTTAGAAATTGTATTGTACGAGTCGCGTCGCGCTGGTCTGTACGAGCCTTAATGCACACACAAACTATACCGGGTGACAGGGATATCGACGCGAAAATCGATACTTTTTTTTTAAACTGACTAAAAGTTGCAACCCCTGAATTGAAATGTTTCGTCCGTTATTTAAAAAAAAAAGTATAGGTCAGGTTCAGAACATGATTCTGAACCTGTAATGATACTTTTTTTTTTACTTACTGAATCCATGGTAAAAGTTTTCGCGTCCCTGCCCCTCTGTATGTTTGGAACAGTTATTTCACCAACTCTCTTCTCATGGCAAGTTTATGTCGTTGAAGGCGACTAAGGATTATGGTTTAGTAGCCTACCACGTCCATTTCCATTTCTGGGTAGTCTTACCAGTTGGTAATTACTTAGATTTTAAAAAAAAACGCATTATTCTTACTACCGTAATAACTTTGAAGTAGGTAAGTTAAAAAATAGGATATAAAAATTGATCCCTGGCTCCGCCTATCTGAAAAGTTTTAAATCTTTCGTTCAGTAATGAAACGTGCCTGATGCTATTTTCCAGGCACTGAGCTACCACTCTGCAAAACACCAAAATCCAGTAATAAAACAAAAAAAATCACAACAGATTAACTACCTACATTAATGGATAGGGATTCTCCGAACACATCAAATTATTCAACTTATTAAATTAATCCGTGCCAGGTAAATGTCATTAAATTATTACTAGTAGCGTATTGACACCCGCCGTCATTTACAAATGAATTCGCGTGTGGCTGACGAGTACCCATGGGTCATCCCATATTCACGCTTCAGAGCTGATAGAAAATTATGTGTTATTTTATTACTAAACTAGGGGCTATCTGCAATATCACTCGCGTGGATTTAGGTTGAGAAGTTACCTGTTTATTTTCCTATACATATTCTTAGTGCACCTCAAAACCCTCTAATATCTTCTCCATACACCATGTATAGTTGAATTAAGCTGTTTTGTTGAACACGTGCAAATGTGTTCTTTTTGATGAGGTAACAATTTTCAACGCTTTTCCCCACATTAGGAATTTTTCCTTTAACCTGGGTGTGTTTAAAAAAACCGTACATACATATACAAACAATAAGCTTGCAAATAAATAAACAAAGGGATTTACAAGAAACTGAAAAAGACTATTAGGGTTAACAGTGGTGCTAAAATAATTTACAGGCCAGGGCGGGGCCCCGCCGCCGCCGTGTCCTCACGGAGGCGATCGGCAGCGGCGATCTCTCGCGTCCGGCCCTGGTTCAGGCCATGGTTCGGAGCGAGAGTGCATGGGAGGCCGTCACTTCCTACTGCGAAGCAGTAATGCTCGCGAATTGGTTAAGATACGACCTAACTCTAACCTGCAAATTTCAAAAAACGTAAGAAAATTTCAACCTGGCGGGCTACCTTTGCGGATAATCTAATTATCCGTGTAAATATGGTTATTGGCCTTATTTTAACCACTTATTTCCAAAAGTGCACTACAAAAACGCTTGGTGTAGGTATATAAAATGATTATGTGGGGGATTCTGCCATGATGAGAAATGGGGAGAAACATTGACAAGATAAATGGACCAGATTTGAGATGAGATGATTAATTATCCGATGGAAGTGGGTAGCCTTGAAGAAATGTACAAGGTAGTAATAATGAAGGAACTTTCTGATGACTTGTTACTTACTTAATCATGTCTATTATCAGTGTTTAATTAATGATTTAATTTTAAACAGTGTAACATCATATACTATTAAACGAGCAATATTTGTGTATGTATATATATATATATTTTTTTTTGTAATCACGTTCTCGAAAACGGCTCTAACGATTTCGATGAAAGTTGCAATATAGGGGATTACGGGCGCAAAAAATCGATCTAGCTAGGTCTCATATCTGGGAAAATACGTTTTCTCCGTCTTTTCATCCGAGCAGAACTCAGTCGCCCAAAGCTTAGAACAAGAATAATGACACCTTAGAATAATGAAATGGCAGGATGGAATTAGTAATTACCTACTATCATGGCAGCATGGAATTAGTATGTACTACCATGGCAGCATGGAATTAGTATGAACTTTCCAATAATATTAAATGAGCATTCACTATTTTCACCAGAGCAGAGCTCGGTCGCCCAGGTACTGGTTATTATAAAACATTCTTTCCAGAATTCAACCTACGAACTTACTTATTCTCGTACCTACCTACTAAAGAATTTTGAAGGGTTTTCTTGTAGGTATCAAGTGTACATTTACAAAATTCTTTTAAATTAAACCAAATAGTTGCCAAAATAAACTAAACTGAAATAGTGAGTAATTTTAAATCAAATATTTATGTTTCCAAAAATTTTTATCCTCTTAAAAAAGCCGCAAAAAGCAATCCATCAAATACAAAAAGTTGTCAAAAGGTTATTTTATACAATTCGCCGAATTTTATTTAAACCCGTACTAGGTATAACGTTACCTGCGTTTTTTTTCTTTTTTTTAAGTCTTCTTCAGCGTAGGCCTACTGAAATACAACATGGTTAACGTGTGGCAGACAGGGACAGGTTGATGCATTTATGGGATGATAGAAAGAGATGCACATAGAGAACGCAATCCGTCTCCATTGCACGAGCGAATGCACCGGCTGCGTACGGTTAACAGATAAAATAGTGCAATATAAATGTTGGAGTTAACAGTTCTGTTTTTGTGGAATTTGTTACTGAAATTAAACAGTGGCTTTATAAATCTATTATTGTTTCATTAAAGTTTATCATGAGTAATAATAAAATGTGAAGACATAGGTAATAAAATATTACGAAATCAGATTCCTTAGCTTCAAAAAACAAATTAAACTTGTACGGCGGCGGCGTTACATTTAAGTAGATAAATAGAATAGGGTATTAATTATCACAGATTGTTCCTGTTTTTTTTAATATCAATGTATTTTATATTTTTATCATATGTAACGTTCGTTTAACGTTGAGTGGTGGCGCTCAAATATCATCAAACCTATTTCAACATAAACACTGCAATATTTCCCTAAATACTGAAGCCCGTTGCACTTTGCCCTGCTGTCTGTACTAGCCCACACGTGTGGCGCAAACGAGCCGGCCTTATAATGAATAGCCGTCGCCTGCCACCATATTTCAGCGAATTAACAAATGACCCGCTGTCATTGTACGCGCGGCGCACAATTTTTCTGCGCACCGTACCTAACGGCTTGATGTAGGTGCGGTTGGCGGTACTGTTACGTTCACGTTGCTGCTGTTGGTACCGCCGAATTAATGTTGGGTTTATGGTGTACGATGTCTGGTGAGGATTGTTATGATTGATACTGGGCTTTGGGCTTGTAATTAGACATGAACTTAGACATTTCAGAAGAGTTTGGTAGACACCATGTCAGTGTGACTCAGTGATGATTTTGCTTGGAAACCAAGCGTTGAAATGTAGTTCACATATAAAGTTTATTTATCTAATGAAAGCCAGAATAAGAATTGAAAAAAATAATTAAGAGGTAATTGAATAAGATTTTTTGGTGACGGAATCAGCCGTATCAACAATAAAATTTAAATTGATTGAAACAAACAAACAAAATAGAAGTTTATGAAACTGTTACACATCAGGAGTTATGTGCAGTTTTATACACTACTTTATCTAAACTCATGCAATTACGTAAATATGGGGTTCAAATTCAACATTCCAGCACGGAGGTACGCTCAGCAGCAGCTTCCACGACAGAAAACACCAAAATCATTGAGAAATGTAGGTACATTAATTGAAAAAAAAAATTAAAAGGGAAAGCGCGAATAGAAAAAAAAGTCAGCTGGGAGGTGTCGGGGGACACGCGGTTAGAACGAAGTCCCTTTTGTTGTATATTATTTATTAAGGGGGGTCTCTTAATTTTTTCTCAGTATCCTCTATGATTTTATGGACTTGTTTTTTTTTAATAAATACAGTTTTTTTTGGGAAATAAATGTCTGCACCTCCTTTTTTTTCATAGTCGACTAGTTCTCATAGTCGATAAATAATAAACAGAATCCAAATCGAGCCAATAACATCGGAGATATGGCAAATGGCGAAAAATTTAAAACCCCCCTTTTAAAGTTAATTTTTGATAGTTTTTCATGTATATTCAGAAAAATACGGGCGGTCACATGCCTATGGATATAAGTTTTAGAAGCTTAATACTTATCTAGCTGATCTGTATTAAAAAAAACAAAAACATAAACTTTTGACTCTTGAAACTTGAGACCTTGAAACTGGCTTTTTCGGACATAACGCTTTTTCGTTACGTGACGATTTCTACCAGTCAAATTCTACCGCAAGCCGCGTTAAAGAACTTCGTTCCAAAACTTATTAATAAAATCTGTCAGAAAACGATATGAGAGTAGAACAATGTTTTGAAACGTCCATAGCTACTTACCTACCTACCCATTTGCCTACCTATCGCAACCTGTGAATGGTTCACTCCATTCACTCAAACCCCTCTTTTTCAACCACCACGAAGTAAACCTTACAAATCTTCCAGCTAATATTTAACAGTTGACACCTGAAGTTTATTCCGTTTTTCGATCCAGACAAAGCCGATTTCCCACTGGTTGGAATCCAGTTGAGTCCCAGTACTTCGGGCTTTCCCTGTCGGATTAGGTCCGAGGAGCTTTGGTCGAAATCTATTACTGATTTATAGACAGTGGTTTTATGATCAGCTGGTTCATGTGGGTTTTTTGTCTTGGAAGTGGTTATGGATAGCAATAGCAAGCAGTTAGGGAGATAGCAAAGCTGAGTACGACAAAAATGAGCTGTGTTACGCAGTGAACGTCAATGAAAATAATAAAATGTATTCCTAAATAAATTTTGAATTACACTAGGGTTTTGCACACCATATAGCGTAGGAAAAAAATGTATTTCCGCTACATCCAGGTGAAATCTCGTCCCGGGATCGAACCGTGGACGACAAAGGTCATGTAATAAAATGAAATATCCAGATGAAGAACACAAAGTATATTGGAATAAATAAAAAGAAACAAGTAAAAAATATGCAAGGATTAAAAAATTGCCGTCAGCGTATGTTTGAAAACCTAATATCAAAACGTTAGATGAATTTTAATTAGTGGTTGTTTTTCTCGGGAAAGAACGCTAGTGGTAATAAAAAATGAAAGAGAAACAAAGTGATTTGTTGTGGAAACGCTTGTGGGTTGCCTGAACCAGAGCGAGGCTTCGCACTGTTGACAGACGCTGGGAGTTGCCTGTTATAGGCGGCAAGGCGACGCGCTGCTGGTAGACGCTGGGAGGCGCTCACTGGTGTCGCCGCCTCAGGATCGTCCGCAGAACCGCCCGCTTTGCCTCAGAGGCGCCAGAACGCGGTAGTCGGCTCCGCGCGGACAGCGTTAGAGCAGGGCCTGGCAATGCATTGAGCCCTGGTGGTTGAGCCGCAGCCCGGGGGTACGGCTGGGTGATTGACGGACAACTAGAATACTCACATGTTGATATGGAGAATACCCTATATGGGAAGAATATCCCGAATAGGTTCCTGGGTAGAGCCTTAGCTACTACTGCGATGACTGGAACGTGCCTGTTCACGAAAAAAATAAAACTCACAGGCGAAATGTTAGTACATGCTCAAATGACCAAAGGTAGCTGATAGCTGACTTCAAACAAACGCGAATCTTTTTTATTGCTGCTTCGACAAGACCAAATTCAAAGATCTGTCAGTCGTGATATTTTACAAAAAAATCTGTTCGGCCTGTTTCGCAAGTAAAGAGGCCTATTTAGCAGCGGAATGCTGCTGTACTCGTATGTTACAGCCATCCTTTATGTAATAATTAGCAGATTTTCCACCTGGTACAAACAATAAATGAATTTGATTTTTTTTTGGCCAACGTGAAGCTTCGTTCAGACAAGCGCGACGCGACACAGGTTATTGTTATACCGTGAAGTTTTCTTAGAAATTGTATTGTTTGAGTCGCGTCGCGCCGTCGCGTCGCCCTGATGTGCACGAGCCTTAAGGCCTTATTAAAGAGTCGTGCAGACTGGCGCGACGCGACCGCGTGATGCCACACCGGCAATTATTCTACCGTGAAGTTTTCTTAGAATTTGTATTGTTAAAGTCGCGTCGCGCTAATCTGCACGAGGCTTAAGACAGTTGTAGGTTAATAATCTTAAAAATCTGTTACTCGAGAAATAAATTACATTTAAAATTATCCAAATGTAATAATAGAAGAAAAATGAAAACTCAACGGTAAACCTTTATCTCCTCTTGCACTAGTAAGACAATGTTAACTTTACTGCTATCATGTCGTAATACTAATGATTTTGTTTCAGTACCAAGAGCTGGCGGAACAAGAGCAAGCTGTGGATCTCCTGCGTGTCAAAGTCAAAGTCAAATAATTTATTTCAAATAGGCCCTTATATGGAACTTTTGAAAGTAAAAAAAAAAATGTAAAAAAATGTAGTCGCCCCTTCCAAAAGGTAGTTTTCATATGGAGAAGAACGGACAAGAAACTCGGCGCGACGCGACAGCGCGACCCGTTTCTAACAAAATAATTTCCAGGAAAACTTCACGGTAGAACAATTACCGGTGTCGCAAAATCGCAATGGTCTGCACGACCCTTTACTCTTTTAAAATGTTTTACAATATTTTGTATAGGTTCATTAGTTATATAATTATGTGTGAAGACGATGCACCTAGAATAAAATTACTATAGCTCAATAGGTAAAAATAATTAAAAATGAAGCAACGACAGATAAATTAATTACGTGATAGATACATGGTGCTTACATATTTACAAACATTGTAAAAGTAGACGATTTTCCTAAAATTTTACAATTAATAAGTCAGTGTGTGAGGAAATAATCACAGAATGTAAAATCAATGTCATATAATAAAAATAAATATACAATGCAACCAGTTTGATTTTGTCTAGATTCTAGATTATCCTATGGAGCAGGACCAGCATGTTTCCAAGCATTCTTATCTTGGATATAGTCCTCTAATTTGTAATATGCTTGTTGCGTGACGCCTACAACACCATAAGTGACCTCATCTCCACGCCAGAGATCAGGGACTGCTCAGACGCTCTAGACTCCTACATTACCAAGGTAAGTCGGAAATAAACTACGAGCCACAAATTTTCTTAAACAAAAAATTTGAAGCTATTCTTTCTTTAGACCAATTATCTAAATGCCAACGTGTTAGTCATTAGTTTATAGTTCCAAAATGAAAAAAACCGGCCAACTGCATGTCGGACCACGCACAATGAAGGGTTCCGTAGTTGGGATGAATTTATCCCAAGAACAAACTTAACATTGTAGTTGAAAAATATTTTCTCCCATACATTTCAACTGGAAATGTAAGTTTGTACGTACAATATTGAGAGATTTGCCATGTTATTTTAATACCATAGACTTCTTATAGGTTTTCCTGTAATCTATGAGTATAGAACGATTTTTGTTTTTTTTTTCATTATTTTAGGCTTTAGTTTCGGAGATAACAGGAATGGTAATTTTTTATCTATTTTTTAAAATAATTATAAAACAATTTATTTTAAAATTATAAAAAAAGAATGTTTGAGACCCCATAGTAAGCCCCTTCATTTGATATGTCAGACGGTACAGTTTGCAAAACCTTTTTTTAAATTTTTTATTTGCCTACCCAAAAGTGGCCTTCATATTCAAAATTCATTTATTTACGTTACACGTCCGTGTTTGGGTCACAGAAATTCATATGTGTACTAAATTTCAACTTAATCGGTTAATTAAATTCGGAGAGACAGCCAGATCGACACGAGTGATCCTATAATGGTTCCATTTTTGCTTACAGATTTACGGAACGCTAAAAAAAATTAATTTCCCTACAATTAAAAGTTGTCAGTTACCCATTGAAAGTAATAGGTATCGGCAGGGTAACTAATAACTCTAACATCCGATCATAAGATTTTTGCCTTAACTCTATTTCAAACCTAATGAAAGATTTACAACAAATGAATAACTAATGTACCCTCACACGTATCAAACTACTTCGCGTAACAATGTTATAAATAACAACCCTTGCTTATTCGCCGCCATTTTGTATGCATGGCAAAACACTTAGCAATATTCAAATGGGAGCTCCGATCTAAAGCAATTTATTGTTTGACCTGAACTTAATGGTTATGTGTGATATATTGAGTTATGATTGCGTTTAATAATAGGTAATACTGGCAACCAAACTAGCAACAATCCCTATTAGATGAATATATGTTTTACGTTATTTAAAGAAAGTTAAAATTAGCAGAGCGACCAGAGAGTGATTGACAGCGACTAGATGTCTGGACGTACACGAAACAAAAGGAGTATGAAGGGATCGTGGCAGGTGGCGTTCTGTAGTTTCTGACTACCCCCATCGGCCTGAGTTTATGTATGTTTATGTAAAAATATCAAACATAGCCAAATCGAATTTATTCATACATAATTGTTGCGTATTGTACTGGCAACACCGAAAGATTCGATATGTCAAAATGGCGCACCAACGGCTTTCTGCAGTGCTATTCTGTAACCATCTCACCGTGTAAACTTAGGTGAAGTGAGCGTGGAGTGAGCTGTCATTCCACCTAATGCTAGAGATTGACACTATTGACAGCTCACTCCACGCTCGCTTCACCTAAGTTTTCACGGTGAGATGGTTACAGAATAGCACTGCTGGTTCGAGCGTGCGCGGGCGGTACGATGTTTCTAGTGGCTGTGTCGGTAAAAAAATAGATTGGCATAGATTTGTTGGAGACCTACTGTAAATTAAGGTAACCTATTAGTTTTATTGTAAGTAATCGAATATTAAATAAATAGTGATATTATGTGGAGAACAGGAGATGTAATGGTATGGTGACTTATATTGTATTCGATGTTGGCTAAGAAATATAAATGAATGACAAAATATCTTGGTGTTTCATATTATTTTCCTTATCCCTGAAATATTGTAAATATGTAGTTTTATTAGACAGTCATAGATTATGATATTGGGGTAACTACTTTATGATCCATTTGGGGATTAGTATCTATTTTGAGGTTAAATATATTCGGAATTAATTAGTTGTTTAGGGCAACGGTGGTTTTTATTATAAACCAAGTTAACACGTTTAGTGCCGGGAGCCCTCCTGTAGAAACAGCTCTTTCTATACAAAGTGACATTTCGTTTCTCTATTTTTGACATCGCACCGTAGAAATCCTTCTACAATCTGTAATTTTGTCTTTCGTTTTTATTGATCTTTGTCTAGGTCCTTTTCTATGTAGACTATTGCAGAAGAAAGTTTTCTATCCCAAACTGTTAAAATCACACTGACAACTGACAGTTGTCTAAGGTAGTGAAGACAATTTGATTTTGTAATCGCCATGCTAAAGACAGTAGAAAACTTTCTACTCGACGGCCACAAAGTTTAAACGGTTATCTACAAAATCATGATTTTGCAGGAGAGCGTTTTGAAAGCAAAACTGTGATAATTAATAGAAGAACAAAGCTATCTTCTCCTATTTTACACCATTTAGTTAAAGAAGCTAATACCAAGGAAATGGTAAAGGCCAATATTACTGTAATATTTTTTGTTCGAAAATACGGTACTTCGACACTTTGAGAAAAATTGTTGTAGTTTTCTTTATATACGTGACTTAATATCAGTGATAATTGAAAATCAAAAACAAAGAATTCTATGTCGAATTATGTAAAAAAGTGAATTTCGTAAAAAGTGCAGTTAACTCTTTCTACTTTGCTGTTCTACTGTCTATACGGAACGTCATTTTTGTCTACTCTTCCGTCGGAAAAACGGTGCTGATGCTACGCGCCGGGGCTCATTTTAAATGTAGGTTTCCTTAGCGAATACAACATTATAAAACGTGAAAATTAAGTCAGATGTATATTTTTGCAAGATTTATTAGTATATGCGTTGGTTTTAAAATCCAAGCATTTTTAGGGTTACAAATATTCACAATAAATTTAAAAAGTTGGAAATTACGTATAGCGACAAGACCCCTGAAAACACTATTTTACTTCGTTACATAACACTGTTTTTAACCTAATGCCGTTGACCGTCCGCGATCGAACGTAATGCCGGCAACCCTCCGGGTCCTGCCGGGTTCACTTCCAATAGGTATGGCGGCATGGCGTATGAGTTCTATAAAAAGTGGGTGGAGTCGAAAGTGTTAAGTATCTAACACTTCACAAAACCATGTAAAGTTATGAAGCCTACCAGTAACATCAAAAATCCTTAAGATAAGTACTAGAATCTATAACTATTGTCTAAGCTTTGGTTTTGCTTATAGAATCGTTTCCGCCAAAGACATGTAGATTTTGCGACTATCTCGAATGCTAGATTTCATGTAACATTATGGATGTAATTTGCATTGAAGCACAAAAAGGCCATTGTTGAATTATTTAAACTTTATTCTCAAATTACGAAACGTAATGCACAGTCATTGCTAACTAGCATGCCACGTGTCGTACACGTGTTGTCCTGCATATGGACCCCTAATTACAAACTAGTAGACCAATTGTGATGGAGTTGTACTCGTATAAAAAAAAATGCTTGCGTCAAACGTCAAATTGCAGCAATTATACTAAAGCACACAGATTAATAAAGATGGGAAACTCCGCATTTTAGGTATGAAGCTACAAGTACACGGCCGGCCCGTCTTGCTGGGCTTATTTTCGTAGTCAGAAGATCTAAGAGTCACGCGATAGAAAGAGAGGCAACTTCTAAGTGAATATAACTGTAGGTGATTAGCGCTGTGATTCAGGTCGCAACCTGAATTGCACTTTATTATGTCGTAGCAAGAGTCGCTTTTTATTTAAATGATCTTGCGGAGTGTCCCGTCTGTACTAATCTGTGACTAAAGAAGGGTACACACGTAACAGAAATCATAACAAGCCTGCATGAACAATCACTTTGTGCAAGCGTGCACAACTGCCCTATAGGTCACACACAGTACAAGCAAACTGGAGCAGCATCAGTTTTTACAACTTATAACAACTGGATGGAAAGCAGGATGAAATAAAAATAGAGAGAGATATAATTTACAACCTGATAAAGATCGTTTTTCGTTGCCTCTTATCAATGAATTAGAAACTCATAAGATCAGGTTCCGGGCGATAATAAACACCTGAAAACAATTCGTAGCGACCGTGTTCAAGATCCCAAGCGACTTCGAAGTAGAATGGTCTATCCACAATTAATGTTGGTATGTTGTAAGGCAACTGATCTAGGTATTCATCATCCAAGACTATATCTGTGGACATCAATTTTGTTAATATTATTATCAGACTGCCAAGTCATAGGTCTCGAGTTTGAATCCAAGGCACGCACCTCTGACTTTTCGCATTCATGTACGTATTGTATAATTATCACTTGCTTCAAAACGATGAAGGTAAACATTGTGAGGAAAACGGCGTGCCTGAGAGATTTTTCTCGACGGCATGTGAAGCCAAGTCAGAGGCCCATGGGCGGCTTTAAAACTCTGACACCAGGTTAGTCACTAACCACAACCAAAGAAGAAGATTATCTTAGAGACGGAGCTCGATTAGGTTAAGCTACGCATGGGACCAGGGACCATCTTAACATACCGAGACCCCTCTGTGCCTCGGAAAGCACGTTAAGCCATTGATCCCGTCTGTCATTCATAGATCTTTGAGCGTCGTTACGGGTAGTCAGAAGCCCGAAAGTCTGACAACCAGTCTACCAAGGGGTATCGAGTAACTAGGTTGTGGATGTCAGATAGGCAGTCTATAACAGTATGATATACTAGAAGACCGCGTCGCATCGCATCGCCCGCCCGCGCTGTTACTTCCGTTTTCGCTTTGCGTTCTTTCTGACTTTTTTCTTATTGTAGGCTCCTAATGGTTAGCGTCTCAAAAATTGGGCTATCCAAAGCAAAAATAATTTTTCAGAACCGACTCCAGATATACAAACTTACTAACAAACAAACCTCTTCATAATATTAGTATATAATTTATAATATTCTTACTTCGTACAATTCTGCTTGCACCCATTTCATCGACTTGGATAAACACTTTTTGTTTAATTTTACTTAAAGAAATGGCTTGGTCTTGAATTTCTGTCTTATAAATTCCTGCTAGATCCGAGGAATTGGTATTGAAAACTGAGTACAGCCCCAACTGAAAGTAAGAAAAATCATTATTTGCTCGACTTGGCGGGGGTACTGCCGTGCCCCCAGATTACCCATCATTATACAGTAGGTACGTATGTCAAAGCTCGTTTTTGTGCAAATTCTAATATTTACTGTTTGGCCAACTAGCTCAACTGGTGGGACCCCAATGTCCCACAAATTGAGCTAGTCGGCCAAACGGTAAATATTAGAATTTGATTAAATACAAGGACGTAATTGCGGTTGACAAAGATGGAGCCATTGGGACGACTTCGATGAATATCGATGGACAAACCCGATACCTGTATGCCTTTTTTCCCAACAATGAGAATACAAAATATGCAATCTATATGGAATTATATAGATGCTGTTTGCTGGTAAGCGTATTACTTTAGAACGGCTAGCCCGATTTGCCTATATTTTTTTTTAATATTTGTCATAGTCCGAATTAGGTTTTTATGGAAATGATAATAAAAAATAAAAAATATTGTAAACCGCCTACGGAACAATTTAAATTGATCTAAAAAGAACGGAACAAGAAAATATTTCAGACAGAAATAAAAACATAGGTACAAAAATTGTCAGGGTAAAGTCGTGGTCGTCGTGTCGTGTATAAATTAAATTTAGAGAAAATTTATTTTGCCTATGTAACCCGGACAGTTATTATGAATCTATTGATACCTCATTCATCAAAATTGGTTTAGTAGTTATTGACGCTACGGTGGAACACACGTAAATACAAACATACATACATACATAGACTGCTAAAATCATAACCCTTCCTTTTGGCTTTGCCATAGTCGGGTAAAAATTTGAAAAGTTGCCCGGAAAATTGGAAAATTCGAGAAATACTGTAAGTGTTTTTTTCTATGGGATTATTGTACAAGACAATTTTGAGATTTTTGCAAGACAAGGTCTGTCGGATCAGCTAGTTAACAATAATAATTTACCCCTTGAAGAAATCCGGTCCAATCTACGAAAGTTTTAATTTTAAATCTTGGGATTGTTATTTTCATTAATTTAATTACTGATCCCTTAGTAAGCCTGCCAACAAATCCTTTTTCGTTAGAAATTTTCTCAAGCACATTTGCCAAGTCTTTCGGGGTCTTTGGTACCACCAATGTCAATGATGACCTAGAATTAAAGAACCTAATTGATAGAACCTGTAAAATAAAATCGTTAACGATAAATTGTATATACAACATGTAAAAAACCCTGGCCGATCCATGAGGGTGTTCTTAGGTATCGTACTGAGAATCTGTTTATGTGGTAATTTCCAGGAAAATCGAAAAAAACAAATCGTCTCACTTTTTCAACGGGGAATTTTAACTGGTATTACGTTGGGCGCGGGCGCCGTCGTTGAGCGGGTGCCTACAAGTGATAATATGACAGATGACCCCTGTTGAAAAATTGGTAATTTTTAATTAATTTGTGGTAATTTTGGTACCAAAAATGAGAATTTTAAATAGCATTAACGTTTTGTTTCCAATAGTAATTACATTCATTATTACTTTTAATTTATGTTATTGCAGTACCTATGAGACCCTTCCGGATCGGACAGGGTTTTTTTTTCATTTTGTATAATTTGGAAATCTGGGGAAAATGCAGGCTGCTACAGGCTAGAAAAGGATGGAGTTAATAAATTATACATAGAAAGAAAGAAAATACGTTTATTTCCGGTACACATGACGCAAAGAAAGAACAAAACACAAAAATAAACAATTTGGGGGAAAAATATGCGTCACATCCACGCAAAACGGCCATCGCTCAGCTTAATGCTGCGACCCTATGCGAAACAGAGCCCCAACGCTGGTTTGGTTTTGGGACATGATGGAACATACAAAAAATAACGCCATAGATACGTCAATAGCGTTATTTTTTGTATGTTCCACATTTGTAGTTCATCATCAATAGAAGATAGAGTGCCGTTTAGCGGCACTTAATACACTGCCGAGATGAGTGCTGTTAGCGGCACTCTATACACTGCCAAAAAAGATTATCACGAAGTATATTATGTTCATTAACGTTTACCTCACAATTACCGGCATTGTTGTACCGGAATGAATCCATTTTGGACATCATTGGTATTCTTGAGGTTTTCCCATCAATATGAGTGAATCTCGTCAACTTCGTCATTTTATAATCAAATGGATTTTCCCATGAACCCTACGAAGTAATATAAGAAAACTGGCATATATTAAACATACCGTAATTTAAAAAATGTTCTAGTAATTAAAAATACAGTAAATTACGTGGCGGAAAAGTGTCGTATTCTTGACTATATAAAATAATCATTATCAATAACATGACTTCGACTACGAAATAGACATAATCAAAATTCGAAAGTCATTAATTCAAACTAGGCTGAGAATCAGCACTTTTCGAACGAAATTCAACTAAACCGGCCAATTGGCCTGGGTTAAATACCCTGGTATTTATTTATTTACTTAAGGACAACCAACAAAGCATACACCAAAAACACATGTTAAAATACTCATATTATTTTAACATTTTGTAGTGTAGCCTTAATTAAAGGCTGCCACGGCATGCATTGAACATCGGAGTAGGAAATGCAGTTACAAAACAATTAGAAAAAAAGAAAAAAGTTACAAAACCAAACTTTTTTTTTTTACTAATTTCCATAGATTTAAGTAAATGAATAAGACAATAGAAACCACAATATAAATTTTTCACTTTTATGATAATTATATATTTTTTTATATTATTATTTATTTAATTTTTTTTTAAACTAAATTCTGTCAGATGATTCGGCTTGGCGAATTTCTCGGCAGCCTGGATCGCCATACCGAATTTTAGTTTAGGGCACACGCTAGGAAATAAATACATAATAATTTCTAAGGGTCGCCGTTATCGATATCGTTAAGGAGAACTACATAACATAATCACTACGATGAACTGGTGATGTGATTATTAAAGATGATGAAGACGATGATGTATGCTTAGTTAAACAGAGCTATGCATTGGTGAGAGAGAATAATCACCATGAAGCCTCCACACTCAATTAATAAAATATTAAAATGAGCACTTACTTTAAAGTGAGCGCCAGACACAATAATCATCTTTGTTGTTTTGTTGATGTCATTACTGTCCACTATGTCTGTTATTCTTTTAAAAGTCATAGCACTAAGCTGTAAGAATCATAGGTTGGATTATTATGGTTTTTAAGTGTCGTGAGACACATTCATACATTACGCATATCATAATCAGCTTATAATGTTCCCACTGCTCGGACACAGGCCTCCTCTCGGTGAGAGGGAGTGGGCCGTAATCCACCACGCGGGTCCTGTGCGTGTTGGTAGATGTCACATGTCTTCGAATTTTTGTATCTAGGACATGCCGGTTTCCTCACGATGTTTCCCTTCACCGTTTTGAGAGTAGTGGTGATGAAATAATTTACACAAAATAAAGCGCCTGTCAGGATTCGAAATTCAAAAAATTCAAAATTCAAAATATTTTATTTGACATAAACCTACATGGGCACTTATGAAACGTCAGAAGCTAGGTGCACTGTTCCAATTGGTCGTTTCGAACCTACAAGTCTGCAACTGGGCCACCATTGCTCCGCCTTTACAAATATCATCATGGCCATTATACATATCATCAAGCTTGTATTTCCCGAAGGATTAGCCAGAGTTGCTCCTATAGTACACCCTCACCTCACCAGTTATGTTTAAGTCCCATGTAATCGGGGACAAGCCTATTGCCATCAACCGACCAATAACACTTTGCCCGACCCGGGAATCGAACCCAGGACCTCATGCTCAGCAGTAGCGCTTGCGACTAGATCAACGGGACATAACCCATGAATATGAATAACTAGTAGCACCCCGCAGTTTCACCCGCATAAGTCTTTATCCCGTGGAAATAACAGAATATAAAAAATCCTATGTATTAATCTGGATTATAAACTATCTGTGTGCCAAATTTCATCCAAATCCGTTCAGTTGCTGTTGCGTGAAAGAGTAACAAACATCCATCCATCCATCAATCAATCCTCACAAACTTTCACGTTTATAATATGCTACCTTTCGCCCGCATCTTCGCCCGCGTGGATGTCGGAAATTATCCCACGGGATAAAAAGTATCCTATATGTTAATCCAGGTTATAAACTATCTGTGTGCCAAATTTCATCTAAATCCGTTCAGCCGTTATTGCGTGATTGAGTATATATAATATATTATTATATTATATTATATAGTAGGAAGTAGGATAGTAGTATTAACAATTTGGGACCAACTTATAAAAATAACAGCCGTTTCATACAAAAGTTCAACACTAACAGGAACAAATTTACGGAACAGTTGTTTATATCTGTGCTCTTGTAAAGTTTTTGTATGGACCTTATGTATATACATAGTATTTTCACGAAGAATAATATTATATTTACTCATCAAATTATTGATATGATCTCGCCACTCGCCTACTCCTTGATATGCAATGGCCTCTGAAGCCCCATGAAATATGAGGCTTCAGGGGATTGTGCAAATCTTGGGGTTCATTCGATTTATCGAGTCTGGTTAAACCACGCTAGCATCGATGCATTAATTCATTAATTCATACTCACCAAATTATTGATGTGTGCAATAGCTGCTTTAGGATAGTAGAATCCGACTTTTTCTACTTGCACACCATCATTTTCAGACGAATTTTGATAAAACTTCGGGTCTATATCTTTTGTGTAATTCACGTATATTCGGTTGGTAACTGTCAGGTCCTTTAATTTCAACATCTTTATGTATGGTGCGATATTTGGGTAGCACTTACTTAGCTGAAAAACAAAGTATGTAGATGGCAGTTTCAACAGTGGTTTTACATGTGAGTGTTCCTGGTTAGACCAAGACAGTATTTTCCTTTGATAGAATTACTGTAGCATTCCCATCTTGTAAATAACACAAGCGCACCTTAAGGTTGAACTAGTTGCGGGCTCAAACTTACTGGTGGACATGGTCAAAAAGCACGCTGTCTCACCTGGCTTCATGTCCGACAGAGATAGTATCAGTGATGTCAGTTAGACGCTGGTTTACATGCACAACGTCTAGTTCGCACGCACACAAACACCGTTCCGAACTATTTTAGTAAAACGAGCGCGTAAAAAATTACGAAAAGACCTTTGGAAATTCGAGTTGGAAGAAAAAACCACTGCATAAATCAATTACAAATGAAGTTTTTACCATTGCCACTCGAAAAAGGGCATTTTATTAATCGATAACAGTGAATAAAACTCTCTTTTACTCACAAGTGAATAAAAACATTTTGAATTTGGAACAAGCACGAACTATACAAACTATGTACAAAAAATAAATGAAACGTACTGAAAGTACCTACTGGCTGGCTAGATGGAGCTATTCCTTAAAAGCTATACAATTATTATTATTTTTAAATATCCTGCAAACTTAAATTAGATTCTTTTCAATCTGTTATCGTGGTTGTTTTAAGCATCGTGCAGACCGGCGCGACGCGAGAGACCTTCACGGTAGAACAATTACCGGAGTCGCGTCGAGCGACAAGTCGCGCTAGTCTGCACGAGCCTTAAATGTCATTGGAAAATCTAGTAACATAATTATAATAAAATGAGTTCTTCCAGTGACGAAAACGAGTCACTGAATACCACTGACTTCGGAATCATTTCGTTTTGAAGCAGCAATTATGGTAGAAAATTTGTTGCCGCCAAAAATGTGTTACATATAAATAACATAACATCACGCCTTGTTTCCCCAAAGGGTTGTGCAGAGGTGTACCTGTAGTTCACCCACATTTCGTAAATTATGTTTTTAAGTCCCATATAATAGGGGGTGAGCCTATTGCCATCAATTGGGTACAATTCCAGACTCTGGGCTGCTGTTGAGAAATTCCTGTTGGAAAAACCCAAACCAAATCTAGAATCGCTCGCTACGCTCGGGATTCTACTCTAGAATCCTTCGCTACTCTCGGGATCCAACTTAGTCCCTCGAATAGAAAAAAAAGGAATTTATCCTTTTTTTTCACTTGTTGTATCACTTTTATTATCTATTTTCGCGTTAAAATTAGCAATAAAAACGAATCTTTGTCGGCTCCTAACTTTTAAATGGCTTATTATTTTACTATTCTGTTTCCGCACAGACAAAATTAATATTGAGACAAAACGATATCAGGGTTGACTTTGGATGTAAAATGTCAAACAGTGGAGTAAAACCCCCCCGAAATTTGTGTGGATAAAATATCGACTAGTTCCACCTTAACACTTCCAGCTGCGCGTGCTTCGTGTACCTTACCCTTACCCCACTTTTAGAATATTTCTTTTTTAATGTTTTTTTTCGAACCTGTTGTTACTGTGCGTCATTCAAAATATTTTATTTTTAAGTTTAAATTGTTTTAGTGAAACCTCGATTACCGGGTTTGCTTACTACGACGAGCTACGTACATAGTGCGGTCCACATCAACTGTGCAATGGATGGAGATCGAACTCACGATCTCTCTCGAGTCAGCCTGATACATATCCCTTTGTTGAGTTATTGTCACTTCTTATTGTACTGTGGAGTGTGGATATTTTGAAAGGTATCAAACAACCATTTTTGTTCAACAATCGGGTTGTGGAGGTAGTCGCTCCATGTAAAGTACTGATATTCAGCTGCATTCGGTTAGACTGGTAGCCGACCCCAACATAATTGGGAAAAGGCTACTACTACTACGGAAAAGGATCTGGTAATAGATAGATAGATAAATCGTTTATTTGGTGCACACAAAAGACAGCATAAAATACAAAAACACGATTAAATAATAACTAAATACATGAAAATAGCTATAAGGTGCCAATATACAAAAAAAAAAAAATAACGAAAAAATAAAGACATTGTGATGACTTGGCTAACACACTTTAAAATAGTGAAACATACAAAGTGCGGTGTGCGTCTCAAGGTTGCACCAAATGGGAGTCCAACTCAGCATGTGTCAGACAAATATACCTGACGCTGATATTCTGTTGGATCCCTGCAGTGACATACGGACGTCGAGCAGATGCGATAATAAATAAGTAAGCGAATTATTGGTGTTGTGAAAAGTGAAATGTGCAGAATGAAATTACGTAAGTATAACCGCAATTTAAATAATGATAGAATCTTTTAATGATAACAGTAAAGTTCAGCATTTGAAAACGTTCTTGTTCGATAGTGATGGTGTATTTGATAGGTACTTGATTATTTAAATAGATCAATGTATAATGTATAAATGAGTAATGATAAAAATTATAGTGGCGTAGGTGTGAATAAAATAATCGATTTGTCTGGATTAAAAAGTGGCTTCAATAAATAAATGTAGGTAAATAAGCTTATGTAAACTATCATCTAACAATGGATCCACAAATGAGCAAATTAATAATATTCCCTTTGTTCACAGGTTTGTGATCTTGAGTTGCACTAAGAAAGCAAGCAGAATGAATCGAGAAGAACACGACAGCCGGTTAGTTATATTATGGACGTATGTACGTAATGTACTTACAGCGACGTCATCTCTGTATCCTAGAAGTAACATCAGCTCCCGTTTGGCATCTCCCGTGGCTGTATACGCTAGCTTGCAAAGTGGCAGGCGCACCAGATACTCCGAAGCTACTACGTTTTGTTCCGGTGTCGCTTTTACTAGGTTCTAAAACAGCATAATTTTTTAGGATTCCGTACCCAAAGAAGTGCCAACGGGACCTTATTACTAAGGCTCCGCTGTCCGCCTGTCAGCCCGTCCGTCCGTTTGTCACAAGCTGATTTTTTTTAAGCACAAAAAGTACAAACAGAACTTTTTACAGAGTGTGAACTACTATGTCTGCTATAACAACAAATAATAAAAATAAAATAAAATTTAAGGGGTCTCCATACAAGAAACGTGTTATGTTTTTCTTAAGTATTTCGTGCAAATCTCACCAATGAAACTGAACGCGATCAGCATTTCTAAAACGCGTTCAAGAGCTGTCAGTGTCAAAATTGTTATGGAATATTGTACACTGACAGTGACAGTTCTTGAACGGTTGATGTTGGATAGTCTTATAAATGTTGTTCGCGCGATAAACTCTAATTGCGCGATGCAAGATTGGTGTGTGAGGATTTTGTGTGACGTCAGGTCTTTGATGTGGCGATGTAGATGCCGCCGCAAGTATAAAAAATAAATTGCAATCTTAAATATTGTATGGTGTTACGGAACTGTTCGTGTGCGAGTCCTATTCGCACTTGGCCGCTTTTTTTGTAGTTTTTTAGATGTTGACATGCATAGGAATATAATATAATGTGAAATTTAATTCGTTTGCATCCTCTTAAGGGGTCATTGTATTCATCATCATTATGAACAACTTTCACTATGGGGCCAACCCTGAAATCGCGAAAAATAAATCGGCTGTTCCCTACATTACAACGAGCAATGCAAACATAAATGTATGGAAAAGCAGATTTTTTTTTATTGAACTATATTTCACATTGTATATGTAGCTGTCATCTTAATCATAGCATATAATGTAATCATCAGATTAATAACAAAATAATATAAGTGAAATTACCACAATTAGCTTTTCACGTAAACTATTAAATTGTATTTCACTATAAACCCATGATAATAAAAGGGTAAGTATTAAAATTATAAAATAATTGCACTGATACATGATGCATTCGAGTGCATTTAAGAAAATACGAAAAAAACTGCGCACGTTTTATAAGATATAACTGCACCAAGAACCTAATTACCTAATAAAAAATGCATTTTATGCGGTCATAAAATAATTAATTAGGTTTTTATTAGTGTATGACGACCGCAGCTGATATGCTGGACGAGATTTCTATGAAACTGCCTGTTCTTTTGTACTCATTTATTTTGCTTCTTTTTCATGTCTGTTTAACAGGTACATAAACGGTTAAATGAATTCTTTAAATACACACACTCACACACCACACAGCACACTCACATCACAGGTACACAAACACACCAGTCGGTCGACTGGCACAAATCGACCGGCAGGATGCTAGGGATTAGCACTATTGACAGCTCACTTCACGCTCACTTCACCTAAGTTTCACGGTGATATTTTTACATAATCGACCGGCTGATATACCTAACAACACCTTATAGGAGGCGAGCCTATTGTCATCAACCGAGCACAAATCCAGACTCAGAGAATTATACACACACGTCACACCCAGACCACATTCGGCAGAAATAAAACAGTCATAGCCCATAGTCATTGACATCACCTCTTAAGTCTCCACTATGGAATTCGTAGCCCGAGCCCCATGATACAGACTGTCTAGTTTGGGGCTCACTGCCAAATAATATTTTGTAACATAGCTATCGGTAATATTTTAACCTACTCATGTCGTCTCAACTTGTAAATCTGCTTACTGTATTATCTGGACAATAAACTATTTTATATTTCTAAACAAACAACACGTAATCATACCTGCTTTAGATTTTTCACAAAACAATTTGGATTATCAATCTAGGTTAGTCTATGCAGAATCTGCTTCTCAAAGAGTGAGGCGTGGATAAGCTGGTGAGAATTTAAGCGAAGAGATAATGTAACCGAGGTTCCCGTAGGACGGGCCGCTTTGACGGGTGAATCGAATAAGTCGTCGGCAGAGAGAATAGTAATAAAATTGAACCGAGCGCCTGCCCAGATGTAGCTATGGATTTATCGCCAGCTAAACTTTGAGGCACACTGGTTGCAACGGTATTTTAAAATATTTTTTTCCCAAAAAACTATAGTAGATACATCATTAGTTATATTCAGTCGCGGTTTCACAATCTCTAATTTCATTAGCATAACAGAATAATCAGCCGATAATGTTCCCACTGCTGGGCACGCAGGCCTCCTCTTGGTGAGAGGGAGTGGGCCGTAATCTACCACGCGGGCCTAGTGCGGGTTGGTAGATGTCACAGTAAATAATTAATCATTAAATTAGATATGTCTTTTAAATAATTTATTGTAGCACCCTGTTCTATCGCGTGTAACCCCTAACAGTAAACCCAGGGCATTAGATCAGCAATTTGGTTCGCTTTTACGAAGAGCTATATCGTTCTTTTCCAATATTTTCGACGTCTCTTATATTTCGTTGGATCAATCAATAATGTTGCTATCCACAGCTTTCAACAACGTTCATTAGATCACCCGACTGCAGTCTAAATGTTTTTAAAGCAACACTATTAAGGTCTAAGCCATCCATGAAACTCAAGCAAGTTTTCCAAGACTTTACAGATAGATACTCGTGAATTTAATATTTTTTCTTTGAATTCCTTCCACCCAATGTGCCTCAGTTTTCTCAGGTCGTCTCCGCTCGCTCGCTTACACATTCGTCGGGCTGCATCCAATATGTTTCCTAGCATATTGTCTTTAACAGCTCCATTATACCGACGATAGATTGTGTGGAAACCTTCGCTTCTGCCGCCGCCTCCCTACATATTGCGACGAAAGAAATCTGTTTCCACATCCTCGATGAATATTTTTGTTTGCTTACGTACCGCGTATTGGGGAAATGAATAATGAAGACGTATTTGTCGTTCAAGTATTGGAGGGATTTGTTAGGGAATAGATGGTTCTGTGTACAGACTGTCTGGATTCCAACTTACTGTGAGCAAAATACACGAACAGGTCTGCAACAACAAGGATTGTTGCTTGACAACGTTGCTGTTGCATTGCGGACTTAAAGACTAAGTTGATAACTCTTTTTCCAGGAATTTTACTATTTATTCATTTGATCATAATTCAGTACATATCTCTAAAAACGGTGAAGGTAAACATCGTGAGGAAACCGGCATGTCCTAGAACCAAAAATGAGAACACATGTGACATCAGCCAACCCGCACTGGGCCCGCGTGGTGGATTAAAGCCCATTCCCTTTCGAAGAGAGGAGGCCTTGTGTCCCAGCATTGGGAATATTATAGACTGATTATGCTTATGCATTAGATTTCCTCAGAAGGACAAAGTGCAATGGGTGTTTACATGTTCAACAATCTCGTTTAAATACATTGGTTTCTCTCAGTTGTCTGCATTTTTTTGTAATCAAGGAGCCAAACAAAACTACCTTTTATCCAGATGAGCTCCGGCTACCATCTAAGCCTTACAAAAACAAACCACTAAGTGAGTACCGACAATGTCAATAGAACAGCTCAAATATTTTCCTTCAGAATAAAGTAGGTAAATACCCTTTAAAACCATAACCCACGAGGTTTCATCTGGGAGCCGCGCTACCATATAATTGAATGAATATTCACGTTTCTTAATCAATAGAGGCATTACTACCGAGGTCCCACGGAAGCAACCAGCCGACTGTGAAATTGGACTAGTATAGACAAGGATAGATGTATGCAATATGGGGAGGAGAGAAAGGGACGTGTATAGCGGAGCGAGCTTTTATAAATCATTTTTCCTGGCACGGAAGAGATTTAGGCTGGTTGTATGGTTTAGATTTATCTTGAGTGTTGTGTCACTTGACGTCATTGTTATAATGAAATAATGATCAGTATGTTTGTTTTGGTCATACTCTTAGAAAAATCTTTTAAAGCGTACAATTCTTCAAAAATCAATTAGACACATAGAAATAAATTAAAATATAAATAAATAAGACTTTTTTTTAAGATAACAATAATACAGGCAATGCTTAAATTCTAAGATATTTTTTGCAAAAAGCAATGCACTCCTTTTCCGACTTGTTGTAACTTTATGTCGCGAGAACCCACAGGCTCAGTCGCTCCCGTCCAACAATCCTTAGTTGATAAAACGCTGAATCGCGATTATTTCTCTTTGCGTTTAGTTAATCAATTATTCTAATGTTGTTGGCGGAGACGTGTGCACGTTTGTGGCTTAACATTTTTACGTAACGAACGTCGCATAAATCCTATTATTATTTACACACATATGCCTTGTATATAACTGGATAAATAAATCAATCAAATAAATCAAAATGACAGATGTTGTAAATATTATGAACGCTTAACATTATGCAGTGCATTTTGTATACTTGCGATGACAAAATAATCACGTTTACAAGACTTACACTTGAGGAGGAAACATTTTTAATTTTCACGACATGAAAAAACATACTGTAAAATGGTTGAGGTCACCTGTAGTAGTACCGTTCCTTAAACCTTTTGCAGTTAGGAATTTCAGAGGGAACATCATTCGTGCACTCCTTGACAGCTGACCGATCGCTCTATCAAGCTGTGTAGGTGCTGGCCTGCCGTTGTTACGCAGTGTACCTATGCAAAACAAGAATCACTTTAAAGAAAAATGCTCTAAAAAATGTCCACCTTCACATAAACGATAACAAAATCCTTCATTCATTAAAAACGCAATCGGCAATCGTTAAAAAACATCGTAGAATTCAGTTGGTGACGTCTAAAATGAGTCACGGGGGCAGCGTCCAATCGGGATCGTCCAATCAATCTCGTAGCGTCCGATCACCTGAAAAAAGTAAAGGAAGATCGTCGATAACCCAACGGTCGCTTGCTAATAAGTTTGCGCACTCTTCCATAGCAGAACGAAATTGGAGCAATTCCCTTTTAAAATTCGCAATTGGTCGATCGTGCGGGATATTTTTTTGTTTTTTTTGTTTTTACTCGCGTTTTTCTGTATCAAAGTGTATTTTTTTGGCGTTTATTGTGAGATAGTTGGCAGTTTGGTTTCCGAATGCTCTTAGTTCTTTCATCAGATTCTTGACTGTCAGTATGATCATGCATTCTGTTTCATAACAGAATGTACGATCATACTGACAGTACCACATCTATCATGATTTTTAACATTACCAATTTGTGTTCAAGCAGTTGTGACCGGATAATTGCAATGCTAAGGACAATGCCAATGTTATAATTTAAAAAAAAACTTTTTCAATGTCCACATGTTATGTGTTATGTTATTTACAAATACGGGATTTATTTTCAAACTAATAAATATAATGGCTACACAGTTAAACTAAGAAATAAACGGCCCATTCCTTTAAAACATTCAACCAAACTCCACGGTCTTATAAAAAAATTATAACCAACCATAACAACAACCAGAGTTTCCCAAAAAAGTAAATACGTACCAAACAAGAGACGGTCTTAATTCCACACCATACATTTTCCATCGAAGCCAATACAGTCCCGAAGATAAAGTCGCCATTCGAGCGAAAAGATACGAACAGGGAATTTACAAAGAGAAGCCAAGGGGACCGGCTAAGCCCCTTTCGGACGCCAATAGATTTATTGTTTAAGATCGGCGACCGGACAACTGTGTATTATATACTGAGACGATACGCGTCGGCCCGCGATGTCACGAGCTAAGGTTTTAAAAGAAGATATTTTTATATGATGTTTATTTTTATGCGCGGTAAGCTGACGTGAGAGTTCTTAGGAACTCTTATCCGGGAGATGCGAAGGTGAATTTGGGAATTAGCTGTTGTCAATTTATGGGAAACCAAATTGTTTTTTTCCTGTAAGAAACTTATCATATCATGGATAACGAGTTAATTCTTAAAAAAATTGTCTTTGATAAAAATACACCTTTCACAAAAATTTTGAACAGTTGAACTTATCAGTCCAACATTTCACACTATCCATCTCCCAAAGTTAACTATCACAACTATGATCGAACTGCAAGAAACACAATCCTCTCACAAATTGCAATGCAAAACCTTAATGCCAATATTATGATGCTTAACTCCCAGTATTATTATGTTGGCTACATGATCCACGCGCCTCGCCGGGACAGTTCGGCGTGTATTGAAATTCAAATCGTCTTGAACATGGCCGGTGATAATGCAAAGTCCACAGAGGCTATTGCTACAGTATATCAATGAGAGAGAAGTATTCCAGTAAGAGGATTTCAGATTTGCACTCGTGTTTGGAATTTTGTGCATTAAATAAACATGTGTTAGATATGTGTGGTTAGATTTGTGAAGGGCCACTTTTACAGGTTTCTGGTTCCAGAAATGTATTCTGATGGAACAAGACATCAAAACATTTGTCAGAATGGCAGCAGCAGCAGCGTCCAGTTGATAGCAAAAGGTGGTTCTAATCAGCTGGTGCCTGGTCACTGGTGACTGGTGCTATAAGGCGCCGAGCGGATTAATAACAGAGACGTTTTTCCCCGTTAGAACATAACAATTTCTGTTATTGATAAACACAGCCAGTCCATTATGTCCTGTCATTCCCAGATTAGAAGTCTCTATTCCTTTTATAAAAACATCAATAAATTATTCCCCGTGTGTACAAACTATTTTGCTGTCGATTCCCCATTACGCGTACACACCTACACGGACAGCACAATGTAATGAACTCAACATAATACGCGTGCATCGGACATTGAATGGCCGAGGGGCTGGCCATCAATGGCGAAGTGAAACGCCAGCTAATGGTAATGGTCGTTTCATATACAAATGCTTCTTTCACTAAAACTGACAGGGGAGGAGATACATTTTATTTTCCGCAATCGGGGAGGATGAAAAGATGTCTGTGTCTGTGCATCAGTAAAACGGAAAACATTAGTATTGGATTTTTTTAGCGTATTCAATGAATTAATTAATCCGCGCTGAGCTGGGGTGAAAGAAAGATCTATAGTAGTATAGTTATACGTTCATTACGTTTACAGTCGGTGCATGCATGTTGTGAGTCGAGGGAAATTTATCATTGATTTTCAGACATATTTGTGTGCCGTTGTAAAATCTACAGCGTTTGTGACAACTTCTGCCACACTGCGAATAAACTGGTCGTGGCAATATCAAAGTTGTGACAAACAATGTACGAACTTTTATTGATGATTTTAAATATCTATCCACTTAACTCACGGGAGTGTAGAGCGCTCACGGAAAAATGGCTCCAAAGCCTGACGTATGAGGAGTTAGAAAATCTGGTGACACATACTTACCTATGACTACTACCTGAGTATACAATACAATACAATACAGACACATACAGATACAACCTGCGTACATATATACATGCACATATCACATTAGAGAACTGGAACATTTTAACCTAATTTACTTTGAATGTTTTAATAATTTCAATAATTTATTAATATAATGTTTAAAAATAATAGTAATTAAATGTAATCATAATCAATTATATTTTAATTTAGTTACATAGTTATATAACTACTTTTGCTTTAGGTTATTTTATAACAATTTTTTATTTTATTGTTTTTATATTATAAATGTCAACATTTATAACGTTGGAACGCCGACGTCTCCCCTCTCGGAGGTGGGCTAGTGGCTGCAACACAGTTTTTTTTAAACTAATGTAGCTGAACAACAATAAAAAAAAAATTGAACCTGTTTTTGTTCCAATATTTGAATTTGAACTTAGTGCATTTCCCAATTTCCATACGGTTAGTTTACTTATAATCTTAGTTACCGAAATATATGTGGATTTCTTCAAGATTCAACATACAATATACAGGAATACGAAAAAGCAATATAAAGTAATAACAAGGTATGAGCAAGAAATAACATAATATTACTAACCCCATAATACATCTGCTCATTTTTCATGAGCTCCACAAATTAATGCGTAATACCCCGTGGTATGAGATCAAATCTTTTTTCATTCGAGATTGAAAAGATTATTCAATGCAATTGAAAGATTTTTCATCTTAAGAGGTCACCAATCTTTTTAATAAAATCATTTGGAATGTGAATGGAATTATTTTCCTGTGATATTATAATGTCGAGGTGCATTGAATGAATTATTGTTATGAGCGCCCATTAGTGAAGTTAATTCGGCGGTTTGGTTAATAAAACAGTAATAATGTAGGCATGAGTGCATTCTTTAGAGTTATAGAGGTAATTTTGTTTGTTTTAATGATGAATCGATTAATTAGTAACCGATACTGAAAGCAGAAATTGTAAATGTTTAAAAGCAATTTAAAAATGCAAACTTTTTTTACTCACAGATTTAATCATGCTTATTTAATCTCAACTTCATTAAGATTTTTTTTTAAATGCCTTCTATTTCCTTATTCTGAATATAAAGTATATTTATGACCAGAATTAGAATATATTTTCTATGGGCAGAGTCAGTCCTTGTCTACGATATACTGAATTTATCATTTTAATCTTCCCGTCTTTGTAATTAAACACTTAAACAAAATTCGGAAATTCAGAGCAGTCTTATAAATATTAATAATACTTATTAAGCAAAAGTATCCTGTTTAATATGTAAAAAAGAAATTGAAAAGATAAATGGAAAAGTAAATTTTCTTAAACCAGAGTGGAAATCTTAATCGCGAAGTTTATGAAGTATAAAACGGAAAATATTCAAGAAATAAGTTTATTTTTTTCTTTTCTTGGGAATTCTCGATTCGGTCTTACATTTCGATTTAACAAGTTATCACAATTTACATGATGAATGTTAATCATTACGCGCAAATAAACCGGGAAATGCTTTTAAAACTTTTTGAGATTTTCTTCAAGAGTTTTCAACGTTTTAATTTTGAGTGTCGCTTTGGATATTATTTTTAATATCTGCGGCTTTATTTGTTTTGACATCTGAATGCTTTTTAAGTTTGAGTTTCTTATTGTAAGATGGAAAGCTGGATTTGTAATTAGATTGAAGCATAGGACCGTAACTACGTAGGTTATCTATAGTAATATTGGAATGTTGCCATTTTAAATATTATATTTATATAAATATTTGAATGGAGTATTGTATATTTATTTAATTTCATAAATCTTAATTATATCTAATTGTATGCTGCACCGGTCGACGTCATCACGTCAACGCCGGCTGTCACTGAAAACCAGCGCTGTGGCTCTGCCTCGCATAGGGTCGCAGCATTATGCTGAGCGATGGCCGTTTTGCATGGATGTCACGCACACAAAACAGTTGGGTTCCCTCAACTTGTTATTTTTTGTATTCTTTCTTGGCGTCATGTTTACCACAAATACGTAGTTATTTTCTTTCTTTCTTTCTTCGTTGTTGTAATATTTTTGGTTTGTGTTTATTAAATTGGATAGGAAAAGTTGTATGTTAATAACGTCAAACTGAATTGTACTACAGTGAAATACTTGCCAGCAAAATATCTTACCTTATAGACATGAAAATAGACATTGGTACCTAAAAAAGTTATTTGTCGAGTAGTTCTACCAGATGCTACTGATATCGTTGCTTCTAGTTCTTTGCTTGCTAAGCAACATTCATGTTAAAAAAAATTAGTAATTTATTTACAATACAAAAAAAAACGCACTATCAACGCCCATATTTCGACGTGGCGCCCTAATTCCGTGCAGTATTTATTCTGTTGATACATCGCGTGGGCCGGAAATAGCGGCAATGTCAATATCCGGCGCACCGGCACACGCGTCCAGCTGGCTGTGTTACACGTAGTTATTTAAGGAAATATCCAGTTAAAAGTATTGGTGTTGGTTGGAACTAGTTTTTCAAAGTAATGGTCTATAGTTCGAAAAAATAAATCCTGGGAGTTGAAAAGTCCCTTCCCAATTATTTTCCGTCTGACAGCAACCTTATAGTAACGAGAACCAAGATCACTGTGATACAAAATCAGAGGTAATATAATTGCAATAGAACTCTATCTCCATTATTGTCTATAATTTGTCATTGAAAATCTCACAAAGCAATTACGATGTAGTGATCCATTTCGGATCCTCAGCACCTACCAATCGCAGTATCTCATGCATAGGTTTAGCTTTCATTTTCAAAAACAGGTCAATGATCAATCAAGGTCCTATTCCTGATACCAACTATTAATTTATAAATAGTATAAAATAAAGTCACTTTTTTTGTGTCTGTGTGTGTGTGCTTTTGCTTCTTCTAAACTACACAATAGATTTTGATGCAGTTTTCATTGACATTTAGAGAATTGATTGCGGTAGCTTTATGAGTAACTTAAGTACTTAACTAAGTTACTTTTAGTTGTATACTCGATTGTTAAGATACTTATGATAGTAGGAAAAAAAATCGGCATACGGACTTGGCATACAACAGCTCAAAATACCTACATAGCGGCACATACTCTCAGATGCTACCTAAAGCCGTTTATACCGATCCAGGTCGTTCCTACAACAGCCAGTTAGGCTTTCGGTGGCTGAGCAATTTGCATATTGAGAGGCTCAGTGGCGCCCCCTCCGTGCACACAATGGCCGATGATTCGATGACGGAGCCGATGATTTGATGATTGGTAACCTATTAACGTATTCAATGCGTTTGTTACAAGTGAATACTGATTGATTGATTGATAGGGTCGAGTTTTGATTGAAACCTCTTTTGTGGTTTTAATTTTGTTAGGTTTTTGTTTTTTTGGGATTTTTTTGCCTATGAGTGAGGTGCCATTATGTGCCAGCATTTAATGATTTGAACATAATTAATGTTTTGGTAAAATTGACTTGGGCTTTTATGTACCAGTGTAAAAAGAAAGAAAGAATAATGTTTATTTGGACACAGTTCGTGAAATACAAAAAATAAAAAAGTGAAAATAACATGTACCTACATTTATGCACAGTGTCGTGAAATAATAATTATTCAAAAAATATTTTGCTCCCCGTCGATATTTATAATTCCTTTATATGGTTTGTTTCGTCACGTCCGGAGGAATTTTGGGTAACGTATCACTTATCTGACAAATAATTAATAGCACATAGCTATAGCATCTCGACCTAATTGTCATAATTTGCTTTGTGCTTATTTAAACTTGATAACACGGATATTTATACATACAGAACTTTCCTGTAAATTATTATCATTAAATAATTTAAATTAAAACAAGTCGGTATCAAAATTATCTACCAACCACAAATATATGAGATGGAACTATGCGTTATTAGTTAGCTCGGTTGATTCCCAATGCCGATAGATAAGGCAATTGCTCTCATGGGCTCTGTTATACCATTTCAGTGTTATCAACGCTACGCGCGCGTAATACTGTGGTGGGAATTATTGGTCATATTTGTAGCTAGTTTTGTACGTGAACTAGGTTAAATTTATAATAAAATATGGTTTTAAAATTAGGGTACTTATGGATGAGACCAACCAGAAGCCTAATAGTACAGACTCGGAATCCTGCTGTGGATAGCTGACTCACAATTATATTAAATAGTACCACTAACAATATGAGGTACGGATAAAATTTTGTGTTTTCTTTTTAATGAAATTCTGCAATTTTATAAAACCGATACATCGTAGATCCTACTGCATTTTTCGTGAATAATTCTCAAACTGTTGTTGGTTAAATGAAATGTGTCCATTCTCTATACAAAGACTACAAGACACAATTACTTTAAACTATACTTTATCTTATTCTCAACAATAGTTGACCACAAGGAGCAAAGCTTTCCGCCCCGACGACGCCGTAACCTTGACAACGGCTACAGCAGTTGTCCAGTAGAGAACAGCAATTGTACAAAATTGCTCGAAATACCCACGCCCAGCGGTATTCGAACAAATTTATAGAGTAGTGCCCGCTCCGGACGGATGGACGAACAAAAGATGCATTTACATAACAAATTGAAGGGCTACGAATGTGCTACGCCACTACGCCGCTACGCTGCTACGTACTCTATGTGCTACGATGCTTACAGCTACCGTGTGTGGGCGCGTGAGCTTTGTGTGTTCATAGATATTGTTGTGTTACAATACTGGGTAGTGTTAGTTAGCTTACGATACCAGGTTGACTTTATAGTGAGGTGATATTCGTTCTTAGAATGATAGTATTCTACTTTAACAAGTGGTGTTGAAAAGGCCTCTTACTTTGTTAAGTTGAATAAAGCATTATGTAGCGTTCTCTTGTCTGTAAATGATATCTAATTCACTCAACATAACATCACTTCTGTTTTTCCCGAAGTGTTAAGCGGAGGTGATGTATATCCACATTTCACCAGTTATATTTAAGTGTGTGTTTGTGTGTGTTTCACCAGTTTTTTTCCAGTTATTTTTTTTTTGTTTTTTTTACCAGTTTTATTTGTTTTTTCCATTATGGAATGCAATAAAGTATTGAGTATTGAGTATTTAAGTACCATTTAATAGGGGGCGAGCCTATTGCCATCTTATATCATTCAGTATTTTTTTTTTTTTAATTAAGCTTTTTAAATTCCCATCTTCATCATAATAATGATCAGCAGATAGATGCTGGAAATTGTCCCAGAAGCATTGCCACAAACCCGCATCAACTTTTTTTAATACTTACATAAAAACATACATAACGTACACTAAACATACCTACGTATAGTAGTAGTCCTATGTAATTGTGGGCGAGCCTATTGCCAGCTGCTACTGAGCAATTCCACATGGAAGACCCAATAACAGTTTGTCCAACCCGGGAATCGAACCCAGGTCCTCATGCTCAGCAGTAACGCTTGCGACCACTAGTCCAACAAGGCTTTTTTGATATACCTAAATAATTGTCGTCTAACAAAACTGAACCACAGTCGCATTACCGATCCCGTTCAGTTCTGCTTACACTATAACCTGGCGTACCCTATGGGATGCGCGCTCCATGCCTCATTAACGCCTCTCGTGGTGTTTCATTAGCCCAATGACTATTCTTTCCACTCTATAGATTTTTACGTTTATAAATAGAAAAGAGAGATTTTATGAAGAGTTCTTATATAGAAGTCTGTTAAAATACTTTACAGTATTTAACACAAATAACTATTTATACTAGTACTAAATACAATGACTAACTATACAAATAAATACAAAAAACAAACGGACACTTAGGCGTCGCAGTATTCGTCCGCATCGCTGTCGTCCGGAAACGTGCCGAGAAGACTGGCAGCAGCATTGCCACGTTGAATGGCAATGCTAATTCTTTGGCCAAAGAACGAGCCAGCCCTCTGGTCGCGTGAAATGTCGACCAAAGTCTGTTAGTTTTATAGGCCTACCCAAGGCCTGGTTAGATAACTTCAAAAATACTATAAGAAAAGGGAAATACGCTTTGTCAAGTAGGTACAGTTTTGGGAAAGCATGGCTCGATTTTTTTACCTTCAACTTTACCTACAGTTTTCAAAGCGATTCCAAGTTGTTTTTACGATATTCTAGCAGACAAAGTCGCAGATTCATGTACTAGAATAAGTTAGAACTTTCAGCTTTGCTCAACTGTGAAATAAATTATTATGAATAATCCCAAAAGATGACTCAAAATCTGTTTTTCCTGCATCGCCAGTAAAATGATACATTATAAAATATCGCTTACCCCATTACCCTCCCCTCTGTTTTATCTGAATTTTAATGGACGCGAACTAACCATTAATAAGGGAACCCTCTTAACAAATGTCCGTATTCCGCGATCATGGCGTGTAGGAATCTGTATGGCGTATAAATATTAATAAAAAAACACTTACGCGACTAAAATCACTGTGGTTTGGGAAGCTGTGATTCTGGCGACAGTACGTTGCTAGGGGAATTTGAAATGAGTTAAACATCAAGACTTTTGTATGATAATTCTATGTGTAATATGTAATCATAATATCTTTTGGATACCCACCGCCCTTGAAAAACGGAGGAGGGAACATAACATCACGCCTGGTAATCCTCGAAGAGTTAGCTAGAGGTCTATTGAATACCCACGGAGTAGATATCCTAACTAATCAATACTTATATTATAAATTCGAAAGTAGTAAAGTAACCTTTTCACGCCTAAATCACAGAACGGATTTTGATAAAATTTGGCAAGGAGATGGCATCCCGAGGAAGGACATAGGCTACTTTTTGTCTCAAAAATAACCCCAAAGGCCCCCCCCCCCTTGTGCTTATTTTTGATATGGGGGATGAAAGTTTGTATGGGAAACCTGTCATTTCTTTAGTTAGGGCTATGAAAATTTAATTTATGCTTTTGGTAACATAAAGAATTACGTATTTCAGCGTTTTTCACAAATCACCTCGTATGGGGGTAAAATAGGGGATGATTTTAAAATTCACATGTAATATTGTTGTTTTTTGTGTCTTCTATTCAAGAGATTTAAGGAATTGGAAATATAGTCCGTATCTTGAATTAACATTAAGTCATATTTCATTAAAATCTGCCCACTCGGTCAAAAAGTAAAACAATTAAAATTTATAAAATAACCTTTCTAGCATGTAGGCATTGTGTTCAATGGAGGCAAGAGTAAAGCAATGGTGATAATAATAGTAAAATTAATAATTAGTATTTTAAGCAAGGCATTTTTAGAATCATGTTTTATTTATTTAAGTCAAACATAAGGTGTGCCCTGAGGGTTTCGTCTCAAAGCTGTACTTGCTCGGCTGCCCGAATGTCTAAATCTGAATTGAAGGACAAACTTAATTTTTAAATTGAAAAAGAACTTTTAATAGAGTAATGAAATACGGACTAGATGTTACTTCAAGACACGGCCTATGAATGTTTGATCCCAGATTGAAGACAAAACTTAAAATTGCAGTTCATATTATTATGTAACTATAAATTACCAATTTTCGGATTTTGCTCTTTACTTGCTTCTCGCACAAACTTCATGCTGCTGGGCCAACGGGAAGTACCAAATATTTATAGGTTTATAGGTTTATTTGCGAGTGTCAAAATATGCGGTATAAAAGGCCGTTTTTTATTGCGTTGACTTGGAAGTTTGATTTTCGTTATAGTTCCAAGAGACCGTAGATCTAAGTTTTTGGTATCTATTTCAATTTGATGCCTTCCTGAGAAAAAGGCTCTTGACAGAGAAGCAACTCATCCTTTAAGGGATTAAATTAAAAATTTTCATTTTGAAGTACGGAACCCAAAAACAGATTTATTATCTGCCTGTTACGTTTTCATGCCGTAATGGCTGAACGGATTTAGATGAAAGGCATACGGATAGGTTATTGGTAGGTCATAGGTTATTGTTAACCATAGGACATAGAATACTCTGAATCCCGGTAGCAGGTTCCCGTGGGATATTTTCTGACATCCACACAGGGAAAAGCTTGTAATAATATTATAAATGCAAAAGTGAGTTTGTTTGTTTGTTACGCTTTCACGCTAAAACGGCTGAACAAATTTGGATGAAATTTGGGACATGGGTAGACCATGACCTGGATAAGGACATAGGATACTTTGTATCCCGACATTGGATCGAGACTTATGCGGGTGAAACCGCGGGGCGCACTTAGTTATTTATATATTTATTTATTCCTATCTGTTTCTTATTCAACCTTATGTCGACAATTTGGGTACTACTTGGGCAGGCTTCCGAGTACGTGGTAACAGTTGATTCACTGTTTGTAACCCTAGGAGTCTTTGCCCTAATGGGTTATTTATTCTGACCTACCTAGGCGGAACTACATTCGATTTTTATCTACGTGCGGTTTGGGCGGTATACAGTTACCGAGTGGCTTACCGAATCAAAAATCGGTTGTTCATTTTACGGGCAAATGCTAAGTTTTGTTATGAAAGCATAAAATAACGATTTTACTGAAAATTTAATACTTTAAAGAGGTGTTATGACGCCTCACGCAGGTAAATTTCAAGCCTACCTTGTAATTAAATTGATTTTACGTTTAAAACGGTCCATTAAACTCATTATCATTACGGTAACGCCTACGGTTATCCGGTTGAAATTGAATCGTTCCGGTAATGAGCGCCGGTATCGGATGCAATGCCGGCACGGATTCCATGCGATAGGCCAAATAAAAAGTAATGGCTCCACACGGTTACTGAACTATTAAAACATTTAGTTTGGTGATCATTGTTTGAGTCGTTCGAAGTAGTTGAGATTATTGTTTACCTTATTTCCAGGTGATATAGTCATATATACAAGGTTTACCTATATGTACCTTCAAAGAAGTTCATATCTGACCAGTTTCAAAACAAAATCCCGTGAACACGATGACCACATCTGTTACCGGCCCGGTGCTATAGCCGCCGAGTGCTTTAAGCAAGAATAGTCCTTACGGTGGTTAGATATGAACTTCTTCGACGGTACATATTCTGCCCATTATTCTGTTACACTATGTAAATTAAAATACATCAAACGTTTGTCACACAATAAAAACCTGTGCCACAGTTGATACAAAAATATCTGTTTTCAATTTCAGGGTGAGTTCCTAATGTCTGTACACGATGAGACTACCAGTGGGCCAGCACTGCAGCCACGAGAAGTCTTTGGTGGTTTTGTAGGTGTTGGGTTCAATCAAGCCTGAAACGTTTTTATAACGAGCCATTTAACCTACTTTTCTATTATTACCTGAAATCCAGAAGCTCCAATTCCCCCAAAACACATGCCCACAATAGAAAACACATCCAAGCATTATATACTCAAATAAACAGGTCTTGAGGACTTGAAGTAGCAGACCGCGGCACACCTGCGAGCCAACTTTGTCCCACAATTTAATTAGTTATGGAAATCGAGCCGGCCGCGCGGCCGTTTGGAGGAGGGGGGGGAGCGGTGCGGCGCGGGCGCCATGTAAATTGTTTTTGGACTTGTTAGTTTGTAGACAAGTGGATGTTTCTTGATGTTCAGGTATTTGTAGATGTTGGGGCTTAGAATGGGAATTAGATGGGTTTTGTTTATAATGAAAGGAAAATGGCATCATAGAAAATATTTCTGTAAAAACAGTCCATTTATATTTTACTCTCATACTATATTGTGTTTATGCATGAAAAAGCAAATAAAATTTATCGTTTAATATGATTTTAAAGACGATGGCGATGAGTGTATTGAAGTTTATGAATGAGGAAGTAGGTACTATAATAAACTAACCATCATCTAAAAACAAAATAGAGAAAATTCATGCCTATAGTATTTTCTCAAAATGTATTCCAAATCATCATACAGGGCAACATACTGTTAAATAGCAGCTACTTACTCTTCATTAAAAAAAAAAACAGTTTTAAACCACTTGAAAAAAAAATACTAGAATGGAAACGTATAAATAGTACTACAACCACCAACTAATACCGAATTCTAACAACCCAAACTACGCACCACATTTCCTACCATATAACCAGTAAAATTATGCGACTCCACGCGATCATAAGACCAACATGAATCTAGTGTACGCAGAAAACACAGGGCGAGTCACTTTACAGCATCTCCCTAGACATCTTGAGTAACAAGCGGCAAACCCGGCGCCGCCGGTACATTACACTACATAGCCTAACAACTGTATCTTACTACGTGGGTATACAGTGGGGAATGCGTTAGTAGAACTATATTTTTTATAAATTTGACCACATGTCTGGCGATTTAGTCACCTGCGTTCGTCAAGGGCGTATTCTAATCGTGCTACTGAAAAACGATTTTTACGAAATCTATATCTTTAAAAAGAAAATCATACAAGCATCGAAATAGTTTGTCTAAAAAAAAACACGAATTGGGTATGAGTTTGATCACCCCTTGATGGATCGCAATTTATTTTATTTAAAAGAGTGTCCGTGGAGTTTCTTGCCCGTTCTTCTCCATAGGTACCTACTACGCTTTGGAATGGGCAACTAGCTTCATATTTTTTGACTGACCGATTCCTTGACAATTCAAAAGTGCCTGTAATCGTTTAATTGAAATAAATGCTTTGAGTTTGAGTTTGAGATGCATTGTTCATCCAATAATAATCATAAAAGAAGCGGCTGACTAGATGTATTGGTTTAAATGAAAAAATGATAGGCAAAATACCGACTATTATAGCCATAGGTATCATTATACCTATGGCTATAAACAAAGCCTCAAGATTACCAATCAATACATAGCAAATTGTGTCTAAGAGGGTAAGAGGCAATGGGGGCCATACACGTTACCGTCTATCTGTGCAGGCTTGTCTGCGCAGGTCGACCGACATGTCGTATGTTCCAAGAACTGCACAGGTCTGTTCCAATACACGCTCCGGGCTACCTGGACAGGCCCACCTGAAAACCTCTCCGGTAGACCGTAGCGTGTATGGTCTACTTTAGTTGATATCGTATTCAATACTCAATTCTTTATTGCATTCCATATGTATTACATAGATGGTTTAATAAGTAAGAGATCAATATGGACCCTGTCGGGCACAGCAAAATAAGGAGAGAGGAAGAGGGCTAAGCAGTAATTCAATATTATTATAAATTATTAGATGTGTTTAATTGGGTGTATAATTATTTATATATTGTATATTATTAGGTTTGTGTATATAGGTATAGTATATTAGTATATTGTTATTGTTTATTGTTTTTTTTGTTATTTGTTGTTTTTGTATTGTATTTTTGTTTGTGGTGTGTATTGAATGAAATACGTAAGTTAATCCGTTTGTACATTCATGTGCCGTAACAACTTGTAGTAACGTTATGTGGTAAAGTATTTTGTTTCCAAAGTGGAAAGAGAGTGCTAGAAGTCACCAATCAAGTTAAAACCATTGCAAGCCCACTTTCTATACCGATTTTCGTACAGTTCCGTTATATTTAGTTTGCTTAGAAGGCTAACTTCAGCGCCATCTATCGGTTATTAGTGTCATCAGACCGTGCCCTGGTTTCAAGATAAAATTAAAAAAATATACCTATATATATTTGCATTAGAAAAGCATGTACACACGTCATGTAAATAATATTACCCACATGGTTAGTACATCTCATAAGGAAATTGCCCCACTGCTTTCTCGTTTAAATGTTTTAAGTAAATATGTCGTGGACATAGTCAACTGTTTGTGTTATAAAATCGCTGGGGACTGCCCCTCGGACTCATACAATTTGTAATGTAAATGTTTGGAGCACAATCGCCATGTAGTTGCGAGTCGGCTTTATGGTCGGCCTGAGGATGTTTTGAAATAAAGTAGCTGCTTAGATATTAGGTAATGCTCATTTGTAAAACCTTGTATATCCAAATACTAAGTTAGTTAATATACTCAGATGTGAGTCCATTATAAAATACAATATACGACGTATATTTAGTAACCTAATCCGCTTAACTGTTCTTAAAGAGTCATAAAGAACCCTGTAAGAAATCGACACGTGTTTCACCACTCAACTAGGAATTCTCAGGATGACGATTGACTTGTTGCGGACCCGGACACGACGTGTTGCCACGTCAAGTGCCGAACGCAAAGTGAAAACTCTGTACTCACTCTACGTTCGGCGCTTGGATGTCATCCTGAGGATGCCTCGTTGAGAGGTGAAACACGTGTCGATTTCTTACTGGGTTCTTTATGACTCTTTAAGAACAGTTAAGCAGATTAGGTTAATAAATATACGTCGTCTATAGAATTTTGTCTAAATACCAATAGATTACATAAATAAGCATATCCTGTGTTTATAAGAACATTTCGATTTCAGGATGTAAAAAAAATCCAATGGAATTTGTACGTCAACCTGCGCATAGACCCCGCTACCCGTAAGTTCGACACTGCTTACTATTTGAGTGAGTTTTTTGAAGAGACGTGATATTCTCATGATTGCTAACGTTTGTATTGCAACAACGTGACAATAAGCAGCCAACCACTTGAAACTTACCAAAAGAACTAAGAACAAAATATCAACCAAAAAATAAAACGACACATCACGTCCAGCGAGTGTAGTACAAAAATAATCAAACACTAAAACTGCAATTCGACTGCAGCCGGAATACGATGCTTCAATCAAGGCGCGACTAAGCGGTTCCTATTTCCGCTCATAGATGGCGCTGCGTTATATTCGATGGTTCCTATCTGAGCGCAATCATGCCTTTGACCAGCCATTGTGCTGAAAATACGAAAATGCTCCCAGGGCCGTTCTTCCGGCCTTTATTTCGGGTTGAAATCACAACGTTCGCTTTGTGCCCTGGCCTCTTGCACGTGATTTCGTAAATTTCTTTGGGCGTCGACGCAGAAGGCAATAATGGTCGAAGTTTGATTCCAACTAGTTCGGAATGCGGAGGCCTATATTCGGCGCGTTCGAATGAGAGCCGATTACGTGGAACGTGGTCGTCGATCACCTCTGCGATTCAATTGGTTTAGGTTTCCAGCGTTTGAAGTTGTATTGGATTCGGTTATTGAGTTTCGTTACATTTGGCGGCGAACAATTTTTTTTACAGGGCGAATTTACGGTTTGCTTTATTTTTCATTCACTACGTTTTAGGTACTCAAACATAGTATTAAAACACAAGTAGGTAGTATTTTACTAGGAAATCAAATATTTACGTAAAACCCGTATAAAGAAACTGGAATTTGCTTTTAATCAACCTGACATTTTTTTTTTACAATTACTTGGCATTTATTTGTGAGTTTGTATGTAGGGGGTAATCTTCGGAACTAATGATGCGATACCTAAAATTGTTTAACTATAGTATTGCCGAGTGTCAAAGGATATATGTATTTTATATTAAAACAAGAAACAAGCGGACGAAGTCGCGGGCAGAAGCTATATCTATACATACAAGTTCATAAAATTAAAAGTGTCTATTTGTAATGTCAAAATAATAGTTTTTTACTAAATGCATATGAAAGTATATAAGGTACTTATAACAAAAAATCAATTAGATTTTTTTTGTCTGTCTTTCTGCCTGCTTGTGCCGGCTGATCTCCGAAACGGCTGGACCGGTTTTGACGATACTTTCACTGGCAGCTAGCTGATGTTATAAGGAGTAACTTAGGCTATTTTTATTTTAGAGAATGAATTAGGGTCAACCCGGCGAAGCCACGGGTAGCAACTGGTTATTATTTAATAATTACATCAATTCAAAACTTCTTAAAAATGCATACCAATTCACGTATTCTCGAAAATACACCAGCAATCTAACAATTTATGTCGATAAACCTACGAATATATTAGTAAGTGAAAAACAATTTGCATTCAAAATATTTGACAACACAATCAGAAACACTGTACCATCAGAACAGTGGAACTAAATGCAAACAGTACTACAACTAAAACGTTGAATCAGTCTGTGTACTGTCGCTACTACGTCCCAACACTACCAACTCGTGCCCAACTCGCGTCGCATGCACTAGCAGCAGTAGTTAGGGCTGCTGTGCCTACACCTATCCTAGACCTACGATATCAGTCGTTACTCTGTCTGATAGCCGCCGAGCTCAGTGCTACACCGTCGGCGCCCGCCGTAGCACGCGCTTCACATCCCTATTTAAAAATAAAAAAGTTACAACAACTAACAAAAAAGTTTTTAAACAATATAAAACTCGCCAGTAATATCCGGCTGAGTACACTCGTCGAAGTACGTTCGAATGTAAACTCAATTTTCGTATAGAACTTCTCGATTTTTCTAATAGTTTTTATTCTATAGGTGTTTTTAAAAGTAATCAAAAGTATTTTTTAAAGTAATTAAGAAGTGTTTAGGCTAGTTGTAATAGTTAAGAAGCTACTCACTGGTTGTGAAGTTGTCGTAGTTGCATGTTAGGTCGTGGTAGTAAGTGTTAGAGTAGGCTCTTTGTATACGATTTTACTGTAGTTTGTAAGTTAAATGAACTTTGTATGAACTGACTGTATCGAGTTATCGCCATCTGTGGTATCTTCATTGCGGTAAGTTTAGATCAGACTATTTGGTAGTTCGTAAAGTGTTTTCATAATACTCGAATATTTTTATTCCTATTGTGGAAACGTTAACCTGGTGTGATTATTTATTATTAATGAATTATTAAAAAATTACATTATATTAAATGCATATCAAACGTATATTTTTATCAACACTTAACAATAACATAGTTTTATTACAATTAATTCATATATGACTTCCTTTCAATTAATAAGTTATAATTAATATTTATTCGGGGCCTTGACAAACAACTTTTCGTAAACTTATACTTCCTACTTACGGACGCGCGTGTAGCGCTTTCGTAGCTACGCCGGCTACACGTGGCTACGGCGTAGAGGTATCACTTTGCTACGCCGTAGCTATTATTATTTCATGCTTATAGTACAAATATTTAGAAAATATAATTTGGTAAATTATTCTTAGATTAGGTATATAATTTAATGAGAAAATAATGATTCTTCAAAATTTACGCAGTAAATCCATCATAAAGTCGTGAATAAGCGTTTGACAACGCGAAAACCATGACGTTTTTTGTGACAGCAACATGAAAGAAACATTAACAAAAATATTTAATTACGGAATTTGTAACACTATCGTTATACTTAGCAAACGCATAAACGTCCATCGAATATATAACTACTCTAATAACTAAGTACTCATCCGAAATAAAGGTGCCATACAGAATATGAAGTAAAAAAAAAGAAGGTTAAAGTTAGTTAAAACACATTTGTTTTTGTGTTATTAAGCCTTTGTTAAAACAAAGGCTTAATAACACAAAACCTTAATAACCAAAAGCAATAACCTCATAAACGTACAATTACATAAATTGCCGACTCCATACCAACTTCCACCGGGGGGAGGAGTCTGTTTACTTTCTCTTAACGAATATTGACATTGATTGGAATGTAAATCTGGCTGCATCCATTTCTTAATGAGTCCTTTAAATTAATTATATGACGGATTGAAAGCCGGATTGTATTCCCAATGGGTTTGGGATTTGGCTTTATGTTTTTTTTTGATCAGATAAATTATTTGTTTAAGGCGACTATAACTGACTTTTAATGATTTTATACTGAGGATCATGTCTAAACGAGAAGTGTTAATGATTTGGAAAAAATATATGTTAAATTAGAACAGTTTTATAATATTTTAATTTAAAGTGAAATTAATTTGTAAAGTTATGGCTTACGCAGATAAAAAACTGAGTATGACGCAAAATCTATCGAGCGTATTTTTCTGAAACCTTCACCATTTTAAAGATAATTTAATAATTGATCTTTTAATGTATGTGTTTTATTAAAATACTTTTTGGTTTATGTATAATAAATTAATAACGCGTCTAATTTGGGACTGCGCTCCTGGATGGGCGAGTCCTATTACTCGTTGGACATACGAACCTTTGCGTGATCTCAGTACAGAACACGCAAGCTAACCACTCAAGGTCACTGGCATATATCTGTGGGGCCTCGCAATAACTGCTATACTAAAAGACGCTGATATTTATTGAATAGCTCTGTTAGCCCTATACATACCTCTTTAAAAAAGTTAACCCATTAGAAATAATTTTAATCAACTGTAGCGTTAATTCAACATTATTCTGAATAATCGGACTAACAATTCCCAAGCAGAAGGCTGTCGTCAACATCTCTATAGACAAAAAAATACAGAAACGACTCGAGCCTCGGCCATGGCGACCAGTCTCAGCGGAGACCAGCCTTCGGCGCGGGAGATATTATAGTGCACAAGTGTGTGCGCAGACACAGGTGCACTCTCACTTCCCTGACTCTCATAGTCCGATGGGACGGCAATCCGACGCGACCGGGGAGACATCAGGCGCAGGGTCAACAGCTTAACGTGCATTTTAGGCAGGGGGGTATCACACCGCCAACTTCCAAACTCCGGGCTGTTACTAAGAAATTCCTAATAGAAAAACCCAGTAACACTTTACTCGACCCGGGAATCGAACCCAAGACCCCACGCTCAGCAATCGTGCTTGCGACCACAAGACCAACAGGGCAGTCAAGTTACCAAACCGTCGAAGCAATTTATTTTAAACTGTATATTTTTAATTCCACACAAGCTTACAACCACAACACGTACTTATACGATAAAGCTAGACCGACGCTACTAAAACTTACTCCAAGTACAACAAATCCACAAACAAGGTACCCATGTTCATATTATACGGTCTAGTACACGCTTATTCCGTATAAAAATATTTGCTAAGCTTTTAAAGTAATTACATCATTCGCGATGCCGTTACAGACTGACTTGCGGTGTCAGTGCGTCGAATTTGGGAAGTGCGGTATACTGTGGCGTATTGTTGGGCTTACATCGTCTGATGTGAATAGATCATAGTGGTGGAATATGCATGTGGGTTTAAATGATGCAGAAATGTAGTGAAAAAAGCAATGACCTGTTTTAACACTTTCAGATAATTTTCGGTTACGTTATCTGGCAGTTGTGAGTTCAACTGTCAGTAATGAGACACAATAGAATTTTTATTGTTATTGACTTGTAAAGGCAAATCGAATCGTTGAGCGGATATATCATTTCTTTATTTAGTTCTTCTGTAAAGTGACTTATCGAGACACTGCTTCAAACTCCCCAATACTTCAACCAAGCGTGGTGATTGTGTGAATTTTACCTTTGACCTTTGATAAGATGGCACATGATTAGTAATGGGCGTTTATCGGCAGGTAAATTATATTAAAAGCAACTTAAAGGTTCACACACAAATGTTTCATCAACGTTCCAAAAGTACACTGCTTTCAATAGAGTTACAACTGCCACTTACCATAGATGTGCATCTTACTTTTACGACCACTTGCAGTAGAAAGTATTAACCCTAATACTGCCGCTGTGGTGGTCAAACGGTCTTCTGTAGTCGGCATCGCAACTTGGTCCGCAATACTCTATTAATCCGGCAACGAGCCACCTCACTTGAAATACATTACAGCAACTTACGGCGATCGTGCGCCGACTCGCAATCTCTCTGCTCACTTATGAATCAATTTGTTACACTTTCAAATTGTTTTATTTTATTTTTTTAAGGCAATTTTTCGATTATGGCCTTGGGTATGTTTGGATGCAGCGAAGTGGGGTTAAAAGAGCAAGGGATGGGAGTATGGTGCATCATGGGTTAACGATTTTTTCAGTTGATAATCCATGTCATCATCTTGATTGTATTATGCCTAACAACAACTCTCAATTTTCAATTACCTAGGTGTGATCTTAACTGCCCTACCCTACCCTATTTCAAATTGTTCACAAAACCAGGCAGAAATAAACTAATAACCTAGATTACTAATGCACAGGAAAATACCATCCGTATTCCAATTTCATATTTAAAACACCATTAAAAACGAACGGAACTAAAAACTTCGCGCTTATAAATAATCGCGTTCCGATTTTATCCGCCATTTTGCGACCGTCATTCGGTCCATTTCGCTGCAGGATGACGTCAGGAGTACCGAGTGACAATACGGCGCGGCTGATGACGCAATTAGACCGGCACTTTTAAGTACCCTGGCGTAAAAAATGGCATAAATTTTTATTTCTGTATGCATTTCGCTCGGTTCGGTGTGAAAGAAAGTGACTTATCATCGTCTGGCGCGTTATCTAATGAGGGAAACGTTTAGATATAAGTACTTACTTGTGGGGTCAGTTGTCTTGTTTTCTTTGAAATTTATTTACGCAACTATGGTAGTCTGTTTTCCTACAAAGTAAGCGTTTTGTTATGGAAATTTATGGCGAGGCCTATGTGTAACAGTGTGCCTTCCGGTTGATATGGTGATGAACCTTGTTAATGACTTCTATGGGTTAGATAACAAAGACTTTCTTTGACTCCTTTTGTTTTGTTATTCGCATGGTTGAGAAGGCTACAAAGGATTACATCAAGTAGACTGACATTGACAACAACATGTACCTACACTTATCCTAATTAACTAATATTATAAATGCGAAAGTGAGTTTGTTTGTTATGCTTTCACGCTAAAACGGCTGAACGGATTTGGATAAAATTGGCACATGGGTAGACCATGACCTGGTTTAGGACATAGAACTAATTTTTATACCGATATTTCCACAAGAACGAGACTTATGCAGGTGGAACCGCTTGTCGCAGCTAGCTTCATATTTCCTCATCATTTTTTTATTAACTGATGTAATAAAATGCATCAGATACCCATTTACGAAAGTTGTTCCTTTCGTAAATGGGTATCTGATGCATTTTATTTAACGTTCTTTTTCACAATTAAGTTCTTTAGGACTTATTTTGTTATTTTGTTTTCTATGAACGATAAAAAATAGTAATAATATCATGGCAGCACGGAATTAGTATAAACTATCCTGTACTATTAAATGAGCATTCTCTATTTTCACCAGAGCAGAGCTCGGTCGCCCAGGTACTAGTAGTAATATAGCAACAGAATTCAAAGAGCAAGTAAATACTCCAGACATATAACGTTCCTACTCTATAACCTCCGATATCCCCCCAAATACATCATAAACAACAAAACGTACAGCAAAACCGAAGGCCATCTGCGAATGTTAATTAAAACAATAAATTAAATACGCCAAGTGGGTAGCAATGAATATGTCACGACACAGGTCGGTATTAGCAATGCAGAGGTCGGCAACTATGGCTCGCCACCTTTATAAACTAACGCTGTATGTCGCTAATGTGCGGCAATGAAATTAGAGCTGAATAGTTAGATGGAATTTATTTCTGTAATAAGGGACAACAAGTGGGCTTAGCATTGAAATTTATGTTTTAGGTTTCAGTTCTTAGGTGTTAGTGGCATTTTTTAGACTGGGTTGGCGACTTTATTTATTACGGCCGATATCCAATAGTACTCTTTGCCTGCATAGAAGTTCATGTATGAAAACTGGCAAGATAGTCGTCTGACGTCAGAGCCTTGTGATCCACCGGTAGGCTGCATCATGCATTAACTAGCCTGTAGGTTACAAAACTTTCAAAAACAACTGGAGTGTCTTTCGACCCTTGCGATGTTACTAATTGCTCATTTTACCTATTCCCGCGTTTTCCATGGCCCAATACATTTGTCCATGTGCGCCAACCCGCGGTCGGCGGAAGACACCGCGCACCGCGGACGACAGTTAACAGCGTGTCGCAAAAACTAATTCAAACCGAAGGGTTCGCCCGCCCGCCATAAATTGTGACTAGGAACGCGAGGCGCATGTTAGTTAACTATAGTTTATTATTTGGTATGACGGTGGTATAAATAGGTAGGGTTAGTTTTAAAGGGCTGAAAATATTCTTGTAGGCAGTTAAATGTGTACAGTTTTGACTAGGTTCTAGCAGCAATGCCTAAAAGACCTTTCAAACAACACAAAATAAAAATGTAATAACAGTAAATAAGCGGGACACGTGATAGACAGGTAGCTTAAATGGCCGAAACGACACGCTTCGAAATCTCAGTGTATATCAGTACGCAACAGTCTCGAGTGTGCGGCTGTTGCGCACGGACACAGGTTTACCTACAGAGCGGCCGTAGGTCATTATTTCAAGGTCACTGCCGAGACATAATACTGTTACTTTATTATACTGTGCTTTGGTGTTCCTTTTCTAAAGACAGACCAGCCAGCCCAAGCAGTTCTAGATTGTCAGTGTCAATGACAAAGCCGAAAACGGCAAAACACAAATAATAAAACACTTACCTTTACCAATAAGCACTCAGAAACTCAACTCCTATTTTCCATTTACACAATCTACATGCGATCTCAATATTCTCCAAGCAATAGATAACATATCGCACACTACCACAATAACTATCCAGTACACAAATCCTCCAACTATTCAGAATTACGATTTTTTCTCTCCTCGACATATATCACTGGGGCCGTTCGATTTAACTGTTTTCTTACGTTCAAATTTATAGAGGTTGGGGCCGAATTATAGCCGCCAGGTGTTGGCTATAGTCTGCGACGCCACTAGTTTTGTTTTGTTAACAGAAACGCTCTTAAATAAGAATATTTGCGCGTTGTTACGAGGTCTGTGGTAACGAGTTATGTGGTTGTGTGTTGTTGAAGGGTTAAGTTTGAAGATCTGCAGATTATTTTATTTTTGAGATAAATGGTAATCCTCAGTTAGACTAAAAGCCCGATTTTCCAAGGAATGGCCCTTTTTCTTTTTCGTGTGGATAGTGACTTACCTAGTGTAAAAAAAATTATGCCTCCCATGGGCCTCTGACTTGGCTTTACATGCCGCCAAGAAATATCTCTCAGGCATGTCGGTTTCCTCAAAATGTTTTCCTTTACCGTTTTTGAAGCAAGTGACAATTATACAATACGCACATGAATCCGAGAAGTCAGAGGTGCGTGGCTTGGGTTCGAACTCGAGACCTATGACTTGGCAGTCCGACGCTCACACCACTAAGCTATCACAGCAAGGAATGGGTATTTTAATGGAAGTGCCTTACTGGTGGCTTTTCTACCACGATGATGACCAGCACCATATATCTTTTTGTCAGTTAGGTAACGCCTGTAGGTAACGCCTTACCGAAATACGCGATTGCATTCCATTTAGTGGGAAAAGGCATAAAGAAGTGACTCCATAACACCAAGTGTCAATAAGGCCACATTAACCACTGTCTGTTCAGTAGTCCACATATTTGACCCTCTCAAGTAGCTCCACGACAGCTCATTATAAAGTGTTTGATGAATCAATTCATGTTCAACCCACAGCTGCACGCAAGTAATTGCAACCCACATTGAGGTATACGTGCATCAAAAACAACCCAGACTTGCACGCACCCCGTGACAAGACGATGATGTCACAGAAGTGCGTGTTAAGCAAAAAACCTTTAAACATAACTCAAGCATTTTTGCTTACAAAATATTCCCTTGCCGTCTAATTTATCACAAGGTGCAAAAACTCCCTCGAATAACGTAGGTAATGAAAATTTGTATCAAAATTCCTGGGCCGGTGTCGCAAAGCATGTTATCAACGGGAATTAATCATTCGCTATGCTAATGTATGTGTAGTGAAGTGATTATATTCAAATTGATGCTTTAATTTTATTCATGTTTATGGGGAAAATGCGCACCTATTTTCGGTTCATATATCTAGGTGTTTGTTGCGCACTCGAATGCGTGGTTTCGTTACGGCTAGTAATTAACTAATGATGGTCGGACGTAATAGAACTGTTTAGTATATAATGTGTTTGGTACATTATGTAATTTCGACTGCGAGTGTGTTTCAGTTGATTCGGTTCACGTTTGGTACAGAGTCAAAGTATTTATTAGTGTGATTTTTGGTGATACACAGTAGGTCCTATAGTTAGGTTATGGTAACTAAGAAAACTACCTATTACGGCATACACTATTTAACAATATAAGAATTTAAAATCGATAGATACCACATACAAATGACCAAAAAAAAATCTAATAAACATTTAGAATACAATTAATTAGTATAATAAATATTCAGAACACAATTAATAAGTAGTATTAATAAGTCAAGTTTTTGAATTTTCAAGGATAAATACATAACTATCATTAAGTTTATTAAATTTTGTCACGAAGGTATTCCAGGACTTCCTTTCGTTTGTTGACATTGTACACACATACGTACCTTCTCATTATCTACTTTTTCTTTCTTACTTTCTTCAGTTGAAGATGGAGATAGCTTGCGACCTTTAAAAACGGCTTTCAATGTTCAGGTGTGTGCCTTTGATAAGGAGGTCGAAATAGATTCTCAAACGGCCAATTTCCGACCCGTAGTTTTTCATGCAATACTCAAATACACCTAAGACTTTTAGGCGACTGTACTTGCGGCTTCTTTTGACGGGTTTAAAGGGGTAACAAAATAATTCACATTTTTGTTTTAAAGCAGACAGCAAATACATCTTAGCGCTTTATAACCCTCCAGTGCATAAATAACGACATAATTGCCGCGTTGTTTGACAAACGACTAACATTTTGCAGAGTTTGGGGGTTAACTACTGGCGCATTAATATTGCGAGCCTGTCGAGACATACCCTTGGCTTGCTGGTATTTGATGCCTATGAATGTTAATGGGGAGTTTTACAGGTTAAAAAGCATAATTCCTTATTTCATCACCTTTTCCTCACTTGAGTCTTACTTTGTATATTAGTGTTCTCCTTTTTGCAGTATGGCATGGCATGATGAAGCTGAGTTTTAGTATGTTTTCTCTGTACCTGGAACAATAGGTAAGATAAATTCATGTGTTTATCTACTTAGTTTTTACGAAAGAACATTAGGGTATGGCATTTGGGTCGGTTGCGGTAGACTTCATGCATTTAATAAAATTGTCATGAGCTTAAAATTCTGAGTATAGCCTCTTTATAATATCCAACAATGAATACTCTATGTAGGTATAAAGAATAGAGAAGAGGTATTTTTTCTGAAAAGGTTTTAGAACCTAGTACCATTTTACCAGTGACTAGCTTCTGTCAGCTGCTTCGCCAGCCTGATATCCTTACAAATTATAGTCTACCTCAGTGATAATATAGCATTCTACTGGTGAAAGAATTTTTTAAATCAGTCCAGTCGGTTTTGTTCTTTATTTCAAAGAAACATACAAAAAATCAAATCTTTTCTCGTTATTATATTAGTTTAGAGTTAAGAATGCTCCATGCATCAAAAAATTCACTATAAAAAAACATATCTACCGTACATATCGTGCTATCAGCACCGTGGGTTCGATTTCGTGCGTGTTACCGGTGCTCAGTGGGCCAACAAACTGCCGTATCCAAGATGGCGGCTCAGTGATATAATAAATCTCTTAGAACGTATGCGCGCTGATAAAGTATAGGGTTTATTGAATGTGCTTTGTTTCAGTGATAGTGTTGACAAATGTAGTAGAAAGATGGACGTGTCGATTGTATGGGAATATTGATTTGTTATATGTAATCATAGTAAATAGTTTTATATTTTTTGTATAAACGTCGACGTAGCCCATTGCCGATAAAAACTGTATAGAGGTATGCGGAACAGGGTGTAAAGTTCACTCATCCTCCATAGAAAACGGAGGATCCTCCGACCAGACGTGTGTTGTGTCTGGTGAGCAACTGCCGGATGCTTGATGTCGGAATGTTGTATATATATCGGTCGCGAGGTAAACTCTGCTTGAGCGATGCAGTATTTGTGTGACGTCAGGTCTTTGATGCGTGGTTCGCATGTGGCGTTGTAGATACCGCCACAGCTATACTGCCCTGCTAAGCCGAAAGGCGCTATCTCAAGCGGAGTAAATTTTGAGAAAATTTACTTTTTGTAAATTGTAATTTAAGAAAACATAAGGATAAAACAATCTTTTTTGTGGTTTTTTTAAATGTTTTAAGTTAGATAGCTCTATTTGGCTGATAACATTAGATGCGAAATTGTTATAGCTACTGAATGGTATAAAAAAAACTAAAAGGCCGTATCTCAGAGTTAGCGCCTTTCTGCTTAGCAGGGCAGTATATAAACCAACGTGTTTCTCTTACTGAATTAGAGTCGCGTGGCCTTGAGCTCATTTTAAATATATTACATTATTGAAACGTTTTACATGGATTCAAGCCAACTACTTCCTAATATTTGTCCGATATTCTGTGATATATTTCAATACCAAACGTAAGTAATAGTAAAGTTAAAGTTTTAAAAGTCAATATCCATCAGAACTTTAGAATCAGCAATATTTTCGTCGACTTATAAAGTGAAAAGTTTTAGTTGGACACATCTTTCAACTGTATTATATGAATATGGGTTTATTTGGCTCATCTTTTAGATTTAAATCTCTAGTCACTTCGATATCTATTATCATGGGACTTATCAAAATATGTTTTGTGGAGCCTGTCAAAGTAGGCAGTAGTCAGGATAGAAGCCTGGCTTCCTGTACATGACGCCGGAACCGTACCGGAGCCGTATTGGCGCCGGACCGCATATTTGTGTATTCGACTGAATATCGCCCATGCGCCACATCGGGCGCCGCGTAGATTTTTTCATTTTCATACTGAGATCTTCTGAAATTTTTTCATCTTGCGGTCCGGCGCCGGTGTGGCTCCAGTGCGGCTCCGGCTAGAACAAGACTAGCCTAAGAATAGCAGTAAGGCTTCCTGTATATGACGCCGGAGCCACACCGGAGCCACGCCGGGCGCCATGTACAGGAAGCCTTACTGCTATTCTTAGGCTAGTCTTTTTCTAGCACTGATATAATAAAAAAAACCGGCCAAGTGCGTGTCGGACCACGCACAATGAAGAGTTCCGTAGTTGGGATGAATTTATCCCAAGAACAACATCACGTTGCAGTTGAAAAAAAATCTCTCAACTTCACGGTCAATTCTCTAACTGCAACCGTAAGTTTGTAATCGCAAAATATATTTTTTATGCTATTAAACAACAAATTAACGATTTCCGGACGTTTTCCTTTACTTGTGCTGTGAGACCTTGCTTCTTGCCAAATTTCATGATTCTGGATCAGCGGGAAGTTCTCTGTAGGTTTTGATTTATTTGCGAGTATCAAAATATGTCGCATAAATGGCGTATTAGTGTGTTAGCTTAGAAGCTTGATATTTTAGAGATCTACGTGATCACGTAGAGCCTTCGTACGAAACGATCGTATAGTTACATATTAGATATTAATTTCAACTTAATACCTCCACGCGCTACTGAGGAAAGGTCATGACAGACGTCCGTCTGTCAAGACCGTTCCTCAGGAGCGCGGGCAACGAAGTGATTCTATATGGGTTCTGTTTTTTGTTCTTCGAGGTACGGAACCCTAAAAACACCTATTCTAAATAACCTTTTTCGTTCCAGTAAAATAATCTCACATATTTTAACCTCACATACATCTCAGGGCTCACTAATCACACGAACTAACAGGTAATATTCATCTATCTACGGAACAACTTTTTTTAAAGTTTAAAATTGCGCGCGGGAACGTTGCTCGCGGCCACTCTGCCGTTAAATTGCACAGACTCGAACCCACGGCCTGCCGGTTACCAACTTTACCAGTGAACTTCGCACTGTTATTTTGTTTTTGTTAAATGAGATCGTTTTTTTAGCGTTCAATTATTTCTATTGGGATAGAATATTTTTTGAAGTGACGCGGAAGTTAGTCTAGGTTCCTCTGGTGTTAATAGTTAAAAAAAAAAAATGATCTGCTGACTTCTAAAACTGTTTCAATATTCCTCTTACGGTCTTATGGTCCTAATTGATGTTCCCCTTATAACGCTACAAGTTTAACGATAGATTGATATCATTTTACAAAATCTATGACATACTTTTATCAGTCAGCCATTCATAGTCACTTCGGAAATTGTTTAAAGAAAAAAACCGGTGAAACCATCTCATCACTCAACAAAACTCTTTGCGGCAATAAACAGAGTTCCAAGCAAATAAACGTGCAGCCACCTTCGCAGAAATACCAGCATCCGAGGTGAGACCAAATGTATGCACGTCAAGCTGTTTGCACTGACGATGGAGAACTAAAATTTATCTATCGCCAAACATATTCGCCAAGTAGCATCATTTCGTTAACAAACCCCCAAACAAATTCCAACTTTAGAACTCAAGAATTAAGGTGTGTTTTAGTCTGTGTGCTAATTTCTGTCGTAGTTGTTTATTGGCGATATATTTTTGGAAGTGCATGCACTTTATAGTCGGGCATTCGAGCCGACACAAATCTTTGCGGTTCATATTTTTACGTATACTTTTAAAATGTCGCCGTTTATGTGATACTGTTGTACTGGTTTGTTGAATGTTGAGGTATCCTGGGATCGTTTGTGGTCTGTTAGCCGTGTGTTTGTTACTTGAAAATTGGAGAACGACTTGCAGTGTTTAAAGACGTTGAAGTATTTGGTTTTCTTTATGACATGTTTGTTTTTTTCACGTTTCTTTTTCGTTTCGTTCGTTTACCTATTTTTCTTCTAATCGGGATAGTAATGATATGGATCAGAAGGTAATTAAAAACGTGTAGTCACAATCTCATCTCAGTTCCGATCAATGTCAAAACCCAGTATAATTCCATAAAATGTTTGACAGGTTGAGACAAATTTGAATGCGCACGTTCTTAAAAATACAGGAATTGCTTCTCAGGTCATTCTCACGGTGGGCACGCCACAATTGTGGCGATAAGTCCCCTCTTTGAGGAGTGGCTAGAGACGCGCCACGGCGTCCTCACCTTCCACCTGACGCAGGTCCTCACCGGACATGGTTGTTTCGGGAGGTTCCTGTTCAGGATAAAGCGGGAGGAAACGCCCGGGTGTCACCACTGTGTGGATCGCCCGGAGGACACGGTGGAGCATACGGTGGAGGTCTGCCCGGCTTGGGCGGGGCACCGCCGTGTCCTCACGGGGGCGATCGGCGGCGGCGATCTCTCGCGTCCGGCCCTGGTTAGGCCATGGTCCGGAGCGAGAGTGCATGGGAGACCGTCACCTCCTTCTGCGAAGCAGTAATGCTCGCGAAGGAGGAGGCGGAGCGCGCGAGGGAGAGGCAAGAGTCGCGCCCTCGCGCCCCTAGTCGCCGCAGGAGACGCCACGGGCGTCGGGAGTCGCGAGCCGACTTCCGGCCACCGTAGGCGCGGGCTTGCGGAGCAATGGGTAGCTCACCGTCCGATAGGGACCAGGCCCAAGTCGACGGCGCGTTGTGTTCCACGCGCGCCTCAAAGAGATGTCAGCACCAACTGACGGGGTCCGGAAGGGCCAATGCCTGCCGGGGTTGCGAGTTTGTCCGAAAGGGATATCGCGACCCCGGCACACAGGCAACGGAAGGAACACGGGAGGGTTTTAGTCAGTAAAAGTCTGACACGCCCTCCTCCTCACGTCGAGAAGTTATTTGATACTTTCAAACCATAAAAAAAAAAAAAATGGTCATTCTCACGCACAAGCAGGCCCATTGCGCGTGTAATTGTTGTGCTATCATAAGGCTCACAATATTTCCTATAATTACGACTCGACTCCTCTGCGTCGTTACTGAACTAAAGATCCCAATCAAGATAAACCCAATTATAGTTATTACAATTAAACGTTACTTAGGCTGTAATTCGCTAAATTCGTATTTATTACCTTCATTGTCCAAAATTGGTAATTACTCTAAATATCTCGTTAAACAAACAAAGACCGAATGAATTCATAATAAATTAGTGATTGATTTAATGAATTTGGCTGTAACATCAACATTTACGCATTCCCTGCATGTTAGCATTGTTCTACATTGCCCTTTCATTGTATGCAATCATTTTCATTAATCATTCAACCAATTAGATAATTATAATTCATACTTGGAATACCACAAAAATCTGTTTTTTTAATTATTGATAATACTTGTCTTACTTAAACAAGTGGCAGCCAGCTAGCCTATAAGTAGTCGGTATAAATTCTTTCTTTGATAAATACTCTTCTTGAAAACAGTCACTGGTTCTGTCACAAGTTTATTTGAAAGAACCAGCGACTGTGTTTACAAGCAGCGACTGTTATCATGCAGCGACTGTTTTCATGCAGCGACTGTGTTTTCAAGCAGCGACTGTTATCATGCAGCGACTGTTTTCAAGCAGCGACTGTCTTCAAGCAGCGACTGTTTTCATGCAGCGCCTGTTATCATGCAGCAACTGTTTTCATGCAGCGACTGTGTTTTCAAGCAGCGACTGTTATCATGCAGCGACTGTTTTCATGCAGCGACTGTCTTCAAGCAGCGACTGTTTTCATGCAGCTACTGTCTTCAAGCAGCGACTGTTTTCATGCAGCGACTGTTATCATGCAGCAACTGTTTTCATGCAGCGACTGTGTTTTCAAGCAGCGACTGTTATCATGCAGCGACTGTTTTCAAGCAGCGACTGTCTTCAAGCAGCGACTGTTTTCAAGCAGCGACTGTTTTCAAGCAGCGACTGTCTTCAAGCAGCGACTGTTTTCAAGCAGCGACTGTTTTCAAGCAGCGACTGTTTTCAAGCAGCGACTGTTTTCAAGCAGCGACTGTCTTCAAGCAGCGACTGTTTTCAAGCAGCGACTGTTTTCATGCAGCAACTGTTTTTATGCAGCGACTGTCTTCAAGCAGCGACATTTTTCAAGCAGCGACTGTTTTCGAGAAGGCCCTGACTGACTGTTTTTACTTTGTGATGATGGAAATCTCAAAAATGTACCATCAAGGTACCGAATAGCTTATGTCCATGCTGTTGAACGTCGTTGTAGAAACACGAAACGCTTTGAAAGCAATTGCCACCCCCTTTCGTCTTCGAAAATGGTTTTCCTCATCGCTATTAGACCATATTATCGTCAGTTACCACCAAAACGGACATATTTAAACATAAAAAAGTAAAACTGCTATACACTACTGACTTTGTTATCTTAAAAAGCTGACTGACCCAATTTTCATTCATTGAAATACTATTAAATACTTCTTTTAAAAGAGTTAATTTTCCTGTTTCAGCCGTTGCCATTCACTGTCTATCCTCATTACGTAGAGGGTTGAATATGGGCTCGTTTGCCCGACCCAGATACTCAATGAAAGTGTAACGTCAGCATTTTCAGTAGTCTTGTTCATTATGAAGTATTATCTACCATTAAGTGAGTGGCGTTTGTGCATACTGAGCGCTTCATTTGAGTTTTATTATCAGGGTAGGTACTGCTGTTATTGGGTTAACGGAATTAGATAATTCCGTCAACCACAAAAAAATATTCGTTCTCTTGCTTTCACATCAGTATCAGATGATACTGATGTGAAAGCAAGAGAACGAATATTTTTTTCAATATTATTTTCATTTCGTAGAGGAAGCTTGCGCGGTTGTTCCTTATCTAAAAAGTGAAAAATAAAAACATGACTCATGAGTGATCTTAATAAACTTATCTACAACAACAAAAAACAACCAACTTCCAAAAAAATACTATACAGTGAAAAATAACTTTAATTTCGGAAGTCGGTGGTTGTTTTTTTTTTTGTAAATAAATTTATAAAGATATTTTCTCATGCTACATATTCAATCGCTCCATGTAAAATACTGGTATTCAGCTGCATCCGGTTAGACTAGAAGCCGACCCCACCATAGTTAGGTAAAGGCTAGGCAGATTTGATTTTCATGCTCATGTTATTGATCCTATTGAGACTTTGGGGCAAAATCAATACATACGTTACGACTTCACTTTTAAACAATCATCATCTTTCTGACTGAAATATCTGAAGCTGAATAACGTCTGTTAAGATAATTATGAATGAACTAGCTGCGCCCCGCGGTTTCACCAGCATTAGTCTCAATCCTGTGAGAATATCGGGATAAAGAGTATCCTTTGTCCTAGTCCAGGTCATGGTCTACCCATGTGCCAAATTTCATCTAAATCTGTTCTGTCGTTTTAGCTTGAAAGCGTAACAAACAAACAAACTCACTTTCACATTTATAATATTACTAGCTTACGACCGCGGCTTCGCCCGCGTGGTGGTCGGACATTATTCCGCAGGAACGTACTATCGGAATAAAAAGTTTATATGTTATTCCAGGTTATAAACTATCTGTGTGCCAAATTTCATTCAAATCCATTCAGCTGTTTTTGCGTGATTGAGTTACAAACATCCAAACATACAAACTTTCACATCTATAATCTAAGTAGGAAGTAGGATACTATTTGAACCCCTCAGTTTTATCCGCATAAGTCTCGATCCCGTGAGAATATTGGGATAAGAAGTATCCTATGTCCTAGTCCAGGTCATGGTCTACACATGTGTCAAATTTCATCCAAATCCGTTCAGCCATTTTAGCATAAAAGCGTTACAAACAAACAAATTCACTTTCGCATTTACCTATAATATTAGTTAGGATAATTAGGACGAATGGTCAAATACAATATTGGATTTTCTACTTCGCTTAATTTAAAGTATTGTAAAAGAAGCGGATCTCTGAACTCTTCAACGTCAGCGATAGTTAACGATCGAACTAATTAATTGTTAGAGCTGCGTTAGACTGTTTTTAAATGCTTACACTAGGTTACTTTGATCCAGTAACCTATATTGCTTTTGAATTGAAAAGAAAGATAAGGAAAATAAAATGGGGAACATAGCAAAGCTAACACTAGAATCACACAAACCATTTTTTATTATTTTGATGAAGAGAAAAATACGTGTCTAATATTTTTTTATTACCTGACTGACGGACTAAATAGTTTTTATTTTTTTCCCCAGTCAACATCCCTATTAACTACCGTATTTAAAGCAAATAAATGACCTTGACTTACTCTGTACAGGGTGGAATCGATGAGGAAACGGTAGCCGTGAATTCAACACATGATTCTAGACCCTCTAGCGTAGACATTTTTCGTCAGTGTATGTATACAGGGTCAAATAAAGTTAGCTAGCGGAACCCCAAAGACATGATGGGTGTGGAATCGATGAGAAAACGGTAGCCGTGAATTCAACACATGATTCTAGACCCTCTAGTGTAGACATTTTTGTCAGTGTATGTATACAGGGTCAAATAAAGTTAGCTAGCGAAACCCCAAAGACATGATGGGTGTCGATATCTAAACACGACAAAATAAAAAAGACTTGAAAAAAAATTTGGGGTTAACGTCGCTGGTAGTCTTGTTACTTGAAGTATGAGTTGAGAAATCATTTTCATCATGTTTAGATACCCATACCATCTTTGGAGTTTAGCTAGATAATTTAATTTGACCCTATAGACCTTACAACCGTTATTTCCGCACCTTTAAATCAATGTCAATCAAATTGGTTGAACCATGTTATATTACCACGAGTGATGTGCCCGGTGGCATTTCCCATCGGTGAAAATTACGAACTTCCATACAAACTTTCATCCCCTATTTCATCCCTTTAGGGGGTGAATTACCTAAGAGCTCGCAGCCGCTATATAAAGGAAATTTTGTGCAAAATTTAATGCATCTTAGTGGTTAAAACAACTAAGGAAAGTAATAAGTAAGTACATATTATATAAAAAATAATTAATATTTTTAAAAGTAATTAGTTTACAACATTACTAATATTTTTAATAAATACATATATAAACTCATAGTTTGACTTATTAAATGCCAAGCGTTCTTCCTCCTCTCTCCTACTTTTATCTATGCTGTGCCCGACAGGGTCCATAATTGAGACTGATGTAACTGTTTTTCCCACCAACTGTATACATTATGGTACGCAATAAAGAATTGAGAATTGAGAATTGAATTTAGGATTGACCGGTAGTGGATTCCAAAATAGTACCAACATTTTGGAAATGAACTCACGAAATTTATTTTCTGTCGTTTTAATTATCATTTTTATATGGAATAGACTTAAGAGGCAGCAGAGACCCATGTGCGGCTTTAAAACTCTGACACCTGATTAGTCACTAACCACACGAAAATAAGAAGAGGAAGATATGGAATAGAGTTATTTCTATTCTCATATGTAACACACTATTTAGATCCTCACAGTAAATTAAGTACATACATATAGCTAAAGGAGACTATTAGATACAAGAGCGCATTACGCCTAAGTCTTCACCATAAAGCAAGGAGGGTTCCAGCCATAATCATGGGCTTAGCAAGGAAACATCACGGTATGATGTTACGGGAACAGCTAGAAGTCACCGCACATCTATTGGTGTAATCTCTTTACGGTCTTTTACGACACATAGGGGCGCTGCCAAAGCCTAGTAACAAGCAATGAATAGGTTGAAACGTATAAGTATACGTTATATCTTTCACGTATTGAGGTACTGTGAAATACAAATCATTAAAATGTTAATGAAACACACAATTTATAAATGATATTTTTTATTAAAAAGAACAACAAAAACATTTAAAAGTATAAAAAATTGTAGCCCACCGTTATCGGGAACAGGGTCCAAGCTACCGGTGGTTAGTGCTCCAGAGAGAAGAACGTCTTAACAATGCGAACCGTGGACAGAAGTACCGGTTTCTGAATCAAGCCCTTGATCCAGGTGCCCAACGAGAGCATCCTCAGGTGTTCGTCGAGGCTCTTTGCTAAAAAGCCATTGGCTGATACGACTATCGGCACAATGATCGCTGAGTAAACATCCCACATGTCGACAACCTTGCGAGTCATACTTGATTTGTTTATCTTTCTTGGCTTTCACGAGCTGCCCGTCATGCGGGACTGTGAAGTCAATAATCATTGTGCGCCGCTCTATTCGATCCACCACCACTATATCAGGCTTAGTAGCAACAATAGTCCTATCAGTGATGATGGATCGATCCCAGTAAAATTATTTTATATATAATTATTTTTTTCTTTCTTTCATATCTACCTAATAACATTTTTAATTATTTCATTAAATAAATTTAATAAAAAATAAATATTAGGTTTTCTTAGTTTGATAATTTGGAAGCATCTACAAATGGATCGTGTTGAGTAATGAAATGAAATGTAAATCATGTCTGTATTCTTCGAAGAGATAGTCACTGTCAAAGGTATATATACAATCTCACATTGCCTCATGTATATTGTTAGTCTCATCTTTATATCTTCATTAAAACTTGAAACGAAAAGTTTTGTTTTCTGTTTGTTTTTCAGACGAATATCTGCCTAGCTTTTTCGCACGAAACCCCTTTGTAAGACTGGTTGTCAGACTTTTGGGGTTCTGACTACCCAAGTGAGACTAACAAAATACTTGTTTACAGACGTAATTGTAGTTGAATAAGATGTACAGTGCAATAACTTTTCCACAATCATCAAGGCCGGAGTAGTGGCAAGGATAAAATTACCCTTACAAAACCTTCGGGGTTATTAACCTTTATTACGAGTCAGGCTCTTACTAAACATTACTCCCGGTCCCTCGGAAAAGCCTACCTGGTACATGTACTTTACGTTATGCCTACGTAGCCTATTTAGTTTAAACTGTCTGCGTTCCTGGCTACCATAATTTGTACCCTCCAAGGTTTATACCTATATAATTACCGATGAGTTAGAACTGAGAACCCCGGTTCTTATATTATTATGTGCGTCAATGCTTGGTCCATTAAATAAAGTTGTAAATATATTTTGCAAATGGAGTAGTCTAGTCATAAGATCTCTTCTTGAACCTATAGAGAAAAATGGAGCATTTACATCAGCAAAACTGTTGTCTACATCTGGCTAACTAACTTTAATGTCCTTCACCGTATCTCAGTCGTATATTGAAGTAGTCAAAAAAGATTGTGCCTCTCTCTCCGAATAAAACAAGTTAGGGTTTTTTTACACCGGTCACAGTTTCTAAGATCACAACCGAGATATAGCTATACATTAAAAGTTGCTCGGAACAATCGCACAGGGATATATAAACCGCCGCGAAGAGATCGTTTATTAGCACGAGTAATAAGAAAACTTCCGCGGAATCTTTGTGAATTTGCATTTTATCAGCCGAAGACTACAACTTAACTTCGTGGATGGCGGTATGTTAGATGCAACGGTATCGTCTGGATGTAATAATATTTTTTTATCTGTTCAATTAATCTGTCTAGCCTTTTCCCAATTATGTTGGGGTCGGCTTCCTGTCTAACCGGATGCAGCTGAATACCAGTATTTTACATGCAGCGACTGCCTATCTGACCTTCACAATCCAGTAACTGGGTAATACGATATCCCTTGTTAAGAATGGTTGTCAGACTTTTGGGCTTCTGCCGACCCGTAACGACTGTCAAAGATCCACGAATGGCAGCCGGGACCAACGGCGTAACGTGCTTTCCGAGGAACGGAGGAGTCTCGGTATGCAAAGGTGGTCACAATCCATGGACCAATCTGATTTATCGACCCGTGCGGCTCCTCAATAATTTTTTAATCTGTTAAAGAATTAAACTCATAAAATTGTTAAGGTAAACGTAGTGGGGACAAACTAGTAGCAAAAAGTAAACATTTGAATACAAGGTAGATTTCTAAAATAGCAGAGAATTATTTATAATCTGATTTGTTACTTTGCTAAACATGGAAATGTTGACTTAGGACTTAGGCATTTGATGATATTATTCCACGTACGTAGCGTAGCTCTTATTTTTTTATTAAACATGCAATCATTTGTGAGTGTGAGCAAACCACACACTACAACCTTGTAATGTTTGATAGTAGAGTAGTAGCCCAAAAATACACACGAAAGAGAAAAAAAACAGGCCGCTTTTAGCGATAAGACCGCGTGCTTGCATTGTGTTGAAATTCTACTCAAGTAAAATTTCTACATTTATATCATACTAGCTGTGCCCCGCGGTTTCACCCGCATAGGTTTCGATCCCGTGGAAATATCGGAATAAAAAGTATCCTTTGTCCTAATCCAGGTCATTGTCTCTCCATGTGCCAAATTTTATCTAAATCCATTTAGCCGTTTTAGCGAGAAAGCGTAACAAAAAAACAAACTCACTTTCGCATTTATAATCTTAATTAGGATATCTGTAATTCGTTTGGTGTGCATAATAACGAGTCATCATCATCATCATCATTTTCGAAAGATAAGCCAACAGAAAGACAATAAAGAGTATTTTATTATATTCTATAACTGCTAGTAACAAATAAAAAAATAAGACTGTAAATAAATATGCCTTACATTCAACATACCACCATCCACAGTCACCTTACGCCGCGGAACGTTATGATAACAATTTTCCTTATTTTTATCTCTTGCTTTTTATATTATTGCGGTGACAACTATGGGGGATGGCGACCCGCCTTATAATTTAACAGCACAATAGAACCGCGTAAATTGTATCGCTTTGTCACTGGTTCAAAATGGTAGACGGAATTGTCATGTTTAAAATGACGTTTTGGGGTGAGGAGAGTTGTAATTATACTGACAATGGAAATAAATATAATCCGTAGTAACCTGCGCTACGGTGAAAACCTACAATAAATTTTGGTTTCAGTTCCTTATCAGAGTTTTCCGTTTCTCATTGTATTGAACTTTCCTTCATCCTTTAACTTTCATTCATCCATCGGCGTCAAAGCTCATAAATTATATAACATAATATCACGCCTGTGTTCCCCGAAGAGTTAGGCAGAGGTGTACCTATAGTACATCCACATTTCGCCAGTTATGTTTAAGTCCCATGTAATAGGGGGCGAGCCTATTGCCACCAACCGGGCACAAATTCTGACTCCGAGCTACTACTGAGCAATTCCAGATAGAAAAAAAAACAATAAAAAAATTAAAATATACCTAATCAAATAATTCTTACTTTTCGCAAAGCAACCTAAGTTTTTTCGTCCGACTATCGTCCTTATTTCTATAGGAATTAAAACTATTCTATCAATAAAAAATCCAGACTTCGGGCTGCTACTGAGCAATTCCAGATGGAAAAACCTAATAACACTTTGCCCGACCCGGGAATTGCACCCAGGATCTCATGCTCAGCAATAGCGCTCATAAATTAGATCTGAAAGCATAAATGCTCAGTGACCGAAAAGCGCTAGTTAAACTAACTAAAAACTAAACTGCTTACAAACACACACCGTGTGAGCAAACATCAAAAAAGTATTTAAATTTTAACGACGTTGAAACCTCTTTACGCAGTTTTAAGCCGCGGGGTGGCAGGCGGGGTACAATTCCGCTCCAGTTATCGTGCGAAAACTTTCACCCAATCCGATTTACCTGAGTTAATTACATTTCATAGTATTGGAGCTTACAGTCGCCCCACAGCGAATTGGCCACTGAGGATCTATCCGACATTTTACGGAGAAGTTAACCGGCAAGATTGGCAGTGCACACAATTTGCGGACAGAAATTCTGCGAACTGAATATTATAGGTATAGGAGAACGTATCTACTGTCGTATCTAACTAATGTTGTACGCTAAGCCTCACGGCTGTGTGAGCAGGTAGCAACGCGATAGTGAAGGGTTTAATACCACAATAGGAAAAAAAGCATCTCTCGGGTAGAATCCGTTTTTCTGATACAAACGTTAATGGTATCAGACTACGACTATGAGGATAAAAGCAACCGTTGAAATGCTGTTACCTATTCCATAGACTACGTGTTTCCGTTACGCGTTGTTAAAAAGATGTCACTATCATTGTGGATAATCAATTCAGTGTTTTTCAGATGAAGCAATACCTACATTAACTACTTTCAAGATTTTCGAAAATATCACGAGCCTTTTTCAAGGATGTATAGTACAGTAGAAGCTAAAGAAAACTCTTTAGCTGCATTAAAAGCTATTTAAATGTATTACATTACTTACATAACTAATTTGGTACCTATAGGGGAGGACATCGCTGTCGAGGTAGACCGAGGCGAAGGTGCAGTGACGATCTAATCATGTTTGTGGGGCCAACATGGCTAGAAATCGCACAAAATAGGTATAGGTTTGGAAGGAAAAAGGGGAGGCCTTTGCCCAGAAGTGGGACACAATGTAAGCTAAATAAATAAAACAATTGTGAAGCACAAGCTGTGTGATGAATTAATATGTTGCGTCTTGTGTCAGTTTTCCTCTAATTAAGTAATTCAACTTTTCATTACCAATGTAAAACAGTGACCTTCATTCAAAACTGTCAAAATTAATCAATTTGCGCCACTCCACAGCGACCTCATTCAACTAACTCGGAGAAATTCGTGTGTGAAATATCAGAAGTTGTCGAGATCTTAGCGGCGGGTCTTGGGGCCAGATTAAACCTTCGTAGACGTGTCAATTATCGACTGTTGCGAATTCATTATAAAGGATTTCCACTTTAAGTTTGCTCAGAATGTATTAATTGGGAGTTTTGGAAGGAGCTTAGATTTTTATGAGCGGTTAGCTGGGATGCTATGTTATTGTTATATTTTTGAACATCTTCTTTTCTCTTCTTGAATGCTGTTTGTGGTGTCGTAGCAACTTTCCATGGAATTAGCTTTGTGTGTGTGTTTTCTAGTTTTTGTCATAGATCCACTAGTTATAAACTGTTGGTTTTCTCTGCTCTACCCTTCCCTATTAACCTATGAGGCTGCCATCTTGCATCAATACGCTTAAAACCATAGCATCATGAAGACAACACTCCTCAATCAACCAATCTGCCTAGCTATTTTCCAACTATGTTGCGGTTGGTTTCAGTCTAACCGGATGCAGCTGAATACCAGTCTTTCACATGGAGCGACTGCCTATCTGACCTCCACAACTCAGTAACTTGGTAATACGATACCCCTTGGTAAGACTGTTTGTCAGACTTTCGCGTTTCTGATGACCCTGACTGTCAAAGATTCATAAATGACAGCCGGGACTAATGGCGTAGCGTGCTTTCTGAAGCACGAAGGAGTCTCGGTATGTAAAGATGGTCACCCACGGATCAACCCCGGCAAGCGTACCTTAACCTGATAGATCGACACGACACATGCGGCTGTTATTACTTAGCCACGTGCTCCTCGAAGACACACCCACCTACTAATAACCCCATAATTTAGATATAAGCAGTGACAGGTTACAATCCCATCGTTTACGAGCTCCATAATCGCCTCTCCCCTCGAAAGGTGAGCCGTTATTTACACGAGTAATTAAACCCAATTTGAAGGCATTATATATTGTGATCAAGCGTTTCTTACAAAATAATTTTAGACCTTAAAGTTCCCTCCCAAATTAATACCTTCTAGCAGATTCCCTCATAATGAGTGCAATAAAACAATGTAGTCGTTTAACCGCCACGATATATGCCTCACTTCCACGTAAAATGTAGTTGCAAGGCACGTTTTAAAATATATGGTCGGACGAAATTAAATGCGCGCACCGTCTTATTGCAAACGCAGTATACGCCTAATGTGAATTATGAAGAATAATAGTGTGGAAATATCAGGTGGGGTTTGAGAACTAGGGAGATGGGGAAATGTAAATGCGATATCTAGTACGATCTCTGGGGTGAGAAATATTATAGATAGAAATGGAATTTTTTAATTATTTTTGTAGATGGCTGTAAAAATGGCCGCCAACATCATTCTCAGAGCGTCCTTTGTCATAATAATATACGCGTAAACTTTCATAAAACAATGAAAAGCACCTACTTCTACATTATTTCTATCAACTCCTCAAACGCATACTTACGGAACACATCATGAAATAAAGTTTACCAGGTACCTAGCATTGGAAATATCTAAACTTTATTTGGCGTTGAACTGAACGATATACTCTTCTCGTTCACATTCAAAGACTTTCTCGCAAATATAAATCGCAATTGTCTGAAGAAATAGTAAAGTAGAACGATAAATTGGATAAAGAGGCAATACTGCCGTGCTCAGGGGCTGGTAATAGGCAATTTTCGACATCCAATCCCAGCACAATGGGACGACTTGCCTGTTTAAATATTTCTAAGAATCATTCGTTTTCAATGTGACCTATGTCACAGTCTTTTAGATTAGCGGGTAGATTGATTGTTATACTGGTGTTATTGTTAGCTTAGTGTCGAAATGTTTTGTTTGGGTGTGAAATAAGTGGGTAAATAAGCTCGTTTATAACTGATGTGTAGTACTTTTACCTTTACATATTCGAATCCATGTAGTGAACGCATTAGTGACTATTTATGAAGATAACATTTTGAGAACGATAAAAAATAATACATTTTAGTTTCAGCTTCAGTTCTCTTGTCATACAACTCCCAAAATAGTTTAAAACCTACACCATTTTCCTCGTAAAAAATATCCTACAACTCTTTTCGACCAGATCGAGTCAAATATCAAAGCAGCTCCGTAAATACCTACCTAAAGCCCACAGAGACTTGTTTCGTACGTCGCATTGTCTGAAATTAATTTTCCTGTTCCGCTCAATGCATCTTTTATAAGATAGAGGAACAAAAGTGGAATGAAAGTGCCAGAGGAAAAAACTGTACTGACGGTTATTAAATTGAAGGATTTAATTTGTGTGCTCTAGATGTTTGTAAGTATTGTCAGATTCGGGTAATTGATGTTGACTGTGTCTGCGTTTTGGCTTTCAGGATGTTGGTTTGTCTCGAGTGAATTGGGTGTTATGTTTCGTGTTTTTGTGAATTAGTATTTTTGAACTTAAAAGTAAAATTTTATTTTTATTGTAATTGTAATGATACACCATTGCAGTACTAATATTTCTGTATTTATATTCTTGCACACATACAAACTTTGTATACTTTTAGCAATATTTAACAAACTATTTTATTAGGTTATCAATATAATAATTATTTAGACTTTAGACTTGAAGACAGCCTGTGAAACTAAGCGACGCGACTCCGATCATCATATTTCCATACCATTCCGTAAAAAAAAAACAGTACTTTTACGGTAACCGTCAAATGAGATACTTTTAAACTTCATGATTACACTGATACAAAAATCATTTGAGGCAAATCACATACTTTTAATTTTATATTTAGTATTTAAAATCACTAGAAATCTTATTAATATTTGGAAATCATGACATAATTTTTATTCGGTTGAAGTTTATTACCTAGAGCGACGTGGATAAGTACATCGACGCTTAAGTGTCCTTTTGGTTTTGTATTTATTTGCAAAGTAATTTAGTCATTAAATTTAGTACCTAGTGTAAATAGTTAGTTGTGTTATATATTGTAAGAGCATTTTAACGTATATGAAAGAAATAAACTGGGTATCACAACGGGTGAGAAAAACAGAACCTATTAATTTAAATTTTATTTGTTCTGCGGAATTTGAATTGCATTATTTTGTGACTTATTCTTGTCAGAAGTCTTTGCAATTTAGGTACAGAGAGTTCCTACACACAATTAATTAATAAAAGTATCGATAGGCCAGCGTCCTCTATTAATATAACGAAGTAACTTTGGTTAAAGCCACATCGCAACAACAATTTCACTGTAATTATGCACCATAATTATGCATTTGTTTAAAAGTTTTAGTGGTGATAAAGTAAATGCCGACTAATTGTGGCCGCATTAACTATTTTGTGGCTCTGCGTTACAACCGAGTTTATTTCGTATTTAAGTAAAAATGTGCGCTAAAATACTTTTACAATCTCTTGCATTTGGAATTAGCTTTTGCGTTATTCTATTAAATACATGGTACCATTAGGTACTATGTATTTAATAGAATTATAAAGAAACCGCTTCCGGACTAAAATCGCTTCCAGATTATTAAGTCTGGAAGCGGATTTATGAGTAAGCTACTTACATGGTTACTTTTAGAATTATAATAATAATACCAGCCTGTTACAATCCCACTGCAGGGTAAAGGCCTCTTTTCATACAGAGAAGGCACGAGCATTGATCACCACGCTTGCTCAAGACGGGTTGGTGATTTCAGACTTAAATTAACAGTAAAGTCCAGCTATTCTATTCTGTAAACAACTCACCGTGAAAACTTGGGCGAAGTGAGCTGTCAATAGTGTCAATCCCTGTGGAAAGACAGCTCACTCAACGCTCACTTCACCTAAGTTTTCACGGTGAGATGGTTACAGAATAGCACTGCAGGTTTCCTCACGATGTTTTTCCTTCACCGATGTCAGTAATGTCCAAGATAAACTAAGAAAGTACATATGAAAAGAAAAAGTCACATTAGTACTTGCCCGGATTTGAAACCACAACCTCGTACATGAGAGGCGAGGCTTTAACGACTGGGCTATCACGACATGGTGGTTACTTTTACGATTGTAAAATTTTGATAACGTGCCAATTTACAACTTCATTTCTCAGTTACCTTATAGGGAGATTATACCTAAAAGATTTTTTTTACTGAGGTAGAGTTGTGGATACCTTTGATAATATAGCTACCGTCAATTCCCAGACATTCCTCGTTTCCAATAAAAATGAGGAGCTATCTAGCTCACCGTTCCTTCCAATAGTTTTAGTTCGAACGGTCATAACGGATATATGACGGAGCTTTTGTCAAATATTTTAGTTGCTTTTAAGAGTTAAAGAGATATGTGGATCTCCGGTAGTATGTTGAAAATTCTTTAGAAATAAAAATAATACTTTAGGAAAAATGTTACTATACTGTTAGCCCGCATAGCTGGCAACAGCTTCGACGAAAAGCAAATAAATTATAATTTATTTATCTATTGAATTTTCCAGAAATGATAAAAATGGATTTTAATTTATCATATAATAGATAATCTCATTACAACATATTTTTTTTAAATAACACCTCACGTGAGAAAGGGCAATTAAAATTAAAACATGTAGTATTTACCAGAAAATATAAAATATAAACGCTGCAAAATCTAATCCTAAACCTTTGTGAGGTGTTGCATTAAGTGTTTTATCATGTCTTGTCTCCGCAAGACGTAGACTACCGCAGAAAGAACGAACACTCCTTGAGGTTCCTTCATTCATTCACTCATTCATTATGAACGACGAACTCCCTGCCATGGGTGGTGAAAACGCTGAGTTGCATGTAAAAGCATTTGAGAGATTTTTAGGATATCTTTTGTAGAAATTCTTGGTGAAAGTACTGTGAACGGGGTTGTTTTATTTCTTTTTGAAGGTTTTTAGTTTGCTGACTTTGTAAGCATTGTGTGACTTTATGCTCGAATAATTATAATTTCTCATAATTTTCATCATTACTTGCGTTAACTTGAGTATTAAGTTGTGCTGGTTTTCTCAGCCACATGATCAATTAATCTGCCTAGCCTTTTCCCAACTATGTTGGGGTCAGCTTCTAGTCTAATCGGATGCACCTGAATACTAGTATTTTACATGGAGCGACTGCCTCTGAAATTATTAGTCGCTTATTTTAAAAAAAATCTGCGTTTTTATAGAAAATTGCAATACCTACGCGGTCAAAATGTATAGAACAGCAGATTTTTTTTTAACAAGCGACGAAATATGTCAACGCTGGGGTTTCAGAATCATGTACCTACTAATTCCATGGTATCAGTTTTCGCGTCGATACCCTGCCACCCTTTTTAAAGGAAGGAAATTATCAAATAACTTCTCCCGCTCTGGACGGAGCGAGATGGCGTGTCAGACTTTTACTGACTAAAACCCACCCGTGTTCCTTCCGTTGCCTGTGTGCCGGGGTCGCGATATCCCTTTCAGACAAACCCGCAACCCCGGCAGGGCCCTGCCACCCTGTATTATACGAATGATGAATTGAAATATAATAGATTATTATGTCTTGTAGGTCTTTCTAAAAATGAACCTGTTTGCATAAGGCAAACGACTCACACTTGTATTCTTAGTTCACACTTTTCGACACTAGAGGCGCTGCTTATTTTTCCACACATTTTATGTTTCACGTTTCATAAACAATGAAGTGTAATACTCAATGTTATGGTAAAATATTAAATAACATAAAGCTTGACAGTATCTTTCGATACCAAGAATCGTATAATCAATTAGTCCCGAAATAGAATAAAAAGAGACTCTACATGATATCCCAACAAAAAAACTAAATTAAATTAATCAAATAGAGTATCATCAGCTATCTCGATAGAAAGTAGTACCTCATTCTCCGATTCTTTAGTCCGGGCATATCTCGATAATACTCTTTGTCAGAAAATCTTTAGGACCATTAGTTTTATTGGACCGGTTCAATCCGTGGACCATGCCCGCCCGAGGCAGAATATTGGCAGTAAGCAAACTTCTCGCTAAAATGTAATTGGTTTTTGAAAATCCTGTCTATAACTTCATAGTCTTTGCGTAGAGCCGATCTAGGGTATCTAGGTTTTGCTATCCTAGTTTTGTTTGCATGTGCCAGTTTTAGAGGAGTACAAAGCTTTTCGATGGAACTCGAATTTGGTTATCGTTTGTTGGTATTGCTTATGTACGTTGTTAGTTGGTAGCTATGCGAAGTGGCACAACATAAAGATGATGGTTTTGTATTCACAGAGGTCGTTACCATGTCAACATATTTTAGTTGAACGAGATTTTGAGTGGCTCGTACTTTTGCGAATGACATTATTAACTGAATTAATATTATTTTGAAACACATACTTTACCATTTTTTTTTTTTTTTTTTTTTGAGGTTGGGAAATTATCAAATAACTTCTCCTGCTCTGGGTGGAGCGGGAGGGCGTGTCAGACTTTTACTGACTAAAACCCACCCGTGTTCCTTCCGTTGCCTGTGTGCCGAGGTCGCGATATCCCTTTCAGACAAACCCGCAACCCCGGTAGGCATTGGCCCTTCCGGACCCCGTCAGTTGGTGCTGACATCTCTTTGAGGCGCGCGTGGAACACAACGCGCCGTCGACCCGGGCCTGGTCCCTATCGGACGGCGAGCTACCCATTGCTCACCGTCCGCAAGCCCGCGCCTACGGTGGCCGGAAGTCGGCTGTCGACTCCCGACGCCCGGGGCGTCTCCTGCGGCGACTAGGGGTGCGAGGGCGCGCATTTTGCCTCTCCCTCGCGCGCTCCGCCTCCTCCTTCGCGAGCATTACTGCTTCGCAGAAGGAGGTGACGGCCTCCCGTGCACTCTCGCTCCGGACCATGGCCTGAACCAGGGCCGGACGCGAGAGATCGCCGCCGCCGATCGCCTCCGTGAGGACACGGCGGTGCTCCGCCCAAGCTGGGCAGACCTCCACCGTATGCTCCACCGTGTCCTCCGGGCGATCCACACAGTGGTGACACCCGGGCGTTTCCTCCCGCTTTATCCTGAACAGGAACCTCCCGAAACAACCATATCCGGTGAGGACCTGCGTCAGGCGGAAGGTGAGGACGCCGTGGCGCCTCTCTAGCCACTCCTCAAAGAGGGGACTTATCGCCACAATTGTGGCGTGCCCAGCACATACTTTACCATGACCATGCAAATTACGCTAATTAGCAAACATAACCTCAGTTTCTAAGCAAAATATTACATACTAAAGGTAACAAAGAAAATGCTTTCCGGATAAAAACTTTATGCAAACAATAAACATAGAGAAATACTCCGCAAGGAAAATGCACTTAAACCTGGTAATAATTACTGTATTTATTTGAGTGTTAACTTTTAATTTAAAAGAACTGGCATTAACTTGACGTTATCAGAATTTTATCCAAATACATCGTATCGTGAAATCTGGATTGAATTTTTTATCAGAAAATGCCAAAACGTAATGAGCAATAGTGTAGTAATCAAAACCGTCGTGCCTTATCTGTATGAGAAGAACCTTTGCCCTACAGTGGGTTTATAAGACTAGTATTTTATTTTACATTTTTATAAATTATTTTTAGTTAATAGGTTTTTTTTACATTAGAGAAAATAAAGATTATTAAAAAAGAAACATAACCTGTGCCTTTGTACTCAAAACTATAACTATGTTCTATCTTTAGGTATGTTACTGTGTGTACATAAATAATAAATAAATAAATGATATGATTAAAAAAAAATCTTATTGCTCGCTATTACACTATCATCATTATCTTCATTATCATTTTTTTTATCATCATCATTGTCATATTTTCATTTTATTTATTCTCTTTATTATTATTATTTGCTATATTTACTTTGTATAATATTATTTTAATTAAAGTATTATATTCTTTTAATTATTGTGAATGTGGAGACTATGTAGTTTTTTTTTTCTCAGTTTTAAGCATGGTCTCCCAGTTTGAGTAATTTATGCAGCCTACCCAAATGTCCTTTCTTTGGTATTGTTCGTCGAATTGTTGAGCTCTTTAAATTTTGAGTTGAGCTGCACGATTACTCAAAAAATGCGTGAACTGACTGGACAGGTCCACTCAATCTGTGTTTTCTTTCCTCAAAAGACTATTTGAGACACGAATCTACATGGTCTTCACATGATCCGAACAAGCTTATGTCTGGACTTTAAAAGAGATTTTTCATATGGGCCATAAGATAACTTTTAATTTTAATATCTACTACCAGAAGATATTTATATAACAAATTACATACTACGCTGTAATAAACTCATTTGCGTACGCAGGGCGCTACAAATTGAGTCAGCCTGAATAATAAATATTTTGCGGTCGTCAGTATTAGCACACTCAGACACCACAATTTGAGGAAAATTTACTGTCTCCGTGTACTCCCTAACATATTGTATTTAGTTCATTTCCAAGTATTTGAATAAGAACTTACTAAGTTCATAATAAACGTACATAATAGACTTACTTTTCTAAGTGCCAATTTCACCAATGCGCCAATTTCAAGAGCTGTCAGTGTCGTGATTGTTCCGGAATATTGACACTGACAGCTCTTGAACGCAGTTTAGATTTGCTTTGTTTCATCGGTGAAATCCGCCATAAGAACGAACTTTAGATAGTTTGACAGCTGCTATTCCAATAGGTAAGTAGGTACTTCTTTTGATTCTCGGTTTCAACATAAAACCTTTTTCATAAATTAATAAAATTGATGTCAGTGACATATTCGTCTAAAGCTTTGGTTAGCCTAATATTTCGCAATACCATTGAATCAGCCCTTGCACACAACAATCCATTATTTTCACGCAATAACATTGACCGCCCACAAGTTTCACTGTTTTCGCGTGAGCAAGACCTGCGCAATGCTTATCCTACACGCTGCATTTAAAATATGGTGCAATCTTCAATATTAACCCTAAACTGTCAAAAACATTGTGCAATACGTGATACTGTGCAATATTTTGACAGCTTTCCAAATATAGAGCGGTTTTTGACACCTTAATGACTGACAATGACAGATTTCCATGACGGCCGTTCAATTATGATGGAACTGCTTTCCTAGCAACAACGAAAACATTGCGTTTAAATTATCAACTCATCTAGAGTTAATAATATTTCAAAGTACCGATATATGTCAATAAATTTAAAATACCTAAGAAGTCTGAGCCCCTAATAAGAAAGGATCAAATCAGCATTTTTTTAGAAATAAATTGTAGGGATCATTGGAAGTTTCTGATCGGTGAAAAAATGCGGTGTTCATGGTTTCTGGGTTTGTTTGCAGGACAACAAATTGATATTTTTATTACAAAAAAAAAATACTAGTTTGCTGAGCACAACTTCAGCTAGAAACTAGTAATTTTTCACCGGAAAGTGCAGGATCGCATACGCGTTCCCAGTTATTTCATATTTTCCCCCAATAAAATCTTAATTTACGTAATGAACTTCTTATGACTATTCATAAGAAGTTCATTACATAAATTAAGATGTATTAGGAAATCATTTTTCTTTTATTTTTTAACACTGTTTAGATACCGTCGCCTCGTATAAGGAGGACAACTTTTTCTTTTTATAAAAATTTTCTTTTTTTCCCACATTCTTGGTCACCCTGGCACAGAATTAACGTGCATTTTCAAGAGCTCAAGAATGGGGTGGGATAAAAAATCGCCATTTTAAATAGGTTCTGTGGCGTCAAGTGATTTAATGGTTTCTCCCGATTCTCATGCAGTGCGTGATACGACGATCATTTTTTTTTATTCGTAATCAATTCGTAGTACCCTCACTTTGGTTTAATTGAAATTCTTTTGAACGGTGTGACTTGAATTTTGCGATTAGGTGTTGTAATGGATTTAGAGATGTACCCCCAATCTTCATTGTCTGTAACTATGCGTCTCGGTTTTGTAGGGCCGTACCTACACTGTTGGTAAAGAAACGTTATAGTAATAGGCGATATAAAACTTTACGATAATAAAATTGATTTATTGCATTTAGAAACATACTCTGTTCGTAACGTACTCTAACTTTAATACCTATTAGTAGGTACTTATGGTACCTTGTTCGACGACACTACATTCCGCCTCGCTGCTTCCCTACGATTAGGACCTCCATGTTGTTCTCCTCATCGCTGTCACTGTGGCGAAGTTGTCAATAGTCTCGGACATCACGGCCTGTTGTGCAGCCGAAGTGCGGGTCGCTTAGCGCGGCACGCGAACATTAACGACATCATACGACGAGCTCTTGCCACCGCCGGCGTTCCAGCTGTATTAGAACCCAATGGCTTGGTACGCGACGATGGCAAGAGACCGGACGGCATGTCTTTATTTCCATGTAAGGTGGGTAGGCCTTTAGTGTGGGATGCAACTTGTGTTGACACTCTTGCGCCATCCCATCTTCCGCTTCAGCTCAGCGTGCTGTGCTGGTGCTGCTGCTGCGGCTGCAGAAAACCTCAAGCGGCGTAAGTATAATAACCTTCCTGGTAATTATATTTTCGAGCCGTTTGGGGTTGAAACCCTCGGGCCGTGGGGTCCGAGTCAGGTCACAGCCTCTTTAGAGAAATCTCCAAACGGCTATTTGACACTTCCCGTGACCCAAGGGCTGGTTTTTACGTTGGGCGGAGACTAAGCATTGCCATACAACGTGGCAATGCGGCCAGCCTCTTGGGTACATTACCAGTCGACAGCGATGCGGATGAATTTTTCGATGCTATATTTAGTTTGTAAATAGTTTTAGTTAAGTTAGTATATAATTTGGCTACTTTTATTAATTAATTAGTTATAAGTTGTTTGTACCCACATGTAAACATTCTAAAATCAATAAAATTACAAAATATGCTTATGAAACAAACTCATGTAACTTTCGAAATCCGGCCAAGTGCGTATCGAACCACGCATAATGAAGGGCACGTACTTGGGATGAATTTGTTCCAAGAACAAACTTAACATTGTTGTTGAAAACAGTTTCTCCCATACATATTGCATATTCCAACTGCAAATGTAAGTTTGTACACACAATATTGAGAGATTTACCATGTTGTTTTAAGACTCTTATTATTTATTATTCTTATAGATTTTCCTGTAATCTATTAGTGAAGAAGAACCATTCGCTATATTTATTTTTTCAAAATTTTTGGCTCTGTAGTTTCGGAGATAAGGGTAAATGGTAAATTTTCATCTGTTTTCTTAAATATATAAAGTAATTATTTTAAAATTATAAAAACAATATTTGAGATCCTCACAACAAGCCTTTCCGTTTGATATGTCACCCGGTAAAGTATAAAAAACTCTTTTTATTTTTATTATCAAGTTGCCCGCGAAAAGTAACCCCCATGTTCAAAATTCATTTATTTACGTTACACGTTCGTGTTTGAGCCACAGAAATTCATACGTGTTCAATTCAATTGATCTAGTAGATTCGGAGCAAATTGGCTGTGACAAACGGACAGACAGCCAGATAGCCAGCCAACCAGCAAGCCTGACAGACAGACCTACGAGTGATCTTATACGGGTTCCGTTTTTTCTCGGACGTACCGAACCCTAAAAACTAACAAAAAACATATTTCATGCATATCTCAAAGAATTATATTTAGCTCTATAGGCAGACACGAATACCTACCAACAAGCTTTGTTTCGTAGTAAAAAAGTTTCCCCGTATATCTGTCCGTATGTACGGCGACACTTAGAACGTTTTCCAAAGAAAGTTTCGGTGTCAGTATTAATTGAACGCGTACGAAGTAGCTGTCGGTTCTGTCTGAAAGCCTTTAATGCCGTATATTATTGCCATTATCAGTTTGAACTTATACTTTTTAAGCCCTGTATTATTAACTATCTTTTATTGTTTGCTGTAAAATGCTGGATATGAAATATCCTTCCAAAAATCAGATGTGATGCTAGTAATCGATACTTAGATTGGCGACTTTATACTCGGCAATCTGCTGACCGATTAATAAGGACAGTCCGTCAGTCATGCCTTCTTTGTATGAGAAGAGGCCTTTGCCCTGCAGTGGGACAATATTTTTATTTTTTTTTGTCTTTTCAATGTTTTCTTATACAGGGTGTTGGGCAGAACGTTGAACATACGAAAATGGTGGATAGGTGGGGTCATCTGCTACTTACTCAGCCCTAATTTATTTGGCTCTGGCCCCCTGGATATGACAGTGTAATTTTTTATTAAAAATGGGTAAAATGCTTGTTTTACCCATTTTTAATAAAAAATTACACTGTAAAGTTAAGGAAGTGGTGAAACTAGAAGAAAACAAAAATTTTTTTTTTACATATCCAGGGGGCCAGAGCCAAATAAATTAGGGCTGAGTAAGTAGCAGATGACTCCACCTATCCACCATTTTCGTATGTTCAACGTTCTGCCAAACAACCTGTATATACAATATCTTGACTATACTGATTTGTAAATTTAGGGGAGGCTCTCTAAATTGTATATTAATTTGAATTAATATTCTGAAACGGTCACGCTTACATTCAAAATGGAACTTTAGTATATGTTTTATTGGATCTTTTTCTTTCCATGTACAAAACAGTAATTGGAATATTTTCGCTCTGTGAATTTTTGTATTCGAAAATCATCTCTTTTTTTAAAGATTATTTAAATAAAATCAAGATTATTCAGCTTTTATGTCTAAAATAAATATTCAGTAAGAAAATATAGTTTATTATCCAGCCAAAAGATATTTTTTCTCTAGATCAATTATTACTATAGTTATAAACGAAATAAGAATTGAGACTTATGCCATTTAGTTTCGTGCTCAAACACGATTGAAGAGCGTACGCGATATTCAACTTTATTACTGATGTGTTAGCGTTTAGTATATGGGAGTGGCGGGGTGCAGCTTGAGTGGAAATTGTCTTTACAGTGCCTGGTCCTAATAAATGTTCTAGTCCTAATAATAGTATCTAAGAGATCCGGGTGATCTGTAACTCAGGATCCTTCTACGTCAGGCAACTTTCTCTATTTAAGTTTGTGCATCTTATTAACCTGGAATATAATGTTGAGATAAATAAAGATTTATGATTAATAGTCTGGATGATTAATAGTCCGCCAAATTATTATGAGCATGCAGCACATCATTCCGTAACTAACCCGTTAACATTTAGGTACTGTTAGATATGGGTATCTCAAATACTTCTACAGTCAACTATAGCTGAAATTGACATAATCACCATTCTTGGCAGACAGAATGGTTACTGCATCTTGCCATCCTTCTACGTAGTCTCATAGGAGAATTTTATGACACCCAAGAATGGCGCTACCCCTTAGGTGTCTAATTTAAGGAACTTTATGCACTTGTGAGTCATCAATTTAAAACAGCAGTAAGTACATCCTCTTCGTTTAAAACGCATGAAACTCACCTTACTCCGGGATTGTGCAGCGCATACCTTAACTCCACCTAACACTGAGTTCCCTTTAAGGCGGTACTATGGCGAATTTACACGAAAGCAACAGCAGAGCGTTAATTATTATAGTCTAGTGAACTCAGGAGAGGATCGCTTCAACATCTACCTGTACCAGTGAATTTCATTATGTGTAGGCTTTTCAGGGGCATTGGCTTGCAAGCCTGGCTTACTTGCGATGTTCGAGGGTTGCGTGATAAAAACCTGTATAGGGAGCCAATTAGGTAATGTTGGTACTGCCGAACTCTTTTGTGTGGTGCGGTTGGTGTCAATGCTGGTTTTTTGTCGATATGAGGTCTGGATTCTGGAAAAAAAAACAAATATGAAAGAACTGTGCTATTAAGAGAAGCGTATCATAAATTATTCAGTCTAAAGTCAAGACTTTACCATTCTAGCCCGTAAACATAAGTTGGTGAACTTAGGCCTTCCCACGAAGGCCGCAGGAATCCACTGGATGCGAGAAGCACAGAACCGGTTGAAGTGGCGGTGCTTGGGGGAGGCCTATGTCCAGAAATGGACGTCTTTTAGCTGAAATGATGATGATGAGGTTTCCCCACATGAAAAGGATTGATTGTTACCCACAAGGGAGCTTATTAGGTCCACCATTGTTTTTAACATACTATATAAATGATTTACCAAAAGTAGTGCGCCGTCCAGTGATTCTTTTTGGTGGACAGCGATAATAAAATGTACTGATATACCTACCTACATAAGAAGAAGACATTTAAATAATACACTCAATGACATGGTTGAATGAGAATTATTTAATAATTAATCTACAGAAGACAAAAGGAAACTGAAAACAAGAGATATTAAATCTCTTCAGAGCGTTTATCCTAAAAGTTGGCAACGTCGCAAATAGCTGTCAAATATTTACCTGTTTTGATTAATTTTGTATGGAAATATAAGATGTGGCTAACTCTAGTGACCTAAAGTATACATTATGAAATGCAATAATAAATATCGTGACACCGAATATTTAGTTTTAGATGTAAAAAAAGTATTTGGTAACTTTCCAAATACCTTTTTTCACCTAAAACGGTTACAACATTAAATTCAATGTTATAATTGCAATTCATTATTAATATTCTAGTTCGCTAGTTAGCCACATTTCTTATTTCCATACAGTAATATTGCCAAATTAATCTAAACACTGAAATATTTGACATCTATTTGCGACGTTGCCCACTTTTATATTAACAGTTCCCTATATACAATATACTAGAAAATGCAACAAATGTCAAAAAAAATTGCAATGCTATTTACAATATTGTCTCAAATACGTGGAGGTCCTATACGTGCTCAATACAAAAACCAGGAAATGTAAGACAGCTCTAATGCGCAAAAGCTTGCTGGGAATAGAACCCAGAATATATAATAAGTTACCTGACTCCTTGAAACAACTAAAGATCACAAGCTTTAAGAAGAAATTATCAGTTTTTCTAATGCATAAAAATGTTATTACACTGTACATGAAATTCATAATGACAATAATATTAATATACTGACTAGGTAATGAATGTGTGTGTTTTTGTTGTATATTGTGTAATTTGTTTATTGAATTTACTATTAATTAATTTAAACTACCTTACTGAATTTTTAAATATTTAATTTATTAATTTATGTTTCTGAATTAAATTTTAATTTGATTATACTTACTGTAACTTTAAAAATTGAAAAAGCAAAGCGGAGAGTCAACTGAATTGTTACTGAAGACCAAATGGATGTAAACCTGTGTTTAATAAATAAATATTCATTCATACATTGGAATCACGCAAAAAAAAACGAAACTCAAAGCTTTCAAAATTCCCATGTTGAGATCTTAGCTCGAAATATAATGGCATAAATAACACGACGAATAAATCCTCTGATACTCTAAAATAAGACGTGGATCTCTCTACATATCGTCGACCGTAGGTTCAATTGAGGTAAGGGACAAATACCCAAAATGAGTTGAGTATACAGTTTTGTTCAGAATTTGTCGCTCTTTCGAATGGTGTATATGAAAAAATTGTAGCTTGAAAAAAATGTCCCTTACCCTACTGATTTTTTGGAACCAAATTTCGAATAAGCCCCATAACAACAATGTATCTGAAAAACTATGCAATATAGCAACTTGAAATGGTGTAATTACCGCCGCCAATCCACTTCAAATAAGGTAAGGGTCTCCCCAATCAACGAATTACCATTACGGATTACTCAGTACGTCAAAGTATGTACTTCATTTTCTGTCAAAAATCTCTTTACACTGTATTTTTTTTCATACATTTTTTCAACAAGTCATTTACACATTTTTTTCATTAATAGATTGGATCCAACGTAGAGGTCAATTTAATGTAAGGGACGGGACTACTAGATACTTGGTCAGTAAGGGACATTACTCACAAAATACGCTGGTGTAAGGGACGTCTATTTTCTTAAATAGCTAATTTATTTAAATAAATGTTACACAGGTAGACAGAGCACTAAAATACAAGATTATGTGTGAAATCAGATCCAAAAAAGGTTAATAAAAAAAAAAGTTGTGGGCGGTTTAGTCCGAAAAAAAACTTTGTCGGCTTTTCCTGAAAAATCGTATCTTGTCCCTTACTTCAATTGAATCTACGGTCGACGATATACTATTCGAAATAGGAAACATAACAAAACTTCCTACATACAGAGGTCAGATCAAACATAAATTCCTTTTCAATTCACTATTTGATATCTGTTTTATATCTCCCGACTTTATCTGCCTTTCTAACGCGCGCTGACGAAGCGAACTCCATTTTATTTAATAAGCCGTCGCATCAAAGAAGTCCCATGGATGTATGGTTTTATTGACTCCACTGGCCACCGCAAAACCCCCTAATTTCACGCTTCATTTAACAGTCTTATGGTGTACGATGGCGCCTCTATAGATTTGCCATTAGATTGCTCAATGGGGAGGTCCACCCCAGTCATAAATTTGTCTTCATATCAAAAGCGAGTTTTGTCTTTTTGTGTAGCTTCCGTAGTTTTAGTGTGGTTTTTGCATGACTCAATTATGTTAGTCTTCTTTTATGTGAGATATTGCAGGCAATCGTCTTTTCCATCTATTTTATGAATGACGAAATGCACTCGTTGGTATCTGCTTCGGTAAAGCCACTTTTATCTATGGATTCAAAATTCATAGAAAACATTGGAAAAATCATATTTAATAAAAGGGCAGGTGAAACAATTACAACACAACAGCTCATACAAGCATAATATATTGGCACCTTTGAATGTAGCATCAAATTTTGCAAATGCACGCATGAAATAAAAACGAAAGAATAAAACGGGGAAATACAAAAGCCATGTGAATGAAATTCTCCCGCCCCTGCCAATGGTGCGTGGAGAAACTTCAATAAGTCCAATGTGTCTGGATTATAAACTTGTGTGCCTCTATATGTCTGGGAAAGACAACTGTGAAATATTCTTTAGACGATATAAAAGGATCACTGTCATTTAGGTGTACTATTGTTCAATATTGTTAAGGGGCGTATTATTTTTTGGAGAATAGAGTATATTGTTTATGATGCAAGCCTGTGAGCATATGTTAATAATCACTTGGGACCTTAATTTTACAAAAACGAATTCTGAGATACCACTACTTTGCCCAGACAACAAAAATAAATCAAGGGACCACGCTTGTTTTGCGTGTGATGTTAAGAGTTGAATCACATGATCAGCAAAAGGTCCTCTGAACACTAGAAAGTATACAAAATAACTTTACGCATTAACATTCAATATGTTCCTGACCATTTAACTCACATAATATTCTGGTTACGAGATCACCTAGTTCGAAGCATTAGTGGTCAAGTGTTTTAGAGAATTAGATTTGCTGAGTGACTTTAGTAGCCGAGGGTACCTACATCCACTTTCGTCAATTGATAGTTTCCCCCATTCAATAATCACGGACAGGCCCTATAAAGCGGCCCGTGTAAAGATATCTACCGTCGCATCGGTATCAGGAGATCTCACGTGGAATGGGGCAATTCGGTCCCCGTTCGATTCTCGGCAAGTCTTATCCGTGTCAGGATCTTTTATGTTTGGATGCTGGAGGTAGGCTGCTGGATACTTTGGAGTATTTGTTTTTATGTCACTTGCGTTCGCTTTAGATTAGTGTAGCTGAATACAGAGTGGGTTGCGCAGAAAAATGGTTAGATGTTAGATTGTAGAACGAAATTAAACAAAAGTAATGGAATTGAAGCCGTAGAAATGCATAGTTAATTATTTAAACTGCAAACAGACATATATTTTGCCATAAGAGTGCTTGATCTTTTCAATCGAGTTCAGTAATTGGAAGTCGGTTATGGGATAGTTCCATGACAGTTACATACGTCACGGCAACCATCTTTTGTGCGTGCCGCGGGTGCGTGCGTATGCGTCGACTTTTGTCTGTTACTGCATTGAATTCCAACCGGTAGAGGACAACACAGCTTATGCTGTGTAGAGTAGGCTTTTTCTATTATATGTTTATTATGTGGATATTATGCTATAATTCGCTTCGGTAAAGTGCTGAATAAATGCTCTTTTTTCCGATGTTATTATGAAGACAATGCCTGTGTAGTAGTAGAATACTCTGTCTCCATTTTTTCTAGTTAGGGTCTGTTAGAAGAGGATGGATCAGAAGCATTCTTCCCTATTAGAATAATATTTATCCAAAATTAGCATCCATTTTGTTAAATAAAACTTTGAAAATAAAAAGATCCTGCTCTACGCTTCCCAATATCTCAACCAGTAGATACGACCTCGTAGTAATTATCTGAATTTGCCGCGTCCAATAGGACAGCGCAGATAAGGCACTAGTATAAATCTGACAATGGGCCGTGTCCTAATTAATTGTGTTGTTACTTCCACCGTATTATGGGGAAGCGATGGTGATCGCTGATAATTGAGGTGCCACCTTATTTATGGGAGTGTGGATTTGGAGAAACTTCGTATTTGTAGTGTTATCTGGTGTAATTTGGAGATTATAGTGTATATTGAAGTTATAGATACTTGGAATTTTTGGTCAGCTGATAAAGATTTTTATTTTACCCTTGGGTGTATTACAAACAATAAGATTTACGTTTTTTTTGGTGAAAATATAAATTGATGAATACCTCAGCCCAATCTCACCTTACATATTAGAGCTTTTGAAAAGTTACTTTTCAACCCCGCACACGAAAAATAAAGGCCCAATTTTTGCTTAAAGCCACATCAACAAAAAACCATGTTCTAGCATGTTGTACAAAAATGTAAAATTTTCCACTAACTTAAAAAGGGAAATTGAGCGTTGAAAATGTTGAAGTTTTTTATAGTCGGTAAACATTTTCGCCGGGTGTTTGTAGTGGAATTTTCACGCGTAACCCGTGTTAACTCCAATGATTACGGCTCGATACACTAACAACCTAATTTTGCGGAGATCTTGCTTGCCTGATTATGTTTACCGGATTATCGGTAATAATTAGACTATATTAATATATTATTATATAAAATATAAAGAAAATAGTGGAGTGACACGAATGGCATAGTTCACCAAAGGAGTATGGACACCATGGACTGTGATAGCCAGGATAAGTGATTATAAAAAGAGAGATTATTCCGAAAATGACAAGAACCTAATGCATTTTAGGATTACGAAACGCCTACTGGGTTTAATGGTAATAGGAAGTTATTACTTCGGTTATAGAACCTTAGAACGTTTAATTTTTTTGCCAATCTCTGCACACAGTCGTCCAAATTCTTCAGTAACTAAAAAGCAAACTAAAATAATCTCTATCCGGTTTACTGCATCTAAATATAAAGCATTGGTCTGGCTTTTCTCTAATTACTATGTCTCGAAATAATACGAGAGCTCCACTAGGCTTCACTCAAGAGCAAAATTAATATTGATGTTCGGCTCAGAATATTATCTCTGGCCTAGTGGGGGGAAACTAAAATCAACATCTATAATATAATAATATGTGTTATCATTTTGCTTCCTGTTAATGAGAGCGTATCTATAAATGGGTGTTTATTATATAAATGGAAATTCGACAGTATCTATTTGAAATTGTGGATGATAAACTGTTTCGTTTCGGTATTGTGAGCTATGGAATTATTGGAATATTAACTGGGCCTTACGAAAGGCTTCAAAACTTTAAGCATTAGACAATTTGCGGGTACTTAGGTACAGGCAATTAGGCAATTAACAGGGTCTATTGATTTGACTAAAAGGTCTGGTTCAGGCCAATTTTCCGTCTAAAGTATTTTATATTCCAATGGAGACTGAATATTGGACGTCCTTGAACTTTTTCTCTTATTTCTAGTGTGGAAGTAACTAGCGTAGAAAATGCTTTAAATATATCCTGTCTAAAACTGCAACTACACGCACCAACACATGGAATCTTATTTTTATCAAGGACAACGTGTATTAAACTTATAATACTCTCCTACAAAGACAATCATGCGTTATACAAACACAAAAAAGGAGGTAGCCAAAACTTCCCACGTCGTACCCACACGCACCATAAAGCACGCAAAACTATCCAAGGGAAAGAAAAAAATAATAATTTAGAAAAAACACACTTTCCAACAGATAAAAGGAAACGCTAAAGTAGGAAAGTTTGTACAATTCGAACGGTGCTGGGCCGAAGGTAACTTCGCCAAACTACTTTTGATAGGATCCCTCTTTTGTCTAACTTAGTGTTTGAGCGCGAACTTAAGACTTCTATTGTACTGTATACTTAAGTGGTTCGGGATGTGGTTTTGGATACAACCATCGATGTTAGAATGGATTAAATTCTAATTGTGTCAAAGGTAGGTTAGTACTTGCTTTGTGTGAGGTGTACAAAGTTTTGGAAACTATTGTGTGTGTGGCGGTTGGTTCTTTCAATAGCAGAAACTTCATAAAGGTTCCAACTTCAAAAACATTCCAACGTAAGAGTAGGTAACTCAATAAACTTAAAACTGCTTGTCACAAACGCTCAACACCAGCAGCTCCAAAACACACACACACACACACTCAGACACGAATCATGCAGGCCTTCGACAAGATTGCTAAGTCGGGCTACACGCGACCCAACTACGAAACAAGTTCTTTGAATTTGAATTTTCCGAAGTAAGTAAGAAGTTGAAAAACAAATGGCGATACGGAATGCACCCAAGCTATGCGACAAAGCTTTGACAATCCGGGATTCCTAGCAGATCCAACTCCGGGCAGGTTGCATACCAAACATTTCAAGTAAATAAGATATTGGATAGTTTTGTGCCATCCTTGAGAATGTAGGTTTTTAAATTGTTAAAGTTTTTTTTCTTGTGTCAGAGCTTTTATGTAGATTGGAATTGGATACTATCGTGCTCGGAGAAAATATTCTTAGACATAAGCTTTGTATAGTCTCGAGCCGAATGCATAGAGCTGCGCTCGCGCCGATATCATTTTAGGTACCTAAAGTGCATATTCGCATAAGGGTTGGCAAAGTTATAAACTTGGTTATTGAAAAATTTAAAATATACGATGGTGACAACTGAACTTTAAAATAATTTGATAATTAAAAGACTTTTGTCCATAAGCCTCGCAATACTTAATTACTTTTTGTTAAGTTACTGTCCTATTTTATTGAAACAATAATCCCGTTTTTATTTGTTTCAGGTTTCCTTGTGTCTTCAAACACTGAAAGGTGAGTCTTTTAAAATTTTTCATTATGAAATGACTTCGATATTTTCATCACCAGAATTATCCATATAATTTATTTATTAAAACTTTATGCACAAGCTTAATTTAAAATACTATACAAAGGCGGACTATATTATCGTTTTATTATTTATCTAGCAGCATGTTAAAGCGCCTAAGTCAAAATAAATTGAGGCCATAAGTGCAACGTTCAACAAACGCTTTTCTAAAATCAAAACCCCACCAATTTACTCCACCCATATTAAAACAAAATTAAAAAAACAATAAAAGATAAAATCTTTTTCCATCCACACCACATCAGATTTCAATAAAATTAGAATTTTAAACTGAAGTATGGCTGGCGTTGTGTAAATATTTAGCTGTACTACCGTCGGATAGCAATTAGCCCCTCAACTATTGAATTTACATTTATATCCCTCCACGAGAGCTACGTTAATATTAGCTCGTAGAATCGACACTTGAAATTCATTAGATTGTCGTATTTAGTTTGATACTCGCTTTTAGCGCAGCGTCGGTTGAGGATATTAAAATTTTCCTGATCGCCTTTTCACGAATATTTAGTGAAATGTTTTATGGAATGCTGGGTTTTATGCATTTTTTGCTTCTTGTAAATGGTTTGAAACCTTATTTTGGAAGGGTTTACTAGAGAAACTGAATTTTGAAAATGTAGTTTAACACAGAAATTAATTAAGACCTTTAATTTTTTTTTAACTAATTCGTTTATTCAAAAGACAACTTTTTGGTCCAACAGTAGGAAGTACACGTAAGTATATTTAAAGACTATTCATACATAACATTGAAAATACATACTATAAACCAACAATAGTCATAAAATTAAAATATGGTATATATAATATGGTAATAAATATATAAAACCTTTTGGCAGTTCTGCAGGATCTCCAGACTTTTAAACGGAGATCATAGAATGAAAATGCTCAAGACTGGGTTAAAAAACCTGCACTGGTAGTAAGACTAAGTTTCCAACAAAGTGTTTTTATTATGACAAACCCTTTATAAATCATCTCGTAGATATTATAATATACAGTTGCTATACAAGGTCGACATTTTCCTTGACAATTTCCCTTCTGTAGGCGGATAGAACGGGAAATATTTTGAATGGTAATAATAACGTATTGGGGCCTGCGTGCGGTAACATCAAATTAGGGTGGATTTGTGTTACCGTTGACGTTTTCCTTCGCGGTTTTAGGGGCCTGTCAATATGTAAGAAAGCTTTTTAGGAGCCGTTTTTTTTCTTATTTTATTAGCTTTGTTAATCCTTGTGATTGTTTTTAACAAATGAAATTGTTTATTCTGTAAATAGGATATCGGAATCACTTTTACACGTCATATAAAAAAATATTAAAAATAAGCTAGATGAGGTCGGTGTTTCCTATCTGACTACTCTGAGAAGAAAGGCCGAAACAAATTCAGAGGTCGTAGTCTTTTTTAAAGTCCAGACATAATCTTGGTCAAGTCATATGTGGACCATGTGGATTAGTGTCTGAATTGGTCTTTTGAGGAAAGAACCACACAGATTTGAGTGGATCTGTCCAGTCAGTGCAAGCATTTGTCAGTAATCGTGGAGCTCAACTCAAAACTGAAGGAGCTCATTTTCTTTAACAACAATGTTTACAAGTTAATCAGCGTTCACTAGTTCCCTGGGTATTTTTTATAAAATGGGTATTGCCTGTCTTCTGTGGAATCAGTCTATCCATTTGTTGAATTCAAGTCAAAATATTATCCTTCCGTTCCAAGCTATGTATATAAGTACTTTCCTAAAAACAAATTCAAGTACCATCAAAGAAGTTCATATCTAACCAGTTTGAAAACAAAATCCCGTGAACACGATGACCACATCTGTTACCGGCCCGGTTTTGTAGCCGCCGAGCACTGCAAGCAAGAATAGTCCTTACGATGGTTAGTTACTTCTTTGATGGTACATCTCCTGGAGGAAATAAAGGCTCCCGCAGACAGGACTCTGGTGGAACTATTTCTATGAAAACTTCACAGAAATTTTATTTTTCTCCGCGCCGCGCCGCACCTGTCAGCGGGATTCTATAAACAACGACATTTTTATAAAAATTTAAGACAAGGCGGTTTCCTATAAATATACCTACTGAACCCGATGATTCTAAAAAGGTGTTTTTTTCGCTGTTGTTAAGTCACGAGCAAGACAATTGATTTGTATACGTTGTGCTTGTTTGTACTGCCAATAAGGGGAGATTCCACTGCTTGACAAAAGGGTGGTTTAAGTTATGTTTGGAGTTGTTTAAGATTGGCTTAGGGTTTTTATTCTTAAGTTGATTGAGCTTTGTTTGTGAAAAATGTTTACGTTTCAAATCATTTCCTTAGTCTGGTGCTATTATTAAGTAACATTCGGTTTGTTGTCTCTCGTTTTTGCTTTTTTATAGTGACAGATTTAACTTCCTTGATATGTAATAGGCCTTGGAGGAGGTCGTGGCTATGTAATACCAGCCGCACGGGTCGATCCATCAGGTTAAGTTATGCTTGCCGGGGTTGGTCTGTGGATGGGTGACCATCTTTACATACCGAGACTCCTCCGTGCCTTCTAAAGCACCTTAAGCCGTTGGTCCCGGCTGTCATTCGTGGATCTTTGGCAGTCGTTACGGGTCGTCAGAAGCCCGAAAGTCTGACAACCAGTCTTACCAAGGGGTATCGTATTAAGCTTTGTGCAGACCAGCGCGACGCGACACCGTTTATTGTTATACCGTCAAGTTTTATTAGAAATTGTATTGTTCGTGTCGCGGCGCGGCGTCGCGTCGCGCTGGTCTGTACGAGCTTTAACCCAGTTACGGTTGTGGAAATTGGATAGGCGTCGCTCCATGTAAAATGGTATTCAGCTGCATCAGGTTAGACTGGAAGCCGACCCCAATATAGTTGGGAAAAGGCTAGGCAGATTGATTGATTTAATAGGCCTTCTAAATCTCCAATTCAAACCATCCAAATTTTAACCTAATCGCACATCATAATGGCAGTAGAAAACAACGTTCAGAAATGCGGTCGTACATATTCAGATTTTCCGGATTAGATTTTTGTTTATCCGTAAACACGTTAATTCTTGCCAGCACAAAAAATGTGTGTCACAATCAAGCAAATTGAATAGAAAGTAACGGTAGGTATATTGTATCGTCACATCTAAAATGTTCAAACAGTAGTAAAATGGCTAACGTTGTTTGTGAAGGTTTAAATAATAATTGTATTTCCCTTCGCCTGTGTGGGTACATACATACATACATACAGGTGAAGGGATTTCACACTGATATTTGTGGGATATACTCTATAGAGTAATTTTTAAAAAGACCAGGGTGTAAAGTTCACTCAACCTCTATAGAAAAGATAGGATCCAACGACCAGACGGATATCGTGTCTGGCGGGAAACTGCCCAATGATTGATGACAGGGAAGATATATATATATGGTGTTCGCACGGTAAATACTAATTGCGCTTTGTAGGATTTGTGTTACGACACGATTTTGTGTGGCGTCAGGTTTTTGATGCGTAGTTCGCATGTGGCGATGTAGATGCCGCCTCAGTAGCATTATAAAAGATCCGTTTTTTACACCTAGGTGTAAAAAACTGATCTTTTGATCTTGATCTTGAACTCTAAAGTTAAACTACCCTTACGTATATAATAATTTTCAAATACATAACATCACGCCTTGTTGTTCCAAAGGGTTGGGCAGAGGTGCACCTGTAGTAGGTACACCCACATTTCGCCAGTTATGTTTAAGTCCCATGTAATAGGGGGCGAGCCTATTCCCATCCACCGGGCACAAATCCAGACTCCAGACTGCGACTAAGAAATCCTAGATAGAAAAACCCAATATAAACTTTCAAATATTAAAATAATTCTTACTTTTCGCAAAGCAATCTAAGTTTTTTCCACAACCGTCGTTCGTCCGACTATCGTCCCTATTTCTTAAGGGATTAAAGCTATTGTACACTATACTGTACTTACATAATATATATCAAAGATTGATATTATGTAAAAATATGTACGCTAAGATTAGTCTGTTCGCTCTGGGTCTGCTAATGGTGTTTCAATGTAATCTGCACTATTTAGCCCTTCTCACGGCCCCGCGTGACACACCGGATTTAAATAAGGCTATTTACATACTGGTCATACTATTTCAAATAGACTAAAAGTTTGCTAATAGACTGAAACGCACCCGTTTATATTTATAATAATTTTTCGAAATTATAGAATAATAGTTACCTACAGTTAAAAGGTAGCTGAAGGAATTTGCCTGTAAAAGTACATTAAGAGCGTTTATTCTGAAAGTGGGCAACGTCGCAAATAGATGTCAAATATCAGAAATGTGGCTAACTAGCGAACTAGAATATTAATAATGAATTGCAAACCTTAGTTTTAGGAGTAAAAAAGGCATTTGGAAAGTTTCTAAAAACTGTTTTTACACCTAAAACTAAATATTCGGTGTGACGATATTAATGATTGCATTTCATAATCCATATTTTAGTTCACTAGTAAGCCATATTTCATATTTCCATACAGTAATATTGCCAAATTAATCAAAACAGGAAAATACAGCTATTTGTGACGTTGCCAACTTTTAGGATAAGCGCTGTTAAGTAGTGATTAGACAAAACGAATTTATTTACACACCTACCGTACCGTCAATCATTAAATCAACTCAGCCTATCGCAGTCCACTGCTGGACATAGGCGTCTCCCAGGCTGCACCACAACACCCTGTCCTTCACCTTCCGCATCCAGTCTGTCCCAGCCACCTTCTTAAGGTCGTCGGTCCATCTAGCTGGGGGCGTCCCACACGACGCTTGCCGATACACGGTCTCCACTCTACGACTCGTCTGCTGCACCGGCTAAATAAATAAATAAAACGCGGCGGATAAATAATCTATGTGAGCGTGTCGTTAATCTTTTGCAATGTTGCTATTAACATAGATTTTTGTACTTGATAATTTAATTATCTAAAATTTGGAATACGTAACGTATGTAAACGCAAGTGTGTAAACGTCCTACGTTCGTCTCAGTGCGAGGATTTGAATAAGCTATACAGATGTGTGAAGAAATAGTACTAAAGTTGAGTTGTGTGAACTGAAACACTATGTGGAGAATTGACTGATTTATTACAGTGTTGATCTTTGTCATGACGTAATATTTTGAAAATTATAATAGCATCAATTGTTGTTAACCTTTACATCCATTACAAAAAAAAACAACCGGCTTCCAAAAAAAACCCTACAAAGTGAAAAATATCTTTAATTTCGGAAGTCGGTGTTTTTGGTTTTGAATTTTTACCACCGATTTCCGACATTAAAAAGTTATTTTTTACTTAGTAGTGTTTTTTTTGGAAGTCGGTTGTGTTTTGTTGTATAAAGTTTTCTTTTATCACTGTTTAGTTGTGGTACCTACCCCACACAAATTCGAATACCACGACCTGCTATGTAAATTACAGTGACAGAAACTTATTATAATATCTTCCTTATAGATTAAGTGGGAAAAATACGTATTATTGAAGATAACTCAAAAACTTCCAAAGCAAACCTACCTGAAAAGTACGACCTACAAAACAAAAAAAAAAAAATCTTTGGTGCGTGTGCGGAACACAACGCTTCGTCGACCCGGGCCTGGTCCTTATCGGACGGCGAGCTACCCATTGCTCACCGTCCGCAAGCCCGCGCCTACAGTGGCTGGGAATCGGCCTGGGATGACCGACACCCGGATTCGCGACTAGAGGCGTGAGGGCGCGAAGTTTGCCTCTCCCTCACGCGTTCCGCCTCCTCCTTCACGAGCATTACGGCTTCGCAGAAGGAGGTGACGGCTTCCCACGGCGTCTCGCTCCGTACCATGGCCTGGACCAGGGCCGGACGCGAGAGATCATCGCCGCCGATCGCCCCCACGAGGACTCGGCGGTGCTCTGCCCAAGCCGGGCAGACCTCCACGCTATGCTCCACCGTGTCCTCCAGGCGATCCACACAATGGTGACAGCCGGGCGTTTCCTCCCGCCTTATTCGGAACAGGAACCTCCCGAAGCAACCATGTCCGGTGACGACCTGTGTCAGGCAGAAGGCGAGGACGCCGTGGCGCCTCTCTAGCCACTCCTCAAAGAGGGGACTTATCGCCGCGATTGTGGCGTGCACCCCTTCACGGGTGTCGTAAAGGTGTCACCGTCAAGTGGATTTGCAACAACTAAGTACAGAGTTCCTATTACGAAAAATAAATAACAAACCGTGACCCCTTATCTCAGCCGTTTAAAGTAGGTAATGTTTTTTTTTTTTCTTAGTGTTCATTGAGAATATAGTCGATAAATTCAAAGATGTACATTTATAATCTGAGTAAAAACTAACATCATCTTTTTCTATTTTCCCCTTTAAATTCAAAAACATCTACGAAATCGAAATCAAATCGTCTTGAACAACGTCGACATAAAAATACACTGTCGAAATATGTTTCACGCGTAACACGTGGTGACATGTTGGAAAAATGACGTGTCAAAGTGTAAGATAAATCTGTAGGTCGCAGTTATGTGCACTCAAAAATTGTTTCTATTTATCAACCCTTCTGATTGAACCGTGACGAAAATGTTGAGGAGTACTGTCGCGCGGAAATGTTGTATCGTAGCATTTTTGAACGGAGATGTTTTGTGTCAGCGGTTATCGTGGAGTGGCTTTCAATAACCAATATGAATTATTATTATTCATTTTTGTAGCAGTCCATGGAAAACTCATGCTCTAACGTCAGTTTTTTCAGACGAGTAAAAAAATCGTATGATTTTACATACATTTTTAGGGTTCCGTACCTCAAAAGGAAAAACGGAACCCTTATAGGATCACTCGTGTGTCTGTCTGTCTATCTGACTGTCCATCTGTCACAGCCAATTTGCTCCGAATCTAATTGACCGATTAAATTGAAATTTGATACACATATGTATTTCTGTGACCCAAACATGGGCGTGTAACGTAAATAAATGAATTTTGAATATGGGGGCTACTTTTGAGGGGCAAATAATAAAATTAAAATAAAAAGTTTTGCATACTGAACCGTGTGACATATCAAATGAAAGGGGGGATATTGCGAGAATCTCAAATATAAAAAAAAAAAAAAAAATACACTAAATACCTGTAAACATATTTAAGAAAATTGATGAAAAATTACCAATCCCCCCCCCCCTAATCCCCCCCGAGCATAAAATTTAGAAAAAAATACAGAGAATGGTTCTTTACTCATAGATTACAGGAAAACCTATAAGAAGATATGGTCTTAAAATAACGTAGTAAATCTCTCAATATTGTGCGCACAAACTTACATTTGCAGTTGGAATGTATGGGAGAACATGTTTTTCAACTACAATGATAAGTTTTTTCTTGTGATTAATTCATCCCAACTACGGAACCCTTCATTGTGCACTTGGCCGGTTTTGTTAAATATGCTTAATAAAATTGTTTTCTGCTGATGTTGACCTAATCTGATGACTATGTTTACCTTAAACGTAAACACCACACCCACTAGCGTCATCAAACACGGCAAAGAAGCCGTACTCGTTGGTTATTCGTCGTAACATTTTTGTTCACGACTGTACATTGCAACGGCTTCTGGCGGATGCCTGCAAAAAATGTTATGAACGATGGTAGAAGATCAGAAATACTATCAATAACGGTGTCGCCGCATCCACTTATAATGTTTTGTGGGGGACATGACACCATCAAGTTTGTTTAAGACTCTCTATACAGGCTGTTCTGAAAATGCGTAGTTTATTTGGCGTTAATTTTGATTTTAATTTTGTGTGCGTGTATTGGATAATGTTCAATATGAGTTTGATAAGTAAATTCTCGTATTGTTCCGTACATGGTTGAAATAACTATAGGAAAAGCTTATATCCGTTAAAACGTAGAAGTCTAACGAAAGATCTGAAAAAATGGCTTAAAAAGCTAAGATGCAAAATATATTTAAGTATTTAGTTTTCAGGGGACAATTTATGAAATAAATTTAAAATGAAAAGGCCTGTTAATTCCAGTAGCTTATACATTGAAAAATAGCAAAATAATAAAATTTTATTATAATGTTTCATGCAAAATTAAGGTTAATATTAGTTATGAGTTAGTTTTAGGAGTTATCTCTTCTTAAAGTCATATTCATAGTCATAGTAATATTTATAAAATAAAAAGAACTAGATCATTTAAAAAAAACAATTCCTTAATAAATCCATAGAGAAACATTGCAATAGAAAATTCGTTAAAACTGTAACACCCCGATAGCAGAAAGAGACACGTTCGTTTTTCAAAAAATCATTTCTTTTCTATTGTGCGGGGAAAGGCCATTGTTAAAATGATCGATAGTATTGTCCACTCTCTATTAGTTTGGATTGCATCCAGATTTGAGCGTATCGTCTATTCGTACGCGCCCGTGCGGGACGAATCGAGCGTTGAGTGAGTCATTTAGATTTATCGATTATTTGATGGTGCACCACTAGTTTTGTTTGTTTTTTTTACGTTGATAGGATGGTGGAATAAAGTTTTAGGGGGAAATATTGCAGAGTTTTAGTTTCAGAGTAATTTTACTCACATGAAATCCTTGTGCAATAAACATAGATAACAAAATACAAAAAACTGTGGATTTCGTAAAGGGAAGAATTGTTTTAAACATTAGAAACACCCAGACGAAGGCCTGCTCAATTTGGGTTAAAAAGAAATTGTCGTACTGACGTGCTTTTCTGAGTGCGCATAATTATTTCGCAAATGGTCGCTGAAAATCTAGCTCATCTTGCCTATCCACACAATTCCCACATCAGTGTACCAAACATTTGAAATCTGTGTATAATCGAGTATACCAAACACTTGCAAAGAGATCCATTAACGATTACAATTAATCTGCCTGATGAATGTTTGCCAGGATGTGACCACTCAATTTGGACAAACATTTGGTCAAACCCCTCATGTTTGCTCTGCACTCCAGGTCTAATGAGGTCCTATTGTGGATATTGGTTACCTCTGACATCGAGCTCTATTGTTCTTGAGGAATGTGTGAATTAAACGCTGAGAGCTGAAAAAATAGAACTCTTGATTAGAGGGTACTTCTAATAGTTCCAATAGTTCTTTCGGCAAATTGACTTGGAAAATCAGGGTGGTGAGAGTACTCTTTTATCGTAAGTGTATAGGTATTTACCTCTATGTATTGTGTTAATTAATTATGGAGACGTATCCAAATGTTCGCAGCGTAAGAAAAACACGCTTCTTAACAGTAAGATCTTCTAATTCTTTCCGTACCAAAAAACAATCATAAAACACCAACTCTGTTGTAAATCTGGCTGGCTAAGACGCCTTAGCTGTTGGGATTCTGCAGCTTCAGTTTTGAGTTTTGTTCGTATATTGGCGTGTGATAGCTGACATACCTATAGCAAATAATTTAATTTAATGTTTTGTGTTGCGTAATGTACATTGTTTTGCATAAGTACTATTGTATAGAATCTAATTTTCTAACTGAACAGACAGCTCTGCTGCTGGTGAGTTTGTTGAGCCACTTCTTCCCAGCTAAAACATTAGGAAGTGGTGAAGGGTGGGCGTTTTTGGGAGACTATCTTAGGTAATTTTGACGTTCGAAAACTGCTAATTCTCACCCTAGTTTGAATAACTAGACTTTAAAATTTTGAATGTTATTTTCGACTCTTGTGAATTAAACAAAACCAAGGACTATCCAGGTGCAAATCTTACCTGCATCTCAGCCAACTACATAATAACACAACCCATTACCCACCAACAAATCAAGCTAATCACAGTCTAATAACTGCCACTAATATCAGTTTATGTCCGCCAATAAATCACGGCAGCGATTATATCGGCAACTTGTCAATAACTTGGCTAGGTAATCACTCAGGCGACTATCTGGCAGGCAGGTCACTGGCGCTTTGTTTGCCATGCTCTTATCACGGCTCGTATTGCAAACATGGGAAAGCTATGGAGTAGGAGGGGTGTATGAATTAGGTTGGATATGGTAAGTGTTTGTGTTGCTGTTTGAGTAAGCATGTAAGCGTCTTGAAGGTGAGATCTATTGATGGTTGGCGCATTAAGTTTCTAATTAGGTAAATCAGTCTTCAAGTAGATAAGAAGTTACGTATACTGCCCTGCTAAGCCGTAAGGCGGTATCTCAATCGGAGTAAGTTTTAAGAAGATTGACTTTTTGTAAATTGTAATTTAAGGAAATATAAGGATATAAAGAACTTCTGAGTGGTTTTTTTTTAATGTTTTAAGTTAGATAGCGCAATGTGGCTTATACCATTAGATGCGAAATTATTATAGCTATTGAATGGTATAAAAAAAAAACTAAAAGGGCGTATCTCAGAGATACCGCCTTTCGGCTTAGCAGGGCAGTATAGATGCTTTTAAACCGCCGTATTGTCGTGATTTTTCGTTATTATTTCATTAAGTTTACTGAGTCTTTGCTAGTTTTGATGTTAATGCTCACATTGTTATTATTCATTGCTAAATATAGTGTGTCTGTCTAATTATTTTATATGTCGAATAAATAACTGGTAACGGTTCACGAAACAGCTTCTGGTTTCATTTTAAAAGTCCTAAACCTCTGTTAAACAACTCTCCAATATCAACATGTTGAAATATAAATGAATCGCTTCTTCTTCTTTTCGTATGGTTAGTGACTAACCTGGTGGTTGGCTTCACATGCCGTCGAGAAATATCTCACAGCCACGCCGGTTTCCTCACGATGTTTTCCTTCACCGTTTTTGAAGCAAGGATAATTATATAATACGCACATGAATCCGAAAAGTCAGAGGTCCGTGCCATGGGTTCGAACTCGAGACCTATGACTTGGCAGTATGACGGTCATACTACTAGACTATCACTGCTCTCAATGATCGCTAACTATATCCCTATATGAATATTCAAACACATTACTTAAATATCTAGTTTTTATAAATGCAAGCTCTTTTATAACTGGCATTCAAAATGCCGCATCCATTCCAACCGCTTACACTCCCTAGGTGAACAGAACATACACACCAGAAGCCCAACTCCAACCTGATTAATAGCATCCCGACACAGCACGTCCAAATGAATACTGTTTAAATCTAGATATTTAGACTGGCAGACATATTGATGAATGTAGTCGAGTGCCGAACTGTGCCGGCTATTTCTGCCTCAATAACTTAGGGTAGGTTCAGCTGAATTGAAGGTTAGGTCATGCTGGATTTAGAGGTCTTAGCACATTTGCAAGTAAATAGGGGGGATTTTTAACTTGGAGAGAAGTTTGATTGCAAAATAAAACAAATAAAAACCGGCCAAGTGCGAGCTGTACGTCGGAGTTCCGTACCACCGTACAATATTTAGTAAAAAACGCCGAAAAAAATACGTTTCTTGAATGGGGACCCCCTTTAATTATTAACTTTATTTTATATTCATTATTTTTTGTTATAGTGGCAATAGAAATACACAATCTGTGAAATTTTTAACTGCCAACCTATTACGGTTCATGAGATACAGCCCGCTGACAGACAGACGGACTGCGGAGGCTTAGTAACAGGGTTCCGTTTGGCACCCTTTGGGTACGGAACTCTAAAAATGAATGTTTGAATAGTTAAATGGGTTAAAAAAGATTACTATATGCAGATAGTGATGAACCGTTCTATCAAAGGAGTCTCAATCCATTAATGAAACTCTGTGGTTCTAAAAGTCAATGTTTTTTTTACCGAATGATCAATTATTTAGAAGTCAGAAGTATGGAATTGCTGTTTTCACGAGTCATTTTCAATAGAGCATCTGCAGTGTTACCAGATAAAGGCCCATAGTTTCAAATTATAACAGAGCTGCTCGAAAAACAACAAATAATTCTTTCACCTCATTCGCCGGACCACTCATATCTCTCGATCAGTTGAAATGAAGACACACAACCTGATATAATGAGCCCATTGGCCAGATGCTGTATCATTATTACATGATATCCTGAACGAACATTAAGTAGACAAACGGCGCTCATTACAAGCGGTAAGTAGGTCATAGTATGGTCCCGGGAAGCTGGCCGATCCTCCCCGAGATTGATTCGGGTCTTTAATAATAAATCTGGCTTTGTTTTGTTTCTTTCTAATTAGCGTTAGTTATATTAAAAGTTCTTTTATAGGGACGGTAAAGTTTAGGGTCGATTCGTGCTAAACGGCAATTGTGTCTTGTCTATTCTTGATTCGTTCTGTCTATAAATAATTGATATATTTTTCAAGAATCGTTTCGTGTTGGATTGCCAAGATGATTCCAAAGTATATCAAATACTTAATCTATCAATAGCGATAATAACTTAGTTCCTACGAAACTTCCAATTACTGAACAGAAAGTCACTATAGAGTTGAGTTTTAAATAAATATATACAATTTATAAGTTTCGTGATTTGTTTAAATTAGGCGCTGATGAAAAACATAACAAGGCTGATTACTATTACCTAGGGAACCTAAAACATGTTTCCATTCTAACAAATGTCGTAGGTAATTTCAGGCTTGAAGGAAGCGTAGGTCAGCGTTGGGCCCAAAATACTAACGTTACGGTTCACTTAAAATAATTAGCTGGTCTTAACAGAAGCTTTACCGTAACGTTTAATAAGACTGCTGTAAAAGGTTTCCTTGTTGAGATCCTGGCTAATAAAATACGAGAAACCTTGAATATATGAATATTAATGTATATCAACTGAAACATAGTCAATAATAAATTAAAGCTGTGAGGGATGATGCACAACTTTAGTTCGTAAATTAATGCAGTACTAAAGCCCATAAAATAAAACTGTATTTCAACATATGTAAAAGAAAGCGAATGACTAATGATGACTGTCTAAGGAAGTCAATAGAATAGCCTGTGGATGGAAAAAATACTGGTCTCTGAAGGAAATAATGAAGAGTAAAGACTTAAGCATGCATATCAAGAGGAAAACTTTCAACACTTGCATTCTTTCCTGCATAACATATGGCTGCGAAACTTGGTCGCTCGCTGACAACCATAGAGTGAAACTGGCGAAACTAGAAATGTCAAAGGGCGATGAATATAGGCATGCTAGTAGTCAAACTAAAGCTTCGTGCAGACCAGCGCGACGCGACGCCGCGACGCGACTCGAACAATACAATTTCTAAGAAAACTTGACGGTAGAACAATAACCGGTGTCGCGTCGCGCTGTCGCGTCACGAAGCTTTAACGACAAAATCAGAAACTAAGGTTAAGGATAGACAGACCGCATAGACCATTTAAAATGGGGCTGGACAGAACACATGCTTCGATGTAAGACAAAAAAATGGAGCAAGCAAGTGACTCTGTGGTACTCAAGAGATGGGACTAGAAACTGGGGGTGCCCAAAAACAAGATGGGAAGACGACATCCGTCTATCCCTGGGTCCATACTGGAACAGAGTTGACGAGGACAGAGCACAATGAAGACAGTTGGAGGAGGCCTATGCCAAAAGACACACAGAGCTGCGGGACATAATTATTATGATTACTCGCCAGTTATTCGCGCCTTACGTACATTCAATGAAATCGCCGAAAAGATTGACATTTTTCCTGTTCATTGAATGAATTCGCAAGAATAACTGCATACCATTTGTGAAACAATTTGTAAAATAAGTATAAGCTAAGTACCACCGCGCTTTGGGATATCCTGTTATGATAGAAGTGTCGTGTAAATAAATAAATAAATACTTACCCAAATACTTTTTGCTAACAAACTGATGATGTACCCAAAGTTTGGAAATAAACGGCTTTATTATAAGAGAAAGCGAAAGACAATATACTATTTAATTCCAAAGTCGAGAACACTTTACCTAGCCTGAAAATCAACCAACTTAATCAGTTGATTATGATTGAGTCTGAATACTACATACTGCAAATTCTCCAAGACTCCAGTGAGCCATTTGAAAAGGAATTCCTACCTACTGTACCAATTCCTAATATTTTTACCGTATTTTCTTTATTCCTATATTTTATTTATTCAGTTATATTTGTTTACCTTATCGATAAACCTCTTCCGAGCAGGGCTCCGCCCGCACACATGACAGCTCGCTATGCACATAGCTCCCCATTGCACCACACTCGCCACAAATTGAGTTACAAAACGATTCTTTGCTGGACCGGACGAGTGCCTCTCAAAGTTGCACAAAGGAACCATTTTATTGTTGGAAGCAACAAACCAGAGTTTACATTTTTATACAAGGACCTCGTTTTTCTTCTGTATAGAAGGAGTGCTTGACATCGTGTAGTAGTTCATTGTGGTTAGTTTGTTGGTATGAAGATGCACCTCTTCACTCGTGCTGATAATAATGCAGTTGAATGTCTTGTCGTGGGATTCGAAGATCCAATCAATGAAATGCATCGTCCATTAGACAAGATCGTCATAAAACTGCGAGTCTCACTCCCATTGTCAAAGGCATAAATTGTTTTTAAAAAACATCAAGCGACTAGACTAGCTGTTGGCCATTTTGTATTTCATAATTTTTAATACAAATATCTAGGATGAAAAGTAGCCTATGTAGTTCTCAAGGTCCCAGACCACCTATCTGTCAAATTTCATACCGATCGGTCGAATCGATCGAATACTACGACGGTAAGATTTACTTTCGTATTTATAATGTTTTTTTCTTTAAGTTTATTTGAGCGGTTTCTGAAAGCTTTCACTTTCAGTACTTTCAAAAATAATTCCTAATATTTTACTTCTCTACACCAAAGACCAAAAAGAAGTTCAAAATTCGTACGATCCTCGGAAGTCTCATAGCTTTAATTTAATATGCCGTTTTTTCACTTGATAATTCCGTTTCTAAGGAAACTTTGAGCATCGTAGTTGAGCAGTGAAAGCTGGTGACGTCAGCTCATGTTCGTTACGGCGGTTCATTACGACTCTCCCTCAAGGGCACCGGCAGGACTCTTCAACTGCCTTGTTGCAATACTAATGACGTAAAAATCAACTAAACGCTTTTGTATTGGGGGCGAAGTTGATGGACAGCGTTGTTTGGTTTCTGAACTGAGGAGCAAAGATATTCTGTTTTTTTCAGTTTTATTTGTGACTTTTTGAAAGTTTTTTACTATAATTTTGTGCTTTTGTTTTTTTGGTTTGGTTCCAAGAACTGCACTGAAGACCTAAAACTGGCTCATTCAATTAAAATTGTCCTTTATTTGGTAATAGACAGTTGCTCCATGTAAAATACTGGTATTTAGCTTCAGCTGCACCCGGTTAGACTGGTAGCCGACCCTAACATAGTTGGGAAAAAACTAGTCAGATTGATTAATTTTTATTTGGTAATACTGCAGTACAGACTGTATTTATTCTACTGGTTTCAAGGACAAATGAAATCCAATGCAATTTAGAAGAAAGTAAAATCAAAGCCACCTCTAAATCTGTCCACACACTCCTTATAAAACCTATCTTCTAAATGGAACAACTTTTTAACACTAGTGCTACTTCATAGCCGCTCCATTTTTGACTTCTTAGCAAAGTGAGTTTGGAGACAATTTTCGCGAGTTTTCTTTCAAAGTTTCATTATACCACGAGCGAAAATGAAGGTACGAATCGAACGGAGTTGGGAACAAAACCGATATATCTTCGAAGTTGAGTGGAACGCTTTCGGGGACTCCAGGGTTCGATTGTAGACTTTGGTAGTTTCAACTTTAAACTGCTTCAGAACCTGTTTATTTTGTAGCAGATCTGATAGTTTGATTTGTGAACTGGTGAGCTTCATACGCTCTACTTGGACGTTTATATGTTTTTGAAAACTAGATCTCTTTAGACAAGAAGTTCAAGATTTGTTCGAGTGTGGGGTGTAATGGAGTTTCTTGTGGCCTTCCAACTTATTTATGAGTACAATGGGCTGTACAACATTATTTTGAACTATTTTATGTTTAGTTAAGTCTTGCAAGATATACAGATAATTCAGTAATATAACATAGACCCTCTGTAGGTAACTTTCCAATGCATTACCGTCTGTAAAAACACTCTAAAAAGACACTTTAAAAAACAAAAGATAAAAGCCCGAACAAGTGAGAAAGCGCAGAAAAAACACTCGATATTCTGACAATCCGTACTGGGCCGTAATCTTTTAAACCTTGGTGCCCAAAATGTACCAAATGTACCAAAGTGGACCTTCCGAGCTATCTCCATAAAAATTCTACTACTTTGAATAATTTTGTTAGTTCTGCAGTCCATCACGCTACGCCTATGTAAATGGGGGTAGATTGAGTTTGAAAGTGAATGTAGCGGATGCCCCTCGAAACAAAATGCTCCTTTTTTGGGCAGGAAACTGTTGATTTATGGAAACCGGCGGTGTTATTAAAGTTTATACGTGTATCAGGTTTTGTGTACATTTTGCATGTGTTGAAACACGTGAAGATCTTTTTTCTAACGGATGTTTTTAACGGCTACACACTTCTGTGTTGTATGCTAAAATGATAGGCCATCGTATTACCAGCTGTAAATTAAATTATTCTTTGAGTAAAATACTCATTATATCCGATTCTTCCTTATGACGTGGCTAGTGGGAATAATCTATGTGAATATTCTTTTCGACGGAGAATCTACTCGAAACTTGGAGAATTTAAAGTGGAAATAAAATAAGAGTTGTTGTTAAATATGAAGGGCAGGAGGCAATAAATAATAAAAACTGGTGATACACTTGCTCAGGAGAATTAAGAGTAGAATTAGAGTAGTATTTTGACGTCAACTTTGTAAAACGTTAAGATAGACGCCCAAATTGGATCTTTGATGTGACGAAAAGGTACCATCAAATACCTTTTCACCTCCGTAAACATTAGAAGCACAGTGTTGCTTGAATACACAAGACAAAGTCTTCATCCAATTATCCACTATCTTTACAAGACCTGTCTAAATCAGGCGCCTGCTTGCCTTGTTAATAAAATGCCGATTCGGGAAAATTATCGAAAAACTGTCAGTTTCACGGGCCCCTCCCAGCTCAGCGGGGGTTTCCCTTCTATGCGTCTAGCGCCCAACTCATTAAAGATACTTAGACAATTGCGAAAGACATTAATTTGTCCGTGTTTGCTAAAATTCGGAAGATATTTTATTTTTTTATTACTTTTCTTCTGCTTTTGTATGTACAAAATTGTTGGCGGACTTATTTGTTTTGTTTAGGCAGACGTATTCATTAGGGTGCTTTTCTTAGTCTTTGTATGTAGGTACAGCCAAAACTTGTTTTAAGAGATGGATATTTAAAACATTGGCAACCGAAAAACTTGAGACAAACTATGATTTCAAAGACAACTTGATCACTAAACTTGAAGTGGTACGTAGGCTTTTTTAAACAGCTGCCCAAACAACTGCCAAAAAAGGAGTGTAATGTTTTTTACACGAGTACCCAAACGACCGCCCCAAAAAGAGTGTGATTTACACGACTGCCCAAACGACCACCTAAAAAGAAGTGTGATGTTTTTTACACGACTGCCCAAAAAGCAGTGTAATGTTTTTTACACGACTGCCCAAAAAGGAGTGTAATATTTTTTACACGATTGCCCAAACGACCGCCCAAAAAGGAGTGTGATTTACACGACTGCCCAAACGAACGCCCAAAAAGGAGTGTGATGTTTTTACACGATTGCCCAAAAAGCAGTGTAATATTTTTTACACGATTGCCCAAACGACCGCCCAGATTCGGTCGTCGGACGTTGCAGCGCATAGACGCTCCTAAGTGTGCTCCACCAAAGTTTTTTACTGATTAGTGAAATGTGCACACCACATGTTGCAAGTTTTAGCTACAAGCCGGGCGTCGAAATCGAAGTGTTTTTGTTTTGCTGTGGTTGTGACTTTAGGTCGCCAAAAATACACTAAAACAGTACAATAGTGGGTGAAATAAGCGCTCCTGATCTCAGGCGAACGGTTCAGTGCATGCATAAGTACGAGGGTATACCTGCCGCAGCGAATCTGGTGAGGTCTTTCCATCTTTCAGGGATCGCTGAAGAAGTCCACCTAAAGTCATGAGTGGATCTCATTATAAATCCATACATTTTATATGCTGTATTTACAATTTGTTCGACTAACTTTAAACTATAATACGTGTGTGATTATTTGTGCAGTGCAGTGTTTCAATATGCTTTGTTTTTTGCGAGTGCGCATCCTTTTTTTTAATATTTGGAGTGAGTTTAGGGTCGCAGGTAGTTAGTTGTTTACCATCAAAGCATTCCTTTTAGATATTATTGCTCTTGACTCTGACATTGGATTTTAAACCCTATAACTTCGAAGCCAAGTGTAGTTTTGTGTTTATTTGGGTGGTAAAAATAATTGTGTAAAGAAATGTTTGAGTTTATTTAAGTAAATATTAGTGAAGCTGAAGACTGCTTAAGACCGCGACAAGATCAAGAAGGCTAGCGAGAGTTATAAGAAACCTGAAACGGATAGTAGCCAGACGAAGACAATGGAAACAGCAACGTGTAACACAGCATAGTAGTGTCATATAAAATAGTCGAGAAAGCAGCGTAACCCCGTCAAAATTCATCGGTGAAGATCGACTCGAACCAACATAACGACGACGTCGCAAAAGATGCCCATCCAAAGCGGTGCCGCAAATATTACAGGAAGCCGTCACCAAGCACATGAACAAAGCGTGGACACAAAATAAAGCACCCGACACCTGGCTAGAAACAATACAGGTACCAATTCCGAAGAAAAACAACCCTAAAAATTCAAATGACTATCGACGATTATAGGTTTGCAATACGGGCCACAGAATTTACGCCTCCAACGTTTTTAAAAAAAATTGACGAAACAATAAAAGAATTGGGCAACTACCAAGCGGCTTTTTTAAACAACAGATCTACAGTTGATCACATATTTCCACTAAAAATTGTACACATCAAATGGTGTGGCCAGCAAAGTAATTGGATTATCAAAGGAAAGGGAATCAAACTGGGTTGCCCTTCTCTCTACACTGGTCATGGATCCATGGATCCTTAGAACCCTCAAAGAGGAAACTCATTTAATCAAATTAGACCAAGACCTTAAAATCTCACTCCCCCTGGTGTTATCATTCGCGGACGACCTCATCTTCATTATAGACGATCTAAAAGGGTTAGAAGGAATTGTATACCATATTAAACCCCTACTAGGTGGCGTCGGCCTACAAATAAACGAAACTGGAATAGAAATTCTAATTAGAGACTTGGGTCTCTAATTAGAATTTTTGTTCGACTCGTGTATTGAATGGTGATCGTACCTTGTATACGGATTGAAAGTATCGGCAATCACTAAAGCTAACAGATCTAGACTGAGAAGATATGAGAGAGTCATCATGAGAGACTCGAGTAACCACGCCAGAAATAAACCTAAACAAAAGTAGATGCACGAAATCTTAGATGGGAAAACAGTAACCAAACGCATCAAGAATCACATGATGTGCTATCTCGCACACGTCCACAGGCGTGGCAAACCACACCTTTTACACGAAGAAATGCAGTATAAGGCCAAATCCAAGAAAGTAGGCCGTCCTATTTACACATGGAACGACAATCTTAAACAGGACTCGACTTATTTCGACAAGGAATTAAATTTTTGGATGGACAAGGCTACAGACCGATACAAGATCATGAAGTCCGCCAGCGAGATCTACAAGAAACCTGAAACGGATAGCAGCGAGCATTCTGACGAAGACATAGACACAGCAAAATGTAACACAGCTCAGCAGCAATATAGGAAAAAGCCGAGAAACCAGCGTAACCCCGTCTCAAAATTCACCGGTGAAGATAACGACGACGTCGCAAAAGATGCCCATCCATAGATAATTAACACCCGTCTCTCCACTATTCCAAGGCTTACTCTAGGATGCATATCCGGTATGGCTCTCAAATCCTTCCTTATCCTAAGGGCACGGTCTTCCTTACCATTACCCGCGCCCCCCGGTCTACTCCTCGATTTGCAATAGCCTTTGAAGTCCCATGAAACATGAGGCTTCATGGGCTAGTGCAAATCTTGGGGTTCATTCGATTTATCGAGTCTGGTTAAACCATGCTGGGATCGGTGCATTTCATTCATTCATTCATTCACGATTGCCCAAACGACCGCCCAAAAAGGAGTGTGATTTACACGACTGCCCAAACGAACGCCCAAAAAGGAGTGTGATGTTTTTACACGATTGCCCAAAAAGCAGTGTAATGTTTTTTACACGACTGCCCAAAAAGAAGTGTAATGTTTTCAGGGTTCATGTACCTATATAAGTGTAAAAAAATAATTTCGTCATAATCTACACCAAAATCACAAACCATCAATAAACAAAGAAAACCAGGTCAGTTTAACATTTCTGAAGTCAATATAACATTTATTTTAACTCAAGGCTTCTTTACGAACGCGGGTCAAAGTAAGCACGTTCGGCCTCCGAAAATCTCAAGCACCTCTCCAGTGGCTTACACACGTCGATAGACCTACAGTTAATTAGACTGTCGGTCCATGACTTGTGGAGACCTTATCGAGGACCCGGCGAGTCTAGATGTATGTAGGTACTTAACGTTTCTTGGAGCTAATTAGCTCCATACATTTTTTTTCTTGCGACAGGTTGACGTTTTTAGTATTTATTGGTCTAGGTACCAATAAATACTAAAAACGTCAACCTATCTCGGCCGTCATTTTCATTTTCTTGGCAGTCAGGATGCTTCAGCAAAAGATAAGGTTTAACATATGATAACATCACGCCTATGTTATGTCAAATCCAGGGGCGTAGCTACCGTCGTATCGGCCGTATCAATGATACGGGGCCCCCAAGCTGCAGAGGCTCCCAGGTGTGTAAGCAAACATTTGAACAATATTATCCAAAACCTCAAATTATTATTGATTAGAAAATATGAAAATAAACGTAATTTGTTTATGGTTTACTAAGGCTTCAAACTAAAGGCACGGTCCAACTCTCAAGCTCTTACATTCATTGAGTAAAATCACACAGAAAATCTAACCTACGAGTCAGAATGCTTCAATTTTCGAGCTCGCTCCGCTCGCTCTTACATTCTCTAAGTTAAATGATAATGAAATCTTCACCAATCCCAGTTCAGAATGTTTCTTTTGTCGAGCCTGCTTCGCTCGCTCTTCAATGAAAACTTAAAACATTTGAGTCAGCTTTCTAGCTCGCTTCGCTCGCTCTTTGATTCTCCTACTAACTTCGCAATGTCGACTCAGGATACTATTTTATTAATTTTCTAAAAAGAAAATACCGTCATTTTGAGGTTCGCTACAGTGAGATAAAAAGGGCCCCCAACATATTTTGATACAGGGCCCCTTTTCTACTTGTCCTTATGTACACGCGTCATGTTCGTGAACGGGTGCCGTCAGTTGAGACTGGTCATCTCTTATCTGCCAGGGCTTATTTTTAATCTTATATTTTAAATTGTTTTGATTATTTTTTGTACATTGTTCATATAGAAACAACAAGAATAATGTACCCAGGATTTTGTAATATCTATATTTAAAAGAGTGTCCTTGGAGTTTCTTGCCCGTTCTTCTCCATAAAGATCTACGTTTTGGAATGGGCAACTAGCTTCAACTCTCTGACTAACTGACCGACTATTTGACAGTACAAAAGTGCCTGTAAATGGTTTAATTGAGATAAGTAAATGCTTTGACTTTTAGTCCTATATGTGATAGAGGGCGAGCTTATTGCCGCCGGAACCGGACAAAGGTTCCAGACTCCGGGTTGCTACTGAGAAATTCCTGATGGAAAACCCTATTACTCTTTGCCCGACCTGGGAAACAAACCCGGGACCTCATGCTTAGCAGTTTAAGACCGATAGACCAACGAGGAAGATTTTTTACATAATATACCGTAACTTTGTGATATTTATATTTATAAATAGATTACTCATGGACTCATGTGCATATAGAAAAACTTAATTATTTGACTCAGGCGTGACTTTGCGGTAGTCCATTATAAAATACAATAGACGACGTATATTTAGTACCTAATCCGCTTGACTGTTCTTAAAGAGTCATAAAGAACACTGTGTTTTACACTGTGCTTGACGTAATAACACGTCGTGTCCGGGTTCACAACAAGTCAATCGTCATCCTGAGGATGCCTCGTTGAAAGCTGTCGATTTATTACAGGTTTCTTTATGACTCTTTAAGAACAGTTAAGCGGATTAGGTTACTAAATATACGTCGTCTATTGTATTTTATAGAAAAACTTCGTAATAATAATCGGTCTTTTAATTATTTTAGGTCCTGGAGTCTAAAACGTTCACATTTCAATGCGCCTAAAGGAAAAATCATTTGGAACATTAAAAACTTTTCGTTTGCTAACTTGACTGAATTTACTCGTTAAGAGTTCTAACGAGATCACTAATTATCGATTTAAGTGAAGCCGGTACCTTTAAAAGATTACTGTTAAATAACTTTGCGTTAAGTAATTAAGACCAGTTCAGGATATTTCGTGAATTCGTTTTCTGTGTAATAGACTAATGCTTTAATTAAATGGCGTTGTTCTATAGAATCATCTTGGATCAAAAGTAATTGGAATTCTTCGAGGTTACGTTTATAGATATAATTTACAGGGACAAATGTAACTTTGTGGGTGACACACCTTTGTTCGGTTTCAAGTATGGGAAGATAAGGCTCGTAGGTTATCTGCGAGAAAATTCAGAAAATGATAAAACAATAAACACTGTATTAACTTACTCAGCAAATAAATAAGTATTTTGAATTAAATCAAGATTTTTTTTTTTTAGATTGCTACTTGAACATAAAGGTATTTCTTTTCTTATGTCTGAAATGAACAAATGTGTAAATGTTATCTAGAGTGGAATTCTCTATCCTCAATTCCACCGACCTAATTCCAGCCAACAAGCATTTTATCCTATATTTTTCTTGTACTCACGCATGAAAAAACATGAAACTAAAGTCAGTAGATCAAACCGCCGGGAATGCAGCAAAATGGAGGCAAACGAACGCCAAACGTAACGCACGTACCCCACTAACAAGTAGAAGCTCAAACATGCGCACCAACCGGGCTAATTTTGGACCATAGAGTATCAAAATGAATGGAGACTGGTCTTTTTTCATTGTTATACTTAACTTACTTATGTTTGAGGTTATTAATGCTTCTGTCTTTAAACACAAAAGAAATGGCTAATAGCTGCGTTAAAGCAAACAAATAATATTCGCGATGCAAAATTTTGGGTCAAACTTTTTTTCATCGACACGCTCAGACACAAAATATTGTTCGCCGTTAATAATAATAAAAAAAATATTTCATGGCTTTAACAAGTTAATTAGTTATCCTTCATAAGTTAGCATTCTTTCAAGTATGAATAAACCTGAGCCAGAAGACCAGACTCTTCTATATCCATGTGTACAACATACAAAGCCTCTTATTAACAGAATTTTAACAAAGTAGTACAATAACAAAACTAGAACAAGAGAACTAACAAATAATTAATAAGATACTTGAATTCGTAATATCAGATAATTTATACTTCATCCCCACTTACTCAACTGTCTATTTCAGCATTAGGCATTCTAAGTTGGTTTTTCAGTTTGGTCACAAACTGTCACTTCGACAGTTTGAGACAAATATGTACTAAAAAACTAAAATTCCGTTCCCAATTAACATGAGGCCAAGGCACGTAGGAAAAGACTATTGGTTTGGTGATTTTTTTTTCTGTTACTGGCGAAATAGTTCATGCTGTTAAAATAAATATTAGCCAGTCAGCAATTTAGTTCATAAATCTTCAAACTTTCATAATTTAAATAGAAGATTTAGACACATTTAAATTACGTTTCAAACAATCATGGCCTAATTACACGGTAAACAGAAAAAAAAAATGCATTTATTGGCATTATAGCAGAGAAATACACCTTAAAACTATAAAAATAGAAAACAATGAATGCCAAAAGGGCCTCAGCATACTGTCCGTTGACAACACAAAGTGTACGTACCACCTGACGCCGATTTTCAGCTGCAACCCACGAGTTCCATACGCTAGAATAATAAACACTTAGGAAAGTGTGTGTCCGTTGTAATATATTAAAGGTGATAATATAAAATAGCTCATATAATATATGTCATACAAATGAAATAAAATGTTACACAATGTAATTCAAATTGTTATGAATCAAATCTGTTAAAGACAATTTAATTTTGATCTTATTCCTAGAAAATTTTAAATTGAAGCCGTCTGGAAAATTTTGCTATTAATACTCTGTATTTGGAATTGGAGATAATTCCTGGTAACTAAAGTATTGACAAAGTTGATTATATTCATATTAAATGCAAAACTAATTGTCATTTCAATCGTGAGATATTTTCTAGGTATTTGGTCTAGTAAACACTGATATTCTACTTGTGGCGGCATCTACATCACCTCATGCGAACTACGCATGAAAGACCTGACGTCACACAACATCCTGACGTCACAAAAATCCTGCAACGCGCAATTAGAGTTTACTGCGCGAACGACATATATATATATAAGACTATCCGACATCAATCGTTGGGCAGTTGCCCGCCAGACACGACACCCGTCTGGTCGGAGGATCCTCCCTTTCCTATAGAGGATGAGTGAACTTTACACCCTATTCTTACATACCTCTAAATACTAATAAAATTAGATTTGAATGCACTCGTGATTTTGGCAGAAAATATTAATGTCTGTTTTACTAGGATATTAAATCCTAATACACCGACGGTTTCTGTATAACTTCAATCTTGTCCACCAAACGTCCCCCAAGAGCTCCACCAGCATTAGGCACAAATCTCCCACACTGTCCAACACATCTGCATATATCCCACTAATCTATGCCCAATATACCTCGTAATTTCTTACCTGCGTCTCATTAATTGTGGGCACGTAGGTACCACGTGACCGCTTGTGTGGTGAACTGGGGGTCGCGATGTGTTATGTCCAAAGTCGGGTAATGGCTGACTGCCTGATGGGTTCCCTGTTTTAGTGGTTTGGGGCTCTTGCTTAAAACGTGGGTTGAGGTGGAAGTGCTAAGGCATTCTTTATGGCGGGTTAAAAACCTTTTTTTTACCTGCTTCAAATGAAACTTTGAGAGGTTTTACATTAGCCCTGTCCATCATAAATGTGACACACAGATGTGATTTTGGTTCATTTAGATCTCCTTTTATTCATTTCAAAAGCTACTACAGCCACAAAAGAACTTAATGAAAATACTACCTACAGTTTTACCTTAGTAACAACTGAAACTTTTCGGAGACAAAGCTACGATATGAATTAAAACATTGTGACGGAGTCATTCACGCAATATGCAGACGTCGTAACTTGTACAATAGCCTACAAAACGCGTGACAATTTGGTGGCTAAATTTAAAACCCAAACACCTAGAAGCTGATAGATTTTCCTATATACAATACATATCAAACGGTGCTGGTTTTAACTGGGTGCGCGGCCGAGCGAATTTTGTTTGAGACCTCATAAATCTGTCACATGTCAAAGTAAGCCGCGTATCGAACGGGCCAGCCCTCTGGTAAATTATGAACTAACCGCCTTTTGCTTTGGTCGTCCCAGGACGTTGCACGTACTTTTAAAGCATGGTAGATTGTACTCAAAAATGTTGGGGGTAGTGACCCTCGCGCCATTGTTGTGCACCATCACAACTGATTACATGCCCGAATACAATGGTCATACTGAATTTGTATTGTCTTTTGTATATTAGGATATTGAAATAAAGAATTCAAGTAAATTCACTTGTTATTTAATGAGAATTCAGAAGTTTGACTTTTCCAAATTCGTTTTTAACCCCCGACGCAAAAAGAGGGGTGTTGAGTTTGAGCGCTATATGTGTGTGTCTATCTGTGGCACCGTAGCTCATAACAGGTGAACCAATTTGAATGCGGTTTTTTTTCGCATTGGTCTGATCGATATGAGATTTGGTATTCTGTTACTTCAATGATATTAGAAGAACATAGTAACCTAGAAATGATGCTGCAGCATCACCTGTTTCCAGGATAACCAAATCTCTTACCAACTTACAGCACAGGTATCGTGATTGTGCTCATTGGAATGGTCTCAATGAATAGGTTATAGATAGATGATGAACAGGGTCTGGTGATGGAGTAGGAAAGAGAAATGAAGAAATATTTGTATCGGGGGTTTTTTAAATTTTAATATAATTTCAATTTTCTTTTAAGTTCCGTCTAAAAATGTTTTTATTAGATATTTTACACCGATATCTTATTGCCAGTTTCAGGTGTCTGTTTCTGTGCCAATCATAATTTTGGGGAGCTTCTGTATATTACACATCCTTTATTATATGATACGAACGAGGAAAAACCTGCAAAAAACACAAGACGGTGAAACGATAAAACGTTTTATTGCTTACTTAAAATTCGCCAAAAATCAACAATTCAATTCTATGCGAGTCATAAAGTGGAAAGATGAATTTCGAATTGAATGTCGTACCACGGGCTCTCGAATCTTACTTACCGTGGTTCTTTTGTTGCTTTATTCTTGATCGATTTTATTTTTAGCTTTTTTACCCCTATTTTTGCTGAAAATAAAATGACGGTTGTCATTTTATTTAATTAGACTTTCTAATCACCATCGAATGTCCAGTCTGTCGTACTTTGAAGATGCTAAATGCTCTTCTGACTGCCAGCCCTGAATGTGATGTGTTTGCGGATGAATGGAGTCATTTCATTTCATTTTCAAATATCTTTATTTCACATCAGTACAATGAACAAAAATACACTTAACCTAAGCCACATTAACTCACTATAATTATGTTTACTTTATGAGGCTAGCGATACACCTTTCAAAGCTTTTAAGGGATATTTTTATAACTGTTAACAACTTTAACATAACACACAATAATCATGGGCACATGATGATAGTTACGCAAATTATTTAGTTAGTTATAATTTACTGATTGCATTTAGGTATGACAAGATTTTTTTTTTTTAAAGTAAACTAGATGAATGGAGTAAAATTATGCGTATACGAGTATGTCTGGTGTTCTATGAGAAAAAGTATGCTAGGGACTGTTCACTATTAGTTTTAAATTATTTTTTTGTCAACGTTATAATTGTTTCTATGTTAATTAAAGTAATTGGTATTGCACCATTTTAATAAAATATAAATAAATAAATTGTGTAACATGAAGACTACTTTAGTAGTATGAGGAACAGGGTGTGAAGTTCACTCATCCACCATAAAAAAGGGAGGATCCTCCGACCAGACGGGTGTCGTGTCTGGCGGGCAACTACCCAAATATTGATGTCTTATAGTCATATACAGGCTGGCAGGGACATCGACGCGAAAACTGATACCATGGATTCAGTAGATGATTCTGAACACCAACCTGACGTCACAACAAATCCTGCATCGCGTAATTACGCGTTTACCGCGCGAACAGCCCGGCTTTGAAATATTTCTTTGTTATTTTTAAAATCTGCTATCATAGAAAAGTGCAATACCTACATACGCGGTCAAAATATATGGACCAGCTGATAAAAAAAAAATAACTACGTATAATTTCAAAGCAGGGGTGTTCGCGCGGTAAACTCTAATTGCGCGATGCAGGATTTGTGTTACGTCAGGATTAAGTGTGACGTCAGGTCTTTGATGCGTTGTTCGCATGTGGCAATGGAGATGCCGGCCACAGTACTAAGACAGACTTTATGCCTTAGCTATTCTTTACCAGTTAACCAAGGGTGGTGGAGAGATAATTTGGCAGGTGCATTGTTTGTTATGTACACTATGTTATGTACATAAACAGTATTCAGTGTCAGTTGCATTATAAAATAAAGTTTCACATAGTCTTATTCAGAAAATGATCACTAGGACTAGTTCTGATTTTCCCGACGAAAAAATTTTAGCAGCATAAGTACCTATGGTCTGTCTCAAAAGCAAAAATAGGTAGTCACCTAACACTGTTTCACTAAACATAACTTCTTGCGACAACTTCATTCGAGTCATCTCCAGCCAACGGTAGGATCCTTCTACAAACACTCGTAAAATACAGCCGATATTATCCGCCCAATAGACTTAATGTCTTATGACGTAGACGGAGAGAGAGCGAGACGGCAAGTGTGTACTGTTCAAATAGCCACGAATCCACGATTACTTCGCGCAATGGAAGATCGGCTCCTCAGGGAATGAGACGCCTTGAAGAATGCTCGCCTTTATTTTACAGTGGAGGGTTCTTCTCCTATTTTAATTTAGTAAGATTGGCTAGTGACGGTGGTTATTAGAATTGCGTTCTCTTTGATTTCTTTTTGTGGACTAGAAGTTGTATGAAGGAACTTACTTTTCTACGAGGGGTAATATTGGTACATATGTATTGGGTTCCCACCTATGAAATTGGCGTTTTTTTTCTCACAAATAGAGTACCTTGTCACTTGTATGATTTAAAATATTCATCAATTGCTTGGTATTATATCGAATAATTACCGTCATAGGCAACTACCAATACTGACAAAAATGTTATTACTTATAGTTTTCTAAACATAAAAAATACCTTAAAAATGACTCCTCATTTTGTTAGCAGAAATTACCACTATTTGTTTTAACTTAGCCAAAACTTATTTTTGTCACTTAATCTAAGTGGCATATTACGTGATCTTAGTTTTTAAACAGTAGTGCATAAAAGTTTTAGAACATTAGTGTTCATGGTTGTTATATAAATTGAAAATGTTAGTATGAAAAATGCAACTTCTTTAAAATTCTCCACACAAAACGCTGATATCATAGGTGGGGACCTAATATATTAAACAAATTACTGACTAATTAATGCCTGCCATGCGATTCTGTAAACATCTCACCGTGAAAACTTGGGTGGAGTGAGCTGTCAATAGTGTCAATCCCTGTGGAATGACAGCTCACTCCACGCTCACTTCACCTAAGTTTTCACGGTGAGATGGTTACAGAATAGCACGGCTGTTGGTCTAGTGATCGCAAGCGCTACTGCTGGGCATGAGGTTCTGGGTTCGATTCCTGGGTCGGGCAATTAGGTTTTTCCATCTGGAATTTCTCAGTAGCAGCCCGGAGTCTGGATTTGTGCCCGGTTGATGGCAATAGGCTCGCCCCCTATTACATAGGACCTAAACATGACAGGCGAAATCGGGGATAATCGGTGTTATGTTATGTTATTAAACAAATTAAATTGTGTAACAATGAGACAAATTCTGGGCAAGCAATTCAAAAGCGACCCGTCTCCTCAGATGATTTTTACGAACGGGACAGGCCTTTAATTAAACAAAAGTATACAGCACCAAGATTCTTGTTGCTGAATATCAGCTAGACACACCACATTTCAAGCCTCTAATCGTCGAAGGGTTCAATCAATCAAAATATTTTATTTCACATCTACAAGGGCACTCATGATACGTCAGAAGCTAGGTGCACGGTTCCAATTGGTTGTTTCCTATGGAGAAGAACCGGCAAGAAACTCCACGGTTTCTTTTGAAAAATAAATGGCTTTTACAATAAAGAAAAAATAAATAAAGACCTATATAAACCAAATGACAGGATTGCCACTACAGCTGTAACAAATCTAATCTAATAAATATATAGAATATTCTAGGTATATAATGTCAAATAATGAAAAGATTATGTCAAGGAAGTATGTAAAAAAAGGAAAATAAAATAATCATCGTAATTTGGGAGCAGTTGATAGACATTTGCATAGTTATGCCGTTAATAAGGTACCAGGGAAGCCACATGTGCAGAAGGAATTATTGCCAAACTTCCTTGTCTTCAAATTTATGTAGTGGTGTACCTTAAAGTAGGTACACCCACATTTCGCCAGTTACTTTTAAGCCCCATGTTATAGGGGGCAAGCCTATAGCCATCAACCGGGCACAGATTACAATAATTTGTAATTAATTTTCAATGTTGTCGATAATCTCAAGAGGCGGCCGAGGGTCAGGGTTCATCATATGGTGACGGTCTTTCATCTCGGTTTCAATCGTCTACTTCGTCGTTTTTGAACTGATCTCACTGTTTTTCACTGAATGTAGGTTTAATTTTTCTAATATTGGAGTCTAATTTTGGAACACAAATATAAGACTCTGTCAAAAATAAAAATAAATTCCACCAAATTTTTTGTACTATGTGGAAGCAGTTTTTTTCAGCCGTTTTTCATTAGTAGTATCAATAATTACTTGTAACGTCTAGCAAAGTTCTTACCTATATATACAAATTAAAATGTATCACAGAGCTTGGAGTTTCGCAACGTGATCGAATCAGAAATGAAGAGATCCACAGGATAATCTAGGTAACCGACATAGCACGAAGAAATACCAAACTTAAGTGGCACTGGGCACATTGCTTGCAGAACAGATGGCCGATGAGGTCGAAAGGTTCTGGAGTGGCGACCGCGTACCGGAAGAAGTAGCGTTGGAAGGCCTCCCACAAGGTGGACCGATGATTTTGTGAAGGCCGCAGGAATCCGCTGGAAGCGGGAAGCACAGAACCGGTCGAAGTCGGTGCTTGGGATAGGCCTATGTCCAGCAGTGGACGTCTTTCGGCTGAAATGATGTTGAAGATAATTACAGAGTTCCCTCCTGCCCTCTCAATTCAAAGGTAGAATTTGGAGAAAGAAAGAAAGAAAAATATTTTATTTGGGACAAGCACAAGAAATACAAACAGAAGAAGACGGCAGAGAGAAGGCGTACTAATGTCAAGTTTGTATCAACAAAAAGGTTTCTTTTTGTAAAAATACCTAAACCAATAATACACCACAAAAACTAAAGAACCAAATCCAATTGCCACCCACTTCTACAGAAATCAACATAAATCAATATATAAAAATAGTGGTAGCTAGGGAAAGTCTTAGTAATAATTGGAGCACATCTACAGCAGGTGGTCCAATCACCCTCATTGGTCCCGGAATCAATTAGAGTCGGTACTCGTCGTGGCCGAGACAATGCCGCGCCTGCGACGTGCTGACACCGATAGCAGAGAAATCGCACGAGGATTTTGTAAAGCAGGATTTTTTTATTTGAAGAATATTCTTGAAAAAAAGACTGTCTGAGACTAAGATCAAAGTGTTGTATGCTGATCCTCTTCTAGATAATTTATTTTCTATTCGAAAGGTTTAGTTGTAAGGAGTCACGAACAGCCGATCGAATCTATAAAAATATCACCGTGAAACTTAGGTGAAGTGAGCGTGAAGTGAGCTGTCAATAGTGTTAATCCCTAGCATCCTGCCTGTCGATTTGTGTCAGTGACAGCTCACTTCACGCTCACTTCACCTAAGTTTCACGTTGATCTTTTTACAGAATCGACCGACAGTAGTCTATCGATACCTTAAGTTATGAGCTCAGTTTTGTTTTGTAAGTGAGTTTGAAAAATTCTTCACTTAAACCACAGAGAAATTGTGAGACTATTAAAAATTATCGTGATACAGATGCAGCTAAGATTTACTAACTTTAATTTAGTGGTCTTTACGTAACAATCTTTTATATTTTGAAGCGATATTTATTTATATTTTTTTATTTATAAAAAAACCAACATATATTAACAGTTTGCACCACACATACAAGTTATAGGTCAATATCTATTAGTAATTAGTTAATTACACCTACAATCATAAAATTAAAATTAGATTAAATTACATAAAAGTAGACAAAACAGTCAGCCTTTCTTTTTATTCATTACTGTCGGTCGACTCCGTAAAAATATCAACGTGAAACTTAGGTGAAGTGAGCGTGAAGTGAGTTGTCACTGTCACAATTCGACCGGCAGGATGCTAGGGATTAACACTATTTGCACTTCACCTAAGTTTCACGGTGATATTTTTACAGAATCGACCGGCAGTTCTAATATTATCGTGTAAAGTTTGTCTTATACTCTAAAATTCATATTCACAATTTTTCATGTTAAAAATTTGTTCTGCAACCACTACCTAAAGGCGTATATAGACTGAAACGTCCCAACTTGCCGAGTCAGGTCGTGACGACATCGACGCAATGAGTCGCAGGTGCACACCAGCCGTAATATGTGCTACTGTATGTTGAATGAAGCGTCAGTGTGCACCGCGCTTTACTTGTAAATGAAAACTGCCGTTTGACATATTGCAAATTTTCGCCCGTGTTTCGGGAGCATATTGAAATCGTGAATTTTGTAAAATAAAATAAAATTAATATTCTTGTATCGGAAATATTGGTCCACGATGCCTCAGCTGCATATTTTTATCTCGCGTAATACGCCCTCGGATAGGTTGGTGTAATTGTACAGCTTTATAGTCGGTAAAACAATATTATATTGGCCAGTGACAAAGTTTTAATTGACTTGCTAGAATGAAATAGTTTTTTAGTAAAAGATAATAAAAAATTATAATAAAAAAATGCTTTATGCTAATGAACATAGACGACTAAATACCATCATCTTTCTCTACCAGTCAATTATACGTACCAGCCAAACCTACCTTCAAGATTCCAATGACGCCACATATCGTTACTGATTGTCCTAATTATCACGCTTTTTTGTAAACGTAAACCAACGACAAAACAGATATCTAATCAAATCATATCTCGACTCGATTACAAGTCACTGCTCCCGATAAGTAGTAGCATTTAAATCAGGCATATATCAACGCTAAACTGCAGATAATTTCATCACTAAGCCCGCATTTCACACTCGAGTCGGCAATTAGCAGTGATCTGTCTGATTAACATGCGTTGTTGGAGCGAGCGGGCGGTACGTGGCGCCTCTGTGATAGCGGGTAGCGGTTGTGTAATGTTAAGATATCGCTGTTTGCTTCTCGCTCTCATTGCACCATTACAAGCTACGTATAACTGTCGAACCGGCCCGTATCGACGTGATCTTTCAGGTGATGTTTCATCGTTCTTATTTATACAGTCCCATGAGCCGCAATATTCTACCTCATATTATATTGCTAATCACTATGTCATAATATGTCACTAATTACTCGTACTCTCACCTGCAACTAAAACGTCCTCTGTGCGACAACTTCGAGGAAGTGGTGAAGTATGGGGCTAATAAAAATTAACCATGCCATCGACATGCAGAAGAGAATCGCTTTCCGCTATCACTGCGACCTAACGAGCTACTTAACCGGTAAAGCCCTGGGTGACCCTCAAGCACGTCAATTAGCACGTTAATTAGTTGTTTATCAGGCCTTTAACGGTTAACAGCGACCAACTGTCGGTTCGGCCGCTACTGACACGTGATCTTTTAGGTGCTATATTTTTTTTTATAACAACAGGCACCATCTTCCATCTCATATATCGCTATTCGCTTCCCGCTCTCACTGCGACCTCATGAGCCACTTACCAGCGACTAACTGTCGGACCAGCTGCTAACGTCATGTGATCTTTCAGTTGCTACATTGTTTTTAAAATATTGTACCGTAAAGGTCACAGAGAAAGCGTAAGCAATAAGAAAAGTGGGTTCATATCGGTATTCGCTTCTCGCTCTCACTGCGACCTCACGAGCTACTTAACAGCGACTAACTGTCGGTCCGGCCGCTACCGACACGTGATCTTTCAGGTGCTATACTGTTGATTAATACGCTGCGTCGTCAGATAGAGTGACGTCGTCGTTTCGAACCATTACGCCCCTAATGATGTCCGGTGCAGAGTTATGGAGGTGATTAAAATTTTGGAAGAGGTCAGCTGAATAATGTTTTGATTTATTCTTGCTGATTCTCCATAAATATTATTTCCTCAGGAACGTAGTGTTAAAAAAGTGTAGGATCAAGACTGAGAATTGATTAGTTGAACTTTATAAGTACGAATGCCAGTCATTGATGGCTTTTTCGTTAGGACACTGTCACTCTAAAAAGCCAGTAGCAAACCAATATTTGAGGACAAAAAACTACAACAAACACATGACGTCATAAAAACGAAAAACATCCGCTGGCTTCAGCTAAAACTTTCAGTATTTTTTCACCGAAAACAAACATTTTCTTTACTTTTTTCGACACTCGTACCGGACTTTTAACCAAAAATAAATATCAAAGTGGCCACAAAAAAATAAATATGGTTTCGTTTGTGTATTGAGTCAATTAATTCAGTACGTTAGGCTGTCATAAATCAAAAAACTGAAAATGCACGCGCCACTTTTTTTTCGGCGAAAAAATAAACTCGAAATGTGCAATTTTATTCGTAAATATTTTCCGTTTAACTCACAAATAGCGGAAATTTATGGTCCGAGAAATTGGTGGGAACTTTTTGTTACACGGTTTTGAGTGTGTTGCGTGGTTGTTAATTATAGGAAACCATGATTTATACGCTGGGTTGAGATTCGATTTTTTTTTCTGTAGGTGTGAAAACTAGTCTGTTGTGTAGTAACAGAGTGCATCGTTTGGAGCAATGCTTTTTTTACTGTAGTAATGTAAGAAATTTGAGGAGGATCAGACCTGCACACTTTCAAAATTATTATCAATTTGTGATCATGAATTTATTTATATATTTATACTTTATTGTAAACCACATTATAAATCTCCATGATAACAACCTCAGCTTATACTAATTTCATGCCATGTATGCGTGATAGTCATTTTCAGAAGTTTCCTGTGAAAACCTTACTGCCCCTAATAACTGTTCAACTTTGGTATCCACAATGTCTCTAAACTAACTTTGATATTCTCTCACAAAAAAAAAACAGTACAAAATCAAACAAAAAATTCTCTTATAAAGGGTCTCGATGTAACAAAGTTTAAATTTTTTACATAAAACGTACTCGTACCTATTGCTTTAGCGATTCCATCGTCAATTGCACCCGGGTGAGTATTCAAAGAGATCTCAGTATTCAGAGATCACGTTCGCAGCCGACTTGCGTGGTACAATAGATAAGAGGAAGCGAGATGAAGCTAATTTTGTTTTTTTTTGAACATTCATAATTTGAAAATTATTTAGGTAGATTCAGATTAACCAAATAAATAAAGAAAAAAAATCTTCAGTATCTAGCCAGTCACTAGAGTCTCAAAAACCAATATGCCTCAAAACTTTGTATAAACATACCTTGGAAGTACCTAGGTAGAACTTAATTCAGTGGACGTAAATCAAACCGATTGTTTTTGACGGTTGACCACCTGTTTCTTTTAATGCACAGGGAGTAACAGAATGTTAATTTCACAATAATTAAGATTATTTAATAATGTAAACTAATATTATAATATTAATATTACAGAAAATATCTTTTGTATTTTTGTTTGCTTGTTTGTAATGAATAAACTCAAAAACTACCGGACCGATTTTAAAAATTATTTCACCAGCAGAATGCTATATTATCGACATACGTGCATATGGTTATTAGGTTTAAAGCCGTGATATAAAACACTGTAAAACGAAGTAAAATTTTATTTCCAGGGGGTCTCGTCGCTATACGTAGTTTTCAGCCTTTTATTTGTGAATTTTTGTAACCGTGAACATTTTTTTCTTTTTTTAACAAAAATCCTTGGATTTTAAAAGCAATGCATATACTAATAAATCTTGGTAAAATATACATCAGATTTTAACTAAGAATAAATAACTTACATTTAAAATGAGCACGTCTCGAGGGCTCCCAGCATCCCATGTGCGACCATGTGAACCCTCCTGTCCACCCTCCCGGCGGGCTCCCGGCACTGAACGTGTTAAAGAATAAAGTTACTATTTCAAATTGAATGATTTTTTTCTCAGATTGTATTGTAATCTTTTTATCGTTAGAATTTTGAAATCTCTCACGCTTTAGACCACAGTGTAAGTGGATCGAAGGCAGGCGGCGACGGAAAAAAAGTTGTGTCTAGCAAAGGTAACAATGGTTAGAGGTGGTTTGTGAGCTAGACGCCGCGGAAGCACTTTCAAAGTCCTTTCTTATTTCGTTTTCTTAACTGATATCCGCTTTTAGATTTACGTATGCACGTTTTCTAATAGCCGCTGTGGGAATTAAGGTTGTTGTTTTATATCGTTGGTGAGAAATCGCGAATAGAACCACTGGCTTTTTTCGTATACTATGCCACAATATTTCTGTCTTTCCCATGTAGTGATTAGCGTTTATTTTCTTTACATACGTAGCTTACCATAAACGAAAACGTTTTTCATTCACTGGCTGTTTCATCACTAAAATCAGATTTATAGCTTTTATTTTGTACGTGGTGTATTTACCTTTCTAAAAAACAAGCCAAGTGCGTGTTGGACCACGCACAATGAAGGGTTCCTTAGTTGGGATGAATTTATCCCAAGAACAAACTTAACATTGTATTTGCTGGTCCTGCTCCACAACCTCAACTAATTGATTAACATTTAAAAATACTGTTGGAGCTATTGAAGATTGTAAGACCATCTTTGTATTGTATACACTCAATCTCCTTTGTATTATATAATTGCATAGCACAGGTGTGAGTTCTATGTACTAAAGAGCTATCATTTACCGGTCAATATGTCTTTCATTGACTTGAATGTGCCCTGGCGGCTGTGAGTATGCCATGCTCACTCAGATGTCTTGCTGATGGTGAAGCGTGTGTTGTATCATTTAGCTCCCTTCAAAATGGTTGAGCTGAATAGTGGTCATGTTCGTGAACGGGTGCCGTCAGTTGGGACTACAAATAGTTGATTAAGTCATAAGTCATTTATTTTATAACAAAATACATTGTGTTGAAAATATTACAGTGATGTAAAATAATAATAATTAAAAAAAGAAGGCATAAACATAACATTCATATTTAAAATTCATTACGCATTTAAAATATATTTATCAATATCACTTATACTAAAAATAACTTTATGTCAATAATTCAGTAACAATAAATATCATTAATTAATTAAAAGAGTGTCTGTGGAGGTTCTTGCCCGTTCTTCTCCATAAGTACCTACTACGCTTTGGAATGGGCAACTAGCTTCATATTTCTGACTGGCCGACTCCTTGACAATTCAAAAGTGTCTGTAAATGATTTAATTGAAATGAATGCTTTGAGATTGAGTTCAAGTTTTGAAAAAAATGTTCTCCCATACATTCCAACTGCAAATGTAAGTTTGTACGCACAGTAATGAAAGATCTACCATGTTATTTTAAGACCATAGACTTCTTATATGGTTTCCTGTAATCTATGAGTAAAGAACCATTATCAGTATTTTTTTTTTTTTTAATCTTAGTAGTTTCGGAAGTAAAGGCATGGTTAATTTACATAAATTTTCTTAAAAATCTTTAAAGTTTTAGTTACAAAATTATTTAAAAAAAAAATTGAGATCCTCACAACAAGCCTTTCCATTTGATATGTCACAAGGTAAATTTTTTTTCCTATTTGCCCAATTTGCGAAAAGTGACCCCCATATTCAAAATTTAACATATTATAACATATTTATCAAATTTTAACTAAATGGGTCCAGTAGATTCGGAGAAAATTGGCTGTGACAGACGAACAGACAGCCAGTCAGCCAGATAAACACACGAGTGATCCTATAAGGGTTCCGTTTTTTTCATTCGGATGTACAGAACCCTAAATAATATTGACATAGATTGTAGATGTACCTGGCACAGGCAAGAGATGAGCTGCACTATAAGACTGACTGTAATAGTGAAGTCGATGATATCGATGATGCTGTAAAGGTTGCGTTTGGTACTTCCATTTTTCTACCTACTGATGCAAAACTCAGTCGGTGCCGTCTTACCTTCAGACTTCATGAAATCTTTTAGATAGGTACTTCTTTAAATAAAATACAAAAATTTGCCTGCAACTGCAGTTTTTTAAATATTTGTAATATTCAAAGGTGCACGCCTCATAACGCTCATTTAAAAATTTTACCCTTGATATATTGCTAGGTGAGAAATTTTATCCATATTGATATATGGGTAAAATTTCTCACCTAGCTGTTACGGACTGTCAAAGACTATTTAAGTTTGCTTTGTTGGTTGCTAGGCAACGGAAAAGGGTCGAAGTTGGAATAGATATAGATATTATATTAGTTAGTTTTTCATTCATTATAATTAAACTACTTTGAATATAAGAGCCATTTTCAAATTTTTTCCTCCTATGATCGAAACGATTCATTAAAAAAAAATTACTCAATTAATAGTTTTTTTCGCAAACTACAATGTTTTCAGGTTTCATACTTGACTGACGGGAAAAAAATTAAAACTATTTTGATGTTTTTTTCATTTCTGCTGCATTAAATCAATTTTTGAAAAGTACGGAACTAATCTCCATTAAATTATCTATACAACGGTATATATAAGTTAAGTAGGTTCTGTGCACTAGCGGGAGTGTAACAATAAAAACAGTTGCAGAAAGAAGGCACAACAAATTTTTCTATCGCAAAGCAATCTAATGCTTCGCATTATGAGTCGTGCAATATTTCAGCAGAAAGTAACTGAAAACCTAATCCACTTCGCTTGTTAAAAATGATAGAACTTTTTTAATAAAATAAATTTCTTGAACACGTATAATTGAATCCACATTCAAGTTTCAATAGGAACTCAATATGACTCGCAAATGAAAAATTCCTTTGCTGCAGCACTATTCCCGTTAATGAACACCTGTATTCAAAGAAAACCATAATGAGCTCACACTCAAAGCATACGTCTCGACATTTTCTGGAAATTTCTTTTTAAATAACGTAGGTCTGAGACGGAATGAATCGGTGTACAGTCGGAATGAGTGAGACTCGCATAAGTGAATGGGCCGAGTTGAACGATGAATGGAGCGGCGCGGAATGAGACCGACTTCGGATTCTTTCGTGTACCTACCTGACGTTTGATGTAGACTCCAATTTTTATAAATTCGTTGAAGTTTGTACCTATTTTGTTGAAGTCAGTTTCATGGTAAAGTTAGTTATTTTTAAGCTCGTTTCTTCTAATGAAGTCAGAAGTAGAGCAGAACTTCTAAAGTTTGGATAGTACTGACTTTGGAAGTCCGCATACTGTTTTCTTGAATTTCATTCTGTTCAAGTTTTAAAATACTGCTGCACAATTCGTGCAAATCACTGCGGTGTTTTAAATTAACCGAAACAAAACAGTTTTATAGATATTTGCTAACTACTGGTATTTCTTCTTTGCAGGCCGTTGCTGTTGATCGTAACTCCTTAGAATAAGGTCAGTATTTTTTCAATAATGTTATACTCCATAATAAGATTAGACATTTATTTTAACTTAACCGTTTTTACAGTCCGTTCAACCGATTTTGACCTCTATTGCGTTGGGTGCATGACAAATGGCAGCTGCAGTAAACAGTTGGTATTGTAACCGCTTTGATTTGATTTTAATGCCATCTTTGTAACTACGGTATAGAAGTCAGAATCGGTTGAACGGACTGTAAAAAAGGTTTGTTTAAATGTCTAATCTTATTTCAAATCGAGGTTTAGGTAATCGTTATTATAAAACAGATGTAAACATGTTGTTTTGTCGTTTGAATAACTCCCGTGTTTTATAGGTGAGAAAAGCTGTACCTTACGTCTCGTCTCCCTACACACAAGGGAGGGAAATCTTGAGCTTGTATTAGGTACTCTTTAATCAGCCAGCAATTCTCTCACAAATATAATTCTGCATTCAATGATCTCGCTAAAGAAATTCTCGCAGTACACTGGAGTGAGAATTTATCGGCGTTCCGCCCACTTAAATAATTTTCTAAGGGCCCAATTTCTCACTGGTTTATTGTTCGACGACTCGTTCTACGGCCCTTAACGACGTTAATTTCGAATTAATTCGTTGATACTCCCGCGCCTTGATTAAACTCTGATTAGGGAATAAATCTTGTTCTATTTTGTGTGCGCAGTCGTTGCGTTCAAATTGGGAAATCTTGGTGTCTAGATAAGAGCTTCGGTCGGTACCTTGATGTTATTTTGGGAATTAATTAAAATTTTATCAGGTGGTTATTACGCTTTTGAAGTGTTTGGGGTTGCGAGTTTACACAGGAGATGTGTTACTAAGTGGTTTGTGGGTGAATAACTTGATGGTCGCGCTATTAATTTTTATGAGAAATTTAAATTACCGGATTAATTTACGGAATCATTTACACATATTACATAACTAGCTCAAGTAAACTACTTTTGAATGCGATGTTTTATTTTAACAGAAACACAATATGTTTATTTTTTTTAATCGAGCAATATTTCCGTGCCAATCTGAGCCGTTTAATTTTCACTTTCCCCAACTTTAGAGGTGAATGCTCAACGCTCATTAAACACGAAACAGAGTGATGGCACTTGTATAGCTACATTCAGCAATGTTGCGCTTTTGATTCCAAATTTAATAAACGCTTAACACTTCAAAGCTCGCGTGTAAAGCAATTTGGCGCGCGCCGAAAAACACCACAGTTTTGGTCTAGCTTCGTAATTGGTTTATACTGCAGTCCGTAGAGAAAATATTAATTAGGGCTGCCGACGGTGCAGCGCTTGCGAGCGCTTTCACTCCTGTATCTAAAGTGCATCTGCAATAATCGCTGTAGTTGAGGAGACGCGACTTTAGGGTTGACTTTTTTTCAATATTGTTTTGAACTTTTTGCTTCTTTTGAAGTAATCCAGTCACTAGGTTACCAGCTACCGATAATTGCGCGTAAGTTACTCGCAAACGGGTAATTACATGTATAATTTGTTACATTAAGTACTTAGTAAGTTTGTGACTCTAAATTCAAGATTCCGGAATCGGTACCTAACATAATTGTTCAGAAGCATGGCTGTAATTTCTCTGATACCTAGGCCAAATCAAATTTTCCATAAAATAATAATAATGACTTATCTACTTGTCTTTATATTTTCCAAAAACCGAAATCTGATAAAATAAACAGGCACACATCGAATGGAACAGACAAATAAAAAAAAAGATTTTTCCGCAGCTAAAAATATTTCCGTGAAAGAATAAGAAGCTGAATAATACAAGCAGATCTTTTATTTACCAGAACAACGGTTAATTTCAGAACTACTCACATGCTCACGTTTCATCGGAACAGGTTTTTAAAGCGCTGGCCAATTTCGGTTTATTACTATCAAATAATAGTTCACTGGATTAATAGCGCTGAATGCGATTCTTTGGCAAGTTTTATATTTTCTGATAGTGATGAGAAAGTCTCATTGGTTTTATGACATGTTTAGCAGGAGGTCGCTAGTGGGCTTGAAATCGGAAATGTCGTATCGAAAGTTTGTAATTGGCGTACAGAAGATGCAAATCCATAAAAATAATGAAATTAACAGTTGCAATTAGTGACGTCAACAGTTGGTAAACGCCGTCCGATAAGAACCAGGCCCGGGTCGACGGACGTTGGGTTCCACGCGCGCCTCAAAGAGATGTCAGCACAACTGATGGGGTCGCGGGAAAGTCCGAAAGAGATTTAGTCAGTAAGAGTCTGACACCACCTCCCGCTCCGCAGCGGGAGATGTTATGTGATCATTTCTAAGACCCAAAAAAAAAACGCCTTGTTTTTCTTGTTCCACGTTCCTGTGGCAGCCTCAATTAAGATCACTTTTGGTATAATAAAAATACTTGAAAAAGGTTTTTTTTTAATTCACACTATACAAAAATATTCGTGAGTTGAATTTTCTTTACCATGTATAAACCTTTGTAATATATTATCGTAACAATCTATTCCAGTAATTCCTTTTTCTTTTATTGGTGTCGTATGATTTATTATTATTATATCTGAAGAGGAATGTTTATAATATCTGAAGAAATAATGTGATGAAATACCTAATGATTATGGAGAAATCCGGACGCGCATCCGGAACTAAATGTAATCCCATATTGAGCTGTAGAGAAAAAATCTTAAGATATTATCGTAAGAGTAACAATACAGTCTAGAACCTTTTATAAAAATACATCTTTATCCGAACCAGAGACCTTATAATCGTTTCGTTCTCTTTCTCCGTTTTCCGTCGACTTCCTTGCTTGCGCTGAAATATTTTTAAAAAACTAGTAAAATGTTAGAACTAATTTCCGTTACACAGAAACTTTTCCGAAGGCGCTCTCCGCCTATTTTATGCTCATCTGAATCTTGAAAGTTTGATGAACTATCTCGAAGAATGGCTGCCGTGAAATTAATTTTACACTTGATAAGCTTCTGCTATTTTAAAATATTGCACTTTAAAAAGTTCCGTACCTACGAAAAAGGTTTAAATTGACAATGAAATTAAGGATAGCGGAGTGAAGGTAAAAGAGAGCCGCGGTGACGAGGATAATGCTGTTCATTCAATAATGTAGGCCGGCTTTAACTTCTTTATCCGTCCTCTTTTTTGCAGAAATAATATTTGATTCTATTTTTATAACTAAGAGGTTCCGGTCCTGGAACTTGATTCTCAGTTTAATTTCAGAGCTTCTTTGAAATGTCACTGCTTTTAGTTACGTACGGATTTGCAATATCAAAATGTTTAAACCTACCGCCAACTTACAGATATTAAACCTACTATTTTTTGCTATTTCTAGACTACTAGGAACCCTAAACTGTCTCAAAATAAAACACGAAAGTCACGAACCTACAAAGCTAAAAGAACCGTCAAAAATATTTCACAAAAATAAATATCGGCGCGCGATAATCCAACACGTTCGAACATTACCCACAAAACACTACCGACGCATTTGTATGTATTGCAAAATTCAATAGGATAGCTTATAACACTGCGGACTCATCCCGACCGTTCTTCGGGTTATGAAATTGGATCCAGTGACAATAAAATACATAATTTAGGCCCCCGCCCCACCGTGGGGTGCCAACTTATTGTATTAGACATAGTAAATTCTGCTAAGACGCACGTGCGCACAATTGTGGCCAGAATTGGGTACGAATGTTTCAGACAATGTGGCCTTCCAAGGTTTCGGTTTGCTAAGAATTAGGCTGCAGGTGCGGTGTGAAAGGGGCGGTGTAGAGGATAAAATATGTAGCGTATAAACTACTTATATGAAATGTTGCTACCTCAAAGCTAAAGAACTTAACTTTATTGTCTCGACACTTTGGCTGTTACGTCTTATTGCAAGTACCTATGTGTTTTAAACCGCGTTTATCATAAATGACTTAAAACCAAGATATAGTCTAAAGCTCTATCAGTCTTGAAGAGTTACTTCCTTCCAAGACACTTAAGTTGGATGGGGATCCGTAAGCGATATATATGTTTATAGCATCACATATCCATCGCCTCTCCCCCAGGGACACAGCTTGTACATACCGATTTAATTAAGCAATGTAAAGCGCACAAACACTAACGTACTTAATATCTGTATTGACATGGTCGCTTCAAAACGTCGGTGTTCCGGCACAGCTGTTTAATTATCAGCCGCAGTTATAGACGAGTTTCGTAGACAACTTGTTCCGCCAATCCAGTGCTTTGCCAATCTGTGGGGGCGCCTGTTTGAGCGGGAAGCGGTTGACAGATTTCAGGGTGTTTTGTTTCTTCGATAGCAATATGATGTCCCAAGATAAATGTGCGGTTCGGGAATCATCGTCTATTTTTTAGAAATATAACGCGTCACGATGAGATCTAATTCAGAGCTGTTAAGTTACAATTCCATAGGCGGCAGTAGCAGGCGACGTGCACTGCGACACGACTGGTTTATATGTATTTCTATAAAATACCTTAATAGTTACCTAGCTAGCGACTCGTCGGTTTCATAGAAATAAATAGAAACCAGTCGTGTCGCGGCGACACGTCGCCTGCTGCCGCCGCCTAGGGTCGGCTACGGAATTGTACCTTTATAACCATGGAATTCCATTATGGTACCTATTGTATATGCGCAATGGTATGCCTTTATACAATAGGTTTTTTACAGAATAGGTTCAACTCGGAACCCGGAGTAGCTCGGAACATATAGAGTTGCATCTCACCCACATTTCGCCAATGATGTCTGCAGAAGTTGTCTGGACCCTAGATTGACACTAGGACCCCCTCTAAGGTATCAGCACGCGTACTATGAAAACTCGTTAGTCCAGTGATTACAGCCCTGCACGCTTAACACGGTAGTAGAAACGGGTTTCGTCGACGGAAGAATAGACAAAATGACATAAAAATCACAATCTGTCATTTTGTCTATTCTTCCGTCGACAAAACCCGTTTCTACTGTGGTCATGCTAAGCGTGCAGGTCTGTAATCACTGGACTAACGAGTTGGTCTTGTTTTTATTATCAGTACAATTTTAGTCAATAATAATAAAATCCGTGAGTTAAATGAAACGTTGCCGCAACGGGTTAAGCGTCAAAGTTGGACAGAGACACGATCTTACCAAACAACCAATAACCATTATGATAATATACATAACTTACATAAATGTATTATTTATTTATTTCACTATTCCAGTTGTTTACAACTCGTTCCAATAATCTCATGTTAAGTCACACTGTGCAGGGTGGGTGTCAGTGCGAGCGAAGAGCGGTTAAGGCCCTACCTTGAAAATAAATAGTAGCTTGATGGGCGTCGCTTATCCCCCGCACGATGGAATGAATGGAATACATGGATTTTTTTTTAAATTTTTTTTCGGAAAATTTCATTGTATCGTATATTCTTTTTGAAGGATACTAGGCCATATAGCCAAAAAACATACACCAAAATATTGAATTCCTATTCCATATATAAGGTACACGATAAAGAAAAAGCACATTTTTTCAATATATCACCCCCACTGTAGATATGCGACTCGATAAAACTTATATTGCCAATATTGCAGTACCTTCAGGCTTTGGCGTCATTCTTATCTAAATCTATTCTACTTATTTGATTATTATGATTAAGTACTGATATTTTCTTTCAGTCTTCATTTTCAGAAATATTTCTTGACAACTTTTCCATATTACAACTTTAATTTCTGTTTTCTATTAGATCCTTTATCTGTGTTATAACAATGCCAAATAGATGATGATTACAATCGATATCTAAACCATAATTATTATTTATTATGTTTAAAAAAAAAACAAAATAACGTTGCGAACAGTGACGTGATGCCGGTTTCCTAAACGTGTGCATTTAGTGAGGTGTAGTTTGATTGTAAATGTGCGTGTGGAGGTGTAGTTTTGGCATGCTTCACTATACTCTATGCAGCGCTAAGTCTTGGTTTTTTATTTGGTCTGAAGTATTTTCATATTTATTTATCGATACCCATCACAACTGTGCATTTTTGCTAGCTTATTTAATTTGACCGTGTATTTCCGTCTAATACTTTCCTATCGCTTCAACACTAGCCCCGCCCCACCGTCTCCTGGGCTGACCGCACAGCTATAAATCCCGGCACAATATTTCGATGTCGCTCCCCATCGAACTTTCAACATGGACACGTTGCGTACGTCACATAAAACCCTTGTTTATTACGATGTTTTATTAAATTTATATCGACACTATACGGTTTAGTTGTTGTTTTAGGTTATATTGGAGGGAATTTTAGATTGTTTTATCAATAAAATTGGTTTTTGGACTGATTTGGGATAAGTAGGTTCTTACGATAGATAGGTACCTACTTCTTACTGTCGTGTTCAACATTATATTGAAATCCATTTTATTTATAAAGATTTTTCAATCGCTATCTGACACAAGAGTTTGGTCTTGATCGTATGACAAGCAAGGTAAAAAAAAAGTGGCAGATGAGGACTGCAGACAGAAGTGACAACTTAAAACTAGTACTAGCGCCATCTATATTCTATAGTTGAGCACTACGGCAAACGGTGACGTAAATCCACAAGTTTATCCCCTAACAAAAATCGCTCGGCGCGCCTAAAGAAGTTTTCACTTCAAGAAGAAATAAAAAAAGCGGAACTAAAGACTAAAAAGTGAACATTTTGAACAACTTAACTCTATTTTGATAAATAAAAAAATAATTACAAGATAACATCCGTTTTAATTGTCTCTTTGAAAGAATTCGTGAAAATATTCTCAAAACTGATAAGCATCTGTTATTGTACCTATTTCATAAAAATACAACAAGTTTCTCTTGTTAGTTCTACCTACCCTCTACGAAGCTACAGTATCTCACAGATAGCCAGCCAGTTGATAATACAGGGTGTAAAATTACAACAACCAAGATAACCGGGGGTAATTTATCATAATGACGTCTGTATTTTTTTAGCTCAACAGCGCCCCCTAACGGCGACCCCGTACTAAATCACAGCCAAGAGACAAGAATTATCATATAACTCAAGATAATAAGAAATATAACCGTAGCAGTTTTTTATATTTATTTATGCCTCTGATAGCGGGTGATAGCGCATTTTTTTAGATCGGTGGGAAGTGTTGGTGAAGTCCTGAAATTCCTATGTCCTTGTTTCACCTTGTAAATAATTGTATAAAATGAACACTTTTTGTTTTATTTATTTATTTAAGCAAACAATAAGGTACAAAGGCGGACTAAATGCCTAAGGCATTCGATGGTGAAGAGATAAGATGGTAATTGTTCTGTTTGAGAGGAGTTAATAATAACAAAAAATAAATAAAAAGATAACAAAATGAATTATATATAAAATAGATACACAAGTACAAAAATAAGTTATAGACTTATAATACACATAAAATACATATTTACCATTATATATACCTAAATTATATAAATATATATATACAAATTGAAGGGAAAGAGGTAATTGAGATGACTCTACGCTGTTTATTTTGAAAATAACTCTGCATTTTCCGCTTAAACGCACACCGACTGGTAGCCGGCCTGATATCAAGAGGAAGAGCATTCCAGAGAAGAATGGACTGAATATAAACGGAAGAATGAACAAAGTCAGAAGTATGAAAAGAACAGAGTAGGAGAAGATTGTTGGAAGAACGCTCATTAAAACAAAAGGATCATAGTAGGTGACGTTTTGTAGTTTCTACCTACCTCCAAGGATAAAAGGGATTAGTTTATGTATCCACGCGTCATGTTCGTGAACGGGCGCCGTCAGTTGAGACTGGTCATCTCTTATCTGCCAGGGCTTATTTTTAATCTTATATTTTAAATTGTTTTGATTATTTTTTGTACATTGTTCATAGAGAAGCAACAAGAATAATGTACCCAGGATTGTGTAATATCTATATTTAAAAGAGTGTCCTTGGAGTTTCTTGCCCGTTCTTCTCCATAAAGATCTACGTTTTGGAATGGGCAACTAGCTTCAACTTTCTGACTAACTGACCGACTATTTGAAAGTTCAAAAGTGCCTGTAAATGGTTAAATTGAAATAAATGCTTTGAGTTATGTTAGTGTATCAAAATCAAGTGTTCGACAATTAAATTTTTTGTTCAATCTCTTAATTACCTAGATACCAATGTAACTGACTTTTAATTGGCCTTTTTCTGTCGCTAGGGACTGATGGTAAATGGTATCTAATTCTAATTCCTTATGTGCATGAGACCCTGCCATGCTATTCTGTAAACATCTCACCGTGAAAACTTGGGTGAAGTGAGCTGTCAATAGTGTCGATCCCTGTGGAATGACAGCTCACTCCACGCTCACTTCACCTAAGTTTTCACGGTGAGATGCTTACAGAATAGCACTGCAAGTCTTTGTTCTCTAGTGGAGTTTTATTACAGCCTGATATTATTATTTGTGTCAAAAGGGGGAATATTAAGTATTAATATCATCCTATTATTAACTAACTGTTCAAAGTAAATCAGATATAAACAATAGATCCTCTTCCCGGTTATTATCACAAAATTAACGTCATTAGTAAAGGTAATTATCATTGAATTGATTGTCATACAATATTGATGTTCGTATTAATCGTATTACTGAATTATAGTACATTTATCTCGTGTGGAAGTGTGGACTTGCTGTAATTATGTATTGGGTGTGTTTTACTTCCTTGTCAGCATAACATAAGCATAATCAGCTTATAATGTTCCCACTGCTGGGACATATGCCTCCTCTATATGAGAGGGGGTGGGTCGTAATCCATCACGCGGGCCCAGTCCCGTACTGGTAGATGTCACATGTATTCGAATTTTTGGTTCTAGGATATGCCGGTTTCCTCACGATGTTTTGCTTCACCGTTTTGAGAGCAGTGGTGATGAAATAATTTACACAATGTAAAGTCCCTACTCGGGTTTCAACTCACGACTTTATACTCGTATGTCGCAGCTGTTATCATTGGGCCACCACTGCTCTTCTACTTTAGTATATTGGTGTGTAATTATGTGGATAGTTAAATACTCGGTGGGATGTGTTTAGTATAAGTTTCTTTGGTTAGCTTCCAGTTGCACTACTTTATAAGATTAATTTGCCATTTAATAGAACTAAAAAAGTATACTGATGTCATTAGCATAATGAAGTTTTATTATCATCACCATCAGAACAGTGATAGCGTAGTGGTGTGACCGTCAGACTTCAAACCCAAGGCTCGCACCTCTTCGGATTCATGTGCGTGTTGTATAATTATCACTCGCTTCAAAAGCGTCGTGAGGAAACCGGCATGCCTGAGAGATATTTCTCGACGGCATGTGAAGCCAAGTCAGAGGCCCATGGGCGGATTTAAAACTCTGACACCAGGTTAGTCACTAACCACACGAAAATAAGGAAGAAGATCATCATCTCAGAAAATTTAAATCTTATAACTCGGGCAGACCTTCGGTCACAGCAAGTCATTTATAACTTTTTAGAGACTTCATAAGCGACGATTCATAATTTCAATCCTTAAAGTAAACCGTTATTCACAGCTTACCTAAAGAACGGCGGCTACCAGACAACATGAAGAAGGGAGTTAGTTATAAAAATGTTGCGAGAACCCGAGCGGTTCATCGAAGTCGGTCGTGTAATAGGGCGACAAGCCAACTATTATGAGAAACTTTGTTGCGTGGAGACGAGAGCAAATATGTGTTTTAAATGGATATGATATAAAATTTGGTACATACGTCGTGTGATTTGAACCAATCATAATGTTACAAGAGTGATATAAGTGGAGGCTACAAAGAAGTAACTACTCGTATGATATACATAAGCATACACTGCCCGTAATTTGCTCGATGATTTGTATAGGTATGTGGTGGCATTTACAATGCCACATGCGAACTACGCATCAAAGACCTGACGTCACACAAATCCTGCATCACGCAAGCGGAGTTTACCGTGCGATCAGCATATATATAACTTCCCGACATCAAACGTTGGGCTCTTGCCCACCAGGATGTGCACCATATAGAGGATGAGATAACTTTACACCCTGTTCCTCATAGCTCTATAGGTATATATTATATACGAAAAGCATAGCCCAAAAGCATGAGAACGCACCATTTTTTTTTCCAAAAAACCTTATTCAACAACTTTAAAATATTACTTTTATTTTTTTTTAAGTTGATGAATTGGGTTTTTACATAACAAAACACCACACTTGAACTCCCCAGAGGGTTAGGTAGAGAAACCCACATCTCGCCAGTAGGCTTAGCACGAACACCGTTTTGTCGACGGAAGAGTAGACAAAAATGACGTTCCGCGTAGACAGTACGACGGCACCAAAGTAGAAAGAGTCAACTGTACTTTTTTATGACATTCACTCTTACATAATTCGACTCAAACTCTTTGTTTTGTCATAGGATTTTTTTTTCTGTTCGATTCTCAATTTTTAAGTTGTTGTTGGAAGAGTTATAGCAAATCTGCATTATATTTTCCCTAACAAGTAAAACAACGTCATATCCAAATTACTTTCGCAGTACCTCCATCCTCTTACCGAGAGGTTCTTCATTACACCTCCGCGTAGACGAGGTAATTGCAGGGCCGACACACGCGAGCATAACCTCTTAATTTATTGAACGAAACTAATGAAATTCCTGAGCAAAGTTTATTGCTAGAGACAGCCCTGTTTCGCGCTAACAATTTTGGCCTCTCCTCTCCAAGGGGCTAAAGTGCTCTAATCGTTTCTTTAATTATTTCTGAATTAATGTTTAGCCTCGTCTTGTAGCGTTAATTTTGTAAAATATCTAGATATTTGTGTCTTTAAGTCTGTTTATTCTTCTTGACAAAGGGCCGAGTTCTCACTTTGTATTTGGTGTTTTATAAATACAATGTTGCTAAATGGCTCTATTTCGATCTTTTGAACTGCAATTTATTTAGCTTATTAATTGCTTCTATAAAATACTGTTATATTATCAATCTGCATATAACAAACTCAATTCTTGTAATTCTAGTTAGGTATGGTAGGTATAAATAACTTTAATCAGGAATAAAAATTTCTCAAGTTGACGACTTACCTGTAACACAACACATGCATATTGCACCAGTCAGTAATGTCTTCTTTACGACTTTAGTTCAGTCGAAACTAATATAACTCAAACATAACCTATGTTTCGTCTAGCTAGACTATAATTTCCCAACTTTTTTAAAAACGGACCCTTGAAAAATCAAAACTTATAAGTCAATTTAAGTAATAATTTAAACAGTAATTATAGTCATCGTATGTCATTTAACGTTAAAGCTCGTACAGACCAGCGCGACGCGACGCCGCGCCGCGACACGAACAATATAATTTCTAAGAAAACTTGACGGTATAACAATAACCGGTGTCGCGCTGGTCTGCACGAAGCTTTATTTGGAACATTGTCTGCAAACGATCTTGAATTCACCTTCGGACACCCAGGGGTTCACGAACAATATGTTGGGAAACTCTGGACTAGACTCCGTACATACTCGTATATGACCTAAATAAATGAGTACCTGTGCACCTGTGTCGTGCTCAGTATTCACGATCATTTGAAGTGTCGGTCTGTCTAATTGGCTGAACACATCAGGATTAATAGGAGTTGTAACTAGCGTATATATGAAGTTTAGGTTACGACCTTAAGTTATATTGATGATTGATTTGGCTGTCAACAGTAAATTGATGCTGGTCTCTTAATAAACTTGTTATGTTTGCGAATTATTATTTTTCTCAAGCTTTCAAGTCGATGAAGTCATGGATAAATAAAAGGACAAATTATGGCTTTAATTATATGGAGATCAATTTTATTGTGAACCTACGAAATTAAATAGAATATAACAATTGGTTAGCTACTTATAAGTACAACCCATTCAGCAATTTATGATTACAATCCTTAGATTTTTTCAAGAGCACCGAATGACTTAACATTCAACAACGATTAATGAATCCATTTACAATAAAAATCTAAATTAAAAACAGAGGCTGCAATTTTAAAAGAGGGTTTTCAAGATTTTAATTTTCAATGAATCAATTAATTTGATGTGAAGTATCTTAGCAACTTTTGCACTTCTCCCCTCCCCGAGTGTTGCAGTTATTTCGATTCTTAAAACGACTTATCATCAAAATTTACTGTTTGTTTCGCTGAAACTTCGAAATTTTGGGGAAAAGGTCCAAGTTAGAAGATCAATACCGGTTTTTGAATTTTTAATTAAAATTTTACAAAATAAAAAATTGAGCCGTCGCGGGACGCCTGGCAGATGTTAAACATCGAAACTATTTTGTATAGAAAATATTCACGAAATATTATTTATGGAAATAAATATGGCATAATCAATAAATATGGTATAATCAAAACAAGATATTCAGATTTTTCAAAGGAAAAAAAAAAAAAAAATTTAAACAGTTGGATGTTGGCTGCTGGCTGTTGGCCGCATCGTCACGCCAGCAGCCGGTCTGATCAACCATATTAGATATTTCACATGAAAAATGGAAATGATATTGGATTTGGTTCGAATTTGAAACTGCTCTAGATATTAGAGAAAGTAAAACTACAAGTTCAAACGCTTAATCAAATACGTTAGTCAAGCTGCTCAAATATTGCATCACCTAACTGGTATGCGTCATTGTCTCTCCATCAACTTAACAAGCTGAGAAGGTAGGTTGCAATAGTTTGACATTAACTGGACAGTATCTGAACGTATAACATGGCGTGTTTCTCATGTGCCCAGTTGTTGTTTGCCCACTTTTTCTAATCACTTAACATGAAATACTATGCTTCTACGTTGAACATAGTCTGCATATAACGCAGCAGGAAATCTATATTATATCTTTAAATAAACATAATTATAATTAAATAGTAAAACAATACATTGATTATATTTTTTACGTTTTTGTCGTTTGATGCCGAAAATATAGTTTTTAGATTTATTGTCCATTTATCTGGATGTATGTTCCGGATCGGCGCAAAGTCGGCTGAACGGATTTGGATGAAATTTGGCACACAGATAGTTGATAATATGGATTAACACATAAGGTACTTTTATTCCCGATAGGACGATCCCGTGGGATATTTTTCGAAATCCACGCGGACGAAACCGCGGGCAAAACCTAGTAAACAATAGAATTAATATTTATAATGTTAACATAAGGTTAATTATAATTCCACAGTATCATCAATCAAAAGTTGCATTAAATTTATAAAACTTAACTACCTTATCTTATAACTCGCTAAAATCTCATGACTTGTCACAAATATCAGGCATATTCCCCCCTCAGTTACTCCGTATTTCGCTTAGACATGATTGTTAAGAAGAAATTTTAATTAAGCTTACATTTCTAAATTTTCTTCAGCGTTTAATATCGTCTGTGACGATTCAGTTTGTCTCACACAATTATCATATGAAATCTGATTGTTACACATTTATTTTTAAGTGAGTTCTGTAAGTTGTTAGTCTTGGGTAGTAAAATATATGTATATCTAGGTGCAGACACGTGTAGAAAGATTTATATGAATACATTTGTGGGATAGAACTCGTGGCTAAGTAATAACAGCCGCACGGGTTGATACATCAGGTTAAGCTACGCTTGCCGGGGTTGGTCCGTGGATGGGTGACCATCTTTGCATACCGACTCCTCCGAAAAAAGGAAAGGACTCCTCGGAAAGGACGTTAAGCCGTTGGTGTAATTAGTGGATTTTTGATAGTCGTTATGGGTCGTCAGAAGCCCGAAAGTCTGACAACCAGTCTTACCTAGGGGTATCGTATTACCCAGTTACTGAGTTGTGGAGGTCAGATAGGCAGTCGCTCCTTGTAAAATACTGGTATTTAGCTGCGTCCGGTTAGACTGGAAGCCGACCCCAACATAGTTTTTTGGGAAAACGCTAAGCAGATTGATGTGTGGGATAGAGTGATCGTTTTTTTTGTTGTTGTCTCAGTGTCTGTCTACCTATTAACGTATAAAAGTGTTTGTACAAATCTACTAACAAAAATAAAATCGTTGAACATGTATCATTTACCTAATTCCAATAACGATAAAATAATGATGACACGTTTCTAACATGACACAGTCATAAGGATAGTGTGTAAATTAACTATATACACTTACAGAATCAACCTATAAAGGTCCCACTGCTGGGACTCAGGCCACCCCTCTGGGAGATGGGTGTACCATAATCCACTTCGTGGGCCCAGTGTGGGTTGGTGGCCATCACATGTCTACGGAACACGGGTGGGTTTTAGTCAGTAAGAGTCTGGCACGCCCTCCCGCTCCACCTAGAGCAAGCGGGAGAAGTTATTTGACAATTTACCAACCAAAAAAAAAAAAACGGCATCGAAGTATGTGGACGAATACTTCGACGCCTAAGCCCACGTTCGCACGGACGTAAAAATATCGCGGGAGATTTTATCGCGCACTGGATTTTCTACTTGGTGTTGAGCCGAGCCTTGAGAAAAAACACACTGTTGGATTTTCGTCTCTCGGCGCTAAGCAGAGCGTTGAAAATCTAGTGCACGAAAAAGAATCGCCGCGGGAAAAAATCGCCTGGGCTTAGTGTCCTCCGGAAACGTGCCCAGATAACTGGCAGCATTGCCACGTTGAATGCCAACGCTAATTCTAATCCTTCACTTGAATTTATTTTACAAAAATCTCGTAAAAGTTACAGGAACTACGGTGATAAATGACTGAAAAATGAGGCGGTAATTAGTCAGCAATCTATCACAATCAACGTTAATTTCAGAAGCGGGTTCAAACTCTCTTTCAATTAAATGTTCAACATTTTTTTAAGAAAGTTTTTCGCTTTAGTTACCTTTTTTTTTGGGCACAAAGGAATTTATTACTTGAGAAAATTCGATAATTCTATCGGTATTTTAATTCGTTGTTGACTTTATTAATTGGTCTGCGGTTTGGTTAAATTAAAACCATGCTTAGAATAGACTGCTGAAGAATTGTTATAATTGTAAGACTGTGCTCGTATTTGATAGGTTGAAAATTGCTACAATTGTTTTTTTTAAATTCAATGTTTCTCCTAGATTATAGTTAATGTACCGATTATACCGAGGGTACATTTTACGATTTCATTTTTTTTCATTATAATATTATAATCGATTAAATTAGGTCATTTAATCGACTTTCAATCGTCGTTAGTTTGACACACAAAATTCCTAAAAATACAACGACTATAGAGTAGAACGTATCTTGCAAAATTAAACTTAAAATTCACCAGAAAATTCAAAACTGTACGTACCAAAAGACTTCAATCGCTACGTCTAAATTGAATACTTTCACGCTAAAACAAGCACTGGCTTCACCCCTTCTAAGTATATTTACATTTACTTTGCAAAATCCAAAAAAAAAACATGCGTCAACGTTTCACAATTTTCAGTCTTAGACCGAATCTAAACAAAGACCAATCCGATAGATAATAATACTCGGTGCATTCACCAGACTGTCTAGACCAATTCCTTCACGTAAATAAGTCTAACATTTTTGTCCTGTTGAGCCTTACTGAAGAAAATTACAAGACTTCGATTGGAGAAGAAGATGACTGATGGTTTTAATTTTGGATGTGTCGACGTTCATTTGTTTTGTATTACTTTTTATTTAAAACCATGGGTCATTGTAGCAAAAATAATGATTTGACTGAAAACTCCTCGCGAGTGCCAGTTAATCGTGAACTGTGAACTGATAGAGTGAACTCAGGCGACTATCTGTGGGGAAATTTAAGAACGTTCACTTTCTAATCTCAGTCTCAATGTCTCAAAAATGGTATAGGATTTTTGACATCCATTGTCGCTGTTTGGCCTTCTGTTGTCACGATACAGTGGAAACACTCTCTAAGGGGCATTACAAGAAATAAGACGTAGGTATCACTTAGGATAAGACCTAGACCTAGACATTTTCATAAAATAATCCTACCCAAGAATATGTTTACGCAGTTGCTTTTTACGATAAACAAGCCCATTGTGCTGTTAATAGTGTACCTATTATACCTATTGTGTTGTAGGTATCTATTGACTAGTCTAACAAACCCTTAGTCATCTATAAGGTTTTTCAAAGAGAATAAAAAAGATACATCTATTTTTAGGGTTCCGTACCTCAAAAGGAAAAGCGGAACCCTTATAGAATCACTCGTGTGTCTGTCTGGCCGTCTGTCATAGCCAATTTGCTCCGAATCTAATTGAACGATTAAGTTGAAAGGAGAATGCCAAAGTTTCCTACAAGACTCGGCCAGAACCGACAGAGATGAACTATATTTCATAAAAAGGGAAAATAATTATAGAATTTGATAATATAATTAGATTTATATTGGAAGTACACCAAAAAAAGTTATAGTGCTTTAAAGTTGACCACTTAATACTTCTGATTTTAACGATAACATGAAATAAACTATTAAGTGATTAATTAAATGAATGACTTTTAGCAGATTATCGTCGTATATAAATGTTTTTATATTAAAAATATACATAAAACATACTTAGATTAGAATATATGAAAAAAAACTCAACAACACGCCGATGAAGTGAAGTCAAACTTTTTGACAATGACAAGGACCACAGACAAAACTCAAGTTGTTTTACATCAAGTGTTGCCACTACTATAATAACATTATAAGGTTTTAGGAATAAACTATTCTAAACATTATCGATCATCGGATTATTTGTAATAAAATTATTACATCACTTTATAATATTATTCATAAATATAACTAAACGGTATTTATTATTAAAAGAGCACACAGGCTCTTTGTCTCCGAACCGGACACAGTTTGCCAAAACCGTCAAACCCCACCAAATCGACGACGGTGAGTCACACGGGTTAGATCTCATACTTATCCACCTTATGTGCGTTTTTTCTTATGCACCTAAGGGGTATCATGCGACATTCAAGGATAAAAAATAAAAAAAATCTAAAATGATAAATGACGTTTTTTTCATCAAATGACTTCTCCCCGCTCTAGGCGGAGCGGAAGGGCGTGTCAGACTCTTACTGACTAAAACCCACCCGTGTTCCTTCACTTGCCTGTACGTTGATGCTAACGCTAACTTGACAGTTAAAACGTCACAAAAGGGGCAGGACTTTATCTTTATTCATATTTATATTATTGTAATCGATTTGCATATGCAATTTCGTATCGATATTATTTTATTTTGGTATTGGCAACATTTCTTCTTCAAATTGTAGCTATGAAATGTGTTGTTAAATTGACAATTAGTTGAATAACTTTTTAAAATGAGTTTTCAGCGGTGTGCTTCTACAGATTTTATATAAATTGTATAATTGTTACTATTTTCTGTTATGAATTGTCATTATTACAGAAAGTCTGTCGGACGCTACATGATTCGAGCCTATTCTTGTCATTGTCCTTTGGTACATATATGTATTGTTATGACCCAAACACGGACATGTAACATAAATAAATGAAATTTGAATACTGGGCTCACATCTGGGGCGCAAATAAGAAAAAAAAAAAAAATTGGAACTGCCGTGTGAAATATCAAATGAAAGAGCTTACTATAAGAAAATAGATGAAAATTGACCATTCCCTCCCCTTACCTCCGAAACTATCCTAAAATTTTGAAAAAAATACAGAGAATAGTTCTATGCTTATATTTTACAGGAAAACCTATAAGAAGTCTTAAAATGAAATGGTACATAAATCACTCAATATTGTGCGTACAAGCTTACATTTGCAGTTGGAATGTATCGGGGAACATGTTTTCAACTACAATGTTAAGTTTGTTCTTGGGATATTCATCCCAACTACGGAACCCTTCATTGTGCGTGGTCCGACACGCACTTGGCCGGTTTTTTTTTTCTCTAAACTTGCTGCCGGCGAAGAAAATGTTTCGTTTTTACCTTGATATTACCACTCTATAATCTGCCTTGGAGATACTTGGCGAAAAACTGTCTTCTCTTTTCAAAAAGATGTTTAAAAGGCGTTTAGTTAATTATAATTATATTGCAATCACCAGCAATCTACTGGTTCAACGATCAACTCATCAATTTCCCTTCCACACTTTATGATTTATTTTTCTTATTTCAAAGACGCATGCAAGCAGCAACGAGCTCGGTTATAACAGCCGCACGGGTCGATCGTTTTGGTTAAGTTACGCTTGCCGGGGTTAGTCCGTGGATGGGTGACCATCTTTACATACCGAGACTCCTCCGTGCTTTGGAAAGCACGTTAAGCTGTTCGTCCCGGCTGTCATTCGTGGATCTTTGACAGTCGTTACGGGTCATCAGAAGCCTGAAAGTCTGACAACCAGTCTTACCAAGGGGAATCGTACTACCCAGTTACTGGGTTGTGGAGGTTTGATAGGCAGTCACTTCATGTAAAATACTGGCTGGAAGCCGACAGGCAGACTTTGTGATAATTTTTTTTTCACCGTTCTTTTTTCAAACAATGTCATGTCATTAGGAATCCCACGCCCCGCCAAAGAAAAACAAACTTTTAAAAACAAAAGAAGGTGAAGGTGTTTAAGAAATAAAATGGCTCAAGCCATCAGCTACCAAGCAATTTAATAACAACGTCAACTGCATCGTCCTCTCGTCCACCGTAGTCCAAACGTTCAGGCGGTCAAGTGACGTCGTCGTCTAATCTGTGCAATTAATCCCCTGATTGCTCTAAATGGGGCTTTGTCCTGTGCCATCGTAGGTTATTGGGCAATACATGTGGATATGTACTAGAATTGATACATACTAGAAGATAAAGTTGCTCCGTTTGGTGTAAGATCGGTCAAGGAATATTGGAAATGGAAATGGTGACACAGAATTGTTGAATTTTCTTTCGGCTGAAAAGGACAGGTAATCTGAAAGATTTTTACAAGGATTTGATTATGCACACAGTTCTGCCGGTTTCGCAGAAAAAAAAAATCAAATTTTAATGTATTTCTTTATTGCGCATGTCGACGGACTTGGTTCTACTGTAGAATATAGAGGCTTGTTTCTCTAAGAGAAAAAAATTATTAATCGTTTCTAGTCTAAAGGCTCTGGAACTAACAATATTTTCCTAAATAAAATCCAGGCGAATAGGTTTAGGCATAAACGTCGCTACTGAGGAGAGTGAGGGGCAGTCGGAACAGCATCCTGAAAACTGTAGCCGAGAGCTTCGGCTCTTGTGCAGCGATTGTACAGCAGTTTGTGCGGAGGTTGATTTTTACTAACACTAAGCAATAAGTTATTTTTTTGTATGTTAGTAACACTATATGGATATTTGATCGAAATAAAACTTTTCTATTCTATTCTATAATACTATAACCCTATCCACACCTAGCTGTCTATCCCCATTTCCCTAACTAGATAAATGGCTCCACATAGGCTAGCTATACGTAAGCATGAGATTAAGTCCACGGGGACACGTCACGTAATGTCCGTCTGCTGTCGTGCTATGCATAAATAACGATGGTGTGTACACCAGCTAATACCCATAAACATTTAATCAATCTACGATTAATTTGATGCTAAATTTGTAGGTTAGTTTGTGCCGGAGAAGGTTTTAATGATAGGGTTACTGAAAAATTAAGAAAATACTGACAGGTAAGAATGCCTAAAAAAGAACTTCTTTGTTAGATACTTCAGCAGCAAATGAATTGTATTTATCAAACCAAACTATGACTTACATGGTGCGATCATTTTTTTCAAATATTTTTATGAGCAGGGAGTAATGAAGTGAGCTATGTATCTATGAAAAATCATGCTCTTCTAAAACACTTATGTCAAACGTTCTTCATAATGACCTCGTAAAGCAACTAAGTTTGGGGACCTACAGAAAAGTTATATGTATGTATCTGGATAGATTCGTCCTACAAATAAAATAAGTACCTCTATGATGAAATCATGTCTTGTTATAGCCTCCTCTCTTTGTATGTATATTATTATTATTATATTAATACGTGAAGCAAAAACTTTGTTCCCATTTTTACGATAATTACGCGGACGGGGGAGTATGAAATTTGGCACAGTTAAAGTTTATATGGAGAAGGAGTGCAGAAAGCTAATATTTTTTACATTAGAAATAAATTAAATTTAAAAAAAAAACATTACCCTCACTTCCACGAGTTTGACAGCGTTTGACACAAGATGGCTATCATACACCCGAATACTGAAACGCCACTCAAAACTTAAGCGTTACTTAAAACTAGTTTCAACCAATCAAAAGGCTTTAAACGAGTCATAAGTAACGCTTAAGTTTTGAGTGGCGTTTCAGTATTCGGGTGTTAGAATCATGACATTTAAATGAATTGTGGTTGAATTTCGACCTCTGGTGGACCACTAGTGTATATAATAAATTAATCTCTTGTTTTGACTCCTATGCAAATGTCAACCTTTTTCGAGTAATTTCACATTTTATATTTTAATTTCATACATTTTAAAATATAAAATGTTAAATTACTCGAAAATGGTTGACATTGGCATAGGGGTCATCGGGTTATTTGGTTGCAAATGACCTCTCGTACACCCCCTTAATGGATTCCCGGCATATAACCAATAACCCTGTATGTCCAATAATATTTCACAGTTAATTCTTCACCACATTGAACCTTTATTTCTAACGTTAGTATTTAAATAAATAACGCTAATAATACTCTGGGGGGCAATATCAAATAATATAATAAACAAATAGACGAGATACAGATATCGTTTTTGGTGAACGTGCCTATTACGTTATTGGCCGTTTTCATAGGCTGTCTCGCAAAATGCAGGATGTAGCGGCAAAAAAAACGAACATACATTGAAAAATTTCAAAATTAATCATTTGAATAGTTTAGCACAAAATCTAAAGTGGTACTTGTTTGTTTAGGAAACTAAAAGAGAATAAATGATATATTTATTTGCAAGAATATAGGTAACTAACATACGTTCTTAAAATCTTCATTTCAGCCGTGCAAATATGCAGATTTTACATCTTGGTTATACTTATAGCATGCAGTACACATTTAGTAATTATAAATTAAATTTATATTATAAAATTAAAATTAAAAACAATTCTATTCATTTAAATAATAATTTATATAAAAAATTGCTATCAATATTGATGACAATAAAAAAATAGCAAGAATGATGTAAATGTTTCAATATTATTTAAGTAATGTCAATATATGTAGATGTCGAAATAAATAAAATAAATAAGTTTTACATTTTACACTCAACATATTAATTGCTGGAATAAAAAGAAAGACGGTCTTAATGAAAATTGCATACATTCTAGGAATAGTCGTAAAAAGACTAGTTTGTAGCAATAGAGGAGGCATGTTTAGTTCTTGTATAATAACCAATAATCAAGTTACCAAACTCGTCCTCTCAATAAAAAAAACTCATAGATCATCAAACTAGGATTACTGTCGTATAAAATTAGGATTATGTTGAATGCTTGAATGAGTTCAGGTGAAAATCTTTTAAACCTTTTTCCAAGAACGTTGCCATTAGTATGATTGCAAATACAAGTGAATATTGACCTTCTAATACCCGCCTCAGCTCAACACTTGCACACCGGCCGGATTCGGAATAGGCATGTAAAAAGGCAGGGCGCAATGCATGCCAATTCGTCCGCGCCGGACACCGTCCGACATCGATGTACCGACAGCAGATTAATTTGGTAGAGTTGGATTTTTGAGAGTTTTTGGGTTTTTTCTTGGACTTATTTCTGAAAGCTTAAGTTTAAAAGTAGGTAATTGATATTCTTTAACGTTTTGGATATCTAAAGGTACCATTCTGTACCCGACCGGCGGCAACTGGAAACGACACTTCGCGGCGTCATGTCGCTGCTGTCATGATTCCGAACCCGACCGCAGGCGCCATCAGCCAATCAGACACGGTTGTTTCGGGAGGTTCCTGTTCCACATAAGGCGGGAGGAAACGCCCGGGTGTCACCATTGTGTGGATCGCCCGGAGGACACGGTGGAGCATACGGTGGAGATCTGCCCGGCTTGGGCGGGGCACCGCCGTGTCCTTGTGGAGGCGATCGGCGGCAGTGATCTCTCGCGTCCGGCCCTGGTCCAGGCTATGGTACGGAGCGAGAGGGCGTGGAAAGCCGTCACCTACTTCTGCGAAGCAGTAATGCTCGCGAAGGAGGAGACGGAGGAGCGCGTGAGGGAGAGGCAAATGTCGCGCCCTCACGCCCCTAGCCGCCGCAGGAGACGCCCTGGGCGTCGGGAATCGCAGGCCGATTCCCGGCCACCGTAGGCGCGGGCTTGCGGACGGTGAGCAATGGGTAGCTCGCCGTCCGATAAGGACCACGCGTGCCTCAAAGAGATGTCAGCACGACGGAAGGGGTCCGCTAGGACCGATGCCTGCCGGGGTCGCGGGAAAGTCCGAAGGGATACCGTGACCCCTGGAAATGTACAGGCAACTGAAGGAACACGGGTGGGTTTTAGTCAGTAAGAGTCTGACACGCCCTCCCACTCCGCCCAGAGCGGGAGAAGTTATTTGATAATTTACCAACCTCAAAAAAAAAAAAAAAAAGGCGCCATCAGCCCGTATTCCAGTCGGTCGATAGAAGATAGAAAAAAGTGTTATCGCTCGAGCGTTGGCGGCAGTACTGGTCTACGGTCGGGCTACACGTGTCGCTTGTCGCTCGCCTCGTAGCTGCCAACGACGTGTCGCTAGCTACGGAAGGTATTTCATAGAAATTCATAGAAATCAGTCGTGTCGCGGCGACACGTCGCCTGCAGTTGCCTCCTGCACCTCCTCCTACCTTTATTAAAAAAAGACTTAATCTCAGTCTCATCTAGTCCTGAAATAGATTATACTTAAAACAGTCTGAACGAATATCTAATATTACAATAAAATGGCAAAGCAATCATAGCTATTGCTGAGATTGCTTGAATCGATTGATTGCATCGTTTAGTTTATAATAATCGGTTGAGTGGGTTAATAAACCTATTTGATCTCATCTTATGCTCATTCTAAAATCAGTTACCGTGCATTCTTTTACCGTAATTTTATTTTCAAACTTTGTGAATGAAAACCTTTATATACTGTTTTAAAATACAATGCATAGAAAATCTGTACCGACTTATTTTTAAATGAAATTCTTTATCTAGCATCACATTTTTGCAGACCGTACGTCCCGGTGTCCGGCCGTGACCGGTGTGCGAATCATACCGGAGGGCAGTTTCAATTTGCCGTAGGCTCGACCCACGCGACTACTAACACTTTAGTGCCAGAGTGCAGCCTGACTTCTAGGTATTGTCACCTTCTATGTAATATTATTGAGGGTTTCGAAATAAAGACGATTCAAACTAAATGATAGTTGCAAAACAGCTGAAGTGTAAGGAAGGAATACTTTGGAAGCAGAAGAAGTTTAATAATAAAAATAAAACATGGGTTCTTATTATTGGCAACCAGTTTTGTTTAATGAGCTTGATTTACACGGTGCGATTTAATTGCCGATGGCCTGTCATAAAATTAAACAAGAATAAAACATGAACATGGTATAAATTATTTGTTGCTTCAATTTTATGGTATACCACAGTCAAGAATCTTGCATTATGAAAAGTGGGTTTAAGGTTTTTGAATCTAGTCCCAAAAGGGGTATTCGAGATAACGGTTTGCTATATTTCTATCTTTTTTTAAGTCCAAATTCTTAAAAATATATGTCAATATTTGTTTTCTCGCTAACCCTAAACTTTTTCTACTTACACGCTAACACTAGAGTACCAGAATCAAAATTTCCATTCATAATGAAATGTATCACTACACATAATGCGAAATATGCAGTCTAAGAATTGAAACCGTTTTGATCCCCAAGGTCACATATTTACAGTCTCCAAGGTCAAGGTCATAAGGTCTAAGCTCTCAATTTATTATTGCATTCTTTCTTATCATTCCATAGCTAAGCAGTCTTAAAAAGGGTTCCATTTGAGCACTAAAGTTTATGGGTGCACGATAAATGAAACCTAAGAAATAGTATTATATTATTCTTAAACTGTTTTTGGGTTCTAAGAATGGAAATAAATGTTAGTCATTTATTTTTTTGTTTGAGGTATTATATTTATTGAATGTAATGGTTGGTTTCATAAAGCTTGTATTTTGCATACTTCGTTCTTATATATCTCAGCAACAAATGGATCCCTTCGTGGTCCTTTGGAAAGTCGTATTAGAATAGATTTCTGTAACTACTGTCGGTAATGTCTAAGGGCGGATGGCCCTCATTGCTTATGGTACCCAAAGTAAGTCTTCGGTCTTTATTATAAGATACGTCAATCAAAACTTTTGCATGTAAGTAGTGGAGGAAACGAATACTGGGCATTTCTTGTAACCTAGCTCACAGACGACATGCCTCATATATCCGAGAATACATGTCTATATTTAAATACAAAACACAAGTCACATTAATTCTCACCCTGGTCATGTACCGATCTCTTATTGTACAGAACACAAAGGGATTTAAGTTTTAAAATTCCGCGCACCAAAAACCGATTGTCACGATTTCTCTTACAGCGGGCAAAAAAATACTACATTTTCTGATATTCGAATATAAATTTCTGATTTACCGGGCGACCTGCAAAATTCGAGATTCAAGATTCTCTCTCAAATTGTCGCCGCGCGTGAAATTTTAAAAATATTCCCGTGAACGAAACGTATGTATTGTAAATAGAATATTTTGTATGGCATTGGCGTTGTATGATATGCATCTTACGTTTAAAATTGAGCACGCCGAAAAAGGTAAAGGCAACACGTTGAGCGTGCAGTTTTGAAGTTTCGTTAGTTAGTTTCCGTACTCTTCTGGCTATGACAGGAAATTTGAAGTCAATAAGGTTGCTGACATAAAGGCGTTAATTTTTCAGGGAGCTAAAGAAATTACTTTAAAAATTATTCTATCACCGCATAGTTTTTATACAAGGTCAAATTAAACTAGCTAGCAAAACTCTGCATAAGGGATGGGTATCGATATCTCTCCCACGTTAAAATAAAAACAAAAAATAAATGTTGTTTTTTTTTTGGCCGCATAGTGTTGTTACTTGAAGTTTTATAACTCATAAAACAGTAGTCAATGGATTGAAGCGTGATCTTGCGGAAAGCCATTATAAAATACAATAGATGTAGATATAATTATTTACTAACCTATTCCGCTTAACTATTCCTAAAGAGTCATAAATAACCCTGTAAGAAATCGACACGTGTTTCACCTCTCAACGAGGCATCCTCAGGATGGCGATTGACTTGTTGCGAATCCGAACGCGCCGTGTTGTCACTTTGTGTTTTATCTCTTTAAGTTAGATTTGTTCTAACTTAGAGAGATGTATTAATGATCTGAATTATTATAATTCTGTAAATACATATATGTTATAGTCGCGAATCATATTTTGATTAAGATACACCTTGACACTGATCTGCAAATTGCAAAAAATGCAAGAAAATTTGAATTTCGTTGGCTACAATACGGATGCGGAATCACCTTAACTCGTGATTATAATCAAATAAAACATCCTTCAATCTTCTTCTTCATCAAAACATTTAACAACCACATTAATAAACTAAAATCTTAGCTTCCACATTAATTAATTCACGTGAGTTCACTGTCGAGAATCGCCAGTAGCATCCAAAATGCGCCTGTTGCAACGCTGGCCTGTCACAATCGATCTTCGTCGAGTCGCGGTGAGATTTACGAGCGACATGATGCGTATTGCCCGTACATTTGACGTTAAAAGCTGACGGGCGCGAAGTGAGCCGGCGATGTATGTCTGGAATATAGTATCTGATTGATATTCCTTGTTTGTTATGAGTAGTTTTCGTGTGGGGTGATAAAGACTGCGCTCAAAACAAAGGTGGAGTCGGACAATGTACACACAGTTAATAATAGTCGATTAACTGAGTCACACACCTTTTAAAATAATTTTTGCTCATAACTTTAAAAGGGTGAGCTAAAACTACACTTTTGATTACATTAACATTAATTTAAAGCGCAAAATACGAAAACCATGTTCTAAAAATTGCACTCCATTAATAAAATTAGCCTACATTTCCAATATAAAGGCACTAATTCAATATAATTTTAATACATAATCGTTATGATCATAAAAATAATCGTTATTTGATTCAAAATTATAGCAGATCAATAATAATGACGGGTTCCAGGACTCAAGGGTACAAATTATGTTAATTTCTGGACCCGAGGCGGTGTATGTTATCAAAAAAGTTTTACCGATTAGGCTAAAAAGTTTTCAAGCCTTAACTAAGAAACGTTGTGATGTTAAAGAATTCATGCGAATTTTAAGTTCAAGTAAAATTAAATGGGGAAGTAGAATGTCTAAATTAAAAGAGTAACTTTCTTGTAAGACTGAGTGAAATATGGCTACAAGCCATAATTATACGAGCTAAGATAGTCAAACTCAAACTCAAAGCATTTATTTCAATTAAACCATTACAGGCACTTTTGAATTGTCAAGGAATCGGTCAGTCAAAAATATGAAGATAGTTGCCCATTCCAAAGCGTAGTAGGTATACCTATGGAGAAGAACGGGCAAGAAACTCCACGGACACTCTTTTAAATAAAATAAATTGTTACAAAGTATTGGTTACATCATTCATGTTGAAATTATACATGTGAGAACAATGTAGAAAGACGTGCACGTTAGAAGCGTCCGTAATACAAAGATAAAACAAAGAACAATTCAAAAATTAAAATCAGCCATGGCCGCTAAGAGTTGACCAGTCCCAACTGACGGCGCCCGTTCACGAACATGACTTTAATTTCATTTAATTATGGCTATATAATTTGTCTAATACCATAGGCTGGAACAAAAATAATTGATAGATTAGCAGTCCACAGCAATTGTCATAACAACTCCACACTCACATACTGCACCCACACCTTATTTCGTTTGATTATTATTCTTTAGCTGTTTTAAGCATTGACCAATACAAGTTAAGTTCCTATTTTGTTTCACACAGTTTAAGTTTTGTATTTTTTTAAACAACTAAGTTATAGGCGTTATCTTTGATCTAATTTCAAATTAGTTATGTATTAATACTCAGGTGCCCAAGATACAGGCACGGCCTATTTTGGGGACCACTGCATATAACAAAATTAAGGTCACCGACAGTTAAAGACAGAATAGGGATGTGCCTGGATAAAAAAAAAATACTAATTATTCTGTCAGTCAGATAATAAAAAATAAAAAACACTTATTTTTTTGCTATATCATATTAATAAAAAAATACTTAGATAAAACGTATTTTACGTTGGGGAGTGGGGGTTTTTACGTCACAAATAAGTTTAAAATCTACTTACTCGTTACGACATGGCACATTTTAACTCAATGTATCGTCGTTATCTTTAGATTACGTAAAAAAATAAAAAATACGTGTCCAATATTTTTTAATTATCTCCACAAAAAAAATAAGTCGTCATTCCTATTATTAACTAGGTAGTAATATTGTAACAAAGTTAAAATAAAAAAGTATCTCTATAGACTGTCGATTTTTAACCACCATGACAGTGAACTAACCCTAACTGTGGGCACTTTATATAAACTGTAAACTTTTTTCACCGGACTTCATATTTTAATGTGTCGCCAAGCGTGAACGGTGCAGCTAAAATTATGTGTTAATTTGTTTACACGCTACAGTTTGACGTGTCACCGTAAATTATGGCCACATTCTGTTTTTGTAGAGTATAATTTCACGCTATTTTCTCTCTCAGTGTGAGCAGAACTTTATATGACACCTACTTTATGTTAGTTGATAGTGGTAAAAATTTTCAACAAGATAGAGTTAATTTTAATTGAAAGCTTAGGAAATTCCATAAATATGGTTGTTAAAGTGAATTTAACAAGGAACTTCTTATATTCAGCGACCCTAAACCTAGCTTAGGAAAACACTACCGTAGGAATCGGTCATTAAGAAACAGTAGTCATCATAAGATATCTTAGTAATTCATTTTTTTTTTTGATCTGGACAATTCCCTTTTCGTGTTTAATTTCTCTGCCGGCCCGTTGCTTGAACCAAAAATTTTAGAAGCAAGTGCTCTCGAATTTACTGCTGCCAATTTTCATTCGGGAAATTTTAATTTGGCAAGTTTTCATTTCTTGTACACATTAATACAATGTTTGGCTATTCAAACAATGCAACACTCGTAACACGAACAATATAGTTATTCAATATTGTAAGGTAGGGCACACAATAGTTGCTCGCCCCGGGACATTTTGTATAACATTTGTAACTGGGGCGTTGTAGCCACAAGTTTCTTTATAGCTAGTTTGTCTGTTTGATGTTGAAATGTTACATTTTGTTTGGAAAGGTGCCGGTTTTTTTTTTAACGTACTCTGCGTGTTAAAAACGTTGAGTGGTATCTATTTATTGGATGAGTACCTTGGACCGTCTGCCCCGCGAAAAATCTTGCCGAGTAGCAATTTTTTTTAGCATAGTTGCGCATGAACTTTTCTCTAATATCTCTTGCCGAAGCAATAGAAGAAGAGTCATGGATGGTTTTGTAATGTGTTGCAATGGCATGACATGAATGAACGAGCAAGCGAAGCGAGCGAATCGTCTCTGCTTAAAGTCTGGCAAAATTTGCTTTCGTGTGTCAGTTTGTTAGTACAGCTGGTCGATTCTGTAAAAATCTCACCGTGAAAACTTAGGTGAAGTGAGCTTAAAGTGAGATTCAGAATTCCCTAAAAATTTGTAGTACATTAATAATTGCAAAAAAGATTGGCTCACGAAGTCTACTTTTCGCAGAACTACAAGTTTTAAATCGTCACGTTAAATTCTTCATTGATCCAAATTCAAGTCCTCATTTTCCATCAAATTAAAGGCAAAAACTATATCATACTCATAAATAAAACAAACAATTGCCCATAGCCAAACCCTAAGCACTAACTCAAAACGTTAATTTCCTAAACAGCTCACAGCCCCACACTATTAATACATGCATACACGAATCCTTGCATCCCACATCCCACAGAACACTGTACCACACAATATAGATCATCATAAGGATGGTACGGGTACAAACAAGTTATTACCCATCGCTTATGGGACATAATTCAACGGATCGCCCCGTCGCGACCGTCAGCACCACCCATTAGTTTTTTCATCTATTTTAAAACGCTCTTCACTGTAGATACTTTTTTCTTTTTGTGTTCCCATAATTGTGTACATGGATAGCTTTTATGAGCTTTTTAGTTTCTATCTACGTGTAAATTATTTTAAGCTGTTGTGATGCAGCATCCTGTACAGTTTCATTGATTAAATCTTTAGTGATCTCTTCCATACTGATTGTTGATAAAATAATATTCTCGCCGAGAATAAAAAAAAATAACCCATTGATGACAGTTGCTTTGGTTTCGTAATAACATGCCCCTGAGCATGAGTTTGATCTCTAATACCTACGAGATTTATTTCTCTGTTTGAATTTATAAGATTTTCAACTAAATTCTCTCATTACAAAACTGAGATGTATGACAAAATTTTTGACTGTGTCAATATGTAAGAAAGAAAGAATAACGTTTATTTGGACACAGTTTGTGAAACACAAAATACAAATAACAAAATGAAAAAGTGAAATAAATATTTTAACAACAATAGTGTTGTTTCACGACTGCGCCAAAAGGTTGATTTCAGCATAAATGCCAGACAGATGCTGTCTGACGCTGACGCTATGTGACTAACAGAATGCAAAGAATCGAGAATATGCTCTCATTTCATAATTTTTATCTTCTTTTTCTGTAGTTATTATAACCTGCCACACATTTATAATGAGGCGGTCATAACAAATCACGTTATTTCCGTGTTGATTATTTTCGAAATTTAAATTTACTGTCAACGCAGTCGGATGTCTATAGAGTGGAAATTAATGCTCCTGCGCCGCGTTAAAAAATATTAAATTATTAGTTTCGGATGACGGTTATGATGTTTTACGTCAGTTCAGTGATGCTTGGAGTTTTTGTTTGTAAATCAAAATTAGATGAGATAATTATTATAATAAATTAGGTGTGATGTTTGTGTAATAAGAAGTTGACTTTTCTGTAGGGATTTTATTCTCATCGATGAAGAATTTTTATAATCTTCATGAAAAAAAAAATATATAATTGAATCAGCTGGATAGTAAATAAATTAGATCACAAACCCCTCTGTTCACAATTGGAATTGAACTAATATCAAAAACATGCGGTTATGGTTGAAACAATACAAAATTTACGATTCCGATAAATGTATAAAAAATGTGCGATTTAAAAATTTAATCGCTATCCGAATAAAAATCAAAGAGAATGGGTAAAAAAGCCGTATAAAAAATAGGTAGGCTTAACCCTTCAACTGGCGGGGCGGGTCGAAACGACACAGGTAATTAGTGAACTGGTTGCGACAATTTGTCACGACTATACACGTACATGTAGGTTGCTTTTTTGTTGTTTTTCCGCTGTTGTTATTTTGGTGGGTCTATTATTTGTGTTTATATTGAGAGTTACGTGTTATGCGGTTATCAGTAGAGTGTATTTTACTTGTTAGTTAAAAAAATTCTGACATTCAGGAGAGTAGTTTGGATAGTCCGACTTTGATTTCACTCTTAGATCTCTTAGGGTATAATCATCATGAAATCTTATGTTTTATAAATAACTAAATTATTGGTAAAATTAAATATGTCTCATATTGTATTGTAGGTTACATACATGTATGCTCTTCTACCTTTACGTATTTTTCTCCATTAAGTTTTGTGTGTGTATTTCTGTTGTTATGTGATGTTATAAATAAATAAAATAAAAAACATTTGCTTTTAGATGACAGCAGGTATTGTAACACAGGGCAGCATAAATGAGGAATTGTACACATTCCGTTTTGAAAATAACTAGCACAGTTTCCATTTAAAAATAGAAATATATCTAGCATCAAATAAAAACACTTTTAAAGCTAAAAAAGCGTTTTACACACCCAAGAAGAAATATTAAAGTAAAACTGCTATTGCACGGTTTTATTCCATTCTTAGCCGAGAAGAGAAAACTCCAATTTTGTCTCTCATTTTGTATTCGCTTTGGACTCAAATCATATTTTAGTTGTCGCCAACAGGGAGCGGGGACGCGGAGATTAATATTTTTATAGCAAATATAGCCGTATTGTGAGGTTAAATTGTAATAAATATTGTATATTTTGTGCTTATAATTGGAATATATAAGGAAAAGGGTTGATGTAGGCTTACAATGGAAATCTGAAAGCGAATGTTATGTTGAAAATAAACAGAAGTTTATTGAAAATTAAAGTACACCGCGTGCCATTAGTATACTGTAACCTCTATCTAATCGTTTACTGAAGGAAGTAAATATTAAAAAAAAAAAAAAAAACCTATTTGAGTCACCACATCACACCATACTTAATAAATGTATCGATAACTTTTTACTGAAATATTATTACAACATTTTGGAAAAAATTACATACATAATCGCCCCTCTAGCAAGATTGCGAACGCCCCAGCAGTGACAGGTTAGTTCAGTCCCCGATAAGCATTTAGCAACACTTCCTTCACCTGACATTTGCACCTTGCGTCGATGGAGGCAACATATTCGACTTTATTTTTCATTTCCGCGTTTATGTTGATAAAAAATGTATTGTAGTTAAGCTACAGTTTACATGTAACTGAGTTTATTTTGCCGTAAAAGAATAATAATATTTTCAAACAGTATTGTTTGCTTTGAGATTTCTGTAGTGTTAGGCATGAAAGTAAATTAGCATACGACAATAAGTCGTTGAAATGCATAGGTACTAATTAGAAATAAAATATTCATAATAAAATGTTACAAAAATAAATGTCAATATTCGTTACATTAACCAGAAAATTAGATGCAACTTTCCACTTGAAAGGAGCAAAAAATTATATTTTGTACTCGAGTCGCTAGCATTTCACGGCTTGCATTGTTACCCAGTTGAAAAATATTAATATTTTGTACCTCCTTGCTCCTTTTTGTGGGCCGACTTGACCTGTGATGTCTTGAATAGATAATATGAATGTTGCATTGTTCTTCACAAGACCATGCGTCTCAGGGCACGGGGGTTTGAACACCTATTGTTTACTTTTTTGTGAAGAGTGTAAAGGTTGATTTTAATAACGATATGTTTGAGGATTAAGTTAGGATGGGTCGTCCTTAACGAGGTCTATTTAGATAAACTCGCAAGTATTTTCCATTACCATCAATAGACAGCTTTTATCCATTAAATAGGTGTTCAATGTAATTTTGTAATGTATTGTGCTTGTGCTAAACTTGGTCCCAAGAGATATCAAGATATCGCTTAAACTTCGGTTCTCCCCCGCCAAAACAAATGTAACGATAATAAGTAAGTGTGACAAAATATCGAAACACTCAAAAAAGTATCTGAAGCCGCGGGCAGAACGTGCCATATCACGGAAACTGATAGCAAACTCCATATCAGCAAGGAAAGTTATTAAAGCGTCTACCAATATTTTATACGAGCGAAATCACCGTCTCTAAGGGTCGATGGGAAAGTTTCTAAGTAATGAAACTTACGGGGGCAGAGTGGGTGCGGGAACGCAGCATTATTGTAAGTTTGTCCTACGAGAAAATTGTTAAGACAAATTAATTTGCATTCAAGAAACGGTAGATTCGCTGATCATGTAATGTTTTGCAAAGAAAAAACGGATTAAGTTTGTAAATGTCACAAGATATTTATGATGAATATGTTCGAAAGCAAATTCTTCTTGTGTTCTTGACACTGAAAACTCGTGTCAATTTCATTCATACTGTTAATAACTTGTGCTAGGTACCTCTGTGAGATTGTCAAGGCGATGCTGGCCTTCTTTGAGGAGCTGGGGTGGATCGATTGATTGATTTTCCCACCCGTACGCTTGGACGTGGAGTTGCGGACACCAACTCATCTTACTACTAACTACTTGTGCTTTCCTTAAAACCATATTAAGTTAGTTCTAATTACCAGTCAATAGGATGACGATCGAACCGCTAATAAAGTTCCACCGTGTGTTTCCAATCTAAGGACGATTCGTCTCAAACTTTACGAGGGTAGAACAATAAATCAATATGTCGAATAATTGCTCCTCATCGCAGCTCCGGAAAGTCGGAATCAAAAGTTACTAATCACCCGGTCTTTATTAATAAGGCGTGGAAGAAAATATATTCAGTGAGTCGAAAGTTTTCCACGGAGTTTTAAGAGTTCCGGTCTTTGGGACCGAACGCGAAATTTACGGGTTAGACGGTGCGGCGCGTTTTCGATTTGTTAGTTAGAATTTAATGTTTAATAAATATTTTGTTCCGTTTCGAGTGATTGAATGGACTGATTCTTTGAGGGGTTCGTAATGATGCAATGTTTGTTTCAATTTGGGTAATTAATTGTTTTTGCTTTAAATAGGTTATATGATTACTAGTGTTCGACCGAAAATGGATTTACGAAAAAGAAGCTTCGGCTTTAGACTTATTTTCGGCCGAAAACGAAAATGATTTATATTTTGACACTGAAAATATCTTGTTTGTTTTTTTACACCTAGAAAGAGCAATTAAAGACATAAAACATGGTAATTCCATTTGAGGAGACAAAATTTATCTTACCTGATATTGCCGAGCATTACGAAGAAGGCCGAATGGCGCGCGACAATTCACGAACTTCTGATTTTCGGCTTGGCTTCGGCTGGTTTATGACCGAAGACGAAAATAGGGCCGAATCATAATTTTTTGGCCAAAATTGGCCGGAAACGAAGCTTCGGTCGGTCACTAGTAATAAAATTATAATGAATCATATCTAATAAGTATTTATGTTTAGGTTTCAATGTATCCACAACTCTTTTAATGAGTATAATTTCCGGGATGGTCTTCTCATTTTCATTGTATGTACGTCTCTAGCCAGGTGTTAACAACGACGGCCAACACGGAAATTTAATTCACTCAAATGATTCAAGCATTGCATTGAGAGATTTATTCGTGCATTAATATTACAGTGCATTTATCAAGCGCTTGGTACGAAAACAACAACAAATCAGAGGGTTAAATAATAATAGTGCATGCGAAACAATACAACGTAGACTGCGCAAGAGTGTTTAATATTTAATAACGTGGTTCCGTATATTGCGACAGGTACTTAATATTCTGACTGCCTCATTGGTCTAGTGGTCGGTAGCACTACTGCTGAGCATGAGGACCTGGGTTCGATTCCCAGGTCGGGAAAAGTGTTATTGGGTTTTTCTGTCTGGAATTGCTCAGTAGCACCCCGGAGTCTGGACTTGTGCCCGGTTGATGGCAATAGGCTCGCCCCCTATTACATGGGACTTAAACATAACTGGCAAAATGTGGGTGTACTATAGGTACACCTCTGCCCAGCCCTTCGGGGAAACGAGGCGTGATATTATGTTTTGTTCTCATGACATCGATGATGGCTAACCGATAAAAAAAAACCATTTCAATATAACAACCTTACACAATTCATGTAAGTTACAAATAAGCAGTAAATGTAGGTAATTTTTTTGTTTGGTATATATCAGTAGGTACTTATCATAGTTGTCTAAACGAAACTGATTCACTCTGTTCCCCATACTAGTATAAACTGTATTACGTTGGAACAGTTTTCCTTGCTCTCTGTAAATGTACTTAGCAGACTTGTGACAAAATAATTATTTTCGTAGCAAAAAAGAAATTTAATTTAACTCTATAAATACTACTAAAAGAAGGGCGGTGAAAGGGGCGTTTTGGGGGACTGTCTTATGTAATTTTGACGTTCGAAAAGTGCGGATTCTCAGCCTTTTGAATAAATGACTTTATTTTGATTTTGGACTGCTTTACACACGCTTTGCCACGGGGCAATCAAAATTAAGTGTACAATAGAGTACCTATAATATTGTATAATTCACTAATTGCTTGTTTACAATCGAAGTTATCGTCAAATCTGGGTTCCTACCTATGAAATTGGCGTTTTTTTTCTCACAATTAGAGAACCTTGTCACTTGTATGATTTAAAATATTCATCAATTGCTTGGGTATTATATCGAATAATGACCATCATAGACAACTACCAATAGTAGAAACAAACCTTATTACTTATAGTTTTCTAAACATAAAAAATACTTTAAAAATGACTCCTCATTTTGTTAGCAGAAATGACCACTATTTGTTTTAACTTAGCCAAAACTTATTTTTGCCACTTAATCTAAGTGGCATATTACGTTATCTTAGTTTAAAAAAATTAGTGCATAAAAGTTTTAAAACATTAGTGTTCATGGTAGTTATATAAATTAAAAAAAATGTTAGTATGAAAAATGCAACTTCTTTAAAATTCTCCATGCAAAACGCTGATTTCATAGGTCCACCTAATACTATATAATATAATATATAATAATATTATAAAGAGGTAAAATTTGTTTGTTTGTAAGTTTTTATCTATGGGGTAATCTTCAGAACTACCAGTCCGATTTGGATTTTTTGCACGACATATAATGCGAAGCATTACAGAGTGCTTTGCGATCGAAAAATTAGTTTAACCTCCTTTCTGCAACTGTTTTTATTGTTACACTCCTGCTAGTACACAGAACCTACTTAATTTATATACCATTGTATAGATAATTTAATGGAGATTAATTCTGTACTTTTCATAAATTTATTTAATTCAGCTGAAATGAACAAAACATCAAAATAGTTTTAAATTTTTTCCCGCCCATCAAGTATGAAACCTGAAAACTTTGTAGCTTGCGAAAAAATAAATTAATTGAGTAAATTTTTTTTATAGATTCGTTTTAGCCTTAGGAGGAACTTTATTGAAAATGGCTCTTTTATTCAAAGTCGTTTAATTATAATGAATAAAAAACTAACTAATATAATATGTACATATCTTTATATATTTCCAACTTCGACCCTCTTCCGTTGCCTAGCAACCAACAAAGCAAACCTAAATAGTCTTTGACAGAACGTTAAGATTGCGATATGAGAAATTTTACCCATATTTATGTTCAATTATGCATGTTTTTTAATTATGCACTTTTCCATTGAATTTTCCAAATATTTATTTTTGCGTTTGATAGCCCAATTTTTGAGGTTCTGTAACATCACGCTACAACCCTTAGGAGCCGAGCAAACACGAAGTAATAGCACAGGCAGCCGATGCATGGGAGACGACGCGGTGGGTCGGGGCCGAAATTAATAAAAAAGATAATAAAAGTCTTCCAATTAAAAAAACCACTTGTCTTAAGGAATCACAAGAGCGTCAACACGTACATAGTTTCAGTACCGCGTCAGACTAGACTAATAAAACAATCCTTTAAGCTTTCATAGTTTCAGTTTAAATCTTATAAAAGTCTAAGTTACGGGCTGCAGACTTCATCCCCTTTATCGAGAATTTATTTGATACGCTTTAGTTAATTTGAACTACTTAAACACTTTGAGAGGAACAGAATCATAAGTTTTAACTATGTGAGTAGTAGTTTTATGTGTCTAGGTTAGACACCTTGTGTTAATATTACAGCAATATCGTTTAGCTAATATTGGATAATTTTATCTATACATATAATAAAATAATAAGGAAGCCGAAACTGTTCATTGAATATTTTTCAAAAAAAAGTAATTGCTACGAGGCGTGGGAACGACTCTCATGCCGAAAATATTGTTTTTAGAATGTTTGTCCGTTTGTCTGCATGTATGTTCCGAATTGGCGCAAAAACGGCTGAATGGATTTGGATTAAATTTGGCACACGTATAGTTTATAACCTGTATTAACACATAGGGTAAGACTTATTTTATTTTCTTCACGAGTGACGTATTTATGTTTAAAGCATGTTTATAATTGATAATTATCCTTCAAATTATGGGAGCAGGAAACTTTTTCTTAGTTTGAGTAGTATTTCTCCTTTTTGGAAGAGCTCAATGAAAAACTGACGGAAAACGGCAGATGGTCAGGCTATAATAATCCAAACGAATTTGGCAAGCTTTTATACACTACAGAACCCTAAAAGCGACAATCACGAGCACGGTGGTCCATAAGTCCAACAGCAACAATTCATATCATTGGCTCATTTCGTATGTACTCGCAAACAATCGTGCGAGCAATTTGTTCGTCCATTCTTTCGACGTCGAATTACTATGTACGTGAGTGTGTTGCTAAGCTGTGAACGGGTTATGAAGACATGTGCTGTTGACAGCTAGGCGTGAGGGGTCGAAAAGACCGAGCCGTGGCGGTTAGAGTATTAACACGAGTGTAGGTCTTATTTTTGGTTTGGTGTTTATTTTTTTGTTACTGGGGGGTAAACAAGCAAGACAGTGGTAGATATTTGCAATGACAGAGCCATCACAGATGAGTTGCCTTCCCAGATACAAAGCTGAAATGTCTCGTGAAATATTTGGTTTATCAGAAGGCAAAGATTCAAAGTTTTCTAATGTTTAAAAAAGAAGTGATAACGAGTAAATTATGTTTATTCGGAAACAAATTGCTTAAATTTTAATAGAAGTATCAATTTATATCGATACCTATTTAACGTCTGTCACTTGTTATTTACGAAAATATGATTTAGGTATGGTGGTAAAAGTTAAAAAAGCAAAGATTTAAATCGTAGATTTGCCCTCACCGTACTAAGCCCCTTAAAACGTGTCCACACTGAGAAGAGTGACCTCGCTCAATAATAATGGCGTTTCCATGACAATCAAGTCAAGTTTCTGCGATATTGTGTGTCAGAGGTGTCAAAACGAAACAGATAGGCGACCATCTTTTGACACGGCAGGGCCAATCTACGATTGAAATCTTTGCAAAAAAGTTGAATTGTTTTTCATGATTTTAAAAGTACATAGAAATACAGTAAAGCTTTGTGCAGACCAGCGCGACTTGTCGCGCGACGCGACACCGGTTATTGTTATACCGTCAAGTTTTCTTAGAAATTGTATTGTTCGAGTCGCGTCGCGGCGTCGCGTCGCGCTGGTCTGCACGAAGCTTAAAGTTGTGACAAACATCAAAATATTTTTTTATTTTGTGATGGTCTTTTAAAGATCGACGAAATACAGATCTACCCTGACTTTTATAGTATTCCTACTTATTCATATTATTAGTATTCTATCTAGCGAATGTGACTAAACCAAACCTTTCCCATTTTCACGAATTCTAAGCTATACAGACGGTTTAGAGTAAAATATAAAAAGTCTAGTGTTCGTTACACGGTAGTCGAGCAAAAAAAATGCAGCATTTTTTTATGCGTGCTCGGGTCTCAGGCCTTTCAGCCCAGCCTTTAGAGCCGTAAGCATACGAGTATCTATTCAGTGCTGCCAACGTTAGCGCTAGGTTGCAAGTTCGTTTTTTAAATTTTTCGACTATTCAAATGCAGAATTCTGGAATGCGTTCCTTTTTCGCGCGAAACATGTTGTCATGATTTACTTTTGTTTTTTAACGAAGTCGGTAGTTAAGGGCGTAGAAGAAGGCAGTGTGTAATTTTCTTTTTTATTTCACAAAAAAATACGGAAAGTCTGCGTAAGTTTTAACGCAAACTTTTAAGAGAGGAGTTGGACAAGGTTTGTTGCCACTTACTTATTTTTAAGCTTAGTGCAATTTTTCACACTGTAAGAACGTTTACGATGTGGGAAATAACGGGTACTAAAATGAAACAAGAACTTATTACTCTGCACTTAAGTATTTTGTATTTTATACTTTCTTTCAAACCGGGATCTAACAAATCCTCTCAGAGGAAGCTTATTAGAACATCATCAGGCACAAAGACGAATGGATGCGTTTCTCCTTTTCAAATGAATCGACTGTGCAGCTCTTGAAGCGTCTCCGTAGTGATGACGACTTCAAACGTGCCTCAGTGTTGTACTCAAACACGACCGACATGTACCTAATACTTTGTGCTATAACTCATAGTGGTAAATTATTGTGCTTCCTTGAGAAGTTTGACCTAAGGTATTTTTATAAATTAATTAGGTATAAGTACATATTATTATTTTCATTCCCCATATTATATCAATAAAAAAATAAAAGCTTGAAAAAAAAATGATTGCGGCAATTTGTTTAATTTGATTGTTTGTTTGTTTTCATGTAAATTGTCTTTGGTCCCTGGCCCTGACATAAAGCTGTCAAGCAATAGATAAAATTGTCAAACTTCTACTGCTTGAATACGAGGCTTTTGGCTACTTTGGATGTGTGTATTTTATATCATTATTTTTTGTAATTTTTTGTGCAGAATATACAATTTTTCTTTCTTTTCTTTTTAAGTATAGATATAGGTAAGGGATATTTTACAATACGTTTTGCTAAAGCATTTTTTTGCCTCCATTTGTGTCAAGGATCACTGGCAACGTACAGGCAACTGAAGGAACACGGGTGGGTTTTAGTCAGTAAGAGTCTGACACGCCCTCCCGCTCCGCCCAGAGCGGGATAAGTCATTAGCTAAATTCTCATAAAAAAAAAAAGGATCCTGGCGTTTTCCTAATAACAATAATTTTATTATTGAAACGTTATTTATGTAGAGCCGAGAATTGTTAGGTGTCGTTGGTAGCCGATCACAGTATCACCGGTTTGAAGATTCTGCCTGTATCATTGCCAAACCCAGGTTAACAATTTAGGAAAATAACTTTTCATGACGTTTTTTGTTGGCTTTTTTGTTGTAGTTGGTTTTCAGTATTTAACTTTTTTTTTACATGGTTCTTTTAAGAATCCTTATTATGTAACATACTCTTGCCTGAAAAAGCTTGCAAACTGTTGAAAGTTCCAACAAAATGCATACTTTGTCTGGATAGCATTTGTTTGAATCCTCATTCAGCACTCAGACGCGTCTCGGATGTTCTCAGTGGTGGCGACATTGCAAACTCTTGACGTCATCTGAAACAATCAGGATTTGAATGAACGAACCAAACGTTTACTACTGTCTTAAGGTGCTGATAGACTTGAGCATTCACTTGTAACAGAACATCGAGCATTCGCCGTTTTTAAATTTATCGAACTGATCAACGAACAGAGCCAAACATAGAGCCAAACATCGCTACGAACATTTTCGCGATCATTCTAGCGAACGCTTTAAGGCTCGTGCAGACCAGCGCGACGCGACGTCGCAACGCGACTCGAACAATACAACTTCTAAGAAAACTTCACGGTATAACAATAACCGGTGTCGCGTCACGCTGTCGCTTCGCGCTGTCGCGTCGCGCTGTCGCTTCGCGCTGTCGCGTCGCGCTAGTCTGCACGAAGCTTGAGTCAATGCTCTAGGTATAGAGGGATGGTGACGAAACAATGACAGAATAGCTCGGCTTGGCAAAAAGCTCGAAGCACATTTACTGTCTTTTCGCTAAAATGCTCGCTAGAACGCTCGCTAGAATGCTCGCTAAAAGACTCCCGTTTATTTTTCTGTAATGTAACATTCGCTTTCTGCTATAACATTTGCATTCACTTGTAATGAGCATTCTCTCATTACCAGTGAATGCTCAAGACTATCAGCAACGTAAAGACTTGAGCATTCACTCAGTGACAAGTAGAAGTCGTAGTAAGAACGCGGCGAGCATTTAGCAAAATAGGTATTACCTATAGCTTTCGGAAAAGTGTTACCATAAAAAAAATGGAAATTGTGACTTACTTAAATCTATATTTTATTGATGAAAGACTAAATAAGTATGGCTATAAAAAAAGTGCCAGCTTGATAGTTATAATCAGGTATAATATTGACAGCATGTCAATTTTTTACGTCATAGCATCGGAAGGCCAGCTAGGAAGTAACACTTCTCGGTAACGTTACGTAGGTACCTTATACGTCCGTCCGTTATCGTGCTAGGGGTACACCATATAGCTGTGCCAATTTAAGTTGGAACAGCAAATAATTAATTAATCAAAATAGAACCTAAATAAATAAAAAAAAAGAACTAACAAAACCCGCGTACCCACTCGCGACAATCCTTTCGCCAACGTGAACGTTCGAAAATTTAAAATTTAATTAAGGCGCGGCTCCTACAGTCGGTTGCGCGCGTTAATCTCGTAAAGGCGGGGACACACGCGCACACCGCTTACAAAGCAATTTTTAATTGCGCCCCAGGCCGGAAAGCGCCGTGTCTTTGACATTTACGATTGATTAAAAAGAAAATGCCGGGACGTAGACTTTGCATTCTGTCTTTGGGTTTAAAATGTCCTTGCGGATGATTTACTTTTTTCGGTTGTACTAGTAGCCGTGCCAGTATTACATGCTCAGTGGATTTCTGTTTCGAAGTCACATGTGTGTTAACATCCTACAAATTATTTGATGCATTGATCAACAAATCATTTGTAGGATGCCTTTTGTAATGCTGAAGATTTATTTTTATTTTAACAAAAAAGTCCGCGGCTCCTACCGTTTTTAATTCCTTGTTTTCGGACGGCCGATTCAATCGATTTTTTTTCGATTTCGATTGATTCTCGATTTCTCCACAAAAAAATATAGAACTTGGCGTTTAGCGATTTTTTTATGATAGTAATACATGGGATTACGTGATTATGTTCATTTAGTATGTAATCAGGTAAGCCGATAGTGCATGATAAGTAAATAAACACAACATTAATTACTGCCCGTAAAAAATGTAATTGGATTTCCGTTTGTTTTGTTTTGTTGGAGCTGTAATTGCGAGACCCATGTTTAATTGTTCAGGAATTGACATTTATGAAGAGGCTGTTAAATAATATCTGTTAGCATTCAAAAGTCTCCGCTAGTGGCGATTCTAATATCCTCGACGTTCAAACCGCTACAACCGTGCAGAACGGCTAATTTTGAATCATGGCATGAGCGAGCTATCGAATCAATCTGGCTAGCTTTTTCCCAACTATATTGAGGCCAGCTTCCAGTCTTATCGGATGCAGCTGAAAACCAGTATTTTACATGGTGCGACTGCCTATCTTACCGCCACAAACCAGTAACTAGTAATACGATACACCTTGGTAAGACTAGTTGTCAGACTTTCGAGATTCTGACGACCCGTAACGACTGTCAAAGATCCACGAATGACAGCCGGGACCAACGGCATAACGTGCTTTCCGAGCCACGGAGGAGTTCCGGTATGCAAAGATGGTCACCCATCCACATACTTACCCTGGCAAGCATAGCTTAACCTGATCGATCGACCGTGCGGCTGTTATTACTTAGCCACGAGCTCCTCCGAGCTATCCAATAAGAGAAATTCTTTGGTACATTACATATACCTGTTAGCAAGAAAATAAATTAAAGTAAATTCTCTATCTACATTATTCCAACCGAATATATTCCGACGAATAAAGACCGAGTCACAATAAAATTACGACCAGTTGAACAAAATAAAAAATAAAACCTAATTAGGCAACGGAACTACACTGGATGGCTAGAATGTGGGTCAAGAGCCACCACAAGTCTGCTTTCACAACTAAAAGTGTTGTTTTTTAACGTAATTAGTGTTGCTACCCCAACTACTACCAACCCCGTGTTCTCTCAAAACGCAATACATAGCCAATGTAACCTGAACCTCCATACAACTATCATTGCTGCTGCGAAAAGGTCTATACACATTGGTAGATAGTTCTTTAACTTTACCATTCCGCTTTGAAGTTAATAAGTATGGGTTTATTGAGTGAAAACCTCAGATTGTTCTACTTGAATTAAATATTTCAGCTGGTAAATACGGTATCGATGTAACATTATGGTGGATTTACTGGTAAATGGACCGTATTATCTGTAGGATCCAAAGTTAAAACTTTGGATCCTACAGATAATACGGTTAACCGAATAACGTAAAGCGAATAACCCGTTATAAATCTTTTAATAATACGTAATAAAGCTCTAAACTTGTATTGTTGGACATTGACAATGGTTTAGGTGACACCAAAACAGAAGGTCTTCAATCCATTATTCATTTATTTATTTATATTAAGCGCACCAACAGTACAGTTACTTACAACTCAAGTAAAAAACTAGATATGAAATGTTTTGATATAACAATGTAATAAACTTTTAAAATTGTTTATAATCGGAGAACAACTGAAATTATGTAACAAAGACTCATAGAAGCGTTCATTCAGGAGTTTGTACTCTTCACAGCAGTCTCTTCAGAACTCGACAAAGGAACCAGACAAACTAAAACTCCTTCCAAAGACTAAACAATGTAAAATTCAAATAGGTCCAAGGCCCGAAAAACGAAACAGCTTCTATCGTGGCGTGTAAAATTATAAAGTCGGCAGGTCTAAGTTAGGGAGTGCAGAGCGACAGATGGTCCGGGTGGCGAATTAAACGGGCCCCAAGGGAACGACGCGAAGAAAGACAAACACGCGAAGTTGGCTTCAGTGTTGTTGAGATTATTAAATTTCCCCCGCTATAAACTTTGAATAAACTGAATGTGAAATTTTTGGACCGTAGAACTTATCTCGATGTTCGGAATAGCTAATGTCCAGAACTCCAGATATTTCTGAAACTGTATAACGGATGAGAAGATAAATATTGGCTGAGATTGACAATGGTTACTTTCGGAGGAGGTCAAATGAAAGTGGTTCTCCGAACTGACGAAGAAATAGACGCACGAACAATTTTTGAGGGACGAAGTAACAGATTGATAAATGGTTTATTTTATCTAGACAATAGTTATGTAGTATCTACGTACACTGAGCACGGAATCGCCGCACTAGCAGCGATTAAACATACTAGGTAATAATATTCGCAATAATTGCTGAGCGCAACTTAGGCTGTCACTATTGCTACAGGCCGTCAGTTTCTGCGAGTGACGTCCACTGACACGTTTGATTTGTATGAAAGTGTTGACAATACCGTCCCCAGTAGCGGCCACTGAGGTGCCTCCGTGCCTCATGTGTATCTAACCGGCGTTCGCAATTCATTTGCCAAACATGTAAACAAACACGGGTTTTCGGAAAAACTACTGTAATACCTACACATTATGTTCAGTTTGCGCTACAACTTCATATTTTTTATGACTTTTTCAACAGTACTAGTCGATCTAAAATCAACTTTATTTACACTTGCACACAGTTGATGTTTGTCTAACTGGATATTTCGTGTTTGTTTACATGTTTGGCAAATAAATTGCAAACGCAGATTACATATTATCTTTGAAAGTTCTTCTCAGTGAGGGTTGTTGAATATCTCGAGGTATTAGGTGAGAGCGTCTAGTTTCTAGTTGTGTTTTTACTATACAATTATTTATTATATTTACAGTATTTTGGTAATCTTAAATACTGATATTCAGCTGCATCTGGTTAGACTGGAAGCCGACCCCAACATATTTGGGAAAAGGTTAGGCAGATATTCACAGAATTTGATTGAAGTTTAATTTTGAAGCTCATTGATTGTTTCCAAAGCTTTAATGCGTCATATTATCCCATTGCGACAGTGAATGACATCCGAGTGCCAACAATAAGGCTGCATAGAAATATCTCGACCGATTGACGGTCCAAATTAGTCATGTATGCTTCGTGATATGAACGTCAAACTGCGACTGGATACTAAACATTATATCAAGAGAATTCGACTGAAGTTTAATTTCGAAGCTCATCGACGGCTCAAAGTTCGTTGGACTAAGAGACAAAGGGGAAAACATTTCCATTTAATGCTGAAATGCAGTAATAGAACATTTTCATGTTATGCCGAACCAATACCTAGTAAAATCGACCCATTATTTCGGCATATTTCATGACTACCAGTCTGAAACCTGGTTGAACTAATAGGTCCCTATTTTTTGTACTATAATTATGTCTATCACCTCTTTTACTAAAAAGATTTAAATTTATTCTTACGTGTATGATGGTTTCATAGATATATTGACAAGGTACCGGCATGATGTTAAATTCTTTCCAAAATAGTGGTTAAAACGTAGAGCACAACCCTTTTTAGAAACGTCAGATTATTTATTTATTTATTTAACACTTTAAGCACACAAATGTACGCGGCGGAATATTTGGCAGAGGCGGTGGATTATTTCCTACATATGTTTCATATGAAATTAAATCAAATGAGTTCAAGCCTTCATTCCTTAGACACGCTAAGGTGAATGAACCCTAACATCTTCTACACACTAAAAATAGCGTATCACCCATGGAAAGTCGTTTCCCAAGGGCTGAGCAACTCAGACGGTAGTAACTACATGTAGAACCTGAAACTACCCTCTTGCTAATGAACACACCGGTGTCTGAGAGCAAAACTGATATCTACTGGTTAGGAAAAATAAAATGAGATAAAGGGAAATAGGTGGAAAGTATGACAAAAAATAACTGCCTCTTCAATCAAGTCTTTAAATTAGTAGTCAGTAATTTGTGAGTTACCCATCTCACTTGGAGTAGTCCCTTCCGATGATATACTTGTAGATCGACACGAGACAGTCTCACTCATGAAGAAAGGAGAAAAGACAAAATGCGCTTTAAAAAAAGTTGTTGGATAAAGTTTTTCCAAACTCATCACAACAAAGCAAAACAGTACTTACCATCCTAATCCAAAAGAAGGAATACCTTCACAAACCTCACTTATCAAGTCTGTCCGTATAAAAGAAGTCTTGTTTAAGTAAGTTACTTAAACTGTGGCGGCCAAGTAGAGCAATTAAATTAGTAATACTATCCAGCGGTTGAGATAGTAAGATAATAATTAAATTACCGTCGATTTTACTGCGAAGGCGATTCTCCGCTGAGGAAGTTTCGTTTTATTAATGTAATTACTTTCTGTGTCAGCTGATTTTCTGGCAGAAGTACTGTCGAGTGAATTGTTGAGATCTGGAATCATAGAAATTGGATCGGTTGTGGGTTCTATTTAAGTAATTTTAAATATGGAGTATTTTAGTGTTTATACTACGAAATGCTTGTGATGATCATTCTTGATGTAAATAAAAATGTTTTTGAGAAACGCAACATTTAATGGATTCGTTTCAGCTATAGGAGGAACTCTATTGAAAATGGCTTTTTATTCAAAGTATTTTAAATATAATTAATAAAAAACTAACTAATATAATATCTATTTGCCTGATATATTCTAAGTTGGTGCAACCTTGAGACGCACACCGCACTTTGTATGCTTCATTATTTTAAAGTGTCTTGGCCAATAGTCATCACAATGTCTTTATTTTCTTCTTTATTTTATTTTTTTGTACATTGGCACCATAAAGCTATATTCATTTATGTATTTAGTTATTATTTAATCGTGTTTTTGTATTTTGTGCTATGTCTTTTGTGTGCACCAAATAAACGATATATCTATCTATCTTTATATTTCCAACTTCAACCCTCTTCCGTTGCCTAGCAACCAATAAAGCAAACCTAAATAGTCTTTGACAGTACGTAAAGATTGCGAGGTGAGAAATTTTTCCCATCGGTAAAATGTTTGAATGAGCGTTATGAGGCGTGCAGTTTTGGATTTTCCGAATATTTTCTTTTCTACACGAGAAGATTTCATAAAGACAGATTGGAAGGCTGCAGTAAGCAGTACCAATACATTAACGGCCATGTTTGTATAAGTACAGTAGACAGATTTGTAATTAGGTACCTACTAATAGGTCACCATCAATCAGTGCCATGTTACGGTTCAATCGATAATTGCGATTATTGGCTGTGTGGTTAACTGTTTATCTTAATTAACCTGTATCAAGCACGCTACACTGCAAGTGGAGCGGAAACGCCGTTGCCTCGCATCGCTGCAAGCCAGCAGTATTTACCACAAATTTCTCCATTTCCCCCGTTACATTTTCTACTAGTCTACTCTCATCCTGTTTTATTACGGGCATAAAAGCCTGCAGTTAAAGCATTCCAGAACCAAAACTCTTGAAATTTTTATTAGTACCGATCGGAATTCAACTGCGGATCAATGTCGGAATTTAAGTGCACAACATTAATTATTTGTTTACTTGCTGCATTTCTTCGTAAAATCAAGTACCTATGGTCTGTCAAAATCACTTTCACTTAACCAATTTAATATAAAACAAATATTATTAGGTCTACTTAATATTGCAAAAGTACAAAGTACAGAGACAAACTGCCGATTTAAGTTAGGCTAAATGTAAAACAAAAATAAAATCACACCATACATTTTTTTAAACCTACCGTCTCCATTCTATCACAATAGTTAAAAACGACTAACCAAATCAAATCTTTCACAGCGCAACTATGATAAAGCTAAAAACAAATTAACTCTACCGACTGAATCTAAGTTAATCTGAGTTTAAGCCCAGACCACTTGCTATATATCACTGTTTTAGACCTAACGTTTTAGTCGCTTCTAGGATTACCGCAGATAAGATGTTGCCTAAGTGGGGGTCTTAATAAGGATTCCACTGTTTTATTTCAACATTCATTTTAGTTTAATGTAATTGGACTACGTATAATTTCTTAAAACGGTAAAGTTTGCGTTGGTCGTTGAGTTTTTTAAGTGTTTGAAAAGGAGAAAGGTTTGAAAGAGATGGATTTATTTTTGCAGACAGGAAGTTTGCTAAGGTAACCGGGACTGGAGTGTAATGGGCCTGCTAGTATAATGGGATCACTACCTGTTTAATGGACATTTCGCAAAATTAGTTGAAGGAGCTCGTGGCTAAGTAATAACAGCCGCACGGGTTGATCCATTAGGTTAAGCTATGCTTGTCAGGGTTGGTTTGTGCATGGGTGACCTTAACATATCGAGACTCCTGCGTGCTTCGGAAACCACGTTAAGCCGTTGGTCCTGGCTGTCATTCGTGGATCATTAACAATCATTACGGGTCGGACAACCAGTCTTACCAAGGGGTATCGTATTACCCAGTTACTGGGTTGTGGAGGTCAGATAGGCAGTCGCTCCATGTAAACTACTGGTATTCAGCTGCATCAGGACTGGAAGCCGACCCTAATATAATTGGGAAAAGGCTAGGCAGATTGATTGAGATGAAGGCTTTACTTACAGACGACTTTATATTGTTTCTTTGCTATGGTGACGTAGAGCTTTTGGTCATCAATAAGCATTGACACTAACAAACGAAAAAAAAATCATATACCAAAGGAATATGTTCGAAGTTGTTTCTTGAGACTTTACATGTACAGTTTATCAAACAGTAGGTTTTGGCTTCGCAGCTGTTCCACTCCTGTAAGCCAAAAAATTAAAGCTCGGTATGTTCCAAGTGTTCTTGAGTGGAGACCGCGAATCGGCCAACGTAAGGTGGGACGCCCTCAGGCTAGGTGGAGCGACGATCTTCGCAAGGTGGCAGCTAGCAGCTGGATGAGAGTTGCCGAGAATCGAGCTAAATGGCGTGCAATTGGAGAGGCGTATGTCCTGCAGTGGACTGGTATAGGCTGGATGTTCCACGAAATCAGAAACTATAATTATGAATATGCTTAGAAAATAGAGCCCTTTAAATACCATCAGACCGAAACACACGTACACATAAACCCAAAATAACCGTCCCACCTAAACAAAACGAACTAATCACGCATCTAATCCACAACACAGTACACTTTAATATCTTAAACTACTAAGTATGAAAGTTCCATCCCCTTGGTCTCAGATTATCCAATGATAATGAGACGACCGGCCACTCTGTTTTCATTACTATAACGACTGGTTTTCCGACGTAATGGCCCATAAACATTGCCGCAAATAGAGTGGGAGGAAACCAAGTTCTGCAATAATCTTGCTTTACTTGTATGTATGGGATTATAATTGGATGCGACTAGATGGGGTTGTAGGCGTAGTCTGATGCGGATGCAACTTCTGTTCAAAAGATCAGTTTCATGTTAGAACAATAATGTAGTGAGATTTTGAAAAGAGTAGTTAGTTGAAACCAAATCTGTAAGGTTGCAGGAGGAAGCCAACGGCGAGGACCGGTGGCAGAGCGGGGCGGGGCGACGGAACCATTTTTTACCTTCCATTACCGTCGCCAAATTCAAAATATTTTATTTCACATAAATCTACATGGGCACTTATGAAACGTGGCTTTTACAATATTTCCAAATTACAGTGTTAATAGGACTGTGTGGAGAGTGTAGTCCTATTAACAAGTACAAGGTACTTAACAAAGTAGAAAATGGTCAAAAAGTCGAATCATCCACGCTCGACCACCGCCCTTAGCCGCTGGTTTCGTGCCTGCAGCCTTTTTTTTTTTTTTTTTTTGAGGAACTGCAACATTGTATAAAGATTTTTTAGCTAATGCATCTGCATTTTTACTGTCTGAAATAACTTTCTTTTAAGGTGCTGAAATGATCGTCACAATGTATTAAAACTTACTAACTTATTATAAGAAATAACGATCTTTCTACTTTGTATCTAAACGAGAAATCTTGTCGTAATCTCATCTTAGCTTTTAATGATATTCTATTTTTATTTTTAAATTAAATTTTTTATGATAATTTTTCATGTTTTTACTACTTATGTTTTGTATATGTGTATTATGCCTGACATAAAACACTATTTATTTATTTATTTAGCGACAATCAATGTCAAAAATGTAGGAAAAAGAGATGATTTTGACAGACTGTCTAAGAGACTTGAATGCGAACGTTCTTAAAATAAAAATACGGGCATTGCCCCTTGCTTGCTTGTCCAAAATATTTCTAACGTATCACTTCTAGTTTCTCTAAGTACTTGTCTAACCCCATAAAGTTAGTTTTGGTCGGATATCTAACAAATTTTACGCCTCTTTGATTACTTGCCGGCTTCCGAGCAGAGGCTGTGTAGAAAACAGTGGGTTTATATCCATTTTAATAGTGCCCAACTATGAAACATAGTTTCTGAAGTTTCATAACTGCTATGAGAGCTTTCATTCGAGGTCTGATTAATGTAAAGTTATAATTCTAGACTGGTAATGTTCCGTAGTAGTTTGAATTATGACAAGATTAATTTGTTGGAAGTTTAAGTATTTTTTATTTACTTAACTAACTGGAGAAATGTGGGTCTCTGGGAATACAGGCATAATTTTATGTTATGTTTTGTTGTCCAGTATAGATATTTTTGCATTTAAAAACATTAAAAAATTTAATACATTTCTGACCCAAAATCATAAATCATTTTTTTTTACATTTTGTAACCGCGTAGGTATTATTTAGTATATCAACGATATTGTTACGACTTATTTCAACTTATTATTTATATGAAAGCGTCAGCCAATTTTTACATATTTTAATATTTAATCAGTTTAGTAAATTCACTTTCAATTAAATATTAAAAATTAATATTCATTTAAATAAATTTATTGTTATCCATTATATTCTTAATTCAGTGTCAGCCTTAGTTTGTATGGTGTTAAAACATCATCAATAGCCAGCCTTCCTCTCCTAATAACCGGTGAAGCTAATCCACCATCAGCGATTATCACTAAGTCACCATAATTTGAAAATAGTCCCATTATTATGTCACTACCATATAGCAAAGTGTAAGCAGAAAACACCATAGCGGACCTTACTAATGGTCAATAAACGGGATCCTATGGCTGGCGCGAGCGAGTCCCGGGAATTGCACTCGTTGATCCCGGCTCTAATCCCGGGACCGGCGGCGCGGCAGTTAAGATGGGTAATGTGTTCGGACGCCAAATTATGACTGTTTTGATGTAGGTATATTGGTATTGCAGTTTGATAGTATTTACGAAGAAAAATAAAGGTAGGGAAGCTTTTTTCCAAAAATGTAATTTCTATGGGAATAGGGAGCAGTGATGCCCCGGTGATAACGGCTCCGACTTTCGTGTCATAGGTCGTGGGCTCGAACACTGGCAGACAATTTATTTGTATTATTTTTGTCTTATAACCAAAAATTCAAATACATGTGATGTGACATACGCTAACCTGCACTGGTCTCGCGTGGTGTATTATGGATTATGGTCCACTCCTTCTCATAGACATAACACCGTGGGTCCCAGCAGTGGGAATGTTGTAGGCTGATTATGTCAAGCGAATATGAAAAGCATACAAAAGGATAAGCAGCAGCAACGTAGAAGCGCTACTAACGTACTTATGCAGAATGAGCAGACCCTCATTCTGAAATATTAGTATCCCAAGTACGCTTGCCTAATTCATACATAATTCCTATTTGACTATGGAACACAACATTTCGTTTGTCGCAAGCATTGAAGCACTGAAGTCATGTTTATTGACCTCATGGTATTCATCCCTTTATCAAGACACGTGAGGAAATAATTAAACTGGCCTGTTTTTTCTGACATGAAGTACTCCGAAATTTGGACGGTGCCGAAGTGTGCACTTTCATAGTAGTGTACGGTCACTTGAGTTTCAAAGTGAACTTCGTTTCGCACCAGTTTACGATGGCTTTTTACTTTTTACCAATCTTAGGTTTGCTTTTCCACGTTTTTTAATTAAAACCGACTCAAAATACCACAAAATAATATCAAATTTTTCGTCCGACCGCCATCGCGGGTGCAAAATATTAGTTGAAAATATGAGCGGTTCGTTCATAATGTCGGCTTCATTTGTCACCCGGCATGTGCCAAGTGTTCACGTAGTGTTAATAACCTGCCTTCGTGGCACACGGCCAGAATCAGGTTTTTGGGGCCTAGGATTAAGTTACGAGTGACAAGCGGTGGGTATCGCTCCTCACTGATTTTGAAGGTCGTGGAATATCCTTATTATGTTTATAATACTCCGCTGAAAGACGATTATTATATCAGTCAAATAAGAAGCCTGAATTTGTAGGATAAGCTCTGTCCAAAGTTTTGCTCGCCGTGCCTTGTTAGAATTAAGTTCTTTACCGCGAGTTGCGGTAAGAGTGCACTGGCAGAAATCATCACGCGAAAAAGCGTTCATAGTTGCGATTTTCTTCTTTTAATTTAAAGAGAAAGAAAGGGAGAGAGAGAGAGTGTAAATTCACACTTACTCTATCTCTCTTTCTTTCAGAACTTTAAAAAATTGTGAATATGGTCAAAATGAAAATCTAAGATGGCGGCTATAGTTTTCGCATTTTTCATCATGGGTGTCGTTTTCATAGTTTTCGAGGGTGCTACAAGGCGGCTGCGAAAATTTTGTTTTTGTTTTAATTCATACATGAGATGGAATACGAATACGATCCTGACGGGGGTCCCCCGACCGTACACGTATTTTTTTCCTGTTCTTTTTCCATAAAACGACCGAGTTTGAATGGCCACAAAATTGTTAGTATAGTACAATACAATTACATAATAAGGGCTGTCGTTCACGAGGCTACACAAAAGTTAGCTCAAGTCACCAATGACAAGCCAGAATGTCACAGCACTAGTATTTCTATGGTGGTACGTAGGTACACGACGCAACCAATGACAAACTAGTTCATTCGTCATCATGTAGTAGTTTTGCATTCCTGCAACTCACACTAGAAAATGTTATATGTACAAAATGTTAGTAGTCGAAAACCAAACTTGTTTTAGGACATAAAGTGCTAAAAAGGAAAGAAAACGTTCATATGGATACAGTTCGTGAAACACAAAATGCAAACAAAATAGAAAAGTGAAAATAAACTTTTGACAACAATGTGTGTGCCTCACGGCTGCACCAAGGTTCATTTCAGCACTAGTGCTAGACAGATGCTGTCTGACGCTAGTTTTCTAATGAACTTAAGGACAAGTTGTTGCTGGGGTTGCGAGCCTGCCGGGGTTGCGAGTTGTCCGAAAGGGATATCGTGGCCCCGGCACACAGGCAACGGAAGGAACACGGGTGGGTTTTAGTCAGTAAAAGTCTGACACGCCTTCCCGCTCCGCCCAGAGCGGGAGAAGTTATTTGATAATTTCCGTGACGGGGAGTACAAACAGTTTCAACATACCTAATACATAATTTTTATACTTCTAAATAAATAAATAAACTAGTAATCAAATAAACAAATTACCAAAACAATAAGAAATACGAAAACATCACAACGTAGTGTTGCGTAACAAGCGTCTTGCATTTTTTAGTGTTCCGTAGCCAATTGGCAAAAACGGAACCCTTATAATTTCGTCATGTCCAATGTCTTTTGTCCGTCTGTCCGTTTGTCCATCCATGAGTCCGCCTGTCCGTCCGTCCAGATGTCAGTGCATAGGCTATTTTGCCCTATATCAAAGAAAATTGAAAAGAAGTTGTAATCTTTGCATCGACCCGCTGCACACATAAGCGTGTGTGGTCCGACACGCACTTGGCAGGTTTTTCTCAATAAGATCCAGTTTTTCGTTTTCCGCCGAAAATCGGTTCCGCTGATGACTTGTGGCCAGCCCTAAGTGCAACGTAAGCGATGAGTGCCCTATTTCGCTACCCTAACAAATATTTCGACTTTGAAATAACATCTAATTGCCATTTAAGATTTTGATTAATTGGGCATATAATAATAGTCTTCCGAACTGACCCTAGCCTTTAGGAACTAAAACCTACAAATTGTTCAAACATTTCAGGTAAGACTGCTAAATATAGGTATATTTGGCTTATTGGCCAACGATTAATTACTGACTATGGGCGATGATTGAATAGTGGGATGTAGAAAATTCCTAGTCCTTTCGTCTACAGCCGGATGCTATTTATGTGACTAGTGGGCCCTTTTTTAACCATACTTCGAAACATATTCCTTTTCTCAAAGACCTCGTTATTTTTTAGGGTTCCGTATGTCCGAATGAAAAAACGGGACCCTTATAGGATCACTCGTGTGTCTGTTTGTCTGTTCGTCTGTCACAATCAATTTGCTCCGAATCGAATGGATCGATTAAGTTGAAATTTGGTACACTTATCAATGGCCTTACTGTGGGGGTCCCAAGTATTTTTTTTAATGATTCTAAAATAAATAGTTTTAGAGTTATTTAAGAAAATAGATGAAAATTTACCATTCCCCCAACCTTATCTCCGAAACTACAAGGCCTGAAATATTTGAAAAAAATACAGAAGATAGTTCTATATTTATAGATTACAAGAAAACTTATAAGAAGTCTATGGTCTTAAAATAACATGGTAAATCTCCCAATATTGTGCGTGCAAACTTACATTTGTAGTTGCAATGTACCTATGGGAGATTTTTTTTTCAACTACAATGTAAAGATTTTTCTTGGGATAAATTAATTCCAATTACGGAATTCTTCATTGTGCGTGGTCCAACACGCACTTAGCCGGTTTTTTAAGTAAAAGTCTAGTCCAAACCTACCGTTTTCTACTTAAATTCCCTAGCTAGATGATTTAACAGTCAATCAATCGTTTTTTTTATCATTTTAAGGAAAAAGATTCATACCTTTAATTTATGAATTGACTGTCATTACAATTGAATAATTCATTAGTTCGTTTAAACTTCAGTTAAAACTTGTAAAAAACCATCTGATAACTCTGGAAAAACTTGAGGTTTTAAAAAGTTACCAAATCTTTAGTTCATTACTCTTATCTTAAAGTTTTAAGCTGTTAAAGTGTAGTTAAAGTATCTACTAACGACTTCTTTTAACTTCAGTTTTGAGTGTCACCGTAACTAGCATTTTGGGGTAGCGTTTCTTGATAACACCTGTGTTTTAGGCCTTGTAGCTTCCAATCTGATAGCTGATTGGTTTCGGCCCAATTTTCTACACACTCGTAACTACCAACAGTAATAATACTGTGTGTTACGGATCAATTTGAGAATGGATTAACCTTTCAAGATAAGGAAAAGACTAAATAAAATCGTTTAAGAATGAATACAGCTCCGTTAACATAAACATTTACTTTCATCTGTTTTCCCGTTCAAGAGCTATCGTAGCAACCGATATGTAGTGACATCTATCGGCGAGAGGAGTAAAACAAACTTCTGTTTCTGCACTACGCCGTTTTTACGTGGCGCTAGTATGCACTTCGTTTTGTTTTTAATGTTTACATACACAGTGCTCGTAACTGTTCACGAATATTGTTAACATTTTGACAATTGTTCATAGTCAGTTTTTGTAAAAGGTGATGTGTTTATTTTCACTAAAACTTAGCTTTTTTCTAGGGATTGGGTAAAAATTAACCACTAAAAACTTTTCATGTAAAGTAGGTTGCCAATATTCACATAACGCTTTCACTGTTAAAAAGTTATCAGATCCAATGTTGGGCCAAGCCCCTAACACTACAAGGCATAACTCTACAAATCTTACATCTTGGTCAAAAAATGTATGGAACGGCATTGAACTGCTGCATGACACAACATAAAGACCACTGATTTAATTACTTACCATAAGCCCATAGGAGTGTCTGTGCGACGGCCGCGAAACGGCCAAGTCGTACATTTCGACTAAGATGTAAGATTTGTATGAAATATACTTTTCATTAAATCTTTTTGGTAGGATTTCATTTCTTTTTGTATGGTTTTTATATACAGACTTACACCACCTTTTAAGGGGTTGGAGGGTGAAAGTTACAGATTTCTTTTTTTTTTTGTTTTTGTGCAAATTCTACCCTGCATACCAAATTTCAGCTTTCTAGGACTTCGGGAAGTGCCCGGGTTTTGATGGGTAAGTGAGTGAGTGAATCTGTGACGAAATTGACGTATTTTAGGTATTATGAAAATGCAAAGTATAAAAGCTGGATAAATGAAACTTAGTGTGTTTTATAAGTTTGCTAACTGCATCTTATTCTGAAAATTTGAGCTCTCTAGCATTTACCCAGGCCGAAGCTTTGAGGGTTTGAAAATACGACGAAACGCTTCGACAAAAAGTAGTGCCCCTGCTTTTTGTTATTGGCTCGACTTGGCGGGGGGGCACTTCCGTGTTCCTAGATATTTATTAATCCTAACTAATATTTTAAATGTGAAGGTGAGTTAATTTGTTTGTTACGCTTTTACGCTAAAACTTTTTATGACCATATTCCCACGGAGCCGAAACTTATGCGGGTGAAACCGCGGGGCGCAGCTAGTTGGGCCTATTGTACTATATGTTCAAGCCAATGAGAACTTTAATAAAACCTAAGTCATCCAATAAAAAATAATAGTAAGCCTACCAAAAGAACACAATATTTACGCAATGCCGTAAATAAAACAAAAACAAGATAATTCGAAGGATTCCCGCGAACAGCGAAGATTTATGTAACGCACACATATCAGGGGATCTCAATTTGTTTCCTACTACCCACCGCGTGATAAAACGTTCCGCATTGAACTATCGCACTCGGAGCCGATTTGGTTATTTGTTTGGCCGACCGAGGATTTGGGAAGAAATAATGCTGGAGTCACCCGTTGTTTGTGAAACTTGGAAGTTGCTGAGGTGCTTGAGGGACTTTTTGGATTTATATTAAAGAGGTCCTTTTGATTTTAGAATGAACTTATACCTACCTACATAAAGATGTCATTGGGTAGTGTATAAATAAGGAAAGATCGAAATCGAAAGAAAATATGTTTATTTGGCACATGTGTCACAAATGCACACAATATAAAAAACATAGAAAGAAAAAATAAACCGGCCAAGTGCGTGTCGGACTACGCACAATGAAGGGTTCCGTAGTTGGGATGAATTTATCCTAAGAACAAACTTAACATTGTAGTTGAAAAACATGTTCCCCCATAAATTCCAAGTGGAAATGTAAGTTTGTACGAACAATATTGAGAGATTTTCCAAGTTATTTTAAGACCATAGAGTTCTTATAGGTTTTCCTGTAATCTATGAGTAAAGAACCATTCTCTGTATTTTTTTCAAAATTTTAGGCTCCGTTGTTTCGGAAATACGGAATGGTTAATTTTCATGTCAAATTTTCTTAATGGGTAATTAAGAAAATTTCACATGAACACTAACCATTTCCAGTAGTGAACCCAATATTCAAAATTCATTTATTTACGTTAACACGTCCGTGTTTGGGTCACAGAAATACATCATGTGCACCAAATTTCAACTTAATCAGTCCATTAGATTCGGAGCAAATTTGCTGTGACAGACGGACATACAGACACCCACAAACGGAACCCTTATAGGATTACTCGTGTGTCCCAGACACACGAGTGATCCTATAAGGGTTCCGTTTTTTCTTTTTGGGGTACGGAACCCTAAAAACAATCATGGTCTGTTATCACATTAACGTAATATGTATTCAGCTGTGCTTTCTCCATCATAAGTTGCCTTTAGGATTGTTTTGGTGCACTTTGGTCCTTAATGATTCCTTTTTGTACCTACATAGGGTGGTAGGACCAGCTCTGCACGCTGTACAGGTCACTTGAAAACTAATATAGGTTTGGTTGGTGTTTATCAGACTAACAGTATGTTAGTTTATTTTCTACTAACAAATATCTTCGCCATTATCCATGTTGGAAATACGTCACTGATTTGATTAATCGGATCGCCAACATAACGGTTGACCGGAGTTAAGTAGAGTTTTTCGGTGGCGGTCAAGCAGTGAATACGTTTAGAATTAGAAATAGGGATGTTGACTGAGAAAAAAAAAACTATTTAGTTCCTCAGTCAAAAAATATTAGACACGTGTTTTTTGCTTTATCATATTAATAAAAAATGGTTTAGATAAAACGCATTAAAGTTGGAGATTGGGGGCTCGCTACGTCACAAGTCAGTATAAAATCTACCGGCCAGTGACGTCATGCCACATTTTAACGCATTGCCTACTCAATGTAAAAAAAGAAAAAATACGTGTCCAATATTTTTAATAAACTACATGACAGACAAAAAATAAAATGAATATCAACTTCCCTACTGTCGCGCGTTCCGTATAGTTGTGTCGGGTACCTACGGTGTCTGAATTGCTAGTGTGATTAATTTGATCGTAAATTATAATTAGATCTAAACTGCACACGATTTTTGTATTGCGCAATAACAAACACTACCCATAGTATGCCCACGGTATGAATGAATGAATGAATGAAATGCACAGATCCCAGCGTGGTTTAACCAGACTCGATAAATCGAATGAACCCCAAGATTTGCACTAGCCCATGAAGCCTCATATTTCATGGGACTAAAAAGGCCATTGCAAATCGAGAAGCAGACCAGGAGGCGCGGGTATTGGTAAGGAAAACCTGCCCTTAGGATAAGGAAGTATTTTGGGCACGCCACAATTGTGGCGATAAGTCCCCTCTTTGAGGAGTGGCTAGAGAGGCGCCACGGCGTCCTCACCTTCCGCCTGACGCAGGTCCTCACCGGACATGGTTGTTTCGGGAGGTTCCTGTTCAGGATAAAGCGGGAGGAAACGCCCGGGTGTCACCACTGTGTGGATCGCCCGGAGGACACGGTGGTGCATACGGTGGAGGTCTGCCCAGCTTGGGCGGAGCACCGCCGTGTCCTCACGGAGGCGATCGGCGGCGGCGATCTCTCGCGTCCGGCCCTGGTTCAGGCCATGGTCCGGAGCGAGAGTGCATGGGAGGCCGTCACCTCCTTCTGCGAAGCAGTAATGCTCGCGAAGGAGGAGGCGGAGCGCGCGAGGGAGAGGCAAAATGCGCCCCCTCGCGCCCCTAGTCGCCGCAGGAGACGCCCCGGGCGTCGGGAGTCGCGAGCCGACTTCCGGCCACCGTAGGCGCGGGCTTGCGGACGGTGAGCAATGGGTAGCTCGCCGTCCGATAGGGACCAGACCCGGGTCGACGGCGCGTTGTGTTCCACGCGCGCCTCAAAGAGATGTCAGCACCAACTGACGGGGTCCGGAAGGGCCAATGCCTGCCGGGGTTGCGGGTCTGTCTGAAAGGGATATCGCGACCTCGGCACACAGGCAACGGAAGGAACACGGGTGGGTTTTAGTCAGTAAAAGTCTGACACGCCCTCCCGCTCCACCCAGAGCGGGAGAAGTTATTTGATAATTTCCCATCCTCAAAAAAAAAAAAAAAAAAGGATAAGGAAGTATTTGAGAGCCATACCGGATATGCATCCTAGAGTAAGCATTGGAATAGTGGAGTAGTTAAAATATGGCTGATGATAACGAGAGGAACGTACCCTGTCAGTCCCATAAAACCAGCTCAAATATACGAAATTACTTAGAGACAATGTCAACAACTTACAGAAAATAACCAACCCATCCTTATAATCTTCAATCCTCAACTACCGAACAATATAGAAAGTTTGTTTCACAAACACTATCTGTAATATGGCCACACTTATTTATTAGCGTACTAAATCCAGTCATAAAGGCGAGTAAGGTCTCCAGACTATCCTAGGCTCAAGCTTTAACTTTTAATGGCACTTGACGGCCAAGAAAATGAGGTTAGCAACATTAAAGGCTTTATCACGATTCTTACTTGGCGTGCTACACGTTACTGAGTCCTGAAACTAAAGTGATAATTTTGTTATAGAGCCCTGTTAGGATGTGCTTTGGTAGGCGAAGAGTTCGCGGCTCACTGTTAGCTTTCAGTTTATCTGAGAATACCTTTGAGTATCATATAACATAGTATAACGTTATCACGTGATGTTACCTGTTTTTCACGAAGGGTTTGATTTGATAATCTAATTGCTACAAAAAATAAACATATTTTCTACTTTTAAAATGTAGTTCATGTATATGCATGGGCCTTTAAATCAAATATGCTAAAGAAATCCCAAAAAAAACAATAAAATCAAATGTAATTTTTCTTCACCAATCAAGACCAAACAAGTTTTTAAGTGAACGTCGCGCGCGCACGTCACATAACTCCATCGTCATCTAAATTTATAAAAAGAACATTCAAATTGAAACGTTTATTGATCTCGACAGATGACGCTACTGTTTGTATCAAAATCGAAACAACGTATCTTTTCACATTTTTGTTTCAACAATTTCGAATTCTATGCCTTGTTTTTAAGGCCTTAAGTTGTGTGGTTGTTTAGAAAGACGTTCGTTTTGTAATATGGAGTCAAAGAAAGTTGAATGTTGCATGTAATGAGTCGAGGCGTTAAGTGTCGTGTGGATTAAATTATACGCCATGTTGAATCATTAGAGGTTTGTTGTCATTCTGTCATTTGTGAGTAAGCAAGCCTCGGTGTAATTATAAACTTGGGTTGTTTACGGAACGCGCAGCAACTAAACTAAGTTTTGAACGAAATGATTCCTACTCGTTGCTTCCTATGAAGACAACTAACTGAAGGCAAATGTGACACTGAATTCTCTTTCTACGTAAGCTCTATATTTTAGTCTACGGAAAAATAGAATATTTATTTATTTATTTATTTAGGATCTCCAACAAAAGATGTACACAATACATGACACATAATTAAAGGGCAACATCGGATATTGAGTAAGTGTACTCCTTCACTTATAGGAAACCACAGCATGCACAATAAAGTTAAAAACTAAGCTAACAAAGTTAAAACATGAAAAATGGTAGGAACGTAAAATAAATTTATAAACAACATTAAAAAATGAAGAAAATGGGTATAAAAACTGGAAAAAGTGTATAGTTAATGTGTAGGTACAACAAACCTAATATTATATTTGCAGAAAGTAAGTTAAAAAACTAACGACCGACGAGAGCTGTATCATTTTTTTTTTTTTAGGTTTTGTTGTATAATAGGTTTTAATTTTACAGCCACGCCGTACGTAGCACGGTCTCACTTTTGCTTGTTTTTGTACAATTTATATGATATTATACATATAATATGTAATGTGCTCGTCAAGCCTTTTCATTTGTTACCCCACATGGCAAAACTTTTTGTTTCATGACTTTATGTCGTCTACAGAGGCCAGCGGACAATCAAGACGCTTCCAACTATATCTCATTTGTCAAATTATGATCAGTAGTTTAGAAGTTGTCAGGTAACAGATGAACATACATACATACTGGTCAAAATCATAACTCTCTATTTTATTTCGCCGTAGTCGTAAAAAATATATTAGTAGTTATCGTTCAGACAAACATCGGTTAAAGGATCGACAGTACACGACCATTTGCTATCAATTCCTATTCAAAATAATTATGTTCCCAGTCGAGATAAACATGCAGCTGTTAAGATATTAATCAATCGCGTTTCTGATAATAATATCACTAATAGACACTTCAACATGGGTAGGATACAGGCATTCCATATTACAATATTAAAACTAGCGACCCGATCCTGCTTCACACGTGATGTAGCGACATATAAGAACATCGAGATTTCTGTGCTATTTCTAAGATAAATATGAACGTATGTATTATACAATATAAAAACCATTCAGAATAAATTCTCTAAATAATGATGAAAACCACATCAAAATCTATTGTGCAGTTTAAAAGACTAAGCGGTGACACAGACAGACACGAAAAAAGACTTTTTATACTAAGTATAGGTCGCAGATGGATTAATTATCGAATTAGCTGTTTTACATAACCGCTAGATGTTTAACAAAACAGCTTTGTTATGTAAAACAGCTGAACGACGTTTAGCGATTATCTATAATTACTGAACTTTACACACAGAATTGCATAAACGTTTTGCATTTATCAATATGCAGCGGGAAAACTGTTAGAGCTTATGTAAAACAGCGTGAAATAAGACGGTGTAGATTTTAGTTCTAAATTGGTCGTGGCTCTGTGTGTCATAACAACAATAATGGCGTCGAAACGGAAATAAATAAAACGAGTAATATGGGTGAAAATTAGGGTAAAAACAGTGATTTTAAGGACAGTCAGTTCTAACTTAACCTAAACCAATTGGTCGGGGCGCCCTGGTTTATTTCTTGCAATTGGCATTAGAAGCACCAAACGCTTATTGTGACGGCAGATAAGCCATTCTACTTTACATCTAAACGTGTGTAGCAGTTTTGTTAAACGTAACACAATGGAAATCCCGCTGAACATTATTCAGCTGTTTATATAACGGAGCTGTTTTGTAAAACAGTTAGCGGTTATGTAAAACAGCTAATTAAGAAATCCATCTGCAACATATAGATAATGATCTCGACTGCCTCCTTGGTCTGGCGGTAATCTTTTCAGTAAAAGAGGTGAAAGACACAATTATAGTACTAGTAATAGGGACCAATTAGTTCAACCTGGTTTCAGACTGGCTAAAGTAGACCGATCCTTCATGGGGTACTGTTTAAAATGTTACAATAAAATACCTCCCCACATAGTCGAACTAAATGAAACTAAATTTAAATGTTGTATAAAACGCACACTATGCTGCCAAGCATATTATAAGTTGGGGGATTACATCGCTGACAAAAATGCTTGGCTCAACGCTGATCCAGCTCCACAAGGGCGCATAAACTAGTTGATTAGCATTGAAAATATTGTTGGAGCTGCTGAAAATTGCTAAAACTATCTTTGCATTGTATAAATTAAATCTCTTAGTATTTTATAATTGCATAGCACATGTATGAGCACTGTGACCATTACCTTCTACAAAACTACCATTTACTGGGTAAGTCTTTCATTGACTTGAATGAGCGCTGGCGGCTGAGAGTAGGTATGTCATGCTCACTCAAATGTCTCTCTGGTGGTGGCATGTGTGTTGGATCATTAAGTTCCCTTCAAAATGGTTGAGCTGAATGGTGCTGGTCCATGCGTCATGTTCGTGAACGGGCGCCGTCAGTAGGGCCTGGTCATCTCGTAGCTTTCATGGCTTATTTTAATGTATTTAAATTTTTTAATTTATTTATTATCTTTTCATTGCGGACGCTTTTAACGTGCACGTCTTTCTACATTGTTCTCACATGTATAATTTCAACATGAATGATGTAACCAATATTCTGTAAGAATATTTTGATTTAAAAGAGTGTCCGTGGAGTTTCTTGCCCGTTCTTCTCCATAGGAACCTACTACGCTTTGGAATGGGCAACTAGCTTAATTTTTCTGACTGACCGACTCCTTGACAATTCAAAAGTGCCTGTAATTGGTTTATTTGAAATAAATGCTTTGAGTTTGAGTTTGAGGTGGTAAGTGTGACTTGTGTAGATGGAATACTGGGTACAAACCCTAGGTTCGAGTAACCGTAGTATAAAAGATTTTCCCATTCCAGAATTTTTCAGTATCAGCCCAAAGTCTTTATGCCCGATTAATAAGTACAGATAGTGCATCCATGAACACGTGCCCCGCTCTGCGATTACTGTACTGTAAGTTGTACTTTAGTACGTAACAGAGCGGTGTGTGGCGCGTCTTCATGGCTGGTATCAATAATAGGGTCGCCCCCTTTTACATTGGACTTAAACATTTCTAGCAAATTGGGATTCTACGTAGCAGTAGTCTGAGAAGTCATAATTACTCCTCTGACTACCCTTTTGGGAAATACTAGCACGCGTGATGTCATGTTACATATGTTCCTGTTAATAGGGCTTATTTTTATTCTACACGTGTACACTTGTACAGCTTAGGTTGGCGACAGATTTTTGAACATAATAACCTATTTTTGCAAATGGATTTCTAGAAAAGGTACAAGTAAGCCTTAGATTTGCTTCAGAAGCGTTAGGTACTGTCAGATAAGAGAAAAGCTTCTAATATAGAGTAGATAACTGTGAAGTGTGAACATGTAGTTTGAATGCTGTCAGTGTTACTTTTCAAACTCAAAGATTCAGTATGAAAATGTTTATTTTAATAGGTATGGGACCTATAAAAAAAAAAACATTTTTATACATTTTTACCTTAAAAAGTATTTTTGAAATTTACCTTGGTGAATTCTCTGAGTAATATTCTTTCCATCAATTTTAATCTGATAATTTTACTATACGGAACTACTATAACTTGGTAAAAAGATCCCACACGCGGCATACAACGGGTTAACTATAACGTGACTATAATCTTATCTTGAAAGTGACAATTCACTTTAATAAAATGTGTTGTTCTTGTCGCCTGCTTATCGAGAGACTTGATAACGTTGGCTGTGCGACCCGCGACCTTTAGAGATGAGCTCCACGTATTAGATAATAAAACATTGGTAGTTAAGATATCATTACATAACAGTTGTGATAGTGGCAGGTTTTGTGGTCATCGGTGACCTCATCGGTTCAGCTTTTTTTAAATAAAGTTACTACGGAATTAAGTTTTTTTATAATGTTTAGTTTTTATTATACAAGAAAGTTGATATCTTTCTGATTATCTTCAAAATCAGGAAAAAGTTTCTGACACCTTGCATGATTTTCCAAAACAGAATACCATTTGCCAGTCCTGGAACCGTTTTGAATACTTTAATCCAAAGATCTGAATAACATGACAAAGCGACGTAGTTAATTTCTAGAAAATAAAACCGGCCAAGTGCGTGTCGGACTACGCACAATGAAGGGTTCCATAGTTAGGATGAATTTATCCCAAAATCAAACTTAACATTGTAGTTGAAAAACAAGTTCTCCCAGACATCGATATATTATGTCTTGGCCAATTCTCCAACTGCAAATGTAAGTAGGTACCTAAGAAACCGCAAAAAAATAAAAAATTGTGTGGAAAACTACAAATTAACTATTTTCGAAATCTTTCCTTTACATTTGTTGTTAGACCTTGCTTTCCGCCAAATTTCATGATTCTAGGTTAACGGGAACTACCCTGTAAGTTTTGACTTATTTGCGAGTAGCAAAAATATCATACGAGTGTCGCATAAATGGCCGTATTTTTTTATTGCATTGACTTAGAAGTTTGATTTTTTTAGAGCTCCGATCATACGAGTGTCGCATAAATGGCCGTATTATTTTATTGCGTTGACTTGAATCTTGATTTTTTTGGAACTCCAAGGGAACATTGAAGTTGAAGTTGTATTTGATATTAAGTTCAACTTGATACCTCCACGTGTTCCTGAGAAAAAGGGTCTTAACAGACTGACGGATAGACAACGAAGTGATCCTATAAGGGTTCCGTTTTTTCCTTTCGAGGTACGGAACCCCAAAAACAAAGAAACTTAAAAATATTCTGACCAACAATGTTGAGTTTTATTAACCAACATATTGTTGTTATAAATCTTCAATCGCACACTTCATACGCACAAACATCTCTATTGATCTCCACCACGGTGTGATGCGTCTAATTCGGACACATACAAATGGTACCTAGAAAATTGCCGGCCGGAACGTTATCTTGGTTATCTATCATCCGTGTAGCCATCAGTGATTATCTCGTATCATTCATCAATGTGATTGGTGATTGTGAGATGTACGGTGATTGGTTGGTTCGGTAAAAGAAGTAAATATACTCCAACTGAATGAAACGAAATTTAAATCTTGTATAAAACGCACACCATGTTCAGTAAAAGAGGTGATAGACACAATTATAGGACTAGAAATAGGGACGAATTAGTTCAACCGGGTTTCAGACTGGCTAAAGTAGACTCATCCTTCATGGGGTACTGTTTAAAATGTTACAATAAAATACCTCCCCACATACTCCAACTGAATGAAAGAGAAATTTAAATCTTGTATAAAACGCACACCATGCTGCCAATGCTATATGATAAGTTGGGGATAACATCGCTGACAAAAATGCTTCGTTCAACGCTGGTCCAGCTTCAAAAGGGCGCATAAACTAATTGAATAGTATTCTAAAATATTGTTGGAGCTGCTGAAGATTGATCAACTATTTTTACATAGTATAAATTCAATCTCTTAGTACCTATTATATGATTGCATAACACATGTGTGAGTACTATGTACCTATTTTGAAGCTACCATTTACTGGGTACGTCATTCATTGTCTTGAATGTGCCCTGGCGGCTGAGAGTATATGAAAGAAAGAAGAAAGAAGAATGAAAATACGTTTATTTGCGGTACACATGCGGTATATGTCATGCTCACTCAAATATCTCGCTGGTGGTGGCGTGTCTGTTGGATCATTAAGTTCCCTTAAAAATGGTTGAGCTAAATGGTGCTGATCCATGCGTCATGTTCGTGAACGGGCGCCGTCAGTGGGGACTGGTCATCTCTTAGCTGCCACGGCTTATTTAAATTTTTGAATTGTTTTGGTTTTATATTTTTTATTACGGACGCTTTTAACGTGCACGTCTTTCTACATTGTTCTTACATGTATAATTTCGACATAAATGATGTAACCAATATTTTGTAACAATATTCTGATTTAAAAGAGTTTCCGTGAAGTTTCTTGCCCGTTCATCTCCATAGGAACCTACTACGCTTTGGACTGGGCAACTAGCTTCATCTTTTTGACCGACAGACGCCTCGACAATTCAAAAGTACTTGTAATTGGTTTATTTAAAAAAAATGCTTTGAGTTTGAATTTATACATACTCGTAAGTGCATCTGTCTATTTATCTAAATACCACTCTTTTTTAAAGGTCCTCTTAAAATGCTATTCCAAAATCAACGCAGACTCGCAGAGAATGAATTTAGTGATATGGGCAGAAGAATGCATGAAACCTGAAAACATGAAACCTGAAAAATAATTAGTGCAAAAAAAACTGGATGAATTTTGATATTTTATTATTAACATTAACGGCTTTATTACAAAACAAGGTTTATCTTTAGAACCAGCAATCGGGCTCTATTTTCGAATTTAGAGCTTATAAAAATCGAAAGTTCTCATTACCAAACTGACGTTAAGCTCGAGTCAAAGCTGTCAATTTTGAATTAAGAACTTGAAACTTGTCGGAATAAAGTTCAAAATACAATAACCGGCTCGAGGATTTGGGCTTGAACTAAAGTTAGAACTCGTTTTGTAATAATACTTTAACAGTTTTTAAATCTCAATGATAAAAACAGATTGGGTAAATTGAACTAAATCATCATCATCTCTTTCTCCCAGCTATGTTGAGGTCGGCTTCCACTCTACAAGTAAGCAGCTGATTAAATAAAAATACAGCAAATTCCAGAGCATTCCTCACATTAATCAAATTAATCCCTGTAAACTTATTATTTCAGTGAAACGAAATGGTATTCTTTTCATTTTCATATGGAAATATGTTACTAAATTGTGAAAAAGGGTGGCTTCCTTTTGTCCAAGAAATAATCTTGTTTCAATATTACTACATAATTTTTCCGATGCATAGAGCAGCTTCGTTTTTACCTGACTGTCGAAGCTTTATTAATTCCAAGTAGTGATTTTATTTCGTAGAATTTTAAAGACTCGGAACTTTTGTGCTGACTTTACTCGATATTATGAATGCATGTCATTTCCACTTTTCGCATTTTTCCTTGAACTGAACAATAGGATTCGTCTCTACTATTTTCCTGCGTCATTATAAAAACCATTCTTTACTACTTTACTTTTTGTAGTTTTGTAAATCCTTCGTATGTTTGCTGTTATTATTGTTTGGCTCATGTACTCATGACGATGATAGCATTCTTCAATTTTCAATTAAGTATTGCTCAAACAACATGAACTTTCTAATTACATCTATAAATGCATAATATAGCCAAAAAGTAAAGTTACATGATACATCTTCACTTAGTATTCGGACGTATTAACTGAACAAAAATCTTGGATTCATTCTCATTCACTCACTGAGCCAACGCATAGCCTAAACCGCTGGATTATATAACGTAAGTGCTCACTTACGTTATATAAAGAACTCTTATACAAAATTTTATGTTTCTAAATCCTGAATTTGATGAATTTTTTTAAATCTTTCCTCGTTGCTCACCAAGGAATTATTTTTGAAAATTCATCCCCTACAGGGGGTTAAATACGAGTAGAGGACGAAAGTTGCATGGAAGTTCGTCATTTTTGCCGATGGGAAATTCTTTTGGGCACACAGCTTGTATTTAATGCCTCGTAATGGATACGAGGCTTTTGGCTAATCTGAAAAGTGGTATTGTTTTGTATTTTTATTGTAATGTGCGTTTAGTACGAGTATGTGCAGAATAAAAACTTTTTCTTTCTTTTTTCTTCTTTCTTATTTTATATAATTTTCCATCCCTCAAAAACTACCCAACAATTATCCCGCCTTAATTCCAAGATCACATTTTTCCAAATCACGTTCCGTACTCATAAAGGGCGCTTACGCTCCGGCTGCATTCCTACCTGCATACAAGTGCAGACACCACGTCTCGCCTGGCTCGCACAATAGGCTGGTAGACAATGGACGAACGCGTGACACCATGCTGGCGATAACGTCTGTGTTTGTTACTCTTATTTTGTTTACGAGGTTTTAATCGGTTTTAAAGTTAGTGCCGAGGTTGAAAGATGTGTTAGGTAATGTTTTGGTGAGCCATAAGCTTTATCCATAAAACATTTATTTAAAAAAATGGTCAAGTTTGTGTCGGAATACGCACAATGAAGAGTTCCGTAGTTGGGATGAAATTTATCCCAATAACAAACTTAACATTGTACTTGAAAAACATGTTCTCCGATACACTCCAACTGCAAATGTAAGTTTGTACTTGTGTGTTGTGTTTTTTATTGTACGCACAATATTGAGAGATTTACCATGTTATTTTAAGACCATAGACTTCTTATACGTTTCCTGTAATCTATGAGTAAAGAACTATTCTCTGCATTTTTTTCAAAAATTTTGTCTCATTAGTTTCGGAGATATCTAATGGTAAATTTTCATCAATTTTCTTAAATAACTTTAAAAGTATTTTTTTTTATAATTATTACAAAAACAATTGAAATCTTCACAACAAGCCCTTTCATTTGATATGTCTGTCACACGCTACAGTATGTAAAACCTTCTCCTTTTTTTTTTCTTTTCTTTCTTTCCCCCCAAAAGAGACCCCATATTCAAAATTCATTTATTTACGTTACACGTCCGTATTTAGGTAAACCTTAAAAATAATAACCCTTTAAAATAATTGCTGTATCTTTACATAATGTTGTTCATTGCTGTGATGATGCCGGTGTATGATGTACACTTTTGGTCTTTCAAGCAATTTATCCTCCAAGACGACGCGCTTATGAGCGAGCAGTTGTGAGACGATAACTGTTTAAAATTTTGATAAAATCGACTTTATTTCTGCATTTTTCAAGCATGATCTCTATGCATGACTCCAACCAGGACATAATCATAAAAACACTGCTATAAACCTTTCCCAAGAATAAGGCCCCAAGTTCCTGAAGGGCTCACACCACCGACTAACAAGGCGTCAGAAATAAGCGTGAATAATACGCCATGAAACTTCCTCCCCAAGGAATATCACGAGGGCCTCACATTTAACAGCCGAATAAACTTAGCCAGTGAAATAATACTGTTCATTCACATACCAAGTAATATCGTAAATAAAGGGTCATCCACAAACAGTGGCGCCCCACCCGGCAGTTACCGAAACTAACGGTAATTGTTTAACGACACTGTCTTAAGGACTGCGAGGTATGTGGCGCACCCATTCTAGTTGGGAATGCGCTGTTTATATTGTTAATAGGAAGGAAAGTCAGTTTTTAGGAAGCATGCTAACGTGAGGTAGGTGTGCAGTGCCTTGTAGAGTTGGCAACCAATTATGATAGATAGATAGATAGATTAATTATTTGCATAGAATGTAGGTAATTAATACAACCAGGTGTTAAAATATTTTTGAATCCTTATACATTCTGCCTCATGGCATACAATTATTTTTATTAACTTGTAATACAAATGATTATATTTACTTAAAGCGATTTAAATACTTAATACATATAATTATGAACATCGCAAATTAAATAATCTTGTCATTTAAAAAATCTGATACAAAGTAATAGCATTTTTGAATTTGTCATTTTTTAAGGTACTTTTTAAATCTTCTTAAAAGTTGCTCTTTAATCATTTTTGGTACATGGTTATAAGTAAGAGGAGCCATGCACAGAACACTCTTTCTCAATAATCACTGTCAATAATGCAGTTTTATATACCTACCCACCTATGTATAACTTGTCTTCGTATTGAGTTCTTAAACTTGTAGTCCTGGTTCTAGTATTTTTCAAAGTCGGGATTAAGTGAATGGCTATTTCTAGTATATATATATATAGGCATGCAAAAGTTAGTAGATTAAATTTTTTAATCCAGGTATGCAGCTGTCCGTCACTTCGAGATTAAAAATAGATCTAATAAAGCTTTTTTGCGTCTTTAAAATAATTTATCTTTTAGATGTTTTCTGTTGTACATATACAACAGAAAACCTCTATAAGGAATTTTCCATGGAAAACTGTGATTACAATTGACGATATGTCATTATACATCTTTAAGCAACGGGGATAAGACAGAGAACATCGATTACAAACATTTTAAACAAATTATAAATAAGTACTGAAAGAGAAATCTCAGGGTCTAATTTTGCAATATCTATAATTTAAAGTATTGGTATAAAAACGTCTACATATAAAAATCGAAAATTTAAATTATCCCAAGTCTCACCTACAATGTCATCCAACACATAAAGGTGCATCCACACTATGTCAAACGTAACGACAGTAATACAAGTGGACTTGTTTATTGTAATCACGATTATATAATGTTACAGCTGTCTGGAGAGTCGTGAGACGTTTGTGATGGTGTCTGCGTCGACCAGAGACGTTTTTCACTATTACGTAAGAATAAAAGTTTGCAATTTAACTGGGAATATCTGAGATGAACAGCACCTTGTGTCCTTTTCCAACTACAAAATTATCGCATCGTCATGACGACATTGGTCCTAAATACTCGTAGATAGAGAGGCTTTAGTATATCTAAGGAAACTGATACGTAGAATTCTGATAATAGACAACCAAAATTAGGTATTGAAGACAACACGAACAATAAAGAACAATACATTCCATTGTCCCATGTAATAGAGAGTGTACCTAACCGAATTTATAAACGGGTCACGGACTTTTTCAGGTTATATTTCATTGAATAATACAATACAATAATATTTAACACAACATAAACCAAACAGAGGTATACTAAAAAACAAAATTCAATTACAAAAATGGGGATCGTTTAGCGAATTCGAATGCGATTAAAAAACCCGTCGCTGCGTCTGTAAATTTAACTCGGTACAATAATCGGCGCGGTAGATATTCTTTTTATTTCCGTTTTAAGTGTTTTTTTTTGTTACTTATTTTCATGTGCTTTTGTTTTGGATTGGTTTGTATCGAATTGTGGGGATATCGATAAAATGTTGGTAGTTTCTGATTTTTGGCGGGTGCGAATGTGATGTTCCGTTTCAGGCTTAGTAATGACATGGTAGTGAATCAACCGATTTCTTACCAGTTCCTGGACTCTGTGCGTGGTATGGATAAGGTTTATGATGCAATTAATAAGATATATACCTATAGGTATGTTTTTGTTTTCTGCATGTTCAAGTTATATAAAAATGTGTCAAATAAAAATGTGACTTATCAAATTAATGGCCATCAATAAAATGCAAGGTCTTATAGCCCAACCAATTAAGCGCAAACCTTTGCTCCACATGGCCAAACAAAAAGAAACTCACGCTCATGTTCTGATCAAGAACAGGCCCAGATATTTATACCTTTCTTAACGCTGGCAATACATATTTGGTAAGCCAAGTCCTTAGTTCCAGTGTCCTTGCAATTGTGCCGTACGTTAGCAAAAAGCAACAAAGCGCGGTGCGTGGAGCGGCCACCATAAACATGGCGACAGCTGGTGTAGATGTGGCAAAAAGTCGAGCAGTTATGGTGTGGTAGGAGTTGGGAAAGTAGGATGTGGTATGTGCAACAGTTGGGTTGGTCGTGACAACGAATTGCTTGTGGATTGCTCTTTGCTTCTGGCTTGTCTTACGGTGTAAAGATTACAAGGACTACAAGGTGGACCGATGACCTTGTGAAAGCCGCAGAAATCCGCTTGATGTGGGAAGCACAGAACCGGTAGGACTGGCGGTGCTTGGGGGAGGCCTATGTCCCACAGTGGACGTCTTTTGGCTGAAATGATAATGATGATGATGATATAGACTACGTTCTCAATAGATAGCGCAGAATTGAAAATTATCCCTTTACATCAATCCTCTAAAAGTGTGTCCAAACATTGAGCGGCAAGAGCGCTGCAGTCGTCCAAACACAGCGCGCAGCCGCGCCCAATGTTTGGACACACCTTTACGAAATGCGTAAAAAGCAGACAACACGCTTTCTTAAAAGTTTAAACTACGACGACGCTGAATATCTGCTTACTTCACAATCGTAGTGACTAGTATCACTCCGCATCTAAACTCAAGCTTTTTCCCAATTACACACACACACTACGTTGTTGAGGAGACAAATTTTTCGAACATATGAAGCAGTGGATTAGCAATATGCTTCAAAATCATTTAGATAGTGATTGATCGTGTGTTATGCAATTAGGGTGCTGGTTACTTTGGCCTTACCTTGGTCATCATTCGGTCAAGCTTTACTCGATCGACCTTATGTGTGGTGCAAAACCAGCCAAAAGAGAAAAAAATAACGTTTCTTGTATATCTAGACCCCCTTTCATTATTAACTTTATTTCATTTATATTTTTAATTTGTTGTTATAGCGGCAATAGAAATACACAATCAGTGTTTTTTTTTTTATTCTAGTTAGCTAGGTTAATGTGAAATAGCCCGCTAACAGACAGACGGACGAACGGACAGCGAAGGCTTAGTAATGGGGTCCCATTTGACACCCATCGGTTACGGAACCCTAAAAACTGAACTATTTAGATTTCAGCATTTAGTGACAAAAGAGCTAGCTCTTTTGTCACAAATTATCGCAAGTACCGTATCTAACAACTGTACTCCTTCGTACAGCGTTGTCTATAGTTGTCGTTTCTCGTTTGTGCCGATGGTGTTACCATACACGAGCTACTTCCAATGCTGATTATAATGGTAATACAGGTTTTTTCTTCGATTTTATATCGTTTATTTTAGCGTAACTTTAAATATCTCATTGCTTATAAGCAATGAGAATAATAGCAACGATGCCCTATAGGGCATCGTTGCCCTATAGGGCATCGTTGCTATTGAGCTATGATGCAATAATTTTGTGAAAGGATCTATGAATACTGGTAAAATTTCCTTACTACCTTTACAGTCCTGCCGTCGAGAGAATGAGTTCCTGACAGCTGTCAGTTGGGCAATTTCTAGTAGTAATAAGGATCAAATTCACAAAACATATATTCGTTAGTATGAAACTGACAGGTGTCAAGAACGCACTCTCTCGACGGCCGGTAGTGAGAGAGTCTTTCTTATGACTACGTAAAGGTTGACAGTCATTGTTGTGTGTGTTTAGTGAACATTTTTCTCGATTCATGATGATGTCAAATACAAATTCTTGCAGTATCCTAACTTTACTATAATAATAATAATATTATAAATATGAAAGTGACTTTGTTTCTTTGATTGTTTGTTACGCTTTCATCCTAAAACGGCTGAACGGATTTGTATGATTTCGGGTAGACCATGACCAGGAATAGGACATAGGATACTTTTTGTCCCGGGAGTATGTTCCCGTGGGATAATTTCCGACATGCACGCGGGTGAAGCCGCTGGCAAAAGCTAGTCAGCCATAATTTTAAAACCGATTTGTTATAGACAACATTTTATGTAAATAACATAATCTTTTGACTTATATTATTATTATATTATCATTTATTCTCTCTTCACAAAGTTGACTTAAAATTAATGGTACAAGAAAAGTCTCAGCTGTATTCCACCTTTGTGAGAGACTGGTGCCTGATATAGGTTTTTGGAAAAAACCTGTGTTACAGGTCACCAGGCCCCTTCCACTGCTAGAATTAGCTTTAATAGAGATACCGTGCAAGAGTTGAAGTTAAACAATATGCATAACAAGAATAAAAACTAAGTAACAGTTGAAAAATAAAAGATTCTGCAGAAGTTATTGAGTCATGTTGTGAGACAATGTGTGAATGAATCTTGTGTGAAGTGTTAGGCTAGTAGGAAATTTATGTGAGTAATACAGACGAGCAGTGTGTGAGTGAAGGTGACTTTTGTGGAGTGAGTGCAGCCAGAGTTGTTTTTCAAGGAGGTAAGGTACAGCTATGTATGTATGGGGTTGGTCGAAATTAATTTTATTTCACTTGACTACTTCATTCATGAACAATTTCAATTTTAAAGTAGGTAAATGCTATTGTTCATCTGGGCATCAACAATATAGGCTTAACAAAAATAACAGAGAGAGTACGAGTATTAGGTACATCTTAACAATCAATCTGCTTAGCCTGTTGTCAACTATGTTGGGGTCGGATGTAGCCGAAAACCAGTATTAACCAGTTTCTCCCAATACAGGCATTACTTGCTTAAAGGGAGGCTCCAATCACTAAGTTGTTTAAACTACTTTATGGTGGAGAAATAAATAATTTTTGATTTTGATTTTTTTGATTACATGAAGCGACTGTCTATCTGACCTCAGAATTTTGGGCTTCAGACTACCCGTAACGACTGTCGAAGATCTACAAATGACAGATTATGTACATGTTATCATTCAAACTAATTTCTTTTCATTCCTAAAGAATCCCACAAAATGGGATCGGATTGTTTGATCCGATCGGAATAACTCGTTATTCTAGCTGGCCTTGGAACTATCCCGAGATAATAATCCACCCAACAACTAACACATAACAGAGCAATTGTTAAACATGGTTTAACTGAAGGTTATCGGCGGTCTCGTTTTACAGACTTTATTAAGACAAACGACTCTTTGTTAACTACCAGTTTAATTGGCTATAAAATGTGAGATGACGCTCACTACGACGATCTACATAGACGTGTGTTATATGTGACATTATGTAGTAGGAGAACTAAGGTTATAGCCTTGTTGCCTATAGGTTTATGGCTTGTGTAACAAGGGCTGCTAATTAAAGATTACTCAAGTTAAGATGTAGACCTCAGAAGCCCCTTAATACAATACAAACAGAGTTGTAATTGACTGCGCTACTGCTGAGCATGAGGACCTGGGTTCGATTCCCAGGTCAGTTAAACTGTTATTGGGTTTTTCTAAATAGAACGAGATCTGGATTTGTGTCCGGTTGATGGCAATAGGCTCGCCTCCTATTAACTGTCGAAATGTGGGGTGACTATAATAGGTACCATCGAAGAAGTTCATATCTAACCACCGTAAGGACTATTCTTGCTTGCAGCGCTCGGCGACTATAGAACCGTGTCGGTAACAGATGTGGTCATCGTGTTCACGGGATTATGTTTTGAAACTGGTTAGATATGAACTTCTTTGATGGTACACTTCTGCACAACCCTTCGTGGAAACAAGGCGTTGTGTTATGTTGTCATCTAGCAAAAGAAATCTATCGTAGAGTTTTCACATGCAGATTTCTAAGAATCAGCTTTATAGAAACCCATTTCCACCTGTTACAGTTCAGTACCTGGGCGACCGAGCTCTGCTCTGGTGAAAAAAGAGAATGCTCATTTAATAGTATAGTATGGTTCATACTAATTCCATTCTGCCATGATAGTAGGTACTTACTAATTCCATGCTGCTATGTCTTTATTCTAAGGTAGCCATCTTGTTCTAAACTTTGGGCGACCGAGCTCTGCTCGAGTGAAAATACGCTAGATCGATTTATCGCCCCCGTAAACCTATGTATACGAGTATTGCGACTTTAATCGAAATTGTTAGAGCCGTTGTCGAAACCTGATTGCAAATGTATTTATATATATACAAATATTGCTCATTTAATAGCATAAGATTATCTTTGATGTGTGTGATAAGCTTTAGGCGATAACAGTTTCAAATATATTTACAAGTATTGCTTATTTAATAGTACAGGATAAAATAAACTTATTTAAATTGTGTTACTGGTTAAAGTCAAAGTCAAATAATTTATTTCAATTAGGCACATAAAAGGCACTTTTACCCGTCAAGATTTTACAAAAAAAAAAAAAAATCTAATCGCCCCTCCAAAAGGTAGTTTTCATATGGAGAACAAGGGCAAGAAAATCCACCGTTACTCTTTTAATTTTTTTTACAATATTTTTATACATTCATTATATTAAGAAAGATGATGCACCTAGAAAAAAATTACTATAGGCAATAGATAAAAAGAATTAAAAATGAAGCAATGACAGATAAACTAATTATGTGATAGGTACATGGTGCTCATATATTTACAAACATTGTAAAACTATAGGTACGATATTCCTAACATTTTAACAAGTAATACTAATAAGTCAGTGTGTGAGCAAGTGCGGATTTCACCAATGAAATTGAACGCGTTTAGCATATCTAAACGCGTTCAAGAGCTGTCAGCGTACAATATTCCATAACAATTTTGACACTGACAGGTCTTGAACGCGTTTTAGAAATTCTGATCGCGTTCAGTTTCATTGGGGAAATCAGCTCTTAAAGTAATCACAGAATGTAAAATCATTGTCATAAAATTATTAAATTATAGAATTAAGTTAGCAACCAGTTTGATTTTGTCTAGACTCTAGATTATCCTATGGAGCAGGACCAGCATATTTCCAAGCATTCTTATCTTGGATATAATCCTCTAATTTGTAACATGCTTGTTTACAAACTGTACTTTTAATATGAGTTTTAAATCTTTTCCACAAGGTATTTTGTTGTAACATTTAATACAGTACCCCATAAAAGATGTATATAATATTAAGTAAGTAACATAATGTCGATAAGTAATGCAACTTACCAATGGCAATCTGTGCCAGGCCAGAACTACCCCCAACCACATATCAATCTAATTGTACAAAACTTTAAAAAATAACTACGTACACCGTAGTATTTTTTTCTACAGTTAGTTTAGCGGTCCCGTTAGAAAACCACACGTCAGAAATGGTGTGACTCAGCTTTTCTACAAAATACAAAATATTTTCTAGTCCAGTAACGTACCGTACGTTATGGAAATCTATGTGGATGGACCATTTCAGCACTACCCGTGTTCCGGTTGATGTGTTCACGTCACATAGTATCCGTCGTACAGAAAAAACAGCGGGTATTCGACGGGTAAAGAAAAAAGTACGGACGGCTAACGTTACCTGAATGGCTTAGATTGATATAGACTCCAGTTTAGATGGCTAGAAATAAATATTTAGTTTCTCCTGTCACAGGTCTGCTGCAAAACATTTCTAATTAAATAAGCAGTACCTTTGTGCTCTAATATATGTATTTTTTTCTATTAAGTATTTTGTGTGTACATTAATAAATGCGCGTGCGCGTGTGTGTTTTGTGTGTGCGAATGTTGGTGTATTATAAGTACCTACACCTCTGACAGCCCTTCGGGGATTAATGGCGTGATGATTTTTTGATTTTCTAAATTTATAATTATTTAGTCGTATACGTAGTGGACGCTTAGAGCTTTAAATGTAGTCGTTTTCATTTTGAACTACAGACATAATTTTTGGAGGCTGTTGAAATATTTACAATGAATACTATATTCACAGGTAAGAATTTTTTCTATTTACGATAGCGAATCGGTTTGGCTGTTCTTCCACAAGCGGATCGCCTCAGTCAGATTGAGAAGTATCGTATCGTAGAATATCGTACGTAGATATTCCTTCGGATCAGGTTAAGCTATTCTTGCCGCGGTTAGTCCGTGGATCGGTGACCATCTTGACATCCCAAGACTCGTCCGTGTCTCGGAAAGCACATTAAACGGTTGGGCCCGGCTGTCATTCGTGGATCTTTGACAGTCGTTACGGGTCGTTAGAAGCCCGTAAGTCTGACTACCAGTCTTACCAAGGGGTATCGTATTATCCAGTTACTGGGTTGCGAAGGTCAGATACGCAGTCGCTCCATTTAAAATACTGTTCTACTATTTAGCTGCATCCCGTTAGACTGGGAGCCGAACCCAACATAGTTGGGCAAAGGCTAGGCAGATTGATATTCCTTCGGACCCTGCGCTCGCTACAGGAAACATCAACAATCCACATACTACATCTCAGTGTATGGACAAACTGCCCGTACATTTTTGGTATTTACAAGCAGAATGATTCTGATTACGATGCGGATAGTGATTCTGAGTAAAAGTTAACATATTTAAAATTCACTCTTTTACGATTGCCATCGAATAGGATACTAAAAGCCGATAAAATTGTGTTCTAAACCAATGAATGTAACATCTGTTTTCCCTACTCAACACAATTACTCCACATCACCATACACTAACTTTACATGAAGTTCATCACATAGGTAAGTTTTGATTGCGCACGCAACATTTCACGATATCGCACAATTTGCATACGTTTGTTCGTTGCTGAAGAGTTTACAAGTTTATACTGTAGCCACATTAATTGCGTCGTTAAACTGCACGTTGACGGTCGTTCAAGAGGTAATAAAGGCGGAGTTTTTAATGTTAATTTTGGTTTGAAAGATCGATATTGTATTGCTGGGACTACTTGACTTAAGTTATGACTGCTACTCTACTTATGATGCTGTTTGACGATTAACGGATAAGTTTGAGTTAACTTAATCTAATGAATATGATATTTAGATATTGTTAAACTGTAATGATAAGATAAGATATAATTTATTTCTCAGTACATGGTACATTAAGTCTTAATATTAATAAAAAGCTTCACATATACTACCGTTGGTGTAGATATTAATATTAAAATTAAAATTAAAGTAGAATTAATATCCCCAGTAGTAATTATAAATTAGTTTGAATTGAAAATAGGTAATTTTGAATACAATGTGAATTACAATTTTTTCTTATTATTATTTATGAATTAAATGTCTTATTTTATCTTATCTTAATGTCTCAGGTAGAGGAAGAAAAAAGCAATATTATTTACATACCTGAATAGGTTGTACATAGATGTGTTTAAAATGACTGGCTACACTGAAGTGTTCTATCCAAAATACCTACAGCAACCTAAGCCTTCTTTTGTTTTTAGTTTTGTTAATATTCATAAAATTCAATAGGGAAATTATCGGAAAAGTAAATAGTGAATACATAAGAATATTTTTAACAGTAAAAGTACCGAATTACGATCGCGAATAATAACGGCAAATGAATGTCGAAAACTTTTCAGCGTCGCATTGTTTTCAGTTCTCAGCAGTAGAGTATTTTATTAAATGGGATAATATTATGCTGTTATATACCTCCGTTGCTAGGCAACCAATGTACCAGAGAGCTCGGTTCAAAAATCGATGGAAAAAAAAACGTATAAAAGTGTTGGTAAGTAGAGTTTTTAATCATTTCTTCTGTATTGGGTTTTATAATAATGGAATGGTGATGTTTTGTACTGATTCCTACTCATTTCAACGGGCAGGTAACATTCATCATTTTTTCTCAAGTAATTATGTCCGTATTAAGTTTCATTATACTACCAGACTATTACTTGCTAACAATTTTCAATAAATCTATTTAGTCTGCCTCACATAGATCTAAGGAGAATGCTCAAAAAACTCAGAGCGAACAGATATAGAATGTACCTCAGAAATTTAGGAATATTTAGTGATATCATTCTCTAACTATTTCACTATGAGATTTGCCTTAATATCTGATTTTGACAATCTGCAGTCTCTGCCTACTCCTCCTATGGGTTTGTGGGCGTGAGTATATGTATTTGTATTTATATCGTCGGGTATACCCAAATCAAAGACATCTTAAAAAAAAAAGAATCACCCCTGATGAAAAACAAATAGCCATATCACACATTTAGCTATCGAATTTTATAGTGAAATATTTACAGAATGATTTAATTAAATATCACTAAAATTCTGAGCTACTTCCTGTATCTGTTTGCTCTGGGTTTTTTTGTCATACTTGATGAGCATTCTCCTTTGCCACAAACATTTTAGTAGGCATCATTACATTATAATAATTAATTCTTAATACAAAATAACTATAGATGACTTACAACGGCACTTAATAATGTTTACAATTCTATTAGTCAATTTTGCTTCCAAGATTCCTATTAGTTCTGCCCAGCCTACCATGAAAATAGGCATTACAATTCGCGCTAATGCAATTAAGAATTCCAAATATTCCAGATTAATCAGTGTCTAAAAGATAACAAAGTTATCGTCGCTAAATGGCAGGGGACTGAAATTCCGACTTCAGTACAACGAACAAACTTACTCTGAAAATATCCAATTATTATTCTAGACTGAAGTTGGTAACAATTTCTAGGGTTTATGCTAATTCCACCAAGTATTTGTTCATGTTATCTGAGTGATGGATAGGGGGAGCCACTGGCACGCGAACTTAAAGCGTTAAAACAGAGGCTTTTTTCATAGATAAGGCATTGTTTTGACGCGATCGCGCCAATAAATTAATTACCATTTATTTTTCTTTACTTTATTACCAAGGAAGGTTGCGTCACTTTGATTGGTGGGTGTAGATAAGAAATCTTCTATATCAGTGACTGTTGAGGTGTGGCAGCTATTCTTTTAACGATAAACCGGCCATCACAGTCTAATTTATCGCTAAGACAGTGCGCCCACAAGACTGAAATTAGTTTAAAAAAAGAATAATTTTGTGTTTCGAAAACCAAACAGTTGTGTTAACGAGTGTACTTTCCATGCTATTACTATTTTCTTAAAACTAAAGGCACTCCAGAGTCAGGTCTGCGCATAGCCTTAACAAATCCGGACTCAGACAAGTAGCTTGCATAGTAGGTACGTTTGCAAAAGCTATTGAAAGATCGACAGATATCTCTGAACGGTCAGCTATATAATTGTAGCCAACGATTCAAATTACATTCGTACGGTTGCAAACCGAATTGTCAGATTTTTTCCTGCAATTCATCTTCCAACATGTCATTCAGGAACCATCGAACTAATACTGACCAATATTGAAAGACTTCAGAAGATGAGTATCTTTATATCTAAATCTTTACACCTTCGAGTTTCCATTCACAGTTCTTACGAACTCTTCGAAAACTCGAAGATAATGTTCGTTCGCTGAATAAAATTTTCAGTTTTTGCGAAAACATTCAGGGCGGCTTGGGCGGGCGGCAGTTTGCCGGCTGTCGTGGCGTCGGGCGGCTGTGCGAAGCCTCCGTACAACCTCCCGCACTAACTTATACCGCGAAGTGTTGTGAATAACTTTAATTCTCGTGAAGGATAATCTTGGATGCTGGATGTTAGACAATAGTAGTTAAAAAACATTGGATGTTTGGATGAATTAGAACAGCTTTCTGTAGTTTTGGATAACAGTTTCAGGTTGTGATTATAGTGTTACTAGTTTATCGTGATAGGTAAGTTTTACATACTTTTTTATCGGATAGTAAGTAAACTTAGAAATTTTTCAATATCATTGCTTAATTATAGTAAAATCTATCGAAATCTATAAACAACCATTTTATTTTACTGGATTTACATTTGCAGCTTCAAAATAAAAAAATAAACAATTCTATTTTGTCGTATCAATTTAATTCCTTCAATGATGAGTATGCAAGTATATTATAGTTTCATGTTTATCGTAAATTCGGTTGTCATGTTCAGAAGAAAAGAGCAAAAAGTGTCAGCTGGTGACATTCCCGCGGTACTTGGAAGTCAACTGAGGGGGAGACGTCATTTAATGGTTACAAGAAAGCCTTATTATCAAGTGTAAATATTTTGTTTCTTTCCATTTGTGTGTAGTGAACAATCTAAGAAGATCCTTGGAGACAGATCTAGAATTGAAATATCTATTTTTAGGCTATTTCGTTATATTTCCATAATGCAACTAAAGATCGAGCTGCCAGCTAAACTATAATTCGAAAAAATATGCCCGTTTTCACCGACAACTAAATGACACCTAAATGAATTCCTAAATAAAAGTGTACTGTTAGATTTCAACTCTCAGTGCTTAGCCTAGCGTTGAAAATGCAATAGTGCACTTTTATTTAAGGATTCATTTAGGTGTCACTTATTGTTAGTGGAAATGGGCATTACTCTCCCAATTCATTCTAAATGGTGATGCTTGATGCATGAAAGATATGCATACGAGCTGGAATATATTATGACTGATGACAAACTATCACACATGCGTGCTCAAATCTTAGGAGAGCAAAAGCTTCCAAGATTATGTTCAGACTTAATTCCTTCGTGTAAAACTTTCATGTTTATTCAATCCATTCCTGACATGCTCATATCTTTGAAAAGTCACAAATAAACTATTATACATCCTAACTCAAAGTATCATCTTAAATAAAATAAAAAAATTGAAACACATGTATCCCGCTCTCAATTGGCATGATGCATGCAAAGTGATCTTAATAAGTCCTTACACGCCCACAGTTAACACAATCCATTCATTAATTTAAACTCTATGCCATTGTAATAAGGCTTTTGGATTTATAGTGCCATGAATCATGGGAACAGACATGTGCAGTGCGTTTGATTTACACCCTGTTACGATTTTAACCTCGGTTCATTTACAGATGGTTTTGGTTTAAATGTTTATGGTCGTTTCGCGTTCGGTATGCGAATTTGTAAGTGCAATAACAAGCTCTTTGTCTTTGGGCAACGGAGTTTAGTTGGTGTTAAATTAATTTAAGATGTGATACGGAATGTAAATAAATGTGAGCCTTCAAGAAATGTTTTGTATGTTCTATATTGCTGTTCATTCAGATGACTAGTTAATTGACATTTACGTACTAGTAATTATTGATAATATAAGACTAGTTGAAGTATTAATTGCATATTTTGTTGTTAATTGGTATAGTAACCAATTTCGATTAACACTTTAGTTTTATAAATCTTAAATTTCGAGCATAATATTTTATTAAAATTGGAACAGAACTATTTAAAGGATATGTCGATTAACATTTTAGTTCTGTAAATCATAAATATTAAGCAAAATATTTTATTAAAATTGGAACAGAAGTAAAATTTAAAGGATAATAACTCTTACCCATTATATGAAACGCTAAAAAGTCGATATGTAAAAGTAGCAGTATCAATCGTCTTTTGTTGCTGACCTGATGAAGTTGCACTTGCAAGTAGATATCAGTTACCAGAGTTTATTTATTTGTAATATATCTTTTACAATATTTAATAAAACTATTTACACTTTATGGTAACTACTAATTAAATGACTCACTAACTAACTATACAAATAAATATAAAAACTTAAGTTTTAAATAGAATAGGTTTCTTAAATTATTTAGGTATGTGTAAAATATTTCAGGAGCAACATATTTATCAAGTAGCAAGTTTTGAATTCGGACTAATAAAAATAAAAAACGATTGCTATTGGTTTTACAAATCGAAGTAGTATTTCCAAAAACGCTGACTTTCATATCGATTTCCGATGCTTGTTGTAACATTCCAATGGCTTCTGGAGTACGTACTGTTTTGCAAGTAGGTGCCAACTGCTATGCATTACGTTTCAGGCGAAAGTAACTTACACTACTAAACAACATGTAGGTACTTTGTTTTAAGTACCTGCCATGCTATTCTGTAAACATCTCACCGTGAAAACTTGGGTGAAGTGACCTGTCAATAGTGTCAATCCCTGTGGAATGACAGCTCACTTCACGCTCACTTCACCTAAGTTTTCACGGTGAGATGGTTACAGAATAGTACTGCTGTTGTATTAGGTACTACTGCAGCTGTTAATTTCGTAATCAAAAAGAGAGTTTGCATTTTTTCAGAATTATAGAAAAAAATGGGGTATTCTGTCGAAACAAAAAATAAAAAGAAAACCTCCTTACACCTCAAACATATTTTTCGCCTTTCATTTTCCGGTTTATTGAAAATTTCTACTTGAGTACCTATCGCATACAATATTTGTAAGGCCGTTTCATAAGGTGACTCTTTGCAGCTCTAGACTCTACCACCTTGCACCGGCAGACAGCCACGACGCTATTTTATGAAGTTTGAAGAAATTGTTCTACTAGAATCGCGTCGCACTGGCGTGTCTTGCCTGTTTGCGGTAGCCTTTACCCTGGTGTCGCGATAGAGTCGCGTTGTACTTCGCATCTTTGCAAAAAGTCGCCGTGTGAAACCACTTTAGGGTTGGGTTTTAGTCAGTAAGAGTCTGACACGCCGTCCCGCTCCACCCAGAGCGGGAGAAGTAATTTGAAAATTTCCCACCATAAAAAAAAAGGGTTAACAACCGCAGTCCCACTAATTTCTCTAAGCAACCATCTAATACAGTACAGATTACACTGTATTCCCTTTTTTCCGGACTGTCGTAAATTATAGCAATAAATTTGTACGGGACACATTCCCGTTGTCCGGGATTAATTAAACCCTATAACAGTACTGCTTGTGAGTTAATTATTTATTATTATAAATACATGTGTGGTTGCCCCAAAATGTCTGGTTTCTTTGGGTAAGAAGTATAGGGGCGTGCAACAAGGTTCTCTGTGACATTGAAAAAGCCCTTGGTGATAATAAAGCGTAAATTTTATCACAAGGAAGACAGTGCTCCGTGCACTGTCTTCCTTGCGATATCATTAACGCTGCCTATGTGTTTCGACTTCAAAGAATAAATTCGCTTATACGTATAAAATTTTCAACTGTAGGTAATCATACTTGTCGAAAGCATACTTAGTTACCAAAAAGCTTGATTGACATGATGCCTTTTTTTTTTTTTTTTATGTGGGGAGTTGTCAAATAACTTCTCCCGCTCTGGGCGGAGCGGGAGGGGGTGTCAGACTTTTACTGACTTAAACCCACCCGTTTACCTTCCGTTGCCTGTGTGCCGGGGTCGCGATATCCCTTTCGGACCCCGTCAGTTGGTGCTGACATCCCTTTGAGGCGCGCGTGAAACACAACGCGCCGTCGACCCGGGCCTGGTCCCTATCGGACGGCGAGCTACCCATTGCTCACCGTCCGCAAACCCGCGCCTACGGTGGCCGGAAGTCGGCTCGCGACTCTTGACATGATGCCTGGAACGTACTTCCACGCAAATCCTACGTAGTATCCTCTTGTCACTATTTTTTTGAAACCCCATAACTATATTGGACTCTCCATTTATAGTCAACAAAAATATGAGAATTTTCCAATAATACGAGGGAATGAGTCTACAGTTCTAACTAAATATGACAGATGGCGCTAAATTACGCGAACTTTTAAATTGAAGAGTAATTCATTATGTTACGTCACTTGGGAGATAAATTGGAGAAGACAATAAATGTACGAGAATTTAAAATAAAAATCTAAAAGTTAAAAATTAAACACATTAATTAATTACGTATTTATCTAAGTACCTCTTTATGATTGATTACCAATAAAGTACTCTACTAGTAAAAAAATAACGAGGTACTGTTTAATTTAGTTAACTAAGCTTTCTACCTACGCCTAGATAGTAAGTACGCGACATGGCTGTTTACCAATCATGGTAGTACAAAGAACCATAAACAATACGAAGGTTGTCTACCTAACTTCGATTGGCAAACATCCACATAACATAGAGATAGAAGAAAGTTGAATTAGGAACTGTCATGTGCGTCAAAAAGAAAATTGTTGTAGTACAGACCGTTCACTATAACTTGTCGCTTGCCGTCATGTTGGATTGTCAAGCTTAGCATTAATACTAATAGAGTTCAAAATGGCGACTGACAGAACAGTGCTACCAATTGCGTCACGGGACAAGTTATAATGAATACACTATACTCTCATATCTAAACAATCTATCTTTTGTGGGCAAACAATTGTTTCCTATCATAGCGATTTTGTGAATGAGACAGATTTAATATTTCTTGATTCTTTAGATGAGAAACAATATTTGCCTGTGGTATGTAGAAGTAATGTTGGCGAAAATTGCTGCTTCTTACAAGTCTTACGTTTTATGGACAAAATGAATATCATGTAGGTTAGTTGATTTTTTTTTAATTAGAATATCTTAGATAGTCCAAGCTCAAACCAGAATAGTGTGCCTGAAAATTGGATCCAAATTCTGGTCGGCTTTAACGATCTTTCTCCCAATTTTTATTTCTCTGACCCGCTCCATTTTCCTATTTTTAAAGTAGCAACACGTAGGTATTATTTTTATAATTCTTAATATAACAACATAAATTCAGAAATAAAACGTACTTCAAACGCACGACCGACTCTGTATCCTGTCTAGAAATAATTTAGATACCTACTTACTCAGATCAAACCGAATACATTTTAAAGATTCGCCATCTCTCTCGTTGCCACATTGATAGAAAAAGACAGGCATAACCGAATATCCAATACTTGTCTGTGTTGCATGAAAGTACAATCGCTCACAATGTTACGTACCTACTTACCTTTTATTTGTTCCTATTATTATATTGTGAGACGTAATCGATACATCAATAAAAATTAATAAAATTGGAGTGTCTGTTTGTAATGACAAAATAACAGCTTTTACTAAATGCATAAGAAATTATATACGGTAATTACAACAAAAAAATATTTTTTTTTATTTGATTTTAAATTCTGTCTCTACGTTCCGGCTAATCTCCGAAACGACCTGGATCGATTTTAACGGGACTTTCACTGGCAGATAGCTGATGTTAGTTGAAAGAAGTAACTTACAAACATTTATTTAAAAAAAAAAAATGGTTCCACGCGTTCGAAGCCGCGGGCAGCAGCTACAATTGCTAATTGCTATACAATTGTGTTTCAAAAAGAGGGTTCAACAAAATAAACAACCTAGGTCTGTACTGAATTCAAAAGTAACCGGCATAGAAAATGCTTAATTTGGTATAACAACAAAAACAGCAACATGAAAATAGTCAAAAAAAAACAATGACCATTGCCAACATTTCAAGGTTTGAGAATTGCCTTGAACTTTCATAACATAATTTTTCTTAAACACTGTTGTTTGGGAGTATACTTGACTTGCTGCCAATAAACTGAGCGTATAGAACTGAGGATGAAGATGGGCTGTCACACGCCACCTTAAGAAATGGCCGGTATGATTTATATGTATACGAAATGCAATATCGGGATTATTAAATTAGTGCTGTTTTTGGTTGGAAATTGACGTGACTCATGATTCTTTACGATGAGAAATAACTTGTTTCAAAAAACCAGCCAAGTGCGCACTTGGCTCATCCGTACCGTATTAGGATCGAGCAAAAACGCCGAAAACGCGTTTCTTTTAAAATCCCTTTAATGATTAAGTTTATTTATTATTTGAAATAGAAATACACAAATAAACATTCAACTATCTACCTATTACGGTTCATGAGATACAGCCCGCTGACAGACAGACGGACGGACGCACAGCGGAGGCTTGGTAATAGGGTTCAGTTTGGCACTTTTCGCGTACGGAAACCTAAAAATAAAAACGAAACGTATCAAAATACTTGGTACCTATCCGTTGATTGTCAGTACTATAGAATTCTATACAGCTCCAGAGGTACAAGAATGTATCTCAACAAAACATATCTTATGTCTTAGAAAATAAGAGCCATCTTTTCCGCTCTTGTTTCCAGTCTGACGTCAGACCCGCCACGTAGGACCACAAAAATGCTGAACCGTCTTAATAAATAGGAAGATATAGACGAAAAACGATTCGCTTGACCTTTGACCTCAAAGTTTTCGCAAACTTGACATCCATGCCTTGAATAAGCCACAAGATATTCCTTCTATTGATCTGGTTCGCAAGAAAATAGACTTCGTATTATAGGATCAGATGAAGCTTCAGAGTGCGAGACTGTTCATTATCGCCCTAAGATATATTATTTTATGTACTAGCTTTTCCTCGCGGCTTCGCTCGCGTGAGAAAAATACTACCGTAACGCGCACGCCAGCTTCCAGTCGGCATGTTTTGTTCCGACATCTTGAACAATCATCGTCATATTTCAGCCAATTTACACAAATACTTATAGAATTATACACCTAAATCTTCCTCATGAATTACTCCGTCCATTGGTGGAACTGTATGAAAATACGTTCGGTAATTTCTGAGTTTATCGTCATCAGACAGACAGACAGACGCGGTGGGAGGAATTTGTTTTAAGGTGTCACCAGGAGCAGTCGCCTGTAATGTAACGTTACAGATTCGATTTTGAGCATTACGTTAAAATACTGCCTCCCTGACTGACGAGCCTGTAATGTAGTGATGCGCATTGATGTTACAAGTTCTATCAAAATATTACAGACATTGCGCAGTGCTCGAATTGAATCATTACAGGTTGCGCACTGTAATGTTCGGTTCGCCTCACTCACTGATGAATGTTCATCTCTGTAACATTACATTACAGGCGAATGCTCCCGGTGAGCGAGCGCCTTAAAACAAATTCCTCCCCCGCGTGATATCTTTATAAATTATAGCATATGTTACTCAGTGATAATATAACATTCTACTGGTGAAAGAATTTTAAAAGTCGGTCCAGTGGTTTTTGAGTTTATTCATTACAAACAAAACTAAAAACATAAAAATACAAATATTTTCTTTAGTGTAGATGTAGATAAGTTATTGTTTGTCTGTGCGTACGCACGATGAAAGAGAATAGAAACAACATTACTAATTTACAGAATCCATATTCGGATGATTAAATAATGTGGTTTATAAGATTATTTTTGAAAATATATTAAAATTAAATTTAGGCAGCTGTGTTTTCAGATGTCATAACCCGAAAAATAACTAGGTTGCATGACTGTATAGTAATACGGTAGAGTAATATTAATAAAATAAGCGACGGTATACTCATATAAATAAAATAAGCGTACATATTTACCTGTAATATCAGACGCTCACAGAAACAGATTAGGAAGGCATTTGTCACAACGCACATGCAAACGATCATGATGGATGACAAGCTCAGGAGCGCTTAGCTGCCTATATAACCTAATACTAATAGTGTGTAGATTTCGTATGTTTACTTATCTTTAGTCCCTTTTTCTTACAAGCTTTGGTAAAGAATCAAGCTCTACCTGGGCGTTTTTGGCGCAGCCGTGAGGCACACTCCCCATCAAATTTTTTCTTACATCGCTCTTTACACTTTTTATTTAATTTTAATTTTTTGTCTGCTGTGTAATTATATTGTGTGCTTTTTAGTCTGTGCTAAAAAAATGTATTTTTTTTCTTCTTTCTTTCTACCGTAACTGTAAGTTACCACTGGCTACAGGAAATGGCTATGAAGAAAATTGGCAATATCATGACGCTTGGCAGTTGGGTTGGTGATGGTGTTATCAACAGGAGTGAGAACATTCCTGCCTGCATAACTCTTTTTTTTGTATAATTTTTAACCGAATTCAAGAAGGAGGCAATTCGACTGTATGCTTTTTTTTTGTCAAAGTCATTGTTAAAGTCAAATAATTTATTTTAAATAGGCTCTTGAACGTCAAAAATTGTGTTTTTGTTACGCTATTACTTCGCCAATAATGAATTGATTTTAATTATTCTTTTTTTACATTGCGATAAATTTTAGGACATGTTTTCAAACCGGCCTTTTGTTGTAAGGCCGATGCGACATACTTTTTTGTTTGATATCCGACATTATTATGATGAAAGCTACACGCATATTATGGACCCTTCTGGCCATCTATTATTCAAGCCCTAGAACATCATGAACATCTAATTTATTTCCAGAAACCATACGGCGAACCTAATTTAGTGTTCCCGTTCCGTTCATTAAAACTTTTTCCTTTTTTTTAATTTGGCCGGAAAATAAAAAGGAAAAGTTTTATGAAAGTCATCTATTTCTAAATTACAAAGAGGTTACGCTTTTGCATGAGATTATGTAACGTGCGGTGACAAGAGACAGCCGCGTTTTTGGGTCGCGCCTCACTTATTTCGTTCCATATTATATTTTATTAATAAATAATTTGGGCGGATAGGTAGGCTGTTTTTAAACAAAGGGTTTGACGTCGTTTTCATAATAGTTCCGTAAGCTTCCCTGGCTTATAGAAGTCTACAGATTGAAAGATAGAATACTCTTATTATATACACTTGTTAAAATTTTACATCGGGTGGACGTTCTTATTGCCAAAAGCGATATTTTAAAGACAAAATCTGAAGTCTATGTAGATATTGCCACGATCACGATGTTTGTCACACTGTTAAGCTCGTCACACACTTTGAAGATAACATAAAATATATAATTATCTTCGATATATCGCTCACCGTATAATTTAATGGACCACCATACTCAGTCAAGATAATATATATTTTATCTTAAAGTATCGAGTATCAAGTATCTGGGTGACCGAGCTCTGCTGTGGTGAAAATAAAGAATGTTCATTTAATAGTATAGGATAGTTCAGGTTCGTACCATAGTACATACTAATTCCATGCTGGCATGTCATTATTCTAAGGTGGCCATCTTGTTCTAAACTTTGGGCGACCGAGCTCTGCTCGGGTGAAAATACGGAGGAAACGAATTTTCCCAGATATGAAACCTAGCTAGTTCGATTTTTCGCCCCGTAAACCTCTATATTGCAACTTTCATCGAAATCGTTAGAGCCGTTTTCGAGAACGTGATTGCAAATATATTTATGTATATATCGCACCTTTGGTAGAACAAGGGCATAATTGTCATAAATTGCCAAAATGACTTAAATATGTAGAAATGCTTTAAAAAGGCCCTTTGAACTGGAGGGACAAAAACATTCGTTTGGCAATTTTTGACAATTATGCCCTTGTTCTACCAAAGGTGCGATATACAAATATTGCTCATTTATTGCTGATTATCTTCGATGTGTGATAAGCTTTAGGCGATAACAGTTTTTTTATTATTAGTCGAGGCAGGAAGATGTGGCGCTGCTGTACATTCTCTTGACAAAATCGATTTCCTTTCCGACAATCACGGCTAAGAAGCAAAAGTTAAACAGACTCTGGACCCATGACGGTCGAAGCATAGACGACTCCGCTGTGTGTGAAGTGTGGTGCTGTTCCACAAACGATGGGGCACTTAATAACATGTCCTACGTGTCCTGTCAGCTGCACGTAACAGGAACTGCTGGACGCTACTGATGGCGCCAAACACGTGGCCGAATTCTGGGCCGAATCCATTAAGATTGCCATCGACACGCTTAGAAGAAGAACGAAAGATTTGCGCTTGAAAAGCAGATTGGGGTGCATAGACTACTAATTCTCTAGACATTTATATACGTACCTAAACATTTAGTAATTTTCTTCCAAGGACGTCCATCGTAATGGTTTATTTATTTATTAAAACTTCTCGCACACGATAAGGTACAAAGGCGGACTTAATGCCTTAGGCATTCTCTACCAGTCAACCAAGGGTGGTGAAGAGATAAGATGGCAGGTGCTCTGATTGACTCCGTAATAAAAATAATAAAAAGATAGCTGAATTGTAAATAAAATAGGTATACAAGTTATAAACTTATTATACACATACATAAATATTTACTATAATATATAACTACATTATATGTATACATATATACAAATCAAAGGAAATGAGGTAATTGAGATGACTATACACTATATGATACGCTACGCTAAGCTACGCTTTTTAGGGTTCCGTAGTAAACAAGGAACCCTCTAGTTTCGCCATGTCCGTCTGATAGATATAACATTCCAAAAATATACCTCTCAACCAGTAAAAATAACCAGCTTTTTCCTTTCCGTGGGTGATAAAACATTGAACGGATATTCTTTTCCGTGGGTGTAAGTGAAGAGGTTCATTAAATAAAATTATGAGTAGTTAGGTATCGATGGAATTCTTTGATTATCTCTTGATCGGATTTAGAAGCTTTCAGTATTATTAAGATCATCTAGCAACAAGGCATTTCAAGGGTTCCGTACCTCAAGCGTACGTTGAGCTCCTTAAATTCTGAGTTGAGCTGCACGGTCACTGACAAATGCGTGCACTGACTGGACAGGTCCACTCAATCTGTGTGGTTATTTCCTCAAAAGACCATTTTTAGACACCAATCTACATAATCTTCACATGATCTGACCAAGATTATGTCTGTACTTTAAAAGAGACTGTGACCTCTGAGTTTGTTTCGGCCTTTCTTCTCGGAGTAGTCAGATAGGAAACGCCGACCTCATCTAGTTTAAAAATAATATGTTTGACGTGTAAAAGTGTTTTGTACAACCTATTTACAGAAATAAAAATCATTTATCATTTATCATCAAATGGAAAAAACGGAACCCTTAAAGGATCACTTTGTTGTCCTAGCTAGACCCTCTTTCTCAGGAACGGGTAGAGGTATCAAAATACCAAACCGTTCACATGGTTCCGTCACTTGATTTTTCAAAAAACAGGTGTCAAAGTTTAGTCACAGGAATATCCTATTTGCTGAAACTTCACCAACAATGGGGAAGCCTAGAAAGTGCGTAGACATTGTAGCCGTTAGCTATCGGTATTATATTCTGAAAGCCGCTTCGCAAAAGAAGTACCAAACTCAACAATTATTTTATTAAGAAAAGTGGATATTAGGTGCCTACTAGGTGACTTTATAGCATGTTTCTGTGTGTAGCTTTGAGAGAAAACATTAATAAGATCGAAGTTGTTTAAAAGTACTAGTAAGCAATACTGAATTAATGGTCCTATGTTCCATTCAGGTTGTTTCAACTCTACTAATCCTACAGGATTTACCTACTCCTATTCAAGTTAAGCATTAAAAAAACATAAATTGTAAAATATAAAAGTCAGAGTAAATATCAGCAGCATTGATACAAAAATGTTTTATATAAGTTTTTAGCTCTCGCTATGAATGTTTCATTGATTGAATCCACAGTGGGCGTTCCGTTCGTTCCATTACATGATTGAACTGACGCGGCAGACATATTGCGGATTTGTTGAGCTAGGCTGTTGCGATATCGGGAAAAGGGGGGAAGCTTCGAAGTTCAAATCTATTTGCCATAGTGAAAAGTAAATTCTAAAAAGGGATCCAGACATGTGTAATGTAATGTAACGTATAATGTAACGCCAATTCTGCGTGTGGACGGTACTACGAGCATTACATGTAACGCTCGGGCTGGCGTTCGCGCTGATCCATCGGCTGTCGGTGTTTAGAGCGAACACAAAGGCTCTCGCAGTCGAACTCATACATACAGGATTCGCGTAGAGTTTGTATGCCATCCAAACTATTCGCATAACATTACCCGAGACATTACATTACACATTACACACGTCTGGATCCGGCTTAAAACAAATAGAGCTGTTGTCTTTGAAATGTCGTGGAATTATCTGTTCCTTGGAGTCATAAATTAGTAGCACTGTATGATGGTTTATGATCTTTTCACATTTTCATGAATTTCCGTAAATATTGACTGCTAAATGTGAGGAAACAATGTTGTACGGGCCGCCCTACCAGGTGACTTGGTAATCTTTGTAAAAAGATTATTCCTGCGTAACTAATAGATCAGACACGATCTAGATGAGCGGAAGTTGTTGATTTAAAGAATCAGTACGAGTAATATTCCATGGATCATATTGTGATCTCCGATGGGCCTGTCTTGTTTCGGTCGAGACCAATTATTTATTGATAATATTATCTGGAATACGTTTTCCGTTCGCGATACTTTTCATTGCTGACATATTATTATTATGTGTACTTACATTTGACGAGTATCAATCCCACTGTGTTTGGTGTATTGATTTAATATTATTTATGAGTCGGTACTTACTAGGGACGTTTTTATTTAACGATGTATTTAAGCGAAGTTTTTTTATGCTGATGGGTATAGGGATATTCAAGTTTTTTGAGATTGAGACGTAAAAATACGTTTTTACAACTTCAAGAAGCCTTAAAAACAACAGCCAAACTGAAATCAAAAGTGAAAGCTGGAAAGCAGATCGAGTTGGTTACCAATAAATTATAACACTTGGTAAGATATCGAAAAGGTTGTCTGTCAGCTAAGGTACTCGTACCATCACTACGATTCGATATTTGCAAAAAATAACGTGTATTAGAGGTGTAAGTCATAGACAACTCGACTTCTAGCGATTTATTTTCTAAACTCTATGTCTTATATACAATCTAATACTATCTAAACTATGTGTATACATTTAACTATTATTATAGTATGTACAAGTATGGAAAGGAAAACATAAAAAAATAAAAAATAAACGGAAGAGCTCATTGGGCATCAAAAAATTCGTCCGCATCGCTGTCAGCGCGGACAAAGTGCCCAAAATGCTAGCAGCGTTGCCACGTTGGATGGCAATGCTGATTCTTTGACCTAAGAATTGGCCAGCCCTCTGGTCACGTGAAGAGTCGACCAACCGCTTGGCGATGTCCCGAAATACTCGATGAGCACTCGGACCCCACGGCCCTAGTGTTTCAACCCCAAACGGCTCAAAAATATAGCTACCAGTAAGGTTGTTGTTATATTTGCGCCGTTTGAGGTTTTCTGCAGCTGAAACGCTAAAACGGCGGAACGAATTTGGATGAAATTTGGCACATGGGTAGACCATGACCTGGGTTAGGTTATAAGATAACTTTAATCCAGATATTCCCATGGAATCGATACTTATGCGGTTGAAACCTTCGGGTGCAGCTGTATATAACTCTATTTTAGCTTAATTTTGTATTTTTGGCGCACCATGAGACCTTTAAAACCAAGATTAAATGACATCTGAATTAATTTGAGAATCTTAAAAAACTGGGGTAGGTACCACACGCATGCATATTATACCACTCTATCAATTCCCAACATTACCAATAAATCTCTCTACTCAAAAATAATTGAATAAATAAACGACAGTGTCCATTTGATCGCCTCGCCACTGAATTACGTTGTCAGTCAGTATATTGTTCAAAGATGCCGCGTGATCCGTGAGTTACTGCTTGTTTATTGGAATATTGTACCAAGCTATGCATTTTTTTTAACGGACTTTTTTTTATTTTAAGTTATTCCTTAGGTTTTAAGTTTAAGTGCATGATTGGGCGTTGTGTGGTCTTTGTTTCTGTTTTTTTTTTCTATCGTCAATCAATCAAACACCCCAGGCCATAGCAGTCAACTTGTTGGATATAGATCTCTCCTATGCTTACTGACGCACATGAGGTACCTACTTGTGTTCTGGCCATCGGTCTTTCATTAGAAATGGTCGATATACTACTGCTAATTCAACATGATGGGATAAGCTCGCAAAAATCTTGATATGACAAATGATTTTGTTGATAGGCGTTTGTTCAATAATAGTTTGCGTTCACTATATTAGAAGCTATTTACTTTATTAATAAGATAACCAAAAGAAGACTACTCAACTAAGTACACAATTATTATCTCAAAATTAATGCATGCATAATTAATCATGCACTGCTGTGTAATTGTTTTGAATACACAGCAGACAAATCTCCAAAAAATCCAATCTTGACAAATAAATACATCAATGGCATTTCCATCTCGGTAAACATTGATATACTTAATACCTGCTTGTGTGCGACATGGAACAAGCCAGCCGAATCAGTGTAATGCATGATCACGACCCCGTGGGGGCGTGCTACTGTCACTCATACTACGAAAGCATTGCGCACAATTACGAGCTGCACTGAGCTTTAATATACCACTATTTTTGTATCAACAATAGGTGTATTGTGATTTTTTAAAGTAAATTTTTGTTATTGATGTACTCGTGTCATTTTGTATGCACACTATTTACTAACAAGCAGATTTGTCAAAAAAAAAAAATTACTAACATTTATGCAGTGTTTCAAGTTTAACCAGTTCTAATTTGCATTCTAAATATTTAAATCGGATCTTTCGATGTAACTACTCCATTGCAGAAATAAATACTAGGTGACTTTCGTTGTCAAAAGTCCCGATAGATGGCGTGACTGGTTCCGTTGTAGCGAGCTTAAAGCTCTTCGTAAATAAAACTTGAAGGTATTCTTTGAATTAAGTTTAGAATTAAACTACAATGAATTAAAACTTTTACTCAAGATTAGTGTGCATTCAAAACAAAATTCAGTTAATTCAGCATAGTTTGCATAGTTAGTGTCACCCTTTGAAAAGTGATTTTACGAATACTGCAATTCGTGGATTTCTACTATACCAGCATACTATAGTATTATATATTTATATAGTATTATATATATAGGTTAATAGGTATATGTATATCCTTATATTTAAATAAAATATTTATTCCACAATTTTCGATATTGCACCTTCTATTGTTTATCTCTGCATTACCCAAAGGTTGACTGGTAGTAAATGCCTTTGGCATTAAGTCCGCCTCTGTACATTTGTGTGCTTAAAGTGTTAAATAAATAAATAATAATAAATACTACCTAATATGATATATCTAACTAGGTTTTGCCTGGGTACTGCTTCGGCACAAAAGTAACTCCACTTCATAGATCGTAAGCCTGAGGGGGATATTTATTACCATAATGACATATTTTGCAATTCCGCATTCAAATTCAAAAGTTTTTTTTTCTTTTTTCCAATTGCACGCTACGGCAACAAAGCCAGTGCATGCAAACCTCCATTGAATGGAGTCACTCAACGATGTATAGAGTGGCACACTGACCTGAAATAGTTTAGTTTCGAATAGTTAAGTGCTACGTATTGCTGTTTGTATGACGATGTTTGCATTGAAATCGTATCAGTATTCAGTTCTGGAGCTTGTGGAATCAATTGAGAAGTTTTGAGGTGTGTTGTTGGTTAATTACAACAGTGTTTGGGATTCGCTTTCTATTTTGTATGGAAAAATGTAGGATGTCATATTATTTTATTTGAATTTTACAGCATCTTGAAAGGGTCTTCCCTATTTAAATCAAACACTGTTTTGATGTTTATTCAAATCACAAACAATTTATAAGAATGAAAAATACCTACAAGCAAAAGCACTCCAGCTCAAGAAACAGAACAATTTAAAATATATTAAATGCAAAAAAAGAACCGTATTTAGGACCTAACTCCACAAGAACCACCACCTTTCTTCAAAGGCTTAAACAGTACGCATTCCAAATTAACGACCAAAACAAACCACAAATCATTTCATTGCATGCATATTATAGAACACAATATGTCTGGTTTCTGAACGTAGCTAAGCGGAAAATGTAACTGCTTGCGAATGAAACAGTGGCAAAAGGCTGTCGCGTGCAATGCATGCGGTGATAATATTGTATGAGGCATGTTTTAGTTAATTTTGGAAGAGGTGAGGTACTAAGGGTTTGAGTCGTATGAGGATTGCGAAGACTACGGTCTGTGAATTCAGAATGAGCATGGCATGTGATAAAACCCACGTTTCAGGGTAGGCACCGCATTTAGTCGTAGACTGTTGTAGATTCCAATGTTAGAATTGATATTGTATGACGTGAATCTAATTCAATAGAACATAAAAACAGTTTCCTGAAGTTGTTTTATTTGGTAAGTAAATATGGACTGAAATTTCCGTTAAAGCAACTTGGTTTACTATTAGGTAAATCGAGCCAGGACAGCCCGCGACGAATTTATTATTCATTTTTACTTCCATCAGTTTTATCGGATGGACGTCGAATTTGGCGATCAGGGAAAACTGGCTTGTAGACTCCTTGTCATTTTATTGACAAAGGGACATGGTAACTCTGTATATTCCCATAAAAAAATGATTTCCCCTTATTGCTATCGTCTATGAACAGTAAGTCAAGACAAACAGCTGACGTCATCCATCACGATATTACATAGAGCTTCGACTTAGCCCGCGGATGATTCTACTACGCAAATATTTGACAACGGCTCAAGGGATGGCCTGGTTCCCGTTGTTGCATACGATACGGTATTGGTAACTTGGGTCGAAACTGTCAAATGTTTTTTGGGAATTCATTGATATATTATACATGTTAATTTGATATGATAATTGTATCAAAAAATCCTCCATTAAGTCTGATTTACACAGTGCGATTTAATTGCCTGTGCAATACTATAAGTTGAAGTAATAATGAAAGTCGCACTGTCTAAACAGTGTGTAGACGATGCTAGTCATTTGTTGCTTCAATTTTATTGTAGGCAAGAAACTTATTGGTAAAAAAACTACATCTATTCACAAATAAATTAAAGAATCTATTATTTAGTCAATTTTATTACAGTGTTAACGAATATTTAAATGATGAATCCCTGAAGGATTTATCACTCATAAAAAATACACAATTTGTTTTAATAACTTTGTTGATAAGTTATACGATAAGTCCTCATCTCTATCTACTATCTTTTTTTTGCTTTGCCCAGGGTCTACGATTGTTTCTCAAGCAAATGTTTACCACCTAAGCATTTGTGGAATGCAATAAAGTATTGAGTATTGAGGTATATATAATCTTTATATTTAAATAAATATTTTCTACTCCTTGATATCCAATGGCCTCTGTAGCCCCATGAAAAATGAGGCTTCATGGGCTAGTGCAAATCTTGAGCTTCATTTGATTTATTGAGTCTGCTTTGGGGTCGGTGCATTTCATTCCTCATTTCTTTCTGTTGTATCTACCACTGTTTATGTCTGCATCACCCAAAGGTTGAGTGGTAGAAAATACAAAGGGCATTAAATTCGTGTCTGTTCATTTGTATGCTTGAAGTATTAAATAAATAAACTTGCTATAATTACTTACAGTAATATATTAGTAATGGTTTACTTCCACTGTTTGAAAAGTAATATTTTTCTTCGACCCATTAGGTCGTAAATATTTAACTAAACTAGTGTTATAACTTAACAGGCGATTCGGTTTATGTTGTTAGTAATTAGTGTCAAATGTTTAGTTAGTGTTAAATCGTACCAAATGCGGATCAGTACTTTTGTTATTTTAATTGTAACTAGCTACGCCCGCGGTTTCACTCGTATAAGTCTCGATCCCGTGATAAAAAGTATTCTATACCCCAATCCAGGTCATGGTCTACCCATGTGCCAAATTTCATCCAAATCTGTTCAGCCGTTTTAGCGTGAAAGCGTGACAAACAAACTCACTTTCGCATTTATAATATTGGTTAGGATTATCTTTCTGAAATATTGGAGCTCTTCCTTTAGACCTAAATAAATCGTGTTATAATGGTAACAGCCAGACTGTACCTCCGTTAGCCTGTCTACAAATTTCGTGGATCCTCGTTCCTTAAGTAATGTTCCATTACTATAGTTTGAGCATATTTTACAGACAAAATAAGCTGGTGCTGACTAAAATAAACGTCAAGTAATTTGTAGACAAAACTAATTTTCTTTTACATCGAACTTATTACTAACAAAATTAGGCTGTCGACAAGCCTGTTAGGGAACTCATTATTTTGATAATGTTTCTTGAAGGAATTTGTATCCAAACTAATGCCGAAAAGCTAAAGTATCTAGTCATGTTTTGGTAGGCCCTAATAATTGTATACTTTTGTAACCCTCAGGCATTGTATGATTATGCCTGAACAAAACTGGTTCCCATAAGTTTTTTGTTTGTGCTTTTGGATAAAGTTACCTTGGTAGTCTTATAATATTTATTTCAATGCGGGTAGTGATAGCCTAGTGGTGTGACCGTCAGACTGCCATAGGTCTCGATTTCGAACCCAAGGCACGCATCTCTGACACGGTGGAGCATACGGTGGAGGTCTGCCCAGCTTGGGCGGAGCACCGCCGTGTCCTCACGGAGGCGATCGGCGGCGGCGATCTCTCGCGTCCGGCCCTGGTTCAGGCCATGGTCCGGAGCGAGAGTGCATGGGAGGCCGTCACCTCCTTCTGCGAAGCAGTAATGCTCGCGAAGGAGGAGGCGGAGCGCGCGAGGGAGAGGCAAAATGCGCCCCCTCGCACCCCTAGTCGCCGCAGGAGACGCCCCGGGCGTCGGGAGTCGCGAGCCGACTTCCGGCCACCGTAGGCGCGGGCTTGCGGACGGTGAGCAATGGGTAGCTCGCCGTCCGATAGGGACCAGGCCCGGGTCGACGGCGCGTTGTGTTCCACGCGCGCCTCAAAGAGATGTCAGCACCAACTGACGGGGTCCGGAAGGGCCAATGCCTGCCGGGGTCGCGGGTTTGTCTGAAAGGGATATCGCGACCTCGGCACACAGGCAACGGAAGGAACACGGGTGGGTTTTAGTCAGTAAAAGTCTGACACGCCCTCCCGCTCCACCCAGAGCGGGAGAAGTTATTTGATAATTTCCCATCCTCAAAAAAAAAAAAAAAAAAGGCACGCATCTCTGACTTTTTGGATTCATGTGCGTATTGTATAATTATCACTTGCTTAAAAAACGGTGAAGGAAAACATCGTGAGGAAACTTGAGAGATATTTTTCGACGGCATGTGAAGCCAAGTCAGATGCCCATGGGCGGCTTTAAAACTCTTACACCAGTCACAAACCACACAAAAAGAAGAAAAAGGTAATCTTATATACCTATTGTTATTGTGTTATTTGTTTTTCAGGAATTTAGACAAAAGTAGGTATACTAACATTTTTTTTGTAAGAAAAGCGCTTGAATCATCAATTAATATTTGTACTTTCCAAATGTGATAACTGTCTACACTTATCTCCATTGAGTTATGTTATTTACCTCGCTACACATAATAAAATGATATTAAAAATAATATTCTGCCACATCTAGACCACAATAATTCGAATTATTTTATTTTTTATTAATTTTATTAGGTTCACCAACAATTGATTTCAAACATTTTTTTTTTTTTTTTTATGTAAAATAACAGTGCATCAGTTACTTATAGGGAAACACCACATGCATAAAAAAATAATGAATCAGAGAAATAAGCTAACTTACTTAGTTTAGGGGTATGAGGAACAGGGTGTAAAGTTCACTCATCCCCCATAGAAAAGGGAGGATCCTCCGACCAGACGGGTGTCATGTCTGGCGGGCAATAGCCCAGAGGTTGAAGTCGTGAGCTTTTATATATGTCCACCGCGCGGTAAACTCTAATTGCGCGATGCAGGATTTGAGTGACGTCAGGATGTTGTGTGACGTCAAGTCTTTGATGCGTAGTTCGCATGTGGCGGTGTAGATGCCGCCACATCACTCCCCTCTGGAGACCGGAGGTCGATAGTGGGCTGAGTCTTGTATCTTGCGATGCTTCACAGTACCAGCTGTGGTTCCAGTGAGTCGGAACCGGGTGCCGCATAGTTCGCGGTGAGTCGGAACTGTCTGCCGCATAGTTCGCGGTGAGTCGGAACTGTCTGCGGTGCTTGTGGTGATTCCCCAATGAGTCGGGGTGGCGCTGTGTCTTCATCCAGTGGGTCGGATGTGGTACAGCGCTGGGTTGTGGCTGGCTGCTGGCGTCGACCAGGAGAGGGTAGAATGGGCTCTGCTTGTGGGACCGGCCGAAAGTGCAGGTGCTGTGCCAAGGTTGCTGATGAGGCTGAGGGTGATGACCAGGAATGCGCGTTCGCTGCATGCTGGTGGTCAGGATACCCGTTGAAACCGTGGGTGCTGGCTGGCTGTGTGACTCGCCTCACGAAAGCTTGCGGGAGTGACGATGATGATGACGTCACGCTGAAGTAGTTGCACGAAGGCTGCGTTGAAGTTCATACTCGGGGTCACCAATTTAGGGGTATGAGGAACAGGGTGTAAAGTTCACTCATCCCCCATAGAAAAGGGAGGATCCTCCGACCAGATGGGTGTCATGTCTGGCGGGCAATTGCCCAGAGGTTGAAGTCGTGAGCTTGTATATATGTCCACCGCGCGGTAAACTCTAATTGCGCGATGCAAGATTTGTTGTGTGACGTCAAGTCTTTGATGCGTAGTTCGCATGTGGCGGTGTAGATGCCGCCACATAATAATATTGAAAAATTGGCAAGATCGGTAAAAAGTTACATTCAATGAAATTTAAAATTAAAAGTTTAAATTATGCTTCAAACACGTTACACTTACCATTAATTCAAGCCCAAGCCATACAAAATAAAATTTTAAACTATTCGATTTTATCGCTAAATTAATTCGAGGCACTTATAACAAAGAAATTATTTATGTAACCCCTCGAAGCCGGCGTGAATAAACAGAAACCCATTTCTCGAATGCTAAAATAAACCGATTTGGAAAAAATGCTGTAATGGAGTTGACAAATGTAGCTGTCATTCTTCCCTGTTATTGTTTTACGGTTTACGGGATGTCTAGGGAATATTTAAAAGGTTTCAATTGAGTGTTTAAGTATGGCAGTTTTTGTTAGTTAATGAAGTTCGAAAGATGTTGATAATCCTACTTCCTACTATCCTACTTATATATATATATTTATTATATTTATATAAATTATTATATCCAACTAATATTATAAATGTGAAAGTTTGTATATTTGGATGTTTGTTACTCAATCACGCAAAAACGGCTGAACGGATTTGGATGAAATTTGATATAAAGATGGTTTATAACCTGCATTAATACATAGAATACTTTTTATCCCGGTAGTACGTTCCCGTGGGATAATAAATTTCTGACCTCCACGCGGGCGTAGCAGCGGGCGAAAGCTAGTATTAATATTTTAAAAGCGAAAGTTTGTGAGGATAGATCGATGGATGGATGTTTGTCTTTCACGCAAAAAATACTGAGCGGATTTGGATGAAATTTGATGCATAGATAGTTCATAACCTGAATTAACACTTATGATACTTTTTATCCCGATGTTCCCACGGGATCGAGACTTCTGCGGGTGAAACCGCGGGGCACTGCGATTAAGAAATAAAATATATTTGTCGTGTTAAAGTCACGTTTAGGCAATAATTCCATGTTTTGAGGTGTGCAAAGGCTCGACTCACGATTTTCAGCCTGTTGTTGGTTTTTATGTGGATACCTAAAATAAAATATAATAAAACCACCAAACTCGAATAAATTGATTCTATAAATTGAATGAAAAATAGTGGTATCGAAAGTTTACTTTATAAAAATATGAGCACAATAAAATATGTTACAAGATTTTATGAAAAATAAATATACCTACACTACAGTAAAAATATCCGTACAGTAAATTAACAAACTGCACATAAAAACACAACTGCCAGATTGACGCAAAATTACCCCGTTACAACCCTCGCTGGTATCAAAATCAAAACGAATGCTTATTAAATAGTAACCGAACACCCCTTTAGTAAAAAAACATAGAAAAAAAATATCAAAAAAGTCTGTCTCGTCTCGAATTAACAACATTTTGGGGCGACTTTTGTTACTGGCCGCATTGTCTTGGCCATGGGCAATCTGTGGGGTGGAATGCCCTTAAAACTATTTTTGTGTGCCGGACGCATGTAGCATAGTGATGGGACAGTATATTGGTAGTTTCTTTCATTTTTGGGACGAAAATTTTAAACCTGTTAAAAATATTACGGTTTCATCTTTTTACACGACAAATACATTAATGTACTTTTTAATGTACTTAATATTTCCTTACCATAATTTTATTTTACGGTGGGTATTTGAATTGAATGAGAAATACAAAACTGAAATACATATTTTAAATTGGGTAGGTTATGAAAATGTTAATGGAAAAGGTAATACAGTAAGCGAGGTTTTCTCTGAAATGTTGCTTTACATCAACTTGAAAACAAAGCCTTGTGAATATTATATTCACTTCCGCTAAATGTATTACAAGTTCTGCTTAGTAAGAACCCCAATTAATGATATGATAACATTACGAGTACCTCATGAATTATACATGCATAGATACTACACGCTTTTATGGTAAACAAAATGACATAACTAGCAACGAAAGCGACCATTTTGTCAACAATGTCATCTTCAATTTCAATTCTCAAAACATCGATATCGATAAATCTTTTAACCTACAACACTAACAGCTCGACGGGGATGGGCGCAAATTGATTTTAACACAATAACGAGCGCCTCTGAATGGCGACCCTATTTGTAGGCGACGACGAGCGATCCATCATCCTTGCTGGCTGCTACAGCTGGTGTGATGTCATAGCTTTATGGTACTGCATGTGTATACCGATCTGCATTTTGTTTGGGCACTGGTTTGGGAGAAAAACTTTACCAGTCTTTAGTTGAAGAGCCTCAATTTTTTTTAGCGTGGTTGTCATTTTTATAAGGGGCTTGTGGTTAAATGATAACAGGCGCATCGAAGGTTAAGCTACGCTTGCCGCAGTTGGTTCGTGGATGGGTGACCATCCCTTTCATATCAAGACCCCTTCGTGTCTCGGACAGCATGTTAAGCCGTTGGTCCCGGCTGTCATTCATAAATCTTTGACAGTCGATAGTCACAAGCCGAGTCTAACAACCAGTCTTCAAGGAGTATCATTTCATGATGGGACTTCAACATATCTGGCGAAATTTGAGTGTACTGTAGGTACACATTTGCCTAACTCTTTGGGGAATACAGGTGGTGGTTATGTAGTTATACAAATTCACCGCTTTTTTGCTATTTATTTTGATGTGTGGTGGTAACTTCCAGTAAATACAAGTTTAGCCACAAACCGTAGAAGTTTTAATAAACAAAAGGTTTTTAAGAATATTTACCATCGTTATATTTTCAATATCAGAAAAAATATCAAAGTATAGACTCGTACATTCACCATTTTTTCCTTTGAAACCATCATTGGTTATTAAATTCCTTACTCCTCATAGAAAATAGATAACATTTCATATTTATATTAATAATATGTTCTCTGATGGATGGGTTTTGTCATAATGTTCCTAACATTATACATTTCACGCATTTATATCGTTAATATTTGCAAAATGTTTATTTATCTCCTTTTTACGATAATATTGATATAAAGACTGGTTCAACTGCCATTTCATATAAAATATTTTAAGCTTTTTGTAACATATTTTTAAATCTTACAAGCTTTTACTTCCGTATTTATAAACGTTGCTTGAAGTAAAGTAATGGTTAGCGTCTGCTTAACCATAAATTTTTGACGATTATACGTCTCTTAACTTTAAGCAACGGTTATAGGTAAGGTTAATTGTTAGATACACTTAAAATTAATCATCCAATGGATTGCCTTAATTACTTCAGTGAACGCATCAGATTCAGAATAGAATTCCTACAACTGTGTTTATCGTGGATCTAGATCATTTACTGCTAAGAGGATTATCCTGAGCTGGTGTTGATACTTCAACTGATGCAATTAGTATTTACATACGTAGTATCTTGTTGATCACAGCTGGCTTTGGGCTGATATGACGGTGTGGTACGGATTTCGATATCGAGTGTGAGATGAGTTCCTGTATGTTATAGGGATGCTGTAGTAGTTACCCTTCAATGTTTTGGTTTTTGGTATTATTTTTTTAGTTTTCTTGTAGTTTCATTTGTTTTTATTAATAACAAAAGCATACTTGAGGAAGGAAGTAAGAATATGTATGCATCCCGTGCTCGCGTCAAGATTTTTTATAATTGGGTTTGTCGTATATTTAGAGGAGCTTGTGGCTGAGTAATAACAGCCGCATGGGCCATCAGGTTAAACTAGGCTTGCCAAGGTTGGTTCGTGGATGGGTGACCATCTTTACATACCACGACCCCTGAGTGCCTCGGAAAGCACGTTAAGCCGTTGGTCTCGGCTGTCATTCGTGGATCTTTGACAGTCGGCAGAAGCCCAAACGTCTGACACCAGTCTTACGAAGGGGTATCGTATTACCCAGTTAATGGGTTGTGGCAGTCGCACCATGTCAAATACTGGTATCCAGCTGCATCCGGTTAGACTGGAAGCCGACCCCAACTTTCAACGACAACGACAAGGCTTTACTTACAAACGACTTTATATTGTTTCTTTGCTATGGCGACGTAGAGCTTTTGTTCATCAATAAGCATTGACCCTAACAAACGAAAAAAAGTATATTTAATTCATTTTCAGTAGTATGTCTCTTCTCAATCTTCAGTCTCAGAATCCTAAAAAATTACATATAAATCTGGAGTAATAATTCAGGAGTCAGAAACATTACATGAATTGAAGCAATCAAACACAGCCACTACCAACCATTTTACTAGTCGACAGGGTGGGTATAAGCAAATTTTAATGATCCGCGCATTTAACCCGACAGTTGCAGCTAATTTTACATTTAACATCGGTCCTATTGTGTGATCGTCTAAATCACTATTATTTGTCATCGAAATGTTACTATTTATGTCCGATACACACGTTGCTACAAGGTTACATTTTGTAAATTGCCCGTACCACGCTGGCACACAATGGGACCCCAATACAAGATCTATTATAAAAACGACCCCCTTTATTATAATGTTACAATTTTAATGACTGCTATGTGCACGTAACCAATATTTTCTAAGCAAAAAATCTGTTAACCGAAGTTGAACTTTAATTTGATGGTCGAAAGTCGAGTTTTAAACTTTTAGTCCTTGTTTGCGGAGTGATTGTCGATGTTGATGTAAAAAAATGTATTGTATGAAATAATATTACTCATTACTGACACAAAAGGCTCCTTTCTTCGTTCCTAGGTATATTAAAGTAAATAATTATAAGGTTCTATTATGTTTTGATGTAATATTAACGAAAATTCAATAAGAAGTTTAGATGAGATCAGGTTTGACGTGCTTGCTCGTACCTATTATTCAGGAAGAATATTTTTTGTATTACATTCTACAATTTGTATCAGTAATAATAATTGAATAATTTTGCCCAATTTATCTGAAAATTCTGCAGCTATTGTATCCAAGTATGAAATACTACGAAGGTACTATGAATCAACTAACGAGTTGATCAAAATTACGCTTGCAATACCTATTAACATCTGTCAGTTATTCTGAACTTAATTACCGCCTCCGTTATTCGAGCAGATGGATAATTGCAGTATTACCACACAGGTGGACCTACTGTTTATACCAAAATAATAATAATTAATCAGTAAATCACCCATTACGATACCCAAGGGGTATTGACGGGATAGTCTATACATTTATGTATTAATTTTGGGTTCGTGTTACGTAAGCTGCTGACATATCACTATAGCAACCAAAAGCCACAAAAAAAAAAAAAAACCGTCCAAGTGCGTGTCGGACCACGCACAATGAAGGGTTCCTTTGTTGAGATGAATTTATCCCAAGAACAAACTTAACATTGTAATTTAAAAACATGTTTATGTTTTTCAACCAACAAATTTAAGTTGGCGATTATTACTCGTTAACCTGTAAAGCCTACTTAGCTGTGATAGTTTTCCTTTTAACGACGTTATATATACTACTGCTGTGAACTTTTTCACAATCCAAGTACAACCATTTAGCTGGCAGGCTGGGGACATTTGACTCTAACAAAAATGTGCACTTAAAAGTTAATATTTAGCAAGCGGATTCCTGAATTGAAAAATTATTTTCACTCATCCACAATATTTTTGAACGACCTTTCCAACGACACCACACACTATGGGATAGACGAGAAAAAAAACATCCCCAGTGTACGTGTCAAGGAGGTATCCTAAAAAAAATACATTTTTCTTATTTTATTTTACCACTTTGTCGGCGTGATTAATATGTATACCCATGCCAAATTACAGCTTTCTAGTACTAACCGTCTCTGAGCTAAGCCACGGACAGACAGAGAGACGGACATGGCGAAAATATAAGGGTTCCTTGTTTACTACGGAACCCTAAATAGGACGTAATTGAATTTGGAACCTCTTTAAAAGCTCAATTCCCTTTCTGCCCACGGCTATGCTACGCACGTGTACCTAGCTTCACGATACGTGTGGATGTGTAACCGCGCATCCACACGTTGCTAAAGTAACCACTCCGTGCACATCTTATACAGCAATAGAATCGCACCTTAAGGGTCCCGCAGAGAGGCTCGAAGCAACTCTGGTGGAACAATTTCTATGAAAACTTCACGGAAATTGTTCTTCCGGTGTGGCTTCACGCTTGTCTGCGAGAGCCTTTAATTTCTGTTTAACCCTCGTTGCATCAATCTGAATATAACGAGTCAACGTCATAAGGGTTGCGGTATCTACCGCTGATTAAATTCGGGATAATCCCTTACCCCAAACGTGACGTAAGATTATTGTCACTCCATTAATCCTTCGCCTGTTTAATTAGATTACTAATGTTTTGTTCGGACCTCTGGATCTATAGTTCGGCAGTTGGATTACGCGATTTGGAGTAAATTTTGAATTCAGTGATTGATGTGGGGACCCAAATGTTTTGGGGTTAAGGTTTCGATTGGTTTCTAATTATGTTATTTAGGTCGATGGCTTAAAATTTACATCTATGCAGACGGTGTATTATAGTAGAAGCCTGGGCATTTTTTTATTTTGCTAGGGCCATCGGAATAAAATGAGTCTTGATTATACTCTAAATGATGACATAAATAACACAGTAAACGATGTTATCCTGTCATCCAAAAACAAGTTTGGCAACAATGCAAAGACGAAACCTCCTCGATAGCACAAAAACGTTAATAAAGGCGAACGATTCCAGTGTACGTTGGCTCCAATTCCTATATCAAATAACCATTTTCGTAGATTGATGTAATAAGACATATCCTATAGATACAATAGTAAGAGGGGACGATCCAAAGAAATTAGCAATACGCCCTTGTGTATTAGTAATATTAATACACGAATCTATTTGGGGGATGCAATCAATAGGGAACTATTGATCGTGTCCCCAACATTTTTGGTTTAGAATAGAATAGTTCGCCCCATGGCTCAGACGTAGGGTATGGTGAAAGGTAATTTGAATAGCAATGTTGTCGAATTTTGCAGCTATGTTATCCATTGTAAAGTTGATAGGCGATGATCAAGTACTGGCGCGTGAAATTGAAGAAGCCCGTAGTAATCATTAGAATCAGCTCGTTAAGACGCTGACAACAGCTACACCACGGTCACTGTCGGACTTCATAGAAAATAAAGAGAAGCGCGGTGATACAACGCTTGTAATTTATTGCAAAAAATTAAGCAATTATAGATTTATTCAAATGAGTTGAGTAATCGAAAATAAAAAAACAAGCAAGTTCTGCATTTAAATAAGAAGTTCTTGTTATTAATTAAAATAATAACGAACGTTGATATTTAATACAGATATTTTAAATTAGAACTCAAGGTAAAAGGTTAGTTTACCTTTAAATTGTATCGAGATTTTAACAACCAATTTCTGAGAAATATGCTACCACAAAGTATATAGATTTTATTTTAAGCCTATTTTTACCATTTGCCAGTTGTCAGCGCCTTAAATTAGACATAACACTGACTGAGCCCCACATAAAAAAGATCTAAGCACATCGCAGTAATTAAACTTCTTTTAACCCTTTCAACTTTAACTACAACAATCATATCTTCCAAATATCTTGTGGAACAACACTTAACATAGTTTCAAGTGTAATAGCGTAGTACATTGTGGTGGAACATTGCCACCGAACAATAAAAACGGAAAGGCTCTTCGGTTTATTTGTGATAATGAACTCTTGCCAGCGACGGGGGTAGGGACAAAAGTACTAACTGTAGATGTAGAAACTTGGTGGAAGTGCTTTGTGGCATGGTATCTTTTGAAGATGATTTTAAACACATTATTAGACAAAGTAGACAGTCCCTTTATGAGGCACTGGGTACGGAGGCACGTGCCAACGTGTGTTGGGCCACGTAAATTTTAATAGTTTATAGTTTGTAAAAGTTTACTAACATAGTTTTTAAGTCATTGTTACTACGAGTAATACTATATGGATTGTGTGTACTTGTATGTGTAGTCCGAATTAAAGAATATGTTATATTATTGGGTATATACAACTAGAGAACCTTGTCACTTCTATGAATTAAAATATTCATCAATTGCTTGGTATTATATCGAATAATGACCATCATAGACAACTACCAATAGTAAAAAAACCTTATTACTTATAGTTTATAAACATAAAAAATACCTTAAAAATGACCCCTCATTTTGTTAGCAGAAATGACCACTATTTGTTTTAACTTAGCCAAAACTTATTTTTGTTGCTTAATCTAGTGGCATATTACGTTATCTTAGTTTTTAAACATTAGTGCATAAAAGTTTTAAAACATTAGTGTTCATGGTTGTTATATAAATTAAGAAAATGTTAGTATGAAAAAAGCAACTTCTTTAAAATTCTCCATACAAAACGCTGATTTCATAGGTGTGGACCTAATATTATTATTATTATAAACGATGTTGTTTTAAGATTTCCGTTATTCCCGATGCTCAATCCTCAGAATTCCGATCAGAAGACAAGTATGGCAACAAGATAACTATACGTGTCTGTATTCACAATTATTTTTAGTGTGAAGTACAGATACGTATTATAATAAAATTAAAAACGTGTCCATTACTGCCAACCGACAGTCAAATGTATCCATATATCGTGTTTTGAATATACCTAAGATAAAAAGAATTTTACTCAAGTAAGTCAAATTTAGCGCCAAACATCTGGTTCTGGTATAAATTTCCCCCTTCTCTCATCTTTTTAATGTCTTCATAGATGATAAAGTTCTTTATAGTTTCTGATACAACGTCTGTTATTGCATTTTCTCTAGTGAATCCTTGCAATACAGCAGCCCTTACCTCCATACCATCATCTAGTTCACTTGTACATCCAGGACCGGCACAGCTAGGAACCGAGCTGTTTGATACAATTTATGTGGCGCGATGTCGACGCTAATTGGTCGTGAGGACGCCTCATGCGCAAACATTGCCTTTTGATTGCACACTTACACTACTGCTGCGCCGTTAGATCCTGGGCTCTGATGGATTCTTATATCTATTTTTATTTTTGAAATTGTTTTTGATATTATTGTATTGTTTATTGGTAATTCTTTAGGAGGGGCTTGTTGCTAAGTAATAACAACCGTACGGGTTGATCGATCAGGTTAAGCTACGCTTGCTGCGGTTGGTTTGTGGATGAGTGACCAAGACCCCTCCGTGCCTCGGAAGGCACATAAAGCCGTTGGTTCCGGCTGTCATTTGCAGATCTTTGACAGTTGGTACGGGTCGTCAGAAGCCCGAATGTCTGACAACCAGTCTTACAGCGTGTTACCCAGTAACTGGATTGTGAAGGTCAGATAGGCAGTCACTCCATGTAAAATACTGGTTTTGCTTTTGCAAGATTCGTTTCATCAACGGCATTTATAGGTTCATTGTGGGTTACAAAGTTTTTGATGTGTCCCGATATATTTCACGATCAACACTTTCTTACTCGACTGTGGCGAAGCCAGAAAGGAGGGTTATGTGTTTGACCTGTATGTATGTATATGTATGTATGCATGTGTGTATGTATGTATGTGTGTATTTTTGTATAAAGAAAGAATAGTATTTATTTGGACACAGTTCGTGAAACACAAAAAATAAAAAAGTGAAAATAATATTTTAACAATAATAGTATGTTCGTTTCTATGTTCCCTCGTTACTACTTAACGGCTGAACTGATCTTGATGAATGTATATGTCGTTAGATTTGTTTTAATTGCGCGAGTGTCACATTAAAATGAAAATAAAAAACAAAATGGCGGATTTGAAAATGCGAATTGAAACGCGACAAAATGTATGTTTAAAAATAACTTCCAAACCTATCGATTACGTTATCAAAATGAAGGGTTTAAAAGGTGGTAACAAAAATATGCACAAATTATGTTTAAATGTAATTTGAAAAAAAAAAGCTGAAAATAAAAACGTTATTAAAAATACAAAAAAACCCGACTGCATAAACTAACACTAGGCAATAAATTATGTTTTGTACGTTACTAACACTTTATGGATATTTGTCCGAAATAAAACTTACTATTCTATTCTATTCTATAAACACATAACTGAAAAGAGAAAAAAACAAGCATTATAATCAATAGAATTTTGGTATCGCAGGCGTGGAAAAGTTACACCATATTTCAGGTTATTATTGGTTGGTCCCCCCGTCTGCGGTACCAAAATTCCAAGTTTTGCAGTCAGTTTTTTTTAGCAACTTTTATCACATGGGACAAAATAATATACCTACAACAATATTAAGCAAGTAGTTTCGTTAATCACAAAGAAAAACAATCAAGGGGGCAGTTCCAAACGAAGTACACGTACCTAAATGAACGACAATTTAATGAGTGCAGGAACACTGTTCACTACGCGATTGTTAGTAGCGTTTTATTTGTTCTCGAACGCGACAGAACAAAATATCTAGCGCAAATAAAATTTACAACGTATGTGATTGTAGGAAATGAGAGACAATTAAAATTGTAGCTACTTCATAACGATAGGAATTATGTAGGTTGACAGAGATAATGTATTTTCGAAACGAAATCAACTGAAATAAATTTGTTTGTTTCGATGAAGATGTTTTAAATGCTGTAGTATTCAAAATAGATTGTAAATCTGATGACGAAAACAAGGCTCAAGAAGAAGCATATGAAGAAAAGAATACCAAAACAAAAGTAACGCAAAAGCCGATACAACGCGCATAAATAGACGCACATTGAACACTCACCTGTAAGCAACACTCCTTGGGTTTTTGCCGGCGTTTTAAGGTAATTTATGGTTTTTCTTGTTGTGTAGGTAGGTACTGTTTCTGTTTATTCGTATCTCCCTCACGTAGGTCAGTGGATTTGTTATGTTGCTAATGCCGAGTCTTTTTACATTCAAGTACGTACAAGCTTTGTGATTTTCTTGCTTGACGGATGTTGAGGTAGGTTTTTAATGTCTACTTTGAGCTAGCGTATGATTTGTTATGTTGGTTACTTCGTATTTGTAAAAAAGTTTTTGGAATAGTTTGTAAACTGGAAAAACGAAATATTGAAGTTGATTGAAAAAGAAATGATCACCACTAGGAGTCAATAGGCAACTGAGGACTTAATGGAAGAGTTTTAAAGTAGTAGAATCCAACACCATCAGAAAAGCATGGCGATGTATGGAACATTGCCGCATTATTTTTCTATGTAACTTTGTTTATTGGAGTTACTGAATAATCAGCAGTAGATTTCAAAATTGTTACACATAATAATTTATAATATTCTACTAATCTCCTCGCATTATTAGTATCATTGAATGAACATATTTTAACACTAGGTATTAACACAAATTAATCGTAACATATTATACTAATACTCTTCCTATTGACGCGAACGAATGATTAAATAGCTCTCATTACACTTTCAATTGATTCATTACAGTCTGCTGCATTGGCATGATCAACTGGTAAACTGTGTCTAAATAGATAATATTAATCGGCTTATTGTTTAAGTACAGATGAGCAATCAACTGCTGGACATAGATCTCTCCCAGGCTGCGCCACGACACCTTGTCCTCCACCTTCCGCATCCAGTCTGCCCCAGCCACCTTCTTAAGGTCGGTCCATCTAGCTGGGCGATGTTCCATTTCGCTTGCCGATACGCGGTCTCCATTCCAGGACTCTTCTGCTCTACCGGCCATCGGTCCTTCGACAAACATGGCCAGCTCACTACCAGCAGCAGCACAGTCAGCTTGCAAGCTCTGTCGGTAACGCCAGTGTTCTTTTTCAGATAGATTAATTTCTGATGTTATCTTTCAAATAAACTTCGAGCGTAGCTCACTTCATAGCGCGCTGAGCGACCTTGAGCCCGACTGTCAGTGTCGTTTCGGCACCGTATGTTTACCTCTTCGTTTGTCTTCAAACATTGCGGAATAGACGACGAGAAGACCTGACGAAGTTTTCCAAACCCAACCAGACCCTTCCGTCGACATCTTTCTCAAAGTTGTGTCTACCGAGCTGGAGACTCATATTCCTTGACAACTTCGAGAAATGAAATGAAATGAAATGAAATTGTTTATTCTGTAAATAGGATATCGGAATCACTTTTACACGTCATATAAAAAAATATTAAAAATATGCTAGATGAGGTCGGTGTTTCCTATCTGACTACTCTGAGAAGAAAGGCCGAAACAAACTCAGAGGTCGAAGCGACCTTTCGATGTGAATTGGGCTCGGCAAGACTTGTGAATAGGTAGATAGTTGCATGAAATGGCAATAATAGGACAAATTGACGTCAGGTCATTTTGCTTAACAATCAATTTACCTAACTGTACATTATTCATAGATTTCGTAGAACGAAGAAAATGTCTTCAGAGGTCTAATAATAATTTAATAATATTTCTTTCAAAGTGTAAACGTCCAATGTTGAACATGAACCTCCAACAGTAATAGATAAGATTACCAACTGTAATGCCTTCATGGGACCACTTGGCAATAGCGATTGTGGTGACATAATATTATGAGCTTGTTATAATTAGTTCAGAGGAAGATGCTGACCCTGTCGCAAATCCTCTTGACGTAATCCCAAAAGTCGTACTTTACGACCCCAGGGAAATGTAGGGTGACCGATCGTTGTCGAGAACCACAAACTAGGAAGCGGGTTCTCGAAGCAAACGACACGGCAATCGAAATTAAAAGCTCAACGATTTCACAAAGGTATCACATTAAAGATTCTTCTTCTTCTTTTCGTGTAGTTAGAGACTAACCTGCAACGTGAAACTTAAGTGAAGTGAGCGTGAAGTGTGCTGTCACTGTCACAAATCGACCGGCAGGATGCTAGGGATTAACACTATTGACAGCTCACTTCATGCTCACTTCACCTAAGTTTCACGGTGATATTTTTAAAGAATCGACCGGCAGGTGTCAGAGTTTTAAAGCCTGCTTCACATGCCGTCGAGAAATATCTCTCAGGCATGCCGGTTTCCTCACGATGTTTTCCTTCACCGTTTTCAAAGCAAGTGATTAAAGCTCAAATAATGTTCAAAAATTAAAACTACGGAATTTAAGAACTGCACCTGAAATAATAAAAAAATACTAATAGGCAGACGTGTTCAACATGTTGAATCTCATTAGCTCGGCATAATTACGTCATACCATAACTAAGTTAGCGCCCAGGCGGTCGCTAATTCAAAACCGGACTTAATTTACTAACTGTACGGAACCCGGTGATTGATCGCGCGCCCGCTGCAATTTATAGTTTTAGGGTTCCACCGGTGAGAACGCGCGACAAATTATGAATAATGCGATCGTGTGTGTTTGTAGGTTGATCGATGACGTCATGTTTTTGTATTTTTTTGGCACGTTATTGTGTTTGTCTTGAATTCTCCATATGTATATATGTGCTTACATAGTTCTGCTAGGGTAGGTAATGATTAGAACTCAACAACTCGATTTTGTAATTTGTATCTATAACTTATTCAAATTTATTAAAAAGAGTATAATTATTTACCATTAAATTAAACAGCCAATGGAAAGCAGCAGATACATCATACACAAGCAGCAAACAAATACTATCTATACAAGAACTGCTGTAGGTACCACAAAAAATTGTCAAAACAAAACGCAACAAAACAAAAAAAAGGATCTCTGTGTCGATACGCGCTAATCCAAATTTGGTTCATGCAAAAAAGCGCTGCAGTGCTGTTTCGCCCGTGGGCGTGACGTCGCGCGACAAGGCGTCGCCGTATCGTGTCGCGTGTCACAACGACAGTGCGACATCGCCGCGGGCAATCGCACGACCGTACGACTTTTTCACCATTATTTTTCCACTCACCTGTTCAATTTTTTTTTGTCGGAGTTTGTGGTGCGTTTTTATTTTTTTGAACGCTTATCTTGACGATTGTTTTTCTCAACGTTTATATGGGTATCAACATAATGTAGTTTTACTCTAGCTATACTTAAATATACAACAACAACAGCGCAACAGCGCAACAGCGTAGCTATGTAGGTAAGCTAACTTTTTGTTTTTAAACTTGAAATGAAAGTAAGGGACCTGGTTGTTCTTGATAAGTATAGACTCCAAGTTTCACGACATCCAGTGCCATGTAGTAGATATCCAGGAACCATTCCATAATCTTAATAAAATGTCTGTCACATGCCACTTGGTGACCTAGATTTAGAAATATCATTCACAGTAGGTACCTACTAACTTAATTTCATACCGGTAATAACGTCGATTTCTAGGAAACATCTCTCAAAGAGAACTTGCCTCATAATATTAATATGATTACGCAATGTTGCCACACTTATAAATTACGCAAGTTTCAAGTAACCGCATATTAGGTAGGTACCCAAAGTACGTTTTCGTTAAGGGAAAAACCAGAAAAGCTGCCAAAACAAGGGTTTGAAAAGCTTTAACACCCGCGAAGGGTTGCCAGCCATCATTTATAACCAGCACTGACGGGATAAGAAATTCTTGTTTGTTTTATCCTTGCAGAATGTTGCTTACTTTACGTGAAGTTTACATCCTTTTAAAATTCCCGGTACTTGTTTATGGTGACTGTCGATACTGTGTTATAAATGGTTTTTTAATTTGCAACATTAAAATTGCAATTAGGTAAAAAAAAAAAACAAAAGTGGCAAAATGCAATCTTTGAATTAAATAGATACCTAGGGGCTGAACAATATAAGGGGGTTATCTGTGGGTCTGAACTGACTGAACCAATGTCCGGGGCTATCCCTTTAGTCTTCAGTAATAATTGAATTATAATAATACCTACTTACTTTATTAAAATTCAACATTACAAAACCCAATTCCTTCGCATAAAAGTCCTACGCCAGAACTACGTTGAGCTTTAGTTAATAACAAATCGATGCGAAAAAACAAAGTAAATAGCACCGAAATCCATGCGAAAAGATTTAAAAATCCTCTTTGGAACATCTCGAAACCGAAACGTTTGCTAGGTGTCTAAGCGCACACTAATAAGGAGAAGGCAATCCATCAAGCTCCGGGCTTTTTTCCACTTTTGCGCCAAAAATTGTGGATTCCTTACGTGTTTCTTTTTCCAGTTTCATTTAGCCGATGTTTTCTGTTTTTGTAAATACTCCCAGGATAAGTTGATTGATTTCGGTTTGCGGTGCTTTTGGGTTTTAAGTTTCTCATTTAGCTCGTTTCTTAGCTTAAGTAAAAACTCATAGTATACACATTGACAATACACAAATACACGTGCACTCACTAACATATAAACATACAGACACTCTTACTACGCCAACAATACTAACACAAATCACAGCACCATGCATAGGTACGCACACACTCTTTTTTATATGTATCTATTATTTAAGTTTTTTAAATGTACCTACCTTTTACATAAAATTGTTAACGGAACGAAGGAGCCTGGATCTCACAACACAGGGAATCCTAGTGTGAGGTCTAGGAATTCAATCCACTTGAATGTAAACTTTGCGACATAAATTTATTCTTTATTCTTATTCTTTATTTAGCAAACAACAAATATTTAAGTACTTGCTACAAACATCCTACCCAGATAAACCTGTTTACAAACCCTGCTGGCTATTCACCTAAGATTTCCACATTGATACATTTCTTCCATTTGACCCAATTCAGAGAAGACAAACAGCAAACAAACATAACGTTTCCCATAATTCGCTTATCAGCGTAAGACCCAGCTACACGAGATACGGAGATAGGGGCTGTCGGCTCACCCCACGAACGAAATGAACACACAAACTGATCAAGCGTAAACCAAAATCATTTTTCACACCTGACGCTCTACATTCGAGTTCAAATACACCAATAACACGGTTAAGAACAGCCCTTGGCATATCGAAAGGAATTTATTTCTAATTTTGTCCCCCAATTGTCGTTCCCATGGCGACGGCAGATGATTTATCTCTGGCTTCGAGTTGCCGAGTTGCCTATTGTTCTCTACACACACGACCGGATTTAATATATGAAAATTTCTTTTGTTCCGTTTTTAGATATTAAGATTCGCTTTACAAGTTTTGATGTAACTCTGTTTCGTAGGACTTCAAGTGACAATAGGAGTAGCAGGGTGTAACAGGAAGGAACTGAGTGTGAAGCTGTCTCAGTAGGACAATTAGTTTGAAGAACATACTAGTATGATTGTTACTACCAAAGGGTTAGTAGAGATTTGCTGTTGTACATCCATGCTTCAGGAAAAGTTCATTAGTTCTGAAACTAAAGTCGACCTGCCAATCAGATACCTAACCAACTACTTTTCAGTAACATTAGGAACTTTGTTTATGAGATTTTTACATTTATTTAAAGAATCAAGTTAAATAAAGAGCTTGTAACAGAAAACATGAATAAACAACTTGAAAAATATTTTGCCATCGCGTATGAAAAGTTCTGGAAAGTCACAGGGCTTAACTCAAATACTTAAAGCCAACTAATCTTGTTTATACATAAAATGATCCGAAACAAAAATAAGATACCAAGTCCTCAAACCCAGCGAACGAACGAAAAAGTTGAAATCGAAAATCAAATAAAAACAACTCAACTCACAGAATCCCGAGAAACAAACATGAGAATGATGAAGAAAAATACAGAGACTTGGAGAGAGGAGAGAGCAACATGACTTGTTTACTGATTCTCTAAAAGTGACACTGCGTCAGCGAGCGGTGACTTTGTGCATCGGACATGAACTAACGTCATCAAAGGGGACAATGAATGGTACAGTGTACCCCTGTTGACAACCCACCCCTGTCGCGCCGAATTTATTCTGCCAGCCCAACAGCCCCTCGTTTTCCGTAAACCTAATAAAGATCAGTGCTAGTCAACAGAATGCCGGTTAAGAACTGCGAATCCTTGAAGCCCCCAGATTTTGCTGTGACAAATCTTAATTCAATTTGAAGAAAGGGAAACAAGGAATTTATAATTGAATGATAAGTGTTAAATATTTTGTTCTCCCTTGTGGTGCGACCTTGACTTTGGAGACAGCTTTGGGAACACTGTTCATTAATTAAATGAATGCTTTTGGAATTTAAAGTAAATGTTTTCTTTACAAATGAGAATAAAATATAACTCGAGTGTCGATGAAAACTAAAATGGGATTGAATCACAAGTCTGAATTTAGAACTTGGTGTACTTATAGCTATAATATTGAAACTTTGATTGAGGTATGCCTAGACTGTTTAAGTGTAGGTTTGACATTTTCTTGATTTTCTTAAGTAGGTAACTACAGAAGATAATATTTTACTACCTTAATTGTGACGTCTTTACGTAAAAAACTAAGGAGACATAAAAAAATAAAATAAATTCCAAACTTGCATTGTTTGCCGTTTTTCTTTTTTTTCTATTCACTTCATTTGTAAACTTTGGAATTAACTTCGATTGCTTTTTATATCATTTTAGTTTAGACAACTAAAAATACATGGCGTGACTATGACATTTGGTAATTGGTTACTTACTAGACAGGAAAAAAAGAAAGTTTTTCTGTTGCTTGTGTTTTATTAACTAAACTTGTTTGACCAAGGAACAGGAAAAATAGAAACAAGTTTTAACCCTTCGAAAGATCTGTTTACATATTGAAATTATATATTCATTCTTTTGCGAACATGTGGACCAAAAAACCCTTTTTCAAATGACACGAAAATCATAACAGAATGAATAAAAGCAATACCCGTATCACCACATAAAGCAGGCTATTTAAAACGAAACCCTAAAATGCCGTTATGTCGACGGTAAAAAGCTCACTAAGTCAACTCAAAGCAAATAATGAACTGAACAAATTTTGTAGGCATCTGAAGTTAAAAAGAGCCGATGGAGCGTGTCTAACTTGCCGATATTTCTCTATCGCGTCATAATAGTGAGCGTTTGACACTTGGCAGGAAAGCCTACCGTCCAAAACGACTAAAGTTTCAAAGCCTTTTCAATCGAAATTCAATTCTATGTATCCGACTTAACGGGTAAATTAAGTTTCGTGAATTTAGGCCGTTACAATCCTGTCCTAAAGTTTCTGTCAGGTTATGGATGACTGTAGCTCGTGTACTTTTCTTGGTCGATTACAAAGAGCTATAATTACTTTGAAAGTTTGTTCTACATTCAGATTATTTTTTATTCACTTTGTTTCATGTTTCAGGTACCACTTTCTACGTAATCCTTAAACTGTTAATGCTTAGCATTTGTCTCTGTAGCCTAACATTAAAACACTACCTACATTTTAATGTAATAGAAAATATTGGTATTCGCATTCGTTATAATTTTATATTTAAAATTTTGAAGGTTTTTTTCATCTTCAGCTTGAAACTCAGTCCCATAATGTCATGTACCCGTATGTTTAGCCCCCACAACCACTCTCTATGATGCAAGGGGACTCGATGTCAATCAATCATTGCTATCAATTCCTTTCAAACATTATTTATATACGAAAAGGGACTTTTATATGACAGGTTTCAATGGCATGTGTGTTTATGGTATAGTGCGCGATATGGTAAAAAGTTGTAGAGAAAAGCTGTGGATTTTCACCTGTAAAAGTTTTGGCTCATTGAAGTATTATGTACTATCGCGGACACCATCAAAGGCACTTAAAAATGTAACATGGGTTATTTAATGGGTTGATTGAAGGGTCTTTTTAAGTACACTTTATTTCAGGTGTTTGTGGTGTGTCTGCTTCTATTTATTGTTGTTTTTATACATTGCTCGGACTTATTAGCTGGATTCACGTTTTCAGGCAATGAAGAAGGGGCCTAGTTCTATTAAAGCGGTACTTTGGTCCTTTGTCCCTTACTATTATTATTTTAACTCACACACTGACTTATGTTTTTTTTAAATTTTAGGACAATCGTCTACTTTTACAATATTTGTAATATGTATTTGCACTATGTACCTATCTAGCAATAATTAATTTATCTGTGATTGCTTCATTTTTAATTCTTTTGACTTATTCTGGTATAGTATTTTTATTGGTCACTTTTATGTAATTATAATACTATAATAATTCACGTATTCAAAATATTGTAAAACATTTTAAAAGAGTGACTGTGGAGTTCCTTGCCCCTTCTTCTCCATACAAAACTACCTTTATAAAAGGGGCAATTAGAATCAATTGTATTTTATTGTAAATTTTGACATTCGAAAGCGCTTTTTATGAGCCTATTTGAAATAAATTATTTGACTTTGACCTTACTTGGCACATTAATAAATACACATTTTTTTTTTTTTTTTAAGTCAATAAATTATATAAAGCTTTTATGTAGCCCTTAACTTATTTGCAAATGTCAAAAGGAGCCTATGGTCCAATGAACCAGTAAAATCTTTCCAAGTTTAAGGATATGTAATTATGATAAATCTGTCAGGAAAAATCTATAAAAGCTTACAAGATCAATGGCAAATATTTGAAACCATCTAAATCAAGGTCATGCAATATTTTCCCTGAAATAGTTTTGTTGCGCACTAAAAAGGAAAAATATTGCTGTCAATCTAGCTCCGAGGAGCAATATTTAAATTCTCGAATATTCAAGATGGCGGCCGATGGTGGCTTTATCGTTCGTATAATAAATCATCTGCTGTCATATCGGTGGAAATACGAGATTTTTATTCTTCGAAGTTAAGTCTCAATTTGCGTTTAGTTTGCTTTTGGTATTATGAAATTAGTGGTGGAGACGTAACCATAATCAGCCTATAATGTTCCCACTGCTGGGACACAGCCCTTCGAGAGGGAATGGGCTGTAATCTACCACGCGAGCCCAGTGCGGGCTGGTTGGTGTCACATGACTTTGAATTTCTGGTTCTAAGACATGCCGCTTTCCTCACGATGTTTTCCTTCACCAGTTTTGAGAACAGTGGGGGTAAAAATATTTACACAAAGTAAAGAGCCTACCTGGGTTCGAACTCGTAAGTCGAGCCACCATTGCTCTTACTACTAAAGAAGTAAGTAGATTCTGAACTCATTTATAAAAGATGTTACAGTTTCTGTTTTACAGAACCTGAAAGCTTTTATCTTGAATATCTACTCGACCCGAATGTATGGGACGGCTGATTCTGATAATTAGTTTGCGATTATGATGTTGGTTCCAAGGAGAAAGTTGTTCAGTTTGATGATCTGCACCACACCCTTATATTTAACCACTCCTTTTTGATACATGCTGTATAATTATGGAACACGTCTAAAAAGTATTAAATTACAGGTTTATGAAAAAGTGCAGTAATGCAGTTTTTAAAGCTCATGGCAAATTTTAATACCTACACGAATTATGCATCAAGGTCTCAATGTTACACGCAGTAGTTATTTTATTTCAGTCATAACTGCAGGAAGTGTTCACTTAAAATTTAAAATTATATCTAAAAAAAGATAAAAAAAATAGAAAAACGAAAAAAATATTTTTACGTGTGTTATGTGTGTGTGTATATGTGTGTGTGTGTGTAATGTGTGTGTGTGTATGTTAATGTTGTATAAGTGTAGTTGTTGTTAAGTAATGTTGTCCACCATGTAATGATAGATGGATTGACAAGATTTCACTCTTAAAGGGTACAAATTAATTTACGCAACCATCTGGCCGAACACTGTCTTTTAAGATACAGGCCGCCTAGTTTAAGAGACAGGTTTTATTTTTTGTAGCCTTTTAACATTTCTACAAACAATTATGGATCATTTTAGTATATTTACCACTGTGCTCAACCTGTGTCTATGTTTTACTTTGAATAAATAAACATTATTTTATTTATTTAGTAGGTACCTAGTTTTTTTTTAACAAACTGTATAGAAAATAAATCAATATAGCATAGATTTACATACTGGCGAGGCTCATAGGTACCGCTTGAAGTCTGCTGTACAACGAAAACTTGTATGGGCCAAAGATTAAAACATTTACAAGAGACATGATATCACACTTGCTTATTGCCTACGAGCATTCATGAGAACCATTTATAGTTATACAAAATTAGTACAACAAGCATTGGATTATTGTAACTAAAAAAGCGGTCAAGTGCGAGTAGAACTCGCACGCGAAGGGTTACGTACCACAAGGCAAATAACGCCGAAAAAAAAAAAGGAAAGTTAAAGTTTGTATGTTTGGATGTTTGTTAGTCAATCACGCAAAAACGGCTGAACGGATTTGGATGAAATTCGGTACACATATAGTTTATAACCTGGATGAACACATAGTATACGTTCCCGTGGGATAATTTCCGACATCCACGTGGGCGAAGCCGTGGGCGAAAGCTAGTAATAATATTATAAATGTAAAAGTGAGTTTGTTTGTTTGTTTGTTACGCTTTCAAGCTAAAACGGCTAACCGGATTGGGATGAAATTTGGTACATGGGTAGACCATGACCTGTGTTTGGACATAAGATAGTGATGATCCCGTGGAAATATCGGGATAAAAATCCGATATTTCCGATCGAGACTTATGCGGGTGAAACCGCGGGGCGCTGCTAGTAGGTTAATAAACCAATTTTGAAATCGACTCAACATTATAGTTTTGTTAACATTTTCCTCACAGAAAAATCCCCCATTTTCCTCAACACAACTAACACGACTATTCAACACCACCAAATAAATGAAAACGTAACTAAAATCCCACCGCACACGTGTCGCGGTACGCACGTCGACACAATCAAAAGGAGAATAAAATCGCGCGACTGCAACGCCACTACACGTTTTATAAGCGGACATTAGGCAGGCCGTGCACGTCCGACACATTAACGTACACCGTGCGACATACGTGACCGCCAGTCGATGCAGAGGGGCGACTCGATTCAATAATCTGTGCTCTTTTGGTTGTTTTCTGTTTACTTGTTTTGACTGAATATTTTTTGGGTTGCGGCTCTTGTAATTGTGATGGTGTTTTAATTTTGTTATTTTATTTGGGTTGTTTTATAGAGCACGTAACTGTATTTAAAACCCATTGTAAATGGCCGCAGCCCTGAAATTGTACATTTCAATTAATTTTGTAAATCTGTTACAATGGATTTCTTAGACACACTCCACACCAAGTGAATTCTGCCATGGCATAGCTAAGTTCAAAATACGTAACCTTATTGGGCTCTCTTGGGAGTTTTCACACCTTCTAAGATAACTTACGCAAGTAACTAAGTAGATTAACTCAAATCATTTCCATACTAAAAAGCCACAGTCTACCGTCTTCCGAAGCTCAATTCGTTACATACACGCAGCCATTTTCGATAAACGCAAGCGTTATTAATGAATTCATTAGCATTGACGCGTCAGGCTGACATTCGATTAATATGTATTAATTACAATGCTAGATCACCTGCTGGATTATACGTATAATTAGACTTAAATGGTTCGGGTAATGTGCTATAGGTGAATGTAGAGTACGACATGGTGGGTGAAAATAACATTGATAAACGGTTTTGTTTTTTTACAAGATTATTCAACAGTTTTAAAAGCAGCAGATAGTTGTATTGTTTCACAAGTGCTGTAGTAACTACCCGTAAAATTCTAACTTTAATCCTACTTATATTACAAATGTGAAAGTTTGTTTGGATGTTTGTTACTCAATCACGAAAAAACGGCAACGGATTTGGATGAAATTTATAATACACACAGATAGTTTATAACCTGGATTAACATATAGGATACTTTTTATCCCGGTAGTACCGTGGGATAATTTCCGATCTCCATGCGGGTGCTAAAGCTAGTAAGTATAAGTGCAAAAGTGAGTTTGTTTGTTACGCTTTAACGCTAAAACGGCTGAACGGATTTGGATGAAATTTGGCACATGGGTAGACTATGACCTGAAAACGGATATACTTTTCATCCTGGATCGCAGACGAAGTCGCGGGCAACAGCTAGAAACCAATAAAAACACTAAGATTTTTTTTCAGTTTTGCTAGATTTTTCTGTCTTACAAAACAATCACATCAAAAATCACACCTCGACAACTTTCCTCGTTCCGAATAAAAAAAAAAAACAATATAAAATCGGTTCAAATTGCAAGGTCTCTTTTAATCTTTGGCCCAATTCGTCTTGTGTGGTTGCCGGAAGCGGATGTCGGTATGCTTCTATCAGGCATGTTGTTGTTTTAGTTGCTCACTGACAACTGACGTGCGACGAATTGACATTGACGACGTGTCACGTCAAATGCTGGTGACAAATTTATTTTTTTCCTTCCAGATAGGGTTTGATGCTGGTGCTATACTTTTTTGTTGGTAACTGGTTTGCGATATCTTGACATTCAACGTAGGTGGTGACGCTGGTGATTATCGATTTTAGGACACAGAGGTAATTATCATATTTTTAAAAACGTTCGCATTCTAATCTGTCTCAATTTGACAAAAAGTTATTAATTTACCTTTTTGTTTTTGACATTGAGTGACGCTGAGATAAGATTGCGACTTTTGTCTGAACAATACACACACACACTGAAAGCTGTTAAATGAACGTTTTTTTTTCTTTCTTTAAGCCCTCCACTCATTAGCCTCATCATCACAGATCGGAATACCTAATATTTATTTATATAAATATGCTCTACTTATTCCGATCTCTGCTCATAAGATTCCAGCTTGTTAAGCTACCACTTAAAGGAAGAGTGAGAAAGCTCTGACACAAGTACTTTTGTAACTTACTGGGGCTGTCTAAATTTATGTACCTATGACACAAAGTTTCTTTTTTTTTTTTTAGCCTATTTTCTCGCACCTGCAAGCCAAAGGCCTCCCTTCCCTCTTTCCACTATTCCCGGTCTACTGCGATTGCGGGCAACACAATGATTGAGTTGAAATATTTTTGTATTTTTTTGTTTTTATGTACGAGAAGCCTTTAATCAGACCATTCCAGCAATTGCTTTCTGTGACTTCAGAATATTTTTACTTTAACTTGAGATTTAAACTACTGAAACAAAACAATACTTAATCTGCGTTTGCAATTCATTTGCCAACCATGTAAACAAACACGAGTTTTAGGAAAAACAACTGTAATGCCTACACACAAGGTTCAGTTTGCGCTACAAGTTCATATTTTTTATGACTTTTTCAACAGTACTAGTCAGTCTAAAATCAAATTTATTTACACGTACATAAAGTTGATGTTTGTCTTAGTAGAAAACTCGTGTTTGTTTATATGTTTGGCAAATAACTTACTAAAGCAGATTAGGTTTAATTACCTTCATCATTTTAGCCGAAAGACGTCCACTGCTGGACATATGCCTACCCTAAGCGCCGCCACTTTTCTTGGATAAGTATGTAGGTACCTACTTATCGCAGAACATTTTCAAAATTTTCAAGGAAACTTTTCCCTATCTAGTCATAAAAAAGCAAGCTTTCAACTGAAAATATAATTGACTATGTTGCTTCGTCAGTTATAGACAATTGTAATTTAAATGATAGAGTACAAAAATGATTGCAATTTTATTCAATGCAATTTAATCTAATCTAATTGTAAATATTATTTTTATGATTAAATACTCAAACACCTTTTTTTGGGGGGGGGGGGGGGGGGCTGGTAATCAGTGTGACAGGTTTTCCTAGTGCAGATACCAGTCTCCCACAAAGGATTTGTCAGATTTTGTAATCTTCATATTTTTAAGGCAACTTTGTGGAAGAGAAATAAATGTTTATTATTATGTTTATTATATTAACATTGCCAAATCCACGCAGACATGTGTTTCACATGTAAACCAATGAAATAAGCTTGTTTAAATGTAAACATCCAACGTCAACATAAACTATGTAACGTTCCACTAAAACTCAAGTTTGTTCAGACTTTTCAAGTATGGTGTACGTCGAGGAGTTTTTACCTTAAGTTGGTGGACAAACATGTTTACACCAGCTATTACATGCTTAGTTTTATCTTAGGTATGGGATTAAAACAGACTCCTACACACGTGAAGTATTTACCAGCTTAAGAGCGTTTACTCTGGAAATTAGCAACGTCGCATAAAGATGTCAAATATTTCGCTGTTTTGATTAATTTGGCAATATTACTGTATGGAAATATGAAATTTGGGTAACTAGCGAACTAGAATATTAATAATTCCATACAGTATTGCCAGCCAAATTGATAAAAACAGGTAAATAATTGACAGCTATTTGCGACGACGTTGCCAACTTTTTGGATAAACGCTTTTAACACTATATTTAGTTAAGTTTGAAACTGACTACAATAAGTACCCACGCAACTGTGATTTTCAGAGTAATCTCACGCTCAATCGAAATATAAATATATAACCAGCCTATAATGTTCCCACTGCTGGGACACAGGCCTCCTCTCAGTGAGAGAGAGAGTGGGCCGCAATCCACCACTTGGACCCAGTGCGGATTGGTAGATGTCACAAATCTTCAAATTTTTGGTTCTAAGACATCCTGGTTTCCTCCCGATGTTTTCCTTCACCGTTTTGAGAGCAGTGGTGATGAAATAATTAACACAAAGTATAGCGCCTGTCTAGGTTAGAACCTACGACCTACAACTCGTAAGTCGCGGCCGTTACCACTGGGCCACCACTGCTCTCAATATAAACACTACCTAATTAATAAACATTTACTAATTAATACTGAAATTGGATACAAGTCATTTATTACTTTATAATTGTATAACATTGCAGCGTGTATCTGGTTTTCGTGTGGTTAGTGACTAACATGGTGTCAGAGTTTTAAAGACTCGGCTTCACATGCCATCGAGAAATATCTCTCAGGCATGCCGGTTTCCTCACGATGTTTTCCTTCACCGATTTTGAAGCAAGTGATAATTATACAATACGCACATGAATCCGAAAAGACAGAGGTGCGTGCTTGGGTTCGAACTTGAGACCTATGACTTGGCAGTCTGACAGTCACTCCACTAGGCTATCACTGCTCATTAAATGGGTGCTGTGTATAAATGGGGCTTTAAGTAACCACCTACTATATTTTTTACTAGCTACTTACTTAAGAAATAAGTAGCCCGCGGCATCGCCCAGTGGATACTTATTTATTTATATTATTATATTTTCTAAAATAAAACCCAATCCTATGTAACCTATAGCCTATGTTACTCCTTATAACATCAGCTATCTACCAGTGAAAGTGCCATCAAAATCGGTCCAGCCGTTTCGGAGATTAGCCGGAACAAACAGCCAGACAGGTAGAAATACAAAAAAAAAAAAGTTTTTTGTTATACGTACCGTGTATTCTTTCAAATGCATTTAGTATTTTGTTATTTTGACATTACAAAGAGACTTCAACTTTATTTATTTGTGTGTAGGTATAGATTATCCTGGCGTCCTCGGATCATCAGCAGATAAAGGACAAGATTTGTTACATAACAGCTATCCAATGCTGTCTCCAAGCAAACACTCTGCAATAGTCTACCCGAGACTAATATTTTCATTAATATCCTGAAATGCCTTCAACATTCAATTTTTACATAACACGATCGCGTAGTTTCAACGAAACGGGCGCACGCTTCCCAAAAGTTACTCCACTTGACTTACAAACGTTTTCAACTTTCTAATTAAGTTCAGCAAGTCTTGAGTTAACATTTAGACGCACTAATTAACTGCTGAGCTGCTTGCACTTAGTCAAATGTAGCCGGTCTATAAATAAGGATAACATTTGGAGAATATGTGACTGAAGTTTTGATTTAGTCAACGACTTGCGTAATAAATCGTGGTAAGGCTGTGCGCAGACCTGAGTCAGATATCTTTAGATTGAATATCGTTCAGTGAAAACACGATAATGGTGTGCACACTTTGAATAAAATATTTTCATAGTCAAAGTAGATAAGCATGTGGCTAAGTAATAGCAGCAGCACGGGTTGGTTAAGCTACGCTTACTGGGGTTGGTTCATGGATGGGGGACCATCTTACCAAGACCCCTCAAAGTCTCGGAAAGCACGTTAAGCCGTTGCGGCTGTCATTCATGGATCTTTGACAGTCGTTTCGGGTCGTCAGAAGCCCGAAAGTCTGACAACCCGACTTACTAAGGGATATCGTAATAACTAGTTACTGGGTTGTGAAGGTCAGATAGGCAGTCGCTCCAAGTAAAATACTGGTATTCAGCGTAGAATAAGAGGCCAGCTTTTACTGGTTCTGTCACCACTGACATGCGGCCTACCGAAACATGAATTTTAAATCAAAATTTTAATGAATGTTGAATAAAGATGTATTCTCATTTTTCTATAGTTCACTGATGACTGTAGTAGTCTTCTGTTGTAATTTGAAATCCAAGCCTCCTATTAATTTCTCATGCTAATAGGATTACGTACAGCAAAAAAAATGCCTCGCTCTCAGAGGAGAGGCAAGAAAAGCATGGAAAAGTAGACTGGTAGCGATAGTTTATTTAAAAGTGTCTTTGACAAAAGGTGCAGTGAGAGCGATCTGAAGGCCGCAGCAAAGCACGATGCTTTTTCATTCGATTTTCTTCGTAGCAAACGGGATGCATGGTAAAAACCCGGAGTTTAGTCTAGTAGAAAAAGCGGACGCCACAGGCATTCTCTACAAGCTATTCTAATTTCCAATGGTTTTATAGATTCACTTGACACATAAAAAAAAGAAGGTTACCTATATGAATCAGCTAAAACGTGACTATAACAGATTAAACTCTCTCAAATCTACGTACATACTATACCTACAAAACCACTCAAAAACAAGGAAACGTAGAACTTGACCTCGATTTCAAAAATGCCAAGGTCAGATAAAAATAAAATAATCCAATTTAAAAAAAAACTTGTGTCTCAGGTCACTTGGGAAATCAAAGTCTTGAGGCGGACTGAAGCCTACGACGAGAATTTATGGTAGTCCGTCAGGGGAGCGGATCGAATCGTACTGGGATGCCTAGCACACGCGTTGAATACAGTATCGAGAGGGTTTTTCAGCTACAGCGAAGTTAAATGAAGGGTTAAAAGCGAAATGGTATGTGTCGAAATACTCGTGCTCTTCAAACCATTACCCCAAATGAGTTTACGACAGATTCGTAGAAGCGCCGTCGAAAAGTGAGAATTTGTATGGGTAACGAGTTTAAATGATTTCTCGGTATTTGGGTTTTCGGAAAGGCTCTATTAGTTTGGTTTAGAAAACGTAAGCTTGGTTATCTTACCAGAAAATTCACTAAAACAACCTTTGAGTACACAATCAACAACGACTGAATTTAAAACCAATAGAAAATATTTGACCCATTGTAGAAGTACAACTAAAGCCTAGAACATTTCAGATAAGTAGTTGTAACAAAACAAAACACATGTTATCCTAAAATAAGGACAACCACTATCCAATATACACACACATATCCTGTAAGCCAAAACAACGAGAAAGGAGAAAAACTCCCAGAAATATACAAAATGTCAACGCGTCCTTAAATATTTATGACAAAGGTGCTTAGGAAATCTTTCGCAGTACAAAAGCCATATTGATTTTGCTTGTTATATCTCCCAATGCATAATGCGACCTCTTGAATATTGTATGGTCCGTGGAGTGTGAACGGTATGGCGGTGCCAAGGCACTTTGGCTTAGTGTTTTTTTTTGTTACTTTAACAGCTAATAAACATGCTGGACTAAGCCTGGTTGCTTTTAATACAAATGAAGTGTGTCTCAATTAGCTTTTGTTCGAAACAGGTGAATTGGTTAGTGAATTAAGCTCGACGAAGGGACTGTCTGTTTTGCTTAAGTAGTTTTCTCAGCTTATCTTCGAAAACTTGAGTGATTAGTTTGTTTTGACGGTTAATTCAGGCTCGTTTTCGTTTATCTAGTAATTGATTTCGTAGGTTCAATCGGTAAAAATCTGACTCCGAACCCCGGTGTGCGGTTACAAATAAATGAGGACATTTATTTGTTACCGTTCTTTGAACTCACCACACTACGGCTACATCAGATTGGTGATTTCAGTACGTTTTTTTTATCATAAAATACTCTTCATCACATAGTTACCAAGAGTATTAATTACTTCAGAAAAATTACAAAACAACACGTAATGACTACTGCAGGTCCCACAAAACCTTATTACGAACATTTCCTTAGGAGTGCAACATGAAAGTTTGTGAGCTAAAACACTTAAGAACTTTATAACATGTTTATGTTTGTTTCCACATTACCTTAATCGTCAGAAAAGAAAATTTCCTACTTAAATTTGTCGTGGCAAGCGTTAAGACGTTCTTGTTAGCGCGGCATTCCCAGAGGAGGGTCGTTGAGTAAGAAAACCATCCTCTTGCTTTCTACAAAATTCTACTCGGGCTAAATTATTATTTTTTCACTAAGCCAACATATTTTCTTGACTTGTTAAAACTGCAGGAGAAATATTTAGGTTTTTTTTTGGAGATATACCTAAATGAAAAGTTTTTATTTTTCTCTTTTCGTGTTTTAGTTGAAGTTTTTGCTAGAGTTGATTAGATACGATTCTGCTCTTGTTTTATAAAATGCAAGTATTGGAGTTTCTCTAGGAGAGCAGTGGTGGCCCAGTGGTAACGACCCCGATACACGAGTTGTTGGTCGTGGGTTAACTTAGGCAGGCGCTTAACTTTGTGTACATTATTTCATCACCACTACTCTCAAAACGGTGAAGGAAAACATCGTGAGGGAACGGCATGTCTTAGAACCAAAAATTCGAAGACAAGTGACATCTACAAACCGGAACCGAGGCCGCGTGGTAGATTACACCCCAGTCGCTCTCGAAGAGAGGAGGAGGCTTGTGTTCCAGCATTGGGAACATTATAGACTGTTTATGCTTGAAATTTCTCTAGCTACCTGTTTTTTTCTGGACCCAAAAGTTATCACTAATATAATAAGCCGATATAACAATGCTTAAAAGTTCATACCGTACCTTGTATTTTTATCTTTCACATCCACACGTTTATCATTCCTAGGAAACTCACATAAGCCTGCAAAATTCAGTAAACCGACCAGACACCGTATCCAAACCAAACTCCTTCATAAATAATCTTTAAAATCACTCATTTATTTACATTACACTGTTATATATCACGGCAAAGTTTAAAATTCCCCGCAATAACAAAACCCGCTGGCGAATGTAACATGGCTAGTACGAAAGTGGTAAAACTTGCTCAAAGTAGGGGTATATTAAACTTTCCTTCTGATTTATGATAGTTTATTGTTTTTGCGGCTACAACCCTCGTGAACGCCCTTGGCGACAGTTTTTTGTGGAGGATTTTAAAATTCGCACTATTTTATTTGATTTTCTTGCTGATGCGGGAAAGCGAAGCGGATTGTGGAAATGGATAGGGATATTTTGAATATACATTTTTTGTGGCTAATATGGCTTATCCCCTTTGTTTTTATGTGGTTTACAGTATACACGTGACATAAACGCGTTCTCTGAGCCTTTGAAAGATGATTCAAATATTTCATTACTGCTTGCATTTGGCATTGAAATATGTGTCGTTGTAGCGAAAGTGTATTGTAGTGTATTTTTATTATGCTGAAGAGATTGACGATGACGATTCATAAACACCCAAATCCATACTAGTCATAGGTATATCTATGTCAAACATAAGTAGAGTACTTCAAAGCATACGAAACTAGTTCAAAGAAGTTACAGTACCGAGTAAAAGCACTCTAACATAAACTTCCAATATAGTACAATAGATGAAGTAGATATAAAGTTTAACCAACGACATGTGCTTCCTACAAAGAGTTTAAATGTGTGGTATTAAAAAGAAATCTAAGCTATGTTACGAAGTGCCGAGTCTTGAGCTCTTGTAGTTTCGTGAAGTTATCGATAAAGATGACTATCGATAAAAATTACTGCGACGGCTTAAAAATAATAAGCCGAAAAGGCCGCCCATTGTACGTTTTGTAGTGTATAAATATTTTTTGTAATGTATTTTGCTAGTACACAATAAAGTTTATTTATATAAAAAAGTACATATATTATCTCAACTATATTATGACATTGATATTCTCTATTTATATCAAATGGTAAAAAATTTAAAACCAAAATATTTGAATAAACTTATAATAAATACATTTATTAGTATAATAACATGTAAAATAATTAACATAGATAATTAAAATGAGATACATAACTCAAAGTTTCTAATCAGCTTCCGCTTTTCCGAAATGATCTCATTAATAACAGAAAATTAATTATTTTAATGTAGACACCTTTGAAGTGTAGGAAAAAGCCAGTAAATATTCATTAAACATTTTCGGCTTTGTTACTTTCATAGCGATGTATATTTTTATCTTTTTTCATCCAATTAACAGTTCTTTTTGAGTTTTTGTGAATTTTGTAAATCAATATGGTGTTATTTTGTCAAGCCTATAATATTTTCACTAATGATGTAATTAATAATTATGTATGAGACAGCACATCACAGGTACATGAATTTATTATCTAAATTTTAGTTTTTTTAAATATAGACTACCAACCTTTTGATACGTAATATTAAAATACTTTGTATTGTCTCGAAAGAAGAATAGTCCAGTAAATACGTCATTTATGGCCTTCCCCAGAATATTTACGAAACTATCGACATGCAAATCATATCCCACAGCCCATCACTATTTCACTAGACGAAGACGATAAAGAAGGACGGATATAATGTAGTGCTTTCAAACATTGAAGCGAAGTTTGCCTACAGAGCAGCAGACAAATGACAACCGGCCTGAGGCGGGGAGCTGCGATATTAGAAGCCTTTAAGATGGGAAAAATAGCAACTTTTACTTGAGGTAGTTTTTGTATGGTCTTTGAGGGAAGACGAAGCGAATTGACAATTTGATGGCTTGTTGGTTGGATCGTGTAATGGATATTGTTGATGCGGTTGAAAATACATGATTAAAGTGGTTTTAGCAATAGCAGTTAGCTTGCTATGTTCGTTGGGGTTAGCGTTTTCGTTTACTAACAATTTAATCTTGGTGAGGAGACTTATTTATCTTGAAAGATCTTTGTCGCAGAGCATTGTTTTCAACTCAACGACGATATCCAATAACAAGCCCGTACCTGGTAACTTTTGCATCGATGTCAATCAAAATAAAATAACTACTTAATAGCAAATGACTGGAAGGCCAGTACAGATGGTACCCTGCATTTTGTTACATGAAATGTTTAATTAATTTCCGGACTTTAAAAGGAACTTTGGCCCCTGAGTTTGTTTCGCCATTTCTTCTCAGGGTTAGTCCGATAGGAAATGTCTAATGACTCCATCTTGCTTATTTTTTTTAAACATGACTTAAACAAGTGGTTTCGGCATCCTATTAACATACTAAATAATTTTATTTCATTACACTTGCTGACCAACTGCGCTCTTGCCAACTAAAACAGTGTTTCCACAGTGGAAATTCTTTAGTGAACTTTTGGCCTTTTTTTTTTTTTGGAGGTTGGTGGGCAGGAGGGCGTGTCAGTGTTCATTCCGTTGCCTGTGTGCCGGGGCCTAAGACACAAGGCAGAGCACTCCCGCTCCTCCTACCACGGCCCACATAAGACCCGCTCCAATCCAAGCCTTACCCCATACGCCATGCATAAGATGGCAGAAATGTTACACTTCGGGTACGCCGTGTGAAAGAATTGCCGACGACATTTGTTTCGGGAGCGCCTCTGATGCGCTTGTTTTGTAAACTTCAGTTACGAGTGAATATCTCTGTATCTTCTCAACTTATAATGTACTGTTGTGTGGAGGGAAAGATTTTGTAAAAAGTTTGGGGTATGTGCATTTTTGCCACAATTGTTAAATCTTGTATCCTGTCATGATGCAAATGGGTGCAAATCATAGAAATACTGTTAACTTTCAATCAACTTAAGCATTATTGTATAAATTTCCTATCTATTACAACATCAATGATTTATTTTTTTGTCCATAGTCATGATCAGCCCCTCAATTTTTGCTTTTATTTACTTATTTAACCATTTATGCACACACTAATAAAAAGACAAGAAGAAAGGAATAGAAAATACGTACAAAGGCAATACTTATTTCTAAAGAAACCTCCTCTAGCATACCTGCGATAGCATAGTAGATAAAAAGAGATGTAGACAACGTGTGTGCTGTTCTTCTGTTTGCTAATAGGTAGGGTTCATCATATCGGTCTAAATAGAGTACCTATTTTATTTAAATACAATTAATTTTGTATGCTGTTTCATCTAAAGCACATTAAAGAAAATTCCTACTGCTATTTAACGAAAAAATATCCAAGTAATCCAAAAACAAAAGTTCGTATCTTTTTATTTTCTTTCAAAAACGAATTATAACTTTAGACCAAACCAATTGGCATTATTTCTATGAAAATTGAAATAAAATAATTTAAAAACAATGAAACAAATATTTAAAACACAAATGAGTCGTGGAGATAAAGAAAAATGGGTTTAGAGGAAGCCCCGCACCTCTTGACACGGGTAATGCCAAGAATTCACCAACCTACGCCTGTTTCTGAAGACTCTATATTTACTAGAAACGTCATCAACTTTGTAACCAAAAATCTCTTGTTATTTTTTGGTTTATTAACTACTTGTTCTGATAAGAATAGACTATTTTATATTAGGTGGCAATAATGTGAATTATCCATGAGTTCAATAAAATTAAACATCTCTTGGGGGAAAGTCCGAAAGGGATACCGTGGCCCCTGGCAACGTACAGGCAACTGAAGGAATACGGGTGGGTTTTAGTCAGTAAGAGTTTGACACGCCCTTCCGCTCCACCCAGAGCGGGATTAATTGATAATTTCACACACAAAAAATAAATTACAAAATGGTCTTCACACTTAACTGCAAGTAATTATGGATAATTACTTGGTAATGTGGACATTACATCATCGTCTTGTCTCATCGTTGTCACACTCATTTAGCAAAAACTAAATCAATAAGCAGAGCTTCTTTCTTCTTTTTTTCTTTCTTCTTCTTCTTTCTTTTTCGTGTGGTTAGTGACTAACCTGGTGTCAGAGTTTTAAAGCCGCCCATGGGCCTCTAACTTGGCTTCACATCCTGTAGAGAAATCTCTCCGGCTTCCTCACGATGTTTTCCTTCATCGTTTTTGCAGCAAGTGATAATTATACAATACGCACATGAATCCGAAAAGTCAGAGGTGTGCGTGCCTTGGGTTCGACCTCGAGTTCGCAGTCCGACGGTCACACCACTAGGCTATCACTGCTCTTAGCAGTGCTTGGCACCAAAAACATTATTTCCCACATATAATATTCCCATATTAAAATCTTCGACACAACATGTGATAAAATCATCACCACCCCCATTGTCCTGAACGCGCCGAGACACTTCCAGTACCCTTCAGCTGCGTACCTATAGATATAGTCGAAATAAAAGTGGCGACAACGACGTCTGGCTGCAGCTTAGAGTTGAAAGGCTTCGGCTAGACGGCACGACTAATTGTCGACACTACTATTGTCGTATTTGGATGCGTATTTACATGTCTCCCTGACGTGGCTGAAAATTATGCGATTGAGACTTTTTTATCCGACTGCGGCCAAGCTAAATGCCTGTATGTATGTCCGTCCCTATGTTCCCTCGGAACGACTAAACAGCTGAACTGATTTTGATGAATGGTATGTCGGTAGATTCGTTTTTATTGCGCGGGTGGCACTGGGTACATTAAAATTGAAAACAACCTTATGCAGTCAGAGGCATGTTTGCAATTTACGCATTCGGGTTTTTGTTTTTTTTTTTTTTTTTTTGTAGTCGGTGTTAGGAACTTATTGTTGAATTCAGCTTTAACAGCAAGTGCATGAGAATTACATAACTATGTTTTTTACTTGACCATGTAATGCATTATCGAAAATAACAGGTAAGTAGGTACTAATAACAATTTTACTATCTGAAAACCAGACATAATACAAAAAAAATGTTATGTGATCACCTAATATGCACCAATTTCGCTAGTCAGTGGTAAATAAATTGCCATTGATAATCCTAACAAATATTGTAAATCCAAAAGTTAGTTGGTTTGTTACGCATGCACGCTAAAACGGCTAAACGAATTATGATGAAATGTCATGCCACGTGGGTGGAACATGATCTGGGACATAGAATACTTTTTATCCCGATAGTATGTTCCCGTGGGATAATTTCCGACATCCACGCGGGCAAAGCTAGTTGTTCTATAACCACAGATTAATACAGATGGGACACTCCTCAAAATCATTTAAATAAAAAGCGACTTTTGCTACGACGCAATAGATTGCAATTCAGGTCGTACAGCGCTAATCAGCTACAGTTATATTCACCTAGAAGTTGTCTCTCTTTCTATCGCGTAACTTTTAGATCTTCTGACTGCGTTACACTCACTGAATTCCCAACAAGACGGGCCCGCCGCATACTTTTAGCTTCATACATAAACTGCGGAGTGTCCCATTTGTATTAATCTGTGGTATAATTCAGTTTTCAGATATTGCTTTCTCATTTTATTATTTTAAAAAAACTTTTTAATTCAGACTTAGATATCCATAAAATGTTAGTATAGTAAAACTTATGAAACTAGTGTTAGTAGTTAATAAAAAAAAATGATCTGAATAAAAATTTCCAGATTTCCTTACACCTCATTCTTGTGTATTTCGGCTTAAAGACATTTATTTTCTCAAAGAACAAATTACAGTTCACTTATAGAGAAACTTAACTAAATTACCAATAGGTTGATTTACATTACGACGTTCAAGCCATCCAAGTAACTGAACATCACACTTTTATTTATAAAAAATAAAATAGTTGTGTAGTTTTACAACTTGACAAAAACATCGAGATTTCTTAGTTATACCTACGTAACTTTATTATTAACATATTATACACATAAACCTTCCGGAATAAATTCGCCAAACGATGGTAAAAAACCTCATCAAATCATATTTATACAATTATTTTAGGGGTTTATTTCACAATTCTTCAGGCCAAAATATTCATTATTTTGAAGCTCCTTTTACTAATGCTATGACTAAGTGCCTACCATTTAATTTCAAGGATAGTAGAACCTACGTCGTTATAAACCTTTAAGCATGTAGCAAGTTATTACAGCTCATTGTCTACCTACGAACTTCAATATTTCCCTGAGGGTCTAAAAGGTCAGACAGGAGTTGTTACTCTAAAATCAAAGGCTGTCTTTAGATTAATAAAGGAAGTTCTGAAACTCGGAGAATTATTAAAACGTTTGGTTAGTCCGTTGTTAAATGAATCTATAGTAATAATACACTTGAAAAGTTGTTTTTTTTTTTGTTTTTTTGAATGCGCTAATCTCTGGAACTACCGGCTTTGAAAAAATATTTTTGCATTTGATAGCCCAAATCTTGAGAAAGGCTATAGGCTATTTAACATCACGCTATGACCCTTGGGAGCCGAACAAGAAGAAAAAGAAGTTAGAAAAAACGCTTAGCAAAAACGAAGTCGGGAGCAAGAAATTTCACTCGGACGAGGTTGCAAACGAACCAATTTGATGTAATAAGTGGTCACCACCGTCAATGCCACAGATATTTGACAAATAGGTAGGTATAGATATAGTAGGTGCTTACTTCTCCGGACGAGCTCTTTCACAAAAAATAGGTATGGTGATAGTAGGTGCTTACTTCTCCGGACGAGCTCTTTCACAAAAAATAGGTATGGTGATAGTAGGTACTTACTTCTCCGGACGAGCTCTTTCACAAAAAATAGGTATGGTGATAGTAGGTACTTACTTCTCCGGACGAGCTCTTTCACAAAAAATAGGTATGGTGATAGTAGGTGCTTACTTCTCCAGACGAGCTCTTTCACAAAAAATAGGTATGTTGATAGTAGGTACTTACTTCTCCGGACGAGCTCTTTCACAAAAAATAGGTATGGTGATAGTAGGTGCTTACTTCTCCGGACGAGCTCTTTCACAAAAAATAGGTATGGTGATAGTAGGTACTTACTTCTCCGGACGAGCTCTTTCATAAAAAATTGGTATGTTGATAGTAGGTACTTACTTCTCCGGACGAGCTCTTTCACAAAAAATAGGTATGGTGATAGTAGGTGGTAACTTCTCCGGACCAGCTCTTTCACAAAAAATAGGTATGGTGATTAGGTGCTTACTTCTCCGGACGAGCTCTCTCACAAAAATCTATAACTACTACATAAAATAACATCATCACGCCTGTATTCCCCAAAGGGTTAGGCAGAGGTGTACCTGTAGCACACCCACATTTCACCAGTTATGTTTAATTCCCATGTAATAGGGGGCGAGCCTATTGGGCACCAACTGGGCACAAATATAGACCCCGGGCTGCTACTGAGTAATTTCTGATGGAAAAACCCAATAACACTTTGCCTGACTTGGGAATCGAACCCAGGACCTCATGCACAGCAGTTGCATTTGCAACCACTGGACAAACGAGGCAGTCCTCTACCTACTTACTTAATTGCATTGTGATCTAAATATAATATTATGAAATTATTATTTTATGTTATTGCTAATTACTAAATGTGTACTGCATGCTATAAGTATAACCATGATGTAAAATCTGAATATTTTCACGGCTGAAATGCCGAATATAGTGAGATCTTAAGAACTTATGTTAGCTACCTTTATTCTTGCAAATAAATATATCATTCATACGACTGCTTTAAAAAAGGGAAACTTTTCAATTACAGGAACCTTCAAGCATTAAATAGAGAAAATTTAAATAAACCTAATAAATTGAAAACCAAACTACAAGCGAAACCGCCCCAAAATCTAGTTCGTACTAATATAATTTAATTACTACGTGACAGGAATAGACAAAGAGACAAATTAAATGTTGGATTAAGGTATTCCGCGCGGGGTGATTAGAATGATTGATCACTCGAATAGCATATGTTCTGGTGAAACGGGTATTGGGACCGGATACCCGGTTTTTGGTTTAATGTGGATTTAGTTTGTTGTAATTCAAATAGTTTTAGGTTATAATTATTGGGTAAGATTTTTTAAGCTAGGAAGGACGTTTCTATATTCTGCAACCGTTTTCACTGTGAGCCCTTGCGATCCAGAATAGTGTGTTGACCTATTTGATTTTGGCTAGTACGGCGTGGGGCCTCACCACGACAGTTCAGAAGTTACAACATCGAGAAATAGTTTAGCGTCCGGTTGAAAAGATAAAAGATAGAAGAACAGAGCTTCATTTAAGAGTGAGTTTTGTGAGAACCATGTTCTGTGGCCCCCTTAAATTGTTTACTTTATTTAATTTAAAAAAATAAAAAAATCTCACATTTCGCACCTGCTATCTAATTACGCAACACATTTTTGTTAACAATTCCGACTAATCTGTTTCAATTTGACAAGTCAACAACATTCATTGTGGTATTTACGTTGTTGGGCAGATTCTTTTTTCTAACATACGAAGCAATGGATTATCAATCTGTTTCAAAACGATTCAGATTCTGATTGATCGTGTATTACGTAATTAGGGTACTGGTCGATTTTTTTAATATTTATTTCATTTATTTCTGTAAAACCATCCCTTTTAATTCATTCCATCCATTATTATTCTCAAGTCACTTCATATTCACCGTTTAAAATTTTGCTATCTTGTACAAAACCGTGAACATAGTTATAGTCGTATAGTGTTCCTTCAAATTGCCAGAGGTTGCCGTCATTATGAAGAGTAGAGCAAACTTAGATTGGCGTCGGAGGCGCCGAGATTGTTATCTTAATGAATGTATTTTGGTTATATCTTGTAGACATTTATGAAGTTCATTTTCTTTGGAAAGTTTAGTTTAGTAGTTGTGGTATGATGCCCTAAATGGGAACACACAAATAAGTTTTTGATTTGAGTAGCTGGAGTTGGTCTACGATTCGTAATCATAAATAACAACAGTTTTCTTTAGTTAACTCGAATAAAATCAAATTAATCATGCAGGGAATACAAGTTGTAATGAAAGTTTTCTGAAATGACGTTCACTAGGTGGCAGCATTGAGACGTCAGGTCCGGGCATCTGTCAAAAGTGTCAAATCGCTTATATTTTCTTTAGTCATGACTAATTGATGAACGAATGATAAACGTCATCATATCCTATTTTATATTCATTGTCGAAATGAAAGACCTCTTGTTGAAGCGGCGCCAACTGGTGGCGTTAATTTCCATGAAAACCTTCATTGACATACCTGAAAAATTGTCACGCTAAAAGTTGATCTTAATGATGATGAGATCAATAACCCTTTCAGGTTTCCAGTTATTTCAATTACTCCTTGAAACGTTATAGCAATATTTTAATTTTGAAATATGTCGAACACCTTTCATAATTAAAATATTGCAATAACTTTTATTGATATAATCGTGCTTGACTAAATTATTACTTGATGCTCAGTGCTAATTAATGGACCCTTGCCTAGAGCTATCTACTTATTTACTAGTAAAATTGTTTACCTTTATCATAGTATAATAAAATACCTACCAGTACTGTTGCGTACTGATAATTCGAAGCGCGTCGTTTCGGCCGTCTTCTATTAGGATATAATACTGTTATTTATTTATACTGTGCCTTTATAAACAGTTATTATGTCATGACTATAGGACAAACCAATCAATAAAATAACAATTAAACTCAAGAGTTAAACCAAACCAACAAAACGAACTGAACTGAGTCAATAACAACCAGCCACTTGAAAACAAAAGATCAAGCTGCTATTTTGTAATAAAAAGAAGCAATTACTTACTACAGTGAGACTCAGAGACAGCAGTCTATATTTATAATCGGATTATTTCGATCGTGTCTGATGCTACAGAGTGCAGCACAAAAGGCATTCGAGTTTTCATGAATTCAATTTGAAAATTACCAACGAAGATCTTCAAACTTATTTTTAGCAAATTACGTTTTAGAGAAACTTATTTTTTCTTTTTAAGAATTTGGACTTAAAAACTTTATTTTTAGTTACAAAGAAAAATAAGAATAATGCTTAATTTTTCATGACGTAGGTAAATTATAAATACAATGTGGCCCATAGGCATGTGACCGCCCGTATTTTTCTGAATATTCATGAAAAATTATCGAAAACTTACTGTAAAAGTGGGGTTGTCAAAAAAAAATCTGCTGTTCCATACATTTATGTTCGCATAGCTCGTTATAATGTAGGGAACCGCTGATTTTTTTTCGCGATTTCAGGGTTGGCCCCATGGTGAAAGTTGTTCATAATGATGAGTACAATGACCCCTTAAGAGGATGCAAACGAATTAAATTTCACATTGTATAAGTACGTTATGGTACGCAATAAAGAATTGAGAATTGAATTCCCGGAATAAATTCTCTAAACGATGGTGAAAACCTCATCAAAATCTGTTGCGTGGTTTAGAAGAACAACGGGGACATACAGACAAACGCGAAAAGCGACTTAGTTTTATAATATGTAGAGAGAAGCTAGATGAGGTCGGCGTTTCCTATCTGACTACTCTGAGTAGAAAGGCCGAAACAAACTCAGAGGTCGCAGTCTCTTTTAAAGTCCAGACATAATCTTGGTCAGGCGATATGATGACCATATAGATTAGTGTCTGAAATAGTCTTTTGAGGAAAGAACCACACTTGCACCAAGGCAGTGCAAGCATTTGTCAGTAATCGTGGAACTCAACTCAGAACTTAAGGATTATAAAAGAGATTGGTAAATGTTTCCAAAATTATTTTCCACTATGTAAAACTGGGTCACAAAGCTGCTGGTTTGCGATCAATCTACCCATTTAGAGCTTATTCGCTTTTCGAATTTGACCGTCCGTGTCGGTTAGAATTTAGGATCAGGATTTTACGCACCACAAATCAGTGATCCCTGTACTTAACACTGGTTTGTATTCGACGTCGAAGCCCCCGTATCGATTTAATATATGAAACGCACTATACTCACCGCTGCTGTCATGCTATCATTATTGCAAAACCAAAGTTTGTCTAACACTAACGGAACATCCTTGATCACACTCACAACATAAACTAAGCTCTATTCTTCAGTATTGAAGTCTAAAATGGCGTAACAAGAGTAGTTGTTCAGCTATTTCGCTAGTGAAGGGAAACGTAGTCAATAAAGGCGGCTTAGTGGCATCGATAACTTTGTGTTTTGCGATATTTATGCGTTCCACTTGGCTCGGGAACACCTGTTTGTTTGTGTGCACGCCAGTGTGGGCAAACACGAGAATTTGTCTTGTCGATTGTTGTTTGCCACCAAAAGACAGCTGTATTGACGACATTTCCAGCTACTCGATCATTTCTGGTATATTTTCGCACTGTTTTGGAAATTAACGAACTTTATACTGGGCACATGTGGTGTTACAGCAGATATAGAATAGTAATATTATGGTAAAAATAGTTTGCTTTAATTTATTTCGGCAGTACCGATTCCCTTTTCAAATATTTAAATTATTAGTAAACATGTATGACAAAATTAAATCTTCGTGTGCATAACATCACGATATCGTCAAAGTTCATCATCACAAATTCAAGAGTTGACGAAAAAATTGGTTATCAAAATGATATGCCCTTATCAGTGACAAAATATTATCGATAGTAATTACAAAATTCTTCACATCCCTATAACAGCCTCCGAGCATTTAACAGCAACATTCATTGTAATATTTGCTTTATACAATCCGTGTTGAATTTTGACTAGTCTGTTAAATAATTTAGTGAGGTTCGTTTCGCGCACACTGTGTAACAATCCAGTCCAATTTACTGGATCTGATGTATCTACTAACGTACTGAAGTTAATTCTTGGTATAACTAGAATGATTAAGAAAATTAAGATGGTCTCTTTCTGCGATTCAGATTTAATTTCAACATAGCTTGTGAACATAGGTTTTAAAACTACTTATCACGCTTGTAACCCCAAAGGATTAAGCAGAGGTGTACCTATAGTAACACCCAGATTACACCAGCTATGTTTAAGTCACAAGTAATAGGAGGCGAGCCTATTGCCACCAACCGGGTACAGTTCAGTGAGAAATTCCTGATGGAAAAACCCAATAACACTTTGCCTGACCTGGGAATCGAACCCAGGACCACATGGTCAGCGATACCGCTTGCGACCACTAAACCAACTAGGTAGTTTTAAAACAAAGTTCCTATAAAGAAAAAGAGATAATTTAACTAAAAAGTCATGAGCAAGCCCGTAGCGACATTTCTCGACTGCATGTGAAGCCAAGTCAGAGGCCCATGGGCGGCATAAAAACTCTGACACCAGGAAGAAGAATTAAAAAAATTGTGAACAATAATGAAACTACCTATTATGTCAAGTACCGGTCGACCGAGCTCTGCTCGGGTGAAAATAGAGATTGCTCATTTAATAATATTATAGGTTAGTTCATACTAATTCAATTATATAGTACATACTAATTCCATGCTGCTATGTCATTAATTTATAATATTTCTAAGATAGCCATCTTGTATACTTTGGGCGACTGAGCTCTGCTCGGGTGAAAATTCGGAAAAACGAATATTTGCAGATCCCTAGACCTAACTAGATAAATTTTTCGTCCCAGTAAACCCCTATATTGCAACTTTCATCGAAATCGTTAGAGCCGTTTTAGAGAACGTGATTACAAATATATATATAAATGTAGGTATATATATACAAATATTGCTCATTTAATAGTATTAGCATTTAATTGGCATGTATTAAATTCTAAAAAAGTGAGAATCTAATTCGATTTTTCTTTATTTACAGGTGAGTGGTGTATGAATGTTTAAGACGAGAAAAGGGGAATGGAAACTTCCTGGTGGGAATAGTATGCTGTATACCCAAGGTAAGTTTTTGACGGATTATTTCATAATGACAGAAAGCTAAAGTGTGCTTGTTGAAGTTAATGTTACCTACTTTAAGTATTGGTGGTGATGCTGTAGGTATCTACCTTTGTCAGTCGCTCTATGTAAATAGGTACTGGTAATCTGCTGAAACCGGTCAGACTCGACTGGACTGGACTGGCAGTACAGCCATCTGCCTTTTCCCTAATATGTAGAAATAACAACAAAGTTTAATTTTGCAGAAAGATAGATCCTTTTCAAATTACTTGCGAAAATCATTTGAAATGAGTGTTTTAAATCACACATTGACCAGTCAATATAACTCTTTCAATAAACCAATTTTCTACAAATAAAAAATATTATGTATAAACATTATTTTAATATTTTCTATTTACTTAAATATTGTTTGTCTTAATATACAATAAGCTTTTTTTAACTCTTAAAAACCACCCCTTCCACACCGTCCTAATAGAAGTAATACACGCGTTCACAAGTACCTGATATCCCCCGTTACCTATCACGCTTCGCCGGTTAGGTACCGCCTAGACGAGCGGTTTGGTCGATTTCACACAATTCACGGCAATATGTTGTCACAATTAAAGGGGTAGACAAGACAGCCTTGGGGGTAGTTAAGGATACGCTATACAGAGATAGGTAGGTTTGACTAAGTGGAGATTAGTAATCCCGTCACTAAATGAATTCGTATTATCATGGTCTACGGGAAAAATTGTTTGTTGATTTTTTTTTTTTTATTTATTTATTTATTTGCTAACATGTACAACACTGGTTAGTAGGCATGCATTAAAATTTCATGACACAGTATTAAGACATGCACCCTGTAAGGGCACTGCAAATGTTTCATATCAAATTAATGATTAAATTACATAATATAATATTGATTCTAATTATATATTATTATTATTATTATTATTTTTTTTTGCTGTTGACTTAGCTATACTTATAAGTTGTAATATTATTATTACCTCGTCTCAAATATATTCTATTGATTGTATAATATGCTTAAAGAGGTATGAGGAACAAGGTGTAAAGTTCACTCATCCTCTATAGAAAAGGGTGGATCATCCGACCAGACTGGTGTCGTGTCTGGTGGGCTACTGCCCGACTAAACACTGCTTGCGCGATGCAGCCTGCCTTCGCCATGCAGCGTTAGCATTTTGCGTGACGTCAGTGTGATGCGTAGTCCGCATGTGATGATGTACCTAGATGCCGCCATATGCTGATAGTGTCAGTCAGCAGGTTGGTAGCGCGATTCAATTCTCAACAAACGAACGCTCGTGGAGGCTCTATACTTTAATGTCTGTTGGCACAATAATATCTGAAATTAAGTTATTATTCTTTGTGATGAATTGTAATTGCTACGTCACATGTCGTCTTTAGTTTTAAAAAATCCTGCCGCGCGGAACCCCTCTGCGCCTTTTACCTTTATCGCCGCCAATCCAAAATATTTCACCCAACTACGTGTATCACGAACCTAAAATCATGAATAGAATCTGCAAACTGAATAAGGGGTGTCTGCCAGGTGAGGGTGGAGGGTGCAAATGGTAGGCAGTCACGTCCTAAACAGCCCCTAAACGAAGGGTAAACGGACGGAAATAAGTCCTTTTATTTAGGGTACCTAGGGATATAATTTTAAGCTATATTGGACTAGATTACGCTGTGTAAATAGGTTTAGGTTTCGCGAATTTATTGAGTTTTCGTGAAATAATCTAAGCTTAATTTTAAGTTAAACAAAATAATGAGAATGTTTTTGTTGATTTTTAAATACCTCTTGTATACGGTCTGCCTTTAGCTGAACAGAGGTTGGGACCTTATGTCGCTCATTGTAGCTTAAATTGTAGATAAATATATATTAATAATGATTGGAAGATAAATATTAGTTGTTTGACTATAATTCTAATCCTAATAATGAAGACAAACTGTTACACGTATAGAATTTATAATACTAATTAATTTCTAATAGTTATTACTGAACTTGGCTTTATATTAGAGAACGATCAAGAGAATAGGTTGATTAAATTTTATATTCTCACATAACTCGAATGAGCTCAAGTAAAATGCATAGTATTATAATTATGGATTATTGGACGCATTGGTACATACATAAAAATAAACACACCCTCTATTTCTGTGCTTCTTACAATCACGAGAATCACCTGTAATTTGCAGGATGCCCAACTCCCTTACCAACTTATAGCAGTGGCATCGTGTTTGGGCTCATTGGAATGGTCTCAATGAATAGGTTATAGATATATGAACAGGGTCTGGTGATGGAATAGGAAAGAGAAATAAGGAAATGTTTGTGTCGGCGGTTAAATTTTTTTAAATTTATGCTTGTCTTTTACTATTTTAGCTTTCCCACAGGCTTTTACAACATTATACACCATGTATCAGAAAGGCATGGCATATTGTACAGACCATCATTGAACATCCTTCTCAATCGACCAAAAATCGTAATAGCGAAAATTTATCAGCTGTCCCACTTGGGTCGAGAAGGTACTGAAATTTTATATGGGACAGTTAATAATTCTCGATGTTGATCCCATATAGAAAGTTGTTCAGTAGAGGCAGTGATTGCCTAGTGGTGTGATCGTCAGACTGCCAAGTCATAGCTCTCGAGTTCGAACCCAAGGCACGCATCTCTGACTTTTCGGATTCATGTCTAAATATCACTTGCTTCAAAAACGGTGAAGGAAAACATCGTGAGGAAACCGGCTTGCCTGAGAGCGCCTCCACGGCATGTGAAGCCAAGTCAGAAGCTCATGGGTGACTTTAAAACTCTGAGACCAGGTTAGTCAATAACCACACGAAAAAAAGAAGAAGTTGTTCAGTTTAATAATGGTCTGTGCCATACCCTTAAATACGTCCACACATTTCTGATACATCTTGTGTATTATATAATTATATCTTTTACTTAAACCTTTATACCATCGCGTGTCCTATCTTTCCGACCTCCTGGTACAAGTAGTCCCAGGACCCCTTGGTGTCTCGCGCCAGACTACTTCAGACAGCTGTAGTGCCACCGAGTGGGTGCGAATAGTACGTTATTCAGGTTCAAGGTTATATTTTAGTGCGTGTGATTATTAAAGTGTTGTGACTCATTAGAATATGTTCGGAATGTTACAGTACAAAATAAAGTTTTTCTTTTCAAACTGTACTTTTAGATTAGTGTTTGCTTGTAATGTCAGCTTAATTTTGAAGCTAGCTGATTACCTACGATAATGTGCTTAAAATATTGTACGGTTAGTGGCGACCGCGTATCGGAAGACGTAGCTTTGGAAGGGCTCCTACAAAATGAGCCGATGACCTTGTGATGGTCGCAGGAATCCGCTGGATGCGGGAAGCACAACCGGTCGGGCAGTGCTTGGGGAAGGCCTATGTCCAGTAGTGGACGTCTTTTGGCTGAAATTATGATGATGATAATTTAATTTTACAGTCATAAAAAGTTTTACTACTCTAGGCTGTAAGGATCCGGTGCCCGAAACGATCAAATGCTGTGTCGATCAAATGTGATTGTCAATGTTTACGTGATTGATACACATTGATGCGCAAAATAATCCTAGAGGAGCACGTGGCTAAGTAATAACAGCCGCACGGTTCGATCCATCAGGTTAAGCTACGATTGCCGGGGTTGGTCTGTGGATGGGTGACCATCTTAACATACCGAGACCCCTCCGTGCCTTGGAAAGCACGTTAAGCCGTTGGTCTCGGTTGTCATTCGTGGATCTTTGACAGTCGTTACGGTTCGGCAGAAGCCCGAAAGTCTGACAACCAGTCTTACCAAGGGGTATCGTATTACCCAGTTACTGGGCTGTAGAGGTCAGATAGGCAGTCGCTCCATGTAAAATATGGTATTCAGATGCATCCGGTTAAACTGGTAGGTGACCCCAACATAGTTGGGAAAAGTTTTGGATTGATGCGCAAAATAATCGTCTACAAAATGCATTGAAGCAATTGAGAATATTACTACGAGATTGATTGATGGCAATTGACGCACCGTGTAATGATGTGCAATGACATTAAATGACAATCGTTATATTAAAATCGACCGCGCGTCCGATACATGACAGTCGTAAAATTTTCTGTTTTATCTCAGTTTACATCATTTCACATACGTCTTTATTTGATTTTTTTCTGAGTTGAAACCGCAACAGTTATTCTAAGAAATGCCTTATCTTATTTGCGTTTGAAATCATAGCGTTTATGAGTGACGCAACTTTTCTCCGCACAACTCCGAAATCGAATGAGGCGATGAATAAAAAAAATTAAAAAAAATGGCGTGCGCAAATGATACACCTTCAATTAGAGCTTTATTCGTTTATCATTTGAAATCTTCCTTCACGTAAACTTTGACAATTGTATGCAATTGATCGTTTCGTCCCGAACCTTAACATGTAAAACCCAACAAGTAAAAAAATAATTTAATAATCGCCATCTTTTCTTTTTTCGTGTAGTTAGTGAGTAACCTGATGGCCAATTCTCGTACTTAAAAAACGTTCACATTCAAGTCGCAATTTGTCAAACTTGTCAAAAATGTTGGTAAATTGATTGTATTTTTGACAAATTGCGAATGAGATGCGAATGTGAACGTTCTTAAAAAGTACGGGAATTGCCCCTCTGGTGTCAGAGTTTTTATGCCGCCCATGGGCCTCTGACTTGGCTTCACATGCCGTCGAGAAATATCTCCATGTATAATCGCCATGTTAATGTTATGCTAAATGTTACACATAAGTCAAACTTTCTACGATACGCAAGCAAGAAAACATAATTTTCTTCAGTAAATGACTTTCGTAAAAGAACAGCATTTTAAACATGTCTGTCAAAGTCAAATCATCTATTTCAAATACGCACATGAAAGGCGTATCAGGCGCATTATGTCGTATCTCCATGTATTTTACTGTGTGTAGGTAAATACATAATAAAATAAATATAAAATAAAAGGCACTTTTGATCGTCAAAAACTAACAAGAAAATAGAATGATTCTAGTTGTCCCTTATTCCAAAAAGTAGTTTCGTATAGAGAAGAATGGGCAAGAAACTCCACCGTTACTCTTATAAAAATGTTTTACAATATTTTGTATACATTAATTATATTGTGAAGACGATGCCTATTTTAAATCAAACTGAGCTATTCAATTTCTCAATAAAAACGATCAGGTACCTAATCAATCCATTTCATCAAGCTTTTGTTTACATGGACACAGTGTGTCAAAGTGGCATTTTTGTGTGATGGAAGCGGATCGTAGGCCGCGGGATTCAGTCTGCATATACATTATTGAGTACCACTGAGTGACGAGACACGCGTCCCGTCGTACCACTGGAACTGGCAAGTTGGCTTGAGCAAGTAACTTACTTCCGATTTGTTATACAAGCAAGGAGTCTTTACATATTTAAAAAAAAAATCTTATTCTGAGCTTTAGGCCGCGCGATTCAGTCTGCATTTACATTATTGAGTACCACTGAGTGACGAGACACGCGTCTCGTTGGCAATGGCAAGTTAGCTTGCTCATACCTCTGTTTTGTGTCTTATCTTGCGCTTAAGTAATGTTGTTATTTTTAAAATGTGAAAAAGTCATATGTGTAAGTACCTATCGTAATACTCCTTGAATTATTTTTTTAGTTTTAGGGCAAATTAGTTAACAACATTTGTGAAAGGACTGCAGTGACTTATGTATGCAAGCGTTACGTAAAATGTAGCAGAACCGGAAACTTATGTATTAAGTATTACTTTTCTAGTTTAAGAGCGAACAATATGAGAATTACTCATAAGTGGTAAAAACAGTCAGCAAATTGGTAGTGGGGTTTACTGTCTCGAGTCCCTAGGGTACGACTAGTATACTTACATTAGTAAGTGTCGCCATGTATTACTTTTTAAATATCAATGCTGTGTAAATAGGAGAGAATAGCACTACAGCGTTAGGTAGGTAAAGCAAGTGAAACTAGCAAGTAAACAGGAGAGTGGTGTAAAGACAGCACAGTAGCAAGCACTCGGCACCCCATAACGCCAGACACTCCGCCGTAGTTGCGAGCGACGTATAAATAAGTTTGTACACACTCGCTATCAACCGTTCTGAAGGCTTGCGTTTTGAACTAGCTTAAAAAACGTAGATTTCTGATTCGATTTTTTCTGTGGGAAATAAGTTAGACTTTTCAAATTTAGTTAGGTTATATATCTAATAGATTTTGGAGTATTATAATATTAATAAAATAAATAATAACAAAATCAAACAAAACTTACACCATATTTATTGGTTTGTCCCTGCCTGCAATACCATACAATTCTATCGATTATAATGCTTGTATTCTCTTTTCAGTTATATGATTTTACAGTAGGTTTTTTGATTTTTTAAATTATTTATTGGATTTTAGACTTTTTCGAGTCCCGGCACACTCTTATGAACAAAAACTGGTCCGACACAAACATGGCCCATTTTTACGCTTTAAAAACTTTTTAATTCAATTTATTATTCCTAATAAAATTTAAACATATATAACTTATATATATTTTTCTCCTTTTAATTTCCTTTATTTCGATACCCCTTTTTTATTAACGTAGCTATTAATATAGCGTAACTATTCCGCGCCAAAAATCCGCCATTTTGTTTTTTTTCGTTCAAACACTTATCTAAAGACACTTGGGTTTTTAAGACGAATATAACGATACCTTAACTGTCGAATGTCATCCAGCCGTTTGAAAGATACGAAGTTATAAAGAAATTTACAAATATACATTCATACAAGATACGCGCGAACGCGCAGTCGGGTAAAAATACATACTCGTATAACTTTTGACAACCCTGAAAAAATTTATTTGAATTTAGAATTTGTTAGCACGATAAAAATAATAGTATGCAAATTAAAAGCATAGTGCTATGCTTATTCTTCCTCTTGTTTCATTTAGTTACATTAGTCAAGCTTTTGACAGCGTACACACCATTTTCGGGAATAATATAACATCTAAGTACCAATATTCCAGTTCCTTTGCAAATAAGCAGCATAGTTTCCAATACGAGTATGTATGTACTTTCATGGTATTAAGTTCGGGGCATACGTCAACTCTGCCAATACTGCTTGTACACACGGCAGTACGATGTCCATACTCATCTCTAGAACTTTAGCCAAATTAAACTGAAACGTTTCATATACAAACTTTTGCAGTGTACTGATAGTTAATTGACTCAGGCGTGACTTTGTGGAAATCCATTATAAAATACAATAGATGACGTATATTTAGTAACCTAATCCGCTTAACTGTTCTTAAAGAGTCATAAAGAACCCGTAAGAAATGGACACGTGTTTCACCTCTTAACGAGGCATTCTCAGGATGACGATTGACATGTTGCGAACACGACGTGTTGCCACGTCAAGCGTCGAGAGCACTGTTACTGATTGTGATGTTTGAATTATTCTGTAACTGGAGACCCGCTCCCTGCTCCGCGGTTGTTATGTTACGTCTTGACAAAACATCGAGATTTCTTAGTTTTATGTAACTTTAATATATACACATAAACCTTCCGGAATAAATTCTCTAAACGATGATGAAAACGTCATCAAAATCTGTTGCGTGGCTTAGAAGAACAATGCGACCGTACAGACAAACACGAAAAGCGACTTTAATTTATAATAAGTATAGATACAATATGGTCTTACTTAATCGTTTAATGGCCACTCAACGAGACACAATAGATATTTTATTGTAATTTACGCCTATGGGCGTTAAGTGTCCCTCAAACTGTTAAACATTTTTTTAAATTAAAATACTCATTAAAAATCATAAAGATTTTATGTCCAGAAAATCACTGTCCATGCCAAGGTTGCCTGGAAGAGATCGCAGTAAGCGATAAGGTGGCCCATTGTATATTTTATAGTGCATTACTTTTTCTTTATATAATGTATAATCTGGTGTACAATAAAGTATATATAAAATAATAAATATATCATAAATAATAAATAAATCTATAGGAAATAATGTTGACTATTCCTTATCTTATTCAATATAATATTCCTTATTATTTATTTTTATGTCAACAATAAACTTTAATCCAAATGATGACAGCTATCTGAAATTTGTTTATTAGGTATTCTTTGGTTATTTTAAAATGACCTACGTTCAGTTGTTGACTGGCTTTTTTGTGGTACTGGGCTCGATCCCTGGGTCGATGCTTGATGGGAATAGGCTGGCCCAGTCGACCCCTATTATGTGGAGCCTAAATAAACTAGGTAATTAAAACACACACTGATATTTTAGGATGAGCAGTTGTTTTTATTTTCTTTATATTGGGTGTTCTTGGATCTTCATCTGTTTGTATATCAGTTATTTCATCTATGACTCATGAATGAGTAATGTGCCTCGACTGCCATCTGGTCTTCAAAGCCTGCGGGAAATCAAATACTACAGTAAGACTATTAGTGAACTATTGAGATATGTGTCCATGTATGTATGAGGTATGCCTCATACATACATGGACACAGACCTCCTCTCGGTGAGAGGGAGTGGGCCGTAATCCACCACGCGGGCCCAGTGCGGGTTGGTACATGTCACATGTCTTCGAATTTTTGTTTCTAGGATATGCCGGTTTCTTCACGATGATTTCCTTCACTGTATTGCGAGCAGTGGTGATGAAATAATGAACACAAAGAAAAGCGCCTGTCAGGGCTCGCACCTACGACTTACCACTGGGCCACCACTGATCTCATAACAAATAATAGCTACTGTCCGCGAAAATTACACTTAGAAAAGAAATAGAAAAAACAATGCTAAGTGTTACCGAAGTAGCTCAAAAAATTATATAAATGTTATATTTAAATACAGTTCAAGTGGTTATTATTCTAATAAAAGGAAAAGCTCTTCAATAGAATCCCACAGCATCAATAAAAATAAAATCTAAAAGCGGTACAAATCTTTTAGATTGCAAATGGCAGCTGTAACTGGTGGAAACCAATTTGGCAACCCTTCTTACTGCGTATTTAATAGTTCAGCGAAAACCGGACCTATTAAAAGAGTGTGCTGGTATAACGCCCTCTTCTTTCTCCTGTAGGGATACCATGAAGAAGCCTTCAAGATATTATGGAAGTTATCTTTTACTAGCAGCGCTCCGCGGTCTCGATCCCGTGGGAATAACGGGCTACAAAGTATCCGATGTGTTAATCCAGGTTATTAACTATCTGTGTGCCAAATTTCATCTAAATCCGTTCCGTCGTTTTTGCGTGAAAGAGTAGCAAACATCAATCCATCCATCCTCACAAACTTTCGTGTTTATAATATTTGTAGGAAGGATTTCAAAAATATTTCTCACGCCTTGTCGTGAACCAAATGGCTGAATTTTCATGTGCTGTTAATGGTCAAAGTCTCCTGAATAAAATTTGAGTGGTGCATAAACTTGGTCTTTGAATAACATCCGGAAGTCCAAACTCAAGATCTGCCAACGAGCAATGGAGCGCAGTATACTAGGAGTTTAATTAAAGGATCGTGTTCGAAACACAATACTGCGCTCCAAAACAAAAATTGGTGACGTGGCTCAAAAGGATGCACAACTTAAATGGGACTGGAAAGGGCATGTCTGCCACATGCTGGACAAACTGTGGGCCTAAATAGCACAGAACTGGTGCCCTGAGACAGTGAGGCGGGGTCGCGGCAGACCACGTAGGAGATGGCGGGACGAGCTGTATAGGTTCCGTCAAAACTGAAAGGAGAACGCGCGGGATCGCGAACGATGGAAGGAGTGGAGGGAGACCTTTGCCCAGGAGTGGGACAGTATAGGCTAGTAAAAAAAAAAAACGGATAAGTAGGTAGTTTTTATAAATCTGTAGGAATTATCTAAAATCGTCCTATGATATAAGTTTATAAAAAAAAGCTGCCAAGTGCGAGTTGGACAGGCACACGAAGGGTTGCGTACCACCGTTCAATATTTAAGATTTCCTGCATATAAAAAAAATATCAAAAGACGCCGAAAAAACACGTTTGTTTTATGAAATAAAGTTAACTTCATTTTATTTGCTGTTATAGCTGCCATAGTAGTACACATACTGTTAAAATTTCAAGTGTCTATCTATTACAGTTCAAAATATACAGCCTTGTGCCAGACGGACAGACGGACGGACAGCGGAGCCTTAATAATAGGGTCACGTTGGCAACTTTTGGGTACGTAATCATAAATATAATAACGAAAAAAAGGGCTCGCAACAAATAAGATAGAGTTACTAAAACTGTCCATAGATTAATTATCTAATCAGTAGCCTTTCTATATTATTCTAGCTTTAACGATAATTGGAATTGGTCGTACCAGACATTGAGATAGAACGCCTAATGAAAGCCATTTAGATTACTAGTCAATACATTTAATGAATATGCGTCTCTGAATTGCAGATGTGGTCACAATTATTGGCAAATAAATTGGCTTCTCGTACTTATGTATTACTTACAAAACGTTTTAGTTTAATCTTATACTATTAAACGAGCAATATATATATAATTTCAATCACGTTTTCGAAAACAGCTCTAACGATTTGGATGTAAGTTGCAATACCTATAGGTAGGCGGTTTACGAGGACGAAAAATAGATCTAGCTACGAGTAGGTCTCATATCTGGGAAAATTAGTTTTCTCCGTATTTTCACCCGAGCAGGGCTCGGTCGCCCAAAGTTTAGAACAAGATGGCTCCTTAGAATAATGACATCGTAGCATGGAATTAGTATGAACATTCCTATACTATTAAATGAGCATTCTTTATTTGCACCAGAGCAGAGCTCGGTCGCCCAGGTACTGTATAGGTAGTAAATACGTACTAACAATGTAATGCTGTCGAGTTCATGAAATTATAAACGGATAGGTACATAATTAAGTTTTCAATTGTTTCAAAAGCTAGTTAATAGAATCTAGTTTAAGGGGCCGTACACGAAATCGACTGATTTTGATCTATTTTGTTCATTGTTTATGAGAAAGGGAAAATTATTTGTGATTTGTAAAGCCGAGTTCTTTGTTTTGCATGTGATAGGGATTTTTTTAATCAGTTTTTCGGAAAATCACTAATATTTGCAACAAAAATTATGCGAGACTGACGTTTGTTTTTTTTTAATTTTGAATATTTAAACGTTTCATCAACATCATTGTATGCTCTACTTGCATGTGGCTGAACCACTTTTTTCAACTTCGATACAAAATATAGCAAAAAAAATGTGTTGTGTTTTTCCTATTATTTAGCAAACCATACCAAGAAATGTATAAATCACATATTAGTCTTTAGCTATCTTGCAAAAGTAATGCAACAATTAACAGGGTGCTGTAACTGACACGAATGGTTAACCACCACGTAAACTGTACTTTTAAAGTCACAAAGATCACACACACACACACACACACACACACACACACACACACATCACACACACACACATGTCACATCTGTGTGACTAAAAATTGCAGTGTGCTTTAAGGCTCCGTACACGAAAAATATCGTCTTTTGTCAATTGCCTATCTAATTAAAAACCTATCTAATTAAAATTAAAAGACGATTTTTTTCGTGTACGGAGCCTTAAAGCACCTTGCGATTTTTTTCGTGTACGGAGCCTTAAAGCACACTGCAATTTTTAATACTATTGTAATAATTTATTATAGAACTTTAGATTCCTAAATAATTAATTATAAACATTCAAACCATGTACTTACATACTGTAACTTATGACGCAGTTTTTAGATTGGTTTACTCATCTCGTTTGATTAATTTCGTCAATATTTTTCACCAATGTACAATGGAAATGACTTCAAAGCAAAATAGTTCATAAACGTCCTGAGAAGTGCTTTTGTGTAGTAGGAAATTGGAAATTAATGTGCCATTAATTATGGCTCAAGGCATCGTAGCTTTGATAGCTAATAACATCCGACCGGACGGGCGAGGTCGTAGCTACCTATTTAGTACCACAGAATAATACAGAAGGTCGGCTTCAAACAACAATATAGGCGCACGCACACACATAGATGGTGATCTAAAACAAATGACGTAACGGTCGTGGACTCGTGGTGCGCTTGCACTCGCTCTACGTGAAGCAGACGTCCACTACGTCCCGCCTATTTGCGTGCGTTTTCGCTCATTAAATGGAGCTAACCTTCTGTACCGATATATTTTGTGTCACTGCCTTTGTTAAGCAAACTTAAAATAACAATAAATACTCGGATTTGTCATTACCGAAAGATTGAAATGAAAATTCTATTTTAATTTTTGTTTGCTTGTATGATCAAAATAATGTTTGTAAAGAAGCAACTAAGTTTAAATTAAGTAAGCAATCACTTGCAAACATGACATGTGCGGAGTTAAGATTAAGTTAGAGTTGAAGTTGCATTTACATAGGCACTTACTTTATTTTAGTTCTGCTTGCATCTGGTGTAGTTACAACAACTAAGTTCTCAAACTAATTTCAAGGCACTTGGGGATCATGCATCGAGAAAACCTGATAAATAATAAAGGTATGATTCTGAACAACGCTGCACACGGCAGTGTTGCCGCAGCAGTACTGCCGCGTCAGTATTGGTCCCCGTACATTTTCTATAGGTTTATAATGAGATTACATTCCGAGCACGGCAGCATTGTGACGCAGCAGTGTCGCACAGCATTGCTGAGCAGATCTCGAACAAGATATCCTAACTAATATTTTAAATGCGAAAGTGAGTTTGTTTGTTTGTTACGCTTTCACGGCAAAACGGCTGAACGGATTTGAATTTAATTTGGCACATGGGTAGACCATGGCCTAAGTTAGGGCATAGAATACTTTTATCCCGATATTCCCACGGGATCGGGTGAAACCGCGGGGCGCAGCTAGTTATAAATAAATAGATTCTGTCCTGTTGTGGCCGCTGTGTCGATTTTCATCATCATCGCAATCATCCACCGCCCGACTTCATCCACTCCTGAGCATAGGCCACTCTTTTCTTGTACTAATCCCCACGCTCCTGTGATCGTGATGTGTTTGATTTTACAACGATTTAAATGTGTGGTTTTGTTTGTAAAGAAAGTTGAGGTAATCACTTTTCTAGACTTCATTTAAATGTTTCTTTATTTGTCTTGTGGGGGCCTATAGCTAACAATCATAATATATTCAGGCTACTCCTGACAAAGTTTTCGTAAAAACAGATCTATTTTGGTAGGTAATCCTAACCAAGAATAACTGTGACAGCGGAAAGTGGTTGTCAACTACAACAATATTGGGGTCAGCTTCAACATGAACCAACGCTCAAAGGCACAAAACTGTCTTCAACACTGTTCCCAGCAAGTATTAGGTTCGCTTGCACCACAAATAACTAAATACGTTTAGCTTTAAACATATTAAAAAAACTTCCTGTCTGTGTCACCTTCAAACGATTGTCAGAAATATAACGATGATTTATTCGTTTATCGCTAAACTTGTTTATGGCCGATTCCTATAATTTACGGATCGTTCTTGGTTAATATTAAGACTCTTGCACCTTTAAAAATAACTAAGCAAAGACCTCGTAGCATTGCATAGTAGACCCTCTTATATAGAAGTGGTAAAATTAATTTACGAGTCTATTTATATGACACAGTTTGGCAATAAAAACGATACCATTGGTGAATAAAACGATTCGTTTTGTTTATAGGTATCGAGCATTAGTGATTTGTGAGTGGTACTCGAGGCTCTTAGTCATAGTCACCCTACCGAGTATTCCCAGTCATATTTGTTAGTGAGCCAAGTCTGAGGCAACTGGCAAGAGGCCTATCAGATGGAGTCGCGGCTAGCGGACCCATTGTGAACTGTGATAACCCAATTTTAGCCGGAAAATGTTTTGTGTGTATGACACTTGGGAGATAACGTGTTATGTGTGGCTCGGATCGGGTTGGCTATGGACACGGATTAGGACGATCGGATTGTGACCGAGTTAGGCCAAATGTTTGGTTTTGATTGAAAATTTATAAAATAATTATAAAGAAATGAAAGATTTTTTATTTATTTTGCCAAATAAAACGCTCATTACAAAAAAAAAGACAAAATAGATACATACAAAGTAGCCAAAATACTCGTATTCAACAAATAAAAGTTTGACAATTTTGTTTATGATCTAAGAATTAAATCTCGATTAAATTAGCAAAATAGTCGCAAGTCCCACTGGCAAAACCCTTAACAGTTTAAGATTTACTTAATAAACATCAAGTTTAATGTGGAGAACATTCATGTCCTGTTCTTTCATAAAACTAGGTAACTGAAGTTGGGTGTTGTAATTTCTTAACTAAAACTTCACTATGTTTGTTGTTTTGCAAAAAACGGACTCACTAGAAATTAATCGAATAATTAACCAACGCAACGGCACATAAATCAAAACAACAGGAGCTTGTGGCTAAGTAATAACAGCTGCACGGGTCGATCCATTAGGTTAAGCTACGCTTGCCGGGGTTGGTCCGTGGATGGGTGACTTTGATCTTTACATACCACGTTAAGCCGTTGGTCCTGGCGGTCATTCATGGATCTTTGACAGTGGTTACAGAGAGGTCGTCAGAAGCCCGAAAGCTAAAAAGCCTCGGGAAAAGGCTAGGCAGATTAACATAAATTAACAATTCCTTAACCGTTATCAACTAAGCCCATAAAACCTACAAACTTACATTTACAGACTTACACCGCTTCCTTAGCAATCACACCATTAGATAGCAGTAGCCATTTATTGATTATGAGGTCCAAAGCCGGGGGCAAGCCGATAAAAAGTTACGCCACCACTGTAATTTGAAAGAGTATTTCACAGATAAGCTACCATTCGGTTTGCTTGTCTCTGCCACTGATAAAAGTTGTCCTATTATTTCTGCCGAGCGCCGTATCTGCGTGGCTTCAGGCGTTCACAAAGAAAATGCTGCCCGGTAGCAAGCCAACCGATTATCGATACAGTCTTTGTATGAATTATGTATTTAGTTGGAAAAATTTGTTTTATACGATATCTGGTTGCGATTTATCAGAGAAGTTTGTTTGTGAGTTATACAGGGATAGTTTTGTGGCCGTATTATTAGTTATTCAGACGTGACCTCTTTGGTTAATGTTCTGGGAGCTGGCCATAGTTTTCTGGTTTTATTCTGTTCCTGAAGTGGTAGAACTGTCCAAGGTAAGTGCGAACTGTGGTTAGCACTTATTAATCTATTCTGAACAAAAAAAAAAAAAACAATAGACGACGTATATTTAGTAACGTAATTCGCTTAACTGTTCGTAAAGAGTCATAAAGAACCTTGTAAGAAATCGACACGTATTTCACCTCTCAATGAGGCATCCTCAGGATGACGATTGACTTGTTGTGAAACCAGACACGACGTGTTGCTACGTCAAGCGTCGAGCGCAGTGCACACAGTGTAAAACTTAAATCATATATTATATAGGTTGATTGGATTTGATAAACGAACTTCCAATTAGCGATGTCATACAAAACCACAATCAAATCATTGTTAACTATTAAAAGACAATTATGACATTAAAATATTATTAGTAACTAAAAAGGTTAAATGACGGTTCGCGTGTTTGACATACTAGGTAATTGAGTGATGTGGGGACTAACTGACCATTGAGTTATACATGAACACATCAGTAACCGTTTAAGCTCACCTCTATTTTAAATGTTCATTTTATTTTACGAAGCCAAAAAGATTTAATTTTGTTTCTCTGCAAAATAATAGTTTCTAAATTCGTGATTAAACCTTGAACCAGTTTTTCATCATATCTTCCTACTTTGCTGTGCCCGACAGAGTCCACAAGGATCATTCTAACTAATATTACAAATGCGAAAGTGAGTTTGTTTGTTACGCTTTCACGCTAAAATGGCTAAAGAGATTTGGATGATTTTCACATGGGTAGACCATGACCTAGATTAGGACTAAGGATACTTTTTATCTCTATATTCCTACGGGATTGAGACTTATGCGGGTGAAACCGCGGGGCGTAGCTAGTGTCTTTATAAAACTTACCACCTAAGTTCACATTGTAGAACCAATATATTGATATTTATATATATATGATAATAAATATATTGATTATTGAGCATATCATAAACTCAAAACTCAAACTCAAAGCATTTATTTCAATTAAACCATTACAGGCACTTTTTGTCAAGGAATCGGTCAGTCACAAATATGAAGCTAGTTGCCCATTCCAAAGCGTAGTAGGTACCTATGGAGAAGAACGGGCAAGAAACTCCACGGACACTCTTTTAAATAAAATAAATTGTTACAAAGTATTGGTTACATCATATAATATAATTAAGACAATGTCCTAAATATGGGTAAAGGCTTTCATAAGCCGACTGTCCTAGTATTTTATATGATGAACTAGTTGCTACTACTTTTGGCCTCAACTTTGTGGAGACTTGTCGCAGACCGGAGTCAGTCCGCAGCCCGCGGGATGATGCCATTGGCTCTTTTGTCACTAGGCTGTAACGATAGCAACGTAAATAAACAAAAATGTTTTTTTTAAATTGTTTTTTAACTATGAGGTAGAATTGAGAGTTAATAAAGCTGACTTGAATTTACTGCGTTAGGAAGAAACTGTATTTATTTTGTAATTTTTTTCTTAGGTTAATATGAAGTTTTCAGTTATAAAGTGACTTGAATGTATGCAAATACAATATTGATGGGAGGGCAGATTAGACAAAGATACAACATAAGTAGAGGTTCAGAAATACGATAACTAAATCAATTATTTCTATGAGTTGAGTTAACTCGCAGACTTGTGTAAAAGAGGAGATTCCATAAGAATTGGTTTAAAATATTTTATTGGTACTACTTATAAGAAGTCCTGTTGTCTATTGACTTAGCTCGCCACATGGTTGATGTCCAGTACTCTTTCGTTTTTTTGACACATGTATCGTCAGCAGCACAGTTACCAAAACTAACGTTTACACGTTCGGTTGGTGTTTGAAGAATTTAAAAAAATATAGCAATATTTTGACTTTCGAACTTTATTGTTAAATACTGTCAATTGTCAAAGTCAAATGTTTTTGTTAGTATCTGATACAAAACCCTTGCTTAAAATTGAAAAAATATTTGTATACACCTTAAAATAAACTAGTAATATAGGTAGGTACGCAGTTTGCTACACAACACAACGGTTTCAATTTAAATCCCAAGTTTCAATTGCCTTTAGGCGTGAACGCAAGACACCATTAACTAACACCCAGTATCAAATTAATATTTGTCTCTAGAGCTAACACTAACACTATATTTATAACCTGATTAAAACTGGACCACAGACTTAGTATTAAAATTAATATTCGATTCCGAATAACAGGATCGTCAACAAGATTTTTCGTCGTCAATTATATTTGCATCATCTAAATAAATTTTTAATGTATGCATACTTCAGAACAAATAGGTAAAATAAAATAAATAAATGACTTTCACGACAATTTCTCTTAATTAGTAGCCTCTTCTATCTAAATTCAGATTAAACGCTAAGCCCGTAAACTGCTAGTCGTGCAATATTTCCATTATAATCTATTCTGCCGTCCGTACGGTAGTACACAACAATGTGACAGCCGCGTGCCGGACGTCCGGTGCCGGCCGTCTCGACGCCGGTCTAAACTTATTAATTGCCCGGAGCCGCGACGCGCCGCGCTCGCTTGCGCCCACTCCACTCTTGAAACTGTTATGCTGGCTGTACGGATTAACGGACTAGTGTGTGAGAAATAGTATGTTTTTTTATATATTTTATATCTAGCTTCAAGTGTTGGGCTATTTTCATAACGTATTTTTTTTGGGAAATGAATTAAAAGTCAACGTTGTAAGTTTAGGAATAAATATAAATAGCTCTTTTTCTAAAATCAACAGGAAATATATTATTGGTCGCGAAAATATCTTATGCTCTGCCATCTTTCACAAGCATTTGTGATTTTCCTGAAAATCTTTCATATCAGCACCATAAAATGAAGTATCAATGCCATATTTGTTCCTGTGTGAGAGAGATGAAGCTATATGAGCACCATATCCTTTTTGCAATGTAAATATGATGGCATTAGTACTCCATAATACAACCCCTGAACAAAAGTAATCCTATCCTTATTGGATCAATTTATCTCAAAGTTAAACACACAAATTCCTAATGTACGTAAGTACTTCATATTCTGACACCAATCACAGCACCATCCACCATTCATAATTCAAAAATAATAAGAACAACACGCACTGCAATCGTAATTAGTCGGGCTATTTCGGCGGCGTCGGCTTCGTTGCGCGGGAGCATACGTCAAAACATCGTTTTGTTTTAGAAGGAAGATATATTTTACGACAGTCGCCCGCGCAGTCACGATTTTTAACTGCGCCCTCTTAATTAATGGTAATGTCGGGTCGCAATCGGCAGTTGAAGCCGAGATCGTTTTATTTAATCCCATGCAGGTGTCGGTTTTGTATTCTTGGAGAAAAATATTACGATAGTCACATAGGTTAATTAATATTCACCTATTCTATTTACTTGTGTTTTGATATTGCAATGAATTTAACACTATTTTGTGCGAATACTGCAGGATACCGTACTCAATCAGGATAGAGGAAATATGACTTACGCCTGATTCCAATAATTTCTTCAGCACCGAAATAACTATTGGTGTAATTGGTGTTCTTCATTGTTTCAAATTAGGGTATTAACGTGAATGGCGAGTACATCTCACACCTTCGTTTTGCCGATGACATCGACATAATGGCAGAGACGCTGGAACAATTAGACCAGATGCTGCACAGTCTAAATGGAGCCTTGCGGCGAGTTTGATGAATGAATCTGGACAAGACGAAAGTCATGTACAATTCACACGTCTTGCCGAGTCCAATCCACATCAAAGGGTCGCTTCTCGAAGTTGTGAAGGAGTACAAACCTAGGGCAACCATCATCCAGCTCGGTAGAAACAACTTTCAGACAGAAGCCGACAGGAGGATCCAGTTGGGTTGGGCAGTATTTGGGAAACTTCGTCAAGTCTTCTCGTCGCATATCCCGCAATGTTTGAAGACTAAGGTCTGCAACCAGTATGTCCTGCCCGTTCTGGCATACGATGCGAAACGTGGAAACTGACAGTCGGGCTGGTCCACAAATTCAAGGTCGCTCAGTGCACTGTGGAGCGGGCTATGCTCAGAGTTTTGAGGAAAAAATCTGAAATGAAATTATTTATTTATTTATTTAAAACACACCACTATCATCACAGGCTTCCCTAATACAATAGTGTAGTTACAATTAATAATAGGTTACTAAGATTAAACTTACAATAAATTAAAAGTAATTTTACTAAATGCGGCCCGTGTGAATTCACTCAGAGTACAATTGAAGCAGAACATTATCCGGAAAAGAACCGGGGTTACCGATATAGCTTGCAGAGTAAGCAAACTGAAGTGGCAGTGGGCTGGCCATGTTTGTCGAAGGACCGATGGCCGGTGGAGCAGAGGAGTCCTGGAATGGAGACCGCGTATCGGCAAGCGTAGTGTGGGACGTCCCCCAGCTGGATGGACCGACGACCTTAAGAAGGTGGCTGGGGCAGACTGGATGCGGAAGGTGGAGGACAGGCTGTTGTGGCGCAGCCTGGGAGAGATCTATGTCCATCAGTGGACTTCGATAGACTGAGTGGATTGATTGGTTAATTGATATAACAATCAAAGTTGCAGTAGACTGCGATCAATCAACTCAGCCTGTTGATTGATTCTTTTAAATCGAAATACAAAAATATTGAAATCGGAATGATGTTAGGTTTTCCCCAAATAGAGCTTTTGACATTAATCCCATTGAAGAGTCACAGGACTCACAGCTCTTTTAAATATACAGCATTTCATTTTTGGCGTCCAATTACTAGCCTTTTTCCGTAATTTTCATGCTTTTAAATAAAAGATTAAACCGGCTCTCACATTTTTCATTTTCCCGTGATCTGTAGAGCATACTTGGGCTGGCCATAAATAAATGAAGTTACACAAATAACTACTGATATTTCTGTCTGACCCAATCCGCCACACGCGTGTCGCCGACGGCAGTTAAGGTGAACGCACCGATATTCGGTAGAAAGAGTTGTAAAATAACTTTTCGAAATCCAGTTTTTTGGCGCTGAAGGATTTTTGTGAATATTTTAAGATTAATTATGTTAATACTTTATTGACCTTTAACAATAAATAAAACGTATTCAAAGAAAGTTTAAGTTTGATAAAATCTTATCGTGTTTTTTAAAGTAACAATTTCTAAGATCGAGCTTTAAATTCAAGTTCAACAAATTTTGTAGTTTACTTTATTTATCTTTTATTATTTTATTTTGTATTATACAAATAATTGTACTCTTTCAGTCTGAACAATCCCGAGCGTGGGTCGCCGGAGGCATGAAATTTGAACGTACGGATTTGTTAGTGGTTGTCTAAATAATTAATTTGTAAGTCAGTTTCTGGTAATAAAGGATGTTGATCTATCTTTTAATCCTTTATTTTTTAAGGGATGTTCTTTTTGCTATCGGTAAGAAACTACCTACTTACCTGCAATTTTGCGAAGTGAACGTATCATGCATGGTTCTTCAAATTACCTCCTGCAACGCTCCTGCAACGCTCCTGCAACGCTCCTGCAAAACATACATAAACAGGACGTGCTATAATGATTGAAATATATAAGATATTTAAATCATTACAGCATTTAGCATCTGAAAGGTAAATATTTATTCGTTACCAACCAGGACATGACAAAAATATACATTAACCAAATCATGCATCCAGTAACAAGTCCTTCCACCGTATTAACTCATTAATATTGCAAACACTGGCTGTAACAAGATCATAACTTATTAATCGTGACACGGCTCCCGTGCCGGCCCCGCGTCGTTGCCGTGCCGGCCCCGTGCCACGGATGGATTGGACGGATCGGAACACCTGAAGGATTGCGTCGCGGTCACTTCTCGTTACTTATTAACGGGTATTCAGGGATGGGTGATAGTGAGATTGGGTTATGTATCGAAAATAAGAGTCGAATCAGGATCTGTTTGAGTTAAATTCTAAGCTACGTGTTTATCTAATTTGCAATAAACTTGTGCTTAAATGTTTCTTTTAAATTGCAAATAATGTAACATAACATCACGCCTGTAATCCTTAAAAGGTTAGGCAGAAAAATACCTATAGTACATCCATATTTCGCTAGATATGTTTAAGTCATAGTAATAAAAGGAGAGCCTATTGTCATCAACCGGTCACAAATCGAGACCTCGGGCTGCTACTAAGAAATTTCGAATGGAAAAACCCAATAACACTTTACCCGACCTGGGAATCGAACCCGTCCTGGGTTCGATTCCCATTCGCATGCTCAGCAGTAGCGCTTGCGACCACTAGACCAAAGATGCAGAACAATTTCAAATACATAAACAACAACCAAAGATAATGGAGCAAGATTTTAAGCCATGTCACTATGACACAGAAATGCTGGTAGAGTGCTCGGAAGATATGTTACTCAATACTCAATTTTTTATTGCATTCCATATGTATTACATAGATGGTATAATAAGTAAGAGAGCAATATGGACCCTGTCGGGCACAGCAAAATAAGGAGAGAGGAAGAAGGCTAAGCAGTAATTCAATATTATTAGATGTTTTTAATTGGGTGTATAATTATGTATATATTGTATATTATTAGGTTTGTGTATATAGGTATAATATATTAGTTATTTTAATTTTGTGTATTGCATCAGAATAATGTAGGTAGTTATTATTTAAATTCTTAGAAGTATTTTCATTATTATTAAATTATGTTATTATGTATGTATTAATATTTAAATTTGATTTCCTATATTACTTATAGGAAATCAAATAAAAAAAAAAAATATAAAAAAAAAAAAATATATATATTCTATTTCATAATGTTTGGTGTATGAAAGAAAGAATAATTTTATTTTTATTTTGCAACCGATTTGTCGTCTAAAAACTCCTAAGCTTAGCCATGCCTGGGCATATGCATAGTAAGTGACAAGTGCAGTTTGAAGGTTGGTAGTTTTTTTAATCTCGCGTAGGGCATATGAAAATTTTGATAGTTTTCCTCTTATTTTCTGTATATGGGATTTCCAATTTATGTGGGTATCTATAGACAAACCAAGGAGAGTAAATTCATTTACTTGTTCCAGTTTTGTATGATTAAAAATGAAATTTAGTTTTAATGGGGATTTTTGATGGGGATGAAAAGTAATTAATTTTGTTTTGGTGAAGTTAATTTCTAGATTATGGTTATCCATCCAGTTTACAGCTGTAGAAAGAAGGGAGTTTAATTTGGCGTTTATATTGTCATCGTTCTGGCATGAGGTGAGCAGAGAGATATCGTCCGCAAATAGAACACATGGTCCGTTTATAATTTTAGGAAGGTCATTTATATAGATAAGAAACAAAAGGCAGCCTATCACACTCCCTTGGGGAATTGACGCGTTAACTGATTTACTGTCGGATCTCATTTTAATGATTTCACTTGTGTTGTTATCGAAATATTCAATTTCTACTAGTTGTACCCTATCCTTTAGGTATGATGCAAACCATTCATGGGCTTTTCCTCGTATTCCTATCCCATGTAACTTGTCTAATAATATTTTAAATGTTTACGCGCGGCTGAAATGGGAACTAATAAGTATGCCACCGTCCTTTATGTTAGGTCAAATTAAGTATAGATTTATTTAATACTAGCTGCGCCCTGCGGTTTCACCCACATAACTCTCGATCCCGTGAGAATATCGGGGTAAAAACTATCCTATGTCCTAATCCAGGTCATGGTCTATCTATGTGCCATATTTCATCCAAATCCGTTCAGCCATTTTAGCGTGAAAGCGTAAGAAACAAACAAACAAACTCACTTTCGCATTTATAATATTATTATACATATTATATTATATAGTTAGGATTAATAATATTAAGATTACATATTAATATAGATTTAATATTTTAAATATTACCTACAGTATAGAATTAAGGACGCCAGCGCGGCGCCACCAGTCGCGCGCAGACTTATCTTACGCGCACTTCTAATATCAAATTAAACCAACCCTTCCTTTGTATATATATGATATTAAAAAAACTTATACTTATGAGCCGGTCTAACATAAAATATCATAAAAAAACTAAAAAAAATAAACATAGGTAAGTTGACTGATAAAGTTACAACAACTTTATTATAAATTCTAAAGGTGTTTAATATTAGGCATGAGATACCAATCTAATACTGACTCAGTACTTCGCATTGAGTACAGAGCTCTCACCTGATGACTAAGCACCTACTACCAGAAATATCCACCGCGTGAATTTTGATTGGCAGAATAAGGAAAACCGTAATTCCTTGTATTCACTCTCCGTACACAACTCTTCACCACACGATTGTCTATTTGAACAAGTAATGTATTGGTTCGAAATTACTCACAGCGTGACGGCATCCACCTGATTTCGACATGCACACAGATTTGCAACAGCATTTATACCTTCTTAATTTGTCATATTATTTCTCGTTACCTACGCCATCATCATCATATCCGCTAAAAGGAGCTCATTGCTGGTCTTAGAGCTTCGAACTAAAATCACCACAACGACCATGCATTGTCAGCAGATGTTTCCTTGGACAACCTCTTAGATTTTGGAAATTGAGACCTGTATTTTAGAAAAGACCAAAACTATGTATTATCAAAATCTTAACTAATGACTCCTCATTACTAGTTCATTAACTGAGCTGATCTTGAGCAGAGGTGGCCCAGTAGAAACGGTCGCGACTTACAAGTTGTAGTTCGTAGGTTGGAACTCAGGTAGGCTTTACTTTATGTTAATTATTATTTTCATCACCACTGCTCTCAAAACCGTGACAGAAAACATTGTAAGGAAACCGGCATGTCTTGGAACTTAATAATTTTTCAGTTTTCCTTAAGCATATCAAACAGAACGCCAATATCCAAATGAATCACTACACCTACAGCTTGTAAGTACGATGTATCCCTCTCTTTGATAAACAATGCAGAGGGCGTATGATACCAGGTCGGCGGCGTACGCGACGAATGCCGAAACCGTTCGCAATCCGACGCCGCGGCCACCGGCGATGCTCGTACGGTTACAATGTCTGACTTGTCGCCCTCTGATATCGAGATTTGGTAATATATTGGTACAGTATCGTATGCAGCAATTTTGTAGAGCGATCTGCGTTTAAAAAGACAGGGGGGCATTGGATTGAAGACCATAGATAAGTTGTTTACAAGTTTAAAAATGTGCATTGAGTTAGCTCGGCTGGCAGAAGGATACCGAAGTCAATGTGTGAGGTAGACCTTACTTTGAGGGTAATTCCTGAATTCAATTTACTACCTTAGCCATATGACTAGAGAATATATCTTCTTTCAGATGCATTTCAATCCAAAACCAACCTAAACATAAATTAGAAAAGATAAGATAAATTAGATAGAGAGATAACATGAAAAATAATTATTTATGTATGTATCTTTATCTGTTATTCGTAAATTGAACAAATTGTTTTACAAGCTTCTTTCTCAAGTCTTCTTTTTACGTTCAAGGTCGGGAGTTTAGATGCCCGAGGATATACATAATATTTATTTTATTTAAATTTATTTATTCTGCTCGGAATTTTGTATAAACAGATTGTTTGGTGTCTACTCGAACTCAAGATAAAAAAACATTTTTTTTTTGCTTAGAATTCATAACAGCTTATTCAATGAATAAAATATTTCTACTACTTACTGCAGCAATCCGACTACGGAAGTAAATAACTGAAAATTTTGAAATTGCACATTAAAAACTCAATATTATGATATACCTAGAAGTGGGCTCGATACTTTTGTTACAGAATAGTACAACATGACAGATCAGTAGTTTGTACTGCTAGGACAGAACAAACTATATCACAACTATATATAGCCGTATATATTCATACCCTTCCTTTTGACTTTATCCGGGTAAAAACTTTAATTTATGTCTTAAATGTGACCATAAATCTTGAAGAATGTCAAAACTTTCGTGTCTTCCTGTCACGTCACGGAGCTCCATACTTTAGTCACGAGTAATTTAGTAGATGCGTAAGCAAAATATGCGTAAGAAAGGTTTACTTTAGAATTTGAATATAATATTCGCGGAAGTAAAAAGACGTGCATAACATCAAATTTGAATGCGTGTATTACACCTGCTTTAGTGTATATTTCATTTAAACCATGACTTGCGTGTCTGTCAAAAATGATAAATGGGAAAAACTGTACAGGCTTTAACACTTAGATCACTTTATAGGCGCTACATATTATAAAATCATTCGACAAGTAATTTTGTTAATTTGGGAAGGTTATTGATTTATTAATCAAGAACGTTTCCCGCATCATAACTGGCGAAATGTGGGTGTACATAAGGACACCTCTGCCCTACCCTTCGAGGTATACAGGCGTGATGTAATGTTATGTTTTTCCCGCATTGTCACAGAATATTGTGTAGATAGTTGTGTGTAAAAGATATCCAATGAAAGAAAATTATGCAGTAGTTGAATGAGTTACACTATTTTTGATGTGTAACTACTTTCTTCTCACTTTCCTGCAATTAAAATCTAAATAATCAAATCTTTTGGTGAAAAGCGATGGAGGTGTGTAACAGGAAGCCCGGGAAGCGCGTGCTATTTGATTTGACCACTGAGCGCGCGCAGTGCTTGAGTTGGCCGTCAGATGGTACCAACTCATTTTCCGAGAGGTTGTAAACAGGATGATGATGACGGTGACGGTGATGATGATGAATCCTATTCTATATTTGTACCTATATATATATATATAGGTACAAATATTGCTCGTAGGTATATAATATATATATATTTGTAATTACGTTCTCGAAAACGGTTCTAACGATTTCGATGAAAGTTGCAATAAAGGAGTTACCGGGGGCGAAACATCGAACTAGCTAGGTCTCATATCTGAGAAAATTCGTTTTCTCTGTATTTTCACTCGAGCAGAGCTCAGTCGCCCAAAATTTAGAACAAGATGGCTACCTTTAACATGACATGGCAGCATGGAATTAGTATGAACTATCCTATTTTTACCAGAGCAGAGCTCGGTCGCCAAGATACTATTGTTTATATCATATATCCATCAGCCAAGATGTCAGAAGTTACAGATCATATGCGACTACTGTAAGGTTCGTTTTATTAATTTACTCATTATGGAACATATAAAGAAGCTACAGTAGCCAAAGAAACTGCACCTACAATTTAAATTGTGGCCAGAGCCATCGACCAACGAATACATTACCGTACCGAATGTGTTCTGCCCACTAATGCTTAAACTGTGTTCCGTATATGCATCGTATTTCAATCATTATTAATTACTGAGGCAAGGCCTTTAACGCATCTCGATAAGTTACGGTCTAAGCATACACGATACTTGTTCGTCGGGTTGGTAGCGTCAACAGAGATATTTTAGCATTAAATTGACGAACCTTGACGAAGTGTGAGCTTCAAATGAACTCGTCACAGAAATTACATCTTTACTACTATTTAAATAGCAGTTTTTTTGTAAATGTCCCATATGAATCATCTTTAACAGATCTGAATTTTATCTATTGGCGCAATGCAGTCTTCAACACTACGTACTGTTTGTGATTCATGACTAAATACCGACATATGTGTGGTAGGTATGTCTACCGCAAGCAATGTCAATTCGCGGTCTCGATAATTCTACTCAAGTTTGCTCTTCTTCAAGTTCCACGTCAAATCCATTGTTAACATAATTGACATTCCGAAATTAATAGCAACCTAATATTCTATCGGTACTAACCCTTTCTCATTGAGGCAGTCTCTATCAAACCGGTATCGGGGTCTAAAGCGCCGATGTTACTACGCCCTTGCCATACATTATTACTTATGTCTAACCGCCGGATAACTCAATATGGGGCCCCTTCTAAACGATTTAAGATCTCGATGGCTCTGTTAAGTTTTCGAAGCGTTCGAAGGGTTATTTTGATTAATTCTGAGAGCACTTTCAACATTTATTGGAGTTTAAATTTATATTGCTTGAACGTTCAAGTGTGGTTTAAGAAAGGATCAAAAGAGTATTAATTGTTTATCTCCTTGCGTTGCGGAGGTACAATCGGATACTAATATTTCCCCAACGCAGTAAAATGTTACAAATGAAAATCGCTATTGAAGTTCAAGTACTTTGGATTGGCACGAGTAGTTTGGATTTTGCTTTGTGAAGAATATTTCACTATTCAGTCTAGAATCAGATTTCATGTTTTCATAATAATAAATTGAAAAGGATCTTTCAGCGGTTTTCCCAGCACTCCGCAAATCTTTGAGTTGGAGTGAAGCTTCATTTCTAAAACCATATTTCTAGGAAAACACTTCATGTCGTACATTTTCGTTTTAATTTGGTAAATGGAAACGTTTACAGGAATTTTGCAAAATAGGAAATTCGTAATCCTAAAAACACATTTAAAGGTGCCACCACATTAAGCTTGATAAACGCAGAGCACTTTAAATTTTGCGTCATACGGATATGTATATAAAATGCCATTACGTTCCCCATTTTATGACCGGTATAAAAGGTCAGTTGCTCCCCCAAATAAGGGTTGGTTGCATTTGAAACCCCTAAAAATCCTAGGAGTGTCCAAGAAAGGATTTCTAAAATTGCTCTATGAATAAAAATGCGGCTATAACTCTTAATACCGGTCGAAATATGACCGGATGCGTTTCTCCATAGCGACGCATGCTATGGGTAAGGAAGCGTTTCCACTAGTACTGTCCGGTTGCGGTAAGTTTGTCCGGTTATTAATGCCGGCCATTTGTCGGTCGTACGAGGTGGCTGGTCAATGTTAGATTGCTTTAAAGCAGGAGTCTTATGTATAATTAAGGCAGTAGTATAAAACGAACGTAATTATATTCTGATCTATCTAGTCTACAGATTTTGGAGGCTGACTCAACAAATAATCTTTTTTGTTGTAATAGCAAAAATATAAGATTTTTCTTGTCTTTGTCCCTGTGTAACTTAATACTTAGGCTTACTGTTGTTTCTTGCTTATTTAAACACGGACAGCGACGTAGGTATAAGTTGCATTGACAGAGCCGACACAAGTATCAAGCAAATTAAATCAACGACTCCTCCGGTCTTCGTCCGGTTACCCTCCAGCCCTCGTGTCGTCTGAAGCCTACTTTAATCTAAACGTTTACCGCGATGATCTCCGATGCATAATGCATGAGCCTGCATATTATGTACTAACACAAATATATTCATGTGTAATGCGTCATACTTCACGTCTTTGTCACTACATATAATATCGGTTTTGAATAACTTTTAATATTGATCTTGGAGAGAGGAAAATAACTGGTTCAGTTGTAGAAAACTGGCTTCCTGTAAAAGTTATGGTAAGTACGGTGGGTGTTGCTCAAAATGAGGCGATACATTTTTGTTCGATAGGTTTTGCTGATATCGCGTAGGTAATGGCGTAAAGGTCAAATTCGGATGAAGTTGTTTTGATGCCTCACATTTGTTTAGAACTAACTGATTAGGTATCCCCAGGTAACGCAATATAATGTGGCTGTTCAAACAAGCCTATTACCGATATGTTATAGGCAAGACAGACGGCATTCGAGCACCTTATTAAATTTTTATAGGGCCTAACTGCTTTATTTTATTATTTGCATGGGTAAGTAATTATGAAACAACAAAGTATTCCAAATGACGTAAAAACTTATTTATTTCAATCAGTCTGCCTAGCCTTTTCCCAAATATGTTGGAGTTGGCTTCCAATCTAACCGCATGCAGCTAAATATCAGTATTTTACATGGAGCGACTGCCTATCTGACCACCACAGCACAGTAACTGGTCCATACGATACCTCTTGGTAAGACAGGTTGTCAGAATTTCGGGCTTCTGACGAGCCGGCCGTAACAACTGTCAAAGATTCACGAATGACAGCCGGGACCAACGGCTTCAAGTGCTTTCCGAGGCACGGAGGGGTCTCGGTATGTACACATGACCATGTGTACATACCGAGACCCATCCATGGACCAATCTTGGCAAGCGTAGCTTAACGTGATGGATGAACCCATGCGGCTGTTATTACTTAGCCACGAGCTCCTCATAAAAACGTATTTATTTGATACAATAAAAAACCTTTGGTTGGTGGTTTACTAAAAAAAAATGTTTAATTAATGACTCACTTTAATATTAACAGAATGTTTTTAACACATCATAAAAAAAGGCATCCTAGCAATAAGTCTTGGACAGAGTTATAATAAACTGTAGTTATTTCACACGTTCCCAAAACCAGCAAAAACCGCAAGCAACCGACTCGTACACATGTCAATCAAATCCTGACTCATGTAACATACCGTGGACCGTCCGTAGATCGTCAAACAATTGACCGCATGTCGGTAACGGACGGTCGACTCATTTGTAGCTTACTCATTGTTCTTGCTCGCATTAGTCGCCACTCACTAATAGACAGTGGTTTACACTTACTTGCGGTTTTGTGGAAAGTACTGAGTAATTTATTGGTTTCTAAGAATTTGCGTGTATGGATCTTATTGGTTGCAGGCAATTTAGGTGTTAGTAGGAATGTGATGACTATGATTTGATAGATATTGTAATAAGATATCAAGTATTATTAAAACCCTTCTATTGGCAGCCCCGGATTTACGTCTAGGCATACAAGGCACTGGCCTAGGGGTCCAGCCAACCTAGGGGCCCCACTCACCCTGACCAGCTTGCTTGCCTGACGGCAGGCGGAAATAAACATTATACATTGAGAGAGATTTTTTTTTTCATGAAAACTTACTTCATTCATATATTTCACTTACTTGAATAGTGCAGTTGGTTTGAGTCAAAAGAAGCTTAATTTATTATTTGCAATTGATAATTCCGACCAACTTAAATTTGCAGTTTGAAAAACAGATTTCCCATACATCCCTTATGGGAGAACAGGTTTTTCAACTGCAATGTTAAGTTTGTTATTGGGGTAAATTCATCCCAACTACGGAACCCTTCATTGTGCGTGGTCCGACACGCACTTGGCCGGTTTTCGTGGTTTTTTTTTCATGTATGGCATCTCGTAGTTGATCTCCGAGGTCATGACTACATAACCCGACTATTCCTGACGACACAACACATTCTGTAGATAGACAAATGTTGGAATTTCAAAAAAAAAAAAAACTATAAAACCAACTATTATCCACAAACATTTTATCACCAGACAAACAGTAGCAAATATGTAAATAGAACAACAATGTCCAAACCCACGGTGGGCGACTGAGAAATTAATTATGTGTCGAATGTGGCGCCATCTGGTGCATCAATATTCAATCCTATTGGGACCGATAGACCAGCCAATTCATTTAGACCCCATCCACGTCATTATATTACCTTCAGGCTAGTTATAAATGTTTGGGACAGCAAAGGTTCTACGGATCAATGTTTTCTGGACATCAAATTGCGGTGTATTCAATAAGCGTTTTGTGTGGCAATACTGCCAATGATAATAGAACGGATCAATTACATGGCTTCATACTAACTTTCGTTAATCAGACTAACCTAGTTTTTGATTAGCTACCTACATATATTTTTGCTCTACATCAGCAACACCAAAAATAAATTTCAAAGAAGGAGCTTACAGTATTTTCCTGACATGACATATTGGCCGACAACTTCTTGAGGGTTTTTTTGCAATGCCAATTAGTATAAGCATAATCAGCCTATAATGTTCCCACTGCTGGGACACAGGCCTCCTTTCTTATAGAGGGAGTGGGCTGTAACCTACCGCGCAAGCCCAGGGCGGGTTGATAGATGCCACATGTTTTTTATTTTTTGGTTCTAGGACATGTCGGTTTCCTCACGATATTTTCTACCACCGTTTTGAGAGCAGTGGTGATACACAAAGTAAAGCACCTGTATGGGTTCGAACCCACGACCTACAACTCCTAAGTCAGGGCCGTTACCACTGGCCCACCACTGCTCTCCAATGTCAATTGCTCTGATGTTATTTCATTCTAGACAGAAACGTGTCACCTTGCTACAAAAAAAGCAACCTTTACATATTAATTTGATCACAAAGAAGAATTCGTTATATTCATGTCTAACAGAATCAGTTTTATTTCTACAGCACTTTAGATACCACTACACCCTTTTATTGACGTGAAAACGTCATTTCACTCGGATTAAGTTAGTGGTTACTGTTCAATATTTATTGAGTAATGGCTGAGCACGCAAAAGATAGGTCATATTTATAAAAATTATGCGGTAGGATATAATTTGCCTATGACGTCACATCGCAAGGGTATACGCATGCGCGCGGCCCTCTATTTTTCACTATAAATGTCGAAATTCCAATTCATATAGTGCAAAAAAAAAACAGCTAAAACCGTGATTCTGATGTCGTTCCCAAGAGTTGACAAAGGACTTCTAGGACCTAAAGAGATGTAAAAAAATATTACTTAAAATAGGCGTAAAAATGCATATGAAGTCGACAATAGCAAAATAATTTTATATAAACACTCATATCGGCCGTAAATATGCTCAGAAATTAAAAAATATCAAACTTTGCATCATTAGGAATACAATGAACATATTTTTTTGTAATGCATCGTAAATATTAAAGAAATTTGTAATTTTCCACACGTTTTCATGAAACTCGGCACGGGCTCGAACTGAGCCTAACTCAATGTTTTTTTTCTTCTAGATAAAGATCAAAGTGACAGTATCCCAATTCATTTGAACCACAAGAAAGCCACCATAGTCATCAGTAGCAAATAACGTTTCGTAATTATGGGGGTTGGTTCCCAAATTGCAATCAATTTGTCCGATTAACGCAGCCACCCCATGAAACCTCAGACCACATAGCAAATAAATGTATACGTTGACATTCAATAGTGGTAGTGTTGCAATATTGAAATCTACGAATTTTACTGTAGAATATGATGATCAGTATAAAAAAAAATATATGGTTTTTCTCAACTCCTCACCTAGAGGGATAAAAAGGTACAGCAATATTAGTTTAGATAATATAAAAAACTGTTGGAATGTTATCTATCATCAAGTATCATATGATTGATGACAGTAGTTGATGATGTCTTCCATATTCTGATGGAGTGTGTCCGGAATGAAAATACTAGAATTAACGTTTTCGGACAATATAAAAGGCTTGATGTTGGTTTTTGTAATACCATCCTTGCTTTTCCAATGTCCGATAAGGCTAAACAATTCTACAATTTAGTTATGAGGTAGATAATTACCAACAATTTTATATTTTTCTGCACCGGGCGATGTGGTCACTAAGCGAAAAAGCCATAAAAAAAATAAAAAAAAGTATCATGTATGATACATATTAAATATCTATCTAAGTAGGTAAGTATTTCTTAAAACTTGACTGTTCGTAAGGTTAATTATTATTTTTATCTTCTTTAGTAAAAAATCTTAAATTCACTGAGAGACAATGCACAGCCCGAACCCCTGGAACCGCATGAAATTTCGCACAAGATCCCACCCTTGTATAACGAAGGTGAACACTAAGAAAGTATTTTTGGAAAAATTTCCCCTAATATTATACAACTTAGTCGAATAGAGTTTGTGCTATGAAATAAATAGTATAGGACCATTAAAACAACTCATATTTTCAGTTTTCCTCATTAAATACGCGGTATAGATTAGGGCGTACCGTAACTCGAAACGGATGTACTTTAGAGCTGAGCTGCCACAGTAACTATTGTTTGTATGGAAGTACTCTATACATCTAACAAGGTGGCGTTAGTGTGCCATAAAAAAAGGCGACAGTGGCCCATACATTTCAGGCAAAGCCTTTTCTTTAGTGGTTTGTCAGTTTTGCCGATGGTAAATCCCATCGAGCGCACAATCAGTCAATCATCTTAGCTTGTCGCAGTCCACTGCTCGACATAGGCTGCGGGCCCACGGCTTCTAAATAATAAATGTCCTTATAAAAATAAATGATTTGGCTTTGGCTTTCAATCGTTAAGTGTACCTTATAAAAACTTCTTTCTGGGAAAATCACCAATTTTTCCAGGCGTTACTAACTTAGCTTGCTTAGTGTCTAGACGTCTCAATTGCAAATCCAATCGCCATGGTTCAATTATTGCAAATTAGCATGAAGTCTCCGTTGTATATCGAGAAATTAGACTCGATTCGTTACCCAAAAATTTACTCTGAAAATTAGCAGTGAAATTGGAATGTTTGCAAGTTTGAGGAATTTGTCATTTTCATGATTGTATGATACGTTTATACGTCCTTGCTTTTATGCTAAATGTATCACACATGTGTCTTAGCTCTTCAAAAATATCGATACATAATAACATAAAGTAAGTGATTAACGGCTAATTTTTTCAACGCCAGATAATATCTTTATTAGAAGATTAGTATAAGTACCTGGTCGACCGAGCTCTGCTCGGGTGAAAATAGAGAATGCTCATTAAATAGTATAGGATAGTTCATACTAAATCCATGCTGCCATGATAGTAGGTACTTACTAATTCCATGCAATCATGATAGTAGGTACTTACTAATTCCATACTGCTATGATAGTAGGTACTTACTAATTCCATACTGCCATGATAATTCTAAGGTAGCCATCTTGTTGTAAACTTTGGGCGACCGAGCTTGGCTCTGATGAAATTACGGAGAAAACGAATTTTCCCTGACCTAGCTAGATCGATTTTTCGCCGCCGTAAACCCTTTTATTGCAACTTTCATCGAAATCGTTAGAGCCGTTTCGAGAACGTGATTACAAATATATATATATATATATATATACAAACATTGCTCATTGAATAGTATAGGATTGTGAATACAAAAATTGTCAAAAGTTAATTTTATTCCACTGGTAAACGATATCTGACGTTGGATTGATCAGCACTAATAGTTACAATTACCTAGTTTTAGAAGAAAAAACCATCGGCAGACTTGACACACGTTCATTCCACACCTGAGTGTCCAAAACCATCATGCCCTGTCTCCGCCAATCACAACACTTCGACTAAATAGCTTCTGCCAATGATGGAAGAGTGTACGGTACACCATGACCGATTGCGCCAATTACAGGGGACTGGCACTAATAATTACTGAACCAAGATTGATGCCGCTTCCGAAGAAGGATGGAACGTATGTCAGTGTGGTCAAAGATAGGGGGATGATAACATTGGAGGGGTGATAAAAGTTATCTGCTAACACATTTGTTTCTAGCAAGGGTACTGGGTAAGGGTATTGTGGAACCCATCATTTAAAGGAATGGACCAAGTTTCTGGCAGTTGACTTTTATCCCATAGTAGGTTCAAAATTTATAATGTTTTTAAATGCCTCAAGACAAAAAATCCGTTCAGGGTTAAAATGTCCAATTCTCAAAATGTCTAACGGTGTCAAAATGTCCAATCCTCAAAATGTCCAACTCCCAAAATGTCCAATTCCCTGAATAGTGATTTCGGGTATATTGTGGTCTTCTATGGTCATAATTGTTACTTATAAATGAAACATATTTTGATTCTTGCAGTATTTTGTATTTATTGTTTATCATAAATAGGTATTTAAAAAGCGCTTTGATGAGTTATTTAACAGTTTTACCACATTCTCAAAGATTGGACATTTTGGGAGTTGGACATTTTGACACCGTTGGACATTTTCCGAAGAAATCGTAGTTTGATGAGGTTTAAAATCCACATGTGTGTTATTGTTGTGTACTTTGATTTATTTAAAGGTGATACTAATGACACTACACATTTACTTTTTAAGAGTTATACAATGTTGAGTTAGCATACCGACCACCTGATACGAAACTCTATCAGTACAAAATACCCAACTGAACAAACTCCCAAAGGGTTGCTAGCATCGAAATATAAATAAATTCCCTTTGCCCAATGAACCGAAAAAACCGTGCAATCAAAGTTTATCATTAAATTGGTGTTCGCAAACATTATTAACGTGATTATAATTACAAAATATAAAATGGCTAGTAACATTAAAGTTTGGGCGGCAATCATTTCAGTGTTCCGTCAGGCGGTCATTCGCGTACGCTCAATTGGTGGCGTCGATTAATTTCATTACGTAAACGAACGGGTCATGTACTCGTTCAATTTCATTCAATTGGTGATTGTGATCGTTTGGTTTTGCGTGAATACTGTTTTTTATAGGGCATTTTTATTATTTGGTAACAGTTTTTGATGTTTTTGTTTTAAAGCTTTTTCAGCAAAATAAAGAACACAACACAACCTATTCCCGCTTTACCGGTATTCTAAAGCCACTTGAATTTTTTTTTTAATATTAAAGTATGTTTTCATGGAACTTGGCAGCAGAATTCATGCATACATGGATTTTAAGAGATTAATCCTCCAAAAGTATCTAGTGATTTTAGAATATTGTATGGGTAACTTTATCATAGCAATGTATTACAGCGCCCAAGGCGTTCAAGAGTACATAAATTTCATTTTTGAAAGTAATTAATGCAGAATAAATGCACTACTTAGGTAGTGCATTCATGTACTTAGGTCTCAATTCAATCACTATTCGCTCAAACCCTATAAATTTTTAAGGCATACCGAAAGTGCACTTTATTAAAACCACCTGAAACCTGAAAAATCAACAAGTATTCATTCTGAAACCAAATTCCCATAACACAACTGAGATAGCTCGCTGAATGTTTTAAAAATAGCATTCTATGGCCGTCGTAGGGGAGAAGAAAAATGGACAAAACGAACGCCTAACTTTTGAACGCATCCCACAACTTTACACAATACACTTGTGTTGGAACAAAGTTACTCAAGTTGCAACCTTATGTCATGCACTGTAAGGTATTAAGAACATTTGTTTAGGTTTGTGTTAATGTTGCAGAATAAAAATCCCGAATCAATTCGGTAAAAACTTATTTGGTTCGGGCTACTAAAAGACATGTTACGTTTTGACGTTGCGTAGGTAGAATTAGGGGTATAAAACGACTGAAAAGGGTTCGAGTAAGATCTATCTGTTGCGTAAATCTTTAGTAAACGAGCTTCGGTACGTGGCCAGTCTTGATAGCAATGTATACGATCGCTTTTACTTACGAAGGGAGCTTTATTTAAACCATTTTCGTAACATAATTTACAAAATTTAATACTAGCAGGAGATTACCTACCGTAGATTGTTCGTAATGACAAGCTTGGGTTCGACGAAAGTGGTCTTGAAATTAAAAAATATGTCTTTGATATTATCAGGTTTAGAGTGTCTGCCATCTTTACCGAAATCGTTTACGTTTTCATTAAAATATTTCATAAGCCTAAAAAGGGAAAATAAATTGAAAACTTGTCGATATTAAATTAAGATTTGGCACAAATTAGTATAGTAAATTAGACTGCGCAGACCAGAGTCAACGTAGTTTCATGTTGCGACAAAACAGTCTCAGTAGATTTTTGACAAGTTCGAGAAGTGACTGTTTTGGTGCGAGAATGCGCGTTGTCATTGTTCCCATAGAGATTTTTTATATTTTTTTTACATGAATATAAATTTCAGAATTGTACCTAGAACGGATTTCAAGTGCTATCTCATTACGTAGCTGCTGAAACAAGAATATGCCTCTATCTAAGATTCTCTTATACTTAGAAACCGCTTTGACTTAATATCAGTTAAACAAAACCACTTAGCCGAATACCTGCAATAAAAACACGAAATATTTCGGTACTCCTAAAACCGAGAGGAATGGCTGAGTTTATAGATTGCAATAAAACATAAATAGTACGAGTTATAGCTATCGGCAACATAAACAATAATAACTTTCCCTCAATTGACTTTCACAGCTCACGCGTTTTATGTATAACATTGGATACACTCGCTATGTTTTGTTTTAGGATTTATTTAACACAAACACATTCATTAGAACTGACTGATTCTTTGGTCACATGGTCAGAAGCGCTACTGCTGAGCATGAGCTCCTGGGATCGATTTCCAGGTCTGCCTGACCTGGAAATCGACCCCAGGAGCTCATGCTCAGTGTTATTGGATTTTTCTATCTGGAATTTCTCAGTAGCATCTCGGAGTCTAGATTTGTGGGAAATACGCTCTCCCCCTATTACAGATTCGTCCCCGAATATATGTGGGTGCACTATAGGTACACCTCTGCCTTACCCTTTGTGGATTACAGGCGTGTTATGTTACATTCATCAGATAAGTAGGAATTCGTTTTGCAGAAGCATATAAATAGCAGCGTTATTTTTAAAATCAAAACGGGTGACCACTGAAAATCAGCGCTGTGCTGTGGGTCTCCATAGCACAGCATCATGCTGAGTGGAAGCCATCTTGACGTGCCAGCAGCTGCCGACTATTTCTGTTTTGTGCTCGTTATTGTATTTAAATCTATTGTGTTTTATTTTCTACTCGAGTTTATTATAATTTTTTTTTATGCACGTGTTTCTGTGACAAATAACCTTATTTTTCTTTCTTTCTTTCAAAACAAATAGCGTAGTCATCTCAATTACCTCTTTTCCTTTGACTTTGTAATTACGTATATATCCAGGGTGTCAGGGAAATCGACGCGAAAACTGTTACCATGGATTCAGTACGTGATTCTGAAGAGCCCTGTGTTGAAATTTTTTGGCGGTTATTTAATAAAAAATCAGCTATTCCATACATTTTGACCGCGTAGGTATTGCACATTTCTATGAAACAGCTGTTTTTTTTTAAATAACTGGCGTTAAGTTTTCGCGTCGATGTGCCACCTCGTATATAATGTATTCATTTATTATAGTATATATGTATGAGTATTATAAGTTTATAACCTATTTATGTACCTACCTGTATTTTATTTATAATGCATTTTGTTATCTTTTTTATTATTATTATTGTCTCCTCTCATTCAGAGCACCTGCCATCTTATCTCTTCACCACCCTTGGTTGACTGGTAGAGAATGTCCAAGGCATTTAGTCCGCCTTTGTACATCATTGTGTGTGATAAGTTTAAATAAATAAATAAATACTACAAAACAAACAAATTTTACCCCTTTAAATTATTAGTATAATAATGGCATAGTGCAGGTTATCCCGGAAGGTACAATTTCCGAGCCCCTGTTGTGGCTGAGGTGCAAAATGAGATAAGAAACAAATGAAAGCAATATGTGAAAATCTTGAGAAAATGAATAGTAGCAGGGCTCGGAAACGTTATTTAAAACGTTTCTAATAGTTCTCGTTCTTGTTTGTACAATATTTTGGTTACCGAACCGTTTTATTCCGCAGAATACACACACGGTGCGAGCGCCGACAAGCATGAACTTGTTTAGTTAAATTGTACCTTATCTTCATTCCATTACATCATTGATTCCAATGCGCTTGCTGCTTACGTATTGATTAGGGTTGTGTTGTTTTTGCGAGTTTCCTGTCGATAAACCCAAAAAAATGGTTAAAAACGTTTTATTAACCGAGAACGATTTAAATTTTGTTCTTCTTCAAAAACGTTTTAATAACGTTTCGTTTGAACGTAACCGAAACAAATCGTTCTTTAGGTTTGTAAGACGAAAACGTTTTGAAAAATATACCGTTATCCGAGCCTTGCTATATTTTACAAAGTAGGCACAAAAATTGCCTGCTCCACTCACATGTAAGGAATGTCATTACCATCTTTTAAAAGACACAAACTTACGTATTATGTCAGTACAAATATTTGAATATTATGTTTTAAGAAAGTTTATTTTGTATTCTGAAAAAGTTTGGCAACATCTGCGCCCCTTAAAAGGTCATGATGACATTTTAAATTTTCATCACTGGCAACTTATTTTAGCTTAAGAATAAAGTTAATACGTATATAAAGTTAGGCTTATTTATACTGTGTCTGGCAATATTGTTAGTCAACAATTTTCTTCATTAAAATTTAGACTGTAATCTAATATGTTGCTACCAAATTAGTTTACATTTCAAAGATTTATTTAGCACCTTTGATCTTTTAGTGAAATAAAACCCTAGTTCATGTTGTAATTCGATATTTCAATCGGGTAATATCCCGAACTTGAGGCCCTTTTTAATCAGATATTACCCATAATGCAAGAAGATAATGTTGCCATACCTACTTTCCAAATTAGGTATAAAATAATATTCATGTAATAATGCACAAAAGTGTGTTTAAAACAAAGAACATTAACCTATTAATCTGTTTTTAGATATATAAATTCTTTTATTTTTGGATTTCCATCGCTTACTCATAGTAAACTCGTAACTCACAGATGTCTCCTACAGACAAATGTCAAGACAAATACTTCTAACGTCTCGTTGTAAACTTTATCTAAATCAGTTTTTAATGAAAACTAAACTTGGATCTCGCTTTAAACTACGCGATGAGATTTATATTAAAAAGAACATCTTTCAAATCATGATTTATTTATTTTGAGTCGTCAACTTGTGTTATGAAATACAATACGAATAGGTCTCATAAGTTTTTAAATTTAAAAGAATTGGAACCTATAGTTACCATTCCGTAGCCGACCGCAGCAGCAGGCGACGTGTCGTTGTTGTGTCCTGGTTTCTATGATTTTTTATGAAATACCTTCAGTAACTGAACAGAAGCAGGCTTCTGTCGCCTGCGGTCGGCTACGGAATTGTACCTTAAGGATGATATTTTATCATAGGACTTTTCTACTAATAAGTATTGGAAGACGAACCCCCACTAGTTAGTTTTGTTAATCTAAGACATCGTTATAATTTTGATTGGTAATAGAAAACATTGTGAGAAAACTTGAGGTTTGATATGCCATACGCAGGGAATCATGAAAAAAAAATCGTGGAAATCAATACACATTTCTTCAGGCCGTTTGTACTTAGGTAAATTGAATAGAGCCGTTTAATCTGATTATTTTGCGTATACTTACTACAGAAGATTCAAATTCGAATTTTAATACGTAGCTAGATAAACGCCGGGCGAAAAGTTTCTGCTGGTGGGAAGGGATCGTGTTTTGTTTTCGTCGTGTTTGATGAGAGGGGTAGGTAAGGATTGCGCGGGTGAAATTTGAATTTTTGCTTGCTTTATGCTAAACAAGATATCGCAGCACTACAAATAATTTCAGGCAGATCTCATAACGAAACATACCATAACTTCTTGCCTGTTTGCCCCGAAGGTTTAGGCAAAGCTGTATCTACCTATAGTAGGTACACTCACAATTCGTCAGTTAATATTAAAGTTCCATGTTATAGGGCACAAATCCAGTTTCTGGGCTGCTACTGAGAAATCCCTGATGGAAAAATCGTATAACACTTTTCCAACTTGGGAATCGAGCCCAGGACCTCATGATCAGCTGTGACGCGTACTCCAGACCAACAAGGCGGTCAAGTCATATTATTTCTTACTAAAACCATGACATTTGAAATGAAAGTGTAATCGAGTCAAAGTACACGGTGTAGCCAGTACTTATTGTCTAGGAAAGTTTCAAAAGTCAACTGAGCCAAACGGATAAGTGTAGGTCGTTATAGGTCATGCAGGTTTCTTACCTTTGAGAATTTACTGTCTTTATCTTGTATGCTGTGGTCATTTTAGGTAGGCTGGTAGGTTTATTAGAGAATTTGATATATTATAAATATTTAAAAAAAAAATTAGTCCTTGCATGTGCATGAGGTCCTGGCTAGTAGCTCTCAGTAGCAGCCCCGAGTCTGAATTTGTGCCCGGTTGGTGGCAATAGGCTCGCCGCCTATTACATGGGACTTAAACATAACTGGCGAAATGTAGGTGTACTATAGGTACACCCTCTGCTGAACTCTTCGGGGATTACAAGCGTGATGTTATGTTATATAAATATTTTTAAGTTTAATTTATTGGGCCAGATTGTATTTAACAGCCTTTTGTTCTGAAAGTGGGCAACGTCGCAAATAGTTGTCAAATATTTATTCGGTTTTATTAATTTGGCAATATTACAGTATGGAAAAATGTGGCTAACTAGCTAACTAGAATATGAATAATGAATTCTTCTTCTTTTCATGAGATTAGTGACTAACCTGGTGTCAGAGTTTTAAAGTCGCCTATGGGCCACTGACTTGGTTGGCCGTCGAGAAATATCTCTCAGGTATGCCGGTTTCCTCACGATGTTTTCCTTCACCGTTATGAATAAATTGTTAATGAATTGCAATTATAACACTGAATTTGATGTTGTAACCGTTTGAGGTGTAAACTAGTATTTAGAAAGTTTTCAAATACTTTTATTACAGCCAAATTTTAAAACTAAATATCGATGTTACGATAATAATTATTGCATTTCATAATCAATATTTTATTTCACTAGTTACACACACACACATTTCATATTTCCATACAGTAATACTGCCAAATTAATCAAAACAGGTAAATATTTGACAGCTATTTTCGACGTTGCCAACTTTTAGGATAAGTGCTCTTAATAATACTTATAATTTATGGTACTATACTTCGTTGAATCAATGTTTAATGTTTTCAGCCCTTCATAAATAAAATGTGTTGAACAACTGCGCAATTGTTTGGCCTCAAACAAATAACGATTTCTCAAGCATACTCGACCCTATAATATAATATAACAAAAACATAGTCGAGTCTATCTAGCCTCTTGTTACCGGCAAAGTTTCGAGTACCCCAATTAAAGGAAAAAAAGCGACCACGTGCCAACTTTCAGGTACCAATCAGCAGTAATACAGACTTGTGAATATTGAATAAATAAAGCGATTCCATCATGTATTTCCGGAAAACCTGCCAATCGTGTTAAATATCCAAACAGCGAAACCACCACACCTGGCGATAAATCGATAAAAAAGGAAAACAAAAGAAATATAGTCTATAAATCGGACCGCAGCGTAATTTACGTCTATTAGGGCCTTCACTTGAAACGCTGTAAATCTCTAGCGATCCCCCAACTCTCCTGTTTTACAACTTTCACTCGCACCTACCTATACATATAAGAATACTAGATATTTCCTTTGCGGTGCATTTGATAAATTTTTAAGGGGTCCGAATAGGGCTCGTGGGTTTTGGAAATAGGGGTCTCGCGTCCACCTGATTCATATTAACTCGCTGGGGTTCCCTTCCCCCATTTTGTTAAGAATATAAAACTAAATTCTGCTTGTTTAAATGGCTATATACAGTTACATCACGTTTATGGGTACGTGTTGGGTTAACAGGGTTACTTAATTAATTATTGGCAAAAGCTTTAACCTGAAGGTATTTCTTTTAAGAAGATGGAATATGATATGTATTTTATTTCTGACTTTGTCTTTAGAGCCTGTTATTTTGTTGACGTTTGATTGCCAAGTAATAACAGTGACTAAGTAATAACAGCCGCACGGGTCGATCCATCAGGTTAAGCTACGCTTGCCGGGGTGGTTTCGTAGATGGGTGACTATATTTACATACCGAGATTCCTCCATGCTTCGGCAAGCACGTTAAGCCGTTGGTTCCGGCTGTCATTCGTGGAGCTTTGACAGTCGTTACGGGTCTTGAGACGCCCGGAAGTCTGACAATCAGTCTTACCAAGGGGTATCGTATTACCCAGTTACTGTTCTTATCTTATCGTATGGTATAAAAATCGTCAAGAAATTTTTCTTTCAGAGATGACCAAAAAATGCTATTTCCTTAGAAGAAGAGATAGATAGATAGATAGATAAATCGTTTATTTGGTGCACACAAAAGACAGCATAAAATACAAAAACACGATTAAATAATAACTAAATACATGAATATAAGGTGCCAATATACAAAAAAATAAAATAAAGAAGAAAATAAAGACATTGTGATGACTATTGGCTAACACACTTTAAAATTGTGAAACATACAAAGGGCGGTGTGCGTCTCAAGGTTGCACCAAATGGGAGTCCAACTCAGCATGTGTCAGGCAAATATACCTGACGCTGATATTCTGCTGGATCCCTGCAGTGACATACGGACGTCGAGCTGATGTAATGATAAATAAGCGAATTATTGGTGTTGTGAAAAGTGAAATGCGCAGAATGAAATTACGTAAGTATACCCGCAATTTAAATAATGATATGATTTTTTAATGATAACAGTAAAGTTTAGCATTTGAAAACGTTCTTGTTCGATAGTGATTGTGTATTTGATAGGTACTTGATTATTTAAATAAATAAATGTATAATGTATAAATGAGTAATGATAAAAATTATAGTGGCGTAGGTGTGAATAAAATAATCGATTAGTCTGGATTAAGAAGTGGCTTCAATAAATAAATGTAGGTAAATAAGCTTATGTAAACTATCATCTAACAATGGATCCACAAATGAGCAAATTAATAATATTCCCTTTGTTCACAGGTTTGTGATCTTGAGTTGCACCAAAAAAGCAGAATGAATCGAGAAGAACACGACAGCCGGCTAGTTATATTATGGACGTATTCGAAACAGTCATACCCAGTTTTTTTTGCGAGGCGATAAGAAACTGCCGCAGTCGGATTCTGAAGGTGCCAAGACATTTAAGATTCCTTATTGGCGGGGGAATATTGTTCCAACATTTGGATGCGGCGTATCTAAAACTTCCCCTGAAGGCAGCTGTCTTATGCGATTGAGTGGAGAGTTGCTGCGAGCACTGTCTACTTGCGCATTCTCTTTTACTAGCGATCCAGCTCAGTTTATTGTACAGGTAGGACGGCTGCTTGTTCTTTATAACTCCAAATAGTAGGCATGCTAAATGCAACTTACGGCGTGACTTCATCTTGAGGATTGAGTGCTTATTTAAAAACGGCGTTACGTGACTTCTAGGCGGGATTGTGAAGCAGAATCGAGCGCAGGCGTTTTGCACCCTCTGGATCAGTCGATCAGTTCTTGCCAGTAGTCGAGGGCCAATAACTGCGTCCGCATAGTTTAGGTTAGATAGCACGAGTGACTCAACCAGCTGGATCCGCAGCTCCTCTGATAGATAAGGCCTAATTTTGTAAAGGACCTTAAGCCGGTAAAAACATGTGCGCACTGACTCTGCCACGTGTGTTTCGTATCTCAACCCAGCGTCCATGTTCAGACCCAGATTACGTGCCTCACTGACTCGACTGACCGGCTCACCCAACAGGGTAACGTTGATTTTTGCCGGCACTGCACTGATTTGACAGTTGGTTCCAAACAGCATATATTTAGTTTTAGTCGGGTTAAGTACCAAACCGTTGTTTTCAGCCCAACATGCTATCCTGTCAAGGTCATCGTTAAGGTCTTTTAACGCGCTGTCATAGTCACTTGGCTTAAAAGAGATATACACTTGTACGTCATCCGCATAAATGTGGTACCTACACTGCTTTAGGGTATTTATTATATCCGCACAATACAAAATGAAGATGATGGGGCCTAATATTGAGCCTTGCGGGACTCCCCTAGAAATGGAAGTAATTGACGAAACAAGGGAAGAGCCATCGCTCAATTGTATTTCCACACGCTGCTGACGGTTGGCGAGATAACTTTGGAACCAGTGTATCGTATTTTGATCAAATCCATAATACTTCAGCTTTGATAGAAACAAATCTATATTGATGCAGTCAAAAGCTCGCGAAAAATCAAGTAGAACGAGAAGTGTGCACAGGCCCTTATCCTGTGCGGACAGGATGTTATCTGTCACGTCCAAAAGAGCCGTAGAAGTACCACGTCGTTTACGAAAGCCTGACTGTAGCTCAGGTAAAATGTGTTTGTCTTCCAGATATTTTGATAGCTGCTGGCATACAGCCTTTTCAGCAATTTTGGATAGGCAAGGCAGAATGCTAATGGGTCTAAGGTCTTTTAATTCAGTCGGATTTGGTTTTTTTGGCAATGGCCTAACAATTGCGACTTTCCAGATGTCAGGGAATGTTGCTGAAACAATTGAGCTGTTCACAATGTCAGTGATGGCTTTTAGTGAATGTGGGAGTGTAAGCAAAAGCATATTCAGGGTCACCTTATCACAGCCTTCAGCGTTAGATTTCAGCTGGCGGAAGTATCGCAGAATTTGATCAGCAGTTACTGGTTGTAATGCGAATGCGAAGCTATCATCGCCATACCGATGAGACTGAAAGAAAGTGCGTTGTGATGAATTGCAGACGGGGTTACCAGGAACACTCAAAAAGTGATTATTAACTTGGTTAGGGTCTCTGAAGTGAGTAGGAAGGTCATCAATCTGCTTCTTTGGTAATACGGTTTTTTTTAAATTATGCCATAATGTTTTTGGATCTTTGATTTTGCTATTAATGTTGAATTTGAAGTATGCAACTTTTTCCCTAAATATAGAAATAGCCACCAGAGATTTCAGCTGTTTGTAGTAAGCCCTTTTGGACTCGGATTTCTTTTTTTTTCGGCACTTAGTCAGAGCATCATTTCGTAAGTGCATCATCAATTTAATTGTCTCTGTTATCCAGGGAAAGGACGGTTCCTTAATTACGCATTTCTTGACTGGAGCGTGCGCATCGTAAATAGCTAAAATATTTGCATTTAATTCCTCAACCATGTCATTCACATTAGGTAAGCCACAAATGTTGTCCCAGTGTATGTGCGATAAGTCACTATCAAATATTTCTCTATTTATTTGCTGAATAGATCTGTACGTAACTGAATGGGGTTTATATTTGCTACGCCTAATATTAAATTCACAGATAACAAGTGAGTGGCCATTTATTGAGCCATAGGGCTCGACAGATACTCCTTTGTGATTGAGATTAGTACAGATAAGGTCGATCAATGTTTCGCTATGGTCCGTAAAATGGGTGGGCGAACTTACCAGTTGTTTTAGGCTCAGGCTCTTCAAAAACTCACATACTTTCTTTGTTTGCCCATTAACATTCAGTAAGTTAACATTGAAATCGCCGAGCAGTACGTAGTGATCACATTTTACTAAGGAGCTAATGGAGTCTGTTATGGCGTCGAGAAAGAGGTCCAAGTCCAAGCGTGGGGGACGATACGCTGTGCCTATAGCAATTTTATTTCCATTCAGTGTAAGAGTAATCCACATTTGTTCGATAGTGCCGTATCTAGGGTCAATTGGGTTGGACCAGGTACGAGCGATCAGGCCGCGTTTGAGATAAAAACCCACACCACCCCCCCGACCCCCGTGCACAGCCAGCGGTCGTGGCGTGTGGCGCAGGCGGTAACCTGGCACAGTGGGCGCTCGCCCTTCTTCGCCCGGTCGTAGCCAAGTCTCGTTAACTGCTAAGACATCGAAAGAATGCCCTTCCACTGCTGCTATAAAATCATCGTGGTTAGTGCCAAGGGAGCCTACGTTAAGTAAACCAACTTTAAGGTATTTTTCAAGCATATATAATGTAGTTAAATATACAACAAAGTAAAATAGTAATGTCGCGGACGTAAAGTGTTGATTGCTCCGCATTTGATAAGAGCGATGAACAAATACAAATGTAATGCGTAATTCTATAAAAATATTGCAAACAAGTGTCGTAAACAACAAAGAACTGACATTCATAACAAGAATTATAAACAAAGGCCAAAAAAGCATAAATAAAAGCAACATTGTAAAGAAAAATTTGAAATAATATTTTTTTTTTTTAATATAATATTTGATTGTAAAAAATATTGTAAAATAAATAATTTTAAGCAAAAATTGTACATAACTCATTGTAAATAATAATTTAACTTTAGCTACTGTAAACAATAGTTGTATAATATAAGGTTTTCCAATTAATAATGTAAAAGTCATATTCGTTATTATCATCGAATTGTTCCCAAGAATACGTGTATTAAAAGTGTAAAAATAAGACGTGTGTGTGTAAATATTATCTGCATAATATGTTTTAAAACTAAAGTAATATGTGCATGAAAACGCTTCCAATTTGCTGTATGCTGTCAGTAATTGGTTAACCAACTTAACAGTCCACAATTGACCAAAATAATCAACTTTCCTAGAATATGTTTTGCGTAGTGATGACGAACGCTGTTGAGAACAAAATAGATTCCCACTTGGTACCACAGGAAACACACACCACCCTGTGACATTACTAATTATATAGAACAAAATATATAAAGTTTCTATACGTGCAAAACAAAATAATGAAGAGATTAAAATGGAAACATCCACAGAACTAATTGGCAAACGAAAAAAGTTTACAGAACGCGTTCGGATGTGGTACAAACCGACCATTATACAAAAATCCTGCAGATATCGTCTTCACACCTGATTCGTTCTGCTTTTTGCTGATCTTCTCTGCGAGCTAAGATTCTCCCTTCCCTTGTCCATACGTATTTCCACTTGCTTTGAATCCCTGCCTGACGAGCGTGATAAAATAGCTGGCGGTTTGTCCGAGTTAGACGTTCGTTAACATAAACTCGGTGCGGCGGCCCAGTGATATCAAGGTCACCTGTACTCAAACCGCGGCGAACCCGAGCCGCGCGCAGTAGTGAGTCGCGCGTGGCGCGCCTTGCGAAACGCACGGATATACACCGCGGTCGCTGTGCAGTGGGGTCGGCAGAGATGGCGCCGTCAGAAGTCTCCACTCGATTACGGCGCGCAGATCCGACTCGCTCAGCATGAACTACGTCCCTCTCATCAATGACGACGCCAAGCTTTATAGCAAGGAACTTAACAAGGTGTATGACGCTCTCGTCCTTGCTTTCCGGTATTCCGGTCACCTCAATGTCGTTGAGCAGGAGTTCTTGATCGCGTTCGTTCAACTGGCATTTCAGTTCAGCTATGGTGCTTTCCAATGGATCCCTGTCCGGCTGTACTTTTTGCTCCAGTTTGTGTTCCAGGGCACCTACTCGCGCTTCTAAGTTATCCATCCGCTCATCAGAGGTCTTTAGGGAATCCTTTAGTTGAGCCATTTCCGTACGCAATTGATGGAACTCCTGATGCATCAAGCGAAACTCGGCACGCAGCTCCTCCGAAGAGGACATTTTGCTCTTTCAAAAGGGACAATTTACCGATATTTTTTTATATCTGTGATTACTCCTTGGAAGACTACTTCTAGAGCTTTGAAAGAAGACACAAAATAATTAACATCTCGATAAACAGCTTACAGAACCCGATGAATGAAACTATTAGGGACGTTTTTAACATGCAGGTCTTTTTACATAGTTCTCACATGCATAATTTCAATATGAATGATCAACTTTTATTTAAAAGAGTGTTCGTTCTTCTCCATAGGTACCTACTACGCTTTGGAATGGGCAACTAGCTTCATATTTCTGACTGACCGACTCCTTGACAATTCAAAAGTGCCTGTAAATGGTTTAATTGAAATAAATACTTTGAGTTTGAGTCTAAAATGTTCCTCTCACCGACATCAGGAAATAATAGTTAAAGAGTAATACATTGGATTTAATTCAAAGGTGTCTCGGTTCGATGGCCGGGCCGCGACTTGCCCGGGGCACCGCGCCTAGCTACAGATTTATGCGTTCGACTTGGAGCAACATAGTTCAGCTTTGTTTCTCTATAAGTTCAGAATTATTAAATAGGAAAATAGAGAGGGTATTAGTCGCCTTGGTATTAGTGAAGTAAGGCTTTACTTTTGCCTAGTAAATAGAATTTTCTACAAGAATTTCGTAGGTTACCGTATTTTTCCGCGCTGTAACGAGCTTTCATGTAACCAATTAAATAAACATGCATTGCAGTATATAACTGGTTACTAGTTTTCTCTGTTGTTCTTTGGAGACTTGCAGAATCAGCATGAAATTCCCCTGAAATTCATCTTTCAAAGATCTATATACCTCTTCCAAAGATGAATTTTCTGAAAACTAGAGCATGCCTCAGCTCCTTACGAATATAGTTTTTGTTGGTATTTAATTGTGCCTCTACCTTATCACGTTTTCACCTATGGTTCTTAAGGGTCCCCAAAAACACCAATTGCAAGGATTCCTGAAACTAGTGCTGGCAGAGCTATCTGTTCCAGCACCTGTCCAGTATCTGTTTCCAGTCAAGTCTCTGATCATGAAAACGATGGCTAAATCTCGGTCCATGTACCCTAGGTAACCAATGGTTCATGTTGATATCATCTTTATCATCCCCTGCCCTTATCTCAATTTATTTGGGATTGGTGCAACATGTCTTTTTCGTCCATAATTCTCTTGTGGCGGCATCTACCATCACCACATGCGAACTACGCATCAAAGACCTGACGTCACACAATATCCTGACGTCACACAAATCCTGCATCGCGTAATTAGAGTTTACCGCGCGATCGACATATATACAAGCTCCGGAATTCAACCATTGGGTAGTTGCCCGCCAGACACGACACCCGTCTAGTCGTCTGGTCGGAGCATCCTACCTTTTCTATAGAGGATGAGTGAACTTTACACCCTATTCCTCATACCTTTAAACTCTATTAGTCATCATCTCGGTAGTTCCTCCCTTTCTAACCATATCATCTTTCACACAGTTCATCCATCGTTTCTTTGGTCTCCTCCTACCTTTTTTGCCAATCTGATGAAATTCAACAGCTGAAGACAGTGTTATCTATATATATAAAAGAAAGTCGTGTTTGTTACAACACTTATAACTCGAGATCTGCTGGACCAATTTTCATGGTTTTTGATTCGTTGGATTTGTCTCCGCCCCGAATAGCAGAATACATCTTAAAAACAATGAAAGGGTAGGTAGGGTAGGTAGGGTAGGTAGGGTAGGTAGGGTAGGTAGGGTAGGTAGGGTAGGTAGGGTAGGTAGGGTAGGTAGGGTAGGTAGGGTAGGTAGGGTAGGTAGGGTAGGTAGGGTAGGTAGGGTAGGTAGGGTAGGTAGGGTAGGTAGGGTAGGTAGGGTAGGTAGGGTAGGTAGGGTAGGTAGGGTAGGTAGGGTAGGTAGGGTAGGTAGGGTAGGTAGGGTAGGTAGGGTAGGTAGGGTAGGTAGGGTAGGTAGGGTAGGTAGGGTAGGTAGGGTAGGTAGGGTAGGTAGGGTAGGTAGGGTAGGTAGGGTAGGTAGGGTAGGTAGGGTACGTAGGGTAGGTAGGGTACGTAGGGTAGGTAGGGTAGGTAGGGTACGTAGGGTAGGTAGGGTAGGTAGGGTAGGTAGGGTAGGTAGGGTAGGTAGGGTAGGTAGGGTAGGTAGGGTAGGTAGGGTAGGTAGGGTAGGTAGGGTAGGTAGGGTAGGTAGGGTAGGTAGGGTAGGTAGGGTAGGTAGGGTAGGTAGGGTAGGTAGGGTAGGTAGGGTAGGTAGGGTAGGTAGGGTAGGTAGGGTAGGTAGGGTAGGTAGGGTAGGTAGGGTAGGTAGGGTAGGTAGGGTAGGTAGGGTAGGTAGGGTAGGTAGGGTAGGTAGGGTAGGTAGGGTAGGTAGGGTAGGTAGGGTAGGTAGGGTAGGTAGGGTAGGTAGGGTAGGTAGGGTAGGTAGGGTAGGTAGGGTAGGTAGGGTAGGTAGGGTAGGTAGGGTAGGTAGGGTAGGTAGGGTAGGTAGGGTAGGTAGGGTAGGTAGGGTAGGCAGGTAGGTGCACCGTAGATAAGTACTTAGTGCTACTCGAGCGAAGCCGGGGCGGGCAGCTAGTATTTAATAAAAATAAAAATATGTTTTATTAAGTTTAAAATATAATAACTCTAAAGACTTGATTCGTACCTCCAACATTTCTCAGCTCATTCGTACTTCGTCAGATAGTGAGTTCATAGCACTGGATTATAATTTACAACAACGCATGCGCGACCCTTCGCCTCGGTTGATCCATCGCGGCTATTGTAGTTATTGTCTAGCGTTGCACAGATTACCTGGCCGATTCTGTTATTCACGATGTAATGTAACTTGGTGGTGATATGTTTTTTTGTGAATTGTTTTGCTAAGTATGAATTGGTGAATTGCATACTAAAGCTACGGTTTCCTAGAAGAGCGGTAGCCGCCAAATATGATACAGGGGTTTGACTTTACGGTGTCAAAAAACGCTCTTTAGGAAAAGACACCAACTTACTTTCATACATAACGTTTCAGTGACGTCATTCAAAGGTTATTTGCGGACGTTTTATGGTGGCCACCGCAGTCTTAGGAAACTCCAGCTTTATTTTTATTTAATTAACAAGTAACAATCAATCTGCCTAACCTTTTCTCAACTATGTTGGAGTCGGCTTCCAGTCTAACCGGATGTAGCTGAATACCAGTATTTTACATGGAGAGACTGCCTATCTGACCTCCACAACCCAGTAACCGGATAATCCGATACCCCTTGGTAAGACTGGTTGTCAGACTTTCGGGATCCACGAATGACAGCCGGGACCAACGGCTTAACCTGCTTTCCGAGGCACGGAGGAGTCTCGGTATGTTAAGATGGTCACCCATCCACAGACCGACCCCGGCAAGCGTAGCTTAACCTGATGGATCGAACCGTGCGACTGTTATTACTTAGCCATGAGCTCCTCTATTAACAAGTAACAATGGACTCAATATGTTAGTAACAATATTTCTTAACAACTATGTTATAAAACTTAACCTGACACTGCCGTTAGTTATAAGAATCCTTGCTACAACCTCAGCATCGATGTGGAAATCTTGCAGCAGAGATTCACACACAAGCAGTCCAGTCTGCTTGCGACACACTGCATAATGGCCATATTTGAAAAAAATATTACTTAGGTACTGATTTACATTTGCGACCGCCATCTTGAAAATTTAATTAACCCTTTTCATTTCCGCGTTAAACCAAGCGTTGGACTATGGATGTGTCTTGGATTTTTTTTATAAACGTGATAGTACTGTATAATCTGCTCCAAAACCCAACTTTCCCGCACCGACTGTTTATCCTTTCATACAACAGCGCTCATAAATTTGTTTATTATTATTATGTCACCTTTCTTTCCTCATATAGAAATTATTACGCCCATAATTTCAACGTAACTCAGCACATACGTTTTATTACGAGGGAAATATCTTTATTAAGTCCATAGCATTTGTCTCTTGTGATACCTTATCGCTTGCCCTCGCTTCCTTCGTATAAGACATAATCTCATAAAACTCTCGTTTTACGACCCTACCTATAACGTATGCGTTTCATTACCGCTTTCCTTCTACACCCGTTTATGCCCGTGTGTTAAAATATAGCAATGTATGGCGTGTAAGTAATTTCGAATGGGTTAATATAGTATGGGAGTAGGGGAACTTTATTAACTCTAGTCACACTGTTTTAAGTTAACGCGTTGTTATGGCTATACCTTTTAATGTGACTTTTCTTGTTATAAAAGGATTATTTTGTGGTCTTATCAAATAATATTAATCGTAGTCGGTGTCTTTTAGGTGAAAGACTTAGTTGTTCATTTTATTACTGCAGTATAATATGGAATGATTAAGGTTAGATAGTTAACGTTGATAGCCGCGTATTACTGTTGGTTGTTATAAGGTTTTCTTCTTCCTCAAGACTGTTTTGTTAAAAGTTACTTAAGGCGAAAGCGTCAAGGTAGCCCGCGAAATTCAAGCTTTCTTACGTTTTTTGCAATTTGCAGGTCAGTATCATGTTCTATGTTGATCTAAATATGATTCGCTGCCGTATCAAATGTTTAATTATAGAATTATAATCATAAAAATGATCAATAAAACTCTCTTAGTTCATGTAATCCCATTGAATGACTATTTCATGAAATCATGACATTTGACAATTATGCTAACTTATGGAGTTGTATTGCTGATTGTAATGATTATAATGATGTAAAGCCATATTTGTTACGGTCGCGAATCATATTTTAATCAACATACAACCTGACACTGACCTGCAAAATGGACAAAAACTCAAGAAAATTTGAATCTCGAGGGCTACCTTAGCGCATCCCCCTTAAGTTTTAATTTCGATATCCTCCTGTTACTCACACTCAATAACAAGATTTTTATAAACAGCTATAGTCTAACTGTCAAATTTCCTAGCATTCTCTGAAAAAAGTACTATACGCGCTTTGGCCACAACCAGGTATTGATGGACGATCGTGAAAGTATGGGCTGAAGCGAACCCGAGGCACACATACGTGAGTCCCGGCTGTTAATTTACATTGATTGGAAAGTGTATTATATGCTTTATCTAATAATTTACTTGTGGCAGGGGCTGACTATTCTTGCTTATGGAAAAACATTTCCACAAGCGTGTGAAAATAGCTTATTTATAATTTTGATTTGTGAATTGAGGTAATCAATTGATTTCGAACTATACTCGGAATTTTAATTCGATTCCAGATTTGACAATTTCAGTGTTGCAACGTTATGACAAGTACTAAATAGTGACGTTGCGAAATTATTCGATATGGAAATGGAATATTTCCAGATCGATTCTTCTCGTTTATAATTTTACTCTCGTAAACTAAGTATATCAGGAAATTAAATATTTCTGAACCGATAATTTAGTTTTGACGATTAATTAACGATCTGAGACTTTTCTTTTATAATTGTGTGTGAAATAAATAAAAAAATGTGATCATGAAGGAACATGACAAATAAAACAGATAGATGTATTATGGTAATAATTTATTTTATAAATTGTCGCCGTCATCGCTATCGCTATCGCTGTCACACACTGATGGCACACACACTGATTGTTTATCGATTTTTGTGTTCATCACTACACTATTATATGTGGTATCATTATTTCACAAAATGACAGTAGCTAATGTCAAATCTGGAATCGAATTAAAATTCCGAGTATAGTTCTAATTATATTAGCCTCGATACTAATGAAGCCAATTCCTAAAGCCCCAAACATTTCTGTCGTTTATTGAATTACCTGATATCAGCAATATCCACTTAATATTACTATAAATCCTCTCAAACTAATCACCTGAATTCAGCAAAAGTTAGCCAATAGACTAAATCTCGAAATACGTACTTACCTCTCTGTTATTTTCAATGTTCAGAATGTAGGCAACTCCGACACAGCCAAATTACATGTCCGAAAAAATAAAATAAAGCCGTCCATCGTACTCTATTTTCAACTTTATTTAAATTATGCTAAGACATACATTTAAATGGGTGCACTACTTTTATTCAGATCCTAGTTTATAGTGGTTGGAGCATAACGATTCGATTTTAAAAGCCGAGTGACTCTTCAAACTTACCGATTATTCCATTCGAATCGATAATCGATTTCAATGCGTTGTTTTAAGGCTGTTCTGTTGTATGTTGAGATGACTAGGTTTTGTTGTGTTTACTGCGGTGTGTATTTATTAGACAGAATTTTTATTACTAATGTCTCTTATTATAGGTATCTAGTTTTAAAATGTTTTCTCGCTGCATTCATTTGAATAGGTCAGAAGCTACACAATACAATAGGTGTAACAGTGCAAGTAGAGTTGAAGTGAACTCAGAAAGTGCATCATTTCCCACTTGAAGAGGCATTTGAACCTTTCTTCCACTTGTCACATTTCATTCCTATAAATTGTGTACAATTCGGTATAGAAATAGAATAGAAGAGCCACTTTCCATCAAAACGATTTCAATATAGCACAAAACTCTAAAACATATTTAAATAAATCAAGACTTATTTGATCTTCGGCGCGGACTCATAAAGCTGTAAATAGCCGAGCGACCGTATGAACGAGTTGAATGGAATGCGAACGAGTGAATGAAAGAGCTCTGAACACACGGCCATTAGTCAACTACAGCCAACCATTATCCTAATGGGATCTCTAACCGCCCGGCCGTTTGATGAGATAATACAGTCACTGATACATTTGAACATTTAAAATCGTGTGTTTGAACAAATCTGATCGCTGTTAATTTGACTTTCATGATAATCTGTATGAAATTGCTCTGCCAATATTATTGATGGCCGGTTTGATTATATCATTCGTCGTTCCACCTGATATTTATTTTCGCGTCCTTTCAGCTTGCTCTCCCCTTGATAATGCATTGAAGATCGCACGTGTGCATATTTTCATGCTAATTTATGACATGATTGGAATACATGGGATGTATTTTTTAAAGATAATTTAGCATGGCTCGTGATGATGTGAGGTTTGCAAGAAATTTTACCTTCTGCTCAATTTTAGATGTCACTTAAAATGAGGTTTAGTAAAGTGTAAAAGGTTAAAACATAAATCATACCAGAGATTAAAAATACTCTAAAAAATTACGAAAGGCACAAAAAGTGTGAAAAAAAAACATTACAAAAACGAAAGGTATTCCCAAAACATTCGCAACAAAACATCATTCACTCGTTCAACATATGTTCAGAATGAGACGGTCCCGTTGCCGACTACAATCAGATAGACAGCTCATTCGAATAATCGATTCAAGCGCCCGATTCCCGTCACTATACAAACGGACAGTGTTGTCGTTGCCTGTTGTCCGTTGCGAATTCGAAATTTGAATTTGAAAAGAATTTGAATGCAACGGTTTCAATTGGACGGAGTATGTTCGATCATATAATGATGTGACGTAGTTAGAGTGACGTGCTCTAGTTATAAAGTATACTTGTCTGTACGGCTCTGTTGGAGCTAGTGGAGTAATGCCAACGTAAAGTGCATTGGTAGGGTTGAGGCATAGACCAATTTATTCTTCATATTTATTTTCTATTGTACCTACTTTAGTGTGACTCTCACACAATTTTTTAAATTTATAAGCCATTGAGGCGCTAATGAGTTGTCTAGTAACTGTGACGTATTAATAAAATTAAAGTTATAAGTATTTTAATGGATTAAAAATATTATGATTGACGTATAAAACGTGTACGTGTACGTGTTTGTACAAATTTACTTACAGAAATAAAATCATTTATCATTTATGACAGCGATTAAAAGAAGAACAAAATATGATATTATAACAAAAAACCTAATCTGCGTTCGCAATTCATTTGCCAAATATGTAAACAAACACAAGTTTTAGGAAAAACAACTGTGATGCCTACACATAAGGTTCACTTTGCGCTACAACTTCATATTTTTTATGACTTTTTCAACAGTTCTAGTCAGTCTAAAATCAAATTTATTTGCACTTACACAAAGTTGATGTTTGTCTAAATGGAAAACTCGTGTTTGTTTACATATTTGGCAAATACATTGCGAACACAGATTAGGGAAAAACATGCTAGCTGCACATTTCACAATACGTACAACATTATTTCTACATGAACATAGTATAAGTAACAACAAACAAATGGCTTCTCAAACACGATATACATACATATGTATATTGTGTTTGACTTACATAAGTACGACATCACTATAAACCCTACGTTAGCTAAGCGCTTACCACTCATTCTCTATATAGGTTAAGAAGGAGTACCAGAGCTTACAGTATGAAAACGCATAAAAGCAACGTTGGTAGGCCGTCACGCGAGCCCGGCACGCGAATCAAGTGCCGGTTTGGTATGACGAATATTTTATAGCTGGAAAAATAAATGTTTTGTAAACGTAGAATAATTATTATGATTAAATGTTTAAGTAACGCGCCATGTTCATGTTTTATTTAAATCAAATAACATCAATGTTCAATTCCAAGATCTATTTTCTTCAAGATATACTAAAGAATAAAAAAAAATATACCAGCCAGCCAAAAAAATATCGCCTAGCATCGTAAAGGCTAATTTACTTAGCTAGGTTAAGGTAAATAATTTTATAAATAAACATTTGATACGGCCGCGAATCATAATCAACATAGAACATGATACTGACCTGCAAATTGCAAAAATCGTAAGAAAATTTGAATTTCGCGGGCTGCCTTGACGCTTTCGCTTTAAGAACTTGTAACTACTGCCATGAAATTTTCATCTAGATGTTATTAAAATTAAGGGCCTTGCTTAAAAAAGATTGTAGCTAACATCGTAAAGGGATAATCTACATAATATCGCTTGCGGAGAATGTTGTTTTAAATTTTGTCACTACCAACAAGATTAGGTACTACTGCCATTTTATGTGCTAATGATTGTATCCAAAACCGGTGACAATATACGCTTCAGTTTGTAAAGAAGTCAACTTTATCTCAATAATACTAACACAAATTCGATCACAAGAAACGCCGCAAATCGTTAAACTGTTTCTCCGAGCAAAAGTAAATTATACGCAATTTTAAAACGAACATTTTAACGAACCGATAAATAAAATGAAAAAGGAATTACGGGTTTTTTTATTCGGCCTAACGAGGCAGGGACTGCGGAGCTCGCAGACATAATGAAAGCCTGGCACATTATTTTCTATGCAATTATAAACTACACACGAGATAGCACGTTTTAACGCTTATAATTACATTTTTAATTAATTCATAGACGTTGATATGAAACTATTTCTTCGGGAATGTGACTTTGATTTTTAATTAATTGCTACGGTAAGATATTTGTAAAGAGTTAAGTACGAATAAATGTGTTAGCATAACATTATAATTAAGTTGAAAAGTCTCGAAGATAGTATGTTAAAGGCATTAAATAAAATTTAAACAAATCGTTTTAAGTCATTTATACATATCTATTTAATTCTTTGTAAGCTTATAAAATAACTGGCAGACAGTGGCTATTTACAGTATTTGCAAAATCAGCCTATAATCTTCCCACTGCTGGGACACAGCCCTCCTCTCGGTGAGAGGTGAAGAGTGGGCCGTCATCCACCACGCGGGCCCCGTGCTGGTTGGCAGATGTCACTTAACTTCGAATTTTTGGTTCTAGGACATGCCGGTTTCCTCACGATGTTTTCCTTCACCGTTTTGAGAGCAGTCTTGATGAAATAATTTACAGTATTTACACGAACAAATTAATGTTCATGTGCTACAAACTCTGAACTTATCTACAACTATTTGCTAGATGCATCTTTTGTACACCCGGTACAAAATATAGATGGTTCCAAGAAACAATGTTGCCGATTCTCTTGTAGTTACACCGAACTAAACTAACTAAACTATCACTAAAATTCCTTACTTTTGGTTATGAGAATCTTAGAGCTATTCTGCAAATAAAATTCTCTAAAACAAAAATATTTTTTTTGGGATTAAAAATTGTCAGGTTTAGTCTGGTTTGGATTTATACAATCAAAATTTTTGGTGAAAAACGTCAAATTCAGAATAGCAAAATTGCCATTTTCACTAAACTAAAAGCTCTGTACTATCTTAGTGCTGTCAAACTTAAATATAGTTAAGTTGTGTCACTTTAGTCTATTTCAGGATGGGAAATCGTCGTTTGACAGGAATATTATTTAGGGTTTTTAGTCTAGTTTAGAGGCATTTGTGACAAGAGAATCAGCACCACTATCCTGCATATGATCGTTAGCACCATAATTCTCTTTATTTTCGTATGTTTAGTGACTAACCTGGTGTCAGAGTTTTAAAGCCGGCCATGGGCCTCTGACTTGGCTTCACATGCCGTCGAGAAATATCTCTCAGGCAATCAAAATATCTCTCGATGTTTTCCTTCACCGTTTTTGAAGCAAGTGATAATTATACAATACGCACATGAATCCGAAAAGTCAGAGGTGAGAGTCTTGAGTTCGAACTCGAGACCTATGACTTGGCAGTCTGACGGTCACACCACTAGGCTATTACTGCTATGTTGTTAGCACATGCTTATTGCAATTAAATGAAATTTGAATTCCTTCACAGTGGCTGAATTGCGGCCTCCACCGGCAATATTCTGGTTTAAAAAGACTTCTTTGTTCTGTACCTTTGATTGGAATATGGTGATACCTTTTGCAAATAGTGTGCAAATTGATGAGTATCATGCAGAGCACAGTCCAGACTAAATGCGAACTTCATTTGATTCTCGGCTCGAATGGCAGGGTCGCCATAAAAGGAGGGGATTTAAAGACAATAAAACATCTCGAATGCTGGTTAGAAACTGCGTATATTTGGCCCATTCAATGACAATATAAACACACACACCCTTACTGTAACATGTTTACATACAATGCTTTTTTTTTTTCGTCCCATATTTGAAGTTCTTGGCCTGCATCTCACCTGATGGAAAGTGATGATCAGGCCGAAGGTGGAAGCGAGCTTCACCCGGAACCTTCAACCATAGAAGAACTATCTTACCTCTACCTGCCAAAACAACAACATTAACATTGTTGTTATGGCGACAGATTTAGATAAGAAGGTGGCGCCTAGCTAGTAGGCGGACTTAGAACAAACCCTACCACTTTTGCCCCCACTGGGAATCGAACCCGGGACTTCTGGGTCTGAGACACGTGTTCCATCCACAGAGGCGGTTGAACTACACCACAATATCCGCTGTTTTTGCAGTACGAAAGAAACATTCAAAGTTATTTCGAAGATTTGATGTGATAATATTCCAGGAAAAACGTTTAATGGGCTTTGAACAATGCTCGTGGTGCCAAAATTATCGCCAATGGCGAATAACTTTGATGTGCCATAATTTTCCGCTCAATATCACATGCAAATTCGTAACATCAAATCGAATGAAGACGAGTTTAAATGCTTTAAAAAATCCCTTTCTTATACCCCCGAGCCACGAGTAACAGGTGAACACCGTAACGGCGCAAACGCATCAGCTGTCTCTCCAATATGGCGGAAGAGGTAATGATAGGATGTTATACGAAATACGTTAACGAGTTAAGGGCTGTTATTTTTATTTCTAGTGTACTATCTATTAATAGCTCAGCAACAATATTATTAAGTTTAAGCTCGTGGGTAAGTAATAACAGCCGTAAGTGTCGATCCGTCTGGTTAAGCTACGTTTGCCGGGGTTGGTTCGTGGATGGGTGACCATCTTTACATACCGAGACTCCTCCGTGCCTCGGAAAGCACGTTAAGCCATTGGTCCCGGCTGTCATTCGTGGATCTTTGACAGTCGTTACGTCAGAAGCCCGAGATCTGAAAAACAGTCTTACCAAGGGGTATCGTATTACCCAGTTACTGGATTGTGGAGGTCAGATAGGCAGTCACACCATGTGAAATACAGGTATTCAGCTGCATCCGGTTAGACAAGATATACCTATGTATATCATTGGTACCAATCTTTATGGTGATAACATCTAAGTTCCAGTTAAGATTTAAGAACCGGAGTTACCAACATAGCTTGCAGAGTAAGCAAACTGAAGTGGCAGTGGACTGGCCATGTTTGTCGAAGGACCGATGGCCGGTGGAGCAGACGAGTACTGGAGTGGAGACCGCGTGTCGGCTAGCGTAGTGTGGAATGCCCCCCAGCCAGATGGACCGACGACCTTAAGAAGGTGGCTGGGACAGACTGGATGCGGAAGGCGGAGGATAGGGTGTTGTGGCAAAGCCTGGGAGAGATCTATGCCCACCAGTGGACTGCGGTAGGCTGACTTGATTGATTGATTGATCTAAGTTCTAAACTAAATTAATTTTTTTGAAAAATTTCTTCAAAATGTTATTCATGTTGAAATTGTTTGTCTGTACCTATAACGTGCGCTATATCTAATGTATGTGTCAATTTGTGGTTGAAATAAATTATGTCGCCGCCGACTATTTCTGTTTTGTGCTCGTTATTGTATTTAAATCTATTCTGTTTCATTTTCTTATTTTTTACTCGAGTTTATCATCTTTTTTTTATGCACGTGTTTCTGTGACAAATAAACTTATTTTTCTATCTTTTTTTTACATATACAGGGTGGCAGGGACATCGACGCGAAAACTGATACCATGGATTCAGTACATGATTCTGAACACCCTTTTTTTTTTTTTTTTGGATTGGAAATTATCAAATAACTTCTCCCGCTCTGGGTGGAGCGGGAGGGCGTGTCAGACTTTTACTGACTAAAACCCACCCGTGTTCCTTCCGTTGCCTGTGTGCCGAGGTCGCGATATCCCTTTCAGACAAACCCGCAACCCCGGCAGGCATTGGCCCTTCCGGACCCCGTCAGTTAGTGCTGTCATCTCTTTGAGGCGCGCGTGGAACACAACGCGCCGTCGACCCGGGCCTGGTCCCTATCGGACGGCGAGCTACCCATTGCTCACCGTCCGCAAGCCCGCGCCTACGGTGGCCGGAAGTCGGCTCGCGACTCCCGACGCCCGGGGCGTCTCCTGCGGCGACTAGGGGTGCGAGGGGGCGCATTTTGCCTCTCCCTCGCGCGCTCCGCCTCCTCCTTCGCGAGCATTACTGCTTCGCAGAAGGAGGTGACGGCCTCCCATGCACTCTCGCTCCGGACCATGGCCTGAACCAGGGCCGGACGCGAGAGATCGCCGCCGCCGATCGCCTCCGTGAGGACACGGCGGTGCTCCGCCCAAGCTGGGCAGACCTCCACCGTATGCTCCACCGTGTCCTCCGGGCGATCCACACAGTGGTGACACCCGGGCGTTTCCTCCCGCTTTATCCTGAACAGGAACCTCCCGAAACAACCATGTCCGGTGAGGACCTGTGTCAGGCGGACCTGTGTCTGAACACCCTTGCGTTGAAATTTTTCGTCGGTAAAAATAAAAATCAGCCGCTCCATACATTTTGACCGCGTAGGTGTAGGCACTTTTCTATGAAATAGCAGTTTTTTTTTAAGAACCGACGAAAAATTTCAACGCAGGGGTTTCAGAATCATGTACTGAATCCATGGTAACAGTTTTCGCGTCGATCTCCCTGCCACCCCCTGTATATTTATTTAATGCCTTAATGAACCGCTGATACACTTAATAAATAATTTATTTAACTACAAAATATTTATCAAATCGTAATTACGTTTCAGTTACAAAGGAGGTCACACATAAGTATACAGTGAAAGCGGTGCCCAGTACAAATTACAGTGGCGGCCACACATATCGACAAGCTATCTCAATCTTACAGAAGTGTATTGCGACGACAAATTATATGGTTTGATTTGAACCTGTGTTATTTTGGGTCAGGAAACAAGGATTTGATGTTTTTTGATTTGATCGTTATCAGAGTAATCAGGCAATTCTATAAATTAGAAGTATTGATTTAAGTGATATAAAAAAACTAGTTTTCTTTGCAATTAATCAGCTTTCACGCTAAAACGGCTGAACGGATTTGGATGAATTTTGACACATGGCTAGACCATGACCTGAGTTAGGATATAGACTATTTTTGATCTTGGATTGCAAACAAAGTCGCGGGCAAAATAGTATAAATGACTCCCACATAGTTTACTATTAATTACATTACAACACCTTCTATTATTCCAAAAAGAATATCACACTCACTCTCACAATACATTTATACCCATCATTAAACTCCTAACACGAATGATTGACCGAATATTTCCGCTCAGCTACCTTCATTCAACACGGAGGAGCTTAGGGAAACGTTCATCAATCATACTGGCCACACTCTGGCGTGATTAGGTAATGAATAACTTTAGGTTATCATTAAAATTTATTGCTAAACACCCTAACTGCAATTAAGGATTAATTATGATGGGAAAGATGGAGAAAGTATTTATGTACTGGATGGAAATTAAGTTTATGTAATCGTAGAATTTTATTTATAAAAAGGTTGACGATGTGGGTAAATTGGCAGTAGAATAAACAGGGTCAATTTAAATTAGCTAGCGAAACTCCGCAGACGTGATATCTAAAAATCATAAAAAAAGAGATTTTCTCAACTCATACTTCAAGTAACTAACTGTTATAATGGCACATCACTATTAGTATAGTCGCCTACCTATTCCCGCGCCATTAGCTGTCAATTGTCAAATCAACGTATCTCGTGTGCTCACTACCAAATTTATTGTCGTCTCATAATTATGTTTTTGGGCCAATATAGTTATATTAAAACGCAATACTTATTGTTCTTACTGTCGCCGTAATTACCCGATCCAACAATTGGTAGCAGAGCGTGGTTGGCGAGAAGAAATTATAATGAGTGCAGCGTCGGCGTACCATCGCATTGAGGCGCTAACAAAAGAAAATTACGATACGTGGTGCCTCCAGGCTCAAGCAGTGCTTATTAAAAATGGACTATGGAGCTACGTAAGTGGCGAAATAACTGCGCCTGAAAGTGACGACAAAGCGAAACAAGAATTTAACCAAAAAGATTTGCTGGCACGTTCCGAACTATTGTTACTCATTTCGCCGTCGGAACTTAAACAGATAAAGGGATGCAAAACATCATACGAGCTATGGCACACATTAAAAGGTATATACCAGAGCACAGGTCCAGCCAGAAAGGCAACATTGTTAAAGCAGCTCATACTGAAAAAACAAGATACTGGCGATGTTCGTGAACACTTAAACAACTTCATGGACATTGTTGATAAGCTAGCTGACATGGACATAGACCTGCATCCTGACCTTCTAAGCATTATGATGTTATATAGCTTACCTGCTTCATATGAAAATTTCCGCATAGCAGTCGAGGCAAGGGACAAGCTACCTAAACCCGAAGAGCTAAAAATCAAAATAGTAGAGGAAAGCGAAGCTAGAAAAAGCAAAGAAACACAAAGAGAACATAATGAAGGTGCATTTTATGCCAAGAAGAAGGGAAAATATTGCCACAAGTGTAAGAAGAAAGGACATACAAATGAAGAGTGTTGGAGTAATAAAAATAAAAATCAACCCTTCAAGAAAAGAGAAGAGAAGAATTTCAGCATAACACCTACATGTTTATCTATCACCTCTGCAAATACCTGGTGTCTGGACAGCGGCTGTACTTCTCATATGTGTGCGCAAGAAGACATATTTGAAAATATTGCCTCGGAAACCGGATCTTTGAGGTTAGCATCGGAAAGCCACACAACAAAAATAGAGGGAATGGGAAAAGTACGTCTTAACATAAATAATGATACTTATAACCTCCATGATACTCTGTATGTACCTACCTTAGCAACCAACTTGCTGTCAGTTGCAAAAATCACTGAAAAAGGTAACAGTGTTTTATTTACTAAAGATAAAGCATACATTAAAGACAAGCATGGTGAAATAACTTTAACAGCTGTAAAGGAAAATGGCTTGTACTACACAAAAGGAGAAAAAGCAAATATGGCAAGCAAGCAAAGTTCAAGCAATATTGAAATGTGGCATCGAAGACTCGGTCACTTAAATGAAAATGACCTGAAGTTAGCTGCAAATAAAAATCTAATAAAGGGCCTAGAACTTAAAGGCGAGTCTTTACCTGCATGTGAAGTGTGCATAAAGGGAAAAATGACAAGGCTGCCATTTGCTTCTGTGAAAGGACCACAGTCTACACAACCATTACAAATGATCCACAGTGATGTGTGCGGGCCAATTAATACTGAAACTCTGGCTGGAGCAAAGTACTTTGTAACATTCTTGGATGACTATACAAAGTACTGTTGCATATACTTCATCTCACACAAGAATGAAGTATTTGAGAAGTTTAAAGAATACAAGAGCAAGGTAGAGAAATTCCATAATAAAGAAATAAAAAGTCTACAGTCAGATAATGGAACTGAATACTCCAACAGAGAATTTGATGAATACCTCAGGCATAATGGAATCAGGAGGAGATTTACAGCGCCGTACACACCGCAGCAGAACGGTCAAAGCGAGCGCAAAAATAGATCGCTGCTTGACAAAGCCCGCTGCTTAATGATTGAAGGAAACATACCTCAAAAATTGTGGGCTGAAGCAGTGTACACAGCGAATTACCTCATCAATCGAAGCCCAGCAAAAGCTCTGAAAGGATGTACACCTTACGAGAAATGGACTGGACGTATTCCATCTGGAAATCATCTGAAGGTATTTGGAAGTAAAGCGTTTGTACTGGATAAACACAGGAAAGGTAAATTCACACCAAAATCTACCGAAGGGGTTTTTATGGGTTATGCGCAGAATGCGAAAGGTTTTCGCATCTACATTCCTGAAAAAGAAAATGTAATCATTAGCAGAGACGTGAAAGTCATTGACAAGATGTTTTACATAAACAACAGCAACCATGATGAAGATTATGAAGATCTCTTTGACAAACAGGAACATCTGCAACCTGAAAAAGAAAAGAAGAGTAATAAGAACGTACAAAAGAACAAAAATGGAGAACAAAGAAAGAAGAAAGAACACTTACCTGTAATAGAGGTCGAATCCACTCCAAAATCTACTAACAAACCAGTAGAAACAGCTCCTGAAGCCCCAGTAGAACAATCTGAACATCATGAAGAAGAAACAACTCTTCATGATGATGAACCTGAAATTAGAGAAAGTATATGTCAAGAGGATGTTAACATCGGAAGCTCTGAAAATGTAAGACCACGTAGGGAAATAAAGACTCCTACCTGGCTCCAAGATTATGTGCTAAACCAAGAATCCTCTTCTGATGAATATCATGAACCATCAGATGAAACAGATATAAATGAACTGACTTACCTATGTGAAGCAAACTCTAGTTATGGAATAAACTCAGATTGGCATGAGGCCATCAAAGCAGAGATAAAGGCACATATAAAGAATGAAACCTGGAAAATTGTAAAAAAGGAAAAAGGTATGAAGGTAATAGATAACAAGATGGTCCTGAAAAAGAAACAAAATCCTGAAAATAAAGAAACAAAGAAAGCCAGACTAGTAGCTAGAGGATTTGGACAACGTCCCGGAATAGATTTCAACGAGACATTTGCACCTGTAACAAAATTAAGCAGCATTAGATCTGTGATAGGACTAGCAATAGAAGAGAACTTAGAACTAAACCAAATGGATGTTACTACAGCATACCTAAATGGTGAAATACAAGAGAACATCTTCATGAAACTACCGGAGTATGTAGAACAGTATGTTGCAGAGATAATGGTAGAGGCATGTGATGAAGATGATTTCACTTTATACAACAAGGCAAAGACGATGCTAGAAGATATAAAGAGCATAGAAGAAGAAAAGGTATGTCACCTCACAAAGGCTCTCTACGGTTTAAAACAAGCGGGAAGGCAGTGGTATACTAAATTAGATACAGAGCTGAAGAACCTTGGATTCGAAGCATCAAAGGCTGATCCGTGCGTATACATAATGGCGAAAGGAGGAGAAAAGGTAATTATAACCATATATGTAGATGACCTCCTTATAGCCTATTCCTGCCCGAGAAAACTTGCTGAAATTAAGAAGATATTAAATGAAAAATTTAAAATGAAAGACCTGGGAAAGCCGAAACGCCTCATAGGAATAGATATAACATATGGAGAAAAAGAAATTAAACTGACACAGAAGAACTTTATTCAAGAAATACTAAAGAAATTTAAGATGGAAGAATGCAATCCTACTACTACACCAATGGAAGTCAACCTGAACCTAGAACCTAATAAAAATGAAAGCGAGGAGAACTTACCTTATAGAAACTTGATCGGAACGCTGATGTACCTATCAGTAGCTACCAGACCCGACATATCGTACGCCGTGAACTACTTATCCAGATTCAACGACTGTTCTGGGAAGGATCATTTCAAGTCGGCAAAGCGAGTCGTACGCTATTTAAAGGGTACAATGGACATTGGACTAACATACACAAAAGCACAGAAACCGTTAGAAGGCATGGCTGATGCTGATTGGGGTGCCTGCAAAATAGACCGAAAGTCATGTTCAGGGTACAGTTTCAAGTATGCTGGAGCAGCCATCAGCTGGGCGTCGAAGAAGCAGAGAAGCGTAGCCCTGTCCACAGCAGAGGCTGAGTATGTTTCACTCACTGAGGCCGCCAAAGAAGCCGTGCACCTCAGGTCATTATTCAGAGATCTAGGCGTAAACGTGGGGCAGATAACAATCTGGAATGATAACCAGGCCGCCCTAAAACTGAGTCAGAATCCCATAGTGTCTCCAAAATCCAAACACATAGACCTGAAACTACACTATATCAGAGACTGCGTCAAGGAAGGAGTACTGAAGGTCATGTACATGCCCACTGAAGAGATGGAAGCGGATATTTTGACTAAGGCACTCCCAGGACCTAGACTATCCACTCTAAGGAACAAGCTGGGACTCCTGCAATAGTGTTGTGAGGAGGAGTGTTATAATGGCACATCACTATTAGTATAGTCGCCTACCTATTCCCGCGCCATTAGCTGTCAATTGTCAAATCAACGTATCTCGTGTGCTCACTACCAAATTTATTGTCGTCTCATAATTATGTTTTTGGGCCAATATAGTTATATTAAAACGCAATACTTATTGTTCTTACTGTCGCCGTAATTACCCGATCCAACACTAACTACACTACTAGCGATTTATGACTCCAGATTTTTTTAAATGAAATCTTTTTTTTATCGTGTTTAGATATCGATACCCATCACGGCTGCGGAGTTTGGCTAGCTAATTTAATTTGACCCTGTTGAATCTAAAGGTTTGCTACAACTGAGAAATCAGAATGTAGGTATAACAAAGCTCTAAGAGAAAACAGTCTTTCGCAGAATTGGTTTGAAAATGTTCTATCAGAAATATGGCACTTAATAAAAAAGGCAAAAAAGAAATCCGTATGAAAATGTGTAGTTCGTTTATATCAATTCTAGGAACAGAAGTCCTAAGAATACCTTTAAAGGTACCATTCCGTACCCGACCGCCGCGCAGGTGGTAACTGCAGGCGACTTGTCGCAGCGGTTTGTCGCTGCAGTCATGATTCCGAACCCGACCTCAGGCGGCAGCAGCCCGTATTCCAGTCGGTAGCTGAAGATAGAAAAACATGTTATCGCACGAGCGTTGGCGGCACTACTGGTCTGCAAGTCGGGCTACACGTGTCCTCTGTCGCTTACCCGTAGTTGGAAACCACGCGTCGCTAGCTACGGAAGGTACTTCATACGAACCGGTCGTGTCGCGCGACACGTCGCCTGCAGTTGCCTCCTGCAGTCGGCTACGGAATGGTACCTTTAACCTCGAACTAAGCAATTGATAGTATTATCCAATGTGTACCTACTTTTAGACCCCATCATGAGCTTGTTACCTATCACACTTGACCAATTAACCCCACTTAGATGCATTAACATCTCATGTTAAAATATCGCAATTAGTAAAGACAAGTTACAAGTCATCGGCTGTGCTAATAACCTCTTCAATCAATTGACTGCATGCACTTAAATGTTCACGCTAGCTTATGTCATCCCAGTTATATAGGCTTTACACGGCTCAAATTTCTAGTAGATTTTAACTTCGCAAAAGCTGCAGAGGACTGTAATCGACCGTGCCTTATTAGGCTCAACTCACACTGAAATGGCAGCGGCCGGCAGCGACACGACGAGCAGTTTTAATGACAAGGCATTATAATCTTTATGTGCAATATCAAAAGATATAGATACGCTTGATAGAATAGAAAGCGCCGCGCGGGGCCTCGCGGCGGCTCGTGTAGTCTGCGTGCGGAGGCGAGCCGCATGCGGTAGAAAATTGCTCTACGCATGAAGGAGTAAGAACGACTATTCTGCTCAGAATTTATAACCAAAATTAACTATGGCCATATTTGTCGAAGGACCGATGGCCGGTGCAGCAGACGAGTTCTGAAGTGGAGGCCGCGTAACGGCAAGCGTAGTGTGAGTCGCCTCCCAGCTAGATGGACCGATGATCATAAAAAGGCGGCTGGGATAGACTGAATACGGAGGACAGGGTGTTGTGGCGCAGTCTGGGAGAGGCCTATGTCCAGCAGTGGACTGCGATATGCTGAGTTGATTAATTGATTGAATGAACTAATAGAGCAAGAATCTACTTTGTAATTATGTTGTGTCGTACGGTGAAAACTGACCCATGTAAATGCTCATTAAACGTACGCCTTGTAAGCATCTGGAAAAAGTTTTGTAATGGCGAAGACACAATTAGCAGCATCAATCTGCATCCAGCAGGAATAATGTGCTTCGTGATTCAGAGATTACGATCTATACGAGGCTGTACGCATCTCGACTTGACTTGTATCGTCAAGTTGTATACAGAGTTAAGGCAAGTAGATGTTGGGTTATTTTAACAAGTATGGAGATAATTGCTTCATTTACTATGACTAAGTACTGGTACCAACAGATATATAATAATTGAAAGAAGTGTTTGTGGCGGCATCTACAACGCCACATGCGAACTACGCATCAAAGACCTGACGTCACACAAATCCTGTATCGCGCAAGCAGGGGTTTTTGAAAGTTAAGCCTATAAATGATAAATGATTTATTTCTAATATTTAAAAAATTAAATACGCTTTTCGTGTCTGTCTGTCTGACCGCGTTGTTCTTCTAAACTACGCAACGGATTTTGATGCGGTTTTTACCATCATTTAGATTATTATATTATGTACAATAATGTTAAAGTAACATAATATGATAAACAAATCTTAATATTTTCTCATCATCTCATGTTGTTAATACATACCGTGCGAAGTAGGGGCGTGTCGCTAGTAGGTTATTTATACAAAATAGATTTATACGTCACAAAAAAATCATATTCACGAGCTGAAAGCCAATGATTTTATGGTCAGTCTTAATTGACCATAATGAACATATCGTCGCTGCGCTTTCCATAATCGCTGTGTTTTTTTACACACTTTACAGGAGACGCAAAAAACTGATTTTCTCAAAAAATACCCAGAGTATTCAAATAATTTACTTTTACTTTAATACATATTTAGCGTGTTTATAAAGGAACTTTCGATGTATGAATGTCACATAGCTACATTCTGTAACTCTGTAATATTGCATTTATCACATAGCTGTTTTTACAGTATGTGTGTATTGAAATAACGATTCAAACTGCATAAAAAACCGAAAATCACGAAATAACACATGCCGACTTTTGCACGCGCAACGACGATAAGTAGACTTTGATCAATTCAAAAGAATATTTACACGCATTTTTGTTCAATTAAGTTACTTAATTTGCAATATTTTTACACAAACACAAAATAAACATAACATCACGCCTGTGTTCCCAGAAGGGTCAGGCAGAGGTGTACTTATAGTATACCCACATTGCGCCAGTTATGTTTAAGTCCCGGGCGAGCCTTTTGCCATCAAGCGGGCACAAATCCTGACTCCGGGCTGCTACTGAGAAAATCCTGATGGAAAACCCAATAACATTTTGCCCGACCTGGAAATCGAACCCGCGACCTTATGCTCAGCAGTAGCTCCTGGAACCACTAGACCAACGGGGCAATATTTTTATTCCTACATTAACTTATATCAGTTTTACCACAGCGCGCGTACCACCATAGAAACGGATTTTCTACGGGTTTTATCGACGGAAGAATAGACAAAATGACAGATTGTGATTGTTTATCTGTCAATTTGTCTATTCTTCCGTCGACAAAACCCGTTTATATTGTGGTCATGCTAAGCGTGCTGGTCAACATCATTGCACTCATATCTTACACACACGCAAATGAATCTGATATTAAAGTAGATTGGATCTCATCCAGTCATTAAGTGATTCGTGGAACATGACGCAAGCTTTTGCATGAATCAGTATTAATTATACATAGTTTTATTAGTTAGGCTGCGAACCGTCGACCCGTCGTCATTTTGATGAATGATTTTACTTGACATCTTATTGGTAATGGCTGATCTAAGTAACGTGAATCATGGTGGTGAAATTCATTACTCATTTAATTTTTTGCAAAGTTTTGTTGAAGTTATTTCTAATTAATCATACGTTTTCCTTATACTGTGCTGTACAAACAAACTGATTTAATGAGCCATAATTATCTTCCTAGCAGTTCATGACAACACGAGATTTTTGGTAGTTCCTAGCAACCACATACAGAGGGCCCATACGTTATTTTCTTGTCTAAATAGTTGTGTAATAATCTACTATTGTAATGATATCTCGTTTGTTTTTTTTTTACATATTTCTTAAAAAATGTGTAAAAAATTGTGTTATGGGGAGCAGCTTCCAAGCTACCGATGCGATGAGTAGGGCTCCAGAGACAGGAACCTCCTCACGATGCGAGCCGTATTGAAGTGTACTGCTTTCTGAATCAGGCGTTTGATCCCGGACGTGTCACCCTAACCATTATTATGAACCTCTTGATCAAAATCGGTTCAGTAGTTTAGGCGCTACGGTGGAACACATGTAAAAGCAAACAAACATACATACATACACAGACTGCTAAAATCGTAACCCTTCCTTTTGTCGGGTAAAAACTCCTTGTATAAAAAGGTTTTTCTATCTAGTTTTAATCTCTTATCTTTGATCCAATGACTTATTACGAGAGCACCAATTAAAGTCCCAATTACAAGAAATAATTCCAGCTCACCCTTATCCACCCATCGTTCTATTGACTTGTAACATGACAAGCACTAACAATAGAAGGCACTATGTCTTTCATACAAAAATAACCGCGGTGAATCTATTAGTAAAAATACTGATAAATATTTTACAACAAATAATTATGATTGATTCGAACCCGGGATCCTCAACATGCCAAGCTCGGGATATTAATTAAGAAACTAATGGGTGAAAAAGTAAAAAAAATGTATAGCTGCACGGACAAGTGACGACCTCAGGTACGGTCAGCAGAAAGGGTTATTACAGATTTGATTAATGTTTTGAATTTACTAAAAGAATATGGCTGGTTTCTAAGAAATAATAATATTTTCTAATATAAATGAAGTCGCTTTTCGTGTGACCGCGTTGTTCTTCTAAATTACGCATGATACGTGTGAATTTTAAAATAAGGTTGAAAAAGGTACAAAACCTTTTTTCTACCTTACAATCAATGATATGCACAAATTGAACTTAATGTTTTACGTGACATCCGAGTTACAAACATACCTAATATTTATCTAAAAATAAGACTTGTACCTTAATATATAAAGGGTGTCGGTGTCATCTACGCGAAAACTGTTACCATGGATTCAGTACATGATTCTGAACCCTCCTGCATTGAAATATTTCGTCGGTTATTTGAAAAAAAATCAGATGTTCCATACATTTTGACCGCGTAGGTATTGCAATTTTTTAATAAACGGCTTATATATATTTTTTTGGTTCAGAATCATGTACTGAATCTATGGTAACAGTTTTTGAGTCGTTGTCCCTGCCATCCTGTATACTCACCTAAAAAGTATAAACTTAGCACGTTGAAGGGCGACGAATAAAATTTAATTTAGGTGTTTTATTCCATGCAAGCTAAATTTTAATCATTTCAATCATAATTCATAAATTCATCCTTCATGTTTGCGTCGGTTGAATATTAATATTGACTGCATAAACGAATAACGTGTTCAAAATGTATAAATAAAAAAACTAGTGGTATTAAAAACTTTAAATTAATTCATGAAAATCATACCAAAAATAAAATTGTTATCTTATTTTTGTAAGCAGTAAATCAAAACAAAAACTGCTTAATAGTCAGTCATAACAGTTAAGGTCTAATATGAGAACCCGTTTTTTTTTCAACTACATGGAGAGTGGTCTATAACGGGGTAATTGCGTAACACACAATGGCAATGCCGTTCCTTTTGACAATTCAACAACATTCATTACGTCATTTACGTTGTCCATAAGACAAATTTTTCAAATACAATGTGTAATTTAATTCGTTTGCATCCTCTTAAGGGGTCATTTTACTCATCATTATGAACAACTTTCACTATGGGGCCAACCATGAAATCGCGAAAAAAAAATCAGCTGTTCCCTTCATTATTACGAGCTGTGCTAACATAAATGTATGGAACAGCAGAATTCTTTTTTGTACAATGGCCCCTTAAGAGGATGCAAACGAATTAAATTTCACATTGTATATGAAGCAATGGATTAGCAATTTTTTTCAAAATCCTTCGGATGTTGATTGAAAGTAAGTTACGCAATTGGGGGAAGGTCACATTTTTCATAGTAGGTATCTTCATAATTCGTAGACAATGTTTTTATAAATTATTTTATTAATAAAAAGAAAGCGTTTAGAGCCTGAGGCTGCTTTTGCTAACGGTTCGTCTGACTATAAGGCATCGCTCACATCGGTTCGTTATGACATGGGCGTTATCTCATAAAGCGTCTGAACACTTGGAATATAGCACCATTGTATAGATTTCGTGCATTAGTATAAAGAATATTATTTATTTTGTATTTTCACGTGTAGTGATCTCACAATATTAATGGCTCCGGCCATTGTAATTCTTTAGAGAATATTTTTGAACAGCCATGCAGAACCTTTATCATCATTTTGGCAAGGCAAGGGTAATAATAACATACTACACAAGAATTACTACAAGCTCGTACCCCACTCCACCCTGGTTTTACTACTACAGCCGATCGATTCTGTAAAAATATCACCGTGAAACAGCTGTCAATAGTGTTAAGAACAAAACACGCGAAGCAACAAAATACGATCTAAAGAAAAGCGGCCACATTCCTCTAGATCGTATTTTGTTGCTCCGTGTCTCAATATGAAACTTTATAAAAGGTATTAGAAAATTCTAGACACACTTACCGAGGGTCCTTACTAGCCGTTATTCATAATTCCTTCTCAGTCACGAGATAATATTTTTTTTAAAGAGTGGCGCTACTGGACCTTTAGGCGCCCTCTTAATCCCTAGCATCCTGCCGGTCGATTTGTGACAGTGACAGCTCACTTCACGCTCACTTCACCTAAGTTTCACGTTGATCTTTTTACAGAATCGACCGACTGTGCTACGGGTGAGATTTGGATAGAATATTCTATAATCTTATAATAATATATATTTGTTCTTAATTAAGTATTGTATATTTATTTTATTTTTATACCATAATTATATTTCATTGTATGCTGCACCGGTCGATGTCATAACGTCAACGCTGGCTGTCGCTGAAAACCAGCGCTGTGGCTCTGTTTCGCACAGGGTCGCAGCATTATGCTGAGCTATGGCCGTTTTGCGTGGATGTGACGCATATTTTCCCTCAACTTGTTTATTTTGTGTTCTTTTTTGCGTCATGTTTACCGCAAATAAACGTATTTTTTTTCTTTTGTTTCTTTTTCTATAATAAATTCTACAACGGTTGACACAGTCATTTATTTTTTGATCAGCAAGCTACGAATTGGAAATGTTTTACTATTTTACAAAAAAAAAAACATTAAACATTAATTTAACAACGTAAAGCAACCAAACAACATTTTAATAATGCGGTTAAAGCTTTTAATGTAACTAATGACATGAAAGTGTCGGTTGTGTAGCTAATTTGCCATTTTAACGACTCTTTTTGTGTTAAATTTGTAAAAGAGATCGTGCCATTGCTATGAAATAATTCGTAAAAGAGCGTGACTTTAAAATGGTTTGCTTTTAAAACCGAGAGAGCAATCGCCTTAATATGCGACTATGGGCGCATATTAAGGCGTACATGTATTTCTTATAGTGCGCTATTAAAAATGGAGAAAGGACTCATATCGCCTTATTATCCACCCTTGTTAGATGGATTGGTGATTGCAATCTTATTCGGTAGTATGATGCTACTAGAATCCAACTAGCTTCATATTTTTCTGACTGACCGATTCCTTGACAATTCAAAAGTGCCTGTAAATGGTTTAATTGAAATAAATGCTTTGAGTATGAGTTTGAGTTTGTAAAGTTAAACTGTCGCAAGGGTCGATTAAAAGATAGCCTACGCTAGACCACTCCCCAGAGCAGTGATAACCTAGTGGTGTGACCGTCAGACTGTCAAGTCCTATGTCTCGAGTTCGAAGCCAAGCCACGCACCTCTAGACTTTTCGGGTTCATGTGTGTATTGTATAATTATATATCACTTGCTTCAAAAACGGTGAAGAAAAACATCGTGAGGAAGCCGGCATGGCTGAGAGATATTTCTCGACGGTATGTGAAGCCAAGTCAGAGGCCCATGGGCGGCTTTAAAACTCTGACACCAGGTTAGTCAGTAACCACACGAAAAGAAGAAGACCACTCCGTGCTTCGGTAAGGTCCCGGCTGTCATTTGTAGATATTTGACAGTCGGTACGGGTAGTCAGAAGAACCCCGAAAAAGCCGGGAAGCCCGAATGTGTGACAATCGGTCGCTCCATGTAATGTACTGCTATTCAGCTGCATCCAGTTAAACTGGAAGCTGGTCCCAACATAGTTGGGAAAAGGCTAGGCTATTGTAGGTATGTGATGGTGGTTTTTGCCGACAACCTTTGGTTCTGTGGCAAGGCTGCTTTGACTGCCGAAGCTGGCTGCAATAAGGTAAGTTGCAGGTATGAAAAGGGCATTTTACTCTTGGTTAGATATGTAATAAATAGGGAAAAATTCCTCGATTCCATTGATGATTTATAATGGACGAAATCCATTAGAAAGATTTCTAATGGATTTCGACAAAATTGACGAGCTTGCAGATGCAAGCTCGTCAATTTTGTCGTCAAGCATTACTAAGAGTTACGATTGGTCAATGAAAAAGCAGTAATAAAGTTGGAAAACACGGCTTTCTATTGCTAGCAAAAACTACAGTTTTGTCTAGTTCCTTGATGAGAGCCTAGACATTCTCACCGGTACCACTCGTCATTGTCAACTTTCACTTGACATTTCACTGGAGCCAGTAAAAACGGACAAGTGATTATAATTTCCAGGTTTTTGCCTTATGAATTGCTAATCATTTGGGTTTAGTAATGTTTTGTTTGTTTTTGTACTAGCGATGATGTAATTTGATGTATTGACCTTTTGGATATATTTATATTATTTCATGTCGTTGGACAGCGGCATTCAATATATTTTCAGAGACACAGTCAAATCTTATATTTCAATTAGACCATTAAAAGGCAGTTTTGAACATCAAAAATTTCATGAAAAAATAAGCATTCATTCTAGTTGCTCCTTCCAAAAGATAGTTTCGTGTGGAGAAGAATCAGTACGAAATGCTATTGAGAAGCATGGGGTCGTTATCATTCTGAAATTCTCCTTTTTTTGTTCTTTATTTTATAATTTATTTTTTATTTTTATTATTACTTACTGTTTGTATTTCCTGTGCGTGTCCCAAATGAAATATTTTTCTTTCTTTCTTCTTTATATTACAAGATATGCTCCTAGAGAAGTCTGTTGCGATCTTTAATTTATTACAATTACCGTGGGTAGGTATTATACGGAAATATTTTTTTAATGACGGAGTACAGAAGAGAGGCTAACAAAAAGGTTCTATATAACAGTTGCTATTACATAGTGTGAAAATGACCCTCGACCTTCAAGGTATTGGCTCGTTCAACTAGGAGATAGAACCTTGTCCTCCAGAAAATACCATATCCCAAGCTTCATACCTCGGCCTCTAGTGTCCCATTTACTTCTGACCCCACGGGCACCTCGTAAAATCAAGGTTCATCTACACAATAACTGTATAGCAGTAACCTTACGGTAATTTACCGTACTTTACCGACATTACCGGTAACAATGAGGCTTGGTGAAAACGTTTTATCGGCTTATAAGGCGAACGATCGTGCCCGATTGGCCTATAAGCGATCTATGAGTGATGTTGTGATCTAGGGTTCAAAAGTATAATATAGACACATTACAACTTAACTTTGCTTTCATCTGGACTGATAGTAAATCTACGACGTAGTAATTTCGTCTCGGCTTATTGGTTATTCGCCCGAAACGAGCAAATCGATTTCTGGAGTGGTCGATTCGCCGACAAATAAATTATCTTCGTGCGAATCGCCTCAAGAATTTTATCTATTATTTAAAGTCGATAGCCGTTATATCGTGCATGTCATAATCGAGCAATAGGAAACATCGGATATATTATTAGTTACACGAGAAACTAGTTTGTCCATGAAATGGCATGTTTAAACATTTCTCTAAAGTTTGTTGTGAGTACCTGACTCTTAAAAGTATACGATAGCTATAGGTACCTACGTTATGGTAAAAATATTAGTTAATGAGCAAAGAAGCAAATTAAATTTACTTATTACTACTAATGTCTAGAAATTCAAAACAAAATAGAGCAAAAAGTAGTCATCAAAATAGTCATTTCAGATTTTCCTAAAATAGGAAATCATGCACTTTTTGACTCCACATATGAAAAACATAAAGTCCAGGCAAGGACCAGAATCACCGATATTCACATTGAAAACAGTTTGAGAATTGAAACAACCACCATTGGGGCAGATATTGATTAATTAATTAAGAGTAAACAATGTCAAACATCTCAACGATTGAATTTTATTAGTATCATTTCCTGTTTCTTCCCTTGTTAAGTTTTATAGGAAATAACTGCAATAATTGTTGTTTTTTAATTACTTAGGGACCTACTTACCTATAAGTTTATAATGGAGTATAATCATTTTCCCTCGTGTTGCGGCATTCTGAACCAAAATCAAAGTATTCTCGGCCCTTGACTTCAATAAGGCTGAAAACCGCTGATCTAAAGTATGGTCACTTGAAAAGGTTCTTTTAATACACTTTGAAAAATAAAAATATCTTGTCAACTACGAAAACATTCGCAAAAAGCTATCGGAAAGCGCATTCCAAACCGAATTCATCCATTTATTCCGAGTTTTCCCACATACAGTAATAAAATCCGACAATATTTTGCAACAAGTACACCGAACGCCCGAAGCAAATACCGGCTCATATTAATGCTGCAGTGATATTTTTTACCAATTTTTACCGTAATTTACGAGCGTTCAGTAAGGTGACTGGGATCGTGAGTCGACGTTTCCCGACCGACATTTTTTCCATACAATTTTCACCAAAAGCCGACGGCTATGTTCAGTGACAGTAATTACACGGTTTTTGCAGGAGTTTCAAATATGAACGGTATTCTGTGTTAAAAGGTGATTGCTTTACTTTAGGGCTCTGGTATTTTTCCTAGAATGCCCTGACCTGGCTGTGTGTTTCGAGAAGGCAAGATTAATTCGCTTAGATAAAATGTTTTGTTATTATAAGCAATACAAATAAAACAAAAAGAGACCAAATAAAATGTCAAGCCCAATTTAATACAGTATTTTCCTTCTTACTCAACAAACCGAGACGGATTAATGTCGTTACAAAACTTTATCAAGAGAATCATTTCTTCTTGCCCACTCAATAAAAAAATATTCACCCTCCTTCCCTTTTATACATAGCATTGAATTCATTAACTAACGACAAAAACTTTGTCAAGAAATTCACTAAATTCACTCAAGCATTAAAGTTTATAGTAATTTATTGCAAACTTGATTCTTTCTAGAATCCGTCGACATTGATTGAAAGTTGCCAGTGCGTAAAATGTATACAATCTTTAAATAATTTTATAAGATCAGCGTCTTTAGCTTGGCGGGAACAGCGGATTTAAATTTAGGGTTGTTGAAGTTTAAAACTTGGTAAGCTAATAATAATAGCTAGCGAACTATTCAGTATTCACATGCTTACGTACGAACACACGTCAAAATTATGAGCTCCAATAGGTAGCACAAGAATTTGACCGTTCGTAGAGCTCCTAAAAATGAGTATACCTACTCACATTCCATTTATTTATAATGTTATTTATATAATAAACCAGGAAAAAGATTACGGTACAGACGCTCCTCAACAAATCAAAAGGCGGAGTAAAAAGGGGGCATCAACATTGTCGAAAGTAACCAAGTTTCGTACGTTCGGAAAACTCAAAATCATTCGAACAATATTTCATTTCCCGTCCGCACAGGTAGCAGCCCTATCTCAACATGTCAAAACGTTTTGTCAACCATTTTTTCCCTAGTTCCCAACTCAGTCCTTTATCCTTTACTATAATGAACCATAACAACGGTCCGTGTTTGTCAACCGGAATAAAAATATCAGTAAGTAGTTTGCGAATTTCATTCAGGGATATATATATTAATATGTTCTTTAGTTACTGTACTAGAATTATGCTTGAGAAACAAGGAATTAATTTTAAAATCGAATGAGGAGTAAAACAAAGAGACCCATTCTCTCCTAAAATATTTATAGCCATGCTGGAACTAATCTTTAGAGCGATGAAATGGGAAAACAAAGATCTAAATCTACATGAAAAATACCTGTCGCATCTAAGATTTGCTGACGATGTAGTATTACTCTCAGAAGACCCAAATGAAATGCAGACTATGATAGAGTCACTATTCGAAGAGAGCAAAAAAAGTGGCCTAGAAGTTAATAAAAACAAAACGAAACTGATGACAAATAAATACAAAACACCAGTCTTATCTACATCTGCCAACCTAGAATTCTTCGAGGAATACATCTACCTAGGACATCTCATTACATTTAGAGATTGCACTGACAAGGAAATAGAGAGGAGAATCAAATTCAGCTGGAATAAATAGTAGACACTAAAATAAATATTCAAGAGCAAGTTACCGACTAAATGAAAAACTAAAACTATGAAGACATGCTTACTCCCCACACTCACATACGCTTGTCACAAAACAAAATACAGAAAAAAAAAATATGCCGAAGAGGAATGAAGCGGAGCTACATGAACCACAAGCTAAAAGACAGAGTGAAAAACAGTACAATCAGAAGGAAGACCAAGGCTAAGGAAGCGGCCAAGAAAGTGCTGGGCTTAAAGTTACGTTCAACGGGTAACAGACGACAGATGGACAAAAATCACCACGAACTGGTATCCAATAAACAAAAAACGCAGGCTAGGGTAGACCACACAAAAGGTGGAGTGACTATTGCAAAGATAGCAGGCAAAACATTGAGCAGAATAGCCTGAGACAGAACAGTTTGAAAACGGCTGGACGAGGGTTTTATCGCTACCGATAGCGGTCCTTGTACACCATAAAAATAAATAAATCGATTAAAAAAATACTTTGTTAGTACAATTATTTTAGTTAATAATGTTACTTACGTATTGGATGCTTAAGGAATAAGTGTGTAAGGAAAATAAAGCTATTTTATTTATTTTTCTTTAGTAACTGTGGGCCTATATCAACACACTGCTGGAAAAAGGCCTCTCCCCATGACTTCTAGCTCTTCCCAGCCTTGGCTAAAGTGGACCATTGGTCGTTTGTTTTGTCCAGCTTGTCCCGCCATCATTTACGGGGTCTATCGCGACCGCCTTCTGGCTTCTTCTGGCTGTGTGCTCCACATAGTGGCTATTTTGGCCCACAGCTCATTCATTGGGCATGCGGCAAACGAGAATACTTCGCTCCAGCGCACGTTGGCTTAGTTTAGCGTTAATTAATTGAGGAGGACATCCATAAATAATCAATCACTTGCAAACTTATTAGATAATCTTTTAGACAGCTCTTCACTGGAGCAAAACTATTAAAGGTGAATTTTCTTTTTTTCTTTCTATTCTACGGCAATTCCTAATACTAGGCCAAGTTAAAATATTTTCAGTGTGCTAAGATAAACGCCCACAGAGGTATTTTGCACTAGAAACAGTAGACACGTGTGAAAGTAAAATTGAGATAGCAAATAATTTATTACAATAACAAACTTAACATTGTACTTGAAAAAGATGTTGTCCCAGACATCGATATACGTCACGGCCAATTCTCCAACTTAACTTTTAATCGCAAAATAAATAAATAACTATATGTGATAAAGCTAAAAAATTACAATTTTCGAACATTTTTCTTTACTTGTGCTGTGATAACTTGCTTCGTAACAAATTTCATGATTCTAGGTCAACGGGTAATAATCCGTAGGTTTTGATTTATTTGCGAGTATAAAAATATGTCGCTTAAAGGGCGGTATTTTTTTATTGCGTTGACATAGAAGCTTGATTTTTTTAGAGCTCTAATGAGTCACAAACCTACGAATTTGATATTAATTTCAACTTGCTACCTCCACACGTTCCTGAGATAAGGGGTCTTGACAGACTGAGGAACGGACAACGAAGTGATCCTTTAGGTGTTCCGTTTTTTTTCCTTTTGAGGTACGGAACCCTAAAAAAGACCTTTCAATCATTTAAAAATTATGGCCTTTACATAAGAAGCTTAAGAGAACCCTCAACATTTTAAAAGATTCGATGACACTCGAAAAGTCATTGTAACGAGGATTAAGGATTTTGATCGGATTACGTTCGAACTGATCAAAGATTTTTTTTATTAAATCTCTACGTTAGTAAAATTATCATTCAGAATAGAATTAATGTCATAATATGTTGAGTCTTTTTAAGCATTGTTGAATACTTTGTCGAATAGCGTTTATCTCTTAATTCAGACCCGCAGTAGCGGGTCAGACAACATTCAGAAAAAGTGGCAGTCAATGTGTGCTTTTATAATTTCGAATGTGACGATATTATCGTGGACGTCCACGGCAACGTTAATACAGGGAAGGAAAATGTATGCAAGTACATTATGACGACGCTTTTTTCGTCCACGTTAAAGTTTTTATTTTTATTTTTTTATTCGACTTCTTAAAGGAGGTTTTCAATTCGGATGTTTATTTATTTTACTTTTATTTTTAATTTATTATAAAATATAAACGCCATATCTTATAAACGTTATAACGTTATATGATATGGCTAGAAAGGGGGTGGAAAATACTCCCCACTGTTTAGCTATACTTACTTACTAGGTATTCTATTTTCGAGAAATATCATCGTATTCACGAATAATTCATAGATCTTGGGTTGTTTAAGTGTCTTGATAGTCATTATAACGAAATGGGAAAATTATAGGGAAATGTCATCAGAAAAGTTTTGAGAATGAATGTGGATGGGTATACGAGAAGGGGAAGACCAAAGAAACGATGTATGGATTGTGTGAAAAATTATATGTCCATACAAATATTGTTTTTTTTTTTTTGTCGTCATCTCTCTAGCCACCCCCTTTCCATAAAGGGGGTGGCTAGCGAGATGACGACTAAAAGAGAAGTATGGAAGAAAATAACGTGCACGATGCATGTAATTCCATACATTTTAAGAACGAGGACGTGGAGGTCCACGATAAAAAATCGTCACGTTAGATATTATAAAAGCGCTCATTGGGTAAAATTACATAATATAATTATTTTTGTATTATCGTCTGTATTTCCATAGTTGCCCCTTTTATAGAATTGGAATGTAGGTAAATACAGGAAGTAGAAACGCATGTCAGTTAGGTATCGAAAAAATGTTGGCGTTAAAAACTACACTTTAGTTATTATGTACTAAATAGTTAATAAAATACACGTGTAAGATTTTCCGCACGTGGCGTCTTCAATTTGTTTTCCCTTATAAATTCTAAGAGAAAATTCTAAATGGAATATGTTTGTACGAAGCTATCTTTATAAATAGACTTGTGCAATCCTACAAGAAGCAAGGAAGCATATACTTCTGTTGTATTACTTTGATCTCCTGATTTTGTTCAGATCGAAATCAACAGAAATAAAAGTGAAGTTTTCAAATTATTCATACTTCCCTCCGTATGATTCCGAACCCCACGCAGCAATGCTACCGCGGCGTTGTTGCCGCTGGCCGCTAATTCCGAGCACCTGCTGTTAGTGGTGTCTCGCTGTTGTAACGCCGCACTACTGGTCTGACGTGGCGGTAGGGCGACACTGCCGCGCAGCAGTGCTGCCGCGACATTGCTGCAGTGCTCGGAATGTAATCTCATATAAACCTATAGGAAATGTATGGGGAACAGTAGTGATGCGGTAGCACTGCCTCATGCAGTTGGGTTCGGAATCATAGAGAATCATCCTCCTATTCCCAGTCACCTAAATTTATACATAACTTACATTTTCATAGACCTAAAAAATCTCCACCACAATCTTCATATTTCACGGCATTTTAAATTATTACAGTACAAGGGATATTTTGTTTTTCAAGCCATGAAAAGTGGAATAAAGAGGCGGGTGTAGCAAAGAGCCCATAAATTCGGGACAGCGAGCGAATCTTGTACACGTCAGTGCAAAATAAAGTTGTTTCTCACAATAAGGCCTACGATCCAAGGAGATGGTTCAGCCGTTGACTGATGTATTTATAAGATGAAATGGGTTGCTAGTCTGAGGATTTATTTATTTTGTGATCGAAATAAATATTATTATATTTATGGGTATTTTGCAATGCTGGGACATCAAATCGAATACAGATTTCGGATTACGAATGGTAGAAATTGGATTTTATAATAAATAAAATATTTGAAAGAATTAAATAAATATATTTAATTTGACATGTAACAAGATAGCCTCTTTTATTTTAACAGACCATGCTCATTTACTTTACTTGCTATTTTTTTTTGTGTAAATATTCGTATAATAATTGACTATTGTATTTGCTTTATTTTATTTCAATACATACTGTTTACATTTTTAAATATTTAAAAATAAAACATTTAAAAATACTTTTAAGGCCGTGTCCAGAAGTACCGCATTCTGAATCAAGCCCTTAAAATCCAGCTGCCCAACGAGAGCCTTCTTAGTTAATTTTATTTTTATTATTTTATAAGTATCTCAGACCATACCAACGTTTAAAAATACTTAGAATATGAAAATTTTCCTAAGATTTGTATAAAGATTTATAACCCAACCTTGTCGCGTTCAGCAAAGATGAGAGATATAATTCCTATTCTAAAGGGAAGTTTAATATTTCTACCAGTGCAAGTGCACTAATACCCAGGATAAATTCTAGCGAAACGGTTCTGGTATTCAGGCAATAAATTCTAGAATTCTATGAAGAATTTAGTAAAGCTACTCGAATCATGAAGGAAACTGCTGTTTATTTTAATATTTTAGTAGGCTTAGTAACGTTAGATGTAGGTATCTTTTTAGTTTCGAATTCATATCAGTGGTAGATCTACTATCCAAAAAATAAAATAAAAACAATAAAAAATGGTTCACTAAATGTAATGGATTAGTAAGAATAATAAATTAATAACACTAAAAGTAATGGATTAGTAAAAATAATAAATTATTAATAATGTGCAAAAGTGATAAAACAACTCTCTTTATTAATTCAAATCAACTTATGTACATTATACTTAATCCAACACCATCTCCTTAAAAAACTAAATTCTAAATCACATTAACATTCCCCACACCCGACAACTTATGAATTTCTTGCACCAAGTACACTAAGTTACCACACCCTATAAGTTCTTCGAATTAAAAACCCAATCTAAGTTATCCTACACAATTACGAGGCACTTACCACTCCCCCGGCGTTAGGGGTGGCCAGTGATAATAAAATGCAAGGTGCAGACATCACGTATCCTGCAAATGGGTGAAATGGGGGATTCCTCCAGGGATTAGAATAACTTCTAAGGTGGGGAAAAGACACCCGATTTCCTTTAGTTTTCTTTCGCAATGAAGTCCTTGTTAAGTTTTGAAATATAGCTCTTTGTGTAATGTTTTACGTCTGGCTTGAAATTTTTATGGCTTGAATATATTGCTGTCATAATAACTTTTGTGTAATTTAGTTTTTGTTTGTGTTTACTTTGCGCTTTGTACTTGCAGCTGCGATAAAGGAAAGCTGTGTCCGCATTTTCTTGATGGGGAAGACCAATAACTATTGTTTGTGACGTCACCGCGACCAATTTAGATTTTAGTAACAGTTAGATATAATGCATCGATGTCTGGACAGGCATATATCATGGAAGATTTTTTTCCATGAATTTATACTTGGTCACCAGTAACTTTAAGTATTGACTAGCTTACAATATTTAAAACCTCTGCAGTATTTACTGATTCAAAAACAAAATCATCCGCTTTCCAGTAATTTTTATTATTAATATTTTATTCACAAAAAATGTATACACTATAACCCAGCGCGTTAATCTGCATTTTTTAATTACTGAACACTACACTGCAGTACCTAAATTGATTGTATATAATAACTTTTGACCGACGACAAAAATAAATAGTGATTCGTGCAAATAACAATCGTGTGAATGGGCCCTATAACGTAGTGTTAACAACGGAGCATCGCACTGTGTGTGCCGATTTATTGTAGCGTTCGCAAAAATATTTTAGAGCGAAAGTTTTTTCACCACATCGGTGAAGCTCTTGGTCTTCACCTCACCTGATGGAAGAAAAGAACCCGGGTCCCGGGTTCTGAAGTGATGATCAGGACGAAGGTGGAGGTGGTGGAGGTGGTGGTGGTTGAACTTTAATCATTTAAATTTTCTATTGTGAATGAATGAATGAATTATTATTTATTTGTTAAACACAGCTAGATACATTTGGTCTTCAGTTAAAATTCAGTTGGCTCTCTATGTTTTTCCAATGGCGTACAAATTTTATAATTACTGTTGGTTGGTAAAATAATATTAAAATTAAATTCAAAGTCATAAAAAATTATTAAATTAAGTATTCACAAATTCACAAGCGAGCAAGCTAAGCGAGCCTGCCGCGGCAGCGGCTGCGGATTGCCAGATCCCATCTATTGTTGGTGAATCATTTGGGTTAGGTTAGGTTAGAATTGTCACCAGAGAAACAAAATATTTTTATTCAAAAGTAAACAATCATAGTTTTAAATGAGAACCCATACACTGTAAAATGTACTTTATCATATAGTTTTTCTTTAAAATTATTTTATTTATCTTTTCTTCTTTCGCTATACTCGTATACTTTCTTCGTTTCGGTTTTGTTGGCTCACCGTTCATTATTTTCATTATGTTTAAAACACACAACTTGGATATAAAAATATGATCTAATAATGTACACGTAGTTACACAGTATATAGTAAAACAAGCAGTATGATACCTAATTAATTAATTTATAGGGTATATACACAAGGATAATAACTGTTAACAATCTATGCAATTATGAGTAGGAAAACGCTACTGTCATTAGTTTTTTAATTCTGCCTTTCTCATCTAAACATAATATTATACTTCTCTCTGATGAGCAGATATATGTTTATTTGTCTTGCTATTCAGTTTTACAAGGCGTTTTTATTTCGGAATTGTATTAATCGGTATTTTAATAATCGGAATTCGTATTTTTGATGTTTCGAATTATCATTAAGTCGGAGTTTTTGTTATTCGATCTATTAAAACTCGGTATTTTGAGAATAGTAATTATAAACGTTAGGAATATTGAAATTTAGGAATTATAAAAACAGGAGTAATGATAAGTCGGAGTTGTTATATTCGGAATTTTGAACCATTCGGAATTATGAAAATCGGTATTTTAAAATTCGTATTTATGTAGTCATCAAATTATAATAATATTATTCATTAAGGATTTCATCTACAGTGGAATAACATTATGGATTAGAAACATTGATAATTTATTCATGTAGAATGTTATAAGTTTAAGTGAAATATAAATGTAGAATTTCAATGTTATGTAATAATGCTGCAGGTTTTTATTGGATTCAAATTAAATGGGAAAAAGGTTTTATAATTATTTTATCAAACGATATCTCATAGCTCAGGGGTTCCCAAACTTTTTCATTTCGCGGCGTACTTACAGGTTTAGTGTTTTGTCTCGACGCCCTAGCTAACCGAAATAGGGTGCAATGATACATAGATTGATGATGGGTAGATAGGCACAAAAATAACAGATCCACAATATGAGTTTTTATTTTAATCGGCTATGACATAGCTGATTAAAAATTAAAAGTTGTTAAAGGCAAGAATAAGGAGTTTAAATAAAGCTCTAAGTACCAACCACATCGATACCTTTAGACTCAAAGGGCGTAAACGCCACTTTGGCCAAAATGACTTTTTAATGCAGTTATGTTCAGTTTTTTTTGCTGTATCAATCTGTGTAATTAAAACTGCGAAATTCGCAAAATTAAGGCTAATACGGCCCACGTGATTTTTGGAGATTTTTTAAAGACTTGAGGCGTATTTGATATTTTTTTTTATTTTATTGGTTATTTAGGTAACATGCACAATTATTAAAAAACTTAAAGGTCGTAACAAAGTCGTTAACCAAAACTTGAGCATACGCCCTTCTTATTCTCGTATAAAAATAAAGTTGACTCATAAGACTTAACGTTGATGCCGCAAAATTTTGGCCATATCATCGCTCTTAAGCCAAAAATGGTTTATACACCCCTATTATTCCGTTATAAAATTAAACATGACTTATACGCCCTAACTGAGATTATCTCGAAAAAATCAACTGTGTCCTATACTATAAATTAGTTATTTTATCATATGTAGTTTTAGCGTATTACGACCGAAAATAATTTTGAATTACACTAACCAATATAGTCTTAAGAGCGAAAGTTATGTTTGTAGATCGAAATACTCTCACGCCTGTGCTCTTACCAACCTGAACTAGTATTTGATAGTTGTCTCTTGCACGCCCGCCAATAACGCCATTATGTGCAAGCGAGATAGCGGACGAGCGACGATAGCACGCGCCGGCCGGCCAGCTTCAGTTGTTAGTAAACAAGCGAAGAAGCAACGTAATTTTATTCTGGAACTACATTAATTGTGTAATTTGTTTCGAAACTATGTGAAAATGGATAAGCACGATAATAAAAATAAACTGGATGCGTTAATACGTCGACGTGAAGTGCTAGCTTCGTTGGCTGCCCGTCGTCGTTTAAATATTTTGAGGTAAGTTTGAATTAAATACAATACCTATTATTGTTAGGTGAAATTTTAGTGTGTGATTATTAGCAAGGTGTTATGTTAAAAACTAATTAAAGTTTGTAGTGTCATCTCTATGAACGTTTTTGTGAAGGTTTAATAATTAGTAAAATCCTGTAGGTATGTACGTATGTACCTACTGGCGTTCATCGCAAGCACGAAAGGCCAGTACGCACAGGCACTTAGTACGGGTTAGACAGTGTTATATAGATAAATAAAACGTTCAATTATGCTGTTTTTTTTCACACGTAGTAAATAAATAATTGTCAATCTTATAATATTATACGTAAATACAGCTTCTTTCTGGCGTTTACAACGTACAGACTGCAAAAGACACTATAACTTGTGGCGTATACGACCCAAATAGTTTAAAACTTTTGCTTTCTATGCTTTAAATACTCAAATTATTACTCGTGTACGCCAATACAACTATTTTGGCATAGACGCTTATGACTCCATTAAAAAGTTAAAATAGTCATTCCTCTTAAAATTATGATTTCAGTTAGAAGTATAAGATCTGCCGGCTATTTATGTATTGAAAGTGATGATTTATTTTTATTTTTAGCTCATCTACGCCTAAACAGTATCAAGAGGAAAAGACAGCAAAAACGACAAATGCGAATGCCAATCAAGTTTTATCTTTTAATAGCAACAGCAGTGATATAATAGAGGACAGCGATATAGAAAATTACTACCGTGAAAATATTGATAAGAACCTAGTAGTCGATTCTAGCGGTAACAGTAACGACAGTTGTAATACTTCAACGTTTAGTTTACCACTGGTACATCCGTTTTTCCAAAGTCCACAAAAGCTCGATAAAAGTGCGAGCGCACAGTCGACCAAACCTGAACCAAAAATTCATATAATTTCCGACGTAATTATAGTACCACCCATCGCTACCAATGATATGCCAAACAATAACTCCTGTTCTGAAATAACAATACATTCCATTAAAGAACCTACTAAAACGTCTCCTACGGCTGATAATATTGCACCAATCAACACCTCGCCTGATGTCCAGAACGCAGCTGCAAGTCTGCAAACAACTTTATTTGATTTAGATACTGACATCGATGATCAAATAAACTCACCACCAGTCACGCATGAGGTCAGCATACCAAATCAACAACCTGTTGCATTGTCTCCACATACCAATGATCATGATTATATTGACATGTATGAATCTATACCTGGACTTTCATCTGAAAATAGAAACATTAATAAAGTAAAGCCCAAAAATTTAAACTCCTGTTCTGAAACAACAATACATTCCATTAAAGAACCTACTAAGACGTCTCTTACGGCTGATAATATTGCTCCAATCAACGCCTCGCCTGATGTCCAGAACACAGCTGCAAGTCTGCAAACAAATATATTTGATTTAGATACTGACATCAATGATCAAATAAACTCACCACCCGTCACGCATGAGGTCAACATACCAAATCAACAACCTGTTCCTGATCATATTGATATGTATGAACCTATACCCGGACCTTCATCTGAAAATAAAAATTGTAATAGAGTAAACGATACACCTGAAGGCAGAAAACGGTATTTTAGACAGACAATAAATAAATCACATGTCGACTTTTTATCAGACGAAGAACAAAGAGACTTTTCAGCAGGAAGCTCTGATTTGTGGTCGAATAGCGAATCAAATACTTCAAGCGACCACATGAAAAAGAAAAAAAGAAAGAAGAAAACAAAGAAACTTAAGGTTACTAATGAGAAAGTTAAAGACAAGGAAGCTGCCACTTTGATCAAGAAAAAAGAAAAACGCTGTAATATCAATATATTACGAAAAAAGAACAAGGCTGAAGGAAAAGCTTATGAAACTAAGACAGGCGTAACTATAGAAGAAAAAAAAATTAAAAAAAACCCATGCATCGAAAACAAATGCGTTAGACGTTGTTTTGAAATTACGGAGGAGAGAAGAAAATCAATATTTAACCATTTTTGGAGTCTGGACACTCAGCGAAGACGAGATTGGATTCTTAGATGTGTTCAAAGAGTTCCTATTAAGAGGAAAAGAACTAGTACACCAGAGAGTCGTCGAACTGCCACGTATGAGTATTTTATTAATGACGGCGAAGATCATAGAAAAATTTGCCAAAAATTTCTTATACACACTTTGGATATCACTCAAAAATATCTAACATATACAATTCAGAACTCTGAAGAAAATATGGCCAAGCAAGATATGAGAAAACCAAATGTACCGCAAAAGTATTCTGAGGCAATTAAAAAATACGTTGTTGAATTCATTGAAAAATTACCTGTATTGCCTTCACATTACAGTCGACCAAAAACTGACCGAGTGTATCTACCCCAGGAGTATAAAAGTACGATGCACATTTATCGTATGTACTTAAAAGACTGCAAAATAAATGGCTACCAACCTGTTAGTGAATCTATTTTTAGACAGATATTCAATGAATACAATATCAGCATTCATGTACCAAAAAAAGATAAATGTACCATTTGTACTCAGTTTGAGAATAACAAAGAAACAACCAAGGACTGCAACAACGCACCCGCCAAGGATGAAAAACTTCAAGCACACCTAGAAGAAAAAAAAGCCACATACCGGAGGTTTCAATCTCATCAAAATATAAAGTTATCAAATGATACCATCACAGCATCTTTTGATTTACAGAAAGTTTTAAACACCCCCTATGGTGAAAGTATGCTCCTTTATTATTCGCGTAAATATGCAGTCTACAATTTTACATTCTATGAAAGTGGGACACAGGATGCATTTTGCTTCACCTGGGGTGAAACTGATGGCAATCGTGGCAGTAACGAAATCGCTACTTGTTTATTAAAATACCTAAAAGACATAGATAGTAGATGTGTAAAAAATCTCCTTTTATATTGTGATTCTTGTAGCGGCCAGAACAAAAACAAAACCGTATTAGCTGCACTAAATTGGTTTTTGAAGACGTCAAATAATTTGGAAGTTATACAAATAAACTTTTTGTTGCCGGGACATACTTACATGCCGGTTGATTCGGTTCACGCAGTGATCGAAAGAGAAGTTAAAAAACTAATAGTATGGAGCCCGTCTCAATGGCCCGCATATTTCCAGTCCGCCCGGAAGAACCCAAGACCCTACCGAGTAGAAGTCCTCGATCACACAGACTTTCTTAATTTTGAAGAGCTAGCTGAAAAAACATTCACACCCTCAGTTTTAAAAAAAGTGCGCATCCAACAAATAAGAACAGCGACTTTTAAGAAAAAGTATCCCGATGAAATAAGACTAAAATATTCAATGATTGAGGACGCAGAGGAATTTCGAGTAACATTGCATGAAGGTGATCTAAAAACAAAGACTGTAAAAAGAAAAGGGAAAGGAACAGCAAAAGCCATGAGTAAGTTGAAGGGTAAGGGTAAGGGGAAGTCAAAGGCAAGCACAGACAACACAAAAGATACTGTTGCAGTGGTTGATGACTCCAGACAAGACATTCCAGGACATATAATAAAGCCTGCCTACAATGCCAGATTGCCTATATCCAAGGCTAAATATAAAGATTTGATGAGACTTTGTAATAATGGAACCATTCCAAAGACTTATCACGATGAGTATCGTCGATTTCCTTGTGAAGAAACCGTTTGTGACTTTTTTCCACATAGTGATTACGAAGAAAACCAAGAAATTGATGAAGATTAGGGATTCAACACTTTCAATTGATTTCCATAAAAATGAATATTTCCTTTTTTTGTGGGGTCATTTAATAACCAATTTATTTTCTTCTTTTTTTAAAGTAATTTTATTGTTAGTTAATTAAAAGCATTTTGTCTTAGATGGGGCTTCTAGTCTTTTACCATAATTTAATTAAGTAGTTATTCTTGTTGTGATGATTAAGAATGTCGTAACGATTCCAAAGAATATCTATAATTAAAGTAATGTAGAGAAAAAGCGACTACAGTAGAAGTGCCCGTAACTCTTACCCTAAAGTTTATAGAAAAACGCACTTCTTCACAGGCTCAGGCTCAGGCATAGACTCTAATTAATGTCAAAATGATAATAAAAATTTTGAAATGATTAATTGTTTTTTGTTATACTGAATCCGTATCAAGCTCTTGTTTATCTGGGTTTTAGTTCTAGTAAATCTAAGCCATGTTTTTCAATGACAACTAACCAGAAGTTTGAGATTACGATGGCCAACTTTTTTAGTAGAGGTTTTTATGAACACTTATTTATAAATAAATAATAACAAGGAGATGACTTTGATTTAAAAATATCAATCGAGCAGTTAAAAGCATTGTGTAATTATTAGCTAAACTTCTCCGGTGACTGTGTTATATACCCCTTTGTTTACAACAATAGATTGTAGTGACGTTTAAACCCTAACCGTTTATCATAATAGTGTGAATTAAGTACATACTTCTCCGTTGACTGTCAATACACCCCTTTTCAGCAAGAAAGGACGCTTTAAGTGACCTATACACCCTAAGCATTCTACAGACAAAGTAAAATTTTGGGTTGTAAACAACATTTTTTTTTTTTTTTGGGGGCGTATAACAATCCTATTTTCTTTATTTATTAATTTATCCTAAATAATATATAACGGTGCTGTTTATCTGAAATATTTAAGAATTTGGGCCGAAAATGAACTTACTCAGTCTTGAAACAAAAAAGTTATGATTTTTTTCTTAAAATATTTTTTGTTTTTTGCTTTTCCTGAAAAGTGGCATTTTGGCGTTTACGCCCTTTGAGTCTAAAGGTATCGACATACACTTTTTAAATATTTAAGGAATACAAAAATTGCCAAATATTTCAGTTAAATAATAGGCAGTTATTACAGATTATTTATTTGCTATCTGTACACGAAGTGCATCGCCGCTATCACTGCGAGTCCATCGAACCCGTTCATACCTTGATCTGTCACACGACCAGGTTACCGTCACACCAGCTTGCCGTTTACTCCGTATCAATAACGTTTACGCGCGCGTTACATATTTATTACGTCGGTGACTCGGCTGGGTAGGGTGAAGAAATAATATTCATGACAGGAGATTGTGATAGGTCAGTGAATTTATTTGTGAGCAAAGTTGTTTGTAACGCCTACATACATTACTTAACACTTCGACATAAACGTAGAGCGATTTCGAAATCTGATCCGAGGAAAGTACCTTTCGAGTAAACAGGGATATCAAGTTTTAAACATTAGGTAGGTACTGGTTGCATCATCAACTTGAAATACATCAAAGGGTCTTCTTTGCTAAGGATATATCATAAGAAAAAAATATTATAAAGAGTACTATAGTTTGACCAAGACCGCTGTTCCGCGCCTTAGGTATGTGCGCGGTGAAAAGGGGGTAGTGCAGGCCGCTCATTCGTCAAAGCTCACGGCGCGCGGCCTCCAGCCTGCCACTCATTCGGCAACGCTGTCCCTGCGTCACCGCGCATTTCAAGGCGCGGAACAGCGGTCTCGGTCAAACTATAGTAAAGAATGGCATCTGTGTAATAAAAGTATCTAGTAGAACCCAATGAAATAAGACGTTAGCAAAGGAGATTGTTCTCCATCCATAAATATTTCGCCCCAGAACCAACAGCGAAGGAAATTTACTTTGCGTGTTCTAAATTACAAGTATATGACCATGAAGACAAATTTTAATGACGGAAAACTTGCAGAAAGCATTTATTTAAAAATAAATCAAAGATTTTTAGATTATATTGAGTAAGAAACTATCCCTTCAATACTTAGAAATATGCTTGTCAAAAATGCCTGTCACTAATGTTATCCTGGATCCACATAGCCCGGCGGCATGCGCCGACGGCCATACCACCGGTCGGCAATCGCAACAAAGCCGGCGGCCATTTTACCGGCAAGGCCGCCGCACCGCGCGGCATCGGGGAACAATTATCGTCTATTTTTGTCTCCAGTATCTGCGTACAACTCACTTAACTGAAAGTCACAAGACAACTGAGAATATCGATTCACATCTGCCAGCGACTCTTGCCGGCTTTTTTGTCGGTTTTGCTTGTGGTCAACCCGCGGTCAGTGCCTGTCTGGATCCACCATAATTTCTATTGCCTGTTTATTGCTAGACTGACAGTTAAGATGATTGATAAGAATTAGGGATGCCCATACATTAAATCCGTATCGACATATTTTAAACAAAATCGATACAATTTCTAATCCGTTTTATGTTGTTCTTAAAAAACACGAATTTGAATCGAATACAACGTACTGCACAAACGCCCTTATGTTTAGTAATTGTATAGAAAAAGATAAGTAATTATAAAGGATGCATGGATTAGGATATAAAAGTCGGTTTTGTTGTTGAATTCTTTTCGCATTTAAGGTGTATGGTACCAAGAAAAACAAAGTTTCAAAGGAAAACGTACAGATGCATATGACATCCGTGGTCAACTCAGGTAATCTCGCTCTCGATGCTTCTCTCTCGACTTATGTTTTGGACAAATAAATGATCTTATCTTATCTTATCGATGTGTGTGAAATGAAACATTGGCAGCACTAATTGTCATGTCAAATCTCAAATCTAATTGTCAAAGATGGCACCATTCTTGATTTGTGATGTCGTAAATCGTTGAAGTCCTTTTAATTGTTCAATACACAACGCAGAATGTCTGTTTCATAAAGATATTCGCAATTCGTATGATAAAAAATACTTATAATTATTATGTACGTCAGATGTTTGTTGGTCCTAGGGCCATTTACGACGATGTCCTTTCTTTTACAAAAATGTTTTAATATTTTTTTTATTATTATGGTTTTAAACCCTGTAAAATCGGTCTTCTAATGAAAAAATATTATCTTTGTTCCAGGTAAGAACCGGCAATTGAACAATAAGGTATTAATATAAAATATGACACAACAAAAAACCGTAAAGTGGCAAGATCCAGCAATAAATTCGCAAAGGGGAGAGGCTCTCAAACAAATTAAGCCCTGTAAATATTAGTGGGGCCATCTTTCAAAATGTCAGCGTATTCGAACCTGGGACGAGGCGGCGACGAGACGACAAATAGGACGAAAGCCTAATACTTTAAAGCTCCAATTCATTATTGTTAATTGGGGGACCCTTAATTTTTTCCCCCTCAACGAGTATTTTGGTTCCGCTGCGGTTTCTGGGTCACAAAATTTTGGTTATTACCGCTGTGCGGTGTAATAATCCTATCGTTGTTTATTGTGGGTGTATAAGGGTTTTTCGCTTTGGTATCAGTATGAAATTCTTTTTATAAACTTCGGATTTTGTATTGTAAAAATTTGACGCAAAAACCTTATGACAAAAAATTAAAATTGGAGCACGAGGACGGTCGCCAACACGATGGTCCGACCAAGTAAAAGAAGCTACGTCTTCAAGCAAATTTCAGCAGGTGGTGATTCAAAATTAAAAAGTCATTTATTCAAACTAGGCTGAGAATCAGCACTTTTCGAACGTCAAAATTACATAAGACAGTCCCCCAAAACGCTCACCCTTCACCACTTCTTTAGCTTTAGCTAGGAAGAAGAAGTGGCGCAACAAACTTCCCAGCAGCACTGTTGTCTGTTCAGTTAGAGAAAAAAAAAAAAACTTGATTCTATACAATAGTATGCAAAAGCGATTGCAACTTTGGACCGGAGGTGACGCAGGCATATTGTCCGCTTAAAGGGGTCCAGTGACCACCATCCTCAGTAATGAGGGATCGATTGAAGAAGAAGACAAAAATAACAAACGACACAACACAAAAAGACACACAAAAACAGCAAAGTAACATAATAAAGACTATTCTAGTTTATTATTTTCAATGGTCATATTTTTAAGGCTTTGTCACTGCTGGCTGTAGGTGTATCTGTCCACTATTAATCCGTATGAATGATGAATTATTTTTTCTAAACTAATGCATTATTATAAAAACGATTTTTTTAAATTTTTTTATTTGTAATGCGTTCACGCTAAAGCGTCTGAACGGATTTGGATGAAATTTGGCACATGGGTAGACCGTAACCTAGGTTAGGACATAAGATACGTTTTATCCCGATATTCCCACGGGATTGAGACTTATGTGGGTGGAAACGCGGGACGCAGCTATTTCGTAATAGTTTTAAAATACTTATTCCAACTATCGAAACTATCAATTACAACATTTTAATGACTGACATAGGGGCACAACTACGATACTCAATTTTATTCGGAGCTCAGAGTAGATAGAAGCCCAGGCTACATTAAGGTCTAAAACTTTTGATTAACCTTTGACCTTTCAGTTAATCTGGCAAGCCTTCCTACCTACAGATACACAACTCGTGTATTCACCAACCCTAGTACCTACTATATACCGACGAAGTACATTATATACCTTTCAATGGCTAGCCAAGGCCCTTTTCTCATCAGAAACTTGGGTTTATGTAGTACAAAGTATAATAGATTTTGTTACAATTCTGTTCTAATTTATGTACCAACCTAGCTTGGTAGGTACTTACAATATAGTAAAAGCGTCGAGTAATGAAAGTAAATGTCCGTAAAGAGCGTTAGAAGTAATTTAGTACCCAAGTAATAATGTTAATTATTGGAAAAAATGGGTCAAATGGCTCGTAATCCTAACTTCCTAATTATATAATCCTACAATATTATCAATGTGAAACTTTTGTATTTTTGGATGTTTGTTACTCAATTGCGCAAAAACGGCTGAATGGATTTGGATGACATTTGGTACACAGATAGTTTATAACTTGGAATAACATATAGGATACTTTTTATCCGGTAATACGTTCCCGCGGGATAATTTCCAACCTCCACGCGGGCGAAGCCGCGAGCAAAAGTTACTAATATTATAAATGCGAAAGTGAGTTTGTTTGTTACGCTTTCACGCTAAAACAGCTCAACAGATTTGGATGAAATTTGACTCATAGGTAGACCATGACTTGGAAAAGGACAAAGGATATCTTTTATCCCGATAGTCTTACGGGATCGAGACTTATGCGGGTAAAATCGCGGGGCGCATTATTCTGGCCCAGCGGTAGCAGCCCCGACTTACGAGTTGGTTCAAACACGGACAGGCGCTTAAGTTATAAAATTGGTGACAGAATAAATTAGCAGGAGCTCGTGGTGAAGTAATAAAAGCCGCACGGGTCGATCCATCAGATTAAGCTACGCTTGCCGGGGTTGGTCCGTGAATGGGTGACCATCTTTACATACCGAGACTCCTTCGTGGCTCGAAAAGCACGTTAAGCCATTGGTCCCGGCTGTCATTCTTGGATCTTTGACAGTCGTTACGGGTCGTCAGAAGCCCGAAAGTCTAACAACCAGTCTTACCAAGGGGTATCGTATTACCCAGTTACTGGATTGTAGAGGTCAGATAGGCAGTCGCTGCACGTAAAATACTGGCATTCAGTTGCATCCGGTTAGACTGGTAGCCGACCCCAACATAGCTGGGAAAAGGCTAGGCAGATTGATTGATGGACGTGGCAGAAGCCTGTTCCTATTTCTATGACAACAGTCAAAACATGCGCACCACTCACACACTCACAATCCGAGGGTTTTGAAAGATATTGCAAATTCATTGCTACATAGGATTGATAAATTCATCTGCTCAACAACGTAAATGAACGTGGCTGAACTGTCAAAATAAAACTGTGGTGGCATCTACATCGCCACATGTGAACTACGCATCAAAGACTTGACGTCACACAAATTCTTGACGTCACACAAATCCTGCATCGCGCAATTAGAGTTTACCGCGCGAACAACAAACGTAAGACTATCCGATGATGTCAGATAGTCTTATGTTTGTTGTTCATCGAGCTGTTGCCCGCCAGAGACACCCGTCTGGTCGGAGGATTCTCCCTTTTCTAAAGAGGATGAGTGATCTTTACACCCCGTTCCTCATACCTCTCAAAAACCTATTGCGATCAATTGTCATTTTATGTGTGTTACACAATCACCTCGCCGGTCATTGTCCTATTGACTCCACAGGCTACTTATTATTAAAGCAATGTAATTATATTCACCATCGGATCAATCGTTTGCACATCATCAATCATATTCTGACACGAGCTGTCTTCGGTCACAAAGCGGACCGCGTGTCCAGAAATCAAGAGTGACGTACTATCGAATGGATTTATAGTATAGCAGACGTAGGAACTAGTGTAATAGTCTAGCTACCATATTGTAAATTAGCATAATTGATTAATGTTGCCAGGTAATGCAACTTACGCCCCATTTACACAATGAAAGTTACCTGTGGCATACAATAAAATTAAATTCATAAATGACTTAGCATAACTTCATATTCAGCCTATAATGTTCCCACTGCTGGGACACAGTCCTACACTTGGTGAGAGAGAGTGGCCCGTAATCCACCACGCGGGCCCAGTGCGGGTAGATGTCACATGTCTTCGAATTTTTTGTTCTAGGACATAACGGTTTCCTCACGATGTTTTCCTTCACCGTTTTGAGAGCAGTGATGTTGAAATAATTCGTACAAAGTAAACCGCCTGCCTGGGCTCGAACCTATGACCTACAACTCGTAAGTCGCGGCAGTTACCACTGGGCCACCACTAGAGAGAGAGACAATATAGATCGATAAAACTCAGAAACATGCCGTTTATTTATTTTACGTAAATTTAAACGGTACAACACTAGTTATATTAATTAACATAGCTAAACATGAAATATACCTACAAAATTAGTAAAAAAAAATTTTTTTTTTCCATCATACCAATTCAAAATGGAAGCACTACACTGCAGCGATCAATTAAGGCGCTTTCCTGAGCAATAATAAATAACATTGAACTTTCGTTCCTTCTTTACAGCACCAGACCCACACGCATGAGTTACAGTAGTGAATACGGCCAGATTTTAAAATAATTTGTTTATAAATTAAGATTTTGGTCTTTTGAAAATTCAAATTCAATCGTGCAAAATGTTCATTATTAAATTGTCTTTCAAAGTGGGAGTCGCCAAAAAAATTTTTGTTTACTTCACGAGGAGATGCAGGTTATCAATAATTATTTCTCATTTCTATGGTTTTGTTGTAAGTGGTTGTAATTGGAATCAACCATTATGGAATCAAGATTAGGTAGAAAAAAGTATTTTTTATTAGTTGATATTTACTTTAAATAACAAGTAACTCCAAAAAACTGCACAAAACGGCTTGCGCCTCGTTTTGCTCGGGAACGCGCCTTAAGTTAGGCACTTATAACTGTACTCAGCATTTGAATAACGTAGAACTGAATTCTTTGATCTAGACAGTCACGTAATTGGAGAATAAATATATTCATTTCCCTCAAAGATTACTGGTTTTCTCGGTATTTGCCATTCAGATATGAATAAGAAGATGGTGCTCTGATATTCACTGTAATCCTCGGTATGGCTATGAAATCTGTTGGTTTTGATATTTGATTAGAAATAGCTCATAAAAGTTACACACTACATACATATCTATAGACTCACGCCTATTCTCCATGAGGTAGGCAGAAACTACAGAACGCCACCAGCTGCGATCTTTACATACTCCTGTATACATTTCTTTTATACATCTGGTCATACACGCACGTCGGTTGCGAGTACTACGCATCTGACCTTTCTGAAGACCATCACCAATAACCTGATAAAAGTTCTAAGCTTTAAATACCACTTTTTTTAAATAAAATGAGATAACATGATTTTCTCGTAAGTCTAGTGGTGGCAAGGGCGAAAGGTAAACATGGGTTTGGTACCCAGGTTGGGCAATGTGTACCTAATTGCGTTATTCCATTAGGAATTGTTCAGTGGCAGCCCGTAGTCAGGATTTAGCCTGGGTGGCGGCAAGACGCTTTACCTTTAACATGGGCAACCATGTTATAGGTAAAACCTATTGCCTATAATTACACGGGTAATTGGGCATAAAACACAATTTGGAAAAAAACGTGTGTGGTCAGGGGACCCCCGTCAAGAACAAAGTTTCTTCTCACGTATGAATAAAAAAATAAAAAATACATTAACGTTTTGACCTCAGCATCCTCAAAAACAATGAAAACGGGACCCACGAAGTTAAATTAAAAAAAAAATCAGCCACCATCATGGTATTACATTTTGACCTCACTATCGGCTTTCGCACCCTCTAAAACTATAAAAACGACAACCACGACGAAAAATTTGAAAATTTTCGCATCCGCCATCTTGGATTAACATTTTGACCAATTTCACACCTTGTCTCTCTCTCTCCGGCATGCAGTGTACTCGGGCCGATGTGTACAATTTTATCTCACGACACTGTAATCACTTTACTGTGTTTGTTTTTTTCTGCCGGCGTTCTCTCTCTCTCTTTCTTTCTCTTTGAATTAGAAGAAGGCAGTCGCAAGTATTAACAGTTTTTAGCGTGACGATTTCTGAAAGTTTACAAGCCGCGTTAAAGAACTTCGTTCCATTATGGGTGTGTTCTACACAGCTATGTGCAACATCACCTCAGCTTAAGGTGTTAGAAGCGTAGTCATTCCATGTAAGATGTATCCCACTGCTTGACAGTAAGGTAAAGCGATCATTCTCGGAATCGGTTTATACCGTTTCTCTCGTTATAGGACACCGTTACCAGATCCTGCAGTTTATGTAGACCAAACGAGAATAATAGTCGAACTCGCTGCCTTACTGGCCGCCTAACAGTTGTCTATTTCACAATAAGCCAGCGATACTGAAGGCAGATGCCCGACGTTCCAGCCGCACTCTTTGTTCGCTCTAACAATGACTTGCCTCCAAACTCAGCTTGTCGAGTTACGTACTACGCATCTCGATTCGGATGTGATACCAATTATTTCGGTATATTGATCGAGACGGTGAAAGAGCTGGCCACAAACAAAATGATACTGCCCAAAAAAAGAGGATGTCACTACTGTCACTAGATCCGTGGATTTGAAAATGGAACAAGCATCATCCTCTGCAAGAACAATGCAAGAGATTGAGAGAAACAAACTATTACTGGACAAAAGGTTCAAATGTCAGTAAATCCGTGGATTTGAAAAAGGAACAAGCATCATCCTTCTCTACATATGCAAGAGAACAATGCAAGAGAATGAGAGATACCAGACAAAGATTACGTAATCTGTAAATGTAGTCTCGGAGACTTCAAAACACATCTTCTACCTACCAAGATGTGTTAAATATTTTACCGTCTTCATTAATCCTCCGATGTTTCGAACTAATTGCAGCGTTCCAGAATATTTCATGTACCACTACGACCTTTGTAAATTCTTTTACCTAAAAGAATATACAATAAATGAAGTGTAGGTACATACACTTAATTTCATAAGAAAAAGAAGACCATCCCAAAAATATACAGAAAACTCCAATCCAGAAACTTCAAACATTGTTTAAAATAAAGACACTGCAGAAAAATAAAACAGCGTCCTGAACAAACAATCAAACTTGGTCCTCGTAATACAAACAAACAAACGAACATAATTCAGTTGAGTGACCCGCGGACCAAGTTTAAACTAATTATGCAGAAACGAAATATATTTCTCATTCTACGGCGGAAGGCCCGAGGAGAGATTTTTTAGCTTTATATAAAAAGAAAAAAAAAAACTGGCAAATAGGTGGAGCTTTAATGAATCTGTCAAAAAAAGCTACGGTCCACGTCTAATGAGGGTACGCTGTTAGCTATAATCAATTTGATGTCGGCCAATGAAGGTTTATAAGTTTTCAATTTTATAATTTTTCAAGGAATGCTTGATTGAGCTGTCAAAACGTAAAGTAGGCGGCAAAAAAAGGGTGATGTTAAAAAAAATACAGAATTTTAGAGGTGATATTTATATGCGAAGCTTTAGAATTAAATATCCTCCCTTATCTGACAATAAGGAAAACTCATTTAAGATTCGCAATAGAACTTAACTGGGAAGAAAAATATGCCGATTTGAACGTCTTCCTGTCTTTTCTAAGCTTGTCAAGGAAAATAAAGCTATATTATTTACTACAGTTGGGCAAAATTCTTCCCTGCCTACGTTTTTTTACCTTATTACTTACTATCTGTTGCCCGCGGCTTCGTCTGCGATCCAGGATATAAAGTAGGCTATTCGCCAGGTCATGGTCTACCCATGTGCCAAATTTCATCCAAATACTTTCAGTCGTTTTTATCGTGAATGAGTAACAAACAAAATCACTTTCACATTTATAATATAAGAAGGATAAATAATTATATTATAATATATTATATTATATTTTAATATATTATATTATTATAAATAGTAATTTCTTAATTTAGGAAAATATGTCGTTACGCAAACTTTTCCTAGGCTTTTCTCGATGCCGCAACTCCTTTCTTTCTAAGATAACTTTTATCCATTTTTATAATTATTTATAACACTTGTTACTTGATACAATATACTTACATAAACCTCAACTAATAAATTGAATCTGACAATCTCAGGCGGGTGAGAACCCATAAAACTGGCATACCAATTCTAAGATTGTTGGACATCAATTAGTTTTATGGCGAACAGTAAAGGACTTCACCTTATTAGTTTCGGTCGGAGATTGGTATTAAGCCACTACATAGTTAAATACGTTGTAAACTTGAAAATGTACAGTCAATAACGAAATAGTTGAAATATCTTTTAAGCAAGATCGAGGCTAAGGTCAGATTGGAAAGTTCTGATCCTCTTGAAATAAATCAACAGAATATTATGTGTGTATTTGTATGTCCATATGAAACTTTTTACTTTACAAAGCATAAAAAACCGGCCTAGTGGGGAAGTGTTCCGTAGTTGAGAAAAATGTATCCCAAGACCAAACTTAACATTGTAGTTGAATAATATGTCCTCCCATACATTCCAGCTACAAATGTAAGTGTGTACGCACACAACGCATTAAACAAATAAAATTTACTTATACAATATTGACAGATTCACCATATTGGGGAATGGTTAATTTTCCTTTATTTTCTTTAAAACGATTTATGTTAAAATAAAGTTTTTTATATTTGAGAATTTCACTGTTTGCCGTTTAATTGAATATGTAAAGCTTTGTGCAGACTAGCGCGACGCGACAGCGCGACGCGACACCGGTTATTGTTATATCGTGAAGTTTTCTTAGAAATCGTATTGTTCGAGTCGCGTCGCGCCGTCGCGTCGCGCTGGTCTGCACGAGCCTTAACACGGTACAGTACTTATGTACTTTGTTTGTCTTCCAAAAGTGACCCCGATATTCAAAATTCATTTATTTACGTTGTTCAACTTAATCGGTCAATTAGATTTGGAGCAAATTGGCTGAGACAGACGGGGAGACAGACGAGTGATCCCATAAGGGTTACGTTTTTTTATTCGGTAAGGAACCCAAAAAATGGTTTCTGCGGTCTCTAAAGAGCTAGACAAGCATGACAGTTTAGTAATGAAGTACATTCAAACTTTGGTAAGAAAATATGCCTTGATGTGCCTTAGGCTTTTAAAAAATGAAACATAAATCACTCTATGCCAGGTACCCACCGTTTTTTGTTTGTAAGTCAACTCGGGAAACATTCGATCGATTATGGGAAACTTTTAACTCCAAAATCCTTTACACTTTTCTACGCACAAGTACCCGTACAGTTGTCCCAAGATTTATATTGTGCTTACCACAGATTAATCAAATTAAGCTTTATTCGTTAAAACGTATTTGTTAGCACGGGACAAATTAATTTGTGACTTTTATTACGTGGTGGTACATCTGTATCTGTAAGAACAGAATTTACAGTTTTGTATTTTATCTTTTTAGTCCGTCATCAATTAATTTAAGTATATTTCACGCTCGTATCTCAGTTATCTAGAATCTTCAGTAATTAAAGTAGACTTTCAATGTTATTTTTTCTTTTAATTAAATGTTGTTCTTTAGATTACTTATCAAGCTGCTTTTGAGATTAGAAAAGCGAGCATTTCGCCAGTATATTTTTCACAAAATTCAGCATTAATCCTGCCAAAAATCATATCACTACCAAAGACTTATGTAGCGTCACGGATAGATGGCGTCTCAAATTCCTTCGTTCACGCCGACTTGGAACGAAGGAGCCTACACTTCGGGTCACGTCTCGCCCTATTTCCCGAACGTTTGAAGACTAATGTCGGTCGTATAGACCTAATGGCGTACCGTTTAGGACCCAGTTACAACATCTCCCTCATTCCAAGCTTAAAATTCCACTAGTTCTTTTTTGGGCAATATAAATACTTCTCCAATTGTTATTTCAGGTCGTTTTATACCGCGCGAGATTACAACTGGATTAAATGTAGCAAATGGATTCTTGTTTTGATGTTCCCCAAAATAGTGTCTGATGTTTTCAGATTTTTTTTCGAATTGCTACGGTTTAGTGATACGAGAATAATATTGTCTGAACGTGTTTTTGGTTAACTACAGAAAATGTTTTTCTTTTAATGAAAGTTAGCTTTGCGTGTGTAATGAAACCATTTAACTTAGTGTTCTAACATTCATTGCTAATAGAACTAATAATAATCTTTTTGGGGCTTAAAAATAATAGTTTTGTAAAGTCTATTATTACTCTTTGATATATTGTTACATTACCAATGTTTGTGATAACTGCCTTTTAATTGCTTGTCGAACCTTAAGGGCCTTACCACAGTGGCTATTTTCGAGCGACTTATCAGAAAGGCGATTGTTCACCACGCCACGTATGCGCAACGTGTTCACTGCGTTTGCGTAACGAGAGCGATTGACGTGAGTGTACACATGCACATCAAGCTGTACACATCCAGTATAAGCTGACCTCGCATTGTACGGAAATCCTATACAGTGTGATATCAGCTTAAACTGGAATTGTATAGCTTGATATGTAGCCGTGTGTACAAGAGAGCGAGACAAGCGAGTGGACAATATTGTGAAAACGCGGCGTATACGTCGCGTAGTCGCGGTTAGCTCGCTTCGCACCCGCGGAGAACACGTACACAAATCACCTCACTAGAAACACGCTGGCAAAGCGTCATTGTGATAGCGCTCTTAGCCATAAAGCAATTTTCACGTCTACCAACCCCATGAGGGGAAATGGGCATAAAGACAGGTATTAATATTAAAACATTAATACTAATTTAAAATCCCATTAGCTCGTATGTTGGGTCATTCCGATAATTGAATATCAAATAACGACATATTCAATGTTTGTCCGGAATCGTATCGAATCGGAGCAATGGCGCCCTGGCTTTTAACTCAATGCATTGGCTATGGTACACTTACTTAGGTATATTATGTAGCAGAAAAATATATCAATTATTTAAATATATATCTATACCTATTAAAAATTCAAGTCGCTTTTCGTTTTTGTCTGTGTGGCCGCGTGTTCTGCTAAACTAAGCAACTGATTTTGATGCGGTTTTTAATCAAATAATCAAATAATTTGGAGAATTTATTCCGTAAGGTTTATAATATAAACCTTCTGGAATAATATTTATAATGCATTGATATTAAACTTATATACAATAAAGACATCTCGATATTCTGTTAAGTCGAAAAAACAATACGAAGCAAGGGCGGGTCGCTAGTAGTTTATAATGTTTACCTTATAACAAAATGAAAAAAAAAGATGGAATGGAAAAAAACGAGGAAATTTTTGCTAACCTAATTTTTTATGACACACAGGGGGTGGCATTACGTCATTCGAGAGGTAGTTGCTGAAAATCAGCACTTTTGAAGATAGGTTCGACCGAACTCACTCAGCATTTTGCTGAGCACAACCTGTACCCTAATTGCGTATAGATAGATAGATAGATACACGATCAATCACAATCTGAATCGTTTTGAAACTGCTAATCCATTGATTCACAACTTCGAAAAAAAATCTGCTCTACAACGTAAATAACGCAATGAATGTAGTTGAACTGTCAAAATGAAACAGATTAGTCGTAATCGCTTACGAAAATATGTTTCGTAATTAGATAGCTGTTCTTGCACAGATGCGACGCACAGCTAAATTGTTCTTCTTATTTTTATTTACAAAAGTAGTTATTTGTCTACTCTGCAATCGGCATTTTGTTTTTCTTTTGATTGTGCGTTTGTTATCATTTGCCAGTGTCGCAGAGTACCTAATTACGCAATATAAATTGACAGTAACGCACTGACCTCAAGAAATTATTGACAAACTTTTAATACCTGAATACGAGGCTATTGGCTAATTTCTAAATGTGTATTTTATGTATTTTTTTTGTAATGTGCGTTTAGAAATAAAGAAAAGAAAGAAAGAAAAAGTATTTAGTGAACTCGCACAAAAGATCACAAATGAAGAGGCCGCGCACGAAATCGACTGATTTTGATCAATATGGTTCATTATTTGTGAGAAAGGGAAAAATAATTTACATAAAACTATTTGTCAAAGAACTCGACTAGTTCTTTGTTTTGCATGTGGCTGAAAGGGACTTTTCAAATAAGTTAAGTATTCATGGAAAATCACAAATATTCGCAACAAGTTTTCCGAAAAATGATGCGAGACTGACGTTTGATCACTTTTTTACAAGAAACTACTTTTGATTTTGAACATTTAAAAATATTATCAACATCGTTTCAATTATGGCCTACTTGCATGTGGCTGAACAACATTTTTCTAGTTCCATACAAAATATAGCACAAAAATATTGTTGAAAAAACATCTTTTTTTTTTTTAAACCCTTTCTGTAATGTATTTTTTCATACTATTTAGCAAACCTTATCAAGAAATTTAAAAAACACACATTAGTCTTCAGTTATCCTTGAAATATTATCAAAATTTTATTTTATGAGTAGGTACCTATACAATATCTTTATTAAGTAAATCAAACGCGAAATAAACCATATTTTCGGGAGCGCAAAAGTGATGCAACTATTAACAGGTGCTGTGACTGACATGAATGGTTTAGCATCACAAAAAGTGTAATTCGATACTCATACCAATTTAATCTTTCAATTATTTCAAGCTTTCTTTGACGAAAAATGGATTTTTCGTGCACGGAGCCTTAAACTAAACACTCATAGAAACATGAAAAAAAAAAAACAAATTAACATGAAAATAAAGACAGGCCAAAAGGCTCCTATCTCAGCAAAATGATTTTTGTTTGTGCAGAATAAACATTTTTCTTTCTTTTTTTTTCGATGTTGCATTTGTGCATCCACGGCTAATTAATTTCGAGATCCTAAAATCCATTTATTTTACCAGCTTCTCTTCATAACCTGTTTTAATGTTCTTTTGAGAATACCAGTCTTCTCTTATGGTTGCGAGGCTGATCATCGAGAATGAAGATACAAACTTTAGTACAAACGTTAGTCTTTTCTTTTAATTTAGCCCAGTCTAACTTTTTTTTACCTTGTTAAGTTTAACCTAAGCTAATTTTTCTCAACACTTAGAGCGATTTTTTCGTGTCTTTTAACCTTTGCAAAAGTCCTAGTGATTACAAAGTAAAACTTTACTGAGATCCGATTTGAACCCTAAATAAATCAACACTTTTTTACTTTTTGATTCTTTTTGTTATTTAATTATCTGTGACTCGGTGATTCTCGTAAATTGCTGTGTGGGCTATCGACCAAAATACTTTGCCACCAGGTTTTACTTATAGCATCCGTATTTGAATGACTTATGGTTGACTTTTGCTTGATTTTCATTATGTGAAATTTGACTTATCGTTGTGGTTAGTGATAAAATCTTTCTTTGAACCATTTTTTTACTGGTTTGCTGGTAATTATTGGGCGCGTGTCGCTTCGGACGTATTTTATTACACGACTATACTGTCAAATTAAGGTAATTGTGATAAAAATGATAAAAACCATGGAATATGGATGTTTCGTCACATTTAAGGGTTTGATATAAAGCGTGTTAATTGTTTGGGAAATTGGTTTGTTAGTGTTGTAACTTTTCATTTTTTACGTTCAATTTTTGTTTTTTTTTTATGATTAATAAACTAATTTCATTTATTATCGAGAGATTCTTGGAATGTTAAAGTCTGCATTTATGACTACTAGATTAATATTAAATTCTGCAAATAGTACTATCTACTCAATATACCTACACAGCTACTGTTATCAAAAACCAATACTTGATTCGTATCAGTCATTGTGTTGTTTATCTTTTATTTACCCCACCTTATCAGGATTTTTTTTCGTCCCTTTGTCTGAGCATCAACAAAAAAACTGCGGGCGTGTATTAAGTAATCTAAAAATCTCCGATCTATCAGATATTGAAAACATGTGGGCTCAATTAAAAGGCATTTTAACTGAAGAAAAAAGTTAAGATCATGACTAACGATGCGTGTCCCCCTTGTCTCCTTGCCGTGTGAAGTGGCCTCTGTTTAAGGGGAAGTTCTTATATCAATTATAACAAATATTTTTATTAACAAAAGAACACTAACCAACTCTCAACTAAGAGCATTGCTTGAAATATTAATAAGTCCCTATTTCTTGTACTATAATTATGTCTTTTACCTCTTTTACTAAAAAGATGTAAGTTTTTTCTTACGGTACCATCAAAGAAGTTCATATCTAACCAGTTTCAAAACAAAATCCCGTGAACACGATGACCACATCTGTTACCGGCCCGGTTCTATTATCGCCGAGCGCTGCCGCTGCAAGCAAGAATAGTCCTTACGGTGGTTAGATATGAACTTCTTCGATGGTACATGATGTTTTCATAGATATATTGACAAGGTACCGTCATGATGTTAATATTGTCTTATTGCCAAAAGAAATCTATAATTTTTAGTTACTCCCGCTATGTTTCATGATTGTAGAATTCAAAGCCCTTTTTATGGGCTTTCATTGGAGACCAACCCTGTTGCTGGGTTATTTACTTGGAAGAATAATCCAATACCAGTTGTTTTTTTCATAAACCATCCTCAAAAATATTCAAATTAAATAAATTGGAATCTAAAAAAAAATTGACAATCGTAGAAAAGTAATTTGCTTTTCGAAATGCAGTGCTTCGCCTTAAAACTAACTGACACTAATTAGCTATGACGTCGCATTAGTTTACTTTTCTTCTATCCCCTTCTAACATTAGAAATAGAAAGAGAAGTCACGTGTTTAAAATTGATGGCTTCCTTTTTTGGCATCACTTTCGGTTTAAGAGCCGAGAAATATAATGCCTATTTTATTTTTACATTTAATGTCTAATAAATGAGGAGAAATTGCTTTTTTAATGTCGTCAATAGTTTCCACGGAATCCCCCAAAAATAGTTTTCGTATACATGTCAAGTATTTTTACTAATTTAGTAATGAATAGCAACATTTGTTGTGTTGTTTTTAGTTCTTAGATGAACGAAATGGACTTTAAGAATGACTTTTTTTTTAGGTAGTGAGTTTGAAATAGCCGCATAGGTACTTTATTCTGATTAAAATAGCTCATGAAAGTGGGAAGTAATCAAATCCTTATTTCCAGTGATTTTGAAAGTTATACCTTGAACGCGTTTCCCTGAAGCAAAAAATATCAAGTTTTCCATACAAAACTTTTGTGGCCACACGATATTTATAACGCCAAGTTTACCTTAAGAACAAGTGCGAAGTTTAGCCGACTTACAAAACAGTAATATTGTACTTTAAACTACATTACAGTTAACGACATCCGAGCTCGTGTTGGGTAAACATAATGCTTCTATTTGACGCTATAACTTACCTCCTGCGGCGTCGCTTGGAATTTTATTTGACAATTAAATAAAATTTTATAATTCGCCAGATTTTTGTTCGCGCCTGAAAATTCGTAACGACGACATTCTGTTTTAGGCTGTCTCTAACATTTTTGTTTTGGGAGATAAGGTTTCGATGTAAAATACTGGAGACGAAAGTTTTGTTTATTTATGGAGTGTAAACACAGCTTTTAGTGACAGATTTTTTTGTAAGTAACTGAGAATAAAAGAAGGCTAATTTTCTAAAAGTCTTTTAAAAACGGGACAAAAATTCTGAAATGCAATAATAGTTAGTTCATTCTTAGTTTTATTATTTTACTCTTAGTTCTTTGGCTATTTGATATAGACCCAGAGCTATAACGACGCAAGTCATGGCAACAACACTCCAAAATCCTCACCTACCAACGAACAGCCGTAACGATCTACTTGTCTAATATTTATACAGCACAACCACAAATCTACAACAAACGTTCAACATTCGGCGCCAGTGAAAGCAAGTTTGGAAATTATTCGGCTGCGGTGAGCAGACGGTCCTGTTCCAGAAGTATTCACGGAGGCTGCAATGCGGATGCAGATTTACAATAGTGCATTCACAAACTTGCACCCACCTGCTACTAAATGGTCAACTTCTGCATGTAGTTACGTTTAATTTACGTATTTGTGTGAGCGAAAGGGAAAGAGTAGCCGTTTTTGAGCTACATTTGTCGTCGGAATTTGCTTGATTAAATTCGGAATTGGATGAAGAATACGGGTTGACAGATATGCGTTCTTGCTGGACGTAGCTGTTAACTGTCAGTATGTTAATATATTTGCCATATTTTCGCTGTAACTGTAAGTAATTCCGTGAAAAGAGGGATAGTCAAACCTTTTAGAGATTCGAAAACGAATTATGTACATTCAGATTTCCATATCTCCGTAAAAACATTTCCTGTACTGTACCAGGCAATCAGAACAAAGTATCCACCAATTCATAGATGGAGTGGAATAATATAAAATTTTACACCATACATAAATCCAGGACTGTTTTATGTTGGAGCGATGGTCGGCCATGTTTTATTGGCTCGGTATCGCGCGCTAATTTTGAAATGTGGCGAAATGAGACGCGGCAACGTCGAGCCCGATCGCTTATTTATGACCCCTGGGAACTCGGTTCATGTTTTTGCTGACCAATAAATGGTTTAAATGCTGGGAGGATTTTATGTTTGTTTCTATGGTTATTTAATTTGATTGTTGCGTAAATGACTTTTTACTACCGTGTACAACATCCTAAACACGTCATCGGATCAGTTAGGGGTATGTATCCTCTTCTACAGTTTGATTATTGTGATTTATTATTTATTGCATTTATAAAATTATTATTTTATTCATCATAGCTAAGTAATAACAGCTGCAAGGGTCGATCCATCAGGTTAAGCTATGCTTGCTGGGGTTGGTCCGTGTATGGGTGACCATATTTACATACCGAGACTCCTCCGTGTCTTGCCGTTGGTTCCGGCTGTCATTCGTGGATCTTTGGCGTTACGGGTCGTCAGAAGCTCGAAAGTCTGACAAACAGTCTTACCAAGGGGTATTACCCATGCAATTACTGGGTTGTGGAGATCAGATAGGCAGTCTCTCCATGTAAAATACTGGTATTCGTCTGCATCCGGTTAGACTGGAAGCCGACCCCATCATCATACATAGTAATGTTAATAGTTGGGAAGAGGCTAGGCAGATTGATTTTTATTTACAAAACATAAAGTTAATATTATTTGGGATGCCCCAAAAAGCAGTATCTCGCGGATACCTTTTGCTTATTTCGACATCTCAAATATAATCTATCACCAGAAAAAAATACCGGTTTCTTTTATCGTAATTCTACATTAAAAATCTACAAGCCCGCGCGGCACCGATGTAGATACAGTCGGGTAAACAAACAAGTGCAACCACAAACAATGTCAAAATCAATTTTATACAACAACGGACGGACAGCATAACATCGGTATACTAAATCGCTGATGCATGTCAGCCCAATTTTTTTGTTCGAAAATACAATTACATCGAAACCGATCCCTTTGTGTTCAGTATGCGAGGGATTTTTGGATGTTGACAATACATTGCGCGTTATTTATAAAGTTATTTAGATGATGACCTAAATTTTTTGTGTCAAATGATTTTTATTTAGTACATTGAGGAGGCTTATATAGTCAGTCACGCTTTCGGACCAAAGAATTTTGCTCCTTTCCCAGACTTTCAATTTACACTACAGCAGATAGTTTTACCACTTTTCTCACCATGCCACATTTAAGCCTCACTATGCCACATTTACGCCTCACCATGTCACATTTAAGCCTCATCATGCCACATTTACGCCTCACCATGTCACATTTACGCCTCACCATGCCATTTAAGCATTAGAAAATCTATCCAGAAAACCAGTGATGTACAGCGTACACAAACCAACTATCTTTGACCCACCTAGAAAGAAACAAAGCATCAGGTCTCATATTACAATTTGGGAAGACGGTAATAGAACAAGATATCTGTGTCTCGCTCTAGCGGCCACGATTTGACGAGTATCAGTTACATGTTTCTTACGGGCGTGGAATTGTAACAAGCGGAACGGAAAAGGCTCCAAGTTTTTTAATATTTTTTGGGTTTTGGGCAGCAAACGCAAAACAGGCTGTTTAAATTCAAGTGCAAAACTTTCTAAGGTATGGTTCATTGGGTGCTGGTTAAAAGTAGATCTGAAGAACTGAGCAAGCACCCTGCCCCCTAGCTAGCAAGCCTTGCCATTTTGAACCTTATTTAAATTCCAAAAATTTGTGCTTTGTCTGCAGTCTGATCAAGTTACCATGATTCCACGGTAACTTGATCACCTTTTATTGAGAGCAGATACTATCAATCTGCCTAGCCTTTTACCAACTATGTTGGGGTCGGCTTCCAGTCTACCCGGATGCAGCTGGATACCAGAATATTACATGGAGCGACTGCTTATCTGACCTCCACAACCCAGTAACAGGGTAATACGATACCCCTTGGTAAGACTGGTTGTCAGACTTTCGGGCTTATGACGACCCGTAACATCTGTCAAAGATCCACGAATGACAAAAGCAGATACTATCAAATCAGTTATTATAGTGTCATTGAATTGCATCTTTTTTTTTTTTTTTTTCATATAACTTCTCCCGCTCTGAGCGGAGCGGGAGGGCGTGTCAGACTTTTACTGACTAAAACCCACCCGTGTTCCTTCCGTTGCCTATGTGCCCGGGGTCGCGATATCCCTTTCGGACAAACCCGCAACCCCGGCAGGCATTGGCCCTTCCGGACCCCGTCAGTTGGTGCTGACATCTCTTTGAGGCGCGCGAGGAACACAACGCGCCGTCGACCCGGGCCTGGTCCCTATCGGACGGCGAGCTACCCATTGCTCACCGTCCGCAAGCCCGCGCCTACGGTGGCCGGAAGTCGGCTCGCGACTCCCGACGCCCGGGGCGTCTATTAAATGGCATCTGAGTTCTAAATCATAACCAAAAACTTAATGATGGACCAGGCTGTGAACGTGCCCCAGAATTTCCGACTTCTATGTTCCTTACTACATAGAAACCGATCGCCCATAAAACGTTTCAATTATCGAAGTCTACTCCGTGATGTAAATATTATGGTCCTTGGGTGGTATGTCAATGAACCCATAAACTATCATACGCTGAGAATTAAGTCGCCGATAGTTATAAAACTTTATGAGCATGCGAAATGTCAAATGTCACTCTCAACTCTCATACTGTCAAAATAAAGTCTATTAAAAACATATACTTGAACAGCTGTTTTAAACATGGTTTCCTAATTCCCAGCTAATTTGGCAGATGTTCCTTTTCATCCCAAAATAGACTCTACCTTCTAAGAAATTAAGTTTTATTTTATAATTACGTAAGTGTATAATCATGGGAATTTAATCTGCTTATCATCAATCGACGTCGCGACCTTGACATGGCGTGAGTCAGTGGGGAAACGAGTTATAGTACAGGAGCTTGCGGATGAAATATTTTCGTCTAATTAATTCAGAATTACTGACCTGATATAACTGTTAATTTATTTGATCTTTAAAAATAATACGTTTTTACTGACCTAATTAATGTATGGCTGCGTTAATAGTATGCAGTTGTTTAAATTGGATTCAAATACCAGAAATAATGTTGTAAATAATTGGCTGTATGTTGTGGCATGTATTTAATTTACAACGAAACTTTGTTATTCTTTAATTTTAAAATAAAACAAATTATGGTTATAGGAAACTGTTTCTTAAATAATTATTAATTTTACTTAATCACGATAAATAACTGAAATATTTGGATGATACCGGAAAAATTTGGTGCAGCTACATTATTTACTTGGTGAGGTGTACAATGAATAACAAAAAAATGGCTGCATGTACAACTGCTGTGCATGGGCTCCTAGCTCCAGTCCTTAAGTCAGCCAATTTGTCATTAGATTTTGCCATTAAACTAATTCTTGCTGCTGCCGGGAGTCTGGATTGGGACTTAAAACATGACTGACGAAATGTGGATTTAATACAACTTTTTTTTTTTTTTGGGAAATTATCAAATAACTTCTCCCGCTCTGGGTGGAGCGAGAGGGCGTGTCAGGCTCGTACTGTCTAAAACCTACCAGTGTTCCTTCAGTTGCCTGTACGTTGCCAGGGGCCACGGTATCCCTTTCGGACTTTCCCGCGACCCCGGCAGGCATCGGTTCTAGCGGACCCCGTCAGTTGTGCTGACATCTCTTTGAGGCGCGCGTAGCACAACGCGCCGTCGATCCGGGCCTGGTCCTTATCGGACGGCGAGCTACCCATTGCTCACCGTCCGCAAGCCCGCGCCTACGGTGGCCGGGAATCGGCCTGCAATTCCCGACACCCAGGGCGTCTACTACGGTGGCTAGGGGCGTGAGGGCGCGACCGATCCCTGTGAGATACCGTACGACATCTCTCACCGTTTCCATTCTCCCTGGTAACCGAGGTAGATGACGGCCTTGTCCGTCAAATAGGCCTCGACCGCACGACAGAGGTAGGTCGGCATCCGGTGTTACCGGAGTGTTTCCCCAATGCAACTCCAGGGCAGGGTGTTGAAGGCATTGGTGATGTCTGGAGCTACCGCCAAGACGACCCCACCCCGGGTCACAGCATCTTCCGTCGTGAGGGCCCACACGCGCATACTGGCGTCGACCGTAGAGCGCCCTCTGCGGAAGCCAAATTTACTCTTCGCCAAATCCGTCACCGTCCACCCGCACCAGCCGCCCGACGAGGTGGTCTGCAATGACTCTTTCAAAGAGCTTGCCCACCTGGTCGAGCAGCACGATGGGCCGATAAGCGGACGGAGAGTCCGCAGGGCACGCCGGCTTCTTAATGAGGACCAGTTTCCCCGTCTTCCAACGAAGTGGGAACTGGCCCCTCTCCATGCATGTACTTAGGAGCCCTCTTAGTCGACGCCCGAGAGCCTTCAAGGCCAGGACCCAGGCTTTCCCAGGTAAGCCGTCGGGGGTTTAATACCTCTTCTAACTATTTGCCAACCCCGTAATTTTTAAAGCCAACACGACATTGCAAATTCGTCCGTATAAAACAAAGTTGGCTGGCTCTTAAACAACACAACATGTGGTTTCCAAACGGTTCCTAAGTAAATAAACGAACCTAGTTCTACTTTGGATTGACCAACTTGTGGTTGCTTTGTACCGCGACTACCAAAATATTAGGCTGAGTATGATTTATGTAGGGATATTATAAGTATATGAGTATGCGGTGATGTGGTACAGCGGTAAAAAGGACTAAGTTAATCAAATTTATGATTTTTCTCTTCAATTTTTAGGTTTCAGGCTTTGAGAAAGCTTTCAGTTAAAGAAATTGGGTTGTTTTTATTTAGATTTCGTTTTTTGTTATGCAGTTATTTAATTTAGTTCTACCTTTTTTTCTCATGCTATAAAAGAATAGCGAGCAAGATGGGCAAGATTAATACGCTAGCAGTGAAAAAACAAAGTTTTTCTTAATTTTATCTAGGAAAAAGTTGAACATATTTTTTTGTAAAAGTAATGTTTACTATCTACTTCCAGCGCTCTTTGCAACTTGTGTGAAGGTAGGTACGTACTTATCATATTTTCGTTTCATTCGCTCAATGGAGAAAAAAATCTCCCAAAATTTATGTCGGTTTGATGTGTGTGTCAGTTTTATCCAGGAAAAAATTTAACATATTTTTTTGTAAAAGTAATTTTTACTATCTAGTGCCAGCGCTCTTTGCAACTTGTGTGAAGGTGCGTGCTTATTCTCTTTTCATATCATTCCCTCAATGAAGAAAAAAATCTCCCAAAATGTATGTCGGTTTGATGTGTGTGTCAGTGTATCCGCCCTGACTAAACGTCTGTTTTGCCACTTTATACCATACATATTTGTTGGAACCATCTGTTTTACGTCAAGTGGCGTCGTAAACTTTGAGGGGGATATAGAATGCTTTGTATTACATTATAAATAAACTGTTTTAACTTTTTTATTGTCGTGACTGGTCAATACCGAAAAGAATTTTACCTTTCAGATTTATTTATAAATTATACAAAGCATTATTTCGGAACCCGGTGACAATTTCTGTAGCTGCTGGAATTTAGCGTTTTGTTGTAGACTTTCTCAATTTTTGACAGAACCCCCCCGGCCTTTGATTACCTACTCAATTAACAAAATGTCTAATTATTTTAATGAGCATCACTGAACCTAAACTGAATACTAAAATAAGCACATAAAACTATAAACTTCTATTTGAATATTACGTAGAATCGCAGCATATAAATCCTAGAGATATCAGGCTGGCAACATTGTTCTCGTCCGACTGCGCTAGATCATCTCCTACCAACAATCTGTCTTGTTTCGTGACTCGCGCGCAGATAACGACCAATACACGGTTTATGAGTATTACAGGTAATAATATGCAATAAAATACTAGGTGTATTGTCTTATTCAAAGTCTCTACTTCGTGGAAACCAGCTTTGAATTCAATTGCGGGAAATATATATTGATGTTTCTCTGTTGTTGGTAAAAGGAGGCATAGTCTGCAAGTGTAAACTGTAGCAGAATTTGAGGGTTTTGAAGTGTAATTAGTATTACAGATAAGAATCTGAAAATATTACCGGGAACTGTAAATTTCTCGTCTTCTTCAATTCAATTCAAAAATTCAAAATCATTTATTTGCTAATATGGGTAATTACATAAAGTTGTTAAAATAGCAAGAATCTTTTTAATTTCTTTTTAAATTCTTCGTTGGATGGAGTTTCTAGTATAGAATTTGGTAAGTGATTGTATATACGCGGTGTGATACTGAAAATGCTTTTGGTAAATAAGGCCGTCTTGTTAGATTTGGAAAAAAAATATCACTATGCCATTTACTTCTGTACCTACTTATCAAAAAGACGTTTGTTAGTTCTTGCGAAGCTAGCAATCTCATACACGGCAATGTTATATTTGATAAAATATGGTTTGCAGCTATCAGTCTGGTTGATATCAAACATAGGCCCCTAATAAACCGCATTTGCGCCATGAATTCAAAGTCCTTATTTGTGGAATTACTCCAGAATATAATACCATACTTTATCAAGGATCACACGTAGGCATAGTATGCTGCAAGTACAGCAGAAGTGTCTACCATTTTTGCCAGCATATGTATATCTTCAGTGAAGGGAATATAGTAATTGAACAGAATTCCTCTGCCAGTTTTTTGCGAATTATAATTTAATCTTAGCTGATCATGGACCGAGCTAAATTGAAAACTATAAACAAATGTCCCCTCCTTAATCAAATGAAACAATCCATTTAAACAGACATGGCATATCTAATTAAATAAAACAAGAAAATCGTAAATATGTCACCGCAGCGCAAGCGCCGGTTGACAGCCTTTTGTCGCGCGTGCACGCAGCAATTTTTGTCCGCCATGTTGTAATTGCGTGCGCAATAAATTGTCAGTGCTTAAAACTGCGGTGGTGTAGCTGTAGCAAAACTATTGAGAAGCTAAGCTATTTTCAGTATTTTTAGACACCGTCACATTAAAGTTTTATCTTTAGTTTTAATAAAATGGGTGGCGATAAATTTTACGGCTGTAATTAATTAGAGGTACTGAGCAAGTAACTCAGTACCTCTAATTCAAAGACGATAACAAAACTAATGATAACAAAACCGACTTATTTGCGTGGAACTAAACTTGAAAGAGATGTAAAAATAAAAACGTTTTCAGAATTAAGTATTTTCAACGGCAAACTTAAGTAACGGTACCTACCGGTTTCAACTTAGTGCAATATTAAAATACCTATTAGTTACCTTTAATGTATGCAGGCACGCATTGGCATGACTCCGCTGAATACTGTAGAACTTTTATAACCAGGAAGTTGTATTAAACTATAATAAAATGGTTCTTTAAATGAAACATAGCTTTATGATTCTCATTACGAAAATGTGAACATGGAATACACTTCATGTTCACATTTTAAAAATGGGTTTATTTCCTAAACCCATTTTTCAATATTTTTTAAATAAGTAAGTAGTAGTAGTAGTAGTAAGTATAATTAGTAGGTACAGTAAACGCTCGATAATCCGGTGCTCACTAATCCGACACCTCCAATAGTCCGGCGTTTTCTAACTTAGCTCTCCTACTATAGATATCCGTCTCCTACTCTGTAATCCGGCAGGTTTAATACAAAAGTACCGGATACAGAGCTCGCGCATTGATCGTTGTCGTTCTGCAGTCCGGTCCAATTCTACGACTAGGTATTATTACGTAAACTATTAAAGATTTGTTACTTTGCAAACCCGGCGGCATGGGCGAAAAAAAATGGGTGCCGGATTACCGAGCGCCTACTGTACCACATTTAGACAGAGAGATAATCTTCAAATTGAGACACAAATTACGTAGCATCACTTCTATATTGTCTGAAAGTCTAGGCAGAGGTGCTAGTATAGCTGCACACCATCATCAAATTATTGCTAATCAAATCCATGCACGTCTGGCCTGTCGTCTCGCTAAATTTACATGCAAGGGGTTCATGTATAGGCAATGCAAGGTAAGGGGTTTGGTAACGTCTGCAAAAAGCTGGACCATACTTGAAATATGCACTTGAAGAAGACTATATATATACATCTAAAGAGAAATCAATTCGAGTTTACTACATCTACGGTGAACGAAACGGAAGTGTATAGTTTGTTCCTTGTTAGTCATAAGAACGTAAATCCTGACAACCAGAGTTGTTTATCCAAAGGTATCATTTTACCCAGTAACTGGATTGTGGAGCTCGGATAGGAAGTCGCGCCATGTGGTACGCATTCAGCTGCATCTGGTTAGTCTGGAAGCCAACCCCAACACAGTTGAGAAAAGAAAGGTGAGATGATGATGAGTTAGTTCCTATTTGGAATCAACCAGCGTCCATAGTTTTGTCCACAAAATGACAAAAGACTATGTATCTTATAGCTTCATTACTGGACCACTATAATTTCAATAAAGCACAGAGAGTATTTCACTCTGACCACACGGACTTTGTGTGGGTGGGGGACACTTATTTATTTGCGAATTTCTTAAATGCACACATACAATTAGCTTTTGTGGCGGACTGGCGAGGTCACGTGACTCACGACTTGTCTTGTTTATGCGCCGTGTTTAAGATTAACAGAATTTATCGCTGGTATGATGATTATATAAAGTGTAAACTTGAATTGATTTGGTTATGGAGTGTAGATTTTATCTGTGTTGTTCTTTTGTGAGGAGGTGCTCGTTTATTGAAGAGCCGTATTTTATGTTTGTTGGATTATAAAAGGGCTCAAGAGTCACTTTATAACTACAGTGCTTTCCTGCTTTCCTTGCTGTTTTATTGTGTATAAGGACGTTATCATGGCCCGTTTTAGACTTCTACTATGACTAGTCAACAAGTCTACAACACCTGGTCGACCGAGCTCTGCTCTGGTGAAAATAGAGAATACTCATTTAATAGTGTGGTGGCATCTACATCGCCACATGCGAACTACGCATCAAAGACCTGACGTCACACAACATCCTGACGTCCCTCAAATCCTGCATCGCGCAATTACAGTTTACCGCGCGGTGGACATATATACAAGCTCCCGACTTCAACCTCTGGGCAGTTGCCCGCCAGACATGACACCCGTCTGGTCGGAGGTTCCTCCCTTTTCTATGGTGGATGAGTGAACTTTACACCCTGTTCCTCATACCCCCTAAAATAGTACCATTGCAAAGTTCATATTAATTCCATGTATAGTACATACTAATTCCATGTATAGTACATACTAATTCCATGTATAATACATACTAATTCCATGCTGCCATGTAATTCTAAGGTAGCCATCTTGTTTTAAACTTTGGGCGACCGAGCTCTGCTCGGGTGAAAATACGGAAAAACGAATTTTCCCAGATATGAGACCTAGCTAGATCGATTTTTCGTCCCCGCCCGTTAGAGCCGTTTTCGAGAACGTGGTCACAAATATATATATAAATACAAATATTGCTCATTTAATAGTGTAAGATAATGTCCCAATGCAGGGCAAACGCCTTGACTAATATCAGTTCGTCAGAAACAGCGCCATGTTCTTAACTTCCTCATATTTCCCAACACCATAACTGAAACCGTCAATATAAAATCCATAACAACTAACATATTCCCTATTACATCCCACATCCCTTCCTCACAAGACGAATTCACCCAAGCAATGTAAACACAAACATCTAGTTGAAAAACAAGTTCGTCTCGGGGCGCTTTCCGCGATGAAAGTGTGTTTTTCCAACAAACGTTCGGGTTATGCACTTATCATATGCGTCCGCACGGTATGCAATATGCCAAGATAACGCTGGGACAGCTTTATGTGGCGACGAGCCGTAGATTATTGGAACAGAGCTGACAGTGGTTTGATGGATGGGTTTGAATTAAGGACAGAATGACTCGGTGACTTGGTAACGCTTCGTCACTTCGAAATTAAATGTTTATGCTTGTAAATGTTTGGTACTATTTAACAACGCATAATTGTTAAATAATTGTGAAAGACTTTAATAAGAATTGAGGTTACTTTACTAAGGTGGTATTGATTAAATATAAATTATATTATTGTTTGGGTAAAGCTAAATTAAGCCTGCTTAGATTCGATAAAATGGCACAAATAATTATTGAAAGAGGCCTGGAATTATAAACGTTGTCATGTTTATAATTGTTATATTAATTAATATGATTATCGTCGCTTCAGAGTAAAAAGCTCAGCAACTTTGACTTATTATTTTATTACATTTTTGAAAAAAAAAAAAACCTTGCAACCCACGCAGTTTAGTGGCGGCATCTATATTGCCACATGCGACCTACGCATCATACTGATGTCACGCAAAATCCTGCATCGCGTAAGCAGATTACACCGCGCGATCAGAATATAATATAAATTTCCAGTTGCCCACCAGTTTTTCGCATATAATAGGTTTTCACTCTAAGACGACGTTATTGATTTTAATTTTGCTTACAGGTCATTTTATTTTATGTAATTCAATGTAGACATGAGACTACATTGCCTTGGATGCGTCTGTTAAGGAATTATAATTATGATTTAAATTTTAAAAATAGCTCTACCCATGTTTAATGACTGAAGTGCCTACATGATTGTGTCCTGATTATCTTGCAAACGGAAGTAATAATTCATTATGTAAATCTGATCCCATGTCAATTACCGGTATAATAGCAAATATTGAAGAGTTTCCTGTTTACAAGCGTAATATTTAGTTGTATCATGTTTAAATTAAATCAAAATCAAAATTATCACATGAATAAGTAAACCTTAACGAATTAATGGACGCATAGTTAAAAAAAAACCGTGCAAAGTGCATGTCGGACCACGCACAATGAAGGATTCCCATAGTTGGGATAAATTTATCCCAAAACCAAACTTAACATTTTAGTTGAAAAACATGTTCTCCCGTACATCGATATTCGCCACGGTCAATTCTTCAACTGTAAATGTAAGTTTTAAATTGAAAAAGAAAACAATCTAAGACAAAACTACAACTTAACTATTTCCGGACTTTTCCTTTACTTGTGATGTGAGACCTTGCTTCTTGCCAAATTTCATGATTCTAGGTCAACGAGAAGTACCCTGTAGGTTTTAATTTATGTGCGAGTATCAAAATATGTCGCATAAATGGCCTTATTTTTTTATTGCGTTGATTTAGAAGCATGATTTTTTAGAGCTCCAAGGGATTATAGACCTACGTATTGGATATTAATTTCAACTTGATACTCGTACCTACACGCGTTCCTGAAAAAAAGGGTCTTGACAGACAGACGACCGGAAAACGAAGTGATCCTATAATGGTTCCGTTTTTTTCCTTTTGATGTGCGGAATCCTAAGAAGGCAAATAAGCTATGGATCTTAAAGCTGAGTTAATAGAAATCTTTGAATGATTGATTGGGTACAACAACAACAGTACATACAAAAAACTAATTAAAAAAATCTATCTATACTTGTCATGCCTTTAATTTGTAGATCTTTGAGAGTTGTTACGGGTCGTCAGACGCCCTAAAATTTGACAACCACTCTTTCTTAACTGGGTTGTCGAGGTCAGATAGGTGAACGCTCCATGTAAAATATATATTCGGCTGCATCCGGTTAGAGTGGAAACTGACCCCAACATAGTTGGGAAAAGGCTAGGCAGATGATGAATCTATATATACTGCCATACTAATTTCATAAATGCGAAGCTTCTCACGCCTGTAAGACTGAACGGATTTTGATGAAACACACAGGTAGACCATGAGACGTAGGACATTCTTTACCCTTTTTCCGGCAGTACGTTCCCTTGGGATAATTTCCGATCTCCGTGGACGAAGCCGCGGGCAAAAGAGCTGGTATGATTTTGATTGGTTAGTAGGTACAGGAGTATGTCTTCTCAACACTCAAAACAATGTAGGCATAAAACAAATCTGTTCACCGTAGACTCTACAAACTTAGTCTTTGACACACGAAGAGAGCGCTCTCCCTCGCTTCTTATTTAGTACCATATTCCGCGGAGCGCGCGGTGGCCGATTGTTCAGCCTGGATTACCAGTGTACCACTGTCCCCCATACCAACTGTACCCCAACAATGTTTTGTATTTCGTAGGATATGAAGGAAAATTACGTTGAAAAGAAACTTGACCCGTTGCACTGTTGTGGTTGCAGGATTAGGCTATTTGGCTTGCGGGACTGGGTTTTGTGGTATATATTTTGTTTTAGTAGAAAGAAGAGTGAGCTGGTTTTCTTGTACAAGTTTAAACAATAACTGCATAAAACGGGGTACCAACTCTTTTTATTTGTATTGTTCTCTATTTTATCAAATATCGTTAAATATATCTTTAATATGAAAACCATAAGACACCAGAATTCAATTGGGTTTCTTGCTTTTGATGCTCATTAAAAACAAATCAATCTGCCTAGTTTTTTCCCAACTACATAATTATATTGAGGTCAGCTTCCAGTCTAACCGGATGCAGCTGAATACCAGTATTTTACATGGAGCGACTGCCTATCTGACCTCCACAACCCAGTAACTGGGTAATACGATATGCATTGGTAAGACTGGTTGTAAGATTTCCTGGCTTGTGACGACCCGTAACGACTGTCAAAGATCCACGAATGAGAGCCGAGACCAACGGCTTTACATGCTTTCCGACAAGCCCCGGCAAGCGTAACGTAACCGGATCGACCCGTGCGGCTGTTATGCTCTATACTATACTTATTAAAAAAAAAGTATGCTCATAAAGGATAAAGATTGTCCACACAGTTTTTCTTTACACTCATAAACAGTGAACTCATAAGACAAAGACAGTAAACCTTTTTGAATTTATGACATTTTTGGCCCGGCGCTGAACAAAGGCACCACTGTGCCCCGGCCGCCCATTCCACCTCCCCTCATTTCACGGCTATTAGTTAAACTTGTTACCTACGCGTGGATCTCCATTAAAATGCAAATTTAACGCCCCCGAAAATGTTTATATAATATATTTTTCATTTATTTTTATATTTACGTCTCCGGAAGCCAGCCGGCTTATTTGCTAGTTTTCTACCGCCTTTTTTACGTTCGTTTCTTTTTTTCTAAAAAAAATATGTTTCGGAACACTTGCCAGTGGATTCTTTCTTTTATGATGTTACGAGAATAGCTCAACAGTGGGAATTCTTGTGTTAACAACTGGAGTTCATAATACTGCACTCGTTTTTAGATTCAGATTCCGAGAAAGTCCTTTGTATTTAGTTTGAACACAGCGAGCTTCTAATAACGTTATCATTTTATTTTGCTCTATTAAGACATAAGCAAAACTTTTGTTCTGCAGATTAAAATACATTCTAAATGCGATTTAAATATTTAACAGATCTATAATAGCATATATAATAGCAGTTTTAAACAGCGTAATTGGTTACGATCATTCTATTTAGTTAACTAAATCAGCATTTCCCAAACTATGGGTCGCGAATATTGGGTGGGCCTTGAAAAACTGATTTTTAAAACTAAATACCGAAATAAATTGGACGCATCAAATTTATTGCAATTAAAAGTAACTAAAATAGAAGATGTTGCTAAAAAAAAAGAAAAAAAAAAAAAGAATTATGAAATGCAATGCGATTTTTTGCAATGGCAAAAAATCGGAAACAAATACATCCTTCTCATTGAAATAGCACTTCTTGTGTTTAAATATTCAAATGTTCGATTGTAACTGAATGTTTTTTTTTCTTATTTTATAGTCCATTCATAGTCCCCTTTTTTTCTCCATGACAGCCCAGAGGTGCATCCCGAATTTGGAAGTTTTTGCTAGATGGGTAGCGGTCCAGTCAACTTTGGGAACCACATTTAGGTCCTAAATAGATGGCTTGACTACACTAATGTTGGTTCTTCCCATACCAAAATAGTATTTATTCGTACATACTGCAGCGAAAACGGCAGTACATGTAATGAACATGCATTATTCCTACGTTACAGCCCAATCCATAATCGCATTGTCACATAGACCATCCCTACCCAAAACACAAAAACGAGTGCTCCCTGCTCATTCTGAAATGCATGCAACGAAAATTATCGAACGTGGCCGGACAATGCCGACTGATTGCTAACGTGAGCATAGAATCACAAGAATAGGAGAACTTGTAAGGACATGTTCCCCACTACTCCCCCCCGGAAGTGGCACACACCGGGTGGAAATGGAAAATCCCGTCGCCGGATGTGACCGGCCCAGGTGGAGATTATTTCCCATGGAATAATAAAGTGACGTACGGATTTTGGGAAGACAAAATGGATTGGGACTTGAGCTGAGATTTTTTGGCGGATAAAACTGATCTAGTTGCTCTTGAGGGGAACCATCCAATTTCGAAAAGATCGTTACGTTACTTTGAAAACTTATAATGCATCCAGGAGTCTATAAGCAAAAGGAGTTTAATCTTATGACTCCGTGTGGCGGCAAAACCATATTAAACGCATTCACACAAAATATTGCTTCTCAACAAGATTGCGATAAATGATTGCAAATTATATTCCACGATTACCATATTTATGACAAAACATTAGTGCGAATTGTACAAGTAGCCCAAAGATAAGACTAATCGGTATAGCGTAGACCTGAAATCGAGACAAGGCCTAAAAGACTAAGGTGCCAGAATCGACAAATTAATCGATATAGTATACGATTATCGGTGCCGTTCGTGTTACTTAGAGGTACCTACCCAAACAATTATTATTGGATTATGGTACTTGATGTCGCTTAGTAAGGCAAAATGTGGAGTCGTTTCTGGCGCAATCAGTCGCTGATACCATTATTTATTGATTCTTACATTTACCTTTATTCGTAGCTTTTCCCATTCAGGAATTTATCGCATTGTTATTTTTAAACATGACTTATTTGAAACACAAATCCCAACAACTATGTGTTGTGTAGCAATCAAATAAAACTTCTTGGGCGACGCTAAAAATACTCATACGACACTCTTGCGTAGGCGCCGCCGAGTCCACCCTTCAGTTAACTTTGATCTTTATTTTTAGTGGTTTAAAGGTCCTGAATTGGTTGAGTTCCTCCTATCGGATTAAGTTACTGGTACAATGCAGTATTGTCGACTGGTCGGCTATAATGCGGCCAAATATGGAGAAATGTGAATTAAATTGGTTATTCTGCAGGAGCAGGCTTGTCTTTGGAAACAACTTCTAAGAGAATGTGGTCCTTGGAGCCGCCTTTTATCTGCGAGACATTAACGGGTACTTGGAGGTTATTTATCTACTTATCTTTAAGGCTGGTTGCCTTAACATAGTGAGCAGTAAATCGATGTCAACACCGGGAAGGGTCGGAGCTACATGTCGCTATTACACACTACATTCGTTATTTTTTTCGGGTACCTGTGCCTTAAGAATAGGTTTGTTTCCAGGACTAAAGTTTAAAAGACTGCAAAAAAAAAAGAAAATGGCATGCATAAAAGAGGTTTACTTTAAATTGATGATTAGATCTTGTTCCCTAATTATGTAATTATCTCAGACCAAATAAAAAACCAAGACGTAGCGCTGCGAACAATACAGTGAATCATGCCAAAACTGCACCTCCGCTCTGTGCATACACGCTCACACGCACAGATTTACATTCAAACTACACCTCACTAAGTGCACACATGTTTACGAAACTAGCCTCTCGTCACTGTTGACAGCGCTGTCTTGGTATACGTCGCAAAAATTATTCAAAGATATTGCAGTTCCTATTTGCCTGTCAATATCACCTGAAAACCTTCTAAGTGATAAAATCCAGAACATTTAGACAGTAACCAGCTAAGTGGCGAATCAAATAACAAGTCAGACGGTAAAATTTCGTTACTATTTCGAGCATGCATCTGTATTGTTATTTCCTACTATGACACATGAATGCCGCCAGTCGCGGTCGTAATGGCTCGATAAATTCGTCCCTTTCTATCCCTCTTGTGTGCTACTTTTGTTTTTATTCTGTTATCTTGTTTGTTTGTATTTCTTGGAGGGAAATGTAAATTATAGTGGGAGACTCCGTGCGGGGTACGTGCTGCGGTGACGGAATTCTCGCTACTGTAATAAACCGCGTATGACAAAGTAAAAATCGTTCATGAATTGCTTTCTCTGAAAGAACGCGTATATTTTTTGTTGTTTTTGTTTTTGTATTGATAACTATATTGCTTTGATTGCCTTTTCCCAATTATGTTGGGGTCGGCTTCTAGTCTAACCGGATGCAGCTGAATACCAGTATTTTACATGGAGCGACTGCCTATCTGACCTCCACAACCCAGTAACTGGAGTAATACCCAGTTGTCAGACTTTCGGGCTTCTGACGACCCGTAACGACTGTCAAAGATCCACGAATGATAGCCAGAACCAGCAGTAAAGTGCTTTCCGAGCCACGGAGGAATCTCGGTATGTAAAGATGGTCACCCATCCACAGACCAACCCCGGCAAGCGTAGCTTAACCTGTAGGATTTACCCGTGGGGCAGTCATTACCTAGCCACGAGCTCCTCCGATTCGATTGCGATCACAACTTACAGTTGATGTTGGTGTATACGTATCGGAAGCATTCCATGGAACAACCAATATCCATGATGTTATTTGTTATTGATATTTGTTTTGAATCGCTGCTGGTTTTCCCCTTTCAACATTACCAAGATTAATAACGGGCTACCTATTGTAAATGTTTTCACTCCATGAATACAAAACTACCATTATAAATAATACTACGACACTTAAATGCACTACAAAATTCAAATTCCGAAATCAACCCTAACACAGTTACGTAGTGGCGAAAGTCTACTCGAATTACTTTCTAAAACGCGGCTGGGATGCGACGTAATCGAGTTGTGAGTCGAGCGAGCTTCGCATTCTGTTTAATTGATCAGTGCACCGTGTCGCAAGTCGAGATACCCCGGGTGATTAGTTAGGCAATTAGTAGTGGTCACTGATCGTCGTTAGTAATGTTGGCTTTGAAGGAAAAGTTGGATTTGAAGTTTTAAAGAAATTTAAAGTACTTGGGGGTGGTTAAAAAGTAAAAAAGGACAGATGTTTTTGGCCCATTGGTTTCCATACATCAAATAAATTTTAAAAGGTCGTAAGTAGACGTTGTAAATGATCAAAAAGCTGCTAAATAGCCGCTTAAGTCACAAACGTTTGATAGACTGAAGTAGCAACTTTAGTTCTTTGAAAATCAAGTCTGAGCAGTCTCTTAATATCTCTTTCACGCTACTAAATTCATGATCTTTCATAAGTAAGTGCCTGAAAAAGCCTATTTCAAATGAAAAGTTTTCTCTCTGTTCATTTCGAATTCAGCTGAAAGTGTAATGTAACCTTTTGACCGGCGCAAATAGTATAGTAAGGTAGATAAGTAGTGTGTTGATATTTTCTGGACATTTGAAAGGCAACGCGATTTTTGGTGTCGTGGTCTTGTTTAAGCTTGTTTTATCTTGTCTATTACATTAGATACCGACATAAATATTTTCTACATTTATATAGGCATAATAAAACAGTAACAAAGGCAAAAGTACACATTGGATATTTTAGAAAAAAAAAATCGGTACGAGGTGTAGGAACGAGTCTGATACCGAAAATATAGTTTTTTGAATTTTGGTCTGCTTATCTGTTTGTCTGGATGTATGTTCCGGATTGGCGCAAAAACGGCGGAACAGATTTCGACGAAATTTATTGGATTAACACAAAGAGTACTTTTAATCACGGTAGGACGTTCCCGTGGGATAATTGCCGATATCCACGTGGGCGAAGACGCGGAACAAAAGGATTTAAAAAAAATACAATTTATTTTATAAGCTTTCTAAGAAAAGACATTTACTTAACATAAAAATAACTCAACCAAGTTTTCTTAGACACAGGTCGACGCCCGCAACAGAGCAATTAAAGTAACCCTCAATGAAATAAATCTAACTGCATTAATATCAGAAAAGGTTACTAATAGGCACTAATTTCTAATCATTTCACCCCTACGATGACTTGCAGTGACCGCAGGAAGCGAGAATTATCGTGCGGAGGTAGCAAGTCACGCTAAGTAGGGTTGCCAGGATGGCGTTATGATGGGACTTGGCGACAGTGTCTTGTTTTTCTATAGTTACTACAAATGAACCAAATAGGTATTATAACAAAAAGATATTGAATTTTATTAGTTGTATCAAAGATTATTGTCGCAATGTTTCAATAAACTTACGAAAGGAAAATAAAGGATATTCGGCACGGTAAATAAGAAAATAAAAAAATTAAAAATGTGCGCCTCACAATTTCATCTGGTAAGCATAAAAACATGTGAAAAAATATAATGTCAGAGTTATTTTAAAGTATGAGATGCTTTGCGATTGCACTGGCGAAAAAAGTCACGACAAAACATGTTGAAATCTCTAGTTCCTGTCAAACATTGTATGGAATAATTACAGAAAAAAATAAACATTTCAACATGTTTTGTTCTGTGCAAGCGCACAGTTACAGTTTACAAAGCAACGGCAAGGCTGACCGATTGATCCTTGTACTGTTCTTGCATTTCCACCTCCTTGGATATTCAACTGCTAACATTATTCAAAGTCACTCCAAAGCAAACAAAGTCCTGCATCCTGATATTATCCAGCGAAATTATGGTAATCCTAACTCACACCTCGTGAGGATGTTGTGCGTTCACTAATGTTAACAATAGAAGGATGGAGTCGATGCGTCAATACCAATAATAGAAATCGATTTTGTTTAATTATAATATCACGATATGGGTAAGTCATACCTAGTTTGTTTACTCGGCTTACTCACCAAAAGAGCTATTTTTTAAACAACTAAATATCTGTATACCGGAAGCAAACAATCATAAGTCACATTAAGCTAATTATTCAGTGCACATGTTTTAAGTCTCAATTTGAACACTACTCATAAAGTAACTTGACTACATAATTGTGTGAACTTCTAAGTAAAATTTTATTTGTTGTTTAAAAGTAGGTGACTAAGTAGTTTTTTATTACAAAAAGATATTAATTATAAATTAAAGACATTACAAAGTGAATGTCGAAAAAAATGGACTTAGGATAGTATACCTCCGGTATACAGATATGTAGATAAATTGAATATAGATTCTTGTACACCAAAAGTTTCTGGAATTGTCTTCCATGTATTTTGTGTTGAGCGTTCATGGCTTCGCAATCGTGTTTTTACTCTTGCAGCTATCTTCGTGTCTTTTGTTAAATTATACCGTAATAAACTTTTTTTATATATTAAATTTATAAATAGTGTACAAGTAGTAAACACTTAAGTAATTAGCTGTGATAGAGCTTAGTTAGAATTAAATTTATAAATAGTGTACAAGTAGTAAACACTTAAGTAATTAGCTGTGATAGAGCTTAGTTAGAATTTGACAGAATGTACTCTTATCCTATCCTATACTACTAAATGAGCAAAATTTGTTTATATTTGTAATCACTCAAAAACGGCTCTAACGATTTCGATGAAAGTTCCAATATAGGGGTTTACGGGGACGAAAAATCGATCTAGCTAGGTCTCATATCTGGGAAAATTCGTTTTCTCCGTATTTTCACCCGAGCAGAGCTCGGTCGCCCCAAGTTTAGAACAAAATGGCTACCTTAGAATAATGACATGGCAGCATGGAATTAGTATGAACTATCCCATACTATTAAATGAGCAGTTTCTTTTTTCAGCAGAGCAGAGTTTTGTCGCCCAGGTACTTACCTTACCTTACTAGTAAGTAGTGTTTTATTACACAACTAACTACTTACACTAGATACTGAATGAAATGACTAACTATACAAATACATACAAAACAGAAGACACCTAATGCCAATTTCACAAATGAAACTGAACGCGATCAGCACATCTAAACTGCGTTCAAGAGCTGTCAGTGTCAAAATCCTACAACAATGAAGACAGTAACAGCTCTTGAACGTTGTTAAGATGTGCTGGCCATAATTATATCATATTTATATAGAAAGAAAGAAAGAAAAAAAGAAAAATAAGTTTATTTGTCACAGAAACACGTATATAGTTTTATCATAATTATATCATCTTTTTAAGTTCAGGGACAACAGCAGTGCTATTCTGTAACCATCTCACCGTGAAAACTTAGGTGAAGTGAGCGTGGAGTGAGCTGTCATTCCACAGGGATTGACATTATTGACAGCTCACTTCACCCAAGTTTTCACGGTGAGATGTTTACAGAATAGCATGGCTGTATCCTACTTTTCTGAATACTGAAACTACTTTCAGTATTGAGAAAAGTAGGATAAAGTAGGTACCTACGTACACGAACCTTAATCTGTACCTACTTACCTCCTAATTTATCTAGGCTAATCTCACAGCTGCTGAAGATCTAAACGCACTTGGGTTGACACCTCTAAAAATCTCTAGATACCTTAATAAAAATACGTAAATTTTCCCTCCGCAGTCCTTTATAAGTGTACCTACACATAATCTACAAACTGCTGACAATGTTCAAGAGGCCATATACGGAACCGATAACCTTAATCGGCGGCTCCTCCTTGACGACGTGAGCTACTTCAGTACAGACTGCAGAAAAATATTTATTCTAATTTTTATGCTTTTGCTTAACTTCTGCCGTGGTAAAAATATTGCCAGCCTACAAGGTAGCAAAGCCAGAAAAATCCAAAACGGTGAAGGAAACATCGTGATGAAACCGAGAGATTATTCTCATTGTGAAGCCAAGTCAGAGGCCCATCGGCGGCATAAAAACTCTGCTCCCAGGTTAAAGCGACATTCTGCGAAAGAGACATTATGAGAGAGAGACATTTTACGACCGCTAGACATTTTGCGAATGAGCCACAATAACCATACGAAAAAGAAGAAGAAGCAAGTAAAATGGATATTCAGCTTTGGATTTGCGTTAATCTGTGCATATGAATATGGCGTAAGGCGCTCCTTTAGGAAGTCATCATCTGGCTAGCCTTTTCCTAACGGGTCAGGTCGGGTTCCAGTCTAACCAGATGCAGCTGAATACCAGTATTTTAACATGGAGCGACTTTAGGAAGTAAAATTTGATCATTTTTGCGGGTCTATGTTCTTTACCGAGTCCTACCATATCTTGCAGAAGCGTAGTAGTTACGTATTTTAGATGTACCTTTCAGATTTATTTAATATAGAAATCTACTTAAAGAACCGAGTTACCATTACTTTCCAAGACCACACACGAAACCTGTGCAATAAAACTATTTGATATATTTTAATGTTTATTCTTTTGCTAACGACACCCGGCGAATAAGGTGGGTGGCACACCGCAATAACCAGTGACTTACGTTTCTGAAACTGCACACAGGAGGTACATATGAATTTATTAGAATTTCTTTGTGTACCACCGTCTTTGTATTTTATTGTGTTATTCTTAATAGGGCGGGAAATTGTAGCGTCTGCTTATAAAAGCGATTTTATTTCTTAGTTTTAGTGGTTAGAATGTAGCACCGTCTAATAGGCCAAAAATACAAGATGGAATCGAATGGGCCTCATTAGAAGGCTGAAAGTCACCCAAAGGGCAATGGAGAGGGCTATGCTTGGAGTTTCCCTACGTTATCGAATCAGAAATTAAGAGATCCGTAGCAGAACCAAGGTAACTGACATAGCCCGAAGTATTACCAACTTAAGAAGCAGTGGGCAGGGCACATTGCTAGCAGAACAGATGGCCGAAGGGGCCGAAAGGTTCTGGAGTGGCGACCGCGTACCGGAAGACATAGTGTAGAAGGCCTCCCGCAAGGTGGACCGATGACCTGGCGAAGGCCGCAGGAATCTGTTGGATGCGGTAAGCACAGAACCAGTCGAAGTGGCGATGCTTGGGGGAGGCTCATATCCAACAGTGGACGTCTTCCTAGCTGAAAAGATGATGATGATGACGAAGGAATCGAATTACATTACCTGCATACAATAAAAACTCCTACACAAAGAAACACAATACCTTCTTATAAGGAAATGAGTATTTATGTTCTCGTCTAATAAGTGCCCATACAAAATTGAGGAAATCAACACCGGAAATCTAAAGTCAAATAAAACCAATAAGTAGGTACCATTAAATCCTTCGAACACATAAAAACTCGTGTCGATTGAATATCAAATTACTGTCATCCAAAACCGGAATCAACCAGCTATAAATGGCTGAAATCTAAATCCTGCTAGCACGATACAGCTCCAAATTCAACATCATTAAATCTAATTACGTTTCAACTGCGTTTTGACGGTTTAATCCGACACTACACATACAAACAAACCGGCTGTTTACAATAAAACCGAATAATTACGTTACCGGTGGCCACCACTACTTAGTCGAAGAAATAAAATATACGAAAGAGATGGGTGGTCTTAATGTATCAATAACCTATTTATGTCTCATTCTGATATCGTTATTAGTGATTTTATATCTATGTTTTAGTAAGGACGTAGGCGATTTGGTATTTGAAGTGTTATCGATATGAGGTTAATCTATTGTTGAACTGTTAATGAGATTGTGACGTAATCGGAATACCTATAGACGTATGAGGAACAGGGTGTAAAGTTTACTCATCCTCCATAGAAAAGGGAAGATCTTCCGACCAGACCGGGTGTTGTGTCTGGTGGGCTACTGCCCGACGATTATACGTTGGGACGATGTATATACGCTGGTCGCGCAGTAAACTTTGCTTGTGCGATGCAGGATTTTGCGTGACGTCAGTGAGATGCGTAGTTCGCATGTGGCGAGTTAGATGTCGCCACAAACTTGGTATATGAAGTCTTGGAGTGTTTGCAAAAAGGGGGGGAATTGTATAAGAAGATGGTGTGCAGTCAATCGAAGAGTGTTACCTAGTGCAGTAAGCTCAAAAGCCTCTTTCTGCAAAATCGGATGAAAAAATTATAATAATATTTATCATACTTATTCACACATTTCTGTCCATTGACTTACCCAATAATAACATACCTATCCAAATTAAAATTAATTAATAATTCATCAGGGCACGACGGTACTTTAGTTTAAAACAAAAAGCATTCCTATAAGAAAGCATTTTCCCAGAATGTTGGGGTACGTGAGTCTTCCAAGAGTAAAGTCGCCAACTCCGCCATACATACTCAATGATCTACCACGTCTTATAAAAGTTTCGCATGCAAATATTTTATTAGCATCCCAAGTTCAGAAACTTTGATACACGTTAATTATTCGTCTACCCTTGATCCGAAGGCGTATTCGATTCTAGTGTAGGCGTCAAGACACTGTGTGCGGTCCCTACCGGTCAACCACTAAGCTAGAGAAAACAAAACACTGAAATAAACCCTAACATTTTCAGCAAAAGGTTTAATTTCAGCTGGCAAGTAGTGATGTACAACTTTTGAATACCTCAAGCGAGGTGCTTAACGAATTTAGGTTGTATGTTTAGCAAATAAAGTTAACTTTAGTTTGGATAATGTGGTTTACACTATTAAAATAATGAGGGCTCCTAAGGGTATACCCACCATTTCTCATGTGTTTGCTTACTTTATTTATTATTGCGAATAAAGCTACTGTTTGTCTTTGTTGAGACGTAGTTCGTCACTTGCTAGTTTAGTTTTACTGATTCAGTTCAGTTTGTTTGTATATATTTTATTGCCGTCATCTGGGTTTGAAAGAAAAATATTGAGACTTTCAGTTGTTTATTGTATGTCAACGGAAGATAGTTTTGTTCAGTCTAGGTCATACTTCCTTTTCTGTGGGAGGTCGTTGGTTTTCTTGAGTATTATATCTTCATAGAAAACGGCCGAAACGACGCGCTTCAATATCGCAGCGTCTATCAATACGCAACAATATCGAGTGCAACTGTCGCGCACTCGATATTGTTGCGTACTGATATACGCACGGACGTAGAAGGTTTATCGAGCGGACGTAGGTAATTATTTCAAGGTCACTACCGAGACATAATACTGTTACTTTATTATACTGTGCCTAGAGGCTTTAGAGAACAAATATTAGTAGCTATGAGTTACTAACTACAATTACAGTTAGATTCAACACAAATGCGATACGACATTAGACCATTAATTCTACAACCAATACATATAATATTATTATGTTTTTGTTTCAGGTAAGTGACTCCCGCTTTGTTCAATTGAATCTTCTGGAGTGGTAAATATACACAACATGTCACATACCTAACACAACGTTTCAAAAACATTATATAAACTTGTATACCTAACTCTGGTTACGATAAATACGCGAACAGCAAGAGCTTATCTATCCATAAAAATAAATAAAATTATCTGTTTATAATGTCAAAATAATAGCTTTTTTCTAAATGCATATGAAAGTACCTAGGCATAACAAAAAAACTATTTTTATCGTCCATCTGTCTGTTCTGGAAAAAAGCTCCGAAATGACTGGACCAATTTCGACGGGACTTTCACTGGCAGATAGCTGATGTTATATGCAGTAATTTACACTTTTATTTGAGAAAAAGGAAATCGAATTGGGGTTCACGCGTGAGAAGCCACGGGCAGCTAGTTCCATTATAATTACACAATGAAGTATTCAAAAGTCCAAATTCAGAAACGATTACTACCTGTTGTATTCATAGGAGAGCAACAACAAAAACACATAGTAATCCTGTAACCGGTATAAACCAGTTACAAACAAATAGAATGACTTGTATAGCACGCGAGCGCTTTCCGCCGAGTCATCGAGATCCTCTAACAGGTGAGTTGATTCGTGACCTGTTCAGTTAGGTGCATGAGCGAGTCAAGTGGAAGATGGCTTGTCATGTCCGGTGTCAAGATTTGTTCGTTCGTCTGTTTTTGTTTGTTCGAATGTCATTGGTTTTTTTTTTCTGGTTAGCTTTAAAAGTCATGAAGCAGCAGCTTGTAAGCTACCCGCTACTACTAATTAATAATAATAATAATAAATAATAAAAATGTTTATTTTTCTTCCACAAATAACACTTATTAACTATAACTTAAAAACTACTACAGTTTAATTGAATGTACACATTCTATTTGAGTCTTAATAATGACCAAATTAACTATTCAAAATTAAAAAGTAGGTCGTGAGAAGAATGAGTTCATAACTTATTCTTATTGATGTCTTCAAGTTGAAAGCCTCTTGGGACAAGATTCCAAAATGGAGCTAGCGGCTTTTCCAATAGTTCCTTTATCACCCTTATTTCAATGGGAAAAGTGGTCAGTATTTATACTCCATTTGAAATAAGATTAGACATTTAAATAAAGGTTGATTTAAATGTCTAGTTTTTGCAGTCCGTTCAACCGATTTTGAATTATATTGCGTTGGTGGCATGACAAATAGCAGCTGTAGTAAACAGTTGGTATTGTAACCACTTTTTTTATTTTAATGTCGTCCTTATGCCTACAGTATATAAGCCAAAATCGGTTGAATGGGCTGTAAAAAAGGTTTATATAAATGTCGATAAATGTGAACTTACAAAACAAAAAGAAAAAAAACATCATCATCATTTCAGCCGAAAGACGTCCACTCCTAGACATAGGCCTCCCTCAAGCACTGCCACTTCGACCGGTTCTGTGCTTCGCGCATTCAGCAGATTCCTGCGGCCTTCACAAGGACATCGGTCTACTCTGTGGGAGGCCGTCCAACACTACGTATTCCGATACGCGGTCGTCACTACGGAACCTTTCAGCCCCATCTGTTCTGCAAAAAAATCTTACTAACATTGATTTCATACCAATCTTTTTGACGACTTTTTTTTTATAAAATCATTCAATGACAAGCTGTATCCAGCAGACCAAACGCACCACAGACAGAAGGGTGCAATACACGATTATTGACAGTCTGCCCCCGCGTTGTTCGGACAACTAGTAAACATGATTTGTAGGAATGACGAGCATCACCACTGTCACCCCAGCGTTCGAGTCCTGTATTGAATGTCGGGCTTTAGCTTGATGACTTCATTTCCATACTAAGTGCGTTCGAATCGGTGAGATAGGGGCATTATTTTTCATTTGGATTTGTAATATCTGTCTCGGGTGGAGCTGTGATTAATGATGAAGTATTTTTGAATATTGAACTGCGACATCAAAGCGAAGAGGAATCAAATAAACATTGATGAAAATGTGAACGACAAGAGACAGAATAATACTATGTAGGGAAACTACCATTGTAAAACCACTAATAAATAAATTAAGTAGACCATGAACATTATTAAGTGCGAAAATTAAGAACTTTAACGATAAATATTCGTTAAACACCACGTGAACCATTAATTGAGTATCAATTACGATCAAAAAGGTCTGACCATGAAGTCAAGTTAATGTACGAGAATTCATGTTGTTTTATCTTCAACACGAATCTTATTAAAACAATAAGAGGGGATTTTAATAACCACAATGTATTCCATGCAACCGTCGTCTCGATTTGTTATGGTACTGTGATCAACTCTTAAGGCAAGTACTTTGGTGTTTTATATGGCTTATTGGTGATTCGCCCGAATTTACTCGCCCGAAACGGACGAATCGTCACTTTTAAATAACGAATATTATTTTCTAATTGATGAATGAATGTGAGCGTCTTTCACAGGTCTAATCGATTTGAAATTTGGTATTCTATTACTTCAATGATATAAGAAGAATATTAGTAAACTTGAACTGATGTTGCAGCATCGCCTGGAATTTGCAGGATACCCAACTCCCTTTCCAACTTACAGCACAGGTATCGTGTTTGGGCTCATTTGAATGGTCTCAATGAATAGGTTCTTGATAGATGATGATCAGGGTCTGGTGATGGAGTAGGAAAGAGAAGCGTATCGGGGGTTTTTTAAATTTATTTCACTTGTATCTTGAGCCGATTCGCACGAAGTTCATTTATTTGTAGACGAATCGACAACTCCAGAAATCGATTCGTCTACAAATAAATTCGAGCGAATCACCAATAAGCCTTTTATATGTCAAATCTTTGACTCTTTTTTGGTCTTATGATTGTGAAGTAAGTACTTACCTATTGAAAAATGGAGAGTTATTTTGGATTCTACGAATTTCCTGAACATTAATTTTCATAAAATTGTTCATTACCGTTTCCTCCTTTCTGAGAATGCCTTGCAAAAGTAAACTCGATTTTTCCCTTTGGTTTACTTTTAAATTATTTATTCCAGTTACAATTAAATTCCAGTTATTATTAACTTTGACAAAGGGTGTTTTTATTTTAAGTACAAACAAAAAAATAATATAAATAATAACAAAAATCACGTCTCCGCCTTAACTACAAATTAAATAACTTGCACAAGACGGTAATTCAATCTACCGACAATACGATCGCTGTTCTCACGGCACAAATGATCTAAGTACTTTTTTTTATAAAATATTTTGACACCGGCGAGAATGCAGTAATCGTATATGTTCCGGTCTTGAGTAGGTATACCTACAACGATGATAGTACAAATGAGCAAAGTAACTTAGGCATTTGAGTTGTAGATGAATTTCGGTTTGACGATATCGTTGGAGTTACTTGCCCATTCTTCCACATATGATAGATAAAACATTTATTCAGTGCATACAAAAGAAACACAAAAGCACAATTAAATGATAATAAATTACATGAATATATATAAAAACAAAATGCCAATATACAAAAAAGAAAAAAATATGTACTTAAAGAAATGGAGTGACATTATGACATACTACCTACGAAACTACATGAAACTACCTTTTGTGAGGAGCGCCTAGAATCAATTCAATTTCCTCGTAAATTTTTATCATTTAAAAATGCATTTTAATGGCGTATGTACTTAAAATAAATGATGTTACTTTTACGTTAACGTTGCTCTACATTAATTAAATACTATAAACATTGTCGTACACACGGCAACCTAACCTAACCTAACCTATCAAGCTATACATTTCCAGTATAAGCTGATCTCGCATTGTATAGGATATCCGTATAATGATAGGTTAGCTTATACTAGAAATCTATAGCTTGTTATGTAGCCGTGTACCTACCTAGATGCTTCTGAAATTCTGAACGTTGATAGCGAGCTGATTTGACCAAAACGTATAAATCAGAAACAGTGAAGTAAAACTATTGAAGTTAAGTAAAAAAAATGCTGTAAATGTTGATCCAGATGCTATTGAACGTGACGTAAAATAAAATAAAAAGTCCGTCCCCAAAATTAAAAATTCCAAAAACGTTTCTGATACTCAAATACACGTATCTATAAGAGAAACAAAGCCTGCAACACAATCAGTTCACCCTCGGCACAAACTTTAAACATACCTTACTATTTACGTAAAAGTTTTCATGGATTCGCGTTTTTTCTGTACCTGCATGGGGAGCAAAGTTTGCACTCGCAACAAATAGTGATAATTCGAGCGTGAATGTCTCTCTTTTGGGGGTTTTTCTGTATCTATAAGTTATATTGTATAGGTAACGTAAGAAATTGGTGCGGGATGTAGGGTGCCTTTTTCAAGGGATTTTCTGTTAATCTGTAAATTCAATACGACTGTATGGGGTAGCTGTCCTTTGCCTTACACTATTTATATAGGTTGTATTTGTTTAATCTTTTTGGTAAAGCAGCACGTGGGGTCTTTCACTACTGAACTTTAATGAATCATGCTTAGCTTTTACAAGATACCTGAGAAGCCAGACGCAGACAATGGAAACAGCAACGTGTAACACAGCATAGCAGGGACATAAAAAAGAGTTGAGAAAGCAGTTCACCCCGTCAAAAGATGCACCGGTGAAGCTGGATATATCAAACAATCAGGCGGCAACGTCGTTAAAAGATGCCCATCCGATAAATATCACCCGTCTCTCCACTAGTCCATTGCCTACTCAAGGATGCATATCCCGTATGGCCCACAAATCCTTCCACATCCTCAGGACACGTCTTCTTTATCATTACCGTGTTACCCGGCCTACTTCTTGATATGCAATGGCCTCTGTAGCACCATGCAACATGAGGCTCCAGGGGCTAGTGCAAATCTTGGGGTTCATTCAATTTGTCGAGTCTGGTTAAACCATGCTGGGATCGGTGCAATTCATTCATTCTTCCTAGCCTTTCCCCAACTATGCTGGGGTCGGCTTCCAGTCTAACTGCATGCAGCTGAATACCTATATTTTACATGGAGCGACTGCCTATCTGACTTCCACAACCCAGTTACTGGGTAATACGATACTCTTTGGTAAGACTGGTTGTCAGACTTTCAGGCTTCTGACTACCCAAAACAATACTATAGACGACGTACCATATTTAGTACCTTAATCCGCGTAACTGTTCTTAATGAGTCATAAAGAACCCTGTAAGAAATCGACACGTGTTTCACCTCTCAACGAGGCATCCTCAGGAAGGCGATTGACTTGTTGCGAACTCGGACCCGACGTGTGGACACGTCAAGCGTCGAGCGCAGTGAAACAAGTCAATCGCCTTCCTGATGATGCCTCGCTGAGAGGTGAAACACGTGTCGATGTCTTACAGGGTTCTTTATGACTCATTAAGAACAGTTACGTGGATTAAGTTACTAAATATACGTCGGTCGTCTATTGTATTTTATCATGGATTTCCGCAAAGTCACGCCTGAATCAATTAACTTTCTGGCTACCCGTAATGACTGTCAATGATCTATAGGTAAATGACGGCCGGGACCAACGGCTTAGCGTGCTTTTCGAGACATGGAGGAGTCTCGATATGTAATACATAGTTACCCATCAAAGGACCGACCTCGGCAAGCGCCGTTTGACTTTCGATCAAATCGTGCTGCTTTATTATTGAGCCCGTACCTACTAAATACTGCACATGAATACGTTGCGTTATTGATACGTAAAACTTCATAGCCAATGTCAGCCATGTTTACCAAAGTGTCTTAAATCAAAGAGCAAATCTTAGTATCAAATAAAATAACCCTCAACCGTAATTGAAAGGAGAAATACAAATCCTCAACAGGATTCCAAGCTCTACCCAAATCCTCTAAACAATTACCAGCTAATCATTAAAACATTTCAAGAAATTGTAATAGCAATTACCAGGAACAGAACAAAGACGAGAGTAATTCTAAAACCGACAATCCTCATACTTATTCTGCACTCGTTCGGAGATGTTAATCTCACCCCAACTAACTCCGGAACTGAGTTTGGCGCAATAAAAACTGTCACTATACTTATTTACGATGCAATAAAAGAGATTCAGATAGAAATAATAGGAGGCGCCCGCGCACTGGGCTGATAAAATGGCGCTTACTGACATATGTGTCAAGACAAAGTTGTGGTGTGAACTGAAACCATGATTGTTGTCTAAATAAAAATCAGGCTGAAATCTTTGAATTAAATCGTTTTTGAATGCTTATTTATATTTTGGGCAGATATTATATATATTATAGACATTCATGAAGATTTTCACATGAAGAAAGGCACTTTATTCTGAAAGGCATCGTTATAAAGTTTGAAAGCGTACATTATGGTGCAAACTCGCTCACTTTTCTTTTTCTGAAGCCCTACTATATGTTTTCGAGCTTATTCCAATTCAGTTAAAATAGTTTAAAAAAATCGCATCATTGCAGATCTCATACCAATATTCATACGGAACTGTATATAGCCTCTAAGGACTAGTACTATTCTACCACACGAATTGTACCAATCCATCTGAAAGCTCCGAAGCGCAATTTTAGCTACCTTCGTGCATTATGTAAAGGCTCGAGTGATGTGTTGTGCTCGATATAAATTATTGAGTTACGATTAAAGCTTAACATTGCTTTTGTTCTTAAGGTCAAGAACTTCAGGTATCGATTTTATCACTCGGTAATGTTGGATTGCTCATAAAGATTTATTAGATTTTATGGGCTTGCGGCGTATATCGATTAAGCCATTATTATAAGTATTTTGTTCATCGTATCTTGTAGATTCTTGTTTTTTAAGTAATTGATTTCGCTGTAGTATGTAGGTGATAGTGGCAGTGGGCAGGGCACATTACTCGCAGAACAGATGACCGATGGTGCTGAAACGTTCTAGAGTGGCGACCGCGTACCGGAAGATGTTGCGTTGGATTGGCTTGTGTGGACCGCAGGAATCCGCAAGATGCGGGAAGCACAGAACCGGGCAAAGTCGCGGTGCTTGGGGGAGGCCTATGTCCAGCAGCGGACGTCTTTCAACTGAAATTATGATAATGATGTGGTGATGCTACTTATTCCCCTTTTGACATTGTTTTTCCGAACAAGAAAAAGACGAAATGTGTATTCTAATAACCAGGGAACGTGCGAAAATCGTCATCAATCATGAACTTTGGCTTATTTACTACATCCAATATCCAAATGGTGCCAACCGCGCTCAGCCTTTATTGTTTCTCCTCCTCATTTCGTAAAGTAAAACCAGAATGATTAACTAAAGGAAAAACATAAAGTTATCAGCTGTTTACCATCCCGCGGAAATTGTACAACGAGCAGAAGGAAATAGGTTACCATGATGTTAGCTGGGAGCGAGCCAAAAACCTGTCGATTTATGCACTACATATTTGTGTTATATTCTTTATAAATTGTATGTACGAGACTATGTAAAGTGAAAGCCTGGCCGGGTTAACGTGGGATAACTTTCAAGCCTCCAGTTTTCCATGCTCGTGTTATGTATATCAACCATGTACATAATATGAGCTTGAAAAATTGGTGGAGTAGAGAATGTCTTCTGCTAAAAGACCGGCTCTGTCGTTATAAAGTCAATAGGGATATTAACTGGGGAAAAATAAAAGTAATTAGTCTGTCAGTCAGATAATAAAAAAATATTAGACACGTATTTTTTGCTTTATAATATTAAAACTGGCTTAGATAAAACGCATTAAAGTTGGGGAGTGGGGGCTCGCTACGACACAAGTCAATATAAAATCTACCGGGGAGTGACGTCATGCCACATTTTAACGTATTGCCTACTCAATGTATTGCCGTAATCTTTTGATTACGTAATACAATAAAAAATATGTGTCCAATTTTTTTAAATAAACTACCTAACGGACAAAAAAAAATTTACAACATCCCTATTTTCAAGGAAAATTAATAAGAAACTAATCAATTTATCTTTAACAAAAACTTATATCCATCAAAGAGTCCAAGCAAAGAAACTTGGAGAAGATTATTGTCTAATCACAAAACACATTTTGTAATTTCGTATTTCCTTTCAACGCAGAACTTCTAAATACAGCAAAACACTTTTCATCTCAACTCTTGGAGACATCAATACAAAATCTTAATGTAATTGCCCAACATTAAATGTTTATTAACGTCAGTTAATCCACTTCGCAAATATCCAATAATGAATATTAGCCGAAATTCAAAAGGGCCATTATAGCCATAACTAAATACACAGCCATACTCCTATTGGAATTAATCTTGTGATGACGGCGAATAAAAATCGGGCATCAATAGAACGGGAGGCATTTCTTAATATTTCCCTCGGCCATTGAGAGGACTAAACAAATTCTCAGAAAAGAATTCCCTCCTCGAATACGTCAATCAACTTTTGTGGGATTGTAGTAAAAAGATAAGGAGTAGAAATATACGGTACTAGGTTTTGTGCAGGCCTTCTATAACTAGTGGCGTAGGTAACTAAACTAAGAATCTAAAGTCAATCAAAACTATTCTTTCAAAGTTCAACAAGATTCCAACTTCAAAACTAATCACTGCTCTGGAAGATGGTTTGAAAACTATACCAGTTTAGTTAATTTCTTACATACATCTATAGTATAGATGTATGTAATAAATAAACAAACTTGTACCTCTTTCTAATATTATAGTATAGATATACACTATAATTTATACTAATAAAATCAATTTGTTTGTTTGTTTGTAACTTTGTATGTGGGGGTAATCTCCGGATCTACCAGTCGGATTAAAAAAAATATTTTTGCATTGTGTTCACTCCGGCTGGCGGGTTCGAATCGCAACCGGAATGTGCCTTCTATGAAGTGGGTTTGTGAACATTGGGTGGCAAAATAATGATAATTAAGTTTGATGAATTCACTTGAATTTAATATATCCACATACAATTGACCGCGACTTGAACAATATAATATTATGAAATTCCGATTTTACATGAGATTTATGAACAGGAGCTGATTGAGCTTACTTGTAGCTTTTTCTTCCAGTGCTACCGTGTCACCATACTAACAAAAATTTACTCAATAAATCTATGAATTAGTGTTGCAAGTAATTAATGAAATTCTCGATACAAATACAGATAAAATATGATTAGGGTATGGAATTTAGAACTTACATCTGATATTTATTAAAAATACAAAACATGTTAATTTGCGTTAACATTCTTGGCCCCCTCGGGAGAAGAAGGAACAATGTTACTACTGTAAACATTGAAAACATTATTGTAATATTAACAACAATAAACATTGACATAGTATAACTATGAATACACTTATCCTTATCCTTAACCTTAACTAGTGTTACAATCTATTGGCAGTTTACACAGTTTTACCACTGGTCTTATGAGTTCACCGTACTGAGTCTTAACCTTGACTGATCTTACAACTGAATCTCTACCTTTATACAATTCAATGACTCTACCTCGTTTCCATTGAAGTGGTGGTGAATTTTCATCTATAATTAAAACCAAATCATCAATATTTACACTTTCTGATTGATTATACCATTTATTACGAGCCTGTAATGTACTTAAATACTCTAAGTGCCAGCGAGTCCATATGGTTTGATACATTTTTTGAATAACCTGAAACCGTGATAAGCGTGACATCTTAGTGTCCTTCCAATATACCTCTGGTAATGCTACAAGTGGTTGACCTATTAGGAAATGACCTGGAGTTAATACTTCAAGATCACAAGGATCATCTGACATTGGTACAAGTGGGCGTGAATTAAGAATGGCCTCTACCTTTGATAATACTGTAGTGAGTTCCTCAAATGTTAAAATAGTGTCGGTTACCTCTCTTTTCAATAGATTTTTTGCACTTTTGACAGCAGCTTCAAATAATCCCCCCATATGAGGTGAAGCTGGCGGATTGAATTCCCATTTGATGTTCTGGTTCCTAAATTCCTCCTGAAGTAATAATTCGTTATTAATTAAAAACTGATTTACCTCCTTGAGATAATTATTAGCACCAATATAGTTTGTACCCCTATCTGATCTAATGAGTGAGGGTAACCCTCTACGGCTAACAAATCTGGTAAATGTAGCAATAAAGGCTTCCACTGATAATGATGAAACCGCCTCTAAATGAACAGCCTTTGTTGCTAAGCATACAAAGACACATAAATAAGCCTTTACTGACTTTGCATTCCTGAGTAGACTGCTTTTAACCAAAAAAGGTCCTGCAAAATCTGTAGCCACACCAGAGAATGGACGAGCTGCTGTGACTCTATCAGCAGGTAAATCTGCCATGAATGGTGGTTGAATTGATGGATTGAATCTGAAACATACTAAACATTTTCTTATGACCCTAGAAACCTGACGCTTGACTGATGCAATCCAATATTCTCTTCGAAGAATAGCAATTAATGCATTGGTTGCTGCATGACAATATGACCGATGATAATATTCTATTAAAAGTAGACCAAATCTATGATCCTTAGGTAGTAAGTACGGATGACGTGCCCCATATGGCATTTCTGAACTTCTTAATCGTCCACCTACTCTGATTAATCCATCTTGATCTGTAAATATACTTAATTTCTGCAACGACTTGCATACTGGTTTCCCTTTCTTCAGCAATGCAATTTCTTCACTGAATGACTGTGACTGTATTTCCATAATCCAGTATTTCCTGGCTTCTCTGATTTCTTCAATAGATAAAATCTTCCTAAGATTTCTTTGTGACTTAGGTAGCCTGAGATTTCTAATAAACCTAAGTACAAATGCTGTGACATTGATAAGTTTACTGAACTTACTGACTCTTGATAATAATGACTGACTCCATGACTCTGTTGGTGTTGTGACATGATTGAGTTTTTTAAATCCTGGTAAATTGTCTGGCATGATGATAGTTGACTTAGGCCAGTCCTTTTTTCGTTGAAGAAGCCACTTGGGTGACCACCAATTATCGTAATGCAACAAATCTTGGGCTGACATACCCCGTGATGCACAATCAGCTGGGTTGAATTCAGAATTGATATGCCTCCATACCATATTCCTTTGAGAGCCTTGAATTTCCTGGACTCTATTGCATTCAAAGGTCTGGAGCATATGAGGTTTCGTATTTAGCCATGCTAACACAATTGAACTGTCTGACCATGCGTTTATGCTGTTAATATGAATTGCATTTTCATATGCCTCAGCTACATGATTTAATAGCTTAAAAACTAAATGAGCTGCACTTAACTCAAGTTTGGGTATAGTTTGAGTAGTTTTCTTAGGTGCAACCCTTGATTTAGCCATTACCAGTTGCACCATAACCCTTCCTGATGAATCCAAGCTTCGAAGATAAACACACGCTGCATATCCTAGTTCAGAAGCATCTCCAAATCCATGAAGTGAGTATGACACAGCCTCTGGTAATGAAACACATCTTGGTAATTGTAAATATGAAAGATAATGGAGATCATTGATAAGATCATTCCAATATTCAAGAATTGAATCACTGATTGGTTCATCCCAGTTAAGTCCATCCATGAATAATGATTGGAGAAGTAATTTAAATCTTAATATGATAGGAGTACAGTATCCACATGGATCATATAACCTAGCTATGGTACTGAGTATACTTCTTTTAGTAGTAGCTTGTCCAGTAGGTATATTAAGTTGATAAGAAAACGAGTCTGAAACCGGATCCCATTGAATTCCTAATACCTTGATAAAACTCCTATCCTCAGAATCAAATTGACGTGGTTGTTCACAATGATCGCCTGGCAAATCTTCCAATACCTTGTCATTGTTGGATGACCATTTTCGAAGCTCATAGCCTGCACTCTTCATCAATTGCTTGAGCTCTTCTTTCAATTCATTGGCTTCTGATACTGTATCTGCTCCAGTTAAAATATCATCAACAAAGATCTGACTTCTGATAGTCTCTGCTGCATGAGAATTTGGGTGATCTGATTCCCAATCATCAGCCAATTGCAATAGTGTTCTAATTGAAATATATGGGCTTGACCTTAGTCCATAAGTATTAGTATTTAATTCATATACCTTAATTGGTTCTGAAGGAGTTCTTCTCCACAGTATGAGTTGATACTTCCTGTCCTCAGGGTGGATCCACGTCATTCTAAACATCATCTTAATGTCAGTAGTAAAGACAACCTGATGTCTTCTGAAATTCAACAATATTTTTGTAATATCATTTTGAAGTGGCTTACCACTGTGAAGACATTGATTCAATGAAGTTCCTGTGGAAGTCTTCCCGCTTCCATCAAATACAACTCTTAACTTGTCAGTACCTTTTTTGAATATACCATGATGAGGTATAATGAAATGCTCTGAATTAAAATGAAACCTTGATTGAGACATATGACCTAGTCTTTCATATTCATCCATGAATTCTCTATATTTAGAAGCAAATATAGGATTTTTATCCATTTTTCTTTCTAATGATTTGAACCTTTGCATAGCTAATGCTTTGGATTCACCTAATATAGGCCTCTCAGATAACAATGGCAATCTTACCATGTATTTGCCATCAGGCATTCTACTGACAGAACAAGTATACAGCCTTTCACATTCCATGTGTTCTGGATGAACAGCTGGCTGTGATGGTGGGTCCTCCACCTTCCAGAACCTCTCGAGAACTTCCTCAAGCCTGGACGCCATTACTCCATAATCTTGAACTGATGTACATCCTCTCGGTGAGCTGTCACTCATTGAATTGAGTAGTGATCCCATGATGACATGACCAAAGCATGTTTTTATATGCAAATAGTCCTGGAACATTTAATGAAATCTTAGAACCTTCAAACACATAATTTAGCACATCCGTACCAAGTATGAGATCCAATTCTTGGGGTGTATCAAAGTTCTGATCTGACAATATGATCCTTTTATTGTCAATTAAATGCCTACAATTCATTGGATATGTAGGAATCTCTGCAGAAATAGAATACATAACTATAGCCATGGTACTGATAATAGGTACTGGTTTACCTATTGGTTTGATAACTAATTTTGCTAAAGTACCAGGTAAATCAACACTGTTATGTCCTACTCCATATATCTTTGTACTATTAGACTGTTGGTGCAATTTCAATTTATTTACCAATGATTGTGTGATGACTGAGACACTGGCCCCGGTGTCTAATAAAGCTCTAGCCTTATAATAGTGTCCGTCACTCCCTTTTATACTCACCACTGCAGTAGGACATATGGTTATGGGCAACGGATGGTTGTTGCTACCAACAGTCGACTCACATCATTCAAACTGATCAGGACTGAACCTGGATCCGAAACGCAACTCTTGAAACTTAAGCTGAGCTTGAGCTGCACGTTCTCCTATCCTAGGAGGCTTTTGAATTGTGTGATATGGTTTCTCTGGTACCTGATTGATTGGTGAATGTTGTCCAACCTGTTGATTCCCTGAATGAGACTGAGATACAGCTCCAATCTCACTGTGATGACTAATTGATGATGTTGGCTGCACCTGTGATCGTGCACTGGTCTCGTGAGTTCCAGTAGTTGATGAAGACTGCCGCTCATCAACACATAAGAGTGAATTATGATCTTTGGATCCACAATGTTTGCACCAATTCCTATGGGTGCATTCACTTGCATAGTGTTTCCTCAAACACTTAAAGCAATGACCTGATTTGAATGCCCATGATTTCCTAGCCTTAGGATGAAGTGCATTGAATTTTCTACACTTATATAAATTATGTAATGGTTTTTGACAATAAGAGCATTCGGTTGAATTTGAAGTCACCTGATGCGAATGTCTCTGAGATGAGGGTCCTGAAGTGGCATCAGACTGCTGATAAGGTGCTCTCCTTCTTGATGGAAGTGATCTATTTTCAGTCTCAGTGATGGTCAAGTGCAGTCTGCATTGCTCATCCAGGAGCTCCATCAATTGATCTAATGTTGGCAGTTTCTCCTGATCTTTGCCATATCGCTCCTCGAACAAGGATCTGATCCTGACAGGTAACTTCTGCAAAATTACAAATAGTATTAAATATGACCACTCCTTGATAGGCATCTTTAATTTATCGAGCGCTTGAATGGACTCTCTTAGTGGGTCATACAAATCCTTCCTAAGGGTCGATGACTGAGGTTGAATAGTAGGCAATTTGAGGATCCTATCTATATATGTATCTAGTAATAACCTTGTGTTATGATATCTACCTTTGAGTAAATTAAGGGCTACCTCATAATTGGCATCATCCATGGGTAACTGTCTGACCAATGACAGTGGTTCGCCTACTAGTGATGCACGAAGATAATAATGCTTTTCAGCATTTGATAAATTCTGACGTTCATGAACTAACGATTGAAATAAATCAAAGAATGGAATCCAGTCCATGATACTACCTGAAAACTTGGGTAGCTCAATGAATGGTAGTTTAGCATTTGAGTCTGACTGATTACCTTTGATTTTAGGTGTCTCATTACCTTCTGACTGGGCCTGCTCCACCTTTAGTAAGTACTCGTTAATTTGAGAGAAATCCACCTGAAACTTGGCAGATTCCTCTTCCTGAACCTCTTCCATTTGAAGTAATTTCTCGTAGGCTGAAATGAACTCACCATAATATTTATCAAATTGGCGCTTAGCTACATGGGCCGAAATCGATGACCTATTTTGATCGATTGTATTATAAAAGTCTGTTAACATTCGCTGTCTCGACATGAACTGCGCTTTGCACTTATTGTATTCAGTGGACGGCATCGTTTTGATTTATTTAGGCTAGTTAAAACAACAATAAAACTTATTTATAACACTTATAAATTACGTATTTTTCTGAACCGGTACGTAAAAGTCAGAAGTTTGATGACACTGACACTTGGATGACACTGACACACTCGATGACACTGACAGTTTGACGTAACTGGCGATGTACCTACTGTTGGCGTTGGCGCCAAATTACCTCTGACGATACTCGACGCGATGAAATAATACCAGTTATCACCAGTGATAACCTCCGATGAATATTAGTAATACCTGATGAACCGTAGTAATACTCGATGAACCGATGATTGGCGAAAATGATGAATTTAATACTTTTCCCACGCCACACAACAATGGCGTCCTTTGATGCGTTGTGTTGAAACTTGAAACCCGTTGAGACTTGATTGATGAGATGACCACTATCGCGCAGACAGCGCGATAACGGCTTGTTCAACTTTGAAACAATGACTTCTTGCTGTTTCCCCTCATGGGCCACCAAATAATGTTCACTCCGGCTGGCGGGTTCGAATCGCAACCGGAATGTGCCTTCTATGAAGTGGGTTTGTGAACATTGGGTGGCAAAATAATGATAATTAAGTTTGATGAATTCACTTGAATTTAATATATCCACATACAATTGACCGCGACTTGAACAATATAATATTATGAAATTCCGATTTTACATGAGATTTATGAACAGGAGCTGATTGAGCTTACTTGTAGCTTTTTCTTCCAGTGCTACCGTGTCACCATACTAACAAAAATTTACTCAATAAATCTATGAATTAGTGTTGCAAGTAATTAATGAAATTCTCGATACAAATACAGATAAAATATGATTAGGGTATGGAATTTAGAACTTACATCTGATATTTATTAAAAATACAAAACATGTTAATTTGCGTTAACACATTGTATAGCCCAATTCTTAAGGAAGGTTACAGGCTCGCCGACGAAATCGCGGACAGAAACTCGTATAATATTAATTATTGTAATATATAATATTATAAAGAAGTAAAAGTTTGTTTGTATGTAGGGGGTAATCTCCGGATCTACCAGTCGGATTTGAAAAATTCTTTTTGCATTGAATAGCCCAATTCTCGAGGAAGGTTAAAGGCTATATAACATCACGCTAAGACTCTTGAGAGCCGAGCAAAAATAAAAATCGCCAGGACGAACGCTAGGCGAAAACGAAATAATAGCGTGGGCGGGCGATGGGATGCGACGCGGTTGGTCGATGACAAAAATTGTTTAAAAAGTTTGAGTTAACACATTTTTGTTCAGTTTCTGTACATCAGTACGATTTCCCATCCCTAGGTATATTTTCATGCGAATATCGATGGGATAGTGAACAAACTCAGTTCTATCAAGGTAATAAAAACGTGAAAATGTTCTCAGGTTTCTTATCATTCATCCAGATCAATCATCGAATAACATTCAATTTAGCGATCACGTTTTCAATATAGACGCGTATATTTACAAAAAATAACTTTCTATAGAAAAAAAATATTTTGATCTATTTAGACGGCCCGGGTATGTCGTAAACGCGAATGGGAGGGTTAAATCTCATTACATTATAGCAGACGTAAAACGATTTATAGAGGTAAACCCGTCCGGTCATATTTTGTTATGTTCCAATAATTCTTTACATTTTACATTCTGGTTTCGGCAAAACCAACGTTCCTTTTTCATTTTTAAAACTTCAAAAACACGTGCCTTGGCTCCAAATAGGTAATTTTGCGAGAAATTTTCTTTTTGCCAAATTGGGTCGTGAGTTTTATGCTTTCACGTAAACTGTAATAGGCGAGGCCCTTTTTAAATTAACGCGAACTACCGCGTTAAGGCGGGTTCTTGTAGTATGTATGCTCCAGGTTTCATCCACGTTAAACCTTCGTGGATGAAACCCATTCTCACCTGCTAGTTTGTTGATGACTTGTTGTGTAGCTACAATACTCGTATCAGTTAGATTTTCTTGAATATTGCTCGTAGTTGAACAAAAATTAAATGAAACAACTTTTATCTCAACTTAATATTATGCTGAACATGCTATGGATAAGACACCTGTCATAATCAGACGTTTTCGTTGACAGTTTTGTTCTGGTAATCGTTTGGCTTGCTTAAAATGAAGTAGAAAATAATTCTTATAAACATAAGTACCTGGGCGACCGAGCTCTGCACTGGTGAAAATGGAAAATGCTCATTTATCAGTACCTATGGGAAAGTTCATACTAATTCCATGCTGCCATGATAGTACATACTAATTCCAGGATGCCATGATAGTAGGTACTTACTAATTCCATGCTGCTATGATAGTAGGTACTTACTTATTCCATGCTGCCATGCTATTATTCTAAGATAGCCATCTTGGTCTAAACTTTGGGCGACCGAGTTCTGCTCGAGTGAATATTCGTAAGAAAATACGGAGGAAACGAATTTCCCAGATATGAAACCTAGCTAGATCGATTTTTCGCGCCCGTAAACCCCTATATTGCAACTTTCATTGGAGTCTGTAGAGCCGTTTTCGAGAACGTGATTACAAAAATATATATACATAAATACAAATATTTCTCGTTTAATAGTATAGGATTTATTTTTAGCTATACCTTATTAGTAAAAACAGTGTGCTCCATCTAAACTACAGAAAATAACGTTCGTCATTAAGGTATGATTGCACACTCTTTTTACAAATGCAAAAAGAGTGTCCAATCGTACCTCCAAAATAAGTCATATGACGAAACAGAAAAAATCTTAACATAAACAACATGGAAAAGTAAACACACACACACGCACACGCACACACACGCACAATCACAATTATACATACATTTATTTACCTTAAAATAAAAAATAAATATTTTCACTTTTAATAAAAACGTATCTTTAATTGTCCTTCTCTATACTCCAAAATTGTAACAGTAACATCACAAGCACTATGAAACCTTTACGTCATCATACTGTAGGGGACTGGACTGCTTCTCCTTAACACAGGTTTTCATAACCTAGCTAGGAGAGCAGTGCTCATCCACACGTTTGTAGATATAGTACTTATTTTGTAAAACTGTTTTTTTTTACGTGTACACAATGCCTTGTTTTTGAGTAAATAAACATATTATTATTATTATTTTTTACGTCTCTTGACATTTCTCGGGACTCTGGGGTTCCGGACCTTTAGAGCCTGGCGTACGAGGGGCCGAAGCCAACTTGTAGAGGCCCGATTATTAAGGACATGTTCACTTCATACATACAACCATTATATAATACCAGACACTAAAAATATAACAGTATCATCCAAACACTTAATAACATCCTCAGTCATCCAAAAATAAAAACAGTTATAATAACAGAGCCCCATACAAGGGAGTCGGCCATGTTGTCTTTATGCAAAAGTGCGTGGATGTCGCGTTGCAATACTTTGTGCATCTGTAACGTGGCGACACATGGCGACTGTTGTTGTTGTGCAGACGAGCGGTTCAAATGCTGCGGTTGCCGGGTAAAGTTTCCAATAACGACACGCCCAAAATAATTGTAACACAATTTGATTGATAATGGTACGAGTAGCTAGGTACTCAATTTAGATCTGAATTTTGAAGATACACAGATTGCTTATGCTACCGTAGATGACGACAAAAGATTAAATGATTAGAGACGAACGCTTACAATATTATGACCACCTATTATTTTACCGTGCTTTCTCCACTTTGGTCATCTATGTTTTATGGTTTGGTTTTCGCATTTAGTCTGTCAGGTAGACCATTGTGCGGACCTATTGCCGCTTGGGTCGTCTTTCAGCTTAACCGGATGCAGCTAAATAACAATATTTCAAGATAGAGCGACTGCCCATCTAACCTACAACCAACCCACAATCCAGTTACTGGGTAACACAATACCCCTTGGTTAGGCTGGTTGTCTGACTTTCGACCTCCTAACTACTCCTCTTTTTTATGTTCTCTCCATATTAGTATACGATATACAGGCTACATACATAATTATTTTTGGGTAACGACTATTTGACATTATATCTGCGACGTGTTATTTTTAAATTGTTAGTTCAGCTACCAATTTCATCGAAGATTTTCAGATCGATTGTCTTAAGTAATTTGTAACACATCGGTAAACAAACAATTAACCATCCCAAACAAACGTCCGTCTGTGCACACATAATCTGTTTACAGTCGCAATGCCTCGCCCCAAAGTTGTCTTTAATTAAATTTAAAACTTGGCAGTGACGTCATCCCGTGCTTGGCTACGCGTGCTTCTCTTCCGGGGCTGGTCGCAACTTGTTCCGCCCTGTTGGCTTTCAGCTGCATCACGCTCTCAATCTAAGGGAGGATAGGCAGCATCTGTATAGGTGTTATTGTAAACTGATCGTTAAGCGATGACCTTATAATATTACTCAAGCATAGGTTTATTTTATATTTCGTTTGTGTGATAGGTTCATGTCTAGATGTAATGATTTAAAAACAAATTGAAAAGGGCATTCGAGGGCCGATATTAAAAGAGCTATTTTACATCAATTAGTTAAACATAACTTTCCAGTCTTGGTTTCTAAATGCGTATGTATTTTATAGAAGAACTAAAATGTACTGTTGCTTGAACAGAACGTGAGACTTCAATCAGCTAAGCTTGTGTCAAAACACCTGGTCAGAATTCAACAAATCTAATAATTAAAAAACCCACACAAAGTTCCCTGAACTCTTTTTTTTTTGTATCCCTGTTCGTCTATCAACATCTTTCTATTATAAATAAATAAATGCTTTATTGCCATAAACAGTTTACAAATAATTTGAGACCCTGGCTTCAGAGCTAGGTTAGAGTACCTGTATTTCAGGAGCCAAAACTACAAGCAATTTGTATTGACTATTACAAGTAGCTAAATTCCTAATAAAACAATTTAAAACCTCGAGATTATAAAGCCATCTAATGGACACAGTCCCAAAGACCCAATCTCGGGCTTAAAAGGTACCTAATCATACTAAACTTTTCGCCAGACCTAAAAATGGAAACGCGGTTAGCAGTCCCGAAGTCCAAGTTACCATTATATCATTATGAGGGCTTCAGCTTGAATGTGGCCTAATTGCGTAATTGTGGCCGAGGAAATGAATAGCGGTTGAATTTGATTTTCTATGTAGTATAAAAGCAAATATCGTAAGCCGAGCGGTACCAGGATTAGTGTCGCGTTGGTATGTATGATTTTGTATGGTTTATTAAACTAGGTCGAGATAAATCAGTAACTTTCCTGAGGAAAGTATGTGATTTTACGTGTTATAGCTAAATGTTTAAATAACTACGTATAGTACTGTATTATATACAACGGAAGGGTATGTGTCTCTTTCGTAACTATCAGCCATATTTTAACTACTGTGGGCGTACTACGGGTAGTGTTGGTTATTGTGCAATAGAAAAACCGTTTGCAATTCAAATCAAGTTATAATATACGATCAAATTAATCACACACTGTAGTTAAACGACGCAATTATTCGGAATGCACGACAGTTTCTAAACGTCTTCACTGCTTGACCGCCTCATGAACTCTGCTTAGCTCCGGCCGCTCCGTTATCTTGTAGACTCTATCGAGCGCCGCCAGGCGGCGCTGGCGTCACTATTAGTCAAGTCTAAGGTATTTCCGACATATACATATGAATATTTATTGGTGCAACGTTTGACAGGCTTGACCCACTACCAAGAATCAATCGTATTTCACTCACAAATCCGAATAAAATTTTGCTTTCGCTTTTTAGTACCCACTGAATGAAGGACCTGGCGCTCAGCTGCAACGTCGAACCATAGACTGTTGAAACAATTGATTAAAATCTTACAATCTAATATCTTATCTAGCTTATCAGAATCTAATTGGGAAATAAAGAAGAATAAACCTAATAAAGTATCTCACACACACAAAGAAAGAAAAGTTCGCAATTTTTTTCTCTTCGTAAACGTATCGTGCATAATGCTTTAAAAGCTTCAAAAATCTCGTCGGCTTACGGCAAAATTAAACTAATTAAAAAACTTTTGTAATTATCGTCTTAACAGACACTTGGAGTAAATCGCCTTTAGGGCAAACAACACCTCAAGAATTTTACCTCCCGTGTTCTTACCAGTGATTGGTACAAGGTAAACGATGCAGCGACTTGTTGAGAGAAGTTGAAAGAGCGTTTTAGAAAAGTAAATAATTTAGTACAAAGTCAGTTATAAGAAAGCCGAGAGGTTTAACCGTATCATCATCAGCATTTCAGCCGAAAGACGTCCACTGCTGGACATAGCCCCCCCCCCCCCCCCCAAATGGGGGGATTGCCATAATCGCCACGCTTGACAGGCGGGTTGGCGATCGCAGTCTGGTGTTAAAATGCATAGAGAACGCTGCTGCCCATTCTCTAGTAAGCAAAAGGTCTATTTTTACTAAATTATAGCAGTTCGTTAGAAAAAAGGTACCTAAAGAAAAAAGCATAAAAATACATTTATTTAGCACAGACTAAAAGTCACACAATATAATATACATTAGATAAACAAAATAAAAGTCAAATAAAAACTGCTACGTGCTATTGATACGTACTTAGTTCTTTTATTTTCACAATGGGTGTCCTAATACACGTGGATAAACATTGTTAAGGGTTACAAATAGTATTCACACACACATTTTGTGTAAATTGTGTCTTTGCTACGTAAACCTACTGATTTTCGTAGCGGAGCAGCGTAGCAATTCTGACGCATCTGCAAAAATTAAGCAGTTTGTTGAAAGTCCCGTCGTACCTCCATTTCTTCTATCACTTAGACCATACATTGTAAAGCTCCTTAGAATTAACACAGTTGCACGTCTGTATTGAATAAAAATCACATAACGACCCTTGATACCTCCCTATTTCCTCTGGACGACTCGAATAACAATAAATGTTAAGTTACATTGTTTCAAAGACCTATTACCTTTGGCTCGTACATAATTTCTCAGTCTAAGTTTCCCGCGTTCGTTTTATGGCTACAATTTGTAAATTTTATATCGTCTTTTGTGATTCGGATGCTGAAATTCTTTGAAATCATATCTGAAATTCCCCTCTATTTATTTTCTTAATGGATTTATGGGGAAATATAAAGTGGATCATTAGAAATAACAATTGTAAAAGTATTATTCCTATTACAATGTTGGTAGCATTACAGTATATATTGATATTTCTCGATAAACGAAAGAGTAGATCATACGCAAACAGATACGAAGGTTTCAAAACGTTTGCAGCTAACAAGCTCTGCTACTTACCTAGAATTAATTAATTCAATTTCTTTATTTTCCTCAAGGTCACCACTACAACTTAATGAAACTCAAACAGCTTTTATTTTATTATTTTAAACTTCTCTGAGTTGGGACCGTTTTAATTTAATTAGGAGCTTTTCTAAATCAGCTCCGTTTTATTAACAGTATCTTTTACGAGTACATGTAAATTAACCATCCAATCAAAGCAAACTTATTATGACAGTTTAATATGAAAATCAAGATCAGAATCCTCCGCACCGATGCTTCAGCAAACAATCTTCAAGAATCACCAACTTAATTATAATACTGCAAGCTCATTCGTTATTCATCGAAAACGTAGCGACGCATTCAAAAACCTCCGACTAAGATGGTCGTTAAGTAAATTAATACGAGTATAAAACATGATTAAAAAAATTACGTCGACAACCGATGTGGGGTGAAAGAAATAAGGGCGCATCCCTCCTATATGAATGAATGCTTTCTTCCAACAAAGCACAAAATTGTTTTTACCGCTCGCAAACTACTTCGAAACACAACAGCCAACACTAAATTCTAAGCACTGAAGTCATAGTTGTTGTTGTGCAGCGGCAAACTTAAGTTTGTAATTGTGTAGCAAGTTTACGTTCAAGTGTTATAAGTTCTAATGTCCCTCAACGGTTTAATATAAGTTGCTGGGGGCGAAACGATGTAAATGTTAATGTTTGACTCGCATTCTGTATTTTTACCTTTGCATTTGTTGAATTGCTTAGCGAGCTCTGTTGTTGGCAAGAACTGCACTTCGCCTGCTTAAGATCTTCATGCTCATTTAACTCTACGAAGTGAACAAAGCTGCGAGGGGTGAAGTATTTATATAAGTAATCTTCTTTATCTTGACCTTTTTTACTAAGGTCTGTATTACTTAGAAACTCTTAGGCTCCTTTATCGTTTACGATCAGTCAGTTTAGTGGAAGAAAGAGTGAAGTTTTTCTTCGAAAACTGACTAAAGTTTATCTATTTCCAGATAAAGTCGTGTGACATACTTTTTTGTATTTTGTAGGAAAACAAGGTCAGCTTTTCATCAAGGAGCGCCTTAGTAAGATGAACTAGGCACTCGGTATTTTTTCAGCACACCTGTGTAACTTGCTGATTTCCGGACCTACTGTAAATAAAACAAAAGTTTATGTAGGTATACTTCTGTAGGTACATTCATAAATAAATATAAACTCATAAAACCAAATTAAAGATCGAAGGTTGTTGGCATAGGCTAATACGTTACTCATAAGAATATTCCTAACCTTTATTTGCCAAAACATCTACGAATCTGTAGATCAAATATTCCATCTCGAGATTGAAGGCAAACAAATTTTGACAAAATCTAATCCGTATTCCGACAAACAGTGTTTCTAATTCTCATTCCCCTGTATACTGTTTTTCGTACACATTTCTTAATACGCAGAAAATAAGGAAAGTGAAAATTTATACGTAAAATACTCGTTCACCGACGACTATATTAGAATGGGTGCGAAATTGCGAAACGGCCCTAAAATATATGCGTAAAAATTCCTGCGAGCGTAAAATTTCAATCAGTCTTATATGTATGCAAAGCGTATTCCCTCCAACTGTATGTTGAGGTAAACTTCCAGTGATTGCCGAGCGATCATATTCATAAGGATTTATTTAAGTAAATAAAACACGACATGCTAAGTTTCTGCATTTTAATTTTGTTTAATAAACTTGGCGAGGTAGCTCGCCTTAGCATACAAAGCACCTGAAAAGTGCATCTTCATAGTATCTTCATCAAGCTATTATAACCAATTACTGATGGCGTTTTCCAAATAATCTGGGTCTCAAAACCAAACAACTAATTTCATTACCGCTTACCACTGTCGAACTATCAAATCTATTATTTCAAAACGATTAGAATATTTTCATAATTTACCGGGATTATTAGAGAAACTCCGTTACTCACTGGACGCCTGAGGGATGACATCGTCGTCGAGATAGACAACGGCAAAGGCGGTGAGATCGCACAAGACAGACCGATCATGATCAGATCTTCATGATTTCGTGTGGTTAGTGAATAACCTGGTGTCAGAGTTTTAAAGCCGCCCATCAGCCTCTGACTTGGCTTCACATGCCGTCGAGAAATATCGCTCAGGCATGCCGGTGTCCTCACGATGTTTTCCTTCACCGTTTTTGAAGCATGTGATAATACAATACGCACATGATTCCGAAAAGTCAGTAACATAACAAAACGTAATCAGCCTATGATGTTCCCACTGCTGGGACACAGGCCTCATTTCAGTGAGAGGGAGTGAGTCGTAATCCACCATGCGGGACACAATATAGACTATTAAATAGCGTTGTATATTTTAGCTTTAAGAATAGCCTCAATACCTACATAATATTACTATAAGCAATTTCTATAGAATTTCATTCGACATAAGCAAGAGATTGTTGTTCTGTAATTCTGTGTAAAGCAATTACTAATATAAAAGAAATTGGGTGAACGTCGTTCGTTTGTTAAGCTAATCGGAGTTTCTATACGAGCTTGTTTTGTTTTCATACATTTGATTAAATCTTCTCTGCATTGTGTGTCATATTTTAGCTTTTATACTTGAGACAGTGGCGTAATTGAAAGAAATATTTTTTTATTTAATAAAAAAATGTTTTTTCTTCTCTTAAGACGCAGATATATGCCAGTGACCTTGAGTGGTTAGCTTTCGTGTTCTGTACGGAGCTCACGCAACGCGTCGTATGTCCAGCCAGTAATAGGACTCGCCCATCCAGGAGCGCTGTCCCAAATTAGATGCATTATTAATTTATTATACATAAAAAAGGGATTTTAATAAAACACGTATACTAAAAGATCAATAATTAAATTATCTTTAAAATGGTGGACGTTTGAGAAAAATACGCTTGATAGATTTTGTGCGATTCGGAGTTTTTTAACAGCATTAGACATAACTTTACAAATTAATTTCACTATGTAATATAAACATAATCAAAAATATTCATATATTAAGTTATTAAAAAAATGCTCTAATTTAACATATATTTTTTCCAAACCAAAACACTACTCGTTTAGACGTGATCTTCAGTATAAAATGATTAAAAGTCGATTATCGTCGCCTTAAGTTAAGAAGCCTAGATTCAGTTATCTAATAAAAATGTGTACGGTTTCATTTAAAGTTAAAATAAAATGCTACTAAGTTTTCTTGTATAGAAATTCTCCGATACTCCCGGCGATTTATTATATACATAAACATAATATCTATACCTACAAAACTTTTTATAACAGAAATATTGTACACACGACCTGATATAGGAAATGCTAATTAATGTCTCTGAATCTCCAAGAAACTTTATTGAAAGTAATAAACATGAAAAACCTCAGAAAATCTGAGTGCAGTTTAATAAACAAGTAGATTTAGTGCCACCGCACTGCTGTTGAAAACTTTACTTCTAAGATTTTTTTAAACGTATCTTCTCCACACTAGAAATTTCTTCTGTATCGTGGGAAAATTTGCAAATATAAATAAATATACCAGAATCAACTACAAATATGTGTAGGTCACACATATTTTCACCGTGCGGGAATTGAACTCGCGCCACGTTGCGTATCAGTCAATCGCTCAACCACTGACTCATCCATTCACAAGTTTACAAACAAAACACCATCGACCATAACTGTCCTTAAAGATACGAGGTACGTATGGCACGCTCCATATTGCATTCACTTGTAATGCTAAACCATGAAATTTTAATATAAAATCGCTTTTTACTCAACACTTCATCTTAATACGTGAATAGGAATATCGTTGAATAACAATGAGAATGTTGAATAAATCATTAATTTTCGGATCGTTTGGCAGAAGGGAAAATGGTGAATTTGAGCTACTGAGCTATGGTGGCTACCTAATTATGGAGTCGTCAGGGTTGATCATTATTTACGTAATGATACAATTGTCTTGTATTCTTGGGGAACATTGTAATTTTAAAGTTAATGATCTGGAAACCACGAAATTCCTACCTATTACTAATGTTTGTTTCATTGCTGAGCAGCTTCGGATATTTTTTGGTAGAGAAAAAGCTCGAGCCCTTATATTAGGTCCACCACACCTATGAAATCAGCGTTTTGTATGAAGAATTTGAAAGAAGTTGCATTTTTCATACTAACATTTTCTTAATTTATATAACAACCATGAGTACTAATGTTTTAAAACTTTTATGCACTAATGTTTAAAAACTAAGATAACGTAATATGCGGCAAAAATAAGTTTTGGCTAAGTTAAAACAAATAGTGGTCATTTTTGCTAACCAAATGAGGAGTCATTTTTAAGGTATTTTTTATGTTTAGAAAACTATAAGTAATAAGTTTTTTTTTACTATTGGTAGTTGTCTATGATGGTCATTATTCGATATAATACCACGCAATTGATGACTGTTTTAAATCATAGAAGTGACAAGGTTCTCTATTTGTGAGAAAAAAACGCCAATTTCATAGGTAGCAACAAGAGGCCTGTAGCAACTTCAACCTCAAGTTTCACGAATTTTATGTCCTTTTTGTTTCTGATTTTTCGCTTTGACTTCTGTCATGGACTGACAAGAAAAGATAGATGAAATATATTTAATTATTTTCACATTTAAAAACATACTTTAATTTTCCTACCAATCTCCCACAGGCCTTTTTTGAACAGCTACAGGCAACATATTAATGAAGCTCTTCTTCACCTTAAACTTTGTACACAGTACCCACCAAGTAACAGGATATTTTCAGTTAAGGTAAAAAACTTGACACGGTAAATAAATAAATTAAAAAAGAAGCAGGAAAATTCTAACTCAATGAAGATAACGTAATCACGGGGGCGACACATCCAAATAAGATTTTATAAAATTTAAAAAAACAGTCTCTGGCTATAAATCTCGTTGTGCATTCACTTTGCGCGACCCACTTTTAGGAATACCGTTTTTTTGGTTGGAAAAGGTAAAAGTGAAAAATTCAGATGGACCAGATGGTTGGCGCGACGTGCAGATAACTGGAACGATCTACTAACCTACATATACTCTATAGCGGTGGGATTTACTTTGCAAGCACGAATTGCGGTCCTCCATTTATATGTTGAATGTAAGTTTTGACTTTGCTGATATTGAAAGGCTTAGCGTTTTGGAGCTATGAAGATGTCACACTACTGATGGATTGGCCCATTTCCTGCTGTAGAGAAAATATCGGAAATCCTCACTTGCGTGAGGCAGATCACGCAAGTGTCTTTAAAGTAACACCAAATCTGTAACCAACAGTAGATTATAAAGTAAAAAAAAAAATTTAAGCCGAAAATGCCTTTTTAATTACCTATAACAATATTTCCAAGAATTTAAAATCCATTAATTCATAAGCAGCAGTTGGCCAGCCTCCGAATAAATACGAATCATTCCACCTCCTTCTTATCTTGTGTCTCACTTCCAATATCTATGTTCTTCTCACACTAAGAATCTGCGTTCTTCTAACAATCTTCTCCTTCTCTGCCCTTCTCATTCTTCTGACTTTGTTCATTCTTCCTTTCATATTCAGTCCATTCTTCTTTGGAATGCGCTTCCTCTTGATATCAGGACGGCCACCAGTCGGTATGCATTTAAGCGGAAACTGGGGAGTTATTTTCAAAATAAATAGAGTAGAGTCATCTCAACACCTCTCTCCCTTGATTTCGTATATTTGTATATATATTTAATATAGCTATATATTTTAGTAAATATGTATGTATGTATGGGTATTTAGTTTGTAATCTATTTATGTATTGTTGTATCTATTTTAGTTATAAGTCATTAGAATACATTTTATTTTTATTTTTTTCTTTGTTCCTCTCAAATAGAGCACCTGCCATCTAATCTTTTCACCACCCTTGGTTGACTGGTAGAGAATGCCTAAGGCATTAAGTCCGCCTTTGTACTTTTTTGAGTGTGAAAAGTTTTAATAAATGAATAAATAAATCATTTCAAACTAAATCAGCAACAGCATTACACATAAAACTGAAATTATTATAGTAGGAAGCACCCAATTTCCCGTACACAAGGCTATCTGTTATGTCCAGCTGATCAGTTCCCCAATTCCGAGCCACCCTTAAAGGTCAGTGCACTCGGAAGCCCTTCTGAACCCCTAACATCACTGATTTTACCCCGTTTTATTTTTCATTTAACACACAATTGCACGCCGCTTCACTTTGCAAATCATATGAGTGATGTGATTAACTGCATAATAGAATATGAAAAATTCATCACGATTTTTTTCAGAAATAGCGGTTGCTGCTTCCGTCTTTCAAATGAATTCAGATTTGGAACCAATTTTTTTTATGGAAGTATCCATTGAGCTTTTGGTAACTTGGTATACAACATTTTGAAAATCGATACTTGGTGAAAATCTTCAGACAGGGTGGCTAGTAGCAGCTAGGCGAGAGTAAGCGAGGGTCAAGTTAAATGGTCCTATGTCCACCAGAGGCTTGGTATAAGCTGATGAAGATTCTGTAAAATAACGGACAATTTATTGCTCAGTGAACTGGTTTAAATCTTATACATTTTCTGGTGAACCTAATTTAATCTCCTAGCCTCATTAATGCGAAGTATCTACAGACTTATTACTAAATTAAATTTTAATATCTTCCTTTACCGTTTCCAGCGGTTCTTAAACACAATTTGTGGATTGAGGTAGAACGGTAGGACTCAGCAGCCTGAAAAAAAAATGGATGGTACTTTTATATCCTTAATTTTATTACTATTCAAAGAAATCTGTAATAACTTAGTCCTTGAATTTTGTCGACAAAGATTCTTGTGGGATATTACTTAAAAACGTTCTTTTGAAATAATAATTTCTCGGAAAAATACGAGTATTGTAAGTTGTTGTTTGAGTTTGTTAACTGATTGAATAAAACAAGGTCACATTAATACATAAGCAATCTTATTTCCAAACAAAACAATTTATATTAGTTATTAAAAAAATCTAACAAATAAGTGAGCACCTAAGTTAAGGAGACAGGCGCAACGCGACGGTGACGGTGGACCTGATTCTGGTAGAAAAATTTTCATGAAGTTTTCTCAGAAATTGTTTTAGCAGTCGCGTAACGACAAATGCTGGCTCGTAGGTTGGCGCGATGTACAGATGCGGTCAAAATCACGCTTTTTAAAGCCTACTGCACATCCCTGTACTCGAGCGCTCTCTGGATCAGCTGTACTAAACTTGCCGCCAAAGCGTTGCGTATTCAATACAACAACGCTTTTAGGGCGCTGTTGCAACTGCCACGTTTTTGCAGTGCTTCTGCAGAAGCACGGGTATGTTGCAAAAAGCAAGGGATGAAGGCTCCGCAGACAGATGCGGCAGCCTTTATAGAACTGGCAGTTGGAACATCTGAATTTCGGTAGTAACCTGTGCTGCGTCATAGGGTAGATTCTGTGGCTATTACATTGAAAGTTACGTCATTTACCTAAGATGTTACCGTACCAGTCTATCACATAATAGAGTTAGGGTTAAGAAATCTCACATGCCTATACTTTAACCATCGCAGTTCTGCTTTGATGTCAAAAAATGTCGTGATGGCCCAGTGGTTAAGGCCTCGCCTCTCATGCACGAAGTTGTCGGTTCTAATCCGGGTAAGTAATAATCTGACTTTTTCAATTCATATGTACTTTCTGAGTTTATCTTGGACATTACTGACATCAGTGAAGGAAAACACCGTGAGGAAACCTGGACTTATAGTTAATATAGGTCTGAAATCGCCAACCCGTCTTGAGCAAGCGTGGTGATCAATGCTCGTGCATTCTCTGTATGAGAAGAGTCCTTTGGTAACAGGCTGGTATAAATTTTCCCAAATTGACTCTCTGATAACCAATAGACGCTACTACGAGATACTCAATACTCAATTCTATAATTATGTAGGTATTACATAGATGGTTTTTTTTTATCTGCCACTCTGGGCGGAGCGGGAGGGCGTGTCAGACTCTTACTGACTAAAACCCACCCGTGTTCCTTCAGTTGCCTGTACGTTGCCAGGGGCCACGGTATCCCTTTCGGAATTTCCCGCGACCATCCGGGGTCGCGGGAATAGATGGTATAACAAAGTAAAAGATCAAATATTTACCCTGTCGATCGTTACTGGCTCGTTCGTCTAGTGGTCACAGACGCTACTGCTGAGTATGAGGTCCTTGAGTCGATTTCTAGGTCGGGTCGAATCAGGTGGTTACTGGGTTTTTTGGGATATTCTCAGTAGCATCACGGATTTTAGATTCGTGCCCGATTGATGCCAACATTCTCGCCCACTATAACATGGGGCTAAAACATAACTGGCGCAATGTGGATGTATTATAGGTATACCTCTGCTTTACCCTCCGGGGAATGCAGGCGTAATGTTATGTTAGGTACTTAATCGTTAAGGACAATTTTATAACTTTATAATAGTTAATTCCTGATACCACAATATTATTCAAAATTAATTTTCTAATATTGTATGGACAGCAGTGGTGGCCCAGTGGTAACGGCCCCGACTTACAGCTTGTAGGTAGTGGGTTCGAAGCCAGGCAGGTGCTTTACTTTGTGTAAATAATTTCATCGCCACTGCTCTCAAAATGGTGAAAGAAAACATCTTTAAAAAACGTTCTGGAACCAAAAATTCCAAGACGTGACATCTACCAACCCGCACTTGGCCCTCGTGTTAGATTACAGAAAAAGAAAAAGAAAGAAAAAGTGTTTATTCTGCACAAACCAAACGCACATTACAAAAAAATAAAAACAAAACAATACCACTTTACAGATGAGCCAAAAGCCTCGTATCCATTATTGACAACAGAAAAGTTTGACAAATTTTATCTATTCCCTGCTGTCAGGGTCAGAGGCCAAAGACAATTACATAATGTGTTGCGACATTTACAAAATGAAAACAAACAACAGCCCACTCCCTCTCGAAGAAAGGAGGCCTGTGTCCTGACAGTTGGAGAATTATAGTCTGATTATGTTAAGTTTTTAATATAGGGCATAGGCCAACGGCCGATACATCCCCGGTAAAAGTAGCCCTAACCACAATAATTTCAAAACAGTAGTGAACCCATGGGAAGTAGTAGGTAATTGTATCCCCACTGTGTTCTATCTATTAATTCCACCCTTCTTTGATTAAAATGTCAAAACGTAAATGGCGTGCCATTAAAACATTTGTAAAGGTGACAATTTTATTGTTAACACGAAATGTCTAGTTAGGGTCCCGCATAAAAGGTGAGGGCTTTTGATCCGGGAATTGGAAGGAAAATAAATGTCTTATCTTAATTAGTGTTACTAACTTTAATGTGGAAGCTTATCTTGTTGTTTATTAATTTTTTGTTCCACTTTTTTAAAGTTACCTATGGGCCGATTTTTTTATCTTCAGATAACTTTTATCTGTGGAATAAAAGTTATGGTTTGACAGCTTTAAAATATCTCAAACTGCCATATTTATTCTTCAGACGACGAATGTAAAATCAGCGCAATTTTTTTTTTTTTTGCTTTAGCTTTCTGTAGTCTTCATAAGATACAAAAAATCAAGTTACACTTCTGTCTGTATGCAAAAGAAAGATTTTATTTTGACAACATGTTTAACTAAATTCCCTTCCAGAGGTATGACTCAATCAACCCCCATTTCCTCCACTGAAATTAAGTTCCCGTTTCTTAGAAATTTGCTTACATCGATAAAATCAAACTGGCTGTACGCCCCATATTCCGTATATAAACTCGCTGTAAGCAGAATATAACCGGCTAACACTTGGAACAACTAACACCCTGATCCAACAATAGAGCATCGAACGTTTTCTTATATAATCAAGAGCCGCTTCTCAGATGTTGAAGTTAAGGGGATCACATATTGGGGGAGAGGTAGCGGTAATGCACTGCGTGACTAACAAGATTTTCTATACCCCTTCTTCAAGCAATTGAAGTCGTATTTTGTACGTGAGTTTGGGCGCATGATGTAATTGCAGACGATTAGTCTTGTTGTTTATTAATTAATGCCATAATCACGCATTTATAAATCACCATGTTAAGCATGGTATGCGACAAGACGTGACGAACTTGAATTCGGTGTCTTTAATACTTTTATGACGTAGGATTTTGATGTGGTGATCTTTGTCGAATCTATGAATACACTCCAGAAATCTTAATTAAATAGAGAACATTAAGTAAGAAAAGATGACGACGATGATGTCAACCGCTTCCTTCCACAGGTTACAATCGCCCCGCTACCTCCCATCAAACAGTCTCCACGCGTTATTTCAAAGAGGGCGCGGGCGAAGGTTGTATAAATATTGGCGCCTCGCTTTGAGGCCAAGTGCCGTCTTTGTCTCGACAATAAAAGAATAACACTCATTTATACGAACAATGAAAACCCCCCCACTAGGAATAAATTCCTAAAGCTACCCACTGTAACGTAAATCTTCACTATATTGTGCTGGAAAATCGAAAGCGGTAAATGTATAAAGTGTTTCAGTATGAGAAAAAGAGGAAGGGAAAAACTGTATAAAATTCTATAAAGAAAAAACAATGAGGTCCCAGATAGATTATGTACACAACTATCTCGCAGTATAAAAAGATGTTGCTACCTCAGATGCTGGGAATGGGCAGTTACTTCCACCTGGATCCGTCATCATGCAATGAAGGATAATGTTGTCGCTCTCTATAGAACCAGCAAGATGAACTAAAGAAGGTAACGAAATAAATCTTGGCCTGGTAAACAAAGATCCAAACAAAACTATGTAAGTATGTAGGTAGGTATGTAAACTAAGCAACACCTGAGCCTCATGGGAGCACCTATTCGTGAATATAACAAAAATAGCCCCAGATACTTACGGAACAAATTCTGACGTAAGCTGACTAGACTAGTAGACACTTTTAACCTTTTTAGACACACTTAACCTTTTTAGACAAACTTAACCTTTTAAAAAAAAAAAATCAAGAACACCTAGTATTAAAGTCAGAAAATATTGTCGCTACATAAAGTCGTATTTTCAAACTAACGATCGCCGCGTTCCCATCCCAAAAGATAGCAAAAAAAAGTAAAATCAGCACAAACATATTTCTAAGCTGACTCACAAGTTACAACCGTCAGTGTTATTAAAAGATAAAGTCTTGAACCTATCTAGTTTAATAACTTGTCAGCTTAATGGGCAACATTTTCAGAAACTGACGATTCCGATTTTTGACATAGAATAAGATGCTCAGAGAGATACTTAGAAAAATCTAGCTAAAGAAGACTTTCATTACGAAATAGGAATGAAATAAAAATATATTAAATCTTCGTTCGTTCGCTGATTTTGCAACTAATGTAGAACGTAATGTCTGGTGACTTTTTCGGTCACCTAAGGTGAATAAACATAATGTTTTATATATGTTTTGCTGAAGTAAATAATATTGTAGTAGATATGTATACTGCTTTGTTTGTTTAAGTCAGAAAATTAATTACCAAGCAAATTGGCTACCTTAAATGGTCCGTATACCTATTAAATCATAACTTTGTCATTCTTTGCCAGTTGTTTGAAATGGCTATAACACGGAAAATTGGCGTAAGGTATCAATGCTTAACGATTAACTTCAATGCCTGTACAACTATGTATTTTCTACTGTCTGTCTCATCATCACTATTTAAATCTCATACTTTGATTTTGATAAAATTAAAAATAATAATTTGATTCTCATTCTAATCCTAACTAATATTATAAATGCGAAAGTGAGTTTGTTTGTTTGTTACGCTTTCACGCTAAAACGGCTGAATCGATTTGGATGAAATTGTCAGATGGGTAGACCATGACCTGGGTTAAGACAAAGGATACTTTTTATCCCGATATTCCCACGGGATCGAAACCTGGCGCAGCTAGTTTCTCAAAAATCTGCGTAGCAACCAAAAGCTCTTAATTTTTTACTATCTTTAAACGAACTATCACATCTGTTTCCTCTATGACGCATCTCAGTTCTAAGAAAAACAATAACATCATTAAACAGATTCGCAATATGGATACGATAATTTTTCCCTCACACCATTATATGCCGGTTAAAACTGAATGTCGAATAAACTTAATATGTTTATGCGACGTTCGGCTGTAAAAACGTTTATTTTGACATTAGTTAGGCTATTTCGGCGAATTTCGCTCTGAAGCTCCGATTGTTACGATCCGAGGGAAGATTTTTCGTTAATTTATTATTGGTATAACATTGTTGGTGGGCTTTAAAGTGCAGGTTTTAAAGGCTTTAATCTTGTAAATAATGTTTTTGGTTACGTGGAATGTGAGTGGTTTTTGACTCATTCTGTAACCTTTTAATTCTCAATAAAAGGTTACTCTACCGTATTGGAATGTTATTTTGTATAATGAAAATCCCTAAGTATTCACGATCATATTTCTTCAAATCTATACTCAAGCCTCGACTTTTTTTAAATCAGTCCCCTAAGTCCTAAATCCCTCTTTTTATGCACTATTCACTTTTTTGTAGGTACCTAAATAATACGATGACTCGTAAAACAAAAATCAAAGAGTAACCCTAAGGTCTAAAGCTCACTCTTCACACAACATATTGAACTAACAATAACTTCGAAATAAAAAACTAAAATAAAAAATGGTCGCTCAATTAAGTAATAACCCTTCATTGTAGGACCATCGTATCGAGTATAGTCTAAGTAGAGGGGAGAAATCGAGGGGGAGGTTAAAACAATGGCAACCCTAACGTATGAGAATAATTATCATTTCGTATTGTTTATTTACGGATATATCCAGACTGTCTTTTTATTGCTTCGATTTCTATTGGAAGGGAGGAGAACTAATAAGCCGGGGTAAGATAAAGGCTGATTTTGGTTAGCACTTAGCTTGCTGAATTGAATTGAAAGTGGAGTAGGGGGTGGTTTGCTGATAGTGCACTTTTTGTGGAAATATCTTCAACGGAAATATATAATATAATCTTCTATACTTGACTGCTGGTCGACTGTAAACCGGTCAAGGTAATACATATTGTAACGGTAAAATATATTTCCAGTACTGAACAGGAAGACCTCAGTCTCTGAATATCATGCTTCTTAGCTTGCCAAAATACAAAATATTGAGGACTTGAAGGTTGATCAGAAGAAAAACGTAGACACAATAGAAATACACCTACGAAAACACTAAGGAAATAGTAAGTTTCGAAAAATAAACAACCTGAGCCAGAAAATTAAAAATACTAACAGTAAATATTGCTTGCACAGTTTCAAATGCTCTAAGTCTAATCGATACCAAATAAAACGATACAAGAACATAAATCGAATAATTTAAACCAACGTTGTTTAATTAGGCAAATCTTTGGCCGCGTTCGGACGGTATAATCGAATTTATATTTCATACGAGCGCTACTGTTATGTTCCGAACATACCCGTTGTGCTCCCGAACAAACACGTGGCTCCGGTTTGTGCTGGCATTTAGAGAACTGTTCGGGGTTATGGCAGCCTGGTAAGATTAGAAACTGGATGAAGGTAAATACCATGCTAAAATGTCATGGATATAATTTGGCCTATTCTTCGGCCAGAGAATCAGCATTGCCATACAGCGTGGCAATGCTGCCAGCCTTTTGGGCACTTTTCCTGTTGACAGCGATGCGGACGAATTTTTTGATGCCCTATGATTGTCTTCCCCCTTTATATTTGTATACTTAGTTAGTTAATAGTTTATATATATTTTAGTGTTAGCTTGTATATTATAATTAAGAATATGTATTGAATTTGGATATAATTGGACAATGAAGTGACCAATTTGCAGGTCAGTTGTCATTTGATAGAAAATAAATGCTCAGAATATTGTTTGCCTTTTATGTGTCTGAAAAAGGAAATGAAACTGTTTCGTACCTTTTATTGAGATAGTTACCTAACTAGTACTTTTTCTTTATTTTTATTTTTTCATAAAACAACCAGTCAGCCTACAAAGAAAATGACGCATTACAGCTCATGTGGCGTAATAAACTGCCGATACAGACACAACATCTATTTTTTTACTGTCAAATTCCTAGACGAGTCTAAAAATATTGCCATGTCAAAAATTATGCCTACACGGGCGAACAGAGCAAGTACTCACAATACCGAGATATTATCACAAAGGGCGCATTCGTTATCTGTGACACTGACGGCCGCTGGAACGGCACAGTTCATAACATATTATATCATTTACACGGTACGATACGATCGTATCGTGACGTGGCAGAAAATATTTCCTCTTTATGTACGTATGGGAAGAAAATGATTCGAAAAATTACAAAGGTATTTTCATAGTTGCGTAGGTTTTTTAACAGACCTCAGCTTACCCACTCTATCATCAAATCAGAGAGAGAATCATAAAATATGTTGTAACGTAAGAAACGAGCTTCCCTTAAGACATTAAGGATAGTAAAGAATTTCCTTAATCATAAAGTACTAATCGCTGAAGATGCTGCAGTTGATAAAAATCATTCTTGTAAGTTGGCTTTGCTCTATGAAAAGGCGAAGTCAGACATCACTATCCTTATCACTGTGGAAGAGAAAGGAAAGGGAGGGCGAATTCCTAACAATTACGATTTAAAAACGACCCAATCAAAAATCGTCACTTCTAAAGGGCCCTTACAAAATCAGGTCACAATATCACAATGCAAGTCGGTCTCAGTCTGATGTTCAGTGCGATACATCATACATGTACCGTCCGAGCGACCTCATATGAAATATTAATTATAACCACGTTTATTTCATTTTGCCGGGTTAGCTTACTGAATTAAGTTAGGACGAGTCTGGACTGTTTGTTTGTGCTTGTGGTCTCTGGCTAAGAATAGAATGGTCCATCAACTGTTGCTGGTGACGTCAGAGGCACTGAGCTATTTTGATTTTCAGACGAGTACCTACTGAATAAAATAATTGTGATTAATTATTTACTATGATGAACTCATACAGCCAGACGTTTTCCGAAGGGTTCAAGAAGTGAAAAGACAGATATTTAACGAAACGCAGAAATTGTATATCTAGATCAGCCCAGTCCTTTGTAAATACTTCTTATGGGATTCATGTGATTTTACATGGAGCTTTAATAACCATTTGATCTTCGTATCATCTATTATCCGAATTTCCAATAACACGAGAATTGAAGAGCAAACAATTACCTACTTAGCCGCATAAGAAATAATCGATGAGCTCATAATTGGACTATAAATCATAGCTCCCGTTCTACTTCATTATATGAGAACCAGCTAGATGCTGATTCAGTACTTGCTGGCTTTCCTACACTTGCAAAATCATCTAAATTACCGAAACGTTTCAAATCTCGACCCAAAACATTGCGATTTTGAACCATAATACTGAGACGCAAGGTGAAATTTTGGAATGTTTCTAAACTACGTTACATTCGCTTCAAAATTATACGAAATTTAGCAAGTGAGGCATAATCTTAAGATGATTTATGATGTTGTATGTATGACATTTACGAGTTAACAGTTCTAGCGAGGCCTTTTAATCAACTATGCTAATGTTTTGGTGTTGATCCCCGAGTTTCGGATCTCACTACCGAATGTCAATATTAAACCCTAATTGAATCACCGAATGTGAGGAAAATTTAATTATAGTCCTGCGTAGCGACACGTTTGATGAGACGTGTCACGTGGTACACGAGGTTTGCAAGATTGAGTTATAGGGCGGTTTATATTGAAAATTTTGGCATAAGTAATTTAGTAGCAACGTAGTAACCCTTAAAAATGGTTTGCGAACTGAAGTTACGGTACGACACGGATACGTTTATATTCGAATGATATTAAAAATGTATTTTGTTCTGAAACAAACACAGCCTGTTACAAATTTTCGGTACCAAAAATACGATAAAATATTTTTTATGGAAGCTTTCTGACCTATCCTATCGCGGTCAATGGGGTAGGGGAGTCTGCTTTAAAATTCAGTCATAACTTAGATGATTACGTCCCAAACATCTCACGTACGATCTGTATTGCCATTTTGGGTAACCGTGCGGATCCCCAAAAATGTTAGGGTGATAAGAAAAAATACCTGCAGGTTGTGATCTCGATTTTTAAAACATCGTCTGTTCCAACTAGGATGTTTTGATTTGAAAAGACACGATTTTGCAAATAAAGGTATGTATATAAATCATTTTATTCTACATAGTCTTGTTGGGTCTTTATTCGATTTCAATTCAACTTAGATTTATTGGTTCACTTCATTAAATTCTCGCAGTTCAAGTCGTATTTTAATAGTTTACTATATATTTAACTGGGTTACGCGAAAGTTCCTCTTATTTCCAGAGACTAACTAAAGGCTCTTTGAAATCGAACGAGGGGCATGTTGTAATATCTCAAAGCTTTGCAACGAGCGAATGAAAGGGAATGCTAATAAATACTTCAGATGTAGTTGGAACTGAAAAAGTGACGCCCAAGAAGATTTGTTTATCACTAGCTTTTACACTCGAAATTGGCAGTATGTTTGGTTTTATTTTCTGTCATGTCACTTAAACATAACTGCCGAAATGTGGGTGTACCATCGAAGAAGTTCATATCTAACCACCGTAAGGACTAGTCTTGCTTGCAGCGCTCGTTGGCTATAGAACCGGGCCGGTAATGGATGTGGTCATCGTGTTCACGGGATTTTGTTTTGAAACTGGTTAAATATGAACTTCTTTGATGGTACATCTCTGCCCAACCCTTCGTTGAATACCGGCCTGATGTTATGTTATGTTATGCCTTACCAGAATACACGCGAAATTATGATAAATTTAATAATATATGTTGTTTTTTTTTTTTTTTTCTTTTTTTCTTTTTTTTGTGGCCCCTCTTTAGGTCATGAGTAGATCGGATATTCGGATGCATATTTACCTAAAGTTGAGGTGTTGGCTATTATGGAATACAGTTTTGTATTGAAAAAAAACCAGGGATTCCGGGATCAACAAATTTAGAGTTCTGATTATAGAATCGAATTTATATACTTACGTTCAGGTGTTGGCTAATATGGAATACAGTTTTGTATCGATCTCAAAAATCTCGCGATCCGGAATCTTTTGATTGATATATTTTGTACTTTTTGACTATAGAAATTCTAGCTAATGTTGTAAAGTAGGTTGCCAGGCATAGCACTTAGCGACAAATAACTCGGTGCCTTGAGTTTCGTTAAAAAATGTTTACAATAGGTATATGAATTTTTATGCTAACACCGCAAAATTAACCTTCATAAGAGGGCTGATAAGTCGTTTCCATATCATGTATCCGATTAGTTGTGCCTTCCCCGATTTTAACTTTAGGCCAATATGCATCCGAATATCCGATCCCTAGTCATGAGCTATCCGAATATCAAAAAAATATTTAGCGTTGGTCTTAAGGGGGAGGCGTGCAAATTCATTCGCTGTTACAATGTATAGAAGTTAAGGCAGTTTTAATTAATATGATGATTTTCCTATTTTATTGAGTGTTTATGAATAGTAGTAACTCATCATAACCAATGTCAACTAATCAACCAATCTGCCTAGTTTTTTCACAACTATGTTGGGGTCGGCTTCCAGTCTAACCGGATGCAGCTGGGTATTTTACATGAAGCGACTGCCTATCTGACCTCCACAACGCAGTAACTGGGTAATACGATACCCTTTGGTTGTCAGACTTTTGGCCTTCTGACGACCCGTAACGACTGTCAAAGCTCCACGAATGACAGCCGGGACCAACGGCTTAACTAACATGCTTAACTTTGTTGAGGGATAGCTATTGATATGCAAACTGACAACTTTCTAGTATCTCTAAACATTGTATAAAACGCTTTACCCACCTTAAAATTAGATTATCTCCATGTAAATGTAATGGACGAAATTAAAGGCTTAGGTATACTCGTACCTGTGCTGCTCGACGAGGTGGGCAAGCTCTTTGAAAGAGTGATTGCAGACCGCCTTGTCGGGCGGCTGGTGCGAGTGGGACCGGACTTGGCGGAGAGCCAGTTTGGTTTCCGCAAGGGGCGCTCTACGGTGGATGCCATCATGCGCGTTCGAGCCCTCACGACGGGGGATGCTGTTGCCCGGGGTGGGGTCGTCTTGGCGGTGTCTCTTGACATCGCCAATGCCTTCAATACCCTGCCCTGGAGTTGCATTAGGGAGGCACTCCGGTATCACCGGATGCCGACCTACCTCTGTCGAGTGGTCGAGGCCTATTTGACGGACAGGGCCGTCATCTACCCCGGTCACCACGGAGAGTGGAACCGGCGAGAGATGTCGTGCGGTGTCCCACAGGGATCGGTCCTGGGGCCGCATCTGTGGGACATCGGCTACGACTGGGTGCTGCGCGCCGACCTCCCTAGCGGCGTCAGTGTAGTCTGCTACGCTGACGACACGCTGGTCCTGGCGCAGGGGAGGTCGCATGAGGCGGCGGCCGAACTGGCGACACGCGGGGTTGCGACAATCGTCGATAGGATCCGGCAATTGGGACTCGAGGTGGCCTTGCACAAGTCCGAGGCCATGTGTTTTTATGGTCCTCGGAACGCGCCACTGTCGGGTTCCCGGATAACGGCAGGAGGGGTTCACATCGGTGTCGAGTCGACGATGAAGTACCTGGGACTCGTCCTCGACAGCCGGTGGAACTTCGTTGAGCACTTCCGACGTTTGGCTCCCAAACTGCAGAGGGCTGGGGCTGCTTTGAAGCGGCTCCTGCCCAATCTAGGGGGTCCAAACGCCTCCTGCCGGAGGCTCTACGCGGGGATCGTGCGGTCCATGGCCCTTTACGGGGCACCGGTGTGGGCGCGTTCGTTGAGGCTGCGACCGGCCCAGCGGTTGAACGCGTCCCAAAGGGTCATGGCCATTAGGCTGGTCCGAGGTTACCGCACGGTCTCCCGTGAGGCGGCGAGCCTCCTTGCCGGACTACCGCCATGGGATCTGGAGGCAAAAGTCCTCGCGCACATGTGGGAGTTGCGCGAGGAGGCGAAACGCCGGGGCGTAACTCCGCTGCCGCGAGAAATCGCGGCACAGCGGACAGAGCTCCGGCGGGATCTCATGGCGGCATGGAGAGTGCGATTGTCGCAACCCAGCGCTGGGCACGCCACAATTGTGGCGATAAGTCCCCTCTTTGAGGAGTGGCTAGAGAGGCGCCACGGCGTCCTCACCTTCCGCCTGACACAGGTCCTCACCGGACATGGTTATTTCGGGAGGTTCCTGTTCAGGATAAAGCGGGAGGAAACGCCCGGGTGTCACCACTGTGTGGATCGCCCGGAGGACACGGTGGAGCATACGGTGGAGGTCTGCCCAGCTTGGGCGGAGCACCGCCGTGTCCTCACGGAGGCGATCGGCGGCGGCGATCTCTCGCGTCCGGCCCTGGTTCAGGCCATGGTCCGGAGCGAGAGTGCATGGGAGGCCGTCACCTCCTTCTGCGAAGCAGTAATGCTCGCGAAGGAGGAGGCGGAGCGCGTGAGGGAGAGGCAAAATGCGCCCCCTCGCGCCCCTAGTCGCCGCAGGAGACGCCCCGGGCGTCGGGAGTCGCGAGCCGACTTCCGGCCACCGTAGGCGCGGGCTTGCGGACGGTGAGCAATGGGTAGCTCGCCGTCCGATAGGGACCAGGCCCGGGTCGACGGCGCGTTGTGTTCCACGCGCGCCTCAAAGAGATGTCAGCACCAACTGACGGGGTCCGGAAGGGCCAATGCCTGCCGGGGTCGCGGGTTTGTCTGAAAGGGATATCGCGACCTCGGCACACAAGCAACGGAAGGAACACGGGTGGGTTTTAGTCAGTAAAAGTCTGACACGCCCTCCCGCTCCACCCAGAGCGGGAGAAGTTATTTGATAATTTCCCACCCTCAAAAAAAAAAAAAAAAAAAAAAAAAGGTATACTCGTACCTACGTTGTTTGGCCCTGCACATTTGACGAAAACTTTTAAATAAAGCAGACCACATAGTCCCGGAAAACACAATGCATTAGGTACTCTTGATTAACTACTGAATGTCCGCATCAATTCGTTTGACAAATACCAAAACAAAGGCAAGGTACCCCTGATTAACCTTTCATCCAATCTTCAATAGACAGATGGCGAATCCAGATGTCCTATCAGGGTCACGCATTCAATGGGGCATACTAATGGGCGGCCCACCCTATTAATTATGGTTGACGAGAAAATTTCAAGGCAAGAAATCCTTGCCATCAAGCCTAATGCCGAATGAAATGGGTTCAAACTGGACCCTCGTATTGCTCATTGTTGTAAAAGTTCCAAGTTATAAGAAGTAGGCGATAAATTAGTACACTTTGATGATAGATATATGACACTAACGGCTGTATTACATTCCCTAAAAGGCAATCATCAGTATTTCAGATGAAAGACGTCCATTGCTGGACATAGGCCTCCCTCAAGCACCGCCTGTTTTACCGGTTCTGTGCTTCCCGCATCCAGTGGATTCCTGCGGCCTTTACAAGGAGTGTTTAGTTGGTATCTTTCAGTTCCAAAAAAGAAGGCGAAGATACCTATGGCGATATGTTCTTTTATTCAAATTTTGATTAAAGTAAGTCAATCAAATGGAACAATTCAGTTATGGCTGGAGTCACAATATGAACCCTTAGGCACATGAATTTTCAATAAGTAAGAATCTGAAATAAATTAATAACTTACTGTTTCGTAAAAATCTATTTCTAATTTGACGATATCCCGAAACAAATAATCTAAACGTATTCTTAGTTAAAATAATATTTATTACCTTAAAAAATCATATAACACCGCTGCTTTTTACAACTTAGCCCACGTTCGGACATCAAATGGACTCGCGGCCGTCATAACTCCAACCTGCCCAGATTGAACGGGCGCGTCATTTGTATTTTGTACCGGCACACTACTAAATGCCTACCTACCTCATTTGGCCCTTGTTACAGGGATCACAGTTATACAAACTACTGTCCTCGAAACTTGGCTCAAGCGTTGTCAAATTGTGTTTACATTTGAATTTCTGTTTGGAGGATTGTCCTGTGTTGTCACAGCTATGAATGACGTTTCATTCGTGAGCTGTGATTAAAAGGTTTTGTTATGAAGGTGAGCGGAGTTATTTCCTTGTTTCCTGTTAACAATATATTTATGTTAGTTTTGACATATCTAAATCTTACTATACAATACATCACATCAAGATATTTTTCTGGGTGAATATAGGATAATCTGAAGCATTATGGCAATATCGCTCACGACCTAAAATGCAGTTACACATAGATATAAAATATTATTACATACCTATAATAATTCTTCTTAAAACGTCACTATACCAGACACTTTATTAAAATAATCAATTCATCTACCCACCGAGATGAATAATATCACCAACCATAGACACATGGTGAAATGGATCCATGTTCTGCAATAGACGTCTATGAAATGTTAGTATATATAGATTAGCTAGCTAATATTCACCTCAAATATCAATTGTTCCACGTATTAGTTCACCATTCGATTGTGAATGATTGACAGGTTTACCATGATGTATTTGCAAGCATATAATATCAAGTCCCGCACATAATATCATCGATATTTAGTGTTGCAGTACGAATAAAAACTGAGAAGTTGGATTAAATAATTCTGATAATTAATAAAATAAATATTAACTGTATTCCTCGAAGGGTTAGGCAGAGGTGTACCTTAGTACACCCACAGTTTGCCAGTTATGTTTAAGTCTCATGTAATAGAGGGCGAGCCTATTACCATCAACTGGGACCAAATTCAGAGTCCGGGCTGCCGCTGAGAAGTTCCTAATGGAAAAACCCAATAACACGACCAGACCAGGCCTGACCCAGAAATCGAAACCAAGACCTCATGCTCAGCAGTAGCTCTTGCGAACTCTAGACCAACGAGCCAGTTAAAAATTAATATGAAAAAATGCTAACCAAAATATTAGGATGTATCTCTGAGTCTTTACTAACCATACCTAGATGTTTTGCACCTATTTCTAATATCAGATTAAAATAATTATATGTAGTTGATGTTGTACGTATTATTTTCACAAAGCTAAACCATAGCAAGTTAATAAAAAAACAATTAGACCGTTGTAGGATCAAAGCAAATGAAAAAGCAGAAAATACACAGAATTCAGAATTGGAAAAATGTGAGCTGAATAGATAGATGAAAGTACAGAAACGCTTTGTCGCAACTCATCTAAAAACAGTGTATATAGAGACATAGATAGATACTTCGAACCGAATGATAACAAAACCAACATATACATTCGTCGTCCACAAAATCGTACGAAACAACTTAATACAACGGGGACCACAAAAGAAAATTGAAACAGGAAAAAACTCAAACACAAAAGACATGACAGTAAATAGGTAGGGGACAATCAGATGACCTACTTGTGGACAATTGGATGGCACGAAAAGATTTATCACTAGTACGAACGTATGTATGAGGCAGTTATGTACCGATGGAGAAACGTTTTGATTTAGGATGTCTATTTTGCTGTTTACGTTTGGTAAAAGGTTTTTAGTCCTTTGGTGTTTTGTATGCGACTCTCTATTTCAGGACACATGTACCGAATTCAATTTCGAAGTCGATATTGAATGCAAAGTGTAACTAATCCAGTTACTTTGGTGGTGCTAGTATTAAATTTAATGTGAATGCTGCCCATGCATGTAATGACGTAAAAAGTTACCTTGACACACCCATAAGAAAGAGTATATTGCTGGCTAAACACTATATCGCTATGTAACTTGCAATCATTAACTCGAATAACCCAAGTGGGAAACGGTACTATTAACATAAAAGTAATTTTTCATGACGTCATTATTCGCTCCCGTATAACACCAGTGTTTCATTTCCACATTTCGTATGGGCGTACTTATTCGTATATTAGGCCCGTTATAAGCCAATCTTACTACATAGGTCTATTTCTATTTATATCAACGAGAAACTATATCAGTCCAACAGAGAATGGCGTAATATGTAATTTAAGTGAATGATGATCATTGTGTACTTCCTTTATTGCAGTTCAGATCTTTGAGTTTGTTTCGTATTTATCTCGGAATATATTTGCAAGTTCAGCAACATTATATGAATGTTACAGTTAATAGGATTAAGAAAGTTAATGCGACATTAATGTTGTCTTTGAAGACATTTTATTGCCGTGCTGATTCAGGAATTATATACGCTTTTGGATTTATTTTTGTTGATCCTGTAAACTCTGGCGAAGATATATTTAAAGCCGATAAAGCTTAGAGGAGATAGCTGTGCTTATACAAGTTTATACACAGAAATAAGAAACTTTTAAGTTTGTTGGACTTGAATTGTGATATTTTATTAAGAAAGGTCGAAACAAATTTGATCTCGTGATTTGAATTTGTAAATAATTATTATACGAGTGCCATATTGAAACGCCATTGTAAATTGCACCACATAAATAGTGATGGTTGATATACGAACTATACTGAAAAAACCCGTTTCCTTCTATTCACACTTGCGCTACAAAAATCGATAGCCTGCATACGGTGCACATTTTACCGTCGCCTATCACTCAATCACTCAGCATTCCCTTTTGCGCAGCGCATTCATCACTAGGCACAGATTTTTACCAAATGCTCATAAACTTTCTGCTATTTATACCCTGGAGGTCTACTTTATCGTACAAAACTCAAGATAAGCGTCCTTGTACCCGTCGGTTTCACATTTCGCGATATTTTAAACACTCGAGAAATTCTCAAAAACATTTAGGGTCATACGAACGTGACGTATGGAATCTTAGGAGTAGGGCCACTTGTCTCACGACACCATAACTTGGAACACATAAATCAGGCCTGCTTAAAACTCGATTCCGGCAGACATGCGAGTTTTAGAGCTTACGACTTTTTGCTGTTCTGAGTTTTTTAGCGTGGGATCAATGATACTTTTGGTACCCAGCATTTATTTACATTACTTTGTTTGTTCAATCTGTCAAATAAAGTACCATTCGGGTGGCACGAGTACCAACCCAATAAAAGTTTTTTTGTGATAGTTTGTTACTGATATTTTTATTATTTCAGAAATATGTAGTACTATTTATTTATTTATTCATTTCTTTCAGACTTATTTCTAGTCCATATTTGACACACACATTTAAATTATAAACTATTTAAAATTAAATTGCCGATAAACCCAAAATAAAATTTTGATTCATTAAATTTAAATATTCAACAACTCATTAAAAAAATAATTAGAATTGTCAAAAAATTATAAAAATTGTCAGAACCGTATATCAAATAAAATGTTAAATTGTAAAATGTTATTAAAAATTCCATTTATTATTATTATAAGGCAGAATTCATGTTATAATTATTTGTACAAAGCAAGTTTAACCTCGATAATTTTTTTACTGTATTTCCTTCTGAGTAAAGTTCTCCAAAGTCGTCACGCACCCGTGCCGTCAGTTCTAAGTGCACCAGCTTATCTGCAAACACATGTCAGAGGGAGAAATTAGTAAAAAATTTCAGTCTTGGAGACACCGGGGGTGGTCTGCGGTAACACGTGTGCTGTGTTGTGGCCGATAGTTCTGTTATTGCTTGTTTGAACGACAACATTTTGGGGCAAAAAAGATCTGAGAATTTACCCTGGGTGGATAAACTCCAGAAGCTCCCTTTGGTTTTGTCAGGTGCACACGAATATAATTTTTTCCGATTTAATTATATATGCCTCTATTGCTTGGCACCTATTCTTGTATTATAATACTCGCGGAGAATGGTGCTGATAGCCGAAATACAGGCTATGTCTAGTTCGGCTACAGACGCAAATCTCTTCACCCTAACTGAAATTGTTGCCACATTGCCATTGTAAAGTAGTACTAAGTTTTAGGAAAATAAACTTCTTTTTTTTTTAGTATTTGACATCTCTCGGGACCCTGGGGTCCCGGACCTTTGGAAGGCATACGAGAGGCCGACGCCAACTCGCAGAGGCCCGTTAGACACTTTAATGAGATGAGGCACCAACCGACGATTATCCCTGTATGCAAGTGCACCCAAGGACAACCCCCGGTTGGTGTAGGGCTATTGCAGTATATGGAAACAAAGATATTGGACTATGGGTATGGGTGGCTTAAGCTGACTGGTGATCTGGAACTATGGAAGGTCCCTGCCTGATCAATGTTTTATATGAACACGGAAAATATGCCAGGGGGTGACTTGCACACTCAATAATAGGCCCCGAAAACTATCGCTACTACATAGTTACGTAGCGACAAGGGGGCAACATGTCCTGAGGTGCCTGAGGAGTGGAGAGGTATTCCCCGGCTTTCAGAACAATCCGAGAGCCCGGAACATGGTATTATTATTTATATGTCCTTTATTTAATTAAATACATAAATAAATTATATTTTTAAATATTAGATTAAAAGAATATAAAAACATTTAAAAATATAAAAAATCGTAGCCCACCGGTATCGGGAACAGGGTCCAAGCTACCGGCTTCAGTCAGCGGGGTCAGGGCTCCAGAGAGAGGAACGTCCTAACGATGCGAGCCTTGTCCAGAAGTCCCGCTTTCTGAATCAAGCCCTTGATCCAGCCGCCTAACAAGAGCCTCCTCAGTTGTTATTATTATTATAATGGGAGAGATCTAATGCCTGTTTTCACTGACAACTAAGTGATACCTAAATAAATCCCTAAATAATAGTGCACTATTGGATTTTCATCGCTAGGCTAAGCGCTGAGAGGTGAAAATCCAACAGTGCACTTCTATTGAACTGCACTTGTGTTGGTGAAAACGGACATTAGTTTGAGTAAAGTGCAGAATAGCCAAAAAAATCAATCTCCTCGCGTGTATTTCATCTAGCATCTACCTACACAAATTAAGCTATAGTCATCGAAATATAATGGAATATCAATCAAATCATTAGATAAAACGCCACAAGCTGATGGCCTAGAGCGAGAGAACGAGATAATCATCACATCTTTCATCTAGCTTAGATGGTGTATGTTTAGTTTGAAATAATGATAATAGAGCGGCATTGCTTTAAATATAATTCCTTTAGGCTTCAGTCCATTCCGTGACTAAGGATAATTCGGAATCATTTTCATAATTTTCACCATACACAGATATCAATGAATTTACCTCTATCATCTCAGATTTACGTACGTCAATTAAATCTTATGTAGCTTACTACATAAGATTTAATTGACAACGAATTACCTCTATCTCATAGAGGTAATTCGTTGTCAATTAAATCTTATGAAAAAGGTAATTTGTTGACAGTTAAATCTTGACTAATACAGGGTGGGAGAGACATCGACGCGAAAACTGATACCATGGATTCAGTGAAAAATCTACTGTTTCATAGAAAAGTGCAATACCTACGCGGTCAAAATGTATGGAACAGCAGATTTTTTTGTTAATAACCGACGAAAAATTTCATCGAAGGGGGGTTTATTCATGTACTGAATGGTGTCAGTTTTCGCGTCGATGTCCCTGCCACCCTGTATACTCAAAACAGCTGTCCCTAACATATTCATACCAAAACAAGTGACACACATAACACAGACCCGCACAGCTTTACTGAAGTCCACTGAGGCGTGATTACACGCAGGCGTATTGTATCTTATTATCGCGACAGTGAAGCATGCAATGATAAACGTTAACTCGTTACATGCCGTAACCCGGATACAATTTGCGATTGTATTACTATATGTATCTCTCATGAGTTAAATACTGGTATGATTTGATTATTATTATTCTAAGCAGCTTCATATATTGTCTAAGCTCAGGATTCTGATAGAGATGTATCTCATCGAGTGATCAATTCAAATTTATTATATTGATTATCTAAGTTGGTACGAGCGTCTTGTTATTTCCGATCATCCACTAATCTTTACTATAAAATCATGAGTGATTTTCTAAGAAAAGGCAGCTCTTCTTCGAGGTTATTGAGATGCAGATACAAAACTGTATCTGAATCCTCATAAAAATGCTAACAGAATGATAGTAAAGGTCAAAGTAGACTGTTGCATAGTCTAAAGATCGGAATTTTATTCATCGCTTGCATTCCACGAAATAATCGAATACTTTCGAACACCAATCGCCAATAACGATATTAGGGGCCAACGTGATAGCGAGCCGAGCCATTCACCGGGCAAAGTTCCAATGTAATAGTGTGACTAAACATTTTCAGTTGAATTTTAATCAAGGCAAACAAAATAATGGTACCCTTGATGGGACAGCCGGCCCTCCAATTGAAATAACTGACACTGGGCCTGCAATAAAACTACGTATAAAACAATAGTTTATAGCTGCAAAGACCCTCGCAAATTAGCAGTGGTCACTTTCCGCTTCTTAATGGCGCCAAATTTTCAATATTACATCACCTTCACTTTTAATATCAATTAGAAACCTTACTACTTTCACACAAAGCTCATTTTCATTAATTTTATATGACTATTCCCCAACAAATGAAATCAATCTTTAGACTTGTCAAGTTAAGGTGTAATTTCATTTGATTAAAGAGTGTAGTGTGTCCAGAAAATTGTTTTTGTTGTCCTAATCGTCTCTGGGTTGGACAGAAGTGACAGCATCGGTTTAACTAAGTGATTTTATAAGGGAAATGCGACCGAACACCGGCTTAGGACGCCCTATTGTTTGTATTATAATAATTGCACAGTAGGTGACGTCTGTAAACACTGAGCCCGCTTTAAATGCTCCCTTCGCCGGTTAATAACTGTATCGAACGAAATTACGTTTCATTTGGTTGAATTTTCTTTAATCTTCGTTTAAGTCAATTTTAACAGGTGGGTGGGTACAAGGGAGCTGCAACAAAAAGTTAAAGAGTAAATAGTAAAATACATATGGGAACAAATATTTCTTTTCGTTTATTAATTTTTGATAAATTATTGGGAAAAGTCATTTTTCGCACTGGCAAACCAATTGGGAGCAAGGTGCTCATTTATTTATACAAATAAAAAAATTGAAGATTCTGTTTGTAATATCAAAATACCTACCAGCTTTTTACTAAAATGCACATGAAAGTATATACTAACGGTACTAATAACAAAAAAACATTTTTCTTTGTCTGTCTATCCGTCTGTTGGACCGATTTTGACAGGACTTTCACTGGCAGATAGCTGGTGTTACAAGGAGTAACTTAATAAGTAGGGCTTACGCGGGCGAAGCCGCGGGCAACAGCTAGTCCTTCATAAAATATAATGATATATATTAGCCAGACAATGTCTATCCTCCTACGAGTATTCATACATTCTGAACACCCACATCAAAGTACAATAAAAATTCTAAAAAAAGGAGATTCAAACTTAATCCTGGAAGATAGTGTGTGGAGTTCCACTTGCGTATAAAGTTTGTCCTTAAGCTTCAAGCCGGTATAATTTCTTTTCTTCTTATCTTTAGTCAGAAGCAGGACCTTTTTACCCGCTGTTTTGTTACTGAGATTTGTTTTTTTGTTTGTTTTTGTTACCTACTTAAGAGCGTTTAGTCTGAAAGTGGGCAACATCGCAAATAGATGTCAAATATTTCGCTGTTTTGATTAATTTGGCAACATTACTGTATGGAAATAAGAAATATGGCTAGCTAGCGAACTAGAATATTAATTATGAATTGCAATTATAACACTGAATTTGATGTTGTAACTGTTTTAGGTGTATAAAAAGCATTTGGAAAGTTTCCAAATACTTACTTTTTTACACTTAAAAACTAAATATTTGGTGTTACGATATGAATTATTGCATTACATAATCAATATTTTAGTTAGTTAGTTAGCCACATTTCATATTTCCATACAGTAATGTTGCCAAATTAATCAAAACAGCGAAATATTTGACATCTATTTGCGATGTTGCCCACTTTCAGACTAAACGCTCTTAAGTAGGTAACAAAAACAAACAAAAAAACAAATCTCAGTAACAAAACAGCGGGTAAAAAGGTCCTGCTTCTGACTAAAGATAAGAATAATTTGGCAATATTAATTTTTGATTAATTTGGCAGTATTAGCCAAATTAATCAAAACAGGTAAATATTTGACAGCTATTTGCGACGTTGCCAACTTTTAGGATAAGCGCTCTTAAATTGGTTTGGTAGTTTTCGGAAACAACTACTAAAGATAAGATTGGATAATAGTTTTTTTGAAAACAGCTTTGGGCAAACTTTATAATGTCCTTTTCTTTCATCAGTACAAAAAATAGACAACTTCAAAACAACTTTTACGTAACTTGAGTTGAATGTCAAACAATACCTGCAGGACATTACTGTTCGTCCGAGATAAACAAGTTTCTACAGTGTATCGCTTGAAAGAACATGAAGTCTCTATTAAAACAAGGACTTCCATTTTCCTTGTGCCTCAATCTCCTCTGGGTTTTGTAAGTCATACAGACCTCGACCTTGCAACTTGTCTAACAAGACAAACAATTTAAAATTTGCGTCACCGGATGTTTATAGTTGTTTTTTTGTTTGTTTCGCGGACGCAGCTGCACACTCGGTATTTCCGGATTTCGAATTTTTTTGTTCATAGTCTCGTAAACTTAAACAGATTTTTACATTTTTGAAAGTCTTCAGAGCGGCAATTCCCATAATTTTTATGAACGTTCGCATTCGCAATCTGTCAAAAATACAATCAATTAACCAACATTTTTGACAAGTTCTACAGATTGCGAGTAGAATGTGAACGTTTTTAGGGTTCCGTAGTAAATAAGGAACCCTTATAGTTCGCCATGTCCGTCTGTCTGTCCGCGGCTTAGCTCAGAGACGGTTAGTACTAGAAAGCTGTAATTTGGCATGGGCATACATATTAATTACGTCGACAAAGTGGTAAATAAATAAAATTAAGAAAAATATATTTTTTTAGGGTAGGTACCTCCCCTACACGTAAAGTGAGGATGTTTTTTTTTTTTTCGCCTCTATCCCATGGTGTGGGGTATCGTTAGAAAGGTCGTTCAAAAATATTGTGAGTTTGGGAAAACCTTTTTTGGATTCAGGGATCCGTTTGCGAAATATTAAGCTTCTAACTGCAATTTTTTGTTACAGTCAAGTGTCCCCCCCTCCTGCCAGCTAAATGGTCGTACTTGGATTTGTGAAAAAATTCACAGCAGTAGTATATATAACGAAATTAAAAGGAAAACTATCACAGCTAAGTAGGCTGTACAGGTTAACTAGTAATAATTGACCAACTGCAATGTTAAGTTTGTTCTTGGGGTAAATTCATCCCAACTACGGAACCCTTCATTGTGCGTGGTCCGACACGCACTTGGCCGGTTTTTTAAGTACGAGAATTGGCCTCCTGAGATGTTATTATGCTTGGAATCTTACGCACCCATGAGGTAAGTCCTGTGTGAGAACTTTGAACGTACTATCGTCATAGGGGTGACTTTTGGATATTGATAAGTATGTCTGCCTCGTTGGTCTAGCCAGAGCTTGCAAGCGCTATTGCTGAGCATGAGGGCCTGGGTTTAATTCAAATTTTTATTTTATTTAAAAGAGTGTCCGTGCAGTTTTTTGTCCGTTCTTCTCCTTAGGTACCTATTACGCTTTGGAATGGGCAACTAGCTTCATATTTTTGACTGACCTATTCCTTGACAATTCAAAAGTGCCCTGTGGTTTACGAGTTGAAATAAATGCTTTGAGTTTGAGTTTGATTCCTTTAAGTATTAAAGTATATTATTTTATAAATAAATGATATTGGGTTTTTTCATTAGGAGCTTCTCAGTGGTTGCCCGGAATCTGGATTTGTGCCCGGTTGATGGCAATAGGCTCGTCCCCTATTACATTAGACTTAAACTTAACTGGCAAAATGTGGGTGTACTAAAGATACACCTCTGCCTATCCCTTTGGGGATTACAGGCGTGTTGTTATGATATGTTATGGCTAAATAGGAAAGATTTAAATCGACTATCAACCGTAGTTATTATATATATGGTATTCGATACTTATTAAATAGCTATTATTTTATACTATTAAACGAGCAATATTTGAGTATATATATTACGTATATCTGTAATCACGTTCTCGAAAACGGATCTAACGATTTCGATGAAAGTTGCATTATAAGGGTTTACGGGGGCGAAAACTCGATCTAGCTCAGTCTCATATCTGAGAAAATTCGTTTTCTCCGTAGTTACACCCGAGCAGAACTCGGTCGCCCAAAGTTTAGAGCAAGATGGCTATCTTAGAATAATGACATGGCATGGAATTAGTAAGTAGCTACTATCATGGCAGCATGGAATTAGTATGTACTATATACATGGTATGAACTATCCTATACGATTAAATGAGCATTCTCTATTTTCACCAGAGCAGAGCTCGGTTGATCAGTTACTAAGCAATTATAGCAGAAAGTTTTGAACTCATTTCTCAAAATCAAATCCACTTCTACAAAATCGATCCTCACTCATCATTAGGTAGTTGGGCAGTGATATACCGAGTGGTGTGACCGTTAGACTGCCAAGTCACAGGTCTCGTTCGAACCCAAGACACGCACCTCTGACTTTTCGGATTCATGTGAGTATTGTATAATTATCACTTGCTTAAAAAACGGTGAAGGAAAACATGGTGAGGAAACCGTCATGCCTGAGAGATATTTCTCGACGATATGTGAAGCCAAGTCACTGTGCCATGGACGGGTTTGAAACTTTGACACCAGGTTAGTCGCTTACTACACGAAAAGAAGGTTAGGTAATTACACGTGTCTAGTAGGTACTAGTCTATTACTATCAACCACAAGACAAATTCCGTCAATTTTAATATAGAGACTGGGCCCACCTATTAATATGTACATAAAGTTTCGTAACTCTTGCTAGATGGGACAGCAAGTCAACCGTGATAATTTATTTCAGTTAGGGATGTGCGCATCAAGGTAAGGGTATAATCATCTTTGTTTGTGATGATTATTGTTAAGTGCTGCCTTTGGTGGAAAAAAACCGTAGAATAAAATAGGAATGACTGGCACAAGTGACCTTAGACTGGTGATCAGGGGGCCTTCCACCACCACTAAAGCAGTATTATTTTAATATTACTTTAGTGTGAGAAAGGCATGTAGCTCTGCAGGACATATAGCCCCATCTCTTTCCCCCACAGAAGTAAGATTAAAATAATACTGCTTTAAAGGCGGTGGTAGGCCCCCCTGTTCAAATAACCGTAGAATATAACTAGAAACATAGAATTGGAGTATAAACCCTAAATACTAGCAATGGATACTAGTTTTATTAAACTATAAACTACGTAGTTAGTACGCTGTTAAGGCCTAGCGAAATTGTCACGGTCACCGACCAATTAATTCCAAGATATTCAACGTATAAATTGGTTCAACCAATTTGCTAGTTATAAATTCAAAATGCATCCGCCCGGAAAATTGTATTGAGACCCCAGTTTACCCGAACAAGTTTGGGTGTTGGGAGCTTAAACCGATCCTTATCTCTTCGTGTGATATTGTATTTGGTAGTTTTATAGCGGCTAAACTCGGCTTTTGTCCACACGAATAACCAGACATTGGGCACATGAATTTTGGGCGATCTCATTTGTTAGAATATTAGTAATGAGTTTCTGTAACGTATAATTTAAATGGTATGATAAATTGGTGTTGTTTGTATCCATATGAATTACACTGCCTATACTAAATGAAATGTCTCATCATATTATCTGCCCGTAAATTCTACCAGTAAAATATTTGGTCCTATAAATAGAGCTCACAACGTAATTATTCTATACTATTCTTCTTCATCTTCTTTTCTATATTATAAACAGGTTTTTTTGTTTGTTAGTAAGTTTGTATGTAGAGGGTAATCTCCGGAACTGCTAGTCGGGTTTGATTGGATAACCCAATTCTCAAATATGTAGGTTATATAGCATCACGCTACGAGCTAAGTGAAAACGAAGTAAAAGCGCGGGTTAGGCGGTCGGGGGCCGAAATTTCACGCGAACGAAGTCGCGGGCAAAGGTAGTTTATTCAAAATTTCTTAATTTCTTCGTTTAACCTGGCGTGGTTTTCGACATATGATGTAGAAAAGGGTATGCTACTGCTCACCCTCTTCGTTGCAAAAGGACCAACAGTAGTATTACCTATATTCTTGGCCATTTTCCAGCAAAATCTCTACTATCATGAAGAGTAAGTAATTTTATTTTATTCTACTGTTTATTTGAGTAAGTTTACAGCATTATACCACTCTACTAATAAACTCATCCAGAGACAGTCCCGTCAACAATTACAAAACAAATTGTATGGGACATTACCTGGCATTTTATATGGAGGACCGTGAGAGCTTTATATTTAATCAAGAGACCATATAATGGCTTCATAAAAGTAACCCATGACGGTTACATGAGGACCGTAAAAACTAAGCGATGCTTACATACATACCCTAAAATCTGAATTTCTAATAACATCTCTGGAGCGAAATGAACATGCAAATATAGCGTACACATTAATTTTTAAAGATATTTTGATACTAGATGCGGTACGTATTGAAGCCGAGCCCTTAGAACTAGAATAGCCCCACCAGTGAACACGATAAGCTGTCACTGAGAATACCACTTCCTACTGGAAATACTACATTTTTTGTTGGTGAAGAAATCTTCATTACCACGAGGAAGTATTCAAGAACCATCTCTGCAGTAAATGGCCTCTTTGTTAGAACTGCAAGCTAGTGGCTTCTATATCTATACATATTATAAATTAAAGTCGCTTTTCGTGTTTGTCTGTATGTCCGCGTTGTTCTTCTAAACCACGCAACATATTTTGATGAGGTTTTCACCATCGTTTAGAGAATTTATTCCGGAAGGTTTATGTGTATAAAACGTTATTATTAAAGTTACGTAAAACTAAGAAATCTCGATGTTTTATCAAGTCGAAAAAACCGTGCGAAGCAGGCGCGGTGTCGCTAGTATAAAATAATATGGTCAGTAAGAATCTACTAATTGTCTTGTTATATCTATGAATAATGTGTAATGTGTCTATTTACGTCTTGAATTGAATAATAAGCCTTTGTTATGGTTATTAAACTGCTATAGAACGAGTCGACGAATTTCTAGGAAACTTAGCACAAGAATGAGTCATTATACAAGTATTATCGTAAACTACAGCTTATTAAAATTAATAGAGGAGATTATGTAACAAATAACTTCACTATTGCCATAAATTTTGTTTATACAATTCATCGGGGTTTAGTCGGCATAACGATCTTCTATATTTAATAGAAAAAACAAAACCCTTTTATTTTCTTTTCATTTGGCTGCAAGTGGCATGTATGCACTTTTTTATCTCGTCAGTAATATTTGTACTCTTACACATGTAGAAAGAATAAATAAAATGCAAGATTACTCTTATCACACGTTGTACCTTCCAGTCTCTCTATCCTCCACCTACAGTGTTAAGATCGTCGCACACGTAACCCGTTAGAGCCCCCAAAATGTTTAATTTCGTCCCCCATCTACCCTACGAGGGTACCAAATTGGGGGAGGGACCTCCCTAGAAGTCACCCGACCACTTGCTACGTAATATATGATAGGTATAGTGCACCTTAATCACTTATATAATTGCAACATTTATTTTGTTGATTAAAATACTTCTTTTATTGTACAGTCGGCAAAAATGGTGATTGTCGTGGTTTTTTTGCTGTCGCTACGAGTTGTGGCGCTGGGATTTTTATTTTTTATTTTGTAAAATTGTTTTTAGGGTTGTCGAGTGTTGGCGTGAGTGAAACAGTTGCTGTCAGTTGTTTTCATAGTACATATATTGGTGTTAGGGCGAATAGAAACAATGTTTTGTGTTTGCAAGCTGAGCACTGGTGTTACAATGTTGTGTTGAAGTTATAATTGTAAAAATTGTATGCATACTGATGTATTTTTTATAATTTGCATAATACCCCCTTTGCATGAGTTTTCAACTACAAAGCATAGCACTCTCATTACCTCATTTCACTAAGTTAAAAGCTAAAAATGGAGATTTAACATTCAAAACCACATTTAACAGAAACTTTCATAATAAAACGTTGAACAAGAAACTAAACGAAATGAAGGAAATTCTTATGACTTTTCTGCTGCCATTACAAACCATAGAAGAATGTACGGTTAGCAGCGTTGAGCGTCGACAATTTAAACGCTCTCACTCTTCACGAGACTCAAAGTTTATCGTGGATCGTAACTAGGAGCCCCGATGTAGGTACAGTCCTACCAACATACCTTGATCTCCTTCCCCTCCTTGAATTTCCAAAATTATGGGAGAGAGATGGAACAACTCCAAAGTTAGAGGTTCAACTTAGACTGGTGGTTGAGAGCAAGGAATTCCAGATATTAAGCACTTGTGCATTCATTCGTGTGTTCTTGTTAGTACTCGCTGTTAATACGGTTTACGGAAATTTTGTGAAACCTAATGTTCTGGCATTTTGTTTCCAAATGGATAATGCGATGGCATGTAATTGCTGCTACGAGACGACGACGCTTCATGATAATGCAATACTCACTCGGATTGTTTCAGAGCATTCTATTATACTCCTGTAAGTATTAATGACAAGTGTTAGGAGCGACTTAATACGTGTTCTGGTTTTGTAAGGTGAAATGGGTATACTCCCGGCTAAGTATGAGCCATTTGAACTCTTTTTGCTGAGGACTACTTATCGTACCTTTGGAAAGAGTGAGCAAACCAAATCGTCGTATGAATCATTTAGAATTTACTGCCTCCTTTTTACACCTGACCTTTGCGATCAGTTCCAATACTCTAAGCGTCGGGTCACACCGGAATGGCAGCGGCCGGCAGCGACGCGGCGAGCACTTTCAGTGTGAAACAATTTTAAACTCTATCTACATACTTAAAAGACCAGTATCGCTTGAAAAGCTTGAAACGGTCGCGAAGCCGCCCGAGGTGACGCGAGCGGCCGCGCGCCACGCCGCTACCGGCCGCTACCGGCCACTGCCGGCCGCTGCCATTCCGGTGTGACTCGGCCCTTATACTCAAGCTTACCTAATCTATACCTACTAACATAATAAAGCTGAAGAGTTTGGTTTTTGTTTGGACGCGCTAATCTCTGGAACGGTAGTTCAGTTCGGTCAGTCAATTCAGTTGAAACAAAGATTTTTTCAACAAATAAATTCAGTTGCATACGATAGCCCAATTCTTGAAGAAGGTTAACATCACGTAACATCCATCTTTTTAACATCACGCTGCGATGCTTAGGAGCCCAAAGATCACTACTTTATATTTTTCCTCCAACGACGGGACGTCTAGTCCAGCCACGGTTAAGCCAGTTTGTATGACTATTACAATCTAGATCTTGAATCATCCATTTACTTTAAGTCTTATCACTCGACACTACAAAAACAATTTCACCATTAACTAACCAGTTATATGTTCATCCCACTCGTTCATCCTTTCTTCTAATACGAATATTTTTATGAAAATAATACGCATGTAAATATTTCATTAAGGCTAAAATGTAATGGAGCTTAACTGAACCTTTTACGAGGTCGCTTCAAACGTAAATAATGTGTGTGTAAAAAAACCTTTTTGTTACGATGGAGAAATACTAGAGGCACTTTAATATTCATGTGCTAGTGATCAGATATGGAAAGGTAAAGGCACTGTAGCTGAAATTATTGGCCTCCTTGAAAATTGGGGAAAGGTGCCGCCAGGTTTGATAATTAAATGTAAGTTGTAGTAGTGTAGTACCTGGTCGACCGACCTCTGCTCGGGTGAAAATAGGGAATGCTCATTTAATAGTATAGGATAGTTCATACTAATTCCATGTATAGTACATACTAATTCCATGCTGCCTTGATAGTAGGTACTTACTTATTCCATGCTGCCATGTCATTATTCTAAGATGGACCTTGTTTTAAACTTTGGGCGACCGAGCTCTAATAGGGTGAAAATACGGAGAAAACTAATTTTCCCAGATATGAGACCTAGCTAGATCAATTTTTCGACCCCGTTATCACCCTCGAAATCGTTGGAGCCGTTTTAGAGAGCGTGCTTACAAATATATAAATATACAAATATCGCTCATTTAATAGTATACGATTTAGAACTGGCTACATTTTCGATGTCAATTGCTGGAGAGGAAATAAATAAGAAAGATACATTTAATTACTTTTTACTGATATGATTGGAGGACAATCATCTCCGACTTTTATTGGAGACTCGATGACCCGGTGAACGTCGTGCCACGTAACGCAAAATTTTGTATTTTTTTGATTTTTCGGCTGTTCCTTTGGGTTTTTTCTACTTTTCATTTTTCCTAAACCAACCCAGTTAACCGACAGATTATTTTTTTTTTGTTTATCTAATTGATGAACAAAAAAAAATTAATCTGTCGAGCCATTTTCGAGTTTTTGCGAAACTAACGCACGGCAATTAATTTTAACTAAATAAATATATAAATAAATATATAAAACTAAATAATTAAACTAATTAGCATGCATATTAGTCACGCCCACCATTGACTTCGAGCCGTCGGCTAATGCACCCTTAAAGTTTGTAAAGTTAATTTTTTAACACCTTGTTATATATATTTGATATTTATGTTTAGGATTTCTTTGAGTATCTATAGTTTAATTCCTATCATAATTAACTTGACACAAATCGTAATTAATTCTCACGCATATTAAAATAATTACCACACCATCCATCTTTACACCAACAATCAGATGACACAAGACACAACCTAAGAATCCACGTTGTCCCGTATCGCACCGTACACCATAAATCAAAGTCACGTAGGGTCTTTTCAATTAATTCCCGCTTGCGGCCCGTGATATATTTGCATCAGAATATGTAATCGGTCTAAGCGGCCATTGTCGGCTGTACTTAGTAATAAAAAGGGTCAAGAATTGTTCGCCTACGTCCCTATTGTGCGATACACAATGTGGGCCCGTGTTTGTCTTACTCATTTCGTGGAGGTTCATATTTGATTTCGACTCATTTTCTGGTCTGTTGCTCAGTTTAGGCTACGCTAAGTTTCGTCGAAGATTTTCCGTTTTGTTTCTGTTTTTGTGTTTGGTCAGCGTATTATGCGGTTGATTGTTCTTGTAAATATTTTGTAATAACATATTGTTTTTTTTTGTTTTCAGGTAAGGGTCGGGATGTTTTGTGTGTTCCGTTAAGATTACAAGCCTAGTCATTTGTAGATGATTGAAAATATTGGGGAAGGTAAGCTTTTTTAATAAATTTTAGTTTATCTATCAATTGCAGATTTATTTAAAAATCATTCATAAGTAATTTTCCCAACCCAATGACCCTACGGATCTTTCTTAATGGCAAGTGACATCGTGGCAGGCCCAGACGGAGATGGCGCGATGAGCTGAACTCCTTTAACAAGAACTGGCCCTTAGCAGAGAGAACTGGAAAAAGAGTAGGGAGGCCTTTGCCCTGCAGTGCAGCAGTGGGACATCACAGACTTTTAATCCTATACTATTAAATGAGCAATATTTTTATATATATAAATATATATTTGTAATCACGTTCTCGTAAACGGCTCGCAATATAGGGGTTTACGGGAGGTAGGTAGGTCTCATATCTGGGAAAATTCATTTTCTCCGTATTTTCACCCGAGCAAAGCTCGGTCGCCCAAAAGTTTAGAACAAGATGGCTACCTAACTCAGAATAATGACATAGCAGCATGAAATTAATAAGTATCTCCTTACTATCATGGCAGCATGGAAAGCATGGAATTAATAAGTATCTACTTACTATCATGGCAGCATGGAAAGCATGGAATTAGTAAGTACCTACTATCATGGTAGCATGGAATTAGTTTGTACTATAAATGGAATTAGTATGAACTATACATGGAATTAGTATGTACTATACATGGAATTAGTATGAACTATCCTATACTAAATGAGCATACTCTATTTTCACCAGAGCAGAGCTCGGTCGCCCAGGTACTAATAATAATATAAGTAACCCTAGTTATTATTGTCAATAGAAACGGGATTTACTCATACGAGTGCTAAAGTACCTTCCTACTTCCACTTGTACTTAACCTTATTTCGAAAACAAACATAAAATTCTTAGAACTACGCATACATTCGTCCTTCGATACCAAACAGTCGCTCGTGTAAACTCGTGTTGCGACATCACAACGTAATAATCCGATGACTCATTAATTTCCTCGAACTGTATCAATACCGCTAATGAATACTTCTATAAAATAGTGTGGTTTACTTCGACGATAGTAATAGAACTTAGAGCATTACTATTATTATCTTGCATAAGTGTTTGAAGTCACATAAGGAGCATAGGACGCACTCCTAATGTAGGAAACATATTAAAAGGTACCTATGTCTGTACTTGGACTGGGCTTCGGCCACAGTATCAATAAGCAACAGTATTATATCTTCATAAAAAACGGATTGGTGTCAAAATGAAATGGATGGTCACCCATCCACGAACCGACCACAGCAAGCATAGCTTAACCTTCGTTCGACCCGTGCGGCTGTTATTTAGCGACGAGGCCCTTGACCTCTACGATGAACGAACCCGTTTTATTTTCCACAAAACTGTTGATCCAAACGACTAAAATCAAAATCCCTTTTGCGATTCAACCAGTGTATGGTTTCCACAAAACACTTATTTCTGTGAACGTCCGATTATACAATAACAGTGTTTTGTTGGTCCGTTCTCTGTAATTGAATCGTTGGACGATGTCGCAAGGGACTACAAGGACGATTCGGAATGTTATTCATATGAGAAGCTAACATCACTGGATATAGTTTAATTAACGACATTATATTGAGATTGTTGTCTATTAGATGCAGTTTATGAAGGGATATACTTAAATGTTTGACAAAAACGTTTGTTCCGTTTTATAATACAACACATTCATGACTAAAAACAATGTTTATCATAAACGTATAAATTACCTAAGAGCATATGGGAGTTACCATTTAAATAATTTACATTGTTGATAGAAAATTGTTTAACATTTCGATTATTTATGCAGCATAGTGTCAAATGTTAGGTTTCTATAGTTTTATAATGTTTAGCTACATTTAGAAATATAATATTTATTTAACTTGTTTATATTTAAAAAAAAAAAAATGTTTTCCAAAAAAAGTAACGACTTGTTATTTATGTAAAATTAATTTGCATGCAAACAGGATAAATATGGACTGAACAAGTGTACATAAACGACTAACTTTTACAGCTGGTAATACCTGTATTTTCTGCAAATAAATAGTTCTTAATTCTTGGTGCTAAAACTAAAACGTTGGGCTTTCAATGTAAGTTTAATGAAAAGCACACACAGTATAATATTTTGCACTGATAACTAGATATTTTCCTAATCCTCATCTTTCAAATTCTAAAGATTATATTAAGTACCTGGTCGACCGAGCTCTGCTTGGGTGAAAATAGAGAATGCTCATTTAATAGTATAGGATAGTTTATACTAATTCCGTGTATAAAACATACTAATTACATGCTGCCATGATAGTAACCTACTAATTCCATGCTGTCATGTCATTATTCTAAGGTAGCCATCTTGTTCTAAACTTTGGGCTGCCGAGCTCTGCTCGTGTGAAAATACGGAGAAAACGAATTTTCCCAGATATGAGACCTAGCTAGATCGATTATTCGCCCCGTTATCGCCCTCGAAATCGTTAGTGCCGTTTTCGAGAGTGTGCTTACAAATATACAAATATTGCTCGTTTAATAGTATATCGGGTGTAAAAAGACACTTTCCGAAGCCGAAAGCCACATATTTTACCCATTATTTGCATCATTTTTTTCCACTAGACCATACCTGGGAATCCACTGGTTCTGGAGATATTGAAGGTCAAAGTCGCATTTTTTTTTTTTACTTTTTCACGAAAATGAATTCTATGCGATAATACGAAACTTTTTTCCAAACAAACATTACCTGAATTTTAGATTTATCTTAACAGATTACGCATTTGAAGTTACAAAAACGCAATGAACAACAAGTACCTACCTACGTAGCGTAGGGGCGGAGCTTAACTAACACTGAATCCGTTCATTCAAGCGTGGGTTCGCGTTACATTGCGCGCAATAAAAACTTGTTTTTTTTTATTAAAAAAAAAAAAATTACGGTTCCCAGCAATAATTTTTGCGCAAAGCTACTTAGCTATACGTACAGTATGCGTAGTTTACGGCTTTGTGATGTGTCTTTTTACACCCTGTATATAGGATTGTAGAGTCCAAAATGCATTCCTGGATCTAGTCGAATTCCATATTCACCACGGATATTATGATAATCACCAATATAAATCTTATCAGTGTTTAAATTGGGGAAGCTTTGACGTACGTACGTTATAGCCCTTCGTAATAGCACCTATTCTTATTGGTTACACCACATCACAACTGAACGTCAGTATCTTTTCCCTGACCAAAATTGCTATCACCCATACAATTTTTAATCCTTTAACTATCCCGTTGTATTATCTACTTAATTAATTAAAATACAAAACATTACAATGTTAAAACAATTCCCTAAAATACGTGTGCCACTTTAGTAGGTGCCTAATAGTTTGGCAAGTAGCTTAGCAACTCCTTATTGGTTTTGTAGGGCCTCTCAAAGGCAGCTAATGAGAGGAATTACAGTCGTTAACTTAGGTGTTACATTTACGCCTACATCCTCTTATGTGGTTGACAGATCTTCAGCGTTAAGAGTATTTCGAGTTAGTGCCATTGAAATTGAGACCCTGATGGAACAGGAATTTATTAAAACGAAATGTGTCATACATGTAAATAGGTGCCTTAGGTACTATAGTACAAGTTATCATTTTAGTGGCCACCACTCAATACCTATTGAGTTCAAACCCAAGGCACGCACCTCCGGCTTTTCGGATTTATGTGCGTTTTGTATAATTATCACTTGCTTCAAAATCGGTGATGGAAAACATCGTGAGGAAATCGGCATGCTTGAGAGATATTTCTCGACGGCATGTGAAGCCAATTCAGAGGTCCATGGGCGGCTTTAAAGACTCTGACACCAGGTTAGTCACTAACCACAGGATAAGAAGAAGAACTGGCCACTAGCCATATAGGTATGTAACTATAATGAACATTTAAATCCTGTACTATTAAATGAGTAATATTTGTATATATATATTTGTAATTCGGGTCTGGAAAACAGCTCTAACGATTTCGATGAAAGTTGCAATATTGGGGTTTACGAGGGCGAAAATGCGATCTAGCTAGGTCTCATATCTGGGAAAATTACTTTTCTTCGTATTTTCACCCAAGCAGAGCTCAGTCGCCCAAAGAGTAGAACAAGAAGGCTGCCTTAGAATAATTGACATGGCTGCATGGAATTAGTATGTACTAAATGAGCATTCTCTATTTTCACCAGAGCGGAGTTCGGTCGCCCAAGTACTGATAATAATAATACCAGACTATTATTGTCCCACTGCAGGTCAAAGGCCTCTTCTCATACAGAGAAGGCACGAACGTTGGTCACGTAGCTTTCTCAAGACGGGTCGTCGATTTCAGACATAAATTGACTATAAGTCCAGGTTTCCTCACGATATTTTCTTCACCGATGTCAGTAATGTCCAAAGATAAGCTAAGAAAGTACTGGTACATTTACTGGCCAATAAATGCAAATGATACCTACCAGATTATTCAGAGTCAACACAATATACTGTTTTGGCTATTTTACCTGACCTTACTAACGAAGCACTTCGCTTTTTAAATCCATATCTCTAACCATTTCTCTTAAGCCTCCAACCAGCCAGCAGTGCTCTTCGAAATCCAGAATTAAACGTATCCAAAATGGCGCCTCAATCGCAATGGAGGTCGGCGGTAAATTGTCGGATCACGCGCCTCTGGAGGGTTAGGCATACTTTTTCTGCGGCCCTCAGGCTAGAATTTACTGCTTACAAACATGTCACTACGAAACTGTTTTTGTGGATAGGTTTTGTTACACGTTTTACTAGAAAATGTATGTGTGAGGTGTGAGGTCAGTTTGTCGCCACACTCAAATTATTCACCCAGATGTTTGTTTTAAACTCTTATTTTCTCTTTGTTACTGATGCTCCAATGATGCAAAGACAGGGACCCCAATATCATAATCTAAAACTGTCTAATAAAACTACATATTTTACAATATTTCAGGGATAATGAAAATAATATGAAACACCAAAATACTTTGTCATTCATTAATAACTCTTTGCCAACATCAATTCAATATTCTACAACATACCATCACATCTCCTAATCCCTACATAATATCACTATTTATTTCAAATTCAAATTCAAAAGTCATTTATTCAAACTAGGCTGAGAATCAGCACTTTTCGAACGTCAAAATTACATAAGTCAGTCCAAAACGCCCACCCAGCTAACGCACTAGGAAGTGGTGAACTTCCTAGTGCGTTAGCTGGGAAGAAGAAATGGCGCAACAAACTCCCCAGCCAAATTTAATAATCAAATAATTGCAATAACACTAATAGGTTACCTTAATTCACAGTAGATCTCCAACAAATCTATGCCAATCTATGTTTTAAACGACACAGCCACTAAGCACGTCGCGTTCCGTCATCAGCGCCCGAAGGCCGTTGTTGCGTCATTTTAACATATCGAATCTTTCGGTGTTGCCATTACAATACTCGTATCTAACAATTATTTATTAATACATTGAAACCTAACAGTACCTATAATTTACTGATGTCAATATTTTGTTTGAACTAATATTAAAGAAGCTCATGAAGTTAAAAACTCGGTTTACTCCACTTCAAGTTTACGGCTGTAGAGAGTTTATTACCCACATCTAAACAAGGACACTATAAAGCGAAGGCACATTAGTGGCTTGATAGCTTGCCATATCGCCCTATCTTCCTATTTCAATGTTAGGACTAAAGGAGCTAGTTTCCCCGTGAGAAATACACTGGCAGTAATGGCGGACCGTGATTTCGGTATAGACTTCAGATAATTGAAAATTTATATCCAGTTAATATTGTATAGCTTGCATATTTCTATGAGAGAATGTTTTTGGAGTCAAGTTAATTTGGTGGAAGGAATGAGTTTAATCCCGTCGTTTATATATTTTGTTTCTTGTTTATTTACATTTTTAAATATTTCGTAAAATGAAAAGAATAAAAAACATAAAAAAATTGAGGTCCACCGGTGTCGGGAGAATGATCCAAGCTACTGGTGGTTAGGGCTGCAGATACAGGAACCTTCTCACAATGCGAGCCGTCTCGAGGAGTACTGCCTTCTGAATCAGGACCTTGATCCAACCGCCTAACGAGAGCCTCGAGAGATGTTGTCGAGGCTTTCAGCCATCAGGCCATTGACCGTTACGACGATCGGCACAATGATAGCCGAGCTCACATTCCACATGTCGACAACCTCGTGTTCTAAGTCGAGATATTTTATTTGTTTCTCTTTCTCAGCTTTCACGAGGTTCTCGTCATGTGGAATGGTAACATCGATTTCCGCGGCGCGCTGATCGATCTATCACCACTATATCAGGCTTATTGGAAACAATAGTAAAGGGACATTATTATTATGAATTTACTTATAGGTTAATTGGCTTTTGAAACTGATGGATTTGGTAACTACTAATTGATAAAAATAACTTAAATTGAGTGCTTTGGTTATAATAACCACGTTAACCACGAAACGTTATCCTGTATAAATATAGTTACATTGAAGCGTGAAGTTATGGAGTATTTAAAATGAAACACGTAACCAAGGATATCCTTGCTTATCATAATATATATACCTAAGTATTATAAACACATCATCACTCATCAATTAAATGTGGGGGTTTCATAGAAATTCACGCCACCAGTTGGCGCCACTGTGTCAATGACAATGAATATAAGATATATCATGACCTTCATCTTTCGTTTCATCATTCAGTCACGACTAAAGAGAATATAGGCGCTTTGACACCTTTGACAGGTGCCCGGACCTGACGTCTTAGTGCTGCCACCTAGTGAGTCAGAAAATATGTACTCGTGTATAAATTATTGTGTACCTACATACAATAACTTCTTACATAAATGACTACAAAAGTCAATAGCAATTAGCAACCACATGCATTTTCCATCCATTTAAAACTTCAGTCCTACAGTTAACAGTGCATTAGTAACTTTAAACAGTTCAGTAGCGGTCGTTTAAGGGGCAGTGTACGTACGACGCCAATTTCACAGCAACTTCCACTTAACTACATCAGGTATCAATTTAGCACCTGTATGGTTTCCAGCAAGTGGGCTATTAATACAACTTTATGTTTTGACGCGTCGAATCGGATATTGTATTCCTTCAGTGAATATTGGATTTACGGTTAATCCATATACTATTTCAACGAAAGATTGTTAAGATATATAAAGAGTAGACAAAATAAGGTGACAATAGGTATATTCTTTGTGCCTTTTCTGTCATTCATCATCATCATCATTTCAGCCGAAAAACGTCCACTGTTGGACATAGGCCTCCCCCAAACGTCGCCACATCGACCGGTCCTGTGATTCTCGAGTGTATTGCCCATTTTTCTCCATACGAAAACTACCTTTTGGAAGGGGCGACTGGAAACAATTCTATTTTTTTGTAAATTTTGACTTTCAAAAGTGCTTTTTATGTGCCTAATTGAAATAAATTATTTGACTTTGACTTCTCGCAGCCAGCAGATTCCCGCGGCCTTCACCAGGTCATTCGACACAAACGATTGTGTGTCTTGTTCGACACATCGGTCTTTAAAATTGTCCAAACTCATACTACGTCAAAGGGCGGATTAAAACCACAGGTTTTGGCTTTCATTAGTAATTTTCAAATTACGCTGCCACTCTATGATTTTCGAACTTTTTAATCTCATACACAAATAATTTTTAATCCAACCGAGTAACAGTGCATCAAATAAAAAAATACAAAAAAATAAAAACAACAATTCAGGAGCACTTTACCATTCATTTCCGCAGTGGAAGTTTTTTAATTAACTGCCACCATAACGACGATATATCACTAATCTGGCAACACTGAACATAACAGCTGTTTCGGCATTACTGCAGCCACTAATTAAAAACAAACAGCGTACAAACGGACGCGTGATTTATTATTTATACGCATTTTGTCAACGGCCAGATTATGTGGATATTGAATAAGTGAATTTTGATTGATGTTAACTATTTTGGACATGACAGTGCCACATTGAACAATGTTCCAAAGAAAACAAAACCGGCCAAGTGCGTCGGACGAGTTTTCGGACTTTTTTCTTTACTTGTGCTGTAAAACCTTGCTTCGTGCCAAACTTCATGATTCTAGGTCAACGGGAAGTAGTTTTGATTTTTTTTGCGAGTATCAAAATATGTCGCATAAATGGCTGTATTTTTTCATTGCTTTGCCTTAGTAACTTGTTTATTTTAGAGCTCCAAGGGACAATAGACCTACGTATTTGATATTTATTTCAACTTCATACCTCCACGCGTTCCTGAGAAAAAGGGTCTTGACAGACAGACGGACGGAAAACGAAGTGATCCTATAAAATTTTAGAAGTGAAGTCTTTGAAAGGTACCTACTGATGGTCTTCTGCGACCGCTTTAAGCTTTCGTTAACCTTAAAATGACAAAAGATTTCATAATCACGACCAGACGGATACGGCGGGATGAGCTGGACTCCTTCAACAAGAACTGGTCCTTAACAGCTTTAAATAGTAAAGAAAGAAAGTAGAGAGGCCATTTTCCTACAGTGGAACGTCACAGCCTCTTAATAAATGCCATACGATCGTCATTCGCTTGTAGTGAATTTTTTTGTGAAGAAAGCTTCTTTAGGCGCGTTTTGCGATTTTTGGTAGGCGATAAGCATATGGATCCGTGTCACCGAGATGCTCGCGCCATCTTACTGATGCCAATAGATGCGCATCCAGACAGCAATGACGAATGATCGGCGGGACGCTGCGCACATACTTAAGGCGCAGTACAGCGGTCTCGGTCAAACTATAGCAGTAAGTTTGAAGTTCGCGAGTGCGAGGTTCTGAGAATTTTATTGAAAACTAAGTGCTTTTGTGTGTAATCGACAGTATGTGGATAAATATTCATTTATAAGTACAAAGCCCATCATTTTTTGATTAATATATAAACTATATCAAAAATGTTTATAATTATTGCTAGGATTGCCAATTGAGGTGAAAACCAGACTAATTGTAATAATTTCAATTTAATAAAAAAAAAGCAAATAAAAAAAAAAAAAATCTTTTTATTCATTTTTTTTATTTTTTTATTAATTATTATTTCAATTATTCATATTATTTCATTTACAAATAAAAAAAAAAAAAGCACCGTTATTCAGAAGTTTTTACTTCTGTTGGCAGTCCGCATGACTGCCAATTTTTTTTTTCTCGCTGATGTTATTCATCACACTAGTTAAGTTTTTGTCAGGATCCACGTCTGACTCCATCTTTTCTTGACCTAAACATTCAAGTCCTTTCTCAGCCAGTTGATTTTCATGTTCACAATTTCCAACAACCCACTAAACCACAAGGCGGCAAGAGCACAAGCTAGTAATCGTATTAAAACAATAAAGTTCACAAAAGATGTCAGACTCTCCAGAGAGCTTATATTTTACGACAAGTAGCAACTACTGTGAGTACTGAATTAAAATTAACCCGCACAGTGGCTCAGTGGCTCAGTTATGGCGTAAATAGGGGAACAGTCGAACAGAAGCCTTGAATGATGTATAAGTACAAGCTTATGAATATGAGGTTATACGGATGAGGCTTTTGTAAAGCTTTGCCTCGAACTTCGGTCTGGTTTTATGCAAGAAAAGTGGATTTTGTTGGAATGGGATGTTTTTGTTTTGTTACTATTTGGATATTTATTCATAACTAGCTTTTGCCCGCGGCTTCGCCCGCGTGGATGTAGGAAAATATTCCACGGCTATTATCCAGGTTATAAATGTGCCGTCCCAAATTTCATCCAAAACTGTTCAGCCGTTTAGCGCCAAAACCGGAACATACATCCAGATAAACAGACAAATGGATAAAAACTATATTTTCGGCATCAGACTCGTAGTAATTACTTTTTTTCAAAATTAATGCTATGTCTTTACTAAAACTAAATAAAGTAACTTAGATAGGTATGTTCTGAATACCGAATTTTATTAATGTAACTGAATGCTGAGACGGAGACTCGACATAAAAGACTGCATAATAACTGCAAATAAATTCCGTTTCACTAAACTAGAAAATATTAGTTTTTTGTCAGTCATTCAATTTCAGTATTAATTGTGTGGTTTCCTATATAGCAAATGCTACTAAAAATTTACTTCCTATTTTAAGTACATGAAATATTAAACTTTTATCTTTTTCTTTAATTTTTGATTTTATTTTATGTATTTAATTTTGATTCTGTTTTTTGTGCTTAATTTTATTTCTTTTTCATTTTTGTATTTAATTTTGGTTTTAATTGTATTTTAGTATTTAATTTTGATTTTAATCCTGTTTTTAAATTTTATAATTAATTATGTGTAACTCGTAACACTTATTATCCAATGGGGCATGAGCAACCTATAAGAAATTGTAATACTAACCATAGATATAAGATTTTTTATTTTTTATGTATTAGTATATACAATTGTTGGTTGGCCAGAAACGATAAATAAATAAATAAAAACATTAAATTATAAATTCCCTTACCCACCCATAAAACTACTTTTAATGTTCGACCGTACATCCTGCCGTATGTCGCCCAAATATCTTAACCGCTCCTGGGCTTAAACCGAGTTTAACTCGTACTTACAAATCAACACGGCCATTATAATAATGCATCGACCATCATTATGGCCGCTTTCTAAGGATAAACATATTATTTATCGTTGGTACCGGCCAAACTTTTATGACCCATTAAAAATAAAACCACTTACGCTTATCGACTGATTTATATTTTATTTAGGAGACTAGTTTTGGCTTATATCTGTGTTAGGGGGTTACATTTTTAAGGAATGTTAAGAGTCCAGCGCACTAGCTCGTGGACTGAGCGGCGGGAAGAAGGCTCTAAGGCGCCGATAGTTTAGGTAATTTCTTTTTACGGTAAAACTAATAGTAATAAAAATAAAACATGGTATCTGATTTATAGTTAGCTCAGTTATTAATGTTATTATGCAGTTTCATGATCTAATTTGAAGTATTTTTTTTAATACCAGCTGTTTATTGTTCGGTTTGGAGGTAACTTTTTTTTTTTCTGTCGACATAATTTAATGGAATTGTTCTTTCATCAAACATTTAGTGTAGTTGCTTAATTTAATTTATTTTTAATTTTTCTATAAACTCTATTTAAACCCATCATTCTAATAAGCTACCACTTAAGGGAAGAGCGAGATAGCTCCGACACAAGTACTATAGTAACTTAATGGGGCTGCCTCAATTTATGTATGAAACAACGTTTTAGTTAGTTGAAATTTGTATTTAGTTATTATGTTGGGGTCGGCTCATCAAACATAGTAGGTACTTAACATTAATCCTCAACTTTACCATTGAATGCAAATACAAAATCAATGCTGCAGTATTTTTGGTATAACGGAGAATCATGCTAAGCAATTTGAGGTATTATAGACTCTTAATAGTGTTATGTTTATTTGAAAGGGTTCCAGTAGCAGATTTTTTTAACATTTACAACAGATGTGCGTCAGTGCAATTACAGACAAATTAAACTTTTCAACTTTCGTTCTGGGATAGCAAGGCATTGGTCATGCAACTGGCACTGCAGTTGTTGATGGTGACCAAAAACATAGATAGGTAGAACTGCAATGCCATCACGATATGCATTAAAGTTGTACCTATTGACAATTTACGTTTCATAATTTAAGGGGACTACAGGACCTAAACGTGCCTAAACCAAGTTTTATAATGCCTAAAAGAATATGATCCACTGCAGTAAACAAAATCAGAAAAATATATGATATTCTTCAGGATATATGCTAGTATGATAGTGTGTTGAAAACATAATACAACTAATTTGATACGATAGAAAAAAATCATGAAGATACCTCTAAAAATTTCTTTTAACGATTAAAAATCATATTAATTTACATGCAATCATTCTGATTTTTTGTCAGATTATTCTACAAGCTACATATTAGCATAATAGTGTTTTAATTTTCCAGTCCAATCAATAGATTTTCTGTAAATCGCTAACTGCTTCATATTTTGCAATAAATTACCTGCGTCGTGTCATCGCGCTTCTCTTTCATTTCTATGCAGTCCGACAGTGACCGCGCTTTAGCTGTTGAGCGTTTACTCTGAAAGTGGACCACGTCGCAAATAGATGTCAAATATTTCGCTGTTTTGATTAATTTGGCAATATTACTGTATGGAAATAAGAAATGTGGCTAACTAGTGAACTAGAATATTGATTATGAAATGCAATAATTAATGTCGTGACACCAAATATTTAGTTTTAGATGTAAAAAAATTATTTGGAAACTTTCCAGAGGCCTTTTTTACACCTAAAACGAGTACAACATCAAATTCAATTTTGTAATTGCCATTAATTATTAATATTCTAGTTCGCTAGATAGCCACGTTTCTTATTTACATACAGTGATATTGCCAAATTAATCAAAACACGAAAAATTTTGACAGCTATTTGCGACGTTGCCAATTTTTAGGATAAACGCTCTTAATATTATAATTGCAATATGCAACTTAAATGGCAATTTGTCGCGATTTTTGTCAATCTGATTGAAGTGGCTTGCCCCCTATTACATGGGACTTAAATATAACTGGGGAAATGTGGGTGTACTATAAGGTACACCTTTGCCTAACCCTTCGAGGAATACGGGCGTGATGTTATATGTTATTGATTGAAGTAATCCTCCAATTTGAAAATGAGAATGTGCAGCTTCCCCATTGTCCATGAACACACATTAGTCTTAGCAGGCTCGCAACTGCGCCGAGATCACTGCGACATCGCCCCAACTTGAACATAAACTCCCAACAAAATCCCGCGCCGCTCACAACCAGTTTTCTATGGATCGAAGGACTTACCGAGCACAGAAGTAAACCGCTTCCCATATTTTACTCTCACAACTTACGGGGGCTGATAAGCAGCTCATACTGTTATCATGTCTTTCTTACCTGCTTACCAATATTGGAAACAAAAAGAGATACCTAATCTGACTTGATTTACTCCCATTTCTATGCTCTCGATATAAGCGGGGTTTATATAAAATTTATTGCGATTATACCTGTACAAGGCGGTTACCAAGTTACACAGTATTTAATTTTGAATGTGGAGCGGCATTAAGCCTTCATAATGGCGCTATTTCGATTCCAAGTTTCACATTAAAAGTTATGATGAACGTTGTGTGGGATTACGTGTGAAATACTTGAACGAGTGTCGTCTTTAACACTGGTTCTAGTTTAATATCAAATCCGGATAATGGTTTGTTTGTTGTTGAAGTTTCAAGGGCCTTCAAAAAGTTGCCTAACACAACAACAAAATATTTGAGTAGACACATAGATAAGCAACTGTGCTCTATTTTAATGATTAAGTTACTTATTGTAAATGTGCCCCTTTTTATAAATAAACGATTTTATTATTATTTTTTATTATAGATAGCCCCGAGTTACATTTTGTAATTTCAAATTCATTTGTAACAAGTCAAGATATAAAATTTGAAAAGCCATTATTCTCAAGTTGATACAAGCACTATCTCCACCGTTACCTTTGCTAATGACATGAAAAATCGTAAAAACTTCTACGAGACGTCATTTTCACTACGCAGAAACTTTTTCTCTCTGGCAACAATAGAACTGACTGAAAGTAATAACAGATGCCATTGCTTACTTTTTCACGAAAGTGTGTTTACTGTATATTTCTAAAACTAATGTGAATAGACGACGTGTGTATAACTCACTGGAAGCCGAGATTATGATTCTTTGACGCATTTTGTGGAAGACCTCCTAACTGAGATATACGAGACACTGGACTTTGCACTTTACACGAACCGAATATAGCCCAAATTGGGATGGATGTTAGTACAGATATACGCTGTTTTATAAAGTGAACCGAAACTCGCGACACTGCGACACATTTTTCTCATTTCAGATGCATATTTTATGGAGCACGAACGCATAATGAAAGGAATCTCGTTGTGACAAACAAATTACAATATCTGTCGGAGTAGTGCGTGCCCCCATAGAAATCTGAATAATAGTGCGATTCAATATGGCTCGTAAAACTTGTTCGTCCTTAAAATTAAATATGGACTGCTTGTTATGTTAATTTACATAGATAGATTTGTGTATGGAAACGTTTACTTTATTTTCCTCAAAGAAAATACTCAAGATTTGAATGCAAGAATTTAGAATACGAAGTTGGTCATCCCACACGAGCTATTTGATGGAAACTGATAGTATCATTATCATTATTATTGATAACGATCGAGCTTCATTTGTTGTAGAGATTGCTTTGCATCGGAAGTAAGCACACTGCATCAGTATTTTATGTCCAATTTGACATCTGGCGTCTCATAATAGTTTTAACTTGTCTGCCCTGGGATCTGCCCTCTTATCTCAGGTCATCACCATTAAGAATTTTATATTAAATGTGGGCCATACAGGTTCCTTTCTGTTTAATGTTGCTGTTTATGTGAAATGTTAAATGCTACTGATAAATCAGATTGGAAGGTTTAGTTACTACTGTGGATTTCAATTGCAATACCTATTTGAATTATAATGTTTATATTACAAAATTTATTATATTTGTACGTCAAGTGTCATAACAGCAGTCACAAGGAACCATTGAAAATAAGCAATATCCTGGTCATCGATTTAAACATCAATCTTGAATTGCACAGCACTTGGTGGAACCACGTTTATTTTCATATTGAATGCTTATATGAATATTTCAGTTAGTAGGTCGCATATGAAGTGAGGTCTTACGACCTATGGTCATGCAATTCAAATTATATATTGTTCGTGTTTGATGCGAGCTCTTCAAGTAGCGTTCGATCTTCGGAAAATTTTGCGGCATTTAGTTTTAAGTTAGAAAGTGATAATATTGAAAGAAAAATCTAGGAAAATAAAAAACCTTTTTTGGAAGTCGGTTGTTTTTTCTTTTCTTCACTTTTTAGTTATGGTACTTACCGACCAATTCGTATACCAATACTTTCTATGTAAACAACAGTGACAGGAAAAATTATAACATCATCAAGATAAACAAAGTGGATTAAATACGTATTATTGAAGTTAACTCAAAAACTACCCGAGCAGAGTTAATATGGGACCACCGCGTAAGCTTCCTCTACCAAATAATTTTCAAAATCGGTCCACAATTGACGACAATATCGATGAACATACATAAACAAAACATACATACAGATGAACATTAACCTCCCTTTTTTTTACTTCTAAAAAGGTTCAAAAATGTAAATTCAGATCTAACAAGAATGCAAGTACGATACCTGCCACTAATTATACCTTCCGCTAATAAGTGGTTCGCTTTTACAAAATATTCGAATTCCAGTTCACGAAACATTGTTTCCTGGAAAATCCAAAACTGTATCCGAGCCACCTACGAATTTGCCAACAGCTATAACTAAGACAAAGCCAGGTCAGGTACAAGCTAACATCAGAGATAGGCCGACATACATATAGCGGCATGCATCGCGCGTGGGACGACCAGCTTCGCTCCAGGCCCTTATCTGCACCATAATCACTTTGAACAACCGAGTGGCCCGTGATTACAATCTTAAATCCCCCGTAAATTTTCTATTCCGAAGAGCCATTATAATGGAACAACGTCGGCGGGTTTGAGGGAAAAAAATATACACGAATAATTTCATCATACCACTCCCCCTGTTGATTGCAAAATTTCAATCAAGCTCGTAAATGGTGTACAGTTTCGGATCGACACTCGAAACGATATTTTTTGGGGTTGCAACTGTAAAAATTGTGTGCATTCCATTTTGAATGCTAAAACAATGTTGGCTGGATACGTTTTTGATTGCGATCGAAACACTCCAGTGCTGCACACGCATTTTGGCGACGAATGCAGTACATGACGTAGATTTATTTGTAGTATTGAAATGGCAATTGTAGGAAGGATTTATTTGGCTGTATAGAGTTGACTGCGCTAATTATGAAGGGATCATTCGGATTAAAAGACTTGTGCCATCTGGCAGTAAATATTCTGAAGTGCCGAGTCTTGTATTCGAAGTAAACTATATTTTCAAGGAAGCGACGTTTTCGACACGTGCAGTCAACAGCGGCGATTCTAAACGTAACAAGCTACCCTTCTTGAATAAATATGAATAAAAATGTGACTTTACAACGTCCGAGCTCCTGCTGCGAGCACGAGGGCTTAGAAAATAATAACGGAACTTAAATTATTGTTGAAATAGTGCACCCCCTTACTTTACATATTAAAATTATCTTCTCACCGAGGGGTCAAAGAACACATTTACTAAATTTTAACATCAACCTTTCGACGCATTTGCAGCGTTACTTAATAGTGATCAAAACTTGAGCCTCGGTCGTTACAAATATTATTTTGCTAGGGTAATTTATACCTTCCACCTTCAACGTAGCATCGAAATTAGTTAAGCTTTATTGGAAACGTCTTCAAATTATATTTGACTATTAATGGCACTGGAATTTGATCCATAACTTGAACCAGTTAAGGCATAATTTTCGATGTCACAAAATTGAATGATATGTTCTTTTTGCTGGGGTCTAGAGTGGAGCACGCGTAAGCACGTGCCGGTTGCTCCCCGCTGCTACGCACTCCTTGTTACAGCGGGAACTGTACCGCTCTGTAATTACACACAAATTAGACAAGATTTATAGAGGGGTGGAACACCTTGGCAACTATTGTAGGTACTAATAACGGCTGGCCAGGTTCGATATTGCGATTAATCGCGGGAACGATTCCCTAAAAGAGGAATAAATTACACCAGCCAAAAGCGAATTGTGAACTATTTTTCATGAAAGTCGTAAGTCATACCACGCAATTAACGTGTCACGGAGTTTATGGAGTGCGAATGTGTATACGGTGGAATTCAAGTTCGATTTTCATAGCGTCATAAAAGAGTTATGGCAGTGTCGGATCGACAGCCTTTGACACGGATGTGCATGTTGCGAACATTTGACAGGTTCATTTAACAAAAGGTGGACATTTAGCAAACAATAATGGCATTTTTAGTGCGGCCTTTTCATATTTTATGGCGTGTTTATTGGCCATTGTAGGAAGTTGGTCGGGCGCCGGGCGTTCCGACGGGACAGTAAATATGATTCATCTCCGCAGGTAAGAATTATCTCGCATTGTTCACGTCCTTACGGCTTAATAAGCGTGAGGAATGTCTTTTGGCTGTGGGATTATTTTTTGTCTCAATAATGAAGAGTTACTTAGTGCATTCTTAATTATTAACTAATGGATGAGGTTGATAAGCCTTATCAACTATTGTATGTTTAAGGTTTATCCTAAAAGTGTGCAACGTCGCCGTCAAAAATTTTCCTGTTTTGATTAATTTGGCAATATTACTGTATGGAAATAACAAAATGTGGCTAAATAGTGAACTTAGAATACTAATAATGAATTGCAATAATTATAACACTAAAGTTGATGTTGTACCCGTTTTTAGATATTCGGGGTAACGATATTAATTATTGCATTTCATAATCAATATTCTAGTTTGCTAGTTAGCCACATTTTTTATTTCACAGAAATATTGCCAAATTAATCAAAACAGCGAAATATTTGACATCTATTTGCGACATTGCCCACTGTCAGAATAATGGCTTGTAAGCACAGATTAATGTTTAAGATAGCCACTTGATAAGACGACAGAATCTGTATAAAAAGAGCTATGCCTATCAATCTTGAATACGGCACTATCGCCACTATTTCGAGTTATGTCATCCCTATTCATATTTATTTTGGGATGAGCATGGTCATAAACACACAAACCGTACCGATTATTATTTTTTCTCTCTATTGACTCGACAAATCACTTCGACTAGGTGAAGATAACCAACCAAATCCAAACGTCAAAGAAATTAAAAGAATCTCTTTACAAATACAACTTCTGAAGTTGTTCGGATTACACTGGGCTGTGTTACCTGCTTATCCCCGGAGGAAATAAAAAGTTATCAAGGAACTTTGTTCCTGGTTATCTGCGGGGCAAGTAAACAGTTTTTATTTTATGACCTCCCGCAGTTTTAGTGCCGTGAAGTCCGCTGGAGCAGGCTGTTGTTGTTCTGAGGATATAGGGTGAGTCTGGAAAAGATGGAAAAATCCAGTAGGAAAATGAACAAATCCAATATTGTTATATATTCTTGTTATGGAAAAAGTTTTGAAAAATATAGAAAAATATATTAATTATTAATCAATGTCAATCTTTTAAATGTTGAAAAGCGAGTTCGTAAATCATTAATAATAAAACCCACTTCATGTACATCGTGTTCTTCGCTCTTGACAGAGCGGTCGTGGCCCGATGAATTTTGTCCAATCGCATGTGTAGTCATAGCTCGCCTCAAGATCTCCCTCCATCTGGTTCTGTTAGATGACAGTCTGGCGCATTCTTTAATAGGACCTCCAACTGCGGATTTAATTTGATCGGGCTACCTCATTGGTGACCTTCCCTTCAACTTTTCCCTGCCTTGCACTACTAGACGATACACTACTATAATTATATTTTCGTATGCTCAGTGACAAAAAAAAAAGAAAAAATAATAAATACAATACATAGTTGCATATGATGTGTAACATCTGACATCTTGGCTGACGTATATATGACTAAAACAATATTCATCATCATTATGGTGAATATCATCCTATTTACAAACTTTCAGAAAATGGGTTGGTACCATCTGAAGGCCAACTCTAGCACCGCGCGCGCTCATTGGTCATATCAAATAGCGCGCGCTTCCCCGGCTTCCGTTACACACTTCCGTCCCTTTCACGAAATCACTCCCACAGATTGCAGGATCCCACGCATTGCAGATGAAAACGAGACGAAAGATGTTACACATCAAAAACAGAATGCTGTACTACTACTCGTACCATTACCAAGTCAAGAGAAAATTTTATTTTCTTTACATTGCAATCTTGATGAACAGCCATCAGTGTAATTACATCCCTATTTTCAAAATCCACAAATGCAATTCTACAAATTCCACTGCACCCTGTATACAAGTACTTGTTAGAAGATTGGAAACAGTTTGTTATACTTGTTTCTAACCTACGTAGGTACGTAAAAATAAGAAAAATATTTTTGTTATAGCTACCCAGCCAGCAGTTCATAAAATCCATTTACCCAAATTGGTTTAATGTAAACTGAAAATTACATGAAAATCTTTTCACTTTGGTAAAATCTAGCAAATATTAACATTAAAACTGAATTAATGCTAATATTAACTTTAAAACTGAATACACATACTTTTACTAAAAAGGTTTTTCATAAGAAAACAGTAATTGATTTCAAAATCACTCTCAAAATTCTGATAATGTTATTGAACTAACTTAAATGTAAACTTGATCGCAATTTTATTTCCATCTAACAGCTTTTTCTTTGAATTAGTTGTATTGAGTGTCACGTTCAATTCTTTAAAACTACAAATATAGGAAAATTCGAATTATCAAAAATCATCCTACGACTTAAACAATTTATAAAACACGGAAAGTGGGCGTAGTTTGTCAATTACGAGTATGTAAGCAAAGAATTTCGCTGACTTTAAAAAAATAAATAGTATGTAGCTAATAACAGGTGAAAAAACTTACTTAGAGTTTTCAGTAACAGCGTATTCTGAAAATATAACATACTACTATTTCCCTAGCACACAAAATTGATATGAAGTTTTCACGTTGTTCGCGCTGGGCAAGACTGGCCTGTAACTGTCACCCTATGAACAAAAATTTAAATAATATTCATACCAATATTAGAAAACTTAACACCAGCTTATCTTCTGGCACATATTTTACAAAACATTTAGTTACAATGGACTCGTTGATGATTGGGTTGTAACCCAATATGCTAGTGCACGTGCCGACTCCGTATGCAGATAACGCACTAGGCAAGCCAGATTTGGGCAATTCAGTGGATATAGACCAATCTGGAGTGCAATTTGACATGCCAATGGTACGTCTCCGTATGAACGCTTTGGATTGGCCATTTAATTAATATAGGTATTTTACTTTAGGTTAGAATTCCTATGTTAACTTCTCGGAAACGAAAAGTAACATTGAGTAAAAGACTATAATCACAAAATAACCTCATGAAATTCGTATTTGAGATGTGACTGCAATCTTTAAATCGGTCAGGTACTGATATCACGACGAATTGTTGAAATAAAGAATCAGCATTTTTTTAAGAACAGTCGAACACCCAATCTTAACACAACCACTATCAGTGCTTACCTTTTTTTTAGCCCCCAATTCAATAAAGAAAAAAAAAATCGTCTAGCCCTTGAAAGGTAGATTGACATCCATATACGAATAAATCTAACGTTATCTTCAAAAGAGATACGACGAAGGATTTATTTTTTTGCGAAAGGGAACGACAATGCATTTGCCGTGTTTTTGTACCAAAAGACAGGCTTTACGTATATAAAGATGATAAGAAGCCATTACAGATAGGAGTGGGTACAATATAAGGGTTTTTTAGTGTTATACCATCATAAAGTATAGGGGTTGTGAATGTGGATTTGCCATGCAACGGGGCTTAGTTCCTGCCAATACCCAATCAATATGATAGAACTCCTTATCGTCTGTATAAAGGAGTAAGTAGAAACTGTATAGATATAAAACTTAATGGCTTGCGACCCATTTGTACTTGGATTTACTATTTTCATGTTTGGGGATGGGGCGATTCAACGGGATTTAATTAAATCTTGTGCAGCAACATTGATTTTCTTGTACTGCAGAGGATTAATCAATTTCGTTGCAAAGAAGGAAGACTCCAGTTCCAAATTCTTGGTTTTTAAAGGACCTGGTTGTAGGTATGAATTTGTCTTCTCCATAATCTCATAATATTGCAACAACGGTCGGATAGGATAATGAGCCAGAATAGATTGTGACATCGACCAAACCGTATGTAAAATCAGTTTGTTACTTTAATACCTTAATAAACTTTTATTTAAAATGATAAATTTATATAAAACTAGCTGCGCTCCGCGGTTTTATCCGCATAAGTCTCAATCCCGTGGGAATATTGGGATAAAAACCGGTCATGGATTGTCCATGTGCCAAATTTCATCTAAATCCGTTTAGCTGTTTTATCGTGAAAGCGTAACAAACAAACCCACTTTAGCATTTATAATAAATATTAGTTAGGATATGTAGCGAAAATAATTATTTTGTTGCACTTTTGTTACCATGGTAACAAAATATTTCCCGGAAACAAACACAATTAATTTGACTGTAGCGTAAGATACCCGAAATTTTTATTTGCCTCATTCATACTTAAAACTTGATTCTTTCATTTATTTTTAAATTGATATATACGTTCATATCAACATCTATTTCGTACTAACCCTTTGAATTTCGTCGAAATCCCTGCGCAGAATCCAATGAATACCATTATAAATTGACGAGAGCGGCAAATCAATTCATTAGCAAAACCAGTGGCTTAACACTATCCTACAATCGATACAGGGGAACATCTAGGTGTTCATTTAAGTCAAGATTGAACTGGAGATTAAACAGTGGATGGTTTTGCCCCCTCTGTGTGAGGATGTATAAATGGTACAATTTGTGAAGATGAAGCGGGATGGATAAACTACATGGCAGCTTAAGAATCTGAAGCTGAATATGGCAGTCAATATAGTCTTCAACAGTTAAAACTCGTAGGGAACGTAGTTGTAGGCAGTGTGGTAGCTAAGAGTGTGGGTGCCGTCCAATCGGACTATGAGAGTGGGAGTAGAAAGTGCACCTGTGTCTGCGCACACACTTGAGCACTATAATATCTCCCGCGCAGAATTCTAGTCTCTTCTGAGATTGGTCGCCATGGCTGAAATTCGGTCTGGAGGACTATTATTATTTTTGGTAGCTTAGATGATGTTTGATATATTTATAAAATCAAATTTACCGCACTTGGTTAAAAAAGCGGACGTAAGACCGAAGGTCCATAGTCGCTTCCATATCCATTGTTAAATTAGGAAACCTTGCTTGAAGATATCCTCACTAATACTACAAATTCGATAGTTAGTTAGTTAGTTTGTTTGTTATGCTTTTTGGAAGCATAACAGCTTTTTGGAAGGGGCGACTAGAATCAATTAAATTTTTTGTAAACTTTGACGTTCAAAAGTGCCTTACGAGGGCCTATTTGAAATAAATTATTTGACTTTGACTTTCACGCTAAACTGGCTGAACGTATTTGGACGTAATTTGGCACATGACCTGTGTTATGACATATACGATACGATACTACGATATGATACTTTTTATTCCGATATTCCAACGAGATCAAGATATTAGAAAAGCGAAAGTGAGTTTGTTTGTTTGTTACGCTTTTACGTTAAAACGGCTGAATGGACTCGGGTGAAATTTAGCACATGGGTAGACCTGGAAAAAGACGTAGGGTTTTGATCCTGAATCAATTACGAAGTCCCGAGAAATAGCTTGTTCAATATAATTTAGCTTTTCATGTAAATCCCTCAACTCGTTAAGTATAAATGGAGATGTGGTGTGTTGTAGTTCTACACATACTCATAACTACGCTGTATCTTGTAGTTTGTACCAACAATGACATAGAGGGGCATTATACCTCCTTATCAGCACTCGTTAGTCGCCCCTAATAAAACCTCACCCCTCTATCTCAAGGGCTGCTGCAACTCTCAAATTTAATAAAGGCAACTTTAAAAATAAAACAATGATGCCCGCTTGTTTACTCAACCATTGTTAGTTTTATACGGTTCCTTACCTCAAAAAGAAAAAACAAAACCCATAGGATCACTTTGTTTTCCGTCTGTCTGTCTGTCAGTTTGAAAAGACCCTTTTTCTTAGGAACGCACGGAGGTATCGAGTTGAAATTAATATCAAATACGTAGGGCTGCGGTCCCTTGGAACTCTTACAAACTCAAGTATCTAAGTCGACGCAATAATGCTAATTATGTGATACTCGTAAAAAAATCAAAACTCGTACTTTCCGTTGAACTAAAATCATGAGATTTGGCAAGATGCAAAGTCTCACAGCACAAGTAGAGGAAAAATCCAGAAAATCGTTAATTTGTAGTTTTATCACAATTCAAAATATATTTTTGCCATAACAAACATACATTTGCAGTTGGAGAATCGACCTTGACGTATATCGATGTAGGTATGAGAGAACGTGATTTTCGACAACAATATTAAGTTTGTTTTTGGGATAAATTCATCCAAACTACGGAACCCTTCATTGTGCGTGGTCCAACACGCACATGGCCGGTTTTTTTTTTCTGTTTCTGCAAAGTGATTCTAGGAAAAACGTTACTTGTGAAAAAAAAAACTTGTGTAAAAATGTTAATGTTATAAAACCTAATGATAGTTAGGCATACGACTCTTAATCTAACGTAAGTTTGTTCAGTGGTACTGAACAAACTGTTCTGAATATTGTGTAGTAGTTTTTACTATGGTCGGACCGGTTCGTTTATTTATATAAATACAACAATCGTACCATTCCCGACGTGAGCCTTAATACTATTAAAATGTTTGTAACTAAATAACAGGGATACCACGAACCGCAAATATTTTGATACGAATCTCAATTATCCTTGTATCCCTTTTACTTTTCTAATATGTGGGAATGAATGAGCCCAAGTAATACCGCCTACGTAAAGATGAGCTTATACAGATCAGCAGGAATATTATTCATTTAATTACGTACTTTAATACATTTAACATCGCAACCCCATACATCCACACACGCATTACTTTAGATTGCTGATTCATCGTCATAATTGTGGAACATATAGACGGTTATATCGTCCAACATAAAACAAACAAGACAGTTTGAATCTGAGTCATTACTTTGAATCACTGATACCTGTGTTGTTGAGCATAGCTGTGCTTTAACCTCCGATCCAGTAATGACAGTATTAGTAGCAGGAATAGAAAGACTCATTAGAATGGAGATAAATCAATGGTTATTAACGAACAAAACGTATCAGAATTCAATATGAAGACTAACAAGATATGGCAAATATATGGAACTAGCTGCGCCCCACGGTTTCACCCGCATAAGTCTCGATCCCGTGGGAATATCGGGATAAAAAGTAGCTGACGTCCTAACTAAGGTCATGGTCTATAAATATGCCAAATATCATCCAAATCCGTTGAGCCGTTTAAGTAGCAAACAAACAAACTTACATACATTTATAATATTATTTAGTATGTAGAACTTATCATTGTAGTCCAAAAGTCTATATTCGTATTATTTGTTAACTGTTCTTCTATACAGTGTGTCTCTTTCAAATCACAAACTGGATCGCGTTAATGGTTGAATCTAAAACATTAGTGCTACCGAGTAGTCCCCTGCAAGCGAATCTAATGAACGTTGAATTTATTTGAAAGTCATCCACTATCGCACTACGATTGTCATTTTTGACAATGATCGAGTGTATGTGGACCACGATCCCTGTTTGAAACTCATTAGTAGTAAATTTTGTTCTGAAGTTTAGAGGGTTAATATAGAAAGGTGATATAATGAAATAACAAATTTGAAGGTGATGTTAATAGCAGTGTCCTTTGTAACCCATCATTGTTTCATAATCATCTAAGTAGTAGCAGTAGTAGATGCTAAAGTAAAATAATAATTATGAAGTAGAATTGTAATAGCTCAAATTAATAATAGGCTTTGTGAATATCTCACGGATGGCAATATTTGAAGACAACTATGTTCCATACAAAATATCGATGTTATGTTGGAAGTAAAATTTCAGCTGCAGGAAACACAACCTTTAAAGCAAAGCAAAGCCTTAAAGCCCTATGTCATCGTAAACAAAACGACTGTGTTACGTGCTTTGGCTAACATAAACTATACTACAAAACCTTATATTAATACCTTTAATCCAATTAACAGGCAAGACAATGAATAGGTCCCTAATTAGTGTAGAGTCGCTCCATTGTTTTAGTGGTAACAAGATCGAATACGGACCTTGAGGTCTTGAATTTAGTTCCCACATGAGTCAGGGTATAATTAGATTAAGGATTAATTGTATTGATTCCATAGTATTTTTTAATCTTCTATCATGAATTCGTGATTGGTTAAAGATACATTATTAATGCCTTCAGACTTCCTTACTTTAGCAATATCCATCAAGACGAAATAAAATACAGCTCAAAGAGCTTTTCTTCATATTTGTGTCCTTTCAAGAAATCTAGAAAAGAGGAATGTTCGTCGAAGATAACAAAGTAAATATCACTCATATCTACTTTCAACACAAAGACAATAGCATGTAGGAAACGTATTGTTCCAACTTCGTGATTCAACGCAACTATATCGACATTAACGTATATATAGGGAATGATAACATTTTGAACCGCAGATGTAGGCGCTTCTGATAATATACCAACAATAGCTGTGCCTCTCTCTTCTAGGAAATCTCAGTGGTCTATGATTTGTTGGGTTTGTGCTTCAAATAGTTGGTTAGCCTTATCGGTATGTGCAATGTATTATAGTCATAGTCCATTATTATGGGATTTATTTTAATCAACTGGGTACATAAGCTTTGGGTTTCAATATTCAAAAAGTCCATCCAAACATAGTCAAATTCGTTGCTTGGTAATTTCTAATAAAAAAAATATGATTGATTGAACCGTATTCTCGAGAAAGGCTTGATATTCAAAATCTTTGGAGTTTAAATATTCACAAATTCAGACATTTCAGCCTTGATTGGAACTATTAGTAAAGTTTAGATTGATCGTCTATAAATAAAAGCTTTAGAATTCAAAACACGATTGGAGCAAACTTTATTCTTTGATGTTTATTTCAATTTTTTGATGGATTTCTATCGTAATTATTTTGTATTAGACAGCTTTATTGCCGAATTTGTTATTCATTTTCTTTTACACCTTTAATGGTATTTTATTAGGCTTCCGTACCTCAAAAGGAAAAAAACAGAACCCTTATAGGATCACTCGTGTCATCGTGTCTATCTGTCTGTCTGTCCGTCTATCACAGCCAATTTGCTCCGAATGTAATGCACTGATTAAGTTGAAATTTGGTATACCTGTTATATATATATACATAAGTATTTCTACGACCTAAACACGGACGTATAACGTAAATAAATGAATTTTGAATAAGGGGTCACTTTTGGGGGGCAAATAACCTATAAGAAGTTTATGGTCTTAAAATAACGTGGTAAATATCTCAATATTGTGCGTACAAACTTACATTTGCAATTGGAATGTATGGGGCAATGGGAAAACATGTTGTGCAACTACAATTTTAAGTTTGTATTTGGGAAAAATTCATCCTAACTACTTACGTGGTCCAACACGCACTTGGCCGGTGTTTAGATATCTACTTACTTATATCATCACTATGAAAACTGTAATAAAATAATTACTTGCGATGTATGAAGAAACAAGTTTGCCCTTATTCTGTAAGTTACCAACCTTGGGAACTACGTCTTGTACAAGTTGACCTGGGGGTACCGGGACAGAGAAACTAAACTGTGAACTTCGGCTGTGAGCGATCGCTTAGGAAGCCACCGACGTACTAAACTTGTACTTAGATTAAAATGGAAATAATTACGGCAATATTATACCTAGCTGTATAGTCAGACAGGCGTGTTATCACGAGCTCGGAGAATCGCCGACAATAGGCATAGGCATAATATAAAGCAGGTGCAAGCAGATAATGGTGATCAGAATTCTGCAAGACAAATTGATTGCTGCTTGAAGTAACACATTATTGAGGCATAGAACAATTTTGCTACCGAATTTCCTGACGTAATCCCTTCGTTTCAACGACGGTGAGAACCCAAACACAGAATTTTTACCGCATTTCTAGATAAATATTTTTCCATAAAAATAATCCGTCAGATACCTTACATTTCATTCCTCCAATAAACCAGATTCGCAATATAATTTCTGCCACGGACAGAACAAAATCGACGTGCGGCAGATCAAAGCGGTTTCTCGCAATTTGTTTGATGATGACGTAGCTAAAGTTAAATTGGGTTGATTATACATGTCCTGTCAAAAAGTGGCATCTAATCGATGGATACTGTGATGATGTTAGGGTACGAGCACACGACCGATTTTGGGTCGAACATTGCCCGTTGGATGGTCACGATCGAGGTAATTAAACTGACGTTTTGCGTACAAATAACAGTTCTGTCTGGTGGTTTGCACGAGTCTTTAGCTGCTGTTACGTCTGGGTGGTCGGTTAATGTGTAATTTCATCTTTATGGATCCTAGTATGTATGTTTTGCATCTCCTAATGATCTAGATATGTCACAATATCTGAGCCATCAGATATTTGCATTAAGTAGCAGCAACTACGTCAATCCTTGCCTGATCTTGTGTTTTGAAAGATATGATTGTATTCATAAGCTTTGTTACTTAAAATAGGTGATGTTTACTATGCGTATTTTGTCTTAAGTTATAAAGCAGTTCCAAATATATCTCAATAAAAATAATCTCATCTTAATGTCGCTTGAAAATATGTACAAAAATAATCCTTTTTTCGTTGTATCGGACTTATTACCCCGTTCCCATGCGTCGCCCCCACGGACCAATACAAAACGCGTGATGTTCCTAGTTAATTTGGTGATCAATTCTCGTTTAGTCTATCTTGAGTTGTAAGGTGCGAGAGAATAGCGGGACAAGACGGTTTTTTACTTTTTCTAGCGCGTACAGCTTAGCCACACTCTTTATCTTTTTATAATATTTGTAAATGTAAGGATGTTGCTTTTATCCGATTATAATTTGAATGTACTTAGTAACGGGATTTAGAGTCAGTTTATTTTTAGATTTTGTTTGGATGACATGACGGTGTGCCTTAGTTAACGTTTTAGGAGATTATAAAGGTATTTGAGGTAGGTATAGATAATGCCATCTACCTCTCCACGATGACGCGCCCCACTCCGCGATCACTTTACTATAAGCAGTACTGCCATGCTATTCTGTAAACATCTCACCGTGAAAACTTAGGTGAAGTGAGCGTGGAGTGAGCTGTCATTTCACAGGGATTTACTTACACTATTGACAGCTCACTCCACGCTCACTTCACCTAAGTTTTGTTACAGAATAGCAATTCTGTAGTACGGAGCGGAATGGACCGCGTCTTCGTGGATGGTACTATCTAGACACAAGTTGTGCATACAAGTTTTATACGGTATTGTATCATGATGGTAATTTCTTGGATGTAATCTGGTGAAAATTTCTCAATCCTGCTCACTTCAAATAATTCCTTTTTCTGATTTAGTTAGGTAGGTATTTGAAAATTCTTGCCTACAATCTATTTGTATGGATCAGTATCATCACAGTTCTCAGTATTATATGTATTTCTCTGTTAGTGTATCACCTCAACCTTGGATTGGAACAAAACAAGACAATGATGGTACGTACGGTACAAACAAAAAGAAGACTTGGATACCGGACACCCATGTCCCACGTTATGTCCGATAGACAGTGTTGCGGTCAGTTCAAACTAGTAGACTTTTTATAAACTCCCCATGTTCCCTTGCGGACTTGAATCCAACTATTTCTTTATGATATTCTGCTGAACGACGGTCCTTGAAAAACTTTTTTTTTGTACCTGTCATTCATGTTTTAATTTAATTTTAAGTATGGAAAATATATATGACATAACGTGTTCTGTTACTGTGCTTGCATTTTTTAGTTTAACAAAAACATGAGGTTGTGAATATATCCTTTTCAATTATTAAAATGTGTTGATGTGACGCAAATATTTATGCATTTAAAATGGCGAAAATAATAAAACTATTGAACCAAAACAAACAAACGTAAAATAAAATCCGATACCGGACACCCACGTCCGATGAAACGTCGGATAGACAATGCCGTAGTTAGATTCTAGCTATCGGGGTTTTTATCAAGTGACTTGACTCTCAGGATATTAGATCAGTCGTAAAATTCAGATGTAGGTTTTATTACTTCTCAGTTTACATTGGTGGCTTTGGATTTTTATTTCCACGATTTTAATCATTTTTTTTTATTTGTTTTAGTCCTACCTATTCGAGGTTCTTTAATGTTGACATTCTTGATATAAAAGAAAGCACTAATCCTGCAAGAATGACGCTTTGCAAAGAAAACTTTATAAGTAACAAAGCACTTCAATATCTATAAATATCTACAAGAAGTTCGAATTACTAAACAGAATCTAACAAATATGATAACCTCAGATACTTATTCAAAACTAAATCGATGCTCACAAAAAGCCACAAAGCATCATGACAACTCACAATTCATCCGATTCCGATTATCGCTTGCGACATGCAAACAAAAAACTATTATCCGATCGTGTGCATCCCACGTAAACGCATGTTATGCGTTATCTCACACACATTGTTATACATCTCTGCTCGGTACCATTTTACAACTTCATAGTTCATTTCGATCATTCACCAAGACAAATTTTGTATCTTCTTCAATAATTAACCTGCCAAGCGATATTCAACCTTGCATCTTTGTGATAGAGGTTTAGTAGTTTGTTTTAGAGTTGTATTGATTCGTGTGTGTATAGTGTTCGGCTCTAATATGATCATTCGTCAACAATGAAGGCTTGTAATGGATATTATCGCGCTCACGGCCGGTTTGTTTGTCCAAGAGTGTGCTGCATCACTTGTTATGTCCATTGTACTGTGTTTATTATGTTATTGACACAATCTTGTCACTAAACGCCATCAATATCATATAACATTTTTGCTACTGGTATCTATTCTTCTATAAAGAGTTGAGACATGTCATTTTCTTAAACATCAACAAAATGTAAATAACATTTATTTCTGTTATATTGAAATATTTCAATAATATTTTAAAATCTAGATATATAAAAACTAGGACTACTTTAAGAAGAGAAACCGAAACAAACTCAGAGGTCAAGTCTCTTTTAAAGTCCAGACATAATCTTGGTCAGATCATGGTGAGGACCATGTGAAGTAGGTACGAGTATATGAGATGGTCTTTTGAGGAAAGAACCACACAGATTTGAGTAGACCTGAGCAGTTAGTGTACGCATGGGTCAGTAAATTCAATTCTACATTCAGGAAAAATAAGCGTTTGTAAAAAAAAACAATAAAAAATCTTGACGGTTTATCATACGATTTCATTTTCCCACCGTCGAAAAACATGTCGACCGAATTCAGTCAGTCAACCGTAAAATTAAGTTGTTTATGAAATCTCGATCGAGATATTGAATGTCTCAATGTGTCATCGCGAATTTGCATTGAATGGTCGAGACATCTCGTTTGCGTTGCAAACGTTCTCGGAAAAGACTCGACTGTAATATTAAACGGTTTAAAACCACATGAAATGAGTGTTACATGTGTGTTCGGCGATGACAGGAATCACTGATCACTAGGAAGGTGTATATATGTCCTATTGCGATGTTGAGTTGTTTGCTAGAGTACACGATGGTCAGGATTTCTGAACAACGGACTAAGACCTACTAGTTTAAAAGTTTTCATCCAAAAAGTTGGCAACATCGCTAATAGCTGTCAAATATTTCGCTGTTTTTATTAATTTGGCAATATTACTGTATGGAAGTAAGAAATATGGCTAACTAGTGATCTAGAATATTAATAATGAATTGCAATTATAACACTGAATTTGATGTTGTAACCGTTTTAGTGTCACTGAGTGATGTTGTAACCGTTTTAGTGTCACTGAATCTGATGTTGTAACCGTTTTAGTGTAAAAAAGGCATTTGGAAAGTTTCCAAATATTTTTTTTACATCTAAAACGAAATATTTGGTGTTACTATATTAATTATTGCATTTCATAATCAATATTTTAGATCAATATTTAGCCATATTTCTTATTTCCATACAGTAATATTGCCAAATTAGTCAAAACAGTGAAATATTTGACAGCTATTTGCTACGTTGCCCACTTTCTGTATAAACGCTCTTAAACTTTTAAGTGCAAATCATGTCTAAAACAAATAATTTATTTTCATAAGACCAATAAGGTCTTCTAAAAGACAAAATTCTTTTTGTGTTTCTTTGCGTCATCTTTGCCGAAAATAAATGTATTTTCTTTCTTTCTTTTAATGGAATTGTATATGGCTGATCATCATTTCATCTGCAGCCGGTTAGACTGGAAGTCGACGCCAACAAAGTTGGAAAACGGTAGATGATGATAATCCGTAATCTCTCTTTCTCTCTTTCATCAGCTGTCGTCTCCGAATTCACCTCTTTTCTAGTCAACATCAAAATATCAACCCGAAAACATTGTTTACTAAACGTAGGCCTCCCAATAACCGCTACAGTGAACTAGTAAAGAAGAAATTTCCATATTCACCACGCTTATATACGAGACTGGATAACGTAACTTATGTACTGCTAATACAGTTGCAAACTATAGCCTGGTATGGTTACGAAGGACCAAAAAAAAACAAAATACATGAAGAAAATCTTACTAAACAAAATCGTCAGTGAAGTTCTAACAGTGCGTAAGTCATTTTATGAGTGTTTTACTGGCAACACTGCAAAATTCACCAAATTCCTTCAATGGAAAAGATTATTGGGATTTTCACGGGTTCAAATCATCACAGATCTCATTTATATTAATAATTGAACACAATAAGGCCTTAAGCGTAAGTTACATTCATTTCATACAGTTTTTACACTCTCCTGTAAAGTGGCAATTTTTGACTTACGTACTGTTAGAACTTCACTGACGAAATGGCGGTGTTTGTAGCTGTCATCGTGGGCGTATTTGCATAACCGCAAAAGTGTAATGGGTTTCATTGTTCTCCACATAAGTGCAAGTATAAAATTCAATATCTTCCAAATATAATAGGCAATTGTTATTTGACACATTCACCTTCTTTACCACCTTGATCGAGGTCATAGTGTAGGCATAGATGTAGCTCCAGCTTCACCAGTAGACATATTTTACGTCAATACCATTGTACGTTTTCAAACCTCTACCTTTACGATAATCCATGTGTTGTCGTAACGGCTATTTTTATCTTCTTATCCTTTGATCATAGTTAACTTGGTGATCTAAAATACATAAGATTCCATTTTTCGAGTGTTTTAATTCTCTTATTTATTTCTCTTTCCCTACTTGAAGATACACTAAAAGCTACAATTGCAGTCATTTCAGTACTTGAATCGTCAAAATTCATTAACGTACTCTAAGAGACTGTAGGGGGCATCTACCCTTCACCCTTCAACAGAGGCGTGAATATAAATGTTTAATAAAGGGTTGTAGATGCAAAGTATAAGAAACTCTTGCTTGCGTAAACATTGAGTTAAAGGCATTTTCTTAAGCAGCCCTTCAAGTGTGTGCTAATTTTGTTCGGATGACTCTAGTTCGGGGCAAGCTGCGTGGAAGTTAGGAGCTAAAGGAAATATCGGATTTTGGATTATTTGTAGGATTGTTGATTTTAGTCACAAAAAGTTGTTGCTGGCTACATTAATCGACATAACAAAAAAATGGTGATGGTGATATAATAACTGAGCCTAGGTAAATGGGGTGGTGATTTTAGTCGCTAAACGTTATTGCTGTTTACATATTAAATGTAAACAGCAATAACGTTTAGCGTTTAGGTAAGTGGGGTAGTGATTTTAGTCGCTAAAAGTTGTTGCTGCCTACAGTTAATCGACATAACACAAAAATGGTGATGGTGATACAATAACTGAGCCTAGGTAAATGGGGTAGTCATTTTAGTTGCTAAAAGTTGTTGATGTTTACAGTTAATCGACTTAACACAAAAATGGTGATGGTGATACAATAACTGAGCCTAGGTAAGTGGGGTAGTGATTTTAGTCGCTAAAAGTTGTTGCTGCCTACAGTTAATCGACTTAACACAAAAATGGTGATGGTGATACAATAATTGAGCCTGGGTAACTGGGGTGGTGATTTAAGTCGATAAAAGTTGTTGCTGCCTACAGTTAATCGACTTAACACAAAAATGGTGATGGTGATACAATAACCGAGCCTAGGTAAGTGGGATGGTGATTTTAGTCGATTAAAGTTGTTGCTATCAACAGTCTGTATCGTTAAACGGTTAAACTCTGCTGGAGCCTTACAAGAAACTCAGCGAATGCAGAATAGAATTTATAATAATCATAGAATTTGTCCAATGTCCATCTACTTCAAATAAAATCTCACAAAATGACGGTGAAACTCTGAAGAATTCCTTCGAGAACTTCTAGAAAATACATCAATCAATGAATCAATTGTGCCTTTCACAGTCAATAGGTGGATAATAATGAATTAAGGTCTATATCAAATTGCGCTGCAAAATATATTTGTCATGTAGTAAAACGGTATTCTTAGCAGCATTATTGGTTTCGGCAGTTAGAGGTAAGATAGCCAGTTCGTCTGTGGTTGAGGATTCCGGGTGAAGCTCACTTCCATCTTCGTCCTGATCATCACTGACCTTCGTGTGACATGCAGACCAAGAGCTTACCCGTTGGGGATACAAATAAATAAAAAGTGTTCCATGAAAGTTTTGGTGAGAAGTTATCCAAAGTTTAGAATTCTATTAAAATAGGAGTTAGAGTTGAGTTGATGGCAAGGAGCCTCCTTCAATTATTCATACATGATGAAGATTGCAATCGGTATTAATTATGTACTATGTAGTATTCTGCCGTGCAAACCCACATCATTTTAAAGAAAAAGAAAATAAAGAAACAGTGTTTATTCTACACAAACTAAACACACATTACAAAACAAAACAAAACAATACAATACCACTTTACAAATTAGCCAAAAGCCTCGTATCCATTATTAACACAGAAAAGTTTGACAAATTTTATCTATTGCTTGCTTAGTATATGTATATTTGTATAATTATGTTATAAATAAACCACCTTTTGACCTATTTATCTATTGTAATTCTATCACACTTATGTTGCTCACTTTTTATATCTCCTTTAACACTGTTACCTCTGAAAAGCATATATTTAATTATCGCTTTAGCATCCAAAATTAATTGTATACTACAAATTTGTCGTCTTTGTAAAAAATCTTAGAATATTTTATATTCTGACATTTTCATTATAAGCTGTCATCTGTCTAATTTATTTTTCTAAACCATAGACATAACGCACCATGGACAAGTACACTTTATCTTCTTCTAGACCTCTTATTAAGCTGGTGAATACACTGTCACCTTCGCTATAAGGGCAGGTGTAGGATTTTCCCTCTGTAAACCGTTGTTATTAGTTCTGGCCATCATTCAATTAGGAAATAACCTGATATATTCTTGAAATGTTTAACATATGCTTCCAGAATAGAATGTTTTGACACAGAACGATAAAACCGGCCGTCAAGTTTTTCAGTTTTGTTCTGGCTCTTGTATAAGTCTCTGCTCGCTTTTCCTTAAATCAATTTTTTCGAACACGTTTATGTACTCGAATTTACCCTTATCAGTGTAACTAGCGTGTATGTAACTATAATACTGTGTGTAACTTAACTTTCAATACATAGTGATTACGAATAATAAACATTCAGTGTGTCTGTGCTGTGTATCGTTTAACCTACTCGCCTACATCTGTAGGAGGCCACTATTCCAACCCTCAGACTGTGGAGCATTAGACACCACGAACACACATGCACACACTCCACACCAAACAGGCCTCCGACGTCAGGCGACGTTACACTCCGGTAGAGGCATCCGCCGTCATGACGACGTTGACACGGCCCTCCCGCTAGCGTGAGGCGCCACAAAGCCTCCGCTACCTTCAAACACTCATATCTTCCTCTCCACTCAACAGAGTGAACGAACCTGCTCAGCGACGCCATAGCCCGGCTCTGCCACGCTCCCTGCCTGCCTGATCCCGACCCTGCCTATACCGAGCATCCTGCGTTCTACGAAGCCGGCCCTTAATTCTTTAACCTTTTACCCCCTTTTACTTATATTCTTAGTCCCTAATCTTTAGTTTTATCCTTTTTTTATTATTATTTTGTTAGTGTGACTTACGTTAGCTCATAAATGTAACGTTACAACTCAGAAGTCACTATCTTGTGGTATCTACTGATAGTCGCGATTAATCTGCAAAGACATGCGGCCCGGATGGATGTAATTCATTACGTATAATTTGTGCGTGTTATATACCTAACATTAATGAATAATTCGCCTTACATCTAGAATATAGATAGTTCATTTAAATGTTTTAACACCGCTTACTAGTCATACCAGCTCAAAATCGTGTCATGAATATATTTGTCATTTACTGCTCACTATATTTAGTTTATTTTATACTGTAACATCAAAGGATAACAGGTTCGCATTAAATGATTGTCTAGTACGAATTGAGTAGGATTAACTTGCAAAAGGAACCGTAAAATTACTGTTTTCGTATCGTGACTAAACAACGAGAAATGTATAAGTATGCAAAGTTTTTGGTTATTTTAAACAGAATGACGCATACATATGTAGGTATATCAATATTCCAATTCGGTTTAAAGAATTTCGCTTTCTGAACGCGTTCAGTTTCATTGGTGAAATCCGCACTTAGATTTTAAAATCTAAATCTCACGAGCGTCGTATTGTTTTCAAATTATATTTTATAACTAGCCATTTTGGATGACGAAATATACAAGGGCACGTACTACCGAAATTAAAAGTACCCTATTTGTTAATCCAGGTTATAAACTACCTGTGTGGCAAATTTCATCCAAATCCGTGCAGCCGTTTTTTGCGCCAATCCGGAACATACATCCAGACAAACAGTCAAACGGGCAAAAATTCTTCGGTACAACATATTTTATTACTAGCTTTTTCCCGCGGCTTAGCTCGCGTGGAAGTCGGAAATTATCCCATGGAAACGGACTACCGGGATAAAAAGTACCCTATGTGTTAATCCAGGTTATAAACTATCTGTCTGCCTCATCCATCATTAGTAGCATAACATAATGTTTAAATACTCTCGTGAATTCATGCATGTCTAGTACTTTTTGTTAGGTTACTGCTCAGATATTGTGCACCAAGTCTAATGATTGAAATACTATCTTGAATTCATGCAAGCCTAGTAGTTTTTGTGCCAAGTTTCAAGTTTATTATCTTAAAATATCCCCCTTTTCGCCCCCGTAAAGGTTTAATTTTCAAAAACTCCTTTTTAGTTGCTGTCCTACATTATATAAACAAGGTGTGTGCAAATTTTCACGTTCCTAGTCCCAGTAGTTTCGGGTCTGCGATGATATGTCAGCCAGTCAGTCAGTTTCTCCTTTTATTTTTTTATACAGGGTGTTAAAGTAATTGCGTGCCATAGCTTCAGGGTGAGTTCAGAGTCGATAAAGGAACCCATAAAAAATAAAAAACAAATACATTTAAAAAAAAGTGTAAAAAAAAATCGAAAATTATCATAAGATGAACCTAATGTACTCGTAGTACCTACTAATTAAATAGCAATCGTTTAGAATTGATAAAAAAATTGCTTAAAATACGTTTTTATTTTGTTTAAATGCTAATAAATAATTTCCTAGAGTTACTACCTACTATCGAACGCAATGAAAGTAAGTAATTAAAGTATTTAAACAAATAAAATAATTTTACTTCTAAACGATTGCTATTTTAAGTTAGTAGGTACTAAATTAGATTGATGTTGCAATTTTTTTATTTTTTTCCTGGGATCGTTTACTTTTTTTTAAGATATTTATTTTTTCCTGGGTTCCTTTATCGACTCTGAACTCACCCTGAAGCTATGGCACGCAACTACTTTAACACCCTGTATAGATGTATGGATGTATAAGTTTTATTAGTATTTCAAAGCTGAATACCACAACTTTTATGGTCGCTAGTAGCTTGAGTTAAACTATCTGACATACCTAGAAAAATAATGAAAGGCAAATCTACAATCTACTAACAAGGCAATACCTTTTCTCCCATTACGTATAAACTTTTATTGACGTAAAAACACGTAACTAACCATCTTTGAAGCCAAACAATGCCAGAACTCTTTCTCAACAGTGAACGATCGCATTTACACACAAACATTTACAATTTCGATTTCTTAGGAATCAAAGAAACCCGCTGAGATACAATCGATAGGTATCGAGTGTGGACGCCCACAGACGTTAGATATTTTCCGATAAATCGATTATCAAGTTACAAGAACAATGGTTGGAACATACGATCTTTTATACGTAGCGTTGATTATTTTGAACTAGATGTGGTTAAAACTAATTTAGTAGAAACGCAGTTGGTTCTGTATAGGAGCCTCGCTCGCAAAGAGTCTCGCATAGGGTCGCAGCATTATGCTGAGCGATGGCCGTTTTGCGTGGATCTGACATATATTTTCCCCCAAATTGTTCTTTTCGTGTATTTGTTATTTCTTTGCGTGATGTTTACCGCAAATAAACGTATTTTATGTCTTTTCTTTCTTTAGCCAAAGCAATCTTTTCTACAAGATTGTGTTTTAATCGAGTTAGTTTGTGTTAATTTAGCACTTAATCATATTAAAAATACTTGTATGATTAAGTTGATGAGTTTTTGGAACTAGCCTTCCGAAAGAATCAATGTCTTTTAGTGGCATGAGGAACAGGGTGTAAAGTTCACTCATCCACCATAGAAAAGGGAGGATCCTCCGACCAGACGGGTATCGTGGCTGGCGGCAACTGCCCAGAGGTTGAAGTCGGGAGCTTGTATATATGTCCATCGCGCGGTAAACTCTAATTCCGCGATGCAGGATTCGTGTAACGTCAGATCTTTGATGCGTAGTTCGCATGTGGCGATGTAGATGCCGCCACAGTCTCACTCAATATGTCTTGTCACAATTTAATCGACCATGGCATACCATAAGTTGAAGCAAATATAAAAGTTGGACAGTCTAAACAGTGTTTAAGCGATGCAAGTCATTTGTAGCTTCAATGTTATTGTATGCCACAGGCAAGAAATTTGCATCATGTAAATGGGTCTTAATATGGCTCTCTATTGCAGTTATACTGCTTTCTGTGAAAAACACAGCTTTTCTCTGCACCATCATCAACATTATAAATCTAACCAAGATGTTACAAGATACGATATCCCACTACATAGAACTACATGTTTTGAAGTGAAGTCTCTTCTAGCAAACAGTACCGTCATTGTGACACAGTATGAAGGCGCATTAGTATGCGCGGCAGTATTCAGTTGATGCACGACGCCCGGCTATTCACGACGGTGTAACGGGCGGCCAGTTATTGAACTCGGTTTATAGGCTGTGTAGTGTTTGGTCATTTAACTAACATTTTGTTAAGTACAATGCTCGAGGAAAACGTGACAATTGACTTGCACTGACAAAGCGGAAGGATCGTCACTTGAGGCACAGTATAAATAAGTAACAGTATTATATCTCGGCAGTGACCTTGAAATAATTACCTACGGCTACTCGGTAGATGAACCTTCCGCGTCCGTGCGTATCTGCTGCGCATTCACCGATATTTTGAAGCGCGTCGTTTCGGCCGTTTTTTATGAATGAATGAATGAATGAATGAAATGCACTGATCCCAGCGTGGTTTAACCAGACTCGATAAATCGAATGAACCCCAAGATTTGCACTAGCCCATGAAGCTTCATGTTTCATGGAACTACATAGGCCATTGCAAATCAAGTAGTAGACCGGGGAGCGCGGGTAATGGTAAGGAATACGTACCCTTAGGATAAGGAAGGATTTGAGAGCCATACCGGATATGCATCCTAGAGTAAGCATTGGAATAGTGGAGAGACGGGTGTTAATTATCTATGGATGGGCATCTTTTGCGACGTCGTCGTTATGTTGGTTCGAGTCGATCTTCACCGGTGAATTTTGACGGGGTTACGCTGCTTTCTCGACTATTTTCTATGACACTACTATGCTGTGTTACACGTTGCTGTTTCCATTGTCTTCGTCTGGCTACTATCCGTTTCAGGTTTCTTATAACTCTCGCTAGCCTTCTTAATCTTGTCGCGGTCTTAAGCAGTCGAAGATATAATAAAAATTATAAATAATAACCAGCCTGTTACTGTCCTACTGCAGGGCAAAGGCCTCTTCCCATACAGAGAAGGCATGAGCAATTATAAAAAAAAAGTATTTGATATCCTCGTAATAAGTTCTTTCATTTGATATGTCACACGGTACAGTCAGCAAAACTTTCTTTTTTTTCTTATTTACCCCCGTAAGTGACCCCCATATTCAAAATTCATTTATTTACGTTACACGTTCGTACTTGGGTCACAGAAATGCATATGTGTACCAAATTTTAACTTAATCGGACCATTCGATTCGGAGCAAATTGGCTGTGACAGACGGACAGACAGACAGACAGACAGACACACAAGTGATCCTATAAGGGTTCCGCTTCTTCCTATTGAGGTACGGAACCCTAAAAAAAACTAAAAGATCGATTTAATTGATTGACTTCTGTCGGCATAAAAATACTTTACATCAAAATTACAATATTCAATATAAAAGTTGTATCTACATGGGGCTAGCCGTCTGGCGAGTCGACTGGAATGTTTACTTGTCGAAAGCTGATATTCATAACTCATAATTTAACGCGCGCCGGTCAATGTTTCACTTCTCTGTTATTTAATATTAGGAACTATACAGTATACAATGGGTTAATGGGGGTTTAGACAGCTCTAGTTGAGAAAATTTCATCATTATTTTTAATGGTTTTTAGTCGTTCAGTTTAATTTTTATATGAAAGCAATTTTAATAATAATAATAATATATTCTTTATTTCGGACTACACATACAAGTACATACAATCCATATTGAATTTTAGTGTAAGTAATATTTCCCTCATTACGGAATAGTTTTTGCCCGCGACGTAGCCCGAGTGGATGTCGGAAAATATCCCACGGGAACGTACGACCGGGATTAAAAGTGTGTTAGTTATTTGTGTGCTAAATTTCATTCAAATCCGTTCAGCCGTTTGAGCGCCAGTCACAACAAGACAAACGGACAAAAATTCTTCGTTACTATTTTATTATATGTGTATATGATGAATGGAATGGTAGCATCGCATTGATACTTTAGTTAGCAAACTAATATAATTTTTAATAAAGTATTATTAAAATATAAGTTGGTACATAACAATGTAAACCAATAAGCTTGATCAAAATATTAATAAATACCTACCTAGGCATTTTTAATAAAAATATAAAAGTTTAATAGATTTTACCAGAGCATTTTTCAATCTCGTTTAATGCCTTTATATTTTAACAAAAAATATTAAACTCATATTAAAATTCGGTAAACAATTAGGTACTCATTCACTCGTTTACCAATTTACAACATCTGAACATGGCTTTTTCTCAACAAATGCATGCATATACAGCGGGAGTCAATACGTTATCTCTTTTTATTTAACAACTATTGTCGTTGACTCCGTACTCATTAAAATCCCGAGTTTTATTTTTATCTGCTCCATATACAACGTCATTTTCATATGATTCATAGCATCATTTGTTAATTATAGACATTTTTATTGTGTTTTACTTTTAAAAGTAAGTGTATTGATTGGGTATCTTTTGTTTTATAGCTACGATACAGTATGTTTTATTGTTTATCCGTTGTTAAACATGTTCAGAAGATAATTATGATTCTGTTTTAAATTTTTATTTATGTTATGCCTTGAGGATGAGCTACGCTTTTTGGCTGTAAGTAAGCATTATTTTAAATAGAACTATTATATTTTTAATGAGAAAAAGAATTGAGAAATGGTTGAAGAGTTGGATAATCAAAAAAGATATGTAAAATTGTAGCAAAAAATTAAGAAATGATCGTTATCTTAATTAGCGCGTTATCAACGAAACATTGTCTACAATATACTATCATGTATAATATCTTATCTACACTTTATATTTTTCATTGCATTGTTTTCGATATTTTGCAATGCCAATACCTTAAAACCGCTGTACATAGACCTAGAGATCCGCAATAAAAAATAACTATTCCCATAACTCCATACAATCGCAGAAAAACTTTTCAGCATTTAAACTAAGTTATTCTCCATTACACTTTATCTAAAAACTATAAATTCTGCTGTAACGGCTTAAACGTTCAACCCTCAAAATGCCGTGCATATTTCCACCGAGGCACCGGAATTACCCCTGGTCTTACAGACCCGCCCACCGCAGCGAACGTTAAGATACAGAAAACAAAGACGAACTTTATAGTATGTCATTGTTTTAGTATTCTCCGTAATTGTTTTTCCATGTTCACTCGTAATCAGGGTTGGTTTAATCTAACGCTGGCTTAATCGAATCTTCATAAGTCCAGGGGTACTTTGGGCCGATAATACACTCTCGGGGGGTTGAACAATGCTAGTCTGTTATTCGTCGTGGAGAGATATATGGATGTAATTACAGGGTTAGAAGTCTGCTACGGAATTTTATGTTAATTTTATTAGTACTGTTTCGGGAAAATGTCTTAAGTGAATTTGTATGCTAGTCTAGTTGCCTCATTGTTATTTTTGTGCATTCAAACGCTTTTGTGGAGGCGAACTTTTCACTAACCTTTACTCGACACGAAATGAATATTTCTTTCCAATGAAGCTTGAAAAAATACCACATCTAAGTGCACGACACGGGCACGTGATCGGTTCTTTAAAGGTATAAAAAAGTTTTCACATTCAAACGTCAAAGTATCTATTTAAATGAAATTACCATTTACCAAGATGGTTTCATAAATTCAAATTTAAGAAACCCTTCTCTCATAAATAAAAAAAGCATTTTCAATTATTTATTTCAAGAGCTTTTTAAAACATTAACCACAACAAATTTCATAATTCGACAGAAGTGTTCTTCAAGGAAAATCTTCCGTATCACTTGATTTATTCCTCCCCACTCCGCTAATGCAATTATTGCAATTTATTATGAAATTAAATAAGGTCGACTCGACTCCCCCGCTTCAACTCGAAATTTATACCCCTTTGTAGAAAACTATGATTCTGCAGGGTAAAAAAGACCGATGGTCGCAGGGAGCGGGTTGATTTTTGAATTTGGACCGTTGACACAAGGTTCGCTTTCGTTACCGCCGGCTCCGTAAGAAACGTTACGTCTTTTTAAGTGGGTAGTTTGCTTATTTTTCTCTCGGCTTATGTTGTCTGTGGCTTGAAGACGATAAATTATTTGTACCCCAACACCTTGTCGGAGGGACGGGCGCGGTGATAGCGTCATTTTTATAAAAGTGTAATGCGGTTTTCTTGTTGTGATTGCGTGCACTGTCGAGGAAATCTTGAAAGGTGTTCTATGATATCTTGCTTTAATATTGAGCTGAGTTTGTGTGTTTTGACTGGGTCTTGTTTACTTATATACATCATTAAATACTTCGAGCAAAATTTTGAAAAGCTTACATAAATAACTCCAATTAAGCTTTCTGACATTTTACAAAGTCAGTTCATAACTACAGTCGGATTTTTAGTTAGATGCAGTAAAATGACACTTCTAAAGTTACAATTCTGTAGCCGACTGCAGGCAACAGCAACACGCGACGACGTGTCGTTGCGGCGACACGTCGGACTTGTACTTTTACAGCTATTTCGTTAAATAAAATCTATTCTATTTTTAATAAATGGTAAGCAAAGCCGATGTTGACTATTCTGCCAATGTCTAAAGTGAGTAGGAAAAAGCACGTGTGTATAATATATAAAAAAAGGAAAAAACAGTTTAAAAAAAAAAATCTTCGTTTGATACTGTTGAACACAATGTAGATCTTGTTGAGTTTGAAATGTTCTAAGTTATTGACGAAATGACAGTACAGCGTCAACGTCAGGTAGTACACTTAGTGCGGATTTCACCAATAAAATGAAACCGTTCAGCACATCTAAACGCGTTCAAGAGCTCGGAGAGTCAGTTAGAGCTGTCAGTGTACAATAATCAATAACAATTTTGACACTGACAGCTCTTGAACGCGTTTTAGAATTGCTGCACGCGTAGCATGACAATCATAGAAACGGGTTTTCTACGGGTTTTGTCGACGGAAGAATAGACAAAATGACAGATTGTAATTGTTTATCTGTCATTTTGTCTATTCTTCCATCGACAAAACCCGTTTCTATTGTGGTCATGCTAAGCGTGCTGATCGCGTTTAGTTTCTTTGGTGAAATCAACCCTTAGTGTTGTCATCTGACATTATGTTTTTTATAACTTTATGGTGTATTTTTCTGTTGTAATGCCAATAAACGGATTCTTCTTTGTTTGTTTCTTTTTTTCTACCTTCAGTAAGAAGTGTAATTTTATTGCAGTTAATAGTATAATAGTAAGTCTGACTATAGCAAAGCTTGTCAAGCAAAAAGCAATAATTGCTACTGTCAGTTTGCGTGTTCACACTAATAATCACTAACTTCATGTAAGTACAGTGTTGAATGCCACTTATTTGTTTATCAAAAAAGCTGTTGACATAATAATTATGAACTAGGAACCTGCTAGTATAATTTAAACATGAAATACTTTGCTCCTGGAAGATGACTAGATTACAATCACGCATAAATTGCGAAAGATTGCCGTCCTACCTACAAACTAGTAATACCTGTTTAAGGCTCCCGTAGACGGTCGCGACGCGACTCAGGTGGAACAAGTACTACGAAAACTTCACAGAAATTATTCTACCGGTACTCGCGCCACGCCAGTCTGCAGAAGCCATTAATGTTTGCAAGATGTGAACTGTTGCAGTTTCATAACTTGTTTTGTAAATGTGTCCATCCATCTTTCGTATTCTCAGATTAGTAACTTTTTAATGTTATCAGCACTGCGGTAACATTCATGGTGGATCTTTCCCTAAGATTATGATCCTTCTGGATCCCATAAAGCATAAGCATTTCATAATCAGCCTATAAGTTCCTATAGAGGAATAGAGTGTAAAGTTCACTCATAGAAAAGGGAGGATCCTCCGACCAGACGGGTGTTGTGTCTGGTGGGCAACTGCCCGACGATTGATGTCAGGACGGTGTATCTAAACTCGTCGCGCGGTAAATCCTGCTTGCGCGATGCAGGATTTTGCGTGACGTCAATAAGTTGCACAGTTCGCATGTGGCGTTGTAGATGCCGCCGCATTCCCACTGCTGGGACACAGGCCTCCATTGAGCGAGAGGGAGTGGACAACAATCCACCACGAGGGCCCAGTACGGGTTGGTCCCATGGATCCAATGCTTAACAGTAATCCAATCAGTCCGTTACCTCATCTGCAGTAGTGTGTGTCTTTAATTAAAAGTTGTAAGTGAGGCATCAATAAGACCAAATTCTATTTTATAACACACAGTGACAGCGATTCGGCACGGCATAGATGTGCTCACCGCGTTCAGTTTCATTGGTGAAATTGGCCTTAAGTTTGCGTGCTTTTTTGATCTTTGTATTGAGATTTGTATTTGGGGCCGACCTTATCCCTATCCCACATTCTCTCATTCTTCGTCCCTGTACCAAAATCAGTAATAATTGTGGTTGTATAGTTTGTAGTATTTAGTTTTACGGTTCTAAGCAGGTTACAAGTTCCAAGACCCGCAACTTTAGATATTACATCGTGAAAACTTTACTTTGAGTTACCGAAATGTATTGTGTAATGTGTATACAGAATGTTCTATTATTACAATCTATGTTAGATTACACATAGCACAGATCCGACTTGTCTTGGTTTTGACAACCATAAGGTTACCTTTTTTTTTGTGTACCGTCACGAACACTAATAATATGTGTACATTTAGCAACTTTTAAGAGTGATTTGCTCCTACTGTGTTGATTGTAAGTTTATTTTGTTACGATCATAGTATGTTGAACGGTGGAGTTTCTTGCCCATTCTTCTCCATACGAAAACTACCTTTTGGAAGGGGCGACTAGAATCAATTCAATTTTTTTGTAAACTTTGACGTTCAAAAGTGCCTTACAGGGGCCTATTTGAAATAAATGCTTTGACTTTGACTTTGACTTTGTTGGAACCCACACTAATATGAAATAGGTGTCATCTCAAAGTTGTAGTCGTTATTCCATGAGGAAATCGCTTTTGTATTTTGGTAAGTAGATACATATTAACGCTCGTGACTGTACACCACTGCTAGTGTAGTCTTAGAATTTAATGCACCCTGAAAAACGTATTTCCACGTTTGCGTTACAATGCTTTTCAACTTTAATAATGGAAATAATAAACTTCATTACGAGTTTCATTTCTCGCCTTCACAGCCCTTTCTCCCCAAATTGAACTTTTTTGCTTAAAGATAACATTGTTCCCGTCTTTCCTCTAATTCTAAGCATATTGTGTAAAAATCTTGGACAAAATTATTTTTATTGTTCAATGTAAAATTGCGCGCTTTTGTTCGGAAAAAATATTTATTTTCTTAATTACTGGCAGGGATAATTAGGTGTTTTGTATTTTTTAATGCAGTCCGTATCGCGCAGGGCTTTGATGTGAAATGAATGATTTTTGGTTGGTATTAAAAGATTAAGCCGAGTTTTGGCCGCCCTTAATTTTATGTTACCTTTGACTGAGTAGAGATGTAACCGAGTGTAAAAAAATATCGATAAATTATACAATTTGGAATATTTTGTTTAACTTTTGTTTTGTTGAATTTTCTGTATTTTTAGGGTTCCGTACTCTCAAAAGGAACCCTCATGAACGCGTAGAGGTATCAAGTTGAAATTAATATCAAATACGTTTACGCTCCCTTAGAGCTCTAAAAATCAAGTTTCTAAGTCGACGCAATAAAAAAACGACTGTTTTGCAGTTGGAGAATTGACCGTGACGTATTCCGAGTTATGGGAGATATTTTTTTTAACTACAATATTAAGTTTGTTCTTGGAATTCATCCCAACTACGGAACCCTCCATTGTGCGTGGTCCAAGTCGCACTTGGCAGGTTTTTCTTTTGGAGAATGTAGTAAAACAACTTTACTACTTATTGCTAACTAAGGGGCATCCTTTCAACTATGTTCAGTGATTCGATTGTCTTTCAGTCATACTTATTGGTACATGTCTATAAAATAATGCAATATACTTATGTACAAATTACATTTGTTTATTCTTACTAAGTATAAATTTACTCTCATTAATGTATTGTAACGAAACAAAAAAATAAAAAAAATCACAATACTTACTCTTTTTGCATTATCTGTAATTTAATATCCAGATAAAAATATAATATCAATATATCGATGTTTGATACATCTCTAATTAAGGTCACCCTTTGTCGTCGACCTCTATTGCCAATCTATATTATTTTGTAAGTAAAAATATCTAAATTAGACCTTAAATTTTACTTGTTGAAGGCAGATTAATTAATTTGTTGGAATTCTACTTATAGCTGTTATTTTTTAGAAAAACCTTTATTTTTTTCAGAGACTTTTTTAAATTTGCGGTCACGAGAAACTTTTTATACTTATTTTAATTTAATGAATTGATACTTAATTGAGTAATAAAAAATGCTAACGTAGACACAACTTGGAACATTTAGTCGAAACTGCCGGTCGATTCTGTAAAAATATCACCGTGAAACTTAGGTGAAGTGAGCTGTCAATAGTGCTAATCCCTAGCATCCTGCCTGTCGATTTGTGACAGTGACAGTTCACTTCACGCTCACTTCACCTAAGTTTCACGTTGATATTTTTGCAGAATCGACCGACTAGTCTTTAGATTCAGAAAAAAACACCGAGAACTTTACCTCGTCAAATATACGTATATTGCTTAAAGCTCTTTGCTGCAGCATATCCTATTCGTGTTCAATTGGATTTAAATCTAGGGACTGCGCGGGCTAGTCCAGGGTTGCCACATTATGTTGCTGTAGCCACTGAATCACTCGAGCCTTACGTGAGCGGGCATCAGCATAAGATCTTGACCCATTTGCAAACGCTGTGCTCGGAGTACAGGTGCCAGCACCTCATCCGTCCGTCATTGGTCCGTGGATGGGTGAACATCTTTCCATACCGAGAGTCCTCCATGCCTCGGAAAGCACGTTAAACCGTTGGTCTCGGCTGTCATTCGTGGATCTTTGACAGTCATTTCGGATCGTCAGAAACCCGAAAGTCTGACAACCGGTCTTACCAAGCGGTAACGTTTTACCCAGTTTCTACGTTTTGGAGGTCAGATAGACAGTCGCTCCATGTAAAATACTGGTATACAAGTGCATCTAGTTAGACTGGAAGCCGACCCAACATAGTTGGGCAAAGTATAGGCATTTTTTTTAAATTACCATCCTTATTCCACAGCCTGCCTTCAAAGGATATAGCCCATCCACGTACCTACTGGTATATATCCCGTATTATCAGGCAACCACTGCAAACAGCAGCTTATGAGGACATATCAATCTGGGTTGTAATTAACTCGGTTATTCCGATAGTGTTCCGCCGTTCAATAATGCTGGAGGATACAAGGATCATGATCGATGCTTGGATAAGGCATGTGCTGGAGTTGGATTGCGACAGTGTGGGGTATTTAATGCAGGGGGATATTCTTAGCGTTGTGTTTTCACGAAGCCAATCTCAAACCAAAAAGAAAGGTTTCTGCAGAAACTGTTTTTCTCTTCGCAAACTTCGCTTTCTACAAAATCTGAAATGCTGTGACAGTTTAACAAACTGCCTTGATCAGAAAAAAATATTTTGTGTGTGACATTGCCACATGCGAACTACGCATCAAAAGACCAGATCTAACATCACACAAAATCCTGCATCGCGTAAGCAATTTACCACGCGATCAGCATATATATAACTTTCCGACGTCAATCATCGGGCAGTTGCCCGCCAAACACGACACCCCTCTGGTCGGAGGATTCTTCCTTTCCTATAGAGGATGAGTGAACTTTACACCCTGTTCTTCATACCTCTACACAGGCAGTAAAGATTCATCATCCGTAGTTGACATGATTCTACCATCTTCTATCGTCGCTTGGTACTCTTCAATAAGCATAGGAAGAAGAGAACCCAGAACTAAAATAAACACAATCCCGCTTGCCTCGCGCAGTGGGGTAATAAGGTTTGGCTTGATATATCAAGCCAAACCTTATTACCCGACTGATAAGTATTCACTGTGGTATACCACAGTGAATACTTATTCAATAACAGAAATGATAATGATGGGACCTAACGGCTGCTTACAGTACCTTTATGTCTCTTTTTATCCACAATACCTGGTCGACCGGGCTCTGCTCCGGTGAAAATAGAGAATTCTCATTTAATAGTTTAGGATGGTTCATACTAATTCCATGCTGCCATGATAGTAGGTACTTACTGATTCCATGCTGCCACGATAAAAGGTACGTACTAATTCCATGCTGCCATGATAAAAGGTACTTACTAATTACAGGCTGCCACGTCATTATTCTAAGATAGCCGTCTTGTTCTAAACTTTGGGCTTGACTTTGGACTTTGGGCTTTTGGCTTTGGGGTTCTAAGCTCTGCTCGAGTGAAATACGTAGAATTTTCCTAGATATGAGACGTAGCTAGATCGATTTTTCGACCCCGTAAACCCCTATATTGCAAATTTCATCGCAATCAGTAGAGCCGTTTTCGATAACGTGATTACAAATATTGATATAGACGCAAATATTTCTCGTTAATAGTATAGGATATAGGCCTTATAGGTACCTGATTGACTCAACTTCACAGCTTCGTTCGTAGAAAACAGACCCTGTTTGAGAAGATACACAAGAATGACACTGTGTCGATTTCAGCCTTTGCGGATATAACACCTTAACAAGGAATGTAAATGCAGATAGATCAAAAGGGTCATTGTCGTGCCAATAGGTGATAGCTTGGCAACCAGTCTCTTGGCAGATAGAACAAAGATTGTTGTATATGATAGCATTTGTTGCCAATCATTGGCATTAATACTTGATCCTGGACCTTCTTAATGAAATGTAAACGTGTCACATAATTTATTCATCCCTTAAAAGAGAAGAGAAGGAGAGCAGTGGTGGCCCAATGGTAACGGCCCCGACTTACCAGTGGGTTCGAACCGAGGCGCTTTACTTTGTGTAAATAATTTCATCACCACTGCTCTCAAAACGGTGAAGGAAAGCGGTATGTCCTAGAACCAAAATTTTTATATGTGACATCTACCAACCCGCACTGGGCCCGCGTGGTAGATTACAGCCCACTCCCTCTCGAAGAGAACAGGCCTGTGTCTCAGCAGTGGGAACATTATAGGCAGATTATGCTAAAGGCAATGAGCATTATTTATAGTTGAAAAATTCTGCCTTATTGAATTTATTTTCCTTGCACAGGTATTAGGAGAACTTGCCTTATTTATTGTAGTAGTTAATAATAAATTCAAGTACTTAAAGATCCATTTTCAGGAGTGGAAGCTTTCAGACTGAGCATCAAAATTAATATAGCTCAACTTGCCAAACCCCCATATTGTTTAGGAAGAAAGCCACATCCTAATTATTATGCTATAAAACATAGTTAATTAGAATCTGTTTGCGATGCCGTATCTATATTACATCAGGCGGCAAATTTAAAGGTTCGTTCAGTGCACACATTAGCGTTGCCCGTAATATCGGTCGGTCTACGTTAATTAGGAGTAAATTTAATTATGTGTTTCGGCCCAAAATGGCCGCGAACTGGCCCTATAGAATTTTTGGACGTGATACGATTCCTTCCAAATATAATACCTTATGTAGAGGTGGAATTAATTGATGTTTTCCGGTAAAAAGACGGCGGAAATGAAAGGTAAAGGAAAAATACCGAGCAAGTATGAAATTGACTCACACGTTACGGGCTCTGTACCATAAGATAGAATCCTACCTAATATAATAAATGTGAAAGTGAGTTTGTTTTGATTGTTTGTTACGCTTTCACGCTAAAAGGCTGAACGGATTTGGATGAAACATGGGTAGACCATGACCTGGAGAAGGACATAGGCTACTTTTTATCCTGGATCGCAGAGCAGAGAAGTCGCGGGCAACAGCGAGTAGGAACATAAAAAGAAAACCTCAGGTTACTTATGGGTATCTGAGTCAGGGTCAGGTAAATAATAGGACGATTTGTCCGTGAAAAACAAAACAAATGGCAACCTATTATGACACAGTTACATAGATATAGCCTCGTAACAGCCAGGACGTTGTAGGATTTAAAATAGGGTCCCGTTGGCACACTTTCGGTATGGAACCCTTAGAACTGAGTGCTGATGAGCTAAATCCTTACTTAATATTAATATTACAAATGCGAAAGTCTGTCTGTTACCTTTTCACGCCTACGCCAAGGAACCGATCGTTATGAAATTTGATAGATAAAGATCCTGGAGAAGAACATAGGCTACTTTTCATCATGGTTATAGTTTTTAACAGCTACTTTGAATATAAGAAGCCGAATCCAAATGAAGGTAAAAATAAATAAAATAATAGTCCTCCAGGCCGAATTTCGGCTATGGCACCCAATCTCAGCGGAGACACACATGCACAAGTGTGTGCGCAGGCACAGGTGCACTCTCTCTTCCCTCACTCTCATAGTTCGGTGGGATCTGACAGACCGGAGAGAGATCAGGCGCAGGCGCAGGGCCAACTGCTTAACGTACTTTCCCAAGCACCGACGGGGGTATAACGCCACCAATTTCCAAACTCCTGACTACTAACAAATTCCTAATGGAAAAACCCAATTACATGTTGCCCAACCCGGGAATGGAACCCCACGCTTAGCAGTCGCGTTTGCGACCACGAGACCACAACGGGGCACTCGGATAAAAATAAGACTAGTCTGCTATACTCGAAATAATATATCCATCTATCCCCAAAAACACGGTATCTAGGAACATCAAAATAACGCAATGAAATAGCATTCATTATTTACATAGCGGTTATAATGAGATGCAGCGTTTTAACATATTAGTTGTGACACGCTAACGCGATAATTGCACAGCGATTTAGATAATGATCGTTATTGTAGAGTAATGATAGTGCTAATAATTGTGATTTATGGAGATAACGCGTGCTGGTGTGAACAGTTCATTTTTGTGGTTGTTCTTGATCGCTTTATTGATGTGAATAGTAGTGGCACAGTGGTAAGGGTCACGACTTTTGAGTGGTCGCGGGTTCGCAGCTAGGAATTGACTTTGTTTTGTATTTTGTGCAATTTATTTATAAATCAGAAGACATACGCCCATCCGCAATGGGCTCGTTGGATTACGGCACTCTTTTACGGAAGAGGCCTGAATCCGAGCAGTGGGAACATTACATTTTCATGCCATTATGAAGAGAAAAATAAGCCTCAATAATGGGTAGGTTGCGCGGAAGCTCAAATAGCATCCTAAACACATTTTTAGACAAAGTGCACAGTCCTTTTATAAGGCACTGGGTGTGTTGGGTCATGTCATTTGTTGTTGTTTTTAGTTTGTAAAAGTTTATTAACATAGTTTTTAAGTCATTATTACTAATTCTATATGGTTTATGGGTACTTGTATATGTACTGCGAATTAAATTATATTAGGTCTTTACCTATGAAATTGCCGTTCTGCAGTACTGGCCATTTCAAATCAAAATAATTTTTGTTTGGCTAAGAATTCTAATTTCCAATTTATTTTATTTAAAAAACATGGTTTTTTTTTTTCCAAAAGTAGTCATTTGTTTATTGATTAGTGTTACATTTTCATCGCATTTCAATCTTTTTCGTCATCATGGATACGTTAAAAATTCGAGTAATTATGGAATATGAGTACCGTCGTGGCAGCAACGCGGCACAAGCGGCAAGCAACATCAACGACGTTTACGGAGCTAACACTACAAACCAACGCACCACCTGTTATTGATTTGCTCGCTTCCGTTCTGGAAATTTCGACCTGAAAAATGAACCTCGCGGTCATCCGAAGACTTTGGTCGACAATGACGAATTAAAGGCGATTGTGGAAGCTGATGATACACAATCTACGGCTGAATTAGCAGCAGCTTTCGACGTTAGCGTCAAAAAAATATTGGTCCATTTGCATCAAATTGGCAAGGTAAAAAAGCTTGACAAATGGGTGCCCCACGAACTCAATGATTGCCAGCGCAAAGTACGCGTCGAGACGTGCCTTGCACTGCTCAACAGACACACAAATGAATGAATTTTGAACCGCATTGTTACCTGCGATGAAAAATGGATTCTGTTTGATAACCGCAAGCGCTCAGCAAGTTGGTTGGATCCTGGTTCAGCACCTAAACAATGCCCTAAACGAAAACTTACCCCTAGAAAAGTGATGGTCACTGTTTGGTGGTCTAGCGCCGGTGTGATTCATCAAAGCTTCTTATCAAACGGGGTGACCATTACTGCAGATGTGTACTGTGAAGAACTGAACACAATGATGGAGAAGCTGGCACATCTCCAACCAGCATTGGTCAATCGCTCGTCTCCGCTGCTACTGCACGACAACGCGCGACCTCATACTGCACAGCAGACGGTCTCCAAGTTGCAAGAACTTGGGTTGGAAGCTCTCCGTCATCCGCCCTACTCACCAGACCTTGCGCCTACAGACTACTACTTTTTCCAGAATTTGGATAACTTCTTGGCGGGAAAAAAATTCAATACCCGAGAGGCAGTACAAAATGCCTTTGAAGAATTTGTTGCCTCCCGTCCAGCTGATTTCTTTAAGAAGGGCATCAATAAACTGCCACTGCGTTGGCAAAGATGCATTGATTGCATGGGTGATTACTTCGATTAATACAAATAAAAAATACTTGAAAAAAATTCGTTTCAATTTTTTCATACAAAACGGCAATTTCATAGGTAAAGACCTATTATATTATATTATTATATTATATTACCGGATATGTGTTTGTGATAATGTTGTTGATGGTAACTGCCGTACTTTAGTGTATTGAAGCTCAAATGTTACTCACTTAACCCAAGTCTTCATAACATTAAGCCTCACGCGAACAAAGAATGTCTTGAATAATAATTATGTTTAATAGAGTCTGCAAAAAGTTCGAACATGTCAAGTGACTAATCCTAGGCGGTAAAAAGTTTAAGATGAGCGATGGTCAGTCATGTAAATGTAGGTAATTCTAATCATTAGTCATAATTTTTTGTGACAGCAGCCTGAATCGTAGTCCTATACTCCATTTACTATAGCATTACACAAATAACGGCTAAATAACGACAGTTATTGTATAATATTATTGAAATTACTGCATTTTAGAGTTTAAAAAAAAAATGTAAATGTTAAATATATTACATTGCTTTGTATTTATCGTGAAATAACGGAGTTTAGTATACGTTTATATCGAAATATCGAAAGGGTGATAACCGTTATTTTTCTAATGTAATAAATGGAGTATATGAATGTAGTTTTTTTTTTTTAATTTACAGGTTGTGTTTTGAATTAACGTACAATTTAAACTGATACTGATGAACTCATTCAGCTAAGAGTTAAGTTCCCTGTATGTCATTTTACTAGATAAAAAAATATGCAAGTCCCCCACTCATGAACAGACAAATAGGTACTGATTTTACAAAAATATTAAAAAAATAGTTAATTTAAATTATAAATTGTATTTACATACATGACTTGGAGATCACCTTTTAAACAGGAATTGCTTTTGTTAGGAGAGTCCGCTTTTCCACTTAGCTATATCTCTGAATATAAACAATGTAAATATACAAAATTAAAAATAGTTAGTTTAGATTACAAAAAGAGCAAACTGTAAATGGACGAGCGTTATATATAGAAAAAGGGCAAAATATTGAAGTCAGCTATCCTTTTAATCCTATACATCTAAATTTTAACTCCTGCAACATATCTATTAATATCACGAGACTCGTGAGAGAGAGAGGAGTAAACCCAAACGCGATTAACAAAACATTAACACTTTATTTAAAAACAAAGTATACCATGCCCACTAAACACAGACCACTCAGCCATGTCAAAGTTCAAACACGCCTTCCATTAAAAAATTATGTACTTTTTTTTCAAACAACTGGCACATTACAGATGGACAGACACGCTAATTACAGGGCAACCCCACTCCCGTGAAATGCCGGACAACGGGCCCGTAATAGGTGCAATTACATCACAATTTACACGTCCCGCGCTCACGGACAGTCTCGCCTAATTTGATTTGATTGTCGCCCTATTTGCCGTTTATTTAAAATTTGAGTTATGTCACGCACTTTGATGGTCAGTTAAAAGCACACTAAATGCCATTTATTAGTTACTTGTGCAATGTTTTGTGTGCTAAATAAATTTAATTTTGTTCAGTGTTTTAGTAGCTGCAATTGGATTTAACAGCGCGTAAAAGCTCGTACAGACCAGCGCGACGCGACGCCGCGCCGCGACACGAACAATACAATTTTTAAGAAAATTTGACGGTATAACAATAGCCGGTGTCGCGTCGCGCTGTCGCGTCGCGCTGGTCTGCACGAGGCTTAATGTGTAATGGTAAATAGGTAGGCCTAAGTTCTGTAATCGAAATAATATAAAATAAGGACATTTCTCACCCACTGGTCAACACTTCACATGACCAGAAGGTTGGCTCGTTCTTTATCCAAAGAATTAGTATTGCCATTCAACGTGGCAATACTGCTGCCAGTCTTTTGGGCACTTTTCCGGATGACAGCGATGCAGACAAGTACTTCGACGCTTAGGTTTCTTTTGTTTTTGTATTTATTTGCATAGATAGTTAGTTAGTCATTTAATTTAGTACCTAGTGTAAAGTGTAGTACTTAGGTATACTAAATAAAAAAAATAAAAAATATTAATTAATTTTAACATTAGTACCTACCTAACTAAATAAAAAAATAATTATAATAAAATAAATAATATTGTCATATTTGTCATCTTTCAAAGTTTTGAAAGTAGGTAGATTACTGACTATCCACCTACCTTTTCGCAGTTTCAGACCGGCAGAAGCGAGCTTAGACAGCAGATTTAAAACTCCAAGCACTTAAAGCTTTGAAACCACAGTATAAAGAAGTAACAGTATTATATGTCGGCAGTGACCTTGAAATAATTACATATGACCACTCGCTAGATAAACCTTCCGCTTCAGTGCGTAACTGCCGCGCACTCGATACTGTTGCTGTTGCATATACACTGAGATTTCAAAGCGCGTCGTTTCGGCCGTTTTCTATGAACGTATAATACTGTTACTTATTTATACTGCGGTGGAACCATTCTTGAAAATCCTCATAGTTACAAAGAGTTTTGTGAACCAAGTAAAATAAGATATCCCACACGATTATCCGAAGTCACCCACGTAGGAACTTCAAAGAAAACCGTTCTCCGATCTATAGCTTTTATCAGATTTTTTTAAACATTTAATAGAGACCGAAACTGAGTCATATTTTCTACAACATTGATTCCATGAATGATATTTATAGTATCAATGTTTACCTCCATCGAACATTGAACTCTAATTTTAGAAATGTAAAGTAGATTATTGGATGGCTCGTTTTCAGTAGAGTAGTGTTATGTCGTTTTTGCGAAATACGGGAGGTTTATTTCAACAAAAATAATTTTATTCGCTGCGTTAATGCTGTTCGGTATTTACTGACAGTATTTGCGTACGGCTGTGCGGGATTCCAATCGCCACATATTGTACAAGCGGTTCAATTGTGAACTGTTTATTTATAAAAATAATGCAGGTACAATTTGTTAGGGTAAATTGAATTGTTCGTAATTATTTGGTTCAGGGATTTAGAATACATAAAGCTGTGACTGAAATCTACCTACCTAATTACAATAAGATTCCCAAAATGGTAACAGTTTACAAAATTGTGTAAGGTGTAAAATACGACTTAAGGATTTCGGCGTTTTTATGAAATAGTACCGTAGACCGAGCTCTGCTCGGGTGGAAATAGAGAATGCTCATTGAATAAGGATAGTTCATATTAAATCCGTGTCCATACTAATTTCATGCCGCCATGTTAGAAGGTACTTAGTAATTCTATACTGCCATGATAGTAGTTCCGTGTTGTGCCGGACGTAAAGAATAGTACCATCCCATTTCTTCCCGTGTGTGTCGTAAAAGGCGACTAAGGGGCTCACTAGAGAATGGGTAGCAGCGTTCTCTACGCATTGTAACGCTATACTGCGATCGCCAATCAGCCTGTCAAGCGTGGCGATTATGGCAACCCCCCCCCTCCCCCCCATTTGGGGGAAGCCTATGTCCAGCAGTGGACATCTTTCGGCTGAAATGATGATGATGATGTTGATGATGATGGTAGGTACTTACTAATTCCGTACTGCCATGATAGTACGTACTTACTAATTCCATGCTGCCATTTCATTATTCTAAGGTAACCATCTTGTTCTAAATGTTGAGCGACCGAGCTCTGCTTGGGTGAAAATACGGAGATAACGATTTTTCCTAGATATGAGACCTAGCTAGATCGACTTTTCACCCCCGTAAACCCGTATATTGCAACTTTCATCGAAATCGTGAGAGCCGTTTTCGAGAACGTGATTACAAATATATATATACAAATATTGCTCGTTTAATAGTATAGGATAATTAAATGATCACCGATCGAGATCAGTCAGTCTTCACCTTGTGACAATTCGTGTCGCTTCTAGATATTTTTCTGAATACCATCTTAAAAACAAACAGTAACAATTGATTCTGCTCCTTAACCTCAGATGAACTACAACAATAATAACAACATCGAGAGAATTTATTCAAGTATGTAAGTCAGTCACTTAAGGTACGGTAAGGCACTAAAAATACCGGCTCTGATAGATACCATCACACTATGAACTGTTTAACCTCTACCACGGCGAAGGTGGATGCAGTCACACCGTTGTGCATTATAGTATAAATAACAACCATAGACATAGAGAATGGACTGAGCGTTCCGTATTCAGTTGTGCAGTGAATGCAGACCGAGTACGAGAGGGTTAAAGCGAATTTACGGCCAGTAGTTGTCTTTTTATCAATACTACAGATATTGGCCGCACAGTTCACTTTGTCTCTCAGTCACTGTCTAGAAACAGTGGTCACTTTTGAGAGGCTCAGTCCAATTATCTAGGTTTATGATAACAACAGACGCAGGTTCGAGAAATGATACGGCTATATTTTTCTAAACGGATGTTAGCTGTTTTGTTTGACCATAGATTATATAGCGTACCGATTGCTAGGCGTGTACACCTGTATAACTTGATTCTTCGGCAAATTAAAACATCGACGTTTTATACGTAGACGTTTCTTACGACTGACAAAGAATTACAGTTTTGGGTTATGATTAAATTTACGGACGTTTAAAGTTCATCAATTTGCTTATCAATCAAGTCTGCCAGTTTTGCCTTTACATATGTAGTTTGTGGAGTTTCTTGCCGGCTTTTCTCCATAGGAAAGGACCAATTAGAACCGTGCACCTAGCTTCTGACGTTTCATAAGTGCCCATGCAGGTTTATGTGAAATAAAATATTTTGAATTGAATTGAGTTACCTATAGGGGTATTGTCATACAAGTTCTACAGAAATACAAAACTGAACCCCGTGTTACAGTACGGTGTAACACACAACCGCGTTCGTTATAACGAAACTGTACCCAATCGATCCGAGTAATGGCGTCTAATTGTTTGGCTCGGTATCGCTCGCATCGACACGTAGAGATGCTATCTTATAGATAACCGCTGACGAGCCAGCTAACCTGACGGTTTTCTTTGGTACAGTTAGTTTGGGAGTAAAAAGAAAGAATCGTCTTGAGTTAAAGGCCAGATAAGATACTCTTGGTAATTTGAGCGTTAGTATTTTAACTAGGTATATTTTTAGTGTAAATTTTTTTAAACAGTACGCTTAGCTGCTTTGGTCATGTTGGGAGGATGAATGAAAGGCGCCTCACAAAATGTATTTTAATCAATATTCTAGTTCGCTAGTTAGCCACATTTCTTATTTCCATACAGTAATATTGCCAAATTAATCAAAACAGCGAAATATTTGACATCTATTTGCGACGTTGCCTACTTTCAGAATAAACGCTCTTAATATTTTATAGTAAGAAGCGATTAGCGTGAAATAGTTTTTCTTCCAGGTATAATCTCGTATAAGTGTTTTATTATTGTAATTGGTTTTACTTGTTTATGTTTTTCTTAATTAATTATACTAACATAGTTTAAGTAATACTAACAAATTATGGGTAATGGACCTGAGTTAAGGATTAATAAATAAATAAACAAGTAAAACTATTAATGATAGGCAGAATCAATATCAAAACATTCAAATAAATTACTTAGGTCGTACTTTACCTCAACATACCCTCACTTAAGTAATTTAATTATAGCAAGAAAACTTGTTACCTCAGACTAAAAATAAAGTTTAAAAGTATAATTTGTACAAAGATATTTAATTAAAACTAATAACTAGCTATAAACTATAGCTTGGATAAAAAAACATAAACTGTATTTCGAATACTGTTTAATTACTAAAGAAACTGTTAAGGGTATTAATACGCTGCGGATAATTTTATATTATTTTTTGCGAATAACGTGGGCGTCAAATTGAACTACTGGTGTTCAAGAACTTTTACTATAATTCAATTTCCTATGTTCTTTTCTTCAGTATTATTATTTTTGAATTTTTATCTATGATAAACGAGCAATATTTATATATATATTTGTAATCACGTTCTGGAAAACGGCTCTAACGCTTTCGATGAAAGTTGCACTATAGGGGTTTACGGGTGCGTAAAATCGATCTGGCTAGGTCTCTTATCTGGGAAAATTCATTTTCTCCGTATTTTGACCCGAGCAGAGGTCAGTCGCCCAAACTTTAGAACTAGATGTCTCAAGAATGTCATTACTTGGCAGCATGGAATTAGTAAGTACCTACTATCATCGCGGCATGGAATTAGTAAGTACTTACTACCATGGCAGCATGAATCTAGTATGAACTATCCTGTACTATTAAATGAGCATTCTCTATTTTGACCAGCTTGGTCGCCCAGGTACTAGAAATAAAGCGAAGTACTTATTTGCATGTTTCTTGTGTGGAAGAGCAACTAAAACAATAATCGCAAAACGAAAAAGTTAAGTAACTTTTAAATACAATGCTTTCCCGCAAAGGATAGGCACATGGTATCCCCTTTTTTTTTTTTTTTTTTTTTGAGGATGGGAAAACATCAAATAACTTCTCTCTCTGAGGGCGTGTCAGACTTTTACTGACTAAAACCCACCCGTGTTCCTTCCGTTGCCTGTGTGCCGAGGTCGCGATATCCCTTTCAGACAAACCCGCGACCCCGGCAGGCATTGGCCCTTCCGGACCCCGTCACTTGGTGCTGACATCTCTTTGAGGCGCGCGTGGAACACAACGCGCCGTCGACCCGGGCCTGGTCCCTATCGGACGGCGAGCTACCCATTGCTCACCGTCCGCAAGCCCGCGCCTACGGTGGCCGGAAGTCGGCTCTCGACTCCCGACGCCCGGGGCGTCTCCTGCGGCGACTAGGGGCGCGAGGGGGCGCATTTTGCCTCTCCCTCGCGCGCTCCGCCTCCTCCTTCGCGAGCATTACTGCTTCGCAGAAGGAGGTGACGGCCTCCCATGCACTCTCGCTCCGGACCATGGCCTGAACCAGGGCCGGACGCGAGAGATCGCCGCCGCCGATCGCCTCCGTGAGGACACGGCGGTGCTCCGCCCAAGCTGGGCAGACCTCCACCGTATGCTCCACCGTGTCCTCCGGGCGATCCACACAGTGGTGACACCCGGGCGTTTCCTCCCGCTTTATTCTGAACAGGAACCTCCCGAAACAACCATGTCCGGTGAGGACCTGTGTCAGGCGGAAGGTGAGGACGCCGTGGCGCCTCTCTAGCCACTCCTCAAAGAGGGGACTTATCGCCACAATTGTGGCGTGCCCAGCGCTGGGTTGCGACAATCGCACTCTCCATGCCGCCATGAGATCCCGCCGGAGCTCTGTCCGCTGTGCCGCGATTTCTCGCGGCAGCGGAGTTACGCCCCGGCGTTTCGCCTCCTCGCGCAACTCCCACATGTGCGCGAGGACTTTTGCCTCCAGATCCCATGGCGGTAGTCCGGCAAGGAGGCTCGCCGCCTCACGGGAGACCGTGCGGTATCCTCGTACCAGCCTGATGGCCATGACCCTTTGGGACGCGTTCAACCGCTGGGCTGGTCGCAGCCTTAATGAACGCGCCCACACCGGTGCCCCGTAAAGGGCCATGGACCGCACGATCCCCGCGTAGAGCCTCCGGCAGGAGGCGTTTGGACCCCCTAGATTGGGCAGAAGCCGCTTCAAAGCAGCCCCTGCCCTCTGCAGTTTGGGAGCCAAACGTCGGAAGTGCTCCACGAAGTTCCACCGGCTGTCGAGGACGAGTCCCAGGTACTTCATCGTCGACTCGACACCGATGTGAACCCCTCCTGCCGTTATCCGGGAACCCGACAGTGGCGCGTTCCGAGGACCATAAAAACACATGGCCTCGGACTTGTGCAAGGCCACCTCGAGTCCCAATTGCCGGATCCTATCGACGATTGTCGCAACCCCGCGTGTCGCCAGTTCGGCCGCCGCCTCATGCGACCTCCCCTGCGCCAGGACCAGCGTGTCGTCAGCGTAGCAGACTACACTGACTCCGCTAGGGAGGTCGGCGCGCAGCACCCAGTCGTAGCCAATGTCCCACAGATGCGGCCCCAGGACCGATCCCTGTGGGACACCGCACGACATCTCTCGCCGGTTCCACTCTCCGTGGTGACCGGGGTAGATGACGGCCCTGTCCGTCAAATAGGCCTCGACCACTCGACAGAGGTAGGTCGGCATCCGGTGATACCGGAGTGCCTCCCTAATGCAACTCCAGGGCAGGGTGTTGAAGGCATTGGCGATGTCAAGAGACACCGCCAAGACGACCCCACCCTGGGCAACAGCATCCCCCGTCGTGAGGGCTCGAACGCGCATGATGGCATCCACCGTAGAGCGCCCCTTGCGGAAACCAAACTGGCTCTCCGCCAAATCCGGACCCACTCGCTCCAGCCGCCCGACAAGGCGGTCTGCAATAACTCTTTCAAAGAGCTTGCCCACCTCGTCGAGCAGCACGATGGGCCGGTAAGCGGACGGAGAGTCCGCCGGGCGCCCCGGCTTTTTGATGAGGACCAGTTTCCCCGTCTTCCAACGAAGTGGGAACTGGCCCCTTTCCAAACATGCGCTTAGGAGCCCCCTTAGTCGAGGCCCGAGAGCCTCCAAGGCCAGAACCCAGGCTTTTCCAGGTAAGCCGTCGGGTCCTGGGGCGGTATTTTTGGCGTTCAGCCTACGTACCGCCACTCTCAAATCTACCTCGGTCACCTCCGGAGTGTCGTCGTCGTCGTCACTAATGTGGTCCGCATTGGGCACCGCAGGAGGCGGAGCCATGGGCGGGGGAGTATGTTCCCCTCGCGAAGGGAACAGAGCGCTCACCACGTCCTCCACGAGCTGGGGCCGGAGACTCTGAGTCAGCGGGGGAGCCCATGGGCGGAGTTTATCTCTCACCCATTTGTATGGGCGTCCCCACGGATCTCTGTTCAGAGTCTCCAGCGACTCCTCGCGGGCCAGTCCTCTGGCCCGCTCGATCTCCGCTCGGAGGGCGGTCTTCGCCGCTCTGTACCCGTCGTACAGCTCCGCCTCAATGGCTTCCGTATCCGGAGGGTGGATACGGAGCCTGCGGTGCCTGGAGTACCGGTGGCGCGCAGCAACGCATGCCGCGCGTAAAGCGGTCAGCTCACGCGACCACCAGTACACCTGGCGCCGAGCACGTCCGGGCTGGACCCGGGGCATTGCCACGTCACATATCTCGGACATGGCCTCCCGGAACCACTCCGCCTCGACATTGATGTCGGCAGGCCTGTCCGGTGATGACACCCAGGCCTGCACGATCGAGGCTTCCAGGAGAAGCTCCCGGTCCAGCTGCTTCAGCGCCCACCGCGGACCACTCGGGGTCTGTCGGACCGACGCGCCCGAGGTCTGGGCGGAGACGTCAAACCGGATGTACCGGTGATCGGAGTAGGTCTCCACCCCCTCCATGACGCGCCAGTCAATGACACGCGGCGACAGAGCGGGGCTGGCGAACGAGATGTCCACCACTGATTCACCCCGCATCCGCACACACGTGGGGACAGAACCCCGGTTCAGGACGACCAGGCCTGTCTCCAGGGCCCAGTCCTCCACCATCCTGCCCCGTGTGTCCGTATACCGGGAACCCCAAGCCACGTTCTTGGCATTGAAGTCCCCGAGGACGACCACGGGGAGGGGATGGTACCCGACGACGACGACTCTCAGCTCCCCAAGGGAGTTGTGGAACTCGGCGAGAGTTCGGTTCGGGGAGAAGTACGCTCCCACCACGACAATCTCCCCGAACCGTGCTGCCACGCAACCCCGTCCCCTCTTGACGGCCTCGAGGGACGGGGTACCGGCGGCGGCCGACGATATGATGGTCACTGAGCCGCTCAGGTCCTCCACCCAGTCATCCCTGGGCGGGACAAAGTACGGCTCAGCGACCACGGCGATGTTAATCGACCACTGCGCCATGCTCTGGAGCAACAGATCCTGAGCTGCGGCGCAGTGGTTGATGTTCGCCTGGAGGAGGCGTAATGGGGCCACTATTGGCAGTCCATTCTAGCCTCCCCCCGAGCCCCTCGTGAGGGCCCCGCCACAGCGGCAACGGCGGCGGCGGCGACGACGGTGGGGGCGGCAGCGGCGGCAGCAGTAGCGGCGGCGGCTGTGGCAGTGACGGCAGTGGCGGAGGGCTTGCCCCTGGCTTTGGCTTTGGGGGGTTGGGCGCAGGCCTTGCTCCCAATCCGGTGCTCGGCCGGCTTGCCAGCCGCCGCACATACGGCGCAGTGCGGCGTGGCTTCACACGAGCCGGCCTTGTGACCGGGCTGACCGCAGCGATAGCAGTGATCGCTGCGGTCCACCTCCGAGGTGCATTTCGCTCCAACATGGTTACCCACAAGGCAGCGGAAGCACCTCAGAGGTTTGGGTTCCAGCAGTTTGACCTGCGCGGATACCCAGCCCACCAATAACCTTTGGCCCTCCCCGGCGATTTTCCTGGCCGCCGACACGGGGCAGCTCACCGTTACGGCTCGCATCCCTTTGAAGTCAGGACGGATGGTGCCTGCCCTAACCTGCTCAGCAGAGCACCCCCCAGTCCTGACGACAGCGGCCACCACCTGTGCCTCCACCACGGAGTCGTCGTGGCCGGAGATGCGCATGTCTACGCACTTGGTGGGCCTGGACACTCGGGCCTCATCCGCATTTAGGGACGCCCTAAGCTTTTCAGCCAGGGCGTCAGCGGCCGGGCCACTGGCCGCTCCGGGGACCTCCAGCATCCGGGCCCCTGTCGCTGTGACCCTGACCCGGATGCCCTGAGCAGCGCCGATCTCGTTGAGGTCCACCGCCGCCCCGACCTTGGAGAGCAAGTCGCGGTAGGACACGCCCTTCTTCTCCGCTTCCGGCTGTAGTGTAATCACTACAGCTGCGGACTTCGGGGCGCGGAGCCTAGCCGCGACACTCTGCTCCTTGCGCCGCTGCCGCCTCGCCTTCTTCTTGGCCGCCCTTTGCGCCTTGCCCGCCTTCTTCCTCTCCCCGGCTATTTGCCACTCGGCGTCAGACTGAGGAGAAGAAGCGGGTAGGGGCGGCCGTTTCGCCACCGAGGTAGGAGCTCCCACTGCCAGGGCCGGAGCCGGAGCCGGGGCCCCCATCGCCTTGGCCGGGGCCCTTGCTATCTGTGTAGCAGCCCCACGCCTGGTCTGCCCTGACGGGACTGGTTTGGCCGCAGCAGCTGCGGCGGCGGCATACGATGCCGCCTTTCGCTGGCCCGAGGCCGACTGGCTCGCCGCTAAAGGAGGGCGAAGGACCATGCCCTCCAGTACGGAAAACCGGCTGTTGAAGGCAGCCAGCTCCTTCCGCACCAGGGTCAAAACCCGGTCCTCCGCCAGCAAGGGCGGGCCCTGCCCTTGCACCACTCCACGCTGCAGAACAACGCGGGCGCTGGCTCCACGGAGCCCGGCCAGGTCTGCTCGGAGCTCCTTGTTCTCCTTTTGGAGAAGCTCCATGGCGGCTGTCAAGCGGGCGACCTCCGCCCGCATTTCTGACGTACCGTCCGACGGAGGCCCGACAAAGGCCTCCGCTGCCGCCATAATGGAGGCCGTGGCAGCGGATATGGCCTTGTCTTTTGAGGACTGGAGCCTCTTCAAAGCCACACCCCTAATTGCGGCCACTACGACCTCCGCAAACCCGGCCGCTCGCTCCGAATTGGAGCGCCCAGCAGCGACTGGCCCACCACCAGCAGGGTGGCGCCCCTCCATCGGCCGCTCCTGGTCCTGGACGGCCACTTCGGCGGCCTCGTCGGTGGCGGCTCCTCCCTTGGCACGGCGGGGTGTCGCAGCGACGCCGGCCTGTACCCTTGCGCTCCCTTGCGGGACGGCGACCCCCTCCGACTCCTCGGTCGAGGCCTCTGACGAGACCTCAGCGTCGCTCTCCCCGCCGATTCCTGAGGGGGTATCAGGCCGCTTGATGCGACCCCGATTGCCCCGCCCTGGTTTCGAGGTCACGGCGCCCGCGCGACCTCGGCCTCTCCTCACCGTCGGTACTTTAGCGAGCGGCAGGCTTTCCTCGCTCGAGGATAGCCCTGCCGATCCTGCGCGGTCCGACTTTTGGTCGCGAGTTTGGTCACGCGAGCGCTTCCTCCAGAACTTCGAACGCCCTCGTCCCGTGTCCTGGTCGGACTTGGTTTGATCCCCTGAGGGACAGGAGTCTCCTCGACTCTGGTTGCCGTCGCCGGCAAGTGGTTCCTCCGCCAGTAAACTCGGCACTTCATCATTTGTTTGTGTTTTTTTAAAAGTTTTATCCATTTTAATTCCCACGAGTACAAAATATTTCCAACCAACCAACCAAAAAAATAGTGGTTCGCACTAGTGACTAATTAAGCTACCCATTAGTCAAGCTATCAACCTCCCTCACGGTGCGCCGCCGCTTGAAGGTTTGGGGTGATTTTTTATAGAGGTTTTCTACCTCGCGGCCCGGGCGGTTAAGCCAAGACCCTCGACCCCCGTCAAATGCCAGAGACATGACCTTGACACTCTTCGGGGCTACGAGACCAACGGTGGCAGGGGAAAAGACTTCCTCCTGCCTGCCCGACGGCAGGGTTAGTGCACGTCGAGCCCGCTCCCACTCGAACGCTGCTCAACGTGTGCTCTCAACGAGTACACGTTAGAGCGCTCGGTCCTCCTGACAGGATATTGGCATACGGGCAACGAGACCCCTTAGGCACGCAATACCTAATGGGGAGACATTGCCCGCACCCCAGGGTGCACCGTCCCGGAGACTGGCCTTCCCCCCGGACGCATCCATAAGGGAACTCCAGCCCCCAGGCACACGGGGAGGTTTCCTGTCCAAGCACCCCACATGGTATCCCCTCAGAATATAATAAGTCTCAAGCAAAAAATGCATAACCTTTTCATTCTTCGTCTCATCATGAAATTCCAATAAACAATATGTAGATGAATGACTAATTAATGAATACACAATAGTTAAAAGCCAAATCCTTGTAATGTTAGACCTATACAATAAACCGACATTACCTTTTATTTATTTTTTTCATTTATCTCAAAAAAAATCCACATTAATAGACTCTCATTACGATACTTAACAGCAAACTCACGGATCGGGCAGGGTTTTTTTTACACGTTTTATAGTACGAAATGGTAAATAACAAGTAATCAGATAAGGATCATTCGACTGAGCCTTAACAAAAACGCATCCTTGCCACAGCCGCCCACTCGAGTTCAGCTACAAGACGCCTTATTAAGAATACAGCTCGACTAACAATACGCTAAGTAACCAATGGAATTTACATCAATAGATCTTTATCCAAATTATATAAAATGTTATTTTTTTATCATTATTTTAAACACAACATTTTCAAGTTTAAAAGTAAGTACATATAACAAGCACGTAATTGGAACATGAATATTGGACAATGAATCTATTATACCTCCTAGTAAGTAAAAATAATGAATCTACGCTACTCCAAGTAACTAAGTCAAGTCAAAGTCAAATCATTTATTTCAAATAAGTCCTTGTAAGGCACTTTTGAACGTCAAACTAGTCTGAAGTCGCCCTACCTTTTGATATTTAATTCCATAATGTAGACCGTACCTACTTTATAAGTAAGTCTTGGATATAGCTCACCAACGGACACTGCACTGTTCTTAAGATTTCAATAATAGTTTGATTATCCTTTTATTTATAAATATTGGAAGGTGTGTATTACTATTATTGCGTGGGATCACACGTCTCACGTAATATTAGTAAAACACAGCACAGCAGAGCAATGATAGCTTGGTGAAGGAAAACATCGTGAGGAAACCGTTCCTTACTCGACAGGAAAGAAAAAAAAAGAAAGATAAAAATTTATTTAGCACAGACTAAAGGGCACACAATATCCAGCGAGTTATCCATAACCAGCGCTGGTTCTCTGTCTCGCATAGGGTCGCAGCATTATGCTGAGCGATGGCCGTTTTGCGTGGATGTGACGCATATTTCCCCCAAATTGTTTATTTCCGTGTTTTGTTCTTTCCTTGCGTCATGTGTACCGCAAATATACGTATTTTCTTTCTTTCTAGTATTTTATACAAGATAAAAAAAAAAGCTTCCAGTATAACCGGGTGCAGCTGAATACCAGTATTTTACATGGAGCGACTGCCTATCTGACCATCACAACCCAGTTACTGGGTAAAGCTTTGTGCAGACCAGCGCGACTTGTCGCGCGACGCGACACCGATTATTGTTATACCGTCAAGTTTTCTTAGAAATTGTATTGTCTGAGTCGCGTCGCGGCGTCGCGTCGCACTGGTCTGCACGAAGCTTTATACGATACCCCTTGGTAAGACTGCTTGTCAGACTTTCGGGCTTCTGACGACCTGTAACGATTGTCAAAGATCCACGAATGACAGCCGGGACTAACCTCTTATCGTGCTTTCTGAGGCACGGAGGAGTCACGGTATTTAAAGAAATGAAATGAAATGAAATGAAATGAAATGAAATGAAATGAAATGAAATTGTTTATTCTGTAAATAGGATATCGGAATCACTTTTACACGTCATATAAAGAAATATTAAAAATAAGCTAGATGAGGTCGGTGTTTCCTATCTGACTACTCTGAGAAGAAAGGCCGAAACAAACTCAGAGGTCATAGTCTCTTTTAAAGTCCAGACATAATCTTGGTCAAGTCATATGAAGACCATGTGGATTAGTGTCTGAAATGGTCTTTTGAGGAAAGAACCACACAGATTTGAGTGGACCTATCCAGTCAGTGCAAGCATTTGTCAGTAATCGTGGAGCTCAACTCAAAACTGAAGGAGCTCAACTCGACGAACAATACCAAAGAAAGGATATTTGTCTAGGCCGCATCAACTACTCAAACTGCCAGACCATCATTAAAACTAACTGAGAAAGAAAAAATAAATGAAAGAGAAAAAATAAAAATAAAATATCCACATAGTCCTCACATTCACAATAATTAAAAAATATAATACTTAACAAAGTAATCATGTGCAGTTTGAATATAATTTTCAACAATGTCAATATGTATATAAAACTGGTTTATTGTGATGAATAATCAAAATGTCAAGTTTTATGGTTTTCACAAGGCTTAGCAGAGCGAGCAGCTCAATCCCAAGCTTTTTTATCTTCTAAATAATCTGAAATTTTATAGTACCCTTTTTTACAAAGTTTGGTTTTAATACAGTTTTTAAATCGTTTAATGGGTAAGTTTCGAACGTCAATGGGAAGTTTGTTGTAAAAGCGTAGAAAGATATAAAGCGTATAAAGATAGTCACCCATCCACGGACCAACCTCAGCAAGCGTAGCTTAACCTGCTGGATCGATCCGTTTGGCTGTTGTTACTTAGCCACGAGCTCCTCATAAAAAAAAAAGTGTAAAGTGCGATGTAATAAATTAGCAGGGGAGTGCGCTGACGGCTGCGTCAAAAAGGCCCAGTTCAGCAAAAATGTCAGACAACTAAGTAGTGACTGACGTTGGTTTTCAACTAGACCAACAGTAACAAGCTGATGTTATTAAACACAGCACCAAGTCAACTTGTAATATCAGAAACCGAAGACCTCTGTCCAACCCGTTTTTAAATGAACCGCAAGCATACGTACTAATTCCACTCGCATCATTTAGCATTGTTTTGTAAGTGCGCGGCCAACGTTTGTAATTCTTTTGTTCTAACGAGACGTGAAATGCCCATTCAATGTTAAACGGCCAACTTCTGGGTCACTGCGTTTGGTACCGCACTTATAAATGAGTAAATAACTCACACATATACAAAACACACACACACAAACACATACTCACACACATGAAAATGTGCCAGAAACAAAAGGAGTAGGTATTTAAGGAACGTGGCTAGGGAATGTAATATTCTTAAGTTTCTGCGTACCTCCTTGAAAATTACTAGTAGGTTCAATTTGGCTTTATTTTCGATCTGTGGGGTAATAACCCCACAGAACGAAAATAAAGACACCCAGTAGAAACAGTTTGACAGTTCAATAACATTCATTGCGTTATTTACGTTGCTGAGTTAACAAATGTTTCGAACATATGAAGCAATGGATTAGCTTCCTTCAAAATCATTCAAATAAACTATTGTACAATAAAATACAATAGACTAAATACTAAATATACGTCATCTATTGTATTTTATCATGGATTTCCGTAAATTCACGCCTGAATCAATTAACTATCTGATTGTACAATAGTTTATTTTCAGAAGATTTGCTTCATATGTTCCTTTTTTTTTTATCAGCATAATGTATTGTTTATCAAGTTGGCTTACTACGCCAACTTGCCTTGTTAAAGCCATTTGAAACACGGTCAATTTAAGTTGTTACTGACTGTACCAAAAATCCTGTGCAATACATAGCTTGTTTAATCATTTTGTAGGTAAGTACAGCTTCATTTTTATTTAAATAAAAGCTTCATTGCCATAGATAAATACACAGCGAACAGAAACATTCCAAATAAATCTCCTACAAACAAAATAACTCGCCTAAACCCGTCCATTTTATAAAATTTAATGCCAAAAAAAAGCGAACGACCATAAATACATTTCCAGCACAACTGTGTCACACTAGTTGCTTTACAAACAAAATTAAATCATGTTAGCATACCATATAAAGCGCCACTAAATATGTAAACACTATAAAAAGCACTGGGGACATTCCACCCAGAACATTTTTTCCAACAATTTTACGCAACGCCATTAGTGACAAACTGACAAATGGTGCAGCCGAAGTAAGGGTCTATTGTTAAAAAATCAGATAAGGAAAGCTTAGACCGATGGCCCAAGCACGAATATTCGTTTAAGATATGCTTAAATGTTACAAACAATAAGGCTATAATGAATGGGGTATCAGCAGTTTGTAATCCTAAGTTAACGGATGATGCTGACAAAAAAATGGACTCGTTCAACTACGTAACTACCTACGAACTCAGACCAAATAAAAAACGAAGACATAGCGCTACGAACAATACAGTGAAGCATGCTAAAACTGCACCTTCGCTCTGTGCATACACGCTCACACGCACACATTTACAACTATTTACAATCAAACTACACCTCACTAAGTGCACACATGTTTACAAAACCGGCCTCACGTCACTGTTGACAGCGCTATGTCCTGGTTTTTTATTTGTTCTGAGCCATATTTTTGTAGGATTTCCGCCTTATATTCGTCATTGTTGCGGATTGATAAACGACATCCTCTATTGGCATGCCTATATTCTTTGGCGCTATTTTGTGTTTTTAATATGCTAGTCCGTGCCTCATAGATCCATCACTTCAAGTGTCCAGCGACAATTTTTTGCATACGTAATGAACAAAGATTCTCTTTCAAAGGTTTAGTCACCTGTTTATTACCCACAAAACAGAGAACAATCTAGCTAAACCCACAAATAATTTACAATTTACGTGAAAGTAATTAAAAAACGAACCTTTAGAAAGCTTTTTACCAAAAATCCGGTACCTACAAATGTTCCATTACTTCTTTTTCTCATATATTTAACGGAACCTTGTTAAAATGTTTCCTCCTAATTGCATTGGAAACTCATTAGAGCACCGTGAATTGCTGATTCAAAATTCTATTTTGTTTCTTTCACACTGCCTAAGTAGAACAGTTGGCTGAATGTGCTAAATGCTCACGATCTGTCTAAGAGAAAATTCCGATGACTGGTTCCAAAAGTACGGTACTGAGAATGTCTTGATAACTGTCTACTGTGACGCATTCATTACTATTCTACAAATGTGGAGGTTGAGTAATGGTGCCAAAGTTGATTTTGGTCACTTCACAGTGGAGGCAAATATTGTCATCAGGTCAATATCGATCGCCTTGTGGTCATGGGTAAAGCCATCTCAGGTGTTAGTCTCTTTAGGAATATTTTTGTTAGTGAACGTTCAGCATTATTGACTCGTAAGATGTAAACATGAATTGAAGCTAAAACTGGGTTTGTTCTGATGTCTGTTTTGTTTCCTTGCATCTCGAATGAGATATTTAAAATACATGAAATGCTTACATACACATCCTTTATCTAAAACACAAACAAGGAACCTAAACAAGCCCAATAAATTCAAAATCATGACATCTCCTTTAAAAACTCGTTCTAAAAAACATTCCCAACGTTACGTACAAACATTAGGCCGCACTTTAAACGACATTACGACTAAATCAGAACAAGATAGTCCAACAATACGGTACCGGTAACAACTATTAATCAAAATGAGGGATCGTCTTAAACAAAAATAGGTGCATCCATTTATTCTCTATCGGCATTGGACGTGTGGGCTGCGCTACACATACAACGTAAGAGCGCGTTCAGACGCAAACAGTTATTAGCATAGTAGGAATATGTTAGTAATTAATGCGACTAGGTTAAAATGTTCTACTAAGGGTTTTAGCTGAATAATAATATAAAAAAGTAAAATTAAATGGCGAAATGTGGGTGTGCTATGGATACATCTCTGTCTAACCCTGGGATTAGAGGCGTGATTTTATGTGTTAAATCGCATTTATTTCGATTCTGTGAACGTTGATCAAAGGTTTCAACAGTGGGAAGAGAAATGATTATGCGTAGGTGATTATCACATAAATGAACGCGAGAATCCAATAGGGATGTTGAAAAAATTGCTAAGTATGATGACAATTTAATTGAAACTCTTATTCTATTTCTAGATCACACTTCACCGAGACTCTCAAGTACACACAATACATTATATGCATTATATTTATGTTCACTCAGTCAATGTTCTTCGACTGCAATCATTTTTGTCGTAAAATTCTGGCCATGTTTTTTTATCGTTTTAGTTATTGTTTCATATTTCAACGATTTTTATGGCAGTAGCTACGTCGAAAACTTTATTTAATTTGATTGTTTTTGTTTTCTCTTTCACATGAAATTGTTCTTTCTCTTATAAATGCACACTCTTTTTAAAAGGCAACTTAGCTGTTCTAAGCGTCTCATTCAAGGATTTCTTTCAGTCGTGATGTATGTTACCAGATAAGTTATCTAGGAAGCTATCTCGCTTTATAAACCGGAGCTGTGGGCTTTAGTACTTTTCTTTTAAATAGTTGCATGTATTCTTTGACCTCATGCGCAGTTGGTCAAACTGCGGTGACGTACCTACTGTTTAACTTATATAGGTATATTCTGCTGGACCTAGCAACAGACATACAATAGAATATTGAAACAGCAAATGTTTTACGTGATGGTCATCGTAGTAATTCCCTTTGAACTTGTATTTCTATAAGCATTAGCATTTAGTTTAATTTTTAGTAGGTAATATTTTCACGATGAAAAGTAGCTAAGTATTGACAATGTTACCTTAAATACAATCAATTCAGATTAAGTCAGATGAATTTTGAACCGTTTTGCACATCATTAATACTGCTTTAAACCTCTCCTAGAAAGTCTTGCGCGTTCAACGCTCTGATAAAAAAGATTTATCGTCCAGTGTCAAAGCCCCGACCTCTCGATAATGACTCATAGCCTTAATTAATTAATTATTAGAGAAATACGACACAAACTTAACACGATTACGAACAATTCCATGGAATGTGTAATAAACAATCCATGCTTATGCATTGACAGATAATAATTATAATAGTCAGTTGCGCCTGAACACGCCCTAATAGTCCCGAGATTCTTTTCATTATTAACTCCAAAAATAATTCTTCACTCCTGTAACCCATTTAACAACTCTAACTTGCCAGTAATAAGGGTCATTATCGCCATATTGATTGATGTATTTACGGTAAAGTTAATTTGGTATATATGCGTGTAAGTTATTAATAATATTTTCTCTTTGTTTGGAGCAGTTATCCTTGGCCGTCTTTTGTTCTTATGATCGATCCCTTGTAATTATTCGATTAGTTTTCAAGTTTCTTTGTAACAACTTTATTGTGATATGATCGGAGAGGCTTGATGTAATTTAAATGTTAAAAGCACAAGGAAGCAATAATCCAAGAGATTCAAAATCAAGGCATTTATTAAACGCCTTGAACAACACTTTTGATGATTTATTTTTATACTGCAACACGGGTTTATTTTAGCACTTGTGATATTACATCAGTTAATCGTCTCAAGAATAACGCCAAAATTACATTACCAAATTGGTGACATAAAATTAAAGGGCAACTTTTTCGTATAAATGCGCAGGCGCGCGGGCTGCGGGAACGCCTGGCGAGAGCGTCAGTCGCTCGCCCGAGTGAACCATGGAAAAAGCCGCCCTATAATGTTATGTCACTAATTTCGAAATGTAATTTTCGCTTTAGATAACAACTATGTTTTACAACTCTTGTGGAATAAGGATCCAAAGGATAACTCCTTTGAATCCTCATTATACGCGGGGTGACTAGAATTTCAAGTAGCTTCGCGCTGAGTTTTTTTTTTAACCACAACTGGGCATCTATCTCTTAGCCTGCATCTCACCTGATGGTAAGTGATAATCAGGCCGAAGGTGGAAGCAAGCTTCACCCGGAATCCTCAACCACAGAGGAACTGGCTGTCTTATCTCCAACTGTCGAAACATAACAATGCTGTTAACATTGTTGTTATGGCGATAGACTTAGATAAAATGCTGGTAGCTAGCCAGGCGGACTTAGAACAAGCCCTACCATCAACCAAACCGAGCAAAAAATTTTGCCCTCTCTGGGCATCGAACCCAGAACCTCTGGGTCTGAGACAGGTGGTGGTCTAACAACTAGACCACAGAGGTGGTTAGGTTAACGTGAAGTACTACTTAAAATAAGTTGCAAAAACTAAATTAGCAGTCCCATATTTTTTCCACATTAACGTGTCCTGTTTCAAAAGTTATCACCAAAAAAGAACGGCTAATTTAATTTCTCTCCGCTGACAGTTGCTCTCAAAAGTGCAGTGGTTCACTAATTTAATTTATCAGTCTCTCCCAAAATAGTTCGGAGACAAGATTCGCAAAATAACGACAACACGCGTCCATCACAAATTAAATAAACCAGAGCTTCAATCAGACGTTCTACAATTGAAATTGGGGGAAAATATGAGTCACATCCACGCAAAACGGCCATCGCTCAGCATAATGCTGCAACCCTATGCGAGACAAGGCCTCTAGCGCTCGTTTTCAGCGACAGCCGGCGTTGACGTGATGACGTCAAACGGTGCAGCATATAATGAAATAACAAAAACAGAAATAAAAAGCACAATACTTATAGTCCTTAATGTTTATATAAATATACTATTTAAAATGGCAACATTCTTTTTTACTTATACCGAACCTACAATCTTTAGTACCGCGTTTCTTGAGCGAGAAAATCATTGATAGTTAGTCGCTTCCTGATCGGTAGTGGAACAGGTACCTCAAGAAGGTTCGACTAGACATACGCCTCATCCATCTTATCAATCATCGTTTGTTTGGGGAGTTGGCGGGATCGAATATCCTACATGATATAGTAATAGTTACTAGAAATTTCATAGAACACAAGCGGGTGTATTGTATTCTGATATTTTAATTTATGTAAATGAAGAAACCGTATCGACATAGACCGAAGAATTGCCAAACTTAAGTGGCAATGGGCAGGGCATATTGCTCGCAGAACAGAATGGCCGATGGGGCAGAACAGAGTGGCCGATGGTAACCGAGTAGCTATCGGAAGACGTAGCGTTGGAAGGCCTCCCACAAAGTGAACCGATAACCTTGTGAAGGCCGCGGGAATCCACTGGATGCGGGAAGCACAGAACCGGTTGAAGTGGCGGTGTTTGGGGGAGGCCAATGTCCAGCAGTGGACGTCTTTCAGCTGACATGATGGTGATGATATGAAGAAATACCACAATAATACCAGCCAATTTCCCCGGTTTAGGGCAAAATCTCCTTCTCATGAGCACGAGCATTAATCAACATGAGTATTGGCGTTTTTAATTAAGCTTTTTCTCTCCACAATGATTTCTTTTTCCTTCAAATAGTAACATCCAAGAATAACTTATCACAAATAATGTTTTTCATTATATGTGTATTACATATTTAATATTTTTTTATATAGGTAATATTTTAGTTTGAGACGTCACGACGTCATCGCAGATCTGCTGGAAGAAATTTCTTACGAAATAAACAGTAGCTTTGTAATCAAGTTTTATGTCGTAACTTTATGTATTTTACTGTGTAATAAATAAATAATAAAAAAACATTGGGTCCATTTGCCCGATTCAAACCCGGAATCCTTGCGGGTCTGTTAACCTCTGAAACATCACCTACCTCAATATAACCATAATGTAGGTAGGTACTTCGTATTTGTATGCACACAAGTGCAACACACCTGCCATCACAGTCGTTAATAACAGTTAGGTCGTCTGTCCAGTAGCTGTGTTGTGTAACACGTTACAATACGTGATTCACATAATTTTGCTGTAGCTGTTCGTGCAACACAATAAGCGGCTAGGCGTTATGTAAAGAACTAGTTTAGACTGATGTGAGTTAAATTGTTTTGCTCGTATGGATAATCAAGTTTTTCAGCATTGTATAAAAAAATATACTTATAATGTCTTAATTCGATTAGGTATCTCAATCTCAAATCAAATAGCCGTCTCAGTGGTCTAGTAGTTAGACCACCTGTTTCACACCCAGAGGTCCCGGGGTTCGATTCTCAGTGGGGGCAAAAATTTCTGCTCAGTCTGGTTGGTGGTAGGGCTTGTTCTAAGTCCGCCTGGCTAGCTACACATCTTATCCAAGTCTGTCGCCATAACAACAATGATAACAGCATTATTGTGTTTCGACACTTGGAGGTAAGATAGCCAGTTCTTCTGTGGTTGAGGATTCCGGGTGAAGCTCGCTTCCACCTACGGCCTGATCATCACTTACCGTCAGGTGAGATGCAGGCCAAGAGCTTCCCAGTTGTGGATAAAAAAAAATTGCCTCTGCCCATAGATGACCCCCTTCCTTAGCCTAAAAGAAATTACAACCCAATTTCAATTATTTAGAAAAACATACATAACATCACGGCTGTAATCCCTGAAGAGTTAGGCAGAGGTGTAGGTACTATCGAAGAACTTCATATCTAAGCAGTTTGAAAACAAAATCCCGTGAACACGATGACCACATCTGTTACCGCGCCGGTTCTATAGCCACCGAGCGCTGCAAGCAGAAATAGTCCTTACGGTGTATAGATATGAACTTCTTCGATGGTACATATAGTACTGTTTACTGTACACCCACATTTCGCCCGTTATGTTTAAGTCCCATGTAATAGGGGGCGAGTCTATTGAGATCAACCGGGCACATTCCAGACTTCATTCCAGATTCTAGATGGAAAAACCCAATAACACTTTGCCCGATCCGGGAATCGATCCCGGATCGCATGCTCAGCAGTAGCGCTTGCGACCACTAGACCAACGAGGCAGTCAGTATTTAGAAAAAGGCTTTTATTATTCAATATTTATGACAAAATCTTGAGTTTCAACTTCTGCCGCAGTTTATTATTTCAAACCAATCATACAAACAAGAGTTTTTTTAAAGAAAATACATTCACAATTTTTTCCGCATATATCCAATTGGCACTAGCAGGCCAATTCTCGTACTAAAAAAACGTTCACATTCAAGTCGCAATCTGTCAAACTTGTCAAAAATGTAAGTTGATTGTATTTTTGACAGATTGCGAAAGAGATGCGAATGTGAAAGTTCTTAAAAATTACGGGAATTGCCGCTCTGGTATCATGTACCCAAGTGCCCTTCAAGTAAAAAACCAATCGTATTGATAGCTTTAAATCGGTAGGTAAACGGATAGTCGGGCCAATCTCTTGACTCGCAAAAAATCTGAGTACCTACCGTCCCGGAAATCCCAGGGCTTTAATTAGAAAAAAACGTGGTTGGAGTCCACGAGACCTATGCACCTTGGGGCCCATTCAAACTGACAGTGTAAAAATAGAAAGCTTCAAGTGGACGCCTCTTACACCGAAGCTGGTATTATTTTCACACCTTCATTTAATTCAGTTCTTTGTTCTGTGCGAAATGATTTCGAATTACTTACGTAACACTTAAAACAACGAACACCTGAGTATACCTGTTAGTTTTTACTGCAGTTTATAATACACAAATACCGGTTGTTATGTAATGAACTGCGCTAGCAGCAGAAGCTTCAAGCGAGTTATTGCAATATATTGTAACTTCTAGAAGAGGACTCAGCTGTTCTTCATATTTTGATCCTTCTCAAAAACGCAGTGATATTAGGCCGCCAAACTTTCTAGTGTTACGTTACTTTATTTCAGCAAATGTTACAGTTACAGTACGGTGTAATCCCCGCCAACATTGAGTGTGCTTCCTCTGACCGCTCTCGCGGTAACATCAAACGGGCCGCGGGTTCAAAGCGCGATCGCCCCCGGCTATCAAATGCGATTACATCGTTATATTCCTGTTATGCGACTGGGAATCATACTTCACGTTTTAATAATTGGTAGTGTTTTTTACTATTTTGAATTAAGGATAAGATCTAGCAAGGTGTAAAAGTCGTGACTGCCAGATTATAATAAAATGAAAAGAAAGATCTAACACTCAAATAATTAAAAAATAAAATTATACAACGCAATGCAAAACTTACATTAGCGCGTGGCATAACGTAAATCGAAAGTTGACCTACCTACTTCTACATAAAAAAACAATATTTTAATAACTTAGTTTTTTTTTTTTTATTCGGCACTTGGAACCCTCTTTATCCTTCAACGTTGCTAACAACTTACGTTAGGTATTTAAAAAAAAAACTAGAAATCGCATTCTCATATACATATCAAGCTATACATTTCCAGTTTATGCTGATCTCGCATTGTATAGGATTTCCATACAATGCGAGGTCAGCTTATACTGGAAATTTATTGCTTGATGTGTAGCCGTGTGTACCATCATCAAAAAAACATAAAATTAAACGAGATTTATTTATACCTAAACAGTGCTTTTCCCACATACGAATGCATCATGTAAAATTATAATACTGCTCCAGATTTTCACCCCACAGTTTGAAATCCCTGTATATTTGTACATGTACAAATTCTACGCAAAAACATGAAGACCCGGGAGGTACAACCACCTGTAAGTCCGTTCAAAATATGAATCAATCGGTGCAGCGTATCAATCATGTTATGCCCAACTTTGAGAGCTGTTGGTCCAGCGGTGGACAGTAATAGGCTGGATTTGATTGATTGAAAACAAATAATCTATTTTGATAGTTAAGCCGGGCAAAAAAAAAACGCCATTCTGCCTTGAGCAAGCGCGGTGATCAATGCTCATACCTTCTATGAGTGGGGCGTATTTATTGAAACAGTTATAAAAAAAATGTGAGCCGTCACTGGACGCCTGGCAGATGTGAAACATCGACATTATTTTGTAAAAGAAATATGCAGAAAAGAACACAGATTGTGATAGGAACTAAATATGTCATAATGATAAAATAAAATATTACGATTTTTTTTCCAGATAACGATGATTATTTATTGAATAAACATTTATTTTCATTAAATACAAAACATGCCGTGGCGACGCGTCGCCACGCCAGAAATCGGTTTTACGTGCGGCTATAGATGTTTCACATAAAAAATAGGTTTTTAAAACATGGAACAGATATCCCAAAACCAAAAAAACTGTTCCTGCCTGTTTGGCCTGTTCCACACGTTCCACAACCTACTACAACAGACCAAATTAAAACATTGCCGACATTGAACGTAACTGATGTATGGATATGTGTAACATAACAAGTTCTTCTCTATCTAGCTTATGGATGTTTACTTTGTTAGAAAGAGATACAAACGAAAATGACCAGGAACAGTTTGGAACAAGCTCTTTGAAAGAGATAGCATCTGTTCTCTGCCTGTCATTGTTGTTAACCTATTCGGATGCAAAGTTACTTTATTAGAAATCTTTTGCAATCAAAGAGTCTTTGGTTCCGATGTAACAGGCTTTTATTTTGGAACAGGATTTTGGAACTGTTATTTCCCTGGAACAGGTGAGACATATTTCTAATTTATCTGTTACAGACCACCTCTAATACCTCCTCTATATGAGTAGAGGCCTTTGCCAGCAGTGGGACGATGGCTTGTATTATTATTATTGGACACCACAGTCTGACCAATAAGAGTACTCCATAATACTTTCATGACACTGAAAGCTTATGAAAATGAGAATCTTAGAAAAGTAGAAAAAGCTGCATAAAATACAGCTGCTTTTTACAGTAACAAGCGGTTTCGCGTTGATTATTTTATGAGCACTTAACTAGGCGCTCATTATGTAGTAGTGTGCTGGTCTGGCAGATTGGCTCTTAAATCTTTATTTTTAAGTCATTCTTTAGGTCCTTGTTTTCTGAAAAAGTATCTGCATTTTTTCTAAAGTGAAATGTTGAGATTAAACAAAAGATCTATTTTCTTCTTCTTCTTTTCGTGTGGTTAGTGACTGACCTGGTGTCAGAGTTTTTTTAAAGCCGCCCGTGGGCCTCTGACTTGGCTTCACATGCCGCCGAGAAATTATATCTCAGGCACGCCGTCTTCACAATGTTTTCCTTAACCGTTTTTGAAGCAAGTGATAATTATACAATACGCTCATTAATCCGAAAAGTTGGAGGTGCCTTGGGCTTGAACTCGAGACCTATGACTTGGCAGTCCGACGGTCACACAACTAGGCTATCACTGCTGTTCTTGTGACGGGTCAATCATATTTTCGTAATAATACAAAAATCACGTATTTTAATCATTACCTTTTCTTTGTAAATATGTATAATATTACTAGCTGCCCGCCCCGGCTTCGCTCGAGTAGCACTAAGTACTTATCTACGGCGCACCTACCTGCCTACCCTACCCTACCGAGATAGGTATTCGATTTTTTCTCACCTTTTAAACGTTCCCTAGACCTCCAAGGACATTTCAAGACCAAGATAAGATAAATCCGTTCAGCTGTTCTCGAGTTTTAGCGAGACTAACGAACAGCAATTCATTTTTATATATATAGATAAACACTAATATTAACAGTATTAACACATAGCAAGATGTCTTTCAATATCAAAGAACTTTGGGAGGAAGTCTAGGAAGGTTTGAATCCTGAACTGTTCAGGATCAAACTTGGGTCGAGATCCGGGCCAATAAGTTTGCTAGCAGAAGTCATCGCTCTGTCACTAATGTACCACATTACATTGGCATAAGTTTTCGATGGAACGATTTTGACTATTTGTTATTACCACAGACGCAATCTTCATCAGTCTATGGCTAAATAATACACCATCATCCAAAATTATGCACGTTTTAAAACTCTGTTAGTGCATGTTTACACGTGCTGAATGGGCAAGTGAGTCAGTGCGGGGAAGCGCGGGGCTGGGCGTTCGGTCTAATAAACAGGGGTATAGAACAGGGTCCGAGTGACAGTCTCGCTCTTAAACTCATCCGAGCGCTCGTCCGAACAGTCGATGATGTGTTTACACGTACCGAGCACTCGGCAGAGAGCACTATCTCGCTCATAGTAGATAGATCAAGGCAATAGCTCTAAGCAAAACAAATGCTACACACATCTCTTTCCATATTACTTACACTGGGAAACTTAAAACAATAACTTTTGTTTTGTCAATACCAACTTCAGCGTAGAATCTCCTTAGATTTTCTGTTCCCAGTTTGTTCCAGTTCTGAAAAGAAAATACTAAGCTCATACGTTGTTTTGCGTTAGCGAGAGCTGCAGATGAAATAAAAATAAGGTTCTTAGGTGAAAAGCTTGAAAATATTTTGAAGTTTGAGCGGTTTAGCAATCTGGTAATGAAATGTCGGTCTAAAGAAAATAATTTATTTAGTAAGGCTGTGATGCCAGAATTGAAAATACGTAACCCGGGACTTTTAGTCTACATCTGACCAAGAGAATATTTTGTTGGAAACGTTTATCTAATGAGCTCCCGGCCTAACAATTACAATTTTAGCAGGAAAACATTTGCTCGGAAGACAATAGGGCGGGCCATCACGCCTTATCTACCAAAATCAAACCTATAGAGAACTAGTAGCGCCCCGCGATTTCACCCGCATAAGTCTCGATCCCGTGGGAATATCGGGATAAAAAGTATTCTATGTATTAATCCAGATTATAAACTATCTGTGTACCAAATTTCAAATTTCATCCAAATCCGTTCAGTAGTTTTTGCGTGAAAGAGTAACAAACATCCATCCATCCATCCATCCTCACAAACTTTCGCGTTTATAATATTAGTAGGAAGTAGGATAGTTGGATTTTAACTCGCTATCGCCTCTACAACATGTGACCACCATTCCTAAGACGCGCGTTGCATCTAAAACTTAAACACGGTACTGCACAAAAACTACGTACTCCTAAAGCGGGAACAAGTTTGGAGAACAGTGCAAGCTGATTTTACTGCTGTAACTAAGTATGTTTAGATTATTCTTCTCTTTATTTTTACTTCTTTCTTCTTGTAAAACAGTTCCCTAGGCGAAGGAACTGTAGTGATTAAGAATGAGTTCTGGAACTAAGAATTCTATGGTTTAATATAATTGCAGCTTTCTGTAAAGTTCAAAGAAAAGTCTCAGTCAGAGAAAATCGCTCGACTTTTCTATTAGACAAAGTTACATCTTTAAACTTTTCCACAGATTATCTTGTCTTCTGGGCAATATCAATTAACAATATTGGCTTTTACACACAAAAATAGAAGTAAACTAAGAGATTTTTAAGAAAGAGCTGGTCAGGGGAAAACCTACAAGACCAGGCATTGACAGAATATGTTGTTCCGAATGGGACCAGTCCATAAAACAATTTTCATGTGCTGCTAAACCTGGTAACCATCAGGACAGCCAGTCGGGGCTCGGATAACGGTATATTTTTTAAAACGGTAAACGATTTGTTTCGGTTACGTTCGCAACGTTATAAAAACGTTTTTGAAGAAGAACGAAATTTGAATCGTTCTCGATTAATAAAACGTTTTTAACCTTTTTTTTTCATGTTTGGGTTGATCGATAGGAAACTACGAATATTACGAATTTCACGGAATAAACCGGTTTTCGAAAACGTTCTCATTTCGTTTTCGTTCCGAACAAAATGTTGTACAAAGAACTATCAGAAACGTTTTAAAAACGTTATTTTAAATAACGTTACCGAGCCCTGCAGCCAGTTTGTCAACCCTGGAAAATACACAGGTTAAATTATTGGACAGGATGTCGACTGAGTAGGTACCTTAAGTTCGTTCAATAGACGTTTTCGTTTATTCCTTAAACGTATTAAAGGAGTTTCCTTTCCTTTTAATTGTATTAAACAAACAGCTTGGCAACTCCAAGTCTTCAACTTAATTATATACCGTTGTTATATAGTTATATCTTTACATTTTGCGTCCATAGATTGTTCGCAGATACGCGCGATAACAAAAGTGGGTCATCCCCTTTAGGCTGACTGTCCATTGGAGCGGAGAGGAGAGGAGCGGATCGGACCTGTGCCAATATTAACCAATAAAATTGCATAAAATCTCCGCTCCGCTGCAGTGGACAGGGATTTGCGAACTAGTTTAAAAATTCCTACAAAACCGGGAAGCGGAGCGAGGAAGCGGAGCGGGGAAGCGGAGCGGAGAAGCAGAACGTGGAACTGATCTTCCCGTTCAAATTACTCGTCGTGTGAACTCGGAGTAACTCCGCACAGTCCGCAACCCCGCTCCGCCCTACCTCGCTCCGCATTAATGGACAGACACAGTCCGCAACTCCGCTCCGCATTACTCCCTCGCTCCGCTCCGCTGCCTCGCTCCGCGTCAATGCACAGGCAGCCTTGGTCCGCGTTGCAATTCCTAAGTACGAAAACAAGTTAAACGATAATTTTAATGACTTTTAGTTTGTTAGTTCAACATCGGAAAGTTTATTACAACTTATGTTCTTTTTGGGATTTGTCGGAATAATGGGACGAAAGATGCATATCTTGTGTCGACTCTTGTAAATGAATTAAGTTCAAAGAAATCTAGAATACTTCAATTTGACCCATATATTGTTATTTGGAATCATCATCTGCCTAGCCTTTTCTAAACTATGTTGGGGTTGGCTTCCAGTCTTACCGGATGCAGCTGAATACCGGTATTTAACATGGAGTGACTGCCTATCTAACTACCACAACCCAAGATCGTTAATTGACTCAGGCGTGACTTCACGGAAATCCATTACAAAATACAATAGACCACGTATATTATATTTAGTAATCCTAATCCGTTTAGTTATTCTTAAAGAAATCGACATGTGTTTTACCTTTCAACGAGGCATCCTCAAGATGACGCTTGACTTGTTGCGAACCCGGACACGACGTGTTGCTACTTGAAGCGCCGAGCGCAGTGTGACCAATGTGTGGTGCGCTCGGCGCTTGACGTAGCAACATGTCTTGTAATACGATACCGCTTGGTAAGATTGGTTGTCAGACTTTCGGGCTTCTGACGACCCGTAAGACTGTCAAAGATCCACGAATGACAGCCGGAACCAACAGCTTAACGTGCTTTCAGAGGCACGGAGGAGTCATGGTATGTAAAGATGGTTACCCATCCACGGACCAACGGCAACAAGCGTAGCTTAAAATCTAAATCAAAAGTCATTAAAATTTATTCAAACTAGGCTGATAATCAGCACTTTTCATACGTCAAAATTACGTAAGAGAGTCCCCCAACACGCCCGCCCTTCACCACTTTAGCTGAGAAGAAGAAGTGGCGCAACAAACTCCCCAGCAGTAGGTACACACTTATGCTGATCTAACATTGGGTATGATTTCCGTACAATGCGAGGTCGGCTTATACTGGAAATGTATACCTTGATGTGTAGCCGTATGTACAGCTGTCTGTTCAATTTGAAAAAAGTTGATTCTATATAATAGCACTTAATCTGATCGATCGACCCGTGCGGCCGTTATTAGTTAGCCACAAGCCCCTCTTTGTTATTTAGAATGCAGTGCTAAATTCAAAGCAGTATCACCCTGGTGCTGAGGGAAATAGTTACGTTACTGCGGAAAACTATATGCATGTAGGTACTTACTTTTCCTGACTGAACATTCGTATTGACTTCAGCATGGCCGGTCATATCGTAAAATATCAAAAAGTTGGAAAGAATAGGAATGATGACTAAAAAATTTTTTTAGTCGTCTTTGAGATTATTAAAAAGTATTGACACGAATTTTTTCATGTTTTTTTTTTTAAGAAATATATGTGGCGAACGAAAATTTTGTAATTCTGACTGACAGTTTGTAATGTTTAAAAATAAGAATTATGTTTGGTTTTTGTGTTATTTTTTGCTCTGTTAGTTTATAGCGGATTTAGTTTATAATTCAATAACTTGCCTACTGCTAAAATATGGCTGAACCTTTCCCTAAATCACCATGAATTGTACCCATATTTTCAAAATAAACTATCTTTATCTCGTATAATTGCAATGAAGTAGATTTTCCTTCCTATCACTTTTCCTGGGAGAAGAAAAATTGCTATAAGAATGATGACAAAAGGGTGGTCAGCAGCATCTTAGTGCTCCTAGCTCAAAACAGAATCTTCCACGTTCAGTGACGTTTATGCTTTGATGATTATGGTGACTAAAATGCTTCACAAACGATTGTCATAGAGTAAAACTATTGCACTGCCACGCCATAACAGTTTCGTCGATAGTCTGTGTAACACTAACTGTCAACGCGTGATTTAAGCTATGTATGTACAACTACAAATATTTGTTTAAAACAAATAGTGAAAACGGGCAGCCATCGGTTTAAATGATGTAAATACTTCAAAACGATATATTATATATTGTATATTATTTTCACTTTTTATTTTGTTTCACGAACTGTGTCCAAATAAAAATTATTCTTTCTTTCTTTCTTTCTAAAACCATTAATTTTGTTAGAGTTCTAGTTAAATTGATTTTAATTTAAACTATTTAATGCATTTACAATATTAGGGTAGTTCTGCAAAAAAAAAATACCAAAGACATTTATTATTTAACAGATTAGTAATAGATTCACACTATTTAAGAAATCTAAAATGTAACATACTAATGAAGTTTTGTTTTTGTTCACAGGTAACTTATGAGCACACCATTCCAGTTCGCGTGAGTACAAGACTTTTACATAGGAGCTTTATACCTACGTCAAACTAAAATGCATAACCATATAAAATTAAGTTTAAAATAGCCCAAATATTTAATCTAACCCCGTCGGTTTAAATTCTGTAACACAATCGCAAGTGTACTAGCCTCAAAACGATTTAAAGAGCTAAATTCAATAAAGTTCAATCGTAACCGCCGCGTATTGTATAAATAGAAGAATGTCACCCCTCGCTCTAGAACTTAGAAAGCATTTTCACAACAAAATTTAAAGTTCGAATTTTACGACCGACTATACAATCAACGTTGCGTCACGAACACATCGAGAATGTATAATAAAATCCGGTGAAGGAAATGAAATTTGATGTTGCATTTTCTTTATATTTTTCAAGGCAACATTTGCATGTGACGTCCGCCTCGCCCGGTGTTGTAAGCAAAAATGAATGCTAGCTAGTTGCCATGCGAAAAAAGAAACAAAAAAATATAATTAAATTAATTCTCTTTGCTAAATCGCAGCGTAAAGCTTAGCGTGTCTCTGTGTTGATATTTTAAATTTTAATGTGTTACAATGCTGGCTTACGATTTTATAATATTTTCATCGTTGTTGTACCTAACTGAAAACATGAAAAGGTCCTCAAGAATAGGAATACTACTTTACGCTTCTAAGGCTTATTTAAATCTGCAGCAGGAATGTCAATTTTCTGGTAGGTATATGATTGAGCAATGGTGGCCCAGTGGTAACGGTCCCAACTTATAAGTTGTAGGTCGTGGGTCCAAACCCAGACAAGCGCTTTACTTAGTGTAAATTAATCACCACACTGCTCTCAAAACGGTGAAGGAAAACATCGTGAGGAAACCTGCATGTCCTAGAACCAAAAATTCGAAAACATGTAACATCTACCAAACCGCACGGGGCTCGCGTGGTTGATTACAGCCCACTCCCTCTCGAAGAAAGGAGGCCTGTGTCCCAACAGTGGGAAAATAATAGGCTAATTATGTTCTATAGTTTTAAGAAGGGCAGCCCCTAAGCTAGATCTATTCTAGAAAACAGTTTATTAACTGGAATAAGACAACATAAATGTGGCATGTAATCAGCCATATATTTTACCCAAACTCTAATTTAAATAAAGTCCCTGCAATTACAATTATTTTATTTTATTTCAAGCTAACAATCTCCGTCCGTCTTCGAGTCTTCCACAGCGGCGTTGACAACATGTCTAAATTCATTTATTGTTATTTGGACTACTGCCAAATGAATTCATGAATGAATATAGTGCCCTTGTTCAACTCACAGACCGCAACAGTATAATTCTGTGTTAGTTTTTTTTAGTTAGTTCAATGATTCATTAATATAGAAGAGATTTGGGATCTCGCTATCAGATTGAAAACGAATTGGGTCTTGCCAAATCGAAAAATATTTAGTCCGGAAACCTATACTCCATAGGTTTAGATAGTTAAATAAAGGTAAACAAATCGTAAAAAAGCTTTTTGTAGATGACACTTTCTTGTTTAAAAATGCGATAAAACCAAATTAAGTTTATTTTAGATGTTTACAATAGTTTCGTTTTTATCATTTATTATTAAACTACTATTCGTAGATGTAACTGCTTGAGCACAATTTTTTAGTCAGATTTATTATAATAATATAACATTTTGTAATCTGTCTATTGTAAAGACACCAAACTCTAAACGTCAACGAATTATATCGTTGCTAAATTGAAGAGTTCAACTGTGACGTAGCATGACAACTGAAGTGATAAGTATTACATTTAATCGGTTACTTGACAGCTGTCTCGCCATGTTTTTTTTTTTTTGTTTTATTTAACTATCTAAACCTATGGAGTATAGTTTCATATGCTGTATAATATTTGTATACAAAACTTTGGACAATTTTTCTGTTCTATGGATCTTTATAGGATTAATAATAAAGTCGTGTTTCCACAAATATTCGTGAAGACTATGAGACGATTGATAATAGCATTAGAAGCATGAAGAAAACTTGTAAATACATAGTTGTTTAAGTACCTAATCATTTTTGCAACCACTTAACCTTTTTTTTAAACATGGGTTGGTATTTACACCTCTATTAATAAACAAGATTATATTAAAACGTTATACCTGGAGAAAAAAACCTCACAAAACTTTATTTACGTAACGCTCACGTTTTAAGATTTATTGAAGTAAATGTTGGTAGGTAACATTCACACGAAATCTGAATTTAATTTCACGAATCTGGTCGGAAATTACTTTTTTGGCTTCTGAGTAAATTATGATCCAGGTTTTATTTTCATACACATATAACTTACTTAACTGTGTATAAATAAGTTAAACATACAGGGTGGAAAGGACATTGACGCGAAAACTGTTACACATGATTACTATTGTTAAAAAAAAATTGTAGGTTATTAAAAAAATAAACAGAAAAAAAAAGAAAGATAGAAAAAGTATTTATTCTGCACAAACTAAACGCACATTACAAAATAAAAACAAAATACAAATTATCCATATAACATATCAAAAGCCTCGTATTCACACAGCTGTTTCATAGAAAAGTGCAATTCCTACGCGGTCAAAACGTATGGAACAGCAGATTTTTTTTAAAATAACCGACGAAAAATTTAGTTTCAGAATCATGTACTGAATCCATGGTATCAATTTTCGCGTCGATGTCCCTGCCACCCTGTACATAGGTACGATAAAGGTAAATTCGTAATTATTACCAAAGAGCTTCACTTCGGTCCGTTTACTTTTTAGTTTACCGAGACTTAGTTACACAACCTTACCACAATCGGGTAGCACTACACTATCCTATTTAACAATGTAAATACATTGAGTTTTAACTTTAGATTAACCCACAAATATTTCAGCCGAGGAACAGATATATACCTTCACCTAATTGTTGGTTTAGGACTGAAAAGCGTCCGATCGATAATTCTAATTAAATTCAACTCGGCTACGAACTATTGTCATCCCTAACGGAGTTGTAAGGAACCACGGGGGAATCGCCCTTCATTGCTCAGAATTAAGTTATTGTCAAGTTTATTGCACTAATGTGTGGGGTTAGGCCTGACGATGTGTGACGCGCGTTTCTGTAACGTTTTGCTATTGTTCTTTATCTGTGAGCTGATGAAATAAAGGATGCACGCGACACTGTAAAGGGTAATTAACGAATTTTGAATGTCAATTCACACTGGTGCCATCTTGTCTGAGCTGTTGATATTTTGTTAGACGACGGCCGGTATCAAAGTGTTGCTACGGTTGGCTACTCTCTTATTTGTTTAAATTACAAAAAAAAAAACTATTGTTTTTCTTCTGAAGGAAAAAAACTCATTTCTAAAAAATCTATTGCTTGATTTAATAAAAAAATAAAATAACTGTTAGCGATACTTTCTTACAAAGTGAGTAATGTGCGAAAGCTCTTCAAAGAAAAGATACCGCTCCAGCGAGCTGCAATGTGTTATGTTATGACTAACTACAATAAACTGACAAGTGTATGTCAATGAAGACTTTAAAAAATAAAGAAAAATTGTTGTTTTGCAACCTTTACTTTTATTTGAAATGTGAACAACATTCTGTACTAGATGCAATTTTTTAAAGAAGTAAATGAAGTTATTAATAATTTTATTGTGATATTTCACAAAAGGAATACGTCCATGTATTTATACGTCCATGTGCACTCCAAGATTTTTTCTGATTTACACTTTTTTTTTTTTTTGAGACTTAAAAAAAACAACTATAATAATTAGCCCGTATTGTCCCACTACAGGCTTTGCCCTGTAGTGGGCCTTCCTTTCAATAACTCAAATAAAATCTGAAAAATCTAAAAGTTACGAATTGGGCAACTTTATTTAATCAATTTCATGAAAATAATGATTTAATTTAAAACGTCATCAACCTATAGGTACTTCACAGAAACGTGGTTTTTACTGCAAACAATATGAAAAAGAAATTTCAAATCTCGAACTAAAACGAGCTCTTTCGTTATAATAATTATGTCATCTTTGGCGCCTAAAATAACGGTTCGGATCGATACGTCATTTGTATTGATCGTCCGCCACGGTCTAGTGTGCAGGGCAGTCCCTTTGTCAGCGACGATACGGCGCATTAGGCTACAAATTGTGATAAATACACTATACATTGTATCGTGACGTATATGATGTATCGTTCGCATTGTAACGTGCGATAGTTAGGGTGAACGCTGTTTGCGAAAATCATTCGATCGTATTTGATGGATTTTGAACTGAAAAACTAACGTCTTATTTTTGTGAGGCAGTCATGTGTGGGGAAAATAAAAATATGTTTTATTGAACCTTCCCATATTGGTAGTCATTATGGTCTTATTCATTAAATCCTTGAGTGAAACATAATATAAATATTTTACTTATCGTATCGCATAGTAGTGTTGGTGAAAGAAACATTACGTGAAACTCTTCACTTATTTGACTTCCAGTCTAACCGGAGGCAACTGAATACCAGTATTTTACAAGGAGCGACTGCCTATCTGACTTTCACAACTCAGTTACTGGATAACACGATACTCCTTGGCTGGTTGTCAGACTTTCGGGCTTCTGACGATCCGTAACAACTGCCAAGGATCTACAAATGACAGCCGGGACCAACGGCTTAACGTGCTTTCCGAGACCCGGAGGGGTCTTGGTATGTAAAGATGCTCACCCATCCACGGACCAACCGCAGCAAGTGTAGCTTAACCTGATCGGTCGTGCGGCTGTTCTTACTTAGCCACGAGCCCCCACACTCACTTCACTTATGGAAGTCTCGTAAATAGAGCTCTCAATACCTAGTCACGAGGACCATCTTCCTGAAATAATGCAGCATATTTTAAAAGCATAATAACTTTAACTAAAAATATCACGCCATATAATCGGTTACTTACTGCCTTGTTAGTACCGGCTAAGTGCTAGCAAGTTATTTTATTAATAGATGGACTGGTGCATTACGTGTGGGCAATAAATGTTTCGATGTCATTATTACTCGGCGATACTTACTTAGATGAAATAAGAGCAAAGCTGTGACTTGTGTTAAGTTCTAACGTTCAGCTAATGACAGAGATGATAAATAATAATTCCTGTGAATCGCAAGGACTCATAACTATCCAATATTGATTCATTTTTCTTGAGGAAAAAGTTGAAATAAATGATTACATGAAGCGGGATTTACATTATGGAACTAGTTCCGTGAAATATCGACTAGACGAAAGTCTTTGACCAGTGCGTGTTGCCAGTGATGAATGGCACAGAAACGTGGTCGCTCACAATAGACCTTATCAGAAGGCTAAAAATCACCCAAAGGGCAATGGAGAGGGCTATGCTTGGAGTTTCCCTACGTGATTGAATCAGAAATTAAGAGATCCGTAGGAGAACCAAGGTAACCGACATAGCACGAAGAATTGCCAAACTTAAGTCGCAATGGGCAGGGCACATTGCTCGTAGAACAGATGGCCGATGGGGCCGAAAGCTTCTGGAGTGGCGACCGCGTACCGGAAGACGAAGTGTTGGAAGGCCTCCCACAATATGGACCAATGACCTTGTGAAGGCCGCAGGAATCTGCTGGATGCGGGAAGCACAGAATCGTTCGAAGTGGAGGTGCTTGGGGGAGGCTTATGTTCAACAGTGGATGACTTTTGGCCGTGAAATATTAGCTTGACTGTTCGGTTTCAGGCTATAGCTAACTAACACCCAGTTTTTATAAAGTTAATAAATTCAACTAAAACGCTGTCATATCTCATGGATTAGTTGGCTGAAATAATTGTCATTATTTCTATTTTGTATAATAAGACACTTCCACCCGAATACTGAAACGCCACTCAAAACTTAAGCGTTACATAAAACTAGTTTCAACCAATCAAAAGGCTTGAAACGAGTCATAAGTAACGCTTAAGTTTTGAGTGGCGTTTCAGTATTCGGGTGTAAGAGTACTGCAGCGGTTGCCGAGGCGTTGTAGTGCGTCAGGGATGTTTACGGATAATAACATTGTTGGTTTTGCCGCCATTATTAGAAAAAGATGCGCATCCCTGATGTCACGTGTTCGCGGAAGCACCAACAGCATTCTCAATGTGTTCGCAGATCGGTGGGATTCCCCGATGTTGCGGAGGTGGATGCAGCTCCACGCTGAATTTTAATTTTATGTTAATCCGTGTCTGTACCTACTAACACTCGATGTTAAGTAAAATTGTTACTAACCCTATGGACTCTGTCCAAAATAAAAATATACTATTCTATATAGTACATTTATCTGCATAATGTAAATCCAGCTTAAGGATTATATTTTAATAAACTCCGATCACAATTCCTTTAATTCCTAAATATATACGTAGTAATTAAAATACATTTCCAAAATGCAATTCAAAATACGAGAAATAATATTTTATTATATAATCTATTTCAGACCTGTATAATTTTATTAAGAGAATAACAGATACTGTGTTTAGCTTGGGTATATTCACCCATATTGTTTTTAGCTAGTCACTATACTTTGATTTTTATTTGCTAGACTAAAATGACATTTAGTGTCGAAATAAAAATAACCTAGTAAATAATCTAGTTGAGTGACTCTCACCAAGGACCACTGAATCATTATCTGCAGGAGGACCTTCACTGTTGTCGTGTTATATCTGTAATATTAATTATTAATCGTGTTATTTAAAAAAAAAAGTTCGATCGCAGCTGTCATTTGGGTCTAGCAAATTAAAAATTAGAATTTATGTACCAAAATAGACAGAATTTTCTCTTTAATTTAGCGGCAAAATAGGTATGTTAACTGAGAAAAAAATATTTATACACGTATTTTTTGTTTTATATTATTAAAAGATTGTTTTAGATAAAAACGCATTAAAGTTGGGGAGTGGGGGCTCGCTACGTCACAAGCCTGTATAAAATCTACCGGGGAGAGACGTCATGCCAAATTTTAACTCAATGTATTGCCGTAATCGTTTGATTACGTAAAAAAAGAATTGTTTTAGTCCCTATCGCTTAGATTCTTATAACAGTGATCTTTAAACCGACTTATATAACTCCATTAGCACAGCTTGGAATGCTACAATTCCCCAGAGAAACAGGAATGACAATATAATATGTTCACCAGTTCCATAAACTTGATTCAATTAAAACCACGCGTGGGTACAATCGAGGCAGCCATTAGGATTACTCGTTGAGTGGAAAATACATTACCACTCCGTTTAATAGAATAAATAAACACTAAAAGGACATTCGCGCCTAATGATAAGAGATAATAATTACTGTGTTTTAGTTCAGTTTCTGGTTAGACTGAAACATACTAATATCAGAGATGGTCCAAGCTGTGTCTATCGCCTGCCTAACAAAATTCTCCATTCTTCAATTAATTGAAATCTCGTTCTTAAATTGTCTACCTTTTATTAGACTTTTATATTTTTGTGAAGATCTTTACTCTTAAGATGGCATTCTACCATACCTGTAAAAGAAAGCAGAGCGGTGAGCAAAGTAAGATTTAAACTTTTATCCAAAAAGATTGCTTCCATATTCAAAATGCTTCAAATTGATACAATGTTGCTTCCTCGCAAGCCAGCCATATACCGAAACCACTTCTGTTTCTATGATAATTAATTCAAAGCTGCTCTGCATTAACCGCCATCTAATAACATGATAGAGACATCTAGATACATGTAACTTTTAGGTATATTACAGCCAGCTTTTATCAATCAATCAATCTGCCTAGCCTTTTTCCGACTATGTTGAGGTCGTCTTCCAGTCTAACCGGATGCAGCTGAAAACTAGTAATTTACATGGACTGACCGCCTATCAGACGTCCACAACACAGTTACTGGATAACATGATACCTTGTAAGATTGGTGTCCGTGGATTGGTGGTCGTCTTTTATGAACGTCTAAATTTTAATAAAAGTTATAAAACGTTATTCATTTCATCAGTAATTTATATGATGTTTTTCTTTCGCCCACTCAAAATTTCATTCAAAATCATTCATTTTAATCGTAACATCTATTTTAAAAGATAAGTTTTCCATTTTAAATACTCAGCTACTAAATGAAAATATTTGTTTGCTTTTTAATCAAAACTTTAGTTTTTAACTATTGTATCAGCTGTTGTTTCTTTTTACTGGGTGCTTTGTTTAAGTAAAAAGTTGTTACTTTTTCATGCAAATTTCATGTAATACGCTGTATTTTTTTCTTTTACTTTATTTAATTACAAAGCAGAATTGAATTTAAATCGAAGTTATATCTGCGTTGATAAAATTATTATTTTAAAAAGAACCTTTTTTTTAATTTTGGAAAATTAAGTTTCATTCCTTTTGTATTAAAATTGAGATTGGTAAGTTTCTGATTGTACCTACTGATCTCTAAACTCAATAAAATGAATTCATTTTCTAAATTAAATTACTTAAGTACGCAACTTGTTAAAGTGGCCATAAATCATTTTTCACTGGCAATTTACTTATGATCTTCTTCCATCCGATCTAAAAACATTCGAACACAAATGGGGACTAACTTAATAATGAAATAAATCTTTATTTCAGACAATACAATGTGGAACATGTCCATATTATCACAGAGACTAAATATATGTTAAGTATATAATATAAATATTTTTTATAAGCAACATAATTTGCAAAGCTCAACCATTCTGAACGAGCTATGATTGATGCCCACACGTTTAATATTTACGGTCCGTTGAAACCTTCAGTTAAACAAACGAACAAATACTTCAACGTCTCTATACGAAGTGCACTTATTTTTTTGTTACGACAAGAATACGTCACGTTTTCATTAACATACGTTATGCATGCGTAATGCACAACCGAAATCCATCATCCATTTTGTCTTGAACCCGTCAGTCTCTCCTTTCATCGGTGCACTAAATAGTAGTAAAAAACTAAAAACCCTTGTTGACAGACAAGTCGATAAGGAGTGTAGCAGCCCACCAGAACAGCTCTAAGAAATGCATTAACTATTTTTAGGGTTCCTCAAATCTTAATGCTGATCTTGGAATTTAAAAAAGGTGAAATTTATCAGCACTCGTGATGTTTACTGGAAACGGGTCGGTTCTTGTAGGCAATCCGTCAGTAGCTCATTGAACAATTTTAGAAAGAGTTGAATGTCAAAAAAAATGTAATGTTATTTAATTAAATCTGTGGAAGATAAGTTATTAAACAGTTAAGTAGGAATAGGACCAGGTTAGGTACATACATCATTATTTTAAAAAGGCGTTTAAAAACAACTACACACAAGGAGATGGATCTGCTCCTGAAATTAGACACTGAATTCAAAAATGTTTTTATTAAAGGTTTTTACTTGTTAGCGGTCGAAAAATAATAAATCATAGTAATAATATATTGATACAGAACCCTAATATTTTCAATCCACATATATACTACATTTTTTGGTCCCAAGTTGCAGCTTATCTAAGAATTCTTAGAGCATGATACCATTCTTGTTAACCGCTCTACATATTTTTATGGTAGAAATAATCTCAAAATTCCGTTTAAAAACATTAACATTACAGGCATGCCAGGTAACCCATTAAAATATGTACAGCAATGCTTCATTAACAAAAAGAGATAAAAAAGTAAAAGTTAATTCGAGAACGAAAAAGAACAATAATATAATCGAATAAAAAACAATAACAACACTCATTCAACACCAAACAGGAAACACGAAAACGGAACGAGAGTATCGGAAACTCGAATAAACAAACTCAACTGGCCACTCAACTAACGCACAATGTTACTTAGCTCATATAAAAAAAAATAACAACAAACGCTCACTTCGAGTGCTATTCGCGTTATTATTAGCTGCAGTGCATATAAACAAGGTTACAGCTAAACGTCGCCTCCGGCCGTATCGATGCGTCGACGGGCCCTGCTTCGCCGCTTTTAAAAAGCTAACCCGTCCCGCAAGAAAAGGACGGGTGGCTAGCACGTGGGAAGTGAATTCCGAACGCACGCACCCCCTCCCGCTCCACCCCCCCGACCCCGCGCCCCTCGCTCCTTGCGCCGCGCACACCAGTCGCGCGCCGACCGCCGCATGGGCAACACGTACTATAAACTTACCCTAAGCCGAACCCGCCCCGACGTTGTGTTAACCGTAGTGGGAACGAATACGTTGTGATTTGTTTTGAGTGTGACGTCACTAGTGCAAGCTGTGAACGTAAACGCATAAAATTGGTGTTTTGAGTGCACTATGAGGTTGTTTACAACGTTATGAATGGTTTGGACCGCTGCTTCTTCGATCAACGTAAGTTTGTGTTTTGGTTATGTTTGGTTCTTGTTAATGCTGAATTGGGCGGAAATTCGTAAATTGCCTCGTTCGGGCTGCGGTTAGCGTTGGCTTTATTCGCGTGTAATGGGACGTGCGTTGCGGCATTTCAGCATTTTCAGCGGCTATGCGGTGACTTGGGTCACGTAATTTTATTATTAAAATATTCTAAATTCGTTTCATATATAAGATTCTCTTTCAATTTCTCGCGTGGGTAGAGAATTAGGTTTGCATAATGTAAACATTAAATTTAAACTTTGAGATTATAATAACTGGGCTTTCCAGTGAGTTGTTAATTAAATTTGAGATGAGTTTCGTTTATTATTTAGTTAAACTGCAAGTTCAAAGTAAGGATTACACGAGTTTTTGATGTTTTGGAAATTTCGTAATTTAATATTGCTGAAAGGGAAGTTCTAATTCAATTTAATAATCAAGAATATAAACAAACAAGTATTACCAGTTTGCTAAATGAAAATAAATATTGAAATATAACAAGTGAAAGATCCTACAATGGATTTGAGTGAAATATTGCAACCTGTGTAAAACAATCCATTGGAATGGTCGACATCGGCTTTGCTTGCCATATTAAAGAATAGAATAGAATAGAACAATCCATTGAATAATCATAAGTAGCTACTTAATGATAAAGAAAATCCCAAGAATTTGCCAAAGTCCGCAAATAACCTCAACGATGTGAACGTTTCTGAGTAAATCCTATTGAATTCTTGAAATGTCAGAAATTCTAAATAGTTGCGCCTAATTCAAAGAGTGATAGATAAAACGGTAGCATAGTCATTCTTATCGAAGATGAACTGGCAGTAACAGAACACAGTGCACTTAAACATTGAACCGAAAAGGACGAACTTTGAGAATATATTAAATCCAACAAGATAACTACTAACGACCGTTGAGTCAACAGCTTTATTTTGTTAAGATATAAGCACGAACACGAAGTACCAGTTAAATTGGTAATGATTTGTCCAATTAAGACGAAAGGGCAAACGATGGAACAAACAGGATGGCTTGTTGTGAAATCATTGGAAATGATTTGAGGAATGCTTGGACAGTAATTGATTTAATGAATGAATTGCTTGATGCACGACATAATGATGTTTATGGAGACTTATGAGAACACTTTTATCATGGTCAATTACTTTCAGATTGAACAGAAGCTAGATCATATTGACATTATTAAAAGTAAGTGAACTTACATTGCATTAATTGATTTGTTTGTTTATTTTCGTGGCTTTAATGGTAACACAATGAAGGTTTAAAAAAATACGATTTAAAAAAATCTATCAAATGGTAGCATAGCAAACGAAAAACCCCTAGCAAAGAGTGTTCCTCCAAATCGCTTAATGTTAAACATGTTCTTATGAACATATATGTTTATGTCAATGTTATCAGTAAAGTATATATAAACATAATTAAGCTGGTCAACAGTGCCAAGAAAGTTCAGTTTGCTTGAAATATAGGACGGAGGGATTCTTATATGTATTTTATTAACTTGTTAAATTTTTGTGTGATTTTAGTGTTGTTTGACTTAAAGAGAACCAAAAGGCCTCTACAGGGTAGTTTTTATCTTGAATTCAATTCTACTTTATTATCTTAATGTTTATGGCTATCAATAACTCGTTCATCATCTGCTTTAATAAAAGCTCAAAGTTAATAGGTTCAATGTATTAACGTTAATAAATCATCCAAAACTACAAAAAAATTAAGATATATTTCTCTTTTGGGCATTTTGAAATCGATAGCCAATAAAGAGCAAACAAATCACACTTATGTTACCCAAACACCTTCGTGTTAAACCAACATAAATCACCAAATAGTGCTGGCAAATAATAAAAAAGTAATATTTAAATAGTCCGACCGCACTGGACCACCCGCGCGATCCGTTCAACTTCATCCGCGGCACGAACGAACGTCCCCATTATACTATCAAAAGATAGTTGGACCCGCCCGTTTGTATTCAGTTTTTACGTAATTTACATCTCTTCTATTCTTATTCTTATTTTGTTTTCGTTTTGTGATCTCCACGGGACAGGTTTTTGTTCGAATGTGTCGCGTGTAAAACTGCATCATCATCCGGCTTTTGTTGTTTTCTTTCCTGTTTTAAATTGGATGCATCTTTATCGATTACATTGTTCGCTACCGGTGATTGGGTTTGTTTTTTTAGTTCGTTATTGTTATTGAGGATACGTTTTATCTTTATGGCTGTGTGATTCACTTGTTTCAGCATTTTGAATTTCTATGTTAATAATAGACAAAGTGTTTTCTCTAAAACTGTAACATGTTATTACATAATATTTTGATGTTGCAACTTCGATCTTAATTACCTGCGCAACCTCTTATGAGTTTACAACATCTTTAATATCATCCTCAGATATAAATGTCATAATATTGGTTTAATAGCTTCCATTACACAACGTTGATAACTTCGATCTACCTTCGTCAAATACATAAATGTAAATGTTGTTTGAGTATAAAAAGGGCTTAGTATCAAGTATAAATAAACAAGTCGACGCCGGGAACTTTACGACTAAATACAGTTTTCTCATCAAAGCAAATAATTAGGGCATTTAATATTTATTCAACAAATATAATTTTGCTCAACTAAAGCTTAGAACTTCATAATTATTTTTAAGTTTTTCAGTTGTCGTGTCAAAATTCGAGAAAACTAAATTAAACCTTGTTGAAACATCAAACCGTACTAAATAGCAGCCATGATAGCACAGAATTATACATTTTTCGACACACAACCGTATTCCCTCGGCATGTAAAACTTCGTACGTCGTACCTGAGCCGAATCTCAACCATTTCCCTTAAGTTTCCGGTTAATTTAACGCGGGGTCGTCGTATGCATCCAAACGACAGGCGAAGACAACACAGCCGGGACTCCCACGTGTGTTGTACAAACAACAAACTTCCCAGAAAACACAATGTCATCAGAAACAAAAACATTGCACCCTAATTGCCTGCTATTACCACAAAAGTTCTTCCCAATGATAATTACGGACGGTTCGTGGGCCCAATACTGTGTATTTAGTGCATCGTAATCATTGCCTATGGTATAGAAAGGGCTTATTATAGTCCCATTGGTCTAGGAAACCATTATAACTTGAAGATACCCTGTTTTGTCTATTTTTAAACTAGTTATTATTTTACTTATTGACCTACAACTCAGTTAGGAGAAAAGTTTTTCTATGGTTATGCTTGTACTTTAGAATTTGTAAGTCGAAATAATTGGCAAATTTTCAAGATTTTACGTTCAAGTACATGAAGGGTGTATAACCTCTCAACCTTTATTTTGCCTAGAGTCGAAAACAGGCAGTATCAGATTTCTTATTAAATAAGTTTGCGTTATTGGCATTTCCTGTTTTCAATAACTGTTGTATCACCGCTGAAACTCGTGGCTGATGGCACATTTGCCAAGAGTCAATAGTCGTTCATTTAGTGGACGTGCTATTTAAAAGCTATTTAGGAGAACAAAATGATTTCATTCGATGATAATGATATTCGATGCGGTGGAAATAAAAAAGATACAGAATTTTTATGGTGGCCAATAAAAGAGTTATGTTAGTAAACGATCAAAGTTAAAATGCTGTAAAAACACAATACTTTCGCTCATTGTTTGATGCTTCAGCCGCGATCGTAAACTTTAAACAAATTGGTTTTAAAGGAGATCGATTTTATTTGATTTAAGTTTTTTGATACTGGTAAGAACTTTCGTATTTTTCTAATGAAACTGTCTAGACATAGTTTGAAGCAGTATATAGCTATGCCTTTAAAAGCTACGGTAAAGTCAATAACCCATCGTCGACCAATATCCCATTAATCTCCTTTCCCATATTTAAGTTTAAGCTACGCGAGATGAAGTAGATGATACACTATTTTTACTTCATTGAACAATCTGCATGAATACGAAGCGGTAAAGGTCGGGAGTTCAAGATCTGCTCCCTTGAAGTGTTATGGTTTTGCTCACAATAAGCTTTTCATAGATCTTTACTATCTTTAGACTTTTTGATCTATTTTGGTATATATTTTCCTATTTGGAATTACTTACTTACTTGCTTTTATAATAAAGACTTAACATAATCTATTTTATAGTTTCAAAGTTCTTCTGAGTCCTTGCATCTTCAGGTTCGGTAATTTGATTCGTCTTTCAATTAATTACCACTGAACATATGTTGTTCAAACTTCAGTTTATTACCACTGTCTGTGTGCGATAATTTCCACTAGTTCGTAGAATTCCCGATCGTCTCCAGGGCTTTAATTATCACCAAGTAGGATTACCCGCCATCTTGGATTCATTAGTATTAGGAGCTTTACAGATAAATTGTTGACTAATTAAATGTCTATTGAACACATTTGTAGGGGCCAATAATTTGGGAGCATACATTTTTTTTGTTCCCTTTCACAGGAGCTGGAATTCCAAGTTCAAGGAATGAACTGGATTAGCTCCAAACGACATACAGTAGAAATATTTTATTCAAAGATTTGTAGTTTATCGGACGCATTGCATTGATAGACATGGAGTTATGGAAACTACACCACCCGCACAAATTATAAATGAGCAGCCTAAAATAGATTGATGGATGAGACAATTAAAGTAAGACACCTAGTTTACCCAATTATAAAGAATCAACCTCTGATGAGTCTACTTCTCCTGTGGAATGATAGTCAGCTATTTTATTTCACATGCTTTATTTTTTACTCAAATCATTTTAGAAACATGATAAGTTAATACTTGTTGAAATATTATTCTTGTTCTAATTTAGTGCGTTAACATCTTGGACAGTGTCAGAACTGTGCAATCTCGATGCCAGCTGTGGAATCCCTGACCTATTTCATTTTAGATCTCATAACTAATGCTGATATAGAAAGTTATGTAAGTACTAGAATAAAATTATCTTTACTAAGCAAATAGTTTTTTTCTTCCATCTAGAACAACTTATCCATCTTTTTCTAAGTAACGCCCACACTTCAATGTTTGTACAGTAGGTTTTCTTTTTTACTAAGAAATCTACAAACATCAACGTAAGTAAGCATGAATTATATTCCCTTCTGCAGCCATGTTAATATCAGTAGGTAATATTCTCGTCACCTCTTTATATAAGACTTATTAATAACTGGCGAAATTTGGATGCACACATAAGGGTGCCAGGCCCTAAAATAGAAAAGCCGGACTCAGATTCATATTTAGCCGGACGTTTTGTCCTGAAAGCCTGAAACAATGACTTAAAAAAAAAAAACATTTTTGTGTATTTAGTACTGTTTTTCATTTGAGACTTATTTTGTGACAAATTTTGTTCTTACTAAAGTAATTTGTAACTTCTTTACATTGAAAGTAATTAAAACGATCAATAATAATCAGGCATCATTTGGCGGGGCGGGGTTGACCAAAAGCCTAATAAATCCGGACAGGCCGGACTTGTCTATATTTGGCCGGGCACGATTGTAAAAAGCCGGACTCCTGGCAACCCTATGTATCTCCCTACTTCTTAACCATTACCTAATTACGCAACACATTTTCGTAAACGATTTTGACTAATCTGTTTCATATTGACAGTTCAACAACATTCATTGCGTTATTTACGTTGTTGAGTAGACTTTTTTTCGAACTTATGAATGAAGCAATGGATCAGCAATCTGTTTCAAAACGATTCAGATTCTGATTGATCATATATTACGTAATTATGGTACAGGTCTGATGAAGCTTTGCCTACGCATGTTCACAGGATTAATTGAAAAACAGTAAGTTAGTATAATATTTAAAGGAGTCACATCAAGCGATGAACCCGTTTCATACGGGGATAAAGTTGACAACAATGATCATGTAGGTAGTCTCAAGTGATTTGGGCGTAACAGTCATAACAATGACACTTGGGTGGCTACAAGTTCTGTGGCCTATATTAAACAATCAACAAATTTGATAGCGGAATTTACAAATGTGGTATTTAAACATGCTCATCATTATTTACTTTTAAATGTGCTTTCGCTCGGTCTGCTTTTATGAAAATATACAGGTTGAAATTGAATTCATGGGCATCCTCTTAAGGATTGTACTCAACATTATGAACAACTTTCACAATGGGAACAATCATGAATTCGCGAAAAAAACAGCTGTTTAAACTATTAACTCATCTCACTGACGTGGGAACTCTAAGGTATTATAATTATATAGTAGTTAGTTCCCAGTATTTAGCGTCTTAATTTAATATTGACTGAGGTCTCAAAACTTACTCCTCACATTATCCTCATTCAAGAATCAGTCTGGAAGTACCAGAAAGTAGGCGATGTATGTATGTAGATTCTTGAGGAAATAAAACTAAGATATTACTGTTCACACGTCGGTGTGAGGTACATGTGTTTCTATGAATATATGAATCGTATATAAGCGTACTCTACTATTTTTCAATTTTCCGTGACAATAGGCTCCATGAATGGATAACTCATTACCATATGTGTTCGCTTTCTATATTGATAATACAATTTTATTGTGGATGTGAAAAACCTATAATGGAGATTCGAAAAGCGTTTTGTTGGCATATTTTTTGATAGATTAGAGTGTCACGTCCTGCAACCCGAATGCTAATTTCAATGATGTTAGGTTACCTATATCAACTACCAGCAAAATATCACTCACCATCCATGCTAGGGTATGCCAGGAAGATAAGTCTTTGCACCAAACTCTTGAGTTTTGAGTTTGACCTAGCCGCCTAAAGGGAATATTTCCCGAGTTGTTTTTAAATGCTCTTCGTCATCAAACCGTGGGCTGCAAATAGATCAACTCGTGTGTCAAGTCAATCTTACGCGTTAGCTTTCCCATCTTATTTTTATGTTATTGCAATGGAATTGCTGCAATAACAGTGCCTACTCTCATTCACTACAAAACCGACGCAACAGTGAAATCCCAAATAACATAACATTCATTCGAAACGGCGATAAAACGAAAAAACTTCCCAATTTTCACTTCACGTGGATAGAATTCCCACAAAAAGGGCTATAATAATAATAAACGCATCATAACACTATAAACGTAGCTGTAAACGACTTTTTTCAACTGCACTAACGTCTTTAGTTCGTTCGAACGGCTTCTTTGACGATTATTCTCGGGTATAAGAATTAAATTGGGTTGGATGGACAAAAAAGTATGAATGAAAGGGTTTTGTATCAGTCACGCGTCTGCCCCGCCTACGGAAGTTGGTTAAGAAAATTATAATTTTTCTTATTTTAATACATCATCATATGCCAGTTCGATTGTTACAAATATCATCTCTAATTTAAATTATGTAGTGCAACTTAAAACCGACATTTCATTAACAAGGAACGAAACGAAATTGTGACGAGTAGCGCCATCTATTGGAGAGTAGCGGTAAATGTTGGCAGTGAACTCCGACTGGCGACCCTTAAAATATTTAGTCATCGTGGCGCCATCTGCTGATGGGAAATAAATTAAAACTTATGCAAGGGTTTGATTAAATAATTAGGTAATTTTAATCTAATTCTCAAGGCTGCCGATTATAAACTACGTATTGTTTTATCATCATGTCCAAATAAACGATAATCGATTGTTCCTAGTTAAAGGAATGAACAGATATCGCCGCTTAGGCTGCCTGTCCATTGAAGCGGAGCGAGGCAGCGGAGAGGAGCGTGGCAGCGGAGTGGATCGGAGTTGCTGACAGTGTCTGTCCATTGATGCGGAGCGAGTCAGCGGAGCGGAGTTAGGGACTGTGCGGAGCGAGGAAGCGGAGCGGAGTTACGGACTGTGCACAGCGAGGTAGTGGAGCGGAGTTGCGGACTGTGCACGTGTGACTGGTTTTTTTCTGCATCCCCTCCGCGTCCCCGCTCCGCTTCTCCGCTCCACTTCCCCACTCCGCTTCTCCGCTCCGCTTCTCCACTCCGCTTCTCCGCTCCGCTTCCCCGCTCCGCTTTCCGGCTCCGCTTTCCCGCTCCGCTTCCCAGTTTTGTATGAATTTTTAAACTAGTTCGCAAATCCCTGTCCATTGAAGCGGAGCGGAGATTTTATGCAATACCATTGGTTAATATTGGCACAGGTCCGGTCCACTCAAATAATATAAATGTATGTATCGCTACTTAGGCGCCGTCATCTCGTTCTCGTTGACGTCCCGTTGACGGTGGCGGTTGACAAACGGCCTCATGGCCTACGTTGGACGCGCCCATCTTATAATAACTCGGTTGTAATGTGGTGCTTCGGTTCGATAAGTAATTTCGATTATTCGAATACGTTATACCAGAAGTAATTTTTTTTCTTGGCAACAGTGTTATAAAGCCAGTGCTGTTAATATGTAACATGGATCAAAATAATGTACCTACATCATTTTGGTTCATATTACGTACTCAAAGTTCCTCGCCCTTTGATTACTGCACCTACACTCGACACTATTACAAACTAATTAGTCCAAATAATTATTCCAATTGCCGGAATTATTTATATGTAATTTGGTGATAAATATCGGAATTACATTGAAAGTACTCTATTATCGATTTCTCATACCAATAGATCAGTTAGCTGTACAGTGTACACTAAATTAGGACCAACAAGATCTATTTAAACTTGCACAAGATACGAGGTTCTTGCATGACAAATTTAGCATGACCTCTGTAACACACGTCATTTAGCCCGAACTCAACGTTTCTGGGTGATGTGGGAGGGGGTGGGAAGGTTTTGTGAAGATGGTCGGTGTCACAGGGCTCTGGTGTCGGCAATCTGCAGGCTGTGACACTAGAGATTAGCCGGGGCAACGCGTGTGCTGTCAATCACTGTTCCTAGCCCTTGCGTTGAGACGATCACACATGCTTGAACCGGCGAAGAGGGATTTGGGATACGACAAAATGGCCGCCCTTTTGGCGGGAACGTATTGTTATGTGCTTAATATGGGTTCTACAATGTAATCGTTGTTAGGATTTAATCCATTTTTAATCTTCATATAAGTACTTTGGTGTTGAAGATCATTTAAAACTACACAAAAAAAATATTAAAAAGAATTATCTTTGCCGCTATTGTTGGGTTTATTTAAACCTTAAGGCTCGTTCAGACCAGCGCGACGCGACGCCGCGACGCGACTCGAACAATACAATTTCTAAGAAAACTTGACGGTATAACAATAGCCGGTGTCGCGCCGCGCTGTCGCGTCGCGCTGGTCTGCACGAAGCTTTAATCGATTTCGCCCACAAGAGATGTAGGTAAGTTATTGTAATAAAAATATTCAATCACAAAAATAAACAATGCATCTTTGTACAGTTACGAAAATAACTCCTAATATGATGCACTCAATTAAGGTCGGTGAAGGGCCTTGCATAAAAATTACATAAGAAAAAACTCGAGGAGAACATTAATCGTATGACAAACCCATCCATATCAGTACATGAATTATGTAAAGTTCGAAAGCCTATAATCCGTATAAAGGAGTGACACGAACTGGACAAAAAATGTATGATGACCAATCGTGGTGACAGTTACAAATGTTAGTACTTAAAGACGCATTCATGAATGCAAGAGCCTAAAGTAGGGATCAATAAGTGAAGAACCGCGTCGAAAGTGTGACAATACAAAATAAGACTTCGAATTTAGAATTCACGTTCAACACCGTTCAAGGATTTTCATGATATCTACGTACGTAAATTGTTTATTCAATAGGGTCACTTCATATTTCAAGAAAATGATAGTGAACTGGGCACTTTTACTCCGTTTCTTAAATGGTTTTAGTAAGCTTCTTTATCCACGATTAGGTTTGTCATCATAAAACTGACGAGGTCTAGTACTGGGGTGGTGCCTAAGGATATGTCCAATAAAGTTACAAATATGACTTTAACGGTTACTGATGGATCCATGATTGTATAAAACGTTAAAGAAAAAGAGAGCGCGAACATTAACAATTCTTGCGTGCCCCGACCTTTGATACAACACGGTCGATTTGCGAAGTCGTACAATCTCAGACGTGTTAAAGAAACAAATGTGCTTCTCATTCTGTCAGGATAAGACCTCTAAATCCGAACTATTGTTGCGGCATTGATTAAGAGTAATGGGCCGAAGCGAGCTGTATTCAATGCAGACCTTGTTTAAAATGGACTCTGTTTATACTTCTGTCAATCGCACAGTTAATATAGAAACGCGGAACTACAATAAAATTGGTTTCTTTATGGCAACATTTATTTCATTCAGTACGATTCATGACGAAATAAGACAAAAAATATTGCTCCGTAGTTGCATACAGATTCCATTACAATGGGGTTCATTTCTTAGTCATTTGTGGTATTTCATGTTTTTGTAGATACAAGAAATTGCAACATGAACCCATGAATGCTATCAACTTGTTTTGTAGTTCTGCCACTTTATGTTATACCCTTTGGGATATCTTGCCAGTGCTCGATGCCTCTCATTCCAAATGCAATTTTACATCCAATCCAAACGATGTTATCTATTGTGTGACCATACGCTGATACGTAACTTTTATTTTGTTCAGAACGTACCTTCAACTCTTCGGGCAGAACTGGCACCTCCAGTTTTTGTATTTCCTAGAATCCCGCCGTGAAAAGAGCGTAAAAAAATAAGATTTTCACCATAGCACGGACGTATTAAAAAAAATCCCCGTACAAGCCGATGCTGCGGGGCGTTTATCAAAACTGTCCGGACGTATCGCCGCATGTCCGAAACGTCCCCTCACTAATGCTACTCGTGTTTCTGTATCCCGAATTCGCCCAGAATTTACTAGATTTTTTTTGTTCAAACAGTTGGACGGCGATAACGTCGGACAGCCGGTTGTCCGAATTAAAATCTCACTCTGGGCGCTTGTACAAAAAATGTGTCACTATTTTAAGCTAAATTAAGTCCGTTGTTTCTACGGTCGTTTTTATTATTTCTGAATCGGGTTTCTTGTTTTTTTCTTGCATGCTCGTTTATTTTTGTATGACGCTAAGTAGATTTACAGTTTTGTGAATTCAGTAGCCTTTATTTACGAGTAAATTCACAGATGTGCCACAATGTCGTGTGAAACCCATTTGGAATTTGTCGGATATTACCAAAAATTCCAGCCGCCTGCGATCCATTCCGGTCCATCTCCCGTACGCGATAATTCATACAAAATTATGGTCTGACAATTGCCGTCAGACGAACAATGCGATGCGGGCTGCTCCCAAAACGTGTGTCCTACTAAAGGCACATACTGTATATGTATGGATGTATAAATGTTACGTGCTGGCATTTAATAATTAATCGTTTTGGATATAAATAGCTCAACGTATAGAATTTAGGGCACTAAATTGATTATGGTCTCTAGTTTCAACCAGGTAAAAGACAGTCAATAACGCATAATCAGCCTATAATGTTGCCACTGCTGGGACACACGCCTCCTCTCTGCGAGAGGGAGTGGGCTGTAATCTACCACGCGGGCCCAGTGCGGGTTGGTAGATGTCGCATGTCTTTGAATTTTTGGTTCTAGGACATGCCGGTTTCCTCACGATGTTTTCCTTCACCGTTTGAGAGTAGTGGTGATGAAATTATTTACACAAAGTAAAGCGCCTGCCTGGGTTCGAACAAGGGTTGTCAACCCTACTATGTAATATAGTATCCTACTATATTTCTAAAGAAAAAATATAGTAGGCGAAACTACACTACATACTACCTACTATACACACTACTATTATACACACACCTACTATACACTACTACTACTACTGCTACTACTATACAGGGTGTAAAAAGACACATCACAAAGCCGTAAACTACGCATACTGTACGTATAGCTAAGTAGCTTTGCGCAAAAATTATTGCTGGGAACCGTATTTTTTTTTTTTTTAATAAAAAAAAACAAGTTTTTATTGCGCGCAATGTAACGCGAACCCACGCTTGAATGAACGGATTCAGTGTTAGTTAAGCTCCGCCCCTACGCTACGTAGGTTGGTACTTGTTGTTCATTGCGTTTTTGTAACTTCAAATGCGTAATCTGTTAAGATAAATCTAAAATTCAGGTAATGTTTTTTTGGAAAAAAGTTTTGTATTATCGCATAGAATTCATTTTCGTGAAAAAGTAAAAAAAAAAAATGCGACTTTGACCTTCAATATCTCCAGAACCAGTGGATTCCCAGGTATGGTCTAGTGGAAAAAAATTATGCAAATAATGGGTAGAATATGTGGCTTTCGGCTTCGGAAAGTGTCTTTTTACACCCGATATTTTAATTTCAATAGAAAATGGCGAGATGGCCGTAATTAGTATTAATCTCTTATAAGCTAAATTAACCGTATTTTGCAAACTTCATTTAGAGTTTAAAAAGGTAGCAAAAAATATGCATTTAAAGAATATAAAATATTTTGAAACATACTGTACCTACATACTATATTTTTTCGCCATCTACTATATTTCTACAGGCAATGGCTTCGAAAATACTATATTTGATATAAAAAAAATTGGCAACCTCAGTTCAAACCCACGACCCGCAACTTGTAAGTCAGGGCAATTACAACTGCGCCACCACTGCTCAAAATTACTTTGTCTTTATTCTAGTATTGGTCTCAATGTACACACGTTTTACCTTACCATCCCCAAAGTTTAGAATCAAATAAACGGCAAGAGCTTCATGACTACAATATTACGTGTTCATCTTATGAAAGAAGTGAGCCCCTCAAAGGTGAAGAACGTTAGTCAATCAATATTATTTTCAGTTTCTACCTCTATCTTGGCATTATAATCAAACTCTTCTGCCCGTTTCCCCTAACGTCAAGTTAAGCAACGTCTAGTTAGATAATAAATCAATCTGCCCAGCCTTTTCCCAACTATGTTGGGGTCGGCTTCCAGTCTAACAGGATGCAGCTGAATACCAATATTTTACATGGAGCGACTGACCTCCACAACCCAGTTACTGGGTAATACGATATTTCTCGTTAAAACTAGTTCTTAGACTTTCGGGCTTCTGATATTTAACGAAGTAATGTTTCTTATAACTGAAAAAGTAATACGATACCACTGGTAAGACTGGTTGTCAGACTTTTGGGCTTCTGACGATCCGTAACGACTGACGAAGATCAACGAATGACAGCCGGGACCAACGGCTTAACGTGCTTTCCGAAGCACGGAGGAGTCTCGGTATGTAAAGATGGTCACCCATCCACGGACCAACACCTGCAAGCGTAGCTCAACCTGATGAATCGACCCGTGCGGCTGTTATTACTTAGCCACGAGCTCCTAGTTAGATAACACCAAGCTTAAATCAATCCCTAAGCAACCACAATTTTCTACTACCAGGAACGAAGCAACCTCAAAACATATCGATCGTCAGCAATCGGTGACACGATTCCAACACAATTTGTCATAGAGGAGCGTTTACGTCGAGACAAAGTGACACCCAGTAAGCCGTAATGACTTTCAAAACAAATTTTGCACGGAATATTCGAGACATTAGCTCATTACTGGGTCTAATTATGTTATTGTGGCGACACACGGCGTGTGCGGGTGACTTGCCGACGTTAGGTAGTTTATTAGCCTTTCGCAAATAGGTGAAATAATTATGGTAAGTTTATGTTCTCGTTTGCATGAGTTATACCTACATGTCTGTCATTTGTGTTTAGGGATTTAGATGTTGTCCTTTTCAAAAAAGTTTTCATAATATTATGTTTTAGTAAGGCGTTATTAGCCGATTCGCACGAATTTACTCGCCCGAAACTCGGGCGAATCGTCGCTTTTAAATTACATTATTTTTTCTATAGGCGATTCGCACGATAATTTATTTGTGATCGAATCGACAAATTCTGAAATACTTTGAAGGCAATTGGCACATTTATGCAATAAAGTAAAGTAAAAAGTACACTAGAAACTATATTTGACAATTATTTTTTCTTAAGTTTATAGCATAAAATTCAAAACGTGCCAATTGCCTATTATGTATTTATGGAGTTGTCGATTTGCCTACAAATAAATTAACTTCCATCGAGTCGCCTATAGAAAAAAAAAAAAAAAAATTGTGACGATTCGCCCGTTTCAGGCAAGTAAATTCGTGCGATTCGACCAATAAGTCTTAGTAAGAATACATTTATGAATGACAGAGATTTATCGCCGATCCGTTTAAACAATACGTAACATTATATTTAAGGAACCCAACATTTCTCTAAATAGACTTAATCCTTTCTTAACTTCAACATCCCGATATCTTGACGCAAGTAATAACAATAATAATCCCACATGCGCGTCACTTATCACGGCAGTGTGTCTTAAACACGACTTAAAATAATAAAGTAACAACTTTGCGTGCGTGCGAGGCTCGTCAGCTTAAACTTGTTCAACTCCGCTTTACGTCCTATTTGTATGTGTGTAGTGTGTTGTTTATAACTGAATTGTAAGTTGTTTGTGCTTTGAGATTCCGAATAATGGGATCTGAAATGCGTGAAGCATAGTGGAGCATAACTCAGCCTTTCATGGCCGTAGTCCCGTAGACCTATTCAAAGAAGGGAAAACCTAGTGGACAGATTTGCGCCTAAGGTCGACTGTCGGTCCTTCGAAGAATCCCACGCTACGCTTTTTGTGCCAATTCACGATCTCCACTCAAAGCTTTTACTTACGAATGCGTGAAAATCGAACTATCAGAGTCTACGAAGTTAGTTTCTGCTACGAATATCGTAGCAGCTCTACGCTTTTCGTAGACGTGACTGTAGGATTATATCACAAGAATAGACAAATCTTTTACATAACGCAACGACATTTTAGGAAATCCTAGGTATGAGTGTAAAGGGTACGTCAATAAGTACTGGTACAAGTGACAATACATTCTTAATTTGCATGAAAATCTAGAAAACAAAATCGAATCGTCCAATCGAGTCATAAATCCGTGCGTATTAGAATATTTATTTACGATAGGCTTCGGTCCGTTCGCAACCTGTGTAAGGGGTTTCAGTCATTATTTCAGACGGGATTAAGTGGTTTCTCTAGGGATGGCAAGGACTGTCACCGTCCATCAAGAATTTGGGCATCGGTCGGAATTTCTAAAGGCCTGTTAAGATTTTTGGCTTTTGTTTATTTAAAGAACCCGTTGCTAGAGGGGCCGCTTGAGCTTCGGATTTCGAAGGGTATAATTGAAATACAATTGTTTCTTTGACCATCTTAATGACTTCTTTACGGAAGTCGTTTTCGTGGAATTTATCAAAATTTATCACATCGGTACTGTTTTAGAATAAAAATGAATTAATGTTTAGTTTGTAAAAAAGAAAACTAAACCAGTTTCGGTCTAAAATGTAGACAAATAGATATACTCAGTTAATATACTGGCAAAATAATAAACATTGTAAGTTTTATGTAAAATAACACGACACAAAAATCGCATGTGGTCGCCCTACTAAACGTGTTTCAACTCTGCTAAAGAAGGCTGGGAAAAAATAGCATCAACACCATTTAAAATATACATTAATTACTAGAGATTACATTTAAACCCATTAGCCATATTAAATGTTAGTTGTATACGATAAACAGTCGTTAACATTAACGATTACAGTGCAGGCGCGATAAACTTGATCACTTTCATAGACGTGACGATTAAACTAAATCTCACGCACATTTAAAACCAATTAGGGAATAGATATATTATTGAATTCTTTTTTTTATTTAACACTGATATTTTATGTAATTGGGCTCCTATCGACCAGACACTGTAATAATAAATTCATGCTTTCATTAAATATAAAATTCATTGTAATTTGGGTTGTAGTTACCTAGAATCGTTTTATTGATAATCATAGAAAACCCTTCGGTGTTGGTAATAAAATATTCATATTTACAAATGAGAGCCAATACAATAGTTTTGTATTCATTTTTATGAAACAATCTTCTCAACAGTTTTCATTTAGTTCTGATATCTTTCTGAAATGTATTAGCCATTCTTATTTAGAAATAATTTATACGTAAAACTGTTTATATGAAAGTCTATTCAACTTAAACGAAATTATTTTAAGACGATGAAGGCGTCAAATTATAATTAAGTCTTATTATTCTTGAAATTGTTTCGCTTGTCATTTTGTTTTTAGCGAAAATTTTCACATTCGTCATGTCTGTGTTAAGATACTTCTGAAAACTTGCGATGTTATTTTAGTACTCAAAATTAAATTGAGACATTTTAATTAATTAGGTACCTACGTAGACAGCCTTGATAACATTTTGAAGGAGGTCTTTTTAAATGATTAATGCTGTTTATAATTTTGGAATATATTTTTACGTAAGCTGACTTTCATTTACGATTTAAACAAGTATGTTTTTGGTTGTATTAATGATGAATAACCTACATAGGTTAGTACCTACCTACCTAGTGGTAGTAATATATATAATAGTTAATATTTATGAAACTCTCCCTGTTTACTAAATACATCATACTAATACCTACCTAAATAATGTACACACATTGAAGCTACCATTTATATTCATATTTTTGAGGCTAGCAATCGCCAGGAGCGGGAAGTGAAACAAAAATAAAATATTTATTACTGCAGCCTGAAGTGAGCCATTAACTTGGCCCCATTTGTACCGCGTAATGATCAAAGTGAATTGTAGATAAAGTGTAATTGCTTCCATGTGCTAGATACATTGTTTTTGTACTATTTCGGTTGTCCCTAATGTAAAACGTTATCGAATTATGGTTATTTTGACCTTATTTTCATTGAAGTTTTTTGATTTAGTGCTAACAGTTCTGCCATATCTTTCACCATTTCTTAGGTAAGATAAAAGAAGTATTTTTAATTTACTTTCCCTGTTTTGTGATAACTAGAAAAAAGCTTGTAAACCGACCTCTAATTCTCTGTAAAAAAAACAAATTAAAAACATTTTTCTTCTGATACTCGTACCTACATTTTTTAAGCTATTGCATAGCTTTTATCGGAGACTCTGAGCGCGGCGACCGAATGTAGAAATTCCGTAACGAAAAAAACCTGACGCGAAAGTTTGTGAGGATGGATGGATGGATGTTTGTTACTCTTTCACGCAAAAACTACCGAACGGATTTTAATGAAACTTTACAGTAATGTGGCTTATATATCAGAATAACACATAGGCTACAATTTATAAAGATTTTATGTGATTTAGCCATAATATAACGATAAGTATCCAGTAAGTCGGAAAAAATCCTGCCCTCTGAGATCTATCTTTGCGTGCGCTGCCTAAACCGCTGGAGTTACATGAAAAGAATGTATTGTGGGGTTGTTTGTCTTAAAGAGTTCTAAATAAAAGTCCGCGACAGCATATATCTACCTTTTATGTGGAAGCCATTATAGCCAAAATAGTGAGCTATAAATACATTTAAATTGAATACTTTTTTTAAGTTGCATATTTTAGAGTATTTAGTTAATTCGTATCAAAATAAATACCTTCATCGCTTTCGGTATTTAATGTAGATAAAATTTGTCTTTTACACTAAGTAATTTGGACTAATATTTTAAAAGTTAGAACGATAAGAATGACCTGCGATGAGTCGACGGCGGGCGCGCAGAACGAGGGTGGAGGGGCGGGTTAGGCAATGACGCGCGATCGCCGAGTGCGCGACCCGAACGCGGGCAGACGCGTGAGGGCAGACGTCATTGACGGTTGTGTAAATTCTGCGATTTAGGGGGGGGGTATAGGGGTATTTTTTAAAAAAAATATTTTAAATCAACAATATTATCTTCTTATTTTTGAATATATGCTATGCAATAGCTTTACCGCGGCAGTCCTCGAGTGCCACACGTATTTTTTTAACTAAAAATCTCACTTGTTGTCTTCGCACTTCAATGAAAGTAGTTTTTTCTTACACTTATTCTTAGCTTACCTACCTACTTTTTTCTTAGAAATTATCTTTACCTTGTCTTTGTAGGGATGCAGTTGGATTTTTGCTATCTAATCTAAGCTCTAGCGGTTTAATCAGCGCAAACTGAGGTAGCAGCTAAATAGCTGGTTTTACATAACGATACTTATCTTTAGTAGCTCGTTTTGTGTTGAAGGTTGTGCGAAATTGGCTAAGGTTTTTTCTTTCACGCCCCTTCGAATCGTCGCCACAGTTTTTGGTCGATTTGGAAATCGTATAAAGTTAAGTGGGGCAAATCTTTTCTATCACAATTTTTTTTTTTTTTTAAATTTATATTCAATATTTTTTTTCGATTTATATGTTATTAATGAGGAGATCACTTCATATATTTAATTACTTAAATTAAATATATGAAGTGATCTCCTCATTACTAACATAGTTTTAAGATAACGTAATAAGTACCTACAAACAAAATGTGGACATTTTAATAGTCTGAAATAAAAGTTTTTTTTTTTTAACAGCTATCTTGTGGAGGTTTTAACAAATAAGTGATGAAACAGACATTAAAATAAGTGCAAAGGGTTATAGCAGTAAAATGAGCGTTAACAAAAGTTGAAGGAGTTCTCAAAAGTAAGCAAACACACGATATCCCATTATACACTGAAACAATATAGCGATACATTTCCATTTCTATAGCGGAGCCTTAATTAAAAAGCCCTCTTCACAGAAAGGCGAATCCAACAACAGCGCGTTCTCGATTATTGAAGATTAATTATTGTTGTACTAAAACCACGCACATAATTTTATTAATATCGGATTCCACGGAAATAATGCGTAATACGACCTATGAAAATATTTATAGGGCTGCCTACCATACCTTGTTATTAAACGAGATATGAATATTCCGATATTTAAATAGGTATTCCGTTCGCAACCGCTGAACATAATGATTCGTGTGATGTTCGATATTAATAACATTTTTGTAATTTTTCGGAGGATATATTTTGTAATTAGGTATTCATGCCTTTTGAGGCTATCGGTAAATACAGATCCTGAAACCGGAATTCCCATCTGTATTTTTGTATTTCAATCAATCTGCCTAGCCTTTCCCAACTAAGCTGGGATCGGCTTCCAGTGTAACCGGATGCAGCTGAATACTAGTAATTTACATGGAGCGACTGCCTATCTGACCTCCACAACCCAGATACTGGGGTAACACGATACCCCTTGGTAAGACTGGTTTTCAGACTTTCAGTCTTCTGACGACCCGTAGCGACTGTCAAAGATCCACGAATGACAGCCGGGACCAACGGCTTAACGTGCTTTCCGAGCCACGGAGGAGTCTCGGTATGTAAAGATGGATCCACGGACCAACCCCGGCAAGCGTAGCTTAACCTGATGGATGGACCCGTGCGGCTATTATTATTTAGCCACGAGCTCCTCTGTATTTTTGTGTTCGGCCCTTTAAAAAATAAAACATATTTTGAAGGCACATGTTGGACACACCTAGTCACGAGGTTTAAGAAACAGTATCCTCAATTCCTAAATATTGTAAGTAACAGATGGTCATAGCCGAAGAGTGTCAACGTAACCCATTTCTCCTAGTTGCACATAACGCTGCCTCGCACAAGCCTGGCTAACGATTATGAATGACGTCCATCGTTCCATTACGAACCAGGGACTACGATAGATCTCTTTTATAGGAGAATGGAGCGATTGACATTATTCTTTACACACTGGCCCATGTCGGGCCATAACATGGTAGGAATTTGGACACAACCTTGGAGGCTGCATTAAGGATAATCGTGTGAAATTCAACTTTTCTTACGTTTTTTGCAATCTGCTGGTCACAGAGTTGTGTTGATGATTTCAATGATTTGTGTGGTCGCGAATCATATATTGATCAACATACAATATAATATTGACCTGTAAATTGCATAAACCGTAGTAAAATTTGAATCTCGCGGGCTGTCCTGGCCCTTTCGCCTTAATCTCTTTTGTTTACCAGAAACAAGGGAAAACGTGATTAAACAAACAACACACTACACTTCTAAAACTCTATGCGAAAACCTTAGGATTTTACCACTTAACTTGGCCTCCAGTATATGTAGTGTTCAATATCAAGTTACAAGTAAGCGAGTACACTTGAGGCCACGGATAGCCCGTTTAAGTGCACGGACTAAAGTGACACGCGACCAAAGCGAATAAACTTTGTGGATGGTATTTCATTTGGTGTAACTATTAATATAGTTTTTCCCTGTAACTTTTATATACGGTTGGCTATTTTAGTCGTATCTTGAGGGCTCTGATTATATCGCTCAGTATTAGACCGGGGTGATATTGGAAAAGATCTAGTACTTAAAGCTATTTAGTTATAAAATGTTTTTCCAACTGAAAACTTCTATAGGCGCGTTGATCGATTTCTGGTAGGTAAACTTATGGATTTACGTTACCGCGCGCAGTAGTGCTCTACTAGAGAATATAGATGGCGCTAATACCAGTTTTAAGTTTCACTTCTATCGGCAGTCCCCATGTTTATTACAATATTCTGAAGCCAATTTTTCTATAGAAATTACGTAGAAATGGTTAATCACGCTAAGTAACAGCTATTTTATTTAACGTAGAATTTGTGAACCAATAGTTTAGGTATTTACCGCGGTCGATGTTCTGTGAATCGAGCGTATGGTACAAGTTACAAGAAAAAGCATTTGTATAATAATTATTTTTGACACAAATTGTTGTTATTTTTGTGATGTACTTTTCTCCCCAGTGTGTCGTTATCATCTACAATTTTTCATTAATACTGTTGTCTCTCTCACCTATAAACTCATCTGATTTTATGTGTTGGTTTACAATGGGCTTGTACTTGGTCATATTACGAAACAGATCATCCTTTTTAACGATCCCTCTTCATCTCTTATCTTGCTAATTTGTACAATCACAAAATTGTTATTTCAGAAGAGGTAACAATTCTTATTCAATGAAACGGGTTAACGTAAAAAATATCAGTCTATCCCAGAGCATAAAATCTAAATAACCATCGCCAGCCTTCTAAAATATCCAATACAGTAAACCCTAAACTTTACAACCCTCAAAATTATTCACAGAACGACAGGCAAACACGAATCGAACAAAGCCGAAATTAGTTCTCTTAGATCGAAAACCGCGTCTCAAGGACATCACTATTAACATGTCGCCACGACTCCCAATAACACTTAAACGCGAAGTTTTATAGCGCTCACGTGGAAGCTAAGCTGAGCTGAGCTTATTACTTAAGCCATATCGTAAAAGCTTACCGCAGTAAAGTACACAACTTACCCTCCGGTGTACTGTAAATTTACGATGCATGCGCCGTGAGAATTTTGTTACGCCTTAACCGAGTGTGGATTTGGTGCAACGATTTTTAGCGCTGCAGCTTTAGGGTTAGTAGGGGTGTCGAGTTTTTTGGCATGTAGGGTAAGCTGAAAGAGCACTGTTTGGTGTTTCTACGAGTATGTTTGTCATTATGCTTGTTATAATGCAGTGCGATAAAGGTACTTTCCTTGTGATAATATTTATGCTTTGTGGGAATTATAATTATTTTATTTCACATTAACCGAGTGTGGATTTGGTGCAACGATTTTTAGCACTGCAGCTTTAGGGTTTGTCGAGCTTTTTGGTATTTTGGTAAGTTGAAAGAGCATTGTATGGTGGTTCTACGAGCATGTTCGTCATTGTGCTTGTTATAATTCAGTGCGATATAGGTGCCTTCCTCGTGATAATATATGCTTTGAATTATATTTTGTTTCGCACTAACCGAATTTGGATTTGGTACAACGATTTTTAGCGCTGTTGGTGCACTTTGGGGTTTGTGAATTTTTTGACATGTAGTGTAAGTTGAAAGAGCTCTGTTTGGTGTTCCTACGAGTATGTTTGTCATTGTGCTTGGTATAACACTGCATTATAACAAGCACAATGACAAACATAATTTATGATAAAGGTACCTTACTTGTAATAATATATACTTTGCGGGAATTATATTTGATTTCCATTAACCGAGTGTGGACTTGGTGCAACGATTTTTAGCGCTGCAGCATAAGGGTTAGTAGGGGTGTCAAATCTTTCGTCAATATTTTATTATAATATGCTGAATATTTTTGTGCTTGTTGTGTCAGGAATTGTATTCATTATAATAGTACTTATTGGTGGTACGTTTAAAGTTAGGATCATCATATTAAATTACCAACATAATTATTTAAGTGTGCTTAAAATTAAATCGGCTTTAGCTGCCAGACAGATGAAAATAATCCAACAGGTGGAAAGGTATTAAAACATAATATCCACGTTAAATAAACTAAAATATATTATTCAAAGCTAAACTTCCATTGAAACGTCATCTAATTCCTTCTAAACCTCGCAGAGTTAAGAAAACCGTTCAAAAGTTTTATTATTTGGACTGAGTGAGACAAAATGTTATAATATGGGATGCCGACTTTATCTTTTCGCTTAAAACCACACATCTGTAACACTTAAAACTCTACACTGATTCTTTAAGTTAAATCTACGAGTGCGAGCGTAGCGTAAGTTCGTCTTAAAGGATCTAGCACCAACTTACTTTTCGTAAGACCTAGGAAATCTCGGGTATTTGAGCATGTGTTTTCACACAACACATCCTCAAATACAAAAACCGATCAAAACATGCACAAGCATGATGATGTGGTGCTCATGAGAAAGCTATCGTCATCATAATTTCAACCGAAAGACGTCCACTGCTGGACATATACCTCCCCCAAGCACCGCCACATCGACCGGTTCTGTGCTTCCCGCATCCAGCGTATTCCTGCGGCCTTCGGGTCATCGTTCCATTGTGTGGCCCTTCCAACGCCATGCCCTTCAGTACGCGTTTGCCACTCCAGAACCTTTCGGCCTCATCGGCCATCTGTTCTGCGAGCAATGTGCCCTGCCCACTGCCACTTAACTTTGGCAATTCTTCGGGCTATGTCGGTTACCTTGGTTCTCCTACGGATCTCTTCAGTTCTGGGGGCCTACTACAAAAGCGAAATCCGTAGTTTCGGCCGTCGTTACGGGCGCTTCGCTCTCCTTCTCGCTTACGGTAAGTCTGTAAGGGAGAACGTAGCGCCCGTAACGACGGCCGAAACTACGGATTTCGCTTAGGGAGAAGGCCCCCTGATTCGATCATGTAGAGAAACTCCAAGTATAGTCATAGTAGTGGTAATAATAGTATGTCCAACTATGAATATTGTAAATTGAACTAGTAACCCTTTTGAGAGGGATCCGAGATGCGTGGATCCATTCGGTTACCAAAATCATCAACCATAACAAAATCAAACTCAAAGCATTTATTTCAAATAAACTACTCAATTAATTGATTTTTTTCGCAAGCTAACATGTTTTCAGATTTCATACTTGATTGATGGGACTTTTTTTTTAAACAATTTAGATGTTTTTTTCGTTTCTGCTGCACTAAATCAATATTTGAAAAGTACAGAATTAATCTCCATCAAATTATCTATACAATGGTATATAAATTAAGTAGGTTCTGTGTACTAGCAGGAGTGTAACAATAAGAACTTCAAAAAGTGAAGATTTTCAACCTGGTTTGAATAAGTAATTTTGCACGAAGCATTAAGCTTTGTGCAGACTAGCGCGACGCAACGGCGCGACACGACTCGAACAATACGATTTCTAAGAAAACTTGACGGTATAACAATAACCAGTGTCGCGTCACGCTGTCGCGTCGCGCTAGTCTGCACAAAGCTTAATGCTTCGTGCAAAATTACTTATTCAAACCAGGTTGAAAATCTTCACTTTTTGAAGTTCAAAATTGATCTTACCCCAAAATGCCCCCTTCTCCACTTCCTAGTGTTTTAGCAGGGAAGAAGAAATGGCTCATCTAACTCTCCAGCAACAGAATCGTTATAAAAACAATCAAGCACTAAAAAGTAGCTACTTATGATTACCACGATTCAATATTACATATTATAACTATATTGTATTATCCTTTCAATTTCAATATAGAAAGGGTATAATAAACCCTACTCTATAGATGGCAATTACTCACAAACAGCTGTGAATTGAGCCCTTCGCTTGCAGGCATCGCATCAACCTATTTTAGTCCAGTGGCACCTGTATCTACGTGGGGAATTTCCAATTCCAACGCCAACAAGTTGTTTGGGCTTATGATATCAGATCAGCTGTTATCTGTCAAATATTATTATGGATGAGTGATCAATATGAGAGGTTTCTGTAATTCGCTGAAAATGGATTTGTTGAAAAACTTTTTAGGCTTAGATACTCGTAGGTATCCTTAAGAAGCTTTATATGTAGCGATCGAAGTGTAAACTAAGCCTTTCTTGACTAAAAACACGAACAAATTCTATATATTGGGTCCCCACCTATGAAATTGGCGTATTTTTCTCACAAATAGAGAACCTTGTCACTTCTACGAATTAAAATATTCATTAATTGCTTGGTATTATATCGAATAATGACCATCATAGACAACTACCAATAGCAAAAAAAACCTTATTACTTATAGTTTATAAACATAAAAAATACCTTAAAAATGACTCCTCATTTTGTTAGCAGAAATGACCACTATTTGTTTTAAATTAGCCAAAACTTATTTTTGTCGCTTAATCTAGTGGCATATTACGTTATCTTAGTTTTTAAACATTACTGCATAAAAGTTTTAAAACATTAGTGTTCATGGTTATTATATAAATTAAGAAAATGTTAGTATGAAAAAAGCAACTTCTTTAAAATTCTCCATACAAAACGCTGATTTCATAGGTGGGGACCTAATATAATATTCTTCTAAAAATAAATCTTAAGCATCAAGTCATTTACTTCTCCAAAAATCCTTCTCTCCATTCGTCCAATTACACTAAAACATTTGTATAAACCACTCCGAAGTACGAATATGACACATGTCGCCTTCAGTACGTCCTATACGAGAGGTTAAAATCCCTTAATCCTTAGACGCGCACGTGCGATGTCTAGGCATTCGGTCTTAAGTGGACACGTCCAGGAGTACATGCATCGTTTTCACTTGGTAATGCACCCTGGAATCGGTTTTTGATACACAAAGGGAGGGAGGGGGGAGTCTTTGGGAATAAATGTACTGGAAGTTTCTGCAGCCGGTCGATTCTGTAAAAATATCACCGTGAAACTTAGGTGAAGTGAGCGTGAAGTGAGCTGTCAATACTGTTAATCCCTAGCATCCTACCGGTCGATTCTGTGACAGTGACAGCTCACTTCACGCTCACTTCACCTAAGTTTCACGTTGATATTTTTACAGAATCGACCGACAGGTGTGTGTTTCGGTGGTGTCATAGTAAGCTGATATATGGAACACTGTTGCATCATTAGATTGTTATATAGGTACTAAAAAATAAACGCAAAAATTGACTGCCACACATTCCAATAGATAATACAATGGAGACTAATTTAGTTTGCTTAAGATACTTTTTCAATTATAAGAAACATTACTTCGTTAAATATCAGAAGCCCGCAAGTCTAAGAACTAGTTTTAACGAGGAGTATCGTATTACCCAGTAACTGGGTTGTGATGAAGGTCATTCGCTCTATGTAAAATACTGGCTTTCAGCTGCATCCGGTAAGACTGGCCGACCCCAACATAGTTGGGAAAAGGCTAGGCAGATGAAGAAAATTCAAAAGTCATTTATTCAAACTAGGCTGAGAATCAGCACTTTTTGAACGTCAAAATTACATACGACAGTCCCCCAAAACGCCCACCCTTCACACCACTTTCTAGTGTTTTAGCTGGGAAGAAGAAGTGGCGCAACAAAATCCCCAGCAGATGACTTCGTTAAAAATAAAATGTAGCATAATTTTTCTTAATTATCAGTATTATTTTAATCTTTCCGCTATGAAAACAATTCGTTTAATTCTGTCTCCACAATTAGGCTGGTGTTGAGAAGGAAAACGTCCAATTTTTCAACTGCGACAACACACCGAAAACATTTTTTTTTCCCTCTCGGATTTCGTATGCTGGGATAATGACATCCTTATTCAGTGAAAGCCCTAGTTTTGCCTACAGCGACGTTTTAATTTCGCAATGTTCCGCTTCGAAGGGGAGGACTGTATTTTTTCCAACTCCCTTCGAAATGTTCCGACCGTGACCTACTTTTGTCAAAAAAAGTTGCAAAGATTCGAGTGACATTTAAGTTGTAATCGGTACGTCGAGTAATCGATTATATTGATTCATCACCGTCGATGTAACACTTTTTGATGAACTGGCTGGCAAGAAAAATGCATGTTTCGTGAGTCAGCTGATTGTTATCCCGCCCTATTTGTGTTGAGTAAAGGGTTGTTTTGGTACCCATGTTTAAGTAGCTACCACTCCTTGTTTCTGAATCTACATCAACACAAGGTTTAGAAACGAAGTTTTCAGCTGTGCTTCTAGGAAAAGAGGGAAACAGTAGCGTTATCATAAGCAGTCTACTAATATAGTAAATAAAAAGTTTTATATACTGTCTTTACATTGTGCTATCGAGCAAGTTGCGAACAGTACCGTACTCTGCAATATTGAAATAACTGAAATATTCTAGCTGCTCAACAATGGATTTATTACATCCAATAACATTTTTTTAACTATTTCCGGACTTTGTTACATTAACATGTCACACTAAGAGATATTTCAATGAAGTTGTTGAGGCAGTTTCTTCAAATAAACTTGTTTATTTTTTCGAAGTTATCAAAACGTTTCAAGTCCATGCGAAGTGTCTCGGAACGCCCCAACACGGCGTTACTTGACATTGCTTTCGTGACCTATTTATCAAAAAGGACCAACAATTTTATCTCGGCATTTCTGTGTACATCCGCCTCCGTTCTCTTGGCTTGTTTACACTTTTTGTATTGTAAATATATCAAGATATTTTTCTGTATTCCGTACCTTTTAATATAAATAACTGTTTAGTTGCTGCAAATATTTGCTGGTCGTAATTTATTGATGTGTGATTTTCTATGAAAGATAACCTTTCATAGAAAATCACACATTTTGACATTAAATGTCGTCGTTTCAATTATTAATACTCTTTGAAAACACATCAATAAACAATTGATCAGGAATAAGATACATGTACAAATAAAAAACCCCACTGCAATGCTGCAAATTCCAAGAAATGGCCCCGAAGATCGGAGTTTAAAAGATTTAAATTCTGCATAAGTGTCTTGTGCCTCGTTAGTCACAGTGCTACCGGCAGGACGCACTCGAACGGGCCCTGACCGGCCGAAATCGACGGCTATCCCGAAAGCGTGACTTTTGCCCCCGGAATTGACGCGAAACGCGGGTGCCAGTGTGGGGTATTGATCGCGGATGCTCGGGCCCACTTCGTACTCCCTCGGCAAAGTTCGACCGACTTCGGCTTTACTTGAGGGTCGTCATACTTGGTGCAGCCACAGGCCGCCGACTATTTGGTCAGTTGGCGTGTCAACTTTACTGGCATCGAGATGATTGGAACTTTAATTGGGACAAGGTTACCGGATTGAGTTTGAATCAGTTCGCAATATTGTGTTGTATGTTTGATTATTTTAAATCCACCTGTTAATTTGGACCGTGTAATATAAACCTACAATTTAATTTGAAAGCAATGTTTTTAATTATAGTTTGTTGAGTTATTATCCGTTGAATACATAACGTTTTAACCGTATGCTAGTATGTTATATTTTTGACTCTATTGATTAAATAACTGTCAAGTTCCATGCAATGATTATCGTGTTGAGTAGAACAGATGTTTATGACAGTTTATGTACAAAATTAATGGTTATTTTAACATTAATAATATTTATAGGGCAAGGTCTTACCAGTGAATCTTCATTAGAGCTTTAATGTTTGAATTATTTATCAAGGAAGTAGAATAACCCGATGTTATATCATTGATGTTAGTAATAGTGTTGCCGACTTTGTGGTTATTTTATTTCTTGAAAAATAAATATTTAATTAATTAGAACTTGGGTACCATAAAAGGCAACAATGGACTTTAATTCAGTTGATGTTCAGTTGTTTAAGAAAGCATCATTTCTTTCCTACATTACCATTACCTATGCCCACAATAAAAAGATTAGATTTATTTATTATAAGAAAAAATACGTATTATTAGTAAGTGACTTTTAACGTAAGAAAAAACATTCGCGACCTTTACAAATAATTTAGTGGTGATTCGAAAGAAAAAGCGTCGTTATACTGTAAAGATCTATTTCCACATTCAGCCTTGATTTCCCGGATCAGCCTTCAAACGTTATCACGGTAGGCAGTAGGCACTCTACAAAATGCCGTGCGCACAATCCGAGCCTACAGATTCGGGCATTCGCAAGCTTATTTGCGCCGAAGCCCCTGTGCTACCAAACACAATTTAGGCCTGAATGACGAAGAATCGTGCGTTGATAAGCTCAAATATAAGAAGATTGCCATGTCAACTCATGCAAATATATTGTCGTGTAGGTATCTTGCAGACAATTCGATCTAAGAAGGTTTCCAAACGAATTGACATTTCGTCGTGACCTTTTTTTTATTGAGATAGGAAAATTTGGTGCCCACTGTGTAAAAAAAGTATTTTGTTGACGCTATAACTTTATTTGTCGATAAATAAGCTAGCTGGTATCTGTATTTTATTTATTTCATAAAAATATTTTATTGGACCATGGATATTTTTTCGTTTTGCACAACGCGTCTTGTTAGAATATAAAAAACTGTATGTGCACAAATAATAAAAACTTTTACCAACATTTACATTGTTTTTTTTTAAACTAAAATATTTTATAAAAATATTTGACGGGCAGCTATATAAATAATGACGCAAAAAGTGTCAGTCACATGTTAAAGGGAAGTAGAAAATAAAAGTGAACTATCAAATTTGATCAAACCGTTTTTGAAGTAGAATTTTGTTTTTCTTTATTATTATTCCACGCGAGTTGTGTCACAAAACACAATCAAAAGGTTTTCATTTCGGCAACGCACCGGCGCGTACCGGACTGTACCGGTCCGAATCGGACAGAGCCGCCTGACTCCGGATCTGGGTCAGAATATACCCGCGCGGCCCGTATTCGCTTAATTGAAAAAGTTAAATCGGCCATTTCGCAAAATCGTTTTCATTTTTTTTGTCTTTAGTTCGCGAGTGCAACGTCTCTGTGCGTTTCGATTTTTGCCGTTCAGTGGTCGTTTGAATGCTCCAACTTTTCACATACACACATACTTATTGGGCTGGTAACCACTTAAGAATTTATATAAACCAAATAGTTAACGAGATTACTATAACAATTTCTATAGAAATTTGCGTCAGCACAACTTAATATTTTAACACAAAAAAAAACGGAATTCACACAATAAAATTCGCCATAGGAAAAAGCTATAGATAACATACATACATAAAAAGAAAAAGCGGATAAAAAGCGCAATATAACCTGTCAACACTTAAATATATGGGATGGGTCAAAATTCCCCGACAATTCTTTAGCGAACTGTTTATTGGAAAACTTACTATTTTATGTTGTTTATATTAGTGCGTATAGGAGTAGTAAACAAGTAATAAATTATGAGCTTGCATGATGAACTGCGTTGATAGATAGACCGCGCTATGTAAACATACAGACAAAACAAGATGTAAATACATATTAAAACATACGTCAACATTTTTTATATTACGATTATTTGTATTTTTTTACTCTTTGAAGGAGCAGTAGCATTAAAAAAATCAAAATTGAATTAAATTATTCAGAAAAAATAAGCAAAATAATAAAATTGTAATGAATATTATATGCAAAATAACAGAGTTAGTTTACAAACTTTTACCATACCTTTTTTATAATTCAGTATTTTTTTAAATATAAAATTGAACAATAAGTAAATTAATTTTGAAGTATGTAAGTACATGATTTATTCATACACAAAATCATTTAAAAAAGAATTTCTTGCGTAAATAAAACAATGACAACTAAAATTTAAAACAGTTTCGCTCCTTAGTTTCGCGTCACACCGTAGGGACGCGAACAATTGTAAAACCACGGATTTTACAGCATCGTAAAGCAATCATACGGTTTATAACACGACCGTAAAGTTAATTGCAATAAAACTTGATGTCACGTGTCGTTAACTTTAAAGTAAATATGCAGATCGCGGTTTGTATCTAATTGCCTAGGGATACAAATGAATAAAATCGTACGGTCGGATATTTACGTCGGATATTCCGATATTTACGCTAGTTTCGACTAGTTTTAAACTTCATTACGATCCCATAGAGTCCAATGTAAGCAATGGAGGGGTATTTGTTGTTATTTTTAAAGTTAATTGATTGAGTTTCATTAGCATGGTGTAGTGTTATATATTTTTGTTAAATTGAACGTTTTTATGAAAAAAAATATGGGTTTTTATAGGCATTTTCGCCGGCCGGAATTTGATAAATTATGAATTTTTATTTTCTTTCTCATTTCATGGAACTCCATAACTTAAATCAGAAAGAAAACATTAGTCAAATAGAGTTCGTCAGTAAAACGAAAGCGATTTTTCCTAACTCTTGTGGAAATCTAACAGAAATGGAACCGTACATTTTTAGAATATTAAGTAGGTCTTCTCACACAATTAGTTCGTTCAAAGGGTGTTCCCAAATTTAGTACCTACCCGAACTTCGTTAATTTTTTATGATCTTTTTATTTGAGTTTGAAAAGCGGTTCAATGGGTCTCATTAAAACTCTTAGACATCCTAAAAGGAGTTCATGAAAGGAATTCCCGAGAGAGCGGTTCATTTATTTGTTCCGTTCATTACTTAATATTTAATTTTTCCCGATTCGGGGGCGTTTTGAAAGGCCTTCGGGCTTGATCGAAAGAATTTTCCAATAATCGCCGCATTATTGAATAAGCAGCTCGGTTTTATGATGAAGAATTTGTTGATTAAAACTTATTTAATGGTCCCTCTGTACCTATACAATAAAAAAGAGTTTTGGGTGCGTAAACAAAAATAACTTCTTAAATCTGTATCTTGTGTAAAAGAATTCGTGTATTAAAATATTTAGACTGCTTTAGATAATACGGTTGGCTTAAAATAGGATAAAATTTTGCAAAGTATTTAATTTTTTATTATTCAGTCGTACGAAGTGGACGTAAATCTCTTCACTATTATGCTCCTTGCTCTAAACTTGTTCATAGATTGTTTACTCAATGGTACTGTCATAAAAACATCCTTTGGAGTCAACTTTTCACAATTTGAACCGAAGAAGCTTGTAGGTAGGTAGACTTGTGATTGTTTAATTGCCTAATCAAAATGGGTACTTTAGTTAAAGAAGTGATTAGGTAAAAATTGAAGAACGAATCATATGTTCACTGCGTTCGGCGCTTGACGTGGCAACACGTCGTGTCCGGGTTCGCAATAAGTCAAACGTCATCCTGGGGATGCCTCGTTGAGAGGTGAAACACGTGTCGATTTCTTACAGGTTTCTTTATGACTCTTTAAGAACTGTTAAGCGGATTAGGTTACTAAATATACGTCGTTTTTTGTATGTTGTACGCCGCCGCCTATAAAATTTAAAATAAATAAAGTATATATTTACAAAAGAAAAAGTAAAGAACACGTTGCACGTGGACGGGAGAACCATTACTTATTCATTCGTGTTTTTTAATCACTAGTGAAGAGAAATTCTTAATAAAAATACGTAGAATTAATTTTCCTTGAAACTAGTTGTTACTTCAAAGTTTATGGAACTATGGAGATCTTTACTTTTTTTGCCGTTTTGTGCATTTCTAGCAATATGATCTAAGTTCGAAAATTATTCGCTAAGAATAATAAATAATAAAATCTCTAAAATGAAAAGGATGTCACGAACATGTAGGTAATGAATAAAATAACACACTGATCTCAGTATTCATTGAATAACTAAATTGTAAGCAAATCAAACGAACATGTTCAATTTTTCTCTTCCGCCCTTCTGTAATCAAATCCATTCATATTTCGAATACAAGACAAGAGACCGAACACGAATCGCAGTTTGGACCCGAAAAAAAACCGGCCAGCATTTTTTTGTTTTTTTTTTTTAATAAAAAAACGACATCCGCCATTATTATTAGTAACGAAAATCTATATACAAAATTTGAAACGTCTGTCTATCTGTCGGATGTATTTCCAGACGGCAAACTCCCTCGACACGACGATTCGAGTGAAATATCAATTTCCTACCCAGTGGCCGCACAGACCCGTTCATTTATCAGAAAGCAATGCGCGGGTTAAATAAAATATCCTACCTACTGTATGTACGTAGTATTTATTATATACTATCAATTTGATGATTACATTGATTTTTTTGCGAGTTTTGTGTGGTTTCACCGGGATTATGTTACTTTGTGCTCCCCCTTTTTTATGTTTTTCGGTACCCAAAATATTGTAAATTAAACTGAGATAGGTATTTAATGTTATTGTTAAATCCGTGTATAATTAGCACAACAAATAGATCCTCTTTGCGAACTTACTTTTATTTTTCTAGAGATTATTTGAAAAAGTCAGCGATTAGTTTCCATCCATATGACAAGAGTTTTTCTATTAGAACTCATTGTTACTTTTCAATATCATGTCTTCCAATTGCAGAAACATTCTGAGACAATATCTTTTCAAAACATGAGAAAAACAAGTGAAAACCGTTACAAGAATTCTTCCGAAGCAGGAAGTCGCATCGCAATTTATTTTTCTTCAGTCTTTATCTATTAGCCGGGTTCCGACGATAACTATTTGTTATTGCAGCCCCACTTTCGCTTTTAACGGGAATTAGAGGGGCCACTAGTTGTTTTAGTTGATGTTATTGTGAAAAGGTTCGATTTTCTTGCTTTCGTCCTGTTTCTAGAGAAAACAAGGCGATTGGTACTGTATTTCTTGCTGTCGGAACAATGGAAGGGAGAAAAATAACACACAGCATGCCGCATCACGCCTGTTTTTCAGTTAGGCAGACAACTCACAAGAGAGATAAATTAATTATCTATAATATTGTATTTTATAGCTCAGTTTTACGTTAAGTTGTGTGGGTGGACTTTATAATTAATTTATCATTAAGTCGAATGTATTATAGTAATTATTACTATTGCATCAATAAAACTATTCAAGTTACGAAGACTTTAAAGACTCAAAATTCACTTCAAGTTTGAAAAATCCTATCTTCTACAAACTTAATTCAAAAATTCTCCTTACAAATGGTAACTACGAGACTCATATACAATTTATGTGCAATCTCTGTCTGCACATGGAGCACAATTTTCAGAAAACTTGCTACTTTGGCTCCCACTATGTTTAAAAATTATGACCGACTAAACTTGTTCGGATCACATTGTGAGTCCTCCATATTCTTTCATATTCATTCTTTTATTCCGAAAGGCTGCCACACTTCTAGTACTAGGATAGATTGTAGAAAAATCGAACGATTAAACTTGCATGCAGCCAGGAACATCTATCGCATAAATAACGAAACAGTGCTCCTGTTTTCTTTTCACAAAGGAGCTAGGCAGAGCTGCATAACTACCTATACTGCTAATATTATATTTTATATAAACTTTTAGGACTAAGTGTATTTATTCATTTTATTTTTGTCTTATTTTGTCATTTCACTATATGCTGCACCGGTTGACGTCATCACGTCAACGCCGGCTGTCGCTGAAAACCAGCGCTGGGGCTCTGTCTCGCATAGGGTCGCAGCATTATGCTGAGCGACGGCCGTTTTGCGTGGATGTGACGCATATTTTCCCCCAAATCGTTTATTTTCGTGTTTTGTTCTTTCTTGGCGTCATGAGTACCGCAAATAAACGTATTTTCTTTCTTCTTTCTTAAAATTCACCAAAATTTGGCCGATTAGGTATGTCACAAGTGCCATTTAATAGGGCTAGCTTTTGTCGCTAACTGTGCACACACTACCATTGAGAGTGTTCTCAAAGAATATAACATAACGCCTGTAATCCTTAAAGAGTCATGCAGAGGTGTACCTATATATGTTCTCAAAGGAACCTTAATAAAGCTTTTCCGTACCCGAGTTTCGACCCCCAAAACCGTTCTACAGTCGCGCATGTGATCACTAAACCAACAAGACAGACATCAATTAAAAATTCTATTATTAAGTCAAGATATCGCAAAGTTAGTTAAGTTCATGTATCGGGGCCTTAAAACGGTTTATACTATACCCCATATCTTTTACACTCTTCATAAACTAAACAACAAAACGTCGATAATCTGTGGAGGTGTTATACGTCAGCTAGCTTACTTTAAGCATTATACGGCGGTGCAAGCTGAGCTTAATAATTTTAGCTTAAAAGCTCGTCTCACTCTAGCTCACGTGTGAAAGGTTCCGGAAGTTTCCCCACTCGCTTTTTAATCCAATTTTTGGCTTTACGCAAAGTTAAATTTCGAATGTATTTTAATTTTAAAATATTTTTACACGGTTACTGGGATGAAGGTGGGTTATGAGCGTAGTATATGTACATGAACGTAACTACATACCTTCGTATATACGGTTCATCCTACAAATTGATGTAATTTTGGACTGACCCGTTCTCTGCACACACAGTTTACTTTCCTCTTTTCGACGAAAATAAATACTGGCTCTACAACGACAAGTTTAAAAAAACATTCCCTTTACACAAATAATTTTGTTAAAAGCTTTCCTATTGGAAGCTTTTTTACTAATGTCTACTGTTTGATTTTCCAATGGATTTTATGGAGCTCTCGATAATCCTACAACGCTTACAATATGATGCGTTACGCAGATTATTTTTTCCGCACCCAGAATTGATATCAAAAAGTGCACTTTTATGCAGGAAAGATTTAAAAAAAAATGTTTCAGCAAATCTTTGTTGGAAAACTTCATTCGGGTATTGAAACCAAATATCAGAAGTTACTCATATTTTCATATAAAAAACAAAGGCTTTTTTAACTTTTTTTTACACAACTTTTTTACAAAATACAGTACAGAGTTTTAGCATCCTACTTAAATCAAATATTTTAGAAGGTATCACATTAACATAAATTACGTTCCCATTACGAAAATAACCTACAAAGAAAAACAAAAGCAAAAAAATCCGCGTTACAATATCTATAACACGGGGAAACGAATATACCTCTTAAACGGCGCGTCCCGGTCGGAAGTCGGCGTACTAAATCACAGGTCGCCTCGACCCATGTATAATTCAGGAGGCTGAACGCGACACCCAACATACACACATAATTCGACCAAACGCCGAAGAAGATACCGTATACGGCACGGCACGGTCAGCGTGCCGACCAATTTTACGGTCTACTGCCGGCTACCGGCCGATTCAATTTCGGCTAAAATTTTATTCGTCCGAATTCGAGCGTACAAGTGAAATTCTATCGATGGTCGTGCCATTCCCTTGACGTTTTCTAGTGGCCTTTGGTTTGGCTTGGTCGTTAGTAGACCATGAATGCTCCTTTGATCAATCGTTTATCCAATTCGTTAGTACGCGGCGTTGATTTTATGTTAGGGTGTTAATTTGGTATATAAAATAACTTTGTAAGTTAAGTTTGCGTGTGTTGACTTTGATCTTAATTGGTAACTGATGAAATTCTCGCAAAGATTATGTTCAAAAGAAGATGTATTTTTGTTGTTTTAGGTTTTTCATCTACGTTTAAACTTGTATACACGTTTGTTTAGCCATTCAATGTAGGACGAAATTATTAGCGTTTTACCCCAAGGGTTATATAATTTTTAGGGTTCCCTTTATTTAGTCAGTAGGTAATATAAATACGTCATGTGTACCCCGTTTTGACATTAATCAAATAAACCAAAATACGATAACTCAATTCAATTCCCTCTCAAACATTACGAGATTTCATCATCAATATTAATAAAAGTCCATCAGCAGTTGGCATCATATTTCAAAATATTAATTAATGTGTATCCAAAACACATTAAGTAAAAAATGTCACAAAAGTACTCGAGGGAAAGAACGTCAGACTAGAATACATAAGGGTGTCGTCAAGATATGTGAAATTATTTCGTCCCCTAGTTCAATACCATTAATCAAACGTCGAAACCTATTCAATGGGGTGGCGAAAGATGCAAAGCAATCGTATGTCTCTCCGAACTGAATTTATTGTATAGAACAATGGTTTCCAAACTTATTGTCTGTGGCATAAAAAAAAAACATATTCCGCCCCTCAGGGAAATCGACTTTATAATTTCGGATGACGTGTTAAAGTCTTTTTTTCAGCAGTCACTTCATGTCACCTTAAGATACTACATCAAAATATCCAAGCAATAGTGGCAGTATCGCAAAGTTTCGAAGCCAATCGTAAGCACTAGCTAAAGTCTAGACATTCAAATAAAACAATCTAACTATTTATTTGTCAACGAAACTTCAGCTGTAACAGAAAAATAATAGCTAATAAATAAAATAGAATATTTCACGGTGACGTATCGCGTGTCATATCGAAGCTCGTATCTATGGTTCTACAAGTGGTAGTTATGCAATTGGAACGTGTGTGTAAGTGTACTTAAACACATATACACACGCCTGTCCCATCGCTGACGAGGAAGCGACTAGCGATCAACGATTTTCTCGCTCAAGTAACGTACAAAAGATTCTAGGTCCCGTGTAAGTAAAAGAGATGCATATATTAATAGTTGATCGCTGGCTGTTCACACCGCTGGCGAGTACTCGTTTGTCGCAGCGACAAGAGCTATCAAAGAGAGTACTCGCTCAGCGACACTCGCTTCGCGAGCTGAACACTCGTCGAGGGAATCACACTTGGTACAAACCCATACCAGTAAGTAATCGCTCGTCGCCGTCGCGCACTCGCAGTTCGCCTGGTTAATCGCTGGCGGTGGAACAGGTGCTTATAATTATCGGCATGACAATCGTGATAGGTAACAACCTCGTTAGGTATAAATGTGACGGCTGAACTGCACTCACAACAAACATGCATTTAATGACGAGTTCTATACAATGTCATCTGTTCAAACACCTCAGAATTGCTTCGTTAGTGATGTGTTTGTCGTAGAATAGAAGAATAAGCAATTTTATTTTGTAAAATATAATACTGAGTAAGAATCTATGCTACTATCTACATAAGAACTTAAGGCGATTTATGTTCAGTATCTTCTAAAGGTAGCTATGGACATTTCTGCCGTATCAATCACAATCTCAAAGCATTTATTTCAATCAAACCATTTACAGGCACTTATGAACTGTCAAAGAGTTGGTCAGTCAGTCAGAAAGATGAAACTAGTTGCCTATTCCAAAACGTAGTCTATGGAGAAGAACGGGCAGGAAACTCCAAGGACACTCTTTTAAATATAGATATTACAAAATCCTGGGTACATTATTCTTGTTGCTTCTATATGTGAGAACAATGTACAAAAATAATGAAAAAAATAAGATAAAAATAACTCCTGGCAGATAAGAGATGACCAGTCTCAACTGACGGCGCCCGTTCACGAACGACAGGTAGATTGGCATCATCCAGCTCAACCATTTTGTATTGTCTGCTTAGTGTGTCGATGGCAATCTGGAATGACGTCATATACGTCATTCCAGAATTTGGCTGCGAGTTTGACACCTTCAGTAGCGTCCATCATGCTTTTGCAACATGCAGGCACACTGGACACTATATTATGTGCCCCATTGTTTGTGGGACCACTAGAGTACACTCCAGGAGGGAGTCATCTGTAAATCTCCACCTGAGCTGGTTTTCCTTGCTTCCTTGCCCTATATAACTCGCAAAGACAGTTTTGGTCGATTTATATTGAGCACAAAATGTTTTTGCTACTTCTCTGTTATAGACACCTTAAGTTCAGTGCGATAAGATTGTATAACAGTAATATCAATTAACCAAACGTTGTCCTATATTTTATCTCCTAAATGGTAATAGAGAACAATTCCAATTATTTGGAAACCGCTGTCTAATAAGCTAGCTGCGAGTAGATACAATATTTCGCGAGGGTCCCATTCGATACTAACAAATGCCATCCCACCCTCATAATTTAGTTTTTGTTTGAAGTTACGCGTCATGAAGCAAACGTTATGTGTTTTCGTTATGATTTTAATTGTGTAGGCCCAATGATCTGTTATTTTTGCTAACAGACATTTAAGGTTTCTCTGTAATTAATTGACAATTCCAAAACTTTAAGGTCAAACAACGTTATTTTAGAACTTCTGGAATTCGTAGTAATGACGATTTTCGATCGACCAATCTTCTTCTTTTCGTGTGGTTAGTGACTAATCTGTTAGAGTTAGAGTTTTAAAACCGCCCATGGACCTCTGACTTAGCTTCACATGCCGTCGAGAAATATCTCTCAGGCATGGTTCAGGATCCTCACGATGTTTTCCTACACCGGTTTTGAAGCAAGTTATAATTATACACCAATGAAGATAGGAGATAGTAAGTCATTCAATTTTAATCAGCCTAATTAAATAAAATTAATATGAGAACGTTATTAAAGTAGTACTTAACCAGGCAATGATTTTCAACCAAAAAACAGAGCATTTTAGAACTTGACCCACCTGTGCATATATTCAAGAGTGCACTCACTTGAAACATCAACACTAAAAACACTCATCCAATACCACAATTGCCACACTAAATCTAGGCCATTATTCAGCCAATCCACAACAAGATACGATCGGCGATAAAGACGGAGCCCGGTCATAAACGATTCTTAAACAATATCCCTCCCACCCGCGGTTCCTAATAGCAACTAACAGTTACAGTGATGACATAACGATAGAAATTCCCCGCAGTTAGCGGCATCCGTCGCAGAATTAGGTAGTAACTGTAATGGGCCGAAGTTACGCGTTTGATTTGGGTCTTAGAATGTATGGTCTTCGTTTGGGAGGATTTATGGACTAGGTTATAAGTTTTGGGTGTAGTAGCAAGAGTTAAAACTTTAGACCTAACCCTCCTAAAGATCGGTGATCCTATCACGAACGTGCAAATTCGAATGATTTTAAAATTGAAAATACTCGTGTCGCTAAATAATATATGGGCGACAAGTATTATATATGCTCTCAAAACGGCTAAGGAACACATCGTGAGGAAACCAGCATGTTCTAGAAACAAAAAATCGAAAATGTACCAACCCACACTGGGCCCGCGTGGTACATTACAGCCCACTCCATCTCGAAGAGAGGAAGCCCAGCACTGGGAACATTATAGGCTGATTATGCTACGAATTTACAAAGTTTTAATATGTCCATGGGTGATACTATGTGCTTGTCGCAAAAATCCTACAGGATAGTTGTATTTACGATTACAAAATCGTTCGAATTTACTTCACCTTTACGTAGCGCGTTCGTGCTAGGGCCTCGGAATAACAAAAAGAACTTAAAAAAATGGAAACATCAATTTATTTAATGGCTTTAAACTCATTTGATTTTTAGAAGAATCGAATCTTTATTATGCAAACAGATTTTCCATACAGGCTCAGAACCTAAGAATAAGTCAGAAAGGTCTGTTTTTTTTTTTTTTAAACGTTCCAACAGTTTTAACGACTCGAAAGTGCTTTACTTTAACCTCGAAAGTCAGTAAGTATAGCGTTCATTTTGGCACGAACCTGATACAAAAACAAACGAAATCTTTCAATAAAACATTTATATAAAATATAATATTATGATACAAAAAAATAAAAGGGTTTCCAACTAGAGAACTTATGTGGGTACTAAAAGGGTGATTCATAAAAAAGTTACACTTACTTAAAACCCACGTAACACGCTCCAATATTAATGTAATCTATGTTTCAAACAATGTGAACTTCAGGGATTCATTTAATGTAGAGAATAAATCGGTTGAGACTTAAATTGTTCGCAGTATCTTTTGACAGACGGTTTCAACACTTTATCTTTGGAAAACCAACTACATAGAAGCCACCTAGATAATAATATTAAAGTTGTCAGACACATTAATCCTATTCAGCGGTTCAGCCTTTATTTAAAACAGACAAAAAAAAATCACTTGCGTCCCACACATGAAAATGGAAACCCAAAATTTTAATCACACTCATTGTTCAAAAGCCTAAGCCCACGAAGCATTGTTCTAAAGATTTAGCCATGTTTAATATACCATGTGCCACCCTAAGGTCATAATTTCTCGTATTTTAGGGCGCAAGGGTTAGTCGAGTTATTTATAAAGCAATTAAAACGTTAACTGGAACCTGCAGATAAGGAGATCGATCGGATTGTAACACCCTTTCTGGCTTTTAGTGTGCGGACGTCTGCTGGACAATGAATTTATTGTTTAATTAACTCCATTTGGGAATTAATTGTTGATTATTTTTTGCTGTGTGCGTAAAAGCAGGTAGGTATCTTTTATTATTAGTTTTTTTTTTAATATTATGTTTTGGTTTGTTGTTACGAGTAGGAATGTTTTTGTTACACATACCTACAGGCTGTTGCAACATTACACAATTACGAACATATTTTTAGCATTGCAATTTTTTATTTTCACTTGACACGTATCATGAGATATTTTTGAGAAAAAAAAATTATTTTTACACAACTCTGATAAAAAACGACATGAATTTAGCATCTATACTCAGTATTCTCCGTATTGTTTGTTAATTCTCATTCAGATTGTTAGCTTTCACAATATCACGTTACCATTTCTTTGGCTTCCTACAAACCAATTACAATACCTACTAACATTGGCCTATTGACTTGGAATATTGTTTTGTCATGATGAAATCTATAATAATATTATTATAAAGATAGAAGTCTTAGGTAAGCCTAGGAAAAAAGGCCGATACTTTTTGTAAGTAGTGGAAAAAAGTAATACAATGTGGGAGGATAGAAAACTGTACAGTGCTACAAGGATCTTTTGACGCCTAAATGACATTGACATGGGGCCGTTGTTGGTATTCATTTGTGAAATTTTCATAGAAATTGTGTTGATAAACAAGATGGCGGCGTTAGTTCCGAGTTCGGCCACGCGCTAAAATATGCTTGTACAGCAATTGTTAAGTAGCGAGTTAAGTTCAAGGAAGAAGAATTGTGACAAAGTGTCCGATTTTCATTGTGAAGGTTCATAAATAGAAATCTTTTAGACATCAATGGAGGGGCGATGTGGCATCTACATCGCCACATGCGAACTACGCATCAAAGACCGTACGTTACTATTAAAACTGACATTCAGCGCAGATACGCTTTCCTTTAAGAAATTTCTGCAAGAGTCAAGATAGGTTTTTGTGAGACTGCCTATGACAACTACAAGGCTATCTCGTAACTACGTCACTAAAACACATTCCTCATCGCCTGACTCGTAAATCTCAGGCTCGCATCAGCAGGCCTGGAGCTAAACGTCAAACGCACAATAGCATCGATTAGGTAGACTAAAAACATGAAACACAAACAAACATGGTGTCTGGATTTATGCCCGATTGATGGCAATAGGCTCGCCCCCTATAACGTGGGACTTAAACAAAACTGGCGAAATGTGGGTGTACTCTATGTACAGCCCTGCCAAACCTTATGCGGACTACAGGCGTAATGTTATGAAAATTATAATTTCATCGAAGCGGGATCTGCGGTAGAAAATTGACGCGCTGTCCTTCCTGAGGCCAATCATAACTTAACCAATGGCTGCCTCTCAAAAACCTAGAAACGCTAAGGGTCAGTTTCTCGCATGTACGTGAAAAATTGTCAAACGAGCGTAAACTGCTGTGATTGGTCGAATTATTTATCAACACCCAATCGCAGCAGATAACGCGCGCTTGACAATTATGTCACATTAATTTTGCCATAATTTTCGTTCGAGAAACTGGCCCTAAGGATGACAACTACAAGGCTATCTCCTAACTACGTCACTAAAACACATACCTCATCGCCTGACACGTAAATCTCGGGCTCGCATCAGCAGCCTGGAGCTAAACGTCAGACCCGTAATATCGTCGATTAGCGAGGCAACGGGGTCGCGCGACCAAAAAACAGCGAACCTCATAACTGATGGAGGACATCGCTCATACGCACAATGATTAAGCGGACAATTTATTTGTGGGACAAACGTTTTGGACCGCCAGTTATTGTACGTATTAATAACAATGGGATTCTGCGCGGATCAACTCATTTGTATTGCGTCGGTATTATTTTGGGGTGAACGGTGTTTTTTTAATGGCATTTTTTCAAAACTTTTCAGTCTGTGTAGACTTGTAGTGAAATGCGTCCTTGACATTAATAAATAACCTTTGTAAATTGACAATACCGTTTCCCGTCTAAAAATAAATGTAATCTTACAATACGTCTCTATATCTCACCCTCGCAAAATGCAATCTGTAAATGCAAAATTCTAAAATGAATTTCACATTATAATAACCTGCACGTAGCGTAGGTCCGTAGCAATAGCCTACGGCGTAGCGGCGTAGCATCGTAGCGTTCACGCACTAAACTACGGAACTTGAATTCGCCCGCGGGTTATTGCGTAGCAAGTTACAGTGTGTTTGTATCTACATATTGTTAGATATTCTGACTACATTTTGGTGATAAGACCCTGGTTTGACAAAACTACCTTTTCAGCCAAAAAGCAAAAAAAAAAGTTGAAAATTCTGCAGCAGCTGAAGCGGCTTGATAAAAAAATAACAGACATTAAAAATTATTAATACAACAGCGTTTCCCCGCTGTGAATTTTTGCATGATTTTCGCGTCCGGTACATAATAAATTTTCGGAGAAACTTTTAATAATACTGTGTTCTTTAATAAGTGAAAAGCAAAATGTATTTTCAGGAAAACATTTCAAATATTGAATTGAATTCGACGAATTTTTAACTCATTTTTATTATTCTCTACAGTCAAATAATCCCAAATGCTACCCCTTTATTTTCCAACTTTATGCGTTTACGATCGACTATGCCTTCAGAATGACTACAGAATAAACCGGATTGTAATTAACGAAACATTGGCGTATATTCCCCTGGCCTACCCTGGCGTCATTAAATGCCGTACAAACATGGATATCTAACAACCAAACAAACAAACAAACAGACAAACAGTTTTAATCTCTTTGTACACGGAAATGTGTTCGGCAGACGCTTTTCAACGTCGACGATTGAAGATTAATTCGTTAAGTTCGGACGATTTTCGGTATTTGACAGGGGAAATGACAAATTACAGCGTATTGATTTTGGAGTTTGCTTTTTGAAACATACTGTACATGTGTGTTATTTTATTGCAAACAAAATACTAATTTGACTAAATTAATAATTATTTATGTTATTTTGTTGTTTTTTATCTATAGTTTATATTAAATTCTATTTATTTATTTGTTCTCATGCACGTCACACATTTTTACAATATATTACTGTCGGTTTTGTACATGAACTCTGTCGGGGCGTTGCAAAACACAATGTTGATCTACTGTTGAGCTTGGAGACATTAGCATAATCAGCCTATAATGTTCCCACTACTGGGACACAGGCCTCCTCTCGGTGAGACGGAGTAGGCCTGGATATAATAACGCACAATAACACAATACAATACAGTCATATTTAAGTCAGATGATAATAGAATCCCTTCTATTATCATCATCCTCCCTTTTTTACTACCTCCCGGTAGTAAAGTGTGTTACTGATTAAATTGAATTATGGTATGTCATTCTAATACACAAAAAAAAGTATCTGGCATAAACAATATTTATGTCTTAAACATATTTGTTTATGTTTTTACCTCTATTTTTATTAAATTCCAATAAATAATGTTTTTAGCCTTACTTAGAGTACATTTTGAATAAGATATTTAATTATATTTTAATTTGTTTGTAGAAACGAACCTATAAATACTCTAACCTTTTATGAATTAAAGGTCTATGACTTTTGGAGTCGTAGTATTAAGACAGAATAAACCGAAAACAAATATATTATGCATGATCATGTGCCTCCAACGTACTGGCAACAGTCATCTCTCGATTTTATTTACGACCAATAAAACTTTTATTGCGCTAATTTGAAAGAAATGCGCCGTTACGTAGTGCATAAAGCGCAGCCAGGGGAAACACTAAAGGTATTTTTCTAGATATTTCTAGAAATAACCAGTGGGCACCGTGAGATTTATTGGTGGCATAAAAGTTGTGAGTCTGGCAGTTTATGTAAGTCATAATGTACAGGTTCGCTTCCCGACAGTTTGTTGAACGAACAGCTTTCAAGTTTCGTAGATTTACTACCTTAAACGTTATATTATTAAATATCGTGTTGTCGGTACAGAATTTAGCTCTCCTGGTGCCGAAGTCTGTTTTGTTATTTATTTAGCTTGGCCCTGACTGGCTGTGTAGTGTGGAGACACATTCAGACAATGGCCTCTCTCCCAGGGGGCAGACATAAACAAGTGCGCCACGTGCCTACAATCCATGGATACCTCTTTCGAGGGACTGTGTATTAAAATTTAATTTGAGTGTAATGCCGAGCCACTACTTATATCATAGACGCGCGTAATATATCTTAATATTGTATTTTATCATAGTTGTCATCTTTTAAACGCCTCTTTTACTTCTCAGTAAAAAGGTAAACAGTGATCGTTCACATGCCGACAATCACAACTGCAGTGCTATTCTGAAACCATCTCACCGTGAAAACTTAGGTGAAGTGAGCGTGGCGTGAGCTGTCATTCCACAGGGATTGACACTATTGACAGCTCACTTCACCCAAGTTTTCACGGTGAGATGTTTACAGAATCGCATGGCTGGAATATGGTTTGGTGTTCCCATTTGGCTGTCCAAGTTTGCTGTTATTCATAATCTTGACATGATCCTATTTTTACGTTTCCCTACTGTACTTTAAAACTACTGCGATTCACACCTACCTACAGCATGTTTCCTTTCAAACGGAGTTTTAATTTAAAATTCGTCTGTATCCGCTTTGCGTCCAGTGCTAAATGACCCACAAGCGGGCACATACAGGCCAACAACACATAAATCGAACATTCGCAATCGTAACACTGCCCGATGCGTTGTCAGCTTAACACGTTCTACTCAAGCCCCTAAACTAGCGATTGATTCGCTGCTAGTGCAGTTGGCCTATGAAAATTTTGGCAATACATAGAAACAGACTAGAAATAAGCCAGTGATGTTAAACACTGACGTACAGTTTCATGTTGTGTAAAAACACGTTTTGCAGAACATTTTTTTGGCGCCTGAATGACATTGGCGTTGTTAGTAAACATTTGTGAAAATGTCACAGAAATTGTAGTGACAAAACAAGATGGCGGCGTTAGTTCCGAGTTCGGCCATGCTCCAAAAGATGCATATACAGCTATTGTTAAGTAGCGAGTTAAGTTCAAGGAAGAAGAATTATGACAAAGCGTCAGTTCAAAGTGTCCGATTTTCATTGTGAAGGTTCACGAGTAGAAATCTTTTAGACATCAATGGAGGGGAGATGTGGCATCTACATCGCCACATGCGAACTACGCATCAAAGACCTGACGTCACTCAAATCCTGCATCGCGCAATTAGAGTTTTCGCGCGGTGGACATATATACAAGCTCACAACTTCAACCTCTGGGCAGTTGCCCGCCAGACATGACACCCGTCTGGTCGGAGGATCCTCTCTTTTCTATGGTGGATGCGTGAACTTTACACCCTGTTCCTCATACCCCTAAAGACCTATACCCTTCATAACGAATTGATGTAAATCAGGGTTATGAGACTATTGACTCGGTCTGCGCCCAGCCCTAACTAAAGCTGGGATTAGAAATATGACAAGGTTCTAAAACCTTGTTATATTTCAACGACGCAGAAGTTAAGTACATCAATGACTCCCAATTGTAAAAAATGCGGAACGATTATAGATGTCCATCATCTACTTAATTATTTATCTTTTCATGCACAACATTACAGAATATAATCCCAAGGCGTTGCACGTTGTACAGAACAATTTACAAACTAAAAAGTGACACACACACCTACTATAAGTAGGTTAGGTAAAATACAAATATATATAAATATATAAACACGAGAAATAACAATTATGGAGTGTACTAAGACAAAAAAGGAAAGAGAGACTGTTGAGTATGGTAAAAGTTAATGATTATGATACTCGTATTGGCCCATAATGTTAAAGTTTTAGCCCAGCCGTCACCTGAGATGGCAAACATACTTACTGATTTGTTTAGAATAGTTTAAGTTCTGATGAGGCTGACATGCCTCTGTGGATAAGAGCCTCTTATAAAATTTAAGAATAAAAAATTAAAATGATATAGACAGCTACACCATTGCCAAATAACGAGTATATAATGTAACAAAGTCCAAAAGTGATCAAAATTTTCATACTAAGTCTTTTACAGTTTGAAACTACCACTTTCTAACTTAGAATAATCGTAAGGCATTTGATATTTTTAGATGCCTACGACAGTTTTATAGAAGCCTTAACAGAAACAAAGCGTTGTAAAACTCAAGTATGTTGTTATTACTGTTCTAGAAACTTGCTGCCTTATACATAATATCTTTTATGTTGTTATAACATAGTACCCCTTAAAGGAATATTGGTACTCTTAAGACTTTACTTACATAAAAATGCGCTTTAGTAGCTAAAACCATTATTGTTTATAAAGTTTAGTTGCTAACAACATTGAGTATTCTCTTAAACTCTGATGTAGTGGCCCACACTTTGTTCTGACAATGGCTTGTCGTTCTGATGTATCAGAATGGCTCTTTGTCGCAGTAGGAAACTGCAATGCAGTGAGACTATGACAAATTGTATTGCGAATTAGTGTGCCGCTATGTTCCATTTCCACCTTTTCCGAAAAGGTACTCGTATATGCAGGATTTGACTCAATTCTGGATAGTTATGTGTAGGTTATTGACCTTAGCGTGTTTATTTTTATATTTTTTCTGCTCTGGATTTTTTTATTTTAATAATTACAGCTATATCATATTTTTCATGTACAGTGTAGTGTGTGGATAAAAAAGTCATTTCCATTATCTGACTGATATAGTTGCGTATCGCATACCTAGTCTGTCTAGATTATTCATAACTCGTGATTCAATTTCCCATTCAATTCACGCGGATGTTACACAAAACAAATTTAAATGGTACTATAAGAATCTACTTCGCTTTACAGACCTATTACGAATAGTAGTTATAGAAACACAAATGCGTCTTAAAGATTCAATCTTACCCAATGTTCCACAAAACTGTAATACGGGAAAATATTCCGAACGTAACAAAGAAAAAACAAACCACAAACCGTCAAGAAACTCCTAAAGAAGCATAAAATCGCTTTATAGCTACGAATTTCAGTACTGAAGACAAACTTCAGGCTTACGGCCTCCGTATCGTGTAATTAACCGCCCTGAAAACGCTTCAGAATCCCTTTGAAAAGCTCAAAAGATCCTTTACATAATATAGTCCATGGTCGACCATTCACGTCGTGATTACTACAGCCGTCTCGACGGCGCAGTTCGTTATTTTTGTGTAGGCAACCGTATGTAACTTATATTCGACGCCAATTTTCATTTGCAGCTAACACAAGCGAGAATACACCCTAAACAGTCGTGCTAAGGTCCTTTTTAATGCTCAGTAAGTTTGTACAAAAGTACGCGAGCGAAATTTGCACGCGTCGAGGCAATATTTCAAAGAATTGTAGACCGTATTGCGACGGTGTGAAAAAATTGCCGTCGAATTCGTAACGTGGCTTCAGTCGGGCGGACGTAGTTATATGAATGGCCTTCTTTATTTTTAGGTAGTGAGTGAGACACGGCTTTTATTCATTCTAAAGACGATATTTGGTTACTCGCGTATCATGATGATCGTGTGTTTATTTCCGGGTGCAGAGAGAGGTTCAGGAAAACTAACATATACACCTCAGCAGTGCTATAGTCTCCTGCCGGGGTTGCGGGTTTGTCTGAAAGGGATATCGCGACCTCGGCACACAGGCAACGGAAGGAACACGGGTGGGTTTTAGTCAGTAAAAGTCTGACACGCCCTCCCGCTCCACCCAGAGCGGGAGAAGTTATTTGATAATTTCCCATCCTCAAAAAAAAAAAAAAAAGCAGTGCTATAGTCTAGTGGTGTGACCGTGGGACTGCCAAGTCATAGGTCTCGAGTTCGAAACCAAGGCACGCACCTCTGACTTTTCGGGTTCATGTGCGTATTGAAAATATGGAGAGGGAACCGGCATCCCTGAGAGATATTTCTCGACGTTATGTGAAACCAAGTCAGATGGCAATGGGCGGTTTTAAAACTCTGACACCAGGTTAGTCACTAACCATACGTTAAGAAGAAGACTTGATTTTTAAAATCTAAAATGTTGGTTTTTCCCGAGACAGTAATAGCAGAAATTCCATTATATTAAGTGGTAGATAAAAGATGTGTTTGAAAACTTAATAGCAGAAACACATAATGCCACAAGTGTCCCAAACGATCACAGTGTTGCTAAACCGCTACCCTAGACATAAATCCATACTTTTCCCCAGTTTTCAAAAGGAACTTTGTAAAATAATATTCGGGATACCTATTGCTTTACTACATCAATAAAATTCCTTTTAAGCAGTATCTATAAATAATCAATAAAAGTGCGTTTCGGACCACGCACAATGAAGGGTTCCGTAGTTGGGATGAATTTATCCCAAGTAGAAACTTAACATTCTAGTTGAAAAACATTTTCTCCCGTACTGACTGTATGGGAGATTATGTTTTTCAAACTGCAAATTAAATTTAGTTGATTATTACTCGTTAACCTGTAAAGCCTACATAACTCTGATAGTTTTTACAAATCCAAGTACAACCAATTAGCTGGCAGGGGAGCGTGACTCTAACAAAAATTTTCAGTCACCCACAATATTTTTGAACGACCTTTCCAACGACACCCCACAACATGGGATAGACGAAAGAAGTGGAGGAACCATAAAAAAAAAACTTGATTTCAATTTACCTCTTTGTCGGCGTGATTAATATGTATACCCATGCCAAATTACAGCTTTCTAGTACTAACCGTCTCTGAGCTAAGCCGCGGACAGACAGACAGATAGACAGACAGACAGACGGACATGGCCAAATCATAAGGGTTCCTTGTGTACTACGGAACCTTAAAAATGAATATACAATAATTATACTTACTTAGGCAGTTTTAAACAAATGCTTTTTTAAGTCAGTAGCTTTGAACGGATTTCATCTGATTTACTTTGGTTGGGCTCGCAGCGGGCGATTTTAACTTACAAGTTGTTGACTTAGGACTATTTGCCTAAGTATTACTAGCATTCGTGCTAAGTGTTTGATTTAAGGTTAAATTAAATGTAATTTACGAGTTTGTTATAATGGAGAAGTAGGTTACTATTGTTTAAAACTTTTGGGGGAAGCAAATGTTTGTAGAAATTGTTATTGTCACGTGGATTTAGTGTCTGGTGGAATACTTCTGTAGGCATTAGTTGCTGTGGTTTCATTTCCAGCGAGCTGTAAACACATGTTTTTTTTTTTTTTATATTGTCCTAGAATACCACACTGATCGCGGGGTCTTAGTAATCTGTTTCTCTTATACAACTGAGACTGTTCTAAAAAGTAAAACCATACTAAAACGTGATAAATGTAAACAGTCAAAGCAAGATAATCTCAAAATCAACCCACGTTTAAAATGCTTTTACTAACAAAAACAAAACGTGCTACAACAAGCATGCTTTTGTGAATACCATTTAATTTTTTCATACAATTCCAATCTAAACTAGCCTCTTTAGATTCACAATACTTCTTGTATATAAATTCAACAGTTTTTACTCCATTTGTTCGTAAAAAGCGATTGTAAAGTTCTCGATCGGATGTCGAACGGCGCCGGCGTCGCGCACGATTGCACCGTAGCACCCACAAAACTATCATTTAGAATTATTTAGAGCACAAAGACTGATTGTGCGGTTATAGATGATTGCATTGTAAATAGAACTGTGAGAAATTGTCCCCTGATTTGTCGTTGCTACCGAGAACTAAATCTGTAAACCGCAGGTAACAAAAAAGTATCGGAAAAATGTCTGCGTAACACGTAATCTCACCATGATAACTCTAAAATCTACATATTTTAGTGCTAAATTTGATGCATATCACTAATTTCGTCTATCGTCGTCTGCCTAGCCTTTTCCCAACTATTTTAGGGTCGGCTTCCAGTCTAACCGGATGCAGCTGAATACCAGTATTTTACATGGAGCGATTGCCTATCTGAACCTAGTTACACGATACCCCTTGGTAAGACTGGTTATCAGACTTCCGGGCTTCACACGACCCGTAAAGACTGTCAAAGATCTACGAATGACAGCCGGGACCAACGGCTTAACGTGCTTTCCGAGGCACGGAGGAGTCTTGGTATGTAAAGATAGTCACCCATCCACGGACCAACCGCGGCAAGCGTAGCTTAACCTGAACGATCGATCCGTGCGGCTGTTATTACTTAGCCACAACCCCCTCCCTCCTAATTTTATCTGTAAACCTTTATATTTAGTGCTTAAACGTGACTTTCAAAAAAAAAACCAAACCAATTTAAAAAGTTCGCCTGCTAAGGGAAAAATTCACTATAAATTTTGTTTTATTTTTAGATATCGATAAAAGTTCTCCAGCAGATTTGGTAAAAGTTAACGAGAACTAGTTTACGGGTTTTTCAGCGAATATTAATTTCTGCATAAACTTTACTAATTTTAGAAGTACTTAGTTCTAAATGCTGCCAATAAATCAAACACTACTTATCAAAAGTCAGTACAACTATTAGGTTAACGGGACTAAAAAGCGATTCCTAAGCTGTGCCGAGGATTGGCACCGTCGCATTAGAGGAGGCTATTCAAACTACCCTCTTTTGATAGTTAATTAAACGTCAAGCGGGAAATATTCGCGTCATTAGGAGAACTCAGCGGCTCGGAGTCGGAAATGTCGCCGCCCCCCACCCTTCGCACTTTCGACCAAGTATTGATACTATGGGTTCTCGATGGAAAGTTGTTAAATGTTTTTTGAGACCAAACAGAAACCTATTTAATAAAAATCTTAAATTCATTCACTCACTGACAGACTAAACTGCTGGGTCTGACCATGAAATTTTGCATAAGAGCTGCAAAAATAACGCAAGTGAGTACGAAAGAAGGGTGTTTGAAATTTTATCACCTAATGGGGTTAAATAGGGAATGAAAGTTCGTATGGAGGTTGCATAATTTTTGCCGATACAGGAATTCAGGCACATGACTTGTCTTAACATAATTAAAGATAAGAAAGAAGAAAGAAGTTCAACCCATTTTTACAAAGAGAAGAAGGCTCATACAAACATGTTAAAAAAATAAATCTCTGAAGAATTTCATATATTCAGTCTACTAACTGTGGGAGATTCTTCCTGACAGATTATTTAACTTGAGTAAAGATTTAAAAAAATGTCACCACACAGTAACCAGTTTGAATACCACGGAAAAGTGTAGCTTACTAGTGGTAAAAATACTAGATCAAGTGCTCAAACACCTCAAAACTTGGCCCACCTACCTGTTGCTTTTGCTGTAAATAAAATATAAGTTTAAAATTAAAATGAATATTTACTCCATTCTAATACTGAAGAAAACCGCAAACACTCCAATGCGTATTCAAATAAACTCCACAAAAAAAATGGAGCAGATGAATCGTAAACCCGTGGTAATACCGGCGCCGAGTGCTAAACAATATTTCATTAGACTATAAATTTTATACGTGAAGACGCTGTCGATTTATACGGAATTTCGCCAGTTTTAAAACGAGATATTTTAAGTTTTATATCTTTCTGTAGATATTGTGCGATGTGAGTCAATGAAGGAACGTTGTAAATTTTGTGATGTATAAGTGTGTTGAATTTTAGAATCATAATTCCTTTACTAAGCCTTTTTTTGAAATAGGCATAAGTAGAAATATACCTACTGTTGTAGGTCTCATTTTATAGCAGGCAATTATTGAACTGGTCCACCCAAACCATTGTAATTATATAGCCGTAATAAAATCAATAATGTTAGCAATAAAGATCAATGCACAAGTAATATCAAACAAAATCTATGCAAACAGATTACTAGAACTAGCCTTACCGTAACTAATACTGACTAGCATTTACGTGATGTCTGCCCAATCGAAGCTCCTCGGTTCCAAGAATTGTGTGGGACCGCCTTTAAGCCCGATTCAGAGAAATGAATTCAGGCCTAGGCACTGCTCTTTGCAAGTCCCTCGAATGGTCTGCAGTCTGATCTATTGATCTGTAGATAATACCTAGGTACACACTAGATTTCAAATTCTGAAGCACTTTTGCCCACCGAAATGCTCACTTGCATCAAAAGAGTTTTTCACATAACGTCACGCTTGTATTTTGCGAAGGGTTGGGCAAAGGTCTATCTGGTACACCCACATTTCGCAAGTTATGATTTAAGTCCCATAAATAGGGAGCGAGCCTATTGCCATGAACTGGGCATAAATCCAAACTCCAGGCTGCTACTGTAACACTTTGCCGGACCTGAGAATCGGACCTTATGTTCATCAGTAGCGCTTGCGACCACTGTACACCAATGGGGCAGTCTCACTAGCATTAGTTAGCATTTTAAGTATGGGACTATGTTAAAAAAGCTTTTACTATGCTCTACTCGGTACGGGACTGGCTTTCAGCATCACAGAACCTGCAATCACCAGAGTAGTAGTAGCAGACATTACAGGAACTTATACCTCTTCATCTATCAGCATGCTCAGCATGACTATAGTAGAAACGAGTTTTGTCGACGCAAGAATAGATAAAACGACAGACAAATAATCACAATCTATCATTTTGTCTATTCTTCCGTCGACAAAACCCGTAGAAAACCCGTTTCTGTGGTTGTCACGGTACGCGTGCTGCCGTTGTTCAATTTAATTATGTAAGCAACACGTCTTCTTAAGTCAAATCGTTTATTTAAATTATACCATTGAAAGACACTTTTGGATTATGAAAGAAAAAGAACAATTGAATCTAGCTGCCCCTTCCAGAAGGATGTATCGTATGGAGAAGAACGGGCAACAAAAAAAATTGTCACTCTCCATTATTTTATTTACTTTACACGGTCTTGAAATCCCGGAATATGTCAACGTCTCGTTGGAATGCTAAAGATCACTCTATAAGGGAGACAATCGTGATGATGCATACAAAGATAGTGCTGCAAGTAAAAAAAACTTCACACGGTATTGAACAGCGCTAGTGTTGTGACTGTAGAGCCTCTTGAACCACAATGGCCCCGTATATTTGCTTCCCGACATTATTATGTTTTTTTTTTGTTCGATGGATTCGCTGGTGTATTGTGATCAATTTTAATTGATGCTCAAGAACATTAATGTGAATGTGTTTATTTATTGTTCTGTGAAGTTTGTTTTTTACAATTTAAAGGTAAAAACCATGTATATCTCAGATTATCAATACATTTAGGTACTTATCACGGAATAATAGGAAAATATCACACACAACCTTTTTATTTACCTATATAATTCCAAACCGAAAAGTTGATCGGAAGAAATAAAAAAGAAGCTTAAAGACATCATAGACGCACCGACCTTATTCGACCTCTTTACGACTTTTAGAAGGACCTTTCTCCTAATATGCGTACGTGAGAGAGCCCGCAATGGCCACGATAAAGAACACTCCCCCTCCTAATACCTCACCTCCTCACTCCCTATGGGGACTGCGTGGTCAAAAATATAAAGGCCCAAAATGAAATTCCTAGCGGCCCATAAAGTATAGAGTTACGTCATTATGGATAAAAAGACGACTACCGATTTTCCGCCAAAAAGTTTTCCTAGCCTTTTGTCATTCGATATTTCGGCAGTGATACCTTTGAGGACTGAAAACAAGGTTTTTTTGTAAGGTGATCATATGTTGGAATACGTTTTTTGTTCTAGATGTGACTGACCCAGTTTTATGAGCCGCAGTTGAACGGCTCATAACAATGGTTGTTTGTCTATTAACAACTCGACTAATGGCTACCAGCCGTATAAATATAGAATAAAAACAGAGGCCTTTAAAAATTAAAGAACAGAAACGATTGATTATGCTTCAGTAACTTTATATTAATAACCTTACGCGAGTGACTTGAGAATAGCTTTTGAAATCCTCAAACAAAACACACGGAAGACATCATTACGACATTTTAAGGAGTTCCAGATTCATATCTAATGTCGCGTGACAGTGCGATATACGTTGACGTGACGTTACGATGCTTAAAATCACCATTCGCAGTTCAACCCTACCCATTCAATAATAGAGTTCAAGTTTGATTGAAAGAGATGACACGTGTCGAGTTTTTCGTGAAGCTTGCCGAACTCCGATCAAAGTTTCGACTCGATTTTAGACTTTATTTTTTGAGGTTCTAAGTTCAAGTTTCCTTGTTACATAATAAGTCATTATTTTGTGAATGAACTGTCCCTATAAAGTATACTTACAAAAGTGTTTAGATGTTTAAACGTGTTTTATTCCTGTACGTGACGTCACGATTCCGGAATGGACGTGAATGAATTTGTTTGTACAACTCCACAAAGCTTGGTTTTGCGGTCGACAGACCAACGGGAGCCCTTTAAATGTATTTTTGTGCTATTCTACGAACGGCAAAATGGAAGTAAATAAACGTAGATACTAGTTTTCCATATCATAACATTTAACATACATACATATAACTTCACGCCTTGTTCCCATTGGGGTAAGCAGAAATTACAGAAACCTACCTGCTACGATCCTTACATATTCTTTTTCCCTCGTTTACATTCATACATCAGCGGTGCTATTCTGTAAAAATATCAATAAGTTTGGTGAACAGCCGTGCTATTCTGTAAACATCTCACCGTGATTACTTGGGTGAAGTGAGCTTGTTGTGAGCTGTCGTTGCACCTAAAGCTAAGGATTGACACTATGGACAGCTCACTTCACCCAAGTTATCACGGTGAGATGTTTACAGAATAGCACGGCTGGTTCTATGAGCGTTATTCTGAAAGTGGGCAACGTCGCAAATAGATGTCAAATATTTCGCTGTTTTGATTAATTTGGCAATATTACTGTATGGAAATAAGAAATGTGGCTAACTAGCGAATATTAATAATAGCGACCCTATAACATATTACTCAATATTTTAATTAATGTTTTTTTTTATTTGCAGGTGAGTCGCAACAGAATGGGGATGATTGCAGCTATAGTTATATAAGTGAGTATTTCTTTATGTTTAATATAAACGGAACAGACTACAATAATCGTATTAAGAGCCAGCAAAAAACGCCGAAAAAAACAACTTTCTTATAAGGGGACCCCCCCCCTTTATTAACTTTATTTAATTTTTTAATCATTGTTGATAAAGCGGCAATAGAAATACACAATCTATGAAAATTTCAACTTTCTAACTATACGGTTTATGAGACATAACCCGCTGACAGACGGACGGACACGACGGACAGCGGAGTTTTAGTAATAGAGTTCCGTTTGGCACCCTTCGGGTACGGAGCCCTAAAAACGTATCTAATTGTACCGAGATATACAATTTACCAACAAAGTTACGCTGGCATTGAAAGATTTATATCTAACAACTAAGTTTAGTAAATCAAGGCAAAACAATCAAATAGAAAAGTACCTAAATTCTAGTTTAAAACTAGACTTTATTAGAAACCGTGCTTGTCACTATAAACCAAGTAACCTTCATTCTGAATTTATAGACCTGTACCTAGGTACGTACAGGTGCCTCTGAAACTAAGGCGACCTAATTGAAATGTTTCGATGTCCTATGAATTGATAATGCGCCCAATCCGAATTCGAATACCGATATCTCGATTTTAATGTATGAGCTCATTTTGTTCGGTTATCTATTCGTTTCATATCGGAAAGTGCTGAATCTGGTTTCGAGTTGTGTTTCAATGAGTGTAAAACCACATTTAATCGAATACATAAACTTAAAACGTGTGTAAGTATTGTTTACAACTCTGTCATACGATATATTTCCGTCACAAATACTTTTGCAAGAGTAATTTGTTTAATACAATTTATTATTTACATCATCCATATAAATATGACACCTTTATAAAGATTTTTGTGGTCGCTGACCACAAACATTTTCATGAGTCACAAATTCACAATTCTATATTGTACGAGTAGGTATAAACCTACATACTTAACTAACTAACTATTCCACTTCAATGTTTCCACCAGCGGTGTGCTTATCTCATCCATTACAAAGTGAATTCATTGCCAAATAGAGTAACTTAAAGTAAGTTGCATCCACGCTCACTAAATCATGAAAATATTGAAGAACTAAATAAAGACTAAAGTGTTCCACAAGCTAAAGGTAAACATAATAAAATCTCCATTACCTTAAAAATATCCATGGGGTACCTACTTGAAAAACAAACACAGGTAACTTGCTCCATAATAATAAGATTGCAAGGCATCCCAGCTCACTTCACCTGAAAATATACCGTTAAAATTGTGGAAATTCCTTAGTTTGATTACGTCCTGGCGTAAAAACAATCCACTTTGAATTTCAACAAGTTTGTTCGACTCTTCAATAACTTAATTAGTAATGTTGGTCTGTATTCATTTCTGGGAGATCTTCTTTCGAATTATAACTGCGTTTGTTATTGCCTGAAGGAATGATTCTGACTGTGTAAGGTTGAATTTTAGCGTCATTTGGTTTCTTAATAGCTAATAAGCAGTAACGTGTGTTTGCATATCACAAACGTGGTATGTATAACATTTTCGTTCACTATTTTCTGTTTTTTCTTGACCTTTTGAAACCTCTTGAAATGAGTTTGGACTACTATTTGAAAATAAAAAGTGGTAATTATAGTTAAACTTTATAAGTTTTTCTTGTTCTTGTGGTAACGGCCCCGGCAGACGCATTACTTTGTGTAAATAATTTCATCACCACAGCTCTGAAAACGGTGAAGGAAAATATCGTGAGGAAACCGGCATGTCCTAGAACCAAAAATTCAAAAACATGTAACGTCTACCCGCACTGGGTCCACGTGGTAGATTACAGCCCACTCTCTCTCGAAGAGAGGAGGCCTGTGTCCCAGCAGTGGGAACATTATAGGCTGATTATGAACCACTATGACAAGCAGCTGAATACCACAATAACTTCTTGGTGAAATCTTCACAGTAATTCTCCTAATATAAGCGTCTGCTGTTCCAAATCGAAAGAATTCCAAATTATGTCCATTTGCAACAGAATACTAACCGGTAACGCAAACTAGGTTGAAACTGCATCCACGACTCGCAATTCGCATTTACAATTCAACTCGCGTCTCAGACTGTCCGCATATCATCTATCCTTTTCTGTACAACCACTTTTTTGTGAGGCCGTCTCTTTCTAATGCATTGGATTGCAGAAAGCCGATTTCAAAGGTACCATTCTCACGTTTTGTTTCGAACAGGGCGTCGAGGTACTGATTTTGAATGCCACATATGAACGGGACCGCGTCGAATTTTCCTAGGGAACGCGATTTTTAAAGCTCGCTCGATTTTCCTTTTTATTTCGCGCTATTTGTTGGTTTGGTAGTTGAAAATGTATTTTTTGTGTGGAAGCAAATTTTTCAGTGTGAATTCGATACTGTTAAAATACATTTTCTGTTAAAACTAGCTTTATAAGGACTATTCTGTCTTAGCAAAACAAAACTGGATTTTCTCGTATCCCATGCAGTAGTAAAAGTCAATACAAGGATACGGCTTATACGATAGAACTAGATACCATTACATTTTATGCTCACTAGCTCTCCTTAAACCCACCATATTATTGCTTTGATACAAACTACTATTGTTTGAGTGCAATCGATGTAGTAAACCGCCCACAGTCAAGCGTATGATGTTATATCGGTGCACCTGGAATCTTCCATTGAAGCCAGGAATACACATGTCCGTAACTTGCCCGAAAGTTTGCAAGAAACTTGCATAACACCTTCTCATTGGTGAATGTCACAATGGCATGCAAGCTACTTGCGTACTGTAGTGGCAAGTTACTGGCAAGTGGTCCCTAGCTTTATCAACAATTAGAAGTTTGTATTGCACAATATTAATTAAGTAATGTACAAAGAATGGCAACATTTACAGCATAGGACTTACAGGTGCACAAAGATTTGATCAATGATCCCCATGCCAGGTGGAACCTGTGCTACAGGGGTCATCTATCCGTCCATTATACAAGATAACAGACAGGTAAGTAAGTAGTACTTATAACATGCAAGCTACATAAATACTTTTGTGCAAGAACCGACAGTGTATTTGACTCTCCATTAAAAATCTTCTCACGATTTCGGATCGCTCATCAATTGTTTATTACATATAAAAATTCGAGTCGTCCCAATGGTTACGGTTCACTGAATACATAATAGGAGCTATGACCTCAGTGATGACGTCATGACCCTGAAGGATTATCCTCGCATAATAGATTTCGACCGAATTACTCAACGTATTGTTTATTGGTCATATGTTTTGAATTGAATTCTTGGAATTGTTCTATGATAAAATAGAAATACTGTTATAATTGACTATTGTAAATAATACTGAAAACTGGTGTATTTCAGGAGAATTTAAGCCAAGTTTAAGCTTATAATTAGGATCGATAAATGAGTGGGAAGTGGTGTAGATTCAATTTCTTACAGAATGTAAGGAAATCATGATTAAATTGTTAAGTACAAGAACAAACGTCATTAAAAACATAATTTTATATAATGTTTTGTTCTGAAACTTTCTTTTATTTTCCAGTTTTGCCAACACTGGATCCACGAAGATGATCTGATAGTGAAGGTATCGAACTATTTCATCACCTTTGATCACCGCTTCATAATCCCTTATAATATACTACATTAAGTACTTACCACAGAAGCACGAATTACTTAGATAGATTTTGTTTGTGACGTCTGAATAAACCTTTATGTATTTTACAAGAATGTGTAGATTTGTTATAACCCGTATTTATGTATCTAAATAATCCATAATAAATTAGGATTATCATAATGTATTGTATGCTGCATTTTCCCCAAAAATGTGCCGTAATCACTAAGTTGACCGTATTTTGTAAATGACCCTTCCTGTATTATAAGCTTTGTTGAAAATTGCATCCTCTAAGCCAAATGTCTGAGCGTGGCGTTTACTCTGACAAATAGCACATTAACGCTTTCCTCGTTGATTTAACACCCTGAAACTTACGTACAAAAGCCTACCCTAATAAAATATAGAACCACATAAAACATATAATTATATTTTTCTCTCGCCTCTCGAAGGCAGGAGTCGTTTTCATTCCACACACCTCCGCAAAATATGGTCTTTCATAACTCCCCACAAAAAATCCCCCGTAATTTAATGCTTCCCCTGAAAATAATATGTAAAAATACGCGCTGGGTAGGGGCCACTTTCGGCCCGTTTCGGGCCATTTCGGACAATTTCGGCCCGGTGCCGACCATTACGGGCACATCCTTCGCGCCGTTATCTTGCCCGTAAGAATAAATCAGGATATCATTTTACCCCGACAAAATATTATTCTTCATATCTAATCAGTGAGGCAAGAAATATGGATATGATACCGACCGAAATTGTATTTATGTGTTATGGTCCTCATAAGTGCCGACTCGGGCACCCCTACGTGCCAAGGTTTTCAGTTGCCTCCGTACGGCCCGGGCCTACTTCATCAATGACGCAATTGTCTTTAACGTAATTCGTGGCTCGACTATTTGTGCTGGCTTCGGTCTACGTAACTTTAATGACTAAAATACTGATTCAGGTTTAGGAGAACTAAATTAAACCTAATTCTAGACAAAAACTTGAAATATGGGCAATATTTGAACGAAAATACGAACATTGGCATCAAAAAGTTCGCCTTCGTATCATTAAAATTACGAACAAACAAATACAAATATACATAAGTAAGTAGAACTTATTAAAACATTTTGTATAACAGTATGCCAACAATCTTAGAGGAGATAAACTAAAGTTTTCAAATTTCAAAGAGGCGAGCGTAACTCAAAACATGCTCTTCAATAGTCACAACCGCAGTCACTCCGTTGAGACATTTTAATCAAGAAATCTTCTCGTCTCTAATCAAAGGGAAACTTGAATACCTACACAACACTTGTTAAGTAACACGACGAATTAAAACAGCACTTCAGTTCTGGTATTTTCAAGCTGATTTGGCAGTGGAATGGGGCGGTTTCTCGACGGGACTTCTTTAAACAACTTCTTTTGATATTAAATGGAATTAACTGGAGTATTTTTGGCAATGTACCATGTTATACGCTATAAGGGAAAACGGTTTTATCTTTGCATTTGAAGTAAGTACATAGGAAGAGATGTGGAGGATATGAAGGAACAAACCTACGCAGTCTTGATGAGAATTACGCAGGGGGCATGATGTCATACAACTTATGAAAGGTTCCAGTTCAATTGTGGACTATAATGGGCTGAAAATATAGACTAATAAGGTAAGCAGTAACTGACCTTATGTTACTAAGACGCTTCGAATGAGATTAAATGACAAGTTCTTTTCAGGAGTATAACAGTTGAAGCGCCCTACATTTAAGATTACTATACTTCTATTTATACTATTATGTACAGCTGTCGAATAAAACATTAAAATGCTATTTGTGAACGTCGAAGCGAATGAGCGATATCGATTATTTATTGTACAGACATCTAATCGAGTAGATCGTATTTCGTTTGCGGTCTGTGCGGTCACGGCATCGATACTTGGTGACTACAGACTTGTGAAGTCATTAAAAATTTGTTAAGAAATCAATAACGAAAACACGATGTAACACCTATTTGTTATTGAAGAATGCTTTGCCTTGGGTGTATGCTATGATATACACGTTGTTTCATACCAACCTTGAAATGGTCCTTCTCATCACAATGAACAATAGTATACGTAGTCGCATTGTTGTCATGATTTGAACGCGAGAACAGTGCTGGCCTTGCCCTTAAAAATATATGGAATTTTTAGACCTGAAAAAGTCAGAGGCTTTTTTAAACCACAAAGCACATGAAAACGTGCCGATCAGTTTCATTGCAAACTAACATTGTGTGTAGTCTCAAGAATCCTATTCACGTTATAAAGTTAGAATGAACTCAACCGCCAGCATTTACGATCTCTATATTTCTCCACTTTCCCCGCAGCCCAATCTACATACATCCAGAGTATTTCTTTACCTAATACAGTCTTCGTCGAGAAAACCGGTTGGTGCCGGGAACAAATTGGCACCTAATAGAATTTCATATGGGCACAATTTAATCGTATTGTACATTCCCTCCTGTATGGAACATTTCAACATTTCTATTGCTTATTCAGATATGCGTTTATTAAATAGAATGTGCACTGATGGCAGTGGTGGCCGCGACTTACGAGTTCTAGGTCGTAGGTTCGAACCTTGACAGGTGCTTAACTTTGTGTAAATTATTTAATCACCACTGCTCTCAAAACGGTGAAGGAAAACATCGTGAGGAAAAACCGGCATGTCTTAGAACCATAAATTCGAAGACATGTGACATCTACAAACCTGCACTGTACCCGCGTGGTGGATACGACCCACTCCCTTTCACAGAGAGGAGGCCTGTGTCCCAGCAGTGGGAACATTATAAGCTAAATAGAATGTCTCGCTGATCAAGTGGTCGCAAGTGCTACTGCTGAACATGAAGTCCCGGGTTCGATTCCCGGGTCGAGCAAAGTGTTATTGGGTTTTCCATCTGGAATTTCTCAGTAGCAGCCCGGAGTGTGGCCGATTGATGGCAATAGGCTCGCCCCCTATTACATGGGACTTAAACATAACTGGCGAAATGTGGGTGTACCCACTATTGGTACATCTCTGCCCAACCCTTCGGGGAAATACAGCACAGGCGTAATGTTAAGGTATGTTATGTAAATAGAATGTACGACAAAGGTTTGCATTCGGTGCTTTATTTGAAATACAATACCGTTGGAGTGTAGTGTACTTACTTTAAATCCGACACTTGCTATGGCTTCGAACGATGTTAATCAGTAGTTCGCTTTGGTATGTTTTGGTGGAATGTCTGTTAGCCTTGAAGAAGTATAACCTTCTACTAAACTTGTGGGGATGGTCGTGGTCACACACATCATGACCGAACCCGGTGAGCCAAGAACCATTTCTCTCACACTGGTGATACTCGTAGAGTTGTTGAACTGTCAAAATGAAACAGATTGCGATTGATCGTGTGTTACACAATTAGGTTACTGGTTTATTTATAAACTTTTCAAATGCCTTTTTTTACACCTAAATCGGTTACAACAGCAAATTCAGTGTTGTAATTGCAATTCATTATTAATATTCTAGTTCGCTAGTTAGCCACATTTCATATTTCCATACAGGAATATTGCTATTGTAATTAAAACAGCGAAATATTCGACTTCTATTTGCGACGTTGCCCACTTTACCTCAGCTTTGTTCTAAAATAAGACTAAAACCGTAAAGAAACAGTAGGTAACCAAAAATTCGCTTAGATTAGATTCGCCCTTGCTAATTGCGACATTCGCCAGGCAATAAAACCTACCCATAACCTTTCTCACAATAAACCAATTCCGAAAAACTAAACAAAAATAAATCTAAATCCAACCCGTTCTAACTCGGAATTCGTCGAGTCATTTAGTCACTACTAATGCAAATCTGCCATAAATTGTCAATAAACCGGGGGGCGGGGGATAGTTTTCGATAGTTCTCGTTCGGCGGCCCGTGACGATTTATAGTGCAAGTTTCAGATGGAAAAAGTTGGTGATCCTGTCTTCTTACGGTCTCCCAGGGGGTAGAGGGGGGCGTTGTTCTAATACGTACTGTCAATTGGGAAAGTGCGTCGTTATGTCTTTGTGCGGGGAGTAAGCAGGGTTTCTTTTCTTTAGATATTTTTTTCTTCTGGGTGAGGTGACAATGCTTGCTGTATAAGCCAAATGATGCTGTGTGATGTGGGGCATATTTATAATGTGACTATTGTGTGGTTAACGGTTAGCATTCAACAACAAATGAAGATTTAAAGACAGAAAAAGTGAACTACCTAACCGATCGGTTAGGTAGTTCGCTTTTAGTCTTGCGATTAACCGATGGTTATAAAACATGTAAAAGTGTTACAAGCCTTTTACCCAGTTTATAATAGCTCCATATATTTCTCACATACATAATATATGTCCCTGTTTTTCCCATATTTATGCCTGCTACTTCAAGTTATTCGAGCCAGTCGCAATATACATGTTACGAAATAAATTTCATCTCTCAGCAAAGAACACTAAATAAGCCCCCAACAAATTACTTCTCCAGTCCCCGAAGTAACTTACATAATGCTGAAACAGTATACTTAAAATACTTGAAAGATATCAAAGGAAAATCAACTTTAAAATGGAAGATGTAAGTCACATTTCTGCTTAAGGTCTGGAGCAGCCGAGATAATCTTGTTGGAGAGTCATTTTTGACCAATTTCCCTCGGTATTGAAAATATTTTATAGAGGCCGACATTGCAAAGTCACATAGGGCTCGATAGGCTTTGTGTGGACAACGTTCTGCGTTGTTTTGTTCATTGTTTTCTATTTAAGCGACAGAGTTATGTAGACAAAGCTTGTTACAGCGGCCATGTTGTATGAAAATCAATTTTACATAATATGAAACATAATAACATGCTCATACTGGCTATTTTATTTGCTGAAACATTTATTCAGGAAAAGAACTCGCAGCCGCACGATCTTAACGAAAATTGCTCATGCTGCTGTAGGGAAAATGTTAGGCAGACAACATGATTACTTGGGGCTCGTCACTCGTAGATCCTCTATGAGCATAAACTTAAATAAGATCATCCCTTAGTTAAATAGTTACCTAATCATAGTATGCCAATAGGCTAAGGTTCCTGGGAATCATATAGGTTCTAAGAAATATCATTCTATTCTACGCAAATATATTGATATTTCTTGTAGAGGGGATATCTAGAGTGGCTGATACTGTTTTAAGCTTTCTCTTAATTTTATTTTTGTGTGAATTTTGTGTGCTTAACCTGGGTCAAATCAATTTATTTTCTTTCTTTCTTTTTATAATAACAACCGCACGGGTCGATCAATAAGGTTAACTAATATCCCTCCGTGCCTCAGAAAGCACATTACGCCGTTGGTCCTGGCTGTCATTCGTAGATCTTTGACAGTCGTTACGGGTCGTGTGAAGCCCGGAAGTCTGACAACCAGTCTTACCAAGAGTATCGTATTACCCAGTAACTGGGTTGTGGAGGTCAGATAGACAGTCGCTTCATGTAAAGTAATAGTATTCAGCTACATCCGGTTAGACTGAAAGCCGACCCCAATATAGTTGGGAATAGGGTAGGCAGATGACTATGACGACATGACGCAAATATCTAAAACACATAGTACATTTTCTTTAAATTCCCGAATTGCTACAAATTCAAAATTGTTTACCCGTTTTTCAACGAACACGAAATAATTAATAAAACGGCATTACTGTTGAAACTTCTTCTCTGTCGCCAATATTTTTGTTTGGCTACTTTTGCTTTTTGTTCATATTTCAACGCTACACGGCGAAGTGATTAAATAATTTGCATTCGCACGGTCGTTATTCCGATTCGATGCTTTATTTAGTTTGCATTTTGGTATGAGGATGAATTAAAAATACATTTTCGTGTTTTATTTAACTTGACCGTGTCACCAAATTGTTTATTCGTAATTGTTTTCGATTTTTGTGTATGAATTTCATTGACGAAGTCTTGGAATATGTTGTACCACGTTTTCGACAATAATCATCTTAAATCTTCGATCTTCTTCTTCTTTAATTTTTGATCTTTAGATTTTTTTTTCTGGTAGATTATTAAAAAATATTGGACACGTATTTTTTCTTTTCTTACGTAGGTAATCGACAGATTACGGCGATACTGAAGGTTAAAATGTGGCATAACGCCTTGCTAGATTTTATACTTAATTGTGACGTAGCGAGCCCCCACTCCCTAACTTTAATGCGTTTTATCTGTATTTTTTTATCAATATGATAAAGCAAAAAATAAGTGTTTAATATTTTTTTTATTATCTGACTGACGGACTAGATAGAATTTCTTTTTTTCGACGCAGGCTTCAACCCTATTTCTCAATGCCCACTATTATATGGGAATTAAAAATAACTGGCGAAATATGGGTGTTACTTTATAGTAACACCCATATTTACCCTATACTATTAAACGAGCAATATTTGTATTTGCACGTTCTCGAAAACGGCTCTAACGTTTTCGATGAAATTTGCAATATAGGGGTTTACTGGGACGAAAAATCGATTAAGCTAGGTCTCATATCTGGAAAAATCATGCGAAAAGTTTAGAACAAGATGGCTTCCTTAGAATAATGACTTGCAAGGAATGTATCTACTCTCATGGCAGCATGGAATTAGTAGGATGTACTATCATGGCAGCCTGGTATTAGTATGAACTTTCCTTTACTATTAAATGAGCATTCTTTATTTTCGCCAGGGCAGAGCTCGGTCGCCCAGGTACTGTTACGTTATGACGTGTGTGCTTAAATTAAAATGCCTAATTTCGTATTTAATACAGAGCAAGTTGTTGACGCGAAGTTTCGTTCAATAAAGGTTAAAAGTAGCCTAGCCTAGTGTTGTGACGCCAATCAAACCTTGAATCCAAACTTAGCAACAGTCATATTTCTAGGTATAAAACTAGAACAAACAAAGAACTTACTTTCACATTTAACGTGAGTAGTTGAGCGATAGATCAAAAAGCCTTTCAAAGCAAAAACAGAGCCTGTCAATAAACCCAAAAAAGCCAGAACGTAAAAAAACATTCCTTTATTCGCACAAACATTTTCATCGTCGGCTAACAACCCAAAATATCAACAAATTATATCTAATCGCTTACCAAATCATCTTTTTACAAATCGATACGGAATCGCTTTGGGACGCAAACATACGATAAATCGGCCACTTCGCGAGTAAACGATTCAATTATATCTGTATGTTGATAGCAAAGCGTTTTGAAAGGCTGCACGTGCGAACATCACCGAGTGTTGATTTGACGAAAAATTGTATGTTTACAGGCAGTGAGATGGAGTATTTATGGGGCAGGCAGCGATGGGGTTGACTTTTCATTGCTTTTCTTACATATAAAGTGGGTGCTTCGTTGATTAATTTCGTTACCAGCAGTGCTATTCTGTAACCATCTCACCGTGAAAACTTAGGTGAAGTGAGCGTGGAGTGAGCTGTCATTCCACAGGGATTGACACTATTGACAGCTCACTTCACCCAAGTTTTCACGGTGAGATGTTTACAGAATCGCATGGCAGGACTCAAAGTCGGGTGATGACTTGTTTATGACAAAAATCAAGAGTTTATCATTATTTTTAAGGGGTAGGTAAGGTTTAATAATATTGACCGAAATTCGCAGGTAAAGGGTTAACGCCAATGTAGGTACCATTTTTCTACCCACCTTTTCGTTACGTAAAAATTATGTAGGTACAACCGCCGACGCAATTTCTTCAAACTTTTCACTCTAAAGAACGAGTAATTTTCAGTATAAACAGAACTAGGAAACCTTATAAAACTTTCTCATTTTAAACAACAGAAAGTTCCACTATACGAATTAAATTACAATCTCACAAAGAACAATTTTTTTTTCATTATTTGCAGAAATATTACCCCAATATACAATTCTCACCCTTAAAGCAATCATCGGTGTACGGAAATTTTGAATTTCGAACGTGAGTTATAAGGTAGTACTCAATGGGTCCCTAGTTGCATGTAACGTTACCATGGCAGGCGATACCATCACATTTCCCGCGGCATTTGATAAGACAGTGCGTTACTTTTATGACCTAGCTCCTAGCCTATATGCAACTGTTACGTGAAAATGGCGGCATTTGAAATGGTAATGGGGGTGTTTGTTAGGCTAGTTTATGTCGACGATATGCTCGGTTGGGTCGCTGTTTGGATAGAAATAGTTGTGGAATGTTTTGTTTGTCTGGTTAGAAATGAGTGCATTGGGAAATAAGACGAATTTAGCTGTTCTAGAATTGTATCGAATTTGTCCTCAATATGTCATTCATCTTTCAGAACCATGTAACATTAGAAAAAACGAACAAATTTTCTCCGATTTTATTTCATTATTTTTTTACCGTACAAGTTCGAGTAACAAGCTACCAAAGAAAGAAACATGATTGACTGGCCACAAAACATCGCTCGCAATAATAGGCTACACGTAAAAAGATTGACAAAACGTTACATGTCGGTTTCGAACACAGCCTTTATGATTTTCCGGCGCTCAACTTTTAAAACAACCTTTTTTCTGTTCTCGACCGTCATACTCTATACAGCGTGTATCGGAAATGTGGTCAAATAGTGTGGTACAGACCATGAAACTGAACACCTTTCTCCATAGAACCTCAAATTCAAACTCAAAGCATTTATTTTAATTAAACCATTTACAGGCATTTTTTAATTGTCAAGGAGTTGGTCAGTCAGAAATATGAAGCTAGTTGCTTATTCCAAAGCGTAGTAGGTATCTATGGAGAAGAACGGGCTAGAAAGTCCACAGACACTCTTTTAAATTAAAAAAAATGTTACATCATTCATGTTGAAATTAAACATGTGAGAACAATGTAGAAAGACGTGCACGTTAGAAGCGTCCGTAATAAAAATATAAAACAAAGAACTATTCAATCATTAAAATAAGCCATGGTACCTAAGAGTTGACCAGTCCCAACTGACGGCGCCAGTTCACGAACATAACGCATGGATCAGCACCATTCAGTTCAACCATTTTGAAGGAAGCTAAATGATCCAACACATGCGCCACCACCAGCGGGACATCTGAGTGAGCATGAGATACTCACAGCCGCCAGGGCACATTCAAGTCAATAATAACACATATTACCCGGTTTACCCGGTAAATATTAGCTCTTTAATACATAGTACTCACACCTGTCAAAGGAGATTGATTTTATACAATGCAAAGATGGTCTTAAAATCTTCAGCAGCTCCAACAGTATTTTCAAATGTTAATCAATTAGTTGTGGTTGTGGAGCAGGACCAGCACGAATAAATTTTAATAATAATACCAGCCTGTTACTGTCCCACTGCTGGGCAAAGGCCTCTTCTCATACAGAGAAGGCACGAGCATTGATCATCACGCTTGCCCAAGACGGGTTGGTGATTTCAGACTTATACTAACTATAAATCCAGGTTTCCTCACGATGTTTTTTCCTTCACCGATGTCAGTAATGTCCAAGATAACCTCAGAAAGTACATATGAATTGAAAAAGTCACATTGGTACTTACCCGGATTTGAACCCACAACCTCGTACATGAGAGGTGAGGCCTTAGCCACTGTGCCATCACATTTGACGGACCAGCACTGAGCCAAGCTTTTTTATCAGCGATGTAATCCCCCAACTTATAATATGCCTGACCAGCATTGTCATCGAGACAAAATAAGCATCCATCTCATACATTTTGGTCGAGTAGGTATCGAAGTTTTATAAGGGACAGTTGATATTTTTTTCGCCATTGCGATGATAGATAAATTTGTTCAGTTTGATGGTCTGTACCACCCCTTTAAATTTGACCACACTTTTCTGTTACATGCTGTATATTACAAGTTGAAAGGGCAAAAAAACAATGAAATCCTGCCATCAATACACGCGTATTACAAAGTGGGACGACAAACAACGTCAGTCGTTGTTGCATCGAATGCAGCCAACATATGGACGGGATATTTTTAAACAGTATGGAGACATTAAGATAAAGTTTACTGCATTCGAATGTTCCGTCTCTAGTCACTCGGATATTTCGGTTTATTGTTTGAAATGGGACAAAGGTTTTTTAGTGCGCTTTTAGGAGCGTGCTGCACTCTCGAATGATATAATATTTATGAGTTTTTCGTCGCATTTGAATTTAGAACGATATAGTTTTTTTGCTGTCACTGTTTTTGTCAGCCCGTCTCTATTTGTTGTGAGGTTATGTTCTGAAGGAAATTAAGATCTTTGTGCTGCGTTTCTATCTCCATAATTATATAAGCAGTTCTTTAAAAACTGAATGAGTTTGCGTTGTTGAAAGCAGCTCTATTGTTATAACGATGCTCAATGCTTAGTTCTATTTAAATAAAGATCCATGAACAGAATTTGAGTAACATGAGCAACAACTTAATCAATGAAATCCTTAAAAAATAAAGAATTGACTTTAAATCGGATCACCCACACGGTCATCAGACCAATTTATTAAGACCCCTAACTTAATAGATGTATAAGGTATTAAAGGATAATATCATCAGATCAGTTTGAGAGGTCCGGTATTTTTTGTAGGTATGTTTTTATCGCTCCACCAACGCAAGCCGCCGTCGATGTGTATCGGCGTTATGATATTGACACTTAAGTGCCGTGTCCCACGGGATGAATCCATGATTTTATGGTGGCCCGCGTTACTTATCACTTTTTATGGGGTCTCAGGCGGATGTGGCGATGCGTTAAATCACTTACTTTCCATATAACCAGATTATCTCCGGGAGATTATTTTATTAACATTTTTGTTGCGAAATTTTGTTTATATAGCTTCTTTTAGGGTGCTCTGGGCAAGGTTTAAGGATACCAGGATACCACAGTATGTTTTCAGTAGAACCAGCTGAATTGGCCTCTGAAAAATTAATGCTCTAGGCGCCTTTACCAGAAACCTACAGCAACCCTCCTGCGTTGACATTTTTCGTCGGTTATTTAAAAAAAAACTGCTGTCCTATACATTTTGACCACGTAGGTATTGCACTTTTCTGTGGTTTTTTTTTTTTGGGGGGGTTCAGAATCGTGTACTGAATCCATGGTATTAGTCTTCGCGTCGATGTCCCTGACACCCTGTATATATCGGCTGATTTATATTTAATGTAGTTAAGTAGCGAGTTAAATTCAAGTAGGAAGTGTTGTATCAAAACGTCAGTCGAAAAGTATTTTTCGTTGTGCAGTGTCACTTATCACGTATAGACGTCAAAGAACTTAACTCGCTACTTAACTAATGTAAATGTAAATCAGCCTTTAGAAATATTGGATAGTGACATATTTTCATATGGATAAAATATTATTTAATTGCCTTATATTTGCCGTTGTTACTTTGATATTATTCATTAATCAAATTAAATTAAACAATTACATTTAAATTGTGAATATGTATAAGTATATAAGAAAGGAATGGGGGGGAACAATCATAGGGCATCAAAAAATTCGTCCTCATCGCTGTCAACAGGAAAAGTGCCCAAAAGGCTGGCAGCATTGCCACGTTGTATGGCAATGCTGATTCTCTGGCCGAAGAATAGGCCAGCCTTCTGGTCACATGAAGAGTCGACCAACCGCTTTGCGATGTCTTGAAAAACTACGTGGGCACTCGGACCCCATGGCCCTAGTGTTTCAACCCCATTTAATTGCTATTTCCACAGCAACAATATGCCATGTACTCCAACAGTCACTTACCAACGAAAATATAACACGACTCATCCCATAATTCATTAGTCGACAGCTTGCCATTCCAGCATAAATTTGTATTAGTCTAAAATCAGCGACATTATTAGGACCAAAATTGTGCTGAACAAACCGGACCTTCAAACGTTAGGGGTGTTATACACAAGTTCGGCTCGGCATGATTCGGCACAGCCGGTCGAAAAAATCATATATAATATATTTGATTACCTAGATATGTTTGGGAAAAAACCGCTCGACTTAGCTCGAATTTTGCCATGCCGACTCGAACGTGACTAAGGGATCTCACGCACTAGACGACCACGACCACGACCAGTGGTCGCAGCAACCAGGTAAACTATAGAAATGGATACGAATCGCACACTTAAAGGTCGTAACGGCCAACGAGCCGATCGGCAAAGATACCGAACCAACTTCGCCTATCGGCACGAACCAAATGACAGCCGAATATGTGTTGTAGTTTTTCCGGGGCGGCTCCGAAGCAATTACAACACATATTCGGCTTTCATTTGGTTCAAAAAATATTGTAGAACACAGTAGACATTCGAATGTCACCCGAACACGAGTGTAGCAACCCTTATAGAGTATTTTGGTCGGCTTATAAATTGATAATGCGGCTTTGGACCGCATCCGATGATTAATTGACCCGATTTGACCCAACAATTACTTCAATTATTTACCTCCGGTACAGTACTGTGCAGTTCGATAGTTAGTATCGACTTTAATTTGAATTATTTATTGGTGTCTAATTGTGATTAAGGTTCCGTCTTTTGTCCTTACATCTTAACGAAATGAAGGCTGAATTGTTTTGCTTTGAACGATTGTAATCTTCTTCTTTTCGTGTGGTTAGTGACCAACCTGGTGTCAGAGTTTTAAAGCCGCCCATGAGCCTCTGAATTGGCTTCACATGCCGTCGAGAAATATCTCTCGGCATTCCGGTTTCCTCACGATATTTTCCTTTACCGTTTTTGAAGCAATACGCACATGAATCCGAAAATTCAGAACCTTTGGTTCAAACTCGAGATCTATGACTTGGCAGTCTGACGGTCACACCACTGGGCTATCTATCACTGCGAACGATTGTATTAATTGGCAAGCATTTTAAATTTATTATGCTGTAGATATAATCGGCCTCGTAATTGGTTTTCCACTTTTCAAGAACCAACCAGTAAATTGAAACTTCGCTAAGGATGAAACTAACTAACTATCACATTAAGCGCAGGACACATTGAGAACGAAGCCAAGTTCGTTTAGCTTCGCTCATGAAACTACCGCGTGTTTGCAAACTTCGGTTTACACCGCGAACTATGAGCCGAAGTATGAAAAGACGCGGTACTTACATGAGCGAAGAGAAACGAACTCAGCTTCGTTCCCAGCGTGGCCTGCGCTTGATTCTTACAGCAAAAATAGACCTTGAAGTTTTTTGATGTGCAAGTGAAAATTTACCTTAGGATGGTAAAGCATTTACGAGGAAGACTACCTTTTATTCAGCTACCAGGTATAACAAAATATGGAAGAATTCTATCAAGAACTACTACTTATAATTATGAGAATAGCTTATGATGTGGTGAAAAACAAAACCTATGGAAAAATAAGTTGTTAGCAGTATGAACGAAAGAAAGAAAATACGTTTATTTGCGGTAAGACATGACGCAAATTTAAAACACAAAAAATAAAAAGTTGGGGGAATTATTGCGTCACATCCACGCAAAACGACCATCGCTCAGCATAATGCTCTGAACGTTTATGAAACAGAGCCTAAAGTGTTGTCAAATAGGCACTTGTTAATTACGAAATAAGAAATGAACACATAAATACAGATCAACACTCTCAAACGGCTCCGTTAATTAACGTTTAATTAGCGCTTAAAATTACGTCTCCGCAATAAAAGCCGTAATAGCTAATGTGAACCCGATACCTAACGTAATTAGGCTGGTTACTATCCATCAACTCATATAGGTGCATACTTGCATATCGCATCTATGTAGGTGCATATGCGCCATCGCGTCATTAGCGATGTTCCAGTAATTAATGTAATTATCCTGAAACTGAAAGTGCTTTCAATTCGTAATCAGAATTAATAAGACCACAATTTGCAGTCAATAAGTTGAGGATGTATTGTAGTTCACCTCGTGCCTAAGTAATAGCAGGGTCGATCCATCAGGTTAAGCTACGCTTGCCGGGGTTGGTCCGTGGATGGGTGACCTTTACATACCGAGACTCCTCCGTGCCTCGGAAAGCACGTTAAGCCGTTGGTCCCGGCTGTTATTCGTGGATCTTTGACAGTCGTTACGGGTCGTCAGAAGCCCGAAAGTGACAGCCAGTCTTACCAAGGTGTAGCGTATTACCCAGTTACTGGTTTGTGGAGTTCAGATAGGTAGTCGCTCCATGTAAAATACTAATTTTCAGCTGCATCCGGTTAGACTGGAAGCCGACCCCAACATAGTTGGGAAAAGGCTAGGCAGATTGAAGTATTGTGGTTCAGTGGGGGTTATGTAAGTGGTGGTTCCAGTTTCTTTATTTTAGGTTCGTATATCGGCATCCCGCAAATTGGAAGATAGTTTTTTACGAAACTTTATATAAGGTTGATTTTCATATTTAAAATTATTCAGATTCTTCCGTAGGAATACGTTTAAAGAGCTGATTTCGGTTTCCTAAGAAGAACATTCATGCCCGTTTCCACAAACGCTAGAAAACACCGAAATCAATGCCTAAATATAATTACCGCCTCCATGAATGGCCGGCTGCGCACCGCCACCAACAGTCTCCTGAGCGTGTTTTCAGATCGGTGGGACTCCCCTCTGCTGCGCCACTGGGTGAGAATCCACACCAATTAGTGTTTTTAATTAATTTTTATTATTACTAACACTTAGTCTTTAAGTTATTTTGTATACTAACTTAATTCATTTTCATGTTTACTAACAATAGTCTTTAAGTTATCTTGTATACTAACACTATGGACGCATGTCTGAATGAAATTATTTGAATTTGAATTACTCTGTTGGATTTTCAACTAGTGCTAGTAGAAACGGACTTCACTATCAAATCTTGAGAGTCAGTCATAACATATAGGGTTATTTAGGTCACTTAGTACATTTACGTAGCAAATAGAACAAATAGGACCATAATATAACTTTCAAACGGCATATTTTTCTCTTTCAACTGACGCTCAGCTGTTGCGCGCGCAAGCACAGCTGATGCCATTTTTTCTTTCAGTTCAAGTTCATAATCGTCACGCTTCTGAATCTGAAAATGATCGCCATCGACGTGTGCCATCGCAGATTCAACTATGTGATGTAATAAAATGTATTTTATTTTTCCTTCGACTGCAAATCGTCAACGATGTTACATAATTTATTGTTATCTCATATCGCTGGCCCCGGGCAATATAGCGGTAAACACCGGTTACGCCCTTTTTAATGTTATTTGATTGTTGGCTTCTCTGAGTACCAATCTATCACTCTTATTTTATTCAGTTTTTTTTAATAATATTTATGTAGAATAAATGACAATAACAGCTTTATTGCATGGAAAATTCTCTTACGACTAAGTTATGTATTTTTACTTCTGCTGTAAATTTCGATTTTTGATATTACCGCTCTATTGCCCGGGGTCAGCGATATGTAAACCGCATTGCTACTGCGATTAAAGTCTGATTTCACCGTGATGAAGAGTATGCTTAGATGGTTTAGTTATGTTGAGAGGATGAATGAAAGGCGAGTAACAAAAGGTATAAAATATACAAGTCAGATGTGAGTGGAAACGCCGGGAGGGGACTCCCTAGGAGGAGATATACCTAGTGACCTTATTGGTGATGTTGGTCAGAAAGGTCAGGCGCGTAGTACTCGCAACAGACGAGCGTGTATGACCAGATGTATGAACTTAAATGAGGGAAAAGGGGTATGTAAGGATCGTAGCGTTCTGTAGTTTCTGCAAAACCCCATAGGAAGATGGCGTGAGTTTATGTATGTGTGTTTACGGTGATTTTTTCCGTGGGATAAAACTAACACTTGAAGGTTTTTGCATGGAAAAACTTTCTAAAATACAAAATGCATAAGGGATAAGAATTATACTTGGTATAAAAGTTTGGTGCAACAGTAAAACGATATACGTGTACAACTTAATCATATCAACCACCGACACTCAACACAAAATACCTACAGACTTCATCCAAAGACATCAAATAAACCTCCCCTTCCGAGAACTCAACTCAATCAAATCTCTTAGATTATTTGCTCGTGTAAAACAAACAAAATGACGCGGAGTGTATCCCAGCAAGAGTACCTAGAGTACGAAGAGTACCAGTACCAACTTGACCCCGTTTCTCCCTAAATGTACCTTCATACACTCGATCAATACAGCAACGTAAATAAATCACTAAGTTTGAGTTTCGCGATACGAAGCTTCACGGTAACAGACAGATTCAGTAGGCCAAGTTAGGATTACTCCCCTGTGTGTCATTCGGAGGAATTGGTTACGGTTGAGGAAAGAGAGGTATTTTTGGTACACCATAACACAATATATAGGCAGAACTAACAACAGCTAAGCTGTTAGAATGAGAGTCTAGAGTGAGCAATAGGAAGATGAAAAAGTGTATTTTTTACATACTTCGCTGTGGCGACATACCAGCTTCTTATTCTTCTTCTTCGTCGTTCCCTCAATGCTGAGGATCGCGACCACATACGACGCGCCTCCAAGCTATGCAGTGTGGACCGCTCGGTAAATGCTGCCTCCAACAGCCTTCTTGATCGCGTCTGACCTTCTCACCGGTGCTCTGCCTTGAGCGCGATTTCCTTCTACCCGGCCTAGTAACATAAGCCTTTCCAAACCATGCTTAGGTGAACGCATAATATGTCCGAAAAACTGAGGGCTCGCTCCTGCTATATTGTAGATAGCCTGTTGGTGATGTTGAGTTACTGCAATATAGATTCATTCCTTCTCATGGCGATCCATAGTATACGAAGTAGCCTACGCCAACACCACATCTCGAAAGCATCGATCTTATTGCTTTCGCAGCTTTTAATGCACCACGTTTCAGCGCCATATAAAAAGATGGAAAAAACTAGCGCAGTCTGTCGTATTTTGGTATTCCGACGGAAGCCACGGTTCCTCCAGCAGGATATTATCTGGAGGTAAATAAAGTACCCAGAAATACAAGAAACAGAAATTTATAGAACCCATAGTCATAGTAATTTATAGGAGTTTCTTAAAACAGATATCAAATCTAAAACAAAAGACAAACGGGGAATGCCTCATAAACCAACGAACGATCGCTTGCTCATTTCAAGTAAGTACCTAAAGCCAAGCCAAAATCTCGCTCACCCTCGAGATACATCAGCAATCCCTTGACAACCATCACAAAATGAAAACCAACACTAACGGCTAATACGCCAAAATCATCACAACGTATCCACCACAGAATTTATCAGCTGTTTCAGCAATTTATCATGGCCAACAAATAATATTAGTTGAGTGACAGAAACGGGTTACCACACCGGTTTTAGGGTGTTAGCGGGCGGACTGTAATTGTATGCATATGCATGGATATTTGGATCGGTGTTGACGCACTAGAAATTGATGAATTAAACGCTTCACACACATACACACTATGGAGGTAACTGCTATATAAAAACTGTTTCGATACACATACATGAAAACAGTCTATGAATATTTTAGATAGCACAATAGGATTAAAAACTATTATCAGCCTGTTGCAGTTCCACATTAGAACGCTGCCTTTGCCCAATTAAAGAGTAGGAACGGATGCTTTCCAACTGAACCTGCCGACAGAACCGACTTCCCAAAAATATTTCCTTTACTGTAATGCTGTAGAAAGTTAACTTTGAAATACATTACATGACATCTAAAAACCTTGCCAGGTTTTGAATCCGCAACCTAGTGAGCAAAGATGTGAGCCTTCGTAGCATCCTGGTAAGGATCTATCCCTCTTTGAGAGCGGTTTCACGAGAATTTGAATCCTACGCATTTTTAGCCCAAGCAGATGTCATACTTATGTATCATTTAAATAATTCCGCAAAAAGGATAAAATACCACTAGGTTAAGAAACTTATTTTTTTCGTGCAATAAATTAAGTTTTGTGGAACTTAAACATAACTGGCGAAATGTGGGTGTACCTACTATAGGTACTCTCGGCGCCTGACCAGTTTTCGACCTTATATCCTAAGCAATAAGGTCTAGAAGTGGTCAAGCGCCAGTGTCGACGATGGTACACCTCTGCCTAAGTCTTCGGGGAACAAGGCGTGATGTAATGTTATGAATTAGTCCCACCTTGATGTCACTTGAACTACTGCTTTCACACTTAATTCAGTAGTGACATCTTCCCTCCACTTTGATGTCAAATCATTACAGAAGTAAACAAGAACGACTAATTAGCGAAACACGAACGTATCTCATCGATTTTCGGTTAGCACTGACTAATCCACTAATTTAGTGACTGCTGCTATTAATTTAGTAGGCCATTGATTCGTTGCTCTAATTGCGTAAATGATGTGGCGGTGTGGTTCTAAGCTCACAATTAAGGCGTATGAAACTCGCTAATGATCAATGCCTTAACAAAAGACTGATGATTAAGATATTTTGATGAGTTGAATTATGTATGCCAATCGTATCGTTCATATTGTGTTATAATGATGAGTAGTGTTGTGAGATTAATTGCTAATAATCTCTACGTATTATTACTGACATAAAAAAACCCTGCCGCCCATTTTTCACAACGCCCTTGTTTCAGGTTATGCCGTATCTTATCCGAGTCAGGAGTCTATTAATATCAACCGGGGAAACAAGCAAATAGTATATTATTAAACAAAACGACAGTCAATTACTACAATAAAGCTAGAAACAAAACCAAACAAGGCCGGAAAAACAGCAAATTCACCTGATTTTTAAATCTCGTCACAACTCCAGTGTCCAACGACATAGTGAATGTCCCGTGGAGCACTGGAGGCCAATCCTAGTCCCCCGAGTGGCATGCCGTCACTCTGCGTGGCCCGTTCGACGCCATATGTGACCACGGCAGCAATAAAACATCCTAACTCCATAATCGTTCAAAATAAACTCCAACTCTATCTCGAACTAAATAACGTTCAAACTTGATTGGACTTACAACTTGAGGGTGGGTATGGGGTGAAATCCCAAAGGCGGCGTCGGCACAGTGCTCATCATTTCCCCATTGTCTCGTTAGACAAAAATCAAAAACAAACACTCGCTGTAGGGATTTTCGGATCTAAGTTTCGGATGACTCCCAATCATCGTGTGTTGAGCTGTGATTGTACGTTTGGGATTTAGAGGTCTATAAGCTGTCAGCGTTCAATTTTATGTGATTAGGACAACTGCTTACATCACAAATATAGACGTCAATATCACATCTGTAAAAAAATGGGAAATTGGATCGAGTTCGTGCGCATGACGCCTATAAAAATATAATGTATCTTTATGTGCAAAATCTTCCACTACATATTTTACACATAGGTATTACTAACTTAAATTACGAGGGAAAAATGTAATTGTGTCCATAATTTTTTCAAGGAAACACAAAATGTAATTTCCTAGTGCAAGCTTTATATCTTGGAAAACGACCTAGTAGAAACTCGCCTGTTCCATGAAGGCCCGGTAAAGAACAGGCCACCCTTACCCTACTACCCAATGGTGTCATTAAAGTCACCCAAAGGATTACTGCTAAAGGATGGGTTGCTCCTCCCGGCTAATAACTACAAACTGCGATCACCATTACAGCCAAGATCAGTCAACCGTGGTGAATATGCCAATATTCCCTTTGACCGTTTATTGCAGCGTTCATTGATTAACATATATGTTTAGTAATGAACGCCTGCTAATATGAAAAGCACAATCAATGAACAGCCTAAATTCCAAAAATATTTAATAACAAGCTTAATAATTTTCAATATCCTCACTATATCAGTGATAGCCTAATGGTGTGACCGTCAGACTGCCAAGTTATAGGTCTCGAATTCGAGCCTAAGGCATGGACCTCTGACTTTTCGGATTCATGTGCGTATTGTAAAATTATCATTTTGCTTCAAAAACGAGAGCCTGAGAGATATTTCTCGACGGCATGTGAAGTCAAGTCAGAGGCCCATGGGCGGCCTTAAAACTCTGACACCAGGCTAGTCACTTACCACACAAAAAGAATAAGACTATATCCTAGTTTTAATTTAATATTATAAATGCAAACGTGAGTTTATTTGTCACGCTAAAAAGGCTCAACGGATTTCGATGACATTTGGCACATGGGTAGACCATGACCTGGAGAAGGACATAGGCTACTTTTCAGCCTGGATGGCAGACAAACTCTCGGGTAGCTAGTTAAATAAAATACGTAATAAAGTATCAAAACTTTTTATATCGTATCTGTTATGAATCATACGGACCAGAACAATAAAAATACATTCAAATATATTATAGTCTGCCATAATTTATTAGACAAGCTGTTGTCGGGAGTTATACAGTTTCGCACCAAATCCAATCACTAAATCAACAGAACACAGAATTTATTTTCAACGTGAATTTGTTATTCTTTCTCTCTCTCCTTTATTTTAGGAAAAATAATATTAGGCGCTATCGTGTCACACATTTCAAAGGCTGTTCTCTATGTATCCTTCTATTCATCGAATATATGCATTGAATTACTCAAGATTTTTCCATGTTTTGGATAAATGTAATTCTTTCCTCGAAGATTGCGCCTCCGTCGTGGCGCGTCTGCTACGTGACCACAATATCTAAGTCACGCTTGTCTCCAGCCACTCTTTTATGTCTATCATTTATTCTTCCGATACGCAAACGTCAGCAATTGACAAGTACAGTTCATGTCGAATAAATTGTCGGTAAAATTGTACGTGGAGTGAGTTACGACTGTGGACGGGCCCTTCGAATCCGCTGTTTTGCTCTGGCTCGACAGATTTATCGTTCGCTTTGTTTTTAGAAATTTTCGCCTCCGTAAACGCTTTCCCTCTATATCGGAAACGTCTATTTCGATCTGCATTTATTTGCTTGACGGAAAAGCTGTCATTAAGACCGCCCTGACAATTTTCTGTTCCCGACAAACCTCCAGCACTCGGAAACGTAAATAATACACCCCATATTGAAGATTATTTCTAATGCTCAAACTCGAGACGCAATAAACTAGCGCGATGATAATAAAAATGTTCAGCTTATCCCTCGTGTTCCCGTTGTAAATTTAAACGGCGAAGCGCAAGCGATTCTAAACCTTAGCGCATTTTATTAATGTCACGATAGAACATTTTAATTTTAATAAAACTGAACATCGGCACGCCCGACCTATTTGTCAACCTTCTTTACTTTTGCTGGCATGAAATCATACAGTCTCACTTTGCGTAACTACAACACTAAACGTGGAGAACTCGGGAGTCGACAGAAAGCGTACTTTTTGATTAGAACGCTAAGACATAAATTCGCACGATAATCCACGTCCGCTCTCGTATGAAATATGAAATCCCCGAAGGACGCCGCGCTGGATTTAAGCTTTTCTCTTTAAAGTAATAAAGGTGTGTTTTATTTGAACTGCGACGGATTATATTTGGGATTTGGACGACGAAACACGTAGCCAAACCATCGCTCATGTGACAAATTTCTACGTTTGCCTTAACGCGGGCCACCGTGTTTAGAATATTATATCTGAAGAAGGGACTTTGGGAAGTCATATTGATTTACATAAGGAAAAAAGGCTGTAGGATTCTGGACAAATGAAATGAATCTTGAGTGACGTGGAAATGTACAGGGCATGAGTGGAAGTAATATTTTTTACGTGTACGATTCTGTTTTGAGCGAATTTATTTAGCATTTCTCTCTTAAGCATTTTCCCTCCCATTCAAAGAGAAGTCTATTTGAATGGGAGGTAAAATACTTACTTACTTCTCTGCATACACTCTTTGGATTTCTAAGAAGTATCTGTTGGTTCTATGTAAAGCGAATTACAAACCCTAAATAATGTATTTATTGGCTTAGTGGGTGCTACCAATATTTCTTCTGATACAAGGACCGAATGAGCATCTGTGCCAACAACCAAATTGCTACCGAAATCAGAATGTTGTTAGGAGGTCTAAACCTAACAATAACAAACCCCAAGATAGTCTAATTATACTCGGTATCTAATAATTAAGAGCTAATTAGGCCAAATTAACGGATATTTCGGTGAACTCATTATAAATGGATTTAGAACCAATATGTACGTCGATATAGCTGTACAAATAAAACATTGGCCAACTTTTATAGTTGTTTGTAACGATTCTTATTATACAATCTCTGCTTTCAATAATTCTTTGAGGCTGTCAGATTTATACACAATTAAGAAAGAAAGAAAATATGTTTATTTGCGGTAAACATGACGTAAAAGAAAGAAAACAAAATAAAAATAGAAACAAGTTGAGGGAAAATATGCGTCACATCCACGCAAATTCAATTCACGACCTTCGCATATATTTTAATTAAACATTTTCACATTTTATACTTAACATGTGTTCCTGCAATAGGCACTAGAAGTTTATATCTGCAGATCGTAAACAGTCAAAAATACCAATAACAGAGAAAAAAGTATGCAAACGACGCGACGCTTTAAATTCAGACAAAAAAATGAATGAATACTTGAATCAACAGCTGTCATGACATTCAGTCTTTTTTTCACATCCACATCAGAATAACCCTAATTTTGTTTATCGATAAATCAATATGCGACATCAAGCGTCTCAAGGGGTGTGCAATAACGATTGTCTATGTACCGACATGCGTCTTTTTTGCACCAATTGTAACTGGTGTCCCCCCGGGGAGGAGATTTGTCAGTTCGTTTATGCGACTTTGTCGAATTCAAATCGTAGTTTCCTTTCTGCTAGTAACGAACTCCCAACAATACGTGCGGAAAAAGGATTTTGCGTTTTATTCTATATATTTTTTGTGTATATTTTGGGGGCAGTAGACGTGATTCAGCTAGGTAAGCAACCCACCAATTGTATATTTATGAGCTCACTATTACGCTGCATAGTTTTTTTTTTATTGTAATACCAATTTTGAGTTGAATCTGCTGGGGATTAGTTCGCATAGAGTTTGAAATTGGTCGTTTATGAATCATTGTTACTATTGAAATATGTTCAGTGTTGCAACTAAAAGTTTTATTCTGTTAAAAAAATGGTTTGCATCATTTTCCTGATCGGTGCGCTGCGTTGGCAATTTGCCACTAATTGTGCAATATTTTTTTATATTTAAAAACTGACATGGTTCGATATTGCTCCGCTTCGCTCAAATGATGTCAATAACCATAGATCTATCAACGGTGGCTCTATTCGGAAGGGAAACAAGCGCAACCTGTCACAGTAACTTAAGAAAATCTATTTTTATTTCGTCCCCGGCGTTGCATCAACCGACGCATTCTTATTCATGAGTACACCACTGTCACTATTTCTGGTATCAGTGTGACTCAACATACATAGATTACTATATTAACAAAGCTGTTTTACATTTAAAACAATATTCGTTTCATTAAAGTTGACCGGTCAACGACTATCACCGCGGACGTCCTGCGTCGACCTCTTATCAGTCTCATTATCACCGAAAGAGGAAACAGACAGTATTTTTATTTATGTTAGTCCCCACTGCCCACGCCTGATGCCACTGAAGTCTAGAATATCCATCATTTTGTCACACGAATTAGTTTCACATCATGTTATCTGAAGGACGAACGTGATTTAGCAGTGATTCGGAAAAATTATTGGATAGTATTTTGAGTGCCAGTGATATAGTCCGTTAAGAATTTATGTGAAAGTTTATAAAACATAAACATTTCGAACCTAAAAATATTGTTCAATTTGCAATTTGTGTGGAATAGTGTAAACAGTGAACGTAAAAGTTTAGTAATTAAATCTGCCAACCAGTGATTAAACCCAACAAAATATTTAAATACGTTCAATGATCAAACACCAAATATCCAATTTTGTTTAATTAATAATACAAAAGGTATGTTGTTCGTTTAAAATAATCAAATTACATGAATACTGCTAATCTGAAATTATGTTCAATTGAATTCAATTAAACGAGATTCTTGAATAACAAATGCTACACGAAATATAAAACAAGATTTATGGAAAGAGGAAGTCATGGAGAGGAACAAACACGTTTGCAATAAAATTTGAGATGTGCTCTTGCGACGTTGAGCCGTCGCGTCGTTGTCAGTTTACTACCGACGTGGAGTAGATTCATTGGGTGTGATGTGGAGGTACCAAGAGCTACAATCGTACGTTTAATTACCCACATTTAAACATCCCCAACTAAATGAGTTCGTGGCATTAAAGCAAGAATCTTTCATATTTGAAACTAACTTATTCCTAAATGAGGACTTTGTCATCTTTTTCGTTACTAATAGTTTTCTTCACACGTTCTCTTTTATTTTATTAGTATTGTTTTGATGTAGTCTCTCATTGTTCTTCTTTATATGACAGCATACGCCATCCAAACAATTAATAAAGGTAGTTAATACTTCACAAACATTCCCAGAAAACAAAAATGCATAGTCATTACTATGCGACTCGTTTTCAATTAGCATTCCTTATCTAGTTCCACCACCACAGTAGGAAGAGGGGGAGGACTTGGCAAAAATTTCCACCTAACGAGCTCATTGTCTTTTATTTGGACCAAAGGGTTCCGTCGCAGTCCTTAATTAACGGCTTGAAGAATCCAGAATGATTTGACTAGATGATTTCAATGGTCGAAAACATTTTTTGAATATTTAAGAGAACTCTTTCTCATTAGTGGTTAAGTTTGAAGATGTGTTCTGTTTATACAAGCATGTTTCATATTTAAATGGTAGCAGTATGCAACAAAGTGTTGAAATCGCTTAAGTCACGCATGGCTATACCATATGGCATGAAATAACGAACGTAATTAGTAATAATGGGTTTAGAGATTGCTCAACAGCGTTAACGAATAGTGTAACCCATGGTGACCCAATTAAATATATTTTAATCAGTTGTTGATAAAGTATTTTCATATTATTTGAGCAGTGTTACAACACAAGCTTCTACTGCAATATAATTGAACTCAAACAATATGTAAATATAAAGACTTGATATAACGATTACTGTTACTTTTTTTGACTAAGGCCGAGATCTATAAACGATGCTTAGCACGTACTTTAACTCAGAGTTACGAGTATTCCTGTCACTGTCGCAAAACTGTCAAACTACAAGTGCAAGAAAGAGACGGAAACATGTCCAAGTCAAAGTACGTGCTATGTAACGTTTAGAGATTTCAGCCTGAATCTGCCAAGCTTGGTCGGAATTTTTGTTAAGCTGCAGCTCTTCAAAAAAAATTGATCACATTCTGTAGTCCATCAGAGCAGTCTTAATGCAACCAGAATTCAGTAGCCGAAGTCCAGTAATGAGGTTGAGTCGAAACTAATTTTATTTTCTTCCATTCCTTTGAGTGGGCCTCCCGGGATATTTGCGTTAAATTAAAAAGTTTCCTCTCCACATCTCAAGAGCACTTCCTCCACGGCCCGTTTATTTCTTTTCGATACTTTTCCCTAATGATCTCGTACGATTACTGTACGACTCGGGTTAAAATACAAGGAAAATATAAATAAATATCGTTAATGAGGTTAACTTTCCAAGTTGGCTCTGCGCTTTTTTAATCACAACATGAATTTCCTCTTACTTTAATTCAGTTTTGGTATACTGATTTAGAAGAAAAGTATTCCTTTCTGAATTATTCGTTTTATTTTACTTAAATGTATACATATATTCAACATGTTTGGATGTGTACAGATCGGGGGTAAAGTGCTGCTCCTTCCAGGAAGAGGTAAACATATTTAATTTTCAGGGATCGACGTATCAATGATTTCTTCTCTTTTTATATGACCCTTTCATGTGTGTTTAGCAGAGGGTGCGTAAGATCTCAAAAGTAATTTCTCCTGTTAACATAGATTCTTTAGAAATAAGTGCCTCAGCATTTTACCTCCCAATTTCACCTTCCTTTTTTATTTCCTGGTTTTACCTGAAGAGTTTTTACTCTTCAGGTAAAGCCAGGAAATAAAAAAAGAATATACTATAGAATAAAACAATATACTTTTTACAATTTTACTACTTTTTTTTTTTTTTTTTTTTTGAGGATGGGAAATTATCAAATAACTTCTCCCGCTCTGGGTGGAGCGGGAGGGCGTGTCAGACTTTTACTGACTAAAACCCACCCATGTTCCTTCCGTTGCCTGTGTGCCGAGGTCGCGATATCCCTTTCAGACAAACCCGCAACCCCGGCAGGACAATTTTACTACTTACGTCTTAAATAGTGGAGCATCAATACTTTCATCCCGTCTAAGTTTACAGTGTACTTTTTTATTTTCGTTCCCAACATTAAAATCATTCCACGAAGCATTCTTATTGTACTCTTTGTCATGTTCCGAAGCCATATTATTCCTAATTATTTTTGTCCTTTCCTTCCGACTTCGTTATGCGGCTTCTTTTCCTTTTATTTATTGTCGATACTATCTCCTTTATTTATACGTAATGCAGGGTATGTATGAATCGTCTACTTCAAATGTATTCTCTGGATGTTTCCAGTTTTTCTCTCTCATGTGTTATTGATATTCTTTTGTTTGAGTTCCGCTTTATGAATCTTTACATAATGCATTAAGATTTTTTTTTCTGCAATCTACTGCCTGTCATTCAGGTAAATAAATGTGTTTGTTTGAGATCTCAATCAGCGTCTGATTTTAAATCAATGTTATACCATATCAATTCATTGGTCAATAAGGACCTCTCATGACATGCCAATGAAATCAGGACCTACACAATAATAGTATCCTTATGTAGGTTCATAATTCTTAATCAATTAACAGTCCTGAATTCTCTCCAGGCCTGGGCCGGCTGCAGCCGTACGGCTCGGGCAGCGGCAGCGGATCAAGCAGCGGAAGCGGGCGGCGGCGCGCGCGCAGCGGCCTTTCCGACTCGCCGACCGCTCCCGCTACGCCCACGTCGGCTTCCGACAACGCGTCCGACGCAACCCTCACGGACTCGGAGCTGCCGTTGGCTAGGGATTCCACCCTGCTGCATAACGGTGAGTTTACTAGTTCCTGTAAAAGTGTCATTTGGCATCATTCTCTTGCCCTTTTCCCAATTTACTTGGTCGGCGCAGCAGATCTTCATTTTCCATACTTCTCTCGGAACTTTATTTTTCTTCATCTTTTCGTGCGGTCATATCAACCGCATAATATTTTGCTGAAGCAGTACTTATTTAGACGTCATGCGCACGGAAAATTGGAACAAGAACTATGAAAGTAGACGCTTGTAAAGAGAAATTAGTGTCGTTTTCTGCTTCTGGTGATTTAGTTACAATAACTTTAACAACTAACTTCTTTTTCTATACGTTTGCTCCCACAACCCCTAATAATCTATCAACTAATGGATGTTGACTTCGTTTAAAATGCATTGCGTTTCCTGATTTTGTTTTACTCGTAAGTTTTTCTTTTACTTTTCTATTATCGAGGGACGTCACTGATAAAGGTAATTCTTGCAAATCGTCCACAACGATATATTCAATAACGTCACTGTGCCTGGCGCATTTACTATACTATTCTTGATTGTATTTGCTTGTTCTTGGTAATAGAAAGATTTACACAAAAACCCACTTAAAATAATGTACGCTTCCATAGGGAATTATAAAAAAAAAAACGTTTAGAGAGATTAAACAGCATTATGAAGTGTCACCTATTGTTTGTGCACATATCATTTCCATTCCGACAACTCATTTAATCGTGATTTCCTGTATCCTTCTATGTACAAGAAACACTTAATATTTCTCAGTAATACCTAATATAGTTATCTAAATCTTCCCTGTGATCTATATTATTATCACTCGTCTTCAACAGTATCGTTAATACCTCTTCCCATCTCTCTATGATGAATGATGTGACTGCTGGATAGACTTTTTGTTCGTGTGAGGTCTCCACGTGGCGGAGTAATCTAATGCTCGAGTAACAGTTTAAGTTACATACAATGTGTCGAAAGTAATTAGCGTTTGTTCTTGCTAAGTGTAAAAGTTGTTACATTATTGTTTTATTTCTTCTTTTTTTCACGATTACGGCTTCGCCGCTTGTCAAGGGAGATGGTACGGTATTTTAATTGAAACTTCGTTAGTTAAGCAGGTTTTAAAGAACGTATAATTTTAAAAGATACTTATCAACCCACAATTATTATTGATTTGTGATTTCTGTTAAACACAATTTCCTCAACATGGTATACATGCAAATTACTCAAAAGATAATTTAGTCCTTCTTCAAAAGCATTATAATAATTTCAGCGTATATAGCTAGAAACGTTATTTATTAGAATTTAAACGGAGAGCCGAAGGGCCACCGCTCCATGTTGGAGGATCCCGCGGTAAAAGTGTTTGCTGGAATGCAAAATGAAGCATGTGATTGCTACGGAATCGCATTATGCCAGTCCTGGATATCGACCCGTGGCACTGGAAACGATATTTTTATTTTGCAGGCTAGTAGGTAAACTAGAAACAGGTGACACGTAGAATATTATACAGGCAGTTGTAGTAATCGCTGCACTTTTTGAATATTTATCAACCGATGTTAAAACCATTTTGTACAAAGCACCTCATAAGGTTGTTCCACATGCATGCAAAATTCCCGTCAGATTTAATTAAAATATTTTAGGGGACAAAATTTTGACGTAAGACTTTTAATTTTTTCCCTGTTAATATCGCTTCCAGCGGTCCCTAAATTCATTTAGCAAAGCACTGTGTCACAGAGGCCTCTCGCGACGGTTTCCTAATGGGTTTTTATCGTGTCGTGCTCCATGAAAATTGAACAGGAAATCCTAGGGAGTCCCGGTTTTAATTTGCCAACCATTGGATTCTATAATCGTTCTAGATTTCATTGAAATGCAATTTAATTGGAATTCTCTCGGTGTGATTTGAATCGACTGCGTTTGTGGGTCGACGTTATTTGGTATTTTATTCAGAACCACGTAAGTTCTAGGGATTATCTCTTTAATTTGTTTGCAATTTACAGTTTGTTATCTGCATTTTTAAACATATACCTACTGCACTTTTTATTGAATTTTTATCTATCAAGCAAAATGTAAATTGGCATAGACAAGGGCCATTTTTTGTATAAGCTTAGTACGGAAAATAATTATCATACGGCCCAGGTATTCAAAATAAATTGATGTTAATTACCTACTAACCTAATTCATTTTCGACTCATGTTTTCAGATTACTCAACCTAAATCCCAATAATCTCTGTCGCACCTGTCGTCACAAACTCTTAACACAAATTGTCCAAACAGTTCAACATTTACCTCTTCCAGTTAAATGTTTACGTGTTGCTCCAATAGCGTTATAACTTATAAGTTGTAAATACAAATTACTAACGAACGCTTCCGATACCCGCCGCGTGTTTTCAATGTTTCACTTTCGTCCCTCAAAACTTTTCAGTTGAAAATTTGGGAGCAATGTTTGTTTACATACAGTTTTTGGAGTCCCAATTTAATTTAAACTATCGCTGCTTTTATTTGTCGTTTAGTACAACATTTGTCGTTCCGCGGTTTCTGCGTGGACCTTTGTTTGCGGTGTTGAATTTATTCCGTCTGTGTTTTGCTTTCACCAAATTCCAGGATAATTTGTCCGTATGTAATGGATGTTACGTTTCATCTTTAATTTGGGTCGTCCTGTGTCACTCGAGTTCATTTCCACTCGTTAATTAAACTAAGTGATACGATCCTATTTAACGTTTTTCTGTCTTAGGCAACGGACGTACATTAACATAAGTAATAAGGTATAGCTTAAGTGTAGTGGTTTCACTTGAATGAGCAAGTTTCGTTGGTGTACCCCGTAGCATAATTAGAACATTAGATAAATATCATTCCCACATCACTTTTTTTTTCGTCTTTTTGTCTTAAGTTTTTAATACCAAAATTAGTTTTAAAAGCTTGCCTCTTAGCATACAAAGCCAGAAGTTAAAATTATTACCAAGAAGCGAAACATTCTTGGTTATATTAAAATATATTTTTTATAACTTAGACACCGGCTCCGAGGACCAACGGATTGAGCCTACGCTTAAAAACGATGGCATATCACAAATCGCTTGAATTGCCGTCATAAACAGGCGACAAGTCGTAAATGTGATCTCGCCCAGCGAATGTGTTAAACAATTTGATACGCGGTAACAATGACGTTTTTATGTCGCGATATTTCGGTAAACCTACCGAATGTCGCCTTTAATTGCCGCCATTAAACGCATGCTTGTGACGAATCGCCAGGCGATAGATGGATCCCGGTTATTTTTCACATTACAAACCAATATTTATCTCGCTCACTCTTAGTCCCAACTACTGCACTAGAAAGAGATGCATATGCATAGTGTTTCAGTAACCGTGGGATAATCATAATGAAAGCCGGAAATTCGTTAACGAATATGGCAGCGCTTCGTTAAATTTTATGTGTGTTTGTTTAATGAATGAATGCCTTTTTAAATTTCCATATGGTGCCGTCCTGTTTTAATGATCGCGTCGAGTCGGACTTAACAAAACAAATGTGGAATGAGTGTTACGAAGGATCATTAATCTATTAGTGAATGTATAAGAATAGATAGAAAGAGTATGACGGTATTAGCTTCAGCGCGCGCCGCTTCTCGCGTCTTTCACTATTTTACACCCCGAAATTGCGGAATTAATGTTTCCGTATTCATCCATCAAGGGGATACTGTGAAATTTCGTTCGCTCAAGACATCCCCTTAATCCTCAAGACGAATATCTCAAACTCACGGACGGAGCGGAATAATCGCGAGGTTGTGACGAGCTGAAAAAAATTATATAATTCGTCACTTAATCCGAGCATCTCGGGGGGTTAGTCAAACAAATACCTAGTATTAGTTGTGACAAACGCAGGCTTGAGTTTTATGTGATCCAAAATAAAAGAAAGATCTTAGTGTGTTTCCCCTCTGAAGGAGAAAGATAACACACTTATATGGGGAGGGGAAGACTTTCTTCTAAAACTATCATTACATCGTCGAGGAAATAAAAAGAGACTATACGTACAGCTATCGAAATGTCAGATTTAAGAGCTTGCGGATCGCAAAACGATTAAAACATTTCAAGTTGATTTGAAAAAGGTTAATGGTCTTTAAAAATCTCACTTAAGATGTTATCGTCACTTGAAAGCCTATCTAATTCCCGATATCGGTGTCTTAGAAAAATAAACGATTAAAAGTATATTACAAAGGACTTTCGTACCAAAGGGACGACAGTAGAGTAGATTTTTACAGTACATTGAGCGTAAAAATTCACCCGAAAACGGGAGACGAAGGAAGAAATACTGTAATGCGTAATGAACTGAAATCTTTTACTACGTTCGTGTGACCCACGTACAAGTTTCAAGCGAGCAGCGTCGACATATATACAGAAGCGGTCCTAAGTTACCGCCCTGGGGAACATATACATGAAAGGCAAACAGAAAATCAATTCATTATGTTCCGCTTATGCCTTGTCATATCGTCATCTTACAAATAAATCCGCTTGTAATTTGTACCAAAAGCTTTATGCGACAAACCACGGCACAAAGCTACAACCTTCTTAGTTTGGTCGAAAGCACAAAGGAGTTCAGTAGCGACTCGCCAGACCCGAAAAAGTACAAGTCCTTTGAGAGACCAATCCTTTAATACTAATTGAATCATAATTTAGGAGACTGGAAATTTCTTTTTATGTAAATCTTTTTTGCCTCTGAAGGCTCAAAGGCTGCCAACGTAATAATCTTGAGTTTGAAAGGTTTAGAAAGCACTTGTGTATTTGGGATTGGAATAAACGTCTTTCATGTATATTTGAATATTGTTTTTAGATTTATTGTTTTTATTTTGAGTTCATATTTATTTTCTTCATAATTTAATAACGGTAGTTTAAAGTACCTAATATATAACATTGGTTTAATCATTTAATACAACAGTTTTTAGTATTTTTTACATCAATAATATTAATAATTTTGATGTTTGCATGTTATGGTTGAAGATTTTCCTAACGAGATTTTTTGAGACCACTTCATTAGTATCCACTGTTATGATAATTAATATTTTTAAATATAAATGTTTTAGAAATTAGTAAGGAATTAATGATAATTAACTACAGTTAATTATCTAGCCTTAGCTAGATAGCTAGCTATTAGCTCTAGCTTTTGTTTTCCTCTTAGCAAAGCAATTCATTAGTAATTATAATAAAACTTGTTTTTAAAATATTGAACGATGTTTTAACCCTTTTTTTTTTACTTTTGTGTTTATTTAAAAAGATATCAGCGAAATCTGTACCCTAATTACGCAATACACGATCAATCAGAATCTGAATCGTTTTGAAACAGATTGCTAATCCATTGCTTCGAACGTTCGAAAAAAAATCTGCTCAACAACGTAAATATCACAATGAATATTGTTGACCTGTCAAATTGAAACAGATTAGTCGGAATTGTCAACGAAAATGTGTTGCGTAATTAGATAGCAGGTCCGAAATAGCATAAGCATAGCATAGCATAATCAGCCTATAACGTTCCCACTGCTGGGACACAGGCCTCCTCTCTGTGAGAGGGAGTGGGCCGTAATCCACCACGCGGGCCCAGTGTAGGTTGGTAGATGTCACATGTCTTCGAATTTTTGGTTCTAGTACATGCCGTTTCCTCACGATGTTTTCCTTCACCGTTTTTAGAGCAGTGGTGATGAAATAATTTACACAAAGTTGCCTGTCAGGGTTCTAATCTACGACCTACAACTCGTAAGTCACGGTCGTTACCACTGGGCCACCACCGCTCACACTGATCCAAAATATTAAAACAATGTTTTTACAAACTATGTATCTACATGAAATGATTTACGTTAGTAGTTTCGTATCCCCTGTATTTTATTTCCCTGGTATTCTTTTTTATCACACTTCATCGATAAACTAAATGACACTTTAGATGATGTCAATATCATTGAAATCCGTAACTTACAGCGAATAACGTCAACTTTTCCCTCATCCTTACGTACTAACTCCATAACCCATCCCATGTCAGTGTAATATCAAAAGACAATTTACCGTAGCACACGCGACAACGACGGCGGGAGCGGCGATAAATCTCGAGGACAATTTCCGAAATTTTTCTATCAGAAAGATTTACACTCCAGTCATCTTGGCGAAAGAAAATCGCACCTACAATCCTATTATCGATCCCTATTCCAGTACAATTTGCGAGTTGCGCGGGCGAGCGGTAGCAATTTTCAAACTTAAATGAAAATATCGGTTGGGGTAGAAGACTGTAGGGAACATTTTCCTCGTCTTCGGGTTGTCGATAGTTCACATCCCGTCGGAGCCAGACATGATTCAGTCGGCAACATCCTTTGTCTAAGCGAAGTTTAAGTCCAGTGGTTTCAGATGAATGTAAAACTGACGGGCTATTGTAAGAAGCCCATAAATTAAGAATGTTCTAAACGAGGATTCTTTAGTGTACTAACTTTTATTATGACACCTATGTCCTACATACAAAAGTATTTCGAAAAAAAACATGCAACGTATTTATTTAGAAAACTAATGTCATAGTAGAATCTTCTTTTTCCAAGAAATGAATATTATTATAGTTACTATTATATATTGTATCAAAATAATAATTATAATCTTGCTAGCGACATTCAATTACTTAACAGAAACAAAAATACACGGGATTATTTAATGAGCTTTAGTAATTTCGTTTTGATAATTAGAATAGTATAATTTTGCTTTAATTATAACGTGCTCTACTTTATTTTATTCTAATTCTTGTTACGTGCCTAATACCATTGTTTATTTATGTAAAGCAGTTTTACTTGTGTGTTCTTGTTGATTTGTTTATAGTAAAGAGGGAAACTATTTGTTATGTTGATAATTATTTTGATCAAATAATTCTGCCAGGAACATAGACGTATTGAATTGATTGATCATAATAGTTTAGTTATTGTTAGGTTAAAACCCAGAGGAGATAACATTATGGACTTTTTAGCAACACATTGCAAATTCGACTTCCTAAATATACCAGCATGACACGAATAATGAACCAACCATACAGCGTTAAGTATATGATGAATAAGTCCAGCTCAAAATTCCAAAACGAATACTTATAAACGGTCTCCTCACAACAAACAATAAAAGTAATGTAACAGATTCCCAAACAAGACCACACTTCACGAACAGTATAAAAACGACCATTCTCCAAGCCAAAATACCCATAAATCATTATAATGACCACAAAGTAGACTATATACTAGATCTAGACGACCACATCGATAAGGCTTAAACTACAGTAGCTAAACATTGAGTACCTCTTACAACATTAACGGCTCATTTTGAGCTTAAAGCTGAGTAATATTGCTGTAGCCGATATCGTGGCCATAGTATTTTATAGGAAGACAAAAGCACGGAATTCGGTACTGAATAAGTAATAAAATATCGACAATATTCGCCGATCAGCCCGATACCGTGTAACAATCGAAAATTGGAAATTGTTAAATAAAGTTGAATGTTTTGAACGTGAACATGTTAGTGCTGGCAAGACATCTGATTCATATTATCGTGGAAAGTATTTATAGACTTTAGTACGTTGTTTAGAGGGTATTAAAGTAGTACACTATAGTTTATTTGCAAATTAGCATATGAACGGTAACGAATGTTTGATTTAGAATTTGTTATTGAATTCCGTTAATGAGTATTTCGGAGTTGATCAACCGTCAGTAAGAGTTGTAGAGGCACAATTAAAAGACTTAAAAACATAGTTTTAACGCCTTCACAATTTATTTATATTGCAAAAGTTTGCAAGTAGCAATATGTTTTTGTACAATATCTATTGATAAAAGTTGAAACAGTGAATGCATTGAGGCACGGCCGACACAAAGGGAGGATATAAGCGAAAGTAGCAATTTTGACGCCCTGCGAAAGATTTCCTCATTTTCACTAAACGTAATTTGCTACGTTTATGGTCCTTATTTCCCTAACATAAGATTGGTTTTTGATTGTACTGCGGTAAGGTAAAAACATTTTATTTTAAAGCAGATGCGTTGTTCCTTTTTTCTTTCCACGAGGTATCTGAGAAAATTTGTAATGATTGCTTATTATTGTAGGTAAATAGTTTTTTTTTTTGTTAGTTAGCTTTTCATTTCCAATGTTTTCTCTAAATCCCTCATTATTTCTTATCAATGATTGAAAACACTACATAACTAAGTATTTACAGTCAGAAGTATCTACGTATGTTATAACTATAACATTTGGCACCGTAATTTCTAAAAACACTAAGACAGTTTCTGACAAATATCATTAGAGACAAAAAGTGTTGAGAAAACAAAGTGCCAAACTAGTCTTACTTACGTTATAAGTAAAAAGAACAACAGAAACATACAATAACAAAAACTGGAAACAACCCAAACATGTGACAAAAACAAGACTCAGCAAAAGTTACGTGTCGCTGGAAGACGATAACAACAAAATCAAATTCCATCTTCACAATGTAGTACGTCAAGTAAAAATTTTCTGAAAAGAAGTTGTTAACAAAAATACGCTGAGGCCCGCAATGCCTGCGGGGCCTTGATAAGGCGGTGGGATCTCTAGTAAGCACCCGTCCGGGGAATCGCTCCTCTTCGGCTACAAGATATGGGATATAGCGGGTGTAATCTAGTTTCAGTTACAATGTACTTATGTATAAAGCTAATGTATTTCATTTTGAAAACTCTTAATTACAATATACAAGCTGACACCAAAATTTATATACTCTGTACAAGTATATAATAAAAAAGGGAAGAGCTCATTAGGCATCAAAAAATTCGTCCGCATCGCTGTCAATGGGAAAAGTGCCCAAAAGGATGACAGCATTGCCACGTTGGATGACAATGCTAATTCTTTGGGCTAAAAAATGGCCAGCCCTCTGGTCACGTTAAGAGTGGACCAACCGCTTGGCGATGTCCCGAAATACTTGATGAGCACTCGGACTCCACGACCCTAGTGTTTCAACCCCAAAACGGCTCAAACATATAGCTCCCAATAAGTTTATTATATTTTCGCCGTTCGAGATTTTCTGCAGTCTGTGGACGTATTAATAAGTTTATTCCGATAAAACTTGCAGACCGACTCATCCTACTGTCTCTGGGAAGACGGGCTCTCGGGCTGAACTATATCCGCCACTTTCCAGGTGTTCACCGCATCGCTCAAACACGGCATTTTAGAGTCAACCTGAGAATGGGGCTAAGATTCCTGTGGTTAACTTTTCAGTGCTGTGGACCGAGGACAGGAGTGCCTGTAGAAAACTAACACTAGAAATTTTACGGACGCCGAGGCGACCTAAACGATGATATATGCATTTTGATCAGGATCACCCTCCTGTATTGACTTTGGATTTATAAACTAAGGCTCTACTTTTTTGGCATTATCAGTTTCATTATCCAAGTTAATTTGAAACACGCTTTTGGTTTTGTGTCCATTAACTCATGCCTTACCTGTGATATATTCTAGAATTTTGATTATATAACAGAGCTTTCAAAAATTCTTCTGAATCAATCCTTCGGGCCAGTTTCTAAATCTTCAACGGGAATATCATTATACGTTCTGGCATGCTTCTTTCTCTTATAATCTTCTCTGCTTACCTCATTGACACATCCATATTAATTTTATAGGTTTTCAGAAATACTCCTTTAGAAAGTCTCTATTAGCTGCTAACTTGTCCCACAGTCGATTCGACACTTACAACCTGTTCGTGGAATACCTAAAGATCCCTCGCCTTACGATGGTGTTTTCAAAGAAAACGTGTATTGATGAGTTAATTAAGCTTTCCCTATTCTTAACGTTCGGGTTTTGTGTTTATAGAATAATATTTTAATAAATCATTTGAATTTCCCAGAAAGGACTGCCTTTATTGAATTTTCCCTTTTGTGGCTTGTATGGGTAATATTATTTATCAAAGAAACTCTTGATCATGTTATTATAAACACTGTTCATTTTTAAATACTTTCCTACTTATTTTGCTACTCTCAATTAATTGTGTAGTACCCTATCCAACATAACTGTACATAAAATTGCATCATTTATCTATTTCAGCAACTATGGTCCAATCAAAAATCCTGAAACTGGATTTTCGCGGTACGATCTATTCAGTTTACAAAATAACTTATTCATCATAATACTTCTACGTAAAACTTTTAGTCCCGAATGTATTCTGGCACGAAAATGTTCAATTCATTCTTTCGACGTCCATATATTGTAAAGCTTAAACCTATACATAATTCATGGAACAATAAAAACCGATTTGCGTACTTCGCTTCACCAAAATTCCATTAAAACTCTCAGCAGTACCCCAGCCATATTTTTTACTTTTTTCATCACAAAAGAATACTCGTGGCCCCAAAAATTGAGTTAATCTTATAACTTTGTACACAAAAGTACAATGAGAGAGACGAAATAAAACAAATAAATTAAATTATAAGAGATTCCTGAGGAGATTGTCGCGATATCCTTTAGCAAATGTAATAAAATAACGTTGTTAGATTTTTAAGGTTTAGTTTTAACAGAAGAAATAGAAGTGTCTACGACAATTGTAACAGCGTAATTACATACCGACTTTGCAATGGACCAAAAATACAATATTTTTTCTTAGAAGATACTAATGAACATAGTATATTTGTTCGCCTTCTAATTATCGTGGTTCTGGGGTGCTTAAAAGAGAAGAAAAACTTACCTAAATTAAAATATTTTTTTATGTCAGGCATGATAACTTTTATTAAATTTTCTTCTTGACTCCCAGAGAGAGATTCTTAAGCGACGAAAAAATATGAAGAGGTTCTCAAGTCGGCGCATATATTTCTTATTTACATACCTACTTTCTTCAATTAACTTTCACGAACTACCAAAAAAAAACTATAGATACAGTAAGTATATAAAGAACTTTTTCGTAAAATAAATTCATCTTCTGATTCTCTCAAAGTCTCAACCATATTAAAATAAAATTTTCCTCCAACCTAATGTCACCTAAACGTCTAACCCATTATAAGCTCCCAAAATGTGTCTCCCTAAAAACGTACACTGTTCAGTACGACACGTCACAAAGCGCCCCCACCCTGACTGGCGTGCATCGCCAAATGCATCATTACGCCTGCCAGACACAATGCACCCCTATACGCGTGGATGTGACAAAAGCAAAACATTTTGTTGGCTAGTGAATGATGCCAGTAATCAATTTGCAAAGTTTATTTCAACACCACTAAGTTTTTACATTTAGTGGGTGTGTGAAATGTCATAATTTTGTGGTGTTTTTGACAAGATTGATTTGGCCTCCTACTGTTGCACGTCTTGCGATGCTTCTTTACTCTTATAATTAATTTTATTCACTTATTTGAATTGTCTTTCATCGAATTTTTAATCTCTGACGCAAAAAGAGGGGTGTTATAAGTTTGACCGCTATGTGTGTCTGTCTGTGGCACCGTAGTGCTTAAACGGGTGAACCGATGAGAATGCGGTATTTTTTATTTGTAAGCAGGTTTTCTAGCGATAATTCTTAGACATGTTTCATAGAAATCGGTTCAGCCGTTTGAAGATTATCAGTTCTTTTCTAGTTGATGAATGGATGTGAGAGTCTTCCGCAGGTCTGATCGATTTGAAATTTGGTATTCTGTTACTTCATAGTAACGTTGAACTGATGCTGTATCACCTGGAATTTGCAGGATACCCAACTCCCATACCAACTTACAGCATCGTGTTTGGGCTCATTGGAATGGTCTCAATAAATAGGTTATAGATAGATAATGAACAGGGTCTGGTGATGGAGTAGGAAAGAGAAATGAGAAAAAGTTTGTGTCGGGGGTTTTTTAAATTTTAATATAATTTCACTTGTAAATATACTATGAAGTGTCAAAGGCTTGTTTGGCGGTATTTGAGAAAACCAGGTAAGTTATTTCTTTACTCTAAGATTTGTTTAATATATTAGTTCCAAAAGTGCGGAAGTAATTACTAGCTACTTGTTAGCTTCAGTCCACATCTGTATTCGTTCTCTTTGTTCACTTACAATCTGGACAAGACAAACGGCCACATCCACTTAATGTTTTCTCACAGAAAACACGCGACCTACATCACATTGTAGCATCTACTCGACAAAAGATAGCTCTATCCGACCGACCTAGATCTTATTCGATCAGCGCTTTTCAAAGACGTGAACACACAATCGTAAACCGATTCGGCCTCACAATGTCAGCCCTCAAAAGGTCCCATCATACACCATTATCGCGCGAGTCAACGCACCCTTGAACTAACCATTATACTGTACAAATCCCTACTTACGTTGCTGTCAATCTCACACCTAAGGGTAAAGAAAGAGAAATCTGGATGATCCCAAATTAGATACGCGGTAACGAGACGGCTTCCACAGCAACGATAATGGGTTTTCTTTGCTGAAGGGAAAAACCAATTTCGTTGCTAAAACATCAAAATATCTAAGTCAAGTTGAGGATAATCCTCGTAGTAGACGGTAAGTATCTTACGTCTTGATATTACTTTGTTTGTGAGCGCGGCGCTGGCGTTACACGTGAATATTTTTATGTGCTGTGAAGTTTGTTCGACTTGAATCGATGATATTGGAAAAGTTTGCTTTTGCCTTGTGTTTAAATAAAAATTAGCGGCTTTTGACAGGTTGTGTTTTTATGCTGAATTTTTAACAGCTCTCTTGTTGGATTAATCGTTAAAATAAACCGTTTTTGGTACTTCCTAAAAGCGTATTAGGGTCCAAGATTTGACTTTGAAATTTTGTCGATGGTTTCTTAGGCACGTTCAGTCAGTGTAGGTATACTCGTAGGATTATAAATAGTTCTTATCGAAACATTGTAAAGGTTGATTTACTGAATTACCCAACAATGAAAACAAAGCTATATTGTGAAACTGTCCGATATCACTATTTATTTACAATGAACCGAAGTAGAGGTAAAATTATATTCATTGGTACTTTACTATTATTAACTTGTGGTATACTGTGAATTTCAAGAGAATATTATACTATTCAATTCAACAACCTTTGCTTGCAATATTGGCAAAAAATAATTAAAAAAATATGAACCTGTAGTAACCTAGATAAGTAATCCTAAAATTGCAAAAATAATAATAAGGAGGTTCCTGGAATCTTTCATCAACACATAAATAAAAAAAGAATAACGTTTATTTGGACACAGTGTGTAAAACACAAAATAAAAAGTGAAAATAATGTTTTGACAACAATAGTGTGTGCCACACGCGGCTCCGCCAAAACGGTTCATTTCAGCACTAGTGCCAGACAGATGCAGTCTGACGCTGGTTTTCTAACGAACCTTTAAGGACAAGTGGCGGAAAGTACAAACAGTTTCAACTTATCTAATACATATTTTTACTTACTTATAAATCCTAACCAATATTATAAATGTGAAAGTGAGTTTATTTGTCTGTTTGTCTGTTACGCTTTCACGCTAAAACGGCTGAACGGATTTAGATGAAATTTGGCACGTGGGTAGACCATGACCTTGGTTAGGACATTTTTAGTTAGGATACTTTTTATCCCGATATTCCTACGGGATTGAGACTTATGTGGGTGAAAACGCGGGGCGCAGCTAATAAATAAATAAACTAGTAATTTCAAACAAATATAATTACAAAAACAAAAAGAACTGTCTCAGCAGCACACACAAAAAGTACCAAGAGGTTTTTTTAGTAATAGCGGCCTTAACCATTACCATTGGCCCCTAGAAACGAGTACATACAAAAATGATCACTATGATCAGTAGTAAAATATAAAATACGTTTTTTCTAATCCCACATAAAATTAATAATCCTTCACTTTTATATTTCACATAATATATCATCAACCCACTCGTAGTTTTTTTGTTACTTTAGTCACATCTGCAGGATTACAGACACCACATCCCCGAATGTTTTCATAACTTGTACAAACATTATCTTGCCGGATGAATTAGTTTTATCCCTAAAATAATTCTCCAACAAAAATACCGTATATTCCACGTAGGTAGTAGTTACTTGTATTTCCATACCTTTCGCTTTCAAAGCAACGTTGCATTATTTATTGGGGAAAAACTTTATATTTTCACAAAATAACTGAGCAGATGCTTGGATCACCTGTGGACGGGCTATTAACATAAGTTTCCATTAAAAACTGAACCTTATTATTTGCGATGCAGAGTTTATTTTCCCCCAGTGTATTGCGAGTGAGGGGTTATGTTTTTGTTTTTATAGCTGTTTGTAATCGCCTCGGAAAGGCAGTAGTCGGTGTAATTTTCGTTGCGGGATTGTGTCTTGTAGAATGTTTTATTCAAACGTTTAGAAATATCCGCGGTGTATTTTAATGTTTGTTTATGAATGGTAATGAGCCGTCGATAGACCCACATGTTTATCCCACTTTGTTTGAGGATCCTTGGATATTTTCCGACAACTCCTCTGGGCAGATGTTTTTGCAAGACGTGTATTATCAAATAGCAATTTGTATAAACATAGAGCGTTGAAAGTGGATAGCACACACTGCTTAGGGCAAGTTGTCAATCTGCTATCTACAAATTGCCTTTTATTGCTGGTGCGGTTGATAGCTCAACACTTACAACAACATTTGCACGTATACAAGCTATAAGGCTGATTAAAAAAAATTGCGACGTGACGGTTAATTTCTACGTCAGATGTCTACAGTCATGTGCTGAATTCATGGTAATAATTTGCGCATCGATGTCCCTTACACCAAAAGCCACAAAAGCCGACATTTTCATAGAAGGATTCCCACTGAATCAACCACTATGTTTAATTCCTCCGGTCCTCACAAGCGATTTTTGGTTCAAAGTTATTAGACACACAAATCGCGCGTCACTCAGTGTCCCAGGGCAATGTTGTTTGTTCCCAGCCCGTGTTTGCACAGCTAACTGGATTGCTGCGGCCTCCTCATTTATTCACAGCCCCCACTCTGCCCTAGTTACATTAGCCGCAACTCTGATATACACATTTTACAGTTTTGATTAACTTGGTCGTGGTCGTTTAGAGAGATGATCGTTTTGTCTGTTCTGAAGACGGTTTTCGGTTCTGTGTATAGCTTCGGTACGTATTTAGACTGGACTAGTATCTACCAGTATTTACGCAACTAAGCTTGTAGTCTAGCTAAGTCAGTTGGCTATGGCAATATTTCTTTAGAACCGTTCAGTCAGGCAGTCGCTCCATGTAAGATACTGGTATTCAGCTGCATGCGATTAGACTGGAAGCCGACCCTAACATTGTAGGGAAAAGGCTAGGTACATTGAACAGTTCAGTTTAGGGTCCTTTTAGGAGACTCACGTTCAGCAGTGAACGTACATACAGTTGATTAGCGCTGGCATTTAGTTTTTAGGAGCCTTGTATAAGATTGTTGAACGCTTAAGTTAAATCTTCTGTCGATTCTAGTAAGACCCCCATGATATTACTACAATAAGAATTGATGATTACTTGTCTTTTCGTAAATTATGGTATTCAAGACTTAGTATTGTTTAGAATAATAGCATAATCAGCATTCCCACTGCTGGGACACAGACCTCCTCTCTTCGAGAGAGAGTGGGCTGTAATCTACCACGCGGGCCCAGTGCGCGTTGGTAGATGTCACATATCTTCCAATTTCTGGTTCTAGGACATGCCTGTTTCCTCACAATGTTTTCCTTCACCGTTTTGAAAGCAGTCATGATGAAATTATTTACGCCTGCTTGGGTTCGAACCCACGACCTACAACTCGTAAGTTGGGGCCGTTACCACTGCGCCATCACTACTCTAGTATTGTTTATTTAAAGTATAATATATTATCTGTTTTAATATTGTAAGTGGCGTATTCTATTTGCTCTTTCCAGTGTAGTAGTGTTGCGTATAATGCGACCGCAACTAATCTGACCTAAAATCTATCTATACACCATTAGATATGGCGGCTTTTAGCGTAACCTGCGGTAGTCGGTTTAATATTAGGGTTTTTGACCTTTATTTACCTTCATTTACATTAAAGGTTAGATATTTTAAGGGTATGGTGGTTATTTCAAATACTTATACAGTCTATTTACATTAACTAGTGATCGCCCTGTGTTCGAAATTCGACCATTTTATTTAAATTTTAAGTTTGATAGGATAGTTCATACTAATTCCATGAGTAGTACATACTAATTCCATGAATAGTACATACTAATTCCATGAGTAGTACATACTAATTCCATGAATAGTACATACTAATTCCATGAATAGTACATACTAATTCCATGCTGCCATGCCATTATTCACCACAATCACAATGTCTTTATTTTCTTCTTTATTTTATTTTTTTGTATATTGGCACCTTATATTCATATATTGAGTTATTATTTAATCGTGTTTTTGTATTTTATGCTGTCTTTTGTGTGCACCAAATAAACGATTTATCTACGAGTATTTATCTATCTATTCTAAGGTAGCCCATCTTTAACCATAAACAAAAGAGTGCGTGTGTGCGGCAAATGGCGAAACATGTAAGATCATTGCTATATTATAAATAAGACCTTCATGTACCATGTTTTAAAGCAAATGCATGCAAAATGCATTAAGTTTACCCTACCACACGTTAGGCAGGTGAAAACTAAGGTGTTGATAAAGGGCGAAGAATTGAATCCTGAAGATAGCACAGTATTCTTAGGCTTAACTTTGGATGCTAAGCTTCAGTGGGGCCCACAAATAGATAAATTGTCAAAAAGGCTAAGCTCCGCAGCATATGCTGTTAGAAAAATACGTAATTTAACTGACATAGAGACAGCCCGTTTAGTGTACTTTAGCTATTTTCATAGTGTAATGTCATACGGTATTCTGTTGTGGGGAAATGCCGCCGACATTCAAACTATCTTTGTTTTGCAGAAAAGAGCCGTTCGATCAATTTATAAATTAAGCCCGAGACACTCTCTCAGAGAGAAATTTAAGGAAATTAATGTAATGACTGTGCCTTCTCAGTATATTTTTGAAAATCTTTTATATGCCCATAAAAATATAAAATTGTTTAAAAAATACAGTGATATCCATAACATAAACACTAGGAACAAACACAAGTTTGTAGTACCTACAACAAGGCTCAAGAAAATAGGTAGCTCGTTCAGATGTCAATGTATACGCTTTTATAATAAGCTTCCAAGCCATGTACAAGATCTAAGCCTTAATAAATTCAAATCATTAATTAAACGTAAGTTGTGCCAGAAAGCGTTTTATACCATTAAAGATTACGTTGAGGACAAAAAGGCCTGGGATTAAGCTGCTCCAATTTATTTATTATTTATTTTTTACAGTCAGAACTTTGAATTTTGTAATTTTTTTATTATTTTTTTAATCTTATGCACAACGATATGAATATTTACTTTGTGAAGTATAATATCATTATTATTTTTTTATTATTGTGAACGTGAGGACTATGTGGGTCAGTTACTTTTAATGATAATCTGGCAGTTTGAGTACTTTATGCGGCCTACCCAAATGTCCTTTCTTTGGTATTGTTCGTCGAGTCGTTGAGCTCCTTAAGTTATGAGTTGAGCTACACGATTACTGACAAATGCGTGCACTGACTGGACAGGTCATCTCAAATCTGTATGGTTCTTTCCTCAAAAGACTATTTCAGACACAAATCTACATGGTCCTCAAATGATCAAATGATCTGACCAAGATTATTTCTGGGTTTTATACACATTGACATTAATGAATTTTTTATATACTATGACATGAATATTTACTTTTTAAAGTATTTTATATTTTTAATAATTTGTGAATGTGAAGACTATGTGGATCATTCCTTTTTATTTTATTTTCTCATTTAGTTTTATCATGGTCGGGCAGCTTGAGTAATTTATGCGGCCTACCCAAATGTCCTTTCTTTGGTATTGTTCGTCGAATCGTTGAGTTCCTTAAATTCTGAGTTGAGCTGCACGGTCACTGACAAATGCGTGCACTGACTGGACAGGTCCACTCAATCTGTGTGGTTCTTTCCTCAAAAGACCATTTTTAGACACCAATCTACATAATCTTCACATGATCTGACCTAGATTATGTCTGGACTTTAAAAGAGACTGTGACCTCTGAGTTTGTTTCGGCCTTTCTTCTCGGAGTAGTCAGATAGGAAACGCCGACCTCATCTAGTTTAAAAATAATATGTTTGACGTGTAAAAGTGTTTTGTACAACCTATTTACAGAAATAAAAATCATTTATCATTTATCATAAATAAATATATTCTATTCTATTCTATTCTAAACGCTTGGTCGTGTGTAAGGTTTTTATTAATTCAATTCTAATTTCATACTCCTCCGTCCGCGTAATTTTCGTGAAAAGGGGTACAAAGATTTTTGATTCACGTATTAATATATAGATTTTATTCAAAGTATTATGAATGGCGGATTCAACTTAGAATGAAACGATTTATCCATTAGATTTAATTTTATTTCTAAATAGGTATATAAACTACAAATGCTTCTTTTTGTCAAAGGGATATTATGACAAAAAGGATATGACTCATGAAACCTACGCTTACTGATAGGATGGTCGGATTTTGTCTCTTATCAGAATTAACATGATTATATTATCGGATTGTATTAAAAGCTGCCACCGTGAATCATTGTTATTATTTTACAAATATTCATAAATATAAATTCTTTTGTTTCAGGTATGTAATTTACACAATTATGCATCATTAATGAGAACATCGATACAGGTAATAAACAGGCTTCAATTATTTCGATTACATTTAAATATACGAAATGTATTCGTTATATTTTATGAAATCTCATAGGAATTCGGGAAATTTATTCGATACTGTATGTATTGTATCGAAGAACTTAAATTACTTTCATCGCATAACTTCCGGTAAAAAGAACACGATAATATGTGTGATTTATTGAAAATTCGTTTTACATATTTACATTGAAAACTTAATTATTGCTACTAGCAAATTACAAGAGTACCGCCTTCTACCGCTAAGTTACAAGTAAAATTATTTAAATTAGTGTTTACATTTAGATAAAATCATGAAATTATCTTGGGTCAGTTTAAACCCTCAGCATAACAGTCTCCAGTACCTACTCCAGACACGCTAAAGTTGGCCGAAGATAATGAAAAGGGGTTGTTATCATGAATTAGTAGACTCAAGAAGTTCTGAAGTTCACGATATCTATTACTAACAGGTGACCTAAAACTTAAAACAGCAAAGTAAGCGTTACAACCCGCCGTAAATATTGAAACTTACGAACCACCAGAAAATAAGAAGTAATCCTACACACGTTCTACCAAGCAAACGTAGCGGGTAAACGGGTCGATGTCATCAAAAATCCGAGGTAAGCTTAACGTAAACGTGCGCGTTTTCAAAATTGCCTCTCGAGGACTCGTGTGCTGATTAAAATACATACATAGATTTGATCTTACGTGAGAATGTTCGATCAATGCGCTTATTTGAACAAAATCCCCTTTTGTTGGCTGTACTACGTAGTAGGTACCTACGTTGCATGTGACATTGTCAATTGTTGATTCGATATAGCGGCATTGTGTTGAAAACGAGATAATTTCGGCGCACTCGTTCGGCATTGTTCGGTTATTAAATCGGGTTTTGTTACGGAACTCATTTTCTATACGTTTTATCGATATGGATCTGAAAAGTGAGTTTAGTAGGTCAATTATTATGTCAGCTTTATAGACTGGGGTATTCATTCATATATTATGAAGATGGGTTTAACAGTAAAGTAGGTATTTTCACTAACATTAAGACACTGAAGACCAAAAAAAAAGCTTAGAGTTTACTTTTTAGGGTTCCGTAGCCAAAGGGTACCAACGGGGCCCTATTACTAAGACTCCACTGTCCGTACGTCCGTCAGTCTGACACAGGGTTCTACATTTTGAACCGTAATGGGTATACACTTGAAATTTTCACAGACTGTGTACTTCTTCTTCTTCTTTTCGTGTAGTTTTTGACGCACCTGATGTCAGAGTTTTAAAGCCGCCCATAGGCCTCTAACTTTGCTTCACATCGAGAAATATCTCTCAGGCGTGCCGCTACAATACCTAAAAATAAATTAAAGCTAAAAATTAAAGGGGGTCCCCTTATAAGAAACGTGTTGTGTTCGGCGTGTTTTGCTCAGGCTCGAATATGTAGTGTAAGCCCAGGTACGCTCGGGCGATTTTTTCGCGCATTGGATTTTCAACGCACTGCCTAGCGCCGACAGATGAAAATCCAACAGTGTGTTTTTTTGACACGTTGGGATGCGCTCTGTTGGATTCTCTGGAGTTGAAAATCCAGTACGCGATAAAATTCCCGCGCGATATTTTTACGTCCGAACGAACGTGGGTTTAAATGTTAAATGGTGCTACGGAACACTTCGTGTGCGAATGCGACTCGCACTTGGCCGCATTTTTAAACATAAAACAAATATTTTAACTCTTCAGAAAACTTAAACTGATTAGATAAACAACCCAACTGGTACTAAAAGTTTTTAATGAACATCTAAACACACTAAATAAATATAAATATGGCGGAAGGATACACACTCCCCTCGTTAATTAGTTAAACTTTCAGTTATTGACTTGCAGTTAGTTGCTCCTCTGACAGTGATAAGCCAGGCTTGAGGGAACGTTGGTTTAACACGACAAGCGTTAAGACTATTTATTTTATGCTATTAATTACTATTTATTATTTATTTTGGTCTAATTTTGTTTTGGTTAACTTTTAATTTGTTTGAGAGTTTATCATTGACTTGTGAATATTTTTATATAAATTATAAACTAGCATATAATCAGCCTATAATGTTCCCATTGCTGGAACATAGACTTTCTCTCTATGAGAGGGAGTAGGCCATAATCCACCACGCGGGCCCAGTGCAGGTTGGTAGATGTCACATGCCGGTTTCTTCACGATGTTTTCCTTCACCGTTTTGAGAGCAGTAGTGATGAAATAATTTACACAAAGTAAAGCGCCTGGCTGGGTACAACTCGTAAGTCGTGGCCATTATCACAGGGCCACCACTGCGGTGGCCTTCTTTTAACTAACAATATATTTTTATCTTTCTCTTAGGCCGAGATCTTGTACATTACTAAGCACGTGCTTCGACTAAGACATGTTCCCGTCATTATCTTGTACTTGCAGTTTAACAGTTGTGCGACAGTTAAAGCACTGACGCTTAGCCAAAGCAATTGCTAAATTACGTTTATCGTGATCTCAGCGTTACTGTTTCCTGCAACGGCTTTCTCTGAATTCAGGATGTCGCTTAAGCTTAAGGTTTCCATTTTGCAAATTCCGGAATAATGCATAAACAATTTGGCGTCAAAGTTAATTTAGTTTATGTAGTCCGACATTTAATAATTAAATTTTATTCCTTTGCCTAAATATGGAAAAACCTTCTTTATTCTATTGACCAGTCCGTACTTACTTAGTTATCTACGGGAATATAAACACCCCGTTTGTAGGCAAAGCAGTTATCGCAATGTGTGTGTTGGTTGCATCCCTACCTTTTGATACATGTAATCCCGTAATTACCTTACGGCCCCCATGGGAAATGATCCCGTGATTTATTTGTTCCTGAGACAATTTGGTATAATGCTTTAATTATAAAATACCCATTGGTTCTATTATTGTGCATGTGGAACACTTGTTTATATTTTTTTTTTCTTTAGATTAATTTAAAAACGAGGTTAAATAAGTATGTAAAAATCGTAGCAGGTGGCGTTCTGTAGTTTCTGCTTACCCCCATGGTGAACGGCGTGAGTTTTATGTATCTATGTACTAACTTTTTCTACCTTTTATCACGGGCTCCGGTAGAATAAGTATTTTACTATTTCCCTGTCATAAATTATCCATATTTTCGCGAAATCCCTAGGGATACCCTAGGGATATTGCGAAATCACGAATAATTAGACAATGTTGAAAACATTTCTGCGAGCAACTTGGATGTAGTGCTCGCCGGTCACCGCCACGGCACCACTCGCTTCGCTCGCTCGCCTCGCGCGCGGTTGGTCGCAGTTCTAAACTAACCTAACGTATTTCACCTAGTTCAAAATGACGAATCATACAATCTGCCGCAGAAATATTTTCACCATTATCTAATGATCTAGTCGTAGGCAGATTGTATGATTCTTCATATTGAATCGGATGAAATATGTTAGGTATGTTACAACTGTGACGTAACGCGTGTGAGCCGAGCGAGCGAAGCGAACGGTGCCGTGGTAGCGGCCGGCGCGCGCTACTTCCAAGTTGCTCGCAGAAATGTTTTCACCATTATCTAATTATACGTGTCTTCGCAATATCCCTAGTGATTTCGCGAAAATTTAAATCGTTTATTTGGTGCACTCAAAAGACAGCACAAAATACAAAAACACGATTAAATAATAGCTAAATACATGAATACAGCTATAAGGTGCCAATATAAAAAAAAAAAAATAAAGAAGAAAATAAAGACATTGTGATGACTATTGGCTAAGACATAGTGAAACATACAAAGTGCAAAAAAAAACAAAAAACCAACCAAGTGTGAAATCATCCTACGACACAAACACCACATTTATAATTTAAAAAATAAACGAAATAACTTATACAATTTGACAATTAATAAGGCGAATAAGGGTTTATTTAATTAATCCCTACCAAAACCATTTTCTTCGCGCAATTCTAGTCAAACCGGTTTCAAATGGAAGGGGGTGACTTCCACAGACGTTCCTTACACACTGGCAAAAAAAGAACTCGCCTCTTTTAATTACTATTCCGTCGGACAAGCAACGCCACAGCCACGTCACGGCCAGGCGACTGACCGGCCTTTAATTTTATGCTGTAATTTTTTTTTCCTTCATTAATAGGTACCCCGGGATATTAGTTCAGGAAGTGACAGGTTATTAGCTGCTTAAATGTTTCAATATCTAGGTTTAGGGAATTTGTGTTGTTGTTGTAATGTATATAAGTGTGTTTTTCCAATGCCAAAGTTTTTAAGGCTTAAGTTACAAGTAATCGATGAGGAAAATGGTAGTGTATCACCGTCATTTTTAGATTTGGAAGGTAAATGGGGTGAATTTTGTTTTTGAGCTAGTTTCTATATATTTTTCGTCCTTATGCTTAGTAAATACCACGAAAGCATGTTTCACTGAGCGAACTACAAACTATCTTCTTATTTTACGTGTGGTTAGCGACGAACCTGGTGTCAGAGTTTTTATGCCGCCCATGGGCTTCACATGCCATGAAATATCTCTCAGGCACGGCGTTTGCTCACGATGTTTTCCTTCACCGTTTTTGAAGCAAGTGGTAATTCTACAATACACACATCAATCCGAAAAGTCGGAGGTGCTTGCCTTGGGTTCGAACTCGAGACCTATGACTTGGCAGCCCGACGGTAACACCACTCTATCACTGCTATTATACAAACTATGTAGATGCATATCAAGAAAGTTCTATACCTACAAAAGTACCATGCAGCCTATAATATTATGTTTAGTTCTCGTAAGCAATGGCTTCAGGCAATGCCGTCGATAAAGTCAATAGAACACTGTCGTTATAAATAGCCGCCATTTATTGTTCCGTAGAAACATTGAGCAAAACGGTTACACTGAAGTGAAATTAGTGCACACACTTGATAATAACGTAAAATTTTGTACTGTTTTCATAATTTTACTGGGAAATGTTTACATTGTTGCAAATGTAAGCTTCCTTGTGTGAAGACAAGATTTAGTTTTAATTAAAATTATTTAGCAAAGCGCAAGGAAATGTACGAGACATTTTTGTGCGTAGTGCAGAAATTACGTACATGTATGAAAGTACCTACCTATATACATATATATATTAGACATACCTATTATGGTAGTTATTCCATATCCCACAGAAATCGCAATGAAACAAAATCCCCAACTTACTTCACTAAATGAAATCATAAATTAGCGGAATACTACCAATTGCACCTCCATTATCTGGCCTCAGATAAATTTCAGTCCGAAAACTGGGAATAAATTGAAAGGCAATGATCATTTTCTCCCACGCCCCCTCCCAGTTTGTTTATGGCCATCTAAAACTGAACGGCTACATCAGGGCTGAGTACCAGGCGATCATGGGCTGGTGGAGGTGTGCAGCGGTCGTTTACATTTTCAATTGCGTCTGGGCTCGCGGCCTAGGGCGGTGCATTAACATAATTGCAGCCACTATATTGATTGGCCAGCTTACGGGCAAGGTACTCTGTAGATGCTACCAATTGCCCGTGCACTGGATTGTTAAGGCTATTCTCGGGGGATTAGATGTTGTGTACTTGTTGTCTTCGCGATCTTTTTCTAGGTTAAGATCGTGTCGCTGTTTTGTTCTATTATTCTCTTAAGCTTTTAACCGACTTCTTAAAAAAGGAGGGAGTTCTCAATTAGTCGTATTTTTTTCTTAAATCATTGATATTTTCGTTAATTGTGGACCTTTTTACAAAAAAACAATTTATAGTGAACAATAACATTTCGGAAGTTGGTGGCAAAAAACGAAAATACAAAATCAAAGGCACCGGGATATTTTAAGATATTTTTATTCAACTCTACCAACCCCAAAAAAACTGCAACATCACTATCCTCGAATTTCGTCCAACATTCACAAAATACAACAAAACATATTCATCAAATAAAATTTACGTCGACAACTCCATTCAATTTCCTGTTCGCGCAGATCGGTAGGCGGACCGTCCGTCAGTAGCCAACGGTGGCATAGCGATATGATCACGACCAACATTACGGGACCAGCTTAACATAATAGCTGCTTTAGTCTTTCTATCGCGAAATTGAATTATTTCAATAACAGCCCCACGGTTGTTTAAGTTTTAAGCGCTTTTAGAACGGTTATGATATGGTAAGAGGTTTATTTTGGGGATTAGGATTTTTTACGGAGTTAAAAGTCATGTGCTGGTAGCTTGTTTAATTAAAGAATATATAAAAGTAAATAAACCTATCGATTATTTCAATGTTCGTGGAAATAATTTTCTCATCTATACAAATAGTATTAAAGCCTCAATTATAAAGATTATGAAACAGCAAACGAACGAAAGTGCCTTTTTAAATATTTTTTCAAATTATTTAAACAGCGCAGTCAGCGATTTTGAATCAAATTGTCGGAAGATATCTGAATAGGGGAGAAATTACTGAGAACGATCCGACTCCAAAGTGCTCATAAACGTTGATCTTCTTTTTGTTATTTTAGCAGTATCAGCACTGCCGCCATTTTAACAGATATCAGCCAATGCAAAAATGTAGATTAAAAATCTCGATTTGTTACTCGATAAATGTGAAGTCAACAATAATGATGTCCTCTCGAAGGAAAATCCGTTTCATGTTGCAAATTGGATACGTGGGATGTAAATGCCAATTTGATTTATTTGTTTTTCTCATGTAGGTGTACTGTCAGATACCTAAGTACTTGGGCGACCGAGCTCTGCTCTGGTGAAAATAGAGACTGCTCATTTAACAGAATAGGAAAGTACATAGTAATTTCATGTATAGTAGACACTAATTCCATGCTACTATGATAGTACATACTAATTCCATGCAATCATGTCATTATTCTAAGGTAGCCATCTTGTTCTAAACTTTGGGCGACCGAGCTCCGCTCGGGTGATAAGATGGAGAAAATTAATTTTCCCAGATATGAGACCTAGCTGGATCGATTTTTCGCCCCGTAAACCCCTATAAAGCAACTTTCACCGAAATCGTTAGAGCCGTTTTCGAGAACGTAATTACAAATATATGTATGTATTATAAATATTGCTCATCTAATAGTACAGGATAATTAATTTACTTAAAACTGAGCTATTTTAAAATAGTCTCTGATATTTTTATACGTTGAAAAAGCTAGTTCTTTTTGTGAGAATTTTAGAAAATCTTGAATTGGATAATAATTCAATATGAAAGGAAAGTCAGTTATAGTTAGGCATTACTCTATCAAACATCTTGTGTAAACAAAGAACCTAAAACAAAAAGACGGTTTTAAAAAACGCTGCTCAAGCAAATTCAAGCGTCCCGTAATCCCCTATTCCGTTTGGCAACGTGACCTTCATCAAAAGGCCAAACAAGGGGCTGCAGCTATAAAAACCTTAGGTACTTGTCATTCAAAAACATCACTGTATACTGACACGTCTTGGGGAAGCAGTAACATACCCTGGGTTCCTTGTCAGCAGGGGACGCGCATAGAATTCGCAATTTTATTTGATTTCCGATTTAAATTCTCTCGCAGTGGTTCTGTGGTAATATTTTGATGTTCTTTGACCGACATCTGATATTATTGTAGAATTAAGATTGTCATCTTTATAGGTAGGGGACGAAGGAAATTGTGTTTGTATTGTAATAAAGTTTTTGTACTTTGTAGGTGAATTATTGATGCTACGTGTTCCGATGGACTGTCTTGAAACAAGGTGAAATTGGAGGTCTCCAATTTGTTTATTATTTTTAAAAGATATCGTGTTACAATAAGGTGAATGTTTTATAACTATCTTGAAGAATAAAAAAATTAAAAATATATTTTTGTAAAGGTGTGTATAATGCTCAGTTTTAAATGTAATGTTTACTATTCGAAATCGATTCTATCTAAAAACCGATTTCTCCAGCATAAACGTATACAATGTAGCGACTCCTTATCTACCGCCCTTCATTTCTAGGTACCAATCTACAGCTGGAAGCGATGTGCAGCAAAACGTGTTAGCTTAAAGATATAATGAATAAATAGTGGCAGAGTAAGTAGGGGCACTGGATAGAATCGCTAGAAATGATCGGCTGGTAGCCTTAGCCTGTAGCTATGGCAATCATTTACATCGGTACACTTGAATTTGTAATACGTAGAGCCCATATTCATGCTAAAGAATAGTAATAATAATAATAAATTGTCTAAGGGCCCTCTGCGTTGGCTTCGGCCCCCCATACGCCTTCCAAAGGACCGGAACCAGGGTCCCGAGATATGTAAACATAAACAAATAACACACATACACTACATTGTGGAATGCAATAAAGAATTGAGTATTGAGTATTGAGTATAATAATTATAAAAACCATAAACGGCAAATGACAAGCTTAAGCCACATTCAAACTTTTTTTCTTTAAAATTTAAACTTCACTATTTTTAGGTATAATATAAGTACCTAAAATTGCACCTTATGAATTTAAATTTTTCTTAGTAGTCCGTTCGCATGTTTTATACGTATATACAGGGAAACCTATTATTAGCACACATACTCTATAACATACTACATGTATCGCTGTTAGTTGCCTAAATAAAAATAAATAAATATAGTAACGCTAGTAAGTGTAAAATTATAATATGGGAGATGGTTACACTAGCGAATTTGAAATTCACAATTTTGAGAGACAAATACCTGCAAAATTCGTGACAAAAGAGGTGTTCAATGAAAGCATCGATGCTTGTTCAACCAAAATGTACGATACAGCTGATGATTTTCGCGAATGTAGGTAGAGTAAGTCAATGATTTTATAAAAGAGTGTTAAATTATTAAAGTGAATAAAAATAATAATGGTCGTGGTCATAGAAGATGAAGTAGGTAATGGAAAGAAAGTCACTCAACGTCAGAAAGTGACAAATGACGTAATTGAACCATCATATATTACGATTGTTGTAATATTAACTAGAGTACTCATTTATATATACACACATGCAAACTACTACACAGTATATTGTTCGAAACAATGTATTGTGTAAAGTTTTGTTGGGAATTTCAGTCAGAACCAACTGGAATCTGATTTGAAAGCTCCACTGATATCGGCAGCAGAAATTGTTGTATTGATCCAAAGTATTCTTTTGAATTAATAGAACAATTTCTGCTGCCGTAAAATAATTTTATTCCATTAAATTGGTAGGTATGTTATTTTTTTTATTTTTTTCATTACAGTAAAGCAAATATATCACCAACCTAATATTGACGTTCATTCGAGGGTGATTATCCATTCACATCTTTAATCTTTTGACGGGAAGCACCCAACTTTTCCAATTCGAACCAACATGTTTATCTGTGTGTTCAGAAAAACATCGGAAACCCACCCCAGGAATACACTGAAGATTGATTGGAACATCAGAAAGGGAAAATTAAGGTTTCGCAGAGCAATATTTTAAATTTATTTGCGTCTGCGATGCAAATTATGAAATAGAGGTAGGGTGGCTCCTTTTTATATTTCTGTCGGTTTAATCGAATAGGGGAATCTTTTGTTAATACCGTAAGATCGAAAACTGTTTGCTTTGCATTCCGTTTCACGTTCAATTCCACCATCATCGATATTCGAAGGAGCTAATTCTGTAAATTTTTATTTGTCTTGAAATAATGGGACTTTTGAAGTATTCCAATTTTCTTTTATTTGTTTGATATTTTTTGTGGGTGTTTTACTTAGATCAAAGTTGTTCAGTTATTGAGATGAGCTCATTTAAATTTTAGAATGTTAAGTAACTGTGATCGTGGAATGAAATAAATTGGGTATTTTTATGGTAATCAGACAAGAAAATCATAAGAAAAAAGAGGAGAAAATTAAATATTTTGTCAACTAGGTACCATCGAAGAAGTTCATATCTAACCACCGTAAGGACTATTCTTGCTTGCAGCGCTCGGCGACTATAGAACCGTGTCGATAACAGATGTGGTCATCGTGTTCACGGGATTTTGTTTTTAACCTTGTTTGATATGAACTTCTTTGATGGTACATTGGACATAATGTAAAAAAAAACTGGATAAGTTAACAAAAAGTAAGGTAAGGTGACAAAAAAGCAACATTAATTTACAAAATATACTCCTCAAAGCTTCAATCAACACTGCCTATTGCAGTCCACTGCTGGGTATAGGCTCTCCCAAGCTGCGCCACTCCATCCTGTCCTCCACCTCCCGGCAGCTTGCAGCTGCAGAAATTGTTGATCTAATGAAACAAATACCAATAACAATGACTTCTCAACTCTCGTGTGTAAGAAAAACATCCCGAAGACGTTAATAAATCAGCCGTAGCGTCACGGACATGTTATTATCCGGACAAATCAACGGCACATAATAGGGCAGACGATATTTCCAATAATAAGAACGGGAACTAATCTAACTGGAGCTCGTAAGATAACATAGGTCGGTCCCGCGGGGATGCCTGTGTTTAGTCGGTTTACAACTACGGTATAAGGTGAGGGTACATTGATGGTTTTGGCAGAATACAATTGAGTTCGATTATTGTGTTTTAGTAATTAATCTAGGCCGTGCTTTTAGTGTTCTTTTTTGGCCAAAACTCAAATGCTTTGTACAAGAACACAGTTCTAGAAAAGAAAATACGTTTAATTTGCGATACACGTAACGCGAACAAAAAACTCAAGAAAGTCTTCAAGAACTAAAATCAAACCAAACCTGTTCGAAACGATTTTAACAATTGCGCGAATATGCTAAATACAGGCTGTCAAATGAATTTCTCAGTAAAAGAATGGTTTGTTACTGAAACTGTAGCCTATTGAGCTATTAAGCCATTTGAATAATTATGTGGTTGTAACACTTTTCACGAAAAACAAACACAAATATTTTACCTCAATGATATCGACAGACATTTCCTTCGATCGACTTAATCTAGCGTCATGTGATCTTCAACTTATCCTTACAATTTAGCGGCGACTCGCCTAGCTAATACGATGCTATCTCTCGGAAAATAGGATACCGTTTGACTTTACCCTAGACAATTAAAAGACTGGATTAGACAATACACGGGTAGACCTTTAGTTTCGGTAATTTATAGATATACAAGGTCCCATTAAAATAGATGGACAAATTTTTACACAGCGTCTAACCAAAGATATCCAAGCAAAAAAAAACTGATTTAAGTGATTTTATTTTGACCTAAAATAATAAATGGTACGAGTATTAGGTAACCAAAATTTTTAGTGTATTTTCGTTAGTTGTTTTATTTTTCTTGTTAGTATCTAATGCGTTTTTCTAATTTTGTTTTTTAGCATTGTCCTTATTTTGGTGGTAAAAAGTTTGTCCATCTATTTTAAATGGACCTTATATAAGATTGAACTAGGCTCTGCCTAGTTTGGGCCCCGCTGTTAAATCTGTCAAAAGTCTTCTGTTAGTAACTATTTTATAAAAAAATTGGCATATATTTTAATATTTGTTTGTTGTATGCTGTTGTCATCCTTAATATAAAATAAATAAATGTAAAGAAAGAAAATTAAATGACACCTTGTAATAAAAATATAAATTCATATAATATTACTGCCAGTATCGGTTTTCCGGGTGACAATGATGGCTTAACTATCATAATATGTGGAAATTGAGTAGGTACGTAACGTCTCTTGTTTCCAGCGTCGTTGACTCGATTCTAGTATGTTTTATGATTCACCTTTATAATTACTATCATCATCATAATTCTCTTGCAATTATCCCAATTTATTTGGGGTCGTCGCAACATGTCTTCTTACTTCCACTAGTACTTCCATAGTCACTCCCTTTAGAATAGAATAGAATAGTTCTTTATTTGCACAGAAAGTAGGTACAGGTTACAGGTGTTAAGGTTAAAATGATCCTTATACTAACTACCTTAACTAAGGCCTGCAAACAGTTTACAAATTCAATCAAATCAATACAAGTTAACATGTCAAGATGAAATTCAGAAAAAAAAAAAAAAAAATTAAGTAGGCAATACAACACAAAATGTCAAGTTTAATAAAATGGGATTATAAATTCGTCAAGTTTGAGTCAATACATTTAAATTAAAAATAAAAGTTTTAGTAAAAGTCAGGAGTACAGAGATGTCATATTATCAATTTAAATTCTTATCGGTCAAAAATTCGCCAATTGAGTAATAACACTTAGTAATTAATAGATCTGTCAAATTATTTTTGAAACGTGGGACTGTCTCATTTTTTATTACATCGGGTATTTTGTTAAATATGATCGGACCCATACATATTATATTTTTCTTAAATAGGCCGCCCTATTCCTTATCGGAACCACTAACAATTAACAAATTTTTATACTGTCTCCTTTCTAGCCATACTATCTTTCACACAGTCCATCCACCGTTTCTGTGGTCTTCTCCTTCTCGTATAGCCATCTACATTCATATTTAAAACGTTATTGACGACATTTCCCTATAAAGTCAAAGTCACAGTCATTTATTTGCTTTAAATGCGGCTACAAAGGTGTTAATAAATAAGTATTTTTGTGCGATGACACATTTCGCCATATTTTGGCATGCAAATATTAATAGTAAGGTTTATTTAAATAAGCAATTGAAATTTATTAAATCTGAAATTATTTAAAGTAAATCAATCTTCAATTTGCACAACAGAACTAAAGTAATAATAAAAAAGTATATGTATATGTAATAACAGATCAAAATTATATCTACAATCGCAGATTTAATGATATATTCTAAGTATAGTCTACAATGTATTCCTGAAATGATAGGACAGAGAAGATTTTTTTTTTTTAATTCACCTATTGAATAATAACTATGCGAAATGAGCCATTTTTTTAGTATAATAATATAATTTTCCCATTTCGTTATAATGACTCTCAAGACACTTAAACAACCCAAGATCTATGAACTCAAAGTCAAAGTCAAATCATTTATTTCAAATAGGCAAAAGGCACTTTTTAACGTAAAAAAAAAAGTATTAGCTAATGCGATGATATGACCACTAAACAGTGGGGCGTATTTTCCGGTTGATGACGAGGATGATTTTTTTGACAAAGCAGTGGAAGGTCAACGGTCATGACCCTTTCATGGTTATAAATTGGATTTTCGTAATTTCTTGTAATTCCCTACGTTAAAGAAAGCTAGGTTCTAGAAAAGTAAAGATTGACAAGCTACGTAATTTAATTAAAATTCTTGAAACTTGATGTTTTAGTTTTAACCTACGTAACCACGGGCATTTTTTTTTTTTTCAATCAGTGTTTACGAAATGTGACTATGCTATGACTATTTAAATAAATATGATAATTTACTTCTAAAAAAGGCTTCGTTTAGTTACCACATTTTTATAACAAAATTCAATTCCCCCCCCCCCCCCCCATTTTACCTAAACAAATCCCCTTTTTCGTAACTCACGAAGTAACATCTCAAAGTTATAATAAAGCCTAGTGTAGACAATAACATTTGCCAACATCGTCCGGGACAATGAAGGGTGAACTTGTGCCCGGGCAATCTTAACAGCGATCGCCGACCTCCGCTCTCGTTCAACACCGGTTATACCACTGAACGTATGGAGTTTAGACAATGAGATGTTTTGATGCTGGGATGGATATTGTCAGTGTGTTCTTGTTGTGTGTATCATGGAACAAAAATTATAATTTGGGTACTTTTTCAACGTACAATGTTTTAAATAATAATAAATTTTTAAATGTTTTATATTCTAATATAAAAAAGTTATTTGTATATAACGAAATGAAGGAGAATAATAATAAAATCCTTTACTTCAGACAGTATTATAATCCATATTTTCAAAAAAAGAATAATATTATAGCATTAATTAACGCAAATTAATGGTTTATAATTTGCAATAGGAATAATTACACTACAAACAGATTAATCATTCAACAACTCTTATCTTGTCTATGGTTTTAAAAGCTCTATGAACATTGGTCGCTCTATGAACTTAGTTGGTGCTAAAATTATATACAAAACAGGCCTTATTACAGACTTGTAGATTTTCCCCTTTAACTTGAGGGGCATCTGTGAGTCATAAGTAGTTCCTGTGACCTGTCGCCATTTTATCCATCCTGAGTTGATCCGGCGCGTTACGTCTCGGTCTACTCCGCCATCTCCTTGGACAAGCGACCCGAGGTGCCGAAAGTCGGAGCAGCACGCGTAGCATGACGCTTTCTATGTCTACGAAGAATAGACACAGCTCTTTCTATACAAAGTGACATTTTGTTTCTCCATTTTTGACATCGCACCGTAGAAATCCTTCTACAATCTGTCATTTTGTCTTTCGTTTCTAACAATCTTTGTCTAGGTCCTTTTATATGTAGACTATTTCAGAAGAAAGTTTTCTATACCAAACTGTCAAAATCACACTGACAACTGACAGTTGTCTCCACGGCCACAAAGTATACACGGTTATCTGCAAAATCATGATTTTACAGGGGAGCATTTAAGCACAAAACTGTGATAATTAATAGAAGAACAAAGCCATCTTCTCATAGTTTACATCATTTCGTTAATAGGAAATATATTACCAAGGAAACGGTTAAGGCCAATATTACTGAAATATTTTTTCATTCTAAAATACGGTTCTTCGACACTGGGAAAAATTGTTGTGAATCAAACAGAAAAATAAATCTTATGACAAAACAAAGAAACCTGAGTCGAATTATGTAAAAGAGTGAATTTCGTAAAATGTGCAGTTGACTCTTTCTACTTTGCTACCGTTGTACTGTCTACACGGAACGTCAGTTTTGTCTTCTCTTCCGTCGACAAAACGGTGTTCATGCTACGCGTGCAGATCAGTAAGAGCGTTCCGGCGAGAGATTATGACACGGGACTGGAAGGAACGCCAAAATCGCTAAACAAGTATTCTGTCTTGCTCCGACTTAATCTAAGGCCAACGGTCTTCAGTCTTTCCCACCACACCTGTTATCTGCTCTGGACCTCTAAGCCACTTTCGCAACCAGCACAATGTCATCGGCCTGGTCTTCAGGCTACAGTTCACCATCGGTTTAAAACATAATACTGTTTAAAACAAGAAAATATAACAACCCTGGTTTGGTTGGTTCAGTTGGTTGATGAGGGATGCAGGTAAAAGTTCTAAGATAACGGTATCTAATACTCAATTTAGGAGGAGGATTTTATAACATGGCCGACTCCAACATAGTAGGGAAAAGGCTAGGCAGATTGATTGATTGATTTTATAACAATTTTTCTTTTCATATATATTATAATTTTCTAGATTTATAAACAAAACGATAACAACCCTCCCCATACTACCTTAGATATAAAAGTTCATTATCTTTGAGTACCGTTGTATGGAAATATTGCCCTTATGCGAAAAGAAATAAGCGCAAATTTTCTAATTGCGGTTTTTCAATTCAACCTTATTGTATAACGTATGTGGTTTCTTTGTAGACAATGCTCAACCTGCTTCCCCTCTAGTAACAAGGTAAAATGAGCATCAAAGCTGAATAGCTAGGTACTGTGGAATTATATTACATTGCCGTCTCGTTACTCATAACAATTTTGTGTTTAAGTCCTCAGTTTGATTCCGAAATTGTTCTTTTTTGTGTTTGTGTTCGTTCTTTGCGTCATATTTACCGTAAATAAACGTATTTTCTTTCTTTCCTTTTCTTTTTTTCTTTCTTTCTTTCTTTTCTTTTCTTTCTTTCTTTTCTTTCTTTCTATTCTCAGGTCGAAAAATCACAGATGAGGTACTTAGCTGTCACAAAATAAAGGAAATCGTCTCAAGTCTACGGACTTGACTCTTGAAGTCGAGTTTAAATTCTCAGGTTGATAATCATGTCAGAATGTGAAACTTGACGTGACCGAAAATCGTAGCTGTCACTAGGTAAATTTAAAGACAGAAAACTTTAAGAGGACTTGTAAAGTTCTAAAACATATTAAAATTAAGGTCCTGAAGGTTTATTAAGTAGGTACACTGTTATAAGCTCATGAAATGAGGCTCTTTTAGGACACTATAATAGCATTGTAGGCAAGCATTAAAGTTATAGACAGTTAAAGTTGAGTATAATATGTAGTGAAATCTTAATAACGTTTTACATTTAAAAGAAGGCTTTAATTTAATCGAACCTCTAAACATTCCCATTTTGCGCTCTTAAAATATAATGATTGTGCCTCTTTTTGTGAATCTGAAATAATTCCTATTTAGGGGTCCTAAAAATACTAAATAGCCAAGTAACTGCGACCAATTTGGATGTTGAGGATATTCGAAGCCCAAAAAAAATCCAGAGGTTCATTAATTTTAACAAACCGGCCAAGAGCGAGGCACTTGCACACGAAGGGTTCCGTAATGTATCCCATATCCAACAAAGAAACGCACATAAAAACACTTTAAACACTTTCTAGTTTCTTGTGTACCCCCCCCCCCCCTTTAATTATTAACTGTATATATTTTTTTGTATTTGTTGTTGTAGCGGCAATAGAAATACACTAAGGTTTAGTATAGGGTTCCGTGTGGCAACCTTCGGGTACGGAACCCTAAAAAGCGTACATAATTAGAAGGTAAATAATTTTTAAGAGGATCAAATAAGTATTTCCCTTTAAAAAATGTACCCAACACCCAACTCTCCGTAGCAGTCAATAAGGCTGTAAAATAGCCGGTTCCTCGTGACGAGTGGTCGTGATGTTCCTGCAATTTGAGCAGCATCATGTCAGCGTATCAGGTACGAGTCGTCGCTGGTATAATTGTACGTAAACCATCGTTGAAGACTTGCTTCAAGCATGCGCAGGATTGTGAAAGTTAATGTTTGTTGCTGTTATTGCCTACACTAATATTCTAAAGAGAAAAGATTTTTATTTTTGTTTGTAATGAATAAACTCAAAAACTACTGGACTGATCACCAGTAGAATGCTGTATTATCACCAGTGATCGGAGTAGGTAGATTGAACTGGGGCCATTGATCCGAAACGTATATATTAATATGGACATTCCTCCGGAATTGGTGGATTATTAAAAAAAAAAACGGAACTTATGTAGGAATTGTATTCTGCCAGAGTGGAAGGAGTCATTTGATGATTTGCCATCCTCAAAAAAAAAAAGGAATTGTAATAAAATGAGAAATATTATATTCTTCATATTATTCAACTAGACTAATAATGAATTAATTTAGTTTTGATACCTTCCTTTAAATTTTGAATTGAGTAGTAATAATATCACTACCAACATTAACAATATTTAATGGAATCCGGAAATACCGGAATTACTTTCCGGAAAAATGGCTTATCCATGTTATTCTTTCTGTGTGCATTTATGATACAAGTACCAAAAATCAATCTACCTACTCCGATCACTGATTATCACTAATAATATAATAATAATAATAATAATGTTTATTTCAAAAAAGTTGTTACAGAGGTGAATACAACAATAGAGAGATACAGCACGAAGGAACATAAAGTTTAACTCCTGGCTCCCAAACTAGGTTTATAGCCTGTGACTTGGGAACCAGTGATTCCATTAGGGTAAATAGTAGTCAACAGTTACATGGCTCATGGGGATAACATAATAATATTATTATTATTCTAAGTACATAACAAGAGTTACAGCAAATTAAAAATAATAAAAGAAAACAAAACGTGTTTGAGTAAAAGAGTGTGTGTGTTGGGGTAGGTGTGGAGTGTGGTGTGGGTGTTGAGTGTGGTGTTTGTGTGAGTAGATGATGTGAATGTGTAGAGAATATATGTGGGTTATGAACCTAAATGAGGGGAAATCTGTACTAGGCATGTGGGACAAGCAGGGTTTCGATTTCGTCATACGATTTCTCATTTAGCCATTTTCTTACGGAGCTTTTGCAGTGGTGATGGTTTAAAGTGTGAATGTGGAGGGATTTGTTCAATTTATTGTACAAAGTGTAGCTGAGGTAAGTGAATTGGTGTTGCGCAAAGGTGGTTTTGTGCCTTACTGGTGGAAAGACAATATCTGCGCGGCGTTTTGTACTTACTGAGAATGGCAAACGATGTTTCCTTAATACACATTGTAAGATATAAAGTCCTCTCACCGACAGAACCTTGCATTCCCTATAAAGTTCCAATGTAGCGTACCTATATGGCTTGCAGAACATAACTTTGAGGACTGCTCTCTGAGCTCTCTCTAATTTCAAAAAGTGTGTTTTGCAAGCGCCACCCCAGGCAGGCAGACAATAAAGGAGAAGAGACTGACAGAGTGAATAATAGACCAGCATAAGTATTTCTGAGTCAGCCGAACAACGAAGTTTCTTAAATATGGAAATGAGTTTGCGTATTCGGGTAACTATACTATCTACGTGACTATACCAGTTCAGGTGCTTGTCAATTTGCACGCCCAAGTATTTTATACAAGGTGTAAGTGTCAGAGAGGGACAAGCACAACAGGAATTACGTGGACAAGTATGAGCTTTAATAGTAAGAGTTATTGTAGGCTGAGTCTTATTACTTATAGAAAAAGAAACAAACTTTGTTTTATCCGCGTTCAAGGTTAACAAATTTTCGTTCAACCAATTCGTCACCATATCCAGCGCCAGCTGAGCATATTTTTCTGTTTCGCACCAATCCTTATCATGAAGAAGAAGGGCTGTATCATCAGCGTAGGTAAATATGGAGCAGTTTGTTAATGGAAGAGAACACAAATCGTTAATGTAGATGAGGAACAAGGTTGGCCCCAGGATGCTACCCTGTTGGACGCCGTATTCTATCCTGGCTTTATCGCTTATCACCTCATCCAGTTGGACATGCTGGAAACGATTCTCTAAATAACTCGCGAAAATATCTAGAGCAGCACCACGAATTCCCATGCGTTCCAGTTTTGACAAAAGTATGGGCGCAGAGACAGTGTCAAAAGCTTTCGAAATATCTAGAAATATACCAAGACACCGTTGCTTACTATCCATGCGCTTAGTCACTTGTTCAGAGAATGCAATAACCGCATCTTCTGTTGAAATTCCAGCTCTGAAACCGTATTGATTACCAGAAAGAAGGTTATAAGTCTTAAGGAATTTATGCAACTGGTTGTTCAATATTTTCTCCAGAATCTTCGAGATGGTTGGTAAGATAGATATAGGTCTATAATTTTTGACACTGTCTCTGTCCCCTCCCTTGTGAATAGGGTGGACTAGAGCGGTTTTGAAAGCATCTGGGAAAACACCGGTAGATATAGCAAGATTGCAGATATGAGTAATATAAGGGATTAAAACTTTTCTAGATAACTTCAATAAGTGTCCCGAGATACCATCAATTCCAGCAACTGAAGTAGACTTCAAATTATTTATAAGTCGTTCTACTTCCGAATCGTCTGTTTCCAGGACACACATTGAGTTACAAGTTGAATCCAGAGGAGAAGTATGAGCTGACACATTCGGACAACGCCTTATATTATTAGCTAGCTCTTTACCTATATTGACAAAGTAGTCATTTACTCTATTTGCCGATGCATGTGCATCGGGTTCGAGGCGTAACAACTCCTTCGGAGGAGTGGGTGAAGATTTGGAGTGCGTTATGATTTTAATAAGATCCCATGTAGCTTTGGAATTATTTTTTCTCTTCATGAATTCTGTCTTTTCGTAGCTTATTTTCAATTTCCGCAATAAAGAATTACAGAAGTTACGATACCGAGAATACGTTAGTTTGAGGATAGGATTGTCATCTTGAACTTTTAAACTAAGATGCATTTTATCCCTATTTCTAATGCAGCGAAGTAAGCCAGGAGTGATCCAAGGCTTGATGTTACGGTTCTTTCGTGATACTTTGGAGAAACGAGTATGCTTGACAATAATTTGAGTCAGTAAGTCTGTTAAGATGTTAGCTGCTTCGTTAGCGTCGTTAGACAAAAGGATTGCGGAGAAATCAGCACTTTCAATATCTTTTTGAATATTAGAAATGTCAACAAATTTAGCAGTGCAGGTAGGTTTGAGCTTAGGAGTTTCCAGGTTGACACACAAGAGTACAGGTAGATGATCGGTAATTGGTGAATCGATCACTATGGATGTTCCTGGTTGTTTGGTTTTTAAGAGAATATGATCTAGGCAGTTATTTACTCTTGTGGGATATAAGTGCGCCGGTAATAAACCATGGGACGCAGTAAATGTGAGGTATTCATACGAATGTCTATCTTTGTTGTCAGGTTTGATATCAATATTGATGTCGCCGATTAACGCAACATGTTGGAACTTTGAAAGGGGTAATAAAATGGGATCCAGACTGTTTATGAAATTATCAATGTGAATGTACGAAGGTGATCTATAAAGAGCTACGATAGCAATGTTACTGTTGACTTTACAAAGAAGACAGTTTGCATCAATTATGTCCGGTTCAGAAACGGTGCAATGCAATGAAGACTTTGTATACATAACCACCCCATCATTCTGATTTTTTGTATTTTTTGTGTAATGTACATTATATCCATTCATAGTAGGAATGACGGCAGATCTTAGCCAGCACTCAGTTAATATTATAATATCACACTCAGTTTTAAGGAGGTGTAAGAATGCTATAAAATTATCAAAATTTTTGTTTAAACTGCGAATGTTGAGTTGTAGAATAGATAAATGCCTAATGCCTGCACTGAGTAACATAGACTATAATTTATAAAGATATCACACTGGCGACGCCGGTGGCGGAAGCTAGTTACGTATAAAGAAACGTTGTACTGTTAGCCACGGGCGATTTTTCCCGCGGCGATTTTTTTCGTGCACTGGATTTTCAACGCTTTGCTCAGCGCCGAGAGATGAAAATTCAAGTGTGTTTTTTCGACGCACTGGGACAAGAGTGCGTCCCAGCGCGTTGGATTCTCAACGCTCGGCTCAACAACGAGAGTTGAAAATTCAGTGCGCGATAAAATCCCGCCGCGATATTTTTACGTCCGTGAGAACGTGGGCTTATAGACAGAAATAGCAACAACGGCATAAATGTAAAGGCGTTAAGCTGTTTATACGAAAGTTGTGTTTCTGGCAAACACTATTTGAATTCCCTGTGACGTCAATTGCATAAGGATTTTTGTTCGAACCCAGGGCATATGCCCTACGCTCAAACTAGAAAAGGATAAATAAATCGAACAACACCTAATTTCTATTATTTTTTGTAATAAACCATTGTTGTTTTTTCGAAGGTGTCAATAAAACACGTTTCAATACCCCATAATCATTACCCTTCATTTTGTCCCATAAATCAGTTAAAATAAATGTCTAGACAATCACAGAAAACCTTGAATACGACTAGCAACAAACCCCATAAAATACTACAAAGCAGAGAAGCCTACACTTAGTGCCAAGGAAAGTGGGCAAATAGAATAGGCAGAATAGCATACTGAGCCTGAACATGCAATCTATTAAGTTTTATCGACGAAACTTTTCAATCACCTTGGCCCAGTTTTTATTATGAAGTGAGGTGTTTACCAACAGAGAAGGACACATAACATAACTTCTTTTTACCACAGTATAAATAAGTAACAGTATTATGTCTTCATAGAAAACGAAACGAAGCGCTTCGAAATCTCAGTGTATATCAGTACGCAAAAGTATCGAGTGCGCGGCAGTTACGCACGGACGCGGAAGGTTTATCTACCGAGCGGCCGTAGATTTCAAGGGCACTGCCGTATACTATTACTTAATTATACTGTGACATAACTTATTTTTACGATTCAGGTGTATACGATTTTATTTGTTAGTTGGGTGTCAAATTAGAACGAAACTTGTATGGCATATTTTCACGGAAATGTGTAATAAAAAAGTTGTAGTTATCGAGTTATTCTTATAGTTTACCTACGTGTTAGACTAAACTTCTTTATGACATTTTCCTTAACAGTTGTATTTTGTTAAGATGCTATGTAGGCTATGAAACAAACCTGAAATGAATGTTTTTGGCACACAATATTATTGTTATAAGATTATTTTCACTTTTTATTTTGTTTTTTGTGTTACACGAACTGTATCTAAATAAAAATTATTCTTTCTTTCTTTCTTATTTCATTCTTTCCTTTCTTTCTGTCATATTAGTACGACCACTTGCTATTTAATTTATTTATTTATAGTTAATTAAAATTGTACATCAACAATTACATTAATTAACATAGAAACAATAAATTATTAAATTTACAATAATTATGTTGCATATAATTTAAAACTAACATGGAACAGTGGACTCCCTAGCTGTTCTGGTGCTCTTATCTCACAGAACACCAGACATATAAGCATAATTTCACTCCGTTCATTTGCGGATGAAAGGACACATCACATTCAGGGTTGGCAGTCAGAAGGGCATTTGGCAACTTTAAGGTAAGACAGACTGGAGATTCGGCTCTGGTTGCAGTTTGCATAACAGTTGCACAAACAGATTGTGTCAGTGAGAATCACCGACACAATCTGTTTGTGTCCCAACAGATTGTGTCGGTGACTCTGACAGCGTCCAATGTACTTGTCGGGCACAAATAATCGGCAGTAAAGGCCATGGAACTGCGGGCAGTCGATACGTCCCCGTAAGGTCCTACAGGCTACCGTGAGCTGATCAAAACCTCTTCTCACCTCCAACGAGTTATAAATAAACGGCAGTCTATTTGTGTAACATACCTACTCGCAATAGAATGGCATTTAGTTAAGGACCAACACAACACATTGCGTTGATTTAGTTAGATAAAAGACATTTTACAACACACTTACAAAAAGTCATTCCATTGTGCTTTTCGACACAAAGCTAATATTTTTTAAATGTTTTTTTGTATATTTTGTATAAGTTTGAACCACACCTTAACAAACCACTCAAGAGAAAAAAAACGAAATATTCCGGAACGGTCTAATTTTCCCGTCGCCCCCCACAAAACTCTATAGCCAAGCAATAAAGCTTTCCATATAATAACGGTCCCGTATACAATACGCCAGAAGTTATAAATGTTAATATTATGCAATTACCCCGCCTTGCCCCTATGGGATACAGGTACGGGATCCGAACACCCCTATTTCCCCCAATTCGGTATAAGTTGTTACTATAACACCTGCGTTTGCGGAATTTGCTGAAAATATGTTAATTTTCATGACAAATTTGAAGGATAATCCGGAGTTTTCGTTGAGGGAGATAAGTAGATGAATGTGTCTGCAAGAGAAGGTAGGTAGGTAGGTCGGTAGGTGGGCCTTTAATATATTTTTCAACCACCCCTCTAGGAACATTTACATCTCATGCTAAATATGGGATTCCCTAAAGACCAATATTGTGAACTATCTTGGATAGAGGGGTCATTTATAGGACGTAGGCAGGTCAGTAATAATAATAATTAGGTAACCCGAAGTACAAGATATTTTAATCAATGTTACTCCGGTTTTGTGAATCATCGTGAACTGAAATGTAAATTGATACTTACAAAAATTATGTACTTAACAGTCCAAAACTTTGAATCAAAACATACACGTAGCGATTTATCCGACGATTTAAATATGACGGGAGCAACAAGCACACACGAAGCTTTCCCACGTGCGTACATTAAACGTAGTACATTATCCTCGCATTTCATCCATGTTACGTAACAAAAAATAATTAACCATTATTTATTATTATTTTGTTACGTAAATTAATAACAGGCGCAAAACATTTAGCCGACATCGCCATCTATCACAATTCATCACCAAATAACTCGTGTTCGCAATAAACGAACCTGACAGACAACTGAAAATATTATAAATGTGAGCTCAGTATTGTTTGTGTTATTAACAACTACATTTTGCCTACAGATTCGCTCGCGTCTGAAAATATCCCACGGAGACGTTCCACCGGGATCAAAAGTACCTACCCTATGTGTTATCTTATAAACTATCTATGTGCCAAATTTTATCCAAATCCGTTCAGCCGTTTTTGTGCCAATCTGGAACATACATACAGACAATAATTCTAACTATATTTTCAGCATCAAACTCGTTCCCACACGTAATATATATTATTGTTTTTTTCAAAAATATTCTGTTGTACAGTTTCGACTTTGTTACTATTTTATTATATGTTTAGATATAGAAGATAGATAACTGTACATTAGGTAATTATACGAAAAACTATCGAACGTAAAGGACAGAAATCAAACAGAATGCTGCGTCACATACAGATTTAAGACAAAAAGAAAGAAAGATGTACTTAGTTAGGGAAATTGACAAAGAGGATTTATCAAAGGGTCTATCTTTAAACGTAGTCTTCCCTTTTTATCCTCTAGTAGGTGGGCGACCGAGCTCTGCTCGGGTGAAAATAGAGAATGCTCATTTAATAGTATACGAATGCTCATACTAATTCCATGTATAATACATACTAATTCCATGCTGCCGTGATAGTAGGTACTTACTAATCCCATGCTGCCATGATAGCAGGTACTTACTAATTCCATGCTGCCATGTCATTATTCTAAGGTAGCCATCTTTTATAAACTTTGGGCGATCGACCTCTGCTCGGGTGAAAATACGGAGAAAACGAATTTTCCCAGATATGAGACCTAGCCACCACTTATTGCACCCTATATTGCAACTTTCATCGAAATCGTTAGAGCCGTTTTCGAAAACGTGATTTCAAATATATATTATATACAAAATATTGCTCGTTTAATAGTATAGGATATGATGTTTAAAGGATGAATAAAATTATTTCTGGGTACGAAAATAAACCTACCTATAATATTAAGGGAAACTTGGTTGTAGATTATTGTAGTAGAGAAACCGACGCCTCAATTTCCTTACCCTGTCAGTAAAGGAACCAACCTTTTCAACAATAACCGCCCCAAAATCATACATGAAAAAACCTCACTCAAATTCACAGTAGCAAAACACAAACGAAAATTAGCATAACAACACTGTCACAGTATGTGAGTACACAACAGAAATCTTGAACTCCAACAATTTACGCAAACAACGTAATCCTGGCGCCTCCGCCATGTTTGGGAGCTGCGCGTAATTAGATAATTACATGAGACCATGTCGTTTGCGCATTAAACTCTAGCTGTATTTGCGCGATCCGATCGATGGATCGACAGACCTGTTAATGAACGACTGTTGAATTTGTGAGTGACAATCGAATCAGTTTGATTGTTTTATTAAGGGAGGTACTGCTGTAGCATTGTTGACTAACATGCGAACTGTTTGCGTATAGAATTCGGTGTATAAATACGTTGGTTGAGTGGTTTTCAGTAAATCAGATCACCTCAACATGGATTATATCAAGAGGATTTGCAGAATATCTCTCTTGTTTGCTACAAACTGATACTAATCCGTTTTCGAAGCAGGAGACTAAGGTACCGTCAGGTTCTTTAAGGTACCGTCATATTATCATACACTGACACTTTTCCTGACCTGAATATTGAACCACACACAAAAAGTATCGCGAGTGCAGAGCACCATGGCATACATCGGTTTTAATTCCACATTTTGTTTCTTTTTTAGCTGCGCCTTGCGGTTTCACCCGTATAAGTCTCCCGTGGGAATATCGGGATAAAAGTATTCTGTGTTAGGACACAGAATACCCGGGTCATGTTCTACGCATGTACCATCAAAGAAGTTCATATCTAACCAGTTTCAAAACGAAATCCCGTGAACACGATGACCATATCTGTTACCGGCCCGGTGGTATAGCCGCCGAGCGCTGCAAGCAAGAATAGTCCTTATGATGGTTAGATATGAACTTCTTCGATGGTACCAACTTTCATCCAAATCCGTTCAGCCGTTTAACGTGAAAGCGTAACAAATAAACTCACTTTCGCAATTATAATATTATTTAATATTATATAATTAGGATAAATGTAACTTGAGTGTACCTGTAAGCGTATAGTAGTTATTTTACAGTGGTATCGTAATTTAATACAGCGATGCACTTCAATATGTTTCATATGAACCTTTTAGCCTTTATGTGCTCGTAATGACCTATACGAGGCATATAAGCAAAAGCACTTACTCGGAAAGCAAATTATTTTTGCAGATACATTTTAGAGAGAAAACTCATATTAGACGCAAATTGATCAAATAAGGCCTTTATTACTTAAAAAATCATGCCAATGTTTGTGTTGTAGACACAACCGCGCGATGGAGCACCACACATTTTCTTATAACCAGACGAAATCCTGAGTAATTAACTATCCGAACTAAAAATGTATTTTTATACCTAATGCTCAGTAGCCGTTTTTATAACCGCAGAAGCAGAGAGTAAAACCATTGTTTTAATAAATAAAAACCCGTAGTGACATCTATGTTCACCATTGGTTAACTACCTAGTTGAAAGTGGCATTAGAATCCGGTAGATGACGTAGACAGCCGAAAATATTATTTGCGCGATGTAGGTCGCGCAAATAATATTTTCGGCTGGACATTCAAAACCGTGTGTCAAAATGTCATGATAGTTAGTTAAGGCCTCGCCTCTCATGCACTCGATTTTGGGTTCAAAATTTCAAATCCAGGGAAGTACGAATGTAACTTTTTGAATTCATATGTACTTTCTGAGTTCTTGGACATTACTGATATCGGTGAAGGAAGACAACCGTGAGTACCCTAATTGCGTAATACAGGATCGATCAGGATCTGAATCGTTTTAAAACAGATTGCTAATCCATTGCTTCATAAGTTCGAAAAAAAAGAAATAAGAAATAAATAAAACGCAATAAATGTTGTTGAACTGTCAAAATGAAACAGATTAGTCGTAATCGTTTACGAAAATGTGTTGCGTAATTAGATAGCTGGACTTATAGTTAATATAAGTCTGAAATCGCCCATCCGTCTTGAGCAAGCGTGGTGATCAATGCTCATGCCTTCTCTGTATGAGAAGAGGTAAAGACCTCTTCTTCTCCTGGTGTCCCACTGCAGGGCCTTTCCTCTGCAGTGGAACAGGAATTGGCTGCTATTATTATTCAAAACCGGAGTCAGCTCTGATTGAAGCATATCAAGGATCCCTTTGCGTAAGGACATCACGCTATGTTCCTGATTGCTGTTTACTTTTTAATATTACTTCCTGTCTTTGCCTAAACTAATTTTTTTAAATCACGGCCACCCTAAGCATGGTTAGGGATCAATTTCGAAGTGCGTGGGTTTCGTTTTTTCAATCAACCGCATCGTCAATCAAAATAGGGGTGCGCTGAGGGTCGAAATTATTTAATCTATAGTTCAATGGCCTTATTAATAGGGAAAGGAAAAAACCTTTAGCCTAGTGTCTTCCCTTTTGGTAGAACGGTCCAATTTTGTTTAAAACAAAATTACTGCTTTTTAATATGGATGGGTATCATAGAAAGGGCAGGCTATCTAAATAAACCTTTCACCGCAAACAAAATAATGTAATCAAATCTGTGCCAAAATAAAATCGTGTAGGCACTATTAAAAACTATTTTTGTACCAAAACAAACAAACGATAATAATACTTTGTTTCCTATTTGTTACAGGTAAGGATTGCTTCACAAACCTCAGCATCCAATTAGTTTTCGTCCCTTCATTACTAACAGGTATTAACTTACATTCATTTAAATCTACGCTTCTTACTTACCAATAACTGTCCGTTATACGTAAATGGAAAAAATGCATATTACTTAGGGGATGAACGATAAACAGAGGGGTGTCTTGCCACCCTCGTTAGTTTGAGAAATCAAATTAATAGGGTATTACTGTAGATACCTACGTATGGACTGTGCACTTAAAATGGTGATACTGGGTAGATTGTGTTGGTTAATACATGGTTTTCCCGGGAGTCCTCGGAAATAAACGATGCAATGACTTTTGTTTATGAGCAATCATTCTCTATGGTAAAGTTTATCTGAGTTGCTCTCTACAATGTAGTCTATGGGTATTTCAAACTGAATGTAATCGAAGACAAAAGTGCCCTATGCGCTCTTCTTCTTCTTTTCGAGTCGATTCAAACTGCTTCTACTGAAAAGTTATTATACGATTAAGGACCATTTAGAAGATAAGTCAATAGAATCTGTAGTTTGTGAGTTAAAATAATTGACATTATAAGTATGTATAAATTTGCACGCCATCGTTTTGGCAGGATATGCAGAAACAAAATTATTGTAACACCATTATATACCATATTCTAGCACATAAATATTTTTGATTTGATTTGATTTGATGGTAAAATATGTATTATGTTAAACGAGTTGGGCCCAGTAGGTGGCCACGCCAATCACGGCATCAGTGGCATTTTTTATGTCTTATATGTCTTAAAACACTTCAGCATATGTGGCATGGTTTGATCAGGAGCACTGCATTCGCATTGGGTATCGGTGGGATCTATGCCCTATGCGCTAAAAATAAATAAGACCACTATTATGATGTTAAATATATTCACAGTAGGTACACTTACATTGTCTAAGTAGGCAATTAAATTGTCGAAGCAGGATACAACGGAGAATTTTCTATAAGATACAGTCATATTAACACACACTGAACACTGTTCGCGACCGAACCACACGCGATAACTATTGCGAGTGCAGAGCACTATGGCATAAAATGGTTTTAATTTTCAAATTTTGTTTCTTTTTCATCAATCTATACATTTCCAGTATAAGCTGACCTATTACATACCGCATTGTACAGATATCCTATACAATGCGAGATCAGCATAAACTGGAAAGGTATAGCTTTATGTGTAGCCGTATGTAACTATACAAGGTATAATACATAAATAGAAATCATAAATAGAATATCATACAGAGCACCTCCCCAAAATGAATTTTAACGGAAATATCCACATAAAGAAAATGATTTTACACGAACGATTATAATTACCTGCCACTATTAGAATTATCAATCAAAATTCCATTGGAAATACATAATGTCAGAGTATTTATCTGTTATTTATATTTCAATTACTATAATTACAGATAGACAACAGTAAAATGGACGTTTCCATGTGAATATCGTATTGTTTAAATTCGTTTCTGACATCGTTAACTTGACATGTGAATGTCCACATGCTTACCTATTTATTTAATGGAATTAGTTTATTGTTTTGAGTACCGTTTGTTTATTGGGTCATTTGCGATAGCCAATTTAAAATAGGTATTATACCCAAGTAGAAACATAAGCATTTTTTTTCTCAACTACATTTAGTTTAGAAATTGCCCAATTACCGAAAGAAAAATAACTTTCGTCACTTAACTTTCCATTAAATTAAATTAATTATTTTGTTGTAATAAAGATTGAAAATTTCAGAAACTCTTGTTTTTAATACTGAGTATTTTCCTTTTGTTTCCGTACAAAAGGAAAATACTCAAAACTGGCTTGTTTTGAGTATTATACAGTTTTTTTCAGTTACAGTGCTTCGCCTTAGAGTGAAAAGCTCGCGAGTGCAACTTTGACTTTTTTTAAATTACATTTTTGAAAAAAAGCCTAGGAACGCACGGCCTAGTTTTGTGGCGGCATCTATATCGCCATATGCGACCTACGCATCATACTGACGTCACGCAAAATCCTGCAACGCGTAAGCAGATTTTATCGCGCGATCAGCATATATATGCCCACCAGTTTTTCGCATATAAGAGGTTTTCACTCTAAGACGACGATAGACACTTTCGATCCAACAATCTTTTTACGTACCTTATGTTAACACTTGTACAAATTCACCCCCAAGGAATACAAATAGAGAATTAACATCGCATACGCGTGACAATTACCAATAAATTACCACCAACTTGCTTGTTAAAAAATCTAATGATTTCCAAGAGAAGTTGTGATACGGCAATATTTTCGTTCAGCGATTAGAACCCCCTGTTTAACCCGAAAGCAGGTAAAACGGAAGCGGTTCGTCGGCCACTAGGATTTATAGCCCCGACGGGGTTCAAATCGGGGTGTAAATTGGTAAATGCAAGGGTTCGTCGTTACTGTACTGGACTGATACCTAATCCCTCTCTGTACTAAAAAGTCCTTTGGAATGTGATTGGAGATAATTATGTGGGTACTGGACGATGATAATATTTGAATGTTAGGGCTGCGATACGAATAATATTATTCATTTTATCGTAAAAACAGAAAGGTATTTTATGTTTTGATCATTATCGTAAGATTTTTTGATTATACAGCTTGTTTTTTTTTTAAAGCAGGTATATAATTGTGATCAAACAATCTATTGATTGTAGCGTGTTTTTTCCGTGACCACAAAGATTTATAGCCCCGATGGGGTTCAATTCGGGGGTGTAAATGTGAAAATACAGGGGTTTGAGTCGTTAGTGTACTGGACTGATACCTAATCCCTCTCTGTACTAAAAAGTCGTTTTAAATGTAATTGAGATATTAGGATTTGGAGTCGATGTGTGTTACAAATTTTCGGGTAGGGCTGCGCTACAATTTATTATTTAAATTTTCTTTTTCCGTCATTATAAATGTCGTTAAAATGTAAAAATGATTTCGATCGTTCGAGGTAGATATTTCAGTTTTTCTAATAGCATTATGAATAAACAGATTTTTTTGGATTAATTTGAGCTTTAAGTTGTTTACATACTTGTTTACAATACCATAACATCACGCCTTGTTTCCTCGAAGGGTTAGGCAGAGGTGTACCTATAGTACACCCACATTTCGCCAGTTATGTTTAAGTCCCATGTAATAGGGGGCGAGGCTATTGCCATCAACCTGGCACAAATCCATACTCCGGGCTGCTACTGAGTAATTCCAGATAGAAAAAATCAATAACACTTTGCCCGGTCAGCAGTAGCGCTTTTGACTACTAGACCAACGAGATAGGTCAAATTTACAATACAATAACATTTTATTTATCCAACATTTGGATACCAATCCAAATCCATCTTACCACATTGCAAAATGAAGCCATACAAAGAACGATGTTATCAAAATGAATAGATCGTCATATGAAACTAGATAACCCGCCATACAAAAGATCGTAAGGTCCCGATAAGGTCCGATAGGGGGCGATAGTGCGCCTTCGGAAGTTCACCGCCTGGGCTCCTAACGGAAATGCTTTGTCCCTACGGATTTAGGGATAACACGAGAGGTCGATAAAATGTTCCCGAAATTATACGGAATTGAACCTTGCTGCATACGAGTCTATCCCGGATACTAATTTAGACGCCAAAGATTCGGACCATTGGTTTGCGATCCCTTTTTGCAATGGTAACTGGTTGCAAAGGCATATGGCTATTGTGAGCTTAGCATATTGAAACGCATCATGTAGTTGTATTGAATTATTGATTCATATTTTTAATAATTCTAACAATTTGGCTGTTAACACTGCAAAAGCAAAAGCATACCATCACAAATGCACGAATACTTAGTTTAAACAGGGAAAAATATTTCATCGTTCATTAAAATATTTATCCATTCAAAGCGAAAACAAAACTCGACAGCGCAATGCGAGTCTAGTAGAACAAGTTCTATGAAAGCTTCATGGAAAATTTTCTACCAGAATTACGTCGTACTATCGCGTCGCGCCTGTCCGCGGGTCGCTTAAACCTTTGCACAAAAGTCGCACCCCTCACTTACTTTACTTTTGCACTTAAAACCAGAAGAAAAATCCGTAATCCTAAAACCAAAATCATTCCACACACTTCCTCAATCCCGCGTACAATATCTTCAAACATCTCGTAATTAAAACTTGCTCAATTTATTAATTAGACATTAAATACTGTAGCGCGCAAACTTCTCAGAACTCATTCCGCGGGGGAGCCGGTTCGATTCCGACTTGAAATGAATTGTCTTTTGAATTTATATGTAAATGTCTCCTTACCGAAAGAGAAATAGTTTATTTCTGCTCTTCTGAGCGTTCGCGTTGTTACTTTGAATAAAGTCTGATACGGATTAATTTTACGCTTGCAATAATTTCGTGTTACCGCCAAAGGGGAGCCTCAAAGGAAGGCAATAGACTCTGCCGGTGTGAAAACACACTTATTGCATTCTGGTAATTAGTTTTGTTCAAGGAATATTCAATTTTAATGTTGAATCTGACGATTCTTGGGTATTTAGGAAGGCTTTTTAACGAAATTGATTAAGAAGAATTAAGGTAGCAGTAGAAATTATTAGTAGTAGGAGTAAGGTCGGTATTTAGAAAATTTTATAATATTTCTGAACAAATAGAAACATCTTAAATATGGTAGTTTTCAGAAAGGAGGCACGTATTTTCTCGTAACAAATTGTTTCAGTCTCAACGATAGCCTAGTGGTGTGACCGTTGGACTGCCAATCCATAGGTCTCGAGTCCGAACCCAAGGGCACGGACCTCTGGCTTTTCGTATTGTATAATTATCACTTACTTTAAAAACGGTGAAGGAAAACATCGTGAGGAAACTGGCATGCCTTTTTATTTTTTTAGGGTGGGAAATTATCAAATAACTTTTCCCGCTCTTCGTGTCAGACTCTTACTGACGACTAAAACCCACCCGTGTTCCTTCACTTGCCTGTACGTTGCCAGGGGCCACGGTAACCCTTTCGGACTTTCCCGCGACCCCGGCAGGCATCGGTCCTAGTAGACCCCTTCTGTTGTGCTGACATCTCTTTGAGGCGCGCGTGGAACACAACGCGCCGTCGACCCGGGCCTGGTCCTTATCGGACGGCGAGCTACCCATTGCTCACCGTCCGCAAGCCCGCGCCTACGGTGGCCGGGAATCGGCCTGCGATTCCTGACGCCCAGGGCGTCTCCTGCGGCGGCTAGGGGCGTAAGGGCGCGAAATTTGCCTCTCCCTTACGCATTCCGCCTCCTCCTTCGCGAACATTACTGTTTCGCAGAAGGAGGTGACAACTTCCGGGCCGGACGCGAGAGATCACTGCTGCCGATCGCCTCCACAAGGACACAACGGTGCCCCGCCCAACCCGCGCAGACGTCCACCGTATGCTCCACCGTGTCCTCCGAGCGATCCACACAGTGGTGACACTCGGGCGTTTCCTCCCGCCTTATGCGGAACAGGAACCTCCTGAAACAACCGTGTCCGGTGAGGACCTGCGTCAGGCGGAATGTGAGGTCGCCGTGGCGCCTCTCTAGCCACTCCACAAAGAGGGGACTTATCGTCGCAATTGTGGCGTGCCCAGCACTGGGTTGCGACGATCGCACTCTCCTTAACGCCATGAGATCTCGCCGGAGCTGTGTCTGCTGTGCCGTGATTTCTCGAGGCAGCGGAGTTACGCCCCGGTGTTTCGCCTCCTCGCGCCAATCCCAAATGTGCGCGAGGACTTTTGCCTTCAGATCCCATGGCCACTAGGTTAGTCACTAACCACACGAAAAGAAGAAGTCTTAATGGAAAACAAAACACATCTACCGACCCCTAGTCACATGTAGTTGCAGTAGTTACACCATATCAAAACAATGCCAACAATAATAATTGACTTTTGCCCAATCAAACTGCAATACAAAGTCCGATGTCGCGATCTTTGACAGATCGTGTTGACACATACCACGTTCTTTCACCTGTGTTTACTTACCCCCCTCTTCTACCCTCACCGCAGCTCCCGACCCCTCTGTCAATTCAATACGAAAATCCAATTTCTTTTACGTTACAACTTCGCTCATTTTGTTTCGTCGAAGAATCGAAAGTTGGCCGGTATATGAGGATTTCTATTGACTCGTATGCTAGTGACAGCCCTGAAGCTATTACTGCTTCGGGTCCCCTGATTATTGACTGAAATAAATGTACGGTATGTCTCTATTCTGAACGTAGGGTTGGCGAACAAGGGTAATTAGTATGATTTTGTTTTGCTCTGAATAGGACTCGTAAAATGCTGTGATAGAGACAAGTTGTGATTAATGTAGTTACTGTGTTACAGACGTCGAAGTCTATGAATTGAGAAATGAAAAGTTAGGAAACATTATTATTATTTATTTTGTATTCATTGGTATTGGCAACCTTTAATAAGATAAACCCCAGATTGAAAATAGATGAATTACCAAAATCTTTTCATAATCCAAAAATACGCACAGGCTCTTCAAATACACTACCAAAATCCGAACATTCTATTTATTTTAAAATACCTTTCTTATTAAATAAGAGAAGTTTCAGAACGTACCCTCTAGTCACCCTACCTCCGCAAATTGAGAGGGTTACATTCCGAATTTGAATTTGTATAATGATGTTTTTGGATAATAAAAGGATTGAATAAGCAAGTAGATAAGACGGGGATTTCGTCGATCGATCGTCTGTCAAGGGACTTGGAAATTCGATTTTGTGATGAAATGATGTCCATTTCACAGTTTTGTGATGTCTACTGAACCAATTATAATTTACAGTCGAGGCATTTTTTGCTAGATTTCCTTTTTAATATTTAGTATTAAAACTATGACGTCTACCACACCCTCTAAACTATCTAAATGACACATATATATGTAGAGACAACACAACATTTATTCAATTCAATCAACATTCTTTCCACACACACAAAAAAAAAACAGTTTATATACCACAAAAGAATCTAGTAAAAACAAACGATAGCTCAAAGCGATAGTACATTGCGTTGTTGTTCCGTCTCCTCAAACTGTCCACAACTTTATTTAAGTAAAACGTACTGTTTACATTGACAAAGAAATTTTATGGAATTCTCCGGTTATCCAGCATATTGTGTTTACTTAACTCCGTTGTATACACGTAAGTTGGACTCATGTCTTTATTGGAGCTCTGGCTTGAGGCCCCGGCCTTCCGATTGACATGTTCCTCGCCAAAGGCTATGCTCACATTGCTCACAGTAGCCTCAGAGAGCTACGACGTTGGCTTTATGCAATCAAGACTTGGTCCTTAGGTTATGGCAACACACCTGAATAGTTATGTTAATCTTGACCGTAAGGTGTGTTATTTAAGGCCCACAGAAATTCGTGCATCAGTTTTGGAACACGTTCGGTCTTAAATTTTACAGTATCATCGTTAAAGTAATATTAAACATGTAAATACAAAATACATCCTTATTTTCGTTGACCCTTCACAATTTCTTCTACATAATCTTATTGACAGTTGGGTCACAATACCGTCTTCATAAAAAATATCTCCTGAAAATCGTCGAACAATCATAAAGATCACACTGACTCTTGGAGAGACCGTAACGTATCGAACTCCTTATCGCGATTTTAACGAAGGCGTCGGCTGCGTTCGACAGGCCAAACACACAGAGTAGATTCAGAAGGACCAAACGTTTGAAAAAACACACCTATCAAAATTTGTGAAAATAGTAGTACCACATTTATTTCGACCATCGTCGAATCCACAGACTTTGGACGCCTAGGTGTCTATAACATCAAGATCGGTATTTATAATGACAAAGTTGGCCAGTAGCCTATTAGCCTTAAGTTTTTAGAAGCCGACGGAATTACCGTCGTTTCCGTCCAAGATGGCAGGATTCCTCCCATAACGCAAAGTTACGGCAGAACTTGCTTTTCTTTTAGGCCAGAGTACTAGTCCTTTCAGCCTTTATGGCATATGCCTAGTAACATATACAAACATTATAATCACCCCAACATTAAACGACCACTTTTTCGCTTTACTTATTTTCTTAGTTAATTGGCCATCATAGCTTAGGAGTATGCCTTCTGCTTGCTTCGTTTACTATAAGAGAGGTCAACAGGGAGGATCCTTAGGGAGGGGGAGGGAGCATCCTGCGTTCGACACACGGGTTCAGACCATTCGTCTAACGAGTCACTTGCTTCAGGTTTAAAGATTTTTTCTTTTTAAATCCGTCTGGAAGGATTCCCTTATTCTTTTTTCACGGGAAGCTATGCGTAAGTTTTCTGCTCCGTTCCGTTTAGCTAATTAGGGATTAACCGGTTTAGTTTAATTTGAGGGATTAAGTATGAAAATAAAGGAATCCTAACTATCCTACGAATATTATAAATGTGAAAGTTTGTATTTTTGGATGTTTGTTACTTTTAATCACGCAAAAATCGCTGAACGGATTTGAATGAAATTTGGCACACAGATAGTTTATAACCTGGATTAACACATAAGATACTTTTTATCCCGGTAGTACACGGGGGCTAAGCCGTGGGCGAAAGCTAGTAATATTATAAATACTAAAGAGAGTTTGTTGGTTTGTTACACTTTCACGCTAAAACAGCTGATCAGATTTGGATGAAATTTCAATTTAGGACATAGAATACTTTTCATCCCGATATTCCGAGGGGACCGAAACGCGGGTGAAACCGCGGGGCGCATCCAATAATTTATAATGCGACATGATGAAATGGGTGCACTAAGCGTGATTGTGAGTAGAGTTGTCTTCATGTATTCTTATACTCATTTTCAAGCTAGTACCACACGGTATACGTAACGTAAAGGTCAAACCAAATGCCAAAGCAGCGGTCAACACACCCAGCTGAAAACAATAAATAATCCAGCCAGATAAAACAATAAATAAACATCAACTCACTATACTTCATTAAGTAAACGAACGAAAGCATTACTCATACAACTAATAAAACTTTCACAGTTGCTCTGCACGTAACTATTTATCAAAACGGAGACTTTTCTGATAACTAGAAAAAAGTATTCAAATGAATCTGGTCAGATAGAAATGTCTTAATAAAAAGGTGCTTCATTCGCTGAACATTATCTCAACTGTGGGCTAACTTAACTTACAAAAGACTGTTAACTTGGACACAAAACAAAAGCAATAGAAACTTGGGGCACTGAATAAAAATAACGAAATCAGCGGCCCTAATTCATTTTCAAAAGTGAGAGTTTCTTGACGTCTCATTTTGATTGTGCGACACGACTGCGATACGATTTTAAATGCGTTTAGAGTTTGCGATAGCTCTTACCTTAAGTTATGAAAACTTTTTTTAGACAACGCAGGACATTTTGATAAATTGATGTAGATGCCTTTCTCACAGATGAATAGGTTGTTGTTTGGATAGTTAGAAAGAAGAAAACTAAACCTTTTATAAAACTGAAATATCCAAAAATAAAGGTTAGGTATTATGTCATGTCCACACCAATTCATTGTAAATAACTGAAATTAGACTAAAATCATAGGGTTGAACGTTTATTATTTTCACAACACATGTAAGTCCCACTAAATATAGTATCAAAACTATTAACGTTTTATGTACGCAAAACATTTTGAATTTAGCGCCTATAAACTTATTCAACATGGCTACGATTACCAGTCGTCGCGTGTAAACCCCAAGGGCAGATAACACAGCGAGGCCGAAATAAAATTAAAGAAAAAAAAGGTAAAAAAGAAAAAAGTTTCAAAGCAACAATGGGCGTTCACCGCGACAAAACACATTGCCAGTATTAAAGGAGTTGGAGAACTTTTCTTGTTCTCTCCAAAAGGGAAAGATGAAACGGCTTATAGACAGCTGAAATCTCTTAGTGTAGACGTACACTGAAGATGGGCTAGTGTGTGAGTGTGATGGTAAGAATGTGTGGGTCTTTTAAATTGACACATTGCGAGAGTGTACTGAGTATGCTGTTGGTGCCTCCTGACGAATCTCCAGTGTTTATGTTTTACATCACTCAATCTTTTTGCCCACGAAGAAAAATAAAATCTACATGGTCGGATGACTTAATTTGGATTCGTCCTATAGGACGTGTCCTATAGACGTGTTGTATAGGACGTGTCTACACACGTCCTATACAACATTATACTGGTTTAATAACCAATTTTAGGGTTCAAGTGAAGAGCCCATAAAAATTAAAAATTTCAGTCGTAAAGGAACAAATAAATATCTGAAGTTTAGTTGAAGAACTTTCGCAATTTCGACAAACGTCTATGAAAGTGAAATCAGTAACGACCCCCATGAGCATTACCGTAAAAACAAATCAAACAACTTTTTGTGGCCGAACTGTTGCTACGAAGTTGCTCAGATCTGAACGATTAGGTATTAAAAAGTTTGTGGGGATCGAAAGGGTCTTTTATTTGGTAGAATGTCCTAATAAAACCTGGGTGTTGGAGACAACGAGGTTATTTGATGTGACCTAACAATAAAAACTCACCTTTTTGACCTTTCTCACGCAAGGTCGAACTAGTCGTTACATTACGTGTAACCTCAAGATGAATTATATTTCTGAAGTACATAGTTACTTTTTTCTCGTTGGCACGAATGAATGCCTAGAAGTGGACTTTTTAAGGCTTCGGCACGCTATGTCTCTTGAGGTGTGTGAGGACAAGTAATTAAAGTGTTCTTATAATAAAGAAGCAATAAAAATAAGCAACTTACCAAAATAACTCATTAAGATTAGATATTGTGTAAGAATATTAAGGTTTATTAGTGTAGAGTTCATGATTAGAAGGTACACTATAACTCTAAAAAATTTGGTCCTAAGATACGTATGTACAGTGTTATTGGTTATAATTATGTCGGCAATCCATTAAGGGGATGTAGGAAAGGTCATTTGCAACCAAATTACCCCTCATGATCCCTATGCCAATGTCAACCATTTTCGTGTAATTTGACATTTTATATTTTAAAATGAATGAAATAAAAGTATAATATGTCAAATCACTTGAAAACCCTGTATATGTACCAAAGGACCATGAACAGAAACATCTATTTTTATTTTATAAAACTTTTCGTTTTAAAAAGTAAAAAATATATATAGGAGTAGCTATATTCGGAGTAAAACCCAGTTTAGTAAACAACGACCGACATAAAGAACACACACACTTGATGCGGAGATATTAAGGTCAGCGCACACGGCACAACGCGTACCAGAAATGCGCGGCCCGCGAAAAGAATCCCTTTGTGTGTGTTGCCGTTCTAAAAGTATTAGTTTTTCCGAATCCAATTTCAACTTGTGCAGTTTTTTGTCAGTTCGGAATTTACGGAATCCGAAGTGAAGACTTCGGAATGTTAGTGAGTAATGGTCAACTTCGGTGTTTTTTAGCTAGCCGATCAGACGACGAATTCCGAGTTTTGTGATGAAATTTTGTTAGATTTTTTCACAGTTTCTTTTTTTGTAAGTATTTTTTTTTCCTTTTATTATGATTATATAGCATAACATCACACCTTTTTTCCCCGAAGGTTTAGGCAGAGGTGTACTGTCTAAGAATTTCCTGATGGAAAAACCCAACAACACTTTGCCCTGTCTGGGAATCGAACCAAGGACTTCATACTCAGCAGTAGTGCTTGCGACCAACGCGGCTGTCGAGGGATTATCTAGGTAATACTGGCATGCCTTTGTGAGTGAAGGAAAAACAAAAAGACATATTATCTGCCTGTTGACCCGGTCAAAAGTTATTCCAACACTCGTTGATAAGGGCTGGCAACCTAAAACCATGTAAATATGAAGAGGGAGACCCTTTGTATGCTCTTTACCTATATATACTATGTAGTACCTATTTTATACTATGTAGTAACCCTGTATTATGTCTATATTTTACTTAGTAAAAGAAGATTAAGTTAGTTTATGAATGAACAACATACAGTTGCGTGTGGCATTTTAATAATAGTCCTCCAGACCGTATCTCGGCCATGGCGGCCAATCTCATCGGAGACTAGCCTTCGACGCGGGAGATATTATAGGGATACACAAGCGTGTGCGCAGACACAGGTGAACTCTCTCGTCCCTAACTCTCATATTCCGATGGGACGGCATCAATCTGACACGACCGGAGAGAGATCTGGCGCAGGACCAACAGCTTAACGTGCTTTCCGAGGCACGGAGGTATCACACCACCAACTTCCAAACTCCGGGCTGTTATTAACAAATTCCTAATGGAAAAATTCAATAACACTTTGCCAGACCTGGGAATCGAACCCAAGACCTCACGCTCAGTAGTCACACTTGCGACCACGCGACCACCGGGGCAGTGTGGGTGGCATTTTACTAAGAATGTGACACACCAAATAAAGAAAACAAGCCGGAGTTTCGGCAAGAAAATTAATGGAAACTTTACCTTAGCAGACAAACAAAGTGAAAACAGAAACCAGTTTATGTGACATTCTCCCAGTATTTAATTTGTCTCATTTCTTTTGAAGTTCGGTCGGTAGTTGTTACTAGAACTTTCTGAAACGACGGCCAGGTAAAAGAATTTCCCATTAAAAAAAGGACAGCACCGAATCGGCTGTAAACAATTCACTCCAAGTCCTTTATTGGTTTTATCAGACGCGTATGTCAAATTCTCGTCTTTTTGTCCCGACTTTCTTTTATAAAGGAACAAACGGGATTCTTTAAAAAAGTCCTCTTCATTCGAACTTGGTCTAACTCGGAGTTGGACTTAAAACCTGTTTTGTTTTTTATTTTATTTTAAGGGTGCACTAGTCTCGTTTTTTGCAACTTTTATTCTGATTGTTGGGGCGAAGGTTGGAGGTAGCCCGTAGCAGTTTTTTAAACAAGTTCTTTTTACAATGGGTACTCCCTCAGAATTTGTTTTAACAAAATTGCTAAATTACGACATCGTTTTTAATAATATAACATCACGCCGTGTTCCCCCGAAGGGTTGACCAGAGGTATACCACTACACCCACATTTCCCCAGTTGTGTGTCAGTCCCATGTAATAGGGGACGAGCCAATTGCCATCAACTGGGCACAAATCAAGACTCCGGATCGCCGCTGAGAAATTCCGGAAAGAAAAACCCAGTAACACAGTTTTTAATAATCCAACACCGTAGAATGCACATGATGACGGAATCTTCATCCACCTGATCATCTTCTCATACCCTAAAAATGGCAAAAACTCTAAGAAAAAAAATTCCTTATATTTACTTGTTTCGTAACCAAAATCCAAGTCAACCAATCTTCACGTAATGTAATTCTGATTCTAAGGCGCGTCACGCAATCTTGTGTCGATTTTCAATCAATCCGTCAAATACTGGGGAATTTCCAATCACACGAGTAATAAACAGCTGTGCTAAAAGCATTTTTTCATTTGTAACGCTTAAATTGAAGCGGTACCTATACCTATACTTCTTACTTAGGTAAGTATGTAGGTAGTTACTTAGGCTTACGTTCTCTTTTATACCTTCAAATATATTTAAAAGCTAAATGTACTTGCTACCCTACGTGTAATGACCAAGTAAACTTTATGTCATTCGCCCACACATTCGACTAACTCTTATTATTTTTAATACTAGCCCCAAAATTCCGCTGCTCGATTTATCTCCTCTAAAGAGTATCACTATGATGGTCATATTCATATCACCGTTTGCAATGTCACAGTTATGAGCATTCATTCAAAAAGTTGGCAACGTCGCAAATAGGTGTCAAATATTTACCTGTTTTGATTAATTTGGCAATATTACTGTATGGAAATAAGAAATATGGCTAACTAGTGAAGTAGAATATTAATAATGAATTGCAATTATAACACTGAATTTGATGTTGTAACTGGTGGTGGTGGAGGTGTAAAAAGGCATTTGGAAAGTTTCCAAATATTTTTTTAACATCTAAAACTAATTATTCGATGTTACGATATTAATTATTGCATTTCATAATTCATATTTTTAGTTCACTAGTTAGCCATATTTGTTATTTGCCAAATTAATCAAAACAGCGAATATTTGACAGCTATTTGCGACGTTGCCCGCTTTCTGTATAAACGCTCTTAAGTGATTATTTTATTTTCAGCTAATGAAGTTTTTCAATCCCATTTAGATACTTTAATCAGCCAACGAAATAATTCAGAAAATCCTAACACCACAGCAAATCACTCAAATGTCGTTGCAATTACCAAAGTAAGTAGTAATTACTTACTAAACCTAATGGTGGCTAGAATTGCGACCAGGGTTTCATTTTCAAATATTTGGCTTGTTACACTCACGACCACTAACGTCATTGGTTTTAATTAGGCCTATATAGGGACTTAATACCTAAGCATATTTATTTATTTTCGGCCTGAATTGGTGTTTTGATTGGCCCACGATCGAAGACCCATTTGCGATACGCAGACCGTAATCTGTATATGTTCTTACGCACCCTATGATTTGCTTTAAAACAACTAATTAATTTTGTATTCCAAACACGAAACCTAATCGCACTTAAAATCTCACATATTTTAAACTCGCACTTAATGTTTTAAGTGCTTAATCTTGAAATACTGAATAGCATCGAATGAATGGAATAAAAATCCTTTTGGAAGCCTTTTCATTAGCTGATTGATGGGATCGATCTTTGAATTAATGCGAACAGGCTTGTGAATGTAAAATCAGAGCTCTCATTTGTCAGTGTTGGTTTTTCGCAACCATTTGAAAATACTGCCTTTGGATGTGCGTACTCGTGTAACGTCTGTTTACTCATTAAGTAAAAATTAAATTCGTTTCCAGTGTTTTTTTGTGCGGAATACGTAGTATGTAGCTACTGTTTTATTTTAGCGTTTATTGTTGTTTTGATAGGTTCCATTTTGCTTTGTAATGAAACAACTGGCAGTAGGTACAATATCGTATAGTTTTTTTTATCATTCATGAAGTTTCCGGTGAACAGCACCGACTGCCGTCTGATCGGCTATCCGTAGAATCAAGATTACAGCCTGTCTTTTATGTGTTCCTAGTACAAAATGTAACAACAAATTCCCCGCTCGGCTTACCCACTTCGATGAAAAACGAAACAAAATACTCTTCAATTATTTTGAATTCAGTCACAAAATGAAAGCCGGAGTTGCTAACATTTTGAAACCCCATAGCGCTTTATAATTACACAACAAGGCCCGGGCTATCTAATACCAAATACTTTTAATTGAAGTGCACAGTTTTACCGGACACGTCAGCACGAAAGTTATAATTAACGGACGTCCAATTTGGGTCCGAGATAATTTAGGGTCTGACGGGGCCACGGAAGCGTTTAGCCTAAACTTGCCAATCTCAGATATTTCTGCTAAATTGAATCGGTACGTGGAACTCTTAAGTGATCTGGTATTGTTTGACTTTTGATTGTGGAGGGTGCTCACACTAAGGGTTCAAATGGTCAAACTTATTTTAGGCACGTAAATAATACGAAACCTACCATTCAGAAGTTGATGCCGTTAATGCTAGAGATAAGTTTCTTGTGTTACTGAAAATAATCTCAGTGTTGTCATATGATCTCCTGTGAATCCAGAACAAATAAATAAGTAATCCTTTTATAATAATTGTACAACTCGAAAGCTTAAATAATTACATTCATTGTACCTATCTATTCGCGTAAATAGCGGAAATCACAAAACTCTCCGTAGAACACAATACAATACTTCTGTAGATCAATTAGTAAATTAACTTCGTTCGCACAACACAGACTCGTACAGACTACGTTTTTTCCTCTTACATTAACCCTCCGAAGCTCACCACAGCGAGTATTGTTTAAAAACTCGCACAAAAACGTACGACCACTTATCAAGTTAAAATATTTGTTGGGAATTTAGGCTGAATTTATTTATGTCAAGAGCAGACTGAAGGAAAATCAACCGTGTCTGTTACCGTCGTGGTATTAATAATTGTATCTTTCCGTAAATAAATAATTGTTTACTTTTGTTTATCGACTTCCTTACTCGTCTGTGTTCTAAAAATAGACGATTTCATATTTCTGTGTAGCAAAATTATAACTGAAGAGTAGCAGGCTAGGCGATTTGGTGTGGTATGAAAACAATTTCTGAACTTCTCAGTTTTGTTCAAAATACTTAAGGGATACTAAACACCATTAATCGAAGATCTTAATGCAATTTAATACAAGTTTAATCTTACTAAGGGGGTACTTCACTTTACCATTATATCCCACTAAATTATTTACTTTCAAACGCGACCGGCCAATTATTTTAAATGGCTATCCAAAACATTAAAACCAAAGCAGGCAAGGGTTAAAACTATTAAGGCGACACACACACACCTAATTCGCTACACTACTCTCGGCTACGATACATCAACGCCATGGGCCACTGGGCCTTGTCCAGTTCTAAAGGCCACTTAGACGTGAACACATGCAAATCACGCCAGAACATTCTTTCGGACCCTCAGGGCTTACATAAAACATGTCCAGTAAATTAAGCTGCAATAAATTAGTCACCCCTAGCTTTTAGGGGCCTCAGGTGGTTTGGTCCTCGCATAAATTGTGACCTCTTTGGTCCATTTCAATTGTTGATGAACCAGTCGGCTAAGAAATTAAAAGGAAGGCTCGGTCAATTGAATATCATCATTGCTGGGTGCGTTGCATAAGCAACCTTATTAAGAATACACATTACAATTCAAAGTTCATCAATTCATTTCCACAATTAGCTAATTCAAAATCAAATTAATTGTTGCGAGTGAGTGTGTCCTCGGTACGAATAGTTGGAATGATTTACTGTTTGAGCTATTTAGGTAGTACATATTTAATACCATCCTCTTTGTTTCATTATAATTTAATGCTACATCATTTTCATAATTTGCTTGCCATTATACTTGTACAATACCAATTTGAACAATAGTTGGTATTGTGTTACAGAAACAGAAGAGCAATAATAACATTTTATTTGTTTCATAGTCCAAAAATAATAAAAGGAGAGTCAAATCCTTCACTTTGCATAATTCTGCAGAAACTCGACACTACCTAAAATGACACGAGCATTTCGCTCGTGTATCCATATAAGTTGAGCAGTACATACGAGTATCATGAGCTCAGTACATTCAACAATATAACATGGCCAATACACCGCTACGCTCACTTTAGTATGGCCTTTAAAGTTGCCTGTTTTGGTCTGAAAGTTTGGTCCAAGTTGCAAACTGAGGCCGTTTTCGACGGCTATCCTGTACTATGAGCAATACAAATATTGCATCGTTAGAGCCGTTTTTGAGAACGTGATTTCAAACTTATATATTTATTTATTTATTTTATTTATTTTATTTCTTAAGAAAACTTACAGCTAGGACACAGATAGTTGACAGTTAGTGAAAGAAGGCCAATTAAAAGTTTTCACTGACAATATTAGAGTAGCACAAGAAACAGCAGACAGGCAAGCGAAAGTAAGAATAAGTAAGCACTCGGAGAGAATTAAGAAAAGACTGAACAGGTTTTAGTGATCTTCAAAGAAGTTTGTACAAAGTATTTTTTTAAGTTTAGGAACACTGGTGGTGAATAAATCAAGATCGTCAACACTCTGACACATCGAGTACATACAAATATGTATCTATAAGTTTGTAATCACGTTCTCAAAAACGGGTCTAACGATTTCGATGAAAGTTGCAATATAGGGTTTACGGGGCTCTGCAGTAGGTATCTGGGAAAATTCGTTTTCTCCGTATTTTTACCCAAGCAGACCTCAGTCGCCCAAATTTTAGAACAAGGTGGTTACCTTAAAATAATGTCATGGCAGCATAGAATTAATATGTACTATCATGGCAACATGGACTTAGTATGTACTATCATGGCAGCATGAAGTTACTATGTACTATTTTTATAACATGTAAACTACTTAATTCCAATTACTCTAACTATCCAATTCAAAATTAGCATTAACAGTTACCTTACGATCTAAAAAGACAAAAGAAAATACATAGATACATATAACGTCACGCCTGTATCCCCTGAAGGGTTAAGCAGAAGTACACTCAAATTTTGCCAGTTAGAAATAAATAATACAACAAGACAACAAAATGATTTGCAAAAAAAAATCCTTGAAAATAACGTGTCTGGTAGTGTTTTCTGCTTAATGCTTTGCATGCATTTAGTGGCTTCTGCAGGTAAGAAAATAAGTCTCATTTCCTGACCCGCTATCTCCTCCACCTACGACCACAGCCTACTGAGAGACGGAAGGGTGTAGCACGGGACATCTTGCGGCATTCGCCCACTTGATTTATCCGACCACAGGCCACCACAAACTAGGCGCCTCCCGTATTTATTGCCACAATAACCCTATTAATTCACAGTACGACTTTGAACTTGGTGTGCGAGTGCGCCCTAATCCTTGCACTGTGGGGTCGTTACGACCTCTCGTAATGACACAGCGGCGAAAGTGTTGGCTGGAATATTGTTTGAAATGTGCGAGCTTCAATTTAGGGTTAGCGGTTTGAGCACCAAGTAATTGTTAATGGTATGCTGTGAATTGAAACTCGTCAATAATGAAATCGCAGTCAGCGGTATCATTCTGATACTATTTATAACTATAATTATTTATGTCGATGAAACTTTGCTTAAATTAATTACGCTTCTCGGTATACCTAATGTAGAATAGTTGAGTTTCAATTAATTCACGATTTAGAAGCAAAGTACGCAAAGCAAGTCTGTGAATTTATATATTAATATGTGAATCAAAAACTTTGTACCCCTTTTTACGAAAATTAAGCGGACGGAGGAGTATGAAATTTGACACAGATAAAGTATAAGAAGGACTGCAGAAAGCTAATATTTTTTTATATAATATGCATTAGAAAATAAAAAAATACTCTTTTGTTTTTGGTTAAAAATGGCTACCTTAGAATAATGACATGGCAGCATGGAATTACTATGTACTATCATGGCAGCATGGAATTAGTATGAACTATCCTAAGCTATCCTATCAAACTTAAAATTTAAATGAATTACAGTCGGCTTTCGACCACTGGGGACCAGTCATTATAAATTAATGGATAAGTGACTCCTTTTAATTACTGACCGCACACCAAATTAGGTATCAAACTCACATCTACACATAAAGCAATTGTATTAATTACCGCAAATGCCTACCCATTAGCTCACGCCTTGCCCTAAATAGGTATATTCTAATCAATTCCTAATCTAAACAAAGTGGTGCGCCTGAAAACTCCATTAACACGACTTCAGTAGCACGACTAGTTACAATGATTATTTATTAGCAAAGCGACGGGCGTTTCCTTCAATCGCGGATGTGACCGCGGCCTTATTCAATTTGATTCATTGCACTAATGCGAACCGGTCACGCGAATGACCGACCGAAAAATTCGACGCACCCGAAGGATGGGAGTGCAGACTTGCGATTTTTAGGGGTAAATAAACTAAAGAATGTTTGGCTACGTGTGTGACAGTGCGCGTGTGCATGTGCTTAAGAATTAATCATCTATAAAAAAAAAAAAATCGTTGAAGACACAGAAATAATTCGGAACCTTTTTGGAAGTCGGTTATAGAAATTCGTACAAAATTACAATATTGAATGATCTTAAAATAGGTACTTACCTAAAGGTGTTAGTTCTAATAACCGACCTACATTCACATCAGAACGTACCTCACGCACATAATCCAATACGCACAGAAATTCGTAAGCCCTTGAAAGATCACAGCGGTCATTTCATTATTTTCTCACCTGCGTCAAATCCAGTCGCCCGTCTGCTCCGGAGTCTTAACTACCAATTTGGCGATGCCTTTCTTCGTAGAACCCGGGGCTTGACCTTCTTATTTTATGGACTGTGCCCTCCAATGGTCCTAATACCTCTCATTGTGCTTACGCTTGTACCTCTGAAATCGGGCCTCTTCCTATAATTGCCCTTAATATAATTCTCAATTTTTTTGTATTTTTGTTTTTGTTAGAATTGGTGCTTAAATAGAAAGTATTTTAGAGGTATTTTTTTTATGTACACACAGTAAAATACATTGAGATACGACATATTTATAATTTTGAGTACCAAAGTACTTACTGCTTATTTCTAAAGAAATTTCTTTGAACAGACCTACGTAAGGAGAAATGAAAAATAAATGTAGGTAAAGAAGGTTAATAATTGTTATTGCATAATCACTTTCCTAATAATTTCAAGACTTAAACAAAAAAAATCCCGACCCAGAAATTGAATACAAAACTTCAACACTTGTAGCCTTAGGTATACAGATAGCTAAGGCTACAAGCACCACCACAGACTACTGATGCAATATTTTTAATTGACGATATATTTTGTAAGGTCAGCAGAGATGCATAATCGAGTATTAATGACCGTAATATGACACACGGATATTTATGTTCCCGTCGCGTCCATAATTTATGTCCAACGGAACAGCTGTTACTAATTATTTAATAGATTTACAATTTATTTATCAATAGAAAGCATTGAATTCTTTCTCATCATTGAAAATTTTCATCTGGTCCTTCGGTCCTAGGCCTAGATTAACAAATGTATAATCGAAAACGTATGAAAATGGAAAAAGGTATTGAGAAACAAAAGTCTAAGTTAAAAAGTATAAAACTACCTTAAATTTCAAAGAACTACTTACGAACAGTAAGTAAACAGCACTACGACGGAGCAATGGTATATAACTGATTCGTAGAAAAACTAAATCAGTTTGTCATACATTCATTTTACGGATAGTAACATATATTTTACCTTCCCATATATTCCCCGAAGTCGTCAAAGAAGTGCGCGATAGGTAAAGCAAAAAGCATAAAACTATTCTACTATAAATTAACTATGAGTAGTAAGTAAATGGACATACGGCCGGTAGCTTTGGTTTTAGGTTAATACGCGTGTATTTGGGTCACAGTGATAAGAAACATTTATTTTACGTATTACCGTGCATTTGCTGGAACTAATTATTTATTCTGTTTTCATGACTTTTTTTAGCAAGGGCCAGTAACGCCATCTGTATTTTTGTAGAGGGACTTCTTCGTCGTAGGGGTCGCGTAGCGCTTTCCAGGACAAATTCCTGGCTTGGTAATATTAGAGTTTTGATGTGGATTCCTTATAAATAAAAACGTTAAAAGTTAATCTTAAAGCAATCTCACGGAACTCGTATACTCGAATAAGGACACAAAAATAAATATTGATTAAGTATAATAAATATTGTTTGTAGCCAACCTATTTTATGATTACTTCACCTAAGTAATTCAAAGTAGATTAAAAATATTCTAATTGATAGATAATTAATTTCGCAAGACAGTATTCCAGTTAAAACGGCAAAAGAGCGTTTTCCATTAAGTAAACTCTTCAAGACCCCAAGTGCCACCCCAAAAAGACAACCGAACTTTCATTTCAACGCTTTAATTTCGACGAAACCTTTGACAGCGTTAAATATGGCCTTTATTGCTTTCGTAATAAAGATTTAAGTAATGTTACAGTGTAAGTTTTCCAACAAGCGCCACAGAAGCTTGCTGTGTTAATTTACGGCGGTTCGGCGGGTAAGTTTAGGCGTAGGGCGTGCACAGTGCGGCACTGTGTCGCGTCGTGTTGGGCGAGAAATAGGTCAATGTAGTGACAGGATATTACGAAGCCACGATGTCAGACGCATCCGCGTTTAGTCGTTGGCTAAATGAGAAATAGCAGAATAACAGCACACAGAGTTGTCGCATTGCTTTTAATTCAAAAGTTGGTTGGTGTATTTTGGAGCAATCTGTTACCCGCGTATTGGCGAGTGTAGTTGGAATGTGTTCCAGTTTCGTTTGAACTACTCCGAGCTAAGTTTCTTTATGCAAGCGTTTGGAGTTAGAGTAATACAATCTGATGTAAAAGTGTATTTTAGCGTAGTTGGAAAGCGTTTTGTATAGTTTATGTCTGATATTTGGAGTGACCTGGATAGTGGTGCCAAGTTGTTACAGTGTAGGCACGGCGGACACTGGATACGATCTGAAAACGTTTCACTTGTCTCCAATACTTTATAGATATTATTTTGTACACTTCGCTCTGACAGCTTCGAAACTAAAATAGTGATGTCCCCGATTCCGTTTTACTTTGTTTTCCTCGTTGAGAGTTTTCTCGTTAATATCTCAGCTATAATAGTCGTAAAACTATTTAGAGGTTAGCAAATAAGACTCTTTTATCCAGAACGTTAACATGCACCTTCAGAGGACCTTTAAAGTTAGTTAAAACTATGTATATTAAAACATTGATTCCTTTTATATTCACAGTATCAACTTACATTTAAACAAAGGCGCAGCACAAAGTTTCTCGAAACAATTAATATCAACAATTGAACCGTAAACAATTCTGAATTCAGCTGAAACAGGCGAAAGTCTACAGTTTTCTCAACGACGCCCGTTAAGCGCGATTTATATGTGTGTTGCTTAGAAATTTACTTAATGTGTAGCTACGGAGCACTGCGATTAATCTTTTAGCTACGGAACCCTAATACTGCCAGTATTAAGGTAGCGCCACACTGGTATGTGGGAATTTACGACGATACTTAATTTTATGAAGAGAGTTTTGTATGTTTGCGTCGAACCATATATCTATCATTGTTTCGGTATCGTAAATATACCTCCCTTGACAATAGTATAGTAGTCTTCGCCTATAAACTTATACAAAAATGTACGACGTTTGGTGTGACAGTCGAAAAGTTGAATGTAACATGAATTTTCAGAAATTATTAGTCGTGATAATTAATCATCAAGGCTTTTTCCTTCTCAATGCAGCCTTGTCTTACTTTGAGAAAATAAAAGACTGGTATATTTACAATAGACACTTGCACTATCATTGGCATTAAAATCAATAAAACTAAATAAATAAATACAAACGAATATTTAAAATAATTACAAGAGAGTAATCCAAATAATTCTCTATTTGGTAAGTAAGGGCTTACCAAATAGAGAATAATTTGGATTACTCTTGTAATTATTTTTAAACATAGATAGGCATAGATTAAAATCTATAAAACTAAATAAATAAATATAAACAAATATTAAAAATACTTACAAGAGAGTAATCCAAATAATTCTCTATTTGGTAAGTCCTTACTTACCAAATAGAGAATTATTTGGATTACCATCTTTAAACACAGCTCATTCCCGGAACCCCGTGTAATCATTGTATACCACTTTGACTAGCTTCGGAAGTCGGCACAAACATCTCAGCCCCCCACGCTATCTGTACAATACTTTTCGCGTGAGCTAAAGATTAATGTCTCACAATTTTGCCCTAGTTTACCCTAAACTTACTCTAAGTTAGAAAATGATGGCGGTTTTGTGATTAGGATTAGAACTCATTCAGTCATTCATTTATTCACTCATTCGTTCATTCATTTATTCACTCATTCGTTCATTCATCATCATCATCATTTCATCCGAAAGACGGCCACTTCTGGACATAGGCCTTCCCCAAACACCGCCACTTCGACCGGTTCTGTGCTTCCCGCTTATTATTTGCTTTTATGCTTTATGTGCTTTATGTTGACTTGGAGTTAATTCATGAAGGTAATCTTGATGATTTGATGACAAGGCTGTGTTTCTCAGTACAAATAATATGTTACATATCAAGTAGTGTCATGGTACTTCCCACCTTGTATCCCGCCACGCCGAATACTTCATAATCATCGCCGAATACTGCAATGGATAGTGCCTCGTTGGTCTAGTGGTCGGAAACGCTACTGCTGACCATGAGTTCCTGGGTTCGATTCCTGGGTCGGGAAAAGTGTTATTGGGTTTTTCCATCTAAAACAGCCCGGAGTCTGGATTCGTGCCTGGTTGATGGCAATAGGCTCGCCCCCTATTACAAGGGACTCAAACGAAACTGGCGTAATGAGGGTGTAATATAGGTACACCTCTGCCCAACCATAGAGGTGTTATGTTATGTTATTTACTGCCAAAACTTTGACTGCAAAAAGAGCACTAACTTCGTTCAACAACACGTACCTTAAGTTTAAACATTAAGCTTAAATCTGATTTTGGACAAACAATCAAAAGTAGAAATTTTTTCGTTTCGTTTTAATTAACAGAAATATAACTATTCGAAAAAAAATTGTGGCTTCTTCTTAATCAATCAGACGGCTATAAAATAATATGTTTTAGGTACTAATATGAGTATGTACCATCGAAGAAGTTCATATCTAACCAGTTTCAAAACAAAATCCCGTGAACACGATGACCACATCTGCTACCGGTCCGGTGCTACTGCCGCCGAGCGCTGCAAGCAAGAATAGTCCTTACGGTGGTTAGATATGAACTTCTTCGATGGTACGTACCTATTTATTACTTACAGAACGCCACCTGTGACGGTCCTTACATCCTCCTTTCTTCGTTTACGTTCATACATCTGATCGTACACACACGCCGGTGTTTTTTTATAATCAATCTTATACCACGTATCGACTAAATTGCTTCCGTATTTCCCTTGCACCACACACAGTACCCAAGTGGAGACGCCTGTTAAATTAATTGTAGCGCTTATGTCGCTCGCACACCCCGATTCGCTTTGAAAAATCATCGCTCATTGGGTTTTTGGTATGAGATTTATAACCTTAGAAACTACCTCCTTGTTACTATCTAAGTGCTCGAGGGGAAAGTTGTATTGTTATTGTAAAATGGGTTGTTAAGGGTAGTTGTGTACTGAACAGTATTGGCTACAATATAGTTTAATTTGCAGCGATGAGAGTTTATACATTCAGATGATGAATTTTGAGTAAATATTACCAAATGAAACGTTAAAAAACGAAAGATTTTGTGTTATCAAAGTCCTAGATAATTTTAGTAAGTAAAAGTTTACCAAGGCTAGACAGCCTTCAGTAATATTTATTTTTCAAAGAATATATTGTGTTTAGCAGTGAGTCTAAATACCATTAAAAACAACAAACATTAGACAATTTTATATACAATACACTAAATAAAACTCAGAGAACTTTATTCCAGCCCTTTATTTTAGTTACCAACCTATTTCAAACTTTCACAGCTGCGGCTTCTAAACCCTATCAAATCAGTTTATCTAAGCACTAACTTCTAACGATCACAGACACCAACAAGCCTAAACCACGGTATCCGTTTCAATTTACACACACAAGCGAACACGCATATAAACATAAAATAATAGGGGCGAAACGACTTCGAAACTTACCGAAAGGGTCACCTATAAAGAAGATTAAAACTATGGGGGGAACCCATTATCATTGGGGCCGCTCGGTTGGATTCGGTGGCACAGTATATCAGAGGCAATTACGCCAGGAAGCCTCTACACATGACCTGAAAGTTCAGCACTTCATTACATAGCCATCGGTAACCCAATTTTGCTGGCAAAAGTAATGTCCATAATTTTTGGTAGCGCGGGGGCCAGGGCCGGAGGCGGATGGAAGGACCATTTTTACATGTGGTTTTTTTGTTGTGTCTGTATTTGAGAAGCTTTGATATTTAGATAAACTCTTATGAGTACAAAAAGTAAACTAAACTAAACACTAAATATGTTAATTTTTATATAGAGAAATATAAAAATTAACATATTTAGTGTTTAGTTTAAACTAGTATTTAGGGATTAAACCCGAGAAAGAGCGGTACAAAAAATTTAATACATACACGATTGCGGTATTTGCAGGACAAAAGTACATAACTTTTGTACCCAACGAGCAAACTTTATTCCGTAACTGTACCCATTCATACGAACACACAAGTCTGTAACAACATTATTCCCCGAGAATGCAAAACTAGGACCAATAAATTGTAACCCGTTTGCACCCGTCTGAGCTACCCGACTGCGTCCCCGATAACGACCGACGGCGACTCCCTTAAAACTCCATTGTGAATTCCAATCTAGATTTATTTAAATAGGCGAACCTTTGATTGTGATGCGAGGTAAGCTCGTTACATCATAACAAAAGTGATGCTGCAGAACAAAGCGGCTTTATCACTACATGTTAAAGTTGAAATTTGTTTACACCAGCAGCAAAGTTATAATTTGCCGCCGAATACTAACCCTTTCTCTCTAATAAGAGGATGAAAGGTTTTGAATGATTGTTTTTTTTTTCATGGCGAATGCTTCGGTTACCGTTTGATATGATAATTCGTGTAATAGGATGAGAGAGGGTGTGTGATCGTGTGCACGCATTTTTGCGGCTAATTTTTGAGAGCGTTTGAATGTCAATTGGGTTCTTATACAGTATGGGTTGTAAGATTAATAGGCAATGAAAACTCGGCCGTCCGTCGGTGTTCCTAAATGTTTATGTTAAAATTACACTCGGGTCTGTCAAAAAACGGTGTCACATTTTGAAAATAAACCGTTTTTAAACCGGCTAAAATAAGAAGTTTTTTCAGTAGGTATGTGAACAATTTATAGACTGACTAAGACAAAAAGTTTATGTTACAAACCAAATCAAAACAACTAGATAGCAACCGAAAGTCACCGTGTCATGTCCCACCGTAATGTCCCTGACAACACAGACACACACATCGAATTTTAAAATAATAAATTCTACCCAGCCAGCAACACAAACAAACGGAAACAAAAATAAGAAAAACAAACTTCCATCGAAATTCAAAATTAGAACCCAGTGCTCCGAAAAAATAAACAGAGGACCACGGTTTAATTGTAAATTAAATTAAATTCGTTCGAAATCAACTTAGGTGCTTCGGCGCTTCTGTAGGTCGCTAATGACGTCACGGGAGATACGTAACCCTCAGAAAAGTCGGACAGTTTTTTGATTAACTGGAAAAATTTACGTCATGACCGTAATTAATGGCGGGTGTGTTCCGAACGTTTTTTGAAAATTTTGGTCCTGATTGGTAAACGTCTAATCATCGTATCATGCTCCTAATGTTTAAAAAAGTTTTTAACATTTTTATGAAAATCATCTTTAAACGAAATGAAATTTAAATTGTGATTTTTAAGTAGCACATTATTAACAACTCCACCCACAGCAATTTATCCATAAAAAGAAATCTTATCTATTTTATGATCATTACTTACACTCTATAAATTCCCCAACGTCATCTAACCTCATAATAACTTCGCAAATCGATGACAAAACAGAAAAGTTTAATCACATTAATACCAACCTCATCAAACCGAAAAATCGTTCATAACATAATTACATCTCCAGAGCGCTACTATATTAAAATCATCTGCAGAAATTGAAGATATTCCACGTCTTAATAAGTACGCCCGAATATTCTAGATATCAGCAAAACTGTTCGGGATGGCCTGACTTCTTAATGAAATTTTCGTATTACGACTTGCCGGTTTGTCCGTCCCTCTCTTACGCCCGCAATAGTCCATCTTGCTTACTCTTTCATCATGTAAAGGTGCAGTTCCGAGTTTTATGCGAAATTTATTCATAACTGTGTAATTTATCCGCGCCAAGTAAAACGCTTGGTAATGGAGAGGGCTAGCGGGGGGAGGGGGGAATTATAATGTTTTCGTCTATTATTATTCGCCTTTAATCTGGAAATTTTCGTTATCTATTGTGTTTATATGAGATATATTTTAAATTGCAACAATCTTTGTCAGGAATGTTAACAAAACCGCTGTACTGTAAATGTTTTATCATCGTTTCAATTAAACCAGTTCCAGGAATTAATAAACAAACAGTAAGCACACAGTAATTACGCGGTATTCCGAAAATTTTAATACATTAACTGTTTTGAAACTAACCAAGCGGCTGGTAAAATTCCTGTCATTGCATTGGCTACATGTAATGAAAATCGAGTTGATTTCGGCAAAAATAAACGTATTTCTGTAATTACCACGCCAAATTTTTGATGCTACCTTTATGTTTCAATCACACATAGCCAGCGCTGTGCCAGTTTTCAATTCTATGAAAAGTTTCCTACAAAGTAAATATTATTATAATTAAAATACAACCCGGCATTTTGCAACAATAGCCTTTGATCTTCTTCTATTTTCGCCAGAATCCCAACAAAACAGAAATGGTCTTTCGAAACGCGACTTTTCCAAAACATTTAGGACCAGACCATTATATTATCACGGTGCGGTAACTCTGCAAGGCGACGAGCTTTTGAAAATTATCCTAAGGATGTCTGCATGTCGAAGGAATCTTTTACAGCCAGTCGTCTATAAATGTATAATGATCACCTCTCACTGAGTCAGGCTTAAAAGGAATCTTTGTGAACATTTTTCTGACGATTATGAGAATTTCCTTCTTTACATCCGTGTAAAAGACGGAATAGTTGTACCTGGCTTCGAGTAAAAAAAGTGAGGGGGAGATAGTTTGCTGTGGTTTAAGTAGTGTTTTCATAATATCGAACTGATTATGCCTGCTGCCTGCTAAGCATTAAGACCTATTCAGATATAAGCGATATCGCTGTCGCGCTCGGTAGCGATACTGGTCCGCCTTCTGGTTAATCACTTTATACCAGTATCGCTACAGTGATATCGTATAGATCTAAATAGGCCTTTAAACTCATGATCCGTTATACAAAGTTGAGTTGATGAGGTTGATTATCACACCAAGAAAACCTGTAGTGCTACAGCGCGTGCTACGCCGTAGCACGTAGCGCGGCGTAGCGTCGGTATGCTACGCCGCGTATTTACACGCGGTTTTTTTTAATTACTTAAAAATTAACATTTTTCGTTTAAATATTTATTTTATTTACAGTTTAATTAACAACACCAATTACATTAATTAACATAGAAAATGTTTGTTGTATATAATTTAATTAAAACTAACATGGACCAGTGGACTCCCTTGCATACTTTCTCGTATAATTTTATTTTTTTAATTACATCATGACTTTTAAAAACACCAAGAAGAAAACCTTCTTCCTTACAAGAAGAAAATTGCCTAATATTCTACCAACTTTTCACTGTTTATCAACGCGATTATACTACAATTAAAACATTAAATCTATATTTTAACAGAACAAACATTAAATTCAAAGGTATAATGACTTCATACAATAAAGTTCAACTGGCAATATAATTACGAAGCTCGCATGCCGTGACTGGCCCTTATAAACGCGTAATGATAAAAAAGGCTGCCCGCTAGCTCTAACAAGATCGAACCAAGTATTTTAGTATTAATTTATGCATATTACAGCTTTGGTGGCTTTAAACAAATAAAAATGATTAATAGCCATAGATAAGTGTGGGCGAGCTAGTATTTTTTAACGAAACCGTGTTTTCAGTCTTTTACGCAGCTTAGGTCGTTCAGGTTTTGATGTATGACTGATTATAAACCATAGTGTTCACACGCACGCTTTTATACACTTTCGACTCGTAGATAACCCCCAACTGACTGATACTGAAATAAATAAGTTGAAAAAAATATATTTTTTGGAATTAAATAAAGGTAACAAACATTCCGTACCCGACGCAGGAGGCAACGGCAAGCGACGTGTCGCCGCGACACGTTTTTCTATCTTCTATCTACCGACTGGAGTACGGGCAGTTGTCGGGTTCAGAAATGATTCCGAACCCGACAACTAACAACCGACTGCAGCGACATCACGCCGTGACGTGTTGCTGCGAATGACGCCGCGGCACGTCGCCTGCAGTTGCCTCCTGCGGTAGGGTTTTACCTTTAAGTTAAATTGTACCTATAATGTTAACAAGATTCCTTCACTTTAAAAAAAAAACTTTTATTAATATGGGGACAATGGTGCGGGTTTACCTAGAATCCATACAATTTGTATAAATAATCTATCTTCACGCTTGACTTTTCTTATAAAAAAATACTCTTTTTCTAGTAGGTACAGTCGGGGAAATTAATTGTTAAGCAAATTGACACCTTACGTCAATTGGGCGTGTTATACATATTTCATACAACCGTCAAAGAATAATAGTTGTGATTTAAATACACAGACAATTTAAGTTGGTAGTAAATATTTGCTATACAATTAATTTGGCTGGCTTGACTGCCCCGTGCGTCTAGTGCTCGCAAGCACTACTGCTGAGCATGATGAGCCCTTGGTTCGATTCCCAGGTCGCGCAAAGTGTCATTGGGTTTTACCATATGGAATTGCTCAGTAGCAGCCTGGATTCTGGATTCAGATTCAGATTCAGATTCTTTATTTGTTAACATAGGTAGTTACAAACAGGTGTTACATTGTCATATGCGCTCTATGTTTTGCCATTTGGCGTACAAATATGATGATCAATTTTACATTTAATTATTAATTATCTACGTGCAACCAATACTTTTATGAGTTTAAATTATAAAAAACAAGAATGCTAAAGTGTAAGCGATTCATTGGCGTTGTCCCGGTTGATGGCAATAGGCTCGCCCCCTATTACATGGGACTTAAAACACAACTGGCGAAATACCTCTGCCCAAGCCTTCGGGGAACCAAGGCGGTATGTTGATGTCCCTTTTTGTTTTTTATGTTTTTTTTTTTTTTTTTTGTGGTTGGGAAATTATCAAATAACTTCTCCCGCTCTGGGCGGAGCGGGAGGGTGTGTCAGACTTTTACTGACTAAAACCCACCCGTGTTCCTTCCGTTGCCTGTGTGCCGGGGTCGATGTTGATGTCCCTGACTCTACTATTCCTGCCGTTACTCAATCCTCAGCTCCGGATAGTTAGGGAACTAATGCACTACTTAGGCAAACTATAGTAAACTTTCATACTGGTATAGTTTCAGGAATCCTTACTAAAATTTAAAGCGGATAATAATTTTCGAAGTATAACCAGAATAACGGTTTAGAGCTAATTAAATTGATATCGAGGGTAACTGGAGTTTAAGGATGAAATTGGAAGTGGATGTGGATTCTGAGTAAAACCCTTAAAGTATAAGTGCATAATGTGGCTTGAAGAATATAAATTTCGATTACATAGCTAAACTTCAGGCAACAACTGAATGATTGAAACCTTTTTAGAAAACAAAAATCTTCTGCCACACGAGCATTGGAGGGTTAGTTAGAGGAAATGTGGTATCGTTGGACACCAATTTCATAATGTACATTTGTTTTTTAATGACTAGCACTTTGAGAACTAAAAACTAAAAAAAACCGGCCAAGTGCGTGTCACACACAATGAAGGGTTCCGTAGTTGGGATGAATTTATCCCAAGAACAAACTTTACGTTGTAGTTGAAAAACTAAAGTTAGCTATGTAATCGAAATTTATATTCTAAATGCTATTATTTTCTTTTACACAAAATAATAAAATACCGGACGTTGTACTCGGCATCTAGGTATAATGATAAGGTGATAAAAACACGCGTGTCTCGTCGCTTGTAATCCATTTAATCCGCAACGCCTCGAGCGATACGTGCAGCGCAAGGGTTGGGGCCCCAGTTTGAGCTGATAGAGGTTTTAAAAACAAGTGTGTCAAATGACACACTTGTTTTTAAAACACATACACAAATATTAGCACTAAAATTTGTGCAAATATTTTGTGATATTAATGCCTTATAGTCGCAACTTTAATAATCTGAAAACATGTTTTGTTTTTAGCTCGTTTTTATATTGGCATTAAAACTATCTTGTCGAGTTAAGTGTGAAAAGTAATATTCTTGTAGTAATATTGTTTAAGTATTCTCTTTCCGTCCACTCAGCTAAGATAATGCAGTCAGGTGCTCCGGACGTTTGTATCATCTCGTGAGGATTTTTAATGCACTCCCTTTTAGGCTATTACTATCATCATAATTTTATGAGTTGACCTACAGTATAGTCAATTACTTCTTACTTTCACTTAGCTCCTTTTTCCCCGCTATCGTCACTAAAAGTGACTTTTATGTCGCTCCTCAGTCCTAAGTTACTAACACCCGAATACTGAAACGCCACTCAAAACTTAAGCGTTACTTATGACTCGTTTAAAGCCTTTTGATTGGTTGAAACTAGTTTTAAGTAACGCTTAAGTTTTGAGTGGCGTTTCAGTATTCGGGTGTAAGTATCTTAAACGTATAATTAATATCAAATAAAATGTTATCAATTTGTTACTAACCGGTAACTTTGACAGCTATTACGTGATAAAAACACGCGTATCCCGCGGTGTGTAATCCGTTTAATCCACCGGCGCCTCCGGCAAAACGTGCAACAACGGTGTTTGTGGTGCCAGTTGCAGCGACGAGCAATATAAAATCTTTACTGTTTCTTAAAATAAATGGGCACAATAGGAATGATGCCTGGGTTAAAAAATTAAATTTTAATTAGTCCGTCAGTCAAATAATAAAAAAATATTAGACACGTATTTTTTGCTTTAAGCTTCGTGCAGACTAGCGCGACGGGACAGCGCGACGCGACACCGGTTATTGTTATACCGTGAAGTTTTCTTAGAAATTGTATTGTTCGAGTCGCGTCGCGCCGTCGCGTCGCGCTGGTCTGCACGAGCCTTTACGAGTATAATATATATAAAAAATTACTTAGATAAAACGCATTTTATGTTGGGGAGTGGGGGTCGCTACGTCTCTAGTATGTATAAAATCTACATACTCGTGACGTCACGGCACATTTTATCTCAATGTTTCTCCGTAATCTTTAGATTACCTACGTAAGAAAACAAAAAATACATGTCCAATATTTTTTATAACCTCAAATACAGACTAAAAAAAAATTCGTCCTCATCCCTATTGTGATGTGTAGACATCACAATAGGGATGAGGACGAATTTTTTTTGACGAATGACGAAAATGTCGTGAGGAAAGTTTTGAGTTTGAGGAAAATGTCGTGAGGAAAGTTTTGAGTATAAATGTAAGAGTAGGGGAAGACCAAAGAAACGATAGACTGTGTAAGATGATATGGCTAGTAAATGCGTGACTAATGAAATAACGACTAATAGAGAAGCAGGAAGAGAAAGACTTGTTGCGCCGACCTCAAATAAATTTGGATAAGGGCAAGAAAATGATGACGTTGTCATCTTTTTGTGTTTAATTAATTTATTGCTAAAGTGTGATTATACAATATCAACACGAAATTTTTGACTCAAGATACAACTTTCAAAGAAACGTAAATCTGTGGGCATCACATGAATCTTTCTGAGAGGCAAAAATAAAAAAAATTATAACGTTAACGTAATTATCTAAGAAATTTTGCCTCAATTCTTAAATTAAAATTAGCAATGTTTCTTAGAAAGATAATATAAGACAAGTAGGTACGCACTTGTAACACTTCACACACAAATATTACACAACACGTAGACATTTAATGAACAGCCCAGCTGGAAGTGCGACCACACATTGCCAGCAGCAACCACGTACGTGGTACGTATTCCCAGCGCGTGGTCCACTAACAAACCGAAATTCTATTACCAAATTAGGAAATGTCTTGCCTCTAGATAGGTGCTAAATGTGTTTGCTTGTAATAGAAAAATAGGTTTAAGCTTAAATGATGTTGCGACGATTTTTATATTATGATGCTTTATTTTTATGAAGTTTTATTTATTTATTCGGTACCTGTTCATGCCACCAATGTTACAGCGTAAAATAACGTTATTTTAAATAATGTAATGAAATGTTTTTTTGTTAACAACTTATTTACATTTATTTATTTTAAAATAAAAATGCGCTAGAAGCAAAAAGAGCGCCACTTTTACTAAACAACGGATCACAGTCCGTTTTTCATTAAAAAAGTTCGCCAGTGATTGCTTCCACAGTTAGGTCCGTTTGTGTACTAAGTACTGTATGTCCATTAACTCCAATGTTGGTAAACAGAATACCTCCACACAAACATTTCAGTTACAATAACACAGTATAAAAAATAAAAACAGGGTCAAAATATTCGTTTATAAAGGGGAGGCTCGACCGAAAAGGATAAACACGTTAAAGGGTGCTGTTGGCATCGCTATCCACAAAGAAAACACTTATGATTGTACGCGACGGGCGTTAGGGGGTTAAGAGGAGGCAGGGGATAAAAGGCGATCGAAATTTTTGCAAACACTCCGCATGTGAGGCAAAGGCGTTCGACTTTGTTTGTGTACAGCCTGTAAGAATTTACGTTATTCTTTTTTTATTTAAACGTAGGCGTTCTATTTTATCGCCCGGGACGATTGCATTACGACGATTGCACCGTGGAATGACATCTAATTTTTTTTATTAGATCGCTCTGATGTTATACTTGCTTTTTTATTTTCATGTATTTGTTTTGGACGGGTTGAATGCACGAAAAATGTTCGGGACATAGACGGAGGGAAAACAAACAACATGCTGTACAGTTGCATTTGTGTAACTATCTATTTTCCTTTGAACATTTATTCTATCGTGATCAACTAACATGTCAATCGGCATTATACAGACAATATTATTGAAAATCGTCAGAGATGGATCTAGCTTATTTATTTGTTCAATACCTACTGTTATGTTCAACAAATAGACCGTAGAGATCACAAATAGTAGAGAGTTTATAGTACATTCACTTATCGATAGGCCCTACTGGGTCCCAACAGTCAATAAGTACCCAAGAATTTTCTTCCCCGTGTATAAAACGAAGCAATACCTATATCCCACAACACCAATAACAGCTTTTAGTTTCATTTCTTGCATCCCCGACCACTCTCATTGTCTCATAAAACCGTGCTTGTCCAACGACCATACAGTTTCGATAGCACAACAAAAACCAAATGAATATTTAATTTCAATTTCAATATATCATCGTAATACAGTCTTAATTTAAAGCGGCGAGTACACACGCACGGGACAACATGGCTTAATCTCCTGAATTTATAACAAGTATACAACAATTACCAAAATTAACGGCCAGTCGGCTATTTTACAGGGTTCGGACAAAAACCCCCATCACCGGTTTTTACCAATGAATTTTTAACAAATTAATTTATTGCTTCATTAAAATTTAATTAGTAGTTGTGTGCTTATTAATTTACATCTGTTTTAATGTGCGGACAATGTGTTCGGTTACTTAACGTAATGCTGGTTTTTGTTATTAATGTGCACTAGCTTTGGATTGGCCGCTACTTTGTGCATGAGAACTGTGAACTATGTATAACATAGGATCCAACAAACAAACAGCTACTGCTTATGATTAAATAGTGACTTGAAGATATTTTTTTTTTTTAAACTTATATTAGGTTCACAAATTAGAAGCAACAAAATATGATCTAGCTAGACGAATGTGGCCGCTTTTCTTTAGATCGAATTTTGTTGCTTCGTGTCTCAATATGAAACTTTATAAAAGGTATTAGAAAATTCTAGACACACTTACCGAGGGTCCTTATTAGCCATTATTTATAATTCCTTCACAGTCACGATATAATATTTTTTTAAAGGAGTGGCGCTAGTGTACCATTGGGCGCCCTCTTAAGCTTAATACGCGCTTGGACGTGGAGTTGCAAACACCAGCCATCTCACTGCTAAGTTACTAAGTTACGCCTGAAGTAGTTAATCTTACAAAATCATAGACTATTACAAAATACTACATAATTTCAGTTAATGAGGTGGTGTTAAAAGGTCATAAAATATCACACTTTTATTTTGTTCCGACAGTTTTAGAAGCTCTTGGGTAAGTAATAATTGCCGCACGGATCGATCCCTCAGGTTAAGCTACGCTTGCCGATGTTGGCCTGTGGATGTGTGACCATCTTTACATACCGAGACTCCTCCGTGCCTCGGAAAGCACGTTAAGCCGTTGGTCCCGGCTGTCATTCATGGATCTTTGACGCTCGTTACGGGTCGTCAGAAGCCCGAAAGTCTGACAACCAGTCTTACCAAGGGGTATCGCATTACCCAGTTACTGGATTGTGGAGGTCTGATAGGCAGTCGCTCCATGTAAAATAATGGTATTCAACTGCATCCGGTTAGACTGGAAGCCGACCCCAATATAGTTGGGAAAAGGCTAGGCAGATTGATTCATTTTGTTACGACAGTTCTCGAAATTATACATTGAACTTAGGTACAGTACGACACGGTAAACACAGTAAAGTCACGCCTTCTTCCCATGTGGGTAAGCAGAAACTACAGAACGCCGCGATCCTTACATACTCATTTTGCCTCGTTTACATTCATATGTACTCGTTTGGGTCATTATCTAATTTGACAGTTACTTTTCTGTACTTCGTCCAAGTGTCTCTTAGAAACCTAAGTACAATTTTTAAACGCTTCTTAGTGAACGTGGTAATAGAGTAACATTACACATTTCAAAACGTAGACACCATTTTACTTCGAAGTCATGATCGAACGCAAACATGGCCGTGTGCGTTTCGTCTTAAAAAAACATCCATACTCCGCCTTAAGAGGTGCTTGGTGCACTCCGAACGATGCAAAGAAAACACGTTCATTGATGAGTTTGTTAGAAAAAAATATTTGCTTACTCAAGACCCGCGCGGTGTAAGTCGTCCGATATGAGAGTGACGTGTCTGGTGGACTACTAACAGTGTGTTTGAATTTTATGACTTCATAGATGCTTTATTTTCTGTTGAATAAATCTTATACACTCTCGATGAAAATTATCAGAGTTGCAGAAAACTAATTATGTTAGAAAAAGTGATCATCGTAGGATAATTTCTTTGCATCTTATACCTACTATAAAACAAAATACATCCATTATTTATAATTAACCTTTATCTAGGCACCTACAGAAGTATCCCTGAATGATATTTAAAAAAGATAATGTTACAACATTATAAAAAACATTTAAATATTTGGTTTCATTTGTTTGATAACCAACAAGGGTATAATGTACCACATAATTTAAATTTCCTTTAAAGTCCTTTATGTTTACCAGTCCTTTGTGTTCGATTGTGAGCGTTTGGTATCGAACAGACATTACAACAATGAAATGACACTCGAAAAACATCAGAAACCTCTTTGGAATACCGTAGCAACAGATATGATACTCAAATTATTTATTTCAGTAGGTAAAAACCTTTTATATAACTAAAACATGTTTTTCTACTTTTTGTATAATAAATAACTATAAATTACACCCATTGAATAGAATAGAAATTCCTCAATATAACAAAAATGCTCATATCTCATATTTTCCTAACAATAATTCTGTATTTTTGTGTTGAAAATACACGATCCCATCCGTCATATCGGGTCGAGTTTATTTTAGTTATGTATTGATGTTTACGTTATGGAGGGCCGGTATTTGTCGCCAGTTCATTTCTCTCGAATCCCCATATAAATGGACCGCTTAGATTTATGAAAATGATACGATATATCTGATATTGTTTATGACAACAACCTGTATAAGCTGAGATAAAACATTTCTCGGATTTGCGATTTGTATTGAATCAGATCATTTGTAATGATAGTCGGGCGACCAGAAGCCTGGTAGTCTGTAAACTGGTCTGTCTTTAGAATATTGTATCTATGTATTTCCTAGGAGTTATATTATCTAACATATCTATCCTATACTATTAAACGACCAATATTTGTATATATATATATATATATATTTGTAATCACTTTCTCGAAAACAGCTCTAACGATTTCGATGAAAGTTGCAATATGGGGGTTTACGACGAAATATCGATCTAGCTAGGTCTCATATCTGGGAAAATTCTTTTTCTCCGTATTTTCACCCGAGCAGAGCTCGGTCGCCCAAAGTTTAGAACAAAAATAATGACAATTGACACCTTAGAATAATGACATGGCAACATGGAATTAGTAAGTACCTACTATCATGGCAGCATGGAGTTAGTATGTACTATCATGGCTGCATGGAATTAGATTAAATGAGTATTCTCTATTTTCACCGGAGCAGAGCTCAGTCGACCAGGTACTGTATATTAAATAGGCAATTTTCAGCCCACGCCCACTTACGCTAGTATGTTGATTGATGTACTAATTGTCATTGATTATATTTTATGATTAACAATATTTATATCTCTTGTTTCAGGTAAGCAAACATCAGTATTACTAGCAAAAGTTGACCAATCAATAATTATAATCAGGTAAGATTCATATGCACCAATATCGGCCTTAAATCATATTCTAATTAGGCCTCTACAATAATATTAAGTATTGAACATATTAACGAATTTACGGCTCCCGCAAAAAGGCGCGATGCGACGTCGCGGCGCGATGCGACATCGCGGCGCGTCGCCGGTAATTTTTCTACCGTGAACTTTTCTTAGAAATTGTTTTATTTGAGTCGCGTCGCGCTGTCCCGTCACGCCAGTTTACGAGAGCCTTAGAAAAACAACGAGTACCTACCTAAAAATACCAACGACGAATCATACTCTATTACAATTTTCGAACTACAAACTCGGCTTCAAAAACCCGCAACAATATGGACTTTAAATAGTTCACATATTCAGTGAAACAACGTAACCAGCTCTACAGTAGAATGTTTTAACCAATAGCATTCGCCGTATCGCACGCACCGCTCGGAATTAACCAATCAGAAACAATGTTGCTACGACTGACGTAATTAAGAAGTTTTCAACTCAATCAGTCCCTTAATATTTATACAAAACGAAAGTAATCTCTTTAAACGGTTTTAACTGGAAGTTTGCGTGGAAACACACGAAATCACTTTTTGTTTGGTAACGTTACGATTTTATTAAAGATTACGTAAAGTAATGAGTAGAGAGAAATAAAATATTCCTCTCTGAATATATTGCTCAATAAGAAGAAGAGATTTCTTTAGAAATAAGCATGACTTTTGGACAGATTTTTCTGTTCTGTTCTTATTGTCTGATTATAAATGTCTGTACATAAATGGTTAAATAAATAAATAAGAAATGAGAATGAAAATACTGTATATAATGTCACACGTATTTTTCTATAATTACTAACAAAATAATCGAAATTGTAAGTACTATAAATCAACTAGGAACCGTGGGGTGATAGCGTAACACACATAAAATGACACTTCCTTTCATTTTGACAGTTCAACCACGTTCATTGCGTTATTTACGTTGTTGAGGAGACGAACTTTTCAAACCTATGAAGCAATGGATTAATGGTTAGATTTGTGTGTTACGCAATTACAGTACAGTTCTGCTCCTGATAGTCATCAGGAGCAGACCTGCGCCGTAATTATAATTTTGGCAAATCATAGCGTAAGGTGAGTTCACCTTGCGCTATGATTTGCCAAAATTATTGGACCTCTAAAATAAGACCTCAGGAGTTCCTCTAAAAAAGTCTGAATAATTATACCAAAGACTTTCAAACTTAAACTCAAAGCATTTATTTCAATTAAACCAGGCACTTTTGAATTGTCAAAGAGTCGGTCAGTCAGAAATATGAAGCTAGTTGCCCATTTCAAAGCGTGGAGAAGAACGGGCAAGAAACTCCACGGACACTCTTTTAATTCCGTTTCAACATACGTCACGTTTCCAAACACGACGTCGTCCCGTAAACTCCCCACAATATGTATGTCTATTGAGTTCCCAAGTCCTGTACTACCAGGTACTGCGTATTAATACTCCAATTAAAACTTTGATTATACAAAAACGTTCTAAAAACGATTTCGAGGTTGGATTATATCTTTAGAAATGCTCCTTCGTTCGTTGCCTTTTGAGCTGTTGAATTAACGTCTTGTATCGAGTTCTATAATTAAAAAGGTTTTGGTTAATCGACGTAACTTTCGATATATTTTGAGAGTTTTACCTCTCTGGTGGAAAATCTGAAATCGTTGTATTCTAAGAAAAGTGAGGTATTTTAGACAGTCATATAATTTTATAGGCTCTAGCTTTTGCCCGCGGCTTCGCCCACGTGGATGTCGGAAAATATCCTACGGAAAAGTACTACCAGGATTTAAAAAAACAAACTATAAACTATCTGTGTGCCAAATTTCATCCAAATCCGTTCATCCGTTTTTGCGCCAATTTAGAACTTAATATCCAGACAAACAGAACAAAATACCAAAGAACGGCATCAGACTGGTTCCCACAACTTTTAGCAGTTACTTCTTCAAAAAAAAACAATTACGTTTTGACTTCGTTACTATTTTGTATAGATATAGAAGAAATAGAATATAAGATATAAATTTAAGAATAAGGACAAAATCTCTGCTTAAAGCTCTTTTTTTATCTTTCCTTATTAGAAACCATTACATCCAATCGGGTATTCCTTGGCTTACAATTTACATTTCGTATTTTTCTTCCACTCCTCTATTACGCGATTTATACGAATTTCTTTGAAAACGGCAATATCCCGTTTACACCACACACACACATACATACAAATCTACAGGGTGTGATTGTATGTGTACGGGTGGTACAAATTTTTCAGTTGGCGCCTCGTCGACTTCGAGCCAACGCTCATTTGCTAAAACATCCCCCTGTATAGGTCGCTCGGCGTAGACGTAAGAATGTTTAGAAGTGAAGTAGGTAGCTGTTTAGTTATTTATTTTTCTACATTTTGGATGTTGTACACCCGTGTGTATGTTGAGAGCTTTTATTTCATGTATACAAAAACCTATGCGGTATATATGATACAAGTTTTTGAATCACTTAGATAAAAAAAAAGTTTTCAAAATTGGGGACGTATATATTTTTTTTATATTGGAAAAGATTTGATGGTTTTCCACTAAAATATAGTTAGATACTGTATTAGGAAAAACGCTCTTTAAAAAATTAATTTAATAGATAGTTTTTGAAAACGTATTCAGTTATTTTTTCGCACGTACTAAAAACTGGATCCTACCAATATTACACCCTAACCTAATGTCCCTAATGTCTTTATTTTCTTCTTTATTTTATTTTTTTGTATATTGGCACCTTATATTCATGTATTTAGTTATTATTTAATCGTGTTTTTGTATTTTATGCTGTCTTTTGTGTGCACCAAATAAACGGTATATCTATCTATCTATCTAACCACACAAAAACTACGAAAAAAAGGAATATTTCGATCTTTCTTAACTCTACTTGTCGACGTAGTGATGAATGCACCAAGTTTGTCCACGTCGAGCCGCGAAAAAAAAATCGCGAACACTACCGTAACGGAAATAAGCGACCCACGCGCCCCTTGCGCTGATTGGCAGTCGTAGACGTACGAAAATTGAATAGGAATTTTGGAAATGGAACGTCACATTTGAAATTTGATTTATTTTTATGCTCTTTTTTCAGTGTCAGCAATTTTCGAGGGGTTTTTAATAAAATTCGTAGTGCTTGTAAACTATCAGTTTAAATTTTTGGGTCCAACAGCTTTTTGTAGTCGACTACGTGTGAGGCCCAGCGAATATTACGTTAAATTTATTCACAGAAAACATTCAGAATTTATTGAAAACGATGTTATTGCTATTATTACCACTGAGTTGCCCATACGCAACACCCACGGAATGTGTCAGGACATTCAGACAACACGGTCAAACATCGTAGTCCTATAAAAATATGGCAAAGTGGGACTTTATTTACATTTACTCATGCAATAAAACTGAATATTATGTAGGTACCTAAGTGCTAAAAAGTTTTAATATTTAAATAAACACTATACGAAAGGGATTGTACTGTTTCCCTAGAATAAACTTTACCATTATAATAAAATAATATTATCACTAGAATTTTCACACTTTTGCTTTAGAATACGTAGGTACTTTATTCTATACAATAAAACATTTAATGAAGTACTAAAATCTCCAATAATAATTCTAGCAAGCAAAAGTGTCACTTTATTTAACTTTCGCAAACCATTGTCCACTACAAAGCTTATTATGTAAAATTTTCTTTTCCATAAAACTTTACAACCCACTTAACAGGCTCACATCGTGTAATAAATTCGAAACGACACTTCGTTGCGACATAAAGTCTGATCGGTAGGCTTAAAAGCGATCCGACACCCTACGTTTACGATTCAAGGGCCAGGTTTAACACCCTGTAGGTATTTACAGAATGATGACACTATAAAAACTCACATAATATCTGTAAACGTTTGACTTCCAATCTAGGCGCAATAAAACCGGTTATATCCGGTTACGACCGGGTATTACTCGATTTAAAGACTGTTTGACGTTCATTTGCGAGGTATTACAAATAGTCTTTAAACAATTGTATTAGCAGAGTGGGCTGAAAAGGCTTGAAGGAGCTCTAAAATTAGTTTATTGTTGGCTAATATCATTCACAAAATGTATTTTTAGACCACTTGTTGTTTGTTCTAAAAGGCTTAATGATTTTCTTCGAAGCTGCCGTCATCTGGCATGCTCGGGTATATACTGGTATTCCATTATATTATTGAAGGAAAATTAAACTGATTTTAAAGATTTCAAGTTAATGGACATAGCGAACAACTCAATTTATGCTTTTATGGCTCTCTAAAGATCAGTGTCCAGAACAATATTACGTTTAATAACTTCAGTTTACACGGCCGTCCTGCGTCAGAGCGAACAAAGCTAGTTATTTACGGCGCTTAAACTAAGCCTCCTCGCCGTGTTGCCCTGCTCTGGTTTCACTTAAATACATCTCACAGATAGATTATGATGTCCATCCTTTGTCTGACGTCACCCCAGTTAATCAGAGTTGATCTTACATGCATTAAGGTTCCAACGCTATTCTGCTTTGTCTACTAAACACGACCTTCCCGAAACATCAGCGCCCGGCCCGACCCACTGTCCGACAAAAAAGAATTAAGAAAATCCGACATCCACTTTCATATCAGCCAGGCGAAGTTTCAAAAACTCGCTCCTACGTTTACAACATTATTCAATTTGTCGTTACGCTGAAAAGCAGTGTACAAAGACGAAAAAGAGTTCTCTCAACCGGGGACCTGCGTATTTTTCAAACAAATCCCCCGCAGTGCGCGGCAGAAGTTGAGGCGAAACGGATCCGGCCCGCGTCCGCCTTTTCCGACCATCTGAATTGCAAATGGGGATGTGATGACGGCGTTATACAAAACTAAAAGTGTCGGGCAAACTTCAGATTAAACTTCCCGAGCTGAGCGCAGGTATAGAAACAAAAACGTCACAATTATGATAATTTTTGGCCGCATCTCGGCGGATTGAATTTGCATGACTATCCGTTGCTGTGTCAACTGAGCCACCGTTCCGATGAATAATGCACGCGACGCTACTTACCTCGGTATTAACATATTTATTAATAAAATAAATATGAGACGTCCGCGCGCCGCGGCGTCAGAGCAGCGAATGCCACCTCAGCCGTTGTTGACACAACGTAGACAAACTTTGCAAGTGGAGTGCTCATAGCGAATTGTTAACAGAAAACGGGTAATGTATGGCATTCATTATATAAATTGAGTTAGGACTGTGCGAACAACGATGTTCATTTCGTTAATGTGTACAGAATTTAACACAAATAACGCGACGTTGTTAAAGGGGTGTGCGACAATTATTTTAATGCTGACAATGGTTCCCATATTTATAAATTTTAGCGGTTTGTTAAACAATGTAAATGAGTGCTACGTTTTGACATGGTGTAGCTATTAGTTTGGTAATGTTTCACTGAATTGATAATTGCAAGCTCCAATTAAACTTGATGCTTTAACAATTATAGCGTAAATGGGCCTAAATTAAAATGAGGATAACCATGCTTTACAGGTCAGTGGAAGCTCGAAGGAATTACTGAAAAAAGAGAAACATTTTCAATATTTTACAACGTTATTCACAATATTACCCTCGAGATTTCACTTCGGGAATTATATTCGTAAAAACGATATGAATAAAATTGACCCACCGACGACCCTGTCTATTTTATTTTGTTTTTAAAATTGAGTTGTAAAGCGTTCAAGTATAAGCCAGCAACAGCCTAACGAGTTCAGTGTCGGACAGGCGAGAGGACCTGACTTCGATAAACTGGAAACTTCATTAGAAATAACAAAAACTGTTTTGCCTGTCCTTCAAACCTAACCAATGAAAATCACACACACAAGAAGTTCAAGATTGCGCAGAAATCCAACCAAAGTTAAAAGACTCCAACCGAAGTGAAAAGAGGTAGATAGGTTGTGGCGGCATCTACATCGCCACATGCGAACTATGCATCAAAGACCTGACGTCACTCAACATCCTGACGTCACACAAATCCTGCAATTAGAGTTTACCGCGCGATGGACATATATACAAGCTTCCTACTTCAACCGGACACGACACCCATCTGGTCGGAGGATCCTCCCTTTTCTATGGTGGATGAGTGAACTTTACACCCTGTTCCTCATACCACTAAAAGGTTACCTACCCATCATTCGATCTTCAGAAAACAGCACAATGTCACATTATTAGAAGACACGTGGATGTAGGAGGGAGTGATTCAGTCGTTAGAATCCTTCACGTGCTCGTGATTCATCTCCCTCGCTTTAAATCCGTCCTTTATTCACTAATTGCATAATATACTATTAATTACCATGTTGTAATAGTGTTTTTTTTTTTTTGTGTGTTTTGTTTGGCAATATGGTATACAAAAAAAAAAAAAAAAAAACAATAAATAAGTAGTAAAAAAAATTATCATTAAAAACGTATCATTAAAAATAACGACACGACGTTACACGTTATGACTTGTCTCTTGTGGAGAGCGTATAACCACTTAACACCACCACTTTTACTTATACTATCGACTATATTGACTCCAACTAAGCAATTTTTCGCTCAACAATCATCCAAGCAAAGCGGCTATAAAACCAACGTATTCTTATAGGGCCCTAAACTTTGAATCCTCAAGAGAGCGGATGCATGCCAAAGCGAAGTACAGCCAGATTAAATACGTGGCTCGCAGGTGAATAGGGGATGGCGAAAAAACGCGAACGGACAATATGACCACGATTTATCGCTACCGAGGGACATGAGTCGATTGCTAAAGAAAAAACTAGAATCCACGTATCTTTAGAATTGTTTGCTTTGATAGATCGTGCTCTGTCTGGGATACTGAAAGTGAAGTGGCTTCAGTTTCCAGAAATCATTTGTGAAGGTGATTTTGCCATGGGTACTTCGTTAGAGGCTATTATTAAAGTTGAGTATCGTCCCACTCAAGCAGTTAAAATGATGGAGCGAAATGACTGTAATCCCAGCATAACCCAGAAATATTTATATACCAATATCATGTTTAACGTTCGTAATATTACCACCCATGCAAAACGTTTGCATCTACATTTCACGTCTGTTTTAAAATTGTTCACCTGTCAAACATCTCACCTCGAATTGGGCCAATGCTGGCCAAAGCAGCCGACAATCGTCTTCAGCCGAAAATTGCAGGATGTTGGCGCCAACATTTGCGGCGTGGAAGCGTAACTCAGACATCGCATTATGCCGCGGAACACACCATGCCAAGTTGCTCGGTGCGCTCTGAATTATGCATGCATTCGCCGCACATTAAACCGATACGACCGCGGCGCGCAGATTAAATATGGACACCCTGTTTAGTCATTCAGTCGTGCTAACTACGAGGTGAGAATGTTGGGGATGTTGCCTCGCGCGTCCGTCTCAACCGTCCCTTATTTAGAGCCTAAACTGGTTGTAACAGCCTGTGTTTATATCGCGGAGGGGTTCTTGGTTCGCCAACAACAACGCCAATGTTGACCTCTCTCCCTTGTTGCTACAATACCCTTCTTAGGATGTTATGCGGGTCTTTGTCTCGGTGTCATAGGAGATTGGAGAGACAAACCTGCATTTGATATATATGATCATCATCGTTGTGATATATATCGTCATCTAGAGGAGAGTCTCGTGTCCCTACAAACTATTGACCGCTGTACCTTTGAAGTGAACAAAATATCTTTAAATTAAAATGTTATAAGCTGTACCGTGCTTCTCCAATATTTGCCTTACGATTTATCATCTAGGTTCAACATCAAAATAATTTTCAACGAAAACTAGCACACGACAATTTAATCTAAATTGAAATCTTACCCCACGCAATTAATTAACTCAACATTCGATAATGTTAAAAGTTAATCTACCGAATCAATGTTCTAAGAACTCTCAATGAAAGTTGTAGAAAAGAGAGCGAGACAGCTAATTCAATTACGAGAATGCTCTATCAATAGAAATAGAAATTAAGTTGATAGCAAACAAAACGTAATCCTAAGTAACAGCGCGCGCTCGGCAAGGCTCAGCAAAATGACGTAGCGATTGAATGGCACAACGGAACTGGGATAGTGATGTGATACCACCACAAGGGACAGACAAATGTTTTAGAATTTAATACGAAAAAATCAATACATTCCTTGACTGACTGAGATAGAAGCTTTATCAAGGCGTTCGTTATCTTGACAAAACCGGGACAAGAACGTGAACTCTACGCCAACACCTACGCAATTCTTTTCACACGTTGTCATTTTCACTTTCATGTTACTCTACTACTTTTATGTTACCTACTCAGTCTGGAAGTGGTGATTAACAGCTCGTTTATTATTAAGTTCAAGGGCGCCCGTGTTTACAAATAGGCGTTAATTTATTAATAGTTTATAGATATACAGCGTTTAATAATTTTTCTTTCAGAAATGATTTTGTCATATTTTATGTAGTATTCCACAACCAACCTACCCAATCCATCTGCTTAGCCTTTTCCCAACTGTTGGGATCGGCTTCCAGTCTAATCGGATGCAGCTTAAAAGGATTATTTTACATGGAGCGACTGCCTATATCTGACCACCACAACCCACTTACTAGGTAACACGATACCCTTTGGTAAGACTGACAACACAGACAGCTCGACAACCTACCTATATGTCACAATATAAAAAGGCCATTCAAAGATCCTCGCATCACTAACCAATCCCAACCTTTATATCACAAAATTCTACTACATTTTGCCAAAACTTTTATTGAAAAAAAATAGCCTAAACATAACTTCCATCCATAACTTATTCCGTTCGCTCCATCGATAACATAATCGCGTATCTATATTTAAGATGGCACATCCCTACCCATGTTTACTGTAGAAGTTTGCGGGCCCGGAACGACACTCGCAGACGCTCCCCCTTTATATCTTAACATTGCTATACTGTTTTATATATTCTCAACAAATAGATACTGATTTAAACTGTAATGTACATTTAAAAGTATTGGGGTAGGGTTTTTAATGGAGTTTGGATCTGTGTTAGTGGGTTTTTCTGCGGGTTATTCCACGTAAACATTATGTTTCTGAATTCTCGACACACAGGTTCGAAGTAAGGAAATTTTAAAATGATTCATGAAACCAAACCTCTTGAAACTTCGCTAAAATCCAATATTGTTTTCTGGTGACTTCCTTAAAATGAGTTATGCCCGACTGGTAACTGTTCAGATTGGTCATAAAAGTTTTACTCCATACAAGAAGTCTCGACTCGTCAGCATTAGAAAACAAATGAATTTGTATTTAATTAATACTAGTTGACCCGACAGAAGTCAAATCTCATATAAAAAGGATGTTCACTTATTCCCAATTTTGAAAAAAAAATCGGGAATCTTTTCAAATTTTCCTTTCGATAGAACCTATTTCGAACATTTTAAAACAATCATATTAAAATTTAAAATACCCCCGAGACAAACATTTATTATTGCTCTTTCTTACTCTATCACCAGACCCTGTTCATCATCTATCTGTAACCTATTCATTGCGTCCATTCCAATGAGCCCAAACACGATACCTGTGCTGTAAGTTGGTAAGGGAGTTGGGTATCCTGCAAATTCCAGGTGATGCTGCAGCATCAGTTCAAGGTTACTATGTTCTTCTAATATCATTGAAGTAACAGAATACCAAAATTCAAATCGATCAGACTTGTGGAAAACGCTCACTTCCATTCTTCAACTAGAAAAAAGCTGATAATCTTCAAACGGCTGAACCGATTTTGATAAAAACTATACCTAAGAACCATCGCTAGAAAACCTGCTTTCAAAAAAAAAACCGAGTTCAAATCGGTTCACCCGTTTAAAAGTTATGGTGCCACAGACAGACACACACACATAGCGGTCAAAAACACTACTCTTTTTGCGTCGAGGGTTAAAAAATAGCCAAATCAGTCCAGTTGTTCCGTTCTTAAGTGAGCTCATCACTTAAGAACGGACAGCATTTCATTTTTATTTATATAGATTGATATTCCCGTTTCGTCATTATTATTGGAAGTCCACCTCATAACAGAGTTTGCTTACATTCACTGACGCGAAAATCAAGCACAACACTTCACACTAAGCAGCTTGCAACCACAACATCAATGAGGCGGCCACAGACTCAAACGCATATTAATTACATATATCAACTACAAACAATACCTCACGCCACGTAACAGCGATGACGTCACACGTCAAACTGACGCTGTTTATCAACGCTACAATAACATGCTATATGATTATATAGCGCGCTGCGCTCGTTGTAATGAACAGTTATTATACATTTATGGGAAAATATCATTGTGGGTCGACCAGCCACAGATGTGTGAGCCTCTTTAAAACCTCTTTTTGACAAAACAGTTTCATGATTGCAGTTATTGTTTTCATAAGATCACACCCAGTAACGTAACGTGTGATCGTTAGACATTCTCATGCATTTTTGTCAAAATTCTTAGTTCCAAATACGCTCACACAGCGCTGTTGACATTTATACTTACTTTGTCAATAGCGACACGATTATGTTAACTCTTGTTTGTGCTTGGGCTCTGCCTATCATCTTGGTAACAATTTAACTGACTTCAAAAAAGGAGGAGGTTATGCATGCGGTCGGTTTCTTTTTCAAGTCGGTATGTATGTACATTGTACACTCATTTTTCGTCTTGACATCCATCGGTAGTCACGATAGTGCCTGTTGTATTAATGGAGTCGAACAGAAGCTACTTTTCTAGAAAATTATGTTGTATAGTGCTACAATGATCTTCTGGCGCCTGAATGAGGTTGATAGGGGGCGTTATTGGTAAACATTTGTGAAATTGCCACAGAAATTATATTGTAAAATCAAAGATGGCGGCGTTAGTTCCGATTTTGGCCACGCGCCAAAAGATCCTTGTACCGTCGTAGTTATATGAAGTCTTGATCCCGTGGGAATATCGAGGTAAAAAGTATCCTATGTCATTAGGACAAACGAACAAACTCACTTTCGCATTTATAACATTCGTTAGGATCAGTTAATGGTAAACATCATGATTTTCATCCGAACTTGATCTCATAAATATTTAATCATTAAGGATTCTAAAGAACGAAATTCTCAACAGTGTAATTTGTTGTACAGACTTAGCATTTATATTACATTTAATTTAGTGTTTGCGTTCAAGGCTGCTGTTATTATTAAAATTAAATTATTATAAGTTCACCAAGTTTAGATGGCGGTTCAAACGGTGACGGAAAACATCGTGAGGAAATCGATATGTCCTAGAACCAAAAAATTGAAGTAATGTGACATCAACTCGCACTGGGCCTGCGTGGTGGCTTATGGTCCACTCCCTCCCTAAGTAGGTATTGTTAACGCAGTAGCCTCGCTTCGTCCTAAGCGGGTATTCGTACCTAGCCCTCACACTGAGTCTATATTAACATAACTTACCATCACGCCTGTGTTCCCCCAAGGTTTAGGCAGAGGTGTACCTATCCCCACCCACACCCAAACCACACCCACATTTCGCCAGTTATGTTTAAGTCCCATGTAGTAGGGGGCGAGCCTATTGCCATCAACCAGACTTCGGGCTGCTACTGAGAAATTCTTAATATAAAATCCTAACAACAATTTGGCCGACCTTGGAATCGAACGGAGGACCTCGTGCTCAGCTTGCGCTTGCGACCACTAGACCGAGGAGCCAGTCTATATTAATAAGTAAACCGTTTATAAAGAATTCCCGGTACATTTAATCTCAAACTTGTGACAACTTAGTTAAGCTCACTCCACCACAACTTTGGTTAGGCTTTAAATACCTATTAGGTATTAGGTACTTTGCTTTCCACTATTTGGCTACTAGCTTTTACATTTTAGATTAGGACCTCAGTATAATTCTAAAACAAAACTTTGATAGTTATATTCAAAATGTTACATAACGACTTTAATACAAGGTTAGATGATAATCTGGTTCTGAATTAAAAACTTTAATTCTGAATTTTTTAAATTAATTCTATTAAAAAAACTATGCCAATTTTCCTCTCTATTTTAACGATTAAATAGTGCTGCGACACTTGTCATGTCGCGGATTTTATATCGAATTTCACTGTCGACCAAGGCATGGATCGAAAAAGCGGAAAAATACAATAACTTGTATCTCATTATATAAAAAATAAGACCTCACATCCAGATGTGTCGACACAATAATAAAAATAACTATCGATAAAAAAAAGTCCGTCAATCCGTAAGGTAAATGCACCACACCTCGCCCCCCTGTAAATCACAATTTATTTAAACTGTACAGTGACTGTCTGCGGCACGCCCGCATCTAGTGGCGCCCCCTCGCGAACACTTTCCGTTTTATTTCTACTAAAACTTTTATAATTCGAAGCCGCCGTTTCTCGGTGGCTCGTTAAGCCACCTTTGTCGCCCCGCGAACATTTCAAAGGTAAATAGCTCGGATTCAACGCGATTGCTCGTGATTATTTATATTGTAAATTAGACGCCTCGTGCGACGAAAAAAATCTACTTTTGAATGAGAACGTAATTTGAGTTGTATTTACATGCTACAAAGTTTCGCCGAAATGTTAGGTGTTCGTATTAAAATTTGCGCAAAAGGTTTTTGGGTTTAATTTAATATTTTTTGCGAATGAAAATGCCAAATTAGATTGTTAGTGTGCTTAATGCAAGATATTTCTTCATTAGCCTCTCAAATAAGATTAATTGCAACGAACACTGATATCTCAGACCTTAAAAAAATCCCTTAGAGCAATAAAATTCCAAAAACACGAAAATACAATCATCCCCAAATTCTCGGTAAGTGCCGAAACGTGAAACCAAATCTCTTTAAATCCAGCGTGGTATTTTCGCGCAGAAAATAAAAGATATAAGTCAGTCAAATAGTACAGTCGAGTACGGCTCAAAGAACGTCGGAGGCATCAGTACAGTCGCACCCATTCGATAATTGCAACAGCACCGCCGACTGGCCCACTTCCACAAAAGGCCGTAATGCATTCGCGAAATTCTGACACGAAACCGTATCGATAGTGATGGCCCTGTGTTTGAAACATCGATAGAATTTTCTGACTCCTCTCGATGCCTTTGATCTGTCCTGTGAATTGGCTCTGACACGTGACGTTGCGGTTTCGTTGTTGAACAGCAATTTGAATGCTCTCTGTTACAGCATAATGTATGAATCAAACGGGCGATAGAGCGTGCATTACAGAAATCGATTGGTGTTGATGAAGTCATTATTTTGTGGAAATGTGAGATTTAGAGCGGCGATATGTCGAAGCAATAGGGACTTGAAAACGTTCGGAAAACTCCTACTAATGGAGCATTTTTTTATTAGTTCACATGAAATACTCGGTACATTACTTGACCGTTATTTAATAAAAGAGCGACTAGAACCATGTTTCTAGATATTATCAACACTTATCATGCCAGTAAGATAACATCTTCTTTTCTAGTTAGTTATATCGCTCATTTCATAGAAGAAAAGATAACATCTACTTTTCCAGTTAGTTATATCGCTCATTTCATAGAAGAAAAAAATCCAACAAACTATACTCAAAATCATCGAGAAGATATATGTTTGTAGAAACAGAAAATTTCATTTTCTCTTAACTTTATTACGTTTCTGCTTTCTTATTATACCTATTATAATCTTATTTAATTAACTTTTATCATTTTAATTCGTGGGTGAACAGCTTAAACTAACTTATATTCCATGAAATAAACATTTCAATATATTTTGCGAGTTCAGACGATCACGGCTTTGCCATAATTCACAGAATTATTATCGTAATCGCAGAATTCCTTCCTTGTTCCAAAATATATTTTTTAAATTTTATCTTTAATATATAAATAATTGATATAATACAACCAAAATTGAGCCGTCGCGGGACGCATGCCAAATGATATATTATATATCGAAACTACTACTAAAAAATATGCATGAAAGGATGGTTTATTAAAGGAAATAAATATGGCATAATAGCATCGTTAATAAATAAATCAACTTGTTGTATAATGAGATTCCTCGTGATACTTCCCTAAGTTTAGTTCGCAAAGTTTCTCCTATTATTCAAGAATGTAATAACTGTCTGCCATCGCTCCTATTATAAACGTCGTTACAACACAATATTGAAGTGCTATTAAGCTTTGTATCCAGGCCGATATAAGAATAAAATGGAACATAAAATGTACTGCTTAAGTGAATGTCAATGGATATGAGTTAATACCGTACTCGTAGACAATGGGCCATCAACCTACTTATGAATTATTGCCGTTTCAATTTCAACGAGGCTTTTATTATTATTGACTTTAGTACTTTAGCTGTTCATATTATGAGGCTATATTTAAAACAAACCTTAATTATAATTAAACGTATTTTTGTTTAATTGAACGACGTAATCTTGAATTAATGAGATTCTTTATATTTCTCTAAATATTTCACGACTCTTAGTCACGTTCGTCTCACAATAGTCTGAAAATAACGTAATTAATTTAGAATTCTTGTTTTATATAACGAAGTTTAACGCTTTGAACTAGCATTTTATTAAAATACTTCAATTTTATTTAGCAATGATCTCCTTTTGAAGGCATAATTCAGTAATACCAATTAGTTTTCAAATATAGAGATAAAATAGTAACAAATAACTTTCTTAAAAAAAAAACTTCTAAACAAATTATTGAAAATTCCAGAGAAAGCCAACAAAATTGCAACGTCTACACATTACATGACAAATAAATTTTGAAAATGGCAAAATAGTGATTGTTCTTTGTGAAATGTCATTCGACCGCACCAACGTGCATTATGGATTCCATAAACAATGTTCGCGTTCAGAAATAGAATGGCTCCAGGTAAATAGGAGTTGTTCGGCCCCGTAACGTGGTATCGACTCGAGTTCCCGCTTGTCTGCTCAATAATGCATCGACAGATCGATAAGTTACAATACGATATATGCCGCAACACTATTCGGTATTGTTTGCGCGATTCTTTACAGAAATGATTTTTCAAATAGATAGGTTTTTATTGAGTCGCTCCAACGTGATATGTGTGTGAATGGGGTACGTGGAATCCGTCTGTATAAGTAGTTGTTTCTTGGTAGCAACCTGATAGCTGAAAGCTACAATTATATTAACATACGAAATTACCTTGCATAATTTGAGGTAGGCTATAATTATCACACCAGTGATGGCCGCACGATGTTCTTAGAACATAGATAGACATAGCTGTCCGTCCTTATCAAATCTAGTTACTAATTGTGGGCAATGATGTGCTAGTTAATCGCGGCACTGGCACCAGGATCGCATTACTTTTCAGCATACAATTTATGGGCGAATTAGGTCGTGATTAGACGCAAACAATGAATGGGCGGCTCGTCGCTCGCACGAGTGGCTGTTGTGGCTTTGTTGTGTACGGTACTGAGCTGTGTCGTCCGACGCTGCGGTACCGCTATAGTTCTGTTGCATCAGTTAACTTCGTACAATTGTCAGGGTAATGGGTCTTTTCTCTGGCTTTGCCTGGCGTATTGCTAAGGCCGACATTCAAGCTACTGTAAATTGTTAAAGATTTGACTTTCTGATTCATCATCCACAAAGCCAATAAGGGATGTTGACTGGAGACAAAAAAAAAAATTTAGTCCGTCAACAACACAAGATAATAAAAAAATATTAAACACGTATTTTTTGCTTTATCATATTAATAAAAAAATTGTTTAGATAAAACGCATTAAAGTTGGGGAGTGGGGGCTACGTCACAAGTCAGTATAAATTCTACCGGAGAGTGACGTCACGCCACGTTTTAACTCAATGTATTACCGTAATCTTTTGTTTAGGTAATAAAAGAAAAAATACGTGTCCAATATTTTTTAATAATATCAACATTCATAAAGCGTCAACAGTATTTATGGAAGGGCCACGTGACTTCAATGTAGTGCTCCAATTAAAATGACTAAAGCCCTTCTATCAAGTCTTTAAAATCCTTGTTACCAGCGTCTTCGTAGTACAGACTTCGTTAATAGCGTCTTATAAATACAGACTTCTTTACTAGCGTCTTATAAATACAGACTTCGTAACCAGCGTCTTGTAAACACAGAGCTCATTCTACTAACCTCATAAGAACAAAATCTTAGCATCCCAGATCCTCAGACGACCGTCCATCATCATCCTCACAAGATTACAGCAAACAGATTACAAGACAGCCATTGTAGTGTAAAGGAAGGCGGCCTCCAGCCAATAATTCCAATTACGGATGCATGGGCCGCACTAATAAGTCAAATTGAACAAAGCACCGACCCATAATTGCTTGTGGATACTGGCCTGCTGTTCACTTTGATATAGTAGATTACTATTCTAGCTTCATCTTTTCTCAAGTGAATTGGAGTGGACATAATTTCGTCGATAATTTTCAATATCGCATGTATGTGAGTTCATTTGGGTTGCAACAAATGAAGCTCTAGGCTCCGTAACTCGTACTGTCGTACTAATGTTTTCACTAACACTATGAGACACCTTAATGAATGCCTAAATAAAACCGCGCTGTGGATTACGGATTTTCAACGCTGGGATTGGCGCCGAAAGTTGAATATCCAATAGGGTGGTTTGTGACGTCTAGCGTCATCCATACTCTGGACTGTCGGTCGCGCTAGGTAACCTGCTAACTATCAATTTTGATAAATGTTTTAAACATTTATCTTATGTTGATAGTACGAAATTTTGATCCAAACATAATCTTAATTTTTCTCATCGAAAGTCTCCGAAACGCCTAGTTGACAGTTAATTTCGTCGTTAAATCTGTGATTGACATTACGTTTAAATTTTTTTAGAACAAATAAATCAGTACTTATATTAATGTACTCCAATATAAATGTTTGCAATTTCGAATAGAAAAAGTAAACATTAGGTCCTGGTCGAACTAAAATGTAACATTCAAAGCAAAGTTAGAATAACTCTAAAACACAGTCGCTAGAAACTAGTAGCTATAAATTATATCGTTGCTCCCAGCCCTACACCTCGAATATTTCAACTATATTGTCAGCTATTTCAATTGAAATACTACTTATGTTAGTAGGAACTTGATATGCGCCATTATTTTCCCAGATCTGTATAGAACCTAGTGCCAACTTGCCTTATAAGGCTAGTTAAGATAAACGAGCGCCAACTGTCCTGTCTTTATATTTTCTAGATTCGTCCGCTTCATCCAGCTGTTTTAAGCGCTTTATTGTAAAGAAGACAGCCTCTCTTTTAACTGCGCTTTGCCGGGTAGCTTTTTCATTACGGCTTAGGTAGAAAAAGTAACATAATTTCACGACTGTTTTTTCGTATGGCAAAGCAGAGGTGCCGATGTCCTTATTATGGGTCCGAGTGTAAAGTCTGTTTGACGCAAATTTTGCTAGCAATTAGCCGTTTTATTGCTACAAACCTATAGCTAATACGCCTCTGAACATACAACTATATACCTAAATAGTACATCGTAGTGTATACACAACCTATCGATTATACAGTGTATAATTAGTGCTGTAATTACTCGTTACCTGCCGATCGCATTGGTCACCGCAACTGAAAGGCCTCACCATGGTAATAGGTACGTAACAAGATGGCTATAGCAAGTATGGTTTTCTCCCGTAGCTACATACGTAAACTCACGCATTTTTTCTAAGGCTTAGAAAAAAGGGGTGAGCAGGAATTCAAGAACTTCACGTACGATTTACCCACGCTCCTTTTGATAACTTTTTCTCAAATTTTTAATTCTACACCTAATTATGTAGAAATATATTTTAATAACTTGTCACAAAATCTGGGCACTCATAACAATACTTTAGTATGTTTGTCAAACAAAGTCCATAAAAATAATAAGATAAAAAATCATCTGCTTTTAAGAAAACTTGTTTTTGGTGTAGTCTTAAAAATAAATCAAATTTATTTCAATAGTAGAATAGGCAACACTGATTTAAAAGCTCCCAGATATTGCATGTAAAATAAAAAACTTGACTCTTTTCATTTACAACAGGGCCACTTAAAAAATTACAGCAACGAAAATTACAGCAAAAAAATGTAAAGCTTAAAATTATTTATGAACCTCCAAATTGAACGCAACATAAACTAAAATAAATTCACATTTATCAACAAAAACTATAAATATGGCAATAAAACGGAAAGTGGAAATCTTATCTATAAAAAAAGAAACCCTTTTAACCTCTACATTCATATCAAACGGCCACCTAACCTATTAGATCGGCTGAGAGGGTGCGAGGGAGTGCTACCGTGTGCCTGGCACTGAAAAACGCTAGTAACAGCCTTTTGTTATTTAAAACGAGGAATTAAGAGGTATAAACCAGCAGCGGGATTTAGGAACGCCGTCTCTCGCGCTATAATTGGTACGTTTACCCTACACGCCACTGCGGCGCTTTCTAAAGATGTTTCCAGCTATTTGCACAGTGTTTTGTGGTATTTAATGAAAATTAAGCACAAGCGACCTTAAATTCTAATGAGTAGGGTCGAAAATACGTATCGGAGTTCATCTCAAGTTACACACGGTAAAGTACGGCGTGAGATAAAATTAAAACGTGTCTCACTGTAATAATACGTTTTCTCTTATACATAATTCTTTGCCAACGTAATAACATATTTAACTTTAAGTACAGTAAGTTTAATATCTTACAAAACATTATTTAACTTGTAGTAGTATGCGAACGTAAGTAATTTAGATTCTAAGGAGCTTATGTATTTAAGTTTCTTCACGCGATGTCTTGAAGACTTCATTTTACAGGCAGTTTGACAATAATTTGTTGTTTAGACTCACTGGCGCATTATATTTAGGTAATGACTGCGGTGTAGGATCCTATACCTACAAGCGCGTGGGTTCCAAAGGTCTGTAAGTTAAAGCGCTAAGCTACTAAACAACAATATATCGTAACAAATCACGATCCAACATCTTTTACACGCTTTCCCCAACGTTGGACCCAACGCTACTCGTCCAACGTGTGATTCGAGAAAATACCATTGGCCAACGTTATGGGTGGGTTATTGTCTCTAAGTTGAGACCAATGTGTGGAGTTGGTAATAGAGTTTAAGGAGAAAATTATTAGTAAAATTCACGTACAGCAGGCCACACCTCAGTGGTAACACCAGTACCTATAAGCTGGCCTCATCATCATCATCATTTCAGCTGAAAGACGTCTACTAATGGACCTAGGCCTCCCCCCAACACACCCACTTCGACCGTACCCACACTGTATGTCACATAGACATTACTGATATTTATTCTGGCCTATCATGAACTAAGTATCTGCTAAGCTTTTTCCCAACCTATGTTGAGGTCGGCTTCCAGTCGTACCGGATGCAGCTGGATACTAATATTTTACATGGAGCGACTGCCTATCTGTCCTCCACATAGTTATTATGTATTTAATACTTCAAGCACAAAAATGTACAGAGGCAGACTTAATGCCATAGGCTTTTTTATAGGTAACATGATACCCCTTGGCGAGACTTTCCTAACAAAACATTTTAATAAGTAAGTAAAAGTATTTCGTAGACGATCCCAAAAACTACCCTTCACTACTACTACACTTCGCAACTCACCAAATTGATGAAAATAGCATTTTCCATAATCAGCACACAACCAAGTACTTATATCATTTAAACTTAAATTACTGCATACTTAACACTGTAAGGACACAGTGTGCAGCCGTGCACCGTCACTGAAACGCTTACCAAACATGCTCGCTTTCGTGATTCGTTCGCCTCATGAATATATTTACTTACTAGTAAAGACGTATTATTTTAACGACACGCTGAAAGCGTCATTACTCAGCTCTATTACATTACTCGCTTGTAATTGAAAAAATATGGGCCAATTTAAAAAACCATTAATAAAGGGAAATTATTATAATTATTGCGGTACTTTGAGAAATAGAATAGGAAGGAAGTACTTATGCACATTTTATGGCGCTTAAAACCAAGCTACTGTTGCCCGTGACTTAGCACAACTCAGAGGGCCTTGACCACAAAAGGTCGAGGCTTTTCGAATTGTTAAGGAAAATACTTAACAGTTGCTACTTAATAAGGCGAACATTCTGAAGAAAATGTTCGTAAAAGAAAACGGCAAACTTTTCACTTTTACATTAGACAGTGACTTTACAAGAAACGCCATCGTTTATTCCACGCAAACACACTTTTGAACCATTAATGAAAAGTAGATATTGACAGCTTTCGCCATTTATCTTTCCACGTCCCCTAATTTAACTTGTTCCCTCCATGTGGTACGGCAAGTCATCGCCTGATACACATCTTGAATTGACATGTTAATATCTCAGTTTTAGATAAATCGATTTACTTATAAAATGATATCATCATAAATTGCCCTAAATCAATCAGGGTGAAGGGCTTTGAAGTGAAAATAGGAATCAATACTGATAATGTTCCTGTTCCTTATAAGTACTGATTTAATTTAATGAAGGGTAATTTATTTAAACAGCGTACCTGCCACGTTAATTCTATATATGGGGTGAGCAATCACCCATGAAGCACCTATAGGTACTAAGGACGATATAGAAGGTTATAATAAAAGGGAGAAACGTTTTGGCTCCACTAGAAACCAAATATTAATTTCGCTTAACAAGAATTCAACAACATTCAACGCTGATGTGTGTTATCCACGTCCGCTGCACGCGACTGTCGACAATCGAATGTGCATATCAATGCGAAGACAGATGCGTGCGGTCTAGGGTGCGGCCGGGGGAGGGGAGGCATTCGGCGTTTGAATAAATTCCGCGGGAAATCGCAACGAGTAGGCTTGCACATTTCCATGTCAAACGTACGCCGCCGCAGCGATGTGGGGCGAAACTTGTGAATTTTTAACAACGCATAGTTGTTCACTCCTGTCGATTCAGAATAGAATTTGATTTCCAACATTCACCCAAACTTTATACACCTACAAAAGGTTTTCACCCCACAGTTTGAGAGATGATGAAATGGGATTATAAACGCAATTTAGCTATCCCATTGATTAGCGAAACTCGTAAATTACGAAAGAAATACGCGTCGATGATGGTTTGAGGCCTCATTTTTATGCTATTTAAAATGGGAGGAATACGGAAGCAGCTTATCTCAGTATTAATTCAGGAATTCTGCCATAATTACTTGTTCAAAGGTAACGCTGAAGACGAATTTCGTCCGGGCGGTCAGGGTGAACATTTTACGGGTCTCGACATTTTCTTATTGGAAAACGAACTGTCTGTGGTTTTTTATAAGGTTGAGTATTCGCCGTTTCGTGCTCTTGGTGGGTAGAGGATAAGCCGATTTCAAAAGGAACACGTGATCAGACGCTGATTACGTCGAAACTCCCCCTCATCGGTGTGCCGTCATATTCTAATATTGTGAATAAGGGGATATTCCGCTAGATTAAATAACTTCACCTTTGCTAAATCTTTTTCATTCGGTTTAAATACCTTCACGCGAATATTCCCTGGGGTTCTAAGCCGTCAATCATGGATCGTATTTTTTAATAAATTCCTGGGCGACCGAGCTCTACTGGGATGAAAATAGAGAAAACAAATTTTCTGAGATATGAGAGCTAACTAGATTTATTTTTCGCCCCCGTAAACCCATTTATTTCAACTTTCAACGAAATCGTTAGAGCCGTTTTCTAGAACATGATTACAAATATTTCTCATTGAATAGTGTAGAACGTAGGGCTTCCTATACGAGAGTAATAATTCTCAGGCAAATATAAAAACATACTGTAGCTTCAAAATTAATGATAATAAACGTGTGAATAACGAGTTGATTGGCTGAATACAAATATCCATATTTCGGCGCCCGATCAGTATTGAAATTTAAAACGTGCGGATGATTGGTGAAAATGCCATAAAAAATATGCGCGCATTCCATATTGTGGGAAACAAATTTATAGGCATCATTTAATATAATGACGTTTCCCTTGAAGAGTAATACATTTATTTTTATACTAAATTTGCCATTACTTGAATTTACCGTAGGTAAAGCAGTGGCCACGGCTCATTGGTAACGGCCCCGACTTACGAGTTGTAGCTCGTGGGTTCGAACCCAAGCAGGCGGTCTACTTTGTGTCAATAATTTCATCACCACTGCTCTCAAAACGGTGAAGGAAAACATCGTGAAGAAACAGGCATGTTCTAGAACCAAAAATTCGACAACTACCCGTACTGGGCCCGCGTGGTAGATTACAGCCCACTCCCTCTCGAAGAGAGGAGGCCTGTGTTCCAACTGTGGGAACATTACAGGCTGATTCTACTACCGTAGGCAGGAGATTGGTCTTCACGTTTTCTTTGATAGAATGCAATTTTTTATCCAATTTCTCTTAAAAACAAAGTATTATGACCGGTATAAAAGGTCCACCTTCTGCGTTACAAAAAAAGAAAATTAACACTTAAGATAAAAACGGCAACTTGCATAAAATTACAGCTAAAATTCAAATGTTTTCTGCGCAGTTTGTCTGTCTACTTAAACTTTTTAATAACAATTACTAGGCACTAGCGGGTCATAAAAGGTAATTGCTCGATATTGAGCGAGTGCTCGACCCCTGCTCGAGTACGTTGATAACTCCTCATTAAGGCGAAAGGTAAAATATCTAATTTTCCTTACCTCCACTCGTTTGCTACGAAAAATCCAAGAAAAACGTCTTCACAGTTGTGAGGCTGTGGTGCGATTAAAAGAGGTAGCGATATTGCCACGGAAGTTTGCAAAGAGGTAGCGATATTGCCACGGAAGTTTGCAAAGAGGTAGCGATATTGCCACGGAAGTTTGCAAAGAGGTAGCGATATTGCCACGGAAGTTTCCAATGAAGTAACGATATTGCCACGGAAGTTTGCAAAGAGGTAGCGATATTGCCACGGAAGTTTGCGAAGAGGTAACGATATTGCCACGGAAGTTTGCAAAGAGGTAACGATATTGCCACGGAAGTTTGCAAAGAGGTAGCGATATTGCCACGGAAGTTTGCAAAGGCTATCTAAGTGTATTCAATGTTATTACTCAATCTTCTTTGGATTAGGAAACATGGTGTCTAACTAACAAAATATCAAGATTCAATAACATGCTTATGATTTCAAATGGCTTAATTCCTTCAACACTGGCCAAAATAGCATAAAAGAAAACATTACTGTTCAAAAGATGGTGGCTTTTAAGAAAACGTAACATAATCTACAATTTATTCATTCTTAAAAAAAGGACTGCCCTACAAATTCATTCAATAGTCATGACTTCAATAATAAAAACCGAATATGTAAAAACCCACACGCTCCTCAAATCGCTGCAGCTCCTCACTGATGCCACACTCAGAGCCGGCGCGATTAAGTCGTGGAGCCCTCTCCTACCCATATTCAAGGGTCTTAAGATTTGTTAATTACTGGCAACATTAAAATTAACTACCGTTTCCGTTGTAATAAAAATCCTTCTCCACTTTTATATGAAAAGTTTTGGAAAAGATTTCTTTATTACATTTCTATTTTAGTCGTCTATGTAGTCAAAGAACACGTAGGTTATATACCTTGGACTTAAAATAACTTACGCAGGCGTGTTACGCCATTTTGCAGGGTTGTGTTGGGTTCGGTGTTTTTTTTTTACCGATTTCAAAAAGGAGGAGGTTCTAAATACGTTTTTTTTTTGTATGTTTGTTACGCGATTACTCCGCCAATTATGAACTAATGTTGGCAATTATTTTTGTTTGGTAGGTCATATTTCAGAGGTGGTCTCATATAAATTTTATTAACTTTGCTTGCGTAGTTTTTGTGTTAGATTCAATAATACGTTTTTTCCCACTTAGTCTATAAGGATGATGTTATAATAAGTTCCTGTCTCTGCTATTTACATAGCAGGCAGTGGTATTCGAATTTGTGTGGGATAGGTACCACAACTAAAACGAGAAAAAAAAATACTACAAAGTGAAAAATAACTTTAAATTCGGTAGTCGGTGGCCAAAAAAGAAAATTCAAAACCAAAGACACTGACTACCGAAATTAAAAATATGTTTCACTTTATAATGTTTTTTTTTTGTTTATTGTTATTGTAACACTGTTGAATCGGCTTGAGATCATTAATAAACAATCATAAGGTTCAAAAATAATCCAACATTTTCAAAAAGTTATATAGATGGCTTCATACACTGTGATGCCACTCATCGTATTCAACTTTGAGCGATCCAATGTTAAAATAAAAATATCGAATCGCTCCGTCGATATTTCGGTCCGCTACAAATAAGCACAGGTGAAACCAATTCCGCGCGTGATACAAAAACTTCCTCTTTACAGCTGCGCTTGAGAGTAACGTAACCGACATGTTTTTCACGAATTCACACCCTCCTAGATAGACGTTTCACTTAACCCCGACGGCTATCAACAAGCCTAATGTAAAGCCGAGGCCACATCGCGACGTCGACAGAGATAAATGACTCGCCAACTCAACTCACACTTAGCGGCTTGTGGCTGACTTCGTTCTATGTACTTCTACGTACATAAGCAAAGTAATGCATACTTTTGTAAATAGCAAGCGCTTTACTTTAAAATTCAACTTTAACGTGGTTGTTCTGAAACCAGAATAAAGTTGCAAATAACATGGTGAAAAATACCCATTTTGTTTTTTTGTCGTTTTTTTTTATTGTCCTATGTTTGTTTGGCGGCTTATAAATCGAATGTCATCCCATTTGTCAAACGCGAATGAACGCTCTTATAAATTGTGAATATTTACGTGAATTTATGAAAATTGAGTTAGGTTAGCAGGATTATCTACTGAGTGACATGATGCTGATTCCTTAAACCCACGGTTTCCTTGAAGAACGGTGGCCGCCACATGACGACCGTCATGAAAATGATGGCACGGGTGTTTGACTTTACGGTGTCAAAAAGCGCTAGGAAACTCGCTAGGGAAACATCGACTTACTTTCATAAATAACTTTTCAGTGAAACGCAGTTTTAGGAAACCCTTAATCTTATCAGAAATCCTTATTTATCATCTCTTCAATATATAACAAGCAGTTAATTTTATTATAAACGGTGAAATATATTGCATTTCAGTATAAAAAAATCGATCTGAACAAACGCGAACTTAATTAATAAAAGCTGAGCATATTTCCCGGTAGTGATGAAAATATGCATGAATTCAGAAATTATAATGAATAGTCGAAGATTACTTGCTGTTTTATGGAACCTGAGTTCTCAATGATAGCGGAATCGTCTTTTCGCAGAAGTGATAGGTATTTCGATATATTTTATACGGGTTTCATTTTCTTTATAAGAGAAAACGTATTATTAAAACGTACATATAATTTAAAACACACAACAAATTATTCCCTTATTATTTATTATAAATTATTTTCACTGCCTCGTTGGTATGGTTGCAAGCGCTACTGCTAAGCATGAGGTCCTGGGTTCGATCCCCAGGTCGCGCAAAATGTTATTAGGTTATTCTATTAGAAATGTCTCAATAGCAGCCTTTTTTTTTTTTTGGGTGTGGGAAATTATCAAATAACTTCTCCCGCTCTGAGCGGAGCGGAGCGGAGCGGGAGGGCGTGTCAGAGTCTTACTGACTAAAACCCACCCGTGTTCCTTCAGTTGCCTGTACGTTGCCAGGGGCCACGGTATCCCTTTCGGACTTTCCCGCGACCCCAGCAGCTCAACAGCAGTCTGGATGTGTGCCCGGTTGATGGCAATAGACTCGCCCTCTATTAAATGGGACTTAAACATAACTGGCGACATGTGGGTGTAGTATAGGTACAACTCTGCTCTTCCCCTTTAGTGAAATGAGGCGTGATGTTATGTTAAGTTATGTGACAAATTATTCATAAACCCGTAATATTCTAAATAAAGCAAAGTCTGTACCCCGCTAAAGATGTCTGATTGAATTCCTTAGTTCCTGTCATTACTTCCTCCACGAGGATTTCGAGAGGACATACATAAAAAACAGCAGTCTTTCTGTGACAAAAAAAAAACATTTTACCTTTCGGGCATAGTGCCTCCATGGTGCGCAGGGTGTGGAGCAGCTCCAACAGTATCCTAAGCATGATTTCAAGTCGCCTAGACTGTGTTTTCGTGGGTCGCCGTTGTGCCATCTCACATAGGTTGCCACAACGGTGATCCACTACTGTTTGTTGGTTTTTGTGTTCACTAAGTGTCGAAGTCCTTTTTACTAATATAGTTGTAAGTCTTACTAATCATTTTTGAGAGACAACTATTTTTTCGCCACGTCGCCTGCAGTTGTATCTTGCTTTCGGGTATGGAATGGTACCTTTAGGTGTCGAATTATCTTTATTCAAGTACATGATACTTGAATAAAGATAATTCTAATTAAACAAATAGTTGTTCAAACTAACACGATCCGCAACGCTTTCGCTTGTCGCTCCCCGCTCACACTCGCACCCTACCCCCAGCTACAATTAAAATGCAAATACCGCGCCACTTGAGTTGCGCAAATCTTGCAAGTTATAAATTTTTCCAATCTAACTCCGTCCTTTGTTAACTAAGTCTCTTATGAATTCTAATGAAAAAAAGAAAAAATCTGGAATATCGCTAATGGATTATTTCACGTACCTTCTGTATTTTTATCATAATTTGTTGAAAATTTTAGGGGGCTGGTCTGAAATAAAGTGAATTTCAGTTTCATAGATGAAGCTGAACTCAAAATGCGAAACAATTTGTTTGCCTTGAACTGGTTATTACAAAACGACTTGTACGTAGCTTGCTTTCATTGCCATTCAACGTGGCAATGCTGCCAGTCGGCTGGGCACATTTCCGGATGACAGCGATGCGGGCGAATACGTCGACACCTAAAGGTACCATTCCATACCCGACCGCAAGATGCAACTGCAGGCGACGTGTCGCCGCGACACGCCTGGGTTCTATGAATTTCTATGAAATACCTTCCGTAGCTAGCGCCACGTCGTTGGCAGTTACAGGTGAGCGACAGGCGACACGTGCAGCCCGACCGCAGATCAGTAGTGCCGCCAACAGTCGAGCGATAACACTTTTTTCTATCTTCTATCTACCGACTGGAATACGGGCTGCTGCCGCCTGCGGTCGAGTTCGGAATCATGACTGAAGCGACACGACGCCGCGACGTGTCGTCGCGACATGACGCCGCGACACGTCGCGTGCTGTTGCTGCCTGCGGTCGGTTACGGAATGGTACCATAAGTGTCCCTTTATTTTTTTATTTTTTTGTATAGTTAGAAAGTAGTTTAATTTAATTAAATTAAATGAAAATATTTATTTCAGACCAAGCACCCAGTAATTGATACAAGTCCATATTATGTTAGAAGCAGCAATAATACCTACAACATTTAAATTTTCTAAAAGATAAATAAAATAATATTAAAGTTAAGTCTTGTATAAGTATACTTTTTTATCCTTTCTGAAAATAATCTTAAACTCATTAAACAACTACTACAAGACATAATAAAGTACACACTCTAAAATCGATAATCGACAGTCAACGAATAAATTAACATCAATAAAAATCTCGTTAGCAACCCAACGTAGCAAGGTGTGCGGTCAAACAGAGCCTTATTTTTAATTATCATTTAACACGAAGCTTTCTTATAGGTACGTATTTCAAAATCGAGTGTGTGTCACTTAACCCGTTCGCTGCGGACTGTCCCGAGCCACCGCGTTTGGTAACGGCCGGCCATTTATGTCCAGCCCGGTGTGGCAGCCGGCCCCGCGTAACCATATATGGGGCTGAGAGTTGCATTCTGCGCTTGTAACGCGATACAATTGTGGTAGAACTTGGAAATTAATTTACAGCGCTCACTGTCGGGTGCAGCATCCGTATTTGGTGACAGAAAAAAAAAATGTTTAGTACCAGTTCCAGAGGTCGTTGTTGACTAAATTGTTTTACCGCTGCTAGTTTTTCTGTTATTTATGTCTTTGAGATTGACTCAAATGTGCACCTTTCTTATCGTAACAGCCACCATTAACGTTTCACGAGCCACTTCTAAATAAATGTTCGCAGCAATCAAACAGTCGATGGTACCCAAGTAGTCCATATCAAATCGAATCAACGCGATATCTGTTATTACAACCATAAAAGCACTCAAGTGCCGCGGCCGAGATCACTATCTAGCAAAGTAATATCCTTTTCGGTTAAGACCTACTGAACCTCTTCGCAAGAAAACTTCATACGGCAAAAAAGTGATGTGGTCCTGTCAGTTAGTCCGCGGCGACCATAAATCATAGAGGGAGTGACGTTGAGACATATATCTACTTGTTGATCTAACTATTACGACGTTGGAATATGTACAATAATGATATTCAGCTATGTGGATGTGACGAGAGAGAACCATTTCCGTGTACGTCACTCAATGGATGTCTTCGAAAGTTATGAAGATTCCTTGAGAGACTTCAATGTTTAGACTTATCTATTTACCGGCCATGATTTTGTATTTTCATGTCCTCATTTTGCCAAAGTTGTAAATAAAATATTTACTTAAGTAAAAAGTTACCGTGTTCTCATTTGTGTGCCGCGCTATTCGGAAAGTCGCCCAACTTGGGTGTGGTCGGGCACCACATATACTTTATAGCATCGCAATAAAGGAGATAGGAATGATAATTCCTTATACAGACGGTTGTAAACCCAACTTGATAATTGAGACGACTCCCATATTACAGTCATTGCAAGTATAATTTGTTTTCGCAACTTTTTTGTGGTATTTTATTAACAATAAGTCGAATTTGGGCGCATCGTCAAGATCAAGCAAGTGATTTTTGGACACAGGTCATAACTTAAACCCTACTTAAGAAAGATTGTTTATGATTGTTGTACCAGTGTTTCAAAATATCGCCTTATAAGATTAAAACTTTTCACTAATAACATACAATAATTATATGACTTCATTCATTGTTACTTCAAAATCAGAATAGTCCATTTATAAAATATCGAATGGCGACTGAGTACCCTTATCGTATTTCTATATGTTAAATTGACATTATTTCCTGCATTTCATAGTGCCAATAACACTCAACCGGCATTCTTACTGCCAATCAGTGCCAGCCAGGAATAGCCATGCAGATGAACTTTGACATTTTATCAATACGCAACAGACAATTATAATGATACGTAAATTTTACGGTTTCATTGACCGCCCGTGATTTATATCGCTATTTATGCGGTTGCAGAATTTATTATGCTGCGTCATTACATTTATAATAGGTAGCCGATTGAAGAATAATGTTTAAGCACAGTTTGTTAATTAAACTCGTGTTTTATGGCAAAGTAAATTTAATAAACGATTGTTTACTCTATACGCCAGAATATTTAATGAAAAAAAGCGTAATTCCCAGATCGTAAAAGAAATGAAAAGCGAATAATTTCCCTGTGTGAATTAATTACTCAAACGTAAAACAAGCTTCATTAAAAGAATCGAAATTCAACCCTCGTTCGCTAAAACGTCACGAGTCGTTATAATTAAAAAGTAAAAATGACCAATTAACTAAGCGGGCGTATACTGAAAGTCCTATTTTTAGAGAGTCGTGATCTTATCGTGCCGATCGGCTTCCGATCTGTCCGGACACGTGCGACGGATCACGACTGCGACTCACGACGCGCGCTTTGTCGTCAGTTTTTGTCGCAATAGTTATTTATTGGTGTCGTGATCGGTCCGAGCGCGGTCACGCTCGCGTTTGAGGGTTAACTTGCAACGGATTGTTTTGATGTTACTATTCAATAAACTATTTGATTTATGTGTGCTTTATGGCGCGCCATGGTCGTAATCGTGAATTGGTCGTTTAGACCGCGGATAATACAATATAAAGGCGGGCAGACAATGTATGTGTCGCATCTCTATATCTCTCTAATGTTCTGTACACGATGTTACAAAGCTTCTTGAACAAAAAAACTGGCCAAGTTCGTGTCGGACCACGCACAATGAAGGGTTCCGTAGTTGGGATGAATGAATCCCAACAACAAACTTATCATTGTAGTTGAAAAACATGTTGTCCCATACATTCCAAATGCAAATGTAAGTTTGTTCGCACAATATTGAGAGATTTACTGTTATTTTGAGACCATAGACTTCTTATAGGTTTTCCTGTAATCTATGAGTAAAGAACCATTCTCGGTATTTTTTTAAAATTTTTTGGTTCAGTAGTTTCGGAGATAAGGGGGCGAATGATAAATTTTCATCAAATTTCTTAAATATCTTTAAAAGTATTTTGTTTAAAATTATTAAAAAAATATATTTGAAATCCTCGCAAGGGGTTTCATTTGATAAGTCACACGGTTCAGTATGCAAAACGTTTTATTTTTATTTTGTTATTTGCCCCCCAAAAGTATATTCAAAATTCATTTATTTACGTTACACGTCCGTGTTTGGGTCACAGAAATACATATGTGTACCAAATTTCAACTTAATCGGTCCATTAGATTCGGAGCAAATTGGCTGTGACAGACGGACAGACAGACAGACACCTATAAGGGTTCCATTTTTTTCTTTTTGAGATACGGAACCCTAAAAACAGAGGGATAAAGATTATTAGCAAACAGACATTCACACCCCAAACGGGGGAGTGTTTATTACCGTATTTTTAGAGCTCACTTTAAGTATGCACTTTAACCTGCCTTAATTTTTTGCGAAATGGGAATCAAAGAAAAACAGAGTGCATTATACTTTTATTATTTCGCGTTCGTTGTAAAAGAATGGCTCGATGAAATTGTGTTGATATGAAAGTGTGATTATAAAAGAATGCAAAAAATATCAGCGGGGCAAGTTGGTCATAATTTGTGGGGAATATTTTTAGATGCTTACTCAATTAGTGCGTTACGTTCTAGCAGTGTGAAAGGTACCATCGCGGTCCTGCATATCTAACGACTTTAAAAACGAAAACCCCTTCCACACGATGACCACATCTGTTTACCGCCCCTTTTTTTTGTAGGTAAGCGTTACTATAGCGGCCGAGCGCTGCAAGCAGGAATAGTCCTTACGGTGTTCAAATATGCGTGTCCGCAATAGTACCTGTGATTTAAAGCACTGGACTTTTTACTGTTAAAAAAACCAAGCATTTTTATGTAAACTTACTGTTCAATAAAATAAAAGTAAGTCCCAGTAGAGCTTATACGGAAATTCCGTACCTACTACCCGAATAACGAAACTTAAAAATAAACAAAACAACGTCACCAAAAATGGACACTCGAAAAGAAAATGTTCATCCCAAAAATAAATTCGCATTTTGTAATAAAACCGTCAAAATGGATCCATATATTTCGATAACCCCAACCACGTGTTCACAATACGCCGGGGACGTGGTGATGCGCAGAAAACTTAAAACGTTTTCATAATAATATGGTTTTGTTAGGAATTTTCACTCACCCCCGGTATCGAAAAGATGCGAGTTCATCGGGCATACACAATGAAATAATAAACACTACGCACCCCACATCTGTTTTTGGCACATAAGTTATTTTTACACGAACGTTCGTTTGTGGAAATCGACGGTCGCAAGTGCCTCCGCGACTTTTTGTTGTTGGCATAAAAATGTTCTTGTTTCTTTCTTTATACCGATCTTTTTGGCAGGATTAAACATACGGTAGAATGGTAGTTTTTTTTTTTCTTCAATTTACAAAAACACCATCATCTTTAACACACATAAAATAACAATCGATCGCAGTCCCTTTCATTTTGACAGTTCAAACACGTTTATTACGTTGTAGAGGAAATTTCTTCAAAACCAACGTTGTTACGCAATTCGGGAGCTGTTTGTTTTAGGCGAAAAGGCTAGGAATACACTGAATGAGGCGCAATAGAAGTTTTATTGTTACAACGCTTATGGGCGTTTAGTGTCCCTCAAAGTGTTAAAATCAAAATTTACCTAGTTGCAAGTCCTACCTACATAAATCATACTACCTAAATTGACTGTATAACAAATGGGATATCTGAAAAAAATTATCATCAGCGCATAAAGTTAATCTATGTAAACAGCCAACACAAACACTACCAACAAAGTAAACGTACAAAAAACGTAAACATAATTATGTTTTATTATACGCCTAGTTGTGTCCCGCGGTTTCACCCTCCTCGCTCGGCTCCTAAGGGTCGTAGCGCAATGTTAAATAGACTATAACCTTCCTCAAGAATTGGGGTACCAAATGCAAAAAGATTTTTTTAAATCCGACTGCAGAGTATCCAGTCTAAACAAAAAAATAAACTTTACATTTTTATTTTATTAGTATCAAAAATCAATCTGACTAGCCTTTTCCCAACTATGTTGGGGTCGGCTTACAGTCTAACCGGATGCACCTGACTACCAGTAATTTACATGGAGCGACTGCCTATCTGACCTCCACAACCCAGTAACTGGGTAATACGATACCCCTTGGTAAGACTGGTGTCAGACTTTCGACCTTCTGACGACTCTTAACGACTGTCAAATATCCACGAATGACAGCCGGGACCCACGGCTTAAAGTGCTTTCCGAGGCACGGAGGAGTCTCGGTATGTAAAGATGGTCACCCATCCACGGACCAACCTCGGCAAGCTAGCTTAACCTGATGGATCGACCCATGCGGCTGTTATTACTTAGCCGCGAGCTCCTATTAGTATAGATAGATAGATACCAAAATAATGGCTTTGACATGGCAACAAAATATTTATTGAAACAAAGAATTCGTTGCCACTAAGTTATTCATGTCATGCGTGTTTTAACTAAAACATATAAATGTAAGAATTGATTGTAATCACACTGACATATACTTAAATGATAGGCTTTTTATAACACATTGTTTTTACTAACGATGTACAAAACTGTTCGATATTTTATTCACTCTAATTGGAATGAAATATTGTTTTATTCTATGTACATTTTATCTAGATTATTCGTTCATTATTTTGTTATATTTTAAAACACCATACAAGCAGCGGGTTAATTGCGTAACATACTAACAGTAGCAATGGCTTCCATTTTGACAGTTCAACAACATTCATTGCGTTATTTACGTTGTAGTGAAGACAAATTTTAGAAGACATATGAAGCAATGGATTAACAATATTCTTCAAAAAACTATTCAGATTGTGATTGAAAGCGTGTTACGCAATTCGGGTGATGATTTATTACATTTCAAAAACACAAAACAACAGTTTTGTTTAATTTCTATAATAAGTTTGCGCATTCTTTAAACAACGGAACCAATGTGCCATGAGAACAACACTAGGCACTGTCGCGCACAATCTAATTACTACATTATTTATTCAACCGTGAAATAATTAAAGCAATTATTGCTCATGGCGAACTTAAATCGTAATAATAGACGTGTAATGAACGAATTTAAATTTTAAACACAATCAAAGTTAAATTGTTTCATCCGACGCAACGCATCGTATTACCGTAGGTACGTCAATTTATTAAAAACGCTGTAAATTTCGCAAGGTAAAAGTATATTCAAAGAATAAAAGACATAAAAACGAGCTCGCAGACTATAAAAAGCGATAAATTATCTAGAAATGCGAGTCTAAAACGTTTTGAATTAATATCGTGTATTGTCGATTGTACGTATATGAACGTGGCTGGGAGGTGCTAAATGGTACAAAATGTTAGTCGCTCAGACAGAGGCCGGGCAATTAACACGTGCCCACCATAAACCGGTTGCCATGACAACGTGCGCTTTCGGCACACAACGTTAAACAAACTAATTGGCTGGCGCTTTTGTCAGCGGCTGTACCATAGTTGTGTGAATGTAAAATGATGAATGGATAATAGTAGCCATATTGATGAATGAATATTTTATAGGAGGTCGGTACTTAAACGCCTCTTTTTATTAAACAGGTTTGTGCGTTACTTGGGTATCGGAAATCCCTTTCATGTTTCAGCCCTTCAATTCAGTGTAAATGTTGTATTTTTCTATCATTGTTACTCATTTGTGAAGAGGAAAACGCTTTTGTAACTAACATTAGACACTTTTACTACTTTAAAAACTGACGACACTAAACATTACCCTCTATTTGTTCCAGGAATGCTGAGGTCCACATTCGACCGACCAGACCACGAACGTAAGTAAAAAAAAACAACCCCCATTGTAGTCTTCCATTACGGCAACAATTCACAGACCAATGTATGAAAGATTTGAAAACAAAAAAACAAAAAAAAATGGTGGAAAAATTCGCACACAAAAGGCTGCCGACTGACGTAATAGCTATCAATTTTTTTCCATTCCGTGGACGCGGTATTGAGCAGATCAGTCACTTTTACACGGTAGCCCACCTGTCATAACCATTTGTTCCATTGAACTGTTCCCGAACTAGTCTGACGAGGATTAAGTTGCGAAAGAATTGAAATAACACGATATAGACGGGGCTTTTTCTTTGTGAAATGGTGGAAACGTGTGGAAAAGTTGTTTTGAATTGATTTCTGATTTGCGTATGAATTTACCAAACTACTTTCTTTATCGTGCCCGCAGACTTTTTAGAACTTTATTGGGCATATTTGGGTTGACTTTTATTCTAAGCACAGAGGCTGAAAATCTGTATTTTAGACGGCATTCATCTGACTTTTGCGACCCAATTACTGGGCAATTTCGATATAGGCAGGACCGGTTGACAAACTTTCAGGGACATAACACGGGACCGACGGTTTTACGTGTTCCCTAATGGCCGATTCCTATAATTTACTAACTGTTATTGGTTATAATTAAGACTCTTGTCTTTACCAATATTGAAGCAAAGACCTCATAGCTTTGCACGGAAGTAGCTATCACAGGTAAAATTAGCTTACGAATCTATTGATATCCCCAGTTTGGCAATAAAACAAGCTATACCATTCATAAGAAAAACGATTCGTTTTGTTTATAGAAACCGAGAATAAATCACATTGACACAAGATAACCTTTCACATAACGATGGATAAATCGAAGCACATACACAGTTTACACAGTTCCATAATTGTATTCAAGCAAAAGATATAATCTTCGTTTACAACCCGCAAACAAAGCTTTCGTTTACCGTCAACAAAACACGTTACTTCCGATAAGATAACAACTCATCCGTCAATGTCATAATTTTCGATCGCTTTTATAGACCAACATCTTTGTAAATGTAATGGTGACGCTGCAGGTCAAGAGAAGATGTCAGAAAGATGTCAAACCCAGTACATTTCACGTTAGTTCCCTATTTCGCCACGCGCATTAATAAGTTTGTCGGTGTATAGGCGAGAACCGATGGTAGGGGAGGGAGATAAATAATCGCACGGTTCACTACCAAACACAGAGTCGCTATTCGTCGCATAAATCAACGAATTTACAAGTTTCCTGCTATTTGGGGAGAAATATTGTTTTGTTGATAATATACTTAAATAACTAGTGGACAGTGGAGAGCTTTATATTGTGTTTGCAGATTTTTTATAATAGTGGACGAAACGTAACTAGCAACCTCTATTTCATAATACATATAATTTCTTGAGATTATGTGACCTCAGCAGCAGTGGTGGCCCTGTGGTAACGACCACGAGTTAAAGGTCGTAGATTCGAACCCAGGCAGGCGCTTTTCTTTGTATAAATTATTTCATCACCACTGCTCTTAAAACGTTGAAGGAAAACATCGTGAGGAAACCGGCATGTCCTAGAATCAAAAATTCGAAGACATGTGACATCTACCAACCCGCACTTGGCTCGCGAGCAGATTACAGCCCACCCCCTCTCACAGAGAGGAAGCCTGTGTGCAGTGGGAACATTATTATAGGCTGATTGTGTAAAGAACATGACTGCTACAGAATAATTTTCTCACTACAGTTCGTAGCTATAACGCGACGGTACGACGCTACGATACTGTTAGAGCAATTTCCATGAAGTTTTCAAAGAAATTGTTCTACTAGAGTCGTTACGTACCAACGTAAAATTATAATATATCTACATACATACAACCACGCGTTATCGTCCACAATACTGCAGTGAATATTTATTTAAAACTCTACGTCTAGCCACGAGTATGTACTAATTTATTCATCTCTACAACTAGGCAGGCTTCTTTAGCAAAAACTTATACTTTGCACACAACTTTGCCGTAGCGGCTACTTTTTACAAACTTTACGCTCATGCATTCGCAGCCTTATCGTGGAAGTATTAAAGTTCACTTTTGTGTGTTTCATGTGCATCTGAAAGTTTGAGGGCCAGTAATTATGTCAGAATGATTGATATTTTCAAGAATGGCGAGTTGAAACTTTATATAGCTATTTTTATTTTTGCTTATAATTCATGCATGTGTAAACAGCGAGTTACTGGACTAATCGTAGTTTGTACAGAGCTGTAGATTTTAGACTAGATGAGAACATCGAATTGCCAGGGCACACTCGTCATCTTCTTCTTTTCGTGTGGTTAGTGACTAACCTGGTGTCAGAGTTTTTATGCCGCCCATGATCCTCTGACTTGGCTTCACATGCCGTCGAGAAATATCTCTCAAGCCGATTTCCTCACGATGTTTTCCTTCACCGTTTTTGAAGCAAGTGATAATTATACAATATGCACATGAATCCGAAAGGTAGAAGGGTTAGGTTCGAAGTCGAGACCTATGACTTGGCAGTCCAACGGTCACACCACTAGGCTATCACTGTTGTCAGCTCTTGAAATGTACAGTAAAGAAATATTTGTGTCAAATCAGTACAATAATGGACATTTCTATGCCTTTGGAATAAATCATGAGTGAATCATTCTTCTCTCTCAAATTGTCTTGATCTTTTTGAAGAACATTCAATGTCACTTAGTTTAGACTTCCAAAATGGATATAAGGTAGTTGTATGTAGATACCGACGAGTAGGAATCTTAAATTACTCTACAAAGTGACTCATCACAGACACACAATCATAACCACAAACTTGAAGTTACATACATAATGTATTATAATTATTCTGGTATATAATTATATTTTCGTGATAGGTTACCCAACGTTCTTCATTCTTTTGATATAATCGCTTTCATAATAATTGTTAAGAAATTCTTTTAACTTGGATGAACCATCGGATGCCCTTTCCATAGATTCGTAATTAAAATATGCTTGTACTTTATTTAATTAACGAGATTTAAGTTTCAAAACGCTTAGATCTTTTTAGTTTCAATCTTATTTATCTTATTAATAACGTTTGTATTGTAAATATCAAAAGCTAATTAGGTATGACCGACAAAGTAACTTTTTACCTAAAGTAAAATTCAAGTTAAAGGCTAATTAAAATACTGCTTTCAGTCTCACTAGCATACTGACATATTATATAAACATGGAGCATTTTTTTTTAAATAATTTAAAGTTATTTTATTATTTTAAAATCGATCCTAAAGCGCTTTAGCACAACACAATAAACCAGCCGCTGAAAGCGAGTCTTTTCATTAAAATACTTGCTCTATAGGTGAATTATCAAACCCCTGCACAAGTTGAAAACTGGTGCGAACTCCAGACGCTAAACACGGAACTTTAGGTTGAAAATCACTAACTTGCTATCTAACGGGTAAACAATCGCTTCGAACGTAATTTGCCGGTTATAGTGTAATGAGCGTGCAGTTAGAAGGATTCTTGTCGAGTTCTACCCTGTGTGTTTGCTGTTTTCCATTTAGTGGTACTGTGTCTCTGTGTGTCTCGATTAAACTGGGTTAGCTTGTTTGCAAAGCTGTCGTTGACGAATACGTGCAAGCGTTTATTCATAAGCCGTTTTGTTATATATTCAGTTTAGTTAAACTAAGCTGATGTAGACATATTTATTTCAAGCCATTTTCCTCTTGCAGCATAAATATCTTCTTCTGTTTTCATATTTTAGTTTTCTTCGTGATGTACTGATTGCTCATTTCTTATCAAAAATGAATATAACCGTCGGTTCATAAATAAAGAACACAGCAAATCTTCTAAATACAATTATAATGGCTCTTTGTTCTCCAAACACTGAATGAATAAGCGAAATTCGGATACACATACCATTTACTCCTTATTCAAGTTACAAGCGAGTTCTATATTCGTGTGAGGACTTAGGACCCACGTCCAAAGCCAATGTGTCGGGTTAAAATGTGCAACGAACAGCGCCATGTTGTGTGCGCAACGTTGCGAGCGTTGTACCAAGTTGTTTACTTAATCGTGTTGCAGAGATAGGTGACTGTGACAGTCGGGTTTGTATGAAAATTTACTGCGAAAATAGGTTCCCTAAGGGTTTGGGATGCCATGTCATTCTGGGTCATGCTTGCTTTCTGTCCCTCGTTTTTTCTTGCTGTTGTGGATGAGGTTTGCAGTGATATAGGTAAGTAGGCACACGTAGGTATATGTATGTTGTTGTTTGTTAGTTTCATTGCCAAAGTATAAATGGCGATGCCTAGGAATGCATACCCATACAGATACAGAAACATTTTAAACAAACAATAAATTTCTTCTTTTCTTCTCTTTTCTTTGCTTTCTTTTTTTCTTTCTTTCTTATAATGTCAACTATCTAGGTAGTGCAAAAATACCAAGCAACAGAAAAAGTTAAGGTTTTGTAGACACCGTAATACCACAGCCTTAGAAGAATAACATCAAAAGAAACAGTATCTTTTAAAACAAAAAAAAACTATGAAAAAGAACACTTTTATTTCTAAAGCAATTATTCTCGAAAGACACCCGTAGCTACGATTTATACAGAAATTAAATACCCTTTTCATTTGTAGGCGTAAACAGGAAATTTGTACGCGTTCCCTGTAATATTACAGACATTATCCTGTAGAACACGGGTAATTAGAATGATTCCACCTGATCCTTACGGAAACCTTTTCATATACGTCTATACTTTAATAAAAGCATTCACATATACGTGTATGTATGTGGGTACAGAGATATCTTACGGTAAGGGAGGTTTGAGGATGGTATATGGCTTTTTCTTATGTCTGAAAAAATATGATTACGAAAATTTCGTCTTTAATAAATAGAACCAAAATATCCATGATGAATTTCGAAAGAATTTTGTTAACCAATTGTATAGCCACATAAATACCAGGAATTTCATAAACTCCGGAGATTAATATAAAGCGCTGTCCTGTCTAATATCTTATTAAAACAGCCTTTAAACGAACCTTCTTGTAACTTCCCCAATTTGCTTGAAATATTCACATCTTTGAAAGTAATGACAGCTTTGACTCAAAGATTAACAGGCCCGTGATCCGTCTAAATAACGTTCTGTATAGATGAATCTTAATAATTTTTTCTTTGTAAAATTTCTCATTTCCCGTGTATAAGTAAATCATTTCCCAGCGTTGCCCGCTGCGGATGCTTCCCAGTCGATTTTACGACACTTTTTTATGTCCCAGTTTTACTCGTCAAAAGTTCCGAGATGATTAGATTGGATTCCCCTGTTATCTTCAACATCTTTCGACTCAGGTGATATAAAAGCAGGGTATTAAGAAAAACGTTGAGCGTTAACAAAAGTACCAAAAAGTTTTATTAAGGTTTTTAATTGAATTAGTGTCGCTTGCTGATTTGGATACTACGGCGAAGGCTTTACGTTTACTAGTCTACTTAAGCGTTTTTTCATGAAACTACCTTATTTTTTTCTGAAAGTATGCTTAATTTTATTAAAAGCTACCGTAGAAGTAGCCACCTGAAAAGTTTAAAGTAAAATAAAGTTATTCCTTTTCTTTTTCACCGACAAGGATTTAAAATATTTATTTCCATAGCATTATAAAATGAGACTAATAAATAATGCCTTTTATCATTAAAACTAATCACTTCTTCCAATCTACCTCACTCTATATAAATTACATTTCAAACTATCTCACAAACAACAGACCCGAATGAAATTGTTCTCGATATTCACCGACGAGTAGAGTATATACCGGAGACGTCGGCAATGTTTATCTAAGATTAATGGTATCAATATTATAAGTAAATATGCACCATTGTTCAGTTTGTGTTGCTCTACTAATATTAGAAGCACTTTAGGCATTATCTACTTGGATTTCGGTATTCATATCAGTTTTGTGAAGATTTACTACTTAATATTATAAATGTGAAAGTTTGTATGTTTGTGTGTTTGGATGTTTGTTACTCAATCATGCAAAAACGGCTGATCGGATTTTTGGCACACAAATAGTTTATAACACGGATAACGACTTTTTATCCCAGTAGTATATTCCCGTGGGATAATTGTCGACATCCACCTGGCCAAAGCCGCGGGCGAAAGCTATTTGCTAATATAAATTCAGTATGTTTTCATTGATTAGTTAAATAGATAGTTAGGGAATTAATTAACTGCTTTTAATAATGATTGAAGTGTCCTGACGTCATTAATTTATTTATTTACATTTCGGAACAAAAACTTTAAGACGGCCTCGTTGGTCTAGTGGTCGCAAGTTCTACTGCTGAGCATGAGGACCTGGATTTGATTTCCAGGTCGGGCAGTGTTATTGGGTTTTTCCGTCTCGAATTTCTCAGTAGCAGCCCCCGGGTCTGGATTTGTGCTTGGTTGATGGCAACAGGCTCACCCCCTATTACATGGGACTTAAACATAACTGGCGAAATGTGGGTGTGCTAACCCATTAGGGTATACAGGCGTAATGTTATTTAATTAACTGAAAATGAACGAATTAATTCATTCATTTTGAGTACTTGATAAAAGGTATTAGGTTGTGGATCTACACCGCCACATGCGAACTACGCATCACACTGACGTCACCCGAAATCCTGCATCGCGCAAGCAGAGTTTACCGCACGATCACCATATATATAAATTCCCGATATCAATCGTCGGGCAGTTACCCACCAGACACGACACCCGTCCGGTCGGAGAACCCTCCCTTTTCTATGGAGGATGAGTGAACTTTACATCCTGCCATGCTATTCTGTAAACATCTCACCGTCAAAACTTGGGTGAAGTGAGCTGTCAATAGTGTCAATCCCTGTGGAATGACAGCTCACTCCACGCTCACTTCACCTAAGTTTTCACGGTGAGATGGTCACAGAATAGCACTGCTGATCCTCATGCTTCTAAAAGGTTAAAAGTAAAATAAATTGCAGTTGGTAGTGACTCACCGTCAAGTAGGTAATATGACAAAGTCAAAGTCAAATCATTTATTTCAAATAGGCCCTTGTAAGGCACTTTTGAACGTCAAAGTTTACAAAAAATTGAACTAACTAACTGATACTTGACGCACGGGAGTTTCCACAGCTGGACGTTTTCGTTGAAAATCTACATAATAAAGCATAATTACATTGCCTCCCATAGAAGCAGGTCCCATCATTAACCATCTCACCCTACCCGATACACCTGAAATCTAACAATAACAATACAAAAACTCATTGTGAGAACGCTCTAAAAAATACTTTTACAAATGAAAAAGAGCACTCAAACACAAACGACTACCTGAATCACTTCCGTTTAACGAAGGACACTGTCGTTAAGTACTGAAGAGTCGCGATTTAACGGAAAAACTCCGTTATCTTAGTAACGATCCGGCGTTATATCACGAAAGCGGCACAGGAGTGAATTTGCATTATTTTTTATCGTTTTAAACTGGTGATACTTGACGTCACGGAATTTCCTTTTGTTGTACGTGACAATGTTCTAGGTAGTCTTCGTTCCATAGTGACGGTGTTTTGAACCCATTTTTTTTATGTGCGGATGAAAAATTACTTTGTTATTGTCCCCGGGAGGCACCGCGTTTTTTGTTATTAAATTTTAGCTAAATCAGCGTTCGGTTTGAAAGGCGTTGTAAGGGTGTGAGTTTGTTTAAATAAACTTATGTTTGCTATTATAACAACGTCAGAGAAAAGTTGTATTTTTTACTTGCCTACAACTCATTCGATACTGTTATTCACTCAATATTTACATTTCGCAAATTAATTGTTAAATCTATATTCAAACAGCGTTACATGAATCCTTAATCGTTCAAATGAATACATGATACATGCAATTACAATGAAATTACATAGGTACCTACCATAAAATGATGAAGCCAAAAAGTTAAAAAGTCTATTAATTTTCAAAGCAAAAAAATCTCAGCCCGAAACTTCTTAAAAGTCTTCCAATTAAGATAAAGCTCCGTTCAGTTATCTCACCTACTTAAATTTTAAGATTATTATTATACCTTTCGTATGCAAATCGCCATCCACCATCATTGTTTGACGAGCCTTGAGATTACTAACATTTGGTCCGTTTCGACTGTCCCTAGGTGTTCGACGTGGTTCGTGATTTCTTACCACACCTTTTGATAGTTATTAAGTGTTAGTACATTATAAATCATTCAATGACATACTGCTATTTAGTAGAATTTAGAATCGAGCTTCGAAAGAGGATAACAGTCGATAAAACAGTAAAGTATGCAGGTAAAAAATACTACTTTTCACTACGCTATACCTATACTAATAACTATGTATTTTAACCTTATGCACATACTCAGCCGTGCTATTCTGTAAACATCTCACCGTGAAAACTTGGGTGAAGTGAGCTGTCAATAGTGTCAATCCCTGTGGAATTACAGCTCACTCCACGCTCACTTCACCTAAGTTTTCACGGTGAGATGGTTACAGAATAGCACTGCAGATGTCAAAGACTCTACTGAGCACAAAAACATAGTTGGTAAAAAAAAACTTACCTGCACTTATCTCTTTTGTCGACTGTACGTAAGTAATTAGTACCAGGAAAGTTCCGCAACACATGCCAACACATATTGGTCAAATAACAGTGCCATCACACACCAAAACAATATTTGATTTTCAACTTAATTAAATCGCTAAATTCAATACTCCTATATCTAAAACAAGCTAAAATTTAATTAGTAGCGATACGCATATACAATACAATATTCATCTAGTTTTCAACAGTATTGGTGAAACTGAAACTGAATGTGGTGATGGACAAAATGGTAAACAAAAATAATCCTTTTACTATCCCAACGAATGTAGTTTTCTATGGAACTTCGAAATATCGCCTACGACTTCGCCCACGTGCACTACCTTTAGGATTATAAAACTATTACGAGCTTTTTATCATATATTCCAGGGCTTATAGGCTACCCACACGTACCGCGATATGGTCCAAATCATTTCGGCCGATTCAATGTCATTAACTAACAAATATTTATCGCATATAAAATATTAGTCTGAATAGTACTGTTTTTTAAAAAGCCAGTCATAAAAAGCGACTTTGTTTTATTATATACATGGCTTAGACTACCTACATACTGCATTCGGACCAAAAATAATTTCGACTGATTCGACGTCAATGACAAACGTTTGACGCATGTAAAATATTATTCTGAATTAATGTTTTAAAAATTTGAGTAGATACTCTATACATCGCTCGCCCAAAACGTGAGAGTTGAGAGTACGAACAATACAGTATTGTGCAGAACAATTCTAACCCCTTTAAATTATAAACATAAATTGTGCTGTATCACTATTGGCTCAGATCGTTGCCCGCAGACGGCGAGTAATCAGTTCGAGTCCCAGTGGGTAACATTCATCGACGGCTTCGTATGAACATTAAAGTAACAAACTATAGGGGAGGTGAAGTGTAGATGCGATTTAATAGATCGACTTGAGTCTATTTCGATCTGCAGTGACAATGTTGTAATGAGGACTTAGGGCCGATTTTTCAATCCTCAGTTAAATCGTTGAATAGTTATCTAGCGTATAAAATTATCTGGCTGTTTATCAGGCGAATAAATATTTTCCATTTTTCAATCGTATAATAACTGAAGAATAGTTATCCGTGGTCTTTGTTAACGAACTTCACACTATGATGTGCAAGCGAGATCCACAGATGGTCAGCAATAATGGCGGCCTTTTTTTGTTTTTTTGTTTTTTTGGCTATCTGGATAGAAGTGGGTATGTGTTTAGTTAAAAGGATCAGTTACAAACAAATGTTCTGTGTGTTAACGGTGTTATCGACTTGATACTAAAAGTTGAGCGTAGTGGTTTTAAATTGTTAAAATAATGTCGCCCCGAAAATGTAAGTAAAGTGATATTTAAAGATATTGAAAAAAAAACTATCGTCAATTGAATCAAAATCATCAATTTTTTCATCAACACAAGAGCATGAAAACACGCAGAGTTAAAGCACATTAAAATCCCAAACAAAACAAATGTCAAAACATTATTTATTCCCTAGAATAACGTACTTAACAGAGGCTTGAAGGGACAGTTAACTTTATTCCTCAGTTATGGGCTTTAACCGTCCGATACTGACTATCTGACTGTTGAAAAATCCAGAATCACGCTATCTATGGAATAAACGCTATTCGATTCTTTATCTGAGGGTTGAACAATCGGCCCTTAGTCAAAGGATAAACAATATCTGGCAGATTATAAACTTTCTCTAACGCTTGTAGACATCTAAACACACATTATTGTGAAAAAAATATTTTCACTTTTTTATTTTGTTTTTGTATTTTGTGTTTCACGAACTGTGCCCAAATAATTTCTTTCTTTCTTTTCTTTTTCTTTATAAAGAGAAAAGATTTTTTTTTGTATCATTGTTTTTTATATATATTTTTGTGTTTGTTTGTTTGTAATGAATAAACTGAAAAACTACCGGACCGAATTTAAAAAATTGTTCACCATTAGAATGCTTCATTATCACTTAGTAACATGGGTTGTATTTTATCGACTTCCACGCAAAGGAAGTCGCTAGACGGACAGAAGCTAGTTTTCAGATAACAATAAAGTGACAATAAACAGACTCGATCGCGCGTTGGTCGAAAGGTTATGGAGCCATGCTGTGTTTCGCGACTGTACTGCTACTACACTACTCCCATATAAAGGCAAAGACACGACTAAAACAAAATAGAATGGCGTTTGTCCTACGATAAAACGTAAGTAAAAAATATCGCGAGTGAATTCCTGGTAAAATTCAATATCGACGGCGAAGTGGCAATGTTTCGAATTTAAAGTTCAAATTCGCTTGTTCTAGTAAAATCTCTTAGTCACATTTTTAATTGCAAGTATTGCAACAGCCTAAATCAAAATGTAGAAATACCTTCTAACTAATCCACCCAGTCTATCTATGGTATTACCTCCTGACTTCCATGAGTCACGTGTTGACTTCGACAGTTAGAAGTTATTGGCACTTCGATTAATCAATTTGACTTGTCCAAAAAAAATTTTTTTTTTTTCACTTGTGTATATTGTTGTCTTCGGCAGTAAGAATTCCTTGTCACTTCACCGTCGATATGTTATGACATATCGACAGCAAAGTGACAAGAAATTCAAATTTCACACTACGTAGAATGCTAAATAATAACAGCCGCACGGGAAGATAAATTAGGTTAAGCTACGCTCGCCGCGTTTGGTCGGTGGATGGGTGACCATCTTTACATACAAAGACCCCTCCGTGCCTCGGAAAGCACCTTAAGCGGTTGGTCCCGGCTGTCATTTGTAGGAATTTGACAGTTGTTACGGGTAGTAAGAAGCCAGAAAGTCTGTATACCGGTATTCAACTGCATCTTGTTAGACTGAAAGCCGATCCCAACATAGTTGGGAAAAGGCTTGACAGATGATGATAACACTACGTAGAATGCTACGCAGTATGCAATTTACACCTCCTCTGTTTTTATCCAACACTATTGTAGGCAGTAGACAACAATGTGTACAGTATCGGCCCTACCCTTTCTACTGTAATATTAAAGCCCACATGTGGTATCCCATGTAACGTCAAACCCCTTTGATAATACCATCCATTGTATAAATTATAAGCTATCTGTAAACCGCGATAAACGTTTGACCTATGGCAGTCGCATTCATCGCTTAAAACCATTTCGAAATTCTTTTTATAGATCATGAAATGTTCTAGATGAGGTTTCAGTTGCGTTTTTTTCTGTAGGCTTATCCAACTGTAACTATTTTAGTTCCTTTGTAAAAGGTCACATACTATATAAATTTCTGGTAAAAATGTAAAGTACACTCAAACAGTGGCACTGTTAAAACATTAAACCATTTACAGAACAAACATAGTTATTACTATTCCGTGACTATTTTAAAATATAACTTTATTTTCGTATTATTTGTAACAACTTGATCCACCCCCTTGGCTGCCTTATCGTACCACTATGTTCTACTGGACCCCTCTTTTATGTGCTCAAGACAGCCACTGTGTGGTTTATTCTAAAGGAAACTGACATACCCCTGAGGATGACATGAGAATTTCGACTCAAAAATAAAAGACTATCGCTTGAGGTCGGTTAAAATCGAAATTGTATGAAGTTGATGATGTCTAAATCAAATGGCCGCCTATGTCTTACGCCGCGGTCGGCGTAAGCCCCTGCTCGCCGCGTTCGCGCCATTTTTCGCTTCAAGATATTATTATGATCGCCCAAGGAGTCGTTTTCCGTACGCCCACTTATAATTTGCGAGTATCTGTTATCCTCCAAGGGACGGGCATCTCGATCTGCTTATATCCGGCTTCATGTTTAATGTTTGACCGTTTCTTCGGTTATTGATATTTTTTTAGGATTCGACATAAGCAGATAATATGGTTGTGTAAATAAAAGTGTTTTTATGTAGCTCTGTGTTTTTTCTTCAGAATTTAATCTCTCAGTTAAATAAATAACCTTTTTTACTTCGTTATCAATACAACATTGTTCCGTATCACGAAATTTTCTTATCTAAAGGAAAAAGAAACTTCATTTCAATAATGCTCGAAGCTTTATTTACCATTTAAATAAAAAAGGAACAAAATAGAGCTCGGCGGCCACTCCGACCGTTACAAAACACCAAAAAGTCTCTTCATGCAAAACAAAAAAAAGAATTTCTCTCGACTTCCCAATCGTAAAACTCATCTGAATTTCATTCTGCTGATCAATCCGTCCACCCGTTATTCTTGGGGAGTCACATCGAAACAATTTGTAAAACTCTCTAGCAAAATCCTAAAGCAAATAGAAAAGTATTTTGAAATATTTGGCGAAGTAAAAAAATACTCCGGAAACTTTATTGTGTCGGAATGAGAAATTTCAGTTTATCTTGCGACTGCGGACGCCCGGGGCAACGCGATAACTTCGTTTTGAACTTGTATAAAATAATATTATCATTCAGTTGGTATCGTTGTAAATAGGTATCTTCTATTGGTATCTGGTAGGTATCTCCGTGTAATTAGACGGGGAGGCTGTTCTACTCGCGTTTGTAATCGTTTATAGTCAAAGTTTGATTTCCAATTATATTTTAAACGGAGAATTGGGTTTGAATTTTATATTTTAGTTTGTTATAAAATGGTTTTTGGTGCGGCTTTCGGGAAGCAGTTTGACAGCTGTTTTTCATCGAAATTCGTATTACTGCAGTTCCCTTAAAAGTGGTCTCCATTTCTAGTTGGGATAAAATCATTTTTGTTTTCAGTTACATCCCGGAATCAGTTCCAATAAACGGTATATAGTGTCGCCTACCGCATATGACTTTACAATTTATTTGTAACAAAGTCGCCCCATAATAATATTTAATTAAAAGTCACTTTCTTTCAAAACGACTTCAAAAACTTCATCCAAAGAAACCGTTACTTTGTATGACATATACAGGCGGCTTCAACTGTTGCTGTTTATTTTTATTGCCTCCCATTTCGATGCTATCTCTTTTCAACTTGTTTAAAACTATATACCTGTCTCATTCTCGCCTGAAAGTCCTCGCAAAACGTAAAATGCTTAAAGTTTTTATGACTTCGAAAAAGAAGGCAAGTGCGAATCGTTCTGTTATTTCGAATTTTATTTGTTACAAGGTTTTCATTCAGAAGTTTTCAGAAGTCTATTATTTTGATTAAATTCCATGCAAAATGAGGTACAGAACGAGTCATATTACTCGCGAAGTTTTTCAGCTGAAAATGGGTTCTTTCAAGGCTTCTTATAGACTGCTAATTTAGTAGTCGTAATAAAATAGGTTGGTTATAATAAAAGTACCTACAATATAAAGCTTCCATTAATTGTATAAAAAAATAATTTTACCTACTCATGTTTTTATTATAAAAGTTATATCTAATGTACCTTTTCACAGTGTTTTAACACGCCCATTTCTCTGACATCACAGTTTTATATAAAAAACTGACAAAATTAACCATTGACCAAATAACCAAATACTTGATTTCATATCCCCATTTAGCTAACATGTTTTATTTGTGAGAAAAAATCATTTGAAAATCTTCTTGTAACACTGCATTTGGACTATTCATTTGCAAGGGCAGCTTCCTATTCCTACAGTATTTACGAACTTAATATATGAACGACTTAATAAAGTTTAAAAAAACATGAAGTTAAAAGTTATGCAGGGAACGCTAGTAAAACATGTACATATTTACAAATGCGGATCTCTAAAAACAACGTCGACATTTTTGTAGAAAATTAAAAAAACTCAAGTTTCGCAACGTTACTTCCTTTATTACGTGGAGTACGGTGAATTGTTGAAATTAATTAAGTAACGTGTACTGTGTTCATTTAGTAGGCTATTCTGGGCTATTCTTGGCTATTGCTACGAGTGTTGGTACCAGTCGAGTAGTCATGTGAGTGTAGGACCACTAAGGGTTGTATTGTTTTGTCTTGTCTGAGTTGTTTTTCTTAGCAGTACCTAATGACCAGGTGTTTTTAAGTAGTCAACCTTCTTCAGTCTTTTTCCACACATAGGCGAATTACAACGAACTACTAATAGTAATTTTCGAACCAGCAAAAGTCCCTACTGGTTCATTTCGATCCAAGAAAAGTTAAAACTTTAGTTGGTTTTGGTAGCTGAATCCCAGGTCCCATCAATACATATTGCTAAGATGTACTGATTATCAACCCAATGTACTGTTACACATGTGGTTCCCACTAGCTAAGCCTACTTTGAGAATAGATTAAGTTGCTACCTACTTACTGCCGCTAAGAGCTCATACATTTTGACTTCAAACAATCTATCGTAAATTCCCCGATCAATAGTTTCCATAGTTCCTTTATTAACGATCAGAATGGTAGTAAACGAAGCTACTTGAGTATTACGTTGCTTTGTTACCCGGTTCAAAGATTGAGCCATTTCGTCGACGTACAATATAATCTGGCCGATGCTGGTGGTTTAATTTGAAACTTAAGTAATTGACGTCTCTCAGGATAGTTTACGAGGAATTTCGTGTTCATTACGAAGTTAGCTTGAATTAAATTATTTTGTGGAAAAATTGGGTGGTTTCGTTGTTATTAGATATCATGAACAAGACGAACTGTACCTACGAACGATGTCAGTTAACATCTGATCAAAACTAAGATATTGCCTTCCTGAGCCATTCCTATAGGAAACTACTTTAACTAATTCAATATTAGGTAATGTGAAGGCGCTGATTAGTCAACAATTACCACAAGAATGAACAGCTAAAACAACAATAATCATATAGCTTTGATCTGCAGACGCTACCGAACGATAACGTAATCCCCTATTGCCTTCTGTGAATCGTGTATGAAAGAGGTAATTTATTTACTAATAATAATGCCTATTTTTTAAATCGTTTTCTCTTTCAACCATAAAGCCACTCTGAACATTTTTAGGATGATTGAAATACAAAAACAAACATGGAAGCTAATATACAAAAATGTCTAATTATTCGTGTGTTTTTCTTATATAAATACACAGGAAAATCGCTTTGTTTACATACTCGGGCCGTAGAATACAAAATTAATTTGTTTGTTAAGCCAAGAAATAAAGGTACGCATTACACATGTCTTTCAAGTATATAAAGAATTCTGTGATCAGCACGATGTATTAAATGTGGTAAACAAGAGTTTTTGTAGTTTTCTGCCTGAGAAAATTACTAACTTAAGAAAGAAAAAAAGTAAAGTAGTTTTTTGTTGATAATGATGACAAACGTACAACAATAATCACAATATACATTTATTTGTTTGCCGAAAGCACTGTTTTCGGCAATATCTAAGTACCGGCAGGAAAATTAATTGTTTATCAAATTGACACACTATGATCTACGCCATTTTGTTGTAACTATTTCAAACAACTTCTGTCACCTTCATATAACACCGCGTGATTGTTCAATCACCATGCATGCTCGACATTCGACGTTTACAGGCTGATGCAACCATAAATCTTTGTTCATATTCACATAAAATGTCCGCCTAACTGTCCATTAACTTTAGCTTGCATATGTTCCCTAATCCGTTCATTACAAAGGCCGGTTAGACAATCATCCGTACTTCGGAATGGCTTCCTTTTTCCGAAGCCGCACGGCCGATGACTGCAAAGTTTTCTACTAATTAACTGGCTTTGGGCAACCCTACCCGGGCAATCTCTGTATCCCTAGATTATGGCTATTTGTTGCTACTCTTATCGCATGTCTTATTAACTTCGGCTTGGGAGGCTGGACTTGTGAATTTTGATATTTTTTTGGTGGTGATAGGGTTGATATGCAATGTGGTGTTATAACTTTACGTTCGGTTCGCTTTTCCGGAATTTTTCTAATTAAGTAAGGCAGAAACTACGAACAAGCAGATTCAATCTGTTTAATAAACATAATTTACTTAAATTTTACATGAACGAATTAAGCTTTCTCACCTTCATAAAAAACAGTTCAGAATCCAAATTAACAATCGTCTGCAATTTTCATAATCACAAAGAAAGTCAACAACACTCCAAAACAGAGACAATCGAAAAACTCTTGAACACTCGTTTATTAAAAATGAAAAGATGTTTGAGATCATTTTAATAGACTGTCGTTTAAAATAAGCTAGTCGTCAAAATTACGACTGTTTCGAGGAGCGATGGTTTGTAACAAAACAAACTGTACCTACATTATAATTGCTCCAATTTGCCGGGAGCACAGAGACGTGGCAGATTGCTAATGACGTCACACGGTCTCACCTCCTGCTTGTCCATGATGAAGGACGGTTTACACGCGACGCCCTGGACGCAAGACGAAAATTACTTAATTTATTGGTCTTTGAAAAACTAACAGCATGTAAATGTGATTAAGATTAATACAAAATTGTCACAGCTAAGCTGAAACGAATACTTATTTAATTAAAGTTTCAATGCTCTTTGCTTCTCTGTTTAAGAAGACGCCTTTGTAGACAGTACCTATATATAATACAAGTTATTTTATTTTCACAAAATGTTTCAAAGTCCTTTATGAATTTCCTACTCCTTTTAATTAATACCTCGAAAGTTACGTTTGTGTTTTAAAGGTCAAACAAAATAACTTTTCCCATTGAATATAATTCAGTAGATCTAAGTACAACCATTAATTTGTCTTATACGAATAAAATTTTACACACAGCTTCGTAGTTATTTTCAATTTAGTTGGAAGCAACGCAACATTGCACTATTTGAATTAAATAAAATCACAACAAAAAATGTTTACAGTACTTTGTTTGTTCCATCCAAAACGTAATTCTATTCATTAAATTGATACATTCCGGTGTCCGGTCTGTGTACGGTTAACAAACAAATAAACGTTTCTACTTCAACATGTGAGAGCGGGTTATATTTTTTAGCTTACAAAGGGAATACAGGAATGGTAATATCAATGACAACCCACTCGCACTCAGAAGCCAGAAAAATTACTGACAATTCTGACCGCACCGTGGGATATAAACCGGATATCTTCTGAAATTCAGGTTACGGAAACAAGCAGCCACTCGTTTAAAAAAAATACAAAGCTCTTAAAAACAAGTTTTTATAAATAAAAAGCAAAAATAGGTTGGTGATACCGCAAACTGGCTATTCATGATATCGACAACGCTTAATAGTCAGTCATACGTCAGTGAATCGTACCAATCCCGTGTCGACATAGTATCGTCCTGTGTAAAGCGGCTTCCACCTTGGCCACAATTAACGCGCGCTTCAAGTTTTCTTCCGAGAGGGAAATAATTACGATTGAGTTGAGTTTCGCTATCCGACGCCGGCCAGGCTGCCATAATTGGTGCTTAAACAGAGAATTCAATTTTCGATAACATTTCGAACCAAACCTATAGGAATCAATTTCGATCGGAAAATTTCCAGTAGTTGAGATTGGAACTTGGTTTCTGTTTTGATTTTCGCACGGTTCTTTTGATGTACAGAATATTAGATACAAAATTGGTTTTATAAAATAAATTGTTAAGGAAAACATGTTATTAAGTGGCGCAACAAATAAGGAAAATGTTTTTAAAGGTAAAGGTTTTCTAAGGGATTTTATTTTGCGTATCCTTATCTCTCTAAATATAGCCAGAAATACACACGCTAAAAGGATTTTCGTCATTCGGCAATCTGAGCCCAGTGACACTAACTCAGGATGCTCGATGCTGTAAGGCAACATGGAGTATTACGATTCCTCTCACGCCTTACGGCAACAGATCTCAAAGAGCGCAATACTAAATTTCACACGCGCCATTGCCTGCCTCGCGTTCGGGAATACGTTTTTTAAATTTACTTAATATATTTCCGCGGTGGCGCCATCTGTGTGCAGTTACTTTCCGCTGTTCATTTTTTTTATTGTCTTCCCTCGCGACGATATTTCGCGCGAACGTCGCGTACAGTGCGAACGGGTTTTTATTTATTCTTAAATTGTTTGTGCTTGTCGTTTTGTTACTGCTTTGTTATTCTTTTCAAGCTGCGTTGTTGCGTTGGAAAATTAGTTTCTCTTGATTGTATTAGGTATCAAGTTATCTCTGTTTTTCACAGGAAATGAGTCATTTAAAAACCTTCTATTATTACTCCACCACACGTACATCCATTCATTTAAGCACCTCACTCATTCAAATATCTTCAAAGTATTTAAATACATCGTTTCATATGTACTCCAAAAGGTTAACAAAAATGCATAAATACCAAGCAGAGAAAATACAAATTACTGAAATAAATGTATACAGGTTTGATAGGCACTAAAAATGATCACAAATTGGTAACCGAATTGTGTTTAGATAAACATTGTAGCCGTAGCCGACCTACAAAGATGCTACGGCTCTACATACTACGGTGCTACGGGGCTACGCCGTAGCACCGCACAAAAAAGATGCGCTTGTAAAAGTTAATTGACTGGAATAAACCGTAGTACTAAAAAAACAAGTAATTTACGGCTTGTTTTTATCGAATTCGTGTAGAACATTGTTGTTTTCTTTTAGATCAGTGGGAGTCGAGGTGCGAGGCAGAGGCAACGTAAAATTGCAATGTCGATTTGTTTTCGGATGCATCGCAATGTTTATTTAATGGGTTTAATAGTTTGTTAACGTTTGCAATAGGCAAATTGAATCCGTTTATTATGCTTTTTGCGTTCGAGGACCCATTTATATTTCCAGAGTATAAATTATTTTCATTATAAAAAGAGTCAGTCAACGCACCAAAACTTGGTACAAAATCTCAACAGGCATGCCTCTAAAACCCGCTACCAAAGCAGCCGTCAAATAAACAGGAAATTATTTAACATCAACGCTTGCAAGTTTACTCTGTGAATTTAGACGTGACGGCGGCGTCAGCACGAAAATAATAGGGCAACTCGCAAACTGCATAGAATGCATAGATAACCAAATTGTTAAGACGAGTCTTGTCTTAAAACGCTCATGTTTATGCATGCGGTGCACGCGATTAGTGATGTGCCGTTCACACGAGTCTATTCGCGTTCTGGTTGTTATAGAATGTTGGATCTGGGCCGGCTTCTGTCTAAGTTGGGTCGGTGTTTTGGGTATGTGTGGTTTGATAGTTGTTTACTTTATGATCTAAATCAGGTTATTTCAATCTATTGTTAGTCAATGTTTGGCGAATCAACATTCTCTAGAGCAACGGTCGGCAACCGGCGGTCCGTGACTGGACCGCGAAACGTTCAGAACTTGGACCGCAAATTATTGTTAAATAACTTACCTACTATTCAATTTAAATAATATTTAAATAACTGCCACGTAGAATCTAATTTGAATAGTTAGTTTAGCAGGTAAATACAGCTGCAGTTGCTATGCTGTGCTGTGTGACGCAAGAGAGAGCGTTTCAGTGCGAGGGTGCGGGTTCAAATATGTATTAAACTGCTTATAATACTCGTAATTACCTTGTACTTATATTATTCGAAGTAAAAAAATGGACTAAAAAGTAAGTATTATGAGTTTATTTTTCTGGAATTCGATGTAAATTTCAACCGTATCTGGACTTAAAATTACTAGCCGACCCTAGCTCTAGAGACAATTTTTTGGGACAGTTTTGTATCAAACGATAATAATCAACGCAAGATGATAGTCATAGTTAGTAACAGCTTCCGCGAGCGGCTTCGCCCGCGTGATATCTTTATAAATTATAGCCTATGTTACTCAATGATAATATAGCATTTTACTGATGAAAGAATGTTAAAAATGGTCCAGTAGATTTTGAGTTTATTCATTACAAACAAAAATACGAATCTTATCTCTTTATATTATTAGTGTAGTTGTTCACGACCAATATCGAAACCTATGATGAAGAGTGACTAGCTACCTCGCTGCAACGAAACGATCTTATGTAATCTCTAATTTAAAGTAATAGGTAATATTCATAAAGGTACAATTCCGTAGCAGACCGCAGGCGGCAACTGCAGGCGACGTGTCGCCGCGACACTACTGGTTTCTATGTTATTCGTAAGTATTTCTATGAAGGTGACGTGTCGTTAGCTACGGAAGGTATTTCATAGAAACTAGTCGCGTCGCGGCGACACGTCGCTCGCCTGCAGTTGCCGCCTTCGGTCGGCTACGGAATTGTACCTTTAAACTAACCAGCTACTAAGTTCAGTTAAAATCGTCTTCCATCCTAACATTCTACCGTTGTAATTCCACAAGGTAAAGTTTCTATGCAGGTTTACTACTGAAAGAAATCGTAAAGTACATCAGAAACAGCTGTTAGTTCCCACGCAGGTCGCAATCAAGATATCAATCCTAGAAAATGGGTTTAAACTAGTTCATAGGAGTTTGTAGATGGATAACTTCTTCCATTATAGCGGTTGGTTCATTTAATAATAATTATAGAGCTTGTGGCTAAGTAATAACAGCCGCACGGGTCGATCGATCAGGTTAAGCTACGCTAGCCGCAGTTGGTCCGTGAATGGGGGACCATCTTTACATACCGAGACCCCTTCGTGCCTCGGAAAGCACTTTAAGCCGTTGGTCCCGGCTGGCATTCGTAGATCCTTGATAGTCGTTACGGGTCGTCAGAAGCCCGAAAGTCTGACAACCAGTCTTACCAAAGAGTATCGTAATACCCAGTAACTGGGTTGTGGAGGTCAGATAGGCAGTCGCTCCATGTATAATACTGGTATTTAGCTGCATCCGGTTAGACTGGAAGCCGACCTCAACATAGTTGGGAAAAGGCTGGGCAGATGATGATTTTCTTCTACTCTCGTATCGGCATGACTTACATGGTCAAGATAAAATAGCTAGCAAAACTCCGCATATATTTTGAATTCATATTTGGAAAATCTATAAGTGCACGCCTCATAACGCTACCAGAGCAGAGCTCGGTCACCCAGGTACTATAGATATTATATTAGTTAGTTTTTTATTAATTATAATTAAACTATTTTGAATAAAAGAGCCATGTTCAATAGGGTTCCTCCTAAGGCTGACACAAATCTGTAAAAAAAATAGACTCCATTAATTGATTTTTTCGCAAGCTACAATGTTAAAACTATTTAGATGTTTTTTTCGTTTCTGCTGCATTAAATCAATATTTGAAAAGTACAGAATTAATCTCCAATATCTATACAATGGTATATAAATCAAGGTAGATTCTGTGTACTAGCAGGAGTGTAACAATAAAAACTGTTGCAGAAAGGAGGCAAAACAAATTTCTCGATCGCAGAGCACTCTAATGCTTCGCATTATGAAAATAAAAACATCGAATCTTTTTTTTCTTTGTTTAATCGTATTAAGATATCGATACCCATAACGTCGGCGGAGTTTCGCTAGCTAATACATTTGACCCTGTATGCGAGCTTATGCCAAAGTAAAAATATTTGACTGATATTGGGGCTTAATGCCCAGGGTTCGCCTGACGTACGTCTAATATCACAAATCAAGAATGCTGTTTCAATTGATATAGTAAAAAGCATATATTTTTTAAAGACCGGGTTCAAGAGCCTTCGTTCCTTCGTTTCATCGCAACGAGGACGCGGAATGCAGCACGTTTGCCTTCCCGAATACTGACAATATGGTTGAACAAAAATACACGTTTTTCTCATTAATTACAGAACACTGGTAGTACATAAAATATCCAGGTGTGTTTAGCAACAGAGAGAAAATGAGAACAAGTAACACAAAATCTGTTCTCTATACACTTTTGTTTTAATTGCTAGTTTATAATACCAATGTTTTGAATTCCGTTTCAGGTAGATTCTAGGAGTTTGAAAAAGACAAAAGTAAGCTAAAATTAGAAGTTTTCTTAACCTTTAGTAGTGCTTAGCATTTGCACTCGCTTTGAATAAATATCATTCGCACTTATCAAGACCATAAACCACCCAATGCGATATATTTATTGACTCCTAAGTATATAGATCCCATTATATATATTCCTCCAAGTAGTATTGTATAAGAAGCAGTTTCCTAGTAAATACTTAGATGTCTATTCTCGGACGGTGCAACCGCCAGCTGTCGAGGTTATTTTGAACTGCAGAGAATAACCTCCCCATTGCATCGCCAGATTCGACTCTCGAGACAATCCTTAATTCGTCCGCTGTTTATGTAAAAGTTACACAATAGGCGAGGTTGAAAGTGTTAATATACAGCCTTTAAATATGACATCTAGCATAGTTCTATACTCAGTGCACATGTAGACAACGTTACAGTTTGACAAGAATGCGCATGTTAGCTTTTCACGCAACAAAACAATAAACGCACGATTATGAAAGTTCCCAATTGATTCCCAACAATGGGAATTAAATATATTGTAATGTGGACGAGATGTTATAATGACAAGTTGGCAAGGGACCGTTTCCGCAGAGTTCCGCAGGAGGCGGCCCGTCGGACTATTGGTTGCGTTGCTCCCCGCGTCCATCTGTAGGCCAGACACGTACGGACTGGGAAACTCGCCAGCCTCGCGCCGATTGCGAAAACAATTTCGGATCGAATGGGAAACGCGTTTGAACTGGACTTTTGGAGCGGAAGTATTAGATTCGGTTTAATTGATGGGATATTTTTAGTGTTATCTAACTAGGTTTGATTACTTTGCATTTATGCGGGTGTAATGTTTCTGTTGGCAGCGGAAAATTAAAGCAGTGGCTTCGGAAAAATTTAAATGTAATAGAGCCGTTTCTATGCTATTTGTTGTAATTGGGCACCGTATTTGTATATTAAGTTCTATAAGGCAACATTCAGTGGTATTAGAGAACGATAGGTTAATTCCAAAGGCATGCTTCAACTCACTAGATTTGGAAAGCGAGCTTTGATAAAATTTATTTGTTACAAAAATGTTGAAGCTCAAACCATTTATGGACATACAGGACAGGTCGCTCGGGACTACATACTGCCAAACTGTACCTAGGGTACAAGTTTAAAAATCGTGTCAATGTACATCTTAACCCGTCGCCGGCCGCTTGCCAAAATCTCCCTGGGTCACGTGCGCTTACGTAACCCGGCGACGGCGCGAGCGTAATTTTAAGAAGTATATTGGTTTAGTTTTTAACGCCAGTGCGGATGCCAACGCGACTGAAATTAACCCTGCCTGCTTTATTGCCTGCTATACCACCACCACCACCCGCCACCGGTCCCACGGACCGATCCTCGTTCGAATTTTTAGCTCCATAACTTCCAGACGTTTTATTTTCAAAGCGAGTGAGTTTGTTCTAGTTGTAAGAAACGGGGCAAACGGGAGTCATTCGAGAAATATTAAATGTAACTATTATTGAACTTCTATATTAAGTTCGCAGCTCTTTTACTGGCGCGCCTGTTGTAAAATGTAATTTGGTACTCGCTTTCTTGATGTTTCAAAACTCGAATTTTATTCGGGATATTATAAACTCTTACTATAGTATGTCGAACACAGTTCCGTAGAAAATAACTTTGTGCATATATGATGAAAATTGGTCAAGTTCAAAATATTCATGTTTTCTATACTTTTCATGTTAAATAGACCCAATATACCTCTGAACTATTCCCGAAACTATATTTCCACAATAGAAATATTCCTCATACAGCCGTTCTACGTAACTGCTTTACAAATCAAACGGCCTAGATCTACTTGAAAGGCAGTAATCTCTCAATATCGGACCCATCCCTTTGCAAATTTACCTACTGGAGTCTAGAAACAAAGCTGTGCTGATTCGATTTAGTTGCGAACGAACGGGATCTTCTTTGATGTGTCGAATGAAAGGCAGCGATCCGACTGTAATACACTTAGCCGGGCCATTTCAGGCGGTTCTCCCCGTTGTGGAGGAGAGAGGGGAGACCCGATGCACTCGTAGCCAGTTCAATAAGATTTTCATTAAGCGTTGAAAAGTTTTTAATGAGCACGGATTTTGTACTTCAACCCTTGAATTCTCGAGTACCTATTTTGTGTAAATATTTGGTTGGATAGCGTTTTTTTTTTTGGTCTGTCGATATTGAACGGGCCTTTCTTATTTTGTGGATTTTTTGATGCTAACAAATTCCACAAATAATCAAAAATAAGCTACAAATTAATTATCCAATGTTCATGTAGGTGGAACAATGTCATAGTAATCGTCAACCATAGGTAATAAATCATATACCTAGTTAACGTTAAAATAATATGGTCTAACGTGTAATTATTACATTAACGTTAGGCATCGCGCAAACGTTCCACAAAACGTTACGTTTTATGATGGCGTGTCCACATTTTCCCGCAAATCGACAGCTTAATCGAGTCGATCGTGTGAGGGGGGGCGAGTTTTATTTTTTGAAAAAGGTCGACATATATTTTTGTAGAACATGAAATCATTTATGCGCTTTCATCTAAGACTTTTATCTAGTATTTATATTTAGTCTCAAATTCAATAGATATATCAGTGATAGGCAGTGGTATACCTATACACGAAATGTGCACCTCACATTTCGTCAGTTATGTTTAAGTCCCATGTAATAGGGGGCGAGCCTATTGCCATCAACTGGACACAAATCCAAACTCAAAGTTCTTACTGACACCTCTGCTTAAACCTTTAGAGATTACAAGCGTGATGTGTTATGTTATATCAAACTGTTATATCTATTCAATTTGGTAAAACGACCAAAATTGACTATAAATTCAAAATATCGTCAAACGTCCCTGAAGATATAAACCTATTAACCTCTTCTAGTACAATGCCTATCGCAACACAACCCGCCCACAATCAAACCTCCTCGCTATCGACCTATTCAGAAAACAAATCGATTTGCGGAAATTACTTATAAGTAGGCGAGCAAATAGGGCTAAATCTGATAAGTGGCCGGCGGTAGCTTTCTACGGTTCACGCCATTTGATGGATGCCTTCATCGTGCCGAGGCTATAGGCTTCTACACACACATACACGCTTTATAGCCTAAGTAGGTAAGTGTTGGTTGATTACTAATTTAAATTGGAATTGAATTTTATTTAGGTCTAGTTTTTAATAGGTTGTTAAAGAAAGTAGATCAGGATTTAAGGGTTAAGGAAATATGCTTGTTACAGAAATTTTATGTGGTCTATAAAGGGTGGGTATTGGTAATTAATCATGGAAACTTTAATTACTCCCTTGTTAATAGTGCGTGTAAATTCAAAACTCCTAAAATTTTAACAACAAACAAAAACATTTAACTGCCAAATCGAAATTAAAATATCAATCAAAATTAATTTCTAACATAAACAGAATCCTCATTGGCGGAACGCAAAACGTTGTAAATGAATACACCTACCATTTTCGTGGAATAAGTTGCAATAAAATTCAAAGAAATCAGATACTTCGTTTTACCGCTGGCTCGATTAGTGGCAATGGCCGACTACACCGTCCCCCCTTTTCGCCTCCCCCACCCGAACGGAAATACTGGCCTTCTCCGTAGGCGCGCTATTTCCTTCAAAAGCTGGTATCAGACATGCTAGGGATAATGCACGAGCTATCCAATACACTTTGTACATTTATTACGGTGAACTGAAATTTTTATAACAACGTGAGGGAAAGTGCTATTGTTTTAATGATAGGTTTAGTTAATAGTGCTAGTGATGGCTTTACACAGTAGTAATTTTTTTAAGTGATATTTATGGTCGGTGTCATTAAATCTACCTTTGAAATGTCCAGGTGTTGTTTATGGTTTGTGTTTGTTGATGGTTTTATTTACTACATGTTTCAGGATTTTGCGTTTAGTTTCCGACTCAAATTGAGATGGTAATCATGAATTGATAGTACGCTACATTTAATTTTTAATGAGTAACATATTTCCTCTCGCTTTCCTGCAATCAAAATTTAAAAAATTCGAAATAATCAAAACTGTGGGAGTGATTTCGTGAAAAGGGACGGAAGTGTATAACAGGAAGCCGGGGAAGCGCGCGCTATTTGATTTGACCAATGTCTGCGCGCGGTGCTAGATTTGGCCGTCAGAAAAGCCCTTGACGATGCCCCGCCCCTTTAATGTTGCTCATTACCAAGGATGTCAGATGTTACACATCATATGCGATTACTGAAAGGCACGATCGTTTATTTTTTATTTTTTTATGAATCGTAAGTCATTTGTTAGCCTCCTGCAAGTTAGTTAGTAATTCGGATACCCTTAATCCGGCAAAAAATTCAACATTATCCCAATTACAATTCAGAAATGAGCTCCGAGATCAGAGTTAAACCTATTTATTTATCTAAAAAACATTTCATAACTTCACAAGAGCGTTTTCAGATAGAAGTTAGTCAAACAATTTTCTAGATTTCAGAGCTGAAAATTCTTTGAGCTATTAAATTCTGTAACTCGTTTATTATTTTGTTTATACGGAACGGTTGTTTTGCGCCCTCCTTGAACTTTGTAACGTCGACTCTTATTCCGGAGTTCGTTTACATAGACGCGAAGAAAATCCTTAACTTAAACTCAAATATCGTAAAGTTTTGAGCACCTAACGTCGCCTAATGATAGGCGTATCGCTTGAGATAAGTATTACGTAGGTATTTATACAAAGACTGTCTCAGCTTGTCACACTTAGTAAAGTTTTGTTCCAACTTTCATTTTCGTCTTCATAATATAAAATGCTAGCGACAAATTTATTCCGCAAATAAATTCTCTAAAATTGAAATGATGGTAAAACCGCATGTAAATCCGATGAGTAGTTTAGAAGAACAACGCGGTCATACAGACAGACACGAAAAGTGTACCTAACAATATGTAAAAAAAACTTGTCTGATCTGAAAGGGGCACATAGGTACTGCAATAACATTACCTTAAATTAATAAATAATCTTATTATTATTGAAAATAAAAAGTTATTGCTATTTAAAAATCACATTTTTAGTACCAAAATTACCGCAAATCCATTAATATTTGCAAATTTTCAACAGGGGTCAATTATGACTTGTTGACACCAGCCACGCTAAACGACGGCCACCCGCGCCCCATGTAATCAGCCGGTAAAATTCCCCATAAAAAAAAATGTGGCGATTTTTTTTTTCCTGAAATTACCACATAAATAGACTCTCAGTACAATACCAAACAACACCCACACGGATCGGACTGGGATTTTTTTACATGCTGTAGATGCATGAGCATTTTTCAGTCTCAGAAAGGAAAACCACTTTTAAGTTCGTTTTTTCGTTAATAAAATGACGAATACATTTTTAAATCAATTCACCCCTTAAATACTTACCCCCAGGTGCTATTGTTAGCAAATAATGTGTAATTAACACCGACCTTTCCCACAATACCTACCGTAGAGTTAACGCGTAGAATTGTAACGGAAAGCACAAATGGCCATAAAAATAGCGAATGGTGCTAACAACTCGCTCACAAAAGGTAACCCTGACCCGGTAGCGATAAGCTCCGCTCCTTAATTGTTCTTTTAAAAACACTATAACGCAGTAATCGCAGCGTTAGATGGCGTTTTTATTGTTTCACTTGTAATTGCAGCGAATGATTGATAAATTGACGAGAGGTTAGTTGACGTTATGATGAGGGTTTTTAGTACAATTTTTAGGAATAGCGTCAATAAGTTAACGACAATTATAATAAGTATTAAAGCTACGGTTGCTTAAAAGAGCGGTGGCCGTCATATAACGGCCGCAGTGACGGCTGTAATGAAAATGATGACAGCGGGGTTTGATTTCACGGTGTCAACAAACGCTCTCTAGGAAAACACACCAACTTACTTTCTTAAACAACGTTTCAGTGACGTCATTCGCCGGTAAATTGCAGACGCTATGTGGCGGCTAGCGCTCTACTAGGCAGCTTAAGCCCTTATACCTACATATTATCCTCTAACTAAGTCATCAGTGAAATGTCAACGTATTCCTCAGACAAAGTAACTAATAAGTAAATTACTTAATTTCAAACTTCATCTGAACAAAGTTACTACTGTATACCAAATGCTTGTGTTTTGACAATCAAGACGACGAAAACACCGATACTGAAATTTAATTCCATCTTGATTGTGGTGTCTCAATTTATATCAAGAGGCGGTAGCGTCGCTGCAATTAAGGAGCTCAGGCTTCGTTCCCAAAGTCCCGCAAGTCGTCGGGAGCCGACAATAATTGAGAATATGCAACTGAAATGATCGCGATTTAAGCGCTTAGGGACGCCGCACACCGGGACCGTTGCAGCGTAGCACCCGGGACTGCCGCGCGAATTTCAAACCTACAGCGAGTATCAGAAATGTATGGTCATATTTAAAGTTGGTGGTACAGACCATCAAACTGAAGCTGTCCGATAAATGTGGCTGAACAGGTGATTATTTTATCACGATATCGATGTTGGTACCCATATAGCAAGTTATTCAATTAGATGGTCTTTACCATACCCTTAAATATAACCAAGCTTTTCTGATACACGCTGTATAATTGATGCGGGACCAAGTCGCTCGCGCGCGCAATTGTTCGCGCGTCGCACTGCACTTTGCTGGGTGTACGAACCTCTTTAACAATTATTGTCCTCCCATTGTTGCCGTGAAAGATTTAAGCAATTTGAGCGGTCGCTTAGTTCCTCACTTTTGTGAAGTTTCAAGTGGTAATTAATTGGTGTGAGAATCTAGAACTTGGAATAAATGTAGATGTTTCGCTGTGAAAAGTTCTTAAGTCGCACTTATGAGTGCTTGTTGCTTTTGAGTAACTTTGAGTTGTACCTTGGCTTCTGCATTGACTTCAGCAATGTTTCAGAATACTGAGGTGCACTTGTATACATGCCTTGCTCCTATTTCCGCACAAATCCATTTATAATAATAATAACAGGGATCTTGACCATCTTCCGGGCTCTGGGATTGTTCTGAATACCCCTCAAGCATCTCAGGACATGTTGCCCCCTAGTCACTACGTCACTATGTGCTAGCGACAGTTTTCGGGGGCCCATTATTGAGTGTACAAGTCACCCCCTGCTATTTTATCCGTGTGTACCATAACATTGATTAGACAGAGGCCATAGTCCTTCCATAGTTCCAGGTCACCAGTTAACTTAAGCCACCTAAACCCATAGTCCAATATCTTTGTTTCCATATCCTGCAATAGTCCTACACCGGTGCAACTCGTACGCCTTCCAAAGCTCCGGGACCCCAGGGTCCCGAGAAATGTCAAAGACCAAAAAATAATAATAATAAGGAAATAATAGTAATACCAGCCTGTTACTGTCCCACTGCAGGTCAAAGGCCTCTTCTCATACAGAGAAGGCACGAGCATTGATCACCACGCTAGCTCAAGACGGGTTGGCGATTTCAGACTTATATTAACTATAACTCCAGATTTCCTCACGGAGTTTTCCTTCACCGATGTCAGTAATGTCCAAGATAAACTGAGAAAGTACATATGAATTGAAAAAGTCATATTGTTACTTGCCCGGATTTGAACCCGCAACCTCGTGCATGAGAGGCGAGGCCTTAATCACTGGGCGATCACTATCTATCCATTTATACGACAATTAAAATAAATATAATGAAATCGTCAGTAAGTCTGTTTATTTGCGAGCGCTTAACTGTTCGTTGTCGAGTGCAGCTTGGCGTGGAAAGACCGCTGGTGTGACCGCTTAAGCTTTAGTTGAGACCAGTCGCCGCAACGTGCGCAAACGGACACTTTGACAAATGTTCAGTAAATATTTGAACAAAACTTTAATTGTGATCTTTGTACACAACACGGTGCATATGGGGTTTATGGCGATGCTTTGAGGTACCTATGTAGTTTTGATCGTCCTATAAAATTGAACTCTGAAATTATTTTTCTCCTGAAAAGCAAATAAATTCGTTAACACTATAAATCACTGGCTTAAGCTATGCGTTGCAATGCCTTTTTAATTTTTTTTTGGTAGAAACCTTCTCCGGCGCGCACACAACAACTTACCAAAGTTTCATCACAATCGGTCGAGCCATTTTCGAGTTTTTGCGAGTCTAACGTATGGCAATTAATTTATATATATATAAAATAATAATATATATTATAAAATAATAATTGTCATCTATATAGATTACAATTAAAATATTACTCAAGTATCTATGAGCATTGAGAATGATTATTTTATAAATTTCATTGTTAAATTATTATAAAACACAATTCAAATGCAACATATTCATTCCCTGGAATTGTATAACTTTCTATTGTGTTACAAACTCTCTCGTTTAAAGTACAATGGTAGCATTTTCAGTTCCTCTAAATATGATTATTTTGTTAGCATCAATATTGTATTTGCAATTATTGGCACTAAACATTTCTCTTCAGACTACAGAGATGGCGAGTGGAACCAGAATACTAAATAATTAATAGGAAATCTTGCGGACTCCCTGGTATTAAAGGAAAAGCCAGACTACCGCCTCTTATTATTCAAGAAAAAGCATTGTTAGATGGCATTCGGTTTAAAAACAAAGTCTGCAGAGTTTTTCGCAATTAAATATGAAGACGACATTTTTATTTTTTATTTTTTGTACCATAAGCTACATTAATCAGTACTGTTAGGTTAGGTTAAACGATTAGCGTTAATTAAAATGATAATTTTAATAAATCATTTCGAAGCAAATTTAGATTGGTTTAATAAATTAATAGGTAACTAACAGTAACAAATTGATGACAGCAAATGTTAATTAATGAAACGAAAAATAGTTTATAACTTACATTTTACGATTACAACTACAGTATTAAAGGTATTTGAATTCACATTTTACGTCGGTAGGTTCGCGTAAATTCGTAGTTAAACGAGGTAGGTACTATGAGTGTGTGGTGTAAACTCTAGTGGGGTCACATTTCACCCCAACCTACTCTATCGTCGACATTATAAAAGGTCTTTGCCTTAATGTCGCACTTTACGTTCATAATACACATCCGACTTTTAAAGTTATGGAGAATATGTTCCGAAATCATTGAAAAGATTCTTCATCCCACAAAGTAGCGAAACCAATTCAGAATTCAAGAATTTATCATCGAATATTCTTGTAACGTAGTTATTATTTGTAATTTATGAGGTAACTTACAAGGCATAGTATCCACAAGAATGAATAAATTTAAATAACAACATAATAACTTAATAACATAATAACTCATAATAACTTGCGGGTATATTACAATTTAGTTTTCATATTCATTGCCTTGCAAAACTGTACGGTCGCCCCTAAACGCACTAAAATCTATTATCTTAATACCATTATCTCATTCGAGCGAACGTTTTTCACGAGTAAGCAGAACTGAAATTGGTAGTCGGCCGTTATTTTCATGCGCTTTAACAGGTGAATTACTTATGAGCGGCTTTTTGTGCCTATATTTTGGGGGAGAGTGGGCCGCGCTTAACGCGTCCTCGGGGCGGGTGCGAAACTCCGCGTTTGACTTAGCGATAATCGCGATTTTCAACGCCACCAGAACAATGTTTGGCGTTAATGATTTTTTATCGCGAGCTGCAGTTGTTGGCTCGTGCTTTTTAATTTGAGACTTTTTATTAGGATTTGTTTTCATCGCTCGTTTTTTTGCGTTAGCGGATTTCAAGGTGTGCTGGTGAAGCAACTAATAAATTTGATGAAAAGCAAAAAGGGTTTCAAAATCATGTAGTTTATCCACCTAGTTACGTTAGTAGCTCTTTTACATATGTCACTAACGAGTTTACAAAAATTATTTTATTTTATTCGTTCTAACAGATTTACCTACAGCTTGGTATTATCACAACTGTAACTATATCCCGTTAACTGTTACTAAGCAAAAAATAAACAACAACTTCTTAACATTACATAACGCTTACTTATAGAACCTCGCCGGTAGTTAGCATGTCTAATCACAATTCCTCGCTGTATACGTGCCGCTTGAACATATCGCCGATAAAAACAACCCAACACCTATTACTGAAGTTTCCTAGCCTTCTAAACAACATAGGCTACATATACAGACCCACGTTCGTTGTATTGTTAGAATGTAACGAGAGTACTGATAAGGGAAGTTCCGAGTCTGCTGTCAAAGGGCGAACGCGTTTTATCAGTCATAGTTAGCGAGCAATTGATATCGCTCTCTGAAGTAGCTACTGAAACAGTATACGAAGTAAAGCGGTGTGCAGAATGTGCTTATTGACATTTGAGTGTTCCGTTTATTGCTGATTCATTAAGAGATCATGCATAAAATTAAGCTGTATCTACCACGAAATGAAATGACAAATAGTAGAGGGCTGCGTCCAAAAAATATTAAGGCTGAAAAGTTTTTTTAGTTTTTCTAAACGATAACACAGGTCAACAAAAAGATCTTATTCTAAATGTAAACTAACATAATCCGAGCAATGTTAAATAGGCTAAATCACCTCCTTTAACATACGACATGTATGATTGCTAGTGTGACTACTAATTTAATAGATTCATTGTCCTCTTATGTACGGTTTGCAGATCCACATTTTTAAATTTAAGTTTTCTCTGCTGCTGAAGCTGAAAAGATTATTCTAAAGTAAATAACATTACTATTTCCATCGGTTTTAGCATAAAGCTACGTAGATGTTGTATTACAGTTATGATGAGATGTAGTATTACATTTATTTCATGACGATAACTACTTTTTACAAGAAGAAATCAGGAAAACGTAATCTGTGGGGCAATTCCCGTAATTTTCAAGAACTTTCGCGTTCCATTCTCATTCGCAATCTGTCGAAATTCAATCAATTTACCAAAATGTTTGACAAGTTTGACAAATTGCGACTTGAATGTGAATGGTTTGTGATGTTTTATGTACGAGATTTGGCCTTCTGACTAAACGGAACGGTCTCGAGCGGGAAAATTACAGAAACAGAAACACACTCTGCTTATTTTCGACATTACCACCTTCAAACATCAAACAGCCGAATCATAAAACACTTCCTTTCTCTCCACCAAAAGTCTCCAGCAATTTTTTACCGCCACGTGACAATTAGGACGTGTCATGTGAACCGGGCTTTGGTGCGGCAGTATTCGCGGTCTGTAGCAAAATTAGTAAAGTTTATGCCATCATTATTGGCGTCGCTATAACAAAGGGCCCCTACCTCCTTTGCCGAGCTTTGTCAACGTATAATTGCGCAGCACTCAGTGCGAACAGAATATTGCTAATAGACGGGTAAAGTTACCGTTATTTCAAGGCTTACTGTAATCGGTTTTTCTTTGTATGTTCGGGTTTCGACGGAGGGTTAGGCTTTTTGTTGCCGCTGTGCGAATCCTATTTGTTTCTTCACATGTCGTATTACTATCGCCCGGATATCCTCTTTGAGAAAAATATTCGCAATAGAATCAAAAAATACCTTCACGAAATGAGATACACGCACGTGTTATTTAATCTCTGAGTAAAGGTCTCACAACAAAAGGACTCCCATAAAAAGTAATGTTATCAATAGTGAACTATCCCGTGCTATTTAATATCCCAACCCATCCGAGCCAATAGGGGTTAAACTGACCGGTCGAATTAACCCTGACACACCCGGAACTTCGTCAACTCGACTTAACCCGTTGGAAGGTCGACTTTCAAACGACTGCAGTTGGTAAACTTCGGCGAACATCGTCAAAATTCGTAGCGACTACAATTTTCGTAACCGCAAATTACGCTTCTTTGAGCGAACCGAAGTGGGGGCGGAAACAGCCGAAGTCGCTTCGTTAGAGGTCGGGATTGGACCATTGTAGTTGAAGCTTAATCGCTACAGGACAATGGACAGTGATGTAACGTAATTGTCGCTAAATAGTCACTGTTAAATCGCGAAGCGTTGACAGTGCGCAATTTTAATTGTTCCGAACGAAAGCGCAGTGGCTGCGTATCGCGAGCTTTTTTAAAGTGACCGCATTAAACTGTTTTATGCGTTGATTATTGTCGTTCAAATGAGGCGTTTTCCAACGAATGTCGAATTAAATTTTGTTGACGACCGCCTTTTATACTGTCGTAATTTTCGCGCAATGAATTTTATACTCGCGCTAATTTACAGCTGGATTTATTTTCGAGTTTGGAACGCTCGAAAGTGTATTTTTTCTAGAAAGTTGGCTTATATATTATTTAAATTCTAATAACGAGCTTCACAGGCAAACGGGCGGCGCGTGCAAAGCCCGTTAATTGAAACTATAAATATAAACCCCCAACATTTTCCTTCGCTTCTATTTTCATTTCAGTTTTTTTCCATACCTTCTGAACAGACGGTCTATGTAAGGAAAAAATTCTAAAGTATGAACTCGAAGCTGTTTGCCGTAACAACAATTTCTTTATTTCTGACATTTTTATTTTACTTTTCCTCACTTAGAACGTCATCAGCAATTCTCAACAAAACGCACGAAATGAAGACACATGTGTTCCACTTCAACTTTATCGATACAGAACAACGACTCAATAATATATCGGAGCGTTATAATGCGCGCATCCGAATAAACTACCGGGTACTTTCCGTAGCAACACAGCAATGTACTTAAAACAACCTAAAAAGTTACTCAAAAGTTATGTTCCGCTAGAGTTCGCGTAGTATCGTCCCGTATCCGTTTTGTTCCCCTATTCGCTTCGCTCGCCCTCCTCCCCCGCTCGCCTGCGGGGGGAGGGTGCGCGATAACCGCTTTTTATACGCATAATGCTCGGGATCTCGTGCTAAGCTGATAGAATTGTGGTGGAATCAGCAGGCCTTTTGAAGTTCTATTAAATTGTAACACTCGCGAGTTCGCGCCAACGCGCCCGTGAAATTGTGGCTTTATTGAAATGGCACGAAATTATTTATCTTTTTTGTGTGCGCCGCATGTGTGAGATGGAATTTCTAATTTAGAATTATAGTGCCGGTGTCTACGAACGTTTTAGAATATTAAATTATTCATGTTTAAACGCTAAAGTTTGTAATTTATATGACGGCAATTCGGATTCAGTTCGAAGAATGCTTATGCAAACACGCTTGTTATGCTTCGCGTCATATGGAGTATTTTAAAACTTTATCAAGGAATGTTTTATGCGAAGATATTTAATAAAGTCTACAACTGGCTTCGAATAAAGTTCGTACACATAGCATTGTAGAAAATATGTTTTCGCTATGAACTAAGATTAATCTTAAAGTATACCTACTTATAAAGAGCTTTGTAGAACACACCATGGTTAGGGTTTCTAAATAATCACGGATCAGAGATAAAGCGTAACAATGCATCATGGAACCCTCTTAGCGAACTTCCCATAGGGACACCGGTATCAAACAATATAAATAAAATTGCATTTACTCTTCATAATGAAAAAACAATAGCACAAATTAAATTTTCCGTAGTCGCGTAACCGTAGCAGTCAATCTGAAAACCCGCGTAGCACGTGCTACGAAATTCGTAGACTCGTAGACCCAAAACATTTCAATATAGCTAAACTAAATATACTTCCTACAAACTCAGACCGTAAAAACCTTCACATAAATGGTAGCCAGTTCTAAAATTAATTTAACTTGACCTTGAACTTTGCTACAAGACAGTTATTATAACCTTAGGCTACTCGTAACCTCACCATCGTTCACACGGGTTTCTGTTTCACTCGCACATAGTTTACGTTATCACCTGTGCGTTGTGTTATGATAATGAAGCGCGTATCTGGCAACACCGTCAGTTGTTTGTAAACAATTTCATTGAACACTCACGCACGGTGGTTAGAGTCAACGTACAGACCCACAAATGTGGGAGAAATTGTTTAATTATATGTAAGGCGTGTATTTAAGAACTTGTAAGGTAGAGGGCATTTCCTGATTGTTTTATGCACTGACGCTTGATTGTTTTAACTAACTGCAAGTAATATTTGGCTTCTCTTAGAATGCTATAAGATTCGCTTTCTCTTATCTTGTGCTGTGACATCCAAAAATTAAATATTTGAGACAGCCTCGGGTCTAAGCGGTGCCTCAGCCAAGACTGCTCAAGTGGAGACATTAACTCAACCTGAGGCCCACCGCTCTATGATAATTTTTTGATATCTTGTCTCACTCTAAGGAGCTATTCGCTTCATATCTACTAGCCAGAGGTAGCCTCACTCTGCCTCAACTCGAGGTATCTCGTCCGAAGACAGCTCAATTATATACGCAGCTTAAGACAAACACAGGAACTGTTCGTGTTATCACCTGTGGGTCGTGTTATGATAATGACGCGGTTATCTGGCAACACCGTCAATTGTTTACGTACAATTTCATTGAACACACACGCGTGGCGATAGATGAGGAGAGCCGCCAGAAATAACCCTTTATATGCCTGTATTGATTGCTTAATTGATATTGTCGATAGATGGAGGAGGAGCTCGTCACATCCCTATCGAATAGTGATAGATATTTGGGAAGGATGTTGTGTTGAGTAATATGGTATAATATTGTTGGTGTAAAGCGTTATGATTTTGATTGATTCTGACTTTAATTTAATTCTATCAAGAGCTTATGCCAAGCCTTAAGAAGTTATGATGTCCGATCATTTAATAAAAACTCTTTTTTTAATTAGATACAATGGCCTAAGCCACAGTAATATACAGCCAACTACCTTCCAAAAAAAATAGCAGATTTTTGATATTGGGTTATCTTTATAGTAATAAATATGGCGTACATTCTCTTACGAAGTCACAAGATTTTCCACGAAACTAAAGGAATCTCTTTTTCGTAGAACAAGGTAATAATATACAATATTTATTTTAATGTTATGTGTACCATCAAAGAAGTTCATATCCAACCAGTTTCAAAACAAAACCCCGTGAACACGATGACCACGTCTGTTACCGGCCCGGTTCTATAGTCGCTGAGCGCTGCAAGCAAGAATAGTCCTTACGGTGGTTAGATATGAACTTCTTCGATGGTACGTATTGCACGTTAGCAATATGAATAACATTAAAATAAATATTGTGTCTTGTGTTATACAAGACGAACGACACTTCACGACATATTATGCTCGTAATTCTTTGTAATTTTACGAAGAACTTAACACTTTCGACTCCACCCACTTTTTATAAGTCATTCTACCATTTTTTTTACATTCGCCATGCTACCATACATATTGGAAGCGAACCCTCCGGGAGGGTGTCTGGCTTTTGTGCTAAAGTTAACCATCGCGGACGGTCAACTGTGTTATAGAACACTGTAAAACGAAGTAAAATAGTGTTTTTAGGGGATCTTGTCGCTAGACGTAGGCTCCATCCAATCTTTAAATTTTTTCGTGAATATTTGTAAAAGGGATTTATTTTATTTTATTTAAATCTTTTTAAAATATACATTAGATTTTATTTTCACGGTTTATGATGCTGTATTCGCTAAGAAAAACTACATTTAAAATGAGCCCTCCGCGAGGTCTCCGGGACAGAACGTGTTAATTAAGTCAACACATTATTTTAACAAACCTTCACTTGGTTATTCGGCCGCATTCTACATAATTATTATCATATTCAGACTTGCGAGATACAATATCCGGAACCCTATTATTTACACAATTCCATTGCGTTCCTGTAGTGGGATAAAATACGCCATCAAATGACACAAAGGAAACTTAATATTCTCGTATATCGTCGTAATAGAAACCGATATAACAAATCTACAACAAGTGGCAAATCCCACTATAAATGTAGCAGTTAGTATCGCGCGCCGAGCACCGTCCGTACATATTAGTGGTCGGCCGCTATAATTTATTTGCCGGAGTAAATAGGATTAGCAGCGGGAGCGCTGCACACTGGGTCATTTTTTGCGCCGCGCGGACAAAGCGCCTAGCGACGGGCGGCCCAAAGATACCCACTGCGACCACTACCATGAGAACACACCACGTGCACCATCGATCTGTAACACAGTAATTTGATAAACTGACAGGTTCAACTCACAGAAAAACTCCAAAATATAGGACAGCGACGTGACAGGTGCCCGTAAAAGCTTAGAGATTGTGTTACGGTAAAGTAATCCGCGACCACCTCCACCAGTTTATCCAAGCTCTCGAACAAATAAAAATACTTATCACGTAAAACCACCCTCCTGGCTGTCGGGCCCGCCTCGTAAAACCAACTCCTGGCTAAGGTAATAAAATGTCGCGACCAATCAACGCTCGCCCGTACAAGGATTCGCAGCGATTGGATTTGTCTCTCACGACTCCCGGATAACCGGACAAATCTCACGTTTAAAACGACAGCCGAGGCGACGTCGCGTTGCGATTTTGAAATTAGAGCCAACGTACACACCACAAAAACACCGTATATGCATAAGTGATAGAGAAGGCGCGTAGAAACTGTACGTGATAACATTATTCGTGTGAAAAATGTATCGAACGGTACAAGTGGCGAATCTCGAGAGGGCCACATCCGAATAAATAAAGCCGGGGGTGCGGCGCGAACTTGCAAAAAATCCCCATTTACTGCGGTGCCGGTGCGAATATAAAATATTGATCTCAACGGAAATTTATGAAAACATAAAAATGCGGAGGTGCGAAGGCGCGCCCTGATGGAATACCCGTGTAGATACTTACCGCTGTCTTCTTGATTCGTTTCCGTCTACATTTCTGAAGGATTAATCTCGCGCGTAGGTTATATTACACGTACGTCATTTTCACGCGTAAAAATTACGCCGCGTAATTTTGGAATCCCATTTTTACAGCCCTGTTTAGGCGGCGCTCATGTCAAGAAATTCAATTTAGGACACTTATATTATGTAGGAGTTCATAATGGCGTTTCGGTCAGAGAAAATTTTGCAAATGAAATTCCGCCAGCGAGGGATCTTGTCCGCTGGGTATACCCTCTCCACACCCGGTTATTGCCCATTTTTTATATGGAAAAGTCCGATTTAATCCACACGGCGGCGGTCGTAACTCGCGCCTTTATTTAGTCACTAGATTACTACTAACAAGCCCCGCCTTATTTCTCGTTCCGTCCGTTCTAAATGAGGCAATTCGTAATTGAATTTATTCTCTAAAAATAGAGTGGTGCGGTAGCATTTGGCTGGCGCTCGAGTGCCATTTGGAAATGAGCGATTTCACACTTCACACTTGAAATGGTAATAGGTTTACCGTGTGATTACTAACCTGGATTAGCGCATGTAGCGGAGCTGCCAGCCTAAATTTAGTGCGAAATCTGGGGAGATTACCGACCTTGATGCGCTGAAGTAAGATCTTGTTCCAAATAAGCTTAGATAGAACTAAACAAATTACACATCTGCTACGTCTGTATATTGTGCTCCACATTAATCAGACAAAGTTACTGAACGTTTGTTACGACGAGTTTATAAATTCAGGACCGACGAATAAAATGCGAAATATGTTTTAAAATGTAGAGAATAGATTTTTAATTGTTCTACGTTTTGTACGTTTTTTCCTGGATGGCAACACAAAATCCGCGTCCATTGCAACTGCGCTGGCTTGTCAACTTGACTTGATGGATGACGTCATTAATGCCTTCACGTGATCGAAACAAAATGGCCTCCATTAGGGTTGCAACAATGCAAATAAGATACGAAGCATTACTCGACGACCCTTTGACGTGTCGCCCCAGCGATATCTTTAACACATGTGCTTAGCCGGAATCCGAAAATAAATAGATTGTGGAGTCAGTCCCAAAAAAATGGTACAAGGGTCATCAATCCTTTACGCGTCTGCATCAAATATGTATACATAAGTGCGCAACAGCGACGCCGAACGAATCGCAACATGACACATTCTCAATATAACCCTCATAAAAAGGTCCGATAAAATATGGAGAGTAACGGATAGTGGGGAAAAACTATTACTCGGGTCTTAGAAGGAATGGATTCGGGGTCATCGCATTGTGTCATCTTCCATATCGAGGGGCCATCGTTCGTCAATGTAACATTCGGACCCGTTAGCCCGCAAGATGGATGGGCCCGGAAAGGCCCGTGGGCCTCCGCACTGTTTGAGTAACGCCGGCAACGTTTACATTTGTAAATGGGTTTTAAACTGGAGTGCTGGCTTGACCGTCCGGTGCTCGATATATTTTTTCTACGTCCACGCATCGCAATCTGCTTTTGTACAAATGTTTTACATTCAAATTTACATACATACGCAATTAGATTAATGCCACATACTAATTAATTAATTGTATCCTGTGCAAATATTTGTACTAAACCATAACAGCCGAGTTTATTATTAATACTGTTTGCTTGTGCGTTTAATTAAATTAATAGCTTAGTACAAACCCTTCGTTCTAACTCTGACCAGAAACACAATCATTGTGTGTAAGTGTATGATGTGTAATAATTGCGCGAATAAATCAAAATGACATGTATTTAATCGCGGTTCCCCGCGAACCCTACCGGAAGAGGCTGAAGGGTACTGCCTCGTCTTTGTCGAGGAAAAAATGTTAAGAAAAGCGACCCTCGCTAATGCACACAGTACTATATCTATTTGGGTACAAAGAGCTGTGAGTATGCTTGACCTCTGTACATATAGAATGGGTCGCCCGGCGTTTGTATGTTTCCGCGAACCTTGCGAGTAGCGCTTATGCGGAATTAGGTTATTTTATACTTTTGAAAGCATGAAGCCTAAAGTAATCCGCTTTGAAAAAGTTGCTCCAAAGACTCGTTTTGTTTCTTTTATATTAAAAAAGTTGCAAAGGATTATTCAGTTCCAGTCGACGGCTTTAGAGTGAGAGTAATTACCAAATATCGCGACTATTATCAGCTTCGTTTCTAGTGCGATTAGATTTTTTATAACTAGTTAGAACAATTCTATCTTCTAATGAGTCCTTAGGAGTTATCCGAAATCAAAATAAACTTTTATTTTCTACTCATAAAAAACGTTTATGCTATTAGTAAAAAATATGCTATTTTGCTATTAGTAAAAACTGGTTGATGAATGAACACTACTACAGCCACATCAGCAGTAATCATTAATCAAGCACTGAACACAACGACCCGCTTAAAAACGAGACCACAGTGTGACAGCGTGCGCACCTGTCAACGTCACGTCAAATCCCACCGCGGCCGCCATTTTATATCGAAATGCAAATAACCTCACAAATCGAGGGTGTAACGCGATCCGTCCCGAGGCACCCCGGAACAGCTGATTTATTTCATACGCGATATGATTTTGCCGCAATTGAGAGCCCTCCATTCGCTGCGTGGCAATATATTATATCGGTTGCATCATAAGGTGTTAGCTGTGCACAGATTTTTACAAGTGAAGGGTTCATAACCAATTACGCAAAGAAAACGCACTTTTTGTACGCACTGTTATAATGACACTTGTCTGCGGTTGGGCGCGTGGATAGGCCACTCAGTCGGTGTCGAATGCCACTCAAGATTCAAGATGGCGGGAGCTGCAACGCGCGTTGACAAATGCGCATCGAGCGGCTCTGCTGTCATTTGTTTATTTTTTCATCACAAGAGGCCGAATAATTAGCCAACGGTGACGGCAGATTATATTACGATTCGGAACACTGCGTAACCGAGACTTGTTTTTTTTTACAGTAAAAACTCCTTTCTCAAAACCGACTTTTATGGATGGCAATTTTAACATTAAACTGGTGCAGCCCTGTATAATAATGTTGTTAGCGTACAATGGAACGGTGATAAAACTGAAAGCTTTCGAATTTTAGTGTTCATATTAAAAGTCCGCATTATTTTGCGCATGAAATTCGACAGTGCATCACTAACTAGACACAAATGAGAACGTACGAGTAGATATCGATACGGTGATACGGTACCAAGGGGATTATTGGAGGATAGTTATCTGGGTAAGAAACGTCCATCACTGGGGTAATTTGGATATATGCGAATCCCCTCTGGCCTGGTGTAATCGGGTAAGCTCAATGACCCGCGAGGGTGTACGCGGGACGGGGCGGGGGTAGGTGCGATCATCAATCTCTATCAGGGTATCGCCGTCGGCGATGCTCGCGCTTCCGTTCCTGAAAAAAGTGGCGACGAAAAATATGACCGCTTCCATACTGGACATGTGACAGTGTGACGCGCCTGAATATATTCCCATAACATATGCGTGTCTCCCCTCTAGACAAGGGGAATGCGGATTTAGCTTTGACAAATATCTCATGAAATTTTTTGTAACCTTCATAGAGTATTTGCAGACTAAAGGTTCACACCATATACTCAATCAAAAGCAGTTCAACGGTAGAATAGAAACAAATATAATTCACATTTGTGACGTTAAATTGCGCTACATGTGTCTCCCCGTAACGGCACCGCGGTTGTTATCTTCCGCCATTGATTACGCGCATCAAATTACACAATCGTACACAAGCAATTACACAAAACATTAATTCACAACACCCAATCTCGTTTGTGAATCGTTCATTAGCGGAAAGGGGGATCGGTAGAAATGGAAACTTTTGACAAAAGTTAAGACGTAAACGGCAAATGAATCTGCATTATTCCAACACCCCACGCCGCCAGAGACGTCTCGACGCCCGCTCCTCAGATAAGACAATTAAATAACTATCTCGGCCCATTTATCTGTCGGAGTTTCGTTTTGTTTGTTTCTATTAAGCGTAATTAATGCCTCCGCGGACGGGTAAAGGTTAATGAAGTCGAGCCACCGCCGGTTATCGGACATCTGACGGGCTCAACTAGAATCAAATTTCCGCAACCCACCGCCGATCCTATTGTGCGCGACTAATAAACATTCTTGGCTCGCGGACCGGCCGAGGGCTCGCTGACACAAAGACGCGCTCCGTCTCCCGCAGTCCGCAGTACACTCGGCTGTAACGAGCTATGTCAACAATGCAGGTTTACCCACAAGCAACGCACTCATTTCGTTCTGCCGACTCTTCGCACCTCGTGTAATATCGTAAGGAATTTCCCAATTTCAACACCCTTCTAAACGGACGCGATGACACCTATGAATCTAAGTCGCACTCGGGATCTCGCACCCGAAATCCATCGACGGGTATCAGTCACGGACGTAACTGCATTCTTCGGTAGACAGCTAATTTGGCCCCCCATTTACGTGTAAGTAGAACATCTATCACGGCGTCTCGGCATTTCTTCCAATTTACCGAGTACTCGTCTATCGAAAGATTCAATGAATGATAACGAGCCTAATAAATACGGAGTCGGCTCCCCAAATGGCTGTAATTAATTTAATGGATTTAGACAAAGAAATATGTACAATGAGATAGTGAGATTAATGATGGCGCTGCATATTGTTTCAAGCATTAGTTAGTTTCTGTTGAGTCGTGAAGATATCCCGCCGCTGGTGTGCTGGTGTGCCGTGTTACCGGAGCCGCCCGGCTGCTCTCGGACGCTTTATTTTTTCTCCATTTACTTGTAAACACTAATGAAGGCTCCCGAGCGAGGCTTCTAACGAGCTCTAACGTTGCATTTTCTGTTTATTATCAAGTCTGTAATCTAACATCCGAAGGCACTCCAACTACAGACCTTAGTACAGCACTTGGGTACAAATTAACAGACCCAATTACTGCTCTGAACTGTAAAAATACCCAAAGGTTTCACTATCAAAGCAAATGATTAAACTTACCTCACAATCATTTTATTCCGTAAATGAGCTTACTTTGTCAAATACTACGACACCGCACGTCGAATTATACTGAGATTAATGTAAATTTATGTTCTGAAAGTAAGTTACTTTGTTCTGCGGATGTTTGCTAGACAATACATTAACATAACTGCCCATAAAAAGCCTTACTTCAGCCCCGTCTACAACTACGAGTGGACGAGAAGGGTTCCGTCTACTGGGTTGTTATATCACAAAATCAGCGCAACATAAATTAGTGGACAGGTCGCGTGACGGACCGACTTAGCAACATCGTCTCCTTATCGTCGTCCGGAAACCACCCGGCTAACCTCTCTACGTACAACCTGGATACTAAAAAAAACAACCCTAAAACCCACTGCAAAGAAGTCAAATTCCCTTAACCCAACCAACTATATTCGAGAACGAAACAACCAATCTCAACTCTATTCATGCAACTGTACGGTCCAAATCCTATTCACGACAATAGGAATAGTCAACAACAAATAAGGCAACATTGCCAGTATGTCAACATAAATAAAGCTGAGTGTCCTTTAACGAAGCAGACGTTGACGTCGGGACACTAATAAAGACCGTACGAGACAATGTCGACTCTAAAGCTTTTGTGTTAAAATTGAGATTAGTTACGTTAGCAGAAGGGGTAGTAAATGAAGGTTCGCATTTAGCGGTCGTGGTGGTAGTGATATGGGTGGACTTCCTTTGTCTGGTAATCTTATCAGCGTGGCAGCCGGCCGCCGCGTCTTGACATGATACATTACGCGCGCTATACATTTACATTCGTCGCCGCTCGTACCAGCACGCACATGGAAACGCGCCATCACGATTTAATCGAACACTACACGTGTCGAATATGCTTAAAGCGCTATTTGTACTGTTTTACAAATTCAAACCAATGGGGAAGTTAATCAATCAATTTTAATAGAATGAATCCGTCTATGTACCGTAGAGATAAGCTTATGTATACAGCATTGGGCTCCGGCCAACCGTGAGCCATCGATTAAAATGTACGCGTAATGTCATTACGCAAGCCCATTCCACTTGTAGCGGGAGATAGCGGCGGCCTTCCTTTCCCGAACTGCTGAATTTCGTTAATGCCTCCGAATTTTTCGATAATGCTTGCTAAACCTTCCGATATCGAAACGTAAAGGAAATTATAAGAAAATCCAATTCTTCAAAGCCGTAATAATAAAAAATACGCTTTGAAAGCGAATCCTTTAGTACTTTTATTTTATAAATTGTATAATGGACGGGATCCCTCGGAAGACAGTTCCCGGGCATCAGAATGTAAGATCGACAAAAGCCCTCGTGCTCGATCCCTTTGCAATCGCAAAACTTTGAATACACCTCTTTCGACTATCGAAAAGTTCCCGATAATGGATTTGTTCGAGCACTCGATTGTTCAACGATGAATGGGTACTAATTAAAACGAAGTCACGACGACGCCGGACCAAGTTCCCGATTGTTTCCGAACTATAAATCCCAGCGCCGCTCTCTCATATAAATATTGCACGGTTCCAACTTTGGTGCTAAATTTAAAATCGAAATTGGGGAATCGACGCCATCGAGAACGTATGGTTTAAGTGTTTTTACCGCACAACTATTCTAAACTATCGATATTCGAATCTACATATATTTCTCCGATATTAATCTACGTAAATAAGGATTCTCTTCTATGTTCTCAATTCGAGTTAGGATCAAGATTAAGGGGTAAATTCTAAATTGCTTCGGGAATGTTCGTGTAACGAGTTTAAGATTGTGAGCACGTGTTGCCGCCGCGTCTCTTGCCTTCAGAGATTGCCCAAATGTATCTCGTTTCTATCGGTGTGCGTCTTACACGTGAATATGCTTTACGTCTCATACATCAACGTCGCAGGTTATGAAACTACCTGGAGAGATATACACTAGACAGTTTGTGCCTTGCCAACATCTGCGCAAAATTACTTTCGTGTGTCATAAAGTAACAACAATCTTTCATCAATAGTCTTGAACAAACAGTAAAAAGCTGAATGTTAATCTTAGCAGGAATAATGGACAGGGAATTAACCTCTCTAGCGAAGCTTACTGGCGGGTAAACCGCAGTTACTCTATTACAAGTCGGTCTGTTTCTTTTCCGTTTCCAATAAGAAATCACGTTTGTTCGGGCCGAGCTCGGCCGCAAATGAGCCGAAACATACCCCCTTTATCTTCCAATAAGTAAGCGAGCTTTAGATTTCTTGGGAAGAAAATACGGATCCTAAACGGAAAATAGGAGATCGGATGCCAGATGGCTCGAAAAATATAAAAATAAACGAACCGGAATATGGATAGTGGGCTCTATCTGATTGTTATTCAGTTTTATGCATAGTGTAGTCTCAATAAATAATATGGGATAGTAAAAGCGAGCGCCGAAAAGTCTGGGTTGGCTGTAAAAAATACCGATTTCCTTGCGTAAACAAACTCAAAAAGGACCAATCAGGACCCAGTATGTGGGAGGCAATTTTGGCAAAAGTAAAAAGAGAAAAAAAAGTGAGTTTGTTCCGGGTGCGCAACGACAAATCCCATGACGGCATTCAAAATCGCGTTCCCTTTTTAAAGTTGAGACGATTCGCGTAACGAGTGTCGAATTCTCCGAGCCGTGGGCCCCTCAATAGACGAAGTGCCCCCGGAGGTGCCTCGGTAATTACCAACCATTACAGACAAAGGACACGACTCGTCCGATTACCATAATTCCCAGGCCCCGAGACGGGATATAAATGGGCCACATTTTGTAGTAGCACGACGACTGACGTGTGTATTAATGACTATGCTTGTCCTCCTAAATTAGGTAAGGGATTTGGTGATTTAGTTTTTTCATTGGCTGCGGCGGCGGGATGGGATGGATCGACCGTTTGGTACGCTCGACTAGGCGCATTTGTCCTTAAACATCGGCCCTCATAACAAATTACCGCGTTTAGAAAGTGCTTAGAGTCAGTTGTAAAGCACACCATGAAATGTTGTCGACAACCCTCTGATTATGTTACATAGGAGTCGATGGATGGTAATGTCAGCATCGCAGTATACACCATTCGCTTACGGACTTTGAAGTATGTATCTGATATGAAGCTTTGAATGCAAGAACGTGACATAAGACGATAAAAGATACACCAGTACTGGCCATAGATAATAAGTATTTGAAAGAAAACTATTCCACCTTTTCTCCACTTTATTTTAACGTACTATACATAGTATTACCTACTCATAGTTGGTGGATACCGCGGATTATAGTGCACTTTATGAAAGTTCAATGAAACTCATTAATCTCTAATTGCTAAGAATAGAATGGTATCAAAGGGCGAGACCACAAAAGGCAGTTGACGATATTGTCGAGAAGTTCACCATTTTCATTTAGGTAGTGATCGAGAGGGTGGGGGAGATCGATCGCGAAAAAAACAACACAAAAACCCTTTTAAAATTAATTGAGTTTTCTTGCGGCTACATCGGGTGGTACAATAAATTAATTAACGCTCGAAGGAATCCTTAAAATTCGTAGAGGATCAAAAGTTGGATGTTATGGCGGGCCGATAAGAGGCGTCGAGGGCGCGGGGCCACAGATAATACTTCGATTTTCCATTAGCTTATATTAGCGATGGGAGAGTCCGCCGCACCCGCGGTTAGACCAGCTCCCGATCTAATATATTTTCCTTATAAAGAACAGCCGCAACACGCGATCTTTGATCCATTTGCATGAGCCTATCCACGCTTATTTGTTTACGAGCCATTACGGTGAGCAATATTCGCCCCTAATTGAATTTCAACTTGTAAATTTTCGTGGATGGAATTAATTAAATTTTTCCCTGTACTAATGCCTCCGCCACGACCGCTGGAGCATGCTGATTAATTTTGTAAAAGCCTTTAACTTTACAAATAACGGCATTTGATAACAGATTATTGGTAATAATGAAGGCCAAATTCTGCTTCGTTAATTCTCCTGGATTACACAAAGGGAAATTCGGTTTTAAACGAAGAGATAATACTTGTATGTCCGTCTTGGGTTCATGCGACGCTGAGTTCGTAATTTTTTCTTTGTCTTATCAAACTACCGTCCTATTTGTTATTTTTCTTTTTATTGACGAGGCACAACTGCCACAAGCGTCCAAGATAAAGGCTGGGATTTATTTATCGTAACTTTTAAAAGGGTTGTTTTATTTTAACAGCAATAAACCTGCAAGTGCTTGAATTTTTTCATTCGTTTGTTCCGATTCTCGTTATTGTTCGAGCTTTATTTTTGTATTCCAAAGTTTTCAACGACTTTCTGTGTAAGCCTTGTTTGATTGCATTGACTTTGTTAAACTTGAGTCGAAGTTATGATGAAGGATAATCATGTTATTAAAGAGTAAGCTTTTCTAACTCATGTAAATTACACTAGTAAATTATATGCTGGCCTGAAAGTCGTTATACCCTCTGTCTGAAACAAACAACTGAAAAAAATCTACGTATAAGTTGGAGACCTTGAGTGATGTCAGCCAAACCATTGCGCTCACTTCTCTCAAACATATTAGGATAACCTTCAATTTGCTGTTTAATATCATATCTAAACCTCATCTCTCCATTCTCAGGGTGTCTCTTGGAAGGGTCTCGTCTCCCCCCCGATGTGCCGCCCCGCAACCCGACCATGTCTCGCCTGAACGGTCGCATCACCGGCAACCCTGCGGACCTGGGCGACTTCGAACCCTCCTGCCTCGTGCGCACGCCCTCAGGCAACTTTTACGTGCCTTCAGGTGAATGTTAGAACCTTTTTGACTTCTTTATTAGGTTAAGTACACCCACATCTACAGACATTCACACTTCAACTCAACTCACACACCCCAGATTTCTGGAAGCCTAGTCAATTTCTGCTCGCAGCTATAATGTTGGCTGTTAATAATACCAATATAGAAAGAAAGAAAATATAAAAAACATGATAATCAGTGGATATCTTAAACTTTCTCATCCAATGCTACTTGGATTCAAATACTGGATGTCAACGTAAATCAGCTTTAAGCGTGCCCAATTGTAATATTATTTCCTTATAACTTTAATATAAACACATAAAATAATTAAGTAGCTTAAAATAGCACATATCTAATCCAAATCTAATTTCAGGGGATATTCAAAAGAATCCGTCTATGGACTACAAGTCGAACTCTTCGTGTAGTAGTCCAGGCAAGCCAGAGAAAAGCACGTTAGAAAGAATGGAGCGGTCAGACCGACCGCATCCGACCTTCGGTACCCCAGTTCCAGTCCTCCCGGTCCGGAACAACCTTCGATCCTCGAACTTTCCTTCGGCCGGTTCGCGGTTTCACTTCCGAAAAGGGCTTTCGTCGAGGTGCTCGTGGAAGTGTACCGCTATTGTATTTATAATACTCTTCGTTGTATTGTTAGCCATTGCGTCTTATATGACAGGTGAGTCCACTATCATAGATGAATGGGTTTTATTGGCTGTTAAAATTTATTATTAGAATTTCCAATTTTCACGTCGGTATACATTTGTAATCAAATTGGTTCCTTAAAATGCAAAATGGAATTCCCTTCGTGACAGCTACGGAAATACATTTTTAGTCAAAGTAGCCGATTTCTTGAACCATAATATATTTAACGAGATTATAAACTGTCTGTAACTTTGAACAACAATATTATCGCAACGTAACATTCTCAGTTTAATGTTGGTTACGTTAAGTATGTACTTAAATCTTAATGTTATCTTTTGTTCACAGCGTCATATTTTGTTAACTGGACGTACCAAAATCCCAAATCATGTACAGTAGTCGTCGGTGAACCAACAGAAGTGTTTCCGGCATCAAAAGCAACATCACTGGAGTTCGCCAACAAAACTATGGCGAGGCCGCATCAAAGCTTGCCAACCATAGGCACAGGTAAAGAGGAACATCACTCCCGTCATCGTAGAAGTGTAGATGTAGTAGATGGGCATGCTTCTTCTTTACCACAATCTGTTTCTTCCGAGGATTCTTCCACCGCTGTAAATATGCATGATATAACCAAGCCTTCTGTGAACACTGTTAGCTTAGTGCATGGTGTGGCAGAAGACATCACCACTCAGCGGGACGAAGAAAAGAACGAGGGTTCTAACAATGCTTTTGTGTCTAGCAATAATGATGATGTGTCGGTTAATACTGGTAATCTAACAACAAATAATCGCGGAACATCTTCGAGTAACAATCCTCCAATAGCCCCGGCAACTATTACTTCGACAATGGCTGAACAGCCCGCCATATCAGCAATGGAACCGACTACTGTTGCTGCGACCACTGCTGAAATAACTACTAAAGTAACTAATTACGTTAGCAGTACGACTAGTACAGCACCTAACATTATTAAAGAAACTCACGTAGAACATCCACTCGAAATAAAAGAGCAAGTTAATGCTCCAGTAAAAACTGAAAAAGTTAAAATTGATTATGAGCCTGAAGATATGCAAGGTGACTCATTCCCATTGATTCGTTCGTATGGTTTAGAAAAGCTTCAGTTCTTCAAAATCCAAAACCAATTGGAACAAATTAAAGAAGTGCTTCACATATATTCCAATGATTCATCTGATATGGATAAAGATTTGGAAAAGTTTCACTACGATAGTGAAAATAGTGGTTCAAAAACCACAAGCACGACAAGCACACCTAAAATCATGACAACTGAGCCAGTAATCGTTACTGAAACCCCTGCAACAACAAAATCAACAACTGATGCGTATTCAACAACTAGCTTTACGGAAACGACTTTAACAAATGAACATGTAACAACAAACGCCATAATTAACACTACAAATAAATTGACCACGCACAATGAGCATGTTGTGACCGCAACACCATCGCTAAATGTTACTAATGATGCACTTACTACGAGTACTACCACTGAGGCAACTCCTGACGAAATTCCAACAGTGAATTCTGTTAATACCAAATACCCTGATGTGACTAATCCTAAACATGTGTTAATTAACCTGACGATTTCTGCGGATGATGCCGAGAGCTCATCATTTAAACAGCTTTATTCTTTAACATTTACTGTTCCAACGATTGGAGATACAAATGAGATACCAACTGTTAAAATTACTCCCATGGATTCAGAACCAACTCAAGCTTCACATTTTAACAAACCTGTTACTTTAGAAAGTTCTACGAAAGCCAACAATTCTACAAATACTGATAACGACATTGGAGGAAGCTGTGAATGTTCATGCCCAGCTTGTATAAGCAATGCCACTGATGATTTTTATGATGAATCAACTGGAAATGGAGCAACGACAGCATCTCCTAAAACAGATTCATCTACTATAACTGATCAAATCTCAAGCACTGATCACTCCGAGCTAATCGAAACGACGACTGAGGATTTAACAAAATTGTCAGGTACGACGGAGTCAGAAACAGTCACATCTACGGAGTCTACAACAGAAATAACAGCTGAAATATCGACACAGACTGAAAATATTTCCACTACAGACAGTATTGAGTCCACGACAGATTCTACAACTGAAACGGAAATGTTTACTACAACTGAATTACCAAAATGCGTTTGTCCAAAAATTCAGCCTCCACCCATTCTTATACTGGAAGGTGAGGTTGACCTTCAATAAAAGTCAGAGATAACTTACTAACGGTCACCAAATCCATCACCGCTTAGGGGTTCTGTGAACAAATGTGTCTAACATACTAACATGCATGCTCATCACTGGTCGCAAGGATATTAAATACATATTATAGCATCATACTTTTCTGTTGCATGTGCTTTAATAACATACAAATCGGTAGTATTTGTTAGTAAATATAAGTAGATACTAGATACTATTTAACAGTGCATAAGACAACTCATCACATTATCGCATGTCGAATTATTATGTAAAATCTTAATATAAAACTAACATCTTAATATCTTCTAGGTGCGCGAACGTTCCCAGCGCAAACATTTCCACCAGATGGAACGACGTTCAAACAAATTACTTTAGGTGAAAAATTATCAAAAGAAATCCCTCCATATAGTTACTGGAATATGCAGTTTTATCAAACTCAAGCCAGTTACGTGAAGTTCGACTACATGATACCTCGAGGGGCTTCCATAGGCGTATACGCAAGAAGAAACGCTCTACCAACACATACGCAATATCATATCTTGGAAGTTCTCAGCGGTTTCAAGGCGAGAACAACGAGAACTTCACATGTAAGCATTCATCATTATTATAACAGCCATGAATGATTTAGTATTTAGATAACATAAAGCAAACACTTTAAACTAGGCCTTTCATTTACAGCCTTCGATCAAGAAAGAAGTAACGCACTATATGGAGCAGGGCCACTGGTTCTTGTCTCTGTACAACGACGACGGCGACCCACAGGAGATCACGTTCATTGCGATGATAGCTGACGAAATGACGCACAACTGTCCTAATGGATGCTCAGGGAAAGGAGAATGTCTTATGGGTCATTGTCAATGCCAGGCTGGTTTTGGCGGCGATGATTGCAGTAAAAGTAAGCAACATTAATTTTATTTATACTTAACCTTCGAATGTATATTCCTCCTTATATGTAACTTAGGTTTGGTACCAAAGCTTTATACTCCAATTTCATCATTTTTAGGTGTATGTCCAGTCCTATGCAGTCAACGAGGCGAGTACATCAACGGCGAGTGTCAGTGTAATCCTGGATGGAAAGGGAAAGAATGTTCCTTACGACATGACGAATGCGAAGTTCCAGATTGCAACGGTCATGGACACTGTGTCAACGGAAAATGTTCTTGTGTCCGAGGATATAAGGGCAAGTTTTGTGCTGACATCGACTGCCCTCATCCAACTTGCTCCGGCCATGGGTTCTGCATCGAAGGCTCCTGTATATGCAAAAAAGGCTGGAAAGGGATTGACTGTGCGACAATGGACAAGGATGCGTTACAATGTCTCCCGGACTGCTCTGGACATGGCACATTTGATGTTGATACCCAGACCTGTACTTGTCATGCGCGGTGGTCTGGCGACGACTGTTCCAAAGGTAAATATTAGTTTCTAAACTGGTCATCCGTTATTACAATAATACTTAATGTAATTGGTTTTTTTATTATTTTTACAGAGATTTGCGATCTTGATTGCGGTCTCCACGGAAGATGCGTTGGCGAGTCTTGTGTCTGCGATTCCGGGTGGACTGGCGAGTTCTGTACTTCTAAGCTTTGTGATGCCCGGTGTAGTGACCATGGACAATGTAAAAACGGCACTTGTCTCTGCGTGTCTGGTTGGAACGGTCGCCATTGCACACTAGAAGGCTGTCCACGAGGGTGTGCAGGACATGGACAGTGTAAAGTTGCAAATGACGGTCAGTGGTCCTGCAAGTGCTTCGATGGATGGGATGGTCCGGACTGTACGACACTCAAAGAGCAAATCTGCGACGATTCCAAAGATAATGACAAAGGTATGTGGTGCTTCGAAGTAACTCCAGGATTGTGTATAAAAGACCAAATCATAAAAATTGCATTCGTCTATTCTGTTTAGATGGCCTCGTCGATTGTGAGGATCCAGAGTGCTGTCTAAGTCCCATCTGCAAAGGTAGTCAGCTCTGCGTGTCTTCACCGAAGCCTACAGATATTCTCCTTAGGAAACAACCTCCCGCCATCACTGCATCTTTCTTCGAACGGATGAAATTCATCATTGACGAAGGTAGTCTCCAAAACTACGCAAAGCAGGAGAACTTCAACGAAAGGTGAGTGCTTGATGTTCGGTGTTATCTGTTAGGGTTAAGCGTTATAATAACTAGCTAATATTTAGTTTGTCGGCTAATCGTAAGCCGACAAGCTCCGTATAAATATTTGTTATATAAGATACGCAATGTTGTGCCCCAGTCGATCCCATTGTTTTATTTACATTATAAGAGTGTACCACAATGCTTTCTTTCTTTTCTTACACTTATATCGAACAGACGTATTTATTTGTACTACTATCGAAGAAAAAAATTCTAGAAGATCGTCACTTGCATGTGATACACATATACTAACGTCGCTGTTACTAACGTTTCCGAGCTTCTTTGTTTCTAAATTAATATTATTATACACAATAATAATACTTACTCATTCTGTCATTTCTCTCGGTTTTTCTAACGCTGCGCAGTATGTTTTGGAACCACTTCAACTCGAGGTAAGACTTGTGAATCGAACGTAGGATAGAGTGTTTGTTTAACTTAGAGTTTATCTACGAGTTCTATATATCCTACATTATATACATATGTATTTAATTGGCAACATATACTTTACTTATTCTATGTATCTGTGTCATGCATGTTGAGCTACTATAGTGTTTAGCTACCTACTATTGTGTCCTGTGAATTTGTGTTCGCTTTTTATTTAAATGTTTGTAATAATATTGTCCGTGACGTTTGTTAAAAGCCAACCATCTGAAAACATTTTATAAAAATCTTCTACACAATGTTACACATGTAGAAAGAAATTATTATTACCTACTTATTAGATATAGAGTCCCTCAGAATCAATTACAGTTCCGATCTTTGTATTTTAATCAATTTTGATCAGAATTATTTTCAAATATCCAACTACTTCTAGTCCCTTAGTTAATTCACCATTTGTATGATAGACAACGTAGATCACACACGTAAAGAGTATAATTCACTAGCCCCATTTAATTTTATATCTAGACTTTCACTCATAGAAACTAGAACATCTCTTTAAGAAAAAAACTACAAATCACCAACATTTGTCAATACCACCAATCGATAGTTCTTTTCTAGAACTATCCACATACCAAGCCAATCATGAACATTGGTCTGTACGACCAACATTAAACTGTATACTAATGAATTCATCGCCCGAATTTCCAGTCGCTCAGCGGTTGTCAGAGGTCGAGTGGTCACGCTACTTGGGACTGGTCTGGTTGGCGTCAGAGTATCTACTGACACGCCACTCGAAGGTTTCACCCTGACCAGAGAAGATGGCTGGTTTGATCTGCTCGTAAATGGAGGAGGTGCTGTTACGCTTAACTTTGGAAGGGCGCCATTTAAAAGAGCTACGAAGGTCGTCTACGTGCCTTGGAATGAGGTAATATTTTTTTACTTAAGTGCTAAGAAAGAACTGCGAAATTACTTTGATGAATTTAAATGGCAAGGTACTCATGAAATGTGAGTAACATCAAGTGCCTTCTGCCGGAAAATCTTTACAACTAAGCTAAACTCAATAACAATAAGTTCGTAATTTTCAAGTCTCCTCAAGACGAACGCTTATTCGAAGTCAAATGACTGAATTTGTTTATGTTTCATGTCTCATAAATACCTTAGCTCAATCCTATACATGCTTGATTTAGTCTTTAAATATTCAAGCAACTTTAAACCGAACTTCATACAAGGTGATTATATTTTTTCCTAAGTTAAACATGCAAACCAGCGATTAACCGTAAGGACGTTAAAAATGTTATGACTCTATTATTTTTCTTAAATCTTTATTTAAAACACGCTTTTGCCTTGCAGTGTTTTAAATCCAATATTTTACTGACCATACCTCTGCTTAGACTTTCATTAATGAATGCATTATTTATACAACCCATAAAGACTTTAAAGTTGTACTAACTTTCCGTATGAAATGATTGCATTTATGATTTATTTTAGCAACAGTTTTTTTTCTACATTTCTATTTTAATTCACAACCATCTTTAAACTACGAGTATGTATAACTTTCATTCATGTTCTCTCCAAACTTTTCAATAATAGACTTCAAATACTTCAACTCACTTCCCAATTTGCTTCAGGTTGTGATAATCGACACTGTCCTTATGACTACAATGGACGAGAAGATCAACATGGGTCCACCACAGGCTTGTCTCGCTCATGATTACGATACGATGAAACCTGTTGTACTGGCGACGTGGAAACATGGCTTCCAAGGAGCTTGTCCCGATAAGAGTGCTATTTTGGCTGAATCACAGGTAAGACCTAGAAAAGATTGGTCTTCTTTATCGACTAGTATCTTAGCATATTCTTTTAGGTCCTAGGATTTTTCTTGTATCATAGAACCGTCGTGCGCTAATGATTATTGACCTAATAGCCCTCCCTTGAATGGATACCATTCGTTTAAATAAAAAGTTCTAACAAATAATAATATGTTCTTTATAGGTCATCCAAGAAAGTCTCGAAATCCCTGGTACTGGTCTACATCTAGTGTACCACAGCTCCAGAGCGGCTGGCTATCTCTCCACAATCCAACTACAACTTACTCCTGAAAAAATTCCATCGACCTTAGCGCTCATTCACCTGAGGATAACAATAGAAGGCATACTCTTCAAGAAGACTTTCGAAGCTGATCCAGTCATCAAATTCACGTATCCTTGGAACCGCCTCAATGTGTACAAGCAAAGAGTTTACGGAGTAACAACAGCGTTAGTGAAAGTAGGGTACCAGTACACAGATTGTAAAGATGTCATCTGGAATGTGCAGACTACGAAACTCAGTGGACAGGACATGAGTATATCCGACGTTGGTGGCTGGAATTTGGATATTCATCATAGATACAACTTCCACGAAGGTAAATTAACTTATTTCGTCTTATGTAGGTAGAATGTAAGGATTATGTACCTAGACCCTACACGGGACGATGTTCTAAAGCCCTTTACCACGGGCACAGGATTTAAAGCGTCTCGTTTCGGGCTTTAGTATATCTAAGCGTTTTGCAGCCCTAAGTACAAAGCCATGTAATCTGTTAAGTGGTTCAGTATATTTGACCTCTTCGGCGACATCGATCGATCTCACTGGATGTTCACACAATACGCAATATGTTTTACAATTATGTGATAATAATACTAACTTAAATACACATTTTTAAATTCACTTTGAATTTATAGAACAGATTATGATAAAATCCTATTTTTTTACGAATTTTCCAGGTATTCTCCAAAAAGGAGATGGAACAAATGTATACCTGAAACACAAACCTCGTGTGATCATCACAACGATGGGCGACGGTCGTCAACGGGAACTGGAGTGTGGGGACGAGTGCACGGGCGTGGCGTCAAGACAACGACTCTTAGCTCCGGTAGCCTTAACCGCGGCCCCAGACGGATCCATTTTCGTAGGAGACTTCAATCTCGTCAGAAAGATCAGTCCAGACGGGACTGTGAGGACAGTGGTCAAGTTGAAGTAAGTGTGAAGTTTTAACGTCAATATAATTGATAAGTTTAAGTTTTGTTTTTGATCCTAACGTTTTTCCTTATTTTTCTAGCGCCACTCGAGTCTCCTACCGGTACCACATGGCGCTATCACCTCTAGACGGCAACTTGTACATCTCAGACCCAGAATCCCATCAAATCATAAGGGTCCGCAACACAGAGGACTTCACCGACCCCGAACACAACTGGGAGACTGTTGTTGGTTCTGGAGAAAGATGTCTGCCAGGTGATGAAGCTCATTGCGGCGATGGAGCATTGGCACGGGACGCTAAGCTTGCCTACCCTAAAGGAGTCGCAGTTTCCATCGATAACATCGTCTATTTCGCTGATGGCACGAATATCCGAATGGTAGACAGAGACGGTATCATCACAACTATCATCGGCAACCACATGCATCGAGCTCATTGGAAACCTATCCCCTGTGAGGGTACGCTTAGCGTCGAAGAAGTCCACCTGCGTTGGCCCACCGAGCTCGCCATCAACCCGTTAGACAACAGTTTGCATATCATAGATGATCACATGATTTTGCAAATGGCTCCAGATGGTAGAGTAAAAGTAATAGCTGGAAGACCTCTACATTGTCCATCACCCATGACCGGTATCGATGTTGAGTTGGCAACGTACGCTACGTTAGTAATGCCACAAAGTATTGCTTTCGGTTCAGCAGGCGACCTGTATGTGGCTGAAAGTGACTCTCAGAGAATAAATAGAGTTCGACTAATCACTACTGATGGAAAGATTTCTCTGTATGCTGGCGCCGAATCGAAATGCAACTGCTTAGAGAGAGGCTGTGACTGTTTTGAGGCCGACCACTTCTTGGCCTCCAATTCGAAGTTCAATACTATCTCAGCTGTTATAGTCAGTCCTGATGGTATTGTTCACATCGCAGATCAAGCTAACTACAGGATTAGATCAGTAATGGCAAGCATACCAGACGCAAGTGGAGCAAGGGAATACGAAATCTATTCACCTGACACGCAAGAGATTTACATCTTCAACAGATTCGGCCAGCATGTCACGAGTAAGAACATCTTGACTGGAGAGAATAACTACGTGTTTACCTACACCGTCAACACCAGCAATGGCAAACTTAGCACCGTTACTGACGCAGCCGGCAACAAAGTGTTCTTACTAAGAGACTACTCCACCTCAGTCAACTCTATTGAAAATACTAAGGGACAGAAATGTAGACTAAAGATGTCTAGAATGAAGATGCTGCAAGAACTAAGGACTCCAGACAACTTCAATGTTACGTTCGACTACTACGGCCCTAGCGGCTTACTCAAGTCTAAGTACGACAGTACAGGAAGAAGTTACGTCTACAAGTACGATGAATTCGGTCGTCTAACATCAGCTGTGACGCCCACTGGCAGAATCATTAATCTGAACTTCGATCTAAGCATCAAGGGCGCCACAGTTCGCATCACTGAAAACAATAAGAAACCTGTTTCGATCTTGATAAAGGGATCTTCAGTGAACACTCGTACTGGTGAAGCGGAACAGAAAACGATTATTTCATCAGATAGTAGTATTTCATCTAGTATGCCTTGGGGCCATGTAATATCTACGGACACAGTTCCATACACAGTTTTGGCTGAAGTTGATCCAATTTTGGGAGAAAGCTTCCCTATCCCAGCAAAACAGAGGACCGAAGTAGGTGGTGACTTGGCAAACAGATTCGAATGGCGATACTTCTTGCGAAAACTTCTGAACAAAGCGAGAAGTGGCAAAACCATCGCGCAAGTTGGACGGAAACTAAGGATAAACGGTGAAAACTTACTTACCCTGGAATACGACAGGGACTCGTCAACCATTGCTGTGTTCATGGATGATAAGGTGGAACTCTTGAATGTTACCTATGACAGAACCGCGAGACCAGTTAGATTTGGACCGAACAATGGAATATTCGCCGAAGTGGTGCTTGATTATGACAGGTTCAACAGATTAACTAAATGGAGTTGGGGTGATCTAAATGAAACATATGGTTTCGATCGAGCTGGCAGACTAAACGAGATTCGTTACGGCGATGGATCTTCTTTAGCTTACTCCTTCAGGGATATGTTCACATCGCTACCGCTGAAGGTAACAACACCTAGAGGTAGCGATTATCTGTTGGACTACGATGACTCTGGTGCACTACAAAACTTGACTACTCCACGAGGTCATATTCATACGTTTGCACTCATGACATCACTAGGCTACTTTAAATACCAGTATTTCTCCCCAATGAACCGACATCCTTACGAAATCTTATACAACGATGATGGAAATATTCTTTCTAAAATATTCCCGCATCAATCTGGCAAAATTGTATACGTGTATGATAACAGCGGCAAATTAGAAATGGTATTAGCAGGAGCTTCTGCTATCCGCTACGTTTACCACGAAAATACACATCTTGTAAAGAATGTTGAAATTACGGACTCCGAATACGAACTAAGGCAAGATTACAAATATCACGCCGGAATTCTGAAAGATGAGAAGATGAAATTCAGTCCCAAGAGTAATCTGAACAACGCTCATTTCAAATATCAATACGACGGTAACGCTCGGCTTTCCACAATTGATGTTAATATCAATAGCAAAGAAATGCCACAACTGAGAATGAAGTACAATCAAAACCTAGGCATTCTAGAAGCACTCAGCGATTTGAGAATTTATAGAAACACGTTCAATAGATCAGTGATGCAGGACACAAGCAAACAATACTTTACGATAACTGATTACGATGATCGTGGCAGAGTCAAGACCATCCTGATTAACATCAAAGCCTTCGACGTGTTCCGCCTTGAAGTAGAATATGACTCACGAAACAGGATAAAATCGAAAAAGATTATGATCGGCGACACCTCATCGAACGAACGAATTAGTTACAACTACGACGGACACTTGATGGAAGTAGTAGGATCTGAGGACGACTGGAAGTACGTGTACGATGAGAACGGCAACGTGATCGGAGTTATCGAACACGGCGAGAAACGTTATCTAGGCTACGACATTGGTGATCGAGTTGTCCAATATAGTGATATTGAGTACAGCAGCTACGATGGTCGTGGATTCGTTATTAGACGTGGTGAACAAAAATACAGATACAACTCTCGTGGCCAATTCGTGCATGCCTCTGAAAGAGACAAGTTCCAAATGTGGTATTACTACGACGACAGGAGTAGATTGGTAGCTTGGAAGGACGACAAGAGCAATGTCACTCAATTCTTCTACGCCAACCCACAGACTCCAAACCTAGTAACGCACGTTCATTTTACGAAATCAGGAAAGACTGTACGATATCTATACGACCAAAGAGATTTCTTAACGTGCATTGAAACGGAAGACCAACGATTCTATGTTGCCACTGATCAAAATGGATCGCCTCTCGTAGTATTCGATGTAAATGGTGAGATTGTAAAAGAAATCAAACGCAGTCCTTTTGGAAAGATCATGAAAGACACAAACCCCGAATTCTATGTGCCCGTAGACTTCCAAGGAGGCATTTATGACTATTATACTAATCTGATTTATTTAGATGGTCGGTTATATGATCCTGTTGTTGGTCAATGGATGACTCCAAGTTGGGAACATCTGGCGAGCAAACTTCACCTCCCTACAGACATCTTCATTTATCGGTTTAAGAACAATGATCCAATAAATAGGAATCAAAACACTCTTTACATGACGGATTTGACTAGTTGGCTTCAATTGTATGGATACGACCTGAACAAGATGATGGGATCGAGATACATTACTGACATGATCTTCCAACCGAAAGTGGAACTGACGGCACCCAGATTGACTCCTGATTTTGAAGTTTTGTCTGGACTGCAATGTATCATTGAAAAGGTATGTTTCTTCTTTAGATCTTTTACAGCTCCATGCATATTTACTAAAACTTTATTACTGTCATGAAACTAAACTATATCTGTTTGTTTTCCAGATAAGCCACAAACTAGCTGATATGAACTTTGTCCCAACTCCGCTCCTAAAAATGGAACCCATCACGAGGAATCTACTACCACGAGTGTCTTACAAACGCGGAGTGTTTGGCGAAGGAGTCTTAATATCAAGAGTAGATGGAAAAGCACTAATAAGTGTCGTGGACGGAGCGAACAACGTTGTCGAAGACGTGATAACAACAGTCTTCAATAACTCCTACTTCTTAGACGTCCACTTCAATATCCACGACCAGGATGTATTCTACTTTGTGAAGGACAATACGCTGAAGATCAGGGATGACTTGGAAGAACTCAGACGGCTCTCTGGCAAGTTCAACGTATCGCAAGACGAAACCAATGATCAAGGATTAGAGGTAAATTTCTTTTTATTTGACAATATATCAATAATTATTATTATTGAGTCCAAAAAAGCCCAAATTCAACGGGATACTTTGCATTTTTCAGGTACGAGTTCATGCCGTTGGAAAGGGCTCTGCGCAAGCGGTCATCGTGCTTCGCTACGGTGTGGATCCCAACCAAGAGCGTATCAAGCTCTTGAAGCATGCTCACAAACGAGCAGCAGCCAGGGCTTGGGAACGAGAGAAGGCTCTGGTTGCGGCAGGTTGGGAGGGCAGAGGGACATGGACAGAGGAAGAGAAAGAAGAACTTATCTCGCACGGAATCGTGGACGGCTGGGTAGCCAGAGACGTCCATTCCGTATCTAAATACCCCCAACTAGCCGACGACCCGGCGAACATTGTCTTTGTACGCGACAGCAGAAGAAAACGGAGAAAGAGTGGGAGAGCGCGACACCGCTCATAATTTTAACGTGCCATAAAACAACGCCATTTTGATTTCCAGATTTGAAACTGGCCATTTTATAATAAGTAGTGAAGTTTCAAATTTGGAACCGGTATTTAGTTCTTAACTATTTTTTTATTGGACTGAAGTGTATAAACGTGGATAGGAAAGACAAAAGAGGCTCCTGTGATCGGTGTGTTACTGATGGTTACGAATAATAGGAGTTATTGCTAGGACTGAGTGGGAAATAAAAGTTTTGTAATTTAAGCTTACGGTTAGGTTAAGATTGACTGGAAACCGAAAGAAATTCTATGTCGAGAAAGTTTTTATTTTTTTTCATTTCGTACTTAGGCGTTACAAAGCTCATACGTTATTTTTACATACTTTATGCCCTTTCATCGTTGGACTGAACTGAATCTCGTAACAACTCACTACAGGGTACCGAGTCATAAATAAATAAACTTAAATAATAAAAAAAATATAATAATACAACTAACTGAGCATAATACTTATAAAAATCATGGAACCAAAATACTCAATCGCAATCACAATTTTAACTTTTTATATTGTTTCAATAAAATAATTTTTTAACATTTTTTATTTCATATACTATACGTAAATCACTAAGGATGTTATAATTTATCACAAGATCCATGTATTCCTATTAAGTTTTAGCCAAATATTTTGTTCTTTCCTTACATATTTTAGGTATTTGTAAATAAAAATACGTATATTTTATTCTTGTAGTTGTTCCTTTTATAGACCTAAGGTCTCTTTACTTCGCAATACTAACACTATTTAGCAATAATTTTGTATTTTATATCCTCTAATATATCTGACTCTTCAAATTAAACGACGTCTATATTTTTTGCTTGTTACGGAACTTGCCATGTAACTGCGAACTGGCTTGTAACATAAAATTTGTAGAGATCAGCCATGCTATTCTGTAAACATCTCACCGTGAAAACTTGGGTGAAGTGAGCTGTCAATAGTGTCAATCCCTGTGGAATGATAGCTCACTCCACGCTCACTTCACCGAAGTTTTCACGGTGAGATGGTTACAGAATAGCACTGCTGATCTCAATATTTTGGCGTGTACTTGGAAGTGACAATTTCTTTTAATTTCATTATTCAAAGTGTGATAATATCATGTACGACTTTTGTAATATACATAGTGTGGTTTAGAAGATAAACTTTCAAGTGCCGCCAAAATGTGAAAACTACGGTGAAAACAGAACAAATCTTGACATGGCCGACTTAGAAAAACCGAACAGGCTTTCTTCACTGGAAACGTCAAAAGAATGGAATGTTTTATTTTCACTCTTCACATACCTTCATTGTTGAAAAAATAAAAAAAATCTTACCGCCCCAAAAAAAGAAAATGATTTCTATTAGACGTCGTGTGTTTTCAGTAAGTTAGTAAAGCCATTTTACCCGTTCGGAGCGACAGAGTTCTAACTAGAATACAGAACTAATCCCAAAAGTAGCATGACAACGTAAAAAATAAAATAGACTAAATAAAAAAAAAAACTAATTAAAATTACAGTCAACGTAATACGTACATTCTGCATGTGTTGTGCAATAATCGAACAGTAGATCTTATCGTAACCGTTTAGGAACAAACTTCTTGCTGACTTAACAGAACCTTTACTAGAGACTGATTTATTGTTTCCACTCCCCTGAAGTAGCTGCTGAGCGACAAAACGCGCCTGAACCACTAGACGCAGCGTGAGAAGTGTCTCGCAGTTACGAACGTTAATACTATTGTGATTCGTAGGATGTTTCCTTATCGATAAGTCAGCGAGAAGCACAAATTGTAATTAAAAAGTAGATATTTATAGTATATGTCCATAAATTGTGTCTCATTTAAAATGTGGTGTCTATTCTGTGTTAGAGATACTTTAATGATAGGTGACTGAGTGGCCGGTGATAGGATGAGAATATTTTTTACAAAAAAAGTATAGATTTGGTGAAAAAAATTCAAAATTCGAATCTATCGGGTCGGGTGCTGAAGACCCGCGCGTTGGTGATATTTTGGAAAATGTGACTAAAAGAAGCAATACTGTAATGTAATACGTCTTACTCTTTATTTAGAACATTAAGGTGTATTTTTATTTGAAATTAATTGATAATATAATAATATATCTATTGTGAATGTAGTTATTGATTTCATGGTGATATTTAGAGCGGTATGTTATCTTTTTTATGATGTATAAAGAATTCTAATTTGTAAATAGGTACTTAATTGAGTATGTAATCTGTAAAAATATTGTACATATCTTTACGCTTGAATTATTTATAATGTAACCCGATAAGGATCTTAGGATTACGATGAATTGTAATATATCAAATTGGAAGTGATTTTACCGAGAGGTTTTATCGTTTGAATATAGGCCGAACACTCGAATGAAATATTTTTGGTTTATATTCAGACGATTTTTCGAAAGTCGCGTATGAAATGGTTTTCAACCTTTTGGCGGAAAATCGATGAGAGAAACAGCTCCATAGATAACGTGCGGCCATTGACATCCATAGACTTCAGCTTCTAGATTACTTTAGAGAGCTTACAGTGTACGATCTTCACACGAAGCATTTACATGTAGAACTGATTTCCTCGTAATGCATTTAATTTGTATGTAGATATGGTGCATAGACCCCATTAAAATACTCTGAATGTGTATAGATAGTCAACAGTCATACTCTGTTAGTCGGGAGAGTGCGTGCTCATCAGACGCAAGCATGTACGATAATAATAGAAAGTATTCTAATGGAATATGTAATAAAAAAAGTATTAAAATATCTACTCGTTTCATTTTATACCGTAAAAAGATTCCCATCCATAGATAAATATCACCCGTCTCTCCACTATTCCATTGCCTACTCAAGGATGCATATCGTCGCTGCGCTTTCCATAATCGCTATGTGTTTTTTACACACTTTACAGGAGACGCAAAAAACTGATTTTCTCAAAAAATACCCAGAGTATTCAAATAATTTACTTTTACTTTACATATTTAGCGTGTTTATAATGGAACTTTCGATGTATGAATGTCACATAGCTACATTCCGTAACTCTTTAAATATTGCATTTATCACATAGTTGTTTTTACAGTATGTGTGTATTGAAATAACGATTCAAACTGCATAAAAAAAAAGAAAATCATGAAATAACACAGCGACTTTTGCACGCGCAACGACGATATCCGGTACGGCTCGCAAATCCTTCCACATCCTAAGGGCACGTCTTCCCTACCATTAACGCGCCCCCCGGTCTACTCCTTGATATGCAATGGCCTGTGTAGTCCCATGAAGTATGAGGCTTCAGAGGTAGTGCAAATCTTGGGGTTCATTCGATTTATCGAGTTGGGTTAAACCAAGCTTGGGGTCCATGCATTTCATTCATTCATTCATTCATTCATTCATTTCTGTAATGAAAATCTTATTTGCATTATAAAAATAATTTATTTTCAATATACAAATCAAACTAGTGTATATACAACTAGTGATATGTTTCACAATGGAATAGACTCGTACAAACAAACAAATCAACATTAGGTGTATACAAAAAAAATATGTTAAGCTGCGTCCCCACTTGCAACATGTTCGCCAACAAAACTTACGAAAATGAATACTTACGAGTCGCAAAATGTGACGTGACCATGCAAATTCTCATAGAAAATCACGACGTTGTCCACAGAGCACGGAGTATATAACAATTTGCCTTTTTTAACGCTGCCTACGACATGATGACTCGGTTAAATAAGCAAATAATAAAAGTATAATCTGAGCCTCGAATAGTCGCCGCGTCGCTGCTTTGTTTGAACTAGTTCGGAGGTTCGCTGGGTGAAAATCTCGTCCGCATTATCCAGAACATGTTGGGCACTTTGTTAGAAGACTTTGTTGGCGTGTTTGTCACAAGTGGGGACGCAACTTTGGCACAACAAATATATTTTGTAACAGACATACCTACACGACTACACATTAGCCTATGTTGTACAAAAATGCGAAATGATGGCTTTAACAACGTTGAAAGCATTTTCTAATACATACTGCCTCATTTGGCAAATATCACCCAATCTTTCACGGTAGGATAGTTTTGACGACAAAAGCACTCTATATTTGCGTATTAAGATTTTAAGCTAAAAATGAGGGTTTTCTGAAATGACGTTCAATAGGTGGCCGCACTGAGACGTCTGGTCCGGGCGCCTGTCAAAAGTGTCAAAGCGCCTATATTTTCTTTAGTCGTGACAGAATGACGAATGAATGAAACGAATGATGAACCTCATCACATATTTTATATTCACTGTCGAAATGGAGTCCTCCATTTCGACAGTTGACTCTTGTGAAAGTGGCGCCAACTGGTGGCATGAATTTTCATGAAAACTCATTACCGTGAATAACACGTCACACAATATTGACCAATCACTGGCATTTAAGGCTTCATTCTTGCCTCTAAAAAGCGTATAGTTAGAAAAATACAATATTTAACACTAAACATTTGGAAGTTATCAGAGCTTGACTAAGTCATAATTTCTCTACACATTGTATAACTTTATCACTAAAATAACATCAATTCTTATTTAACACCCATATTTAACATTATGGATATAACGTAAATTTAATATTTTAATTTATAAAAATAAATACTCGACCATGACTAATTTCGACTATTAATTTCCTAGTTACGAACATAAAGTAATAATTAACACGCACGCGTTTTTAGTAGCATAATAAATGTAGGTACTGTATACCTACATTTATTATGCTACTAAAAACGCGTGCCTCATTATAAATAGTACTGTCACCAAGGTATGTCCTTTGTAAATTACCGTATGTTACATATTGCTGTGATTACGTTGTTTTGTGAGACTATCACATTATCACTCTGTTTTTAAAATACTCAAACTGTCAAACATAACACCAATGAAATCACTTCACTGGATGTGCTTCATAATCCTTCCCCATCCATAATGCACAACCACCTACACGTTCCAGGATTTAAACGAAGACAATGATAGAGCTGTCCAAGTGGCCACATTCTGAGCGGACAAAATTTAAGGGAAATTGACATTACACATGAGTTTGACAGTGTGTTAGCTATTTTTGTGTTGAAATGGGGTGTTAGTCAATTTTCTAATATTTGAACATACGCAGCACCTATTTATAAAATTATATTAATTTTAAGGTTAACCCTAAGCATATATAAAGTAATGGCATTTTACTTCAAGCGAGAATTCGCGGGTCATTTAAAATTTCAGATTTAAATGCATTAATGACAAAATAATTTAATTTTACATTTACACACATTTCTCGATTTAAAATCAGTCGGATTCAAGCATAAATAAAATAGTTTCAATAGTATTCGACTCACATCAATAAAGAACATTATAAAACTATACACTGTATAAAACACTTATTTAAATATTTATATAAGAAAATAACAATAATAGTAGGTCAATAAAAAAATTTTTTTTTTCGGTGTTTGAAAATCATTTAGGGATGAACAACACATAAACATAGAAATAGCACCAGTAGATAACCCGAAAAAATATTTTTTATAATTACAGCAAAAGTAAAAAGAGTGAAAAGGAGGGGAAAAGATGTACATTTTTCAATTAGAATAACTTTTGAAAGGCAATATAAGACATAGCAAAAAACTGTAACAATTTATTTCGAAAGCTTCCGAATATCTCATCTGGGACTCTTAGTTCCATAATGTCTATGTAAAACTTTTAACATCGAAGTGCGAACGAATCATTGCATAGAACTTTAGCGTTTGCAATTCCTAGATATTTAATCAACACAGCCCATCGCAGACCTTTAATTAGAACAAAGGTCCTTAACAAGTATAGCTACCAAGTATAAGTGCGACCGCGGACAACATTGCATAAACATTCAAAATTTTAATACATTCTTATAACCCGAGCGACTTAACTGTGCACTTCGCTGGAATGCATTTTTTTTTTGTGTGTTTGTACAGAATGTCCCTGGAAGTATAGATAGCGAGGTCTTTTCCAAACTTTTTAACTCTGAGAATGTCGGTGCATTTTTACGGTTCAAAAGTTATGAACAATTTTTGTTTTTTTTTTTCAATAATTTCGCATAGTGCTCAAAAAAAAAGTATTAAAAAGAATCACACAGGGATACAACTTAAAAAAAAAATTAGGACGTTCTAGAAGACTGGGCCCTTCGTATGGTAGAACTTTTACGCAGCTAGAAAACATGTGTTCAATTTTTTTTTATTGATAGTCCTGATAGTTTTTGTTTTATGATTTATCTCTTTGAGAACTATGGGAAATATTTGAAAAAAAAACTATAATTGGTCATAACTTTTGAACCGTAAAAAATTGCACCGACATTCTCAGGGTTAAAAAGTTTGGAAATGACCTTACCCACGCCCCTATTCGATTTGATCCATACTTCCAGGGACACCCTGTATTTATTATCACGATACAAACTATACAAAGAGGTTGAAAAATAAATTTCGTAAAAATACTTTTTACGTACTTAATTTGCTTTTTTTGCAAACAGTACCATCAGAGTGACGTCACAGCACGAGGTGCACAGTTAACTTGCACGGGTAGTACTTACTTACTATTTACGTCCTAGGCTAGGCTAGTTACAATAATTAATTTCCTTTCATAATATTTTTTGGTTATTTTTTATAATAAGCAATATTTAACCAAAGCGTCCTAATTTTTCAGAATTTATTACTTACATACATCAGAAGACAACATCAATAATATTATTTGGAACGTTTAACAGTAGGGCAGTTACACATTGGGCGTATTTTCGGCACGTATCGCGTATTTGCACGCTCTTATGATACGCGTGCGTACATTTTGACCGTACGCGCGTGCACATCTTTTCGAGCATGGAACAATTTTATCACTACAGTCCTTTCACAATTATTTTACCTCTGATCTTTATGGACGTTAATATAAGGTTCATAATAGATTAATTAGAGGTCAAACAACTGTATAGGGACTGTACAGCATGGGTCGCTATAGAAACTCTTTACGAGCGAGCAAAGAGGTAGATATAAGTTGAAAATAAGCTCAATCCATAATAGCCCCGTTTTTACCTAAACACCAATGGTTTTAGCCAATAGCAATTTATTTTAGCCTACTTTAATTCCAATTACATTTAATAGTACCTTCGTTACGTACTTTAGTCAGCCTACCCAAGCCATATCAAAAGCGCAGTGGACTGAAGACGGATGCAAAGTAAAGAGGAATAACTCAACTAAGTACACGATCTCCAGATGGACATTATGATGCTTCATAAACGTGGTATTTAAGTATACTTACTAAACTTTAAATTCAAATATGTACTGTCGAAATCAGCGGTTATAAAAAAATATCACTATGAATCGCCGATCTTTAAACCACATCAGCTAAACTTTGAGTAAAAATCGCAAAATATAGATCCACGTTTTTTTTTCGAGAATCCACTTCACGTTCTTTTTTTGATTCGAGAATACTCAAATGAGGACTCCTATTTCTGCCCGCAGGGTTTAAAGAAACCAAGCACGAAGGAGATGGGGCTCGTTCGCTCACTTTGCTGCTCTCTTGCGCCCCCGTCATCCCCTTCGAACTTAACCTAACAGGACAGGACAGGTTAAGTTCGAGATCGCTAGGCTCGCTCTTTCCGTATAAGTAAAATTTCTTAATTTTCATGAAGTTTCTCACGCGCGGTCCATAAAGTACAGTGAAGCCAATCTGTTCCTAAACAGTTTTTTTATTTTTTTTTATGCGTCTCCAACAAAAAAATAATATTGTGGAGGCTTCAGGAGATCCTCTAGAACCCCCAAATAGCTTCACATTCTTCCTAGCGAGGCGGCACGTTTCTAAACCCAACCCTAGTAATTTTCTAGGCAGTGTAGGGTATTTCAAATTATTCATAATTATAAAGCAGTAAATCCTCTCTAAAAGCTCTTTGACTATGCAATATAGGTGTAAAACCGTTTTTAGGGTTCCGTACCCAAAGCGTGCCAAACGCAACCCTATTACTCAGCCTCCGCTGTTCGTCCGTCCGTCTGTCTGTCAGCGGGCTGTATCTCATGAACCGTAATAGGTAGACAGTTGAAATTTTCACAGATTGCGTAATTCTATTGCCGCTATAATAAAAAATAATAAAAATAAAATAAAGTTAAAAATTTATGGGGTCCCCGTACAAGAAAGGTGTTTTTTTTTTTACTAAAGTATTTAAAACAAAAAGTGTTTTTCAACAGACACATTCTTCTTTCGCATTAAATGTCTCTCTTTCTTTAACCCGACGCCCATTGAACACAGTAACTCATATGTAATATTCAGGGCTCCTCAATGGGTCCCGTGACTCTTGTCCTAAATAACTTCCACTTCGCCATCATTTCCTTATCCACGTGGTCTATGGTCCATTTTTGCGTGCCCCTGGTTGGGTCACAACGGTTGATGTACAGATCCTTGGTTGATGGGCTCCAGTCAATGCAGTGGTCGTCTGTACCGTGCTTTATTTGTCGTGTGTTCTGAAAAAATAATGGTAAGAAATATTTATGCTTGCAAACATAAACATGGATTACAAAACCTTTTTTTTTTAGTCGGTTAAAAAGCTAAGTATTGACGATGTATACAGCGACGAGCTATTACATTTCATAGGTTATTGTAATTTGAACCTTACGTGTACACAAGTCAAACTACGCGCGCTCTGGATTTGAACCGGCGCGCATGTATTACTAGATAAATGGACGTGAGCGAACCAAGAGGAGAATATATATGCATAAACCTGTGTCCCAGCTGTGGGAATGACAGGTTATAACGTTCCCACAGCTGGGCTACAGGCCTCCTCTCTGTCGGAGGGAGTAGGCCGTAATAAAACACGCGGGCCCAATGAGGGTTAGTAGATGTCACACATGTCTTCAAATGATTGGTTCTAGGACATGCCGATTTCCGTACGATGTTTTCCTTCACCATTTTGAGAGCAGTGGTGATGAAGGTATAATTATGTAAGTGTTTGCAACGGAGCTGGAACGCTTTGATGTCAAAGAACTGTCACCTAGCGTCGACCGAACGCGGCGCGACGCCCCACTGTAGATCGAAAAAAGGCTCTCGAAGACATTGGAGCTTAAATTTTAAACTGTCGGTTTTTTACTTGAAATGGCTTCTAGTAGCCAATATTGTGAATAAATATATCATACGATACAATCTAGTAGGCAAATTGGCAACTTATATTACACGGCAAAAACGGCACTAAATCTGGTTATATGAAGCATGTCAAAAAATCATAAATAAATAGTAACATCACCGTGTGCAAGGATATAACGGCTATTCTCTCCGTTCCCGAGATATAAGCATTCCACACAACTTTTTTGCAAAAAATATATAAGTAGCCAAATTTGCCTACCAGATTGCATCGTATGATATATTTATGCACAATATTGGCTAGTCATCACAATGTCTTTATTTTTTCGTTATTTTATTTTTTTGTATATTGGCACCTTATAGCTATTTTCATGTATTTAGTTATTATTTAATCGTGTTTTTGTATTTTATGCTGGCTTTTGTGTGCACCAAATAAACGATTTATCTATCTATCTATCTATCTATCTACTAGAAGCCCTTTCAAGCAAAAAAACGACACTTTAAAATTTAAGCTCCAATTTCTTCGAGAGCCTTTTTCGTTCCACGATGCGCCCTGCCCAGCGGCCGCCATCTTTTTCTTCCCATCTTCTACAAGGATACGACGAGCGCGACGCATTGTACTGTCGCGCACGAATTTACTTTTGTTAACTAACGAATACACTAATTATACTCTGTTTTCAAACTGAAGCGTCTTTCACCGACGATAATTATTTTAATTTACTTTTTTATTTTAATTTACAAATGACATAATCTTTTTATTAAGTATTTGACATTGTATATTTACAATATATTAAATTTGATTTGTTACAGCAGTAGTGGCAACCATTATCATTTGGTTTAAATAGGTTTTTATTTTTATTAGGAATTTCATTTGTCTTTTATATAGCTTATTTTCTTTTAAATTTTGTGAATGAGAGAACGTTGTAGACATAACAGACTGTATATCGGTGGACCATTTAATATTTTGCTAAGTACCTGGTACTAGTTGATGGGCCTACACTGTCCTCTCATACCTTTTAACACTGTAACTTGGAAACATTGTAAAAACCATTTACTTTTAAAAGAGTAACCGTGGAGTTTCTTGCCGGCTCTTCTCCATAGGAAACGACCAATTGGAACCGTGCACCTAGCTTCTGACGTTTCATAAGTGCCCTTGTAGGTTTATGTGAAATAAAAATATTTTGAATTTTGAATTGAATTTTGATCAACCCCAACAGTAAGTAAGGTAAATAGACACATTTTGTACATACCACGTTATATCCCCACAGCTGGTTGCCGCCACCGAGATGGCATGAGAACAGGCGGATCGGACTCTTGTCCGCAGACTCCGGCAAGTCCCAGCACATGTTTCTTGATTTAACCCTGGAATATTAACGAATAATTAAATACTCAATACTAGGCAGTCGCTCCATGTCAAATAAGTACATAGATTCATTTATAACGCATCTACAGGATATTCCTGTTAAGCAGTCGACAACCTCCTAGGTTGACCGAGATAAACTTCAGGAAAAAAAACAGTCATGGAGGTAACATAGCTCAGTTGAACAAAGACATTAGTTACCCCAAAAAATTTACTAAAGAACTATTTAATGTAATTTAATTTATTCATTTATTTCAGACATAATTCTAGTCCATAGTTTACACACACATTTAAATTATAAACTATTTTAAAAACCCAAAATAAAGTTGTGATTAATTAAATATTCAACAACTCATAACAAAATAATAATTAAAATTGTCAAAAAAATATAATAAAATGTCATAAAAAAAAAAAAAAAAAAAAAATATAAATTTATTACTATGTTATGTCCTCAATCAATCTGATGATGATGAATTAGATACCTACTCCTACCTCCTCCTTTTTAATAATAAATGTCGCAGCGCTGGTAAACATAGTAAAGGCAGAAAGTCCTGTGCGAGGCCAAAAGGCTTAAAAGGCTTTCCTAAGCCTTTTGGCCTTGCACTGGATGGGGAGGAGGGGTTTCTGCTTTTACTATGTTTTAATTTTTTATTGGTTTTTTTTTAATGTGTTTTAGTTTACTTTGAGAGATTTTTTCTCTTGTGTTTGTCTCAATAAAAACTTTTTCATTCTTTCTTCATACCTAAACTGTGGAATGTCCCAGAATCTGTATTCATCTATGACACTAAGTTACTGACCTGATGTCCTTGTGCCAAGAGAACAAAAAGTCTTGTTCCCCGTCCAGCGTGGCCGCACACGGCTTGATTTCTAACTTGTCCATCGGTTGGCCATGATGAGCGTCTATACACATCTTGGGGTTTGATACTGGTCTCACCTTTTAAATAATGATAAAAGAGATTGAAAAAACAGTTATTGAATTTGAACGAATATTTTTCACGTACAAGTTGGTACATACACGCCCGTTCGCAAATGGAGTCGGCTCTACTGTCGGGTATTTAGCTGTTAGGTCAAATGCAATCTGAAAAATAAATTTTAAATAATCAATAAAAATTCGCCACCCTTTATGACAGAACAAGGTCTCAAAGCATAAAAGGCTACTTGAAATAAATTCCTGTATTATGAAGTTTAAAGTTCCCGTCACGAGAAGTAATAAATTTCGTAAATAAAGAACTTCTACTAAGTTACGTAGCGATACATATAATTCCAATAGCGCTGTCGTCTAATGTTTTGTGGCCTTCCAGTACCACAAAAGGCTACTTGAAATAAATTCCTGTATTATGAAGTTTAAAGTTCCCGTCACGAGAAGTAATAAATTTCGTAAATAAAGAACTTCTACTAAGTTACGTAGCGATACATATAATTCCAATAGCGCTGTCGTCTAATGTTTTGTGGCCTTCCAGTACCACAAAAGGCTACTTGAAATAAATTCCTGTATTATGAAGTTTAAAGTTCCCGTCACGAGAAGTAATAAATTTCGTAAATAAAGAACTTCTACTAAGTTACGTAGCGATACATATAATTCCAATAGCGCTGTCGTCTAATGTTTTGTGGCCTTCCAGTACCACAAAAGGCTACTTGAAATAAATTCCTGTATTATGAAGTTTAAAGTTCCCGTCACGAGAAGTAATAAATTTCGTAAATAAAGAACTTCTACTAAGTTACGTAGCGACCACTCAATCAACAACAAATAATCCCAAATTCAATAAACCCAAAGTAACATACGTGTGATACGAAACGAACACAATTTCACTTGGTCGGGTTATATTTTAACGATATAAAACGCTGTCGTGTAATTATTTGTGGTACTGGAAGGCTGTACCACAAAACATTAAGACGACAGCGCTATTGGAATTATATGTATCGCTACGTAACTTAGTAGAAGTTCTTAATTTACAAAATGTACAGCTTCTCGTGACGGGGACTTTAGTTTACAGTTATGTAATAGAATAGAGTATAATATTTTACCTGCGTCATGAACCATCTAAAAGACTTGCATTTCAGTTTCTCCCTCAAGGCCTTTTGTTCGGAAATATCGCCGGGGTCGATCTTGAGGTAGTGAGGTCTTCTCGCGTATAAGTGTTGCGCATACTCGTCCATCCACACTTCGGCTACGCGGCGATAGTTCTATAGGCGGACAAAAGTTGGATACTTAAATATCCTAACAAAATCTTCCAATAATCTCAGGAACTATCTTTGATTCTTTGAACTTTTCGGTCTTCAGAATAAGATTTGGTCCAGTTAATTAAAAAAAAATGGGGGCAATTTTTTCTCAAATCTGACAACTAATTTTGGAATAAGTGCTGATACTCAGATATTGATTTTGGATGCAATCGGCGACGCGAAGTACTAGAACAATGCACTATTACTGCCCATATAGCCGTAATTCTAGCCGTTAGCAACTCGTTCCGTAATAATAAGCTTTTTTTATGTTTTCACAAAGGCGGCCTGGTTGATTTACTGTATCATCTTTATACTGTGACGACTAAGTACACGGTCCGGCCTGATCTCTCCCCGGTCGTGTCGGATTACCGGCCCACCGGACTATGAGAGTGAGGGAAGACAAAGTGCACCTGTGTCTGCGCACACACTTGTGCACTATAATATCTCCCGCGCCGAATGCTAGTCTCCGTTGACATTGGCTGCCGCGGTCGAAATACGGTCTGGAGGACTATCCAGTGTGGCAGGGAGCTGGTTCAGGCCATGGTCCGGAGCGAGAGTGCATGGGAAGCCGTCACCTCCTTCTGCGAAGCAGTAATGCTCGCGAAGGAGGAGGCGGAGCGCGCGAGGGAGAGGCAAAATGCGCCCCCTCGCGCCCCTAGTCGCCGCAGGAGACGCCCCGGGCGTCGGGAGTCGCGAGCCGACTTCCGGCCACCGTAGGCGCGGGCTTGCGGACGGTGAGCAATGGGTAGCTCGCCGTCCGATAGGGACCAGGCCCGGGTCGACGGCGCGTTGTGTTCCACGCGCGCCTCAAAGAGATGTCAGCACCAACTGACGGGGTCCGGAAGGGCCAATGCCTGCCGGGGTTGCGGGTTTGTCTGAAAGGGATATCGCGACCTCGGCACACAGGCAACGGAAGGAACACGGGTGGGTTTTAGTCAGTAAAAGTCTGACACGCCCTCCCGCTCCACCCAGAGCGGGAGAAGTTATTTGATAATTTCCTATCATCAAAAAAAAAAATTAAAAAAAAAAGGGTGGCAGGGACATTGACGCGAAAACTGTTACCATGGCTTCAGTCCGTGATTCTGAAGCCCCCGCGGTAAAAAAACAGCTGTACCATACATTTTGACCGCGTAGGTATTGCACTTTTCTATGAAATAGCTGTTTTTTTTTTTTTTAATACCCGACGTTATTTCAACACAGGGATGTTTAGAATCATGTACTTCATGTACTGAATCCATGGTAACAGTTTTGGCGTCGATGTCCCTGACACCCTGTTTATAGTAAGTCCGGTGTAACCTGGAAGTTAGTCGAATGAGGGCTACCGTTTTTGTGCTCACCAGTTGGCGCCACTGACGAGTAAGGTCCTGTCAGTACTTTTTGATATGTTTAAGCACCCATTACTTTATATAATGTTTATTTAATTACATTTTAAAACATCAAATGAATATTTACATTATAAAGTTCCTAAAATTGGCAAGCCTGAAGCAGACAGATATTATTCTTCCTCCAAGTGCTACAAAATTAGATCCTGAGTTGTTACTTAAAATGTTAAACCATTATTATTCGGGAATGGCATAATCTTTACAAAAATTAAATAAAAATTCCCGATAGAAATTTCCGCAAACTGTGAACGTTCAGTGACATTGCGGAGACCGCACGCTATACTAGCGCCTCTAGCGGCGAATTCAAACGCGATAGCCCTCATTACCATCCTCTACTGGTTTGAAACCACGACATGAAAAGTATAACGCACGAGGAAAGAAGTATTTGTAATCTTACCTTGCCGACAAAGTCGCCGTGCCCCGGGTTAGGGAAGGGCGCAAACTTCCGATAAATGTGACCCACGCGGGAACACGGCACGTCCACCATACGTCCGCCACACTGCCATAACTGTGCCAAATCATGTTATTGATAGTTTAATTATTATTATAGTTGTTAATATAGTTGATGATCTAGTGATCGCAACCGGTATCGCTGAGCATGAGGTCAAAGTGTCATTGGGTTTTTTCATCAGGAATTTCTCAGTAGCGGCCCGGAATCTGGATTTCAGCTCGGTTGATGGCAATAGGCTCGCCCCTTATTACATGGGACTTAAACATAACTGGCTAAAGTTTGGGTGTACTAAAGGTACACCTCTACCGAATCCTCAGGGGATTCCAAGCGTGATATTATTTTATGTCATATTTATGAGCATAGCATAGCATTAGCGTTATCCTGAGGGACTAAACTGCTGTAACTCAGGCCTCATTTCTGTGAGATCTGTTATGCGTTTTCCGTAAAAGGGATTTTTTTATGACGATTAAGCCCACCAATATATTTAAGACAATTTTAACCCTTTTTAAGGCAGAGAAAACCTGAAGTGGAAAACGAAATTTATATAGGATATTTTTATATGATTTTCAAGTTTTTTTTTTTCAATTTTCTGTCAATGTCACACTTGTCTTTGACGTAAAAAATAATAGTGTTACTATCAGTGAAAATGAACAGTACCGCCGTCAAAAAAGACATCAATAAAAATAAAAAATTGTTGGTGGCACGTATACTGCCTCTACCTTAAAAAGGGATGAATGCATACCATTTTGATTCACAAATTCACTAGATTAACACGGTATTTTTTACTATACTAAATAATACCAGCCTGCCCCACTTCAGGGCAAAGGCCTCTTCTCATACAGAGAAGGCACGAGCATTGATCACCACGCTAGCTCAAGACGGGTTTGCGATTTCAGACTTATATTAACTATAAGTCCAGGTTTCTCCACGATGCACGACGTTTTTCCTCCACCGATGTCAGTAATGTCCAAAATAAACTCAGAAAGTACATATACAAAAACCACATGGGTACTTGTCCGGATTTGAACCCATAACCTCGTGCTTGAGAGGCGAGGCCTTGACCGCTGAGTCACAACGACACGATAATATTATTTTTTACTATTTCTAGATTTAGAGCTTCATGTGGTTTAACCGGAATTATGAGAAATACATTGAAATGCCATCGACCCGTCGTGACGCGTCATTTTTGCCGTCGCTATTAACATCTTATAATATGTGAAGGTTCTAAGTATGATCAAGGTTTTGCATAACCCGACTGTAACGCGTGTAAAAAGATGCTTAACGAAGCCGAGAGTAATTTATACTTCCCGTAATTGTGATCATTTTTTGTACAGGTCCTGGGAACCTTCTGGTGATTTTTAAAGATAAAGTTATATCCCAAGTACTCCTGTACCGTTGCATGCACCCATAATCGCAATGTTTCGCGCGCGTCTCATTACGCGCTGCCATTATCAGCGATTTTTACTTAGTTTGAACAGAATGCGTAGATAACGGCTAAGTGATAGGTATTTTACAACCTGTGTTTTTGCGTACAAACCTTAAAACTAAGCTCATACTGCTCGCCGCCCCAGATGTCAAGTCCAGGATCGTAGCCGCCCAACTCCCAGAAGAACTTGCGCGATATCGCGAACAAGCCGCCAGCCATTACTGGGCTCCTGAATACGACAAATATTATTTGAATTTTGAACTTTACCCGAATACGGTGTACGCATATCACACAATCCCTTACGGGATTGTGTGATATGCGTACACCTCTGCCTGACCCTTCCGGGGATACAGGTGTGATGTTATGTAGTGTGTGACATATACAATGTGTTACAAAAACCCTGTCTGATTCGAAAAGGGCACTTAGGTACTGCAATATTACCAAAAAAATATATCATTATAAGTAAATAAAAAAATAAAAAACTTGCTATTTAAAATTCACGGTTTTAGTACCAACATTATCCCTATTCCATAAAAAAAATGGCAAATTTTCAACAGGGGCCATAAGCAGAGATCGGATATTCATAATTATACATATTTACCTAAAGTTAATTTTTGGCAAAAAAAATTGGACTTATTGAACTTAGTTTTATTTTTCTTTCTTGATATAAATCCCGAAATTCCAGAAAATCCGGGAATGTACAACTAATCGGATACATGGTATGGATACGAATTATCAAGGTGATGAAGGTTACGTTCGCGGTGTTTTAGCATAAAAATTAATATACTGTAAAAAAAAATTACGTCACTCAAAGGCACCGAGTTGTTCGTCGCTAAGTGCTATGTCAGTTTGGCAAACTACTTACAGCATTAGCTAGCATTTCTATAGTCAAAAAGTACCAAATTTATCAATTTCGGAATCGCGAGATTCTTACAATCGATAAAAACTGCTTTCCATATCAGCCAACACTTGAACGTAAGTAAATATATACATTCGAATCTATAATCAGAAGTCTAAATCTGTCGATCCCGGAATCCCGCGACTTTTTCGATATTACAAGTGCATTCCATAATAGCCAACACCTCAAGTCTAGGTAAATATGCATCCGAATATCCTATCACTGGTCATAAGTTATGACTTGTAGACACCTGCTAAACGAAAGCCCGCACCGTAAAATTCCCCATTGAAAAAAAAATGCGGGGATTTCATCGGATGGATTCATGGATGAAAATTAGCACATTTGACTCTCAGTACGATTCGATTTATAATGTTGTTCTTGATTGGATGACGATTTAATTTGTTATCATTATTTTTATTGTTATCTTATGTAGGATGTATTTCTTGCAATCAAACAACAAGCCTTTTTGTTGGTTGCGCATTTTTGTAACTACATTTATGCGCCATTAACCACATAAGAAAACATAATCATTTTTAAGTTAAAATTAATCAATCGTATAGGTAAATGTAAAAATATACCTTGATAAATCGTAAATAAGCTTATCATGTAATTTCATAATCTTCAAACATGAACATCAAAATACCATTTCAATAAGATTACCTACCGCTTTATACGCAGCCTAAAAATACGCAGTTAAAACATCAAAATTCGTCTTACTAATATTACAAAAAGGTCAAATTTGTTTGTTTATTTGTTTGTTTGTATGTAGGGGGTTAAGAGGTGCTTATCAGGTCGTTCAATCCTGCTGAATAGAGGTAATTATGATAAGATTATTATGAGTTGTATACAACAGCAATTTACAAAAACTCAATATGTTTGAAAGTATATTCTTTCATTTTAACCGACTTCCAAAAAGGAGGAGGTTATATGTTCGTCGCGTATGTATGTTTTTTGTCCACCGATTTCTCCGTCAATTGTGGAACAATTTTGAAAATTATTTTTTTGTAGAAAGCGTATGCTCCCAAGTTGGTCCCATTTAAATTTGATTGACTTTGCTTGGATAGTTTTTGAGTAAGCTTCAATAATACGTCTTTTTCCCACTTCGTATATGTGGATGATATGATGATATCTTCCTGTCACTGTTATTTACATAGCAGGTAGTGGTATTCCAATATGTGTGGGGAAGGTACCACAACTAAAAAGTGAAAAATAAAAACTTTTTACAAAAAAAAAATAACCGGCTTCCAAAGTAATTTTTCACTTCTTAGTGCTTTTCTTTGAAAGCCGGTTGTTTTTTTTTTTTTGTAAAAAGTTTTACATACAATTTATGTACATTGGTGTAGAAATTGGGTTCTTAGAGCAATTTAAGATAAGCCTTTAATATAAAAAAAAACTATTTCGATTTTCTTCGGTTTTCGTGTGAGGAGTCACACGTCACTACAGATAACGTGTGACTCCGGCCGTATGAATTCTGCTTAAAAACATAACCCCTCCTTTTGATTTCGAAGTAGTCGGGTAAAAATTAAACCTTTGACATAGCTGGACACAACAAAGGGGTTTGTGGTGATACAAGTAGGTAAACACTACATTATGTTTCCACAAAAGGCAGAAATAGTGTATTTTTGTGGAAATTCTGTTCACAGCGAGAAGCCGTGGGACCGAACCACTTTCATTGTACTACATTTTATTTATCTTAGTTGGACAGGTTAACAGGAATCGTGGAAACAAGAAAGCACGTTGCTAGTAATATCGGGCAAGCGTAGACCTGCGTGGGAATTGCGTAACACACATATAATGGCAGTCAATGGCAATGCCGTTCATTTTGAAACTTCAGCCACTTTCATTGCACTATTTACGTCGTTGAGCCTACGAATTTTTCAAACCTATGGAGCAACGGATTTCGAATTTCTTTCCAAACCCTTGGATTGTTACGCAATCAGGGTGCAGGCCAAGCCCACCGTAGTGCTGTTTCACAGTCAAACAAATACCAACATTGCGCTCGTTGAAATAAAGACGAAAATAAACAAGTGAAAACCGAGCTTTGCACTTTGTACCACCACCTCGTATAGCAGCACTCTTTTAATCTTACTTCAGTGTGAGAAAGAGATGGAGCTATACAGAACGTATAGCTCCATCTCTTTACCACAGTGAACTATTAACTAATAATGCTTTAAGAGGTGGTGGTACAGTCACAAGTTTTTTTTTTAATAGAATAAAAACAGTTCTTACTCGAAAGGTTCAGGCATATTCTGTTCATCCTGGGGCAGAATAGGCAGCCTCTTATAGAAGAACTCCCAGTCGAAGGCGCCGCGGGCCCCTTCATCCTGCGCTCGATATTCGAACGTGTCGTACGCTATGACGTCTATGAACGGACACGTTGCCGTGCGGTAGTTCAGCGCAATCGGTTCTGTTCGGACAAAGTTTCCTCTTAGATTAACAAATTTTAATGGGTTCACACTTCCTCTTTCCTCAAATTTTATGATAGTTTGACGTGGATATTTTAATATATAAGTAACATTTTGACCACAGTTTGTGACAAAATCTGCAAAATATCCCTTTAACTTGAACCTGAAACATTGGACGCCTTTAGTTTGATAAACTCTCGACTGATGTCCACGAACAAAATTTATTGAGTTATCATAGCTGTTATAGTAAGCTCAGTGCAAAAAAAACTCTTGAAAAAAAATCGCATCGATTTATTTTCGAATGACCGCATGAAAGCAAATATTTCGAAACGATTCTGTGCGAACATTTCCGACGCACTCAAGAGCATTCTGAAAAAAATTTTATATTGGACGCGCAAGACATCTAGCGACCTTTTGGTGTAGTTGGTCCATAACCCTCTCGTGTACAGGCCCTGACAACGTTCGCACTTAACGGAGTGGTCCTGTCCAATGGCTGGGGTAGACGTAGCTCGTCTGACATTCTCTCTATTGAGTTCTGTTAGAATACAGTTTGGTGCATTCATTTATACGGCACCAGCATTTTCCCGCGGCTTCGCCAGCTTAGAGGTCTGAAATTATCTCCTGGTAACGTACTATCGGGATAAAAAGTATGCCTATGTCTGTCTGCCGCTTAGCATGATCACAATAGAAACGGGTTTTGTCGACGGAAGAATAGACAAAATGACAGATAAACAATCACAATCAAACCCGTTTCTATGGTTGTCATGCTACCCGTGTTGGTGTTAAGGTGTGAAAAGATAACGAACACGTTACCTTCGCATTTATAATTGTGGCGGCATCTACACCGCCACATGTGAACTACGCATCAAAGACTTGACGTCACACAACATCCTGTCGTCACTCAAATCATGCATCGCGCAATTAGAGTTTACCGCGCGGTGGACATATATACAAGCTCTCGAATTCAACCTCTGGGAAATTGCCCGCCAGACATGACACCCGTCTGGTCGGAGGATCCTCCCTTTTCTATGGTGGATGAGTGAACTTTACACCCTGTTCCTCATACCCCTAAATAATAATTATTGACGTGAAAACGTCTTTTCGCTCGGAGTACCGGTAGTAAGTTTATTATTTCTGGACGTCAAAAACATGTATGATCGCTAATAACTTCAGACTTTTTTTGCTAGAGTAATGGTTGAGCACGCAAAAGATAGGTCATATTTATAACAATTATGAGGCAGGATATACGTATGATGCGTATGATGTCACATGGCGACGGCAGGCGCATGCGCGCGACACTATTTTCCACTATATGTCGAAATCCCAAGAATTGAAAGGACTACCAGGTGATATAATTTTTTTTTTTTTTGTTGGGGTCAAAATTCATATGAAGTTGACAATTGCAAAATAATTTCATATATAGACTCATATCGGTCGTAAATATGCTCAAAAATTCCATTCAAAGAAGGCTTGCATCATAAGGAATGCAATGAGCCTAAAAAGTCGAGTGCCGAGCAAATACAATAGCAACGGCAGTATCAGAAACCGTAAGAAAATTTGTTGCAAATTTTAGATGTCGCCTCATATCGGCCGTAAATCTACTCAGAAGTAAAAAATATCACAATCTATGAAAGCTTGCATCATTAGGAATGCAATGAACATAATTTTTTGTAATTCATTGTAAGTATTAAATCAAATCGTTAATGAAATTTGTTATTATTTCACCACACGTTTTCACAAAACTGCAGCGTTGTACGAATTTAAAGTACTTTACCATCCCGTTCTTACTCCTCCACGCAAGTAACTCCCATCTTTCTGCAGCGCATTACAAATATACAATAACAAACAAATACATACACAGACCTAGTAGGGGCGGCAGCCAGTTGACATTGGCTTCGGTGTGCGAGTCCAGGAACAAAAGAACATCAGCCGTGGCTTGCTTCGCTCCGGCCAAGCGAGCGGTGATCAGTCCGCTGCGCTGTTGAAGACGTATGACCCGTACTTTTGGCATGTTCTTCACTAGATAGTCGTCTAGCTTCTCCTTCAGGAAATCTGGAACAAAAATGTTTTGTTTTATTTTATTCGGAAAACTTATAGCCAGCACGCTTAGCATGACTACAATAGAAACGGGTTTTGTCGACGGAAGAATAGAAACGGGTTTTGTCGACGGAAGAATAGACAAAATTACAGATAAACAATCACAATCTGTCATTTTGTCTATTCTTCCGTCGACAAAACCCGTAGAAAATACGTGTCTATGGTTGTCATGCTACGCGTGCAGCTTACAACATTCGTTAATAATACATAATTGAAGGCCGTTGACAAGTTGCGGTCTCTATAAATTGTATAAAACAGTGCGGACCGGTTATTGTAATACCGTTAAGTTTTCTTAGAAATTGTATTGTTCGGGTCGCGTCGCGCTAGTCTGCACGAGGTTTTACTTGTTTGTGTGTAGGTACTACCCAATGGATTTTGACGCCCACGCCCTCCCGCTCTGGGCGGAGCGGGAGGGCGTCAGACTTTTACTGACTAAAACCCACCCGTGTTCCTTCCGTTGCCTGTGTGCCGGGGTCGCGATATCCCTTTCGGACAAACCCGCAACCCCGGCAGGGACAGTAACAGGCTGGTATTATTATTTTTAAAAAAACAAGCTGCGTTAGTTTGTAGGAAAACTATGTACGACAACAAATCCATTAATACGTCTTCGCATATCCATTCACATGGCAATGAGAAGCAACAATGTCATATTGAATGATATATTAATTGTAAATACTAGCATTGTCTATTTTATATCAATAACATTAACTATTCAACAATGCCAAACAGTCGACGTATTCTGTAAATAAAACTCACCGTGAAGACTTAAGTGAAGTGAGCTGTCACCCAATGCTAGTGACACTAGCATTGGGTGGAATGACAGCTTACTCCACCCTCACTTCACCTAAGTTTTCACGGTGAGATGGTTACAGAATAGCACTGCTGTTACCGAAACCACAACATGGATTGTTGCTCATTTTAGCCGTTTAAATCGATCCGAATAGTTCTGCGTTAAGGGGACTACAGGACCTAAACGTGCCTAAACGCAAGTTTTATAATGCATAAAAGAATATGATCCACTGTAGTAAACAAAATCAGAAAAATATATGTTCTTCTTCAGGATATATATATATAGCCGCCATTCCGCAATGTGCAACTTGCCTACGTTTTACAAAGCCCAGTGATCACAAAACGGGAGACGCTGCATGCCCTGCCAGGAAAATAGCAGAATACAGATATATTAACTCCATCGATTATGAGGGCACCTAGTGCGTCATCGCTTGTTGCTGACTCAAAAATATCCCTGGCCACTGCACTGTCCTACTTAGTTTCGATTTGTCGCTGTCTAAGCACATTAGTCGACCGCTTCAAAAATCAACGTAGCCTTGAAGGTGATTTATGCAGTATTTGTTTTAACTTAGTATTATTAAATATTGCAAACACAATCATAATCGTGTAACTAAGTGCTAACACCATGTATTTTCCGTTTTACCTTAGAAATTATTTACCTTAATTATTAGTATTTAAGTAGATTATAACGAAATAAATTAACTAACTATGTCACTATTATTAAAACTTATGTTAAATATTGTTTAAGAAATCAGTTGTCCAAATAGTAATTGTAAGAACTCATGTCGCCTGTGCAACATTATTTCTAAGATTTATACTGTATTTTACCAATTTTTATTTTTGAATAAATGTTTATGTTATGTTTATGTTTATGTTTATATGCTAGTATGATAGTGTGTTGAAAACATAATACAACTAATTTGATACGATAGAAAAAATCATGAAGATACCTGTAAAAAATTCTTTTAACGAATAAAAATCATATTAATTTACATGCAATAATTCTGATTTTTTGTCAGATTATTCTACAAGCTACATATTAGCATAATAGTGTTTTAATTTTCCAGTCCAATCAATAGATTTTTTGTAAATGGCTAACTGCTTCATATTTTGCAATAAATTACCTGCGTCGCGTCATCGCGCTTCTCTTTCATTTCTATGCAGTCCGACAGTGACCGCGCTTTAGCTGTTGTAAGCCTCTTAAGAACTTAGCGTTACCTAAAATTCTAAATCATAAAACATTATAATCACGCTCGTATGGAAAAGATAAAAACGGGTAAACAGAGCTAAATTACTCACACATTTTATCAGTCATTTCATAACTTTCATATAATACATCAATACATTTTATAAAACTAAGTGGCTTCTCGTTGTTGTTTAAAAAAATACTGACAGAAAAGGCCTATTATAATATTAATTAATTTTTAAATGATAAACCGCTCTGAAGATACTGACTGAATCTATTCTATTTATTTTGAATCGCATGATTTTTGACCAAGTTTTTTAATTTAATAGTATATAATGTTAATTTGTTTATATTATTATTCTTTGATTTGTTCATATTATTTTTAAATCTTATTATCTTTCGACCTAATTTGTACACCAGCCATGGTCAAACATGTTGAGCCAAACAAAACTTTGTAACACCTATAATAAGCATCATACCATGTATATTATCTACACATGTTTTTGCAAACAAATGAATCTGAATCTGAATCGTGTTTGTCTGTATGTCCGCGTTGTTCATCTAAACCACGCAACAGATTTTGATGAGGTTTTCACCATCGTTTAGAGAATTAATTCCGGAAGGTTTATGTGTATAATACGTTAATATTAAAGTTACGTTTACCTAAGAAATCTCGATGTTTTGTCAAGTCTTAAAACCGTGCGAAGCAGAAGCGGGTCGGTAGTACTTGACATTTATTTTCTTCTTTCATACTTTGCTGTGACCGTCTCTTGCCCTTAAAAACCAAATAACCTTCTCCTTGACCTGGGCATCGAACCCAGGACCTCACTCAGAAACCGCGCTTGATACTAGGCGACGAGACTGAACATAATGTCACGTAATTATTAACTTAAAAATTACAACCGTGCCTTATCACCACATCCGTTTTGTTCAGTGACAACTTAGAAGCAGCATAGATAAAAAAATTACAAGTGCATTCAACCTCAACGTACAGGTATTTACAGCATAATTAATGCCGTACTGTCCTCAACATCCTAAAGCAATCAAAACAATCTAGAATTCCAGATAAACATCCAACGTACCTATTTGAACACTAGAACCGAAGTAAAAGCATTAATTAGCATACACACAATGCGCGCAACTAATAATGTTAATATCCATTTAAAACTAGTGAAGCGTGACAATTAGGAGAAGTAAACATCAATTGTGTACTGTATAATGAAATATCATAAGTACCAGCTGTACCTACATAAGCATCGCCTGAAGGTTATACATTAATTTCGAATAATTGATATGACAGTAAACTATTGAGTAGATAAGGCGTTGCCAACCAACTGCATCTAAAATCTTTGAGAAGGCTATGTGTGACCGCGTATACTCCTTTTGTGAAAAATATAAAATACTTGACGACTGCCAAAACGGTTTCCGTAAAAACAGGTCTACAACGTTAGCAGTCTACAAATACGTACAAGAGGCTATTATTAATAATAAAAACTACGCCATAGGTATGCTGCTCGATATGACCAAAGCCTATGATAAGGTGCAATTTAAAATATTATTAGACAAGTTACATGGGATAGGAATACGAGGAAAAGCCCATGAATGGTTTGCATCATACCTAAAGGATAGGGTACAACTAGTAGAAATTGAATATTTTGATAACAACACAAGTGAAATAATTAAAATGAGATCCGACAGTAAAGCAGTTAACGCGTCAATCCCCCAAGGGAGTGTGATAGGCTGCCTTTTGTTTCTTATCTATATAAATGACCTTCCTAAAATTATAAACGGACCATGTGTTCTATTTGCGGACGATATCTCTCTGCTCACCTCATGCCAGAACGATGACAATATAAACGCCAAATTAAACTCCCTTCTTTCTAAAACTGTAAACTGGATGGATAACCATAATCTAGAAATTAACTTCACCAAAACAAAATTAATTACTTTTCATCCCCATCAAAAATCCCCATTTAAACTAAATTTCATTATTAATCATGCAAAACTGGAACAAGTAAATGAATATACTCTCCTCGGTTTGTCTATAGATACCCACATAAATTGGAAATCCCATATACAGAAAATAAGAGGAAATCTATCAAAATTTTTATATGCCCTACGCGAGATTAAAAAAACTACCAACCTTCAAACTGCACGTGTCACTTACTATGCATATGCCCAGGCATGGCTAAGCTATGGGGTCATGCTGTGGGGAAACAGTGCAGATTCACAAACCATTTTTATTCTACAAAAGAAGTTAATTCGAATAATAACCAACATAGAACAAACAGATAGCTGCAAACCACACTTCTGAGAACACAAAATACTCACACTTCCCTGTTTATATATCTTAGAATTATGTACATTTGTCAGAAAACACCCAGATTTTTACACCACTTGCGAAGAAACACAAACAAGATACACTTTTCGACACAACAAAAACAAAATAAACATACCTCAATCCCGACTCAAAATGCACTCAACCAGCCCTTTAGTTATGTCTATAAAAATGTATAATAAATTTCCAAATGACATTAGAGAAGTAAGCAAAACAAATATATTTATACCGAAACAATAAACTGAAACAATTTCTGGAATCCAAGTCATACTACTCAGTAAAGGAGTTTTTAGACGACAAATCGATTGCAAAATAAAAATAAAATTATTCTTTCTCTCGTACACCAAACATTATGAAATATAATATATATATTTTTTTTTATTTGATTTCCTATAAGTAATATAGGAAATCAAATTTAAATATTAATACATAAATAATAACATAATAATGAAAATACTTCTAAGAATTTATATAATAACTACCTACATTATTCTTATGCAATACATAAAATTAAATAACTAATATACTATACCTATATACACAAACCTAATAATATACAATGTATACATAATTATACACCCAATTAAAAACATATAATAATATTGAATTACTGCTTAGCCTTCTTCCTCTCTCCTTATTTTGCTGTGCCCGACAGGGTCCATATTGCTCTCTTACTTATTATACCATCTATGTAATACATATGGAATGCAATAAAAAATTGAGTATTGAGTTATAGAATGAATATTTTTCGTCGCCTATGTTTAGCTCCTTCGAAACCGTCGGCCCGCGGTTGGCGAGCGACCCCGTGTTTGTTAGCTGCGTTCGCGTATTTTGCATGATACCATATGACCGGCGTATTTTCTAAAATTAATGTTTTTTTATTGTAATTGTAAAGCAAGTCTTAATGTGACTCTAACATAACAGTAGGTAGGTACTTAGGCATACAAAATCCAGGGGGGGGGGCAGCTGCCCCCCCCTGGGTACGCCCATGTTTGGTCTGAGTACGTTTGTTTCAATTATCTGGCCAGTATCAAGTTGTATGTTAAACAAAATATGATTCGCGACCGTACCAAATATGTATTTACAGAATGATCATAATCAGAATCATTAATACAACTCTAAGTTACAATTGACCTGAAATGTCGTCATCATCATCGCCTATAATGCTCCCAGTGCTGGGACACAGGCCTCCTCTCTTCGACAGGAAGTGGGCGGTAATATACCACGCGAACCCAGTGCAGGTTGGTAGATGTCACATAGCTTCGAATTTTTGGTTCTAGGACATGCCTGTTTCGTCACGATGTTTTCCTTCACCGTTTTGAAATGTCATGATTTCATGAAATAGTCATTCAACAGGGTAATTTGAACTTAGAGAGTTGTATTAATGATTGTAATTTTATAAATACATCACATCTATGTGTTTATTAAACTTCGATAGTAACCATTTTTTAACCGAGTTCCAAAAAGGAGGAGGTTCTATGTTTGTAGCATATGTATTTTTTTTATGTATCTCCACCGATTTCTCCGAAAATTGTGGACCAATTATGAAATTCATTTTTTGTATGCTCTCAAGTTGGTCCCATAAAAATTGTATTAGCTTTGCTTGGATAGTTTTTGAGTAAGCTTCAATAATACGTATTTTTCCCACTTAGTACATATAGATGATATGATGATAACTTCCTGTCACTGTTATTTACATAGCAGGTAGTGGTATTCTTATTTGTGTGAGGTAGATCACAACCAAAAAGTGAAAAATAAAAACTTTTTACAAAAAAAAAGAAGTCGGTTGCGACTTCCAAAAAAAAACACTACAAACGGAAAAATAACTTAATTTCGGAATTAGGTGGCAAAACACAAAAATTGAAAACCAAAGACACCGACTTCCGAAATTAAAGTTATTTTTACACTTTGTAGTGTTTTTTTTGTTTTTTTTTTTTATAATTTAAATTATATACGTAGGTATTACGTATATTATTTTAATTAAAAAAATAGTTGCGATGGTGGCACTACGTGCCCTTCACTATGATGAAACTTGTATGTGACCGAAGCCGTCCTTTCAAACCTCATTGAAAGGTAAAATATTATTACCTGCAATGGCCTTCAGGCTCATATCGACAAGAAAAATAAACAACAAAAATGTGATTACGGGCGCGCTTGGCTGCATGCTACACTACCAAAAAAAGTATAATACAAAATGCAAGTTTAATTTTACGTGAACATTTTCTAGACGGCCCGGTTATATACCCGATTTATTTTAGTCACCATTGCCGTTTAGCCTAAATATTCGATGCATGGATCGATACCAGGGTATCGTTTTACCCAGTAACTGTGTTTTGGAGGTCAGATAGGCAGTCGCTCCTTGTATACAAATCAGTGTGATTGTTCAACGCGCTGGGACGACTGCGTCCCACCGCGATGAATGACACCACGATTTGGCAGCTGTCCCTACTCCCGATGTCTATTAATTAAGAAGGTGTAGCTGTAGGGTTCACTCCAAACTATCAAACTACTTTCGGAGAGGCCCGTATCTTTGTTGACGGACTTAGAGAGAGTATCTTTGTTGAATGAATGGAATCGAAAGTCAAGGTCGAGTCAAGGTACAAGTGTTGTTATTACTAAAATTTTCGAGGTATAAAACGACAGTCTTGTAAAACTGAGTCATAAATATGCAGAGACTACAGACACAGCCGCAGAAATTTTGAAGAAACCGGCATGTCCTAGAACCAAACTTTCAATGACGTGTGACAATCACCGCCCACGCTGGGCCCGCGTGGTTTGCGACCTACTGACCTACTCTCACAGAGAACCCGCCTGTAATTTTACGAATTCTTCCCTATTCGTCATGCTTTACAGCCCTACATAGATCATAGATCATTAGGGGCTATGCCATCGGTAAAGTTCAGAAGCTATGGGTCTACCCATTGCTTCTGAAATGTCATAGCTAGGCATACTCTTCTCAAACAATGGTGAAATGCAATAGCTAGGCATACTACTAAAGCTACGTTATAATCTCGTTTTAGGATCGCGACTCCCGCAATTCTCGGCGATTAGAATTGCGTGAAAATATTCAATTATTTTTAATGGGACTGAACAATTTCGTTTCCTATGTACCCAGTAATTAAAAAACTGAAATCTGAGTTCTTACCTTTGGTGCTTGCATCGTCGACTAAAAGAACTTCCTTTATCAGAGTACTGGGTGACCGAAGCAACACGCTGAACGCAGTCCTAAGCAGCGTACTCCAATGCTCGTTGTGGAAGGGAACCACGACGCTCACAGTTGGCAGAGACGCAATGTATGTCTTCTTCTCACACGTATGGTACCGAATGTCTGGTAGGGAACGATTCAGTGGAATTTTATCACTTAGTGCGCCGTTGAAGCCGTTTACTGAATACAGATCTTTTTCTAATTCAGCATCTGATTCTGGCAAATGTGCTGACTTCCCTTGCTCACCGATTCCTGATTAAAATAAAATAATAAATAAGTTTATTTGTATACCATTTACTTTATTTGTAATATACATTTTTGGTACTCTTGTGGTACAATTTCAATGTCAATTACTCTATTTGTATGCAATGCAAGAACTCTATCAACATTAGTAATCTACCATTGTATCTTGAACAGGTATCGACATTGCAGTCTGGGCCAATATTTGTCTGGTTATTTTATATTCCATGGCCTTTTACATAAATTAAAATAGTAATAAAACAATCTTAAATATACTTAAATGTATGCGTATTTTTTTATCGTTTTAAAATATGCTATTAAGTGTAATTTCATTTACAAGAGATTATTTGGTCAAATTCATTGGCTGGTTATCTATAGCTACACTAAAATACTACTGTTTTGACTAATCATTTGATAATACCCACCCACTCGCTTCCTTTCATGTTGTATTAGCGCATAGTCATGCCAGTCAATTTTCTGGAATTATAAACTTTGTTAATCACAACATACATATTAATTTATTTCTAAAATATAGACAGCAACATAGCATCACTCCTTTATTGCCTGAAGGGATCGGCCGTCGTGTAAAGTACACCAGACACACATTTCACTAGTTAGAGCATTATCACACTGACGATTTGTCAGCGTGTTTCCATCGAGGCGATTTGTGAACGTGCTCTCCGCGGGTGCGTAGTGAGCTAGCCGCGACTACGCGTCGTGTAAAGGTACTATTCCGTACCCGACCGCAGGCGGCAACTGCAGGCGACGTGTGGCGGCGTCATATTGCGGCGACACGGTCGCGGCGTCATGTCACTGCAGTTATGATTCCGAACCCGACCGCAGGCGGCAGCAGCCCGTATTCCAGTCGGTATATAGAAGATAGAAAAACGTGTTATCGCTCGAGTGTTGACGGCACTACTGGTCTGTGGTCGGGCTACAAATGTCGTCTGTCGCTCGCCCGTAGCTGCCAACGACGTGTCGCTATCTACGGAAGGTATTTCATAGAAATTCATAGAAAACAGTCGTGTCGCGGCGACACGTCGCCTGCAGTTGTCTCCTGCGGTCGATTACGGAATGGTACCTTTATAATCGTTTTCACAATATTTTACACTGGCTTGTGTCACTCTCTCTTGTATACTGAGGTCAATCACCCTTGTTACGAACATGTTGCGCATACGTGGCGTGCTCGCTACGCACACGCAGCGAGTGCGTTGAAAAATCGCCTTGCTGGTAACACGCTCGCAAATCGCCCGTGTGGTAACAAGGCCCTTACGTTAGTCGTACGTAATAGGGGGCAAACCCATAGTATCTAAATTTAAATTACATTATTATTTGTGTCAAATCCAATTATTACCCAATTTTTTTTAACAAAGAGTATATAGCTATACTTTGGCCTGTCACAAATGCTAATTGTATTGTTTGCTATGGCCCTAGCCCCTAACGAAAGGTGAATAAGTTAAAAAGAGGTGGATACTGAGGTGTTGCCTGAAATAAATTGTTATTAGGAGATGAGGACATTGAATGACTCACCGTAAAGGTACTGGGTGAGAAAATGTCCGGATCTTGGCGAAATCTTTGTGGGATTTGAAAAACTTCTAGAGCGTTGTTTGCGAATCGGTTATTTGTTTCTAGGCTGGTCAATAATTTCATTATGTACAGTAATATAACTATTAGCGTCAACATTAGAAGATTACGTAGCCTCAGTAGGCGAAACAATTGTCGCCTTGAAATCGACATTATGCTGAAACAATAAGAAACAAAATGTTTTATGCTTTTATATCCATATCTGATATTATAAAACAAAGTCGCTTTTCGCGTTTGTCTGTATGTCCACGTTGTTCTTCTAAACCACGCAACAGATTTTGATGAGGTTTTCACTATCGTTTAGAGAATTTATTCCGGAAGGTTTATGTGTAAAATACGTTTATATTAAAGTTAAGTTTACCTAAGAAATCTCGATGTTTTGTTTAGTCGTAAAAACCGTGAGAAGCAGGAGCAAGTTGCTTATCAAATTAATTATTTGTAGTGAAATAGTAAAAAAATCTTATTAATTTCGAACCTGCCGAGTCGAACGAACTTCATAATTTAACTAGGTCTTCGCTCGCGACTTCGTCCACGTGAATTTCGTACTTCCTCTTAGAACTTTAACACCCCTCCACACCATTTAAAGGGCAATTTTGGAAGATAAAAAATTCTGCCTAGCCTTTTCCCTATGTTTGGGTCGGCTTCCAGTCTAACCGGATGCAGCTGAGTACCAGTATTTTACATGGAGCAACTGCCTATCTGACTTCCACAACCCAGTAACTAGATAATACGATACCCCTTGGTAAGACTGGTTGTCTGTTGACTGGTGTCTAGTCAGACTTTCGGGCTTCTGACGAACCGGAATGACTGCCAAAGATCTACGAATGACTGCCGGGACCAACGGCTTAACGTGCTTTCCGAGGCACAGAGAAGTCTTGGTATGTAAAGATGGTCACCCATCCACGGACCAACCCCGGCAAGCGTAGCTTAACCTGATGGATCGATCCGTGCGGCTGTTATTACTTAGCCACAAGCTCCAATTTTGGAAGATTAATGATTATTTATTAATTATTATTATGATTTACGTAGATAAGTATTTGTGATAAGTTTTAAGATTCTAGAATGAAGGTATATAATTTTTCATACAAAGTGTGAAGTTTTTCATTCATCCTTATTTTTGTAAATTATTTTGGTACCGGCCTATGTTTCTGTTATTTGATCCTAAGATTATTTATTAATACCATTTTTCGAGTTATTCTGGAGGATTAATTATTTAAATTATATATACAATGTGAATTTTAATTCGTTTGCATCCTCTTAAGGGGTCATTGTACTCATCATTATGAACAACTTTCACTATGGGGCCAACCCTAAAATCGTGAAAAAAATCATCATTGTAACGATGAGTACAATGACCCCTTAAGAGGATGCAAACAATTTAATTTCACATTGTATATTATCATGCATAAATTAATTTTTTGGTCAAAATCGTTTACCAAGTATTAAATTAATCGGAATGAGATATGATGATACAAACTTTAATAAAACCTTATCCCATTTTGGGAAGTAGTTTTGAAAAACGTTAATGTCAAACCTTACTATTTATTTCAATTAATCAATCATTTTTTTGTTAAACATAGGTATGATTAAAGATAGTATATTGTCAAAAATATGTGCACTATGTTTTGACAAGATATGGCATACAAAATTAACATAAACAATTACGATTATTTAAATACATAGTTATTAGTACCAACTTTCAAGTTCATAAAACCAAAGAATAATATTTATACTATAAACCAAATCTCCCGTTTTCACCAACTTAGAAACAGAATTTCCAAAAAAAACTTGAGTGAATGCCTATTTCACAAATGAACCTACTGTCCAAATTGCTAATGTCTTTCCTAATCGGTTTGAGCTAGACGATTATGTGTCAGTCAGCACAGTTGCCTTTTATATTACATTACAGGAGGTAACTAGAATTAAATATTATGGAATTATTAACAAAACCAATCTATAATTTAGATCCCAATAAATTAACTGGATTAAAAAAAAAAAAAAAAAAAATTAAGAACATTGTTTGTATAATATATCCTTTAAAACAGGATAAATACCAGGATTCAGATATCCAGCCTTTTTATCAGATAAGACTGGTAATTATCAGTCTTATCAGATAAATAATATAATAATAAATTATAAGAAACTGCATCAAGATAATAATAAAATATTGTATATCAGATAATATTGATAATTTGCAATTTATTGGAATAAATACATACCGAGACCTCTTCTGACGATTATACATGTTTAATGGTAAATAAACACTAATATTCATCAAGAGTGTAGGGTGTTACTATTGTTATTTATTTACTTATTATTTACTTAGGTGTACAACTGTACATACTTACACATTTGCATAGGTTCGTGCGAATACTGTTGTCTCACAAGGATGCACTAACAATAATACAAAAGATGTTTTAATATACTACCGATAAGGAAAAAGAAAATTTTCAACAAGACACGAAGGCACGAACGAAATACAAAAACTAAACCGCCCGGTGTGCTATGTAATCACAATCACACGACTAATGTCAAACTCAAAAGATATTGTGATTTTTTTACTTGTTTCGAAAATACACCTGATTATGCCCATTTGCGACAAGTATGACAGAGACATCCGATAAAGTGACATTAGATGAGAACCCTTTTTATTTTGGTCGGATTATAGCCAGGCTGATTTGTTTTTTTTTAATTCTTGAAGCAATGGTAACTAAATATTCATACTATTTGAAAACAAAATAAATGTTTTCTTACCTCATAAATAAAATTACCTAACATTTTAGAAAGAATTTAACGAAATAAAAATATGTAAAAAAATATTCAAGAAGTTGTCCCTTCTTTTCATTAAATTAATAAATCTGAACGCTTCGGAAAATTCTCGATCGCTACCTTGACAACTGTTTGTTTTTGATTGGCTGAAAATTTTCAGGAAAATCAAATTCCTCCCAGTAGGGAATTTATTTGATTTCAGTGCATCGTTTAATTGTAACAGACAAAACAATAAGTGTATCAAATATATTTCAAGGTAATGCCTAGGGTGAAGTATTTTAATAAAATTATTGTGATAATGGTATTTGGTCGCCCTTTATTGAGGATTTCCGTTATCCGGCTGCACCGAACACTCCTGTGTCCGAGCACTACATAAATTCATACATATTTTTAATTAAATTAACTCCAGTTCTCGTGGCGGAGTATATACTGTCCAAAGTTTTCTCATTCTCTGATATTGCCGACGCTTTTTGAGTTAGCCGACGTGTTCCGTCACCAGTGTGTATTTCATTTTTTCAGATGGCTTTATTTAGCCGTAAAATATACTTATTAGGTGCCTTACTGGTGTTTGTGAGTGCAGCGGGTGTGGTGCAAGCTGACAGCGATGATGGTGACGACGAAGTTACTGTGGAGGTTAGTTCTTATAGGTTACATGACCTGAATAAATTACAATGATTGTAGATAGACAATACTAGCTGAATCTTTATGACCCACATTATTATCTAGAGATAATGAAACAAATGTGGGTTTAGTTTCTCAGAGGCCTTGGTTTAACAAAAGAAATTATCACTATGAAGTCAAATTGTATCGCACACACAAGTCCTTTATAGTATTGGTCCTCAAGGTTCCCCAAGGTTTGCTTATATACCAGAAATAAAGATAATTTATTTAAATATCCATAACATGCTTTTTTAAAATGATTTCATATTTTGCTTTACAATATAATACATTACCCACAACTCTTCTTGTTCTTGGTTATGTTCATTGAAGACTGCCTCATAATAATCTGGTTAAGACTATGAAGCCTCCTGAACACAGGTTACAACATAACATACATGTCTGAGTAAAAAGCAACAAAATCACTGTACCTAATTAAAGTTTAATTAATTTATGTTAATCATGTCAATTCTCTAGCTCTTAAGCTGATTCGTGTAACAACCACTTTTCATTAAAAAACAAATGGTGATATTCTGCCCTATACCCTTAACACCATGTCCTGCGTACCCTAATACATGATGAATTCACATAGAAAAAGCTCATGGATTCCACTGCTAATGCTATAGCTAAGGTTCTGTCTAAAATTATTTAGTTTGCCATTGAGAAACTATATGAAATTTGAAATAAATGCAGTCATTCTATTCTCAAAAAAAAAAAAAACTACTACAAGAAACTTCCAATAACACCGGTATTCAGCTGCATCTGTTTAGACTGTAAGCAACTTCAACACCGTTGGAGAAAGGCTTGTTAAATGATGACAAGTAAAATCAAATAAAACCTCATTAACCTCATTGTTATTTGTATTGTGTGTTTCACTAACAATAGCCAAATAAACTTTATTCCCTCTTTCTTTCTTTTTTATAGACGGTGGAAGAAGAAAACCTATACCAGAGTCCAACAATAAGTCCTGAAAAGGTATATCTCGTTGAAAACTTTGATGACGAGGCTGCTTTCAAGAAGAAATGGGTGAAGTCTGAAGCTAAGAAACAGGGTGTTGATGAAAATATTGCCAAGTATGATGGTAAATGGGAGGTAAGTTATTAATTTAAAACTTCTTTTCCGACATGTGGGTGTACTATGGGTACACCTCTGCCTAACCCATCCAGATTACAGGCATGACATTATTTTAACTTCTATTTCTTGGGATCAACACTGAAAAAGAAATACAGAACTATTTCATTTTGAAAAACATACATCATTCACTTATGATCTGAATTCTGCATAAAGACAAAAATATAATAAACTAGGAAGTGCTCTTACTTTATTTCAAAAGAATCTAGTAATTTTTTATCATAATATTTTAATTAAATACATCATAGGGCACACTGGGAAACAGTCCTATATTGGTTTAACTTCGCTCAAATAGCTAACGCGTCTTTTCATGCTTCGGTTCATAGTTCGCGGTGTGAACCGAAGTATGCAACCACGCGGTAGATATAGGTATGAGCGAAGCTAAACGAACTTAGCTTCGTTATGGGCAGTGCTTTATTCAAACATAATTACTTGAACAACTCAAATAGAACATCGCCAAAATGTTTCGCCTCAGACAAGTCACTGTGGAACTCTTATCTTGATTTCCATAGCAAAATCTACTCATAACAATACCTTATCTTGCAACTGATAAAAGGTGTATTAGGTACATAGTAACAGATCTTAACTTTTCATGAATGAAATATGACTGATCAGATCTAAACTTAGTTTCTCAATAATGATTTATCTCATTTTGATTACCTCGACAATTCGAGGAATGATTGTATAAGCTATCGGAGTAGCTTATACAATCATTGATAAGATTTTGAAACTTCATCTGAATATCAGAATTAATTCTAAATTCGTAACACTGCAGTGGATTCCGTCCCATATCGCGATACATGGCAATGAGGTGGCAGATTTTTGTGCTAAGAGGGCCTCCGTAGAGGGTACTCCTGTAGATATAGTACCATTTTTCGCAGATAACTTCTATCTGGTAAAAAAATATTGTCATAAATTGCGGAAAGAATTTCATGATGTGAGATCAAGGGAAAAATGTATCTGGTACAAGACCATTCAGCCTGAGCGTCTAATAATTCCCTGGATAGATAACTGTTCACTCAATAGAAAGTATATTGTTAATGCCATGAGGCTTCGATCTGGTCACATCCCATCAAGGAAGTTTATGTTCCTTATGGGTATCACACCTTCACCTAAGTGCGAGAAATGTGGAATAATCAAGGACATACATCATATCTTGATTGACTGTGAATGGGGCGAACGCCTTAGGAGAAATCTGTGTTTAATTCCCAAAATATGTTTGGAATTGGTACTTTAAATTGTGTTTTAGCTAAGCCTATGTCGGACGAGGCTAGAACTCTGTACAAAATATATTAGAATCATATTATAAAATAATTTTATTTTCAATATTTGGCTAGGATGGAGCCACTTAGTCAGTATTGTGACAAAGCTCCTTATTAAAGCATAAAACAAATAAAAAAACACCCTAATTGATACTATGATGTTGGCTATGACAGAAATATATTTGTAAGATGCTATTTACATCATATTGCCTCTGAATATATAGGGTAATTTTAAGGTTTTTACACAGATTAGAAGAGAGAGAAATGTATTATATTTAAAAGTTTTCCAAATAACACCCTAAAATAACCAATCAGAATCAGTAAAATTTCATATTTTACACGATTATGACAGTCAAGAATGCAATGTCTTAATTCGATCATGGCCCATGCATGGGTATCTAACTAGATATCATCTTCTTTCAGATTCAACAACCTGGTAGGAAGATCTTCAAAGAGGATCTGGGACTTGTGTTGACAACTGAAGCTAAGCATGCAGCCATATCTACTCTGCTTGATAAACCATTTGAGTTCAAGGACAAGCCATTCATTGTTCAGTATGAAGTTACTATGCAGGTAAGATTTTAATCAAGAAAGTATAATAATATGAAGCATATTTACAGAACAAGGTTTTTCTTTAGAAATGGTTTAATTAAATCATCAAACCAGTTTTTGGAATAAGAACCATACTGTAATCGAAGTACACAAACTTGACAAGTTAGTCCGGTACTAAATTGTCAGGTTTCGAAATACAAAAACTGGCTCGCTGGTTGGGGTGAACTAAAGTTAGATCTCATTTTGTGTAAAACGGTATATGATAGGTACTTAACATTGCTATAATTAGACGTCTGCGCTAACAATTAGTTTTATGCCCAACAGTGGGATGTTGGAGACTGAACATGATGATGGCCATCTTTCTAACCATACTAGTCTTGATCAATATTAAGAAAAGAAAGAAGTTTTTAGTTAAGCTTGTCATCCTACATTGAGTCAGCCAAGTTCGATGTATTTTTGTTCCATTCAACAACAAAAATGAGTCACCTGACTCCATTTTTGTTTCATTGCACTAAATTGGTTGTATTTTGGTATGTGTTATTTTTTATTCATTAAAGGAGTAATTCAACAATCAACATCATGATCTTTAGCTATTACTAGCTAATGCTATTGCTTATGGCGTTGCAATGCCTTTTTCATATATTTTTTTTGTTAGGTATCTTCTCCGGCGCGCACACAACACACTTACCAAAGTTTCATCACAATCAGTCGAGCCATTTTCGAGTTTTTGCGAGACTAACGCACGGCAATTGAGTTTTATATAAGATAGCTTATTATTATTGTGTGTTTTTAACACCTGAGCAAGCTAGCCACATGTAGGTTTCTACCATCACCAGTTTGAACATAATTCAGAACCTGTAACAAAAGCCTAAGTAGGTACTAGGTAGGCACATATTACTCATTGTTCCATACAGTAAAACTTATTGAATTGAGTCACTAATTGGCTTATCGGCTAAGCTTTGGAGCCTATTCATATTTTCCACGTAAGTGCTTATAACTGGTAGACGGCGACTGAAACTCAGACGTGTATTGCGTCATGTGAATGTATGTGGAATATGAATTAAATCTCTTAATGTTATAAGCTAATTAGCGTAAAGCTGTGACCTCGTATGGCTATGGATATTGATTTAGTCATTTTCTAACCAAGAGGTTTGATGAAAATTTTAACTAGGTACCTACTCCGCTTTTATCGTATATAAATATCAGTTTTTAAATAAAATCCTAGATACGGATGTAGATACCATAGTCAGCATCCCTCTTTTATAATAATGGATTTGCCGTCAAAGTACAATAACGACTTTTAGAAGGCTATCAAAGCAAGCAAGTCAATGATGATCATTAGTTGATTGGTTTTAGCCTGCTCAAATCCCAATCCAACTTAGATTATAGCAGAGACCGAATGGGACATTTCTAAGCCTAAAGCGATTTCCTTCGGAAGTACATAGTTTAGATACCAAAACATGAGGATTCACGCACATACAATGTACAAACATGTCCTGGACGCTGTCCAAAATCGTTTTCGGAAATGCGTTATGACGTTACGTGTTATAAATAGCTTTGATTCGCGTCAATATTTTTTTGTTTGTTTATACTGGACGCTTTATATCTCGTCCTACGTGAAGTATTTTTGCGAAATGCTATTTTTGGAAACCTGTCAATATTTTACTGGAAGCCTATTGTGGCGCAGTTGGTTTTCATCGTAAATTGGCAGTGTAGTAGGTCAGGAAGTAGTTGATTGTTGACTGACCACACCCAAATAAATCAATTTAAATATTGTTTTTATCACGCAGCATTCTGCTTGTGAATACATCTGAATCAAAATGCAATATAGCCTTACGAAATACACTACGGAATCAGCATAATTCAGGGCACAGATGAACACAAATCGCACCTTTGGTAGAACAAGGGCATAATTGTCATAAATTGCCAAAATGTCTTAAATATGCAGAAATGCTTTAAAAAGGCCCTTTGAACTGGAGGGACAAAGACATTCGTTTGGCAATTTATGACAATTATGCCCTTGTTCTACCAAAGGTGCGAAATGGTGGATGGTTTACTCCGCAAAATCATTTAAATAAAGACCTCGGATTCTCCACGATTTCAATCATCATTGTGTTAGTTGACTTACTAGTAGTCCATATTTACTAACAGCAATAGATATTTTTTTGGATTGACTACTAAAGCGTGACAGTCTGTTGGTTATATCACAGATGAATACCGATGTTTCAGTCCGCAAAACCATTTAAATAAAAAGCGACTCTTGCTACGTCACAATGAAGTGTAATTCAGGTCGCACAGCACTAATTACCTACAGTTATATTCACCTAGAAGTTGCCTATAATCTTATCGCGTAACTATTATATCTCCTGACTACGTTACACTCGCTGAATTGACCCGATAAGACGGTCCCCCCGAGTGCTTGTAGCTTCATACCTAAAATACGGAACGAGATCTGTATTCATCTGTAGACAGGGGAATAAAAAAAATCTTAACTTTCCCAATTTTTCGTTTATATTCCTTCAAAACTGAAATATTGTTAACAGATTTGAGCCGATTTCTCCTCTTCGGGGCTGGCGCACGATCACTTTTTCTTCCATATAAGCAGTCTTTTACTTTTTCTCCCTTTTCTATCCAAATATTCCGCAGTAATACATAATCAGCCGTAAACTCACTTTACAGGAGGGTCAGAACTGCGGCGGTGCGTACATCAAACTCCTCTCCCGCGGTACTAACACCAAGGCAGATCTCCGCAAGTTCTACGACCAGACTCCATACACGATCATGTTCGGACCCGACAAATGCGGCAATGACAACAAACTGCACTTCATCTTCAGACATAGGAACCCCAGGAATGGAACTATTGAGGAGAAGCATAGCAAAAAACCCACGTGAGTGTTTTGTTTTTTAGAGTTATCTACAGGTTTTTGACTTAAGAGGACTAACTATCAACTACTACATGAGCTAAATGCAAGTTTTATAATGCCTAGAAGTATATCTATTGCAATAAACGAAATCAAAAAAATATATGATATTCTTCACTATATATGCTAGTTGGATAGTGTGTTGAAAACATAATATAACTAATTTGGCACGATAGAAAAAAATCACGAAGATACCTCTAAAAAAATATTTTAATGATTAAAAACCAAAGTAATTAATATACATGCAGTCATTCTGATTTTTGTCAGATTATTTTACAAACAACATATTATTAACGAATTGTGTTTTAATTTGCGAACTCGTATCCTACGTGTGGACACGTCAAGCGTCGAGCGCAGTGACGCTTCCACACGTTGGGTCCGAGTTCGCAACAAGTCAATCGCCTTCCTGAGGATGCCTCGTTGAGAGGTGAAACACGTGTCAAATTACAGGGTTCTTTATGTCTCTTTAAGAACAGTTACGCGGATTAAGTTACTAAATATACGTCGTCTATTGTATTTTATAATGGATTTCCGCAAACTCACGCCTGAATCAATTGACTTTTTAAATCCAATCAATGAAATTAAATTAGATTTTTTGTAAATAGATACCAACTAACTAACTAACTAACAACTGCTGCTGCTGCTGGTAACTGCTTCATATTTTGCAATAATTTACCAGCGTTGTATCATCGCGCTTCTCTTTCTTTTCTATGCAGTCCGACAGTGACCGCGTTTTAGCTGTTGTCAGCCTCTTTTTCATTAGGTAACCTACCTGGCGCTTTTACCGATGACCACGCGGTTTAATAAATTGATTTATTGTCTTTTTGAAGAACTTCATTGGTTTATCTTTAATGGAAGTTTGCAACAATTCAACAAAGATTTAAGGAAAGTGTTTATTTCAGAAATTTTATAACCCTATTACTATTTCAATAGGCTAAAATTTAGACCACCACAAAAAAACCTATAACACTATCTGAAACAGATCAAAATAATAATATAATTTTCCATCCACAGCCAACGCCTGGACGAGATCTACAAAGACAAGGAACCTCATCTATACACTCTGATCATTCGACCTGACAACTCATTCAGCATCTTAGTTGACAACAAAGAGGTTAATGCTGGTTCCCTGCTCGAAGACTTCACTCCTGCCGTCAACCCCCCAGAAGAGATTGATGACCCTGACGACAAGAAACCTGAAGACTGGGATGAGAGGGAAAAGGTGGGTCGTTAGAATAAAAAAAAATGTTTTAAATAAAAAATTTGGTTTGACGATTCAATTCAAATTCAAAATATTTTTATTTCACATAAACCTACAAGGGCACTTATGAAACGTCAGAAGCTAGGTGCACAGTTCCAATTGGACGTTTCCTATGGAGAAGAGCCGGCAAGAAACTCCACGGTTACTCTTTTAAAAGTAAATGGTTTTTACAATGTTTCCAAGTTACAGTGTTAAAAGTTATGAGAGGACAGTGTAGGCCCATCAACAAGTACCAGGTACTTAGCAAAATATTAAATGGTCCACAGATCTACAGTCTGTTATGTCAATGAGATACAGTGAACTTAGGTACGCGGATATTTTTACCCGACTGCGGCAAGGCCGAAGAAAAGTAAAGAAACAAAGACGAAACGTTTATTTGGCACAGTATCGTATCCAAGGAACACATTTGAATTAGTTAAAACAACCATTAGTTGAAAATATAGGATCATATGTGCCTCGTAATGTTCTGTTACATTCTCTCCATATAATGAGATAGTTACCTAACTCAAAAGCGCACGTTTTGGGGCAAAAAACGGTCGTTTCCGTGACCAAGAAATGCAACATCAGCCAATCGTGTTCACCTGCAAGTAAAATTTAAACAAAATATTCTAAGGCCCTTTGCATCTGAATCGACATTGCTATTTCCGGGCTATTCTTGGTTCAATGGGGTACTGAAAGTCATTGTGACTGAATATGTATGAAGTAGTATACACCTATTAAGAGCGCACCGAAATAATTGCGTTCGTTTGATCCCTTGCTGCATCGCCTTTAGTTATGCAATTAGTATGTAAGATATTGTCGTGGGGTGTATTGTCGTGTGGTCGTGTTTTTGTATTTTGTGCTGTCTTTTGTGTACACCAAATAAACGATTTATCTATCTATCTATCTATCTATCTATATTAAAGAATTATCTTTATAAATCGTGCACTTTATAAACGCGATTACTTGTATTTTCCTCGATAGAAAAAAAATCCCAAGAGATCTCTAAAAAACAAAATAAACCCTTAGTACGGCGTAAATACTTCACGGAAAACATCAGTTTATTTATAATAACAAAACTCAAGTTTTCTATGACGTATACATATAAAATTTTAGAAATGCATATTTGTTTTAATAACACGAAATAAATACCTAAATTAGAGCGCGAACTGCCCATTCTTTATTCCGCCCATCCCGTTCATTAGCACCAGAAGCTCGGTGCGCCCTTAAAGCGAAAGCGTCAAGGTATCCCGCGAAATTCAAATTTTCTTACTTTTTTTGCAATTTCCAGGTCAGTATCATGTTCTATATTGATCTAAATATGATTCGCGGCCGTATCAAATGTTTAATTTTAGAATTATAATCATAAAAAATATCAATACAACTCTCTAAGTTCATGGAACCCCATTGAATGACCATTTCATGAAATCATGACATTTGACAATTATGCTAACTTATTGAGTTGTATTGCTGATTGTAATGATTATAATTATGTAAATCCATATTTGTTACGGTCGCGAATCATATTTTAATCAACATTCAACCTGACACTGACCTACAAAATGGAAAAAACTCAAGAAAATTTGAATATCGCGGGCTACCTTAGCGCATCCCCCTTAACATACATCTTTGGCCCCGCAAAACGAACTACAAAGACAACATCGTACTGTATCACATTTAAGTGCAAATGTCTGTTTGTACACATTTTCAGTGTAATCTGTGTTAAAACGTACCTGGCAAAGTGCCCAGAATGAGGTGATTGTTCTCATTAAAAGCAACAAATTGAAACTTTAAATGTGTTGATGTTCAAAAACTGTATGAAATCAACGCGTTGCTTTTACACAAAATTTATGACAAATTGTTATAGCAGCCAAACCGCACGGAGAAATATAAATCTACTTCTAATAATTTAATGTTACATCATTCACAATAACATAGGTACCCATTTTATAGTTGAAAGGATAAATGTCTGAATTCTTCTCATCATCACTATTGTAGCAAGTGGCATACTGTAATTTCTACCCACCCTCACAGGAAAAATACGTGATTTTATGAAGTACGTTTAATAAAAGTTGTTTTTTATGTACAGATTGTGGACCCATCAGCGACTAAGCCTGACGACTGGGATGAGGAAGCGCCCGCTCAAATTGTGGACCCTAACGCAGTAAAACCCGATGGATGGCTGGACGATGAACCTGAAATGATTCCAGGTGCGTAGTATACAAAAATAATCTACAATATAGTTCAAAATTCAAAAGTAATTTATTCAAACTAGGCTGATAATCAGTACTTTTCGAACGTCAAAATTACATAAGACAGTCCCCCAAAACGCCCACCCTTCACCACTTCCTAGTGCGTTAGCTGGGAAGAAGAAGTGGCGCAACAAACTCCCCAGCAGCACAGCTGTCTGTTCAGTCAGAAAGAAAAAAAATGATTCTATATAATAGTATTCAACATAATTAACCTAATTTAAATTATTATCCATATATTAGCTAGCACACGCCAATATACCAAACAAAATCATCGAGAACTATACTCGGGCAGAAATAAAAACTAAACGTAAACAAAACTGAACATCTTAATAAAAAGCCTCCAGGCATAAAGGGCGTGCCCGCTTACATAAAGCAGTAACTGGAAGTTATAAATGATAAACTAAGACCAGGACAGTAATATCTTAAGGTTGAGACAACAAAACAGCCTTCAAAGCGAAAGTGGGTCTGTGAGTCGTCTTAGGGGCGGAGAGAACGGGCATCTTCTGGGCACGCTCGTTCCATCGTAGGTAGACCTCATACATCGCTTTCCATCATGCGAGATCAAGGTCAAGAGCAAGGCTATTAGGCAAAAAAAACCCGTAGTTTATAGCTGAAACTGTGCAATAAACTAATCTATAAAACTCAGCATTATGAGAAAAGAAAAGTAAAATCGTTTTTTGATGTGAAACCTCTATAGCCGCACGTAAAACCGATTTCTGGCGTGGCGACGCATGCCGTGGCGACGCGTCGCCACGCTATATGATGGTATATATATACAGTCTATATGCAGTAGTGTGTACGGTGTGGCGACGCGTCGCCATGCGCAATAATAATGAAAATAAATGTTTATTCAATAAATAGTCATCGTTATCTGGAAAAAAAATCGTAATATTTTATTTTATCATTATGACATATTTAGTTCCTATCACAATCTGTTCTTTTCTGCATATTACTTTTACAAAATAATGTCGATGTTTCACATCTGCCAGGCGTCCCGTGACGGCTCACATTTTTTTTTTCTTACTGTAGCCACACCAATCGTTTCTTCCCTTACCGCGTCCAGCCTTATTACACCCGAATCTGTCAACAATCTACATAAGAAGCCCGATTTGACGTTTCTCATTATACATGCCGCGATAACTCTGTATGAACGTCTACGTAAGAAATCGAAAAATCAAATATCATAATCCTAATTAATTATTATGTTATCCATACACTATGACAATGAGTATCATTCGTAAGCACTAAGTTTAACTTTATATTGGGAAAAATGCAGTCAAAAACACGAATTAATCGTTGATTATTATTCCGGCAGGACGTTATTACAATGTCATGTCTTTGGGTTCGTAGCCGTTGTGTTGTGATGGTCAAAGGTCTATGTTATTTTGAACTTCGTCATCAAGCAATTAAAAATAGTTTTCTTTGCAATAGTCTGCTCATTACCGTAGTTTCAAAAGTTATTATTTGTCCTGACTTAAAAAAGGAAATAATTTGAAAACAGACAAAGATATAAGACTCGACTGTACTAAATATAAGTTCTCCATCTTTCAGACCCTGAAGCCAAGAAGCCCGAGGACTGGGACGAGGAGATGGACGGCGAGTGGGAGGCGCCTCTCATCGACAACCCCGCCTGCAGCGCCGCGCCCGGCTGCGGCGACTGGAAGGCTCCCACTATCGCCAACCCCAACTACAAGGTAAAATACTAAGCCCTTATCGGCTACGTCATCAATGTGCCTAGCCTTTTCCCAGTTATGTTAAGGTCGGCTTCCAGTCTAACCGGATCCAGTGATTTACAACTCAGTTACTGGTTAACACGATAACCCTTGGTAAGACTGGTTGTCAGACCTTTGGGTTTCTGACTACTAAGGGCTTCACGTGCCTTCCGAGCGCTAAGCAGACCGTTGAAAATGAAGTGCACGAAAAAAAATCGCCCATGTGAACCTGGGCTACAAGATAATCTCCATACTTACCACCTCTAGTGAGCACTTTGTTTTCATACTGTGTCATTTTCTCCATTCGACGATCGTAAGAAACTCGAAATTCAATGTGTAGGAAAATAAGAAAAGGTAAAACCAAATCTGCGAAATAAATCTCTGTGAACATTTACTGTTTTTTGCACACAATTTCGCAATGGAGTTTTCACACAGTATTAAATAATTCAAATTCAAAATATTTTATTTCACACAATTTCGCAATGGAGTTTTCACACAGTATTATATAATTCAAATTCAAAATATTTTATTTCACATAAACCTACATGGGCATTTATGAAACGTCAGAAGCTAGGTGCACGGTTCCAATTGGTCGTTTCCTATGGAGAAGAGCCGGCAAGAAACTCCATGATTATGTAATAATACCTAAATAAAGATATTCCGGTGAGAAATCTTCACAAGGATTTTTTTCTCAGACAAAATCTTATTTTCTTGAGCTAGTGTTGGTTATCAAACAATGCCAGTAGACTTCCTTATTATACTTTTAATTAAAAACTGTATACATCAAATTTTGGTAAATTTAAATATGTTATTTGTGTTTCCGCAGGGCATCTGGCGCGCCCCGCTGGTCCCGAACCCAAACTACAAGGGCAAGTGGTCTCCGCGCCGCATCGCCAACCCACACTACTTCAGAGACGAACAGCCCTTCAGGATGACGCCTATCGTAAGTATTGTTATGTTTTTACCCGACTACGACAAAGCCAAAGGTGGGTAATGACTTTAATAGGCTATACATGTATGTGTGTTCATCTGTTCCATCATAACTCCAAAATAGCCAGCTGCTGTAACTAGTGGCTATGTAAACTAAGCTATACAGGGTATTAGAATACCCATCACCAAGCCAAAATCTACATATTCTAACCTCAGACGAAATAAAAAACCAAGACAGAGTGCTGCAAACACTACAGTGAAGCATGCCAAAACTACACCTCCGCTCTGTGCATACACGCTCACAAGCACACATTTACAACCTTTTACAATGACACTACAATCGAACTACACCACACAAACTGCACACAGGTTTACGATACCGGCTTCACTTCACTGTTGACAGCTTTGTCTTTTGTGTTATTTATTTGGTCTGAGATTTTACTTCAGCAAAAATAACGACTCTTATATTTGTTTATAAAAACTACTGAACTGTAACGCGTAAATGTTTGTGGATGCGGCTTAACATATACCTCTACTTTTATCAGGATGCAAATAAAATGTCCAGAGAATAGTTTCTCCCTAATACAATTTTCGCATCAAGCGAGTACAGAAAGATAAATTACCCCTAGTATGCCAAATCAAATCATTTTTTTTTTATTTGCCAAATAAATTTACAAATCATTTGTACATTTCTTGTCCTACAGCACGCAGTTGGTTTCGAGCTGTGGTCGATGTCTCCTATGTTGTTGTTCGACAACCTGATCATCACAGACGACCAGGCCGTCGCTGAGGAATGGGCTCAAGCATCCTTCGTACTCAAGCGTGCTAAGATATCGAGGGACTCGGTAAGTGGGCAAAATAGTTCGGATTATATCTGAAATACGTAGTCTTGACTTAAAACAAACATGAATTCACTGAGTGAATCTCGTTTTGAGGATATTAGAGGCTTAGCTCATTTGTATTTGGTGTATCCAAACTGCCGAATGAAAATTGTTAGGGCTCTGTGTTTGTGTACGTCGGAACATGCTCAGGAGCAGTGAAGAAATCCCGAAACCCAGACAAGTGTGAACAAGTTAATTTTGACAGCGTTATAGACCCTTACCCATACAATACCGTACACAAAAAAGAGTCTCTTGCTCTTTCAAATAATTGAAACAGTACCAGTTATTGTAGCTACAATTTTTTTATTTTTTTTAAGTTTTACATTAATCTTGTACGTAAAACTGCCCCTCAAACGGTTTTCACGGTTTGTCTGTGGGAACGGATCATACAAATTTTAAATTTATAAGTGCGAGTTTAAACTTCAATAAGTTATAACCGTGTTCAGCAAACGATGTGGGGTCGCATGTTACGCGCGATGAACTACAAGCCAGGCTGGTGGGCGCTTTACGCGGTGTACGTGGCCATTCCCATCGTGGCATACATCGCATGCCTCATACGACGGGCCAACGAGGTCACATGCTTCTATAGCTAGTCTGAAAAGCCCTTTACGAATAGCTTAGTCATAGACCTTAGAAGAGTGACATGTTAGCTATTGTATTGAAGTAATGGTTGAATAATAAATATGCTAATTCTGCACGTCAGTGCAGACAGCGTCAGCTTCAAACCTGTTTAATAAAAATTGTGTTTAATGTTGGGTGAACAACAGCAAAAAAATTGCTTTATTGCATTTAATAGTATCTTGAAATTCTACCAAACAAAACTCATACTCAAAGCATTTATTTCAATTAAGCCATTTACAGGCACTTTTGAATTGTCAAGGAGTCGGTCAGTCAGAAATGTGAAGCTAGTTGCCCATTCCAAAGCATAGTAGGTACGGAGAAGAATGGGCAAGAAACTCCATGGACACTCATTTAAATAAAAAAATTGTTACAAAATATTGGTTACATCATTCATGTTGAAATATAAAATACAGGTGCTGAAAAGTTCACAGTTGGAGTTTATTTTATCTGAGAATTTATTACTGAACAAGTACTTGCGAAACAGTCCACAATTATGCAGTTAATTTAGTTACCTTTACTCCACAAGCACAACCCGTGTTCGTCATGTCTTCGTTAATTATATCACTATCCTGTATTATTTTCTTCCTGAGTATACCGCTATAATGTATGTGCTCTATAAGTAGTTGGCTAGTTTGTATCAAAGCTAACATCCACAGGACTCAGTATTCGATCGCGCCATGAGGTTCGCTGGCGACAACCCCTGGATATACGCCGTGGTCATAGTAGGCACCTTCGTGGTTGTCGGACTCATCGCTTATGCCTGCTTCGGTTCATCTAAATCGGTAAGTTTTGCTTAAAATCTTTATATTTTCCCCAATTCATAATCCCACCGGAGAATAGACAAAATGACAGAATCACAATCTGTCATTTTGTCCATTCTTCCGTCGACAAAACACGTTTCTATGGTGGTCATGCTACGCGTGCTGGAAGTAAGTCGCATTGAAAGTTTAGGAATAGTTATTTATTATTGATTGATGTTTACGGAAACAAGATTTTTACGTGGGTGAACGCTTAATGTAAATGATTTTTGTTAAAAAAGGCCCGAAAAATAAAGTTAAAAACTGGGAACAATTATCAGCTGCAAATTACTTATTTTGGAGATTATATTATCACATGTGAGTATATTATTGGAATAAAAAGACGGAAAGATCAGCCGTGCTATTCTGCAAACATCTCACCGTGATAACTTGGTAGGGATTGACAAGTGTCAATCCCTAGCTTTAGGTGTAATGACAGCTCACATCAAGCTCACTTCACCTCCCTCTTCACTGGACTGGTGTAGGGTTAACTGTTTATTGGTGTGTAACATCTTTCCTCTCGCTTTCCTGCAATCTTTGGAAGTGATTTCGTGAAAAGGGACGGAAGTGTGTAACAGGAAGCCAGGAAAGCGCGCTCTATTTGATTTGACCAATGAGCGTGCTAGAGTTGGCCGTCAGATGGTACCAACTCATTTTCCAAGAGGTTGGCCAAAATGTCAGATACATCATATGCGACTACTGTAAGGCTCGCTCGTTTTTTAAAATGTTAATTCATAAAAAAAAGCAAAGGGTAAATCTTAAAACTTTCTTCTTCTTTTCGTTTGGTTAGTGAATAACCAGGTGTCAGAGTTTTAAAGCCGCCGATGGGTCTTTTGACTTGGCTTCACATGCCGTCGAGAAATATCTCTCAGGCGTGCCGGTTTCCTCACGATGTATTCCTTCACCGTTTTTTAATAATCTGATAATTATACAATACGCACATGAATCTGAAAAGTCAGAGACTTAAACCTTACTCTTGCTAAACAAATAATCTCACCCACAGGATTCTGACGCCGACATGAAGAAGACAGATGCCGTAGCAGAAGACGATCCTCATCTATCAGAAGCTGAAGAAGACATGAGGGAGGAACAGGAACGGCCCAGCAAGGCTGACTTGGAGGGGCCAGAGGCTGATGATGCCGATGTCGTTACTTCTACTGAGGATGTAAGTTAACATCGCATTTTAATTAATAATAAGGAAAGAGGTATAAGATATATGACAGTTTGCCCCCGCGTGGATGTCGGAAATTATCCCACGGAAACGTGTTGCATGTTCTAAATCTTGTCATGGCCTATCCATATACCTAACATCAAATGCATTCAGCCGTTAAAGCCTAAAAGGTAACAGACAGCCAGATTATGGCATTTTACGGCCAAATCACATGAAACCTTTATAAATTGTAGCGTGTGTTATTCTGATGTATATTAAGCTATGACTCGCATCGCATCTCGGACTTCAAAAACTCTCATCTGTTGAGTCACAGAAGGATCTAGGCGATATTATGTCCAACGTCCTAAAATGGAAAGCACATATATCGAGTATTGTCAAAAGAGCAGATTTGAAACTTTACATCATCCGCAAGGCATTCAAGTGCCTGACCCCTAAGACATTTGTCAAGATGTACAAGACCTACATAAGACCTCTCTTGGAATATGCTAATGTCATCTGGGACCCATATTTCCAAAAAGACATCACTCTACTTGTTAATGTGCAAAGAAGGGCAACCAAGATGGTTCGCACCATGCGTAATCTACCTTACGAAACGAACAGCGACAAAGGGGTAGGCTCATTGAGACGTTGATACTTACGGAACACTACGAAGTGCCCAGCCTTCAAGACCTTTACACACTGAATGCCAACAAACATTTGCGTGGACATTCCCTAAAGCCAAATTCATCAAAGAAAAAACCTTTGAAGCAATTCTTGCCTAACCAAGTTGTTACATGCATGGGCTTCAGGAAAATGTAGTCACGGCTCCCACACTAAACTGCTTCAAGAACCGTTTGAACAGATGAAATGTCTCCAAGCTATTTGAAACACGCATCAACTAATTAGCTGCTAGTGTGTCTTACCAAATAATAATTACTGTAAACTTTGATCAAAATCCGTTTAGTAGTTTTTGCGTTAAAGAGTAACAAACACACCCATCCTTACAACTTTCGCGTTTATAATATTAGTAGGAAATAGGATGGCTATAACAGTAGGGGAAGACCAAAGAAACGAAACGTGGATTTGTGACAGATGATATGGCTAGAAAGGGTGTGACCACCGAGATGATGACTAATAGAGAAGTATGGAAGAAAGGGACATGTTGCGCCGACCACAAATAAATCGGTATAAGGGCAGGAGAATAATGATGATCAACGTTTATATTTATAGTGAATGATCATCATTACAATAGTCTTCCTACTTAAAGTCATGGCACTTGCGTTCATTCAAAGATTTTAGTAATACTTTCATAACAATTAACTAATCATACTCACACTAATAAAAGATGAACTCTATTTAGAGTATCAAAAAATCTCTGGAGATTACCTAATTGTTTCAACTCGCATCTATACATACAAATAAATAAAACTGAAGTGTATGTTTCCCAAAATAACAACTTTTTACTAAAAGCATATGAAAGTTTTACGGTACCTACTTAGAACAAAAAACTTTTTATATTTTTTTTGTCTTTCTGTAAGTATGTCTGTTTGTTCCGGCTTATCTCCTAAACGGCTTGACCAATTTTGACGGACTTTCACTGGCAGATAGCTAATGTTATAAGGAGTAACATCAGCAATCATAAGCTACTTAAGCTACTATGGATCGAGCGTGCCCAGAAGATACCTGTTCACTCTTGCTTTGAAGGCTGACGGGTTATACGTGGAAGGGAACACAGACGCTGGCAAAGAGAACCACACTTTGAAAAAGAATTAGGGTCTACGCGGGCGAAGCCGCGGGCATCAGCTAGTTTGATACAGTACAAATATTTTCTTAATGACCCTCGGCAAACAAAGTGTTTTGTAAGTGCAAAGCTCAACTGATACAAATCCGACAACTGACGAAACACGAAGTTTGCCGAGGGACATTAAGAAAATAGTTGTATTGTGTATGATTATGATTCTACTATACTCCAGAATATGAAATATCAAGAAAATAACATTTTTTCTTTTGTTCCAGACTACACCTTTAGTAGACCCAGAGGGCGCCGGCGACGGCCAACGGAAACGCAAACCCCGTAAGGAGTAAAAAGTATTGTGAGCAGTTCGTTTGTATAGTTCAAATATACGTTTGTGTGAGGCGGTGTGTTGTCATAGCGTTTGTATGTAGGCGTGCGTTTGTTTCCGTGCGCGTTTAGTTGCATTACGGGTGAAGCCAGACCGCGAACAATTGACATCTCGAGACATTTTGAGCCGTACGATACAGGGTCAAATAAAATTAACTAGAGAAACCCTGCAGACGCGATGGGTTTCTATAAAACAAAAAAGGAAATAATTCTGACTAAAGAAAACAGATGTTCTCAACTCATACTTCAAGTAAAAACACTACTAGCGGTGGTTGATTCCCAAAAACAAACATCGAATCTTATTTATTTTTATACTAGCTGTTGCCCGCGACTTCATCTGTGATCCAAGATGAAAAGTAGCCTATGTCCTTCTCCAGGTCATGGTCTACCCATGTAGCAAATTTCATCCAAATCCGTTCAGCCGTTTTAATGTGAAAGCGTAAGAAACAAACAAACTCACTTTCGCATTTATAATATTAGTTAGGATTATCGATCCTATCATGTCTGCAGAATTTTGCTAGCTATTTTAATTTAACCCTGTATATCACGTGACATAATTTTGAGGCGTCGATCGCACGCTGTCTGGTTGAACCCTATGACGTCACCACCCAGTTCATAGTTGTGTGGTGGCGCTAGTGTCGCGACACTTGATATGTCGGGCTTGGGGGTTGGAAATGTTGTTATAGGAAATTGGGTCTTCGTGCGTGGCAATAGAGATGAGTGTTGTTTCCGGTTTTAACACTCTAAATAACTAATTAAAAAGGCCGGATTGTTATTAATCTAGAAACCTAGACTGGAGTCGGAGTAAAATCTTTGCTCTCATAATATGCAACCAAAGAATATGTTGGTAACGCCAAAGCTAGATATATTAAACTAACAAATTACCGTGGACACAAAAAAACTCTATAACAGCAATTTCAATCATGTTTCATCATTCAAAATATAATAAAAGAATACAACATCTTTCGGGTACTTTGAAATTTATGCTCAAGGTACAAAATTTTGTGTCCTTTTATTATAGTTAGCTCAACATAAAAGTTATCTGCCTTCTATAGAAACTTTCTTTTAATGTAGTTAAGCTATATTTAGTATAATAATATATTATAGAAAAATTATATTCTCGTCTGTCTTTCTTGCCCGTAATACTTATATATCGCGGTTTCCTTCTATTTAAGTACTAAATAATAACTCCTTGATATTTATACGATCATAATATTATAATAATATTCTACTATTTTTTACATACAGTAGAGATGGCAAAGGTATTATATTTAATAGTGTTTAGATAACAGTCGAGCAATAATTTTATTCGAGCAAATAAGGGATTTAATATGTTTTACATCTCTATGACCAACCATTATTTATAATTTTTGCAATTTATAATAAGTAATACTTACCTACTAATTTTAAACAAGCTGTTATTATTTTGTCTTATGTACTATAATTATAATAATATAAATAATATATAATTCATATAAATAATTTCATTTCTGTACTGCCAAAGAACTTCAGCGTCCCTTTATTTTAACATGTGACCAAGTGAACAAATGTTGAGAGGACTTATGTTGCATTTTTACGATATACATATGTATGATAAAGAATTCATTTTGTTTCAACACAGTCAGCGACAGAACAAACTTTTAATTTTTAATTTTTATCATCTGTCACAACTAAATTCATAATTTTTTTTTCTGTTGGCGCTGCGTGATCATTAGTTTTTGTTATGAATTTCGTTCATAAATGTTATACATAAATGTGGAATATAAAATAATATGTGGAATAAGTAGTTTAATTTTTATATGTTTTCGTTAACTCGTTGTGGGTTCCGTATGAAAGGGTTTATCTGTATATAATTTGTCGGCTTAAATTAATGTTAGTAGTGAATTCTCAACATTTTCATGCGATAATTCCTTTTGCATTATACTCATGACTTGTACATTTAGATAGAAACACATCGCTTGTTCTCGACTATTAACTCCATAATATCGATATCCATAGTATTTGTAATATATTTGTCATACTTGAATGTTCACTATTAATTACTAGAATAATTTTCTAAGGGTCGTGCTCAGTACTACTCAAGTTATTAAAACGTTTGTGTTAACTATGGAATAAATATACTTAAGTACCGCAGTTTTATAACACACTTCTCATTTCTTTGGTAATAGAATAAGATAATTCTGACGCATGCAAATCTTTTCTTCTCACTACTGTTACCACGAATACAGAAACAAAACAGATTTTTGCATATCGTATAATGTTCCATTTGATATCTTTAATGAATGAGCACGATCCAACATGGCGATGGACTCACAGTCAAAAATTTTTAGGATACCCACTATCCTTTTGTCTTCTCACGATTGCTTAGATCAGTTTTCAATATTTGAATTTAGGTTGTAGATATGAACATCAGTATTTATACATATCCTAAAGATAACCAAGCAACAGTATTTTTTGAGATTTAAAATTCACTATTTAATCTGCGTTCGCAATTTATTTGCCAAATATGTAAACAAACACGAGTTTTAGGAAAAACAACTCTAATGCCTACACATAAGGTTCAGTTTGCGCTAAAACTTCATATTTTTTATGACTTTTTCAACAGTACTAGCCAGTCTAAAATCAGCTTTACTTTCACTTGCATAAAGTTGATGTTTGTTTAAGTGGAAACAAGGTTATAAATAGATCTTACGTACTCACATGAATGTAAAATTTTCAATAATTGCATTTACTATGTTAACAACTTATTACTTTGTGATCCACGATTTACGGCATAATTCGATGCGCGAGCGGTCATTGTCGAGCGCTTATAAATGTGCAATACAATTCGGTTTTGTTTCACCGTATGTACATGTCCAATTCAATTGTTATTATGCATCTTACTGATCTTCACGGATGGTGTTGTATGTCCTGACAAAGAAATGTTACTGACCCTAATTTTAATTCAGGGGTCTATAACAGAAACATCACTCACACATGTAATAAAACACTAATGATCTATCACATTCCAACCTTAGTTAAACTTTCTAAAGGTGAGCTGGGATTCAATAAGTTTTATAATTAGACGATTTGTAGACTGTGAGTCCTGCCTACCCCACAACACCACGGTTGTTTCGGGCAGCTGTAATATAATAATAACACATAGTTTCGATGCTTTTATTTTCCTAAGTACGACTGTGTGATACGTGAAGTTAATGGACTGTAATTTATATGGATAATAAACTGAATTATTTGTATGCGCTTTGTTTTATTTTTTTGTACCTTATACGCTATTAAAAAAAAAAACCGAGCGAGAATCATGTTATTTTCTTGTTTACATTTTTGCTGTCGATAAGGAAAATTGGACCTTATCTTTGGCCTTTGCATACTGTCCGTGCTGTGTATATTTATTTTGTATATTATTATTAAGCTTCAATTACTTTGGTTATCATGAATATGTAAACAGATGAACAAACATGCACACCAATAAGACGATAATTGGATAGCCTTTTAGTTACTAAGCTGTTATAGAGCAGGTGCTCTACCACCTGCTCTATAACAGCTCAGTTTAACCTGCTATCTAATTACGCAACACATTTTCGTAAACGATTACGACTAATCTGTTTCATTTTGACAGTTCAACAACATTAATGGCGTTATTTACGTTGCTGACCAATTTTTTTTCGAACTTACGAAGCAATGGATTAGCAATCTGTTTCAGATTCTGATTCATCATGTATTACGTAATTAGGGTACTGTTCCTGACGCACCCGTTACTTACAGTAGACACTAATCTACGAAATGTTAACAGCCGTACTTCCCCAACTAGAAAAAAATAAGAAAATAACTTTAACCTATATGATTTGGAGAAATCCTAGAACGGGATAAAGACTAACAAAAAAAACCGGAATAAACTAAAAAAGACATGAAGAAAAAGCAAGTTACACCTTCAGGTGGTCAGGGGTGCCTGCGGTCCTTGACGGTTGGGGCGCGCTGGCACCAATTCGGTGCCGCTGGTCCCTTAGCGTAAGATTGTTTCGTAAAAGATAGTGGTAGGCCCCCTGAGCATGAGGTCGGGCAGGGTTTTTTCAGAATATCTCAGTAGCAGTCCGTCTAGATTTGTGCCCGGTTGATGGCAATAGGGTCGCCCCTTATTACATGGGTCTTAAACATAACTGGCGCAATGTAGGTGCACTATAGGTACACCTCTGCCCTAGCCTTCGAGGAAACAAGGCGTGATGATGTTATCTAATCCTGCTAAGGTATTGAACACAAAACCGTATTATTCATTCCCTACTTTTGAAATATACCTATGTTGTGTCAGTGACCTAAAGCGCTAAATCATAACCTACTATAAGGATGTACCTTCATTACCATGCACCGCGGTTGTAGATAGCCTAGTTTGGTTCCGAGCTCTCATTGTGTCGGCATTAGTAATCCGGAGAGCGTCGCGGCATGTTGTTGCTGTTGAGTGTCTGTTTAGTGCTGTGCCGGGCTACGGCCGCAGTGAGGCCGAATATTGTGATCTTCCTAGCTGATGATTTGGTGAGTGAATATATATTTAAATCTTATTTTTTTATCAAGTTGAAGTTGATGCTAATGCTCTTAAAGTACCCTTGCCCCCCCCCCCCCCCCATTTTATTACTTGCTCTTAATAATAGCCTACAGGACATGCTTAAACTTCCGAATAGTAAGTTTTTGCTTAGTTAGTACCTACTTAGAAACTTTTTGCCCAAAGGTGAAGGTTGAATAAGTTGAAGATCTACAAAACCGGATGTGGCAAAAACTAAAAGCGTTTGCGTCAACACAGGCAACTCGAGAGTATTATAAAGTTTCACCTCACGAATGACAAAAAACTGAACCACTTTTTAACATGCTTTTATTAGGTCGACCTGTATGTATGTAACTATGTAATCAAATCTAAGAAAACTAATTTAACCATCTTCTAAAGATCGTAGCGTTATGAAAATTAGCAGTTGTATGTGATTTTGATGACAATACAATAACATGGTACTGTCGAGCTGATCTGATAATGGAGCCGGAAGATATGAACTGGAACTTCATGATGGATGATCGTATCATAGCCGTGTTTGGACTTGTTAGAAAGGTCTTGTAATGAACTTTGACGATTAGGTTTCAAGGTGTGAATACGCCTATAGGTGCACGTAAAAGCGTGTTTTTTAGTGTTTTTTAAACTATTAATATTTTTTGTGTGAAGTGTGAATCTTACAAGGTGACAGGTGGCAGGGATATCGACGTATAACCATGTTACCATGGATTCCGTACCTACATATGATTGAACCGCCCTGAGTTGAAATTTTTAGTCAGTTATTTAAAAAAAATGCTGTTTCCTAAGTGCCAGTTCCAACGCAGGGGGGTCCAGAATCATGTACTGAATCCATGGTAACATGTTCAGGTTGCGCTTCGATGTCATGCCACCCTGTATAGGTACCTACACGTCTATTACTTTCATGAAGTTTAATAATTGATCTTTACGTGATCGTTTATACTTACCAATGTTTATAAACACGTAAGCTTATCAACATTAGATAATAATATTTACCCACACATTAATTAACCGAGCAATGACCTAAAAGGCCATGTATACAGATATGCAACAAATTAAAAACAACTAATTAATAAACCGGTCGATAGTCTGTTCGGCGATAAATCCTCTGCTATCGAACGCATCGCGGCAAGGTACTGTAAAAGCCCGTTCAAAACCATAAAAATACATGAACGTTGGGACACGCACTGCCGATAAATATGACTGTTTACCTACCCGCTATGTAAACAGAAGAAATCTATAGATAACGGGAATACATACTTTTGTTAACATAGCTGCAATACAGACAATTTTATTGCAGCTAGGGATATCTAAGTAAAGAAATCCCTTACTTATTATGAGGATTTAATTTGGCACAAATCAGACAGAAGGTTGCTTTTTGTACCTGCTAAGTATTTAGCATTTTGAACATATCGTGCAATCAAATTTAACTGCAAGCCGTTTTTGTTTGCGGTTTGTCGAAACTATAGATATTTGCATACAATTAGTCCACAGGTGATGTAATCGTACAAGTAAATTTGCTAAGAGCCGAAGTAAATATTTTATTGGTAGGTATTGTGTAAACAGTGGGTATTTATGGTCTATAGATCCGGAAACAGCTTAGGAACACCAGACAAACTGTTTATTTTGATAAAGGTAAAGGTTTTTTACCCGATTGGCGGAACCCAAAAGGAGGGTAATGTTTTTAACTATAATTATGTTATTGTTGATCTCAGTGGCCCTTGTCAAGTAGCCATCGTAGTTTTACAGTTATTAAACCATGAGATTTATTTGATTTTTGTCTCATGGCTAACAAAGACTGCCTCGTTAACCTGGTGGTCGCAAGCGCTACTGCCAAGCATGAGGTCCTGGGTTCGGTTCCCGGGTTGGGCAAAGTGTTATTGGCTTTTTCCATCTGGAATTTGTCAGTAGCAGCCCAGTCTGGATTTGTGGCCGGTCGATGGCCGGGCTCGCCCCACTTCAACATAACAGGTGAAATGTGGGTGTGGGTGGGTAAGTACACCTCTGCCTAATCCTTCGGGTATACAGGCGTGATATTATGTTATGTTGGCTAACAAAAACAATGGCCATAAAGTATCTACTTAATTACTTGTGTTATAATCAGGGTTGGAACGATGTCGGCTTCCACGGCTCGAACCAGATTCCGACGCCGAACATCGATGCTCTGGCGTACTCTGGCATCGTGCTACAGAACTACTACGTCACTCCTATATGCACCCCGTCCAGGGCCGCGCTTATGACTGCCAAATATCCCATACATACTGGTGAGTAGGTTAACGATATGCTTAACTTCGGTTATCACATATACAATCAACTAAGCTTATCGCATTCCACTGACAGGCCTCTCCCAAGCTACGCCACAACACCCTGTCCACCTACTTCCGCATCCAGTTTGTCCCAGCCACTTTTTTTAAGGTTATCGATCCATCTAGCTGGGAGCGTCCCACACCACGCTTGCCGATACGCGGTCTCCACATAAGGAATTCTCAAAAAAAATATTTTTTTTAACCGTATCTTTCCCCACAATAGATGTATTTTACTCCTGAACCTAGAAAAAATGTTGGACTATTCTTTAGGAATCTAACCAGCGAAGCCATTTCGTATCGTTGAGTCTATAATACCTCAAATTGCTGAGCACGCATGATCCTTCGATATACCGAAAATACTGCAGCATTAATTTTGAAATAAATATGTACCATGTTTGACGAAAACACGATTTCATGAAATTTTCTCGACAGAAGAAAAAATTTAAAGTTACCTTCAATCTGAACAATAAACCGGTGTGCGTTCGCGCAGCGGAATGTTGTTGAATTTAAAGATATTAATTATGCAGATATTTAGTGTATGACGTCGTATAATTGTGTATGGTAAAAAAAAAATTGTGTACGCAGCCATTGTGGAGAAATTCACCAAAAACTGATTCCGCTGGGCGAACGTTGTCCTGGCGGAACTTATTTTAATCCATAGACTTTAGAAGAAAAGAGGTGTGTCCAAAAATTAGTGTGTATTTGTGTGTAATTGTGTATGTATGAATAAAATGAGTGCATGCATAAACTTCGGAGAAATTCAAGTTTCCGCTACGCGAACGTTTGGCCATTAGCTAGTTTTCATATAAAGCGCTTACATAGAGAGCTGTAGATTTTTACATACGTTGTTTTGAATTTGTTTATATTTGTTTAAAAAACAGATTTAGAAAAAATCGTAGGGCTTAAAAGATAAAAATATAAACGTAAAATACACTTAATAGGTCTTAGTTCTTAAAGTATGCACTTTGGGGTCTAGATTTTCACGTTTATACAAACCTTGTAAGTATCTGAAACATGTTGCCAAGTATCAATGATGTTCCGTTAGTAATTAAAGAGTTAAAGGACAATTTTACCATGAATAGATCACTGTTTACAAAACAGTCAAATATCACGACGTTCTAAAGGAATTGCATGGTAAAATGTATGCCTAAAATTAGTTTATTCATTCAACTATTCACATGCAAAATTTCATGTCATTAAATTTAGTAATTAAAGAAATCAATTAAAATACTGACGAAGCATCGAAAACCTACATAACCCGACCAAGTTCGGATAGCTACAAAAAAGCGGCCCAGCCATATATCTAAGAGACGTTCTTAACCTTCCAATATAGTATTTACTAATATGGTACAGTTCCGTACACAAGCGTTAGGAAAAAATAAAACAATTGCATTTCTTGAATTAAAAATATTTTTTTAATAATAACCCAACTATCTACGATAAAAACAAATCTTCAATTAACAAGTACTTTTCTATTTAAATATCCGTGTACAATTTTTTTTTTTATTAAGTACATACTTAATTATGTTTCATTACACACTTAAATAAGTAATTATAATAACGTTAACAAACGCTTGCAACGACAGCAATAAACTTAAATGTGTTTTAACTAACATAGGTTTAATAAACGATTATGAATATAAGGGTAAGTAAAATATTTAGAGCTTCAATAATAAAATCACAGATTAACAATCTCAGATCACATAACTAGACTATTCAGTTGTTTAGGTTTGAGAGTCTGCCTAATATAAAAATAAATCAACATTTAAAAAGTACTTATAAAAAATTTGGTGTACAAAAATAAATGACCTTTAAATTATATCGAAACAACAATTGTGTTATCACCTATACCAATTCAATACCGGTATTATACGGTAAATTTTGGGATGTTACCTAAATATATTGCATGGACGCTTTTTTGTAGCTATCCGAACTTGGTCGGGTTATGTAGGTTTTCGATGCTTCGTCAGTATTTTAATTGATTTCTTTAATTACTAAATTTAATGACATGAAATTTTGCATGTGAATAGTTGAATGAATAAACTAATTTTTGGCATACATTTTACCATGCAATTCCTTTAGAACGTCGTGATATTTGACTGTTTTGTAAACAGTGATCTATTCATGGTAAAATTGTCCTTTAACTCTTTAATTACTAACGGAACATCATTGATACTTGGCAACATGTTTCAGATACTTACAAGGTTTGTATAAACGTGAAAATCTAGACCCCAAAGTGCATACTTTAAGAACTAAGACCTATTAAGTGTATTTTACGTTTATATTTTTATCTTTTAAGCCCTACGATTTTTTCTAAATCTGTTTTTTAAACAAATATAAACAAATTCAAAACAACGTATGTAAAAATCTACAGCTCTCTATGTAAGCGCTTTATATGAAAACTAGCTAATGGCCAAACGTTCGCGTAGCGGAAACTTGAATTTCTCCGAAGTTTATGCATGCACTCATTTTATTCATACATACACAATTACACACAAATACACACTAATTTTTGGACACACCTCTTTTCTTCTAAAGTCTATGGATTAAAATAAGTTCCGCCAGGACAACGTTCGCCCAGCGGAATCAGTTTTTGGTGAATTTCTCCACAATGGCTGCGTACACAATTTTTTTTTTACCATACACAATTATACGACGTCATACACTAAATATCTGCATAATTAATATCTTTAAATTCAACAACATTCCGCTGCGCGAACGCACACCAATAAACCGCTAGTATTAAAAAAATAAGTACCTACTTCAAATTAGATCATGAAACTTTGCTTAGTAACTGAACGAAATAATAGGTCTTTACATATGAAATAGCCGTTTTGTATGAAAAAATTTAAACGAATTTTTTTCATGTATTTTTTATTTGTATTAATCGAAGTAATCACTCATGCAATCAATGCATCTTTGCCAACGCAGTGGCAGTTTATTGATGCCCTTCTTAAAGAAATCAGCTGGACGGGAGGCAACAAATTCTTCAAAGGCATTTTGTACTGCCTCTCGGGTATTGAATTTTTTTCCCGCCAAGAAGTTATCCAAATTCTGGAAAAAGTAGTAGTCTGTAGGCGCAAGGTCTGGTGAGTAGGGCGGATGACGGAGAGCTTCCAACCCCAGTTCTTGCAACTTGGAGACCGTCTGCTGTGCAGTATGAGGTCGCGCGTTGTCGTGCAGTAGCAGCGGAGACGAGCGATTGACCAATGCTGGTTGGAGATGTGCCAGCTTCTCCATCATTGTGTTCAGTTCTTCAGAGTACACATCTGCAGTAATGCTCACCCCGTTTGTTAAGAAGCTGTGATGAATCACACCAAATCGGCGCTAGACCACCAAACAGTGACCATCACTTTTCTAGGGGTAAGTTTTCGTTTAGGGCATTGTTTAGGTGCTGAGCCAGGATCCAACCAACTTGCTGAGCGCTTGCGGTTATCAAACAGAATCCATTTTTCATCGCAGGTAACAATGCGATTCAAAATTCCTTCATTTGTGTGTCTGTTGAGCAGTGCAAGGCACGTCTCGACGCGTACTTTGCGCTGGCGATCATTGAGTTCGTGGGGCACCCATTTGTCAAGCTTTTTTACCTTGCCAATTTGACGCAAATGGACCAATATTGTTTTGTCGCTAACGTCGAAAGCTGCTGCTAATTCAGCCGTAGATTGTGTATCATCAGCTTCCACAATCGCCTTTAATTCGTCATTGTCGACCAAAGTCTTCGGACGACCGCGAGGTTCATTTTTCAGGTCGAAATTTCCAGAACGTAAGCGAGCAAACCAATAACAGGTGGTGCGTTGGTTTGTAGTGTTAGCTCCGTAAACGTCGTTGATGTTGCGTGCCGCTTTGCTGCCACTACGGTACTCATATTCCATAATTACTCGAATTTTTAACGTATCCATGATGACGAAAAAGATTGAAATGCGATGAAAATGTAACACTAATCAATAAACAAATGACTACTTTTGGGAAAAAAAATCCATGTTTTTAAAATAAAATTAATTTGAAATTAGAATTCTTAGCCAAACAAAAATTATTTTGATTTGAAATGGCCAGTACTGCAGAACGGCAATTTCATAGGTAAAGACCTAATATAAAGCAGATACTATGTTTTTTTTTTTTTGGACTCTGGCTTCCTTTTGTGTCGCTCACACTCTGCCCGCGAGCATTAGTGTGCAAGTGAGATACAGAGTGAATTTGAGCTGACATATTATGGACTCTTAACCAATCTACGAACAAGACGACAGGACTTACACAATAGCTGACAAGCGATTGGATACTGTGCTACGTGTCGCGGTTTCGATTCCCACATGGGAAAAATATTCGAATGGTCGACAGTCTACCTACACTCTACATATATCTGTTCCAGGTACCATGTAAGACTGCAGTTTGTAAGCTTACCCATGATACAGAAAAAATACCTAGTGTGGGGCGAATCTTTGAAAAAAATATAAAATTACAGATTTTTTGTAACTGATTCTTTTCCCAGGAATGCAACACGCCGTTATATATGGAGAAGAGCCAAGAGGCCTTCCTCTATCTGAGAAGATACTTCCTCAATACCTGAAAGATCTAGGTTACAAAACGCATTTAGTTGGAAAATGGCACCTGGGGCATTACAAGAGGGAATACCTTCCTTTAAACAGAGGGTAAGTAATACCGACGGGACATTTGATTATTTATCATTTTGTGAAGGGACTATGAAGGATTTAGTTACGTTCTGCCACCTGCACGCGTAGCATGATAAGCATAGAAAAAGGTTTTCTACGGGTTTTGTCGACGGAAGAATAGACAAAATGACAGATGTTGATTGTTTATCTGTCATTTTGTCTATTCTTCCGTCGACAAAACCCATTTCTATTGTGGTCATGCTAAGCGTGCTGGCGATGCTATGCGAAAGACGGCAAAAGGATGATCATCATCAATCTGTCTGCTCACACTAAGAGGATGAGCAGCAAAGCCAGCTTATAAGAAGTCAACAAACAGCACTATCATCTGGCATTGTGGTTTTGAGTCGTCAGATAATAGTACCTACATAGTTGTAGGTGATAAACTGCATCGATATAACGAAAAAAAGTTTTTTTTTTTTGTTTCTAAGTAAATGTAAAAATAAAGCACGACAAATACAACAAACACGGGGAAATATTCACAATAAAAAATTAGTTTTGAATGATCAAATCAAAAATTGTTTAAATGAATGCACAAAAATAAAAATTCTTCTAGTGTCTATGTTTTTGTTTTCCTAAACTTGATAAACTAACTATTTTTCTAGGTTTGACTCCCACATCGGTTTTTGGAGCGGAAAGATCGATTTATATGACCACACCAATATGGAGCTGAAAACATGGGGCTTCGACTTCAGGAGAGGTAAACCTACAAGTCTATACTCTATTTGAAATAAGATTAGACATTTAAATAAACATTTTTTACAGTCCGTTCAACTGATTTTGACTTCTATTGCGTTGGTGGCATGACAAATGACAGCTGCAGTAAACACTTGGTATGGTACTTTGTTGCTTTTAATGCCATCCTTATGCCTACGGTATAGAAGTCAAAATTTATTTAAATGTCTTATCTTATTTGAAATGGAGTATACCTAAATTTAAAAGCTTAAAAAAATATTTCACGCTTTCAATGGCATTTACAAATTTTCCAGTTTCTATGAAAATTAACGCCATAAATCATAATATACCAATAAATTAATAATACGCCCGCGTCCTAAACCAAAACAAACGTCGCGCGAGTACGCGGCTTAATTGTTCGTGCGAGTATGTCATCCTAACTTAATATTATAAATGCTAAAGTGAGTTTGTTTGTTTGTTACGCTTTCACGCTAAAACGGCTGAACAGATTTGGATGAAATTTGCATAAGGATAGACTCGTGAGCTGGATTAAGACATAGGATACCTTTTATTCCGATATTCCCACGGGACCGACACTTATGTGGGTGAAACCACGGTGCGCAGCTAGTATTCATATAAAAGAGCGCGATGATCGCGTTCTCGCGCGTCGATCGCTGTTAGTTAGGATGCGGCCTTATACGAGACAGGAAATCTCTACTTGTTACGAACCTTATTTGCATTTACTGAACATCATTCTATTAGCGTCATAGTACAATATTATTGTTAGAATATACAGGGCAACTGCGCAGAAGTGGTGGATACCGATATCTTAACACGATAGCATAAAAATAAAAAAGATTTCATGGTTTGTTTTTTTTTTTGTGTCAGCGACCGCGTTTAGTAGGTACTTGAAGTATGATTCGAGAAAATCTGTATTTTTTTGTTTTATCGTGTATAGATATCGAAACTCAACTATATCACATCTGAAGTTTACATCAAAAAAATTTTTTTTTTGAAACAGATATTTCAAATGACTACACTACAGTTTCATTCAAACTTAATGGCGGCTCAGAAGTACGCTACTCGTTGCGCAGTACCGCACCCCCCACCCCTGCTGACCCATGAATTTGTTACTGCGCAGCGACTCGCCTCATGTTCCGAGCCGCCGTTAACTTTGAATCGGGGCGTACCTGTGGTAGATGACCCAAAAAAGAAATCTCATCAAATTAATTAAATTTTGTTTTATCATGTTTAGATATCGATGAACCGTGTATTAGCAATGTGTTAATAAAGTAATACTCCTATCCTTTTGGCCTGTAGGTTAAGACTTATTTATATTTTTTGTCCAGGCTTCGAGCTTGCTGATGACCTATTTGGTCAGTATGCGACAGACATTTACACCAAAGAGGCAGTAAAAGTAAGAATGTTATACTTAATTAATATGCAATTAACTTGCTACATGATAGCTGTGCCTTAATTATTAGTTTTTTTTTTAATGTTTAGCTAATTAGCTTCATGCTTCTTAAAAGTTGCGCCCGGTTATCATGCCACAGGCTGATTACATATATATATTTATATACTTATATATATATGTCGTGGCCAGATCTTAGAAATGATCATTTCATGAATGAACATCGACCGGTTGTCACATCATGATGTAGTCTGGCCAGATTATTGAATACTCAAAGTTTTAAGTTATGAACAACACGCACGACTACTTCAAGATGTGGCCAAACATTAGTGATCATATCGTAAAATTGTTTGATTATCCAACGTTGATGTCGCTTTGTTTGTTTTTGTGCATCATGGCGGCGGCATACAACAAATCAAACATAGTAGGGTGACCACGCAAAGAGGTTTCCAAGTAGCCGCGGCGTAAATGCAACAAACACATAAAATTTATTTTAAAAATTTAAAGGTTAGAACTGTGACCAACCTACTTCCAAGTTGGTCTCAGTTACTTGGCAATTTTTTCTAAGTAGGTACCTTGTATCTTAAACCATGGATACAGCCAAACGTCGACTGACATATCATTAAACGTTGACGTTTAAACGATATGGTCAATTACAGCTGGTCATTTCATAAAATGGTCAATTCTAAGATCTGGCCACGACGTGTACCTATATAATATTCATTTAATTCAGGCAAAATATATTACATAAAATAGAATAAAAATTCGCAATAGGTAAGTACTGCCACAGAAAACATCAGAATAAAATGGTAAATGGTACAAATTACCAGCGCTGGACCAGTGAGGTGCAATATGTCTTAAAAAGGGCTTAATTATAATAATGATGAAATGAAGTTATAATTTTTTTCAGGTGGTAAAAGCTCACAACAAAAGTGATCCCTTATTTTTGATGGTATCACATTCAGCAATGCACAGTGGAAACCCATCCGAGTTCCTAAGAGCGCCGGACAATGTTATTGAAAGATTTTCATACATCAACGATACACAGAGGAGAAAATATGCAGGTTCGTTTATCTATGAGGCTTACAACATCTAAAGCGCGGTTACTGTCGGACTGCATAGAAAAGAAAGATTCGCGATGACACAATGCAGGTAAATTATTGCAAAATATGAATCAATTATAATTGATTTATATTTTTTTATTGATTGGACTAAAAAATTAAAACACTATTACGCTAATAAGTTGCTTGTAGAATAATCTGACAAAAAAGCAGAATGATTGCATGTTTATTAAGAGGCTTACAACAGCTAAAGCGCGGTCACTGTCGGACTGCATAGAAATGAAAGAGAAGCGCGATGACACGACGCAGGTAATTTATTGCAAAATATGAAGCAGTTAGCGATTTACAAAAAATCTATTGATTGGACTGGAAAATTAAAACACTATTATGCTAATATGTAGCTTGTAGAATAATCTGACAAAAAATCAGAATGATTGCATGTAAATTAATATGATTTTTAATCGTTAAAAGAAATTTTTAGAGGTATCTTCATGATTTTTTTCTATCGTATCAAATTAGTTGTATTATGTTTTCAACACACTATCATACTAGCATATATCCTGAAGAATATCATATATTTTTCTGATTTTGTTTACTGCAGTGGATCATATTCTTTTAGGCATTATAAAACTTGCGTTTAGGCACGTTTAGGTCCTGTAGTCCCCTTAATATGATTTTTAATCGTTAAAAGAAATATATGGAGAAAATAAAAGGAAATTAGTTCTATTATGTTTTCAACACACTATCTTCCTAGCATATATTCTGAAGAATATCATATATTTTCTGATTTTCTTTACTGCAGTAGGTCATATACTTTTAGGCAACACAAAACTTGCGTTTAGGCACGTTTAGGTCCCGTAATACCTTTTCAAGTTTTAATTCCTCCTGTTCTCTGGGCACGTTCACAAACATAAATTTCACAATACAACCCCAGTAACCAAACCCAGAACGATTATTTTACTGTATTTTGTCCATATTAATGTTTCCATGCGGGGATGCCAAATGAGCCGTCGTTTGTGACAATTTTGGTTTTGTTTATCCACCATGACTGAACCATACAGATTTCATCCAAGAACTATTGGATGTAAGGTTTCTAACAAATAGATCTATTTTGCCAATACGACAGTAGAAAGCCGGCCAAGTGCGTGACAGACCACGCACAATGAAGGGTTCCGCAGTTGGGATGAATTTATCGCAAGAACAAACTTTACTTTGTAGTTGAAAAACATGTTCTCCCATACGGAATGTATGGGAGAACATGTTTTTGCAACCGCAAATGTAAGTTGGTCGATTATATACTCGTTAATTGTAAAGCCTATTTAGCTGTGATAGTTTTCCTTTTAATTTCATTATACAGAGGGTGGCAGGGGATTTTTTTTAGGTTCAGAATCATTTACTGAATCCATGGTATCAGTTTTCGCGTCGATGTCCTGCCACCCTTTATTCTACTGCCGTGAATATTTTCACATAATCTAAAACCAATCATTTTGCTGGCAGTTGCTAATTTATTGTGCTAATTATTGTTAGTCAAGTGCCCCCCACTTGACTCACAATAATTACGTAGCGCTTTAAAGCTTATTATTTCGCAAACGAATCCCTGAATCCAAAAATGGTTCTCACAAACTCGCAATATTTTTGAACGAAATTTCCAACGACAGCCACACCATGGGATAGATGAGAAAAAATAGCATCCCCACTATACGTGTAGGGGAGATACCCTAAAAAAAAATTGTCGGCGTGATTAATATGTATGTATACCCATGCCAAATTACAGCTTTCTAGTACAAAGAGTCTCTGAGCTAAGCCACGGACAGACAGACAGTCAGACGGACATGGCGAAACTATAAGAGTTCCTTGTTTACTACGGAACCCTAAAATGGCTAAGTGAATGTTGGTTGAGTATGTTATATTCCAGAACTCATTTTAAATTTAGGCCGAGATCTATTAACCTTTACTTAGCACGTACTTTGGGTTAGCGTTATTTCTGTTACTGTCGCACAACTGTCAAACTACAAGTGCAACATAGACACGGAAAAATGTCGAAGACAAAGCACAAGCTAAGTAAGTTTAGTAAAGTAACAGTTATAGATCTCGACCTAAGTCAACTGAACAAGGTCCTATTATTTATTTATTTAAGTAAGTCACAATAATAACACCTTTACAGACTCATCCAAGGCGATCTTAAGTCACAATATTACGCAAAATTACAAAGAACAAAAGAAATAGAATTATAGATTTTATGTAGATAAAATTACCTAAAAATTTTCAAGTACTTACCTATTCTTTCAAACATTAAAATCTTTTACTCCCCAGGTATGCTTACAAAGTTAGACGAGTCAGTAGGCAAGGTGGTGGAATCATTAGGGAAGAAAGGCTTACTGGACAACACGATTATCTTATTCAGCACTGACAATGGCGGAGCTGCTGCAGGGTTTAACGAAAACGCTGCCTCTAACTATCCTTTTAAGGGGGTGAGTATGGTTTGAGAAATAACCTCCACGAGGCCATAATTAAGTGTAAGATCCGACTTACCCTGGGTAGTCCGCTCTGGCATGAGCTATGCTCGTATTTTTATGCCAATAACAATCAATGTATTAAGACAATGAATACGACTTGTTTTTATTTTAGGTAAAAAATACATTGTGGGAAGGCGGCATCCGCGGCGCAGGGTTATTGTGGAGTCCTCTAATAAAGCAACAGTCTCGAGTCGCCAATCAAACGTTCCACCTAGTAGATTGGCTGCCTACATTATACAGTGCTGCGGGAGGCAATACCAGGTATTAACCTCTACAGAGTCAAGTAAAATTAGGTAGCGCGACGTTTCACTTATTTTTTTTGTACTACGGGGAAGCTCTTGGCCTGCATCTCACCCGATGATAAGTAATGATCAGGCTGAAGGTAGAAGTGAGCTTCACCCGGAATTCTCAACCACAGAGGATCTGGCTTTCTTACCTCTAATTGCCGAAACACAATAATGCTGTTAACATTGTTGTTATGGCGACAAACTTGGATAAGATGGTGGTAGCTAGCCAGGCGGACTTAGAACAAGCCCTACCACCGACCAAACTAAGCAGAAATATTTTCCCCACTGAGAATTGAACCCGGAATCTCTGGGTCTGAGACAGGTGGTTTAACCACTAAACCACAGAGGCGGTTAAGTCTTGGTAAAGGATGGTCATGATCACGTCATTAAAACAAAAAAATGTGTTGATGAGATTTTGAGGGTCAACGACTGCAGGTAGTGCAGTTACTTGAAGTCTTAGTTTAGAAAATCTGTATTTTTGTCTTATAATTTTTAGATCTCGATACCCCGCGGAGTTTCGCTAGCTAATTTAATTTAACCTTGTATTTTAGTTATTTATCATTATCTAATGTATAACAGGGTGTCTCAAAAAGTTAAGTACAGTCTCCTGGGACCGTTTTCTTGTGGCGGCACCTGTCCTGTGGTCACGGTACCTGTCCTTGCTTCCCCGTCTCTAAAATCCACCCTGTATGTACATTAGATATAGGATATAATTGACTAATAGGAATAGGAATAATGGGCTGATTATGACGCTGTTCTAATCTAATACTAATCCTATGTTCTAATATCCTATGTTCTAATCTAATACTATGTTTTCAGTGTATTTACAGATAAAAACATCGACGGCTTCGACTTATGGGAGGCCTTATCCAAAGATCTGCCATCTCAGAGAACCAACACAGTACACAATATAGATGACATCTGGGGATTAGCTTCCATCACTGTTGGGAATTGGAAAGTCCATAAAGGTAACTAACATGATTACAATACATAACAATCAATTAAAACAAGATTCTTAAAATGTTGGTTCATCTGCCTTTTTGTAATACAACATCTTCCCTTTACGCTTTCCTGCAATCTGTGGGAGTGATGTCGTGAAAGTGTGTAACAGGAAGCCGGAGAAGCACGCGATATATGATTTGACCAACGAGAGCGCGTGGTGCTAGAGTTGGCCGTCAGATGGGACCAACCCATTTTTTCGACAGGTTGGTACGTACTAGATATGAGCGCCGATGGTCAGTCTGTCGGCGGCGGCGGCGTCGGCGGCGTGACCTTCATAAAGCTACCTTCATTTAAGAAAATAAATAAAACAATAATTTACGTATATTTAATAATTATTATAATTTTGACGTGACAAATTGAATAGACAAGATGAATTTTAAAAGAGAAAACAAAATTTAAATAGTCTGATATTCAGTAACTTAGTTGTTAATCAATAGGAATTCAGGAACTTAAAACACGGTTTAATTACGTTATTAATAAAGAATAATTAAATAATCAACAAGATATATCAAACAACCAACAAAAAACAAACAAATCGGTAACGGTCAGTATCGGTTGGTAGGTATATATCTTCAACTCAACAAAATTTGTAAACATTATTAATACTTTAACGTTATTATTATTATATAGGAACTTAAACACACTTTAATTACGATATTAATAAAGAATAAATAAATAATCAACAATCAACAAAATTTGTAAACATTATTAAAAACTTTAAAGTTATTGTGGTGTGGTCAGTGTCCATAGTTTGAAACCGAGGAGTAGCGAGTGCCACTGCTGATTTCCCTATCGGAAAACAGCGTGGGATAGGCGCCAACAAGAAGACGAGTCCTCACGTTGGTCGAGATGATGAACTTCTGTTCAAAATGCTTTTGACAGACATAACGCTTGTGAAGATCCTCTGCCCTCAGGTTTCGCAATTCTTCACAGTTGGCAATTCTTCACTCTAACCACTTGAGAAATCCTATCTCACGTTTGGGAAATCGAAATATTTTAACGTCCTTTCGTTTACTAGCGCAATTCACAATACAGCAAGTACGGAACATACTGCACGTTGTAATTACACTATTACAGGTTTAAATTTGAGAGGATAAGTTACGAAAATAAATCAACGTAGAACTTCACTCGATCAACTTTAAAAACTGTAATGGCGGGGTGTAGACAACCACAGACTACGATAGACTTAAGTACGAGTACAACAAACAATTATGGCGTCGACATGGGCGACAAAGGGACGAGAGGCGGTTGTCACTTTGAGGAGTTTCACCCATAGACAAATACGTCTATTAATGCCAGGATTTTTTATTACGAGATTACCAGCCGTGGGTTAAACTGAATGACACCGCGCGGGCTCGGCGCGCCGTCGCCTAGGGCCGGCGGCGGCGGCGCAGAGAGAATCATGGCGGCGGCGGCGGCGCAGAGGGAATCATGGCGGCGGCGGCGGCGCAGAGGGAATCATGGCGGCGGCGGCGGCGGCGCGGCGCTCATATCTACCTGGCGCTCCTTAAGAACGTCAACTTACGACTAGACTCTATAGAAATGGTACAAGAGCTTAACTCTGACCACCGTGCACCGTTCCGTAGTCCTAAAACTAGACTCCCGCATAGGTCAACCTGACTCTAACTTACCCTTCGCTACCAAAAAGATAACGGACTGGAGGCGAGTAAGCGAACAGCTGAAACCCACCACGTCCCCCCTTTTGACTCTATCCCTAACCAGTTTGACTTTCTCGCTGACACGACGGACGCGATCGACTCACCCCCCCTCACTGAGCATGTACAATCTGACCTGAATGATTGTTCAAGGGAGGTTCCGGCGACGGATGACCGTCGCTGGAAACGGCTAGGCGTCGGCGTTAGGTTTCGGTGTTATAGGCATCGGCGTTAGGCGTCGGTGTTAGGCGTCGGTGTTAGGCGTCGGTGTTAGGCGTCGGTGTTAGGCGTCGGTGTTATAGGCGTCGGTGTTATAGGCGTCGGTGTTATAGGCGTTGGCGTAAGGCGACGCGTAAGGTATTAGGCGTCGGTGTTATAGGCGTCGGTGTTATAGGCGTCGGTGTTATAGGCGTCGGTGTTATAGGCGTCGGTGTTATAGGCGTCGGTGTTATAGGCGTCGGCGTAAGGCGTCGGTGTTAAGCGTCGGTGTTATAGGCGTCGGTGTTATAGGCGTCGGTGTTATAGGCGTCGGTGTTATAGGCGTCGGTGTTATAGGCGTCGGCGTAAGGCGTCGGTGTTATAGGCGTCGGCGTTAGGCGTCGGTGTTATAGGCGTCGGCGTTAGGCGTCGGTGTTATAGGCGTCGGTGTTATAGGCGTCGGCGTAAGGCGTCGGTGTAAGGTATTAGGCGTCGGTGTTATAGGCGTCGGTGTTATAGGCGTCGGTGTTATAGGCGTCGGCGTAAGGCGTCGGTGATAGGCGTCGGTGTTATAGGCGTCGGTGTTATAGGCGTCGGTGTTATAGGCGTCGGCGTAAGGCGTCGGTGTTATAGGCGTCGGCGTTAGGCGTCGGTGTTATAGGCGTCGGTGTAAGGTATTAGGCGTCGATGTTATAGGCGTCGGTGTTATAGGCGTCGGCGTAAGGCGTCGGTGTTATAGGCGTCGGCGTAAGGCGTCGCGTAAGGTATTAGGCGTCGGTGTTATAGGCGTCGGTGTTATAGGCGTCGGTGTTATAGGCGTCGGTGTTATAGGCGTCGGCGTAAGGCGTCGCATAAGGTATTAGGCGTCGGTGTTATAGGCGTCGGTGTTCTAGGCGTCGGTGTTATAGGCGTCGGTGTTATAGGCGTCGGTGTTATAGGCGTCGTTGTTATAGGCGTCGGCGTAAGGCGTCGGTGTTATAGGCGTCGGCGTTAGGCGTCGGTGTTATAGGCGTCGGCGTAAGGCGTCGGTGTAAGGTATTAGGCGTCGATGTTATAGGCGTCGGTGTTATAGGCGTCGGTGTTATAGACATCGGTGTTATAGGCGTTGGTGTTATAGGCGTCGATGTTATAGGCGTCGGTGTTATAGGCGTCGGTGTTATAGGCGTCGGCGTAAGGCGTCGCGTAAGGTATTAGGCGTCGGTGTTATAGGCGTCGGTGTTATAGGCGTCGGCGTAAGGCGTCGGCGTTAGGCGTCGGTGTTACAGGCGTCGGCGTAAGTGTTATAGGCGTCGGCGTTAGGCGTCGGTGTTATAGGCGTCGGCGTAAGGCGTCGGTGTTATAGGCGTCGGTGTTATAGGCGTCGGCGTAAGGCGTCGGTGTTATAGGCGTCGGCGTAAGGCGTCGGTGTTATAGGCGTCGGCGTAAGGCGTCGCGTAAGGTATTAGGCGTCGGTGTTATAGGCGTCGGCGTAAGGCGTCGGTGTTAGGCGTCGGTGTTATAGGCGTCGGTGTTATAGGCGTCGGTGTTATAGGCGTCGGCGTAAGGCGTCGGTGTTATAGGCGTCGGCGTAAGGCGTCGCGTAAGGTATTAGGCGTCGGTGTTATAGGCGTCGGCGTAAGGCGTCGGCGTAAGGCGTCGGTGTTATAGGCGTCGGTGTTATAGGCGTCGGTGTTATAGGCGTCGGCGTTAGGCGTCGGTGTTATAGGCGTCGGCGTAAGGCGTCGGTGTTATAGGCGTCGGTGTTATAGGCGTCGGTGTTATAGGCGTCGGTGTTATAGGCGTCGGCGTAAGGCGTCGGTGTTATAGGCGTCGGCGTTAGGCGTCGGTGTTATAGGCGTCGGTGTAAGGTATTAGGCGTCGATGTTATAGGCGTCGGCGTAAGGCGTCGGTGTTATAGGCCTCGGCGTAAGGCGTCGGTGTTAGGCGTCGGTGTTATAGGCGTCGGTGTTATAGGCGTCGGTGTTATAGGCGTCGGTGTTATAGGCGTCGGTGTTATAGGCGTCGGCGTAAGGCGTCGGTGTTATAGGCGTCGGCGTAAGGCGTCGGTGTTATAGGCGTCGGCGTAAGGCGTCGCGTAAGGTATTAGGCGTCGGTGTTATAGGCGTCGGTGTTATAGGCGTCGGCGTTAGGCGTCGGCGTTAGGCGTCGGTGTTAGGCGTCGGTGTTATAGGCGTCGGCGTAAGGCGTCGGTGTTATAGGCGTCGGCGTAAGGCGTCGGCGTAAGGCGTCGGTGTTAGGCGTCGGTGTTATAGGCGTCGGTGTTATAGGCGTCGGCGTAAGGCGTTGGTGTTATAGGCGTCGGCGTAAGGCGTCGGTGTTAGGCGTCGGTGTTATAGGCGTCGGTGTTATAGCGTCGGCGTAAGGCGTCGGTGTTATAGGCGTCGGCGTAAGGCGTTGGTGTTATAGGCGTCGGCGTAAGGCGTCGGTGTTAGGCGTCGGTGTTATAGGCGTCGGTGTTATAGGCGTCGGTGTTATAGGCGTCGGTGTTATAGGCGTCGGTGTTATAGGCGTCGGTGTTATAGGCGTCGGCGTAAGGCGTCGGTGTTATAGGCGTCGGCGTAAGGCGTCGCGTAAGGTATTAGGCGTCGGTGTTACAGGCGTCGGTGTTATAGGCGTCGGTGTTATAGGCGTCGGTGTTATAGGCGTCGGTGTTATAGGCGTCGGCGTTAGGCGTCGGTGTTATAGGCGTCGGCGTAAGGCGTCGGTGTTAGGCGTCGGTGTTATAGGCGTCGGTGTTATAGGCGTCGGCGTCGGTGTTATAGGCGTCGGCGTTAGGCGTCGGTGTTATAGGCGTCGGCGTAAGGCGTCGGTGTTAGGCGTCGGTGTTATAGGCGTCGGTGTTATAGGCGTCGGTGTTATAGGCGTCGGTGTTATAGGCGTCGGTGTTATAGGCGTCGGTGTTATAGTCGTCGGTGTTATAGGCGTCGGCGTTAGGCGTCGGTGTTATAGGCGTCGGTGTTATAGGCGTCGGTGTTATAGGCGTCGGTGTTATAGGCGTCGGCGTTAGGCGTCGGTGTTAGGCGTCGGTGTTATAGGCGTCGGTGTTATAGGCGTCGGCGTAAGGCGTCGGCGTAAGGCGTCGGTGTTATAGGCGTCGGCATAAGGTGTCGCGTAAGGTATTAGGCGTCGGTGTTATAGGCGTCGGTGTTATAGGCGTCGGTGTTATAGGCGTCGGTGTTATAGGCGTCGGTGTTATAGGCGTCGGCGTAAGGCGTCGGTGTTAGGCGTCGGTGTTATAGGCGTCGGTGTTATAGGCGTCGGCGTAAGGCGTCGGTGTTATAGGCGTCGGCGTAAGGCGTCGCGTAAGGTATTAGGCGTCGGTGTTACAGGCGTCGGTGTTATAGGCGTCGGTGTTATAGGCGTCGGTGTTATAGGCGTCGGCGTTAGGCGTCGGTGTTATAGGCGTCGGCGTGAGGCGTCGGTGTTAGGCGTCGGTGTTATAGGCGTCGGTGTTATAGGCGTCGGTGTTATATGCGTCGGTGTTATAGGCGTCGGCGTATGGCGTCGGTGTTATAGGCGTCGGCGTAAGGCGTCGGCGTAAGGCGTCGGTGTTATAGGCGTCGGTGTTATAGGCGTCGGTGTTATAGGCGTCGGCGTAAGGCGTTTTGCAAATACATACATTCAAATTGCAAATACACTTCCAAACAATGTTATTTCAGGAACAAATTACAACGGTACCTGGGACTATTGGTACGGGCCGGACGGTCGTGAAGGCACATACGACTTCGATTTAGTTTACAAAAGCAAATCCGCTGAGGCAATTGGCAAGGTAGCCAAAATGCCTACTAAAGACAAGATTACAAGCCTCAGGTAATTTTGCAATTATCTTACTTTAAGGCCCCTCGCATCGCTACTATCGCGCGTTAGTCACGTTTGCAACGTGCGACAATAACGATGCAAAGGCGCGACCGTTTCTGACGACATTGGGGGAACGAAGGGTGGAGAACGGAGAGAGGGGTGCTGGGGTATGTGCCCTGAAGCGCGACAGCATCGCGATAGTAGCGATACAGAATCTGAGCGAAGGTACACAGCCAGCGACAGCATCGCCGCTGTAACGATACATGTGTGATAGCATCGCTACTGCATCGCTAAAAAACGTCGCCGTGGACGAGGCCTCTAAGTATGTTGTGTCCAAAAATATAGATGAAAATGTAAAGAAATGGATCAGAGACCGTACCTGTGGATGTCAATTTGTAGTGTCATTTACGAATTGTGTGCTTTGATTTGATTATTTGAATTCCTAAACATGATATTCTAATTTTAAGTCACCTAGATTTTTTTCATATGACAATAATTGAGGTTTATTTTGGAATCTGATTTTCCGTCCAAGATTTTTTAATTACAATTTAATTAAACAATAATTTTATTGTTGAAGTGGTAAGTTGAAACCTTCTCTAGATACAGATGAATGTGTTACTAATTCCCTTGAGTGAATTATTGCGTATGAATTGAATGTCGCCTGAACAACCCGGGTTTGTTTAAACTTTCGTCAGATACTTTTGGAACAGACTAAGATACCGTCTACCGACAACAGATCTGTCGAAGAAAGTAATAAACCCTTAAATAACTTTTTAAGTGGTGTTAAAAAACATTTGTTATTTTCAGAGATGCGTCAACAATAAAGTGCGATAAAAGTATTCCACTTACAACCTGCAAGCCGTTGGTAGCTCCGTGCCTCTTTGATATCAATGTAGATCCTTGCGAGCGAAGGAATATGGCTGATGAGTAAGTTAAGTCTTAAGGTCCCACTCAGTTAGTCCCTTTGCACATGCAAACAATCTCAAAACACCTGAGTTAAAATCCTTGATAAATTATTGAAATGCCCTGCGCAGGCAAGGCAAATGCCGTTAATGCGTTCCTAAGCCACTATTGACTTGAGCAAGGCCCACATTTTTTAGAAATAGCCGACAACCTCTAAATTATCGAATTTCTTTCCCAGAAAACCAGAAATTCTGCAAGCATTACTATCTGAGCTGGATAAAGTGAATGCAACTGCGGTACCTCCCAACAACCGTGATATGGATCCCCAAGCCAACCCCAAGTATTGGGGTCGAGTGTTCACCAACTTTGGAGACTTCGAACCATTGAGGTCTCCTCCAGTGAAGTGTACGGGATAATGTGACGTTGATAAAACAATGGATAATGTTGATGAGTCACATTATTACGTTAAGGGTGGCTATTGCGTTAGTCATATAGAAAGTAAATATTGTGGTTCATGCAATGAGGGTTTTCTGAAATGATGTTCTTCACCAGGTGGCAGCACTGAGACGTCAGGTCCGGACACCTGTCAAATCAAAGCACATAATATTTTCTGTAGTGGTGAGTGAATGATGAACGAATGAATGAAACGAATGATGAACATCATCATAATTATTTTTTTATATTCATTGTAATGGACGATCTCTTGTCAAAGTGGCGCCAACTGGTGACGTTTTTCATGAAAACCCTCAATACCAAGATGATTCAATAAGTACAAAAATATTGTAGAACTTGTAATGCTAATGCTATAGGTATAATGAGCATGTTTAGGTAGCCAGTTAGGATAGCCTTGCTCAACTAGAATAGATCAAGAGACATAAATGACTTTTTTATCAATGTGACGCAAGGTTTCTGTGAATGAGTGAAAGCAATGCTTAATGATTTATTTGTACCTATATAATTAAGTTTTAATGAATTTGATGTTCTGCTGCGGTTCTGTGTTTGATGCTCTGCTGAAGTGTGATGCGTATCTGACAAAAATGTTTGTTTTTATAAATACGTTTGTTGTCAATAAAACAACTTTAAAAATATTTATCTTTTGTTTGAAATTCTTCGAGCAGTGCAGTCGACGACGCGTCGTCGGCTGCCGCTGACGAGTGTCGACGGCTGCAGTTGCCTCACGTGCCCACACGGAAAATGCAAATTACTATTGATTTTTTTATTTAATAAACAAAAAGGTTAGGTTTAGAAAGTTTTTAACAAACTAAGTTATTAACTTAACTACATATATTCTTATTTGTGAAAGATAAAATATACTGAAATTAAAAATCTAACATTTAAAACTAACAAATCAAATCACTTAGGTACTACTAGGTATTAACTTATGGTTAAACAAAAGAAAATTAAACTAATAATCATGGGACGTTCTAGCCCTTTTAGTTCTAACTCCGGTCCTTTTAGCCGCAGTCGACTTCCTCTTTCCGGTCCTTTTACCGAAATCTTCAACATTGACCGGATTATGACTACCACTTAACGGCAACCCTTGTTCCTCCTCCACATCACACATAATAGCATCCCTATACTCTTTCAAAGTCTCATCTTCGACCACCTTTATAGCTTCAGGCTCTATAATCTTCCCAAGTGTGGTAGCATTTTGTAGGTTCACCTTTTCCATAGGACTAAGGACTTCTGCTACTGGGTCAGGTTGGCTGCTTTGGGAAAGGGTCTCGGCTATCAAACGGTCGACTAAGTCCGGTTCTTCGTATTGGAAATATTTGCTCTTCACTGAGTTTAACTGGTCTTGGATTATTTCGCAGGGTGAAACGAGACTGTGGATCATTAGGGTAGTGTCAGATAATATAAGTAGTAAAATGTAGTTTCATGAACTATTGGGACACTGAACACAATATTTCATAAACCTACTTATTACGAGCTAGTTCGAGAAACTAAAAAAGTCACGTGGTTCCTGGGAATAATCAACAGATGCTCCCATATGTGGTATTAAGCAGAAGTGCAGAACAACTTAAGTTGCATAGGAAGCAAGCCAAAGCCAAGAAAATGAAATCGTTCTAAAGGTAAGCTATTAAAATTCCTCAAACTCTCAACTCAAAAAACTTACTCAGAATCGGAGCCTTGGTCAATAATTCCGTGTGAATGCAACAGCTTCAGCAGTTTAGAGGCATTCGCGGGTGATAAAGCGAACTTATCGACGAGATCCTGTGCTCCGATGGCGGGAACTCGACAGCACCACTCTATTGTACGACGGAATATGCAGAGGCACTGGGGAAGACGAACATAAAGGTATGATTCCGAACAACCCTGCACGCGGCCCTGATGTTAGTGACGCAGCAATGTCGCGCAGCATCGGTGCCGTGCTCGGAATGTAATCTCATATAAACCTATAGAAAATGTATGGGGACCAGCAGTGCTATTCTGTAACCATCTCACCGTGAAAACTTAGGTGAAGTGAGCGTGGAGTGAGCTGTCATTCCACAGGGATTGACACTATTGAGCTCACTTCACCCAAGTTTTCACGGTGAGATGTTAACAGAATAGCATGGCAGTAGTGACGCATCACATAACAGTAGTGACGCGGCAGCACTGCCGCTTGCAGCGTTGTTCGGAATCGTACCTTAAGAGCTTTAGCCATTACAATCTATGAACGGTTTCAACAGTTTTTCGACTTTCAATGAATAACTGTCGGAAAAGGTTGTGATGCGCTTTTATATTACTGGTATCAGTAGTCTTTGTGTTTGTTACACAAAGACTAGGGGTTAATGGATTAATGGAGGAAAACCAGCACCCTAATTACATTGCTACACACAATCAATCATAAACTGAATCATTTTGAAGGGAATTGTTAATCCATTGCTTCATATGTTCGATAAATTTGTCTGCTCAACAACGTAAATTAACGCAATGAATGTTGTTGAACTTTCAAAACGAAACAGATTGTGATTGATCGTGTGTTACGCAATTAGGGTGCTAGTCTAATTGAGCCATTTCTAAGATTAGTTTAGATCTTCTTTCCTCCGTAGTTTTGATGATTGTGGCGTGCAGGTAATGACGAACTTCCATACAAACTTTCATCCCCTACTCATTCACACGGGACCCGTCATTATTCTACCGTGATGTATCGTTTTTTTTTGTGACAGACGTGTTGGTTCGTTCGTCCAATACTGAGCTCTGAATCACGGATCAAGTGTGCACATCTATTTGAATATTTTGACTTTAAGAGAATTTAAGATGAATGAGAAAAATATCTAAAGTGGCTCTCTCCTGGACACTTTAAGAGGTCCATACCAAAACCAACCAGTTTTGGTATGGACCTCTTCATTAGTTTAGTAATCTTATCATGAAAAACCAACTCTGCAAGTTGGTTTTTAATGATAAGATTTTCTATTATGTAAGTATTGCTTGGTCGATTACATAATATATTATGTGGCTTGATATCATTCTGCCCTATTTTATTTTGCAGAGACATATTCAATGCAACCGGCAATTATCAAAAGCTTTATTTTGCTATTTATTATAAATCGACATCCTTCTCAACGCCAAGGGATGCCAGTCGTTGGAAAGTGGGCTCTCTGCTTTGTTCCATACTGGAAAACTCCGTACAGTAGTGAGGTTGTACTCTTGCTGCGTTCTCCCGTGACAGGCTATTATATTGTAAAGTGACTTACTCTTTCTTCTAAACGCTCTCTGCTTGGTTCCATATCCGAACACTCCGTACAGTAGACGTTGTACTCTTGCTGCGTTCTCGCGTGACAGGCTATTATATTGTAAAGTGACTTACTCTCTCTTCTTAACGCTCTCTGCTTGGTTCCATATCGGAACACTCCGTACAGTAGACGTTGTACTCTTGCTGCGTTCTCGCGTGACAGGCTATTATATTGTAAAGTAACTTACTCATTCTTCTTAACGCTCTCTGCTCGGTTCCTTATTGGAACACTCTGTAAAGTAGTGACGTACTCTTACTGCTTTCTCGCGTGATAGATCATTGTATTGTAAAGCGGCTTACTTCTCTCTTCTTAACGCCGAGAGACGCCAGTCGTTGGTCAGTGGGCTCTCTGCTCGGTTCCATATCGGAACACTCCGTGCAACAGTGTCGTTGCACGCGCGCTGCGTTCTCGCGTGACAGACCGAAGCATGCTGCGTGTTGTTGAGTGCTGCAGTACCTTTGAAAGAAAATTAGGTAGTAGTATATATAAGCTATAATAACCACATCACGCCTGTACTCTTCAAAGATGTAAGTAGATTTAAGCATAGCCCATAGGTAGATATTTAGAAAGTTATTTATCCGGCAGGTTCAAACTACACTTTGGACTGCTAACTAATCATTTTTGTGTTTTCTCGGCAACTTGGGCCGATCTGGAAATTGAACAAGGGACAATTTCCAAAAAAAAAAAGAAAACAATATGAATATAAATATAAAAATATGAATAATACTAACTGGCAGGTCAGAAGGGCGTGCGTTACGTCGTCCACATCGAACTTATTGCACGGACACTGAATTCGCATCTCACTGGCGTCCGATGCACTTTTCAGAGCTGAACCTAAAGAAGTAGTAAAAAGAAATAATAATATTTCACAATAAAATTGTGTCTTGAATGTAGGTCTATTGTAGGTAGGTAATATTTATTTAAATTGCACCTTACTTAGATATTAATATTTACATGCCGAAATATGGCGAAATGTGTCATTGCTGAAATATTTATTTAAGTACCTACCACCTTGGTAGGTACTTAAATAAATATTTTACAGCAAATAAATCATTTTGAATAGGAAGGATTTGCTAAACTTACTGCCCTCGAAATCGTCTTGATCGTTTTGCGTCATCTTCGGTGCGTTTTGTGATGCCTGCAATAAGATTTTATTTTTTCAATAAACTTTCCGAGACAAGATAAGTAGTCCAAAAAATCACAAATTGAAACAAATTGCATTATTTTCTAAAAACATGACCGTGACGATTTTTTACGTTGGATGACTAGTGTTTATCTCTTCTAAATGACGACTCTATCGTAACGGCACACTTTTGAAGAGAACATTCACATTAGACTGAACTAGAAAGTATTTTAGTCTCACACCTTCTTCCCATGGGGCCCATTGGGGTAGGCAGAAACTTCAGAACGCCACCTGCTACGACCCTTTGACTCTATAGTCCTTTTGATTCGTTTACGTTCATACATCTGCAGTGCTATTCTGTAACCATCTCACCGTGAAAACTTAGGTGAAGTGAGCGTGGAGTGAGCTGTCATTCCACAGGGATTGACACTATTGACAGCTCACTTCACCCAAGTTTTCACGGTGAGATGGTTACAGAATAGCATGGCTGGTATCTAATTACGCAACACAGTTTCGTAATCGACTACGACTAATCTGTTTCATTTTGACAGTTTAACAACATTCATTGCGCTATTTACGTTGTTGAGGAGATTTTCTTTCGAACTTATCAAGTAATGGACTAGCAATCTGTTTCAAAACGATTCAGATTTTGATTGATCGTGTATTACGTAATTAGGGTACGGGTCATACACACGCCATATATGTATACTTTACTTTAGGTACCGCATATTGTATACTCACGATAGCATCATTGCTGGACCCCATACTCTCCCTGATATACGTGCGAGCTGTCATCCTATGGTACGGAGTCTCCACCCATCCCAACTTGACGGTTTCTGGTAGAGTAGGCTCCAAGTGATCTTGGTCCTCAGTGGTACTGAGAAACCCTGGCGCCTGATAGCCTTCAGGTGCATCTGTAGTTTAAATGCACTCCTAGTCACATAACGTACTTTAAGTAAGTACTGGATATCTTCTACAAAACTTAGGAAACGAGATTGAGTTTTTTTTTTATTATCTTTTTTTTTAAACAGCCATTTCCTTCACACATTTTATCGAGTTACACTAACTTAAATATATACAGCTGCTGTGTATTTTTTTTTGCGATTTCAGATCTCTATCCCATGATAAAAGTTGTTCACGATGGCTTCTTTTCAGGTGTTCAGTTATTTTAATAACACACACATCTTCACATCGCGACAAAAAATGCACTCCAATAGTACTTTTGTCATGTCCATAAAAATGTATAATAAGTTACCTACCCGAAATAATAAAGAATTTAAATAAATATAACAGCTTTACCAATTATTATATGAACAATAAATTGAAGATTTTCCTTGTAAGCAAATGCTACTATAGTTTATGCGAATACTTATACGATAAATTATAATTAACTTCATAACTATCTATCCCTAAGGTTAATTATTTATTAGACGCTTCATATTTATAAAAAAAAAAAATTTCGTATTATGAATAGGTAGGCGTATCTTTAATAGTGAGTATTTGTAAATAAATACTCACTATTAAAATTAATGGTTTTTACAAAGTTACTAAATAAATAAATGCACCTATATAATTTATAAAACAATAATTATAATTCTCAAATTAAATTCTTGTTTTAATAAAAGAGTTTAGACTTACTAACTATTTAACTAATAATAAAATATATCACATTATACACCCAGTGCTCTTCCTCCTCTCTCCTACTTGATCTATGCTGTGCCCGACAGGGTCCATAATTGTGACTAATTTAATTATTTCCCTATCAACTATATACGTTATGGTACGCAATAAAGAATTGAGAATTATTTATCGAACCAAGGCCATGTAGCTCAAGCAAATCGCTCAACCACTGCGCCAACCGTGCCGTCAAAATATCATAATTCAGTAGGTGTGATCAAAAGCAAAGTAAAGTCTCACTCACCTTCATTATAGTACAAACGCAAGCTGACATCATAAGACTCAGGCATATCGTTCTGACAAGCCTGCATGATGACCACACATGCCCTAATCAGGTGGAGAGTCCTCTCTCTAACATTGTCGAAGGCATATCTCGTGGAATTCTTGGCGCTGTCCCTAGATTTAGAGTGCACGTTCATGGTCACTCCATCGGGGCTGTACAAGTATTCGAAGATATGGTATTCCACTAAGTTCTCAACTTTGCACTCGCCGTCATAAAAACATATTACAAGTTGGTGGAGCTGGAAATAAAGATGACTTCGAAACACATGGTTTGCAAAACTGCAGCATCAATTCGGCTCGCGACTGTCAATGGTCAATGCTCATGGTCATGGCGCTCTCGATTTGAAGTCGAAACTAATTTGGCAAATCCGATATAAATACAGTAGCCGCTCGGTAATCCAGCGTTCACTTATCCGACACGTCCAATAGTCCGGCGTTTTCCAACTTAGCTCTCCTACGGCCTACCATAGATATCCGTCTCCTACTCTGTAATCAGGGGGTCTACTACCTAAGCGAAATCCGTAGTTTCGGCCCAAGTTACGGGCGATTCGTTCCCCGTCTCACTTTCGGTATGTCCGTAAGTGAACGGAGCGCTAAGCGCCCGTTACTTCAGCCGTAACTACGGATTTCGCTTAGGAAGTAGACTCCCAGTGCCGGATTACAGAACGCGCGCATTGATCGTTGTCGTTCTGCAGTCCGGTCCGAGTCTGTGAGTAGGTATAATTACGTAAACTAATAAAGATTTTTTACTTTGCAAATCTGACATTTCATGGATGCCGAGCGCCTACTGTACCTACTAATTATACCTTCATGAATAAATATGAGTTCGTACATACCTACATACATACCCAATACGCGAGTTATAATTAAAATGTATGCGGTAATAACTCAATTTCGTGCAAAGGAAGGTAGTTTATACCATTATTTCAAATTAGGTAGGTTAGATACTTAGATAAATTCAACAACTTACATATTTCTTATCAAACGCCTCAAAAGCCTGAGTCAGTGCCGTGCTAACAAAATGGGCTAGCTCATGCCTACATTTCTTCTTCAGTACCCTTAACTTGATACCACCGAAGTTCTCGACAGTGTAGCTCTCTTCAGGGAACACGTTCTTCAAATATGTTATGGTACTGACGGCAACGACCGTCAACTGTTTCATAAATGTAACGGAACTTGTGTACGTTTCTGTTGCCTGTCGTGGAAATAATCTTACCCATTCTGCTACAGCCTGTTTGGAAGAACATTGAAATGATAAGCTTTTTGACCAACATTCAAATCGTTATTGGATTTAACTAAAAACCCGTTTGAAATTCTTATAACCGCTTTTAGGATAACAGAAAAGTCGAATTAAAGTATTCGTCGAAGAAGTATACGGCACGGGCGATTTCAAGTAGGTACTGCCGCCGCCGCCGCAGCGCCATTTATAACGGCCCTTAAATGTCCTAATGTGTATATTTATACCTACCATTTAGTTTTCAGTTTCACAGACCTCCTACACTTTTTTTAAATAAATAAACGATATAATACCTACATATAACAAAGCGCCTTAGTGCTCAGCGACACAACGCCGCCGGCACCGTCTCCGCACCACGCCGCCACCACAGAGCATGTAACTTTAGCCGCCACCACACCCCTCTATTTTTTTTTATTCTATCGCCAGCCGCTCGCAAAAAATCACGCGTTTTTTAAATGATATGGCAAATCAAGCGGAGACGGCGAGGCGACACGACGACTGCGTGCGTCGTGTCCCTGAGCACTTAAAAGTTTTCAATTGCAAACTGACTAAAACAAAATAAACGTCAATAAAACTTATTGAACCGTAGATATTCTTACCTGTGACGTAAAAGTAGCTGTTGCAGACATTATCAGCTGAGTTTATCCTTATAAAAATTTTAATCGAAAAATAAAACAAACTAAAACTTTGGACTCCTCAAAAATGTTGACTTCTGGATTTCCCGCCTTTGGCATACTAGACGTGACGCATGCGTGCTGGTGCTTCCTTTTCTACCAGTTCACAGATTTAAAAAAATCTACAACAGAGTATAAACATATTTTTTTATAAAATGGATAAGGGTCCTTACACAATGGCCGATGAGTAATGGATGATGGTCTAGCTATGAAGGTGAATCGTTTTGTTTTTATATAATATATAAGATTAGTTGGCAAGGAATATTATTTCATATTCTTTGCTTACGATGGCATCCAGGGGCTGTACTATGACTTGTTAAAGCAATCATCGTTCCAGTGTGAGAGAGAGATGAAGCTAGGCGGCGGTGGCGCCACGTAGACGTGACATTTAACAGTTCTGGCAGATCTCCGGAAATGTTAATAGTTATTAATAATATTATGTATTAAATTACCTTTTATTTTAAATTCAATAGATAAAGATAAAGATAATTGGATGGACTGATGACCTGGTGAAGGTCGCGGGCATCTGCTGGATGCGAGAAGCACATGACCGTTCAGTATGGGCGACTTTTGCTTTGGGGAGGCGTATGTCAAATAATGATGACGAATAATTATTTAAATATTAGAATCAACAATTCAAAACTCTGTGTTCTAGAGATTATTATTTTGAGTTAAACCCATGGAATTAGTAAGTACTTGAAATAAACTGTTTTAACCTCTATTGTGACACCAAGAGAAGTGACAAAAACATCGTCAAGTGACATCTGGTGATCTGATTTTTTTATCCTTACACTCGCATTATGTGGCTAGACCACAACCCCCTCGTGGTCGTGATCGCAAGAGCTCCGACCAAGATGAGGGAATTCAAAGTAAATTAACAATATTTCACCGCAACCAGTATGCACAACCCCTACTGGAATCTTCACTTATACTAAATTAAATAATTCATAATCTCTAAAAAATATTCAAACATTTTAAAAGTTCTTCTCCTTATGCTTTAGGAAGGGGCAAGTGTGGAGGTAACTAGAATCAATTCTATTTTCTTGTAAATTTTGACGTACAAAAGTGCCTTTTATGTGCTTGAATTAAATGATTTGACTTGACTTTGACTTCGAGTTCCGGTCAAATGTGCGAACGCAATGCGGATACTATAATTGCACACTGTGGCCTCTGGCCGTGGTCGTGGCCGGGCTATGTGCGAGGTCTTTAATTAACCAATACATGGGTATGGAAAAAAGTGTAAGTCAAGCCGCGCGGCCCACGTGGGGACGCAGCTTAATACCAAGCAAAAAATATTCTTTTTTCAAACTTTATTGTCATTTTTTTTAAACAAATGACGAAATGACATGACACGTAAATTAAAAATAATTTTGAATACTTTATAGTGAAAACTGCAAAGGATTTTTGATAATAATAAATCATTATGCTGTGTCCCGAAGCTTATCTAGTGCAAAATGAGACAATACCAAAAGAAGACGAAGAAACGTGCACAAAGAAAAGTAAAAAGATACCAGCCGAAGGTACAGAATCGGGAAACTTAGAATTAAACTCCTACAAAAACCCCAAAACTTGGAAGAAGTCTATATCTAATTTCTTTCGCAATCAGCTTCGTTCAACAAAATCTAACGATGTAAGTGATTGATAATGTAAATAATTAAACATTACATAGAAAGAATCAGCGTCTTCATAAACTTTTTATTTTCCAGGGTGATCGGCCGTCTGAGAGCCAAGAACATTTCGAGGATAAGGAAATAAGTCCAGAACAAAAGTGGCAATCTTTAGGAAAAATATTCAGGCGTCAAAGTTTTGAACACTGGAACAAGTCATCAAATCAGCAAGCAGAATGTTCGAATCCGAGCAAACGTCTCGCTATGAAAAAAGTGTTGTCTAGTTACTTCGGTAAAATAAAATCTTCTTCTGTTCCAAGCGAGAAATGAAATTATGAGTGAATAAATAGCTTGTGCAAATAGATTTATTATTAATCAGGATACTAATACAATACCTACTATAGTTTGTAGCCTAACCACTCCACACAACAACAAAAAAAACTGCCAGTAAAAGACTTCCTCGCCTCCATGCACGCATTGATAAGATTATAAAAACATTTGCGCTAGTCTCACGGAATTCCGAATCAGAAATCCTAAATCAGGAAACCGTACGTATGCGGCCAGCCTAAAGAGTGCGCCCATTTTCGAGTTCGCTTCGCTCGCTTATTAATTTTGTTACTAAAATCACAATGACAGCTTAAACCTAGTATCCCAGTCAGGAACCATGATGCCCCAATCTTTTCTGATTCTGAAACAGTTGTCCGACATTAGTTTCTCCGATGAACAGTTCGGCGACAGAACGATCCACTTTCCATTGTTTCACCGATAGAACGTTTCAACGATGAACGATTCGTCGACAGAACGATTCGCTTTTCGTTGTTTCACCGACGGAACGATTCACTTTTCAATGTTTCGTCGATAGCACGTTTCAACGACGAACGATTCACCAACACAACTGGAGGCACAGTACGCACGCGTGCGGTGGTATGGTATTTTAACTCAATAATATTGATATGGATTAGTATAGATCAGTATTTTTCAATCTTATTGATTTCGCGACCCCCTTTCAGGTTGAAAAATTCTGGCGGCCCCTTGTCAGACAGACAAAGAATTTATAAATTAAAATACTACATACGATAATGATTTTCTTTATTTTGTACACTGTTTTCTTCATCGACAAGCCGCAAAAGTATTACCTTCTGATTTAAATGACGTGCTTAAGCAGGTGATAAAAATTGTGAATTCTATTAAAGGTAATAAAGCCTTGCAAACTCGGCTATTCAGAATCGTTTGTGAAGATATGGGCGCGCTTCACCACAATCTCCTTTAACACACAGAGGTCAGGTGGCTTTACAAGGCAAAGGTACTACCAAGAGTCTTAGAACTGACCGCTGAATTATTAATGTTCTTGCAAAATACTAAGTCTGAATACACTTATCATTTTTCTGACCGTGTTTGGCTCTTGAAATTAGCATTTCTGGCAGGTCTTTTTAACCACCTTAATAATTTGAACAAAAACTTCCAAGGTAGAGAAGAAAATATTTTAACAGCTAAAGATAAAGTCAAAGCATTTCATGCAAAACTTTATTTATGGTCAACCTCTCTCCAAAACCATATATTTGACTCTTTTCCATCTGTTCACAAGATTGTTAAAGATAATACATCAAACCAGACGCTTGTGGTAAGTGCTCACATTCCTTGCATGATACAGAGTTTGCATAATTTACAAGATAAACTATTAGTATACTTTCCCGACTTACACTTCGAATCTGACAATGGGCGTAGATGGATTCTAAATCCTTTCTTGGATAAGTCAACAGAACTGGCTGATCTCTCCACAAATTTAAAAGAATGCCTCATAGATTTAGCTGCTGACGGCATGCATGAAATATAATTTTATTCCCAAAGTGTCGACGTGTTTTGGATCAAAAGAAAACAAGAATATCCAGAGCTAGCAAGGGAAGCTCTAAAATTATTAGCACCATTCGCCACTTCACACCTGTGTGAACTGACATGCTCTTCAATGGTGGACATTAAAACTAAAAAGAGAAATAGACTTCAATTAGAAAATGATTTGATTGTTAACGTTTCAAAAATAGCACCACGATTTAATACATTTTTGTAAATTAAACAAGCCCATCCTTCTCACTAAAATTATGTTTTAATTGAAGTCTACCTTGCCTTTTTCTTTCTGCCGGTGACCCCCCGACTAAGGTTGCGCGACCCCCCTAGGGGTCGCGACCCACAGATTGAAAAACACTGTATAGATGATTTCTATTGTTTGATGTTTGGTAATAGGTGTTTTCCTTTAGAGGACTGTGGAAACCACGCTAAGGCTTCTATTTCCGTTTGTGGTCAAAGCTCGCGCTGCAGCTGATTTTCTATCTATTACATATGGACTAGGGTCTTTATAGTCCGCGCCACCACTCAAATCGGATAAATACGGCGCTAGTGTCTAAGTCATTGCATCAAATCGTATTGCGGACTTTAGTGGTGGCGTGGACTCTAGGTTCTTGTTAAAGCAAAGAGATCATCATAAAACCATGAAACCTCCAATCAATGTCCGAAACAGCTGTTATTTTTTCTCACATTGTGTAAACTTATTTCATTTTATTACTTCGGGCAACACTAATAAAAAAGTTAAACTGACATTTCTGTAGGTAACTCGGGCACGGAGTTCATTTTCTGCTTCTTTTTGTGTGAAATAATTTTTTTTTCAACTATTGGTTTCGTTTACCAATACAACATAGCGTTAATTTTTAAGTTTAAAAATTTATTTAGTTAATAATTTACATGTGTAAGTCAGTGTGTTCAGACGCCCTTGAAAACAGTGTTTAAAAAAAATCTAGTGTCAGCATAGCAACAGCACTTCGGTACATATAATTCCTATTTTGAGGGATATCGTTCACTGTAAGAAAATAGGGTGCCTTTTTGAGGTGAGTGTTTTGTCATACTATTAGATTATTGTACAGAAGTAGTAGTAGACTTGTACAACCATGTTTTCTAGGGTGTACCTTTGTGGCTTTGTGCATTCGTTCCGTACGTATAACAATACATACTTCATTATAGTGAATGTATAAAATATAACTAGCAATAGTACGCGGTGTTTCCCGCAATATTCGTGACTGTCACGATAAAATGATTTATTTGAATTGAAACTCATGTTCATTGTATCCTCTTGAAAAGGTACTGTCTCTGTTATTAAGTGCATTATTTGCTTTTGAATTCACATCTCAATGATAGGATGATGTCATATTATACATGTAAACTTCACATTTTGCCTCTTAATCTTACAAAGTTATGTAGTATTATGTACTGAGTGGCAAGAGCTATTGATATTGCACCTTGAATGTAACAACTACACAGTCTTTATGTTTCCCACGGTCAGTCAAACTTCCTGTTGTAAACTTTGAATATGAAGAAACAATATAACTGATATATGATTACTATAATTTGCTTCATGACGGCCAACTGACTCTTGCTAGACTGGGTTTTATTATATTTCTGGACCATACTCTTTAATCAGGGCCATGAAAGATTCATTTGTACCCAAACGTCTGCTTAGTTTGAAGATACTATACTTTAAATTCTGGTATTCACTTATAAAGTCTTCCATTCAGTTGTCCTCTAGACTAAATGAAATGGCAAGAAAAGTACTATAATTAACTTTATGATAAGTTGTTATTTACTTATGGTTCCTATACTTTTTATTTCTGGTATTGTGAGTTAGACAGCATGGAAACTAATAAATATAAGAAAATATAACAATTATTCATCTAAAAATAACAACTGTGTACAAAATAACACAAGGTCGGTGACTTAAACTACAAATGTATGCCTATTAATTACGAAAGCCCTATCCTCCCTTGACACAAGTGTGGATTATGTATATAGTAAATAAGGATGAAACATTTATATACATGCGTTGTAAAAAAGTGGTTGAAACATCATAACATCCGTAACAATCCATTTTCCTCCTACGATTATAGAAGTGTAACTAAATATTATTAATTATAATTCAGTAAGTGGCAATTAATGGTACATTGAGTTTTAGACAAAGACAGTCGTGGTATGAATCATGGAGACACCACTCTACAAAGCCATACCTTTTTGTAATGGACAATGTAGCACATAAATTAATGTCCAAATATCATGACTTTCCTAACTAATACATAATAAAAATTGTTTATTTGTTACACTTTCATGCTAAAACAGCTGAGCGGATTTGGATGAAATTTGAATACTTCTTATCTCTCTACACAAGCGAAGACATGGGCAAAAGCTAGTTTTATTTTTAAATTAAATCTCCTGTAAAAGCAAAGTAATTAAAAACAAAACTCAACTGTCCATTAAATAAAATAACTAACTTCAATTAATTTATAAACTATAGTTATAAAAACATTTATTCATACTGTGTTAATAAACTTGGAGGACTAAAGACAACCAACTGGATTTAATATGGTATGTTGAACGAATAATAAAAACACATTTAGGTATAAAACAATACACAAACTACTTATTTGCATAAAACAATACTTACAAAGGAGTGCAGTTACTACATAGTGCATTGTTAGGGAGCATAAGTAACTTCAATGTTCCCAATTAGTCATATTTTTTCATTAAAGTTAATAAATAATGAGTACTGTCATCTCTAAGTGCCGCAGTAAGACTCCTGTTACAGTTCAGTGTAGGTTATTTCTACAAACTTGAAAATTATCTTTTATGTGTAACAATATTTACCCATAAATAAAGTCAAACTGAAATAATTTATACAAAATTTCTAAAAGGCACTTTTGCATGACAAAATTTACAGAATTGATTCTAGTTGCACCTTTCAAAAGATAGTTTCGTCTGGAGAAGAATGGGCAAGAAACTCCACCATTAGTCTTTTAATTTTTTTTACAATAATTTGTTTTTATACTATTATTATATTAAAAGAGGTAAAATTTGTTCATTTGTAAGTTTGTATGTAGGGAGTAAGCTCCGGGACTACCAGCCGGATTTGAAATACCTCAATTCTTGAGGATGGTTATGGGCATGCGGACGCGAGCAGAAGCCAGTCCATTATATAATTATATGTGAAGACGATGCATGATAAACTTTTCACATCAAATAAAACTCAAATGCATTGAAACGCTTGGGCATACCATATTACGTATCTATTATTTTTCCCTATTTCTATTTTTGTACTTGCTGTTCCCCGCGGCTTCAGCCGCATAAGTCTCGATGCCGTGGGAATATCGGATAAAAGTATCCTATAACCTAATCCAAGTCATGGTCTACCCATGTGCCAAAATTCATTAGAATACGTTCAGCCGTTTTAGCGTGAAAACGTAACAAACAAACAAACTCACTTTATTAGTTAGGATTACCACTGATTCCAAATTATGTTGAGTATTATTAATTTAAAAATGAATTAATAATTTTATTTATGAAAAATTATCGAGCCTAGTTACTTAATGACGCGTTGAGAAGACTATTCACAAGCAGCAAAGAAATTCCATAGTTTGGGTATTTTGCACCATTCCTTATTATAACTCTATTTATCTTTTCTTTCAGATGAGAAATGAGGATGTATGGAGAAAAACTAGGAATCAAGACAAACACAGACTAATTTAGAGTATTGTAAGTATCGAAGTGGTGCTTTTAATAGAATTAAGATGATTACAAGAAGATGGTTCCACCCTACACTGTCGGGGGTGGAAGCGGAAAGGATTCTCATGGAGTGTGGGCACGATGGTTACTTCTTAGCGAGGCCCAGCATGAGCAATAAGGGTGATTTCACTCTGTCAGTACGCCGAGGCAACGAAGTGACGCATATTAAGATACAAAATAATGGCGAGTTCCTGGACCTTTATGGAGGCGAGAAGTTTGCTACACTTTCTGAACTCGTTCAATACTACATGGACAACCAGTGTCAACTGCGTGAGAAGAACGGCAACATCATCAGGTTAAAGACGCCACTCAACTGCGCCGACCCTACTACTGAACGCTGGTACCACGGACAACTCACCGCGAAAGAAGCAGAGCGGGTGATGTTAGAAAACGGTAAAAATGGCTCGTTTCTAGTTCGGGAGTCTCAGCGGCAGCCGGGCGACTTCGTCCTTTCGGTGAGAACGCGAGACCGAGTCACACACGTCATCATACGACGACAAGATAACAAGTACGACGTAGGCGGCGGGCAACAATTTAATGATCTCGTCAGTCTAATAGAACATTATCGAAACTTCCCCATGGTCGAAACCACAGGTGAAGTTTTGCGACTGATCCAGCCGTTTAACGCCACTCGTATTCAAGTGCGACATTTCCACACTCGAGTAAAACAACTTCAAAAAGAAAATGAAGGTCCGATAGAAAGTATGGCTTACAAGCAAGGGTTTTGGGAGGAATTTGAAACGTTGCAAATGATGGAGAATCTACAACTTTTCGACAGAATGGAGGGATCAAAGCCAGAAAACATAAGAAAAAATAGATACAAAAATATTATACCTTTCGATCGTACTCGTGTGGTGCTGAAGGACATTCCTCCGGACGCACCAGCCGGCTCCGACTATATAAACGCTAATTATATCCGATGTGAAATGATCGAGCCCGGCTCTGAACAAGATTCAGGTAATGGAAGTTACGAAAACGGTTCCACCGGCACCTTGAGTCGAGATAGTACACCCTCAAAGAATAAAGATAAGTTGTCACCCGTTCATACTAGTGTCATCGTTTGCGAAGAAAAATTATCTAGCGTCAAAGTACAAGGTAATGGCACGAAGTTGATCCCATCTTTCGAGCCCTGTGTCCTCCGGACCAATCCGAATTATGTTAATACCACAATACCAAAATCGACAGAAGAAACTGAAAATGGCATTGTCGATCACGTCTATAATAAGTTATACATCGCCACTCAGGGATGTTTGTCGACTACTGTCTATCCATTTTGGTCGATGATATGGCAGGAGGACGTTCGCATAATTATAATGACTACGAAGGAGATTGAGCGTGGTAAGGTTAAGTGCGAACGGTATTGGCCAGAATTAAATAAAACTGAAGTTTTCAAAAAGTTTACGATTCATAATGAGTCAGAATCATCTACCCCGGATTACACGTTGAGACGCTTTGTAGTTACGAAAAAGGAAGAATGCAGCGTCAAGAGAACTATTTATCACTTTCATTTCACTGCGTGGCCAGATCACGGTGTCCCTTCGGAGCCGGGTAGGGTTCTGAATATATTGTTAGATGTAAATTATAGATTACAACAGATTATGACCGGGCCGGATCCTCCCGCACAGGCGGTAGTGTGCGTTCATTGTTCGGCCGGCATTGGTAGGACCGGAACGTTTATAGTCATCGATATGATCCTAGATCAAATAAGAAAAGAGGGATTCGACTGTGAAATCGACATCCACCGTACTGTCCAAATGGTGCGTGACCAGCGATCTGGTATGGTGCAAAACGAGGCACAGTATAAGTTTATTTATATGGCCGTGTTGGAGTTTATTGAAACAGAGAAGCAAAGGATCGGTCTTGGCCCAGAATCAAGCCAGGATTCTCCTCGGGCGTGGTCGCATTCCGTTCCTTTTTTATGAATCGCGCTAAAAGTGCAAAGAAATTTTTATCAAAAGCTTTATCTCGTGGAAAATTGTAGAGGGTCTCAGATTAGTATTCCCTAATCCATTTGTGTTAGTGTCCGTTACCCAGGCCAGATGTTGTCGAAAATGGTCATTTGAATCTTATAGATAATTAGTTGTGCGGCTTCTGTAAATGTTGCGCACATTTTTAAATTTGTTGCGCTTATAGTTTTTTAATTATTTCACAAAAACATTTCCTGCTGGCGTAACGTTACCGCAGCCAGACCTTTTTCTTTCTAATGGGAATATTTAAATAAATACTAGCTATAGAATTAGTTGTCTAGATGAAGTAAATGTTGTGCCTTATTTTGTATTTGTTCTTTCATCGGTTGCGAAGTTATTCGAGATTTTGCTGGGGTAACGTTTTTGGTTTTGCTAGATCTTTGAAACGGTTAAGCAGATTCTTATCATATTTTGTACAAGACTTCTTAGGGATTAGTTTAAATTTGTTCTGCAATAAAAATACCAAAAAAATGCATAGCTTAAAGGTTATTTCATTAAATAGAAAAACACTTCAATCGGTCCCAGCACTCTCAATAAGAGGTCTAAAGACTTACTTTAAACGTTATTTTAAAGCTTGTAACTGCCTTCAAATGTATGTGAAGTTTCATTAGTATCCTGTAAGTATTTAAAAAGATATGATGATATTCAGTTCTTCACGAGCACGGTCTTGATGCGCGCGGTGTTATTTGGCCACTGGATTGGATATATGAACTGAATGTTATGTCAATTATTAGTTGTTTAGTTCAGTTGTATATCAGTAAAATTTCAGCGTAGTACATTGGATAATTAATGAGATAATACGATTAAAGTCATTAGGAAGTGAATGATCGAGGTAACCCGACCAAGTTTAGGTGGTTACGAAAAAGCGAAAACTCAGAACATTATGGTACCTTCTAAAATATGTAGGATAGTGTTACAAATTTAGTACAGACATGTACACAAGTTTAAAAAAAAACTACATGTTTATTAAAGAATTTTTATTAACAGGTAAAATAATCATTTCAATTGAACTTTTAAAGTATTAATAAACTTATACTTAAAAATAATCACAGATTAAAATTACAGATAGTAATTTTGCTATTTTGAAATTTTCTATTACCTTTTATTATAGATGTTTAGTGCGTTATGCAAACAATGGATTTATTCCCTTTACGTCGAGTCCCGTTATATCGAGCCTGGAAGTCTATTGTTCTCCAAAGTATTGATATTTTACGCTTTCTATTACCTTTATGTCGAGTTTGGTGAACAGGTACAGTCAGAGATGTAAATTAAAAGAATTTGAACGTGGGGTCTTTTCGGCTTTGGATTTCGATTAATAACTATACTTTATAACGATTATATTATTCGAAATTTATTAGGTAGGTACTACTTACCTATATATTTTGAACCATAAATTGAAAACATGTGCATTGTATCATTACGTATTTATGTATTTTTATACTGTGTTTTATGTATTTTGATTGTTTATATTTTGATATGTAGGTAGGTACTAACGTAATAGTTACATTTGCATTATTAAGTTCATTTATAATAAATGAACTTAATATTTTAAAAGATAGGTACTTTTTCATCATGCACATAATTTCGAATATTAAAAAAAATACACTGAAATTATGACATACTTTGATGGTTAATTAAAAATATAATCGTACATAGTACTGTAAGGTTAAAGTCATTAGTTATTTTTAAATTCTTTTTTGTGTAAAAATTGATTCTAAATTATGTGCGTGTATACATTTCATTGGGCGTGACTGTACTTCTAAAATATGATATTATTAAACTCGACATAAAGGTAATAAAAGCGTGGTAAATAAACTCGACATAAAGGGAATAGAAACGGGACAGAAAACTACTCGACATAGGGGTAATAGAAGCGAGACAAGGTTTTCGGCTCGACTTAACGGGACTCGACATAAAGGGAATAAATCAAACAATGAATTACCCCTTCACCCCACCCCTCCCGCGTCCCACCGAACGACATGTTATATCGGTGATTTTTGATAAGTATGTGCAATTGAAGATAATAATAATGTTTTCATAGTACAGATATTATTATATTATTATGTATTTAACAGTGTACGCGTCTGTACCGAAATTGTAAGGTGTATTATACTGAACATTTCAAAAGATAGCATAATGTTCTGAGTTTTCGCTTTTTCGTAACCACCTAAACTTGGTCGGGTTACCTCGACCATTCACTTCCTAATGACTTTAATCATATTATCTCATTAATTATCCAATGTACTACGCTGAAATTTTACTGATATACAACTGAACTAAACAACTAATAATTGACATAACATTCAGTTCATATATCCAATCCAGTGGCCAAATAACACCGCGCGCATCAAGACCGTGCTCGTGAAGAACTGAATATCATCATATCTTTTTAAATACTTACAGGATACTAATGAAACTTCACATACATTTGAAGGCAGTTACAAGCTTTAAAATAACGTTTAAAGTAAGTCTTTAGACCTCTTATTGAGAGTGCTGGGACCGATTGAAGTGTTTTTCTATTTAATGAAATAACCTTTAAGCTATGCATTTTTTTGGTATTTTTATTGCAGAACAAATTTAAACTAATCCCTAAGAAGTCTTGTACAAAATATGATAAGAATCTGCTTAACCGTTTCAAAGATCTAGCAAAACCAAAAACGTTACCCCAGCAAAATCTCGAATAACTTCGCAACCGATGAAAGAACAAATACAAAATAAGGCACAACATTTACTTCATCTAGACAACTAATTCTAAAGCTAGTATTTATTTAAATATTCCCATTAGAAAGAAAAAGGTCTGGCTGCGGTAACGTTACGCCAGCAGGAAATGTTTTTGTGAAATAATTAAAAAACTATAAGCGCAACAAATTTAAAAATGTGCGCAACATTTACAGAAGCCGCACAACTAATTATCTATAAGATTCAAATGACCATTTTCGACAACATCTGGCCTGGGTAACGGACACTTTGTGTTAACAGCGCTTAAAATTTCGATTTATTATACAATGATATTTTATTGAGTTTTTTACATCAATGTAAGGCGACTACAATTTTTGGATAAAAGTAGCTATTATGGCCTACAAAAATGTCTTGTAATAAATGCACTGTTGGAAGCGCGATACTTAAATTCGTAACTTGATAAAATACTTGCATAAAATTTGTTTTTTCAAAGACATTCTCTCAAAATAAGAATGGTCTTACAGAGTCACTCACAGATCTACTTTTTATTTTAGTTTAATTAAGAGTTTTAAGCATCAACAATACCGTGTACCTATTTAAATTATATACCATATCAATTAATTTCAATGAATAAATTATTATATTATGCATTTAGAAGTTTAAAGAAAAAATATTATTATTATATTAACAGAACAATAAAATTATACTGAGGTGTTATTGCGCGGTCGGCATCGATCAATCGATTTTTTCAACGCCGATTGGATCATACAACGCACATCGATTCGTACTATTCGCCATCGAGCATCGACAGATCGATTTAAGCTATGCATGTGTGCAACAAATCACTTGAAAAAATGACACATGATCGATCAATCGATCGGCCACACGTTGACGGTTCGATCAAATAATTATGCCATGGTGAATAAATTATTCGAGTGATAGCCATTCGGTGTTTTTCAAGCCTACACTCGTTCAAAGCTATTACAACAAAAGATCGATATTCGATATCGATCAATGGCATCGATTCGACGTCGATTTTTTTCGTGTAATAACACGCCTAGTGGACACGATGCAATTTTATTATTTACAAAAACGATATGGAATTGTAATATCAATGCAGATGAGATATTAGTAATTTAAAAAAGTAAACCGTCATTAAAGAGTAAGGTGAAATCTAATTTTACGCACAATAAAACATGTAATACGAATTGTGTATAATATTTTGTATATTTAGTTGAAGAGTTTATTTTAGTTGATTGCCTGATTGTATTATAATTTGTTCTAAACCCCTTCCTGGGGTACCACATTACTTGTTCTGACGACGTCATTAGATGGCAATGAATTGGTAGCGTTAAAAATTTACAAACATGAACACCCCCCAAATGTTTCATGAAGAGTGCAGAGGGATTATATTCTATTGCAGAAATTGTATAAAAAAACCCCTTTATATGGATCACAGCAGGACAGCATGCATAGTATGCGTATAGGATAAGCTCCCCTGGCATGTGGTCATGATAAATATCTTAGCGTCCACGATGCGATGAAGGACATTAATAATATGTAAGTAAATGTATATGTACGAAATTTTAATGCGACGCGACAAGGTACGTCAATCACCTCTTTATAATCTGAGGACCTAATTATAGGAAAATACACCTCCTAGATAGGTATTGTCAACCTCATAATTACTTTACCACTTTTGACAGCATAAGCAGAATCAGCCTATAATTCAAATTCAAAAGTCATTTATTCAAACTAGGCTGAGAATCAGCACTTTTCGAACTTCAAAATTACATAAGACAGTCCCCTAAAACGCCCACCCTTCACCCTTAATGTTCCCACTGCTGGGATACAGGCCTCCTCGCGGTGAGAGGAAGTGGGCAGTAATCCACCACGTGGACCCAATGCTGGTTGGTAGATATCGCATGTCTTCGATTTTTTGGTTCAAGGACATGCCGGTTTCCTCACGATGTTTTCCTTCATCGTTTTGAGAGCAGTGGTGATGAAATAACTTACACAAAGTAAAGCGCCTATCCGGGTTCGAACCTACGATCTACAACTCGTAAGTCTTGGCCATAACTGCTCTTTTGACAGCAGCAATTCCCCGTATATTCATACTTCGCTAAGGTTGAAACTATCTAACTGTCATATAGAAAAATAGACCTAATTCCCGTATTTTTAAGGACGTTCTCATTCTAATATCAGCCTCGATCTGTCAAAAATACCTCTAATTTTCCTACATTTTTGACAAGTTTTTGACATTGATTGTAGCTGAAATGAGTTTGCGACTAGATTTTGAACGTTTTTAAAAACGGGAATTGACCTTGTCGTTGTATGACGTGGAAGTGGTATTTACCTTTAGGGTGGTAACGCGATTATGAGGTAGTCTATACATAAACACATGGTTAGTTAGGTACTTAAAAGGGTTGTTTCAACGTGTCCTATCGCAGCATACTTTGTGTGAAGCTTACGAGGAAAATAATAATAAATAATATTGTTGTTAATTAAAAATTATTATGTTAGTTGTATAAACGGCGACCTGAATAATTTATCACACTGTTGCTTTAATATTGCACTACATGGAAGTCAGGAGATTGGCTTCAACGTGATCTCGAATTGGAGTTTGATTTGAAAAGAATGTTATTTTTTTTATATTTCGACAATCGACGTCTATGTGAACTTTATGATATAAAAATTAAATGCCAGGTTTACGTAGCGCTTACCATTTATAAATAAAATAAACGTATAGGTACGCTTTACATAATGAACGCAGCACACATGTACAACCTGCTGTTTATTTTTCATAGTACCTAATAGAAACGTATTTAAATTCATCATTTTGGTGCCTTCATTTCCTCAACAAGTAAGTTTTTAGTATTAGAACACGATAAATGTTAAAAGCCCTGTCGAGGGCTCTTTCTTACATATTTCGCAATAATATAAAATGGTAAGCGTCGCGTAAACAAATTAAAATTAAATAAAAGGTTGTTTGCAGCTAAAAATTAACTGTAGGAGAAACAAAGCCTACTGACACAGGTTGCATACCCTATAATACAGCTCTAGTATACAATAGATTAATGCTATTCGTAGTAAAATATTAATTCTAAAACTTTGATCGTTTTCCATGCAATAAATGTATAAATAGGAGTTATAATAATTATGGAGTAAAGCTAAGTACGACTGCAATAACTATTGCATACTAGAGCTATTACCCCGCGTTTTATTAAAAAGCGATGGTCGCGAGAATGTACGGTACGACCACGCGTTCAGGTTCACCGAACAAAGTGACATATTATTATGAACGCGAACGACGCCGCGAGACGCCGACAATGGTCGCTTATTCGCTTGACCATCGCTTTTTAATAGGACGCCTTAGAGTTAGGTACTTTTAGCAGATAAACAGACGTTGTATTAAGATAGATATTTTAAAAATAATGATGTAGTTAGATGTCAAATCGACTTACGAATTGAAAAAAAAATTACCTAGGTGTGTTTCAACGCTCCCCACAAAATCTGTAATCTTTTTATAATTCTGACAAAACATACTAGATAATGTTTTATATTACAAAATATTTCAGCGGTCAATATTTAGCCAATAGGTGTTTGTTTTTCTACAAAATGATAACTGTGCAAGAATATTGTGTTGGATGTAACTGTAGTGACTGTTTGTAAAAATTGCATGCTTTTATATTTTTTATGTGTGGAAGATTTCTTATTTTAAACTAATATTATCATTCACAGCTTTTTTCAACCCTTTTTGAGGGGTATAAGCTTTTCATTACGCTATTTTTACCTGTTTTATGCCAATCTTGTTCCGGTGTACTATACCTACTTAGTTTTATCTTGAACTTTTTATAATTATTTTTTTACGCACCCGATATGTTAAATTAAGAATATTCTGCCACATATTCGAACAAATACGAAGAAATAAATGTAACACAATTTATACTAAACAGTCTCTACTATGCATGAGCGAGTAATGTAAAATTAATGTATTTTTAAACTTATATTCTTGTCAAAACTTGTAATCAGAGGTGCTTTATAAGTGAAGTATTTGATGGTAATGACATGGTGCGTTATTTTTATGTTTCTATTTTGTTTGTTTGTACGCGTAGTTTACGTAGTACGTATGTATATGTAGGCAAATTCAGGCAGTGATAATTTAATTTAATTTCTATAAATAGTATTCGGTGTAATGATTAATGTAGGTATTAGTGTGTGTATTCTAGTATAAAACTTACGCTATAGTGCTCGGCACAAACGAGCCCCCGACCACAGCCACCGGTAGTCCAGCGACAAGCAGTTCGCATGCTTTTTCATACGTTTTGTATGGTTTCGTCGCACACGTATGGTGGCGGCCACCCGCTATAGCAGTACTCAACACCGCAGCAAGAGGCGACAGCCAACGCTGGCTGTGGTCGGTGGTTCGTTTGAGCCGAGCCTAAGACACTTTATTTATACAACGATTATAATGTTAACGCACATATTACAATAATAATGTATTTGTATATAATTTTGTTTTTGATGCCTTGCACGGCATAAATTGGTACTACTAATTTATTTTCTGCGGTAATATTGTTAAGTAAGTATATGAATACAATCTGGTGATATTCCTTGTAGATAATTAAGATACCCAACTGTAATAGTCCTGAAAATGACATTCTAAAACGTTTGGGTGGGCTTGTACGAACACAAAATTCGTGTCGTCACTACGTGCATACTTTATCTAATTAAATAAACTTACAATCAATTTATACATTTAAAATATTAAATGAAATAACTATCTACATAATACTTCTGTGCTAATGGCATGAACTGGAAATTTGTACATGTAAGTAACAATTTCAATAGGCAATTATTAAAAAAAAAAAATACTGACACCTACATCTTGAAGACGGAGACTCAGAGACGTCACTAAAAATAATTTGCAAAGAAATAATGTCTGGAAACAGTGGACGCATGCCATCGGCGAATCCGTTCAATACGTTGCGTGCCGTGCGTGCGTTGCGGCCGGTGCGGACCATTGGACATTCACCTATATTGGAACGCCTGTCAGTGAAAAATATGACAGATAGTGTTTTTTTTTTTTAATGTGTTATAAAATGGTATTGATTGATTATTTTTAAATGACTTCTCCGAGTGCGGCCGTTATTATTTTCCCCAGTTACAAGCTCTTGCCTACATACTTGTCTGACTATAGAAATTATACCTCAATGTCGCTTATATAATTCTAATAATTTAAAGTAAGCCGGGAGTGAGTATTTTATAATGAACTGCCGCACAAAACTATTACAAAATATTTTTAAATGTAAAATAAACGATAAAATGAAATGTTAAAAATTAATTACGTCTTATATCGATGTTTTAGTGTACTTAGTACGCGAACTATAAATATTTTATTCACACCCTAAATATGGGCTTAAATGTATAATTAGCAAATTATCACTGCTTGAATTATTCAGAGCTATTATATGTTGTTGGCATTTTATTTAAACTATTATTCCAATTTGTAAAACTGAGCTAAAGTAATCGCATGAAGGTAGAGGAAAAAAGTTTTATCGTCCGATAAAAATATATGTTGTGTTTTATTGTATATTATCAATAAAATGTGATACCGACTGTGTGATCGTTTTTATCTTTGCTAACAAATCTGCACTCGTCGGTAGGATCAATATAGGGTATAGGTCCATTCTTTGAACCATAATTTTCTACATACACACACCTAATTGATGTGACCCTAACTACTTATATTTCTAGATTTCTGTGGATATACTAAACACACATAGCTCTGCCTTCCCCCTTAGGTAATGGAGGCGTGATGATGTGTTGATTGACATTCACAACCGATAGCACTGTCGAGACACGCAGCTATTAGACTTCGCTCTCTCGGATTAATGAAAGTTTATTTATTTTGAACTTTATATCAATTAGTGCAAGGTTGGTAGTTGTTTGCCTGTGAAAACCACCCTATACCTGGTCGGCGTCGGGCCTTAGCCTCCTGCTTTGAGGCATATCATACCCCGAGTTTCACTCCTACAGATCACACGTAGTCATTCAGTTTAAAGTTACATAATCCTTTCTCTTCTCTACAGCTCTCAAAATACTGTTATTCATATATATTCATTCATATTTTATGCATGCGCGCATGGTAGCGGGGACATGACGTCTAAATGAAAAAATGTAAACATCTGACCCTTTAGATTAAACTACACTCAAATCCGTTGTATCGCCAGATAAACCTTTTAAATCTATTTACATAGATAAGGATGTGCATACAAAATAAAGTGTATTACACTGTATTTTGTATGCACATCCTTATCTATGTAAATAGATGTAAAGGGTTTTGCTTTTGCGATCAAGGATAGTTTATTTTCTACAATGAATTTGCAGTGTGTGGATTGATGGTCTCAATTATCCTTGTATGTAGTTTTTTTATGGGACTTTAACCATAAACTTTAGGACTGAAGTAGGTATTCTAATTGTGTAATTGGCTGGCTCGCCTAAATAAAGTCAGTATTAATTTTGTAGGTCAGTGGGCTCTAATGTACGTAGGTTCGAAAAACTTTTTGACTAACTTGTATAAAAAACAGACAAAATACTTTGTCAAGTTGTATTTATCTTAACAATTAAAAAGTAAGTAAAGTAATTATGATTCAGAGATTTCCTATTTTATACATTAAGGGATCTCGTGCATTGGATGGCTGCGACCACAACCACTTGGTGGACCAGGAAACTATAGAAGAAACCGATATGGCTGATACGATATTGGCCAGTGCGACCACTGATAATGGTCGTGGCCATCTAGTGCGCGAGATCCCTAAATAAAATGCAGTGTTCATGCAAATAAAAAGGATTTTCTACACAATAAACTGTTAGATTTAGCATTCTAACTGCAATTCATAATCTTTTAGGTCAGCTAGTCATCATTGTTGACTTGAATTTCTTCAATACCATCACTTTCTGTCACAAGAGCTCTTTCCAGGATTACACGTCCCTCCTTGTATCTGAAAAATAAAATAACATCATCAAATAATTGATCCTTTGTCTACTATTGCTTTTAGCTGTACCTAAAAAGGTAAAAGTTAGCTCTTCTCAAAACTTAAGCCTGGATTACATGGAAGGTAGACATGAATTTTATCAACAAGTATTTCGAAGTGTGGCAACACTTGAGAAAAGCTGTGTACTTATTTCGGCTGATAACATAATGATAATACTGCATTCAAATATTTGATAAGACGCAGGTCTACAGTGTATGGAAGTAAAATAGCAGCATATTCACCTTTGATTCTCTTCTGTAGCAAATTCATAGACCCAGCCCAGTTTTGTGCCGCAGTTCTTGCAAGAGACGTCGCGCACCATGTGGCGACCTGTTAGCATCACGCGGTCCTGCACCTCGGAGTACAATAGGTTCACAACCTTGTGGAACAGAAATGCTCTGCCTGCAATAAATATAATTTTCTATTAGATTTCCTATTTCTACTTTTTATAGTATTGTAAGTACCAAGTAAGTATTTCTAGTAGTAATAGAAGAGACGTGACTAGTATAGACAATCTTTTGCCACCAGATGTTACGATTATTTGGGATCATTCTCTCCCACCCAAAACAGCCGTACATTCTATTAAAGCTTTGTCAATCGTTCATTTATAATACTTAATCCATTTTCACGAATACTTTATTTACTGAATGATGATGATATAATCACAGTGATAGTACAAAATATCAATGCGTAATTAAACAGTTGATCAAGCGAAGAAAAGTAAAGAATGGGAAGTACCTGTGGCTCCAGTAAACCGTGTGCTAATCAACTCTGAACGATTTGTTAGATTCACATCACAAGATGCACAAGAGAATAAACGTGTACCACCAATATGATCAAGAAATATTTTTCCCATTTTTACGAAATTGTATTCTTTGTTGTCAAAACAATAATCACTATTTCACTCAGCTGATGACAAGAGTGACAGACAAGTCAATCTGACACTGACAACAAAAAAAGACATTTACCTGTTCGTTCTGAAACAAATCAAAAGATCATAAAATTTATCTAAAAAGAAATAAAAACTGATTGGTTATAAAAGGGGTTTCATTTTATCATAAATGACCGATTTATCTAGTGAAGGAAAATGAATAGGTATACGCGATACTCAGGTGCAACTTGGTTGTACTTTATCTACCATATTGAAACAATTTCCGTACATGACTCTTGAAAAACAAGAGATCAACCCAAAAATACCGACTTCATTAAATAATGAAGTCGGTATTTTGAGGACTTGGAGGATATTTACCGAACAAATTAAACATAATAATTAATATGAAATAAATACTCCTTCACCATACCTACTCACTTCAATGATTTATTTGTCAGTTTCCAAGGCAACAGTGTCTTCATTTTCACATGAACTATGAATTTTATAAAAAAAAGTAAACACAGTTACGTCTGTTATTTTATTTTTACAAAATTAAAATAGATATACTTAATTCATGAACTATGGAAGGTTTAAAAGAAGAAACCATACACCACACAGCATTAAAACTAGCCGAAGAAATAAAAAATCTCTCCATTTATAAATCATTTTATAGTGATGTACAGGTATGTATTTGTTAGAGCTGCTGTAGTTAGGTATACTTTTTGTTTAGTTATATCTGAGATAATTACCCTTGTTATGGTTGAGGTACCTACACATATCAAACTATCTAAGAATGTGGATGTATCGTTGTTTAATAACGAATCAAAGCTTCTTGACGTAGGTATAAAGGAATATAAATTATTTTACTTACAATAGCATACAACATAAATTTTATACATAATGGTTGATAATTTATTAACAGTTAATAAGTACTTAAGTAAGCAAATTAAAATCGACTTCTGAGGGGCACGGGCCGCAAGTACCTTCTTAAGACCCTATAGTGTAAGATTCACGAGCATTCATCACGATTACGGACGCACGATATAAAAATAATTCCTGCATATCACGCAACTTTTATGGGCACTTCACTTTATTTTCTTTTGTTTTTCCAGAAATTAGTATCATCGCCAAATGTAAAGAAGGAAGATTTCAAACAAACATTACAGCAAGCTATGAAAGATAAGGGTTTAGATACTAAACTTAGGAATACAGTTTATCATTGGGTTCGAACTCAAAGCAAACAAAATGTAAGGCGTCGTTCTTTTTGCCCTTAGGTACTATTAAAAGACTTCACCTTAAATTCGTTAGTGAGGTCGGATTAGATTTTGGTATAAGATGCTTTGGGCATGACGATACATTCAATTAATTGTTATTTTACAGAAATTAGACCCATTAACATCATTACTCAAAGCTAGTGTTCAATGGGAGAAGCGAATACACAAATCGTTAAATTCAATGTGCACAGACCTTGAAACATCACTAGCAAAAATTAGACCTCAAAGTGAACAAGAAGAATTATTAGACAAATGGAATGAACTTAGTACTTATACTTTAGGTAATTTAATTTATTACTTACATAAATTATAGTATGTAGCTGATTTAATAACTAATGTGAATAATGCAAAACGCGTTAACTTGCTTTCATTAACAATGTTTTTTGTTTTCAGACCTTACGAAATACAGACCAGTGTATGCGCCAAAAGACTTTTTGGAAGTGTTAATAACTTTATCCGGATATGTTCCTTACACGAGAGAGTAAGTACTTTTAAATTCTAAAAAACGTTTTATTTTTTATATCCCCGAACGGTTAGTCAGAGGTATAGGTAACTACCTAATAAAAAAAAAAACATAGGAGAGATATTTTATATTGATTATGTTTTGCAGAGATGAACCAAAATGGGAGTTCGCTCATTTACCAATTCAAGTGAAGACGCTCGAACAGTTAGTAAGTATTATTGTAGCGTAATTATAATTCCAATTTTTACCTCTGATCTTGATCATTTTCGGCCGCCCTCAAAGGTGTGTTCCGCAGAAGTCTATTTTCGGGCCTATTAGGCTAGATCGATGTCTAATCATAACTCCTAATCGTATTTATAACACAACCATAAACATAAAAACCTTTCTTTCCAGCGAAAAGTATTTCCAGAATGGTCAAACGGCGAACCTCTTTTGGGCGTAAATCCGAACATGCCAAGCTGTGTGCCAGGGTTTGCAAGCCTCGAAGCTGAGCGTATCAGCTTGGGGGAGCGAGTGGCGGTCCTGGGCTATGCGCCCGTTGTACAGGAGTACCTTAAGAAGGGAAGCCCGCAGTGCCTCCGCGCAAAGTTATGGTCGCAAGTTTTAGGCTCCGATGTAAAGTGTCAGGTACTACCTATATAAAATAAGATTCAACTTCAATAAACCTGCCTTTTACACCTGAGGGCAAGCAGAAATCTCAGAATTCCAAGTACCTATGCGTATGATTTAATTTTAAGGTTAAAGTTAAAATTGTTACATTTTAATTTTCAGCAAACCGCATATTTCACTCACCTCAAGAAAAATGTTCTGGAAGTGGATTTAATGATAGACAAACTTATATTCAAAGACGTACAATTGACCGCTTCCAACGATGACCAGTATTTCGTATTTGAAGATTTATTGTATCAGGTAAAAGAGTTCCTAGTCCGTCAACAACGTACCATGATAATCCAGCTAGCAGCACCTAAAGCTTTTCAGACAATTTTTGGAACGTAGTTGTAACTGGCAGAAATTGTCACGCGAAAAAGCGATTATACTTGCGACTGTCTTTTTCTAATCCACATTCAATTCGGTCAAAATTAAAATCCAAGATGGCGGCAATAAATTTCACATTTTTCGTCATGACTCACGGGGTATCGTTTCCATAGTTTTCGAGGATGCTCAAGCCTATAGTGAGATCAAAATGTAAATCCAAGATGACGACTGAGAAAATTTTCAAATTTTTCGCCATCGGTATCGTTCACCCTCGAAAACCATGAGATTTTCGAGGATGTTAGAGTGACGTTAAAATGTAAATCCAAGATGGCGGCTTCTAAAATTTAAAATATTTTCATCATTGGGATCGTTTTCATAGTTTTCGAGGGTGCTAAAGTCGATAGTGCGGTCAAAATGTAAATCTAAGTTGGTGGTTGCGAAAATTTTGATTTTGGTTTAAATCATACGTGACAAGGAACTACGTTCCTGACGGGGGTCACCCGGCCGCACATGTTTTTTTTAAAATGATACTTGCTCCTTTAAAAAAAAAACTTTATTTTACTTTTACAGGTGATGTTATGTTTTTCTCGCGATATTGAAGTGATGCAACACCTAAAAGGCAGCATCGGCAACCCACCCACAGTCACAATCAAAGGCAAGCAGACTTCAGCAGATAGCCTCACTGTGTTTCCACCGAGCGGGATTATTCCCTTTCATGGTTTCTCCATGTATGGTAAGTTTTTGCTATCCTCATTGTAGGTACAATAGCAGTGAATACAATAGTAACAAACTGGAACTCCAAATAGTCCAAAAATGCCCATAAAAGAGAGGGTGTCACAAATGAACGAATCCTAGAGAGCTCGAAATAGCGGGGGTCTTTGGTTATAATGAAACGGGGGCTGCATTTTGTCGAAGACAGTAAGAAGGGGTTGGATAGGTCAAGGCCCACGATGGTTAATGTGATCCTATATTTAGTAGTATGTGTGCTGAATGAATGTCTAGTTATTAAGAGTCTGGTTAAATTATATGATGATAAGTAAAATCTATAATATCCAGAAATAACGCAGGGTGCTCGAAATAAATAATCGCAAAGACATTTCTTGAACCCTCAACTGTTTTGGATCTTGTCAGTGTTATTCAGAAAATAATATAGAAACGCAGAACTCAATTAAAACGTGGTTTGTGGTTGACTGTTGTGAGTTGTGACTAATAATAATTCACGCTAATGTTTATTTTCCAGCAACTCCGTTCTGCTATCTATACGACGACCCTGTTCAGTTGTACTACACGTTTCGCGCATTCTACGTACGATATTGGCATCGGTTGCACTACATATCGACACATTCACAGGTATTTTTACCTTATTCAGTATTTCATTAACGACATTTAGTATATCATGGGACACTTACGTAGGTAGTATTTACAAGGACATACAGGGGTCATTATACGTCATATTAATAAACACGCTGGTACCTACCTACTAGTTTATTGAACTTGATATATACTTTATTTATTTATATTATATTGTATAGTTTTTTCCCTATAGCACTTCAGTAAATAATAATATATTTGTATACATAATATTCACTGAAATGTGAACCGCATTTGTTTTGTGGTTACTGGCAAAGCAGAATAAGGTTTATCCCTTTACGAAGTAAATATGATATATCGCGCATTCGAAAGAGAACGCCACGAGTATAACGTAAGTCACAGGGACTGACAGGGAGGCCGCTCTACCTACAAAGTAGCATTTTTTCTTTAATTCCATATGTACCATATTTATGGCTGAGTACAATGATAGAGCCTAGTGATAGTTCCTACAGCGACCCACTTGGCTTCTTAGTCGGTTAAGAGATTTCCAGGTCTCCAGTTAGGCTATGGTAGTTGGTGGCCCGCTGGGAGCTTTTCTGCATTCTCAACATATTAAGCTGGAGGGGGATGTTGACTAGGCGGACATGCGAGATAGCTTGCAGAAAAAAATATATTATGGTATATTGCCATTTCACGCGGAAACAACGTAACACTAAAATATGAGCTTTTTATGTATAGTTGATTTTTATATTTTTTGTAATCATTTACTACGGTGATTTCAGCTGTAGACTAACGTGTTCCTCTCATTTTCAGGGTATAGTATCATTGTGCCTTTTATACGAGAGGCTTTTAGAAGCAAATGAACCTTTATTATGGGTACATTTTAGAAATATCAATATTAATCCGTAAGTATTTTAAATTATTTAAATTTTTGATACATGCAATTCGTTCGTACTTAATTTCCGTTTTCTATTTCAGAATTAGAGTGGTATTCAAATGGTTGATGCGCGCATTCAGTGGACATCTACCACCAGATCAATTACTTCTACTCTGGGATGCCATACTAGGCTACGATTGTTTAGAAATCCTACCATTATTAGCGTTGGCAATACTTAGCTTTAGAAAGGAGAATATATTCCAAGTGAATACTATACAGAATGTTGATGCTGTATTGGCCGATCTGTCAACCATATCTGTTATACCGTTGTTGCAATTAGCTTTAATGAAACCCTGATGCGATGTCTTGCGCATATGTATATGTGATAAAGGAAAAACCAAAGCTAGGAGTTTCCGAAAGTTAGATAGTATAGCTATTTGCGAGAATACATATGACAAATAAATCAAAATGGATGATAAATTATGATGATCATAAAAATATTTTCTATTCGTCTTTTACGCGAACTATGCGTATTGTTACGTGGGCCTCCCATGGGCTTCACATTAGTGAAAGGTACTCTCATTTTGGTCGAACCCTCTTAGTAGTAGTCATCCAGATAGTCGGTCTGCTCACTAAACCTACACTATAGTTTGACCAAGACCGCTGTACCACGCCTTAGAAATGCGCGGCGAGGTGGGGGGCAGCGCTGACGAATGAGCGTTGACGAACGACCGGCGTGACGCCATGAGCGTTGACGAACGAGCGGCGTGACGCCATGAGCGTTGACGAATGAGCGGCGTGACGCCATGAGCGTTGACGAATGAGCGGCGTGACGCCATGAGCGTTGACGAATGAGCGGCGTGACGCCATGAGCGTTGACGAATGAGCGGCGTGACGCCATGAGCGTTGACGAATGAACAGCCTGCACTGCCTCCCCGTCTCGCCGCGCACATATCTAAGGCACGGTACAGCTGTCTCGGTCAAACTATAGTATAGGGATCTTGGCGCTCGAATGACGCTGAACGGGGGCGGTATTGATAAACATTTGTGCAATTATTTTGTGAAACTTATTGAAAAAACAAGATGGTGGCGTTAGTTCCAATTATGGCCACGCACCAAAAGAACCTTGTAGCACTATAGCCTAATGTGCTATAGCTTGTCTACCCTGAAACGACGCGCCCCACTACCGCGTTACCGCGTGCGTAAAATGCAATAGTAACGAGGCGCGTCATTTCAGACTGGACAAGCTATACGTCATATGGATTTGACATTCCCTAGATAAAAAACGATGTATGTTTTTATAGTTAGTCAATAAAGTATTTGTACATACCAGATAATGGCCCAGATTCTATAGTTCACCAATTAAACTATTGCTAGCTCTTACTTCCTTTAAATTATGAAAATTAAATGTCAAATTAAACTTACATGTTATGTTTGACAGCTCTAAACCGTTAAGCCCTTTGTTCACACGTTTTTCTTGCCGTGAAAAACTACGGTTTATTCGCCGTGTGTAGGCACGGTCGACAGTGTTGTATGGATCACCACGGAAGCTTGTTGCCACAAAAGTTTATTCAACGGCGCGGTGTATACGCCGTAACGTATAGGAACCGTGCCGTGTACAAAGGGCCTTACCATCTCTTTCTACCTGATAGCAAAAAAGCGCAATAGTATTATTTCAGATTAGACGGTGAACAACAGAATCAGGGTCAACACTGACATGCATATTTTAGACAAATTCTAAAGCTCAAACAAAGAAAATATTTTTCTGTTGAAATTATTTTGATAGCAACATTATAGTCTAACGGTTTTTATATATTTCATACATTGGCTTCACCTTTAAATATGCGCAGGACATTACATAGTTGTTATAAACCATTGTTTTTTTAGTGATTTTATATTAGTCGTTTTACTTTTTAATTTTGTAGACGGTGACTTTTTTAAATTAAAAAAAGAAAGTACAAAGTGTTACCTCAGTAAATTTATTTTTTCTTACATACAACACACCAGTTACCCTCTTCATAGAAGCTGTCTTCGATTGTGAAATTGGCCTCGTGACATAATTCGTCTAGTTCATTCTCTTCGAAGACATGATAGTATCTTAGCAAAGTATTATCTGGGGAATTTGCTAGTTTATTTTCCGTAATTTTTCTTAACTTCCAAGGCACTAATAAGTCTTGATGTTTGAACTGCGTTCTGTTTTCATGTACTGGAAGGTTAACGCCCCCCACTGTCACCTGGGTTTCGGCTTGAGTCTCATTTTGCTGGTCTTGTTTACTTTTGCAGAGGTAATTTGATTTCGTTTGGTCTTTGGCCCAAACTGTGATGAGAGCGCGTCCACCTTTGCGCAGTAAACGGTGTATTGTTGAAATGGATTGTAATCTCCTTGCCTGCGGATATATAAAGTCGAACCTCAGACAGTGTCGTTTGGAATACAACAAAAAATGCACTATAACATTTCATAACCGCTTAACTGAGACGTCAGGAATGACGAAGCTGCGCGGTGCGGGCGGGTTGGGTGACGTGATGCGAGAGCTGTGATTCGTCAACTTGTGACAACTGTCACCCCTCCCGCACCGCGCAGCTATCTCAAGAAACGTCTCAGGTAAACGGTAGGCCTATAGTCTAACTCAGTGTCTATTATGTAATTACATAAAGATAACCATGCTCTAGGCCAGGGCTCCCCAAACTTATTTTTACTGTGACGCCCTTGGGAGTTTACCATTTTTTTCGACCCCCTCCCCCTTCTAGTCAACCAGTGTGTAGTTCTAGCCTAGTAACAAGTTACTTAACTCCAAATAACATATTTGCAACCTGTACTTGTTCTTTATTGCTGCAACTGCAGAAAAGCCTGTTTCGCACAAGTACGATGTCGCAAATGTTAATAGAACCCTCAATGCTGCAGTAATGATGGCACGATCTTCATGAGAAACCGAGCTCAAAAATTCAAGCTGTTGTCGTATTGGAGCGGCTGGAGTCACAGGACAATCGCCTCGCGACGCCCCAGGGCGTCGAAACGCACAGTTAGGGAAGCCCTGCTCTAGGCAATGCTATCGATACCTATCAAGTCTATGAAATTCCGCGTACTAATTTATTGTAGGTAACCTTGAATAATGCAAGCTTGGAGAAATGGAGACCTTTTGATTTTTGTTAGTGCTAGTGGGACAGTAAAGGTTGAATTAAAAAAATGCAAGCCCCTCTAAACTTGGTTATATCTAGTAGAGAACAGCCATTTTTTTTAAAATAAATTATAAAAAAATCTGCCTAGTCTTTTCCCAACTATGTTGGAGTCGGCTTCCAGTCTAACCGGATACAGCAGAATACTAGTATTTTACATGGAGCGACTGTCTAAACTGGTAATACGATACTTCTTGGTAAGACTGGTTGTCAGACATTCTGGCTTCTAACGACAAGTAACGACTATGAAAGACCTACGAATGACAGCCGGCACCAATGGCTTAACGCGCTTTCCGAAGCACGGATGAGTCTGCATGTAAAGATGGTCACCCATCCACGGACCAACCCCGGCAAGCATAGCTTAACCTGATGGATCGACCCGTGCGGTTGTCATTACTTAGCCACGAGCGCTATTTTTAAAATCCTATTTATCAATAACTTAGTCCAGATGTCTTTTGAAGTAATCGCCGACACTAAGGCAGGCCTATGCCTAGCATTGCAACAACAAAGACAAAATAACACATTCCTAACTCACCTTGCTACTGAAGTGGTGTATAACTGCGATACATATAACAATATCCGCGGTCGCATCTTTCAGCATAGCGTTCAATAGGTCTAACCGCACGCAATCTGCTCCACTGACACCACGTATGTGCTCCTTGCATTCTGATAACAAGCCTGAACTTCGCTCGCCTGCAATCTGTAAAACGAATATTTTTATTTTTTACTAGCTTCTGCCCGCTACTTCGTGTTTCTTGTTCCCCCGACCCATCACATCGCATCGCATTCCCTGCCCGCGTTACTTCGTTTTCGCTTAGCGTTCTTTCAGACTTTTATTTATTTTGCTCGGCTCCTAAGGGTCGTAGCGTGATGTTTAATAGCCTATAGCCTTCCTCAAGAACTGGCCTATCAAATGCAAAAATATTTTTTCTAATCAGACTGGCAGTTCCAGAGATTAGCGGCTTCAAACAAAAAAACAAACTCTTCTGCTTTATTATTAGTATAGATTTATTTATCGTCCTGCGACGATCCATAAATTGAAATTTGGGTAGGAGCAGGTGGATGACCTTGATAATAATATGAGCAGACTGTTTCCAGTATTGCCCAATATTATATGAACACATTGAACACTAGATGGATAGAGCAGTCTCATCCTGGAAGGGAGAGTGAGAGAGAAGTTATTGCATCTCTCATTTTTATGATATTCCCAAAGGTCCAATATTAGAACTTTCCAGTATTGCCCAATATTATATGAACACTAGATAGATAGGGTAGCCATCTTGGAAGGGAGTGTGAGAAAGAAATTAAAGCTTCTCTCATTTTTAAGATATTTTCAAAGGTCCAATATTAGAACTTTCCAGTATTGCCCAATATTATATGAACACTAGATAGATAGGGTAGCCATCTTGGAAGGGAGTGTGAGAAAGAAATTAAAGCTTCTCTCATTTTTAAGATATTTTCAAAGGTCCAATATTAGGGCCTTTGGAAATATCTTAAAAATGATCCACAATTGCATACTCGTGTGTTAATCCCTATTAACACACGAGAATGCAATTGTGGGTCATTACTAGCAGAGCATTATTTCGCACAGTGAGGGCACTGTGCTAAATAATGCTGAGTAAGTGGTAATATTTCAAATGCACCGGCTATGTAGGGTTATCACTTTAACACATATGGTACCCAGAATAGTACAGAAGGCGCACTCCGCATTTTAGGTATGAAGCAACAAGTACGCGGCGAGCTCGTCTTGTCGGGCCAATTCAGTGAGCGTAACCTTATCAAAAGATATAAGAGTTACACGATATAAAGAGAGGCAACTTCTAGGTGAATATAATTGTAGGCAATTAGCGCTGTGCGACCTGAATTGCACTTTATTGTGACGTGGTAAGAATCGCTTTTTATTTAAACCATCTGTATTAATCTGTGCCCTTACTTATGACTGACCTGCACAATATCGTCCCTCTTCAAGATATTCTTCCCATTTCCACATCCTAAGTCCATCACCACACTACCGGGGGTGACTCCCTGCATGAACTGCACCACCTTCGGCCATGGCTTGTGCCGAGTCGTGCTGAAGTGTCCTGCTATCTGTTCGTACACCTGAAAATCAAAAGATAAATCGAGGTTTAGCAATCATGTAATTAAAGCTCGGGCCACACTGAGGCGAATCCCGCGCGGGACGTGGGACGCGACTGCGCGCGTCGGTTGTTTGAATGATTAGGAAGTCACGCGACTATTCGCGCTAGTTTGGTTTGAAAACCTACATGCAAGTTAGTTGACTAGTTGATTTTGTCTCGTCCCGCACGGGTTTCGGCTAAGTTTGGCCAAAGTTTAAATTGGAAAAGCCTCAAAAATAACAAAGAAAAGAAACTCGTATCCAGGCAAAAATTCCACTCAGAACGTGTTCAAAAGTGTGCTGCTACACTACAGCTTTGAGGCGCAGGACATACACAAGTGGCGAGAGGCGCGGGCTGTGCGACGTTGTGGCGGGGGCGTTGCCGCTGCTTCATATTTCGCCCGCGCCCCGCCGCCTGAGTATGTCCCGCTCCTCATCGCTGCTATATGTTACTCAGTAATAATAACGCATTCTACTGGTTATTCAGTAAAATCATCAAAATATACCAGTTTTATCTAAGCATTGACATTGTTGAATATTTGAGTAGTATATGCGGCCTACCCCAAATGTCCTTTCTTTGTTATTTTTCGTCGAGTTGAGCTCCTTCAGTTCTGAGTTGAGCTCCACGATTACTGACAAATGCTTGCACTGACTGGACAGGTTTACTCAAATCTATGTGGTTCTTTTCTCAAAAGACTCTTTCAGACACAAATCTACATGGTCCTCATATGGCCGACCAAGATTATGTCTCGACTTTAAAAGAGACTGTGACCTCTGAGTCTAAATTAAAAAAATTAAATGTTGTTTTCAATTTCAAAGGGCAGGGCAAGTTTTTTTCGGCCTTTCTTCTTAGAGTAGTAATCTTCATAGGAAACGCGAGCTAATTTATAATATTTTTTTAATATGACGTGTAAAAGTGATTCCAATATCCTATTTAGGTACAGAATAAACAATTTCATTTCATTTCGTTTCTGGTGAAAGAATTTATAAAATCGGTCCAGGAGTTTTTGAGTTTATTCACTACATACAAAACTACAAATCTTTTCCCTTTAAAATATTAGTGTAGATGACTATGAGCGCATAAAAAGTGCGCAAACCGTACCATAGTAATTGTTTGCACTATTTTGATCAATGTGTTTACAATACGCGCCACGAAAGATGAGACTAGAAAGCACCTCCCGCGCTCATTCCATCGCCCCGATGACGCCCCGGCGCAGTATACCACTAAAGAGACCTATAAATCATCTACTGCGCAAGTCAAACCACGTGGTGTATTAAGTCTCATCTTTAGTGGCATGTATTGTACATTGCATACTAAGAAAGTGTGTATTTAAAGGTTACAAACCTGATGCACATGCAATTCTTCTAAGTTCGAAGCTAGTTTATCTTCCAAGTTATCAGCTGATACTTTCTCTGCACTATCACAAAGCGTTTTGTACCTACACTCACAGGGACCACTTCTAGTCCAACGGAATGTAAGAGAAATGCGCGTGTTTCTTTGTACAGTGTCGCTGGTAATCACTTTGATGTTGTGTAAGTTTTCTACACGATTTTCAATGACTGGATCCCATGTTCGAGGTTGTATGCCGTGCTGCCAGTCATATCTGAAGACAGAGAATTAAAATAAACTAAATGTTTTAATAAATGATCAAGAAACTTTATTTTGAACACGTCCTTACTAAAAGCGATCGTCGCGCGGGTATAATACGCGCCACGAAAGATGAGACTTGACGATACCGCGCCTCTCGCGCTCTTTTCGCCGCCCCGATGACGCACGGTTCCTTCTAGCCCTCCTCCCTCATACCGTTAAAGAGACCAAATCATCTACTGCGCAAGTCAAACCACGTGATGTGTCAAGTCTCATCTTTAGTGGCACGTAGGCAAGTCAAACCACGTGGTGTGTCAAGTCTCATCTTTAGTGGCACGTAGACAAGTCAAACCACGTGGTGTGTCAAGTCTCATCTTTAGTGGCACGTAGACAAGTCAAACCACGTGGTGTGTCAAATCTCATCTTGAATGGCACGTTATTGTACGCAATCGACGCGATCGTTTGTATGTATTATGATGTACAAACGCGACTTGATTTATCGCGTGAGTAGGTATGTCATATTCATACAAAAGAGTGCGACTATTGCTTGTGGTAAAGACGCGGCCTGACATTTTTCAATTACTATGGCTACGAAAAATTACTGAGTACTGGGATATTGGATAGGAAATAATTAGAATGCAGATCAAATGAATGATGGTTATCAAATAGTGCAGGAAGGACTGCTTGCAATGCTTGTGGGAGGCTTATGTCCAGTGGGGGACGTCTTTCAGCTGAATAACGATCGAACGCAGAACGTCACGTGATATTGCTGAGCTTTAAGAAGTAGGCAGAATGACGCGCGTCAATTCACGAACTTCTGATTTTCGGCTTGGACGAAGCTTCGGGTGGCTTATGGCCGAAAACGAAAATATGACCGAATCATGATTTTTTGTCCGTAGATTGCCGAAAATAAAGCTTCGGTTGGTCACTACCCAATGATGAAAAAGATACAAAAAGCACCAGGCCCATTACAAAATCTGAATATTATTTTCAGAAGAGAAGCCAGCACAATTGAACTAATGCTAACTATTCACCTGGCCTCATCTTGCATAACAAGTAGAGATCTTGCCTGAACTAAGGTTGGCACATATTTTCCGCTGTGATGCTTCCAGTCCATTACTACGTCAGAGCCCAGTGAAAGGGATAGAATTGTGTCTCCAAATGGACTGTGCTTGTCCACATGTGATGGTATACCTGGGGATATAGATCATTATTAGTTTCCTGAATAGAGCATTAGAACAAATGGATTGATATATTAAATTAAATTTAAAGAAGCCTATTTGGCAGTTCTTGGTAAATGGCTTAACCGTTCAAGGCCTGATAAACAACTAATTAACGTGCTAATTGACGTGCTTGAGGGTCACCCAGGGCTTTACCGGTTAATTGGATTTATAAGTCAGCCAGTGTCTTTACTTTAAGATCTTCTTGTATATGATACATGCAGTGTTTTCATAAAATTATTATATTGAAATTACTCAAAATAACTTAAAAATATAAATAATTTATGTTTTGGCATAAATGCAACATAGAGAAGGATGTAGTCATCTATAGGGGAGGATTCTGCTCTACTTATTAGCATAAATAATTATGTATCAATTTGCTGATACCTTGTCCAGGACAGTATTTATTCACAGTCAGCTGATCTGGAACACCAACATCGAAACCCTGTTCTTTCAACTTCTTCCACAATACGTCACAATCTTCAGGTATTTTCTCTTTTAAAGGATTATCTAGGTCTACGTCATTGCTACCATATCTAAACTCATAGCCAAAATGCCTCACTAGACGGTTTTTTAAATTATTTGATTCTGGATTCCAATCAAACAGTTTTATAAATTGTTTCTCTTCTTCTAGGCTGATAAAATCGTTGAGTAATAATAGGCCTTTAGGGTTTTCATTTGGGCATATAACTTCTGTGTTGGGAACTGGAAAAATAATAAAATAAACAATAAAATTAACAATCTTACAGACGAGTCTAATATTATAAACCAACATCATCTTTATACATAAAATCACGCCTTTTTCCCATTATTTATTTAAGAAGGAAGAAGAATAAAATATGCTTACTTAAATATTATTGTCATATTTACCTTTTTCAACAAAGTTCATATAAAGTGGTGTTCCATTTTCATCAGCTTTAGCTTTACCATTGCAGACATTATAAAACAATTGAGCATTATCAGTCGTGTCAAATACCAGAAAGGAGTGTGACTCTCCTTTTTCTGCAATAAACTTGGGTAGAGGTATACTTAATCCATGCTCTTTTGCTAGACCAAATACAGCTTCTTTTTCTAATCCAGTAGCTTGACCAGCGTTACATAGGACTATATTCTGGAAAAGAGTGTTATATTAGTACTAAAGCTAGAAAATAATTAAAGGATAGGTACTAATAAGTTGAATCATGTGCCATACCGGTCCAGGCACTTCAGTGCATGTTATTCCCTTGGAACTTTTCAACCTAGCAGCAAATCTTTTTCTCTTACGTTCAGTTTTCTTTTCTTCATCCATTGTTTAAGAAAATTATAACTTATTATGTGAATAAAAACGAAATAAAATTATTTTCCTGGTCTTTATTTCGCAACAGGCTGTTTTGTCATCACACAGTTGACACTTGACAGTACCAGACAGTATTTGATTTGACATTGTCACATTTTTGACAGGCGACGGAATCATTACGCATGGAATTAGTAAGTATTTTTTCTGGTTTACACCGGTATTTAGTTGCATCCGGTTAAGCTAGGGTTTCCTAGAAAAGCGGTGGCCGCACTTAACGGCAGCAGTGATGAAAATTATGACAGTGGCTAATATTTAAATCGTTAGATTCGCTTTACCGCGTCAAAAGATAGTCGCGTTTCTATTTCGTTTTGACACCTCTGATACACAATATTACGCAGCACTGACGACACTTTTTTGTCATGGAAACGCTATTTAACGTGTGAGCTCACTCTTCTTAGTACCTATGGACACTTTTTAATCAAGGTTTCAGTGACGTCATTCGCCCGTAAATTGCGGGCGCTACGTGAGCGGTCACCGCCTTTCTAGGAAACCGTAGCTTTAGAGAACGTTGTTGACTCCGTAAAGCAAACCCCGCCACCCAAAGATCTAAAGTAATAGAAACGATAAGAAACCTTTATGGAGTAGAATAGACGTTTTTAATTAAAATAAATACGGCATTTTAGATTTTATCCCCTAAAATACGGCAAACCACACTGTGATATACGGCAACTCAGATTTTTACGATAACAGCACTGATTCGTGACTCAATCATCAGTCAGTGTCATTGTCCAAGTGTCACTACTGTCAGGTCAATGGATGTTGATTGAGGACTCTCTAATTAATACGGAGCGATATTTGAAAACAATACAAGCCTATTGCTTGAATCTTGTCACTTGATCACTTCAACATAGCTTTACGAAAATGGGGATCCAAAGAACGGTAATTATTTATTATTGTAACATAATTAGACACCTAATGTATTCGTCTTTACATCGGTTAACCTATTTTGTTACAGGAAAACCGTAAAAGGAATAAAAAGCACATAATCTGCATGGCCTCGGACTTCTTTTATCCTAATACGGGCGGGGTAGAAGAACATATCTACAATTTATCACAGTGTTTAATAAAGCGAGGCCACAAAGTAGTTATAATCACACATTCTTACGGTCAACGGGTAGGAATACGGTATTTAACGTGTGGACTCAAGGTTTATTACTTGCCTGTTAAAGTATTTTACGCCCAATGTGTACTTCCAACAATGGTATGCAATATAGCTCTGATAAGATACATATTGATTCGGGAGAGAGTTGAAATTGTCCATGGACATTCTGCATTCAGTGTTCTATGCCATGAAGTGTCAATTATAGGTAAATTAATGGGGTTAAAAACAGTTTTTACAGATCACAGCTTATTTGGGTTTGCTGACACATCAGCTGTTCTGACAAACAAATATCTTCAGCTGTGTTTATGTGAGTGTGACCATTGTATTTGTGTATCACACACTGGAAAAGAAAATACTGTGCTCAGAGCAAAAGTAAAAGCACATAAAGTTTCAGTCATTCCTAATGCTGTTGATGCTTACAGTTTTACTCCAGACCCAAGTAAAAGAGAGCCCAATGTGATAACTATAGTAATTGTATCACGTCTGGTGTACAGAAAAGGTGTTGACCTAATGGCTGCAGTAATAGCTGACATGTGCCCCAGATATCCAAATATAAGATTTATAGTTGGCGGCGATGGTCCTAAAATGTGGCTCTTACAGGAAGTAAGAGAACAGAAGGGCTTCCAACATTGTGTGACCCTCTTAGGAAGTCTTAAACATTCTGAAGTAAGGAATGTGTTAGTAAAAGGGGATATATTTCTGAATACATCTCTTACAGAAGCTTACTGCATGGCAATAGTGGAGGCTGCTTCTTGTGGGTTGAAAGTGGTCTCAACTAAAGTTGGTGGTATCCCTGAAGTATTGCCCGAGAGTATGATTTACTTGACAGAACCAAATGTTAGTAGTCTAGTGGAGGGAATTGAAAAAGCCATGGAAGATATAGACAAAGGCAATATGCTATGCCCCTTCGAATGCAATATGAGAATAAGGAAAATGTACAATTGGATGGACGTAACAAAGAGGACAGAAATAGTATACAATAAGATATCTATGAATAAAGAAAGGTCTCTGGGATTACAATTACGAAACTACCTCACATGTGGTGTATGGCCATTCCTATTGGTCATAAGTTTAATGTATTTGTTATTGAAATTGACTGAAAAAATATATAAAAAGAAGCATATTGATATTGCAAAGGATTTTAAGTTATAGTATCAAGTTATAGTTTTAATTTGTGAATTAATAAGTATTTTCACACTAAGAATAAGTAGCAAAATTGTTATGGGAAGTCACAAATAGGGTAGGGTTAATTAATTATTTGGAGTGTGTGTAATAGTTCAAAATTGGGGTTTATAAAAATTAAGATTTGAAACATTTACCAAAGAATTGAACAATCATTTATTTTGGAATGATATTTATTAACATTATGACAAAAAATAAAAACGCAATGGCTTAACTAGTTCCTAATAATTAATAATAGTTTGCCATTATGATTTATAACATCATACAATACAATACAAAATGAATAAATAACACTTCTACTATGGTTGTTATTACATTCCAGTATTATTAAACAGCAGTGGAATAACTTTATATTAATATATTTTTCCTAAATTATTATAATTAAGTGTGATTTTAATATACCGAGACTGACGATTAGGTACAATTTTTTGTAGTTATGTATCTTACATCTTCACTGATAATTCAAGCTCTGTGAACAAAAGAAATATCATTATATTAATGTATTATTTTAACCATAATATTATTATAATTTTTATCAAATATATTTATTTAATAATGTTTAATTGGTAGTAGTTTTTTTATCTTTTATGTTTAGTAGGAAGTAGGATGACATCTAGTCAGTTCATGGACCACCATAAATACAGCTTTAATTTTATGAATTGGTTAATTATTATTAAATAAATTACACAACATACAATTTACATAGTTTGACCTAGGAATAGGACCTGGATTTTATAACGCTACAGCAGTGCTTCCCACAAGAGTGATGGTTAGAAACTTACACTTTAGTAGTGCGTGGTGGGTGCTTAGGTCGTACTCCAGACTGTTTCAACTGCAGTACAATGGACCTAAGACGAGCGACGTCCCGGCCGCGCCTCGGTCCGAAGTCGCAGAGCTCCGCAACGCGCTCCCATTCGTTACCGTCTTCCACGGTACCCTCCGAACCGCGTGCTAAAGCTTTCTCGGCATTCCTATTATCAAACATACATTACTTAATTTAAGAATCCATATTGTGCCTTATATCCCGTCTGTGAAGGGCCTATAATGTAATGCGAATGTATTATGCAATTTGAACTAATGTTATATTTTATTAGATTATGAAATTGTGTTGGAATTTTTAATGGAATGTTTGCAAAAAAAGTTTTATTGGTCTTGACTGTGGATGAGTGTACAACGATGCTGAAGTGTAGATGATTCCCTTATTTACACAAAAATATAAAAAATAAACTGAAACAAGTTATTATTACAAAATTATCTCCCTGTCGTACCAGCACCTATCCCCGACAATATGAAATGCCCAACAGATTATTGGACATATTAAATGAAAATAATTAAGACACTATCACCTAGAACCCACCAAAAAACCAGATTAGTTCCTGTTTTAGTTTATACTTCAGGTATACTTACTTAGCAGACTCCCTGATTGCATTGAAAAGAAAAGAGTCCAATTAGGTTTTTAATTATTCATGTAAATATATTAAAATAATCTTATTTAAACAAAATACTAGACAAAGAAAAACAATTGCAGTAATTGTGTGAATCATTTTCGTCGATATCTGTAAATGTTCAAGCATTGTCTTATCAGCAAAGAATACCTAATTGCAGTTAACTAAGTACTAACTGTTAAGTAAATATTTTTTTATTTGCTTTTTGTTATTCTTTTATTTAACTTACCGATTCAAGTTTTAGTTTAAGAAATAGAGTTATTGAGTAGCTTGAGGATAATGACAAAAAACATTTTTGTCCCTCGGATAGATTATAAAAAAATATAGGACACGTATTTTTTTAAATTATTTTACATAATCAAAAGATTACGGCGATACGTGTGACGGTAAGTGGGCCATGACGTCACGAGTATGTATATTTTATACTTACTTGTGACGTAGCGAGCCCCCACTTCCCAACTTTAGTGCGTTTGATCGAAGTAATTTTTTATTAATATGATAAAGGAAAAAATACGTGTTACATATTTTATTATTATCTGACTGAGAGACTAAATAGTTTTTTTTTAATCCAGGCATCATCCTTTCCCATTATTAAAAATAGGAAATATAACAAATGACAACCCAAATAGTTTATTATTTCCTCTAAATTAACAGGCAATGATATCATTTATCCCATAAAAAAGCAATATCCAATTAAGTATGGCAATGACAATTTTTTATGAGACATAATATTGAATAGCTCTAAAGTATGCAGTGAAAAACTGTTAATCTATATTGTAGCGGTTTCATAAAAATCAGCCCATAATGTTCCCATGTTTCCCACAAACAGTTAAAACCCGCACAGGGCTTGCATGGTAAGCCCTTGCATTGTAACTGTTTATTATCCCTGTTTAATCTCCTTTCGCAATTCCTTAAGAAATAAGCAGTACCTTTATACTCTAAATTATAATTATGACTTATCTCTATGTATTTTACTGTGTATACATAAATAATAAATAATCCTAATGTAACTGGTTACTAGGCACAAACTAAGCAAATAAAACTTGATAATTATATACCTGTTAGCTGCCTTAGTTTTAGCAATTTGTTCTTCATGAGTTTTGTACCAGTCCTCCAGCTCTTTTTTGGCTATTTTCAGCATCTCCTCTTTCTTATTTTCTTCCTCAGCATCTGAATTCAAGATATAAATTAAATATTTATTGCTATTTAACAAGCAAGACATCACAAGGCTGAAACTAGATCAACCGAACCGACTGATTATGGCTAACAAACCAGATAGCAAATGAAGAGGATTTTTTCTCTTTTATAATTAACTAGCTTCCGCCAGTGGCTTCACTCGCGTGATATCTTTCTAAATTATAGCATATCTTACTCAGTGATAATATAGCATTCTACTGCTGAAAGAATTCTTAAATTGGTACACTATTTTTTGAGTTTAGTCAGTACAAACAAACATTAAAAAAATCAATCTTTTTTCTTTATAATATTAATTAGTTTAGAAAAAGTTGACAATTTAATGGCAGAACAGTCTGCATAGGTTGTAGTTACATAATGCTCATTATTATTTTGTCCTACTTATTCATGCCTCTCTCATTTTTTCTAGCCCTAGTGGTAATAGAACTTCTATAAAGCTTACAACACAAATTCATATTATAATTTGTAATTAAAAAATACAATAGTATTACTGCCTTGGATTTTATAAAAGGTGGTCATGTGGTGACAGTTGTGTTGTACCTACAATCATGCAAATATGAGTAATATACTATCTGAGAAAAAGGATCTATTATTATTAACCTTTCTCCTCCAATCTCTGTTTCTGTTCCTCACGCCAAGCTTTGATCTTCTCAGGTTCTTCTCTCTCTTGTCTGAACACAGAAGTCTGGATAGGCTCGTCATCTAAAAGACCGTTTGAGTCGAAGGCTGATGCACTAGGCACTTCTGTAGAGGAACATAGATGTTTATTTGAGAATTTTTTTGGTACAGGAATGGTTATTATATGTTATCGCGTAACTGATAGAATATTGGTCACTTTTGTTAATTACCGAACCTTACAGAGATAGGGTAGATTTATTTAGTCGGTATTTGGATAAAGACTACCCGATACGCGTCAATTTTTGTCAGAACCCCAAGTTTAGGTTGTTCAGGATATTGATTTTTATCATTCCCCCATAGGTGACGAACTACAATACAGTATGATATATTATCGAAAGCAAATATGTTACTTACCCACAAAATCATCTACTAGGCCGTTTGAGGAAGATATAATGGGGGGCGGAGCGCTGGTTTCCAACTCATCTTCGAGCCCTGCTAACTGGTTCTGTTCGCGAGCAAGGAACTCCGCTGCTGGGTCTACTTCGGGTTGGACAAAGTTATCACCGAAATCATCCATTATTTAAAGTTTAAAGGACACTGAAGAAAATAACAAATCAAGAAACGGGAGCTTCAATCTAATTAGAAGGCACAGACAATACAAAGCAAGTGAAACGGAAATTCATTGACACGATGACAATTCACAGTAGTAAATACAATACGTTTTGATATTTATAAAGATTAAAATAAAGTCTAAAATCAACAGTTACAAAATTCTTCTTGGTGATTCACACATTTTATACGATGGCAACCAAGTTGTAAACTTTTATTGTCTTTGCACAAATGATTAAACAAACGTCAAGCCTAGCAAGTGTCAAAGAAACAGTAAAAGTGTCAAAAATATAACCTCACATTTTTAACATCAGAATCATATTTTTTGTAAAATATTAACAACAAAAACATTACATAAAATGAGTTTGTGCATAAGATCTAAGTATTTCCGGCCGAACCTTATAGGTTCTTTGTTACGCTTTTCAACCACACAGGCGGAAGTCGAGCAGATCGAGCCAGTAGTGGCAGATGAAGATACTCTGGCGAAAGAGGCTGCGATAGAAGCAAAAAGGAATATTTCTAGGTTGTCGCCGGCACATCAGAATCTTGTCAACGGGCAGAGGCCTTATGAGGAGCCGAAATGTTTGGCCCATCTGACTGTTAAATACAATAGAAAGATGTACGGGAAATACGGCGTTGCGAGTGGTGTTAATCCAAGTAATTACTTCCTTCTAAACTTTTTAGTCTATCAATCTCTGGTATAGCTGAGAAAGTATTGTTATACTTCCCACTACTACAGTTAGGTGTAGTTACTTCTAAGTTCTAATACTGGCAGCATATATCTCGACATTCAACATAACAAACCTTTGCAATCAAGCCTCTTCTCTTTTCAGGTATATGCTTCCCATCAAGGAAAGACATACAGGATAGAGTGGAGTATGAATCTGTAGCATACCCATTTACTATCAAACAGATGATTGAGACTGTAGAAAATAGGAGAAAAGAACAACAACAAAAAATTGAGCAAAGGGACAAAGATATTGCTGCCAAGTATGTCAAATTGGCGCAATGGAAAAAAGAACTTGTTGATAAGATTGCCAAAAAGACTTCTGAAGCAAATGCAGCTAAGGTTTGTTGAATTATTTTGAAATTAAATATTTTCTAGTAAACTTTGTTAAGCTGGTTTAAGCTATCTCATTATTTCGGAGATTTGTATAATTTTGCTGCAAGTCAAATAACATAATTTAAGAGATTTTTTAGTGCTCTTACTGTGGGCTGAATTCTAAAAAAAACTTTAGATGAATATTCTATTTTCAAACAAAATATTTTTTCGTAGATAAGTTAACAGTTAAATATTAATATTTACAAGTATATAAAAACGGAGTGAGTGACTGAGATGCTGCCAGTCTTTTGGGCACTTTTCCTGTTGATAATTTTAGATGCAACAATGCGGACCAATTTTTTGATACCCTATGAATCCTTCCTTTCTTTTTTACATAAATACATGTTCATCATTCAAGTAAAACTTAAGTGCTATGCATTTGTTGGTGTAGTAATTCCCATTTTTAGTTGAACTTTAAACATTCAAAGTTATTTTTACATTGATGTATTTCACAATTAATAAATGTCTTTGCTCACAATTAAGAATTATGTTTTCATCTTTACAGGAAAAGAAAGAGAGACTTGTAGAGGAAGTAAGGAGACACTTTGGTTTCAAGCTAGATCCTCGTGATGAGAGGTTCCAAGAGATGCTGGCCAAGCGGGAGAAGGAACAGAAGAAATTAGAGAAACAAGCCAGGAAAGAGGCGAAAGAGAAGGTCATGATTGCCAAGCTGCAGCAAAAGAATGTAGAAATAAGCGACACCAAGAAGTGAATAGGTTAGATACGTGTAGTGTAATTTAGTATAATAAACTGTTATTGTAATTTAAAATGTCTTTTCTATTAGTTTCTAAGATAATTAGTGTAAAAAAATGCATGAAGTAGATTAGATTAGTATTCTTCAGATTCTGCCTAGTGCCTGGTAACTTTAGTCTAGCTTGCATGCATGATTTTCAACTGATGAACTGATCACTGCATGCAATGCATCGTGCGGATTTGTGTGCGAGTGCGTGTGTGACCTGATACGCGCGCTACCCGAATCCCATCGTTTCGTACGGTTCCTGTCATGCATGTCACACGCACGAGGTAGGTGGTGGCATAGTTTGCGGGTGCATCACACTAAGTTCACACATACGGGTGTGGCTCGCACGCGGGCGCAAAACCCCGCGTGATAGACACATGGCAAAATATGTGAGGTGGCCAGAATGTTCATTGAGTTGAGCTCCTTATCGTCGCCGTGCAATGAAAACCTCGTGATTGCAATAAACGTTATTTTACAGGGAAGATACCTAATAACTGTCTGAAGAATAGCCGTCATTGACGTTCTCTGATGTTCTCGTTATCAACGATAGAAGGTATTAGAAGCATCTTACATCTCACTGTCTGTATTTTATTCTATGCATGCATTACGAGGTTTTCAACACAACAAATAAATAAAAAGAAAAGCAATTAATTTTCCTTTACGAGGTTTTCACTGCACGGCGACGTTATGTGCTGAGTTGAGCTCCACGATTACTGACAAATGCTTGCACTGACTGGACACGTCCACTCAAATCTGTGTGGTTCTTTTCTCAAAAGACCATTTCAGACACTAATCTACATGGTCCTCATATGGCCTGACCAAGATTATGTCTGGACTTTAAAAGAGACTGTGACCTCCGAGTTTGTTTCGGCCTTTCTTCTCAGAGTAGTCAGATAGGAAACGCCGAACTCATCTAGCAAATTTTAATATTTTTTAATAAGACGTGTAAAAGTGATTCCAACATCCTATTTACAGAATAAACAATTTCATTTCATTTCAATGTTTGCATTGTTGATCAGTCAACATAGATACTTGAAAAATTTATCAAAATTTCTAATGGGAAAAAGGCTACATAGGCTAACTTTAAAAAAAAAATCCATACTCATCTTTGTGAAGATATGAGACAGCATGGTAAAATAATATACTTCGCCAGGTATAGCATTCCGAGACAGTAGTCACGTGGGTGACACAAGTCTACGTCATCACATCTGTGTTACCAGAAATTTGTAATATTATCTCCCCAACCACCTTTATTACCTGTGTGTGCACCTTTGTCACGTTGGTTTGTGTTTATATTAAATTGTTTCGTTTGATTAGACAAACGAAACGACAAGTTAACTGCATTGTATATTATTTTTAACAGAATGGTGACTGAAAATCTTCCCTTAATTCGTGTTTTGTTGCAATAAAATGGCAACTGGATAGTGACGTAAGCATGTGTCACTCCCGGAATGCCAGACCTTGTTTTATTAGACTATGTGAGACAGTAAAACCCAAAAATAAACCAAACAATTTTTAATCGTACATAAAAAATGATATTAAATATATTTGTAAAAAAACGTCCATCATGAGCTGTCCTCGGATGAGGACGAACAGAGTGCCTCCAGAGGGTTGACTAGGACCGGTGCCGGGTGTATAGATCGCTGCGTTATCTTTGGCGAACATATTAGCGTGTCCGAGTCGCTTACCACGCTACTGCAGGGGCTACTCTGCCCGTGTATGCTCTGTAATCAAATAAATACTTGGAATATGAAGTGGTGAAGGGGGGCGTTTTGGGGGATTGTCTTATGCAATTTTGAAAAGCGTTCGAAAAGTGCTGATTCTCAGCCTAGTTTAAATAAATGACTTTTTTTTTTTTCATTTTGAATAGCACTTCCCATGCTGGTAACTGCATATATTTGATAGGTCGAACAGATCTCCAATCTGTTTTCCAATATCACCACGATGAATACAGATGGTTCACAAATACACAGTATAGTGTAGTGTATAAAGTGCATTTCTGTCGATCCATTCTGTAAACATCTCACCGTGAAGAGTGAGGTGAAGTGAGCATGAAGTGAGCTGTCAATAGTGTCAATTCCTAGCTTCAGCTGCAATGACAGCTCACATCAAGCTCACTCCACCCAAGTTTTCACGGTGAGATGTTTGCAGAATAGCACGGCAGGTCGCACAAGCTCTATTATCATTTTACCTACAGTTATATTCACCAAGAAGTTGCCTCTCTTTTTATCGCGTGACTATATAATTATTCTGATTACGTTACGCCCACTGAAATCGACAAGTCGAGACCGCGAAGTAAGTACCTACTTGTGGCTTCATACCTAACATGCGGAGTGAACCATTTGTATTCATCACTCAAAATTACCTAACACCACCTTGAATAGCATAACACGGTGGTAACGCGTCATAATGATGACGATTCTGATGCTCAAACTTTTTCAAATTGTACAGACGCCAGCAGGTCAAGCTACCCGAAACTGTCAAATTTTCCCAATCAACCTTGAACCTTATACAATAGGAATAAAGTTCAAAATCTATTGAAGAAATCTGACAGATTGTAGTAGCTTGATGTGCTGGCGTCTGTACAATCGAACTTGGAATTTGAAATAAGATTAGACATTTAAACAAACCTTTTTTACAGTCCGTTCAACGATTCTGACTTCTATACCATAGGCATAAGGATGGCATTAAAAGCAAAAAACTGGTTACAGTAGCAACTGTTTACTGCAGCTGCCATTTGTCATGCCACCAATGCAATAGAAGTCAAAATCGGCTGAACGGACTGTAAAAAATCTTTTGTTAAATGTCTAATCTTATTTCAAATGGAGTATAGATAGAAGGTTGGACTTACTTTTTTATTAGGCTTCAATTGTGTAGAAATTATTTTATCCTCTAATGTATTCAATTCCTCGCGTTGTGTGTTCCTCGTGTCGCCCATTTGTCTTTCAATCATCTCCAGTTTCTAGAAATAATAAGAGCCCACAAATAAATGAACTGCTGGGAACACCATATTAACTCTGCATTGTCGTCCTCATTTGGAGATATTTAGTATCTACATAATTCACTATTTGTATAATGTGCTCGGATTTGTCGCAACCGTGTTCTTTCAAGGCTTCACTGAAGACTACTGCAGCAAAATTAGTTAAATGTTTGATGGAAGTTGTAAGTATTCAAACCTCTTACCATTTCCACTGCGTTCACTCGCTGCGAGTTGCCCAAGAGATGGGCGGACTTAGTTGTCTTGTTGACCTTCATTTTATCCATAAATTGGTGCGAGCTCTGCGGTCTCTTTGACGCTATGTTGACTCTTAGCTCTTCACTGTATGTTTCTTCCACTTCCGCGATGTCCTCGATTGTCTGCTGCTCTGGTACATTCTCTTTCAATGTTTCGTGAATACATTGTCTGGGGATTATAATATTATGAAGATGAAATCTTAGTGCTATATTGGGCTGGCCATCTCGGTCCAGAACTTATTTTTGGGTTTCAATTTCCAAATTGGCCTTATTCTTGAGTCTCAATACCAATCCGGCGTTCCAAATGGAAATACATTACATCTATCGGATAAACATGTGCCTTACTTTTTGGCTGGCGTGTAAGTAGTACCTAAATGAACTTACTTTATAACCCCTTATCCCTCAAGAAGAAGTGCACACACTTTTTCAAGCCAGATAATTGAAATAAATGTTGATTTCGAGAACAAAACTAACCCGTTAGGCGCTAACCCGTAGCACTGGTTATTCTTTATGAACGCGTATATATCTTTGAAGGCCTGCTGTATATAAGACAGCGTGTTCTGGTCAATAGGCACAGAACTCGTCGAACCAGAACTGCTTGATAAGTCACCTGACCTCGAACTTGCTTCGAAGGAGTGTTCTGAACCTGGATATTACGAAAAATAAACATTTATAGGAGTTGCGATAATTACAACATGATTATAACTTGTGGCGAGGGTTTAGGCAGTTCCACATGTAGATTTAATTAAATGTCAAAACAGAAAAGCCACTGTCGTTTTTTCCTTTACAAAATATTGTCTGACATTTATGTGTCCATGTGCATTCTTATCATCATAAATACGTAGGTTGCTGGTTCCACCATTCTACCCTTTTAAAATAAATAACGTTGGATCGGATAACTCAACCAAAAGTACCTTTAGAATGTTCAAACACATCGAAAGACTTGGTCAGTTCATGCTATCGTAATTTACCTGAAGACGCTCCACAGTTGCCCCACAGTCGTATCTGCTGCTGTTTCAACTGTTTCATCTGGTCTACCAACTGTTGGTTCAGCTCTTCAAGTTGATGCCTGTGCGAGATCTCTTCTTGGAGCTGTTCCTCTAATACCTCTGCGTAGTCTCTGGAAATGAGAAGTTCATGTAAGGCTCACCAATGGGCAATTGGATTTTCCATTAGATGTTCCGTCTGTTTGGTGTTGTTCCGCCAGTTAATGGCAATAGCCCCAGTCTAAACTCATTGTGGTGGCATCTACATCGCCACATGCGACTTACGCATCAAAGACCTGACGTCACACATCCTGACGTCACACAAATCCTGCATCGCGCTATTAGAGTTTACCACGCGATGGACATATATACAAGCTTCAACCTCTGGGCAGTTGCCAGCCAGACACGACACCCGTCTGGTTGGAGGATCCTCCCTTTTCTATGGTGGATGAGTGAACTTTACACCCTGTTCCTCTTACCTCTAAAACATAACTTGCTTTTCCCTCGGGAAATACAGGTGTGATTTAATGTTATTCGCCGAGTTTCAGCCATTTACCAAACAAAGATGGCAGATTTCGCTTAATCCCTGCATAGGAAATTTAGTACTTACTTTTCTTTCTTCGCTGTACTAGCCTTGCTAACATATTTCGTGGGCGTTGTTCTTCCATTAATAACTTTTAATCCAACTCTAAAATTAAATATAAAAAAAAAAACGGTAAATAACGACTGGATGTAAAAATTGCTAAAAGAGTCGATAACGCAATAATTTTATTTACTAACTTGAATGGAATTGATTTAAACAATCTTTCACTCGAAGACCCACTGAGGCTAGCAAGCCATGAAAACTGAAACAAAGATGTTAAATGTTTGTACAGTGACCAAAATGATCATGTGGGTTGTGACAAAAAAGTAATAGTTTATTTTGTATGCTACTATCCACGACATAACGTTTTCTTATAAATACAGCCATGCTATTCTGTAAACATCTCATCGTGAAAACTTGGGTGAAGTGAGCTGTCAATAGTGTCCTTGTGGAATGACAGCTCACTCCACGCTCACTTCACGTTTCACTTCAAGTTTTCACGGTGAGATGGTTACAGAATAGCACTGCTGTTCTTGTATAAAACTTCATCTAACGTCTGCTTATTTGCATCTGATCCGAGAAATCCTTACAGAGTTTTCCAACAGAAGCGATTAGCCCAGTCTTTTTCTCTCGTATCGGAACGAACTATAGATAATTAAAATAGCTCAAACCGTGGGATATTAATATACTGGCCAGTCAGCAATGTGGCAGCAGGGCTGAAATACCTACAGGATGCGGCCGCCCGGTGAACGTTTAAGGGTTGACAGATGTCGAAGCTATTTAATTCCACCCCGCTAAGTCCAATGGTGCTAGTACTAATAATGAATACCTTTCCTTCGGTGCCTCTTTCGTTATCCCTGAGCGCAGAGCGCACTTTGGACAGCGACTCTAAGCCCACATCATTGTTCCTTAAATCTAATACTACGAGAGTCTTGTTGGTCGTCAACATTTCTATAATCACGGCCGCCGAGTTTTCTGATATACCACAGTTCTGAATATCCAGTGCTGAAACAGAGAGTCCGTAGAGAAATATAAAGCAACATTCGAGGATAATATAATTGCCTTTCGTTTGCCTCACTCATTGTGAGGAAGAGCCGTAACAAAGCACAGCACTGACCTTTTATCCACAAATCATCAGCGAGCACTTCCAGGAGCTTCCCGACTCCTGCGTCCCCTAACTGGGGGTTGGCACAAACTGTGATTCTACGTAGACCTTCCATCGAGTCTAGCTCGGGCAGTCGATACCGTAGTGTGTGCGTCCAGTTCTCGCTGTATCTGTGGATCTTCTGAAACTGGCATAGAAAAGAAAATATATTGGATTTGGTGGAGTTTAGAAAATATCAAAGACATTTTGGGTGCTTCTTTTCGCCCGGGCATTTCCTAGTTTACCCAGTATGATAACTTTTGTAGGTTAGCCCCTGAAGTGGATTGCGATTGATCGAAGGATAAAGCCTTTAGCAATAAGCATCTAGTTATACGCGCTGTACCTGTGGATTGCCCTGATAGGCCTGCGTATGGAGTTTTAAAAAGACTGCGGTCACAAAAACGTCAGAACAACATACCTTAACTAATTCAGCGATGTATTCGGCGCCTAGAGGCGTGAGCTCGCAACCGGATAGGTCCAGAGTCAGGATGTTCGGTAGACACTTGATCGACTTGCAGATAGCCAGGCAGCCCGCGTCGCCGATCAGACATCGTTGCAAGTGTATGTGTTGCAGAGAATTATTCGCTAATAGAGCCTAAAATACAAGGAAATCTAGGAAGGGTTGGAAAAATAATAAAAAAGGGGGCACCAAAATTAAAGTTGCCCGTTCGTACAGCGTTTCTATTTTATTTACAGTAGTTTTAAGCTTTGCATTCATTTGAATACTTCTGGCGTTTGCTGTCTGATACAGAAAGGCGTCAAAATATATGCTTTATTTACTTGGCCCCTCCCAGCAGATTTAGATCGGTATTTTGGTAAAGTAGGTACAAGTGTTCTTATGGTCTTACCTCAGACAAAGGATTTAAATACGGTATCCTCAACGGAAGCCCCTCAAGCAATAAGGTCGTCAACAATGTGGTATTAGAGAGTAGTTGCGATGTCGCCTCCACTAAATTACTTAGCATAAAGTTTGTCAGTATCACAGATCGCTTGTTGACCGTTTTTGCTAGTCTCTCGCAGTCTATGTGTTCCAATACTGTCGTTAGAAGTCAAATAAAAAAATGGGATTAGTTTGCACATAATTAACGATATCAAGAGCCCAGAGTTTGGCAAACTTGCAAAAAATTAACCTTCCCATATGGTTTCTGATATCTATTGGTCTTTAGCCTAGAATTATTTCTAGGCTAAAGTCCAATAGATATCAGAAACCTTATCTATCAAACATCTGTAATGTTGACTGGTCCTTGTTATTATAATTTTGATTTGTTCTATTCGTTCGAGTAGAGTTCAAAACGTGATGATTTTATGACGAACAAAGTCCAGTTGCTGTACAAAGATTATTCTAGCAGCATATCTATGATTAATGCCTATAAATAGGATAAGATAGGTTATCGACTCGTTAACCTTTCGATACTATGTGATTTATTCGGGTTGGTACCGCTTCTTGGTCAAAGGTACGATCTTCAAGGTGGGTTAGGGGCATTATGGATTTGTATTTCCCACTAAGCCTCTATTAAATTATTAAGTACTGTACTAGATTGGCGGATTACGTAAGCTGAATAATTTGAATAAGAACATAATTTAGAAAATATTATTAGCATATTTTCTTATAAATCAAATAATAATTCACAGTTTCCGTCAATAAAGTAACTAAATCCTTACGAAATTACCAGATTGTAATCTGAGTTGTATCAACATTACCCGTTTTGACTTGCTGTCGACACTTTATAGAAACTGAATGCAAGCTCAAATCACAGCTGAGTGCGTTTAAAATAGGCGGCCAATCCGCATATTTGATCCTATCCACACAGAAATCCACCACCTTCCCGTTGCTAGAAGGTATGACATTGGTCAAAGGCGTAAGGTTCTGTAACTTGCAGCACTTCAAATAACATTGATGAAATATTCGGCTACTTTTCGGGTCAGTATCTTTGCCGACCATATTCAATACACAAGTAAAAAAAACATTCAAATCACAAATTTACCGTGCAATACTGCGCGGTTTCTTGCTAGTAATATCGTTAAAATTTATCTGCTATGAAATATGTTTTTTATGAATAATTGCTCAAAAATATAATAAGATACAGTTTGAAATTAGAACATACGTAACATTGACATGAGTTTTTTTTTTTCATGTTTTATAAGACTGCTGCGACTCTAATGTCATAGATAATTTAATTTGTGTGACGGCGGAGTATGTATTACCGAATCCGCTCATTTATGGGTCCAGTCATCGATAGTGTTCACAACCGTGGCTCCACTAAGTGCCCAATTTTGATTTCTAGTGTGATTCCAGGTATATAGTTTTCTGCCACGGACCAGGAGTTAGAATCTGGTACCCAGATAGTACACCCATTTTCTATCACAAGGACCTTAATCGAATTTGATCTAATGATGATTTAAATAATTATAATCTTAAAGAACATAATATAGTATGTTGCTACTCCTTGGTTGTGGTAATTTTTTTTGATGACTTTCTATAAGTATTTGAATGTTGTTCTTTAAAATATTTTTTAGGGTTTGATTTGTGTTTCCAATATTTAAGTTATAATTTTCCCACTTAGTTCCTTTTATCACACTGAGCTTTAGTTTTTAACCCCCGACTCAAAAAGAGGGGTGTTATAAGTTTGACCGCTTTGTGTGTCTGTCTGTGGCACCGTAGCTCATAAACGGGTGAACCGATTTGAATGCGGTCTTTTTATTTGAAAGCAGGTTTTCTAGCGATTGTTTGATCAAAATCGGTTCAGCCGTTTGAATATTATCAGCTCTTTTCTAGTTGATGAATGGATGTGAGCGTCTTCCACTGGTCTGATCGATTTGATATTTGGTATTCTGTTACTTCAATGAATTAGAAGAACATAGTAACCTCAACTCGACCTTACCAACTTACAGCACAGGTATCGTGTTTGGGCTCATTGGAATGGTCACAATGAATAGTTAGGTTATAGATAGGTGATGAACAGGGTCTGGTGATGGAGTAGGAAAGAATGTTAGGGGTTTTTTAAATTTTAATATAATTTCACTCGTGTTTCATTCCACCAACCAAGTAATATATAAAGGCGATATTTTCATATAGGCGATGAAAATGGACTATATATAATATAGTCCATTTTCATCGCTTTGAAAGTACCTACTATAACATTTCAATGAAGAACAATTAATAGCAGACAATTTTTTTTGTTGAAAATAATAAAATTAAACAAACGAAAACGTAAATTTTATATCTTTTATTAAAAAATATTTGTGACAGTCGTTTACAGAATCTTCCACTGACAACACAATCACCGAGGACCAAATATCAGATTTTAATAATTTAGAAAATTAATACTATACAATCAAATCGGTAATTCAAATTAAATTTTAGACTTCCACAGGGTGTCGTAAAAATAACGAAAACTGGCATGTAACACCTCTTATGCCGACTGCTTGCGGAAATCAATACCAATCAGATATTCAATCAAAGGTGAGACCACATAGAAACGTCTAACCAAACTATTTACACATTATAATCTAATTACTAGACGATAACATGTATGTATAATAACAATCAATACTTATAAAACCTCTTTTTACATATCAGGGTTGAAAGTAACCTTAAGGGATCTCGCGCACTAGACGGCCACAACTTCGGCCTGTCGTGGCCGTCCAGTAGTATTGTATGGTGTGCGGCTAGTTGACCGTTGCGACCAAGTGCGCGATTCGTATCTGTTTCTATAGTTTATCTGGTCGCGGTCGTGGTCGTGGCGGTCTAGTGTACGAGATCCCTTACTTATCTTTCAGCTGCTTATTAGCTGCGTTTTAATTTTATAGGCAAAATATTTAATTAATACATTTCTATTATTTATTACTGTATACAGATATACATAAATCCCTGATATGACATTGTAAGAGATGAATAATAGGGGTAACACATGGTAACATTGTTAAGGCACTTTTAATATTTAAACTATACTTATCAACGAAAAGAGTCTTAACAAGACAAAGGTCTTTAACCACTACTAGCTTCCGCCAGCGGTTTCGCCCGCGTGATATCTTTATAAATTATAGCCTATGTTACTCAGTGATATTATAGCATTCTACTGGTGAAATAATTTTTAAAATCGGTCCAGTCGTTTTTGAATTTATTAATTACAAAGAAAAATACAAAAATGTTTTCTTAGATAACGTATCCTTTAAGAAGCTTAAGTTATCTCATCACCTGCATAGGTTTAAAGAGAGCGACAACATATTGTTTAGTGACTAAAGACCCTATAGTTCATTCTGTAGTTATCGGCTAATAACAATTGATATTTAAATTATTAAACTAATTCTTACAAGAAGATAATAACTTTCAATAATAATGATATCACATTAGAGTTACATACGATGTGATGAATTGAAAATTATAGTAGGAGTTAGACTAAGGGATCTCGCCCACTGGACGGCCACGACTCCGGCCACTCGAGTGGCCGTCTAGTCGTATTGTATGGTCTGCGGCTAGTTGATCGTTGCGACCAAGTGCGCGATTCGTATCGGTTTCTAGTTTATCTAGTCGCGGTCGTGGTCGTGGCGAGCTAGTGCACGAGATCCCTTGTCGAAAATCAGATTGGCACCGACGAAAATAAAACAATAAAATAAAAGACAGGAAAAAGTAATTTAGTATTTTACTCAGATTTTATGAAAGACTATTGGGGCATCGTTTAACTCACTTAATTGGTGATAGATGGCGTTAGCTTAACTTAGGGTGGGTGTAAATTATTTTCTCAGTTCACCACATCTAATATTGTAAAATAAATTAAACTAAAATAATTGCACTGTCACCGATGATGCGAAAATATTATTAGTGGTCATACAATTCTGTATAGTACATATTTACAATAATAAAAAATAAATCAGAACGCGTCCTAATTGTACTGGGAATAAAATATATTTCGTAATATATAAAATTTATATAATACATCCAAACTGTAATGGGTGGCAGTCAAAGCCCAGCTGAAGTTTCCGAAGAGAGTTGTATTTCTATCCTTGAGTCGTATTTTTAAAAGCCGCAGAGTCTTAAAGGCCTCATACTAAACATCAAACCAATTGAAATGCTTGGTCTTCTTTCAGGCCAGGTTATATAGAGTAGGTACAACTCTTTGGGAAAACTCAAGCTAAGTTCAATTTAAGCGGATTGTATACTTTTATAATTTGAAAAAATACATCCTATTAAAACAAATTAAAGAGCTTTGTATGACCACTTAAGATAATATTCCTGTAATATTTATAGCCTTTTTGACATAATACCTAGAGTACAGTAAATACTTATTAAATATGTACATATTTTTGTTACTTTTTCATATTTTTTTGCATTGTAACGAGATCAGTACTGTATTCAGTACTAGCCAGGATGACATACATTTTTAATAATATATGAATTATGCCTCAAACAAGACGAAAGATTTTTGACAAATGTATCTGTTTTCCAGTTCACAATGGGTTTACCATTGTGACGCAATTTTTAAATATGATATAAGATGAATAAATGGGAAAAAATATAACAATATTATAATAAGCAGGTTAGTCAGGTTAGTCAGGGAAGTCAGATTATTCAGGTTAGTATCTTGGGTCGCGAAGAAAGAGGAATGAATGATATAAAGGGTTTTTGCTGTCAATTTCCCATAATATAATGTATAACGACCAACACGAGTAGTATGACCCCCATAGAAACGAGTTTTGTCGACGGAAGAATAGTCAAAGTGACAGTTAAACAATCACAATCCGTCATTTTGTCTATTCTGCCGTTGACAAAACTCGTTTCGAACTCGAACTCGAATTTGCAGTTAGTCAGGCTAGTGATCCCTCACTAGCCTGACTAATTAGTCAGATTAGTCAGGTTAGTATCTTGGGTTAGTGAGGATAAAGGGATTATTGATAAAAAGCGTTTTTGCTGTCAATGTCCCATAATATAATGTATAACGACCAAAGACACATTGGCAATCATCTTACATCTTGGTTTATGCGCGATTTTTTATAATAACACCACTGGCTTTTTGCTGCTACAGTATGCAGAAACGTGATCATAGAGAACTCAGTTTAAAATTGTGCAGTCTCAACACGCATTTTGAACTGAAAAGGAGTTTACCTAGTTGGATTAAAAGGTTCAAATTTGTTATGGTTATTCAAGATCCGGCTAAAAACATTGCAATGTTAAGGCGGGTCGGCACCTGCGCACGCGCATGAACAGTGTGGTTCGCGTGCATCTTACGAACATAGTATGGACACCTTCACTTCACGGTTCGTGCGCGTGTGCTTCAATTGCGCAGATGTGGATCCTTGCACGCGAACCGTTGGCAACAAGCGCGCACGTAGAATGTGACGCGTCCATTAGCTATTCGGGGCGCCTAGCGTGCATGGTTCCTGCGCATCCGCTGTCGGTACACTGAACAAAATTGATAAGTGCACAAGCAGCTATGTAGATATTTTAGCTAAGATAGTTTTCCATGTGCTAGGTGCACGCCTGTTTAGTGTAGTCTATCAAAATCAGACAGATGGCAGATGACATGCATACTTAGTTATTTTGCCGTGTGTACATAATATCGGAAACACGCACCTCCGTGTGGATCTAATAACGTTTATATAATAAAGATAAACGGAGAGTTACATGTCCGATTATTATTTTATTATCGTGTTGTTACAAGAGAGAAAACATAGAATTATTTATTTGTATTTTTATGTATACCTAATTTAAAAGTAATCGGCGGAACTGTTGCGATGTCAAATATTATGATCACGTTTCTTTACAATGTCTAAGTTCTAAAGGTTTTTTTTAATGAATACACGGTAGATTAAATTAAAATAGTTGGCTAAGTATAACATTAATTGACTAACCTTTTGACCGCCAGACACCTTTGACTTCCTTCGATCTTTTATGGAGTTCTATTTTCACCCACATCTGACATGACATCGATTTGAATTTGCCTCCACGAAATGGAACGCCTACTTAGGACGCTTTCCGAATTAGAACATAAATCTCTCACAGTGCTGACATCAATCATTTGCGTTCCGATTTAGATATCAAGATTATGACAGTTGAGGGCTGTCAATAATTCGGAACGCTCGTAAACGCGCTCACAGTGTTCGTTCAACGTCAAAACTTGCATATCACATTTTTTTGTGTATATATCACAATTTTTTTCTTCTTTAGTTAAGTGGCGACGGTAGCCAGAAGCACAATGTTTAAATGCCAGGTTAGTTTAAAGTTATGATGCGACTCAAAACAAAACAGCACAACTGTCATTTTTGACAGCGCTCACCGTGATATTAATTTATGGCATGGTTGGCGTTTTCGCAAAATAGCGCACGTCATGACGTCATCTATGACGATTCACGGGACATCGTTATCGCGCTCACGCTAATTCGGTACGGCTGTTAGCACGCTCAAATCGATTACAGAGTAACTCGGAACGCAGCCTTATTTGGATACTTTCAAACAAATGCAACTCGTGTCCTGCGGAGGAGGGACTGGGGAGAGGGGAAATTGTTAGCAGAAGAGGTCTTTTAGTTATAATGATGTTGATGACGAAACAAATGCTAAGTATACGCATACGCTTGTGATACCGGTTACTCCCTGTAAGCTATAATGCATCAACCCTCATTGGGCCCGGAACACCACCTGAGCCACAATCCAGCGATTGTGGCCCACGCACAGGTCTCCTCTCTGCGGGATTCGCAGAGGAGGCCTGTGTCCTAACCTGGGAATGTTTTAGGCTAATTATTCTATAAAGCATCTGAAGGTCAAAAGGTTATCCAACTACAACCCTTATACTAAGCTAACTCAATATACGGCCCTCTCCGATCTGACTCAGGTTGATCTGCATCGCTGTCGGAACCTGACATTGATCTCCTTACATTCCATTCACTCTCAGGATCAGAGAATATATTCCTGTCGGCTAGAGCGTCGTCGTCCATTGCTTCCATGTCCAGGTCGTCTGTAGAAGAGATAAAAACGTTACAGGACTTCATAAGTCAAATCATTTATTGTAGACACTTTTGAAAGTAAAAAAAAAATGTATTTCAGGTCTACTAGGCTATAAAGATGGATCTACTGAGTGAAAGAGTCTAAGAAGGGTAAGAATGAAAGTGAACACTGTGATGGCGGTTGGCAGACGCGTATGGAAGAGTTGAGTGCTGCTGCGATGACAGTTCTATTATTTTACGACGTTCAAATCATACGAGACAACACCAAACAAATCTCAATGCGGAAAAGAGAAAACTGATAGTAAGCTTACCTTTAATGAGAGTTATCCCACAGTTAGATATCTGACTGTAAAGAGGGTATGTAATGATCATGTAATGATTCTGATTCTTCACGTGTTAGGCTAGAACAAGAACTGTGTTTTTCCGCGAATTAGAGATCGATCAATTCATGATCTAACTAGATCAATGGCGCAGCGAAATAGGGCAATCAAATATTTTATTAAAGTAATGAATTAAAAAGCAACTATGGCCATGCGATTCACACGCAATTATAGATAATAAGATTGGGCATATCAGTTAACAGTGGTGCTCAATCTCAAGTTAAAAATTAACATACATGCAGAAACTTACTCTTGGGAAGTGATGAAATCACGAATACTATGAGGATCTGAGGATGAAAGATGTTTGAAAAATGAATGGAATGATTATGATAAAGCTTGAATGATAAATAATGGTCCGTTTGAAAGTAAAAATGAATGTGTGGAGTATGATTTATAACGAATCCTATATATTCTTGGGTCTATCTGGGTGGGCTGTAGAAGTATAGAGTCGGCAATACTTACTGATCCTTTTCGACTCTTCCTTGTTTACGTCACGTCAATGTGTCACTTTCTTGTCATATATCTACGTGTTACACTACTGTTAGTACTGACCGTTGTCGGCAATGAGCTCGGCGCTCCAGTCGTTGTCGAACTCGAGCTGCTTGTTCACGTCACGCTCCATGGGCGATTGTGCTGCGGTAGTGTGTCACTGTCACGTCGTATATCTACGTGTTACACTACTATTAGTACTGACCGTGGTCGGCAATGAGCTCGGCGTTCCAGTCATCGAGCTCGAGCTGCTTTTTTACGTCACGCTCCATGGGCAACAGTACCGCGTCAGTGTGCTACTGTCACGTCGTATATCTATGTCTTACACTAATATTAGTACTGACCGTTGTCAGCAATGAGCTCGGCGCTCCAGTCGTTGTCGAACTGGAGCTGTTCGTTCACGTCACGCTCTATGGACGACTGTGCCGCGACAGTGTGCCACTGTCACGTCGTATATCAACGTGTTACACTAAAATTAGTACTGACCGTTGTCGGCAATGAGCTCGGCGCTCCAGTCGTTGTCGAACTCGAGCTGCTTGTTCACGTCACGTTCCATGGGTGACTGTACCGCATCAGTGTCAGCGTCTGTCACGTCGTATATCTCTGTCATTTTCATCTGAAACAATAATAATATTGTTAAGAACATATTTTTAATAAAAGACGCGACTAAAGATTGATTTAGGAAAATGAATAAGACTGTTAAATAAATTCGTTTACATCTGAATTTGTAGGGTTCGTCTTTGGGAATTTATGTTCTACTCAGGAAACACGCAAATATAATCAAAAAAAAATAAACGCCATTTATTCTAACCATTGTATTAACTTAGGTACTACGTATGTCATTCTGAATTGATTGTCAAGTAACTGAAATCAATCAACAATAGAATGTGAACTAATTGAATTCCAATTGAGGACAATCTAGGACGTACAAACAATTCTTACGTACTTCACGATAAAACATTAATTTATTAGGTACTTATTATATTATGTATCATCAAGTACACTTCGTCCGCCCTGATATGGCACATCTACATCTAATTGCTTGTTTTCATCATTTATAAATATAACTATTGTAGGTATAACAGCTAGGGTTACCAGGTGAGAATGACAAAAACAGGACCAAGTTTGTAGTAGTAAAAATCTGTATTTAATTTTCAGTATGAATTTTGGGTTTGTACAGTACAGCCGACCTCGTAATTGCTTTACCAACCTAAGGTTGCAAGTCATTTCAGAATCATAAAACAACAAGGGTTATTTGATTATGTGACTGATAGACCGTTTCAACCTTAGTGACCTATTAGTATTAGTCGACTATACAAATGATGACACAACTTAAATGAAAATAGAGGAGCTCAAATTGGATGACACGAGCGCGGAACAAAGTCGTTTAAGTAAAGGAAACGCAGTAGAGCTTCATTTCTCGTTCTGCGAAAGCTTGACGTGTGGTCAATATCACAGCTTCGCAAATAAACAAAGACACCGCTATCGTATTTACGGCCAAGTGAACGATACCAACTATTACTCATGGATAGAGCGAAGTTCGAAATATTTGAACTACTTCGAACGCGATAATTTTCTGTAAACATTTTACTTATATTCCCTTAATAGTATTAAATAAAATTTGATCTGACTCCTTGTAATTTTATAATTAATATTATTTGTTGGCACATGAAATCTTTATTGATTGATTCCATAATCATAATTATCTGTTAAAAATAGATTTCAGTATTCATGTGACTAAATGAGTCATTACTTACACAAGTTAATTAATGAGTTGTGTGAACATGATTCTAGTAAATATTATTGTACTTAAGTAACAATATTTTATTTTTCTCGCGAATTCATCTGACATGTAATTTGTCTTCTTTCCAAGTTGACCCAATTATGGAGCATAAAAAATGTAGTTAAGAAGTTTTTATAATATTAATAAGTTATTCATATTTAGTCCTGGAGTGGAGGCCTAGTATCGCCAAGCGTAGTGTGGGAAGCCCGCCAGCTAGATGGATCGACGACTTTAAAAAGCAGACTTAGACAGCGAGGCTTAGTTTGGCTGAGGACAGAGTGTTGTGGCACAGTCTGGGAGAGGCCTATGACAGCAGTGGACTGCGATAAGCTGAGTTGATAGATTCATATTTCAGCGCTTACATGCAAACATGTAAAGCTTTTAGACATTATCATGCATTAATTATGTAAATCGATGTTATCATGTAGCATGAAACCTCAACAAAAAAAAAAATACTAAAAAAGTTTATTTCAAATTTAAAGAAATAGGCAACTTCGATAACGTCACCAATAAAAACATTTTTTTCTCGATTATGATAGTTGGCGATAACCCTTTGCGTGCGGTCTCCCTATGTCGTACGATGCTCGCGTCATTCAGTCGGGCCGCGCACGCTATTGGCCGACGATAGCGCGGGTCAAGTATACTAATTAGAATCACTCGGGATATTTGCTAGCGGAAAGATGGCAGCACTTTTTATCAAGGGAATAAGTGTAGGGAAGAATTTAATATGTTTAATGAAATTAGATATGTTTGGCAATATTTCCTAACAACACTACTAACACTACAGTATGGATTTACTGTGGTCTGGTAATAAAGGTTGATTATTATTCTATTTCCCTATGGTATAATCAGAATCTACTTCCAACGTTCCTTCTTTCAAGATGCCGTCGTAATTTAGGCTAATACAGATAACCCATCTTAGAATGCCCGAATCACAGACCATTTCTGAGGAGATAATGCCGACGAAATACGAGACCAGATGGCCAATTCTCGTACATAAAAAACGTTCACATTCAAGTCGCAATCTGTTAAACTTGTCAAAAATGTTGGTAAATAGTTTGTATTTTTGACAGATCGTGAATGAGATGCGAATGCGAACTTTCTTAAAAATTACGGGCATTGCCCCACAGATGACCAAATAGGTCAAATTATCCGCACCTCCTTGACCCTGTTCAATAGAGTACCAACCAATTTATTACCTTATTTTCGCCGTCGAGGTAATAGTAAGCGAGCAGTGCTTCATTATGTGACGTCACATTCAGAATGTGGTCGAACGTGTCCACATCATCGTGCGTTGTTCGCATGTCGCCGTATGTGATGCGGAACTCGCTTGCGCGCCTGGTGAAACAAAAGAAAACATTCATCAGAATAATTTGGAAGATGTACATATTTACTCGAGTGATCGAGACATAGGGACCAAAGAGGCTGGTAAATAAAATATGCAAAAACTACGGATCTTTACAGAAGAAGTAATTTTTTGCCAGCATGACGATAGATTGTCAACTGCAGTGATCATCTATTAATTTAATATCTAATACTATTAAACGAGCAATATTGTTCGTTTAATAGCATATATATATATATATATATTCGCAATCACGTTCAAAACAGGAATAATTACACCTATTACTATAGTCTATGAATAACACCTTAGAACAATGTCATGGCAGCATGGACTTAGTAAGTACCTACTATCACGGTAGCATGGAGTTATGGTATGTACTATTATGCCAGCATGGAACTAGTATGAACTTTACTATACTATTAAAGCATTCTCTACTTTCACCAGAGCAGAGCTCGGTCGCCCAGGTAATTATAAATTAAAGTAGCTTTTCGTGTCTGTCAGTGTGACCGCGTTGTTCTTCTCAACTACTCAATGGATTTTAATGCGGTTTTTACCATAATTTTTATATGTGTAATAATAATACAGTATTATTAAAGTAACATAATAAGAAATCTAGATGTTTTGAATAGTCGTAAAAGCCGTGCGAAGCAGGGGCGGGTCGCTAGTAGAATTTCATTCTGATAAAAACTACTATTACGGTACTAATTTTTCTGCGCGTGCGCAATATTTCGAAAACTTGACCAGCCATGAAAACATTTCAAAATACTGACGAAAGGAAGTTACATAAGACGTTGCGAACTTTTCAGGATGAAAGCAATTATCTTTCGAAAGCCAACGAGGTCGGTTACCAGCGTATAGTGAAAACGGCATCGCTTTTAATCTATCGATGTGGCGTGGTGTCAAATAACTGTATGTTATTTTATTTTTTATCTAAAGAGGTTATAGTTCATGCTGTGTTGTTGTTTGTTTGTTTTTTGTTGAGTTGTGTAAATTTCCCTATTTTTTACGGCTTCTCTTGTGAAATTGTACCGAGTGTATTCTTGGTATTGTACGGATGGGCAAAACCAATAGTGGATAATGCGAGGTTAGCTCATGTCAAGTGATATTAGAGGCTGAGTTTTGAGAATAAGACTTCTATTGTATATATATATACATGTTTCGGAACTAACGCACACCACCAAACACCCCAATTTCAATATGATATAAACATAATAAATACACTGAATTTTTACTGTTATGTAAAAAGATCGAAGATGATGATGATATCTCGAATCTCGGAGCTCGTGGCTAAGTAATAACCGCAGCACGGGTCGAACGATCAGGTTTTAAGCTACACTAGCCGCAGTTAGTCCGTGAATGGGGGACCATCTTTATACCGAGACCCCTCCGTGCCTCGGAAAGCACGTTAAGCCGTTGGTCCCGGTTGTCATTCGTGTATCTTTGACAGTCGTTACGGGTCGTCAGAATCCCGAAAGTCTGACAACCAGTCTTACCAAGGGTTATCGTATTACCCAGTTACTGGGCTGTTGAGGTCAGATAGGCAGTCGCTCCATGTAAGATACTGGTATTCAGCTGCATGCATCCGGTTAGAATGGAAGCCGACCCCATGATAGTTGGGAAAAGCCTAGGCAGATTAATTACAAATCTAAGCACGCACACAGTCGCACAAGCATAAGGGTCTAGCGTAGTATAGGTACCTACTTTGTCTATTTTAGTTTGTTTGTAATTGTGTGTATGTACGTTACGTAGTTTAAATTTATTTTAGGATAAAAAAATACCAATATTAAAATGACAAATCGATTCAGTAAACGATTCTCACAGAACTACTTTCATAATAAAAAAATCTGCATTAATTAGGTTACACATTGCATTATAATAGTTACAGATCAAATTTCGAAAACACAATTTGCATACGCGTAACTATTATAATTCTAGTCTGCTCAAATTCAGGACGAAATCCAATATGAGTAGTACAGCAACAACGAGGTCGATTTTGGAGAAAACTAAAACCGAATTTTTGTTTTTAGATAAAGCGACTGGTCTGTTCAGGAATCGTACCAAAATGGTTTGTATGGTGATTATTATTGTTGGAAAGGTTATTCCATTTGACATTCGCTCGCATTACCCTCAGAAACCATATCTAAATGCAACAAATCACATGGTTATCGTTCTAAATGTTTTCTTAAGTAGTCGATGGTTCACCGATAACTGATAACGTTGAAAGTTAATCCAACAGATTATATAGCTATACATTCACGTGAATCACGTCAAATATAACGTCATTTTACGGTTCTGAAGGTCATGTTGACCTTCAGAACCGTAAAATGACGTTATTATGACGTAATTAAACAAAGAAATGATTTCGATTAATGTGTTGTTGGTACTATCAACAATCGTGTTGCAATAACTTTTCATTCCGTATATATAAAATCTTAAAATGCTATTAATAATAATTATGATGAACAAATAGGTTTAATTAATTTCTGATCGTTTTTTAATGACTACTCCAGATAACTAACCTTCTTACTCCGGATATATCCGGAAAATTCTAAACTCATGGTCCCTAATCGCGGTTAGCACGTCATTGCTCTTGAAAAACAATAGAAAAACTACTCGCTCAACTTCAACACATTAGCCCCGATCCTTATGGATACCAATTGACCATTTAGATTCAGAACAATCAGAGACTCGTGTTGTTTATTTGCTTTTGTTCTCAGATCATCATAATGAGTTTAAAATTGTTTGGCAACAAGCTCGTTTTTACGCAACGAAAACTTATATAATGGAGGTATAGTTTTTGTGGGGGACAAAAACTTCACCTTTGATCATTGATCAAAGGTGAAGTTTCGTACAGTAAAGTCATCATTATAAACTTGGAGATTGTTTATAGTAGAATGAATAGATTTAAAAACGATTGTGCTGTGGTGAACTATGGTATTGAATCATTTGTCAACACTCCAAAAGTCGTTAAACTTATGCAAATTGTGTTTTCGACTTAGGTATGATCTGTAACCCTAATCACAGATAATATAATACTACGTCCTAATATTATTCATTAGGTATTGTTTTTCGCAAACACTTAGCGTCACAAGTTAGAATATTTCTACTTCGCATTATACTAGATTTCCACAACTATATATTTTTTTTTTGCATAAACCAATTACGTACTCATATTTTTAGTGTTCCGTACCTCAAAAGGAAAAACGGATCCCTTATAGAATCACTTCGTAGTCCGTCTATATGTCTGTCAGTCTGTCAAGACCCTTTTTCTCAGGAACGCGTGGAGGTTTAAATTAACATCAAATACGTAGGTTTACGGTCCCTTGGTGCTCTACATAATCAAGTTTCTAAGTCAACGCAATAAAAATATATAAGTAGGGTACTTCCCGTTGACCTAGAATCATAAAATTTGGCAAGAAACAAGGTCTCACAGCACAAGTAAAGGTAAAAGTCCGGAAATCGTTAATTTGTATTTTTTTTTTTCCGATTATATACTAACTTTTGTAGTTGGAGAATTTACCGTGACGTTTGTCGATGTATGAGAGAACATGTTTTTCAACATGACATGACACCTTCAGTACGTAAAACCTTATGTATTCAACCATATTGAACCGTCAATAACAAAAGTCACGTTTCTCTTCTATTAGTTTAATGCAAGAGGATTATTTATTAATACTTACTATTTAATATATAAAATAACAGAATTATTATTGCAGACCCCCCAAGGTTGGGGATTATACTATCTGATCTAATACTTGGAAATACCAGATTAGTGACATACATTATTTTGCTAAAAACTTGTTTAATTATTGGAAACTGCGCAATACCTTATCTAATGTAATAAATAATATTGCGCATATTTTTGTGATAGCAGATTATTTTTCTTCTTATATAATTTCTGATTCAAATCGGTCATCGATAGGTATTCAACTATTTGATTGAATCAAAGATATTATTCAAATAGTCGTTAGGCAAGTAACTTTTATAATTATTTAGTTTCTTCAATACTGTAAATTCAGATGTACATGGTGCAATTTAATTGCTTGCGTACTATAATTGAAGTAACAATAAAAGTCTAATAAGTTTAAAAAACTGTAACCTTACTGCGGAAAAATAAAAATGATCTATAAATTAGGAAACAAGAAAATATTTCAGACAGAAATTAAGACACAGGTACAAAAATTGCCCATTGCACCAAAATATTCATTAAAACAGCGCCATCTATTGGCTATTAGCAGGTAAACAGGAAATTAAATTCAAATAACAGTGCAAAGTGCCTTGAACGAAGCCATAACGCGATTTATTTCGACGACAACACCATTTATCGAGCTTTGAAGAAATCCATAATATAAATAGTTCGTTGTACTTGTTTTTCTTCTTAAGAGAGGCATTAAGGATCGTTACTATTTACTAAGAGTTGATTGACTGCGCGTTAGTATCGTTTTAATCATGCTTTTTATTGTATAATAGGTATACTTTTACAGCCAGTACGTAGCGCTGTCACATTTTGACTTAACAATTTAAACATATTTGTTTACTTAGACAGTATGATATACATATATTCATATTTGTAATGTGCTCGTCAAGACCTTTCTTTTGATACTAAACGTCATCATTATCTCTTTATTTATTTTTTGAGTTCGGAATTTTTCGTGTTCACCATAATCAATTTAGGGAGAACTTATATAGCCTATGTCACCCGGACCATTATTACGAATCTATTGATAACTCATTCATCAAAATCGGATTTAGGCGCTACGGTGGAACACACGTAAATACAAACATATCTACATACATACATAGACTGCTAAAATCATAACCCTTCCTTTTGGCTTTACTGTAGCCGGGTAAAAATCAAGAAAACATTTAAAAAAAACCACGCACAATGAAGGGTTCCGTGGTTGGGATGAATTTATCCCAAGAACAAAATTAACATTGTAGTTGAAAAACATGTTCTTCCATACGGAATGTATAGGAGATCATGTTTTTCAAACTGCAAATTTAAGTTGGTGGATTATTACTCGTTAACTTGTACAGCGTACTTAGCTGTGATAGTTTTCCTTTTAATTTCGTTATATATACTACTGCTGTGTTTTTTTTCACATATCCAACAACCATTAGCTGGCAGGGAGACACACACTTGACTCTAACAAAAAAATTCAGTTAAAAGCTTAATATTTCGCCACCGGATCCCTAAATGAACGAATCCAAAAATGGTTTCCACAAACTCACAATATTTTTGAACGACCTTTCTAACGATACCCCACAACATGGGGTACATGAGAAAAAAAAAACATCCCCACTTTACGAGAAGGGAGGTACACTAAAAAAAAAACATGATTTTGTTTTACCACTTTGTCGGCATGATTAATATGTATACATATGCCAAACTACAGCTTTCTAGTACTAACCGTCCCTGAGCTAAGACGCGGACAGACAGACGGACATGGCGAAACTATAAGGGTTCCTTGTTTACTACGGAACCCTAAAAATTTTTACTTTTTGCAAATGCAGGTTATTTAAATTATGTATGCAACTCGTTAACAACATACCTAGCTAACTAGCTATGCTGCTTAATTATTTTTTTCGTTTAATCCGATCTCCCCTATAATTTGGCTAGCCATGTGAAGATTTCTTTAAATCAAAATAGTTCAAATACCAACTTAAACACTATAGGTAAATAAGTTTTTGGAAAATATCGCGACAATAACCATCACTTGCTTCATAAGTTGGAAAAAAATTATATCTGCTCAATAACGTAAATAACGCAATGAACGTTGTTGAACTGTCAAAATGAAACAGATTAGTCTTAATCATTAACGAAAATGTGTTACGTAATTAGATAACTGGATGATAAACAAATTTCTATTCACGACAAAAAAAATACCGTGGGAAACCACAACCCGCAAGTCGCAACAGAATGAACCATCAATTATTAAATTATTATTTCACATTTTACACAAATATGTAAACAATTATTTAGTGTAACTACCTTATCAGTAGCGATACTACTGCGGTACTTGGTCGAACATCTACAAACTCGAGAAATGGGCCAGTTGGATAACAGTCTTTGTCAGTTTATCGACACAGTGTCAATCAAACAGCTGTGTTCCCTTTGTTAAGTCATTGTTTGATGAATTATTGGCTCATTAAGGGCTTGCCTTTCTACCTCGTTTCGGTAAACTCCTTTGAATTTTCTAGTGCAGTATTACCAGAAACTATACAGGGTGGCAGGGACATCGAAGCGAACACTTTTACCATGGATTCAGTACATGATTATGATCAAAACAACCTACGAAAAATTTCAACTCTGGGGGAGTTGAAATTTTTCGTAGGTTTTTAATCAACAAATCTGCTGTTTCATAAAAAAGTGCAATACATACGCTGTAAAAATGTATGGAACAGCAGATGTTTTTAAAATAACCGACGAACAATTTCAACATTTCACGTTCAGAATCACGTACTGAATTTATGGTACTTAACAGTTTTCGCGTCGATATCCACCCTGTATACGATTGTTTAACTAATTTTTGGGTCAAAGAGAACAGTTAAAGGTTACCTCAGCGTATAAATAAGAGCAGGCTTGCGTTCCACTGTTAGTGATGCACAGAATATATCTTCATTCCAATTTTAATCGATATAGTGCCAATAGTCTCGGACTAAAATGGTTGTGTGTCCGAACAGACAGACAGATAGACTTTTTGTTGATGGTTTTGCCATTTGGCTACGATTTCCCAGTTATCATTAAAAAATATGCGGCCAGCATGCCTGAGAGATATTTTTCTCGACGGCATGCGAAGCCAAATTAGAGGCCCATGGGCGGCTTTAAAACTCTGACACCAGGTTAGTCACTAACCACACTAATAATAAAGAAAGAATGAAAAGATGAAAAATACGTTTCTTGGAAATACAGACAAAAGCTCCGTTGTTCCAACTTAAAACATGTGCTTTGACGCTTTCTCTTTAGTTCTAAATATAATTGCCAAGATAATGTCCATAAATAAATTGAATGTTGTACTAAAGGTTATGTCAGTACATTACATTCCACACATCACAATGACATTAATGCCTACCAACTAGCAACTATGTGATTTGTTCTATAGATATCCTACTTTGCTATCAGATAAACACATTGATTGCTCAAAAACCTACGTACAATTTGATATTCTAATTAGCTTAATATGTTAGATAATAATTTAGAGGGCAGACAACAAAGGCCTACGTTTGGGGCTTGTTATATAAATCTTCTCCCCGGATTTTAAAAAGAGATCTACTTCCTTAATAAAAACCTTAAATTCACTGTCAGACAACGCATAGCCTAAAACGCTGGTTCTAGAAGTATGAAATTTTGCACGAGATTTCTTAACATAAGTAACGAAAGTGAGCCCTTAGAAGGATTTTTGGAAATCCATTTCCAAAGGGTTTAAATAGGGGATGAAATGTTTGTATGGAAGTCCGTAATTTTTGCCGAGGACACACACGGCGTGTAATATTATAAGTTGAGACCATCGTTCCTAGATTATAAACGAAATAACCCCATAACTGTCTAATCACATCTCGAAAAACAGACCAGGAGATTTAATTAACTTCTGGAGTGAGGTGGGCTGTTGGAATAACCACCAAACGGCCGCCATGGCCCACGCAGAATGGTCCACCTGACGGAATAAGTGCGGAAACCGAACCCTATAACATAAAATCCCTTATCTGTTAACGTTACATAACTGCAACTGTAATATTGATAAATTTAAATCAGTACACTAATAAAATTTTAATCTTCAAAAAGCACCCAAAGTCCATGCATTATTTGCAACGTTAAATCCGGTTTCGGAGGTAAGTACCAGATTATGTTTAATATAAATACACGACTAGTCAGACGATGTATCATCTTGGATAAGACAATGATAGCCTAGTGGTGTGACCATCAGACTGCCAAGTCATAGGTCTCGAGTTCGAACCAAAGGCACGCGTCTCTGACTTTTCGGATTCATGTGCGTATTGTAAAATTATCACTTGCTTAAAAAACGGTGAAGGAAAACATCGTGAGGAAACCGGCATGCCCAAGAGATCATCTAGACAGCATGTGAAGCCAAGTCAGAGGCCCATGGACGGCTTTAAAACTCTGACACCAGGTTAGTCACAAACTACACGAAAAGAAGAAGAAGAAAGACAATGCAAAGTTATCATGTCCCCAATTAAATATAATAAGCGATCAGCACCTGCTGCTTAACACGTTGTAACATCAAAAGTTCACTATAAACAACTATGGACAAAGATAGTGCAGCAGTTCAGTGAGAACAACAACAAACAAACAGAGATGATATAAATATTTACGTTCATATAACTACTACGCAGTACGAGTAAATTATACTATAATTTATTATATCATGTTACTTTAGTAAACTCGTTGCAATAAACATGATATACGTAATTGGAATGACAATACTTTATTGATCAGAAAATGAAGGCTTGGCAGTCAGTATTGAAAGCTATTATTATTTTTAGCTTGATCGACAAGGTTTTTGGAACAGACTTTAAGACCCTTTGGTACATGGCGCGGTTTCTTTATAGTACAGCGCGGCGGCAAAGACGCCGTAGAAAAAAAAAACGAGCCTTACAGTGGCCCCTACTGTGTGTAACATCTTGGGTGACTGTACCAACCTCTCGGAAGCCCTACGACTGCCTAAGACTTGGGTGAAGTCCAAAACAATTTGTTACAATTGCATACAACCTCAGAAATTATGAACGATCTGGACTTTAGTACATATTCCAACGACTTGGTTTGCAGTATGGCATTGAAAATAATTACCACAATTTAGTCGGAAACAGGAAGCGTCAGAAACATGCAGGCATGTCAGTTAATAACTGACATCGATGCAAGAATCTGGGGAGTCTCAAACATGATATTCAATATACATAATTAAATTGATTGCATTCCACAATGTGGACTTATGAGGTCGATTTTACAAAGACATGATCGTTTTGGACCCTGTCAGAGCAAAGTAGGAGAGAGGAAGAGGTTTATAATAACCCGAGGATCCCGGAGATTTTGGATTACTTACATCTTTCGATTCCAGAGAATAGTCGGTAATCTTCATTTGGAGGTTAGTAGACGATTTAGTTTTATACACTCTATTGTCAACAATTTGCCTATCACTTCTTAAAGCAATCATCATTCCAGTGTGAGAGAGAGATGGAGCTACACAGGACGAATAGCACTATCCTTATTTCACAACGGAAAGGTGATGGTTTTAACACGTCATAGTAAGGCCCCTGTACAAATTACGATTAGATCATTACAGAGTAGGTTATTATTATTATCAAAGAAGCCATTCAGACATAGGACTACTGTAGAAGTCGTGGATGTCGTGAGCGTGACATATCGTAGATACGGTATATATATTGGTTACGTCAAAATGGCGGACAATAAACCTAACATCATTATTGTTGAACATAAAGTCAAGTTTAACTCAGCTATCGAAGGTCGTAGAGATTAGATTACGGTTATAAAATGATACCATAGTTTTATTACATACGTACGGACACAATAACATGAGTAATTTAATTGTGTTTATCATAGGATTACAATAGGAAGGTTATTTTTGGTTGCAAGTTTTGAAATCCGTCATTGTCGGTGTCGAGTCAAAAATAAAAGGACACCTATGACCAGCTATAGCTAATTACGTAAAATATTTTCGTAGATGATGACGACTAATCTGTTTCATTTTGACAGTTCAACAACATTCATTGCGTTATTTACGTTGCAAAAAAAAATCTGAGATTTTTTTTTCGTACTTCTGTAGCAATGGATTAGCAATTTCAAAACGATTCAGATTCTGATTGATCGTGTATTACGGCAAAAGCTAGTCTAAACTAATATCATAAATAAAGTGAAAAGATTTGATTTTTTGTTCTCTGTTTGTAACGCTTTCACGCTACAACGGCTGAACGGATTTGGATGTTTGGCCCATAGATAGACCATGACCTGCGTTAGGACATAGGACACTTTTTACCCCGATATTCTCACGGGATCGAGACTTATGCGGGTGAAACCACGGGCGCAACTAGTATAAAATAAAGCCACAAACCTCCTATTCAGCTGTCTGCCTTCATTAGGCTCCATCTTGGTGTCCATGGTCAGTTTGTAGTAGATTTTGGCGGCGGCCTCTGACCGATCGTGAGTAGCGTACATGAACCCGTGAAGCTGCTGCAGCATGTTCAGGCTCAGCTTCCAAAGCGACTTGCTCATTATCGGAGTACATGTTACAAATCTGGGGGAGAAATTGAAGAGTTTTTAGTTAATTAACTTCGGATGTTATAACTTGGGAGAGATAATTTAGTTGGGCGCGGAATTTTGTTTTTAAAAATACATCACTTCGGTTTTAATTCTTACTGGCTAGCATACGAAACAATTGCTATTTAAATATTAATTAAGGGGTAGTATATAATTAAGTAAAATGTTGAGATTTTAGTTTTAGAATGGCTAGAAATGTAATGAAATGGAAATCTGCAGATTTTACTAAATTATATAATACCCTACGTTGAACGAATATTCAGAGCATTTTTTCGTATGTTAGCCAGTAAGGATTAAAACCGGAAGTACTAATGTGTTTTTTTTTTAAATTAATTTTTAGCGATTTTTTGAGATACTTCTCTTTGCTGTCAGACGTGGGGAAATTTTCAATGGGAGATGAGACTTCTCCTTTAAGGGGTGTGACACAGACCATCAAACAGAACAACTTTCTCCATGGGACCAACATCGTAATCGCGAAAAAATAATCAATCGACCCATACACTTGGGTCGAGTAGGTATGGGACAGTTGATATTTTTTTCGCGATTGTAGTTGTTCAGTCTGATGGTCTTTACCACACCCTAAAATTTGACCACACCTTTCTGCTACACCCTATAGATAGTTGCTGGGTAGATGAAGAAGTGTGGTTTACTTTAAAAATTCTCCCAAATAGCAGAAATACAAACAAGACATTAGGCACAACTACTGGGCACCCTGCATGATAGTTACTCTCTAAAACAATTTTGGGCACACTGGCATTCTATTCTAGGCTCTCATAACAACCACTGTTGGCTTGAATGGCATTCCAGTAAAATGATGTAAAAGTTTTTTATGAATGTATCCTCCACCTTGATGATCCATTCTCCATCCCTCCTAGGAGACTTCGAAAACTGATTCTTTTCGGACGAATAATTTACGTTTCGGAACGGTTCCACATTTTCGCGTAAGTGCAGACTGCGGATGCAGTGCCGAGTTTTCCCCGATCTGATACTGAACCAACATGTGTGAATACGCATTTTAATTTGCTATCTCTTTATCATCAGATTAAAACATTTGATAATAAACACAAGTGCCAAAACGTGACGTTCTTATTTATCAAATTAGGTGTTCATTTCGCCAATTATGCAATAGGTATCTGCAGGTGTGTTTGGGGTCATGAAGTAACAGCAACTCAATACCACTAGTTTTAAGATGTAACTAAAAGCATAGGTCATTTACTCACCACAGTTACTGTCAAGTTCAGAACGAATAATTAATTAAAGAACTGGCTACCGTTGTGATTTAAATACCTATGAATATTCCCCGATCTGATACTGACCAAACATGTGTGAATACGCATGTTAATTTGCTATCTCGATAACATCAGATTAAAAGATTTGATAATAAACACAAGTGCAAAACGTGACATTCTCATTTATCAAATTAGGTGTTAATTTCGCGAATTACGTAATAGGTATTTACAGGTGTGTTTGGGGTCATGAAGTAACAGCAACTTAAGACCACAAGACTCAAGATGAAACTAAAAGCAAGTTCACAACGAATAATTAATTAAAGAATTGGCTACCGTTGGGATTTAAAATACCTATCGTAATAGATCAGATTATGTAGGCCACTTAGAACCCAAAAATCTAGAATACCTTATATTCTAGACTCTTCTAATAGACAATAGCTACACAATAGTTTTAAAGTGACACGAAAATGTACAAGAATCAACTGATAGTGAAGTAAAAACATGTAAATATACGTAAAACAGGATGTTATTGTCGGTCAATAGAAGAATCTATTCGGTATTAGCTTTTACACAACAACAGGAAATAATTTACCAGCCGGACAAAACGTTTTATCAGTAACAATTTTTAGTACCTATTATAAGCTGATAAGTTTTGTTCGAGGTCAAAATGGTCGTTTACTTTCATACTTAAGTTGATTAGGACAAAAGCGACAAAGATCTTGATTTGTTTTATCTATTTTAATTACTTGGTAAAATCGTTTGAGACATCCTTCATAAAGGACAGGTATATATCTGTCCTTTATGAAGGATGTCTCGGTCAGCCAAGAACGTACTGGACTATTGTCCCTAAAAATGAAATCGGCTGCACCTCGCAGCATGAAAATAGTTATTGGGGATAGTTATTATTCAAAAACTTGAACAAACTTTGTAAAGCTTACAGCACACCAAACATCTACCAGGAAACTTGTGTGAACAAGAGTTCAAACAAACCTGGAAACATTTATCATAATCATGTTTAAACATGACATGTTTGCCTAATAACAAAACAGTCTTGGCTGCGTGGTTAAATCTCATAATGTCTCTTAGCGTCATATATGCGCAGGAGTCAACAAGCCTTCCAACGTCATTCGTATGTCGCCTTCAGAAAGTTCAATTTATTTTGACGAAAGCCTGATGCAAAAATAAGAAGATAATGATTTATTTTAATTGTTATTTAAATAAAAAGTTAGAACTCCTAACACTATCTCACAATATAATTCTCAACGCATTTCTTATCTAAGCCAAAGAAAGCAAGACAAATATTTAGTTTACAGAAATAGCTGTTATCATTGTAACTATTATTTGAGTAGGTAGAGAATTACGTATCACATAGTTTTAATGAAATCTTGTAGTTTCTGGTATTACATAAGAGCAAAATAAAACAGATCCCGGCAAAGACCGAGAAATTTGACTAGCACCAAACAGTAAAAAAAATATTGCAGAAATGAAAAATTGAAGAAAATACTAAAAGAAAACAGGATGAAACAAGTTTTTCCCTGAGGTGGAGTCGAAGTCGTTATGAAAGAGAAAATGAACAAGATGTGGCAAGATCATCTGGATAGAGCGTTTTGCAAAAGAAGGCTTTTCAAAGTCAAAGTCAAAGATTTATTTGCAGATAAATATGGTTACAAAAGTTCTTACAATGGTAGTATAATAGTAGCTTAACATATTTAATCATAACATAATGACGTGCAAATTTTTGGTATACAATTAGATTTATTTTAATTTAAACTGAAGGAATTCTTTCATAGTATAGAAGGAATTCTCAATTAACCAACTGCGTAAGGCCCTTCTGAAGCGGGCCATTGGATTCTTTGATTTGGTTAGAAATCTTGTTATAAATCTGAATACACATAGGATAGCAACTTCGCCCATATAGTTCAGTTTTAATTCTAGGAATAATTAATTTATTAGGATATCTAGTTATGAACTAACATTTATCTCCCAGTTTTTCAAACATCTCAGGGTGAGATTGGGTAAATTTTTAGGCTACTATGTGGCACCCGGTTCCGACTCATTGGAACCACAGCTGGTACTGTGAAGCATCGCAAGATACAAGACTCAGCCCACTATCGACCTCCGGTCTCCGGAGGGGAGTGATGTGGCGGCATCTACATCGCCACATGCGAACTACGCATCAAAGACCTGACGTCACACTACATCCTGACGTCACTCAAATCCTGCATCGCGCAATTAGAGTTTACCGCGTGGTGGACATATATACAAGCTCCCAACTTCAACCTCTGGGCAATTGCCCGCCAGACATGACACCCGTCTGGTTGGAGGATCCTCCCTTTTCTATGGGGGATGAGTGAACTTTACACCCTGTTCCTCATACCCGTAAAAAATTACATATTTCCTCAATATAAATACCTGCTAATGTAAGTATTCTAAGTTTCCTAAAAAGTGGTTTACAGGATGTAATCTGCGTTCGCAATTTATTTGCCGAACATGTAAACAAACACGAGTTTTCCACTTAGACAAACATCAACTTTATGCAAGTGTAAATAAAGTTGATTTGAGACCGACTAGTACTGTTGAAAAAGTCATAAAAAAGGAAGTTGTACCGCAAACTGAACCTTGTGTGTATGCATTACAGTTGTTTTTCCTAAAACTCGTGTTTGTTTACATGTTTGGCAAATGAATTGCGAACGCACATTAAGTAGGTCTACATTACAAATCGCACGTATACATCTCTTTTGTGCGATGAAAGTTCTTTCGAGATGCACCGAGTTTCCCCACACCAGTATACCATAACGCAGTATTGAACCAACATATGCATGATAAGCCTGTAATGTGGCTTGTCTACTTGTTAGGTTAGTTGTAACAAGAGCGCTAGGCTAAAATCTGGTGTTAAACAAATTGAATTGTTAGAAGACTTTTGAATTTCCACAATGAACAAGGGCTAGGGATAAATGCAAATGGTATAATTAACCTGCTGATGGCAAATCTGAATGGTAATGCGCAAAGATTCGCGAAGGTATCCAAGGAAAAAACCCGGAAAAGAAGATATAGTTTGTAATCAATTTGACGTCATAACGAAAACATTGAAGTTAATCGACCGGAGTTTATTACTCTTTGAACAAAAACAATTACAAAGTAACTACATGTTTTACATAACATACCTATCTAAATGTTTTGACAATTATATTTTGATACGTTCTTCTGCTTACATAATAAAAAGTTACAATGTGATAAATGAATTAGGTACCTAACAGGGATCTTAATATAAAACATCTAGAGAGGAAACAGTAAGAAATCGCACCAATTGACATTGACCCATTAAAATAAATCAGTTCAGCCCAAGATAGGGAAGACGCACTGCAGATAAGCTTTATATTATTGGAATATATGACAGTGGGACTGTTTGCGTAAAAAAATGTATGTGCGTCAGACATAGGACATAAGTCAAGTTAATTGTAGTGATGACGTTAACAAGATACGATGGTAACATTATCTAGAAGACACGCTTCATTAGGAAATATACCTAACGATTGTCCCGTGTGGTGATACAAACCGAACAGCGCATAGGAATTGTGGGATAATACTTTGGGGGTACAAAAATTCTCGCATAATACTGCGAAAGATATGACTTGGCGACTTGGCCATCTGGACAGATATGCACAAAAATGCGATAAAAGAGGAATAGTATGGCTAGAAGAGGGACAACAAATAATTATGCTCAGTAATAAACAAGATAAAAGTTAGTAGATATGCTTTTCAGAATCAAGCTTTCTGCATTAGTAAACGAAATATGCAACCTTTCAGACCAGTTAAAATATCACCAATGACATAACCACATTGAAATCGGTACATTCGTTTGGAAATTGAATGCCAAAACGAGACATAGAGACAAAAAAACCATTTTAAAATTAAAATACCCCTCGTTTTGCGTTAGGGGTTAAAAATTATCTATTCTATAGCCCTCATAACCCATCACCATACCAAATAACGGACAACTACTACTACAGACAGACACAACCCTTTCACCTCTACAAAAACTTTGAAAGACTGACCTAGTCATAACGTTGTTGTGACGGATACACCGCTTTCTACGGACGAGCACATTCCCAGCCACTTTGTACTGAACCGCATGCGTCTCTACTTTATCGCCCACATAGCTAAAAAGCGTTTGATGTGTTAGTGACACAAGCCGGGTAATTATTTTATACAAGGGAATTATGGTAAGGTTATTTTGGCCAATAAGGCTAACGCGGAAGACCTGACGGAAAGTGGTTTTACTGCATATAGACATTTGCAAAATCGAGGTGTTTGCCGATGCTTTGCCAGCCGTAGGGACAAAGATAAATAATATCTCGTCATCAGTATTTACTAACTATGTTGGAGTCGGGTTCCAGTCAAATCGGAGCTGAATACCAGTATTTTACATGGAGCGACTGCCTATCTGATCTACAAAACCCAGAAAAAAAAGGAAATTATATCTCTTGTTATAATATAACAAGAGATATAATTTCCTTTTTTTTCTATTATTAAGAATTTCTTAATTCTTTAATTAAGAATCATATTATGATTCTTAATTAATTAACTACCAGTGATATACATATTTACTAGGTCGTCTCAAGATGCATAACATGACATAACGATCTTATGCAGTCATCACGCTAAAGTGAATGTTATGTTCAAGTTAGTTTAGTTTAATTTTGGTCGCTTCACCTGCGCCCGTGCATAATGAATTGCTACTTTTAAATTTACTTTATATACATTTACAGATTTTAGAAACTTGGCAACGTTAATTAGCAAAATTTATTTCGTTTGGGACATAAACTCGGTTCTTACCCATAACTTACTTCATTTACTTTTCAGAAAAATCTATTTATCCCTAATTATATCACAATTCATCGCATTGCATTATTTCCTTACTTATTGTCCTTGACACGAATGTGGTAACAATGGCATATTAAAATAGAATAATATGCTAAAGTGAACACACATTATGATAACTTCAATTAACTAGCGTGTGCGCTATTTAGTATAAATAATTATTTGTATAAATAATTATATTCAAAATTGTAATTTGAAATTCTAATTTCAAATTACAATTTTGAATATAACTATTTATACAATAAATTCTTTGATTGCGTCAATGGCGCAATTATAATTTTAATTTGAAATTAGAATTTCAAATTACATTTTTGAATATAAATTTATTTGCTGCTTTTATTCGATCTTATTTTTAGGATGCCTCCGGAACGTTCCTATAACTTCAAACAAACGTTTGATCAGTTGCAATGGCGTAAGTACCTAAACTTACCTACAATAAGGTATTGAGCACAAACAAAGCATCTAAATCATCTTATCTACAAATTATAATTGCGCCATTGACGCAAACAAACAATTTATGTGAACATACAGTCATACATTAATTATGACTTCATTTTCCATTTAAAATATATCATTGAATTTTAAACGTAAACACGTAGTAATAATATTAAGCAATGATATTCTATATAATTTAATATTTCTAATATGTATGCATTGTTTAAAAGTGTTATCAAGTCGGAATGTCGACGCGGGTGACAATACCATCATTATAGTAAATTTAATTACGTTTATTTATTAAGACATTGTGTCAGAAGTATGAATATGTATGTAAATCATAGTAAAACTATGACTTACTGTTTGCTTTCTTCTGAAATATTTTAATTATAATAGATATTTGCACACCTGTTCAAGTAGGATATGGTTTAATATCCATATTCAAGCAATTAAATGATTAGAATTTTTAATGAACTAGTCAACTCTAATAATTTTAATCAACTTTAAAACCTATTTTATTCATCGAGTATTTCGGGACATCGCCAAGCGGTTGGTCGACTCCTCACGTGACCAGAGGGCTGGCCAATTTTTAGGTCAAAGAATCAGCATTGCCATCCAACGTGGCAATGCTGCCAGCCTTTTGGGCACTTTTCCCACTGACAGCGACGCCGACGAATTTTTTGATGCCCAATGAGCTTCCCTTTATTGTTTATAATTTATATATTTTAGTGTTAGTTGTATATTTTAATCTTAATGTTATTTTAATTTTATTTGTAAATTAGTAGCATTTTATGCTAGAATTTAAGCAACACTGGTAGTACTTTAACTTTTAAATGTGTTACGGGTCGTATATACCTCAAGTTATGTGCTTTTATATAAAAGAAACTTGATCAGGTAAAGAGTTACGTACTTATAAGGGCAGTCAACTATAACGTGGATGTCGCGATCGGAAAGCTACTTTCTTTCTTAGGGGAAGGGATGATTTATTGAGATTGAGATAAATGTGCCGCCCATTCAAGATTATCATTATGTGGCTTGATGGTGAGAGTTGTTCATTTATAATTAATTGGTTTTACCAAAACGAGTAAATCCGGTAGACCAGGTTTTTACGGGGAATTATGAGTAACTACTTGTCACACCTTGAACTATAACAGTACAAAAATACAACGCCGGAGGACGAGAGGAAGTGGTTTTAATTCAGCTTGCAAGATTTGACCCATACATACTAACTAAACTAAAGAAGTTAAATAAAATCTTGTAAAAGGGATAGCCCATTCGTCCTTTTCCCCTACTTTTCTAATACTCAGTGAATAACTGAACACCTTAGTTAGAAGTATTGACCGACCGGTTCGGTTTCGGTTTCGGCAAGTTTCGACAAAAAAAAACTAGTTTCGGTTTCGGCACAAAAACTGCCGAACCTTCGGCCGCACCGAAACTCTGCGTTCGTGAAATCGCGGGTCGTTCGGCTGACTTCGGTTGAGTTCGTGGCTCGTGTGTCACCCGCCATCAACTCAGCTTTTTGTTTATCACAAATTTTTGTTCCAAAAAGTAGTTAACATGTTTTGTTAATTTTTATAAATTGTCACGTCCTTCAATGATTGTTTTTCATTTCATATAACACGTTTTAACTGTCTGTATAAGTGTAAAAAATAAGCCATATTTCAGTAAACAATAGCTTTTTACCATGTCTAAAAAAGTATCGGTTTCGGCCGTAACTGATACAGATACCGAAGATTCGGTTTCGGTAGAAAGTCCTTTTTCAGTCGGACACTAGTTAGAAGTGTAATGCTGAATATAGGCCACCACAAGAATTAAATAAATCAACAAAACCTGGTGTACCGATGAAGATGACAATGATCACTCACTGCACCTCCATTACGCTAAGATATTAGAACCAGGCTTGTTTCTAAATAATTGAATAACGAACATTATAGAAAACATACTCACTTCGTAAATGAAGCATACATAATGTCGATGGGGACTCTGTAGGGGAGCGTGAGGAGTGTTAGGTATCTCATGCCCCTCTGCCTCATCACCCAGTTGACAAGGCCATTGTTCGCAGAGTCTATCGCGTTCTGGAATATCGTCATCACAGTGTCCGGGAGATCGTCCACTAAGGCATCCTAAAAATGGAACAAAGTTATAGTGTTTATAGAAATTCGTACTAACGTTGGAAGTACAAGCAGCACGCTTAGCATGACCAGAATTATAGAAAGGGGTTTTGTCGACGGAAGAATAGACAAAATGACAGATAAGCAATCACAATCTAGAAAATCCGTTTCTATGGTTGTCATGCTACGCATGCTGGAAATATTTCATGTTGGATAAACAAATATTTATTTCGGGACACTCGCGAATATCCTTAACATGGCGAGAGGCTGTGATTGTTTTCTTCGCTCCGACCTTTAGGAAAAGATCAAAACTTTTTTTGTACTATCTTCAATCTTTGGTGCAGAAATGGATTTGCCATTTCGGCGCCACATTATTCACCAGTAGGTAAGTAAGTTCATTGTTGTGGCTTCTTGAGATATAATTCTTGATTTGGAGATTATCAAACTAATTCATAATCAATAATTATCAAGTAATTTTAATATTTGATAAAGATAAACGAATGCTATTAAGAGCGTTTATCCTAAAAGCTGGCAACGTCGCAAATAGCTGTAAAAATTTACCTGTTTTGATTAATTCGCCAATATTACTGTATGGAAATAAGAAATGTGGCTAACTAGCGAACTAGAATATTAAAATTAATATTTGACATCTATTTGCGAAGTTGCCCACTTTCAGAATAAACGCTCTTGAGGGATTACCCCGTAATCTTTACGTAGTATTTTCCCCCTTTACCTGTCTATGAGTCTTGCATTCTTCACAATCTGGATCGTATTCATACGTGGTATCATCAAGCACATCCTGCAGTTGGAAGGTAGACTGGACTGCAAGACACCTTGTGCAAGATATCATGTTGTTTCTCTGCAAGAACCGGAGTGCGTCGTCGAAGCCTTGCTTGCACATATTGCTGAGAACTTCTGGTTTTGGCGGGAAGAGGATGCGCGCGAATCTGTTCATGTTCTGCTTTGATAGTTCTATACTTGTGTTTGCAAGATTTACCTGTTGAGAAGTAAGAATTTGAGGAACTGTTTATAGCAAGCTGAAGAACGTGAGTTGTTTCGTGTGCGTCAGGCAGCAGGCTGACTGGAGCAAGAGAGATTTTGGAAGATTGAGCAATACCAAGTTTTTGTATCTATTTCGTACTATTCGGTACAAAACATCAAATACTTGGTACCTTGATAAAAAGGGAAAAACTATTACGAAGAAAGTGGCCAGCCATTCTGAAGTCAGAACGGCTGGACCAAGTTCATCTTTTCGTTAAAATTGAGTACCTCATTGGTACCTCAACATATTTTTTTTTTCAATAAACCAAAAAGTTAAACCTAGAAGAAGTTTTCCATATAATGTTTATTTTTGTGCTTTAAGTCGCTGTTGTCTTTCCACGCTGAAAGACAAGTGCGCGTGCATCTTCTAAAATCTCTCTTGGTCCAGTCATCCTGACGCACAGTTTTTTCTATTACCAAACAACAACATGATCCTCCTTGATTAAAGTAACTAAAATATGCTTTGGCGCAATTAGAATGGAGCAGATAGTTCCAAAATAGAAATTGCATTCCTTATATCTGGACTTCGCTATAGTCAAAACTAATACACTATATACCTACATCTGGGAAGAAAGAAATCACGAACAAATTAATATTGTTGTGTGTGCCCTTCGCATAAAAATATTTGTACAAATGTAGTTATCGAAACCATGAACTTGCGCTAGAAGCTAGAAGGTCGACTTTCATAGCGCGTTACGTAATAAGCCACGTAACAATTTCTGCAACAGTTTTATGAGATTATAAAAGGTTTAAAACGCAATGTTATTGCGATTGTATGAGGTAAAATACGGTCATGGTAGAGAAACAAATACTGGGTCCGTTAGAAACTACGTTTATTGAGTTATGTCGATGTAACCATCCAAAAACATTATTTTAAATAGATTCATTCATTCATATTCATCATTATAACCAGAAAGTACGAGAACATATGACCTGTAATCACACATGTAGTAGATACCACCTACATACTTAGGAATATAAACTAGAATATAGCAATGACTTTAGGGTAATAAGACGTATGAAAGACAAAGACTTGTGCAATCGTCTATTGTATTGTATTGTATTCAATTCATATAGTTACTATGTACTTTGAATATGCTAACAAGTTTGCATAATTAATTGCAGATATGTATACTGGAGGATTTAATTAGATCGTCGAAAAAGATACACGAAAGAATGCGAAGAGTTCCAGAACTAGCCGACTGCAACTTCTTCGTGCTTAACGGCCTGCTGGAGATTGGCCCATAGGTCACACTACAGTAGATTATTAGCTCAAGGACGGTGCTATAAAAACGCCATAGATAGATCTTACATCATCCGGCCATCCGCTGGAAGTGATCACACAATCTATTTATAGCAAAGACTCAACAAATTAATAAAAGACTTACGTGGAACAACTGTGAGCTCAAATCCCGGGGGCATATATCGCTTTCGCCACAGAAGGGACTGACAGTGATTGTGTTCTCATCCAATACGGGCAGGTTATCGCTGAAGCCTCCGTCCATGTACCTGATGCCGTGGAACCGAGGGGGCAGCAGCCCAGAGAATACTGGCACGAAACATGTCGCTAACAGCGCCTAGGGAAAAAATAAAAAGTTACTGAATAATGTTCGATAGTTTTGAAATGAGTACTAGATCCTCGGTTGCCCTAATCATAACTTATCATCTGATTTTGATGGATTGTAGGTGTTTCGGTCGATTGAGGGTAAACCTGCATCATGTTTCCGGGAAACAATTGGAGACAACCCTTGGCAGTTTTTGGATTTGGAGAAAAATTTTATAGTCGCAATATTTGAATGCCAACAAATAATGAATACTTATTTCTTACAAGATGCTGTATATAGGTTGATTTAAATCTTAACCAAGAGCCTCTCAGCAAATTATGTCCCATTACGAAAATGCGAACCATGTTTATTGTGGAAGTTATGTAAGTTTACGTTTTTTATCCAAGCATTACTTGACATACATTTGGCTAGATGCAGATTACCCTTGCATGAAGAACTCGCGCGTCATAAAAGATAGTATTTAGAAGCATGTTGTTGCAAACGTGATGATGCCATTATAGTTGAGATTCCGCGCGCGAAAACAAAAACAATCTTACACACTATTTGGCACGAGGAAAACAATAGGTGGGTGGAGAGTGTTTACGTATTTCCAAATGATGAAAAGAAGATAAAATTTCTAATGCTCACCTGTAATAAGTCTTCCCTCGTGGGAAATTCAGAGACGATGACGTTTTTCCCATCATAGACCCTCGTCAGGGAAATATGGAGCTTGCCACTGACGATTTTGTGCACATCTTCGGGGAAATACCTCTGCATGCCCTCCAGTAGGACATTCTGGATGTTGAAGGAAGGGCTGAACGGCCCGAGGGAGCCAGCCCTCGCCTCTGTCACTACCCTTAATACATCTGTTGTGATCTCACCTGGTAGAAAGAAGTTTTCGTAAGTTACATAAGAAAAATTAAGGACACATGCCAGGTTAAATAACAAACGCATCGTGACAAAATCCTATTTGTCGCAACATCTGAAGCCGAATTAATATTCATGTGTAACAATATATAGTTATACATAAATATTTTTAGTGCATGGCAAATGGCAACGCGAGGACAAAAACTCGAGCATGGGTGTTTTAGCCCGTTTGGAGACTTTTTTTACATGGATTCTATATTTATTTGCATGGAAACAACGTAACTATATTGTTATAATCAGCCGTACGCAAAATACGCGCTTTGACGTGGAGTTGCGGATGCCAGCCCGTATTACCCTTGTTATAATCAGCAAATCTGAGGCTAATTAGGTGACGAACTCATCAGCAAATGTCAACAACCTATGAATAAAGGACATCAGCTATTAAGATTATTGTTTGAGAATAATAAGAACATTGAGGATATGTCTAACATGAATGCAAAATTTATAATGCGGATATCATGGCGTTTATGGTCTATGTTGGTAGTTTTCGATTTTATGGGTCAACTGACACTGGACTTTCAACTGTCAACTGCACTTTTAAATTGGCACTGTGGATTTTTTTGTGAATTTCTTAAAGTTTTATTTATTATTCACTATGTTTTGTGACAATTATGGATTGTCATTTGCTTGATGCTTCAAGATCACAATAGTTAAACTCAACAATTTGGCACAATTCCGTTATTATCAAAAGAGGAGATTCTTGCTACTTGTTATTCATAATTTTCTAAATATGTATTTGTACTGTTTGAAATGGTCTACTTATATAGACTTTCCCTTTAAAAAAAGCCATACATACTAAAAATTAGAATTTCAATGGTAGCTAGAGATAAAAAGTTATAAACTCCTTGCATTTCAAGGGATAGCTCTCAATCAATTTAATTACTCATCAATATTATAACAAAAATATTGCATATTAATTACCCAACAGTAAATATTGACACCAGTGGTGTTGGACATGTATCTATGTAGATAAGTCCATTTGTAGCTTTAAAGTATAATAAAAAAATATTTGAATTTGGGATAAAGAACCCAATCTACATTGTACACAGTTCAATTTCCTTCGCAGCTAAAACCAGTTTAAGCCTTTTTAACCGGGTATTGTCATTCTAATATAAACTTAGTTTACATTACAATAAAGCTGATCATTGTGTAAGTTGCATTTCAGTTTTCCTACCATATGATTACAATAGATGCATAATGTAAACAACATTCTCGGTTTAGGATTACATTTAGCATTGCAGCCATTGTGGGTATTGTCTCATCATCTTCATTTACAATAATTATGACTAATTTTAATATCTACTTTGTTGATTGTACAAGACTAATTTAGATAATAAAATTTTTGTTGTATTTTGTTTCATTGTTTGACAAAGAATCTATTTTTAATAAACAAATAACGTAAGAATAGAATATAGTGTGTTTTGAAAAGATAAAATGTTGAGAAAGTTTTTTTCTTGAGTTATTTATTACATGTTACAAAGACATACATACTCGTGTCTTCAGTTATTTCTTACAATAATAGATTTTTGCCCAATTAAATTCAGGAAAATAAATAGAACTGAACTTCATAAACATGAATATAAGGTTCAATTAAATTAAATTGTTTATTGGGAACAAAAAAAAAACAAATACATGCAAGACAAAAATGTTAAACGATGATAGCTGCAATAGTTAAAACCGTGGCGCAGCTACCAACGCCCGACTCCTAGTTAGGGGGTAGGTTGTTCCAAGACGAATACATAACAAAGGTATTTTAACAAATATTTAAAGAAAAGAAATAATATAATAATTAGAAATAACTTAGTATAATAATTTGGAAAGCGTATTACCTATAGGCAGGTCACAGAGCATACAGCATGCTGACAGGGCGCCAAAAGACGCGCCAGAAATTTTGCCTAACAACAGATGAGGCGCATACTTTTTAAAACACACTGCAACACCAACATGGTAAATACCAAGGAAACCACAACCCGCGAACGATAAGTTCATTATTCACTTAAAATAATCACCACGAAACTGAAAACACAACTAATTTATTACACACCAAACGATGTGTCCAGTAGGCTAATATGAATTAGGTCGATACACTCAAAAACTTTATCACTGCGAGTGAATTATAATTAATCTAACAGATTAGATTGCTGTAATCACAGATAGGTTTTATCGTAATTATGTTAATATTTTATCGAACTGCCCTCAAAAGACACCTATCGCGAAAGAGAAACTCGTGAAACTACGGAAATAAAATGTAAACAAGACGTACGTAGTAGACATTCGTTGCGTTGACGTTTGTTTTTTTTTTCTCGACATTTGTCTGTTATTTTATTTTCCCGTTATGGCAGTTTCAAGAACAGGGTTGCCGAAGTGATAAAAATATAATTATCATATTTATCATACAACTCTACTATTTACACAGAGTACTAAAAAAAAACAATACAAAGTGAAAAATATCTTTAATTTCGGATGTCGTTGTGTTTGGTTTTGAATTTTCGTTTTTTGCCACCGACTTCCGAAATTAAAGTTATTTTTCACTTTGTATTTATTTATTTATATATACTTTAATGTACACGAGAAAATACATAGTAAATAAAAAAATGAACACTACAAAACATACAATGGGCGGCCTTATCGCTTTTTTATTTTTGTAGTGTTTTTTTTGGAAATCGGTTGTTTTTTTTTGTGTAAAACGTTTTTATTTTTCACTTTTTTGTTGTGATACCTACCCCACACAAATTCGAATACCACTACCTACTATGTAAATAAAAGTGACAGGAAGTTATTATCTTAACATCTACATATACATATACTAAGTGGGAAAAATACGTATTATTGAAGCTTACTCAAAAACTATCCAAGCAAAGTTAATAAAAAATTTATGGGAGCCAACTTGGGAGCATACCCTTTCATAAAAAAAAAGGATGTTCAAAATCAGTCTACAATTGACGTAGAAATCGGTGGACAAACATTAAAAAAAAAAAACATACATACGCGACGAACATATAACCTCCTCCTTTTTGGAAGTCGGTTAAAAATACTAAACAATAGGATACGTAGGCGTCGAAGTACTCCTCCACAACTTTCACATTTCCGATGAGAGTTTCTTTCACATTTGAGACATTTCCGATGTACCGATCAAGACAGTTGTACATTTACTGCTGCTCCAAGAGCTCGTAGTTAGCCCTGATGTGAAACTGTCTAGATCTCAATGGTTTTAGTTTTTTTAGATAGTAACTTTTTTTCTTTAGTTGCCTCAGAACCGGTTGCTACTCATTCATTCACTCAGCATTTTGTCATTTTTTGGCTGACAAACAAAACTGACATTACATTGACATTTATCAGCCATTCGCATTCCAAATTGTTTTTGTTGAAGTTTTGAAAAAATATTTATAATTTGAATTGTCCAGCACTGTGACTTAGCAATGACTCGACATGCAAGAAATTGCACAGCTGGTGCCGTATACACGTACCATGAAAAGAAAAAAGATGCTGCCGCTTCTGGATACGGCACTCAGAACGAAAGACTTGGGAAGGATTCTGTGAAGAGCTTCGATTGCTGCAGTCTAACTTTACAGCCTTGTAGGAACCCTGTGATCACTAAAGAAGGATACTTGTTTGATAAAGAAGCTATATTAGAATATATCATCACTAAGAAAAACGAATACACACGAAAGATGAAGAAGTATGAGAAACAGTTGAAGAAAGAGGAGTCAGAAATGGCAGAGTTGGCAGCAGCTGAGAAAGAAGCGAACCTGATTAAATTCATGAACAGGGAGAAGAACATCTCTAGCAAGCAACAGGCCGATGGCGGATCGTCTACGTCATCCTCTATATCAAATCTTGCTAATGGCAAAGCAAAACAATTGCCAAGTTTTTGGGTGCCTTCTCAGCTACCAGATGCTAAGATTTCAAAAATGGAAAAGCCCGATCCTACAGTTGGCTGCCCAATAAGTGGAAAACCATTGAAAATGAAGGACTTAATTGAAGTGAAATGGACACTAGTAAATGACCCAGATGATAAGAAGTCCTTGATAGCTAAGGAGAATAGATACATGTGTCCAGTTACTCATGACATATTGAGCAATGCTGTACCATGTGCTGTCATCAGGTGATACAAGTTCAAATGTTTTGGATCACATATTGATAAGCTTTTATTGTGACTTTCCATCTATTAATACTGATATTTTTTTTGTTTATATATCAGTTAAATCTTATTATTAATTTTAATGATAAACATTATTGGCAACAGAATTTGAAAAGCAACTACACAACAATGTAGTTGCTTTTCAAATTCTTGTCATTATGGTTCATTATGATGTAATTATTTATGATCATGCCTAATTCAGACCCAGTCTTAATAAATGTTATTTCTACAGGACAACTGGCCATGTAGTCACCATGGAATGTGTTGAGAAGATCATCAAGAAGGATTGGATGCATCCACTCACTGGTGACAAGCTAAAGGAGAAAGACATCATAATGGTGCAAAGAGGTGGAACAGGATATGCTCTGACCAACCAGAACTTAGAAGGGAAGAATGAGAGACCAGTTCTGCAAGCTTAGATTAAATTTTAGCAATAGATATTTAAGTGTAATTCATGAAAGTAATTTTCTGCTACTGTTGATGCTCAGAAGGTAATGAAATGTATGGCAGACACTAAATTCTTTGTTATAATTTACCATATATTGAACATTACTTGATCTTGATAAAGGGTAAACTAAAGAAAAGGGTATTTTTAATTTTTATATAGCAATTTATTCATAAACCAAATCAATTGTACCAACAGGAGTTCATTTTAGTTGAAAATAATTACAATAGTTCAAAGTATAGACAAATTACGTTAGTTTCTACAGTAGTTGGTGTGTAGCAATTCATAAATGACCAAATTACATGTTTAGCTACTTTTAGCTTTCACTACATACATAATTGCAATTTTACCTAATCTCATGGATATTTAAACATGTTAATGTAAATAATAAGATAAATAAAACAATATGACTGTAAGTACAAATCTATTATTTTTCTAAAAATATACTTAAATATAATTTTTCTAATAAGTCCATAATATTAATTTTGTTCTTATTACTAATATACTATGAATGATGAAATGCAAACAGATCCAATTGGAAGTCCACACCATTATTTCTAATCTCAGTCTCTGGGTATAAGTCATTGCCTAATGTATCTAAAAAGTTTAATACTGATTCGCCCTGACTTGATAGAAGGCGATTGTCAGATGAGTCGTCCAATGACGGCATATCACCACAATGGTGTATATTTTTGTGTGAATCTAATGATTTGTCCACACTATCTCTGACATGTAATAATGACGGCGCGATCAAACTGTTAGATTTTGTGAAACCATCTTCCGATTTTTCACTTGTACTAATAATCCAGTCTTTAAGATCAGGGTCTATCACATCAGAGTCTTTACATAAATCTACATCGTTTTTGAACAGATCGTGTAAGCTATCAGTGTTTGAAATATTTACATCTAAACTGTTCTCTGATGTCGGAATTATCAAACGTAAATTTTCATCAGAGCTTGGTAATGTCAAATGTAAACCATTAGTATTTGGCATAGCTACATGTAAACCATCATCGCTATTTGGTATACTAACATGTAGCCTACCATCAGTGTCAGGCAAGGTAACATGTAAATTATTATTTGAGTTTTGAATAGTAACATGCAATCTGCCATCCATATTCTGTATATCATCAAGCAAATCATTAGTTACATTAGGTTTCGTAACATGTAAATTATTATTTGAATTTAACATATTCATATCAAGCCTGTCTTTAGAATCTGACATAGTTACATGTAGCCTGTTATCTGAATTTGCCAAGGATGTGTGTAAACCTAAACCATTTTTGTGTAAATGTGGTATGGTAACATGTTGTCGACTATCTGAATTTGTTAATGTGCCAAGTAAACTGTCTGATATACTAACATGTAAACCGTTATTCGAATTCGGAATAGCGACATGTTGTCTGGTATCAGTATTTGGCATACTAACTTGTAGCCTGTTATCAGAGTTATGTGGTCTAAAATTGGTTTCAGAATTTGGCAGAGAAACATGTAGATTTCTATCAGGATTTGGTAAAGGAACACGTTTGTCGTGAGCCTTATTATTAACCATCTCTAACGAACGAATTACTTGTACATCATAATTGCTCATTTTGCTAGGATTTATCTGAAATTTACGGAAAACTGTTGAGGATGGCTTTATCGGCGATGATCGTATGTCGAAGTGAGCACTGTGGAATTGTACATAATTGTTTTTTGGCTTACTAAGCTCGTCCATCATGGTGCTATCGGTTTGCGGCTCAGGCTCTGGTTCGCAGTTAATGTTGCAGTCTTGTGCATTTTCCAACATTGTTGCTACATCATCTTCGGACATCATATCAGCTGTATGAATATTATTTTCGGGAACAATACTTGCAGCATTCACATTATCCCCTTCTTTAGGAAACATAAAGTCCTCAGTTCCCAGTTCAATGAGGGTGTCACTCTCAGATTTCAGTCTCATTTTCTTTGCACTTTGTTCATGTGTTTTCTGTTTGAGTTTCCAAATCCTTTTACTGACAGTTGGCCATTTTGCCACAGAATTGATTCTTGCACAGTTTTCAGTTTCGTTATCAGGATTTGGTACATCTGCATGCTTCAGTAAATGCGGGGAGGATTTATTTGGATCTCTAATAATTGGATTGATTTTTGGAGGATTGTGGATACAGTATCCATTTTTATCTTTAACGCAATTTAAGGCTTCTACATCAATATTGTATTTTCCAGGATTCATGCCGAAAAGTCTGGAATATTTAAAAGAATATGAATATTCAGAACCTGGGAAAGAATAAAGCAAGTAACGAAAAATTAATGAGAATTCTTTACCTGCCAATGTCTTCATTGATGGTGCAAGGTTGACCATCTGTTCCATCTACTTTCTTCAATAAACAAGGCAGTAAGGACTTCAGTTTAACAATTAGTTGCTCTAACTGCTGTATAAATATATTGGTTTTATTTTCATCTGAACCACTCTTTAGAATCGCCAGTAAACAATGGAATAAATTGGAATGAATTTTTGCAGGTATATGTGTGGGATGGTTTTCATAATGTTTTTGTAGGCGGTATAAACTGCCAAAGTCCTGTAAAGATGTTTTTATGGTTAATGCTGACTTCAACAATATTATGATAGATTTCATAGATAAATTCATATTGTTCTTACAGCAGCACACTGGAAGCAAGAGACAATTGTTCCACTTTTTTTCTTTGTCTTGTGTAGTGATCCTTCAGGTAATATCTGTTTTGGTAGTTTTACTTTCCGACCACTCCTTGTGACTTTGGCCTGAAATAAATGACAGCACTTATTAGTTTGTTGTTAGGCTACTCTTTATTTCTATTACATATTCTGAAAATCAACTAATAAGTTTTCTTAAAATAAAATATCATACCTCAGCAGGTGGCTCAGGCTCAAACTCTTCTTCGCTATCTTCCTTCGGGATAGGAACTTCTTTCGGTATGACGGGCTTCACGACTTTTTCTGGTATGACGGGCCTCGCGACTTTTTCTGGTATGACGGGCCTCGCGACTTTTTCTGGTATGACGGGCCTCGCGACTTTTTCTGGTATGACGGGCCTCGCGACTTTTTCTGTAATGACGTGCTTCACAACTTTTTCAGGAATGAAGTGCTTAACGACTTTTTCTGGAATAACGTGCTTCACGATTTTTTCTGGATTGACGTGCTTCACAATTTTTTCTGGATTGACGTGTTTCACAGCTTTTTCTGTATTGACGTGCTTCACGACTTTTTCTGGATTGACGTGCTTCACAACTTTTTCTGGATTGACGTGCATCACAACTTTTTCTGTATTGACGTGCTTCACAACTTTTTCTGGATTGACATGCTTCACAACTTTTTCTTCTGCTCTCTTCGGAATTTTAGTATGATTCTTTCGATCCTTTAGTAAGATTTTTTTTTTAGCAACAACTGTCAAATCTTTTGGCGAGACAACCCTAAAAAAAAAAAAAAATTATGTGCCATATCTTTATTCCTGTAGTTTTTTGTTTGAATTAAAAGAAGCCATACATTTATTTATTTCACACGAACTTTCCAGTCATTCCAATCCTATATTGAATTATTTTCAAGAATTTAAAGTTTGCAAAAATAAAGGGGTAGAATAACTTACTTGTAAATATATTTAGTGTTTGTGACTGGATCGTAAGTAGGCTCTGGTGCTGATTTGTCAGGGTCATTGAACATCTTTAATGCCTGATTTACCATCTTTATCTGTTCATCGCTCAAGTGATTTAAACTGAAATAGAGAATGAAACAGCATTAATACAATCTTATCACATGCAATTGAAAGATATGGTTTAGCGTGTGTTAGCAGCTGCACTCATAATATCTGTGGTTAAGTACCCTTACAAATGGTAGGTCTGTTGAGTAATATATTAGTACTGATATTAATATTTTAGCATAAAACTTAGCGAACCGCCCGCTCATAAGTACTGTATTTCCTAATCATTCATCTCAGGAAGTAGGTTAAGTGGGCTGGGTTTATAAATTGATAATATTTAAAGTTGATGTAATTTGTTTTTAAAGAGTTCTATCAATGTTAATATTAGTACAAGTCAATGGCATGTATGCAATGACAGCGCGGTAGCAGTAAGGGCAGCGATACAGTCGACATACACCTTATTTCAGGGAAGCACAATAAAAAAATGTAAACAGAATATAACTACCAAATATTTCAAATTTTAGGTACTGTTATAGTTGCTGGTAAGGTGGATAACATTTTAGAATTTTGCTTAACTGCATGCTCACTTGCAAAATTCCACTGTTCATCAAGAATGACTGCATATTGACCATCAGTGCTAACAACTAAGGATAGTGCCATTCACGCAGACGCGCCCACTCTTCTTCCTAATTGCTTATTAGTACAAGTGTGCAACATACTGCTAGTGTTTTATTTTTTCGTGTTTACTAAGTACCCATTCATAGGTAATTAGTGTGTATTGACAATACTAATACAATAGCGGAATGCTGCACTCTTGTACTGTAAGTGTTTAGGAAGAAGAGTGGGGCGCATCTTCGTGGATGGCACTATCTATAACTATGAATGAAAATCATATTATTTACCTATGATAAGTTTCTCCTAATTTTATTAATTGCACTGATGTGTGTTTGGATTGAGTGGGGCTGGGTGTGCTGAAAAATAAAGGTTTTAATATTATTTTTAAGGAAAAAGATTAACAAAACTATTATTATGTAGGTATGTAGTAACAGGATGAGCAGTCACATCCTCCTAGGATGTGACTGCTCATCCAGTTTATAAATATTTAATCAAATTTTACTATCAACAAGGAAAATTAGGTAGTGTCATTGGTGGTGTGGATGGCAATCAATTCTATTAATCTCCATGTAAAAGGTTTACATTGACGGATTGTTACACACCCACATTTTACTTACTAAGTCTCATTTAACTGTTTAAGTTTTATGAGAAGTATCGTGGGAAGAAAGATGAAGGAGCGTCTATCACAATTTAGTGTGGTGTGCCACCATGGACTTAAGCATAAAAAGAAGTTCCCTCAGTGATTACCCAGGACCTGCACTAAGCAACTGTGCATATAAATACTGATCATCCACGAATATGCATAGGAAGGCTTATCAATGCAAAAGCATACTCATGATATAAGCTCCAAACATCTTTAGTTTAACAAGGGTCTTCCATTGTCTGATGAAAGGAAAATCATTACACTGGTTGTATCACTGATGAGCTGTTTGTCGTTATTCACCAACTACTGTTCGTTGTTGACTATCTGCAAATGTAATAATGACAATCAATAACAAGAGTGATAGACTTACTTCTCTTTTGGCTTAATCTTTGGCAAAACTTTCTCAGGCCGATGTCTGTTGATTATCGGAACCTCCTTGAGTTTTACTATCTTTCTATCAATATCTATTTTTGGTACTGTGTTCACTGGATGGTGATTAACTGCTACTGGTGTGCTTGCAGTTGTCGTGATGGTAGGTTTCAAAACAATGTTGTCAACTACATATTGTTTATTTACATTATCATGTTTAGGCAGCAAAAAACTTGCCAATTTTAAATTATTTCTGATCAAAACACTCTCTCTCTTTTTGATCGCATTGGATCTAATACCGGTATCTGCGGTTATTAATCCATTTTCAATATTTCCACTGTTTTCGTAGAATGTTTTCAGGTTATTACTAATAGGTTTGGGTGGTTCTACGGTACTTGAAGCAAGGACGTAAGTATTGCCCTGGGAACAACACAAATTAATGTTATTTTGCATTATATGCGATATCTGCAAGTATATTAACAATGATAACAGTTATTACCTGAGTGGCGCCAGGATCTTGTATCAAGTAAATCGGGGCGTATTGACAGTTGTTTACAATAATACCTTCTACAGAAGTATTCATATTTCTAAGTACGACACTTATTTAAAATAAAACATTACAGTTAACTTATATTTTCTATTAACTTCTAGAGAATCCCGTAAATAATAAAATACCACCGCGACGTTGACAATGTTGACATAAATCTTCTGAGGGATACCATACTTATAACTAAGTACCTACTAAAATAATTTAATCGATAGTGAAAGGGTTCTATAAATAGGAAGCTTTTTCAAACAGCCCATACCATAAATGAAATAATTGAATATACGATTCGTATAGATAAAGTTTCTCTCATTCTAAAGAATCTCAAAATACATCTTTTGAAGAGTGATACCAGAAATGGTAAAGCTGAAAACAGACTAAAAACATAATAATTATCAAAATGTTTTTGCCCACGATAGAGAGCATCTCCTATAGTTATTATAAGAAAGTCGGAAGTTTAGTTTATCTATAATAGTTTCCTAGCTTTAGTTTTCGCAAAAGTATAAATGACTTCGGTTAAATTTAAACTTGATGCGGCTTTGTTTTCGATTGCTATTAGTGATAAATGTCGGAGTCGAGCTTGGACCGTAATAATGATATACTATTACTACGCTCATCTTTACTGGAACTTTTGAACATGATTTCTGGTAATGCTTTGATTATATTTATAATTATGTTTATTTCCACGGTTTTCCGTGTGCGATAACATAAATAATGACGTATTGAAAGTGAGCGTATAATATTGTTTTTAAAATCAGTCTACTACCTATATGTACCACCGCTTCGCGGCGTGCAATTTAAGGCTGCTTTAACAGTCGCACCGTCGAGCGTTGCCGGAGAGTAATATTGTGAAGTATTCCCGGCGTATTAATCGCGTAGCATTCGGATTAATATTCGGAATTATTCGCCAAGAGTTTGACTATTCACCTCCAGATGGCGACACAATTACCATTGCAAATTACAGTCACCCACGATTCTTCAACCATTTTTTATTATTTTTATCAGCAAGCCTTGGTCACTGCAGCAGCAGAAAGCGCATGCAGGCGACCACTACCGACGGAAGTTGTACGGTTACAGCTTTTACCCGTCAGATGGCGCTGATACAAGTGACATATTACTAATACGCGTTCATTCATAAAACAGAGAATAATAATACGATTTGAAAACTTCCGAATATTACTTTCGTCTAAATGTACTTACGTAATAAGTCTTTGTACGTGCTTTAGGTGTGAAAGTGATAGAGAGTTTTAAACATAGGTAGATACTAAGATGAGTTTATAAAATAGCTTACCATATTATAAAAAAATAAATAAAATAAAAAATAAAATATCTTTATTTCAGACCTAAGTCCATAAGTAGTTAGTGGTTAGTAACAAACTGTGCTTACATGCTATGTTATTGTTGTTAGTACCTAATTCTATTTAACATAAGCCTATACCTAATTCTACCCAGTGCCTTTGGATGGGGCAGTCCACTCTGCTAACAATCATTTTCAGGATGCCGTTCCGAGCGCTACGCAAACGTTGCAGTAGTAAGCCGCTTTCTTACGCATGATGGCGTGAAAGCCATCCGTACGTGCTTCAGCAAACATTCCCGACGCACTGCAACGTCGCGGCAGTCGCAACAGCATCCTGAAGGCATTGTTGTATTGCACGCGCAGGACGTTGTAGGCTCGGCTCGTATATGACACCCATAGGCCGCTCGTGTAGAAAGACTGACAGAACGCTTTAAATAAACTGACTTTGACGTCTGCCGTGCAGCGAGCAAACCTACGGGCGAGCATATTGCTCCTCACCGCCAACGCCCTGCGCTCGCGTTCTATGTCCCCATCATCACGTAGATCACTGGTGACAACATGACCCAAGTATTTAAATTGAGTTACCACATTCAGTTCAACGCCGTTGAGATATACTGGAGGTACACGACGGGGCTGTTGTTTAGGTGCCGTAAACACTAACACCTCACTTTTTTTTACATTGTATTTAAGGCCGTGCACCTCCGCATACGTCTCGCAGATCGTGAGAAGCTTCCTCAGTCCACTCATCGAGGGACTGAGCAACACCATGTCGTCCGCGTAACTTATGTTATTGACACATATACCGTCTATATGACAGCCGACATGTGTACTGCTCAGTCGCTCGATGAGCTCATTTACATATAAATTAAATAACAGGGGGGAGCTTAACCCCCCCTGCCTTACACCGCATTCCATTCGATACTCATCCGACAGAGTACCGACCCATCTCACCCGATTTGTCTGGTGAGCATACCAGTACCGGAGAAGCGCTGTGTACTCCACCGGCACACCCGTGCCCCTCAACTTGTCCCATAGCACATCATAGGAGACAAGGTCGAAAGCTTTCGACAGGTCAAGGAAACACGCGTGTACCGGCGTCCTCCTCATGGTGTAGTACTTGACGGTGTGCTTCAGGCCGAGAATAGCACTCTCGGTGGACACGCCCGCCTTGAATCCGAACTGGGCGTCGTGCACTTTAACATGTTCTGAGAGGCAGCCCTTCATCAGACCGTCAAGCACCTTAGCCATGGTGGTAGCTAGTGAGATGGGTCGATAGTTGTTCATAACGGATGTGTCACCAGTTTTGTTCTTAACTATAGGGACCACAATCGTCCGCATAAGTGGTTCCGGTAAATAGGAATGACCAAGGCACAAAGTGAAAAACAGTGACAAAACTCTAGGCAGATGGACTCCCGCATGTTTAAAATCAACATGTCATTATATTAGGTACTTATTTATTTATTTAACGGTTTATGTACACACATATAAACAGACAAGAAAAAAAAAGGAACAGAAAAATACGTACAAAGGTGATGCTTATTTCTAAAGAAATCTCTTCCAGCATACCTGCGATTGGAAAGTAGACAAGTAGAGATGTAGACAACGTGTGTAAGAGTAGAAGAGAAAATAAAATACATAAAATAAAAACACCTAATTATTCACTAATTTAACTATAATAAGTACTACATACTTCTAAAATAAATATCACTAAAATATATATACTTAATTATAATGTACTTAGTATAAAATAATAAATAAAAAAAAAAGTACTTATTACCTAATAAAAAGGTGGGTAAATCTAATTAACCGCTAGACTACTGAGGCGGTTATTTCAATTAAGTAATAAATAATTTCAAGTGTTTCTATAAGTACCTACTTATTTGAACTATTGATTTTGGTTGAACACTTCTACAAAGAAAAGTAAAACATCGTCGTAAAAAGTCGGTACCTACTCACCTACTTAACTAATTATTTACGTTTCTTTCCATTAAATCGTAAAAATGTGTCCACTCGGAAAAAAATCGACACATTTTAACTAAACCATACAAAAGTAAAACAATAAGTACGTAGTCACAAGTAGATAACTACTTACGCGGAAATATTCCCGTAGAGTAGGTACGTAGTCTACTGAATGTAATTATTTTATGCAATAATGTTTGCAACTTGTTTTTTTTTTTTTTGTAATGTGCAGAATAAACACTTTTTCTTTCTTTCTTTTCTTTCAATAGCTGTTTTATTTCATGGAGTCAAGCAAAATTCCGAATGAATATCGATATCGATAAAAAAAAATTAATAGTACGGCGGTTTTTTTTTGTAGTAGCTACCGCGTCCCCCTCTAAATGTGACTGACTTTTTTGTTTCGGAACATTGTGCTAAGCCTTCTCCAGTGTTATATACTCTAAGGCTTAAGTACATGATTCTGACCCCCCTGCGTTGAAATTACTCATCGTTATTTTAAAAAAAATCTGCTGTTTCATACATTTGACCGCGTAGGTATTACATTTTTCAATGAAACCGCAGATTTTTTTGGTATGGTAACAGTTTTCGTCGATGTTGTGGATTTTTTTAAACTGTTTGTTTAAATTGTACTGCTATGTTTCGAGACGGTCTATAGGAGGTAATATTATCTACACAAATAAAACCGCACCTAATGGTGTTTTTTGTGACGTGTGTTTGAGTATTTATTCATTTTTCTATCTACTTCCATCCATACTAATATTATAAATGCATGCTGTCTGTCTGTTACCTGGAAGGGATTTACTTATGGGAAGATACACGGATAGACCATGACCTGGGTTAGCACAGAGGATACTTTTTATCCTAGTTGTAGGCTCCTACGGCAAAATTTCCGACATCCACGCATGTGAAGCCGCGATCAGAAGTAGTCGACAATTAAGTCTCTCCCCATCGGTATTAGTACCTATAGGTAGAATAACTTATAAGTTTTATCGAAATCTAATCTATTTTTATCAATTTTAATTTTTGCCAGTGAGAATCTAGAGCTGCGAAAAATAATATCGATTTTTCTATCGACAACATTATTTTTAATTAGTTTAGGTTTAATTAAATATGTATTTGTCGCATGAAATACAGTGTTGCCGACTGAAGTACTCTATGCAGTCGGAGCGCTCTGACGGAGTCTTTATTCTTAAATTTATAAATAAAAATAACATTATCTGAACCATTCCAAATATATTTTTTATAAAACAAAAAGGAATTATATTTTTTTTTATAATTAAAAAAATTATCATTATATTTTTAATACACAACTATTATCGTTATATATAATATATGTAAGGAGCGGAGGACGAGTGCGCGGGAAACAACAGGAGCGCCAGTCACTCTTTAGCCCTAGGAATTGTCACACGTTCATGAGAAGCGTGCGCAGATTCATCCAAAGTTTTTTATTTTATTTCTATTATTATTTGACAAGATTACTAAGGACAATAGTTATTAATTGTGATTTGTGTAACCCTATAAACTAAGTGTAAGAAGCTGTTATCATCTTTTAATTGCCCGAGACCCACAAACAGCCCACAACAGTGTCAGAGGATGGAAGCACGACCCCTCTCCTTCCTGTGGCGACATATTAAAAATATATCCCTGCTTCCTCTGCCTTCCTTCGGGAATAACAGGCGTGATGCTATGTTTAAATATGTTCTTAGCAGAAAAACTTCTATCGATGTAACATATTTATCTATGAATCGGTAGCGCGTTCATTTGGTGCCAGAATTACCATCAGATTTCAATCAATAACATCTACGAGAAATTAATTTATATTTTTATAAATTGACTAAGTCTTGTTTTTGCAATTGACATAAATTGTATCGCTGCAGTTGGCCTGGCAGTAATGCAGTGCCGTGATTGGCTTAGGTCAGCCATAAATAAGTATACGATGATTGTCTTTATTTTATCGATAGCGATGGGCTCCGCTCCAACTCTGGTTTCCTATCAAAGATTAAATGCTGTTAGGCAGTAAATGCAAAGTGCACCACTGTTAACTTTCTCGCTCTGATATAGCAGCTCCCCCATATGGGTAAAAAGCGTGACTTTATTTTGAATCGTTTATATTGAGTATCGACTGCTAAATCTAAATCCCAAATCAGCTAAGTACCGACTACCAAATCAGCTAGTATTGAAGGTCATCAGTACTCCTCTGCAGTGTGTTTTTAAATCCACTTGTCAATATTACATGAAAAATGAATATTTTCTATTCAATCATATTCCTAATGTAAGTGTTTAAAAAATATTGGGTCCCCACCTATGAAATTGACGTTTTTTTCTCACAAATAGAGAACCTCGTCACTTCTATGATTTAAAATATTCATCAATTGCTTGGTATTATATCGAATAATGACCATCATAGACAACTATCAATAGTAAAAGAACCTTATTACTTACACTTTTCTAAACATAAAAAATACCTTAAAAATTACTCCTCATTTTGTTAGCAGAAATGACCACTATTTGTTTTAACTTAGCCAAAATTTATTTTTGTCGCTTAATCTAATTGGCATATTACGTTATCTTAGTTTTTAAACATTAGTGCATAAAAGTTTTAAAACATTAGTGTTCATGGTTGTTATATAAATTAATAAAATGTTAGTATGAAAAATGTAACGCTGGGTTCATAGGTGGGGACCTAATAATTTAACTAGGTAGGTAGTTAAGTAAACAAAACTTGCGGGGTAATTGCATAACACACTAATAGTAGCAATGGCTTTCATTTTGATAGTACAACAACATTCATTACGTTATTTTCGGTGGTGAGCAGACAAATGTTTCAAACTTATGAAGGATTAGCAATAGGTATTTTCCAAAATCGTTAGTGTGTTACGCTGGTTAAACTTTTCCATATGAACGTGAAGAAGTCGCTTGGTCCTTTTCTTTCTTCTGATTCCTGCCTCTTCTTATGCATTTGTAAATATTGTCCAAATATTGCTAAAGTATTACTAACGTCATGGCGACTATGCTGCCGTCCGTTTACTAAAGCGGTTCATAACCGTCGAAGTGCCATAATTTTGTTACTGCGACCAATTTCAACGTAGTTGGTCACAACTAACCTAACCTAACCTATTTGGTCGGAGTGCCCTAATATATATATTACTATATCGTGATCGTATCACAGATATATTCCTAGTACTTAAATAATCCGCTTTCATCATAACCGCACCGGGTACCAAGCACCAAGGGGTGACAACATGGTGACAACACACTGGACTAATATTACCAGACGAGCTGCAAAGAGCTAGAATGTCTTGAGTGATTTTACGGAGAACTAGAACATCGTTACAGGGCAATGAATGACAGTATTCTCTTATAAATCATTTGGTGTTGTGCAGCCTAAAACTCTGCGTAAAATCTATGATGAATTTTCTGCAGAGGACATTATTTTGGAGATTTTACGACTGAGGTGCCACCTTCAGCATTTCATCCCAAGAAACCAATGGACTACCTTAGAGCTTCTGGAATTCATTGTAAAATAGGACTATTCTGAGTCTGTTCTGAGTCTAACGCTGTGTATAAGATTTTTTTAAACTAGTCTAACACTAGTTTAAAAAAATCTTAAACACAGCGTCAGCGACAGCAAGAAAATGGGCAGATTTCACAAAAACTTTTTTGATGTCAATCGATCATGCTTTCTATAAGAATAAAAAAATTCTATTATATATCACATCTCCAAAATCCACCCTGTATAGCTATATCCCTATGGATATAACTATATCACGGCTATTACCATCTTAGTGCGACATTATACAAATTCAAATACAAAACTCAAAAGTAATTTATTCAAACAAGGCTTTTTTTTTTTTTTTTGAGGGTGGGAAATTATCAAATAACTTCTCCCGCTCTGGGTGGAGCGGGAGGGCGTGTCAGACTTTTACTGACTAAAACCCACCCGTGTTCCTTCCGTTGCCTGTGTGCCGAGGTCGCGATATCCCTTTCAGACAAACCCGCAACCCCGGCAGGCATTGGCCCTTCCGGACCCCGTCAGTTGGTGCTGACATCTCTTTGAGGCGCGCGTGGAACACAACGCGCCGTCGACCCGGGCCTGGTCCCTATCGGACGGCGAGCTACCCATTGCTCACCGTCCGCAAGCCCGCGCCGACGGTGGCCGGAAGTCGGCTCGCGACTCCCGACGCCCGGGGCGTCTCCTGCGGCGACTAGGGGCGCGAGGGCGCGCATTTTGCCTCTCCCTCGCGCGCTCCGCCTCCTCCTTCGCGAGCATTACTGCTTCGCAGAAGGAGGTGACGGCCTCCCATGCACTCTCGCTCCGGACCATGGCCTGAACCAAGGCCGGACGCGAGAGATCGCCGCCGCCGATCGCCTCCGTGAGGACACGGCGGTGCTCCGCCCAAGCTGGGCAGACCTCCACCGTATGCTCCACCGTGTCCTCCGGGCGATCCACACAGTGGTGACACCCGGGCGTTTCCTCCCGCTTTATCCTTAACAGGAACCTCCCGAAACAACCATGTCCGGTGAGGACCTGTGTCAGGCGGAAGGTGAGGACGCCGTGGCGCCTCTCTAGCCACTCCTCAAAGAGGGGACTTATCGCCACAATTGTGGCGTGCCCAATTCAAACAAGGCTGAGAATCCGCACTTTTCGAACGTCAAAATTACATAAGACAGTCCCCCAAAACGCCCACCCTTCACCACTTCCTAGTGCGTTAGCTGGGAAGAAGAAGTGGCGCAACAAACTCCCCAGCAGCACTGCTGTCTGTTCAGTTAGAAAATTTATGTTTATGATTCTTTATGTATGCAAAATAAATAACATTACGCACCACAAAACATAATTTAAATTATTAGCCATATGTCAGCTAGCACACGCCAATATACCAACCAAAATCATCGAGAACTATACTCAGGCGGAAATAAAAACTAAACGTAAACAGAACTTAATATCTAAATAAAAGCCTCCAGACATAAAGGGTCTGCCCGCTTACACATAGATATATATAGCTGTAACTGGAAGTATACAACTTTAAGTGTCATGTGTATGAGGTATAGTCACAAATTCAATAAATATTATATTTGCAGATTCCTTCAAAATGTATCAGGTAAAGGGGTTCGAGTCAGAGTGGAGCAGGGCTGGTTGGAAGGAGAGGTACTGGACTTAGTTACTGGAGACGGACGGTACAACAGTTTTAAAGGCATTCCGTACGCTCAACCTCCTAACGGAACCCGGAGATTTAAGGTAAATAATAATCCCCATGGACCTGATGTTGACCTTTTGACGTCCGTATCCTGGCTGCGTTTCTGCGACCTCTTCGGGAAAACAAAAGGTTTTGTACTACTCTACCTACCTACCTACCTACTTACCTTCTTATCTACCCTACCTATATACCTACCTACCTTACCTACATACCTACCTACTTTCGTACATACGTACTTACATACCTAAATACCCACTTACATACCTACATACTTACTGACATACCTGCCTACCTACGTAGCTTACCTACACCTACCTATAACCTTGTCCTGAGAATAACGAACACTTGCTTATAGTGAAATCTATCTGATTTTTCTTTTTTCCTTCAGAGATTTTCCAGGTCCAGTGGTTTTTAGGATTTGTCTTGAAAATTGAGTTAAGAGCGTTTATTCTGCAAGTTGGCAACGTCGCAAATAGATGTCAAATATTTCACTGTTTTGATTAATTTGGCAATATTACTGTGTGAAAATATGAAACGTGGCTAACTAGCGAACTAGAATATTAATAATGAATTGCAATTATAATTATAACACTGAATTAGATGTTGTAACCGTTTTAGGTGTAAAAAAGGCATTTGGAAAGTTTCGAAATACTTTTTTTACATCTAAGACTAAATATTCGGTGTTACGATATTCATTATTGCATTTCATAATCCGTATTTTAACTGATACGAATAATTATAAACTTAGAACAAACGGACAGTAGCGAGCCTTAATTCCAGAAACACAAAATTCTCCCCTTATAATTGGTATTTATATTTTGTAATTATGCCAATTAGTTCGCAAATACCCAGAATCTTACAACACACTGGAAGCCATACAAAAAAAAAAAATCGTTGTGCCATAAAAATAGATTAAAAATTTGCTTCCGGCCTTAAACTGCACTCTTCTAGTCCATATGCAATTTCAATAAAAAATACAATAATATACCGGAAACAATAAAACAAGAAAACCAAAACAATATATTTTTAAATAAATTAAAACAATTCCCATTTAATAAAAGTTATTACACAATATCGGATAAATTCAATGACATAAAGATATAACTGATTAACAGATTGGTAAGCAAAACAATACGTGCGTTAAAATATAATTATGAAGATTATATTATGTATTCATTTAAATATATTACTATACATATAGTGCACTTATTACAATACAACATATTCAGCTAATAATTAAATAATCAATAATAAAATACAAAAATAAATAAATTGATTGACCTACACATATTATAATCAGAGAATAAATAAATGAGTAATACTCGTAACATAAATAACATGTATTAATGCTGCAAAAAAAAATGACGGATAAAATTTAAAACTAATTTTACACGTTTTTTTTTTTTTTTGTACATGATTCTTAACCTGTACCATGTATCATGTACTAAATCCTTGAAATATGCTAAATCGTTGAAATATTTCGTCGGTTATTAAAAAAAACTGCTTTTCATAGTAAAGTGCAAGTCAAATGTATGGAAACAGCAGATTTTTAATAACCGACGAAAATTTTCAACGCAGTGTTTTAAGAATCATATACTATATATAATAATATTATAATAATATCTTTATTTCCAAAAATACAGATAGAGAACATTAACATATAACATTTGGATGCTGCAAAAATCTGTACACAATAGATTAACCTCTGTCTCTTAAACTAGGGTTCTGTATCTTAAGAGACAGGGATTCGCAATGAGGTTCCAATTGATAATATGTATGAGTGGACTGTGTCAAGTTACATTCAGAAGGGAAAAAAAAAAAAAAAAAACTGAATCCATGGTAACTGTTTTCGCATCGATGTCCCTGCCAGCCCGTTAATATAAACTAGCTCTTCCTGCCCGGCGTTGCCCGGGTGTATTTCCGACTTTTCGGGTGGATTTTCCAACATTTTCTTTCATGCAAACCTTGCAACTAATTACGAAACAACAAAAAAGAAAAAACCGCCTAATCGGTCGAGCCATTCTCGAATGATGATTTTTCACACATGCAGCAATAGATTTTTTTCCTGTTCAACTATGTTATTTCAAATTTTTCTTACTTTTGAGAGTGCGATTATATCGGATTTGATGTTTTGAAACGAATATTTAAGTAGTATCTTTCATTGTGGTGTTTGCAGTGATCGTACGTTGTAGGTGCAGATGTAGATTGTTTGACTTTTGGAGGGTTATTGTGTAGTGTATCACTCTCGCGGTGGTAAACAGTTCTGTGTGATCCTAATACAAAACTAAATGGATAGTAAAAAGCGTGTGTGTGATTTATGTTTGGGAGTTATTCGTTATCATTATTATCTTACACTAATTTATTATATTGAAGTATACACACACGCACATTGCAGTGTAAAACTGATTTAGATCCGTCACCTCACACCTCAGGTCCAGTTGAAAACCAGTTGCTGTTAATGCACACTTGTTCATTTATGAATTTACTCTTTTAATTTTTTTTTCCTTTTTGTTACTTGTAGTGTATGTTATATGTATGTTGTGTTGTGTGCCTTCTAGTCTGTGCTAAATAAATATATTTTCTTTCTTCTTTCTATGAAAGAACATATTTACTACCTAGCTAACAACATATTTTTGACACTTCTTTCAGGCGCCTCTCCCTGCTCTTAGGTGGGATGGAGTTAGAAACGCAACTCAGCATGGTTCAGTGTGCCCTCAACTTGACGGTCTTACAAACGTATTCATCCCTGGCAATGAAGACTGTTTGTTTCTCAATGTATATTCGCCAAACTTGACCCCTGACAAACTTTTGCCAGTGATGGTATTTATCCACGGAGGGGGGTACAAATTTGGGTCCGGCAATGTTGACTCTTTTGGACCAGACTTCCTTGTAAGAAAGCATATGGTCGTCGTGACAATAAACTATAGATTAGATGCATTGGGCTTTCTTAGCCTCGGTACTATAGATGTTCCAGGAAACGCAGGACTGAAGGATCAAGTGGAAGCTTTGAAATGGGTGCAAAAGAACATCAAACATTTTGGAGGTAATGCAGACAGCGTGACTATCATGGGACAGAGCGCAGGAAGCGCTTCTGTTGCATTACATATTATTTCTCCGATGTCGAAAGGATTATTTCATAGGGCCATCGCAATGAGTGGCTCGCCGTATTGTGACTGGAGCTTGGCTTTTCATCCTGAAAGACGCGCTTTTGTTCTTGCTAAGAAGCTTGGCTTTGAAACTGAAGACCCCAACGAACTGCTCGAATTTCTTCAATCCGTCCCTTCAGACAAATTAGTAGACACAAGTCCTAATATCTTATCATTTGAAGAGTATACCTATAACATACTTAAAATGTTCCAGTTTGTACCAGTGATTGAAAAATATAATGGAACAGATAATTTCTTGACATACAATATATATAAACAATTTGACCACGTTAATAAAGTAGATATTTTATTTGGGCACACTAGCCAGGAGGTGATTGTAGGAATTGAACTAATCGCGTCTACATATATTGAAAATTATGACAAGTACCCAGAACTCTTTGTTCCTCGAAAACTTTTAAACCAACTTGAGCCAAATCACATCTTGGAATTGTCAGATAGAATTCTTAAACATTATTTCGGAAATAAAAGTGTTGAAATAGACTCTATAAAAGAGTTCGTAAGATATGCGAATAATGCTGGATTCATTTATGATATCACAAGATATTTTTCGAAACTGCCTAATATTGACAATACAGTAAGATATTTTTACCAGTTTTCCTCCATGTCAAGTAGAAATTTGTATGGTCTTCAAGGAGAAAAATACGACATCTTTGGAGCAGCCCATATGGACGACTTGTTCTACGTGTTTGATCCAAAAGGGAAAAATCTGACTTTGGTTAAAGACAGTATAGAATTTAAACTTATAGATCAACTCACTACAATTCGCTAAATATGGGTATGTAATATGATGGGCATCTTATAACGATAGGATATCCTAGTGTTTTACGTCACGTTTTCTTCTTATCCAAACGCGCAACACAACAATATTGTCAGGTTTGTCGATTTTTTACGTCAACATAGGTATTGACATTAGTGTTCATGCCGTGTATGCTGCGTGAGATTCTAAAAAAAATCGAGTGTATGAGTCGAGGAACTTCCTTCAAATGGACTTAGAATATCGGTGTGGGCCAATATATAGTTCTCTTTTAGATAGATATTATTTTTGACGTAAAGATACGTAAAATACTATGCAAAAGATTCAGTCGAAATGCCATTTCATATAAAAGTTTATATAAATAAATGCTTTGGGATTTCGACAAAGCCATGCAGGTATTAGGTAATGACCAAATGTTTATTTGTTTCAGCAACCCCGCTTATTGTTCTGCATTTAATATAACGTGGCCATTCTTTGACAACAAGACTATGCAATACGTGGACATAGGAAACGGTAACTTAACTGTTTCTAGTATCATCGGTGATGATAGCTTCAATTTCTGGGAACAGTTTTATTCCTCTACTGGAAGATATATTTAATCTGATGACTGTAATGTTTATCAATTTAAATTGTAATTTTACATGTTACATGACTTTATGCTAGAGGAAACAATCATAGTGTTAACCTATAGAAATAAAAACACAAGATGTCTTAGTTAAGTACCTACTACCTACTAGTTGTGTTTTAATTTTTCATTAACCTTGTCTCTCGTCATCATCATCATCAGCCCAGCTTTTTCCCAACTATGTTGAGGCTTACTTCCAGTCTAACGCAGCTGAATACCAGTATTTTTCATGGAGCGACTGCGAGTAACCGATGAAATAAATAAGAGGTCATCCGACCTCTCAGTCATTTCATCAAATAACACCAAGTACAAGTACGTACTTAGCCATTTATGCACCTTAGTAATGTCATTTAAAGATGTCGAATTACCTACCATTGGACATCTATAAATCGCATTTCTAAGGTGGGTATTACACTAGAACATATCTAGGATCACAGATCTATGAGTCATATATTTAAGATAATGTAATAAAAACATGTAATTTTTGTCATTTGTTGTTAGATAGGATCATAGAAACTGGAAATGAAATGAAATTGTTTATTCTGTTAATAGGATATTGGAATCACTTTTACACGTCATATTAAAGAAATATTAAAATTTGCTAGATGATTTCGGCGTTTTCTATCTGAATACTCTGAGAAGAAAGGCCGAAACAAACTCAGAGGTCAGTGTCTTTTAAAGTCCAGACATAATCTTGGTCAGGCCATATGAGGACCATGTAGATTAGTGTCTGAAAATGGTCTTTTGAGAAAAGAAAAAACACACAGATTTGAGTGGACCTGTCCAGTCAGTGCAAGCATTTTTCAGTAATCGTGGAGCTCAACTCGACGAACACCTACTATTGAACTATTTAGGGTACCTACTATTGAATCTATTTAATACTATGCCATATAGTTGGAATCCAACTGTAGGATCTATGAATAGTGCATAAATAACTGCGAACAAAATGACGTAAATCAACTACAAAAAAGTATTGTTTAATTCTAAATGGTATGAATTATATCTTTTAAACTGAATACTACGATGACTTTTATCGTGCAGGGGTAGGTTACCTACCTACATTCACATGTAATTATTAAAAAAAACCCGTCGAAGTGCGTGTTGGACCACGCAAAATGAAGGGTTCCGTAGTTGGGATGAATTTGAATATATCCCAAAAACAAACTTAACAAGGTAGTTGAAAAATATGTTCTCCCATACGGAATGTATGGGAGAATATGTTTTTGCAACAAAAAATGTAAGTTGGTCGATTATTACTCGTTAACTTGTAGAGCCTATTTAGCTGTGATAATTTTCCTATTAATTCCGTTATATATGTACTACTGCCGTGAATTTTTTCACATATGTAGGTATCCAAAACCAACCATATAGCTTCCAAGGGGGACTCTTGACTGTAACAAAAATTAGTACACTAAAGCTCAATATTTAGCTAACAGATTCTTGAATCCAAAAATGGTTTTTAAACACTAAAATATTTTTGAACGACCTTTCCAACAACACCCCACACCATGGGAAGTAGGGTAGGTACCTACGTGACAAAAAAAGTGGAGAGGTACCATAATATATTTTTTCATGGTTTATTCTAGCACTTTGTCGGCGTGATTAATATTACCATATTACCCATGCAAAATTGCCAAATTACAGGTTTCTAGTACGAAGAGTCTCTTAACCCACGGACAGACGGACAGACAGACGGATGTCGAGAAACTATAAGGGTTCCTTATTGACTACGGGAACCCTTAAAAGTATCAGAATTCAACGACTTACGGAACGCTAAAGGACTATTTGTTTGCTGCAAATTATTAATGTTACCTACTGACGTTTTTATTTAAACAAATACAACAATAGACAATTAAAACATCTGTTTTTGATTAGTGTACCTACAGGTACGTTGTGCGTATTGCACTTATTGAACAGTTGACTTACCTACTGTTTCTTGAGTGTTAACACGATCTAGCAAAAAAATAATTATTTATTTGCAAATTAATATTGCAACCAAAATGATTATTTTATGTGCGAAGTTAACTATGATACTCCTCATGTAAGTAAAATAGAAAAGTTTTTAAATCTTTTAGTTCTATTGATACTTCTGCGTTTTCAGTACCTACTTATATATTATTTTTGTATTCTGTATACAAAACTTATTCATCATGTTTTCTTGCACAATACTTAAGATAGTGGTGTACCTATAACATTGGTTACCAATTACAGCTTAGGGTTAAATCTGCAAAAGCGTATACGGATTATAGGGTACCTAGGTACCACCGCGATCACGCATATCTAACCACTTGAAAACAAAATCCCTTGCACACAACCCTTTTTTTTCGTAAGTAAGCGTCACAATAGCGGCCGAGCGCTGCAAGCAGGAATAGTCCTTACGGTGTTCAGATATGCGTGTCCGCGATAGTACCTATATTTTGTCATCAAATAATGAAACATTGCTCACACATGAAATAAAATTTATTACGTATTTTCGCAGAGTCATTCAAAATGTATCAGGTAAAGGGATCCGAGTAAGAGTGGAGCAGGGCTGGTTGGAAGGAGAGGTACTGGACTTAGTTACTGGAGACGGACGGTACAACAGTTTTAAAGGCATTCCGTACGCTCTACCTCCTAACGGAACCCGGAGATTTAAGGTAGGTACTAGGTGAATGAATGGCAAGCAAACTCGGCTTATTTTGTGTATGAGCTATTAAAGTATGGTTAACTTTTATAATGCAAAGGTTACAAGATTCAAGCTTACGGCTTATTCATGATACTGAAATACTTATTAGCGTGTCATACAATGTGTTACAAAAACCCAGCTTGATCCGAAAAGGGCACATAGATGCAATAAAATTAACAAAAAGTAATAAAAAAACGTATTATTATTGAAAATAAAAAAGTTATTGCTATTTAAAGTTTCACGTTTTTGGTACCAAAATTATTAAGAAATTTTTAACAAGGGTCATAAGTTATGCCTTGTAGACACCCGCTAAATGGCAGCCGCCCGCGCCCTATTTAATAACCCTGCAATTTTTTTCTTCTTTTCTCTAGAAAATTGCCACATAAATAGACTCTCAGTATGATTCTTAACAACACCCTCACGAATCAGACAGGGTTTCCGTTACATGTTGTATAATCGGTCCACAAATGATTCGAAGACCAAAAAGTTTTTTGACGATCAATTAAATCTTCCTCAAATTTATTTTCAGGCACCTCGGCCTCCTATATCGTGGACTGGAGTAAGAAACGCAAAGAAACATGGGTCAGTGTGTCCTCAGTTGGACCTTTTAACAAACATACTGATCCCCGGCAATGAAGACTGTTTGTTTCTCAACGTATATTCGCCAAACTTGAAGCCTTGCCATCTTCTGCCAGTTATAGTATACTTTCACGGAGGGGCGTACAAAAGTGGATCAGGCAATGTTGACTTTCTTGGACCAGACTTCCTGGTCAGAAAGCAAATGGTCATAGTGACATTTAATTATAGATTGGACGCATTGGGCTTCCTTTGTCTCGGTACTAAAAAAGTTCCTGGAAACGCGGGACTGAAGGATCAAGTCGCAGCTTTGAAATGGGTGAAAAAGAACATCAAGCATTTCGGAGGTGATGCAGACAGAGTGACTATCATGGGACAGAGCGCAGGCAGTGCTTCTGTTGTATTACATATTGGATCCTCGATGTCAAAGGGATTGTTCCATAGGGCCATCGCATTAAGTGGCTCTCCGTTTTGTAATTGGGGCTTGGCTTTTCATCCCGAAAGACGCGCGTTTGTTCTTGGGAAGCAGCTTGGCTTTGAAGCTGAAGACCCCGATGAGCTTCTCGAATTTCTTCAGTCCGTCCCTGCAGACAAACTAATAGGCACCAGTCCTAACATCTTATCATTTGAAGAGTATACCTATAACGTCATCATTAAAATGTATCAATTTGTGCCTGTGGTTGAAAAATGTTATGGCAAGGATAATTTTCTGACACAAAATATTTTTGAAGATCCTGTCTGTATGAATAAAGTAGATATAATGTTTGGCCACACTAACCAAGAGATCGTTACAATAATTGAACCCATCACAACAACGCTTATAGAGCACTATGACAAATACCCAGAACTATTTGTCCCTCGAAAATTTTTGAATGAGCTGGGGCCAAATCCTATTTTGGAATTATCGGATATTATTCGTAAATATTACTTCGGAAACAAAAGTGTTGATGTAAACTCTACTAAAGAGTTTGTAAGGTATGCGAATGACGCTACATTTGTATATGATATCTTGAGATATTTTGTGAGATTGCCTCAAAAAAGAGATACTGTAAGATATTCTTACCAGTTTTCCATCACGTCAAGTAGGAATTATTATGGTCTGCAAGGAGAAAAATATGACATCTACGGAGCTGCCCATTTGGATGACTTGATGTATTTGTTTGACCCAAAATCACTGAATCTGATTTCGGATAGAAACAGTACAGAATTCCAACTTATAGATCAAGTAACAACGCTCTTCACGGACTTTGCTAAACACGGGTAAGTCAGGCCTAGCGTGTTTTATATTATGTGCTATTTTTATTTTGCTAAGTACTTAAATATTTTTGAAAAACTTTTTATATCTTTTTTCAATCGACATATTAGCGCTCTCGGTCATGTTGTCTTTCTTTTTCAAATGCACAACGCCATGAACTAATCTTTATTTTAAGCGGAATGTGTGGTGTGGTCGGACTCTAACAACTATGATCATCACACTCATCACGTATCACAATGACTGGATGCTGAAGGCGGAGAACCGGGTGTTGTAGTGCAACTTGGGAGAGGCATATGTCTAGCTGCTATAGGCTGAGTTTATTGAAGTGCAATTATTGCTTATGGAGCCTTCTCTTTGACAATTCATAATTAAAACAAAGTCCCTAATTATCGGAGAATGGCTCATATATATCTACTTACAGACTTCTCTTGTTTACATTCCTAGCTATGTCCTATTATGTGACACATATTAAGAAAATATTGTTTGTTTCAGCAACCCTTATCATAGTTCAGATTTAAACATAATGTGGCCGTTGTTTAACAGTTGGACTAAGCAATACGTGGACCTAACAAACAATGAAGCGGAGGTTACTGCAACTGTCTTAAGTCTAAACAGTGATGACGACTTCAACTTTTGGGAGCAGCTCTATTCTTCAATTTTTTACTTCAAATAATTCTAACAATTTTGGAGTGAGGCACCACATCTTTTTAATTACGGTTTAAAAACCGTAATAAAAAAAATGTGATGATTGAAATTGATTGACAACATTTACTAAAACAGTGATACACATCGAGAATGAATTAATTAGTTGTCAGTGTTGCCTAATGTTTATTTTTCATATAAATAAAACTTCTTTTCCGTTGCTTTATGATTCCGTTTCGTTATTTTAAACCAAGCCTTATTCACTAGTGGTTATATAAACATATTTTGGTTAGTGTTGGTCATAAATTTAAATTCAAATTACTTTACTTCACATAAACCTAGCCCATGTTCTTAAGAAACATTGGTCGTTTCCTATGGAGAAGAGCCGGTAAGAAACTCCACGGTTACTCTTTTAAAAATAATTGGGTTTTACAATATTTTTAATCAAATGACAGTGTAGGTCTTCCAACAAGTACCAGGTACTTAACAAAATAGAAGATGGTCAACAAATCTACAGTCCACTAAGCCTACAGCGTTCTCACATTCGCAAAATAGAAAAGAATCTATAAAAACGATAAATAAATTAATCAAATATAAACCTATTTTAAACGAAATGAATGATTGCTATCACAACGGTAACAAATCTGAATAATTATCATGTCCACAAAAGCCACTAACAAAGAGTTGAAATTAAATTGTAGGTATAATGTCAAATAATAGGATGAATATGTCAAAAAATTAAAAAAAAAAATGGTAATTTGGGAGCAGTTAATAGACTGTTACATAATTTGCCGTTAATGAGGTACCAGGGAAGCCACATGTGCAGAAGGAATTATTGCCGAACTTCATGTCTTCAAAGTAGTCTATAATTTTATAATACGCTTTCTTGATAAGGACACGTTTGATGTGGTGTGATTTGATGTGTTTTGAACTTCCCTAAGTTCTGTAACCGACTTTGGCAACTTGTTATAAAAGTGGGTACTGTTTATAAGAAATGAATTATTCAATGGCCACTTTAAACTTTCATTTAAATACTGTAGCAAAAAACATTGATAACATTAATATATGCCACATCGTTTGTTACGGAACCGGGTCAATGTTCTAAACATTAAAAAATGGCGATACCACGAACATCTTACACATGAACATATGTAATCTTAATTGTAACTACGATAAGCTCAATGTTTTACTAATGAGCATGGACTTAGCTGAGATATAATTGTGCTATTAGAGTGCTGGTTAAGTAAAGTAATGAACTTATCCGTACTTGATGACTATGTCTCATATAAATAAAAAAAAACAAATTTCTTAGGGCCTAGGTATTCAAAAGAGCTCTTGTTCATCGTATCTTGAGAGGCACTTGACAGAAGCAGTGTCACGAACTACAGACTATTTTCTGTATTGACCACAATTTCTAAAGTTATAGAGAAAGCACTGACACACGTCTGGTTAACTTCCTGAATACAAACAAATTTCTAGCATAACATCAATTTGAATTCAGACGTGGTAGGTCGACTGAAGATGCAATTATTGATCTGACAGAGCATATCAGTAGGACACTAGATCATGTCTAAAAATGCATTGGCTTATTTCTTGATTTGTCTAAGGCTTTTGACACTGTCTCGGTACCCATCCTTGTCGATAGACTAGAATCCATAGGCATAAGAGGAATTGTTCTAGATATACAGGCTGATTCTGGATGGAGCTATAGTCTCGATAATGGATGTACAAACTTTGATAGACATTCCCCATAGATCTTTGGTCAATTTGATTTGGATTTGCCGAAATCGTCCGTATTATTGGCCAAAACATTTAACTTATTATTTAGGGTAGGTAGGTATACTATTGAATCTATGTAATACTATGCATGCAATGTAGTTGGAATTCAACTGTTGGATCAGTGAATAGTGCATAATAACTGGGAACAAAATGACATTCATCAACTAAAAAAAAATACTGTTTAATTCGAAATGGTAAGAATTATCATTTAACCTGAATACACCTACCTAAATTCACATGTAATTATAAAAAAAGGATAAAAAAACAACGACCGGAACGATAAAGGACTATTTTATTTGCTGGAAATTACTAATACAGATAAAACAATAAACAATTAAAACATCTAGTTAGTGTACCTACTTAGTGCATTTATTGCACTCATTAATAATAATAATAATAATAATAATGTTTATTTCAAAAAAGTTGTTACAGAGGTGAATACAACAATAGAGAGATACAGCACGAGGAACATAAAGTTTAACTCCTGGCTCCCAAACTAGGTTTATAGCCTGTGACTTGGGAACCAGTGATTCCATTAGGGTAAATAGTAGTCAACAGTTACATGGCTCATGGGGATAACATAATAATATTATTATTATTCTAAGTACATAACAAGAGTTACAGCAAATTAAAAATAATAAAAGAAAACAAAACGTGTTTGAGTAAAAGAGTGTGTGTGTTGGGGTAGGTGTGGAGTGTGGTGTGGGTGTTGAGTGTGGTGTTTGTGTGAGTAGATGATGTGAATGTGTAGAGAATATATGTGGGTTATGAACCTAAATGAGGGGAAATCTGTACTAGGCATGTGGGACAAGCAGGGTTTCGATTTCGTCATACGATTTCTCATTTAGCCATTTTCTTACGGAGCTTTTGCAGTGGTGATGGTTTAAAGTGTGAATGTGGAGGGATTTGTTCAATTTATTGTACAAAGTGTAGCTGAGGTAAGTGAATTGGTGTTGCGCAAAGGTGGTTTTGTGCCTTACTGGTGGAAAGACAATATCTGCGCGGCGTTTTGTACTTACTGAGAATGGCAAACGATGTTTCCTTAATACACATTGTAAGATATAAAGTCCTCTCACCGACAGAACCTTGCATTCCCTATAAAGTTCCAATGTAGCGTACCTATATGGCTTGCAGAACATAACTTTGAGGACTGCTCTCTGAGCTCTCTCTAATTTCAAAAAGTGTGTTTTGCAAGCGCCACCCCAGGCAGGCAGACAATAAAGGAGAAGAGACTGACAGAGTGAATAATAGACCAGCATAAGTATTTCTGAGTCAGCCGAACAACGAAGTTTCTTAAATATGGAAATGAGTTTGCGTATTCGGGTAACTATACTATCTACGTGACCATACCAGTTCAGGTGCTTGTCAATTTGCACGCCCAAGTATTTTATACAAGGTGTAAGTGTCAGAGAGGGACAAGCACAACAGGAATTACGTGGACAAGTATGAGCTTTAATAGTAAGAGTTATTGTAGGCTGAGTCTTATTACTTATAGAAAAAGAAACAAACTTTGTTTTATCCGCGTTCAAGGTTAACAAATTTTCGTTCAACCAATTCGTCACCATATCCAGCGCCAGCTGAGCATATTTTTCTGTTTCGCACCAATCCTTACCATGAAGAAGAAGGGCTGTATCATCAGCGTAGGTAAATATGGAGCAGTTTGTTAATGGAAGAGAACACAAATCGTTAATGTAGATGAGGAACAAGGTTGGCCCCAGGATGCTACCCTGTGGGACGCCGTATTCTATCCTGGCTTTATCGCTTATCACCTCATCCAGTTGGACATGCTGGAAACGATTCTCTAAATAACTCGCGAAAATATCTAGAGCAGCACCACGAATTCCCATGCGTTCCAGTTTTGACAAAAGTATGGGCGCAGAGACAGTGTCAAAAGCTTTCGAAATATCTAGAAATATACCAAGACACCGTTGCTTACTATCCATGCGCTTAGTCACTTGTTCAGAGAATGCAATAACCGCATCTTCTGTTGAAATTCCAGCTCTGAAACCGTATTGATTACCAGAAAGAAGGTTATAAGTCTTAAGGAATTTATGCAACTGGTTGTTCAATATTTTCTCCAGAATCTTCGAGATGGTTGGTAAGATAGATATAGGTCTATAATTTTTGACACTGTCTCTGTCCCCTCCCTTGTGAATAGGGTGGACTAGAGCGGTTTTGAAAGCATCTGGGAAAACACCGGTAGATATAGCAAGATTGCAGATATGAGTAATATAAGGGATTAAAACTTTTCTAGATAACTTCAATAAGTGTCCCGAGATACCATCAATTCCAGCAACTGAAGTAGACTTCAAATTATTTATAAGTCGTTCTACTTCCGAATCGTCTGTTTCCAGGACACACATTGAGTTACAAGTTGAGTCCAGAGAAGAAGTATGAGCTGACACATTCGGACAACGCCTTATATTATTAGCTAGCTCTTTACCTATATTGACAAAGTAGTCATTTACTCTATTTGCCGATGCATGTGCATCGGGTTCGAGGCGTAGCAACTCCTTCGGAGGAGTGGGTGAAGATTTGGAGTGCGTTATGATTTTAATAAGATCCCATGTAGCTTTGGAATTATTTTTTCTTTTCATGAATTCTGTCTTTTCGTAGCTTATTTTCAATTTCCGCAATAAAGAATTACAGAAGTTACGATACCGAGAATACGTTAGTTTGAGGATAGGATTGTCATCTTGAACTTTTAAACTAAGATGCATTTTATCCCTATTTCTAATGCAGCGAAGTAAGCCAGGAGTGATCCAAGGCTTGATGTTACGGTTCTTTCGTGATACTTTGGAGAAACGAGTATGCTTGACAATAATTTGAGTCAGTAAGTCTGTTAAGATGTTAGCTGCTTCGTTAGCGTCGTTAGACAAAAGGATTGCGGAGAAATCAGCACTTTCAATATCTTTTTGAATATTAGAAATGTCAACAAATTTAGCAGTGCAGGTAGGTTTGAGCTTAGGAGTTTCCAGGTTGACACACAAGAGTACAGGTAGATGATCGGTAATTGGTGAATCGATCACTATGGATGTTCCTGGTAGTTTGGTTTTTAAGAGAACATGATCTAGGCAGTTATTTACTCTTGTGGGATATAAGTGCGCCGGTAATAAACCATGGGACGCAGTAAATGTGAGGTATTCATACGAATGTCTATCTTTGTTGTCAGGTTTGATATCAATATTGATGTCGCCGATTAACGCAACATGTTGGAACTTTGAAAGGGGTAATAAAATGGGATCCAGACTGTTTATGAAATTATCAATGTGAATGTACGAAGGTGATCTATAAAGAGCTACGATAGCAATGTTACTGTTGACTTTACAAAGAAGACAGTTTGCATCAATTATGTCCGGTTCAGAAACGGTGCAATGCAATGAAGACTTTGTATACATAACCACCCCATCATTCTGATTTTTTGTATTTTTTGTGTAATGTACATTATATCCATTCATAGTAGGAATGACGGCAGATCTTAGCCAGCACTCAGTTAATATTATAATATCACACTCAGTTTTAAGGAGGTGTAAGAATGCTATAAAATTATCAAAATTTTTGTTTAAACTGCGAATGTTGAGTTGTAGAATAGATAAATGCCTATGCATCTCCGGTATTTTAGTTATACATTCGCCCAACGGTAATTTATAAGATTTGGATACTTGATAGGTATCCAGTTCTAGTTCAAGGGCATTAATGTGGTGAGCCATTTAAAACATAAATGAGAAGTGACAAATTAAGTGGCTACACACATTAAACCGTATATGAGAAAATAAGGCAACTTTATTAGGCAACTGTATTAGGCTCAGATTCCAGTAAGGGGCGGTCAGTGTTGTTGAAAATTGTGAAAGTGTGTAGTTTTTGAAAAGTATGACGTAGGACACGATATCGAGTATTTCGTATGGTGTAACCAACGAGGATATGTGTGTGAAGTACGATTGTGATTGTATATAGTGGTTTTTGGATAGAAAATGATCATAGTGAGTGTGGTGAGGATTATGTGTATGTGAGTAAGTATTGAAGTGGTAGATAATTCTTAATACATGAGCAAAACAAATTAAGTTGAGAATTTTGGACATACGATAGAAGTAACTTATTTTGCAAAATATAACTATAAAAAAGAACACTAACAATTGACAGTATAGTAGTCATTGGTCAGCTTGTGCAAGATCCCGTAGCGTCTGCTCAGATTTTACCAGTATACGTTTGGCGCCCTCTTCTTTCCGCAACAGTATGTTACCATTCGCCGTCCAACAAAACTTATACTCTTTGAGCTTTGCATATTCTCTTGCAGCAAAAAATAGTTTCCTAGAGCTGGGCGGGAGGTACTCGCTGACATATATAGGTCGGTGGTCCCCAGGAACACCTATGTTTAGAGTACTGAGGCGAGACTCCTTCGGTTTCTTGTTGTTAAAGATGCGCACCGAGCTTAACAACATGCTTTTAGCCTCCACCGTAGTAAGTTCGGCAACAACGGGCCGGGCGATACCTGGTTTGCCAGGTAGGCGGTAAACGTCGCGAATATCAGTAACGTTTAGGGGAGCATTGACGGCAGCACTCACCAGGGCAACAACTGCAGACAAATCTTTGACAGACTCATTTTCCCTGAGTGGTACATTGCGAATCTCAACGCAAGAAGAACGTGATGTTTGTTGCAAGTCTTCGATTCTCAACTCCAAATTGTGTATGCAGTCCCTGTATATTTGTTTATCTTTTTGTAGTAAATCAATTTGCTTCATCAAGTCGTCGTATTGTTTGTTGATGAAAATTACCGTCTTCTCCATTTCAACATTGGACTTTTGAATGACTAAAACCTGCGATTTAAGCTCAGCTACCTCCGAGATTAATTTAGCGAGGGACGAGCTTTGTTCTTGTGAAAACTTTTGGAAAGCAGCCTGTTCTTCCGCCTTCCAAGCATTCAGCATGCCCAAAATTTCCTGCTTGAAGTCTTGTAGTTCACTCCCAGGAGAAAAAGGTTGTCGTGGACGTTTATAGCGTGAGGTAATATTGCCACTTTCATAAGGACTATTTGTTATTGCCTGAGGAATGTCGGAATCAGACATTGTCTGACTCAATCCGCTGATAGACGCGTGAGTAGCTGGAGGACTCCGGTTTAGGCGAGGCATTATTCTTTGTCAACCGAATTCCTACCTTAGTCCAGACGAAATAAGCAGCCAGACGCAATTTCAATTTCAAATCACGTAGCGGCACAGCTCGTAGTCGATGTGCAGGTTCGTAGGCGCGTAGCCGTCGCGCGCCACGATGTAGCACTCACGATGACGTCAGCGCGAAGCTCGTAGCACTGCTCACGCACAGGCACCGCTATTTCGCCGCTCGATGAGTAGTACAGTTGGCTCGGGACGGGAGCGCGCGATCACCACTCACACTGCTGCCGGTTCAAATCCGCCGCACGCACGAACAAATAAGAGCACTACAATTTTAGACGATATGACATAAATATATTTGTTACACTCTATGACCGCCCATAAGGCGGAGCCAGTCCATAAGAACCCTCAAGGAGTAAAAGAGATTTCAAATTTTAAACAACAACCAATCAAGTAGGGCCACAAAGTCAATAATATTTCTGGGGAACACAGTCACTGTACACGACCGCACGGCGCTGCGACTCGATCGGAAAAATGAATTTAATTATAAACATTGAGCAGTTGACTTACTTAGGTAGCTCGTGCCTTTGCTTGAGTGTCGACACGATCTAGCAAATAATAAATTATTTATTTGCACTTAATATTGCAACAAAAATGAATATAATATGTGCGCAGTTAACTATGATATTTCTCATGTAAGTAAAATATTACTAAAAAAAAATCCATCTTGAAGTAGCCGGGAAGATTTAATGGCCCGTTATAAATCTTTTAATTCTGTTGATATGTTGATGACTTCTGCGTTTTCAATGTAATATTATTTTATACAAAAATAATACATCATGTTTTCTTGCACAATAGATAAGACAGTGGTGTACCTTAACATTGGTTAGTAATGAGTGTAATGACCTACAGCGTAGTATTATATCTGCAAAAGTGTATAAGGATTATAGGTTACCTACCTACCTATTTTGTCGTCAAGTAATGAAATATTGCTCACACATGAAATAAAATGTATTATGCTCGCAGAGTCATTCAAAATGTATCAGGTAAAGGGATTCGAGTCAGAGTGGAGCAGGGCTGGTTGGAAGGAGAGGTACTGGACTTAGTTACTGGAGACGGACGGTACAACAGTTTTAAAGGCATTCCGTACGCTCTACCTCCTAACGGAACCCGGAGATTTAAGGTAGGTACTACTAGCTGTCGCAAGCAAACTCGGCTTATCTTGTGTATGAACTATTAAAGTTTGGTTAACTTTTAGAATGCAAAGGTTACAAATTCGAGCTTACGGCTTATTCTTGATACTTATTGGCACGTGTATCGGTCCACAGATAACTCGAAGATAAAAAAAGTTTTTTCAGGATAACGTAAATCTTCCCCATATTTATTTTCAGGCACCTCAGCCTCCTATATCGTGGACTGGAGTAAGAAACGCAAAGCAACATGGGTCAGTGTGTCCTCAGTTGGACATTTTAACGAACATACTGATCCCCGGCAATGAAGACTGTTTGTTTCTCAACGTATATTCGCCAAACTTGAAGCCTTGCCATCTTTTGCCAGTGATAGTATACTTTCACGGAGGGGCGTACAAAAGTGGATCAGGCAATGTTGAATTGTATGGTCCAGACTTCCTGGTCAGAAAGCACATGGTTATAGTGACATTGAATTATAGATTGGACGCATTGGGATTCATTTGTCTCGATACTAAACAAGTTCCTGGAAACGCGGGACTAAAGGATCAAGTCGCAGCTTTGAAATGGGTGAAAAAGAACATCAAGCATTTCGGAGGTGATGCAGACAGAGTGACTATCATGGGACAGAGCGCAGGCAGCGCTTCTGTTGTATTACATATGAGATCCTCGATGTCAAAAGGATTGTTCCATAGGGCCATCGCATTAAGTGGTACTCCGAATTGTGATTGGAGCTTGGCTTTTCATCCTGAAAGACGCGCGTTTGTTCTTGGGAAGAAGCTTGGCTTTGAAACTGAAGACCCCGACGAGCTTCTCGAATTTCTTCAGTCCGTCCCTTCAGACAAACTAATAGACACGAGTCCTAACATCTTATCATTTGAAGAGTATACATATAACATAATTAAAATGTATCAATTTGTGCCTGTGGTTGAAAAATGTTATGGCAAGGATAATTTTCTGACACAAAATATTTTTGAAGATCCTGTCTATATGAATGAAGTGGATATAATGTTTGGTCACACTAACCAAGAGATCATAACATTTATTGAACCCATCACAGCAACGCTTATAGAGCGCTATGACAAATACCCAGAACTATTTGTCCCTCGAAAAATTTTGAATGAGCTGGGGCCAAATCCTATTTTGGAATTATCGGATATTATTCGTAAATATTACTTCGGAAACAAAAGTGTTGATATAAACTCTACTAAAGAGTTTGTAAGGCATGCGAATGACGTTACATTTATATATGATATCGTGACATATTTTATGAGATTGCCTCAAAAAAAAGATACTGTAAGATATTACTACCAGTTTTCCATCACATCAAGTAGGAATTATTATGGTCTGCAAGGGGAAAAATACGACATCTTCGGAGCTGGCCATTTGGATGACTTGATGTATTTGTTTGATCGAAAACCACTGAATCTGATTTCGGATCGAAACAGTACAGAATTCGAACTTATAGATCAAGTTACAACGCTCTTCACGGACTTTGCTAAACACGGGTAGGTCAGGCCTAGCGTGTTTTATATGATGTGCTATTTTTATTTAAAATTATTTATCATTTTCCAATGCTATCGCTCTCGATCATGTTTTTCTTTCTTTGTAAAACGCTCAACGCCATTTAATAATTGTACCTACTACTTAGTATCTATTTTAAGAGGAATGTGTCTACTCGAGCAACTATGACATCGAAATCACAATGAAATCATCCAGCTAAAACAAGCACATAAATTCTGCTCAGAAGGACAGACTGGATGCGGATGGCGGAGAACCGGTGTTGTAGTGCAACTTGGGAGAGTCCTATGCCCAGCAGTGGACTGCTATAGCCTGAACTGTTTGAAGTACAATTATTTATTGCACATGGGGCCTTTGCTTTGACGATTCAATTAGAACAAAATTATCTGAGAATGGCTCATATTCACTTACAGACTTGTCTTGTTTTTACACTCTCAGCTGTATCCTACGTGACACATATTAAGAAAATATTGTTTGTTTCAGCAACCCTTATCATAGTTCAGCTTTAAACAAAACGTGGCCGATGTTTAACAGTTGGACTAAGCAATACGTGGACCTATCAAACAATGAGGCGGAGGTTACAGCAACTGTCTTAAGTGTGAATGATGATGACAGCTTCAACTTTTGGGAGCAGCTCTATTCTTCCATTAGAAGTTTTACTTCAAATAATAACAATTTTGGAGTTAAGGCACCACATCGTTTTAATAAACACGGCTTTTAGGGAAATCCAATTTAATAAAACAGTGATACACATCGAGAATGAATGTGTATCTGAATTATGGCATCGTTATTGATAAGCATTAAGAATCATATATCTTTACCAATAATGAAGCAAAGACCTCATAACTTTGCATAGTAACTCTCCCAAATGAAAGTAGCTATCACAGCTAAAATTACCTTACGAATCTATTTATATGCTCAGTTTGGCAATAAAAACTGGTATCATTGAATCTTTATTTGCCAGAAATTAATTATTTTGGTACAGGTGAGATCTTATAACCTAAGTGGCATTGTATTCTGCCTGCAAGCAAGCGTGCAACTTACCTATTAAGTTTACATACATTCTTATTTTATTAGTATTATTAATAAAAACTATTATTACCATGCGTTTATTCAGAATTTTATTTATATTGTCAATATTCTTCTAATTATAGATACTAATTTTCAATTTTATGTTCCATAAATTCCTTAAAACTATTAAAACGACACTTTAGAAGCCATTTTGTCAATTTTGTCTTGAACTCTGATACCTTGTAATGATTTTAAATAATTTAGTAAAATATTATAAATTAAAACGCAAATATTAAATATATTTTCTACAGCTGCTACAGTAGGTTGTGTTTGGCCCATTTTTGTCTTGTTCGGACTCGTTTACTGGAACCGAGCATTAGTTGTTATTGTTGTCCTAATAATTATTTTTCATATAAATAAAACTACTTTTCCTTTGCTTTATGTTTTAATTTTTCCCTTGTTTTTTTTTTTGATTAGTTTCTTTTACCAAAAAATAATTACTAGTGGTTTTATAAACATATTTCGGTTAGTGTTGGTCATATTGTAGGTATATCCATTATTATATTTAATTCACCTAGGTAGGTACTTACTTTACAATTTTTCTTCGATTTTCTTCACAAGTAACTTAACCAATGCTTTATATCAAAGGAAGAGTACAGACCTTTCAGGAAACGATAGTTTTCATTGTCATGTACACTTAAAATACTTAAATCATTTCCAATGTCTACGTACTTCATCGTCGTTGGCTCAAACGCAGGCCAGGTTAAGTTGCATGATGAATCAGGAGTAGGATTCCTGAAACCAAAAATTAAGTTATTCATAACCCATTAAATTATACACTAGCTAGTTAGGTACTCGGGCGTAAATTAGAATTAAGATACAACAGGACCTAAACGTGCCTAAACGCAAGTTTTATAATGCATAAAAGAATATGATCCACTGCAGTAAACAAAATCAGAAAAATATATGATATTCTTCAGGATATATGCTAGTATGATAGTGTGTTGAAAACATAATACAACTAATTTGATATGATAGAAAAAATCATGAAGATACCTCTAAAAATTTCTTTTAACGATTAAAAATCATATTAATTTACATGCAATCATTCTGATTTTTTGTCAGATTATTCTACAAGCTACATATTAGCATAATAGTGTTTTAATTTTCCAGTCCAATCAATAGATTTTCTGTAAATCGCTAACTGCTTCATATTTTGCAATAAATTACCTGCGTCGTGTCATCGCGCTTCTCTTTCATTTCTATGCAGTCCGACAGTGACCGCGCTTTAGCTGTTGTAAGCCTCTTAAGTTTAAAAAAAACGGCCAACTGCGAGTTGGAATCGCACACGAAGGGTTCTGTACCGCCGTACAATATTTAATAGTACAACAGGGTGGCAGGGACATCGACGTGAAAACTGATATAGATTCAACACATGATTCTCCCTGCGTTGAAATTTTTCGTCGGTTATTTTAAAATAAATCAGCTGTTCCATACATTTTAACCGCGTAGGTATTGCACTTTTCTATGAAACAACAGATTTTGTTTTTTTTTTTTTGTAAAGTTGTGTTTTGTTTAATTTTTGTAATGTGCGTTTAGTTTGTGCAGAATAAACACTTTTTCTTTCTTTTTTTTTAATAACCGGCGTTAAATTTCAACACAGGTTCAGAATCATGTACTGAATCCAAGGTATCAGTTTTCGCGTCGATGTCCCTGCCACCTTGTATATAATAACGGAAAGGGTGAGTGTCTCTTTTGTTCTATTATAAAATTATAGCGGCCATAGTAAAAAAAAAAATCTAGTGTTTATCCATTACGATTCAAAATACACAGCCCTGTGACAGACAGACGGACAGCGGTGACTTAGTAATAGGGCCCATTGGCACCCTTCGGGTACGGAACTCTATAAATAAAGACACACAGGTACAGTACGACACAACTTAGATGTAGGATAAATTTGAAAATTTGCATAATTATATTCATTTCAATCTTACGAATGTATTGGGTTATATGACTTCACAAGTTATTGCGTTTGCGGAAAGATCATTTTCACCTAAAGCAGTAATAAATATTATTTAGATGGTGATCGGTTTTACGAATTTTGCCGATGCTACGTTTAAGTTGTGTCGTACTGTACTTAAATGTGTTACAGAGAGGCTCTACAAAGACAAACTTGACCAAAAAGTGCCATATTCACAGCTACACCGATTTTAAATAAGCTTAGTTCTTTTTCTCTTACCCGTATTTAGCAAAGTTCGTGAAGAGCGTAGTGACTTGCTCTATGAGTTCGAATTCTCGGCTATTTTTATCCAAAGCCATATTTAGTGCCTTCGGGTCAAACAAGTACATCAAGTCATCCGCGTGTCCGGCGCCGTAGATACCATATTCTGCTCCTTGGTTACCAAACACATTTCTATTTGACAAACTGGAAAACTGATAGAAATATTTTTTTGTTTTCCCAATGTTCGGCATCACCTCAAAATATCTGATGATGTCATAAACAAAAGACGCGTCATTCAAGTAGGCTACGAACTCCTTAATTGAGTTAACATCAATACTTTTGTTCCCAAAATAATAATTTCGAATTGTAATTGATAGGTCTAAAATTGAATATGGTGAAGAAATACTTGAAATTTTTCTTGGAACAAAATTTTCTGGATACTTGCTGTAACGTTCTAAAAGTGTAGAGGCAATTATTTTGATTACTGTTAGTACTTCTTGATTGGTGTAACCAAACAAAATGTCTACTTCATTTAAGCTCTCTGTTTTCTGAAATTTGTTCTTGGTCAAGAAACTATAACCACCTTCATATTTTTCAAAAACAGGTGCAAAATGTAAATGTTTTAATATACTGTAGACTTCTTCATATGCTAATACATACGGAGATTTGCCTACCAATTGGTTTGTAGAAACATTCTGTAAAAATACGAGCAGTTCATCGGGGTCTATAAACTCACGGCCCAGTTGCTTGCCAAGAATAAAAGCGCGCCTTTCAGGTTCAATCGCTAGGGCCCAATCACAAAGCGGAGACCCACTCATTGCGATAGCCCTTTGAAACAATCCTTTCGACATCGGAGAACCAATATGTAATGCAACAGAAGCGCTGCCTGCGCTCTCTCCCATGATAGTCACTCCGTCTGCATCACCTCCGAAATGTTTGATGTTCTTTTGCACCCATTTCAAAGCTTCAACTTGGTCCTTCAGTCCCGCGTTTCCAGGAACGTCTTTAGTGCCAAGGCTAAGGAAGCCCAATGCGTCCAATCTATAATTAAATGTCACGACGACCATGTTCTTTCTGATAAGGAAGTCTGGGCCGTAAAGATCAACATTCCCGGATCCAATTTTATATCCCCCTCCGTGAATAAATACTATCACTGGGAGAAGAGTAGGTGTTAAGCTTGGCGAATATACATTGACAAACAAACAGTCTTCGTTGCCAAGGATGAATACGTTTGTGATGATGTCCATTTGAGGACACATGGGACTATGTTGCGTTGCGTTTCTTACTCCAGTCCACGATAGAGGAGGCTGAGGTGCCTGAAAATAAAAATGAGGAAGATTTAATTGATCGTCAAAAAACTTTTTTCTCATCTGACACCGTCCCACGCGACAGCAGGTCGAGGCAACTGAAAGAAAAAAAATAATTATGAAGGTCGATTATGTAGGTGTATTATTGACCTTGGTATTTTAAATTTGCGCGCTAAATATAAAAGATTTTATTGCGTTGACATACATAAAGGATGTTTGGCGAATGGACGGACAATATTTTTTGGGGGATTGGTATTTTTCACCTGAAGTACAAGTGTCACGGTAATTGAGATATGTTTTTTTAGAACTTTGGAAGCGCATAAGTAATTTTTTACAGACCAATTGCATCAAATAATGATTTATTAAGAATATGAATATGCATTGCAGAATAAAATCAAAGTTATTTCGTGCTATTATAACCATAAAAAATAAAGTTATGACGATTTAAAGGCGAGATTTCGAGTAATTTAAACAAAAAAAACATGTCTCAATTACTGCGACACTTAAGGCATGGTGTCTTTGGATGAAACTTAGCAAATGACCCCCCCAACCCCCTAAAAAGGTCGGTAATGCGCCAAACACCCTTTATATGAGCTTTTTATCCAATTCTCTTAATTAACGCACACTACAACGCACATACAGTCATTGTTTCTCTTTATTCTTAAAATCCTTTCATACTTTTATTTTTATTTTTATACAGTCTCAATATTAGATAAGATAAGATAAGTCTTTATTTGCTTTAAACTATCAACAAATATATAACATTATTAACTATCAATTAAGGGATGGAGCGAGACAACTTCAACACAAGTATTATTAATTACTTACTGGGGCTGTTTCATTCACATTTGTAAATGTAACCATTTGAGACACAATCAACGATTATTATTAAACAATTATTATTATTATTATACGATTTGATGGATCGCACATTATATTACAACATTAAAAAATAAACCCTGTCCGATCCGTGAGGGTGTAGTTAGGTATCGCACTGAGAGTCTATTTATGAAGAAATTTTTAACGGTTTATTACATCGGGCGCGGGCGGCCGTCGCGGTCGTTTAGCGGGTGTCTAAAAGTCAAAAACTTATGACCCCTATTAAAAATTTGCTGTTTTTTCGTGGATTTGGGGTAATTTTTGTACTAAAAATATGAATTTTAAATTGCAATAACTTTTTTTATTTTCAATAATAATAATTAAAAAAATACTTTTTGGTAATGTAATTGTAGTACCTATATGCCCCTTTAATTACATATTGTATATTAACTTAATCAATTTAGGATGACGTAATTATGTCGTCATTATGGGGTCCAATTGGATCCACTACCAGCTGAGGTTCGTGTATACGCTAAATTAAAGTACAAAAAGTTTGAGGTTTAATTAAACCCGTTTTACGACAACCCGTGTTACAATACTACTTGGGTAGCAAAAAAAAAAAATACTCATTTGGTATAGTAGTTACCACTTAGCAGGACGCTAAATACCGCAGACGTAATAACAATAAAAGTTCTATTTGGTATTGTTGATCGAAGGTTGAAGGTCTCTGAACGAGGCAAAGCCTTGAACCGATTAAAAGTTTATTTATTTACCTTAAATTTTCATTACCTTGAATCTTAGTTTTCCAATTGGCGGTTCGGCGTACGGTATCCCTTTGAAACTGTAGTACTGTCCATCCCCAATGACTAAGTCCAGTAGCTCACCAATTAAAGGGGCATATAGGTATATGCCCCTTTAATTACATATTGTATATTAACTTAATCAATTTAGGATGACGTAATTATGTCGTCATTATGGGGTCCAATTGGATCCACTACCAGCTGAGGTTCGTGTATACGCTAAATTACCTAAAGTACAAAAAGTTTGAGGTTTAATTAAACCCGTTTTACAACAACCCGTGTTACAATACTACTTGGATAGCAAAACAAAAAAAAACTCATTTGGTATAGTAGTTAACACTTAGCAGGACGCTAAATACCGCAGACGTAATAACAATAAAAGTTCTATTTGGTATTGTTGATCGAAGGTTGAAGGTCACTGAACGAGACAAAGCCTTCAACCGATTAAAAGTTTATTAATTTACCTAAAATTTTCATTACCTTGAATCTTAGTTTTCCAATTGGCGGTTCGGCGTATGGTATCCCTTTGAAACTGTAGTACTGTCCATCCCCAATGACTAAGTCCAGCAGCTCACCCTCCAACTTGCCCTGCTCCACTTCCACTTGAATCACATCACTTAGTACGTCTTGTATTATACTGCAAATTATGAATAACAGTAAGTATATGCGGTCCCTTAGTACCCATGGTGAATTTTTGAACAGGGCTCACGGTTGCCTCAGAGAAATGCCCTCTACGGCCTCGTAGCACCTGCGTAGCACTTTCGTAGCACATTCGTAACAACAGATTATCCAAAGTATTGCTTATAGACTCGATGATTTCTATCTTCACTATTGTTGGGTGCACTGTTATCTGAGCCTCTGTTTATAACCTCAACTTAAGAGAGACGGACAGCTTATAAATAAAGAAGAACATGTAAGTAAAAAAAAAACAATGTTATAGTATAAGTACTCACATTAACAATATTGTACATGAACTTTTCATTTTAATATGCTTAATATGAGATGTATACACGTAGGAGTCGTGTGGACAATTAAATTATGAAGGCCACAAAAAGTAACCTAAAGTAAAATTAAAACCAAATCAGCGTGAGAAAATCAGACTAAGGTATATTTTATTGTGTTCCGTAAAGAACACACAACACAACAACAGAACAATTATTGGTGTTCATATATAAAACAAGTACAACCGACGTCATGAAGAATATTTAAAATAAATAATTTTAGGTATACCTTCGTGTACCTAATAGTGGAAACCAGCTGAGTACCTCCTTACCCGAACCTAAGTAACCAACCGCAAACCATTGGTCCATACCCAGATTACATAGGCTGACATCTACCTAAGAGGAAAAAAGTTAAGGAGACCAGTCACGTTTCATACAAAGTTGAACCAAACCCCCAAAGTCAGCGAAAAAAAATGTGTTACCCTGGTCGGGGAAGTCTTCCTAATTATTTTTAGGGTTTTGTACCCGAAGGGTGCCAAAGTGACCCCTATAATAAGCCTCCGCTGTCTGACCGTCCGTCCGTCCGATCGTCTGTCCGTCAGCGGGCTGATCTCTGATCTCATGAACCGTAATAGGTAGACAATTGAAATTTTCACGGATTGTGTATTTCTATTGCCGCTGTAACAAAAAAATAATTAAAAATACTTAAAGTTTAAAATTAAAGGGTATTTCTCTTCCGTTGAGAGAAAGGAGAGAATAATAAGTACAATCATACGAAAAATCTTACACCATTTGTAGAAAGTCTTAACCGTTGACATCAGCGTTTGCAGTCTCAACAATAAAATATGTGTATAATAACTTTTACTTGGTTAACTGCAGTTAACAGGACATATTACCGTAACTGGATTATGTAATGTAATATCTTTATTTACTCAAAAACAAGGCATTGTCGTACACGTAAAAAATAATACAGTTTTACAAAATAAGTACTATATCTACAAACGTGTGGGTGAGCACTGCTCTCCTAGCTAGGTTATGAAAACCTGTGTTAAGGAGAAGCAGTCCGGTCCCCTAAGATATAATGACGTAAAGGTTACATAGCGCTTGCGATGTTACTGTTACAATTTTAGAGTATAGAGATGGACAATTAAAGTTTAAAGATACGTTTTATCAAAAGTAAAAAAAAAAAAAAATCTGAAGAAAAAAAAAAATGAATGTGTGTTTGTGATTGTGCTGATTGGATTAGGAATAGAATTTACTTTGCACGATTTAGGATTACTTAACATCACGCCTGTATGCCGCGAAGGATTAGGCAGAGGTGTACCTATAGCACACCCACATTTCAGTTATGTTTAAGTCCCATGTAATAGGGGGCGAGACTATTGCCACAATCGAGCACAAATTCCAGACTCCGGGCTGCTACTGGCAAATTCCAGATGGAAAAGCCTAATAACACTTTGCCCGACCTGGGAATTGAACCCAGGACCTCATGCTCAGCAGTAGCGCTTGCGATCAAAAGACCAACGAGGCAAACAAGTGCTTTCGGTAAGAAACAGTAAGTATATGCGGTCCCTCAGTAACCATGGTTAATTTTTTAACAGGGCTCAGGAGATCATTTTCAGGGTTGCCTCAGAGAAATGCGTTCTACGGCATCGTAGCACCCGCGTAGCATTTTCGTAGCTGTTTCGTAGCAACAGATTATCCAAAGTATTGCATAATAGACTCTGTTTTTCTATCTCTACTATGCAGCTATGGTTGGCTGCACTGTTATTTATGTTTATAAGCTCAACTCAAAAGGGACGGACAGCTTTTAAAGGAAGAAGAACACCTAAGTAAAAAAAGAACTATGTTATAGTATAGGTACTCACATTCAATATAATGCAATAAACCTTTCATTTTTATGTACTTAAGATGAGATGTACCATCGAAGAAGATCATATGTAACCAGTTTGAAAACAAAATCCCGTGAACACGATGACCACATCTGTTACCGGCCCGGCTGTATAACCGCCTTGCGCTGCAAGGAAGAATAGTCCTTACGGTGGTTAGTTATGAACTTCTTTGATGGGTACACCCATAGGAGTAGTGTGGACAATCAAATGATGACCACAAAAAGTAACTTAAAGAAAATAAAAATGATATCAGCGTGAGAAAATCAGACAAAGGAATATATTATTGTGTTCCGCTTTTTCCGGGACACTAAACTCCCATAGACGTCATGACAATTAAACTTGTTTATCGTTCAGTGTCCCGGAAAGTTTTAACAACGGTAGGTACCTATTGTACATTATTATGCTCGGTTCCTATAAACAGAAACGAATCGTTTTTCTTACCAATGGTAGCGTTTTTTATTGCCTAACTGGGGATATAAATAGTTTTCGTTGCTTTTACCGGTGATAGCTACTTCCCTATACAAAGCTATGAGGTCTTGGCTACATTATTGGTAAAGTCACGAGAGTCTTAAATTTAACCAATAACGGTCCGTAAATTATAGGAATCGGCCATTAGTATAAGGCTCCAAAAAAATTTTTTTTTGTTCATTTTTTTTTTTTAACATATACACAGGCGTATCGTGTTACTCAGTTACTGGGTTGTGGAGGTTAGATAGGCTGTCAATCTGTGGCGGCATCTATATCGCCACATGCGAAAAATCGCTATTTATTTAAACCTGTGCCAAAAACCTTAACCTATAAAATTAAATATAGGAGTAGTTGGTTATTCAAGGGACTTTTATGTCGAGTTCCTATGAGCCGGGCAGAACAGTACCTATAGAAAAAATGAAACAAGTAGAACCGACTTCACATTTAATTTTTGCGGCAAATATCGAAATATTATATTTTTTATGAATACCTAGGTACTTTCTTTCTCATATTTATGGTAGGTACCTATCTGCCTAAACCACAAACCAATGGTACCACGACATCTACCATAGCGGAAAAAGGCACACAGTGTGAATTAAGAGTTGTTGCAGCTAAGTAGTTACAAGAATCATAATTATGGATATGAACCATTTTTTTATAATATTTTATTTAAAGACTGATCGTGATCTATCTATCTAGGTATCTAACTTTTGTAAAAAGTAAAATCAAATATTGGCGCCAAGCAAATCATCACACAGATAACGTACAATGAATGAATGAATCAACATGTTATGTGTTACCAGTTTATTTTTTTTACGATTTTGATTTGGTTGATGTAAAGAAAATAACAAGATAGCAAATATATATTCGGAAGACTCCATAACAATAAACAAATGTTTTTTCAACAATTTCCAATTTGCCAATAATACGCATAGACTAGAATACATCCTTATAACCTTTGACTCTCTGGTAGTTACACCAACCATAGAGTAACACTAAACATAACCTCTTTCTTTATCCGTCAAGCTTTGTAACACAAGGTGAATATCAAGAAAATATTTCTAAATATTATTTATTACGAATAAAAGTTAAAAAATTGTATGTAAAAGCACGTTCAAAAATTGTAGTAGTGATTTCAATAACCGTTCCGGATATTACTAGCTTTTGGTAGTCGAAATTGGATATCCACGTGTTGTGTGCTACTGTCGGGTGATCGAAGACTGATTTTGTTTCAGGCCCAAAAATGACGAACTCCAAAGGTTATCGTCGCGGAACCAGGGATTTGTTTGCCCGCAGATTCCGCACCCATGGAACCATCCCGCTTTCCAAGTACATGAAAGTGTACAAAGTCGGCGACATCGTTGACGTCAGGGTAAGTGTCTCTGCTCACTAACGAATGATGAAGATCTGTTGTCTTGAAGAAATAATTGATACCTACGATTAATCAATCACATCTGCCACTAACAGATATAAAAAGAAGTACAAAAAATATTGGTTACTAGATCTTATTGTGTATTCTAAACAAGCTATTAACTTGGATTTGTTTGCGAATGGAGGAAATAGAGGGCCGTCTTTGTATAGAAACACAGTGGACACTAGATCAGATCATATCAAGTGATTTAAAATATTTTTTTGTTATAAATCTTATTTCCATACATTCAAATGTATACCCATCATTTTCAACCCACATCATCTTTCTGATTAGGTGTTAGTGAGATTTACTCATGTTATAATGTATTGTTTTAGGGTAATGGTGCAGTCCAGAAGGGTATGCCCCACAAAGTTTACCACGGAAAGACTGGCCGTGTCTACAATGTCACACAACACGCTCTTGGTGTCATTGTGAACAAGCGTGTCCGTGGTAGGATCCTACCCAAGCGCATCAATGTCCGCGTTGAGCACGTCACACACTCCAAGTGCAGACAGGACTTCCTCAAGAGGGTGAAGGAGAACGAGAGGCTGCTGGCTGAAGCTAAGGCTGCAGGCAAGGTCGCCAACCTGAAGAGACAACCTGCTGGACCCAAGCCCGCTCATATTGTCAGTGGTACTGAAAAACCAGTGTTATTGGCGCCCATCCCCTATGAGTTTGTAGCTTAAAAATGGAAATAAAAAGTATTTTTAAGGAAGTAAGAATTTTATTTTGTACTCTCATCACTTACATTCCACTTTTTATGGAGGTTAACAGTATTAGGACTTGTTGCACAAATACTTTACCTATCTTCAATCTTGGCAACATTATTTTGTGAAATAAAACTTTATTTGAATCTTGGACTATAAAAATGCAATTTATTTTAAAACTAGTCTCATTGTCATATAATAAAAAGTTTACTCTAAAATACTCAATCTTGATTATATTGAAAGTCGTAATCAACTTTATCAATTTTGACAACATTTCCCACTAAATATTGAAACTTTAATTGACTAAATATTGAAACTTCACTATGGTAGAATTGATACATAATCTAAATACTGGGTTCACACGGTTCGATTTTAGTCGAAAGCAATTTGTACTGTCTAAACAGACATACTTTTGTGATTCAATAAAAAATACTTCAACTAATATTGAACTCGGTTTATTGATAAACCACGTTCACATGGTTCAATTTTAGTTGCAACAACTTTCGTACAAATTACGTTTATGACGTGCAAAGCAAGCACTGACATGTACATGTATAGCTTGTCCACTCTGAAATGATGCGCCCCACTACCGGCATTACCCATAGAATTCTGCATAAGGTACCGTGTGCGTAAATGCTGTAGAGGAGGGGCGCGTCATTTCAGAGTGGACAAGCAATACAATGTGAAGTGGTGATAAAACAATTACGAGGTCGACTATACTCAATATTTTATCACAACAAAACATCCTAGGTGCGATTCCCAAGATGAATTTAACTTTAATTTCTAGTAGTAACATATTACTTTTTCGCATTCCTCCTTTTAGCTCCTAGCTAGAATAAAAAGTTCAAGATGTAGGTAGTCAGCAAAAAGGATAGATTTTTTCTCGAATCTACACTATATCATAGGGTAATTCTTTCCCTTGAAGCAAGAGAAAACAATAAACACTCAATTTCTGTTGATGTTCTAAATCTCCATCCAATCTGCTACCCTCTAGCTATCCTGTAAAAAGGTAGAACCAATGACGAAACTGATCTCACGTTCACGTCACATTGTAAAATTTTGTATAAAATAAAAATCCAGATTTCATATTAGGCAGTCGTGGGGTCACCAGTTTGCTATTCGTCGAATTTATGGTTTATGCCATCGGATCCACCGTTGTGGGCACGATGGGCATGCGCACAACCCTAATAGACTTGTGACGTCACCCTTTCACGGTCTATTGAGGTCGATAGGCTGATGATATTATATCCAATGCCTTTATAAAATAAAATAAAACAATGAATCGTGCAAGATATATACAATGCTGCCAGAATTTCCGAACCGTCTTCCTTTTTGGTGGCGTGGCGTGGCACTGACGTTAGTAGTTTGTACTGTTTCATTTATTTTGTTTGATTTCATCAAAATCGATTCAGTAGTTTAGTCTAAATGACACTGTGATGTGCTAACAAACACATTTACTTTTGTAATGTTCGTGAGCGAACAAACTAACATTTTGCAGGTTTATTAATGTACCTACTAGTGTTCGCCCCAGGGCTTTGCCTATGTGGAACTATATACTGTACAAAATCTTGGTCAGGGCGTCATGTATTTTGTAAACATCTCCTTTGTAGGAATGCACTATATCGATAATGAGCGAGTTCATACCACGACTCGCACTTGGGCGATTTTTCTGAGGTTTGATCTTTTTTGAGGGCTGGATCCGCGCCTGACGCTAATCGCTAATTATTGAATAGAACTGGAATACTGAATAGCGGTACTCGATAATCAGGTAATAATAAAATACAATTCACGCGGAGAAAGATCACAACGTTTTATTTTGAAATGAAATATATTTACAACTGTATGACCATTAAAAAGATGAATAATATATATAATCAATGATTGGAATTAAACGATTTTTTCAATAATTATATGCCTTTTCAACTTTAACAAATGTGGCATGATAACATGATTTATTTATAATCACTATCTTAAATAATTTAAATTACTAAAATTAATTGAATAAACTTAACAACTAGCATCTCTAGATTGATAAAATAATATATATCCTGTTTCTGAAGATTTCTGTATATCAGAAGTTAGGCCGTAGAAGTCTTCTATAGCGGAGGCATCAATTTTCTGTAAAGATATAAAACAAGGTTTAGTGAAGTATCAAAATTCTCCAATTCATCTCTAAATATTAACAAAGTCGCTTTTCGCGTTTGTCTGAATCCGCGTTGTTCTTCTAAAATGACCTTTCCTCAGCTATTAAGATAGATACATAGAATATTCTTTATTATGCACACCAAAAATTTAGAAATTTTGCATAGGGTGACACAATGGGCGGTCTTATCGCTAAAAGAGATCTTTTAGACAAACTTTGGACGGATTAAAGGGAGAACGAGAGACAATACTGCTGGTAGTCAGTGGTGTACCATTTACTTATACAATAAATACATAAAGCATAAACTTATTCATATAAATATATGTCGGATCCGGTCATTAGTACGGTCGCTAAACGAAGCGCGGCACGTGATCCGAGTAGTGGGAGCACTAACACTCGGCTAACTTCGTGCTACGACGGAGCTTAGCTAACGGAGAGGCGCCAGGGCGAGCGCACTTGCCTTCCAACCGTTCTCGAGAACAGAACCTCCAGTCTACGAACTGTCACGCGTTCGAATAATTATGTCGTGTACCTACAGTATGTGAAATGCTAGTGTAAGTAATGTTATTGTAAATTATAATTTGATCTGAACTGCAACGGTTTTTCTATTGCGCATAACCAACACTACCCATTAGTACGCCCACAGTAGTTAAAATATACCTGATAACGAGAGAGATTCATACCATCTAAACCCGACATCAGAAGTGGGATTCGTGTTGGTTCAGGCGCAAAATTAAAACGCTAAAAGTGACCGTTGGTTTGCCGTATTTTTGAACAATATAATTCGAGGGTAGAACTGACAAATAAGTTTTTTTTTGTGGATTAAGTATTCTTATCCTTTTCGTGGGGTTTATGAAAGGGTAATAAAATTTGGTTATTTTTGAGCTCAGACGCACCGTTTCTGAGATATTTGCGAAATACCCGGCAAAACTTTTCATAACGTTTTTTGTGTAGTTTTGTTTAGTTTACCAATTCTAACCCATTTTTTTATTTCTGTTTTATGAATTTCGAAACATGCAAGCTATTATGCGCGGTCATGGTGCGCGACAGCCAAGCCAAGTCGATTGACAGCAGAAGAAGATCTACGACGTCTTCAGTATCGAGCCAAGCAGCCCCGCAGTAGCCAGCGAAGCCCTTCGTGTGCTTCACGTGTGGGAAACTAAGACATATCGCGTCCCGGTGCATGAGCATGCAGTGGCAGCCAATCGGATGGTGGAGCACGTGCTGCAAACGGTAAACGGGTGAACGGCGAGTGGAAGTTTGCCCTCAGGCACGTTAGAACAAAAAGGTGATCTGTATTGTTTTGTTTACGATTCTGGTGCTGAATGCTCGTTAGTTAAGGACAGTTGTGCAGCCAAATTAAGTGGCAAACGAGTTAATAACATTGTTACGTTGACGGGTATTGGTCAAACACGTGTATTCAGCACAGAACAAATCTTATGTTACGTAAGGATTAGCGAACACCAACTATGTAGATCGGTTTTGTGTTTTCTTTGTTTTGATTTTGTGATATGCCTTGATAGGACAAAGGCAGCTATAAGAAAAATTGATTGCTTATTTCGTGTAATTAGAAAACAAAAAGCGAAATCCATCCACTGTTGCGAATAGCATATTCTAATCTGAATTTGTCTAGGGATCGAATTCGCGACCCAGTGATTACCAGGAACTACCTACGCTACGATGATAAAACACATAGCTTTAGGATTAGGATACATAGCTAAATCATAATTATTACTAATATTAATCATTTATACTTGGTAGTATAGACAACTAACTCAGTGTCAGTTTTATCATCAATGCCAAGACTTTCGTACTAGCGTACCATTCAAACAGTTTTTCGAATCGGCGTGTTCGCAACAACGTCATTCGATATAGCGGTTTTCGACTTAATGTGTTTTCGAACTGGCGTACCACTCTTAATTTTTCTCGAAATAGCGTGCGTGTCAATAACGTCATTCGAATCATCATATAACTCCCGTTTAATAATGTAGCTGCAGTTTTTAATGATGATCGCTATACGTTAAAGTTAAAAAAAAAGATGCCAGTAGGTCATGTACCAGTCGAAGTAGATGGTGATCACAGTGGTGATGAGCAAGCCTAATTATGGGAACCACGCGAGTAGGGTTCTCTATCGGCCGTATTGTGTGTGACCGTACCAGTAGAGACTGGCGGAGGTCGGGGTCTAGAGAGACCATAGTTTGATTCATGTACTGGATGTGTGAGAGCAATGCAATTGCTGGTCGGCTGGAGAGCCGTGGCGTTAGAGTGGTTTACTCGTGTGTGGGTTTCCAAGTGTATAAAGATCTTGGTGAAAAAGATTATTGTGTCTGGAAAACGATGGTACATGGCTCTGGTTGATGATTTTTGCTATATTGAATCAAAGTTTGTTTAGTTCATTGAGAAGTAGAAGTATTCTTTTGTTAAAAGAATAAAGTGTTGAGGATTAATTTCCTAATCTCAAAATTTAGAACCCGTAAATGGTCAGAATTGGCCGAGTCGAAAAGGCACTGTTGTTGAGTTTTGCTTAAAGGTTAACACACGAGTTTGGGGAATTTTGTGAGAGTAAAAACATTAAGCTTCATTTAATAGCTACGGGATCATCGTGAGCTAACAGTCAAGTTGAGCACGTTAATCAGTTTTTTTGCACAATGAGCATGTTAAAATCTATGCTTACCGCGGTTGAAGTGAACGAAGATAGGTCGTGGCAGGATGCCTTAGGAGATTTGCAGCTGGCACTAAAGTGTACAGTCAATAGGGTAACAAAAGCAAGTCCACTCGAATTACTAGTCGGTAAAGTAGCGTGTCCCCTTAGTCTAATAGCTTACGACGATGATACTGACGCAGATTTCGAACAAGTTAGGGAAAACTCAGCCCGGTTAATCGAAAAGTCGGCTCTATGACATAAAACGGTTTGATAGCACTAAAGCGCGACTGGATAGGTTTTCGGTGGGTGACTTTGTGTTGCTTCAAAACGAAGAACACAACCAGACTAAATTAGACCCCAAATATAAGGGACCATTTAGAGTTGTAGAATTGTTACCGATCGCTACACATTGAGAGCATTAAGTTCTTAGCGAACTTACAAGTACGCACATGATAGATTAAGATTTAAAAGATTGTCCGTAGAGTTTCTTGCCCGTTCTTCTCCATAGGTACCTACTACGCTTTGGAATGGGCATCTAGCTTCATCTTTCTGACTGACCGACCCCCTTGACAATTCAAAAGTGCCTGTAATTCTTTTATTTGAAATAAATGCTTTGAGTTTGAGTTTAAGGAGAATGCCCGAGGACCAAGTACCAATTGAGATTGTAGATGAAATATGATGAGTTGCTATCACTTTAGATTGAACAAACAGGTTCTGGGTTCAGTGGGTCGGAGACTATACCAGAGTATCGTAGTCGTAGCCCGTTGGAAATCGGTATCTGCTCAATGAGTAGTCCGTGGGTACGCGGTAGGCGGTAGCTCTGGGTGGTATAGTCGGGTCTTGCCTAGAAGCGAAGACCATAGAGTCAAGAGTTGACTCGGTATTCCCGTGGGGAATAGTGTGTGACTGTGTGTGTGTGTGTGTGTGTTGACCATGAACGAGATACCTGAAGTTCTGTATTCTTTGATCAAATTTAATGTGGAATCTTTGTGCTTGGTCTCGGTTATCTCGAAACTAGATAGTTCAAATAGGCCTTCCTATTTGAACTATCTAGTTTCGCATAGCCTAGATTTTAGTTTCTAATTTTTAGTTCCAAATTGCTACTAAATTAAAACAGATTTTAAAGAGTCAAGTCCCTTTTAATTATATCATCAGTCTTCATATGAGTCAGGATTGGACGAACAGATACTGTGGCGAAATTTTGTATTTTCCAGATTAACAACACACGAGGACGTGTGCATCGCAGGATGGCCGTGTCGGATCCGGTCATTAGTACGGTCGCTAAACGAAGCGCGGCACGTGATCCGAGTAGTGGGAGCACTAACACTCGGCTAACTTCGTGCTACGACGGAGCTTAGCTAACGGAGAGGCGCCAGGGCGAGCGCACTTGCCTTCCAACCGTTCTCGAGAACAGAACCTCCAGTCTACGAACTGTCACGCGTTCGAATAATTATGTCGTGTACCTACAGTATGTGAAATGCTAGTGTAAGTAATGTTATTGTAAATTATAATTTGATCTGAACTGCAACGGTTTTTCTATTGCGCATAACCAACACTACCCATTAGTACGCCCACAGTAGTTAAAATATACCTGATAACGAGAGAGATTCTTACCATCAAAATCCGACATATATATATATAAAATAATAAACATGAAACAAGAGCAAGGAACTATATGTAATGATGATCTTTAAGGAGAGAGGAAGTGTTTTTTCACAAGAATTTTAAAAGTGGACAAAGATTGAGCACGCCTTATCGACACGGGCAAGGAACTGCGATTATTAAAATTAATTTATGAATTGAATTAATAAAAGTATTTGGACGTCCAAACTGCACAAATGGAGAAGGACTCATCATTTTTATCATATTATTATATCCATTTCAACGAAATAGTGGGACCATCCATAGACAATAGACCACTTTTGTTTTTTTAATTGTAAGGCCCGTTCACACGGCGATGTTCAGAACGATATTTTGTTACTGTATAATTTGGGATCATCCGGCAGTTTCTTGGCAGTTTCATATTGCATTTATTTTGTTTTTAACCGTATGAACATTGGGACGTTGACATGTGCGACAGTACATTCTACCCGTACGAAGCAGTGGCGGGTCGCTAGTATACTATATACTGTGTTAAGACGTTAGACCAAAGGACATTGGGCAAGAATTTATGGGGCTTGGTCTAACTTGGCAGATGATTAAAATCTAAAGGTATGCTTCCGAGCGGGGTTCGGAATCATACATTCATTGCCGCGACATTGCTGCCGTTGGTTACCGAGAGTCCTTAGTAGCCGTTATTCATAATTCCTTCTCAGTCACAAGATAATATTTTTTTAAGGAGTGGCGCTAGTGTACCTTTGGGCGCCCTATTAATAAATAGGATCAATATTTGGTCCATAATATCATTAATCACAAAAATCACCCAGTGTATACTCACATCTACCATATCATCGTCGAATAGCAACCAGAAGCCGTGACTCTTCACAATACTGATGTAGTGTCCCCGATTTGGGCCAGAGCCACAATGCACCACCACTGCCACTAAATCGTACAACCTGTCTGGATTCACCGCGTCGTCGGACTGTAAGGGAAAATGCTATAACATATGTATTCAGTTGTGCTATGAGGCTTGATTGAATTACATGTTAAGGGAAAGAAAGTTAACAATTCTCTTCTAAAATACAATCAGTACCTTAAGATTGATTGAAGTTGTCTATCATCAAGTTTTGTCTATCATCAAGTTTTAACTATCATCAAGTTTAACTATCATATACTGATTAATATAATTATTTGAAAAACCTGATAATTAATTACATGATCTGATCTAATACATGAAATGAATATTTATACAAAAAAGAATGGCCCAAAGATGCAACCTTGGGGAACCCTTTTGTTTTTGAAAGTGGTGGTTTAAGCTAGCTTAAAATCATGTATGTGAAAAGTTGGACTAGAACTTTTAATTACATAAACATAAAAAGCAGTTAATTATGAAATGTAAGTGCATAAGACTTTCCTAACTGAGAGCAATAAAATTACAGTACAATAAAAATCAATCAAACTCACCGTATTAAACAACCTCAGCTCCAAAGGAAAAACGACTCTATGGGACACCTTGATATGCCTATTATACTGTTCCATGTACTTAAATCTCTTAAGGTGTAGAGCTAATATGAGTGGCAGTTTCTTTACTCTCATACGTTTCTGAGCTTCTTGATAGCTGCTGCAGTTGTCACATTTGAATTTGTTGTCGTTGCAAAGCGTTTCAGTGTCGCTAAAGCATTTGAGACAGTGTGTTATGCTTGTGTTTTGACCAACGTCCACCTGTAACGACGAAAAAGAATATGGTGAGATTTTACGAAATATGCTTAGGATGGAAAGTTTTAACTGTTTCGGGATATCTAGTCACTTGTAAGGATGCTTACATAAAGATGCGGAGTCCCGGTAAACTTCGGTACCGATCGGTACGGGTAAAATAGTACCGAAGTTTAGCGGGAATCCGCAATCCTACAGCAAACTGCAGGCAAAAGCTAATAAGCTTTTGCCTGCAATTTCGCCCGCGTGGAGGTCCGATATTATCCCACGGTAACGTACTAATGGGATTCAAAGTATCCTATGTCCTATTCCAGGTCATGGTCTACACGTGTGCCAAATTTATCCAAATCCGTTCAGCTGTTTTAGCGTGAAAGCGTAACAAACAAACGTACTTGCGCATATAGGTATAATATTAGTTAGGATTAACTTATGCGCTCACTCATATAGAAACAGCACTCTCATTGCGTAACACTCGATCAATCATAATCTGAATCATTTTGCAGGATATTGTTAATCCATTGCTTCATATGTTCGAAAAATTTGTCTGCTCAGCAACAAAATGAAACAGATTGTGATTGATCGTATGTCAATTAGGGTGCAGGTAAAATATTGAATACCCGTTACTTTATGTCATGTACCTAAAGTACCTCGACCACTAACGCTAATTGGGGCAGGCCTCGCCGTTATGCAACGCATTGCAAAAAACATAAGACAGTCCCCCTAAAACGCCCGCCCTTCACCACTTCCTAGTTAGTGCTTTCGCTGGGAAGAAGTGGCGCGAAAATTCCTCAGCAGAAGATAGCCCTATAGATCCGGGAATTATAATAGCCGAGTTTTATAGTAGGTACATCAGCTATGTTTGAAGCCGAGAGTTCTTCTAATTAAACACGCTACAATATTTTTGTTCTGGCACGCGATACAATACAACAATTAGACATTATAGCTGTTACGCATAAGGTATAATCGGTAATCCTGTCCGACGAACATGATTAAACAAATTGATTGATATTAGTACAAACTTCGTAAAGTACCATCGAAGAACTTCATTTCTATACACCGTAAGGACTATTTCTGCTTGCTGCGTTCGGCAGCTATAGAACCGGGGCGGTAACTGGGGGCCTACCCCCTAAGCGATCTCCGTAGTTTCGGGCGTCGTTACGGGCGCTTCGTTCTCCGTCTCACTTACAGACATACCGTAACTGAGAAGGAGAGCGAAGCGCCCGTAACGACGGCCAAAACTACGGATTACGCTTAGGGAGTAGGCCCCCTGATGTGGTCATCATGTTCACGGGATTTTGTTTTCAAACTGCTTAGATATGAAGTTCTTCGATAGTACATAATCAAAACCTTGTTTGCGGATTTTACGGATATTCATGGAAAGGCTATGTATGGACTCAATAGCTAGATAGTATTTGAATTGAAAGCACACACGCGGGGCGTGACGCGTTAATACTTCAAGTACACAAATGTGCAGAGGCTGACTTAATTAATGCAATAGGCATTTTCTACCAGTCAACCTTTGGGTGATGCAGAGACAAACAGTGGTAGCTGCAATTGTGAAAATTGTGGAATAAATATTTATCTGCTAGCTGCGCCCCGCGGTTTCACCCGCATATCAGGATAAAAAGTATCTTATGTAAGTATCCACGTCATGGTCTACCCATGTTCCAAATTTCATCCAAATCTGTATAGCTGTTTTAGCGTGACGGCGTAACAAACAAATAAAAAAACAACTCACTTTCGCTTTTATAATATTAGTTAGGATTATATTATATCATTATCTAATATATAACTGTCGCGCCGCCGCCGCGGCCGCGCTTAGAAACACACGGAACCCATTAACTACGCTTTAATGGGTTCCATGCGCACCTTCATAAAGTGGTTCAAATACTACCCGCTTTAATGGGTTCCATGCGCACCATGATAAAGTTGTTCAAATACTACCCGCTTTAATGGGTTCCATGCGCACCATGATAAAGTTGTTCAAATACTACCCGCTTTAATGCGTTTTTTGATAGACTACTAATATCTACGTAATAAAAATCATTCATTAATTCACTGACAAACAACACACAGTCTAAACCACTAGGTCTAAGAGCAAGAAATTTTGCACAAAAGTTCCATATATAACGAAAGTGAACACTAATTAAATAAGGGATGAAACTTTGTAATTTTTGCCAATGATACTTCCATCGGACACACGGCTTGTACCTACGAAAATCAAAATAAAAACATACCTGTAAATCGAAAAAATGCTCATCCTTGCTGCTAACAGTTTCACAGTTCAGACACCTGGTCTCGCTGGTGAGCGTGCCCTGGAATATCTCGTGTACCCACGTCGGCTCTGCGTTCTGTGGCGCAGTACCGTTGCACGTGACGTTCTCGCCAGACGCATTCTTTTGTACTTTCAGTGTGCTTTGATTGCGTTCAGCTGCAAGGAATTTTGAAATTTAGATGCGGACTATAAACTGTGAAGTGGTCTAAGTCACCATTATGTGGAAGAGCTGTAAGTGCCAAAGACTTTGCTTTAGAATTTAGCTCAACATCTATCACTTGACTTGGTCAGGTCAAGTCCCCGGTTTGCTAAACATAGGTCATGAACCACTACATTGATTATATGAGTTACGGAATTATAATAATATGAAAAATACTTTTTCCCAACCTCAAGAAGAAATTACCAGAACACCTATTAAATTAAAATGCTGGAGCTAGCAACATTCTACATTATCTCCCTAAACCTATTGTGCGATATGCAGAGAAATATATTTAAAACCTGTCTCTTTTTATGGAAACAGATTCTAATTGGACAAAATGGTGTCTGGTGATAGTCAGTGTAGACTGAACCTAAATCCTGCCAACACCTATTGTGGTGCAGTAATTGTATTCTAGGTACATCGTCTTCACATATAATTAATATATACTAAATATTGTCAAACATTTTAAAAGAGTAACTGTAGAGTTTCTTGCCCGTTCTTTTGAATACTACTGTTTGCTTGTTTTTATTGCATGATGTGGTCTCCTATAATTGAGGGAGCACATATATTGCTGTTCTTGTATTTATATTATAGCATGTAAGGTGTATTCTTTGTTGGAGATCCTAATAAAATAAAATACGAAACTACCTTTTGGAAGGGGCAACTAGAATCAATTCTATTTTCTTGTAAGTTTTGACGTTCAAAAGTGCCTATTCGAAATAAATACTTTGACTTTGAACAAGTCAGTACAAATTGCTTGCATAATTATGCCACATTTTATTCTTATTTCATTTTATCATCTGAGGAAATAAAAAATGTTGACTTTGGTAAAGCTGGTGAGTCAACAATGTGTTCAGTGCTATTATTAAATTGTTACTTACCTAAAATAATTTCATTTATATGATTGATTAGAAAGTTAAGGAATTCATGGGCATCTTGTTGCATATAATTATCAAACTCTTCTGTAACAGAAATACACAATACACATATTTAGAGAAGACAAAATTTTGAGCTTAAACTTTACAAAATAACTAACTTAGCTTTTTTACAAAATATTTTTGAAGTGAAACTTCTTAGATGAAACTTTGATTCGATAATTCGATGAGACTTGAGTGTGAAATTTCAAGGATGCATCACGTTAAAGCAGGTTTCGTTACATGAGAGAGAAGAAAGATATAATTCTCTCTCTCTCACACTAAATCTCTCTTATTCTTTATTTTTGTGCACATGCAATTTTTTGACAATATTGCTTTTAGTAAAATATATTTATGAAACAGAAATCTATCAGTATATATAATATCTTACCTTTTTCTTTTCTCAATCTAGCAATAAACTTCTTAGGCGCTATGGAACCTACTTTTTTTTTCTGTGTAGCAATGCTATAAAATAAGTCTGCGAGGCATGTCAGAAGGGTCTCTTTTGTTCTCTTGTTCTTGGCCTTATACTCTAGCACCTTCTCTCTGAATGGGCGGCAGAAATACAATGCTTGCAACACTGAGTTACTATAACATGTATTGCCAAACTGAAAAAAAAAAAACTATGTTACATTCAGCAATTTTGTTTTAATATAGTTTTATCATGATCATCATCAAATTGTGTAGGTTTGTTCATTTACACAAGTTGAACCACTCCATAATATAAAGAGGTTTGTACAGTGATTGAGTTTTCAAGTGTTCCTTTTACAACCTAAAAAGTTCTTCATATTTTTTATTAGAATCTCATAGCAACTGGACATCTGCTACTGTGTCATTTAATCATTGTAGGAAAATGATAATAATGATAAGAACTTCTTATCTTATTCACGTACATCACGTTCCTTATTACTCACCGAGGACATTAGGAATCTGTGCAGTGAAAATATTTGAGTATTAAAATGAATCCCATTGAAGGTTAAGTACTTTGATGATATTATCTACAATATTTTTTGCTGTGATGACAATATCTTTTATAGCCCGGAAATGTGATTACTTCCCTTTTTTTCTATAAATAAATTAATTTTATTTCTAATTACTCTAATTACTTGGAAAATATTAATTACATTATGAACAACTTACATTAACTAAACCAAAATAATGTTCATTCGGTGGGAACTGCTCTGACCCGATATCTCTTTCTAGTTGTGATATATTTGCGCCCTGAAATGAAGATGAATGCACCACATATTACAAATCCATTAAAAATGCCGACATTTATCAGACGTTGCAATACCACTAGTTTCACTTTCATCTTTGCGCACTTCGAGAGTACGTCTTCAAAACCAATACCCTAATCCATTCCTCAACATTTGTTCGTAATTAGCTGATTAATTAACATATAATTAAACATGCATTTCTCTCACCATTCTATGTTGGAAATTAAGGCCGAGATCCTGACATATTGACATTTGCAATTCTGTTTTAGCAACTTATAGACTGAATATACGGTTGTCACGGCCGATTATTGTTAATTCACAAATGCGCTGCACTTATTTCTAGAAACATAATTGGAATTTCTTTTGGAAATGGGCAAAATAAGCACAACAGTTACGATTATGACATAACCACAGACAAGCAAAGATTAGAGAGTAGAAAAAAAACAGCAGTCAATATCAAAGAGTAAAATAGATCGATTTTGATAGAGGAATCGAGATTGTGATTACTTCGTAACTAATGGTTTTCATCCGTTAAAACATACAATTGAAAGCCTAATTTTCATTTTTTGATATAATATTTGTGATCAAAATGCTTCATATTATTTTCCCTCATTACATCAGTTCGAGGGAAATCTATTAGAGTAACCGCTACTAACCGTTAAAGGCCTGATAAACAACTAATTAACGTGCTAATTGACGTGCTTGAGGGTCACCCAGGGCTTTACCGGCTAAACTAGTGGTGGGTCGTTGTCGAATTTTTGACGGACGAAACGCAACCGTTTTACCGACGACGAAAACGGTTGCAGAAAACGGTCGTCGTTGCAACTGTTTTGAAGACGGCTTATAGGACGAAACTTATCGTCGAGTGACATAGTTGCAGTTTCTTACAACTATTAACGATTTTAAATTTAGGAAATGGTTTCATCGCGTCACGAACGATAGCATTGACGACTGGTAATACATTATCGACTCTATTTCATTGCCTAAAAGTTCACTTTTTATTGTACGGACTGTGTTGTAAACGGACGCGGAACGTAGGACGACGATGCGACGAGTGTGATAGATAGTTGAATCATTGCGTTCTCGAGTGTAGTCGTAGTAATTCGAAGACTGGTTTGTGCAACGAAGACTGTTTGAACCTAGGATGTAAAACGGTTTCATCGTCGTAGAACACAAAACAGTTTTTTTAAACGGTTCGTCGTCGCAACGCCCACTCCTATACTAAACGTTGTAAGCGACTACATTTTCTATCTCAATGTAAGCGACACATCCACAGAAAACTACTGCTGAAATTACGCGATTCTGAGTACTAAAATTAAGTGTATGTCACTAGTCTGTTCGTCATCAAAGGAACAGAATCGTGTTAGACATCAAATAAAAAACTTGAACAAAGAAGCTGTCCAACGAGGTTCTACGTGGAAGAACAGTGGTCAGTGGGTTGTCTAGTTGTGGTCGTCTATGAAAATGCATCACCATTATTCATATGCATAACCGTACAAATTATTATTACTGTGAATGTTTCGCCAGTGCAAACGGCACTGGCGAAACATTCACTTTTATCGTAGCTAAGCTGAAATGTCTATTTTCTGTCAAACATTGTATCAAACATTGAAAGAAACTAAAGATTACATGCACAGAGCATGTAACTTTAAATTACATACAGTTTTTAATTGAATGTTTCGCCAGTCGATGTTGTTTAATCGAGTCATACTCGAGTAATTTTGCGAACAGAAACCGAACGTTTATTTGTTGGCAACATTATTCTTTCTTTATCAAATACGACAGTTCCGTCCTAAAACTGAATTAAAATAAATAAAATATCTATAAATTATTAAATAAATATAATTAAAATAATGTCAAATTCCATTATATTTGAATAAAAAGGAAAAAACACAATTGTATATGAATACTAACAAGATTTTGCTTAATTCAACGAAATATTCCTAAAGAACTCTTAAATTAAAATATTGACATTGACAGTTTTATTAGGTTTTGGAACGCACGTAAAGCACAGCATCCTTACTCGCTCGCGTTTTGTTTGTGCCGTTTGTGCTTCCTCCCGTCCGGCCGGCTCGCTCCGATCCCGCGATTCAGATTTCAGTTCCGATTCATCCCGATTGTGTTATCTTTCCGGGAACGAGGAAGTTTACGTGGTCGAGTTGACGTGGCGGTATCCAACGGGTAAGTATTTTAGCGCTAACTTTTATTGAAGTAGGTAATTTAATTAATTCAATGATTACAAACTGTGTAATTATAGGAAACATAATAGATTTATATTGTGTTTCAATTAAAGAACGTAAGTTTTTATTGTATTGTATTTTTTATAGATCGAAATGCTGAGGACACTGTTCGTTGCATTGGCCGTTTCGGCAGTATTTGCCGGCGTGCCGACTCCTGAAGAAACAAAGCGGCTTATGGACCGTCTCTCGGAGTCCGAACATTTTAATAACGAACACCATAACAAGCAGTTTGATCATGATGCCTTTTTGGGGGAAGATCAGGCAAAGACATTTGATCAGCTGCCTCCCGAAGAGAGCAAAAGGAGATTGGGGTGAGTTGAAACAACTTACCTTATTTCCCCTTTCTCCTCGTATATTCTGTTCTTGTTAAGTGAATAATATTACTACCAATTTACCCCAGTAGTGAATATTCTGATTGTTTAATCCGATTATTCCAGCCTATTTTAGACCACTATCCTTTCATTATCATCATTTTTACACATACATTTTGTGCATATAATTATGTAGCAGAACCTAAGTGATGTGTACGATAAGAGGCACATGTAACCTGTTGTTCTGTCACATTTTGTTTGGACATTTATTCATTTAACACGCATTCAGTTGTTATTCCCATGATATTATCATCAATATTGTGACACTGCAAGCTAGGTAATAGGTAATACGTGCTGGTATCCACAACTCCACGTCAAAGCGCGTATTTTGCGTACTCACACACTGCAAGCTAAGAAAGACACCACAAACCATGGTGCCATATGCTTAACACTTTAAGGGACACTAAACACCCATAGTTGTAATAACAAAACTTTTATTATGTCTCAGTCAGTACCCATTAATCAATGTGCCAATAATCAACCAAACCCAGTTATTGTAACTTCCACTATATGCATCAAATATCTACAAAACCAAATTATCCCATTTATAACAATCCAGTAAGTTCTAGTTAGAGAGCAGATCTTCCAATTTCCTGCATCTTGAGATTATCTCAGTGGGTCAATGATCTCATGTACACTAAGTGGGTTGGTTAAACTAGTAGATAACAGTTCAGACCATCTGTGTACAGTCTAGTTATTTTTAAAACAATGATTACAGTACCTATCATGCATGGCGACATAAAATCCAAATAATTGAATGATTGAGTGCCGTACATAAATTGGTGTTTCATGTTATCTTTAATTTATTCAAATATTTATCTGCCAAGAATATGAAGAGATGAAAGATTTTTTGGTGATTTTATCTACAGCAAAAATGTTTATACTTTAGATTTTCATGAATATTTTTTTAAATTTGTATATCCATGCAGATTTGATTAGTATATAATCATGTGTAATTTCTCCATGCAATTTAATTTTCTATTGAAAAAGTTAAATGTTCTGTTATCAGATTTCAATTTATGTAGTAACATGAAGTTTGTAATTAAGCAACACGTTGGTACTGAATAAGTTTTAAATGTTGAGTAATGTACCTAAAATCTGTTTTATGCCTGGCTTAATGTGTGGAAAGAACTTTTAAATAAGGTTGTGCATTCTACATTATAAGTAAGTTAAAATGTTGTAAGTTATATCAAACGCGGATAAAAACTGAGGATCACGCAAAAACTATCAAGCGTACATATATCTGAAACCTATACCATTTTAAAGATAATTTAATTATTTATCTTTTAGTATACTTGTTTTATTAAAATACCTTTTGATTTACGTATAATAAATTAATAATGCGTCTAATTTGAGACAGCGGCCCTTGATGGCTGTCTATTAATGGCTGGACGTACGTCACGTTGCGTGAGTTCAGCACGAACACGCAAGCTAACCACTCAAGGCCACTGGCATATATGTGTCTTAAATTACTAATAAGTAAAAGATATACTAGCTAAAAAAACACCTTGAATAACTATTGTCTTGCAATAATCTACATTTATCAAAATGTAATTTGAGTATATCTGGTAATAATATACAGAAACTGCTCAGGAATGTGCATTCAAACACAGTAGTAATAATTCATTACACATACACAGAGCATCTTACCTTTTAATGAAATACAATATAAAAACTTCATCTATCACAGTTCACTGACCTCATTATCAAGCGCGACAGTGAATAATTTGATTAATTCTTTCTAGAATAATCGTGGACAAGATCGACGGAGACAAGGACGGCGTTGTGACGCTAGTGGAACTGAAGGATTGGATCAGATACACCCAGAAGCGGTACATCACTGAGGATGTGGACCGCCACTGGAGACAGCATAACCCTAGCAACGATGATGTTATTGCTTGGGAGGTCAGGAGATTTTCAAATTAATTAATTTGTAAAAAATATGTCATACTTTTCAAGGTCAGCGTAGAACATCGGATCGGCGATAAAGCAATTTTTTCGATAACAAATTAAATTTAACTTTAAATTACTTTTGTATAAGGCTGAAATCGGTATGGCAGAATAAAAGTATGCGATGCTTCGAGGGGTGGTTAGTTACAGCGGCTCCGGTGCTGACAAGTGTTTCAATATGATAACTAGAGAGCATATCGCTGTATCAACCACAAGTTATATCAAAAGCTATTATCATGTCGCTATTTTAAAGTACGCCTATTTCAACGCCGGCTGTCGCTGAAAACCAGCGTTGGGGCTCTGTCTCGCATAGGGTCGCAGCATTATGCTGAGCGATGGCCGTTTTGCGTGGATGTGACGCATATTTTCCCCCAAATTGTTTATTTTTGTTTTGTTCTTTCTTTGCGTCATGTGTACCGCAAATAAACGTATTTTCTTTCTTTCTTTTTTTCTTTCTATTTTATCTGTCAACAACACCATAAGCCATCCATGACCCATTCAGTTAAAGTTTTCAATGTCGCACACCAACGGCGAGATTCATTTTAATTACGAAACTAATGTTATTTTAACACAATGTTTTTTTTGTAGGCATACAGAAAGAACGTGTACGGGTTCATGGATGAGATGGACCCGAAGGAACTCAAGCTGCCGAACAGCGAAGGTTTCACTTACACCAGCCTGCTGAGGAGGGATCGTAGGAGGTGGACTTATGCTGGTAAGTTATTATGCTAAGGTGGAAGGCCACCTTAGCATAGCCATAGCCACCTTGTCAAGGGAAAAAAATGTGTAGAGCGAAATAAAGATACGAAACGTATTTATTGGGACTCGCACGGGAAGATAATACTAAATGAATGTCCTTTGCGAGGCCAAAGACCTGTTAGGCAAATATAAGCGGAAAAACGTGACTATAAATCCCAGGCCTTAGTAGGGTTCGCTTTATCACGGTCTTCAAGACTTTTCTATTTACTCTTGCAATAATCCTTTTATCAGTCAATCAGTATTTTATTATCTTTACACAATCATAACCATCAAAACAAACCATTGAAGCATACATTTCTTAAAGCTGCATTGATTGAAACTGCACCCTAATTACGCAACACACTTTCAATGACAATGAGAATGATTTTGAAGAATAATTTTAATGAAATTTCCCAAAAAAATAATTGCTCAACAAAGTAATTAACGCAATGAATCTTGTTGATCTTAGAAAATGAAAGCGATTGCTACTCTGGTGGGTTACGCAATTACCCCGCTAGTTTAACAGCTATTACGTCAAGTCCTGCACGCGTAGCATGACCACAATAAATTATTAATAGAAACGGGTTTTGTCGACGGAAGAATAGAAAATGACAGATCTTGATTGTGAATCTGTCATTTTGTCTATTCTTCCGTCGACAAAACCCGTTTCTATGGTGGTCATGTTACGCGTGCTGGGTGTATTAAAGTAGTACTTACATAAAGTAACAAACATACCTTCATAACTATTATATGACCTGATTGTTCTATTGGAAGTAATATGTCAATTGAAGGAAATAGGTCATTGTTGGGACTGTAGGCGGCAAACTAGGAATCGCAATTGTGATTGTTAGGTACGGTCCCGTAATCTTAAGTTTATGTGCAGTAATAGATTTGAAATCTTTATAGTTTGTAGAGATTAAACTAAGTAAGTTAGTAGAATAACCCTCCCTTTGCTGAGGCTGACTCATTTGTCGTAAACATAAAATAATATATTTTATTCAATAATCGAATGTGTTTACGTCTTCTGTCCAATATATTTCTTGTTCTTGGTCTCGTTTCGTCTTAACGGACAATTCCAACCAAACATAATTATATGAGTACAAGCAATGCGCCAGCTAACCCTAATTAATCCCTTCAGCTGGTCGATTCTGTAAACATATCACCGTGAAACTTAGGTGAAGTGAGCTGTCAATAGTGTTAATCCCTAGCATCCTGCCGGTCGATTTGTGACAGTGACAGCTCACTTCACCTAAGTTTCACGTTGATATTTTTACAGAATCGATCGACAGGTCGTGAATTTTTTTAAATTACTTCGTTTGTGCTCACCTTCGTTATTTATTTATAACCAAATTTTGCACAGAGTAAGGAACTATTGTACAAAATTTCAAGCTTGTGTACCTAGCGTTTTAGAAGGCCCTGCGTTGTCACTTGTCAGTAAATTTAAGATTTTTATTAAATAAATATTTTCTTCTTCAGACGCCGACGAAAATGACGCGTTGAACCGCACGGAGTTCGCTGCGTTCCTTCACCCGGAGGACCACTCCGAAATGAGGGACGTCGTCGTGCTCGAGACTATGGAGGACATCGATAAAGATAAGGTGATAACAACATGATATATCTTAATAGAATTGTAGGTAATTCTTAGAAACTTCATAAGAAAACTTGCGTTTAATGAGTGTCTACTATCTATTGCACGATGCGAAGCATTAGAGACTGCTCTGTGATTGAAAAATGAGTCTTGCCTTCTTTCTGCAACAATTTCTATTGTTACACTCCTGCTAGTACACAGAACCTACTTAATTTATATATCATTGTATAGATAATTTAATGGAGATTAATTCTGTACTTTCAAATATTGATTTAATGCAGTAGAAACGAAAAAAAAACATCAAAATAGTTTAAAAAAAAATCAAGTATGAAACCGGAAAACATAGTAGCTTGCGAGAAAATCAATTAATTGAGTCAATTTCTTTTTAACAGATTCCTTTCATCCATAAGAGGAAATTTTAAGTAGTTTAATTATTATTAATAAAGAAACTAACTAATATATATACTAAATGTTAGTTATATTTCCAACTTTTAGACCCTCTTCCGTTGCCTAGCAACCGACAAAGTAAATATCAGTAAATATCTACATAAATAGTCTTAGACATTACGTAAAGATTGCGAGGTGAGAAATTTTACCCATGTTGATGGCTAAAAAAGCAGTCAAAACATACTTCATGAAAGTGTTTAAATATACAGTCCGGTGGCATCGACGCGAAAACTGATACCATGGATTCAGTACATGATTCTGAACACCCCTACGTAGAAATATAACGTCGGTTATTAAAAAAAAATCTGCTACGAGTATTTCATAGAAAAGTGCAATACGTACGCGGGCAAAATGTATGAAACAGAAGATTTAAAAAATAAACGATTTTTATACAAAATGTTCCTTTTGATGTCCCATAACTCTTAAGATTCTAAGCTATAAGTAAAAATAATACAAAAAGTCCTACAACACGTGTTCCTAAAAAAATAGTTTCGAAGATAACAAAACTATTCATTCACACTACACTTTTTAATTCAAACCAATAACTCATATTTTAAGCTAAAATCCGAGGGTGTCATATTTTTCTAAATGGACAAAAATTGTCTGAATTGACCTTGGAATGACGTATACAAGGCTCGCAATCAGATGATAACTACTAAAACCTAAATCTTTATTATACATAATTATAAATGCCAAAGTGAGTTTGTTCATTTGTTTGTTTGTTACACTTTCACGTCTACTCAACCGATCATCATGAAATTTTGCATACACGTTGTCAGGGGAACAGAAAAGGACATATGGTACCTTTCATCCAGAAAAATCTACATTAACGTGAGCGAAGCAGCGGGCAAAAGCTAGTAGTAAATACTTAACTTGCGTTCATAATCCTTACAAAAGGAATCTACACTCAGTGTTACCGATTCCAGATTATATAAAAGTAAAAGGTTGAACTCAATATTACAGGACGGCAAGGTGTCCTTGGACGAGTACATCGGCGACATGTACAAGCCTGAGGACGGCGAGGACGAAGACGAGCCTGACTGGGTCAAGCAGGAGAGGGAGCAGTTCCATGGGTACAGGTCAGTTACTATATTATTGTTTTGCTGTGAACCCCATGCCGTAAGGTCGCACGCACTTTGGATGCGTTTTCGTACGAATTTCACTCGTTAGTACACTGGATACGTTGTCTCCGTCAAATAGGTAGTGAGTAGGTGATATCGCATTGAACGCACGAAAAATCCCAACAAGTTCGGATTGTTTTCGGACGTTGGAACTATACGTACCATCGAAGAAGTTCATATCTAACCACCGTAAAGACTATTCTTGCTTGCAGCGCTCGGCGACTATAGAACCGGGCCGGTAACAGCCGACGTATTCTGTAAATAAAAAACTCACCGTGAAGACTAAGGTGAAGTGAGCTGTCAATAGAGTCCATCTTAGAGCATTAGGTGGAATGACAGCTCACTCCACGCTCACTTCACCTAAGTTTTCACGGTGAGGTGGTTACAGAATAGCACTGCAGATGTGGATGTCGCGTTCACGGGATTTTGTTTTGAAACTGGTTAGATATGAACTTCTTTGATGGTACGAACTCTGCGCGCTCCCTTTGTACTTGGAAGGTCGGGATCGACTTTCCTACACGGTATGCCCGAATCCTAACGTATCGTATAAATACCGCAGATTTCGTAACTTAGCATAATAGAAGACAAGTTTATTCTTTGGAAGCGTAGTGATACAGGCAATAGACGTCCTCAGATTCGTAAAATAATTCTTAAAAGTAATAATAAGAATGATGCCTAGGTAAAACAATATAAATTCTATTTAGTCCGGCAGTCGATAATAAAAAAATATTAGACATGCGTCTTATCCAAGTCATTTTTTATTAATTAATAAAAAATTGCTTGGATAAAACGCTTTGAAGTTGGGTAGTGTGGGCTCGCTACGTCACAACTCAGTATAAAATCTACCAAGGCGTGACGTCTTACCACATTTCAACTCAATGTATCGCCGTAATCTTTTAATTACGTAATAAAATAAAAAAATATGTGTCAATATTTTTTTTATAATAAAAAAAAAAAAAACTCTTAAACCTACACGCAAGGGCACTTATGAAACGTCAGAACCTAGGTCGTCTAGGTCTAATTGACCTTAGGTACAATTTTTTTTTGTCTTTGTCCCTGTTCGTATTATTCGAAAAATCCCGATATATCTAGTTCATTGCTCTTTCGCAATAACCCAGTCACTCACATTGATACGCAAATCATGTCAATAGGCAGGCGTCACTCGGCCACCGCTACCACGATAATATCAATTTAGCTCCATTGACTGTATTGACACTGAACAATATGGCCGGCCAGTTAGTTGTCATGCATTCTTATTGCCGTATTTATGGTGACATTGAATAATGTATGTTTTTTACCATTGCCACTCGAAAAAGGGCATTTATTCATCGATAACAGTGAATAAAACTCTCTTTTACTCACCAAGTGAATAAAAACATTTTGATTATGGAACAAGCACGAATTACACGAATCGTGTACAAAAAATAAATGAAACCTGCTGAAATACCTATACTGGCTGGTTAAATGAAGCTATTCCATAGAGCTATACATTTTTTAAGTATCCCGCCAATTTTAGTTAGGTTCATTTCTATCTGTTATCGTGGTTGTTTTAATGTCATTGGAAAATCTATTAACATAATTATAATAAATTGAGTTGTTCCAGTGACGAAAATGAGACACTGACACCGGAATCATTTCGTTCTAAAGCAGCAATTATAGTAGATAATTTGTTGCCGCCAAAAATGACATAAATATAAATAACATAACATCACGCCTTGTTTCTCCGAAGTGTTGGGCAGAGGTGTACCTGTAGTACACCCACATTTCGCTAGCTACGTTTTTAAGTCTCATCTCATGTAATAATGCCATCAACCGGGCACAATTCCGGACTCCGGGAAGCTACTGAGAAAATCCTATGCCTACCTACCTACTTACCTACCTACCTACCTACCTACCTACATACCTACCTACCTACCTACCTACCTACCTACCTACCTACCTACCTACCTACCTACCTACCTACTTATCTACCTACCTATCGTACCTAATTACGTACCTACTTACATACCTACCTACCTACCCTACCATAACCTACCTTTTTTTTTGTTCCGGGGTGGAAAATCCTCATGGATGTCCTCCGCCCTGGGGCGGGCGGAGGGGTCTGTCAGACTCTTACTGACTAAAAACCACCCCGGTGTTCCGACTCACACCTACGCCGGGGGTCGCGGGAACGAAAGAATCTTCCGCAACCCCCGGCCGGTGCCGGCCCGCCACCGCGGGCCTCCTCTCGGGTCAGGGGGGGGAGTGAGGTGTTTGACTCCCCCCGCGACGTCTTAGAGGGGCGCGCGTGGAACACTACGCGCCGCCACCTCGGGTCCTGATGAGTGGGGGGCGACGGACGTCCCCGAGTCCGTCGCCCCTGGACCCACCCACCCACCATAACCTACCTATCCTAAGAACCTTCTCCTGATAATAACGAACACAAAAAAAAAGAATTAGCGAAATTGGTCCAGCCGTTCACGCGTGATGCCGTGACCAAGGGAAATAGGGATTAATTTATATATATATAAATAGATAGATGCGTTTTATTGCACCGTTTTAAACCTTGTTCTAAAAAGGCAAGACATGACAAGGCGTGTAGACAAGTAATAAAAATCAGGTCTTCGGGTTTTCTGATATGATTGGGGTCCTAAATTACCTAAACCAAATAATATTAGCAATTGGTTACAATGACATTTTGAACTAAACGCAACATTTTTCAACAGAGACACAGACAAAGACGGCTTCATGGACGAGAACGAAGTCAAAGACTGGATCGCACCCCCCGAATTCGACCACGCCGAAGCAGAAGCAAGACACTTAGTCTTCGAAGCCGACACGGATGCCGACGAAAAACTCACAAAAACAGAGATTCTTGACAAATACGACCTCTTTGTCGGCTCGCAAGCAACTGACTTCGGCGAAGCGCTCGCCCGCCATGATGAATTTTAAATTAGGAAGCTGTATTGCTCAGGAACGTTGTTTAAAGTTAAGTGTTGAAGTAAATCTCAGCTATTTCGAAGTCTTCCATTCTAAGAAAAAAAAAGTATTGGGAAAAACCAAACGATGCACTGAACTGTTATTGAGCTTTTTTCAATACAAGATTTATTTTTGCGTCGGGTTAGATTTTAAATTGGTCCTTTGAACATTTGGATGTGATTGAGTCCTTTTCTGCCTGAAAGAGTTTTACAAACCAGTCACATAATAACAAATGTACTAAGCAGCTAAAATAGTTAAGTAAAGTCAAGAAACAATGATAATGAGTAAAAACTAGAATGTTCAAGTAAGAAGTAGATATTATGTGATACAAATATTTTGAGGCTGGTAACACTTCAGCACAGATTATAAAAGAATAGCATGTATTTTTAACTTCCATAGAGATGCAAGTTGCTTTTGCATACAGTCTAACTTTTTATATTGAATGGAATTTTTTGCCATATAATTTTAGAATCTCTATGTGTGGCATTAATACTTTTATCAAATAACTTAGAGTTTAAGTATCTTAGTTTCTAATAACAAAACCAAAGTTTCCAGTGAAAAACAATTCTATTTTCATGATACTAGAATATTTTCGAAATTTTATCACATTGAAATATTTTTATATGTTTATTATTTAGTTTATTTACGTATATTTGCATTTATTACACGTAACACTGTTATTATAGTATTTTAGATATTGGGCAGAGGAAATGCAGAAAAATTGTACAAAAATGTCGAACATTCCGGATGGTAACTTTGATTCTAATATTTTGCATGTATTTTTAATGAATCTCATAATGAGCCAAAAGCATATTTTTTTTTTCTAAAGTACTGCGGGTTAATTGCGAAACACACATAAAACGCTAATTGATAGCAATGGGTTTCATTTTGACAGTTCACTCACGTTCATTGCGTTATTTACGTCGTTGAGCAGACAATTTGTCAAACCTATGAAGCAATGGATTTATCCATGGTCTAAAAAAATTGGTCTGGCATTCCGAAAGTGACACATGCTTACGTCACTATTCAGTTGCCACTTTATTGCAACAAAACACAAATTAAGGAAAGATTTTTAGTCGCCATTCTGTAAAAAAAAAATATACAAAGCATAGACAAGCAAAACAATTTAATTTAAACATTTACCAACGTAATTGTTAATTAAAGCCTCATTGTTTTATCGGATTCGCAAAGTTAAGGTGGTTGGGGAGTTAATATTACACACTACTGTCATGCTATTCTGTAAATATCTCACCGTGAAAACTTGGGTGAAGTGAGCTGTCAATAGTAATCCCTGTGGAATGACAGCTCACTCCACGCTCACTTCGCCTAAGTTTTCACAGTGAGATGGTTACAGAATAGCACTGCTGGTAGCACAGATGTGATGACGTAGACTTGTGTCTCCCACGTGACCACTGTGTCTCGGAATGCTATATCTGGCGAAGTATATTATTATACCATGGATTTATCAATATCCTTCATACTCTCGGATTGTGATTGGAAGTGCGTTAGGCAATTAGGATGCTGAGCAGTGGTGATCAATGCTCGTGCCTTCTCTGTATGAGAAGAGGCCTTCAGAACAATAATAAGCTGTCGGTCGATTCTCTAAAAAGATCAACGTGAAACTTAGGTGAAGTGAGCTGTCACTGTCACAATTCGACCGGCAGGATGCTTAACACTATTGACAGCTCACTTCACCTAAGTTTCACGGTGATATTTTTACAGAATCGATCGGTATTATTACTGGATGAGGATTACAATATTTTTTTGTAGCAATAAATACACTGCATTTCTTCTAACCTATAATAAGTGATTGGTACTTACTAAACAATATAAGAAAAGATATCTACGTTGTTCGCTAAGTGTAAAAGCAATAATATTAAATTCTAACTTTATCGTGTTCATATAAAGTTGATCTGCCAAGTACAATAATGTATTAACTATGTAATGACAGCTTATATTCTAATGAAATAAATATTTTTTTCGACTACTTTCGATTTTTTCTTGTTTTCGTGGTCCTTTGTCTCGCTTTACAAAATTAGTTTGATCTTTTCAAACAAAAAGTAATATAATTTTATTACGAAATCTTCACTCATCACTGCTAGAATCGGTCTCCTCAAGCGAATTTGTTTTTGCATTTTCTCAGACGATAGACGGTGCTAGAAACATAAATGTCGCAAGCATATTAATAAAATTTTGTGTATAAAAGTTGTTGATATTTAAAATCCTTTTTTAAATTTTTTGTTCCAGTAAGTAGGTGCTATCAATCTTGGCCAGGTTAATGATGAGTTATTGATCGTGATCTAGAGAGTACCTACCTATTTTTGATCGAAGCCACATAGTTACCGAGTTGTACATTTAAAAGTCGATTTCAGGTTTGTATACGGATTGGCGGTCGTAGCACCGAAATCAAATATTTGTAAAATCCTAAAGTGCACGCCTCTTATACGCTCATTCAATTTTTGTTTCATATTTGTATGATGGCCAGTAACTTATACGACTAGCGTTAGTGTAGTCCCGCCTGATCATGGCATGTTACACAGAAAAACAAATAAGTATGACAGGTGACAATTATGATAATGTCAGATTTTAAGATACATATTCTAAGTTTATTACAAAAAGATGAAGATTTTGATCTTAAAAATGCTTCGCATTATGAGTTTTGCAATACTTACCTATTAAAGCATAGTAGGAATTTGGATTCCTAAATATCTCAAATCCCATACTGAGACCCCGCGCCCTATTTAAAAAACCGGTTCCGTATTTGGGATGAATTTATCGCAAGAACAAACTTAACTTTGTAGTTGAAAAACATGTTCTCACATACAGAATGTATAGGAGAACATATTTTTGCAACCGCAAATGTAAGTTGGTCGATTATTACTCATTAACGTTTTACCACTTTGTCGGCGTTATTAATATGTACACCCATGCCAAATTACAGTTTTCTAGTACAAAGAGTCTCTTAGCTAAGCTGCGGACAGACAGACGGACAGACAGACAGACGGACATGGCGAATCTATAAGAGTTCCTTGTTTACTATGATCATCGCGCGAATACACGATCGTTCGAACTTTTTGTTCAGTGAACCCTGAACGCGTGGTCGCGAACGACGATCTCGTATGCGCGACGATTGCTTTTAAATAGAACATAGGAAATCTGTCCCTCTCTAAGCGTCTGGGGTACTTCAAGAGTCTTTTGGCGGTCGAATGACGTTGACCCTGGTCGCTACTGGTAAACATTTGTGCATTTTTTGGCGAAATGTATTGAAAAACAAGACGGTGGCGTTAGTACCGATTTTGGCCACGCGCCAAAAGAACCTTGTAGCACTATAGGTACCTGTGTATGTTACAGGGCTGCCTTTTAAGGCGCGGGACATATACAAGCGGCCAGGGGCGCGGGTGAGGTGCGGGCGTGGCGACGGTGTGGCACGGGCCTTGCGTCACCAGTTTCATATTTTATACAAAATGTATAGGAACGGCGTGGCGCGGATCTTACACAAGAGGCGTGGCGCGGGCGAGGCGACGACGGTTCGAAGCGGGCGTTCTGTGTATGTTCCGCGCCACATCGTTCCTATACATTTTGTATGAAATATTAAACGCCCGCCCGCCACGCCCGCGCCACTCGCCATTTGTGTATGTCCCGCGCCTAACCTGCAACTTTTTTATTCGTAACTGCTTTTACCAACTTAACCGTTACGCTAACATTAAAAAACCGTTTCACTCGCCTCAAGCACCCTTTTCACTTGAGACACCCTATTACACTCCAACAACTAACATTTTCATACATTAATGAGTTGTTCTAAAATAGGCAGGCGTACTAAACCCTGTCGTTGTCGTTGAGTATTTTATCAAGCGTATTTTGGCTCCCGCTGGCTAATTAATTGATCAGCACGGCGGAAGCAACCGTGCGAATAGCCGATGTTATTTTAAATGCTGGCCTCATGAGTTAGGTACGCAATCCTGACTGCTTTAGTAGTTGGAATAAGTTAACAGTTAACTGGCAAAATAATTTATCTGAATGAATACGAGTATCTCGGCACAACAGCTGTATCGGGTCTTCAGATTGAAATGCTGACATAGGCTTCTTATTTTAGGTACCTGTAGATAAATACCTGCGTATTAAAACACCACTGGACGTAGTAACTAGTACATAAGCGATCATTCTAAAAGTTGGCAACGAAACAATCGCAGATAGCTGTCAAATATTTCGCTGTTTTGATTAATTTGGCAATGTTACTGAATGGAAATATGAAATATCGCTAACTAGTGACCTAAAATATTAACAATGCAATTATAACATTGAATTTCATGTTGTAACCGTTTTAGGTGTAAAAAGGGCGTTTGTAAAGTTTCCAAATACTTTTTTTACATCTAAAACTAAATATTCGGTGTTACGATTTAATTTACTTACCCATTGCATTTCATAATCAAACTTTTAGTTTACTTGTTAGCGATATTTTATATTTCCCTACAGTAATATTGCCAAATTAATCAAAACGGCGAAATATTTGACAGCTATTTGCGACGTTGCCCACGTTCAGTAGCAGTGTTTTAGGAGCAAGATGTTACGCACGTAACTAACCTACTGTTTGCCTCCACGTCTCAAACTCACAAAATCTCCGTCGTACTAGGGATTGTGATACGGATCTTCACTCTCATCAGAAATAATTCCGAGAGGAGTTCCTAGGATCTGCGATGGAAGACAAATAAAACTACCCAATAATTCTGATCTTTATAGAAACCAGACATCATCCAGCAATAGGCTAGGTAGACCTTTTTTTCCTACATTCACAAGTCAACACCTCTCCGGTGCGGATCACAAACTCAAAGCAATTTATTTCAATAATACCATTTACAGGCAATAATAAAGATAAAGCTTGATGCCCATTCCAAGGCGTAGTAGGTTAGGTACGTTCCTATGGATAAGAACAGACAAGAAACTCCATGGACACTCTTTTAAATTATTTTACAAAATATTAGTTACATAATTTAATCGCATCTCATAAGGAGGACGGACCTATGGCAACTTTTAACTAATAACTATACATATATGTTCTAAAGGGGGATGAGCTACGCCTAAGGTGGCTCGCGAAATTTAACTTTTCTGACGTTTTTTGCAATTAAAATATGATTCGCGACCGAAACAAATTTGGTTTTACAGATTTATAATCATTAGAATCAGCAATACCCCCCCGTGGAGTAAGAATTGGCCTCAGATGTCATGATTTCATGAAATAGTCATTCAATAAGCTTAGAGAGTTTTAGATTATAATTCTATAAATAAATATTTGGTACGACCGTGAATCATATTTAGATCAACATACAACCTGATACTGACCTGCAAATTACAAAAAACGTAAGAAAATTTGAATTTCGCGGTGTTTTCGCCTTAAAGAAAAAAGGTATACCTACCTGCTTATTCGCGGGGCTGGATATTACGTTTGCTGTGCTCAGCGGGTCGGTAACTATCGATGTTTTCTGCTCATTTCCCTCACTCGGCGTCAAGAGACTGCGTCGCCGCACTCGACCTCATCGCTTATTCGATGCTGCACGCTGCACAGGTACCTACTAATGCTCACTTTGGCTATTATAAGAGTATGGGTATGAATAAGGGTACTCTGACTTTATTAATTTGTACTTGTTAGGTACAAGTTTAATTCATATTTTTTGTTGAAGTAGATTTTTGTAAAGTGGTTCTTGAACTAAATGAAATTACCGCCGGTTATTGCCAGGTTGGTAGATACGTATTATGGTCGAGCTCTTTATGAACTATTAGCTTCTGCCCGCGACCTTCTTCAAGAATTGGGCTATCCAATGCAAAAAAAAAAATTGAAATGCGTCTGGTAGTTCCGGAAATTACCTCCTATATACAAACACAATTTGTTGACGAGTATAAAGTACCTGTTAAAAATAAATATAATACAAGAAGTGTAAAAGAGAAAAAGCTGGTTGAGCGGAAGGTAACAAATTATTATGGGGAAAGAACTTCAAAATATCTAGTCCCAAAAGTATTTAATAAAATAGATCTGTTAAGACAAAACCCTAAAGTAAGTAAAGGTATGTTAAAGTCAAAATGAAGGAGTTTATTTCTCGATAGCGAAATTGTATTTAATTAATTTTACTACATTATTTATGTATACCGATTAACTAGCGCTTCTCGCCATCAAACTGGAAAGTTTGGAGAATAAAATTTTAAAAGCAAAAAAAATAATGTACCAATGTTTAAGAAAAAAAAACCTAACAGTCAAACAAATAACTCTTTATAATATTATTAATTAATTAATATTATAAGTATAGACGGAACCTGGTGTAGGTACCTATCTACACTAATAATATAACGGGAAAAGATTTGTACATTTTGTTTGTAATTAATAAACTCGAAACATACTAGACCGATTTTAAAAATTCTTTCACCAGTAGAATGCTGTATTATCAGTGAGTAACATAGGCTATAATTTCTAAAGAAATCACGCGGGCGAAGCTGCTTGCGGAAGCTAGTAGATAATAAAATATAACACGTTTTGTTATCGAGTAAAAAAAATGTGATGTACGGTAGGTTACCCAAACATCTATGTAAGTATCGTCTGACCAACTTAATTTGACATGTATCTTCTATATCTAATAATTACCTACTGATCTATAAAGATGAGTCGATCATAAATGTGGAGATCTCTTATAATTGTAAAGATTCTATATTTATTTATTATTTATTTATTTATTGACACACCAACGACTTATTCACTAAATAATTACATTAAATATATTCTATTTTAACAGTTTTGCGGTGAATTCGTCACTTATAGGTGTGCACAGCACTTGTATAATCAATAATAAAACTAAAATCGAATTATGATAATAACAAAATTAAATTTACAAAATTTGCATTGAGTTTAAAATGTAGTTAAATTAAAATTCAGAATAATTAAAGAAAAAACATCAATTAAATTAGAAAAACAATTATAAATTAAAACAATAAAAATAACAAATAAATTAGGACGCATTACATTAATTACAATTAAAATTAAAAGAATAGAATAGATTAAAATTAGAGTTCAAAAATTAAATTAAATTGTACAATATTAATTATCTAGAATGGAGTCACTCAAATACCCAAATTAACATTTTGTAATAAAATTAGTCAAAGAAATCGATTAAGAACTGAGGACGTATCGTTTGAATTCATTCAGACTGTTCGAAAATATGTCTAAGTTGTTGGTACGCGTGCACAGCTTATTGTAGCTAGACAAAAATCGGTATAAAGGAGCTGAACGGCCAAGATTAGTTCTATTTTTAGGCATTTGAAATGTATCTGTTTTAAAATAATATCATCCGTATGGTATCACCGCATTTATGATCGTCGCCTCACTTAAATATGCGCTTCAAAAATCGTAAAGCCCCTTTCAAACAAACTCAACGCTTACAAGGATACAAAAAAAATATTCAACAAAATTTCCATACATCAGCCGACAATTCCGCGACAAACGACACAAAGCCCCGGAGACATCGAAGTCCCAACAAAGACGTCCCACAATTATTTATTTTACGGATGCAAATTACAAGTGCTGAAAATTTACGCGCACGAATACGTAGCCAATATTCAGTCGCGTATTTTCGCCGCCCCGTAAAAGCAACCGCGTTCTCCTTACATATTTTTGCATACTTATACTGTGACAGTAATACGTTGGTTCATATAAGATGGCGAATTTGTATGATAATTTTCATTTTGCATTCACTCCGGTTATTCTTCTTCACTGTATGTTGTGGATAGCGCTCCTGGGAAATTCAGCGGTTTTGTCGTGTGCCACAGATATATCGCCACTAGAAAGGTCCACCATTAATGTCGTTTACTTTATTTAATAGCCGATGCGGTTTGCTAAACTGCTCTGTTCGCACGCAAATTAGTGTTTGGTTGAAACCTCTAAATAACTTTTTCGCACCCCAAACAGTTTCGCGGCAACGGGTGATTTAGGCTTAACTGACTTTTAATCTACCATCTAAATGAGTTTCTAACTAAATTCCGTAACTGTTTTTCACTCCATAAATATTGCCATTATGTTACAATGAGTAGTATACTTAGTGCACACATAACACGACGGTGAAAGTTGTAACACTTGTAACCGTTGAAAGTAATTTATACATAAGTGATTGTAGCAGTCCAGCGCCTCGTAGCACTCTCGTAGCTGCTCGTAGCGCGTAGCTAATGAGACTCGTAGGCCAATCTTTTGTTGGTATTGTTGTAATGTAGGCAAGAGCCAAGGTGCTACGAAAATATGTTCATGTCTTGTATATTTATCTGTCATTGAACTATCAAAATATTTTAGTGGGTAAAACATAATATTAAAGTCACGCACAGCTATAAGTCTAAAGCGGAGTATAAATTGCTTATCATGTCATATCCAGTGCGATTCGACTCCGCTATCGAGCCGAGTAATTGTCATCTTGGCGGGTTGTTCCCTGTATCAATATCAGTAAATATGTGAGGCTTAACTAGACAAGCCTGTCGAAGATGCCCTGCGAGGGTACGTGAGGATATGGCCCGGTAAAGTATTATTTGTACTGGGATCTACGGCATTTCGGGACAATATTTCGCCGCCATACGAAATAGAGCTCTTTTCTTATTGTTTGCTCAGTTTCTGTTAGATCATTCGTTCACCTTCCCCTCGTGAACGGTGATCGCATCGTAAAAACCGAACGAAGCAAATAAGGGTTTATCTAGACATTTTATAGCCTTATGGCTTTATTAAGAACATCAGAACTGGAAGTTGGGTGCGGTTTTTCATTAAAATTGATTGATTAGCAAAGTTCAACAACTTCATTACAAAGTTAGTTTATAATAAATGATTATCCCAAGTTTGTACTTAATACTCATATACGGAGCTCCATTTATTCTTATTAGAAAGGATAATTTTACCGATAATCCGCAACAATATGTTTCATGTACATGTTAACTAGCAGATATAATTTGTACAAGCCACATTTACGTTCTGCCGCCGAATTTTCTGCCACAATACTGCTCTTTAATTAGTACCAGCTTAATGAAATTTCCCAGTTACGTTAAATATTTTCCTCGCTTGAAGGATTTTAAAACATTCTGTTGTAATTTTGTTAATCTCATTTCTGATTTATATTAAAACAAAACTCGTAGCTCGATGTACCGTGGTGTTTAATTAAGTATACATTGACTTCGCAGTTGTCATCTGCAGAGAATGTTTCCATATTTATTTGTGGCAGGGTCGGAGCTATAAATTTTGTCAGTTTAACTGTATTTTCAAAGTTATTGTTCCAACAGTATTGAGCGCAGCAGACGCAGTTTTGGTTCAATGAGTTTCTCGCAGTTAGAATTAAATATAAGTAGTAGGTAATAGCAGCCGCTCGGATCGATCCATCAGGTTAAGTTACGCTTGCCAGGTTTGGTCCGTGGATAGGTGACTATCTTTACATACCGAAATTCCTCCGTGCCTCGGAAAGCACAATAAGCCGTTGGTCTCGGTTGTCATTCGTGAATCTTTGACAGTCAGAAGCCCAAAAGTCTGACAACCAGTCTTATTAAGGGGTATCATATTACCCAGTTACAGTCGCTCTATGTAACATACTGGTATTCAGCTGCATCCGGTTAGACTGGAAGCCGACCCTAACATAGTTGGGAAAAGGCTAGGCAGACACAGGTACCTTCCTAATTTTACTTGCAATGGTTTTATATGCATGTGAACGATATTGTAATGTTTTGAAAATGAAAATATTTTAGTTTCGATTACGATAATTTCTATTTCTTTTATTTATGTGTGTGTTTTTTTATGTGAAATACTTATGTCTGAACCGAAACAAAAAGTAGTTAATATTTCATGAAAAACAAATTTAACACAAGGCCTCTATCTATCTACAGGCTGGCAGGGACATCGAAACCCCAGAGTTGAAACTTTTCGTCAGTTTTTGAAAAAAAAAAACTGCTGTTTCATTGAAAAGTGCAATACCTACGCCGTCAAAATGTATGGAACAGCAGATTTTTTTTTCAAAATCCTGCACTGAATCCATGGTAAAAGTTTTCCCGTCGATGTCCCTGCCACCCTGTATAAATTCTAAAAAACGTTCGTTGCGTGAGTCAAGGAAATCACTTCAGCTAAACAAACTTCTTCTAAGTTTTAATTCCACCGAGCATACTTAAGTAAACAGCTGTAGAAAGAACGTACTCGTAAAACTTGTCGGGGGCAGGCGAGGACGCCAGATATTATGTATGTCAAACAACATCCGTCATGGGACCGGACCACGCTGAAGTTTTTCACAAAATTTGGGCTTAATCTCACAAAGAGGGAAAGTTGGGAACTCATTAGAGCGAGAGGAGGCGGAGCACCTCGCGCGACAAATTAAATTTAATCAAGACGTTTTTCCATGATACTCTAACCCTGATTTAGATTCTCTGCCACGTCTCGGCTGTTTGTTTCGATGGTCAAGCTGCCAATCAGGTTCCTTGTTCGTTAACAACTTTGACAAAATGAATGATTCAATTACTTTCACTTGATTTTAAAGTTTTTGTTTTATTTATAGAAGTTAAATTTCTTAGGCGGCGATTCGATAATTAGACGAGAATTGAGAGTGAAATTTCAAGGACGCGTCACGTTGCATGAGAGAGAAGAAAGATGTAACTCTCTCTGTCTCTCACACTAAATCTCTGTTATTCTTTAAGCCAAAGTTACATTTATATTGGGCGAATTTTTCGTCCATTTTATTAACTTTGCTTGGATAGTTTTTGAGTAAGCTTCAATAATACGTATTTTTCCCACTTAGTATATGTGATGATATGATGATAACTTCCTGTCACTGTTATTTCTTGCCATCGAAAGAGCTCAAAGGGCGATTCTCAAAGTGTCTACTTTCCGCCCTTTCCTTTTTCCTACTAACCTCCTATACAAATCTTGTGAAGTATTAACAGTTCGACAGCTATTTATAATGGGTATAGTATTAAAACAACACACAGCTCTGCCCTACAGCACTGCAATTACTAACAAAAGACGTAAAGATATAGTTTGTCCACAAAATACAACAAAACATGCTTTTGTATCCAAATTTTACCTGTACCTCGGTCCTCTTCTCTATAATAGACTAAACTCGAAAGCAAACATTTACCCCTTGAACTACAAAAATTGTAAGAGAATACTCAAGGATGCTCTCCAAAGTATGTCTTACGAAGATACAGAGAATTTACTAACTGTGTTAAAGTGAATATACTATGTACAAATTTCACCTACGTTAAGTATTTATCAAATTTAGAAACTAAGAGTTAAGCTACTCAACATATAATTAGTGATCTATATTGTCAACCTGTTATTTATTTATTTATTTATTTTAAGTCTATTTTTAGCTCTTTTCGCCTGAAACACAGGATTACCTAGTTCAGGCACGTAAGTCTTAGGAATATAATTTACATTTAAGCAAAACTGTACTACTTTTTATACCTTGTAATTTTTTGAATAAAATATTATTATTATTATTTTTTGGTCTTTGACATTTCTCGGGACCCTGGGGTCCCGGACCTTTGGAAGGCGTACGAGGGGCCGAAGCCAACTTGCAGAGGCCCGTTAGGCGTTTTAATGAAATGAGGCACCAACCGACGGTTATCCCTGTATGCACTATGCAAGTGCACCCAAGGACAACCCCCGGTTGGTGTAGGACTATTGCAGGGTATGGAAACAAAGATATTGGACTATGGGTTTGGGTGGCTAAAGTTGACTGGTGACCTGGAACTATGGAAAGACTATGGCCCCTGCCTGATCAATGTTTTATATGTACACGGATAAAATGGCAGGGGGTGACTTGCACACTCAATAATGGGCCCCTGAAAACTGTCGCTAGCACATAGTGACGTAGCGACAAGGGGGCAACATGTCCTGAGGTGCTTGAGGAATGGAGAGGTATTCCACGGCTTTCAGAACAATCCCAGAGCCCGGAAGATGGTCAAGATCCCTACGAGCACTTACTGAAATACTTCCTTCCTCCGAGCACGTTTGCTCTTGCGAATCTCCACTCAAGCCGGCCAATTAAGGCAAGAATGAGGTGGGAGCTCTGTTCCTCGTCAGTGTTCACTCCAGCCGGCCAATAAAGGCAAGCCAGAGATGAGAACAAGATTTCTCCCAGGAGATAGGGTCCGTGGGGTCGCTACTGCCCAACAGCTCGCCACATGCTGCCCTGCGGGTTTCTGTATCTCTCTTGGTCTGGCTCCTCATCCTAGACCTGTTCCGGCAAAGTAAACTCTGCCGGCACAGACCCAGAGTTTGGAGCGCGCAAGCCCCACCACGACGTCAACGTAGAGATACGGCGGTGGGGTTATTATTATTATTATTATTTATATAGCAGGTCGTGGTATTCGAATTTGTGTGGGGTAGGTACCACAACTAAAACATGAAAAATAAAAACTTTTTACAGAAAAAAAACAACCGACTGCCAAAAAAAAAACAACAAAGTGAAAAATTACTTTAATTTTGGTAGTCGGTGGCAAAAAAATAAAATTCAAAACCAAAGACAACGACTTCCGAAATTAAAGTTATTTTTTACTTTGTGGTGTTATTTTTATGTCATTATTTTCGTCATGTAATTTTGGCTTTATTTTTATAGTTTCACATGTATCACGTGTACTGTACACACGCATTTTTGATCAGTAACATCGTTCCTCTCGATTTCCTACAATCTGTGGGAGTGATTTCCTGAAAAGGGACGGAAGTGTGTAACAGAAAGCCGGGCAAGCGCGCGCTATTTGATTTGACTAATGAGAGCGCGCGGTGATAGAGTTGGCCGTCAGATGGCGCGAACCCATTTTCCATAGAGGTTGGTACTGTCAGCCAAGATGTCAGATGTTACATGTGCGTCTTCGGTAAGGCTCGCTCGTTTCTTTTTTCATGTCCATCGTTACTCCTCTTCGCTCGGTGGCACTGCGGTTCGGAATTTCCATTTATATTATATTCACGCTTCGGAATATTTTGCGTTGCAAATAATGATGGGGAAACATGAAATGACTTTGTACATTTATTAAACAGCAATGTTAAACCTTTGATTAATTGGGCTGCGAATGTTCATCAAGGCTACATTCAACACAGTTGTGTTATATTATTCAGCGTGTACCTATACAGTTTTCCACAACATTGCTCGATCCTCACCATAATATAAGATACGATTGCGCTACTGATAGCAGCTACTGATTTCGTAACTTTTGAAGCCATTACTTTCAGGTAATTTAAGGTGATCTCTGCAAGTAAGTATAGAGGAGTCGTGGCCCAGTGGTCACGGCCCCGACTTACGAGTTGTCGTGGTCGTGGGTTCAAACCCAACCAGGCGCTTTACTTTGTGTAAATAATTTTATCTCCACTGCTCTTAAAACGGTGAAGGAAAACATCGTGAGGAAACCGGCATATCCTAGAACCAAAAACCCCCACTGGGCCCGCGTTGTAGATTACAGCCCACTCCCTCTCGAAGAGAGGAGGCCTGTGTCCCAGCAGTGGGAACATTATAGGCTGATTATGCTATGTGCAAGTACCTATAGGTGGCGATGTTAAAATTAACATAAAAGGATCTGATAGTGTTAACAACTAGCTAGATTTTTACATCGAAATAAAATTTTAAATCTAATTCTCTTTAAATAACGAGACTCCAAGTTGTAACATTTATCTAACGTTTTTTATCAAACATTTAGATTGATTGGTGAACTTTCGCAATCAGATATCTACCAAAACCGCGGGGCTTCGTTTGTTTTGTGTTGAAAAACAAAAATGGTGGCATGGTGGTACTTTTTACTACTCTCTGTTAACGTTCCCATGTAAAGAATTCAGTGAATGCACGCAGTTACTTGGTGCGTGCTTTTGACTGTTATCATAACGGAAATAATATTCAGTAGTTCAAGATTGCAGCATGTGACCACATTTTCGACAAGTGTGACTTTCGGTGAGTTATTCTTCTGAATATTTTCTTAATCACCACTGAATAACAGTGAAGGACAACCAGTCTTACTAAGGGGTATCGTATTACCCAGTAACTGGGTTGTGGAGGTCTGATAGGTAGTCGCTCCATGTAAAATACTGGTATTAAATTGCATCCGGTTAGACTGGAAGCCGACCCCAACATAGTTGGGAAAAAGGCTAGGCAGATTGATTTTGACTGAATTGCGGTCAAGGAAGACGTCGTTTTGAAATCTTGAACGTAATATTCTGGAATCGGCAACCAATAGTGTGAAAATAAAAACAAGAGTTTAAAACTCGTTGACTCGATGTTTGCCTTGAGTTTTTTTAACCTTATTTTTACCAGCACCCCAATTGCGTAACCCACTTTCAATCACAATCCATTATTATTGCAAATCGATTGCTTCATTAGTTTGAAAAATTCGTCTGCTCGACAACGTCAATGACGCAATGAATGTTGTTGAAATGTCAAAATAAAAGGCATTGCCATTGTAAGTATGTTACGCAATTACCCCACAGGTTCATAAAGACACTCCACTACCTATTAATAGTGTAAAGATAGTGTGCTATGCTCAGCGCCGGCCATGGGTTAGAGCGGGAGGACCGGTTGCTCTAGGCCCCAGATGGCCAGGGGCGTCAAAAAGTCAAATGCGAAAAACAATTTCCAGCGCAAAACAACATTTTGATGGTGTCTTTTGAGAGGCGCGGGACCAGTGTTGCCAGATCAGATTTTTTAAAATTTGTTGTATGGCGCTGAAAAATCCGTAGATTGCCTCTAGATAAATCCGTAGATCTACAGACTATCTCACTCTATCCTGATCAAGAGCTAGGGCCGGTGCTGCTATGCTAACGAGCTAGATTCGATCCTCTGTTAATTTGAAGGCTTGATACGAGTACTAATGTCACAAGGCATCTAGTGATGATCAGAACTACCGAAGCAGACTATCCAAGATGGCCGGCCCTAGTCAGACGTTATGGACCTAATTGGTCATTCATTTAATTAGTAGACAGTTCAGCTGGCCGCGTTAATTGAACGATCTCTACGTTTGGGAGTTCAATCTGGTATCTAGGTCTGGAGAATGCAATGAGCTTCAGTATAATTTGGTCAGTTCGATAGCAAACGTGTTAATTTTTGAAGTTATCAAACATAGTTTTTTATTGTATTTTTACATTTAATTTTAATTGTGGTCTTTCTTGCGAGTATTTTGCTATCTGACAACATAATGTTAATTTTTGTTTTTTATAAACTCTATGTAACGTTATCATTGTAAAGCTATAACTTAAGGAAGAGCGAGTCAGCTCCGACACAAGTACTATTGTAACTTACTGGGGCTGCCTCAATTTATGTATGAAACAATGTTTTAATTGAAATAAATATTTTTGTATTTTTTTTTTTGTATTTTGTAATGTAATGTAATGTAATGTGAATCTCTTAAGAAAGTTTTGTTGGGCCAAAATAATACTCATGATTTTTCACATTGAAACCCCAATTTAAACTACTCCATATGTGGTTTCATGATGACTCATTCGGATGCAATATTTTTTATGGTATGCGTTTTGAAAACGCGCGGGTAAGTTAATTATTCAATCTATTGGAGCGTATTGCCTTGCTGTGTGCGTTGTTCAGTCACCTGCGGGCGTTTGGCACAAACATACACAGGACGAGCGTATGAAATAAAATTATCGTCTTTTGGTTACTTTTGGTTGAATAAAACAATTTGCAGCTGTATTTTGTTTCGCTGTTCGATTTAATTGGATGTACTGTTACTGTTTCTTTGAGGTTTTTCTATAGTGATCGAAATGTATGAAATGTTTACGCTTGAAATGTTTTTTAAATTACCTATGAAATGGTACATCGTGCCAAAATTACGACGCGTAATTTTAGTAGTAAACATACGGGATTTCATCACGTAATATTCAGCAAGAGTGTAGCTATGCTTAGTGTTGATGGATTGGCAGTTCATGAAATCTTTTATATATTTATGTCTCTCTCTACAGATCTTTCAAAACAAGTTGTAAAAAGACCTCATCTCTCAACCTGCTCAACTCAGCTTAAGATCTACCTATAAAACGTGTTCGCTAAAGTGCGCAAACATTTCCTAGGTAAAGCTGTGCTTTTCATCCACTTAAGCAGATTCCTCTGCTTGAGTTGAGCACTGAAGTTACAAAACTATACAACGTGTTTCCTGAAACGACACCCTAAGAAGGTTTTGTCGCAGAACTTAGTACTAGACGGCGAACAAATTAAGATGTTTTACTTCCGTTCGCAAAGTCAAACTGTCAATTAATGAGTTTGTTCGGAGGACATTGTACAGTTGAGATTGTGTTTTAATTGGTGGATGAAGATTGTCTTTTGTTTAAAAAGATTTTCTTGTCTTTCGAAGAAATGTGGCGCCAAGTCGGTGTTTACTGAAATCAAGTCGTGAATTGAGGTTACTGTTGCACTACGCGATTAGCTGTTCCTAAAAATATTTTTTTACTTATTTTATTCATGGCTTGAGGACTCATGTGATTGCTGAATTAAATAAAGCATACATAATGGAATACAAACAACTTATGTAGAGGTAACTTTTCGGGTGGATAAGCATGAATCTTATCCATTTTTTTGGTAATAAGATTTTTGTAGCTAAACGAATATTGTGTCTAATATATTGTAGGTACCAGAAAACTTTTATAAGTTTCCCCAACCCACATAGTTTCACCGAAAATCATCCTTAATCCCTTCTAAGATTTTATTAGTTTGTCTTAGAAGGTAGTATCCTCTCCCGAAGGCCTTTGCCCAATTTCTTTAAAGTGTTCCTGGTTATTCGTGTGGAATAAATTCTTATCCAGTATAATGTAGGCAATACGTAGCCCATGAGGGTGGTGGGGCAATTTCTTGCCACAGTACAAAGGGCGGGCATGGATGGAATTTAGATTAAAAATGATCCTAACCCAAGTGCAATGTTTCGTGAAATGTTACGTGGATCGATTTAATTTATTCGCTTATTTGGTAAACACGATGAAATTTTAATGGATTTTCTACTGTGCGGTGTGTTAGCTGCCTAACTTAGCTTAGCTTTATTTATTCATGCTTGTGGTAGCATAGAAGAAATTTTTCAGTTGTATATAAGAATATTGAACTGAAACTGAATAATTTCAGCACGTCATTTATCAGAGGATGTTTACAGGCCATCAAATAAAAAGGTAATAAAATAAACGAGTAACACTAACAACTATTCAGTAAATACTGCTAAAATATTCTTAAATCTTGCTTGAAGTAATCTTCACCAAATATCAATCAATCTCTCTAGCCTTTTCCCAACTATGTTGGGGTCGGCTTTCAGTCTAACCGAATGAAGCTAACTAATACATGGAGCGACTGCTTATCTGACCTCCGCAACCCAGGTACTGGGTAACACGATACCCCTTGGTAAGACTGGTTATCAGACTTTCGGGCTTCTGACGACCCGTAACGATTATCAAAGATCCAAGAATGACAGCCGGGACCAACAGCTTAACGTGCTTTACGAGCACGAGGTCTCGGTATGTTAAGATGGTCACCCATCCACGGACTGACCGCGGCAAGCGCAGCTTAACCTGATCGATCGACCAGTACGGATGTTATTACTTAGCCACGAGCCCCTTTCATTTTAACAAAATATATTTTACTTTAAATCACGTACCCGTTTAAAATCAAAGCGGATTTTCTCACGCTTTTAGACCGGGTTCCGCGAAAAATCAACTCTTACAAAAACTGATAACATGAAAGCCACTAGTGCTAGGTGCGGTGTGCAATTTGTTAATCATTTGTATTAATTAGTGAGGATAACGTTAAGTGTTCGAAGCAATCGTGTAATGGAGTTTCGGTGTAGCTTGCCGTTGGGTGCCGTCGTGTGCCGTCGGGTGCCGTTAGGCTGGGTGTTGGAGATAAATACATGGACGGTCGCACCGATACACTATGGATCGAAAAAACGTTCTGGAAGAAATAGAAGCTTACATTTTAAAGTGTCGGTTTTAAGCTTAAAATGGTTTCTAATAGCCAATATTATGCATATATATGTATCATAGGATACAATCAGGTAGGCAAATTAGCAACTTATATTTTTTTTACATTAAAGTGTATGGAGCTAATGCTTATATCTTCGGAACTGAGAGAATAACCGTCATATCCTTGCCACGGTGATGTAACTATTTATTTATATGATTTTTGAACGTACTTGATTTTTTCAGATTAGGCGCAGTTTAAAAAAACGGCACTAAATCTCGTTATATGAAGTATGTCAAAAAATCATCATCATCTCATTTCTCATAGCGAGAGATATAAGCATTTAGCTCCATACATTTTTTTGTACAAAAACATAAGTTGCTAATTTGCCTACCTGATTGTATCCTATGATATATTTATGCACAATATTGGCTATTAGAAAACATTTTAAGCAAAAAACCGACACTTTAAAATGTAAGTTTATATTTCTTTGAGAGCCTTTTTTCGATCCACAGTGCGACACACCGGTGAATGTGGTGACATTATTGGTATTGTTACGTGGGTGATAAATTATAGACTAACCCTGATAAGATTTTTTGATAATACCAAAATAGGTAAGTTTTAATGACTTTAGAAATGGGAGATTGTTATGATAGGTTTTGAGAATGAATGTGGATGGGTATACGAGTAGGGGGAGACCAAACAAACGATGGATGGACTGTGTGAAAGATGATATTTTTGAGTTTTTATTTTTGCTTGAGTATATATTTCGATTGTTTTGTTGGTATATTGGCGTGTGCTAGCTGACATTATAGCAAATAAATTTATTTAATGTTTTGTGTTGTATAATGTAAATTATTTTGCATACTATTGTATAGAATTAAGTAATTTTTTTTTCTAACTGAACAGACAGCAGTTCTGCTGGGGAGTTTGTTGCGCCACTTCTTCTTCCCAGCTAAAGCATTAGGAAGCGGTGAAGGGTGAGCGTGTCTTATGTAATTTTGACGTTCGAAAAGTGCTGATTCTCAGCCTAGTTTGAATAAATGACTTTTGAATTCTGATATGGCTAGAAAGGGTGTGACTACCGAGATGACGATTAATAAAAAAGTATGGAAGAAAAAGACATGTTGCGCCGACCACAAATAAATTGGGTTACGGGCAGGAGAATTATGAGTTATATATACCTCTCTCTACCCCTTCGAGACGAACAAACTTGATGTTATGTCACAACGTATTGTATGTTTGTTGCGTTGCGTTGTCTACATAATATATATCTGCTTTCCTATCAGAGGTATGCTGGAAGAGATTTCTTTAGAAATAACCATCACCTTTGTACGTATTTTTCTGTTCCTTTCTTCTTGTCTATTTATATGTGTGTACATAAACTGTTAAATCTGTATATATAAAAATGAATTCCCATTTCCCTTGGTCACGCCATCACGCGTGAACGGCTGGACCAATTTCGCTAATTCTTTTTTTGTTGTGTTCCTTATTCTCAAAAATTCGTGGACCAATACTTTGCATTGTCGTGAGTTGGATTCGATGTTGTATCGAACTGAATGAAGATTTTCGGTAAGAACCTTTAACGTTAAATATTTTGAAGTTGAAAAACTCTTTCTTATTAAACACTGCTACTACTAACTAACTTTGTGATACAGTTTTGATTGTTTTGCACTACACTTTCTTATTAGAGGATTTTTATTTTCAGCGCTGTTGCAAGCGCCAAGATGGCGGGTTGGAAATCGGGCGGGGTGGATGGGGTGTAAATGTTGTTTTACATAAATAATGAATTTAAGCACTTGCCATATTTTAAATAGTTATTACATTGTTTAGAAATTTATTCAGATTTCACGTATTTAGGTAAAGCAATGCATAAATGAAACGTCCGTTAACAGATGGCGCTTGATGCTCCGTACTGCTTTACTTGTAGTACATAATTTTGTGTCAACTTAAACTTTAACGACGAACCTATTAGGTAGCGTATTCGTGTTCGTCCTACAACAGTGGAGCCAACATTACGGCATAGGAACTATTTGATGAAACGCACTTTTAAAGTGCTCCAAGAAGTGGAAGTATTTAAATATATTTGAATTATTATACCTTGAGTGTTTTTATTTGAAACAGTAAGTCTAACAATAGTAAGACCATCACCTTCAGTTTGTTTTCTGAAGTTGCGAAAAAATGTCAGTTGGCACCTGTCGCGTGTGACTGCATACTTCACACGTATGGGGTGGCCCTTAAAAATTTTCCACATTTTATTTACATTTTCGGTATACGGCCGCAGGGGCGCGCCCTGCCCGGAGGACACGGTGCAGCATACGGTGGAGGTCTGCCCAGCTTGGGCGGAGCACCGCCGTGTCCTCACGGAGGCGATCGGCGGCGGCGATCTCTCGCGTCCGGCCCTGGTTCAGGCCATGGTCCGGAGCGAGAGTGCATGGGAGGCCGTCACCTCCTTCTGCGAAGCAGTAATGCTCGCGAAGGAGGAGGCGGAGCGCGCGAGGGAGAGGCAAAATGCGCCCCCTCGCGCCCCTAGTCGCCGCAGGAGACGCCCCGGGCGTCGGGAGTCGCGAGCCGACTTCCGGCCACCGTAGGCGCGGGCTTGCGGACGGTGAGCAATGGGTAGCTCGCCGTCCGATAGGGACCAGGCCCGGGTCGACGGCGCGTTGTGTTCCACGCGCGCCTCAAAGAGATGTCAGCACAAACTGACGGGGTCCGGAAGGGCCAATGCCTGCCAGGGTTGCGGGTTTGTCTGAAAGGGATATCGCGACCTCGGCACACAGGCAACGGAAGGAACACGGGTGGGTTTTAGTCAGTAAAAGTCTGACACGCCCTCCCGCTCCGCCCAGAGCGGGAGAAGTTATTTGATAATTTCCCATCCTCAAAAAAAAAAAAAGGGGCGCGCCCTATTTCTATTTCGACATAAATAGAAGCTATATACCCATATTTAAAAGTGGGGTTTGAGGATATTGTATCAAAGATTAATTTATGAAATTGGTAGTAGATTTTGCATGAGAGATTTGTATCTGTGGAAGAACTCGCGACACAGAACAGCGGAAAGTCTTAGCCACTTTCAAGACTAAAGTATAATCGATGTGTATCATTTAATCATAAGTACCTGGTCCACCGAGCTCTGCTCGGGTGAAAATGTGTAGGTATGTTATCTCAAAATGTTACTATGGCATTAAGCGTACAAATTACGGGGAAGACACTTAATCAGACATTAATAGCTATCTAACAATGTACAAATGTTTAAAAAATATTTAGAGTTGCCGATGAAAATGTCGATAAAGCTGCTACAACATCCTAAAGCGAAACATAAAAACGAAAAAAAAAAAACAAAGTGCTTAACGCATTTTGTTAGCTTTAACTATGAATGGTTTCAATGAAAATGATTAACTCGTATTTAACAATGAAATTTAGTTAAACACATCGAGGGTCTAGGGTTATGTTGTCTTCGAAACTATATATTTTTGGAACACTTGTTCTAGGACTTTTTGTATTATTTTTACATTTACCGCCTTAGAGTTATGAGATATCGAAAGGAACAAGTTGCTTGTTTAAAAATATTTATCATTTGATTCAATAAGATAATGCTCAAAGGAGTCAAGATATAGTATAATAGTAAGACGGGCTGGTATCCGCAACTCCACTTCAAAGTGCATATTTTGAGTCATGAGATAAATAGATATACTTATAGTCAATCAAATAGAGCCATGGCTCTATTTGATTGACTATAAGTATCTCTCTGGGGTGGAAATTGTATATTTGTTTAGTCAATCAAATAGAGCCATGGCTCTATTTGATTGACTAAACAAATATACAATTTCCACCCCAAATATTTTCCATAAACTTAGTGTTTAGTGAACCTATCAAACACTGATCAAAACCTAGTTTACCCTATTTACTAAAACAACTAACACTATAATCATAATCCACTGAACATTTACTGACACACTTACCCAACTACTGCTCCCATTTGGGAGATATGCCAGAGAACATACAGCATTATGCTCTAATGACCACCGACTATCGCGTGTAATATCACCCAAGTATGTCCTAATAGAGCCAATAATCCTTATGAAGCTATATAAGCAATTGTTTAGTGAAAGTTAAGAATCCAATCAAGCTAAATGATCTTCTAAGTTGGACGCAACGATTAGTAGTAGTGACTCGATATACCAACAGCAAACTAGTTTGTATAATTTTGGTTATTGGGACTTTTAGGAATTAGAAAAGTCGTGACTTGGTTCCAAAAGGTTGTTATTAGGTCATTCGATTCACAGTTATATGTAAAGCAGGACCAACTTTTTAATTACAATATTGAGATTGCTTTGATAATCACCGAAGCATTCGAAATAATTAAATTTAAAACAATGCAAAAAATAAGAGTTTTTTCTTTTGGTCTTTGGCACCTCGTATCTTAGTTTAATTTGTATTTGGGATCGAAATTAGAATCTAGATATGTCCTTATAATCACCTTGATACAATCAACGTGTTAAAATAAAATTCTGTTACACAGTACGCTCCAAAAGACTTTTTACTTTTAAACAAATACAAAAAGAAAATTGCTGTTCAATGGTACGTAATGTTTATTTTTATCTAATAGTTAGTTGTTCTACTAACATCTACAGCTAGTGGGACGGAAGCTTATCTACGAAACCACCTCATAATCTAGGCCAAGGGTTGCGTACACACATAAATTTCTAAAACTGCTGTTTCGACATCTGTGACTGACATAACATGGAGAATACGTATTTTTTTGTCAAAATATTCAATTTATGTAGGTACTGTCATATGTTTGTTATGACTCTTATATGAAATACTATTGGAACAGAGATTGATTATAGTTGTGGTATTTATTGTTTTCCTATCCATCATTGAATAGCAATGAATTGAAAAAAAAAAAACCTCTTTATTTAGATTAATCCTCCCTCAGACTTACACAGAACTACATACGTGACGTAATAAACATAAATAATCAAGAAATAGATCTGGTTACATACCAAACATTAGACTTACATTTCAGGTTAACTCTCTTAGGACACCTTTTAAACCTACCCATAATGTAAATACTTACTGATGTAATCTTCTCCAGGGTCTCAAAATAAATAATAACCACCCCAAAAATTTTAATAGAAATTCCTCCGAATTCAACTTTTATATTGGCTATACGAATTCGTGACCTTACGTCGAGAACCAATCAAATACTAATTTCGCTCAAACAATGACGGAAAATTAGAAATGAATTCGTGCGTTAAATGTCAACCATTTTGAATGAGTTTCAGGGCGCGATCGATGGTAATAAAACTAAATGGTTTGATAATCGCTTGCGGGGCCAAGGGAGAAGATTTTTCGCGAGGTTTTATCTCTTCGATTCGGCTTTTGATATAAAAATCGACATTGCTGAGTTTCAGGAAAGCTATTTCGATTTGTGATTGGGTATTGACGCGATTGGGTTTGGCGTAACAAGGAACGGGTATTGAGGCGTAATATGTGTGTATCAAATTATTTGTAGCGAGAGTTTTGGACGATCTAGTTACTGTATAGTCGTTGATGTGTATTTTATTTTGGTAAATAACTTTAGGCATTTTATTGTGTAATTCGCTGCTCATTAAAAGACACTTCACTCTTGAAGTAATTTCAAAACACTTAGGATTTTATTTAGGCCGTAAACCCTCGGCTTCATTTTGTAGTCCTTGTGAAATCAGCAGTTTATTTAGGGATATAAATATGTATACCATGCTGCAATATCTGTGTGCTGTCCTCCTTACAATATTCATTGGATGTCTGATGATGTTTGTCATGCCTATCGACCGGCCTAGGCTTTTGTTGGGTAGCAGTTGGGTCGGCACGTTCACTGTCTTTGTGAATACCTAATACCTACGTTAGGCGCTGTTTGTGCTCCTACTATGTCGACTTGGCTATTGTTTTTGGTGTCAGTTTCATGTAAGGTCCTTGCGAATACCACTTATGTAAGTGCGAAAATATAGTGTAATTCTAAAGAAGTAAATTGTGTGAATGAAGCTGGTTAAGCTAGTAACGCTTTATAATTTCTGCAGCAACTCTGAAAATCATTTTCAAATGCACAAGTATACTAGACGATCTTATTGCATAGGGTCGAGATATTTTTCAATGATCGTCAGAACAGAGACGAAACCCGCGAACAAAAATTACTGTCAAATGTCTCTATTGCATTAATATTGCAGCGAATTAATCGAAAGGTGTGGAAGACCCAGCACTTTGGGACATAAGGACCATCATATTTCCCTCTCATTAATGAAAATAATCCTTATAGATTCTCTTCTATACTTACTCCCAAACTAAATTTAGAATATTAGTGCGTATAATGGCATTCCCAGCGAATTATGCAGGCTCGTTACGTCACGAACATAAATGTATTTACGTCACTAGCAATGAAGCGTAAGGTGGAACGTAAGTTACATTTGCTTGTCGGCTCTGATTAAACTTTATTGAGCAACGTTCTACCGGTGACAACCCTTTGTTCTAATTCCGGATATCAGCACCAACTTTAACTTTGCACTCGAATCACCTCTAACACCGATGAATAAAGTTGGAAATGGTTTGTCGAGGTAGTGTTTTTCAGTTGGTAACAAGCGTACGTTCGCTTCAAACAATTACGGGCCACGCTCTAATTTTACTATCTGACGCCCCTGCCGAGTCCAATCTAAAAAATTTGCTCTTGGAAAAAACTGTAATTCGATTTGGAGAAATGACCCTTTTCGAATTTGGCTTTGTTACTTATGTGAGCTCGCGTCAGCATGATGTGCCGTCTACTTTTTGTTGGAGAGTAAACTACTGGCTGTGTTAGTTGCTTTGTCTGTTGATTTCGTGTTTGTAATTGGTGTACGCTTTGTAGTTCAGTTTGAGCTACATGCATGTTTTATAGATAGAATAGATGCTCTAGTACCTAATTCTACGTTTACGAATCATGTTGCGGGAGAAAATAACGTGCAACTGCTATCTTAATTATTTTTTATTTTCTTTGGTCTTTGTCGACGTTGGGCCTAATTTATTAAGGCGAAAACATCAGGTTAGCCCGCGAAATTAAAATTTTCTTACGTTTTTGCAATTTGCAGGTCACTATCAGGTTGTATGTTGATCTATGATTCGAGGCCGTATCAAATATTTATTCATAAAATTATAATCATAAAAAACATCAATACAACTCCCTAAGTTTCTACTACCCTATTAAATGACTATTTCATGAAATCGTGACATTTGAGACGAATTCTAACTTAAGAAGTTGTATTGCTGATTCTAATTCTGTAAACCCATACTTGTTATCGTCGCAAACCATATTTTAATCAACATACAACCGGACACTGACCTACAAATTGCAAAAAACGTAAGAAAATTTGAATTTCGGCCTACCTTAGCGCATCCCGCTTAGGTCTAATATAAAGGTGGCAATGCTCTGCCACAAAGTAAAAAGTTAAGTAACGTAGTAACGTAAGTATTAAATATCTTCTTACTGCTTATTTATTGATCTGCATTTTCAAACCTTGGGCGCAAAGACCGCAGTCTCAAAAATTATACCAACGAAACAGTGAAAAAGATAAGTAAGCTTTTATCTTAGCTAAGAGCAATGTAAGTGGGGTATAGTGCCCGAGTTACTGTACCTAACTACTTATGCATCATTTCTTTTTAGACTAAAAGTTTAGTTGTTCCTTAACTTTTAAGCGGCACTTTACATCCTAGCTTACAAACCCATTTCGAAAATGTCTTTTCTATTTTAAAAGTACGAACTAAACGACTTGTGAATGTTCAGAACGTGTTGTTTTAACGCAGTATAACGCTATACAGACATTATCTTTAATATAAATAGGAGAACGCACGTAAAGTAGTTCGCACATAACTATAGAGAGTAATGTGGGCCATTCTTTAGGTAGTAAGACTCATAGGACCATGCAGAAGGTTCACATAAAGCATGGTCCTGATTCATTAAAGAATTAACTAAAGGTATTTTGGCAAAATCGACTCTTGTCTAGAAAATTATTAACAGGATGGATCCAGGATTCAGCTTTTCAGCATTTCAAAGCAGTCCCAATTTAGTTTTTTTAGATGTATCTACTTTCCAGACTGTTCTATAATTTAAGTATAATCATTCTCATCATCATTTCAGTCGAAAGACGTCCAATGCTGGACCTAAGCCTCCCCCAAGCACCGCCCCTTCGACCGGCCCTGTGCTTCCCGCATCCAGCGGATTCCTGCGGCCTTCACATGGTCGTCGTCCCACAAGGTGGGACGGAGGCCTTTCAACGCTCCGATTCCAAGTAATATTAGGTATTCATTTTAGGTGCTAAGAAAAAAAAATACCGAGCCTGGAGTTAACTTCTGTTCTTTTTCTTTTGTGGTAATGGGCTCAGTTCCCCAGATGGTAAGTTTCATCTTAGCCCGTCACATAAGTATGGCGGATAATAGGCTGTATCTTAACTCCCCAGATAAAAACGTTTCCCCGAAAGTCTCGGTGTAATCTGTGCCCATATTATATGCGAACTTTGTGTGTGGTCCTTTATTTTACTTCTAGTGTAATAAGGGGAATATTATAATATACAAGCGTGGAGGTACCTACTGGTTGGCTGAATTTTGATTAAAGAAATGAACATTATTTTTTAAGATTGCGAAACTTGTAAAAGTCTTTATAAATATTATAAAATAAGTCCTATAACTCGAAGAAGGCAACGCACAAGGAACCGAGCTCTCTATAGACAATATAGGTTGAATAAAAAATAAAGTACCTATACAACATGTCCCGGAATTAACGTACACCACCAAACACCCAAATGTAGTATATTATGTTATAATCATAATACATACGCTGACTTTTACTAGGTATATTTAATTTATAAAACGAAGTCGCTTTTCATGTTTGTCTGTATGTATGATCGTGTTGTTTGTCTAAACCACGCAATAGATTTTGATGAGGTTTTCACAATCGTTTAGGGAATTTATTCCGGAAGGTTTATGTGTATAATACGTTAATATTAAAGATACATATTCTAAGAAATCTCGATGTTTTGTCAAGTCGTAAAAACCGTGCGAAGCAGGAGCGGGTTGCTAGTTGTGTATAAAAAAAAAAGTTTATTTTAAATTATATATTATATATATTAAATTATTTATTATATATATTAAATTATTATTAAATCTTTTATTATATTATTTATCAAATTATTTATACTGATTGTGGGAGAAAATTGTGGTCACATTGCAAATCTACGCACGCACACAGTCGCACATGTAAAAGGGTTTAGCGTAGTAGACAAATCTTCCATTTTGGTTTGTTTTGACTGTACAGCGGAAGTATGACTGTAATTTATGTTATTTTAATTATTTTTGGGGTAAAAAATTACCTATTTAAAACATTACAGAAATCGATTCAGTAAACGATTCTGAACAAACTACTTTCATAGTGTGCTTTAATTCAGTCACACATTGTATAAGTCTTCGTTTGGGCTTTTAAATAATACTTATTACGTTCGTAGCTTTCGCGAGTAACTAACAACCATTTTCTCTCGAGAGACTCGAGATTTTGATTGAATTAGGTATGTAGCCCGTGTGTGTGTTACAATGTTAATTAAAAGCTTCATTTCTTACGATTTCACAGAAGAAAGCAACCGTCTAATTGAAAATTATTTTAAATACCATTTCATTTTCAATTAAGTAAATATATTCCACGGTTGCTTAAGAATGCTTAGGAGTGCGTTAAAATTATAAAGAAAATTGAGCTGTAATTTTTTTACATGAATTAATAAGTAGAAGTTTTCTAGAAAAAAATAAAGTTGGTAAAATATCAAATGACTGAAGGTGAGTCAGAACTTGATAGATTATGGTTTCGTCTGTCTGAGCTGTTTATAATTTTTTTGGAATATTAACCTCAGGCAGTTTTTGTTTCGAGATAATTTTCATAAAATAATTTGAAAGGTCAAAGTCAAATAATTTATTTCAAATAGGCACATAAAAGGCACTTTTGGACGTTTGAAAATTTCCAAAAAAAAATAGAATTGATTCTAGTCCCCACTTCCAAAAGGTAGTTTACGAATGGGAAAGAAACTCCACCACTCTTTGATTTTTTTTTATAATCACTAGTTTTTAGTTGATTGAACTTAATTCCAAAGGGTAAAAAACTTTAAGATGTTTTTTAATACTTACACCTTTACCACCAAGCATAAATATATTTATGTTCAAGAAATCTTGAACATAATTACCTATGAAGATTAACTACTCACTAAGTTGTTTATTTAGGAGCCCGGTCTTCTGTTATATTACCCGTGTTTAGTGATGTGGTTGCTTTTATTTCAACGCAGAGATGCTCGAAGGATGGTTGGCCTTGTTTTTGAGGTCCATACCTTTTGGAACATTAATCGCGTCATAAAGCTAACAGATTTTATACTTACTCATCTGTACACAAATCTAGTTTTAAATAGAAATTCGTGCTTGAAAACTGCTCTAGAATACGGGTCTGTAAAACGACCACAATAGAACAGCATAGTTCTATAAGAACACAAAAACAAAGTTATCAATACATTCACTACGAGTATAACAAAGAATAATTACAGCACTGCAATCGCGAAAAAGACAGTTTGATAGTCGAAAGCTCACAATATTAACTAACTTTTCCCATACTTTAATGATTGCGACGCTATGGCAGTTGTTCAATTAGTTTTCAAGTCGATAGGACATTCCGACACTGGATAAACTTCTCACGAATCGCCATTATAAAGTCTTTAAGAATCGGGAGCAGATAAAATTTAATTTCTATATCTTATCTGACATTGTAGAGATTTACTTCCTTCGCACTCGTGAGATCTCTCATGCAAAGATTTACATCGTAAGATTCGCCCGACCGCGTCAAAAGATAGTTACGTTTCTCTTTCGTCGACGAAAAAGATCTTCTCACTCATTCATGCTAGAAATCGTATCTATCATTCCAAGCGAGATGTGTGAGCTCACTCTTCTCAGTTTGGACCCTATTTCGCGCAACCTAAGTACAGTGAGGGCAAATCTAACGATTGAAATCTTTGCTCTCATGAAAATTGTGGAAGGGAAGGAAAAAGGTTTAGAAGCGAATGTTTTTAAAATAATTTAATAACGATTTTTTGTGGAAGCTTTTGGTTTTTAGATTAGTAAGTAAGTACTTAGGTAAGTTTTTAAATTCTTTTACTTTACGTTGTTTTTAACTTTCGATTTTTGAATGGAGAAAGTTATGGCTAATTTACCCTAGGTATTTTTTCTTTACCTAGGTAGGTATATACATTTATGCATTGTGAAAAGGCGACTGTCAACGAATATGCAAATTGTTACGCATATTGGTTTTGATTCATTGTAATACCTACGGCTGGGCTGACCCAGCTGGTTCCGATCGATAACATCGAATTTGTGATCCAGGTTGCAAAAGCCCTATATATTCCCAAAACGGATCAAGGCATGGCTCGTACCTTATCGGTTTGGTCTAAGCTTGATATAGGACCAATTATAGGTATTCACGACACCTACCAAGCCATGTATTTGCGAGTTTTGAGGCAGTTTCCACTGCCCTCAAAAAACACTGGGACCAAATGATTATTTAGGATCAAAACCATTTGTTTTCCACTCGCTACTCAACAGGCCATTAAAAATTCACAAAAACTGGACAAAAAACGTGAAATTGACGTGTTTTAGCATCGTTTTGCTCATAGAAACACAGAAGACAGCAGGTTACTCGTATTTAGGATCAAAATCATTTGTTTTTCATTCACCACTAAGCAGATCCATTAAAAACTCGACAAAAAAAAAACTTTGAAATAAACAAGCCGCCACGCGAGACGTCAGGGATTGAAATTATCAAGTAATTTAATAAAAGTGTGCGATAAGTCGGGGCGGCCCACGTCGGCCAGTCGCAGATAAAAGGGAATAAGTTTAAACGAGAAAAGTTGGCAAGATAGCGCCGTGGACAGTCGGGCACTCGGGCCGCACTCGGGCCGCACCGGGCCCCACCGGGCCCTTGACAGCACTGTCGCAATATCATTCCGACAATTGCCTGCGGTTTTACTGACAGCGCGATGATTGCTCTGTTCAGATCGAGTTTAGTGGCTCAATGTTTTTTTGGATTGTAAAATTACTAGAAGAAAAAGGTGGTACCTACAGGACTGTTTCTGAGTCTGGATTTGTGCCCGGATGATGGCCATAGGCTCACCCACTATTAAATGGGACTGAAACATAACTGGCGAAATGTGTGTGTACCTACCATACAAGGCACATCTCTCCTCTCTTTCTTTTCTTATTTTCTACTCGAGTTTTTTTTTTATGTACGTGTTTCTGTCACAAATAAACTTATTTTTCTTTCTTTCTTTCTTTCTCTGCCTGACGGGTACGTCATCGGAGAAAACAGGACTAGCCATGAAATGCAGAAGAAGAATGCGATCGAACGAGCAGAAGCGGAAGGTAGTTACGGTGAGAAAGCAAAACTAAGACGACTAAAACGATTATTTTAGAACTCCTAGGGACCGTATACACCTACGTATTTGATATTAATTTCAACTTGATATCTCCCCGCGTTCCTGAGAACAAAAGGTCTTGACAGACAGACGGACGGACAACAAAGTGGTCTATAAGCGTTCCGTTTTTTCCTTATGAGGTCCGGATGCCTAAAAATGTGAATAACGTAGAATTCAAAATTTTTAACTCTTTTAGCAAAATGTAAAAAAAATAAGGGTGGAGAATGAAAAAGGCGGCAGGCTATATTTTTTTAATACCTACATAGTCTGAAATCTGGATGCGGGGAATATTTTTCAATCTACGTACCGAAATAGCTCTAATAATTAATGCTAGGAATGTAGGAAATTTTCGGTTGTATAAATTAACCGAAAATTGCCTTCTACCTACCTGCAGCAAACTGTGACGATAAAAGGTGATTTCAACCACACTCATTAGTACCAAAACTCGTACGAAATGAATCAAGGACATTAATTATCTAGGTACTTAATAAAAATCTTAAATTCATCCACATTATGTAAATTCATTCACTCACAGATAACACTCAGCTTAAATCACTGGGTCTAGAAACATAAAACTTTACACAAGAGTTCCTTTATATCTAACGAAAGTGAGCATTAAGGCAGAATTATTGGAAATTCATCCCCTAAAGGGGTGAAAGTTTATATGGAATGTAGTCATATTTGCCGATGGAAAATCCCATCGACCACACGGCTTGTTAATCTATAAAATCTTCGAAACTAGTCAAAACCCCAGCAAAACTAACACACCGAACTTTCAAAACTCCAGCAAACGTTTACACTTTTAACCCTCTAACGATACTTCCACACTTCAAACATCACGTTAAAGTTAAAACATCACGAAAACTATAAACTTACAACACTTATTAAGTAGAGACCGGTAATTAAGTGTGTCTAAGTTGAAGCGATCGGATCGAGGCGCCTCAAGACGGCTGCCTCTCGGGATCTAAGTTTACTGCTTGCTAAGTTAAGGCGTAAACTTGTTGATAAGTGACGTGATGATCAAGGCGAGGTGGGGATTGTTAGGATAAAGAATGTGTTGGTGAATTATTAAGGCACTGGGATCACCGGGAGTCTTGAATTTTTACATTACCTACAGCCGAAAGCTCCTCTGAAGCCTTTACGAAACTTTATTCCAGATTTTTGTAACATCTATTAAAACTTTATTTTGGCATTTTATTTTAGTATCATAATCAGATTAATTGTGCAGAAAATTGGTATGAATTTACCATGACTTTCGCCAAAATCGGATCAGTTGATTAGTTCCCATCGGTGAATATCACAGATCACCTCTCACTCGTTCAAAGCAATATGGTATCACAGTTTGAAACCGTCAGATAATACGATACATGCACAGAGCAATACAATTCCGAACGTTAGATTTTTCCCAGCGATCCAATTCAGGATGCTGTCGGCGACAGATTGGAAGGCCTTTACTGGGATTTAGCTGCTTTTATCTTCCCCACCACTGAATTACTAGTAGCCGGTACACTGTAGATACCTGTATAGCTCTGAGAGAGAGTTTTATGACCAATTCGAAAAGGAATACTAAGAATTTGTAGTGAATTCAGAGTAGTAAGGGGAATGTGACCAGCCCAAATTACGCGACGGAAATTCGGCGAGCTTATGTTTTTTAAGCAAATTATGCGGCTTAATTTCGGCCTGATGTGTCATAGGGTGTTTAAAAAGCATTCGAAGCGTACCTAAGCACGCAGAAATATCGCGACGTAATTGTTGGGGGTTGAGAGCAGTGGTGGCGTCGTGATAACGGCCCCGACTTACGAGTTGTAGGTTGTGGGTTCGAACCTAGGCCTGCTTTACTTTGTGTAAATAATTTCATCACCACTGCTCTCAAAACGGTGAACGAAAACATCGTGAGGAAACGGCATGTCCTAGAACCAAGAGTTCGAAAACATGTGACATTACCAACCAGCAATGGGCCCACGTGGTGGATTATAGCTCACTCCCTCTCACAGAGAGGAGGCCTGTGTCCCAGCATTTGGGACATTTTTATTATTGTTATGATTATGCTTATTATGCTATAATTTTCGGGAGTTGGGTCACTAGAGCAAAGTTAAGTAACATAGTTTTCAACAGAGTATACAAAGTTGAAAGAAACTATATCTGTTTTCAGCATAATAGGAAAACACAGACATGCGAACCAACAAGCCGAGCACAAACCGTCCCGTTTTACGCAACATTGTACAATTTGAATGCACAAAAACAATCCTCTTTATTTATCTCAAGTTGATTCGTTCCCACCTCTTCTATTTGTACAGCTCCCGAGTTTTCTTTGACAAATCTCATGCGATGGCTCAGTAAATACGCTCGGAAGAAAGGGTTCCGCACTTTGGAAGTTTGTTCAATGAACGACGTGGACCTTTCTAGCTTAGTGCGTGTTGAAACTGCCTCAACATTGCGAGCCCCTAATGGAACAAAGCAGTTCTTTATTATTTAGCTTACGAAATTATGTTTGCTTATTCAACTTTGGCATAGCCTTTGTTCAAAATTGGACTTTGTTAACTTGTAGTAGGGTTGGTTTTTTAGTGTTGGGGCTCTTGTTTATTCTATAGGGTAGTGACGCGTTATTTTGATTTACTTGGGCGAGTCCATCAGTAGGCAAAATATGTGAATTATAATATTCGAGGTCACAGGCATGGTTTCCTTCCGAAAAAAAGGTAGTTAGGTTACATCGTTTCAGTTAACAAAAAAACTAGCGAGCCTTACAGTAGTCGCATATGATCTGTAACATCTGACATTTCACCTTGGTAATAAGCAACATTAAAGAGGCCACGTGTCAAGGTCGTTTCTGATGGCCAAATCTAGCACTGCGCGCGCTCAGTGGTCGCTGGGGCTCTATCTCGCATAGGGTCGCAGCATTGTGGCCTGTGCCTGGGTGCCTGTTCGTGGCTCCGCCTGTGCTTACCCATACTGCTCGATATGCCCCCACAACCCAGGCGATCAATCTGCTGAATGCCCTGATTGCTCAGGAGCCCGATGTTGACATATTTATGTATAGTTGTTATGTTTGCATGAAGTTTTTTACCTAAATGTTATTGTTGGATTGCTGCGCGTTTTGGTTTTTACTGTAAGTGCAGCAAGCAATTGTTATATAAATAAATAATTATGTTGAGCGACGGCCGTTTTGCGTGGATGTGACGCATATTTTCCCCCAAATTGTTTATTTTCGTGTTTTGTTCTTTCCTTGCGTCATGTGTACCGCAAATGAACGTATTTTCTTTCTTTTTCAAAATCAAATACCGCGCGCTTCCCCAGCTTCCTGTGACACACGCCCGTCCCTTTTCACGAAATCACTCCCACAGATTTGATTATTACGATTTTTATAGATTTTGATTATGATGACATTGTAAGAAAGCAAGAGGAAAGATGTAACACATCACAAAGTCACTAAAGTTTCACTTACATTGGCTAACACATCCAGATAAATCCTAATTCATATCCAATGTAATTAACTCCTGAACGAATACAACGCTTAAAATAAGCTAAATACAGGCAATAAAATCTCTTTATTCTCACAATATGAAACAATAATAGTCGTGTAATTAGGGTCTCGGCTACCAATGCGATAATCGTTAATACAAGCGAGCTGTTTGCCGAACATGTTTACCTAATGTATATTTAATTTTGAATACAGTTTAGGGGAAAATTCTTGAGGAAATATAGGTTTTGTTAATAATTGTATAGCTTACGGAAACGTACTAATGGTAGTAGAATCGATACAATTTTGTATTGGTGAAGCTGGGTATGTGTATAATTAAACGGTACTAGCTACTAAGTCTCGATCCCATGGAAATATCAGGATCAATGGTATCCTATGTCCTTCTCCAGGTCATGGTCTACCCATGTCCCAAATTTCATGGAAATCTGTTTTAGCGTGAAAGCGTAATAAACAAATTATTATATTAGTTGGGATTATTAGGTACTATTAGTACTATGAGAGTTGTGGTAGCCCAGTGGTACCTCCACCACAGTACATTCACCCTCTCTTGCAAGTTGTAGGTCGTGGGTTCCGCAAGCAGGCGCTTTACTTTGTGTAAATAATTTCATCACCACTGCTTTCAAAACGATGAATTAGAACCACATGACATATTCGAAGACATGTGACATCTATTAACCCGCACTGGGCCCGCGTGGTAGATTACAGACCATTCCCGCTCGAAAAGAGGAGACCTGTGTCCCAGGAGTGAGAACATTATAGGGTGATTATGCTATTAGGCACTAAAATCATCAGCTGTCCAGCCATTTAGTATCACTAAATTAGTGACAGCTGCTGGCACGAAAGGTCCTCGCGTAAATAAAGAAATTGAGAGAAGAATAGCGAAAAGCTGGAAAAGATACTGGGGCCTGAAAGAGGTGATGAAAACCATCATATACCAGCAAAAAGTAAACTGTTTAATACTTGTTTACAGGTATGAGAAGCAGGGTGTTAAGTTCACTCATCCTCATTAGAAAAGGGAGGATCTTCCGACCAGACGGGTGTCGTATCTGGCGGGCAACTGCCCAAAGGTTGAAGTCGAGAGCTTGTATTTCGTGGCTTGTTTAAATCGATGGCACGGTAAACTCTAATTGCGCGATGCAAGATTTGTGACGTCAGGATGTTGTGTGACGTCGGGTCTTTGATGCGTAGTTCGCATGTGGCGATAAAGATGCCGCCACACCTGCATAATACTCTACCGGTATGGAATTGAAAAAGGTCTCTAACAAGAAACTCAACAAATAAACGTGCTACATGCCAAAGCGCGATGGAGACAAGCATATTAAGAGCCAAGAAAGCTGACAGAATATGAAAGTAAACCATTAGGCACAGGACCAAGGTTCAGTACATAATCCTAAAAATCCGATGATTAAAGTGGAAATGGTCTGGACACATGATCTCTTGTCATGTGTGGAAGGACAAAAGGAGCAAAATATGTAGTAACCCAGTGGTACCCAAAAAACGGCCAAAGAGTGAGACAACAAAAAAGAGACAGGTTGCTGGAAAAACATGGGGCAGAGTGGCCAGAGAGAGACAGGAATGGAGAAGGTTGGAGGAGTTCTTTGCTGACTGGCAAACAGACATACAAAACATAATCATACGCCAAATAAAGACTGAGGAATTCTCTTTATGTTTGTTCGACTAAAAGGCGAATAATAAATAGGTACTAAAACCACAATTCCTGCTTACAAAAATTATATTAACTAGAATTCTGGAAAGTTAATGTTACAAAAACACACTACTTTGAAGTGAGGTAGAAAAAAAGCTTTTTACGGCGCGGAAAACGAAACTCTTCTTTAGCGGTATTCAGCTAAATATAATAAGATCATTCTAATTATAGATACCATACACAATATTGTATAAGTAACTGTTTATACAGCCTCCAGCGTTAACCTTGAATTTATAACAAACAAACTCGACGACACAGCCCTCCCAGGAATCAAACGCTACATATTTTCTTTAGTAAGAGCTTCACGTCCCATCTACATAATACAGCGAGCTTACCCAAGAGCGAATTAGAAATAATTTGTCCATGTTACTATAGACGGGTAACGCGAACAAAGGGCCAAAACAAATGAGAATTTAGGTCGATAAATTTTAATCAAAGCACGTCGAGCCGACTCCGGCAAATGAAGTTATGGTCTGCTGTTTACATGCCATCCTTGATAGATAAATGAAACCATACTGGGTTTATCCACTCTGTTGTTATTGTATAAGTATCTTTATCCCTTTCGAAGTGGAAGACGTAGCAGAACTCCAAAGCCAAATATGTAATATCGTAGACACTTATTTTAGACTAATATATGATTTTATAAAGTTGAAAAAAATATTGGCTATTGAATTGTTAGTATAGAACAATTCAAAAATATTTCCAGATTGGATCGCCTCCTATTACATGGGATTTTAACATAACTGGCCAGATGGGAGTATAAAAAAAAACTCAAACTCGTTTATTTCAATATTTCAAAACCATTTACAGGCACTTTTGAATTGTCAAGGAATCGGTCAGTCAGAAATATGAAGCTAGTTGCCCATTCTAAAGCCTAGTAGGTAGCCTATGGAGAAAAACGGGCAAGAAACTCCAAGGATAAACTTTTAAATAAAAAAATATTTATAAAATATTGGTTACATCATTCATGTGAGAACAATGTAGAAAAATAAGCACGTTAGAAACGTCCGTAATAAACCGATAAATGAAAGACAATTCTAAAATTAAAATCAGCCATGGCCGCTAAGAGTTGACCAGTCCCAACGGACGGCGCCCGTTCACGAACATGACACATGGATCAGAACCATTCGGCTCAATCATTTTGAAAGGGGGTGTACTAAAGGTATTAATATATAATTACAACATATAATTACAACTCTGCCTTACCCTTGGGGATTACAGACATGGTGTTATGTTATATTATGTGTATACTTAGTTGTTACCAAAATACTCAAAAAACCATGCTGGCATACTTTTAGCGTTTCATTCTACTAATGGTTTCCTTTTAATCCAAAAATTCTCTATCTAAAAGCCACGTAAAATCTTGTCATATGAAAAGAATTCAGCAGCTAAGTGATTCACCACTTCCTAATAATAGTTGCACTAGGCGCAGTTAATAATTACGTTCCCACTACCTCACTTACGGGAAAAGGCTGCAATATGCAATACATTATACGCTGCAATATTCCCAGATTTATTGAATTTCCCACCAAACGGTGCTGTAATGAAAATGAAGACGGGATTTTGCGTTATTACTTTGTTCATGTTCCAACATTTTTGAACTCAGTTTGATTTTAAAACTTTTATTTTCTGCGGACTTGCTATGGTCAAATTTTGTAAAAGAATAGAGTCAGGAAGGCAAAAAGTTGCTTCTCAATTGTAGCGTTTCCACTAATAGGTAGGTAATACGGGCTGGTATCCACAACTCCACGTCAAAGCGCGTATTTTGCGTACGGAGCGTTTTCACTAAGCTAACGTCCTGAAACAAGACAATCAAGATCAGCCGATCGATTCTGTAAAAATATCACCATGAAACTTAGGTGAAGTGAGCGTGAAGTGAGCTGTCAATAGTGTTAATCCCTAGCATCCTGCCGGTCGATTTGTGACAGTGACAGCTCACTTCACCTAAGTTTCACGTTGATCTTTTTACAGAATCGACCGACAGGGCCGTAATGGCAATCATGATTAATTTTCCAGACTTAAAGTTCTTAGGTTTTCTTGCACCCAAATCACTGAGGGGGTATTTCACCAATGAAACTGAACGCGATTAGCACATCACGTTCAAGAGTCAGTGTCAATATTCCAAAAGAATGATGACAGTGACACTGACAGCTCTTGAAACGCGGTTTAGATAAGCAGATCGCGTGCAGTTTCGTTGGTAAAATTCGGGCTTAATGTGTTTAACGCTAAACGCAGTTAAAACATAGTTCTCTTTCTGTCAATCATCTGAAGATGATGTTTTAAATATGTTTCGCGTTAAACACATTTAGTGATTTGTGGACAATCCGAGCAACAGAAAGATAGAGGATACACACATTCGAAATGTGGTGCTGGAGGCGAATGCTCCGAATACCATGAACAGCCAAACGCACAAATGTGTCTGTCCTTTCTCAACTCGATATCAAGACCCGAAGGAAAGAGAGCACGAGGCCGGTCGCCAACACGATGGTCCGACCAAGTAAAAGAAGCTACGTCCTCAAGCAACTTTCAGCAGGTGGTGATGGCAACTTTGAACTGGAGTCGACGTAGGCAGATTGTCCGCTTAAAGGGGTCCAGTGACCACTGTCCTCAGTAATGAGGGACCAATTGAAGAAGATGGTGCTTGTGGGCCTTAGTATATTACATGTTCGTTTAATTATGTTACATATTCAAAATAATCCGCGGAGTCTGAAGTGCAACGAATTTAACTCGGGAATATAAAACACGGGCGTCTAGAGAGCTGAGTAATTCACGTCTTAGAATGTTCGAGAGGCTACTTACTTGCTTCAGAATTTATACACTAAAGGAAATCCGGCTGTAAGGATGACTAAACGGTTCAACTTTATAGCCCAAGTTTCTTAGCTTGTGCGCATTTAATGGTTTATGTATGAAAAGCTAAGCAGACTGATACAACGAATGCTTAGGAAATAATGGAAATACTAGTCTAATCGGTCGGTTTAAGTTGCCAAAGCTGATGTTATCTAATGGCCGATTCCTATAAGTTTAAGAACCGTTATTTGTTAAAAATAAGACTCTTGTATTTTTACCAATAATGAAGCAAAGACCTCATGGCTTTGCCTAGTAGACCCCCCCATATGGAAGTAGCTATCACAAATAAAATTAGTTTACGAATCTATATATAGGGCAGTTGGAGAATAAAAGATGTTACCGTGTAAACGATTCGTTTTTGTTTATTTTTACCGAGCAAGTTAATGCTTTCCTAATATATCAGCCAGCTATTATATTAACCCATTAGTGAGTGAACTTCCTTAGTATGTGCGTTGGTGATTATGGATCATTATGCCCAGGTTTCCACATAAAGTTTGTGTCCTTTCCCATCGTAAAAAAAGTGTGCCGTCACGGGCCCCCGTCAGGAACGAAGTTCCTTCTCACATAAGATTTAAATCAAAAACAAAATTTTTGCAACCGCCATCTTTGAATTACATTTTGACCTCACTGTCGACTTAAGCACCCTCGAAAACTATGAAACCGACACTCATGATGAAAAGTTGAAAAATTTCGCAGGCACGATGTTAGATTTTCCTTTGGCTAATTCACACTTTTTGAAAAAGAAAGTCGCATGGAGGCACATAATGCTTTTCCGTTACGTGACGATTTCTACTAGTTCACACCTACCGCAAGCCGCGTTAAAGAACTTCGTTCCAAAAGGTGCCTAAAGTTGACAAGGGAAGTACATTGATGACGTCATGCACGCGTGTGTCTGTAATACTATAATTAAGTTAACCGAAACCGATATTTTCCCAATCCAATAACATTCTTGGGCAATCAGTGAGTTTGGTAGCGTTGCATTCGGACTGTTGCATAGTCCATTGCACTGTGTGTTGACATATAGTGATGTGACCAATTGTTCTTTTTGTAACTAGGACAGAGGAGTTTAAACTTCCATCACCTTTCATAAATGCATAAAATAATAATCTATAGTGTTTGAATTTTGGAAACTTTTATATCCTATTTCCGCACTTAAAAGTAAAAATCGTAGCGAAATATTCGCTGTTTTTTTTTATAACAGCAGGCAAATCACGTAAGTGCATGGCTAGAAATAGAAAAACTGTGTGGTCGTAGTGAATTCCTACCTTCCAAAGGAAAATGTATAACGAATAGGTCCATACCACATTTTCAGAAAGACTTAACGTTTCGATACGAATACGAATATTTGTTCGAAATTCAAACGTATTTTCGCCTACGCCTACCATCGTCTGCGTCCACACAGCATTCAACAGAATAGTGCTGCACAAAGCTCTCATCACATCACTATCGATAAACAGCGCGTGTCGTAGGTCTATTCGTTCGACGAGTGGAATCGAATCGGCACAGTACATTTGGCAAACATTGAATTAGCATATTGTATCCACGCCCGGCGTGCGTTCCATCCGATTATATTATCCGACCCTCGATTATAACCTGTTCGCAGACAGATTGAATGTTCGATTACTGTTTGACAGACTCGTGTTTGGTTTATCGATTTTATGAAACTATCAAATCGGTTCGCGGTTTGTTGGCGTAGTGATGTGGATTTTAAAATCGAGTGTGGGTCGTTAAAATAATGTTGGATGGATAGTTGTTTGCTTGAATGAAAACCACAATTCACATAGTTATTAGAGACGTTTTACCTCAAAGACAGAAGTATAATTACAACCACTTCAACATCGATCTAAAGGGTAACTTCAAATAAAACTGTTTTAACAATCTTTATCTTACAGAATATGTACTAATCTAGAAGGAATCTCTAATCCTGAAACACCCCTTTTATAGACAAAGGCAGTAACATCAGCTCTGCAGTATAAATGTACTAGTTCTACTGGCATTAGATTGTAAACTAAACGCCGTAAAAGTACTTAAAAGCAATCTTTCTGAGCATGTCTTAACTGAAAGGGCTTACAGCAATGCCTTTCAGGAATGATTGTATTCTGCTGTTTTTTCTTTTGTGTAGTCTTCTTGCATTGAGAGACTAAGAAGACAGGCAAATTAAATTTGCTTTTTGAGGGATATACACATACCACAAAAAGTGCTCATTGAGTATTTGGGGACATCGCCAAGCGATTGGTTGACTCTTCATGTGACCAGAAGGCTGGCCTTTTTTGAGGCTAAAGAATAACCATTGCTATCCAACGCGGCAACGCATGCTGCCAGTCGTTTGGGCACTTTTCCCATTGACCAATGTGGACGATTTTTGATACCCAATGAGATCTTACCTTTTTAAATATACTTGTACATAATATACAATATGTCCTGGAATTAACGCACGCCACCAAACACCCCAATAATATTATGTTGTAATCATAATACATACAGTAAATTTTTACTATTATCTATAAAGCATTGTTTATTTATTGTATGCTGATTGAGGGAGGAAATTGTGGTCAAATTACAAATGTACGCCGCACACAGTCGCACACGTTTATAGGTCTAGCGTAGTAGGTGTTTCGTCCATTTTAGTTTGTTTTGACTGTACAGCGGACGTGTGATTGTAATTTACGTAGTTTAAATTATTATTGGGATAAAAATTTTGTAAACGATTCTAAAAAAGAACTAGTTCATATTGTGCATTAATCCAGTTACATGTTGTATATAATTTAGGCCCACTTGCGCGTTCATGGGTTAGCAAAATAACTCGGAGTTACATAATAGCTAACTCAGGGTCAATCGAAAGAGAATTATTGGATTACCCGAGTTAGCTATTAACGAGCAAGTGGGCCTTAGTATTTATAGTTATTTGTCAAAATAAATAAAACCTATCTTCATCATTTAATGTCCCTATGAACATTGCTAAATGAAATGAAATGAAATTTTATTCCATTTAAATTATTAACATTATTATGCCTTATGTTATAATTTCATTTGTGGTTGTATTTGTTTGGGTCAAGTATTTTTATCGCCCTTGACATAATTCGTTTTTCAGGCTCTGGCTTTTCGCATTTAAATTCGTGAATGTAATATCATTATTATTTTGAATAACATGACATTTATACAAAAATAAAAATTGGTAAAATACTGTATAAATCTTAGAAATAATGTAGGTATTACAAAGTATTATGCCTGTACTTGGATAAACCTGTATCACAGGCGGCATGAGTTCTAGGGAATGATAATAATATATATTTTTTAGTTTATTGTGGCCTACCTTTCAAATAATATTGAAACCAAAACACGGCCCTGATGAAAAATCCGTTTACTGTTTTACATATTTGCTAAAACTACCAGCTTTTAAAATTCTATTCTGCGAATGACAGGTTATTACTCGTTTTTCCTATCAATTCAGCATGCATAGATTTCTGAGAAATTCTAGAGAATCATTTTTGTGCGCTGGGAAAGCAAGCGGAATTGCTAAACGGGAGAAAAGAAGAAAAAATTCGCACTCTCAATCGACCGACAAAAAAGAATTCCTAGAATGTGGAAAACTCGAAATACCTTTCAGAGACGTTGCTTTATATTTGGCGACCTTTTTTAACATCAAAGCACTGGTGATCCAAGTTTAATGTTGAACTTTCGGTCAATTCGTTTATGAAGAAAGGTGATTTGTATTAAGTAACTACGCTTCAAAGATCTGACATCAACATGTATAGCTTTCCGACATCAATCGTCGGGCAGTTGTCCGCCGGACACGACACCAGTCTGGTCGGAGGGTCCTCTCTTTTCTATAGAGGATGAGTGAACTTTACATCCTGTTCCTTATGCCTCTAAACTGGCATCAGACATAAATTAATGAAGCTTCTTCTTCTTTTTCTCTAGTATCGGCCATATCAGACATAGCCTTAAAGATTTGAACACTTGTGTGAAGACTTTACAAAGTGGGATGGCAGACGGCGAAATATGAGATAAAACTAATCACACATGCTCAAATACTTATGCCACAAATCGTTACTTCGAAGGTATTTGAAGCCATTACTGGACCCGGCTATAAGCCCTTTTTATAAGTAGATAAAAAGTACGATCAAAAACTTCATCTTAAACCACTGCATTTTGAACTCAACCCTCTGAATGCGATGCACATAATGTTTGGTGAATTAACTCAAAAATGCCAGGCGCACAGTCCTCCCGTAAATTCTCTCGCCGCGACTTTATATGACTGCAAGTGGGACGAGTAAGCCCCTACAAATAACCAGTCATAATAACTTCAGACTCTACTTACGTAAGGGTGTATTTTACGAGAAGTCTTTATTTCTGAAAAGAATAACGGGAATTATTTACATGAGAAAAGTCTTCTGTTAGAGCTTTTCTTAACAGTTTCGAGGAGAAAATGGGAATATTTCTGTGATTATTTTGTGTATTCAGGACATAAAATAGTTCGTAGTTAGTGGTTGGTGGAGCTCGTGGCTAAGTAATAATAGCCGCACGGTTCGATCCATCAGGTTAAGTTACTTTTGCCGGGGTTGGTCTGTGGATGAGTGACCATCTTAACATACCGAGACTCCTCCGTGCCTTGGAAAGCACGTTAAACCGTTGGTCCCGGCTGTCATTCGTTTTTCTTTGACAGCCGTTACGGGTCGTCAGAAGCCCGAAAGTTTGACAACCAGTCTTACCAAGGGGGTATTGTATTACCCTGTTACTGGGGTGTGGAGGTCAGATAGGCAGCCGCTCCATGTAAAATATGGTATTCAGCTGCATCCGGTTAGACTGGAAGCTGACCCCAATATAGTTGAGAAAAGGCTAGGCAGATTGATTTACGACATAAAATAGTTCTTTAGTAAAGTTTTTGGGGTAACTAATGTCTTTGTTCAACTGAGCTATGTTACCTCCATGACTGTTTTTTTTTCCTGAAAGTTATCTCGGTCAACCTAGGAGGTTGTCGGGTGCTCAACAGGGCTATCCTGTGGATTCCTTATAAATGAATCTATGTACTTATTTGAATGGGGTATTTTTCTACATACATAGTTTCTACAAGTGTATTTTGTTGACATTTTCGGTGTCTTGCAATTAATCTGTCACAATTAACATCAGACTTTCTTGCTCATTACTGTTTTTTTGTTAACGTGTAAAAATGTGTTTGACACGCGCCTCCCATAAATTCCTGTGCAGCGCGAGCGACGGTGGCGCCCCGCTGGTGCGCGGTAATTGCGCGAAGCACCGCCCCTGCTCCATCGACAAACCTCATTTGCAGGAGTGCTACTAAACATTACTACTTGCGGTTCTCGATTTCAGAATGTTTTTTTAAGAGAATTTTAATAATACGCGATATTGTAAGAATAATATTAAGTTTCATAATATCTTTTCAGGTTGTGGTTTTTTTTTTAACTATTTGGTGTAAAAATGGTCTTCGTTAATTGCTGTGGCGGCACTATTTGATTAATAGATCTTAAAATTAAGTCTTGTGGAATACAATGTATTGTCTAATTGGAGAAAGTGTGTTTATTAAATTCACAAACAACATTTATTTTCCCACATCCGATCATCCAAAAAGAAATCCCTTAATATCGAGATTTCTTAGTTAGACCCGAAGCCCTTCCCACTGCCGGTAACACACTCAGCCAATTTATATAGCGAGAGGGCAATTACCGACGTTTTCCGACGTTTTCGGCGCCTAAACGTCATTTGCCGAAATTATTTCGTCGGAGGCCGAATTGCCTCGGGCAAGTGATAAACACTAGTGATAGGAATGTAATCCGACGATTTGATTCGACGCAATTGGTAGGGGACTGTCGGTCGCATTTTTGTTGTATAGTGCGTGAATTTTGGCTTAGGGTAACCATGTGGAGCATCGAATTTGGGGTGTAATTCTAAATGACAGTGAATTAGTAAGTGATAACTGGAGATATGGTAATCAAATAATATAAAGAAATTAAATAGATTTATATTTTTATTTGCTACGGCTCTTGTTGGTTGGAGGATCAACCTCGATGTCAACAAATTAAGAACATTCTCCTTATAAAAATAGGGGAAGGACTTCGCATTGATGATTAGATTTTAGTTAATATTTTTTACAAGTTCTGAACTCCTTAAAGGAGTTGATAAAATATTCTTTAAGTCATTTTAATAGTTCTTAGCCGTGGAAGTCTTATAAATTCTAACCAACACCCTATTGCGTAACCCACGAGCAATCATAATCTGAATAATTTTTAAGGATATTGCTAATCCGTTGCTGTTCGAAAAATTTGTCTGCTCAACAACGTAAATAACGCAATGAATGTCGTTGAATGTCAAAATGAAACAGATTGTGATTGATCGTGTGTTACGCAATTAGGGTGAAGCTCATCAACTGAATAGGTTAGCAATAGCATTTACCTGCAGACGTATCATTATCTTATAAAAACCCCCTGGGCTTGAAAATCTGATTAAGTAAGTACCTAAATTCCGCATCAAGCTTCGTGCAGACCAGAGCGACGCGATAGCGCGACGCGACACCGGTTATTGTTATACCGTCAAGTTTTCTTAGAAATTGTATTGTTCTTGTCGCGGCGCGGCGTCGCGTCGCGCTGGTCTGCACGAGCTTTCACGCGGAGTTATTAGCTGTACGTTATTAACAGTTAGTACTTATTAAAATCATTCCAGTGTTGCACTGGTAACATTTAGAGATATTGTATCGTTTGATTTGACAGGGTTTATTCAAGATATGGAGTAAGAAACATGTATTTTTTTACCAGTACCTACCTGTTTTTAAAGTAAGTATTATAGTATATATAAAGTATTATACAAAATACATTTACCTATAACTTGATGATTGTTTGTCTACACTTCTTTCTACACTAACAAGGGCTTCGCCAGCCGATGGCCCAGTGGCAAGTTGATATACGGAGGATGGGAAAACCATGATTTGTAGGTACAGTCAAGAGTCAAGAGCACTCTATACACTTGTCCATTTTCAATGTATGGATTGGAAACGGACCTTTCGGGTCGTTTTTCTCAAAACTATTTAGAACTGTAGAGCTGAAACCTAATAGGTATTATGACTGGGCATACCACCAACACATAGATACGAATTACGTCCCCGGACTCCGGATTAGACCCCGTTAGGAGATATGGAACTTAAAAAACGAAATAAGGGTCGTCCAAATAAATAAAATTGGCTTTATAGATATGTAGTTTCTTTACGTTAAAATGCCTTGTATTCGACAATTACTTTTTTGGATCTCCAGGGGGTGCAGCGCTCCCCCCTCTCCCTGGCAACGCCCTTGTACACTAATGTTATAGAGAGAAAAGATTTGTATTTTTTTTGTTATGAATAAACTCAAAAACAACTGAACCCAGTAGTTTTTTTTTGTATCACTGAGTAACATAGGCTATAATTTATAAAGATATCCCGCGCAAAAATAACATACGCTATACTTATGGGAAAAATATGGTTTGAAACAAAACTTCGTCTGCGCTACATATGGTTTCCACGTATACTGTCATATATATAATTTAATAGATCAATATTTTACAAATGTTTTAAACACGTTACAGTGTTTGTAACAAGTAAATTAAGCTGTTAAAACTTTAAATTTACTTAACACTTTGCAGACGTTGAAGTCTCAGTTAAGTTAAAGTAAAGATCTAGTGTAAAATCCAGGCAGGTTCGTCGTAAAGTTACATATTTATGAGACAAGGGTCAAATATTTTCTTACATCTCAGATTTTAGTAAATTAATATTTATGTTATTTTATAAGAAGTAAACTAATTTTCAAGCTGACAGCTTTTTCTCATTACAGTTGTTTCAAGATGAAAGAAGCTGTTACTAAGAATACTAAGAATACTTAAGGAATAAGTGAGAAAGTCTACACACATGCTTCAAATAAGTAAAAGGTACTTTGGTTTATTCACTTTCATTTCTATCATCAATTTCATTAATCAAAGTTTAATAGTTTTGTTATTCATCGAAGTTGTATTTGAGGCAAGTAGATTAAATGTTTCTACAAATCGTTGACGAGTGAATCTGTGCAGATATTTGAGTATCTATCTAGCATCCTTCGGCCGCTACATAACGGCCGCCATATAAAGGCCGATAAATAACGGCTGCTAAATAACGGCCGCTCAATAACGACCGCTAAATAACAGCTGCCATATAACGGCCGCCATATAACAGCCGCCATATAACGGCCACCATATAACAGCTGGCCGCCATATAACGGCTGCTAAAATCACATTTCTTCAATATATCACCTTAAGATAGGCAAAATTCGGCAGCAAAATCCTACATGGCCTTTAAAAACACTAATTTAAAATAAATAAATAAAAAAAAACAAGCGGGGGCAGGCGGGGACAGGCGCGGGAACATTGTTAAAAACTCAACAAAAGCCTGAATAAAAAGAAAACTATTCTGTTTGACGTATATCGTAGCAGACCCATATGTTCTTGTTTTTAGAAAATAGGTCGTGAATGTTAAAAAATAAGAAAAAAAAATTATAAGCATTAATTAATACTTTCGGAGATATTAGTCAATAAAAAATCTCTCTCTTGATGACTTTCTGATAACACAAATTACGCAAAGTTAATTGTTACGACTTACAACGACAAAATGTAAATGATAATATTTAATTATATCGAAACTATTTATATTCAAATTCGAAAATTCAAATTCAAAAGTCATTTATTCAAACTAGGCTGAGAATCAGCACTTTTCGAACGTCAAAATTACATAAGACAGTCCCCCAAAAATGCCCACCCTTCACCACTTCCTAGTGCTTAAGCTGGGAAGAAGAAGTGGCGCAACAAACTCCCCAGCAGCACAGCTGTCTGTTCAGTTGGAAAAACTTGATTCTATATAATAGTGCTTTAAATGCAAAATAATTTACATTACATACCATTAGTTATTTTCTTGAAACATTCCCTTGTCATTGACTTTAATAACAGAGATTGCCATATCTCATCGAGCTCATACACAAATACCAAATAATAAATTAGCCCATCAATAATATACACTCCAATTCAAGCTAACAATTCATTTGATAAATTAACACAACCAGTTTAATGAAATAGGAGGCGCCTTCGATTTCTCTAATGGATATCAACTACATAGCTGTTTGTAATTCATAAAGGCGGCTGCACACCTGCGATCCACAAATTAACTGATCAATTAGTCGTACCGCGTTCGTCGTACGGCGCGGCGTGCAGATTCTATTTGCTTGAGGTAACGAGGAGATAGTTAATACTATTTGAACATGTACTGATTATGTAATATGGCATGTGGTTTCTGTCTTAAAATCTTCGTAAAATTTTGGTATAAATGAATACCAATGGATGACCTGGTGAAGAACGCGCAGAAACGGTCGAAGTGGCGGTGCTCGGGGACGTCTTTCAGCTGAAATGATGAACACCAATATTTTTTCCTTGTTGGAGAACCATTGGAAATAATAACAAAAGGCATGGGAAAAGCGTGAGAGCGCTAAGAAAATAAAAAGCCATTGTAGCGATCAAGCATGTCGGCTTATTTAAGCGAAGCAATTTAATTGTTTGTTCAATACAATTAATAGCAATAATGAAAGTGCAGCGTTGAATCACTTGGAACTTCATAATAGCCCCGTTTTATTGCATTCGTTCCGACATGGATGCACCATCGTTAACTGCCTCATCGCTTTACTGATGTTACGGTCGGAGAGAATTCAAAATAGAGCACATCTATAAATTATATCTGTAAATAAAACTATGTTTAATGAACATAGTTTTATTTACAGATATATAATATACCTTGATACATTGTTGATTTTTGTGCAATTATTTTAACTAGAGATTTAAACGTCAGAAAACGTACGTCAAAATACTGGAAAGAGAAATTCAATTATAACAGTGAAACGAAAGTAGGGTAGTTTCAATTAAATTTATACGTGAAGGCTCCTAGTAATAAAACTACATTGTTGCTTTAGTTAAAACTATTTTGATTTGCGCTTGATCTCTAGTTTCAATTCAGTGTTTGTTTTCCTAACAATGTATTATTATAAAATACAATAGAAGTAGATATCTTTAGTAAGCTATTCCGCTTAACTTAAAGCGGAATAGGTTGCTAAATATATCTACGTCTATTGTATTTTATTATGGATTTTCGCAAGGTCACTCCTGAATCAATTAACTATGTATTAATATGTAATAAAAGTTGCATTGTTTATTTCATTAATACATATTACGTGACACTTTATGGGTTCGCCAAAATTTCTGTTTGAATTTTAACTATTTTCTTCTACCTTATTAAAAGCACTGAATTACATTTTACAAAATACATATTTTTAGGGTTCCGTACCTCAAAAGGGAAAAACGGAACCCTCATAGGATCACTTCGTTGTTCGTCTGTCCGTCTGCGAGACTGTCAAGACCCTTTTTCTCAGGAACGCGTAGAGGTATCGTTGAAATTAAAATCAAATATGTAGGTCTACGGTCCATTGGAGCTCTAAAAATCAAGCTTATAAGTCAATGCAATAAAAAAATGCGACCATTTATGTGACATATTTTGATACTTGCAAATAAATTAAAACCTATCTATACGGTACTTCCCGTTGACCTAGGATAATTAAATTTGGCAATAGGCACGGTCTCGTAGCACAAGTAAAGAAAAATGTCCGAAAATTATTAATTAATGGTTTTAACATCAATTTATTTTTGCGAATACGATTTGCGATTCTTACATTTGCAGTTGGAGAATTGACCGTGACGCATAACGATGTATGGATTCAAAATTCAAAAGTCATTTATTCAAACTAGGCTGAGTATCAGCACTTTTCGAACGTCAAAATTACATAAGACAGTCCCCCAAAACGCCCACCCACCACTTCCTAGTGCTTAAGGAAGAAGAAGTGGCGCAACAAACTCCCCAGAATTATTGTATTCATCCCAACTACGGAACCTTACATTGTGCGTGGTCCAAGACGCACTTGGCCGGTTTTTTGTCATAAAGTATCAACTTTCAGAAAACAGTTTTTAAGGGAAAAAGGACCAATATATTTTGTATGAAGTTGTACACTATCGAGAAAAACATTTTCTTTTTCTCGAATTAGTTAATTCAAAGTCGTAATGTTTTAAAGAAATCTAATTTCGAACCAAATGAAGTTCTACCCCACTAGTAACTATAATGTTAACACAAGAATGAACTTGTATATATTTACAAGGTCTTAATTAGCAGTTGTTACGAAGAACTACACTTCAAGGTCACTCTATCGTCCGCTCGCCCTTTAGAACGACCTCAAAAATAAACATTGTAAACTTTTGCTACTTGTAGATGTTCTACTTAATTAAAATTTATCTTAGAACAAACAAAAAATGTTGCCAGGGCTAAGTAATGACAAGTTTTGCGAAATGTTGTATCGACAAACAAGAGTTACCAAGTATTTCAGATGGAAACAAGACAGACATGTTTTAAGTCAGTTCTGTGAATTTGTATCATTTTGTTGTTTATTATCAAGTAAGAATAATGAATTTCAAGAAAACTGTCGTTAGATTACTTATTTTAGTCCTGTTGACGACAAATCCTAAAACAAAGCCTCGTTGGTCTAGTGATCGCAAGCGCTACTGCTGAGCATGAGGTCCTGGGTTCAATTCCCAGGTTGGGCAAAGTGTTATTGGGTTTTTCTATATGGAATTTTCGGTAGCAGCCCAGAGTCTGGATTTCAGCCCGGTTAATGGCGATAGGCTCGCCCGCTATTACATGCGGCTAAAACATAATTGGCGAAATGTGGGTGTACTATAGGTACACCTCTGCCCAACACTTCGGGGACACTAGGCGTGATGTTATGTTATAAATTATTGAATAAACTGAAACATATTACCTCCTTTATTCTGGTAACACACCCTTAGACATACCATACAACTTGACAAAAAGTTATTTCAAGCGAATTGTGTAAATGGTTAATTTTGTCTATGCAGATAAGAAAATACAATATGATTGTTCGAAAAATGTATGTAATTTAATATATTGGGGAAAATGGTTATTTAAAAACATCCATTTAATAAATAGCTTTTATTAACCTATACTTCAGTAGATAATAACAAAACACTACCGCAAAAAACTCAATTAGATAAACGTACCTCCAGAACACGTTTACATAAAACGTACTTAAAGACCAGACGCTTTCGTCTGCTACAACAGTCCTCGCTGCCAGTGGTGACAGTAATTAGTTTAAAACGTTTTCTCTGCCGCCTTAATTCTGTCACTTTGTTTCAAGAAGTGCATCCAGAGAGCATCTGTCTCCGCAACTGATGAAGCGAGCTAGGACCAAAAAGTTAAGAGTGCATATCACTTAGCGAACATGCCGCTCTGAATTCGGAACTAAGTTTCGAGTTTGAAGTGAAGTGCGAGTTTATTTATACTTGAAAGTGAAGCGTAATTTAGATGCTTTTGTTGGTGTATTGTTTGAGCTTTTAACAGTTTTTAAGTAGGTTCTTATGTTTTTCTGAGTGTCACATGTCAAACTTCTTTTTTAGCCTTTTCTGCTTGCTTTCATGATTGAGTACATATGCGTTCTAAACGTAGTTACATCTAGAACCTATACAAACCAAACAATCTAACTAACCGACAGGATATAGACCAAAAGTTCAGCGAAAGCTGAGCAAACGACCAATGAAAATAAGTTTTTTTAAATAAAAAAAACTGATAATATACATTTAACTAATAAATATATTACTTTTAATATATATTTATATTTTCATTTCAATAAATATATTTCGTTCATTATTTCTTTAATAATCTCAACCACACCTAAAACAGTTGACTCCTACATGACACCAGCTTTATTACAACCCATTACTCATATCTAGATTCGTGCCTGGCCATTCATTTGGCCGAAGGGCCAAGGGCCAATAACAGTTTATCATGGCGTTCGCTGCGCCCTCTTGCGGTCACTAGCGTAGTTGTATCTTAGCAAGGAGGTGGCGTATATCAACCCTGGGCCGTATTCTGTGAATCATTGTTGATGACTACACATTTATTGTTAGTGGTTTAGGGTTGAACCGTATATTGTTTTAATGTTTGAAATTTTGATGTTATATTAGCTAGTTTGGGTATGTTTAGGGTTAGGTTTTGGTGGATGTTTTGTTAAACTTGGAAAACCCTTTGAGCGCTAACACACTGGGACGCCATGGCGACGTCGCCGGCTAAGTATTCAAACAATTCGTATTGAAGTGTATGATAGTTGACTCACTTAGATACGGTCTGGCGACGACGCCAATTTGGAAGCGTAGCCACGACCGACTGGCCTCTACGTGGACACTGGATACTCTGGCGACCTGGCGACGTGTAGCCAAGTCGCCAGTATTTTGTATACAAGTAAGTTACGACTCCCTCGGACGGACGACCGCGTGTTACTGGCTACTTATTTGACAACCTCATTTGGCTACGTTAGGTAGCCAGAGGTAGCCACGGCTACGTAGCCAGTGACGTCGCCATGGCGTTCCAGTGTGTAAGAAGAAGAGCTCTTTAATTTTATCAAGTTGTCAATAGTGGTTGGCATTTTGTTTTTCACTTTATTTTGTAGCGTAAGCAGTCTCTATTAAGACTCTGAATAAAAATAGCAGTGGTTCTGTGTCATAATTATATAACTATCGGGTGACAAAATATTATGAAAACAGGTGACAAAATGCTCAGTAATTAAGTATTTTAAACCGAAATCGGACGAAAAGTTGATTTAACGTGCTCTCAAAGACCTCAGGATTAATTAAATGGTCACCCATCCATTGATAGGCCGTGTGTCGACAACTTAATGTCAGCAGAAATCGATCAAATCGCGTGGTTCGCATTTAACCACGAGTAGCATAATTAATGAGTTACTGACGTTACAGTTATAAAATTGTATATTTATTTACTCTAACCAAACTCATGTAGGTTAATTGGTGGCGTTCCAATTATTTCATTACTTTTAAAAGCTAGTAATTATAAATATCTGATAAGAACACAAGCAACGTTGATAAGCGTACTGTGGTTAGACACACGAAGCCATTGTATACTTTTTGTTGTTAACTAAAAGCTCAGAGTTCTAATTACTAAGGGTTTATTGTTACGAAAATATAGTCATTTGGGGTATAGGTAATTTTGAAAGGAGACGTTGACTTTAACGATTATGGTTATAATTATTTCGATTACAAATATTGATCTTTTCCCATTAATATACAATAAGATTGACATATTAGATTGTTATACATATTGTTCCCAAAAATAAAGGCCTAAAAACCAATCCAAACCAATTAAAACCAAATTTTGGATCGATTACGAATTAATTACAGGGATACCATATTTACCCCTAGATCTCTATTAAAGCAAGCCGATGTAACCCTCAGTCTATTTGTAAGATACAGCATAATATGCTTGTCTATCTATAACTCTAACTCGAGCTGAACCTCGTTTCAATGTCGGACGGAACCTACACCACTTCAGTTCGTGTAACCTTTGAGCTACGGCGTAGCGCTCAGCTACGGCGTAGAGGCGTAGACAAGATGTAGCATCCATTCGATACCATGTTGAAATATAGCTCGAATTGTATTTACTCTGTCGTAGTGAGAGTAGATTTTGGTTGTTAGACATACTATTTGAGTCAGTATTCCGTGTAATCTTGGAAAACAGTACCCTTCATGGAAATGGTTTATTGGGATCACTAAGAATTTGATTGGATTTGGGGTTTGAATCTCTTCTTTGAAGGAATTGGATCTCTCGATGGAATATTCCGACCATACTGTAAAGTTTTATTATAATTCGGAAAATTACACAAGACATCGAGGTTTCAATCGTATTCGTTTAAGTATCCGGAAACAATGGTCCTAGTTATTACTAGGACCATTGTTTCCGGATACTTGGTCTTTGATATCGAAAAAAATTACTGAAAGACTTTCATTATCGAGTATCTGATTTAAAAAAAACGTACATGATCGTGATAAAATAGTAAGGCAGAAACACACGCTGAGTCATCAGATTAAATATGTGCCGCACTGTGTAAAAATAAATTCAACGCGTGAAGTGAGCCGCTACCTTTATTACTATGAATCATGCGACGCCATTTAATGTTGAGTTTTCAACAAGCTATATTTAACATACATACTACATGGCAAATAAATTACATATTTGAGTTGAAAACTAACTTTAGTACCTACGGCAATCGGCAGATCTGGCCTCTTTTTAAGTCTTTGTGCATTTTAGAAACAATTTTTTCAAGTGTAACTAACTCACTAAAACCTTGTAATAGAAACTGTACCTACTACCGTTTATAGATATTCTTTTTCGTAAATAAAACAAAAACCACGCTTTGGAATATCAAATCATTTAAATGTCTTACATAACTTAGATACTGGTCAAACAGCAGAATAATAATTATTCCATATTAAAAAGATTCAGACATCTTTTTAGAATGGAATTATTATTATTCTGCTGTTTTTTTTTGCAATTTAAAAACTATAAGCTTGATTAAAAAGTTTTTTCACAAAGATTAGATAAAGGCATGATAAAAGTAAATTATCCCACGCTTGACCTGTAGTTCATGTACAAAAATAACATCGTCATACCACACAACACACGTACCTACATACGCAGGTTACATAAAATTTTAATTGAATACGAAGAACGGCGTTTGGGGGCGCTTTTAATTTTTTTTCGTGATGCAAAATATTCTGAGCGCGTGCAGGGCGACGTGAACCTACGATACGCGTTACGTTCGTAGATATAACGTACGCCCGGATTTTTGTGCGTTATGACATTTTCGGCTAAATTACATTCTTGGCTTTTGTATTTTTTTGTTGTAAATTAAAATATTTCTGAATAATAAGGGCTACATGACAATTTCTGTCTATAATATCGTGATTCATGTACCTTTTCGAGTAAGTATTTTTTTATGCATGTATTGTAGGTACATACCATAAAACAAGCCATATCCATAGCCATATCCCATATCTCATCCTCATAAAACAAGCTACTATTCTTATTCCTTCTCTGTTCATGCAGTAAGATTATGGAACTCACTTCCGCCTAGCATTCGTGATTTAAAAACTATTTCACAATTCAAATATCGAGTAAAAGAGCATTACCTTTCCTCTCTACTGTGAGTATTTATATACCTGTAATATGTATATTTATATATTTAAACTTTATGTATTTATTTAAGTATATGTTAATTTATTGCTTTATACGTGTAGGTATATTTTGATATTTTTAGTAGGTATAAGACTGCAAATTTATATTTTTCTCTTTTTGTTCTCACACACTATTGTCTACATTTCTTTCTCATTTCTCCTTTCGCAGGTCTGCTGGAAGAAATTTCTTAAGAAATAAGCAGTACCTTTGTACTCAAATTATAATTATGTCGTAACTCTATGTATTTTACTGTGTGCACATAAATAATAAAATAAATAAATAAATACATAGACATAACAATAAAATGGGTGATCCTTCTACAATCTACCTTGTATTAGGCATGCAAACATGAATAGTGTATGTAATGAGTAAATAAATATAAAATGAGATAATTTGGCACAAAAATAAATATACAACTAACACTAAAATATATAAATTGTAAACAAGTATAAAGAGGAAAAAAAGAAATAAAGGAAGAGCTCATTGGGCATCAAAAAATTCGTCGGCATCGCTGTCAGTGGGAAAATTGATTAGATTTTAGATTGTGTATATATTTTGAATTGCCCTGTAAATAAATAATAAACAACTTCACCAGATTTAAAAAGAAAATAAATAGAATTTTTAATATTTTTTTGGTCCTTATGTCCAGTTTTTTAACCATTATTATCCTTACATCCATTTACCAACAACAAGAGACTTTTATCATCAACAAACAGTGCCGACTTTGTTCTTTATTTCACGTGTGTGTATGCAGTAAAACAATTTGTAAAGCGAACGAGGACCCGGGGACTAATACAGAGTGAAAAGTTTCCACTAATAAAGATTACACCGTATGACTCGCCTGCTAGAGATGTAATTTTACTTGATTTATTAATGTTGTGCAGTTCGTGTTTGTTTTAGTATGTTTTTTGATGTTTTGGTGGTTTACAGGAAATAGTAATAAAATATTCGACGTGTTCGTTACGAGTAGTTTGGGTTTGAGTTGGAAATTATTAACGTACAAGGTACGGTTTGCTTTTTCATTTAGATTAAATACGTGTTTTTGTATCACGTTAATAAGACTATTTAGGTACTTTAAATAGTTTCATTAGCCGTGGGCGCTTTTTGCCTAAAAGGTTTTAATAGTGAAACTTATCCTGACTTTGTAACCTTTACCCCACACAGAAATTGTTACTAGAATTAGTTGGCCTTCAGTTACTAGAAGTAGTTGGTAGATATCCAAGAAAATGTGTTAAAAAAATGTATTTTCGTTACTGAGAGAATAATTATGCAGCTGCCAATTGAAACAACATCCACTATGCACGTCCTCCATACACATCATGTTTCTGTCATTCCAAGTTAATAAACGCAGCGATGACGTCATACAATAGGAAACAAGCACAACACAGTTTTGGACATTGTTGTCGTGCATGTTGTGACTGCTGCGCCCTGACGTCATGCATAAATCATTAGCGCTATGCGACGATATAATGGAATGTTTTCAATAATTATGCTACAGATTAAAAATGTGAAAGGTGTCAGCTGCTTGTTGTGGGGAACTGTGTTAATATTGAGTAGGTTATTGTTGTCTAACTTAACAGACAGGTGTACTGCTGGAGAGTTTGTTGCGCCACTTCTTCTTTCCAGGTAAAGCACCAGGAAGTGGTGAACGGGTGATTTGGAAACTGCCTTATGTAATTTCGACGTTTAAAAGTGCTGATTCTTAGCATAATTTTCGTAAATGACTTTCGATTTTTTGTTTTCTGTTTGGTCCTTGTACACGTAACAAAACTGCGAGCTGGAGCCCAGAAGTCGATTCAGCCATTTGCATGGCACCAACTGCGCCGACATGGTTTTTTTATTAGTCGGTATTCAAGTAAGAAAACATGTTTATTAATTTCTGGCTAAATTAACATGGTAAAGTGCAAAAAAAACTAAAGGACATAAAATGCGAATTACTCTTTGTATAAACAACAGTATGCTTTTCAGTAAATAAGTCTGACTAGTATTATAAAAGCTGTCTTTATAGCTCAAATAAGTACGAGTCGTCTCAACTTCTGACATAAATGTAATGATGCATCTAATCTGTTTTAATAAAACAAATCATAATTTATTCTTTCTCCATCTTAATTCAAATAAGTTTTAATATTCCCAACACTCGCGTGTGCCATAATTTTAGGTTATTAATTGTTATAAAGTTTAAACAGAACATAAGCCGCTGTGTGGGCGAGACACAGTAAGACAACTTCATTCAAATATCTAATTTGGAATCATGTTTTAAATTATTTTACTTACTGATTTGTAGCATCTAAAAAAAACACCTTATCTGGGTTTCAAACTAATATAGCCTTCGGAAGTTGGTATACTTAGCTATCACAAGTTAATGTAAACAAAGTACCTCAGGCTCTATGATTATAAAATGGGTTTGAGAGGCATTAAAATGCCTTTTTTACAGCTGACAACAGCTCTGTAGGTATGCAGATACAGGGACAAAAATACATATTCACTAACTTCGTACCAAAAGTACTCGTAACCAAAATGCCTGTATTTATGCACAATTTCGACTTAAAATCAGGTATAAAATCTGCAAAGCCAGAGGAGTGAAGATAAAAACTTCCAAGTCGTCTTCACTTCCGTTGCAAAGCCTTCAGTTTTGTATCAAATGCTGTTCCAAGTGATTGCGTTTCCGTACTTTTCTGTTTCAATTGCAATCCATTCAGTTAGTTTGTCTGTTTTGAACACTGCATGCTTAGTTAGTTTGTTTGTTTTTACGTATTTTGTATGTAACCTTTGGGTTCGTGACACGGGTCTATCAAAGATAGGACCGTGGATGGGTGACTATCTTTACATACCGATACCCCTTCGTGCCTCGGAAAGTTGTTGGTTCCAGCTGTCATTCGTTCGCGTAGTCAGAAGCCCGAAAATCTGACAACCAGTCTTACCAAGGGGTATCGTATTACTGGGTTGTGGCATTCGCTCCATGTAACATACTGGTATTCAGCTGTATCTGGTTAGACTGAATTATCCTAATTATTCATTCGTATCTGACCATAGCATAATTATCGTGGTAAAAATATAAACGAACTATCTGCGCCCCATGGTTTCACCCGCATATAAGTCTCGATCCCGTGAGAATATCGGGATAAAAAGTCCTATGCCCTAACCCAGGTCATGGTCTACCCATGTGCCACACTTCCTTAGACTTCCTAATCATTAAAATAATCGATGCGCACAGTCACGTCCTGCGTCCCGTGCGGGATTCACCTCAGTTTGACCAGTGTAGACAAAAAGTCAACCTTTCACGGATATATAAAAAAATAAATAAGAAGAAGTGTTTATTCTGCACAAACTAAGCGCACATCGATTATTTTATTCACACCTACGCCACTATAATTTTTATCATTACTCTTTTATACATTATACATTTATCTATTTAAATAATCAAGTACCTTTCAAAAACACAATCACTATCGAACAAGAACGTTTCCAAATGCTAAACTTTACTGTTATCATTAAAAAATTCTGTCATTATTTAAATTGCGGGTATACTTACGTAATTTCGTTCTGCACATTTCACTTTTCACAACACCAATAATTCGCTTATTTATCATCTCATCTGCTCGACCTCCGTATGTCACTGCAGGGATACAGCAGAATATCAGCGTCAGGTATATTTGCCTGACACAATGCTGAGTTGGATTCCCATTTGGTGCAACCTTGAGACGCACACCGCACTTGTATGTTTCACTATTTTAAAGTGTCTTAGCCAATAGTCATCACAATGTCTTTATTTTCTTCTTTATTTTATTTTTTTGTATATTGGCACCTTATAGCTATATTCATGTATTTAGCTATTATTTAATCTTGTTTTTGTATTTTGTGCTGTCTTTTGTGTGCACCAAATAAACGATTTATCTATGTATCTAAATAACAAAAAAAATATAATACAACAATAATTACAAAAAATCAATAAATTCAATATTTCTTATAACTGTTCCTTCATCCTTTACTCCGTTAACTTCTGTAATTTATTTGTTTTGTGGCCCAACCCCCTAAGTGCAACGAGTAATATCACATTACTGCAGACACAAGTTAGTTACATAAATTAATTAATAGAACGTGCGGTTGCATGATTAAAGTTAACTGTATTTATTTCGCATCGTATATTGCATTTATCTTGGAAGAGAACTCTACGATTAGTGTTGGTGCTCTGTTATTCCTAATTAGTGGAGGGAAGCTAGATTATATGCTTCATTTGAAATTGTTGATTAAAAAATATATTTTTTTATACAATGATGAAGACGGTAATTTGATGAATGTATTATTTAGCGCTAATCTTCGCCGAGGCCCTGGTTGGAAATAAATATAATACATTCACGTTATTATCTCTTTTTAGGGTTCCGTAGCCAAATGGCAAAAAACGGAACCCTTATGGATTCGTCATGTCTGTCTGTCCGTCCGTATGTCACAGCCACTTTTTTCCGAAACTATAAGAACTATGCTGTCGAAACTTGGTAAGTAGATGTATACTGTGAACCGCATTAAGATTTTCACACAAAAATAGATAAAAAACAATACATTTTGGGGGTTCCCCATACTTAGAACTGAAACTCAATTTTTTTTTTTCATCAATCCCGTTCGTGTGGCGTATCTATGCATAGGTCTTCAAAAATGATATTGAGGTTTCTAATATAATTTTTTTCTAAACTGAATAGTTCGCAAACTATTCAGTTGCTGACTGAAAAATTAAAACAAATACTTGGAAGTATGTAGATAGCTAGATAGAGATAGGTAGCTGAAAATATTTAAATAACTGTATTTTCTGGCAAAATACATTATTGTAAATATTTTGTGGAACGCTAAATTATGTACATAGTACCCGAAGCTTACAGAAGCACCAAAACGTGTTACAGTAGTATCACGATACCAAACGTACTCACAATATTTTACTAAAATTCTCATAATTAATAGAGCATGTTTCAGTGCCCTAACTAACAGAACTTTAGAATATAATACAGCCACAAATTTTCAACAAAATTCGATGTTTACTAAATTTAGTGCACATTTAGCTTTAACGGAACTTTCCACCCATTTGTTTTATACGAATGCAAAGTGAATTGGCTAAAAACACTGCAGTAGTTGAATGTAGTTTAAAATTTTGTTGCATTCCGTCCCACTGGGTCTTGTTCCTTGTTATTTACAAAAATTAGCGTAACTGTACAACCGTATGAATATGTTCCGTATGTTCGTTCTGTTTGTTTTTGTTGGCCGTATGTTAATACCGCGATTTCGAGGGTATGTTTTCCATGTATATTTTGTTCTAATGAGCTGGATCATGCAAATAAAATGTTTGTTAATCTATAAGTGTTTATAGGTACACTTTGCTCAACTGTAGTAAGTGTCTTTTAGCGTGTCTTGTCGTGTGTTTTTCAAGAATATCCTTTTCACGTTTGTGTTATGAGAGTGGATGACAGAATTCTCTAGTAAGACATACCAAACAGGGTTAGTTGCTTCTTCTGCTTACAACATTGTGTTCTCACAATAATTCATTGTGACAGTCATCAGCCAGATTGTTTAAAAACCGGTAAATATTGGGTTTTACAATTAGTAATTGACAGTGAAAACGCTTTTTATAATGCAATGAACTAATTTATGTCGTAGTATTGATTGAGCCCTAAAGCAAACTGAATATCTAGGCTGTTGCCAAATTCGAAACACTATCTTATTCGTTTGGCCTCAAGTCTACCGTATTAATCCTCAAATTGACGAGCAGCTGACATAATATTTCGTTCTCATCTCCCCTCCGTATTCCCAGACACTTACAATAATCTTACACAACAGAGCGTAGCATATATTAATACACACGATCGTATTATGTACGCCATTGGGCCGTATCGGCATAACCCTCCGACTGCCATGTCCGTACGTCAGAGTAATCTGTATTTAGTGTCGCGATACTAATCCACTCGTATCGAATTATCTCTTATCTCTGTCCTGTAAGCCTGCCATGCGAATAGAGACGTAAGCTCGGGTTAATGTCAGACGCAGTAACTTACGTCTGAAAGACGTATGTGTGGGAAAGAAATGGCTGGTGTCGTATCAATGGGTAACAACATAAAGTACTTTCGCTCGAGTGATTTCTTTAACTAAAGGGTTATTTACTGGGGTTAGTGAGTAAGTTGAGTAGCCTTGACCCTCGTAGCGTGTTTGGCTCTTTTTGGGTACGTTACCCTAGTGACCCAATTTCTTTAAAGACATCGGTGACATGAGGTTAAAGAGCAAGTGTAAGCAGTGGATTCGGGATTTGATATTTCAGAATTATTACGATACTAATTAATCATCGTAATACATACCTTATTTTCTTACCAGCGAGAAAACCCCCAATAATTATACCTATTTATTAATTATTATTTTCCTTATTCTTAACTATCTTCCGCCACTGGCTTCGCCCGCGTATAAAATTTTATAAATTATAGCCTATGTTACTCAGTGATAATATAGCATTCTACTGGTGAAAGATATTTTAAAATCGGTCCAATAGTTTTTGAGTTTATTCATTACCAACAAAAATACAATATTAGTAACGTAAGGTATTGAAGAAGTAAGAACAAAAATGCATTTTATTTATAAATCTCAAATCAGATAGGATTTATTTATGGTCCATTATCTTCGGTCTTTTCTCCATTTATGCACACGGGCCACCATTAAAATCTTTCATTAAGACTCAGCGTCTGGAAGGTATAAGCATTATAATATCGACCCTGGCATAGCCAGTAACAATTTCTGAAATAGCTAAGTGGATATCCGTGTATCTGCCAATTTTAACCATTATGATAATTTCCGGCCGTTACTCGGCGGGAGGACCAAAAATAAACTATTTTGTTGGTTTTCTGTAATTGTACGACAACCAGATTTCTGGCTAGGCACAATATCATCTTAGCGACAGTCAAAGTCAAAAACTTGTCAGAAAATTACCTGGACTGAGATTGGTATCTAAACATTCTTAAGAGTATTTATTCTGAAAGTGGGCAACGTCGCAAATAGCTGTCAAATATTTACCTATTTTGATTAATTTGGCAGTAATACTGGATGGACATTGAAATATTGCTAAAAAGTGAAAGTTATCAAATACTTTTTCTTTACATCTAAAACTAAATATTCGGAGTTACGATATTAATTATTGCATTTCATAATCAATATTTTATTTTACTAGTTAGCAACATTTCATATTTCCATACATTATTATTGCCAAATTAATCAAAACAGGTAAATATTTGACAGCAATTTGCGACGTTGCCAACTTTTTATTGACTTTTAATTGACCTTAATTATATTAAAGGCGTAATTCGCTTGGCTTTTGATTGACCGAGATTACTTTTAAAGTCTTTATTCGTAAATGACAACTTCACATGCCCATCATACGGAAGGGTCTCGATATGTTATTTTAATTCCGACGAATTCGAGGGCACCTACAAAATACGGGTACCGGGGCGCAATAAAAGTAAATATGCCGAGTACCGAGGGATAGTATAACTGTGATCGTAAAAGAGAACAGTGTACCGCGTGCTGTGCTGGTATTCCGAATGCGTAAATATAAACGAGGAGTTTTATTGTCGTGACGTAAAGTAAGGCTGTCGAAAAATTTTGGTTGGGCCTACAGAAGTTTTTAATCTTAATACCTAGCCTTTATGGGAAAAACCGGGGATTTATTTATTTCTTGAAACATTTAAGTACCTATACTTAAATGTTTCAAGAAATAAATAAATCCCCGGTTTTTTATGATGTCAATCCGTATGGGACTAAGGGGGTGCAAAATTCTAGTATGGATTATGCGACTTTTTTCAGTTAAGTAATTCAATCAATCTGCCTAGCCTTTTTCCAACTGTGTTGGGGTCGGCTTCCAGTCTAACTGGATGCAGCCGAATACTGTATTTTACATGGAGCGACTGCCTATCTGACCTCCACAACCCAATTACTGGGTAATACGATACCCCTTGGTAAGACTGCTTGTCAGACTTTCGGGCTTCTGACGACTCGTAACGACTGTCAAAGATCCACGAATGACGGGACCAACGGCTTAATGTGCTTTCCGAGGCACGGAGGAGTCTCGGTATGTTAAGATGGTCACCCATACACAGACCAACTCCTGTAAGCGTAGCTTAACCTGATGGATCGAACCGAGCGGCTGTTATTACTTAGCCACGAGCTCCTCAATCCGTAAGGGACTAAAGTGCAAAATTCTACTATGGATTATGCGACTTTTTTCAGCTAAGTAATTAAAGGCAGAAATTGATATGAAAATAGTTTAGCCCGTACCATTCGCAAGAATGTTTTCACCAGAAACTAGTTTCTCTTTAGGATTAACATCACTCTACTTAGTATTCCAACATATGTTCATCAACCTGGCAATGCTTGTAGACAAACTTGAGTAGAGTCATACCTATAGGTAGCACTCCACTTGAACTAATCTGAACGGTTCAGTCGGTATGCTGAGTTTAAATTACTCATCGGGTCACGTATTCACTAGGATTGCGTGGTTAAATGAAGTTATAGACACAAGCATGCTCTTCATTCTTGATAATTTTGTGTGGGTTCTTCCCACTTGTATTTCAACTCAAACTAAATTGATGACATACTCAATAACAGTCGCTTCCTGATAATGATAACTTTATGTCGACGACATTTAGAACAGCTTTTTGGTATGCATCTGGCATGATTCAATTCAAAAGTCATTTATTCAAACTAGGCTGATAATCAGCACTTTTCGAACGTCAAAATTACATAAGACAGTCCCCCAAAACGCTCACCCTTCACCACTCCCTAGTGCGTTATTAAATTATTTCTGGATATAATAATATAATAATATACTTTATTGATACAAATCCTTACAATATGCTTAATATCTAGTAAGTTCACAATAGTTAAGGCGTACAAAAGCTGAAACCCTGACTCCTAAACTAGGAAAACCTGTGACTTAGGAGTCAGTACATTCACGTCTTACATTGCCAGTAAGATAAGTCGTATATGAAATACTACTTAATGTACGATGTAGAATACCGAAAAGAATGTCACACATTTATCAGCTGAATTAGATAGAGCAGTGGTGGCTCAGTGGTGTTGGCCGCGACTTACGATTTGTAGGTCGTAGATTCGAACCCTGATAGGCGCTTTACTTTGTGTAAATTATTTCTCTCAAAACGGTGAACGAAAACATCGCGAGGAAACCGGCATGTCCTAGAAACAAAAATTCGAAGACATGTGACATCTACCAACCCGCACTCGGCCCGCGTAGTAGATTACAGCCCACTCCATCTAACAGAGAGGAGGCCTCTGTCCCAGAAGTGGGAACATATAGGCTGATTATGTCAGTCCACCAACGAATCTTTAACCTTCATCCCAAAACATTTAAAATGATATCCCTTTCTAAATCAAGAAATTGTCGTGTAACATCGCGAAGCCTCGCAAATAATCCCACACTCCGTCGTTAACGGTACTAGAGTGTAATGCGACGTAATTCCCTTAAAACCTAATGTTCGGTGCCGGGTGGTACCGGCGCCGGCGCTCAAAGCCCAGGCGTCAACGTTTTACTGCCTTCTGTTTATGCTAATACTCAGCTGATTCGAATACTTCCCATGAAATATATACGACATATTAATCGTCGCGTGAGACTTGCTTTAAGTTTTTACATAACAATGTTAGGTAAAGTAATAAAGTCTGGATTTGATTTTGGGGATTGTTTGTTTAAGACTTTTTCGTTTTTAGGTTTATTTGGAAAGTTCTAGGAGTTTGGAATGAATTTGGCATTTTATCTGTATTTTTAGAGTTCCGTACCTCGAAAAGAAAAACGGAACCCTTAGAGGATCACTCGTGTGTCTGTCTGTCTGTCTGGCTGTCCGTCTGTCACAGCCAATTTGCTCCGAATCTAATGGACCAATTAAGTTGAAATTTGGTACACATATGTATTGCTGTGACCCAAACAACCACGTGTAACGTAAATAAATGAATTTTGAATATGGGGGTTACTTTTGGGGGGCAAATAAAAAAATAAAAATAAAACGTTTTGCATACTGAACCGTGTGCCATATCAAATGAAAGGAGTTGTTGCGAGGATTTAAATTTTATATTTTTAATAATTTTAAACTAAATACTTTTAAAGATATTTAAGAAAATATCTCAATATTGTGCGTACAAACTTACATTTGCAATTTGAAGGTATGGGACAACATGTTTTTCAAATACAATGATAAGTTTGTTCTTGGGATTAATTCATACCAACTACGGAACCCTTCATTGTGCGTGGTCCGACACGCACTTGGCCAGTTTTTTTGTAGCATGGACACTCAATTTTTATCCAATTCTTTTCATCAATCCACGCGTATAACCACCAAAAAAATAAAAAATAAGTTGGAACGGATTAGACTTGAAATCAAATCCTTTTTCATGAAAACATGAGACTGATATTGTTAAAAGCTTTCTGTTTAAAATTCCCGTGAAACTCGAAGAACGCACTCGAATTAAGAAGTTGTAAGAGCCAAGAGATCTGAGTCAAAAAACACGACACTAGTAAACTGTTACACCAAAATACACTCTTAAAGTATGTTCACCACAGCGACCACTGAACGTGTTGGAACTTTCGGGAATTAAAAAAAAGACGATTAGTGGGAGCGTTGTTTCCTGTAAAGTCCCATTTACACGATGTAAGTTGTCTATGGCATAGGTACAATTAAATTTAAGTTATAGTTGATTTTAAATTTATCAGTTGAATAAGGTGTCTGCCATTCTCCAAGCTCGATCACCGAGCGTTGAAATATATACCTTATTACGATTGGATAAGTATTAAATTCAATTGATAAATTTAAAATCCTCTGCCGTCCCGTCCGCCAGTCTGCACAGGGGCCTTACTATGACGTGTTAAAACCATCACGTTTCCGTTGTGAAATAAGGATAGTGCTATTCATCCTGTATAGCTTCATCTCTCACTCACACTGGAACGATGATTGTTTTACCAAGTCATAGTACAGCCCCAGGCCCTTATTGTGTGCCACAGACAATTGAACCGCAGCGTGTATGTAAATCAGGCTTTACTTACTACAGTAACCAGTCTTGCCTTTCACAATGATTTTTACAATGATTTTCACAAAACTTTTGTCAGTTTCAATGATTTTGTGGGGCGCAGCTGAAACTGCAGTTATTTAAAAAGTTTGAAAATAAAAGCAGTGGTGGAATTATAGAATACTATTGATCTAGTTATTTCGTCACTAAGGACCGCTGCATGAGGACCACCAAAAATAATTTAAACAACAAGTCAGTGAACACCATCAGGTACTACAGTCAAACATAATAATGCGCTTTAAATACAATCAAAGTCATTTAATATTTTCCCAAACATTATCCGCCCAACTAGAAGCCTAACAGCAAAGCCATTGATCAGGGGTGTCGCGCGCACCGGCAAGTGCCGCCTCACATTGCAGGTGTAGGTGACACGAGCGCGATAAATAACGCACAGCCCTAAAAATTAAGCCGCCTATCCAACCTCGGAACTGAATTTAGTGGGTAGGCATAAAATTGAAATGCATTTTTTAGGGTTCCGTAGTAAACAAGGAAACCTAATAGTTTCGCCAAATCCGTCTGTCTGCCTGTATGTCTGTCTGTATGTCTGTCTCTGTGACTTAGGTCAGAGATGGTTAGTACTAGAAAGTTGTAATTTGGCATGGGTACACATATTAATCACGCCGACAAAGTGGTAAAATAAAATCTAGAAAAATATTTTTTTTAGGGTACCTCCCCTATATGTAAAGTGGGGGTGTTTTTTTTCTTTCTCGTTTATCCCATGGCGTGGAGCGTCGTTGGAAAGGTCGTTCAAAAATATTGAGGGTGTGTGAAAATAAATTTTCAATTAAAGGATCATTTTGCGAAATATTTAGCTTTAAAGTGCAAATTTTTGTTAGAGTCAAGTGTCCTGGGACCCTGCCAGCGAAATGGTTGTACTTGGATTTGTGAAAAAATCACAGCAGTAGTATATATAAAGAAGTTAAAAAGGAAAAATCACAGCTTAGTAGGCTTTACAGGTTAACGAGTAATAATTGACCAACTTAAATTTGCAGTTTGAAAAACATGATCTCCCAAATATTCCGTATGGGAGAAAATGTTTTTCAGGTACTATGATAAGTTTGTTCTTGGGATAAATTCATCCCAACTACGGAACCCTTCATTGTGCGTGGTATGACACGCACTGGGCCGGTTTTTTTTATGTTAACAAATTCGTCTAGATATCCTATTTATCCTACTAATATTATAAATATGAACGTTTGTATCCTACTAATATCCTACTATAATATTATAAATGTGAAAGTTTGTTCCTCAATCACGCTATAACGACTGAACGAATTTGGATGAAATTTGGCACACAGCTATTTTATACTGGATTAACACAGGGTTTTTTTCCCGATATTCCTACGGGATTATGACTTATGCGGGTAAAACCGCAGGGCGCTGCTAGTTTGTTTATAATAAATAAAAGATAACGCGTACCTACCTTAGATAGTTCTAGTAGGTACATATTCCACGTATTTTTACCTTTTTTCTATTTAAAACTGGTATGCTTGTGTAAAACTCGTGTCTCAGGATTTTTCCTAATTAATATAACCTAACCTAATTTACCTACGTTGAAATAAGAATTTTGTACGAGAATGTACATTAAAAAACTGTCCGCTGAAAAATATTTGTTCAGGAATCTCAGCCAGCAACAACACAATAATAATATTATTTATAGCTTTCAAATTTTCCATTATTACCAAAATTTATGGGAAGTGTACCGTGAACTGTCAAATTTTGTATTTCTTATTTGCGTATATTTTTCTTAAAGGTTACTCAATTTCGAACCTTATTAGTTTGTCGTAAGGATCTTTGTGTATTTTGTGAGGTGGAAGTGGATCAATGAAGTGAAATCGGTTGTGGAGTAAACTTGAAACAATAGCATCAAGTTTCAGAGCAACAGATGTTAAGAGACTAATGAAATAACGAAAGATCTCACTGACCTTATTGTTGCGAACTATGTAGCTTTTGAATAAATTATGAGAAGAATATTGTGTAACATAGTTTTTCAGTGGTCCTTCAATATTGTAACGTTTTTGGTCCTTGGGGTGTTTAGGTTAAAAAAAAAAAATTATGTGGTGTGTTAGCTGGGTCATGTTTAGTGGGCCGAAGAAAGCTATTTTTCTGACAAATTACTTGATTCGTATTCGTTTTCTATAATCTTTTCTCAGACCATTTTTTATAATCTGGGGGTTTTATTTATCACTAGCTGTGCCCCGCGGTATCACCCGCATAAGTCTCGATCCCGAGGGAATGTCGGGATAAAATGTATCTACCCGTGTGCAAAATTTCATCCGAATCCGTTCAGCCATTTTAGCGTGAAAGCGTAACAAACAAACAAACTCACTTTCGCAATTAATAATGTTAGTTAGGATTATTATCCACATATATTTCTGCTGGTAATTACAATGTTGTTTCAGTCAACACATGTTTTATTAGAAATATTATTAGCATGTGGCGGGTCCCAGAACATAACCCAACCATGCTATAAAAGCATAGTATGAAAACAATATTTTGTATAAAACAAACAGAAAGATTGTATCTCGAAAAGCCCAAACTTGTTCTGCTGTACCCGCTTGTAAATTCGGGTCGTCTACATTTAAAACCTATCTATCTAAGCCAGAAAACATTCAAAAGTCGCCTTTATTACTTTGGTAACTAAAGTGGTAGTGAGTTGCATGTTAAATGTTGCAGTTATCTAAGCAAACATTCAGTGTAGCCCCAAATTGTTGCGGTTTCCGACGCTCCGTTCGTGTGTTTGTTTGTCTATAGTAAACATAACACACAAATGTCGCTGATTTGTTTGTTCCTCGATAGTTGTGGTAATTGTTTTGACCCTACAATAGACTGCCAATACTATGTTATATAATATTAGTGTTTATGTTACGACCATTTAGTTTCAGTTTAGTTTAATGTGTTACATTGTTTATGAAGATGACCGTTAACGTGGTGCATAAAAATATGAATCGTTTAATCTTGTCTGGCGTTAGTATTTTTAGTTTTAAATATCCCGATTTTGTAACAAAAATTTAACTAGAGTCTAGTATTTAACCTTTGCACAATTTTCCAAAATCCAGCAAAATCCTGAACATGCTGTTTGTCGTTTCACACCTTTTAAGTACTGGCTCGTTTGATTACCTTCATCGCATTGTTAATTCCGACCTACAAGTATGTCGAACCTAATATCTCAAGTGGAAACTGGGGGAAGTGTCAGATTAGTATCGAGAATACTTGTATCGAGATTCTCATCATTGGCATTCGATAGTGTCTCGATTCGAATTCTGCATATTGGATAGGAATAGTGTTTCCAAATAGTAAATCCCTGTATTAGGTTAAAAGCTTGGTTTGGAAAAAAAAAATATCCGCGTTGACAACAATACTATTGATTTCCTTAAGTGAGCTTTGGAGTACAAGGGAACGTTTTCAGGTCATCACTAATTGTTATGCATGCTCATAAATATGCTTTGCAAATTTTCTAATAACAACTCGCAGTTCTATAAGATAGGTTACAGAATATTTTGTCAATAATAACTTACCCTCAACCAATTCATCGTCATATGAATTTTGTTAAGGAATTTCAAATTAATTTAACTAGTCTGTTAGTTTTGTCTTGTTCCCCCTTCTCTCACTTTACCAGAGAGGTGGCCTGTAAAGATAAGTAAGTAAATTTCGGCTCAGCACACACTATAAACCTTTAAATCGGTTTACCCTTCATGAATTTTAAATGCGTAAATTGGGACATAATTGACGCGGTTTACCGTTCCGCCATATTAGTAACGGTTAACGCTGCCGTAGACCACAACATTGTTGTGTGTTTGAAATCGCTTCAATTCCATATTTAAATATTTCGCAGCTAAAGTCCCTTGTTTTTGTTCATTTCTGTGGCTGTATTTGAGTGTGGTTTAAAATTGTAGATTATTGTCGGATGAGAATTGGAGGTTATGATGGTTAGGTTGGTCGTCGAAAGATTTGTTTTATTTTGGTTGTATCTCCGCAAATGAAATAACATTTACCCCATCTTTGGTTCGTGTTTTTTTACTTTATAATGTTATTCATAACAGGTAAGAAATTTAAGCTATAAGTTTCGTACCATCTTTTAACTACACTTTTAACTTACTTTTATTTATTTATTTCTATCAAATATCATTCAAATGAAAATCCAATTAAATTGTCGTGTCATGTAGACTTATCAAATACACTTCCTAATTCTGAACGTCTCGATTAAAAGGTGGGGTATATACAGGTATAGAGAGTCACTAAAGGTGAGTTTATTCAATATACGCAGGCCGTCCCATTGGTCGGATCCTTGATACCTATTCGACGGCAATTAAACGCTTTTCCTGTGCCCGAGGCTACCGACAAATCACATTCCAGACACCCCTTAATCGCTACGTTAAATCGCCACAGTGTAGCAAATTATGTAAGTATAAAAAAATTATACATAATTCAGTGCGTAAATATTTGTCGTCGTATTTTTTTAGTCTGTATTATCTTTGGTAGGGTGTCAAAACTAGATAAGGCATAGCCCAGGGTGTAACATCCATAAAATTACATATAGGAGGGGTCGGACACGACGGGCCAGTTATCGAATCACTCCGGAATGCATAGGATATTTTGCGCTTGTATAACGTTTGTGATGCCTAAACCAATTTGATGGAAACTGCCAGGGGTGATTTCGAAAAAACTCCATGTTACAGGTTAAAAATAAAACCTCCAGGTAAGTAGGGTTTGATTCGACTAAAGATTTTACCAGCAAAACTAAAATTATTAAGTAAACTCTTGCCAGCAGAATTTAAATGAGTATAATAAAAATTCATAAAAACTCTTTCGCGTGCGCCCGTCACACCTTTTTATTTCAGACATTGTCTGACGTAGACTTACCATAGCTTTTTATCCCCACCAGCATCCATTGTTTTGCTAACACAACCAAAAAACAAACAAGGGAGTAGTTAAACAAAATAAAAAGAAATAAAAAAGAGAAATACTCGTTAAGCATAATGCTTTTAAACCCGTTGGAGTCGTCCATTTGCACAGATTACTGAGTTCACAAATAAAGTGAAATCAAAATGAATAGTTTATGCAAATCCTATGAGCAGTTCTTGAGTGAACAACAATAAAGATAAATGTGTTTTTGTTGAGAAAACCAATATTCTAGAAACTGCAGGTTTAACAGACAGGATCGCGACGGGAAATTAACCTGATATTACGAAAACATACCTTGCCAGTTTTTTTTTTGTTTTCGTTCATTATTATCCTCTCAGTTAAAAATGCGATGTTGAAATGCTTTCTATAAATGAGGATAGTTTTTTTTGCATGATCCTAAATATCCATACTAATATTATAAATTCGAAAGTAACTCTGTTTGTCTGTCTGTCTGTATGTTATCTTTTCACGGCTAAACCACTGAACGGATTTCGATAAAATTTGGCAAGGAGATAGATGGCATTCTGGAGAAGGACATAGGGTACTTTTTGTCACAAAAATAATCCTAAAGGGGATATAGATCGAGATCGATTTAGATAGGGGATTATACTCGTATAGGGGATGAAAGTTCGTATGAAAAACCCCGCATTTCTTAAATTAAAATTTCTGAAAATTCAAATTATGCTTTCGGTAAAAAATAAAGAATTACACGTTTCAGCGTTTTTTGTAAAATCATCCCCCAAAGGGGTAAAATAGAGGTTGATTTTAAAATTCATATGTAATACTTATTGATTTTTATGTGTCTTTTCTTTTCAAGGGTCCGTATCTTGAATTAATATTTAGTCTTTATTTCATACCTACATATTATTTTAATTATTGTGAATGTGAGGATTTCCTCTTTAATTTTTATTTTTATTTCTCCGTTAGTTTTAATAATGGTCTGGCAGTTTGAGCTCCACGATTATTGACAAATGCTTGCACTGACGGGACAGGTCCACTCAAATATGTGTGGTTCTTTCCTCAAAAGACCATTTCAGACACCAATCTACATGGTTCTCATATGGCTTGACCAAGATTATGTTTGAACTTAAAAAGAGACTGCAACCTCTGAGCTTGTTTTACGCCTCTCTTCTCAGAGTAGTCAGATAGAAAACGCCGACCTCATCTAGCTTATTTTTAATATAACGTGTAAAAGTGATTCCGATATCCTATTTACACGGGATTGAGACTTATCCGGGTAAAACCGCGGGGCGCTGCTAGTTGATTATACAGGCTGGTGGTTGTTTATTTTCGGCCAGTCTATCCATCGTGAAAAGTAGGTTGGAGTCTTATTTCCTACGAAATGTATGGGAAAAGTTTTTTGCGAATTCTGACTTTACAATAGGATCGATTTGGATCAATTTTTTTTTGTGGAAAGCCTATTTGCTGCTGACAGTATTTTTTTTCAATATCTGTGAATGCAGATCAAAATGTCTCAATGAGTTAAGGAAAGTCTCCTAAGACCGTTTTCCCGTAGCTACAACGGTTAAGGCTGCTGCCCTTATACCCGATCTCAAATATCCATCCTGTATATTATGGGAAACAAATGGAATCGAATATTTAATTAAACAAAGATTCTCCAAAGCTGGCAATCACTGATTAGTGTTGGTAATACTAGTAAAACGTGCAAGCATTGGGTACATACTCGTAAGTACCTATAACTGAACTTGTAGTTTTAGGATAAATAAACTTACGAATTTTGCTATGATACCTAGACATCTGTCGGTCGATTCTGTAAAAATATCAACGTGAAACTTGGGTGAAGTGAGCGTGAAGTGAGTTGTCACTGTCACAAATTGACCGGCAGGGTGCTAGGGATTAGCACTATTGACAGCTCACTTCACCTAAGTTTCACACTGAGACTTTTACAGAATCGACCGCCTGTTATTTCTTTTCACAATGTACTTCGAGTCTTCGAATTCCGTCATCTTTTTTAACGTTCCCTATCTAGTGAATCATATCTGCTACAATGCCTCCAGACAGGAGCACGTCACGCAAACTGTTATAACTTCAATATTTCTAATAGCGCGCGATCCAATCTCTTGCAATGGCGATATTGTTGTTCGAGAATACTGCGGTGATGATATTTTGCTTTTTTTTTACTGAATGTCAATGGATATGGATATTTTTTCTTGATTTAATTTAGTGATTGGTTTATCTGAATGATTTTGTTCACTTGTTCTTTGAAGAGATAGTAAATCAATGAAAAAAAAATTATATATAATCACGACAGTCTTTTTATTAAATATATCGGTCGTCTGACAACGATGTTCATTTACAAAGACAGAACAGTTACGACACTGATTATTTCATAGGCACTTTAATCTTCAAGGTAGGGAGGGAGAAACTACCTTACTGCTATCGTCATCATCAGATTTGCTGGTTTTGCAAATAGACTTTCTCCTTAAATTAAAATACGAACTCCTTTCTTCTCTTTCAGTTTTCCCATCATGACCCCCTCTATCATTTTTATTTTATACCAAATAATCTTGTAGTGAACTACGGTTCTTGAATTTCTCTATGCACTGGTTGAGCTGTCTCCGATTTGGATAACTTCTCTTTCTTCATATTTGGTAAAGCTATACAGACCAAGCCGTTTACTGTAAAATAAACAATATTATCAGCATTGTCATCAAGGAACATTATTATTTGGAACATGTGGCTGTTAAGAAAAATAAGCTTACCGATAATAAGACTTCCAAAAAGATAAAAACCAACTCCACAATTGACGTCCAGGAACCAGCCAATCAGGTTAGATCCCACCATAGATCCAGTACGTCCCAACATCATTGACAAGCAAACAGCCATTGCTCTGTGGAAAGAAAAAGAATAAATTAAAATCAAATCAAAATTGGAATACATAAACTCAAACTCAAAGCATTTATTTCAATTAAACCATTTACAGGCACTTTTGAATTGTCAAATAGTCGGTCAGTTAGTCAGAAAGTTGAAGCTAGTTGCCCAGTTCCAAAACGTAGATCTTCATGGAGAAGAACGGGCAAGAAACTACAAGGACACTCTTTTAAATATAGAAAATTACAATCACACAATCCTGGGTACATTATTCTTGTTGCTTCTATATGTGAGAATAATGTACAAAAAAAAATTAAACAATTCAAAATATAAGATTAAAAATAAGCCCTGGCAGATAAGAGATGACCAGTCACAACTGACGGCACCCGTTCACGAACATGACGCGTGGATCAGCACCATCCAGCTCAACCATTTTGTAGGGAACCGAATGATCCAACACACTCGCCACCATCAGCGAGACATTTAAGTGAGCATGACAAACTCTCAACTGCCGTGCTCTTTCATGTTAACATACATCTTACTAACATAAAATACGGCTCCATGGTACTCACATTTACAAAAATTGAAAAAATGTTTCTAAATTATACAAAACTATAGTTTGCAATGTATTTAAGAGATTAATAGAATGTTACTACCAAAAAGAAAGAAAATCATTATCCATTGGAACATTCAACAATTAAACTTGTTTAAATAAATAATAAACATTAAGTTCGTAATGTCAGAAAAATAGAATAAACTGCTGTAAACCTCTTTGGACTACAGTGCTACAAGGATCTTTTGGCGCCTGTTAAACTTTTTGGAGAAGTTTTATTTTAAAACATGATGACGGCATTAGTTTTGATTTTGGCCACAGACATAGAAAACGGACTGAGCTTTCCATATTTCGTTTTTCAGTGAATATAGACTGAATTTGCAGCAAGTAGTTGTCTCTTTAGTAGTAGCTACAGGTATTGGCCGTACAGTTGCTTTGTCTATTTCTAGAGAGTAGTCACATTTGTGAGGCTAACGCTCAGTCCAATTCTTTGTGACTATGATTTTACCCACGTGCCAAAATATTCTTGTACAGCTATATAAGTGAAAATGTTTCTAGTATGAATAAGATCTTGTAGATAAATAACGTACCTATACTTAGTAGGAAACAACTCCACAGCAACGGCATTCGTCAGTCCTATACACGCTCCAGACATTTGGAAGATTGCAAAGAGAACAACGGCAACCTGCTGGTTGTAGGTAAGATTGGATGCAATACCACACATCCCAGTGATGCAGAGGGTCACTACTAGGATAGGTTTCTTGCCTATATAGTCCACGAGGACTCCTACGATGACATACATGGAACAGAAGACTAGGCCAACGTAGATTGAACGCTCAAAAGTGGATGTGTAGATTGTATCATCGCATATAATCTGCAATTAAAAAAAAAAATAAGTTTAGAGACGGCTGAATAAGAACACAGAAGGGCAAGAATAACAAATCTACACTATAATTATAAAGAGAGAGAGCGAATTTTGTGTTTGTGTATATGTGGAGGGTAATCTCCGGAACCACAGTGTATACTATTTGAAAAATTCTTTCACCATTTGAAAGATATTTTTTTCCAGGTGGGCATGAGTTTGTTAATATATATACATATTATAGTACTTGCAAATACAAATTAAATACTATCTTCAATTAATGCTAGCCTAGTACTTTTTGTTCGGTTTTTGCTCAACTTGTGCACAACGTGTCGCGAACAGACCGTCTTCACATGTAAATTGCTCCCGTGCGAAGCCGGGGTGGCTTTTTATTTTAATAATATTTTGAATAGACTAGTAAGGAAGGTTGATAAAGGTTTTACTAACCGAAGTGGTATTTAAAGCATCGGCAGCGGCTTTATTTCGTGTCAATTCGATGACGTCACAGATTCTCATGTCAACAACATCCTGGCTAGCCAATGAATTAAGGATGGTCGGGAACCAGATGTAAAAGCCATTAGTTCTGAAACACCAACAATATTATCTTTTCTGAAGATACTTTCTAAAAAGAAGCAAAGTCTACAGTCCAGCCTTCGAGAGAATGCGTTCCTGACAGTTGTCAGTTGGACAATTTGTAGTTGTAATAAGGATCAAATTTGCAAAGACATATTCGTTAATATGAAACTGAACTGCACAGAACGCAGAACTGGTGACAAGAACGCATTCTCTCGACGGCCGGAATGTAGGTTGTATTTAATACATACGCAGCAAATATCCCGAATTGTACGAAGCAGGTGAGACAAATCCAAGGAAGTAGCGGAGGTTTGAAGATTGGGAAAGTTTGTTCTTTCATGGAGGCAAAGATATTATTATCCACATATATTTCTGCTGGTAATTACAATGTTGTTTCAGTCAACGCATGTTTTATTAGAAATATTATTAGCATATGGCGGGTCCCAGAACATAACCCAACCATGCTATAAAAGCATAGTATGAAAACAATATTTTGTATAAAACAAACAGAAAGATTGTATCTCGAAAAGCCCAAACTTGTTCTGCTGTACCCGCTTGTAAATTCGGGTCGTCTACATTTAAAACCTATCTATCTAAGCCAGAAAACATTCAAAAGTCGCCTTTATTACTTGGTAACTAAAGTGGTAGTGAGTTGCATGTTAAATGTTGCAGTTATCTAAGCAAACATTCAGTGTAGCCCCAAATTGTTGCGGTTTCCGACGCTCCGTTCGTGTGTTTGTTTGTCTATAGTAAACATAACACACAAATGTCGCTGATTTGTTTGTTCCTCGATAGTTGTGGTAATTGTTTTGACCCTACAATACACTGCCAATACTATGTTATATAATATTAGTGTTTATGTTACGACCATTTAGTTTAAGTTTAGTTTAATGTGTTACATTGTTTATGAAAATGACCGTTAATGTGGTGCATAAAAATATGAATCGTTTAATCTTGTCTGGCGTTAGTATTTTTAGTTTTAATTATCCAGCTTTTGTAACAAAAATTTAACTAGAGTCACTTTTGCACAATTTTTCAAAATCCAGCAAAATCCTGAACATGCTGTTTGTCGTTTCACACCTTTTAAGTACTGGCTCGTTTGATTACCTTCATTGCATTGTTAATTCCGACCTACGAGTATGTCAATATCTCAAGTGGAAACTGGGGGAAGTGTCAGATTAGTATCGAGAATACTTGTATCGAGATTCTCATCATTGGCATTCGATACTGTCTCGATTCGAATTCTGCATATTCGATAGGAATAGTGTTTCCAAATAGTAAATCCCTGTATTAGGTGAAAAGCTTGGTTTGGAAAAAAAAATATCCGCGTTGACAAAAATACTATTGATTTCCTTAAGTGAGCTTTGGAGTACAAGGGAACGTTTTCAGGTCATCACTAATTGTTATGCATGCTCATAAATATGCTTTGCAAATTTGCTAATAACAACTCGCAGTTCTATAAGATAGGTTACAGAATATTTTGTCAATAATAACTTACCCTCAACCAATTCATCGTCATATGAATTTTGTTAAGGAATTTCAAATTAATTTAACTAGTCTGTCGGTTTTGTCTTGTTCCCCCTTCTCTCACTTTACCAGAGAGGTGGCCTGTAAAGATAAGTAAGTAAATTTCGGCTCAACACACACTATAAACCTTTAAATCGGTTTACCCTTCATGAATTTTAAATGCGTAAATTGGGACATAATTGACGCGGTTTACCGTTCCGCCATATTAGTAACGGTTAACGCTGCCGTAGACCACAACATTGTTGTGTGTTTGAAATCGCTTCAATTCCATATTTAAATATTTCGCCGCTAAAGTCCCTTGTTTTTGTTCATTTCTGTGGCTGTATTTGAGTGTGGTTTAAAATTGTAGATTATTGTCGGATGAGAATTGGAGGTTATGATGGTTAGGTTGGTCGTCGAAAGATTTGATTTATTTTGGTTGTATCTCCGCAAATGAAATAACATTTACCCCATTGTTTGGTTCGTGTTTTTTTACTTTAATTGTATACATAACATCCGCTCGATTCTGTAAAAATATCACCGTGAAACTTAGGTGAACTGAGCGTGAAGTGAGCTGTCAATAGTGCTAATCCCTAGCATCCTGCCGGTCGATTTTTGACAGTGACAGCTCACTTCACCTAAGTTTCACGTTGATATTTTTACAGAATCGACCGACTGGTAAGAAATTTAAGCTAAAAGTTCGTGTCATCTTTTAACGACTTTTGTTTATTTATTTCTATCCCATTCAAATGAAAATCCAATTAAATTGTCGTGTCATGTAGACATACATGTATCAAATACACTTCCTAATTCTGAACGTCTCGATTAAAAGGTGGGGTATATACAGGTATAGAGAGTCACTAAAGGTGAGTTTATTCAATATACGCAGGCCGTCCCATTGGTCGGATCCTTGATACCTACTCGACGGCAATTAAACGCTTTTCCTGTGCCCGAGGCTACCGACAAATCACATTCCAGACACCCCTTAATCGCTACGTTAAATCGCCACAGTGTAGCAAATTATGTATAAAAAAATTATACATAATTCAGTGCGTAAATATTTTTCGTCGTATTTTTTTAGTCTGTATTATCTTTGGTAGGGTGTCAAAACTAGATAAGGCATAGCCCAGGGTGTAACATCCATAAAATTACATATAGGAGGGGTCGGACACGACGGGCCAGTTATCGAATCACTCCGGAATGCATAGGATATTTTGCGCTTGTATAACGTTTGTGATGCCTAAACCAATTTCATGGAAACTGCCAGGGGTGATTTCGAAAAAACTCCATGTTACAGGTTAAAAATAAAACCTCCAGGTAAGTAGGGTTTGATTCGACTAAAGATTTTACCAGCAAAACTAAAATTTTTTAAGTAAACTCTTGCCAGCAGAATTTAAATGAGTATAATAAAAATTCATAAAAACTCTTTCGCGTGCGCCCGTCACACCTTTTTATTTCAGACATTGTCTGACGTAGACTTACCATAGCTTTTTATCCCCACCAGCATCCATTGTTTTGCTAACACAACCAAAAAACAAACAAGGGAGTAGTTAAACAAAATAAAAAGAAATAAAAAAGAGAAATACTCGTTAAGCATAATGCTTTTAAACCCGTTGGAGTCGTCCATTTGCACAGATTACTGAGTTCACAAATAAAGTGAAATCAAAATGAATAGTTTATGCAAATCCTATGAGCAGTTCTTGAGTGAACAACAATAAAGATAAATGTGTTTTTGTTGAGAAAACCAATATTCTAGAAACTGCAGGTTTAACAGACAGGATCGCGACGGGAAATTAACCTGATATTACGAAAACATACCCTGCCAGTTTTTTTTTTGTCTCTCTTTCATTATTATCCTCTCAGTTAAAAATGCGATGTTGAAATGCTTTCTATAAATGAGGATAGTTTTTTTTGCATGATCCTAAATATCCATCCATACTAATATTATAAATTCGAAAGTAACTCTGTTTGTCTGTCTGTCTGTATGTTATCTTTTCACGGCTAAACCACTGAACGGATTTCGATAAAATTTGGCAAGGAGATAGATGGCATTCTGGAGAAGGACATAGGGTACTTTTTGTCACAAAAATAATCCTAAAGGGGATATAGATCGAGATCGATTTAGATAGGGGATTATATAGGGGATGAAAGTTCGTATGAAAAACCCCGCATTTCTTAAATTAAAATTTCTGAAAATGCAAATTATGCTTTCGGTAAAAAATAAAGAATTACACGTTTCAGCGTTTTTTGAAGTACATAAGTACCTATAACTGAACTTGTAGTTTTAGGATAAATAAATTTACGAATTTTGCTATGATACCTATACATCTGTCGGTCGATTCTGTAAAAATATCAACGTGAAACTTAGGTGAAGTGAGCGTGAAATGAGTTGTCACTGTCACAAATCGACCGGCAGGGTGCTAGGGATTAGCACTATTGACAGCTCACTTCACGCTCACTTCACCTAAGTTTCACACTGAGACTTTTACAGAATCGACCGGCTGTTATTTATTTTCACAATGTACTTCGAGTCTTCGAATTCCGTCATCTTTTTTAACGTTCCCTATCTAGTGAATCATATCTGCTACAATGTCTCCAGACATGAGCACGTCACGCAAACTGTTATAACTTCAATATTTCTAATAGCGCGCGATCCAATCTCTTGCAATGGCGATATTGTTGTTCGAGAATACTGCGGTGATATTTTGCTTTTTTTTACTGAATGTCAATGGATATGGATATTTTTTCTTGATTTAATTTAGTGATTGGTTTATCTGAATGATTTTGTTCACTTGTTCTTTGAAGAGATAGTAAATCAATGAAAAAAAAAATTATATAATCACGAAAGTCTTTTTATTAAATATATCGGTCGTCTGACTTAGATGTTCGTTTACAAAGACAGAACAGTTACGACACTGATTATTTCATAGGCACTTTAATCTTCAAGGTAGGGAGGGAGAAACTACCTTACTGCTATCGTCATCATCAGATTTGCTGGTTTTGCAAATAGATTCTCTCTTTAAATTAAAATACGAACTCCTTTCTTCTCTTTCAGTTTTCCCATCATGACCCCCTCTATCATTTTTATTTTCTACCAAATAATCTTGTAGCGGACTACGGTTCTTGAATTTCTCTATGCACTGGTTGAGCTGTCTCCGATTTGGATAACTTCTCTTTCTTCATATTTGGTAAAGCTATACAGACCAAGCCGTTTACTGTAAAATAAACAATATTGTCAGCAGTGTCATCAAGGAATATTATTATTTGGAAAATGTGGCTGTTAAGAAAAATAAGCTTACCGATAATAAGACTTCCAAAAAGATAAAAACCAACTCCACAATTGACGTCCAGGAACCAGCCAATCAGGTTAGATCCCACCATAGATCCAGTACGTCCCAACATCATTGACAAGCAAACAGCCATTGCTCTGTGGAAAGAAAAAGAAGAAATTAAAATCAAATCAAAATTGGAATACATAAACTCAAACTCAAAGCATTTATTTCAATTAAACCATTTACAGGCACTTTTGAATTGTCAAATAGTCGGTCAGTTAGTCAGAAAGTTGAAGCTAGTTGCCCAGTTCCAAAACGTAGATCTTCATGGAGAAGAACGGGCAAGAAACTACAAGGACACTCTTTTAAATATAGAAAATTACAATCACACAATCCTGGGTACATTATTCTTGTTGCTTCTATATGTGAGAACAATGTACAAAAAAAAATTAAACAATTCAAAATATAAGATTAAAAATAAGCCCTGGCAGATAAGATATGACCAGTCACAACTGACGGCGCCCGTTCACGAACATGACGCGTGGATCAGCACCATCCAGCTCAACCATTTTGTAGGGAACCGAATGATCCAACACACTCGCCACCATCAGCGAGACATTTAAGTGAGCATGACAAACTCTCAACTGCCGTGCTCTTTCAAGTTAACATACATCTTACTAACATAAAATACGGCTCCATGGTACTCACATTTACAAAAATTGAAAAAATGCTTCTAAATTATACAAAACTATAGTTTGCAATGTATTTAAGAGATTAATAGAATGTTACTACCAAAAAGAAAGAAAATCATTATCCATTGGAACATTCAACAATTAAACTTGTATAAATAAAAAATTAACATTAAGTTCGTAATGTCAGAAAATAAAATATACTGCTGTAAACCTCTTTGGACTACAGTGCTACAAGGATCTTTTGGCGCCTGTTAAACTTTTTGGAGAATTTTTATTGTAAAACATGATGACGGCGTTAGTTTTGATTTTGGCCACAGACATAGAAAACGGACTGAGCTTTCCATATTTCGTTTTTCAGTGAATATAGACTGAATTTGCAGCAAGTAGTTGTCTCTTTAGTAGTAGCTACAGGTATTGGCCGTACAGTTGCTTTGTCTATTTCTAGAGAGTAGTCACATTTGTGAGGCTAACGCTCAGTCCAATTCTTTGTGACTATGATTTTACCCACGTGCCAAAAGATTCTTGTACAGCTATATAAGTGAAAATGTTTCTAGTATGAATAAGATCTTGTAGATAAATAACGTACCTATACTTTGTAGGAAACAACTCCACAGCAACGGCATTCGTCAGTCCTATACACGCTCCAGACATTTGGAAGATTGCAAAGAGAACAACGGCAACCTGCTGGTTGTAGGTAAGATTGGATGCAATACCACACATCCCAGTGATGCAGAGGGTCACTACTAGGATAGGTTTCTTGCCTATATAGTCCACGAGGACTCCTACGATGACATACATGGAACAGAAGACTAGGCCAACGTAGATTGAACGCTCAAAAGTGGATGTGTAGATTGTATCATCGCATATAATCTGCAATGAAAAAAAAAAAAAGTTTAGAGACGGCTGAATAAGAACACAGAAGGGCAAGAATAACAAATATATACTATAATTATAAAGAGAGAGAGCGAATTTTGTGTTTGTGTATATGTGGAGGGTAATCTCCGGAACCACAGTGTATACTATTTGAAAAATTCTTTCACCATTTGAAAGATATTTTTTTCCAGGTGGGCATGAGTTTGTTAATATATATACATATTATAGTACTTGCAAATACAAATTAAATACTATCTTCAATTAATGCTAGCCTAGTACTTTTTGTTCGGTTTTTGCTCAACTTGTGCACAACGTGTCGCGAACAGACCGTCTTCACATGTAAATTGCTCCCGTGCGAAGCCGGGGTGGCTTTTTATTTTAATAATATTTTGAATAGACTAGTAAGGAAGGTTGATAAAGGTTTTACTAACCGAAGTGGTATTTAAAGCATCGGCAGCGGCTTTATTTCGTGTCAATTCGATGACGTCACAGATTCTCATGTCAACAACATCCTGGCTAGCCAATGAATTAAGGATGGTCGGGAACCAGATGTAAAAGCCATTAGTTCTGAAACACCAACAATATTATCTTTTCTGAAGATACTTTCTAAAAAGAAGCAAAGTCTACAGTCCAGCCTTCGAGAGAATGCGTTCCTGACAGTTGTCAGTTGGACAATTTGTAGTTGTAATAAGGATCAAATTTGCAAAGACATATTCGTTAATATGAAACTGAACTGCACAGAACGCAGAACTGGTGACAAGAACGCATTCTCTCGACGGCCGGAATGTAGGTTGTATTTAATACATACGCAGCAAATATCCCGAATTGTACGAAGCAGGTGAGACAAATCCAAGGAAGTAGCGGAGGTTTGAAGATTGGGAAAGTTTGTTCTTTCATGGAGGCAAAGATAGCGGTTATACCTTTGCCGCTATTCAACTTTGTAATTTGGCTTTCGACAATCAGCGATTTTACCTGTAATGCAAAAAAATACTTATATCGATTGGTTTCCTAGATTACAACGTTGTAACAAATAAACGAGATCGCATATTTGTTTCCTTGTCCATTTGAATTTAATGTACAAAAGGCAAACTGAAAGCATTTATTTCATTTTAACCATTTACAGGCACTTTTGAATTGTCAAGGAGTCGGTCAGTCAGAAATATGAAGCTAGTTGCTCATTTCGAAGCGTAGTATAGGTACCTATGGGGTTGGTCTGGATTTATGCTTTTGCGGTTGCACAACGACATGCTTTGCTTCGCTTTGCTTGGTAGTATAGATGCAGGTCTACCCTGCTGCCTCCTTCAGAGGCAGTAGGGTGGCGGGGTCTTGAGGGAGAGCGCCACAGTCGTGTAGATCCTCAAGGCAAGTCTGGCGGATGCACCTTCCCGAGGTTGCCACCCCGTTTCTTGGTCTAATTCCTTAAGAAATAGACGTAACTAAAACCACCAGGCGCCATCGCACACCCGCTCCATCCCTACTCCATCCTATCCATTTCCCAACTCCTCTCAATTCCGCTTTCCCAACTTCCACTCCTAACCGTGACCCCCTGTGACTGGGTGGTGGCGGGCTCGGCTATCACTAAAACAAGCTGATGGCGAGTAGGAGAGAACAGTCACCTGCGCTAGGACCTGCGCAGTTGAGCGCCGTGAGCGGGGATGAAGGAGTCCTGGGGGGTTGAGCCGAGCGGCTCTGGCTGTTATGTGCCCGTGAGGCAACACGCCCCCTTTGGTCCCGATTTCAAGCGAAACGGTGGCCCTACCCAATAGCCAGGGGTAGGGAAATGGCCACAGTGTCCCGTCAGAGGGCCACAGGCGAGGTGCGTGAGGTCCGCTGAGGTCGTCCTCGGACGGCCGAAGCGGTAGGTAAAGGTCATGCTGACGGTGTAAGTGAGGGTTGATCAGTTCGTGGGGGGTGGGCCTTTCGACCCCCTACGCCAGCCCGATCAAGCACCCGATGTCGCACTGTAAACCAGCCTTGCGCCCCTATATCTCTCTGGTAGTCCTAACGATCTTGCTTATTTTTAAAGTAAGACGTTCCCAGGTGCGGGCTCCATGGAGGGTGGGAGCCAGAGAGATGAATCTTTAAATACAACATAACATGGATTCTAATAGGCCTGTTAACAAAACCGGAGTGGAGGCGAAAGCCAATGAGACTCCCAAGGGAGGTGCTCGCACTTCCCTTGCCCCTGGTGGCCATGCAGCTAAAGCTGCGGGTACCAGCGCGGGCACCGGTCCGGCTGTGGCGAAAACCGCAGCTAAGACCAAAGCTAAAAAGTCCCAATACAAACAAAGGACGTCGGCGCTGATTGGGACCAGTACCGACCCTTCTGACACAAAGGCAAAGACCAAGGCGACGACTTATACCACTGCCGGTCTGACCCTCTCCACACAGACCCCGGTGCCGGGTAATTCTGGCACCGGGCTCCCTTCCAAACACCCTCCTCCTCCTGTGGCTCCTCTAGCCTCCTCCACTCAGACGGTCGTCACTGGTCAAGCAGAGTCGGCCAGCTGCACCGAGGACGCGTTCTCGCGCGCCTGGCAATTTGTGCCAAAACGCAAGGGCAAGGCCAAACGCACTCAACAAGCCCTCTGCCCTTGCACCGACCCTTCAGGTCCAACTGCTGCCCCAGTTCAAGGCAAAAAGAGGGACAGATTGACGAGGAAGGAGCGCCGACAAGCACTGCGGAAGCCAGGCAAAGGCTCCCGGAATACACAGGCCACTGCCGCGGGTAAAACGACGGGCGGCCAGCTGAACTTCTCCGCCGGAAAGCGGTCACAGGCAGAGGCCGGCACTAGCCGACCAGCGCCCAGTCGACCGCCTACCAGAGCTACGGAGAGTCCACCAGCTGAAGGTAACAGGACACATCGACCCGATTGGAAGGATCAGGCCGCGGCGAAGCGAGCTCTCAACGAGACCTTGACACCTCGTGGAGAACATAAGCGGCCGCGTCTTGATAATTCCAATAGGGTCGATCAACGAAGCTACGCCCAAGCTGCCAGCGCAACCCTAGACGTCGCGATCACCTGCGACCGCACGGGGATTCTCAGCAAGGACGTATCGGATCAGGTACTCGCTGCTATCCAGAAGCAGATCATCCTCGAGGCCTGCTCCCCCAAACAAGGCACCCCAGGACCAACTTTTAACGCCAAGCCGCTGTTCGCCGGGGGTATCCTCAAACTGTGGTGCGGCAACGACCACACCTTAGCCTGGCTAAGGCAAACAGTCTCCGGCCTGGCTCTCTCAGCTAGCACCCAGCTAGTTGTTGTGAGCCAGTCGGAAATTCAGAAGCGTGCACGGTGTGGCATCGTGATCCCGGATGAGCAGGGGGTTTACGGAGAGTCGACCAATATTGGGCGCACTCTCAGCTACCAAAACCCTTGGGTGGACATCAAGAGGTGGGTACTGCTGCACGCGGACAAACAAGCCTCGGCGTGGTTCGTGGTGGTCGGTGTCCCTGTGGACCAAATCCCGACTCTGATGGAGGCCGGACGCCGCCTCTCAATTGGCTTAGGGGCGGTGTACGTGAAGTTCCAGGGTCGGAACGGTAGGTTCACCGACGTTCCTCAGGGATGGGACCCCGCCACGGGAACCGTCTGCGAGGCGCTGACTCGGCCGCCGCAGGCACCAGCAGGGGAGTCCACTCCCCCTACACACAACCCGGAAGCATCCGCGGCTGAATCTGCTGCCGCAGAGACACCCGCCCTTGCCGCCGCCATCGTGGGAGCCGTCCCTTCTTCGGGCGAGGAGCTGGACGACATTATCCTGTCCCCGGCTTCGGGCCCGGGGGAGGACGGTTTCGACGAGGGCGACCTGTTCGCCGGGCTTAGACTTGGGGGGGACGACGAGGGCTCGGCCAGCGATGGCGTCCCTTTCGTCACCCTGTAGAGTCCTCCAGGCAAACCTCCACCACAGTCAGACCGCGACGGCTCAGCTCCGCAAGTGGCTGGAGGTACAACACACGGCCATAGCCTTAATCCAGGAGCCGTGGATTAGGGCCGGCCACATACAAGGACTCTCCAATCTTGGCGGTAAGCTCCTAGTCACCTCAGATCACGATCACCCCAGATCGTGCATCTATGTCACAGGTAACCTCAAAACACAGCTCTTAACTGATTTCTGTTGCAGAGATGTCTCTGCAGTTAAGCTGATTATACAGCGTGACGATGCCAATGAGGTGGTGATCGTTTTTGTCTCGGCCTACATGCCCGAGGCGGAGGCGCCGCCTCCCCATGACCTCGCCCGTCTCGTGAGCCATTGCGAGAGGTGTGGGTTCGAGGTTGTCATTGGGGCCGACGCAAACGCTCACCACCAACTGTGGGGTATGGACACGCAGAACGAGAGGGGTAAGGCCTTGGTTGACTACTTATTCTCGACTAACCTATCCCTACTAAACACTGGCTCTGAACCAACATTCGTAACCAGACGAAGCCGCACAATAATAGACCTGTCTCTGGCAACGGAGAGCGCGGCGGAAATCATCACCGAGTGGCAGGTTTCCAAGGAGGCCTCCTGCTCTGATCACAGGTGGATCCGCTTCGACATTCAGGTCTGTGTGCCACCGACACCACCACGGCGAAACCCGCGCAACACGGATCGAGCCAACTACACACGCAACCTTGATTGCAAGCTTGTGACATTAAACAACCCCTCGACATTTGCGGACACAAAACAGATTGAATCTCAAGTAAGTCACCTTACTAACTCAATCATAGACAGCTATCAGGCTGCATGCCCGGAGACCACGCCGCGCAAAACACCGGGTAAACAACCATGGTGGGGCGCTGATCTGGAGCGCAAGCGCAGCAAGGTAAGAGCAGCTCTGAATAGAGCCATGAACACATGTGCGGATGAGGACTGGGACAACTATTACGCGGCCAAATCCAGCTACAAAAAATGCATCAGATTCAGGAGCACCTCGGGATGGCGCAAATTCTGTGGCAGCATTGAATCTTGTCAACAAGCTAACAGGGTAAGGAAAGTCCTGGCGCAACGGAATACATCAGGGCCCGCCACCCTCCGCAAACCCGATAACACACTCACGTCGACGCCTGAAGAAGCAAGACGCGTCCTAATCGAAACCCACTTCCCTGGATGTGTCTTCGCACAGGTAGTTGACTGGCAAGATGAAATCCAAACACCATCGGACAATGATTGGAGTTACGCAAGCAGGGTGATCACGTTGGAGAAACTCCAATGGGCCATCCGGAGCTTCCATCCTTTTAAGGCAGCTGGTCCCGATGGAGTGTTCCCTGCCCTACTACAGTGGGGGGGCGCCTCTGTCGCTATAAGACTGGTGCCATTAATGAGAGCGTGCCTGGCCTTTAGATACGTTCCTAAAGGATGGAGGGAAGTGAAAGTAATATTTATCCCCAAGCCAGGTAAGGGTGACTACACAAACGCCAAATCCCACAGACCAATAAGCCTGACTTCCTTTCTCCTAAAAACTCTGGAAAGGCTATGTGATAGGGAGCTGAGGGACGGCGCTCTTAAAACCATACCGCTACATGGTAATCAGCACGCATACAGCTCAGGTAAGTCGACCGAATCTGCTCTTCATCTGGTAGTCAGCCAGATAGAGGACACGATTCATCAAAAGGGCACCTGCCTGGGCACTTTTATAGACATCGAAGGAGCCTTCGACAAAACCAACTTCTCCAGCATCAGTAGCGCCCTCTCCAGACATGGAGTAGAACAGGTACTAACGGACTGGATTACAAACATGTTAAGCAAACGAGTGGTTCGCCTTGAGGATGAGCAGCAGTTGGCCATGATAGCCAGAGGCTGCCCTCAGGGAGGAGTTCTGTCCCCCCTTCTATGGAATCTGGTAATTAATGACCTCATCACCAAACTCAACGCCAACCGCTATTACACGATAGGGTATGCAGATGACCTGGCAATCCTTGTATCGGGGAAGGTGACGGGAACGATCTGTAACCTCACTCAGCAAGCACTACGTATCGTAGAAAGTTGGTGCAGGAAATTTGAACTATCAGTGAACCCCACTAAAACTGAACTAGTCATGTTTACCCAAAAACGAGCATTAGGCCCATTCTGTCTACCGAAACTGTTCGATACAGAGCTTCAGTTGGCCAGCGAGGTCAAGTACCTTGGGGTCACTCTAGACAGTAAGCTAAACTGGAGTAGCCATGTAGACAACAAGCTAAACAGGGCCTGCATCACCTTCTGGCAATGCAGGAAAATGATAGGTAAGAAGTGGGGCCTATCCCCCAAAATCATACTGTGGCTGTACACAGCTGTGATCCGCCCCATGATCGCCTACGGGGCCGTGGTCTGGTGGCCCCGCACACAGCTGGTTACAACCTCCAACAAACTACAACGCCTGCAGAGACTAGCCTGCGTTGCGACCACTGGCTGCATGAGGACTACTCCGACTGCGGCAATCGAAGCCATGCTGGGTCTAACCCCACTCCATCTGTTTATACAGCAGGAGGCGACGATGGCGGCGGTGCGTCTTAAGGCAATTAATCTCTGGGGTAAGAGAAACACACAACACACCGCGCTGCTCGAGAGACTCAATTCTGAGTTCCCTATTACGAAAGCCATAAATGATCGGGTGCCCAAACAATTTATCTTCGATAAAAAATACAGGATTCAACTTCATGAGGATCACCGATGCGAGGGTTTACGCCCCACAGAGCTACGAATCTTCACCGATGGATCCAAAACAGGTAGTGGCACAGGTGCTGGAATCTTCTCGGAGGACTTCAACATACAGATAACCACACCATTGGGGGTCCATAACACAGTGTTCCAGGCAGAATGTATGGGTATATCTCTTGCCGCTTTAGCCATCATGGCCAGGGAAGTTAAGGACCACTCGATACGTATACTCTCAGACAGCATGGCTGTTCTGCTAGCGCTAAACAGCCACACTGTTGACTCTGGGCTGATATACGAGTGCCACCAGCGCCTTAACCAGGTGGGTAGCCTCAATAATATTACCATTCAATGGATCAAAGGACACAGCGGTTCGCGGGGCAACGACGCAGCCGACGAACTTGCCAGAAGGGGGTCGAGCATGGCACCAGTGGGGCCAGAACCCATTGCGCCACTCCCCTTCGGGTACCTACGCACTCTGGTAAGGAAACGAACCAGGGACCAACATCACAAACTTTGGTTGGACCACGGTGAGTGCAGGCAGGCCAAGGAGGCACTCCCTACAATTGATGGCCGCTTCACGAAACAGGTTCTCCGACTAACTAAACAACAGCTGCGTACAGTCACTGCAGCTGTAACTGGCCATGGGTCATTTAATAAACACCTCTTTGTCATAGGAGTCACAAACAGTCCGCTTTGCAGAGCCTGCATGGAGGACGACGAGACAGCAGCTCACGTGCTGTTATACTGCCCGGTGGTCGCCACATACAGGGCAAAGTACTTCGGTAACCCAGGTACCCTACGTGAGATTGTCAGTGACACCAAGGCGCTGCTGGCCTTCTTTGAGGAGCTGGGGTGGATCGAATAACCGATTTTCCCACCCGTACGCAAAATACGCGCTTAGTCGTGGAGTTGCGGATATCAGCCCGTATTACCTATTACCTATTACCTAGGTACCTATGGAGAAGAACGGGCAAGAAACTCCAAAGACACTCTTTTATATTATATTAAGGCTTTTATACTTACTGAAAAGCTGTTTTTAGGCTTGTAATTGTTCATTGCGTATATTGTTTTTACAACTTCCAAAGTCTCCTCGTAGCGGCCATTAGCATACAGGAATTTAGGACTTTCAGGTGCAAAGAACAAAAGGACTGTTGCAATGCTAAATGGTATCGTACAAGCTACGATGAGTAGGCGCCAAGAGCAGTAGGAAATATCCAAGAAGTCGATGTGGTAGGAGAAATCACGGGGTAGAATCAGCCAAGCAAAAGCTAAGGACAAAATAAAAAAGATTAATGATAAGAATTTGTGTAATTAAAAATCGTTTAATTTAGACTATTTATAAATGTCTGTTTATGTGAATGTGTAATCCTAACTAATATAATAAATACGGAAGCGAGTTTGTGTTTTGTTTGTTTGCTGCGGTTTCACTCTAAAACGGCTGAACGGATTTGGATAAAATTTGGTACACGGGTAGACCATGATCTGGAAATTGGCCTAGGCTACTTTTCATCCTGGATCGCAGACGAAGTCGCGGGCAACAGCTAGTGAACAATAATTATTATTTTAATCAATTCAGTAGCGAGGTTCCAAGTCAATTTTGGGTCCTTACTTCTAAGTTTTCACCTAGAACAGGTTAAGTAACATGATGGCTATTTGGTGCTGTATTATGGTATTTTAGTAAATGTTCTTAGCTTACATGGTAACACTACAGTTCCAATTCCAATGAAAGACGATCCAAATGCGACCATCTTGTCTCTATGTCGAAGATTGTTGAATTCTCCAAGATAAGTGTAGACTACGGCCGAAGGTCCCGTCATACTGTAAATTAAAACAAATAATTTCAGATATGCATGTAAAAATAACAAAATTCTGCGTCGATGTTTGTCTTAGCGATTTGGTAACTTGGTTAAAAACAAATATCACGAGACTTATATGTTGCTGAGGATAAGAATTAGCTTAGTTTTATTAAGCGATTTGAGTAGATTAATTGAACTATATCATTTGAGAATGCTGAATAAAAAATACTCATCTAAACACATTATAAAACAAAGTAGCTTTTCGCGTTTGCCTGTATGTACGCGTTGTTCTTCTAAACCACGCATCAGATTTTGATGAGATTTTCACCATCATTTAGAGAATTTATTCCGGAAGGTTTATGTGTATAATACGTTAATATTAAAGTAACGTTTACCTAAGAAATCTCGATGTTTGTCAAGTCGTAAAAACCGCGGGTCGCTAGTATAAACTTAAAATATGTTATAACTTACAAAACAGCTGAGATGAACTGCAGTACAGCGAAAGATGCAAGATTTGGTGCAAAACTCGATATGACCGACACAATGGTGGATACCAACATAGCGACCAGCATTGCTGCTCTCCTACCTTTTGTGTCAGCTAACCATCCCCAGAAATATGATGTCACAATTATAGCTGAAACAGATGAAAGTGTAAAAGATGATTAAGAATTACATAGGTAACATTTCTTTTTGTGTCTCAAAAAATTATTATATAATAAATAATTCACTAGTGTCGCTCGCTCTTTAAATACGCAATAAGGCTCGTTCAGACCAGCGCGACGCGACTCGAACAATACAATTTCTAAGAAAACTTCACGGTATAACAATAACCGTTGTCGCGTCGCGCTGTCGCGTCGCGCTGTCGCGTCGCGCTAGTCTGCACAAAGCTTTACGATACTTGAAATACCTCAAAATGGTTGGGCTAATGGTAGAAGAATGTTTTGGTTTATCATTAGAGATCGGATATTCAGATACATATTAATCTAAAGTTGAGGTGTTGGCTATTATGGAAAGCACTTTCGTATCGAAAAAATCCCGGGACTCCGGGATCGACAAATTTAGAGTTTTGCTTTTCAGTGTAGGTACTAGGGCAAAGGTAGGTAGGTACTGCAAGACTAGGGCCATGGGGTCCGAGTGCCCATTTAGTTTTTCAAGACATCGCAAAGCGGTTGGTCGACTCTTCATGTGACCAGAAGGCTGGCCTATTCTTCGGCCAGAGAATCAGCATTGCCATACAACGTGGCAATGCTGCCAGCCTTTTGGGCACATTTCCTGTTGACAGCGATGCGGACGAATTTTTTGATGCCCTATGATTGTTCCTCCCCCCCACCCCTTCTTATATTTGTATAGTTAGTTAGTTCATTTAATTAGTACCTAGAGTGTCAAATATTGTAAAAGATACATATGTGTAGGTACTTATAAATAATTATAAAGAATAATCTTCAAAAATCTGCGTTAAGGCTCACGGAAACAGGCGTGACGCGATAGCACGACGCGACTCTTATAAAACAATTTGTAAGGAAACTTCAGGGTAGAACAATTGAAGTTTTTCCTGAAGTTTTCAGACTGGGGCGCCTTTATGTAGATTGCGCAGTTTTAGCTTGGTATGAATTTCTGTTGGTTATCTATCGGAGTATTAGTATCAGTACACTTATATGACATTAAAATGATAATAACCTGTAAATGGCAAAGCAGACAGCCATCCTTTCTGCTGCGTCGTAAGTTCCAAGTCGCATTGTGCTGCAGGTATAACATAGCCTAAAGCTAAGCATTGCATGATCATTCCCATCAGCATTAGACCAGACATCAGCATGTGGCAGATGTTATACATCCCGAATCCTGAAAATATTTATTTTACCTCTTTAGAAAACGTACTATTAAGATACATACAGTAAAAACATAAGTGAAGGAAGATCAATAATACAAGTTTTCATTGATATCGGTAGAGTAGCTGGTTTTGTTGGAGAGTTTGTTGCGCCACTTCTTCTTCCCAGCTAACGCACTAGGAAGTGGTGAAGGGTGGGCATTTTTTGGGGACTATCTTATGTCATTTTGACGTTCGAAAAGTGCTGATTCTCAGCCTAGTTTGAATAAATGACTTTTGAATTTGAATTTATTGAACAAAAGGCAGTAGACGAGCAAGAGAAAGAAAAAGCAAGAGAACTCAGAGAGAATTTTGAATAACTAGACAGGTATTAGTGATCTTCGAAGAAATATTAACGTAATACACGTAATGTTGTAGCAAAACCAGTATAAGTTGACCTCGCATTCTACTAAAACTCCGTAGGTACTACGCTCGGCCAGCTCAAAGGTCAAATGTTAGGTCAAAGGCTTATCACTGACGTTCGCTCAAATATACTTTGTCATGTCAATCACATTTGTTCATTAATTTACTTGGTTCGTATTTCTATTATACCCGAATCGCTTTAGCGTGGCAATAGCGGTCATTGAACCACTTACAATTTCTAGCATTCTTTATTTAAAAAACTGAAATAAAGTCCGTTAACGTCCTGAATCAATATCAATCGTAATTTTCAACATGTTCGAATAACAAAAAAACCATACATAGTGTTGTGTGGTGTTTTGTGTGTTGTGTGTGTTGTTGTGTGTTGTTGTGTGTTGTTGTGTGTTGTTGTGTTGTGTCTTGTTTGTGTTCCTACGAAGAGATGCCAATGGCAATGACCGCTTTTGCCACCCTAAAGCGATTCGGGTTGTAGCATATTTTTTACCATTTACCTGATAACAACATTGCTTCATCGAGTGTAGCTGTTATTTTTTCTTTAGTCTCGTTGTTTTTATCCATTGTAGCGGTGGCGCCCATTTCTTGTATCTATAAAACATTAAACTTATAAAATACTACTTAAAAATCGATTGCGGATAAGTTGTGTGCAAATGTTGATACGAGCTAGTATAGGTACTAAAGACAAGACTTAGATCAAAGTAGGTGATGATTCGTGAAAAGGCATCTTATCTTTGTAATTTCGTTCTCGCTTTTTTGCTATTTAAACTACTTTTATTAAGACAAAATTAATTTGCAAAACTGTTATTGAACAGCAAAAGCAACATGTTGCAAACATTGCTTCAATAAAAAATCCGTTAATGAACACATCGTGAAAATGCAAACTACAATATGCAACAGTGTTTCAAAATATCAACATTGACACCCTCTCTTTAAATATTTAGAAGAACATTTTTGTAATTATTTGTGATAAATTGATAATCCTAACTACATATTTACATATTATATGATATACGCGAAAGTGAGTTTGTTTGTATGTTTGTTACGCTTTCACGCTCAAACGGCTGAACGGATTTGGATGAATTTTGACAGATAGGTAGCCTGGGACCTGGAAAAGGACATCGCAGAAGAAGTCGCGAGTAACAACTAGCAATTTATATAAATGATATACGTAATATTGAGATAAGGATAGGAGGATGGTGATAGCGAATCACGCAATTGTAAAACAAAACATTGGGTAACCATTTTAATTTATAATTGCTGCGATAAAAAGGCTTAATCTAATTTCAACATTGTTTGAAACAATAACTTGATTATGTTCATAAAAATAACTACTTTTAGTCGTAACTAAGTTTATTTAAGACTAATTTTTGACTGCCTCGTTGGTCTAGTGGTCGCAAGAGATACTGTGGAGCATCAGGTCCTGGGTTCGATTCCCGAGTCGGGCATAATATTATTGGGTTTTCCATCTAGAATTGCTCAGTAGCAGCCCGGAGTCTGGATTTGTGCCCGGTTGATGGCAATAGGCTCGCCCCCTATTACGTGGGACTTAAACATAACTGGCGATTTGTGGGTGTACTATAGGTAATCTCTGCCTTACCCTCCGGGGAGGTAATACAAGCGTGATGTTATGTAGGTTTATTTAAGCCCACTTAAAGGTCACCACCAAGGTGTCACCTATCAGTGAGATCGGTCGGCCTTAGAAAATATTCTAGGAGCTAAATAATGTTGTGTCGTGTTGCGGGAATCGAACTCGCTACGACCTGTATAACTGACATTGACATTGATTGCACTGTCGTGTGGCGTGACATTTCGATTGAAAAAAATGAATACAAAGTCAAATCATTTATTTTAAATAGGCCATTAAAAGGCACTTTTGAACGGCAGCTACAAGAACAAAGAATTGATTCTACAGGGTGAAATTAAAATAGCTAGCAAAACTCCGCAGACGTTATGGGTATGTATGGAAAATATATATATTTTTTCGTCTTCATGGACCGTAGTTAGTGTTGGCATTTGAAATTTCAGTTTTTTTTTTGTGTAAACTTCACTGACGGGACGTATCGATATCTTAACACGATAAAACAAAAGAAAATAGATTTCCTCAACTCATACTTCGAGTAACTACACTACCAACGGTCGTCAACCCACAAAAAAGTCCATCAAATCTTTTTTATTTTAATTTTATTGTGTTTAGATATATCGACAGCCACTCTGCAGTTTCGCTAGCAAATTTTATTTGACCCAGTATTTGTAGTGTTCAGGTGATCCATAGTTATGCAATCCAGTGCAAGTGTATCGTGTTTTAACCTTTATTTAGTGTGAATGTGCTCGGGTGTGATGCGTGAGGACCAGATAACCTGTTCTAACAAGATTCCGAGGTGGGGTGATGTGAATAACCCTTGTGAATCCTGTCCTTGGTGTAGTTTTACATGTATAATCTTATGAGTAATGATAAATCTTTCATATAATAACAAGTAAATATATTGTATGTTTCAGAGAAAAAATAAGATAAGATTCTTAAAATATTTATTTAAGATAAAACTTCTGATAATAACAACTAAACAATAGGACAATAAAATTGCGTTATGGCTAATTGTTAGCAATTTTTAATCGCTTTTTCATCATTCTTCGTCTATTAATTTTAATTAGCAGATAATAGTTCTAATAACGTTGAGTAAATATGATAACTTATTGAATCATTTAATGCTGCAATTAAAACATAATTAATAGTCTTCATAGTGACATTGAGGGTAAGCTATAAATAAAAATAAAAAATAAGTGTCTGTTTGTATTGTCAAAATTACAGCTTTTTACTAAACGCATATGAAAGTATCTTATCACAAAAAAACATTTTTTTTGTCTATCTGTTCGTTCCGGCTAATCTCCGAAACGGCTGGACCGATTTTGAAGGGATTTTCACTGGCATTTAGCTGATGTTGTAACATTATTATTTTAGAAAAAGAATTAGCGTCCACGCGGGCGAACCCGCGGGCAGAAGCTAGTAGTAAAATAAATAAAAGGTATGTGTGTGTAAAATGAAACAAATACTTTTAATCAAGTCTTTTAACCTTAAACCTTTTTTAGTCTAATTTAGTCTCACGAGTGAGCAACATTCAAAAAAACATGTTTTGGTCCAAGTCGCCAAGTTTGTGGCTATGATTAAAATACTTGATTAGGACTAGGCGCTCATGAAAACTAAATTGACCGACCGGTCATAGATAATTTTTCGTACAAGCAAAACGATTTAACTGTCTCCAAGCAAAGTAACTAAAAGGCAAAATGCTAAATTGTTTTTTTGTGCTCAATTTTCTAGCCTTAGATACTCCATCAAGAGTGGTGTAGGTTAGAATTGGAAATCATTAAGGTCAAAATTGGTAAAAAATTATTTTGATCATGGAATTTTGCACTTACGATCCTTTACTTCAACAATCGGTGATTTATTGTTTGAAAATCGTTAATTATTTGGTTAAAATCTTCTACAACTGAAGATGTCAATTTTCTTTTCAAGCTATAATGTAAAATTTAGAATTTAAATCATTAAGGTCAAAATTGGTAAAAAATTACTTTGATCATGGGATTTTGCACTTTCGATCCTTTACTTCAACAGTCAGTGATTTTTTGTTTTAAAATCGTCAATGTTTAATTAATCTTCTACAACTGAAGATGTATTTTTCTTTTCAATCTACAAATTAAAATTTTCGTGCGCGTCTAGTTAAAATGTGCATATTAGATATACAACATCTAGAAATATACAATCACCTCATTGACACTTGCTTGGGCTCAAATGTACACCTTGTACCAGCTGCGTCTGATCCCGCACAAGCTCTACGAGAATTACTCGTAGAAATCATCATAATCTGAGGAAAATAACACTAAAACCATGTTAATATAAGGCATTTAAAAGTGTGTTTGCCGTGGGCAATAATGTTGCTTTGAGATTTAAAGAGAGCCTAAAAATTTAGAATAAAAATCTTCTGTTTTCTAATTCATAAATAAAATTGAGCGGAAAATATGATTACACAAATTCTAGTCACATTTTTATTTAATTATATAAAAAAATGTGTTGCATAACTAACTCGTAGTTATCTTTCAGTATGTTTCACACAGCTGTTATAATATTTTTTGCGGTATCTCTTTTAAACTCAAAATACAACTATCGCTAGTGGCTTCAAAATAAATGCAAAAAAACAAAAAAAAATACTCACATATTACGCAAAAGGCGACGACAATACGTAACGCACTTTATTCTGCTACTGAGTCGAGAATCGTGGCTGACATCGTTTATAACGACGGGTATCAGCGAGTGTCGCCTGCGCCACTAGAATATTCGACTCTGTAAAGAGGTTATCAGTTTATTCTGAGTAATGATGTGATTTATTGCTGCGTATGCTGTCACTGGGCAGTTTGTGGTTTTGAAGTTAGGTACCTATAATAATTATTTATTTATTTTGTCAACATAATATCCTTATGTAATAAAAACAAATAACGATAGTGTCCAGTCACGGGCTTAAGGTGAATCCGCAGTTGTAGCCGCGAAATTCATTTTTTTTTTGTAATTTGTATGTAACTGTCACGTTGTATCTTGATAAAAATATGATTCGCGACTATAACAAATATGTATTAACAGAATTGTAATCATGAGAATCATTAATACATCTCTCTTAGTTAGATTCGTTATAAAATGTCAAGATTTCATGAAAAATCATTCAATTCCTCCTTAACACAGCCTATCAAGGTCCACGACGGGATATAGGTCACTTTCCATTGCACCACGACAACGTGTTCGGCATCCAGCCTCTCCCAGCCGCCTTCATAAGATTGTCAGTCCATCTGCTTAAGGGGCGTCACATGTTACATTTACCTATGAGTACATGCCTCTATCTCCTAATATTGTATCAAAATGTTATAGGTAGGCATCAAGTAACCCCCGCGCTCTAAACTCATGGTTGCCGAAGGATCCCCGTGGGGTTTCAGTCGATAGAAGACCAACATAGCCGTCCATTCTTCACAGACCAGAAGAAAATCCGTGATAGTATCCAGGAGATAAAAAGTGGGGGTCAGACTATTGTTATTGTGAAATAGGGGAACAGGGGCATTACTATGTCGTGTTAAAACCATCACTTTTCCGTTTTGAAATAACGATAGTGCTATTCGTACTGTATAGCTCCATCTCTCTCTCACACTGGAACAATGATTGCTTTAACAAGTCATAGTACAGCCCCAGTACTAATGGGCTGTGTTCCGGGGACTTTCGTAGAAACTAACAACACTCGACTAGATCTATATTCATTGGAAGGAAGAAATAAACTCGTGCGATCTCTACAAGGATAAGTCGATTGTTATTACTTTTTTTGTAGCGTTTATGATGAAAGGTCCAAGACGCTTAGTTAGATATTAGTTTTTGCACCGTTCCTAATCAAATGTGCCTTGAGGAAAAACTATAATTAATGAAGAGTGCAGTATTTTCCTTTTTAGTAAATCTCTCACCTTGTGACTATTTTAATGAACAATTATAAATAATAGTTAACAAAGGACGGAAACGTCAATTATTAAACCTGAATCCACACAATAACAATTAATGTTTTATTGCTAATAGTTTGGCATTTACTACTATTGAGATTCCTCCGCCTAAATTATTTTAAGTGGTTATTTTTAATTGTTATTTAATGCCACAATAAGTTCATTTTCTGTTACGTGAAGGCTAGTATGGCTTGATTAATTCTGCTTTCATAAGGACACAAGCTTGTCCACTTTGAAATGACGCGCCCCACTAGCGCATTTTTTGCACACGGTAATGCGGTAGTGAGGCGCGTCATTTCAGATTGGACAACCTATAAGTTCTTATTTAGTTTAGTTTTTATTTTCACTTTTTTGTTTTTTGTGTTTCACGAACGGTGTCCAAATAAACATTATTCTTTCTTTCTTTCTTTCTTTTCTTTCTATTTCTGAAGAAAACTTTGTTCACAACAGCTACAAAAGTGGTGTAGATATAATATACAAACAATTTTTATACAAACAATTTTTATATGCAATGATTTGAATGAACATGATTACAAAAAAATATATATTATAGAGGACTATTTACAATGAAAGCGAATCAGCGCGGGACGCGTTGGCACAATGTCGCGAGCGAATTTCGTTCAGCATCCGCCGTGGTATTCGCCTCAGTTTGACGAGAGCTTTAAAATAAAAAAAACTAACGCGAAATTACGTCTACTGGCCTAAATTACTTATTGACCTTGAAGTGATGTGTCGTATGTTGCGGGATGTATATGAGTATCATTCTAGATATCATTATCTAAACATTTATTCATCTGTCAATAGATCTAATTTGTAAACAGATAAGAAAAACAAATGAAATGGGTAGATACCCACTTGAGAATCGTCTCTATGGAGATAATAGTTATGTAGTTCTTTAGATACATTTGTAATCAGAATCACGTGAAAGAAAAAAAATATGAAATCGTAACTTGCTCTGAACACGTATCAGTCAACTAATGGCTGATTTGTAAGACGTGCCGACCGTTATTGGCATAAATTTACACTTTGTTTCTTCACCAATTATTGTAGATAAATATAAGTGGCTTTGTGATACTAATTATTAATTATTGTGGTATCGGACCGTCTCTTATTGTACAGGCTAAAATGTAATTATTTGGCAATATTTTAACCACGTATTCTAACCATGATATTTGTTCATTTACGCCAACAATTATCATTAATATTTTTGTTGTATTTTTCCTAGAGGAGCTCGTGGCTAAGTAATAACAGCCGCATGGGTTGATCGATCAGGTTAAGCCACGCTTGCCGGGGTTGGTCCGTGGATGGGTGACCACCTTTACATACCGAGACTCTTCCGTGACTCGGAAAGCACGTTAAGCGACTGTCAAAGATCCACGAATGACAACGGGTCCCGGCTGTCATTCGTTAAGTGACAGTCGTTAAGAGTCGTCAGAAGCCCGAAAGTCTGACACCAGTTTTACCAAGGGGTATCGTATTACCCAGTTACTGGGTTGTGGAGGTCAGATAGGCAGTCGCTCCATGTAAAATACTGGTATTCAGCTGCATCCGGTAAGACTGAAAGCCGACCCCAACATAGTTGGGAAAAGGCTAGGCAGATTGATTTCAGTTGTATTTTTTATAAAAAAAAAACAAAATATATTTAAAGATATGTGATCTGCTAAGAATACGTGGTTAAAATATTGCCAATTTATTAAATTTCAGCCTGTATACCCTTAAAATATTAATAATACCAGGCTATTATTGTGGCAAAGACCTCTTCTTATATAGCCGAGGCGTGAACATTGAAACATTAATCACCAAACTTGCTCAAAGTGGATTGGAGATTTCAGACTTATATCTAATTATAAGTCCAGCACCCTAACTGCATAACACACTTTGAATCACAATCCGAGAGTTTTGAAGGATATTGCTAATCCATTACGTCATAAGTTTGAAAAATTCGTCTACTCAATAAAGTAAATAACGCAATGGACGTAGTTGAACTGTCAAAATGAAACCCATTGCAATCAATTGTCATTTTATGTGTGTTACGCAATAGGGATGATGCCCGAGTAAAAAAAATGAAATTCTAATTAGTCCGTCAGTTAGATAATAAAAATATATTAGACACGTATTGCTTTATCATATTAATAAAAAATACTTAGATAAAATGCATTTTAAGTTGGGGGGTGGGGGTCGCTATGTCACAAGTAAGTTTAAAATCTACATACTCGTGATATCATGGCACATTTTAACTCAATGTATCGCCGTAATCTTTAGGTTGTTTAAAAAAAGAAAAATACAAGTCCAATATTTTTTAACAATCTGGTTGACGGACAAAAAAAAATTGTCAGTATCGCTATTCCCTCCGTATTAAATCGTCCTATGAGCAAATGGTCCTAAAAACAAAAGAACGGAAATTACCCGTTCCTTCCTTCTCCACGATGATTTTGCTTCGTCAGTGATGTCTTAGATAAACTTAGAAATAACTTACATAGGAATTGAAAAAGTTACATTACCCATATAATTTAAGATTAAATTGTGACTCCCTCATTGGTCTAGTAGTCGCAAGCGCTACTGCTTGAGCATGAGGTCCTGGGTTCGAGGCAAAGTAATATTGTGTTTTTCCATCTGAAAGTTCTCAGTAGCAGCCCGGAGTCTAGATCTGTGTGGTTGATGGCAATATGCTCGATCCCTATTACATGGGCTGTTCGATGTACACCACACATAGGACATGAAGTAATTTTTTGCTCCGGTGGTGTAATTGCTGTATGGCGTTCTAGTGGGACGAAAAGTAAAATAAAAAAAAAGTATAAATAAAAAATAAAACAAAAAATAAAATGGGCCTTAAACATAACTGGCGAAATGCGGGTGTACTTTAGGTACACCTCTGCCTAGCCCTTTTGGGAATACAGGCGTTATGTTATGTCATCATTTCAGCCGATAAGACGTCCACTGCTGGACATAGGCCTCCCCGAAATGGGGGGGTTTGCCATAATCGCCACGCTTGGCAGGCGGGTTGGCGAGCGCAGTATGGTGTTAAAATACATAGAGGAACGCTGCTGCCCATTCTCTAGTGACTCCCTTAGTCGCCTTTTACGACACCCACGAGAAGAAATGGGTTGGTACTATTCTTTACGTCCGGCACCACACGGAGCATTATGTTATGTATGTAATATTAAAAAGTTACATTACCTTACTTCCGACACATAAAAGTATTGTATTCGCCATATTGCAGCAGAACTCCTCGCATTTTCCAATACAGCTCGTATTGAAATTGTTCCTAACTCCCACGGAAAGGTAACATGTTCATGACAGACCAGATAAAGGCCAGAACACGTGACCGGAACGAAACAAAGCACTACGGTTACCCTATGTTTGATATTCTGCTAGTGCACACCCGCAGTGGTTCCGTCGGAATTTCGCGAAGTTTGTAATCGTGTGTAATCGATGGATGGGTCATGATCTAAAGAGGTTTTATGCATAGGAAAGCAAGTATGCATATAGTTTGATTTCATGTCCTCTTTTAGCGTAAGTTGTTGTGGAATCGTCGGTGTCCACTATGTACTTTTGGAGCATCTAATTAATCTTTGAAAGTTCCTTGGCGAAATCATTATGTGAGAAAAAAATACTAGTTCATAATGTTCTGGAGTTCCATTCAAGGATGTAATTTTGGAATTCATTTTAAAATAGCCCATCGTTAAAATTTCTGCGATTCTTAAATGGAACGCCATCACATAAAAACAATTACTTTAAAGTAGAATCTATGATTAGACCGACTAACACAGAACTTCTCAGCCTTTCAGGAGTCTGCTGAGAACCATATGCAAAAATAAAGTAGATAACATTTTTAGCCTCAAAACGTATACTCTAACAGAATCGAAGCAGCTATGAAGACGATAACCAAGGGGAGTAGATAATACGTGCGCTATCGCTTCTTCACAATAATCAAACCTAATTCGGAATTCACGGGCACATCCGAGTGTTGTATGTATTGCTCGACTGTATGTATTGCTCGACTGTATGTATTCCTCAACTGTATGTATTGCTCGACTGCTCGATATTTCGCGTCACGCCCGCAATATGTGTCGCGGGACTTAAGTTTTGTTCCCACCGGTGGTTGAGTTCCCAGTCAGTTTTTGGGGTGGGCAGAACTGTGGGTTATGTTTTGGGAAGAGTTTTTTGTAGTTTATTGATAGTGGTTGATTTGATTCTACTGGAATACTGTAAGATAGCCTATAACATCATTTTTGTAGCATACAAAAGTACATAAGTAAAATGACACGGTTTGACTGTTTGCATCGTATAAATATCTTAACAAAGTCGATTACTTTCTCATAATCGTCGTGATCGTGATGTGATACCTCTTCAACACTTTTTCTTCTCATCACAAAAATAAATAAACATTCCTCGTACCGAATGTGTTCAGCACTTCACTGCGTGCGTAACTCAAGACGACCTTGATGGAAGATCGTAGGCGACACACGGAACATTGAATATCCGCCACGCGTTCGGGTACCCATTACGTGAAACGCGTACGCCGATAGTCTACCATCTCTAGATATACGAACTACGGAAAATAGTCGTAAATTGTACGTATCTTTGTATGAAAAAATTGTATACATCTCGCGGCACCGCTATTGAAAGCTTGAGGTTTCGAAGATAGGTGCCCCGGGAAATAGGGTGTCGGGTGTTAGGAATATATGACGCGGTTTTTAAGGGAAGATACGAAAATTGTTTCTAGGCACTCGTTTTTACTTCAGCTCCCCACTCACTTCGGTTTATTGTGGACTCTGATGAAAATTCGAGAGGTTTTTTGCGGAGAGGTATTTTCATACAACGATAAAAGTGTTCCAGGAAATTCTGAATTTTAGAAAGAATGTGGTCTGATGGTGGTCGCTCCGTGTTTAGTCGGAAATAATAGATTACTAGATGGAAAGCCAGAAAAAATGCTAAAACCAACCGTAGATACTAAAAGCTTTCGGGAATCGTGATTTATAAAACGATTTTCCGACTATATGTAGCACTCGCGTTATGAACTGAGTCGTCGAGCCATAAATGTCGATAGCAATAAGAATATGCAATGTCTTGCGTCTCATCGATAGTTTGCTACCTGCTCCGTAAGCTGCATAAGTGCGAGCGAGATAGACTAATAACAATGATTTATGACCCGACAACTCAGTTCTTAACGCGGAGACTGTAGTTTCGTTATTTCTAAACTCTGTAGAAAACTAAAGCAGAGATCATTGGATCATATCTCCCCCGAGACAACACTTGAAAATTAAAAACAAAACTTTTACTTACAATAACACAAAGCAATTTAAGGTATCAAGCAACATACGATCTACTTCGACGTGAGTATCACCAACACACAAAGAAAAGCAATAAGTCAATTGTTGCAGCATTCACCTCACGTAGCTAATATTGTTTAGGGGATAATACTTTTACCTGGCCGGAATTATGTTGTGTCCCCCATCGAATTAACGGGCGTCCGTCTGTTGCCAGCCTTGGACGCTAATTGGGGTAAGTTTGGGAGCCTGCTGGTAGAATATGTCAGGTATTGGTGATATGTTTTTAAGGTACATTGTTGTTAGTTTATTTTTAACTTCTACCCCCAAAATCTTATAACCTTAGTTTTATTGTATTGTATTCTTTTTTTTAAGTTTTTTTTAAAGTAAAACTTTCTGTTCTTTCGTGGGACCTGGTGATTTGTAATACAGGCATTTTACGCCTAACTCAGACACCAGCTCCTCACATTGCTAAAGAAAAACCAAAAACATATACTAAGTATGTGAACTAGAATAAGCTTGTCATTGTGAGGAGAAATAAAATAAAATAAAAATTGTCGTCTTCATTTGTTTTGTTGACTTTGAGATTTCTAGAACCCCGAGCAAAAAGGAACCATAGCATGAGTTAAGCTTCGTGCAGATCAGCGGGACGCGACGCCGCGACGCGACTCGAACAATACAATTTCTAAGAAAACTTGACGGTATAACAATAACCGGTGTTGCGTCGCGCTGGTCTGCACGAAGCTTTAATAGCAAATTATTGTAGGTAGTCTGGGGACTGCCCTACAATATTTACCACGGTGTCGGAGTGGCTTCCGACACCGTCGTAATTTTTTATAGTCTGGATATTAGTAGCACGATCTCTTTTTTGTTATAGTTTATCGATTTGCGTGTGTTTGGTTTTCGCTTATTGAGTTTCAAGCAAGTTACGTAGGTAAATTCATTATCGTGCTTGTAGTTGTATACCTATGTAAGATTCTTAGAGCGTTATCACACTGACGATTTACCTGCGTGTTTCCAGCGAGGCGATTTGTGAACGTGCTCTTCGTGAGTGCGAAGTGAGCTAGCCGCGACTATGCGTACGCATACGCGTTTTAACAATATTTTACCCTCGCTTGTCTCAGTCTCACTGACGTCAATCACCCTCGTTACGCAAACGCAGCGAACACGGTCCTCATACGTGGCGTGCTCGACATGGACACGCAGCGAGACCGTTGAATAATCGCCTCGGTGAAGACACGCTCGCAAATCAGTGTGTTAAGGCCCTTCTGTGTGACGATGAGCAAATGTGTTAGCTATGTATCTTTTATATCTGCGACAATTCCCGTTTAAAAATAACCTTCTACTCATATTCTCAATAACACCCACATTTCGTAGGAAGTTATTTTCAGTATACTTAAGTGGACGTAAACATGACATCAAGCTCAAATCGAATGACACCGACTGAAAATTCAGTTCTATTCACAGCAGAAATTGCACTGAAAATCCTCATTTAGTTCACAAACAACAGATTTCCATCATATTGACGGATTCAAAATCAAATTTCTCTCAGTCCTCACCAATTATAGCAAACACAAGATGTTCTGATTTAATTATAGAGCACCTTTAAATGGATCTCCCCGTTATTTGCCTAACCCGGGAACGAACTACCCTCGAATTAGTATTCTGTTCGCTCTCTCCTGTTACGGCGGTAAACAATACGACACTCGCCTGTTTGTCCTCAATAATGTTTAATTTATTGGCACTGTTTTGGATTTTAAATTGGCTGGTTATGATTTGGTCGTGTTTGTATGAATAAGCTGCTGAGATTATGTAAGACGGGATTGAAGTAGATTTGTTGAAAGAAGGTTCTTCCTATTGCTTCATGTTTTATCTGAATTGACAACATACATAAATTATGAGTTAGGTATTCCTATGGCTGATAGGCAAGAGTTGATACCTTAATATAAAAGTTTGTATAACCATGCTTCGTCACTTTTATTACTTAGGTGACTTGTGAACGTGAAGTATTAGGCCCTTACCTCATTGCTCAATGTGTTAGCGGTGCGGGATCAGCATGGTCGGTATACCCGGTACTGAAAGCTTACAGAGCGCCTATATAAATTTGAATGAGAGTTTCCTGATTGGCTCGGTATGCGCAGGAGCGGAGCAGGATCGTTTCGGTTTACCTCACGGTAGAAACATCCAGTCTCGCTCGGTGTTTACAGATACACGTCACGCATTTTAATTGAAAATATTATATATTGTTTTCAAGTTATAGATGTCGCCAATAGCGCTTTCGTTTTTTTTTGCAAACGGAGATAAATATAACACGTCACAACATCTTTATCACTAGAAGATGAAATTTTCTCGTGAGGATTTAAGCGGTACTGCACAAATATATAACGTCAGGTCCGTAAATGTAGCTTGCGGACGACGGTGAGCAATCGGTAGCTCGCCATCCGATAAGGACCAGCCATGCTATTCTGTAAACATCTCACCGTGAAAACTTAGGTGAAGTGAGCGTGGAGTGAGCTGTCATTCCACAGGGATTGACACTATTGACAGCTCACTCCACGCTCACTTCACCTAAGTTTTGTTACAGAATAGCACTGCTGGCCCGGGTCAACGGCGCGTTGTGTTCCACGCGCCTCTCAAAGAGATGTCAGCAGAACTGACGGGGTTCGCTAGGACCGATACCTGCCGGGATTGCGATTAAGTCCGAAAGAGATACCTTGGCCCCTGGCAACGTACAGGCATCTGAAGGAACACGGGTTGGTTCTAGTCAGTAAGAGTCTGACACGCCCCCCCGCTTCGCCGAGAGCGGGAGAAAAAAAGGTCCGTAAATGAAAGCAGTGCGCTATCGTTTCGGTATATAGAGCATACTATAGCGCCCTGCTGCTTACAGACCAATGAGGAAAGGGCCTTAATCTGAGCTAATTAGGTTACTACCTCAAGCTGTAGGTAATATTGTTCAGACACAAAACTCCTTTCGTCATAGCGAAAAAAATGCTTACCATTCTAAATTTAAAATACCTGGGCGACCGAGTCCTGCTCCAGTGAAAATAGATAAAACGAGTTTCCCAGATATGAGACCTAGTTAGATCGATTTTTCGCCCCCATAACCCCTATGTTGCAACTTTAATCGAAATCGTTAGAGGCGTTTTCGGGAACGTGATTATAAATATTGCTCATTTAATAGTTAGGAGATAAAAACAATTCCAACGAAAAATGAATCGATTAAAACTAGTTCATTCGCACAAGGTTTAAAACGCGACATCGCATCACTGCAGCAGTTATCCATCAATCCACATATTGCTGTTGATATATTAATTTTTGTTTTTCATATAAAACGTGGGCGAACGCAAGGGGTATAGTGCCAGTATTTCCACAGTATAGATTGTCGTTTTAATAAACAAAGGGGATAGCACGTTTTCGATTTCAGAGGTATTATTGCTCGGTACAAATATTAGTTGAGATTTTTGGTACTTCAGTTCGGTGCAAGGGGGCGAAGTTAGGGTAGGTAAACATGTTTTTAAGTGCGTTTACGTCTACAAGCTTTAGTTCTTAGTGATTTTTTGTGAAGAAAATGGCTACTACTTTCAGTGAGTTATTTTATTTATTTATTTAACCATTTATGCACACACTTATAAGCATAAGTACATAAGTATGGCTCTACTCCAAATCAGTCATGGATAATAAACATGGATATTATACATTTTTTTCTAAGATTAAAAATACTTTATTCTGTAGAACTATTCGTTGTTTTACAATATTTAACACAACTAACTATTTACACTAGGTACTAGATAATTAAATGACTAACTAACTAGCTATACAAATAAATATAAAAAGAAACGGATACTTAGGCGTCCAAGTATTCGTCCGCATCGCTGTTATTATTCTTACATTTTATCTGATCTCCGAGACTACCAGGTTACTCTTACAATTTGAGGAAGACTGTACTCAGAAAAAACTGTTTGATCTCGTATATTGATCCTAATAATAATAAAATAAGCAAGCATAGCAAGCCAGCAAGCTAAGTATATATTATATAAATAAATAAATATAATATTTTATTAATTTACTTTCAGACAAAGTACATTACATTAAATTAAATTAAAACATAAAATTGAAATAAAAAATATATATATACACACACTAAAATAATATTCAAACATTCAATTCGTTCAAGTCAAATACAATTAAAATATGTACACATGTCAATGAAATCAAATATAAAATATAAACAGATGTCATTCAAACAAATCAAATTAAAATACAAACAAATATGTCATAAAGAGAAATAACATTGAAATACATACTAAAAACACACACATAACACAAATATATTTTCATTCATAATCAAGTCTCCGAGTAAACATCCATACTTCATAATATTGTAAATGCGAAGGTAACTCTGTCCGTCTGTTACTTTGTCACGCTTTTTCCCGCTCTGGGCGGAGCGGGAGGGCGTGTCAGACTTTTACTGACTAAAACCCACCCGTGTTCCTTCCGTTGCCTGTGTGCCGGGGTCGCGATATCCCTTTCGGACAAACCCGCAACCCCGGCAGGTACTTTGTCACGCTGAACCAATCATTATGTGAGACAGATACCTAGCCTGAGACCTGGAGAAGAACAAAGGCTGCTTTAAAAGAGTGTTTTTGGCATGGCACCTCAAATTTATAATAAGATACCTGACTGTATAAAAGCACAGCCAATAAGAATTTTCAAAAAGAAGCTCTTTGCTCTACTTGTGGAAAAGTGTTATTATTCCATCAATGATTTCCTGAATGATCCGTCAATAATAAATCGCTACACAAGTTAAATTTTATAGTACTCTATTAGTACTATAAAATTTAACTTGTGTAGCGATAGCTTAATTTATATCTTCTATACCTAGTTTAGCTTAAGTAAATTATCGAATGTTTAATTTTAAAGTTTACTCGTAGATTAAGTAATTTAAGTTTAAAATTTGCATGCCTAATAGGCAGAATGTACAAGGCCCTGTAAATAATATTCTAACACCAAATTGTAAATACCTGCATTCAAAGCAAATAAATTTATTTCATTTCATTTCATTTCATTTACATCCTGGAAATTTGTATTAAAAAAAAAAAAAACCGGTCGACACGAACGTTTCCGTAGCACCGTACAATATTGCCTGCCGGGGTCGCCGGTTTGTCTGAAAGGGATATCGCGACCTCGGCACACAGGCAACGGAAGGAACACGGGTGGGTTTTAGTCAGTAAAAGTCTGACACGCCCTCCCGCTCCACCCAGAGCGGGAGAAGTTATTTGATAATTTCCCATCCTCAAAAAAAAAAAAGCACCGTACAATATTAAACACATTTTTTTTTAATACTTTATTTAACAAAAACACGTTTCTTGTAATGGGACCCTTGAATTTTTTACTGTATTTTTTTAATTATTTATTGTTATAGCGGCAACAGAAATACACAATCTGTGAACATTTCAACTGTCTACCTATTACGGTTCATGAGATACAGCCCGCTGACAGACAGACGGACAGCGGAGGTTTAGTAATAGGGTAAAAATTATGAAATAAAAAATAGGTACACGCAGACGAAGTCGCGGGCAACTGCCAGATCTTTCATAAAATCTGTAACTCTCTACCAAACCTATTAGATCTACTTCCCCAAAACATGTTAAGACCTTGAGCATACGAACACATCTCACATTTGTATCACGTATTCAATATTTAGCTGAGATGTATTCCAAGATCAAAGGGCCACGCACGACCGTCTGCACTTGTCGAAATGAACGCGTTTTCATATCAATTCTTATTCATACGTAGCAACGTTTGCCTTCAGAAAGTTAATGTGGAGAAGGTATCTGTAGTAACGTTATGCTTTAGTTATGTTTTGGGATTGGATTGGGGACTGCTTTAAAGGTAGATTTTGAGTAATAGATAGTGCTGAGGTACGTATCGTGTCTGTCACCTACGATTGTACAAGAATCGTTTGGCGCGTGGCCAAAAGCGGATAACGCCGCCATCTTGTTTTTAAAATACAATTTCTAAGACAATTTGACAAATGTCATAACTGCCATAAAGGTTAAGCCGTTGGATCCGGCTGTCATACGTGGATATTTGGCAGTCGTTACGGGTCGTCAGAAGCCTGAAAGTCTGACAACTAGTCTTACCAGGGGGTATCGTATTACCTAGTTACTGGGCTGTGGAGGTCTGATAGGCAGTCGCTCCATGTAAAATACTGGTATTCAGCTGTATCCGGTTTGACCGGAAGCCGACCCTAATTTTGGTTGGGAAAAAAGCTAGGCAGATTATAAGAAACAGGATCTATTGGCATAAAAAATGCCCATTTTCTTGCTGACTGTGCAATTCTTTCAAAATCTGTTAATGGGGTTCAAAATTTCTCAAAAAATAAGGACAGTCTCCTAAGACCGTTTTTCAGTAAATACAACGGTTAAGGTACCTTACTTCCCCGTCTAAAAAATCCACGCTGTTTGATATGGTCTTTTAGAAAACTACTGGTAAGAAACACAACCGCATCTTCAGTTTATACAAAACATAAAATTTATTAAACTAAAGCCCAACAACGACAAAAAAGTAATTTAAAAAGTATAAACAAGACAGTCACACGTGTTAGGACATGAATCGAACAGAATATGTGTGACTCCGGATTTTTAATTTGTCTGTCTGTGATGTCTTGTTTATACCTTTTTAGATGACATTTTTGTCGTAGTTGGGTTTTAGTTTAATAACTTTTATTGAGATTATTTTGGGGTTATAATGTATAACAATACAACCTTTGTTTTTGTTTACCCTAAACCTCTTAAGGGGTCATTGTACTCATCATTATAAATAACTTTCACTATCGGACCAACGCGGAAATCGCGAAAAAAAAAAAAACTGCTGTTCCCTATGCCCAAACGACAATGACCCCTTAAGAGGTTTAGAGTAAACCAAAACTAAGGTTGTATATATTTGGAATGTGCCAATTAAGCCCTTTTTTTTAAAGTTCATGAGTTCATCCTTTAGAGGGCGCCATTAAGAATTTATATATTCATTCAATAACTTTTAGAATAGAATAAAATAAGAATTTATATATTCGAATTTAAAATAAGAATTTATATATTATAAGAAATAAGAATTTGTATATTCATTCATTAACAATAACAATAAATTTATCCATTCAATAATCAGCGGACAATCAAGACGCTTCCAACGATACCTCATTTGTCTAATTATAATGAGGAGTTCATAAGTTATGAGGTAACAGATGAACATACATACATACCGGTCAAAATAGTAACCCTCCTTTTTGCTTCGCCTTAGTCGGGTAATGACTTTACTACGTAACACAAACGCTATATCCTCCAACAAATAACTCTATTCACAGTAGGCTTCCCAAACGCAACACGTCCCACCGAACCATATTACTAACATTGCTGCAACACAACCAACATACGTACACAGTCGAATGTACTCTGAAATTAATTCGCGTGAACTCGGCAACCTCCTGAAACCCGTTTATTTGATATGATGTATTACTTGTGTTAGTTGTTGTGTGTAGGTATGTATATTAAGTACGGGTGGGATGCCAAGATTGTGCACGGCAATTGAAACTAATTTTGGACTAGATTTGTTGGCTTGTACATGTGAGGTCTCGTGACGTTTGGCCGTTGATAGGATGGTAATAAAGTACCTTAAGCAGAGTAGTTTATCATCAACCGACTACTTTGACATAGACGTTAGAGATATATTCATAAAGTCCTATGAACTCAGCATGTTTGTGTAGGTAACCAGAATGGTGGGTATCACAACTCAAGACGAGCTCGTTTTCTCACGATGTTTTCGAAACAAGTGATAATTATGCAATACGCACATGAATCCGAAAATTCTGGCGCGTCTTGGTTTTGTTTCGAATTCGAGACCTATGACTTGGCAGTTCGACGGTCACATCACTAGTCTATCACTGCTACGGGGTAAAATTACATTAAATTACCGTTATGTCATCACCGTATTTAAGTTGTAATACATCTTTTATTGACTTGAATGTGCCCTGGCGGCTGTGAGTATGTCATGCTCACTCAGATGTCTCGCTGATGGCGGCGCGTGTGTTGGATCGTTTAGCTTCCTTCAAAATGGTTGCGCTGAATGGTGCTGATCCATGCGTCATGTTCGTGAACGGGTGCCGTCAGTTGGGATTGGTCAACTCTTAGCGGCCATGGCTGATTTTAATTTTTGAATCGTTCTTTGTTTTATCTTTTTATTATGGACGCTTCTAACGTACACGTCTTTCTACATTGTTCTCACATGTATAATTTCAACATGAATGATGTAACATAGGTTACATACACAAAGTATAGACTTTGTAACAATTTATTTAATTTAAAAGAATGTGCGTGGAATTTCTTGCCCGTTCTTCTCCATAGGTACCTACTACGCTTTGGAATGGGCAACTAGCTTCATATTTTTGACTGACCGATTTCTTGACAATTCAAAAGTGCCTGTAAATGGTTTAATTGAAATAAATGCTTTGAGTTTGAGTTTGTGTTTTAGTTTGACGTATGAATTTCAATATGTTATTAATATTAACATTGTGAGTAGCTCGTCGAAGTACTGATAAACTTTTAAGTCGTTGTAAGTATCTAGTCGTTAGTTTGTAATCCTCCAAAGATTGGATAAGGTGTCTCATGTTGTTAGTCTTTGTTTGCAGATAGCTTTAAGCTATGAATGTCAGGTTTTGCTTTCAATAATATCGCAGATAATCCTTGTGGGGCTAGATTTATCTAGTCTTTGAACTTGCTTAATGTGTGATATGAAATAATCTGTGGATGTTACTCGGAAAACGATCTACTTAAGAGCGTTCATCCAAAAAGTTGGCAACGCAAATAGCTGCCAAATATTTACCTGTTTCGATTAATTTGGCAATTTTACTGTATGGAAATAAGAAATATGGCTAACTAGTGAACTAGAATTTTAATAAAGAATTGCAATTATAACAGATATTGTAACCGTTTTAGATGTAAAAAAGGCATTTGGAAATTTTCCAAATACTTCTTTACATCTGAACCCACAACCTCGTCGAACCTAATCCGTGCGTCAAGTTCGTGAACGAGCGCCGTCGGTAGGGACTGGCTTATTTTAATTTAATTTAATTTTTGAATTTTTTGTTTTTATATTTTTTTATTACGGACGCTTTTGACCACAGATATAGTGTGCTTTTGACGTTCTGCATCGTTCTCACAAGTATAACTTCGACATGAATGATGTAACTAATATTTTGTATCCATATTTTGATTTAAAAGAGTGTCCGTGGAGTTTCTTGCCTGTTCTTCTCCATAAGTAGGTACCTACTACGCTTTGGAGTGGACAACAAACTTTATCTTTCTGACTGACCGACCCCTTGGCAATTCAAAAGTGCCTGTAATTGGTTTATTCGAAATAGATGCTTTGAGTTTGAGTTTCGTGCATGAGAGACGAGGCCTTATCATGACGTCATTTGAAAGCCTTACTTCTTAGTCATCATTAATATATTGTAATATGAATGTTGTCAGAATAAACATCAAACCTAAAGGTTACAAATAATACAAAGTCATTTACAAATCCAATACCTAGTAGCAAAGGTCTGCTCCAAGAATAACAAAAAAATATGAAGTCAAAAGGGAAAAAATGGGTCCTGTTACTCAATATGTAAGTACATACAAAGGTGTACATTTTCCTTTGTCTGTTTATTCGTTTAGTCTTTCTTTTCGTTTGACGGAGGCTCAGATAATGGGTCTTTAAAAGACCAAAAAGCGGATTAGGCATTACCGCTCCCGGGGTCGCGTTCCGTGCCTTATATACGGACAAATCGTTCTGTCTGTCTGTTAGTGTTTTTTTTGGTCTTATGTTTACGGCAATTTGGGAGGAGCTTATGGCTAAATAATAACAGCCGCATGGCCTCAGGATATGCTACGCTTGCCGGGGTTGGTCCGTGGATGGGTGATCTTTTTATACTGAGACTACCCCGTACCTTGGAAAGCACATTAAACTTGATCCCGGCTGTCATTCGTGGATCTTTGACAGTCGTTACGGGTCGTCAGAAGCCCGAAAGTCTGACAACCAGTCTTACCAAGGGGTGTCGTGTTACCCAGTTACTGGGTTGTGGAGGTTAGATAGGCAGTCGCTTAATTTACAATACTGGGAATCAGCTGCATTTAGTTAGACTGGAGCCGACCCCAACGTAGTTGGGAAAAGGCTAGGCAGGTTGTTATTTTTTTGTTTTCGGTTTGGGTAAATGTAGCTGTTTTATTTGCGCTGTAGGAGTATGTTCTCTTACTCAGTGTAGAATCAGAATATTTGGAAAATAACTACAACTTATTTATATGCAATGAAGTTGCTTTTTTGTATTACTCTCATTTGATTATTACATTATCAAACCCTGGTTTTGGAGAGTAGCTTTTAAGGCCACGGGCTGCATATGTAGGAGCTCCTGGAGTCAAGGCTGAGTGAAATGTTCACAATTAAATATCTAAAGTACTCTTAAATTACGGAAGAAGTTAAGTGGGTTACTTACAGTCAATCAAAATCAAAAGATTTTATTGCACATAAACCTACATGGGCAGTTATGAAACGTCAGAAGCTAGGTGCACGGTTCCAATTGGTCGTGTCCTATGGAGAAGAGCCGTCAAGAAACGCCATGGTTACTCTTTAAAAAATAATTGGCTTTTAAATGTTTTCTAATAACAGTATTAATAGAGGGATTAGGACAGTGTGTTACAAAAGACACATTTTGCTACACATTTTGGAAGCAGCAAAAAACTTAGTGAAAGCATAGATGTAAAATTCGTAGAGTCCAAAATCTTGTTATCACATTTGCTCTCATTTACAAAGATCACAAGCATCTCCGCCGCAAAAGACGAGACCATGACATTATGTTTTATGGGTTTTATTTGATATTATCCTTCTGAGCCGGAGGTCGGCTCACTAATGCTGCTTTTCATGTTGCTAACGAACCCCGCACGACTTTATAGACGGCCATGTACGAGTAATAAAAGGAAACTATTCTGCCTCGGTCCGGCTTGTTTGAGGATTTCAATCTTTTTGTTCGAAACTAATTTTCATGAGACTTTGTAAGTTTGATGTTGAATTTAAAACTGAAGCTTTTGTTGGAGCGATGAATAGGCTGTATAGGGAAGTACGTTTGAGTTGGACTTATCGCGTTGTTTGTGGCTTGTTTTGTAATAATGGTCCTTAGAGTTTTGCTGTTTATTCGGCTCTAAGGAAGAAGAATAATCTTTATTCTATAGTATTGAATGAGCAATATTTATATTTATATTTGCAATCACGTTCTCGAAAATGGCTCTAAAGATTTCGATGAAAGTAGCAATATAGGGGTTTTCGGTGGCGAAAAAAATCGTTCTAGCTAGGTCTCATATCTGGGAAAATTCGTTTTCTCTATTTTCACCCGAGCAGAGCTTGTTTGCCCAGGTACTTGATATAATATGAAATAGTTAATTGATTGAGGCGCGACTTTGCGGAAATCCATTATAAAATACAATAGACGACGTATGTTCAGTAACCTAATTCGCTTAACTGTTCTTAAAGAGTCATAAAGAACCCTTTAAGAAATCGACACGTGTTTCGCCTCTCAACGAGGCATTCTCAGGATGACGATTGACTTGTTGTGAACCCGGACACGACGTGTTGCCACGTTAAGCGCCGAACGCACCACTCAACCACCCCGGTCGGGCGGTGTGGCTCTGAATCCCAAATTAGGTAAAAACCTGTTTGTCAGGAGTCAGCGCCTCTTCCCATTTTCAATAAACTAATTATTATGCCAAGGAAATTCATTTTAGATTCACTCCCAAATGAACAAAAGAAAAGATAATAAAGTTTAAGGACGAAAGAATGCCGTATAAATAAACAGCTCTCATTTATTTCGTAAAAAATTATGACGTTAGGTGACCTGTATATTGTAGCAGAACTTTAATAATTCTGCACTTAATAAAGATATAAATAATGACCCTTATACACGAGATGATATACCTAATCCTTTGATATTTTAAGCCGAGCTTAAGATAAGATATACCTACTCGAAAAAATAGAAAACATATTTTATTACTGACAGTTGAAGTAGCCACAAATCTCTTTTGTATCATATTTTATATCAAAATAACTACTAAACATAATCTTTAGTTTGCGCTATCTGGGGTCTGCAATCCCACTTATCCCACGCACAGGTGGTGAAGCAGATGGAACAAGTAATAAGGTGAGATATCTTCGGATAAATCGCTGCGTCTGCAGCTGGTATTGTGCTTCTAGACTTCTCGTATTACTTAGAGTTATATTTGCTGTGATCTTCTGTAAAAATTTCATCTTGAATAACATAATATCAGTCTTGGCTTTCTATATTTAAAGAGACTCTCTATTCAAAAATACGGTGAAATTATCAAAGGGTGCTGCAAACTGAATCCTCAAAAGGCCAGCTCTTGAATAAAGTACTTATTCTGGGAATTTGCTTACTCCTAAACAAGTCATCGACACCACTTCAAGCTAGCTCAAGTTGCTCTTAAGAGTTCAAAGTTTTTTTTTATTTGACCCTGTAAAAAACGCAAAATAAAATAAGAAACAGCAAACATCAGCAGCTTTTTTAAATATCAGCATCGCATTTTAACTTCATTTGCTACCAAAGAAAGGGTGTTGGAATATTCCCAAGACCGCTTACTTAGACAAAAAGCGAGATTTTCTCACTTTTTCGCTGAAAATCGTAATAAGTTTTCGAATGCATAAATGGACCTCATTCGGGAGTGTTGTAACAATGGGAATTTCTCTTCCGACCGGGGATCCTTTATTTTTCTCGTCTCCCGGCTTTCATTTCACTTGCAAATGTTTCATTCTTTATGAATTTACCGCGACTCTTAGGGAGAAAAAGGTTTTCCGGAATCAAACTTGTACAAATATTTGAAGTTAAAACTTCTGAAACCGATTTTTTTTCTTGTCATCTCAATTTCTTATTGGGGACTTGTAATAACGTTTTAGAAGATGGCTTGTAATTCGGGGGATGTAATACCGGGTTCATAGACTGAATCCACTTATTCAGCTCAATTACGCAGCCCCGTTATTTCGTGTCACAGTCAGCTTTCGGGTTGAATGAGCTCACAATGTGAAACAGTTAACATATTTCATTATGATAAATCTGATTAGTATTTATATGGAGCGAATGAATTTTGCGTGTAAAGTGAAATACGAATAAATTTGTGGATGACACTTTTTGATCAGTTAATAACTGAGCAGAATGGAATGTATCGTAGCGTGAAACATGCTTTCGGACCCGAGGGAATTTATTGATTGTTTTTATTAAACTTTGACCCTTTGCTGATGACAGTATTAAATAAAATTTTTTTTTAGATCAAATATATTTTCAAGTGAAAGTGGTAACGAGTCGAATGGCTTGAAAACTCAAGACATAAGGACCAGCTTTAACGTCGACAAGTCTTTTCCGAAACTCAAAGCTCTCCCAAGTCTTAGGACAATCCTCGCGCACATGTGGGAGTTGCGCGAGGAGGCGAAACGCCGGGGCGTAACTCCGCTGCCGCGAGAAATCGCGGCACAGCGGACAGAGCTCCGGCGGGATCTCATGGCGGCATGGAGAGTGCGATTGTCGCAACCCAGCGCTGGGCACGCCACAATTGTGGCGATAAGTCCCCTCTTTGAGGAGTGGCTAGAGAGGCGCCACGGCGTCCTCACCTTCCGCCTGACGCAGGTCCTCACCGGACATGGTTGTTTCGGGAGGTTCCTGTTCAGGATAAAGTGGGAGGAAACGCCCGGGTGTCACCACTGTGTGGATCGCCCGGAGGACACGGTAGTGCATACGGTGGAGGTCTGCCCAGCTTGGGCGGAGCACCGCCGTGTCCTCACGGAGGCGATCGGCGGCGGCGATCTCTCCCGTCCGGCCCTGGTTCAGGCCATGGTCCGGAGCGAGAGTGCATGGGAGGCCGTCACCTCCTTCTGCGAAGCAGTAATGCTCGCGAAGGAGGAGGCGGAGCGCGCGAGGGAGAGGCAAAATGCGCCCCCTCGCGCCCCTAGTCGCCGCAGGAGACGCCCCGGGCGTCGGGAGTCGCGAGCCGACTTCCGGCCACCGTAGGCGCGGGCTTGCGGACGGTGAGCAATGGGTAGCTCGCCGTCCGATAGGGACCAGGCCCGGGTCGACGGCGCGTTGTGTTCCACGCGCGCCTCAAAGAGATGTCAGCACCAACTGACGGGGTCCGGAAGGGCCAATGCCTGCCGGGGTCGCGGGTTTGTCTGAAAGGGATATCGCGACCTCGGCACACAGGCAACGGAAGGAACACGGGTGGGTTTTAGTCAGTAAAAGTCTGACACGCCCTCCCGCTCCACCCAGAGCGGGAGAAGTTATTTGATAATTTCCCATCCTCAAAAAAAAAAAAAAAAAAAGTCTTAGGACAATCATCTTTTGATCTCTTTAAAGCATTATTGTGCTCAGCTAATATTTTAACTTTGTTAGCTTAGCTGTTAACTTTATCGTGCGTGCCGTGGTCTTCTATAAGTGAAGGAGTAAAGAAGAAAGAAAGAAAAGAAAAATATTTTATTTGGGACACTGAGAGTACATCTCCCTAATACCTGATGTTGCCCATTGTTTATGTTTCATGTATTGTGTATATCTTTTATTGGAGATCCTAAATAAATAAATACCCACTACCCTTAAAACGTTAAGCAAAACATCCACTTTAAAACATAGTGGATGTTTTGTTGAACGTTTAGACATAAACCATTGCACAATACATAATCAGCCTATAATGTTCCCACTACTGGGACACGGGTCTCCTCTCTGTGAGAGGGAGTGGGCCATAATCCACCACGGGGGTCCATCGAGGATCAATTATTTTGGTTCTAGGACATGTCGGTTTCCTCACCATGTTTTCCTTTACCGTTTTGAGAGCAGTCGTGATGAAATTAAATATACAAAGTAAGGCACCTGTATGGGTTCGAACTCACGCCGACAAGTCGTAGGTCGTCGCTGATACCATTGGGCCCCGACTGCTGTTACATAAATAAACACGCCCATCCCTAAAACGTTCAACAAAACATCCACTTTAAACCATTTCAGAATAAGACTAACTAAATCCCAGGACACAATTTCATAAAATTCATTGTACAATGATACCAGCGTCTTGTTGTACAGTAAGGTCGATCGGCATGATAGTGTAGACAACGCTTTAGGAAATTAGATTCGCGTGGCAGTCGGGGCACGTGGCCACCGATCTAGCTGGACGGTAGTTTCAGTGGCACTACTGGTGCTCAGGAGTTGGGAGAATTTGGAAAATGATTAGTGGAAGTGATTAGCGGGTGACATTTGACAAGTTTTTGTCGAATAACTGCCCTATTAGGTGAAATTCTAAGCAATCATCCATGATTTTACAAAGTCACTGGGAAGACGTGTCACGTACTGTACTTACAAATATATTTGACCATTTTATTTTTCTTCGTCATACATACGTGTCAATGGTTTAGCTACACTGTTCTATTCAGACATCAAATATGTAGATTTGTGGAGACCATTTTCCTATTTCCTATAATATGAATTTTAGGTTGTATTTTTTGTGCCTAGTCTTAACAAGCATAGTAAATCTTTAGATTAGTCACATACAGGACAGACGGCTGATAATGTTTGTAATATATTATGGAAATTGGTTGCGATTTAAACTACATCGCAGTTGACTGCGTTGTAGTTCAAATCGCAACCAATTTGAGAAACCTCAAAAGTAATACCACAAAATAAATCATGACGCATATTTCACCAACTCCAAAGTTTAACAGTAGCTAATACGTTACAAGTTGGCTATTTGCGCGAGCGAGGCGACCTGGAAACTTAAACAAGCTCTTTGTCCCGTCTTTGTCCAGTTCCAGCTGCTAACAGTTCACTTTACTAACAAATCACACGTACAATATGTGAACAAAAGAACACTATAACACTGTTTGCTCCCAATCAGTTCGAAAACGGAACTGTTCAGACATTATATGTTCCTGATTTATTGTTGGAACTAACGTTCTGTTGCTAGTGCCTAGGGAATGAGGTAACGAGTAGGTCAGGTTTTATTGGCAAGTTGTGGAAATAAATTGGTCCTTCTATACGCCAATTGTACGACTAAGTATGGAGCATTTTTGAGCTTCTGAATAGTTTGGTCTTGTGTTATCTTGGATGTTCAATTCGATTCTTAATTCAAAAACCAAAGTTTTATCATATTATAAGTACTGGTCCATTGGAGAAGTTATGATAGATGCAAAAGTGATCTGCTCTCTATCAAACAATTCATTGATGGACCGTTGATGCATGACGCAAACTTTAACTACAGTTAAAGTTACTGTCTGACCCTTCTGACTCTTTAGAGGTTACAGCTAAGTAATACCAGTAAATAATAAATACTCCAGTCTGTCCCACTGCCCTTGACACATTATTGCCCAAACACTTTAACCCTAATCCTTGGACTAACGCTCAAAGGACCGTTCTGGCACGTTGTCAGTCAGTCTGTGACTAACAAAGAGGGACGCTACTATAGATACATACTATTTGAGCAAAGAATGCCTATGAATAGATCAGAAGGGTCGAACCTTTCGATTGAATTCACAATTTAGATTGAGTTGCGGTCACCTTGGCAGCTGTCTGTCTAATTTAAGAATACCTTGTGATAATTAGCACCTGAAAATCATTTATTTGGAAATGAGTACATTACAGATGGTCGGGTTTTTTAACAGTTTCTAAAACAATTCGCTAAACCTAGCATGCAAAATTACATTAATTAAATAAAATAAGCTAATAGAATTGGAACATACTTCATAGTTATTATATTATAAAAATAAGCATTTGTTAAATTATAATAGTAAAATGTCAGTGTGAAAAGTTTAGGTACTCATTTACAGAATAAAATTATTTTTCTATAAGCCATTTGAATAACACTGTTTTAAAACGGTTGATTGGCAGTTGCCTATATGATTTTGGTAATTTATTATATATCCTTATAAAAATGGAAATCATGGAAATATACACTTATGATTTTCTTAAAATTAAATGTTTTATATTGGTATTTACAAAATAATAAGCTTGTGTCTATTGTCGCAGTAGATGAAAAATCTTTCATGTAATCCAGTCTTAGCCTAAAAAGATTATGCTGCTCCAGTAGGTAATGCTACGATATTACTGCTTAAATATGTACATTTTTCTATGAATATTAAAAGTATGCACACAAGAACCGACTAACTAATCTACGAAGTGTTGGCCTTAGAGACTCCGGACGAGACCAAAACTAGTCGGGAATTCTCGAATCAAGCTTTATTTTTTGTGAATGATTTCATCATCACTGTCTCAAAACGGTGAAGAAAAACATCGTGAGGAAACCGGCATGTCCTAGAACCAAAAATTCGAAGATATGTGACATCTACCAACCCGCACTGGGCCTTCATAGGCCCTGATAGACTACAACCCACTTTCTCTCGAAGAGAGAAGGCCTGTGTCCCAGCAGTGGGAACATTATAGACTGATCATGGTACGTAACTAAAGCTTGACATTTTTTACTTGTTTTGTTCCACTGCTGGACAAAGGCTAACTTGTGTCTCCATACTTCTTTTCCCGACCTCGAACGAGTGTGGATCAAGTTTCTATCTATAGATGATAAGCTTGTCCGGCCATCTTTGTCTGGGTCTGTCACTATCTCGAAGGTAGTTTTCCAGTTCCTCAGTAGACTAAGGCCCGACATTCACGATCCGCGTAAGTCGTGTTTGGACTGCCATTGAAATAATAGTGCTGTGACATTCTGATTACTCATTAGTGATTTCAGTTACTTTTGAGTAGCGTCCTGGACCATGATTTGTTCGATATGCGGAGAATAACCGTTACTAAAAACATATTCCCCACATGTACCTTACAACATAAAAGCAATAAATACCCTACTATCTGTGCAGGATCCACACCACTTTAAACAACTCTGTCACACTTCGAATAACCAAACACTTAGCTCAATAAATTTAACGGATAACATTTTCATATTCATAAAGCGTAACGAAATCTTTTATGAGTAAAGTTTAAAAATCTCACTCCGGCTAACTTCGCCTCTTGAGCTCCTTAACTTTACACGGCGGCGCCTAGACAGTTTTGCACACTATTAGTTTTATACTTTAAAACTTAATACATAACCCTTGTGTATTTTATGGTAGTAATGAGGATGAAAACAGGTGCAATTTTATGCGCAATTGTGCTGGAAAGTCTCTAAGGAGCTTAATTTTTTTATTGCAGTACTGAAAACTGTAATCTCTATCTGAAAACTTCTTTTGAAATTGATCTGTAATTTGAAGTTTGCATAAGAGTTCTTTGCAAGTTATTAATAAAATATTGTCTAGAACAGAATAACGTCACGATGATGATGACGTGTGACGTGTGTTATACGTCACACGTCATCATAAATATCGTCACGTTATAACACACGTCACACGTCATCATTTATATCGTCACGTGTCACACACATGTCACACGTCGACATATTTAACACTGTAAGTATTCTTCATCATCATCATTTCAATCCGGGATCATCCAATGCTGGGTATAGGCCTCCCCTTTTTCGGCCATTTTTCCCGGTTCTGTGCGTAAGTATCTTTAAGCTTTATGAATATCCATTTCTTGCCATAGAGCTAGGCAGTAGATCTCGATGCACAAATCAGATTGATTTGTACGTATATTTGCAACTAACTTCGGCCCGCGACTTTTTTCACGTGGAAGTCGATAAAATACAGCCTATGTTACTTGCTTTCTACAGGTGAAATAATTTTTTAAATTGGTTTAGTATTTTTTGAGTTTATCGAATGCAAACAAACACAAAAAAAAAAAAAAAAATACAATATTAGTTTAAATATAAGTTGTATTTGTTAGAGCTCATGGCTACAGCTGTGTTAAAATAAAGATGATCTCTGAATCGTTGCCGACAAATCGAATTGCACACACTCCAGCAATATCACCGATCCTAGGCCATTTCAAAGTACGCATTTGCCCAACTATTCGGGGTGGCAGGTATGGCTATATTCGTATTAGGCATAGATATTATTAGAGCAATAATATGGCATCGAGCCAAAGCAATTCACGTCGCATTGGTACCATTTAGAGCTCCATTTATTTCGTAAGGCAATTGTGAGCTATACATAAATTATTGGTGCTTATTGCCAAGTGCTCCTAGTTTAGAATAGGCAACTTTGAACTATTCTTTTGGAGCCGTAAGAGGCTATATGCAAGAATATGTTGGACATTTTTGTAAAAATATAAAAGAGTAGCGCAGTCTCTTTTTTAATTTGCTTATTTATTTATTTGCTTTCATTAAAACGGTTAAAAATTAATTACAATACCCACACATAAAAGAGAAAATTAAGTATACATGTAGTTAAAGTTTAAGCTTAGAAAAAGTCAACAACACTCATGAATTCCTCTCACAGTACATTTAACATGCCAATAAAATCTTCGTCCATTCATCCACAAACAGATTGTTTGTTAGATTAGAATCCAAGAGATTTTAAAGTGCAGCCAAAGAGCGAGGTACTGGGGACTTAGCACGCGCAATGGTGCGACACGGAGGCACAGCAAACAGCCTTTTTTTTTTTTTTGAGGTTGGGAAATTATCAAATAACTTCCATCCCGCTCTGGGCGGAGGGCGTGTCAGCTCTTACTGACTAAAACCCACCCGTGTTCCTTCAGTTGCCTGTACATTGCCAGGGGCCACGGTATCCCTTTCGGACTTTCCCGCGATCCCGGACAGCAAACAGCCTGCGCTTTCTGCTACCGCAGTAACTGTCTGGTACGAAGAAGCGAGCCAGCACAGCGTGCAGATCAGGCGCGTCAATAGCGTATAAGTTAGAAGCCTTAAAGTTAGCAGTAATTTATTTTACACTCTGTGATTATTTGAACTTACACACTGACTTATTAGTTAAAATGTTCGGAATATCGTATAATTTTTCAATGTTAGTAAATATGTGAACACCATGTATCTATCACATACTTAATTTATCTGTCATTGCTTGATTTTTAATTCTTTTTAGCTATTATTTTATAGTAATCTTATTCCAGGTGCATCACATATAATTCTATAATTAATGTAGTTATACAAAATACATGGTTTTTGGCTGCTTTTTACATGTTTTTTTGGCTGATGTTAATCAACGAACGTTTATGGTATAGTGTTCTGAAGAAGACCATATTTGTACCCAACCAACAATTTTTAGCTAACTACAGCAAAGAGGAGTCATTGCTGTAGTTAGCTAAAAAGTGTTGGTTAATTTTGTCAAATAGGGATGATGACAAAAAACATTTTTTAGTCCGTCTTCGAGATTATAAAAAAATATTGGACACGTATTTTATCTTTTTTTACGTAATCTAAAGATTACGGCGATACAATGAGGTAAAATGTGCCATGACGTCACGAGTATGTAGATTTTATAGATACTAGTGACGTAGCGACCTCCACTCCCTAACTTAAAATGCTTCTAAAAGGAGCATTCTTTTGATAAAGCAAAAATACGTGTCTAATATTTTTTTATTATCTGACTGACGGACTAATTAGACTTTTTTTTTTTTACCCACTCATCTTCCCTATTATCAACTCAGACCTATTTAAAATAATCATTACGAGTACCATAATATAAGATCACGCCTGTAATACTCGAAGGGTTAGGCAGATGTGTACCTACATTCCGAGTATTTCGACAAATTCCTATAAATGAATCAGAATCAAAAAAATAATCTAAGCCAACTACAACCTATTCAATACAACCGACAGGGGTCAGGCGATTATCTAACAACTTGATAACTTTACAAGTTTTTTGATGTGAATCATCTTCATATTTAGGGCGCCCCGTGAAGGCAAACAGCATGACGCTCTCTTATTTATTTATCTATATAATTACTTTATTGTATATCACAAAAACACATAACAAAAAATAAATCGAACACAAAAAAATATACAATGCCTATCGCGCTTTCTGCGATCTCGTCCAGGCAACCTTGGAATGGACAGTGAAGCTCTCTTATGCCGTCACGGGAAAAAAAACGATGTTTCACAATACATCTGTCGGGCGTCCCGTGACGGCCACATTTTTTCATAGTTTTAGTGCTGTAAAACAGCTAGTCTATTCTGTAAAAATCTCACCGTGAAAACTTAGGTGAAGTGAGCTGTCATTCCACGTAATGCTAGAGATTGACACTATTGACAGGTCGCTTCAAGCTCACTTCACCTTAGTTTACACGGTGACATTTTTGAATAGCTCGGCTGAACCTGTCGTGAAAATGAGTAAATTTTGTCGATATTTGCAGTTTTAGGAATTTGTAATTAGCCTGTACATATAGCTAAGCTATGTAGTACTTACTAATTCCATAGGTCCAGCTCAAATAAACAAACGAATTCCCATGTGACGGTAGGTATGGCATAAACGAAAATTGTCAATGGATTTTCAACTCATGATTGCACTATACTCTGTACGATAATCCATCATTGAGATAGCGAACTAAAAGTGATTTATTACTCAGCGTCGTTCGCCGTTTTAAATTTTAAACAGGCTAGTTCAGTTCCAACCTGCTGGTTTGCTTGTCTTTCTACAGTTTTGTTAAGTTGCTGTTTTGATATTATACCTAGTTTGTGCAAGAGAGCAAGAAAAAGTGTTCATGGTAGGATAAAGTAAGATACTTTACAATGGCAGTAGGTTCTGTATGCTTGTGACGTTTAAGTTCTTATGAATAACCGTTAATATTGACTGCTAAATATGAGGAAACAATTGAAATACTACATTGTTGTATCAAGGCTTCATATCTAGTTAATATTTCCAGTATAAAATGATCATCTCGCATTGAATAGGATTTCCGTACAATGCGAGGTCAGCTTATACTGGAAAAGTATAGCTTGATGTGTAGCCGTGTGTACAGGACACAATAATGACATACCGCAGAAACGATAATAATTTATCGATTTGATAAGCTTTATTTTAATAATAATTTGTAAGCTGTCACAGGAGCCATCCATCATACAGTGACAGCCATCATACAGTGCCGCTGGTTACGTAATAATTACAGGTAAATAATATACAGCAGTCTTTTTGTTTCATGATTTCAAAATAAAGTTAATAATGAAACTATAATTGGTATTAAGTACTAATTAGTTAGCACTAACTGACAGAATATTCTCTAGTTTATGATTGAAATTGAACATACATACATCAGACATTCAAATCGGAACGTTGTCAATTAATTATTTAATTCAATTTGATTTTGATGTAGAGATGTTCGAATAGTAACAGCCATGCTAATCTGTAAACATCTCACCGTGAAAACTTGGGTGAAGTGAGCTGTCAATAGTGTCAATCCCTGTGGAGTGACAGCTCACTCCACGCTCACTTCACCTAAGTTTTCACGGTGAGATGGTTACAGAATAGCACTGCAGGTACCTAAATGACGATAATTATTGCAGGCACAAAAGCAATAAAAATGTTTGGACGAAATCTGATAGAATGATTTGTCATGATATCCAAATATTAATAAGATTTGTAGTGATTTTAATAGTAATAGTAATAGTCCATTTATTTGTGAGAACATAGTAACAGAGATGTTACATAGTTTTTAAGTACATAATATTCTGCCGTTTCCGGCATACAAATACATTGCAAGGGTTTTGGTTCATTTATTAGATCACACATTGAATAAATATTGAATTAAATAAATGAGGATAACATTCAAATGGCAGATTAGTCGGTAGATTAGTGAAATACTAAATATAAAATTTAAAGTATGTTGAAAGTAAAATATTTGCCTCAAATGATTTGTGTAGTCATGAAGTTTAAAAGTAGGAAGTGTGTAGATTGCCGCTAGCGGCACTATCCCTGTCGGATAAAGTGCCGCTATTTGCGGCACTTTATAGTAGTGGCGCTGCACGGTCTAAGCATTGCGGTGTCTTTGTCACTATCACTCGTTATTTTGTTAAAGAAAGAAAGAAAGAAAAAGTATTTATTGAGACTCGCACAGGAAATCACACATTATACATTTCATTTGTTTGATTGTTGAGGTTAGTTCGCTGTCGAAGTCGTATTTGTTTTTGATAATTATATCAAAATTTGATGACTTTATTGTTGAGGAGAGGCTAACGTTAATTTATTTCATCTATAGCCCGCTAAACTTAAGTGTCATAACCCCTTGGCTTATCAAATGAAAATGGCTGAAAGGTAGGTTAGAACTGTGACCACACAACGCACGAGCCGAGCGAGCGAAACGACAGGTGCCGCGGTAGCAGCACTTGTTATTTTGTTTGATTGTTGAAGTTAGTTCGCCACCCTTTGTATTGATTGATCGTATTTGTTTTAGATAATTATATCAAAAGTCACGACAATGACTGAATTTACGAAAAATAAAGTAGCAAATGAAAATGGCTGAAAGGTTAAGGTTAAGTTAGAGCTGTGACCACACAACGCCAGGTTCCGTTGAGGCACAAGATAATGTAATGTTTTGTGAATGTAATGTTTTACAGCGACCTAACCTCAACAATCAAACAAAATAACAAGTGACAGTGACTCAGTGACAGTGACTCAGTGACAGTGACTCAGTGACAGTGACTCAGTGACAGTGACTCAGTGACAGTGACTCAGTGACAGTGACTCAGTGACAGTGACTCAGTGACAGTGACTCAGTGACAGTGACTCAGTGACAGTGACTCAGTGACAGTGACTCAGTGACAGTGACTCAGTGACAGTGACTCAGTGACAGTGACTCAGTGAAAGTGACTCAGTGACAGTGACTCAGTGACAGTGACTCAGTGACAGTGACTCAGTGACAGTGACTCAGTGACAGTGACTCAGTGACAGTGACTCAGTGACAGTGACAATGACAATGCAATGCTTACGGCACTTTAGCCGGGCCGAGGCAGCCCCCTATTATGCTGCTAGCGGCACTCCATACATTGTCTTAAAAATATCTCATTTGACAGTTACAGTAAAAGTACTGGTTTTTTAACGGAACAGAATGGAAAAAAGATCGTTGGAGCGTCACCTAGTTCTAAAGTAGTTCTCTTCGAGCCTCAGAGCCTAAAGGTTGTCTCCAAGAAGTCTAAAGTCTATACAGATATATTGAGTACCTAATTAAATAGTTTGTTAAATATTGCTTTAAATCAAATTTGTATGTGTGCAAGAATATATTATAGAAATATTAGTAATAATCTTCTTTTTTTTGGTAGGTTACTACCAAATAATACTTTGATTATGCAAAAACAACTCCGCCTTCCCTGAAGTGACGACTGACCGATAATTCGACGGTCTGTTATTGGTTTATTTGAAATAAATGCTTTGAGTTTGAGTTAAAAGTCTTAAATATACGGAACCCTTCCTGCGCGAGTTCGACTTGCACTTGGCCGATTTTTATATCATGTAATAATTATTTATTTATTCATTTATACATTTTACACACAAAACACTTAGGTAATAAAGAAAAATGCAAAAGATAGAAGAACACAAAGGTACTGCTTATTTTATTACAGATTTCTTCCAGCAGACTTGCGACAGGTGAGTTGCATTAGAAACGTTAAACACAGTGTGTAAAAAGACAATGAAAGAAAAGACAATAAAAGAAAACTGAAATTAGAGAAGATTTTTTTTCCCTGTGTAAAACGGCTCAATATTCTTCAAGATTTCAGACCAAATTAAAAACTAAGACAGAGCGCTGCGAACAATACAGTGAAGCATGCCAAAACTACACATCCGCTCTGTGCATACACGCTTACACGCACACATGTAAACACAACACAACACTACAATCAAACTACACCTCACTAAGTGCACACATATTTACGAAACCGGCTTCACGTCACTGTTGACAGCGCAGTCTTATATATTTATATAGACTTTATTGTACACCAGATTATACATTACATAAAGAATAAGTAATGCACTATAAAATACACAAAGTAGTCGTAGACAACACACAAGTACAAACAAGACAAGTAGTAAGTAGTCTTCGTTTTTAATTTGGTCTGAGTTCAAGATATATTCTTCCAAAAAGTGAGTTAACGATGTTATTGTACAAGCCATTATTACACACGTCGGCTTTGGTTAAACATTTTGTCAAACAATTACCAAAGAATATTCATCATTTATATTTTCAGGGATTACCGTGAATCATTGAAGCCGTTACTTTTTATATTTATCGGTCGATGTCAGCAGGTGTGCTTCTCTTGTGTCCATGTTTCCGTATTTTATTACTTACTAGCTGCCCGCTCCGGCGTCGCACGGGTAGCACTAAGTACTTATCTACGGCTACCTACCCTACCTAGGTAACCTACCTATCTAACCTACCTAGGTACCCTACCTACCTACCCTACCTATCTACCCTACCCTACCTACCTACCTTCCTTCCTACTTACCTACCTACCTACCTACCCTACCTACATACCCTACCTACATACCTACCCTACCTGCATTCCTACCTACCTACCTATCTATCTACTTACCTACCTACATACCTACCCTACCTACATACCTACCTACTTACATACCTGTAGGTAGGGTAGGTTCACAGGTCACAGGACAAGGTTATAGGTAGGTGTAGGTTGTAGGTTTCAACCTACCAACAAAAAAAGAATTATCCAATTCGGTGCAGCCGTTCGCAAGTTATGGTGTGACCAAGCCTTATTTTACATGGAGCGACTGCCTATCTGACCTCCACAACCCAGTTACTGGTTAATACGATACCACAAGGTCTTTCTTTCTTTTTCGTGTGGTTAGTGACTAACCTGGTGTCAGAGTTTTAAAGACGCCCAAGGGCCTCTGACATGGCTTCGCATGCCGGTTTCCTCAGGATGTTTTCCTTCACCATTTTTTAAGCAAGTGATAATTATACAACACGCACAAGAATCTGAAAATTCAGAGGTGCGTGCCTTGGGTTCGAACTCGAGACCTATGACTTGGCAGTCTGACGGTCACACCACTAGGCTATCACTGCTACCCCTAGGTAAAACAGGTTGTCAGATTTTCGGGCTTGACCCGTAACGACTGTCAAAGATCTACAAATGACAGCCGGGACCAAAACGGTTTGACATGCTTTCTGAGGCACGGAGAGGTCTTCATATGTAATGGATGATCACCCATCCACGGACTGACTTCGGCAAGCGTAGCTTATCCTTCAATCGACCCGTGCGGCTGTTACCCCTTTTATCGGGTTTAATGTAAAGTATTAGATATTTTGTTATGTTTAACTTAGGTTCTGAAAGGGCAGGTGCAAAACTTCTATAGCAAACAATTTTTAATAAACAATGTTTTTGACGTGTTTATTCATAAGTATTCAGTATCCATTTACGAGCTCTTACCTATTAAAATAAGCTTTTATAATACTTCAACAAGAACTTAATACCATGGAAATTGGAAAACAACTTGGAGAGGCATTAATATTGTTCTCCTAAATAGTAAGACTTGGACTAGACCGACCTTGTTTTCTGAATAAAGGGATCTAAGCCCAACTTAATTATGATACTTGAATAAATACTCTGTAGAACTTATCTTTTTGAGTTGGTTAGTGTTTTGTTTTTTGAGACGAATTTCTGAAATGAATAATAGGGTTGTTGTCTGGGGACGAAAAAAACTACTTAGTCCGTATGAAAGATAATAAAAAACAAAAAAAATCAAATTCGTATATGTAATTGCACTAATGATACAAGAAAATTCATAGTGTTAGAATTTAAGCATTCTCAAACGTAGCCAATATTTAACTGCGTTTGGACACTGTTTCAACCAACACAAAACAAAACCAATATACAATACTGCCAGCACCCTGGTGACATTCGGAATGAACCCATCCATTTATATCTTTCAAACTTTTCCAGAACAAATAGTCCCACAAGGAACGCACCATTGGGACGGCTATATGCAATAATTCAGTGTAAATTGCTCGTCGGCGAATTGTACATTACTGTGCGACGTACACTGACGGCCGTTGTTCGCTCAGCTATTGTTTGACTCCGCACGGTTCGAATGACCGACGAATTGCACATTTTCGGCTATCCCTTTGTGACATCGATGATACATAAAATAATTTTCGATTAAGTTTGTTTTTGTTGTACAAAAGAGTTTTCGGTGTGAGGAGCTAAATAAGGTGCAAAAGGGGTCTGAAAATAATTAGAAGGATAATGTTTGGTGAATGGATAGTAGCTATAAGTGTTACTACAACTACTTCTCTAAGGTTGGAATGTGTTTTGATGTCTCAGTGAAAAGATTATTTAGTCAGCAAGGTTAGCATAAGCGTAATTAGTCTACAATGTTCCCACTGTTGGGAGATAGGTCTCCTTTTAGTGAGAGGGAGTGGGCCGTAATCCACCACGCGGGCCCAGAGCAGGTTGGAAGATGTCATGTCTTAGAATTTTTGGTTCTAGGACATGGCGGTTTCCTCACGATGTTTTTCTTCGCCTTTTTGAGAGCAGTGGTGATGTTATAATTTACACAAAGTAAAGCACCTGCTTGGGTTCGAACCTACGACCTTACAACTCGTAAGTCGCGGCCGTTACCACTGGGAGCCACCAATGCTCGGCGAGGTTGCTAGCGGTTAATATAACCATCTTTTAATGCCCCTCGAGTGCACCTTACGTGCGCTACTAGCAGTGCATCTGCAATAAGATGCATCTCAATTAAGTATCTATTCTATATGTATACAATCAATCTACCTAGCCTTTTCCCAACTATGTAGGGTTCGGCTTCCAGTCTAACCGGATGCAGCTGAATACCATACATGAAAAGACTGCCTATCAGACCTCAGTCCAAACCCAGTTTGACCACCTGATGTACCTGACGGATTGACCCATGCGCTGTTATTAGTTAGCCACGAACTCCTCCATCCTATTCTATTTTATATTTATATATTATTTTAAATTAAAGTCGCTTTTTGTGTCTATCTGTGTGATCGCGCTTCCTAACTACAAATATTAAACTATAAAAAAATATATAATAAAGAAATCTCGATATTTTGAAAAGTCGTACACATAATGTGAAGTAGGGGCGAGTCGCTATTCTACACTTCTAAATTAATATTATATTATTTGTTTGTTATGCTTTCACGCTAAAACGGCTGAACGGATTTAGATGAAATTTGGCACATGGGTAGACCGTAACCTGGGTTAGGACATACAATAATTTTTGTCCCGATATTACTACGAGGTCGAGACTTATGCGGGTAAAACCGCGGGAGTCCTCTTTGATGTTTTATAACAACATTATTATACCTACTTTATTCCTCAAATGTTTTATTCAAAACTTATACATTTGTACATTGCGGTTTGTGCAATATGACAACCTCTTAGGGCTCGTTCACAGGAGACGATTCGTGTTTTTTGACAAATCGTCTTTTTTCACGATTTAATTTTTTTGCGGCGTCAATGCTTTTTAAATTCCCGTACTCACACGCATCACGAATCGTGAAAAATTACGGACAAGTATCACGTATCGTCTTTCAAAAATCACGTTCGTCAAAAAACATGAATCGTGATTTTTTTGTGACGGATCCGCTGAAGCGCTCGTCCAAGACTGAACTCTGTATCACGTATCAAGTGTGAAAATCTATTCGGATATTTTCACTAATCGCGAAAAAGCTCATTCCCGTATGCAACGTGAATGTGCATCCGTCACGACGTATTGTTTTTTTGACGAATTATTTAGTTCATGTTTACAAACTCAGTACAATAGCCTAGGTTTTACAGCAAGACCATAGCTGCATCGTCTTCACATATAATTAAGTAACTTATGTACCTACATATACAAAGTATTGTAAAACTTTTTAAAAGAGTAACGGTGGAGTTTCTTGCCCATTCTTCTCCATACGAAAACTATAACTATGGTTTGGAAGGGGCGACTAGAATCAATTCAATTTTTTGTAAATTTTGACGTTCAAAAGTGCCTTCCCTAGTAAGGCACTTTTGAACGTCAACCTAACCTATTTGAAATAAATGATTTGACTTTTTTTTTGACCTAGGTACCTGTGAGCTAAAGACGTTATAAATCGTATAATCCATTTATGAGCGTTCGTGTTTATCAGTAGAGTTACTACTACGTTCACTAGGCGAGTATTCTGAATTGCAAATCCAATTAGATTTTCATGCTGGTTTCAGAGTTGATGAGCAATTTTAAATGTGTTAGGTCGTTAGGTTCGTGTAGGTATAGTGGGTAAATGCTGTGAATAATATGATGTGACAGATTACTCAATTGGTTTCTAATTCTAGACAATGCTAGACGGTATTGAAGCCTTTGATATCCATCAGCAGATGTGTGTTTTTTAACAAATCATGGTAGAGTATTGAAATAGATTGTGTGAGGTATGAAATGAAAGAGAAGGGAGTCAATGATAGCGTGACTATTGACAGGGAGAATGGAAAAAGAAAACGTGCTGCATCGACCCCAAGTAACATGGTTAAGGGCAGAGTATTGAAATACTCCTAAGAATGAATAAAATAAAATTCCTAGGTATTTAAAGAACATTATTTTGGAATGTATTTTTCTTAGTGTACCAAATAAAAATCTTAAATTCACTGATTGACAGACAACGCACAGCCTAAACTGCTGGCTAGAATCATGATTTTTTTTACAAGAGTTCCGTATATAATGGGTAAAAAAGCCAGCAAAAAGAAAAACAAAATTCGCCACTTTTTTTTTATTGTGGAATTTTACCGGGTTGTTACATGGGGCGCGGGCGGCCGCCGTTTAGCAGGTGTCATAACTTATGACCCGTTGAAAATTTGCTCATTTTTAATGGATTTGGGGTAATTTTGGTACTAAAAATGTGAATTTTAAACAACATTTTTTTGTGTAAAAATAAAAAAATAAACTTTTTGGTAATATTATTGCAGTACCTATGTGCCCCCCGGGTCGACGGCGCGTTGTGTTCTACGCGCGTCTTTAAGAGATGTCAGCACCAACTGACGGGATCCGTAAGGGCCAATGCCTGCCGGGGTTGCGAGTTTGACCGAAAGGGATATCGCGACCCCGGCACACAGGCAACGGAAGGAACACGGGTGGGTTTTAGTCAGTAAAAGTCTAACACACCCTCCCGCTCCGCTCAGAGCGGGAGAAATTATTAGAAAGTTTCACAACCTCAAAAAAACAAAAAGTACCTATGTGCCCCTATAGGATGAGATGGGATTTTTTTTACATGTTGTACAGTGCAAGCGAGTTAAAGAATGAATTTGAGCCGAGGTAGTATGGTCATAACTTATGACCCGTTGAAAATTTGCTCATTTTAAATGGATTTGGGGTAATTTTGGTACTAAAAATGTGAATTTTAAATGGCAAGAACTTTTTTGTTTTCAATAATAATAATATTTTTATTACTTTTTGGTAATGTTATCGCAGTACCTATGTGCCCTTGTCAGATCGGACGGGTTTTTTTTAACATATTGTTTAACGAAGGTGATCACTAAGAAAGGATTTTTGAAAACTCACCCCCTAAAGGATTTCAATAGCGAAACCCATCGGGCACATGGTCTATAACTTCCGAAGCAGCAGTATTTTCATTGCACCGGAACCACAAACAAAATTGAATCGCAAACTAAACAAAGACAACAGAAAACTTTTGTTTCTTTTATTGCGGTCGACTATTGTATTGAGACGTGAACTGTCCTTTGACTCCGCACCAAGAATTTAACCTCGTAAACCTGGTGTCAGTACACTCCAAATTCTTCACCTGATTTACCTAAACCGTTTACGACGTGTCCGTGGAAGCACCCCGGAACGGCGCATAAAAGACTGTAATAAATTCAATTGAACGAGTGTCACCCGCAGAAATAACTCGCCGTCCGGCCCCGCCCGTTTCCCCCCGATTCCCTTGCAACAGATTTCTTTAAAGAAGATTGCTAAAGGAACTTTAAAACGGTGGTAGTCGTTTGTATAAAACTTTACTTTCGCGTTATTTCTCGTTTCCTTGCGGGCGGTAAATCTAGCTGCGATGTGTTGCTGACAGGCTATCTGTTCGCTAAGATTTATTTTTAATAACTGACTGGATAGTTAGTTGTTTTTGTTTTCGTTTACAACGGTGACAACTCTAAGTAGTTGGTGCGGAGAGTTTTTTCCGCTCTCTATTTGCCCCTGTCAGAAGACAAACAGACCTCAGACCAAATAAAAAACCAAGACACCTATATGCTGCACCGGTTGACGTCATCACGTCAACGCCGGCTGTCGCTGAAAACCAGCGTTGGGGCTCTGTCTCTGTTGTCGCATAGGGTCGCAGCATTATGCTGAGCGATGGCCGTTTTGCGTGGATGTGTCGCATAATTTCCCCCAAATTGTTTATTTTCGTATTTTATTCTTTCTTAGCGTCATGTGTACCGCAAATAAACGTATTTTCTTTCTTTTTTTTAAGATATAGCACTGCGAACAATACAGTGAAGCATGCCAAAATTACACCTCCGCTCTGAGAATACACGCTCACACGCACACATTGGCAACCATTTACAATCAAACTACACTTCACTAAGTGCACTCATGTTAACGAAACCGGCCTCACGTCACTGTTGACAGCGCTATGATTTGGTTTTTTATTTGGTCTGATTACGGAGTGGACTGTATGAAATAAGGCTTGGTATATTGCTGTTCTTATTTAAAATTACTTTCCCGGACCAACGAAACGAAGGAGGAATATCGGCCGTCGCGGTGGAGTTCGTGGTCAGCCGTTGATTTAACAGCGCCTGCTCATGCAGATCGCGTGCAAGGTGTAGCGTTTGATTCCCAACAAACTGGTACTACGAAACAAAAGGACAATTCACAAGCGCCTAATGACCCAGAAGCTCGTACCTAAAGCAACAGTGCATACAAGACTCACTCCAACAACGCGGGAAGATAATTGTTAGAATAGGCACTCCTCCATGTAAGCGCTCCAATTGTTCCTAACAACTATTTTAGATCTCTAAAATCCCTAAGAGACAAGCGCGCCTAGTAAAATTTGCATTTTCTAATGTATAATTTTGCTTCCGTGCTCTACGTATTTATTTTCGCGCTCAGTTTACTTAGAAGGGAGTGTTCAGACTTGCTTATGAAAGAAAGAAAAATTGGTTTATTTGTCACAGAAACACGTGCATACAAAAAGGCAAGAGTGATCAGAAAACAAAATAGATCTAAGTACATATGAAATCACGACCGTAGTGTATTAAAAGAGTAATTATCAGTTTTGAACCTAAAATACCGAAAAAAAACATAATAACTTAACATTACGCCTGTGTTCCCGGAAGTACTAGGCAGAGGTGTACCTATAGAACACCCACATTTCGCCAGTTAAGTCCCATGTAATAAGGGGCCTATTGCCATCAATCGGGCACAAACCCAGACTCCGGGTTGCTACTGAGAAATACCTGATGATAAATCCCAATACCACTTTGACCGACCCGAGAATCGAGCCCAGGACCTCATTCTCAGCAGTAGCGCTAAACCAACGACGCAGTCAAACCAAAACATAATATACCAATTTATTTCTACTTAAAATACTAGAATGCTAGGGTTGCTTATAGCTAACTTGATTTAAAAGAGTGTCCATGGAGTTTCTTAACCGTTCTTCTCCATAGAGATCTACATTTTGGAACTGGCAACTAGCTTCAACTTTCTGACGAACTGATCGACTCCTAGACAATTCAAAGGTGCATGGTAAATGGTTCAACTGAAATAAATGCTTTCAGTTTGCTTGATTTTCAGAAAAAATTACGCCAAGGCTGTTTCGCCGAAACTTTCCTCAAACTACAGGAAATAGGGTGGCCCAAAAGTGCGCGAAAACCAAGATTTCTACATAAATATCTTCTGGATCAATGCCAAACACGGGACTCCATAAAATAACTAATTAGGGCGACTAATTACCGGTTATGGCCGGTTCAGGCGCACGTGACGCCAATCGATCACCGGCAAATGTTGACGCCACCGCAACCTACCGTGTAGGTAGTGTAGGTAGCTAATGAAGTATTGCTTATATTGTTTATATAATACTAAAACTACTAGAAAACTCGAATCCACTGCAGCTAGCAGTGGATTCGAGTTTTCTAAAATAAAAAGAAGCCTTAGTTACTCCTTATAACACGAGCTATCTGATAGTGAAAGGCCCGTCAAAATCGGTTCAACCGTTTCGGAGATTAGCCGGAACAAACAGATTTTTTTTTTAAATTGTGTTTTTGTTGAAGCACCGTTTATACTTTCATATGCATTTAGTAAAAAGCTGTTATTTTGACATTACAAACAGACACTTAAATTTTATTTATTTGTTTGTATTTATTTGTAAGTATAGATGATTAGCTGATAATTTTTATAAGAATTCAGGAAAGAACAGCTATGTTTTCGGTGTTGGCTGAACATAAAAATTGAATAGTTAATCTAATGTTATGTTTTTGAAAATCAATCTACTTTATTAGGTAATAGGTATGTATTAAAAATCTTAAATAAAATCACTGTCAGAAAACCTAAGGGTTTGGGTCTAGAAGCATGACGTTTATGCAAAAATTCCATAATAAATAACAAAGGTGGGCACTACGGCAGGATTTTTGAAAATTCATCCCCTAATGCAAGTTTGTCTGGAAGTTTTTAATTTTTGCCGATGGGTAACCCATCGGGACCCCGGAGGACGGCTTGTAAAAATAGTAATTGTGAAATGATATTCCTGAGTCCATCGCCATTCGTATGAACAGTTAGCAAGCTTGGTAGTTTCTTGAAGATGATTTATAGGATTACTACTTTACTTCCTTGAAAAGTCCTAGTATGACTCGAGTGGAAAGCCTTGGGAAAACAACGACATGGCAACAAACACTAAACAGAAACAGACAGTCCAACAACAACGTCCAGAGCTAAAACAAACAAAAGCACGTGTTTCCATAGATTGTAATAACAGTAATAACCAAAAGATAAACCTAATACTAAACGTTAAGCTAAGTTTGTGCAGGAGAGCAAGTTTGTTTGATTCGTGGTTAAGGTCTTCCGGTGCGCCCACGGGTAATTCGAGGAAGTAGTGTTAGCTTGATGTCTGTAGACGAGATAGTTGATCCAATTTGGATGTTGGTTGAGTGTTACAATGTTTGGCTGAATGTTGGATGGTTAATGTTTGTAGGTTGGTGGTTGGGTTTCCAATTTTCCGAGAAATTGCGATAAGTTAATATGTTCCTTTAAGTAGTGTTTTGAATAATTCCTGTAGTGTCTACCAAGATAATTCAATCTATGTTTTAACCAACTCGGTTTGATTTATAACTTCATAAGAAATAAATAATATAACGATTGTTTATGTCAAACGCAAAGTAAATAAATATGGGCCTAAAAAAATTGTTTTAGCAAGTATTTTAGCGGCCACTACACACAAAATGAATTTATTGTCAGGCGCTTAATATAATGAATTAATGGAATTATCTATTCAATACACATTGAATAACGCAACGAGGATTGTATATAATTGATACGAATAATTAAGGACCAATAATAGTGAAAGCTTTTACTGTAATTGAAAATCAAACGGTATGATTTCATGTGCCATAATACACTTAATATGTGAGTAGTTAGAGGTTCATAAGGAATCAACGTCTGTCTCTCTGTCGGGGCATGTAATTCTATTTACATTAACACAGTTAGTAACTAGTTGTAATTTGTGGTGAGTAAAGCTTCGTATGGCTGTCATTGGGAGCACCGCAGTGCCATCAATCGTGAATTCGAAGTGACGTCATACCTCGCGTCCTATTTAACAGCGATCGTCGCGCGAATATACGATCGTTCGAACTTTTTGTTCGGTGAACCTGAACGCGTGGTCGTGCCGACAGAGGGCGCTTTCCGGTTTTCCAAACAAAAAGTGACATATGCACGCGATCGATTGCGTATTCGTGCGGTGATCGCTTTTATAGAAGATATTTGATTAAATCAATACTTTAATGTATTTTTTTCACCAGAAAAAACCCTGAAACGGAGAGTAATTTGCAACAATAAACTTGGCAAAGACTATTCATTGATCGTTCGTTCGACAGTTCCAGTTAAATTAAAATAAACAGTAGGAAAGTAATATACCAATTTGTGCTTTTATATCCTTAAGTAATTTTAAGTGATCAACAATAAATAAACTAATGACATTCAGTGCTACGATGAGGCTTTAATATACACTGACGAGCAATGTAAAAAAGCTACTTGCTAATTGCCAAAAAATCTAAATATCTCCTAAACCACACTAGTTAGCTACATGAAGTAACAAAAATCTTGAAAACAGCGCATAAAAAGCACCTATAAAAATAGGTGCTTTTTATGCGCTATTAATACACTTGAGTGATGCTTTTTATTTCAAGAAGCTATCTTGCTTGGTTTCGGAAATATATCATGACAAGTTAGAGGCTTTTTTATATTGCTCGTCCTGAGCAATATTGTGCTATTATGGCTGCAGCCACCGTTTGAATAATTAGGTGGCTGTCACGCATTTGTCGTGAATCCGAAGTCATTTGTAATTGATAATGCACCATTAATTCAATACAATATTAATGCGCCAAGATCAGCTTTGAGCTATTACAGATGATATGATGGCAGCCATTTGTGTTTGGAATAACAGAGTTTTACTAAATCAATTAATGACCAAGAAAAATAAAAGTTATAAAAATTAAAATCCAACTACGACAAAAACACCATGTAAAAAGAAGACCACAATAAGACATCACAGACAGACAAATTGAAAATCCGGAGTCACACGTCGTGACTGAATTGTATAAATCACAAAGATTACGTGTGACTCCGGATTTTAAATTGTCCGTCTGTGATGTCTTGTTTATATCTTTTTAGTTGTCGTTTTTGTCGTAGTTGGGTGTTAGTTTTTATAACTTTTAATTTAATTTAAATTATTTTGGGGTTATAATATATAATATTTTTGAAATATGCCAATTAAGCCCTTTCATTTGATACCCTTTTTTTAGTCCATGACTTTAAGTCCTTTACGGGGCGTCGTTTTCTGTGAATATTTATTGTGGCGACGCGTAGCCTATAACCAGCGTACGAACAAGACGCTTCTAACGTTACCTCATTTGTCAAATTATGATAAGAAGTTTAGAAGTTATGAGGGAACAGATGAAAATACATACATATTTGTCGAAATCATAACCCTCCTTTTAGCTTCGCCGTAGTGGGGTAAACATAGGATAGATCCATAGATATAAGAAAGAGTATATTTCTATGGATAGATCTGTATTAAATTAATGCTTTACAACTAGGAAATTACGCCAGGCTTCTGGGAGATAATATCTTCTTGGGAAGCACTGAACGACAGTAAACGATATCGGTGGATGATAGATAACTCTTATTCACGTAAATTTTCGGCCCGGCAAGGTCACCACTACATCGGTTCACACAAAAATGCACAAAACACAATTACCTAATAGCACCCCGAATGTAGATACACCAGGGATTATGCGGGAATTCTCCGCACGCCATGGGATTGCACAATTCCGCGGGATTAATATTCCCGGAGCGCTCAACTATCATAATTCCGAAACAGGAATATCAAGAGGCCGCACCAGAAATCTTGAGGTTGCGGCTTGCTGCATTTACATACTTGCTCCACTGCACTGCGATTGTTCACTGTGATGCGAGCTTAATTAATTAACCATCAGATAACTGAATAACTGTTTTGTTATCCAACGCTATTTAGAGGAGACTCGGAATGACTGTTTGTGTTTAAGATTGTTTGTTTGCCTTTTCAGTTGTTTTGTGGTGTTTGAAGAAATTGAGCGTAACGTGTTCCGGTGTGACTATTATTTATGAAGTAAAGTGTTTTCAAGAGATGATAGTGATTAGAAGAAACAGAAAGAAGGCCCTACTCCACAGCAGCACACGGCTAAGCTGCGCACGTGAACATGGGCGTACCCAGCTCAGCTGCCCCCCCCTTTTTTATGTTGGGAAATTATCAAATAACTTCTCCCGCTCTGGGCGGAGCGGGAGGGTGTGTCAGAATTTAACTGACTAAAACCCACCCGTGTTCCTTCCGTTGCCTGTGTGCCGGGGTCGCGATATCCCTTTCGGACAAACTCGCAACCCTGTCAGGCGTTGGCCCTTACGGACCCCGTCAGTTGGTGCTGAAATCTCTTTGAGGCGCGGGTGGAACACAACGCGCCGTCGACCCGGGCCTGGTCCTTATCGGACGGCGGGCTACCCATCGGTCACCGTCCGCAAGCCCGCGCCTACGGTGGCCAGAAATGGGATTGCGATTCCCGACGCCCGGGGCATCTCCTGTGGCGACTAGGGGCGCGAGGACGCGAATCTTGCCTCTCCCTCACGCGTTCCGCCTCCTCCTTCGCGAGCATTACTGCTTCGTAGAAGGAAGTGACGGCCTCCCATGCACTCTCGCTCCGAACCATGGCCTGAACCAGGGCCGGACGACGACGACGGATAGCTACTTAGGCATACAAAATCCAGGGGCAGCTGCCCCCCCCTAGATTTTGTCTGCGTAAGTAGCTGTTGTCGATAAAAGTTATATTAGAGTCACATTAAGACTTACTTTACAATTACAATATATTATGCGGTTAATTTTAGAAAAAACCGTAGGTACTACGCGGTCGGTCATGTTGTATCATGCGAAATACGCGTGTTTCCCCTACACTCCTCCTTCATCTAAAATACATACAATACTCATGTGACGAGTAGTGTGTAGGGTAAAACATGTGCTCGTGACCCGGTTAAAGAAATTTTTGAGTTGAGCTTTTGCTGGCCCAGGGGGGCCTCCCCCCCTGGGCCAAAAGCTGGGTACGCCCATGCACATGAAGATACTTAGCTTCGCTTTGGATGAAAATGTGGGCAGGATCGTTCACAGCGACCCATGGCTACGATACGCACGAATGGCTGATGGCCAAAAAATTAACCGCGCAGCTAACGTGTGTACACACATCCTAAATATACACGGGATACACGAAGCTAGCTTTTCAAAGCTAGGATAGCAAGCTAGAACCTCTGTAACTATCCTGGCTTGCTGTCCTGTTTACACGATGCTAATAAATTTTAAGCAAATAGCATTGCTTTGACTTAGTCCTTGGAGTAAAATGATCCGATTAGGTAGTATCGGCGCGGGCCACACTAGCTTGAGACGCTATCTTATTAGCTTTCTCATTAGCTTACTAGCCTAGAAATTAAGCTAGTTCTGTATTCACGAAGCCAGAGTTATTAGCTTGCTAACTTATTAACACTAGATTACTATCCTAGCTTCAAAAAGTAGCCTCGTGTATCCCGGGCATTATGCTGCAGGCTGCAGCTACACTACTTTTACCGCGCTAATCATTATTCAAGAGATACTTACACTGGTTTTATTTGGATCCACAGGTACACTAGGCAAATGATCCCACGTGCACATTCATATAAGAATAGAATAGAATGGAATGGAATAGAATATAATATACTAAAATAGAATTGAATAGAATAGAATAGAATAAAGTTTATTCGGACACAGTTGGCGACAGAAAAATAAAAAAATATTTTTTTTTTTTTTTTTTTTTATAATTAGTTTTTTTTTTACTGTGTGACTTACGGCTGCGCCTAAAAGGTTCATTACAGCATTAATGCATAGTGCTTGAAGACAAAAATATTCCTCATCTCAGATTACCATAAATTCCATAAAACAAAGGGATTGATGATCCCTCCTTTACATATTATGTGTCTTGTTAATTTTAATCCAAAATTATCATACTGTGTGATTAGAGAACGACAAAAAAGGTCCGAGGGTCATGATTCGGGTTTAATCAGAGGACAGCGGTGTGCCCGTGGGCCCTATTGACCCCTGGCCCTTAATGAAGGATCGTTTCCGAGGCCTCGAGCGTCTTTGTCACTGTATTGTGGGCTTTGAAGGGGGTCAGATGCAAGTTAGAAATGGTGGCATGTTTTACTTTTTTTTCTTTGTTTTTATGTCGTGTACCTGTAGGTACTTAATTAAAAAAGAAAAAACATAACTTCAGTCACAAATAAAGAATACTTCAAAGGGGGTTTTAATATAGTTTTATGTTTTAATCTTTTTTGGTTCGTGGCAGATTCAAATCTTAATCAAACCATCAGCTGAATACAACGAACAAGCACTAGATATTGGCTTGTGTCGTAGAAACCATTAGAAAAACGCTTGAAACACTTAATAAGGCTGTTATTTGACGACTCTATCTCTAATAGATAGATTTGTGCAAGATTTCCAAACGCTATGAGAAAGAAAGTCACAATAACTATCGTGCCTAGTACCCTGATGCACCATGCATAGTAATGGCCGATTCCTATAATTTACGGACCGTTAATGTTTAAAAATTAAGACTCTTTTATCTTTATCAATAATGAAGCAAAGACCTCATAGCTTTTCATATGGAAGTAGCTATCACAGGTAAAATCTATTTATATGCCCAGTTTGGCAATAATAACGTTACCATTGGTAAGCAAAACGATTCGTTTTTTTTTATAGGAACCGATCATAAGGCTGCGTATCCACCCGAAATGAGAGAGGATGCGTAGCGAGGAATGTCCGTAAAAGTAACCAATAACAACCAGTTGCTGATCCAGGATTGTCGCTTGGGAGGGGAGGGGGGCTTGAGGATGACGTCGCTGAGGGTAGGCTGAACACTAAAAAACACTAAAAACGACACTTGCAATATATATCACGTTGTTCAACGAAACATCTTATAGAAATTTTAAACTTGAAAATATACTTAATACTTACGAGTAATACTTATTTAAGTTAAGGATAAATCAACGACAATTGGTACCTTAGAAGTTAAAAAGTAAACGCTTTAATTATAATAATATCAAGGTTACTTTAAGGTATGTCACGGAAGAACTCAGATGCTTTAGGGGGGGGTCTTGAGCCCCATAGCCCCCCTGGATCCGCTACTGGTAGCAACGCTAGCTTAGCTCAAACTATGACAATGAAGCGATGTTCTTGGTTAGTTTCACACACGTCCCGCGCTACGCACCCTCGCTCATCTCTGGTGGAAATGCAGCCTTAATCGACTGTGAAAAACAGGCTAAGGTCGTTTACAGTCTATTAACTAACATGATAATAGAATGAAGTTTCTGCATGTCCTAACCCAACCACTGGACCATGCTCGCTTTGACACTAATGAGACCCTATAGTGAAACTCTGATTGCTACACGTTATTCTAGGAAACACCATTCATACCTAAGTATTTTATAGATTTTCTCTAAAATGTAAGAAAGTACCTATTTAGCTTATTTCTAGTAGTGTTTTTCTGTAGTGTACTTAAAGGGATAAAAAACTAGAATACACTTGTGTGTTAACGGACGCAAATCTTAGAAAAGAAAAGAACGAAAGAATAATGTGTATTTGGACACAGTTCGTGAAACCCAAAATACAAAATAAAAATAATATTTTAACAACAGTAGTGTGTGCGCTCACTGTGTGTACACAGTAGGCTGTGCCAAAAAGGTTCATTTCAGCATTAATGCCAGTGCTGTCTGACGCTGGTTTTCTAATGAACCTACCTTAAAAATGATATTAGACATAGGTGTGAACCTGCTGTGTAGTCAATGGTTTATTTTTGTACGTAAAAATTCAAAATATTTTATTTCACATAAACCTACAAGGGCACTTATGAAAAGTCAGAAGCTAGGTGCACGGTTCCAATTGGTCGTTTCCTATGGAGAAGAGCCGGCAATAAACTCCACGGTTACTCTTTTAAAAGTAAATGGTTTTTACATAAGTAGGGACAAGTGACGGCGAGTACAAAACAGTTCCAACATACCTAATACATAATTTGTATACTTCTAAATAAATAAACCATACTACCTGCCTTACTTGTACTTACTCATATCCTGGCAGTTAATATCTCTCTATCGCATAGTCGATCCCGCGAAGCCTAATGATAGAAACCATAGTCACTGAAGAACTGAACCAACCATAATTCATAAAACCCGTTGATTACAGTCCGCAAAAATACTCACCTGCTCAGTTTATAAATACTGTGGAAGAAATTAATGTTTTTTAATAACAATAAGTTTTCATTAAACAAGTTTTTATAAGCGATCTCAGAGCGGTTGAAGTTTTATAATTAGATTCCCATTATTATAATATTTTTATTGAAGAGACCAGAAAAACTAAGGCGGTCGCTACACCTACAATATTTTTACACCGCAATAAAACTGCTCGAATTTTTGAATGAATGAATGATTTTATTTATTTGTTAAACACAGGTACTTACATAGATTTGGTTTGTACAATCAGTGCCCAATCTTGAATGCTGACCCTAAACGTTTATAAACTTGCGCAATAGTAGTAAGCCACACAGATACTGTAGTAAGTGTAGGAGTTTTAGAGTGAATTTGTTTAGCTATATAGTAAATTGACTCAAGCGTAAATGCGGAAATCCATTATAAAATACCACACACCACACTGCGTTCTGCGCTTGACGTGGCAACACGTCTTGTCCGGGTTCGCAACAAATCATTCGTCATCCTGAGGATGCCTCGTTGAGAGGTGAAACACGTGTCGTTTCTTGCAGGGTTCTTTACGAATCTATAAGAACAGTTAAGCGGATTAGGTTACTAAATTTACGTCGTCTATATATATTTTTTTGTATTGTTATGGCTATCCGTTAAAGTTTTACAACTATTATTAGTTAATATGATACTCCAAACTGAAAACTATAATAATTATGTAAATTTAAGGACGGCAATTATTCATGAACACTTCAAACCCAAGAAATAATGTAATCATTCCAACTGCTCACACTTTTCATCAACAAGAACTTCCAATATTATCTTCGGAGGAACTTTCCAATGACATTCTGACACTTGCGACTTTTCAATTAAAATTAAACTGTCATACAAATCATGTTTACATCGCGCTGTGCATAACAAAACGCTATATTTAAGCAACTTTGTTCAGCACCAAAAGTTTGTTTAATTAAATCTTTAGCGTTTTCAAAACATCTGGTCCTGGGAGGCGGAGGGGCGCACAAATTTTCCTTTCGCGGTCTTATTGGGCAGGACCAAAATTAGGGTTAATTTGTGAAATCTTAATGACAAATTCGTTTGCAGTGTTGACTTTGGAATTGATACAGCTAAATTGAGTTCGGATTTTCTAAACTGAGATCTGTAATCAACTGTGGTCGGGGGCCAGTGATTGCCCCAATTAACAATTTTAGAGACCGCTACGAGAAAGTTGTTGCTTGGCGGATTATTGGTGCTTTATAAGGGAGGTGGATTACTGAAGCGGTGGCTTTTGTCAGCCACCTTAATCAGTTTACTTCTTATAGAAATTTCTCGGGGTTTCCTTGACGACAAAACATTTCTAATTTTAGGCCAGTTGATTAACAGACTCATATGTTACGACGATGCATTGACGAAATGAATTCAATTAAACCAATCTATTGTCTTAACTAACTGTAAGTTCCTTTGCTAAAGTAGTCTTCAAAAATAGATCATTTTCTAATCGGAATGTTCATAAAAGGGTAGATTATGAACAGGTACGTTATCTAAAATCATAGTGGAACATGTAGCGTGTTTAGAAAAGATGTTATCAATTCACAAAATGTCAAAGTACTCCATACTGAGATTATGCGCCAACGTATGAGATTCTATTTGCATCCAAAAGGCAACCTTATGAATATTGAAATAAAGACTATTAGGAATGCAAATGGAAGTTAGTTTTAGATTCAAGTTTGCGAGCAAATATCGTGAGGCGTTACGGTCCTTTCCGAGTGTAATGGTTAGAAAGGCAAAGATATTTTTAGAATACAGAAGCGCAGTCGGGGGAGAACTAATATACCTTTAATGAAGAAGCCTCACAGAAGATTTAAAACCTTGCAAAATTCCTTTATTATTTCGAATCATGAAAAAAGAAAAGCTTTTTTCCATTTGGATTAGAAAGTGCAAAAAGAAGCGTTGAAGTTATTTATTTCAACTGCGAAGAATTACCATAGTAACCTATTTCAGATCTAATAAAACAATTTTTTGTTTCAATTGTTTTTGTACTTCATTACAATGTTTTTGCCGAAATAAATCCGCTAATCTGCGGGTGGATGAATACCTCCACGAACTCCTCCTTCTAGAAATAAGTTAACACAATTTGCACGAGCGAATTTCGTCCCACAACCCGTCTGCTCACTTGCTTTAGTATGGCCAGAGCTTTCACCTCCAGGAAATCATAAAGGGTTTTCCTAAAACAGGCCCAATTCCCTTCCCGTTTTCAACTAACCCCTCTACATCTACCTGATCTACACTAATGACTGAGTCAAAGAATTGCAGCGTTTGTGAACGTACGCTACTTGCACAAACATTTCGCTTATTGCGACTGTTAGTTGGCAGTACTGCACTGTGATCGCTTATGTCGCGATCAACCGTTTTGTGCCCTGTATCGCTGGAAGCATCATTGCTTGGTAAATGAGTTAGGACATTTTGAAGTCGGGCAATGAGAACATGATTGGTAGCAGTTTATATCTAGGTATACATACATACAAATAAATAATATAATAATACTTTTAATATAAATAAATAAAAATGAAGTGTCTGTTTGTAATGTTAAAATAACAGCTTTTTACTAAATGCATATTAATGTGAACGTATATACGATACTTATAACAAAAAACATATATTTTTTTTGTCTATTTGTCTATCTGTTTGTTCCGGCTAATCTCCGAAACGGTTGGACCAATTTTGATGGGAGTTTCACTGGCAGATAGCTGATGTTATAATGAGTAACTAAGGCTTAATTTTGGGATTAACATACTTTTATTTTAGAAAAAGAATTACGGTCCACGCGAGCGAAGCCGTGGGCAGATGCTAGTAATAACATAACAGCTAGGTGTGCGTCTGTTTATCTTTTTACTAAAATAAGCGTCATAATAAACGAATGAGTTCTTTAAGTCATAAGTCTCGTCCGAATCCAAGGCACGCACCTCTGACTTTTCGGAATCATGTGCGTATTGTATAATTATCACTTGCTTCAAAAACGGTGAAAGAAAACATCGTGAGGATACATGCCTGAGAGATATTTCTCGACGGCATGTGAAGCTAAGTCAGAGGCCCATGGGCAGCTTTAAAACTCTGACATCAGATTTGTCACTAACCACACGAAAAGAAGACGAAGTTCTTTCCCTTACAAATGATGTCATAATTACAATTTAAGAGACTCTCCTTCATTTGTGTAGCTTCCCCTTCTTGACTATATTTTGGTGCTTAAAAAAATATTGCATGTACAGGGTCAAATTTGTGGCGGCATCTACTACGCCACATGCGAACTACGCATAAAAAACCTGACGCCACACAAATTCTGCATCAAGCAAGCAGTTTACCACGCTATCAGCATATATGTATATAACTTTCCGAGATCAACGTCGGGCAGTTGCCCGCCAGACACGACACCCGTCTGGACGGTGGATCCTCCCTTTTCTATAGAGGATGAGTTAACTTCACACCCAGTTCCTTATGCCTCTAAATATGTACCAAATTTCAACTTAATCGGTCCATTAGAATCGGAGAAAATTGGTTGTGACAGACGGACAGACACGAGTGATCCTATAAGGGTGCCCTACCTCAAAAGGAAAAAACGGAACCCTAAAAAAGATTTAGTTTTCTTTTGGGGTCAACGACCGCTGGTAGTGTTGTTACTTGAAGTATGAGTTGAGAAAATCTGTTCTTTTATTTTATCATGTTAAAGTGTCGGTACGAATCACGTCTGTAAAATTTATAAAAAAAAAAATATTTTTCCAGTTTTTTTAAACTGCTATTTTCAAATAACTAAAATAACTGCGATTGATGACCCCACAAAAAAATCATATCAAATTATTATTGTTTTTTGTTTTACCATGATTAGTTATCGATACCATCACGTCGGCGGGGTTTCGCTAGCTAATTTAGATACCCTCTGGAATCCCAGAGATATGGACTAGTGGTGCCTATATCAAGGCCTGTGAGGAACAAAGCCTACACAATGACTAGCACGGCAACTCGAATTCACAAAATGGCTGATATATGCATTGCAAAATAGGTCCATGACAGGAACTTGTCTTCTTGTCTGTTTATACGTCCAAAAGGACCACGACAGTTGGACTAAGTTCGGTAGTTGAGATAAGAGACTTACCACAGATGTTATTATAAAACAAACCGTAATTAAAATAACTTTAAGATAAAAATTCGCAATAAACGTCTCCGCGACGTGGACGATTTCATTTCAATTTTAATAAAACCCGTCATTAGCGGGATTGTTTGCCATATAATAATGGGTTTTCAGTTAACTATTAACATTCCATCCATTCCATTTTGAACTCTACGTTCTACAGCAGAGATCTGAAATTTTAAATCATGTTATTAATTGTAAATTTTCACAATGAGAGTTAAATTCGTAACAGGCAGATTGCAAAATGGAAATTTTTGGCGTTCGCTCTCGCTGACGTGTTGGTGTGAATCTGCGACAATATTAATTTACGTATTAAATCTGTTTCAACATATCGGATGCTGATTTGTAAATAATATTGTCCCTAAACATTTGTGTCGATGATCTATCAATTTATCACGTGTAATATCAAATTAATTGCTATTGCTATTTGAAATATACATTGACTTATCGATATTACAGGTTTATTCGTCAGTTTATTTATCACGTATTCTGATTGTGCTGACTCTTGCATTTGTTGCCTTTCGAACAAGCGTATGTATGTTCTAAAAATACGAGAAAGAGGAAGACGTTCATGAAAAACACATTGATATTCACCTGGGACCAAACGCAGCGGTTCCGTCGCAGTTACCATACAAGATTTAAGAAGGGTGAATACGTTCTCACTCATACCTACATTATAAACAACGCAACACTTCTGGCCATTCTCACTCACCGCTTTTTCTGGCTCACCAATCGAGAATAAAAAAGTACACTGCCAGTTTAGTAAGACCATTGGAACTCGATACATCACACCTCTTCACCCTAAAGTTGTCGAAACACGGAATGTTAGGGGAGGTCAGGTTAAAATGGCCGCGAGTGTATAAGACGAGGAATTCGAAAAATTCAATTTCCTAACTGTGAATTTAGTAGAGAATGTAAGAAATAACCGGCTGTGTGTCGGAACGCTCCCAGGAGACATGGGGGGAATGTAAAACATAGAGAAAGGAGAGAAATTACACGTGCTCCTACCGGTATGTGCCTATCTTTATCTTCTTGGAGATACTTATATCGCGCGATCGCAGTTGATATTTTGATCCTACCATTTTATGTAAATACACTTACACTGTTTGTCCACCGCACCGTGAACGGGACGGGAAAGACTAACGATCGAGATTACGTGCCCATAGTAAATGTGATGTCGCTACTGCGGTGTCGTCATCTCATTCTCGTTGACGTCACGTTCACGGTGCGGTGGACAAACGGCCATAAACGAGTATGTATTATAGGCTTGTCGAACTTCCGAACATTATAAGCGCAGATTCAGATTTAAGTCAGTTGGGCCACATTAAAGAAAGCTCGATAAAAGTTAGCAGTTTTGGACCTACGAGTATCACCGAACCTAGACCCTACGATTTTAAACAAAACAATTTTCAATTACTATAGGTACCTATATATTAGAAAGTAGAAAGATTTTTTTTAATTCTGCACAAACAAAACGTACATTAAATACACACAGACAAAGTAGCCAAAAGCCTCGTATTCATTCAATAGAAGTTTAACAATTTCGTCCATTGCTTTATGTCCGGCGCTACATATAAGTCCGTTGCTAATGTTTCAGTGGAGCCAACATTACGGCAAAAGAACTATTTGATGAAACGCACTCTAATGTGAGACATTAGGAAATGACAACGAACAAACAAAACAAAATCAAAATGCCGATTGCATAGTTACTACTTTTGTCTTCTTCTTCTTTTTTATTATAATTATCTCATCTTTCTGCACAACGCCTTCGTATCGTAATCGTGTCGTGAGTCCTAAACGGACCTTTCAGAGTACGAAGCAGGGTGTCGCCTTCAATACAACGGAACCGATCAGATGTTCAAAAGATAAAAGGGGGGAAACGTTAAACCATTCTCATAGTCCTCAAAATAAAATGATATTCGATATTGAATTTATTGAATATTTATTAAATTACATTTGTTGTACCCCGTCGCACAGTATTGGCAGTAGCACCATCTGGTTATGAAGTGAGGTTGTTATTTGAATTGAAATAAATCTCAGAACACATTTTGTATGATACCAATATGTGGATGTCATGTTCAGAGAAAGAATACACGAGAACAACTAGGTACTAGATAGAACTACTGACGTCTTAAAAGCCTCAGTAGCTAGGCAATTATATATAAAAAAAAAAGCACTACTGACGGGGTACGCAGTGTGGGTAGGCCCTGCAGAAGTTTGACTGACAACGTTTCCCAACGCTGTCAGCACAACGTCATAAGCTGGAAGCAGGCCGTGTCTATGCAGGACCGGTTGTTATAGGGATGCTTCAGGGAGGCGAGCAGTAGATGTCTTTCGGTTGATATGATGAAGATGAGCTGCTGACTGCGATTCTTCAGATGGGTCAATTATCTCAGCCCATCGCAGTCCACTGCTGGATAGCCTCTCCCAGGCTGCGCCACAACACCCTGTCCTCCGCCTTCCGAATCCAGTTTGTCCCAGCCACCTTTTTAAGGTCGTCGATGCATCTAGCTGGGGGGCGTTCCACACTACGCTTGCCGCAGATGGGTATATATAATAAATATAAATATTGGTTGTTGCCGACAATTCTCTTGCCAATTTTGGTACTGTAGTTAATTATGAACAAGTTCCTCTAAAACCATTCTATATAATGAACGGTTCGAGTAACTACTACAGCATATTCCATGTATGTAAATGTCGACACGAGCCACATTTTTCTGGAGCAAACAAACCTTCGAACCTTTGATAAATTTACGTGTATGTGGCAAAGGAGTTTTACACAAAACCTGGTGTTTGCAAGACAAATTCTAATTGAATACGTGATGAGCGTGCAAATCGGCCTAGTAACATAAAGTACTGGAGTACCTGAGGAATGGTTTTAGGCTTTGAAGATCAATAGCTTCAAAGATATAAGTTGTAAGCCTCCACGGAATTTGATTTTGTGGGTCACGAATTACTTAGATTAGTATCCATGTGATTTAGTACTTTGAATAATAAATAATCGATTTCTCTTGTGTAGTACGATATTTGTTTTCAGACTGGTGTTTGGAGAGTTCCTCTCTCCTTCTGCCAGCTTAAGCTGTTATGGTGTGGCATAAAGATAAGCCCGTCAGTATGGTTTACAACGAAGCTGACCGAGAAAATCCTAGTGCAAGTTCTTTAGTAGCAACAAAAGAAAATGAAATATCTCTAACTCATGGGCATCAGAAGCCATAATTGAGATTAAAATTCAAATGGACAATCGTTTCGTTTAAAATAGGTTTTTATTTTAATTAATTAATTTATATTTTATATAGATTCTTTTCTATTTTGTGAATGTGAGAACGCTGTAGGCTTAGTGGACTGTAGATTTATTGACCATCTTCTATTTTGTTATGTACCTGGTACTTGTTGAAAGACCTACACTGTCCTCCCATACCTATTATTTGAAAATATTGTAAAGGCCAATTAATTTTAAAAGAGTAACCGTGGAGTTTCTCGCCGGCTCTCTCCATAGGAAACGACTAATTGGAATCGTTCACCTAGCTTCTGACGTTTCCCATATAGGTTTATGTGAAATAAAATATTTTGAATTATAATCATATCTATCAACAATATTTGTTCAAAATTGGCATGGCTCGCAATTTTTAACCGATTTCAGACTTCCTAGTTGGTCTAGAGGTTGCAAGCACTACTGCTGAACATGAGGTCTTGGGTTCGATTGGTCGGGAAGAGTGTTATTGGCTTTTTCCATTAGAAATTTCTCAATAGCAGCCCGGAGTCTGGATTTGTGCCCGGTTGATGGCAATAGGCTCGCCCTCTGTTAGGTACATTGGACTTAAACATAACTGGCGAAATATGGGTGTACAATTTGTGCACCTCTGCCTAATACTTCGTCGATTAGAGGCGTGATGTTATGATGTTCAAAAAAAGGTGGTGGTAAAGCATTAGGCGATTTTTGTTTTTCATTTATTTACCCCGATTTCTCCGAGATTACTGAACCGATTTAAGGCTCGTGCAGACCAGCGCGACGCGACGGCGCGATGCGACTCGAACAATACAATTTCTAAGAAAAGTTCACGAAATAACAATAACCGATGTCGCGTCGCTCTGTCGCGTCGCGCTAGTCTGTACAGAGCTTTAAGTAATTCATTTGGTAGGGGATGCCCGCTTGGTGGTACACTTCTCAATTCTATTAACTTTGTAGTTTTTGAGCTTCTCTTTGAAGTCGGTATTTTTTTTGGCAGTACCGTTTTGCAAGGATTGAGTGTATACTTGTGCTATACATTTTCAGCAATTAAACAATTATGTAAATGTAGTAATCAGTATGTTACACCTGAGTAGGTCAAATTATTGATGTTAGATAAGGTATAATACGCAGGTGTTACTCTATCAAGGTATGTATAACATTGATTGCTTTGTGTAACTAACCGCAAATTGTTGGTATGTGATCGTAAATTACTTACAGTGTTATGAACGTGTGGGTTATTTTTAGCAATCTTCGGGAAGAGGCATCTAAAAGGGATGACAGCGACCTCCTGATTGTGTAGAAATACTTTGCTTTAGCAGTATATAGATATTTACGAATTTATATTAGATCAGGTGAAGTAGAAGCTTTGTGAACAAGTTTTTTCATTGCTATTCATTTCACAGAGGAGAATCCTACTTTATACAGGGTCAAATAGAATTAAAAAAAATTGTGTAGTGTTTGTGATATCTCCGATATTATTGGCTCATTTGGATTCTGTTTCTAAAAGCTTATGAACTATTTTATCGGATTAACTAACATTTTTAATTAAAATTTGTTGACTATGAAAACAAAACGGTTAAGAATAAAAAAAAAGAAAAAACAAGTCTAAGTCAATGAAATACCACTATGATTTAAAAAAATATGTTCACATGAAACATTTTTGAAGTAAATTTTTGATAATTTTTCATGAATATTCAAAAAAATACGGGCGGTCACATGCCCATGGGCGGCATTTTAGGTATAATATTATCATAAATGTGAAAGTTTGTATGTTTGGATGTTTCCTCATACCTCTATAGATGTTTGGATGCTTGTTACTCAATCATGCAAAAACGACTGGACGGATTTAGATGAAAATTGGCACACAAATAGTTTATAACCTGGATTAACACAAAACTTTTATCTCGGTAGTAACGTTCCCGTGGGATAATTTTCCCCTCCTAAACGCGGGCGAAGCCGCCGCAAAAGCTAGTAAAAAATAAGCAAAATCTTCAAGTATACTAATGGCCTCCTACTGCAACAAGTACAAAATCTCGAAAACTTCTCTACAGACCATTTTTGTCACCACTAAAACCGCACAATATTTGGCCACCACTATCTTCATAAAAATAACTCTACCAGAAGTTCTAAACCAAAACTTTAAAAGCAATCATCACCAATTAAACACCATAAACACTACAGCGTATACATAATCCCTAAGGCGCCCAATTCCCGGGGTAGTGTTTGAATTAAACATAAAATATAATAGCCCATTAAGACATGGTGTGAGGGCACTATCGCACGACGTTACTGTTATGTCCACATTAGCCGAGCACACTCATAGGACGTAGTCACAGTGTGAGCGGGGAGGATCGGTAAAGAAAAATTATGATACATAACGTAACCATCACACCTTGTTAACCCGAAGGGTTAGGCCAACGTTTACCTATAGTACCCACATTTCGCCAGTAATGTGTAAGTACCATGTAATAGGGGGCGAGCCTATTGCCAGCAACCGGGCACAAATCTAGACTCCGTGCTGTCACCGAGAAATTTCATATAGAAAAACTCAATAACACACTTTGTGTACGCGCCCCGCACGCGGATGGGTGGGATCACACGAGCGCCGCGCCGCCGTCGCTTGCGCCGCGCCGACCACTGCTAACGACGACCGCGTAGAAACGTCTCGTAATAATAAATTATTGTCACCAGTGCGACAGTGCAAACGAATGTAATGTAAATAATTACATCAATATACTACAAGTTTTATACATAAAAAACCTAGTTTGTTTAATCCTAAATACTTTGCCAAACCTGGGAATCGAACCCAGGAGCTCATGCTCAGCAGTAGCGCTTGCAACCACTCGACCAACGAGGCAGTCCAAACGAGGAAATTAAGAAACGTAGATACAAAAGCGTGGTGTTGGATCTTAGCACCGAAAGTTGAAAATCCAACAGCCCGCTTTTATTAAGGTATTCAAGTGTAGCCTAGTGTGGGACAAAATGAGCATTTGTATACATACCTAAAACCAAGTATGAAGGGAATAGAAGAATAAGACTATGAGAGTTTATTGGACACTTTTATTCTGAACCTATTTTCGTGTTATGATACAAAATGATGCAAACTGATAGTGAAACTCAAACCATATTAATATTTTTGTATGTAGGCATCGATAGGCATTGCGGTGGAGGATATAGTTTGTCAACATTTTGAGAAAACAGAAAAATAAACACTGATGTTCTTGGGCCCGTACAGAACTTGACTCATGACTCAAGCATTACTTATTTAAAAGTTTCTTATCCAATATTTTAGGCTTTAAAATAGTTTTGAGTTTTGCTTGAGTCATACGGTCCTAAACGTCTAACAATGGAAGAAGTAAACGACTTTTTTTTTAAGGTGTAAAATGATCAAATAACGTCTTCCGCTCTGGGCGGAGTGGGAGGGCGTGTCAGACTCTTACTGACTAAAACCCACCCGTGTTCCTTCAGTTGCCTGTACGTTGCCAGCGGCCACGGTATCCCTTTCTGACTTCCCTGCAACCCCGGCAGGCATCGGTCCTAGCAGACCCGTTCTTTTGTGCTGACATCTCTTTGAGGCGCGCGTGGAACACAACGCGCCGTCGACCCGGGCCTGGCCCTTATCGGACGGCGAGCTACCCATTGCTTACCGTCCACAAACCCGCGCCTACGGTGGCTGGGAATCGTCCTGCGATTCCCGACGTCCAAGGCGCGGCCTGCGGCCTGCGGTTCTGCGGCGGCTAGGGGCGTGAGGGCGCGAAATTCGCTTCTCGCTCACGCGTTCCGCCTCCTCCTTCGCGAGCATTACTGCTTAACAGAAGGAGGTGACGTTGTCCCACGCCCTCTCGCTCCGTACCTGGCCTGGCATTATGCCTGACACTTTATTTCGTCTTACCGAATAGAAGAGAACAACGTATAAAACCAGTACCATTAAAAATAAAAAACGATTTAAACCCTCATTAAAGTTTCATTGTCGCTTGCATTAGCACCTTGTTCCTATGTTAGTTCGGGAGCTGAGAACTGCTTTATGCACTTAACAGGTATTATGGTCGAGAATAAAAACACCTATGGTTATTTTATCAGAAGCATTATATTTATTCGTTATGAAAGCGCAAATGTCTCTTTTTGAACTTTAAAATTCTATTTAGTTCCGATATGAATTTGTATGAAGCTTTTTGAGTTTTAATATCTAGGAATATTTTATTTGGAAATTCTAGGTATCTGAGATTCTTAGTAAGTCGTAATAGCTGTGATGTGGGGTTCCCTAGATTTAGTAAGGATAGGTTCCAGGTAACAAGCGGGGTAATTACGTAACACACATAAAATGACAGTTGATCGAATTGTCTTTGTTTCATTTTGACAGTTCAGCCACGTTCTTTGCGTTATTTAACATTTACCTGTATTCCCCGAAGGGCTAGGCAGAGGTGTACCTATAGTACACCCACATTTCGCCAGTTATGTTTAAGTCCCATGTAATAGAGGGCGAGCCTATTGCCATCAACCGGGCACAAATCCAACGTCCGGGCTGCTACTGAGCAATTCTAGATGGAAAAACCCAATAACAATATACCCGACTTGGGAATCGAATCCGGGACCTGCTCAGCAGTATCTCTTGCAACCACTAGACCAACAAGGCAGTCGTCATTATATAAAGTTATTTATACTATAAAATATAAAAGATATCACAGATTCAAAATAACGCGTTACAAAATAATTATGGTTGACGGCTACGTGGGCGCAACGTTAGGAGTCAATGACCTTTTCCTTGGCTATTATTTATGTAATCCCGGTAGTACGTTCCCATGGAATATTTTGCAACGAATAATTTGAAATACACGCGGGCGAAGCCGCGAGCAAAACCTAGTAGTAGTAAAATAAAGAGGTAAAATTTGTTTTTTTTGTAAGTTTGTATGTAGCGGGTAATCTCTGCTGGAACTACGAGTTGGATTTGAGAAATTCTTTTTGTATTTCATAGCCCAATTCTTGAGGAACGTTATAGGCTATTTAACATCATGCTACGACCCTTAGGCACAGAGCAAAAATAAAACGAAGTAATAGCGCGATAGGATGCGACGCGGTGGGTCGGGGGCAAAAATTTCACGCGGACGAATTCGCAAAATGTCACTTTGTCAAGGCCTGTGGTACTGTTTTAATATATACTCTAACCCAATTGCTGTAGCATTGAATTCCCTCACAGAAAATACTTGAATGGCCTACATGTGCAATCTGGTTCCGAATCCTGATGTTTATGTCTGTTATTTGTAAGTATAATTGCACTCCGCGACACAGGATTTCCTAGTGTGCTCCAAAACCGCTCCATTTTCTTTATTTTTATTATGGTTTAAAATAACAGTATCTTCGTAGTTTTGTATACAAGTAATAAATCTGTTTCATTCAGGACGAAAATTGGCAAGAATGATAAAGTAAATAATACACATTATGTATGTAGCTCTGAACTTATCAGGATATACCTCGGATCAATAATATCTTAATTCCCTCAGGCGCCATCAGATATATTTTGTCATTGACAAAGTTAACCTTTCGTTTTTCTTCGATAAAGGTCATAGGCAAGGACATAGCTGTAATCCACTTCACTTCATTCGCTCCGATGGGGTGATTGGAAATCTATGCATTCGTGATTACTTCCCTGAAATTTTGTTAGGATTGAACTGCTATCCAGTCATGGCCTGCGAAGTTAATTTCATTGAAAACATTTCTTTTTTAAGAGACCTTTACACACGCACACCACAACTTACAAAAGTTTCATCGCAATCAGTCAAGCCATTTTCGAGTTTTTACGATACTACGAATATGTTTGGTAAGGAGATCCAGTTCAGTTTTCTCCGCGCATACACGCTTTGCTTTCTAGCTGGTCCCTACCATTTCGTAATTACATAAGCTTTTGGACCTCAACACACAAATTACTGCCTATTTCATCAACGTTTCAGCCCAAAAACACGACCAAAAGAACACTCGCAATGAATCTTTACGAAAGGGTTTTAAAATGGCCGGCTTATTAGCATATATCACGCGTGTACGAGCCCTTTGCAGTCCCACCCTTAGCGAACACCCTGTTTGAATACAAATTCGCCAAACTCTTATCTCATAATACCAATGCATTTGTTGTATCACCCTGTTGAATTTTAAAGCCGTGTATAATGTATAAAGTAGTATAAACTAAGCCGCTTTCCATGTCTGTATGTATGTGTGCATAGTTCTTCAAAACTACACAATGAATTTTGATGCAGTTTTTACCATCATTTAAAGAATTTCTTTCGAAGGATTTATTTGAATAACACATTCATATTTAACCAATATATAGTATAGAAATCTCAATGTTTTGACATGGCGCCTCATCAGTACATCGCATCCGTGCAAAGCAGGGGCGGGTTGCTAGTACCTAATGTATAATTATTATGCAAACTAGGTGCCCGCGGCTTCGCTTCATTTTATGGTGTGATGCCTGATTGAAGGTTATTCAATTGGCTCTTGTGATGAGTATCTAATTGGTATGTGATTTTGGTCCCCCCATCCTCTTAATGTAGGTAATTATGTATATTTCTGGGAAGGCGGAGTTGGTTTTGCTTCGTCAAAGTATGTGTTTAGTTGCTTTGAAGTATGTACCAACTTCTGGAACCAGCTGTGTGGTGACCTAGTTGAGAATTTTCCACCACCTTCGTCTTTTAGCTATCTTTAGTGGTGAAAAATGAATATGAAGATAATCAAAATCAAACTCAAAGTGTTTCTTTCAATTATACCATTCACAGGCACTTTTGAATTGTCAAGGAGTCGGTCAGTCAGAAATATGAAGCTAGTTGCTCATTCCAAAGCGTATTAAATACACATGGAGAAGAACGGGCAAGAAACTCCACGGAGACTCTTTTAAATCGAAAAGTGGTTATTTCATTCATTGAAATTATACATGTGAGAACAATGTAGAAAGACGAGCACGTTAAAAGCGTCCGTAATAAAAAGATAAATACAACAAACAATTCAAAATCAATCTGCCTAGCCTTTTTCTATGTTGGGGTCGGCTTCCAGTCTAACCGGATGCAGCTGAATACCAGTATTTTACATGGAGCGATTGCTTATCTGACCTCCACAACCCAGTAACTGGGTAATACGATACCCCATGGTAAGACTGGTGTCAGACTTTCGGGCTTCTGACGACTCTTAACGACTTTCAAAGATCCACGAATGACAGCCAGGACCAACCGTTTAACGTGCGTTTAATAAAAAAACAGTTCAATATTTTTAATAAGTCATGGCAACTAAGAGATGACCAGTTCCAACTGACTGTCCCCGTTCACGAACATTACACATGGATCAGCACCATTCAGCTCAAACATTTTGAAGGGAGCTAAGTGATCCAACACACGCGCTACCATCAGCGAGACATCTAATATATTTTGCATGTCCGTATGTATACCTCAACTTGGATTATTTAAGACTTTCAGAGATTATATGACCATAATATGTAGCAGTGGTGGTCCAGTGGTAACGGCCGCGACTTATGAGTTTTATGTCGTGGGATCGATAATGAGCGGCACTTTACTTTGTGTAAATAATATTTTCATCACCACTGCTCTCAAAACGGTGACAACATCGTGAGGAAACCGGCATGTCCTAGAACCAAAATAATCATAGACGTGTGAAATCCGCCAACCCGCACTGGGCCCGCGTGGTGGGTTATAGTCCACTCTCTCTCACAGAGAGGAGGCCTGTGTCCCAGCAGTGGTAACATTATAGGCTGATTGTGCTTATGCTGATTACCATAATAACCGTTACAATGTTGAGACAACTTGTTAAACATTCAGCAGCTTGATGACCTTCTTAATTAGCTCCAAGACCAGTCATACCAACACTATCTAAGCCAACAAATTCAGCCTATGTATACCTACATACGATCCTTTCCCTTCTACCCAAGGCCGAAGGCACATGACATGTATGATTAACATTAAGTTCATGTGCACATAAAAAGCAATATCGGACATAGATTTTTAGATATACGTTTAATAGTAGGTCCAATATGGGAGTGTCGCTTGAATGCAGTATGTGCTGGCTATGATGTTTGTGAATAAATTGAGACTTTTTGATATCTAATCTACATATATATATACTTATATAAAAATGAATCCCTATTTTTCTGGTCACGCTACAACTTGATAACGGCTGCACCAAATTGAACAATTCTTTTTTTGTTGTGTTCGTTGTCCTCAGGACAAGGTTTTAGGTAGGGTAGGTAGGTAGGTAGGCATGTAGGTTGGTAGGGTACCAACGGAAGGAACACGGGTGGGTTTTAGTGAGTAAAAGTCTGACACGCCCTCCCGCTCCACCCAGAGCGGGAGAAGTTATTTGATAATTTCCCATCCTCAAAAAAAAAAAAAAAAAGGTAGGTAGGTAGGTATGTATGGATGATGTATGTAGGTAATTAGGTAGGGTAGGTAGTTAGGTAGGATGGGTACGTATGTAGGGAGGTAGGGTAGGTAGGTGTGCCGTAGATAACTACTTAGCTAGCTTAGCTAGCCGTGCGAAACTGGGGCGGGCAAGTAGTAGAAAATAAAATAGAAAAATATCTACTAAAACATAGCCAGAGAAGACCTGTGACCTGAAAAAAAAATGTAAATCAAATCATTGGTTTTTAACTAACACTAACGAACAGACAAAGACAGTATAGTTTTATAATGATTAGTTGCTGCTGACCCTAATTTTTTTTTTAAGTTACTCCTTATAACATCAGCTATCTGCCAGTGAAAGTCCCGTCAAAATCGATGCAGCCGTTTCGGAACAAGCAGACAGATATACAGGCAGACAAAAATTTAAGCTGTTATTTTGACACAGTAAACAGACATTTCAATTTTATTTATTTGTTTATATGTATACATACAAACATAATTGTATAGATTACCTACTCTTTTCTGTGTTACTTCTGCAGATAACTTTCTTTTTTAGTTGGTATATATAATTTGAACCTACCAGGGGATCATAATGATCAAGAGGGGAACCTGCGAACGTGCTAATAACAACGCAATTACAGTTTTATTACCTACCAATCCGGTTAGGAAGTGTGGTTAGTATGGTAATGTTACATCATAACTAGTTAGCGGTCTATTTGAAGCCTTCTCAGGTTATAGATACTGTCTTGTGTCGTGAATTCTTTGATTAAATAATTAAAAAATTGAATTATCATATCCACTGTGGCAACACTGTCAAAGTACAAATTATTAATATTATAACAATGTTTTAAATGTATTTTCATTATGGCAATTCTATGTATTATTTTACTTTGGCAACACTCAGAAATAACGGTTATGATAATATCGTTATTTCTAGGTGGGACAAAATGCATTCTAAATAGTAAAAATAAAAAAAAACCTAAAAAAAAAGCTTTTATTTAAATGCTCTAAAAAGAAGAAAATAAAAAATTTCTTTTAAAATGTTAACTATCAACTTATAACCTCATTATACACAATTTATATGATCATAAAAGCTTGTCGCGAGGTTTGTGTAAGTACCTATAAGTATTTAATTAAAATGAATTTAAAAAAAAAAAACTTAGCAGATTAAGTTACTCAATTAAATAGTACTAATTTATTTACACAAGTAAACCTCGCGACAAGCTTTTATGATCATATAAATTGTGTATAATGAGGTTATAAGTTGATAACTAGTTAAAATTTTAAGAGAAAATTTTATTTTCTTCTTTTTAGAGCATTAAAATAAAAGCTTTTCTTTTAAAAAGGTTTTTTTGTGTTTAATTATTTTTATACTTTTTAGTTATCGCTGGCTAAGTTTCTGAGTCTGTTCATCTCATTCAACGCATCATTGTTGCAATGTCGTTTTCCGGTTAATTTCTGAACCCTTTCATTTAATACCCATACTACAGGAAATCATAAAATACTTCAAAAGTCCGCCATATTGGATTAAGAGTGATGTCAGAATATTTTCCTAATTATTCTCGGCAAGCCCTTTCATTTGATACCCATATTGCAGAAGTGGATAAAAAATAACTATTCCGCCATCTTGGATGTTCCGCCATATTGGATTTAGAATGACGTCACATAATTTTTCGAGTTACTCTCAACAAGCCCTTTCATTTGATACCCATACCCATATTGTAGAAATGCATTAAAAATAACTATTCCGCCATCTTGGATGGTCCGCCATATTAGATTTAGAATGACGTCACACAGCTTATCGTGTATTGTCATCTAAACTTAACGTGTATACAAAATTTCAGCTCAATCGGTTGAAGATATCTGCTTCAAAATTGAGTAGCAAGATTCCACTAGACAAACATACATACATACATTGCAAGTTAAATAAAAGTTTTAAAAATGTAGTGCAGAGTCAGTCGTCGTTTGATTGTGAAATAGTACACAGTTGTGCTGATTAAAAGTATTAGCAAGAAAAGAGTGTTTTCTTTTTGCTAATATAGGTACGTCATTTAAGGATCGATCTTAATCCTATTCTGATTATCCTATCTTATCATACTTAATAATATTATTAATGACCGTAATATTATAAACGCGAAAGTATGTGAAGATTTATGGATGTTTGTTACTCAATCACGCAAAAACGGCTGAACGGATTTGGATGAAATTTGGCACAAAGACAGTTTATAACCTGGATTAACACATAGGATACTTATTATCCCGGTAGTACGTTTCCGTGAGATAATTTCCGACCTACAAGCGGGCGAAGCCGCTGGCAAAAGCTAGACAAAAAATAATTGACACAACCTCTATTTTTTTTTTAAAGCCCTGTCTTCAAAACGGAGATTAATACAACCCAGACCCATCGAACTACACAAAGCAGCGATCAATCACCAAAGACATGACCCTGTTCAAAAAAATTCGTCAAGCAAAAATAGAGAATTTCAAATAATCCCAGGTCCCAGGCGTTGACGTCATATTACCTAATAGTGTAATACTGTGTAGTTGGTGACAAATTCTGAACGCGTGTAGTCATTACGTATTCCCCTAAGTAAACATTGCTTGTTCAATATTAGGCTGAGAACATATGGCTCGGTGTAAGACGAGTTTTATTAAACGGGGAGCATAAGTAAGCGTGGTTTACGCATTTTAAGCATTGCCACACACGGCCGAAACTCCTCAAGCGTTTACTTGCTCATTTTATATTGTGTGTGGATATAAATTAATGTGTTTACGGTTTTCCGGTTTTCTCTTTTAACTGAAATAAAATGTTTTTAATTGGGTGCTTGTTTTTTCAGTGGTTATTACAAGGATGTTTTCTAAAGAATTTCTGCTTTGCTTTGATTAATTCTACTGTAATTCTATTAAAAACTTCTGAAGATCTTATTTAAATTTCTTTGCTTTATGGCTACTGCAATTTGCACTGAATAGTAGCAAGTTATCTCTGCTTGGATACAAATGAAACTATTTTGAAATATCTCTTTAAATCACGCTACATCAACAAATCAAGAAAAGACAAGGTTGATGGCTCCTAAAATATTTGTACATATTTTTATAATAGTACCTATGCGACCGAGCTCTGCTCTGGTGAAAATAGAGAATGCTCATTTTATAGTATAGGAATGTTCATACTAATTCCATGCTGCCATGATAGAAGTTACTTACTAATCCCATGGTGCCATGTTTGTAGGTACTTACTAATTCCATGCAGCGTTGTCATTATTCTAAGGTAGCCATCTTGTTCTAAACTTTGGTCGAGCGAGATCTGCTCGGGTGAAAATACGGAGAAAACGAATTTTCCCACATACGAGACCTAGCTAGATCGATTTTCGCCCCCGTAAACCCCTATATTGCAACTTTCATTGAAATCGTTACAGCCGTTTTCGAGAACGTGATTATGAATATATCAGCGTTTTGTATGGAGAATTTTAAAGAAGTCGCATTTTTCATACTAACATTTTCTTAATGTATATAACAACCATGAACACTAATGTTTTCAAAATTGTATGTACTAATGTTTAAAAACTAAGATAACGTAATATGCCACTTAGATTAAGCGAAAAAAATAAGTTTTGGCTAAGTAAAACAAATAGTGGTCATTTCTGCTAACAAAATGAGGAGTAATTTTTAAGGTATTTTTTATATTTAGAAAACTATAAGTAATAAGGTTTTTTTACTATTGGTAGTTGTCTATGATGGTCATTATTAGATATAATACCAAGCAATTGATAAATATTTTAAATCATGGAAGTGACGAGGTTCTCTATTTGTGAGAAAAAAACGCCAATTTCATACGTGGGAACCCAATACAAATATTGTTCGTTTAATAGTATAGAATAAACATGCTGCAAAAAGCAAATTCTGTAGATCGTTAATATTTATGTTCATCAAGTCAAATCTGAACACGTACCTTCTGAATTACTGCAAATAAAACAACATTTGTAGCAATCGCGATATTAATGCTGGTAGAAGCTGAAAAGATACAAAAAGTTAACGTTGTTAAATTAGTATAAAATTTGCTTGTAATTATTTTACTGTAAGATTTTATTTTTTACAATTGTTTCCTTCAAGGAATGAAAATATCAGGAAAAAGTTCCGTAAGTTAGGTAAGGAAGGAAAATATTGTAAAAAAAATCAATCATTACACCAGAGGGCATCATTATTCAATGGCATTACTCCTCCATAAGTTATAAACCTCCCAGCAAGGGTTAGTAGTATGAAGTTAATAAGGATATAAACTAGGGTTTACCGCAAGGTTGACTGAATTGACTTTGATTGACTTAAGATACTGTTTGACGACCGCTTCGCCGATAGTTCGGAACTTGGAAACTTGTCATATAGTTAGGTTCTACGGTTCAGCGTCTTGCTAGATAGGTAGGTACTATAGAGGTTCATACCTCTTACTACCTCATTACCTTCTACTTTACACCCTGTTGCTCATGGAACAGGGTGTAAAGTTCACTCGTCCTCTATAGAAAAGGGAGGATGGTAGGAAGGAGCGTATGGTGGGCTACTGCCTGACGATTAATGTCGGGAAGTTGTATATTTACTCGTCGCTCGGCGCCCTGCTTGCGCGATCCAGGATTTTGCGTGACTTCAGCGATCACATTGAAGTCACGCAAGGTCTTGTGTATCAACGTAGTTCGCATGAGGCGTTGTAGATGCCGCCACAGTTCTTCCGAATAAATTTGATGAGCCTTGTCTCCCACAAGGCTCATTTCTCTCTTTCGTTAGGAAAATAAGTTCCTTTTTCTACATTAAATGTAGGTTTTAATGTTTTGATTTTATTTGTTTTTATATGAGTGACGTTACTGCCAAATAAACCATAATATAATATTGCAACTACCAGAAACACACGTACCTACAACATGTATTCGATCGGTGTGGTCAAATTTAGGGTGTGGTACGGACCATCAAACTTTACAACTTTCTCCATGGCATCTCCAAAGTTGTTCAGGCACATCCTCAAATTTTACCACACTTTTGTGATTCAGGCTGTACAACAATACCTAATATAGCTACATCAATCTCTATCCTTACATATTGAGTATACAGTAATATTTGATTACAGACATCTTCAAAGTACAGGTTAACAATTTGATAAACATTTGGCAAATAAGTGTTGTGTTGTTATGTTTATTCATCATTCATTCATTCAGCCAAAAGACGTCTACTGCATACACCCCCATACATAGGCCTCCCCCAAGCACCGAGTTTTCGACCGGTTCTGTGCTTCCCGCATCCAGCGGATTCCTGCGGCTTTCACAAGATCATGGGTTCACCTTGAGGGTGCCCTTCCAACGCTACGTCAATACTCAATTTTTTTTTTTTTTTTTTTTTTCCATCATTTTTTTTTTTTTCGTCATCCGGTACGCGGTCGCCACTCCAGAACCTTTCGGCCTCATCGGCTCTGCGAGCAATGAGCTCTGCCCATTGCCATGTTTATTACTTGTTCATAATTTGGAAAATTAGATACTTTTCATTCAGCCATATTTGAAATAGTCGGGAATTACATACACCATAAAACAGTCTGCAATTACGTAATACCTACTGCAGTTGGCATACATTCAGAGCAGTCCATGTTGGAGCAAAAAGTATGGTGACGCTAGTTCTAACCATAAAAGTGTCAAACGTTTTTAGAATCCAGATTAATGGTATGTGCCCTAGTACCAGTCGGTTGGTGTGTTTAACCTTTTAATGTCTTATTGTAGGTACAGGGGTACCAAAGGGGGGGGGGGGGGTACTATATCTGAACATTGATCTTTGCTGCACTCGGTCTCTAAAGAATGAGCGGTAAGACTATTAACACGATCGGAAAATAATAAGTAGGTAGATACATATAAAAATTCAAAATTCAAAAGTCATTTATTCAAACTAGGCTGAGAATCAGCAGTTTTCGAACGTCAAAATTACATAAAACAGTCCCCCAAAACGCCCACCCTTCACCACTTCCTAGTGCGTTAGCTGGGAATATATAAAGTCAAGCTTCCAATGGGCGTAGGTAGAAACTACAGAACGCCACCATACTAAGTAATAAGTAGATGTAGAACCTATTTATTGATCTCCGACGCAAAAAGGGGGATGTTATAAGTTTGACCGCTATGTGTGGTCTGTGTGTCTGTCTGTGGCACCGTAGCTCTTAAACAGGTGAACTGATTTCAATGCGGTGTTTTATTTTTGAAAGCATGTTTTTTCTTTTCTAGTTTTTGAATGGATGTGACAGCACAAGTATCGTGTATGGGCTCAATGAATAGGTTATAGATAGATGATGAACAGGCTCTGGTGCTGGAGAAAAATAAGGACATGTTTGTGTAGGGGGTTTTTTAAATTTTAATATAATATCACTTGTATTAGTAAGGAATAACTGTTGAAGAAAAAAGACGTCAAAAGAGGTAAAACATTTAAAAAAAAGTAACCCATACGGAATTACCTTTTGGAAGGGGCAACTAGAATTAATTTTATTTTCTTGTAAATTTTGACGTTCAAAAGTGCCATAAAGGAAATAAGCACACATTTCAACTCAGAAAGGGATCGTCACCGTACTATCAACTCGAGCCATTCAGTATTCTTTGTATGAAACTCCCAATTGTAACGCACACTAATCGGAATCGTAACGTTATCGCCTCGTCTCGGGACAAGCTCATGAACCGCGGCGATACGATGACCATCCCTTTCCTAGCTGATATGTGTGCTATGTGCCTAATTAAAATAAATAATTTGACCTTGGAATGACGTTTTTTTAAGAATAGGAAACAGCATCCTCTTTGCTGCCAATAAACTGCGATTAACAATCGGAATTGCAATCGTATTGATTAGGCCCGTATTCATGACTATTTCCTATACCTAGCGTTATATGACGTACCAAATTAGTCTGGACAGGTCCCATCAAATCTGTGTGGTACTTTCCTTAAAAGACCGTCTAAGACACTGTAACCTCTGAGTTTGCTTCGGTCCTCCTTCTTTAATTATTCGGTTAGGAAACACAGTACTCTTCTAGATTTAAAACATAATTTAACTTTGACGTGTAAAAGTGCTTTTTTTTAACCAATTTACACAAATAAATATCATATATCACTCATAAGCTTAACCCTACACACGTTCTAAGTGTCCACGAATGAATGGCAGTATCGATATCGTGTGCATGTTATGACATTGATAGAACGTAACACATTGCAATCAACGTAACTGGCGAACGTTTTTCACTAAAGAACGCGAAAGTCGTCCGCCATAATTGTTTAATTGAAAGTGAATCGTAATTACTACCGCATGAACGCCAACGATTATGAGGATTATATAAAACGATGCTTTGTATGGAAATGTGTATGAAAGTGAGTTATTTAATATGTTATCGATCATAATAATATGTGTGATGTTTATTCCCCATTGGCAATTGAATAGTTCTGCTTGAGTTCTGCCTTCCTCTGCACTAGCCAAGGTTTTGAGAATATAGAATAGATATTTAAAGATATTGAAAACTTGTTTTTAATTTTACTCTGAATATAGTGCACGCAAATGGTGAACAAAACGTTATTCAGGTCTTCAGGATCACATCAAAAAAATCAACCACAAAAATATAATAATGATGAACTATATCTTTAAAATCCAACTAGTCCTTATTAAATATTAAAACATAGGCTCTTGAAGAATTTTTTCAAAAGAACCAGTTTAGAGTTCAGAAAACTGGGTGATTTCGACTCAAAACTTTGAAAGAAGCTTAAATTTTATCGCCTGCAGTAGATACTGTGAAATAAATTTTATCAAGGGCGAAGATAGCGAGGTCTCGGCTCCTGACCGGTGGTCGATATTGTTAGCAACTATTAAACTGAGAGGAATGGCCTTCACTAACTTACTCTATCCAGTACCCTTCTGCCGAGTTCCTGTATACGACAGCGATGTAGATAAACTGGATGGGACATAGTTTTAATGTTTTCGGGAAATCAGATTAGGAAATATTAGGTTGTAGCCTGCAAATCTTGTAAGATTTGATCAGAACATATTTCACAAACACCAGCATCTTCCTTCAAAATTCATAGTAAGACACGCCTAAAATGAGTCCTTGTCGGGCTATTGCACCCATTCAGCATGCTTGACAAACGTTCTTCTTTAGCAATCGTTTCTCGACGCGTACTCCAGTCTTACAAAACCTACCCATTAAGAAGAGGCACTTCTGCATTTGGTGGTTTATCCGACATATTTACACGTTGACATTGTTGAATATTATATACAAAATGACATGATTACATTGATATTATTTTAATTATTGTGTATGAGAGCACTATGTGGTTTTTTTTTCTTTCATTTATATTTTCTTTTAATGATAGTCTAGCAGTTTGAGTAGTTTACAGCCTTCCCAAATGTCCTTTCTTTGGTATTGTTAGTCGAGTCGTTGAGCTCCATCAGTTCTGAGTTGAGCTCCAGATTACTGACAAATGCTTGCACTGACTGGACAGGTCGAACCAAATCTGTGTGGTTCTTTCCTCAAAATACCATTTCAGACACTAATCTACATGGCCCTTATATGACCTGACCAACATTATGTCTGGATTTTAGAAGATACTGCGATCTGTGAGTTTGTTTCGACCTTTCTTGTCAGAGTAGTTGCGAAACGACGAACTCATCTAGCGTATATATATTTTTTTTTTAAATATGAAAGTGATTCCGATATCATATTTACAGAATAAACACTTTCATTTCATTTCATTTAGCTTTGGCAAATTGTGGTGGCTTCTACACGTAACGCAGAAATTAAGACTAGAATCAAAATTGACGTCTTCTCAATCCTCTCGACATCCTTGTAGCTCTCTTCTACGTGAACCTACGTTGTTCCAGTAGTTAGTCGGTGCTCCGGTCTTTACAGCGAGAGTTTGTTGCAAAGCCGGTCCATTCGTGTGATCCGTCCGGCGACGTAACGCGTCCAATTGAGTTACACCTTCCTGAGTTCAATGCGCTGTTAGTTTGACCCTTAGGAGTGTGCCTGGCCGGTACAGCGATGATAACAATTAGTAGAATGCTTGTGTTCGTCGGTGCAAAGAGTACTAGATGGTTTCAAAATGCTTTTGTTAACGATAGTTCTATTAGTATGATCTTTAGTACATAGTAACAATTTGTAAGAACAGACCGTTTAAAGATATGTGATATTTGTTGTATTTAGTTCTATTATCGCGATCTTTAGCAGTTCCTATGCGTTTGTATACTATCAATTTGTACATAAATGATCAGTGCAGATAGTTAGATTGGCGTATAGCATAGGGAACAGGAACAGGTACAGGGACAGGGTCTAAAGTTTACTCATCCACCATAGAAAAGGGAGGATCCTCCGACCAGACAGGTGTCAAGTCTGGCGGGCAACAGTCCAGAGGTTGAAGTCGGGAGTTTGTATAAATGTCCATCGTGCGGTAAACTCTAATTGCGCTATGCAGGATTTATGTGACGTCAGGATGTTGTGTGACGTCAGGTTTTTGATGCGTAGTTCGCATGTGGTGATATAGATGCCGCCACAGTTGCACTTATCACTTGCTTATTACTACTACTTTGCTAATGTGGTAGCACGAGCTAAAAATAGACACAAGGGGAACGGGGTTATGTATTAGTACCTATATTTTTTTAATTAGCTGTTGCCCGCGGCTTCTTCTTTTTCTAAAATATAAGTAGCATAAGTTACTACATAAAGCATCAGCTATCTGCCAGTGAAAGCCCCGTCAAAATTGGTCCAGCCGTTTCGGTGATTAGCCGGAACAAACAGACGGACAGACAGGAGAAAATTTAAAAATTGTTTTTTTTTTGTTGTAAGTACCTTATATACTTTCTTATGCATTTAGTGAAAAGCTGTAGTTTTGAAATTACAAACAGACACTTCAATTATATTTATTTGTATATGTAAGTATGTGTGTACATGTATATATAATATGTGGATAAAAAATGGTCTCTTCGTACCTTGTTTTTTATAGACCATTTGAATTGACAACGTTAACAATGACCTGCTGGAAGCAGCTGGCGTGGACTGGATGTGGAGAGCGGAAGACCGATTGTTGATGTAATAATGTTCAATGTTAGCAAAAGTTCATCATCTATAGACAAATATATACATTTATATTATTGTATATAATATAAATGTATATATTCAGTATATTTACATATCTCACAAATTCATGTATTCACTCATAAAAATCTCAAGCACACTGACAAATAGACGGTTCTCACACTCACTCATTCATAGTACACAAAGAGAGGTACAGACTATAAATGTCACCTTAGAATATTATTATTCCTTTGTTTTGTAAAATGCTAGCATTTAAGAACTGATCTGATGTAACTCTAGGGGATTGGCGTTGTAAGCCAAAAGTTCTAGCCTAGTTCGGCTCCAGATGCTAAAACTTTTGTGTACGTTTGTTTTTTGATAGTACTTTACTGTAATGTAATCTAAGGCCCGTATTACAGAACCTCACTCAAGACTCAAGCATTAATTAAAACTAGTTTCTACCAATCAAAAGGCTTTAAAAGAGTCATAAGTAACGCTTGAGTTTTGAGTAAGGTTCTGTAAAACGGGCCTAAGTACTTGTTTTATGAAATAAAGCTTATTACTATTACTAATTTATTAGCAGCCTAAGTATGTCTAGTATTGTGCTGCGATAGTCCAACTTGAGTCCTAGAGTGGGGACCGCGTATCGGCAAGCGTAGAGTGGGACGCCCCCCAGCTAGATGGACCGACGACCTTAAGAAGGAGGCTGGGGCAGACTGGATACGGAAGGTGGAAGAGGGTGATGTGGCGCAGCTTGGGAGATGCCTATGTCCAGCAGTCGACTGTGATAGACTGAGTTGATTGATTGAGGTCAACTTGATTCAATCAATCTGCCTAGCCTTTTCCTAACGATATTGGGGTCAGCTTCCAGTCTAACCGGATGCAGCTGAATACCAGTATTTTACATGGAGTGACTACCTATCTGACCTCCATCTACCATCAACCCAGTAACTGGGTAATACGATACCCCTTGGTAAGAGTGGTTGCCAGACTTTCGGGCTTCTGACGACCTGTAACGACTGTCAAAGATCCACGAATGACAGCCGGAACCAACGGCTTAACGTAGTTTCCGAGGCACGGAGGAGTCTCGGTATGTAAAGCTGGTCACCCATCCACAGACCAACCCCGGCAAGCGTAGCTTAACCTGATGGATTGATCCGTGCGGCAGTTATTACTTAGCCACGAGCAACTTGCGAACTTGCGAGGTCAACTTGATTGATTTGTTAATAAGTGACATAATTATATTATCTGAAATTGCTATCTTATGTAAATCGTTGACCTACATTTACGTCTCAGACTATGCTTTTTAGGACATAGACTAATATTTGCAATCCCTTCCGTCTAACCTGAATTTCATAGATACTTTAATTCAAAATCATAATGGCAACACCAAAACGAGGTTATGCAACGGCCTCTCGACTAAAGCCGTGCAAAGTGGGACACATTAAGTGCACACGGTTCAAAGCAATTAATTTGCCTTTTGTGTTATTGTTTTAACGAGACAAAGCTTGATTCGGTGGTGATTTTTCCGGTAATTAATTATGGGAAAATGTTGCCTTAACCTTGCCAGTAGAAAACACATCTACAGCTGAACATGGCCTTACTACTCTAAGTTTATTCAAACTCAAACTCAAAGAAATAAGCCAATTACAGGCACTTTTGAATTGTCAAGGCGTCGGTCAGTCAGAAAAATGAATCTAGTTGTATTACTTTTAGAGGTCAGTATTCGTTACAGTGGTGTGCACTGGTGGCCTAGTGGTAACTTTAATTTGTGTAAATCATTTTAGCACCACTGCTCTCGAAACGGTGAAGGAAAACATCGTGAGGATCTGTCCATGAACTGTTATGTTCTAGAACAAAAAATTCGAAGACATGTGACCTCCACCAACCCGCATTGGGCCCGCGTGGTAAATTACGGCCCTCTCGCAGAAAGAGGAGGCCTGTATCCCAGCTATGGGAACATTATAGGCTTATTATGCTATTCGTTACCATCTTAGCAATGTCATTAATTACTTACTTTGAAAATGTAAACACTAGCGGATATGAACAGGTAGGATAGAACAGGTATTGCAAAACAAGAATTCCACTGGTTGCGCTCAGTTACTGTGACAAAATTCAAAGCAGATATTATGCAGAATATACGATAAAACACAAGATATTCATGTCGTGTGTGCGTCCTAGTTTAATTCTCATCAGAACTAATTAAAACTCGACTTAACTAATAAATTAATAGTAAACATAGAAGTGTGATTATTGTTTCGCCACGTGCAGTAGTTAGGAACAAGTTTCCGAAGGCCCACGTTGCAAGTTATCTACACTTTCGCAACTGACCAGTAATTCTGGCCCACGGGGACCTATTCCGAACTACTAACTATCGCTCCTATGAGTAACTGAGATAACGATATACATAATATATAGCTCTGTCCTCTTCTTTGAAGGGAATGGTGATAGTTTCAGAATTACAAAGTTGTCTTAGGTCTTTGACTCGAACTTATTATTGGAGATTTGTTAGGAAATCGAGCGAGATATTCTTGCTCACGAAAATATTTGTACTTGAGGTCTGTCGGGGAAGGTTTGTTTGGGTTCCTTTTTAAATATGCAGATTTCTTGTTTTTTACGGGACTGCCTATAATGTGTTTCCTAAGGTGCTGATAAACTTGCATTCTATCGAATTCTACATTACAGAAAAATAAACAGGAGCGTTTTAGCGAGCTTTCTAAAGTACGGTAAATTTGTTTCGACCTTTTTGTCGAGCCGAGTTATTCTGTCATTGTTACGCCGCCGCCCTCTATGCCTCCCGCACCCCTGTTTTTTTGACGTGTATTGACTAGACTAGAACGTTCACTAGAATGATCGTGAAAATTTTCATAGCGATGTTTGACTTTATGCTTGGCTCTGTTCGTTGTTCAGTTCGATAAATTTAAAAACGGCGAATGCTCAAGTTTATCAGCACTTTTACACTGTTTACAAAAAAATATGACTGTTGACATTAAAAAAACTTTCGTACATAACGCCACAGATACACACAATCGACAGCATCTATTCAAAGTAGTTTAATGTTGTTATGTGACCAGTGGTTTCCCAGTGATAACGGCCGCGACTTACGAGTTGTAGGTCGTAGGTTCGAACCCGGATAGGCACTTTACTTTGTGTAAATTATTTCATGACTACTGCTCTTAAAACAGTGAAGGAAAACATCTTGAGGAAACCGGCATGTCCTAGAACCACAAATTCGAAGACATGCGACATCTACCAACCCGCACTGGGCCCGCGTGGTTGGTTATGGCGCACTCCCTCTCACTGAGAGGAGGCCTGTGTCCCAGCAGTGGGAACATTATAGTCTTATTATGCTATGCTGTATATGAGCACAAAAAGTAAGTAATTTAGAATTTAGCTTTACGAGAAATTCCATAAGTCCATAATAATATTAAAATAAAGCTCAAAACTTAAAATGTTAATGCAATAACTGCCTGCACAGTTCCAAAAGTTCTTTGGCTCACATGTTCACTCAGTTCATATTATACTAAATTGATATTTAGTAAATATGATCCCTTTAAAACTTTAGTACTTAACTAAACTAAATTATTCCTAAGCGATTTTGTTAACATAAGTTTGTGTTTGAGCTTCAAATTAATGTTAAAAACTTATGTCCCTTGTGGTTGAATACTCTTGGTTAAGGTTCAAAGACTTTGAACAGAAGTGCATGAAGTTTGTTTTAGGACAATTCAATATTTGAGTGCTTTTTAGTTGGTATACTAAGCGTTTGAAGAGAATCTCATGGGTGCGTTGTCTCATAGGTGGGCAACGATCTGAGAAGCCTCTGGTATTAAAGATCTCCAAAGGCGGCGGCGGTACCATGTGGACTTAAAAGAATAGCACCACCCTATTTCGTCACTACTAAAAATTGGGCTGCAGCGTTCTCTATCGATTTTGAACACTATACTACGATCGCCTATCGCCTGCTAAGCGTGGCGATTATAGCAAACGCTAAAATGACAATCAGCAATAACGAATGGCGCCTAGTGCTCGGCGGCCCAACTACCCTTGGCTACGGTAGTGGTCAAGGCTACGTATGCACAATGCTCGCAGAACAGATGGCCGATGGGGCCGAAAGGTACCGGAAGACTTAGCGTTGGAAGGCGTCCCACAAGGACCGATGATTTTGTGAAGGCCGCAGGAATCCGCTGGATGCGGGAAGCACAGAACCGGTCGAAGTGGCGGTGCTTGGGGGAGGCTTATGTCCAGCAGTGGACGTCTTTCGGCTGAAATGTTAGGCAGCGCTGACCACTCATTAGTTGTGTTTTCACTAATATAAAGTTACGGTTTTAGGTTTCCTAGAAGAACGGTGGCCACCACATAGCGTCCGTAATTTACCGGCGAATGACGTCACTAAAACGTTACTTATGAAAGTAGTGTGTGCTGTCCTAGAGAGCGTTTTTTGACACCGTAAGTCAAACCCCATTGTCATCATTTTCATGACAGCTATCAGCGCGGTCGTGATGTGGCGGCAACCTAGCAAACCGTAGCTTTAGCAACATTCATTTGTCATGTCAGCCCATGGACGATATGTGCGTAAACTTGGCAGATCATTTCCCAGCAGAGCATAAAAAATATTAGTTCTATTGGCATGCGGCAGAGTTCTAGAGCTCCTTATACTTAAAAAAAAAAGTTCTGGCTTATTTGCCTGAAAAATGGCTAATGAAAATATGCTCTGCTAACTTCCGTTAGCAGATAATTTTTTCCAAAATAAAAATTTTAGAACTGATTTAGGTGCACAGTGATGAGTCCTTAATACTTTACAGAAAGAGTTTTGCTGAGCTAAAAAGAAAAAAAAACATAAAACAAAAATATTGACTGACGACGGAAGTTTTCTCTCGACAATGTTTATCCCTAGCTATCAAGACTATGATGCTCGCAAAAACATTAAGGAAGTCCTTAGTAACTAGAATTTATGATCAATTCATTTTATATAGATTTAGAATTGCATTGATTGCCTCGTTGGTCCAGTGATCGCAAGCGCTACTGCTGAGCATGAGGTCCTGGGTTCGATTCCCAGGTCGGGAAAAATGTTATTGGGTTTTTCCATCAGGAACTTCGCAGTAGCAGCCCGGAGTCTGGATTTGTGCCCGGTTGGTGGCAATAGGCTCGCTCCCTATTACTCGGGACTTAAACATATAACTGGTGAAATGTGGGAGTACTATAGGTACACCTCTGCCTTACCCTTTTTTTTTTTGGTTGGGTAATTATCAAATAACTCAGACTCTTACTGACTAAAACCCACCCGTGTTCCTTCAGTAGTCTGTACGTTGCCAGGGGCCACGGTATCGCTTTCGGACTTTCCCGCGACACCTCTGCCTTACCCTACGGGTATTACAGACGTGATATTATGTTATGTTAGAATTGTATGATTTTTAATTTGTAAATGTACTTATTTTCCTTCATAAGTCTTCTTCTTTTCGTATGGTTAGTGACTAACCTGGTGTCAGAGTTTTAAAGCCGCTCATGGGCCTCTGACTTGGCTTCACATACCGTCGAGAAATATCTCTCAGGTATGCCAGTTTCCTCACGATGTTTTCCTTCACCGTTTTTGAAGCAAGTGATAATTATACAATACGCACATAAATCCGAGAAGTCAAAGGTCCGTGCATTGGGTTCGAACTCGAGATCTATGAATTGGCATTCCGACAGTCACACCACTAGGCTATCACTGCCCTTGTATCATCACTTACTATCATTATCGATAGTGATTATCATTATCATTACTTGCTATCATTTACATACTTGTTCAACCCATTTTAGGGAAAAAAAATGGCTCATTAATTCCACAATTGTTGCCTACCAATGAATAATTTAAAATAAGTATCACATGTAATATTTTAACCAATCCGTCCTCAAGGGAACTATGTATTCAAGCGAGATAAAAGTAATGTATGTTTTCAGAATATCAGCTAACTTTCGGCGATTTTTTTCCATCAGTCCTTTGAGAGTAATAAACATCCACGTTTAATTTTGTGAAATTATTTTGGATGAATTACACAAAAGAGTGAAGATCCGGTTTGGAAATATTTTATTAAAAATGAGTCTCTTATTTTATTGTACAAAAAGCCGAGTGTGTCAATAATGTGTGTAGGTAGGTATATTATAACAAACCATCACGCCTGTATACCCCGAAGAGTTGGGCAGAAGCGTACCTATTACACCCAAATTTCACAAGTAATGTTTATGTATTTATACTGTGTGGGATTTTTTGAATTTTCGCCTTGCGTTTTCCTACTGGGATCGGCAGCTTCTTAGAGATGTTGCGACTAAATATAATTATCAGTAATTTATATATTACTACTAGCTTTAGCCGGCTGCTTGGCTCGCGTGGTGTTCGGAAATTATTCCCGGGATCAATCGACAGTATCCTATGTCCTAATCCAGATCCAGTCTACCTGTCTGCCAAATTTCATTGAAACCCGTTCAACCGTTGAGGCGTGAAAAGGTGACAGCCAGAGAGATTTACATTCGCAGCATGGATTTTGGCTCTTAAGCCATAGATAGAGAAATATATAAAACAAAATTGCATAAAAAAAATGTATTATAATAGATAGATAAGTCTATGGACTTTATGAGGCATTAACAGCATATCAAGCTACGTAGGTATACCTATAATCACACCACGTAACTTCTAATTATACATATAATGGAGAAGGGTAAGTGTCTCTTTCGTTATCAACAGGCCTTATTTTAACTACTGCGGGCGTACTGTGGGTAGTGTTGGATAAAGCGCAATAGAAAAACAGTGCGCAGTACAGATCAGATTATAATTTACGAACAAATTAATTACATTAGCAATTCACACACTGTAGGAACACAACACAATTATACGGAACGCGCTTGTGTGCGCGATACAAATTTGTTCACTGCTTGACCGCCACCGACGAACTCTGCTTAGCTCCGGCTGGTGCGAGCGTTATCTTGTTGAAAAGTAGACCCTGTCGAGCGCCGCTGTGCGGCGCTGCCGTCGCGATCAGTCAACTCAGTAACGCATTTCCTACACATTAAATATAACTTAAGTAGGTATAAACAAAAAGTTATAAATTACAATTAAAACATTAGGTACAATACAAAGCGGGAGCAATTAAGTCTGAACGTCGGGAAACCCGCGGCCAGCGCACGCGCAGCGGCCCGTGAAAACTGAAAGCGTTTGTTATCAAATGATTTTCTAATGCGCTAACTAACGTAATGTTATGTTCGTTATGTTTTTATTTGATATACTGCAATTCGTTTTTTTTTTATAGAGTTAGATAAATATTATAGATCTTGTGGTTTAATAAAGGTTTGTTTTTTATGTTCCGGTTCCTGCAGTGCTATTCAGTCACCATCTCACCGTGAAAACTTAGGTGAAGTGAGCGTGGAGTGAGCTGTCATTCCACAGGGATTGACACTATTGACAGCTCACTTCACCCAAGTTTTCACGGTGAGATGTTTACAGAATAGCATGGCAGGACTGGAGACTGGAGTGTAGATTATGTATCAGTTTTAAAAAGGTATACCAGTTTTATGACGGTACAGCAGCAGGGTGTGTACGTGGAGCTGTTCGCAAACTATGTTTGACCTAATTCAAAGTCAAAGAATTTTATTTTAAACAGGCAGTACTTATCTTGCCCTGAGATGTGACCCCAAAAAAGCACCCAAAGTGAGTTCTGCGCTGCCACCGACGACGAGTGTGAGTGTGGGAGTGGCTAAGTTTTGGGCCAACAACATTAATTCTCATTTTTAGGGTTCCGTAGTAAACAAGGAACCCTTATAGTTTCGCCATGTCCGTCTGTCTATCTGTCCGCCGCTTAGCTCAGAAACGGTTCGTACTAGTAAATTGTAATTTGGTATGAGTATATATTAATCAAGCCGACAAAGTGGTAAAATAATATCAAGAAAATATTTATTTTAGGATAACTCCCCTACACGTAAACTGGGGATGTTTTTTTTGTCATCTATCCCATAGTGTGGGGTGTCCTTGGAAATGCCGTTCAAAAATATTGTGGGTTTGTGAAAATCATTTATCAATTCAGCGAAATATTAAGCTTTAAAGTGCAAATTTTTGTTAGACTCAAGTGTCGGGACGCCCTGCCAGATAAATGGTTGTACTTAGGTTTGTGAAAAAATTTACAGCAGTAGGTAGTATACAGGGTGTTTGGCAGAACGTTGAACATACGAAAATGGTGGATAGGTGGGGTCATCTGCTACTTACTTAGCCCTAATTTATTTGGCCCTGGCCCACGGGATATTTTTACATTTTATTATTTTTTTGGAAACAAAATTTCTACCTGTTTCGTGTAACAACCATCCCAAGGGAATAGTGAATGTTAATTTGCACCACTGCTACTGGCAAGCCGTCGATCATTTAATTTTTACCAACTTTGCAGTATTAAATTTCGCAAAACATTTCACTTTCCGTAAAGGTAGAGTTTCGTCAAAAATGTCCTACTTGAAAAAATTATGAAATAACTCTTAAAGTTTTTTTTTATAAAAGCAAATTACATACCATTAGAAAGCTCACACACTAGGGATGTTTTGCTAGAATTGGAACTCCTCAATCATTTTTTGTTTTTTTTTAAATGCAAGTTGAAATTAAGATTTAAGTATTTTTTACATCTTTCTGTAAGTTTGAGGACTCATAACTTTTTTTCTAGCTAACATCTGAATAAAGCAATAATTTTATAAGAATCTGTCAACATAAAAGATTTAAAAAAAAATACTAAATATTGCCTGTTTTACCCATTTTTAATAAAAATTACACTTTAAAGTTAAGAAAGTGGTGAAACAAGAAGAAAGACAAAAAAAAATATTTAAAAATATCCCGTGGGCCAGGGCCAAATAAATTAGGGCTAAGTAAGTAGCAGATGACCCCACCTATCCACCATTTTCGTATGTTCAACGTTCTGCCAAACACCCTGTATATAACGAAATTAAATGAAAACCTATTACAGCTTAGTAGGCTTTACAGGTTAATGAGTAATAATCAACCAACTTAAATTTGCAGTTTCAAAAACATGTTCTCCCATACATTCCGTATGGGAGAACATGTTTTTCAACTACAATGATAAGTTTGTTCTTGGGATTAATTCATCCCAACTACGGAACCCTTCATTGTGCGTGGTCCGACACGCACTTGGCCAGTTTTTTTTAATAGGTATATGTATTTGCTAATAGATATTGACCGATAACTTGTATGTGTGGTGCAAACTGTAAATATAAGTTGGTTTTTAATAAATAAATATATTTTATACACAGCCATCAGTCAGTGCTATCGACACGAAGGCTTCCTGTACGCCCGGGGCCGCGCCGGCGCCGGCGGCGTACCGCATGTTTGTGTATACGAATGAATATCACCCATGCACTGCACCGCCGCGCCGCCGCATAGTTTTCACACTCATTATTCAATTCAATTTTATTTATTCATGTAACCGTGACTCATTTGTTAGTTAACTTATCCTATGTTAGTAATTAAGATAATTTTATCTACATCGTAAACAAACTCCTATATAATATACACATCGGCAGTACCTACTGTCTGACGCTCACCGCGGCTCCGAAAAGAAACAATAGCAGTCGCTGAAAACCAGTGCTGGGGCTCTGACTCGCATAGGGTCGCATTATTATGCAGAGCGATGGCCGTTTTGCGTGGATGTGACGCATATTTTCCCCCAAATTGTTTATTTTCGTGTTTTGTTCTTTCCCTGCGTCATGTGTACCGCAGATAAACGTATTTTCTATGAGATATTCTGTTTTTTTTTCATCTTGCGGTCCGGCGCCGGTGCGGCTCCGGCGTCATGTACAGGAAGCATTTAAAGATGATTGGAAATTATATGCAGTGGAAATTAACATAACAATATGAACTTCACTGAACACATTATGGTGCTAATTAATAGTGGTATTGACCACTATTAAATAAGCCTGAATAATTGATACAAAAAAAAACATCTAATTGTATGATGAATGGACGTCGATAAAACATCATTAAGTAAAAAACGGATTTTACGTGTAATATTTGTCAGGATATTTCGCAATTTGTCGAGAATTATGTTCGATCGACGCTTGCGCAAAGGTTACCGATAGTCTTTGATAAAGACCTACAATATTTTCTACTCATTACTCGAATACGCATCGACCGAGAGAGTAGTGATTTATAACCTGTAATTATATGAATATTATTTCGCATTATTCATCCTTTGTATTAGGTCCCCACCTATGAAATCAGCGTTTTGTATGGAGAATTTTAAAGAAGTTGCTTTTTTCATACTAAAATTTTCTTAATTTATATAACAACCATGAACACTAATGTTTTAAAACTTTTATGCGCTAATGTTTAAAAACTAAGATAACGTAATATGCCACTAGATTAAGCGACAAAAATAAGTTTTGGCTAAATTAAAACAAATAGTGGTCATTTCTGCTAACAAAATGAGGAGTAATTTTTAAGGTATTTTTTATGTTTATAAACTATAAGTAAATAAGGTTTTTTTTACTATTGGTAGTTGTCTATGATGGTCATTATTCGATATAATACCAAGCAATTGATGAATATTTTAATTCATAGAAGTGACAAGGTTCTCTATTTGTGAGAAAAAAACGCCAATTTCATAGGTGGGGACCCAATATGAATAGAGGATGAATAAAACGCGATTTAGACTGCAAAAGTTATTCCATCTCAATACAAATCAAAATGCATATTTAATTTAATAATGTAGTATTTGCGTCACGATACCTAACCATGAAAGCCATGGACTATTTCGTTAATCCCATAGGTAAATATAGGATTACATAGAACAACATAACATTAGATCTGTAATCCCCGAAAGGCATTTATTAGGCAGTGCTGTACTCGTACCTACCTATTAGTACACCCACATTTCGCCAGTTATATTTAAGTCCCATGTAATAGGGGGCGAGCCTATTACCTGCACAAATCTAGACTCCGGGCTGCTACTGAGAAATTCCAGATAGAAAAACCGAATAACACTTTGCCTGTCCCCGGATTGGAACCCAAGACCTCATGCTCAGCAGTAAGCCTTTGCGACCACTAGACCAACGAGGCATTTAAGTATAGGATTATTTAAGACTTCATGGATTAATTATGTGCATGTTTACAATTTTCTAGGTTCGATTTGAAGAAGACACTTTAGCAAACTGGAGCTCTTAAATACAACAAGAGAAATAGGTATGTACAGTGTGCAAAATCCAAAGCTTAAAACCATCTACCATGCCTTTTATACAATTCATACAAACAATCAAACAAAACCACTACAATATTTATTCCACATATTCGCTATTCTATGCATTAGATTTGTGCAACACTCCGATGCCGCGTATATGAATGCGGGATCGGAGTGTGGCGGCTTTCACAGATAGAATAAACAATATTGTCTTAATCCAATGAAAGTTTTTTTTTGTATACATTCACGACCATAAATACTTTACAGTAACGCATCACTCAAAAGCATTTTGTTTCGTGATTTTCGGGAAAAAAATGCATCTCTGAGAACAGACCTATTTCATAATAGTAGGTATGATTTCGAGAATACCATGTTGTAATACCACCAATACTTTTGGAGAAAATCGCTTTTGAATCTTACGTAAATATAAAATACCAGAACACCCGCGAAATTTCGCGTTGTTGCGTAACTTTTTAAGTATGGCGCCCCTTTAGGTATATTAGAGATCGTATATTTGGATGCATATTTACCTAAAGTTAAGGTGTTGGTCATTTTGGAATGCACTTTTGTAAAGAAAAAATCCCGGGATTCCGGGATCGACTAATTTAGAGTTCTGATTATAGAATCGAATGTATATTTTACTTACGTTCAGGTGTTGGCTAATATGGAATGCACTTTTGTATCGATCGCAAAAATCTCGCAATTCCGGAATTGATAAATTTAGTACTTTTTGACTATAGAAATGCTAGCTAATGTTGTAATGTAGGTTGCCAAATTGGCATAGCACACAACAAACAACTCGGTGCCTTGAGTTTCGTTAAAAAACGTTTACAGTAGGTATATACATTTTTATGTTAATACCGCAAACGTAACCTTCATAAGGGTTGATAAGTCGTTTCCATACCATGTATCCGACTAGTTTTGCATTCCCGGATTTTATGGAATTCCAGGATTTATATTAAAAATATTAAGAAGGCACTTCCATAATTTCTTAGCCAAAAATGAAATTTAGGTAAATATGCATCCAAATATCCGATCTCTAGTCATGATCTATCCGAATATCAAAAAATATCTGGCCTAGGTCTTAAGGGGGAGGAAAATTGATTCGCTGTTACAATGTATAGTAGATTTATGCTCGTGAATGTACACAAAAAACTCAATCACAAAGTGCTGGAGTTTGCACGTATACAGAGTACATATAGTCACACGAGTTTTCAACGGACCGTCAGAAAAAATGCTTTTATCGACAGTGTAATTCCGTTGATGTGTTCTGAATATCGGTGTAGCACTGCCGATATTATTTTCTGAACGTTATTTTATGGAAAAGCTCGATGGACACCTCTTTTATCTTTTAATTTGTGACTCGCGAGTTCAAATTTTATTATATGGTATCAAAAGACTGGATTATATTAATTTTATTTACTTTATTTAGGTACCCATAAAGAACCCCCTTTATAATCAGGTCGTGATCGTGCTGACAGCCTAATAACGTTACACACTCTTATTGGCAAACGTTCTCCTATTGGCAGTTCAACAATATCTATTGACTTTTGTGGGGTATTGTGAACACGAATGTTGAAATGTTAAATTGTTAAAACGAATGCCACTGTCATTAGAAGTGTGTTACGCAATTAAATGATATTTATTTTTGTAAATTGGTAAAAAAACACTTTTACAGGTCAAAAATAAATTGTTTTAAAACTATATGAGTTCGGTGTTTCCTAACCGACTTCTTTGAGAAGAAAGACCGAAAAAAACTCAGAAGTCACAGTCTCTTTTAAAGTCCAGACATAATGCTAGGCAGGCCATATGAGGACCATGCAGATTAGTGTTTAAGATGTTTTTATGAGGAAAGAACCACACAGATTTGAGTGGACCTGTCCAGTCAGTGTACGCATTTGTCAGTAATCATGTAGCTCAACTCAGAACTTAAGGGGTTGTTCTCATTTTGAGAATTTGGTATTTAACACAGAATATTTACTAAAGGAACTGTCAGTAAAAGAATCAGAATTTAAATGGCAATAGTGTTTAAATGAAATAATAAAGGAAATATTTTCGTACATTTTGTACACATGTTTTCAATAAAAAGTGGAAAATATAACTTCGTGTACAAGCAATATTTATTTAATAACTTGTGCTTCAATGTTTTTATTAATAGGACGAGTTATTTTATTCGTTGCTCGAAAATCATCATTGTGGAATGCAAATAAATATCGAGTATTGAAAATACTAGGTCACTTTCTGATAATTGAAATTTAATATTTTTACGCATGAAATATTTCAGGTGACATCACAATATTGTTTATCATTATTTTTATTTTAGTGTCTTTAACATATCTCGGGACCCTGGAGCCCCGGACCTTTGGAAGGCGTACGAGGGGCCGAAGGCAACTCGCAGAGGCCCGTTACACGTTTTTAATGATATGAGGCACGAACCGACGATTATCCCTGTATGTACTATACAAGTGCACCCAAGGACAACCCCTGGTTGGGGTAGGACTATTGCAGGATATGGAAACAAAGATATTGGACTATGGGTTTGGGTGATTAAAGTTGACTGGTGACCTGGAACTATGGAAGGACTATGGCCCCTGCCTGATCAATGTTTTATAAATGGCAGGGGGTGACTTGCACACTCAATAATGGGCCCCCGAAAACTCGCAAGCACATAGTGACGTAGCGACAAGGGGGAAACATGTCCTGAGGTGCTTGAGGAGTGGTGAGGTATTCCACGGCTTTCAGAACAATCCCAGATACCGGAAGATGGTCGAGATCCCTACGAGCACTTACTGGAATACTTCCTTCCTCCGAGCACGTTGCTCTTGCTCCACTCAAGCCGGCAAATTAAGGCAAGAATGAGGTGGGAGCTCTGTTCCTCGTCAGTGTTCACTCCAGCCGGCCAATAAAGGCAAGCAGAGATGAGGAACGGAGGATTTTTCCCGGGAAATAGGGTCCGTGGGGTCGCTACTGCCCAACAGTTCGCCACATGCTGCCCTGCGGGTTTCTGTATCTCTCTTGGTATGGCTCCTCATCTTAGACCTGTTCGGCAAAGTAAACTCTACCGGCACAGACTTCGAGTTTGGACCGCGCAAGCCCCACCACGACGTCAACGTAGAGATACGGCGGTGGGGTTATTTTTATTATAATTATCGTCATAATATTGCTCGACAGAAACATATTTTATTTTTATTAGGAATAATTAGTTACTTTTTTTCGTTTGATCTCTGTAGCAAAAGTTAATTTTAAAGGAGATAGGTTTTTTGTTCGGTGATAAGGCCCTCTAAAGATTGTGGCGTCTACTAATGAAACGCATGTTGATTGGTTCCTTATGATCTCTAGATTATAGTGGTAGTCATAATTATAGTTTATCTAACGGGAACACTGAGAAATAAAATGAATGAAGTGTTGTTATCACTTGACACTTGTCTTTTTAACAGTGTCAGATAGTGACGCGGTTCGATTTTATTTAGCTCGTTACTAGAGTAAATAAAATAACATTAAGGTCCATTTTCTCTCGAGGTGCCACTCGATGTATTCGCGTTTAGTTAAATATCATCAACACTGCCACACTAGTTCAATATGTAGATTTAGATATATAATATTTCGTGTAATAAACCGCCAAAATACTGTGATTTACAGAGTCACAGAGTTTTATTAAGAGTGAAAATATATGTTCTGTGGGTTAGTGCTGTCAGTTGATAACGTGTAATTTGTCATTAAAATCGTCATCGTATCGTCATTGATTATCAGATTGACAATGGAATGTAAGTAGGAGAAAACGCTCTTTACAAAGTCGAAAAAAGCTGATCTTAGCCGAATGTCACTGACTTAAACCCCAATTTACCAATAACCGTTGCTGTATTTTGGATCCTTTCTTTCAGTTTTTTTTGGGTGCGTTCCATATGTGTGAAGCTGCTAAGAACCTCATTATAGAACCTATACGTACCTTTGATTCAACTCCAATCGAATTACGTAATCAGGACAATCGAGTGCCTGATCGTATGAGACTGAGCAACATCACTAGAGTCAAACTGACAAGCAACCAAAAACTACATTTCGTTTCACGTTAATTTTGAAAATACTTTAGTCAGAATGAATAAACATAAAAATTATATTAGACACAGGTGTGAACCTGCTGTATCGTCGTAAAACATTTTCTTTTTACTAAAATTTCGTGATTCTGGTTAGACTTTATTAAAGATATCGACCATTTTAAATGATAAATTGATCACTTTTTTAGGTTTAATACAATTAATAAACGTTACAGTACAGGGTGCCCAAAATAAAAACTCCTTTTCATCTGAATAATACTTTCTCGAATATACGACTTCATCGTGATAAAATAATCAAGTCTTCTATTATAAGATCGAGGAGATTGTTGTGGTACACAAGCAAATTGTCAATGAAATGTAGGTATTTTTACAACAGCATAAAAACGTTTTGAATCGGTGACCCAATATGGAATTCTTTGTATTAGGTTGATAAAGCACAATGGTATTTCCATAATTAACGGGAGCCGTCAGTTGTGACTGGCCATCTCTTTTGCCAGGGCTTATTTGGAATTGTCTTTCTGACTAACTGACCGACTCTTTGACAATTCAAAAGTAAATGGTAAATGGTAAACATAACAACATAACATCACGCCTGGTTTCCCCAAAGGGTTGGGCAGAGGTGTACCTGTAGTAGGTGCACCCACATTTCGCCAGTTACATTGAAGGCCTATGTAATAGGGAGCGAGCCTATTGCCATCAACCGGGCACAAATCCAGACTCCGGGCTGCTACTGAGACATTCCAGACTGAGATTGCTGTAAATGGTTTAATTTAAATAAATGCTTTGAGTTTGAGGTTGAGTTTGGACACGCGAATGAAACTATAGACTCATTCGGGTCCTATTTCTGTAAAGTGTCACCTTCAATCAAACATGTAAATAAACCAAACACCGCCAATCAAATTCGCAATACAAACAAGTTAATTCGACAAGTCTTTGGTCGTTCAACTGTTTCATAAACTTCCACCCTACCACGGGCCGTCACTGCTTCTTAGTGGGGCGACCACCTATGCACCTTACTTCATTTAGTTACACAGTTACAGCTACACTTGCGTTCAGTTAGTTCATTTTGTTGTCAGTTTATTTTGTCAAAATGTGTGGGGAAATGGGTAAAGCTGTGTTGAGGGCGCTCACTGGCGCGCTTCTGTGTGGGCTCGTGTCTGATGCCGCGTACTTGCAAGTAAGTGTACACTTGTGACATAAGCCTTATTGTGCGATAATTGGATGATAGTGAGCGTGGGAAAGTTTTTTTAAGAACTAAGGTCGTTCATTCTTTGAATGCAGTATGGTAAGTGGGTTTGATTCCCGCTTTGATAAAAGTAGTTTTAAGGTAGGTACAGAAAGTTAGGAAATTGGTGTTGTAAGAGGTAGTTACTTTATGATTATGTTTAAGTTTATAGATGCCTTACCTATTGAATGCCTTACGATCAGCAGATGTAATTAAACAACTGAACTTTACTGATAATACAATAAACTTAGTAAATTAGCTCCAAGTAATCATTTTAATCGTCGTATCTGCCAGTTAGAGACTGCCATATTTGGTTATAACTGTCTTAGGGCTATTAAATCACCTATCAACAGACAAAAAGTCCTAAAACGACACGTGTGTATTCCCAAAGACACGGGTAATAGACATTGCGATTACGACATGTGTCCTACCAACAAAATTATTGTTAGTATTTGCTGGCAAACATCGGGCCGAGTCAATAGTACTATTTGTCAAGGCCTAATGTTGGGATTCAGTTTGTTTTCGTCCGTCTAGTGTTTTTCGGGTGACGTTTTGTTATTTTTAAGAAGAGAGACAGTGTCTGGATTTTGATTGGTCGGTTTTGATAGGACGAATAAGGTATTGAGTGATGTTTTAGCTGCAAAAAGTGTGAACAATGAAAAGTTTTTGGCACTTTGTAAAAGTAAATTGATGTCGGTCACCAGTGTTCTTTTCGTGTGGTTAGTGACTAACCTGGTATCAGAGTTTTTAAAGCCGACAAGGGCTGGCTTCACATGCCGTCGAGAAATACCTATCAGGCATGCCGGTTTCCTCACGATGTTTTCCTTCACAGTTTTTGAAGCAAGTGATAATAATACAATACGCACATGTATACGAAAAGTCAGCCTATGACTTGGCAGTTCGACGGTCACACCACTAGGCTATCACTGCTCTATGTCGCCAGTGAAAGCCAACTGAGTTGATGTGAATCTTGTCTAATTAATATGGTATTCATTTAACAGTTATTTGACGCAATTTTGCAAAGAAATTATTATCGCGTCAAAACCGAAGTCAATTGGGGGCAAAGCTTTACAAATTAAATTTCAACACCATTAACAATATTTCATATTAACATGCAAATGGGACCGTAATAACGTTTCAAACTTCCAAATAGCTGCATAGTTCAAAGGCGAACTTAGTTACAAAGGTTTGAAGTACAGATATTACAATAATATAATAAAAGGGTGGACCACTCGCGAACGTACAATATCTAGTTGCTCGGCCCCTCATAGGGGAACGCTAACTTTTGCAATTTTCCCTTCAACTGAGCTCCCAGGAGGCCTTCAAAGGAGAATTACTGATGGTTAAATTTACTCTCATTTTCGTCGGCAAGTCTGAGGAAGGCCTGCTTTTTAGTTTTATTTCTTTGATCAAGCCTCTCAAAGTGGAAATTGTTTGTAACTTAGTTCCGTCCAAGAATTGGTATTCCGAAGTAATTTTGCAAATTCGCACCTTCTAGTGCTGCTGAAATATTTTTTATTTTAGCTTAAGAGGTTTATTAAGTGTAGTTAAGTAATTAAGCTTATTGTGCCGTTTAAAAGGCTGTCAAAGAGACGCAGTGGCCCCGTCCGGCTTGCTAATAAACGACAATTTTCGATCGCTCTGTACAAGGGTGAGGTAAAATAAAATAAGTCGCTGTGAAGGTGTCGATAGTAAATTAGTTTTCTGACTTTCATTAAACTTTGCAGTAAGTTTAGATATTTTAAACAAATTCGGTCACCTTTACTTTTATAGTAAATAATGGCTATATTGTGCATGAAATTAACAAAGTCAGACGTAAAAAAAAAATGCCAAGTGCGTGCTAGACCAAGCGTAAAATAATGGTTCTGTAGACACCTTTTTGTTTTCTAAAATAAAGCATAATCAGCCTATAATGTTCCCACTGCTGGGACACAGATCTTCATTCAGTGAGAGGGAGTGGGCCGTCATTCACCACGCGGCCGGGCCCATTGTGGGTTGGTAGATGTCACATGTCGAATTTTTGGTTCTAGGACATACCGGTTTCTTTACGAAGTTCTCCTTCACCTTCAGTGCTAATGAAATAATTCACAGAAAATGAAGCAACTGTCTGTGTTTAAACCTACGACCTGCAACTCGTAAGTCGCAGCCGTCTTCTCCCCAAAATAAAGAAATAGACAAAAATCAAACGAAGTTATTAAGTGATCTAGTTTAGTAACTGATGTTGGTCAAGGTGCACGATCAATTTATATGAATAAGCCATTAGGTACCTTCATTTTTACTTGAAAATCTTATCATTTCTTCATTTATCCTCATGCTGTGCCCACACAGGGTCCATATTTTTGTACCTAGCTTTAAGCCTTATGTAACATCTTTTCTACAATATGGAATGCACACAAATGAATATGAAAAATCTTAGTGAAATGTTTGTGTTTGTATTACTTTTAGATTTTAATAACATGCGGTAAAAATATAAGTAGACGTAATGAAAAATTCTACAATTTTACTACGGCACCCCGAAAGAATGGATTAAAATCTGATATTATAAATTCATAGTAATAAAATCTTTAAGAAGAAAGTTCTTGTTCTCATAAGTTTGAAATTAAACGTTGGATGGAGAGCACGTTTTAAAATATCTGAATAAGTAATAAAAAATAGCAAAGTCCTCGGCGAAGTCCTAGGGGACTCTGTAGCCGTCAGAGAATGAAATCACTTTTATAATTGTTACATTTTTTTCTTTTCACTTCATTTCTTTGATATACTTTTTAATAATGCTGTACTGAATCTATGTGTATTTCGTTTTAATGTGACTTTATGAAGTTGAATTATTGTGGAATTGTGAAGTGAGAGCGTAGGGACTGACGATCCTCTAAGGGCGAATTTCACCATTAAAAGTGAACGCGTTTAGCACATCTAAACCACATTCAAGTGCTATCAGTGTCATCATTATTTTGGAATATTGACACTGACAGCTCTTGAACGCGGTTTAAATGTGCTAACCGCGGTCAGTTTCATTAGTGAAACTGACACTAAGGGCGAATTTCACCATTAAAAGTGAACGCGTTTAGCACATCTAAACCACATTCAAGTGCTATCAGTGTCATCATTATTTTGGAATATTGACACTGACAGCTCCTGAACGCAGTTTAAATGTGCTAATCGCGGTCAGTTTCATTTGCGACATTGGCATTACGATGTTTAAAATTTATTTGATCACTATTATACTATTGCCTTATGGTGATTATGTATTGGTATATGAAGTGAACTTACCGTCTATACCTACAAATATTTCGGAATATTAATTTAATTAAGTAACTTATCGTGATTCTAAATAATAAGAAAGTTTAACGCTTTGTCGGAGTACAGTAGTGTCGGAAATAAGCATACATGTGCGTCCACCCACATGTATGAAGACCTGGCCAGCTAAACTAAACTAACTGCTAACTAACTTAGTTTAGCTCGCGGTGAACGGCTCGTTTTAAGGTATTTCGAACTAAAGTACTGTCGAAATGAAGACGTGTCGGAGTTCCATATTGTCGAAATAAAATCATGTCGCATTACGGTTTGCTAATCAAAAAATTCTAATCCAAATTATAATAAACGTACATATACGTTCAGGTGAGATACAAAATAAAATAAAATGCCTACTTACTTAAGTCTAATATCAATATAACGTAGTAACTACGTGGCGGCAACAAAATTCAAGCCATAAGCAATTAACATCACTACTCGTCAGACAAAAATCTGCCCTCTAGCGAACTAATTAGACCTAGAGAACTTTATTATATTAAATAAGGCTTCCAGTAAAGTCTATTTAGGTCTTATAGCGAGACCTAATAACTCAAAGGAGAATGACGCAATTACGACATAATTTCTGTCTAATACCAGAATTTGTTACCTAGGAAATGTTGAGTTCTGAGCATTGCAAAATGTTCTAGTAAGAGGTTGTTTGTCTAGTACCTAAAGACCTATTTTGTAACCTTTCTCTTAGAGGAATATTATCGTAAATTGAATTTACCTAAGAGCGTTTATTCTGAAAGTGGGCAACGTCGCAAATAGAAGTCAAAAGTTTCGCTGTTTTGATTAATTTGGCAATATAACTGTATGGAAATATGAAATGTGGCTAACTAGTGAACTAGAATATTAATAATGAATTGCAATTACTACATTGAATTCAATGTTGTAACCGTTTTAGGTGTAAAAAGAGCATTTGAAAAGTTTCCAAATACTTTTTTTACATCTAAAACTAAATATTTGGTGTTACGATATTAATTATTATTGCATTTCATAATCAATATTTTAGTTCACTAGTTAGCCACATTTCATATAAATATTATTTTCCATACAGTAATATTGCCAAATTAATCAAAACAGCGAAATATTTGATATCTATTTGCAACGTGGGCAGCGGTGGAAATAGATGTCAAATATTTCGCTACTTTCAGAATAAGTGCTCTAAAACTGCAGTTTTTGTTTGTTTTGACACCCTGACGATAATAGTCTTTTAATGGTAATTTGTCATTTAACAGTGTGCAAGCTTCCAACTTTCTTTTTTTTACCTGTTCCCCTTGGGGTCCTCAGTGACCTCTAACACGAAAGGCCTAAATTGCCGTAATTATCACGTTTCGCTTGTATCATAATTTATTATTGTTATTAGCAGACTGGGAGTCATTGCTGACTCACGTTTTGAGTTTATCCTTAAGATGTCTTTTGCGAGACCAGTTAGAGAAGAAATGTTTTTTTTTCTCGAGCCACATGAAACTTTAGTAAATCAATAATACTTTAAAAGTAGGTACCTACTGGTACGAAGTTAGGTATAAAGCTACAAATATGCTTGTTTGCTAGCAAGTAGCATGCTCTCCGTGTATGTAAAATGATCATACTTTCTTCGTAGACACAAGCTTATTGTGTGCTAGTAGGTAGCATCTGCTCGTATTATGCTACAACAGTCCGGCCGTCGAGAGAATGCGTTCTTGACACTTGTCGGTTTCATACTAACGAATATGTGGTCCTTATTACTTACTACTAGCAATTGTCCAACTGACAGGTGTCAAGAAAACATTATCTCGATGACTAGGCAGTACTATAGCATGTGTATTCCAGGCTTACGCAAACGACCATAAAGCGATAGATTAACATTTTTTTTTGTTTGGGTTCCATAGAGTATTACAGATGCAGATTGATGAGGTCGCAAAGAAGAAATTCCAGTCTCATTGAGCTTAGTCAAAATGGTACTGATACTGTTCTAATTCTAGCAAATAAGTCGACAAGCCAGGACCATATTTATCTCTAACAAGGTCTGGAAAAACTCCAAGAAAACAAGAAAAGTACCTAAAAGCCGTCTTACCACAAAAATTTTCCAACCCGTGTCAAAATAAAAATTTCTTCGTACAAAAACATTAATTACTTTTTTACTCCCTTCATTACCGTTAATTAACATAGTACACATACTATTAAGCTGCGCAATAAAAATAAAAACAATGTCTGCTTCACAAATGGGGCTATTTAGACGGGCTATTTATTCTTTTAGTGTACAAGGGCAATAATATGGCGATCAGATAACGGTAGCCTTTACAGGACCTTATTCGTTACGGTCGTGTGAAAAATAGTTACGATGGCTTTTTATGTGAATTGAGTAACAGAATTTTGTAGGTATGTTGAGCCTCCTCCTCTGTTGAGAGTCCTCTTTGGGATTTGTGATAGGACTATAATAGCTTATTAAAGAAAGGGATTTAACAGACATCACCATCATCATTTTCAACCGGGAATCAGCCACTGCTGGGCACAGGTCTCGCCATACTTCTTGGTTCCGTGTTTGAACAGACAAACAGCCAGTTGCAGAAGCGAACTTTAACTTTTAAAGATGTCATTAAATACTAATCTTCCATTAACTTGTTGCAGAAAGCAACATTCGATTCGATTTAAATCGTTCTTTGATGAAATGAATGAAATCATTAGCGTTAGTGATCTATTACGTAATGGGGCATACATTTTTGTGCTTGTGCAACAGTTGCACAAAGACAAAAATTTAAGTTGTCTTTTACCCAGTAACTGGGTGATATTTGTACGAATATATCTATATATATATATGTATATCCTGCGACATAGATAAAAACGGGGTGAGATTAGAAGGAGCTCAAAACCAGGCTCTTTAAAAAAAAAAATATTATAATAATATTTTAGTGCAGTTTCCTGTTAGGTCTGAATTTTAGCAAAACGACAGTTCTTACTAATACCTAGTTCATTCGAGCAAGTCGGTTGCACTTTCGGTGCTACTGCGCAACTCCGGGCGTCCGTGACAAGACGGCGCATGCGTGCGATCCCCTCTCACCGGCTACCGGCTGCGCGGGCGCAGAATTGTGGCGAAATTAACGCAACTCCATTTAGATTATGATTTATTTACCGTCGGTAGTGATAATTATTAGGTATTAGGTTGATGGGTTGATTGTTGGTAGTTAATTGATGTTTTCATTGGTTTTGTTATGATTTCGATGTATGTAATTGGTGGGTAATTGGTTTTAACATTAGAAATGTTTTTAACTACAGAAAAATAGTGGATAGTTAAATTTTCTAACAATTAACTGACAATTTTGATGAAAAAGAGCCATTGCCTTTATTAATGTGGATTGAATAGAATAGAATAGAAAAGTTTTATCGCTGCGTGTGTTTTTTTTGTTTTGGTGTTATCTCTGCTAACGTTCATGAAGCATGCATGATGATTATGCATTTATATATATCGTAGTTTTTGAGCAGATAGCAGTTCCTACTTTTGACTCCACATCACGAGCAAATATAACCAAAAGTACACCCAAAAGTATTTACAAAACTTTCGCTGCCGGCCTCAATAACACCGCTTACTTAACAATTCAAAAATTAATAACTATTGAAGTTAACCCGAACTGCTTATGTAAGAACAACGATACACTTACATACATAGGTACAGCGTGTGTCGAAAGGTGCGCGTAAAAAAACTGTAACGGTGTCAGGGTCGGCCATTGATATAGTTCATGACGTATTACCTTATGTAATTTGACTTACGATTTGTTATCTGTAATTAATCTCGTTGACTTGTAGAAAGTCGTGGTACATATAGCATTCAACTGTGGTTCAATTGTCGGGTAGGTATATTATTTGTTTGAGACCCTTTAAGGCATTTGGTTTAGGGCCCAAAAAGGCTAACGCAGAGAGCCTTAATTTACGGCAACATTGGAGAAAGAAAGAAAAATAGGTTATTTTGTCGAACCTGGGTATCGAGTTCAGTAAACTTCCTTCTAATCAGTCTAAATATATTTATAAAAAGTCTAAGTACATAGTACGGTGTTTATGGTCAGCAATTTACTGTACTAAGGTTCCTGAATTACACAAAACAATGAATTTTTACATAAAACGTTAAATGTTTGGATGAAGTTTTTTTGCGAAGTGTTGTTGTTAACTTGCGCACAGCAAGTTAACAACAACACTTCTACACAACTTTGGTGTTTACTGTAAGTGAAGCAAGCAATTGTTATATAAATAAATAATAATAAAAAACCGGCCAAGTGCGAGTCGGACTCGCAAACGAAGGCTTCCGTACCACCGTACAATATTCAGCAAAAAACGTCGAAAAAAAATCATGTTTCTTGTATCCCCCCTTTAATTTATAACCTTATTTTATGTGTTGTTATAGCGGTAATAGAAATAAACAATCTGTGAAAATTTCAACTGTCTACCTATTGCGGTTCATGAGATACAGTCCGCTGATAGAGAGACGGGCGGACAGCGGAGGCTTAGTAATAAGGTCCCGTTTGTCAGGTACGGGTACGGAACCCTAAAAACTAAGGTTTTTATGTAAAACTTCATTGTTTCAACTTAGAGAGTCTTAAACTCTCTAAGTTCTATCAAGACTGGTAGGTACTAATAACATCTTAAAATAGAAAATGTGTAAAGAAAAGAAACCAAAAAATTATTTCCTCAAATCAAAGTGTCAGGGTCGGTCGTTGGTTCGTGTCTAAGTATAGCATACTTATTTACATAACACATAACGTGTAACTTGGTGAGTGAACTTTAATTTCGTTCCTATCAAACTCTTGACATCTGGACGGGAATATAAATAAGTCTAAAACTTGTTTAATTTCAGGCTACATTTGAAATGTTATAAAAGTATTTTATACGCATACTTAAAGTAGCTTGATGGACTTGAAATTTTCCGTGTATTTTTATTGGATTCGGGCAAAATAACAAAAAAGGAAATAATAACTGTCGTTATTGTATATGATGTATCTTCCTTAAGAATTCCATACCAATATTAGCATATAATTTTCAACCAAGTTTGAGTAGTGTCATTTGTATATCTTCCAAAGTAATTAAAGTATACTATAAGATTCATAAAAATAAATATATAAATAAAATTGAAGGTTCGGCTTGTAATTTCAAAATAACAGCTTTTTACTAAATGCATATGAAAGTATATACGGTACGTTTAACAAATAACAAATTTTATTTAAAAAAAAATCTCTGTCTGTTCCGGCTAATCTCCGAAACGGCTAGACCGATTTTGACGGGACTTTCACTGGCAGATAGCTGATGTTGTATGGAGTAACTTAGGCTACTTTTATTTTAGAAAAATTATTAGGGTACGGGCAAAACCGTAGGCAGCAGCTAGTGTAAAGTAAAATCATTTATTTAAACATTACAATTACAATAATTATGGAGAAAATGTTGGACTCAAACTAGGCACAGTCTCCATCTTGGGCGCCATTAAATATCAGACCAGAAGTTAGTATCATGCTGTTAATTGTAATAATAATAATACGGCTCGCAATGTGGAGAGGTTCCTGTCTCCGGAGCCCTAACCAAGGGTAGCTTGGACCCTGCTCCCTTAACCTGCAGACCACATTTTAATTTTATTTTTTTGTTATTTATCTATTTAAAAAATGTGGAGCTCGTGGCTAAGTAATAACTGCGGCACGGGTCGATCCATCAGGTTAAGCTACGCTTTCCGGGGTTGGTCTGTGGAAGGGTGACCATCTTTAAATATCGAGACTCCTTGCTTGCTCCTCCTTGCTTCGGAAAGCACGTTGAGCCGTTGGCCGGCTGTCATTCATGGATCTTTGACAGTCGTTACGGGTCGTCAGAAGCCCGAAAGGTTGACAACCAGTAATACTAAGGGGTCTCGTATTACCCAGTTACTGGGTTGTGAAGGTCAGAGGCAGTCCATGTAAAATACTGGTATTCAGCTGAATCCGGTTAGACTGGAAGCCGACCCCAATAAAGTTGGGAAAAGGCTAGGCAGATTGATTTATCTATTTAAAAATGAAATGAATACACAATGAATAAAGGAAAAAAATATTAACAAACACTACGAAGTAAGGGTTCTTCGTAGTCTGACTACGGAGAACCCTTACTTCGTAGTGTTTGTAAAGAAAACTTAAATCTGCAGTTAGTATCAAAATAATAACCTTATGCCAGGATTCTTGTTATTTCTCCTTCTTCTCGTGTGAGAACGACTTTTCGATGACCTATTTTGTATTTCTAACTTCAGTCAAATATTCAAAATTCAAAAGTCATTTATTCAAACTAGGCTGAGAATCAGCACTTTTCGAACGTCAAAATTACATAAGACAGTCCCCCAAAACGCCCACCCTTCACCACTTCCTAGTAGTTACTTACGTTTTAAAAATGTAACATTTTACACTCCTTGCAAGTAATGTGCCACTGTGCACTATAATAAAGTCCAAGCTGTTAAAGTGATTAACTGTGTAACAGTGCAGTGAGACGATGGAGTCGTGTAGTGTGTATTTTATGTCAACTATAAAAGAAAATGACTAGAGCAGTAGATTTATAGAATGATGACTAGCTTTTTCCCGCGGCTTGGCCCGCGTGGAGGTCGGAAATTATCCCACAGGAAAAAATACCGGGAAAAAAAGTATCTTAAATGTTAGTCCAGGATATAAAATATCTGTGTGCCACAGGATGCTGGGCAAAAATGTATGTGAACTGGTCCCACCATCACCTAAGTTTTTATTTTTCTTTTTTTCTTTATTTACACTTCAAAGTCACAAACATCTGTGTAGCCCTGGCTCTTGTACTAGGAGTTCCTGTATAACAAGGGCCAGTTAAGACCACTGCAGTTTTGAAGACATTACTATTCTCCCTTTACTTAGGCCAAGGCGCATCTAAATCTGTCCCAGGATTATTCTGTTCTGACAAGGTTAGGTTAGGTTAGGTAAAAAACCAACTCAGATAAAATAAAAATCAAGACAGCGCTGCGAACAATACAGTGAAGCATGCCAAAACTACACCTCCGCTCTATACATACACGCTCACACGCCCACATTTACAATCAAACTACACCTCACTAACTGTACACATGTTTACGAAACCTCACGTCACTGTTGATAGGCGCCATCTTGGTTTTTTATTTGGTCTGACCTTACCAAATTCATTTTGTTTCAGCAATACGACCCCTATGAAACCCACTACGAACAAGCCGTGGTTCGCCCCAAGCCGCTCCGTGAGCATGAGAAGCCACAGGACCTCCGCAATGTCCCCGGCACACCAGGAGTTGACTTCCCGATATACCACAGCGTGCCAGAGACCAGCTTCTCGTGCCATCATGTGCCAGTCAGGCCTGGCATGTATGCTAATGTGGAAACTGGGTGCCAGGTAATTATTTTTTGTTGTATCTAGCAGTAGGTAGGTACTAGATGAATGAGCAGTTACATGAGAACGGATGTTGATAATTCCAAAGAGTAGCTTTGAAGTGTACTGTTTCTCTGAGTGCATCGGGACAAGGACATTCTACAAAAAGTCCAAAATCAAAAAACAAGCGAGCCTTACAGTAGTCCCATATGATGTGTAATATCTGACATCTCACCTTGGTAATAAGCAACATTAAAGTGGCGGGGCCTCAAGTCAAGGTCGTTTCTGTCGGCCAACTCTAGCACCACGCGCGCTTGTTACACATTTCCGTCCCTTTTCACGGAATCACTCCCACAGAATTTTAAAGTAAAGAAGGAAAGCGAGAAGGAAGATGTTACACATCAAAAATTTGGTATTGGCCAGTAAAATAATCGATCATCAACGCCACTGTTCTATTTTTGTTTTAAGAACATGAGGCACTAATTAAAAAAAAAAAATGTTTCCAACTAAGTACTCGCCGTGTTCGGAGTTCTATAAACGAAGTGTTCCGGGAATTATTGAAACCTCCCAGTTTTCAAAAACATAGAAAGTTGTTGTAGCCGTTAATCTCTAGGGTCAAACTTTCCGGCGAATTTCCTGAACATTTATTCATAAAGGAAAATAAGCATCATTACTAACTACATAATAATTGAGGCTGAAATTAACGCTACCTAAAATCATAACAATGATAAATAATACACTCGGAGTCGAAACATCATTCAATAAACCTTAATTGGCGCCTGCAGGCAATGTATCGGAACAATTGATGATAGTTTGATTATGATTGCCGAGCTATAATCGCATTATTTCGACACGGACACAAAGAGTATAAATACAGTAATTTACCATTTTCATTTCGTTCTTTGTGACGGTAAAAAAGAGTTTTTAATTCACTTCTTTTCATATTTTTATAGTAAAATGCTTACGGAGCAGAGAATTAAAACGCGCTTCACATTTGCAACCCCATATTTCCCCAGTAAATTCATTAAAGAGATGTTGCAATTCCGTGCTTGTCTCTGGCGATCACACAGCGCATTATAGAATTTATTTGTTCCTCCATGATGGGAATATTGAGTTCAACTGACTGTCTGACAATAGAATCTGTAAAATTTAACAGCTCCCATGGGTCAAAGGATCAATCATCTATAATTTCACTGTTACAAGTTAAGCCACAATACTCCTCCGGTTTCATCCATTCAGGCATCCATTACAGCTTAGCTACTTGTTTCAGTCTTCTTCTGTAAAAGTATCGCAATAAAGGGAAGAGCATGTGACACATGAAGCATCTTCGTATACGCGTTATGAATGAACCATTCCTTCTTATGGATTCCTCCAGGCCCATAAGTCATCTATAGTAAAGTTTCACAGATCTAGAATATTGTAACCCTTTTCGCTTTATTTGTGACAAAGTCAGCGTCAGTTTCAGATAGAATTTCCTATTGAAGAGGCGTTTGAATATATGGCATTAACCCCCCGTTTAGAGGACACTAAGTCTAATGATAGATGGGATAACGTAGAGATTGAAGCTCTGAATCCTGTGGATAATAGTTCGATTGATTTATGGTATGTCCTAAGTTATTAGGAACATTGCACACTGGACACCTGGCGGTTTATTTAGCTTTAATTATACATGCGATTTTAGCCTGCATAGTGTTCGTGATTGGCATCTGTGAAAAAATTGCTGTAGTTCATTAAAGTATTATTAATATCCACTTGATTTGATTACCTTACGTTTCAACGTAATTTTTATGTATTTTTAACCGACTTATTAAAAAGGGAGGAGATTCTCAATTGATCATATATACACTGTTTATTTTTTTTAGTTCTCGAGGTCATAGCGTTACTTAACGTCATGTCAAACACAGTGCCAAAAAGAGTGTGCAAACTTATCAGACAAATAATCTATTGCAGTAAGAAATACAGAAACACTAAAAACTGGTTTGTTATGTGTCAATACTAACTTTCCTAATACACTCGAGAGCAATGAATCCGGGTCACTTAAAGAATGTTAAAAATCTCGGAAACTAAAAATGATAGGTTAATGCAATAAATTGTATTTAATAGACAATGTAATACTCCTTAAATGAAAGTAAAAAAAATATGAGTCACCATACATTTTATTAACACAAAATTACATAAAGAAAAAAACTGCTGATCTCTCCTTAAAACAAAAATAGGAAACATGAAATTTTTGAACTTTATTACGATTTTCTTGAATTTTAATACTTCGTATTGCCTCCTCGTGCTTCCATTACTGCGTTTACGCGGATTGGCATGCTGTACACCAAGTTCCTTATACGATTTTGGGGAATATTCTCCCATTCCTCTGTGAGAGCAATTTTGAGCTCACGAAGCGTGATTGGGGGAGGGTTTCGTTGTTTTACGCATCTGCCTAGCTCGTCCCAAGCATGATCGATCGGGTTGATATCCGGGCTGCGCGCTGGCCACTCCATACGAGTAATGTTCATCTCTTGAAGGTAGTCATTCACAATCCTACCTGTATGAGGTCGGGCATTGTCATGCATAAATATAGCATCCTCACCTAAATTGACCATAAATGGACCAACGTGATCATTGAGGATTTCTTCCACATATCTTACGCTAGTTAAAGAGCCGTTTTCTATGATCACCAGCTCTGTGCGACTTTCAGAAGAAATTCCGGCCCACACAAGTACAGACCCACCACCGTAGGCTACTTTTTCTTCGATGCATGCTTGCTTGAATCTTTCCCCTGGTCTTCGATACACTCTGTGTCTTCCATCGTGCTTGTAGAGCATAAATTTTGATTCGTCGGAGAACATAACTTTTGACCAATCTTCAATACTCCAATTTACGTGGCTCTGGGCATATCTTAGTCTTGAAATACGATGCCCACGCTCCAGTTTAGGGCCGTTTGCAGGTCTAAGGGGTTTTAAGTTAGATTCAGCAAGCCGACGTCTTGCTGTCCATGCACTTGGGTTACTTCCTCCGAGGCGTCGAAACTGATTTGTGAGTTCAGTTCCTGTGAGAAAGCGATTTCGAAGCATGGTGTTCACCAAGTATCGGTCTTCTCGTGCTGTGGTACACCTGGTTCTGCCCGTTCCTGGTCTGCGTAGGTTAGAACCAGTTTCTTCGTAACGTCGGAGAACTCTTTGTACTGTTGACAGCGACACACCGACAGTCCTGGCTGTATCGCGCTGACTCCGGCCGGTTTCCAGCATTGTAAGTATTCTGGTGCATTCTTCAGGCGTAAGCGACATAATTTCAGCTTGAATAATGAATATAGAGCACTATCAACATGGTTTATGTACCCACATAAATGACAGATTACAAACAAAAGCAAAACCAAATGCTGTAATTTCGTAGTTCCATCTTCGAAAGTGGCCCTTTTTCAAATTTGATTTTTTTATGATATAACTTTACAATAACTAAGAAGTTTTAATACCTTCATTTAAGGAGTATTACATTGTCTATTAAATACAATTTATTGCATTAACCTAGCATTTTTAGTTTCCGAGATTTTTAGGATTCTTTAAGTGACCCGGATTCATTGCTCTCGAGTGTAGTTAATTGACTCAGGCGTAACTTTGCGGAAATCCATTATAAAATACAATAGACGACGTATATTTAGACGATTGACTTGTTGCAAGCCCGGTCACGATGTGTAGCCAAGTCAAGCGCCGAATGCAAGTGTCGTGTACGGGCTTGCAACAAGTCAATCGTCATCCTGAGGAAATCTCGTTGAGTGGTAAAACACGTGTCGATTTCTTACAGGGTTCTTTATGATTATTTAAGAACAGTAAGGCGGATTCGGTTACTAAATAAACGTCGTCTATTGTATTTTAAATTTCCTAACTTAATATTGTTACTTGCAATTTCTAACATAAACAAAATGGATTTAGAAATCTCACAGCCAATAACTATATTAAAGTAATCATATTAGAATAATAACATCTGCATCACGTATATTATCAAATGAACCGACGCTTAAACTAATCGAGTGTCAATCTAGTATTTGACTGCACAAAGCTATCACCTGTGTCGCTTCCATCGCTTGAATATCTTGAATCGCTGAAATCGCTTTTGAATATCTTGAATCGCTGAAATCGCTTCAGAAGCTTATTAGACGTTTAGATTGTGTTGCTCAATAGTTTTGGGATTACGTGCGGTATAGCTTGGAAATATAATGCATAGGATGTTGATCCGGTTCGTGGCTAAGTTATAATAGCCTTACGGGTCGATATAGCTTAACCCGATCAAGCTACGCTTGCCGCGGTCAGTCCGTGGATGGGTGATTATCTTAACATACCGAGAGCCCGCGGTGCCTCACCTTAGCCTAGCCTTTTCCCAACTTTGTTGGGGTCGGCTTTCAGTCTAACCGGATGCAGTTGAATACTAGTATTTTACATGGAGCGACTGCCTATCTGACCTCCACAACCCAGTTACTGGGTAACACGATAAGACTGGTTAGCAGAGTTTTGGGCTTCTGACGACCCGTAACGATAGAACAAAATTAAAAACCATATTAGTATACATGCAATCATTCAGATTTTTCTACAAGCAACATATTAACGTGTTTTAATTTTTTAGTCCAATCAATTGAATTTTTGTATAATTTAAGAGATCATTTTGCAATACATTACCAGCGTTGTGTCATCGCGCATCTCTTTCTTTTCTATGCGGTCCGACAGTGATCGCACTGTTGGCAGCCTTTTAAGTAGTTATTATTTATTAAGTAGTTGTATTTTTTTATAAGCTTTGAATAATTATGAGAATTCACCCTATTCTTAAGCTTTCTATGAACAAAACATGTGTGTACGGACTGATTAAATGTTTTTAGTGGACAACAAAGTGACGTTAAATATTTCAAAGAAAATATTTAAACATGCTACTCAAACATACTCACTAATTAATAGGGATAACATTGAAAAACAAAAACGGGTCACAAAAGGGTACAGCGACATGAACATAAGGGTAAAGTTATTTACTCTAATATCTTTTGTTATGGCTCTGTCTCAGATCGTGGAAACAGGGGCGATATGCGAATAGAACATTCATTTTATAATTGTTTAAACAAAATCAATTAAAAATAAACTGACGAAACTTTACAAAAGTGATGGGAATCGAAATCTCATGACGATAAAACAAAAAAACTGCCAAGTGCGAGTAGGACGGCACACGAAGGGTTTCGTATCACCGTACAATATTTAACAATAAATATGTTTTTAAAGCAAAACAATGTCGAAAAAAAAAAGTTTCTTATATGAGAACCCCCTTTAATTTTTAACTTTATTTTATTTTTTGTTATAGCGGCAATAGAAATACACAATCTGTGAAAATTTCAACTGTCTACCTATTGCGGTTCATGAGATACAGCCCGCTGACAGACAGATGTATAGCAGAGACCTAGAAAAAAAGAGATTTTCTTAACTCATCATCCAGAGCCTGACTTCATCCACTGCTGAGCATAGGCCTCTTTTTTCTTGTGCCAATCCCCACGCTTCTGTAGCAGTCTCATCCAGGTTTTACCCGCGATAGTCCACACATGTCGTCCGCCCATCTCTCCGCCGGACGACGTACACCTCGTCTACCAGTCCTAGGACGCCATTCGCTCAATGCTTTACTTTGGCTGTCATCTCTGCGCCCTTAGACTTCCATAACTCGTTTTACGATGTCGAAAACCTTCGAATAAAATATATCATTATTATACACTATCATACAGGGTTATTGGTTATATGTCGGCAACCCATTAAGGGGATGTAGGAGAGGTAATTTGCAACCAAATGACCCCTTTTAACTACTACGCAAATGTAAAAAAAAAAAATTAAATAATTATAAAAATATTAAATGTCTAAACATTTAATATTTTTATTTCATTCATTTTAAAATATAAAATGTCAAATTACTTGAAAATGGTTGACATTAGCATAGGGTCATCAGGGGTCATTTGATTGCAAATGACCTCACCTATATCCCCATAACGGATTGCCGACGTATAACCAATAATCCTGTGTATAACAATGATATCACATCTACTTTAATTCTAAGCTCACTGGCAGCTACCTTTACTTAAAGGTCTTACATCATACATACATTTGTGTGTTTAATGTCAACGCATTGTTTCCTGTGGGCGACTCTTGTGAGAGTTTCAACAGTGACTGAGATTCATACAAAGTCTATTCAAAATAATCCTGGGGAAGAAAACGTTGTCTATGGAGAATAAGAAGCTTACATTCATTCTGGGTGCACAGAATATCCACAATGCATAACCTAGATACGAATTTTATATTTAAGTAATAATTATGTATGCTCACAAAATGTCGTTGTGTTCGTTATATCGCAACTCGTCATCGTGAGGAAACCGGCATGCCTGAGAGATATTTCTTGACGGCATGTGAGGCCAAGTCAGAGGACCCATGGGCGGCATAAAAACTCTGACACCAGGTTAGTCACTAACCACACGAAAAACAAAGAAATATATCGCAACTTTATTTTGCCAACTGCAATTTTCAAAAGATACATATTTTGCAAACTATTCCAATAAAGAAAACAACATATAAAACTAAAACAGTATTAAGCAATACACTCCAACCAGATATTCGATCAAGAATGTATGTTCACTGTATTCGATCTCAACTTTTCTCATTGAGACCATGTGCTGTCGTCCGATTTATGAAGCAAGATACAGTAGTTCTCGGTTTTGCAATCTGCGTGCGCAACTCAGTATCGTTCACTGATTCCAATAACATTCCATATCGTTCTAACCCGTACTGGATTATTTTTATCTGCGTTGATTGAGAATCTCTCCGTGTATTGCTCTGAGTATTGGGAATATGAGGTTCGAATGCGTCCGGACTTGGAAATATTATTGGTATTTTTGTTTATTTCATTTATTTAATCGTTATGTCAATGAACTATTAATATTTTACATTAAGAATAAAATTCAAAATCAGTCTTTTGTACACACAACGTTAAAATAAGCATGCTTGTTCTACCTTGGAAAATCCTTATTTTTACTCGATTAACAAACTCCAAACTTTTAATTATATGGTTACTTCAGTCCAGAATAATCGTAATGGCCGCCCAATTTCTCCAAATTGAATAAGTTTCGAGATTGTCGTAGTAGCTCCGAATAACCTCAAAGGCTTCAAGGGCCGGTAAGTCCAAGTTATTATAAGAATCACGTTATAATTCTCCTGAAATTAATATAACTTTCCGTGAAAAAATGCCGTCCGTTTCGACAATGTTTGCCCAAATAATTGCTTCAGAATCTTGGCCAGCTTCGTAGAGCTGCTTAAGTAAAATTTTGTTTTATGTTTTACTTTATAAAAATGATTTTTTATGTAATATTATTTATCTGTAAAGTGCTGCTTGTTAGACATAGGAAGCATCGGATGAAGTTATCTTTAAACCAATTTCGCGTGGCTTTTCTAGTCTTGGACGTTACAAAGTACCAATCATAAAACTTCTTGCAAGTTTTTTTTTTTTACGAGACATTTATAAAAAAGTCTTATCTATTATGTATAGATAAGACTTTTTTATGAATGTCTCGTAGTCGTAGTCGTAGTCTTATCTATACGTAATCTATACATATTATAAATTAAAGTCGCTTTTCGTGTTTGTCTGTATTACCGCGTTGTTGTTCTAAACCACGCAACCGATTTTGATGAGGTTTTCACCATCGTTTAGAGAATTTATTCCGGAAGGTTTATGTGTATAATACGTTACTATTAAAGTTACATATAACTAAGAAATTCGATGTTTTGTCAAGTCGTGAAAACCGTACAAAGCAGGAGCGGGTCGCTAGTTCTAAATAAAGCTTTCACCTTTGTATAAGACGAAACCGTTATCGATCTTTTCACCAAGTGAGAGAAAAAAATAGCTGTAAATTCGCACGGTGAATAAACTCGCACTAGTGATAGTTTACCTCTCTGTGGATATGCTACTAACCCTGAGAGGACAGGAGGCCTTTGTCCCAGCAGTAGGAACATTTATAGGCTGATTATGCTACGGATTTGGTAGTGGTATATATTGGCACGAATAGGTAACTGTGCGAATTTACTCTCGAAGTATAGGTAGTAGTAAATTGGCACGGATAACAGGAGGCACACAGGTTCGCAGGTGATGAGAATTTACTCCTACGCCGATGAGATACCTATAGGCAGCTGAAGTCATCTAATCGCATATATTTTGTACCTTTCCAGGCTTACCACGTATGTCACGACGGTCGCGAAGGTGAACAAGGAGCATCGTTCCTCTGCACCAACGGGACACTCTTCGACCAGGCCAAGTTCGCATGTGATTGGTGGTACAACGTGGACTGCGCTAAGGCCATCACGCTTTACAAGTTTGTATAATGTTTCTTTTGTGTTCATATCTACCTACGTGGATGGATTGTGTGAAAGATGACTGGGACGAGAGTGCCCTGTGACCAGGAAGAAATACACTTATAGAGCCAATCACAAATAAATTTAGATAAGGGTAGAAAGATGATGATGTTGAACTGCCCGAAAATGACCCGCTTCAAAATGGCTGCTACAACCTCGCAGATGGAGTGGTGATTGCAATTAATGGTAATTTTGTAGTGATCTAGAGACAGGAGAACGCTGCAATACTTTTGATACGCGAAATAAGAGAGTGAGGTTTCAAACCCCGTGGCAAAGATTAGTACAGATGGTTTGCGTAAATCTTATATCTTCTGACTCAGTTACGCTCACTGAATTGGCCCGACAAGACGAGCTTGCCGCGTATTTGTAACTTCGTACCTAAAATGCGGAGTGCGCCGTCTGTATTATTCTGTGCCCGTGGCTAAGAGCTACCCGCTCAAGCGACACGCATCGTGTGACAGCGACTGCGGAGAAAACAAATGAAAGAAGTTGTTTAGAGCTTACCATGAGTCACTGCGACGGAAACAGGCGATGCGCCCGCGTGTCTCTCAACCCACGTTGCTTTTTATATCGCATCGCTCGAGGCCGTGAATGGGGCCTTATAGTACTAACATCCTAGTTTTAATCCCTACATTAATATAACCAAACCGAAACCTCACTAGTAAGCTAATTGTGATCAGAGCCATTATCCCCAAGGATCATTCATTGGGCCTGCATAGCCCGCGTCAGTTTATAGCCGAAATACGTTGAAAATCAATTATGCACGTATTTGGCCTAACTTTAGGCTATAGTTGGGCTAAATAGCGTCAGCGTGTCAATCGGGATACGTTTGCAGTTAGTTGACAACTTTCGAGCTATATATATTGGAAGTCGGGCCAAATTTAGGTTATTCTGTTATTTTTGGTCAGATTATTTTTGTAAATGTGTGTTTGGACGATTTGTATTTATAATATCTTCCCTCTACTGTTCGAATTTTTGGAGAGTGATAACTTATGGCCTCTGCACACGGCGTTTTTTATTCGCGCCGTCGACGCGCGTATACGCACTGCAAACGTAACTGGCGCTACTTTTTCAAGGCAGAAAACGCGCCGTAAACGCGTAGACGGCGCGCGTTCCATGAAACGTGCGTATGAGTTAAGAACATCGTCATAATCATCAATTGACAACAAATGAAAAGTAAAAAAAAAAAATATACTGTGAATTATTTGATTGCCGAAAGACCCAAATATTTTGAAGGTCGTCTCCCTATAATTACTCCCTACATTAATAAAAAATTAAATTTTTCAGGTTGAACGAAGATCCTTACCACAACCCATTCGTACCAAAACCCAAACCTGAGGAGGAGGTCCACGTGCCTGCACATGGCCCATCTCACGGAATCTTTTACAGAAAACTTTAGATATAAGCAGAGAACAGGAAGTAAAACTCGCCATTATTGTAGAAAATATCATATAAGTAATTTGGTCAAATAGGAAACCCATCGAGAATATAAAAGAAGTCTACTTCAATGATTTACAAGGATGAAGTTTCTTACAAATCTCATTCAACTTTCAACTTTATTTTAATTCAAATTGAGCTCTCTTTTCTTAAATGCCAAATCACATACATTCTCACACTAACATTCGGTACTAGAAGTAATTTATGTTATTTAAATAATAAAATACCTTTTTATAAACATCCTTCATTCTCACATCATAATATTATTTGAAAGTATTTTTGTATTGAAAAATATAATTTTATTACGCTATGCGGAGTTTGTTAATATTTGGAAGTATGTAGGCAAGTACGTATTTGCTTGCGATAAGGTAGGTCTTGGGTAGCCATATTTCTTCGAAAATTATTTAGAATTAGTAAAAGGCTTTAATAAAGCCACGTATTTGAGTTTACCTTCTTTCAAAGCAATTTTAGTAAACTTGTGATATGTTGGGAATAACCCCTTTAATTGTGACTTTCTTTAGATACCAAGGAGGCATTTATAGCGATCTCGCGGACTAGACGGCCACGACCACGACCAGTGGTAACAGTGACCAGATAAACTATAGAAACCGATACGAGTCGTGCACTTGGTCGCAACGGCCAACTAGCCGCAGATCGGGCCCTGGCCGGAGTCATGGCCGTCTAGTGCGCGAGATCCCTTAAACCTGTAAATAATAGCCGTAGCAGTCGAATAAGAATTCAAACAAACTTTAATTGTATGTTTAAAATATGGCTATCCTAACTTATCCTATATTATTAGAAATTATTAAGAAAACAAAACAAGAAATGAAAAAGTGTCAAAATGTCACCATCAAATTCACAATTTCATAATCTTAACCAACCATTATATTTCTTTTTTTTTTCATTAGTTATTAGAACATCCACCTGTGCACCTGCGTCTGCGCACACAATTGTACATTATAAAGATCTCCCGCGCCGAAGGCCGTTGAGACTGGCCGCCGTGGCCGAAATACGGTCTGCAGGATCATAATTTTTTTTTATTATGAGAACATCAAACCTTTGATAGCTAAGAATATTGTAACATATTTTTCTAGAATTAAAATATCTATTTTCTTATTTAAATTGGTGTTTTCTTTTAATTACGGCTCCATTTAAGAACCGTCTCGTCTGAGACGATGCAGTCGGCGAAACGAAAAGAAACGGTTATTTAAGAATTCGAAAATTTAAGAAAAACAGTATGAATCATTACTTTTAGAAATCTGCATCTTTATTATAAAGGTTTTGAAAAAAAATTCTACTCTGTATATCTTAAAAGAACTAAAATCCCAAATTGGAACAACCTGTCTTGGAGTTAAACCAGTAACGTTCCCTAAAGCCTGATTTACACAGTGTGATTTAATTGCTTACCATAAGGTTGAACCAATAATAAAAGCTGTAACACATTCTAAACAATGTTTCGACGATACAAGCCATTTGTTGCTTCAGCTTGCATCGTGTAAATGAGATTTACGTTAGCAAAATACATCACAAGCAAAAGTATAAATCCCAAAACCGAAAAAGGAGTCCTCTCTTAGATTCAATTGTTTTTTAAACCAGCCAAGTGCGTGTCGGACCACGCGCAATGAAGGATTCCGTAGTTGGGATGAATTTATCCCAAGACTTAACATTGTAGTCGAAAAACTTGTTGTCTCATACATACCAATTGCAAATGTAAGTTTGAACGCACAATATTGAGAGATTTACTATGTTATTTTAAGACCATAGACTTTAATAGGTTTTCCTGTAATTTATGAGTACAGAACCATTATACGTATTTTTTTCAAAAAAATGTTCACTCTAGTTACGGAGATAAAAGTGGGGAATGGTTAATTTTCATCTATTTTCTTAAATATCTTTAAAAGTAATGATTATAAAAGAAAAATATTTGAGATCCTCACAAGAAGCAAAACTTTATTTTTTTATTTTCCAATTAGCCCCCGAAAAGTGACCCCCGTATTCAAAATGAATTTATTTACTTTACACGTTTGTGTTTGGGTCACAGAAATTCATTAGTGTACCAAATTTCAACTAAATTGGTCCAGTAGATTCGGAGCAAATAGTCTGTGACAGACGGACAGCCAGCCAGCCAGACAAACAGACACATGAGTGATCCTATAACGGTTCCGTTTATTCCTTTTGAGGCACGAACACTAAAAAGATACAGTTTTATTTCTTTTTATTTTGTTTCTTGGGTAAATAATATTGGTAAAGTCAGACGTTCGTTCGGTAATTGACAGCGAAACAATGGCCCGATAACGTTCGGTACGTACCGGTAAATAAAAATAGCTGGGTATTCTCTCCTGTCCAGACGAACTCAAATGATGTATGACGTTGATTGTTTAGTTCAGGCTAAGCAGGATTTGCATACCAATGAGTTCCAAGTCAAAGAAGGTATTGAAGGTAATATCGGGAATAAAATAGGGCCCTAGAGTATGTACGATTCAGGTATAGTATACTACCTTTTCAAGGCGGGGTATAAAAAAAATGAGGAGCTTTTCTACCTAAGAGACCAAAAATGTGGTATATCTCTTAGTGATTTTGTCAAAATATCGATGTAACTTATGGAAAATTGGCAACGAACAAGAAAAAAAATAAAAAATAAGACAAAAGCAAGTAATAGATAAAATTTTCTAAAAGAACTCCTCTAATGGTAACTTATTGTTTAATTTTTTTCGGAGCAGATAACTTGACTCCTCTTTCACGCCAAGTTTTTAGGGATTCTCAAATTATATGCTATCAACTCCATAATTTTCAATTTTCCAAGACCGTTTGAAGTATAAATTATTCGTAATTTAACAACTTCCTTGTAAAGAAAAGTCGGAGCTTCTAAGCAAAATAATATTAAGGGTTTTCGAGAAAGCATGAACACTTTTGGATGAAAGCATAAAAGCGGCGTAAGATCGGAAAGTGTGGGAAAATAAGGGTTTTTAGCGAAAAATAGGGGAAATGGAAGCGTTAAAATGTATTCCCATTACATTAGGGTAATCTGTGTTGGATGCAATTTAAAATGGGGTACTTAGGAAGGAAGTCGTATTTTTTGGTTGTAATTATTTTGTGTTGGTGAAAAATACAACGTAGGTATATACAAAGTTTTCTGGGGAATTAACAAGCTTATAATGCTCACTCTGACTCTGAATTGGATCATTCATAGTAAGTATACCAATACCTGAAGATTTTCTCTTGTTAGAGACTACATTGATAAATATTTATTTAAATACCTATTGCCCATAATACTACCCATATTTGGTATTATTATTATTATTATATTCACAAACAAGAATATCAACATTGTTTAAAACAAAGACCTCATTAGCAGCGTACATGTTCCCCGTAGGCAAAACGTCGTAACTGCCTTTTGGAGTTTTAATAAGTTAATTAAATTTATTATCATTTCGACTGCTCTTGTTTGGTGCAATTGTACGGTAACAAGCGAATTTTAATGGAATGCCTAGGGCTTGATATTCTGTGGCGACGCTCAACAGATGAATGTTTATGTTGCAACCTGTGAAATAATGAGAAATGCGAAGACTAATTTATTTTGCTTTGTTTTTAATGCGCCTGTCTTTGAAATGTAGGAAGAATATAGGGGCATGCCTCTTTCTGTGTTTCGCGTGGAAGGAAAATATATATTTTTGTTTATAATTTTTAGTTACTCAATCATGCATAAACGATTTGACGGATTTGGATACAATTGGAACACAGACGACCATGAACCTGGATGAACTTATAACATTGCATCGCATCGCTTGCAAATGTTTTACCCGGATGCATAAACTACTCCTTACAGGCGAGTGAATGTGCGGGCAACAGCTAGTGACATACGGTGGTTCCACAGTCGTGGCCCCGAATTGAAAATTTTCCTAAAAAAACGAATTTTACGGGCTACAACTGCGGACCACCTTAATCGCGTGCATTTTTTGCGGGACTTTGCCGCTTCATAAAATAATAACTCACATTACACAGATTAAAAATAAAAACCTGATAAACTAACGTAAAGTTTCCGCATCAAACCAGCACCAGATTGATTAAAACTGTCAGTGTTTCCATGCAAGACTTCATTTTGTATTCAGTCAATCCCCATCGTTTATGAAGACGTTGGCGTCGTACGTGCAACATGCCTCTTCAAACTTGGGCGTATCGACGCGACCAATTTACTCTGACACCTTAAGTTTTCCTGGTAACTGAGATATAAGCCGAGGTCCTAATGGCTATAAAACAGAGACGTAGCTATTTTTATTTGCGTTCGGAACTTCCAACTATCGTTGGCGACAGATGGCGTTTTATTCAGTAGTGCTACTCGTAAGCTCTAAGGTTTTTTTCTGACGGACACTTTTGAGGGTTTTTTAGGGTTCCGTACTTCAAAAGGAAAAAAACGGAACCCATATAGGATCACTTCGATCTCTGTCTGTCAGCCTGTCAAGACCCTTTTTCTCAGCAAGGCGTGGAGGTATCGAGTTGAAATTAATATCAAATACGTAGGCGTATTTTATTTTTGAGAAAAAAAAAGTTATAAAAAAATACGGCCATTTATGCGACATATTTTGATACTCGCAAATAAATCAAAACTCAATAGGGTACTTCCCTTTGACCTAGTATCATGAAATTTGGCAAGAAAAAGCTCACACAGCACAAGTACCCTTTATTGTGCGTAGTCCGACATGCACTTGGACGGTCTTTTTAAATATCAGATAAATTACGCTCATCTTGTCTTCAATATAGCAGGCTTGGCTTAGAGGTAACATGTACTAATCTAAATCTTATTGAGTCTTACTAAGATTACGATTTATAATACCTATCTACATAATTATGTTAAGGAGCCGTGCACGAAATCGACTGATTTTGATCAATTTTTGCTCATTAGTTGTGAGAAAGGGAAAAAGAATTTAAACAAAACTATTAGAGATTTGAAAAGGCGAGTTCTTCGTTTTGCATGTGGCTGAAAGGGTATTGACAAATAGGTTTACAAATTCATGGAAAATCCGGTTTTCCGAAAAATAACGCGAGTCTGAAGTTTGATCACTTTAAAAATATCATTAACATTGTTATAATTATGGTTTACTTTCATGTGGCTGAACCACTTTTTTAACTTTGATACAAAATATAGCAGAAAAATTATGTTGAAAAAACCGTTTTTTTTATATAATGTATTTTTTCCTATTATTTAGGAAACCATATCAAGAAACTTTTAAATCATACATTAGTTTTCAGCTATCCTTGATATAAAATTAAAATTTTATTTTATGATTATACTATAAATTAAAGGCGAAATAAACCATATTTTCAAGAGCGCAAAAGTGATGCAACTATTAACAGGTGCTGTGACTGACACGAAAAGTTTAGCACCACAAAAACTGTACCTTTATAGTTACACAGACTTAATGTTCCAATTATTTCAAGCTTTGTTACAATTAGATAAGTTATTGACGAAAACGTGCACGAAGACTCGATATTTCCTTTAGCTGTAAGGGTGACGACCCTTACAGCTAAAGAAAAGGGAAGAGGGAAGGGGGTCTAAGTAAACTGGTAACTTGAGCACACGTCAGACACATGTCGCTTGCGCTCGGTACGGAGCTTTATTGCAAAACTATAAGAGTACCGCTGCGCTGTGGCTTGGCATAGACAGCTCGTGTGGCTTGGCATAGACAGCTCGTGTTTGCCGTCGATAGACATGTTGGTATAAAGAAATTGTAGAAGTTGTTGCAGGTAATGGTGAATATGTAGGAACATACATTATTTAAAGCGTTATGTTTAGAGTAGTTTGAAAAAAAAAACTGTTATTAAAGAAAAGTATTTCATAGTGTTGCATTTGAATAAAATATTTTTTTTTAACAGTTCTGTGTTTCTCTGTTCTTACATAAGTTATGTATATGAACGCGGTCAACTTAATTCCTATTACTGACATTAACTAAACTTAATTCCTATACTCAGCCTAGTTTGAATAAATGACTTTTGACAGTACCTGGTCGACCGACGCTGCTCTGGTGAAAATAGAGAATGCTTATTTAATAGTACAGTATAGTGAATACTAACTCCATGCTGCCACGATAGTAGGTACTTACTAATTCCATGCTGCCATGTCATTATTCTAAGGTAACCATCTTGTTCTAAACTTTGGGTGACCGAGCTCTGCTCGGGTGAAAATCCGGAGAAAACGAATTTTCCCAGATATGAGACCTAGCTAGATCTATTTTTCGCCCCCGTCAACCCCTATATATCGCTACTTTCATCGAAATCGTTTGTTAGGATTTTAGTAAACTCATGACATAATCATAACTAGTGGATGTAATAAATGCGTAATTCATGATAAACGCATTTATTTTATCAACTACCGCCTTCTTGCTCGAATTTTGTAACGGTAGACGGACGACGCGTCTCACGCTTGGTTTACTTAAATGATGAAACGGCCGTGCGCAGCTCAGTTGTTCCTGCGACGCCGAAGTGTAAAGATCATAAAGTGTTACTCTGTGTAGAAATATTGCTATCCGTTGGAGCAAGTCCAGGTCAGTTAATTTTATATTTAATATTTAAATAACTAAGTGCTATGATTGTTATTATTTCTAAATGACATAATATAATCAGCAATGTAACGTACTTCAAGCCTAAGATGTATAATGTCATTTCTAGCGTTACTAATATCATATTGAATAACGTGTTTTATTTTCCAATAAATGTTTGTGAGATTATTCAAACTTTCATTTCATACACTAACTTAATTAAACTAAAGCTAATTAATAGTCCAGTGCTTACATCTCAGAAGTGGGATAGACGAGTAAAAGTAAAATCAATATTACTACCTACTCGTTTATCCTGCCCACAGACTGTCGGTTGAAAATTTAGATTTTGTTTTTTTTTCCCTCTACTGTTGAAATATAACCTGCATGCTATTAGGCTGGGTAATTAATATTTTGTTTTTTTTTAAATAAAACGTGCAATGACATTATACCTTAGTGAATTCATATTATTATGATATTGTGTAAAATATTATTATTCATTCGAGTGTTTCTATGATATTAAATGCAGTGTGGAAGCGTTACATCATTACACAGCTTTGCCAGGGCTACTCTCTGGAAGCGTTTCATGATTACACAGCTTTGCCAGGGCTACCCTCTGGAAGCGTTACGTTATTACACAGCTTTGCCAGGGCTACTCTCTGGAAGCACTTCGTCATTACACAGCTTTGCCAGGGCTACCCTCTGGAAGCGTTACAGCATTACACAGCTTTGCCAGGGCTACCCTCTGGAAGCGTTACATCATTACACAGCTTTGCCAGGGCTGCTCTCTGGAAGCATTTCATGATTACACAGCTTTGCCAGGGCTACCCTCTGGAAGCGTTACGTCATTACACAGCTTTTCCAGGGCTACTCTCTGGAAGCACTTCGTCATTACACAGCTTTGCCAGGGCTACCCTCTGGAAGCGTTACAGCATTACACAGCTTTGCCAGGGCTACTCTCTGGAAGCACTACGTCATTACACTGCTTTGCCAGGGCTACCCTCTGGAAGCGTTACAGCATTACACAGCTTTGCCAGGGCTACTCTCTGGAAGCGTTACATCATTACACAGCTTTGCCAGGGCTACTCTCTGGAAGCATTTCATGATTACACAGCTTTGCCAGGGCTACCCTCTGGAAGCGTTACTTCAGTACACAGTTTTGCCAGGGCTACCCTCTGGGAGCGTTACTTCATTACTCAGCTTCAACATTGCAACGCTTTTTCTTTTAAAATGTTTTCGTAAAATTCAAATGCGCAAATTGCTTTTCAATACTTACTTTACCAGTGTTGATCACTTTAATGCTATGTCCGATCTTCCAAAGCACTTTTGGGGTTTGTTGACAGCGTCGTCATTATTTTAATGATGATGACGTTGTTAGCATTTGTTGTAAAGGTTTCAACCACGCATTAATGAAAGGCCAGTGCCGCTATCAAGTGTGAGTCTTGGGCTCGATTGTAAACATAGTGCTGTTATCAAGAGTAAAGCTTGGGCACATAATCATCAGTACTGCTATCAAGTCAAGTGTAAGGCTTGGGCACATTAATCGTCAAGGCTTGGGCAAATTAATCATAAGGCTTGGGCATGTTAATCGTCAAGACTTGGCCACATTAATCATCAAGGCTTGTACTAATCATTAATCGTCAATGCTGCTATCAAGTCAAGTGTAAGGCTTGGGCACATTAATTACCAGTGCTGCTATCAAGTCAAGTGTAAGGCTTGGGCACATTAATTACCGGTGCTGCTATCAAGTCAAGTGTAAGGCTTGGGCACATTAATTACCGGTGCTGCTATCAAGTCAAGTGTAAGGCTTGGGCACATTAATTACCAGTGCTGCTATCAAGTGTAAAGCTTGGGCACAAGTGCTGTTATCAAGTGTAAATAACTTGGGCACGGTGCTGCTATCGAGCGGGCACGAAGTCATGCCTACTGGAGGAGCGGCTTCAGGCGCAGATCAGCAACAGGAGAATTCACCGTATGTTTCAAGCGATGAGTCTATAATTCTCTGTCCTCGTAACGGCCAACCTCAAAGACCATGTACGTCGCCCAAACGTTGTCACCGGTCACGCTTGTCGGAACATGCATCTGGAAAACGTAGTAAGGCCCACAAATTACGAGTACGCCGACGCCGTAGATCACGAGACTCAAGATGCGTAGATTATTCTGGTAGCAGTTCAGAAGATCGGTCTTCATCGCGCAAACTACATAATCAACGAAACCGTCTTACTAACGATAGAACATGTGACGGACGTGAGGGGAATAAAAGACGACGAACTAGTAGCAATTCTGATCATTCAATTAATTCTAAACAAAGAAAACGACGTCATTATTCCCCGAATGTTCAGACACATAAACGTGTAAACACTAATTTAGATGATAAAGATAATACTAACAATATCTTAGATAAGTTTTTAGATATTCTTAAAGATGTAAAAGGTCGGTCTGGTTCCAAACTTTCCTTAAATAACGTCATTCCAGAATTTGATCCAATGACAAAAGATCAAACCATTTTGATGTGGCTTACTAAAGTGGAGGAGTGTGCAGAGATTTATGGCTGGGATGAAAAAGAAACCATTCATTTTGCCCTACCAAAATTAACCGGTGTTGCAAAGATTTGGTACCAGGGTCTCAGCACAGTCCTTTACACATGGACCGAATGGAAAAGAAAATTGGTAGAAAATTTTCCTTGTCGTGACGATTACGCGGAACTTTTAATAGCAATGTTGGCTAAAAAAGCCCGTTATGGCGAATCATTGGAGCACTACTTTTACGAAAAAATGAATTTACTAAATAGGTGCGGAATTCAAGGTCGTAAAGCGGTTGACTGTATTTTAAACGGGATTGAAGATCGCGCTGTCAGAGTCGGTGCTCAAGCTGCTCAATTCCGTGAGCCTGAAGAGGTACTGAAATACGTAAAAACTGTTAAAATAGGTTCTACTAGAGATGCTGGGGAAAGACATCAAAAACATGAGAGGAGGGCTACTGGAACAGCTGCTTCAACTAGACGAAACGGTCCTGAACCAAAAAGGTTAGTATGTCACAATTGTAATGAAGAAGGTCACAAAAGTATCCATTGCCGGAAGACACCAACAACGTGTACTAATTGTAGTAAGTTGGGCCATTTAAGTACTTATTGTAGGTTCAGGAAACAAAAGCCACAAGATAGCAATCAAAGGGACACTGTTGAAGAAAAATTAGTATCAGAACTAACATCAGGTGAGTCTAACTCAAAATATATTATTAAAATTCTGATCAACAATGAGGAATTAGTATGTCACGTTGATTTAGGTAGTCAATGCAGTCTTATTAGGGAAAGTGAAGCCAAAACTTTAAAACTATCTTATGATACCAAAGATTTACCCTTGATGAGGGCAATAGGTGGAAATTATGTTAGTCCGTTGGGTAGGTCCAGGGTTAATGTTAACGTTCAAGGTATAGAAGAAAATATTGAAATCCTAATCGTCGAAAATAGCGCTCTGAAATATCCTGTGTTACTGGGACACACTTTTACGGAATTATCTGACATAATCATTACCAAAACACCTAGTGAAATTATTTTTGAAAGGACTAGTGTAGACAATAAACTGTTTTTGAGGGTTTTAGAAGACATTTCTTTGTCGCCGTGCGAAATAGTTAGTTCCAGTATATTCGTGCAATCATTTTAATGGGAAAATATATGTCAACGGTTCTGTAAGGGGCGCGCCCGGTAGTGAATATTATTTATTTCCCGGAGGATACGATCTTAAATCGGGTATAGGTCGAGTAATCTTATTCAATATGAGCAATTCACGAATAACCTTTGCCAAAAATATATTGTTGACACGTGCCTTTCCTAATAATATCATTCAAGAGGTTTCCATTGTCTCTTTTGATAAATCTAATTTCGATGGATCCCTACTCGTTGGTCCCACAATTACAAATAAACAAAAAGTTCAATTACAAAGTTTACTCAATAGATTTAATGATTGCTTCTCTTCTAATTTAAAAGATTTAGGACTAACCTCTGCGGGAGAAATGATATTAGAGTTGGAAAATTCTGAACCAGTAGTTTATAGACCTTATCGGATGTCTTTGGCGGAAAGGAACCTCGTTCGCGATATGGTTGGCGAAATGCTTGATGCAGGCATAGTCCGAGAGTCCTCGTCGCCGTACGCGAGTCCGATAGTGCTTGTTAAAAAAAAGACCGGTGAAAAACGACTATGCGTCGATTATCGTGCGCTAAATAAACGAACTAAAAAGGATCATTACCCCCTTCCCAGAGTTGAAGACCAATTAGATCAACTTGCTGGCAGTAAATTGTTCATTTCCCTTGATTTGGCATCCGGGTACTATCAAATTCCTATTTCCACGTCTTCACAAGATAAAACAGCATTCGTTACCCCAGACGGTCAATATGAATATACTCGGATGCCGTTTGGCTTAGTAAATGCCCCGTCAGTTTTTCAAAGAACCATAAATAAAATACTTTCTGAAGCAAAGATCAAATATGCCCTGATCTATATGGACGATGTTCTTATCCCGGCACCAACGTTTGAGGAAGGTCTCGTTAGGCTTCAGGAAGTGCTAACTCTTTTACGCAAAGGAAAACTAACATTAAAACTTTCCAAATGCCATTTCTTCTTTGACAAAATAGACTTCTTGGGGTTTGAAGTTAGCTCTATAGGAATTAAACCAGGCACTCGCAAAATCGAAGCAGTGGCCAAATTCCCGGTACCTAAGAACCAACACGAAGTCAGGCAGTTTATCGGTTTGGCTAGTTTTTTTCGTAGATTTGTAAAAGGTTTCGCCGTCATTTGCAAACCATTATCGGATCTTTTGAAAAAAGACTGTCAGTGGAAATGGACTAAAGAACAAAACAGCTCATTTGATTCCCTAAAGCAAGCTCTTATTACTCGTCCGATATTGGTTCTTTACGATCCAAAAAGGGAGACTCAGTTACACACTGACGCGTGCAAGTACGGCGTTGCGGGGATTCTAATGCAAAAATGCGACGAAGGTCTTTTCAAACCAGTCTCTTACTTCAGTCGGAAAACGACTCCAGATGAGCAACGAATGCACTCGTTTGAATTAGAAACACTTGCGGTTGTAGCTTCTCTCAGCAGATTCCGTGTTTATCTTCTTGGAATTCCATTTAAAATATTAACAGACTGCAACGCGCTTCGTACAACTCTAATTAAGCGCGATTTAGTTTCACGTATTGCTCGTTGGTGGGTTCAACTCCAAGAGTTTGATTGTGAAATAGAGTATAGGCCGGGTACAGGTATGACGCACGCAGACGCGTTAAGTAGAAATCCGGTAGACAAGGCGGTTATAGAAGATCACGTACTTGACGTTCTATCAACTGAATCGGAGGATTGGATTGCAACGGTTCAATCCACCGACGAGGAGATCTCCCGGATTAAACGAATTTTGACTGATCCGGAATCTGAAAACGTTTCGGAAATAGTCAGGAATTACAAACTAAAAAACGATAAGGTATATCGTTTATTAAATTATAACGGAGATGATTGTGTTCGATGGGTTGTACCAAAAGGGGTGCGTTGGCAAGTTGTTAAAATGAACCATGATGACATTGGTCATTTCGGTTTCGAAAAAACCCTTTCTCGAATTCAACAATCATTTTGGTTCCCGAAGATGAGACGTTTTGTAAAAAAATACGTCCGATCATGTTTAGAATGTGCTCACCACAAGGGCACAACGTGGAAACAGCAAGGTGAGTTACATCCAATCCCAAAGGTAGAGATACCTTTTCATACTATTCATGCTGATCACCTGGGGCCATTCGTTCGTAGCAAACGGGGTAACGTTTATATTCTAGTTATAATAGATGGTTTTACAAAGTTCATTAACATTTCACCCGTCAAGAATACAAAGACATCGACCACAATAAGAGTTTTACGAGAACACATTAGTTATTTCGGAACACCTGTTAGGTTAATCACCGATCAGGGTACTTCCTTTACAAGTAATAACTTTCGATCATTTACAAAATCACTGAGTATTAAACATATTCTAAACGCAGTTGCCACGCCGCGAGCCAATGGTCAGGTCGAACGATTTAATCGGACAATCATCGATGCCCTTTCCACTAAAACGCATGGTAAGGATGATAGGACGTGGGACGAATTCATCCCTGACGTGCAAATTGGACTGAACACTACAGTGCACAAAACTACAGGTAAGACCCCTTCAGAACTATTATTTGGCGTACGACTAAAAAGTCGGCCCGAGAACAGGCTCAGTGAAGTCATCGACGAAGTCATAGAAACTATAGCATCTGAAGATCTGGAGAAAGAAAGAAGCATAGCGGGAGAAAGAATCAATAGCCAACAGATTAAAGATAAGGTAAGGTTTGATTCAAAGCGTATTAAGAACAAATCATATACAGTCGGAGATTTGGTAAGTGTGAGAAGGGAAATCCCGAATACTGGTAAGTCCAAGAAATTAATTATGAAATTTCAAGGACCCTACAGGATCGTTAAAGTTTTGCCCAATGATCGTTATTTAGTAACAGATACCCCTCTCACGCGTAAAAAAGGCTGTCGTAATTATGAAAACATTATTGCAGTAGATAAAATGAAACCATGGCTTAGTTTTAATCAAAACTTTGGTAGTTCGGAATCCGAATGTGAAAACGTTGCATCGGGATCCGAACAATCGAACGATACATCTCATACATCATAGAAAATATTGCTTTAATACCTGCTATAATGTAATGTATTATTTCGTAAATAAGACATCAAGACTATGGCGACGAATGAATGTTTAACATTAATAATAACCGAACTAATTTATAATAAATCATTTATAATATTGTAATTTATGTGTTAAAACATCATTATACTTGTTTTAAATTAGGTATTTTCAAATTTTATTTTGCGCAAGTAATTAGTTGTTTTTGTTTTAAATTGTGTTTCTATAATAACTTAGAGTTGTGTAACTGAATTGATTTTAAACGATTGTGTATATAAAATAGGCATTGTAAACATTCGTTGTAATAATAAATTTAGGTAGGTATAACTTATGAAAATTAACGATCAATCAATGGAGATGCATACAAATTGTTAGCATTCTATGATTTTAACAGTGTCATTAACAAATTGATAATTTAATAGACAATAAATCGTGATATTCTGAAAATAAAAGAGCGAAGGGACTTGCTCTAGCAGGATGGCCGAGCTGTTAGGATTTTAGTAAACTCATGACATAATCATAACTAGTGGATGTAATAAATGCGTAATTCATGATAAACGCATTTATTTTATCAACTACCGCCTTCTTGCTCGAATTTTGTAACGGTAGACGGACGACGCGTCTCACGCTTGGTTTACTTAAATGATGAAACGGCCGTGCGCAGCTCAGTTGTTCCTGCGACGCCGAAGTGTAAAGATCATAAAGTGTTACTCTGTGTAGAAATATTGCTATCCGTTGGAGCAAGTCCAGGTCAGTTAATTTTATATTTAATATTTAAATAACTAAGTGCTATGATTGTTATTATTTCTAAATGACATAATATAATCAGCAATGTAACGTACTTCAAGCCTAAGATGTATAATGTCATTTCTAGCGTTACTAATATCATATTGAATAACGTGTTTTATTTTCCAATAAATGTTTGTGAGATTATTCAAACTTTCATTTCATACACTAACTTAATTAATCTAAAGCTAATTAATAGTCCAGTGCTTACACGTTAGAGCCGTTTTCGAGAATGTGATTACAAATATACATATATGTAAAAAGTAATTTTACTTTTAAGGGTGTGAGCCTGGAGATCTGTGACACAGGCCTTGAACCCAGTACAGACTCCAGTTCTCACAAAGGATAGATTGTTGCAATAACTTGTTACTATGAACTACAGTACCTTTTTGAGAGAAATAAATAAATCTATATATATAAAAATGAATCCCTATTTCCCTTGGTCACGGCATCACGCGTGAACGGCTGGACCAAATTGGATAATTCTTTTTTTGTTGTGTTCGTTATTCTCAGGAGAAGGTTCTTAGGATAGGTAGGTGAAGCTAGGGTGGGTAGGTATGTAAGTAGGATTGGTAGGTAGGTAGGTAGGTATACAGGTAGGTAGGGTAGGTATATAGGTAGGTGCGTCCGTGCGAAGCCGGGGCGGGAAGCCAGCATATAAAAAAAAAATATGTATACAAAAATATTGATCGTTTAATAGTATAGGATAACGTAGTACCTACCTTCATTACCGTGTCTACGTTAAGTGCTTCTCTCTCTCTCTCTTACTATTTAATCTTCTCTTATTTTCACATAACATTTTCAGTATATATACACTAGAAAAAACATTATAAACCTGAAAGCTATCAACGAAAACCCTCTCAAAAATGATGGACCATATTTAAAATAAAAAGCCACGAAAATTTCTCATTAAACGTTACCGAAATCAAATTTTTTATTGAAAAACTGTATCCTACCGTTCACTGGCGGCGAGTAAGTACTCAGCGGGAAAGCCTTTCAATTAATTAAATTAAATTTTTACCACGCATCGGTAGACATCTTTTCAGTTGTAAATTTCGATAGACACTTTAAAGAATTAATTTAATTATTCCTCTTTTTCGTGTGGTTAGTGCTGGTGTCAGAGTTTTGATGCCGCCCATGGGCGCCTGACTTGGCTTCACATGCCGTCGAGAAATATAGCTCAGGCATGCCGGTTTCCTCACGATTTTTTCCTTCACGGTTTTAGAAGCAAATGATTATTATACAATACGTAGGTACATGAATCCGAAAAGTCAGCGGTGTGCCTTGGGTTCGCAAATTAATTAATTAATTAAATGATTGAATCGTGATAGTTCTTTGATGAACTGTCTTGAGATATAAACTAATAAACTAATTTAATATATTTTAAAATGTTAATGTGCCTAATTAATGTATAGACTGTTTTTATTTTGAATATGATGTGTGTGACTAATGTCATTGAATTTCATGATAATTATTAAAAAAGCATGTACTAGTAAATATTTGCACGGCTGATAAGTCGAATATAGTGAGACTAAAATAATTTTACCATGTTATTATATAAGTACCTATATTCTGGCAAATAAATAAATTTCATTTCATTTCATTTCACCTGAGAAAATAAAATACATAAAATAAAAACACTTAATTATTCACTAATTTAAGTTTGGAGTTTGTGAAATACTTGAGTATATTTATCACTTGAGCTTAATAGTTTCACTAATGTTTACATACGGTGAGTTTGTTTAAAGATGGATAATCTAACTTGGATCGTTTTTTTTTTACTTTAAAAAAAATCATAATCGAAATATTTTATTTCACTTAAACTACATGGGCAAAAGCTAGGTAGGTGCACGGTTCCAATTGGTCGTTTTTTATGGAGAAGAACCGACAAGAAAAGGCCGTTATCTCATTGGTCGGTGTGCGGTGTCGTTTCGGTATAGTATGCTCGGTATACCGAAAAGATACCGTACTGCTTTCATTTTTCCTCATTGGTCGGTAAACAACATTATGTTTTCGGTATATTTTTTGCAGTACCCCTTAAAGGCTCGTGCAGACCAGCGCGACACGACGACGCGACGCGACTCGAACAATAGAATTTCTATGAAAATTTCACGGTATAACAATAACCGGTGCCGCGTCGCGCTGTCGCGTCGCGCTAGTCTGCTCGAAGCTTAATTCATTGACATAAAGGCGCTCGGTAAGTTTTCGGTACCAAGTATACCGATTTTGCTGTAAAACGCGTGACGTGAGCGCGTACCGCACTTCTACCGACACGCGGTAAACCGAAACGATTTCGCCCCGCTCCCGCGTATACCGAGCCTATCAAGATACGCTCATTGAAATATAAGCGCTCGGTAAGCTTTCGGTACCGAGTATACCGAGCATGCTGTTCCCGCACCGCTGACGTACCGACCAGTGAGGGAAGGGCAGTGTAGGCCTGTCAACAACCTGCCGGGGTTGCGGGTTCCTGCCGGGGTTGCGGGTTCCTGCCGGGGTTGCGGGTTTGTCTGAAAGGGATATCGCGACCTCGGCACACAGGCAATGGAAGGAACACGGGTGGGTTTTAGTCAGTAAAAGTCTGACACGCCCTCCCGCTCCACCCAGAGCGGGAGAAGTTATTTGAAAATTTCCCACCCAAAAAAAAAAAAAAAAAAAGTCCTGTCAACAAGTACTAGAGCGGCAATTCCCGTAATTTTTAAGAACATTCAACATGCATTCGCATCTCATTCGCAATCTGTCAAAAATACAATAAATTTACCAACATTTTTGTCAAGTTTGACAGCAACAAGTTTGATAGCGACTTGAATGTGAACGTTTTTTAAGTACGAGATTTGGCCTTCTGGTACTACTGGTTAATCTGGGTTCACGTGGTAGATTACGGCCTGTGTCCCAGCAGTGGGAACACAATTGACTGATTGTTTTCTAAGGTTAATGTCATCATCATTTCAGCAGCCGAAAGGCGTCCACTGCTGGACATAGGCCTCTCACAAACCCCGCCACTTCGACCGATTCTGTGCCTTCTGCGGATTCCTGTACAAATGTACACAGGGTTAATTTTATTCGCATTCCTAACGAATCCCACAGAATGGGATCGGATTGTGGGATCCGATTGGAATAAGCCGATTTTATTCTCTCCTGTCTGAATCCTCTTCGTAGGTGTATGCAAAATCCTATAACAACAAGAATTTATTTTCAGCATCATGTTCCTTTCTTTCATTACCTACAACAATAAACAAAACCAAACCCATTACTCGGTTTTACGCCATACTTCAATACAATTTTTAGTGCATCAATACTTAATGTTCACAGCAAATTAGACATAAATGAAATGCTGTATAACCCCAAGTCTCGACAGAACGACCCTACAGGGTGTTGTAAAACAACAGTTATGGACCCTCAACAAATCCCGCCACGGATTCATAATGCTCTTGTAAATTAAATATGAAACCAGGTATTAGGTTGTGTGGCGGAACAGCTGCTCATTATAAACAGATGGATTTACCTTTTTCCGGATGTATTAGGTGTGACTTTGTAAAGGAAAATGAGAAAAATAAATAAGGTTTTTGTGGCTTTGGGACATAAAATTTATAATGATGCGGGGTTTTAGAAGAGCTGTAATGGACGTCGGAAGACTTGTAATATGGTGGTAATTATGATATTTTTATACTCACACTTACCATTATAGAAGGAGCTCATGGCTAAGTAATAACAGCAGCACGGGTTCATCCAACAGGTTAAGCTATGCTTGCCGGGGTTGGTCCGTGGAAAGATGATCACACCATTTACATACCGAGACTCCTCCGTGCCTCGGAAAGCATGTTAAGTCTGATAATCAGTCTTACCAAGCGGTTTGGTATTACCCAGTTACTAGGTTGTGGAGGTCAGATAGGCAGTCGCTCTATGTAAAATACCGGTATTCGACTGCATCCGGTCAGACTGGAAGCCAACCATTATAATGCAGGTAAGAACACAGAAACTACTATGGAAATGGTGGAGGCGATACAATATAAAATATTAAGTCTTATTTAATAGCTTGAAAGAGATTATATTATATTCAACCAAAAACCCAAAGCTGAAGGCAATTTTGGGGGTACGAAATAACAAATACAGCAAACAAAGGTCAGGTTGAAACGAATGGGTATTTTTATGTTCCGTGACGTCCCCTCCACCACTACAAATAGACCTCCAAAATAGAAACATACGTTAACCAATATCTTTTGGTCAATTGATTATTTCCTGCTCTCCCAAATCTCGTGGGACTTCGGCTATTGTCGGAAAACTACGCTACCACACAGTTTATCTTGCAAAGGCCCATAAAAATAGGGGATGAGCCAAACAACTCTATAACGTCTTACCAAATGAATAGTCTGCCGAGACTCATAAATAAGGCCGACGGTACACTAGCACCAGATAAACGGGGATCTATTGAGCTTATATAGCACTTAGTGCGCGTTGAGGTATAGTCCTGCCCTTATAGTCAGGATTTATGATACACCTGTGGGTACGTTGCTTAGTTTGCCGTTTGATTGTGTTTAGTTAAAGGAGTTAAATCAAGAAGAATGCGGAATAGTAGTTCCTTTCTTACAGCTTCAATCGCTTGAGATTGCCCTGTATTGTTATTTGCTTGTTGTAAAAGTGCACGGTTTTCTATGTAAAGAAAGAGAAAGAAAATATATATTTATTTAGCACAGACTAAAAGGCACACAACATATACTGCATACACATACACCTATGATAACACACTCCAAACATAACACATACTTGAAATCGGAACTTGAGGTAATTGTCAAAATGTAAAACAACAAACTCAATGACATACATGATAGGATTCAAATTCCATTGTTCAAATGGCTTTTCTCAGTATCGTTTGTAAGTGATGATGAAATGACAATTGTCTGAGATTACCAATTCAAGTACCTAAATAAAGTTATTTTTAAATTCTCTATTTTAGTTTTGTTATTGTACCTTTTTTGTTATTTTTTTATATTATCATTAATAGGCTTTGTATATGTACACATAGACATGGTAGAGGAAGGTCTTCTGTTACAGGTATCTCTATACTTAAAACAAAAAATGTATTTGTTAAAACCTGTTGATTACGAAATAAAATAAACTTAAATAAAAAATTAAATAAAAAGTATAAAGTGCGATGTAAGAAATAAGCTGGAATTTGTGGCCTTACGGCTGCGCCAAATCGGCCCAGTTCAGCAAAAATATCAGACAACTAGTGCCTGACGCTGGTTTTCAACTGAACCAGACATTTAGTGTGACCATATTTATTCAGCTCCCGTTGCACTTCTCTATGATACTGCCGCAAACGTCGTCTAAAATCGCCTATCGTGTTAATTACTTTAATCGGTGGTGGTAGGTTATTCCATACTTTGGAAGCCACATAACGATTGTTGCTGTAGTACTGGTGAAGTTCCCGCCATATTGTTTATGTAGTAGAACGAGAATGCTACAAAATATCACATTCTATAGACTGAACTATGGTTAGCGGCAAGTATAAACCTCAATTACAGCAAATCATCAATATTTTAAAATTAATGAAATAAAATCATAAAATGTCAAATTACTCGAAATTTTTTGACATTGGCATAGGACTCAAAAGGGGTAATTTGGTTGTTACTGACCTCCCCTACATCCCCTTAACGGATAACCGACGTATAACCAATAACCCTGTATGTATGTACAGTAGGTCGCACTTCAGAAAACCAGTGTAAACTGGCCTCTTATTCTATTTGAACTCCGTACTACGCTAGGCCAGGTAAAGGTTATTACCGTGGTCGATTTTGTTCTATTAATATTGGTTACCGCGAAATGAAATAATTTTATTATTTAAAGAAAGAATAATGTATAACTGGACACAGTTCGGGAAACACAAAAAAAACGCTTTTGTACGGTATTTTATTTACTTGTGCTTAAAGTTTTAATAAATAAACAAAAAAACAAAATAAAAAAGTGAAAATATTTAAAAAAATATATTAGTGTGTGCCTCACGGCTTCGCCAAAAAGGTTCATTTCAACACTGTCTGACGCTGGTTTTCTAATGAACATAAGGGACAAGTGACGGGTAATAAGCACTGATACAAATTGTTATTTAATCCATACGGCTACTTTAATTTGGATGTGTAACTCGATAATTGTGTGTGAGATGTGGTTGTCTGTAATGAGTGTGCATTTTGTAGACGTTTTATTTAATTGCAAAAAATTTAAAGAATCGTTATTTATTGACAATTCATAATGCACGCTTTTTTTTTTTCTTTTTTTTAGCTTGGGAAATTATCAAATAACTTCTCCCGCTCTGGGCGGAGGGGAGGGTGTGTTAGACTTTTACTGACTAAAACCCACCCGTGTTCCTTCCGTTGCCTGTGTGCCGGGGTCGCGATATCCCTTTCGGACAAACTCGCAACCATGATGTCGGTTTTCTGCGGTTTAAAACCCTGTTCAGGCTTTCTTGGAAAACCTCTTTCAAGATAAAATTGCCACAACTGAAATATATTTGACTAAACTCGTTTCAGAACCTTCTACTGACATTTCTAGAGTAGTCTACAAGAACTAGGTATATCCATTACGTGGAATTAAGCGATTATTTCAAATGAAGCACACAATATACGGTGGTGAATTGAAGAGGCTTCATTCCGTACAATACGTATATTAATAGAGGCGCTTAATCCCGCCGCATTACGGTGTGGCTCAAATGTGGAGGCGCTAGCGTTATCTGTCTGTACCTTGTGGGGATCGTAGCTAAATACCAATATAGAAACCTGACTGTGATGTGTTCCGGACAAATGGCAGATTATGTCAGTACATCTGGAGTTCTGTGAGATGAGTGTATGTATTTTTGTCTGATGTTATCTTTAACTAATGTTATTGGCGTAATTATATATAAATGTGTAGAGCATGCTTTATTGTGCACGGAGAATTAAGTCCCTAAAGTAATTAATAGATACAGTAGTGCTATTCTGTAACCATCTCACCGTGAAAACTCAGGTGAAGTGAGCGTGGAGTGAGCTGTCATTCCATCTAATGCTAGAGATTGACACTATTGACAGCTCACTTCACCTAAGTCTTCACGGTGAGTTTTTTATTTACAGAATACGTCGGCTGGTGTGCTAGTCGCTGCCAGATATGCATGATTGACTGACAGCCCTGTTTTCGGATCCATAGAAAAAGGCCGCGCACTTTTTGGATGCGTTTTCGTACGAATTTCACTCGAGCGTAAACATAGGATCATGGTCGTACGAATTGAGTGCGCACACTGGATACGTTTTTCTCCGTCGAATAGGTACAGTTCCGGTGATACCGCATTGAACGCACTAAAAATCCCAACAAGCTCGGATTATTTTCGGACGCTGGAACTATACGTACGACTAAATCGCACCAAGTCTGCGCGCTTTCTTTGTACTTGGAAGGTTAGGATCGTTCGTGCGTGTTCGTACGTGTACCGCACGAGTGAAATTCGTACAAAAACGTATCCTAAGTGCGCGCGGCCTAACACATACGGTATCGGTCTCTGACTTTAGTTACAAGCAAAAGTCAGAACGTCTGACAAACAAAACTGAAAAAAACCATAGTATTTTACTACGGTATTTTTATTTGTTAATGGTGAGAAAGTCAGCACTTTCTTAGTCAGTTACGTTTCGGCGTCTATGCAAAAATATCTCACTTAGCTGAACACTTTTTTTCACCTAAAACGGAGCAATACTATCAAAAAATAAAGAAAAATAAATATAATCATGACTTATTTGCATAATCAGCCTATAACGTTCCCACTGCCAGGACACAGGTCGACTCTCTGTGAGAGGGAATGGGTCATAGTCTACTGCGCGGGCCCAGTCCAGGTTGGCGAGTTGTCCCGAGGAGGAATCGTCACACATCGTTCCTTCAAGAGCTCAATCGCTACATCTTATGGTCTGTACTACAAAGTTACAGGAGTAAAGCGTATTAATTTAGCAGAATGCCGCTAAGAGGATGATCTGCGGTAATTAGGGCTGCACATTGAGAACAGACTGGGTGTCAGGAACTGTTACCCTAAGATGTGGTTACATTGTACACAAGATGTAGGGCGCTTTAGTGTTATTCATTGTTGTTAGAGAATTTTGAGAATATTAAGCGTCATTTTTCTCTGCTTGTTCCCTCGCATAGACATACACGTATAAAGTAAGTAGAGCTTCATCATCTGTCTAGCCTTTCCCCAATAATTTTGAGGTCTGCTTCCAGGCTAATCATAAGCATAATCAGCCTATAATGTTCCCACTGCTGGGATACAGGCCTCCTTTCTTCAAGAGAGAGTGGGCTGTTATCTTCCACGCGAGCCCAGTGCGGGTTGGTAGATGTCATATGACTTCGAATTTTTGGTTCTAGGACATACAGGTTTCATCACGATGTTTTCCTTCACCGTTTTGAGAGCAGTGGTGATGAAATTATTTACACAAAGTAAAGTGTGTTTGGGTTTGCACCCACGACCATACAACTCATAAATCAGGGCCGTTACTACTGTGCCACCACTGCTCTCAGTCTAATTAGATAGACAAGTTATCAAAGAAATAACTATAACAATGGTTATCACCTGTAGGTAAATTACTGGAGATTGACTTTACAAAGGACGGTAAAGCACCATTTTTGAAAGGCCGATTCCTTGTTGTAGTTTAGATGTTCTATATAGCTTGGTTATTATTAAGCAATGCTTAATCCGTCAGGTGGATCATTGTGCGTGGGCCATGGCGGCCGTTTGGTGCTTATTCCAACCAGCCCACCTCCCACCAGAAGTTAATGTTGTTAAACGATACTTCTGTCAAACACAATCAAAGGGATAATATCCATCAGTTTAACAGAAGTATATGTCAAACTGATGGATATTATCCCTTTGTTTGAAAGTCAGCGAGCCACTTATCCTAGAAATTGGCAACGTCGCAAATATTTACCTGTTTTGATTAATTTGGCAATATTACTGCATGGAAATATGAAATGTGGAATCTGTGTGTGTGGTGTGTGAATCTAGTGAACAAAAATATTGATTTTGAAATGCAATTATTCATAATTATCGTAACACCCAATATTTGGTTTTAGATGTAAAAAAAGTATTTGGAAACTTTCCAAATGCCTTTTTTACACCAAAAACGGTTACAACATCAAACTCAGTGTTATAATTGCAATTCATTATTAATATTCGCTTTCTAGTTCGCTAGTTAGCCACATTTCATATTTCCATACAGTAATATTGCAAAATTAATCAAAATAACGAAGTATTTGCCATGTATTTGCTCACTTTCAGAATAAACGCTCATAATAGCCTCTTTAAGCATACTCGACACACAAGACAAATAAGAGTTGAATTTGACTTTTTAACCGACTTCCCAAAAAGGAGGAGGTTCTCAATTCGAATGTATTTTTTACTCTATAGAATGACTATTTAATAATACTCGATACACATGTCGAATAAGGGCTGAATTCGACTTTTTAAAGTTAGCAAACAACTTAGTAGAGTGACTCTTTAATAATACTCAACACACAAGACAAATAAGAGCTGAATTGGACTTCCTGGAACCAGGATCTGTCAGTTTCGGTTATCTCAGGTTCGTCTCAAAGGATTTAATTCTTAATTGAAAGGCCTTTGTTACAGAGTAACAGCTAAAGTTATACCCACAGAACTCTAGAGAATCTGTATTAAACTGAATTTCAATAAAATCTAAACTAAAATTACAGACGTAAGATAACGCAATTACAAGTAGAAGGTTCCATAATTACAATTGACACAGAAATCACGATTTTGTAGCGATTACTTCATTATTCCGTCCGGTTCGTTTCGACGCTTCAATTTATTCAATTATACCAATTTTAATTAAGAAAATTAAGGCGTAGATCGTAATAAAATTGTATTTTAATTACTTGAATCGCAGACGCGAATCTCTATAATGACTGCTCTCATTCAAGTGTATGAAATATCAAGTATTTTCTGTTAATTGAATTGTAATTTTGTACATTTCAAGCCGTCGTTTCCATGGGATCGTTGGAAGCTTGAATTTGCCTGTCGATTTTTACATTAATTTCAAATTAATTTACTTCAAAATGCTGTATGAAAATGTTAGGATAATTAATTAGTTACAACGTTAATTCACTGGAGGTTGCCTATGATATGTACCTATTTGATTATTAAGGAACTTAACCTAGATAGGTTCATATATATAACTCAAGATCTATCAAAACCATAATACGAGATTATACATACTGTATTAATTATTCGGATAACATCACATAAAATATTGTCAACCAAAACTGAATAAAAATTCTTACAGCCCTGTGTATTCTATCCAGCTTTCACAAGCAAAACACACAGTGAACAATATTTTCAAGTGACTTCTCCCAAAATTGGTTATAAGTTGGACAGAAAACTGTATTCAAAATTAATTTCAACTGTAAGTTTAGCAGTCTGGCTTCGCGAAACTGAATGGCTCAAAATGGTGGACAGAAATTAAACTAGCAATAATGGAAACACCGTTGCTATGGGGAAATACAACGGGGCAGAAGGTTCATTCTATTCCTATGTATTTTAATCGACTTCAAAAAAGAGATTTTTTACGCGATTACTGCGCCAATAATGAATTGATTTTGATGATTCTTTTTTTGTTTGGTAGGTCATAATTCAGAGATGGTCCCATATAAATTTTATTAACTTTTCATGGGTAGTTTTTGACTTATCTTCAATAATACGTATTTTTTCAACTTAGCCTTTATGGATGATGTTAGTTCTTGTCACTATTATTTAAATATTATAGTAGGTGTCCGAATTTATCTGGTGTAGGTATCACAACTACAAAGAGTTTTTTTTTTTTTTTTTTTAAGTTTTATTTACAGTGTTTTTTTTGTAAAAAGTTTTATTTACAAAGAGTTTTTTTTTTTAAGCTTGTTGTATTTTTTTTTTTTTTTTTTTTTTTAATGATATGAATTTCACTCACTTATAAACGTCGTCGTCGAACGCTGTTTATTTTTTTTTTAAGGAATACGCCGCTCTTTCTATTAGTTCTATCTAAAACCCAAAATTATACCCACCTTCACAGAGAACCCATGCGTTGGCCATACATTTTCAAAGAATGAATGTAATTAACAACCCATCCTATAACTGAGCAGACGAGACGAAAATTATTTAGTTTTAATGTAGGGTAACGATGAATGAAAGGTATCTGCCTAGCCTTTTCCCAACTATGTTGGTTTCAGCTTCCAGTCTAACCGGATGTAGCTTTGTATCAGTATTTGAATGAAAGAAAAGTAGTATTATTTTAAAAGTATTTTTTTAATTTAATTTATTTAAGAAAAAAAAAAAAAATACTTTTCTTTCACTAAAATTCAGTTCAAATTCAATTCTTTCAGTAATAAAGGAGCATAATAGCTACAATAGCCAATTTTGACACATGCACCCCGCGTTACGTCTATGTGCGTGGCGTCTGTCATTATGAGCCTTCTCCTTTTTTTTTTTATATCGCTATGGTGGACGAACTGAGAGTTAATTTCGGCCCCGTTGTGAAGTTTTCTCTGACTGTTTTTTTTGTACTGATGGACGTAACGTTAGCGTCTATGAAAGTTTAAATTGGCTGCCAATCAGTTCATTGTACGCTTCAGTATAGAATTGTCGAGATGAAAGGGTTGCTGTATGACTTATATACGGAGGGTAGGTCACGTTATTGAATTCGTTCATTATTAAATGTTATAGCTAAGTGGTCTGTCAGAAAACGCCTTTATCGATAAACCCATTGTGCAGATTGCTAGTGTAATAAACGATTTCATGTTTTAATTCAAATGGTCTGTGTTTGTAAATAAATCCTAAATCCTCCCGACCGAATTTCGAACACGGTGGCCAATCTCTACGGAAGATAGCCAAGTACCTACGCACGAGATATTATAGTGCATAACTGTGTGCGCAGACACAGGTGCAGTCTGTGTTCCTTTAGTCTCATAGGCCGATGGGACGGCAATCCGACACGACCGGGGAGAGATCAGGCGCAGGACCAACGGCTTTAGGTGCTATCCGAGGCATGGGGGTTTCACACCGCCAACTTCCAAAGTCTGCTACTGAGAAATTCCTAATGGAAAAACCCGATACTCGTAGTACTTTGTCCGGGAATCGAGCCCTAGATCTCAGCAGCAGTCGCACTTGCGACCGCGAGACCAATGAAATAGCTGTGATTGTAATGTACAACAGACTAACTAATGGGGTACGAAAGAATCCAGTGTAAGCTTTAATTAATGAGTTGCATTATCATAACGTAATAACAATAGTCACTGAATAACTCCCATTCTTTAAGAATCGTGTACCTTCCTATCGATACATCTTCAACTTCCTGTTAAAAAATCTATTCAAAAATACAATACGAACATCGAAAAATGTTCCACAAACAAACAACAAAACGATCCAATCAACGATATACATTCCAAGCGACTCGCAATCAGACACTTTACTTGGCGTACAACAGGAAATGGAACTTTTTGAAAGAAATCAAGTAGTCTGCCAACTTCCCACTTTAGCGCTAACAAGAAAACTATTAGCAATTATCAGTTGCCGGGCGTTTCAATCAATTTACAAGTCGAAAACAAGGCACTTCAGTAAATACCGGAGCAACACTACATTTGCACACAACAAATCCTTCATTATTAAAAGAATAAGGTTTAATTTCCCATGGCTGTATGTGTGAGCTAAGTTGGGCACCGCAACGATATGGTTAAAGACGTGACAGGCCAGCAATTTCATCCTTTTGTGTGTTCCATTTGATTCTAAAATTGGAATTATGAGGTTGGCTCTACACGCTTTGAAATCACTGCACCATTTATAGGTACTATTCCTTTCGTCGTGTTGCTAGATTTGGGCAGAAGCAATTGTAAATGTTTTAATTTTATTTTCCTATCATTTTTAAAAGAGTAACCGTGGAGTTTCTTGCCATCTCATCTCCATAGGAAACGACCGATTGTAACGTTGCATCTAGCTTCTGACGTTTCATAAGTGCCCATGTAGGTTTATGTGAAATAAAATATTTTGATTTTGTTTTTGATCTTGATTTGGAACTGGTGAGCTTAGCTGATATTGCTTTGTTTGTTATTAGAATTGTCACAAAATTATCTAAACTGATATGATGAAGAGGTAAAATAGTGTTCAAATTGTGTGTGTGCTTGTGTGTTGTGTGTTGTTTGTAGTGAGTTACATCATCATTCTTCTGCCCTTATCCCAATTTATTTGTGGTCGGCACCACTTGTCCTTTTCTTCCACACTTCTCTATCAGTCGTCATCTCGGTAGTCACCCCCTTTCTAGCCATATCATCTTTCACACAGTCCTTCCAGTGTTTCTTTGGTCTTCCCCCACTCTTATTATAGCCACCTACATTCATAGCATATCAAACTTTCCTCACGAAATTTTCCTTATTCCTTCGCATCACATGCCCATATCATGACAACCGATTTCCGCACAACTTTTCAGTTGTTCGGAAATAGTGTATTTGTTTGTAAGAGTTAAATCTCTAAAAGAACTGGGTCCGATTACAAAAATTCTTTCACTGATCAAAATCTCAAACACTACACTGATAAAATTTGTTTCAATAGTCCCATAGAATATGTTTTATATTATTGACTTCCACGACGGCGAAAGTCGCGGGCAGAAGCTGGTATCCAATACTTTAGAAACGATATTTTTTTCATAATTTTTTTACGTTATAAATTATAATATAATAACCACCATGTATAGTGTAGTTACCTTTTCTATATTAGCGCTTATTACTTAGTAAGTTAGCATAATTGTCTGATTTATTGTTTTATGCATGTGGTGTTTACCTATAAGTAACTGATGCACTGTTATTTTACTTTTTAAATGTATTATGTGTTTGTATCAGTGTAATCAATTGTTGGTGAAACTAAAAAAATAAAAAATAGTGTAGCGTTAGTGGGAATAGGGAGCAACAAACTTGTTGTGATTACCCGAAAAGAAAATCCCTGAAGGAGGAAAGGCCGTTAAAAAAAGAGCCCTCTTGATGTTTGAAATGCTCTTTTGGAGAGCTTTCTGTTGTACCTAAAGGAGAACTATGATGAATTCGAACTTTTGGTTTTTAAACACTTCCAAGTAAAATAGCCAATTCAAACTTGGTACGCTTTTTGATATTCCACTACAAAGGGCTTTTACACAAAGGCTATTAAATTGTATTAGAACCCTTAAAGGATCGGATAGAAGTTTGTAAAGGCGATCGTTTTATTAGAAAATAATCCTGTTCAGTAAGCAGAGGATAATGCTAACATCAATAAAACGGTTCTCTTGAAAGCAACGAATTTTGAGGACTTCTGTGAACTTTAGTAGTTTTGGTTTCTAGACAAAGAACAAATTTCCACGGTTCATTTCCAAGTTTATGCTGGAACAATTCATTTATGAGGCTATCAACCGATTACCAGTTGCCTTCACCGAGATAGCTTTTTAATACACGGACATACGTACAAACAGGCAACGTATGTTAACAGGGTCCTGTTGGCACCCCTTGATTCAGGACCCTAAAAAACCAGATAAACACAGTAGGGTCCGGGACCGGAGGCAGTTACTCTGTGTAGCTATGTTCCGTCAAATTAGGGTTCCGTCAACCACATTAACTCCGATATTGGCTGCAGCCACTCCCCTAATATTTACCTTGCTAACATCTCTAGCTGATGGTGCCCTAGTATTAGATTAGGCAACATGTCGGGAACCCTCGTATTTTTCCTGTCGGTTAAGCTTCTGATTGGGCTGTCATGAACGATCGATGTTGGCGCGACTTCGTGACGAATGAGTGACGGAATGCTACGGGTGCTAACAGACGTGCGATTCGTTGTTAGTTTGAAGATTTTTTGCTTTTTGTAAGAAAGGTTGTTTTGGAGAAGTCGGAAGTATGAAATTGGGTATTGTAGTCGAGCAGGCAAGTTTTTAATTTTGTTAGGATAGGATGGGTATATCTTTCGGATATAAAAAATATCTCATGTGAAAATGTTTGTTGTTGAAATCATCTAAAAAGCTATTCGTTTATATTTAAGGATATCGATTTTTATTTTATTTATTTATTAAATACTATAATGTATAACCACATAAAACAAAAAATACAAACATTACTAAAACTAGTATACCATTGACGTTCTAAAGGGAACGGTCAATTGCAATTGTCAATTTTTACGTAATTAATACACATTGATGTGCAAATGCTGCAATTGCAATTGGTTGCAATTGATCAATTCGCGGACCCTTTATCGCCCACCTAGATCTCTTAAAGACAACCTTTGGATGGACTGAAGGAAAGGATCTATGCTTCCAGAAGCCTCATCTTTCATTATTCCAGATAGTAATACTGCGGTATTATCATCAATAATATCTACACACAGGAGTATATACAAGATGTAATCTGCTTACGTAAGACGCAATCAACGTATTTAGGTCATTTGCTATACCTGCAATCTAATGATATCTGACCTGATATTAATCAAGCTGGAACTAAACGTTGTTTGTCCGGATTACGAACTAAACGAATTTCTGCTTGATGAAATTGAATTATCTCATGAATGTTGAATATGAATATGTGATGCTGGAACTTTCTTTGGATTAAATGGAGATTAGATTATGTTGTACCTGCCACCTGGAGTAGAAGGCTTGGGCTGAAATCTCATTACCGCTTATTCTTGTCAAGTATCTGCGTATGGTTGTTTTTTAAATTCAGTTTTTTGCTGCTGCGTCGTGCGTGTCAGTGGGAGTGGCTGTGCGGAGTAAACGTAAAGTAAATTCGGTCGATTTGAAAATTGAAAATATTCTATTTACGTAGCTTTAAGACTTTATTTATATCTAGGGGTGATTGTAATTCGTCCTCTTAGCACAAAAACGTATCTCGATTCTGTCCAATTTGAGAAAACGGATAAAGCAGATTAATAGTCTCGCGGCATGATACAATAATGAGAATATAATTACTACCTTTCAAACCTATTACGTATAAACTTAGAATATGTTAAGGCTCTTATTTAGGGCCACAAAGGAATTATTTAGGGCTGCAAAAATAACTGATTATTTTAAAGGTTTAAGTATTTGTTTATAATTCAATTGTTTGGAATAAGTTTCAAGATACGTTTTTGTGTTGCAATTTTTTTTGTAAAATATTATATTCATTTAAAATTAGATACGTTTGGTTTTATTCTTCAAAGATATTTACTATGGTAATTAAGAGGATACAATATAAAACACAAGTGTACATAGAAGATACAAAATACTACTACACTACTCTATGCCTACTTAAATCATGTTCTTTCTTCTTTTTAACAAACCAAAAACTAAAATAACATGTATTCCTATTATTAAGTACTTTGGATTTATACCTCAGTTTCTTTGGTTTTTATCCCGTAATCATCCATGCAATTTCAAACCTGCAATGACCTTGGACATAACGTTTTGAGATACGTTTTTGTTACACCGAATAATTTTAATCTTAATTTAGATACGTTATTGTTTTACCCAATGATATTATAAGTAAAAATGTGTAGATAAATAAGTTACCTAAACAACATTCGATATTCAAAATGGCACACTAACACATAAACAACGTATTATTATAAAAATGGCAGCGTGCTACTGACGCGTCAAACAACAAACACGTACGCAGGCGCATACGTTTTGTTTATATGTTTAAGACTAAGTAACACACAGACGTATCTTTAGATGTTTCTGTGTTTGTTCCTGTTTTACTCATAATATAGGTATCTATATTATGCGTCAACCACCATTTTAGAAATAAAGTGTCATCGAGATATGTGTCTTTGTAACTAGGTAAATAGAACCTGTCATTTTGAGATAGATGGTAGGTATACTCGTACTTAATTCAAAATTGAACAAAATTGTTTTTTTGTTACTAAGGCGACAAACTGTGTTTGAGATAGCTGTATTTTACCGGTAAAAAAGCGTTCGAATTAACTTTTTGTTTACGTTGCGCTTTCGTACTAAAGTGGGAGTTAAATCTATAATAATGATTGTATCTTTAAATTTTCAGATATCTAGCAATAGTTCTAGAATCCTCGTAATAAACCTGTTACATATATGTATATATTTTATTTTTATTATTAGTCTACATTGTGTCCCAATGGGAAAGGGCCTCCCCTTCTTTCCAAACCTATCTATTGTGTGTGATCTGGCCCATGGCGACATAAGATAAGAACAAAAAAGCCCGTCTGCACAGTTCAGTTATGCGTCATAGTCGACAGGGGATTCGATTCATTCCCGGATATTGAGGAGTGACAGAATTTTGAAGGAATGGAAATCAAATTCTGAAATTTAAGTTAGTTGATACATGTAATAAGTGATCAGACAGTGGGAAATGACAAGAGTAATGTGTTTGGGGGCGTGCTGTAGTTACTCTGTGGTAGCTACCAATTTCAAGTTTAAAATTGAATGCAAGACCAATGATAGGAGAAAAGTGTTTTTATATATAGGAAAACGATTTTCTATTTGATGGCATGTCGAGTGATTGAGTGAATTTTATACTAAAATGAAATTCTATAATCTTAGACACAGTTTTAATTAGATAACTTAAACTGAACATGAATTGAATTATCTAGTCGTCTAACTTATTAAGATGGCCATGAATTTTCTCCTGAATCAATTTTCCCTTTGATAGCAGAACATTTATCGATATCCAGATAGTACTTATCTAAGTACGGTGTGTTGCGAATACTTTATATCTAAAATAATAGGTAGGTAATAGGTAATACGGGCTAGTATCCGGAACTCCACATCAAAGCGCGTATTTTGCGTATCTAAAATAATAATATCTATAAATACATATTATAAATTAAAGTCGCTTTTCGTGGTTGTCTGTGTGATGGCGTTGTTCTACTAAACTACACAACGGATTTTGATGCGGTTTTTATCAGCTAACGATGGATCCACAATTAATACGTTAGGGTAGTTATTGGAGCGGTTTAGGGGAATGCATATTCAGCACTTCAGCTGTAAATATTTATAGACAGGAAGAGAATAAAATACAGAACCAACATCTACATTCGTTCCACGTCTCTGTTGTTTGCAGCCGTGCTATTCTGTAAACATCTCACCGTGATAACTTGGGTGAAGTGAGCTTGATGTGAGCTGTCATTGCACCTAAAGCTAGGGATTGACACTATGGACAGCTCACTTCATGCTCACTTCACCGGTTATCACGGTGAGATGTTAACAGAATAGCTCGGCAAGTAGTAGAGTTATTGAAACTAGTACAAACAGTGGCACCCGATTGTATCGCGTCCCTACATACATATTAATTTGAGCTTCATATATTAACATTGACAAGTGATGCCAAACAGTTGAATGCGCGCAGGTCGTGGGTGCGTCTTGACTTTATAATCTAGCTCAAGTTAGGAGCTTTACATGAAGGCTTGCAGGTAAGAAAAACTGAGGACACAATTTGAATCAACGAAGGTCCAGAGATTTTGAAGACTGCAATAATGAATATTCCAAAATCTTTGAATGGCCACTTCCTCCTCGCTCTCTCTCTCTCTGCCTAGCCTTATCCCATTTCATTTGCGGTCGGCTCTCGTCGTTATTCCAGACGTTTATGTTCTGGGTTGTAAAAACACCAACTTAAGCTATCTTCAAGTAGTTGCTGACGATGGACATCCAAATCAGGGGAGGTTTTCCGCGCTTTTTTGAACAATTCGTGAAAGTAAAAGTGACTTAGGAAGTCTGTTCAATAATAAACTGAGACCTCAACACACTTGCAAGGCATTTTGAGTATGACAATTTCCCCTTTGGGACTTCATTACCATGGTTACAGCCTACTTTTTGGAACGAAGTTTCTTAACGCGGAAATCGTCACGTGAGGAAAAAGCGGCATGCCTCCTCTATGCGACTTTCTCTCTCTCTCTCTGTCTCTTTTTATTATATCGATACCTGTAATAAGAATTGACGTAAGGGACAAACCCCGGTTTGTCCCTTACGTCAATTCTTATTACAGGTATCGATATATGAGTGTGTGTGCAAGTATCGCGTAGGAAATTTCACACGTTTTTTTTTGTTTGGAAGTTCTATATGATGTTTTGCGATCTAGGGTAAGCTTCTTGGTTTGAAAGACTCTTACTGGCTTAAACCACACGGTGTTCTTCAATGTATCTTTAGCAAGCAAAGATCCCATGTCTTTTATATACCTGCATCACTGAATCCAACACAGATGCATTTACTGTTCTTTTTTAGGGTTCCGCCAAACGAAACCCTATAACTAAGCCTCCGCTGTCCGTCGCGTCCGTCACTCTGTCAGCGGGCTGTATCTCATGAACTGTAATAAGTAGAAAGTTGAAATATTCACAGGTTGTGTATTTTGAATGCCGCTATAACAACAAATAAAATTAAAGTTTATTATTAAAAGGGGTCCCGATATAAGAAACGTGTTTTGTTCGGCGGTTTTTGCTAAATATTGTACAATCTGGCCGGTTTTTTAACTTTAAACAACACTTAAAAAGCTTTCCACAAAAAAATCGCGTCCTCTTCTAAGTTAAGGTAGTCCAAGTTCGACAGGTAGTGGGTCTGGCGCAGGCGGCTTCAATAATTTTATGCATGAAATTTGCTTCACGCGGGCGTGTATTTAGTTTAAACAGACAGGCGACGTGTGGGCTTTACTTCGCCGTTACTTCGCCTTTGATATCTGCACTTACATCTGGAGTTTTGCTTGCAACATGAAATTAATATGTTTGTTGTTTGTTAGCTGAGATAGGGGTAAGAGTTGTAATGAAGGTTATTATTTCGCGCTCATTATGTATCACATTAAATTTATATCATTTTTATAAATCATAATTTGACTGCCTCCGAAATGTGTATGTGTGTTTATGTTTATCATTAATACATAATATCATGTTGTTGTTGTATGGCTTGTTGTTTAGATAGATCTACGAATCTAGTGGATTACGGAAGGCATGCACTGTAAAACCACACTGGGGGATTTTTTTACAAGGGATTATAGACCGTGTACTGAATAAAAATCCGTATGGGCGTGCGGTTCCATAATAGTTTCCTGGTTGGCAGATTTTGCGAATTAAATTCGCCCGGATATTTTTCTCAGTACGCAAATGTCTGTAGGCTCTGACTGGCCTTATCGTCGTATCATCAATTTCTAGAAACTGAAAATAAAATACTCATATCCGGGATATACCCATCATCATACCATAATCCAGGAGTCGGCAAATGGCGGACCGCGGTCCGGTTCCAACCAACCGACATTTCCCAACAGTAAAATTTATTACTAAAACTTAATTAAAAAATTATGAAACAAAAATGTTGAGTTTTAGCTTGCACCTTCAAAGTTTAAAGTAAATCATGTCAATATTTTTCACCTTAATTACATCGTAATTTTTTTTAATAAATATTTATTCCACAATTTTCGATATTGCACTTAACACTGTTTGTTTCTGCATCACCCCACTCCGCCTCCGTACATTTGTGTGCTTAAAATATGAAATAAATAAATTGATATTTTTAATCTTGCTAACTAGTAATCGTCTACCAAACGGACCACGACACTCATATAATTTTTTTTATTCGGCCGCCAATGAAACTAATTGGTGACCCCTGCCATAATCTATTTCAAAGCTAAACTCGGTAGTGGTTTTTTTCGATTCACTGATAAATCGGGAAATCGAGTGGCAAGTTCAAGAATTTCATACCGATAAAGAAATTCTATAATCTAAACGGAAATGGGAAAGCTCGTGCGAAATGACTTTATGTTCAAACGGATTGTGGACACAAACTAAGATTTCTTGTGAAGTACTTCTACCTAGTCGAAAAAACGTAATAAACGAGAGGTTTTATATGATTTAATTTCTATGGGTTGTTATTGCACCGTGTGATTTACATAAAAAATAAAAGTTATAAAAACTAAAACCCAACTACGACAAAAAAGTCAACTAAAAAGGGATAAACAAGACATCACAGACGTAATCTATTCGATTTATGCCATATCGTGTGACTCCGGGTTTTTAATTAGTCTGTCTGTGATGTCATGTTTATACCTGTTTAGTTGACTTTTTTGTCGTGGTTGGGATTTCCGTTTTATAACTTTTATTTTTATTTAAATTATTTTGGGGTTATGATTTATATATAATTTTTGAAATATGATGAGATGTGCTCGTCAAGCCCGATTATGTGATACCCAATATGGCTTCTTTTTTTTTGTTAATTACTTATTTCCTCTAGAGGACGCCATATTGAATTTAATGTGGCCTCACTATAACCAGCGGACGATCAAGACGCTTCCAACGATACATCATTTTAGAAGTAATGAGGTAACCAAATGGAAAAAAGGTTATAAGGTAGGCCAAAAAAATCAGCCTTGCCATACAACGTGGCAACGCTGTCAGCTTTTTGGGCACTTGTCCTGTTGACAGCGATGCGGACGAATTTTTTGATGCCCTTTGACAATTTCCCCTCCCTTTTTGATATACTTGTACATATTATTATTATTATTTTAAGTATGTACGTTTTTAAATTGTGTAAATCATTATCATAAATAAAAGTAAACAAAAAATCAAAAAATAAAATATACTGCGTACCTACTAATACCATCTGACTTAAATATATCATGTGAATGTATCTGTGATAGGCCCTTTGTTCACACACGTTTTTCTTGCCGTAAAAAGCTACGGTTTATTCGCCGTGTGTAGGCACGGTCGTCAGTGTTGTATGTATCTTTATGAACGCTTGTTAATAAACACGTTTTTTCTACGGCGTGGTTGAAAAAAAAAACTCCAATGCGTTCTCAATATGTGAATCAATTGTGTGACATAAAATGCAGAACCACTCGGATGAAAAAGAGCTTTTTTGGAATGGCTGCAAAAATTTATAATAAAATACCCGATAATATTTAAGAAAGTTCTCACCTCTCTATTAATACAAAAATGTTATTATGCAGTTCAAGATTTTTTAAATGATAATTTTTAATAAGTTTTTTAGTTTATTTTTGCTTTTGTTTTTATTGTTTGTTTTATTTAGTTTTTTAAGTATTTTAGATTTTTATTAATTTTATTAAAATTAAAATTTGTATGCCTTCGCGGCAAAACATAGCGCTCAAATATGTTAACCTAACACCATTAAGTAAATACCTATGTTTATCAAATAAAGATTCTGATTCTGATTCTGACGGTGATCAGTGTTGTATGGATCACTATGGAACCATCTTGGCAGACACGTTTTTTCTACGGCGCGGTTCATACGCCGTGAAGAAACCGTGCCGTGTGCTAAAGCCAAACTGATTTTTGTCCAAGATATTGATTTTTCCAAAAAGTTGTTATTTGTAATAATGACATTGTTTTTTTGAATATTTTTTATTTTACTGATGGAAGGGCTATTGGTCTGTAGGAACAAAACAGGATAGAACCACACACACGTTAAGCTTTGTGCAGACCAGCGCGACGCGACGCCGCGACGCGACTCGAACAATACAATTTCTAAGAAAACTTGACGGTATAACAATAGCGCGTTGTCGCGTCGCGCTGGTCTGCACGAAGCTTTACTTGGATAACTCATAATACCTAACTATGGAAAAAATAATGTAGTACTAAACTAAAGATTGAAATGTGTGTCTACATGAGTTTTTCTTAGTGTAAAACTGAGATTTTTCTAACGTCTCTAGGGAACTATTTGCGCTTTACGTTTTAAAAGAATCTGCATTTAAAATTCCAGTGAAACCCATTAATTCTTTTGCAAACGTAACTGTTTTCTGATGTTCTACTCTTTTGTGTTCGCTGTTTGAACGTTTAATTATCGAGATTCTTTAATTCTTTATTTGTTTTTAGTTAAAATTACATTTAGGTATTATTATCTTATCCATCTATCTACGGTACCTATTTTGGTGTGTATATATATATTTAGAATTTTAATAAAGAAAGCATTCTTCATTGATCATTGTTGATGCAAAGCAATGTAGCAACTTATACTTAAAAGAACTTTTAAATATAGCATACTTAAATCAGTAAGATATGAATTGAATAGTTTTCTATCACAGAGTTTGAAAACTAACACCCGGTTTCTGAATTGAGGATTTGAAGTTGATAACACCGTTTGAGGCAAAAAAAAAACGAATTTCGCTGTCACCTTAAGTAATGATAAAATAGAGTTTGACAAGTCCTCAACTTTAAATTCTCAATTCGGAAACACGTGCACTGTGAATATAGTAATCAGGTACATAACAAGCACACGACCATAGGTTATTCCCCTTAGCGAAAGCTTGCACTTCAACGTCGTGGCATCGTGGGGCCGCGGCATGTACATGCAAATACGTCATTAGCATCCATATGTTATTTTGTGAACTTCTGACATGACACACAGCGTATGTTGGGAGAACGTAGGCGACTAATTTGTGTTACTAGGGACTCATACCCTTGATGAAGGATACTAACTAAGGGAAATATTGTAAGAAAATCTGGACTTATGATGGTTTGAAATTCACCCTAAGTGTGCTTGCATGTTGAGCGCATGATCTTTACGACCTGTTACAAGAGACTTTTGTCCTACAGCAGACTGCAGGCCTGTGCTATTATTGGTAAATACACCAAGTCATTAATTTTCATAGATCTTTCAGTGACTCAATCGATATTTTGACAGCGCGAGATTATTTTCCTTGATTAGTGAGCTCAAATAAAATATCAGGCTCACTTAACTTCCGGCACAGCCGAAAAACCGAGCAATATTTTAATATGACTCTGAGATGACCGCGAAGATTATGAAGTCAGCGACTTCTCAGCTTGCTTAAAAAATTAAGGCAATGTGCAATGTCTGAAATGACGCTGGGTAAATGAATAAATACATATTTACATCTGATTATCGTACTATGACGAATAATAATAATGCATTGTTAGAAGGTTCCTCTCTCTGGAGCCCTGACCGCCGGTAGCTTGAACCCAGCTCCCGATACCGGTGGGATACTATTTTTCAATCTTAATATTTTAAAATTAATTTATATGTAAATAGTGAAATAAAGGAGAATTAAACAATAATCCATTTATTTCAGGCGACGCAGGCCCATAGATAAAGACCTTAACCTAAACATACATATTTTTATCAAATTATTGTACACGAAGTGATGACTGTGTCGGCGTCGTGTTGCGCACTATATGACATTCCTTATCGTAGATTAGTTTAGCTTAGTATCTACATCTGCTAGTAATTACTAGTAATCCTTTACACGTATACATCAATACAGATATCTATGTACATAATTGTAATTATATAACGTACGATCATTGAGCTGTCAACAGCGAGCTATCTGATCTACACGGCAGCTTCGATGTAGATCACATGGCTATCCATGTGATTCATAGATAGACCTCTATAGGTCTTTAATTTAACGCTCGTTCTGCTCATCTTATTAAGTAAAGTAAAGTAAAGTAAAGTAAACATTTATTTGCATAGATTGCAAGTACAGTAAATAAGATGTGACAGTTTGGTGGTTGATCCTTGTGCAATCTACCTTATAATAGGCATGCAACATTATTATAAAATTAGTGAATTAACAATTGAATTGCAGTGATGATACATTCTCCTTACTGTGTATTATTTGACTCAGTGTCGATGTTTTTATCGTCAGATAGCTTTCATCTGAAGAATAAATATTGTGGATTGACATATTTATTCCATATACGAAAGTTATCATACTGTCATATATTTATTTTTGAGATAATATTTATCTGGCGATTGAAATATGGGTCCTTAAATAATATTATATTATTGTAAATTAACGATCTTGACCAGTGTCGAATACAATTAGAAAATAAAGCGAGGAAATCTTAGTGAGGATCGGGTGTGGAAGCTCACAAAAAATCTTTTTTTTTACTTTTTTTGCAATTTGCTGGTCTATGTCAGGTTGTTTCTTGATCAAAATATGATTCGCGACCGAAACAAATATGTATTTACAGAATTATCATCATTAGAATCATTAACACATATATATCTAAATTAGATTTGTTCCATAAGAAAAAAATCTGATTATGGAAAAGTTCTGCGGGCTTTCACTGTGGATCCACCTTGATAGTCTCTAAATCAGATAGTTAATTGATTCAGGCGTGACTTTGCGGAAATCCATTATAAAATACAATAGACGATAGTAAGTTAATCCGCGTAACTGTTCTTAATGAGTCATAAAGAACCCTGTAAGAAATCAACACGTGTTTCACCTCTCAACGAGGCATCCTCAGGAAGGCGATTGACTTGTTGCGAACTCGGACCCGACGTGTGGACACGTCAAGCGTCGAGCGCAGTGTGTGTGTGTGTTGTCACACTACGCTCGACGCTGATCGACGTCGATTTCTTACAGGGTTTTTTATGACTCATTAAGAACAGTTACGCGGATTAAGTTACTAAATATACGTCGTCTATTGTATTTTAGTCTCTAAATCCACAAAAAACGCGAAGGGATCGATTTCCATTTCGACTACTTACATGAAAAAGTGTGCTCGATACTTGCAGAATAACAGAGGAGAAATTCCCGTATTCTTAAGAACGTTCGCACTCCTATCGCAATCTCAATCTGTCAAAAATACCTCTAATTTACCTATTTTTTTTTACAACTTTTTGACATTGATTGGCGCTGAGATGAGATTGTGACCAGATTTTGAAGGCTTTTTAATTACGGGAATTGGCCTTCAGGTTGATGTTATTAATTCCCTTTTTCATTTCGTTTGGATGTACATCAATGTTGCTTATACTGGGCCTAGTAGGTGGCCCCAATTATTGTGGCGTCAGAGACGTTGTTCAGATCGTCAATGGTGCATGTGAATGGATATTTGGGACATATTTACTATTTATATTACATTTTGTCGAGCATTTCCATGTAATATAACGTTCTTACGAATGGTACCATACAAGCAAATGATCAATTTAAAAAAGAAATTTCCATGTAATGTAACGTTCCTGCGAATGCTCGACACAGTGCTCACCTCGAGTGATTATTTACCTGTAACATTTCTTTCTATCTTGCGTTCATTGTAATGACCCGCCCTCGGCCCGCACACCTCACCTCGCGTCGTGGAATTCGCTAGATAAAATGTTACGCCAATACTCTCGTTGGTTTTTAAAATCAGGTTGTAACAAAACATCGAGCAACATGTTCGAAGTTCGATAAAATTTAAAAACGGCGAATGCTCGATGAAATGAAATTGTTTATTCTGTAAATAGGATATCGGAATCACTTTTACACGGCATATAATTTTTTTTATTAAAAATAAGCTAGATGAGGTCGGTGTTTCCTATCTGAGTACACTGAGAAGAAACAAACTCAGGGTCGTAGTCTCTTTTAAAGTCCAGACATAATCTTGGTCAAATCATATGATGAACATGTAGATTAGTGTCTGAAATGGTCTTTTGAGGAAAGAACCACACAGATTTGAGTGGACCTGTCCAGTCAGTGCAAGCATTTGTCAGTAATCGTGGAGCTCAACTCAGAACAGAAGGAGCTCAACTCGACGAACAATACCAAAGAAAGGATATTTGGGTAGGCCGCATCAACTAGGTACTCAAACTGCCAGACCATCATTAAAACTAAATGAGAAAGAAAAAAAAATTAAAGAGAAAAAAAAAACCACGTAGTGCTCACATGTGATGTTCTGTTACAAGTAAATGCTCTAGTCTACACTCAGCTTAATATCAGCGAATACCAGCAAGTAGTATTTTCCTTAGAAAAATATAACTGCAACTTGTAGCGCCATACAATACATCTTATTGGTTTTCAAAACATATTATTATGTATACTGAAACGGCTGTATTGCTGTAACTCATATTTCTTCGAGGGTGTTTCCTCTATTCCCCCCTTTTCCCAGGGAAGATATCAAATCTCGTGTTACCACACTCGCGAGCTATAGATTAGAAGTTCGATGTGTAGCCGAGATGAGTAGATCTTCGATTGGCCTGCCTTGGTTACCAGAGCATAATATTTTATTTGTGTAGTATTAGACCATATTGAAAGGTTCCATATAAATTACACATGCACATTTAATTTAATAAAAATTACATGCTTATTCCCATATGCCTCGGAGAGCACGTTAAGCCGTCGGTTCCGGCTGTCATTCCTAGATTTTTGACAGTCGTTACCGGTAGTCAGAAAACCAAAAGTCAAATAGGTAGGGATAGGGACCTATAAATAGGTAGGAATAGGGACCCCTTGGACTGGTTGTGAACCAGTCCAAGGGGTACTACCTATTTGACCGCCACAACCCATTTACTGGTAGTAAATGGGTTGTGGAGGTCAGATTGGATGTCGCTCTATGTTAATTACTGGTATTCAGCTTCATCCGGTTAGACTGGAAGGTGACCACAACATAATTGGGAAAAGGCTAAGGCAGATTGATTTTTGGGCACAACCACAGGATCATCTTTACATTTGAGACCACCTCGAAACGTAAACCATATTAAAACCTTAAACTGTTGAAGATATAATCACCTCCATATACTAATACTGGCTACTGGCTAGATGGAGAACTGTCTAGATTGAAATAGCCATATAGTTTAATACGGTACTCCATTTTACACTTTTGCTCTTATACTCTGCAAACCACCCCAACATAAACAATAGTCTATCAGTAAAAAATATCTTCGCTCTGAGATCAAGAGCAACCGCCACAAGGTTCAAAAAGACCAATATTATGTTGTCCGTTGGTGCATACTAATAACATCTAAGCATAATAACGTATCTCGCTTAATATTCGTAGTTTGGGATAATTCATAAACGTTATCGCTATAGTTGCTAGGAAGATGAATTGTGCTGGTGTTTGATGGATGGTAGCGTTTTGTTGTATGTTATTATGGTTGTAGGTAAGTGCCAAGTTATATGCGAGATAAAAAAAGTTACGGCTGAAGCAAAACTTGAACTTTCGAATGAGCAAATAGCTTTATCTTTCTGACTGACCATCTTCCGTTGAAAATTGAAAAGTGCTTGTAAATGTTGAATTGTTATAGTTATATGTTGAATTATAATAGTTGATTGAATTGAGAGGAAAAAGGACCAATCTATTTACCTGAGACGGTCCTAGATAATTCACTGTTTCCTGAATTGTTTACTTATGCAGCATAATTTCTTCATAGTAGAACAAATGTCTATCCTTTTGCTACAACTACATAAAATAATCAGCCTATAACATTCCCACTGCTGGGACTCAGGCCTTCACTCTTCGAGAGGTATCTGCCTGGCATTTTCCCAACTATGTTGGGGTTGGCTTCCAGTCTAACCGGATACAGCTGAATACCTGTATTTTACATGGCTGCCTATCTGACCTCCACAACTCAACACACAACACACATTTTTTTTTTTTATCGCTGAGAAATGCGTTACGCATCCCCGGCTCGTGGGGGACGAGTCGGGGTATGTGGGACTCCTGTCATGATACAGTATACCCACTAAAACTCAGCGGTGCTCCCGCATCACCGTGATGGGAGGGCCATGGGAAACCGGCTCAGCCTTTACATCCACAGCCCTCCCGGCGCATAGCTGGCGGGCCCCACATGCCCCCCACTTGGGTGGGGGGCTACGGGAATGGCCGGGAGCACCTGGCCATTCCCGTCCGGCACTGGTGGAGGCCTGTGCGATGCAGGCGAGGGTGCCCCCGCACCCGTTGCCTGCTGGCCTTCACCTGGGAGGAGGAGTCGGAGATGACTGTCGAACTGACGTCTCCTTCGACCCCACCTCCGGCAAGCGTAGCTTATTCCGATGGATCGACCCGTGCGGCTGTTATTACTTAGCCACGAGTGAGCTCTTCGAGAGGGAGTGGTCTGTAATCTACCACGCGGGCCCAGTGCGGGTAGATGTCACAAGTCTTCGAATTTTTGTTTCTAGGACACGTCGGTTTCCTCACGATGTTTTCCTTTACCGTTTTGAGATTATAATATAATAAAATTATATTAAGAAAAACGTTACATATTCCTTTTAGAATTAATTCCTTGTTGTCAGGGTAATTTGCAAATTAGTTCTATTTATAAAATTTTCCCGTCTGTGTGATCTTAAAACTTGTACCACAAACGAATAACCATATTGTATTAGCATGATTGCTTCAGTTATTAGCATTTATTTAGGTTCCCCTCGTTACTGAGCATACGTTCCTTGAATATTCTATTGACGTAAAATATACTGTGTGTGAAAACTTGTGGGTAAGAAATTGTGATACAGCTGCACTAGCAGCGCCCCGCGGTTTCACCCGCATAAGTCTCGATCTCGTGGGGATATCGGGATAAAAAGTATTCCTTGTGTTAAGAGGGCGCCTAAAGGACCACTAGCGCCACTCTTTAAAAAAAAAATATCTCGTGACTGAGAAGGAATTATGAATAACGGCTAATAAGGACCCTCGGTAAGTGTGTCTAGAATTTTCTAATACCTTTTATAAAGCTTTATATTGAGACACGAAGCAACAAAATACGATCTAAAGAAAAGCGGCCACATTCCTCTAGATCGTATTTTGTTGCTCCGTGTCTCAATATGAAACTTTATAAAAGGTATTAGAAAATTCTAGACACACTTACCGAGGGTCCTTACTAGCCGTTATTCATAATTCCTTCTCAGTCACGAGATAATGTTTTTTTTAAAGAGTGGCGCTAGTGGAACTTTAGGCGCCCTCTTAATCCAGGTTATAAACTATCTGTGTGCCAAAGATCATCCAAATCCGTTCAGAAGTTTTTGCGTGAAAGAGTAACAAACATTCATCCATCCATCCTCACAAACTTTTGCGTTTATAATATTATATATAATATTATAATATAATATTATATAATATAATATAGTAGGAAGTAGGAATACATAACATAACGCCACGCCTTCATTCCCCAAAGGTTTAGGCAGAGCTGTACCTATAGTACACCCACATTTCGCCACATTTTTAGTTATGTTTAAGTCCCTTGAAATAGGGGGCGAGCCTATTATTGCCGTCAACAGCATTTATTTATCAAAATCGAATGCCCTTGTTTACTACCGCAAGTCGACACCTAAATGAATGCCTAAATAAAAGTGCGGTGATGGATTTTCAATTTTCGCCGCGATTACTTTTTATCTTAGTGTGATTCGTTCGCGTTAATCGAAGATGAAAAGATAATAACGATGATAAAATAATATGAAGAAACGTTTGATGCAAGGGTAAGCCATGCAAATAATTTTTAGGGTTTCGTACGCGAAGGGGCCAAACGGGACCCTATTTTAGGCTTTGGCTGTCCGTCTGTTCTCTCAGCGGGCTGTATGTGTACGTCTCATGAACCGTATTAGTTAGACAGTTGAAATTTTACAGATTGTGTATTTCTATTGCCGCAAAAAATAATAAAGTTAATCATTAAAGGGGGTGGTCCCCATACATTAAACGTGTTTGTCCGCGTTTCTTGCTCAATCTTGGCTCGACTCGCACTTGACCGGTTTCATCATTTTTGAGGGGTTGTACAGCTAAAAATTAATGACGCGTTCTCACTTTATTTAACAAATAAAGGTAGGTAAAGTGCAAGTCATGTCATAATATCACAATGATAATCACGTAATTTTCAAAACACACCGTGAAGATATATCTGCTAATGTTAAATAAAACCTATCGCAGTCCATACAAAATTCGAAAGGTATCTGGACAAATCAGTTAGGACCCGAATTTTTCCTTTCTCCAAACTCCATTTATCCTTAGGATCGCAGGAGCCGATAAGAGGGATCGACGGACGGTAATACTTCTAATTCTATAGAATATTCTTTTTTCAATATTTCTTCGACCATAAGGTACCGGCTATCTGATTTGGTCTTTATATTGATAGGCTAGGTTGGTATTCAGTTTGAGGGCTTTTTCGGCAGGTTGTTTCTCGGTTTATAGGTAATGTTGTGTTTATAGTGATATGACTGGTCTGACCTTGTAAATACGGGGTATTCATGATCGATATCGGATGTTGACAAAATTTTTTTTGTCCGTCAGATGGATTATTAAAAAATATTGAACATGTATTTTTTATTTTTTTACCAAATTAAAAGATAACAGCAATGCATTAAGTTAAAATGTCCATGACGTCACTCTCCCGTAGATTTTATACCGACTTGTGACGTAGCCCCCACTCCCCAATTTTAATGCGTTTTATCTAAATTATTTTCTATTAATATGATAAAGCAAAAAATACGTTTCTAATATTATTTTAATTTTATCTGACTGACGGACTAAAAAGTTTTTTTTTCTCCAGTCAACATCCCTATTATAGATTGTGTTTGTGAGTGTGACCCATAGATTTAGTTTAACACTATAGTTTGACCGAAACCTCTGTACCGGACCTTAGGTATGTGCGTGGCGGGTCAGTGCAGGTCACTCATTCGACAATGCTCACGGCGTCCTGTCGTTCTTTCGTCAATGCTGCCCCCTCCTCGCCGCGCACTCCTAAGGCTATGGCCCTGACATAGGGCAATGCGTCTTGCGGTGCGGGGCGGTGCTTGAATGAGGCCCACGTCTCTCTCCTCTCCGCAAGTCACACCACGGCGACTCATGGCAAGTTCTAAATAACTTTTAACACTGTAAACGAAAGAAGCAGGTCGCGCGAGCGATGATGTTGTGGCCTATAGTTTGACCGAGACCACTGTACCGCGCCTTGCCTCTTGGTAAGACGCGGTACAGCGGCCTCGGTCAAACTATAATATACTAATCTACGGTAGGTATGACCACATGTTAATGAATTTGACAAAGTTCTATAGACAGAAACAAAATGGTTGCCACTTTTAATATTCAATAAGGTTCAATATAATAGCCAACTGGCTGCCAGCCATCTTTACAATAATTATTTTATGCCTCGTAATGAAAATTAAATTTAACAGAGCCACCCAAAACCGAAAGTCCATTCCCGAAACAGTATCAGTCGTCAATTACCCGAACAAAGTTCCCCAATTAACCGTTTCCACAATAACCATGAATATTGGCAAAAAATTCTGTTGCGGCACGATTAAATTCGCGGCCGTAACACGAAACGTCCATTATCGCCGAAGGTATAATATACCCGCATTATAACGACTGTCTAACCGTTAAATAATTTTATTTTTAACTCGGGACTCGCAGATAAAAAGGCTGGTAACTTTAAATGGGAAAACTTCCTTTTGCTGAGCAATGAAAAGGCGTCATTACGGCGTCATGGATTGATACAAAGGGCACAGGTGAAAGGGGCGGGGAAGGATATCGTACATAGTTGTTTACGATCAGATGGAAATTGTAAGATTCGAGGTGGTTGAATAGGGTTGGAGAGAACTCGAAATCCATCGATTTTTTTTTGATATAGTGATTTTGGATGAATACATGATGTTCAATGTATCCGTTGCTAAGCTAATGTTATTTGTGGAAATGGGATGTTCCGGTACTTCTTGTCAATTGAAAGTTCTACAGGGTTTAGTACCCTGCTAAACGCTGTAACACCACAGCGCAACTTAAAAAAAAAACACATTTTTCATTCTGTTGTAAAAGAAACGTAGTACCTAACAATGTTTATTGTTGCTTACAAAAAGTCGATTTAGCAATAAACTTCCGAAATTGCGTACTAACAGCGCTACTGGACTTAAGCCAGATTTTTTGCTAAAATTTTAACAAAGCTTGTCTGTTTTGTTGCGAACTTTGTGATATAATATATTATCCAATTTATGCGCGAGCTTATTTTGAAAATTATCCGATATTTCCTAACTTTCCGGAATAGAGGATGCATACAAAATTGCAGCACTATGTTTGACCGACTTCTTTTCTTGCTAAATATGAGAGTAGATCGATGAAAGAGGGTAAACCATAAGAGGGTATTGCGCTTTCCTTTCAAGAAAGAAAAAACACGTTTTCTTAGCCGTTAATTTTTTTTCCTGAATAATTTTGCTGAAGGCTCTTTAGTAGCTTAGAAACTAATAAAACTTCAGCGATACCTGCTTTTTGTTTTGTTTTATGCCTCTTGGCAATCACTCTGATCCTTCAAATGTATTTCATGGGAAAGCACCATGAATGATCTAATAACCATAATATGTTACTACTGCTCCCAAATTGACACACGAATACATTTTTTGAATAAAGCAGTAGATAGAAGCTTCCAGAATTTAGAATCAGGACTTCCAAAATTAATCCATATTCGTTCACCTGTAACTGCAACACGTCAGCAATCAAAGCTTAAATAATTACCGTGGCTTAGCAAACTGTGCCTCGGTCAGGTGAACCGGACTCCTGTGGTGAATTAATCACGAAAGCCGCTGAGTCAACTGCTACCTAATTGGTGTTCCTCCCTTGACAATCGAGTCATCAAAGTGGTCAAACACGGCGTGTTTGCTCAGTTTGTGCAGCTTCGGCGTAATGACGTCATATTTAATTTAGGTGTGTGGAAGTAGATGCTGAATATTGTAAGGAGTTCGCGAAAGTTTTTAGTAGTTGCACGAGGTTAGGTTAAAACTTGGAAATGGAATTGAGGATTGTTCTCGTACTCTAACTCGGCTCAATGCAAATGCGCAAATGCCCAGTGCATTACATATGCACAGCATTTGTTTAATTATTGTGTCTGCTTCGTGGGTAATTAAAGAAAAAATACATATTTATTTATTCATTTATTTCTTATTTCTAGTCCATAGTTTTACACGCTCCCACATTTAAATTATAAACTATTTTAAATAAAATTGCCCATAAACCCAAGATAAAATTGTCACACACATTTATCTAGCACAGACTAAATGAACGTGTTAACCATGTAAGCCCGCTAGAATTTGAGTGGAACGAATACCGATGACATAAACCGGCAGTGAGACTTCTAAATGAATGAATACCCTATATTTGAAGAACGAAGAAAGAGAACCTCTTTACTAAATCCGAACGCAATTAAATACAAAACTCAAAGGTTTCCCCCGAAACACACTCACAAACACTCCAGCATCATCTCTCATGTTTTTGTACACGATACTCCAAGAGAGTAAGCGTTTGATTCCCGAAAATCAATGGGTCCATTAACCGACATCACCCACTATTTCCTTTGAGCTCGGTCAGGAGGCTAATGCAGGACCGCCCTTTAAAGATTGACCCCCAGTAACAAGATATTGGGTAGCTAATGCTCACTGTGGGATGTAAGGGAGGAATTCAGTCGAATCATTTCGTTGGACATCGCAAATAGTGTTTTTGTCGATTCGACCCTTGCTTTGATAGTATTGGAATATAGCTGGTGGGTGTAAAAAAACTCTTTTGGGATTTTGAGCATCCGGTTTTTTTGCATTCGGTGGAAGTTTTATTTTTCATGGTTTTTTTTCAGGTGCTGTTTTTTAATTTTATTTCATTTCAACTGTTATCTATCGCCAAAGTCCCGAATGTTAAAATAAATGTGGTGCGCTTACTTATTCTACTACTATAATGTTGTAATTTTTGTTGGAAGTATTTGCGGCGTTGCCTCGGATCGGCTAAAGTGCCGTAAGCATTGCATTGTCACTGTCACTGTCACTTGTGATTTTGTTTGATTGTTGAGGTTAGTTCGCCGCCCTTTGTATTGATTGATCGTATTTGTTTTAGATAATTATATCAAAAGTCACTACAATTGACTGAATTTACGAAAAATGAAGTAGCAATTGAAAATGGCTGAAAGATAGGTTAGGTTAGGTTAGAACTGTGACCACATAACTCCAGGGTCCGTTTAGGCACAAGATAATGTAATGTTTTGGGATTGTGGTGTTTTACAGCGAACTAACCTCAACAATCAAACAAAATAACAAGTGACAGGGATTCAGTGACAGTGACAATAACAATGCAATGCTAACGGAACTTTAGCCAGGCCGAGGCAGCGCCACTATAATGCCGTTAGCGGCACTGTATACACTGCCATTTTTATTAATTAATTAGGTAAGTAAAAGTTTTTATTTATTTTCAATTCTGAATAAAATCACCAGTTCTACTACTAACAAGGGTTTTTAACAAGTAAATACCTAATAAACTTGTAATTTTCGATACGCATAAAACAGGACTCTAAAAAACCGCACGAACAAAGCCTGAACATTTCGACTATTTGCCACTCCAGAAGTTTCCATGCCAACTTTTGTTTTTCCTGTACAGACCACTTTGCCACACAAAGTATATCATAATGCCCAAAAATGTGGGAGCACTCGCTGGCATCCGAATCCGCTGAGTGGTTTCACAGATTTGCTCAGTAGAAACATTTTTCTCTTTGATATGTTAATATTTGATGCTAATTCTGTAAATCTGAGAATGGGATACTGGAACAGAAGCTGGTCTACCTATGACAAGTTCATTTTTATACCTCAGTTAAGATACGTTACTTTTTTGGCCTAATAAAGAAAAAGAAAAATACAATACAGGGCATACAACACAACATAATTATATTACAACTAAAAAAATAAAAATATAAAATAAATAATGTAAAAAATCAAAAACCCGACTGCAAAATCACATTACTGAAAAGAGAAAATCAAGCATTCAAAATTCTAAAGTCATTTATTCAAACTAGGCTGAGAATCAGCACTTTTCGAACGTTAAAATTACATAAGACAGTCCCCCAAAACGCCCACCCTTCACCACTTCCTAGTGCTTTAGCTGGGAAGAAGAAGTGGCGCAACAAATTCCCAACCAGCACTGCTGTCTGGTCAGTTAGAAAAAAAAAATGACTTGATTCTATACAATAGTATGCAAAATAATTTACATTACTCAACACAAAACAGTAAATAAATTTATTTGCCATAATGACAGCTAGCACACGCCAATATACCAACAAAACAATCGAAATTTATACTCAAGCAAAAATTAAAATTCAAAACATAAACAGAACTTAATACCGGAATAAAAGCTTCCAGGTATAAAGGGCGTGCCCGCTTACATATAGCTAATAAAACTGTAACTCGAAGTCACTGATAAACTAGGACCATCGAAGTAAAAATAAATAATCAGTGAGGCAAAAATTATATACGTATGATCAATTGTCAAGGTCGCTAGCTAACCATATATTGCAATACAACTTATTAAAAAAAATTAAAAAAATAATAGAATTTTATGGTATGGGGGTCAAATAAAAGTTACACTATATTTTCAGGTTGTTGGTTTTTAGGGGTATGTCCTGTTATGAACAAAAACTGGTCCGACACAAACATGGCCCATTTTTACGCTCTCAAAAACTTTTTAAACCAGTTTATTATTCCTAAGTAAATTTAAACATAATAATATAACTTATACATATTTTTGTAATCCCCGTTTAATTTTCTTTATTTTGATTTTGTTACCCTACTCGATAGGTTTGGGTTTTTACCTATCGAGTAGTATTATTATTTCGCGACAAAAATCAGTTTTTTTTTTACTTGCCCCTATCTAAGGATTTTTAAGACGAATATAACGATACCTTAACTGTCGACATCCATCCAGCCGTTTGGAAGATACAAGGTAATAGAGAAATTTACAAATATACATACATATAAGATACGTGCGTAAAACATAACCCTTCCTTGGCAGTTGGGTAAAAAAACGAAACAAATAAAATCTGTAAAGTAAGAAATTATCAGTAAAGTGCGCCTCGCGGCTGCGCCAAATCGGACCAGTTCAGCAAAAATGTCAGACAACTAGTGCCTGACGCTGGTTTTCAACTGGACCTGAAGTATGAGGTGACGAATGTAAATCAATAAATCCATCTTGTACTTTTTTAGGGTTCCGTAGTAAACAAGGAACCCTTATAGTTTCACCATGTCCGTCTGTCTGTCTGTCTGTCAGTCCATGGCTTAGCTCAGAGACGGTGAGTACTAGAAAGCTGTAATTTGGCATGGGTATACATATTAATCACGCCGACAAAGTGGTCAAATAAAATCAAGAAAAATATATTGTTTTAGGGTATCTCCCCTACGCGTAAAGTGGGGATATTCTTTTTTTCTCGTCTATATCATTGTTGTGGGATATCGTTGGAAATTTTGTTTCAAAATATTGCGAGTTTGTGAAAACCATTTTTTCGATTGAGGGATCCGTTCCGAAATAATAAGCTTTAATGTGTTAATTTTTGTTAGAGTCAAGTGCCCCTCCCCCTGCCAGCTAAATGGTTGGTTTTGGATATGTGAAAAAATTCACGGCAGTAGTATATATAACGAAATTAAAAGGAAAACTATCACAGCTAAGTAGGCTTTGCAAGTTAACGAGTAATAATTGACCAACTTTAATTCGCGGTTGCAAAAACATGTTCTCCCATAGGTACGGAATGTATGGGAGAATCTGTTTTTTAACCACAAAGTTAAGTTTGTTTTTACGATAAATTCATCCCAACTACGGAACCCTTCATTGTGCGTGGTCCGACACGCACTTGGCCGGTTTTCTTTCATAGTTGATAACACATATACACAGATACATAGTTAATTGATCATATCTTGTCTTCTTGTTTGGTATTACAAAGTCATTGCCAGTTCTTCCAACTTTATAAGAATTTTACTCATCGTAAAAACATTATTAACTAACAAAAGTTAAAAACTAGGAGACAAGGTGCTGTTGATGGAATTAACCACGTAAAAAAACGACTATAGAGTTAGTTGTTTGTTATACTTTGAGCTTATAAAATATTCAACTTTGAAGGTGCTACAGTACTTACAGTCGTTGTTAAATAAAATTCCGTCAAATATTTGAGCTGAAACAATCAAATATTTCGCAGAAAAACCTTGAAATGAAATGTAGAAGCACGCAAAATCTTTCCGAGATATTAAAAATGGACAGAATTCGTGTTTCTCGGACTATTTCTTATTTACAAGGCGAAAAAGCTTTTAACTGTTCTCTGGATCACAATAAATGTATGAAATCAATCATCTCCCACAATCTGGTGACGTAAATTCATCATAATCATAATAAAGTATCTATTTTTACACGTCTCAATAAATAATTCTTGATATCATCGATTGTTTGGAGGAAACTGAACTTTAGGGTCAAAGATATAAGAGGTATGACGACAGTAGGGCTGGGTTAGCGGTTTGTGTCATGGTGTAATTGAATCATCCATCACAGCCACGCGAGGATTCACCTGCCGCGAGAAGGATTGATTATTGACAGATATTCTGCTCAAAGTTGATCAAATCGAGGTAAACAACATTTTGTGAAGCAATTAGTTTATAGCTCTAAGAGATGAGCACGGTTGCAGTTATACAAAAATGTGTCATAAATAAAGCTTAAATATCGTGTTTGCAAGGTTTGCGAATAAAACATCACTAGGCCTTGTCTGAGATATCTCTAAATAGGCTAATAGACCAATGATTTTATTAGAAGGTCATATATTTACATACACACTGATTATGAATACTGTCGTCGTAAGTAGTATGGTAAATTTTGGTGATTATGGCAATATTCCAGTAATCTTTAATATAAATGACCACCAAACGCTAAGGAACCTATTTACATAAAGTTTTTTTTTATGTATACGTTTTTTTATATTTTTATATCATAACTAGAATTTGCTAAGTTGCTCACTCGTGCACGTAAATCATTGTCCTTTCTTTCTCTCAAAAATCGTTGAGAAAGAGATTAAAAATCATCAAAGTAAATATCATACCGTCTGCCAATTAGAACAGTCAATAGCCAGGGTTGCCAGGCAAAAAATAATCACAAAAAGCAACACACACTGTAACGGAAGACAAGCGATCATAAATAGACACCAACAAGATTGGTGAAACAAAGTACACAATGGCGCATTAGCCGGGTAAAATGTTTGTTCAGTGAGCTTAGGAATAAAACCCGGGTACACTGCGGGCCACGATCTATTGAAAATCCATCGAATGCTTTATACCAGTGTATGAGTAAATTCCACTGCTGTTGAGAATGCTTTTAGACGCAAATCCCTATTCGAATAAAACCCAGCGGAGGCTACGCATAGCGTGAACGCATCGGAATCATAGCAGTTTTTTTGAAAACACGTTACCGTGAAATATTAATCTGGTGGTGTTCGGAATATACTGCTAAACTGCTAAAAGGTTTCATAATTGAAGTGGTAGAAATTCTTACAATAAGAATGATTTGTTCGTACTAGATAAATATTATAATGTCTTGTGCAGTGTCAATAACCATTAACGGCATTAAAAAAAATCGCCCGCTGGTTTTGATGATGCTATGGAGTTGCCAGATTTGTTATTATGCTCATTGAACACAGCAATAACACCGTCTCTATATGTATAATGCTGTAAACCTGTACCCTAATTACGTAATACACGATCAATCAGAATCTGAATCGTTTTGAAACAGATTGCTAATCCATTGCTTCGTACGTTCGAAAAAAAAATCTGCTCAATAACGTAAATAAAACAATGAATGTTGTTGACCTGTCAAATTGAAACAGATTAGTCGGAATTGTCAACGAAAATGTGTTGCGTAATTAGATAGCAGTTATCAAAATAAAGTAAATTGGCAATTACGAAATATGCAAGGGATCAAAGCAAGTAGCATTCTGTTGTATGCCTACCTACCCCTATGGGAAAATCATGTTTGATTATTATGAAAAAATAGAAAACAAAGAATTTGCCTACTATTCTATCCCAAATAAAAAGATTAGCAGACATATTTAGTAAAGACTTTACCAAAAATCCGGATTTTGAAGTAGTAAATTAAGGAGACGCTAGCCCTGTGCCCGGACGAAGATAAAATAAGTTGAAATGGGAAAAGTTCCATTAGGTTATGAAATGAAAAGATCACGGTTATCTCACAGGAGCATACTACTTTTGAATTATGTCCGACTTCTCGCGATTGTCTTAGATGGCTTATTCGGAAATTAAAGAAACTGTGTCATTTAGACTTGGAACTTAAAGTTCTATTAGGTATTTCTAGAAGATAGAAGAGTCATGCTGTCGTGTAGGTAATATCCATTGTTTGATTATTCTATTACATAGTGACGGGAAGTTTTCTTGCTGTCATAATGTTCCAGATACATCAGTTTTAAAGTGACGTGGGAGTTTATTACACAGAACTTGAACGTGTTCGACGCTGCATTGAACAGTTTTTTTCTGACTGAAGCCTAGATGTGGCTGGTCAGATATTACTAAGGACGGATTTTTTGGAAGGCCTCTCGGAATTCTCCGCAGCTCCGGTGTAACTTACAGATAGCCACATCGAGACGACATCGCCCCGCATCTAAGTCACAGAATCCGGCGACACTTAAAATTATAACGGTCCTTTTCTGCATTACGAAATTAAAATTCGCTGAGCAAACCTCCACCGGAGTTGCGTATAAATAAAAGATTTCGCTTGCAATTTGCAAACTCTGGAATCCTTTGCTTAATTATATTATCTTCTGAACACTTTCTGGTGGCGTTAAGTGGGGACGTTGTTTTTAATTAGCCATTTTGAAATGTGTTTTTGTAGTCGGTCCAAGTCCGCGGAATGTTCAGTTGACAATGCAATCTTTAATGTTAGTTGAGATAACTTGGTGCTTAAGGAAAGTTTCGGATTAAAATGTGTTTGTCGCAGAAGTTACCGTTGCGATCTTTGACATTAGCCACATACTTGCATACATGCAGTCCAAATAGATACCTATATATGCTAGTACAGTTGACTGCGTGATAGTGGTAACAAAATCGGTATAAGTTAAATTATTTCATTGATTGGTGTCGTGGACTGTGTCTCACAAAATTGAAATTCGGATTGATCATATCTTTAAGGTCTTTTCTACAGGTGCCTTCCCTTATATCTCGTTCTTCTATTGTCTCAAATTCATGAAGGTATTTAGCCATATTAATCAAAAGTATAAAGACTTATATGCTTGGAACTGTGTGTATAACTTTATCAAATGTTAACGGCAACTTTCTGTTTGGCGGATACGGACTACTGTCCGTATTGCGTGTGTCTGTAGTACAAAGGCTCTTTTATTATTATTATCATAACTGTTTCCTCAGTGAAGTATGCTTATCTAATTTAATTTTGGATTCGACTAACGCAAAATATACTCTTTTTTTTTCAGTTTTTCTATTGCGATTTCACTTCTCAGAACTATTAAAGCGTAACATGCGGATGATATAGCATCTATTGCCTTTAGTTCTGGTTCCCAATTTCTCAATTCGTCAATTCGTATTCCTAAAAATTTAATTTCATTGACGAGCTTTCGTCTTCATTCAAAACAAACTCCATATCTTTTTATTATGGGCTGTCATTCTAACTAACATTATCTTAGTCTTTGTGTTATTGATAATTCATTTATTCACAGTGAACTACACATAAAAGGCTTGCAATGCTGCATAAAAATTGACTGTCAGCTCTACTAAGTCATTTGCTGCTTCTACGGCATTTGTGACGTCGGCGAAAATTACTATTTTAATATCCGGTAAAATTAAATTCATATAATTAATTAAATCATTAATAAATAATATAAATAAGATAGGTCCCAAGATGGATCCCTGGGGGATGCCCGTTGTGATTGCTACCATTGCTGATTTGCATGCCTTTTGTACCCATTTTCTTGTATTTTGACCAATATTTTAATAAACATTTTTACCTCTAACACCACCGTGATGAGTAAATTTTTCAAGAAGCTCTCATTTTGTTATTTATTTTTCTCGTCACTATGTTTAGTAAGATAACATAAATCTATCACAAGAAGTTCTGAAACTACCATAAAATTACTAAGATCCCATACAGATAGTGTCCTATTTATCATAGTTCCAGACAACATAAATGACCCCAGTAAGAGTTTCTTGACTCACACATTCACTTCACGTTCAATCATTGATGCATTTCACACTTTTATTCATTTCGAGACTAATCTATTTAAAAATCCAACCATCGTTTCTTATTTTCAGTCATATAGAATCCGTAATCAGAGATGTAAAAGGAAAAATTAGTGGTGGCTTTAAAACCAAGGAAAAGAAAGGGTTCCCTTTGTGCTTTAACAAGGGTCAAGTATGGGGAGAGACTTAAATGAGGGGTTGCGAATTTCTTCCTTTTTAGGGTTCCGTACCTCAAAAGGAAAAAAAACGGAACCCTTACAGGATCACTCGTGTGTCTGTCTGACCGTCTGTCATAGCAAAATTGCTTAAATTGAAATGTGGTACACATATGTATTTCTGTGACCCAAACACGGACGTGTAATGTAAATAAATGAATTTTGAATACGCGGGTCACTTTTGGGGGGGGGCAAATAAGAAAGTTAAAAAAAAAGTTTTGCAGACTATACCGTGTGACATATCAAATGAAGGGCTTGATGCGAGAATCTGAATCAGTAATTATTTTTTAACCGACTTCCAAAAGGAGGAGGTTATCAACACGGATGTTCATAATTATATATATATTGTATATTATATATTTTTTATGTATGTTCGGCCATAACTCCGCCATATATAGACGGATTTACAAAATTCTTTTTTGATGTGAAACATCTATAGCCGTAAAACCGATTTCTGGCCTGGCGACGCATGCCGTGGTCGCGACGCGTCGCCACGCTATATGATGGTATATATATACAGTCTATATGCAGAAGTGTGTACGGTGTGGCAACGCGTCGCCATGCGCAATCGACGGTGCGATTCTCTCCCACCGATTTGAAATAAATTCGTAAATTTTTGTATTTAATGAAAATAAATGTTTATTCAATAAATAGTCATCGTTATCTGGAAAAAAAATCGTAATATTTTATTTTATCATTATGACATATTTAGTTCCTATCACAATCTGTTCTTTTCTGCATATTACTTTTACAAAATAATGTCGATGTTTCACATCTGCCAGGCGTCCCGTGACGGCTCACATTTTTTTTGTTTGAAAGGATACTTTACTACCATACTTTTGAAATGGTTCCATTGTCATCAAGTCAGGATCTGATAATATAATCCTGGAAAAATCGAGGGAACTCTTCAAATATTATAGGCAAACCTATAGCGATTTGGGTATATTTTATAGTAACTTGTGCAATTGCTCTCGGAAAACACCATTTGGTGAAGTAGAAATTTTTAATGATGATGAAGCCTACAGATGGCCACCGGAACTTCTCAATTATAAGTATTTCATGGGTTGCGATGAAATTACTTTAATATTTATTTCTTTATTTAAACTTCTCGCACACAATAAGGTACAAAGGTGGAATTAATGCCTTGGGCATTCTCTACCAGCCAACCAAGGGTGGTGAAGAGATAAGATGGTGCTCCGATTTAGAGGAGATAATAATAAATTATTATAATAATAATATGGTTGTCAAGTAATTTATGCTCGTCACAGTGCCTATGGAGAAGTGGAGCGGATGGTGAAGTACCAGGAGAACTCATCAACGATTAACGTCCCTGCTTGGGAAAAGTAATATGTGTAAAAGGTGATGAGAGGTTTACATTAGGCTATTTTAACTTAGATACATTACAAACTGACTCACTAAAAAGCGAGAAATAAAAACTTTTTTATAACAACAAACAACCGACTTCCAAAAAACACTATAAAGTGAAAAATAACTTAAATTTCGGAAGTCGGTGGCAAATAACGAAAGTACAAAACCAAAGACAACGACTATTGTCTATTCTCCCCCTTATCTCCGAAACTACTGAGCCTAAAATTATATTCCTCATAGATTAGGAAAACATATAAGAAGTCTATGGTCTTAAAATAACATGGTAAATCTCTCAATTGTGCGTACAAACTTATATTTGCATTTGGAATGTAGGGAGAACTAGTTTTTCAACAACAATGTTAAGAAAAAAATCATCCCAATTACGGAACCGTTCACTGTGCATGGTCCGACACTGGTTTTATTTTTCGATTATCTTGCAAAATATCGCTTGAAGCCTCGTGCAGACTAGCGCGATGCGACACCGGTGATTATGACGTCGCGCCGTCGCGTCGCACCAGTCTGCGCAAGGCTTTAGACCGCTACCGATTTTAGTATTTCGATTGAGTCTGTTTGTGATGGAAGACGTGTGTTTGTGTTTGGATGGTGTGTTCATTATAATTATTTACTTGGTAAAAACAGCTAAACGAATAATTATTTTTAACCATCGAAGGTTGGTTAAGGGTAACCAAGCAAACTAACATGGTCTTTTGAAGAATGGTTTTACTAATTACAGCAGTGAAAATGGGTGGAAGAAAACAGAAACAGAGTGTAAAATTATTTTTTCACATGTCAAAGGTCGTACCTAACGTTTGAAGCCCAAGCAAGGCTCATGTCATAAAGGATGGTGAAGTCTCAAGAAAGATGACGCCACGTCCGTAATTTCACTCAAACCTTGCCCAGCAATACAAGAATATTTTATGACGTATCTCATACTAAAAATGTTTATGCTGTTATTACAATCAGAATGACGAGTGAGTGCGGACGTTGCCAGCTAAAACATTGAATTTTTAACTTTAGAGCGCGGTATCTTCGCGGATAGAACATTTTTAACCACGTCTGCACGGTTTGCTACGTGACTCCATCATGGTAAGGGCGCTTTCACACAGCACGTGGTTAATGTACAAAACAGATGTTTGCTAAATATACTCGAGTTTTAAAGTGTGATTTTTTGAGGTCAGTGATCGGATGGACGTTTAACAAATTACTCATTGGGGTTTAAGGCTTTTTAATATTAAAGTTTTCAGTTTGCTTAAATATTTAATTAAATGTCTGCTTTAAAGGGCACCCGAAATGCTTGTTAATGCTCGTTGCTCGTGATGTGCTCGTGACATTTTGAGGTTCCTGTCAAACATCACGTTGCTTGAAGGAGCACAAAAAATCATTAGCTACGCCAATGAAAGTATAAGAATGTGCATGGAATTAAATTAATATGACAATCATCTTAAACTTTCAGTTTATCATACCTCTGTAGACATCTTCCATCGGTATGATATTCTGACCTTTTCAGCATCATAATTCTACACACGACCTTACACGTTCTTGCATCCGAACGCCAGAATTACAGACCATCTGTACACGCGAGCGGAGGTTGAATCGCGCAAATTCGCGCGCTTACAAAAATCCAACTCACAATCAGTCCCTATTCACTAGACGTGACACATTGAGAGATACATGCAAAGTTTCAACGTGTTCCCTCTCTATTTTAATTTGTTTATTCGCAGTTTTTCGAACAAGTATTGTCTTGTTTTCGCTTGCTCGGCTCGTGCGGTCATTACAGAATGCTGCAATTTTTTTTCCAATCGTGTTTCGTCGAGCTGCGATTTCTATTTTGTGTACGGATCGAGGAAAAAGAATGAAGAAACATAGAGTGGGACACTATGGAAATGTCTACGTTATTTGATGTAGTTGTAAGGTTTGAATTGAAAGAGTTAATGAGGCAAGTATGTGCACTGCAGGATAGACTGAAATTGAGTTAATTCCGATCACTCACGCCCCATACGTTTGCGTCAAGTAATGTGTTTGAGTTTTAAAATACAATGAATTTCTCATATTCTGTTCAGGATCTGTTTATTTGTTTACCGCAGCATTTCAATAACCGAAAAAAAAAGTTTTTAAGTTAACATGAAAAACAAAATGAAATTTCATTATCACAAGCCTGTAATCCACTTGTTTACGAGAAAAATGTTTTAGTGAAAATAAAAATCTATCGTGAACGGGAAATGCTTGAAATCAATAAACGGATTACTCTGGCTTTTGCGGTTCAAGGCCCGATTTCATCGGAAAAACAAGAGTTACCATTTTCCGTATGCAAGTAGATGTTGCCAGTGTTTTTCGTTTCTACCCTTTTCTGAATTTTGTAGTAGGTATTCTCCAATATAAAGGGATTACAGGAAAAAATAATAGTAAACGCAATGCTTGTTTTTTTTGTTTGTTGTTCATGTTTAATTATAAAGTACAGTGGGTACGAAAATATTATCAAAAACTTGCACTGAAATAAAAAGATCCGTTTCGATATTTTTATCTTATAATTATGTATTTTCTTCGCATAATGTCCACCTTTTGAAGAGATACTAGACGAACAGTTATTGTGAAATTGAACTTGAAAATGGCAGCGACATCATGAATGAAAGAAATGCTTTATAATCATTATAGAAAAACATGCACGTAAATCTAATTTAACAGATCTTTTTCATTCAATAATGGAGTACCAGGAGACTATAACATAGAGAAGGTATTTTATATAACCCCGGTGGAAGTTGCACTGAGCGAGAGTTATGTACTTGTCGGGACACGTCACCATTCGTTACGTCACCGCGATGGATCTACGGCTTTAATATGGAGTTACAATCCTTTCGGAACATTACACGAAAGATAATAAATTCTTGTTTGAAATGTTTGGTTTGCTTCGTGTTTTTCTTCTATTGTTGGTTCAATTATCTCGAATTGTCTTGTTATCTTGGCCTACAGTAGTTGTTCTTAAGTGGCAGTGGGCAGGGCACATTGCTCGCAGAACAATGTGCCCGAGAGGTTCTGGAATGATGACCGCGGAAGACGTAGCGTTGGATGCCGTTCCACAAAGTGGACCGATGACCTTGTGAAGGCCGCAGGAATCCGCTGGATGCAAAAAGCACAGAACCGGTTGATGTGGTAACGGTAGGTGGAGACTTATCAGTGATGACTCGGCAGTGGACTTCTTTCGGCTGAAATGATGATAATGACAGTATTCGAAGACAATATACAGTATGTATGTGGTTGTAAAATCCCACATCGAGTTTTAAGAAAAGTACTGCTATGTAGAGCGTCGTATTTTTCACTCATACATACAGGGTTTCCAGAAATTTTTGTGCTGTTACTAACGCCCTAGTGTCAATGTCTAGCACTGGGAGAAATGACAGCTCACTCCACGCTCACTTCACCTAAGTTTTCACGGTGAGATGGTTACAGAATAGCACTGCAGCTGGTACTGTAGATACACATACACACATCATACATTTATACATATCTTATAGATCTGCCTGCCTCGTTGGTCACAAGCGCTACTGCTAAGCTTGAGGTCCCGGGTTCGGTTCCCAGGTCAGGCAGAGCGTTTTTGGGGTTTTCCACATCGAATTTCTTAGTAGCAGCCCGGAGTCTAGATTTGTGCCTGGTTGATGGCAATAGACTCGCCACCTTACATGGGACTTATATACGATCAGGCTCAGAATGTCTCTTTCCCAAAATGTCCCTTGGTACACCTTTGCCTGAACCTTCGGAGAACCAAAGCGTGATGTTGTTATAGAACCGAAGCTTTACTCATAACACCACTTATGACGAAAATATGACATTTAAGGTGGATATCGCAGTGGTAGCCCGCGAAATTCAAATTTTCTTACGTTTTTTGCCATTTGCAGGTCAGTGTCAGATTATTTCTTGATTAAAAAATATTATTCGCGACCATATGAAATATCTAATTACAGACTTATAATCATTAGAATCATTAATACATCTCTCTAAGTTAAATTAATTCCATAATAACTTGTCCTTAAGAGACTTTTTCTTGTGAAAATTATTATTAATTTCACGAGCTAACACTGCGGATCTTGCTTAAGGAAAAACAGCAACATATTCAAAGCCAGGAAGCGACATGCGAAGAAAAACCTTTACTCATTTCCCGAACCATTTACCTACTCATTAGTTTGTTGGCTATCGAACCGGCCCTTACAAGGAAAGCTTTCGGCTGTAACGAGCCTCATAAAACCTGTTGTACATACTTATAGACAAACAAAGGATTTAGCTAAAAGGCACTCTTTGGATTTATTGCCTTATGAAACATCAACTTTGCCGTAAACTTTGTGAACAATGATTAATGTTGTAACTTTGTATGTGTAGGTGCGTGGTTTACTTTTACGCGGTGAGATTGTTCGGTAATGAAGGGAAGTGGTATCAGCTGTTATCTTTTATTGATACTTGCAGGTTTTTATTTTTGTTTCTTCTCTTCACGAGCTTTGAGTAGACGTAGGAATGTAACTATTATAGGCATCTTTTTAATAAAAATCTTAAATTCATTTATTCACTGATAGACAACCCCTAAACCACTATTTATTTATTTATATAACAATTACTTGCTGCACTTACAGTAAAAACCAAAGCGCGCAGCAAGCCAACAACAACATTTAGGTAAAAAACTTCATGCAAACGTTTAACAAAAATTTACAACTATACATAAATATGTCAACATCGGGCTCCTGAGCAATCAGGGCGTTCAGCAGATTGATCGCCTGGGTTGTGGGGGCATATCGAGCAGACTATATTATTCCCACTGCTGGGACACAGGCCTCCTCTCTTCGAAAGGGAGTGTAAGGCAATCTACCACGCGGGCCCAGTGCGGGTTGGTAGATGTCACATGTCTTTGAATCTTTGGTTCTAGGAGATGCCGGTTTCAGCAGTGGTGATGAAATTATTTACACAACGTAAAGCAGGTGCTTTACGTTGTGTAAATAATTTCATTATCCGCGCCAGGCAGGTGCCTGGGTTCGAAACCACGACCTACAAGTAGTAAGTCCGGGCCGTTACAAGTGGGCCACCACTGCTCCTGATTTAGAAGCATGAAATTTGCACTAGAATTCCTTTTACAACAAAAGTGAGCACTAAAAGAGAATTTTGAAAATGCACCCCCTAAAGCGGTTAAATAAGGAATAAAAGTACGTATGGAATTGCGTCATTTTTGCTGAAGGTTAATCCTATTACCGCTTGTTGTACTAGAATTAACTAACACTTTTGCTAGTTAGCCTGACTGCAAAGCATTACTATTCATGAGTTAGATTTTAAATTGCCATACAAGGCAATTTTACACCGACTCTAGCTTATCATAATCATCGCCTCATAATTAACACCTCTTCAATGAACGTACCAGCGTGTATGATAATGAGGGGTGTGAACAGAATCGGTGCTCTATTATCAGTAATCACTCGATATTAATCTAAACATGAGGAATATTTTAGGACGGCATGTGAAGCCAAGTCATATGTAAGTCACTAACCACGCGAAAAAGAAAGAAAGAATCTAAACTCTATAGTAATTTCTACATTTATAATTATTATCTGTGATTCAATTCCCAATGTGTCATCGTTTAACAATAACAAGAAAACACATCAAAGAATGATCCTCATCTCTTTTATTGCACGGTATCTCTATTAAAGCTAATTCTAGCCGTGGAAGGGGCCTGGTGACCTGTAACACAGGTTTTTTCCAAAAACCTATATCAGGCACCAGTCTCTCACAAAGGTGGAATACAGCTGAGACTTTTCTTGTACCATTAATTTTAAGTCAGCTTTGTGAAGAGAGAATAAATGATAATATAATATAATAATAATTAGCCATCCATTAGGCTTCTGCCAAAAATAGTAACACTAACAGACTTGCACAAACACACATAAAAAATTGACCTCCAGAACTACCTTATTCTTCCCTCGAAGATTGTTTTTCCCGCCGATTAGAAGGAACATGAAGTCATCAAGATGGGCCGCCATTCTGTACGTGAGTCCCATACATGATCAAGCGAAACTAACCAAGTGGCTAATATTGCCTTGTGGAAACGATAGTGATATAAAAACGGCAATTTTGAGTATATTGTTATTTTCATGGCGGTGGTAAAAATTGATATTGTGTGGTTTGTTATTTTTTTTAGGTATGGGATTGAGAGATAATTTATTTATTTATAATTAATTACAACGACTTGCGCCAATGACAGTAATGACAGTATAATGTTGTATTAATGTGGAATAGTTTCTTATTTAGTTGTTAGAAAATTTGTTGCAGGATCGAAATTAGCCAAATTTAATGTATAATTACCGATTTAAATGATCTGTGCTTTTGCTTTTCGAAAAAAAGTATTTCTCAAAAACAGAATACTATTCACTGAGCCTACGTTTGCATGGACGTAATAAAATCGCGGCGATTTTTTTTAGGACAACGACGGACGGTTCAACTTTCGGAATTGAGCCGAGCATTGAGAATCCAACAGAGCGCATCCAGCGCGTCAAGTAAACACACTGTTGGATATTAAATTCTCGGCGCTTAGCAGAGCGTCGAAAATCGAATATGCGAAAAAAAATCGCCGCGATAAAAATACGCGAATCTGGGCTTAAAATGAGAAGCACTGGTTGCATATCCTTGGAACGAGTATCGGAACGGTATGTTTGAAGTTAGAAGTAAGTACAATATTGTTAATCATTAACTTATCATTATGTTAGTAAAATAAACTATGCTAAAATAGATCGAGCTTACAAAGTACTTTTACTTTTATTTTTTCTTGATGTAGGTAATCTGCAAAAAATATTGTGGCTATGAGTCCATATTACGTATCGAAACACAGTTTCTATCATAGTTGCTATTGAAAGGATATTTCGACTCGAAAGGCTTGAATATAAGTTCATTTCACAAGTCTTTGGACAATATACAGCAGTCTAATTGCCTAACACACTTTTAATCACAATCCGAGAGTTTTGAAGGATATTGCTTCATAGGGTTGAAAAATTCGTCTGCGTAATAAACGGGAACGGGGGTAAAAATGGGTGAACTGTCAAAATGAAACCCATTGCTATCGGTTGTCAATTATTGTGTTACGTAATTACCGCAAAGATTGTTGCTTTTTTTTCGTCAGGTAACTGGCATCGGCACTTCCTCTCATATTCATACATAAGTTCACGCCAATAACTATGCGGGGGTAGGTAGAAACTACAGAACGCCAACTGCTACGATCCTTACATACTCGTTATTTAGTACCTTCTCCATATTCAACCAAAATAATTGTTCTTAAGTAACTACGATTTATATACCACGGCCTTCGTTCGAACTAATAAACAAAAATACACAAGCCATATTGTAGAAACAATCTCGGTAATTTAATATTAACTCCTGTAAAAATGTTCCGTTTATCGAAACGATAAAGTTTTACGTTATTTTTATCATGTTCCTAACAAAGTGGTTCGTACAAAAAGTTTTCAGGCCCGTGTAGATAAAGGTTCATTTATGCCCTTCTGTGAAAGCATAAAACCCTTAACTATTCACCTGATTATTTACGTTTAAGGTTAGAGCGGGCGCACACTGTCGATTAGTCTAAAGGTGTGTCAAACATTGAGCGGCAAAGGCGCGGCAGCAACACGCGGCGTTTGCAGGACACCGCGCTCTAGTTAAGACTTAACCGACGAATGTTTGCGTTTAACGGCAGTCGTCCAATCGCAGCGTGGCAGCCGCGCACGATTGTCGCTTTATGTTTGGACACACCTTTAGAAAAATATTTTTGGAACGAAGTTCTTTAACGCAGCTTGCGTTAGAAGTAAACTAGCAGAAATCGTCACGTAATAAAAAAGCGTTATAGCCGAAAAAGTCAGTTTTAAGTGTCAAAAGTTTTTGTTTTTTAAAAACATAGAATGTTGACATTTGAGACCATACTAGATGGTCAAATTATACATAATATACAGCAAAAGGAACTTTATTCCAACCGGTAGTCCCGCGACACCTCCCGAGTTTTTTATTGATAAAAGTGGCCGGCTGGGAGTAAACGTATCTCAGTGACTCTTATAAAAACATGTTTATTTAACTTTAGTCAGGAGTTTGACACGAAGACAGTGTTTTACGAAAGAAACAAAATGTTTATCTTTTTTCAAAATTCTTTTTTTTAATAACACAGCTTAATCATGAGTCAGTGCAAGTTAGCGATAATAAAGCTAAAAGCTATAGACTGTTGAACAAACCTTACAAACCAACGGTTATCTTGAGGTCACTCTGAAGGCAGAAATGCTATATCTAGAGCTACTTATAATAAAAAGACGAGTCAGTTACCATAACCTCTAATTATAATAGTTTTCGGATAGACTTTTCGGATTCATGTGCGTATTGTATAATTATCACTTGCTTCAAAATTGGTGAAGGAAAACATTGACACAATCATTTATTTCAGACATAAATCTATCTAAAAAAAAAAAAACAATAGTATTAAAGATGTGATCATCACCAATTAATAAAAAAATATGATACAATATCTTTATGATTTGCTGATTAAAGTAATTTTCGCCGTATTTACCTAAAATGGCCTGAGGCTTTAGCTATAAATAATAAAATGCTTTTGCATCCTTGACAATGAAAAAAAGTCACCTGCCTACTACCAAGTCGAGTACTTACAGTGCGCGCCCACCGTTACAAGTCCGAGTCACGCGTTCAATTTACTACCTCGCCACTCTCTCAAGATTTATTTACGATTAGTACATAGTGAACGCAACCCGGCCCGAATAGCAATCGTCTGATAGAATTCTCAACGAATTTCTCTTCTTAATTTTATTTAATTCTATAAAATATTTATACTAACAGGAATTTTTACGGGTAGTAATTTGGTTAATAGAGAATTTACCATATTGCTGTGTAGATAAATCTGTCAAAGTGATAATTAAACAGTTATTTCTCTAGAATTATTTATTATAACACTTTACATAACATCATAGTATTAGGCAGAGGTCCTCCTATAATAATCCATAATTCATAATCAGCCTATAATGTTCCCACTGCTGGGGCACGGGCCTCCTCTCTCTGCGAGAGGGAGTGGGCTATAATCCACCACGCGGGCCCAGTGTGAGTTGGTAGATATCACATGTCTTCGAATTTTTGGTTCTAGGACATGCCGGTTTCCTTACGATGTTTTCCATCACCGTTTTGAAAGCAGTGGTGATGAAATAATTTACTCAAAGTAAAGTGCCTGTTTGGGTTCGAACCTACGACCTATAACTATTAAGTCACGGCCGTTATCACAGCGCCACCACTGCTCTAGGCCCACCTATATTTCATACATGTACACCCATATTTCACCATCATATATTTAAAATCCCAAATAACAGAGGGTGACGCTATTGCCATCTACCGGGCACAAATCCAGACTCCGGGCTGCTACAAAAAAAATCCAGATGGAAAAACCCAAAAACAGTTTGCCCGACTCTGGAATCGAACCCAGTACCTACCTAATGTTTAACCATAGCATTAGACATACCACCATCATGACGTCATGTAATAAAAAGTAGGGTTCGAAAAGTAATTAAATGAGAGAAGTACATCTTAGCAAGAGTAATAGCTTAACTTTAAAAAGCAAGGATTAAAACATTTTGTAGTTACTCGTGTCCTCATGGTTTTTTTCAAATCAATGAACAACCTTTAGAAGTGCTACGCGTGTAGCTACGCGCTACGAGACCTACAGTTGCTACGAATTTTCGTAGCTTATTTGAATTTACAAATAATTATAAAAAAATGAAGCTTTATTTTACAATGTGTACTTATTAAATAACTTGCAGATTGCTTGTGTAATTTTATTACAATACATTGCTACAGTTTCCAAATTGTTCTGAGATACAAGATATTTGAGTATTCCGTTTTGAATCAAATTTAATTTTGCCAACTGAATATCCAATAAAATTGTGAATGTACCGATTTTATTTGCTAGTTGTGTAGTGGAGTAAAAACGGAATTTTCTATCAATCGCTTTTAAAAGGATTCGGTTCGTGTTTCATGTTTGTTGTTGAGATGAACTGGAACATTACAAAATATCTCTGCAACCGTTCGAGATATAGTTTCGTCATAGTTTAGTTAAATGATAAATAGATTTTTTTATTTCTTTTTGCTCTAGGTAAATTCAGGGTAATTAATGATTAATCAAAGTCATACCCTACGTCAATTTGCCATGTTATAGCCATTCCATACAACTGTCGAAAAATTACAATTGTGATTTAAATAGACGGCCAATGTAAGTTGGTAGCCAATTTGCTTTTCAATTAATTTCCCCAAATTTAAATTCCCATAACTTCTGCGTTACTCACACAAACACTCCTATAAGCCGATATTAGAAAAAAGTGACAATTGATTTTATTCCACATGCGCGATGCAATTTTAACTGTCAGTGACTTGCTTTGCATATAAATGATCAATTTCCCATTTCTTGATGAGAATGTTACGCTAGCTACTTTTGATGTATGAGGAACAGGGTGTAAAAGTTCACTCATCCTCTATAGAAAAGGGAGGATCCTCCGACCAGACGGGTGTCGTGTTTGGCGGGCAACTGCCTAACGATTGATGTCGGAAAGTTGTATATATGCTGGTCCCGCGGTAAACCCTGCTTGCGCAAAGTTGGATTTGTGTGATGTCTTTGATGCGTAGTTCGCATGTGGCGTTGTAGATGTCGCCACACTACCAACAATTTTGGTAGTTAAGGAAACAATACAATTATGAACTTATAACATAACAGCACGCCGTGTTTCCCGGAAGGGTTGGGCAGAGGTATACCTATAGTACACCCACATTTCGCCAGTTATGTTTATAATAGGGGGCAAGTGTTGAGAAAAAGCAAAAAAGCGGTGAAGAGCTCATTGGGCATCAACAAATTCATCCACATTGCTGCCAATAGGAAAAGTGCTCAAAAGGCTGGCAACATTGCCACGTTGAATGGCAATACCTACATTAATTTTAATTCCTTTAAAAACTCAAAATCATAATCTCAAACCTCTTCTTCTGCTCAAACCTCTAACCCACCAAAATTGCATCAAACACAGCTCAAACGGCGATAATTTACCGCGATCCTGAAATGAACCTCTAAAAAGTAAAGTTGTGGGCGTAAATAAGGTTTACCTCAAAAACCGTGTCTCGAATAGAGAGGGCCACACGTTATCAAGAGTTCGCTCCAGCCACCTGCTCCGTGCCTTAAACTTGATATTTAATTAACAGTGAACGTCATGTTTAAGTACTGGATATGGCATAAGTATTTTGTGATTGATCCTCAAGCACTCCTTTTGTCATACTTACATACTACATCGCTATGGTCATAACAAAACATCATAATCATATCATAATAAGCCTATAATGTTCCCACTGCTGGGACACAGGCCTTCTCTCTGTGAGAGGGAGTGGGCCGTAATCCACCACAGCCCAGTGCGGGTTGGTAGAAGTCACATGTCTTTGAATTTTTAGTTCTAGGACATGTTGGTTTCCTCACGATGTTTTCCTTCACCGTTTTGAGAGCAGTAGTGATGAAATTATTTACACAAATTAAAGCCAGTAAGTCGGGGGCAACAAAACATAAAAGTTTTATATTTATTAATTCACTGACAGACAACCGCTAAACTGCTGGGTCTAGAAGCATAAAATTTTGCAAAAGAGTTCTCTTAAGAACGAAAGTTAGCATAAGAGATAATTTTTGAAAATTCCTCCCCTGATGGGGTTAACTAGAGATGAATGTTTGTATTTAAGTTCGTCATTTTTGCCGACGCATTTGGGGCCTACGGCTTGTAAAGTAAGAACAATGTTTGGTCTGTTTGGCCTATGGGATTTGGTAGTGGATAATAAAAAGAACAAAAATGCGTTCACAAAAGGCTTTGGGGAATTAATAGTGGACTCATTCATATGGCAATATCTAGATTTATTACAGTACACAGTGATGACAATGATTACTTTATTTTGATTTGATTTGCTTTTATTCGATTTATTTTGATTTAATTTAACTTGATTTAGTCTGATTTTAATTGTTTTTAATTATTTTTTTGTATTACGTGGTTTTATCTGATGATTTCTATTCATTTATGTTTGGAAATGGCAAAATAAATGAATTTATTTGTTATTAATACTAAGTGAACGCCGAGTGATTCCTGTGTCATTTTCGTCCACTAAGGGATATAATTTAATGATGGTAAACAACAGAGATGGCCCAAAAGTTATCCTCTTCCGCCACCTGCGCCAAACCTTAAACTTGATATTTAATTATAATTATCCATAAACGCAATGCTTAGATAATTGATGCGACAGTGATCGCATTACTTATGTTTATGTTTGTCCTTTAATCCTAGCCCTCATAAAGTAAGCAAGGACCAGTATAGTTGAAAAGAACTGTATTTAGCTAAAGCGAGATGCTGAGATGATCCGAGGGGGCTATGCCTGTATTTTTAAGAACCCATTGTAATTTCAGTCCCAATATTTAAAAAAATACTCTAATTTTCCAACATATTTAACAAGTTTTTGACACGGCTTGTCGTTGAGATGAGATTGCGAGTTTTTGAACGTTTTTTAAGTACGAGAACTGGTCTTGGCCGGGCTTAAATTAACAGGTAAAGGAGAGCTAGAATTACGCTAAAATGAAAGTTGTTTTTGCTAAACAATTATATAGGTAAAGGCGAAAAAAACATATTTACTTATAGTTTTGGTGAACTAGTTAGTTTATTGTGAACAAGTTTGACTAAAACGCGTTCCTACGCTCAAGTGTACGTTCCAAGTACACCCCAGATTCTTGCGACATCCAGTACACCTCTAATTAAGTACATCATTGCTACCAACCGAGGTACTCGCAGTCTTAGGTTCGCTCCCATAATTGTATTTAGTCAATTAGCATACGAAATTTCATTTAGCTGCGTTGGTAATTACTTACGTAGCGCAGTAGCGGTATTAAAGGGTCTATTACGTTATGTTTTGCTAAGATTTAATCGTGTACTTGCTCTTTTTGACGAGTTTCTTCTGACATGTTTTGAGGATTATCTTTTGAAGATATTCATCGTGTACATTTTGTAAATTGGTTTTGTGTTGGCTTTATACATTTACGTATCTTTTGGTTCTTTTCTGTAATTGTTATACACAACACTACTACTGCTGAATATGAGTTTGATTCCAAGGTCAGACAAAGTGGTATTGGGTTCTTTTTATCATAAATTTCTCAGTAGATGCTAAATATAACCGGCGAATGTGAGTCTGCTATAGCTAACACCTCTGCCTAACCATTGCTAGCCAACGGGCTTACAGGCGTGATTTTATGATATGTTGTTATAATCTGTTTGTGTGATTACATTAATACAATCTCTAATGATAAATTGATGAAAATGATAAAGGCTCGTGCAGATCAGCGCGATGCGACGGCGCGACGCGACTCAAAGAATATAATTTCTAAGAAAACTTCACGGTATAACAATAACCGGTGACGCGTCGCGCTGTCGCGTCGCGCTTGTCTGAAGAAGCTTAAGGTCTCAAAAGCAATTAACTCGAAATTCTTACTAGATATTAAGTTTGTTGCTAAGTTCTTGTCTTTGTTACCCGACTACGGCGAAGGGCGAGTTATGATTTTGACCGATATGTATGTATTTATGTAAGTGTGTGGGATGTATGTTCATCTGTTCCCTCATAACTTCTAATCTACTCATCATAATTTGTCAAATGAGATATCGTTGGAAGCGTCTTGATTGTCCGCTGGTTATAGGCTATGACGTGATATTAAATTGAATATGGCGCCCTCTACAGGACATTACGTCATGAAGTAATTTATTTATATTTGCTAATGAAGCCATGTATTAGAAAACAAAGTACCCAAGTATTAGAAAACAAAGGACTTAATTCAAAAATAGTTATATTATAACCCCAAAATAATTTAAATAAAAATGCGGAGTCACACAATCTGTTCGATTTATACCCTAACACGACGTATGACTCCGGATTTTTTATTTGTCTGTCTGTGATGTCATGTTTATACCTTTTAAATTGGCGTTTTTGTCGTAGTTGGGTTTTATCTTAACAAAGTAATAGAAAGGACATTATAGGGGCTAAAATAGAATAGACCGATGGCCGTTTTGCGTGGATGTGACGCATATTTTACCCCAACTTGTTCTTTTTTGCTTTTGTTTTTTCTATGCTTCTATTTTACCGCATTTAAATGTATTGTATTCCTTTCTTTTCTTTTTCTAGAACTAAATGTAACCAAACCGAATACTAGACTAAACCAATTTTGCTAAAATACGTTTCCATACTCAAATAAAGATGAAAGACTTACGACACATCCACGAAAATCCGTCCAAATATCACAGCCAAATAAATTCAAGTTACGCGAAACATAATCACTGTTCCCGCAGATAACGGCAGGTAAAAAACCAGGGGTCGATCCATCATCCAACCTCCAGGGGACCGCACCAATCGTGTCCAATTGCTGCTAAATAACACACGAAGGGTGTCTTCCCCAGTTATCGGATCAATCACAAATGCATAGAATAGTTTAGCCGTTTTGCCGGCGGCGGGTCGTGCGTCCTTTTGCACGAAGTTTGTCGAGCGAGAAGTGAGCGGAGCGGTGTGTGTGTGGGGTTCGTTTGTTTTGGTTATTAAGTATTTTGACCCTCAATTTTCAAGCAGTGATAGCCTAGTGGTGTGACCGTCAGACTGTCTTTTTACCTATTGTGGTAACGTATTTTTTTTAGGTACATCGTCTTTACATATAATTATGTAACTAATGAACCTATATATACAAAAAAAATTAACACTTTTTAAAAGAGTACCGGTGGAGTTTCTTTCCCATTCTTCTCCATATGAAAACTAACTTTTGGAAGGGGCGACTAGAATCAATTTTTTTTTGTAAACCTTGACTTCAAAAGTGCCTTGCAAGGGCCTATTTGAAATAAATGATTTGACTTTGACTTTGCCAAATCATAGGTCCCAGAGTTCCATCCCAAGGAACCCACCTCTGACTTTTCGGATCCATGTAACTGATGTAACGTCGGATGCAGACACGCGGACTAACATATATATGACTTTTTATTGTATTTCACACACCTATCTTTTTTTTTTCATTTTATTTAATATATAATTCTGTATCCATCTATCCGTGAAATCACTGCGGGCCCTATCATAATACCAGCGCAGCGATTTTTTTTATGTCGCAGTGTCATGCTGAGATAGGAGTCTTTTGGCCTCGTACAGGACTTCCTGCTTTAAATTAAATCAAATTCAAATTTATTTTTATTTCACATAAACCTACAAGGGCACTTATGAAACGTCAGAAGCTAGGTGCACGGTTCCAATTGGTCGTTTCCTATGGAGAAGAGCCGGCAAGAAACTCCACGGTTACTCTTTTAAAAGTAAATGGTTTTTACAATGTTTCCAAGTTACAGTGTTAAAAGGTATGAGAGGACAGTGTAGGCTCATCAACAAGTACCAGGTACTTAGCAAAATATTAAATGGTCCACCGATCTACAGTCTGTTATGTCTACAACGTCCTCTCATTCACAAAATTTAAAAGAAAATAAGCTATATAAAAGACAAATGAAATTCCTAATAAAAATAAAAACCTATTTAAACCAAATGATAATGGTTGCCACTACTGCTGTAACAAATCAAATTTAATATATTGTAAATATACAATGTCAAATAATAAAAAGATTATGTCATTTGTAAATTAAAATAAAATAAAAAAGTAAATTAAAATAATTATCGTAATTTGGGAGCAGTTAATAGACATTTACATAGTTATGCCGTTAATGAGGCACCAGGGAAGCCACATGTGCAGAAGGAATTATTAATTATCCTCACCGGACATGGTTGTTTCGGGAGGTTCCTGTTCAGGATAAAGCGGGAGGAAACGCCCGGGTGTCACCACTGTGTGGATCGCCCGGAGGACACGGTGGAGCATACGGTGGAGGTCTGCCCAGCTTGGGCGGAGCACCGCCGTGTCCTCACGGAGGCGATCGGCGGCGGCGATCTCTCGCGCCCGGTCTGGTTCAGGCCATGGTCCGGAGCGAGAGTGCATGGGAGGCCGTCACCTCCTTCTGCGAAGCAGTAATGCTCGCGAAGGAGGAGGCGGAGCGCGCGAGGGAGAGGCAAAATGCGCGCCCTCGCGCCCCTAGTCGCCGCAGGAGACGCCCCGGGCGTCGGGAGTCGAGAGCCGACTTCCGGCCACCGTAGGCGCGGGCTTGCGGACGGTGAGCAATGGGTAGCTCGCCGTCCGATAGGGACCAGGCCCGGGTCGACGGCGCGTTGTGTTCCACGCGCGCCTCACAGCTCAAAGAGATTTCTGCACCAACTGACGGGGTCCGGAAGGGCCAATGCCTGCCGGGGTTGCGGGTTTGTCTGAAAGGGATATCGCGACCTCGGCACACAGGCAACGGAAGGAACACGGGTGGGTTTTAGTCAGTAAAAGTCTGACACGCCCTCCCGCTCCACCCAGAGCGGGAGAAGTTATTTGATAATTTCCCAACCTCAAAAAAAAAAAAAAAAAAAAAAGGGAAGCCACATTTGCAGAATGAATTATTGCCAAACTTCGTTGTCTTCAACGTAGTCTTTAATCTTATAATATGCTTTTTTGATAAGGACACGTTTGATGTGGGCTTTGAACTTTCCATCGCTAAGTTCTGTAAAAATTTACTTTGCTTTTTATTGTTTTTTCTTTTTATTTATGTTTAGTGTGTTTTTAGTTTTATTTGTGATTTCCTGTGCGAGTCTCAATAAATACTTTATCATTCTTTCTTTATTTATGTACGTATTGTATAATTATCATTTGCTTCAAAAACAGTGAAGATAAACTGGCCATGCCTGAGAGATATTTCTCGACCACACGAATAGAAGAAGACCTTCCGTTTTGTATGAGATTTAGTTGTCACTGGACAGTGTGTGTTATGTTTGAAAGACAAGAATTATCGTCAGTCTCACGTTTAAAACTTCGGCTGCAAGTAAGTTTCATAGTTTCCAAATATCAAATGTATACTCATGATACTTTTTAACGGCCTCTGTGGTCTAGTAGTAAGACCACCTGTCTCAGACCCAGAGGTCCCGGGTTTGATTCCCAGCGGGGGCAAAATTTTCTGCTCGGAGTCTGGCTAGCTACCATCATCTTATCTAAGTCTGTCACCATGACAACAATGTTAACAGCATTGTTGAGTTTCGGCAATTAGAGGCAAGATGGCCAGTTTCTCTGTGGTTGAGGATTCCGGATCATCACTTACCATCAGGTGTGATGCAAGCTAAGAGTTCCCGTTGAGGATTTAAAAAAACCATACCATACCACACTTATATCCCTACATTAAATAGGTACCATCAAAGAAGTTCATATCTAACCAGTTTCAAAACAAAATCCCGTGAACACGATGACCACATCTGTTACCGGCCCGGTGCTGTAGCCGCCGAGCGCTGCAAGCAAGAATAGCCCTTACAGTGGTTAGATATGAACTTCTTCGATGGTACATAACACAAAATATAAAAAATAATCATTCAAAAGTTCAGAAAACTATCAACATTATTGATGGACGGCTCAAAGGTAGTTTCATTATTAAAAAAAATAGCAAAAAATATACACTTCAACGTCCCCTAACACAGTTTATTCAAGTTCATTATTAGGTTGTAAGGCAATGAAGCGGTTTCACGCCACTATGACTATGCAAATGCTATGTCCCTCCATTATTACAATTATTAGCACTTCCATAAAAGTTTCTTATGACTCAATCAACAACGTTATTAGGGGATAAAATGTGATTTCGGAAGGGTGTTAACGGTCCTTATATTATTCGTTTTTATGATAAATTGATTAGGTTATTTTAAGGAAGTTACAAAATGCTTGGCGTAGGTCAAGTATGAATTACGGTGTTTTATTACCCAACTACGGCGAAGCAAAAAGGAGGGTTCTGATTTTGACCGGTATGTATGTATGTTCATTTGTTTTCTCATAACTGCTAAACTACTCATCATAATTTGACAAATGAGGTATCGTTGGAAGCGTCTTGATTGTCCACTGGTTATAGACTATATTACGTCACATTCACGTCAATTGAATATGAAAATTAAATTGACGATGTCGTGGTGGGTATCAAATGAATGAGCTTAATTAGCACATTACAAATTATAAAAAGAATAAAAAAGAATTTAAATAAAAATACAACTACAAGAAAAAAATCATTTGAAAAGGTATAACTAAACACGACATCACAGACAGACAAATTAAAAATCTGGAGTAATTTAATCTGTTCAATTTATGCCCTAGCACGTGTGTGACTCCAGATTTTTTATTTGTCTATCTGTGATATCTTGTTTATACCTTTTTAGATGACTTTTGTCGTAGTTGGGTCTTAGTTTTATAACTTTTATTTTAGAATTATTAATTGATTTAGAGTTATTTTTGCAGTAACTTATATTTATTACGTAAAAACAGTAGCCAACTAACATACAATTTTGTACTTATTAAATATCAACATGTTATTTTGCGTGCCTAACAAAAACAAGCACGATTATTTTATCTTTAAATAACACAACACGCCGAACATAACATCGCATCTGCAATCCCAGGATAAGACAAGGGTGTACCTACAGATAGTAGGTACACCCACATTTCGTCAGTTATGTTTAAGTCCCATGCAAAATGGGGTGGGCCTATTTTACAAATACCAAAAGTACGTACCAAATCAAAAATAAGTTATAGGGGTTGTCATGGAACATATTCCTCAAAAAGGTACACATTTCTCACCTGTATTTTCGCAATAACCCATCGTATACAACTATAAACCAGTGCACAATAACTTGCCGTAACTTGCAGCATTGCGCACAATTTTCACATTCCTGCCAACGCCCGGCTGCCCCCCCCCTGCCATCTTACCTACCTAACTGGGATCCAATTAGTTCTACAGTCGCAGTTTGTACATGCTCTCTGGAATGTTCTACGGGTGTAAGGTGACTTGGAAAACTGCTTGCACTGAAATTAAAGGAGTGTCAAGCATTGTAATGTCTTTTAATTTTATTGTAATTCTTTTTGCCGGTTGTATTTATTAAGGCGACGACAACAGATTTTTAATGATTTTATACTGAAGATCGTCGAAACGTTTAGTGTTAATGATTTGAAAAAAAATAGATGTTATATTAGAGCATTTTCTTAATAACTTAATATACGAATATTTTAGATTATGTTTATATTACATAGTGAAATTAATTTGTAAAGTTATGTCTAACGCGGATAAACAACAAAAAATCACGCAAATCTATCAAGCGTATTTTTCTGAAACCAGCACCATCAACATTTTAAAGATAATACAATGTTTGATCTTTAACTATACGTGTTTTATTAAAATACCTTTTGTTTTATGTATAATAAATTAATAATGCGTCTAATTTGGGACAGCGCTCCTTGATGGGCGAGTCCTATTACGGGGTGGACGTACGACGCGTCGCGTGAGCTCAGTAGGTACAGAACACAAGCTAACCACTCAAGGTCACTGGCATATAACTGCGTCTTAATTTACATATGTGAGTTAGTTATTTATTGTTCATGGGACGGAAGAAAGTGGAGAAAAGTAAATGAGTATGAAACGCAGATTAATTCAATGAGAAAATAAATAAACAACTCAACATCATATCGCACCTGTTTTACCCAAAGGGTTAGCCAGAGGTGTAGGTACCAGGGGCGCAGCTAACCAATAACCCGATTCCTGTCGGCTTCCCTTAGGAAATTATGACAGTCAGTAGTTCTCAGCAGTGTTTAATAATCACACTGAATGTATTACTTATTTAATACTTACACCATAAAATTAAAGTATTACAAAACCCTAACCTACATTAAAAAAATTGTCTTTATATTCCAACGAAAACAAAACATTTAAAGTGCGCGCCAATTTTGCTCTAGTGCCTCCAGTATAACTCGTTGTCCGCCCGGGTTATGAAAACTTAAATTTCTATACAAAATAATCTCGTCATGACGTCACTTCAGGTCACGTGACACGCTGTTTTTTGAGGCAATAGTAAGCCGTAAAAAGTCGAGTTATGATAGGTACAGTGTAGGAATCCATTCGCTGAATTTCGTAAGCGTTCGGTTTGGTTCGGGACGGGGGGAGGGACAAACTTCGCTCGACGCTTGTTGACGATCAAAGACTACAATAGTATGTTGACGATTGACGTAAATAGAATTTATAACCTTTAATTTTGTTGATACTTGTAGTTAATTAGCATTTTGTTCGTTGTATTCATCTAAGTTATTAGTGTAACAATTAGAATTGGATAATCGTGAGTTTGTTGTGAAATTGTGCGTTCGGCGTCGTTGTAATTAGGAATTTGTGGTAAGTCGATAGATTAGCAAGTTGAAATTACTTTTTTAGAGTAGATTTGAAAAGTTATTAGTAGGATGGCGGCATTAATAGTTTGAGATTGTTGTGTGACAGATTATTTGCTTCGTGAGGAAACATGCTTTTCAGGGTTAAGTTTTGAAAATAAGAAACACATAATTAGGCGAGGTCGTGCTCGACCAGATATGACTATAAACTACAAACGACGTGATGGGTTTTTCAAACATTTTAATGTTTCCCTTTACGATAAATATCAATGGCTGACTGGTAGTTGTAAATTAAATAAGATGTTTTGTTTTCCATGTTTACTTTTCTCAGATTCTAGTAGTTTATGGAATAAAGGGGGTTTTACAGATATTAATAATCTGACGAATTCATCAAAAAAACATGTGCAGACTGAAAAGCATATTCATAGCTGTTTAGATTTACATGACTTCGGGAATAGAAACATTTTTCACCATTTCGTTTGAAGCTCATAATAGGAAAGTAGCTCGAAATAGGAATTTAATGAAACGGTTTATTGACACCGTTATTTTGTAACTGGACTACGAGCGCCACGTCCGGGCTAGGCAAGCTTTTTTTTTTTTTTTTTGTTTTTGCTCCGGCTTACCTTTCTCATAAACTCACCCTTCGCCACTGGTAGGTACCTATTGTATACATTACGGCAGTTATATTTAATTCCTATGTAATAGAGGGCGAACTTATTGACACTAACTTAATTGAGATGTGATAGGAAAGACAATAATTTAATTGAAAAAATATTGAATTTACTGAACGGATAGGTTGGAAAAGCATTATAAATAAAAATAAGGAGTACAATGTCAATCACATGTCAATTAGGCAAACTAGGTGCGCAGAAGTGTATATATGGTGTGTATATGGCCCCAATTGTTTACAATAAATTACCAAGTGGTGGGAAAGACTTGTCAACAGTGCTGTTTAAAAGTAAACTATGTAAATTTTAGCGAATAGAACGTACTACAAGTGACTGCGTATTTATCAGAGAAAAAATAATACTGAATTGCTTTGGATTTATGAATCTGGCTATTGGTGAAATATGGCTGAGCTTTAATGTATACACTTATAGCAAAATAAATGTCTATTTTGTTCTATTCACACTTGAAGTAAGTCAGTAAGTAAGTCTTTTCTAGGTCGGTGAGAACTGAACAAAGGTGAAACACATGGACTTCAATGGTTTTATGCAAAATATTTCTTTCCTCAGACTTTCAATAAAACGCCTCACTGGCGACATACAGAAATCCGGAGCTAGGAAATCGGGAAATTGAGTCTTGAATGCGAGAGACGGAGGCAATAAAAATAAAGCCTTTATTTATTTTCAAAATAACCAATAAACTACTTGCTTAGATGTATTATTGATATCATTTGAGAATGCTCCAAGGATGCTGTAAACATAAATATAAATGATTTAGGAACACATTAAAATAATACTATTATTGGTAGATAATTGACTCAGGCGTGACTTTGCGGAAATCCATTGTAAAATAAAATAGACGACGTATATTTAGTAACCTAATCCGCTTAACTGTTCTTAATGAGTCATAAAGAACCCTGTACGAAATCGACACGTGTTTCACCTCTCAACGAGGCATCCTCAGGATGACGATTGACTTGTTGCTAACCTGGACACGACATGTTGCCACGTCAAGCGTCGAGAGCAGTGATCATTGCTCTCAACGCTTGACGTGGCAACACGATTTCTTACAGGGTTCTTTATGACTCTTTAAGAACAGTTAAGCTGATTCGGTTACTTTAATATACGTCGTCTATTTTATTTTACTATTATTAGTAGTTAGTAGCTCTATGTAAGCTTACGGTTCCATACACGTCGCACTTAAGTATACTTTTTCCAGGAATATGTATAAGTACTTATAACCTATCCAGTCGCGAAGCCTTATCTAAAGCAAACATGAAAATTGGTTTGGTAGTGTTTGTAGCTTACCAAAGACAAACACTAATACATTATGATAGTATTCCCCGAAGGTAAACGTTAAGGTATGACGCCCTCAGTCTAGGTTGAGTGATGCAGGGTGGCTGGTAGCAGCTGGATAGGACAGCCAACGATCGAGATGTTGGCGTACCATTGCAGAGGCCTACTTCCAGCAGCAGCAGACTGCTATTAGGCCCGAAAATTTATTTCGGGACGTTGTATATATGTCAGTCGCGCGGTAAACATTGATTGCGCGATGCAGGATTTTGGGTGACGTCAGCGTGATGCGTAGTTCGTAAGTGACGATATAGATGCCGCTACAAGGCTAATGATGATTTCTCGGAGTGGTAAGCAGAGATAAATAGTAAACTTACATTTTGCCAGTTATACAATTATTAATTCCATATAATAAGTAGTGAGCCTATTGTTATTTGCCTATTTTATTTCTGACATATTTTACGCATTAATAACTACGGTTTTGTGACGACAAAGAATACAAGTGCCTGATATTTTTTTAAATATTAAAAAAATACTTAGACTGCCTCCTTGGTTTAGTGGTCGTGAACGCTACTGTTGACAATGAGGTCGAGGGTTTGAATCACGGGTCGGGCAAAGTGTTATTGGGTTTTTGCATCAGTCTGGATTTGTGCCCGGTTGATGGGCTTAAATATAACTGGCGAAATGTGGGTGTACTATAACGTCTGCCTAACCCTTCGAGGAATAAAGACATATATTAAACACTATTATTAAAACTACACTATTATTAGTACTAACATTTTGCACGACTCCGGAGCCAACTCACCTATTTAACAGGAAAGTAATTAGTTCACAGTTACAGTTCCCCGAAATGTCTCAGTTTTGTTATTAATGGTTATTTGATATGCTACAGTTATCTCACTTTTGACGCTGCTCCAAGAGTTCTAGGAATTTATCAAAATGTATATTAAACACTCTATATTTAGTCGTATTTAGTCGAGCAGTGGTGTGCAGTGGTAGCAGCCCTGAATTACGAGTTGTAGGTCGTACTTTACTTTGTGTAAATAATTTCATCACCACTGCTCTCTAAACGGTGAATGAAAACATCGTGAGGAAACGGCATGTCCTAGAACTAAAACTTCGAAGATATGTGACATCTACCAACCCGCACTGGGCTCGCGTGGTAGATTACAGCCCACTCCGTCTCGAAGAGAGGAGGTCTGTGTCCCAGCAGTGGGAACGTTAGGCTTATTTCAGATGGGAGTTGAAATATACAAAGTTACTTTATTTTAATACTGAATGATGTATATGCGTTATGGCTTTTAATTATTTTTGGTGACTCTTCTTTTGAATATACGAATTGCACGAAGCAACGTAGGTAAATGCATGACGAGGGTGTGTAAAATTACTCTGGGATTTCAATCGGGGAGCATAACCATTAACATTCCCACAATTTTTTTTTTTTTTTTTTTTACCTGAGATACAGGTTTATCCTAGTTCAGGTCGAACCATTATTATATATATACCTACCATTTTACTATAAGGCTTAATATTGTAAATATGCATTATTTAATTAAATAAATTGAAATTGATTTCAAAAACAGCAAGCTGATGCCTTAACGTAGTATACAGCAGTGACTGAATAGGAGTCTATAGCAGCCCCGGTATTAACAGGCAGGAAATATTAACCTAGCCAAGTTAAAAGAGATAAAAGCACTTCCTCCGGGTAGAACTAAACAGATCTGAAATATTTTTGTTTTCTTATATTATTTTCTGCTTATTATTTTGTATCCCTACTTTAAAAGGACTATTTTCATTACAAAAATTATATATCCCACGACACACTATTTATAATGTATAGTTAGTTTGATATTTTAAGCACATTTGTGTGCTTAAAATATCAAATTACAGAGTTGGACTTAATGCCATAGGCATTTTCTACCAGTCAATCTTTGGGTGATGCTGAGACATACCCTGGTAGGTGCAGTAACGAAAGTTGTGGAATATATATTTAATTCAATATAAGGATAAACATATGTTTATTAAAAACTATAAATATAATATACCTAATTATATTTAAATAGAAAAACAAATAAATACACGAATATACTAAAACCAATAAGACAAACAATGGGAAAACATTACCGTTGTGATGATACTGCCAGCTTCTTACGAATGGGCTCGCGAACTTTAACTTTAAAGGATAATCGGTTGGTTGCCATCCGGATGTCTTGGGGGAGAGCATTCCACAGAGCGAAACGAAGAAGGAAGAGTGAATGACGTAAGTGCGGTGAGTGGGACATTGAAGAAGACGATTGTGTGGTGAACGTAGATCTCTATTTGGTTGGCGCGAATGTACTGAAAGTGTCTAGATAACTAGGGGAAGAGGGAGAGTCAAGAAATTAAAACAAGGTAGTCAGTGCCCTTTGCTCTCTGCGCTGGCGTATGGGTAACCACTTAAGACGCATATATATGCCAGTGACCTTGAGTGGTTAACTTACGTGTTCTGTACTGAGCTCACGCACCGCGTCGTACGTCCAGCCAGTAAATAGGACTCGCCTACCAAGGAGCGCTGTCCCAAATTATACGCATTATTAATTTATTATACATAAAACAACAGGTATTTTCATAAAACATATATACTAAAAGATCATTAGTTAAATTATCTTTAAAATAGTGAAGGTTTCAGAAAAATACGCTTGATAGATTTTGTGTGATCCTGAGTTTTTTATCCGCGTTAGACATAACCTTACAAATTAATTTCACTATATTTATGATATAAAAATAATCTAAAATATTCCTTTATTAAGATATTAAGAAAATGCTCTTTTTTAACATAAATTTTTTCCAAATCATAAACACTACTAGTTTAGACGTGATCTATCAGTATACAATCATTCAAATTCGGTTATGCATTGGGCATTAAGGCGACGATAATTTTGTACCTAGTGTAAATAGTAAGTTGTGTTAAATATTGTTAAATTAGGTTTTTGATTAATAATTACATTTTTATAATTCCTACAAAAATACTTAAGATCATAATAAAAGAAAAATTACCAGGCCTTTTAATGAAATTCCACCTACGTTATCAAGCAACTGTTAACCTTTAAACACAGTGCAAATAAAATTGATTCAAAGTTTCATAAGGAAGCTTCATAAATCAAAGACCTGATTTCGTTGAGTGGCTACGAGAATTCACAAATTCAGTCACGGAGAGCCAGTTACGTAAAATAATTTATTAACAACTTAATTTTATTACCAACAATTCGCTTAAATCTTTTACGTTAACTAATTAAATCTATATTTATTGCCGTAAAGTATTTATTTCTTTGAGTTTATTTAGTCAACGTGATTGTGACTGTGATCTAAGAATATTTTGGTGTCTCTTAAGAATTTTAATGGGTTATTTGTTTTTCATTAGGTTGCGTTGTACTTATTATAAAAGCTGAAAGCCAAGCCTTCTTAAAGCCTTGATGGCAATAGAATGGCAAGGCAAGAGAATATTCGACAGCAAGTCAGAAAAAAAGAAATTCAAGAGTAGGCCAGCATTATTAAAACAGCAGACTTATCCCGATCAGCACGGGACGTAAACAAATAAAAAATGGCCTCCTATTATGATATGTGACGAGGCCCGCTCGATTTTACATGTGTGTGTTTTTCAGCTTCACTCTGACCAACGAGTGGGGATTTCACCTTAACTTCCCGCAAGCAGAAGTGTCATTCATGTGACAGCGTTATCCCTCTCACGCCTTCTCCAGTGTGACTTCAGATTTTTTTTAAATATAAATAAACCAGCATGGCACAAAAGGGTTGTTACTGCTGAATTTTACCCTACAAATTATCAACTTTGAAATTAATTATCACGGACCTAAATTATTTAAATGAGGGGTTCCTTTGATAATCCAGTTCCAAAGACTTCTTGGATGTATATTTCCGTGGGATTACAACCAGCTGATATCCTCATCGTCGCTTCAATTCTCACATCCAAAATCTAAGTTTCAGACTTTCCTAATTTGCAGCGGAGCGTTGTTTGCGAGGTAATTTAAAGGGAGTTTCAAAGAAAATCATTGCGAAATGCGTGAGGGAGGCACGTAATGAGTGTATGCGGGCTGTTTGCACTGGAAGAGTTCGTCCTACTGTTTGTTCTGCAAGAAACTGATTTAAATAAAATTTTGTCTGTGACTGTCGAGTTTGTGTACTGATTCTGGTAATTTGAATCGGCACATCAGTGGTAAATACAGTTGCGGATGGGGGCGCTCGACAGAGTCTACAACATAACGCTCGGACCAGCCGGAGCTAAGCAGAGTTCATCGGTGGCGGTCAAGCAGTGAAAATACGTTTATAAACTGTCATGTATTCCAAATAGTTGTGTTGTGTACCTACAGTGTGTGAATTGCTAGTGTGATTAATTTGATAGTAAATTATAATTTGATCGGAACTAAGTAAACGGTTTTTATATTGTGCAATAACAACACTACCCACAGTACGCCCACAGTAGTTAAAATATGGCTGATAAAAACGAAAGAGACACATCCCCTTCAAGTCAAACATATACAGATTGCATCACTTTTGATTTTAAGTCATAATTTTCAAAAGCAATCAAGTGTTTCATGAAAGCATGAGAAAAAAGGGATCAATAATAATTTCGAGTCGCAATCGAACATAATTATAAAGTTAATTTTTTCACATTGCTTACAGTTTTCTAAAACAAACATGAGAACAGAAGAATAGAACAAACAAATATTTTTAATAAACAAGGTAGGCTACACTGCTACCGAACACAAGGTAGGCTACACAGTTACCTAACACAAAGGTAAAACTGTTGCAACTGTAAGTAATATTGTTCACGTTTGCAACCTTCCGACAGGAAGTGGATAAGGGCTGTTGCTCACTGCTAACTTGGTATAGAATATTTTTATTTATATTAAAACATGGTAGGTGCATTAGGGCCTTATTAAAAGAATTATGATCTAACACGTTTCGGCATGTACAGGTATACCAATATTTAAACATGATAAACGTACTATTATATACGACACATTTATTAAAATTATTAATAGGTATATAATATGTCCTTAAAACAGTATCGGTCAACTGCCCTAACTTCGCCTGGCGTACTATGTTTGCCTATAATGAAAAAGAAGCAATATCTTTTTAATTTTACTTGTATGGCTATCGAAACTAGGTTTCATAGAGAGCTTTAAGTTTCAAGAGCTAAAAATATTGTATATAGATGTAATATTTTTACGTTTTCTATATCAACTGCCCTTACTTCGCCTGTCATCCTAATGCCAGGCTAAGTTAGGGCAGTTGACGGTAGTTACTAGGGGTTTTATCTATTTAAAATCTTAACAATAATCGGTAGTAGGAATACGATGGTAAGAATTGAGAGAAGATCTATTTTTTTTAAGATTTTTGCGTGTGTTCTTTCAGTTCACTCACGATTAGATAAGTAAGTATGTATATGTGATATGTGAATAAGTGAGTATAGGAGGTCCAATTATTAAACACAATCCCTTTCTCCTTTTAGGTTAATAATGTATCTGTATTAACAATCAGCACCTTAGTAATGAGCATCGTAGCAATTAGCAATCAATCTGACTACCCGTAACGAGACAGATCTTTATCTACAAATGACAGCCGGGACAAAGTGCTTAACGTGCTTTCCGAGGCACGGAGAGGTCTTGGTATATTATGGATGGCCCATCGTAGCAATTAACATAAATATCAAATAATTAAATAATCTTAAAATCAGGTAGGTAATTATAACCTTATTGTGTGAAATGTCAGGACGATTTTTTTCGTTTGCAAACACAAACCTACAACTTTAACAAGCTCGACTTTTATTTGAATTAAAAACAAAAAGCGTTAAACACACAAAAAGTTAAATAACACAAATTATTAAATCCTCGAGCAAAACCACCAGTTGCTTTAAACAGTCCTCCCAAGACCGCAGTGTCAACCGACCTTAGCTTTTTACGCGTCGCCGATTTCTAGCCGGGAGCGGTCACTACGACCCCCCATAGGATGTTTGCAACTCAAAGTGTGCCCCAAAAGGGTGCATCAGCGACTGCTCGATGGATATATTGGAATAAAAGCAAATAAAGCTGTAGCTTCGCTCTATATGCATGTAAATCGGCCCGGGGCCTCGATACCGAATACAGATTGAAACGAACGGCGGCTTAACATTTTTATTGGATACAACACGCGCTTGACGGCTTTGCGCGGTATTTTTGTGATGGGCTGTCGTTGACCAGGTGATAGGTATAAAGGATGGGTGCGTGTGAGCAGGATTTACAGTTTTTGTACGTTAGAAGTAAACTGAAAAACAGTTCAGAATCGTTATGTGCTCGATTTCATAAATTTTTAATATCAAACAAATCATAGGATGTAAAACATTATTATAAAACGCACGCGAATGCTATTGTCTGATATAACGCATTTGTCAGAAGCGCTTGCTAATCTTCTTCCATCATATCGGTTGAAAGCAGAAACCTATAAAACAGCGACAAACAGAAGCACACACACGTTCAGTGCCGGGAGTCCTACTGGAGGGATCACTTTAGCGCAAACGTAATGCTACTGGTATTACGTTTGCTCTGGAGGATCCACTTTATGTGGCGCATATGTATGTCGGTATGGCGTTATGATCTCTATGAAAAGTGGGTGAACTCGAATCTGTTAATAAGTTACAATAATAGGCTAGCAATACGTTCTATTTCCCTTCTCATCACCACAAAAACACTAATTAGTCAAAATACATTTCAATATATGAAAATACAGCACGCACGGACGGCATGCACGGACCATTGCATTGTATTTTGCATACAAGAACGGGGGGGGGGGAGATTTGTTAACTCTCTCGGAATGATCCAATATGCAATTGGTAGATATACATTCGCAACGTGCACGTATCTACAAACGTATCTACGTATGTGAATAGAGAACAGTTTGTAAAAGAAATACTGATTCCTACATATTGATGGGATGACGAGCGCCAGTGAATGAAAAGATAGAGAATGTACGGAAAATTTCATGTTCAGTTAAAACGAAGTTTATGGAGTACAGTATATGATAGAGAGCGAAGGGGAAAAAACAGTTTTACTACGATTACTAGCAGCATTGCTATGCTCAGCGTATTAGCCAGTTACTGGGTTTTGGAGGTCAGATAGGCAGTCGCTCCATGTAAAGTACTAATATTCAGCTGCATTAGGTTAGACTGGAAGCCGACTCCAACATAGTTGGGAAAAGGCTAGGCAGATTGATTTTACTGGCAGCATTGCTGTATTCTGAAATTAAAAGTATACATTTTTCTTTATAAAACACTTTCTTTTTTTTTTTTTGTTCTCCTTTTATCCAATTTTCTTTGTAAGTAAACGTGTTCCATAAAGTAAACTCAATTCAACGAAGACACCAAAAAGCGATATTGGTTCTAAAATAAATATTTGAAGTTCATTTTCTTAGAATCCCTCAAAATATTACAAACGGTTACTTACTAACCTGTAAAAAATATGTGTAGCAACGATTTCAAGTGTGTTTACTAAAACATTTTTATCAACAGTTAAATATGGGACAGTGATTGTTACAACTAACAAACCAAGAACGATACTACCTACTGTTGATACACATAAATTACTCACTTATATCAATGTATATGACATCTCTAAATCTACATGTATATATTATTAATCCGTAAACTGACTTGAATGATTGTTTCCGAGTTATCACGGTAGTGAGCCTGAGCAACTGTACATTTTTTCCTCTGAGCTCTGGCATATGAGGCTTTTGTAACTTGAACCGTGTGTGTACCGTACCGTCGGCTTCGCACATAAGGGCGTCGCTACTCTGATTGCGCTATCTGTCACCATTCCCAGTCAGAGAAATTAGTGTGTGAGTATAAAGTTAGGCAATTTCAATTGGGAGAAAAGAAATCCTATACTAATTAAACGAGCAATATTTGTACTTATATAATATACAACCTTAGTTTTTGTTTACCCTAAACCTCTTAAGGGGTCATTGTACTCATCATTATGAACAACTTTCACTATGGGGCCAACCTAGAAAACGCGAAAAAAAAATCTGCTGTTCCATACATTTATGTTCGCATAGCTCGTTATAATGTAGGGAACAGCACCTGCGATTGTAGGTACAGTTGACCTCAGATACATAATAACACTTAAATTGAGCTGGCCTAGCGTAGTACGGAGTTTCAATAAAATACGAGGTCAGCTTGTAGGTTTTGTTATCACTGACCCGAGACCCATTGTACCTAATGCAAATTCCTTAAATAACTAAAATGTATGCCTAATGACAAGGGACAATCAATGGAACTAGAACTTATCTCAGAAAACATATATATTTTATCTTATCATCTCCAGAATAAAGATGTGTTAAAAACATCGCAACATAAGGTTTTATTGGACGGTTTTTAACACGTAGGTACTAATATAATTATTAGGTAATAATTATGTAAGTACGTAAATGTTGCAGCAACAACACTAATTATTATTCAATAAATAATGCCGTGAAGCCATTACAAGTCCTCACCGCTGTAATTAATTTAAGTTTGCACAAATTATACAAAACGTAACTAGTTGCAAACTATTCTTGTTATGTTGTCTAGTTTGTTGGGCATACTGATTAATGTGGCGATAATACGGAGTTTTAGAGCCGATGAAACGGGTTTTTGAACTAGGAAAATTATAACATTTACGCCAGTAATCCCCGAAGGGTTAGATAGAAATTAACCTGTAGTAAACCCACGTTTCGTAAGTTATGTTTAAGTCCCATGTAATAAGGCGAGCCCATTGCCATACGAAAATTATAATGAAATGAAAATAAATAATAAATAAAACATTAATTAAATGAACAATATTTGTATATATATATATATATTTGTAATCATGTTCTCGAAAACGGCTCTAACGATTTCGATGAAAGCTAGCTAGATCGATTTTGCGCCCCCTAAAACCCCTAATTTGCGTAGGGGTTTAAGGGGGCGCAAAATCGATCTAGTTAGGTCTCATATCTGGGAAAATTCGTTTTCTCCCTATTTTCTCCCGAGCAGAGCTCGGCCCCCAAAAGTTTAAACAAGATGGCTACCTTAGAATCACTAGAGCATGGAATTAGTAAGTACCTACCTACTATCATGGCAACATGAAATTAGTAAGTACCTACTATCATGGCAGCATGAAATCAGTAAGTACCTACTATCATGGCAGCATGGAATTAGAATGAACTTTCATATGCCATTAAATGAGCATTCTCTATTTTCACCAGAGCAGAGCTCGGTCGCCCAGGTGCTATAACATTAAATTTTAATGCCTTAAACGAGTAAGTTGAGTGTATCATGATAAGTACACCCACATTTCGCCAGTATGTTCCACATAAGTATGCCATTAATGGGATACAAACCCAGACACCGGGTGCTATTGAGTGAGAAATTCCTAGGTAGTTTTTATCAACAGATTGTCACTTCCACTGTTTTGATGACTGTGCTGTAGCGTCATGCTATGTTGAATTGACCTTGGCGCGAAGAGTTTTGATTCCATAAAAAAAAAAAAAAACTATCGTTATCAATAATATGAAGCTGCGTAAAACTAAGATTTTAATTCCTAAGTTGATTATATCGTATTCTGTGATGATGATTAAACCAGTGTGTTGCATATATTCTATTTTGTAAGCTTATAAACCCACGCTGTGCGATGGACGTTTTATTAATTAATTATGAAGTTTTATGGCACTAGCTAAATCATTAGGGAAAAGTTACAAATTGAGTTTAAAAAACAATTTTGATTTCACCCTGAATTTTAATTGGCACATTATGAATCCTGTTAAACAATGTTTCATCGCGGTCAATTTAAAAGTTAAATCGATTTTGAGAAAAAAAATAAAAGGTTTCGATAACCATTTTATGGCTGATAGAATTTAGAATTTTAATAACTAGTTCAGAAGTTTTTTATTACTTGTACAACAAAGTGTGTTGAAAATTGAATAAGTTTTAATAAAAGTGCTTATTTTTTTAAATAAAATGATTTATTACCATGAACGTCACAATGGAATAGGTAATTGGAATTATTTTTAGCTAACATAAAACATCATGAATATATTTATAAAAATAAAAAATAAAACGATAATTCGCTTTTAAACTGTTTTACGAAAATTGAAGATTATTCTATGTTGAATACTTTGATAATATCAGTTACATAAAGAATATTGGCAATTTTGATGTCGCTTAGTTTCAGAGGCATTCATAAATAAAAGTATGTACATTATATGAAACAATTACTCGGCTTTTCTCACTATGCATCAGCTTTTTTTTTATTAAGCTGCACAAAGAAAAAAAAGAATAAAGAAATATTTGATTCAATCTGACTCAACGCAATTATTTGCAGTATTTAAACGCAAAACCTGGCACGGTAGCTATGGAGTTACCCTACTCACCAGAATATGGTATTTCTATATATTCATTGCGCGGCACCAGTCGCTTGAAAGGTAGAGCGTTATAAACCAACATCTCTACATATCTTGCCTCACGACCCTTTTTCATCGTTTTCGATATTGCCAGACATATCTAGGGACGTATGTTGCGGGAAGCTTCATGCGCCGGAGCCTGTCAGGCGCATAAAGCACGCACGCGCGCGTGCACACGTGCGTGTACTCGTACGGTGTACGATGCACGACGCAAATCGATAGCGCGTTGGTTTGCATTTGCAGGGCAGCCATCGTCCATATTATTATTTGGACGTATCCCTAGGTCGCATTTTTGGTTTTCTTCATCCAAAAGCGCTGTTTTCATTGATTTACCTTTTTATTATACTATCAATAACCCGCAACTTCGTCCTGGTTGTAAAGTATAGCCTATATCCTTATCCAGGGCATGGTTTATCTGTGTGCCATCCAAATCCGTTCAGCCGTTTAAGCGTGAAAGCGTAACAAACAAACCAACTTATTTTCGCATTTATAATACTTTATAAATGCGAAAATAAGTTTGTTTGAACGTCCTCCTAAATAATAAGTACCTATATTAGTTAGGAGGACGTTCACATTAGTAGTAATAACAAAATACATTTTGTCAATCATAACGTAATTATGACTGCTATTAGTTTGTGCTATTAGATTTCCTTCAGTAGCCATTACTGGAACTATTCTTTTCCGCCATCTTTACTGTTTACTCGTTGGTTTACTGCATAATAAACTCTTTGGTTTACTGTCATGGGGTGTGTTTATACGGAGCCACTTGCTTTTTTTAAACAACGTGTTTCGGGTGAAACCCGTTATTAAAAAAATATGTTGTAATTACCTTTTATCTTAATTTGACCGAGATCTTTCTTTTGATACTATTTTTACGAATGTACGCGAAGTCTAACTGCGACACCCAAATTACATCGAGTGATGTTTTTTTTATGAAACATCACGCTTTACTTGAGATAATCCTTCTAGAGAAAACTTTACAAATTGACACGTAAATTTTATGAAAATAAAAAGACAATAATGCCTAATTTATGTTGCACATTAATCCTCATCGACAGAAAATATTCCTCTATTTTCTACGCATTAAGTTAGAGTGCAAACTAAGATTACCAAATATAATAATATTATATTCTAGACACACGTACAAATCCCTCTGACTCAGCTTAACAAGTATTATATGAAAATACGTGGAAAGCTGAGGTCAGTCAACTTGTATTTTCTATTCTAAGTTAGGTATTATTGCCAGATTTATTCAAGTGGCAATTTTATTATAAATTATTCTGAGTTATCTTGTGAGAAAATCTGAAATATCATTTTGTAGGAGCGGATCAGAGATTAAGACTTAAACATTTTATTATTATTATTTGTACACGAATGGACAATTTTATTTAAGTTTGTGCGAATATGCAATCACGTCAATCAGTCACGTCACGCAGGGAGTGCATATTATAGCCTGTCAATGGAACACTTAAGATTAGTAAAAGAGATGTTACGGAATCAGGCGTTGCTTTGCGGAAATCCATGACAGTAAGCTGTTGTGTATAAATCATTAATTTTCGCGTCCAAGCGGTCGAAGAGGTAACAGCTCCTGAGGATTCGTGGAGTGCCGAAAAACGTGTCGCGGTTTGGGTTGCATCATAATCAGCCTATACTGTTCCCACTGCTGAGACACAGGCCTCCTTTCTTTGAGAGGGAGTGGGCTGTAATCAGCCACACAGGCCCAGTGCGGGTTGGTACTTGTCACATGTCTTTCTCTTTGGTCCTAGGACAGGCCAGTTTCCTCACGATGTTTTCCTTCACCGTTTTGAGAGCAGTGGTGATGAAGTGATGAAATTATTTACACAAACTAAAGCACCTGGCTAAGTTCGAACCCACGACCTACAACTCGTAATTCGGGGCCGTTACCACTGGGCCATAGCTGCTTTCTAGGTTGCATGTTGCATCGTAATGCAGTGCGGTGCTGCATTCTGCATCCAAGCCTGGATCTAGTTAACTCTTCGTCTGTCTGCCCTTGCCCCATGTTATTTGACGTCAGCGTAATACGTGGTCTTCTTACATTCTCCCCTGTCAACTGCCACGCCATCATTCACCCCCTTTTCTTACATTATCATTCCTTACACAATCCATCCATCTGGATTTAGTTATTGTGGAATTAAAACTAAATATTTTGCCATAACATTTTACTTTGGTAAGAAAGACCTAACAATTTTCCCATAACGGTAACTTCTCAAAAAAATAGTTATAGTAAGGTACACTGTATAAAAATTCCGATGCACATTCATAATACGCACAAATCAACACATGTCTACGAATACACTAAAACAAGATAAACCATTATTTGCGCAATAACAGTCCGGAAACGTGTGTTTTAACATGCATGAGTGAATAAATTAGACCAACAAATACCTGTTCTCGGTACGTTCCCAAATGAGCCGGGTTCGCGATCATAGCTGCAAATTATATTAATGTTTGTTTGATTGCCTGAACACTGAGAGGGCATCCCGACTGGGAATTAACGGAGTATTCCTGTTAGTACGATTAGTACTGCTCGAGTGTTCGAGGAACTGGAGATCTCTGTCAACTATTGGATACTGTGTTTAGTGGAGATGTGTAGTATGGACTAGTGTTACTGTTAAGTGTGTTCTAATTTAAAGTTATCTATACTCTTAAGGTGAGTATACACAAGAGCATTTTGTCGAGCATTGCCACACAATGGGCGGTCTTATCGCTAAAAGCGATCTTTTACAGACAACCTTTGGATGCGATTTAAGGGGAGAAGGAGAGACAATACTGCAGGTAGTCAGTGGTGTACCATTTACATACACAATAAATACATAAAGCATATTTAAACTATTAAAACTATATTAATAATTAATCTTAATATTATTAATATTAATTAATTACATAATTCTATACTTAATTTAACCTTACATAAACGTCAAGACGGCACGCGACGGCATACTTATTAGTTCCGATTTCTGCCGCGCGCAGACTTATGTTGCGACCACTTTAGAGTCCGTTCCACACTCATACACACATTCAAATGATCTAAAGAGTATTTCTAGATTTTTAAATAAATATTGACATTTATGAATCTTATATAAACAATGACATGAATATTTACCATGAACAGTATTATTTAATTTATTGTGAATGTGAAGTGGGTCATTGTTTTTTTGTCAGTTAGTTTTAATCATGGTCTGGCAGTTTGAGTAATTTATGCGGCCTACTAAAATGTCCTTTCTTTGGTATTGTTCTTCGAATCGTTGAGCTGAGACAGTGACCTTTGTGTTTGTTTCAGCCTTTTTTCTCAGAGAAGTCAGATCGGAAACGCCGACCTCATCTAGTTTTTAAAATATGATTAATGTGAAAAGTGTTTGTACTTACAGAAATAAAAATTGTTTATCATTTCACAGCAATTTTACCTCTGACTGCAACTCAGTGAGCTTTACTCTGTGTTTGCACTGGCGAAACATCACAACAAAACATGTTGAAATCTGTAGTTCCTGACAAACATTGTATGGAACATTGGCAGAAAACAGAGATTCCAACATGTTTTGTTGTGAATGTTATTCTATTTGTTATACGGTTGCTGTCAGTGGTAAGGTAACTGCATTTGCACCGGCGAAACATTCACATAAAAACATATTGAAATCTCTATTTCCTGTAAAATATTTTATCGAACATTGACAAAAAGTAGAGATTTCAACATGTTTGAATGTTTCTCCAGTGCAAACGCTGCAGGTACCATAGACATATGTACGTTTTAAATATTACACCTATGGGTACCATACGTATCTAGTTTTAAATAGTAGAGACTGCGCCATCACTGAAGTCCGGCAGAAAACTGTGGAAATACATTTTTTAAATGCAATTTGATGTAATGACATAGACACTAGCGCCGCGTCTATCGGACTTGAGGGCACTTGGGACTTGGTGGCGCGGATTCTACATCTATGGTAGGTACTTAGTTAAAAAGATTTATGTACGGTGAACGGTGTTCCTTGGGTATGTATTTTAAAATTGTCCTCATGAACAGATTTTGTATATCGGGTGTAAAAAGACACTTTCCGAAGCCGAAAGCCACATATTCTACCCATTATTTGCATCATTTTTTTCCACTAGACCATACCTGGGAATCCACTGGTTCTGGAGATATTGAAGGTCAAAGTCGCATTTTTTTTTTTTACTGTGTGTGTGACTTTTTTCGGACTCGACTTACTCATGAGGATATTGAGATGTCATCAGCCAAAAACCAAGTTTCTAATTCAATAATCGTTAAGACAGTAAGTATAGATAGATATATGTTTTTTATAAGATATAACTATGTAGTTAACTAATATTAACGCATTTGACTAAAAGAGTGATGAATATGGGTTGAAGCATGGAGAGTGAGAGGAAGGACCAAGAAAAGTTGGAAAGATTGTGTGGGAATGATATGGAAGAGAAGGGACGAATGATAGCGTGGCGGTTGATAAGGGATAAGGAGAAAACGTGTTGCGCTGACCCCAAGTAACATGGGCAAGGTCTGGAAGATGGTGACTAGGTATATGTTTCTGCTATTAGTTTGTGTACAGAGACGATAGGGCATTGGTATACAGGCTGGTAGGGACATCGACGCGAGTACTGATACCATGGATTCAGTACATGATTCTGAACTACCCTGCGTTGAAACTTTTCGTCTGTTATTAAAAAAAAATGCTGTTTCATAATTAAAAAAAAAAAAAAAAAAAAAAAAAAAATATATATTTCACATAAACCTACAAGGGCACTTATGAAACGTCAGAAGCTAGGTGCACGGTTCCAATTGGTCGTTTCCTATGGAGAAGAGCCGGCAAGAAACTCCACGGTTACTCTTTTAAAAGTAAATGGTTTTTACAATGTTTCCAAGTTACAGTGTTAAAAGGTATGAGAGGACAGTGTAGGCCCATCAACAAGTACCAGGTACTTAGCAAAATATTAAATGGTCCACAGATCTACAGTCTGTTATTTCTACAACGTTCTCTCATTCACAAAATTTTAAAGAAAATAAGCTATATAAAAGACGTGCTGAAGCTATATGAAATTCCTAATAAAAATAAAAACCTATTTAAACCAAATGATAATGGTTGCCACTACTGCTGTAACAAATCAAATTTAATATAAAATATAGACTATTGTAAATATACAATGTCAAATAATAACAAGATTAAGTCATTTGTAAAAAAAAAAAAAAAAATTGCATAGGAAAGTGCAATATCTACGCGGTCATAATGTATGGAACAGCAGATTTTTTTTAAATAACCGACGAAAATTTCAACGCAGTGGGGTTCAGAATCATGTACTGAATTCATGGTATCAGTTTTCGCGTCGATGTCCCCGCCACCCTGTATAGGTACCAAGAAATCCTCACTAGGCAGACCTGCGTAGGTAGACCTATTATGCCTTGTTCAGACTACTGGAGTGGCTAGCATGTTTATCTACAGCCATGCTATTCTGTAAACATCTCACCGTGAAAACTTGGGTGAAGTGAGCTGTCAATAGTGTCAATCCCTGTGGAATGACAGCTCACTCCACGCTCACTTCACCTGAGTTTTCACGGTGAGATGGTTACAGAATAGCACTGCAGTTTTCGGTTCTCATGATCCTCTCGAAATCGACAACTGCAAAACTGCATAGCGCTATAACATGGCCCTATCATTCCATTGCCAAAAATGAAAAAAAAAATCTACGTTGCTGTTAAGGTTCTGCAAATTCATCCAATTTTTTTTAAATTTTCTTAACAATCCGTTAACACCACATAGAATCGTGTTAACAAGATGATTTCTTTCCCGATCCTTTTAAATTTTCACTCGTGGACAGATAAACGGACCGGGCGTCGGGAAACGGCCTGTTACTTAACAAAACAAGACGATTAACAAGTAGAAACACGTTTTCTTAAGTGTACATTAGCACTTGCCAAAATATCTTTGTACATTACTCTTTTCCTTTGTCCATTCTGTACAATATCCGAGAATGTACGTTTTAGGACACTTTCTGGGATGTAGTGGGTGTTTTAACTTTTATTACTGGACTTTCATCTCTAGTTTTTTTAAAGTTGCTTGTTTTATGTGTCGTTATTGTCGTGAAAGACCATGAAAGAGATAGACAAAACAAATAATAAATTGGTACGAGTAAATAGGTGGTAATGAAACTCGTGAGAATAGCATGATGCTAAGAAACACAGGACCGGTCGAAGTGCCGTTGCTTGGGAGAGGCTTCGCCTTTGTCCAATAGTGGACTTCTCAGGTATAGATCAAGAAAATAATAATATAATTTGTACCAAAGAACAATGTTTTTTTCTTTGCCTGTTACTTGGATGGTTACAGGCCTGTAACCATCCAAGTAACAGTAACAGGCAAAGAAAAAGAAATGTCGAAATCTTAAGCACAGCGGGTCACTGTCAACGTATCTAAAACAAAATTATGTACACATTCGAATCGTTTATCAGAATAAATATCACTTAACCAACTATTTCTTTCGGTTAATGCTTTCCGCACTTGTTGAGTGCGCCAAAAAACTACCAAAACCACCAAAACTCATTTTAGATCTGAACATAGCTTTATCGACAAGTCTTGTACATCCCGCGATTACACTGACAAGGCTACCATTGCTTGTCACTTCGCTACTACCATTGCTTACTTACCCGATCTGAGCAAGGCTTTAGGCTAGTCGGCAAGCCGTTCTAAGTTAGTCAGTTAGTTCCATGTGACAGGATCGTATATCTCAATTTATTTTGATTTAGAGCCTACCGCAGGCTGGATACATTGAAATGCTCGCCAGTGTTACCTACATACGTAGAATAATAATTTCAGTCTGCTTGCCTATCTTCAGTATCAAATAGTCTCTGTGATCTTGAGTGTTGAGGAATCAAATTGTTTAAGAAGAAAGGTTGCTTCCAGATGGTTTATATGGGGATATTTAAGAAAGTTACACTATGGCTGATTTTTCAACAGTCAGATAACTTTTATCTCAAGAATAAAATTTTTGACTGTTTGATAGCTTCTTTTGTATAAAAAAAATGTTCTCGAAAACGAAACATCGATCTAGCTAGGTCCCATATCTGGGAAAATTCGTTTTATCTAGTTTCATCCGAGCAGAGCTCAGTCGCCCAGGTACTTTATTCTAAGTTAAAAGTTATTGTGACAGTTGAAAAATCAACCTTAAACAGAGGTTCCGATTTTCAATTTTACAGCCAAACTTAAACATCATTTACACCGGGTTAACAACATTTCTTCTTGATTGCAAATGACTACACACAAACAAATTTAATAGTAATTACAATTAAACTGTACCTAATACAAAAGATAAATAGCATGAAACATTTAAAACACGCTTATTACAAGACCACCATTAATTTCGTCTGTTCATTCTAAAACAAAGGCTTATATATAAGAAAAGTTTGAAGAAAGCAACGCATTCCGACCTCCCTTGCCCTTCTCGAACTGGATTAATTAAATTCATTAATTGGAGAGCCACGATTACAAAAATATTAACTTTTGTTTTCATTTTGTTTAGGGCCCTATCTCACTAGGACACTGCTAAAACAATTATGGTTGGTTGCGCAACGGATCGGACGCCTGTTAAAAGAACTTAAAGCTGTGTATATTTTGCTGGCAGCGTGACCAATGTTGCGCCACTATGATGGCCTAGTGCAGTGGTCAGCAAACTTATTAGTCAATAGAGCCAAATATCAATACTATAACGACTAGAAAGAAAGAACAATAAGTTTATTTGTCACAGAAACACGTGCATAAAAAAATGATAATAAATTCGACTAGAAAATAAGAAAATAAAACACAATAAATTTAAAAACAATAACGAGCACAAAACAGAAACAGTCGGCAGCTGCTGGCACGTCATGACTGTGACAGGAAGGCTTCCACTCAGCACGATGCTGTGCTATGGAGACCCACAGCACAGCGCTGATTTTCAGTGGTCACCCGAAAAAGACGTACGGAGACCAAGTCAGGTTTAATGAATTATACATAAATATAAAATAAAATAAATCGTACATAAAATATACTGCTAATCTTAGTCTTAGTTGTATAGAACTAAGACTAAGATTTCTTATGAGAGCCCATCCCTTCTGTGTGTCCAAACTGTCTCAATACACTTTTCTTAAGCGTTAAAACTCCCATCCTCTTTCACTCCACAACGCTTCATAGAATTAACTTAAGAAGTAGGATGCCTTCATCATCATCATATCAGCTGATAATAATAATAATAATAAAGTAGTTAAGAGAGTAGAAACAATATTTAAAAATTATTCCAATCACACTAGACACGAAAGTAGTAATAGAAAACCAGAGGAGTTTTTAGATACATTAAAACAGAAACTAGCTCTTAAAGTTCATAGGCTTAGGAGATATATGAAGGCACAGCAGCGCAAAAATGATAATGCAACATTTGCAATGAATGAAAAATTATTTTACAGAAACATACAGAAAACACACAACGACACAACAATAGAAAACAACACAGACACACCATCAAAAGAACACCTAGAAACATTCTGGTCTAGCATATGGGAAGAACAAGTGCAACACAATGATAAAGCAACCTGGATTACAGAAGAAGAAACAAAATGGAGATTAATAGATGAAATGGAATTTAAAGAGATAACAGAGCCTGATATTACAAATATAACAGCTAAATTACATAACTGGAAGTCACCGGGTATAGATAAAATACAAAATTTTTGGTACAAAAAACTAACGACACTACACAAGTCTATAGCAAAAAATTTGACAGCTATTATATTAGGACAACAGAATATACCCGAATTCATTGCAACGGGAATAACATACATGCTACCTAAAACTACATACACAACACAACCTTCCCAATATAGACCAATCACATGCCTACCTACTATTTACAAAATATTAACATCAGTAATCACAACAAAAATCAACTCACACATCGAACATCACAGTATAATAGCTGAGGAACAAAAGGGTTGCAGACGGGGCCACATGGGATGTAAAGAACAGTTAATTATAGATTCCACCATTCATAAACATGCCACCACAAAAAATAGAAACCTTCATTGTACCTATATAGATTACCAAAAAGCGTTTGATAGTATACCACACTCCTGGCTGATAAAAATTTTAGAAATTTACAAAATTAATTCAAAAATTATAGATTTTTTACGTATCATAATGCCACATTGGAAAACGACACTTCAGCTTAATAATCGCCACACTTCTCTTATAACACGACAGATATCTATTAGGAAGGGTATTTATCAGGGAGATTCCCTGAGTCCTCTGTGGTTTTGCCTCGCCCTTAACCCCTTGTCTCACTTGTTACGCCACTGTCAGGCCGGGTACAACTTTAAACATAATACTGAAGACACAGTTATCTCACACCTCATCTATATGGATGACATTAAATTATATGCAAAAACCGAAAAAGATATGAAAAAGCTTATAGAAGTCACAACAGAATTTAGTCAAGATATAAACATGAAATTTGGGTTGGATAAGTGCAAGACATTACATATCATAAGAGGTAAAATCAAACTTGGCAGCTATACAGTTAACGACACCGACACAATTGCAGCAATGGAACCAACAGATTTATACAAATATTTAGGATACAAACAACTTAAGGGACTCGATCACACAGCAATTAAACAGACACTAAACACAGAATATCGAAGGAGAACTAACGCAGTTTGCAAAACACAATTATCAGGAAAGCATCTTATTAAAGCCTTAAATACCTTTGCCATACCAATATTGACCTACTCATTCGGAGTAATAAAGTGGTCAAAAACTGACATCGAACAATTAGAGAGAACCACGCGCACAATACTCTCAAAACACCACAATCTGCACCCTAAATCTGCGATCGAACGACTCACCATCAAAAGACAGAGTGGAGGGAGAGGCCTAATCGACATCCATCACCTCTGGCAGAAACAAATCACTAGGCTAAAAACATTCTTCTATTCAAAATCTCACACTAGTGACATACACAAAGCTATTTGTCTAAATGATCTTAACTACACCCCACTTAACTTAAATGAACAAAATATACACACAAATAACTCTGACCCACAGAACCAAAAAATTGAAAACTGGAAGAAGAAAGTCCTGCACGGTAGACACCCGCATGATCTAGAACAATCCCATATTAACATAATGGCGTCTAACAAGTGGCTTATGATAGGAAACCTTTTCCCTGAAACAGAAGGGTTCATGATAGCTATACAAGATCAAATCATCAACACCAAAAACTATAGGAAATTTATCATTAAAGACCCTACCACCACAAATGATAAATGCCGTAGATGCCACATTCAATCAGAAACCATACAACACATAACTGGAGCATGCACAACCCTCACACAGACAGACTACACTCACAGACACAACCAGGTTGCAAACATTATTCATCAAAAACTAGCACTCAAACACAGTCTCATACAAAACTTTAACACTCCTTACTACAAGTACACACCACAAACTATACTAGAAAATGAAACACACAAAATGTACTATGATCGCGCCATACTTACAGATAGAACTATCCACTACAATAGACCAGACATAACCCTACAGGACAAAATAAGAAAAATCACTTACCTCATAGACATTGCAGTTCCCAATACCCATAACCTACAAAAAACGATAACTGAAAAAATAAGTAAATATGCTGATCTTAAAGAAGAAGTCACAAGAATCTGGAGACAAGAAAAAGTATACGTTATCCCTATAGTTCTCTCCACGACGGGCGTTATCCCGAACCACCTTCTCCGTAGCCTGAAACTAATAGATTTAGAAGAATCCGTTTATATCAACCTACAAAAAGCTGCCATCTTAAACACCTGTAGAATAGTTAGGAAATTCATGCAGTTAGAAGAAGAAAACACACCCTCATCTTAAATACACACCACACGCTGCATTTACTTGGCTTTGGCCCGTAAATGTAGCTAAAACCAGCCTAAGAGCTGAGAAAAAAAACACTCCCAAAAATAATAATAAGCCCCCTAAACAACCACACGTCCTGATTGACCATCTAATCACGTGGGGGGCGGACACACGAATGAGAAATTACTGGCGTGGCTAACGTGGCTCTGGAAACCCACTCAAAATGGAGACTCGTTCAAAAAGAAAACGTATAGGACCGCTGCCCGGGGGCGATCGCCGGGGCGCACCTGGAGCTGACGCTGGGTGTCTCAGCATGCGAACCGTCAGCGGTGAGGAGTTGAACAGGCGGGCTCCCACCGACAAAGATGCTACAGCCGAAGCCGACGATGGTGATAGACTAACAAACAGGACAGACACCCCTGTAGAGCCTTATAGTCCAAGTACAGTATCGTACGCACCTTCAAGAACATCATCACCATCAATACCATCTTCACACATACCATCGTCACCTCCCATACCTAGTTTTAATACAGTTACATCCACTCCGGCCTTGAATGTTGCGCGGGAGGTATCTACCTTCTTACCCGCGTCCACCAAGGCTGGGAAATCACGAGTTCGCATGAGATGGAGCAAAGAAGTTAACCTATTTATCATGCGAACTTATCTATACATAACTAAATTAGAGACCGACATGACCACCTACAGACAACAACTGCATGAACTTTTCACACGTCAATACCCAGAGATTACAGTTACAGAACAAAGAATTTCTGATCAAAGAAGAGCAATAGTAAGAAATAAGCTCCTGTCTAAAGAAATAATAGATCAGTTAAAAGACGAAATACGTACACAACTACTAGAAGAATCAGAAAATATTGAAGGCGCCATCACTATCGCATTAACACAAAACGCAATTGAGCATAACCCACAAGAACAACCACAGCCGTACACTCAACCACAACCAATCTTACAATCCCAACCATACTTTCAATCACACGCATATTCACAAACCACGCATACATCCACGCAAACCGAAAGTATAACAATAATGTTAGAAAATGAAATAGAAACCCTAGTCGATAACAATCAAAATCAGTCCACAGACACGCGTAGCCAAGAAATACACGACAAATTTAAAACAGCTCTCACTCAATATTCCGGCATGGACCCGGCAACTCGACCAAAACTACCCAAACTCAGGTACACACCAAAACTTTTTCACCTCGTTAATTTATTTAATCAAAATATTCTTAACCAATATATTAGCGAAGAAACTCAACTTATAGACGTACATACCCTGATATATTGCACAGCATTAGTTATTTCCGAAGAACTTAATTTTAAAATCACAGAATACACAGGCAACACAAGACAAAGAAATGTTAACAAACCAGCATGGCAGCAAAGACTTGAAAAAGATATAGAAAAACTTAGAGCAGACTGTAGTAGACTAACTCATTACATTAACAACAATAGATCAAATAAAGTAGTAAAGAGAGTAGAAACAATTTTTAAAAACATGTCTACCCACACTAGACATGAAAATGACAATAGAAAACCAGAAGAGTTTTTGGATACATTGAAACAGAAATTAGCCCTAAAAGTACACAGGTTGAGAAGATACAAGAAAGCACAAGAACGTAAAAACGATAACTCTTTGTTTGCTTCGAACGAAAAGAACTTCTACAGAAAATTACAGACACCACAAACTGATACCGAAACACCGACAGCCGAAAACAACATTGAACTACCAACAGCGGAACAACTAGAAACATTTTGGTCTAGCTTATGGGAAGAGCAAGTGCAACATAACGCACAATCTGATTGGATATCAGACGAAGAAACTAAATGGAGCTCACTAGAAGAAATGGAATTCGTTGAGTTAACTGAGTCTGACATCGGTAGCATTACAGCGAGACTACACAATTGGAAATCCCCTGGTATTGATAAAATACATAATTACTGGTATAAGAAATTAGACTCATTACACAAAGTTTTAGCTAAAAATTTAACAGAAATCATCTTAGGGAAACAAAACATTCCAGAATTTATTGCTACAGGTATAACGTATATGTTGCCAAAAAAACAATACTCACCACAACCTTCTCAATACAGACCAATCACATGCCTGCCCACAATATACAAGATCCTAACGTCAGCAATAACTACAAAAATCAATAAACACATAGAAAATCATAACATAGTAGCAGAGGAACAAAAAGGATGCAGAAGGGGCCACATGGGATGTAAAGAGCAACTTGTTATAGATTCAATAATCCACAAACATGCCGCCACAAAAAATAGAAACCTACATTGCACATATATAGATTATAAAAAAGCATTCGATAGTATTCCACACTCCTGGCTCATTCAAATATTACAGATCTATAAAATAAACTCAAAAATAATAGACTTCTTACAGAACATCATGTCCCGTTGGAAAACCACACTCCAGTTAAATTATCGACACAACACTATCACTACTCAACAAATATCCATAAAAAAGGGTATTTATCAGGGAGATTCCCTAAGTCCTTTATGGTTTTGTCTCGCTCTAAATCCTCTGTCCCACCTACTTCATCGCTGCCAAGCCGGATATTCCTTGAAACATTCCACAGAAGAAACAGTAATCTCACATCTTATTTATATGGACGACATAAAACTATACGCAAAGTCTGAAAAAGAGATGAAAAAATTAATAGACATCACGACAGAATTCAGTAAAGACATAAACATGCAATTTGGATTAGATAAATGCAAAACAATTCATATAATAAGAGGCAAAATAAAACCGGGTGACTATCCTGTTAATAATACAGACACAATCACAGCTATGGAACAAACGGATTTATATAAATATCTAGGGTACAATCAACTCAAAGGAATAGACCACACAGCAATAAAACACACTTTAAACACCGAATACAAAAGAAGAGTGATCGCAGTATGTAAAACTCAACTCTCCGGAAAACATTTAATAAAGGCATTGAACACCTATGCGATCCCTATTTTAACATACTCGTTTGGAGTGATTAAATGGTCAAAGACTGACATCCAGCAAATAGAGAGATCAACACGCACCACACTCACTAAACACAATAACCTACACCCTAAATCTGCAATAGAAAGACTGACCATCAAACGACAATACGGAGGAAGAGGCCTTATAGACGTCCATAATCTTTGGCAGAAACAGATAGCCAAACTAAGAACATTCTTTCATTCTAAATCACACACAAGTAACATTCATAAAGCGGTAATTATGAACGATATCCGCTACACCCCACTTAACCTACACGAACAGATAGATACACAAGACACTAGCAATAACGACCCACATAAGCAAAAGATAGAAGACTGGAAAAAGAAAGTGTTGCACGGACGGCACCCCCATGATCTAGAACAATCTCATATAGATGCAATAGCGTCAAATAAATGGCTTAAAATCGGTAACTTATTTCCGGAAACCGAGGGATTTATTATTGCAATACAGGATCAGATCATAAATACTAAAAATTACAGGAAATTCATTATAAAAGACCCCACAATAACAAACGATAAATGCCGCAAATGTCATAGCCAACCAGAGACCATACAACACATAACAGGGGCATGCACAACACTTACACAAACAGACTATACACACAGACATAATCAGGTAGCAAACGTCATCCATCAAAAACTAGCACTTAAATATAAACTCATACAAGATACAAACACTCCTTATTACAAGTACATTCCACAAATAATCCTAGAAAATACCACACACAAACTCTATTACGATCGCGCCATACTAACCGACCGGACCGTTCACTATAATAGACCAGATATAACCCTTCAAGATAAAGTCAATAAAGTCACATACCTCATCGATATTGCAGTCCCTAATACACATAATTTACAAAAAACGATAGGTGAGAAAATTAGTAAATATGCTGAACTGAAAGAGGAAGTGACCAGAATTTGGAGGCAAGAAAAAGTCTTCGTAGTACCCATTGTTGTCTCCACAACGGGTGTTATACCCAATCACCTGCACCACAGCCTTAAATTAATAGACTTAAAAGACTCAATTTACATAACACTCCAAAAAGCCGCAATTTTAAACACCTGTAGAATAGTCAGAAAGTTCATGCAAATTGAGGAAAATGAAATCACTCCTCATAACATTAATTTTACATAGAACTTCATCACCACCACACCCACACACGCTACATTGACTTGGCATGGCCCGTTAATGTAGCTTAAACTAGCCAAAGAGCTAAGAAACAAAATTTGTTTACCAAAATAATAATAAAAGTTTATTGATCCAAAAATATAAATAGACACAGGTTGTACACTAGTTACATGCTAAGACTTATTCAACTAACAATGGACACAAGGGGAGAAAAAATTATATAAAGAAAAACAATTAATTGTCTATACCAACAAAAATTAATCCTGTCTCCTAAACTAGGGATGGCCTGTATCTTAGGAGACAGTGATTCGACAGAGCTGAGTTGTAAATTAATGATGTACCTTGTTTTGAGTGTCGATGTTAATCTACCACAAGACAAAAATGTGAGTTAGCTGACTAAGTTATTAAGATTTATTTGAGCATGGATGGATGGAGAAAGAGTGGGGTTATAAATGGGAGAGAGGTGTGTGTGTTTATGTTCGTGAGTGTTATGTTTGTTGTTATAATAAATATGATGGAGGCATCTTACTTATTAACAAGTTAACCTTGAAAAACTTTGTAATTTTCGATGTCCTATTATTTTTTGGTGAAAGTACTTCGGAAATAAATCTTTGAAATTTGAATAAAACTTGATATCTCGCTTAAGAGCGCTGTTTTGATTAATTTGGCAATATTACTGAATGGAAATATGAAATTTGGCTAACTAGTGAACTAGAATATTAATAATGAATTACAATTATAACACTGAATTCGATGTTGTAACCGTTTTAGGTGTAAAAAAGGCATTTGAAAAGTTTTCAAATACTTTTTTTACATCTAACATATCATATTCGGTGTAAGTTACGATATTAATTATTGTATTTCATAGTCAATATTTTAGTTCGCTAGTTAGCCACATTTCATATTTCCAATACAGTACATTACCTACTATTGCCAAATTAATCGAAACTGGTAAATGTTTGACAGCTATTTGCGACGTTGCCAACTTTTAGGATAAACGCTCTTAATGACCGAAACGCCGACTCCCGCGCGTATCTACGCTCGCACTCATCGACATTTGTACAGAGCCACACTCTATCGGCTAAAGAGCCTGATGCGGCTCGCGAGCCGCGGTTTGCCGACCACTGTCCTAGTGAGATACAAGCCTTAATGTTAAAATTGAATGCGGTTCCCAGTGTCTGATACAGGGAATTTTATATCTCATCCAACTATTATAGCCTGTATCATCCCACTGCAGACGATTGATTCTCTAAAATCTCACCTTGAAAAAAAGTTATCGAAGGCTGAAGTGAGCTGTCATCCCACCTGCAGTGCTATTTTGTAACCATCTCACCGTGAAAACTTGGGCGAAGTGAGCTGTCAATAGTGTCAATCCCTGTGGAATGACAGCTCACTGCACGCTCACTTCACCTAAGTTTTCACGGTGAGATGGTTGCAAAATAGAATAGCATGGCTGATGCTAGCGGCACTATTGACAGCTCACTAACCGACTTCCAAAAAGGAGGAGATTCTATGTTAGTGGCGTATGTTTTTTTTTATGTCCACCGGTTTCTCCGTCAGTTGTAGACCAATTTTGAAAATTATTTTTTGTATTAAAGGGTATGGTCTCAAGTTGGTCCCATATAAAGTTTACCAACTTTGCTTGGATAGTTTTTGAGTTAGCTTCAATAATACGTATTTTCCCCACTTAGTATATGTGGATGATATGATGATAACTATATCGGGTGTAAAAGACACTTTCCGAAGCCGAAAGCCACATATTCTACCCATTATTTGCATCATTTTTTTCCACTAGACCATACCTGGGAATCCACTGGTTCTGGAGATATTGAAGGTCAAAGTCGCATTTTTTTTTTTTACTTTTTCACGAAAATGAATTCTATGCGATAATACGAAACTTTTTTCCAAACAAACATTACCTGAATTTTAGATTTATCTTAACAGATTACGCATTTGAAGTTACAAAAACGCAATGAACAACAAGTACCTACCTACGTAGCGTAGGGGAGGAGCTTAACTAACACTGAATCCGTTCATTCAAGCGTGGGTTCGCGTTACATTGCGCGCAATAAAAATTTGTTTTTTTTTATAAAAAAAAAAAAAATTACGGTTCCCAGCAATAATTTTTGCGCAAAGCTACTTAGCTATACGTACAGTATGCGTAGTTTACGGCTTTGTGATGTGTGTTTTTACACCCTGTATATAGTTATTTACATAGTGCGCTAGTAAGCTACGGTTTCCTAGAAGAGCGTCACGTAGCGTTCTCAATTTACGGCGAATGATGTCACTGAAACGATGATCATGAAAGTAAGTTGGTGTGGTTTTCTAGAGAGCGTTGTTGACACCGTAAAGCAAAACCCGCCCCCCGAAGATTTAAATCTCTAGATATGCCCTCACCGTAATCAGTCAGAAGAAAAAGTGTCCATACTGAGAAGAGTGAGCTCACACATAATTAAATAGTGTTTCCATGACAAACAACTGCAATCATTGCATCAATTTGTATCAGAGGTGTCAAAACGCAACAGAAACGCGACTATCTTTTGACATGTTATGGCGAATCTAACGATTTAAATCTTTGCCGCTGTCATCATTTTCATGACAGCCGTCATTGGGGGCGTCAAGTGCGGTCACCGATTTTCTAGAAAACCTATTTACGTAGGTTGGTTGATACAGAAAAAAACCAATTTAGTTGTAACACATCTCTATTCCAAAATACTTTACCAGAGGTCCTAAACAAACAATGCACAACAATAATTTTGACAAATTCACACGATATTTCTTTCCTATTTCAATTCCCCACAAAACTAATAAATAGTGCGTCTCCTGACGTCTTTTTGAAAATATTTCGGATCATCTTACGTCTCGGTTGTCGCGAACGATGTAAAATACGCGTCTCGTGGGAAATTTATTTGCGGGGAACCTAAGCCGGTATAACTTGTCGTGGTGTCCCTCACTGAGGCATTAGCTAGCTGATGTTGCTTTATGCTTTTATCAAGACCTGCTCGATAGTCGCAGCGTGCTTCTGATTTCCCAAGACATTTTCAGCTTTGTTAAGTTTGGATTTTAGACATGAAGTTTAGCGTACGACATTGTTACAAAATTAATTTATAGTCAGAGAAATTCATTATGAAGCAAATTGATACCCAACATCAATTTGTCGTGTAGGTATTAAAACTCACAATGGGGACACCATTACCACGATTGAAAATAGGTAAACTTGGCCCCTTGGTGGACCGTGGGCATGTACAGTCAGAGAAATTAATTGTGAAGCAAATTAGTACACTATGTTAATTTGATAGACCCATTTTATACAACTGTCCTCAGACCAAGTAAAAAAAAAGCATAGCACTGCGAACAATACAGTGAAGCATGCCAAAACTACAACTCCGCTCTGTGCTCTGACTGCCACGCACACATTAACAACCATTTACAATCAAACTACACGTCACTTATTAATTTGCATGCATGCGTTAATATAATTGGATACTCAAGTATATATATAAGTGCTTATATTGTAATAAATTTATCATTATAATTGATCATTTGTATGTCACTATTGGCAAAACATAGCGCACTACCAAATTTTTTAAGATATTTGTATGTAATTATCTGTTTCACAAATAAATTATTCTTATTAAGTGCACACATGTTTACGAAACGGGCTTCACATCATTGTTGACAGCGCTATGTCTTGGTTTTTGGTCTGACCAACTGTCAAAGAATGACAGTTGGGATTTAAATATATACACACCACACAACAACACAACACAATCAACAAATGGACAATTTTAATGGTACAATTTAATTTGCTTAACAAATAATTTCCCTGACTTTATCTAATATTATCATATCAAAGGGTCTCTGTATTACTAAGTAGTATTATATTATCTGTGGAATTACTAATCTCGCGAAATATTTCTGGTAAGGCTGAGTAGCGGAAGGAAAAATATTTTCGTATAGAAACTATTTAAAAGCTGAACTTTTTGTTCAGTGAACCTGAACGCGTGATCACGCCGACAGAGGGTGCTTTCCGGTTTTCCGAACAAAAAGTGACGCGACCGATCGCGTTTCGCGCGACGGTCGCCTTAGGACGTGGTTTGAGAATGTGTGCCATACCTATAACATATTGTCATTAGTTACAAATTATAAAGTAGAATAAAGTGAACATGTGGAAAACTAATAATAACCTTTTATTACATAGTAATGACCAAATCTGTACATAGTATAAAACAGTCACTTTTCGTATGTCTGAGTGGCCGCTTAGATCTTTTCAACTACACAATGGATTTTGATACGGTTTTTGCCATTGTTTTGGGCATTTATTTTGGAAAGATTTACGAGTATAATTAATTAAGAACCTGGTCGACCGAGCTCTGTTCGAGTGAAAATAGAGAATGCTCATTTAATAGTACAGGGTAGTTCATACTAATTCCATACTGTCATGATAGTATAGGCACTTACTAATTCCATGCTGCCACGATAGTAGGTACTTACTAATTCCATACTGCCATGATAGTAGGCACTTACTAATTCCATGCTGCCACGATAGTAGGTACTTACTAACTCCATGCTGCCATGATAGTAGGTACTTACTAATTCTATACTGCCATGATAGTAGGTACTTACTAACTCCATGCTGCTATGTCATTATTCTAAGGTAGCCATCTGGTTCTAAACTTTGACCGACCTTTGCTCGGGTGAAAATACGGAGAAAACGATTTTTTCTAGATATGAGACCTAGCTAGATCGATTTTTCGCCCCTAACTTCCATTGAAAACGTTAGAGCCGTTTTCGAGAACGTGGTTACAAATATATAAATACAAATATTGCTCGTTTAACCTTTTGAACGCCATTGTCACATATACGTGACAAGCAAGCGCGTGCCCTGTACGCCAACGACATAAATGTGACAAAAAATGCGGTGCGTCGACTCAAGACCATGACTCAAGAGCCCGACTCAAGAGCAAGAGCATGACTCGGGCTCTTGAGTCGGGCTCTTGAGTGGGGCTCTTGAGTCATGCTCTTGAGTGGGGCTCTTGAGTCGGGCTTTTGAGTCATGCTCTTGAGTGGGGCTCTTGAGTCGGGCTCTTGACCGGACTTTTGATATTATTATGTAATAAAAATAAAAAAAGATTAACAGCTAATTTAAATGTGTTTTATTAATAACAAATTAATATCAAACCACAAAGTATCGATAACCGAGCAAAAGTTGAAATTCCGCGAAATCCACGCGTATCGATAGTGTTGTACTAAGTTGTAAACAATGTCGATATTAAGTATGTGTGTTTGATACAAAATTAAATGATTATTATAAGTAATATTATAATTAACATAACTTTGTTTACCAATTATTGTTTATTGTGGGTTATTAATTTAGTTTTTGAGTGGGTTTTTCGTCAAAAATTTTGTTTGAGGTGGCTAACCTCATTTATAATGAAAACATTATAGGTTTCCACAGATCCTGATACAAGAAAACTGTGGATTGAAGCAACTGATAGAATTGAATGGATACCTACTAAATGTAGCACAATTTGTTCGCAACATTTTGCAGAAAATGATTACTTACCTACCCAAAAATTCAGGGAAAAAATTTAAATCAGGAGTTTCTCCGCACAAAAATATCTTTATGCCTTTTTCAGTAAGGAGTGTATAATTTATATTTTATAAAACTTTATTGCAGATTTTGAATTGCGTACCATTTATTATCTTAAAATAAAATGACCGCACCTAGATCATCTTTTGTGATTATTATTTTAAAAGGTCGTGTTTATTGGGTTTATGCAGCTATAAAGCTGAAAATCCTTTTTACTTGTCGTTTTGAAACAGATTGCTAACTCACTGCTTCATAAGTTTAAAAAAAACGAGCGAGCCTTACAGTAGGCGCAGATGTGTACCTAACATATGATATCTTGCCTGACGGAAGCAACCTCTCGGAAAATGGGTTGGTACCATCTGACTGCCAACTCTAGCACCGCGCGCGCTCATTGGTCAATTCAAATAGCGCGCGCTTCCCCGGCTTCCTGTTACACACTTCCGTCCCTTTTCACGAAATCAATCCCACATATTGTAGGACAGCGAAAGGAAAGATGTTACCCATCAAAAAAATCTGCTGAACAACGTAAATAACGCAATGATTGTTGTTGAACTGTCAACATGAAACTGATTAGTCGTAATTATTTACGGAAATGTGTTACGTATATTAGATAGCATGTCTTTATATGCATAAATGACGTAAAACAGAGCTGCAATTAGCAAAAAACTAAAGAAAATTTGGATTTCTCGGCTATATCGGATGTTCCCCTTTAATTTAACATTATTATTTATATGTATTTAAGAAGTCCACACTAATTGTCCCCCTTCCCGAAATTATAGCTAAAAATTTCAAAACTTAAAAATTACTGTAATTTTATCGATATAAATAATCGACCTTTTGGTTGCTGTAACATGTATGAGAAATAAATTGCTTTTGCGCGTGTGTGAGTGTACGTCAAGCGCAGTGTTTGCGTTAGTGTGACAACCAATAGCAAACTCGCGATTTAAGTGCGTGTGGTTTATTTGTGTGCGTAATGCGCGTCCGATTGGTCTCTTGCTTGCAGGTGAGTTAAAGAGTGGGAGATAAGCGGCGACACTCGTTCTAATACAAATCAGGAACTATTTCCTTTATAACCTCTTTTATCTGTTCTGTGGTTGTGGTAACCACAAAATTTAATGTCGCCACGTCGACGCAACGTTGTGTTTGCGATGTAGCCGGCCGCTAGTGCACATTTTCGCTTGTGGATGCGTTGTGGCTGCACACGTGGTCTTGATGTGGTCGGTATCGCTCACACTGTTATTTTGACGGCTGACTTTGGTCCGCGTGAATACACTATTCATTAGTGCCACGTGTTGTCGTTGTGGTGTGGTTGTGGTAAGTGTGATCCGACCATTAGCTTGTAAAAAAAGGTAAATGTCATAAAATGAAACAAAAACAATTTCTTAACAAGTTACATTATTAAATACAAGAACCCCATAGAAAAAGGACGTAAAATTTTTCCTGGATTTTAAGATTTTCCGGGATAAATAATTTAAAAGTAGGTGGTCGTGTTTACTGCGATTTCTTTTAAATTCTGTTTTGTTTACCATTCGTGATAGCGGTTGGGGAATATCACTTTCGAATCTGGAGTGTATGGCCTTGCCTTCCGGGGCTTATGACGGTATTGCAAAAAAGCATGTTCTGCAAATATAAAAGTATAGTGAGTAGCTAGTGGTCATATTTGATAAACAATGTGAAATTTAATTCGCATTCCTTCATTACGAGTATAACCAGCTATGCGAACATCTGAACAGCTGATTATTTTTTCGCGATTTCACGGTTGGCCCCATAGTGAAAGTTGTTCATAATGATTAGTACAATGACCCCTTAGGAGGATGCAAACGAATTAAATTTCACATTGTATAAACGACGTTTTTTAAGTTACTGTATTATCAAGTCATTAGTTCTAGGGACTGTTATGATTAAAGGGACATATTAATTGTGAAGCAAATTGGGTACTAACTGAAATTATCCGCGTGTTCAAATAACAAATGTCATTCTTTGACAGTTTTATGAAATACGTAGGGTGTCAATTTGCATCATAATTAATGTCTCTTGCTGTACATGCCCACGGCCAACCAAGGGGCCAAGTCTACCAATTTTCAATTGATATAATGCTCTCTCCTTTGTATATTAGTACACGGCTCAAGATGGTCTGATCTGCAATAATATCAAGGAATTGCAGATTCGTTGCCATCTCAAAAAATACCATCCCGAAAGAATGCTGAAATGTCTCATTTTCATGTTCTTGTAATTATAATTATACCGTTACATATACTTCAAACTGAAACATAACGACTCTGCTTGTTCGTGAGAAAAAGACGGACACCAAAGTGATTCTATAAGGGTTCCCTTTTTTTTAAGGCACGGAACCCTAGAAAATAAAAAGTTTCGGATGGTATCTCTTTATAAGTAAATTTTTTTGGCGTTGTAATAATACGATTTTTAATAACCACCAGTAGCTTATAGGTAGCTTACATGTTCGGGTCGGTATTTTTCGAGCGGCATAATCGTGTGGCTGTGCCGAATAATGCCGACATGGACAAGTGAGTAGCACGCCTAAAGCCTGATTTATACGATGCGATATACCGTAAGTTGAAGCACCCACCAAAAGTTGCACCATCTAAACAGTGTTTACTTGGTGCAAGTCATTTGTTCCTTCAAATGTTTTGTATGCTACACAGACAAGGAACTTGCTTCGTGTGAATAGGGCTTAATGCTGCGTTTTGGGTCAAATTCGTCACCACCAACGTTTCAGCTAGAAGGACGTCTTCTGGCTGCTAGACATAGGCGTCTCCCAAGCCTCGCCACATCGTGTATGTGAGAGGCCTTCCAACGCTAAGCCTTCTGGTACGCGGTCGCTACTCCAGAACCTTTCGGCCCCTTCGGCCATCTGTTCTGCGAGCAATGTGCCCTGCCCACACGGGTCAAATTGCTAGCAATAAATACAACTATCCATAGACAGTGGTTTTTTTAACTTACGCTGGCCATACCGGGGATAGATAGCAGGGTCGGTCCACTGCCACTGCCCCTGATAAGGAGTGTAGTACGGATAGCTTTTAGTTCCGCTTCCATAACTCAAGGCGGCGGCGTTTGTGTAACAACGCGCATTTATTAATTGCGCTAAACGCACTCTCGTCCTAAGTAGGATTGGACTCATTTTGAAAAGTTGTAAAAAGCAGTGGACCGTACAGAGTAAGGTATTATGCTTTTTTTTTCGTATTTATTTCCCTTTTTCTCATTTTTTTCTTCACAAGCAATCGAAAACGAGTTTTTTTCTAAATGACGGGTTCCATCAAGAATGACATGATGACATAATTGTTTTCTCTTTTTCAAAGAGAAATCAATATTAGTAGGTAGTTTTGCGAACAGCCCTCGCGAGCACAAACTTTTTTGCAACAATTAACCTTTAGCTGGTGGCGCCAAAATAATCACACTGTTAGTCTGCCTGTCCATTGATGCGGAGCGAGGCAGCGGAGCGGAGCGAGGGAGTAATGCGGAGCGGAGTTGCGGACTGTGTCTGTCCGTTGATGCGGAGCGAGGTAGTGCGAAGCGGAGTTGCGGACTGTGCAGATCTCCGCGACGAGTTATTTTGAGCGAGTTGCAATACCCCGCGGCCGGGATTTTCCGCTTACCCACTCCGCTTCCCCGTTCAGCTTCCCCGCTCCGTTTCCTCGCTCCGTTTCCCGGTTTTGTATGAAACTTTAAACTAGTTCGCAAATCCCTGCCCACTGAAGCGGAGCAGAGATTTTATATGCAATTCCATTGGTTAATGTTGGCACAGTTCCGCTCCGCTTCTCTCGTCTCCACTCCAGTGGACAGTCTGCCTAAGTCGCGTGGGGTCTGTGCGGACACCAGAGTTTATTTGTGAAAGAGAAAAATAAAATAAGTGCAAATATTAAGGCGAAAGAGTCAAGAAAGCCCGCGAAATTAAAATTTTCTTACGTTTTTTGTAATTTGCAGGTCAGAATCATGTTTTATGTTGATCTAAATATGATTCGCGGTCGTATCAAATGTTTAATTATAGAATTATAATCATAAAAATGATCAATACAACTCTCTAAGTTCATGTAATCCCATTGAATAACTATTTCATGAAATCATGACATTTGACAATTATGCTAACTTATGGAGTTGTATTGCAGATTGTAATAATTATAATTATGTAAAGCCATATTTGTTACGGTCGCGAATCATATTTAAACAACATACAACCTGACACTGACCTGCAAAATGGAAAAAACTCAAGAAAATTTGAATCTCGCGGGCTCTGCGCGAGCTACCTTAGCGCACTCCCCTTAACTTAATATACTTAACAAAAATATAAGGCTTCTAGAAAACAACATAATATAATATAATTGGTATAATTGGTTAAATACATGATCACAAAGTTTAGTGTGGTGTTCATTACAAATTTTGCTGCATTTACCACACTTAGTTTTCGTTTTCCTATCATTAGACTTCGCACACAAACGTAAGTGTAAATTGTAATAATTAAAATTGTATTTTTTTTATGTAAACATATTACTATTTTATATGGAATTCTGATCTGAGATTTCGCGAGGAAGGACCTCCAAGACAATTCCACTTTGAACAGCCGTGATAGTTTGACAGCAGTATTGACAGTCTAAAAGTAGTAGGTCTATTGTGTAAATAAAATATAAGTCAATCAATCTGCCTAGCCTTTTCCCAAGAATGTTGGGGTGGGCTTCCAGTCTAACCGGATGCAGCTGAATACCAGTATTTTACATGGAGCGACTGCATATCTGACCTCCACAACCCAGTAACTGGGTAATACGATACCCCTTGGTAAGACTGGTGTCAGACTTTCGGGCTTCTGACGACTCTTAACGACTGTCAAAGATCCACGAATGACAGATGGGACCAACGGCTTTACGTGCTTTCCGAGGTACGGAGGAGTCTTGGTTTGTAAAGATGGTCACCCATCCACGGACCAACCCCCTGATGGACCCATGCGGCTGTTATTACTTAGCCACAAGCTCCTCTGTAAATAAAATATAAGTAAAATATTTTATTTAAACAAGCTTTTATTGAACTAAACAGTAACGTAAACATAGAAATTTATAAAATTTTCTTAAGAGCTTGAGGCTTATCTTTAATTGTAAGTTCTATGTTTACGTAAGTTTTGTTTAGTACTTTTGAGTTCAATAAAAGCTTGTTTTTTAAAGTATTTTACTTATATTTTATTCAAGCATTAGAATTTGATAAAATATCGGTTCTATCACCTTAACTTGTAAGGTACCTAGATAGTTCAACACAATAGGGTTACCGTGTAAAGTTGAGGTGTTCCTGTGGCCACCTTCCGGCACTATCATCAGACCCTAGACTACACCTTGGGCTAATTAATGTAGGTAAGTTATGTTATGCACAAGTAGGTGCGTGAGACCCTGGACTGCACTTTAAAGCTTACATTTTCGCGAACGGCTGCCTAAATCGAAAAATAATTTTAGACTCAATTTGACGACACCCCACAAAATGTTGGTCGAACGAGAAAAAACAAAACATCACAGATTGTTACCCAAAAAAAAAAAAAAATTTTAAGGTATTATGATTTTGTTAGTTTTATAGGACAGTCCTGTATCTACACTTATACAACGTATTTTTAAGCGACTAAGGGCTGATTTCATCAATAAAACTGAACGCGATCAGCATTTCTAAAACGCGTTCAAGAGTTGTCAGTGTCAAACTTGTTATGGAATATTACAATACGAGTATTCCATAACAATTCTGCACATATCTAAACGCGTTCAATTTCATTGGTGAAATCTGCCCTATTTATAATTATTTGGTGCTTGAACTATCGGATGCGATAACGTTTTGTAATAATTTACTAGTGCAGCAGGCGCGCAGTCCGGTTATTCCGTTTGTCCACCCTAAAACAGTCGCCCTAGGGTGGATACTCGGAAACACGTGTTCATCTGTCTCGGACATACGTTTCCGAGCATCCACCTTAGGCGCGGGACATACACAAGTGGCGAGGGGCGCGAGCGTTGCCGTTGCTTCATATTTCGCCTGCACCACGCCTCTTGTGTATGTTCCGCGCCACGTCATTCCTATACATTTTGTATGAAAAAACAAACGAGCGGCCCAACTCGCGCCGCACCGTCGCCACGCCCGCGCCACACCGTCACCACGCCCGAGCCACACCGTCGCCACACCCGCGCCCCTCCAAAGTGGATTTTTTGGGGTGGATAATCGGAATAACCCGGTTAATTAATTGATCCTACTTAATAGGCGCCCAATGTGTGACCGTTCACCGTTTTCTTAGAAAACCAAAGCTAAGCATTAACAAGTTAATATAAGGGCCCGTTCAGTCTTACCACAACTACACCACATCGCAGCGACAAAATGTGGGCAAGCAGTGGTTACGTGTGAATAGTGTCGCTGCAGTTTCTTGCAGTTGCGTTGTGGTAACCACAAAATTTCATGTCGTCCCGTCAACGCAACGTTATATTTGCGATGTCGGCTGCGTGTGCGTTACGATTGCTCCGACAATTTATTGGCGAAGTTTTTTTCTGTTTGGATAATTTGGCGAAGCCATCGTAATGCACACGCCGGCTGCTAGTGCGCAGTTTCGTTCGTGGTTGCGTTGTGGCTGCTACGTGATCTTGATGTGGTCGGTATCGCTCACACTGTTAATTTTGACAGCATAATTTGGTCCGCGTGTATAAACTATCCATTTTCATACATTAGCTCCCGACCACGTGTTGTCGCTGTGGTGTGGTACTGGTCCTGGTGTGGCTGTGTTAACTGTGATCCGACCCATAAGCTTGTAAAAAAAGGTAATAAAATGAAACAACAACAAAATTCTTAAAAGTTACATTATTTTTTAATAATTGAAAGCAGGTGTCGTATTTACTATGATTTCATTTAAAATCTGTTTTGTTACCCTTCATGATAGCGGTTGGGGTTTAACCATCTCGAATCTGGATTGTATGGCTTTGCCTTCCGCGGTGTGTAACGAAATTGCGGAAAGTTTTGTTCTGCAAAAATATAAAAGTAGGTATAGTGAGTAGTTTGTGGTCATATTTGATAACGAATGACTTAATAAACGTCAAGCTTACGAGCTTGACGTTTTATTAAGTCATTCGTTCTATTATATTAAGGATATTAATTGTTAAGCAAATTGGCTACTAACTGAAATTATCCGTGTGTTCAAGTTACAAAATGTTACTCTTTGACAGTTTTATGACATGGATATAACACAGCAAAATTACCTAGGGTGTCAATTTGCTTCACAATTAATTTCTCTGACTTTACATGCCCACGGATGGACCGTAGGCATGTAAAGTCAAGGGGCCAAGTTTATCAATTTTCAATCGTTGTAATGGCCTCTCTTGGGAATGTTCGGCGTGACCACACCGAAGGCGAAGCGCCCCGCCCTCGAATCATCGTTGTCCGACTAGCAAGACGCGTGACGCGTGATAATTTTCTGAATGCCGCGCGCGTCCGCCGCAACCTCACTACTGCTGACATCGAAGTGCCCGGAGCGCCAAACCGCATCTACCTCAACGAGCGCCTGACTAAAACTAACAGGCAATTATTCTACGAGACTCGCCAAGCTGCTAGTCGCCTGGAATGGAAGTACACCTGGACTAAAGATGGCCGCATACTTGCGCGTAAAGAGGAGGGAAAGTCAGTTGTGCATATCCGAACGGAAAAGGACATCTCGCGTTTTTTCCCCTCTCAGTAGGTTTGTTCGTGTATAAAGTAGCAATTGCTTTCAACGTTTTTTATGTTTTATGGTCGGATTACATGGTGCCACTTGAGAATGTTCAAATCAGTCCATTGTTTTGTTTACTATCTAGCTTATTCTTATTTCATTGTTGCATGTCGTTTTTAAATATATTCTTTCGGTTTTCACCAATTTTTGAGATAAATTGTACACTACATACATGTTCCTGTCAGTGTCATCCTATTGGCATATTTGGTTTTATAAGTTGCTATGTTTTACTTAGAGTCCACGCTGCTCACTGTGCCAGACCATATTTATATATTTTTTATATGCCGTTTACAATAATTCAAATACAATTATACACTTTATTTATTTACCGTAACAATCTTGTTTACACACATCTCTTATCAATCTGTGAGTTCTTTTATTTAGTATACTCTGTGATATTTTTATATGTCGTTAGTAAATTATCTATTCAATGATGTCTACTACATACCTTAAGGTTGGTTTTTGGAACGCGGGTTCTTTGGGCACGAATCACGACGAGTTTATAGCAGCATTACTGGATTTGGACGTCGATATTATGGCCATTAATGAGACTTGGCTGCGAACAGGTGAAGAAGGGCGCGCGCCTTCCGTACCTGGATATAGGCTACGTCATATACCGCGCCCATTATCTATCAAGAAGGGACGTGGCGGCGGTGTTGGTTTTTACATCAAGCACGGTATAAATGTTCGAAGCCACTCGTACTCTGCTAGCCCACTACTCACCACAGTCGAGCAGATGTGGGTCACAATTAGTGTTCGCGGAGTAAAGCTAGCAATAGGTACCGCCTACCGCCCGCCCTGGCAAGATGTTGATCTTTTCCTAGACGCTGTATCTGGTTCATTAAACTCCCTAACACATTGTGAGTACACGATATTAATGGGTGATTTTAATATAAACATGCTTAGTGATAAGGACTCAAGGACGGACAAGTTAGTCTCATTTTTGAACTGCCTAGGTCTTAAACAACTGGTCCAGTCACCCACGCACTTTACAGTGCATGGTAACTCTCTGATAGACATCATCTGTACAAATGTTAAACCACGCTCTGTATCAGTTGATGTAATACCGGATCTAGGTGCGCACGCGTTGATTTCCGGCGAATTTAGTTTTAAACGCCAGAAAATTCCATCGCGAACCATTACTTATCGACCACTAAAAGACATTAATAGGGAATTTTTTGATCAGGATCTCGAGTTACTTAACTGGAAAGCGTTAACCGAGCTGCAAAATGTAAATACAATGGTCAGTGAATTTAATTCGAACGTACTTACACTATTTGATATCCATGCACCTCTAAAAACTAGTATTATAAAGGAGTATTGTTACCCTTGGATTACTGAAAATGTTAAATTTATGATGCATTTGCGGAACAAAGCACATGCAGAATATTTAAAAAACAAAAAATCTGATTCAAAAAAGATTTATTATAAAGAATTTAAGTCACTTGTTTCTAGGTCTCTATTTTACGAAAAATCTGCGTACTATAAACACAAGATCAACAGTCAAATCAATGACTCCAGAGCGCTTTGGAAAAACCTAAAGTCTACCCTGCTCCCCTCTAAAAATAAAGAATTACCTCTGCACTTTAACGATCCCGACAAAATTTGTAACCATTTTCTGAATGTGCCGGGTGCGTATACGGTTAGTAATTCATTGCTTACATATTTTGAATCCGCGCGAAATAATAGTTCCATTTTTAGTTTGAGACCAACAACACGCAAGGAAATCGCGAACATAATAACTACCATTAAATCGAACGCTGAAGGTTGCGATGGCTTAACCATTAATATGATATTACTGACATTACCTGTGACTTTGGATGCCGTGACTGCTTTAGTAAATTCATCTGTCACATCCTCATCTTTCCCTGAGTTATGGAAAATTGGCAAAGTGCATCCATTGCCGAAGACTCTTAATGCAGTGGACATAAAGGATCTTAGGCCTATTAGTATACTACCGGTACTTTCTAAAGTTTTAGAGAAAGTAGTATGTGCGCAATTGGTTGAATTTTTAGAAACAAATAAAATCCTCCCAGATGTTCAATCAGGGTTTAGGAAGGGCCGTAGTACAGCCACGGCTTTGTTGGATGTGACAGACAATATCTTGTCGGCTCAAGATAGTGGGATGTGTACTCTTTTGGTGTTGCTTGATTTTTCACGCGCGTTTGACTGTATTAACGTTCCTCTATTATTGTCAAAGATGGCTTTTTATGGATTTGACGAGGACACAATAAAATGGTTTGATAGCTATCTTAGCGATCGTACGCAATTCGTTGAATTACGGCGGGCAGACGGCTCAACTGTTGTCTCTAGACATCGTTCAGTAGGAAGGGGGGTTCCACAGGGCTCGATTCTTGGGCCAGTATTATTTATTTTGTATTGTGCCGACATAATTAGAAATATAAATAAATGCAAATACCATATTTATGCCGATGATACACAAGTATACATATCATTTAAGCCGGAAGACTATGAAACAGCACTAAAAGATCTTAATACAGATCTTGAAAACATAGTGCAATGGTCCAATGCCAACACGCTTGCTTTGAATCCTACAAAGACTAAGTTTATGCTTTTTGGAACCGAAAACCAGTTAGGTAAAATTAAACCCTGTGCCGGCTGTGTGACAGTTATGGGAAAGCCTATCGAACGGGTCTACGAAGCACGTAATTTAGGTCTTATCATGGACACGGAACTTCGTTTTCACAAACACGTATCTGAGTCTATCCGTAATTGCTATTATAGACTTAAGATTTTATACAAAGCCCGTCCTTATCTTAGTGAAGAATTGCGAGTCTTGCTTGTGGAGTCTTTGGTTTTATCAAAGTTGAATTATGCGGACACGGTGTATGGCCAACGACTACTATCAAAAACTAAAAGAATGATCCAAAGACTTCAAAACGCCTGTGCACGCTTCTGTTTTAAAGTTCCCTTTAGGGAACATGTTACACCTTTCTTCAATGAGCACAACATTTTAAAAATGAAAGCTAGGCGTAAACTCCACTTGGCGACCCTACTCTTTGGCGTTATTAAGTCTCATTCCCCTTCTTATTTATATGACAGACTTTCATGGACAAGAAGACACAGAATCGGTGAGGGAAGAAAATGTTCTCAACAGCTATCTATCCCACGGCACAAGTCGGCGGCTTTTAGAGGCAGTTTTCGCTACGCAGCTACCAAATGCTGGAACAATATCCCTCCTCCTATAAAATATAGCAAAAGTTGCTCGACTTTCAAATTTAAATTAAAAGAATTTTTATTAAGCCATCAAAAGGATGTTGAGAATGTTCGAGCAGACATATCTGCCATATAAAATTTGTGTTATGTATAAATATTTATCAATTTTGTTAATTTTACCCATTTATTTGAGTTTTTTATTTGTCAGTTATTATTGTTATATAGGTATTTTCAATTATAATAAAACCGCATCAACCTCCGTTTTGTAGTTTAGAAGAACAACGCAGTTACCCGTTTTTAAATTGAAGGTACTTTCTATTTAAAGATAAAAGATTTATTATTTTATGTAGGATCTACACAGATATTTGGTATTTAGTTTAGTTTCTTTGTTCGTTTCTTTTATTTAATCACAACACAACACACACACACATGTATGTCACAAAATTTTATTTGATTTTAAATGTTTTATTAAGTTTTATTTTATTTTATTTTGTATAAGTACTATCTTTAAATTATTTATTATAACGGACAGACACTTGTCTATGTTTATAATTCTAGCGTATGGCACTAGTGGGTTGCAGCTGAAAATCAGCGTCAGGTGGTTCACTTTGTGTTGCCATCTGACATTATGCTGAGCTGAGGCCCTTTTGGCATTATAATAATTTGTTTTCTGTTTTTATAGTTTTAAGGTGTATTTAATTTTTAATTTTTTATAATGCCAATAAACGCATTTTTCTTTCTTTCTTTCTTTCTTTCTTTCTTTCTCTCGATTGTATATTAGTAGACTTAGCGTGCGGCCTGAGTGAAAAAGCGTTCAGCGGAGCGTTCAGCGTTGCGTGCAAGCAGGAAGAGCGTTCGCCTATCAGCCTTAGTGCACGCTTAGCGTTCGTGTGAGCCGGTCACATTTTTCATCATGGCGTCGGGGTCGTACGATATTATTGATATGTATTTAGAAGAAAATGTGTGGTTAAAATATTTTTATAACTCGAAGGTCCAGATAAGTTTTCTACGTTGTATGAAACTTTAAGATTAAATGAAGATAAATTCTATGAGTAATTATTATTAAATTTTTATATATGAGAGGAGATTTTGACCATAATTCTGGTTTAAGTTGAATTTCTATAATACATAATATCTTCGAACGAAAAGGCGCACACGCTTCCGTCATCGCTGCAAACACAGGTTTGAACTTGCACGTGACGCCACGCTCTACGCCCCGCTCACCGCAAACAAGCACGCTCCCTCCGCCGCACAGTTGCAGTGGATCGCCCCCATAGAAGAGGTTGGGCGTAGGCTAACCTCTTCTATGGGGACGATCCACTGTACGCAGCGCTGCTCGCGCGCCACTCTGGACACTCGTGACTTTGCATGTGTTTAACACGAACGCCGTACGCTCCGCCCCGCCGCCGGACGCTCGAGTCGAGCGTGCACTCAGGCCGAACACTTAGCCCACGTTCGCACGGAAAAATAATCAAAAATAAAAATATCGCGGCGGGATTTTATCGCGCACTGGATTTTCAACTCTCGGTGTTGAGTCGAGCGTTGAGAATCCAACTCGTTAGGACGCACTCTCGTCCCAGCGCGTTGAAAACACACACTGTTGGATTTTCAACTCTCGCCGATAAGAAGAGCGTTGAAAATCCAGTGCACGAAAAAAAATCGCCGTGATATTTTTACGTCCGTGCGAACGTGGGCTTAGACTCTAGATGATTAAGTACCCAGTCACCGCCACTTATCAACATCTGCAATAATATCAAGGAATTGCTGATTCGTTGCCAATCCAAAAAATGCCATCACGAAAAAATGTTAACTTGTTTAATTTTCATGTGGTTGTAATTATTATTATACCGTTACATATACTTCAAACTGAAATGACAATTATGAGAAAAATTCGGACAAAAAAGTGATCCTATAAGGCTGGTTTCACAGCTGTCCGGGAGACAAGTACGGGCCGCGCGTACGGGCTCCTGGAACGGAGACACGCGCTAGAACATTGTTTCACAGCGACGCGGATTGGTCTGTACGGGACCCGCTCCGGGTGGAGCCATTTTTTTTTTTACGTCATAATAGTTAATACGTTTTTTAATAACCACCAGTAGCTTTTATGTAGCTTACATGTTCGGGTCGGTATGTTTTCGAACGGCATAATCGGACGTATATAATGTGTGGCTGTGCCGAATAATGCCGAATAATGCTGACATGGACAAGTGTACAACACGCTTAAAGCCTGATTTACACGATGCGATTAAATTACTTATGTCATACCGTAAGTTGAAGCAACCACCAAAAGTTCCATCACCGTCTAAGGCTGCTCGCCTACGGCGACTTTTTGTAGCGACGCAGTCGCGCGTTTTGTAAACGCGCTTTTGAATCGCTACTTTCGCGCGTTAATCGCGTTTGTAACGTGCGACAGAAACGATGCAAACGCGCGGGTGTATCGATGCAAATGCTCGACCGTTTCTGACGACATCGGGGGAACGAAGGGTGGAGAACGGAGGGAGGGGTGGCGACAGCATCGCGATAGTAGCGATACAGAATCCAGGCGAAGCGACAGCATCGCGGCTGTATCGATACATATGCGCGACAGCATCGCTACTGCATCGCTACAAAAAGTCGCCGTGGGAGAGGCCTCCTAAACAGTGTTTTCATAATAGAAGTCATTTGTAGCTTCAAATTTGTTGTATGCCACAGGCAAAGAGCTTGCCTCATGTAAATAGGGCTTAAGGCAGCGTTTTGGGTCATATTCATCATCACCACAGTTTCAGCCAGAAAACGTAGGCCTGCACTGCTAGACATTGGCCTCTTCCAAGCGTCGCCACATCGACTGGTTCTGGGCTTCTTGCAACCAGCGGATACCTGCGGCTTTCACAAGGTCATCAGTCCACGTGTGGAGTGGATGTGGTAGGCCTTCCAACGCTACGCCTTCTGGTACGCGGTCGCCACTCCAGAACCTTTCGGCCTTATCGGCCATCTATTCTGCGTGCAATGTGCCCTGCCTACACGAGTCAAATTGCTAGCAATAAATACAACTATCTATAGACAGTGTTTTTTTTAACTTACGCTGATCAAACCGGGGATAGGAATTTTGGTCGGGCCACTGCCACTGCACCTGATAAGGATGGCTGTAGGGACTGTTTGTAGTTCCGCTTCCAGGACTCACGGTGACCCTGTTCGCGTAAGAACGCACAACATTTTTAAATTTCGCTAACCGCACTCTCGTCCTAAGGATTGAACTCATTTGAATAAGTTGTGAAAAGCAGTGGACCATACTGGTTTTTTTTCGTATTTATTTCTTTTTTTCTCACATCTTGCGGTACTAAATTCACAAACAATAGAAAAAGAGTTTTTTTCAAAATGACGGTTTCCATCAAAAATGACACGATCGTTTTCTCTTTTTCAAAGATAACAAAATACAAAGAGTTTTGCAAACGTAATGGTTTTTATTTTAAGATGCGCTTAGACAGCAAATAGATTGTGTAGAAATTTATGGATATTTTAAACTACAAGTCAATTCATGAATTAAATCAATTGTATGGATTACCATTCATAACATGACATTACATCTGTATTCCCGAAAGGTTAGGCATAGGTGTAGGTACACCCACCCCAACGCCAGTTATGCTTGAGTTCTATATTGTAAGTAGGTAATAGGGCGAGCCAGTTGCCATCAACCGGGCACAAATCCAGGTTCCAGGCTGCTATTGAGAAATTCCTGATGGAAAAACTTCAATTTTTCTTTCTTTTGTTTTGTTTGTATGTTTTACACAGTCTTAGGCGCGGGACATACACAAGTGGCGAGGGGCACGGTCGAGGTGCGGGCGTGGCGACGGTGAGACGACGGTGTGGCGAGGGCGATACGCTGCCCGTTTTATATTTCATACAAAATGTATAGAAACGACGTGGCGCGGAACATACACACAACGCTCGCAACGCCCGCCATTCGTGTATGTCCCGCGGATTACGTATAGAACGTAGGTAATTACAAATTTTTGAGTACCATTACATAAAATGTATACATGAAATGTTCAGCGTCATAGAAACGACATCATTCAGGAAGGCAGATGACGCGTACTAATTTCATCAGCTCTTTCAATATTTTCACACCAAACCCGTTAAAAGTATCGGTGTCATGTTAGCATCCAATTTCAAATATTCGATACATGTGGCCATCAGAATTGATGCGGACGTATCAGGAGTAGCAGGTGGCCGGGCGCGTGCAATTCACACGGGAGTGTATTGCGTCCAAAAGGATTGGATTGGTTGAAAAAAAACCGTCACCGTCCCACAACGTGCGGCGTGGGAAATAACGTTCTATGCTTACCCATACTTCTGCCAATTACTGTTATGAAAACTGTAAGCTTGCTAAGATAAATGCGCTGGAGAAAATTGTGTGAAAATGTTTGGTAGTACTTGCACAAATGTTTTGTTATTGAGGCTGTTTGATCATGATATTGTGATACCTACTTTGGACTCCCGCGACGCGAGTCTGGTGGAACATATTGTATGAAAACTTCAAGGATATTGTTCTGCGGGTGTCGCGTCGCGCCATCGCGTCACGTTATCGCGTCGCGCCATCGCGTCGCGCCTGGCTGTGGGACCCTTAACACGTTGACCATGAGCTGGCCTAGCATAGTACGGAGTTTCAATAGAATACGAAGCCAGCTTATATTGGTTTTTCACCACTGACGTGTAGCCTGCGCTACATCTCACATATAAATTGGATCAAAATATTTCATGTCTGTTCTAGTTGCTGAACTTTTAACGAGGCCGCAGTATGTTAGGCGGGATTGTTCTCGTCCATTGTGAATACATAGTACCTACTATTTTTGTGGATTTAATTGAATACTCTAGTTATATCAACAACAGCGCAACGTCAACTTCAAGGTATTCGTGGTGCGTGTACCGTACTGCCGGTCGATTCTGTAAACATGTCACCGTGAAAACTTAGGTGAAGTGAGCGTGGAGTGAGCTGTCATTCCACAGGGATTGACACTATTGACAGCTCACTCCACGCTCACTTCACCTAAGTTTTGTTACAGAATAGCACTGCTGTTATCTCTCTCTCGTCATGCAAGAAGACTTTTGAGCGCAAGACGTGGTGTTGTTGCTTCCGCGGCCAAGTACAACAGGACAGTGTAAAGTCAAGCTAGTGCAAAGCAAAGTGCTACTAACATAGTCTCAAGCTTTCTTTATTAACACAAGTTTTCTTACTAAAATACCTATATTTAAGTTTAGGTTAAGGTATTTATCTATGGGCCTGTGTCGCCTGACTTTAATAAATGGTTTATTTTTAACTCCTTTATTTCACTATTTACATATAAATTATATTTTTAAATATTAGATGAAAAAAAATATAAAAAAATTTAAAAATACTTTATTATTTCCTTTATTTTATATACAAACACATAATGTACATTTTTTTAATTTTATAAAAGACATTTGAAATAAAAGAAAAATAATTGTAACCCACCGGTATCGGAAAACAGGGTCCAAGCTACCGGTGGTCAAGGCTCCTGAGAGAGGAACCTCCGCCGTGTCCAGAAGTACCGCTTTCTGGATCAAGCCCTTGATCTGCTGATAACGAGAGCCTCCACAGGTGTTGGTCGGGGCTCTTGGCTATTATGCCGTTGGCTGTCACTACTATCGGCACAATGACTGCGGTATCCACATCCCACATGCCTCGCGAGCCAGGTCAAGATAATTAATCTGCTTATCTTATTCAGCTTTCACGAGGTTCTCGTCATGCGGGACCGCATGTGTTTTCTAGGGAATTAATCATTTCATAATCCACTCATTAACACACATCCACTCATTTACACTCTACTCACTGGAGGCCATCACGATACAACTAAATGAGATTGTTCTCCGACATTTGCCACTTTCTTTTATTTTAATAGTACCTGGGCGACCGAGCTGTGCTCTAGTAAAAATAGAGAATGCTCACTTAACCCTTAAAGTCGCATGATGATTTTTGTTAATGAAAACAAGTAAAATTAATTTTAATGGTTTATTAGGCATATAAAAAAGTTACAAAAAAGACTAAAAAAAATCTAGACCTGCTGTTTTTTGGAAAAACCTATGTATAGTATACTATACGGTGCCACTTTTGCTCGAAACAATAAGAAATCAGCAATGTATAGCATACTATACGTTGCGCTATTTTAGTGCTTCGTGTGGTAAGCCAAAAAACAGTTTCTACCTTTGCCATAACATAAATGTATTTTGCATTTAGTGCACATTGTACTTGCTTGACCTCCTTTACAATATTTACATCTCTGATACCCGGTTACCTGAGGCCAATGATCGTATTTATCATACCTCACATCATCAAAAGGCCTCTCGGCCAATGGTTTCTTTATCTTTTGCCTCTCAGGTACAGATTCAACTTCCTTTACAGGCACGGTTCTATCACGCTTCAGAAGTCCAGCGTAGATTTCGTATCGAAAGTCTTTCAAACGATCTTGCTTCCTCTTCTTATTTATTTGTCTGTCATGTCTACGACGTAACAGCCAAGCATTATTTACACATATGTCCAAAAGCTGGGAAAAAATATTCATGTACCATCTGTGAGATTTTATACCTGTGCGGTATAATGCTATTAGCATATCCGCCAAATCTACACCTCCCATGTGGCGATTATAATGCTTCACAATTTGTGGACATTGTATATCGACGCGACTTTTTGACTCTTTGCTGAAACGTTTGATATTCTCAAGGGGAAAAGCGTCAACATAAGAGCTTACTAACTGCTCACATGCTTATTATCAAACCACTTGACCACACTCAGTTTGTTTTCATTGCAAACCACCTGAGTAAAAGCTCCTCTTCCTTTCTTCTGTAGCGATTTATCGTCAATCATTTGGCTCTCTGCATCCTTCAATCTATTTTTCCTAACAGTCCCTAAACTAAATATACCATAGTTTTCTCGTAATATAAATATTAGCTCTAAAGACGTAAAATAGTTGTCAAAGTAAACGACACTACATGCTTGATTTCTTATAGTTTTGCATAACGCTAAAACTATTTTTCCTCCAACACCCAAGGATTCTTCTTCATCGGTAAATTCCACACCTCTAAACGTATCATCGCCAGCGTAGAGTATAAAATCGTAGATGATTCCAGAAACACCAGCTCGAACCAAATTTTTAAAGCCCCACTTACTTGGCTTGTTTGGGTTATATTGACGACGACTGCCTGCTTTTTTACCCTTATATGGTATAACCATCTCATCTATACTGAAAGTATTTTCTTCTTCGAGGGATAAACATTGCAACCGAATACATTCAATTAGAGGTCGCAGTTTATAATACCTGTCAGAAACATCAGCTTGGGTGTTGTCAGTAAAATGTAAATATCTTCTTAGTTGCTGAAAACGCTTCAAGGACATGACATCTGCAATTTTCGGATATCTAAACGACGATTTCCAATAGTCTTTGTAAGAAGGTAAAACTACTATACCCATAAGAATGTTGATGGCCAAAAAATCTAATATTTCCTCTTCTGTAACTTTGATTGATTTGCCATTTTCTTGAACGCTGTACAAATTGGTATTCGTCATTATATCACTCATCATTACTCTGGGAAAAAATCGATAAAAATAGTCTAAGGGTGACCAATCAGTAGGTACTGCATCTTCAAAAGTAGGATTAGATATGTCAGCCCTGTGTTGAAATGACACTTTCTTCCAACGAAAACGTAAGTTTAGTTTTTTGATACAGCGTCTTTTGACTCTGTTAGTGGCAATAGAAGGCCCAGTACGCTTTCTTTGTCCTCGTGTCCTCAAAGGTGTGTTAGTTGCCATGGCAGGAGATGGTTGAACAGACGTCACAGAGCCAATTGAAGGAATTGCATCATAGTTGCATTGCGTAGGGCTCGGAAATACAGCATTCAGAATTGGTGTGAGGGGAACTTGAGCATTTTCTTGTTCAACATCAGAAAGGGCTTCTGCGTTTGATTCTACATCGCACTCTGAAGGGTTGGCTGGCGAAACTGGGCAGCCTAGAATGTCGAGCCTTTCAAATGACGATTCTAGTGACGGTGCTGGTGAACTCTCAGCTGTTCTCGCTTCATCACCACTGCTCGATTCATCACTAGCATCAGAATTAGCATTTAGTGCAGGAACCAAAGCTAATATTCGTCTAGCTCTTCCGTTCATTGTGGTCTAAAACAATATAAAGCAAACATGCAAGTCAACCACCACCCAAATAAAAGCCAAGACGTTATTTATGCACTCTATAGAACTCGTTTCATATCAAATTATCAAAAAATTGTTAGTTTCATCACATAGTAGCAATTGTGGCGTTGTATAGTATACTATACAAATAAAAATAGTGGTAAATGTAAGCAACTGTAGCATTGTATAGTATACTATACATGTATATAAACTAGTCAAAATAATACAAACACCACATTTTCCAAGTTATTCATCTAGCAAAATTAGTAGAATAACTATTCACCTTTACATTTTATGCATTGGAAATCTGTAATTAGTAATAAAAACACTAAAATTACCAAAACTCACCTTGATAATAATTTCTGGCTGCGACTCGTTCGTTATTTTTCACAACTGATTTGAATTTACCACAGTTTAAAAAAGTTTTGTCATATTGACTTAGAAAAAAACGTTCAGAAATGTTATTTATGATGAAATATTACAGATAAAATAAAATAAAATTGGACAATATTTTTTTTAAGTTAGACGTATAGTATTCTATACAAAGTCACTTTAAGGGTTAATAGTACAGGATAGTTCATACAAATTCCATGCTGCCATGTATTCAAATTCTTGAGACATCTTGTTCTAAAGTTTGCTCGGGTGAAAATACGGACAAAACTAATTTTCCCAGATATGAGACCTAGCTAGATCAATTTTTCGCCCCCGTAAATAGTGCAACTTTCATCGAAATCGTTATAGCCGAACGTGATTACAAATATATATATATATATCATGTATAGGTATCAGTTTTCGCGTCGATGACCCTGCCACCCTGTATATATACGAATATTGCTCGTTTAATCGAATAGGATAGGATAGGATTATTTTATTATATCTCTTTGATCGAATGATCGAACAGAGTTAATTTCAAAGTGTCGCCTGCAACAGGGGAAGAACGCTGATGTCTGAAATACAGATATTTTATATCTAGTTTAGACATAAATGTTCAATATCTGATTAAGCTTCGTGCAGACCAGCGCGACGCGACACCGGTTATTGTTATACCGTCAAGTTTTCTTAGAAATTGTATTGTTCGAGTCGCGTCGCGACGTCGCGTCGCGCTGATCTGCACGAAGCTTTATAGAAAAAAGTATATACTAAAAGCGGTATACGGTATAGGTACTGAAAGCGGTTACGGTTAAAGGTTTAAGAGACCTCAAAGATATACCGGTACCGGTATTAAATAAGGTTTTTGCTATACCGATACCTTTTTAAATAAAGGTTGGGCTAACCGTTATTTAACCTTTACACGATTTCGGTACCGAAAAACATGTGAGACAGCGCGGCGCGGATTCGCGGGGGGTTCGAAGACGTTAGAACTTGTGTATTTATGAAGGTTTAGGTACTGCTACCGATACATTTATAAAGGTTAAGGTCTGCTACCGATATATTTATAAAGGTACCGATACTTCTACCGAAATATACCGGTATGCATTTCCAACCTCAAAATTCCGCTACTGAGAAAAAGAACGGTATCGAAATATTGTGGTAACCCTTATTTAACGGTATGATGTCATACCGAAATTTAGAGGTAACGTAATTTTTGGGTAATTCAGTCCCTGATTTAAATTATTCTCCTTCTTATTCTTAATCATTACCACTGACAGCCCGATTCAAAAAATCTCCGCGCTCCTTTGCCAGAGTCATTCAAATTCGACGGTGACCCATCCAATCTCGATGTACCAGTATAACACTGTAATAATTATAGTGCACTTGCAAGTACTATACAAGGCCTTAATGTTAAGTTTAAGTTTCTCAATGTTTAATAGGAAGTGTTTTACACCGTGTCAATCAATCTGCCTAGCCTTTTCCCAACTATATTGGGGTCGGCTTCCAGTCGAACCGGATGCAGCTGAATACCAATATTTTACAGGGAACGACTGCCTATTTGACCTCCATAACCCAGTAACTGGGTAGTACGATACCCCTTGGTAAGACTGGTTGTCAGACTTTCGGGCTTCTGACGACCTGTAACGACTGTCAAAGATCCACGAATGACAGCCGGGACCAACGGCTTAACGTGCTTTCCGAGGCACGAAGGAGTCTCGGTATGTAAAGAAGGTTACCCATCCACAGACCAACCCCGGCAAGCGTAGCTTAACCTGATGGATCGACCCGTGTGGCAGTTATTACTTAGCCACGAGCTCTTTCGTGTTTTACACAGTATGTTATTCAAAAATTGTTAAATGCTAGGACATGTTCCAAATATTCCAGTGTAGTATTTGTAATATTTGTTAGTTTAGCGAGGAGCGATAGTCACACAACAGCCGGTCCGTTTGTATACAAAACCGCGACCGGTTCGGTTTCAACCTCTATTTAAAGGATAGAAGCAAATCGAATTTGATGGTGGTTTTAAAAGTGGGAATCGATCCTGTATACATATGTTGGTAAGCTCGTAAGCTCTAAAGCTTTATGTGAATCGATGTTGTTTCGCTGTCGAGTAACATGGGAACTGTAGAAACGTTTTTGTGCTTTTTGAGAGATAATAATACCAGCCCGACCCTGCCTTACTACAGGGCAAAGGCATCTTCTTATATAGAGAAGGCAAGAGCTTCGAAGAGCAGAGGATCACTACGCGTGCTCAAGGTGGATTGGCGACTTTTTGAGTGAGCCTAAGTTTTATCAAAAATAAAACTTCTCTCAAAACTTTTAAACTTTTTATTCCAGTTTTCTTCTCTGCTGAAAAGTTATGATTGCGATGGAGGTTTAACTAAACATGATAACAAATTTTGATGATGAGTTCATCACCAGCAGTGCTATTCTGTAACCATCTCACCGTGGAAACTTAGGTGTAGTGACCGTGGAGTGAGCTGTCATTCCACAGGGATTGACACTATTGACAGCTCACTTCACCCAAGTTTTCACGGTGAGATGTTTACAAAATAGCATGGCAGTACTCTCTCTTTAGCTTGCACCTACACTGTTCAGTTGTCGCCACGGTTTTTCGTGTCCTTCTTCCTGTGTGTGCAATTGTTTTTTAAACGAGTTTTGAATAATACAGCTATGAGTTTTGTTTTAAATTCGATTTAAGTAACAAAAAGAATGAAATACAGTAATTCTAAATTACCCTTCTATGTAGTACAAAAATATTCTTCGTGGAGGTCTGAAATAATTGAAACTCAAAATAAATTGTATATTAAGTTTATTTTAAGACTAGACAAAACTTATCTTTGGAATGTTCAAAACATTTCTAAAAATAGATAATATACCTACTTTTTAATAAATATTTACAAGCATAAACAATCGATAAGTTTTAACTTATTACATGCTTATTTATAATAACTAGTGGTCGCCCAGAGGTCGAAATTTGACCTTAATTCATTTAAATGTCATGATTCTAAGGTAGCCATCTTGTGTCAAACGCAAGGTAGTGTGTGTAATTTTTTTTAAATTAATTTAAAAAAAATCTAATGTAAATTATATAAAAATATTAGCTTTCTGCATATACTACTCCTTCTCCATATAAACTTTAACTGTGCCAAATTTCATACACCTCCGTCCGCGTAATTTTCGTAAAAAGGGGTACAAAGTTTTTGCTTCACGTATTAATATAATAATAATAATGAGCTTAGATCTGCCAAAGCGAACCATCCCACATTAAAATTTCTCCATTTTTCCGAATAATAATTGTTACCATTTTGGATAAATTACGCTAATTATTTTAAAATTTAGTCATATCACAAGTTTTGGATGCATATTGGACTGATTTTTATTGATAGTAATAATCATTATTTTGGATATAATTAATATGATGATAATAATTATCCAAATATGGAATAGTGGATTTGTTTGAAGCTACTAAAGTAATGGCTAATTTTGGCAGAACAAAGTTTTTATGCATTATGCATTTAGTTATTACACTAGATATACATTTCATATAAATTGACGCAGCTCTTTATTTTCTCCTTAGATTTGTTACTATTTCCTTCGGATTGTAGCCACAATACCCAATTTTTATTACTTACAATTAATTTTAGTAACAAATATTGTGAGATATATTATTCAAGTATAATTGATTGAACATGTATAAAATATAAATGATTGGAACATTTATGAAATATTTACAATCCAATAAAGTAGTATTCCAAAATATATCATGTGAACACTTTGCAAATATTTTATTGTGAAATATATATAAAAATATTAGCTGGACTTTTTTATTTTACAAATCATTTCCGAGTAACGGTATTATACACTTTGCATTTGCTCTACATATTCATAAAGATAATCTGCACACACTGCATTTAAAATTATATTGTGCACTTAAACGAATATCATATACAGGCCGTGTCCTAATATAAGCGATCGTCGCGTTCAATTTGTTCGGCGAACACGAACGCATGGTCGCGCCAACAGAAAGCGCGTTCGGATTTTTGCGAAGATCATGTATTGGCGCGACGATCGCTTTCTATTAGGACCAGGCCTCTGAAGTATTTTTTACATAATTTTTTATCTAAGTTCTGTCAAGTAGCCTGCAATCTGAGTAAACTGATGACCATGGATGTGATCACCAGCGATGAAGTTGACACAATGTGGTGACCTGAAACAAATAATTGCCAAATAAATAACATTTATAAAATAGGGACTGGTTCTTAAAAATAACATTTAATAAGTACCTACAGCGTTTTGGTTCGGTCATTGAAATGGCTTATTGGTTGAAAGAAATACTCGTCCAAAACGGGCGAATGCACACTTTTAAATAATATAATTTTTCCTAGAGGCGATTTGCACCAAGTAAATTTATTTGTGGGTGAACCTACAACTCCAGAAATACGTATTAGGCAATTGGCACATTTTGAAAGTATACTAACTTTACGTGCGAATTAACCAGTAAATCATTGTAATTGTCCACGAGCGGTTCAATGTAGGTACGTCAGGTGCACCTTGGACAATGTTCAGTCATACCCTGCTTCCACCCAGCTGCTTGACAATTTTATATATGGTTTCACCGGAGTGAGATAACAACATGGACTTGACTGTATTATAAAAAAATTATATAAAGAGAGAAAATACAGGCTTTAGTCCTGCTGTAAGCATGTTGTAGGCCATGCTGCCATGATAGTAGGTACTTACTAATTCCATGCTGCCATATCATTATTCAAAGGTAGCCATATTGTTCCAAACTTTGGGCGACCGAGCTCGGGTGAAAATACGGAGAATACGAATTTTTCCAAGAATAAAATCTAGATAGATCGATTTTTCGCTCCTGTAAACCCCTATATTGTAACTTTCATCGAAATTGTTAGAGCCGTTTTCGAGAACGTGATTACAAATATATATACAAATATTGTTCATTTAATAGTATAGTTTTACCTGAATCAGGGGCCACTTGTTCTAAATAAGGTGTATCAGTTGTCGGTGAAGGGGGATCTGTAAACAAACAGAAATAAAAAAATTATACCTAAATACACATAATTCACACCTTTTTTCCATGGGGTTAGGGAGAAACTATCTAACGTCACCTGGTACGATATTTACATACAAGGTTATTTTGACGCGTGGTCAAAATCGGAACTGACGCCGCCATCTTATTTTGTCAATACACAACGACAGTAAAAATTCCACAAATGTATAGAGTCCGGTCCACCACTGAAGGTGATTAAAAAAAAAAAAACGCAATTTGATGCATATACACTAGCGCCGCGTCAAAATAACTTCAGTGGTGGCGCGGACTCCATCAACAACGCTCCCCTAGCAATGTCATTCAGGCACCAAAAGATCCATGTAACATTCAACTCGTTTTCATACTTTTACAGTCCGGCTGTCGAAAGAATGCGTTGCTGACACCTGTCACTTGGACAATTTCTAGTAGTAATATGGATCAAATTCGCAAAATGCATGTTCGGTACTATGAAACTGACAGGTGTCAAGAACGCATTCACTCGACGACCGAACTGTAGCCTTATACGCGCACCGGTTTCTAGTAAGTACTACGCATCTGACCTTTCTAAACGATATCACCAAATTGCTAATTCTATTATAATATAATCTTTCTCACAATAATCTCTGGATGAAAAAAGTCTTTGTGATTACCTATAGAAGCGAAGTATAGGACTTTCTGTTGCCAAGTTGTAAGGATATAAATGTAATCTTTTTTATATGGATGAACGTATAGATTTCTTAGAATAAGCCTGTACAAAATATTCAGGGAACTCAGTGAATAATAAGTCTCAGATGAGAGTAGGTATAATAATATTGGCAATATTATTATAAGTAGAATTTTACTTCATAATAATAGACTTGTTATCTAAATGATGATTGATTAGGCTTCGCTTTTCATGATCGAAAGCTTATATTTTCGGCTATATTTCGGCTATTCTTGGAATATGGTTTCTTGGAATAACTAGCTAATAAACCGCAGGATTTCTTTACTAGTACAATTTACTAATAAAAATAAATTCTAAGAGTCTGTATCGCTCTCCCTATTTCTGGCGAAAACGGTGAAACGAATTCTTCGTTCACCAACTGTTTCATGGGAGTTAGTATATAACTGGTGTACTAAACATATACCTATCTAAGCCACACTTTTTTATACACTTTAAGCGGAGGCTTAAGTAGTTCTGTTTTTCACCCTTCGGGTACGGAACCTTATTACTTAAGCCTCCGCTGTCCGTCCGTCCGTCTGTCTGTCAGCGGGCTGTATCGCATGAACCGCAATAGGTAGACAGTTGAAATTTTCACAGATTGTGTAGGTATTTCTATTGCTGCTATTACAATAAATAATAAAAATAAAATAAAGTTAAAAATTAAAGGACCCCTTTAATCCCATACAAGAAAGGTGATTTTTAAACAGAAGTTAAAAAAAAAAAATGTAATTTTAAATTATTGTACATAATAAGCCTGTGATATTTGAAGGGTTAGGCTGAGTTGTATCGCACACCCACGCTTCGTTAGTTATATTATTTAAGGCGACAATATCCGACTTTTAAAGAGTTCATACTGAAGAAAGAAAGAAAAAGTATCTATTGAGACTCGTACAGGAAATCACAAATGAAAAAAATAACAAAACAATAAAAAACAAAGTAAAATATAGATCACGTCTAAAAGAATAGTGTTAATAATATGAAAAAAAAAAATGTTAATATTAGAACATTTTCTTAATAACTTAATCTGTGAATATTTGAGATTCTGTTTATATTACATTGTAATTAATTTGTAAAGTTATGTCTAACGCGGATACTGATAACTGTGAATCAAGCAAAAACGATCAAGCGTATTTTTCTGAAACCTAACCTAACCCATTTTAAAGATTATTTATCCTTTAGTATAGGTACGTGTTTTATTAAAATACCATTTGATTTATGTATAATAAATTAATAATGCGTCTAATTTGGGACAGCGCTCCTTGACGGGCTAGTCCCATTAATTGCTGGACGTACGACGCGTGAGCTCAGCACTTAACACGCATGTGGTAAACCACTCAAGGCTCCTGGCATATATCGGCGTCTTAAGTCCCAAAAACGAAGCCGCATGTGTGACTGCTAACATTCGCATTGACATGTCACATCATGGGGACTGCATGATTATGCAGTCCCCATGATGTGACATGTCATGATGTAAAAATTGAATAAAAACGTACCTCTATAAAAGATATCCCTCTTTCTGCTATAATAGTTGGCGAGCGGGACCTGCATGTCGCAGAGAATCTCAACAGTCGGAGGCAACGCGTCTATCTTCACGACTGAACTCGTTAGGGCTGTGTAGCGGCCCTCGATGACTTTGATCGACGACTTCGCGTTCAGCGGCCTGTGGACAGATTTCATTGTTTGGTTTAGTACGTGAGACGTTTTGTGCGTCCTCAGTGCCTACCTACTCCTTTTCGTACCAACATTGATTGGGTGCTCAGCCTTCGAAAGGATCAGACGCCCGTCAATTGGCTAGCATGTAATTAGTTGTCTTTTAATCATTTGATTCTATATGGATTACATTGGATAATAATCTATTAGAAATGTTGTTAACTGGTCTTGTTGCATATTTTGTCATCCGTAAGAATGGTGTAGTGGTCAGTATGTAGCTTGGTAAGTCTCTTAGCTAATCAAAACCTGCACTGATGTCTAACGATAATATGTTCAACAAGGTACGGGCCAAAGATTACATACACTACCCAAGCAAGAATTATTCTTCAACTTCGAGATTAGCATTTCAACAAGAAAATAAAACCTCATACCGTACGCAGACAAGGCACACGAAGATTAAAGGCTACTTCCCTATAAGTTCCCTACTTCCATTCATACAACTCCATAGTACCAGGATTACAGAAGAGGTAATACCAGTACGACAAACTAAATCCACCCGGGTGGGTATGTGATCGCGAGCACGATGTCGGGGTTGTTAGCCAACTTTCGCGGAGCATCCAAATTATTCAGTCTAAAATTCTAAGGCAGGGAATATACGTAGGGAGGTTTTGCATGTGGACGTTTGATGAATTTTAATTATTGGATTTGTCTGCTTATAAATGTAGATTCATTCAATATTAATACAGAAGTCGTCGACTATTTAAAAAAAGGCAACTAAATAAAAATAATATTAAGTTCTTTCACAAGAGATGTTACGAATCGATACGTGTATTACCGAAATCGATTTTATCGTTAACCCTTACTTAGAATTAGGGGACTACTTTAAAGTTAATAAATTCAAAACAAAAGTCATGGTACTTTTTATATTCATTCATTATCATTCTGCTGCACTTATTGCGATAAGTGCAGGAGAATTCATAATCATCACGGTTTTCGGCCATGCTGCACCCCTTTTCAAAGCATGTCATGTTTCAGACAATCCAACCATGTTACTTTGTCGATGTATAGTAACTACAAGTCACAGAAGATATCTACGAAGTCTGCAAACTCAGGACTAAATTCAAACAAGCACATCCTACTATCTATTAAATTGAATTTTCGTCAAGCAGACAATACTCAAACAAGCCGTGTTCTGTAGCAATATCCCGCCTTATGTTTCAAGAGCGAGGAACGTTCAAGTGATCGTATCCGGTATTATTCACGAACCAATCGGACGTTCGGAAGTTTCAACCATTGTGCCCCATTCCAAGCAATTCATTGGAATTTATTTTCTACTATATCATATTGGAAATCATTTTGTATTTAGTCTTTTTTTATTACGAGAAAGGTACCATTTTTACATTTACTAATGAAAACTTTTATTTGTTTGTTTGTTACAGAGATCGTAGAGGTGAGCTATAATATTGTATGATTGATCTGAATTGAACTGATTTACATAGTCAATAGCGTCTAAACTGACAAACTAGATTTAAAATACCGTCATAACAAGGTGACGTGTGTTTTCTCACTTGAATGGATAAATCGTTATGAGAACCTCAGAAATTCGTCTCGGCACCTAACCAGACAGACAACTCATACTCAAACGGTCAAAATCTTGATGCGATCAAATCTCAAAGTCAAGAAAACTTTACTTGACCATCTTTTACTACACAACTAGGTATAAACACGAACTAAATGTACCTCAATGTAGATTACAAATTTTTAGGAGGAATGTATATGTAAATGCCATTCAGGTGTATAACAAGTTACCTAATTCACTTAAGGAACTTCCCATCCCCATTTCAAGAAAAAGCTGACAAGCTGGCTATTAGATAATTGCTTTTATGACATTGACGAATATAAGGAATATTGCTAAAATCCAAGATGACATGGACTTCATTTTGACATTTTATAGTAACAATTACCTAATTAAAAAAATACGTGTGGCACTCGAGGACTGCCGCGGTAAAGCTATTGCATAGCATATATTCAAAAATAAGAAGATAATATTGTTGATTTAAAATATTTTTTAAAAAAAATACCCCTATACCCCCCCCCCCCTAAATCGCAGAATTTACACAACCGTCAATGACGTCTGCCCTCACGCGTCTGCCCGCGTTCGGGTCGCGCACTCGGCGATCGCGCGTCATTGCCTATCCCGACCCTCCACCCTCGTTCTGCGCGCCCGCCGTCGACTCATCGCAGGTCATTCTTATCGTTCTAACTTTTAAAATATTAGTCCAAATTACTTAGTGTAAAAGACAAATTTTATCTACATTAAATACCGAAAGCGATGAAGGTATTTATTTTGATACGAATTAACTAAATACTCTAAAATATGCAACTTAAAAAAAGTATTCAATTTAAATGTATTTATAGCTCACTATTTTGGCTATAATGGCTTCCACATAAAAGGTAGATATATGCTGTCGCGGACTTTTATTTAGAACTCTTTAAGACAAACAACCCCACAATACATTCTTTTCATGTAACTCCAGCGGTTTAGGCAGCGCACGCAAAGATAGATCTCAGAGGGCAGGATTTTTTCCGACTTACTGGATACTTATCGTTATATTATGGCTAAATCACATAAAATCTTTATAAATTGTAGCCTATGTGTTATTCTGATATATAAGCCACATTACTGTAAAGTTTCATTAAAATCCGTTCGGTAGTTTTTGCGTGAAAGAGTAACAAACATCCATCCATCCATCCTCACAAACTTTCGCGTCAGGTTTTTTTTTCGTTACGGAATTTCTACATTCGGTCGCCGCGCTCAGAGTCTCCGATAAAAGCTATGCAATAGCTTAAAAATACAAATTCATTGGACTTACTATTAATCACAAATCTTAAAATTAATATTGTACGTAGTCAAGAACGACCATTGAATATTTGTTCACCATATACTCTGTGGTAGAATATACAGAACTAACAAAAATATGAACACCATACTATGTAAAACTACATTCTCACAAGTAAATAAAAAAGTAAATTAAAGTAGTAAATTCTGATTGATTCTGATACATTTTTACCATATAGTGACCTTATTGGACCCACAGGCAACGGAAGGAACACGGGTGGGATTTAGTCAGTAAAAGTCTGACACGCCCTCCCGCTCCGCCCAGAGCAGGAGAAGTTATTTGATAATTTCCCACCTTAAAAAAAAACCCCTATGGGAAAATGGCGTGAGTTTATGTATGTATGTAGCTAAAAATTGATTATGACCATTTTTAAGTACAAAAATTCGTTCCTTCGATGTACAGATAGGAACATTAATTGTTATGCGAATATAAACCCTACGTCAATTTGCCGTTTTATTGACGATTATATAATATACAGGGTTGGTATAACACTAACAACCTCTTAAGGGGTCATTGTACTCATCATTATGAAAAACTTTTACTATAGGACCAAAGCTGAAATAGCGAAAAATATATCAGCTGTGCCCTATATTTATGTTCGCACAACTCGTCAAAATGTAGGAAATAGTAGATTTTTGTCTAGAACATAAAAGAAAGAAGGCGATTTCTGCAAAAAAAATACCGTGCCCTTCGCTAACATGAGCCGGTTTATTTTGAAATCCTTAAATGAATAATAATTAAGTGTTGTAATAAATAAAAGCAGTATTTTTTGCAGAATAAGTTCATAGTATTTAATTTCATTTAAAATAATAATATTTATTATATTTATACATAAAAATAAAGAAATAAATATTTAAAAATTTTAGTCATACTTTTCGTACCGACTCACCACTTTTTTGGCATTTTGACGACATAATATCTGGTATTATTATTCGGGTTGACTTGACTCGGGCCGAGCTGTCACAGACCCTACATTTTTGGGCTAAACGTGAAAGGGATAAACAAAAAAAAAATAACCCGGCGAATACGTTTTTCTCGTTATTTTTTACTATGGGACCAAATCTGTACAATTCATAAGTCTGCACTTTCATAATTTAGCCCAAAATGAATGAAGGAGATCATTCATTTTAGGCTAAATTATGAAAGTGAATGAACGAATGATCTCTTTTCCGTGGCTTAAATAAAAATCTAAGGCAAAATATTCATTCAAGTGTGAATACTTTCTTGCACAATCGCATACTATTCCGACACAGAAGATCTGCAGCTACACATAAACCTATCAGCCAGTAAGCAGCACTAGGGGTTCAATTTAGCATGACATCGTAACTCAAGCCGCGCAACGTCGACGTCGACGTATAACAGCTATGTTCAGTGAGCTTTGAGTTTTGATCCTTCCTATCGATTTGTGAGACCTGCATTGGATACAGCGGTTTGATGTTCATCCTATTGGTTGTATCTTGTGATTGCGTTAAAGCTTATTGGGTATTTATTCTATAGATTTGCATTTCACCGAGACAATATTCCGTTACGAATTGGGGTAAAATTGTATATTTTTTGGTAAAAATGTTTTTTTTTTATAATTATGGCTGATGAATCCATGAATAGCTGTGAATTACGCATAACTTAACTATGTAATATCTAAATTCTATTGATAATGTTGGTATACTGCTCATTATTATTGGCGTCTCATGTTGGTCCTTTGAAAATACATGTACAATACTGTTATTTAGCTGCATCCGGTTAGACTGGAAGCCGACCCCAACATAGTTAGGAAAGGGCTAAGCAGATGATGATGTTGGTCCTTCGAGCCGGATACTTAGTATGTGTAGTAGATTTTTCTTTTTAAAATGCTTATATAACTTAAAGTTTTAATCCTTACCTATTTCCAGCTAAGATGATCAGCTCTGGTTTTGGGAAGACACCTTCGACGGAACAGATAATGTTCAAGTATTTGTCGTCCAAGCGGTCTTGAATCATGTCGAACTTTGTTTCTGGTACTGTGAAACAAATTAATCCAAATTAGTAACTCCGATTTTTTTATGGCATGTGACATACATTCAAAATATACCCGTTATACAGTTACTCATAGAGATCCAACACGATTGAGAATGTCGTGTTGGCATTCTTAACCGTGTTGGTGGTTCTTAACCAACACGGTTAAGAATGCCAACGCGACATTCTCAATCGTGTTGGGTCTACCAAAGTACAGTATACCATAAAATTGTTTATTTTATTCTTTTCTATTCTATAAATATATAGAAGCTAGAAAAATATAACATCACGCCTGTTTTCGTCGAAGAATTAGGCAGAGGTGTGTGTACCCACAGAAAAGGTGTCGTGTAAAATCTTCTTTTCACGTCGATTAATAATATAATCTCTGACAATAACATCCAAATATATCTGCGAAATAAACCATTGTAAGTATGGTCTGCAACGAAACACTTCATGTTTTAAAATTATGATTTTTTCGACTTTCATTGCTGACCGTACATAAACTTGATTGAATATTGTCATCCGGAAACAAATCGCTAATAGCGAACTCGTTATTTATTTAGCAGGATTTGTAAAAATATCAAATTGAATTCAATTTTATACCAGATTTTTGATTTGAATAATAAATGCGATGGAAAAGCACCTACAAACGGATACGTGACATAAAATTGATATTAAATTTTTCATCGATAGGATCCAATCAAAGGATTATGAAATGCATTTTTCGAGTTTCATTGACGAACGAAAAATGGTAAGCCCTTATTTTTGGTTCTTGTTTTGCTGCCGAGGTATTCAGCTTCATCCTATCACTCATTCTTGGATTAAAATATTTAAAAAATAATACTACTCAAATAGGTCAATAATTCAAATAAGCAAAATATGTACAGTATACAAAGAACTCATAACATAACATTTCGGCAGTTAAGTTACAGTCCCATGTAATAGGGGGCGAGCCTATTGCAAACAAGCGGGCACAAATCCAGACTCCGGGCTGCTACTGAGAATTTCCAGTCTGCAAAGAAGTCATTTTCAATTTTCGGATTTTTGCCTTTACTTGTGCTTTAAGACCTTGCTTGTTGCCAAATTTCATGATTCTAGGTGAACGGGAAGTACGCTATAGGTTTTGAACTTAGAAGCTTTATTTTGTTATAGCTCCAAGATACCGTAGACCTACGTATTTGATATAAATGTCAACTTGATACCGTCACGCATTCTTGAGAAAAAATCTTCACAAACTGACAGATAGGCAGACTAACAACAAAGTGATACTATAAGGGTTCCGTTTATCCTTTTGGGGCACAAAACCCTACAAGAGATAAATACCTATTGAAAAATAACTTTGTGTCTCGATCAAAGCTTTTACAGTCGCTGTTACCCCATCAGTTTATAATGTAAATGTCATCAGACTGCAGAGTTTACCCGCGAACGACTATGTTTTAGGAACACAATATCTACTGTCTATGATCACGCGAACGGTAATGGATACTGCTCCTATTGCGCAAGGAATTAGATTGTATGGAAAAGGGTTTTGATCCGTGGATTAGGAATTAGCTTTTAAGAAGAGCATATTTTAATCACAAAGATAGGTATGTGATCCTGCCGTATCATAGATAACTAACTTCACTAGTGTGAAGTTAGTAATCTATGATAAGGCAACCAAAAAAAAAAACTGGGTCCTTTATTGTTTTCTCTCTAAATGATGAGATGTTTAAAAGAAAACATTTATGCGGGATAGTGACATCATTATTAATGAAAGAGTTATAAAATCGTAGAAATACAACCATAATAATGAGGAACATGTTGCTGTTCGTTGTTCAAAATAGTTGTAATGACATTCATGCAAAGTGATGTTATTATTTTCTGACTCACTGTAAATCTATATATATAAAAGAAAGTCGTGTTAGTTACACCACTTATAACTCAAGAACGGCTGAACCGATTTGGCTGAAAATTGGTGGGGAGGTAGCTTAGAACCAGGAGACGGACATTGGACATAGGATACTTTTTAGTAGGGTAGGTAGGGTAGGTAGGGTAGGTAGGGTAGGTAGGGTAGGTAGGGTAGGTAGGGTAGGTAGGGTAGGTAGGGTAGGTAGGGTAGGTAGGGTAGGTAGGGTAGGTAGGGTAGGTAGGGTAGGTAGGGTAGGTAGGGTAGGTAGGGTAGGTAGGGTAGGTAGGGTAGGTAGGGTAGGTAGGGTAGGTAGGGTAGGTAGGGTAGGTAGGGTAGGTAGGGTAGGTAGGGTAGGTAGGGTAGGTAGGGTAGGTAGGGTAGGTAGGGTAGGTAGGGTAGGTAGGGTAGGTAGGGTAGGTAGGGTAGGTAGGGTAGGTAGGGTAGGTAGGGTAGGTAGGGTAGGTAGGGTAGGTAGGGTAGGTAGGGTAGGTAGGGTAGGTAGGGTAGGTAGGGTAGGTAGGGTAGGTAGGGTAGGTAGGGTAGGTAGGGTAGGTAGGGTAGGTAGGGTAGGTCGGGTAGGTAGGGTAGGTAGGGTAGGTAGGGTAGGTAGGGTAGGTAGGGTAGGTAGGGTAGGTAGGGTAGGTAGGGTAGGTAGGGTAGGTAGGGTAGGTAGGGTAGGTAGGGTAGGTAGGGTAGGTAGGGTAGGTAGGGTAGGTAGGGTAGGTAGGGTAGGTAGGGTAGGTAGGGTAGGTAGGGTAGGTAGGGTAGGTAGGGTAGGTAGGGTAGGTAGGGTCGGTAGGGTAGGTAGGGTAGGTAGGGTAGGCAGGTAGGTGCGCCGTAGATACGTACTTAGTGCTACTCGAGCGAAGCCGGGGCGGGCAGCTAGTATTATATAAACACAACTCCAGTTAATTGCCGTCTGTAAGGCTCCCGAGTCTCTTCCAGTTCATTACAAATGCGTTGGACACAGTAGGTAGGTACTGTTGCTTCAAATATTGATGGATTTTCTAATATAAGCAAAACAGCCATTTGTATTCCATTAGCTTGCTTTCTTTGACTTTTAGTCCACCGTACCTTCTTCGTAATACACTTAAAGTTAGCTTTTATTAAAAATCCGTAGTTTCGCAAGAGAATTTTTATACAGGAAGTTTTCAGAATTTTCTGGACCAACGCATTTTCATTTCATTATTTTTCTTGAACAAGATGTAATTTCCATTACTGTTCTATCAGGATACAAAGACCAAATCATTTCAGAATGAAATATGAAAAGTTTTAGCAGATAGAAAGAATTTATTTTACTTTTGTATATTTTATCGTCTTTTTAGTATTCGGAAATAAAACATTGGTTTGTATGAATTACGCGCAGAATTAATGAGTTTTACGAATAATTCATTATCTCGGAGAGATGATGTTTTTTTCGTGGACAAGTTTTCCTGTTAAATTACATAAAATTGTTTTTTGGCGTCCCAATGGCGAGTGAGCAAGAACCAACGAAAAAGCTAAACGAAACTTTATACCTAGTTGTCATAGATATTTAAGTTCAAATTGGCTGAGGACCGTAATAAATGTACTTACCACAAAGGAGACCAGAAGGAACCAAGAGATTATTTTGCTCAGCATTCATCTATACTTAATATTATTTAATTTAAGTTTCAATAATTTAAATTAATTTAATTTAAGTTCCAATAATTTAAATTAATTTAATTTAAGTTAAAAGAATTTAATTAAATTTATTTTAATTTAATATATTTTATAATAAAGAGGTAAAATTTGTTTGTTTGTAAGTTTGTATGTAGGGGGTAATCTCCGGAACTACCAGTCGGATTTAAAAAAATCTTTTTGTATTAAATATAATCTCGCGGACGAAGTCGCGGGCAGAAGCTAGTACCTACTATAAATGATAGTAAATTTATGGTAAATAATAAAATATGACCTTTGGTCATTGGGCATTTTGATCGGACATTTGACCCACGGCGTACACAAACGAAATAGGGCAAGGTATATAGATAAATGTATCTACACCCCAGTGGTATGGGTCGCATTCTTGTGGGCCATGGGAGAATTGAGTTTTTTTTATTTTTATTTATTTTTAAGGCATTTTTAAAGCATTTTTGTAAGGAATTAACTCAAAACTACTGGACTGATTTCAAAAATACTTTTACCATCGAAAGCTATTCATCGCTAAGTGGCATTGGATAATTTCCCATGGGGAAATTCCCACGGGAAAGAAAGTTTCTAGTTTTATCAAAAGCAGTGGTCTTAAACTATTTAAGGGACAAAAAATAAAATCCAGTTCTATTTAAATAATATTTTTATTCAGCTTGATCAAAATCGATTGTTATTTCATCTAAAAAGGCTGCAGGTGCATCTATTACATCTTGATGCTTAGCCCATGATAAAAAGTAAACTATGTAGGCTTACAACATGCACACAGCTTCCAACAGTGTGGCGGCCGTGTATACACGAGCAGTAATACTGATCAATGCCATTTCTTCCAATTCGTGTGGGATCTACTAAAATATACGTATAACATTTTTTACTACGAACGTGTCGCGACTGAATTCGGCCTCTTATTAGTATGTTGTTTTCGATAATTTCTTGGTGTCGGTATATTTCGATGTGGTATACTCCATTCAAACGGATGTGCTCGTTTCCACAATGCTAAAAGTAAAAACTTCTGTTTTATTAACAAAAGTTTATTAACTTTTTAAATGTTAAATAACTTTTTTTCCCATTGGATACTTAAAAAAAAAATACATATTTTGAAAAGTAGGATTGAATTCTTTAATTTAAAACTGATTTGGTCTGTGTACGCGAACTTTCATAAAGTGGGTCAGAAACGCCCAATGACCTTTGCCGTGATACTAAAACAGCATGGCATACAATTTTAATCAATGGTTAAGTTTTCCCTAACCCCCAAAATAAGCAACTAAAACCTGCAACAAACTATACAATAACGTTCTCTGGATGCACCTGCAGATAAACTTCCACAGAGTAATTTCCGTTTAGTCTCAACACAAAGCTCATTGTATTGCGGCCAGTGGCGGCCACCTCGTTATTATGTACGTATTGCACGTACGGTGCATTTCATTTGTGTACTGTCAATAATTAATAGGCAGTCATTTCCTGCTTCGATTTCAAGGGATTGATGAATTTTCATTGTTTATTTTTGAGTTGATTTTGGGATTTTGATTGATAGTGGTCAACTCATAAAATCATTAGATGTGGAAGTATTTGGAAAGTGCTCTTCAACGGATCTCTATTAAATTATCAGTACTTGGTCGACCGAGCTTTGCTCGGGTGAAAATAAATAAAGATATCGTCCAGGTATACCTACCAACGTTGTATCACATAACCGAGGCTGTGAAAAAAGAGAAAAGGAATTTTCCTAGATATAAGATCTAGAAACAAATCTGCTTTCAAAGATTTTCGAAAATTCGCTTGCCACACTTGGGACTCGAACCGGCTAGAATCCGAAAAACCTGTACTTTTATGGCATCAATAGATAGGGTCAATCATAAGGAACAAATATGATAAATTGAATGAAAGGAAAGCAATTTTTTTTTTTTTTTTAAATAAAGGAATATTTCCTCTGCATAAAATTTACTATCTCCAGTATTTATAGACTTTCAAAAATTCGGTGATGTTCAAAAACCCCACCCTCTGTATATTTTATACACAAATATTGCTTAATTAATAGTATTGGATTTAGTTTAACTTTTTTCCAGCTCAAAATGAGGAAGATTTATCTAAACGATTAGCTACTTAGGGCAAAGGAAAAAGTAGAAGCAACTGGAAAAACGGAAGGGAGGCGTTTGCCCTGCAGTGGAGCGTTAAGATTTAAATTTAGAACTAGTCTTTTGCTAGCACTCAGCTTTATCAACCCACAGTCAATTATCCAAGTTTCTGCTAAGATCCACCCAGTGCTGGCAGCAAACATTAAGTTATCAAAGAGTAGGCTATGAACAGCAGTGCGTGAAGTCGGGTTATGGATGACGATTACGATTACGCTACTATCAAATAATGATAATGATCACGCTTTTATCAAATAATGATAATGATGACGATACTATCAAATAATGGTAAGACCTAAAAATCTTCTACTAACCAAATATAGTCATCGGCCTGGTCTTCTCATCTTCAGCCAGGAAGGTGGACACCACGCAGGTGTAGTTGCCGGTCAGCTCTGGAACTGGAGACGTGATGTGCAGAGCTCGATGCTGCGTGTATGGATTGTGGGACACTGTGTATGATAGGTCCACCTGAATGAAAAATGCTCTATTATTTCTCATAACAAAGAAATTATGCAGTGTGTACTATAAATAAATAAAGAAATAAAATTCATTTATTTCAGGTCCACATAACCCATATACGAAAACTTTAAATCACACACAAATAAATTCAACGAATAAATACACCCTCACCACAAATTAAATACTTCAGATTCATAATCAATCAATCATCATTAGCTCATATTCATTAATTACAGTAGTCTCTTACGTGCGACACTATATGTAACTTGTTTGTCACAGCAGTATTGCACATAAGGACAGTCCAACCTATTAGCTATCATATTCAGAACGATATTGGAGCTGGCCCGCACTCTGCGCACAAGAGACGCGCAGCGCTCACATACTACATACAACACCATTACACATACTATGTCATTCATTGAAAAGTCCAAATCCTGATGGTCATATTTTTTTCTAAAGATAAACTGAACAAAAAGAACCTTCAATAAAATTACTTTACTAAAGTCAGAAATATTTGTAATATCTATCTATATGTATAAAAGGAGAAAATACTGACAGACTGACATATTAACGCAGAGCCGAAACTACTGGGACTAGTAACGAGATTTTTCACGAGCTACGTATGGTATTCCGAAATACCGCTCACCGAAAGGACGGTTTTCCGATAACACTACTCCGACGGTTAGTTGAACGAAAAAAAATTGGCCGATGAAACGTTTCGCCGAAAATATTATTTATCGACGGTTGGTAGTCCGAATGAATCCTTCGCCGATGTAACGGTTCACCGAAAACACTCTTCAACGACGATTGGTTAAACGAACGAATCTTTCGCCGATAGCACTCGTTGTAGGGGAATTCTTTTGCCAAATGGATAGTTTTTCTTTCAGCTTGACAACACCCTTAGGTCTTGTAGAAGTCATGTTAAAAATACAGGTAATAATAAAATAATACATGGAAGTGTGGCAATAGAAAAAAAAACAAAGTTTTAATGTAACAATAAGAAAATTAATCAAAAAGGCAAATTTATATTGTTTTTTACAATAAAGAATATGATTATGATTATTATGATTTCTCTATTGGAACTGTGACAATAGAAAAAAAAAAAAAACTGTGCGAACAAAGCAAGAAACAAATAAAAGTAACACAACGTCATACATTTTTGAAGTTATAGTAAATAGTGAGTTATTATTATTATTTGTACTTATAATTATTTTAATTCTTTATTGATATAAAAAAAAAATATATTTCTTGTTTTTCAGGTATAGAATATGGGCCAATCCACCTAAGAAAGATTCAATATTCATTTCACTCTTTTGTGATAAGTGTGTTTGTATCCTAGCATCATATTCAACCTGTGCATTACGTCTACGCTTTGGCATGGGTTCCGAGGAGTTGATTCGTTCAATGACACATTCTGTATGCTTCTGCTCTTTAGCAAATTCAATAATTGTTTTATAAATGTTCCATTTTTTTTTATGGAGAAGCGTGTTCCATCGTTCATGCCACGATTCTAATGCATTTTGTGTCCTTGGAACAGAAAGTGTGCGATCGTAAACTGACCACATGGCTGGTGGAAATAATGCCTGATTTCTTTTTATTATCAAACCCGTGTTAGTTCTTTGCTGCGTGTGATGTGATCCAACATAATATTTCTTAAACCAGTGGCCAATTTCAGCTGCTTCTGTCGGCAATATTTTATTTTGGATGATTTCGAAGGCTTCGGATATCTCAGCGGGCTCAAGAAAAGCGAGGGAAACTATGTGTCTGATTTTGTGCGCAAATGTGAAATCTTCAGCATATCGCCTTGCGAGACCCTCTGACTGTACATGACGCCAAATACTTTGGGTCAAATTAAATAAGCATAGCCTGTGGGCGCAGTCTGGAAACTGTCGTTTGACTGCATTGATCACTGCTACTTCAAAATCAGTTAATATATTAGCTGGTGACAAATGGGTATTTAATGTATTGATCGCATATCTTTTCAAAATCTCCAAAAATATGAAATAACAGCTTTCAGTCTTATGTGACAGTAGTGCGTATACCATAGGTAGAAATTTATTTGTGCCTCCTGCAGTTCCCACTAAAACATGAATAGAAAAAATTTAACAGAACGGAGTTGGACAACTCGAAAATGTCCCGTCCATGATCCAGCATTGTGCATTCTTCATACGCTTAACATTAGCTTTAGTACCAAAAATGACAAAACTTTCATTGTTACATGTATATTGACCAAGCAAAAATTGCTTTCCATTACTTTTAGCGAGATATTGTGGTACATGAAATTCGTTGATTGTTTGCGGTATCTTAGGAAGTCCTTTATTTCTACCACGCTGCACAATCATTCGGCAAGCTGATTTATTGGGCAATTGAGGCGCACTTGTGGTAGCTACGTCTTTTAAACAACGATTTACAATTTGTGACGGACTGTCCATAGATTCCTTCGCACTAGTTCTCAATTTGTTTTTAAAATTCATATCAATAATTTTTTCAGGCTCTGGTAAATGTGCATGATCACAATTTTGACTAACAAATGTATGATCATAACAATCAAATAAAGTTATTACACTTACACCACAACCGCTTGTTTGTTTTCTTGTACACCGCCAATAATACTTGTTATCATATTTTTTATTTAAGTGATAAGAATATCCATTCACTACTAGCACATGTCCTCCGCGTTTAGATTTAACTAAATTGCACGTATTCATTTTTAATTAAACAAAACACGAGCGAGAAACATTTCATGTAACGAGGTCTGTCGTCACTAATTTCGCAACTACCCACAAAAAATAAATAAATACTACCATAGATATTTGTTGTTTTGTTACATGTAACTATTGCAAGTTTATTCAATACTCGTTTAATCTCAGTACCATTGTTAATGAGTGTATTATGCGTCATTTAGGGACTTATCTTTAATACGGAAGCTCCCGGTATTTATTTATTCATCTATGCTGATAAAATTAAACATGGGACTCGAGTATTGTTTAGCTGCATTGCACATAATTATAAAATATAATAGCTAGCGTAAACTGAATGCTATCGGCGAAAGATTCGATCGTTTAACCAATCGTCGTTGAAGAGTGTTTTCGGTGAACAGTTACATCGGCGAAGGATTCATTCGGACTACCAACCGTCGATAAATAATATTTTCGGCGAAACGTTTCATCGGCCAATTATTTTTTCGTTTAACTAACCGTCGGAGTAGAGTGTTATCGGAAAACCGTCCTTTCGGTGAGCGGTATTTCGGAATACCATACGTAGCTCATTTTTCACACAGCTTCCTTTTATAGAAGGGGTTTTTGAAAATTCCACCTTTAAGGGGGCGAAAAGGGGGGGATTTCGTTTGTATGAAAAATCTTAATCCTTGAGTTAATAAACTTGAAACTTGGCACAAAAAGTACTAGGCTTGCATGAATTCAAGATAGTATTTTAATCATTAGACGTTGTGCACAATTTCTGAGCAGTAACCTAACAAAAAGTACTAGGCTTGCATGAATTCACGAAAGTATTCAATCATTATTTTATGGTACTAATAGGATTTGGATGAGGCAGACAGATAGTTCATTACCTGGATTAACACATAGGCTATTTTTATCCCGGTTTTACGTTTCCATGGGATAATTTCCGACTTCCACGCGACCTAAGCCTCAGGAAAAAGCTAGTATATAAACAAAACCAACAGTTAAGTCTGTTTAAATATAAAACAGTAGCCATTGCTTACTTTATTTCTTAAAATTCCTAAAGCTTGAGGTTTCTGCGGTGGAATCCATTGGTACACCGGTTGCGTCTTGTCCATGTAAAACCACTTGACCACTAGACCGGTGACGTTGTTCGTGACGAAGTCACAGTCCAGTGTGACGGAGTCTTTAGTTCCGTATTGAATGACGTCGGGAACTCGGATGTTGATGATCCGTACTGAATGGACACCTGGAACAGATATTTAATGGGTCATTCAAAGTTTTACAAAATGATAAATTAATTTCTTTTATGTTTTTGTTGGTTTCTTTCATAACATTTATCTAACCTCAAATTAACATAAGAATTTGTCTGAAACTACTAATAAACTAAAAAGGATTATTCATCTTGTATATTTATTTAGATAACTCGAAAACGAGCCAAGACTCGGTGTTGTACCAGATTGTTAGCGATCGCAGTTTAGGAAGCCAATTAGTTTCAGCATGTCGAAATATTGTGCAATATTTCACTCAAAACAAATTCTAGATTGGTCCACGCACATGTTATCCAACGGAAAATAATTTTGGCGAAAAACCCAATCTATCCCGACATGCTCCGGGACCCGGGACACGATAACTGGGCTGTGTCCCGGATGGCTCAAATTCCGATGAGGCAGGACAAAAAATTAAAACATTTCGTGGTATTGGCAGAATCAATATTAACGGGGGAATTTGCCGCAGCACCCCTGGGACCTTCTCGCGCCAGTGGTCAGACCCGCTGGGTTTCATAAATACCTAGCCAATTGGCTCGGATGAACGGTAGGCACCTGTCATGTTCGACGTTAACTTTAGCAGCATCGATACATTCGGGTTAAATTATTTTATTCACTGACGCAGTTTTGTGCTCATTGATTGTCAAGGGAATTTATGAAACAATCTTTGTTTGTGTCTGTTTGTTCAATAACAGTACAATATTGGACAGCTTTTGAATAACTAAAAAGAAAAGAGACAAAGTATCGTTCACGTTCAATGCACTCTTTATCTGCTGTATTGTCTGAGCCAACTACGCGAGTGGAAATTAAAACAGTACCAACAATAACCACAATCAATTCTTTAACCCGAACAGAACAAAAGCTAACGAAAATCAGTTTCACAGATATTTGTATAAAACATTTTTATTTTTACCCAAAATAATCTGGCACAAAATTGAAGGGATTCCGGGAGGACGCATTAGGCTGCCGTTCTAGCGGAAACATCATATTATCGACGGAGGAATCCACCGGAATATTGTTTCGTGGTTTCCTATCAATTCCGGGGATGCCTTTGAGCTCCTCGCCCGTTTTTACGTCAAATATTTCAACGTTGTTATTATTGGAAACCGTTTTTGCTCTGTATTAACGAAATTATACGGAGTTAGAGAATTAATTTATTAAGGTCCGTGTAATTTGTATAAATCTCAACTGAGAAATTAATTTTAGGGACCTTGACTCGATAATATTTGAAAACATTATGCTGTCCTTTTGGAGCAATATTTGGTTTGAAATTATTTTGGTATGGTTTATATTGAATTCCCGCTTCTGCTGTATTATTTATTAGACAGCTATTGGGTAGGTAATTATTGTTCATTGATTACCTGATTACGAGACTTTGGATTCGCGAGTATCACGCCGGCACTAGAAATGATCATGATACGGAAGCATTCACCACGAAGTAGGTGACAATAATCAAAAAGACAAACTCTTTGGAATTCCCTTTTGACTCTTTTATCTATTATTGACATAATCTTTTCTACAAATCAGAACAACAAACCATCACAGTCAAAGGATATTGTATAAAATACTCCCACAACGAACACAAAATAAGGGTCTGATTGGTTTCACTTACATCATTCCCAACAAAACAGTTTTATTAGAACTCGTCGTCAGTTCATTGGGGTGTGTGCACATCGCAGAAAGTTGCGTCCCTCCGCCATATTGCATATACCAGCGTTATATTATCTGAGTTACTAACCGTGACAGCCAGTACCATTGTCAACAGACGGACTCATTACACTATCTTCAGTATTGTCCACAAAAAAAAAACATGACAGGACTATTGTCAAAGGAGTTTATTTTTGTTTTGCAGTCGCTGGCAATATTTGGGCAGTGTCGGATGAATTTTGGTTGTGGTAAATAAAGAAAAATGATTGTAGTTTTTTTTTTAATGTGCTTTGAGTTGAATTCTATAATGAATGTTTGAATATTTCAGAGTTTATGGGTTTAATATATTTAGTCCTAAAATTACGTGTAATGGTGAATACGAAAATTTAGAATCATGTTTGTATTCTTTTCTCTATAATCTTACAGCAGCTTAAGTACCCATCTCAAAGATACGAGTGATAGGTACGATGATGATTGGTGAAGAAAGAGTAAAGAGCCTTTTAGGCCCCAGATTTCAAATTTCACACTAAGGACGTCAGCAAAGGTCTAAAGAAAGTGCCAAATCACCTTTACCAAGAGGTTTCGACTACTTTCGAGTCAAGAAATGAGTAAATTGCGATATAAGAGGCAATATAGCAGACGGGCTTGGCACAATGCCAAACTGACATTAAATTATGATATCTTTAAGTGGCGATATCGAGACTTGAATTTGAGAGGTTTAAATTGTATTTCCAATATGTGGATTGAACTGTGTTATTGTTTGAGCAGACATGAGATAATATGAAAGGCAGCGTCAAGTGGGTTAGGTATTTGACAATTTTGACAGTTAATTTTGTAACTTGTCAGTTTATATCACATTATGTCCATGACTTTTGAAGTTTCGATCTAGCGATGTTTATATTTACTTTATCAATCGTGTGTTCTAGGGTTCAATAGAATTAGATTTAGAGAAATAGAACTGTAAATGAATGCCCCGGTACCTGCACGTTACATAAAACTTATGCCCGTTTTCACCTTCACTAAGTGACACTTAAATGAATCTATAAACAAAAGTGCACTGTTGGATTTTCAACGCTAGGCTCCGCGCTTAGAGTTGAAAATCCAACATAACACTTTTATTTAGGGATTGATTTAAGTGTCACTTAGTTGTCAGTGAAAACGGGCACTAGTGGTGCTAATGATAACGTTATTCTCGCTGGCAATATTTAAATTGCCAACGACACACTGAGGCCCCAATTACACTATCATATATTAATCATACACATATGATTTAATATCTGTCAAATTCTATCATCATAGTTAAACGATGCTGTTCTTAATTTTTTCATATTACACTTATATGATCATATAAACGTCATACTTAATCAAGATGGATAACGATTAAGCCGTCTTAGATTTACCCATTTTTGAGGCTAGACGGATATGATCATATTTGTACGCTTGCTGTCAAATAAGGGTCCCTTAACTATGATCACAGACGACATAAATCATATATACCTACTTATTATACTGCCATAGGTTCCTCATATAAAAATGACTCATACATCTCTGATCATATTTCTATGATAATATAATATGGCTCTAAGAATAATGATCGTTTAGAACCCCTTGAAACCGTAGTACTTAGTTTAGTAAGATTCATACGACATATAAATAAATATATTATATTTATAGGAATATGTCACAACACCAGCCGGCTATCTAATACCATCAGCACAATAACAACAATATCAAACAAAATACATGTTTTGCAAGAAAGCCTCAGCAAGTATTGCACAGGCCGTTGCTCTTGCGCATCGCTTCGTTGCCCACCCTCGTCACGGTGTGCAAGTATGTTAGTACAATTTACGTTTTTTTTCTTAGAGATAAAGTGTATGCTCGTGTTGATAGGCAGTGAAACTACGTAAAGATAGATATATTTCGAGTATTTTTTTGGAATTTTTATTCCTATCCTAGATTATAAATTTGACACCAATGTCCAATACCTATAAATAATATGCAAAGGGAATTATTATTTTTTATTGCGTCAGTAATGAGTGAAGAATTTGTATTTCAAATTTTTACACATGTTTACAATTTCCGTTACCACCAGCCACCAGCTATCGAACGAATCCAGACAGATGCTTTGCTTTGTGTAAATTGTTTCATCACTACTGCTCTTAATACGGTGAAGGAAAACATTGTGAGGAAACCGGCATGTTCTAGAACCAACAATTTGAAGACATATTACATCTCGCAGACATATCCAACCCGCACTGAGCCCGCGTCGTGGATTACGGCCCACTCCCTCTCACCGAGACGAGGCCTGTGTGCCAGCAGTGGGAACATTATAGGCTGAAGCCCCGTACAGACTAGCGCGGCGTACGGCAAGACGCGACTCGAACAATACAATTTCTAAGAAAACTTCACGGCATAACAATAACCGGTGTCGCATCGCGCTAGTCTGCACGAAGCTTGATTATTCTCTTCACGCAGCAGTGTGTTTAGTTCCTATCATTTTCAATTTAATTTCTCTAATATGAATATTTTTTTACATTAAACTTTCATACATTATGTCACCTAACATAATTCGCATGCCACGTACCCATTTGACCAGAGATCCGCTTAATAATTCGAAGTTATTCATCGTGAATATTTAAACACGCACCTTCCGGCACGTGTTCTCGAATTAATCACATGTTGTGCGTAAGAAAGAGCCAAGAATACTCAACCCCTCCGTTTTTCATAGGAGTGAGGGAAACGGGTATAGGACATCTGTATCGGAATCATCGGGTGTGACCGACTCGTGCGCAGTCTAATAAACTGTTGATGATAGCAGCGATAGCGGGTAACAGTCGGCGTTTGGCGCTATATTGTTCTTAGGCCATTGTTTTTTTTGTTTTGTTCTTTATACGTATTGTATGTAGTGCAAGTACATACATTGTAGGTATATTTTAGCAATGGAGCGACTGCCTATCTGATCTCCACAACCCAGTAACTGGGTAATACGATACCCCTCGGTAAGACTGGTGTCAGACTTTCCGGCTTCTGACGACTTTTAACGACTGTCAAAGATCCACGAATGACAGCCGGGGCCACCGGCTTAACGTGCTTTCTGAGGCAAGGAGGAGTCTCGGTATGTAAAGATGGTCACCCATCCACGGACCAAGCGTAGCTTAACCTGGTGGATCGAGCCATTCAGCTGTTATTACTTAGCCACAAGCTCCTAGCTCAATATTTTAGCAATGGTGTGGTTACGAATTAGGGAATGTAAACTGTGGTTCTAATGAAGAATAGTTAGGTAATATTGTTATTTTAGTATTTAATACAAAAAAAAGGTTTGGGATATACTCGTAAAAAAGTGCTCAATCAAGTGCAGAATTATAAAATGTTAACAAAAAATAAAAAACTATGTGCATTTTTCAAACAGAATCTATACTTATTGAGATGACATTTATTAATTAAATAATGTAAATTCAAAATATCCTTCTTATACACAAAACCATCTCAATTTGAAAATTATTCATCGATGATCCGTTTCAAATAGACATTTTCCCAATACCAAGTGTGAGCCAATTTTTGCGAAAAGAATCATCGCCTTCCGACGTGATCGGACGACCAAAGAACGGATGTGTATCTGCATAGAATACATTATATGATAAATAAGTACTTACAATAAGGATATCATTAGCTATAATGTTTTCTTACTAGAGAAAGATACGATTTATGGCGTTAATAAATTGATTTCTCGGTTGCCTTGGATACTAATTGACGACATCTTGGAAGATATCCAGCGGCCTTAATAGAAAGAGGCACGTGTCACATACTTCATCAGTATTGAGGAAAAATGGTTGAAGAAAAGATTTAAGTAACAGTTTCAGCCTAGTGGTGTGACCGTCGGACTGCCAAGTCATAAGTCTCGAGTTCGAACGCAAGGCACGCACCTCTGACTTTTCGGATTCATGTGCGTATTATATAATTATCACCTGCTTCAAAAACGGTGAAGGAAAACATCGTGGGCCTGAGAGATATTTCTCGACGGCATGTGAGTCAGAGGCCCATGGGCGGCTTTAAATCTCTGACACCAGGTTAGTCACTAACCATACAAAAAGAAGAGAAGAAGAAGTGAAAATAACCCAAAGATTTCGCACACTGACGCGAGAATTTTATAGTGAGTTCGATCTTAACTCAAACTCAAAGCATTTATTTCAATTAAATCAATTATAGGCATTTGTTAAAGGAGTTGGTCAGTCACAAAGATGAAGCTAGTTGCCCATTCCAAAGCATCGTAAGTAAGCACCTATGGAGAATAACGGGCAAGAAACTCCATGCGCACTCTTCTAAATCGAAATATTGGTCATTCAATTTAAGTTAAACAATATATATTTTGATTTTCAATAAGCCATTCCTTGCACTGTTGATGTAAATCCTGGAATGTGCCACCCACATTGATCGCTCCTAAAAAACCCCGATATCTGGAATTTTCAATGTATCTCCACCAAGACCCATAGGACAAATTATGTTAGAATAGCAGCACCCCGCGGATTCACCCGCATAAGTCTCGATCCCGTGGGAATATTAAGATAAAAAGTATTCTATGTGTTAATCCAGGTTATGAACTATCTGTGTGCCAAATTTTATCCAAATCCATTTTGTAGTTTTTGCGTGAAAGAGTAACAAACATCCATTCATCCATCCTCTTAAACTTTCGCGTTTATTAGTAGGCTTACAGAGTCCGACTATTATTTAAAACTTTGTACGTTTAATTAACCATACCAATTCTTGAACAACTTTAAACGTGCACACTAATAATAAGAAGATAAGGCAGTCTCTCAAGTCATCATACCTTACTCTGGTGGAACAAGAAACTGCTCCGTACTGGAAGCCTTACAAACTGTACTTCTTCCGGAGCGCTCGGATGCGGTGGAATTTGCGGTTGTTTTATTAATAAACAGCTGTGAACTTTGTATGCGGTATCTTACTTAAAATGTACGGAGTAAAACAGGTCTATTGCTGTATTAATAATACCATCGCAATCTAATGCTGCATCATGGTCTATTGCTATATTAATTATAATCTTGGGGCTTTAAGACTTCCCTCAGACAGGCGCGACGCGACACCGATAGAACGATTTCCGTGAAAGTTTTAACAGAAGACATGTCTGCGGGAGCCTTTACTAGATAATTGAGTAACACAAATAAAATGACAATTGATCGCAATCTGTTTCATTCACGTCCATTGCGTTAATTACGTTGTTGAGCAGAAGAATTTTGCAAACCTATTTATTTATTGGTAAGGCACCTCAACGACTTACTCACTAAAACATACACATACAAAAATCACATACAGTTTTAGGTAACGTGAATTCGTCACTTACAGAAGTGCCCAGCACTAGCAGAGAACTTAATGATTAAAGGACATTTTAGTTACGTTAGTTGATTTAGTTACAGAATAAAAAGATAAAAAGAGAGATAATATGTTCACAAATACGATGGAAAGTACAGAAATATATAATTAAATAACAAAAAAGACCTAAAAAGAAGGAAATGGAAGTGTATACAATTTTAATTAATAGGCGGCTTATGTCGCACAAACCTATGACCCGCGCCCCCCGGTCTACTCCTTGATATGCAATAGCCTTTGAAGTCTCATGAAACATGAGGCTTCATGGGCTAGTGCAAATCTTGGGGTTCATTCGATTTATCGAGTCTGGTTAAACCACGCTGGGGTCAGTGCATTTCATTCATTATGTCGCACAAACCTATGAAGCAATATATTAGGAATATTCGTCAAAACTCTCGCATTGTGATTCAAAGTGTGCTACACAATTAGGGTGCTATTACCTAGTCCCTACATCAGTTTTATAAAATAAAACAATAGCTTTTGCTCGTGGCTTTGCCCGCGTGGAGGTTGGAAATTATCATACGGTAACATACTACTAGGATGAAAAGTACATGGTCGACCCATGTACCAAATTTAATCCAAATCCGTTCAGCCGTTTTAGCGTGAAAGCGTAACAAACAAAGTCACTTTCGAATTTATAACATTAGTTAAGATAGGGATTACCCCACGCCATGTTCATCCTACCAGCCAAAGTTACTACCATGAAAAATATAAATAATAAAAACATTTAATTACATACCATGGCCGCACGAGTCACGACCTGGCCCCCTTGTTTTTTATGCATTATTTAACAAAAGCAGCGCGCGTAAGGCACGCGACTAAGACATGTGTTCATGGTCTGCCTACCCCACACTTAAGGACAAAGGTGTTTGATTATAAAAAAAACAGGATTCCCGCTCTTGTGCACATGCCTTTTTTGTCTTTACTTATGGGGCGAAGACGTAAGAAGAAACGAGCAGTTTTATGAGGTTGTAAAGGTAGTGTAAAGGTCAGTGTCTGATTTATCCTATGACCAGAGGAAAAAATTGACTTCGGGTCAGACTTTTCCGGTAGAGTACCTACAGAGTGGCAGGGATATCGACGCGAAAACTTTTAGCATGGATTCAATACATGAATTTGAACGCCCTGCGCTGAAATTTTTCGTTGGTTATTAAAAAAAAATCTGCTGTTCCACAAATTTTGACCGCGTAGGTATTGCACTTTTCTATGAAACAGCAGTTTTTTTTTTAATAACTCATAAGCATGTACTGAATCCATGGTAACAGTTTTCACGTCGATGTCCCGGGATGCCACCCTGTATATTAACGAGTAACTTTATGGTGTCTAGTAGTCATCGAAGTGGAAAATAAATCTAAGTAGGAAAGCAACTGACGTCTCTTGATTAAAAAAGGTAGTGGGAGGTTGTCTAGAGGTTGACGAACTTTTAATATATTTTTTTTTTAAATCTTCGTAATTATTATACTCTGACTTTATTACCAACTAAATATAGGAATGCATGGTTAGATATTTATATTTTTTAACGCAAAGGTATTTCAGGACATACTTCACTAAAAAATACACCTTTGTTGCAATATAATCAAATAAAAATTTCTTCTTTTATTTCACAAACTGATTAAATAAATAAAATTAAATAAATTCATTTAAATCAGGTAAATAACACCCATTGCCAAACATAAATTAATATAAATCATCAGATAAAACCAAATAATATGATCAAATACAATAAAATCAAACATCAAATTATTAACGCAAATTAAATCAATCAATCAAATTAAATCAAATCAAAATGAATCAGATTAAATGGAAACAAAATAAATCATATTAACATGAACAAAATACTTACTTACTCTAAAATGCCTACGAACTCTCTCAATACATTTTAGTCGTACCACTTTACTCAAATCCTCCTCCTTTATAAAATCGTTCATGAACTCGAACCGGGTCGAAGGCGGAACCATTAAATACACATCTAAAGAATCTTCAGTATCAAATTCCAAAGAATAATATAAAGTTTTCCGATGAGGAACATCGTGAAAGTGACTTGCTTAATGTTAATAGGGGTTCGACACTCCAATGTCAGTTGTGCCTTTGAATTTTTAAAGCCACTGAGTTAAAACTTTCTCATGCATTAGGGGGACCACCATTTTAAAGATATTTTACAGATTCCGTTTGCGGCTTTATTTTCGTATTAGGGACGCAGCTAACTTACGCGACGCGTCTTTAAGAATTCAACCGAAAGCTTATTTCGAGAGACCACAAAAGGCTTTTTCCATTCGAAATAATGCTAGCCGTAACTTTTGTCGGGTTTTTCAGATAGGATAAAAAAAGTCTCTAAAGGTTTTTTCTGATATAAACTTTTTGTTATTAGCTTAGCTATGTATTAACATAATGATTATGGTAATATTATTAAAGTTCAATTCTAGTTTTTTTAAATTCTGTATGGTAATTTAATGAAGACTACGAATAATGAATTATTCATCCATGATGAAGACTCAAAAACTGTCTCGACAAAATATTTTCCTGATATATTTTGTAACATAAATTCCGTATCTAATGAAACAATCATCACAAAGGGCTGGTGCACATCTGGCGACGTGCAGCGCAGCATGGTTGTCACTGCCAAACAAATATCAACATTACCTGACTTAAAATAAAGTCGAAAATAAATAACCTGAGACGCGGACCTTTTTCGCTTAGATACGCTCTCGAGCTCATGGAAGTTTATTTAGTTTCAACTTTATTTCAACTGACGCAAGATCGATATTTGTTTGACGGTGACAACCGTTCTGCGTTGCGCCTCGCAAATTGAGCACCGGCCCTTATACCTACCACATTAACACATACAAATTCACAATAAGATAAACCTTTAGCTGTTCCAATTTATCCATCCTTCCATCAAAGTATGGACGTACTACCAAAGTAACTCCCAACAGAAGACGAGTGACGAACTCTTTGGAACTTTTCCTCCATGATTTGCATACCACGTGACATTGTTTCTACGTCAATCTCAGTTTGTACGTCGACTAAAGTTACCTCGCTGTAGTTTTAATAACTGATGAGTAGTGATGAGGTAACTGAAGTAATGCGAAACAAGTATTATATGACTTTGATATTATTTAGGGTGAATTTCACCAATGAAACTGGAAGCGATTAGCACATCTGAACCGCGTTCAAGAGCTATCAGTGTCAATATTCCAAAGACAATAATGACATTGACAACTCTTTAACGTGGTTTATGTGCTGATTGCGTTCAGTTTCATTGGTGAAATTCACCCTGAGTCTTTTGAAAAATGAGGCCGTTTGGGTTCTTGCAAAATTGCAGAATTTGTAAAACATTTTAAAAGAGTAAGTTTTGAGTTTCTCGCCCATTCTTCTCCATTCGAAACTACATACCTTTTGGACTAGAATTATATGTATTTTCTTGTACATTTTGGCGTTCAACAGTGCCTTTTGTGTGCCTATTTGAATTAAATGATTTGATTTTGACTTTGTTTGTAGCACGAAGTATTAACGTTTTGTTTTACTAACATCAAAGTACTTAGTCTGCCGAAGTCAGCATTTTAACAGGCAGACTGAGAGTACAACAGTCAAGAAGAAGACGGTTCCATTATTAACATCATTTTAGCTGTCTGTTATAATGCTGATTTCACCAGAAAATGTATTTTTTAAATGGAGGCAAACTAGCTTGACATAGTCGAAGGACAGAACAGTACTATTTTGCTTATCAGAAAATAATAAAAATAAAAGTTATAAAACTAAAACCCAACCACGACAAAAAAGTCATCTAAAAAGGTTTATACAAGACATCACAGACTGACAAATTAAAAATCCGGAGTCACACGTGTAATTGCATAAGTCGAACAGATTACGTGTGACTCCGGATTTTTAGTTCGTCTCTTCATTTGTCAAATTATAATGAGTAGTTTAGAAGATATGAGGAAACAGATGAAGATATAAACACATACATAAATCATAACCCGCCATTTTGTTTCGCCGTAGTCGGGTAAAACAGTGTGATGTGAAAGGTGAACCAAACAACAATATTTCAGTTCCCGTTTCTACAAAAATAAAATTTTCGCAGCTGCCATTTCAGCAATTGACTGGCACGTGGAGCTTGCGTCGTACGAGTTTTATTTTTAATTGGGTCGCAATCAAAAGTTGGTCCTAGTTTAACAATGGATCCGTAATACAATCAAAAGTTTATTCGAGTGTACCAGTCCGCCCTATAACACGTGATAGCGGCCTTGGAAAAAGTTTAGCCGGTAGGCTATCGGATTTTTGATTGATGTCGGAAATCTCTTCCTTAGTGATTATGGATTTAGGATTCCTTGTTAGTTAATTGACTCGGGCGTGACTGCGAAATCTATTATAAAATACAATAGACGACATAATATTTATAGTAACCTAATCCGCTTAACTGTTCTTAAAGAGTCATAAAGAACCCTGTCAGAAATCGACACGTGTTTCACCTCTCAGTGAGGCATCCTCAGGATGACGTGTTGCAACGTCAAGCGCCGAATGCAGTGTCAGCCACATCGCCCGACAACCCCACTTATACAGGTTGTTAGGGACATTTTTCGTAGGTTATAAAATAAAAACTGCCGTTTCATAGAATAGTGCAATACGTACGCGGCCAAAATCTATGGAACAGCTGTTTTTGTTTTTAATAACCAACGAACAATTTTAACACAGGGGACAAGAGTAATATTTGAATACTAGACTAACAGCAATGAGACTTTTCGCATCAAAACCGTTATAAGTACTTTCAAGTAGTACTTCAGCGATTTTAAATAAGTTAAAATTAAATTTACGAACTGATGTAACTACAAATCTCTCATGGATTTCAATATTATTATCTACATAATGATGGCTGTCATTTGTAGATCTTTGACAGTCGTTACGGGTAGTTAGAAGCCCAAAAGTCTGACAGCCAGTCTTACCAAGGGGTATCGTGTTATCTAGCAACTAGGTTGTGGAGGTCAGATAGGCAGTCGCTCTATGTAAAATACTGGTATTCAGCTGCATCCAGTTAGACTGCAAGCTGATCCCAACATAGTTGGGAAAAAGGCTAAGCAGATGAAGATAATGATAATAAAATAATATTAAAGCCTGATGGCCAAAAGCCTCGACAAACATCTCTCGAGGCTCTCGTTATGCGGTTCGATCAAGGGCCTAATTCAGAAGGCAGTACACCTCAATACGGCTCGCATTGTGAGGAGGTTCCTTTCTCTGCGGCCCTAACCACCGGTAGCTTGGACCTGCTCCCGACACCGGCGGACCTCAATTTTTTTAATATTCTTAAATGTTTTTTTTAAATATGTTTTTAGTGTAAGAAATATTTAAAACTGTAATTATATGTGGAAGAAAATAAATAAAACAATAAAACGTCGTTATTTCAGTACTCATAATTTCAACAGATTACGGCTTTTTAGATTTCAGGTTTTATCCATTCATCCTATATCCAGTTTCTGGTTATACTATTTGACGTGATCTCCATAGGGAAATCAAGATGTCTCATCATAATAAGAGGGGATGCTGTGCGATATCCTTAAGTTGCTTCAAACGACTCCCATGGGGAGTCATAGGGTGGCGACGAAAATGGGCATTTTTTTGTTAAATTGATAACTTTGGCCAAAGCCAAAGACACTTTCAACAATTTTTCTTTCTTTCTTTTCTTTTTTTTTTTAAAGGTTAATCGAACTTGCGACACATATAACAACAGCGAGCCCGTTAGCGACTTCCAATTGTATTATTACTGAATTTTCAATAAATAATCTTAATCTTAAAATATAAATGGAATATGGACTAAATCACAAATAAATTAATTTGAATATGTTTTCAAAGATACTTTTGAATATATAAAAAAAAACAAATAATAATAAACGGGACCCACGAAAACACTCTATGGAACCATATGCGATAAGCTCTGAAAATAGTAGAGGAATGGTGCAACAAGCACCAACTCTCAGTAAACCCTAACAAACCGAACTGATTCTCTTCACAAATAAGAGAAAATTGACGACCACGATTCTTTGGAACAAACCTAAGCCTAACAGCTGAAACCTGGGCAAATTTTTGGATAAACAGTAGAACTGGGCAAAACACACCAATTACATCACTACAAAAGTCAGCATATCCCTGTGGCAGTGCAAGCGACTGCTTGGCAGGAACTGGGTGATTAGCCCCAAGGTCACCTGCTGGTTAAACACCACAGTCATTTAACCAATTATCATATATGGCTCACTGTTCTTGTCGCCCAGTGTTCAGGCTTTACAAAAAGACTTCAAAAAGTGGCAACATTTTAATGTGTTATTACAATGGCAACATCGCCATCAGTGTCAGTATCACAGTGACGTTGTGACTTTTATAATTTATCTGTAGGTAGAACTTTCCCGCCAATACCCAAAAAGAAAAGCCTTGTAAGAACATCGTCGTCGTGAATAAATAATATTGTATACTGCAATTCGGGCCTTTTTTTGCACCATTATATCCCCAAAGATATGTGTTATATCTTGGTGGGCTGTCCCAAAGAGATCTCGAAAAACTGCAGCGGTTTCTTGGTGTTGCAATCTTTAGCAGTATAAGAATGACACCCACTGCTGCCTTACAGGCAATGCCTAGTCTGCCACCTCTGCACCTCATCGTGCGGGAGGAGGCGGCCCTGGCCGCCTTTTGGCTCCATTTATCAGGAAACCTAAGCAAATACTCCAGAGTTAAGCACACGCATAAAGGTTAACTTAATTTTGATACACAAAAATATTCTACAGGTCAATGCTACTTGAATTGTTCCAAAAAAAATCTTTTTTTTTTCAAATCTAGATCACAATATTTTAATAGGTAATCTTTTTTATATATATTATTAGCTAAACATTCAATTTTGAATTTTTAAATTTCATTCACTGTAACAGAAATCTGAGGTTTTCATGTTTTCAACGCTACAGACACTTCACTACAAACTTAATAACATAGAACATATTAAAAGCTAAGAAGGTGAAGTTCCACGAGAAGTTTGTTCCTCTATGATGTCTAATTCTAACACATCAGTACCGTGTCTTCACGCTCTATTTCCCCACTAAAGTAGGCTAGAAGCAGTATGTACGTTTTAGCTACAAATACCTACTCTTTTAATAGTTCCATCGTTACCCACTCCTTTTATCGTTTTTAGGGTTCCGTAGTAAACAAGGAACCCTTATAGTTTCGCTATGCCTTCATAAATCTAGTATTTTGCACTTGTTTATGCATTTTTCTTACCTTATGTCTGTAACACTTTGATAAGCATATTATTATCATAATTTATGAACAGGTTTTGCTTTATGTCTTTATATTCTCCTGTTATCAGTTCTTATAATAACAAGTGTCCAATTTCTAATTATTTCTTATTTTTATTTCAGGGTAATGTCACTATGAAAAATGACTTTTCATGTAGTCAGTGTATCATGATTACAAATGTATGTGTACGGAAGGCGTTGGATTCAAAACACCTGTACAATTATTAAATTAAAGTGTAATTTACTTATCCCGAACATGCAAAAACCTACTAACCTAATTCATAACTCATAATAACTATGTGATGAAACTGAAAACAAACGTCATTTTATTCAGCACTAAACGAACTAGACCCACATAAAATAATGAATTAATAGTGGTGGTTTTCAAAAGCAAGGCGTACATTGTTCGTGTTAGTGATGTCAAAGATTAACAATTGGCAGAACACTCATGTTGCCAAATATGTAAGATGGAGAATAAAAAACCAGTTGGTTAAAAAAACATGTCTGGAAAACGCAGCTACTATATCGCTGGCCCCGGGCAATATAGCGGTAAACACCGGTTACGCCCTTTTTAATGTTATTTGATTGTTGGCTTCTCTGAGTACCAATCTATCACTCTTATTTTATTCAGTTTTTTAAAATAATATTTATGTAGAATAAATGACAATAACAGCATGGAAAATTCTCTTACGACTAAGTTATGTATTTTTACTTCTCCTGTAAATTTCGATTTTTGATATTACCGCTTTATTGCCCGGGGCCAGCGATATCTACGTTTTCTTTTAAAGAATTACGCTTAACCTTTGCTGTAGAAGACTTACAGGAAATCCGAAAAATTGTTGTAGCCAGAGAAATTGGCGGAAAGTTCACCATGCTCGAGATATTTCCAGTTTTGATTTTTGTAATAGGAACAACTTCAGTGGTAATAAGTTTTAAAGGTGTCTCATGCAGAGTGTAAAAATCAACGCTAATACAACACAGATAATTATGTTTGTTGAATGAGACTGCGTGATGCGGAGACTTTCCTCGTTTTATGCTCATAAGGATGGATGCTAGCTGTTTTGGTAAGACTGTAACGTGATCATCATCATCATGCACGTCATGTCTGTGTATACTCTTGTTTAAGACAAATAAATGATCTTTATCTTTATCAGATTTCAATTCACTAGTAAATACCAGTAACACCAACTTGCTGCTCACAATTCATTGCTTTCATTCGTTACATTTAGCACATTATAAAATGTTTCCGAAACAAATTAGCAATATATTTCTTATTTTGTTCACCTTCTATATTCAAACAAAATTTTGGCGAACCTGAGCTTTCTGTTAAGGTGATTAATGAGTTGTATTTTCTGTATTTATGTAATCTTTGGCGATATGCAGTGAAGCGAACTGAGCTCAAGGCATCTGCCGCACGCGACATGATGTTAATGTAAAACTCCATTAACGTTTAAGTTTATTCCACTGCTGGAATGAATACAATTCTGAAACAATTAAAATTGATGCCCGCCTTTGACTTGTTGAGATTTACTTGCGAAGGGACGGGGTGTTTGTTTAAATTATAGTCCTAGTTTGGTATTCTCTGTCTGATTTGGGTAAAAGGAAAGTAAGTAAGTTCGCGAATTCGTTCGCGTGGAAGACACGGCTTATGGCGCTTGGCAATAGAGTATCTTTCAATCAGAGAAATAATGTTTGTAATCGAATCAGTCTTACAAACAAGCAATTTTACCTTTTTATAATATTCATTTATAGTATATTTAGAGGATGAGGACTTTTTATAATATTTTTAGACGAGTTCGTGGCTAAGTAATACCAGCCGCACAGGTCGATGTTTCCTCTGTTGTAATGTATGTACCTATGTAAGATTATTATAAATAAATAAAATAGTCTTTTATTTCTTGCTGTTTGAATCACAAAAAATTATATAAATACTGCATGCAATCATAATTTAACATTCCAATTCAATCTTTTTTTAAATCTAATAATTAACACAATAAAAATTAAAAAATACATTTCTTTTCTATTATTACATAAGTATTGATTGATATTAAAATTATTATGATTATTTATTGATATTGTTACATATTTATAATTATTATAATTATTTTGAAGATTTTATAGTTTTTTATAGCAAGAACCTCTTTTATTAGAAGGTAAAGGTCTCCTCCAGAGATGACCAGCGATCTTTTTCTCCTGCTGTGCACATTCAGCGAGTGCCAGCGACTTTCATGATGTCATCGACCCAGTGAGTTATGGGACTTCCTCTCTTTCACGTGATGGGCCCGGCGTGAGCCTAAACTTGAATATTGTTGCAGCTTGCAACGGTCAAGTGCAGTGAGCCATAAATGATTCAAATGCGATTTCATAGTAAGGATACGCCGCGTACGCATTCGACCTCATACTCGGAATAAACAAAGGAAATGGAAACTCATTTGTCTACGAAACTACTACCTATTCATTATGTGCGTTGAAGATTTCAGGGCCATGCACAATAATAACCTCATTCTTAAATTGTACTTTTAACTCCCGAGGACTTCAGAACAATCGTTCGTTCTATAGAAGAAAACCTTCTAGCAATAGACAAAATTTGTCAAACTTTTCTGTTGAATATTAATAATGAAAACGAGGCTTTTGATATTTTATATGAATAATTTGTAAAGTGGTTTTGTATTTTGTTTTTATTTTGTGCAGAATAAATACTTTTTCTTTCTTTTTTTCTAAAATAACCATCCTTGAAAAAATCTGATCGTAGAGCAAGTTGGATCCTTTCTCATAAGCAAATACATAGACGCCACAAAAAGAGAAGTGGTATCCCATTTTTCACCGGAAATCACGCGGCTGACTGCAAAGATTTAGATAAAAATTTTGATCACAAAAACGATGATTCCCATCAACGAAAACGGCTTTCACATTTCCTTCCTTATTCCGAAATCATAGGGTAACACAAAATTCCATGTCCCAGATACACGACAATGATTTATCATTACAGGCGGTAACACTTACACGGTTCACAGATCCAGGCGTTCCCGGTATTCGGAATTCAATTATTTAGAATTCCACCTGTAGAAGAACTTTCTACGTAGGTGACTGAAATCGCGATATTCGGGAGCAAGTGAATTTTTCGGTAAGTCAACATCTTAATCGTTATTCACGCCTCCGCCACGCTTTGATTGCGACGCGAATGAATAAATTAATGCATTCCTCTGGTGGAGGCGCCCGCATTCTTGTTAGATTGAGAAATTGGAATGGTTTTGTTTTTAATTGTGGCATTTTTGGGACCTTTTCCTATGGGCTGAAATTCCGTTCTAATTTCGACCCATTAGAAAAAGCACAGGATTTTTAAAAACCAAAAAAAGAGCCAGTTTTCTCAGTTATTCATTGATTATTACGATAAAAGTAAATGATTTTGTTGTTTTTAGAAGTCTAATAGTTTAGTTAAAAGGTAAACTGTAAAAAGTATTTGTCATGAGCTTCATGACAAATACTTTTTACAGTTTTCGATGTAGCTGTTGAAATAAGTTAAAATAATGAATATAAAAAATGCCCATATACCTCAATAAAAATCAAATCAATCCCAATTCTCATGGGCACAAAATCAGGGTCGTGTATAAAATAAATTAATGCTATTTATCAGCCATAAGTGAGGGTCAATGACTCAACAAAAAAAACAACTTACTGTTCATTATTGTTCGGTAAATAAATAGAGAATTGGTTCTTTCATAGCCTCGCATTAGGGATGGCTTGTCTATCATTTAAATGTCATAATGACAGCTATGTTATGTCAAAGAAATATGGTTGCCGGAATGCCACTCATAAATCAACATAATATGGCACGACTGAACAACTATTAAAAGCTCTAATGAAGAGCAAGTTATGATATTATTTTTAGAGGGACTACAGTAGCTAAACGCAAGTTTTATAATGCCTTAAAGTATATGATCCACTGCAGTAAAATTAAAAATTTATGATATTCTTAAGGATATGCTAGTTAGATAGTGTGTTGAAAACATAGTGCAACTAATTCAATACGAGAGAAAAAAAAAACACCGATACCTCAAAAAATTTCTTTTAACGATTAAAAACTATAATAATACCTTAAATAATCATTCAATCATTTTGATTTTTGTCAGATTATTCTACAACCCACATAAATAGTGTTTAGATGTTTTTGTCCTATCAATAGATTTTTTGTAATCAGATAATTGCTTCATATTTTGCAATAAATTACCTGCGTTGTGTCATCGCGCTACTCTTTCTTTTCTATGCAGTCCGATAGAGACCGCGCTTTAGTTGTTGTCAGACTTCAATTAATAAATAGACAAACTTTAATTGACCGTCAATCAAGAAATAAATATTCGTTTGTAGAATCTATCCCCGATTATTATTTGTGGTCTTAATACCTACTTATTTTATGCGTAGTCTTTTGTCAATTGGATAGGTATCTTAAATTCGTTAATTTGCTTTACTTGTTTCACTATTCTCGTTTCCAAAGATAAAACTGTTGTTTTACATAATATCTATAAACCCATAATAGCCGTTCATGTAAATTGTGTACAAAATTTAAGTTATTCGTTTTAAGCTCTGCGTGTATAATGTATAACTTAATGACACATTGGAGATAATAAATAACAAAGCTTACACGTAATCAAAAATGTTATTAGTTCTATTGTTTTCCACTAAAACCTTTTTATTATTAAAATTCCAAACATGGCCGGCACATAATTCTTCGTTCTCTATTTGAAATTAAATAGTTGTCATATCATGACGCGGTACGGACGACTCGACTGCACTACGAATGAATAATACATCCGATAATTGGCGCTTCCTATTTCGTTCTACATTTGAATTTTATATTACTTCGATAACTGCGGATTAAAACTTGAAGCTGAACACCGTGTTGGTTGTGGATTCGATACAGTGTGTTTGTTATGAGTTTCATTAACATTAATAAGTTTAGTATTTCATCTAGAATAGCATTGTCGCATTCATTCCACCGTAGTCTAGTATTTTACTTTTAATGATGTTATACTGAAGATCACGTCTAAACGAATAGAATTAATGATTTGAAAAAAATATATGTTAAATAAGAGCATTTTCATAATATCTTAATACTTATAAGAATATCTAGGACTATATTTAGTGAAATTAATTTGTAAAGTTATTTGTAACGCGGAAAAAAAACCGAGAATCGCGCAAAATATATAAAGAGTATTTTTCTGAAACCTTTACCGTTTTAAAGATTATTTAATTATTGATCTTTAAATATACGTGTTTTATTAACATACCTTTTGTTTTATGTATAATAAATTAATAATGCGTCTAATTTGGGACAGCGCTCCTTGATGGGCGACTCCTATTACTGGCTGGACATACGACGCGTTGCGTGAGCTCAGTACAGAACACGCAAGCTAACCACTCAAGGTCACTGGCATATATCTGCGATTTAAGAGAACATACCTTATTTATTGAGTTTTTCGTAAATAATTTATTTCCTGTACTTAAAAATGAATCATATATTCCAGAGTAGGTAGTTAGTGCGTGCCTTTTTGTAACGAAGTTTCTTATCGCACGTTATACTGTGCACATCTGGCGAATGAGAGTTATACCGAAAAACGTTTAACATTTTGACCGTCACGACACTTTAGTTACGTAACAAAAGCGAAAGGAATTTCTTTCGAACCGGGTGTCCCAGGAAACCTTTTTTTTTGCATATTTTTGAACATCAAAATAACCTACGTCTTTTAAAATAATTGATTAGGCTTTGTAGATTGGCTCATAAGTACGTAGTGCCTGGGTGACCGAGCTCTGTTCTGGTGAAAATATAGAATGTTCATACTGCCATGATAGCAGGTATTTACTAATTCCATGCTGCCATGATAGTAGGTACTTACTAATTCCATGGTGCTATGATAGCAGGTACTTACTATTTCCATGCTGCCATGATAGCTTGTACTGATTAATTCCATGCTGCCAAGATAGTAGGTAGTTACTAATTTCATGCTGCCATGTCATTATTCTAAGGTAGCCATCTTGTTCTAAACTTTGGGCGACCAAGCTCAAGGCAGCAAGGTGAAAATATGGAGAAAACGAATTTTCCCAGATATGGGACCTAGCTAGATCGATTTACGCCCCTCTAAACCACTAGATTGCAACTTTCATTGAAATCGTTAGAGCCGTTTTCGAGAACGTGATTACAAATATATATATTTATACAAATATTGCTCGTTTAATAATATAGGATAGGTCAAAAAATTGTGTGATCAGTATGTTGGAAACGTTAGTCACCAAAAATTGAAATTTCTGCGAGCAACTTGGAAGTAGCGCTCGCCAGCCGCTGCCGTCGCTGTCGTCAGCACCGCTCGCTTCGCTCGCTCGGCTTGCGCGCGGTTGGTGCCAGTTCTAACCCATTTTATCCGAGTTGCTCGCAGAAATGTATTCACCGCAAGGATTACACTTTTGTTTTACGCGGGTCATACAAAACATAGTGTACCTAAAACTTGTATAGGTTGTTGTATTAATCAAAATTCTCAAAACTGCAAATTCTCCTATGGGCAAATTCTTATAATTGCCAATAAAAGAACTTGCCCATAGAAGAATTTGCCGTTTTGAAAATTTTCCCTTTAGTGAACAAAAGTTCAAATCAAGTGTTGATTTGAATAATACGTTTGTTATTCTTTGACAGTTGTCTATAGCACGGCAAATTGTATGCCAATTTGCAAAACAATTAATTTCCCTGTACCTATGACATGTTGGATATGCCTATTATTACTTTAATTACTAAAGCCGGAAGCTTTCTAACTACGCTGCTACCTAGTCCAATCGCAAAGCACCTGATATTTGATCGATACCAACGTAGTTAACGAACGACCAATGGCTTTGACAATATTGATCCTTAGGGTCAATAAGCTGTTACAAATGTTTACTTTTTATTACTCGCACTAACATAACAAAACAGTTGTATTCAACGTTTGTGTGCTAAACTATCCAATAGGAATGTTAACTAGGAAAAAAAACTATTTAGTCCGTCAGTCAGATACTAAAAAAAATATTAGACACGTATTTTGCTTTATCATATTAATAAAAAATGATTTAGATAAAACGCATTAAAGTTGGGGAGTGAGAACTCGCTACGTCACAAGTCGGTATAAAATCTACCGGAGAGTGACGTCATGCTACATTTTAACTCAATGTGTTGCCGCGATCTCTAGATTAGGTAAAAAAAAAAAAACGTGTCCAATATTTGTTAATAATCTACCTGATGGACAAATTTTTTTTTTTGTCGCCGTCCTTATTCATAATAGTTAGACTTACGTGTACAATGGAGCATATTATGCACACTGCAAAAAAAAAGAGGCAGTCATGGGGACTGCCGACAGAACGGGAAACTTAAAACTGGTATTAGCGTCATCTATATTCTATAGTAGAACACTACGGGCGCGAACATGTCGGTGACGCGAATCCATTATTTTATCTCCTAGCAAAAATCATTCAAAGCGCCTAAAGAACTTTTCACTTCAAAAATCATGTGTGCAAGCAAAAAAAAAGTATAGTCTGGAAATGTCAATAAGTATCTAACCTACTTTGTTATTTTGTTATTAGTTAGTTATTTTGTATTCTTAACAACTTACACGATCAGCTGACAAAGTAGTAGAGAAAAATATGTCTACCGACAGCGGATTTATGAAAAATATATTTATTCTCAAATATTTATGTCGCAAACATAACACTGAATAAAACACCGGCAGCACTTGTGAAGAAAAAAAAAATAGGCAGGGTTTTTGGCCACTGAAAACGAAAAAAAAAGACTCAAAAAAATATTAGGAAAACATAAAACAACCATTACTTACATTGTAAAACGATTGACAACTTCACCAACCACCACATTATCCCGGCCAAAGCCCACAAATGTTTGTCCAAACACAAACCAATAAATCACTGCGTTTGCGCCTCGTAACGCGCGAAAACCAAAAACAAAAACCGGTACAAACTTGTATAAACTGCTTATAAACTAGTATCTTTATATTCCGTAAACAGAATATATTACAAAGTTTGGAGCTCTCGAACTAAACGCGCGTAAAGTTTTAAACCGCGTTCCCAACGTGTGTGGGGTTCGAACCCGGGTTGGAAACTAACCGACGCAGCCAACTGGCGTCCGGTGGTAAGCGGACCATATCGGAAGCACTCGGTATTGTGTAGTTATTGGGTAATTTATTCTAATACTTCACGTAAGTACGTACTGTTGCTTGCGATTATGTTCTTTAAGTGTTATACGAGTTTTGGGTTTTTATTATTTTTTCTTCACATTATTTACTCATTATTTTAACATGTTCCTTCGCCTATTGAAAGGCTTCAGTGCAAAAAAATGTTCTTTTCTCAATTTTTATTTTTATTCTTTCTAAACCTGCTTATCTTTTTTTATAAACGTCAAAAACGTAACGTAACGTAAACGTAAAAATTGAGAAAACTCTTTTTTTTTTGCACTGAATGCAAAAGACATTTTGTTTTCTCAATTTTTATTTTTTATTCTTTCTAAACCTGCTTAGCTTTTTTTTTATAAACTTCAAAACAAGGTTACTTGAACCCATCTCTGATTTATCATAATATTTATCTAGAAACCTTTCAGTTGTTACTAACAGTCACACAACATTTCCAAAAAAAATCTCTAAAAAAAGCACTTCCAAATTCCTTAAATTTTCGCCGTCCGTATGTCACAGCGGAGCGTCTAGTAGGCCCCTTCCGGCGGCTATCAGTACCTCACCCATCGCCTTACGTTCATTTACATCGCCAACTTAGTATGCGAATACTGTACGCCGCTTGTATAACATTTCTAAGTGAGTTAAGACCTCTGCGTTAATTTTATCTTTAGCCCACCAGCCGCGATTTGAATTCGTACCTCCATTTTCGTGGTATATTTTGCCGGGTTTCTCGAGGAAGTTGATGGCACGTGGGTCGTATCCGCTTACGTTTTTGGAGAAAATAGAATTTTAAATACCAGCCTGTTTGGTTACAGTACGGCAAAGGCTTCTTCTCTTATAAAACGGCACGAAAAACGATAGACGATGTCCTTCGTCCTTATCAAAACCTCGGTTACTGCTTAAACGACGTCGTCAATAGATCAACACCTTATCAAGTAGGTACTGTTGATCTTTTGACTACTTAACAAGCTATACATTTCCAGTATAAGTTGATCTCGCATTGTAATTGTATAAGGATTTCCGTATAATGGTCAGCTATACTGAAAATGTATTGCTTAATATGTAGCCGCGTGAGGAAAAAGTATGTGTCCAATATATTTTTATAATCTAAGTGAAGATTTTTTTTTTTTTTTTCTTCCCTATTATTGCACGTTACGGGCCAGTTAGTTGCCTTTCAAAGCTGGTATAGGCACTAATCTGTAGTATAGGTAAACAGCACGTAAAATCACTCATACGCACGGCTACAAATCATGCTATACATTTCCAATATAAGCTGATCTCGCATTGTATAGGATTTCCGTACAATACGAGATCAGCTTAACTGGAAATGAAAAACTTGATATGTAGCCATGCGTACATGCAAGAAACAGTAAAGTTAATCCCTATTTACACGATGTGGACGTGTGAAGTTTCTTGCCTGTGGCATACAATAAAATTGAAGCAACAAATGACTTGCATCGTCTAGACACTTGTTTAGTCAATTAAATCAATTGTATGACAGTTAAATTGCTCCATGTAAATCAGTATTTAGATTTAGTCCTATATTCATCACAGCTGGACATAGGCCTCTCCCAGGCTGCGCCACAATACTCTGTCTTCCGCCTTCCACATCCAGTCTGTCCCAGCCACCTTCTTAAGGTCGTCGGACCATCTAACTGGGGGGCTTCCAACAATAAGCTTGCCAATACGCGGTCTCCACTCCAGGACTCGTCTGCTCCACCGGCCATCGGTCCTTTGACAAACTTGCCCAACCCACTGCCATTTCAGCTTGCTTGCTCTGCAAGCTATGTCGGCAACTCCGGTTCTTTTCCGGATAACTTCGATTCTGATTTTTATCCTTCAAAAAAACTCCAAGCATAGCCCGCTGCATAGCGTATTGCACATCTCTGTACTCAGCGAGTCTGTGGTTCAGATATACCCAAAGGGCTTACAATTCTCTGCGCATCCAGTTTAACAATGCCTACAGGGCGCTGTTATGGCTGCCACGCTTCTGCAGTGCGTCAACAATGTTTGCTGAGTCACGGTGAGACGGCTTTGATGCGACCTGGCGCAAAAAGACAGCCTCACTGCTAAGTATATTGCGTGGGAGCAGTAACAGCATCCTGAATGTAATAGCCAATAAGTTGGACAGCCCACTGGTGTGGAGCCTCACCTAGAGCACTAAGTCTCTCTTAGTTATTAGGTACTAACATAGTTTTTAAGTTCATACTAACAATATAAATATAAATTTAATGGATCATTGGTTGTCTGAACAAATAAACAAATATATATATAGCGCGCCGAGTGACTAGATTTGTAAGTGTCCACGTTTCGGCATCGATAATTCTATATTATATACCCAACGTATATGAAACCAAAATAAATCGGCAAGCTTTATTTAAACCAATTTTCATGCTAACAACACGGAAGAGTTATACCAAAAGTTCTTGAAAACAATTGCTTATAAAACATTCAGTCGCGTCTATCTCGAAGTAAATTAAATATAAATGACTCTCGGAGTTTCTCAGTTAAACAGGGCAAGAATTCTCATAGTTAAACTTGTATTAATTGTCGAGTACTTAGTTCTTGCGAAACTTGACGTCAAGGTATCGTTTCACTTTCTATTATTAAGCATTCTCGAAATACTAAATTGGAAGTTTTCGTAATTACAACGGTGTTCTATGCTGTCATGGGAACAATTAGAGATTAATTTAATAAGGGGTCCTTACATAACTTAGTGGAAACTAAATGGAGCAGTGGGGGCCCAGTGGTAACTGCCGCGACTTTTGAGTTGTAGGTCGTATGTTTGAACCCTGAGAGGCGTTTTACGTTGTGTAAACTATTTTCATCACCACTGCTCTCAAAACTGAGAAGGAAAATATCGTGAGTCATGTCCTAGTGCCAAAAATTCGAAAACATGTGGCATCTACCAACTTGCACTGGGCCCGTGTGGTGGATAACGGCCCACCCCCTCTCACAGAGAGGAGGCCTGTGTCTCAGCATTGGGAATATTATAGGCTGAGTATGCTAGTGGAAACTCTATTTCTGGAATCGTTCAGTTTGGTACGAAATTTGGCGCTACTAAACCAAACATTCACTTTGAATAGAATGATAACTGAAAATCTTAGTATTATTTCTGAAGACAGAACATAACACCTAGACTAGACCCTTTAAAATAGAAGTAACTATCGTTTAAAGTGCCTTAGCAAATGTCTAAAGCACAGTTAGATTTACTTTGAGCATAGAGTGACTACAGTTACAGCTAGATCTCGGTACCTTTACCCTTACCGGAAATAATTTACAGAAATATGTACATCTTCAAGTATTTTACAAAACAAAAAGTACTCTTCTCTTATTTCCTTATAATATTAATATACTTTCTGTCCCCAGTAACTGGCTTATAAAAGTCAGGTAGCCAATCGCTCCATGTAAAATATTGGTATTCAGCTGCATATGGTTACCATGTCTGACCTCAACAGAGTCGGGAAAAGGCGAGGCTGATGATGAGGATGCTATTCAAATGATATCTTGCCTCTATCATTAAACCACAGAAAGCTCCTACTTACCCCTTTCATGACAAAATTAAATCAATCACGATTAAGTCAGCCAAGTATGCTAAAAGTTGCCTTGTGACGTATTGGTTTCCCCCACCTACCTACCCACCTATGAAATTGGCGTATTTTTTCTCTCAAATAGAGAACCTCGTCACTTCTATGATTTAAAATATTCATCAATTGCTTGGTATTATATCGAATACTGACCATCATAGACTACCAATAGTAAAAAAAATCTTATTAATTATATTTTTCTAAACATAAAAAATACCTTAAAAATTACTCCTCATTTTGTTAGCAGAAATTACCACTATTTGTTTAAGTTAGCCAAAACTTATTTTTGTCGCTTAATCTAAGTGGCATATTACGTTATCTTAGTTTTTTACAATAAGTGCATAAAAGTTTTAAAACATTAGTGTTCATGGTTGTTATATAAATTAAGAAAATGTTGGTATGAAAAATGCAACTTCTTTAAAATTCTCCATACAAAAGGCTGATTTCATAGGTAGGTAACCTAATATATACAAATAAAATACCAAAAAAAGAACTAAAATTATTAAATAATCCTAACTTATTTAAAAACGAACGGAAATGTATAGCTTGTTAAGTAGCCGTGTGTACAGGTATTAATGAAAATGTTTGTGATATATGATCTGAATGAGTATTATTGTAATACCAATTAATCTACGACATTCACCTTTAACTCGTTATTAATTATTTTGCACGCCATTGATACAATATTATTTATTAACTGACTTCCAAAAAGGCGGAGGTTATATATTCGTCGCGTATTTATCTTTATTTATGTCCATCGATTTCTCCGTCAATTGTGGACTGATTTTGAAAATTCTTTTTTTGAATGAAAGGGTATGCTCCCAGATTGTTCCCATAATTTTTTTATTATTTTTGCTTGTACGAGTACGTATATAGTTTTTGAGTAAGCTTCAATGATACGTACTTTTTCCCCCTTAGTACATGTGGATGATATGATGATAACTTCCCGTCACAGTTATTTACATAACCGGTAGTGATATTCGGATTTGTGTGGGGTAGGTACCATAACTAAAAAGTGAAAAATAAAAAAAACTTTTTACAAAAAAAAAAACAACCGAATTCCAAAAAAGAAAAACACTACAAAATCGGTGGCAAAAAACGCAAATTCAAAACCAAAGACACCAACTTCCGAAATCAAAGTTATTTTTCATTTTGTAGTGCTTTTTTTTGGAAGTCGGTTGTTTTTACAATACAATATCCTGTATGTCACATGTCGACATTATATCAAAACCAGACTGTAAGGTAAATAAAGACTTATCTAAGGTAAACAGTAACAAAATTCGATATCTCATACCCAGCGTTTTACATAATACCTACTAAGTCATTTAGAACCCCAGAACAGCTAACACAAAAACATATTAACGTTTATCTCCCAAACAGAGCCAGACAATGATTTGATTCAATAAAGTCACACCGGACGCGGCGATCCCATAAATATTAATTAAACGCCTTTTGATGTTATTTATTGAATGGACTATTGAACACGGATTCCTTTATCTTGTCGTTTATTAGATTTTGTGAGCGATTAATGATTGAGGCAAGATGTGGGGGAGTTTATTGACTATGAGAGTGGATTTTGTGTTGTACTAATGTACATAGTTTCCGACATAAAGTTGGTTACGTCTTTTGCAACTATGGGTGTGGTGAAAGGCTAATAAGGGTTAAAGTCTTGAAGATGAAGAGGAGCGTTGCCATATCTACTCATGACAAGAAACTGTGGACACCGTGGGACATAATGTGGAGGCTATGACCCTTACCCGTCTTCATTATCAACTACTATTTGATCGCCACGATTACAAAAGATTTACCATAAACATATTTCTTCGTGTTCTTCTTCCTACGTCTCCTTGCTTCCTAGGAGGAGTTCTTCTCCTTATCTTCTATCAACGAGTACGTTGATAGGAGATGAGGAGAAGTACTCCCTCCTTAAATGTTGACTTTTTCATCATCGTTATCGCTAATAGAATGTCACTTTGTCACGGCCCCCTGCCCCCTTTACGTTTAAATATTTTACTTTGAGAGGTGTGTCTCCTCATCTCCTATCAACGAGTACGTTGAAGTACTCCTCCTAGGAAAGTCAAAGTCAAAGTCAAACAATTTATTTCAATTAGGCACTTATAAGGCACTTATGAACGTCAATTTTACAAAAAATTGAATTGGTTCTCGTAATGGAAGCAAGGAGACACACCTCCCAAAGTAATATATTTAAACGTTAAAGGGGGCCGTTAAAGGGGGCCGTGACAAAGTGACATTCAATTAGCGATAACGATGATGAAAAAGTCAAAATGTAATGGATTGACACAAGCTACTGAAAAACTTATGACAATCCTGTTGAAAGCCATTGCTACTTGTCTACCCGCCCTTTGGTCATCCAGTGTAATCAAAATGAAGGGAATCTTGAAAAGCTTATACTTTCAAACTCAAAGCATTTATTTCAAACAAGCTGCGCCTCACGGGTTCACCCGTATAAGTCTCGATTCCGTTAGAATATCGGAGTAAAATGTATCCTATATCCTTTTCCAGGTCATGGTCTACTCATGGGCCAAATCCGTTCAGCCGTTTTAGCGTGATAGCCAACAGTCACAAACTCACTTTCACATAATATTACATACATATAGCTAAAACAATTACTGACACATTTATAATATTACATACATATATTGGGTTTTTTGACCCCACCTATGAAATTGGCGTTTTTTTCTCACAAATAGAGAACCTTGTCACTTCTATGAATTAAAATATTCATTAATTGCTTGGTATTATATCGAATAATGACCATCATAGACAACTACTAATAGCAAAAAAAACCTTATTACTTATAGTTTATAAACATAAAAAATACCTTAAAAATGACTCCTCATTTTGTTAGCAGAAATGACCACTATTTGTTTTAACTTAGCCAAAACTTATTTTTGTCGCTTAATCTAGTGGCATATTACGTTATCTTAGTTTTTAAACATTAGTGCATAAAAGTTTTAAAACATTAGTGTTCATGGTTATTATATAAATTAAGAAAATGTTAGTATGAAAAAAGCAACTTCTTTAAAATTCTCCATACAAAACGCTGATTTCATAGGTGGGGACCTAATAGTTAATATAAAACAATTACTGACACTTGTCAAAGAGTTGGTCAGTCATAAAGATGAAGCTAGTTTCCCATTCCAAAGCGTAGTAGGTTCCTATGAAGAAGAACGGGCAGGAAACTCCATGGACACACACACACTCTTATGATGTGCCATTGCGAAATCGACTTAACACCAATTCAAAAATTCACACTTGATTTGACATATTTATTGTGTGTTTGTCATGTGTATCTAACAAAAAAGCTCGAAGCTCCGGCCGTGGGTGACCGGTGTGACGTGCCGGAAGCCGGCCGTGTGCGGACTTCCGGTCTGCTCGGCCGGAACGCCCGCTGCATTCCGATAGGGTGGCGTTGTAAACTTGTGTACTGATGATCCTGTTTTGAGTTTTGGTAATTAATAGTTATTTTGGACTTACATTCGCACAGGTAGTAATTAATTTATTATATGAATAGTTTTTAATTGATTGTATTATTCTTATATTTAAATAAATATTTATTCCACAATTTTCACTATTGCAGCAAAAAATGCCGCCTATGGCCACAGCGAAATATTTGACATCTGTTTGCGACGTTGCCTACTTTTAGAAAATGCTCTTAAGCCAGCCTCTGCACCTTTGTATGCTTAGAGTATTAAATAAATAAATCCGTTCGTAAGAGGGGGAATGATAAAATTAAGGTATCAAATAAACTAAAAATGGAAGTTATGCACTCCTCTTCTTGAATTGCAGATAATTTGTAACGATTTTTAGCCATCTCTATGATTTGAGTGACGATGTATTTATTAACTTATATAAAATTGTAGGTAGTTCTGGTAGGTACGTTATATACGACTTTTGAACTAATAATAATTTTATTTAAATGATTAAATTCTTCAAAATTCAAAAAGATGTTCCAATGTTAATGGCTCCTATTTAGTAGCCATTTTTCAAGAAAGGTTCAAATTACACCATAGGGATTTCCCTATGGTGTAATTTGAACCTTTCTTGAAAAGCAAATCTTGTCCTACGCTACCATTAGGCCGATCGTCCACCGCAAGCAAAGCTAACTTAGTTTTGCTAGCGGTGGACGATCAGCTTTAGACGAGAATACTTACTTTTTCATAGTGACTGTACTATTCTTTTGGCCTTGGGATCCCACGTCTCACATTATATTAGTAAAACACACTTTCCAATATAAAAAAGAAAAGGTAAATAAACGTATTATTGAAATCCTTAGAACGGTCTTTCCTTTGGTGAGGAGGAGGTCGTGGCTAAGTAATAACAGCCGCACGGGTCGATCCATCAGGTAAGTTACGCTTGCCGCGGTTGGTCCGTGGACGGGTGACCATCTTTATATACCGAGACTCCTCCGTGTATCGGAAAGCACGTTAAGCCGTTGGTCCCGGCTGATATTCGTGGATCTTTGACAGTCGTTACGGGTCGTCAGAAGCCCGAAAGTCTGACAACCAGTCTTACCAAGAGGTATTGTGTTACCCAGTAACTGGGTTGTGGAGGTCAGATAGGCAGTCACTCCATGTAAAATACTGGTACTCAGCTACATCCTCTTAGAGTGGAAGCGGACCCCAACATAATTGGCAAAAGGCTAGGCAGATTGGTCTTTCAGATTCAGATAGCTTTATTTGCTCAAACATGTGTGTGCATACAATACAGTGCATGCAAGGTGTTATATAAGTACATGGAGTTGTGCTAACATGTTTACCATATTGCCATGGTGTGCAAATATTAATACAAATTAGAATTTAAACAATTGTCAAATATTAAATTACCAAAAAAAAAAAAACAATAACTTTCCTTTGGTGTTCCCCCTTTAACCCTAACAGTATTTCTTCATTATAAATAAGTACCTGCAAGTTTTATTTTACATTGTTTTACATTTAAATTGAACCATTGATAACAAAACAGTAAAACAAATTGTTTGACTCAATTTAAACCGGTTTTGTTACGCTTTCTTTACAATACGTGGTCGTTGCACCGCCATACAACACACTGTAACGCTATACACTTGAGGCCAATATAAGTTAAAAGTTATATTGCTTCGAAACTGTTTCGATAGCGGCAATACTAGCGTATCAAAGTGCCATTTTATAAAATTGGAATTGAAATGTGTTATCGAAAAGTGTTTAAATGTTGCGGTTTCAGTTGTAAATGGGACATTTTAGTGGTATTCCATAGTTGTACGTGTAAAATGTACGAATGAGTTGTTAATTAATATCGATAGCGTAGTTTGTGGGTTTTGGAAAATAAAATAAATAAATGCCGGTTGTTTAATTGAGAGTTCTGTACCGTTTGAGTAGTTGGCCATCGCTATTGTTGTTATTTAATTACTGCATTCAAAACTCGATGAAATGCCATATAAATTTAAAGTGTTACCACATATTTTGTAGGAACATTTTTGTGACAACCAGCAAAATATTTTAAACTACCATATTGCAGATTCGCAGGTAAAGTTTTATCGAAATATTTATTTTGAAAATAAAAACTTTATTTCGCTATGTTTTTCTGGCCGAATGTGTACAACTGTACACAAACAGTGAGTATGCTAGACACCGTAACTTATGTTCTGCACTGATTCAGTTATTTTGTTGTATTTTAATATACACACACATGCTCTTATTGCAACCTGTTGACATCGTAACCACAAACTTCTAAGTTTACGTTTGAGTTTAAGTTATATTATTTTTTTATTTTTTTATTTATTGGTAAGTCACCTCAACGACTTACTCACTAAAACCTACACGTACAAAAATCACATATAGTATTAGGTATTGTGAATTCGTCACTTACAGAAGTGCACAGCACTAGCAAAGAACTTAATGATTAAAGGAATATTAAATTCTTATTAAAGTTTCGACTCCGGGGTCTACCGGTTTTAGCCACTGTAAGGGGTTTTTACTTACCCAAATAAAGCTTGTATAAATAGACTAGTCCAATAGGGATGTTGACAGGAAAAAGAACTATTTAGTCTGTCAGTCAGATAATAAAAAAATATTAGACACGTATTTTTTGCTTTATCATATTAATAAAACATGGTTTAGATAAAACGCATTAAAGTTGAGGAGTGGAGGCTCGCTACGTCACGAGTCAGTATAAAATCTACTGGCCAGTGACGTCATGCCACATTTTAACGTATTGCCTACTCAATGTATTGCCGTAATCTTTTGATTACGTAAATAAAGAAAAAATACGTGTCCAATATTTTTTAATAATCTACCAGACGGACAAAAAAATATTTTTTTTGTCAACATCCCTATTATTCCTACAAGCAGAAAAATACCCCCGTAAATGTAAGCAATGTTCACTAAATGTATCGTTGATCCATATTAGTACCTACCTAAGCGTTTCTTCACGCTTGCATTGTCTTGCGGTAACAGCAGTGCTATTCTGTAACCATCTCACCGTGTAAACTTAGGTGAAGTGAGCGTGGAGTGAGCTGTTATTCCACCTAATGCTAGTGATTGACACTATTGACAGCTCACTCCACGCTCACTTCACCTAAGTTTTCGCGGTGAGATGGTTACAGAATAGCATTGCTGGTCGCCTTTTATAAGAGGCTCGTTTTTCTTGATAAAATCTGTTTCTAACCGACTTCCGAAAAGGAGGAGGTTATATGTTCGTCGCGTATGTATGTGTTTTCTTTTTATGTATGTCCACCGATTTCTCCGTCAATTTTGGTTATGCTCCCAAGTTGGTCCCATATAAATTTTATTAACTTTGCTTGGATAGTTTTTGAGTAAGCTTCAATAATACGTATTTTTCCCACTTATTATATGTCGATGACATGGTAATAACTTCCTGTCACTGTTATTTACATAGCAGGTAGTGGTTTTCGAATTTGTGTGGGATTACACTACAAAGTGAAAAATAACTTTAATTTCAGAAGTCGATGGCAAAAAATTAAAATTCAAAACCAGAGACACCGACGTCCGAAATGAAAGTTATTTTTCACATTGTAGTGTTTTTTTTTGGAAGTCGGTTGTTTTCTTTTTTGTAAAAAGTTTTTTTTAGTATAGGACAAAAGAAAAATGATTTCGTTGATTTTTTTTTTTGTTTCGTTCTAGCGCCGCTGTTGCTTCTAATCTCCGGAACTACCAGTCGGATTGTGTTTGGGAATTCTTTTTGGATTGGATAACGCCCAATTCTTGAGGAAGGTCATAGGCTCGCGGACGAAGTCACGGGCAGAAGCTAGTGTTAGTGGCAAATGAGAGCTATACTGAAAAAAGTGTAACATTTTGACCGTCATGACACTTTTGCTATTAAGGCAAGTTTTCTTTTTTTTTCATTTAGTTACAAACGTTGTTAATTTATTTAATTGTGCTTGCTTCTCATGACACCTCTCGGCTTGATGTACGTGTTTTGATGTGTAACGTCTTTTCACACGCTTTCCTGCAATCAAAATCGAAATCTAAAGAAATCTAAGTAATCAAATATGTACGAGTGATTTAGTTAAAAGGGACGGATCTGTGTCACAGAAAGCCTGAAAAGCGCGCGCTATTTGATTTGACCAATGAGCGCGCGCGGTGCTAGAGTTGGCCGTCGGGAATGACCATGACGACGCCCCGCCAATATAATGTCGCTTATTAGGTACCTTTATGTTGCTTATTACCAAGGTCAGATGTCAGATGTTACTAATCTTATGCGACTAAGGCGCGCCCGTTTTTTTTATACATAGTTATTTCTATTTACTTAAACAGCAAGTAAGTTTGTCAATTAAAAAACTTTTCAGTCATTTTAATTTTCATTTTGCTAACAAATCAAGAACAGAGAGATTACTTAGTCTGAGCTTAGGTGTTAATATTTTAGAAATTATGCTTTTTAGCCTTTGATTAAGACATTTCACTGAACTTCATAATTTAAAACTTTTCAACTGCTTCAAAGTTTTTTCATTTTACTTATTTAATGTTTCATCTTAAAACAAATATTGTATACTAGCTGTTGCCCGCGACTTCGTCTGCGATCCAGGATGAAAAGTACCCTATGTCCTTCTCCAGGTCCCAGGCTACCTATCTGTCAAATTACATCCGAATACTTTCAACCGATTTAGCGTGAAAGCGTAACAAACAAACTCACTTTCACTTTTATAATATTAATTAAGGATTGTTACATATATTTAAACATTAGCAAATTAATAATTTTTGAAGTGTTAGGCGAGCAGTCGTGGTCCAGTAGTAACGGCTCCGACTTACGAGTGTAGGTCGTGGTTTCGAACCCAGACGCTTTCCTTTGTGTAAATAATTTCATCACCACTGCTCTCAAAACGGTCAAGGAAAACATCGTGAGGAAACCGGCATGTCCTAGAACCAAAAGTTCTAAGTCATGTGACATCTACCAACCCGCACTGGGCCCGCGTCGTACATTACAGCGCACTCACTGTCGAATAGAAGAGGACTGTTTCCCAGCAGTGAGAACATGATGATTGTGCTAATTTTTGTGGCTAGGTTGTGCTTAGATTCATTAAGCAGCACTAGTTTTGGGTTTAAAAGCAGGGCAAGTTTTTTTTAAAGTTGGTAGCTACATTTATAGTTCAACGATGCAATACAAATACCTACCTAAGATTTGTATTGTGAGTGAAGCCCTCAGCCTAAGTGTGGCCACTTAGGCTGAGATCTATATGCGTTACTTAGCACATACTTTGGTCAAGCGTTATTCCTGTCGCTGTCATATAACTGTCAAACTACAAGTGCTACATAGAGTTGGGAACACTTCTATGTCAAACCACGATCTACGTATTGGTGCGTTTGCACTGGCGAAATATTCAGATAACAACACGTTGAAATCTCTATCTTCTGTCAATGTATAGCTTAGTGTCTCGCAACTTGTTGTCGCGAAACATGTTTGACGTTTCATATCACTTGACATGTCTAACAAACAAATTGCCAAAATGTTTCTTTAAGAATCTTGAGACATGTTGTCCATTTCATTTTTTCATGTTTCGAAAACACTAACCTGAAATCTGTTTTAAAACTTACTCATGATGCGTGCAGTGCGAACGCAAATTCAACAAAACAAGTTATGAGATTTGTTTCATCGGAGAAGTTTCGAAACATCTACACGTTGAATGTTTTTTTGAAAAATCTGCTGTTCCCTACATTTATGTTCGTATATCTCGTCGAAATGTGGGAACAGCTGATTTTTTTTCGCGATTTCAGCGTCGGTCCAATAGTGAAAGTTATTCATAATGATGAGTACAATGACCCCTTAAGAGGTTTAGGGTAAACCAAAATTAAGGTTGTATAGATGTCGGCCTTTGTAGTCATTGGCTTACTAAAACTCTAAGTTAAAATGACGTAGTATAACATTATGTATTTCCCTAATAGTTAAAAATCATAACCCTCCTTTTTACTTCGCCATAGTTGGGTAACAACATGGCTACTTTAAAATAATGTCTTCTGTAAAAAAAAGTTACCACCAATTTTCTTTCAGATATTTTCCCTCTTTCAGCATAAAACCCCTATTTAAATGCAAGCGAAAGTGAACTATATTGACAAAGTGCTAGGTGAACGTCCGGGCGACACAATTTTCCTCAGTTGATGCATATTTACGTCTATGTATACGGGTTTTATCGGTTTACCTTTGTATTTGATGAGTTACTATTATGTACTATGATTAACTTGGAAGATTATGTTTGCTTTAAATTGTTACTAGCTATATTGTGATGAGCATTTTCAAATTAAAATACCAGCCTATTTTTGTCGCAGTACAGGACAAAGGCCTCTCATACTCTCATACGAGTTCGTGATTTCACACTTTTGACTATAAGTCCAGCAGTGCTATTCTGTAACCATCTCACCGTGAAAACTTAGGTGAAGTGAGCGTGGAGTGAGCTGTCATTCCACAGGGATTGACACTATTGACAGCTCACTTCACCCAAGTTTTCACGGTGAGATGTTTACAGAATAGCATGGCAGGTTTCCTTACGATGCACATAGTATTCGCCTTCTAATACAGGCATTGTTTGCCTAAAAGGAGGCTCCAAACATGATTCAAATCTAATTTTCTATTTACACAATAAACTATTTGTATTTGTGTAATAAAATCGGTCAAAATTATTCTCCGCGTTTTTGCAAGTTCATCGAATGAAAGACAAAGGTTAATGATATTAGATTTTTTTTTTGACTGTACAATTTGCGATCTAAACATATCCTTAGTCAGGCTCAAACTGTTCGTCTTCATGTTTTTCGTTATCTTCGTCTTTTTTCCTTACCTACTTTCATTTTCATTTATATTTCATTTTCGTTGCTATCATTTTCAAAGGCGGTGTGCTTGACCATTAGACTGTTGCGTCCATCGAAAATAGCTTAATTTTCTTGTGTTGCTTTGGTCAGCTGCAACTTATCTTCGAATGGATAAAAAAGAAAATGGCGGATTAAGGCGGACAATTTTATGGTGTCGATTAACTTAGAAAGTACCAATTAATTGAAAAAGTCGCATTGTTACTTGTCCGGCTTTGAACCCACAACCTCTTGCATGAGAGGCGAGGCCTTAACTAACCACTGGGCCATCAAATTGGATGTTACCTATTTTTTATAGGACTGTGTAAAGTGTGTATATTTTGCGTGATAAATAACTGTTTCTTAGTTAAATAGATCAATAGCCTCATGACATAACATGAAACTTAGCACTTAGTGCGCGATAAAAAGTCGTCGCGGGAAAAATCGCACGCGGGCTTAGTGGCGTTAGTTAGTAGGAATATAATAGAAATAAAAATAGTTTATTGTCCAAGTAATACAGTAAGCATGTTTACAGGGTAACACTAAGTTGATACGACATGAGTAGCTTAAAATATTACCTGTAGCTAGGTTACAAAATATTATTTACCAGTGAGCCCCAAATTAGACAGTTAGGCTGTATCTTGGGGCTCGAAGTACGAATTCCAGAGTGGACACTGGAGCGGTGATTTCACTATCGAAGTCATCAATCATGTTCTCTTAATGTACCTAATGAATTTTATAAACATTCATTGTTGGGAAAAGGCTAGGCAGGTTGATTGATACATATCAAGCTGCCTAGCCTTTTCCCAACTATGTTAGGCTCGGCTTCCAGTCTAACCGGATGCAGCTGAATACCAGTATTTTACATGGAGCGACTGCTTCTCTGACCTCCACAACCCAGTAACTGGGTAATACGATAAGACCCTTGGTAAGACTGGTTGTCAGACTATCGGGCTTCTGACGACCCATAACGATTGTCCAAGATCCACGAATGTCAGTCGGGACAAACGGCTTAACGTGCTTTCCGAGGCACGGAGGAGTCTCGGTATGTAAAGATGGTCACCCACCCACGGACCAACCCCGTCAAGCGTAGCTTAACCAGATGGATCGACCCGTGCGGCTGTTATTACTTAGTCACGAGCTCCTATGATAATGAATATAAGTTTTATTACGAAATGATGTATTTCGGTATTCAAATATATAATTCAAGCATTTTCTTAAAATCTCATAATATTACACTCACGGTTTGTAAATAAAACAATTCTATAATTACTTACTCAATGAATTTACGCCTCATTATGACTTTAGAAGATAAAATTAACTGAAACATAAGAGCATGTCAAATACACGAGTCTTAATAGATAACATTATTTACGATAACCTCGTAATAAGCGCAACTCTAGAGCAATTAATTAACTAACAGCTTCTATAATGCTTTCACTGGCGCCGGGAGTTTCATCTTACGAATAATAAAATAAAACTACACAGACAAAGAACGTTAGATACTGACTTTATTAAAAAAGAAACCCGTAATAGGTAGGTATCTACAGAAAAGGCTCCGCACTCTTATATTCTACACTATAACTGATTTATTAAATTATTAGCTGCGCCCTGCGGTGTGACCCGCATAAAGGCTCGTACACACCAGCGCGACGCGACGCCGCGCCGCGACACGAACAATACAATTTCTAAGAAAACTTGACGGTATAACAATAACCGGTGTCGCGTCGCGCTGGTCTGCACGAAGCTTAAGTCTCAATCCCGTGGAAATATCGGCATAAAAAGTACCATACGTCCTAACCCAGGTCATGGTCTACCCATGTGCCAAATGCCAAAATGTCATTCAAATCCGTTCAGCCGTTTTAGGGTGAAAGCGTAACAAACAAACAAAATAAACAAACTCACTTTCTCATTTATAATATTAAGTGAAAATATTCCCCGGGAACGTACTACCGGGATTGAAAGTAGGCTATGTGTTATAAAAACTATCTGTGTGCCAAATTTCATCTGAATCCGTTTAGCCGTTTTTGCGCCGATCTCGAACATACATCCAGACAAACAGACAAACATTTCAAAAACTATATTTTCGACATCACACTCGTTTGGGAACACCTCGTAGCAATTACTTTTTACAAACATATTCAATGTACAGTTTTGACTTCGTTACTATTTTATTCATGTAAAAAATAAAGAAAAAAGAATCACGAAGGTCGGAGATCAAAGCCAATCGGACAAAACCTCTGCAGTACATAGTATTTCAATAAAACTGGCGTAGTCTATTGACCATTTTTTTAATTCGTGCACATCATCCGAGCACCATACGATATTTCCCCTATTATTTTTGCATTCTATGCCGCCGCAACTAAAAAAGACGTTTATTTTTATTTTATTTCAGTGGTACATTTTTTGAGCCGCATGTGCACAGTGCGTTAGAGAAATATTTGTGTAACATTTTAAATGTTTTATTTATTTTTAACAGTTTTCGTGTTATTCGTGGAATGCGTTTTTTATTCGTATTTTTTTTGTGATTTTATTTCAATTGCTTTGGCCCGCCGCTGGTCTCGTGTTCGCAAGCGTGACTGCTGAGCGTGAGTTCCTGGGTTCGATTCCCGGGTCGGGCAAAGTGTTGGCCTCGGATAGCACGTAATGACGTTGGTCCTGCGCCTGATCTGTTCCCGGTCGTGTCGGATTGCCATCTCATCGGACTATGATGGCTAAGGTAGAGAGAGTGCACAATTGCACATGTGTTTGCGCACACAATTGTTCACTATAAATCGCCTGCGTACTTAGCTAATCTCCGTTGAGATTGACCACCGTGGCCGAAATTCGGTCGGAAGGATCTATTTCTTGACCATAGTGTAGAGTATTTTTAGACATGCAGTAAATAATTGGTACACGTTTAATTTGTTTATTTTTGTGCTTTTGTTTGCCGTGAATATTAAAATAAATAAAATAAAATAAAATTCATTTTTTTCAGGTCCGCATAACCCATATACGAAAACTTTAAATAACACCCAAACACAAATATATTCAAATAAATTCGACGAATAAATACACAGTCACCAAAAATTAAATACTTCAAATTCATAATCAATCAATTATCATTAGCTCATATTCATTCATTACAGTAGTATATTGTATTGTTGTATTGGCTGTCGCTGAAAACCAGCGCTGGGGCTCTGGTTCGCATAGGGTCGCAGCATTATGCTGAGCGATGGCCGTTTTGCGTGGATCTTTCCTTGCGTCATGTGTACCGCAAATAAACGTATTTTCTTTCTAAAAGGCTACTAAACGATAAATGCTTCCATGAGTCAATAACAAGCTGCAATCATCAATCACTTTATCAGGCTTGGTAATTTTGGAAATATTTCTATGACACATTATTTATTCAGGAATTAATTTATTTTCATTTTCATAAAGATTTCATCAGACACACACACACATACATAGCATATCATCAAGCCTGTATTCCCCAAGGGTTAAGTAGAGGTGCACCTAAAGTACACCCGCATTTCACCAGTTATGTTTAAGTCCCATATATAATAATAGGGAGCGCGCCTATTAGAATAGAATAGAATTTTCTTTATTCGAGTAACCACGACTCAACAACAAGATTGTTAGTAAAATTTACGACTATGTTAGTAAGTACAGACACTAAACAAAAACAAGGAAAACAATACCAAAAGAAACAAAAAATACCAAGAAATAATGTGTGGTCACCGTTGCGATATCCCATGAGAGACGGCACAACAGTGGCCCATGTACACACAGTCCAGGCGACTCGCAACCATGCTTAAGACACTGTTTGAGCTGCCCCGCACCCTGTGCACCAGGGAAGCGCACCTTTTACGCATTGTTGACGCGTTGTCGCGTTGTTGTTGTTGTTGATTGTTGCTATTGTCATCAACCGGTCTTAAATTCAGACTCCGGGTTGCTACTGAGAAATTCCAGATGGAAAACCTTCATAAAACTGCCCAACTCGGGATTCGAACCCAGGACCATGAGGTCCTGTGAGCATGAGCTCACAGTATATAAGCGCTTCAGATAATTACGATTTAATCAAATCGTTTGGACGTCTGTTATCTATATTTATATGTTACGTATTTTTCCTTAGTCTACTTATAAACGTTTTTCTGTTGACATGAAAAGCACATTTTCATTGCACTTACGGAACAACTACTGGGAACTGATCGTGGGACGTCGCAGTCGTTAATAGCGTATGATTACAGTGTTTGCTGTTTCATAGCTTATGAACACCGTAATGACCAACAATTTCCAAGAGTCTAGTGAAAGCTTTGGCCTGGATCTTTCGTTTACACTTTGTAGAACTGGTCCGGTTTTTAGGGTTCCGCAGTGAACAAGGAACCCTTATACGAGTAGTTTCGCCATGTCCGTTCTGTCTATCCGCGGCTTAGCTCAGAGACGGTTAGTACTAGAAAGCTGTAATTTGGCATGGGTATACATATTAATTACGCCGACAAAGTGGTAAAATAAAATCGCGAATTTTTTTTTTTTTTATAGTACCTCCCCTACATGTAAAGTGGGTGGGTGGTTTTTTTTTCTCGTCTATCCCATGGTGTGGGGTATCGTTAGAAAGGTCGTACAAAAATATTGTGGGCGAGTGAAAATAATTTTTCAATTCAGGAATGCGCTTGCTAAATATTAATCTTTAAAGCGCAAATTTTTGTTAGAGTCAAGGTTCCCCCCCCCACCTGTCAGCTAAATGATTGTACTTGGATTTGTGAAAAGATTTACAGCAGTAGTATATATAACGAAATTAAAAGGAAAACTATCACAGCTAAGTAGGCTTTACAGGTTAACGAGTAATAACCAACCAACTTAAATTTGCAGTTTATACATGATCTCCCATACATTCTGTATACACAGAACGTCTCATACATAGAACCGACACTTCAGAAACTTTTGTCTACCTACAACTGCTATATTGACTTGAATATACCCATGTAATTTTGTTTTCCTTCAATAAAGTTTTCATAACCATTCATGCAGTTTCAGCCAGCACAGAACCATTCAAAAATACGCTACAAAATTCAAACCCGTCAACCACAGTATTTGTAGCTGGAAAACGTAGTGTAGATATGAACATTTCGCGTGTGGTTCCTTTAATGTTTCCTCCACATATAATATATACTGTAGACACTAGTGCACTGTGTATCATAACTCAATTGAATAGCGTTGTTGTGTTGGGTGCACGATGTAACGCTCTGGATAGCTGTTTATCCGATTAAAGATCTTAATGGAGCATTTTAGTTTGTTGTTTTAGAATCATTTCAGTGAATTTATTTGTAATTTTGTTCATGCTTTTTGTAATAATATGAATAGGTTTAGAGAATGGGTAGGTTCGTAGAAAAGCGATATTTATAAGTCAAATACAGTCTTGCACCCTAATTGCGTACCAAGCCATTAACATTGATAAACTATACGACGAGTTAATTTTTGTATTAAGCAAGGCTGCCACAGAAAGTTTTGCCGTCGTAACACAGCGTAACTTTAAAAAGCCTGTAGTTGGATAGAACAACAATGTTAGTGATTCTCATAGGGAGGCTAGGTGTAAATTTCAGCTGTGGGTATGGTGTGGAAAACCAAAGGCGGGCCGTGTTTTTGAGGAAATGCAAGTTAGTCGGAATGTTTTTAAGTCTCGCTTAAAATGGTGTCAGAAACATAGCGAACAAATAAAAATGGACATTTTGGCATCGCATCACTCGAAGCATAACTTTAAACACTTTTGGAAGTCCACCAAGAAGTTCAATGGCAAGCCTAGCCTCCCAGTGAGCGTTAATGGTATTAATGATCACAGCTGTATAGCTGATATGTTTAAGGATCACTTCACTGTAAAATCACCATTGGGACCATCACAGTTGGTGAACGATGTGGGGCAGCAGTGTCAGGAGATTGGAGCTATAATTACAGCTAAAGATGTTAAAGAAGCTATTAAAGCTATGTCACGTGGGAAGTCTCCTGGCCATGATGGCATCAGCATCGAACATTTCAAACACGCAGGCCCTCACCTGCCTAGAGTGCTCGCGATGTTCTATACCCTATGTATAGGACATTCGTACTTACCTCCTGCGCTTATGAAAACTGTGGTGGTGCCAATTGTGAAAAATAAGACGGGTGATATTTCTGAAAAATCCAACTACAGGCCGATTTCACTTGCCACTACGGTAGCGAAAGTGCTTGATGGTTTGCTTAGCAATCAACTAGATAAATACCTGAACATAAGTGACAACCAGTTCGGTTTCAGGCCGAAACTTTCCACAGAGACAGCCATCTTGTGTGTGAAGCAAACTATCAAGTACTACACAGAAAGACGAACGCCAATTTATGCATGTTTTCTTGACTTGTCGAGGGCGTTTGACCTGGTCAACTACGATATCCTGTGGCAGAAACTGAAAGATATATCCTTGCCAACAGAACTCACCAGGCTCCTTAAATTTTGGTATCGTAACCAGGTCAATGTCGTGCGATGGTCGAGTGCATATTCCGATCCGTACAGGTTGGAATGTGGGGTGAGGCAGGGGGGGCTAACTTCGCCCAAACTTTTCAACTTGTACGTCAACGCGCTGATAGAGGAGCTCAGCAGCACCCGTGTCGGCTGCTATATTGATGATGTATGTCTCAATAATATCAGTTACGCGGACGACATGGTGCTGCTGAGTGCTTCTGTATGTGGCCTTTCAAAACTGATGAGCATCTGTGAAAACTACGCTCACAGCCATGGCTTGATTTACAATGTCAAAAAAAGTGAATGCATGGTCTTTCAGGCCAGAGGAAAATGTCCAACAACAATACCAGCCATAAAATTATGTGGAACACCACTGAAGAGGGTGGAACATTTTAAATATCTTGGACATATGATGTCCTCTGATCTGAAAGATGATGCAGACATAGAGCGAGAACGCAGGGCGTTGTCTGTTAGGGCGAATATGATGGCCCGCAGGTTTGCTCGTTGTACCACTGAAGTCAAAACTACATTGTTCAGAGCATATTGTACATCTTTCTACACGAGCAGCCTGTGGGTCTCATACACGCGCAGACAGTACAGCGCCTTGCGTGTGCAATATAATAATGCATTCAGGGTGCTGATGGGGCTGCCCCGATTCTGTAGCGCATCAGGTATGTTCGCCGAGTCGCAAGTAGACTGTTTTTATGCTACTATGCGAAAACGATGCACATCCCTGGTTCGCAGGGTTCGGGCTAGCTCCAGCGGCATCCTGAGGGCATTCGCGCAGAGGTTCGATTGCCAGTACCTGAACCATTGCTGTATGGTTCACATACTAGGCAATCGAGATATGTAATATGTTTTGTCTTTTTATATTGTATATGTTTTTATTTTGTGTGTTTTTATTCTGAGTTATTTTGTAATTTTGTGTAATTCTGTATATGATCCACTGTTGGTCGAAATAAAAGATTATTATTATTAATTAAATCACATTCCGAGAATTATGAAGAATATTGCTAAACCATTGCTTCATTGTTGGTTTGAAAAATTCGTCAGCTCGCGTTATTGAGGTACGTTGTTGTACCTAAATAACGCAATGAACGAGAGTGAAGTTACAAAATCAAACCCATTTCGATCAATTGTCATTTTATTTGTGTTACGCAATTACCCTGCAGGTTGTCAAATCAGGATTGCATTTGACATGCAAGTACTAAGTACTATTTTACTTTACAAAAAACGCAAAAAACAAGTGTCAAAAAGTACCTATACCATCTCTAATTTACCGGCAGTATTTTTACCAAAATTACTTCTTCACCAAACCCAACCCAGTCAGTTCCCAGCAGGGGTTGTAGACAAGAAAATCATAGCGAATGAGTGAACCTTTTCTGTAAATTCAACGCATTCTTTTCTATTGAAAATCAGGCCATGTAATGCATAAAAATTCGTTACCTCCGATGTCAAACATCATTATGGTATCGCGTGTCTATCCATCGCTTCACGCCAAGGCCGCGCCTTATACGGTAGATATTAAAAAAATCCTTTATATCCGCTCTCAGAAAAGCGATGACTTTTAACGTAATGCCTTTTAGCTGAGGGCGAATATATGCGATGTTAGACGAACAGGCAGAATATCCATTGCTTGCAAAGCCCAATGAGAAATTAGGAAAAGTTTAGTTAGATTACAGTAGTATGTTCCCTGTGGTGCCGGACGTAAAGAAAGAAAGAAAGAAAGAAAGAAAGTAAAATAAGTTTATTTGTCACAGAAACACGTGCATAAAAAAAAAGATGATAAACTCGAGTAAATAATAAAGAAAATGAAACAGAATAGATTTAAATACAGTAACGAGCACAAAACAGAAATAGTCGGCAGCTGCTGGCACGTCATGACTGTGACAAGAAGGCTTCCACTCAGCATGATGCAAAGAAGAATAGTACCATCCCATTTCTTCCCGTGGGTGTCGTAAAAGGCGACTAAGGGACTCACTAGAGAAGGGGCAGCAGCGTTCTCTATGCATATTAACACCATACTGCGATCGCCAACCCGCCTGCCAAGCGTGGCGATTATGGCAAACCCCTCCATTTGGGGGAGGCCAATGTCCAGAAGTGGACGTCTTTCGGCTGAAATGATGATGAGTATATTCTGTTTGGTTTCTGCACTTACACCCGAATACTGAAACGCCACTCAAAACTTAAGCGTTACTTATGACTCGTTTAAAGCCTTTTGATTGGTTGAAACTAGTTTTAAGTAACGCTTAAGTTTTGAGTGGCGTTTCAGTATTCGGGTGATAGTCCTTCAGATGGACCATTGTGTGTAGGCAATGGCGGCCGTCGGTGGTTATTCCAACCAGCCCACCTCCCTCCAGAAGTTAATTAAATATCCTGGTCTATTCAGAACGTCTGTAAAAGATCAGGGTGACTCGAGGGTTTCTGTTCTAATCTGTAAGACGCCTGTGCATTCAAAGAGCACGTGCGTGACGGTTTCCTCAGCCTCAATGCACGCCCTGGACAGAGGAGACTAAAGTAGTAATATCGTTTTGTTCAAACTCTGTAGGTATCATCATCTGTCGAAGCGGGTACTCGGCCAGGGGTCTGCTACCACCTCACAAAGCAGTAGATATAATTATAATCATACTTCAGTGTGAGAATAAGATGGAGCTATGCAGGCCGTATCCAGGCTCCAGTAAGATTAAATTTTACTGCTAAAAGAGGTGGTGGTAGGCAGGGAAGCAGACTGAAGGCTGCATTCTTGTACCATGCAACACGTTTCATGTTAGTGAGTAGTCTCATGGGGCTGTCCACAATAGCAGGGCTGCCACTATAGTAAATTGAAATACAAAGCTACTATTTTTTATCCTGGGAATTTAAATGCAATATTCAATTACTCAGCTGCCGAATACTTACAAATTTTCTTACTTTTAATTGTTTTGTTTTACTACGTAGTTATTCGAGTTAACCTGTACTCGTATTTTTATATGCACGTGTTTCTAAAACAGTGAAATATTTTGTCTTTCTTACTTTTTTTACTAATAAATTGTAAGTGTCCTTGGAAATGGGCTTTTGGTTAAGTAATAACAGCCGCACAGGTCGATCGATCAGGTTAAGCTACGCTTGATGCGTTTGGTCCGTAGATGAGTGACCATCTTTACATACCAAGACCCCTCCGTGCCTCGGGAAGCACGTTAAACCGTTGGTCCAGGCTGTCATTTGTAAATATTTCTAATACAAGATATACCTTCTGTTCTCCCTTCTTCGTCATGGTTATACACAGCAATTACGTCGTCGACTGAAAGCCTTCCCGTACTTACCTTATGTTATTGATTTCTGCACGTTAATGGAGCGAAATGACCCAATTTTATTATTTTCTCTGGATATTCATTGGTTTAGGGATTTTATAATTTGCTTAGTGTAATTCGGAAGTAATCGGAAGTCAATGTTCGTCTGATGAATGTGACTGAAGGTAAGAAAATGTATTACTTACATACGTAGTTACATAATGTAGCTATTATAATACCAAGACTAAAGACATGTTGCGTAGATCCCAAATACATTGGGTAAGGGCAAGGGAATGATGATATTTTAGGGGTATGAGGAACAGGGTGTAAAGTTCACTCATCCCCCATAGAAAAGGGAGGATCCTCCGACCAGACGGGTGTCATGTCCACCGCGCGGTAAACTCTAATTGCGCGATGCAGGATTTGAGTGACGTCAGGATGTTGTGTGACGTCAAGTCTTTGATGCGTAGTTCGCATGTGGCGGTGTAGATGCCGCCACAATATAATCCTCTAGACCAAATTCTAGCCATAGCGGCCAACCTCAGAGCTGGCCATTTACGCGGGAGATATTATAGCACAAGTGTATGCGCAGAGACAAGCGCACTCACTCTTCCTTCACTCTCATAGTCTGCTGGGACGGCAATCCGACACGACCGCAGAGAGATCAGGCGCAGGACCAACAGCTTAACGTTCTCTTCGAGCCACGGGGAATCACACCGCCAACTTCCAAACTCCGGCCTGCTACTGAGAAATTCCTAATGGACACTTCTGCCTAACCTGGGAGTCGAACCCAGGACCCCAAACTCGCGCTTGCGCCCACAAGACCAACATGGCAGTTAAAATAATAAATAGGTTGATATAATACCAAGACTACAATGACATGGAAAATTTAATTTTCCACCATGGAATAATGTCAATAAGCGGGAACCGGAAAAACTATTTTGTTTGAAAACGTATTAAAATTCCTCATACTTATCACAAAATTATCGTAAGCACCATGTCTAAAAGATAGCTTGGTGATTTTTGAGATTTAATGACCCCCAAAAAACATTCCCTGTAGATACCTACTTCATTTGGAAACTAAACAACGTGACCACAAACATATTTTCATTAATATGTTGCTTTCTGAATTAGTTGTGGTTAGTAACGTTAGGGTTAGTTTTAACCTATTCATATTAACAAATTTTAAACATTCACGCACAGCCCACGAACGCAACCACAACCGCAAAGTTCAGGTATATTTTCAAAGGTACAGCCTCAAACCAAATAAAAAATAAGACATATGCTGTCAAGAGTGACGTGAAGCCGGTTTGGTAAAAGCGTGTGCACTTAGTGAGGTGTAGTTTGATTGTAAATGGTTGTACATATGTGCGTGTGAGCGTGTATGCACAGAGCGGATACACCTCCGCTCTGTTCATACAAGTTATGTTTGGGCATGCTTCACTGAATTTTTCGCAGCGCTATGTCTTGGTTTTTATTGGTCTGAGGGTACAGCACACCCCGTTAGAATATTAATTCACTTCAAAGTGCAAGTTTACCCAACTAGATACAGCCGCTAAGTTGCAATACCAACTAAGTTTCGGCCTGCATCTGTGATTGTCCCACAATAGGCCAGGGCTGTGCCACGTCCCGAAATAATCCCGTCCCCGGACTGTCAGTTGTGCATCTTTACGACAGTTCTCTCAAGTTCCATTTGCAGGTTGTGTCCGGCATCCCTAATGTGGTCGTATTCTGGTGCAACTTTTGGGATTTTGAATTAATTGTTGACAAGTTAAAATATTGTATTTATCACATTTATTCAAAAAGAGCCAGTTTATTCTTCGTAAACAGGGACGAAAATAGCTCTTTAATCCCTAGGGACTAAAACTGATTTGAATTTGGAATTTGGATATTGTTAGTAAAAGTTCCAATCATCACCACCACCATCAGCAAAGAGATCAATCACGGACATTGTATGAACAAGTCACAGGCTGAATGATAAATTAAACCGAGCGCGAACCAAATAAAAAAAAAGTTTGTGAAAAAATTAAAAACGCGCGAAATGCATTCTGCATTCAGTAGTAATTGTTTACTCAAATTAGAATTTTACGTTTTATAAAAAAATTGTGTGCCTTCCTCAAGTAGTGAGAATGCAATAAATAAACGTAGGTACTATTCTTATTCATAAGTTTCACTTATTTATTTTCTCATAGACTGTGATAAAAAGTAGAGTGTCCGTCTCGGGAGCAAAACTGTTTTAAGCTCGAGTTTGAATCCCTGGCTGCGCTCTGGATTCTAACTTAGAATCCTTTGCTCTACTCTGGATTCAATTAAACACTTTCACCTTTAAAATAGTTGTTTGCTCCCTAGGCAAACAATCTGCTATTGTGCTCGTAGATATTCAGTTTTTTTAGGCTACGTATCCTAGTCTCTTGATTTTGGTGTCTATGATGGTGGCGGATTTCGTTTTAGGGTTTTCACTTTTCAAAGATACAACGTGTGATTGCATAATATAACTATATACAGTAGTGCTTGAAGAGCACTAGCTTATAGAATATTTTAAATTTATTTTATTATTGTCATCTTATCTCAGGAAACAAAGAAACGTGCACACTTCTACGCGTCTATTTTAGCACTCTCGTTTCTCCGAAACAAAACCTAATCGTTTTTATTTAAAACTAGCTATTGCTCACATGCGTTGCAATACTTTTTTTTACTTGTAAAGTCCACCATATTAAATTTAGGGAGAATTTATATAACCTATGTCACCCGGACCATTTGACGAATCTATTGGTACCTCACGCAACAAAATTGTTTCAGTAGTTTAGGCGCTACGGTGGAACACACGTAAATACAAACAAACAGACATACATAGCCTGCTAAAATCATAACCCTTCCTTTTGGCTTTGCCGTAGTCGGATAAAAACGAGCACCGGGTCAAAAATTTTGAATTCAATTATTTTTTAGATTGTGGCCCCTAGATTATGGTTCGCTAGAAGAAACTTTTACTTTTAATTGTAAAATAAAATAAGAACCAAAAGTATACCAAAATGGTAAATCACAACTCCATCTATTATGTATAACAATATCCACCCAAAATAATCACACATTTCACTTAAACGGGGAAGAAATATTTCAGCTCTACCATAATAGCTAGAATAGGGCCGTATATCTTAAATTCTGCGGTGCTTATTCTGGTTGGGGCAAATGCAAAGTCAGTGTTGAGTCTGAACGATAAATTATTTTTACTAGACCAGTGATGTCATAAACGGGGGCTGTGCGTTTTGCATACAAACTTTTCTAGTATTTTTTGCTCACGAACAAAAAATAATTTTCATGAAAATATATTCTAAAAAAGTTTATTATCCATGAGGAGTTGTTTTGAATTTTTATATGAAGTTTATTTTAATGGTGTGATTTTTAAGCCGCAGGTGTGCTGCAGTAAGTGTGTAGTTTGTTTTTAGTAGCACTCTGTTGAATATGCACTGTCTTTGCATTATGAAACATATAATACATGAATTCTCTAACGCAACTCAATTTGTAATCGGCGTTAAGGGTGCATTGAGCTTTTGCCGCTAATGAATAGGATAGAGCGGGCTAAAGAATGGGCAGTTCGGGGTATTTCCTTCTAAATATTAAATAAATACACATTTTGAAAATGTAAAATGTGCATTTAGTAACGTCTTCTTCTTTTCGTGTGGTTAGTGACTAACCTGGTGTCAGAGTTTTAAAGCCGCCCATAGGCTTGGCTTCACATGCCGTCGAAAAATATCTTTCAGGCATGCCTCACGATTTTTTCCTTCACCGTTTTTAAGCAAGTCATAATTATACAATACGCACATGAATCCGAAAAGTCAGAGTGTGTGCCTTGGGTTCGAACTCGAAACCTATGATTTGGCAGTCTGACGGTCACAACACTAGGTTATCACTGCCCGCAATGTGTACGTTATCGAAAACATGTAGTTTTGTTATTATTAAAAAACTGATGACCGTTAAGTGTTTATGCCGTACGGGTTATGTTTGTTTTTTAGAGATTACTTTGGATTTTTTTTATATCGAGGAATCTACTTGTAATCATGTTTCTTATATGAGTATGACGACTGAATCCTTAAATATCTTACATATAAATTGCATAACTAAAGGTTAAGTAATAACGATACAGCGAGGGATCAAACGAACGCAATCATTTCCCAATAAGCTCAGTGTTCCCTTAAGAGCGTTTATCCAAAAAGTTGGCAACGTCGCAAATAGCTGTCAAATATTTACCTGTTTTGATTAATATGGCAATATTACTGTATTAAATATGAAATGTGGCTAACTAGTGAACTTAAATATTGATTATGAAATGCAATATTTAATATCGCAACACCGAATATTTAGTTTGAGATGTAAAGAAGGTATTTGGAAACTTTCCAAATGCCTTTTTTACACATAAAACGGTTACAATATCAAATTGACTGTTATAATTGCAATTCATTATTAATATTCTAGTTCGCTAGTTAGCCACATTTCTTATTTGGATAAAGTCATATTGCCAAATTAATGAAAACAGAGAAGTATTTGACATCTATTTGCGACGTTGCCCACTCTCAGATTAAACGCTCAAGCACTAGTCGTTGTTCGTCGTAGTCATCGTCAGAAAACCTTTAAAGAACATCTGAAAGAATTCAGTCCTTTCAGAATTTGAAGGTTATAAGTAGGTACCCACCTATACAATGTGGTGCGGCTCATCCGTAAGATGACTTAAAATTTAGGATCTTTCAAAGTATCTGTTACTTTCCATCCTTTTTTCTACCAATTTTTCTATCTCCCTTTAGCGTCTACAATTCCTACTCATACCTATTTGCTGAATCATCCTCCAAGCCCTTTCTCTACCTAACTTTGTAAGGGTCGTCGTTCTATTCACATGCAGCTGTATATCACATGCGTTATCTATTAAAGTAAACAAGCCATTAAGGTGGCCCGAAACGCCAACAAACTGCATATTTGCATCGTATGAAATTCTGGTCGACGAGGTGTAGAACTGTATAAATTTGTATACATCGCTGGGTATGCCTTTGTAGGTGTTTCGCGATTAATATGGGAAAGGGTCAATGGATTTTGAATATTTACAACTTTCGCTGAAGTAGGTACGTAACTTTAGTGAGAGTTTACTGGTTTTTTTTTTAGAAATACTGGCCCTAGTACGATCGCGCGACGTCAACGTAACGTAAATTCGGACGAATTTTTTCATCGAAAATACAATTTTCCTTTAGCATTTTGGTTAATTTTTCTGCGACAAATATTTGTTTCACCCATGATATGAGAGAGCAGTGTTAGCCCAGAGGTAACGGCCCCGACTTACGAGTTGTATGTCGACAGTTTGAACCCACGCAGGCGCTTTACTTTGTGTAAATATTTTCATAACCACTGCTCTCAAAACGGTGAAAGAAAACATCGTGAGGAAACCGGCATGTCCTAGAACAAAAAATGTAATATCTGCCAACCCGCACTGGGCTCACGTGGTAGATTACAGCCCACTCCATGTCGAAGAGAAGAGGCCTGTGTCCCAGCAGTGGGAATATTACAGGCTGATTATGCTTATCCTTATGCTATAGATGTATATAACTAATTAAATATTATGTGTGAAATGACTATGTTCATTTAAAACTCGTTCGAATTAACGTTACGTTTACTCCGCGCGTTAGTGCTAGGCTCACAGTCCTGTGGTCTACGTATTTTAGTCTCACTGTACCCTACTTTTCCCTTATGAATAGTAAATGTTGAGCTAGATATTCTATCAGGTCAAACCGTACTTATGGACATACCTTTTACAAAAACAAAAATACTAAAATGTTTTGTTCTTTATAAAAACTTAATCAAAGCGAAAAGCACTCCCAGACGAACGTAATAGGTAACCGTAAAAAAACCTCATTGCGTAATTCGAAATCTATAAAAAAATATCTTTCAATCTAGAATTAGTAACTCGAACCAAATACGGCTGGGGGACATGCAACGATCCCAATGTTTACCTTTGACCGGAGTAAAATGTACTATTTATTTAACAATGTATGAACACGCAACCCCTGTAACAGGTTCTGTTTGCCGCTCATGATTTTTTATGGTTTCAAATTTAATCAGCGTCGCGTTCCATGTCATGTGACAGGCACGTGCTTTTGAGTTAGGGTTATTACACATCGAATTTTTGTGCAAAATCTGTATATTAATATTATTTTTAGACGATATTGTTGGCTTTGAAAAGCCAATGTGTTGTTAGCTTTAACTAGCTTCAACTTCCGCACTCTCAACCTCATAGTTAGTGACACAGACCTACTCTGTTGTTCTCTGAGTGACTTTTCCAAATGTATTGTTTGTAAAGTAAAGTATTTTAAACATTTATTTGCATAGATTTATTTACTGAACCTGTAGTTCAGTAAATAAGATGTGACAAGTAATAAGTTACAACATTTAATTATCATAATAAGTTAGGTTAAGAGTTTAGCTCCCTTCAAAATGGTTGAGCTGAATGGTGCTCATGCTCGCGTCATGTTCGTGAACGGGCGCCGTCAGTTGGGACTGGTCAACTCTTAGCGGCCTTGGCTGATTTTTAATTTTTGAATTGTTCTTTGTTTTTATCTTTGTATTACGGAAGCTTCTAACGTGCACGTCTTTCTACGAGTACATTGTTCTCACATGTATAATTTCAACATGAATGATGTAACCAATACTTTGTAACAATTTATTTTATTTAAAAGAGTGTCCGTGGAGTTTCTTGCCCGTTCTTCTCCATAGGTACCTACTACGCTTTGGAATGGGCAACTAGCTTCATATTTTTGACTGACCGATTCCTTGACAATTCAAAAGTGCCTGTAATGGTTTAATTGAAATAAATGATTTGAGTTGAGTTGAGTTTGAGTTTAAAGAAGTAAGCTTTCGCAATAGGTTACCCTGTTATGATAGATGTAAATTGGAAAATAAATAAATAAACTTTCTAATTAACTGGCGGTGATAATTTAAAAGTACCGACAAATTACCTGTTAATGGTTTATTTGAAATAAATGCTTTGACTTTGAATTTACGTTGTTAATTGAGGTTCCTATAGCAAGTCTCTAGTGGTAATAAGTTTAGTTTTATCAGTACAATTAATTTGTTCTACCGTTCCAAGGTCTGTTTTGATAACAGGAGCCGTTTGAGCGCTCATTAAGTAAGTTGGCAACTAGTTACGATAAGATTATTAAGCAATTTATGTTTTACAGTGAAAAAACATTCACCTTATTTGTGCTAAGCGTGAATAAGTGCAATGATTAGTTACGACTAATAGAGAAGTATAGTTCAGAAGACAGTTTAGTACGTTGAGCAGTGGTGGTTCAGTGGTAATGGCCGAGACTCCCGACAGCCGCAACACGCCACTCCTTACAGGCATTTTACTTTGTGTAAATTATCTCATCACCACTGCTCTCAAAACGGTGAAGGAAAACATCAAAAATTCGAAGAGATGTGACATCTACCAACCCACACTGGGCCCGCGTGGTGGATTTTTAACCCACTCCCTCTTGAAGGAGGCTTGTGTCCCAGCAGTGGGAACATTATAGGCTAATTATGCTAATAGAGAAGTATGGAAGAAGCAGACCCAAATTAATCGAGATAACGGCTAGAGAATGATGTTGATAAGCTGTTCGTTTTCTGTGGATCATGAAGGGCATTGAATTAACTTTCTAAGTAGGTATTTATTATTCTCATTTTCAACTTGGGATTTTCTACCGTCTTTCATAGAAACTTTTTTCTCAGCACTAGAGAGAGAAACCAAGTGTAAACCCACCTTTAAGCTGCCGTCTCGGGATTTTTAAACATATGTTGCGGAAGCGACGTGATCCTGACAGATTTCCGATATCATGTTATAATCGACACCGATTACTTCTCGAAGCCCCACGATACGCAATACCGTATGTCGTCACCAGATATTCAATATTTTTCCCGGAAAAGAGATTTTTTTTGTCGTTTCCCACCCTTGTTCATTATTTTGTGTATTTGATTTCCTAGATGTGGGATCGTATTTTTAGATCCGGGTTATTAAAATGAGTCAAGTGATCTAAGAGAATTAAATGCTGATATCATTCGACGTGAGTCGAATTCAATACACCTTTAAAATAAATGACAATTTGTACTTTCTTGCTATCATCATTTTCATATAACTCATGAGGGTTATAACATAGTTTGATCGTGATATGCGTTGATATAATAGTAGATACGATAAGTATTTACTAAAACATTATTGCAAAAGTTTGCTTTAGCCATAAACCCTTCTACAGTTCCATGAACCAGGAATTTCAGTACGAGATTATAATCTCAAACGTGGTCGGTCCTAATTGGATCTAACTCAGTCTAGGCCTCACAGCATAAATATGAAGCGACACAACGTAACTCAGTTTACACAAACCTCCTGTATTTACCTTGCTCCACTAATATAATCACAACATAACCGGCCATAGTACAAACATGGCGAAGCGTCCCTTGTTGATGTAGTGGACGTCTGGGCCTCGTTCGGGGTGTATCGGCAGTGACTTCTGCGATAGCGGGCGCGGTAGCGGCCGCGATTAAGGTATGTGGCCACAGTTCATCGGTAGTAGAGGCTAGACGAGTGTTCAAAGGGTAAAACAATAGACGATCGCTTGTCGTTCTTGCCCAAAGAGCACGGGGACACCTCGGCAGCCGCTGTTAGAGGGTCAAGCATGTCATCGTTGATCGCACTTTGACTCTAATAACGTATAGAAGAAATGGACGGCTTTTGTTTCATGAAAAAACTTCGCGCTCAACGAACTTTCGCACCTCGAATGTTATTAGTAGGCAGGTATTGCTGTCTTTAGACGCTACCAGCGCGGCGATGCCGTTCTCTGTGCTCAAGTCCGTCGCGCTAAGCGTCCGTCATATTTCACAATGCACGCAAACGGCGACTTCAAATTATGTTTGATATTCCGCGCCCGCCCTAGCACCCGCGCAAGCTCCTCACTCTGAACGAGGCCTAGCAAGCCAAATTGTACGGAACGCATTGACGTGGCTGGACCCTTTAGTTTGCAGTCATTTAGGTGTCTGCTACGACTGTGCTATCTATTTGTGGAGTTTCAAGAGACTTCGGGCTGTGGAGTCAAAATATTGTTTTCAATTATGTGCATAGTGTTGACTTGCTCCTCCAGTTCAGCTTTTGACGTAGCTTGCATTTTCCTATTATTGGCTTTTTAGATGAAAAAATATTAACTCGTATTTTACCTCTAATATAGGCACCTAAAAGGTTTTCAGGTTCATATTCAGAAGAAAGAAAATAAGGTTATTTCGGGCACAGTCTTGACGGATTTATAGTTGAAATTACATGGATTTTGCTGGCATTGCATGGAAGAGACGTATTACGCTAGTCGGTCATTCTTCCATAAAAACGTAGTATGGTGATTACTCGTCTGTTTGACATTGTACGTTCAAAACTAAAAATTATATTAATTTGTCTTGTCATTATCGACCCTTTTATGAAAGCAGAAGAAATTTTACGCGTTCGTTTTCGTTATAAATCATCGTATTAATATATTTAGTGAAATACGTTTCACTAAATAAATTTATAAATATATAAATAAAAACTACATTAATAAATACTAAATAAATAAAACTATAAATTAATAATTAGACTAATTAGCATGCATATTAGTTACGCCCCCACCAACGAGTTCGAGCCGTTGACTAGTGCACCCTTAAGTGAAGGGCTTACATAATTAGTATTGGAACATTAGTCCCCATAGAATTCTGCTGTCCCATAAGAAGAAACGATCATGAAGATATAGGCAGAAACTTTCCTCCGGCACTTAGTCCCAAACGATCCTATCTGACGACCCAACTTTAATACACAGAAGGGCCCTCCATTTTCATAATTAACATTTATTTCCTACGCCTAAGGAAAGCTTAGTAACCAGCTTGTATTACTATTTCGCCCTCGATTTCCTGACAAGAGTACGTTTCAGTAATAAAACGTAGGGAACTTTGAGCCTAGCACGAATGCCCGGAGTAATCGTAACGTAAACTCCAACTACTTTTTTTTATGAAATTTAAAATATTCGTTTCTTAAACAATTTTTATTTAATTTTAAGATTTAATTCATATTTATGGGTGCTGATTTTACCGATTGTTGTTGCAAAAACTCAACGAAACCGCTATAGGAGGGTTGTTAGAAGCCCGACAGTCTGACAACCAGTCATACTAAGGAGTGTCGTGTTACCCAGTAACTGGGTTGTGGAGGTCAGATAGGCAGTCCCTCCATGTAAAATATTGGTATTCGGCTGCATCCAGTTAGACTGGAAGCCGACCCTAACATACTTAGTAGGGCAGGCAGATAATGACGCTATAGCGCAGTCTATTGTATTTTTGATTAAAAAATCGTTCAAATTTACGTTACGTGTACGTCGTTCGTTCGTGCTAAGGCCGCTGAACCAGTTGCCTTGGGGCAGCTGTAAACAAGTTTACTAATGGCCACTTAAACTTTGCGAAATCGCCACACTTGGAGGAAAGTCAGTTTGGATAAAAAAAGATGTCTTATACAACGTGTTTCTGAGGTGAATGGTCCGAAGTTGTTTTTAACACATTCGTTTTGGTTGTTGTGATTTAGTAAACTGAAGTTTCGTCGAGTATCCGTGGTTTTTGACATTGATTTATTTGATTATTTTTTGGCTTTGCCAAAATTGTTGTATAATGATTGAAGACTAAAACAAAACTCTACCGATTTGTAAAATGTAAAACGTCATCTTCTGAAACAATCAACATTTTATGCTTTTGAGATTCTGAAATCAGTGCTTCTTAACAGAAGGAAATGCTCAAATACATGAAAACCAATAATACATTAGAGCTGCATACTCGTACATTGATTGCAAGCAACTATGAGCTTCATCTCACGATGCCCCGCATCTCAACCGCGCCAGAGATCCAATGCAATCACAAAAGCTTCTTAACTTTGATCGGCATAGTTCGCAAGAAACTCAGTCAGTGCCCCGAGCCAAGCTTTTGCACCTTTAAAAACTATTTGAAATATCAAATTCTCTCTACGGCGTGTTAAACACTTGGTCGGGTCGGCACATTCTCTATTCGGCCATATTTATTGAACAATGAGCCGACCCGAAGGTAAAGTCACTTTTCGTGCCTGTCTGTAGTGTGTGACCGCATCGTTCTTCTAAACTATCGAACGGATTTTAATGCGGTATTCACCATCATTTAGAGATTTTATTCCGGAAGGTTTTTTTTGTAATACATCAATATAAAACTTACAGATAATGAAGAAATCTCGATTTTTTGTCAAGTCGTACTGCGAAGCAGAAGCGGTTTTACTTTTTGTATGTTTGTTTATTACTCTTTCACGCTAAAACGGCTGAACGGATTTCAATAAAATTTGACACATGGGTAGACCATGACCTAGGTTACGATAGAATACTTTTTATCCCGATATTCTCACGGGATCGAAACGTATGCGGGTGAAACCGCGGGGTGCAGCTAGTTATTACTCCATATAATAATATTCGATATTGTTGCCCGCCTATACCGATTATTGCCGACCCGAAGAAGTGTGTACCACGCCTTAGGGAGAATTTGTGAACAAAAATAACCATGGAATGTAACAAATATGATGGAAGCGTAGTTTTTAAATGCTCAATGGATAGTGCAACACAAACTAACGAATTTCTCCCTAACGTGTTGTTTTTCGGCAAAACAACTTTTGAATTCCATGATGAAACATTGTTTAGGCTCCATACGCATGTCTATGTTACACATGTACGAACATGAATAGCAAGCTACTGTGGGGTTATTGTGCAATGCCTATAATTTTGACAGTTCAACAAAATTCATTGCGTTTTTTACGTTGTGGAACCGACGAATTTTTCAGACATATAAAGCAATGGATTAACAATTTAATCCAAAATCTATCGGATCGAGATTGAAAGTGTTTTATGCTATTAGGGTATAGTGTTTGACCAAAATTGTATTAGTTGCGAATCTTGCTGGTACATTATATTAATCTGCATAGTGTATACTCGTTGGTAAATTCATATGTATAATGTATAAAATACCCCTTTAGTCGACGCTTTGTTCTCGAGGGACGTGTGAATTATTTCTGAGACATGAACATAGAGGTGCGAAAACCGTAGAAATAGAAGGAGAAAATTAAAATATAACTGTACTAGCAGCGCCCCGCGGTTTCACCCGCATAAGTCTCGATCCCGTAAGAATATCGGGATAAACATTATTATATGTGTTAATCCAGATTAAACCATTTATTACTTTGCAAACATGGGTAATTATTACATTGATGTTTTATTATTAAAGTCCTCCATGTTCTACTGTCACATGGGCATGCAAATCATATTTAATTACACAAATTTAAAGACATTATAATTTTAAATAACAATTAGGAAATTATAATAATGCATAATATAAATTACTGTCAAATCGTTCGAATTACAGTAAATGTCAAATTAATACAAAAATTTCAATAAGGTTGCAGTAATCAATAATAAAAAATAAATAATGGATTATTAGCATGTCAATCAGTCAGTGGTTCATCATTAAGGAAGTCGTCAATTGTGTAATAACTTTTTTCAATTAATGTTTCGTTTAGTGCCCTTTTGAATTTGAAAACAGTCATATTTTTAATAGCATTAGGTACTTTATTATAAACCAGATTGTAAACTATCTGTGGACCAAATTTCATCCAAATACTTATAGTAGTTTTTGCGTGAAAGAGTAACAAACTTCCATCCACCCATACATCCTCGCAAACGTTCGCGTTTAAAATATTTATTAAGTAGTAGGATTCCTTTTGCCTGCAGTGAGAAAATCCAGGCTTATAATAATAATAGTATCAATCAATATCTCTCGAGGCTCTCGTTATGCGGTTGGATCAAGGGCCTGATTCAGGTAGTACTCGTCGATACGAAGGTTCGTGAGGTTTCACCGGTAGCTTGGACCCTGTTCCCGACACGCGGACCACAATTTTTTATGTTTTTACAATTTTTTTTATGTACCAGATTTTTTTTAAATATTCTATTATATAAGATATAATAAAATATTAAAAATTTTGCTGGTACCTGTATTGTGATTAATTTAATAATTTATATCTAAGTAAGGTCCGAGTGCTCATGGTTTGTTTAACGAAATCTCCAAATGACTGGTTGATACTTTCCGTGAAGGGCTGGCTTTTATCGTGATCAAAGGCATTGCCATACAACGTGGCAATGCCGCCAGTCTCTTGGGTACCAGTTGACAGCAATGCGGAGGAATTTTTCGACGCCATATTTTAATTTGTTCATAGTTTTAGTTAGGTATATTATATTTTTAGTCTTGGAAGAAGACTTGGAATATTTAAAAAAATATTCATATGTATATTTAGCGAATAAAGGAAATAATAATTATGTAATAATCTCTTTGCGACTATGCTCAATGCTCATCAAGCAATTATCTTGATCTGTCTAGCTATTTTATATAACTAAATTATTTTGTTTTTTTTTTAAAAAGGTCCTATTGAATATCAGCATTTTCTACGATTCGACCGACCTCCAGATAAATTCGGATATCTCAAGGCTATACTGGTAGTCCGATGAAAGTTTCCAAATTATTTTATGTACATTTTCAAGAGGGGTTAAGTTTAAAACTTCACCTGTGGCAGCATCTTTATATCCATATGCGGAGTATACATCAACCTGACGTCACGCAATACTCGCATAGCTCAAGCAGAGTTCACCGCGGGACTAGCATATATACATTGTCCCGACATCAATCGTCGGGCAGTAGCCCACCAGACACAACACCAGTCTGTTCGGAAGATTCTCCCTTTTCTATAGAGGATGAGTGAACTTTTACACCCTGTTCCTCATATCACTTTACACCTAACCATGGAATATTTTGATCAAATTGGGCCCCCACAAAGAAAATTTCCAAAACATACGAATCTCGATACAACAACATTCGCACCCTCCATAATTAATTTTCGTAGGTCCACGGTCGTTGTACATTCAGGGCAGTCCTTTATACGAAACGACTTATATCTCTTTATTTATGCATAAACTGTGATAAGCTTTGTTAGCCGCGGATTTAGTAAATATTAACAACAATGGCGTCACTAGCCGCTTGTGGGTAGTGAGTTTGGTGACATACATACATACATACATAGTATGTATTTACATAAGTGTATACTAAGCCCTTTACTTACTTTACGTAGTGTGGATGATGTAACAGGTGACGAAGTTTTTTATCAGATTAAATGAAAATGATCATGGGATTTCTTGAAGAATGGATAGTAGGTATTAATAAATAAAAGAAAAGAAAAATTGTTTATACTACATAAAACATAAAATTCATATTACAAAAAAATCACATAAAATACACATTACAAAAAAATCACATAAAATACACACTTATAAAGTCGCCAAAAGCCTCGTATTCAAGCATTAAAAGTTTGTCAATTTGTCAGGGCCAGGGACCAAAGACAATTCGAAATCGACTGCGATTGTTGAAATCTTTGGTTTTTCGTCGTCTTGTGAACGTAATCAATGACGAGCCGTGTTGTTTATGCGTTTGCTAGACGGCGAGACCTAAGAAGTATTGCAATAGTTATAAAATGTAGTTTTTTCACGTAAAGAAAAAACAAAAATGATTATTTTTGTTTGCGGCGCGTGGCTAGTAAACAGTTTTTATTGACTGCTGCTTTTTAACCTAAAGAAAAGCGGCCACATTCGTGTCTCAATAAGAAACTTATTAAAAGGTATTAAAAAAATTTAGACACCCCGAGTGTCCTAATTCCTTCTCAGTCACGAGATAATATTTTTTTTTGAGGTGGCGCTAGTGTACCGTCGTACGCCCTCTTAAGTACGTCAGGAAGTAACGTGGCTGGACTGCAAGGATGCACCAAACGAATGGTTAGTAGGTACGTACAGGCTACCTTCTCGAGTGATCTCTTTCTTTGATTGCAGCAAAATGCCATTTTAGCTATCGTTAGTTTAGTTGTGACAAAAACCCAATCATATTACTTTAGTTAATATTGGAGTCTAAATTATAATTATTCACAGCATAAAATTAGAATTTTGAGTAACCTGATCAGAGAAACATCTGCTAACTTAAGTAACCTTTATACCTCAGCCTATAATATTCTTAAACGAGACCCAAGAGAAACAAAAACTCCGAAAACTTAAGTACGAGCAAAAAACTCACCAATTCCGACGATTTTGTTCGTCGACACCTAATTTAGTTAACTAGAGTCCCTTGGAGCCGTAATTTGAAAGACGTGTGAGCGACCCGAACGTAACTTATTCATATTTGAAGGCTATTTCCAGTCTCGCAATTAACTTCAGCTAAGTTTTTGCTAGAACACTCAGTTTTTCTTTTTAGACTTTGAGTCTAAATGGTAACTTTAACCTTGGTTTTTTGAGATAGGTCTTATTTTAGCTTGGTATTTCGGAGTGGGTATTAATGTAATAACAATGTAGAATTGGATTGAATGTCTAATTATTACTCGGTATTAGATTGCTTTGTATGTTTGAAGAAGGATAAATAATCTAAAATTACCTTCTGCCCGCGAATTCGTCCGCGTAAAATTTCTTATCCCATCCTATTATTTCGTTTTCGCTTCGGCTCGTGCGCGGTTGGTCACAGTGGGTGGGAAATTATCAAATAACTTCTCCCGATCTGGGCGGAGCGGGAGGGCGTGTCAGACTCTTACTGACTAAAACCCACCCGTGTTCCTTCAGTTACCTGTACATTGCCAGGGTCACGGTATCCCTTTCGGACTTTCCCGCGACCCCGGCAGCACAGCTCAGCCTAACCTATTTCACCCAGTTTAAAATGACGAAGAAATACTCGCAGAAATGTTTTCACCATAGTCTAATTATTCGTGTCTTCGTAATATCCCTAGGGTATCCCTAGGGTTTTCGCGAAAGTTCGAATTAACAAATCATCCTACGACATATAATAAAATATCTCAAGTCTTATGTTGTCGTTGTATTCAAGTATGTACAAAGCTGCCAGTGGTTGTTAAATGTGGTACTCTGTCTCTCAAATAATCTTTTCCCCGGACGCCTGCCACTGTCACCAAGTTGAGAAGCTTAAACCCAGCCAGTATTTCGGTCCAAATTCAAAAGACAATTAAATATGAACCAAAATGCTGTGGAAATCCGTTCCTTGCGGAGCATGTGTGGTCTAACTACGAATGATAGGCTGTGGAATGATGTGATGAGGCAGGTTTAAAAGTGTAAAGTAGTGACAAAAATGGCTTAAATATTTTGGTCATGTTGAAAGAAGAAAAAACGAAAGAAAGACAAAAAGAAAGAAAGAATAAAAGAAAGAAAAAAAAAAGAAAAAAAAAAGAAAAAAAAAGAAAAAAAAGAAAGAAAAAGAAAAGAAAAAAGAAAGAAAAAAAAAAGAAAAACGAAAGAAAAAATGAAAGGCGACTAATAAAAGGTATTTAGGCAGATATTTAGGCAGATGTGAGTGAAAACGCCGGGACCGCGCCCTAGAAGGACATAAAAGTGACATCATTGGTGATGTTCTTCAAAAGGGTTAGGTGCGTAGTACTCGCAACGACCAGATATAAGAACATAAACGAAGCAGTTTCTGTCCACCCCTATTGGAATTAGGCCTGTTTTTTTTTTTTTTTTTTTTTTTTTTTCTGCCGGGGTTGCGGGTTTGTCTGAAAGGGATATCGCGACCTCGGCACACAGGCAACGGAAGGAACACGGGTGGGTTTTAGTCAGTAAAAGTCTGACACGCCCTCCCGCTCCACCCAGAGCGGGAGAAGTTATTTGATAATTTCCCATCCAAAAAAAAAAAAAAAAAAAAGGCCTGTCTTTTTGTATATATGTACCAAAATATACTATTACCAAGTTAATGACCACCGTCACTAAAGTTATTCTATCAGAAATTTTCTTTTTTTTTTCTTCCCACAAAGTATAGTCTCTACGGACAGAACACTGACTTTTGACACATTTAATTATTCAGAACTTCGTCTTACTTAAGTAGGGTTGAAACAATAGCGAAGGGTTCCGCTATGACTAAAATATTAAATGCGAACACAGTGCTATAAACATGGGAAATTTGCTGCGTTACGCCGACAGCCGAGCTCTCCAACTTTTCATTGGCATTTTATTAGCTTCAATACACTTTTAAGAGCTGTTTATTTCGTTTTATTGCTGACGAGATTCTGTGACGTCAGCTTTTGTATGTATGTGATTGTTGCGTCTTGTAGTTTGCTACTTTTATCGTATTACTTGTTATAAAATCTAGATAAATGAGATGAAAATGCAACCTCTTTCAATAGTTTCTGTCTAAAATGTTTCAACATACATACTTATTCGCGCCAAGAAATGATTAATTTAGTACAGATTACCAGATAAATCACTCCATGTACTCACTCACTTACGCGTGCTAACTACCTACCGGTCGCCGGTTCGTTCGCGAACCATTTCTCAGTGGGTTGCCCACAGCCGCAAGGCGCGTACGTATGCATATATTTCGGTCGACCTAGACCTAATTAGTTTCAAATTCTTATGATATGGCTGTTCTGGTGCATTATGTGCAGTTGATGGATGTAGATCCAACAAGAGAAGAGATAAAACTTATATTTTTATAGTTTACCTGCTGATACAGAAATGTGAGTATCTAATTTGTTTTACTAGCGTATTTTAAATAGGTAAATTGTTTAAACTTGCAAAGCATGGTAGCACGAGTTTTGAACTTTAAAAAATAAAACAAGTGGCCTTGTTTCCCGCAAGAGTATCTATTAAAACTTTTTATTCGATTTCGAATATTCTCTACATTAAAGTTCGACAACCGTGAATTTCGACGAGGGAAAAAAATTATGAATCATTGTATAAAAATAAAACACTTGAAGATTTTTTATTTACCATTATTTCAGATGTATTTTTAACAATTAAACACGCTAAAACATTAAAAAGCATTTCATTTTATTTCATAAAGCCACAAATACCTACTGACATCTTTATCGAAAGAGGCAGCCCTGGCAATTTGGCACGCGGCGGCGCGCAGCTACAAACCAAAATTCACTTTACGCTTATACGGTTAGGTACATTTTCGTTCGCAGCGTCTAGCGACTCGAAGGTGTAGGCTATTATAGCAGTAGGTATTGAAAAATTTGTATGGAGTGATTTATCTGGTAATCTGTGAATATAGTAATAATCAAAAATGTCAACAAAATGAAACTTCGTCTACTGACTTTACAAGGACGCATGAATTATACAAGGGTAGCTTTAAAAGCTAATGATAAAATATACAATCCGAAATCAAAGACTTGACACTGACTTTCATCTGTACTCAAAGCCAGTCTTTGATTCTAAGCTATAAAACGAAATAATATAGCAGTTCCACAGGGATTTACGCAGTTTAAAATATTGGCAGTACTGTGTTAAATCTTGACGTTGGTGCGTGCGTAAATCTCACAGTCAGCCCGCTGGGCGTGGGGCAAATAAAACCGGGGCTAATAGCGCCTTAAAGTTTTCTTTATGCGATCCCCGGGGTGAGCTCCAGATATCATATTTCCCGACCTAATAGTTGCTAGGAGTTGTTGGTAGTATATTCGGAATTAGCTGTTTATAGCGTCAGTAGTTTGATTGAATTACTGTATTTATTTGGATATGAAATATGTGGGGTTCTATTTTGCTAGCCTTCATTTCAGAGACTAGCACATTACGAGGGATTTACATTAAAAATAAAAACCTTGTTCTTCGTTTGTTCAATTTTTTATCCTAAGGATTGACCAACAATATTCATTAAACCTAAAATCAAAATCAAAAGTCATTTATCCAAAATAGGCTGCGAATCAACACTTTTTGAACGTCAAAATTACTTATGACAGTTCCCCAAAACGCCCGCCTTTTACGACTTTATAGTGCTTTAGCTGGAAAGTAGAAGTGGCGCAAGAAACTCCCCAGCGGCACAGCTGTCTGTCAGTTCAATTACGTTCATCAAGCATGCTCACTATGACTGAATATTCAACTCCAAACAATTAAAAGGGGTTTTCAAAGACGTATTAAATTATTATAAACCCGATGTCGCCTATAAGTATACGCATGGGTATTTGTAAACACTTAACAATTTTTTATTAAAATACCAATCTACGGGTAAAATTCAAGAATTACAAATATTGTGAATGTTAATTAAAAAATATATTTTTCCGTCTCCTCTCGATTCAATTATTACAATAACTACAAAGTAAACGGGAATTATTTCCGTCAAACCAGATTTCCGTGAACTTTGACCTCAAACGTGTTTTTTTGGGGACTCAATCTCGTTAGCGAGTTTTTTAAATCCTCCACATGTCGTGTTCGGTTCGACGGCACTTCGTATTTATAAGCATCGGTCGATACATTATCATGAACGAATGAATCTTTGAAATGAGGCGTATTGTATTCAAGACGATAAATACTTCAGGGACTTTCAAGTGTTTTGTAACCTATATTTAACGTAATGGTACAGCTTTTCCATACTAATATTTCTTTATTTATATTCTTGCACACATACAAACTTGGTAGGTATACTTTTTGCAATATTTAACAAACTATTTAATTAGGTACTCAATTTATCATTATTTTAGACTTTAGATTTCTTGAAGACAACTATTAGGTTCCGAGGCTCGAAGAGAACTGACTTAGAGGCTAAGCGACGCTCCAAACGTCATGTTTCCATTCCGTTCCTTTAAAAAACCAGTTCTTTTACGGTAACTATCAAATGAGATACTTTTAAACTTCATGATTATGTACAGTGATAAAACATTTGCAGCAAATAACATATAAAAAAAAAAAAAAAAAAAAATTATTTGCGTAAAACATGGTATACAATGGTGTTAAATACAAATTTATATGGCACATACATGTTTAGCTAGGATAAAATCCTAGCTAAAAAAGCTGTTGTAAAATTATAAAGCAAACACAATAACATTGCATGCAAAATTATAAAGTTAGGTGAAAAAGGCATCAACCATCAACGTTTTTAAAAACATCAACACTTTTTATCTAAAAATTCTTTTAAACTATAAAAACTACATTCCAGTAACCATTTATAAAACTTAATTTTGAATAATCTTGTATTTAATGTTTTGAAGTGCCCTGGTATTTTGTTATAGATGCGCACACACATTGCTAAGCAGTTATTATTTTATTAAGCTAGTCTAGGTAAATCATTCAATACTAGTTTATGAGGATCTCGTCTGTTCCTAGGATTAACATCATTTGCAGTCTTAAATAATTGTTTCTTTTTAAATACAAATACACATATTTCGTAAATGTAAAGTGACGGTAACGGTAATAAACCAAGTTTCTTAAATATTGATTGGCATGAGTCGTCCGGTAAATTTTAATATATAGTATTTAAAATCACTACAACTCTTATTAATATTTGGAAATCATGACACTAATATGAAATACCTATAAGGGTACGGAATATAAAACTATCAATTTACTAAAGGCTCATGGCTAAATAATAACACGCACGCACACACGCGTCGATCGAAGGTTAAGCTTCTCTTGCCGCGGCCGGTTCGTGATGGGTGATCATCCATTAAATATCGAGACCCTTTCGTGGTACAGTTGGTACTAGCTGTCATTCGTAGATCTTTGACAGTCTTTACGGGTAGTCAGAAGCCCAAAGGTCAGACAACCAAGGGGTATCGTGTTACCCAGTAGCTGGGTTGTGGAGGTCAGATGGTAGTCGCTCCATGTAAAATATTTGTATTCAGCTGCATCCGGTTAGACTGAAGCCAACATCAACTGAGAGTATATCATGCTCACTCAAATGTCTCGCTAGTGGTGGCGTGTGTGTTTGATCGTTAAGTTCCCTTCAAAATGGTTGAGCTGAATGGTGCTGATACATGCGTCATGTGAACGGGAACAATGTAGAAAGACGTGCTTTGTTGACATTGTTCTCATATGTATAATTTCAACTTGAATGATATAACCAATATTTTGTAACAATATTTGATTTAAAAGAGTGTCCGTGGAGTTTCTTGCCCGTTCTCCTCCATAGGAACCTACTACGCTTTGGAAAGGGCAACTAGCTTCATCTTTCTGACTGACCGACCCCTTGAAAATTCAAAAATGCCTGTAAATGGTTCATTTGAAATAAATGTTCTGAGTTGAGTTTGAGTTTGAACAGGCTAAGCAGACTAATTGATCATTGATTACTTTATTCTAGGACTAATACTTGCATAGCCATCGCCATTGCTTTTTATTTTAAAAAGCAATTCAATGTTTGTGTCAGTGGAAAAGTCAGTTTGAATCCTCATAAAATAAAAGATACATTAAACCCGTTGGAAAAATACCCGCAAAGGATTACCCATCCAGCAGATTTACAGCCAAATTGCCTTAAGTTCAGCAACTATAAAACATTTAGCACCACTGTGGGTTCTATTGCAATAATACCAATTTAATGTTGGCTGCGGTGGCATTCATTCTTTTTACGTTAAAAGCCATTACATGAAAATTCGAATGTATGTTTTCAGTATTAACTGATTTGTTCACGACTTTAAATGTGTTTTCTGGCCAAAAAATTTAATGCGTTTAAAACCGTCCGTGTTTTTGCAAATCCTCGCCGAAATGCGGATTTTAGCGGTCCGCGTTCGTGTACCCGTTTTTTGTTTTAGGCTTAATGTGTAGGTTTAAATGTAGTTTCACTGTTAGTATTTCAGTGCAAATTATTGTGTTGTTTATCTATTTTCCAGTTTGGTAACATATTACAGTTACCTACTGATAAATAAGCCTTTCCGTGTACCTACTTTAAATCCTTAATGTAGCCCACGTAATTCAAAATTTCTTACGTTTTTTGCAAATTGCGGCGAAGTGAATAATGCTGCCTAATGAATTTTGATGAAATGATAATTAAATTATAATTAATAATTTAAAACATCAATATAGCTCTCGAAATTAAAGATGCTATGTCGCCAAATATAATATCAAGAGCTATACGTATTGAAGGGCACCTTAAACGGTATAGGATTGTTATCTTATACACTGGTGCTGAAGGAATACAATCCAATAATCAAGATTATTTAGTCTAGTTAGAGCTAGGTAATTATTTACTGTAAAGTAGAAAAATATAATAAAAATTCTAAAGCCAATGAATCCAAAAGCTAATAGTAGTTATGACCTTGAGCACTATCATTACCTACCTACGGTTTTATTTCTGCGACATCAAACTGAGACATGCAAACATTGACCCCGTTACACCCTTTGTAAATCTCACAAGGGAAGAGCTCGTAAAAATACATACAGATCAATATTATGACTTTATCTGTACGTTCCAATGTCAAACCATAAATGCTTAGGGTGTCATCACACCTCCCAAAAATATGTGGTCGTATAAAATTGCTTTAAAATTGCTCTTAGCGGCCATGGCTGATTTTTAATTTTTTAATTGTTCTTTGTATTACGGACGCCTCTAACGTGCACGTCTTTCTACATTGTTCTCACATGTATAATTTCAACATGAATGATGTAACCAATACTTTGTAACAATTTATTTTATTTAAAAGAGTGTCCGTGGAGTTTCTTGCCCGTTCTTCTCCATAGGTACCTACTACGCTTTGGAATGGGCAACTAGCTTCATATTTTTGACTGACCGATTCCTTGACAATTCAAAAGTACCTGTAATGGTTTAATTGAAATAAATGATTTGAGTTTGAGTTTGAGTTTAAAGACTTTGAATATGAATGACTTTAAAAGAAGGTTAATACCATTGAAACGATGGTTGGATACTGCGAAAGGTGTTATAGCTAGAAAGATGGTGACTACTGAAATGGGGTGGGAATCTGATGGAGGCAGGAAAGAAGAAGACTAAAAGCTAACCAAAAATAAATTCACATGTGGTCAGCAGGATGATAGAATGTTTAGTTTTATGTTTACAGCGAAAAATAGATACTCAACTAAATCCTTTAGCTTTCATTTCTGTGTCTAATGGGCTAACATCGTAATAATGACAATAGGTATTATTTCAGTGGTCATGTAGGCGTACTCGTGTTCAGTTTATTTATGGCCAGTCATGCATGCCTTTAGTAATAATTTTCATGTTTTGTATTTTTTTGTGCTTATTATTTATTTATTTAATACTTCAAGCTCACAAATGTACAGAGGCGGACTTAATGCCATAGGTTTTCTACCAGTCAACCTTTGGGTGGTGTAGAGATAAACTGTGGTAGGTGCAATAACGAAAATTGAGGAATAAATATTTATTAAAATATAAAGATATACATATAACTTCCTATTAAAAAGTATAAATATAATATATATATACCTCATTATATATTAGGTCTTTACCTATGAAATTGCCGTTCTGCAGTACTGGCCATTTCAAATCAGAAAAATTTTTGTTTGGCTAAGAATTCTAATTTCAAATTAATTTTATTTTAAAAACATGGTTTTTTTTTCCCAAAAGTAGTCATTTGTTTATTGATTAGTGTTACATTTTCATCGCATTTCAATCTTTTTCGTCATCATGGACACGTTAAAAATTCGAGTAATTATGGAATATGAGTACCGTCGTGGCAGCAACGCGGCACAAGCGGCACGCAACATCAACGACGTTTACGGAGCTAACACTACTAACCAACGCACCACCTGTTATTGGTTTGTTCGCTTCCGTTCTAGAAATTTCGACCTGAAAAATGAACCTCGCGGTCGTCCGAAGACTTTGGTCGACAATGACGAATTAAAGGCGATTGTGGAAGCTGATGATACACAATCTACGGCTGAATTAGCAGCAGCTTTCGACGTTAGTGTCAAAACAATATTGGTCCATTTGTGTCAAATTGGCAAGGTAAAAGAGCTTGACAAATGGGTGCCCCACGAACTCAATGATCGCCAGCGCAAAGTACGCGTCGAGACGTGCCTTGCACTGCTCAACAGACACACAAATGAAGGAATTTTGAACCGCATTGGTACCTGCGATGAAAAATGGATTCTGTTTGATAACCGCAAGCGCTCAGCAAGTTAGTTGGATCCTGGTTCAGCACCTAAACAATGCCCTAAACGAAAACTTACCCCTAGAAAAGTGATGGTCACTGTTTGGTGGTCTAGCGCCGGTGTGATTCATCACAGCTTCTTAAAAACGGGGTGAGCATTACTGCAGATATGTACAGTGAAGAACTGAACACAAAGATGGAGAAGCTGGCACATCTCCAACCAGCATTGGTCAATCGCTCGTCTCCGCTGCTACTGCACGACAACGCGCGACCTCATACTGCACAGCAGACGGTCTCCAAGTTGCAAGAACTGGGGTTGGAAGCTCTCCGTCATCCGCCCTACTCACCAGACCCTGCGCCTACAGACTACTACTTTTTCCAGAATTTGGATAACTTCTAGGCGGGAAAAAAATTCAATACCCGAGAGGCAGTACAAAATGCCTTTGAAGAATTTGTTGCCTCCCGTCCAGCTGATTTCTTTAAGAAGGGCATCAATAAACTGCCACTGCGTTGGCAAAGATGCATTGATTGCATGGGTGATTACTTCGATTAATACAAATAAAAAATACATGAAAAAAATTCGTTTAAATTTTTTCATACAAAACGGCAATTTCATAGGTAAAGACCTATTATAAATATAAGCACAAATAAATACACAAAATCAAATACCTATCTAATTACACAATCACTATCGAACAAGAACGTTTCCAAATGCAAAGCTTTACTGTTATCATTGAAAAAAGCTGTCATTATTTAAATTGCGGGTATACTTTACGTAATTTCATTCCGCACATTCCACTTTTCACAACACCAATAATTCGCATACCTATTTATTATCTCATCTGCTCGACGTCCGTATGTCACTGCAGGGATCCAGCAGAATATCAGCGTCAGGTATATTTGCCTGACACATGCTGAGTTCTCTCATTTGGTGCAACCTTGAGACGCACACCGCACTTTGCATGTTTCATTATTTTAAAGTGTTAGCCAATAGTGTCATCACTTGTTTTCATCTTTTTTTCATTGTAGCTATATTCATGTATTTAGTTGTTATTTAATCGTGTTTTTGTATTTTGTGCTATGTCTTTTGTGTGCACCAAATAAACGATATATCTATCTATCTAAATATATTAAGCCAATCAATGGGAAAACATTACCGTTGTGATGATACTGCCGGCTTCTTGCGATTTGCTTCTGGTGCTTGATTGTTACGTACAGTTTTGCAATTATTATATCAATCTAATCAAGGATGATTAACACAAATTGATTAAGAATTTCTTTCTTTGTTAATAATAACAAACTGTGAATACGATTTTATCTGCCAAGTGCGGTGATTGGGAGCAGTGGTGACGGCCGACTTACAAATTGTAGGTCTTGGGTTTGAATCCAGGTAAAAGATTAACTTTGTGTAAATAATTTCATCACCACTGCTCTCAAAATGGTGAAGGAAAACATCGTGAGCAAACCGGTATATCCTAGAACCAAAAATTCGAAGATATGTGACATCTACCGCACTGGGCTCGCGTGGTAGATTACAGCCGGGTGGGCTGTAATCTACCACGCGAGTCCAGTGCGGTCCAGTCCTCTCACAGAGAGGAGATCTGTGTCCCAGCAGTGGGAGCATTGCAAGCTGATTATTCAAAGTATGGTGATTATCACAGTTTGCATTTGACCGTTTTTCAAATTTTCATGGCACATCACGCTTTAAAAAACTCAAAGCATTTATATCAAATAAACCAACTTTTGAATTGTCAAGGTCAGTCAGAAAGATGAAGCTAGATGCCTATTCCAAAGCATAGTAGGTTCCTATGGAGAAGAACGGGCAAGAAAATATATGTAATTAGAAAGACGTGCACGTTATAAGCGTCCGTAATAAAAAGAACAAACAATTCAAGAATTTAAATAAGCCGTGGCAGCTAAGAAATGACCAGCTCCTACGGACGGCGCGCGTTCACGAACATGACGCATGGATCAGCACCATTCAGCTCAACCATTTTGAAGGGAAAACTCTGCTACTAAAGTACCTATTATAATTGTCGGAAAGTCTCTTACTAAAGTTCGACGTTTATGTGATACTATAATAAGAAATTTTGGATGTTTAGGGGTTTGCAGTAAGCAAAGGGTATTGGTGTCATGTCATCTTGCTCATGGTGATAAACGCTTGTATCTTTTCTGCAACAGTTGAGCATTGTGAACGTTACAGAGCGTGAGCAGTGATAGCCTAGTGGTGTGACCGTCGGACTACGTACCTAATAGGTCTCGAGTTCGAACCCAAGGCACGCACCTCTGACTTTTCGGATTAATGTGCGTATTGTATAATTATCACTTGCTACAAAAACGGTGAAGGAAAACATCGTGTCGAAACCGGCATGCCTGAGATATATTTCTCGACGGCATGTGAAGCCAAGTTAGAGGCCCATGGGCGACTTTAAAACTCAGACACCAGGTTAGTCACTAACCACACGAAAAGAAGAAGAAGAAGAACGTTACAGGCAGGTATTATTAAATGCGACTTTACTCTGCGTCTGTATCCAGCCTTACTCTTTTATTACACTGTCCACGTAAGGCAATACAAATCCAGCCCAAAGGCACGGAGCTAACAATTCTTGAAGGCATATTGTGTAAATCTGTATAATTCGAGCCAAGGTCCACACTGGCTCTCCGACGGTCTATAAAACGTTTCACTTTATGGTACTGAAAGCTTATATCAGAATGTATCGCGATATGTTACTATATGAGTAGTTCTTGTTGGTTTTTGTTGAATAGAAAATATATTTACGTATCATATTTTTTACATTTCAATCCTTGTAGTTTATAAATAAATATTTCATCGTATTTTTTTTGCAAAAAGATTGCTCCATTTATTTACTTTATTCAAGTCTATTTACGCTGAAATTCTTCTCATAGCATATTTTACATTTTCAATATTTATTTTTCTATTGAAACCATAAATCATTTATATTTTTCCGATTGTATTTATTTATGTTTATAAACCATAATAACACAACAAAATAAAATTCCGGCGTAGCACTAAAACAATTTCAACCAATTGAATAGGAGAACATTTTTTTCTCGCCCTCCATACTTCAAAGTCGCAGAAAGGAGGTAATATAAATAAAATACGCCAACAAAAACATGCCAGGACCGGGCAAAAATCATAAATATTTTACGTGGAAGTTCTCTCCCTGGAGACAGTTTCGGGACATCGTGGTCATTAGAAAAGTTTTAGTGGCCATTACAGGCTGTTTTATATTACCGCCGAGCGTTTCTCGTGTGGGTTTAGTTAGGGTCCGTCCTAGGATTGTTGCTCGCTACGGTCCCTAGTTTGTTGCTTCAGTGGTTTAGGGGTCTTAATTTGATTGGTCTAGTTTTTTGCGTTTTCTATGACTGTTGGAATTGTCTGGGTTTTTTGGTCCAAAGAGTTTGCTATTTCTTGAGCAATTGAATTCATTGCTTTTTTATTATTTGTACTGATCGAAGTAAAACGTTATTTGGCTTCAGAGACCATAAGCAGATTTTTTTTTCGAAGCAGTAGTTATATATCCGCTACTAAACGTGTCTTAAGCCATTCGCAAGATAACGCAGCACAGATTATGGGCGTCTGTGTTGCATCCGCCTTTGTATTCACGCAGCCCGGAGCCTGGATTTGTGCCCGGTGGGTGGCAATAGGCTTGCTCCCTTTTACATGGGACTTAACCGTAACTCGCGGGTACATCTCGCTGCCTAACCCTTCAGGAATACAGGCATGATGTAAAGTGAAAAAAACGACTTTGTGTTTGTTGTCATGTTATTGGGGCAAATGAGAAAATTTGCGTCGAAGCAATGTCAAGGCATAATATCTTTAATGTAAATTGTCTTGATATTTCACCTTTAGCTGCCAGGCATACCTAATTACTCTGTAGCCCCATGAAACAAAAGCTATAGAAATACTTGCCTTAAAGCCCCATTTACACGATGTAAGTGTCTGGAACGTTCAAGAGCACTAATCGTATGACATAAAACACGTTCAATTATTGCCTACACGCTACTTCTACTCAATTACTGTCTACACGCGTGCAATTTCCATAAAATAGCATAGATTAATTGATTTTTATTAATTGCAATTCAAGACAATTATTGCATGCAAGTTGCACATCCTTGTACAATTGATTCAAGTATTTGCCCGTATTTGCACTGCCAAATATTGCCTCGTTGGTCAAGTGGTTGCAAGCACTACTATTGAGCATGAGGCCCTAGGTTCATTCCCGGGTCGGGCAGAAGTGTTATTGGGTTTTACCATCTGGAATTTCTCAGTAGCAGCCCGGAGTGTGGATTTGTGCCCGGTTGATGGCAATAGGCGCGCCTCCTATTACATGGGACTTAAACTTAACTGGCGAAATGTGGGTGCACTAAAGGTACACCTCTGCCTAACTCTTCGGGGAACAAAGGCGTGATATTATGTTATGTTAAATATTTAATTCAATTTTATTGAACCCCTTCTCAAGATTTATTTTAACTGGTTTCGTTCGCTCATGTTTGATAGAAAATTTTCATGCCAGAATTGAATGCGATTTTATTGTACGTGCTGTTTACACCTACGAGTATAGCAGTTTTCAACAGCAACTTGCCCGTATCGTGCAACAATTGTTTAGACGTTCCCAGTCAATTGTTGCTTCAATTTTATGGTATGCCACAGGCAATAAACTTGCACCGTGTATATGGGGCTTTATGCAAGCTTTGGCCTATTTTAGGCGAAGAAAAGGAGACGCCTTAAATAAACCTTTCTCACTAACACCCAAGAATAGGTTTTAATTAGGCTAAACGTTTTCCTGGACGAGTAATAATTATTCCAGTCGGCTGGTACTAAGATATTAAGGTTTGGTCGAATTCACTCTCTGAGAATAGAATGCTTTTAACCCATCAGGAGTAACAGACTGGGATAGATTTAGCCTCGGTTTGTGTGTCAGTGTGGCTACTTTCAGGCTATTTCGTAAGGAATGATTTTGGTGGTGGATGTGAATGGTGGGCGAAGTGTTGTATTAAGAAATTGGTATGACAAGTTAAAGTTCAAATATCTGTAAAAGTTTAGATAAATTAGGTGAATTATTCATTCTTTGTAGCAAAGCGTTGGAAGACCTCCCATAAGGTGAATGGCCTTGTGAAGGTCGCTGAAATCCACTGGATGCGGAAGCACAGAACCGGTCGAAGTGCTTTAGGGCTTTAGGAGGCCTATGTCCAGCAGTGGACGTCTTTCGGCTGAAATGATGATTCATTTGTTTGATTGTCCGGCTTTACCACTTACCGCCAGGGAAATTAATTGTTTATAAAATTGAGAATTAAGTTATTAAATATACGTCGTCGAAAGTTTTTTTTTTTTTTTTCGGTAGCTCCTTTTCTTTTCCGGATAACTTTACTTCTGATCTTATCCTTCACAGAAACTCCGAGAATAGTGTGACAATAATAGGCTGGTTTTTATTTTATTATAACATGGATTGATCCCTCACTTCTGATACAAATCTAACCAGCTACATTACCTAAGTAGACTCACTCTCGTGAAGACACGAATCTCTAAATCTTCTCCAACTTCAGACTACTTTCAACCAAAAAATACTCTCACCGTTTTTCCTAAATGTAAAATGTAAATCGTGGGCTGTCGCCTGTCAGACACGAAATCGGAGTAAAACCGAATTCGACCAGTGTACTCTCTGTGCAACTCGCTTAATCCGACACGTGTACACCTGAGTGCATTTAGATAAATCGAATCTTTGAGTCTCCGCTCTGCTTTAATTTCTAATTACGGAGTGCACGAGGAAATTCTGCATTAATGAGGTTCTGGGATTTGGGTTCAGAGGACGAATCTAGGTTAGTGGCTTTACTTTGTAAATGGAATGGTCAAATTCTTTCCAATCTGCCTAGCCTTTTTCCAACTATGTTGGGGTCGGTTTCCAGTCTAACCGAAAGCAGCTGAATAGGTACCAGTATTTTACATGGAGCGACTGCTATCTGACCTCCACAACCCAGTGACTGGGTAATACGATACCCCTTGGTAAGATTGGTAGTCAGACTTTCGGGCTTCTGACGACCCGTAACGAATGTCAAAGATCCACGAATGACAGCCAGGACTAACGGCTTTACGTGCTTTCCGGGGCACGAAGTAGTCTCGGTATGTGAAGATGTTCACCCATCTACGGACCAACCCCAGCAAGCGTAGCTGTCCTTGATGAATCAACCTGCGTGGCTGTTATTACTTAGCCACGAGCTCCTCCCTCAAGACCTCCGTCAAATGGTCAAATTCTTTGTGGAATAAAACATGTTTCTTTGTCATTAGGCTTCAATCAAAGGGTCTAGTTTTAGCTAGTGATATGGGTTTTACATAATAGAATACAAGCATTTGCCCTCGGCATCGCCTCGGCAGAAGTCGGAAATCATCCTTCGGCAACGTACTACTACCGAAATATTTTTTTTTATATCCTAACTTACATAGGTTATGGTCTGGCACCTGTGTGCCAAAGCAAATGGTCTTAGGAGACTGTCCTTAACTTTTGAGACATGTTGATCTGCGTTCAGATTTTAATTTTTTTGTACGGTCACCAAGAAAATGGGCAGTTTTCACAAAAACTTTTTTTTGATGCCAATCGATCCTGTTTCTTATATGCATCAAAAAGTTTTATTAGACCAACTAAGGTTTGACTACTAGAAACGTAAGAAATCACAAAAAAAAATCCCATACATTTCGTAGGAAAGAAACTCCAATTTACTTTTTATGATGGACAGCCGGATTTCTGCTAATTATTTACTTTTAATATTTCTGAATGTTAGGCTTGAAATGTCTTACTGAAAATATACACACAAATCGATTTGAAAAGCCTCAGTATAAATAAACGTTTTCGTAACTAAACTACGAACTGATTTCAGTAAATAATGTCCATCAATTTGTGACCATTCGCAGATGGTCGGATTTCCTCAGAGTTGTGTGTATTTCGGGATGGGTACGCCCTCGGAGGTTTGACCTCGTTTTTGAAATAGACGATCTGTAGGGACATATTAATATTAGGCGCTGTATAACGGACGTGTTAGTTGCTATAATTATTATTTAGCTGATGTTGATTTAAAAACTTTGTTTGGCGAGATTTTATTTAAATATAAAGGAACATGCGTGGGCGGTTGTGTTTATGTAGTTTATTTTTATTTACGACAGGCAACAATGGTTCTCTTCAGATTAATATAACATGATTTTGTGTAGAACATTCTAAAAACAATAACAATATTCAGCATTTTATTTATTACATGGGACTTAGGCAAAATTTGGGTGTATTATACTATATTGGGTACTCCTCTGTCTAATCCCTTGTGGAATACATGCGTGATGTTTATGTTATGTAATTCTACATTAGTATATGGGTCATTTCTTTATGGGCAAATTATTGACGGTCGATTTGTAGACTAAACTAGAATATTTTTTTACAAAGGAAATTAATAGCCAGGTGTTTATGACCCTGCCGGGGTTGCGAGTTTGTCCGAAAGGGATATCGCGACCCCGGCACACAGGCAACGGAAGGAACACGGGTGGGTTTTAGTCAGTAAAAGTCTGACATGCCAGCTCCGCCCAGAGCGGGAGAAGATATTAGATAATTTCCCACCCGCAAAAAAAAAGGCGTTATTTAAAAAAATCAGGAATACTCGTAAGAAAAAGAAGTACCAGCTATTTAATTACAATACAACTCGAGAAGAAAGACACAAAAAACGACAAATTTAAATCACCGTTTACAATTAACGTCGATATAAATCCGGCCATTGACGGGTTTTCGAGTGTTATCAATTATAAGAGTCAGCCGGCCGCTTGAGTTTCCACTTACTACAATTTCTGCCCATCGTCGTCAAGAATTTTCAATTTAAAACAAAGGTCTGTATTGGAAAGTAATTCGTATTCGATTCTTAACAAGTTGAAACCCTTCTCTATCTTGAGAGGAATTGCGATACGGTATACGGACAATTTTGATTTAAAACGATATAATTGATAGGGATTTAATCAAATAGGTTCTAGGTTATTGGGAACTGATTTAGTTATTGGAAAGGGTGATAAGAGTGTGGTTTTTCCCCAAAAACTACACGGTAATTAAAAGTGATACTTAATTAAAATGATTGTTTGCATAATCAGCCTATAATGTTCCCACTGCTGGGACACAGGCCTCCTCTCGGTGAGAGAGAGAGTGGGCCGTGATACACCACGCGGGCCCAAGGTAGCTTGGTAGATGTCACATGTCTTCGAATTTTTTGGGTCTAGCACATTCCGGTTTCCTCACGATGTTTTTCTTCACCGTTTTGAGAGCAGTAGTGATGAAATAATTTACACAAGGTAAAGCGCCTGTCAGGGTTCGAACCTACGACCTACAACTCGTAAGTCACGGTCGTTACCACTGGACCACCACTGCTCTCCTCAAGTAATTGTTTTGTAAGTATCAAATCGTTAATAATAATTGACGTTTTGAGCTTGAGATTAACAAAGTGAGATTCGAACTGATAGCACCTTTTTTTTCTTGACCAACCAGTTATATAAATAATTAAATAAATAAATAAAAATGTTTATTGCATTTATACAAATTCTTAACACACATGAGTTGAAGATCACCTTTTAAGCAAGAAAATGCTTGTGATAGATGACTCCGCAATAGGGATAATGCCTGGATAAAAAAAAGAAATTCTAATTAGTCCGTCAGTCAGATAATAAAAAAATATTAGACACGTATTTTTTGCTTTATCATATTAATAACTAAATACTTAGATAAAACGTATTTTAAGTTGGGCAGTGGGGGTCGCTACGTCACAAGTAAAAAATCTACACACTAGTAACGTCATGGCACATTTTAACTCAATGTATCGCCGTGATCTTTAGATTACGTAAAAAAGAAAAAATACGTGTCCAATATTTTTTAATAATCAATAAGACGGACAAAAATAAATTGTAATCATCCCTGTTAAGTATAAGTCGTATATTCTGGCAGTACTCCAACAACTAGGTACATTATCCATATCATTCCCAGTTGTCTTACCAATGCTTCATCTATACCAGTCACTTTTGCTAACAATCAATAGGATCCACAAATCACGCTTCATGGCCGGATCCGCTGCATTCGAAGTGGATCCCATTCACTATTCAGATCAGTTCGAGACTCAGGTAGAAATGTATCATTTCACTATTACTGCCTGCTATTTATTCATCTAGAGCTATTCTGAGCTATACTGGGCTATCTATCAAAGGATGGGACAGACGAGGATGCCGTGAAAGATAAAAGAAAAGAGGGATTATGCTTCGTTCTGGGTCATTACGGACTGAGAATGATTAGAGAATAGGTACTCGTTAGTATTGGGGAATTTGAGTTAGCTCGGAATTTAATTTTGCAAATAAAGTTTGGTGCTGGCTTCTTCTAGTTTGCGATCCAAGGGGTGAGTATAAATGAGTATATTTTTGACTTAGGTAAACGAATTTCTTTGTCGTATTTGGAACATGGTACGGTACTTCTAAACTAGCTCTCCCGCGACTTTGTTCGCGCGAAAGTAGTAAGACATCACAATACACTAAAACTACTACTACACATGTCAAGATTTACTGCTTAACTCTTTGTAGGTATAGCGTGATGATATTCATTTCAAAGGTTAAATCCGTATATATCTGCAATGTTGAAACATATTTTCTCGTCAAATTAAATCTCGCGGTAAACTGTTGAGGAATACGGACATAATGCTATATTGTTAATCCCCAATGCGTGGTAGTAGATTTTCGATAACCAGACCTATAAGGAGTATTTTAGTAGAATATGAACCGAATCTATTCAGTAGTTTTTGTGTCAATACGGAACATACGTCCAGACAAACAAACAAAAGGACAAAAATTCTAAAAACTTTTTGCGGCATCAGAATCGTTCTCACACCTCGCAGCAATAACCTTTTATCAAAAATATCGAATGCAAATGTTGACTTCATTACCATTTTATTATACGTATATATTTCCATATATACAAGCTACCAAAAATGAGTTAGGGATGTGAAAGATTTACCTACAATTTGTAAATTAACTAACCTCGTGTTGAACTAGTCGAAATATCAAATTTATTTAATTAAAACGAACAATTTACCGAAGCAAACATAATTCCTCACCAAGTTTGTCCCTAGTTGAGAATTTGTTGAAAATGTCCCGTTGTTTTCGCCTTGTTGGGCGTTATCTCTGGACTTGTGGCGGATGCAGCGACGCTTGACCGCTTTCATTTGTGCCACTCCATCGGGTCATGCTACCCTAGTACATATAGTGTAGGGTGTATGGTTGAACTTTCATAAGATTGATCGAGATGCCAGGCTATCTACGCACCTGCCAGGGTTGCGAGTTTGTCCGAAAGGGATATCGTGGCCCTAGCACACAGGCAACGGAAGGAACACGGGTGGGTTTTAGTCAGTAAAAGTCTGACACGCCCTGCTGCTCCGCCCAGAGCGGGAGAAGTTATTTGATAATTTACCACATTCAAAAAAAAGAAAGGCTATCTAAGCAAGAAGAAACGGTAAATGAATGGTTTACAAAATGAGACTGAATGTATGAAGACTAAAATAGTTACCAAACGAATCTTTTTTTTTTGTATTTTATTATAGTGACTGCTACGTTGGTCTAGTGGTCGCAAGCACTACTACTGAGCATGAGGTCCTGGGTTCGATTTGTAGGTCAACAAAGTTGATTGCCCAACAGCAAAAAAAAAAAAAAGGTCTGACAAAATTTTATTGGGTTTTTTTAACAGGAATTTCTCAGTAGCAGCCCGGAGACTGGAATTGTGCCCGTTTGATGGCAATAGGCTCGCCCCCCATTACATGGGACTTAAAATATAACTGGCAAAATATGGGTGTATTACAGGTACACCTCTGCCCAACTCTTCGGGGAAACAAGGCGTGATGTTATGTTTATTAAAGTGGCGAAATGGGAAGTAGTCGCTGAGGACAAAAATCTGTCGATCTGTTAATTTCTTCTCATTCATGAGTTCCACTAATTACTATTTTAAATGATCAAAATCTACAACTGGTTGTGTATTTGTATAAATTATGCACCTTTTGTTGTGTAGTTCTTATATCTGCCATATAAGCAAAATGTAGGTATCGTTTTCTTGATTATCTGGTTTAGGTTGACATAGTATAATGATATCAAATCTGACCTACAAGTTCTAATTTTAGTTGTAAATTACGATTTCAAATTTTATTCCGTATAAATTACTTCGTAAGTTTATTTTGTGTTCAGTACGTTCCTTCTGCAGTTCTGCATTATGTTACACACCTGCTTTCAAGCAAAATGCAGCAGTTTCCTAATCATCTAATCTAGGTAGACAAAGGTAATTAATATAAGTAATTTGTAGCACCCTTGTCCAGCACATTGAGATGAATTATGTCTATCTAACTGCTTTTCCTACCCTGTGTTTATTACATTAGAGGCAGGTTGCAGTTTCAAGACAGTCACAAGACAGTCTACGTTGTTGATTACCCCAAGCGTCCTCCACTGACCCGCATAACAAGATAGCTCGCTTTGTCTGCAACTGATCACTAATTTGATTCTGCAATAATAATGATACAGTTGCTTAGATAGGAAGTTGCTGTAGACCAAGACAGTTGCACAAACTGCCACGGGATTTATCAGGAATTCCGTTTCAGAAGTTAATTATAATGGCTTTTAGGCGAAGGTATTTGAGTTACTTAGAGACTTGACTTAAGAGAACGCTGGTGGCCCACTGGTAATGGCCCCGACTTACGAGTGTAGCTCGTGGATTCGAACCCAAGCAGGCGCTTTACTTTGTGTAAATAATTTCATCACTACTGCTCTCAAAACGGTGAAGGAAAACATCGTGAAGAAATCGGCATGTCCTAGAACCAAACATTCTAAATAAAACATGTGATATCTACCAACCCGCACTGGGCCCGTGCGGTAGATTACAGCCCACTCCCTCTCACAGAGAGGAGGCCTGTGTCCCAGCAGTGGGAACATTAAAGGCTGATTATGAATTTGAATTATATATATAATACTTTTGATTATGTAATGTTAAATAATGGTTAGGTAGGTCCAACTTCAAGAAAGAGGTCAATCGTCGAATCCGACTCGGTTGGGCGACGTTCGGGATTTTTCTCGTCTCATATACCACAGTGTCTCAAGACAAAAGTTTTTGACCAGTGCGTGTTGCCAGTGATGATCAATGGCACTGAAACGTGGTTGCTTATAATGGGCCTCATTAGAAGGCAGATATTCACCCAGAGGGCAATATGTTGGAGTTTCCCGACATGATCGAATCAGAAATGAAGAGATCCGAGAACCAAGGTAACCGACATAGCCTGAAGTATTGCCAAACTTAAGTGGCAGTGGGCAGGGCACATTTCTCGCAGAACAGATGGCCGATGGAGCCGAAAGGTTCTGGAGTGGCGACCGCGCACCGGAAGATGTAGTGTTGGGACGCCCCTTACAAGGTGGACCGATGACTTGGTGAAAGCCTCAGGAATTCGCTGGATGCGAGAAGCACAGAACCGGTTGAAGTGGCGGTGCTTGGGGGACGCCTATGTCCAGCCAGTCCATGGTACTCTCCTGAAATTGATAAACTCAAAATCAAAAGTCATTTATTCAAACTAGGTTGAGAATCAGCAATTTTCGAACATCAAAATTACATAAGACAGTCCCCAAAAACGCCGCAGCACAGCACTGCTGTCTGTTCAATAAAAAAAAAAAGACGCAACACAAAACATAATTTTATTTTTTAGTTAGAAAAACTACATTTACTATTCTAAAATCTCAAAAAAATATGGACCATATTAGCTTGATTCGCAAAACTAGCAGTGTTTCGAAATCCTAACTATTCTAACTAATATTTTTTACGCTTTCACGCTAAAACGGCTTAACGGATTTTGATGAAATTTTGCACATGGGTAAACCATGACCTGGGTTAGGGCGTAGGAAACCGCAGGGCGCAGCTAGATAATCATGTAATTACTTAGTTAATTCTGTAAAGTCATGGAAGTATTTTTGTTCTAAAAGACACACAAAACAAATAGGTAGGTGCTTACCTACGAGTACAAAGTTAGCTTAAATCTTAACAGTCCTTCAATAAAACACCTTAAAAGTTTATCCCAAAAAGCAACACTTTCAGCACTGAAAGTAAACCAACAGTCGAAAGTAACTCAAAGTTGCTGTCTGCATTACGCGTGTTATGTAAATCGTGGTAAGTTAGTGAGGTTTTCTTCTGAGGAACTCGTTGAAAGCATCGGTGAACTGGGCTTCTTAAAAATTCAGAACGCTAAGAGTGATACTCCGCTGTGGTGTTCGACGATGAATCTTTGGATGTGGTATGCTGTTTATGTTTTTTTTTTGTTTGTTCACGGTAGTTCTTAAGGTCGACTTTGGCAAACTACAATCCGGCGTTTGACTAGTAAACACAAAACACCCATATTAGTCGATAGAGCTGCTGATTATAAATGATTGTCTATAGCGATCCGTTCCATAGACGAAAACTAGCAACAGATTAAAAAATAAAAACGAAACGAAATCTGAAAGTAATAAACAAATACTATGTAATGGACAAAAATAACAAAGTAAGTGAGTAATATTAATGTGAAAAATATAATTTTTTACTCTGAACTTATACTGTCTGAAGTCTGGAGTAAAGTTGGGGCAACAACCCTCAACATTTTTATTTTCACATTTTTAAATTGAGTTATACTTAGTTACATTTGACTGTTTATTTAAGGTGCACACAAAATAGGTTGGTGCTCCAGATCCAGACCACGCGGCTGTCCGCTATTTGGACACTCCTGGTCTACGATGACATCAGATAGTCACAAAATCACAGCAATTAGGTATAACTCAAATCCTCAAAAATTTTGGTGGATCCAACGTCATGTCAATGGATACCATTGCGCCGGCATCTACATTGACACATGCAAACTACGCATTAAAGACCTGACGTCACATAAAATCCTGACGTCACACAAATCCTGCATCGCGCTAACAGAGTTTACCACGCGATCGACACATATAAAACTTTCCGACATCAATCGTTGGGCAGTTGCCCACCAGACACGACACCTGTTTGGTCGGAGGAACCTCCCTTTTCTATAGAGGATGAGTGAACCTCACACCCAGTTCCTCATGCCCCTAAACCATCATCAGTATTAATGTTTAAAACATTAATTTCTCATAGTTTTGACCTTTAGTTTAGTCTTTAACAAACACGAGTACCTACAAATATAATGTAACAACAACACAACAACTATAGTCCAGTCGAGAATGCGTTCTACACCCATCAGTTGTATACTAACGAATAATATATTTCGCAAATTTGATCCTTATTACTACCAGAAATTGTCTAACTGACAGGTGTCAGGAACGCCTGACACCTGTCAGTTAGACAATTTGGTGCATTCTCTCGACAACCGAAGTATAAATTGAAACACTTCAGTAGCACATCCAACAGCCGCGGTACTATTCTGACTTCACAACTTCAACTCACGTTCACTTTATCACGTGGAAACTTTTCACTTTCCACACGCGATTGACGCACACAGATAGATGGATACTCACTCAGCACTCGAGTTATCTCAACTCGCCAACTAAGTTTCGAGAGACGTTTACAGAATAAGTATTTTAAATTTCGATGCCAATGGACGTCTTTTGCTGTTTTATTTGAAGTGAGTGGTACGATTTAGTTTTACCTACTTTACAACGACTTGAATGTTGCACAAGCTTTTTTTTAAGTCCAGGAAAGTACAGACTACTTTCCTGAAACAAATGTAGGTAGTCTCTATAAGCCTGCTTTTTATACGGTAACAAAACAGTCGCCTGCATGAATTTTTTACGACTAAAAACCGTAGTGAACGAACACAAATATATTTGAGCTGGTCACAAAACAGATTTCCGCCCGTTCTTCTCCATAGAGATCTACGTTTTGGGATGGGCAACTAGCTTCAACTTTCTGACTAACTGGCCGAATCTTTGACAATTTAAAAGTGCCTGTAAATGGTTTTATTTAATTGAAATAATTGCATTAAGATTGAGTTTTAGTTTGTTTTTACTCAAACACCAAGTCCAAACCCTAACTTCCCTAAAACATAATTTCCGATAAATCTTTCATCCAAAAAAACCCTAAAAATTCCCAACGAAAACATAGCCAAAAACCTAAAAGAAGACAAGTGGAAACTACGCGAAGTTGGCAGACAGTCCGTTGGCCCGAACTTCATGACGTAACAAACTGCTTCGAAAACAACACTCAGTAAAATTAAACGAAAAACTGACCGATTCATTGCGAACTTTTCAAGTCCGTACGGTTTCGGTAGTTTCGTTTCGTCCAATGATTTAGTGCGATAAAATCAAATTAGAAATGTTGGTAACATTGTTAGTATATTTTCTGCTTGTGTTGAAAGGTTAAAACTCTATCTACGATTTGACAATAGAATTTTGCTCGGTTTTTGTGATTTTTCAGTTGTGAATATCAACTTTTTAAATGCAAAGATATTTTAGTGTATGTTGCATTGAGGCATCTTAGAATATCAGCAAAATTGAGTCACAGTTGAAGCCCGAAACTCTGACAACCAGACTTAGCAAGGGGTATCGTATTACCCTATTACTGCATGGGTTATGGTGGTCAGATAGGCAGTCGCTCCATGTAATATACTGGTATTCAGCTGCATGCGGTCAGACTGGAAGCCGACCCCCATATAGTTGGGAATGGCTGATGCTAGAGCAAATGAAGATTATTGAGTAAGCAATGACACTGAATACACATTTTAATTGAGATTGTTTCTAGATAAATAAATGACGGGAGAATTATGTAGATACTTCTTTGATATTCTTGACAGCACCTTGAACCATAATGATTTCATATCAATTATCATTCATACTACTCTGTTTAAATTTAAATTCTCCATATTAGTACATTATTGTCGCGGCCTGCAACAGGGCATCGATGAACGAAAGTAAAAATGTGGGCCGAGCGCTCGAATGTGTTCGACCAGTACAGCAATTTAGATTTATCTCGAAGAAGGTTGTCAAAATAATGCTCGAATTTCCAAGCATGTATGAGAAAAAACTATTTATTAGATCAAGTTTCTAAAAGGTTACCTACCTATCCCTAAGAAACAAAAAACACTTTTCTTATATTATTACTCCTAGTAACGCTAGCTCACAAGTACCAGCTAACATCTCGTCTAGATGATAAGCAAGTTATGCAGCATAATACCCTATCTCACAATTAGTGGACCTCGGGGTATAATGTACTAACATTACAACTTTCATTGTTTTATCAAAGCAACAAAGGGAACATTTGCACCGACTTAGAACTTTGACCTTTATTTTTTAGATGAAATTGTTCTTTGTGAAGTTTTAAAAGAATGTACTGTCTCTTGTGCTGTTGGGATTACGTGTTTGAAATATTAATTTGGTGGCTGTATTATTTTTAAATATTTAAATGACGAAATGTTGAATTGAAGAGAACAAAGAAGTAATCAAGAATACCGTCAAACAACAGCATCAAAGTATCTATTTTCATTCGTTACGTCAACATTGCTAGATATTATATGTATATGAAATAAATTATTTAACGTTGACTTTATTGTTCGAGCGTCGAGTAGCAATGCCTCATTTTACATGTCACTTATACGTCATTATATATTTACATGATATCCTAGACTCTCAGAGTAAAATAAAGAAAACGCAATAGCTTCACTTGATGTTAACTCTACTATCCCGGTGCACAGTGACGAAGCCACAATAATCTAAAAAAACAATAGTAAAATGCTGCGAAAGTTCACAGAAAAAAAACCGAGCCCTAAACTGAATTAACTATTTAAAACACTATTTGCATGATTTTAACGCTGCTTCAGATAAACCGCACAAAGTTGGGTAATTCCCAACATTTTTGGAATTACGCAAAGCGCTCGCCATGAGTTATTACCCTTTTGGGTATTTGTTTCATATACCTAACAGAGCCTATTAGCGGAAACAGGGCCTTTTATTGAGCTATTACGTAAATTAACAGTACATATGACCTTTATGTTTTGTGGTACATTATAAATGGATATTCGTATCCTTAAATCTCCATTATCATACTGGTGTTATTGCTGGCTCTTTAAGATTAATAGCTGAAAAGGTCTAATAGGGTTAATGGCCAAAGTAGAATAGGTTGATGTCAAAACGCATTGGTCATATTTACTAAGCGATTTATGACTCAAATAAACCTATCCTTAAACGAAAATGAAAGTTCTCAACAAGTTCATAAAACATAATAGGTATGAAAAATGGACGTACAATACAAAAACTCCGAACTTTGGTTTCAGGCCCTTAAGTACTTTATCGGACTTCCGAAAAAATGAAAAGAGAATCCGACCTCTGCGATCAAATTAACACGACTTTTCGGAAAGTTGGTGTAATTATAAAACGTAAGAAAAAAGTATGCCGAAAACTGTTCAAGGCTAAGTGGGATAAAGGTGTTTATTCACTAGTCGACAAAATATGCGGAAAAATATTTCTGAGGCGTGGATGATTGAAAAGATTTGTCTAGCCCTCTATAAGTAGGTATCAATTCCCAACCTCAATGACAATATGTACTTTTGCCCAGCAGAAACCTTACTGGCCTTGTAACAGTTTGGCTGTTGTTTAGATTTGAATTGTTTATTAATAAAAACTTTTCTTGGGAGAATTCTTGAGAGGCTTGAAATCCAATATCGCACGTCAAAGTTAGTATCTACAGCATCCACTGTGTTTCAGACGACTTTTTTCCCAGTTTTTGTCGCCTAGTGAATACGCAGCCGAATTTGAACGGAAAACAGAAGCAAGCGCAGGTAGCTGTTTCTTTGAAGACTTCTATTCAATCGCTGTTTCCTCGCTAATAATTTTTTTACAAAGTGGACCAGTCATTAAAACTTTTTGACGGGCCCTACTTTAATTGTTCTGGATATCTTGTTAAAACTGAAATGTAGACAATAAGGTATTTTGTTTTCGGAAGTTTTGGTACTTCACGTCTTTCGGTGTCGTGTAGTTTGAAGAAATTCTCTGATTTATTAGACTAGGCGGTGCTTTTTGTTTATTTTGTTGTTTGCAAGAAGTTTCGATGACAAGTACCATTTTGATTCTCAATCACTTTTAGTGAAAAGTTTCTGTTTGTATTGTAGAAGAGAAAATGTTTTATGATTCCAGATCAATGATGTAATGTTACAAGACGACGATGTTCAGAGAGGTGCACGATAACTCAGAATAAATAACTAGTGGAGAACCACATCAGCCTGATAAAGCAACGTCACAGTAAAAAATAAAACTGACCACAACAAACCCCAAGTATTCCTACACAGAACATACGAGTACACGAGCAATTCCCTTAAAAGCAAACTATGTAATAAAAAATGCGTTGACGCGGTCTGACAAAGTGCAGCCGCATCGTATGTCGGGAGACAAAGTGTCGCCATTACTGGGTCCTGCTACTAGCGTCCCTGGCTAGCGTTAGGAGATTAGTTTTTATACATACACGTGATATTTTATAGAAAATAATTAAAGTAAATGATACCTGCTCGGTTGAGTAATGCGATTTCAAGTAAAAATACAGAAATGGCAAAACAGAAGTGGGTGGTCAAGGATGAAGGATCAGAATCATCAGATCGATAAAGAGTAAATGATGAATAGCTAACACTTAAATTAGACGTAACATTAATAAAAAACTATTTATTAAGGAAACGGGAAAATTGAGTAACGAGAAAAAAGGGAAGATATTTAATTTTCGATATCAAAGTGATTCAAAATAGAATGATTAAAATAGGCTGAATGAAGTATATGTCGCTGAAAAAGTGCTAATATAATAAAGAAAAGTATCTTTGATACTAACAAATATAGCAAAACAAGTAGGTACTTAACCAGTTTTCTTCTTCACTCAGTATCGACAAGGCTTCTGACGTGAACATAGTTTTGAATGTAGCTTACGGCTAAATTGAGTTAAGTTGAAGTTAAGAGGAATTGACTTCTCGTCAAACTTAGAGGATGGAATTAATATCAATGGAATTGATAAAGCTGCTATGTTAGATAAATCAATGGTAATAGGGTTAAATTAAGTCAGGCAAAGTCGGAAATTAAACATACATAATAATGATTATGTGAGTAACGTATATGAGATGTTAAGATTTTACCAATAATTTCACATACACAATCTATAGCTATCCGTATGAATAGTGTGCCGAACGAGCGTATTAATGACAAAAGTATAAGTCTCTATTCTTAAGCTTTCATTCAAAAATCAATTTATTATGAAAAGCAATTTCCCTAAATTCAAATAATAACGAAATAACACAAACTTCTGTCTCTGTCTGTCACTTCCAGTCCGAATTTAACTGAAAACCCATCTTAGAGTAAAGAGAAACGGTTTCCATCAGTAATACAGATGCAAATCGACTCTGCCCAAAGGAATATTTAGCGAGAACGTTCCTTGAATTCTGACATCCACTTGAAGCAACAGAATGTGTATGAAATAAGGTTTTTATAGCCCTGTATTCATTGGAAACAATGTTGAAAACAGTTGCTTAACATTATTTCCCGCAAAAATAAATGTTGTTGGCAACATTGTTGCGCGTCTTCTGTTTACCATGATTACGAAACATTGCCAGCAATTGCAAAGCACGGAAAGCCTCGGCAGGTACTGCTAGACGCATGTCATGTATTGTCATGTGTGTCATTTATTGTCAACATACCACTACTTTGCAAACAAACTAAGTAACATAAAAACTGACGGCTTTATCGCACTTTCGTCGCGAAATTTATTAAAGATGCCGTCACGGCGATCCCATGGTCTGTGCCAGGAATGCTGTAACATTCCATGTTCCACACGATTCCCGCAACACAAAAACATGTTGTTGAACAATGTTGCGCAACTTTGTTTCCCAATGAGTACAAGGCTTAAGGTTTCTAATAAGTGTGATAACGGAACACGTTTCTCATATCGTATTTGCGAGCCAATATGTCTGAATAGCTAGGGATGGGCGGTATACGACATTTTACTGTATCATGATCACTCGAGAAAAAGCGTAGGTTTTTTTGTCACGTCGAGTAAACATGAATTTCTTTCATTGCAACATATTTTCTGTATATGATTGAATATAAGTAAGAAGCTGAAAATAGAAACTAGATATGCATGGTATATACCTACCCGTTTTTGAATGAAGATTTGAAATAGAGTGTGTTTGTGAAGACAATGTTTTTTTAAGAATCTACAGTTATTTTCGTGGGGAAATCTACATTCTACAGGAGGATTTTATGTTCTTTACAAAACATGAGGCCTGTATTTCCCGAAGGGTTGGGCAGAGATGTGTATGTGTACAGTATATCCACATTTCACCAGTTATGATACTAAGTTGTACCCGTCAGTTGTAATGTATGTAAGTAACGGTGTTTAATTTGTCCAAACTTACTTAATTGGCACTGTTTGACGGCCTATTAAGAGCGTTCATCCAAACAGTTGGCAACTTCGCAAATAGCTGTCAAATATTTACCTGTTTTGATTAATTTGGCAATATTATTGTATGGAAATAAGAAATATGGCTAACTAGTGAACTAGAATATTAATAATTAATTGAAAGAAAAAGAAAAGAAGAAATAAAAAGTATTTATTCTGCACAAAATAACAACAAAATACAAAACCACTTTACAAATTATCGACATAAAATATCAAAAGCCTCGTTTTCATTATTAATATTCAACAGAAAAGTTTGACAAATTTTGTCTATTGCTTCCTGTCAGGGCCAGAGGCCAAAGACAATTTGCAATCATTGCGTAATACATATGTTGCGGCATTATCAAAATCAAAACAAACAATGAAACCTGCAAAATGCCGATTGCAAAGTGGAAAAATAGCAATTTGTGTAAAAATCAACAACAATAACAAGAACAATTAAACTGTGCGTCGCATCTGTGCAAGAATAGGTCATTGCTCAGCTGAATGCCGTGACTTCGGACGAACCTATTGTCAGTAGCGCTGATTTTCAGCAAAAACCTCGCGAATGATGTAATGACGTCCCCCCGTGTGCGAATAATAAATCAAGGTAAGCAAAACTTCTTACGGAAATAAGTGTGAATTCTGAACATAGTATGAACATTAAAATAACAATAAAAATAAAATATAAATATATATCTGTATTTATGCGTAACATATAAAAATAAAAGATACATAAACGGAGAGTTATAATAATTGCAATTATAACACAGAATTAGATGTTGTAACCGTTTTTGGTGTAAAAAAGGCATTTGGAATGTTTATATATACTGTTTTTACTTCTAAAACTAAATTATCGGTGATAAGATATTAATTATTTCATTTCGTAATAAATTTTTTAGTTCACTAGTTAGCCATATTTCTTTTTTCCATACAGTAATATTGCCAAATTAATGAAAACAGCTAAATATTTGACAGCTATTTGCGACGTGTCCTACTTTCTGTATAAACGCTCTTAATTACCTTATGAAACGAAACAAGTAATTTTCAAATAAGGTTATTTTAATCCCTAAAAGTTGTTTTAATCACAAAAGTTCCGTGACACTTGGGTAAAGCTAAATCCATCTAAGACTCTTAGAAGGGATGTTCTTTAATTAGCCAGCTAAAAGGAAATATTTACATTTGCATTTTTCATGTCACTGGCTGCAACTACACTTTAGTTAAAATAGCAACTAGTCATAATTAGCTTAGAAACCTAATTAGGAACTTGACTTAGTTCATTATGCGGGGTCTTAAGTGCTTCTCTAATTAGAATTGTACAATTAGCATAGGAAAAGGTAGATTCCTGCAATTTAGTTGTTATTATATTAAATATTAACAACTAAAGGGATTTGTGCCCGGTTGCTGGCCAAAGACTCGACCCCTTTTACGTGGGACTCAAACATAACTGACGAAATGAGGGTGTCCTATAGGTACACCTCTGTCCATCCCTTTGGGGATTACAGGCGTGATGTTATATTAAATAATAAACGTGAGACGGTTATTTTTAGATTAGGTAAAGTATAAATGAATACTTTACCTAATCTAAAAATAACCGTCACTGAAGGAAGTGTATCATCCATGCAGGAGTTACCACATATGAAATTATAATTTTAGCATCCCTTTAAATAGGTAAAGAAAAGAAAGAAAGAAAGAAGATACTTACTTCAAACTGCCTAGCCTTTTCCCAACTATGTTGGGGTCTGCTTCCAGTCTAACCGGATGAAGCTGAATACCAGTATTTTACATGGAGCGACTGTCTATCTGACCTCCACAACCCAGTTACTGGGTAATACGATACCCCTTGGTAAGACTGGTTGTCAGACTTTCGGGCTTCTGACGACCCGTAACGACTGTCAAAGATCCACGAATGACAACCGGGGCCAACGGCTTAACGTGCTTTCCGAAGCACGGTGGAGTCTCGGTATGTAAAGAGACCCATCCACGGACCAATCCTGGCAAGCGTAGCTTAACCAGATAGATCGACCCGAGCGGCTCTTATTACTTAGCCACGAGTTCCTTATAAGGTACCCACATAAATACACATACATAAACTTAATACATAAACATACATAAACTTACGCCTACTTCCCATGGGCGTGGGCAGAAACCCACCTAAATGTATAATAATATAAAATTATGTAGGAGGAATTCGGTCAGTTTTCTGTGTCAAACTGAAACAGAAAGACGATCAAATTGTAGGTAGTACTTAGTTCACAAGGAAGTTTTACGACGATTAACCAACAAAAATCCTCGCTAAAGCACATCAAAGCATTGAAAGAGATCACAATACTGATTATTAGCCCAGTCAATAACAACATCAACCATCGCAAACGCGCATTTTTCTAGGACCATTAGGTTCAGCCGGTACGTGTCTTGGCAAATGACCCTAAATCGAAAAAAAACACTTTTTGGAAAAATTTGCTCATCTTTGACTAGCTGTATCTTCGTTACCAATAGACCTAGAGTGATTGGATTGAGCTCAGATTGTAGCAAAGTTGGCTTGATTCCCAAAAATATGAAACAAATATACCTAAAAACGCGTCCTTAATGTATATTTATTAAAATAAATTGAAGGAAATACAGGAATTTTGCAGTTTTTCAAGCACCATGGGAGTAGCACAAGGTTTTCAAGGTTGCATTCTTGGGTATAAACGACTCACAGAGGACCTAACAACATATAAATAAATCGCAGTTACATGCGCGTTTGCGACGTTAGCATTTTTTGTCTCGATATTGACTAGGCTCTCTCTATAACGAAATCGTCATTATATTCCTTACCAAAAATATTGCACTTAATACACAATCAATCAACTCCAACAATCAGACGGATCTTTGATCCTAATGACATACAAATTCTGTTTCCAGCGCATCAAGCGTGTAATAACAGCTAATTTTCAATGTGCCCGCAAACTATTTGCATAATTAATTCTAACACAACGCTACGCCGAAGTGAAATATTAAAATTGCGTGGTATACCCTTCATTTAAATTTCTAAAACGTTGGGGAGGATTAGAATGGATGGCCTGCGGTGTCGGATGTTTTCAGCCAACCGTGTTATTTTTATTTCAATATCTGTATCATGTTGTTTCATACCGTTATTGGGGTATCAACAAAGCTTCATTGTTGCGCCGCAAATGGGCCGTATTATGCTGTCATTATTAATTGTTATATCAAATAATAGAATTATGTTATTCAGGGCAATTCGTGAAAGTAGCGTTATGTAGCGTTAAATGCGAATTTCATGTGCTATGGTTTTATGGGTAGGTAAATACTTAATTTTGCTTTGGTCAGTTAAAAACAAAAGTAAAATTTCTCGGTGTTCCCTTTAAAATGAGCGTTAAACATAATAACAGACAAAGATACTTAATTAAATTGACATTTAAAAATTCTTTGGTCGATGCTTAATTACTTCCAAGAAATTGAAATTGTTGGCTGTTTCGTGGAATTAGAAATTTAGGCCAGGACTCCACCAAAGCGGAGATGTCTAAAGCGGACACGAGAAGTTATGTTTTTCAGCAGAGTGCAGACTGTATCCACCGAAGCTGTATGGGGGGGGATGCGTACTGGCTAGACTGGAGCGGAGATGTGTGTGATGTGAAGCGGGGAGAACAAGCGGTACCGCTCACATCTCTTGTCGTCTCCGCTGCGCTGTCACCAGCTTGCGAGGAACAACTCATATCTCCACTTCGATCGCGCCATACAAATATGTTACTTCTTCGCTCAGTAGTATCCACTGAAGCTAAGTGCAGACGAGATGAGTGAATAACGAAATTCTATTGGTTATTAAAAACACATCTCCTCTCCTCTCGTCACGTCTCCACTTTGGTGGAGTCTGGGCCTTTTTTTTTTTATGGTGGGAATTTATCAAATAACTTCTCCCGCTCTGGGCGGAGCGGGAGGGCGTGTCAGACTCTTACTGATAAAAACCCACCCGTGTTCCTTCAGTTGCCTGTACATTGCCAGGGGCTACGAAATCACTTTCGGACTTTCCCGCGACCCCGGCAGGCATCGGTCCTAGCGGACCGCGTCAGTTATGCTGATATCTTTTTGAGGCGCCCGTGGAATACAACGCGCTGTCGACCCGGGCCTGGACCTTATCGGACGGTGAGCTACCCATTGCTCACCGTCCGCAAGCCCGGTGGAGTCTGGGCCTTACAATGTTATCAAAATCAAATCAAATTATTTATTTACAGATCACACACAATCCAATTTGTTAGTTACATACACATCTAATAATACTTGGTCATTCTTCTACAAATACCCTACCACTGTTAAGGTATGTAATTTAATTTTATTTGTAGTATTTTCTGAAAAAAATGTTAATCGTTTTACTAATTTTCTTTTTAAAAGAATATTAATTATACGAGTCGTCAGACGCGTACAGTAATTTAAAAAAATATTTTAAGTTAAATTTTCAATACAAAACGGAAAAATATAAAAACGGGAAAGCTTCAAAGGCTAGTATTATCATTTACGAGGCTTCGTACGTCAAAGTAATTAAAACTTTTGAATAAAAATTCTGAATTAATAAGCTTTGAAGGAAACTGCCAACAAGTTATTTGACGTTGCACTAATTAAAATTTTCTGGCATTAGAATGCAATTAAAATGTCGTTAAGTAGTTTCGCAAGTGTATGAGGAGGTACGTCGAATAGTTGATAGTTTCGAAGATGCTCGTTAATGTCTTTGAAAGTGACAGTATAATTCACTGGAAATATTATTGAAAACACGAAATAATTTACGTTTTAAAAATGAAAGAAAAATGTATGATTTTTATCCTGAAAGGCGATACGTTTATTGATTGATAGGGTAGAACAGAACGACTAACACAACCATGTATGCTAACAGCAGCCGGCCTGGTATCATACTGTAGTCTACGTGCATCAATCATCATCATCTGCCTAGCCTTTGTGTTGGGGTCGGCTTCCAGTCTAACCGGATGCAGCTGTACCACCAGTATTTTACATGGAGTGACTGCCTATCTGTCCTCCACAACCCAGTTACTGGGTTACACGTTAACCCTTAGTAAGACTAGTTTTCAGATTGTCGGGCTTCTGACTACCCGTAACTAAAGATGTCAAAGATCTACAAATGACGGCCGGGACCAAGAGCTTAACGTACTTTCCGAGCCACGGCGGGGTATCGGTATAAAATGAATGATGACTCATCCATGTACCAACCTCGCTAAGTGTTTCTTAACCTTGAAAATTGACCAATGCGGCTGTTATTATTAAGCCACAAGGCCCTCAGCCCCTTTCTTTAACATTGCAAGACTTATCGGTAACATACTCTTCTCTCTTTCTCTCTCTCTCTCTTCTTGTGTACTCTGTTATGCATAGAATGAGGAAGAGATCTTGAAAGAGAGTCATTAAATTAAAAGACCGAATGTGTTTTTTAACCTGGTCCACTATGATCGCGCACCGGCTCTGCGCCACACATTGCTTTGTTGTGGTGGATATTCAGTAAAAGGAGATGCATGAAGCACAGTTGGTAAGCTGAATTTTATAGCCTCATATCAAATAGATGACCTTTTATTCCAACTGCGAAATTGAATCGCGTTGTATATTTTTAGTTGAAGTTCATTCTTTACATCATGTTTCCATGTACCCGGTTATCTGATTCTGTGAAATTGGTTTATCTCCGTTAGACACAACCTACACGATTTCATGTCAATGGATGAGTAGGCGGGCTAGCATTACAATGTTATGCCTTTGAAAACATTGCCTAGAGCTTTGAAAACAAGGGGTTTTATTGTATAGACTATCAAAGTTCAAAGGCGCTTTTCCATTCATACCAAATTTTATATGCGGTATATCTATATTACTGTATACTTTAAGAAAGCGGAAGAGTTAGTTTGTTTGAACGCGCTAATCTCTGAAACTACCAGCCTTATTTGAAAAAATCTTTTTTCATTTAAAAGCCCAATTCTTGAGGAAGGTTATAGTCTTTTTAACATCGCTCTAGAACCTTTAGGAACCGAGCAAAAAGATAACAAAGTCGGAAAGAATGCTAAGCGAAAACGAAGAAATTGCAGACGGACGATGCGATGCGACGGAGTGGCAAGAAGTCGCGGGCAGAAGATAGTTTAAAATATTCATTTAAGTCATAGATAGAGATACCACCATTGGATAAGATTAACATTGGATAAGACTGAAATACAGCTCCAAAAGAATAGGGGAAACTAAATAGTGTTAACCACCTCTGTAGTTTAGTGGTTAGACCACCTGTAAGGCAAAATTTTCTGCTCGGTTTGGTTGGTGGTACGGCTTGTTCTAAGTCCGCCTGGCTAGCTACCACCATCTTATCTAAGTCTGTCGCCATAACAACAATAATAACAGCATTGTTGTGTTTCGGCAGTTGGAGGTAAGATAGATAGTTCCTCTGTAGTTAAAGATTCCGGGTGAAGGTTTCTTCCACTTTCGATCATCACTTACCATCAGGTGACACGCAGGTAGGGTTACCACCTATGTAAGAAAGGATGCCTGTCAAGGATGTAGAAAATGCCAGATTTTTCAGAAAAATGCCTGTCTATTGTAAACAAACTGTAAGTCTTAAAATAAATAATACGCAACAGATAGTTCTAAAGACTGACTTTTATTCAAAATAAAAAGTATGAACAATTTACGACCACTAAACTAAATAAGAAAAAAATAACTTACTACACTAAGTGATATTTTTCCGAGGACACGTTTTTTTTTAAGATCTTTTTTTCTACAGTATAAATATAAAGATCTTCAAACGAAACGTCTTTAATTTTTTTTTTTATTTATTATTATAGCTTTTACCGACTCTATTGTCAGGCGATTAATTTCTACACTCAACTGTGCATTTATTAGAGAAATTCAAAAATGCCTGTCTCAATTTAGCGCTGGCCGCCTGTCTTAACCGTAAAATGCCTGTTAAATGCGGCAAATGCCTGTCAGATGGTACCCCTACACGCAGGCCAAGGGCTTCCCCGAAGTGGTTTTTTTTTGTCGATGATGATTAGCATTATTTAAATAGTAAATTTCAAGTTTTCATTTGTAAATCACGATGCAGTAAGCTTGTAGATTGACCACTAATGAACCACAAACGCGGTGTAATGACCAACTAATTGGCATAATCTATCAAATTCAACCATAACATTAATGAGAATTCCGAATATACTGCGTTAGCACAGAATAACACAGAAGGCGCACTCCGCATTGTAGGTATAAAGCTACAAGTACGCGGCGAGCACGTCTTGTCGGGCCATTTCAGTGAGCGTAACGCAGTCAGAATAAATAAGAGTTACGCGATAGAAAGAGAGGCAACTTCTAGGTGAATATAACTGGAGGTAATTAGCGCTGTGCGACCTGAATTGCACTTTGTTGTGTCGTATCAAGAGTCCCTTTTTATGTAAATGATTTCCGGAATGAACCATCTGTATTTATTTGTGTTGCTCGTATAATTAATGATATATTTGGTAATCAACGTGCTAGTTTCGAGAAGGAGTAGGAATAGTCTCTTCTGAATATGGGTGTGGTCGCGTTACGAAGGCAGTATCCTCAGGATATGATCAGCATCCATAATGGACACATTATTACATCCTGTATTGCTTTTATGAGCTTGGTTATAAAGGTCTGTTTCCACACTAACACCTATTAAACATAGGTAGGTTATATGAAGCCCATGTTTAGTCTATTATAAATAAACTAATGACCTACCTACCCCTGTTTCGCACGGTTTTTACGACTATAAAACAATGAGATTTCTTTATTATATGTAAGTTTAATATTAAGGAATTTAAAAGTAAAAAAAAAAAAAAAAAAACATAAACCTACAAGGGCACTTATGAAACGTCGCTAAAGCTAGGTGCACGGTTCCAATTGGTTGTTTCCTATGGAGAAGAGCTGGCAAGAAACTCCACGGTTACTCTTTTAAAAGTAAATGATTTTTACAATGTTTCCAAATTACAGTGTTAAAAGGCATACCTTTTAACACTGTAATTTACTTTTTCCACTGTCCTCTTATAGAGGACAGTGTAGGCCCATCAACAAGTACTAGGTACTTAGCAAAATATAAAATGGTTCACAGATCAGATCTACAGTTATGTCTACAACGTTCTCTCATTCACAAAGTTTTAAAGAAAATAATCTATATAAAAGATAAATGAAATAATAAAAATAAAAACCAATTTAAACCAAATGACAATGGTTGCCACTACAGCTGTAACAAATCAAATTTAATAAAAAAATTAGAATATTGTAAGTATACAATGTCAAAATTAAACAATAAAATCTCTATGTGATGATGAAAACCACATCAAAATCCGTTGCGTAGTTAGAAGAACAACGGAGTCACACACACACAAAAAGCGACTTTAATCTTAACTAATATCATAAATGCGAAAGTGAGTTCATTTGTATGTTACGCTTTCACGATAAAACGGCTGAACGGATTCGGATGAAATTTGGCACATGAGTAAACCATGATCTGGGTTAGGACATAGGGCTTTTTATTCCGATATTCCCACGGGATCGAGACTTATGCGGGTAAAACCGCGGGGCGCAGCTAGTATATAATATGTATAGATAAATTGACTTAACTCAAGTTCACGAAAAAAAAAACACATCATATTGACTTTTATGGAAACTTAATTGGCGATTTGAAATTGACCTTTTTATGACAACTAATGGTCAGGGTAGTGGTCGAAATTTGACCATAAATCATTTTTTCAATTTTAAGTTGTATAGTACATACTAATTCCATGCTCTCATGTCATTATTCTAAGGCAGCCATCTTGTGTCAAACGCATGATAGCATGTGTAATTTTTTTATTTTTTTGTAACGGCCATTATACAAAAATATTAGCTTTGTGCACTCCTTCTCGATATAAACTTTAACTGTGCCAAATTTCATACTCCTCCGTCCGCGTAATTTTCGTAAAAAGGGGTACAAAATTTTTTGCTTCACGTATTAATATATGTATAGAAGATAAATCATATGTCACATAATAATTACAATCAGGACTCCACTAACATCTTTATTTTTTATCATAACACCATCAACACTAATCCCTAACTCACACCGTAAAGAAGTACGATAAAAATAAAGAATCAACCCGACTCAGCGTTAGTCTATTTCTCTCGCGTTTAATTTAGTGAGAAGGCCCTTTCAGTTCGTCAGACGGTTTAAATAGAGCAAATTACTAGGTGGATACAGTGCAGCAAGATTAGCAGTAATTAAGAAACTATTAAATAAGCTGCGCTTTTGTTAGGAAGACTACGCAACAAGATAAGGGGATTTTGTCCTGAAAATTACCGTTTTTGATTCTTATCCTTAAATGAGATAGACGTGGAATACGAAACGAAATTTAAGAGTGGCTTGGCATATTCGAAGTTGTTATTTGCGATGTTCAAATATTCTTAGTATTTTTTTAGGAACTTTCTCTATGATAGAATTTCTATAATTTTCAAACATCAATCATAATTCAGAATTATTTCACTTGTCCTTACGACATACGGTTACAGTGCTATTTTTATAATAATTGAGGTTCCTATATTGGTTTTTAGAGAAGAAATCTCATAAGGAAAGCTACAATACAATGTTTGCGTATCTTGTGAAACCGTAGCACCTATTGACTACGCCGTAGCAACAAAACCACTGACGTAGCACTTCGTAGACCGCCTACGCGTAGCTGTTTGAATTACCTTTCCAGTAGTTTAAGTTCAATAACAGGTTATTGTTAATTACATAAATAATTGTTATACCAGTATTCTCTGAACGAGCAAGCAAGGGTTAATAGGTTCTGAAGATTCTTAGAACTACCTGAAATCAAATCACGGAATATTTGCTGAGAATTTCATAATTGGCAGGTCAATCCAATATTTGATTGGACTGGTAATTAAATTCAAGATCTTGTCAGATTTCAAACATTAGATTAAAAAGGACGTTTGTCCACCGCACCGTGAACTGATGTCAACGAGAACGAGATGACGACGCCGAAGTAGCTACAGTAAATTTACTATGGCCGCGTAATCTCTTTTCTAGTTAACGTTGCGTTCACGGTGCGGTGGACAAACAGTGTAGGAGAGACACACACAGAGACCAACAACACTGGAGCGAGAGAGAGAAGAGATATACTAAAAATATAGAGAAAGATTGTGTGTGTGTGAGAGAGAAAAAAACACGCTGAGAATAAAACAGAGCGAGACCTAAGGCTGCCTGTCAATTGACGCGGAGCGAGGCAGCGGAGAGGAGCGGAGTTGCGGACAGTGTTTGTCCATTGATGCGGAGCGAGGTAGCGGAGCTGTGTTGCGGACTGTGCGAGGTAGCGGAGCTGTGAGGTCTCTGTGTTCACGCGACGAGTAATTTGTGTGTGTCAAAGTACAAAGTGTTACTTTTGTACCCGATCTCCCCTAAGTCGAAACAAAGTGGCCACATATATACTAGCCAAGCCGGGGCACGCACGCACTGGCCTAACATCGGTGGCACACTACTCCGTCCCCAGGGCCCCGCGGCTGCAATACTTCGCGGCCGGTTTTTTCCGCATCGCCTCTCTGCTTCCCCGCTCCGCTACCGGTTTTGTATGAATTTTTAAGGTTAATATTGGCACAGCTCCGCTCCGCTCCTGTCCTCTCCGCTCCACTGGACAGGCAGCCTAAAGCTTTATCTCGCATGTCGACAATTACTATCCTCTCAGTATACAGGATATAAACTTTTGAAAAGTAATTTCGGCTATTCAAGTAAATATCCTCAAACTTTGCACATGGCTACCCTATCCGACTGCATAAAGGCAGACAACTGCAAACGGAATTCTAGTCGCTTTGTGCTTCCACGTAATGGGTACATACAAGTACATACTTGTATGTATGTATAATTCGGTAGATGTTCTGAAGTTCTTGGAACGTTATTTACGAATCCGTGATGTTTAAAAACTGAAAATGTTGAAAATTATAAATCTTAGACAATTTTCAATAATTTTACTTGCGTATGTTAAAGTTAATTTAGTGATAAACAAAATTGAATTGTCAATCAAAATATCTTTTAATTAGAATGGATTAATAAACTACTAATATATGTTACAACACTTTACCCAACAAATTGTAACATTTTATATATGTGGCAACATTTTTTAATCTACATTCAACATATCAATTGACAGTTCAATACTTTTCTGTTTGATAAAAGTGATTTACCATTATTATTATAACATAGTTATTTTTGCAAATACAATTAGATGTTTATAAATGACAATTTTATTTAAAAAATAGTAGATGGTTTATTCTGGAAATCCCCACTGACAAATCCCCACCAGTGGGGATTGTTATTTTTTTTCCAGGAATCCCCACTAGTTAAATAAACTCAGCCTAGTGGGGATTTTTGGAAAAATAAATAACAAACTCCTACTTTTTTGCACGAAGACGCTTTGTTTTATGAAAGATGTGCTAACGAAACTCACCGTCGGAACCCGCGATCACAAAGAAGCAAAGAAAAAGACCAGCCGTGCTATTCTGTAAACATCTCACCGTGAAAACTTAGGTGAAGTGAGCGTGGAGTGAATTGTCATTCCACAGGGATTGACACTATTGACAGCTCACTTCACCCAAGTTTTCACGGTGAGATGTTTACAGAATAGCATGGCTGTTCATCTTAGATGTTCAACTAGAGTTATTGCATGGTTGCATTACAGTGCCGCTTTTTTTGGCCAACAACTCCAAACAGGGTCAAGTTTACAACAGTACGAAAATCTGACAAATGCTTCACGACAATAGTTCCTAGGTAATGTTGGTAAACCAAGGTTAAAAGGTTTGGTACCGTTACCACCTAATGAGTCCCCAAGACTAGCACTAAGTCATCTTACCATCTAATGGGAGAAAGGCACGTAGGTACCTACTACCTTTTAGAATGTATGTAGTTGTTCTTGAGAGTCGTCTAGTTTAAAGTGGTCAGTTTTTTGGTAGTCTATTTTAGAAGAACAATGCAAATATTGCTCATTTAATAGTATAGGATAATAAAGAAACAAAACCAGTGATTATTTCACTCTTCTTACGTAAATATAAGACAAGATAACTTTCTTCAAAATATATTATTTCCTGTGTTCTCTCAACGTGAGCCTTTAGACTGAAAAATACATACATATTGTTTACAGTCTACTCATCTATCAAATAGACATACAATAGTAAGACAAATATACTTTCCCGCAACAATTTTAAAAGCTTAACCGATAACAAGGAGCGATGCAAGTACACTGACTCAGTATTGTACTTGACTGAGGAAATAAAAGTACATGAGCCGTTCAAAACAAACGGCCTGAATATACGACACCGAGACGTTTTATCTTCTCCAAGAGTTATTGCGATCTCTTTCTTTATCTGGGTCTTAGAACGGGATGGCATGAGGTATCAAATCTTCAGGTGTTTGATGTAGGTATGTTTTTAGCTCGAAGTGGAAGGAAGCATTTTTAGGTCGCTGGTGATGGAAACACTCGTTATTTGTCAGAGTGTGTAGTGATGGAAGTGGAGTGCATTATGATCATATTTCTTGTTGGTAGGAGAAGAGCGAAATTGTGTTGAGTACTTACGAATGCATTTTATTTTAGGCAGCTTGACTTCTATTCTACACTAATATGTTTCTTTTGTTTGTAACGAATTAACTCAAAAACTACTGGACCGATTTTTAAAATTCTTTCACCAGTAGAATGCTATGTTATCACTGAGTAACATAGGCTATAATTTATAAAGATAGAATGCGGGCGAAACCGCTGGCGGATGCTAGTGAAAGATAAAAACACAAATAAGCTAGTAACAAGGCTAATTAGGTAAAGGTACTTCTGCGATATAAAGTCAGAGAAATTAATTGTTAAGTTAAGTGACTACCAAGTTTATTCCAATCACAACTGCCATTCTTTGACAATACTCGTATAATTGTACCGTCTGAAAATACTCAAAATAATCGATTGGTTTGTAAAACTTTACTTTTAATATCATTGTTTCGTCTTTTTAAACGTAGAAAGATCAAAAACTATTTTACGAACAAATTTTTCATTGCAAATCCACGAGTTCGATTCAAAAACTAGCCCTTACTGGTTAATTGAGACCGGAAAGCAAAAAGTTGCCAGTTTTAATATATATTTGAGTGCTAGTTAATACTCAAAGGCTTTCAACATTAGCGTTTTTGCATAAAAACATGTTACATACTATTTTAACCGTCCATTAGAGTAGTGGTGGGAATAATAATATCGATAGCCGATAAACGGTTTGCTGAAATTTTTATGTTGATTAAAAAAAAACTACTTATGTATAGACTTTGCTATGATATCGTCATATTAATTATTGACTTACAAAAAATATCAGTAACATAAACAAGCATGAGTCTTGACTGCGATTATAAACGAAAATTGGTACAAATATTTGAAATGACCACCCACATAACTGTACCTATGTAAATATGTAAAACCTGTGGATGACTGTGGCTCAGTATAATTACAAAACAAAACATTACAGTGAAATTGCAAAAAGGACGGTGTTAACAGTTAAGCCTGAATAATACTTGCACTCAAAGTCGGGAATTAACTTTTATGAATTACTTACATGAAAGTGGCTAGTAGGTGTAGCTAATGCAACGCATTTATTGTGGCACATAGCACAAATTTATATTAACCTTGGATCACTAATCATTCGTCAAAATGTCGACGCGTACGTTGCTCATTTAGTGTTTTGATTAGATTCTGATATCCGCCACCATTGCCGTTTTTAATATCTTCCTGATTCGCATCATTAGTGACCCGCAATGACTCATTACAGATGCACGTTTGTTAGATCGGGATATACCTTATGATCGTCGGTAACATTTCTGAGTAATTTTGCAACGAAATTTTAAGTAAATCATCGCGAAGATCCTGAAAATTTAAGACTAGATCAGGAAAGTTCTAGTCAAAACGTTCCCAGAACTCGCAAAACTTTTGCGAGTTCTGGGAACGTTTTGACTGTATAAAAGCAGCTGTAAAAAACGTCGTATGACCGCGAAGGGCTGAAAAAAAGCGATTTGCAGGAACATATTGTGTCTATGAGCCATTATTGTTCAATGTAGGTTTTTCTAAAACAGATTATGTTATTTTTAATTAAGGTCGTTTTGTGTCATAGATGAAATTGATTAAATCAATATTTATATTTTAATCCGTCTTAAAACTTACGAATGGTTAGTGATAACGTTAGTCAATATTAAGGTTAGTGAGCTAGAGTTAAGGCAAATATGTTTTGAACATTACATAAGATTTCAGCTAGTAAGCTTCGTCGCCGTAAGCTACTAATGCATTGTTCCTAGTTAAGCTTCGTGCAGACCAGCGCGACGCGACGCCGCGACGCGACTCGAACAATACAATTTCTAAGAAAACTTGACGGTATAACAATAACCGGTGTCGCGTCGCGCTGTCGCGTCGCGCTGTCGCGTCGCGCTGGTCTGCACGAAGCTTTACCTTTAACATAACCAAAATTCATGAATGATTGCATAAATCCGCGCCAATATTTTCGGATACAAAAATTAATCAAACGAACACGCACATCCCTAGCAGTTCGGTCCTATTAGAGTCACGCAAAATAACTTCATTGGTATACTGAAAGCAGTACACTGGCAACATAAGCGTGTTGAAAAAAACTAATTTCACATAATTACTGGCGCGATATTATTGTATTCCTGTTGCAGTGTTTATGATAATGACTTAAGCAAGTCTTGGTACAGGTAGCGACAAACTCGGTTAATATTAGTTATGCGAAGTTCCAGAAGAAATATATAACTGATTTTTTTTTGCTAATAAGGATTGTAAAAATTATTAAATTGAAGAGAATTCTGGAAACTAGTTTTAAAATAAACTGACTGATTTTTCAGTTTGGTATTTTTCCTGCACTTTTTCCTTTAACGTTTACTACCTACAGGATCATCGCACTCCGAAATAGCGAAGAAAAAAAAGCTTGCGGGGTAAATAAAATGAATTGCATAACGCACATAAAATGACAATTGATCGCAAGTCCTTTTATTTTGACTCGGCCATGTTCTTTTTGTAATTTACGTTGTTAAGCAGACGAATTTTATCAAACCTATGAAACAATGGTTTAACAATTTCTTTCAAAACCCTCGGATTGTGACGGAAAGTGTAAAAAAAAAAAACACGCAATAAGTGTAATGTTTAATATATTTTGACAGGGTAGGTAAGTAATATTTTTGTACGAAACAGCATTTCTGTTATGATATTTCAGATTTGGTCGCATAGTAGGTATAAGGGTAGTTTAACCCCTCTAAGGATGCCAATGTTGTCGCTAACTGTACTGTGATACGTATCAACTTGGCTTGAACAATCGTAAAATATATTTTTCTGTACTTCTTGCACGTAGCTTTGAGCGCTGCACTTAGCAAACTGTTGTGATAAAAATATGAATAATAAAGAGCTGTTTAAGAAGTGGCATTTCAAGATAAACGTGGAATGTTTTCTTGTTACGTAAGAAGTTTTTAAAGATTTATTTTAACAGTAAATGTATCAAAACTAGTATGGTGGAGTGTCCTACTTGCCCGTTCACTTGATGATCAAAAGTCACTGATGCCGCAGTCAAGGTAAAAAAATATGAACACGGCACACAGGCAACGGAAGGAACACGGGTGGGTTTTAGTCGGTAAAAGTCTGACACGCCCTCCCGCTCCACCCAGAGCGGGAGAAGTTATTTGATAATTTCCCATCCTCAAAAAAAAAAAAAAATATGAATAAGTCGAATCAAAGTACTATGAAAATAAAGAAATACGGTGTTAATTGAAGATTTATTTATAGTTAATTAAAACGATATAACACCAATTACTACTACTGGAAATGTATAGTTTGATGTGTAGCCGTGTGTATATCATTTAATTAAAATGGTGATCAATCATCACCTACTTCTTCTTCTTTATATATATAGATATTTAGGTAGGTACGTACATCTAAGTACATTCGAATATTTTCGGTTCAATAATGTTACCCTACTTTTAGACTATGGTTTCCTAGTGTTGGGTATTAAAAGGTCCTGGATGAAGAAGTTAAGAATATTCGTGCTGGATAATCTAATTGTTTAATCTAGTTCCACAATAACTCGGTTACTTAATACAGTAAGATATGATTGGCAGTGGTATGTAAGCGACAGGCGAGCCGCACGCTAGCGCTCCGTTACAATATCAAAAATGCAATTCAGTATATCGCATCGTCCCGGCCGCCGTAGGCGCGGGCTTGCGAACGGTGAGCAATGGGTAGGTCGCCGTCCGATAAGGACCAGGTCGACGGCGCGTTGTATTCCACGCGCACCTCAAAGAGATGTCAGCATAACTGACGGGGTCCGCTAAGACCGATGCCTGCCGGGGTCGCGGGAAAGTCCGAAAAGGATACCGTGGGCCCTGGCAACGTACAGGCAACTGAAGGAACATGGGTGGGTTTTAGTCAGTAAGAATCTGACACGCCCTTCCACTCCGCCCAGTGTGGGAGAAGTTATTTGACACTAAAAAGTCGCTACATTAGTAAACCAAAAGTATCTCAGACTATCCATCCTCCTCAAATTACACATATAAATTTATCAGTCCATAAAGACAAAACGTACCTAAGAAATACCTTCAAAAAAATTCAAGCAACTAAAAATTTTACAACCCAAGATAAACAAAAAAGCAGACATAAATACGATCGGTACAGGTGGGTCCTATTCAGCAACATCCCAACACCCGCACATCCGTACATCCGTGGTCGCCAATAAAAAGCACGCGCTCACCAATATTTGTGACATGCTGATACCGTACGTCGTATTTCACCGCTACGAATCCGTAATGTGTGTCTCCCACGCGACCCTTGTGGGTTCCTTGGTTTATGGGGGCTGGAAGAGGCACTGGTTTTGATGTTGAAGTTCTCTTGAAAAATATTTTTCAACTGTGTGTGTGCACATGGAATGAGACATGAATCTTAGATCTTTCGATGTTAACATTTACATAACTAATGATTTTTATACTACGTTACAAAATTATTGCAGTTTTATGAAAGAAAGCTGCAGTTTTTTTTGTGATGAATAACGTCTAAAACGAAAATTCTCACACATTCGTCATTAACTCGGAATAACTTGACAAAACTCTTTCAATTTCTTTGATAAATCAAAGGATGTATTTCTTTGTGTTTAGGACTTTATTAACCATGCTAAAACAACTGAAATAAAGCTGTAAGCTTTGTTGAATCGCTTTAAAAAAGCCCGATGTTCTACTGCTATGCAGGATGTCACATTAAACGACATTATATTACAGTACACAAATTGAACTATCTAAGTAAACTCTAGCAACATAATTGAGGAACACACTTTCAATCACAATTCGAAGGTGTTGCCGGAGATTCCTAATCAACTGCTTCATAGTTTTGAAAAATATCTGCTCAACAACAAAAATAACGCCATGAACGTGTCTGAATTGTCAAAATGAAAGGCGTTCCTATCAATTGTCATTTTATGTGTTACGCAATAACCCCGTTGTTCTCTATTAAAATTCACCATGTTCTTGCCACATCCAGCGATTTTCGCTCCAGAGTCCCATGTGAGCGGAAAAATTAATAAAATCGAAATCGTATCTGACATCGAATTAAGCTAATGCTCCTCGACGCCAGACGTTAACCGTTCGTAATTAATATGCGCGGAAAATATATGGAAATCCAGTAAAATCCGCCTCCCAGTAAAGGGGCGTAGGTAAGCTTTTAAATTAATTAATATCAATTTCATGGCGTGTTTTTGATGGTACATATTATGGACAGACTTACGAATTAACACGAAGTTTATATTTACATGGATTCTGAGAGTTATTGGTGTGTGTAATCTGTTCGTATGTTGAAGCTGTAGTTAAGTTTTTAAGCTTCGGGTGATTTAAAAGGAATTATTTCTTACAATTTGTTTACTTTGAAATTCGTTAAATACGGTATTAACTGATTCTCTGAAAATGGCCAGTTTATTAATTTAAATTGTAAGTTAACAACGAAATGCAGGGGTCAATTTAAATTGAGAGGCTTAAGTGTCCTTTGACATCACTCATTATTATCATCAAAGTCATTTGACCCCACTTGAAATACAAACAGACACATAATCAATTTTTTCTGCAGCTCCAAAAAAGCGGGACCCAGAATCTCCGCAGATAATTAAAAAAAAAGCGCATATGTCAAAAATAAAACACTTTATTTGCCCTTTAAAATACTCTATAGGTAAGCGTAATTAACCGAACATTTCATAATTTTGTATCGCCAATAAAAGCCCATATAATTCTGAAACGTTCGATCGTAAACAATAACATCATCCAAGTACACAAACTAAACAAACATACTTAATTGCTTAACCAGCAATATCACTCTATCACAAGCTCTCAGATACCTTTTCTCTTATATATATAAACGATTAATTAACATCTGTTATCGGCGTATTTCTTCAGTTACTCCCTTAATGGAGGCTTGTAGAAAAGGTCGACCGGCGTTAAATTGAATTCGCCCATTTTCCTTTAGTTATTTTCGCTGAAATTTAATTTGAAATAGTTTTGATGCCAGTGCAAGTTGGGTAATTTGACGTTACATTCTTTCGGGGTCGTAAATGTTCGGGTTCTGGGACGAAATTGTTGCGTTTTATACATTTCATTTTGTGAATGAAAATGCAATGATATTATACAAGGTTATAGGTTACATATCGTTATGCCAATGTCAACCGTTTCCAAGTAATTTGACAGTTTATATTTTAAAATGAATGAAATAAAAATATAAAATTTTTAATGAATCGAAAATTGTTTACATTTGCATAGGAGTCAAAAGGGGCCATTTGGTCGTAAAAGTGTTTTGGTATACATAACTCATTTTCGCCCATAGTGTGGGTTGGATCCTTTCCGTTTAACTACGTCCAATGAATAACCCTTTATATTACTAGAAGAAGCAGAAGAAATATCATTTGAAAGAGTCCCATGCATAACCTTAGCGCTAGTGCAAGCAATAAGTTGACAAAGTTTTATCGGAACTGGTACGGCGCCGCATAAAATACAAAAAAAACAGACATTGATTTTTATATATAAGATGAATATACAACAACAGAGATTATTTGCAATCAGCTTGTGGATTAACACAATACACTGATTATTAATATAATATTTCTGGTAAAACTTTTAAAGCCAGATCGCAATATTTACTGTAGTCAAGGACTAAGATGGTGCAACACTTGAATATGGTTGGCATACCTAAATTACGATGCAATTGATAAACATAAGATAAGTATGGATGCTAATGATGACAACACACTAAAAACGCAGAACCCATTACCAAAACCGATTCCCTCAATCAATCCACCAAACATGAAATCTAAATCGATAAAAACAGCGCCAATAAAATTTCAATACGAGCCCACGAGTGCAGTAGAAGAAAAATCGGGAAATTCAGACGTACCATAGTACGTCTGAATTTCCCATATTTTACGGGCCCATAAAGTTGGGTTCCGACGGGTCGAAAAGGCGCGCTCACTCCATCGCCACAATTCTAGAGAGCTGGCACAATTAGCCGGTTGCTTTGCATAAAACACAGCCGTGTATGGGACGTGGGCTAAACGGAAGAACAAGCGGTTAATTTGAATTTTTATTCCTTTTTAACACGACATTTGGTGTAGATATTAGATGTAGCCATGTAGAAGGTAGAGGAAATAAAGATGGCGGATTGAGGAAAACTTTTAATTCAGAGGTTATTTTTTGGACGTGAAAACGTCTTTTCGCTCGGAATACTGGTAGTAAGTTCAATATTTCTGACCGTCAAAAACATGTAAGATTTCAACCACTAATAACTACAACACTTTTAATGCTAGACGAATGGTTAAGCACAGAAAAGATAGGTCATATTTATAACAATTTTGAGGCAGGATTTATCTATAACGTCACATCGCGGGGGCAGGCGCATGCGCGACCCTCTATTTTTCACTATATGGCGAAATTCCAATTCGTATAGCGCAAAAACGTGTTCAGCTAGAACGTTGATTCTGGTGACATTCCCAAGAGTTAATAAAGGACTACCGGGACCTAAAGATATACAATAAAAATATTTCGTAAAATTGGGGTAAAAATGCATATGAAGTTGATAATAGCAAAAAAGTTTCATTTATAGACTCATATTGGCCGTAAATCTGCTCAGAAATTGCATCATTAGGAATGCAATAAACATTCATTTTTGTAATTAATTGTAAATATTAAATAACATCGTTAAATAAAGTTATTATTTCACCACACGTTTTCACGAAGCTCTGCGGCGCGGGCTCGGACTGCGCCTAACAATTTTGTGTTTTATTTGCGACATTGTATTGCAATCACTAGCAGTACTTTGTATTTAATACTTTTTTATACAAATATCCAGGAAGAGAGTAGCCTATGTTCTTTTCCGGTCGCAGGCTGCTTTAGCCGTGAAAAAATTGGACACCACAATTAGTTTTGCATTTATAATTATTAGTATGGATTAACATATCGAAAATGAGTATACAAGCTGACGCAAGCAAACGTATGGGTGTAATGGTACATGGTAATGGTGGATGTCATTGGAAAGGTCGTTCGAAAATATTTTGAGTGTGTAAAAACAGTTTTTGGATTTAGGGATCCGTTTGCGAAATATTAAGCTTTAAAGTGCAAATTTTTGTAAGAGTCAAGTGTTCCCCTTGCCAGCTAAATGGTTGGTTTTGGATATGTGATAATATTCACCACAAAACTGAAAAGAAAGTAAAAGGAAAACTGTCATAGCTAAGTAGGCTCTACAAGTTAACAAGGGATAATTGACCAACTTACATTTGCAGTTGCAAAAACATGTTCTCCCATACATTTCGTACGGGAGAACATGTTTTTCAACATAAATGTTAAGTTTTTTCTTAGGATAAATTCATCCCAAATACGGAACCCTTCATTGTGCGTGGTCCGACATGTACTTGGCCGATTTTTTCGGCTAAACTTAGATAAGTGAGATTATAGTAACCTTGGTATCTTTCGATACTTGAAACATTGGACGGCATTGTTTATGTTTGTCTAATATTATCTTTCTCTCCAGTTTCCTTACCTTTCTGACACATAAGAAATTCTCAAATAAAAACAGTATGTATTCCACGACAAGATATAACATTTTCTCTCTGTCATCTCACTCTGTAGCCTTCAATGTCTAAAAAAATAAGGCATTTATTAATCGATCCTCAAATTATTCCCATTTTGGTTTCCTGAAAATATTATTGAACACTCTAATATTATGATTGCGCCCTTTTTTGTGAACCTCGAGTAATTCCTGTTTTAGGGCCCTAAAAATACTTAATAGCCAAGAACGACCCACTTGGATCTAGCGCTTGTGCCGGGTGCAGCGACACCACTTGCTTCGCTCGCTCCGCTCGCGCGCGATTGGTCACAGTTTTAACCTAACCTAACCCATGTGGTCAAGGTGCCCTAGCTTAGTTACTGAGACGAACTGTGACAAAAGGCCGGAAAGTTAAAAAGGTCAACAAGTTTTTTGAGGAACAGAGAAATATTCCCCAAAAATTAATAATCCCATATACTCAAGAACCAAACGTTCTCAATAAACTTGTACCAAACTTTCACGCGCACTGATTCACGTTGATTGTAAAGCCTTTGCCGTCACGCAATCCAGAGAATAAAGAGCTATCTCGAACAGTAGATATAGTTAGAAATTGTATGTCTAATAGGGACCGTAAAATGTGAGGATTCGTGTAGCTTTAAACGTGTAACTACGTTTGTATCCACCCATTTTTAGCGTTTCTTAGAGAATATGTTTTTGTTAGCTGTTTGACAATAATGTGTAAAACAGTTTAAAAAAAACATTTCTCAATCGCGGTCAGTTTCAGTGGTAAAATTAGGCCTTAAGAGGTCCACTTACAATTGAACATGTGACACTTAACATATTTAGGTAGAATTTCACTAATGAAATTGATCGTGATCGTGTACCTAGACTACGTACAAGAGCTGTCAGTGTCATCATTGTGTTGGTTTTGACACTGACAGCTCTTGAACGCGGCTTAGATGTGCAGATAGCGTTCATTTTAATTGGTGAAATTCACCCTTGATCAGTAAATCGAATTGATGTAGGTATTTGTTTTATTTTTGTGAGAATTAAACTGAACGCTGATTTACAAGTGATTTCATCCAAATAAAGAATACTTCAAACTACGACTGCTGAAAAAGATTTATGATTAACGATATATATACATTTTCGAAGAAAAATATGACCCAAGTAGATATTTTACATTATATTTTATCGTTGCTGATCCCGTGCTTGAGTGTAACTTAGCAACAACCCGGGCCAAAGTGAAGAAAGAAATAAAGATTAAATATAGAGCTTCTCCAATTTAATACGAGATAGGTATTGATTTCGTAGCCCTCACCAAGGATACTCGAGTCAAATCTCAATAAAACTCATTCAGTCGTTTTAAGTGATTTTATCTTGACATAAATCAACTGCTTACGATCGTAAAATATTGGAAAGCTCGAAGACGTTTGCTTGAAATTATTATGTATGTTCGCGTTATTATCAACATACACGATATTTTCTACAACCTTTTTGATTAAGGTTGAAGCTTTCGCGTGACATAACTCTGATCGGAACGGAGACATCCACTCATTCAATACCGATACCTATTATTATCAGTAATACATTTTACATAATGTCCAACATTAAATTTGAAATTCCCGTAAGACATAATGTTCTAAATGTAAGGAGTAATCAAAAAGTTGTTAAGCAAATCGAACATCACGATACCGTGAACCGAAATATCGGAGAACGGAAGGTCGCGAAACTAAACGGCATCTTAACATGCAAATATTATCAATACAGTCAACAGCAATCCAAAATTTGATGTCCCGTAAATAAGTCAATACAATAATAAAATGTGGTGCTTGACGAGTTTACAGCCCTTGCTGTATCTAATTTTGTTAATACATACATGCACCTTTTCTTTGGATATGTGAGGGTGAAATATTCGGAAGGAGCTCTGGCTGTGAATGGAACGAGTGCTCGTAAAGTGTTCCGAACGATTAAACGCCTCTGACCCGATGGTTGCTGTAAAAGCGATTCTGTTATAAGCGCCGGTTTGAAGATCGTCATGTTACGTTGTTGGGTTTTTACTTAGTTAGGTATCAGCTGCATTCTAGCTTTGTGCTCAATTCGATATACCAGTTGTGTCAAATTCTAAAAGGTATCAAACTATGGTAATAGGTATAACTATGGTATAGGTACAAATCCTTCGTGTTAAAATCTTTTTTGATCGTTGTGGAATTTCAGTATCTACTTAATTGCAATTGCCCATTTTACCATCTTTGAATCATTTCTGGGGCAATTAACTGCCATAATATCCCACAAGTTCTACATATCTTTTTAACTAGCTTCTGCCCGCGACTAAATCCGTGTGAAATTTCGGCCCACGACTCACCGCGTCACATCCCATCGCCTGTTCGCCCTATTACTTCGTTTTCGCTTAGCGTTCTTTCTGTTCTTTTTCCTTTTGCTCGGCTCCTAAGGGTCATAGCGTGATGTTACATAGTTTATAACCTTCCTCACGAATTGGTTTATCCAAAGCAAAAACAGTTTTTCAAATCAGACTGGTAGTTCCGGAGATTACCCCCTACGTACAAACAAATTATTAGTATAGAATATAGATTTAAATCTGGTGGACAATAATATTCTAGGTGTATCGTCTTCACATACTTATATTACTAATGTACCTATACAAAATATTGTAATGTCTGTCTGTATTGTCATTCTTCTCCATATGAAAACTACTATATGGGATGGGCGACTAGAATCAATTCAAAAGTGCCTTCCTTATAAGGGCCTATTTGAAATAAATGATTTGACTTTGACTTATGACTAGACCATCTTTTTTTATTTATTTTTTTGAGTGTGGGAAATTATCAAATAACTTCTCCCGCTCTGGGTGGAGCGGGAGGGCGTGTCAGACTTTTACTGACTAAAACCCACCCGTGTTCCTTTCGTTGCCTGCCACGATATTCCTTTCGGACCACTCGCAACACAACGTGTAATAAAGATTTTATAATGATTGGTTGAGTATTACAAACCAAATCACTTTCTCATTTATAAAATTTGAAGGATAATCTTAATCCTGCACACCATGAGTTTACTCAATAAGACTCCAAATGTAGAAGTAACATTTGCAGGTAAGTTGGGATTACGGCTCCATAAATCGAGGGGTTGGGCCCAAGACATAATACTTGTGGGTACAGTAAATCACCTTGCAGATTGTGTGTGAAATTTCGCCGTCAGGAATGGGTTTCTTGGTACTGTATTAGAATCTTTGCTTTCTGGTTGCTTGCTTGGCCATAATTTACAATGTTAAGACACAAACAATTTCACCAAACTCTGTTATTTAAAATGCATACGAGTATATCTGTCACTAACGAGACACAATATAATTTTTATAGTTATTGACTTTTAAAGGCAAATCGACAGTTGAGTGGTTTAACGGGACATTTATTAAGAGATTATGGTGAAATTGACTCTGACCTTTAATACATAATATACTTATGTTAATCCCTTTGGGGGAGGCCTTTGCTCAGCAGTGGGACAGTGTAGGCAAACATAAAAAAAACTGGCGTGCCTTACAGTAGTCGCATATGATATGTAACATCTCACCTTGGTAATAAGCAACATTATAGGGGCGGTGCCTCGTCAAGGTCGTTTCTGACGGCCAACTCTAGCACCGCGCGCGCACATTGGTCAAATTAAATAGCGCGCGCTTCCCCGGCTTTCCGTGACACACTTCCGCCCTCTTCACGAAATCACTCCCACAGATTAGATTTTTTTAGATTTTGTTCAGTTTGATTTTCATTGCAGGAAAACGAGAGAGAAGATGTTACATATAAAAAAATAAAAACCCTCAGCCTCTTATGATGGTTTATGGTAAAGATTAAGCCCGTCATAGAATATTATTTTGTTTCTACAACTGTAATCTTTAACACAGTACCACTGAACGTTGGAAATCCCATAAATACCTACACACAATATACTTACTGTAGAACGTACTCCCAGAACCATTAGGTCGTCTATTAAATCGTCTACCTCTTCCCTTCCAAGTTTTATTCAAACTCGTAACTCCTATCACAAATACCCATTTTCTCTCGCAAAGGACTATTCTTTCACCATGTGTGAAAATTTAATGAGCACGAAGAAAATGGACACTCCTTTTAGTGGTTCTTGGTAGTGGAAAATTTTGTTTCTTTTATATTCTGTAAGTGCACCGCGGTTTCACTCTCGCATACCGCAAAGCGAACTGTGAAAATAGTCGAGGTACTGTTTTGTTAACATTTTTATTTTTGTTAGAGTTTTTATTTCATTTATATATTTGGAGGTTTCTTGGTGTATCAGAAGGTTGAAGAAAATACTCGTTGATGTATAATGTGAAAGATATATTTTGGTAAAATAACGCGACTTATATACAATTTACAATATATGCCCTAACCAATAAAAACTTGTACATTAAATTAATCCAGCATTTACATAAAATATAACGAATGAGAATAATGCATTTTTAGCCAATCACACAACAGCGGACTGTTGTGAGATGGTTTCCGCACGGTGTCGCCTGTGTGTTCGTGAGCGCGGCGCGGCGTGCGCGCTGAAGGCATAAGTATGGGTGCCTAGTAATCCGCGCTTCCTTTCCGAGGCGGCCGCCGTCGTGTGAAGATCTCCGAAGTTTCCTGGTGTTCCTGGAGAACACGATGTTGGCGTGTGGCATCTGCAATCCTGATACTCCTATTTCTTTAACGGCTTGTCAAAGCGTGGTGTCAGTTCTTCTCAGGGCTGGTGTTTCTTTGTCAGATGTCTAAAACGTGGTAGTGTGCCATAATGAATTGTGGCTACTCCTGTTTCTTTAACGGCTTGTCAAAACGTGGTGTCAGTTCTTCTCAGGGCTGTTTGCTTCCGTGTTTCTTTATCAGATGTCTGAAACGTGGTAATTCGCTATGACGATTGTTGTGGCTACAGTACTCCCCCTCAAGCGAAGCGTACCGGCAGCTTGACGACGCGGCCCGAGCGTGTTGTTTTGCTGATAGTGGGCTGTGACGTCATGATGTTCGTAGGTACTCGTGCTTGTTGCTTGGTTGGTGTGGTACTGGCCTTGGTTTGCTTGGTGCTGGTAATGGTTCTTGGAGGTAAGGTATTGGTAATGTTTCTTGGAGGTACGGTATTGGTATACTCTGCTATGACGTATGCAGGCTTCAGTCGATCGATCGAAATGTTAGCTTGCCGATTCGGTAGCTGTATAATATACGTTTTGTCTGTGCGGCTTATAACACGGTAGGGACCTTCATACGGAGCTTGGAGTGGTTTCTTAATTGCATCGGTTCTTATAAACACGTGACTGCATTTGAGTAAATCTTGATGCACGAATACGCGCTTATTATTGCTGTGATGTTCGGTGTCTGGTTGCGGTTTGTTTGCTTGTATGACGTCACGCAGATTTTCGACGTAAGTATAATCCATTGTAGGTGTGTGGGTACTTGTAAAAAAATCCCCTGGTAGACGCAGGTTGTATCCGTAGGTAAGTTCGGCAGCGCTCACGCCTGTATCGGTGCGCAGTGCGGCTCGTAGACCAAGTAGCACTGTAGGTAGCTCGTTGATCCATGTACTTGCGTCGGATAGTTTTGCGCGTAGTGATGTTTTGAGCGAGCGATGCCACCGTTCGATCATTCCGTTGCTTTGCGGATGGTACGGTGTGGTGCGAGTTTTCTTGATTCCCATTTGTTTCATCAGGTTTTGAAATAACTGACTCTCGAACTGGCGACCTTGGTCGCTTGTTAGTGTGGTCGGGCATCCGAATCTTGCTATCCAATGTTGGTAGATGATATCGGCTATTCGAACAGCTGATATTTCGTCGGTAGGGATTGCTTCGGGCCACTTTGTTAGTCGGTCGATCATTGTTACTAAGTAACGATGGCCTTGAGCTGTTGTAGGTAGCGGGCCAACAATGTCGACGTGTACGTGTTGGAAGCGATCGCTTGGCGGGAAACCTGAGATGTTCGAGGATGTGTGACGTTGTATTTTGCTTTTCTGACACTGTATACAGGTTCGAGTCCAACGGCTGATGTCTGCGTTCATTGATGGCCAGAAGTATTTTTGTGTTGCAAGTTTGCGAGTCGTGCGCGTACCAGGATGACTGATGTTGTGCACGCTATTAAAAACTTCTTGTCTGTGATCCTCTGGTATATACGGGCGTATATACGGTGTAGATGTTTCGCAATATAACTCGACGTCTGTGTTTGGTATTATTATTTTCTTGAGATTGATGTTGTTTTCTTGCAGTAATTGTTCAATGTTGCTGTCCTTTTCTTGCGCGCTGGCTATGTCCTTGAAGTTTATCGCAGGTGGGCATGAGATTGTTTCTATGCGGCTGAGTGTGTCGGCGACGATGTTTTGCTTACCGCTCACGTGACGTATGTCTGTGGTAAATTCGCTGATAAACAAAAGTTGTCTCGTTCGTCTCGGTGTTTCTGTATTCGATTGTGTTTTTGTCATTACAAATGTTAGCGGCTTGTGATCCGTGAATATAATGAGTTGGCGTCCTTCGAATGTCTTGCGAAAATGTTTGACTGCCATGTAGATTGCGAGTAGCTCTCGGTCGTAGGTGGAATACTTCTTTTGCGCGTCATTGAATTTCTTGGAATAATACCCGAGCGGTTTCCATGTTTGATTCACGTATTGTTGTAGGACGGCGCCAGCTGAGTTGTCGGATGCGTCGCAGAACAAAGCAAGTGTAGCTTGATGTGATGGGTGAGCGAGTAAAGCTGCTTGTATGATGCTAGCTTTACACTGCTGGAACGCTTGAGTTGCTTCGTCGGTCCACGTGATCTGAGTTTTGTCTCGCTTCTTTACATTGTGTAGGTATGAATTAAGTGGTGCCTGTAGTACTGCGGCGTTAGGGATATGATCGCGATAGAAGTTGATCATTCCGAGAAACCTTCTTAATTCTTCGATTGTAGTCGGCTGAGGGTAATCGGTGATTGCTTGGATTTTATGTTGCGGAGGTTTGATGCCTTCCTTTGCTACGGTGTAACCTAGGAATTGGACTTCTGATTTGCCTAGGTTGCATTTAGCGGGGTTAATGGTGATGCCATTGTCTTCTAATCGCTTCAGTACGATTTGGAGGTGTTCTCTGTGTTGGTCTTCGTTTTCTGATGCCAATAGCACATCGTCGATGAATGGGAAGACAAAATCTAATCCTCGTAGTACTTCATGGATAAATCGTTGAAACGTTTGTCCCGCGTTCTTCAAACCAGGGCACATACGTGGGAATTCAAATAATCCCATGGGGGTAATTATGGCTGTCTTCTGGATGTCTTCTTCTCTTACGCTCAGTTGTTGGTATGCACGGTTAAGATCTATAGTTGAGAAGATAATTTTTCCAGATAATTGATGAGTGAAGTCCTTGATGCGTGGGACGGGGTAGCGATCTGGAATGGTGATGGAATTGAGTCGGCGATAGTCACCACAAACTCTAATATCGCCATTCTTCTTAGGGACGATGTGTAGAGGTGATGACCATGGGCTTTTGCTAGGTCTGCATAATCCTTGTTCGATCATATTTTCGAATTCTTTTTTCACTGTTTCGAATCGATGTGGTGGTATCGGTCGGGCTCGGCTGTGTACTGGTGGTCCTGTTGTTTCGATGAAATGTTGAACTTGGATATCGGAGTTTAATTTCATCGATGTTAATCTGGTTATGCCGGGATACTGGGCTAATATGTCGTGGTATGACTGCGACATATCTATGCTGCGTACGGTGGGCACATTCGATACTCGTACCGGGGCGTTTACCTTTAAACTCGTCACGCCATCGATTAATCTTCGGTTTTTCAGGTCGACGATGAGTTGGTGATGCTTGAGGAAATCGGCTCCAAGTATGGGTTTTGTGACGTCAGCTACGATGAATTTCCACAAGTACGGACGGCGTAAATTTAGATCGAGTGTTAATGTTTTCTCGCCATACGTAGCTATAGTTGTGTTGTTCGCTGCGTATAGCTGGAATGGTAATGGCGTTGGTATTTGTCCCTTTTTTCTCGGTAGTACGGATATGTTTGCTCCAGTATCAACTAAGAAGGATAGTTTCGAGGTTTTGTCAGTGATGTATAGGCGGTGGGAGTTTTCTTGAACGCCGGTGTCCGCCATTGCCAACGTTCCGTCTAGTTTTCCGGGTTTTGTTTCTTAAACGAGCAAGGCGATGTACAACGTCTAGCTTGTTCTTTGAAACGGCGGTGATAATAACAGAACGGAGATGGGGAAGCTTCTCGGCTGCGTTGTCGTGATGTGCTGCGGTCGCGAGATGGATGACGACTGCGGCGATAGTTGTTGTTGTTGTTGTGGTATTGTCTAGTTTTTAACTCGGCTATTTCAAGCGACAACTTCCTTATTTCGTTGATAAGGTACTGCGTATCAGCCAGTGGTGCGGATGGTGCTGGTGCATGCACGGCTGCGACTTCTGTTGCTGCTGTCTGCTCCATTATTTTATCTGCGAGTAGCCCGAGTTCGTCGAGTGCTGTTTTTGTGCTGAACGTTTCGCTGACTGCGAGGACTGAGCGGACGTGTGATGGGAGGTGATTGGTCCACATAAGTCGCAGAGTAGATTCTGGAAGTTTATCTGCAGCGAGGTTTCGCATGCGGCGGAGTAGTTGCGTCGGCTTCTGATCTCCGAGTTCCATTTCGGACAGCAATTTTTGGAACTGGCGGCTGTCTGATTCCTCGTAGGTAGATATGAGCCTTTCTTTGATGGCCTTGTATTGGTCCGTCTCCGGTGGGTTGTACAGTAGGTCCGCGATCTGCTCGACGTCTTGTCGCTCGAGCTGTGCAATGACCATCTGTGCGAGCTGGCCCTGGCCTTTCTTGAGGTCGTTGGTTGCTGCTTCGAAGCTGATGAACCAGAGTCGTGGTCGATCGCGCCAGAAAGGTGGAATGCGCATGTTGAGAGATATACCGGCAGCCTCCGCCTTCGGTACTGGTTGCGATGATGAGCTGGATTGTTCTTCCGTTTGGCTGGGATTCGTCATCTTGGATTGTGATTTAGCGATATGGGCTGAGCTTCGGTTCACTTAAATTTTCTTCACTGTGTTCAAATCACGTCGGGGTCACCACTTTGGAGGTTTCTTGGTGTATCAGAAGGTTGAAGAAAATACTCGTTGATGTATAATGTGAAAGATATATTTTGGTAAAATAACGCGACTTATATACAATTTACAATATATGCCCTAACCAATAAAAACTTGTACATTAAATTAATCCAGCATTTACATAAAATATAACGAATGAGAATAATGCATTTTTAGCCAATCACACAACAGCGGACTGTTGTGAGATGGTTTCCGCACGGTGTCGCCTGTGTGTTCGTGAGCGCGGCGCGGCGTGCGCGCTGAAGGCATAAGTATGGGTGCCTAGTAATCCGCGCTTCCTTTCCGAGGCGGCCGCCGTCGTGTGAAGATCTCCGAAGTTTCCTGGTGTTCCTGGAGAACACGATGTTGGCGTGTGGCATCTGCAATCCTGATACTCCTATTTCTTTAACGGCTTGTCAAAGCGTGGTGTCAGTTCTTCTCAGGGCTGGTGTTTCTTTGTCAGATGTCTAAAACGTGGTAGTGTGCCATAATGAATTGTGGCTACTCCTGTTTCTTTAACGGCTTGTCAAAACGTGGTGTCAGTTCTTCTCAGGGCTGTTTGCTTCCGTGTTTCTTTATCAGATGTCTGAAACGTGGTAATTCGCTATGACGATTGTTGTGGCTACATATACATATCATTTACATTTTTAAATATTTTTATAAAAACAAAAAACCCAAACAACCAACGGGTACTGATGGTTTATGGGTTCCTATCCATACCGCCGCCGCACCGACGCCGCATAGATTTTTTCATCTTGCGGTTCGGCGCCGGTGCGGCTCCGGCGTCGTGTATATGGAGCCTATGACTTCCTGTACATGACGCCGGAGCCATACCGCCGTCGCACCGACGCATAGATTTTTTTCATCTTGCGGTTCGGCGCCGGTGCGGCTCCGGCGTCTTGCACATGGAGCCTATGACTTCCTGTACATGACGCCGGAGCCGTACCGGCGCTGGACCGCAAGTTTGTGTATACGAATGAATATCGCACATGCACCGCACTGCCCCCGCACTAGCGCCGCACCGGAACCGCGTGTACACTGGCGTTGATGCCAAGTGGAATAGCAAAACAACGATCACAGTTTAGTAAAGCATTGCCAATGAAATATGCGGTCCAGCGCCGGTGTGGCTCCGGCATGGTCTAAAGGAAGCCTAAGGATAATCCCAAATATGCTACAACTGCATACGTAGTACAGGTCATAACTTTCTTGATTCTGTAAATCTCTAGAATAGATAAAGAGTGATGTCAGCTCTAACAGACCTACATTTTAACAACCAAACAGTGCGGCAGTAAAACTAGTAGTAAAGGTCTAGGTAGGCAAAGGGTTTATAACCTAGGTATATAACAACAAAAATCTAGGTAATCTTGACGACTAGATCTAAAACAGCGAAGTAGTACATACAACAACTGTATTTATTTTATGTTCTTTGCCTGTAACCTAGATTGTGTTACAACATAACTGAAGATGACGTTTCTAGAACATTGAAATGTTTAATAAAGGCTGCATTATTCTTTTAATTTGATTTTATTTTTCCCAGGAGATGAAAGTTGCATTTGTAGTTGTGTTTTTGTAGTTGACTGATTAAAACTTTAAGAAGCTAGTACTAAAAACCTTTGAAAGGTTTTCTTTTATTTTTTTGGTTTTAAGCTTAAGACGCAGAATATTTATGCCAGTGACCTTGAGTGGTAAGCTTGCTTGTTTTGTACTGAGCTCGCGCAACGCGACTCGCCCATCAAGGAGCGCTGTCCCAAATTAGACGCATTATTAATTTATTAAACATAAAACAAAAGGTATTTTCATAAAATACGTATCCTAATAGAACAATAATTAAATTATCTTTTAAATAGTGAAGGTTACAGAAAACCACGCTTGATAGATTTTGCGTGATTCTCTTTTTTTTATCCGCGTTAGACATAACTTTACAAATTAATTTCATTATGTTAAACATAATCTAAAATATTCCTTTATTAAGTTATTAAGAAAATGCTCTTATTTAACATATATTTTTTCCAAATTATTAACACTACTCGTTTAGATGTGATATTCAGTATAAAATCATAAAAAATCGGTTATCGTCGCCTTAAGCCTTCTTTGTATGTGAAGTGAGACAATAAAAGGAAAGAATTTTATTTTGTTTTGATTTAGTTCAATTTATTCTCCTTATTAAGACATTACCAATGATTACCTTCATGTTTTAGATCGGAGTACTGCACAGCATTTGAACTTCACTAAAAATTCTAACGACACAAAAATCTGTTTAGAAAATCAAAAATATCCAAACGTTGAACTCAAACTTTAAAATACACGTAATATTTTGACACAAATTTTCAATTTTATATTCTTGCGAAGTATCGTTAAGGCAATATAAGTAGAATGTACGTCAAATGTCCGCTCGCTTCCCATTGGGCGGAGCTGCAACCAATTCTTTGCTCATATTTTATTTTACAAAAATATTTCAAACGAAAATCGTGTTTGTAACGACGCAACGCTCCTTAGAGTTTTATAGAATTTTGTGCTCTAGAGATAGCCATAAAATAAGTCATTTTAATCCTTCTTTATTATTCTTTTTAACGTCCATATCTTGCTTAAAAATAACTAAATCTCTACGAAATCCAAATTTTTATAATTCCACTAGACATTGTCCTGTAAAAATGTTAAATGGTCTTGATTTCATACAAAAATCTCATAGAAAGAAGCACTTAAATGTTTTCGGTATTTTTAATTTTCCAGGTAAGTTTTAAAATGCGTCTTTCCGTAAAAACCAATTTCGGAATATTATAAACATTTGAGGAAGTGTATAGAGTGCCGCAAGTGGCACTTCGTGCAGCTATTTGCGGCATAATAGTGGCGCTGCCTCGGCCCGGCTAAAGTGCCGTAAGCATTACATAGTCATTTTCACTGAAACTTGTTATTTTGTTTGATTGTTGAAGTTAGTTCGCTGTCAAACACCATATTCCCAAAATATTACATTCTTTTGTGCCTAAACGGACCCTGGCTAAGTCTGGCAAAGTTCTTAGTAAGTGTACTTACTAAGTGGTGAACCGATAAACAATAACTACATATTATTTTTAATTGAAAAATGTTACGGTTGTGCGATTTAGAACCTTTGCGTTCATAGTTTGCTAGTATCTCGCTAGATGGCGGAATTTTAACGTTTTTCGCCTTTATTGTTATAGAGATTGTTACATGGCCATCTGTGGTTCCCGGAGTATGATGTGGCTGCGAAGGCACGGATATAAACTGCTCGTATCTTTAGTGTGGTGCTAAAGTATATTGCGCTGTATATTCGCTTGTCTGAGCTAAAATGGCGTCTGCTAAGATGTTATGCTGCAGTTTGGAACTAAATTAGGTGTTTTTTTTAATATTCTGGTTTCAGACTTAAGTAAGAGTTTAACACTTAAAATTAATTGGGTATTAAAAGGCATTGCTCCAAATATGACTGGACCATCTGATCTGAATTCGTTGGTAGGAAGGTATAATTCGCTTAATATCATATAACCCTTAATTTTTTATTTACTTTTTATCTATTTTCCTCCAGCACATTTTTAAATGCCAGCAGTTGAAACAAGGTTGTTGAGCACGACACATTAATTGATTTATAGTTGCTTATGTGTAGGTTCCTACAGTCTAGCATGAAGTTATGTATTGTTAAAAATGAAAATCCAGTAGATAGGTTGAATTTAATTAAACATGAATTTAAATGGATTAAAATAATTAAGGATGTTTTTATGCAATTTGTTTTAAACCTGTACTTCTTTCAACTATATCAACTGCTATTCAACTTCTGGGAAAGAGTTTTTCCCAAAGCCGTCCCAAACTTTGTTATAGGTTTTCTGCTTATTTCAGGTTATTTGTTAGACCCAGCGGTAGCATTAGGTAATTCTTTGGAAAAAAATGTACCTACAAAAAAAATATTACAAAAAAAACAACGAAATACCATCAACATAATGCACAGTGTAAACAAAAGACAAGACAACGTGCTAATAACTACCCCCTGAACTACACTAGTTCAAACAAACTTGTTCGACTAATTGTTTTATAATTGCCGATGTGTGCATGTCTTTGAGCAGCAACGGTAACTGCTCAAATGGAATGATAAACAGAAACGCTTTGGTCTTTGCTGTTTCTGTGTTTTGTTTTCGAACGTAAAATGCAATTTGGTGTTGTAGGTTAAATGCTGCAGTCATTGTTTGTATTCCTATAGAGTTTTTTTTTTCGACTTGGACTGGGTTAGCAGTCATTTTCAATTACTACAAATGGCGGCACAGTGCGATGGCTTGTGACTGCACTTTTTTATGAGTCACCGTTATAGCTTAAGATCCGACGTAAAGAAGACTTTCACCTACCTATTTGTTTAATAAATGAAAAGTATTTTATATCAAAATGTTAAAAAATTTAAGGCGAGTGGGTTGACAAAAAAAATCCTGGCCAGACTATGATTAAATAAAAATTCAAAAACGATTTTTTTTTTGTTTATTGCCCTCATTATTTTGTTTAATGATATCCTTTTAGTCACAAATGTTTTTATTAAAAAGCACTATCCATTGATATATCACTTATGGCTATTGGGCGCATTCCTAAACTTAGGTGAGAAAGTAGTCATTAACTCCGAATTGACTAACAATTGGCAAAAGTCCAGTTAGTAGCAAAGGTTCTATCTAGGAAAATTATCTTTACGCAAACGCAATAACTTGGAAGTATATAACCAAATACATTCGTAAAATTGAAATGAATTAATGCAAATTTGCAAATCTAAGCTATGTACATCTAAGTTGTAACTTACAGTACGACACCGTACTGTAAGTGAGTTAATTTTGTATGTAGGGGATAATCTTCGGAACTACTGATCCCATTCCGAAAATTCTTTCACTAATGCGAAGCTACAGTATTGCCAAGTGTCGTAGGATGTTGTATTTTATGTTAAGATAAGAAATTTCGCGCGGACAACCTCGCGGGCAGAAACTAGTCTAGGTATACTAATATTATAAAGAGGTGTTTGTTTGTAAGTTTGTATGTAGGGTGTAATCTCCTGAACTACCAGTCGAATTTGAAAAATTCTTTTTGTTTTGGATAGTCCAATTCTTGAGGAACGTTAGCGGGTAGAAGCTAGTAATTTATAAGTCACCAATATTTTCTATTCTATTATTATCTTTCTGTAAGCATCTAAATAAGTAAGCGCATGCCTTGTCACTGATTGTCTGCTAATACCTCTCTTGAGTCTTCACTCTCGTTTCCCATAGAACTGTCCAGTATCTGGTCCTGGTCATATTCTTCTTCTTCTCCGTATCACTGGTACGATAGTCTTTTAAATCATGAAAAACAAAACTTAGCCACTTCATCAGTGGTAGCGCTTTTTGGGACACCGGGTAGGATAGGAGGTACAGCATGGTTTGCGACACAATTTGGTTGCTCCACACATCTTGTTGCCGTTCCGTCGAGTAGCCCCTTTACCAGGTTGGAGTAACATCTTCCCACTGATCGTAAAGAAAGAAAATAAGTTTATTGGAGCTTGATGTTGTAAAAAATAAACCATCTTATTTAGCTTCAGAAAAACATAATATTGACTGATGAAAAGCATTCAAGTATTGGTTGTCGTGTCGGTGTGAGCAAGTTAGTTGATCTTTGCCAAAATAACGTAATTTCTAATAACTAGAAATCCTATGACACGAGTTGTTCGGGTCAATTAATACTAAAATAAAGAGCACTCGAGTGTTCCGAACTTGAGAGTGAAAGCGCTAAATAATATTTGCTGCAAAGGGAAACTAAAACGAAATTTCACTTTGTTTGAAATTATATTTCATGCTTGTTTTGCTAAGGAAGACGTGGAAAGAGCTTTAATTACTTCGGTAGAGTTAGCGATTAAACTATATTAAAGTTACTTTGAATAGAAATAGCGTTTTTATTTTATTGGAATATCATATTTGCTGCTGTACCTAAATGAAATAAATATGTTGGTTTTTGCTCAAACACAAAACATATTAACACAATACACAATATGGACAATATTATTTTAAGTTATCTTTATTTTTTCTGTTTTTTTGTGAATATTGTGTGCCTTAACCTGAGTCAAATAAATTTATTTTCTTTCTTTCTTTATTTTCTTTCTCAGATGAATACAGACGGGTCACTCCGAATTTTAGGTATACAGCTACAAGTAGGTAGGCGGCGGGCTCGACTTGTCGAATTCAGTGGGTGTATCGTAGTCAGACCATATAAGAGCTACGCGATAGAAAGAGAAGAAACTTTTAGGTGAATATAATTGTAGGTAAGGCTGTGTGACCTGAATTGCACTTTATTATGTCGTAGCAAGAGTCGTTTTTAGTGACCCATCTGTGGTTTTAGCCACATGCGGCATATTCATTGCCAAAATATAATTGTTAAAACATACTGTATAATTGAACATAGCTTCGAAATCCGAAATTAGTGAGGTCACTTGAGTGAGGTCGGAAGTAACACAGTAGCATAGGTAGGTAGATACGGTACCACTCGGAACCAGAACTAAACTTAACAACACAATGTAAACCGTAAAAAGATCAACAGTCTTTTCACCTAACGTTATTTTGTTACAAAACCCAGCATTATTTATTTTTAGATAGGTACAAAGTAAACAATAAAAAAAATATTTTGTGTTATTCGAGCAGGCCCACTAAAAGCGCTGGTTAGCCGTATCTATTTACGTAGCAAACCCAAATATTTGTGACAAAACGTATTCAAGACCCACGCATATTTAAAGAGCTTAACTTGAAAACTGTTAATAGTCTACCTACAATGTTTTAAATATTTTATGTAAAGGTAAGCCCCGGATGTATCCCGCCCACTTGAAAACAGTTTTTAGATACAAAGTGGTTTAGAAATATGAAAAATGTCAAGTGGGCAGTAAATAAATAAATAACATAAACTGTAATAAACCTACATTCAAAAACCAATTATTAATAACCATTGTGGCGGTATCTACATCGCCACATGCGAACTACGCATCAAAGACCGACATATATACAAGCTCCCGACTTCAACCTCTGGGCAGTTGCCCGCCAGACATGACACCCGTCTGGTCGGGGGATCCTCCCTTTTCTATGGTAGATGAGTGAACTTTACACCCTGTTCCTCATACCACCAAACCATAACCGAAGGCAAATGACAAACTATTAGTCTCTTAATTTCCAAACTTTTTTTATTTTAGTTAACTTTAAGTAATATACCTAAAATTGCACTTTTTGAATTTATATATTTCTAAGTAGTCCGTTCACATGTTTTATACTTATCCTAGATAAACAAGGAAAACTTATTATTAGCCATAATACAATACTGTAACACACGTACTCTGTGACATACTTAATATGTATCGCTGTTGGATGCCTAAATAAAGACAAAAAACAACATAAAATCACGCCTGTGTACCCCATAGGGTGGGGCAGCGGAGTACTTATTTATAGTACACCCACACATTTCGCCAATTATGTTTGAGTCCCATGTAAATAAATGAATCATCATCATCATTTCAGTCGAAAGACGTCCACTGCTGGACATAGGCATCAGGCATGGGGGGGGGGTTGCCGTAATCGCCACGCTTGGCAGGCGGGTTGGCGATCGCAGTATGGGGTTAAAATGCATAGAGAACGCTGCTGCCCATTCTCTAGTAAGTCTCTTAGTCGCCTTTCATGACACCCACGGGAAGAAATGGGATGGTACTGTTCTTTACGTGCGGCACCACACGGAACAGTGAACAGTAAATAAATTAATATGAACATGTAATGAATTGAATGAATTAATTGTATGTATTTGTGATTAGTATATTGGGACTTGGTGCCTTAGTAAATAAATAAATTAAAATTCATTTATTGGTTAAATTATATTACGGTAGGCAGAGGCACACCTCTACCATAATTAAAAATGAAGGTTCTCTGGATACTAGTACTTAAGTGACACTTAAGTACAGCAATGAGCATAAACATCTTATGATTACGCAACATTTAAAAGCGATTTCTCGCGAAATATCTGTTGCAGTTTATAAAAATTTGTTCGTGGCAGAGGCACATCTCTACCATAATTGAAAATGTAGGTTCTCTAGATACTAGTACTTAAGTCACACTTAAGTACAGTAATGAGCATAAATATCTTACGATTACGCAAAATTTAAAAGCGATTTTTCGTGTAGTAACTGATGAGGTTTATAAAATACAATGTTACCATTAAATTTCACTATTCTTCTATTGCGAAAATTACTATTGAATCTTGCGTAATTGAAATGTATTTATGCTCATGAGGTAGGTACACCTTCAGTAAATAAGTCCCAATTAATAGGGCGAGCAAATTAGCATGTGAGCAGTGATGGGCCATTGGTATCGGCCCCAACTTACGCGTTGTAAGTCGTGAGTTCGAACCCAGGCAGCCACTTTGTGTATTTAATTTCATTATCACTGCTCTCAAAACGGTGAAAGAAAACATGATGAATGTACATGCCTATGCAAGAACCAAAAATATGAAGACACTTCGCGACATCCACCAACCTGCACTGGCCCACTCCCTCTCATAGAGAGGAGGTCTATGTCCCAGCAGTGGGAACATTATAGGCTGATTATGTAATAACCATGACCAGGGCAAATCCATACTTCGAACTGCTACTGAGGCGTTCTTAGGCGGAGAAAAAGCCTAGCTATAACATTGTTCCCGACCCGGGGATGAAACCCAGGACTCAACGCTCAGCAGCTGGACTTGCGACTGTTAGACTAACGAGGCAGTCAAGACAATGCAAGACCATTAGCAGTTCCCAGAATAGGTATACCCCAAAATATTGTAAAAAAAATAGTACATGACTGTCGCGGCCTGCAACAGGGGCATTGATGGACGATCGTAAAATTGTGGGCCGAGGCGCGGAAATTCGAAGTAGGTGATTTATGCGACATATTTTGATGCTCGCAAATAAATCAAAACCTGCAGGGTATTTCCCGTTGACTTAGAATTATGAAATTTGGCGGTAAGCAAGGTCAAGGTCAGCACATGTAAAGGAAAAAGTCCGAAAATAGATTGTGTAGTTTTATGAAAAAGATTTTTTTTTTTGCGATCACTTACATTTTTACAATGTCAATATTATTTTTATTTTTCTTTATTGGTTGAATACGAGGCCTTTGGCTACTTATGTGTGTTTGTATTTTATGTCTTTAAATGTGCTTTTTGTTTGTGCAGAATAAACAATTTTTCTTTCTTTCTTTTTACTAACTTACATTTAACTTTACAGTCGGAGAATTGACCGTGACGTATATCGATGTACGGGAGAATATGATGTTCATCTACAGTGTTAAGTTTGTTTTTTGTTAAATTTATCTCAGCTACTGAACCTTTCATCGTGCGTGTTCCGATACGCACTTGACCGGTTTTTTCGTAATGAAAACCAATAAAATGAACAGAACAAACGAATAATTTAGTTAATTGAATGCCAAATTAATTTCACAGCGGCTCATCGACAAAGCATTTTGTAACCGTTTATTGAAAATATACCAAAGTAATGAAATTACTATTTATTAATTAATACAATATGAGAATTAAGCGACAGCCTCCGGGCGGCGTTTATTTGGCGTTATATTAATTTAAGTACGTATTGTTCAGTCTGCCTATAAATACGGCATTATGTTCATTATAATTTTATTGTAAGAGTTTCAATGTTTATGAAAAAGGTAAATTACCAGTTTTTTATGGAGTGGGCTTTAATCTACCACGCGGGCCCAGTGCGGGTTGATGGATGTCACATGTCTTCGAATTTTTGGTTCTAGAACATGCCGGTTTCCTCGCGATGCATTCGTTCTTCGTTTTGAGAGCAGTGCTAATGAAATAATTTACACAAAGGACGGGAACATTAAAGGTTGATTATGATACTGTGGTGCTTAACGTTAAATAATAGTAATTTTAATTGAAGGCCAATTCTCGTACTTAAAAAACGGTCACATTCAATTCGCAATCTGTCAAACTTGTCATAAATTCTGGTTAATTGATTAAAACCCTTCATTTTGATATCCCACTCGATAGGGTTGGCCCGTTTTGTTTTTTATCAAAATGGCTGGATTTTTTATCTTTATAATACCCCGTGACACGTGCAATTAAGACGAATCTAACGACATATCTTTCAGTAAAATCGGTTCAGCCGTTTAGTAGTTACGAGGGTAGGTACATAGAGGCGAACGTACACACACATACATACATACATACAGGTCAAACATATAACACTCCTTTTTTAGCTTCGTTGCAGTCAAGTAAAAATCAACATCTAACGAATCTTTCAAACATACCAATATTCACCCTAAAACTGAATATTTTTCGACCCCACCAATTTGGGGGCGCAGACCAAAATTACCATAAACCCATAAATACCGCTCGTTAAAAAAGAGAACAGCCTAAATTATTGAAACATTTACACTGTTGAGATACCGAAAAAAAATATGCTGTGCCTCGGGAATAATTCGCGGTAAGTTGGCCCATTAACTTTTATCTCGCGGGGAGGTAGGGCTCGCAGGAAGTGGGGAGAGAGGGAATGTTGATACATGCCCCTCGCTGCGATGACCCGTAATGGACGAAAATGTTTTAGACGTCCGTTTCTAGGATGATCTGTCTAATGATAAAACGTTAAACCTCACAGCTAAACATTTTTTAATGTCATAAAATTTTAATTTTACCTATAAATTAAAATTGTATGACAATAGATAGGTATTTTTACCCAACTATGTCGAAGCAAAAAGGATGATTATGATGGTTATGATTTTGACTGGTATGTATGTATGTTCTCTGCATCTGTACCCTCCATAACTTCTAAACTACTTATTTTAATTTGACAAATGAGGTATGGTTGAAAGCGTCTTGACCGTCCGCTGGTTATATATAGTTCTATGTGATTAATTGAACATGACGCCCTCTAGAGAACGAAGTTATGAAATAAAATAAAAATAAATTTTATCATGCTATGTTGGGTATGAAATGAAAGGACTTAATTAAAAAAGTTATACAAATTAAAACTCAAAGGTATAAACGACAGACAAACGAATAAAAAATCTGGAGTCACACGTGTTAGGGCATAAATCGAACAGATTACGTGTGATTTTTAATTTGTTTATGCCTTTTTAGTTGACTTTAATGTCGTAGTTGGGTTTTAGTTTTTATAACTGTTTTGACAATTTTATTTAGCGTTTTCATTGTGGTTTCCACTTGAAATGTGTTGTAAATGTCGGTTCAAATAATAATCTGCACACGGATCTGTCATAGGTGGTTACAATTAGGTAACTGACGTCAAAAAAAAACTGCCATAATAAAAATATCAACAAAAAATACGCGTCGTCTATTGAATCTTTTTATTTTGTTCATCGGTTTATTTATTAATTACCCACTGATCAGAGATCACATAACCTACTCGTTTATAATGCACTAGACGGTCAATGTACGCAGCCAGCCACAACCGCTACGTTAGCCAAGCCCGGAGTAATTAATACGCGTATAACTTATCAAAATGTGCGAAAATTACGCTAATGGCATGACTAGTTGAATAATAATGGCAGTCTTCTCGCCAAAAAGTAGCGCCAATTGGTTTAATGTAGGTATTTTGGACCGATCTACAGAATTCGTTTTATAAGATTAAAATTCTGTTTGAATATTCAAAATGGGTTGCTATGAAATAGCATCTGTCAGTAACGTGACAATACATTAGCACATTGGCCAGCCATCTCCGCAACTGATTTTTTACAGCCGGGATAGTAGTTTCTCGAAGAAACTGAACAAGAATAATAGCGCCACTTCACAGCACCCCACGGCTAAGCAACGCACGTGTACTTAGCTGCGCGATCTTCCATTGCCAGGATAGCGTGTCAAATGAATGAACAGCGCATGGAAAACCTCTCCGTGCACAACCTACGTATAGCAGTGGACTGTCGACTCAACGCCCCTGAAAAGTTAAAAAATCGCTGCATTCATAAAGGACTACACCCTCATCAACCCCGTGAAATATAATATTCATACCTTCTAACATAAACACGTAATGTCCTTCCATCATGCATGACCCACCCATTTCCTATCATCAACCCCAGAAAAACAAACACCCCAGTACTATTTCGTCCAAAACATTCCCACACTCCGAACCACCGAACTGCACACTAAATAGAGAGTCCCTACTATAAAGGGCAGTATATATACACCAGCGTTTCCTCCACAATCAGTTGTTTCCCCTTATCTCCCCGTTAATATCCTCTGCTCGAGTATAGTTCCGGCCGTCCGAACCCTGATTATCCTGTGTCGTGTGTGTTCGTCTCTAGTTTAGAGATGTGTTGATTGTATAAGAACTGTAACAGATTCTGTGGTATGGTCTAGTCAGATTTTAGGATATCATTATGTCGGTATGATTTGAACAAAGATTATCTATCAATATAATGGCGTTTTCAGAATATGTAATGTCCCACTAAAAGGTAATCGTCTCCTCCCAACTTCCATTTTTTTGTTCGACTCCAAAAAAAGGAGGAGGTAATGCATACGACAAGTTTTTTATATATTTTTCAATTGATTTAGGAAACAGTCGCCTTATAGCTCATCGGTGTTTAGCCTGCTTGCTCCAGAATTCTGCACTTTGATGACTGCAAGCATATCTAATGCAAAGATTGTTTTAATTTAATGATTAGAACGAATTATTGAAAAAAGTTAATCTATTACTAAACGTCATCATCTCTTTACTAATCAACAATACTGTCATTTTGGGTGAGAGGGTTTCAAACATAAAACTGTAAACAGCGAGACTGGTTACACAGGTTACCAAAGGGTAACCAACTGCCAACTAGGAGTGCTAATGCAATGTAAAGTCATAGGGTTTTGTCTTCATCAATTGTCAGATTTATGTCTGCAGATACTGTTGCTTGGTGATCGATTTATACTAAATACCACTTTTTTTTTTTTTAACATTCTACTTAGACTAGACTAGTAGTAGACTTAACAGGTCAACCCAAGGCGTCTACAGACAAGTTACATTTTCGTAATATAAGTGTACAGTTACAATTTGTGCTTAACATATTATTATTATTGGATACTAATGCTTAAGAGTACGCTAGTCGGTCATTCTTCCATACAAACGTAGTATGGTGATTACTCGTATATTTGACAGTGTTTGTTCAAAACTAAAAATTATATCAATTTGTCTTGTTATTATCTAACCGTGTATGGAAGCAAAATTGGAAAAAAACATATGGTTTGAAACTTCCATATTAAAACACTAACTTTAACTCTGCTTTGGGCGTCAATAGATAACTTATGTAGTAAGAAAATGGCAAAATAGAAACCGTGCAGGGATAGATAAATTTATTCAATAGTTCAAATCATTTTATTTTGAGTAAATACATCCAGTTGTTTTTTCATATAAAATCTGTACGCCCAAAGGTCTGTTCATGTAATTTTACGCGTTCGTTTTCGATTTTAATTTTAAAATCATCGTCTATTTCACTAAATAATTATATAAATTAATAACTAAACCTAGATAAACAAATACTAAACAATTAAAACTAAATAAATAAATAATTAGACTAATTAGTATGCATATTAGTCACGCCTACCAAGAAGTTCGTGCATTTTATGTTATTAGTTAAGAGTACACTAGTCGACGGACTAGTGTACTCTTAACTAATAACATAAAATAAATACAGCTTAGCCACACAACACAACGTTTACAACATACATATAAGGTTTATAACTATAATGGACCGTGTACCTTGAGTTCGCAAAAAACTAGTCATAAATTGCAGTCCTTCAGTTGCTAAAATAATTTGAGTGAAAACAGAAACCATAAATTACATTTTCTTACATTCCTAAATGTGTTATGGAGATCCTAATGGATATTTTATTTTAGTAGTAAGAATATTTTTTGCTTTCTGTTTCACAATGAACATTAACTTTGAAATATGTGTTCAAAAACCTTACGTCAACGATTTTATTTAGCAAAAATATGAATTCAGTGCTTTTATCTAAAGCGCCTTTTCCATTAGAAAAATAAAAGAATAATGGTTAAGTTTATTTTATGCTTTGTTTGTTTTTAAACACCCTTCAATAAAAACCAATAAACTTGTCCCACAGATTTGTTTTCTATTCAGTTGTTTTATAAACTCCGCAAACGTTAGCTTTTTGTAAAAAATATTGCTGTTGGACACGAGCATTTATGGTCTAAGATCTGCCCTAGAGACGACCTTCACCCATCTCTTCCGAATCTGCCTTGCCTTTTCCCAAGTATATTGGGGTCGGCTTCCAGTCTAACCGGATGGACCTTCACCTATCTGTTATTGGATATTGTTGTTATTTTATATCAAATTTAGTAAGTATGTTAAAAATATATCGCGAGTGGGTTGGTCAAAAAATTTATGGCCAACTGTGATTAAATAAAAATTCAAAAATCACTTTTTTTTTATTGCACGCATTTGTTTAACGATTATTTCGTTTAGTAACAAATGTTTCTCTTAAAAAGCACTATCCATTGATTTTATCACTTATGCTATTGGGCGCCGAGAACGTTCCTAAACTTAGGTGGCCAAGTAGTCACCCTATAAGCTCTTTCAATTGGTGTATATCTTGCAATGTTAAAAAAAAGTAATTTTTGAAGTTTTAATTAATCACAGCCTGGCTAGGATTTCTTTAGCTATCCCACTCGCGATATCTAACATACTAAATTTGATTCAAAATACTATTCATCCATTAAACAAATGGGTGAAGGTCGTTCCTAGGTCGGATCCTCTACTATTAGAGCAGTATTGACTGATAATTTGGTGGCTTTATTAGTAAATGATTGTACCTAAATGTCCAATATACGAAACCATTGTAAAACCCAAGTTCCGATTCATTAAATCCAACCAATTCAAAAAAATATAAATGTACAAATGAACGATAATTCCCTTCATTACCGAGTGTCAGTTTATTAAACCCCAAGTAAAAATCTGTTCCGAACAAAAAGGTGAAAGGCAGAAATACGGGGAAATTCGTATTTCACCCCTAAATCATGGCGAGACAAGGTTAATGGGGTTGAAACCCCACGGCCTCGGGACCGGCACGTAGCTTAGACGAAATTTAATAAATTCCCTCTCTATTACGATTCTTCAGGCACATTATGAACTTAGCCCTGTTTACTTTTTATATTTAGTGGATTTAATTTGATGGAACTAAAATTGGGAAGCACACGGGTAAAGCCGTTTATTGTAATAATAATAATTTTTGGAAGGACGAAATATTTTGTGTTTTTGTTAAATATTCAAGGTAGGATTATAGGAGGCGTTTCGTTATTAATTTTAACGCGACAGTATTAACTGCTAAGTGGGGCTAACACCTTGTCTATAATTAATAACGATTTTATTTTGTTGTGAATAAATATTAAAGCGATGGAAAAATATTCACTCCGAGAAATTTTTGGGAACTGCCATGCTATTCTGTAACCATCTTACCGTGAAAACTTAGGTGAAGTGAGCGTGGAGTGAGCTGTCATTCCACAGGGATTGACACTATTGACAGCTCACTTCACCTAAGTTTTCACGGTAAGATGGTTACAGAATAGCACTGCTGTACTCATCCTATTTGTTTTATGTGACGTGACATTTTAGTGCGTAGGAGGTTAATTGTTTACGTTGACATTAGGAGACGTTAGGAGTAGCTCGTGGCTAAGAAATAACAGCCGCACGGGTCGATACATCAGGTTAAGCTACGCTTGCCGGAGTTGGTCCGTGGATGGGTGACCATCTTTACATATCGAGACTACTCCGAACCTCGGAAAGCACGTTAAGCCGTTGGTCCCGGCTGTCATTCTTTCGATCTTTGACAGTCGTTACGGGTCATCAGAAGGCCGACATTCTGACAAACAGTCTTACCAAAGGGTATCGTATTATCCAGTTACTGGGTTGTGGAGGGCAGATAGGCAGTCGCTCCATATAAAATACTGGTATTTAACTGCATCCGGTTAGACTGGAAGCCGACCCCAACATAGTTGGGATAAGGCTAGGTAGATTGATGGATTGTTTAGGTTGACATTTTAAATAATGTTCGTATTCAAATCTGTGCTAAGTTTGTTTTGTATTCGTACATATTCATCGAGACGTACATTATTTTTCAAAGTTGAGGAAGGAAAATATAGACTTGATTTATCACTACATATTTAAACAGTCCCTTATTTACTTACTAGGTAACCTAATTTTTTTCTGTGAAACTAAATAACTCCTTATAATATCAGCTATCTGCCAGTGAAAGTCCCTTCAAATTTGGTCCAGCCGTTTCGGAGATCGGAGCCGAAACAAACAAAGAGATAGACACAAAAACATAAAATTGTTTTTTTTGTTATAAGTACCGTTTACAGTTTTATTGTGCATTTAGTAAGAAGCTGTTTATTTGAAATTACAAACAGACCCTTTAATTTTAATTATTTATATAGATAGTAAAGTTTGAAATAAACAACTGTTTAATGTAATTGAATGATTACCTAATTATTGGTGAACATAAGCCCAAGTATCTTGAAAACCACCCCATAAAAGTCTACACCACTAAAACTTGCGTTCAATAACCCATAATTATCGGGTTTTTCACAAAGATAATGAGACTGCACCCTGACATCGAAAAATGACCGCGCATTTAATGGAACCCGGTCGCTTCTGAATTGAGTTATTAAAATGCCCTTTGAAATGTAATAACGATTTCTGATACCCATTAATGGTTAGTTTACACGGTCGGTTCACGGAAAGTGGGGACCATTTAGATTTGAGTGTTTACTGGGAAAAGGATAATGATGGGTTTGTGTTTTTTCTTTGAAATTTGTGGTTACTGATAAGAAAATGTATAAAAAGTTGAATACTGAGAAATTAATGTAACCTCAGGAAAATGACAAATTTACTATCAGCTTAAATACGTGACGGTGCATAGGTAATTAAAATAAGGTAATAGACGGAAAATCTATTGTTAAGTAAATTCTTACACTAGGGTGTAAGTTTGTGTAATAATTCAATTCGTCAATTTGCCGTGTAATCGCCATTTTTTTATCTGTCAAAATTTAACAGATGTGATTTGACGGACGAATCATTTCCCCTGAATTTGGTATATGTACTAGCTAAGCCAACCATTTGAAATAAGATTTCAAATCTGTTTGAATAAGAAGACATTTAAAGAATCCTTTTTTACAGTCCCTTCAACCGATTTTGACTTCTATACCGTAGGCATAAGAAAGGCATTAAAAGCAAAAAAGTGGTTACAATACCAACTGTTTACTGCAGCTGCCATTTTTCATGCCACCAACACAATAAAAGTTAAAATCTATTGAAAGGACTGTCAAAACGGATTAGTTAAATGTCTTATCTTATTTTAAATGGAGTATAGGTGTATTTATTAAAGATATTATGATTATTGCGACCAGACAGCCGCATGAAAGCTGTATCAACATCTTTTGCACTTGCTCCACTATCACGGAATTAAGAAAATCAATCTACCTAGCCTTTTTCTAACTATTTTGGGGTCGGCTTCCAGTCTAACCGGATGCAGCTGGATACCATTATTTTACAGGGAACGACTGCCTATCTGACATCCAGAAACTGGATAATAAGATACCCCTTGATAAGACTGGTTGCCAGACCTATCAAGGAATCAGAATTTCTTAATTCCACATCGCAAAATGTAAAGCCTAACTCCCAAACCCGTATGAATTATGCTTCAAAGCCTTAGTCCAACCACTCAACAACGAAGATCATTACGTACATACGCTTTGTGAATACGAGCCCTCTATGCCGTCCGCTGCAATTACTCTTGAACTAAAATCAAAGGGGCTATTTATTGCCAGCAGGACTCTAATCATTCTACCTCTATGTGCTGTGTGATCAGAACTCGGTCAATAAAGACTCCTTTCGACGGTTCTACTCTGCATGGAGCTGAGTTTTGCTTGTCGTGTGGAAGTGATTGGGTATTGTTTGACTAATTGGTACTAGGGTAATTAAGAAAGAAAGAAAGAAAAAAATTTACTCAGGTAATATTCACACAAAAACAAAAAAAATAAAGATAACTTAAAACAGTACTTTGCCTCACGGCTGCGCAAACAACATAGATAACACATATATAACGCTAGTTTTAGTTGTGTTTTGTCCGAAAATGTATTTTTTTTGGTCAAATAAGTCATTTAATCTTTTCTAACCTTGAAATAATGTTATATGTTTTACTAAATTTTTACTAAGACCGGAATATTATTCCATGGTAACGTGATAAAGGGATAAATAGTCCATGGTCTATCCTAATCCGATCAGCCGTTAACGCGTGAAAAGCTGACAGACAGACAAACAGAGTTACTTTCGCATTTATTAGTATGGACTTGACTAATTAATATAATGTTAGTAGGTATATCACTTTATTGGTGGTGAAGGGTGAGAGTTTTGGGGGACTGTCTTATGTAATTTTGACGTTCGAAAAGTGCTGATTCTCAGTATAGTTTGAATAAATGACTTTTGAATTTGAATTTATTAAAATGAATTTGATGTGTACTTCATAGAAACTTATTGAAAAAAGGAAATGGAAAAGAGGAAGAATTCATGTGAACATTAAACTGCAGACTGCCGAAATATACTCGTGAATGCCGTACCCTAACTAAATATTTACTTAAGATTGATAACCGTATACGGCTAGAAATCAGCCGGAACTAACAAATGATTCACTCGCCATTGCCGTGTACGGTAGCCAGGTTAATTACAATTGCCGTAACGCGAATCTTAACGGATGATTTAGCAAGTGAGTTGGGTCAAATGGACCGCCCGCCGGTTTTTACGACCGGCGGTGAATGAGTTAATAAATCGCAAAATGTATCGTGATTTTAAAATAGCTCTGAGATTATTTTTATGTCATGTGTTTTTTTTAATTTGCGTTCTTTATTGGGTGGATATTTATTTTGAATTCAATTGCCCTTTAAAAATAAATTGCGGAAATGAAAACACAATGGTATTAGTAGTGGGACTGTCAGTTGAAATTATTTTCAGAAATCTACCAAATAATTTCGAAGAATCATTTAGTTGAATAAACAAAGCTTCTTTGGACCTGCCAAAATTCGATCTCTTCTGATAAGTACCCAGATAGCGATGTATGAGCATTGACCATCACGCTTTCTAATTGTGTGCTGACAACTTCAAATGGTCATCATACACGAAACTTCTTTGACTTGATCTCTTGTGATACAAAGATTAATTAGCAATATGAGTATTGACCACACGTTTGCCCATTGCATGGCTTCAAATGTGTAACGTGTATGTATTTATGTGTGTGTATGTATGCGTGTGTGTGTGTGTGTGTATGTGTGCGTGTGTGTGTGCTTGTGTGTGTGTGTGTGTGTATGTGTGCGTGTGTGAGTATGTATGTGTGGTGTGTGTGTGTTGTAATGTATGGGTATGTAATGTTCCTTATTGATGGTTTCGTTTACCGTAAATCTTTAGATGTTATGGTTTGCAAAAATGTCCACTCAAAGTGGTTACCTATACCTATTCACATTTCAGCATAATTGAACAAATCGCTTTATATCTAGTAAACTCAAAAGGAAATCGAAACATTTTTTGATTGAAAAAATTACAATTTATCGTGTTTTGAACCTTAAATTTCCCTCAAACAAGGATTTATCTATAACATATATTTTTCCCCGGATTTAAGTACACTAATTTGACAATTTAATATTGATTCTAAGACAGGCAAATTCGGATAACCTCCCGTTAATGCCAGTGCTACACAAATCTGACACCGATTATTTAATGAACCACCATAGAGTGGTGTCGACTTCAAATAGAAAGAAGAAAGAAAGAAAGAAAATACGTTTATTTGCGATACAAAAATGTTTAAGTCTATGATCCGTAGTGGTGGTTTCCATCGTAAGTTCCTAAATATTTTGGTACGTATGCAAAAATCTGTACTCAAAGTTGTGTCTACTAACATGTCAAAATAATTGAACAAATCGCTTTATATCTGGTAAACTCGAAAGGAAATCGATACACTCCTGTAGTAGTTCACATACAGTGTGAGCGTATTGTGGGGCGAAAGACATTAAACTTGCATCTGTTTGTGGTTGTATAGACGTCAGGCCGCGGAACTTGCGCCACTGTGTTATGGAAACATACTGTGTATTGTACTGAGATGTACTGCCACAGTTGTTTTTAATTTTAGACGAAAATATGGAGGGAATCGCTTGCCTATAAAATCAGTCTAGAAAAAATTATGGGTACTAGTGGTCGCCCAGAGGTCGAACTTCGAATATAATTAATTTAAATGTAATGATTCTAAGGTAGGCATCTTGTGTCAAACGCATGGTAGTGTATGTAATGTCTTTTTTATTAATAATAATATAAAATAAAACTAAAAATATATACATTAGTAATACATTAAGTATTACTAATGTATATATTTTTAGTTTATATTATAAACTTTAACTATGCCAAATTTCATACTATGTAATTTTCGTAAAAAGGGGTACAAAGTTTTTGCTTCCGGTATTAATATACTAATGTATAAGTATTTTATTTTTTCGATACAATAGTACATTCCTTATTAGCCAACACCTCAACTTTAGGTAAATATGCATCCGAATATCCGATCTCTAGTCATGATGAAACATGTAAAATAACATAAATTGGTTATTTAAATAATTATGCAAGGTAAATAATAATTTACTCGTTTTATTTGAAAGGTCCGGTAACCTAAGTACCTACGAGGAGTCCTTGTACATATCACTACTGAAATTACCGTAAAACAAAATTGAATGACGATAGCATTTTTCACCTAGAGGATGAAATTTACGAATCTTGGTGAGACGCATGGGCTACGTAAGTCCCATTGTAGGGTTCAAATTAACGGATGGCGACAGTTTATCTTACGGTATCCTTAAATCCTTGTTGATTGAATGAGACAACAGCCCGTACAATGACCTTTTGCAAGACAGGTCAATTTGACAGCAATAGTTGCACTGCATAAAGTTCAAAATCACTTGATACTTCGTAAGCAAGACACCCAACTTTCTGATTATTTTTATCATATTAAAACATATAGGCGGAGACTCACTTGTAACGTTTATTTGTAATGTATCGAGTTTTTGTAAAGTGTCAGTGCAGCCAGTCGACCCGCTCGATGCGAGCGCCAAATCCTCCACTCGATTGTCAGCTGTTTTGTGAATTCCTTTGAAATGGAATGAGAAACGATAATTTCATTGTGCTCGAAGCGAGCGTTCGCCGCGTCTTGTGTGTCGTCATTTTGTTCCTAAGCTCGCCTCTACATTACAAACAAACGCTACAAGTCAGTCTCCGTTTTTAGCGTTTTTGAGTGCATGATTTGTTCCTGCCATTAATATTGTCCCGTATGTTTTAAGACGCGATGGGGCCGAAGTTTTGTTAGTGTCATCTAGAGACAAATTTAGAAATTTAGTAGCTCTCCCCTATTGCTTTGAGCTGTATTGCATAGAACTACAGTCTCGGGGGGCAAATTTAATATTTTATTTATGAGCGTTAACTTTTACTGTGTATTTTTAAAATTCTCTTTTTACATCCGATCATCTTTAGAAAATTCTTTTATCATTGTATTATGTTTGGATTTTTGTAAGTGCAGTGTAGTTTTGGAATATTTCTTGAGCAAAACGTTATATTTATTACAAGTTGTTTATTTAATAATAGTATTTATGTTGACTAAAGACTCAGTAATCTTATATTATACTAATATATTACTACTGACCATATTAGTGGTGTTCGAAATGTCAGGTGCGTACCACTCGCAACCAGCGTGCCTGTACGACCAGCCGACGTATTCTGTAAATAAAAAACTCACCGTGAAGACTTAGGTGAAGTGAGCTGTCAATAGTGTCAATCTGTAGCATTAGGTGGAATGACAGCTCACTCCACGCTCACTTCACCTAAGTTTTCACGGTGAGATGGTTACAGAATAGCACTGCTGATGTATGATCGTAAACGATAGTTAATTGATTCAGGCGTAACCTTGCGAAAATCTTTTATAAAATACAATAGATGTAGATATATTTAGTCACATATTCCGCTTAACTATTCCTAAAGAGTCATAAAAAGCCCTGTAAGAAATCGATACGTGTTTCACCTCTCAACGAGGCATGCTCATGACAAGTCAATCGTCATTCAAGTAAAGCAAGCAGAAAGTACCTAGCTTCTGACGTTTCATAAGTGTCCATGAAGGTTCATGTGGAATAAAATATTTTGATTTTACAGAATGCCACCTTCTATGTGTCCTTACATGTGTTTCACCTCTCAACGAGGCATCCTCAGGATGACGATTGACTTGTCCTGAGTATACCTCGTTGAGAGGTGCTTGGTAGTTTCTGCTTACCCCAATGGGTAGAAGGCGTGAGTTTATGTATGTATGTAATCTTAAACTGTGTTTTTCTAATTGTCTACCAACTACCCTAGCAATCGTACATTGTTTTAGGTATACATATAATTATTAAAATCATTTGAATTATAATTCACTGAACCAATTTGAATAAAAGCAATTGTTGGCAAATCCTATTCATAACCCATGTTTGTCTAAATATTTGGAAATTCAGAATTCGCCTAGTCTGGGGGCGTAAAACCGTAACCGGGCATACCGTTCTGATTAAGACTTTGAATACTAATAAGTAAATGATAATGTTTATACCGAAGTTGGATGAATTTAAGCAGTGATAGCCCAGTGGTAACGACCGCAACTTACGAGTTGTACGTCATAGGTTCGAACCCAGACAGGCGCTTTACTTTGTGTAAATTATTTCATCACCACTGCTCTCAAAACGGTGCAGGAACATCGTGAGGAAACCGGCATGTCCTAGAACTAAAAATTCGAAGACATGTGACATCTATCAACCCGTACAGGGCCCGCGTGGTGGATTTCAGCCTACTCCCTTTCACCGAGAGGAAGCCTGTGTCCCAGCAGTGGGAAAATTATAGGCTGAGTATGAAAGATGAATTTGAATGTCGTGATGGCCCCGTGGTTAAAGCCAGACACGAGTTTGTGGTTTTATGTAGGTACCAACGTCACTTTTTAAATTCATATGTACTTCCTAAGTTTGTCTTAGACATCACTGATATCAGTGAAGGAAAAACATCGTGAGGAAACATGTCGGTGTTTTCGGTCAAATTCTCGTCGTGAAAACTTTGGTGAAATGAGCTACCATTCTATCGGATGCTAGCGATTGTCACTATTGTCACGAATTTTGGAGATGAAAGGGGGAGCATTACCATTGTAATTAACTAAATACCTACCAGTCAGTTTAGCCTAAAACAGTCTACTGTTGGACCAAGGGACCTCTAAAATGTACCTATACTCCATAGGTTTAGTTAGTTACATAAAGGTAAACAAAAAACACTACGTGGCGAGACAGCTGTCCAGTAACCGACTAAACGTTATACTGATCACTTCAGTTGTCATGTTACGTAACAGTTGTACTCTATAATTTAGCAACGTTATAATTCGTTGACGTTTAGAGTTTGGGCTCTTTACAATAGACAGATTACAAAATATCATATAATTATTATAAATCTAACAAAAAAATTGTGCTGAAGCAGTTACATCTACGAAGAGTAGTTTAAAAATAAGTGATAAAGTTTAACTTACATGAATAAAAGAGGAAACTATTGTAAAAATCTAAAATATTTTTTTAAACAAGAAAGTGTCATCTATAAAAACCCTTTTTACGATTTGTTTACCTTTATTTAGCTACCTAAACCTATGGAGTATATTAGGTATATTGATTCTCTTACTTTTTGACATGCAAATTACAAAGCTTACATTCAAAGAATTACACTCAGCGTATTCCTTTCTAAAGTATTATTCATTCACTTTACATAATTAGCACTGCAAAAAAAATACAAAAAAATTAATGTAGCCTACGAGAAATGCCACAGTACAATAAAAATATCTGTAACAACCTACATACAACCCACTTAATAAGTAACAGACATATTTTATTACAAAGTTTCCTTTACTGCTTAACAGTTTCGACACGAAAACCTACCTCGAGGCATCTTTTATAATTATTATACCTTTGTAATAATATAGACGGAGATTGCAAGAGGAAACTGGGTCGCTTCGGCACTTCCGCACTACTCATATAATTTTACGGTCTGGTCTTAATGTTGAATGGAACCAGAGTTTGGAAACTGGTATTTGAATGGTTAATATTTAAAAGTATTTTCTGCTAGTTTACTTTGCAGCTTTTGTAGTCAAACCACCTGGCTTTAAAATCACTGCATCTTCGTTTAAAATAAGTGTTTTGAAATGTATTGTATTGTGGCGGCATCAACACCGCCACATGCAAACTACGCATCAAAGACCTGACGTCACACAACATCCTAACGTCACTCAAATCCTGCATCGTGCAACTAGAGTTTACCGCGCGGTAGACATATATACAAGCTCACGACTTCAACCTCTGGGCAGTTGCCCGCCAGACATGACACCCGTCTGGTCGGAGGATCCTCCCTTTTCTATGGTGGATGAGTGAACTTTACACCCTGTTCCTCATACCCCTAAAGTATAATTGATTGCTGTTATTGGGTTTTCCCATCTGGAAGTTCTCAGTAGCAGCCCGGAGTTTACATTTGAGCCCGGTTGATGGGAATGGGTTCGCCTCCTGTTACATGGGACTTAAACATAACTGGCGAAATGTGGGTACGCCTCTGCCTAACTCTACGTGAAATACAGGCGTGATGTTATGTTGACTATAATTTAGAGTAAGGTTCTTCCATAAGCAGCCTATTATTTTGCCACTGATGCAACTCAGGCGTCTCCTCTCTCTGAGAGTGATCCGTTATCCAACTTGTATAAAGATCCAGTGTGAAATGGTCGAGTTTAGAGTAATTTCAAGCTATTTACATAGAAGCAATGTACCACTCATTTTTATTAGATACCAATGGTATAATTCTGAGCTTATAAATAATTTGTAAAAGTATTTGGAAACAAAATCAAAATAATATCTAAAACATTGTTGACATCTCGCAAAAATGCATAAAATATATCAAAATACTACAAGAGAAATTGACATAGGTACTCGCCAACACAAACAAGTAACCAATTCCGACATTATTTACTCATACCCAACAAAAATCACACAACGGAAGCTCTTATGAAATAATAAATAATGTAAGAAAACCAAATATAAACCACGTTCCCTAATATCTAGAGAGTATTGTTGTTTGCACATCACTGTGAACGAAATAAAAATGAATAATATAAAAATAAACAAAAGCAAGAACTCAGATAATGTGGAGTCGTCGCACAGTACATTATATCCTTAGCAGTGAGCTGCGAAAACGGCGGAAATAGAGTTACACTAGGGAATAATCATTCCAATCCAGTCCATTGGATTTTTTAAAATGAAAATCAAAGCTTTTGACTAAGTTACTTGTTGTTCACGTGAACCAAACAAATCTACGAATAATAAAAGTAAAACAAATACAATAAAATGCCCTCCCTTTAAATTTTAATAAACAATACGATTGTTACTGTGTGTCTGAATTTTCTCTGAATGTGGGTGACGTATTACAAACTCAAACTCAAAGCATTTATTTCAAATAAACCTATTACAGGCACTTTTGAATTGTCAAGGGGTCGGTCAGTCAGAAAGATGAAGCTAGTTGCCCATTCCAAAGCGTAGTAGATTCCTATGGAGAACGGGCAAGAAACTCCACGGACACTCTTTTAAATCAAAATATTCTTACAAAATATTGGTTACATCATTTATGTTGAAATTATACATGTGAGAATAATGTAGAAAGACGTGCACGTTAAAAGCGGTCTATAATAGGTACAGTCTATGATAGGACGATATTACCTGGTCGACCGAGCTCTGCTCGGGTAAAAATAGAGAATGCTCACTTAACACGTTCAGTGCCGGTAGCCCTCGGGGAGGGCTCATTTTAAATGTAGCTTTTTCTTTGCGAATACAACATTATTAACAGTGAAAATAAAATCTGATTATATCTTAACAAAATGTATTAGTGTTATGCATTGGTTTTAAAATGCAAACATGTAATTTTTTTTTTGACCGTTACAAATGTTCTACAGCTAACTGCCATATTGGTAGGTACATACTTAATAATTCCATGCTGCCATGATACTTGGTACTTACTAATTCCATGCTGCCATGTAATTATTCTAAGGTAGCCATCTTGTCCTAAACTGTGGGCAACCGAGCTCTGCTCGGGTGAAAATAAGGAGAAAACGAATTTTCCCGGATATGAGACCTAGCTAGATCGATATTTCGCCCCCTTATACCCCTATATTGCAACTTTCATCGAAATTGTTAGAGCCGTTTTCGAGAACGTGATTACAAATTTATATAATACGAGTATATACAAATATTGCTCGTTTAGGATGTATCCAGCTCTACAATGCTTCTGGCTGGTTTATAGAAAACTTTTTTTTTAAATCTCATAATCGTTTTGTAATAGTTTGTAAATGCTTATCAACTCACAAACACCCACTGCTAAATTTAGGAGTATCAATAATACAGACGTTCAGCGCAGGCCACACTGAGAACGAAACGAAACGAAATGCTACCTCGTCTTTTCATACGTCGATTCATAGTTCGCAGAGTGACCCGAAGTACGAAAAATTACGCGGTAGCCACATGAGCGAAGCTAAACGAACTTGGCTTCGTTTCGCTTCGTGTGGCCTGCGCTTTAAGGCCCTGCTAAGCACTTGATGTAACATGAGTTACCATTTCACGACAACCTCAAGTGAATTGATGGTGACCCGTGGCCGAACTACCATGAAAACCAACCCGCCAATCTACTGGCCCGTTACTGAGAAGAGAAAACACAAAGCAACAAACAAGCAGTACATTTTGCCCGCCGTCAAAAACAACTTTTATAAAATAAATTGTATTATTCCATTCGGTGTGAGACGCTATCTTCAAGATATTATGTGGTAGCAAATAATACACACGTAGTAAAAAGCTAAGCCACAAGAAAGGGAAATCTGTATATTATAGGATACAAAGATATTTTTTGCTAGTAAAGATATGTTAAGCATCTCAACGTGATTAGGTATCAAAGCGAACGAGTGCTATAGTCTTTATTATTTATGTTCTTCATAAAGCTTTGTGCAGACCAGCGCGACGCGACTCGAACAATACAATTTCTAAGAAAACTTGACGATATAACAATAACCGGTGTCGCGCCGCGCCGTCGCGTCGCGCTAGTCTGCACGAAGCTTAATACTCTATGTTGTTGTTCAAAGAATGCGGAACCCTAAAAATACCATAGTATCTCATGAGATGAGATACTATGGTATTAAAAAGGTATAAATAAAATCTGTAAGAAAAGGTATAAACAAGACATCACGGACAGACAAATATAAAATCCGGAGTCACACGTCATACATCGAACAGAATACGTGTGACTCCGGATTTTTATTTTGTCTTTCTGTGATGTCTTGTTTATACCTTTTTAGAGGATTTTTTTGTTTTTGTTTGATTTAATGTGACGTCACATAGCCTTACCAGCGGACGATCAAGACGCTTCCAACGATACCTCATTTGTCAAATTATAATGAGTGTGTATTGCATTATAATGAGTTTAGAAGATATGAGGTAACAGATGATCATATATACTTACATACATACCGGTCAAAATCACAACCCTCCTTTTTGATGCGCCGTAGTCGGGTAAAAATGGCGTCCGAAGCCGCGGGGCAGAGATCTGTTCCAAACTAATTAGAACCAAGGGCTGTATTGTATTACCAGTTACAAATCTGTGTTATTTCACTGCTGTGAGAGATGAATCGTCTCAATAGACACAATAGCAAATTGCTGCGAAACAAAAGACTGAAAATTAACGCTGCAGATGTCTTCCGTCGCAAGCAAAGACGGAATAGTTTAATAAAAAACACATACGCTCAAGTATGAAGCAATTAAGCCTTAAGATGATATTAAGTAGAACGCGCTTAGAACTACATTATTTTGTAGCATATTTCTTACGCTCACCAAGAAACTACTTGATACGATCTCTCTGTCTGTACACATCCATTGCTGTTCAAAGTCTTAATGGTTATTCTATCTCTTTGCTAACAAAGCGATGTACATTAAACAAGGGGTTCCTTCTAATCTGAGATAATCAGAAGGTAATTCGTCTAGTTAGAATCTACATTTAGGTAGAGGATTGTTCTACAAGCTTGTCTGAACTCGGACAATGTTAGTTTAAATTAATTTTAATTCAATCCTTCTTGTTAGTAGTTTAGTGCAAGATGCATCTGCTTAGGTGAAGTTTAGACTCATTTGTAGAAAGCTCGAGTTCGTTATCCTAAGTAGAAGTAAATAGGATTTCAGAACAGTCTAGACTGGATGCTAGTTTTCCGAGAAGACATGATTATAATGGGAACGTTAAAGTTTAATGGAAAATTATTTTCTTAACGTGCTACTGACGACAGTTGGGATGTGTTTGATAGTTTTGCCCAGGCATAGTTTTAGAATGCTTTGCATTGGACTTAGTTTACTGCTCAGCTTCGTCGTGCATCCAAGGAAGGATTTATAATGAACCGTAATAGAAAAGAGCTGTAGCTTCTGTATTTAGGTATACATATCATAAATTAAAGTCGTTTTACGTGTCTGACTGTGTCATGTGTCTGACCACGTTGTTCTTCTAAACTACACAACGGATTTTGATGCGGTTTTCACAAAAAAATTGTGAATTTATTAATGATAATGATAATTATATAAAAATAAAAATATAATATGTAATTATATTTTTAATAAGTTACATATTATATTTTATTAACTTACATATTATATTTTTACTAACTTACATATTATATTTTTACTAACTTACATATTATATTTTTACTAACTTACATATTATATTTTTATTAACTTACATATCATATTTTATTAAAGAAATCTCGATGTTTTGTCAACTCTTAAAAACCGTATAAAATATGGGACGGTCGCCAGTTTTGAATAAATTGCTTCAGATAGCAGAGTATTGTTGTAGACTATACTGTCGACTGATTGAATAGCAATATGGTTAGAGAGGAAACATTATTTGTTAGATTTTATTCCAATACGTTACCAATTCCTATTAATTATTATCTGTTGAATAAACATGTAAAGTAATTTAAATTTTATCAAAATTCCTCAAAACTACAAAGTGAACATTCCCATAAAGCGAATTCTCGTGTGAACGGTACAAGCAGTGAAGCATATGTGCGATACGTGAAAATTAAAACATGGGGTGAGTCTAACGTTTGTTTCACACGCCACCAGAAACGGGGTCGAGTGGCACCCGACAAATATGTGTAAAGGGAAAAGTGGATAAGTGACAGGTCAGTTTTTGGAGATGTTTGTAGAAGATTTTCTTCTACAAACATCTTGTTTAAATGTTATTAGTTGTTACAGCTCACAGGCTCAGATCTGGACACATTCCGTGTAATAAGTTTCCGTTTGTGAAGAAAAAAACGAACTCACCTAATTGTGTGGATTGTTGAGTAGGATGAAGACTCGCTTCTTTATTGATGGACGTGTTCAATAATAATGAGTCTGATAGAAATAATCTGTTTGACGTTTTGAGGTTGAATTTACTTGATTTGGGCACATTTCATTAAATTATGTCTCAACCGAACGGTGATGATGCGAAGATACTGTTCTGATGTTCATGGCTCAAATATATTCCGTAGCAGTATGTATGTAGATTACGATGGAACTGTCATACGCATTGCGATTATAAAAGCAGACTAGCTCTCTTATTGCTTGCAAGTTTGGTACTCGTTTACTAGCAAAGGGGCTTAAACTATAACAGTTCAACAGAATTTATACAGTATTCTGATATGAACAGTCCACTGGTGGTTGCAACTCTGTGCTTGCATTCTCTCCGCACACTTTTTGTAAGATTAGCGACCAGTCTAGTTATATTTCCCATATACCATTATTTTTTATTTGACCTTGACCTTAGAGACGATTGACATTGACCTTGAAAAATGTTTGTCCTGTGACTGGTGGGTGTGGGTTTGACTTACCCTCTACATTTAATTTATTAATCTTTTTATAAGAGATTTATGTCATATTATAAAATCGTATGAAAAAAGACTGTATCCTTGGCGGGGGAGGGGGGGGAGTGGGGCACTTGTTAACCCTCCCCTCCTCCTCCCTCCCCTATCGAGGTGGCACGTTTCTAAACTTTAAGCAAACATTTTTTATACGTGGCTGAAATCTACTTATTTATGACTTAGGTACAAATATTTATTCCTCTTGTTACAGTAGACTCTATCTTAAGTAGACTATTACACCTTGCGTGGGACGGTATAAGGTTTATACCAGCTTATGGGTACTAATACGTACGATAAGCTGATAGCAGATAATACGGCCTGCGGTCTTTCAGTAATCCCAGATTATTAAGAATTAAGGTTTAACTTAATTCTTTGAAATCTTTTTACAAATCGATCCCATAAAACGAAGCCTCTTAGGTGAACAAATTTCAAATGCATGAAATTAGTTCTATAGTTGTCTTATCTCCAAGGATTCAGTTCCCCAGAAATTTTCTTGAGACCTATACGTTGAAATCAAGGCAAAAATATATTAAAAAACTGACAAATTGAACTGTCTGTTTGTAATGTCAAAATAACGGCTTTTACTAAATATTTAAGAAAGTATATAATATACGGTATTAACAGCATTTTTTTTTCATTTTGTTCTGTTTGGTCCGGCTCTCCAAAACGGCTGGACTGATTATGACGGGACTTTCACTGGCAGATAGCTGATGTTACAAGGAGTAACTCCGAATTTTATTAAAACAAAGAAAAAGTATCCACGTGGGTGAAGCCGCGGGCAAAAGCTAGTACTAACTATATTATGTAGTTACTGTGTAACTAGATAGCAAAATTTGGTCCTAAAAGTATCTTAAGACCATATTTTTCTTACTCATATAGTCCAATTACAAACGCTGGTATGTTTTGTAAATAAAATTATTACTGATGATCCATAATAACGAATGCCATAAACCATCGATTAACCATCGCATAACAATACATTTTTTCACAACCTGATAGTTTTCCATCGTGGATTATAATAAAATAATAATAAAAAAATAAAACTAACAAATGCCCACATGTTTAGTTACTTCTTGCCGTTCAGCTAAAAATTCATTATTTACGATGTCGTTAACTAGTAAAAGTTGTAAATTACGTCGATTATGATCTCCGGGAAGGCTATACAATTTTGGGTTATTTAATTAATAGTAAGTACTTGTTAGTGTAATAGTTAGGTACGTTATTTGGCTGTGTGACGTCTTGCATGTTGATTACCCATTGTGCATGTATCGCACGCGAACTGGGGAGTTTAAAATTAAGTAGAAAACGTAAACAGCTAACGTAAACGTAAATAGCCACGTAAAATTGCTTTGCAATAATATTATAGCTTTACAGTATTAAATCATGTAGTGACTGTGTTAACCTGCCACTTAAGCTTTGGTTTTCTAAAACAGCGGTGAACGGTCACACAAACACGGCTGTCCAAATACATAGCGTTTTTTGACACTAGTGTCAAATACTGCGATGAAAATGACAGTTTTTTTTACATGACGTTGTAATATAACGGAACCGCTTTCCTAGAAAATTCAAGCTTTACACACATAGTTAGTACACTTACTTCACTCGTGTTTGTTTTTTTATTTATTTATTTGGGATCCTCAATAAAAGGTAGACATAAACAATAACAAAAAATCTTTTTTACGTGTGTTCCTTCAATTACAGGAGACCACAGAATGCAAATATAAATAACTAAAAATTGAGAAAATAAATGATACAATTAAAAAAAAGAAGAAATATTTACATCTCAAGATCGTGCATTCATATTACAATTTGTTAAGTATAATAATAATTATTTTACATTTGTTGACTATTGGAGGGAAGAAACATAGTTAATCTGCGTTCGCAATTTATTTGCCAAATATGTTAACAAACACGAGGTTTAGGAAAAACAACTGTAACGCTTACACATAAGGTTCAGTTTGCACTACAACTTCATATTTTTTATGACTTTTTCAACAGTACTAGTCAGTCTAAAATCAATTTTATTTACACTAATATAAAGTTGATGTTTGTTTAATTGGAAATAATATCAATTGGAAACAAGGATTTACATAGACCTTACTTAGTTATGTGCATGCTGTAGGGTATATAATAGTCAGTTGGAAAAGCTAGTAGCGAGGTGAGACTGGTTGTCAGACTTTCGGGCTTCTGACTACTCGTAACGACAATCAAAGATCTACATATGACAGCCGGGACCTACGGTTTAACGTGCTTTCCAAGGCGAGGAAATCATCGGTATGTAATGGATGGTCATCCATCCACGGAGCGACCGCGGCAAGCGTTGCTTAACCTTGAAGGTCGACCCGTGAGGCTGTAATTACTAAGCCAGGATTCTATAAAATCAAAATCGCCAGTTTCAAAATCTCCCTCACGTATCTACACAGTACATCTAAATAATAGGTTTGCACATGTAAAAGTCAGTAGCTACATCAACGTGCGGTACCTACATAGAAGCTTTTACATTGAGAGAAAAACTGAGCTTCAATCAATGTTAACGAGATGTGTATTTTATACAGTACAGAACTAGAAGCGGAAGCGAGTAACGTTTTACAGATTGGATTACTCGAAATGAAAGGAAAAACCTTTTTCATCCAGTGAAAATTAAGAGTAACTGTAAAATCAGTATGGAATACTCCACAGCTGGGTAATGGTTCTTCATAATCTGAATACCATAGTGAAATATGTGGATTATGACATTAATGAGGATCTGCCGTGCTATTCTGCAAACATCTCACAGTGAAAACTTGGGTGAAGTGAGCTTGATGTGAGCTGTCATTGCACCTAAAGCTAGGAATTGACACTATGGACAGCTCACTTCATGCTCACTTCACCTCACACTTCACAGTGAGATGTTTACAGAATTGATGGACAGTACTGGTTTTTTTACGATAGGTGGTGTAGGGTTCATCGTCGATATGGCCATTGAAAGCTGTCAATTCCATTCATTTTGTAATACCTATCATTCAGTATTTTTTTAATGTTTTGTTGTTTTAGTGTTTGTTTCGCTGTGTGTGCTGTAACAGGATGTACTAACCCCGGTGTTCGAAAAACACTGGGTAAACGATTTGACAGCAGCCATCTCGCCCCTGGCGACATCTGCGCTGAGCTTTGCGTGTGCATCCCCATTGGATTCATCAGCATTTGCACAGTATATTAAAATAACAGTTTTTTTTTCATATTAATGCTAGTGATATCGGTAGTAAACAAAAAACGAACAACAACAACTTCCATTTTTTTAATTTTTTTTTTAATGAATTTACTTGACAATTTAATTTAATTACTACTTTGTTCTCAACTGAGGGTCATCATAAGTCCGTACCTATTTTCGCCTGCTTCTACCACTAAATTAAAAGACCCTTCTTTTTCGTTGGGAAATCTTTATGGTTATTCGTCACCCAGGGTACGGCGAAGTCTCACCGGTATCCAACCGGCAAAATTTACCCCAGTTACCGTCCTTAGCAGATGTGAAGATGCTTTGGAATCTCCAGTGGAATGCATCGTTGAACCTCGTTGCGTTGGAAATACTTTTGGACTTACCGCTAGCTTACGGCAGAAATCAGACAATCTGTGCTGACTGGAGCCAGCCCACGAAAATTTACCTCAACATCTTGAGATCCAATCAAGATTCTCTCAAACCGCCCTACATCTCCAATTAGAACCAGTTAGTCAACGAAGTTACCCGAAATCCTTCGTAAAGTCCTAACACCTTGCCAAAGTCTTGTGAATTCGGAACTTGCAATCTGTTTGTTTCTGGTCGAAGGATTGAGTGGATGAATTTGACGTTCTACCCACATAACTTGTAGGATAAATGTTTTGTGATCAAATTATGTTGAGAACAAGTTAGGAAGTTGGAAAACAGTTCGTTATTTTTATGAATTGATGGAAGTGTTTGGCTTATTGATGTTGGATATCTATTGGTATTATTGGCAGTATTTTCTATTGAGATGTAAGTTACTTGAAGTGTTGTTTCATAAATCATATTGACCGGTATTATGTTTTATTTTGGGCATTCAATTGGGATTCCGTATATCATAAAGGAAGAAAGAACATACATTTATTTAGCACTGACTAAAAGACACACAATATAATTTAAAGACGTAAAAACAAAACAATAAAAAAAAAAGTGTAAATGTGATGTAAGAAATTAGCGGAAAAGTGTGCCTCATGGCTGCGCCAAAAAAGCCCAGTTCAACAAAAATGCCAGACAAAACTAATCCCTGACACTTGTTTTCAAATGGAATTGAATGGAGTCATAGTAACTTTAAAAAACGTAGGAAAATTAAAAAGTCTTAAAAAGTCCATTCGTTCAAACATCCATTGCTTTAAATTTCACACTATCGCTGCTACTTACATCCAGTGGAAGCTTTCAAGCGATTGAATTTCACCGTCCGACATTTCGCTTCGGGCCATATGTTCCGACTTGTGACTTTCCTATTGAATTTTATTTATCCCTGAAGCTATATCGATACTAGGTGAAGCGATATCGATACATAAGTGAAGCGATAAATATGGCTATTTTATCAATCTGATTTGTAAGAACGAATTTAGGGCGTGGAACTCCCCCTTGCTTGATTTGGATTTGTCGTTTTCAATTTGGGTTGGAAATTTGGTATATTTAATTAATAATATGTTGTGTCTAGACATAAAATATTATATTTTGAAGAAAATTACGGTAACTGAATTAAAACTGTGGTTAAAACCTAACCTTTTAAATCATTACAGATGTATTTAACTTGTACAATTCATGTATGGCATGAAAGGGACGTCTTTCAACATCCCTTTCAGACGTGACCTATGAGAAATTGCAATACACAATACATAACAGTTGTGTCCAGTATTTCGGGACATCGCCAAGCGGTTGGTCGAGTCTTCACGTGACCAGAGGGCTGGCCAATTTTTAGGTCAGAGAATCAGCATTGCCATCCAACGTGGCAACGCTGCCAGCTTTTTGGGAACTTTTTCCACTGACAGCGATGCGGACGAATTTTTTGATGCCCAATGAGCTCCACTCTTTATTTTTGTTTTTTTTACGTACTTGTACATATTAAATAATTATTTTTTATTATAAGAAATAGTAAATTTATATGTAAAAAATAAATTAAAACCCAATGAAACTTAAAAACAGTTGTGTCACTTTTATAGTCTCATAAATAAATAATACTTATAGAATAAGAATAATTTATTTATTCAAAAATATACAAACATAAATAATATGGTGATACACTATAAAACACTTAATTCTATGATCAGATATTGAAACATCTGTTTCTGAACTAGATATAAAATATCTGTATTTCAGACATTACCGCTCTTCCTCTGTTGTAGGCGACACTTGAAAATTAAATTTGTTTGACTTCAATACACATCTATAACACATTCGATGAGAGATAAAATAAAATAATATTCAAATAACAGGAAGTGACAAATGTAGGAGAACAAAAATTTGATCTAAAGTGATGACTTCTGGTGAGTAGAGTGTAAATGAGTGTATGTGTGTACGAGGGTGAGTATTATTATAAGCTACTTTGCTATAGACAACAGGTTTTCGGTCTCATTGTAATTAAACTTGCGAATGTAGTCTACTACCGTAAGTTTACATTTGCTCCTATTTAAAGGGTATACTTCTACAAGTCTATTTAATCTTTCATACAGAAAAGAGCCTAGGAACCAATAGTACTTGCGAAAGTATACTTTATAACCCTTGGGTAAAATCTTTCCCGATGCAACCTCATTACCAAACCCCATAAAATTTATTACAAGTAGGTACCGTCGTCTTTAACAGCGTATTTTACTTCTTTTTTTTACAACTAAACAGCTTATTTTCACTACAGGTAATAAAATGAAAAATATTATGAAAACAAGCATTTTGCAGCACTATCAGGAGGACATAAATTACAGCGTGACGTGGAAACATGGAGTGCCAAGCATTCGCCACCATGACTCGGGATTGATTAATACTGCCTAGTTTTGTAGAGTAACACAGCTTTTAAGTGCGTTAAAAACATTACATTTGGAACGTAGAAATAGGTTTATTTCTGTGTCATATGTGGTTAAAAATGAGGCTTTTGCCATCAACATAATATGATTGAGTCGCGCAGTGAGTGAACGCCTTTCATTTTTAGCGTTCTGTCTGTGTGTGTCTTTAATAAGTCATACAAGAAATTAATTAATTAATTTTTATACTAGTTTTTTTTTTTCGGCTCTTTTTTCTCGATCTTAATACGGTACGGAAACCTTCATGTACGGACTCACACTTGTAACACGTAATCGAAGGGTGCCAAACTGAACCCTATTACTGAGCCTCCGCTGTCTGTCCGTCCGTCCGTCTGTCAGTGGGCTGTATCTCATGAACCGTAATAGATAGACAGTTGAAATTTTCACAGATTTTGTATTTGTATTGCCGCTATAACAAAATATAAAAATAAAATAAAGTTAAAAATTGTATGAGGGCCCAATACAAGAAACGTGTTTTTTTTTTACTTAAGTATTTAAAACAAATAGCTAACACCAAGACTCGAGTGCGATTCGGTTTCAAGTGATTGAAAAGCGAGAAATTAATAGAAAAATATAATATCTTACCAAAAAGCACGAAAAGTGAAGAATAAGAAAGGAAGTAGTTGAAGAGAATATTGTGTTGCAAATGTATTAAATATTTGGGCAGTAGGCCTATATGTAACTTTATAATAAAAACAATAATTATATGTAATCTATAGAATTTTATAGTTTCGCAGGCGGGGGACAAATAATTTCCCACCATCAAACAAAAAAAAGGGGGACAAACAAAAGTTTCTCCATATTTATGAACAAAAACTGGTCCGACACAAACATGGCCTATTATTATGCTATCAAAAACTTTTAAAACCAATTTATTATTCCTAATTAAATTTAAACATATAACTTATATATATATTTGTAAGCCCGTTTTAATTTCCCTTATTTTGACACCCTACTCGACGTTTTATTAAAGTATTACTATTTCGCGCCAAAAATCGGCCATTTAGTATTTTTTTTCAATCACCTATCTAAGGACACTTGGGTTTTTAAGACGAATATAGCGATGTGACCTAAACTGTCGAAATCCATCCAGCCGTTTGGAAGATACGACGTAATAAAGAACTTAACCTTAACTTTTACAAACAAACAAATATACATACATACAAGATACGCGCGAAAAACATAACCCTTCTTTGTCAGTCAGGTAAAAATAATGATAAACAGGAGAATGCACTGAATTTTTGCACTAGCTTTGTGCCTTTGTTGGTTAAATCCTTTGATTAAACATGCAAGCACGATAACAAAGATACGATACCTACCTAGAGTTAGTTTCAGTCTAGGTACGGGAGGCATATTGTGTCATAGGACAGCTCCGCTCATTATGGGAAGCCTTTGATCATTAGAAAATATTTTGGCTGAATAATATCGATGACACAAGGCTCCGACGCGTACCAACATTACCGTCAAAATATTGCTACGAAACGTTGAGGCATGAACATAAAGGATTTTTATTTTATTTTTTATTCTTTATTAACAACAGGGGGTTCTTATGCATACGAATATGCCAACCCTATCGTACCTTATTAACAATTTATCTTTAATTATAGAAACACAACAACTATAACTATAAACTGTAACAGAAATTGAATCAATCAAACATAAAGGATATTGAGTGCATTTATGCCATCGTGTGTATATACTTAGGTACCTTGCGCTATACGTTTACTTTTATATCTATACTAGGTGGCCCGACAGACATGGTCCGGTTCAAATTTCAATAGTTCAAACAAAATTGCCATAGAAAATGCACAAATGGAAACTTTTCGAATTTTTCTTTCCGTAATATCTGATTCGGACTATTGCGAACATTTTAACACAAACATTTGCATAATAGGTCCGGCCGTTCTGAAGTTATGCGCTTACCAATGAACATCATTTTATTTTTTGGGTTCCGTAGCCGAAGGGTGGCAAACAGAACCCTATTTAGTAATAGGGTAAATTCAGCGGCGGCTTAGTAGCCGCCGCTGTCCTTCTGTCTGTCACCGAGCTGTATCTCTTGAACCGTGATATCCCAGACAGTTGAAATTTTCACAAATTATAAAAATAAAATAATGTAAAAAATTAAAGAGGTCCCCCCATACAAGAAACTTGTTTTTTTGCTAAATATTGTACGGTGATACGCAACCCTTCGTGTGCCAGTCCAACTCGCACTTGGCTGGTTTTTATAACATAGATTATCTTCTTTAACTATTATTCTTTTGTGTCTGTGTGACCGCTTTGTTTTTTTAAATTACTCAACGGATTTTGATGCAGTTTTCACCATCCTTTAGATAATTTATACCGGAAGGTTTTTGTCTATAATTTATTAATATTTAACTTGCATTTAATAAAGAAATTTCGATGTTTTGACAAGTCGAAGATGAGAACCGTGCGAAGAACGGGTGGGTCGCTCACTACAAAAGTGAACGAAAGTTTATCTAAACATGTTTACAATAAAATAAGCTAAATTGACATAACCATCAGAACAAAATCAAATACAACATTTGAAAGAGGAAATGGAGAAATATCGACGATATTTAAGACGTTTAATGGTGCTTGAAAAACGCGGCGCATTTTTACCAACAGTTTTTCACAAAGAAAAACTCAAGCCAATGATAAATACCCTTACATAAATAATACGTATTATAACAACCATCCGCCAAAAAGCAATAAGGCTAAAAAACAAATTTTGTTTAATTCGTTCGCCAAGTGCAATTTGAAGGGAAAACGGTGAAAAGTTTTCCGAAATAACGCCTTTGCTCCGCCATTCGTCTCCCGCGCCGCCGTCACGTTCCTTATTTTATTGTTCCCGGAAACTTTGCAGAAATTTCTCTTCGTAAACAATGTGGATAGATAAATAACATACAAAAATCAACCCTAAAGGAGCAATCTATCATTCTCTGTAATACATTATTAACCCGTGACGTTTTTTGTAAAAATGATAATTATCTAATCAATCAATCTGCCTAGCCTTTTCCCAACTATATAAGGGTCGACTTCCAGCCGAACCGGATGCAGCTGAATACCAGTATTTTACATAGAGCGACTGCCTATCTGACCTCCACAACTCAGTTACTGGGTAACACGATACCCCTTGGTAAGACTGGTTGTTAGAATCGGGCTTCTGGCAACCCGTAGTAACTGTCAAAGATCAACAAATGACAGATGAAAATGATGCCTTTTTTTTATTGAGCGTGGGAAATTATCAAATAACTTCTCCAGCTCTAGGCGGAGCGGGAGGGCGTGTCAGACTCTTACTGACTAAAACCCACCCGTGTTCCTTCAGTTGCCTGTACGTTGCCAGGGGCCAATGAAAATTATGCCTAACAATAGATAAAATACCATCTAGTAATAGCTAATAGATTTGAGATTATTATCCGAAATACCATTTACTTATAACAAAACTTAATTAAATCGATAGTTTTCAGGCCTATTAGAAATGGAATTTTCATTTCGTGGCTGGAATTCTGCGTATTCAAGAAAATACTTAACAAATAGGAATCCATTTCTATATTAAAACATTTCTAAGCCAAAGCGCTAATAAGTTGAAATTCCATAATATGTAACTGCGTACCATGATTGATTTACTTTTCACATTGGTTTCAACAAAATAAACTAACAGTGAGAGCCCTTGAACCAATTAGAAAAGCTCGCTATGATATTGTTTTCCTGTTATTGACAGTGTTATTACTCCAAAATCAGAAGTTTATGAATTATTTAGTAGCTTTGACAATATTAAATTAATATTCTGAACAGTATCATGTTTTCCTACTTTACAGTGCTTTATTTACTAACTCGTATTACTGACTAATAACTATTCTATACTTTATTAACTCGTTAAACAGAACAACCATATCTAATTACCTATCAAAATCAAAACAATAAGATTCTATAGCATTGTTACGGTACTCATTTATGAGGCTAAGTAATGAGGTATATAGTAAGTAAACAGCCGCATGGGTCGATCTATCAGGTTAGGTTACCGGGGTTGGACGGACCAACCCCAGAAGAGTCTCGACTCCTCTGTGCCTCGGAAAGCACGCTAAGCCGTTGGTCCCAGCTGTCATTCGTGGATCTTTGACAGTCGTTACGGGTCGTCAGAAACCAGAAAGTCTGATAACCAGTCTTACCAAGGAGTATTGTATTACACAGTTACTGAGCTGTTGTGGTCAGATAGGCAGTCACTCTATGTAAAATACTGGTATTCAGCTGCATCCGATTAGAGTGGAAGCCGACCCCAACATACCCGGAAAAGGGCTACGCAGACTAGGAAATGGTGATGGGTCGGCGTTTTGGGGGACTGTCTTATGTAATTTTGATGTTCGAAAAGTGCTGATTCTCAGCCTAGTTTGAATAAATGACTTTTGAATTTTAATTGATTGATTGTTATGATGGTATAAAAAATCAAAAAATGAACATTTTCCCTTCCCTGCATAGTAAATATCTGATTTCCATCGTCATCTTCAGTAACAACAGTGTCGAATACAATATTTAAAACTTTACAGCTAAGCGTCGAATGCACCAACCATAACCGGATCACCCAACCCGCCACGCAAGCATGACGCGGTACAAAAAGCTATCAGAGCTAATTGTGTGCCAACCAAAAGAAAATTTCGATGGAAAGAACTGATCGGCCCCCTCGATAAGCACCCATTATAGTAAACTTGGAGTGTTTCAAAGAAACTTGGTGCATACGCCCATATATTTAACAAGTCTTAACGAGTTCGGTTTTTTATTTTATTTTCGCGTGATTATATTTAGGTACGGTTTTTCGACAAGTTTACACCAATTTCGTTCGAGTAATAACCGTAATTTTGGAAAGAACAACGGTTTTCGACTGTTAAATTAGTTTTATTAGGTTATATTTTGAGTTGTCAGAAAATGAGTTTGGATGGGTGCTCGGTCCGTTTTATGATAATGTCTTATTTGTTAAGGAAACGTTTCGAAGGTCGTTAGGTCAAGGTTGAGCTAAGCCTTAAAATGATAAAGAAAACCAAGTAGGAACAAAGCTTAAAAAGTCCACTACGTGTTATCAATATAGCCGTAGTTATAACTCAATTAAATACTAAAGGATAAATCATAAACAGTTTATAGAGTTTAATCATTTTATAAATTGTTTTTTTTTATAATTAGAGGAGCTCGTGGCCATGTTATAACAGCCGCACGGGTTGATCCAACAGATTAAACTATGCTTGCCAGGGTTGGTCCGTGGATGGGTGACCATATTTACAAACCGAGACTCCTGCGTGTATCGGAAAGCACGATAAGCCATTGGTCCCGGCTGTCATTCGTGGATCTTTGACAGTCGTTACGGGTCGTCAGAAGCCAGAAAGTCTGGCAACCAGTCTTACTAAGGGGTATCGTATTACCCAGTTACTGGGTTGTGGAGGCCAGATAGGCAGTCACTCCATGTAAAATATTGGTATTCAGCTGCATGCGGTTAGACTGGAAGCAGACCCCAACATAGTTGGTAAAAGGCTAGGCAGATCGATTGGTTTTTTATAATTATGCCAGTAAATTGAAACAAGTTACTGTTAATACTTAGGAAAGCCAGCTTACTAACCCAGTTTACGTATTTCCACGCTCTAATATGTACAAACTAGGTTTTTTAAGTAAGTTCTTGAAACACAAAATTAGGCTTTGCTCGTCTACGCTACAGTTAACACACATAATAAACCAGTAATAAAACTCTACCATTTAGGAACTTAGGACCATCTAGCTGCATTTTTCATGGGGAAATTCACTCTCTCTTTGTTTCATCATTAGCCTATCCTTTTCCCAACAGTATTTTACATGGAGCGACTGCCTATCTGACCCCCACAACCCAGTTAATTACTCTAATCACATGCTGTAGTGAAAATTTACAGGCACGTCTGCATTAACCATACTTCTTAGTCTTTTGACGAAATTCCCCAATTTAATCAAAATATTACGTTAATCATTATAGAGGCCAACACATCGAGGAACTGAATCAGCAATGATTGACATTTTAATAATTAAACGAAAGTAATTATCACGGAATGATGGTCGCGTGACACAATGATTGATGACTTACGTTGTCATCGCGAGGACATAATTTTGTTTTGATATTCAGGAAGTTGGAGTGTCGTCATCGACCTTTGTTATTAGTTTGGGGATGTTGTAATATGTTATTATTCTGTGTGAGTGTGCAAGGCAGATGTGAATGGAAACTCTGGGACGGGACGCAAGGACATGTAATGACTTTATTGGTGATGTTCTTCAAAAAGGTCAGGCATGTAGTATTCGCTTCCGGCGTGCGTGTATGATCAGATGTATGAATTTAAACGAAGCAAAAGGAGTATGTAAGGATCATAGCGGTGGCTTACTGTCATTTCTGTCCACAGTATAAAAAAAAAAAAAAAAAAAACTGCCTCCCCATGGGATAATAGTATGTGAGTGTGTCATTTAGTTGTGTGGGATATGATTGGAAAATATTGACATTGGTTTATGTTATTTTTGACGATATTTTTTGTGGTTTTGTCAAGGTTTCTTCTTAAGGTAGGTACTTCTATATACTATGGAACAATTTAATGAATAAATTGGTTGAATTATGATAACAAACAAAATATATAAATTTTAGTCTAATTTAGGAAGTTGAAGTCTACGATGCAATCATTTAATACGATTGAAAGCAGATCTTTAGAATTAATTAATTAGGTCTAAGAAATCGGAAGTATTGTTAAATTAGAACTTAGTATTTTATCCCCAGTTTTCGTATCTTGAGTGACCACTTTCCAAGTATACCAGCCGTGCTATTCTGTAAACATCTCACCGTGAAAACTTGGGTGAGGTGAGCTGTCAATAGTGTCAATCCCTGTGGAATGACAGCTCACTCCACGCTCACTTCACCTAAGTTTTCACGGTGAGATGGTTACAGAATAGCACTGCTGTTCTTGTATAAAACTCTATGACTCTTTAGGAATAGTTAAGTGGAATAGGTTACTAAATATATCTACATCTATTGTATTTTATAAAAGATTTCCGCAAGGTTACGCCTGAATCAATTAACTATCGTTTACGATCATACATCAGCAGTGCTATTCTGTAACCATCTCACCGTGAAAACTTAGGTGAAGTGAGCGTGGAGTGAGCTGTCATTCCACAGGGATTGACACTATTGACAGCTCACTCCACCCAAGTTTTCACGGTGAGATGTTTACAAAATAGCATGGCAGATATACTAGTTATTATGTAGCAAATAAAACTGTTTTGAAAAACAGTTGAAAATTCCGAAAAAAACAATTAGAAACAGCAACAAACAGTGCAGTATATTCTCAGGAAATATTGCGTCTCCACTCCAAAGTAGATTTGCGCGAATTCATGAAGCCCCCTACAAATGGAAGAAGGCAAACAACAATAACAAACGATATTTCCTCTGTAGTCGCGTGCAATGGTGGCGCGAATCTGTTTTCTCTCAATGATTTGTCTCCAAAACGTACCGAATCTCTGCTGGGCGCCAGCCAAATGTGCAATTTATACAAACATATCTACACCATCAATACCTCTTTTATCTTTTGCTGAGTAGAGTTCATTGTCCGTTGTTTTATCTGCAGCAACAAGTTTGTAAGTATATAGCTTGAATTCCGTTGTGCTGCTAGGCTAGTGGCAGTCGGGCCACTCGACTCTCCCGTGATCCTTTCATGAAAATAATATTTTATTATTCTCATAATATCTGTTTTGATGATCTTTGTTGATACTTACTTATTTTTGAGTATTTGGAAGTAACGCACGGCGTTGTTATTACCTAATATATTGACAAGAGACTAATAATGGGTTGGGCATAATGGAGGCTTTTTAGAGAAATTGAAGACAGTTTGAGTGACAACGAATTTAATGTCTCATAATACATTTAAAGCTACAACCAGCGTTCCGTTCTCTTCAAGTATCGTATTACCTTCATTCCTACTCTGTTTATGAACTGTAAAACAATGATATTTCTTGTCCTTTGCCATACATAAGACCAAGACCAACTCTAGAACCAATTCAATTTTCTTTCGTCTCTTCCAGAACAGAAAATCTATAACTCCACTGTGGTCATAATAATCAAATTATCTTCAATCGCTTGCTTCTTTTTGTGCACTCAGCCTTTCAAAGCATTTGGAGTTATAAACTATAGTTATTGCGTGTGAGCATGGCAATAGCGGTCAATGACCCACCTAGCATTTTCTAGCATTTATTATTTCAAAACCTGAAATAATCTCCTTTAACGACCATAATTCATATCTATCGTGATCTTCAACGTGTTCCAATAACGAAAAACTATGCACAGTTTATTGTTTGGGTTCCTGCTGAGTAGTATGGAGATATATTAAGGAGGGGGCAATAACCCTTAATATCATGCTAAAACGCCACAACTATACTTACAGTGCACGCCTCTAGAGTGGGTCTTGTCTGCATAAAATTAAAATGGCGACCCGTCGGCTACACCACACAGGCTTTTTGCTCTTCTGCCTCGATGGTTGATGTCATTAATTAATGAAAAGAAAATTTACTTGAGTGCCTTTTTGCGGGTCCTTTTTATTGAATAAACATATTAGGCTTCCTTTGTCGGAAGACAAAGGCAGGATTTTCAAGTCAATGGGTCTAGTATAAATAAAATTTACAAAACTTAAACTACAGAACCGCTACGAGTAATTAATTGGTTAACTTTAAACCAAAAAGCAAATCTTGTTTCTAGCCAGTATATGAAAGAGATTTTTGGTTTTATGACTTTTTATGAAACCTATGACTACGTTAATATCACAGTGATATGGATAGCAGTGATAGCCTAGTGGTGTGACCGTCGGACTGTCAAGTCATAGGTCACTAATTCGAACCCAAGGCACGCATTTCTGACTTTTCGGATTTATGTGCGTGTTGTATAATTATCACTTGCTTCAAAAACGATGAAGGAATACATCGTGAGGAAACCTGCCTGAGTGATATTTCTCGACGGCTTGTGAAGCCAAGTTCGAGGCCCACGGGAGGTATAAAAACTCTGCTTAAAAAAAAGAAGAAGAATATCACAGTAATCCCAAAGATTGATGCCTCAAAGGTTTTAAAAATTGGTTGCCATTGTTTAATTACTCCAGGATTTGTAAAAACAATAAAGTTCAATGTATTACAAAATATCCTTGCTTCCCCCATTATTGCAATTTTATTAGGCTTTTCGCCTGCTTTAAAGTTCTCGTTAAAACAGAACATAAAACACCACAGGCTGTATTTCACACGTCATTAACAAAGTTGTCGTTTTTAAAGTTATTTACTATGTTTTCAACATGCAACTGGAAAAAGCACTAATGAGCCTATTCGAATTCTTTCATCGTATTACGTGGAAAAATGAAGTCATTTCATGAGGAGGCGAAGGGGGTGAACCTCCCTGCATTTTTGCACGACCACAAAATGTCTAGTATTTCAGAACACCAGGTCTATGTAATATAAAGTTGGGCATCATTTGACTGTACGAAGTTGCCTCTAAATGTTTGAAAGGGGAACCCATTTCAGTCGAAATGCAGCTTAATTAAAGTTTAGCCGTGCTGTTGAGAGGGAATGGCCCGCCCTCATAATTTATTCCTGCGGGATATAATTCGGCCGGATTTAGTAACAAACGCGCCAACGAAAACGTTTAGGTTTTATCCAGATTTCTATATTAACATGCTTTTAAGGACTGGGAAGTAGCCAGCGATCGAAAATAAATGGAAAGTTGTTCTACATAAAGTTTAAATTTCAGTAGTCTGTGGCTACAGCCTTTATTTTTGCTTGGAAACGATCCGCATTTTTCACAATTACTTGGACGTTTCCACGTAAATCTATCTTCTTTGTCTCGTGGTTGGATTTCATTTAAGGAACAAATCCCGGCATTGACTCCTTTTGTATTAAATTCAGAGCTATCGCTGACAATTATTTTTAGCTTTAACTCTGGAATCATTTACCATTGGGAGCTCTGTTAATTGATTTTGTAAGGTATTTACGGTAGAAGAAAATAGGGTGGACGAAGCCACGGCGTTTATGTTAAACTATTAATATAATCAAGCTTGTGCATGGCGGCGCGTGTGTGCATATAAAACACTTTAAAAGCGGTAACACTGAAGCTTACACGTTATAGGGAAATATAATAATACCTATATGAATATGAATGAATATAAAAATATGTGAAAATGGTACATATTTTATATACTCGTAGGTACATATTTTTTGCGGAAAATCACTAGTAATAATAATGCTCCACATAATAAAATAACCAACCTGAGATATAGTAGGTTATCTACGTTACTCAACAAATGGAGCGAAACAATAACTGAAAATGACCGCCTAATAATTCTATGTTATTCAATATCAATATTGTTTTATCGAACAATAATCAAAGTCAAGACAATATAATACAAACTTATTTATTAACGACTCTTTTGTGACAAATTATTATTTAATTTCTTCATATTTAGACTGGACACGTGTATATTAAGTTCAATACAATTGTTTGACTGAATAGGTATTTCTAGACTCCGGTTGTCCAGTGCATTAATATAAGATAGCAGAGTTATATTAGCCTCTAGGAATCTTGGTCAGTAAACTAATTAATCCTAAATTAACCTGGCGATGTAAATTTGGCCGTACCAAGAACAGAGCGTCACTATTACTTGCTTAGGAGTATTCTCGTAGTATTCTGAAGGAGCTCGTGGCTAAGTAAAAACAGTCGCATGGGTCGGGTTAAGCTATGCTTGCCGGGGTTGGTCCGTGGATGGATGACCATCTTTACATACCGAGACTCCTCCGTGCTCCGGAAAGCACATTAAGCCATTGGTCCCGGCTGTCATTCGTGGATCTTTAACAGTCGTTACGGGTCGTCAGAAGCCCGAAAGTCTTACAACAGTCATATCAAGGGATATCGTATTACCCAGTTACTGGGTTGTAGAGGTCAGATAGGCAGTCGCTCCATGTATAATACTGATATTCAGCTGCATCGGGTTAGACTGGAAGCCGACCCCAACATATTTGGGAAAAGGCTAGGCAGATTGATTGACTAATGAGTATTCTCTTTGCTCGCCTTGAACACTGGTTTCGTGGTAGTCTTACGTCCGGTTTCTAGAATGAAAATCAACACAAATAAACAAACAATTTGTCAAGCGCGCGTAATCTGCCGTGATTAGTTAACTGAATTATCTACAGCCCATCGGATCACTTGAGTTGCGTTTAGTTTTGACGCGTAGATAATTAACGTTTCAGAAACTGGGTGGTTCTATAATTATGTCTGTAATTAAAAAAAAAAAAAATCTATCTTCTACCTATATCTTTGAACGGACTAGTTATTCTACAATGCCGCCCATGGGCATGAGACCGCCAGTATTTTTCTAAATATTCATGAAGTATTTATTATAGAAAATTAACTTTAGAAGGGGAGGTGTCTATTTTTAATATATTTCATGTTATTCAATTAATTTTTTTTTGATTATCTTTTATGACCTTCCTTTACATGTTTTGCAATATCTCAAAAATTAACTTTAAAAGGTAACTTAAAAATTATCGAAAATTAACTTTAAACCCTTAATGTGGGTATTACCCCGAAAAGAAGGAAGTTCAGCATAGCAGATATACCTTCAACTAAGACCAAATTTGCGTGTAATCAATATCGTAAACGATCAGCTCAATTGTATAATAAAATAAATAAAAAGATAAATATACACTCGAAAAATAAATATGACTGTAAAGAAACACTAATTAAGTGGATAAAACCACTTACGTATGAAGACACAGAAGCATTGTTATAACACGGAATTATTCACATACTCACAGACACACACACCCACTTACTCTGACAGACACGCTCATACACACACACACACACACCCTTACACACACACAAACATACAACACATACACGCACACTCACAACCTTTAAGTATACTCTTTAATTTTTTTTCTTTTTTAATTTCTTATTTTTGTTAGCCTAGACTTAATATTCTTTTACATTTTAAAAATATTGTGTTAATTATCACGCTATACAAAATAGGGAGGGGCGGAGTCTTCTACTACAGGCATTATTTGTCTAAAAGAAGATTCCGAACACAACAATTTGAGAAGACCAATTATTTGACACAATAAATTTTATTTTATTTTTTTAAAAGGTCAACCTTTTAGACCTTAATTTTTCATGAATATTCAGAAAAATACGGCCGGCCCATGGGTGGCATTGTGCTATTTTAACCAAAAAGAATACTCTGACTCACTGATTTCTGACTATTTAGGAGGATAGTAAGCTAGTACAGCGGGTTAGACACTACTCGAACACCCTAAATATTTTTGAATCAAGGACAAGTAAAGCAGTCTGTCTAATTCGGTAGAACTAGAAGTATTCAAATAACAATTAAAACGAAGAACTATCATGATCTCGGCCAGAGTCCACAAAAGATAGTTGATAACTAGTTAAAACTTAGAAATGAATTTAGAATTATTTGTAGTGAAATGGAATAGATAGTAATCTGTTTGGCTAGTTATGTCGATGAGCAGATGATGTTCTTTGTGAAAATGTTTGCTCACAAAACATAACATCACGCCCTGTTTTCTCGAAGGGTTGGGCAGAGATGTACCAAAAAAAAAAGTAATTTATTCAAACTAGGCTGAGAATCAGCACTTTTCGAACGTCAAAATTACATAAGACAGTCCCCCAAAAACGCCTACCCTTCACCACTTCCTAGTGCTTAAGCTGGGAAGAAGAAGTGGCGCAACAAACTCCCCAACAGCTGTCTGTTCAGTTGGAAAAACTTGATTCTATATAATAATGCTTTAATGCAAAAATAATTTACATTTGCACAAATTGCAATCAACTCATAAAATAAAAACATTTTAATGAGAAGATTATATCAACAATAAATGAAAACAAAATTTAAAATAAATTGACTTACAGTCAAATAAAATAATCCAAACAATTACATGAGCTCATATAGTATCATGTAGTCTTTGATTCTAAAAACACTTGTTTGTTGCTTGGTACTCCAATGTACCCCACATTGGAGTAGCTTAATTAGTCCCAAGCCTTTTTGTCGTCTAAGTAACCTATAGTACAAACACATTTCGCCAGTTATGTTTAAGTTCCATGTAATAGGGGGCGGGAGCGTGCCCTCAGCTTTTTGGACATATTAAGCGTTCACCTAAGCATGATCTGGAAAGGCTTATGTGGAAGGAAAACTCGCTCAAGACAAACCACCGGTGAGATGATCAGACGCGATCAAGAAGGCTGTTGGAGGCAGCATTTACCAAGCGGTCCACATTGCAGAAGACCGCATAGCTTGGAGTCGCGTCGTATGTGGTCGCGATCCTCAGCATTGAGGGACCGACGAAGAATAATAGGGGGCGAGCCTAATGCCATCAACCAGGCACAATTCGAGACACAGGGCTGCTAGTAAAGAGTCGAGAGCCGACTTCCGGCCACCGTAGGCGCGGGCTTGCAGACGGTGAGCAATGGGTAGCTCGCGGTCCGATAGGGACCAGGCCCGGGTCGATGGCGCGTTGTGTTCCACGCGCGCCTCAAAGAGATGTCGGCACCAACTGACGGGGTCCGGAAGGGCCAATGCCTGCCGGGGTTGCGAGTTTGTCCGAAAGGGATATCGCGACCCCGGCACACAGGCAACGGAAGGAACACGGGTGGGTTTTAGTCAGTAAAAATCTGACACGCCCTCCCGCTCCGCCCAGAGCGGGAGAAGTTATTTGATCAATTCCAAAAAAAAAAAAAAGGGCTGCTAGTAAGAAATACCAGATACCTAGAAAATCTCAATAACACTTTGCCTGCCCTGGGAATCGAACCCAGGACCTCATGCTCAGCAATAACGCTTGCGACCACTATCGACGAGGCAGACATCTGTTATGTTTATGTCAAATAACTTATATACAAATAAATTCACAAGGTTGTTTTCCTGAAGTATTTTATTTTATTTTTTGTTTCATATCATTAGTAGATTAATAATTTAATTCTTTAAACTAGAAACGATAATTTTCGGTCGTCAAGTGTACAGTATCCAGTAGACACTGAACTTCAATAAGGGTTTTTAAAACTGACGCCAGAACATTTTATAAAATTCATAAAGAAATCCGTTCGGACTGACCCTCAGTACGTCTCATGAATTGTTAGCAGAATTTTTATTACTTAAGACAGACATCTTTAATTAACGAGTTAATTAAAAAATGAAATTGCCATAAAAAGAAGAAAAAATTCCAGATTTGAGAAATCCGCAGATTTTATTTCTTTGCGTTTTCTCTTTTCGATTTTCAAAGGCGTATAAAAACGGCATTGCTAAAACTGATGGGCATTGTTATTTGGCTTTGTTCTTGCAGTTATTAAAGTATTAAACACCGTTTATACAGCGTGTACAAAAGAAGATAATTCATATTCGTTGATTAAATATTACATGGTATACAGAAGTTTCAAATTCCTAACTTGTTTAGTTGTTGCGATAGAGCTCGTACAAAAATGGACTAAAACTGAAGACTTAAAAATAAAAATAAAAATATAGCGGCAATAGCTAGCAATAACTGTCCAATACTACACAGACAGGAAGACTCCTATTTTTGCGTGTTTTCTGGATCTGTCACGGGCGTTTGATCTTGTATGTTACGAAGTTTTGTGGCGTAAACTCGAATGTGAAACTACCTTACCATCTGAAATAGTGTCGATATTTAAGTACTGGTATAGTAGTCAAAGCAATAGCGTGAAGTGGAATGGTTCGCACTCGGACGTGTATCGGTTGGAGTGCGGAGTGAGGCAAGGGGGACTCAGCTCTCCCAGGCTCTTCAACCTATACATGAACCGGCTGCTCCTTGAGCTCGGCAGCACCAGTGTCGGATGTCATATTGACGGGGTGTGCATTAACAATATTAGTTATGCTGACGACATGGTGTTGCTGAGCCCATCGATTGGTGCTTTGAGGCAACTGATCGCTATATGCGAATGCTATGCGGTGAATCATGGGCTCAAATATAACGTCACAAAGAGCGAACTAATGGTTTTTAAAGCAGGCAATGTGACATATTCATGTATTTCAACTGTCGCTCTTTGTGGAGAACCGCTGCGAAGGGTGGACAAGTTTAAGTATCTGGGTCATTGGGTCACTGAAGATCTTAAGGATAATTGTGACATTGAAAGGGAACGTAGGTCGCTGGCTGTCCGTTGTAACATGCTGGCTCGCAGGTTTGCACGTTGTACGAAGCCAGTTAAAATAACGCTTTTCAAAGCTTACTGTCAGTCCTTCTACACGTGCGGCCTGTGGGTCAACTTTACTCAGCGGACATACAGCGACCTACGCGTTCAATACAATAATGCACTGAGAGTGCTGCTGCGGCTGCCGTGGCGTAGTAGTGCGTCGGGGATGTTTGCAGATAATAATATTGATGGTTTTGCAGCTATTATTAGAAATAGATGTGCATCCCTGATGACTCGTGTTCGCGGCAGCACCAACAGTATTCTCAGCGTATTCGCAGATCGGTGGGACTCCCCGATGTTGCGGAGGTGGATGCGGCTCCATGCTGAATTTTAATTGTATATTCTCATGTCTGTAACCTACTAACACTAGAACTTAAGTAAAATTGTTACTAACCCTATGGACTCCGGTCTGAAATAAAAACTTTCTATTCTATTCTATTCTAATAGAAATACAAAATCTATGAAAATTTTAGCTGTCTACCTATTCTATTACGGTAGCACATTACAAATAATGTATATAATATACATCGTATACTGGCATGGGACCACGATTTTACGTTGACAATTTTTTTACCCGTCTGAATTATTTTCTTTTTTACTTTTTAGATCACTTTTATTTTCCGTAGTCAGGTTACAGTTAATTTTTTTCATATTTTACTTATTTTTTTCTTTTTATATTATTTGTGTTTAAAATACTCATTAAGGAACATTACTTGTCGTTGTGATCTTGTTAACGTAACTGTAATTATTGATAGTCTTCATTTATTTTTGTTGTTTATATATTTAGTATGTATGTATTTATGTATCTATTATTTAGGATATATGACATCTGTGTATCTATTTTAGTATATCGTTTACTTATTATTTGCACCAACGACAGCCCCTTTTTATGTCCAGGCAAATCACTGTCCATTCTAAGGTTGCCTGGAAGAGATCGTGGAAACCGATATGGATGCCCATTGTTATGTTTTGTAGTGTTTGATTTTTTTTTAATGTAATTTTGTGGTGTACAATAAAGTATATATAAATAAATAAATTGTTTGAAAGAAACAAGTCTTTCATATTTTATCAAATCAGGGAATTTTGAGCAGATTGATCGACAACGTCAATTTGCCGTGTTATAGCAATTTCATAATGACAGACAAAGACAAGAATTTCATAATGTCGATTTCAATATGCTTTTCAAGAAAATCATACAAGTTCTTATTTCGTACTCAGAGGTACGACTGTGGGCCTTTACAAACGATACGCCCAGCGAAACCTGCACCGCCAGACGGATTTTGTAAAGCCGATACGAAAGGTTATCCGGTCGTAGAAAATGTTACAATACATAGCAAAGTGGGAAAGCCTTTTCCAAATCGGAGAATATTATGATATGCGAATATGATAGGGTTGAGAGTGCAAAGAATATCTACAATTCTTTTTCTTCTCTTATATTACAAGGAATTACCTACATGCCGTTTGTTTAAGTTAGTCAGCTATGTAGTGGTGGGTTGCACCGGTCAAACATAAGTACCTACATTATTTTGTTGTTTTTTGAATGGCATCTCCCAGGTCAACCTAGGAGGTTATTGGCTACTTAATCGGACTTTCCAGTGGCTGCCTCAATAAATTAAGGCCTCCAGCCAGGGCATAAAACTTAGAAACTAAGCAACTGCACGCCAAGGGCACCCCCTGTGAGATACGGATCTCGGCTTAGGGCGTCGCTGGGGGAGGACAGCACAGGACAGGCTGGATTGGATTAAAGTACCTACAATGTTTAGGTACCATGATATAAACTATTATGTTCTACGTGTCCTGTGGTCTGCATGTTACGGGAAATCGTGCAAGCTGGCCCTATTCAATTTAGACTGCCATGGACACGCTATGAAGAAAACTGATACTATTAACATTTTTAAAGTCCGTTTTACTGCATCAACTTTTCTACGATCCATTAAATGTAAAACTGTTCATTTATCCTCATAACGAGTTAAATTATGGTACGGAATTTTGAAAAAACTATCACTGGCAAGGGACGGCACTAAATTCAGCGAGTGAAATTAAATTATCCGCATATGTTGTATATCATATTAGGGGCCCGTCCGGAGTACCCCTAATTTAACTGTTTATATTCATAGCGGCAACTCCATGTTGTATCGCTGGAAAGGCTTTGTTTATCTCGTGAACGACAAATTTGTGTGTGAAAAGTTGGACTGACATGGGACATTCATAGACACTTCATGTGTGTTTAGTTTTCTGTTTCAAAGAGTCAGTTTTATTTATGGTTTCGTGAATGAATTTATTAAAGAACACCAACAGCATATAATATTCAACATTGGGTTACTATAGTATTTAGGAAAGGTTGCGGCGAACCAACTAATTATCTATGGTTCCCACTGTAAGATATAACCTGACAACACTAGTTGGTCTAAAGCAGTTAGTCTATGGTTCAAGTGAAGACTAGAGAATTTGGAATCTGAATGTAAAAAACCTAATACTCCTTAGAGTTCAATAATATTACTAGACTCTGTGTAACTCAAATCAATCAATCTGCCTAACTTTTTCCAAACTATATTGGGCTCAGCTTCCAGTCTAACAGGATGCAGCTGAATACCAGTATTTTACATAGAGCGACTACCTATCTGACCTCCACAACCATTGGGTTGTGTGTTCCAGTTCAATAATAGTTATTGAACTGGGTAATACGATAACCCGTGGTAAGACTGGCTGTCAGATTTTCGGGATTCTGACGACCCGTAACAACTGTCAAAGATTCCCGAATGACAGCCGGGACCAACGGCTTAATGTGCTTTCTGAGGCACGGAGGAGTCTCGGTATGTAAATATGATCACCCATCCACGGACCAACCCCGGCAAGCTTAGCTTAACCTGTTGGATCGATCCGCGCGGCTGTTATTACTTAGCCACGAGCTAATCTGTCTTAGTTACTCTGTGTAACGTGTAACTAACAAGTTTATAATGTTCGTGTATACGTGTGTACTTGGATACTGTGCTGGATGGTACAAATACACATCTATTACAACTGGACCGAGTTTGATTTTAAAAAACACGGCGCCATAATGCGCCTAAAACGTATTACTGCTAATGTATACACAAATTATAGGTGTACATAACATTTAAAGACAAGTCAAGAGACTTTACAAAACATTATATTTACTGGTGTCTGCTAAAATACTTACCATCGTTTTTATTATCTCTATAAAATTGAGTTAGGAATTATATTAAATTGCTATTTTTATGCCCTATGGAAGTTCAAACTTTAATAAATTCCCTCTGAAAGTAAAAAAGTTCTTCTGACCACCACAAGGAAATTTTCAGCGTGAAACATAATATTCTGTCCATTTTACAAAATTTTAAAATACACCCTTCAACATTAATGTAGGTCAGCCAAATAATTAAAATTCAGACGGTGAAGGAAAACACCGCGAGGAAACCCATGCATTAATAACAAATTCTCATCGTGCTTTGTGCACGGAAGTAGGGATTTTAGAAGTGTTGTGACGGACTTGGATTATGTATTGTACGAGCACCTGCATGGGTTATTTCAATACGTACCTTTGGATATTTTCAGCGAGGTAAATGATGTTGCTTCATATAGCCGGATCTAACTAAAGAAGACGAAGTCATCATCTGCCTAGCCTTTTCCCAACTATGTCGGGGTTGTCTTCCAGTCTAACCGGATGCAGCTGAATACCAGTATTTTACATGGAGCGACTGCCTATCTGACCTCCACAACCCAGTTACTGGGTAACACGATACCCCTTGGTAGACTGACTAACGACTAGTGATATTTATTAAACACGCTTTTCACAACACAAATAATAATCTTCTTCTTTTCTTGTGGTTAGTGTCTAACCTGGTGTCAGAGATTTAAAGCGACCCAGGGGCCTCTGACTTGGCTTCACATGCCGTCGAGAAATATCTCTCAGGCATGGCCGGTTTCCTCACGATGTTTGCCTTCACCGTTTTTGAAGCAAGTGATATTTACAGAATACGTACATGAATCCGAAAAGTGAGACGTGCGTGCCTTGGGTTCGATTTCGAGACCTATGACTTGGCAGTCTGACGGTCACACTACAAGGTTATCACTGCTCAAAAAAAAAAAAAACATCATTGTTTCAGATGAAAGATGTCCTCTGTTAGACAAAGGGATTTAAGAAAGAAAGAAAACGTTTATTTGGACACGGTTCGTAAAACACAAAATAAAAAAGCATCATGCATCAATACTTACCTACAACAAGAGTAGCAATTCGTAGAAAGCCAAAACAAACTCCAATATTATATCTACTAATCCCAATTGCAAAGAGTTCGTGGACGACAAATAAAATAATTTAAGTTTGTTCCCCCAGATTGACTACTTGACGCCTTACACTTTGTTAAAACACAATTTTGACTTAAATTAAACAAGTTTCTTATGAATTGATGGTGTAAATCCTTTCATTAAAATTGTTCGCCCACAACGTTTTATAAGATCTGTAAGTCGGATTCGCGAAATAAAACTAATTAAAATGGAGGGAAGCCGAAATCCTTTTGCGGATTCGCACCGAAATTTCGAAAATGGAACGGGATATTCTTGACGTCATAATGGAAAGGAAACCGGGTTATGATCATTAAAAATTTAAAGAATGTTAGTAATTAAGAAAAAGAGAAAGAATAGGTAGGCCGAGCAAAATATGGACGAATCGTGTAAAACGCGTATTACCGAAAAACAACCAACGACGAATTTGTTCAAAACTACAAAACCATTGGAAGGGAAAATTAATAAACTTTTTATGAATAGGAAGAAGTGAATACTAAGATGGCTTTTAGTTGAGATGTATGGAAGAAAAAGACGTATTGAGTCAACCCCAAATAAATTGGGAATTACAACATGCTGTTTTGCTGCAAAGCTGTTCTTACAGAACCAGATAGGAAAAAACTATATACTGTAAAAGCTTTTGAAATCAATCAATTTTCCTTTACGTTAAGGTCCTTAGGTTTTATTAAGGTAGAACTAGATCAGTACATAAAATATGTATATTCACCATAATAATTCAGTTAGTACTTTAATAAAATATTATATAAAACAAAAAGCTTAACGTTATAATTCAAAAACCATGGGAACCACTTCAGAGCATTCCTAAGCAAAGTTTTAGTGGTTATGATATAGGCTAAGTGATAGGCTTATAGCGGCAGTAAATAAAACTATTAATTTAATTTGGTACTTACTAATAGGATATAAAATAAAAGTAATCTTGATGAAACTAATGTAAAAGATTCTAGCGGAGCCATTGTCTCATTCTCTGAAGATTTCAAAGTGGGTAAGTGTAGGTACTGTTCAAGTTGAGGAAAGGTCAAAAGTATTGAAACATTACCCTTTAGAATCAGTGGGCTTCGTAGATTTGCACATTATAATAAAAAGTATCCAAAGAAACAAGAAAGGTAGTAACGACACAAACGCAAAATGGGCCCAAAAAGTGAAAAATATTATACACAAAATCCTATACTAATTGACAGATCATCGCATTGAGTGCAGAGTGACGTAGTCGAGTGGTTCAAACTCAAAGCGTGTCAATATTATTACAGATTGCAAAAGGAAAAAAGCTACGATAAAAAAAACACACTGTTTTTGACGATTTTCACACATTTAAAAACAGTAATGAATTTCACTTATCGACAAAAATCTCAATATAGCATCGAAAATGTAGGACATGGGAATAAATGGGCGCATAAAACGAAAAATATGATTCATAAAATACCATATTGATAGACTAATTGTCTCATCAAGAGTGGAGTGTCGTAGTCAAGTTGTTCAAAGCTTTTAAATAATACAACAAATTGCAAAAAGCAATGATGAATTAATAAGTAAATAAATAAACACAGCTTTTTTGGGAATATTTTCACATTTAAAAAAAAGTATCCCAGTATCGGAACTCACCAAAAATAATCGCAAAATCGCAACACAGAATGTGAAAAAATGGGCGCAGAAAGTGAAAAATATGATACACAAAATCCCATATTGATTGACAAATTGTCTCATCGAGTGTGGAGTGTCGCACTACAAGAGTGACGTTTTCAATCTCCGGATGGTTTTTGCTGGGAAACGTTCACACGGATGTTTTTACGGCATGTTGGATATGACGATCGGATTTGGAAGCTTCCTTGAGTTTAGATGTTTCTGTTTTGTCATGTTTATTTTTGTTAGGCTCTGTCGTAGTAATGGCAGGAGTATTCGTTTGGAGTTCGATTTCAAGTTTATTATAGAGCTAATGTTTTCGAGCATTCTGGTATTCCGTAAAAACTTAAAATATGACCATTTATGTTGAAAAATAAATAAGATGAGAGAAATATTATAATGATAGATTATGCTTAATAGAAAATGAATATCCATGAACAACCACCATCCCCCAACTTGTACTACACGCTGTAACAGGATTCCACAGGCTAGAACCAGTTCAAACCGGCCTTCAACTATTTCGCAAGCCACCCTTTCGATCGGGTTTTCGACTGCAGCATTCCATTGGCTATAACTGTTGGCAATTCCGCGATAATAAGAAGTAACTTTCATTATGAGCTTCGATAACTGGAGCTCGGAATTCTGTAAAGCTCTGTTTATTTCCCAGTATTAAAACACACAAACACAGTGTTAAAAGTTTGTCTTTAATACTTTCGACTCTACCCACCACTCTTCATAGAACTCATACGCTATGCCGCCATACATATTGGAAGTGAACCCTCCGGGAGGGTTGCCGGCATTACGTTTGTGCTAAAGTTGTTGTGTGCGATTGTCGCAACCCAGTGCTGGGCACGCCACAATTGTGGCGATAAGTCCCCTCTTTGAGGAGTGGTTAGAGAGGCGCCACGGCGTCCTCACCTTCTGCCTGACACGGGTCCTCTCCGGACACGGTTGCTTCGGGAGGTTCCTGTTCCAGGTAACGCGGGAGGAAATGCCCACGTGTCACCACTGTGTGGTTGGCCCGGAGGACATGGTGGAGCATACGGTGGAGGGCAGACCTTCACCGTATGCTCCAACTTGTTCTCCGGCTTGGGCTTAGAATTAAACCAAACAAGCCTAAAACAAAGTCAGAAGAAGTAGGATTTATACTATTGTTCCATTTCAAGCATTAAAATTTATAATGTCAATAAAACAAACAAATAATTATTTACTTGAAACCAGTAAAAATGCCAAGAATTATTGGTTTTAATTGAACCATCACAGCGCCAACACGTCAACCCCCACGATAATTGGCTAAGTGGGCCAGTGTATTAGATCCCGCGGTTGTGGTCACGCGAGCTGGGGGGCTTATACCTAGTGTCAATGAGGTTTTTTGACTTATGGGGGTTTTAAATCAGGGGGATTGGGAATAGAATGAGGTACTTATCCCTAAATTAGGGATTAACAGTAACAGGCAGGTGAAGAGAAGTGATGGTGTGTAGGGTATGCACCTATTATCGTACCCTGATAAAATTACACAGATATACGAAGTCTTTATTTATGCATCTTCTGTACATACATACATTTATATACCTTCATACAAATAAATAAAATTGAAGTAGGTACTAAATGTATTTATGAAAGTACGAGATAGGTACGGTGGTATACTTACTTACCTATAACAAACACATTTTTTTTTAAATTATGTCTGTCTCTGTGTCTGTTTGTTTATTTGTTCCGGCTAATCTCCGAAACGGCTCGACCGATTTTAAGCTGATGTAGGAGTAACATACGCTACTTTTATTTTAGAAAGAGAATACGGAGACACGACGCCATCGCCGCCACCGCGCCGTCACCGCGTCACGTAACCATGTAGACTGAGCTGCCGCCGCTCCACAATATCGCCGTTGCCGCGCCGTCGCCGCTTGATTTCGCGGCGGCTGCGCCGTGACGATGCGATGGCGGCGTGGTGGCGGCGTGGTGGCGGCGTGGTGGCGGCGCGGTGGCGGCGCGATGACGGTGCGGCGACGGTGTCGTGTCGCTGAGACTCGGGCGAAGCCGTGGGCTTCAGCTAGTAGTTACTATAACTCTGAAATCGCAAACCCGAGTCGAGCAAACGTGGTGATCAATGCTGGTGCTTTCTCTGTATGAGAACAGGCCTTTGCCCTGCAGTGGGACAATAATAAGAACTCTGAGGAATATAATTTTAAGCCAGGAAACGATTTGATAGCTGGATTGATTGATAATTTCAAATCACGCATGTCATTCTTTGTCAGTCGTATGAAATGGCTAAATCACGGAAATTTGTCGTGTTTTAATCTGCTCAATAATTAGGGACTTGTCACACTGAATGCATCAGTGTGAGAAGTCCCTTCTTTAAATAAGTATAGTATACATGGTAGCTAATTATTATCAGTGCACTTTATTCATTCCCTTTGTGGCGGCACGTACATCGCCACATGCAAAGTACGCATCACATTGACGACATGCAAAATCCTGCATCGCGCAAGCAGCGTTTACCGCGCGACTAGCATATATACCCACAACATCCCGACATCGGTCATCGGGTAGTAGCTCACCAGATACAACACCCGTCCGGTCGGAGGATCCTCCCTTTTCTATGGAGTATGAGTGAACTTTACACCCTGTTCCTCATATGTACGTCTATACCTTCAAACTCGTTTTTATAAGAGTTCAATGCTTTTTCATAAACGTTTTAGTGGTGGGTGGCTAACTATGTAGGTAGGCGTTCCGATCATATTTTTGAAATAAGGAATGTTAGTTAATTGTTTTTGATACCAGGCTGTTAATCATTTTAGATTGCCTATAATTTTCGTTTTAACAGTTCTAAAAATGAAGCCTTTACAAATTGATATAATTGACACTTCGAATCTAGTTTAGTCTGTTATCGACGCGTTCTATTTAATTGGTAAATGTTTCACGACGTCACGTCCGCCACCTGACAGCGGGCTGCTACTAAAAACGAGCGTTTAGTGAAAGGCGTTACACGAGTTGATCGAGCCCCAGGCTGCATGTACAATATGTAATATACAATACACATACAATATACAATACATATACAATACATATACAATACATATACAATACATATACAATACATATACAATACATATACAATACATATAAAATACATATACAATACATAATACAATACATATGCAACACATATACAATATGTAAAAAATCCCTGTCCAATCCGAAAGGAGCTCATAGCAATAACATTACCTAGAAGTAATAAAAAATCGAATTATTAAGAAAATAAAAAAGTTATTGCTATTTAAAAATCATATTTTAAGTACCAAAATTACCCCAAATTCATTAAAAATTAGAAAATTTTCAACAGGGGTCATAAGTTATTACTTGTAGCTAGACACCCGCTAAGCGACGGCCGCCCGCGCCTCATGTAAAATTTCCCATTGAAAAAATATGAGACGACTTTTTTTTAATCGATTTTCCGTACAATTACCGCATTAGACTTTCAGTACGATACCTAACAACACCCTCACTGATCGGACAGCGTTTTTTTTCATGTTATATTAATAAATGAATAATAAACTAATGTATATTATTTCTCACAAGTCTAAGTAGATTTTCTTTGTGTTGTCAGAATTTTATGGATTCTTATTCTGGATGGGGTAGAATTATGTGATCCTACAAATATTATAAATATAAAAGTTTGTGTGTTTGTAAATCAACCACGTAACCACGCTACACGGATTTGAATGAAATTGAATAAAAATAAATACATTGTTTATAAGCTGGGGCTGTATGACTTGTTTAAGCAATCATTATTCCAGTGTGAGAGAGAGATGGAGCTATACAGTAGGAATAGCACTATCCTTATTTCACAACGGAAAAGTGATGGCTTTAACACGTCGTAGTAAGACCCTTGGATGAAAAAGTATCCTATGTTAAGTTATGTTACATAGATAATTTACTGATACTTTTTATCTCGTTCGAACATCCACGCGGGCGATGCTGGGGGCAAAAGCTAGTCTAAACTATCCAATACAAGCTGCGCCCAGCGGTTTCAACCGCAAAACTCTCGATCCCGTGGGAATATCGGGATAAAAAGTATTCTATGACCTAATCCAGGCCATGGTCTACCTATGTGCCAAGTTTCATCGAAATCCGTTTTAGCGTGAAAGCGTAAAAAACAAACATACTCAATTTCGCATTCATAATATTAGTTAGGATTTTAAAGAGAAAAGATTTGATTTTTTGTATATTTGTATAGATAGATAGAATATATAGAATACTCTTTATTATGTACCTAAACCATAAAAATTACAGATATAAACATAGAAATTGTATTTGTATGTTTGTTTGAAGTGGATAAACTCAAAAAACACTTACCCGATTTAAAAAATTCTTTCTTTTTAGTCCGGTCAATTTAGACATTCGAAGTTACATAAAGTCCCAACAAGCTGAATTTCTGTGAAGTTGTTCAAAACATAATTATAAACAATGTCTAGAAGTTCCCCATCATTCCCCTGTAAGGAAAAAATTTTATTCAAGGTCAAAGGTCAAAAAAATGAGTTTTTCGCGATTTTCAGCAAAACGGTAAGTTTTATCATAAAAGTACCTCAGACAAAAATTGTAGATCATAAAATTATCTATAAAAAATGTATCAATACTTTTTTTCTTACGAGCCACCGTTTCTGAGATATAACGATTCAAAAAGTTATTAAAATTGTTATCGTCATAATATGCACACGTTTCCACGCCACCTGTGAGGTAGTGTACTTAACGCGTTTTTTTTAACGTGGTTTCCCCAGTAGGCCTACTCCTAGCACCAGTGGAAGGTTTTAAAAAATTTGCATAGCAATCTCGATGATACTTAGCTTCAGCAGCAACTAAATCATATTCAAATTCGACTCGAGCAAGAACAGCTTTTGCTAAAGCATCGTCACGAGCCCGAGCTGTTTCCAGAATTGAATCTTTAAATTGAAGTGTACTTGGCTGATTCGACGCCGAAAATCTGAGGATTTTCTTCTTTCACTCTCTTCATTTAATTTCTCGCCACAAAATAAGCATAGTTCTTTCTTTCTTTCTTCTAGTACGAGGAGGACTTGCTGTGGATGTACTGGGTTCTTGTTCTTCACGTTGTCTTTTATTAGCTGCAGCAATAGAAGACTTTCGAGTATAATTTTTACGGCAATTTTCATGTATTGTCACAGATTTCTGATTTTTGAGATATTCCGAAAAATCATCAGCTCTTTAATATAAATTTTTAATTTATAAAACTCAAAACAGCTTGTGCTGTTTTGAGTTTTATATTAAAAATGTCTGAATATTGTTTTATTTGTGCTAAACTTTTAACTGAAAGTGAAGTTGTTACTGTTGAACGTGGTATGAAGACATTAATTAATGCAAGTATCGAAAGAGCTGATGATTTTTCGGAATATCTCAAAAATCAGAAATCTAAAATCAGAAAGTTCAAAAATTTCATGTTTCCTATTTTTGTTTTAAGGAGAGATCAGCAGTTTTTTCTTTATGTAATTTTGTGTTAATAAAATGTATGGTGACTCATCTTTTTTTTACTTTCATTTAAGGAGTATTACATTGTCTATTAAATACAATTTATTGCATTAACCTAGCATTTTTAGTTTCCGAGATTTTTAGGATTCTTTAAGTGACCCGGATTCATTGCTCTCGAGTGTAGGTTTGGATAAACACGTGTTTTCACTACAGAGTGACGCTCAAGACTAACAGTATTTCATTTATTATAGCAGGTATAAGACCCTAGCCACGCACACAATAGAACAAGAGACAGATGTCTCGAAGTTACACTGGCTTAAAGATTAAGGGACTGGGTTTCATTTTACCTGATATTCTTGTAGTTAAAACTTATGTATATTTTATATTGTAAGTATAAGTTACAATGACCGATAGAAAAATATTTAAACATTTAATATATAATATATATATATATATATATTATGTATATATATATATATATATATTATAAATATTATATAAAATATTACAACTCTAGATGTATATACGTGGCGTACTCATGCATATTATGACGATAACAACTTTTATAACTTTTTGAATCGTTATATCTCAGAAACGGTGGCTCGTAAGAAAAAAGTATTGACACATTTTTTATAGATAATTTTATGATTTACAATTTTTGTCAGAGGTACTTTTATGATAAAACTTACCGTTTTGCTGAAAATCGCGAAAAACTCATTTTTTTGACCTTTGACCTTGAATTAAATTTTTTCCTTACAGGGGAATGATGGGGAACTTCTAGAAATTGTTTATAATTATATTTTGAACAATTTCACTGAAATTCAGCTTGTTGGGACTTTATGTAACTTCACTCTCATTTTTTGGTCTAAATTGACCGGACTATTTATAGCAAGTTACATTATTAACGATTAACATGGGCTGAATTTTATCGACTTCCAAGCGAACGAAGTCGCAGACTAAAGCTCGTTAGTAATATTTGTGGTTTGATTAACTATTTAAAAATATTAATTTAACACGGACATTCTTACTTCCAACGTGAGATATACATAGGAATAAGAATAAATTTATTAAGATTACATTCGAGTGGATTAAATTCCTGGACCTTACACTTGGATTCCCTTTGTTATGATATCCAGATCTGATCCATCGTTCCGTTAACAATTTTGTATAGGTAAAAAGGTACATTTTGTTTTCCTTAATATAGGTATAAAAAAAGGTATAGGTAAAAAAAAATAGAATGTAAAGAAAAAAACGACATTAAAGGGTGTTTATTTCTGACTAAATAAAAATTGACGTTCATTGTACCATTATATATAACAATATAACTATTTTTCTCTGTAACTGTAATTGTAAAAAACGCCTCAAAAAACGCCTTTTTTTTTGACACTGCATCCCGTAACTGCCATGGTTTTATTATTAGTCATATTTATAGCCACTTCTATAAGGTTTTTTTAAATCTTTAAAAGATTAAGACTCCATTAATTTATTAAGAATTATGTAGATAAATCAGCATCGAAACATTAACTCACTCAAAAAGAAATATATTTTTCGTCTGGTCGTACCTTAATACCATTAAATCAGAAAATAACTTTAGTCTACGCAATAATAATGTAATGAAAAATAACCCTTCGCTAGTTCATATTTCTAAACCAAATGAATGTATGAAAAAGCGGCCAAGTGCGAGTCGGACTCGCTCACGAAGGGTTTTGTACAACCGTACAATATTTAACACTACATATTATTTGTTTAACCGTTCCTTTTAAGGAGACCCCTTTAATTTTTAGCTTTATTTGTTATTTTCGCGGCCAAAGTAGGATACACTGTGAAAATCTCAAACGTCTACCTATTACAGTTCAAAAGATACAGCCCTGTGACGGACGGACGGACAGCGAAGGCTAGTAATAGGGTCCCGTTGGTACCCTTTGGGTACGGAACCCTAAAAAGAAAAATCGACATCGTGCATTTGCGTGCTGCCATACCATGAATAAATTGTAAGTTCAATGTTTTAAGAAAATTCTTATTTCTTATGTAAAAGTATATTTCTTAAGTGTAATAAAGTATTTAGGCTTCGTAGACCTTCATGCTAAGCCTTTATAAGCTTGATGTGTACTGCGATGAAATTCTGAAATGATTTATGTTTTAATTATAGTGCTTGAGGGTGTTAAGTGTTTTAATAACGATTTAATATCTACTAAATATCATTTTTACGGTACCCTTTGGGATTGCAGTTAAAGGAATAATAAACTACCAAAATCAATCAAAGCCCATCGATACGCATGACTGAAGAAAAAAAAAAATAAGAAATTGACTTTCGAGGACATACAGCGAACTTAAGCGTGTATAAAATAGAATTCGGTCGTAATTAAATAAATTGTAATAAAATAATTTCGGCTAGAATTCCATTTTTAAGAACGCATAATAATCAAAATTCATGTTATTACAAATACATATAATCCAATTCAAAAACCATTCTCCGTACTCATTCGGTCACGAACGCACGCCCGAGTCAATACACCTTACCACTCAATTATGACGAAGTGAGAAGGTAACGAAACGTAATTTATTTACTACTCAACGGAGGGCGATTCTGAATATGTAAATTTATTGTGGCACGAATAATTTATTGTTAAATAATCGCTGAGCCTAAAGAAGCGGGTGCTTGCGTGACGGTGAAGTTGGGTGGGGGTTAGTGATAAGTGGCAGCGGGGGCGATGTTGAATAAGTTTCTTAAATTGTTTTATTTATTTATATAAAGGCCTACCAATTTAACAAATTCAGAGCATTAAGGCACCTGCAGACAGGCGCAACGCGACTCTCTCCATGAAACTCCAAACTCCATGAAATTGTTCTACTTTAGTGGTGTCGAGCATGTCTGCGAGAGCCGTTAGCCCAGAGGCTTTACCATGATATAAATCTCGCATGTATCTAAATTATAAAAAAGGGTTTTATATTTTTTATAAAAAACATAATGATTTATAATATAAAAAAAAAAAGGCCTGGAACTATCAATTACCTTTATAAAACATTATGTTTTTTTTTATAAACATCAAATAATAACAAAACAATAAAATTAATTATAGCTTACAAATGCCGGGTTATTTTTTTTAAAACTGTACTTTTAATAATGTTATTTTTAACACTTTAAGGGCCTATTTCACGATGTCCGAATAGCCACTACTTAATAAATAAATTAAAAAAAATGGAACAGAATTTGTATGAAATTATCGACCAAGTAAGTTAATAGGAACTTAATCGTAGGTGGTGAAACAGGCCCTAACACCTCCTGACTGTGTGAAAAATTATATACTATATGGCTTGATAAGAGGTGAGTACTGAGATGACGACTTAAAGAGAAGTATGGAAGAAAAGGACATGTTGCGCCGACCACGAATAAATTGGGATAAGGGCAGAATAATGATGACATTTATGCTGGAGTCAAAAAATTGGTACTTGGATGGAACTATTATTTTTTTACTGACTAAAACCATACGGTGTCCTTCCAACTACCTCCGGTCGGGGGGCTGGATGACTCTCGCAATTCCATTTGCTCCCCTGGCAGGTATTGACCAACCCCGTTACCCTACAGTCGTGTTTCCGTTTAAGAGATGCGCTAAACGATTGACACCTTTTCGTCGTGTAGTAGACGTCATTAGACTTCTTGTGAAACCTCTTAGAGCATTTTCGCCCTAGTCCTGTGTTTGTATTCATTATGTTGTGCTAACAAAAACTTATGGCCAATTTATTTTACATTTTACTGTGAAAAATAAAGTCTGGAAATGAAGTCATCTGCCTAGCCTTTTCCCAACTATATTGAGGTGGACTTCCAGTCTAACAGTATGCAGCTGAATACCAGTATTTTGCATAGAGCAACTGCCTATCTGACTTTCACAACCTAGTTGCTGGGTAATACGATACTTCGTCTTGGTAAGACTGGTTGTCAGTATTTCGGGGTTCTGACGACCCGTAACGACTATCAAAAATCCACGAATGACAGCCGGAACCAATGGCTTAACGTGCTTTCCGAGGCACGGAGGGGTTTCGGTATGTAAAGATGGTCACCCATCCACGGAACAACCGCAGCAAGCGTAGCTTAACCTGATCGATCAATCCGTGCGGCTGTTAATACTTAGCCACGAGCCAATAATTAAAATAAATTGATTACGACAAGCGTTCGGTGCTTCGCGTTGACCGCTCGTCATCCATCACTTAGGCCCACTCGATAGCCACTGTTACCTTAAAACGGCCTATAAATGTACGACAATTAACAAATAATTGCTGCTATAGATAACCGACTGTAACTTTTATGGCTTGCTTCCTTAATATCACTTTTGACTAACGTTTACGAACAAAATATTAAGGTATAATTATGACGCTCATAAAGTATAATATTGATTGGAATGTAATGACAGGTTTGGTGTGGTTTTGTACACCATGTCAGAAAGTTACATAATATTTTATTTGTGTCTCAGTTGACACATCATTTTATTAATGTTTTTTATTTATTTTTTAGCTCTAAGTAATAAAATCTCTAAATTATAATAAAACTTGTTCGTAACGTTTTTATATCAGTTTAAACTTGTAGTAATATTGTCAATCGCTTCAGTTGCATTTGGTAGACGATCAATTTGCGCATCAATGTGTATAAATCACGTAAAAATGTACAATTGCAATTGATCGTTTCGGGAACACTTTAAACTAATTTTTATGGCCGTGCTGCATATCTGCGAAATAAAGAAAGAAAGAAAAATAAGTTTGTGTCAAAAAAAAGAAAATAAAAGAAGAAAGATTTATTATTTTTGCCTGTCGAGTATTATCGCTTAAGAAACCATCATGCTTTCTCTTACCTACTTTCTGTCTAATACTGGCGTAAAGCCACAGATTACCAGATAAATCACTCTATGTACTTACGCGCGCTAACTACCTACCTGCCGCCGGTTCGCACGCGACCCATTTCTCAGTGGGTTACCGACAGCCACGAGGCACGTACGTAACCTGACGTACTTAATTTCAAATTCTTATGATATGCAGTTGATGGATGTAGATCCAGCAAGAGAAGAGATAAAAACTTATCTTTTTTCAGTTTACCTTATCTAATTTGTTTTACAGTTGTTTTTAGGGTTCCGTACCTCAAAAGGAAAAAACTAAACCCTTATAGGATCACTCGTGTGTCTGTCTGTCTGTCCGTCTGTCACAGCCAATTTGCTCCGAATCTAACGGACCATTTAAGTTGAAATTTGGTACACATATGTATTTCTGTGATCCAAACAAGGACAAGTAACGTAAATAAATTAATTTTGAATATAGGGTCACTTTTGGGTGGCAAATAAGAAAAAAAAAACGTAGTTTTGCAAACTGTACCGTGATACCGTGTGACATATGAGATGAAAAGGCTTTTTGCGAGGAGGTTATTACAAAGACTGGTTCTTTACTCATAGACTACAGGAAAACCTATAAGAAGTCTGTGGTCTTAAAATAACATGGTAAATCTCTAAATATTGTGCGTACAAACTTAAATTTGCAGTTTGAATGTATCGGAGAACATGTTTTTAAACTAAAATATTAAGTTTGTTCTTAGGATAACTCCGGAACCCTTCATTGTGCGTAGTCCGACACGCACTTGGCCGGTTTTTTTAAATAAGTGAATTGTTTAAACTTGCATGTTTAGTGTTTTGAATTTTATTTGTAGGTACATAATTACTTCTGGTTCTAATATGCATCTGAGATAAGAGTAAAAAGGTCAATGACTCCATTTGTCAACTGTCATTTGAAAATTACATTTAGCAAAAATTTTACATGCTAAAACATTAAAAAGCATTTTATTTTATTTCATAAAGTGTACTACAAATATCTACTGATATCTTTATCGAAAGACGCAGCCCTGGCAATTAACAAGAACCACGCGGCGTCGCGCAGCTTCAAAGCAAAACTCACTTTACGCTTGTAAGGTTAGGTACACTTTCGTTCGCAGCGTCTAGCGACTTGAAGGTGTAGGCTATTATAGCAGTAGGTATTGAAAAATTTGTATGGGCTTGCTTTATCTGGTAATCTGTGGTAAAGCGAAGACTAATACAGAATAAAAGTAAACATTGTTACCGAGTAAAAGATCCAAAATGTATAAAACAAATCTCCTTTAAAAGGTTTAATGGGTAAAGTAAACGAAACTCACTGCTTTAAAGGAAAACATACCTCGCATACAATCGTTCTTTATAAATCGTAAAAGCCTTCATAAAAATCGTTTAAAGAACCCTTTGCAAACTTTCGAAGCGTATCACTAAATACCGTAATAATAACTAACAAGCGAACAAGTTAATGGTAAACTTCCACCACAAATAAAACTATTGTTTGCGTAGCTTTGTTTTGCTTTAACCGCAGTTACTGCGGGTTCGAAAAAAATTACAAGTGTGTAAAGTTATGTATTCCTTCCTTATTGCGAAGTGTTTTTTAATAATTTTCCTCATCACTTTGGCATTACCTACAGCAGACTCATGTATTTTTCTTTATGTTTTTTACGACCTGTCTTGAATAAATTGCCTTCATAAAATTATTATCAAAATAATTATAAAATAACTTCTCCCGCTCTGGGCGGAGCGGGCCGGGCGTGTCAGACTCTTACTGACTAAAATCGACCCGTGTTCCTTCAGCTGCCTGTACGTTGCCAGGGGCCACGGTATCCTTGTTGCATGACCTTACGTGACATTTAAATACAAGTTTTTTATAAAACTTCTGCTCAATTACTTTTTGATTTATTATTTCCAAATATAGCTTGATCTTAGACTGGTCTCTAGTTACTTAGTACCTACAGTAGCTGGGCGACCGAGCTCTGGTTGGGTGAAAATAGACAAAACGAATTTTCCCAAATATGAGACCTAGCTAAATCGATTTTTCGCCCCCGTAAACCACTAATATTGTAACTTTCATTGAAATTTATAGAGCCGTTTTCGAGAACGTGACTACAAATATTTTATATCCTATTTACAAATATTTCTCATTTAATAGTATAGGATGACCTATTTTCAGTTACCTACAGTAACTCTTTACATAGCCACAAAGGAGAATTGTGGTATATGTACGTTTGAGGAATCCCATCGCGTGACTGCTACGTAAAAGAATTTCTTAAAGCTCAAATACTAAGTAAGGCAGTATTTACTAATCATATTAATTAGGCTAAAATATAAACCTTACAAAATGAAATCGTTATGCAAAAAATTACCAAGCCAAGTAATGAGTTTTGGGCTCAGATATAATTAAACCGACCGTTTGTAGCTTATAAATATATTCTGGTCACGTTTCAGAGTAATAATAACAATTTCTCTGCGAAAGATTCCAACGGAAAAATCATACGTCGGAATTACAGTTGGAATTTATTAATTACATCATAATGATGATTCGCTTTTGTCTTTTAAATAATTCATTAATGAGTTGATACTGGTAGCAGGGAAATAAGGGACTTACATACAACTTTCAAAAAAAAAATGCGTGTTCTTGTTTTTACTAAAATTCATAATTTTAAATTTATTGAACTATTCACACAATTCTCGCACAGCACAGTGCACAGATTTATGATTTAAAAAAATTCAAATATTGCCGAACAAAATGTTAATAATTTGAACTCAAAAATAATAAAGAAGAATCAAGATTTTTATTAATTTTAACTTGTAATAGAAATACACGATGTTTGGCTTTATTTCAAAGGGACAAATTCGTACCAAACACCCAAATTGCAAAACCACTAAAGCGCTTTAACCCATTCGATAAAATCTGATTTCAAAAGATTTTCTGAGTATTCTCATCATGAAAAATACCTCAAACACCGTCCCGTCCGCTGTATACACGTCCTTTAATAATGGAGACTGGTCATTGTACTCGAAAGGGTCATCTCGGTGACAACGTGGATGAAATTCACTTTAACACAAGGAACCTTAAAACGCACACGTGGGAACTGATAGTGACAGTAACCCACACACGGACACAGAGAATAGGAATCGTAATCACAAAATATGTAGATAGGTACAGAAGGCTGGCTCCATACAATGAGCCAAAAAGGCACAAGCACACATCACACACCGGGTATTATGGCAATAACGCCATAAATGCTAAAATTTGTAAAATGAGTTTTTGATCACAAATGATGACAAACATGCGTCTACATCCGGTGCAGTAAAATCATAAATGCAACTCTCAAACTCTCTGTTTAGTTCTTTATGACGTTATTGCACGGGCAAGTTCTACTTTTAATTTGACTTTCTGCACAATAACGTCATAAATGTACGTATCGTGATGAAAAACAATAAAAATTTGCCACTTACTTATCATATTTATTTCTGAATCAACCTTTATTTGAAAATATAAAGTATATAAACAATATTTTCGTCATGGATATATCATAGGACTATTAATAAATTTCAATTTAATCAAACAATAACTTTTGAATCAATCTCCTGAAAGAAAAATACAATAGACGAAGTATATTTAGTAAACCTAATCCGCGTAACTGTTCTTAAAGAGTCATAAAGAACCCTGTAAGAAATCGACACGTGTTTCACCTCTCAACGAGGCATCTTCAGGAAGGCGATTGACTTGTCGCGAACTCGGACCCGACGTGTGGACACGTCAAGCGTCGAGCGCAGTGTGAACACACTGCGAATTTCTTACAGGGTTCTTTATGACTCTTTAAGAACAGTTACGCGGATTAGGTTATTAAATATACGTTGTCTATTGTATTTTATAATGGATTTCCGCAAAGTCACGCCTGAATCAATTAACTATTCTGAAAGAAACGTAATTTGTTATTAATGACGTTGTTGCAGCCAGTGTACGAAATATTATGCGAACGCAATACAATCTTGGTATATCTCTCAGTCGAACGCTAGCCTCAAGTTCACGAGTCTATGTGTGCGTGCATTTTCGCCCTTCGTATTGAGCCGTCCTTCTGTGCCAATTTATTTTGTGTGGCATATATTCCAACAGGTTTTATTAGTGTGAGTTTCTGAGAGCATGTCAGTGCTGCCCAAATATTTCTGAACGACCAGCCTCCTTCCTTCTCTGGTCGCCAAATTGTAGTAGCGCAGGCACACCCATTGTGTTACAAACACTCATTTTTATTATTACTCGGGCGCCATTTAATTTTCTCGGTCCGTGTTCGGACGTTTTAAGTGTCGTACGATTTTTTTTTCGGACGAACCGCAATGGATATCAACGTTAACTTTTATTTGGGGTCTGTTTTGGTGATTTTTAGGGAGGGTTGTCTCTTTTAGCAGTACTTTACGCTGTAATACCAATTCCCTGACGTTTTGGTGTTTGTATGACGAGGGCTAGGTAGTGCAAAAATCTTTGCAAGGTGTCTGCAACAGAATTGATGATAGTGAACCTAGAACAAGCTCCCTGGCGAGCAATTGCTATTGACAATCTTTATCAGTGAATTTCTTACGGTTGATAATGATACCGGTGTATTTAGATAGCAAACATATTTTTGGCGGTATGAAGAAATATTCACACTAAGGCACGTCCATGCATGGAGAAAGTGCTTCCTACAATGCTAAAGCCTGATCTTTGCTCTAAGCAGGTCATTTGTTGCTTCAATTTTATTATATCCAACAGGCAACAAACTTGCATCGCTTAAAATAGGCTTTAGGTACTGCTTCACATTTAGATCCTTGCGTTGTATTTGTAGATCTTAAAGCCCGGAACCAGTCAACTCCTAATATTCTTCATCAAACAAGTCCACAATCAATTTCCAATTTGATTCCCCAGATTAATCCTAGCCAGTGCTCAAGAGGCCGTCAAACTGAGTGCACTAAGTGTCTCGGACATTCGGACGGGGAGCACAAACGAGGGACTTGGCAAGTAGGGCGATGCCACAATGAGCCCATACTATGATGTCACAGACAATAGACGAGACTCAGTTTGACCCTGTTGATCCTCCTTGAAAAATGAGGCAGGAAATAAACTCGAAACACAATAGCTTCCACTATGAAGGGAATTATTTCGTAAGTACTACTGCGTTAAATGTTGAGATTGAAGAAGTTAATGCGATTTGTTTTTGTGTGAAAAAGAATATGAGCGTGGTTTTTCTTTTGCTCGCTTATATATTAACGCTCGTAACTATGCTTAGTGGGTATGGGTGAAAAGATAAAGTAACAATAAAGTATTTTTATACAAATAAAGCTTTGTTTCTTCTATCTTTCTCGTGACTCGGTTTTAAAGGCCACTCATGGGCCTCTGACTTGACTTGCATGCATCCAAAAAGTGAGAGGTGCGTGCCTTGAGTTCTATTCACTATATTCCATAATTATTGTTATCTACTGAATAAAATGTAGGTACCGATTTATTTCCTTCTTTTATGACTATTATCATTCTTTGAACACAAACACTGGTAGACAAAACTAGCAACAGCATCTTTCCTGTTTGTCTACTAAAACACAGATTTTCAATTTAATCAATCGTTCCAAAGATCTCGTTTTTAGATACCTTTTTGCTGATGTAACAAAACCCTTATTATCCTAATATATTACCCAAGTACATAATCCTCAAATAGGGCCAAAGGACATTACATGACCAACGAAAACAGACTAATAAACATAATATTTTATTACAAGGTCTGTCAGCTGTCTTTTGCTAACAGATTTTTCATTACATAAAAGATATTTGCTACATTCGTTTCCTCTATTTTAGAAGCATCAGCAGTGACAATATCAATGGATAGTAATGTTTCTGGTGTTAGCGTTTTCTTATGAATATCTTCATCATAGAGAACTGGTATATCGTCCTGAAGTATCCTGGACGTATGCCAGGATAGTTCAGAAATCAGTATCTGTAGTAAAACTTTCGTATTTCCTTTTGTGATTGGTAGTATTTTGTCTTTATTATGACGATGGTTATGATCCTTGTTTTGGCTTATTATATGATATCTACGATATAATATTTAGCCGTATATGGGACTTATTTATCAGAACTAAATAATGTGGTAATTGCCAAACTTAAGTGGCAATGGGCAGAGCACATTGCTCGTAGAACAGATGGCTGATGAGGCTGAAAGGTTCTGGAGTGGCGACCGCGTACCGGAAGATGAAGCGTTGGAAGGCTTCCCACAAGATGGACCCATGACCTTGTGAAGGCCGCAGGAATCCGATAGATGCGGGAAGCACAGAATCGGTCGAAGTGGCGGTGCTTGGTCCCGAGGCCTATGTTCAGCAGTGGACATCTTTTGGCTGAAATAATGATGATGATGAATGATGTCGCATTGCTGGAGATATTTTGATTTCATTACACTAATAATAATCGATTCATTAATGCGCGGACGCATTTATTCGCGTAGTCATGCAAACATAGAAATATAAATATTTTATTTCGTGCATATACATTATCATTACAAGCACAATAACATTATTACACACATCATTATTACATGCACACACATAAATGCGTTATGGATTCAAATTCTCATGTCCAATCCACAACTGCTACAATTTCACTAATTTTCTCACGGATCTAATACTACGCACTACGTAAACTAAGTATCAAAATAGATAAAATTACGTAAAAAAAATACTCATTTTACCCAACTGTCTCTAATCCCCAATTTCGTGTGAAAGTAGAGGTTGTGGAGGTGTCATCGTAACGGGATAATCCTATCGATTCACACCGAGCCCCTTCCACTCTATGGCTTCCGTATCAATTTCAATAGTGCCTAATCTATCTCTAGTATTTTGGTAGGCATTATATCGATTAATTAGTTTTCATTGTGTTGTGGGTAGGTGTGCTGAGTTTTGCTTTAGAATAGACCACCTTGATGTCTCTTGGAGTTGTCTATAGGGACGATTTTGGGATTGTAATTGGATTTGTATGGGTGTTGTCATAACATCAACAATATTGCTGCAAGGCATGTTTAAATAGGCTGTTATCACAACCCATATAATTACGAATATTTAGTGATATATATATAATTCAGTGATAGATTTTATGATGATTTCGGCAGAATGTGTTTTGATAATAAAAATTAAGTATTGTTGTCATCTTAACATCATCTACACTTAATAACATTATAAAGAGAAAAGATTAGTATTTTTGTTTGTAATGACTAAACTCAAAAACAACTGCACCGATTTAAAAAAATCTATCACCTTTAGAATGCTATATTATCACTGAGTTACATAGGCTTTAATTTATAAAGATATCACGCGGGTGATGCCGTAGGCGGGAGCTAGTCGTTATTATAAAACTTATTTTTCAGTGATTCACCTTCCCTATCAAGTATCAAGAGTAATCAATATCGTGACTCATTCAATATACCTACAGTACCGCACATTGTGGTGATTCAGTAGTACAAATTCTAGACCAAAAATGTCTCATTATCTGCCCAAACGTAACCCAGACCAAAGAACACAAAACGAACTCCTATTATTTCAAAACAAAAATAATAAGACTAGCTCAGAACAAAACCAACTCACACAACACATTAATAAACATTTAGTCCCAACAAATTTACTATTGTACGGGGCCACGAAGTTTGCTGACGGCGACGCGAGAAAGTTCATTTAACTTGAATGTGTGAGACTGGAGCTACATGTCTGCAGTTTTGCTTGAATACTGATATGTTACCGGGTTATTTTCGTCAGTTTGAAGTAGTTGCTTTAAGATTTTGTGTGAGAAATGTAGTGTTGGTACTGTTGTGAATTTTTTAGAGGCTTCTGTTGAAGTTTGTGAGAAAAAATCGTAGCTGTGAAAGCAGTTTTGAAATGGCAGCGCAAGGAAACTAAATAACAAGAAGATTATACAATATGCTTACGATTCAGTTTTCCTACGGCAAAGATACCGTTAGGTAAAAAAATTGCCTCATGTTACATACACATATATGTTTTCACCTAGGTATTTGTTTATCTACGATATTTTGCAACTTTAGCCCTTACCTTTTGCAGGGTTGCCGTGCATAAAACCTCTATGCGGCTAAATGATTGGTAACATAGAGTTTGCGTTGCTTGTCCGATATTTTTTCTGGTATTTGAAATTTTAAATTGACTGGTCGAATATCTGATTTTTTTCTGAATAATAGGTGAGTTGGTGCAACGCAGCTACACAGACACATTCGCGTCCTAGCTAGTACAAGCTGTCATTTAAACAAAATTATAAAGCAGTAGTAAAAAATAAGTGACAACCTGCACGCGGCTCTACAACGAGACGCAGAGCAGGTCAGACACATGTCTGCGTCGCACGTGCGTGCGCCACAGCGTCCGCAGCTGTCAGTGCGTTCATGCATTACAAAGTTGCTCTGCCCTGCGCTGCGTGGACCTGCGTCACCTGCATCTCAGCATATGCTTAGCCTAATCGCTGGCTGTTTAGCTGTGATGCGACATCCCATCAAGGCAGAGGGTTTTTGAATTCGTTCCCAGTCTTTCATTTACCTTTTCATGTTCCACGAACGATAATTCGTATCACGGCGTTGGCATGGTGAAATCGTAATCTTAATTGTTTTTTACCTACAATAAAACAACAAAAATAAAACTACTATGTAACTCCAAAATAATGAAAGCAACAGTGGGTATCCACACACTAATATATATAGACGAATACATAACTCAAAAATAATAACAACAACAGTGGGTATCCACACACTAGTATGTAGACGAATATACATATCTGGGTCATCTCATATCTCCTAACAACCAAACAAATAAAGAAATAACCGTAAGAATAGCCAGCGGATGGAGAAATTCTCATGAGGAGGTCATTGAAGAAAGTGGTCATGAAATCCAGGGATCTAGGCATTGGCATAAAATGAAAAGTTTGCAAGACCTGTATCTTGCCATGTATAACATATGGATGCTACAAAAATCTATGGAACGAAGTATGAGAGGCACAAGTAGAATACATCGAATATAAATGAACATCTAAGAGATAAAAATAAAAGTAACTGACATCTTGAACAGAATTGAACAGAAAATATGGAGGAGGACTGGACACATCATGAGAGCAAAACAAGATAAGTTGTGTCAATTAATAACTGATTGGTATTCCAGAAGTAGTAAACGGAAAAGAGGGCAAAGGAGATGGGAGGTTGAGATAAAACCCTCAGTGGGCCCTAACTGGAGGAGTGGCTCGTGATAGAATTCAATGGAAATAGCTAGAGAAGGCCTGTGCTAAGATGCATGTTGGATTATAATTAACAAAATAAAATAGAGTAAAAAAAATTCAGAATAAAGAGGCTTATAAATAATATGTATAATAGTATTTATGGTACATTTAAATAATAATTTTCCCCATTTTTTTCTTTCTTTTGTAGTTTATTTTAAATTACCTATATTTTATTAATTAAGGGACTTGTTTAATCAAACTCTACCCAATGAACAAGTTTTTTGCCATATAATAATTTATTGTCTCTTAAAAAAACCTATATCCATGCCCGGTAATTATAATAATGACTGAAACCTTCGCCGTAATGTCGCCTAAATTTTTCTACGCACACACTGCCTGTCAGTACTCAAACGCTTATCTCTTAGCCAAACGCGTCCAAGTTATAAATGATCACCGGGTGTCCAAACATTATGCGACGCCACGCGCCGGTCAAGCCGAATAATTAATGCTTACGTAGTCGCCGGCGCCGCTCCGCGTCGGCAAAAATCGACTTTGAACATAAATGAGTGTTTGTTTATTTATTTTGTTATGGTGTTTAGGGTTCTGTACGAAAGAGCGGAACCCTATTACTAAGCCTAAGCCGTCTGTGTGTCTGTCACAAGGCTATATTTTAGGTTTAGCTAGTTTTCACTGAATACGTGTAATTGTGACCCTTAATATGACAAGTTTCTTCTACCGTAAAAAGATGTGATCTAATGTAAAACCAAGTCTGTTAATTTATTCAGTAACTATCTATAGATGACAAATAGATAGGTACTGAATAAATTAACAGACTTGGTTCAATTTCAGGCTTCTAACTCTACCCACAACGAAGTTACACAGGGTGCCTGAATGGCTTCGAGAAAATATGGTACGGCTGTGCCTTTGTTTTTTGTTTTGTTCGATTTGGCGGGGGCACCCCGATCTGTCAAGTTATTTACTGAACTAAGGTGTAACTCTAAAAACTGCTAATTGTGAAGCTAAAAATACGTGACTCTCTATATAATGTTCGATTTGTGTCCAGCGTTCGATATTTACAAATCTAATTGGCTACAGTGTTTTTCTTAGGTAATATTAGAAATTCAAATTCAAAAGTCATTTATTCAAAATAGGCTGAGAATCAGCACTTTTCGAACATCAAAATTACATATGACGGTCCCCCAAAAACGCCCGTCCTTCACCAATTCCTAGTGCTTTAGCTGGGAAGAAGTGGCGCAACAAACTCCCCAGCAGCATAGCTGTCGGTTCAGTTAGAAAAACTTGATTCTATACAATAGTACTTATGCAAAATAATGTACATTATGCAACATTAAACATTAAATTAAATTATTTGCTATATGTCAGCTAGCACACGCCAATATATCAACAAAAAATCATCGAAATCTATACTCAAGCGAAAATAAAAACTAAACAGAACTTAGTAACCGAATGATAGCCTCCAGGCAAAAGGACGTGCCCGTTTACATATAGCTATTCAAGCTGTAACTTGAAGTCACAAATGCTAAACTAGGACCAGCGAAGTAAAAATAAATAATATAAATAAACAGCTAATTACTAATAACAATAAAAAAACCATGGTCAGCAGGAAAATGTCTAATGAAAACGTGACTAACCTAATACATTATTCGAAAGGTCAAAAGTGTCGATCGTGTATAGGCCCAGTCTAGACTTGCCAAAAGTAGGTATTTTTTTCTGTATGTGTGGGCTCATAAATACTATCAGCGTGCTTGATCAAAATTAATACATACTTACCTGAAATAAATAATTAAAGCTGTAATAAATAATAAACTATCTTACCATTCTGGTAAAACCCAATAAAATACGTCCTTTTCAATATCTACCCTCAAAATAAACTCTAATCAATGATTCGTATAGACAAAAAGCAGCACGTGAGAAACAAAGTAATTTATTCAACAATAAATTTATAATTCATGTTGGTACTGATAGGCCTTAATTGCCTGTCTGTATGTTGTCGAATCTGTCTTCACTCTTACATATTAATCGAGCTATTTAAAGCTAAAACAGGCTATTTTGTTTGATTCCCGTAACAATGGAGTTTAAATTATTTAACGAATTCAATGTTCATTTTGACTGGAATAAAATGGTATGTCAGTTGTTTTCGAATGGTATGTGTTGTATTCAATTCTGAATTAGTAAGGGTAGGTAGTTATTCGTATATAGTTTTCTAAAAAGCAATTATTACCTATATCTGGATAGTTTATTTTATGTTGGCAAACTTATCTCGGACTTTTAAAAAGCGTTACCCACATATGAAGAACACATATGTAATTGAACTGGGCCTTTTTTACACGCTTAGGATTGTATAACTTTTGGGACATATTATAAGGTTCAATATGAAAAGATTCCCAATTTTTTTTAAGCATGTGTCTTTTCCGTATATGAAATCATTGCTTTCCATCAAACAAACACCTAGCTATTACTAATACCGATAATAAACCAATGAAATATCATCGAGTATCCGTTTCCAACAATCAGGCCAAATGCGGGCCAATTACGAGCTCAGGTGTTGGCTGTTCCGTGCGTTGGCTGTATGCCAGAATTTGGCATCGGATAAACAATTCTGTTTTCCAAAATGTACTATTAGGGCACGTGACGTGTACTAAGTATGCTTTATGCTGATGTAATCTGCGAGCTAAGAGATGCCGTCATGTTAGGTGTCTGCCACTTTCGGGATTATGCTTAAACAGGATATTAGACACGTCTCCCTACCTAAGTTAACGAGTCTAGATGATCGTAGGTGTTGTATAAAATGCTAATCGGCTTTGTGATAAATTAATATTCATGTGCAATAAATCCAGATTCTGTTCAGTTATACTTAACCTCTAAACAGGTGAACACAAAAGCACAGTCTGAAAAAAACTAGCTTGTGTTCTAAGCTTCTATGCCAATGTTAATTAATTCTTCTTTCATTATACATGGTGTTTTTTTTATATCCCATAACTGTAGCGTATAAATGAGACCATGTCAAAGAATCAACTAGCTTTCATAAATTATTTTTTATTTTTAGAGTTCCGTACCTCAAAAGGAAAAATGGAACCCTTATAGGATCACTTTGTTGTCCGTCTGTCTGCCTGTCAAGGCTCTTTTTCTCAGGAACTCGTAGAGGTATCAAGCTGATCTTCATATCAAATACTCAGGTCTACTGTCCCTTGAAGCTGTGAAGCTTGAAAATCAAACTTCTAAGCCAACGAAAGCCAATCAAAACCGGAACAAAACGGAAAAAAATATTGAAAAAAAAAACAAACATGCCAGTTGTTTCTCTGATATCGTTCTATTCATACCCTACAGCTATGGGATAAAAAAAAAAACCTTGTAATGTTCACCATATTGACTTAGAATCGAAAACTTACGTCGAAAAAGAATTTGAGCATTTGAGTACAATCTAGGACTTAGATTGTACAAATGCGCAAATCCTTTTGCTTGCTAAAATCTTTTTCTTTAACCCTACTACACACATAGACTTAGAAAATACTTCGAGGTACATTTCCTTTTGAATGCAAGGCTTTCGTCAAAGGACAAAGGTTAATCCGTCAGACTGGACGTAGTAGTTTATCCTACAGGCATTGTGTACAAAGCTTTCACAAAGCTTCATGCACCTACAATATTTAAATCTTACAAAGATTTTTCCAAAACCTTTAAAAAAAATTTTTTTTTTAAAAAGAATCTTTAAAAAAAATTTTTTTTTTTTAAGTAAAGCGCTTCCTGTAAATATCATATAACATTGTTTCATCAAAATGGTGGCCCAGTGGTAACGGGTCCGACTTATGAGTCTTTAGTCGCCTGTCTGGCTTCAAACCCAAGACCAACACTTAGGTTTGAAGCCAGACAGGCACTTTACTTTGTTTTAAATTATTTCATGCTCTCAAAAAGGTGAAGGAAAACATCATGATGAAACCAGCATGTCTTACTCGTAGAACAAAAATTCCAAGACATGGGACATCTACCAACCCGCACTGGGCCCGCGTGGTAGATTACAGCCCAACCTCTCTCGAAGAGAGGAGGCCTGTGTCCCAGCAGTAGGAATATTGTAGGCTAATTATGATTGTTTCTTAAATAAGAAATCTAATAAGTACCTAAAGGTAAATGAATAAAAATGATCTCAATCACAATCTGAAGGATTTTGAAGGAAATTGCTAATCCATTGATTTATAATGTTTGAAAAAACCAGACGCTCGCCTTCTATTAGGATGCGGGAGCAATCAGCGTCAAGAAACAAATGAATACGTTTATCTTCAAGTAGGCTAACCAACAAAGGTTCTAACAAAATAATGGTGCAAAACCTTTTTTAATCAATAATTAAGACATGAAAATTTCACCTAAACATAAGTGCTTTTATCCCCACATTAAGGAAAATACAGACCTTATCGTAATATTTAGTCTGCTTACCCTAATCAGACCTCCCTCTTGCCTTTATACAGTTGTTAGGTATTAGGTTACCGGTCAAGATAACCAAACGCAAACATTTTCAATAATCACCGACAGCGGGAGCAATGAGATTATGTGCTTGGGAACATACTACTGAAGATGTTGGCAGTAGCCGTTGATATTTGAATACCTGAGTATCCTCCAATACTCGAGTTTGAATATCTAGCTCCTGAAATACAGGTACTCTAACCTAACTCCTAGCCAGGGTCTCAAAATTTTTGTAACTTGTTTATGGCAATAAATTTTTTATTTATTTATATATGTTCTTTAGGTACTGTACGACCTACTTTAATGGCTTTTGTAAATATTGTATAAAGTCCGCGCCACTACTGAAATCCGGTGGAAAATTGTGGGACTTCATTTTTTTAATGCAATTTGATGCAATGTTATAGTCTCCAAGTTAGAAGGACGTGGTTATGACAATTATCATGAATGAAGAATCAGTACATAATAATTATTTTTTGTTATTTTTTGTACGTAGAGAAAATGGAACCAGAAATTGATCTGACTTAACTTAGTTACAGGGGAAGAGCGAAGAAAAAGCATCAGTAAATATTTTGAAGATCTTATTTATTTGTTGTACAATGTACACACAGTTATAGGCTAAACTTATAGGTACATGAGCCTGTTAGGGCGTATCAAGTTTTAACATTCAACTTATAGCTAATCTGCGTTCGCAATTCATTTGCCAAACATGTAAACAAACACGATTTTTAGAAAAAAACAACTGTAATGGCTACACATAAGGTTGAGTTTGCGAGACAACTTCATATTTTTTATGACCTTTTCCACAATACTAGTCGGTCTAAAATCAACTTTATTTACACTAACATAAAGTTGATATTAGTCTAAGTGGAAAACTCGTGTTTGTTTACATGTTTGGCAAATAAATTGCGCACGCAGAATACGTTGTTGCTGTCTCGCGTTTAACATTTGCAAAATACCGTAGAATTCCCACATATCTTGATACAAATGCACCGCCTATTACCCACGATTCACGACTTCTTTTCCAACCACCTGCATTCAAACTCAGAGTGTCGCAACTATCTAAAATACCTGTCTATTTTCAGTGTACCTGAACCATCCTAATGACGTAGGCAGCCGACCTACATTTTAACGTGTCGCGGCGCGTTCGTTCAGAGACCGGAAACGTACGTATCCTTGCGAAGGTGCGGATGTTTGGCGTCGCGCCAGCCGGTTCGGATCCGGTCCGTCAGATTATTGCGTTTTAAACGGAACGTTTTGTATTAGGTTCGCACTCGCTGGAGATTTTGACCTGTGATATTTTAGATTTTATTGAAAACGGTTGCTGGGTCTTGCATTTTCGCTGTTGAATTCAATTTGAGACAACACTACCTTATTCAGTCCTACAGGTAACTGATTATTCAAATTTTACTTCTAATAACGGCTCCGTCTTTCCCGGGTATTTCCGAAGTTTAGGTAATAACATCCAAAGACATTTTGAGGTACTTGTGTACATTAGGATAATCGGCTGTTTTAGATATTTGAACGCCGAAGGGCCTAATGAAGAAGCCAGGTTGACTTCTTCATTCATATTGAATCTTTAACAAGAGATCACTTCATCATTATTATTTCAGCCGAAAGCGCAGATTAATAGGTACAGATGGTTCATTCCGCAAAATCATTTAAATAAAAATTGACTCTTGCTACGACACAATAAATTGCAATTCAGATCGCACAGCGCTAATTGCCTACAGTAATAATTACCTAAAAGATGCCTCTCTTTCTATAGCGTAACTCTTATATCTACTCACTACGTTACGCTCCTGAATTGACCCGACAAGAAGAGCCCGCCGACCGAAATGCGGAGTGGGCCTTCTCTAATATTCTGTGCCGAAAGAAATCTACTGCTAGACATATGCCTCTCCTAAGCATCGCCACTCGAGCCGGCTCTGTGCTTCACTTACATTCTATCAAAAGCATAATGTCAACTGAACTTATAAATAAAATCTTATCTTCATTAACAGCAAATTATGTAAGAGTCTATTAACTGCTCCCACATTACCATGTTTATTTTTTTACATTCTTCCTTGACATAATCATCCTATTATTTGACATTACAGGGTGGCAGGAACATCGACGCGAAAACTGATACCATAGATTCAGTACATGATTCTGAAACCCCCTGCGTTGAAAATTTTCAAGATTCAAGATTCAAGTCGAATTTATTTTGGTCAAAAGGTATGGAGCAGCAGATATTTTTTTTTCAGAATCGTCTACTGAATCTATAGTAACACTTTTCGCGTCGATGTCCCTGCTATCCTGTATATACCTACAAGTTAATTTCAACTCTTTATTGGAGGCTTTTGTAGGCATGATAATTATTCACATTTGTTCCAGTTGTAATAGCAATCATTGTCATTTCGTTTAAAATAGGTTTTTATTTTTATTAATTAATTTATCTTTTGTATAGATTCTTTTCTATTTTGTGAATGTGAGAACGTTGTAGGCTTAGTGGACTGTAGATTTGTTGACTATTTTCTATATTTTTAAGTACCTGGTACTTCTTGAAAGACCTACACTGGCCTCCCATACCTATTAACACTGTTATTTGAAAATATTGTAAAAGCCAATTATCTTTAAAAGAGTAACCGTGGAGTTTCTTGTCGGCTCTTCTCCATAGGAAACGACCAATTGTAACCGTGCACCTAGCTTCTTACGTTTCATAAGTGCCCATGTAGGCTTATGTGAAATAAAATATTTTGAAGAATTAGAATTTATCAAAACAAAATCCAAAGATCCCACAAAGCAGGCTGTCTCCGCCCAGGTAACAAAAGGTAATTCACGTTCAACTAGCAATATTTCTAAACGGTCGACAAAATCGTCTCCCTGTTGTTAGCGCCTGCAACTACAAATTAATTGGCTATAACGGAAAAAATATTGTTATTGGTGACGCTTCTTTATAGAAAAAAGCAGTAACTACCTTTAGGCAAAAAGTATGACAAAAATCTAAATTGAGGGTGCAATGCGGGTTTTTGCTTAATATATTTTGTGTGGGGTTATATTGTGGGTTTAGTTGGCAGGACATAAAGGCTATATTGTCTGGGGCAGGTTGTAAAAGTCAGGAAATGGATCGCCCGTAATGGTCCTTTAGAGATGTGTCGCTAACTGCGCATTATTGAAATGGGCCCGAACAAAGCATTGAGAAGAAAAGTTGCCATTTGTAATACTGTTACACCTTTTATACATTATTGTAACCTGAGTTTGTTTATTTGAACTGGGATTTAAAATACCTCTATAATAGTGTATATTTTTTCTCTTAAAAAGGTGAAGAAAAACATCGTTAGGAAACTGGCATGTCCTAAAACCAAAAATTCGAAGACACGTGACATCTACCATCCCGCACTGGGCGCGTGTGGTGGATTATAGCCTGCCCACTCTCGAAGAGAGAAGGCGTCTGTCCCAGCAGTGGCAATATTGTAGGCTGATTACGATTGTTTCATCAGAAAAACTCTCTCTCTCTTTTCTGTTTTGTTTTGTTTCAGTCATTATCTTCCTGCCCTGGTGCCATGTTACTTGGGGTCGGCGCAACGTATTCTTTTTCCATTCTCCCCTGTCAACCGTCACGCTGTCATTCATTTCCTTCTCTTTCATATCATTCCTCACACAATCCATCCATTTTTTCTTAGGCCTTCCACTCCCTCTCCATACATCAACATTTATATTCATCACTATTTTAGTCACATGCGTTTCCTCTCTCCTCATCACATGCCCATACCAGGCCAAACGACTTTCCTTTCAACTTTTCTGTCACGGGCGCAACTTTTAAACAAAATTCAAAATTCTAAATTCAAAAGTCATTTATTCAAACTAGGCTGATAATCAGCACTTTTCGAGCGTCAAAATTACATAAGACAGTCCCCCAAAACGCCCACCCTTCACCACTTCCTAGTGCGTTAGCTGGGAAGAAGAAGTGGCGCAACAAACTCCCCAGCAGCACAGCTGTCTGTTCAGTTAGAAAGAAAAAAAAAAAAGACTCTATATAATAGTATTCAACATAATTTAACCTAATTTAAATTATTATCCATATGTTAGCTAGCACACGCCAATATACCAAACAAAATCATCGAGAACTATACTCGGGCAGAAATAAAAACTAAACGTAAACAAAACTTAACGTCTTAATAAAAGCCTCCAGGCATAAAGGGCGTGCCCGCTCACATAAAGCTGTAACTGGAAGTTATAAATGATAAACTAGGACCATCGAGGTAAAATAAAAAAAAATAGTTAATTACTAATAACAATAAATAATATGATCTATTGTCGAGGTCACTAGTTACATATTGCAATACAACTCATTAAAAAAAACATTGTAATGAGTAGATTAAGTCAACAATAAATTAAAATAAACAATTATATGAACTCATATAAACTTCCCCTTATATACTCATTTCTTACTTTATCCAGTTTCGTCACTCCACACATCCATCTCAACATTCTCATCTCTGCTGCATGCAATCTTTTTTCATCCATCTTCTTCACGGCCCAACATTCCGATCCATACCGTACGACAGGCCTTATCACGGACTTATAGATTTTCCCCTTTAATTTGAGGGGCATCCGTGAGTCACAAGTTGTTCCTGTGACCTGTCGCCATTTTATCCATCCTGACTTGATCCGGCGCGTTACATCTCGGTCTACTCCGCCATTCCCTTGGACAAGCGACCCGAGGTACCGAAAGTCGGAGCAGATCGGTAAGGGCATTCCAGCGAGAGATATGGACACGGGACTGGATGAACCGCCAAAATCGCAAAACAAGTATTCCGTTTTGGTCCGACTTAGTCTAAGGCCAACGATCTCCAGTCTTTCCCACCACACCTCCAATCTGCTCTGGACTTCTAAGCCACTCTCGGCAACCAGCACAATGTCATCGGCAAACCGCATCAAGTAGCAATAAAAAAAATTAAAATAAACTACTATTATGTATAGAATCTCTTTATTATTATAGTAGTGTTTTTTTTTTTACTTATTGTGATGAGTTAATAAAAAAGTTTTATTTGGTAGGTACAGGAACTGTTCTTCATATTACGCTATTTGTCAAAGCGATATTTCTTACCATTGGTCATTTGAGTTTTTGACTCAAATTACCAATGGTAAGAAATATCTTTTATTCAGAACACTATAATGTAATTAAAGTGGGCTAGGTTACCGGGTACTTACGTTGGCCTACAGGCGAAACCAGAAAAGGGTTTACAGCGAAGCAAATCTTAGAAGTATCTCGGAAATACTCCGAGATGAAACGAGATGAAATATTGTTACTATGAAAATTAATCAAAACCCCCAAACCTCTGTAATTTGTTAGCCAAACGAAGCAAATTTAATACAAATGATTTCAGGAAAGCATTGTATAAAATATTGGTGTAATTACCGTTCTAAACCGTTGGCAACAGACGGTATCGGAACTTTGGAATGACGCCAAGCACACACCTCTGTTACGTATTCATTTCCATTGATTTAATTTGATTATTTTCTATTGATTTTTAGAGAAGTCTTACTACAGTTATTTTAATTAAGCGTTATGTCATCAGTACGGCGTCATTAGCTACTAGCATTGGTAGTTAATTGAATTCGAGGATATTTTCTAAAGTCGTTATTAACTTTCAAACTTTCAGTACTTTTCATAAATTGTGGTAGAGTAAATCAAAAGTTAAGAAAAAAAGGTAAAAAAATATATATTAAGAACTCTAGTAGTTCTTAATTTTTCCATTTCTTTATTTGGTGTAGGTAACTACTCAATGAATTGTTAAAACCCTTAGTCTATGACAATAGGGATGGCGCCTGGGTAAAAAAAAATTTTTTTGCCCGTCATCGTCAGTACGATAATAAAAAATATTAGACACGTATTTTTGCTTTATCATATTAATAAGATTAAACGCATTAAAGCTGGGGAGTAGGGGCTCGCTACGTCACAATTCTTTATAAAATCTACCGAAGAGTGACGTCATGCCACTTTTTAACTCAATGAATTGCCGTAATCTTTTGATTACGTAAAAAAAGAAATAAATACTTGTCCAATATTTTTTTATAATCTATCTGAAGAACAAAACATTTTTTTGTCATAACCCCAATTGTATATTGGAACTTTAGAGGTCACAATAAATGATTAAGAATTGAGCTAAATAAAGGCCGCCTCATCTTGTGTCGTGAATTCCTATTTTAATCACAAGGAATTGATAAAGATAAATGCCAGACAGTACTTACCTATTTCATCTTAAGGAAACATAACTCTAAGTAAACTTAAAGATAAGTACACTTAAAGTAAACAGGTGCAGTATAAACATAGCATTATTGCACCAAGTTTTAATACTAACAAGTTCGTAGCTCAGAAGTATCATAATAATTCACTTCCTTTAGCTAACTCTTATAACTCGCTGGCTTTTACCGCTTTGCGTGTGAAGAAAGAAACCTATTACCCACTTTGGGCAATAAACTACATAATTTTTTAGAGGTAGTTTTTTCCGGATAAATTTTCTCGCCAAAAAATAATACTTTGGCTTAATTTTTATTCATTAATTTATATCAAAACTCAATAATTCATGAATGAATGAATGAATGAAATGCACCGATCCCAGCGTGGTTTAACCAGACTCGATAAATCGAATGAACCCCAAGATTTGCACTAGCCCATGAAGCCTCATGTTTCATAGGACTTCAAAGGCTATTGCAAATCGAGGAGTAGACCAGGAGGCGCGGGTAATGGTAAGGAAGAACGTGCCCTTAGGATAAGGAAGGATTTGAGAGCCATACCGGATATGCATCCTAGAGTAAGCCTTGGAATAGTGGAGAGACGGGTGTTAATTATCAAATCTCAATAATTCATACAAAATAAAAATCTGTATGCCTAGCCTTTTCCCAACTGTGTTGGTGTCGGCTACCAGTCTAACTGGATGCAGCTGAATACCAATATTTTAATGGAGCGACGCCTATCTGACCTACACAACCCAGTTACTGGGTGACACGATACCTCTTGGTAAGACTGGTTGGACAAACTTTTGGGCTTTTGACCACCCATAACGACTGTCAAAGATCTACGAATAACAGCCGGGACCAACACATTAACGCGCTTTCCGAGACACGGAGGGATAGAGAAACAAACTCAGAGGTCGCAGTCTCTTTTCAACTCCAGACATAATCTTGGTCAAATCATATGAGAACCATGTAGATTAGTGTCTGAAATGGTCTTTTGAGGAAAAAAACACACAGATATGAGTGGACCTGTCCAGTCAGTGCAAGTATTTGTCAGTAATCGTGGAGCTCAACTCAGAACTTAGGAGCTCAACTCGACGAACAATACCAAATAAAGGATATTTGGGTAGGCTGCATCAACTGCTAAACTGCCAGACCATCATTAAAATTAATAAGGAAACAAAAAAAAAATTGAAAGTGAAAAAAAATCATAAAAACAATATCCACATAGTCCTCACATTCACAGTAATTAAAATAATATAATACTTTACAAAGTAATCGTGTACAAACAACCCCTACTGAAACAAAACGCATCAGATAGGAACTTAAACTACATACATAATTTTAATTAATACACAGGTAATGAACAATGCCTGTTTATTACACCGACCAGACTAACTAGTTGCCTAGTATCATAAATATTGAACTAACATAACACAAATTCAATATTGAATTTATACACAATCTAGCCGACCGTCCACAAATAACGTAAATTTTAAACCAAACTATGGGCTAATAGGTTCAGTAATATTTGATCTAAATTAACTTGAATATCGTTCATTGCATATAATTAAACTTGGAGGAATAGATTAAGCTGGACGGTTTGAAATAGATTGCAGACGCGACACTCCTCTGAATTTTTGTAACGTGTTATGAGTATTGATGAATGTTAATAGAACTAGAATAGTAAATCCATCGTGATTCAGTAAATTAAATGTAAAAACTGGCCAAATGCATGTCGGACTACGCACAATGAAGGGTTCCGTATTTGAGATGAATTTATCCCAAGAACAATCTTAACATTGTAGTTGAAAAACATGATCATATTTTTCAAACTGCAAATTTAAGGTGGTTGATTATTACTCGTTAATTATATATACTACTGCTGTGATTTTTTTATAAATCCACGTACAACCATTTAGCTGGCAGGGGGGAAGACACTTGACTCTAACAAAAATTACCACTTTAAAGGTTAATATTTCGCGAATAGATTCTTGAATAGAAAAATGTTTTTCACACACCCACAATATTTTTGAACGAGCTCAATGACACACCATGGGATAGAGAAAAAAAAAACATCCTCAATTTACGTATATGAGAGGTACCCTAAGAAATAAAAACTTCTTAATTTTATTTTACCACTTTGTTGGCGTGATTAATATGTATACCCATGCCAACAGCTTTCTAATACTAACCGTCTCTGAGCTAAGCCGCGGACAGACAGACAGACAGACGGACATGGCGAAACTATAAGCGTTCCTTGTTAACTATGGAATCCTAAAAATGGTTTAGATAATGTAGGTACTCGTTAAAATTTATGTTAGAAATGAGTACTTATCTATAATATTACAAATTCGACTCTATAGATAGTCCAAAACATCGATCACTGATCTAAATAAATGAGGGTGCAAATTATTTTTGAACTGAATTGATCATAGTGTAGCAAATGGGTATATTGTTATGTAGATGGGAAAAGACCTCGTGCTGGTCACCTAACTGCTGAACAGACCAAGTAGTACACTCACTGGACTCTTCGTTACGAGAGAAGCCGAGAAACGAACGAAGTGGAAGAACATCATTCATAAAGCCACGAAGGCCTTTCGGGTACACGACCTTCAGTAATGAAGTACGCGACCAAGAAGAAGATTTCTTCTGACCTTCTGCACTTAGTCCGGAACAATACACATACGAGTACAAACAATTATGTTAATGCATCACAAAAGTAACACGTCTATGCCGAGCCAGTAAGTCTCTCTTAGTTTTGGCATGTCAAAGGGGACTATGTGCGAAGTACTCTTAAGATCTAGGGCAGGTGAATCTGCAAATCTCCTGTACTAATAACGGACTTTGGAATACGGCCAAGTAAGCCGATGTAGTTTAGATAAGTCGGACAAAAGAATACGGGATCTTTTACAAGAATGTTGTTTTGTATCTTTGTTGTGTTCTTTGGGAAATTATATAGGTTAGATTATGAAATAATGAGAAAGTAAGATTCATTAAAAAAAAATTAAAAATTTAGAATTAAATACTTTTCTCTTTCGTATATTATACAATTAATGAATTCTTTAATGAAAAATGTCTAGACTGAAATTTATTTAATGGTATTATGATAATGCATAATTATGAAAAGTGTTAGTTATTGTTTAATTTATTTATCTGTAATGTAGTGGTAATGAATATTATATTGCCTTGACTATTTTGTATACTTGTTATGACGGTTTATATTATTATAATTTTTTTCTTTCTTTGGACATCAATTAATTCAGTGACAAATGTTTTTACAAAAATTTATTTAATATGACGTTAATGATGCAATAATTATGACAAATACCAATTGATATTTATACTTACATTATTTTCTCTAATGGTTATTATGTTACTTGAATGATTTTATTTTGTTTTTCTTTTGACATGTAATTGTAAATTTTAAAGATTGTACACCCCATGGGTATGTTACAGTGATACTTTGTTATAATACTAATTTTAAGAGCTGAATTTCCACCTGTGACAAACAATAAATAAATCTTGAATCTTGAATCTTGAATCTCTTTCCATTCGCCATAATTCTGCTGGATGTCCGGTATCCTAAAAAAGTACATAGATATCCATTTGAAAAGTAGGCAACCGGATACTTAGAAGAAAAACCAGATATGGAACATTTTAAATGCTTCACATAATATTATGGCTTAAAAAAAAAATACTAATATTATAAAGAAAAAGATTTGATTTTTTGTATCTTTGTTAGTTTGTAATGAATAAACTCAAACCTACTAAGATAAGCTATATTTCAGTAATACAAATGGGATAACTATTAAACTAATGAGGTGAATGAGTCGCGCCCGATATGCTATCCGAAAGCGTACTGACTATTTTACTTAGATAATAAATTAAATATTCAAGGCATAGAGCGTGGTGTCGCAATTACGGTGACATGTTATTATTGTTCGGTAATTGACCGGAACATAGACCGATTTAAAAAAATATTTCGCCAGTAGAATGCTATATTATTTATCATTGAGTAACATAGGCTATAATTTATAAACATATCACGCGGGCGAAGCCGCTGGCGGAAACTGGTATCAAATAAAACGTCTCTAGTACTCGTATCGATCTCCTAGCTAACAACCAATGAGTTCAGTAGCTGCAACTTCATTCTACAGCTGAACTAAAAACAATAGTTACTCCACATTTTTCTACAATTCATCCTAGGCGCCTGCCAAGTTTAGTGAATAATGACCGAGGCAATATCTCTTTACGATCGTTCATTGTAGAAATTTATGCATAGGCTAGACACTTATGGGCCAGTAAAATGATAATATGGAATGATAAGTATCTCTGCCTAGGCTACAAGAAAATAGAAGGCTAAATAAATTATTGTTTCGGAACGTAATTGTCGCGAGAAAAAGGGTTCCGAGACGAAATGAGCATTAATACGTTGCTCACAAGGTTTTGTTGAATCAAGAACATTCTAGCCCAGATTTCCTAAAAACTAAAAGTAATCATCTGACTAGGGCCGGCTTCCAGGCTAACTGGATGTAGCTGAATACCTACCAGTATTTTACATGGAGTGACTACATGACCTCCATAACCCAGTTACTGGGTAAAACAATACCCCTTCGTATTTTATAGGTATGAGAAACAGGGTGTAAAGTTCACTCATCCTCTATTCAAAAGGGAGGATTCTCCGACCCGACGGGTGTTGTGTCTGGCGGGCAACTGCCCAATGGTTGAAGTCGGGAGCTTGTATACATGTCGATCGCGCGGTAAACTCTAATTGCTATCGCTAAGGATTTGTGTGACGTCAGGATGTTGACTGACGTCAGGTTGTTGATGCGTAGTTCGCATATGGCAATGTAGATGCCGCCACAGTATTATTGGATGTCCGGAAAACTAGAATACCTATATAAAAAAGACAATGCTCAATAGATCGTTTTGGAAAAAAAATCCATTAGGTAACATTATTGTATCAATTTTGATCCCCTCATTTCAAAGCCCTCGCCTATCTCCGCCACTTCCAAACTTAATCTAGGCCAGTATTTCGAAATACATATATTGCGTGGCTCATTAAAACTTTAATTAAGTTTCGCGCGGGATTCGAACGTATAATCCTCGGCGTGAACGGCTCAAGATATAACTGAGGGTGCCAAATATGGCACTCCATTAACCGCGTGTAACCCGTAGTAGCCATTAAAAGTTACATTAATAGTCTATTTGTATGGGATTTTTCCGAGTTCTCTTAATGTTTGGCGTTTAATGAGTTTTTCGGTACCTACATAGTGCTGGGATATGGGTGCTAAATGATAAAAATGTTTGTTTAGGTCGCGGATTTTTTCGGGTGAGATAGGGTTTTGGACTGTGTGAGCTCAGGTATACAATTTTGGCGAGACGTGTGCTGTCGGAAATTGGATGACAGTTTTCTAAAAATCTGAAAAAGAATGCGTTGTATTTATATCACGTTTTTTTTTGCGAGCTTACCTAATCCTTGAATTTACATGTGAGTTTTAAATCAGAACGGTAGAAAGTTCAGCATAACGTATGAAGCTGATCTTTGACCTTTGGAGAAGCGATTTAGCTAGAAACATATTTTTAAGTTAATGTACAAAATGTTATGTGACCGTACAATAATATTTACATGATATCAGTGTAGAGGCAATAACTTCCATAAAAACAGCATCAAGAAGTCAATTACTAATCAAAAAAGTAAAAAAAAGTCGTCAAACTTCAGGAAAGGCTTACGCCCATAAAAATAAAGTTAGGTACATAAACAGTAATACAATTCTGATATAACTAGTAAGCAGAAATATAAGTATCTACTAAATTTTTATGAAGCATAAAGGGAGTCGACGACAACGGAATAGAATAACAGTAGTATAGGTATAATAAAAAAAAATCTTATATAATTTTTAAGGTTCCGTACCCAAAGGGTGCCAACGGGACCCTTCTCTGTTCGTCCGTTCGTCTGTCACAGGGATGTATCTTTCGAGCTGTTATTACAGTAGCCACTTGAAATTTTCACAGAATGTGAACTACTTTGGCTGCTTTAAAACCAAATGATAAAACAGTTAAACATTAAATTTTGGTTTCAATTTTTATTTTAACCATACAAGAAACACATGACTTTTTCGGCGGTTTTAGAAAATATTGTACAGTACGATACAACTTAGATGTAGCATTAATTTGTAAATTTTCATTCGTTCGTTTCAATTTAACGAATTTATTTGGTTACTAACTTTACAATTTATTGCGTTTTCATAAAGATCATTTTCACCTAAATCAGTAATAAAGATTAGTGATTTTGAAGACGCACTCAGTTCGGATGGTGATCGGTTTTACGAATTTTGCCGATGCTACATCTAAGTTGTGTCGTACTGTACGGTGGTATGGAACCCTTCGCGTGCGAGTTCAACTCGCACTTGGCTACTTTTATATTTCTTGTTTTGACAACAAATGTTTTGCGGAGACATAGTTTTGGTAGGTATGTATGTAAATGTATTATGATGTCGTAAGTAAAGTTGTAACGTAACATTATGTCAGGAAATTATTGTGAATGTCAGTATCGTAGCACTTTGAATAAGTTATAGGTAGGAGAGGATGGAAAGATGCGTATTATTTTCTTTGTTTAAGCATTTTTTGGTTTATTATTTGGTATTCCTGCCAGATTGCTTTATTTTGTGGGTTGAGGCTATATTTAAGTTTATCTATTACTGATTTTTTTCTGATGAATAGAACCAGAAACCAGAATTTAAATTTGAAGATTTAGCAGAAATCAGTTTCTGCTTAATATTCTGTTCACAAGACAAGTTGAGGCTATTTACAAGAAGTCGGTTAAAAATAACCTTAACAGTACCTGGCAGGCTAGCAGTGTTGAATTCTTTTTACGCAGACGTAACATCGTCCTTCGTTAGGCACAGTCAGAAGCTCATTTTTAAAATGCTAAAGTGTATGCCTGTTCCCTTTTAGAATTTTAGTTTGAAATCCACAAAGTGGTCCTTTGTAGCTCCATCACTCATATTTCGGAGCTAAGGACCAAGATTTTTACTTCATTTATTTTATGAAATAAAATAAGAAAATTGCCTTTTCAGATGAAAATTCACAACCATCTTAGAAAGCAAGACAATAGTAGGCATTCGCACCGTATTATTTTAGGGTCCCGTAATAAATAAGGCCAGCGGCAATTTGCCTCAACCGTCTGTTTGTTTGTCCGGCCCCTAATTCAAAGTAACACAGTTTGCACAACAGTGGCGCGTGTATTTGTGTTTGCAATTTACTGTACAACGTAGGTAGATAATATGATCCAGCTATTCAGGTGTAAACTCCTAGGAAATTGTGAAGGGTCCTCGTTATTAAAATCATGTTGGCGACCCCTGGGTTTATGATGAAGAGGGAAATCAGGGTGCGATAATTACTTTACATGACGTTTTTTTGACAGGTTGTACCAAAAGACTGTGTTGCCATAATTACAAGCTTTGTGCAAGTAGATTAAAATTGTAAATTTACGGTCTCGTATTCATATATAACCGTATTAATGTTTGATATTAAGCAAGCCATAATTTAACTCAAATATCTTACGTAGGCACAAAATTCAGTAAGAAAACATTGAACCCATGTTTTCCTTTTTCCCTTAAAGGGTACGCTTCCCGAAAGTGTGTAGTCATTTTAGGGTCTCCACTCGAAGGATAAGAGTAAACAAAAGTAGCTTATTTGCGTGTCGCTACCGATTTTTCTTCTCTTCCAATAATTTGTGTATTTTGCCCCAAGCGTTCTTCCGCTGACCCAACCCCCGCCATTTCATCTCCATCAATCAGCTTCGTTAAAAACCTATTGTTGCACGAACAAAATGAAGCATTCCTCGCGGTGGCGAGTTAAAAGCAACATTATATTGTAACATTTTATGCAAATGAATGTTCGCTCAGCTTTCAGCCTTTCTAGGCACTTTGCAGGGAAATGTACAATAAAATGGGGCTGCCACAGCTTTGCAAGGATTATACAAGGGCGGCCTAGAACGGCGTGTTTTTATCCGTCGCGGCGCGGCTTTTATGCTTTCTGTCCGAGTCGTTAGCGGTTTAATGGATCCAAGGGTATTGTAATGGCTTATTAATAAGCTGAATTGACTTCCGTGTCTTGACATCCAGGAGAAAGGAGCTGTTAAGTGCTGGTATAGTCGGCTGAATGAACTGAAAGCTATTCACCATTTTGCTGCTTATGCCCAGTTTATGAGCACCGTAAACGCATACCACGATATTAGTTTGAAGCCAGATATTGCTCAAAGCCAACTGCAAACCGTCAGCGGACATAATCTGGGATTAACTAATGGAGAATAGCCTAGCACAGATCAGTAACTATAATTTCATCAGCTTAGTCGATGTGTAGGCAATTTGCAGGTGATCAGGCTATGTTGACAGCTGAAAGTAGGTGTAATGGGCTTTATGCATAATTTAGTCTTGCAAAATATACCTAATAGACGTAAATATAACTCTGGCTTTTGGATTATAGTCGCATCTCACATTCCCATCATGTACGAATATATTGTCATGCAATCTTAATAAAGAATGCTTGATATGTTATTCGAAACCTTCCGCGAATACCAAACAGTGTGCCACATACTATAGCAGCGAATGTTTCCAGCCATTTGGAGGGATGCGCCCTTAATACACAGCCGGAACACATCAACGCTATACCACAAGACTCCACGCTTGCAAAGCGGAAGCACCCAAGGTTCCGGGTCTCGTCGCCTTACGAACTACTCCCAGCTTCTACGATACAAATAAACGCGAACTTTCCTCAAAACCAGATTCTCTTTGTCCTAAAAACACACTTACAAACTCTAATACCCGTAGAACTCGAAAGTCCTCCTTATTATGATATCAAAATACACTAGCGAACTGAAATAAAAACATCCTACAGTCGGAAAGTTTAACTCCTCAAACTCGACGAAAAGAACAAAAGATATCCAGTAATTGACACCCGTCATAAAATAAAAAGGCGTAGGACGGGAAACTTTGGTTCCGAATCACGCAAAGTCCGAGTCGAATCGCTTGAAGTGGAGGGAACTTTTGACTCGGAGTGACAAACTGGCCGCAAAGTTGGAGTGTTCCGAACACCCGTTAGGTAGACGGCCATTGTGACTGTGTTGTGGAATTTGTACTGAGTATGGAATACCAAACAAGTTTTAGGTTTATATACGTCATAAATGTCGCGGTTGTACGTAATTTTAGGTTTGACCAAATATACGAGCATAGCAACGAAGTTGCAGTGTAGACCGAGTGAATTTATTAATCTAATTCTGCTTCCAATAAGATTAATATTTAAAAAAACAGGAGACCAATTTATTACTGTACTCTATGCAGAATTTTATCGATCTATTCTGATTTTATTTTAGCTTTTGATGGCTCACAGCGACATTACTTCCTAAAGTCCCAAAACATTCAATTTTTACACCCTGCAGTGGCGCGTAATTTAATTTTATACGAAGCGTTTCCACTGAACCGAATTACAGTCAAGCCTACAAATAATGTAGTTTTCAGCATTGACACGACATACCAGTTTAGTTGGTTATTGCCGGAGGTCCTAAATGCACAGGAATTTGAAACAATTGAATTGATTTCGACAGCCAATCAACGAACCGAGGTTGATTTGCCAAAACATGCAGTTAACTAAATATAAACGAGATATTCTACGTAAAACGTGATTATTGAATTGGATATTGGATAAAAGTTTACTTTATAGTTAATACTTTTTTTATATCTAAAACTAAATATTCGGTGTTACGATATTAATTATTGTATGTAACAATCAATATTTTAGTTCACTAGTTAGCCATATTTCATATTTCCATACAGTAATATTGCCAAATTAATCAAAACAGGTAAATATTTGACGGCTGTTTGCGACGTTACCAACTTTTAGGACAACGCTCAACGCTCCTAAGGCTCTTCAAAAAATAGAACCATATAATTCTATCAAACAGCTATACGTCACTATTTAGACCAAAAGACTTTACAATTTTCGAACTTAACTCTTAACTGCGACTCAGTATCTAATTTCATTGAAATGTAGGTCACAGTACCTACTCCATAAGTGTTGTCGAATCACGCGGTCACCTAGGACCGACTTTGATAGATACCCATTAAATAACAAAATTGTTTCCTCCAATTGATTCGTAAGACCTGCAGGATGATGACCATTATGCTATTTATGAGATATATTTTTCACTTTTGTTTTACATGTGAAGACGGTGCGATGGTCGCGTAGGCTAGACTTTGATTTCTATCATTCCAATAAGAGGTAGTTATAATCCGTCAATATATGAAGCAGCAGTGACACCAGAGATTCGAAGCCATAAGGACCAAAAAAAAATTATCAAACTAACAAAATATACGTAAGCAAAATCACGACCATCTGTTCTAACCAAATAGGCCTTTTATACCCAAACGCCAAAACACCAAAACTTGGATATCAGATACGCATGTGTCCCAAACTATTTGATTCGATTAGACCAAACATAGGAACACATTGAGGGCGTAAAATCCGCAAAATGGCATCGAACCTCAAAGTTTGAATCCTCCGCATTCCATTTGATCAGATTTCACTCCCTTTCGTGGCCTTTGCATACATCCGCAGGATTTACTAAGGCCGTGACCCAACATACGACATCGGAGTTTGTGGTCGCTTTGTCAGTTCAAAAAAACTGTTTGGTCGCGAATTGAGGTCGTGAACTGCTCTAACTTGTGAATATGCTTCACGTTACGTAATTTATCTTGTCATCTGGAATGGAGGATATTTGGCATCGTTCAATATGGAGTTTTCAATTTGTGTAATGACTGCACTTCGTTATGCATTGTGCTGGATTTTATTGAAGTTGTTCATGGCTTTGTTGCATAGAACATTGACCTGACTACGGTGGTTAAGAGTTTTTGGCTAAAATGTACAAGCACATTGCAGCATTGTCTGAAGTAATTTGCAGAGCCCCTAACAATATCGCATAGATACTTGTAACTATTTCTACATCTAGATAATTTAATTTTATGTACATACCCGGAAACTTAGTATGCAGTAGTTGCTTTTACATACATACAACTTTACAATATACATTTCGGCAAAGTAACAGTAAATTCTATTAATCCACTACTTTTTTGCCTAGGAACTTATCTGCTTGCAAATTCAGTTTACGAGAAACAAAATGGACCAAACGTAAGTCGTGATTTTAATCTGTCGAGACATCGCCAGCACAGCAAATATTCAAAAACGAAAACCAACATAGCATTTTTATCGTCTGATTTTTAAATAAATTCAACAAAATTTTAGTTGGAGCGTGACTTGGCATGCAAAATGTCTGTTGTATAGCTATATTATTTAACCGCTGAACAGTCAAGTTTTTTACAGTCTTAAGAGCAATAGAAAATAATCGTTTCGGCATATTTTTACATAAATTTATTGGTTGAAATGGAAAACGATAAAAGGCTTTTAACGAACACGATTTGGCTCCGCCAACTTTATTAGCGACCTCACCAAAACTCTTAACGAATGTCAGCATTCAACAGTGTTGTTCACTTTAAAAAGTACACTTAAAAAGCGTTTATACTCATGCAACTTCCCTTTCTAGAAAGGCTATTTCAAATAAAACTTGTAAAATATTCCAACAACTCTTTTAAAGTCATCACGGAACCATTAACTTATTTTATTGTAACTCTACTGTTAAAGTACCTTAATACTGGCCCCGAGACTGACAACTGTAGACTGTAAATGACCCTGAAGAAAAAAATTATTGTTCAATTGTTTGCTGGTACTCTAACGTTGCACTATCTGGTATCAGTTTGGAAGCAGCGCTGTATATCGTCCTTATCGAAGGAGCACAATATTAGTAATTTATAGAGGCCATTGTGTTACGGGGTGCGAAATGGTTTGGATATTCCTGGGAGGTTCGGCGCAACTTAACACGTATGTACTGTTGAGGCTTAAAGTTTGTTATGCGGAAGTATCTTGGCCGACCAGTGGCAAATTATGTGGACAAATAGCAAGAGAGCCTTCGGCGCTGTTACAATCCGAAATACTACGAACCTGGCCCGTTTCCAATGGTTTTTTGGTATCGTCGTCGTTTTGAGATAAATCTGAGTCATTTTTTTGAGCTTTGACATACGTAAGTTCTGTGATAATTGATTTGCTCCAAAAAGTTACAGCTGAATTTACTGAAATACCGAAAGCCCTTAAAATCTATTACGTTTACGAAAGTATTACTATGAACGTTGAATTCCAGGCTCTCAATTATTCTGGTAATAAAGAGCTTCTCTAAATCAAGTGCTTTCGTGATGCATAACGTGGTCCCATATTCTCTTGCATTTTCTCAGTTAATATATCTTTTAAACGACTTTCTTTGCTGCCCGCTGCGGCGGGGTATAAATCGCATACCACTTTTTACATCGTTCTTTCATCCGTCCGCTAGATTTAAAAGACTCTATTAACAGAAAGTGTCTTATAAAAATATTACAACATTTTTTTATAAGACACGTAATTTTTAAGACAAAACGCGTGTACTTTTTGCCTTTGTTTGGAGGCAAACAGGGGTAATGTTTAACAATTTATATTCCGTAATATGGTGTGCTACGTATAATATTTTGGCGGTATTAGTGATCATGATAGCTGTGAAATATTAGTGTTGTTCTATAGCGGATTAGCATTTTATCATAGATATTGAAGGCAAGTAGGATGGTTTGGTGAATTATAGCACTATTCAAATCAGATAATACATCCTAGGATTACACACCGAATTCCAATTTCTGGTCCTACGTTCCGAATGGAATTCGTTCACACAATATTTTAGGTTATAAAATGAAGTACCACTTTATGTTAAACCAAATTCTAATCACCCCAAAGGCAATGGAGAGGGCTATGCATGGAGTTTCCCTACGTGATCGAATTAGAAATGAAGAGATTCGTAGGAGATCCAAGGTAAACGACATAGCCCGAAGAATTGCCAAACTTATGTGGCAATGGGCAGGGCACATTGCTCGTAGAACAGATGGGGCTGAAAGGCTCTGGAGTAACGACCACGTACCGGAAGATGAAGCGTTGGAAGGCCTCCCACAAGATGAACCGATGACCTTGTGAAGGCCACAGGAATCCGCTGGATGCGGGAAACACAGAATCGGTCGAAGTGGTGGTGCTTGGGGGACGCCTATGTTCAGCAGTGGACGTCTTTTGGTCGATGAATGAAATTTTAATAATTTAAACATAACATAATATAACGTCACACCTGTTTTTAAGGCGAAAACTTTAAAGGTGCAGGCGAATAATTTAATAACCAAAATAATAATCTATTTGGATTATTATTTTGGTATTTTAATTAATTAATTAGGCATAAGTTGTTATCTATGTACATTTCATTTTAATCCTAACTATAATATTTTAAATGCGAAAATGAGTTTGTTTGTTTATTTGTTTGATACACTTTCACGCTAAAACGGCTAAACAGACTTGTATGAAATTTGGCCCATGTGTAGACCTTGGTCTACATATGGGCCAAATTTCATCCAAGTCCTCCAAATCCACCTGGATACACACCTGGACACTTTTAGCGTGGCGATTTCTGAAAGTTTACAAGCCACTTCGTTCCAAAAAACCCGATTATTCTTTATCTGAAACTAAAGACAAAGAAGAAGGGAAAGACATTCTTAATGCAATCTATTACCATGAGTTTCAGCAGTATGCACTTATAATGTCGACGGTTCATTATTTTTAGAGGAAACCGAGCTCAAAAGTATTTTGTTAACCTACGTTCACTTGATCCGATATAATTTTTAGATAACCCAGTAATGACTACCTTTAGTGAAGCCCATTTATTCACATGACTTGCGAAATGTGCCAACGTGCCCATTACAATATTCATGCCATTGATTATTCCAGATTTTACACTTTTGGTCGCGTTTTTCGGTATATTTTATCATCATGTCATCGTGGGTATAAAAAATCGGGCTTCATAGCAGTTTCATAGAATAAAGCATTTCGTTATTTTGGTTTTGTTATTATGAATAATTACTAAACATCTTAGATAGGTTGGTACCTATCTACTTTCAGTATACTCTAACATGTAGTTATTTGACATTTTGACGTTCCTCTTTTGTATACCTACGGTTTGCCTAATGATTAGTGCGTTACAATGAGCGATCAAGAGGGAAATTGCCTCATACACCATAATTATACAACTTAGTATATATTGGTGTACTTACCTATGTTTATTTAACTAACCTGCCAAAAGCAAAAAAAGTCACCCGTTTTGTTTTTAAACGTAGGGATCTACTATAATTTTCTTCAGCAGCGTAGGTGCGTTTACAAACACAAAATATGTCATATACACAAACTCCCAGATATCCGAAATAACATTAAGGGCGATATAAAATGTTTGTTCCTTTTTCAATACCCACGGTTGGTTTAGCAATGACCTATCCGGGAACTAGGATACATGACTTACGTTGGTCTAGTAGTGTACAAGCGCGACTGCTGAGCTGAGGGTCCTTTGTTAGATCCCCGAGTTGGATAAAGGTTTATTGGGTTCTCCATTCAGAAATTCTCAGTAGCAGTCCCAAGTTTGGATCTGTGCCCGTTTGATGGCTCTGCTGCAGCATAACTGGCTAAATTTGTTCTAAAGTATATATCAGAAAAGTTTGATCATATTTAAGGGTCTTCAGACCATCATACTGAACAACTTTCTCCATGGGGCCAACATCCCATCGTCATGATACCACGGAGAAAGTTGTTCAGTATGATTGTCTGTACATACATGCATGTACATACATTGTCTGCCTTTAAATATGACCACAAGTTTCTGATTAAAAAGTTCTGCCATTATTTAAATTGCGGGTAATTGCGGTAAGTAATTTCATTCTGCACATTTCACTTTTCACAACACCACAATAAAATCAATCAATCAATAAAAAATAAAAAAATCGCATATTTATTATCTTATCTGCTCAACGTTCGTATGTCACTGCAGCGATCCAGCCGAATATCAGCGTCAGGTATATTTGCCTGACACATGCTAAGTTGGACTCCCATTTGGTGCAACCTTGAGACGCACACCGCACTTCATATGTTTCACTATTTTGAAGTGTCTAAGCCACATCACAATGTCTTTATTTTCTTCTTTATTTGATTGTTTTGTATATTGGCACCATACACAGCTATATTCGTGTATTTAGTTTTTATTTAATCGTGTTTTTGTATTTTATGCTGTCTTTTGTGTGCACCAAATAAACGATTCAAACTCAAACTCAAAACATTTATTTCAACTAAACTATTTACAGGCACTTTTGAATTGTCAAATAGTCGGTCAGTTAGTCAGAAAGTTGAAGCTAGTTGCCCAGTTCCAAAACGTAGATCTTCATGGAGAAGAACGGGCAAGAAACTCCAAGGACACTCTTTTAAATATAGAAAATTACATAATCCTGGGTTTTTTTTATCTATCTATCTATCTATATATACTGTATACACTTCTGTTTACCCCTCCCAGGAATACAGGTCCTGTAGTTTAAACTTCTAAACTACACTCGAGAGCAATGAATCCGGGTCACTTAAAGAATGTTAAAAATCTCGGAAACTAAAAATGATAGGTTAATGCAATAAATTGTATTTAATAGACAATGTAATACTCCTTAAATGAAAGTAAAAAAAATATGAGTCACCATACATTTTATTAACACAAAATTACATAAAGAAAAAAACTGCTGATCTCTCCTTAAAACAAAAATAGGAAACATGAAATTTTTGAACTTTATTACGATTTTCTTGAATTTTAATACTTCGTATTGCCTCCTCGTGCTTCCATTACTGCGTTTACGCGGTTTGGCATGCTGTACACCAAGTTCCTTATACGATTTTGGGGAATATTCTCCCATTCCTCTGTGAGAGCAATTTTGAGCTCACGAAGCGTGATTGGGGGAGGGTTTCGTTGTTTTACGCATCTGCCTAGCTCGTCCCAAGCATGCTCGATCGGGTTGATATCCGGGCTGCGCGCTGGCCACTCCATACGAGTAATGTTCATCTCTTGAAGGTAGTCATTCACAATCCTACCTGTATGAGGTCGGGCATTGTCATGCATAAATATAGCATCCTCACCTAAATTGACCATAAATGGACCAACGTGATCATTGAGGATTTCTTCCACATATCTTACGCTAGTTAAAGAGCCGTTTTCTATCATCACCAGCTCTGTGCGACTTTCAGAAGAAATTCCGGCCCACACAAGTACAGACCCACCACCGTAGGCTACTTTTTCTTCGATGCATGCTTGCTTGAATCTTTCCCCTGGTCTTCGATACACTCTGTGTCTTCCATCGTGCTTGTAGAGCATAAATTTTGATTCGTCGGAAAACATAACTTTTGACCAATCTTCAATACTCCAATTTACGTGGCTCTGGGCATATCTTAGTCTTGAAATACGATGCCCACGCTCCAGTTTAGGGCCGTTTGCAGGTCTAAGGGGTTTTAAGTTAGATTCATCAAGCCGACGTCTTACTGTCCATGCACTTGGGTTACTTCCTCCGAGGCGTCGAAACTGATTTGTGAGTTCAGTTCCTGTGAGAAAGCGATTTCGAAGCATGGTGTTCACCAAGTATCGGTCTTTTCGTACTGTGGTACACCTGGTTCTGCCCGTTTCTGGTCTGCGTAGGTTAGAACCAGTTTCTTCGTAACGTCGGAGAACTCTTTGTACTGTTGACAGCGACACACCGACAGTCCTGGCTGTATCGCGCTGACTCCGGCCGGTTTCCAGCATTGTAAGTATTCTGGTGCATTCTTCAGGCGTAAGCGACATAATTTCAGCTTGAATAATGAATATAGAGCACTATCAACATGGTTTATGTACCCACATAAATGACAGATTACAAACAAAAGCAAAACCAAATGCTGTAATTTCGTAGTTCCATCTTCGAAAGTGGCCCTTTTTCAAATTTGATTTTTTTATGATATAACTTTACAATAACTAAGAAGTTTTAATACCTTCATTTAAGGAGTATTACATTGTCTATTAAATACAATTTATTGCATTAACCTAGCATTTTTAGTTTCCGAGATTTTTAGGATTCTTTAAGTGACCCGGATTCATTGCTCTCGAGTGTAATATATAAAGAGAAATAAAGGATTTTTTGTTTGTTGGTTTCTTACGCTTTCACGCTAAAACGGCTGAAAGAATTTAGATGAAATTTTGCACATAGGTAGACCATGACCTGGGTTAGGACATACTCTTCATTCTGATATTCTCACGGGGTCGAGACTTATGCGGGTGAAACCGCGGGGCGGGGCTAGGTATCTATATGTTACAAAACAAGGCATATTGTCAGGACAAGTTCACCAATCTCAAAATCAACACACCACCCATTTTTCAAAATTCAAAAGTTATTTAATTTAAACTAGGCTGAGAATCAGCACTTTTCGAACGTCAAAATTACATAAGACAGTCCCCCAAAAACGCCCACCTCTCTCCTATTTATTGATATCCCCAAACTGGATGTTAATCAAAGCTTATTTCAGATTAACTTCAGGTTAATTATGTCTGATTTAATTACCATTAACTACATGTTAGCCGGGAACAAAGCATTATCGGTTACGGTAATGTTACATTTATTTTGCCCTCGTGTTAAGATGTTTAATCTGAGAGAAATAATCTGTTTGTTTTCCTATATTATGGTCAGCATATTTTTACTTATTTACGTAGATAGAAGCGTAACGTTATGGCATTAATATTCGAAATTGCTTATTTTAAATGTTCAGTAAACAATATGAAACTAGCTCAAAGTTACAACTAGTCTAAACCTAGTTTTAGGCCCACGGGAGCACCCTTTAGAAATTCTAAATTAATTTAGGCTACCTTAAGATAAGGAGCTGATGGATGCTACTGAAGGTGCTTCGTAGCCAAATTTTCTTTATCTGGGGGCCCGCCAAGTGTTCGATGTTAAACTTCGGAAAGTAACCCTTTTTTTTACGGATCTAAAATCGTCATTATAAAATATCGCCATGGGCATGACAAATCACCGAAAATAACTTAAAAAGGGGGCTTAAGTTTTTTTTTTTTAAATTTTTTTTTTTTTTTTTCAATATCCCGCTATGATTTTATGGACTTACACTTGTGTTTTTAAAAATTAATATTGATTATAAAAAAAAAAACGTAAACGAGGCAAAAAGAGTGTGTACGGATCGTAGCAGGTGGCGTTCTGTAGGTTCTACCTTGCCCCATGAGAAGAAGTCGTGAGTTTGTGTATGTATATAGTAGACTTTGGCCCGTTCACAAATAAAAGTGCACTGTTGGATTTTCTACACTAGGCTCAGCGCTGAGAATTGAAAATCCAACAGTGCACTTTTATTCAGGGATTCATTTAGGTGTCACTTAGTGTTGGTGAGAACGGGCATTAGTAAATCAGTCAGAAAATAGGCTTCTCCAAAATTGCATCACTACACCCTGTTCTTGCTCACTACAGCTTCCGTATTCAAGCCACGTTTTTAAAAACCTCCACTTTTATTTTCGTATAAAAAAACATTTACTACATAGCCTCATCCCACAAAACAATTCACGTGACCACAATTTACTTGGACATTAGGAACAGTCTATTAAGGTCAGGACATTATCCCTGTAAATCACAGGACGGTCCAGAACTAATAACATTAAACTCTGCTGCCTCATAAAAAAGATGGCCGTGTTATTACTGGCCTGTGGGTGTACTTGTTCGGGTTGAGATTTGGTATAATAGATATTACTCACAAAGATATACGTTTATCTTGGTCGCGTGGTTTCTGCAAAGAAGAGACTGGCGTCTTTCTTCCTGAGGTGAAAAAGATGTCTAAGTAACTTTAAGGCATTCCTTGGTTGCGTGGTTTCTTGCAAAGAAGAGGCTTGTATCGCTGAAGACAACTAGGGTATCAAGTTAAAATAGAATTAATAGGAGAATCACTAATCGCTTTGACAAGCATAGTGAATCAGGCATGGTCTACCCGTAGAGGTGGCATTTAGTTCAACAATGGATATATAATATTACGACCTGATAGCATCAGAGAATGAAAAAATGTAATCAAAAAGACCTCGCAACGTAGTACGTATAGCAAGACCATTTGCTGCAAATGCCAATATTCCAGAATCCAGCAGCCTAAAAAATAGGTATTTTCATTGCTATTAAGCCATTCACCTAACCCTATCGCCAGTTGCAAACATTTCAAAGATACTATCCTCCTATTTCTATAAATAAGATCCCAAAATTGGGCAGGATCGGTCGACTGGCTGTTAATGAACCCCCGAATGAGCACAAACAAAAATCTAAAAATATCTCCATTGGCCAGAGTAATCCAAGTATATTTAATAATTATATGGAATACTTAATGAAACATGGTTTTATTAAAAATATCAGTGGTGTACGGCTACCCTTTTTAATATGATATTCTTTGTAAAAAAATATTATTTCGTTTTAATGTATTATTTTTCTGATGTAAATTGAACTGAACAGTTCGGTCCTAAGTTGACGTAAATTGAATGTGAAGAAATCTAAAATCTAAGAGCGGACATACACGGGCAGCTGCTGCACTTACATAGTGAACTACAGTCCTCTAATTTACATACATACATGGAACCCATGGGGGCATGGCAGTTGCGACTGCTCTGGGCGGTCAACAGCACGGTGAAATTTCTTCGTGCGGTCAAGCAGTTTCTAGGCATACACCGACTTCTCGAGCTGCCGACTGCTCTCGCATAGTTATCCCCCCCGCCCGCGCTATTCATCCCACCTCCGCGTCGCGCGGATCGAATCCCTCGTCGTCGATAAAACTGCGACTGATCTAGCAGTTGAAACCGACTGCTGCAGCAGTTATCAATGGCAACTTCAAACTGTTGCAGTTGTAAATTGATCACTGGCTAACTGCTCGAGCAGCCCGTGTATGGCCGGCACTAAGACTAAATACTGAAATCGACAAACAAGCTTACCTTTGACAGCTTTCTAGATTAAGACCATTCTTAAGCTTTAAAGAAAATATGAAATAATAAAGACATCTAACTAATCTTCATAAAAGCCATTTAATAGCGTGTTAATGTTTAGCACTTACAACCATACTACGTTAGACAAGAAATATTGCCTATTTTTGGGAGCGAATTGCCGTTGGTCACAGATGGGTTTTATAACATGGCCGGTCCAATGTTTCCCGTGTACGTTGGAAGTAAGGTCCTTATTGCAATTGTAGGCTATTTATATCTCTGAATTATTGTTATTGTTATCACCTTGGTATTGTTTTAAAGGGGCATTGACCGTGAGAAGTTTCGGGCACAGTCATGAGGGTGCGACAGAAAGTTATGAGAAAACTTTTGCATACGAGTTCTTGTTACAGTAGGATTTGAACAAGCATTTGTTTTATGAGGATTTTTATTTTGTTGATGATTAAGTTGAGAGTTTGTTGGATGGTCTAGCTTATTTATAGAGGAAATTGATAAGTGGACTTGCTACTGCTTGTTCCGATGCATCAAAAGACGGTTTTCTGCTCAGGAGAATTGTTGAATTTTCTGGTCAATACTACTACTGAAAAATAGAACAATGAACGGATCTGACCATCGCTCTAATATAAATCATAATTAGTATAAATTTGTTTACAAGCATCACGGAATATAATTATATTCTTCTGATAAACCGCCATTAAATATGATCGTTTCAGTACGTTTGGTAATTGGATGATACTAATAATTAAAAAAAAAAGCTATTATTTTATTGTAATGTTAAAATAGTTCTCGATTTTTAAGTTATTTTTTTTTAATCTACGTAATTCTACTTTTGGGGTGATTTTATGTGAGTAGGTATTTATTTCCAATAATCCAAATTTAATTGTTCTAATTAAATTTTTTAGCCTTAATTTTAAGTAATATAATTTGTCACCTTTTTCTGCCTATACTTGCTTAATTGTAACCTAAATGGAACAAGTCACTGGCTCCTGAAATACAGGTACTCTAACCAAGCTCAAGTCTCAAATTTTTCTGTAACCTTTTTATGGCAATAAAGAATTTATTTATTATTATTTATTTACTGTAGTCAGTTTTCCTGAAATATTCCTAACGGACTTTCTACCATATCAAGTATTTTGGTTGACTGACTATTTAATAAGAATCTATCGGATTTGTTATTGACAGGACACACCATATGTGACGTTATTGAGGGCACTCCAATATGAGGGTGTTCGCTAGCCAAGCGTGACGCGGCGAACAAAATATTGCGTGGAAATAACTGAGGGCGGGGGGTACTATTTACAAATGGTAAACAATTGTATTTGTTTTATAAGTTCGTTATAAAAACTCTGTATCGAAATGTTTGAGACGCTCCGCCTATAATGCCAGGGTCAATGTTGAAGAAAGACGTTAAAGAATATGTTTATATATTAAAATGCGATGTCAAAGTTTTCAAAACTAAAGCCCAACTACGACAAAAACGCCAACTAACAATATATAAACAAGACATCATGGACAAATAATAATCTGGAGTCACAAATCGTGTTAGGTTAGGTTATAAGTCGAACAGATTACATGACTCCGGATTTTTTATTTTTTTTAGTTCTTGGCTTATGTCCTCTAGAGGGCGGCTTATGACAATGTGCCATCACATAGCCCATACGGCCGATCAAGACGCTTCCAACGATACCCTATTTGTCAGGTTATGATAAGGAGTTTAGAAGTTATGAAGGCACAGGTGAACATACATACCCACATACATACATACCGATCAAAATCATAACCCTCCTTTTTACTTCGCCGTAGTTGAGTAAAAACCCTGCTTGATTAAATTGCATCCTGTTCCATTAATAGGAAAGATAATGTCAATACTGCGTCTTTCCATCCAAATGAAAAAGGCTGTTCTATCTCGCACGTATAAAACAATATTTTCCGTTTTTAGGAATGCTTTTTTCAGCAAAACGGCAGTGAAAAATGTGGGTGAGGTGATTATTCAGTGTTAATTACTGTTGATAGACACAACACAATGAAATAACTTTCATTTTGTGAAATATAAACATACAACTATTTTTGTTTTATGAACGTTGCAAAATGTGCCATTAAAACGTAGTGGTATATAATTTGTGGTTTTAATCTCACCCACAAAATAATAACAAAACCTACCTGCTCATATCATAAAACTAAAAGACCATTCAGTTTAATTTCCATGAAAACAGTACACCGGTTTTTACAACACTATTCGAAATATATCTTTACGGATAATATATCAGTGATATTACGCGGAAACATTTTATGGACGCATTACGTAATGGGGTCCGACAATATTTTATTCTAATACATAAATGTCTGTGCTGGCCAGTTAGTAATGGGTAGGTATGTGGTTCGTATTGGGAAGTGTCGTGGTGATACCAGTTTCTACCTGGGCATGTGTTCTGTTTTTAAATTCCATTGTATTTTTGTTAATATAAAAAATAAAAACTACCCTAGATCTAAAACAAATAATACCTCAAAATAGAAACTATTTATAATATTCACATATTTATGATATTTTAGGGATAAGGAAAATAATATGAAACACCAAGATATTTTGTCATACATTTATATTTTTTTGCCAACATCAAATCGCCTGTTCTCCACATACTATCACTATTTATTTAATATTCGATTATTTACAATAAAACCAATAGGTTACCTCAATTTACAGTAGATCTCCAACAAATTCATGCCAATCTATCGTTTAACCGACACAGCCACTAGAAATATCGTACCGCCGCGCAAACCCGAACCAGAAGGCCGTTGGTGCGCCATTTTTGACATATCGAATCTTTCGGTGTTGCCAGTACAATACCCAACAATTAGGTATTAATAAATTGAAACCTAACATAATATTATGAAAATAGATGATAAATAAATCGTACACACACAAAAGACATAGCACAACATACAAAAGCACGATTTAATAACAACTAATTAGCTATTAGGGAATAGCTGCAAGGTACCAACATGCAAACAAAAAAATTTTTTAGAAAACAAGATATTGTGATGACACTATTGGCTATGACACACTTTAAAATAACGGATCAACGAACATTAAAAGTGCGGTGTGCGTCACAAGATTGCACCAAATGGGATTCCAGCTCAGCATGTGCCAGGAAAATATACCTGACGCTGATATTCTGCTGAATTCCTGCAGTGACCTACGGACGTCGAGTAGATGAAATAAATATGCGAGTTATTGGTGTGGTATGTGCGGAAAAGGCTGACATGACATTGGATCAGTTTTTGTAAATGGAAGACAAAAATAACATAATTATTACAGCAAAACGTAAAATGTGACCTTATCGGTGAAGTCCTTCAGAAAGGTCAGATGCATAGTACCTACTCGCAACCGGCATGCGTGTTTGAAGATAAATGAGGCAAAAGGACTAGGTAAGGATCGTTCCAGGTGGCGTTCTGTAGGTTCTGTCTACCCCTAAGGGAAGAAGGCGTGAGTTAATGTATGTGTATGTATGTATGTTAAGAGGCTTACAACAGTTAAAGCGCGGTCACTGTCGGACTGCATAGAAATGAAAGAGAAGCGCGATGACACGACGCAGGTAATTTATTGCAAAATATGAAGCTATTAGCGATTTACAAAAAATCTATTGATTGGATATGTTTTTTAAACGTTAAAAGAAATTTTTAGAAGTATCTTCATGATTTTTTCCTATCGTATCAAATAAGTTGTATTATGTTTTCAACACACTATCTTACTAGAATATATATATCTTATATCCTGAATAATATCATATATTTTTCTGATTTTGTTTACTGCAGTGGATCATATACTTTTACGCATTATAAAACTTGCGTTTAGGCACGTTTAGGTCCTGTGGTCCCCTTAAACGTATATCAGCAACTGGGGTGAAGACCGTAATTTGCAAATATTCACAGGGTTACATTTGCAAATTGTGGTCAACTGCAGTAGGGACAACGCGGTCACATTGATTTGACACGGCACCATCTTTATTTTTGGACCTCATTTGAAATGGATATAAAGCGTTAGTGCTGACGTCAACAACTCGTAGCCAAGGATCACATAACAAAACGTCCCTTTACAGTTCTAAAAAATACAAATTGGAATTTCATTGCTGTGAAACTTTTATTTTTTACCGTTTGTGTGTTTGTTAACCCTGCAGTACAGTCGATATTGCTGTTAGTACTTTTGGAAGCACTTTATCACTTTGGTTTTTTTTTTCTCTCTACTGATTGCGTTCTGTAGTGATCTCGTGCGTAAACGCGCTTGGCGAGCAGTCGGTAGTTTGTGCCGATTTTCAAGCGTAAAAACGATTTTATCATTGTAAGTTTATTGGAGCGAATGATATTTGGTACACTTATATGTTTATCACAATAATGATACAATCGTTAAATCATTAGGGAAGTGAAAATTTGCGAATTAGATGTTCATTGTACCTGGTTAAAGCTTGTCCACTCTGAAATGACGCGCCCCACTACCACATTTCACGCACACGGTAATGCGCTAGTGGGGCGCGCGCGTCATTTCAGAGTGCTCAAGCTATACATCTTGAACCAACATAATTATTTGGTTTTTTGTTACTCCATGAAAATCTTTGGAATGTATTGAATCAAACCCCAAATAATTCCCACGTTGATTTCCTAAAAATATTAATGTATAATCTAATGTATTATTTACATTAGATTATACATTAGTATTTTTGCCTCTTTTTACAAGCCTCAAATAACTCCCATTTTGTGGTACTCAAAATACTAAATTAATAATCAGTAACTGTGACCAACTTGGATGACTCACACTGGTCGCTGTCGCGGCACCGCTTGCTATGTTCGCTCGGCTCGCGCGCGCTTGGTCACAGCTCTAACCGAGCCTACCCATTTGGTCGGCGTGACCTGGCTTAGTTACTGTCACCAACTTCGACAAAAGGCCAGAAATTTAAAAAGAAGCACATTTATTTAAAAAAAAGGGTACGTCACTAGAAGGTCGATGAGTTCTTAGAGGATCAATGAAAATTTCCCAAAATCTTTTACCTCCTCTGTCTGAAAATCCTCATAATTCTTTTCCATTTTCAGTGCCATGTCGATAAAAATATATCACCATAATCATCAACAGATAAACAACCAATACGAAATTATGAATACCAATAAGTTGTAAAAACAAAACAAAACAATACCTGACCGACACACAATCCAATAAGCCTCAATATCCTCAATTATGGAGAACATAAAACGATGCGACGATAAGACAAATGACAAGTTACACGACATGTTATACCATTACACACTGATATACATACATACAGAAATAATTATAGTATGGCACAATTGGAACTATTTTCTAGTCATTATACTGGAAAAATTTAAGTATTTCTTTCTTTTTCGTGTGGTTAGTGACTAACCTGGTGTCAGACTTTTATGCCGCCCATGGGCCTCTGATTTGGCTTCACATGCCGTCTAGAAATATCTCTCAGGCATGGTTTCCTTACGATGTTTTCCTTCACAGTTTTTGAAGCAAGTGATAATTACACAATACGTACATGAATCCGAAATGTCACAGGTGAGAGCCTTGTGTTCGAACTCGAGACCTATGGACTTGGACTAGAAAATTCAAATAAGATTAGTTTAATAGAATCAGCGGGTATTGCCTTTAAGAATTTGCAATTTTGGAACGTCAAAATTACATAAGACAGTCCCTCAAAACGACCGCCCTTAACCACTTTCCAGAATCAGACTCAGAATTATTTATTTGTTAAAACATAGGTTAAAGGTTCAAGGTCTTATTAATAATTATATTATGTTGCGCCACGTTTTGTCATTGATGTCATACAAATATCAGTGAGGATTATATAAAATAAACACAAACAAAATTCCCCATAGAAATCAAACAAAACATATCAAAACAAAAGTAAATACATGCATGTGACGGCGCCACCGTCATTATTTTGTAAACTACGAGTGCAACGGGCAAGCGGTGAACGAACGACTGAACGACGTCACGTCAACTCCGAACGTTATATAAGGCAGCGCACTCTGCGACTCGGCTCAGTCGTTCGTCGGCCGCTGCCCAGTGCACACGTTACGTAATCACTTAGTAATCATTTGTCGGGTAGTTTTTATATTCAGTATAGATTAATTTAGTGATTTTAAATTAAATTAATGTGAAATTAAATAAGGTTTATTTAATTTAAAAAAATAAGTGATTGAGCGAAGACTTTTGTGTTTTTTTAAAATAATGTCGGACCCTGACGCTACATCAGAAGTGGGATCGGGATCTAACTCCCACTGGCGCGCATTGTTTGAGTTGCAGCAACGAAATAGGATGCAATTGGTCGAGGCCATTCGCACACCAGTTTCATCGTCTGCAATCACTTTGCCTGACATCGACCCAGACAAAACAGATTCTGATACACGCGCTTGGTGTGCTACAGTGGATATTTGTACTGCTGAACCAGTGAAAGAGCGACGCATAGATGCTTGCGAAAGAGCTGGTGTTTGCGGACAGTTACAACAATCTGGTGATCTGTATTGTTTTGTTTACGATTCTGGTGCTGAATGCTCGTTAGTTAAGGACATTTGTGCAGCCAAATTAAGTGGCAAACGAGTTAATAACATTGTTACGCTGACGGGTATTGGTCAAACACGTGTATTCAGCACAGGACAATTAATCTTATGTAACGTAACGATTAGCGAACACCAACTAGATCGGTTTTGTGTTTTCTTTGTTTTAATTTTGTGATGTGCTTCCCGACACTTATTTGCAAAGTAATATTTGATAGGACAAAGGCAGTTATAAAAAAATAAAATAAAAATAATCGGTTGCCTATTTCGTGTAATTAAAAAACAAAAAGCGAATTCGGATTTAGTTAGATCGGAAGTTCAGAGGTCTGTTTAATGTAGCTGAAGTTTTAAATGATGATCGCAATACGTTAAAGTTAAAAGCTGTTAATTCTAACCGTACTTACAAATACACTCACGGTAAGTTAAAAAAAAGATGCCAGTAGGTCATGTACCAGTCGAAGTAGATGGTGATCAAGTGGTGATGAGCAAGCCTAATTATGGGAACCACGCGAGTAGGGTTCTCTATCGGCCGTATTGTGTGTGACCATACCAGTAGAGACTGGCGGAGGTCGGGGTCTAGAGAGACCATAGTTTGATCCATGTACTGGATGTGTGAGAGCAATGCGATTGCTGGTTGGCTGGAGAGCCGTGGCGTTAGAGTGGTTTACTCGTGTGTGGGTTTCCAAGTGTATAAAGATCTTAGTGAAAAAGATGATTGTGTCTGGAAAACGATGGTACATGGCTCTGGTTGATGATTTTTGCTATGATTAATCAAAGTTTGCAGTTCATTGAGAAGTAGAAGTAATCTTTTGTTAAAAGAATAAAGTGTTGAGGATTAGTTTCCTAATCTCAAAATTTAGAACCCGTAAATGGTCAGAATTGGCCGAGTCGAACAGGCACTGTTGTTGAGTTTTGGTTAAAGGTTAACACATGAGTTTAGGGATTTTTGTGAGAGTTAAAACATTAAGCTTAATTTAATAGCTACGGGATCATCGTGAGCTAACGGTCAAGTTGAGCACGTTAATCAGTTTTTTTTTGCACAATGAGCATGTTAAAATCTATGCTTACCGCGGTTGAAGTGAACGAAGATAGGTCGTGGCAGGATGCCTTAGGAGATTTGCAGCTGGCACTAAACTGTACAGTCAATAGGGTAACAAAAGCAAGTCCACTCGAATTACTAGTCGGTAAAGTAGCGTGCCCCCTTAGTCTTAGTCTCTTTGCTTACGACGATGATACTGACGCAGATATCGAACAAGTTAGGGAAACCTCAGCCCGGTTAATCGAAAAGTCGGCTCTATGACAAAAAACGGTTCGATAGCACTAAAGCGCGACTGGACAGGTTTTCGGTGGGTGATTGTGTTGCTTCAAAACGAAGAACACAACCAGACTAAATTAGACCCCAAAGTATAAAGGCCCCTATAAAATCACTTCTGTCTTATAAAACGATAGGTACGAATTGAAACTTGTTAACGGGTCTAATCGAACGTACAAGGTCGCCCATGAGAATTTACGCGAAGTACCCCGCGGCCCATTAGGTTTTATAGAAGTAGCCGAAAGTTATAATGATGATGACGTGACGGCGGATGTTAGCCAGAGTAATGTTGTCCATGAAACTGATCGTGATAATGATAACATAGCTGTGATTGGTGACGTTGAGGATGAACTTTCCGATAGCGACACTATATCTGCTAATAGTAGCACTATATCGGCTAGTTCACGTACCTTGAGCATTACTAGTGATAATATAGAAAGTCCATCATCAGATTTACCAGAGTCAATAAGTGTTGTAACTGATGCCATTGTACACCATGATGAAAGTAAATAATAATTAAAAAAAAAAAAAAAAAAAAAAATGTAGGACAAAAAAAATGTAGGACAAAAAAATGTAGGACAAAAAAATGTAGGACAAAAAAAATGAGAGAAACAAAAAAATACAGGAAAAAAAAAAAAAAAAAAAATGTAGGAAAGAGTCATTGAAGGGACAATCCGGTCCAATGACTCAGCTAAAGGGGTTGCGATCCGGCCTAGCCCTCCGGCTATAAGGATTGCAATCCGGTCTAGCATTCGCTAAAGGGATATCTATCCGGTCTAGCATGTTTGGCTATAGGGACTGATATCCGGCCTAGCATTCGCTAAAGGGATATCTATCCGGTCTAGCATGTTTGGCTATAGGGACTGATATCCGGCCTAGCATTCGCTAAAGGGATATCTATCCGGTCTAGCACAATCGTCTCCAGTTTTAATACTGATGAGATAGCATAGTAGTTGTGGAAAGCTGAAGGGTTAATCGGACCAGCACATTATTGAAACCTTTTGTTAAAGATAGATAGAGATTAGCGATAAAAAAAAATGTCAGGATGAACGAACAGGTTGTTGTCTTGTTCCCAGATGCTCGGAAGACGCTCGAGGACGAGCGTACGTCAGTATGGCCGTGACGGCGCCACCGTCATTATTTTGTAAACTACGAGTGCAACGGGCAAGCGGTGAACGAACGACTGAACGACGTCACGTCAACTCCGAACGTTATATAAGGCAGCGCACTCTGCGACTCGGCTCAGTCGTTCGTCGGCCGCTGCCCAGTGCACACGTTACGTAATCACTTAGTAATCATTTGTCGGGTAGTTTTTATATTCAGTATAGATTAATTTAGTGATTTTAAATTAAATTAATGTGAAATTAAATAAGGTTTATTTAATTTAAAAAAATAAGTGATTGAGCGAAGACTTTTGTGTTTTTTTAAAATAATGTCGGACCCTGACGCTACACATGCAATACATTGGATTATTACTAGGTACAGAGTTACAGTACTTACAGTGTTTTATCATTTAAGTAATCATCTAGTGCATAGTAACCTAGGACCTAGTATCCTAGTGCTTTAGCTGGGAAGGAGAAATGGGGCAACAAACTCCCCAGCAGCACAGCAGTCTGTTCAGATAAGATTTCGTCGTTTTTTTTAGCGATTTTAGTAAAAAATTTAGAACTAGAGTTAACTGTAAAGAATTTTTGATTTGGAGAGAGGCCTAAATGCAGCAGTTGACGATTTTGGCTGAGTTGATGATGATGTTGTAGAAGAACTTTATTACGACACACTCAAATAATATAATTCAGACACAGTATACCAGTCTGCATTACTGGATGCATTGGGAACTGACTTCAATTACACGTTCCTATATATAGTTATGAATCGTAAGTATTTTGGAATTGAGAAAATTGTATCGCAGTATAAGGTTGGAAATATTTTTACTTTAATTTAGAAGTGGGAAAAGGAGCCAGGAAATTTCAATTTATTTGTCGAGGTAGTGCACGACGGAATTCTAGTTATGATTTTTGGAATAGAAGTAAAGAATTTTGCAGTTTTCATAAACATTTCTATCAATCAAGCTGGAGTTATATTTCATCTTAAGGAGGAAGAGTTTTGTTCTACTGACTTACTTCAAATCATTTTGTATATGAAACAAAAATATTCTATCAATTAGTTATCTACGCAAAAGCATTCGTTTGTTAAAACAAACTCATTTGAATGAAACCCACATCTGAAAATACAGGTAAAAGCGAATGGTAGAGAATATTTTATAGGTACTTTTATGCTAAGTTATTATTTAAATTATAGTTCGTGTATTGATCTGGATAGAAATAGAACTTGGATACCTAGTGTTCAGAAGTGTGTGTTTTGTGTAATTGAGTCATTATGTTTGGTATTTATTTGACTTTCACTTGTCATAATGATAAATTATTAACTCCTATATTATCAGTAGCTCGTGACATATTGTTTTTCAGCCCTTCATTGTACAATTTACCTCCTACGCTGAGTACTAGATAAAATGTCAAAGAATGGACATATACCTATATTTTTTTTAGTTCTAAGTACTGAGTAACACCGCCCATTGTGTCTCCGTATGTATAATTTCTACATTTATATCTGCATTTTTTATAGTGTACATAATAAAGAACATTGTTCTGGTTTTACTAAAGCACACTTTTTGAAACAGCAGTTATGTAGCTGAAACATTTGTAAGTGCTACGCTTTCGAGTCAACTTCAAGTTCTGAAATGTAAATTGAACTGAACAACAATAAATTATAAAACCAAAAAAAATTGAACTTAAAGTTATATCTGGTTAAAGTAAAATTATATGTCAGAATATTAACAAGCAGTTCACAAACCGAACAGTCGTTCAGGTCACTACCAAACAAATAATAAAATCTTCACACTTTTTCGTAGTTCATAAAGTTCCGGAATCGAGTATCAACCCCCAAAGACGTGTATAAGTCGCGGGCGGGCTTGAAGTTAAAACTCGTTGTATCAAGAAAGCCTAGCACGAAACCGACGAAACTTCGCCCATCTTCGCCGACTTTATTACGAGTTTCGTATTTCGGACGCTATCGTTATAAAATCGAAGACGTGTTTTATTTTCCTTATTGTGTCTTCTTATGGGGTATACTAAGAATACACGAACCATCATTGCAATGTATCTATGTAACACTAAAATAACTCTACTTTCCTGATATCCCAATTCAACCCGAACAGTTAGAAAACGGACGGTTGGCAAAAAGAATCATTAACATTTATAATTAACAAGAACGAAACTGTTCAATTAAACTCGTTTGAATAGTAGCAGCCAAACAACAAAGTATGACCGACACTAATTATGTTACATTTAATGACAACAATAAAAATACAAATAGCCGTCGAACCATTCAGACGAAAATTGACTAAACACGGCACGTGGTGCCCGCGCTTGGAGGGAAATAACTGTGAGGATACAAAACATTTGATATCGTCCCTCCCCTCACCCTTGGAGCCTTAACGGCGTGTTCAGTTCAGTCGAACGGGACGCTCCGACGAGAGCGGCTGCCTCGTCTGAGAACACGGACGACACGAACTTTCTGTTACGTCACACGTACGGCTCGAGGGTGAAATTCTGATCGTAGATAATAGTGTCCCTTCTGGAGGGTAATACATAAATTGGTTCTGTGGGATGGTGATTCTATAAAAGTGCGATGGTGCGTTGTCGAGGTGTGAAGCGAGTGACCATCATGCATGCCTGCACCACCCTACTGTGGTTGGTCACCTGTTTCAACGGTAAGTTTTGGTACCCAGGGTCAAACTGTACAAAAAGGGGTTGTGGGGTAATTCGATGCGGTTCGGTGGTTTCGACCGTTACGAAGTTTTAACCTTATTATTCCATTTTAAAACAAAGTTTCTGTAGTCCGAATGATGTTGTCGTTTAAAACGTGTGTTTCATAATTTAATTGTTTTTGCGATATATCGCTGAGGGAATTTAAAACTCGTTCAGCAGTTAATTCGTTAAAAACGTTGGGCTTTCTGAATAATCGTTGGACCGGATATGTTTTCAGAGTTATGTGAATTCAATGATCGACCAAAGCATGGAAAATTAAATTCCGTTTGCAGTGTACCGTTTACATGAAAGGTTTATGTTCGTTTCTGTAATTGAAAACTTGTTTATTGAGCTTTTCATTTGATGGCTGTCTTTTATGGGCCATTTCGTGTACGTATAATTTAGTTTATCGAGTGGAGCATACTGTAATGATTTCATATTTATGGAGAGCCATTATAGAGTTGATATGGAATAATTATGACGATTGTATAACTGATATTTGAAATGGACTTCAATTTTCTTGATGAACAATTCGTTATGAAAACTAAACTGGTTATTTATTAATTACTTTGACACTTTTGAGCTAAATGCCATAGTTTGCAGCCATTACCTTACTTTTAGATTCAGTAGCAAAATCAGTCTGTTCAATTTAAATAAAATTGTTACCAGCCTTAATCTGAATTTCAGTTTTATGTCTATATAGATGATTTTATTGCCTCCATCTCCATTTTTGAAGAACTCATTTAAAAGTCATCAGTCTCAAATGGCTAATTCTCACTGAAATAACTTGCAGATTAAGGAGTTGGCCAAATGATGAGTCTTATGGCAGGAATTGGTTGGAAAATTTGAGCTTTGAGCTTTTTAGTGAAAACGCACAAAGTGCCTGAATATAGTGACTGCCACTAAGGACTAAAAAATATTGTGTGAAATGTATTGTACACACATTTAGTACGTCAAAACATCCTGTTATGTAAGTTATTAACTAATAAATTGTTTATTGTTATCATCTCATTTGGTAACGATTGTTGTGACCTTTGACTATATAAATATCGCTCTTAATAATTCTGTTGATTGTGAAAGCATATATAAAGAGTTCTCCCTTCCATTAATAGAGAGTCCTGTCCGATTAGTCAAAAGAGAATTACCTCTTTTCCGTCTGAACTATTGTTAAAACACATTAGAATATCAAAGTAATTTTCTTAATCGCTGCTTTATCATTGATAAAAAACCCTTCTGATCACCCGAACATTACACAAATATGGAAAGAAATTATGCGTTGTCATTTAAGAATGATGTAGGTACTCATCTTAGACTGAATTTTATTTTATTAGGTACGTTGAAAATGGTGATGGTTTTTTCTATATCTTGAAACCAATACGCATAGTTTTTTTTGGCATGCATTGTTTTGAAGCATTTCTACTGTTGCTTGGTGTGTCTTGACAGTATTCGAGAAATACCAGAAGATTTTAGTTTTATTATACTTTATTAAATAATCACATAGTCACAAAAATACCTCGACTAAAAATACGATTAAGTAGTACTAGTAGTAAGTATTACTTTGATCAATGATGATTATTTTCTACATTGATAATGTCGAAATGGCCCAGTGGTTAAGGGTAACTTTTTCAATTCATATGTACTTTCCGAGTTTATTGTTTACTTTACTGACATCGGTGAAGGAAAACACCGTGAGGAAACCTGGACTTATAGTTAATATAAGTCTAAAATCACCAACCCGTCTTGAGCAAGCGTGGTGATCAATGCTCGTGCCTTCTCTGTATGAGAAGATTCCTTTGCCCAGCAGTAGGACAGTAACAGGCTAGTAATATTATTATTACGTTGATCAAATTGAAATAGTACCTACGATGTAAAATAATAAAGAAAATGATACCTACCACTTAAATAATTATTTATATCTTGTGGTTATATTCTAAAATAATAAAAGCACTCTAACAAAATTGGATGCGATAGAGTTCAACTAAATATATGAACGAAGAGCAGAAAGTGGGTACATACATTGATATATTACACGAGTATCTATTACAAAATTATATTATTATTCAATACATTGGGAGAATAACAAACCCACACCAAAAAAATCCCATCATCATCAACATTCACAGCCTTGTTCCACCCACTGCTGAGTATAGGCCTCCTACCTTTTGTGCCATGCTTCCCTGGTCTGTGCGAGTCTCATCCAGGTCTTCCCTGCGATCTTCTGCAGGTCTTCCCCTTGGCTATTAGTTTGCCAAAACTCCTTTTACCGTTTCTCGGCAACCAAGACTAGGACTCTGCTCCACCTGCCATCACGACTAGCCAACTAGTACCCTCCTAACCATAAACGGGTAGCGGCTCTGAAATGGAGGTCCATTTCAAAGACGCTACCCGTAGACCTACGTCTTTTCCAAAAAAATCCTTTATTTCAAAGTAATTCTAATGATTTTAGACAATTAACCAGTTAAGGGCCACTGTGCACGAAAAAAACCCTTTTTTGTCAATAATTTATCTAATTGTAAGAAAGCTTGAAATAATTGGAACATCAATTAAGTCTTTGTAACAAAAGTACAGTTTTCATATTGCCGTGTGGGAAAAAAAAAGTTTTTTTAAACATTATTTTGTATCTAAATTGAAAAAAGTAGTTCAGCCACACATGCAAGTAAACCATATAACGATTTTGAAGATATTTTTAAATGTTTAAAATCATAAGTAGTTTCTTGTAAAAAATGAACAAACGTCAGTCTCGCGTCATTTTTCGGAATACTTGTTGCGAATATTTATAATGTTTTATGAATAGTTATTTGAAAAACCCCTTTCAGCCACATGCAAAACAAAGAACTCTACTTTTCAAATCACAAATAGTTTTGTTTAAATTCTTTTTCCCTTTCTCACAAATAATTAACAAAATTGATCAAATCAGACGATTTCGTGCACGGCTTCATAACGCTTAGTACTAATTCTAATGCAAACAAAATTACTTTTGGTTGTAGCTAGGTTCTTATATTGAACTATTTCTGCTGGATACTGATAAATACTTACCACATTTGCAAAATCGGATTAGTTTGACGTAATTAACTGAAATTGCGAGATATTGTGGGTTCGTTTTGCTAAAACTAAGCCTAGATAATGTTTTTAAATAATAACAATATTTTATCCAAAAAAAAAGTTCAATTTTGCTTATCGTCCTAAACATCAGTATTACTGTCAAATTAATTAAACACATAGGATGGTTATACCTACATGATATGGTAACCTTTTTTACGTTTTATTTGGTAACCACCAAAATTGAAACTTCTCATTAAAACTTATATAAGTAAGTTTCATTTCATTTCGTTTAGAATTCCTCGGTACAAAACGCGGGTACAGGATAATACCGAATAGAGTAGAATATCAACAACAAAGTAGGTACTTATTTATCTGAATACAGAAATAAAGTTGCTGAAAGTAATAAAATTACGAGTAAAATATTCCGAAATTAAAGTACCTGATGGAAAAAATTAAATTAAATTAAGGCGAAATACTAGTTCGCAGTTTTTTAATTTCGTGAATATTAAATTGTAGCTCAAACTATATTAAACATTATTTACTTCGCTGTCAAATTTTCACTTTAAATATTAATGTTTTTGACAATAAAATATCGTGGATATTGAAATTGAGCGCTCCAAAACTCTAAAGAGCTCGGCCATTACCTTTTCTTTCTTTATTCTCTTTGAAATTAGTTGCCAACTTTTTTTCGGCGAAATTGATACGATCTTGAAAAGGAAAAAAAAGCGATCTTGATTTGAATTTCGGGAAATATTGTGAATAGAGCTGTGAGTATTTAAATATAGATATAGAATAGATTTCGCAATCTTGTCTTTTAATCAATTTTATTGAATGAATCCATCTTTAAATATCTGATTATGAATATTTTTCTCATCACTTACGAGCCAAACATTTACCTTTATTTCTTCTTTTCAAGTTATTTTGCTTATTTTTCAATCGTTTGGGGGCTCATATTGGTATTATCTAGTGTATAGGTATAAGAAAATGTACACTACTAAAAGAGCTTGTTCTGTTCCTACTCTTCTTCTTTTCGTGTGGTTAGGGTGTCAAAGTTTGAAAGCCGCCCATCAGAAATATCTCTCAGGCATCCCGGCTTCCTCACGATGTTTTCCTTCACCGTTTTTGAAGCAAGTGATACATACGCACAAGAATCTGAAAAGTCAGAGGTGCGTGCCTTGGGTTCGAACTCGAGACCGAGATGGTCACACCACTAGGCTATCACTGCTACTGCTCTACTTAATGGCTCCTAGATCTACCATTGTTTTTTTTGTTGTGCAATTTTAGTATATACATATTCACGTATTTTACGCTGTTATTCATACTCATAGTCTTTTATATTACAACGTTGGTTTGTCCCGAAATTACGTATTTCTTATTAAATCTCCCTTACCTACAGTTACACCCAACGCTATTATTTACCGTATAAATCCCCACTTCCTTAAATAAAACAACAGGAAAATACGTTCACAAACTATCAAATACAAAAGGCATAATAAATCCTTAAATTTTAACTTCGCCGTTTGAACAAGTGATTTATAGTGTCGCGCACCGGACGTTACTTCGCCATCGTTCCTCTTTGCCCCAAACATATCGTGCTCTGTTAATCGTAGCGTACGTGCATTATGCTAAGATGACGATCAGCTTACGACTTCCCATAAAGATTGGAAGACCCCAGATTAAGTCTGCTTCATTGATTCCCTGCTTAATTGATGTAAGTGTCGCCTTAACTCCTTCCCCAACTATCACTGTTTTATGAAACTTTTATCTAAAATGAACTGGAGTAAAGATTATTTTTGATTGTGTGGTTGTTGGATTAGTTGGCAGTTATTACATTGTAAGTACATAACAGTGTTGTCGTCAAAACTTGATTGATTAAAAAGATGATTTTTCAATCATCAATGCTTTATGTTCTCATAATAAACGTCAGGTTCTTTTGGCATTCGTTTAGAACCAGGCTCTGTAAAAAAATATCAATTAGCTTAATATTCGAAATTTATATGTTTCTGTGTTTTTCGAGTGATGAAAATTACTCAACTCTGTTCTCAGTAAAACAGATTGAGAGAATTTAATTTCCAAATTTTAGGGACCGTTTCGTCAAACTGGTAGCGTCCCAGATTAAGATAAATCAAATGATATCTCATCAGTCCAATTTGATTTAGTACTATCTATCTTAGGAGAAAATTAGATAAAAAATTGGTTTACTTCGCCGACTTCTTAATAATAATAAGCTCATATTTTTATACTACCAGTCAAAACGTTTATTAAGGTAAAATAAATTGAAATTCAATTTTGAGAGTACTGAAACTCGTAAGCATCATTATTATATTAGTATAAAAGTAAGCCGAAGGAAGGAGTTTTTCAGAATATTTTGTACGTTGAATATTGTTGATACATTTTCTCGAAAATCCCCTATAATTTTCGTCTCGTCTTTTACTTATCTGATCTCGTAAATCACTTCACTGGGTTGTAAAAAAAAAAGAATCTACTACTTAATTTCTTCAGTAGCTATATCTCACTACTTCACTGAGATTTACGGCTAGTAAAATAACTTGGCTACTTCTTGCTGTAACTTTTTATTATATTAATGTTTGAAGTTTCATTTGTTATCGGTAGGCACTTACTTACTTTTTGTTTTTCGGATTATTTAATAATGGTACATAAATGTAGCTTGTGCTTAAAATTCACTCGATCCAGGTATCATTGTTTATTTTTGTAACTTATAAAAAAAACAAATATGGTCATTGACACTAACCTAATAGGTATTTTGGACTGCTTCAGCAACCAGTAAATTCAGCATAAAATATATATTTTTTTGATTATAAATAATCGCCAAACTGATTGTTTACATAAAATAATTGAACCTTTTTTTTTTGAGGGTGGGAAATTTTCAAATAACTTCTCCCGCTCTGGGCGGAGCGGGAGGGCGTGTCAGACTTTTACTGACTAAAACCCACCCGTGTTCCTTCCGTTGCCTGTGTGCCGGGGTCGCGATATCCCTTTCGGATAAACTCGCAACCCTGGCAGGCATTGGCCCTTACGGACCCCGGCAGTTGGTGCTGATATCTCTATGAAATAAAATAAGTATTTTGTTTTAGTTTTTTTTATAGGCTCGCCCCCTATTGCGTGGGACTTAAACTTAATTGGCGAAATGTGAGTTTACCTACTATGGATACAGCTCTGCCAGACCCTTTGGGGAAACAAGGCGTGATATTATATGTGTAATTTATAAATTGCATTTTTTTTTTCAATTTATCCTGTGTTGTTAACTTCACCAACATAATATTTTATAGGTACTCATATTGTTTAAAACTACTAAATGCGTTTAGTTCCATAAAATTATTTTTTTATTTCCATCATTAACATGTCCTACTTAATATTTAAAAGGCTCAATAGTTGTAAGATGTAAAAGTCCCATTAAACCATTTGAACGTAGTTAGAACAGACTTTTACACTGCGATTTTTGCTTTAGTTAGCTCAAGTTATCGTAAACCGGTTGTTATTTTGAATTATGACGTTAAGTTATTTTTACGATGCTTAGTATTTTAGTCTCATGTGTGGAAAAGGGAAAGGTAGGCCTTTGCCCAACAGTGGGACATTACGGGCTGAATAGATAGATAGTAACATTTCTATAAATGAGGTCTAACTTCGAAGGCTCTCCTTACCATTAGCAAGTAAATGTACGTAAAACTGTTTGGTGTCGCGGTTACCCGCGGCCATATTGTATTTAATATCATATTACCACTGAATAAATGAAAGGCCATTTCGTCAGTGAAGTTCTAACAGTACGTAAGTCAAAAATGGCTACTTTACAGGAGAGTAAAAAACTGTATGAAATTAATGTAACTTATGCTTAAGGCCTTATTGTGTTCAATTATTAATACAAATGATCTCTGTGATGATTTGAACCCGTGAAAATCCCAATAATCTTTTCCATTGAAAGAATTTGCTGAATTTCGCAGTGTTGCAAGTAAAACACTCATAAAATGACTTACGCACTGTTAGAACTTCACTGACGATTTGTAGGTTCTAATTATATGTGTTTCATTAGTCATTTTCGTACGTATTTTCGTACAGTACGTGATCTTCGATTTTCATTGAATTTGCAAAAATTCTGCCTGGTCGTTTCGTTGGTCACAACTGCTACTGCTGAGCATGAGGTCCTGGGTTCGATTCCCGGGTCGGGGAAAGTGTTATTGGGTTTTTCCATCTGGAATTTCTCAGTAGCAGCCCGGAGTCTGGATTTGTGCCCGGTTCACGGCAATAGGCTCGCCCCCTATTACACGGGACTTTAATATAACTGGCCATATGTGGGTGTACTATAGGTACACCTCTGCCCAACCCTTCGAGAAATACAGGCGTGATGTTATGCTATGTTAACATTTATATAATCGCTATTTTAAGCAAACATGTCTAATCAACAAATAATAAATCCAAGCCGCCATACTTTTTTAGATTGCCGAATAACAAATTATTCGAAAATACCGCATAGGTTATGATCGAATGCCCGAATACTGTACTCAAGCGCTCTTTACGTAAAAGGTTCACTGTCTAGTATTTACCATAACACTCATTATTTTATAAACCTTTCCATTTTAATCTACATCCTTGACTCGTATCAATCATAGAATTTGGGTCAAAACCCTTAATTCAACCCTAAAAAATGACAATACCGACAAAACCGTTACATGAATAATCGAAATTCCTATAAAATTGGAAGGTATAGTATTTATCAGTCGGTAGATATACAGCGCCATTTTGTGAATAAAATATTAGTCGGCCAGAGTTCTAAACGAGCGTCGTCCAAATCGGGTCCCATCGATCAAAGAAATCACATCTCATCTATAATGTACCACAGAGTACCGCGTAACAGTTAAATCATTGTGGAAACATACTGTACGGACGGTGGGGATAGAATCGTTGTTGATTTTACATACGTTCAAAAGTGCCTTACAAGGGCCTATTTGAAATAAATGATTTGACTTTGACTTTGACATAGCATGGATTTCGATCAACACTAATATTAAAAAGAGATAAAGAATGTAAATTTGTAAATATAAATTGCCATATGTCATAGGTATATGTTTTATATATTTATATAATATAATATAATATAGGTATGTGTCTTATAATTAACTACCGTTTAGTATAACTTATATTTAGTATAATTGATTAATTTAATTTATTTTTAGTATAATTGACTACCACGCGGGCGAAATCGCGAGCTAGTTAGAGATAAAGTTAATAAGTTTTGCCTACTGGAAATTTCTAAGCCCTTGTTGTAGATATCTAGTTTTTGGACTTCGAATATGTATTCGCCAAGGTATTTAGCAGATAATTTTATCAAGGACTGGTTAATTAAGTATCAGTACCTGGGCGACCGAGCTCTGCTCTGGTGAAAATAGAGAATTCTCATTTAATAGTATAGGAAAGTTCATGCTAAATGCATGTACAGTACATACTTATTCCATGTTGCGATAATAGTAGGTACTTACTAATTCCAAGCAGCATGCAGTTCTACTCGGGTAAAAATACGGAAAAAACGAATTTTCATTCTATTTTTAATCTCCAGGCTGCGTCTGAGACATTTTTAAGAGACAACTAACGATATTTTGATGTGTAGGCGGACTGAACCACTTTGGTTGAGTTGACTTAAAACAAAGAACTGCTGATATGAAATGCAAATGAGGAAGTAAGTAATAAACCACAAAAAATGTGTGTAAACTTCCTGCCAATTCCAAGATATTCTGTGTTCATAAACTAAAATGGAACAGCACGGAACCTTACAAGTGCCAAAAGCAAAAACGCGTCCGCTCCCGCCACGCTAATCGTATGTTTCCACTTTTTTTGATCTGTCGCCGTCAGTATTTCGTGAATGTCACTTTGTTTATAGTAATAAATTCAATACCACTATACATTATAGTTTTATGTGGCTTACACACGCTATGAAGCAGTCTTATAAAGAATATTACAACTTTATAATCAGTGTAATGGGTGCGTTAAATATGTACGGAATTAACATAGCCATGAAATTTGCATGTGAAAAGTGGTTTTTGATAAGGTGTATTCTTTACATACTGTTGTATGAGTATACTGTGACCATAATATCGGTAATTATAAATTCTGGATTATGAAAATTATATTTAAAACGCGGTTTATTAAATACGTGCTAATTAATCAGTGAATCGGTATTAATTATGATTTATCTGAAATAAACGTGCTAGTTATGAATCGTAAATAAATACTTCTTTGAGATTAATAATTGTACCGTAATAATGGATATATATTAAAATTAAAACATCATTGAGCTTATTCGGTTCATTGACTTTGAAAATGATGTTTGCTTAGGTCTGATTCCGAGAACTTGGACATTTAAATTACTGAAACTTTTCAATTAACAATCCACAGACTTAATAATAGTAACAAATACATAATCTTTATGAAACGTAGGCCACATAAAACGAAAATTTGCATAGTAGGTTAGCTAATTAACTGTCGTTTAGGTAAACATAGGTAGTTATTTAGTTGTTCAAATAGTTCACTCACTTTTTAAAACCTTTTTTTTTCATACACTTCTAGAAGACTTAGAAAGGTAGATACTCAGGTAGGCAGTCGCTCCATGTAAAATACTGGTATTTAGCTGCATCCGGTTAGACTAGAAGCTGACCCCAATATAATTGGAAAAAGGCTAGGCAGATTGACTTCTAGAAGACTTACAAACGTTATTCAATACGAGTTCGAAAAGTTACGTTTCCTTACACATAAAAAAAAACAGTTAATGTAAAACCTATAAATAAATATCATCATTATAAAAGTATTATACTGTAGGCGAGCTGTTCATTTAAATTTTAACAATAATGATTATCGTTATGATTTGAATGAACAGCTCGCTAGCACACAGATGAACTCTGAACAGTTCGCCAGCATAACCCTGAGAAGTTTTCGTTGGGTAGCTAAAACCAATTGTTAAATAGGCTAAGGTCCACTTGCACGTTTAGTCGGGTTAAATTAATTAACGTAGAGTTTTTAACCTCGGAGTTCAGTAATTATCGGTTTAACTCTTATTATACATCGCGCGACAAAAAAGTAACACCGGGTTAGTTAACCTGACATTAGTGTTTTTTAAGTTGGGAACATTGCAGGTCAATCGGTGAAACATAAAATAGAATTGCAAGGTTTGTGCCCGGTTATAAATGTAATCCGACCAAAAAATTATGAATGAAAAATGAACGGAAATTTTGTAGGTATCTCTTTTACGCTACATTACTTACGATACATAATACGTTCTTGTCTTTAAATTTAAGAACATGACATTTCATTTCAATCGTATTATGATGTCGTTTCCATGGAGATTTAGTTTATTGATTGACGTCAGTTAAGGAAAAATATGTTTTAATTTTTTTATAATTTGTATTTATTTTTATATGAGTTCATGACTATATTGTCTGCTGACATAGTGCTGAATTTTCACTTACTATAACGTAGATATATAAAATACAAAATAAGTTATCAGCGATACCTCATAACGTCAATTTATTTTGACATTACTTATACTATCCCAGAGTTTAGCGACTTCTCTCCCACATAGGCGAGTTAAATATTTAGAAGTTTAACCCTAGGTTTACCTCTAACTCTTGGTGGCGTAAGATGAATTATTTGATTAACCCTTAGTTAGCTGTTAACTCCGGGTTATTTAGGATAACCCATGAACGTGCAAGTCGGGCTAAGTGTTTTGAAAACAAATACCTATATAACTAAATTGCCTGAACTTAATCCTTTATTATTTAAAATAACTAAATATTTCATGTACTAAAATCTAAAAGCTACATTTTTATCAAGTTCGTATACACCATTCATTTTCAATGACTCACTTAAAATACACAATTATTTATACTAAAAGCGACCGTACCTGCAAAAAATTTCTACTTCGCCACATACAATTACTTCTAACAGTAGCAACGTCATGACATGGCATGAGCTGCTAACTGATGACCTCTACGTTTGAGGTCACTCCTTTAAATGTACGCGCTCCTATTCTGAGATTTTGGTAGAATCGATCGAGTACGAAATAATTGGGCCAATTTCCATGTAATCTATGGCATTCGAGGTTGGACAAAAACGAAAATACGTGACAAATTTCAGTAAGTAAATACTTGTTAAATAAAATATTTTTAATGAACACCATTTAAATCGTAATAGTGGAATATGAATCATTCTCACCCTAAATTTCAGTTATTAGTAACAACTGAAATTAAGGGAATTGTTTTTTGTATAAAAGTGATGATCATTAATTAAAAAACACATTGATATTGTATAAAATGAGAATATTTGGAATGTGTCTGATTGAGACTATGCCAACTGTCTGTAAATAAAGCTAGCAAAGACATTTATTACATATTATTTAAAAACAACAAATTTATTTTTGAGCAGCTTCTTTTCATTAATCTATTGCAGTACTAGTCTGAAACCTGGCTGAAAGAATAAATTATTATTTTCCGAGCTCACCGAGCTTATCAAAAAGGTTGGACACATAAAAACAAAAAACTTACACCTAAAACTTAACACAACAAAACCACCCTTGAATAACCAAGTATTTGTATGTCAGTCACCCACGTTACCTATCAATTTGTAGCAAACCTTTAATTTTCAAATAGCCAGGTGCTGATAACTGTTATTTCACCCAAACTTTATTATTAAATACTTCGAGGGCTTTCCTTACCATTAGCAAGTAAATGTACGTAAAACTGTTTGATGTCGCGGTTACCCGCGGCCATATTGTATTTAATATCATATTACCACTGAATAAATGAAATGCCATTTGTAGGTTCTAATTATATGTGTTTCAGTAGTCATTTTCGAACGTATTTTCGTACAGTACGTAATCTTCCATTTTCATTGAATTAGCTAAAATTCTGCCTAGTCGTCTCGTTGGTCTAGTGGTCACAACAGCTACTGCTGAAAATGAGGCCCTGGGTTCGATTTTTAGGTCGGGCAAAGAGTTATTGGGTTTTCCATGAGGAATTTCTCAGTAGCAGCCCGGAGTCCGGATTTGTGCCCGGTTGATGGCAATAGGCTGGCCCTGGTGAAATGTACAAGGTGTACTTAAAAGGTACACCTCTGCCCTTCGAATCATGCAGGGGTGTTGTCATGTTTTGTGTCTATTATTAAATACATCAAATGTTTTCCTTACCATTAGTTGGTAAATGAAAGTACGTAAAATTGTATGATGTCGCGGTTGGTCGCGGCCATATTGTATTTAATATCATATTACCACTGAATAAATGAAATGCCATTTGTTCTCTCATCGTTCTAATTCTATAACTTTCAGTGCATAATTTCTGTGAATCGATTTTTTTATTGGTAGAACTTGTGTTCACCTTCAATTTTCATTGAATGAGCAAAATAGTACCTACGCTTACTTTGTTCTAGTTAGTTTTCTTATTATTTGAATACTGAAGTTTTATAAAATTGCGAGCCAATGACATTTACCAACTCATTGTTCAATTATTCAAAAGAACTATATTAAAATTATTTTACTCCATCGTTGTCATAAGGGATAATTAACAAACTAATTAATTAACTCTTGGAATTTTGTCTTTCAATAATTATAGTTGAACAAAATAATTAAAGGGACTTTTTATATAATTATGAAGAGACAAGACTTTCACAAGAAACACAAAAATGTACTTTACGTTGACCTAGGACAATGTCTCGCCCTCCACAATATCATTAGGTAAGATCAATTTGGTAGAAAAGTGGCGGTAAACATCTGACAGACACGAATAGTTTAAAAAAAAACCTGATTCATAAAAAAGAAAATACAAACACATTGCCTGTCTTTCTATTTCTATATATTTAGTTTTTAATATCCCAGTGTTGGGCAAATGCGTCTCTCTCCCTTTTCCACACACATCTGTCCTCTATCATTGCGGGCCAGTCCTTTCGGTAGGAGTCAATTTCGTTCCTCCATTTTCATTTAGGCCTGCCGCGATGTCACCTAGCATTTAAAGGAACCAATCAACGAGCCCACAGTTCATCTTACATGCGGCGAACATTACGCAAATAAAATCCTGGCCACAAATCTTCATAATCCACAACTTTAATTGAAAACAGCTTCTATCTTGTCTAAACCAACCAATTATAAAAAATAAACCTAAGTGTCTAATTCAGTGAATTTTTCTTCACAAAATTGGCCACGGAATTTTACAGGGTACCAAAAGTAGGCATTATAAAGACAACGGCCGGTGGCCAAGGTCAATAGCCCTGTCGTCCCTACTCAATTGACCCTGAATACCATACGAGCTATCTAAATGTAGGACCGTAGGACCATTAAATAGATAGGGAAACAGAAGATCTATTCTTGATGATGCGCGATTGGAGCATTAGAGCTAAAAGTAAACCAAACAATCAATAAAAAAAGTATGTATGAAACTGCAGTAGTATAAATAGGGAATATTCCGGGAAATTTTGTATGATTTTAAGTAAGGCCGTAATGATACTGTCATAATATTTATCATACAAATATGATTTCATATCTGTCAAATTCTATGATCATAGTTAAATGATGCTGTTCTTCGTTTTAACGTGACTACGGCAAAGCAAAACGGAGGGTTATGATTTTGACCGGTATGTATGTATGTTCATCTGTTCCCTTATCACATCTAAACTACTTATCACAATTAGAAAAATTTGGTACTTGTCGCGTCTTGATCGTCCGCTGGTTTTAAGTGACATTACATTAAATTAAATATGGCGTCCTCTAAAGGACATAAAGTCATGAACTAAAAAAAAAAAAAATATTAATAATGTCATGTTGGGTATCAAATGAAAGGCCTTAATTAGCACATTCCAAAAATATATATATCCGAAATTTAAAATCCGGATTCACACATAATCTGTTCGATTTATGGTCCTACCACGACGTGTGACTCCAGATTTTTTATTTGTTTGTCTGTGATGTCTTGTTTTACCTTTTTAGTCGACGTTTTTGTCGTAATTGACTTTTAGTTTTTTTTACATATTACACTTAATTAAAATTCATACTTACTCAAGATAGATAACGATACAGCAATTTTTGAGGTCAAACGGATATGATCATATTTGTACGCTGGCTGACAAATAGTATCCTTTAACTATGATCATAGATAATATGAATCATATGTAAGTAGGTAGTTATTATACCGTCATAGTTCATATAAAAATTACTCACTATACAAAAACATACATAATCTCACGCCTTCTTGCAGACAATGGGAGTAGACAGTAACTACAGAACGCCATCTACTAAGAACCTTAGATACTCTTTTTTTTGCTTCGTTTAGTAGTTACTTTAAGATGTGTAAAAGTAATTCTGATATTATCCTATTTACAGAATAAATAATTTCATTTCATTGACATACTTATTGATATTCTGTATTCGTTGGTTTAGTGCTCGCTAGCGCAACTAATGAGCATTAGGTCCTGGGTTTGATATCCAGGTCGGGTAAAGTGTTATTGGGTTTTTCCATTAGAAATATTAATAACAGCCCGGAGTCGGGATTTTTGCCCAGGCAATAGTCTCGCCCCCTATTACATGGGACTTAAACATAACTGGCAAAATGTGGGTGTACTATAGGTACACCTCTGCCTAACCATTTGACGATTGCACGCGTGATGTTATGTTTATTATGTTATTAAGATGTAAGTTGACTTGAAAGAGCATGGCAGTTGAGAGTATGTTATGATGACTTAAATGTCTCGCTGATGGTGGCGAGTGTGTTTTATCATTTTACAAAATGGTTGAGCTGGATGGTGCTGATCCACGCGTCATGTTCGTGAACGGGCGCCGTCAGTTGAGACTGGTCATCTCTTATCTGCCAAGGCTTATTTTTAATCTTATATTTAGATTTTTTTTGATAATTTTTTGTACATTGTTCTCACATAAAGAAGAAACAAAAATAATGTACCCAGGATCTTGTAATTTCTGCATTTAAAAGAGTGTCCTTGGAGTTTCTTGCCCGTTCTTCTCCAAAAAGATCTACGTTTTGGAATAGGCAACTAGCTTGAACTTTCTGACTAACTGACCGAGTATTTGACAATTCAAAAGTGCCTGTAAACGTTTAATTGAAATAAATGCTTTGAGTTTTTATGTGATATTCTGTAAAATTAGCTTGAAACATAACATATTACTAGACATTACAATATCACTTATTTTTCATGAAGGAAATCTTCATGGATCCATTTCTCATCGACTTCTGTAATTTCTTATATTGTTGAAAAACTCAATTGTTATGTATCATTTTGTACCTACAGAAAAGTGGGTGGAACGATTCGTACAAATGGTATTGGTTTCTCGATGTAAAGAATGTTCGAAGCTTTTAACTTAAACTGATATTGTAAAACGTAAGGTTCATTTGTTAGATAGGAATTTCCATCAAGACTGTCTGTTTGATGGAAAACTGTGGCCATGAACTTGTCTTTTTTATGCTGTTGGTTTTACTTCAAGATTTTTGAAGGATAATAATCTAACCAAAAGGTTAGAAGACCTCTTACTTAAGAGGCCAAATTCAAAAGTCATTTATTCAAACTAGGCTGATAATCAGCACTTTGAACGTCAAAATTACATAAGACAGTACCTCAAAACGCCCACTCTTCACCTGCATGAAATCGACTGATTTTGATCAATTTTGTTCATTAGTTGTGAGATAGGAAAAAGGGATTTAAACAAAAATATTTGTGATTTGTAAAGTCGAGTTCTTTGTTTTGCATGTGGCTGAAAAGGATTTTTCAAATAAGTTAAGTATCTATGGAAAATCACAAATATTCGCAACAAATTTTCCGTGAGACTGACGTTTGATCACTTTTTTACAAGAAACTACTTTTGATTTTGAACATTTAAAACTATCATCAACATCGTTATATGGTCTACTTGCATGTAGCTGAACCACTTTTGTCAACTTCGATACAAAATATAGCAGAAACATAATGTTCAAAAAAACATTTTTTTTTAAACTCCGTCAAGTAATGGATTTTTACTATTATTTATTTAGCAAACCATACCAAGAAATTTAAAAATCACGTATTAGTCTACAGCTATCCTTGAAATAAAATCATAATTTTATTGTATGATTATACAATGTTTTCATTATGTAAATCAAAGGCGAAAAAAAACATATTTTCGAGAGCGCAAAAGTGATGCAACTATTAACAGGTTCTGTGACTGACAGGAATAGTTCAGCTCCATGAAAACTATACTTTTATAGTTACACAGACATCATTTTTCAATTATTTCAAGCTTTCTTACAATTAGATAAGTCGTTGACGAAAAAGGTGTTTTTCATGCACGGAGCCTTAATCACCAGCGTAAGTGCACAACACACTTGCAATGGCAATGCCTATCATTTTGAAAGAATCAATTATTTTTTTTGTAAATTGTGACGTTCATAAGTGCCTTATATGTGCCTAATTGAAATAAACTGTTTGACTTTGACTTTAAAAGTTAAAAAAAATCAGTTCGTTACATACGTAGAGCAGGAGAATTTTTCAAACATAATTACGAAGCAACGGATAAACCATATTCGTAAAAATAAACAGATTTTTATTAAAAGTGTGCTACGCAATTAGGATGCAGGTTTATGTTTCAAAACCTGGCAACTACCACTAGACTATTACAACATCTTTGGTGCTTTCACAGTAAAAATAGATTCGTGAGGACGCTTTGAACATTTAGGACTGAAACTCAGACCAAATAAAAAACCAAGACATAGCGCTGCGAACAATGCAGTGAAGCATGCCAAAACTAATCCTCCGCTCTGTGCATACACGCTCACACACACACATGTACAACCATTTACTATCAAACTACACCTCACTTAGTGCACACATGTTTACGAAACCGCCATCACGTCACTGTTGACAGCGCTGTCTTGGTATTTTATTTGGTCTGAGGACAGAAATGACCAACATACATTGCACGAGCGTGGTAAACAATACTTCTTCTTACGACCTTTTCTCAGGCTTCTGCCCCTCAGTGTGGAAATTACAAGCTCGGACTAAATAATACTCATTCATAGCCTTCCATGGTAATAACAATAACATTATAGCTACCCGTTCAAAGTCCTCACTTATCTTCTAATTCCACATCTACATCAACTAATTTGCATACAATCTCTTTAAAATATTGCACTCCAAATTAACCTCCCAAAAATTCTATGTCAGGATTGAAAAAGCCTCATATTTTACGGCAACAGTCATTAATGTCAAAAGCAAGATGGCCGGTCCATAAAATATGTTATTATAATGCCGTACAGGGGCCACTTATACCAAGTACGGTCACTTTACATATCGCCGGGTATTTTAAGTTTAGTTATAGCAAATGAGACGGTAATGTCGTCCGTATTTTGTGGGGGTTAGCCGGTATTAGGGGTTTACTTAAAGATTATTGATGCGTAATTTTAGAAGACGCAAGGAGCAATCGTGGGTCCGAACCCAGGCAACCAAAATGTATAATGTGTAAATAATTTCACCGCTGCTCTCAAAACGGTGCAAGAAGACATCGTGAGGAAACCGGCATGTCCTAGAACAAAGAATTCGGAGATATGTGACATCTACCAACCCGCACTGGGGTCGCGTGGTTGATTACGGCCCACTCCCTCTCGAAGAGAGGTGGCCTGTGTTCCAGCAGTGGGAACATTATAGGCTAATTATGATGATGATTATGATTTTAGAAGATAATAAGGCTTAGGTAAAAAAAAACAGTTGTTAAGAGGAACTAAAATAAAAAACGAATTAAAAATAGACTATAAAAATATATGTTTATGCTATTTCAGCATGTATGCTGCTGGTGACCATCATAATTTAGGCTAGTCTCAAAATGATTATTGCGATCACCAATTGGTTAGCCAATTTAGTGATGATTTCGCCCGCTCATAATTTTCTATGTTTACGATCTTTGTTCATTAAAAGTTTTTAAATTATGCACTAACCTGTACCCTAATTATGTAATACACGATCAATCGGAATCGGAATCGTTTTGAAACAGATTGCTAGTCCATTGCTTCATAAGTTCGAAAAAAATCTGCTCGACAACGTACATAACGCAATGAATGTTGTTGAAGCGTCAAAATGAAACAGATTAATCATAATCGTTTACGAAAACGTGTTGCGTTATTAGATAGCTGTTTTTACTCCCACCACTGGATTTTCCAAAACGCTATGCACGACTAAATCCGACCCGCTACGAATAACTGCAGTTGCATCCTTCATCCAGATTTCCAGAACCATCGCCAGAGGTGTCGCATTTGGAATAGAGCACATACTGCAATGACACGCGAATTTTTATGTGTCCCTCACATCTGCGACAAACAGCCTCCGTTGAATAATAGAACGTTCCTTCTGATATACGCTGAGTCATATTCTGGGATATGACATGTATAATGTATGTTTCAGTAATCATGTATGAGTGTATTGTTTCTATTTTGTATGTCCAAAGACGAAGAATAGGGTAATTTCCACCCGTACGTGTCGTAATGGTTACTTGGGAATAACGTCAAGTGAATGGAAAGCAGAGCTTTGTCTAAATAGTGCCATAGCTAAATTCTAACCTATCTTCCAATCTCGAGTCACAGTCCATTTAAAAGGTCTCCACGAGTGGTACTAAAAGTACCTACGTCAGACGGATCCCGCATGTGTGCATCTGACACTTTTCTACTCGAACCCAACGCACGCACCTCTGACTTTTCGGATTCATGTGCGTATTGTATAATTATCACTCGCTTTAAAACGGTGAAGGAAAACATCGTGAGGAAACCGGCATGCCTGAAAGATATCTCTCGAAGGCATGTGAAGCCAAGCCAGGGGGTGGCATAAAAACTCTGGTTAGTCACAAAAACAAAGAAAAAAAAACACTTGTGAATTTATATCGTACTAGAGATGTCATGACATGGCTATCTACGGTATGAGTTCGTTTCATAACATTGCTCTGACCTACTTTTAACCAACTTCAAAAAACGAGAATGTTCTATGTTCGTCTGAACGTATTTAAAGAAGAAAAAAAAGTATATGTTCTATGTTTTTTTAGAAAATTCTTTTTTACATTTGGTAGAGGAAGCTTGCGCGGTGGTCCTATATAAATTTTGTTAACTTTGCTTGTGTAGTTTTTGAGTTAGCTTCAATAATACGTATTTTTCCCACTTAGTCTATGTGGATGATGTTATAATAAGTTCCTGTCACTTTAAATAGCAGGTAGTGGTATTCGAATTTGTGTGGGGTAGGTACCACAACTAAAACGTGACAATGAAAATTTTCACAAAAAAAAAAAAACAACCGACTTCAAGTCAATGGCAAATAAAGAAAATAAAAAACCAAAGACACTAACTTCCGAAATTAAGTTATTTTTCACTTTGTAGTGCTTTTTGGAAAGTCAGTTGTTTTTTTTGCTTTCTTTCGTCCTTCTTCGAGCCTATTTATAAGAAGAAGAAGGTCGTAATGATTCTGCCAATTTACTCTTTTATTTATTATCATTGTAGTCTTGTATTAAATAGTTCTTTTTGAGCCTGATACGATAAGGTAAAGTTACGTAACGCCTGATGCAGTGTAGATTATATAAAGGGCAATGTCCGGCGCCGTTTACGGGCTGACACAGGCAGTTCCCATGTAAATTGGGATTGTAACAAAACCGCAGTGTATGCACCAGCTGCGTATCATCTTGTGTGAGTAATAAAACCGGGTTCAGAGCAAGAAATATCTGCTGAGTCTATATGTGGTTTCATTGGATTTTTGGAAGGATAAATTGGATACCTATGTGGAAAAATATACACAAATCATTATCTCGGACTTTAAAATAATTTCAACCATCATCACCATCATCATTTTAGTCAAAAGACGTCCACTGCTGGACATAGGCCTCCCTCAAGCACCGCCACTTCGACCGATTCTATGATCTATCCCGCATCCAGCGGTTTCCTGCGGCCTTCACAAGGTCATCGGTCCATCTTGTGGGAGGCCTTCCAACGCTACGTCTTCCGGTACGCGCTCGCCACTCCAGAACCTTTCGGCCCCATCGGCCACCTGTTCTGCGAGCAATGTTCCCGGCATTTCGACCGCTAAGATCTAAAGGGAGTCGTGAGGAAAATGAACTTGTTTCGTTTCGTCTGAAATCACAATTACGCAGTTTATGTCAATGAGAAGAGGTAAGCATGTAAAAGGTCGTGTTTTTATTTATAATTATTATGGTAAGTAGTCCAGACCGCATGTACAATACAATTTTTATACACACATACGTTTCAACCCTTTATAACCCACACAGATAACAAACGTAAAAAGGGGTTACTGGATCTGTCTGAAAAAATCGCCAGAGATAACGTGACCGCCGTTTTTAATGTCGTACCGGACGCGGGCATCCGGCATGTTGTGCCGGCGTTAACGCCTCGATGGACCCGGGTCCGACTCTGTTCCGGCCGTAGCCCGGTAAAAGTTTTATGTGCTCGCTTTGTTTCGTTTTTTTTTTCATTTTATTTCGCGCCGAAAGTACTTTTTTAGTATCGAATGGTTGGATTGTGTGATCGGATGTTCTGGCTCTTGTTCAGTTGTGGCATGTTTTTTTGGATGACAACGAACCACTGTATTTTTATCTTAATCATAAATTCAGAACAACTATGTACTTGTAAAAAAGCATAGCGTCCTAACGATACCCCCTTCTTTTTACATCGGAACATCAGACCAAATAAAAAACCAAGACAGCGCTGTCAACAGCGATGTGAGGCCGGTTTCGTAAACATGTGGGCACTTAGTGACGTGTAGTTTCATTGTTAATGGTTGTAAATGTGTACGTATGAGCGTGTATGCACAGAGCAAAGGTGTAGTTTTGGCATGCTTCACTGTATTGTTCGTAGAGCTGTCTTGGTTTTTTATTTGGTCTGAGATCGGAACATGACAGTATTTTATTTGAACTGAGGGCTTTTGACTATAATCTATCTATATAAAAATCAATTACCGTGCGTTCGTCTCGCAAAAACTCGAAAATAGCTCGACCGATTGTGATGAAACTTTACTAAGTTGTTGTGTGCGCGCCGGAGAAGTTTCCTAAAAACAAAAAACAAAAAACTGAAAAAGGCATTGCAACACATTAACTAAGGGCATTTTACAACCAACACTTAATAGTTTAGGGTCACTAAGTAAGGGATAGTTACCTCGAGATTAGGGCACCTACTGATATAAATAACACAGAAACGGTAGCCAATATTTATTCGACTGCGAAGAAGGGTTAATATGGTTTTTTTTATCGACAAAAACAGAACGTACGACAACGCACATGACATTCCGGCCAACTGGCCGCCTGTCGCTGACAAAATAAGTCAAACGGAACCTCCAATAGGGGAACCGTCAGTGACCCACTTTGTGTTACCTACAGATAGAACCGGACGTTTATTGGATCCACAGAAATTTGCCATCTGCAGTCACTTAAGTTTAATTTACAGCCCTTTTTAGGGTTCCGTAGTAAACAAGGAACCCTTATAGTTTCGCCATGTCCGTGTCTGTCTGTCTGTCCGCGGCTTAGCTCAGAGACGGCTAGTACTAGGAAGCTGTATTTGGCATATATATACATATTAATCACGCTGACAAAGTGGCAAAATAAAATCAAGAAAAATCTTTTTTTTAAGAGTACCTCCCCTACATGTAAAGTGGAGATGTTTTTTTTTCTCGTCTTTCCCATAGTGAGGGGTGTCATTGGAAAGGTCGTTCAAAAATATTGAAGTTGTGTGAAAATCATTTGACAATTCAGGAATCCGTTTGCAAAATATTGAGCAAATTTTTGTTAGAGTCAAGTGTCCCCCGCCTTGACAGCTGAATGGTTATACTTAGATTTGTAAAAAAAATCACAGCAGTAGTATATTTAACGAAGTTTGAAGGAAAACTATCACAGCTAAATAGACTTTACAGGTTAACGAGTAATAATTGACCAACTTATATTTGCAGTTTGAAAACATGATCTTGATCATGATACATTCCGTATGCGAGTAAATGTTTTTCAACTACAATGTTAAGTTTGTTCTTGGAATAATTCATCTCAACTACGGAACCCTTCATTGTGCGTGGTCCGACAAGCACTTGGCCGGTTTTCATTGTTATAATACCTCTGATTTTGCATCACTATCAAAATCACAGTGATATTTATTACAATAAGGTGGCTGTTGACTGTAAGGCCTCTGCCTCGAATTTTGCGGGCAGCGGGGCGGCGGCGGCGGCGGCGCGGTTGACTGGAGTGCACCGCTCGTTGCCCGCCCCCGCGCCGCTGCCACGCCGCTGTTTTCGAGAACCGGTAAATTTGATGTTACGCATAAGATCCTGCCGCTCCCGCGCCGCCGCCGCTGCCGCCCCGCTGCCCGCAAAATTCGAGGCAGAGGCCTAAAGGTGTGTCCAAACACTGAGCGGTTGCCGCGCGCGGCCTGCAAACGCCGCGTGTTGCTATCGCGCTCTTGTCTGGTTGCTGCCACTGACAAGTCTATCAAAATCACAATGATCTTTATTGTCGTTACAATAAGGTTGCTTTTGATTGCTGCTGTTAGGGGTGAAATAATTCAAAAGACTGTAATGTATTATTTGTCACATAATATCAAAAGATCCACTTTAGATAAATTACAAACACCCGTCATTTTGACAGCCAATAGGATAACGAAAACTCGTATGAAAAATACACATCGGTGAACAATAAAGTATACACACGTTATATTTGGTGCCATTAGGGGTGCTAATCACCAAACATAGCCCAACATGTCACACAGTGATAAATTACACAAAATGTAACTGGTGTTTATCGATTATCGATTACAAAGTGACACATTTATTGCGACTGCCGTGTTGTCAATGTGTTTAAATATTTGAAAATGAAAAGCTGGGTTATTAGTTCTTGGGTCATTAATCTCCATTTTTCCTTTTACCTTGAAGGTTACCTTATTTGTACTGGGAAGTTGTTAAATAAATTGATCGTTTTACGTAGGCAGTAGATAGTGTTTACAGGGTTTTGTCATTAAAAATGTCAGACCACTTCCTACTTCCGTTGTGTTGCTGTCAAATTATATATTAACATGTTCTATATGAGGAGTCTATGGTCTTGAAAGCCAACAATTACTTATAAGTGAAATTGCTAGCAAAACTTCTTCTAAGTTAGGTAATAAACAGCTCTTTTATAGCACTTTTAAAAATTTTAGAACGTCTAGATGGGAAAACATCGTGAAGAAACCTGGACTAATAGTTAATATAAGTTTGAAATCGCCAACCCGTCTTGAGCTAGCGTAGCGATGAACGCTCGTGCCTTTTCTGTATGAGAATAAGCCTTTGCCCCGCAGTGGGACAATGATATGCTAGTTTTATTATTTTTATTTGGGAAATCATTAGTTATCAAACATTTTGATAGATACTGGCAAAGCGACAAAACACCGTAAGTTAACCTCCAATATCTGTAATGTATTTTTACCTCAAAACATTGATTTTCAAGGTCTTTATAACTGCAAATGTTGTTACAATGGTGTTTACAAATAATCTTATTCTATTTGTGCACAAATCCTGAATAATTTTGTTACATAGGCTATATTTCGCCTTTACAAACATTAAAGCATGTTTTTATTATTTTATTTGCGTTGACATGAATAATAATTATCTGATAATGTACATCGTTTAACTAGGTATGTGCAAGTCTTAGTATGGCCCCACATAATATTTAATGTTTAAGTTACAAAATGTACGTACCTCAAAACATTAGTCTCATAAGGAAAGCGAACCCAATACCACACACCGCAAGCGGACGCGTCGGCACTGCATCACTTACTTCGAGACACGGTTCAGATATTAAATTGGTTCAAATAGTGACAAATTGTTTAACTAACGTGACATGTCACAAAAGTAAGCGACATATCTCACAGTTGTCTTGAACTAGTGTGGGAGTATAAACATCCGTTGTAAGACACCTAGTTTTATTTTCCACGCTAATAAAGGCTTTAATGACATTAAAGTATGCCTACTAAGTCTTAATAAAGTAAGTGTTAGGCAATTTCTGACAATTGAGTTCCTACCTACACCTGAGAACTTAGACAAAGCGAAATTCTTTCAACGATAAATATGTTGGACAACCGACTTAAAAAAAAAAAAAACACTACAATGTGAACAATAACTTTAATTTCAGAAGTTGGTTGTTTTTCTTTTGTAAAAAGTTTAATTTTCACTTTTTGCTGTCGTTAGACCCTATACAAATTCTAATTCCACTAGCTGCTATGTAAATTACAGTGACAGGAAGTTAATATAACGTCATCCACATAGACTAAGTGGGGAAAAATACGTGTTATTGCAGCTAACTCAAAAACTAGTCGAACAAAGTTAATAAAATTTATATGGCACCACCTAGAAAATATACCCTTTCAACAGAATTTTCAAAATCGGTTCAAACGTCTTCGAGTAATCGGGGACCATACATTTAAAAAAACTCCTTGTTTGAAGTCGGTTAAAAAGTAAAAAAAATGTATGGGACAAACAAGCCTACGTCAATCTTGTTGATAGTTGTCATAGAAAGAAATACGAAGGGTTTTTAAAACGATTGGCACTTGTACATTGGCTATGCAACAAATAGTATTTAATATCAAATTTTCTACTAGAATGTATCAAATAATATTACATTCTATTTTAATATGTCAGGGTACGCCACAGTTGCGGCGATAAATCCCCTCTTTGAGGAGTGGCTAGAGAGGCGCCACGGCATCCTCACCTTCCACCTGACGCAGGTCCTCACCGGACACGGTTATTTCGGGAGGTTCCTGTTCCGTATAAGGCGGGAGGAAACGCCTGGGTATCACCACTGTGTGGATCGCCTGGAGGACACGGTGGAGCATACGGTGAAGATCTGCCCGGCTTGGGCGGGGCACAGCCGTGTCCTTGTGGAGGCCATCGGCGGCAGTGATCTCTCACGTCTGGCCCTGGTCCAGGCCATGGTACGGAGCGACAGGGAATGGGAAGCCGTCACCTCCTTTTGCGAAGCAGTAATACTCGCGAAGGAGGATACGGAGCGCGTGAGGGAGAGGCAAATTTCGCGCCCTCACGCCCCTAGCCGCCGCAGAAGACGCCCTGAGCGCCGGGAATCGTAGGCCGATTCCCGGTTACCGTAGGCGCGGGCTTGCGGACGGTGAGCAATGGGTAGCTCACCGTCCGATAAGGACCAGGCCCGGGTCGACGACGCGTTGTATTCCACGCGCGCCTCAAAGAAATGTAAGCACAACTGAAGGAGTCTGCAAGGACCGATGCCTGTCGGGGTCGCGGGAAAGTCCAAAAGGAATACCGTGACCCCTGGCAACGTACGTTGTACGCAACGTACAGGCAACACTGAAGGAACACTGGTGGGTTTTAGTCAGTAAGAGTCTGACACTCCCTCCCGCTCCGCCCAGAGCAGGAGCAGCTATTTGATAATTTTCCAAACTGAAAAAAAAAGGATTCGTTTAAGATGTTTGTTATAACGCAGAACTTTCGTCTTATAAGATAGGTCAAAGAAGTTCATATCTAACCAGTTTCAAAACAAAATCCCGTGAACACGATGACCACATCTGTTACCGGCCCGGTTCTATAGCCGCCGAGCGCTGCAAGCAAGAATAGTCCTTACGCCACCGTAAAAAAATATGAACTTCTTCGATGGTACTTCTGATTAATTTATTTTACCGTTACATCAAAACAAACTTTTCGAGTAATCAAATCTATTAAAATCATGTAATTTCCGACGGAAAATTGGTAAACAGAATTTGAATATTTTTTTAATAAATGGCGTTTGAGTATTGAACATAACAATTAAATTGTCAGAAACTTTATATGATCAATTAAAAGTTGTTTTATAAAGTCACAGTCAAAGTATTTAATTTTGAACTTTCGTGTTGTTAATATAATTATTTACTTTCTTTGATGAACTTATAATTTTACTAAAGTGCCTTATTCGTTTTGGGATACGGGCCAAAATTAGTCTTGGAACATTTATGAAATAGTTTCCTTTAATTGCTGTTTCATATGAGGATACTATTTCACATAATAGGCTAAATAGGCAACGATTCAGATAGAAAAGAGACTGACTTTTAGTGAACTTCTATGCATAGTGCGTAAATATGACAAGTCGTTTGGTACTTAAAGTACCAGCAGAAATTCGAAACTTTTACAATTAGTGATAGTTACTAGAAATAATGACAATGGAAATTCTAAAGTAAATTTATATTTTTTGAATTATCTATTTCATCGCATTCACTGCGTGAATATTTCATAAAAAATTCATTCGAATTCAAAACTATCAAAATGTTATGTAAAAGTGAGAAATATGCTCTTATGTATAAAAAACTGAACACCAACACCATTATTTTCACATTCCTGGATTACGAACTAAATCCTAAAATGTAATCCCTTTACAAATATACATTTGATGTCCAAATAATCCCAAAATAATTGAGAATCAAAAGCTATTAGAGTTTAAACAGAGTCACAGAGTGGCTCAGAGTTATTGATGTTTGTTTTTCATTGTTCCCTCTGTTATCATTTGTTGGAGTTGTTTTTTTGCACCGCAGTGTACGTGGGGTGACGTGAACGGATGACGTCACAGGGCATAATGATTTGTAACTCCTGTTCGTTACAATTTGTTTAACCTTTTATGACATTGGTATGCAAACGTAGGTAATATACTTTTTGCGGTGTGAACATGAAAAATTACTTTTGTGACATTTTTATAGACCTATTTTTTTATTCCCACGGGGTAGATAGTATTCATGTGTTCAAATAAACTGTTCCTATTTATCACGATAGGGGTCCGTTCTGATTTATTACACAGGAAATTCTAATTCAAAGCTTCAATTTAAAACCCAAATTCAAACACTCCATTACTCACTGCCGTTTAATTGGGCCCACATCAAAGCATTCTAAGCTCGTCAGCAAGAAACTCTTTTGTAGTCAGTATCGAATCCAATATCAAATATACCAATCGACGTACAAATACAGACTGCCGAAACGTAACAATTGAGATACAATAGCGGAGCGAAGACTCCCGAATATTCCCGAAAATTGGAATTCAGAACTGTTGAATTCTCGTGGTCAACCGATTTGCAGTAGGAACGCTTAGCTCCGGTCGAGAGGCTAGATATTAATAATGTATCAAGCTTTCCGACTATGAATGTTGTCTTTTCCCAAGAGATGGAACTCCAGCTGTGAGAAACAGATGCTAAGGGAATGCTCGCAGCTAAATGGAACATTCTAGTTTCCAAGATTGCAGGTATATAAGTTCCTTATTCTCGCATTTAAACTGTTAAGTAGTAAGTCCTAGTTTGATGTAGTTGGAGTATCTTGTAAGATTCTCAGTTTTGAAGTATTGATTTCAGGTTTCCATGAAAAAACTTTGACTAGAGTAGGTATGTAGTAGATACTTACCTAGGTAATTTTGAACGATATTCAATAAATAAAATTGATTTAGCACTGGTAGTGAGTGTCTAATGTACGAAATGAGAAGTTTGTTTTACCAAAGTTTCAGTTAACTCAAAACTATTGAGTATTTGCAAATTCATTAGCAACGTATTTTATGATTCCTCCTTGTTTAAGTTATTTCCAGTCGTGGATATTATCAGATTTATATAGGAGAGCTCACCTTTAGTAAACAGACTTATAATATTATATATCTAAGTGGGTACCTAGATCCTTGTCATGTGCAAAGTACCATTAGAAGTGACAGCCGAGGAAGCTGTTACATAATTTGTTGCTGAATTCTTTATTATTTTGTAGACGTCAATTAAGTATAAGGCGCTTTAGCTGAGCCTTATTGTGATTAATGGAAGTTTAGGCATGTGTCAAATATCTATTTACGTGTATATATACTGTCATGACTTTTAATTATTCGTATACATACTTACTTTATAGATTATATTATTAACTAGCTGCCCACCCCGGCTTCGCACGGGTAGCATTAAGTACTTATCTACGGCGCACCTACCTATCTTCCTACAACTTCCTGAGAATAACGAACACAACAAAAAAAGAATCATCCAATTTGGCGCAGCCGTTCTCAAGTTATGTGTGTGATTTATATTGGACGATTACGTTTAGGTACTTATGTAATTGATAAGTAAGTACTTAGGACTCAACATCTCCCATACATTTTCCCATCTTTAATGGAGTCAGCTTCCAATCTAACCAAATGCAGCAGAACACAAGAAGGTATTTTACATGGAGCGACTGCCTATCTGACCTCCACAACCCAGTTACTGGGTAATACGATATCCCTTGATGGACTTACCTATCTATTCAATGTATAAGCTTTTAGGATGTTTTTTGCATAGCTTAGTGTTATAAACGAATAATATCTATTCATGTCGTTGAACAAACTAAAGGTACTATTCCGTAGCCGACCGCAGGCGATAAATGCAGGCGACGTATCGCCGCTACACGACTAGTTTCTATGAACACTTTACGTACCTAGAAACACGTCGCCTACATAAAAATACACAAGAATACATAGAAACCAGTCGTGTCGCGGCGACACATCGCTTACGGTTGCCGCCTGCGGTCTGCTATGGAATTGTACCTTTAGGAATCAGTCTTACCAAAGCGTATCGTGTTACCCAGTAACTGGGCCCGTGTCAGTCGCCCCATGTAAAATTCTGGTATTCAGCTGCATCCGGTAAGACTGGAAGCCGAACCCAAAATAGTTGGTAAAAGATTAGGTAGATTTAACTAACTAGAGAACTCAGTTTACTTATGTAATCAGAAAATGTGCAATGCGCAGAAAATGAATTTTGTCATACACCGTGGAATTGGAAAAAAATCTGCAATTTTTTTTGAGGGCAGCACTTCTCTGAAATTAATCAAAATAGAAGAGGACGTTTTAATTAAAAGTTCACGCGAAAATGTAGCCAAAATGTTCCATGGCGTTAGAAATAAAAAAGTTTTTGACATGGCACAATCATGACTGGAAAATATTTTGTCAAAGTAATTTTGGGGTCTGTTTTCAGGGGATTAAAGTTATATTTTAACGACTGCATAGTAAAATTTACAAGCGCATTCGAATAAAAAAAAATCGTTTTATTATTTTGTAAAAGATCATGTTATTATACCATCGTACGTACACATTGCTACGGTACATCTTTCTATAGTTGTCAAAGTACATAACTAGTAGTAGTAGCATTAAATTAACGCAGCTGTCTGAACATATATCTCATATTATATAAGTTACTTACATTAGCTTTTAACTTAATGAATCTCTTAAAAGCACCTCACACATTCATCTCTTAATTATTAATAAGTTCACTAATCTATAATAATATTTAGATGAAACACAAATTCTTCACGAGATAAAAGTCTCATTTTCTGTAACACCAATTACTGGATTATTTAATGAGACTGGTACGAAATGAGCGCTTTACATTACATAATTTTTTTACAAGTCAGCTTAAAAGCACTTCACATAGTCATATCTTAATTATTAATAACTTCACTAAGTTACAATGATATTTAGATGAAACACAACATTCTTCACGAGATAAAAGTCTCATTTTGTGTAACACCAATTACTAGATTATTTAATCAGGCCGGTACGAAATGAGCGCTTTTCATTACGTTATTTATTTACAAGTCAGCTTCTTGCTTTCACAACCAATGAATTATGTGTGAAATATAGTGGCCATGATTTTGAGAAATGAGAGACTTTTTTTGTACCTGCGCGTCCTTTAATCCGTCTTTTTCTTTAAAGGGCTATTGCTTGGAGAAGCGAATGTCAAGCAAGGTTGCAAGCACTGTAGGTTGATATTGTTAGTGACTAAACGCCTCTTAAGAAGTTGGTCCTGGCTGTCATTCGTAGATCTTTGACAGTCGTTACGGGTAGTCCGAACCTCGAATTTCTGACAAACAGTCTGGCCAAGGGGTATCGTTTTAGCTAGTAACTAGGTCGTGGAGGTCAGATAGTCGGTCGCTCCATGTAAAATACTGGTATTCAGCTGCATCCGGTTACACTGGAAGCCGACCCGTACTGCCTAGCCTTATCCAAACTACGTAGTTGGGATAAGGCTAGGCAGATAATGATGATGAATAAAGATTAATTTCACAGCTCAATATAGAAGCACATCAAGAACAATACATAATAAAATTATACTGTAGAATATACTATGAATGGTGCCTTACAAGACGGTAAGGCCTGTATTTCAGGACACCAGCACCATAATTGCGTAACACACGTTAAATCACAATCTATTTCATTTGGACAGTTCAACAACATTCATTGCGTTATTCACGTTGTTCAGCAGACAATTTTTCGAACATATAAAGCATTGGATTCGTCTTATCCTTAAACATGATGCAGATCCACCCCTTCGGAAGTATTTACAATTATATAGCATTATGCAATTGTGTGATAAAAGAAAGCTTTTTGCCCAATTCTGACAAAAACCCGTTAATTCAGACGAATTCTTACTCTACTGTGAACACCTTGTACAACAGCCTTGTATAACTAATCTAGATTTAGATAGTACTTTATGTTAACGTTTATTTTTACTTTTTCGATAGCCATAAAGAAGCGAAAATTCAATTTACAAGAAGTTTATTGCTGTGTAAAGCCTGAATAAAGCCTATCCTAAATTCATCTCACATCTCTCTTCTTTCTTTCATTTATTTATTTACACTTTTATGTACAATAAACCACCGCGCTTAATGCCAGGGAATTATCTACAAACTTTTTGCTAAAAGAAAAAATTTAAGGGATAGTAACAAAGCTCAAAATATAACAAAAAATAATCTTTTAATACTAACGATTCGCACTAAATTTAGGTTTCTAGGCACAAACACCAACCTCATGTTTGATACACCTGCGAAAAATGTGTCCTAATCAGTCGCCCAAAACGATTCAACATGGCGACCCTACGCCAACGCTGAATATGCTCCGCTCACATGACGTGTATGTAATTACTTAGCGAGTTGGAGCAGAGTCATGCCTTGTCATTTTAGCTCGCCCAAGCCGGGGAAAAGTGGAGTCGTTTGTATTATGAGTGTTGAATACTGATACGCTAAAGTGGTTTTTGTGCTATTTTAATTTTATGTCCTTAAAATGTGCTCGGATATTGTGGTCGCAGTAATTGTCTTCGTGTTTTAAGGTATTTTTGGTAGTTAACTTTTGGACTGTATTGAAATTCTTTTTTGTGTGGTTATTGACTAACCTGTACCCTAATTACGTAACACATTTTCGTAAACGATTACGACTAATCTGTTTCGTTTTGATAGTTTTTCGAACTTGTGATGCAATGGATTAGCAATCTGTTTCAAAACGATTCAGATTCTGAATAATCGTGTATTGTGCAATTAGGGTACTGGTGCCAGAGATTTTTTGCCGCCCTGGAATCACATTCCGTCGAGAAATATCTCTCTATATTTAATAATAAATAATAATTTATTTACTCTTCAAAGTCACCAACATCGGTGTAGCCCTGGTTCTTGTACTAGGAATTTCTATATCACAAGAGCCGGACCAGATCCAGAAGATACAGTGGCAAGATCCAGTGTAATTTTGTTCTTTGGGACTGGATAATTATGCTTTATTATGTAACAAGTAGGATTACTAGATTAAAAAGTAAGTAGAGCCAGCGTGATTTCAATTTTGTGAAAAGCGTCTACACAAAGATTCATAATATTCAACTCCATATTAAGATACTCTATTTGAACATCCAGTAAGATATTCAGCTTTGCTGGAGAAGTTAACAAGAATATTATTAATGCGTTACATCTACACTGAAGAGCTGTTTTAATGACCGACATCGGTCTCCTTCGTTTACCATTACTTAATCGTTGAAGTCTGAATAAAACGGTAAGACCTAATTGGTTTTAAATACGATTCAACTTACTCAATTTAAATTATAATACTAAGTTTGCCCCGCGCATTCACCCGCATACGTCTCGATCCCGTGGGAATATCGGGATAAAAAGTATCCTATGTCCTAACTCAGATCATGGTCTACCCATGTGCCAAATTTCATCCAAATCCGTTCTGCCCTTTTAGCGTGAAAACTTAACAAACAAACTCACTTTCACATTTATATATAGTAAGACTTAGCCAAGAAGAGCTTGTTGTAGTGCTAAGTAAAAATAGCCGCACGGGTCTATCCATCAGGTTAAGTTACGGTGTTGCCGGGTTTGGCCCATGGATGGGTGACCATCTTTACATACCGAGACTCCTCCGTGGCTTGGAAAGCACGTGGTCCCGGCTGTCATTCGTGGATCTTTGACAGTCGTTACGGGTCCCGAAAGTCTGACAACCAGTCTTACCAAGGGGTATCGTGTTACCCGGTAACTGGGTTGTGAAGGTCGGATAGGCAGTCGCTCCATGTAAAATACTGGTATTCAGCTGCATCCAGTGAGACTGACAGCCGACCCCAACATAGTTGGGAAAAGGCTAGGCTGACGGATATAGTTAAGATTAGGATAAATTAGAATTTCTCAAACCAAATATATACCAATATTGAACTAAACTAAACTAACAGCCCTACTCGTTAATTCGAATGAATCAAAACAAGCTACAACTTAACTAAAAATAATACATCCATACTAATGTAAACAAAATCCAGCAAGACACGGCCTTGTTCTGGCATGTTTTTATTTTATCTTTGAGGGTTACCTGAACATGCCGCGGTCATCCGATAGTATAAAACGCTCAGCCTTTTAGCCTTTGAGCAAGACCGGCTCAGCTTAACTTGAACTGCCCTGAGGCAAGCAAGCGTTGCGTCTTTTATACAAGTTGACGTGCTACAGTATTGCTTGCAAGGTTTTCTGTTCACGTTTCTAGTTGCATGAAATGAAGTGGCAAGGGATTATTATCTGAGTGTTCCGGAATTCTCATCGTGTTTTTTGGTTATTGGATTGTTATCAATCTTTCAGGTTTTTTAGCTTTGATTTCATTGCTGGGAACCTACTACTAACTTCCGGAGAAACACCACAACCGTTTGATTGATTAAATTGAAAGTTTGAAACACGTTTGTTTGTCTCAATTCTAGCACTCATAAATATTATTCTGTGAGCTTTATAATTAAAAAGCACACATACAGTAATACCTTGATTCAAAACGTATCTGAAGATACGAATCTCTAGATTATTCAAAATGTATCTTTAGAGTATAAACGAAAAAACGGCCAAGTGCGAGGCGGTTTTTCGTATGAAGATCGAGCAAAAAACGCCAAAAAAAACACGTTTCTTGTAAGGGGACTTTAATTATTAACTTTATTTTTAACATTAATTATTTGTTGTTATAACAGTAATAGTAATAGACAATCTGTTTCAACTGTCTACCTATTACGGTTTTTGGGAGACAACCCGCTGACAGCCAGACGGACGGACGGACGGACGGACAACGAAGACTCAGTAATAGGGTTCTGTTTGGCATCCTTTGGGTACGTAAACCTAAAGATTAATGCAGGAAAATTTGGAAAATGGCCTTGTAGCGCAGAAGCCTTTCGCTCCAAATAAAGCTCAAATCAAATCATTATAGTATCGAAGAACATTTCCGTTCATAACTTTAAGTAGCATTATTCAACACCTACTTATTACACAACACACCTTAGAATTATAATTCAATAAGAACACTTATAAATTGCAAAGTTCCTGAAACGTTTAGCTGAAATAATTCAGGTCACGTTACGTAAGCTGTGCGGAAGGGAGCAAACGAAACGTCTTTTAAACAAGCTGTGTCGTAAGAAACTATTGCACGGAAGGTTTTACTTTAACAATCGGATGTTTTACGGTCAATTTAAAAGTGGGTTAATAATTTAAAACCAAGCTATATAGACACTCATTTTTTTTATATTAACATCTTTTCTCTCGCTTTCTTGCAATCTATAGGAGTGATTCCGTGAAAAGGGACGGAAGTGTGTAACAGGAAGCCAGGGAAACGCGCGCTATTCGATTTGACCAATGAGCGCGCGCGGTGCTAGAGTTGGCCGTCAGACGGTACCAACAAATTTTCCAAGAGGTTGGTACTGTCAGCCAAGATTTCAGATGAATACACATCATATGAGACTACTGTAAGGCTTGTTCGTTTTTTAAATTGCTATGTAAGGTAACATACATAAACATCAATAATTCGAATACGACCAGACTCAAAATACAAAAATACAGAATTTTTGAGGAGCCTGGATTGATGCCCGGTTGATGGTAATAGACTCGCCTCATCTTAAATGAGACTTAAACATAATTGGTGAAATGAGGGTGTAGGTCAGCTCTGCCTGACCTCCCGGGTAAAAACAGGCGTGATGTTATGTTACATAATAATAATTGTTATTTTGGGATACCTTTCCCTTCACGGCAAAAATTTAAAACACTTAAAAAAGTAATTACAATAGGTATTGAAATAAGAAACTTTTTTTTTTACAATATATTCATGGTATCAATTTGACAGAACACTACTATGAAAATTTTTGGAAATCGTTCCACAGTTTTTTCTTTCAAAGAATCTAAAAACAATTGACTGAATACCTTAAATCCTGGCTTAGGTACATTCATGAATATTCTTTTCACTTTGCTACAATTACGACAAAACGTTAAAAGAAAGGTAAATGACATTTTTGAGACCTTGAAAGCAGTTCCTTTCAATCCTACGCATTTAATTTGAATTAATTTGTGAGGTTTCCAATCTCAAGTGGCATTGAATATTCCTAGCTTTATCACTGGTACCTAAAAGGTTATCTTTAGAAGCATCATTTTAATCTGATCACCTTATCAATTTATCAGGCAGGATTCATCATCTAACCTCTTCCCAACTTTGTTAGGGTCAGTTTCCAGTCTAACTTTATGCAGCTAAATATCCCACTTTACATGGCGCGATTACCTATCTGACCAGTTACTGGCATTACCCCTTAGTAAGACTCTACCAGGCATGATTATTCCAACGATATTGCCTAGAAACTGTTAACTATAGCAGTATACAGATACCTTTGTCTGTGATAGAATACTTAAGGAACAAGTTTTGCTCTCCAGCTATTTTAGGTACAAACTAGAAAGTCAGGCAGCGCTCCTATCGTAGCAACAAACTTGGTACAAATTGTGTCCTTCAAGCAAAAGTACCTATCCCAGCCACTGTAAGTTATGTAGGAATAAACAGCAAGTTATATTGAACTAGCTGCGCCCCGTAGTTTCACCCGCATAAATCTCGATTCCGTGAGAATATTGGGATAAAAAGTATTTTAGGTCCTAACCAAGGTCATGGTCTACTCATGTGCCAAATTTCATCCAAATCCGTTCAGCCGTTTTAGCGTGAAAGCGTAACAAACAAAACAAAAAACAAGCTCACTTTCGCATTTATAATATTTGTCGGCGCCAGGCCAGGGCGTAAACCACCGACGCCTAAACAACGCCTGCAGTACATTTTCTAAGTATAATTATTACTCACATGCTATCTACTTTGTAAAATTCACCAATATTAGATTTGGAGTAAACCTGTCATAACTTAAACTAAGTGTGTTAATTCATTTTTAATTCAGACTTTAAGACTGTACATTCCAATTGTGTGTCAATTCAAACTGTTACTGGTACGTGTTACTTTCGCCTACACAAGTGGTAGCCCTGACAACCTGATATCTGACAATGAAAACTCATACAAAACTGCCCAAGCCATCTCCCATTACGACATATTAGTTAGGATATCATAATTAATATTTCATAAACTTAGGTCCCTTAATAGTTCACATTCATAAATGATTTCTCCAAATAGCACCATAATGATCGTTCATTTGCCTTCTTCCTCATAATCGTTAACAGAACAACAACATTTTTCAGGTCCTCAGTAAACTAAAGTGTTAGGGTGAATGACCTCCAATTCGGAAATCATAATTCCATAATTTTATAGAAGGTAAACTCTTAAGAACTCAGAAAAGTCGTTACTAGTTATCTTTAAAAAAAAATCTAGAAGCTTACGTCACGAACCTATTAAAACTTTCAAATGAGGACATGAAAAATGAATTAGCTTTTCATTTCCTGTGGGATCCCTATCTCCCTAATGTTGGATATCTGATGTTAATAATTTAGGCACTGCGGGTAAAAGGGATTCGGGTTGCTCCTAACACTGATTTCTCGCTAAAGTTATTTTTGGATATCTCTAGTATATAATATATGAACTTATCAGCCTCCGCAGTTCCTGGAAACTGAGTTACTGAGTGAAAGATATTGGCAGATTTACTTGGGTGAATATTAATAGTTTTGGTGCCTTATAATAATTGTGTAGGATTTCTACGAATCAGTAGTGTCATATGCGAAACTACTCTTAGGCCAAGCATGGTTTCAAGAATTGCATTCTAATATTACGATTGTAACAGAATAAAAATTGATAGGATTTTATTTGAGGAAGCGTGGACTTGCGAAAGATGGAAGTAATGGAGGGAAGCCTTAACCAAAGAATGGGGCAGAATACGACAGTAAAAAAAAAGATTTTATAGCATAACAAATCAAATCAAAATATTTTATTTCACATAAATCTACATGGGCACTTATGAAACGTCAAAAGCTAGGTGCGAGCAAGCAAGCATTATCATGTAAAAGAAAATACAAGACATCAAAAATGATAAAAATACAGCTTGAGCTCAAAAATAAATATGAATCTACACAATTAACAACCACACAGGTACCTACACTTCACGCCAAAATTGTTATTACGTCGTATCTTAGACATGTAACATAGTATTCCAAGCATGCTTCTTCCAGTGTATATAGGTGCCATTCAAAGACCGAGTCTTACATTGCGACTAAAAATCGATTTCCAACCCACTTCTTGCACTATAACGACCCATTTCTCTCCGTTGAATCTTAGGTTCTGAGTCGATCGACTGAACATTTTGTGTTAATGGCACAAATGTCATTTGCAGAATGCTTTGTCATATCTGCTCATAAATGGGTGCTTTACTGAAGATTGGTCTCTGAATTCACCAGCGTATAGGAATATTGCTTTATACCCTGGCTTGGCAATGCATTTTTGGCATTCTACGGTGAAGCTTTGGCTTATTAGTCGATTTGAACGAATTATCTCGCCCGAAACGGACGAATCGACATTTACAATATTATTTTTCTATAGGTGATTTGCAAGAATTTAATTTATTGGTGGGCGAATCGACAACTCCAGAAATACGTATTAGGCAATTGGCACGTTTTGAATTTTATACAGTAAAGTTGGTGTACAATTTTTTAACTTTAAGTGTCGATTCGCCCGTTTCGGGCGCATGAATTCGTGCGAAGCAACCAATAAGCCGATGCTTTACCTTATTCTAATTAATTAAATCATTATATGCGAAAAAAATACACTTGCAAAAGGAATTGGTGCTAAAAGTTCGTTGTTATAAGTGAATTGAAGATCACCAAATAAAAGTGAATTTAGTTTTAAATACCTAGTACCAGTAGTGACTGCCTCGTGCAATAGAGCTTGCGACCACTAGGTCGCCTACTAGGTTCTGGGTTCCTTTCCGGGGTCGGGCAAGGTGTTATTAGGTTTTTCCATCTATAATTTCTAAATAGTAGCCCGGAGTCAGGCTCGCCCCCTTTTACATGGACTTAAATATAACTGGCGAAACATGGGTGTATTATAGGCACACCTCTGCCTAAACCTTCAGGCAATACAGGCGTGATAGTATGTGTTATATATCTAGTATAACAATTGTCTACTTTAGTTCCGTGTTGTACCATAAACAATGTAAAAGTCTCGTCTGAAAACATTTTCGTATGCCGCCGCCACCCCGTTTGTCTGAAAAAGTGGTCCTCTACACAAGAACTATTTAACCCGGTCAATACTTATCAAAGTGTAGTAGAGTGACCTCGTTTGTATCAAATGTCAGACAAGAAACGTCGCGCTTTCAAGAAAATTGGCAAGGCAGTATACGTTCGCTATTTTTATACGGCAACCCGCGTGTAATGTGAAATGATGTATCTCGTGTTGATGTGACGGGATACAATATGTATGAAGTGGGGTTTCGTAACTTTTTTTTGTGGAGGTTGACATTTGACACGATTTGTCGTGAAGGTCAAGTGTGTCTATCTTAATGCTTCTTGATTTTTATTTTTTTCTTAGGGGTGAATGTCGAATAGCGTGGATTTTGAAAACATTTTAGACACTATCTTCCGGCAGCGGCTTCGCCCGCGTGATATCTCTATAAATCATAGCCTATGTTACTCAGTGATAATGTAGCATTCTACTGGAGGAAGAATTTTTTAAATCGGTCCAGTACTTTTTGAGTTAATTCATCATAAAAAAAATATAAATCTTTTCTCCTTATAACTCCTTATAATATTAGTGTAGAAAACAAAAAAAGATTGGCTTGTAAAGCAACACGAAGACGGGGTGACCTTTACCCAGCAAAGGGGCAGTAGGTACAGGTTAAAATTACCATAAACATAAACAAAAACATAAAAAAAACGGTTTAGAGCTGTCTTTATTACCCGGGTAATCTGTTTGGAAGTTTAAGCTCCTATTGTGAAATATATTTAAGTTTCATTTACAAGTAAAGTTCAGTTATTCGGCGTCTAAAGGCTTGTTCAGACCAGCGCGACGCGACTCGAACAATACAATTTCTAGAAAACTTCACGGTATAACAATAACCGTTGTCGCGTCGCGCTGTCGCGTCGCGCTGGTCTGCACAAAGCTTATTACCAAAAATGATTATTATTATGTAGGTCTGAAGCCAGTCTTAACAGACTGATTCTCGCTCATTATCTAAACATGGGATAGCAGGTAGGTATCTTTTGTCTAAAGTTGTGTAAGATCGTGAAACCATGTGAGTATGTAAGCTTGCTCCATTTATAAAGTAATAGAAAACTATCATATCAAATTATATAAAATACGTTTATTTGTATTCACAGATACAAGGTCGGTGTTACAAAAAATATAATGTGGGAATCTCTGTGTCCTGCCACAGTGAGAGACGTATAAATCTAAATCTATCAAAACTAATATAAAAAATATAAAGAGATCATCAACTCTTAGCTGCCATGGCTTATTTTAATTTTTGAATTGTTCTTTGTTTTCGAGGACACAGGCGCCTGACCACTGTTCGACCACTTTTGGACCTTATTGCTTAGACCAGGGCTTCCCAAACTTATTTTTACTGCGACGCCCTTGGGAGATTACGCGATGCAAAGCGAAGTAAATGGTATTATGAAATAAATGCTTTGAGTTTTGAGTTGAGTTCGAGAAAAGATTAGAATTTTTGTATGTTTGTTTGGTACGCTTTCACGCTAAAACGGCTGAACGGATTTGGATAAAATTTGGCACATGGGTAGAACATGACCTGGGTTATCAAATCAAAAGTCAGTTTTTCGAACGTCAAAATTACACAAGATAGTCCCTCAAAACCCACCCTTCACCACTTCCTAGTGCGTTAGCTGGGAAGAAGTGGCGCAACAAACTCCCCAGCAGGAACAGGACGTAAGATATTTTATATCCCGATATTCCCACGGGATCGAGTCTTATGCGGGTGAAACCGCGGGGCGCATCTAGTATTAGTATAAAGTAAAGAAAAAATAATAGTGATCATCATAACAACTATACAGAGTGTATCGGAATGGTGTGGACATATTTCCCATTGTCCCATACAAAACTTCAATATCTACTCGACCGAAACGTATGAGACGGCTTATTTTATTTCGTGATAACTATATTGGTCCCATGGATGTTGTTCAGTCCGATGGTCTGGCTTGATGTACTCCTTAAAAATGACCTCACCTTTCTAATACATGCTGTATATGTATAACGATGACTCAAAAGTATAATATTCTTTTTTATCATTGACCTGTAAAACTACTTTCCCTTTGACCTTTCTTATCAATAAGAAAAAATTAAACGATTATAATATCGAACACGTAAACAAAAATACAATTAATCATAATTATTCCTATCTCTGGAAGACATAATCAGTACAGTTGCAGACGTGACCTTAGACCTTTTTCACGGATGTGGACCCACAAATAAAACTATAATGTTGTATCTGTGGCTGTCAAGTCATGTCTGAAGAGGTTAGAATGATAAAGTATATTGTGACCTTAGCCTATCTTTTGTTTAGGAATTCTACTCGTCAAGATAGAATTTATTTAAAAAACAACTGATTATTATAAAATTACTGATTAGGGCGATATGTGCAATGTGACCTATTGCATAGTAATATCCTATTAAATGTGCTGTTATTTTTAAGGGTTCCGTACGTCCGGATGAAAAAGCGGAACCATTATAGGATCACTTGTGTGTCAGTCTGTCTGTCATAGGCAATTTACTCCGAATCTTATGGACCGATTAAGTTGTATAAATATGAATTTCTGTGACCCAAACACAGACGTGTAACTTAAATAAATGAATTGTTTAGTTTGAATAATATTGGGGTCATTTTTTGGGGAAAAATAAGAAAAATATAATTGCTAACTGTATCGTATGACATATTAAAAGAAAGGGCTTACAGTGGGCCTCAAACCTATTTTTTTCATAATTTTAAAATATCAAGTTTTAAAGTTATTTAAGAAAATAGGTGAAAACTGACCGTTCCCCCATTATCTTTGAAACAAAATTATTGAAAAAAATACAGAATATTGTTCTATACTTATAGGTTTTCCTGTAAAACCAAAATAACATGGTAAATCTCCCAATATTCCGCGTACAAACTTACATTTGCACTTGGAATGTATGGGAGAACATGTTTGTTCTTGGGATAAATTCATCCCAACTACGGAACCCTTCATTGTGCGTGGTCATACATTCACTCGGCCGGGTTTTTTTAAAATCTCTACATAATAAAAAAACATGTATTGTTTGTCGTAAGCGGATAACACCGCGCGTAATAATTATCAGTGGAAAAACTATTATAATTGCGGGATTTATTCCGTCGTATCTATGTTCTGTGGGTTGGATGGTTAAGTGCAAAGTGACCTATAATAGCCATCCTCTATCATGTCTGGTATTTTTTTTAATGCGGTTTGTCAGTTTTATTTTTGCGAAAATTTTAATACCTACTAGAGTTATGTCTTCGTCAAAAAAGCCATGGTAATTTTGTGAAAATCATTACGACTTGCAATCAAGTATATAGGTACTTAGGCTACTATTCTGCTAATCAGAAACAAGAAAAAGCTATACTAATATCTATCGTTCAACGTATCGTTTTTATTTGCCACATTTTTATACGGGTTCTATAAAAGATTTGATGCCACCTCTAAAAACCGGGTAATAAACATTCTATGAAAAGTCACCTGTAACATGTCAAGACAGCTATAAACACAGCGATAAACTGTGGTATTACTCGTGTTGCCATTATATTAGTACTAGCAGCGCCCCCGTTTTCACCCGCATTTGTCTCAATCCCGTAGGATTATCGAAATAAAAATTTATACCAGCACGCGTAGTATGATAACCATAGAAACGGGTTTTCTACGGGTTTTGTCAAAATTCAAAAGTCATATATTCAAACTAGGCTGAGAATCAATATTTTTCAAACGTCAAAATTACATAAGACAGTCCCCCAAAACGCGCACCCTTCACCACTTCCTAGTGCTTTAGCTGGGAAGAAGAAGTGGCGCAACAAACTCCCCAGCAGCACTGTTGTCTGTTCAGTTAAAAAAAAACTACTAATGATTTAACGCGAAAGATTACACGCTTAGCTCAAATAAGTACTGTGAAAATAAAGTTTGGTACACAGCAATCTTCAAGATCCCTGAAAAGTTTCAAAATATTGCTAAGGTATTAATTAATAAAATTAAAATATAATATCCTAACTTAACTAAGAGTGTTAATTAACAAAAAAATATGGCGTAATGTACCTATCTAAGAGACTGGCGGCTTTGCCACGTTATATGGCAATGCTTAACCTGTGGTCAAAGTAACTATTTCCATTAACTTTATCTAGGCAATTTTTTTTTCTTTTTAAACTATAAATTTACGCTTCCTTATACAGTTAATGCTCTAGTAGTTAGGCTCGCTTTCCAAGTTTTCTTTACTTCGTTCGCTCTTATATAAATGTGGGTACATGAAAAACGGGAACACATAATATTAACGAAATAAGAGACAAACGGAATGGCGCGGACCGCCCCACGTTTTGAGATCACGTAAAATTACACGCCTTGCAGCTTTTAAGTATGGTACAAGTTTTGAGAAAATTCATAAAAATATTCTTACATTAACATTAAGGCCGTGCGCACTTTGGACGCGTTTTCGTACGAATTTTACTCGTGCGAACATATACGAACACGCACGAACGATCCCGACCTTACAAGTACAAAGGGAGCGCGCAGACTGAGTGCGAGTTAGTCGTACGTATAGTTCCGACGTCCGAAATCAATCCGAACTTGTTGGGACTTTTCGTGCGTTCAATGCGATATCACCAGAACACCTACCTATTTGACGGAGAAAAACGTATTCAGTGTGCGCAGTCAATTCGTACGACCACGATCATACGTTTACGTACAATACAAATTCGTGTTCAAAGTGCGCGCGGCCTAATATAACATTACGTCTATATTCCCCGAAGGGTTAGGCAAAGGAGTATCCATAATACACCCAAATTTCGCCAGTTATGTCCCATGTACTCATTTTAGGGGGCAAGCCTATTGCCATCAACCGGGACACACATCCAGACTCCGGGCTGCTAGGTCTGAGGTTTTTTTTTAAAGTATTCTAAACTTTTATTATTATGAAAACTTTACAATAATATAAGATAATACACAGTAAGCGAGATAATAATGAAACCTGATTAAAACGGTGCAAGTTTTTGCCTATGGTATACAATCAAAATAAATTGTGAAGCAACAAATGACTTGCATCGTTTAGGCAATGTTTAGACCACGCAGATTTTATAGTTGCTTCAACTTGTGGTAGGTATGCCGCAGGCAATTATATCGCACCGTGTGAAAAGGCTTTGGATTTTGAATTAATTTCTTGTTTATTGGATAGTCTTGCATCGTTAGACAATGTTTAGACCACGCAGGTTTTATAGTCGCTTCGACTTGTGGTAGGTATATCATAGGCAATTATATCGTACCGTTTAATAAGGCTTTGGATTTTAAATTATTCTCTTGTTTATTGGATAGTCTTGCATCGTTTAGACAATGTTTAGACCACGCAGCTTTTATAGGCGCTTTAACTTGTGGTAGGTATGCCACAGGCAATTATATCGCACCGTGTCAAAAGGCTTTGGAATTTTTATTTTGTTTATTGGATAGTATAGAGGTTAAGTGTTAATAGCCAGTAGATTAACATACAGTCTCATTCTGAATAGGTTACAATGATACTTCAGATCGAATGAAATATATTTTTAAGGTTTAATCTTAAAATATTTCATAAGTATAAAAACAGCAAATAGCGTGATTATCTAGACCATTCCCCAAAGATTTTATTTGGACAAAGTTTGCAATATTTTGTATAAGATGGACAAAAGTGACAGTATGTAGCTAGCTAAATGCAACTGACTTTTAATGGAGTTGGGCGTGTGGCCAAGTCTCATTTGAGCGTTTTGTTTTGTATTTAAAAAGTTATCTCGGATGCAAGAGCAATAAAAATTGTATGCGTATTGCAATACTATATATTTTTAGCTAGAGCCTTTTTTGCGGTTTATACAGCCAGCAAGGAAATTAGGTTAACATTTCGAGTTTTATAAAAACTGTGTTTCAAACTAATTTACATTTAAGTTTTTTTTTTATAACAACTACAACCAACTTTCGTTGCTCACCGTATAAAAAAAAACTTATGCCATTGCCCATCATCCTCTTAACGCTTATAACTTAGAGCACAGTTTTACATCTTTGTAAGTTACTTCACGACGGTCTGACCTACATTTTGTGCTCGTTTCCATCTCACAGAAACAACGATATTTTTGTGTGGCAAAAGCTACTTTGTTCTGCATCCGCCGTTTGGGCCTTAATTAATTAAAACTGTAGCGTGTTCCATCTTTGTGTGAACAATTTTTGAGGTGGCAATTTGAGATATTTTTGTTTATTTTTTTAGAAATGACTGTCTGGTTTGTCGACAGCCAGGAAAAATATTACGTCACTTTTGGAACGATTTTTTTTTACTATTGCGGGATGAAACGGGGAGTAGGGTTTATGTAAACAGAGAGCAGCCATTGACTGAACATTGAAAACACAACTAAATGGCAATTTTCCCGAGGGCTAATCATCTTAACAATAACATATAGCTAGGTACTTACTAACAGAAGTAGGTAAGTAAACAAACCAACCAGTGATTTAGGTACACCTCTCTTCACCCTAATAAATAATTATGTACGAACTTCCACGAGACTCTTTACTTTATTCTACTTACAAACTTAATTATCTAAAGTCTAAATCAAGTCCTTTATGGCTGTTGTTAGTCGAAACTCAGACTACCCTACTTCTAGTCGAGTGATAGTTATTGTATTTAGTAACTTAGGTAACAAATTAAACGGAGCCGACTTGAAAGCTATCCAACCAGCCAGAGAAATGCTTGAACTATGTCGTATATAGTATCGAATTACTAATCTGTTTTGTGGAATGTGGGAAGCTATTTTGAATGATTAGTTCGTGTAATTAAATGGCGTCTACGCACGAACGAACAAAACATGTTGAACACGAACATCGAACACGGAACATTTGGTTCGTTTGGAAACGAACACAGTTCGACTTATGTTCGCGCTTAACGTCCCCGCTCGCTTTAGTAGCCATAGGATTCGCCACGAACATTTTTGACTAACAAAGGGTTCGATATTCGTGTTCACCATGTTCTCGTTCGTTCGTACGTACACGCTTTTATGATAGTTTATGTTGTTAATGTTCGGCAGGGACTCGTAGGACTGTTTTAGTAGAATCGATGGATGGCGATAATTGCTTACCGTAAGGTGACCGGAGGGCTTAGAGAAAGCGCAATCGCTTCGCGCTTCGCTAGGGGAATCGCTTTCAAAGCATTTCGTATTTTTTTCTATAACGGTTTCCAAAAGGATTGGCATAAACTTTTCAATAGCTTATGTCAATCCAATACACTTTTGACTTTCCATAGTTGTTATCGCTGAAAGACACTTTTTCTGGGATGTTAGCAAACTCTTTTACCCATTTTTCTGTTGGTTTCGTTTTCATTATCAGCCTATAACGTTCCCACTGCTGGGACACAGGCCTCCTCTCTGCGAAAGGTGGTGGGCTGTAATCTACCACGCGGGCCCAGTGCGGGTTGCTAGGTGTTACATGACTTCTAAATTTTGATTCTATGACATTCCGGTTTCCTCACGATGTTTTCCTTCACCGTTTTGAGAGCAGTGGTGATGTAATAATTTACACAAAGTAAAGCACCTGTCAGGGTTTAAACCTACGACCTACAACTCGTAAGCCGCGGCTGCTACCACTGGGCCACCACTTCTCCCGCTCTGGGCGGAGCGGGAGGGCGTGTCAGACTTTTACTGACTAAAACCCACCCGTGTTTGTTTTAATAGTCTTAAAATATGAGGCTTTAACCTGTCCTGTGACTTTGGATATTTTTGAATGGTTTTGTGATTGCAAAAATATTAATGTCGTTTAATATCTGACAATTATATCAAATCTTTAGTGTTATAAAAAGATAACATCAATCATCAAAATATATACCTACTAACAAAAATACAAGCTTTCAAGTCGAATATTACACTCTTTCTTGACAGCTGAAAAGCAATACATATTTTTTATTAAAACTTTATGGACCAGTAAAAAATAATGTACAAAGGTGGACTTAATGCCTGTGGCATTTTCTAAGCTTATTGGTGACTCGCACGATTTTACTCGCCCAAATCCAGCGATTACCAGTCAACCTTAGAGTGATCCAGAGACAAAACATGACAGGTGTAACTTAAAAGTCCTATTACATTTTTTACGCAAATTCATGATTTTTGAAGTCATAATTTTCAGCAGCACTAAGATATTTCAATTATTTGATTATGAATAACGATAGTGCAATTCTCTTTTTTGTAAGTTGGACTGCCATTCTCTTTCTTGTAAGAATTTTCGTGTAATTTTCTGACGCAGAATATAATACTTTAATTTTATTTATTGTAATTTTGTCTTATTATTTTGATAAATGAACGCACGAAAATATACCTAACTATAAAATTGGTCTAGTGGTCGCAAGCGCTACTGCTGAGCATGAGGTCCTGGGCTCGATTCCCGGATCGGGAAAAGTGTTATCGGGTTTTTCCATCTGTAATTTCTCAGTAACAGCCCGGAGACTGGATAAGTGTCCGGTTAATGGCAATAGGCTCGGCCCCTATTACATGGGTCTCAAACCTAACTGGCAAAATGTGGGTGTACTGTAGGTACACCTCAGCATAACCCTTCGGAGATTACAAGCGTGATGTTATGTTATGGAATAAATACATAGATACATACATATAAACAAAATAAAAATTTCAAGAGAAATAACTATCGGTAGTTAAGAACGAATGGAACAAATCAGCTACATATTCAAGTTACAACCTAATTCACCCAACCTAACCTAGCTCTAGATCGTTAGACACTACTGCGGTAGAGCAAGGACCGCCGTGTCCAATAATTGGTTCAATGGCCATTGTATAGGTACTAATGGTCGCCTATGCCGATTCCTCTTCGGAACGGGGACCTGTGTTGTATTGAGTGTAAGTAAGATGAGTACCTCCCTATCTAGCCCGTTTATTTGAAATTCCGTCTGATGAGTTTGAACTCAATAGTCGGAATCGAGTCGAAAAAGAGGTTGATGCCACGTAGACCGCGGTGAAGGTGGTGTGACGATCTAATCATGTTTGCGGGGCCAACATGGCTTGTCGCAATCGCACAAAACAGAGAGATTTGGAAGGAAAAAGGGAAGACCTTTGTCCAGCAGTGGGATACAATATAGGCAAATATAAAAAAAAAATGATATTATCAACTCTGTTTAAAAACCGGTGTCACAACTGCCATTACATACAAGAATGGCAGTTGTGATTATTCAAATGATGAATGAGTGATTTGAATATGCGGACAATTGAAGTTGGTAGTCAGTTTGCTAAGCAATTAATTTCCCTGACTGTAGGATTAAAATAAGAACTCAATTGTAGATTTAACATTTATACCAGTGCAAATATCTTGGTCATTTGAAAAAATCCTGCGAAAGATAGGCAGCTATCTTTTCAGCCCACTTTATTCGCTTCCATTTTATTCCACGCTCAATCATAATGTAAAATTCTTCATTCACTTCAATAACTATTGTCAAAGCTGAATGGCTGGGCAAATTGTAGTTAATCGCGTTTGAGAGACCCACTTATATAATATAGCATACCTTTGTGAAGTAATCAACGCTTTGAGTAGATTCAAAGATGTTGGTGGTTTAGGTTGCGTCTAAATTTAAACGAGTAGGAAATAAGCTTCGATTTTGTGGAGATACAAGCTGCAATCGATTGAAAATATTATATTGTAAAATGCAAGAGCCAGCAGAGAAAAAGCAGCTACCATAGAGATCTTAGGCCATGGTGGAGCGAATGAATTTGACCTTTAATTTCGAAACGCCTGTGTTTTCGCTCTGAAAACACAGGCGTGTCGGGAGCCAGTTTCAGTTATATTCTACTTTCGGAGCTGTCCCAGTTACCGACCGCCTAGAGCTTTTAGGCATGGAGTTAACGTCTGATCTCAGCTTCGGCTCAACCATAGGGTCAAAAGCACAGACTGCAGCCAAGAAGCTGAGCATCCTAAATAACGACATGCGATACTTCACATCTGTGCAGCTTTTAAGTTTGTACAAAGTACAGATCCGTTCCTGTATGGAGCATTACAGCCACTTATTTGATGGCTCAGCAAAATACCAACTTGCTGCACTTTACTTGATGAAAGGCAGAGAAAAAAGGCTTATAGGCGACTAAATGTTGGTGGCTAGGCTTCACAGCACCGATGAGCCACAGGCTACACTTCTACAGGCTGTACTTCAGAGAGTGTGCGCAGGAGCTCCACATCCTGATCCCACTATTGCCCTTTTATTACCAGACTACCAGATGTACTGCAGGATACCATGCCCACTTGGTTGATATCCCGTTCAGTCGTATTCAGCGCTTCTCCTCCACATTTATTATGCCCACACCCAAAGAGTGGAACTCTCTGCCAGCGTCTGAGTTCCCCCACAAATAACCCGTCTACCTTCAATACAAGAGTGAACAGGCATCTCCAGAGCACGCTTGTTCCATCATACACCTCGTCCATTACTTTCCATCAGGTGAGATCGGGATCAAGAGCAGGTCCATTCTGTAATAAAAAATACGTATTTGATGTAAGTTTATAGACCTGCCTATCCTGATAAAATTTTGAGGTTAGGAGGTAAAAGTTCGCTAGTTAGCCACATTTCTTATTGCCAAATTAATCAAAAGAGCGACATATTTGAAATCTATTTGCGACGTTGCCCACTTTCAGAATAAACGCTCATAAAGATGTCACCGAGAAAACATAGGTGAAGTGAACTGTCAATAGTGTCAATCATCAGGTGGAATGACAGCTCACTTCACCTAAGAGTCCACGGTGAGATTTTTATACAGGCTGTATTAGAATTTGTGTACAGGGTATATAAAAATTATCAGCTGTCCCGTACAAAGCTTCAATACTTACTCGACCCAAATGTATTGGACGGCTGATAATTTTTTCTCGAATACGAAGTTGGTCCCATGGAGAAAATTGTACAGTTTGATGATCTGTACCACAACCTTAAATTTGACTACACTTTCACTGATATAGTACAATTAGACCGGCTGATGCTAGGGATTGATAGTATGACGGGTCACTGCAAGTTTACATCACCTAAGTAAGATTTGTTCAGAATAGGTCAGCTATATTTAAGCGTGTCAAAGAACAGTCGTTTTATAGCCATCAGGCCAACGTCAGATATCTTTTATCCGCGGAATAAAATTAACGTCTGACAGTTTCTGTGTGCCAAAAATTCAAAATTATTCCTCGGATTTAGACATCTTGTGTTGGAAAACTCTGCTCTAGTAGACTAAAAAATGTAGCGACCGTGAAACCCGTTTTATATTGTAAAAATATTTAACAGACAGCTGTATCTGGGGAGTTTGTTGCGCCACTTTTTTACCAGCTAAAGCACTAGGAAGCGGTGAAGGGCGGGCGTTTTGGGGACTGACTTATGTGAGGGTGAGAGCGAGACAAAATACTGGATATTCTCGGGTAATCATAATTGTTACAGTTAGGTACCTACATTATTTATGCACACACGTTGATGGTCTGCGGATTAATTTTTATGATCATTAATAATATTTATTCATATAATTCGTTGTATAGTTGTATTATAATATAATGTTCTAAATACTGTTTATTATATTTAACCTATTTATTATGTACAAATCACTGAACCTGACTTGATTTCCGAACATCTTTTTCGGGTGATCACTGAAAATCAGCGCTGTGCTGTGGGTAGCACAGCATCATGCTGAGTGGAAGCCTTCTTGTCGCAGTCATGACGTGCAGTTGCCGACTATTTCTGTTTTATGCTCGTGATTTCATAAGTACTTAGATCTATTTTGTTTTCTGATTATTTTTGTATGCACGTTTCTGTGACAAATAAACCAATTTTTCTTTCTGCCTTTTCTATGTTATTTTGGTGTTCAAAACATGTTGATTCTCAGCCTAATTTCAATAAATGAATTTGGGTTTTGATTTTGACTTAGCTGTATAAAAGTTTTGAGTAGCTATGTCCTTGAATACCTGTTCGCAGCACTACGCTTTAATCCAGGACTAAGTACTTAAATTGTCTAACTTTGAAATCAAATCTAAGACCAGCCACTATTACGAATTCTAAATAGGTCCAAACTCCAAAGGTTTAAAGGTATTGATAATGTCAAAAGTTTTGAAGGTTTTAGGTGAACAAGTTAAGTCCTAACAGTATCGGTATAATAACATTAACATAATCATTACGAGTAATCCTTAAGATGCGGTCCCTTGGCCCGTTAACTGACAGGCCGCATCAGGCGTTGCCACGCCTGTCTAGGCCTGTTGCGGCCCGTGCCGACCATTCCCACTGCGTGTGTCGCCCTAGTGCAGCCTGTTGGCCGCTATTTCAAAATGGGTAAAGTGATGCGGACATGAGAACATTACCCATTATTGCATTACCCAGTCATTGGGTTGTGGAGGTCAGATTGGCGGTCTCTCCATGTAAAATACGGTATTCAGCTGCATCCGGTTAGACTGGAAGCCGACCCCAACATAGTTGGGAAAAGGGTAGGCAGATTGAATTGATGCGGAGCGCATGACTGCATGTGCCGCCGCTGTGGTTTTATGCAGCCCAAACAGGCGACGTCAGTTGCCCAGGCGCCGCACCATGTCGTGCCTTTGAACTTAGCGACTCCCGACGGATCGTACGGCAACGACACGCCACCGGAGGCCTCATTGGATGCGAAGGTTCCCCACAACCCGTAGGTCTGGCTTGGCGCGATCTGGCCTGTGCGTGCCGTGGAACCGCAACTTATAGCAATTTTCATTGCCTATAATATAATATGCGAAAATGTATGGTAATTAACTAAAGGCGAAAGCGTCAGGGTGGTGCGCTAAGGTGGCCCCGCGAAATTCAAGTTTTCTTACGTTTTTTGCATTTGCAGGTCAGTATCGGAACGTTGTATGTTGATCTAAATATGATTCGCCGCCTTATCAAATATTTATTTATAGACATAAAATCATAAAAATCATCAATACAACTCTCTATGTTCATATAATCTTATTGAATGACAATTTCATGAAATCATGACATTTTGGGATTATTCTAACTTATGGAGTTGTATTGCTGATTCAAATGATTATAATTCTGTAAAGCCGTATTTTTTATGGTCACGAATCATATTTATATCAAGATAATAATATTCTTTATAAAAATATAAATAATAAGTATTGAAAATGAAATGAAGGAATATATTAATATTAACTAACATACCAAACACTCGTGTAATAGTAAATACTCGTAACCTTCAATTTATTACCAACTACGAATACCAATCGCTATAATTATTTAGGAATGCCAATAGCTATAATTATTTAAACCACAATTTGATGCGATCGTCATCCTAATTTAAATCGATTAACTACGAAAGCTTGTAGCGCTAAATATGCAAATTAATATAATAGTTGATATCTAAGCCAGTTTCAGAGAAGGCAGGTCGTAATTTAGCACTTAGAACTAAATCTTGTAACTCGAGTAAACTTAGCTACAAGTCGTCTAAAAGCTTAACATAACCCGCGGTTACAGTTCAGTTAAAAAAAAATGTAAACAAATATGTCCATATTGCTGTACAACTAACACTATGACTTTGAGGTACTAGTAATTCTAAAATCAACTTAATTAACACGTGCATTAAGTTGATTCTTGTTTAAATGCAAATTACATCAAATTGGAAACAAGGATTTGAATAGATTTTAGATTGTAAAACATAGCTGCCACTATCAATTAAGTTCATTAACCCGATATCGCGTCCATAAAGTAGTGTGAGTTGTGGAATAATGAAACGTTTAAATCAATACCTACTATTCCTAAAATGTTTGATAGGACAACAATTTAACTAACACTAATATAATATATTGTGTAAAAGTATTTAAAAAGAGGGAAGAGCTCATTGGGTATCAATAAAAATCCGTCCACATCGCTGTCAACAGGATAAGTGCTCAAAAGGCTGGCAGCATTGCCTCATTGCATGGCAATGCTGATTCTTTGGCCAAAAGGAGGCCATCATCGTATTGGATTCCACCAATTATAATTATAGGCCTAGCGAAAGGATTTCACGATATAGCCCTTGAGTGACGTAAGACTTAAGGTACCTTGCTACTGGCTTATCTATTCACCCCCGGCATGCAACCATGCGTGATATTCTCTCGATATTGCAGGTGCAGTACTGAGACATCAACTGAAAGATGAACAATATTTAGTGCGCAATTTGAGATTTTGGAAAAATAACTATAACACCGTCACATATTGTTTATTTGGCGCTACAAATTGTACTGTTGATGAAGGAAGGAAAGTTGTCCAACTTTCCTTGTTGATGGCTTTTGTAAAGTCAGGGAAATTAATTGTCAAACAAATTGGCATCTGTCATTCTTTGACAGTATTTTACATGACGTAGTCTGTCAATTTGATAAACAATTAATTTATATTCTTGTATCAATCGAAGAATTTTATTTGTATTTAACTTTTTTTTTTTTTAATCATCGACCCTTGTTTTTCCAACTCATTTTAGACATTGGCAGAATAGTCCGCATCGGCTTTGCTTGCCATTTATAAAAAAATAGAATAGAATAATTTATATTTTGACCTTCAAAATCTGGTCATAATAAGATTTTCATGAATCACCACGCTAGACAAACAGCTTGGTGATTGCAAAATAACATTAAAATACCACGAAGAAAAAACTAAAAACCGAAATCGTACTTTCTGTAAGAATAAATAGTACATAACAAATCTTTTCTGTGCGCAAAAAGTGTTGATGTTAAAGACACTAAATGATAATGGAAAGAATAATATTATCATAACGACACTGTTTTTATGACAGCAAGAGAACATTTAATAGGGTCATCTGCTCAATAAGTACGTACTAATTATATCTACTTAAGCTTATAAAGGTGTAACATTGCCCAAACGGCTCTCTACCGAAAATCGATAAAGGTCTTCGCTCTCAGTTCAATTTTATTAAGTGGTTCTTAGTTACTCAAACTACGAATGATCGCGTTTTCTTTATACGTAGATAAATTTTTTAGTAAATATTTATCAATACTATAATTATTGCTTGTCCTCCTGCGTCTGACACATTTATTATTCATCATTCATCACTTACCCTTACCCTAATTTATTTAGGGTCGGCGAAGCATATCTTCTCCTTCCGTACTTCTTATGTCTTCTCTATTTCTTTTTCATTATTTCTTCTTCATTAGTCGTCATTGCAGTAGTCACCCCCTTTCTTGCCATATCATCTTTGACATAGTCCATCCATCGTTTATTTGGTCTTCCCCTGCTCTTATAGCCAGTCACACTCTATAACTTTCCTTACGACATTTTTCTCATTGTTTATTCTTATTTACGCTTTTATTTTCTAAATTACCAAGCTTGAGATATAGATCTGTGATTGCAGTTGTTTTTTTATGACCTGCTTCTTCTTCTTTTCGTGTGGTTAGTGACTAACCTTGTGTCAGAGTTTTAAAGCCGCCCATGGGCCTCTGACTTGGCTTCAAATGCCGTCGAGAAATATCTCTCGGGCATTTTTCCCGACGATGTTTTCCTTCACCGTTTTTGAAGTAAGTGATAATTATACAATACGGTTAGTAAGCAGTAGTAAGTACCTGCTAAAATTATGTTATTACTTTTATTCCTTTCCAGTGAAAAATTTAAAACCATACATTTTCATTGTCGTTGTTTTAATTGCAAACAATTTCTTGCTAGTTATGCTAGTCTAGATTCGAGGTGAAACTATAAATCAAAATAAAGCATCAATTCATTCGACTTAACAGCTTTGGAATGCGTCATAGATTATGGTCAATTTGCTATCGTACTTTACAATATTTAAGCCAGCAAAATGTTTATACAAAATAATATTGCAAGATAGGTTGGCATTATAAATTCAAGACCAGTGACCAGTTTTTTTGTTGATGGAGGAAATTATTACAGATTTATTTCAAAAATGAGGCTTCATTTTAACACGTTCAGTGTCGGGAGCCCTCCTGGAGGGTTCACGCAAGTCGCATATGAGATGGCATTTTAAATGTAGGTTTTCTTTGCGAATTCGGCATGATAACTGTATATTTTAACAAGATTTCAAACCTTTAGTCGGTGATACTCCTCGAGGGTTAACTTTAGCGCAAATGTAATGCCGGTGACCTGGAGTCAACTTGCAATATGTATGGCGGCATGACGCAGCTCTATGAAAAATGGGTGGAGTTGAAAGTATTAAATACGTGTGAATCTGGATTCAATTTCCATCTATCATGCATATAAGCGCATAAAGAAAACAAAATCTATAGAAAATACATTTATGTCCAAATATGCTTCAAAACTACAATGAACCAATGTATAACCGGCTAACTAATACGATCGTATTAGTTGAAAAGCTCCAAACACTAGCATCTCGACTATCAATGAGATAAGCACTCCAGACTGACAAACTAAACAAAACAAAAAAAAAAAACATTTGAATATAAAAAAAACTCGACACGATAAATGACTCGGTAAAAGCATTGTCGTTACTGTCACATACATGTACCGTAGGCAAAGGAAACCCATTATTAATAGCCGCAGACTTGCCCAGAGGTTGCCGCTGGGAAATAATATATTGTGACCTTTTGATGCCGGTTGGGACTCGAAAATATTGTCCTAATGTTACTCTGCTTAGTTCAGTTTGATTCTAAATGTATTAAGGTTAATATTTTCGGAGTTTCCTTGTGAATTTGGACGGTTTATGTTTATGCTATTGTTTGTTTTGTTTTCCTGGATGTTACTTTCTTGAAAGCACATACGCGCAATAAACATTAATTATTATGCAAAAGAATTTTCATTTTGAAGATAAACATCGTGGTATTTAACAAAATCGCCAAGCACTGAACTTTTTAGAAAATTCAGTCCATATTAAGAGCTTGCATTCCTTAAGTGGACAACGTCGCAAATATGTGTCAAATATTCCGCTGTTTTGATTAATTCGGCAATATTACCGTATGGAACTATGAAATATCGCTAACTAGTGACTAAAATATTGATAAGGAAGTGCAATAATTAATTTCGTAACAACCGAATATTTCGTTTTAGATGTAAAAAAGTAAATGCCGTTTTTACAATTAATATGGTTACAAAATCAAATTTAGTGTTATAATTGCAATTCATTATTATATTATTAATATTTTAGTGCACTAGTTAACGGTATTTCATATTTCCATACAGTAATATTGCCAAATTAATCAAAACAGGTAAATATTTGACAGCTATTCGCGACGTTGCCAACTTTTAGAATAAACGCTCATAAATTAAGAAAGCCCAATACATAATAATATGTTATATACATGTCACGGTCCATCTTATTATTTGAATCCATGATCTATTCAAGGACAAATTAAACACAATGACTAGCAAGTTGATTGAAAACAAAGATAAACCTTTACATTAAATATTTTTAAACCTCCAGGCTCAACAACATCAAATTTTGTATCACAGCTAACTGATATCGAATCCCCAATAAATAAACATTAACCAAACAGCTTAATACTCAATAATAAACATCTTCAAAATGAATATTAAAAGGTGAACAGTTCTATTGAATCATCAGCAAATACAATTCCAATTAATTTTCTGCCATAGTGTTGAAAATTGATAAAGTTTAACGTTCTTACCGCCATTCGAAGCCCCAATTCGATTTCAGATACAAATACGATGCCTACAGTGTTCACCGGACGAAATTAAATATAAATAAGATCGGAGGGTCGACTAGGGATTCAGAATCGAATTAAAAAATAATAACGCCTTTCAATACTGCCAATGTTATTCTATAGATAAGGCCTTTGGAGTGTTCATCGGTTTTTAAACTTTTGTAAAAGAAACGTTCGAGTATCTCAAAGTGATCTTAAAGATTATTTGGAGTAAATGAAGCCGTTTTAGTAAGTTATACTGAACCAATGATTTCGTTACAGATATCGAACTTCGGTATCAACAATTAGTCAAGATGAGTTTGGTGTGTTCTCTTCATAGACCTAATGTCGCTTTTTATTTGTTTTTAACTAACTTCCAAAAAGGAGAATGGTATATGTTCGTTGCGTTTTCTCCGTCAATTAAGGATCTTTTTTTTTGTAAATAATTTTATTCAAGGTGGTCCCATAATTTTTTTATTAATTTTCCTTGGATAGTTTTTGAGTTAGCCTCAATATTACGTATTTTGGGAAGGATGATATGATGATAAGTTCCTGTCACTATTATTTACATAACAGGTACTGGTATTTGAATTTGTCTGGAGTAGCTACCACAATTTTCAATTTATATTACTTTTTTAATTTCGGAAGTCGGTGGCAAAAAATGAAAATTCAAAACCAAAGACACCGACTTATTTTTCACTTTGTAGTGTTTTTTTTTTTGGAAAATCTTATTCTTTTTACATTTGAATATTAAAGAACCACGATAATCTTCGAGCCTTTTTGCCGCATCATCTAAATTGGTTGGTTCCAATGGTTTTGTAAACAGTAGGTCCACGACATATGAGATTTCGTCAATACCCTGAAATAATGGCTCCTGTTGTGTACGCAATTGCCAATATTGGCCCAACTTCAGCGTCCTTTGATGGATTACAAATGCGAGTGACCGTTTGTGTACGAATGGACCAATAGACATTCAAGTATCCACAAAATAGACCATTGTCAAAGAAGCCAATTAAATGAAACCAATTTCTATTACTGCTAACTGTTGGACAAATATAATTAAGATAATAGAACTAAGTAATAATAGGTTTGTATCCAGAACATCGTTTTCAAAGTTTGCCAATACAAATTGAACACAGCCTTCAATAGTTAACATTAATTTTCGCGGACGTGTTTTGCACAAAGACAAAACCCTGGCAAATGAGTTAACCAAGTTTAATTAGACAATCCATGTTACCAGATACAAGAAACAGTTGGGTTTGCTCTTGTCCCGGTTGTTCAAGATTTCTGTTCGTGTGTTCACAACTTTGTTGGTTTGAAATTATGATTTCCTACGGGATGTTGTGTTGAAAAACATGCCTCCAAAAATGTTTGTGGCTGAAGAAGTTATTCAAGTAAAACATACTTGAAATTGGAGACAAAATCGACATGCTTATTAAGGAAATTTCAAACATTGTCATTGCTAAAATATATTTTTTACCAGATTTCGCAGTCATAAAGAATATAACCATCAAACCACGCAAATACCTACACGTAGTAAATTATCCATTTTACTCAAATAAAAATAAATAGCGGACTTTTACGTTTACTTCAAAAAATAAACCAACTTTTTATTATTCTTATACAGTCAGTGTACATTATGAATACCACAAAGAAAAAGTGCCGGTCCCGGCTGTTGTCACATGATAACGGGGGCTTTACGTCATGACAGAGAGAACTTTGCCACAAAAACGTTGAAAACTTGAAGATACGACTAGCTGTATAATAATGTTGCCCCGAACTTGTTTCTGTCTGACACTTTTTAGATCAAGCCACAAAAAATTTACACAAGAATTTTCGTGTATAATATAAAACTGGAATACAAAAGCAAAATCCGAAATAGAGCCTCAATAAACATTTTAATCCTAAACTAAATCCCGAATCTAGATTAAGGGAAAACATCTGGGTTTTATTGAAACCGAAATGGTCGAAAACCATTTTCTTTTTATATTATTTTCGTCGGGGGAACTTTTGTGTGGAGTCAGTCGCTGACGTTATCGCCTCGCAACAATGGTCACTAGAAGCCGCCCGACCGCAACACCGCTTCCCAAACTAACGTTCAGCTGACCTCACGTTGCCTTCATTCAAATGTGACAACTAAAGGATAGTCACCTCGTTAGTGCGAATTTTGAAGTCCTGTGGCAACCGCAAGTGCTCTTGGGCAAGCAGGCGAATGCGAGTAATGACGTCACATTTTGAAGAAATCGTGTTGTCGTGGTTTTCTTTGTTTTTTCGTGGAATGTTTTCAAAAAAACAAACCTCGACTAATATATTTAAAAAAAAATATTATCAGCCCTATCAAAGTATTAGTTAAAAAAACATGTATAGTTTCCCAGATAACATCATGTATACCCTTACCTGTGTAGCCTTTTCCCAATTATATTGGGGTCGGCTTCCAGTCTGACCAGATGCAGCTGAAAACCAGTATTTTACATGGAGCGACTGCCTATCTGATCACAACCCAGTTACTGGGTAATACGATACCCCTAGGTAGGATTGATCGACCCGTGCGGCTGTTATTACTTAGCCACAAGCCCCTCACAAGATAAAATCATGAATAGACCAGATCATGAACCAGTATATTATATAAATTCACAGACTGTCAATATAAACACAGATGACTAAATTCAATTACTACTCAGAAGTAATATCAACGTTTGTACCAAATAACTTACCTGCTGAAAGGGAAGATCTTCAAACAGAACTATGTTTAAATTATACCGTTTTATTATTACCTTTGAAACTGGGGCACATAAATAAGGCAACTATTTTGTACGTCAAGAGATTCGACGGCGTTGAAAGCTGTAGCCAAACTTGTTGGCAGTTAAGAGGCTATTATGTTACCCTCTCCGTCACCCATGCCTAACACAAAGTTGTAGACTTGACTTCACACTTCAACAAAAACCTGTACAGTACAACATTTCGAAATAACAAACTCCCACATCTAGGAGCTTTTCTTTATGAATATCTTATTTAACACTTGGCTATATTTGCTCCAAAAGCATTCACTAATAAAATTTTAAGTGCTACCGAATCAAATTTTTAGGTCGTGCCTACTCTCGCTTTTAAGTAGGACCAAGGATGAATTTAAATGAGCTTTCAACAGCGTTGACTTGGAATTGCATAAATATTAATGGTTCGCGGACTACAAGACTGATGGATATGGATTAGCCAGAGGGAGTTTTCTTTAAGCAACTTGAGGGGACAACGTGTCCTCAGCAAATTGTTTGTTGCTGTCCAATGAATATTAATCATTTACATTACCGAGAAAACGCTTGGATGCCCTCTTTCCGTCAATATTGTGTTCCGATTTTTTATTGTTCCTGTCGACGCTAATGCGACGTTGTCAGTCAGAGAATTTGCTGTTCAAGTTAAGTTTATTATCTTTGCGAGCACTCTTGTTATTTACTGTTTTAGTACTAATAAATAAATCTGTAAACACGAGTTCTAATGCTTCGTCGGTAGAAAGCCTGTCTTTGATGAGAAGCCGTTTGTATTTCGTTCCATTTACATTAAACTCGGAATCTAGCGTGAGAATGTAGGCAGATTCCTGAATATTAATAGCTACCTTATTAATGTTTGAACATCGCATTACCATCAAATTATTGAAATTAGGCTTCGTTGCTACGAAAACATTTTCTAACCAAACTTTTTCTTTGTTTCAGGTTTACATGCAATAAAAATTGTGAAGTTTGTAGTGCCAGAGATAATTCAGTATGGTGTTCAGGACTCAGTAATATTAGACTGTGATTACACGTACGGGAACAGAACTCCAGGCCTTATGGTAAAATGGTTCTTCAGAAGCAAAACGAAACCAGTGTATCAGTGGATAGTGTCACAAAAACCCCAGGACATTGGCATATTGAGGGGTCGCGTGGACTTAAATTATAAAGCGTCTGATGACCCCTTAAAAATGTATAGAGCTCTTCGAATAGTTAAATTAGATACGGACATTTCTGGTGAATATATTTGTGTAGTGTCAACGTTTCTTGATGAGGATGTCAAGAGTAAACATATGACGGTATTTGGTGAGTATTTATTTAATAAATGTAGGTCAAAATTAGTTTTCTTTTCTTTATGAATGTAAACTTACAATAGTATTTTCTTTATATAGAATATTTATGGAATCCTTAAAAGATATGAATACTCAGTAAGATCTATTTTCAAAGTATTTACATAAGTCTAATCCACATTACAGTACGGTACACTAACTATCAATGTTAATTTAACCTTTATGCAAGACCCATTTCAACCATATATTTTCATTCCCATACATTCTACTCCGCCACTTAGATACACACGTGCCGCGACTGTACACTCGAAAATTCGTGTTAAACTTACATAAAGTTCGAAGGCAAGATATCCAATCCATACTAAGAAAACATTGAATTTCATATTTGTAGGTTCCTTCCTCGTAAACCGTTTACTTTCCCACATAACACGTAGCGAGTCCCTCTGACACAGTTATAAGTGAAGTGGTTCAAGGAATAAATGAATTTGGAGATTATATAATATCATATATTATTATAATACAAATAATATTTATATTAGTACCTTAGTTAACTTTAAGACATGAGATTTCATGTAGGTACACATAGGCTAAAAGTAAATGGTCTAGTTAAAAATTGAATTCTACAAACTTATCCAATATTTTTGTCATATTATTATCATGAAAGTAACAAAAGAAAGAAAGTACGTTTATTTGCAGTAAACGTGATGCAAAGAAAGAACACAAACACAAAAAAGAACAAGTTGGGGGAAAATATGCGTCACATTTACGCAAAACGGCCAACGCTCAGCATAAAGCTGGTTTTCAGCGACTGCCGGCATTGACATGATGACGTCGACCGGTGCAGCATACAATGAGAATATAAATCCTATTTATAAATATATCCTTCTTCCTACTAATATTATAAATATGAAAATTTGTATGTTGAATGTTTGTTACTCAATCACACAAAAACGGCTCAACGGATTTGAATGAAATTTGACACACAGATAGTTTATAACCTGGATTAACACATAGGATACTTTTTATCCCGGTAGCACGTTCCCGTGGGATAATTTCCGACATCCATGCGGGGGAAGCTGCGGGCAAAAGCTAGTAATATTATAAATGTGAAAGTTTATATGTTTGGATGTTTGTTACTCAATCACGCAAAAACGGCTGAGCGAATTTAGTTGAAATTTGGCACATGAGTAGACCATGACATAGATTAAGACATAAGATACTTTTTACCCCGATATTCCCACGGGATCGGGACGTATGCGGGTTAAACCGCGGGGTGCAGCTAGTAAGATATAAAATAATCATCATCTTTGCGCTGCTCTTACGAGTATTCCATTTTTTTTTTCATTTTCGTTCAGCATTTCTCATGTTTATCAGACATCGCAGTGTTTTTTCTCTTTCTTGCCATAATTTAGCTGTCATTACAATTTTTGCTATAAAAATATTGCTTTATCACCTTGTTCAGTCTCATGTCCTTTATTTAAAATGTGTCAAACTGCACCCTAATTGCGTAACACACTTTCAATCACAATCCGTGAGTTTTGAAGGATATTGCTAATCCATTGCTTAATAGGTTTGAAAAATCGTCTACTCAACAACCTAAATAACGCAATGAACGTTGGTAAACTGTCAAAATGAAACCCATTGCGATCAATATTCATTATTCTTATGTTTGTTACACAATTACCCCGCTGGAACTTTGAAATTATTCAAATTAAGGTTTTGTACTTGAATATGGGTTAATTAATATAGATTTATGTGTAATTATAATAATTACGAAATTTCCAATAGCCCAACGTTTAAAGTGGTTACTGGCTATTGGAAAGTTCATTTTGTCTATCCCCTTAACCCTCCTGTGGTTAACCCATTCCTGCTATGTGTATTAGCTTCGTTTGATGAGGATTTGTTGATTAGCCTTACAAATAATAGATAATTACGTAAGTGAAATTAATTTATTTGCTGATAAGTTTAGCCACAGTAAACAGGCTGTGATGCTGATATCTTTTACAAACTTTGTTTTATTAACTTGTTGTGTTAAATGTTCCCATAGACAGATGTTAGATGTTATTGTAAGAATAAATTCCTAAAAATTGGAACTTTGAAATATTGCTTTCATATCATTAATTTAAGAAACAAAAATCATCATCAATCAAATCAATCATCATTTGTAAACAATCATTTTTGATCTTGTTTTTTTTTAATTTCACGATGAGCTCGTATAATCTAGGTACAGTACGCGCTCACAAATTCGACACGTCCAACAGTCCCGGTTTTTCAACTTAGCTTTCCTACCTTAAATATCCGTCTCCTACCCTATAATCCGGTTTAATAAAAAAGTGCCAGATTACAGAACGAGTGCATTGATCGTTGTCTTGATTTTACGAGTAGGTATTATTGCGTGTACTAATAAAGATTTTTTACTTTCTAAATCTGTGTTAAAATTATTTCTTACTAGCTAGCTGACATTTCCTATAGAAATCAAATAATCCGGCGGCAATGGGCAAAAAAATAAGTGCCGGATTACCGAGCGCCTACTGAATTTCTTTTCTGACTTAGAGTTTGTTCTACTGAAAACATTTTGTATTTTTAGGCTATTCAGGTATGCTTGATGTTTTTTTCCGATTGAGCTCTTCGTAAACGAATATGGATTATTAAAGTAGGCTTAAATTAACACTTGATATCGATCCATTTTAATCAATGTCGAGTTTATCAACCTTTATGTCGTCTCCTTGGTTAATTATTGTTACTATAACTTTATTATCAACTTCGTCTTCTAAGTTTTCTACTTGGCCTTCAGTACTCGCTACAGCTTCTCCCTTAAATCGGATATCCTTTTTGTTTAACTAAGCTGGTTTTATATATTCAACATCTGCTATCCGCAGCCCGCTCTTTTTGTGTCAATGACACTTGTAAGCCTTCCAGCCAAATAAAACTATACCGAATTGCTCTATTCCAATTCGACTTCATGCAATCGGGGTTATGTATACTGGTAGCATGGGTAAATGCTGCAGCTTTTTAGAATGTGGCTTACTTTAATGTAAAGAAAAACAAATAAGTGTACATTTAAGGGGATTTTTATGTAATAATGTTACATTTAACCAAAGAGGTTCGTCGAATAATATCTGCAGTGCTATTCTGTAACCATCTCACCGTGAAAACTTAGGTGAAGTGAGCGTGGAGTCAACTGTCATTCCACAGGGATTGACACTATTGACAGCTCACTTCACCCAAGATTTCACGGTGAGATGTTTACAGAATAGCATAGCAGAACATCAATTGAAATGTACTTGAAGAAATATCGGTGTTTAACTCAATTTGTATAACAGTGCGCTTCGAGCTGTCAAAGTCGTAGGTTGTTAGTATTGAATTCAACCACCTGGTTATCTCCTCAGTGCCCCGACGACTCTTAGGTCCGTATTACAGAACGTTCCTCAAGTTCAGTTTGATCTTCAATCAGTCGATCACTGTTTCAAACTCAAACTCAAAGCATTTATTTCAATTAAACCATTACAGGCTCTTTTGAATTGTCAAGCAATCGGTCAGTCAAAAATATGAAGCTAGTTGCCCATTCCAAAGCGTAGTAGGTACCTATGGAGAAGAACGGGCAAGAAACTCCACGGACACTCTTTTAAATAAAATAAATTGTTACAAAGTATTGGTTACACCATTCATGTTGAAATTATACATGTGAGAACAATGTAGAAAGACGTGCACGTTAGAAGCGTCCGTAATACAAAGATAAAAAGTTCAAGTATAGAATCAGTACTTGAGCATCGGTCTTATTCCAGAACGGTAATCAAACTATACTCATTACTCAGATAAATCGAGACTCAGATCTAGCCTCAAGCAGAGATGTGTACCTATTGTCGATGCATATGCATCGGATATAGTTGTATGTTTTTTTTAGTACGTTTAATAGTTAGTTTTGCAAATTTATTTGATCGTAATATTATTACTATAAAATGACAAGACGATAAAATAATTTCAGTCCATTGGAAAAATCCTTTTAAGTACATAATAAGAATTCTAACGGATTTCTAGAATATTGTTGATATATCATCGTTGAATGAATTATTGTAATGATCTACTTCTCCAAATATATCCATTTTGTAAGTAATCATTCAAAAAACATCAATAAGTATTCACAAACTCGACAACGCAGATAGACTTGAACAAAACAAACATGACAATCTATGCTCAAGCGCGGTCTCGACCACACTTGGGTGATTACAGATCCAATCACTGCTTGGGTTCGATTCGTGAACTGAGTAGTTAACGAGCCAAACTCAGCTGAACTATGATCAATAAATCTATGCTTGAGGAACATTCTAAAATTAAAACTCGAGTCAAAACTAGGTTTAAACAGATCAGTGCTTGAGTTTCCTTCTGTAATATGGAACATAGTACGGTCTAAACAACTCGTGTCGTCTGCACAGTTCTGCCATATTATTCGTTAAGTTATTATTTATATTATTTAAACCTAAAACACTAATATTTCGACATTCAGAGGCGCACCCATAAAAAAATAGGGTTCCAAATTCAGTTCCAAAAAATTATGTTCTAACACTGTTCTATTCAATCGTTGCATTTAAGTCGAATATTTTTTCCATAGGACAGCAATCGTTTTATTTTGGTCATACTGTCTAAAAACCAACGTTTGTAACCACAATTGGTGGAACTTGGCCCAGTTCCCAACCTAATTTCGAATTGACATGCATTTGGCCAATTCATTTATTAAAAGCAGGAAAGAAAGAAAGAAAACGTATCAGCTGCGTGTTCAAAGTAAGTTATATGAGTTAACTGAGGGAAGAATAATTTAATAGAGATCGTTAACGGTCGGTTAACAACCTGTTAGTATTCAGCAACTATTTCTCTTTTATTTTTATTGTGAGTGAGAAATGGCTTATTGCAGTCTGTTGAGTTTTTGATTGATTGAGTGAAGGGTAGTATGAGTCATAACGGCGACATTTTAAGTTGTGTTTATATACCTACTTGGCTGTTACATCTCTACATGGTTACCTATACTGTGGCATTATTAAACTCCCACTTGCAGGCGTGCCATAGCTGAAACAAGCACTTCTCGTTGTGTTGTCAACGCTCTTACAAAGTCCTCACCACACACATAATGCGTCTCTTTGCCTCCAACTCACAGCCACTCATAAACTCCACAAACAAACCTTTAATGTGGTGTACAAAACTATCAAATTCCAGTGCCGGAGACGAGTTTCCGGCTGATCCAGAACAAGACAGATGACGACACGGTGAACGTCATCTGTGCGGCGGATGGGGCCTTTCCTTCGCCAAACCTCACCATAGCAACACCAGAAAAGTAAGTAGTTTTTAGTAAGTAAGTTTTTTTTTTTATTTTTTTTTTTTTTTTTTTTTCTTTTTCATTTTCCTTATTATTTACTCGAGTTTATCATCTTTTTTTTTTATGCACGTGTTTCTGTGACTAATAAACTTATTTTTCTTTCTTTCTTTATTTATTTATCCCAATGAACAGTGAGGGACCCTCCCTTTTTTTAAACAAAGATTTTCAACTATAAGTTTATGGTAGAGAATCTTTGTTTTTGACTGTTGCTAGACTACCTCGTTAAATACTCACAAGACCGACTGTGGAGCTATCAGAATTCTCTGTAGCAAATAATTTTTTTTCAACTAGTTAGTGGCAAAAGGCTTGCTTCCTTTTTTCATGGGACTTCACTTTACTGGAGAAATGAGGATGTTCACCTGTTTTCCTGCCCCTTCGGGGAATACGCCTGTATTGAACAGTAAATAATTATTTATGTGAACATTTTAATTTAGATGCTTGAAGAACCAAAAAGTAATGTTTCTTTCCTCATTGTTACCTAAAATAGGAACCAGATTTGAGATTGTTTCAGTGAAGGCCAGAAGATTTACTGGCCTACAAAATACGAACTAAATATAAACATGAGCTGTTACTACCATAATTATTAAATTTTAATGCGAAAACTATAATTCAAAACCTCTCAACTATACCAGGAAATTCTTTGAAAATCATCACTAGAAATATTTATGCTATGAAAAACTTGTAGTACTTAATTAAAGTTCCAAGCGGGAATTATTCGCTTTAAAAAAGTTAGACACGACTAACTACTCTTTTCCTTTTTTTGCGAGTGGGAAAATTTAAGAGTATCAGTTAATTTGCTGTCAAAATTGTTGGAGTATTTTGACTGTAGGTTACTGGTTAACATGGTTTTATGCAACTCCGTTTTCAATCTTTCGTTGCAGTTCGGATCTTTTCGGATTTATTGCTTGCTTACGTGTATGCTCGACTGTGATACGGTAATTATTTAATTAACCCAACATATATTAACATTACGCCTGGATTTCCCGAAGGGTTTAAAGTGTATGTGCAACTACATATTGTTACTAATCCCATTATGTAACAGGGCTAAAGAGGCAGGGACCAATAATCGTGCACAAATCCATGCAAATCTCTGTCCTGTAATGAGAATTTCCTAGTGAAAAGTGCCCGTGACATCGAACTCAGGATATAATACTCAGCGATTCCTTTGCGTATAAATTGATCCTTCCATTAACTGTCTATCATAACACTATTAAGTCGTGGGTTCTTTGTTCTGCAGACCACAAACACTTCCACGTGCTTTCTAGTCATTCTTAGCAGATGTTCTTCTTTTCGTGTGGTTACTGACTAACCTGGTGTCAGAGTTTTAAAGCCGTCCATAACCTTTTGACTTGGCTTCACATACCGTCGAGAAATATCTCTTAGGCCGGTTTCCTCACGATGTTTTCCTTCACCGTTTTTGAAGCAAGTGATAATTATACAATACGCACATGAAGCCGAAAAGTCAGAGGTGCATGCGTGGTCTTAATAATATAAACAAACTCACCAAAATTAAGTTACCCTGCTAACAGCCCAAAGATTTCAATCGTAGATTTGCCCTTCCGCGACAAAAGATGGTCGAGTTTCTGATTCGTTTTGACACCTATTTTTTTTTTTTTTTTTTTTTGGATGGAAATTATCAAATAACTTCTCCCGCTCTGGGTGGAGCGGGAGGGCGTGTCAGACTTTTACTGACTAAAACCCACCCGTGTTCCTTCCGTTGCCTGTGTGCCGAGGTCGCGATATCCCTTTCAGACAAACCCGCAACCCCGGCAGGTTTTGACACCTCTGAGACGGACAGTGTCGCAGAGACTTGACTTGGTTGTCATGGAAACGCCATTGTTAACGTGTGAGCTCGCTCTTCTCATTATGGACGATTTTTCGTGCGACTTAGTACATTGAGGGCAAATCTACGATTAAAATCTTTGCTGACAGCAAATATTAAAGTACTGTTTTCATGTTAAAACTTAAATAGGCTTCCTTCAGGGTAATCTGAGCGTAAAACGTTAAATATTACATAATTAGAACAAGAAAATAAGCTTCAAAATAAAATCACGCTTCATTTTTATCTTAGAAAAGTGTTAATTTAATCAAGGTTTTTATAAAGGGCTAAAGCAACGCTCAATAATTTGCTACAGTTTCTTGATTATACGTTGTAATTGTTCTCTACAATGATCGGTTCCAAGTTCCAACCTCGCCACAATAGTTTACAAGATGAGGAATTATAGAACGGTCCTCTGATTTCCCTCTCATTTCCACCATTCCCAATTTCTTGATAAGGAAGCAGGCAGCCATCTTAGATAGACCTCCCTCACCTACCTTTGTCGATGCGATTGTTGATGTCACAAGGGTTGGTAAGGGTAGTATTAGGTATCTATATTAGGTGGTCAGACATAGACGTATGAAGTTACCCGTGGCACATAGCAACCGCATTGCGGGAAGTGTCCATGTAATGTGCTGGGCGCAATTTGATATGGAATGTCCCGAACCATTTGGATGGGATTTGAGGTGTTTCACGGTTCACAGTGCTTAGTTTCGTATTGTTTCCTTGTTCTATTGTTAGATCAATTCACGGTTATTGTCTGTTTCGTCGTACGTAACGTTGTTTGGAAATTTGGCGAATATTACTTCTGAATTTCTCCTCTTTCCCCATTCTTGACATTATTGCTATATTCTGTACTGAAAAACAAAATATAGTTGCTGATGCTTTTGTGTTGATAAAATATCAACCTTTTTAGTATAAGATTTTAGTCATAAAAAGAGAATACTTTATATATGATTTAAAACCTAGCAATGAAATTCAACGATGTGAAATATTGCTCACGGTTGTCTAGATTTGATGCTGTAATCAGTAATTTATGTGTTACGGTGATTGGTTCGTAAATACAGACTGAGTAATCATCGTAGGTGTCCACGTTATTTAACCTAATATCACTATTTACATGAACATATTTCCATCTGACCTAGCCTGGTCAAAATCTGAGGTTTGTAAAGATGATCGATCAGCTTGTTGCCCGTAATTTAAATATCATGTGACTTGTCATATAACCTGTATATAATATTAAACGAGCAATATTTGATATTTGTTTGTAATCACGTTCTCGAAAACGGCTCTAACGATTTCCATGAAAGTTGCAATATATTTACGGGGGCGAAAAATCGATCTAGCTAGGTCTCATATGTGAGAAACTTTCTCCGTATTTTCACCCGAGCAGTGATCGGTCGCTCAAAGTTTAGAACAAGAATAATGACACCTTAGAATAATGACATGGTAGCATGGAATTAGTAAGTACCTACCTACTATCATGGGAGTATGGAATTAGTAAGTACCCACCTACTATCATGGGACTAAGGAATTAGTAAGTACCAACAACATGGCAGCATGGAATTAGTATGAACTTTCCTATACTTACTATTAAATGAGCATTCTCTATTTTCACCAGAGCAGAGCTCGGTCGCCCAGGTACTGTATTAATATATCTACATCTACATATATAGAGACTAAAGGTATCCAGAGACACGCAAATCACAAAAATATCCAAAAGATTGAATTCCAACTTTTAAGAAGGCAATTTGAAACGTTTTGGCACCTCACTGCGTCACAAAAGTTTACTTTACAATCTTTCAAAAATCCACAGGGTATAGTTTAAAATAATATCACATTTCGAGCAATTGATTATAGGGGAATAAAAGACTTGGCAACGTTTGAGGCCAAGATTAAACTTGGTCGGGCTGGCTACCATCTGGTTCACCTGCCAAATACCTGGCTATAAAATATGCTTTACTAAAAAATTTCATTTGGTCATCGAGTATTTTTATTTGCATATTTTGCTCATTTTTAGGGCTCCGTACCCAAAAGGTGCCAACGGGACCCTTTTACTAGGGCTCCGCTGTCCGTCCGTCAGTCCGTCTGTCACAGGGCTGTATCTTTTGAACCGTAATAGGAAGACACATGAAATTTTCACAGAGTGTGAGTATTGCCGCTATAACAACAAGTAATAAAAATAAAATAAAGTTAGATTTAAAAAATTCTAATTTTTTTTCAAAAATTTTCATTTCTGAAAATTTCAAAAATGAATGCATAAAAAGCGCTGGCGTGATGATTTGGACTCGTTCCGGACCGATTGGCTGGAGATGACACATTATAAGGAAGTCTGGAAGAGTGTGGGGGAGACCTTTTCCCAGCACTGGGACAAAATAGGTTAACTAACAAATAAATTTATATTTTCTCGATGGGTTAATAAAAAGGAAGATGAGAAATAAGAATGGAACAGCAGCAGCTGACATTCCATTTAATTAAATTTCGAAAATTAACATCGCTCAAGGCTCTAAATGCAGATAGCTATAATTAAATTTCCCTGTACAAATATTTTTCTCTGCTCCCTATTCATTACGGCGAGGATAACAAAAAGTAGAATGCATTTTCTGACTTTTTACTTAAAGAATGCGATGTTTTGCTTAAAAGATAGGGGAGCACGCGGTAAAAAATCACCGCAAATAATTCAAAGCCTCGCCGAGTCTATGTTCGTAGTTTTTAAAACATTCTCCTTTGATTAAATTTTGTTGTTAGTTTCAAGACATATTTCCCCGAGGACGGAAAACTTCATTGTTCCCAGCAAATATGTGGTCGCCGCTTGTAATGTTGGTTACACAAAGTTAAATTAGAAAGTTGAGATCGTTTTAGTTTGTACATTCATTATAAAAATATTCGTGTGTTGTTTCTCGAGACTTTCGCTGTAAAATAGGTTTATGTACGACTTTAGCTGTGTAGACGGTACTAGGGACCACCCGTGTGAAACATTTTTAATATTTTCTCTGTACAAGTGACTGACAGACGGGCTCACAGCTCTCACAGTTGAACTAATTGCTGCAATCAAACTTCTGCCTTAGATTTCTAATAGTGTGTAATGTTTTCAGAAAGGTCAGGTGCGTATCGCGCATTTAGAGTCTAGGGACCACCTGCGTGAAACATTTTTAATATGTTCTCTGTACAAGTGACTGATAGACGGGCTTATATTATAGATGTTATGTCTTCATGTTCACAGCTCTCACAGTTGAACTAATTGCTGTAATCAAACTTCTGCCTTAGATTTCTAATAGTTTGTAATGTTTTCAGAAAGGTCAGGTGCGTATCGCGCATTTAGAGTCTAGGGACCACCTGCGTGAAACATTTTTAATATTCTCTCTGTACAAGTGACTGATAGACGGGCTTATATTATAGATGTTCTGTCTTCATGTTCTCAGCCACAGTTGAACTAATTGCTGTAATCAAACTTCTGCCTTAGATTTCTAATAGTTTGTAATGTTTTCAGAAAGGTCAGGTGCGTATCGCGCATTTAGAGTCTAGGGACCACCTGCGTGAAACATTTTTAATATTCTCTCTGTACAAGCGACTGACAGACGGGTTTATATTATAGATGTCATGTCTCCATGTTCTCAGCCACAGTTAAACTAATTGCTGCAATCAAACTTCTGCCTTAGATTTCTAATAGTTTGTAATGTTTTCAGAAAGGTCAGGTGCGTATCGCGCAATTAGAGTCTAGGGACCACCTGCGTGAAACATTTTTAATATTTTCTCTGTACAAGCGACTGACAGACGGGCTTATATTATAGATGTCATGTCTCCATGTTCTCAGCCACAGTTGAACTAATTGCTGCAATCGAACTTCTGCCTTAGATATCTAATATTGTATAGGTAATGTTCTTCAGAAAGGTCAGGTGCGTAGCGCGCATTTAGAGCCTTGAGCTATGTTAATTTGGGTAGTTAAATTGAATGGAATGTCAACAGCTGTAGTTCCATTCATACTTTTTATCTGCCTTTGTGACCGTTGGCGAGAATATGCATTTATTTTCGTACTTTTTTTTTTACAAAAGCTCTATAATATGCTGTGAGGTTTTGAATATTTACATAAGTATGTAAAATGAAGTGAGATTTTGTATATAAATGTGACGATAAAAACCTAATATTTTTATCCAAGCGAGATTGTCCAGAATACAAGTGGTTACATTTGATATAAATTGGATTTCCACTGTGTCTTTGACAAAACTATATTTCCGAAACTACTTTTGTTGTGTCGAAATAAGATTGGCGTGAAAGTGGTAGATTCGTACTCTTATATGGCGCGTTGATTTTCTACCAAATTTTATGACAATGAAATTGTTTCAAATAACAAATGATCCACACTGTGGTAATGGTGGAGCTGTGTTGTGAACAGAATTTTTAATTACAGCCTTAATTTACTTGTTTTTATTTTACTTGCGTTGTTTATTATTATTATTTTATTGCGATATGGGCCAGCTCTTTAGCTTGATCTCGCTTGATGGAAAGCAATGGATGAGATCTATGATAGAACGAACAAGCCTAGAAGATGCCTGTTCACTCTCTCTTAAAGGCTGAATTAATTTAGAACTGGCATTAAAATTGCCACAATATAGTATGTAGGGCTGATCGTGTATAAATAGATAATCGATACGTTTTTGCCCTAAAATAATCTCGCAGGGTAAGATTAAAAGCGGAGGCAAAAGAAGGTAAATACTGTAGAATGAAAATTATTTAGGTAAACATAGATTAGAATAAAAATAAAAATTAGAAAAGGCTGTAAAAAATAACGAACGATCCATAATATCACGCCTTATTTCCCCGAATGGTAAGGCAGAGGTGTACCTACCTATTAGTAAGACCCACATTTCGCCAGTTATGTTTAATTCCCATGTAAGTAATAGGGGGGAAGCCTATTACCATCAACCGGGCACAAATCCAGAATGAGGACTGACACTAAGAAATTCCTGATGGAAAAATCCAATAACACCAACCTAACCCTAATTTCTCAAGTTTATTACACTTCCTTTTAGCTTTTTTGTAGTCAGGAAAAAACTGTCTCTAAAGCAAATAGTGTTTAAAAACAAGATGGCTGCCTAAATAAAAATAGTTTCTATACAATGTAAGATCGAAATGGCTTCGAATGGCGCTGATACTCTTAAATATTAGTCCCAGTTGAGTTGGGCAGCATTAACCCGAAATTTATAGTCGTGCGCGGGTAAAGTATGGATAATAATATATTAGGATTAAATATAAAAGGACCGTTATAATAATGTAATAGGGCTATTTAAGTATCGATGATGGGTTGCTGTGAAAATCCTCTGAATCTGATGACCAGACATTTTGTTTTTTTGGCAAAGTGTGGTAACACAATTTGATTTCATCAATCCTGTGTTTCTTTCTTCCCTAAGTTGAATTATTTTGGTTTTAGTTGACAATATTACATTATTTTATAAACTTGCCTTTTTATGGATAAAAATCGGACTGCAAAAGCTTTGCACGGTGGCCTTATGTAATTTTGACGTTCAAAAAGTGCTGATTTTCAGCCTAATTTGAATAAATTACTTTTATTTTATTTGTTGATCATTTAAGCTTCGTACAGACAAGCGCGACGCGACAGCGCGGCGCGAGACCGGCTATTGTTATACCGCGAAGTTTTCTTAGAAATTGTATTGTTCAAGTCGCGTCGCGCCGTCGCGTCGCGCTGGTCTGCACGAGCCTTTATTTGCGATTTATAATAATAGCAGATAAAAATAAAAGCGTTTGACTACAGCTTATGTCGATAAAAATGTTGCTATTTCGTAAATAAATAAAATAAAATGTAATTAGAATCAGTCTTGAAGACTTGAACTTTAGTTAAATTATATTTTATTGATGACATCATCAACATGGTCATGCATTACAAGTACCCAACCATATAACACTTTCAAAACTGCAAAATTCATCATTAACTTTTGATTTTAACGCCATTTTCTTGTTTTTTTTTATGCAGACATCTACAAGGAGTGGACCACAGAGTACATATAGTCAATGGAAGGTACTCAGCAGTCTCGTCCGTGACCCTCAATGATGTGGACCTACCGTCGCCAGCAGAATTCATCTGCACACTAAGAATACCACAGGCGAAATACGCCGTGAGAAAAGAAGCTATTTATTATCCAGGTAACAAACAGCCCTTATATTGTCACAGCCTTGACTACGTACCTAAGGTATATTCAAAATCCTTGGTTTCATAATTGATGTTATTTCCACATAATTGCAACTTTATGTTGTTGTCAATTAGGGTGATTGAAACTAGTAGGTATTATTGAACAAGTCATAAAAAAGTGTGAAGTTGTACTGCAAACTGAACTTTATGTGTAAACTTTAAAGATGTTTTACAAAAAAAAAAAATTGTTTACATGTTTGGACACAAAATCGCAAACGCGGTATTCCTATAAGTACTACTTCACTTTGTATGCTAGAACAAGTACTATAAAAAGCCCGTGTGTTCTATTGCCTAAAATCTATGTAAAAATAGATGAAAAACAAAAGGTAGAAAATTTACGGCTAATGTCTAACATTTATTATCATTTCTTACAATGAAAGGCAGAGTATAATATCTAGGTAATAAAGTAACATCAAAACGTGCATGAACATTCAAATGTAATTATCACCTTAAATGTTTTGTATACTCAAAAAAGCTGGCATCACCCGATTTTAAAATATACGCGAAAAATGTTTTAGCACTCAACATTGAGCGAGTGAATTCTAAATGTTTTTAATTTGCATAATAGTGCTCAATGGAATAATCAAGATTCGAATAACATTTCCAGTGGAAATTTCTTTTGAATAGCTCTATTCCCTTTGATTTGCCGTTCTGCTACAAAATAGTTTCGTTTGACTAGAAATATGCTTTTATGCTGTGACAAAATTGATAAATTGATTTTCTATTCAAGTCGTCTACACTCATAGCGTGCGCGTGCTTGTAATAAAGTACAATACAGTTTTATAATAAATCTGTCAACTGAATCGAGTAGGAACCTATTGGTAGAATTTGTCTACCAATAGGTTCCTACTCAATTCAGTTCCTACTTTAGTTATCACAGAGACTAATTAGGTACTCCGTAATTCAAACATGACTAGTATGATATAATGTAAGTAGCCATAGTTAAAAAAAACTATTTATGGATCGCAAAAAACATGCATATTTTCGTATTGACAGAAAGTCATGTTTTAATGTCTTGAATATTAAAATTTGAAAGAAGCTGACAAGCTGAAAAAAAATGAAATTAAAATACAAAAAAATAACGGCAAAGCTGTTTATTTATTTAAAAAAGCAACTTAACCGCTTTATAAGTCTACGGACGTCATTATTGTGCCCCTCTAGGAGCGCAAAGAATAAGGAATGGTACCTATATTTTTTAACGGGAGCCATGAAAATAACAATTTTGCGGAATAATTTTCGAGAGGGGCATTCTAAGCTTTTTATCAGTAGAAAGTTTGTGTACACAGCTATCTAAAGTACATGAGACGAACGTTTCCTACAGTCCTCGTGAATAATTTTATGCTTCGTTAAGTCCATTGTGGAGGGTAAATGCGCTTAATAGAATATCGGTGGGCGCTCAAACATTTTTTCTCAACGTTTATTCCTTTATGATCCTAATGAAAAGTCAACAAGCGCTGGAAGTTTTACCTCCGAAAAACTTTTTAGATTGGACATTGAAAGATGGATTATGATGGATAGAGTTTTTTTAGTTAGTCACATCGATAGTGACGTCTCGAGGGCACGCGACCAATTTACTGTTGACAAACTATTGGATGTCGTTTGAGGCATTTTTTCACATTTGGTTTTTATTTTACTTTTGGTGGGAACGTGATCGGAATTACAACGAAGCTCTATGTTTATGTGAATATAGCTTTGAGTTATAAATAATTCTCAGTAACATCCCGGGCTCTGGATTTGTGCCCGGTTGATGGCAATAGGTTCGCCCTCTATTACATAACTGGGATGTATTTCAGATACACCTCTGCCTAGCCCTTCGGGGATTTCAGGCGTCATGTTATCTTATAATATTATATGAGCAATATTTGTATATATATTTGTAATCACGTTTTCGAAAAGGGCTCTAACGATTTCAATGAAAGTTGCAACATAGGGGTTTACGCGAATAAAATCGATCTAGCTAGGTCTCATATATGGGAAAATTCGTTTTCTCTGTTTTCACAGCCTCGGGCATGATAGATACAACGTTAGTATACCTGGACGATATGTTTATCTATTTTCATCCGAGCAGAGCTCGGTCGACCAGGTACTGTCATGTTATAAATAATTATATTGTTATAAATAATTGCGAGTCATAAATAGTTATATTAAGAATTTTCAATCTCTGTATGGTATTTTTTTTATTGTTTGTAATTATTATCACTTTCATCAAAGTAAATAAATTCTCCATGCACAAATCATAACAAGAATGAGCCAGTATAATATAATGAACAAAGCTTTGCAACGAATTTAACCCGTGTCCCAAAAATAAATTAACTTATGAAATATTTTTTGTGCTCGAAACGGGTGATTTAATTACGAAAAATGTTACTATGAAGTCAACCCAGAGCAGCAGCGAGATAGACTAACGATACTGTAAAATTACACTTGCATACAGAATTTAAGAATGCAAGATACAGAACATAGCATAACGCAGGAGACCTGCAATGGAGCATGAGAGTTGATGAGGAATAATGTGACTTATTGCAAATAGTACATTAAAAATGATGAATTTCTAAGAAATGTCTTAAGCTTTTATCAGAGCACTATGAAATCATCCAGATAAGCCACAACCATTTTTATTATGTATTTAAGCCAATACCTAATAATGCTTAAACAAAACGAGCCATTCTCAAATCATTGCATAATAAACTGCTATGTTTAATAAACTTCGTAGCAATATTCCCTACATAAACTAAGAATATAACAGTATCGGTACGTAAATAGTAACTTGATGGTAAGCGTTCTCGCAATCTACACGAAATAAGGCAATTGCTTCAGTAATTGACGTAAACGATTCTTCTACCTAGAGTTACAACGCTCCATTTTGTGTTTAAACTACCTATGTAGATTTTATAAATTATGCTATCATATAATATATTTTTTTGTCTTCAGGACCTATAAGCACCACTCCTGAGATGCCCACTGCAGCAGACATGCAGCTTGCAGCAGCAGTTAGTTCTAGAGGTAGTTTATCTTCATTCTCTTCTTTACTATTTTCCATTTTACTACCTTACGTTTTCACTGTAATTTTAACTACTAAAGTGGAGTGGGGATTCAAAAAGTAAATGAATTTTATTTACTTTGAATCAGATCATATCGAAATTACCAGTAAATATTTACAATGAAAGTCAAACGACCGCTTTAGGCAGATTAAACATTAATATTCAGAAAATTTCACAAAGCAATCAACCACTATTTTGTTAATTATTGTTTAATTAACCAAACATATTACGATAATCTCATATTTCCCGTTTCGAAAAGCAATACCGCAACAAAAGTTTGATAGTTTTGCTCTGTATTTAATGAAACTGTTTTTAAATGTTTTGTATTTTTCTCTTTCAGAGGTGAACTTCTTTATGGCACTTACGCTGGCTTGTTTATCAGTGTTAGTTCCATTTCTCGACGACTCATAGACACGTCAGCAAAAATATTTCGTTCATATGAAAATATCTAATAATTCAACTTTGTTTTACTTTATCATCCAAGTATGTCTCATGAAGAGGCATAGCCAGTCTAATTGACAACCTTAATATGACGTTTGATAGTCATACACTTTTTTCTCAATATTAATGGAAACTGACATTCCAAGCATAATTTTCTGAAATAGAGTAAGGCTTAATGTTACTGACACATTCCGTATAGTTCTAGTCATAACCCAAGTAACCAAACCAAATAGGTTTAATGAAGGAACAGCTTTAGGTACACCGTTTTGTATTATCATGCAGAAAAAAAATAGCTTTACGTGTAATACACTAAGTAACGTGCGTGTTTGAAAGCAACAAAAAATTATTGAAAAAAAAAAAAAATAGATAATAAATCTTGGTGTATGGATTGGGTAATTCGATCATATTTTTCATGGCGTAAACCAAAGTTTAAATAAATGTAAATAAATAATGTTTCTTTGAAAGAAAATGTACAGACTATGTTGGTAGTAAGCAGTGTGGTCATGGGCCTAAAAAGGGACATAATATGAAAAGAGTCGTGAGTGGTAATCGTTGAATGTGTGATTGAGTCTGTATAGATACAAATTTTAGTTACAGGTTTAATTCCAATTAATAAATGTTTTAAAACTGAATGTTGGACTATAAGCTGCATTTTTATTGTATAGAGTTGATTGGAGTTGCTTTTTGTTATCTTAATACTTGAAGCAGATGACAATTAATGTTTTGATCAAAAGCTAACTTCCAAATGGTATGTCGAATGCTGAAATCAATCTTTTCTTTTTTTATAAACTTGTTTTCTGAAAAATTATAAGGTTTTATTATGTTTCTTGCTGGAGAACATGATTTTTAGTTACAGGTATAACGGGTCGTTCGATGTTTTAAAAATATAAAATATTTTCATTTGCTTCTAAACAATAAATATTATGTGAAAATGGATGAAAAGTTTTAGGTTAAAAATATTATAGCCCATTTGTTTTAGTTTAATTTTAATACTTACATGGTTAAATTTAATCAAAATGCAATATTTTGTTTAGATGTAATTATTTCCAAAGACGATATACGTATAACCTGTACAAAGTAAAAAATTGTTTAATAAAATAAAGCTACATTTGAAATAATAAAGATACGACACTCAGAATAAATAAAAGCATTTTCAGACTAAACCAATCTTCGAGTTTCTTTTTTAGTCATAAATTGTTTATCAATCAAATAACAGACAACGAAATGGAATACTCTAAATAACAAATAACTAATATTATTACGAAACCGAAAAAAAAAAACTGTCATAGTCAAAATTGAGTGTCACATTCAGAAAATATTTTCAAATCTTATGCTTACTTCGTGTTTCAAGGAGGGATGCAAAGGTCCTTTTGTAAACAGGGTATCAAATTTAGTTCACTTTAATTTTCAATTTTAGCCACGGTTCGGTATGAATTTTGGACAATATTGTAAAAAAGTTCGCCCTTATTTGTGAACTTATTTTTTTGGCTTCAATACCAATCTGTTCGATCCTAAACTGACAAAGCACAACACTCAAGGTTTTTTATTAAAAATGTAAGTAATAAATAGTTACCGTATGAAGTACTCAATAACTTAAGTTAAAGCTTCAGTTAAAATTCGTTCATGAATAAGGGCTATTGTAAATATTTGTATGGATTTAAAATCATATGTTTCCTTGGTTTAATTAGGTTAAGGTTTTAGTATAATATTTGCTGTGCATATTGCCGTTTATGGATAAGATCCAATCAAGACTTTTATTGTGAAATTTCCTAAAATAAAAAGGATCGTTGTGTATTCGTTGTTTTAATTTGTTCCCTGCCAGTACCATATGCGTTCCAACTCTACGTCGTCGGGTACGCGGTCGCTACTCCAGAACCTCTCGACGTCATCGGCCATCTGTACTGCGAACAATGTGCCCTGCCCATTGCCACTTCAGTTTGGCAATTCTTCAGGCTATCTCGCTTACCGTGGCCTCGCACAAGGTAGACCGATGACCTCGTGAAGGCCGCCGGAATCTGCTGGATGTGGGAAGCACAGAACCGGTCGAAGTGGCGGTGCTTTGGGGGAGGCCTGTGACCAGCAGTGGACGTCTTTCGGCTGAATGAATGAGTACCATACGAGTACACCTCTGCCTAACCCTTTGGAAGCAGGCGTGATTTTATGTTATATGCTGTTTGTTAACTTTACTAATAGATAGATAAAATACTCGTATAAGTATCTAGTTATGACGTAATAGGGATGTTGGCTGGGAAAAAAATTAAAACTAGTCCGTCAGTCAGGTAATAAAAAAGTATTAGACACGTATTTTTTGCTTTATCATATTAATAAAAAATGGTTTAGATAAAACGCATTAAAGTTGGGAAGTGGAGGCTCGCTACGTCACAAGTCGGTATAAAATCTATAGGGCAGAGACGTCATGCCACATTTTAACGTGTTGCCTACTCAATGTATTGCCGTAATCTTTTGATTTCGTAAAAAACGAAAAAATACGTATCCAATAATTTTTCATAATCTACCTGAGGACTAATTTTTTTTTGTCAACATCCCTATTCCACAATAATGACTTTCCTAGTTATACATATTTATTGAAGCTTAAACCCACAAGGTCCCTTGTAATCCTTTTGGGCTTATTCCTTGACGGAAGTAACAAGTTATGGGCGCAACTATTAAGTTGAATGGGAAATTAATATAGTTCCCAAATATTCATACTCTGTACCATGAATGTCTGAAGATCTTCTGGAGATTTATGTCAAACTGAATTTTACTTGTCATCTTTTTTGATCTTATATCTAATAATAGATGAAGATGTAAATATTATACACATTTCTTTTGAGTTTTTCTCTAAAATGGTTTGACTATCCAGTGACCCAGGTACCTACACGGCATTGTTTATAACTCTTGCGAATGTGTACCAGTAGCAACAATCTATGATAGAATCATTCATATGAATGATTTGTATTTCTTGCAAGAGAAAAAGTCAATGTTATTTTTCAATCTTCCTCAATAATATCAAAAAATCGCTTCCTCCTCTTCCTTCAAACCGGCACTAAACCCGACCTCATTATCATTAATACCTTTGCCTTTGTGAAATTTGAACTTGAAAGGGTTCAGAATACCTACGCCTAGTAAGTATACAGTACCGTCCTTTCAGACATATTTTGTGAAGGACTTAAAAAAAATATTCGTTTGGAAATGGGAAGCGAGGCTTCGAAAATGATGAAGTCTTTTCCATCCTAGAGCTAAATGGAGGTGAGGTAGACTAGATGAGAAAGTCGAATAACTTGACTCGAAAGAGTGAACCATCACCTTTTTATAATTATTTTGTTGGAAGTGAGAAACGTTTCGTGGTGTCTACGGTGCAGCAATGGTGTCGTTCATAGTAAGCATACCATGAAGGTGCTATCATGCTAAACATGTACTGGCGTTAAATTGATTTAATTGATGTATCGTAGAAAATTTAACTTGGTAGGTATGTTGAAGAACATACCTACCTACCAAGTTTAATTTTCTAACGACTAATTACTTACTTAGCTCTAGACTTCTTGAAGAAGTCAAGTTTCTTTCAAGAAGCCTTGTAGTTCATAGGAAAAACTGAAACAGTATATTTGACATAAAATATAATTTATCACAAAATGGCAGAGAATAAACTTGGATCAAGATTATTCGGAAACGTTTTCCCCGTAGAAATCAAACGACACATCAATCTTTTAACACGTCCAAACAACGATTCAATCCGAGATTTTTTCGTACAAAATTAAATCATAACAAAATTCGTATGAGCGATCCATCAAATGGTAACTGGGTCAGGAATAGAAAACATTTTCGGATGCATTAGACCATTCCCACGGGTTTTGGACTTTCCATTGAATAATAGATACGTTTGCCTCTCTCCCGAACGAATTATCCGGCTAAATTATTGAGCAAGCCACCTCTGACCGAAGCCGTACCTATAAATCGACTTTTTTACCTATCGGGGCTATAGCTCATGTGGAGTCAAAATGGAAGGTTCCTCAGCACGGTTTGACGCCTAGAAGTAATTTGGGCTTGAATGATTGATTGTGAAGTCAACGCGGGGGTAAACAGATAGTCTTTTATGCTCCTCTGAATTAAATATAAGCTCGGTTTATATTCTGCTAACATACTTTTCGTGTTCAACGGTACGGTAAATTCGGTACTCATTTGCTCCATATAATATTTAGACTTTATTCAAAGAGTTATAAATTGGAGCTGGTGGAATCTGAAACAATACAGAATTTGCGACTGTTAAATTCTTTACTAATGGATCTTTTTTGATAAGTTGATGGGAAATACATATTTCAGTAAAAAGAGAAGTGGTAGCCCATTGGTATCGGCCGCGACTACGAGTTGTAGGTCGTAGGTTCGAACCCGGACAACTGCTTTATTTTGTGTAAATTCTTTCACCACCACTGCTCTCAAAACGGTAAAGAAAAGCATCGTGAGGAAACCGGCATGTCCTAGAACCAAAAATTCGAAGACATGTGACATCTACCAACCCGCACTGGGCCCGCGTGGTGTATTACGGCTGACTTCCTCCCACCGAGAGGAGGCCTGTGTCCTAGCAGTGCGAACATTATAGGCTGAGTATACATATTTCAGTAACGCGTTTCACTGTCGAAAATTGAAAAACAACATCTGAATCTATTTCATGAATAATAATTATAGTCATCTGACCGACTATCTACCGATTTAATAATGTAATAAAAACCTTGATGAGAATATCTTTCCCCATCAAAACGCTACATTTTACCTACAATATAGGTCATCTTAACTTGCAGAGCGGTACCACGGAAGACCATGCATGAGATACTAGAACGAACTGATTCCCAAGCTAGGAATAGTGATAAATAAGTAGGTAGTAGGTAGGAAAACAAACAGGAAGAGGAGGAAGAGACCTTTAGAAGAAATGAAATATGCCATATTGTACTAGGTGTAAGACACGGGCGAGAAAATCGTGGCGATAGTCACGCTGTGTCATGAAACTATAACCTCGATGATATCGCCGTGTGAAGATTTTTAGAGATGGTACGGCGAGAATATCGCTGCGATTCCTAGGCTTGTGGAGATGGCGCCTAAAGTAGTATTACATACACAACATCACGCTTTGTCTCCTCGAAGGATTTTATTATATTACGCCCACATTTCGCCAGTTATGTTTAAGTCCCGTGTAATAGGGGGCGAGCCTATTGCCATCAACCGGGCACAAGTCCAGACTCCGGGCTGCTACTGAGAAACTCCAGATAGGTAAACTCAATACAAAACCGCCATAAAAGGTAAAGGAAGAATAGACAACAGCACACCCACAGTCCACAAACCTCGCTAACCTTTAGAAGAGGATCACAAGAATAACGAGACTGTTTAGTTAAAAGCATAAATTCAATTTTAGCCTTTGTTAATATAAAGCATCTGATCTCTAAAGTACGTAGCTAGCGTTATTTATAGCAATTATACAAAGGAAGCTTAACGCAGGTATTGTACTCAAGTACTAAGCCGATTAAATTCTTGTCAATTGCCAGCCTAGCCTTTTCCCCAACTTTGTTGGGGTCGGCTTCCAGCCTAACCGGAAGCAGCGGAATACCAGTATTTTTCATGGAGCGGCTGCCTATCCGACCTTCACAACCCAGTTACTGGGTAACACGATACTCGGTAAGACTGGTTGTCAGACTTTTGGGCGTCTGACTCTCGTAACGACTCTCAAAGATGTACGAATGACAGCCGGGACCAACGGCTTAACGTGCTTTCGTCTTGATATGTAATGGATGTCACCCATCTACGAACGGACCGCCGCAAGCGTAGCTTAACCATCGACCCATGCGGCAGTTATTATTTAACTTGTATATCTCGATATTATCTCAAAAAAAAAACTGTACTAGAAAAAAAAAAAATTACTTCCATATACTTTTTTGGTTGCAGAAGATTTGAATTATTTTTCACCAAACTTCCAATCGATGACGTGTTGTCATTACTTTTGCTTTACTTTGACTTAGGTACGTTAAGTAACTTGAGATATTATTTGACTTGCCTCTGACTGAATAACAGTGCTACCAGACATCATTATGACTGCTACTAGTAAAACTTCATCTAGTGCATATAAACTTAGTATAAGATTATATAAGCGCGTGTCTCTATAACGTTTATTATGGCTTTTCTGTTCTGTTTATTAGTGCCTAATCTACATAATAACAATCTTAAATTCATTCATTCATTCAATGACAGACAACACACAGCAATCACTGGGTCAAAAAGCATGAAATTTTGCACATGGTGAGCAAAAAGATACGATTTTTGAAAATTCGTCCTATTAAGGACTTAAAGAAAATAGCGGCCCAGTGGTAACGGCCGCGACTTACGAGTCATAGGTCATGGGTTCGAACCCAAGCAGGCACTTTACTTTGCGTAAATTATTTTATAACCACTGCTTTCAAAATGGTGAAGGAAAACATCGTGAGAAAACTGGCATGTCCCAGAACCAAAAATTCGAAGACATCTGACATCCGGCTAGTGCTCCGGGCGTGCGTGTATGGCCCGAGTCCCTCTCACAGAGAGGAGGCCTGTGTCCCAGCAGTGGGATCATTATAGGCTGATTATGGTACGGGGTTAAATAAAGGGTTAAAGGTTGTTTGAGGACGGGAAATCCCTTCAGGTACACGGTTTATCATAGTAATAAACTGTTAAAATTATTTGTTTTTCATTCGTTCTGTATCATCGTTTGCTGCTAAAAAGGTACATAATTATAATGCAAAATAAACTACCCGGTAATTATAATTAAATATATGCAGCTACTCACTCAACCTTTTCAACAATATTAAATATTTGAATTAAAGAAATCACAACAAAGGATTCAATTGAAGCAACAGATATCTTAGATATCACACAATTTAATACAGTATGAGCATTGCTTATTTGCCAAATAGCATACCTACATACTACTGTAACTTATACAATATCCATTGCTTGATTTACCTAATACATTGATGGATTTCCTAATTACAAATGCAGCAATGGACGTATTTCATTAGTCAACAACCAATGCGTGTAGGCATAACAATGAATCATTTCTGCGTGATGTAGGGGATCAAGCAAAATACAGTAGGTTCATAAATCGTTCGGATGCGTTGCGAACTGTGATTAAAGCTACGTCAGCATTATAATGCGATTTTGTTCTGCGATTTAGTGAATATGAATGGTTACTGAGTTCATGTTTGAATTTATAGGAGTAATTGGATATTTTGGCAAAGTATAGCAAGTCATTGTGATTCACCATTTTCTTGTCGCTATCAAAATTTTTTTGGAGTGATTTCATGTTTGAATTTACAGGAGTTATGGGATATTTTGGCAAAGTATAGCAAGTCATTGTGATTCACCATTTTCTTGTCTTTATCAAATTTTTTTTAGAGTGAGTTCATGTTTGAATTTACAGGAGTAATTGGATATTTTGGCAAAGTATAGCAAGTCATTGTCATTCACCATTTTCTAGTCGTTACAAAATTTTTTTTGGAGTGATTTCATGTTTGAATTTACAGGAGTTATGGGATATTTTGGCAAAGTATAGCAAGTCATTGTCATTCACAATTTTCTTGTCGATATCAAATTTGTTTGGAGTGAGTTCATGTTTGAATTTACAGGAGTTATGGGATATTTTGGCAAAGTATAGCAAGTCATTGTCATTCACCATTTTCTTGTCGCTATCAAATTTTTTTTGGAGTCAGTGCAACATGTCTACTTCTTCTATTCCTACTTCTCTATTAGTTGATCTCAGTAGTGACTCCATTTCTTGCCATATCATCTTCCATACAGTCCATCCACCTTTCTTTGGTCTTCCCCTACTCTTATCGTCAGCCAATTCATATTCAAAAGTATTCCGATTAACAACCGATTTCCACACAATTTTTCATTCAGTAGTTAGAAATTTAAAATTAGGCGGGGATCTCAGCACAAAATTATATTACATAACATCACCCCCTGTTTCCCCGAAGAGCTGGGCAGAGGTGTACCAGTAGTTGGTACACCCACATTTCGCCAGTTATGTTCAAGTCCCATGTCTTATGGGGCGAGCCTAATGCCATCAACCGGGCACAAATCCCGACTCCGGGCTGCTACTGAGAAATTTCAGAGTAATACTTTGCCCGACCCGGGAATCGAACCGAGGACTTCATGCTCAGCAGTAGCGCTTGCGACTACACCATCGAGGCTGTCACAAAATAATATTCTATATTAGTATTAAAGGCGAACGAGGATCCAATCGTTGTAAAAATTATTCGCTTCGAGTTCAACTCATCCCTAGTCGAAATAGTATGTTGATTATGACCTTAAGCATTGAACGTTCCTTGGAACAAGAAAAGGATTTTTTGAATGTATACTCTATAACAATTACAGTAAAGTTTATTATTGTTGCTTATGTAAAACAGCCTACTTAATTCTTCTCCCATTTTATAACCATCATACAAAAAAGCTAATATATTCAAAACCCAATCAAATTCTAAGAACCGCTCCTACGTTTCCTACATCTCCATCTTTCCATATCCGATAACAAAGTAGTTTATGAATGAAAAATATTTCATATCTAAGTGCGATACGTGATTCAGAGTCAGTCAGTTCTACGTGAGCGGGGCTTACGCACTCACCTGTACCGTTGATATAGAGAAACTGGAACGACTGAACTTCGGAGCGTAGTGGCTATTGACCTGAATTAGACTGGATTGAATGTGTTCGGGTTATGCGTTCATTGATAATGTTATGTGGTGGTATGCTATTTGTGTATGTCTAGAGTAATGTTAGTAATGACTTAACACTGTTCTATAAATATCTTTTGAATGGAAAAGTCTGAGGCAGTACTCACACTAGTACTTGATTAGATTCAGAACGGGTGACGGAACGTCAAAGTTCTACGTACATACAAACACTCAAACCTTCTTCCCATGAAGGGAAGGCAGAAACTACAGAACGCCACCTGCTACGGTCCCTAAATACTCATTTTGCTTCGTTTAATTTTATACATCTGATCGTGTGATCAGATGTATAAATTAGCGGCGTGAGTGTGTACTCACGCCGCTTGCTGGTAGGTACTACGTACTTGACCTTTCTGAAGAACTTTCAACAACAAGTTTAGTTCTAGTTACATGATAATCACCAAACACTGGCCCTAATTTACATTATACAGGGTGTAAAAAGACACATCACAAAGCCGTAAACTACGCATACTGTACGTATAGCTAAGTAGCTTTGCGCAAAAATTATTGCTGGGAACCGTAATTTTTTTTTTTGTTAATAAAAAAAAACAAGTTTTTATTGCGCGCAATGTAACGCGAACTTACGCTTGAATGAACGGATTCAGTGTTAGTTAAGCTCCGCCCCTACGATACGTAGGTAGGTACTTGTTGTTCATTGCGTTTTTGTAACTTCAAATGCGTAATCTGTTAAGATAAATCTAAAATTCAGGTAATGTTTGTTTGGAAAAAAGTTTCGTATTATTGCATAGAATTCATTTTCGTGAAAAAGTAAAAAAAAAAAAATGCTACTTTGACCTTCAATATCTCCAGAACCAGTGGATTCCCAGGTATGGTCTAGTGGAAAAAAATGATGCAAATAATGGGTAGAATATGTGGCTTTCGGCTTCGGAAAGTGTCTTTTTACACCCGATATAAACAGATCGCATGAACAGGATAATTTATTTATATATGCATAAGCTCCAATTACAAAAACATTCTTACCAATAAGTAGGCACTCTATGTTATCATACCAGTATTAGTCTAGATTCATCAAACAAACATTCAATATTTTGCGACCGAGCTCTGCTCGGGTGAAAATAGAGAATGCTCATTTTGATAGTACATGATAGTTCATTCTAATTCCATGCCGCCATGATAGTAGGTACTTACAAATTCCGTGCTGCCATGATAGTAGGTACTTACAAATTCCATGCTGCCATGATACTAGGTACTTACTAATTCCATGTTGCCATGTCGTAATTCTTAGGTAGCCAACTTGTTCTAAACTTTGGGCGATCGAACTCTGCTCGGGTGAAAATACGGAGAAAACGATTTTTTCCAGATATGAGGCCTAGCTAGATCGATTTTTCGCCACCGTAAACCCAATTCTGTAACTTTCATCGAAATCGTTAAAGCCGTTTCGAGAACGTGATTACACATAATATAGGTATAACAAATATTGCTCATTGAATCATCATCATCATCAGCCTATAGCAGTCTGACTGCTGAATCGGCCTCTCGAATTGCACGCCATTCAGCTCGATTCTCGGCAACTCTCATCCAGCAGCTACCTGCTTGCAGATCGTCACTCCACCTAGCCAGAGGGCGGACCACCTTAGGTTTGCCGATTCGCGGTCTCCACTCAAGAACACGTCTACCGTAGTCGCAGCCCCAGCTTATTGAATAGTAAAGTTATAATTATCAATACTCTGTTATAAAAACACACGTCCCATCCAGCAAAATAGGTCCAAGTGAGCCGTCTCATTTGTTTTGCACGACGCACGTAATAACGCGATCAAAACGTATGAGAATTTTGACAGCGAAGCGTGATGTGAAAGCTTAAACTGTAAGGGAGAATTTATTTCAAGTGAATCGTCAGCGCTGGAACACTTTTCGAGATGTTTGAGGAACGGTTGACCTTGAGGTGTCATCGGTGGCAGTTATTGAGGCAGTGGGATGTTATTTTGGGACGATATTTTTATAACGCTTCATATTAGGAGGCATTTAAGAAATTGAGAATGTTTTCCTTTTGGCTGCTTATCCTCATAAAGCTTCGTGCAGACTAGCGCGACGCGACACCGGTTATTGTTATTCAGTGTAGTTTTCTTGGATATTGTATTGATGGAGTCGCGTCGCGCCGTCGCGTCGCGCTGGTGTGTACGAGCCTTAAAGGGTGTAAAAAGACCCAATCAGAGACGCATTCTGTACATCGAACTAAGTACAAAAAGTAATGTTGGGAAACTACTTTTATTTCTGATGTGAAAAATCGCTGTTTACGACAGCGCGCAATGTAACGTACGCAAATAATTTTGCTTATGGGTACATGCAACGGTACAGGAGTTATTCGAAAAATGACCAGAAGGTTAAAAAAAATCTACTTATAGATTATGTGGTAGATGATACGACTAGTAAAGCTATCCCAGCAAACATTTAGGACGTTGAGTAGACGTTTTAGTGGAAACTTAATGTTATTTAGTATAATCGTATAAATGCCATAAGGACGTTTACTCAACGGCATTAGGGCCCATTTTATTCAACTAAAAGCGCTAAGAGTTTCGTGTAAAAGTCATATAAATACCTACTTAGTCGCATAGTAGTCATATACACGTCGGCGATTTGACTACATGTCATGTAATGATAGCTGTCGCGGTGTGTATTCGACTTCGTGTCGAGAAATGCCACACAATATGACCTTTATATAATGTAATCGTTGTTTTATTGTCATTTAAAGATGATGCATAAAGTAAACGAATAATATTTATAACAGATTTAAACGTTAATTTAATTTGGCAGTGTTTTTGACAGCTGAGTTAATGTTGCATTTTTTTCTTTGTTATTTGACGTGATATAACCATCACATCAGTTGTAAACCATTGTGCAATCAATTTTACTGATTAATATGAGGTAAGTTCGTAACAAAATTTTTATGCGCTTTTAAAATTTTAATGTTTTCACATATTTTTATTAATAATTTATTAAGTGACTGCGTCATATGACAACTATATAACTTCCCGACCTATAAACTGCTTGTTCATTGTAAATGTGTACGCCATGATAGTTGGTTTAGGGATCAATAGTAAAATAATAAACACGTAGCTAACTTAGTTCAAAGAGTTTATATTTTATATATAATACTTTTGTTTTAGGTAAACCCCACAATGATCTACAATTATACGAATGTTGATAAGTTTTTATCAAAGATGGACTTCATCGAAATGATACGCGCACATTTGAAATGGCCGTGGCCATTAACTCATTTTATCTTTTGTTCTCGTTGTTATGGATGTGGTTTCCAGATAGTTCGTGGAGTCCGTACACTTTTACATTTTGTATGAACAGACAAGAATGTAAATAATTTATTACGTTACGGTTTTTTTGGTGCCCTCATTGCAAATATTTTGCTGTCTATAATCATTTTCCAGAAGACGAATGCGAATTGTAATTAGTCAGTTAATTATACCTACCCATTTAAATTTGAATCATTAAATAAATTTTAACAATTGTGGAAACAATTGAATTTTATTTTTTGTTAAGTTGCGATTTTGTATGTTCTATTTGTGACATTTTATTTTTTGTAATTTTTAATAACATTATTAGATAATTAAGATAATATAAATATTCCTAGTTAGTTTAAAATAGAAGGTTTGTATCGATTAACGTACGCTATAATTTTTAATGGTAATTTAGTAATCTTATCACTTGCGAAATAATTATATAATTAAACAGTGATAAAAGGATTTTGTTAACTTCTAGTGCTTAAATTTGAGCTTGATTTTTTGTTATTTTGTGTTCTATTAAGAAGACATAAAAGTTCTTAATATCGGAAGTTTAAAATAGGTTTGTATCGATTAACGCACATTACAGGGTTTGACGCGATTAAAACTTTTACCAAAGTATTATTTTTAGTTTTCAATAAATAAATGTATATGTTGCCTGTTGTGTAGTAATTTTGTATGTTCTATTGTGAGATTATTAGCTAAATAAAATGTTTCAATATGGCAAACTAAATGAAGGTTTGATTTTGTTAATTTACATTTATGGATCAAAAAGCGATTGAAGTTTTTCCAAAACTAGCAATATTTCAAAGCTTTGCTTAATTTTGATTTCCAATAAGTGTCACATTTTTACTAACTTGAAATGTTAATTACGTTCTTAGGGATAATTAAAAAAATGAAACAATTTTTACTGCCTTTTTTATTACCTATTTCTTAAATGTATGAATAAGCAAAATATATACTTGAGTTGTATGACACACTAACCAACTTACACTTTATATCACTAATATAATATATGGCTTCAGTTTGGGAAATTTAGTTCTCATATATCATAAATATATTAAGATATGAAGATTTTATGGGCGTTTCAAAAACATAATTCCTTAAGTTTTCAACTCTATTTCCAATTATCTGCATACGTCCCTCGTTGCAAGTAGCAGAACGCAATTCAACAAGGTGGTTGTTGTTAGTCAAAAACCACTTATCTCCATTTTCAGTTGAGAGGATAAAGGATTCTAGTTGAATAACTGTCTTATTGTTTTAATTTGCATTTAAATGTGATACGGAACCCTTCTTATTTTCCTCACTCTCAGCTTGAGCTCTATTACTTTGTATTAAAGTACGTGCTTGACTTGAAGCGAATGATAGTTGTTTTTAACTTTTCTTTTGAATGCACCACTTCTTTTAATACTTTTCCACTTTTTAGATCCATGTTGTACCAAACAGTAAATAAATATGATAAATTTGATTTCAAAATGGTGGAAGTTGTATAGAAGGTTATTATAATCCTTTAATATGAGTATTAATTAAATAGCGGTCGTATTATCATGTTTGTGATACTTTAGGATGTATACAGGTTGCACTCGTAATACTTATTCGACGTATATATAATGGTTACAAATACTACGTGTAAACAATTATTATCCGTTAAGTAGATGTTTAAAAGGTAATTATATGACAAAATTGACAATATTATGACGTTTACACTACGAAAACGTTTACACGAAGAAAAGTTGTATAAGTAAGTTCTATAGATGTCGTCATAGACGCTATTATATAACGATTGTAAAAAAATGTCGAAATAACGTCTATATGACATTATTATACGATAAAAAATGTATATGACTATTCGGACACATAATGCATCAGTACATGACGAAGAGTTAAAAAAATTACTGTAAAATAACTTTAATAAGACTCAAAGTCATATAAATGTTTGATTATATGACAAAAATGTTTGCTGGGATGTACTAGGATTTCAATCTATCTGTCGGAAATACGTTACTGAGTTGACTAATCGGGACGCCAGCGCCGCCTAACGGCGTTTGACAGAGTCTACAACATAACGCTCCGACCAGCTGGAGTTAAGTAGACATCATCGGTGGCGGTCAAGCAGCGAAGACGTTTTGAAACTGTCACGAGTTTCGAATAGTTGTGTCGTGTATCTACAGTGTGTGAAATACTAGTGTGATTAATGTGATCATATTATTATAATTTGATCTGAACTGCAAACGGTTTTTCTATTGTGCAATAACCAACATTACCCACAGTAGTTAAAATATGTCTCATAATATCGAAAGAGACACACATACCCTACTCCGTTATCCATCTTCTAACTACTATCTTCAAATAAAAAAATCAATTGCCACGCGCAATCGCGCGTTAATCTCGAAAATGGCTCGGCCGATTGAGTTGAGATGAAAGCTTTTTTTTTTGTTTATATATCTAGAGAAAAGATTTGATTTGATGTATGTTTGTTTGTTTGTTACGCTTTCACGCTAAAACGGCTGAACGGATTTGGATGAAATTTGGCATATATGTAGACAATGACCTGGGTTAGGTCAAAGGATACTTTTTATCTCGATATTCTTACGGGGTTAAGACTTATGCGGGTGAAACTGCGGGGTGGAGCTAGTCTTATATACATATATTAAAATTTGAAACAAATTTGATAATGTAGCTTTTCAGTGCTTAGAACTTAATTATGAAAAGTGTTTATTTTTCATTCCTCCTTAGTTACAAATTCAAATGTAGGTCCTTCACACAGTGTACCTTTTACACCTACATTATAAACCTATGTCAGTGGCTTTTCGTGTCTCTAATAACGTTACCAAAATACTAATTCATATGCGAGTTCTGTTGGGACTCTAAAATAACAATAATTAGTACTCTTTGAGGTGGTCACAGTTCTGGTCAGGGATTCCGGACTGAAACGCTACTTCATTTAATTAGTCTTCGTGGAAATAAGTTATTACTAAATCCTAGTGCTCTGTGGGGTACTCATGTATTATACTAATGTCTGATGTTTGAGAGAGAAAAACATTTAGTAAATGTTGGAAAAATCTGCCTTACAAAAACACAACTTAATTTAGGTAATTGTCTACATTCTCCAAAGTATTGTACCAAGTTATAGGCAAATAGTATTACACATTTGGTACTGAAATTGTAGCTGCACATTGATATAATATTATGGAACTCAGATTGCAGACAATCAAAATGATTTATTTTGATTGTTTTAGGCAAATATGCGTTATTATTTTTACTTGCCAACACAAACATTCTAGCCAAAGATTGCCAATAATTGGATGGTGCCTGCTGGCACTTTAGAAGATTAGGTCTAGCTCTAGAAAAAGCCCATGACAGACTAGCAGTATCTATCAATTTCTTGTAAATAGACCTCCACGATTTTAGCTTTATGTTAAATACAGTTAACCGCACAACAGTGGAAACAATTTGACATAGACAGCCCCATTATATTGTATCAGTGTAGGCAATTTTAGTAGTGCAAGTGTTATCACTGATTTGCGGTTGCCTGTCCTTACTTCCCCTATAGCAAGTACCAGGTAAACATATGACGCCAGAGGTTCACGATGTAAATCTATGAGCTTAAAACGAAAACACTCAATAATAGATGGTTCTACTGACATTTGCAGTGACACAGTTGGATTAGCACCCTGATATCACTAACCCCTTTCTAAAGGTCGCTGTGAATAGGGAGCAAATTTATGAAGCTAGTCCTTATTTACGACAAGTATTAACTGGATTCTCACACACCAGGGAAGCGTGGCACAAAAGGGAGGAGGCCTATACTCAGCAGTGGGTAGAATAAGGCTATGCGTACTTCGGGTGCGTTTTCGTACGAATTTCACTCGTGCGTACACGTATGACTATATTCGTACGAATGGTTTTTCTCCGTCAAAAAGGTAGTGTGTGATATCGCATTGAACGCACAAAAAATCCCAACAAGTTCGGATTGTTTCCGGTCGTTAGAACTATAAGTATACTTACGACTTACGTAGTACTTACTTACTTACGTAACAGGAAGCAGATAACAAGAATTGCAAAGTTGAACCATATGGCAAATAGTATGGATAATTTCGAATCCGAACCAAGAATTAACCTTTGCGGTGTCCCTCAGGGAAGCATTCTCGGGCCGTTATTGTTCCTTCTCTATATAAATGACTTACCGAAATCATTAAAACATCAGTGTGTTCTGTTTGCTGATGACACCACAATTATTATTAAATGTAAAGATGAGCAAAACTATGACAATGAAATTAATCAAGCATTGAACGATATTATAAAATGGTTAGATATTAATAAACTAAAATTAAATATTGCGAAAACGAACGTACTCCATTTTAAAACATGGAAAAGTAAACCTGTCCATCTTCATGTCGCGTATGATAATATTAGCGTAAAGCAGGTACATAACACAAGGTTTCTAGGGGTAACACTTGATGAGCACTTAACATGGAAGAATCATATCGAGATACTCTGCAAGAAAATTAACCAATTTGTATTTGCGCTCAAAAAGGTCAAAAATGTAACGTCGAGAGAAACCTCCATAATGGTGTATCATGCCTATGTCTGTTCAGTAATTCGCTACGGCATAGTTGTGTGGGGAAACTCCTCAGAAACAGATCGAATTTTCATTGCTCAAAAAAAGTGTATCCGCGCAATTTTGAATATGGATTGGTCTGATTCGTGTAAGCCTATATTTAAGTCACATAACCTTTTGACTGTACCCTGCATATATATCTTCGAAGTTGCCAAGTTTGTGAGATCCAATCTTGCATTATTTGAACGAAGGGATAATACAAATAAAAGGAAAGCTGCACATCTAGATTTCGAGATACCTGTTCCTAAGTTGCAACTCTTCCGAAAGAGTTGTATCTACATGGCTCCCCTAATTTATAATGCTTTGCCGAATACAATTACCCAACTACCCTTCCAAAAATTTTGTTCGGCACTACGAAAGTGGCTGTTGCAGGAATGTTTTTACTCAATTAACGAGTTTTTTGTAAAATGTCCCTGTAAATTTTTTTCTCTTGATCTGGTATCAAAATACAGGCATAAGTAATGTAATTATTTAAGTTAAGTGTTATTTTGTTAAACTTATTGTTTTATTTAATGTCATGTCAAAAATAGAAGTGTGTAGTTTGTGTATAATTGAAATAATGATAAAATTTTTAATATTAATATAATGTAAATAATGGTAACTAAAAATGAATGTACCTACTTCAATGATTGTATGTAATAATAATTGTAACTTGATTTGCATACCGTTAAAACGGTGAGACATGTAGCACTATGCAATAATACGAACACCTTTTGTAAACATACCATGTTTCTGGCAAATAAATATTCTATTCTATTCTATTCTATTCTATTCTATACGACTAAGGTTCGCACGGGCGTATTATATTTCACGTATTGTGTTTTCGATGCTCTCCTTATCCAACAGTGTGTTTTCTTGTCGCGCTGGGATACGCGCTGGATGCGCTCTATTGGAATCTCAATGCTCGGCTCAATACAGAAAGTTGAAAATCCTTTGTACGAAAAAAAATCGCCGCGTTTTTATTACGTCCGTGCGAATGTAGGCTAAGTCGCACCCAGTCTGCGCGCTCCCTTTGTATTAAGAAGGTCGGGATCGTTCGTGCGTGTTCGTACGTGTACGCACGACTGAAATCCGTACGAAAACGCATCCAAAGTGCACACGGTCTTAGGCTGCCAGTGATGATGACATGCAAACTGATAGGTTTATATGGTGGCGGATTACGAATTGTGGAGAGCAGTGGTGTGAACCCAGATAAGCACTTTACTTTGTGGAAATTACTTCATCACCAATGCTCCCAAAACGATAAAAAAAATAATGTTTTATTTCAGGAAAAATAACCATAGTCAAAAAATTTAATAAATAAGTAGTAAAAACATTAAAAATTATCAATAAAAATTATCAGTCTTCAAAAAACATATATTGTCTTTCGTCATTTTTAAAGAAAAACATCGTGAGGAAACCGGAATGTCCTAGAACCAAAAATTCGAAGATAATGTGACATCTACCAAACCGCACTAGGCCCGCGTGGTTGATTACGGCCCACTCCCTCTCACCGAGAGGAGATCTGTGCGTGTTCCAGCAACGGAACATTATAGGCTGATTATGCTACGTATATTTTTTCAATATTTATTCATTATTTTAGCTTTTTGACATAATTTAAGAAAACAAATTAATATTTTTTATTTTTATTTATGTGTGACTTGATTAAGTTAACAGGCATTTTATCATATTGGAATTGTGTAACTCCAAGTGGGCTCACTTTATCGTATTTCAGTCAATAATTTATCTTCCCACGCATTTTCTGTAAGTGACGCCATTGAAGATAAAAGGTGCCATTATCACGCAAATAATTGAAGATCATCAAATTGAGGAAGCCAATCCATAAGAATGTATTAAAAATAATTTTGTACATAAGTAGTTTTCATAGAATTACGCAGATACACACAACGGGAATGGTCGAACGACCCATTTTAACTTTGCTATGAAAGCGAGGAAAGAATTGAGTTTCCAGAAGCATTTATTGTGTTATTCAGAGGATTATTCATAGAAAATGGGTAAACCAAATCCATTGCAAAAGTAACTCTGTCCGTCTGTCACATTTTCACGCCTATACCACTGACTCGATCGTTATGCAATATAAAATACACGCAAACGAATTCGCAGACAACAGCTAACCTCAGATAAATGGAAATGGAAGGTGAATATGAAAGAAAAAGGAAAAACCCAAATATAAAAACAAGCAAAGATATTAAAAAAGGATAAAATAAAGAGTATTCCGCTTGCATTACTTCGACTTACTCAAATAAAAACGTAAAGGCAAGACAATCGATGGGTACTCTTCATACGCTCAAAGCGACGAAATGCTCGCAGTCAACGAACTGTGTAAACTTCTTTGATCCGCGACGCTATAGTTCGTAACTTTAGTGTTCTTTCATATTTGTTCTTGCTTTTACTTGTTTTATATTAAACCATTTTGAAGATGAAAGTGTGTTTAATGGAATATCTACACGACGAAGTTCAATACTAGGCAGTAAAGTGAGGGAACGATATTTTTTTATGTAATAAATTCTGATTTCGATGATTAATAAGTCCAACTCAAGTCAAGTGCAAAGTGTTATTGGGTTTTATCATCGGGAAATTCTTAGTAGCAGCCCCGTAGATTTGTGCCCGGTTGATAGTAATATTCTCACCCCCTAATACCTTCATCAGACTTAACATAACTGATGAAATGTACTTTGTACTGCGGGTACACCTCTGGCTAACGCTTCGGTCATTACAATTTTGATTATATGTTTGTGGCGGCATCTACATCGCCACATGCGAACTACGCATCTAAGACCTGACGTCACACAAAAATTCTGACGTCACACAAAATCCTGCTTCGTGTAAAATCCCGACTTCTACCGTTGGGCAGTTGCCCGCCAGACACAACACCCGTCTCCTGTTCCTCATGCCTCCAAATGTTTAAAAGCCAAAGTATAGGCTCTAAAGTTGATCACCTACCAGGATTGTCGAATTGAAAGAGTGTTATTCATAAGGATGAATAACACTCTTTGTTTTAATGTTTCTATGTCACTTGAGTAACGTCGAAAAAGGATCTCTTCGACGTTACTCAAGTGACATACAACTTCATTGTCTACTTGTAAACAAACTTAACTGACGAAATTGTAATAGAACGTTCATAGTTTCATCGAGGAGTAAGTGAAATGATTCTGCGAGTTTCAAATTAATATCAGTTGAAACGAAATTACGGCTTAACCTTAGTAATTTCATTTCAACCCAATATCACTACACACTGGAATTCCAAACATAGAGCAATGACAATAAAGTCTGTCTTTATTAGTCATAACACTAGTTTGCCTGATGAGATTCTGCTGAAACCGTACAAACTTTTTACAAAAACAACAAAAAATATGAAACAATTCGAAAATCCTAAAGCCCACACCACATTACCATAAATGTCACTAAATAATTAAATTTACGCTCTAAAAATGTAATTTACTTGGCACAGGTGACAGAGTACGCAACAAAACCCCGTCAACGCAACACTTGTACACAAAATTATTCACTCCGCTCACTTCATTCGTTCATTCGTTCCCCCTGACGTACAAATTGTATTCGTAAGCTTAAATTATTGCGTTACGGCGTCCCGAATACGAAATTATAATTGTGTGCTTACTGGCGCCTTACTCACACTAGCTGCGTGTTTTAAACACCCCTTATACGAAAATGTAAATATGGTCGCTCTAAAGAATTACGAAGACATTGTCTGCGGTAGGAAAGCGTGTATTGTACAAGATTGATAGAATAAATTAAAGGGTTTTGAATCTAACAGAAAAAAATGGTTCTGACTACTAAATTCGTTTTATGGGTCTCTGTCCTGGGTGCAGCCCAAAAATGTTAAGACATTCAAAGAATATTTTCTTTTCTCTGGACCAGTTAGAGAATGTGAATGAATGATGATGCTGATGTATGTGGGGATGTGAATGTGTGTGCATCTTGGTCGTCAAGCAATTTACTCAGCTGGCTGATAATAATTGCCTGCTTCAAGCTCGTTTATGACTGACAGTTTAGCTTTCAGGTTTTGTTAAAAACTTAAACTACCCTCTATATAGAACCACCTAAGTGTGTACTAAATTAAATTTTCCGTGTTTTCTGCACGTAATAGTTGAAATAAAATTGTCGTCTGTGTGAGACAGCCATGTTCTGTGGCTTATTTGTTTGTAGCAGAAAATTGTCGAGTCTTTAGAACCCATTTCTGTTTCTTATTGTAAACGGGTACTAATATTTCGTGCTTTATATTAACTACCTTAAAGAATGTTTTACTTAGTAGTGTAGGTTTTTCCGAAGTGGTAACTTTATTGTAGGAATAATATTATGTGTTTTTGGTTATTGTACTTTCGAGAGCAGTTTTTGTGAACAAAATGGTTAACAAAACATTTGTATGATACATATGTTATAAATGCACGATATGTTTTTACAAGCTTTTTCGAAAACAAGTATCACAATAATTTTTATTTAAACGCGAGGTTTAGAGCAAGTGATAAACGCTGTAATTTAGATATACTGTAATGACACAATTACAGGCTCATGATATAGCAAAATAATATCACAGAGGCCATTGCTCTGTCACGCACAGTACACAAAAGTAAATAATATGTATGAATTATATTAATAACTAAATTATTGACACTATTATAGTAAAACAGAATGTTAAATTACCACATAGACCGCTTAGTCAACATTAAACAATGAGTGAAACCAATGAAACAATGTGAAACAGACTCCATTCAACTGGCAGTTACATAGTAAACACGATTAATATAATATCAAACCAATATGCGAGCAAGCTTACTAACCTAATTAATAAAGGTTATAATCATGACTGTGTTGATTTTAGCAACTAAATTCCGTAATGTTACACCTGTCAGTGGTTGCCACTGAATCTGTCTTGACTGCCCTATGAGAATACCAGCTGCAGCGCTGCGACATTTATTTTTAAATGTCGCAGCATCATGCTGGGATAGGAGCCTTTTGGCATCGGACAGGACACTCTCTGCTTTTAATTTAATTTTACTTTGTTTTTATTGTTTATTTTAAATTTTTTATATTTGGGAAAAGGCTAGGCAGATGAAGATTTTATTTTATTTTATTTATGTTGTTTTTATTTGTGATTTCCTGTGCACACAAATTGCTGATGTAGGTCACACGTCTGTCAAGCTTAAATTAAACTGGGGCGGCTACATCTGTCGCAAGCCGGAGAAGCTATGGGTTATATAACTTCACAGTGGATCCCAAACAGCAGCAAACGGCAACGCGGCAGGTCCGGGAGGTATGGCGTGACGAACTCAACTCTTTTATAAAAAGTAGCTATTGCCAGCGGCTTCACCCGCGTGGGTCCTAATTCTTTTTCTAAAATACGCCTTAGTTACTCCTTATAACATCAGATATCTGCCAGTGAAAGCCCCGTCAAAAATGGTCCAGCCGTTTCGGAGATTAGGCGGAACAAACACACAGAAAAATATACAAAAAATAAATCGTTGGTACCAATGTGGTTTCATTATGCATTTGTAAAAAGCTGTTATTTTGAAATTGCAAACAGACACTTCAATTTTGTTTATTTGTAAATATGTATGTATAGATTGGTCACATACGACAGTTCATAGTGATAAGGGAAGGAGGGAAGAGAGGTCTTTGCCCTACACTGGAACACAAACGGCTGATAATAGATAAATCATGTTTTCTTCTAGTTAAAATTATGGCTAAGAATGTCTTACGGCAGACGGAAACCCCGACAGTTTCTTGTTTGAGAGTCAAACCTTCCCTTTTATGTCGGTACCAATGCTACACATTAATTTATATTAGGGTTTTTTTTTTGCTCATGAAAATTTAGTTCAAGTTACGACTGCGATTGCAAATCCACCTGCCAAATATAACATTTTTATAAGCATTTTTTTTTTTCGTGTAACTTAATTTGAGGTGATCAGTAAGCGAGCGTATTAAATAATTTTGCCAATAATTTATTATTTCTAGAACAGTATGAAGAGGCCTATTTTTAGAGCAGCCAAGAGCCCTATTCTTAGTTAGGAACTCCGCGACTCATACAAGTGTTTCACGTAATATAAAGGCAGAATAAGTGTTGAGTACACGCGCGTAAATCGTTTCAAATGAGTGCTTCATGAGTGCAGATAAATTACATTAAATCTGAGAGTTACGTGCCGGAAAATTCACCAATGTTTCACCCGGGATAAGGGTGACAATGAGTTTTGGGTGGTATGGTAAATTGATTTGGATGTTTCGTTTTCTTGATCGAATTTTGTTGGAAGACGTGAAATTAAATCAAAATTATCTGTGAAACGTTGTTTTGATTTATTTATTTATTGGTAAGGCACCTCCACGACTTACTCAGTAAAACATACAAATACAAAAATCACATACAGTTTTAGGTATTGTGAATTCGTCACTTACAGAAGTGCACAGCACTAGCAGAGAACTTAATGATTAAAGGACGTTTTAGTTACGTTACTCGTAGTTGATTTAGTTACAGAGAACCAAAGATAAAAAGAGAGATAATATGTTCACAAATACGATGGAAAGTACAGAAATATTTAATTAAATAACAAAAAATACCTAAAAAGAAGGAAATGGAAGTGTATACAATTGATGATGATTTTCTTTTGTTTTTTATGGAATATTTTTTTAAGCGTATTATGCAACGTTATGCTGTAGGTATACTCGTTTATAAGGTTCCGAACTTAAAAGAAAACAGAGCCTTTATATGATCACTTCTTGTTCATCTGTCACACAGGTTTTTCTCGAGGTCTATGCAACGTAGGAATTTGTATTTTTAACGCATTTTATTTAATTCCTGCAGTTTTTCTTTTATTTTATTCCTGCTTTTTTATGGTGGGTATTTACTTCGTTATCACAAAAAGAAAGAAAACAATAATGACAGGCGCGGGGCAGCTTTCATTCGCTATAACATCTTGTTGCAATATCACGCTAGGCTTGCAGATTAGGTCTATGTCCTTTAGGCCGTGTGTCGTAATATTTTATAGAGGCTCAACGTCGGCCGCCATGACACTGACGTATTTTGTGGTGTTATAAATGTTAGAACATTAAAACAGATATTTCGAAGGGTTCAAGTAAATTTCTAATACCAAAGTGATACTAAGAATTTCGATGTTTAATTAAATGAAATCCTTCTCAGGGAAAAATGCCGAAAATCTACTTGTAACGAATATCTAGATAACTTGCTTTTTTTACTTTATTCATAAAAACCTGTATCGCAATACCAATCGCCGTTTTTACAAGGCAACAGAAAACATAATTACAACTTTGGAACTTCTTAACAAAAAAAGCGAAGTTCCGAGAAAGTCCGCGTTCGCTATAAATGTAAGTACACCGTACATAACAAGTACTTGCTTTCTGAAGTTACTTTAAGTATCTACTCAACAAGAATTATGAGAAGGTACGTGTTTCTCAGACTTTTTATTGAATTTAATTTACGTACTAATGAGTTTTGCCTGTATGTATTGTTTTAATTTGTTGACTCTCGAATGCGGCTGTTTTTAGGCATGTAAACAACAATGTTGGTGGGTTCATTTCTAGGTCATACATACACGACTTAGTGCGGATTTCATCAATTAAATTGAACGCGTTCAGCACATCTAAACGCGTTCAAGAGCTGTCAGTGTCAAAATTGTTATGGAATATTGTACACTGACAGCTCTTGAATGCGTTTCAATGGTGAAATCCAAACTTAGCAGGCAGATGCAACGTAATTTGATAATACTGATACCAACTAGAGGACTAGTATTAGGCAGTGCTTATAAAATTGGTCACTTGCAGTGATTCAAGTCGCAATCTCATCCGAGCGAAAATAAATGTCAAAAACTAAGGTAAATTCCTCGTTATTTTCACAGATTTAAACTGAGATTAAAATACGACCGTTCTTAAAAGTACGGGATTGACTCCTCTAATGATCAAAACGTCTGTGTTGAAATTAAGAACAACCCGTATTCCATGCCATGGTTACTTATACCCATCACATAGTGAATACGTTTCATAAGTTTCTGTAGTACAGCCCGATGCAAATTTCATGGCGGCTCGGAACATGAGGCGAGTTACTGCGCAGTAACAAATTCATGTGTCAGCGGGGGTGAGGGGTAGGGTACTGCGCAGCGAGTAGCGCCCTTCAGTGCGGCCATAAAGTTTGATGCGTATATTTATATATACTTTATTGTACACCAGTAAATACATAGTAAATTAGTGCTACCTTAGTACTGCCTTAGGTAAACATGACACAATATAGGCAAACATGACACAATACCTACTAGTCTCCCGCTTCGGTTTCATTTGCAGTGCATCAAAATGTTCAATCTTTTCAGGTAAAGTTTTAAGTCGATCAGTCCATAAAAGACCTTTGTAATTTTCAGTTTAGCTCTTCAATTTTTACTGAAGTACTGAAGTAAAAATATACTCAAAATAGACTTGATTATGCCAAAGAATTGGGGAAACAGCCCTGTTTTAGCAAAAATGCTCCTTAGAACAGATTTAAAAAAAATGCACTATCCATTTTAGCTCCTCAATGTGGAATACATCAAAAATGTATCCAAACAAACATCAAGAAACTTCCACCTCAATTCTTAGTACACCCTGTATCCAGATGTACCTACCGTCTCTGGAGGATAGGAGAGTGTCGATAGACCGACTAATTCAATCAGATGATATCTATTCACAGATCCAATTTTCGTAAGAGACTCCCAACAGTGGGGATCGGTTACTATTACCATGATATTTAGGTCAGGTAAATAAGGAAAAAAAGTTTTTTTTTCTTGTTCGTGGAATTAGATGGTAACGTCAGTAAAACCTGGGATTGATGGTTTTTATGCCTGATTGTGAGAGCAGTAGTAGATAGCCTAGTGGTGTGACCGTCAGACTGCCAAGTCATAGGTCTCGAGTTTGAAGCTAACGCACCTCTGACTTTTGGGATTCATGTGCATATTGTATAATTAACCCTTGCTTCAAAATCGGTGAATGAAAACATCGTGAGGAAACGGCATGCCTGAGAAATATTTCTCGACGGCATGTGGAGCCAAGTCAGACACCCATGAGCGGCTTTAAAACTCTGACACCAGGTTAGTCACTATCCACACGAAAAAAAGTAGAAGATTCCTGATTGTAGCTACTGGTAACTTGGTAAATAAATAAATAACATACCCCTTAAAAAACTATTCATATTTGTTTAGCTTCAAGCGCTCTCAAAGCCCGTGCAAGTGTGAACTTGAAGTGCTATTAAATGAGTCGTCATAAAACATCAGGCCGTAAACGTCAAATGAGGCTTGAATTTACAACTGAAGTCATGACAAGCCTTATTTTATGACTAAAGTATACAGTGGCTAAAGCCGAAACCCAGCTTAGAGAGAATCCCAAAGAGATTTTTATATACTGTGTGCTTTTAGTCGATATAACATGTTCGTATTATCATTTTGTGCACGTGTTAGTGTCTATGCCTTCCCCTGATGGAGACTTTTTCTAAGGAATAAACCGCAGGAGACATTCTATAATGGGGGGTACATGGGATAAGGGCTGGAGTTTATCTATCTATGTATTTTTTCACGTAAATAACACTCTTTAGTTTGCTACAAAGAAAATAACCACAATACTGAAGCATAGCTCAGTAAAAATCCTAGTGCAAACTGCCACAGCATTGCATGTTTGCGCTGTTCCTGAACCCAGGTCGATGTGCTCAACAAAACGAATCCCGGTTTCCGCTGATGCGTATCGGCGTAGTGTCTGCCTACTTCATTGTGAAAAGGCATCGTTTGTTTGGTAATATAAGCTCCATATAAGACTTAAATTAAACTATAAACAAACACAAACAAGCATAGCTCCACAAAAATCCGAGTGCAAAATGCCACACCATTGCATATTTGCACCATTTCTGAGCCCAGGTCGATGTGCTCAACAAAACGAATCCCGGTTTCCGCTGATGCGATTGTCCGCTCAATTGCACTTCAATTTTACACAGCAGGCGGGCTTAAATGTCTTTTGTGTTAATACTCGGTTATTGTGTAATATGCCTAAGCGTTGTTATCTGTATTACGTGTTACGAGGTGGAACTGGTGTTGTGTAATGAAGCTATTGGTTTGAGGATTAAACTAAAAGGAGTATAGAAGAAAGTCATATTGGTTACATAATGTGAAGTGGGTATTTTGGCTTTTGTGTACTCTATATACAGCTTCTTAAGCATTAGCCTAGACATTAGGACTTTTTTAGAGTTCCGTACGTCTGAATGAAAAAAACGGAACACTTATAAGATGACTCGTATGTCTGTCTGCCTGTCTGTCTGGCTGGTTTAATTTTAATAGACGTAATAAGTAAAATAATTGTCAAGAACAAATCCCAGTAAGCACCGCACTTGCTTTTTCTTGCGTTTTTTGGATTTTGTCAGAGAAAGTCCCAAACATTCAGGTAGGTATGTGTACGTTATGTTATAAATGACATTGTTATATGTTATTTGCTGCTCCTGAATACAGGTGTAAAACCATATACCGTGACCAAACAAAATAACGATGTCGATATTCCATTTTACGTTGTAAAGGCTAACATACATATAAATATTTGTTTGGACACCGCAGGAAATTCTATAGACACACATTTTAGAAGTACACAAAGCCTGACCAAAGCCGTTAGGAGTACGTACCACATAGAATGTGCACTGCCATCGTGCGTCCAACGTATCGAGTGACAAACACTAACCATTCGGCTGCCGTTCGATTTATACCTCTCCTGCATTCGAACTCGATCATAGATTGAGAAAACTGTATAGAAGCGAAACTCACGTACTTACTTTCGTTTGGAGTGTGCCGAAATCGCCGAAGTAATCATCTACCGCTCTCTACACCACGTCCTGCGCCCAGCGTTCTTTGATTTTGACTACTATGGTCGGGGTGGGGGTGCCACACATTTACAACATATCGTGGCCATGTTGGGGCTTCTTGGCAAGCTCCTGTCATAATTTTTAATCTGTTCTCGCTGCCACGTTAGTGACAGTTATGGATCCAATACAGGGTTGTCCAACCAAATTGATTTCTTGTAATAGTCACGACGCGCAGCTGGCGAATATTTCTGTTCTGTGCTCTTGATTATAGATCTGTCGATCCATTCTGTAAACATCTCACCGTGAAGAGTGAGGTGAAGTGAGCATGAAGTGAGCTGTCCATAGTGTCAATCCCTAGCTTTAGGTGCAATGACAGCTCTGATGTGAGCTCACTTCACCCAAGTTATCACGGTGAGATATTTACAGAATAGCACGGCTGTTGTATTTTGTATTCGTGTTAGCTTACTTATCTTTTTATAAGCAGTTGTTTCTGTGCTAAATAAACCAATTTTTCTTTCTTTCTTTGTAACTTCTAACTGTTATGAACAATATAATGTCTGGACTTTAAAAGAGACTGTGAGTTTGTTTTGGTGTTTCTTCTCAGATTAGTCGGTTATAAAACACCAACCTCATCTCGTTTTAGAAAGAAAGAAAGAAAGAATAATGTTTATTTGGACACAGTTCGTGAAACACAAATTACAAAATAAAAAAAGTGAAGAAAAAAAACATTTTTTTTTAAATATTATTATTTGTTTCTGACGTGTAAAAGTGTTTTTTTAAACCAATTTATAAAATTTCACTTACGTGTCTTATGCTTTGGAAATGTATGCAGTATTCTCTAATGTGATTGAGGCAAAGTTTCTCTTCTACATATTCTTATTCTTTGACTCAGTACGATTCTCTTAAAATATTGAAGGCACAAAATATCTTTGTTGTTATTGTTTAAATACAGATATGATGCTTCAATTCCCCGAATTCTAATCTAATTATTCGTATTTGAGTCGACTGAGTGAACCTGATTACATTTCTCGATAACAACAAGAAGACAATTGTATCAATGTGTTTTATATTTACGCAACATAACTTTTCTTGATAGCTGTAAGGAAATAAAAGTATCTACTGCAAAGTATTCTAATTAAAGCATGTATATATGGCTGGTAATATTAGCGACAGTGAGTGCATACGTACCGCATACAGACACAAGCATACCCAAGATACTGCGGGCCATTAGATGCTATTCCATCCACATGCGAGCATTATTGTTTGCATAACTACACGCAACTCGAGCCTGGGTTGAATGCAGTTTACGCTCGTACTACGCACGTATCCGACACTACGTATGCGCGGAAAACGCCTTTTGGACATGCACTTAATAGGTATGCATAATAAAAAAAGGCTCTTTCATTGCCAATACAAACGATAATACATCATTCGTTGCCATAACCCAATAACTCAAAATGATATAAATAACCGTAAAAAATACCTAAGTCACCGACCATACCGAATGAATAAATTATAACGATATGCCCAATACCGATTTCCAGATCCCGGTCGAGATACGGATACATGCTCGGCCTATGGCAAATCGATAGCCATTAAACGTATAGGATGCAGTGCAACCCCACCTGATGGCATTAAATGGAACGATATTATTCGGTTTTACGATACTGTAGGTATCATTGTCAGTTAAATGCAAAGGTGTTTGTATTGAGTTTGTTGGTAATGGCCGTTTTGGAATTGGTATTAAGGAGTATTCGTTTTAGTACTTTTTGAATTGGTTCAAAATATTCTTTGAATTTGAGAAAGATTTTCAAGACACGCAGGGATTTTACAAAGGTTTACAAAATGAGCAGGTCAGAGTCAGAATAACGTTATTTAAAGTATCTATCCTAAAATTTTGTCCTCCAGGTTTCTAACAATATTGGTTGTACCTTATTATTAATGTTTCTGTTTACCTCTACCACAAAGTTACATAATGTAGTTATCTGACAGTCAATATGACGGATAGAGTTGGAAATTATGAATTTGTGACCATCAGACCGAGGTTAAATTTGCATTAAGGGGACTACAGGACCTAAACGTGCCTAAACGCAAGTTTTATAATGCCTAAAAGAATATGATCCACTGCAGTAAACAAAATCAGAAAAATATATGATATTCTTCAGGATATATGCTAGTATGATAGTGTGTTGAAAACATAATACAACTAATTTGATACGATAGAAAAAAATCATGAAGATACCTCTAAAAATTTCTTTTAACGATTAAAAATCATATTAATTTACATGCAATAATTCTGATTTTTTGTCAGATTATTCTACAAGCTACATATTAGCATAATTGTGTTTTAATTTTCCAGTCCAATCAATAGATTTTTTGTAAATCGCTAACTGCTTCATATTTTGCAATAAATTACCTGCGTCGTGTCATCGCGCTTCTCTTTCATTTCTATGCAGTCCAACAGTGACCGCGCTTTAGCTGTTGTAAGCCTCTTAAATTGAAATAACCATTTATTTTTAACTAACACGAAACAATGACTGTTAAGAGCAGTGCTGGCACAATGGTAACGGCTGCGAATAACGAGTTGTAGGTCGTAGGTTCGGACCCAGGCAGGCGCTTTACTTTGTGTTTATCATTTCATCACCACAGCTCTGAATCGTGAGGAAACCGGCATGTCTTTGTAACAAAAAATCGAAGACATGTGACATCTACCAACCCGCACTGGGCCCGCGTGGTGGCCCACCTCTTTCACTGAAAGGAGACCTATGTCCCAGCAGAGGGAACATTATAGGCTGATTATGACTATTGAAATACTCGTAAACATCCTTTCAATTCAAAGTGAAATAAACATGGCATACTTAAATTTGTCGATGTCTCTACCTTCTCACATGGAAAAGAAAGGCGATAATAAATAAATAAAAATCTATATTCCAAAAGAAATAATAATAAATCCATAGATCTCAACGTATCAGCCAACAAATAAACTATAAGTACAAGGGCGGACGACAAACGTTATATTTTATTTCCACGTCATTAATTCTTGATATATTGACTCCTAGAATGTTATCAGACAGAGTAACAGAATGTGTTTGTCTTAGAATGTTTTAATACTTGTATTACTATGTTTTATGTGTTTTCTATGTTTTTATTTGTTACATTTCATTAATTTTCTATGAAGCCAAATTCAGTTCTTGTTTTTTGGTAATAAAAATGTGAATACTGATTGAACAGTAATAAGTTCTGGTGAATGTTTCATACTTTGTTTTTATAGGTTTCTTCTTTCGATGGTGGAATTATGATTTGGTACCTACTGAATATGTTTAACCTAAATTCTGTTGAATTATTCAAGAAGACAAAATAATAATGCCTACCTCGAAATGTAACGACAAAAAACTTCCTAAAACTTAAACAAAAAAAGAATTGTTCCGAATAGCCAAAGCTTAACAAAAATAATGAGAACTCAACGTTTGAAAAATGGAAGTTAAAGGCTGGAAAAAATCGCCATTAATTTTCTGCGAATGGCGTTTGGTACCCAAGAAACTTCAGCAACTGTAAGAAAAGAGTTACCAAAGTTTTTGGAAACTTTTGAAATGTTTGCGAAGAAAAACAATTATCGAATTGGATTTTAACTAATTTTCGGATAACCGTTGTTTGTCCGAACCCGAAAGTAGAACTCTTCTTAAATTCACGGTTTGGTTCGATTTATTTAGCGCAAAACAGAAAAAGTTCAGTATTTAAAATAATTTTCATTACCTAATTACGCAAATTTGTTGGTGAGTATTTTTGTTGACTACCTCTTATTCTATTTTTGCTTAATTAATGGTATGTGCTTTTGTTATTACTACCTGGGTGACCGAGCTCTGCTTGGGTGAAAATAGAGAATGCTCATTTAATAGTATAGGAAATTTCATACTAATTCCATGCTGCCATGATAGAAGGTACTTACTAATTCCACGCTGCCATGTCATTATTCTAAGGTAGCCATTTGTGTTGTTAGTTGTCCTAAACCTTGGGTGACCGAGCTCTGCGTAGGTGAAAATACGGAAAAAACTGATTTTCCCAGGTATAGGACCTAGCTACATCGATTTTTCGCTCTGTTTTCGAGAACGTGATTACAAATATTTAATAGGTTTCTCGTTTAATAGGTAATTTATATAAAATAACAACATTTCGTGATACTTAATAAAATAAAATATGCTGGGGGCTAGACCATGTATGAGTTATTAAATTTCAGTACTTACGTAACCACCAACTAATTGTTTTAAAGAAGACGAAAGAAAAAAAAAGAAAATATAAACACTAAACTGCCGACGATCTACAGCACCTTTAAAAAAAAAACCCGAAAACAACTCAGAATTCGCCTCCCTAATATTACAATATTCAATCGAGTGCTGCCAGATAATTTCCCAGTCAAACAAAAAGAGCTAGTTCAAAAGAGCACTTCGAATCCCGCAATCTGACTCAATTACTTAAATACCCAGCTCAATTCGACTAACGAACCGATGGGAATGTACGCAGTAAAGCATAAAAGTTTTTTGGCACGAATAAAAATTCCGCACGGTCCTACTTGGAGTATTGTTCGGTCGAGGAATGCTGCATTTCCTTCCACTCTGCTTGAAAATATTAAAACTATTCTCAACTCAAGTGGCAGTGGGCCAGTCATCTGTTACGCAGTCAGGACAATAGATGAAGCAGGTTAGTGTAGAGTGGCGACGAAGTATACACTTTTTGCCCATAGTTGATACAATAACCATCACTCAGGAATAAACTTGGCTAGGTTTTAAATTAGAGGCAATAGGGACGAACTTTCAGCTAAAGATATTTAACATAATATTATGACATCAGAACCGACCCCAAGAAACATGGGACAAGGGCAGTGAGATGATGATTATGACATCAAAACCTTGGTCAAGGTATAAACCAAAGTAGGGATAAAGACATATATTAATGTAATTGCCAACCTTCAGCCGAAGATTTAAATAGCTTTAGCTAAAGGTTCCATTTCCTCATATATTTTTAATATCCCTGATTTAAAACCTGGCCAAGTTAAGCCCTGACCTTCCAACTATGAGCTTTAACAATTCACAATTCGATGCTACTCTACGTGACGTGCATTAAACACAGGACACAAAAAAATGGACTGTTGAGCATGTAACGAGATTCCACTAAACGGAATCCCAAAGGATGCTACGAACATTTCACTTCAAACACAGGCACAATTGTAGGATGTAAAGAACACAGAATCTAAAACCAGCTCTAGAATACGTGAAATAAGTTGGTAAAGCTTTATGTGCTACTGGACAATGAAAACTGATGGACGTAGAAAATGTTCGGTCAAGACAGCGAACTGTTGCGGGCTCGAAACATTGTCACCCTTATTTATTGTCTTCAACGGTACAGTGGGAAACAATTTTCTCAAAACGCCTTGAATAGTTTCATTAGTTGATACCGGAGCGTAAATTAATTTAAAATTTCCTCAATAGCATGATAATTACGAAACAGTTGGTTAATTAATACACGCAAAGTATGGCGAGGATAATGTTGAGCATTATTTATTACTCTGTAGCTTCAGGATTTTTGGAATAGTTTTGTTATTCGACCTACTTGTTGTAAATATGGAAATTGTTTATGCTTACTGTTTTCAAATGAATTTAAAATAAAAGGCAAAAGGAGTACACGCTGTTATGATTTTGATAGTAATTAAGATCGACATTTTTAGTACGTCATGCTTAAATGATGTAAAGATTAAAAAAAATGACAACCAATCAAATAGCTTAACATAAACTCTGTAACACACAACACAATAAATATCATAAAAATTAATCACCACAAAGTGATGAAATCATCCACATGCGCAGCAGTGAAAACCACGACGTTTCTGCACACATAAATATTCAACAAGGCAGGTTGGAGTAACAGTTTCAGTGGTTCTGCGCCAGAAGGTCATATTTTATTCCAGCTACCCAGTACTTGTTAGCCGAGCTGACGTTTACGTTGTGTTCATATTTTAAATGTACTCCAAAGTATTGATATTGGGGACACTTTTTTGTATTTACAAGCCTCGTTTAGCATTTAAAATGAGAGCTGTTTGTATGCTGCTTTTGCTTTTAGAGTGTATCATTTTTTCTGCACGATTTCGAAAAATAAAGCGAAATGGAAAATGGGGTTATATGTGGACATGAATTCATAAATGTTCTGTTTTGGGAGTAATTGAAATATTTGATTAATTCCATCTTGAAATTGTAACGGTGCTACAATGTCTATGGCAATTGTAATTTCTAGAAACATAAGGATCTAGCCTTTATTAGAAATGTACAATCCAAACTGACGAGTCCTATTTGAATTTAGCGGCTGCAACAGTAATTTAAGTCTTGGAGCGCTGGGCCGTGTTCCTGACCCTATTAATTAGTTTCAGTGAATCGGGAGCCATGTAAAGACCGGGTAGAGGCCTTGTCAGCATTGGGACATTTAGGACGTCGATGAGATCGGATAAGTAGGTAGGTAATATAGAAGGTTTTAATGGACTACGGATTGTAGTACTTACGATGAGTTAATGCTGTCTTATCAGGGTAGATAGATTGTATGGATTCTAAATACCTAGTCATTTTTAGTGATTCAGTTCACATAATAAATGTAATATTTTTTTATCAGTCTGTTCTGATTTCTTCATAGAATAGGTACTTTTTTTCCAATCTCGATTATATAAGAGATTGAATGAAAAATGTATTTCAAGAAAGCTCTAACTCTACTTGGTGAGATAGTATTCTATACATATAATAAAATCGTAGCGAAGTGAAAAGAAAAAATAAATATCTATCTAGGCTGAAATCCCGTGTGTTCTATCGACTATTGTATTATTTTAGTGAATTTCTATTTTGCATGATGTAATTATTTATGTGATGTAATTATTTATCACCCATCTAGTAGCTCTCTTTAAATATTACTAACACTAGTCTATAAGAACAATGTTACTAACAAAATGGACACCATGATCTGAAATAAAGTATTTATTATTATCATATTTTCTTTTGATAATACGCGGATATTATATTGGGTTGCAATATTGTTAATAATTATTTTGTATTATCTTTTCTCTGTTCCAATACATATTGAAGCTGTTTATTATCCCTCAATAAATAAAATAAAATAGCTGTTGGAACAAAGGCGTTTTAATTCACTAAAAATGAAAAACTTCGCAAGCAATGGGATATTGCTACTGATGGCTTCGGGTGTCGACCTCAGGACGAGAGCTGTACGTGGCTTGCTCCTACGTCACCAGTCCTGACTCTCTTCATATTTTGGCTGCTGAGACCAAAACTACAAACGTAGTTTTGGTACACAGGGAAGTTTTATAAAAATGTGGTTGTTCATTTTTTGTATATTCAGGTATCTTACGACTTCCAAGCGAAACAAGTAGCGGACAGAAGCCAGTATAAAAATAAAATTAGAAAAAAAACACGCAACATATTGACTTGTACCAGGCGCACATACTATAAAAGAGCAGACGTCTACATTGAAACATTTTTGATTTCTGAATTTAAAATCGTCACCGCCCGGCCAGCGGCTCAGTCGCTACAATAATATGAATATAAGATCCCCTATACCGCATTGCGACGGCTCAGTTATTCGCCCGCACCTGTTCACGTTATGCTAATGTTGTGATGCATGTGGGGAACTGCAGCGGTGAAAGACAAGAAAGTATTCCATTCAGGGGTTCCAAACTTAACGACTGGAAGGGACTGAGTTGACAACATTTTCTTTAGTTCTTTCATCTGGCGTTGTGCCAATGGTTTGTATTAAAAGTTCCATGACTGTCCATTCATGTATTCCATCTTTAGTTGTGAAGTCGTTGGCTCCTATATCGGTTTTTAGAACAACAACCTCAGGCTGTGCTTGTAATGCTTTATCACTATCGTTCTTTTAAAACTTTTTAATCAGAACCATTGCTTTTGTGATAGATTTGATGAAAGTCTATTAATCTGTATCCTTGTGTATTTAGCCAGGTAATTTATCTTTTGGTAGTAGCTACTTTTTGATTCGAGTTATTTTAACTTGCACCTGGTTCCTCTTCTAACTTATGGCACTGGCAACTGATGCAGCGTCGAGGCGACGTAAGAAAATATTCTTATTCAAAAGTCGACGTCAGCCCGTGACCAGTATATAATAAGATTCAATTTTCACTTTGGGCATTATATAAGAAAAATTTAGTTATATTTACTCTTCAATGCTGTGTGATACAATTGTCGCTATCAGCGAGATGGAAGTGATATTGTTTTTCTTTTGCTTTACCTTAAAATAACGATATCAAGATCTCTTTTCTTCGAAGCATACCTATTACCTACTTCAAATAAGCAGCAATGTACATATTTTTTTAAATTTAATTCGTAGAAAATTTCAATGTTATCATATAATCTACCTACACGTGTTTTCTAGGAAGGGAATTTTTCTGCTCATCGTTATAACCTTACAGATATAAATGCTTTTATGCCTCTCCGGCGGCCCCCTAGTAACAGAAAAAAACGAATATCTACCGTACTTTATTTACTCCTCAAAACATGTTATTCTCTCACTCATCAATTTCATCTGTTAAATGCATAAAAACAGAACAGAATATATTGAATCCATATCGTACCAAAAGGGCAAAACAAAGGGTTCCAGGGAGACAAATTACTGTCACAAAGAGATAGGATTTGCGTAAACCTCAGAATCTATCAGGCAACGGTCTGAGAATACCCCATATTTTGGAGGCGTATGAAATGGGTGAGTCTGGGCGTACGGGGAAAATTTATACCCGTTTCTTATGTAGTTGCGTACCTGAGAAACGGCTGTAGGGATTTTTGCAGTATTTGTGTCTATTGGGATGTGACAGGAAATATTTTTGGCGAGCTAGGAAAGAAGAGTACCTGAGTGATCGGTGTGGGGATTTCGAATCGGTAATCTGTTCTGGTGTGAATTTTGATATGATCGGGTTATTTTTTGGAGACAAAAACAGCTGTATAATGCATGTTGGATCAACAAACGTACAATTTTATTTATTTTTCTAATTATTGACAATACATTAAAGTCCATAAGCCACACAGGAAACATAAAGGTTAATTTAATAGACGAAAATCGAGCGCTTCTGCTTCCACTCTTGCTTCTGGCCGCGTCCCCGGGAGGAGAGAAGATGACTTTTTCTAAGAATAATCACGCCCAAACTATCCTTCAGTCAGATAGTATTTATCTAAAATTTGCATGTCGACAAAGTTAATCCACAATGTTTGATTTAACAAAAATTCACCTGTGAACAACAAGTTAAAGGGGTGCGTCGCATATCATATAAAGTTATTTGGTATATTTTCATTTCAATAAAGTTCACAAGATGTAATAAACGTGAGATATACCAACTGTTGATATAAGTCTTTACATAGGTATAACATTTATAGATTCTAAAACTTATTTCGTATAACGTTATTGGATATAACGTTTATTTAATCGAAAATCGTTTAAAATATATATTGGTGGTATTAACCACCATGTTTATTAATCAAATGAAATTATAGATTCAGTTGTTATATCTTGTAAATATTAGAGATCTTGTAATTATATCATATATTACTTACACAAATTAACTTTAATTTGTGTAAGTAATATATGATCAACACTTGTTGATAAGATTCAGTATTATATTTATCTCAACTTAAACCATTGTTTACAACGTTGCTACCGGGTTAATCCTCAGTTTAATGATATACAGTCCTCAAGAGATAAGGTTAATATGCCTTAGCTCTTTCAGCTTTATAGCGAGCAAATAAAATCCCCGGGGTAATCTTATAGTTGTTAGTTAATCTTAATCTTGGTTCGTTGTTTAGTTATTTTGTTGGGGGATATTTTTAGCTACATAGTGGTTAATAAATTACTTTATCTGTCATTGCTTCATTTTAAATTCTTTTTACCTATTGTGATATAGTAATTTTATTCTAGGTGCATCGTCTTCACATAATTATAATTATATGACTAATGTATTTATGCAAAATATTGTAAAACATTTTAAAAGAATAACGGTAGAGTTTTTGTCCATTCTTCTTCATTCGAAAACTACGTTTTGGGATGGGCGACTAAAATCAATTGTTTTTGTAAATTTTGACGTTCAAAGGTGCTTATTTGAAATAAATGCATTGACTTTGAAATAGAGAATTTGACTAGGAATATATTTTTAACAAATCAGAGAAAAGGGGAAGTCTTTTTTTACTACTTACTGGCTCCTGTAACACATGTGTTGTTAACTAGCGCAGGAGTCAGCCCTTCACTTCGTTTATACACATTTTTATGTAAATTTTTTTTCAACGCTTTTTTTTAAATTCAGTTACGCAGTCGCTCCATGTATAATACCGGTATTCAGCTGCATTCGGTTAGACTCGAAGCCAACCCCAACATAGTTGGGAAAAGGCTAGGCAGATGAAACTACATATTATTAGGTACTTAAGGTAGGTAAGTACCAAAAATATCGAATAATCCGCTGTTTTGTAAATATACAATTATTCCAAAACATTTGAGTTACATATAGAGCAGTGGAAAAAGCCAGTGGTAAAGGCAGCGACTTACGAGTTGTAGGTCGTAGGTTCGAGCCCTGTCAGGCGCTACCTATACTTTGTGTAAATAATTTTATCACCACTGCTCCTCAATACGCTGAAGGAAAACATCGTTAGGAAACCGGCTTATCCTAGAACCAAAAAATTTAAGACATATGTGACATCTACCATCCCACACTGGGCCCGCGTGGGCCCACTCCCTCTCACAGAGAGGTGGCCTGTGTCACACAAATCGTTACGTAACTTTTGTTAAGAACATCATATATATTCAAATATCTAAAAATTAAAAACTTACTTCTAAAGCTCTAACATTCATCTACACAAAACAAAAAACTACAGCAGTACCTGGTAGCAAGCCATTCTATATTTCATCCGGGAAGCAAAAACCGATAGATTAAAACTCTTGTCTCGTAGCACGGTTCATTAAAATCCCTTCTCGTATAGAAAATTAAACCGCTGTGTTAAAATTTTAATGAAGCATTATTTCCTTGTGGAAAACTTAATAGCTGGCAGTGATTAAACTTCCTACTGAAGATGTTTACTTTGCTCGAGTAAATAGATACTTTGCAAGTTTGTGGCACCCACTCTCAGAGTAATGTATCGCGGTTGGAAAACTGTTTCTTAGTTTCATCTGCTGTTTTCGTCAAGCGATCACCTACTACAGTTGGACAACTGGACGTAGTTAAGTGGAAAGGATCCAACCCACACAGAGTTAGTTTTGAGATATTCAAGTTTTAAGATCAGATCGTGTTATGTGATCGTATGACCTGCCATATGGGTTGGTAACGTATGGTCATAATGACATGATGCGTTGGGATTATGTTTGTGATATTAAAGTTTTAACTACAAAGAGTGTTTTGGTATACATAACTCATTTTCGCCCATAGTGTGGGTTGGATCCTTTCCGCTTAACTACGTCCAGTTGTCGGCAAACTTATTATTCAATAGAGCCAAAATATCAATACTATTACGACTAAGATTTCTTATGAGAGCCAATCCTGTATGTCCAAACTGTCTCAATACACTTATCCTTAAAACTCGCATCCTCTTACGTTCAACGCTTCCTAAAATTACCTTGCCAAGAAGTAGGATGCCTTCATCATCAGCATCATATCGGTTGATAATAATATGATGCAGGCATCTTACCTATTAATAAGTTAACCTTGGCAAACTTTGAACTTTTGGTGAAAATACTTCGGATCCTTGAAATATAGTTTGAATTTCAAATAAAACTTGATATGTTCCTTAATGACCGAAACCACGACCCCCGCGTGAATCTACCCTCGCCCTCATCGACATTTGTACAGAGTCGCACTCTATACTGTACTCACAGCGACCTGCGTGTCCAATACAACAATGCACTCAGGGAACTGTTGGGTCTGCCATGGCGTTGCTGTCAAGTGCGTCAGGGATTTTTACTGAGGCGCGGGTTGATTTGCCGCTGTCATAAGGAAAAGATGTTCCTCCCTACTCACTCGCGTTCGTGGTAGTTCCAACTCTATACTGGGTGTAGATCGGGGGGAGTCCCCCATGCTGCGAAGATGAGTGCGGCATCATGTCGCAGTTTAATCTGTGTTGTATATGAATACTAACATTGGTTTTTAAGTATATTGTTACTAAAAAGAATACGGACCTTCTGGTCTGAAATAAATGTTTAATAATAACTATAGGCCAAAGAATCGCATGCGGCTCGGGATCCGTGATTTGACGACCACTAACCTACTCAAATCTATTTCCTCGTACGCCCACAACGGTTTTCACGATCATATATAATGTCATTTGGACGGGTTGTCATGGTTAAATGATAACAGCCTCACAGGTCAATCGAAGGTTAAGCTACGCTTGCCGCGATTGGTTCGTAGATGGATGACCATCCATTACTTATCGAGACCCCTCTGTGACTCGGAAAGCACGTTAAGCGCCGTTACTTGGCCCCTGGCAACGTACAGGCAACTGAAGGAACACGGGTTGGTTTTAGTCGGTAGGAGTCTCACACGCCCTCCCGCTTCGCCCAGATCGGGAGAAGTTATTTGGTAATTAAACAAAAAAAAATCCGTTGCTCACGGCTGTCATTCGTAGATTTTTGACAGTCGTTACAGGTAGTCAGAAACCCAACAGGCTGACAACCAGTCTTACCAAGCAGTATAGAGTTACCCAGTAACTTGGTTTTGGAGGTCAGACAATTCAGCTGTATCCTGAACGCGACCCTAAAATAATTGAGAAAAGGCTAGGTAGATTGATTTATTGTTTCTTATGGACAAACGTCTACGAGATATAATTTCAGGTTAAGTGCATTTTTTGCTGTAGTTATGACTACGAAGCGAAAATTTTAAAGAAAAGCCAGACTGACTGACAGTAAAGCTCGCTTCGTGTAATGCTTTTGCATTAATACAGGCACCTCTCCAGGAGTTTTCACTTACTTCTTTCTGTTAGGCAGAGGTGTATATCTGTTAATCTAGTATTCATCATAGTAATCATGGTAAACTACCACAACTAATAATTGCTTGACTGATTCGAAACTAACATCACATTTTTGCCTTAATCCGACTAATACGTAGAATAAGTTCAATAAAAAACTACATAAAAAAATTGCCTACAACAAATTGCTATTTTGAAAATTAATCCCCATTTACCATACCAAGCATATACAATGCCAGTATCAGTATCTTCGTTGATTTATTTGAGCGGCCCATTAAACGCGATTTAACTGAAAAAGCCTGCTTTTAAACTGAGCTGATACGGATTGCAATCAATCGGGCCAATGAAAATATTTGCAGGAACACTGATATTCACTATTGGCATGCTTTATTCTGCACGTGGCTTATTTTCCTGAAAGTAAGCTGTATCAGGAAGTAACTCAGCCTTTGGATTGGTAGTTATTTTCTTTCATAAAACTTATTATATGACTGCCTCGTTGGTTCAGCGGTCGAAAGCGCTACTGGCGAGCATGAGGTCCTGGGTTCCACCCTCGGGTCAGCCAAATATTAATCGGTTTTTTGGGTTCCTCACAAAAAAAAACGAAACCCTTATAGGATCACTTTATTGTCCGTCCATCCGTCATTAAGACCCTTTTTCTTATGAACGCGTATTTAATATTAATTTCAACTTGGTACCTACCAAGTTGAAATTAATATTAAATTCGAAGATTACGGTCTCTCGGAGCTCTAAAAAAAACCAAACTTCTAAGTCAACGCAATAAAAAAATACCGCCAGTTATGCGACATATTTTGATACTCGCCAATAAATCAAAACCTATAGGGTACTTCCCGTTGAACTAGAATCATGAAATTTGGCAAGAAGCATCTTGGTCTCACAGCATTATGAAAAAGTCCGAAAATCATTAATTTGTAGTTAGCACATACATTTTTTCAATCACTTACTTTTTTTTGCAGTTGGAGAATTAGCGATGTACGGGAGAACTTGTTTTAGAACTACAATGTTAAGTTTGTTTTTGGGATAAATTCATCCCAACTTCTGAACTTTTCATTGTGCGTGGTCTCACTCGCACTTCCGGCCGGTTTTTCTATCTGGAATTTCTCAGTAGCAGCCCGGAGTCGGGATTTGTGCCCGGTTGATGGCAATGGCTCGCCATTAGATGGGACTTAAACATAACTGGCGAAATGTGGGTGTACTATAGGTACACCTCATTCCTTTCGGGGAAATACAGCGTGATGTTATATTATGTAAATACTTATATCGACTATGCATGTTACGTCTATGGATAGTTTAGTGGCGTGAGGAACAGGGTGTAAAGTTCACTCATCCTCTATTGAAAAGAAAGGTTTCTCCAAACAGCCGGGTGTCGTGTCTGGCGGGCAACTGCCCAACGTTTGATGTTAGATAGTCATGTATATGTCGTTCGCGCTGTTAACGCTGATTGCGCGATGCAGGATTTGTGTGATGTCAGGATTTTATGTGACGTCAAGCCTTTGTATCTTTTTTTTTTTTAGTAGCAGTATATAGAACTATTTCTGCCGCTAAGCTAAATTGCTGTATTCCAGTTTCAAACTCAAAATGAAATACTTTATCACAATAAACCCATGGGCACTTATGAAACGTCAGAAGCTAGGTGCACGGTTCCACTTGTTCGTTTCCTATGGAGAATCTTAGTGCTTGAAATTTGGGGGGAGATGGACGGATGGCCGATGGGGCTGAAAGGTTCTGGAGTGGCGACCGCTACCTGAAGACGTAGCGTTGGAAGGCCTTCCACAAGGTGGACCGATGATCTGGTGAAGGCCGCAGGAATCCACTGGATGCGAGAAGCACAGAGCCGGTCAAAGCGGCGGTGCTTGGGAGAGGCCTGTGTCCAGCAGTGGACGTCGTCTTTCGACTGAAATAATGATGATGATTATATGAAATACTATACTAACACATCCCCTACAATCTCTCCATTGACAAATTCAATTTACCACTATCAGTAAAATTAGTGCAAAATTATCAGCACACCTCTCTACAATTTCACACTTCAGTTAACTATACATAAGCTTGTATTACACATACGACCATAATAACATACACCACTGTTAATTAAGCGGAGGCCTCATAATAAACCCTATTAAGTAACGCTTTTATGCGATCTAAGGGCTTTGCCGTGTACGCCTCGAACTTGTCGTGGAAACTGTGTTATAGGTACACATAGTTGCATCGGTTTTAGTGTAATGTACTCTTATGATCATGTATTGGAGGCCTCTTCGATTTTATGTGTTATTTCTTCAAGGGGGAAAGAACTAGTCATGACTATGAATGTCTTAAATTTATAAAATTGTGCCCAATTCCAAAATGACGACAAATGCAATATTGTTGTCTTTGTAAAATACTGGTATTTAGCAGCATCCGGTTAAACAGGAAGCCAACCCCAACATAGTTGGGAAAGGGCTAGGTAGATGATGATGTCGTTCTCTGTAATCTGAGTACCTTGTTGCAACTAAAATTAAAGATCACACAGTGCTATTCTGTAACCATCTCACCGTGAAAACTTAGGTGAAGTGAGCGTGGAGTGAGCTGTCATTCCACAGGGATTGACACTATTGACAGCTCACTTCACCCAAGTTTTCACGGTGAGATGTTTACAGAATAGCATGGCTGTTATTGTTCAAAGTGCCATGACAATCATCAACTAAACAAAAGCACCAATTTGCCTTATAAAGGTTTTAAAACTTACACCATAATTTCTCCCGAACATTAATAGCAACTCATCCACATACTTTCCTTCCACTGCCACAACTTTGAAACAATACATTGTATATTTCATTCTGATACACAACAGCGTACACGCAACAAACTTTGGAATTGTTTATGCATATCGCAAAGTAAGGGCCAGTTCCTCCAACTTAGGTTTACATTGACATTCAAAATGGCGTTGACGTATCGTCACTGTCGCATTTCACGAAAGTCGAAGTTTATAATAACCTTCACCCATGTCTTAATTGTATAGTTAGGACTGCTAATCCTTTAATTTATCTATCTAATTATTAGTATCATCGGTTTCATAATTATGTTCTATAAGATTTGTTTTTATCATTTTAGTCAACCAGTTTCGATAATATTTTATGAAATATGACAGCTGATTAAAAGATTTATCAAATACATGGATAGGCTTTCAGAGACAAGGAGGCTGAAGTTACTGTTACCTACCTTGTAAGTAAAGCAACGCCCATGACATAAGTTAACGAAAACGAAAGATTATAAACTAATCGCCAATTTTAACGAACGTAACTTTTGATTACCGACGTTTTGAAACCCGCCCTTAGTATGTCAAACTCCCATGGCCTTGTAACTTGCATGATAAACTGCAGGCTAATATTACCCCAACTATGGAGTGATGAATGAATGTAATTTGATCAAATAGTTCGGAACTTAGTTAGGTTAAAATAAAAGTTGGCGGATTAGAATACAATGTAGCGTGTTTGGATACGGATTATTTTTGAATTAAAACTTGCTTTGCCAATGTTTATTTTTTACCACTTAGTATTTTCATGAATTATTATAAAAAAATTGCTGCAGGAAGTACCTATCTATAAGCAGATATTTTGGTGGTTGTACACGAAATAACTACGACAGCTATAGTTTGTACCGCGATTTAGGTATGTGCGCGGCGAGACGGGGGGGCAGTGCAGGCCGCTCATTCATCAACGCTCACGGCGTCCCGCCTCCCACCTCGCCACGCATCCTAAGGCGCGGTACAGCGGTTGCGGTGAAACTATATCAATATTATTTGCCAGTTTATACCGGTATTGTTTTTAATTTAACTTTTTATCTTCGTATTGTAAAATTCTATTAAATATTAATTCATTAGAATTCTAATAACCTACAAGTTAAAACGATTATCCACATAGAGATAAAGTTATCCCAAAAATTAGAAAATGCTCCCCCCGTTCCAAAACCATTTCGAAAAATCCTTGAAGAAACCTCAAGGATTTTTCTATTTACAAAGCATATTCACCAACTGATACAAAATCCGTCCCGATCAGCAAGATCCCACACTTAAACTTCGTATATTCCGTATATTCAGTTCACTTTCACATTATGTAGCTATCGGAATCGAGTTCAAGGGTATTGTGCTAACAATATTGCTGAAAACTTTGACAGCAAACGAGTCGGAAGCGAGATTATCCTGTGTACGCGTGAGATGATAGCTTCATACGTATATGGATTCGTAATTGAAGACATACGGGGAAATTCTTGGAGTAACTTTGAAAGTTATAGTAACTTTATTTCATCTGTTCTAAGTTACTGATATTGTTGCTTAAGTGGTTGCGGAAAGTTGTACCTATTGACGTTAGTTACGTTGCTAAGCAATCTGTTTTAGAGAGAAACGGTTTAGAAATTTTGCCTAAAGGAGATAAATGACTAAATGTAATCAATCTGCCTAGCCTTTTCCCAACTATGTTGGGGTCAGTTTCCAGTCTAACCGGATGCAACTGAAGACGGGGGGCGGGCCTTTCCCCATGTTACATGGGGCGACTGCCTATCTGACCTCCACAACCCTGTGACTGGGTACTACGATACCCCTTGGTAAGACTTCACACACAGACTTCTGACAGGTTGTCAGACTTTCGGGCTTGTGACGACCCGTAACGACTGTCAAAGAAAGCACGTGTGTGGAACACGCGCTTTCCAAGGCACGGAGGAGTCTCGGTATGTAAAGGTGGTCACCCATCGATAGATTAACCCCGGCAAGCGTAGCCAAACCTAATGGATTGACCCGTGCGGCTGTTATTACTTAACCACGAGGTCCCGATTTTTTTGTTTTGACTTGGCGTTCCGTAATGTATAGTCATAGTGATTATCTTGTTAGGAGATGATTACAAACTAAGGCAGTTTAATTACATAGGTCTCAACTATCTGGAAAATCAAAGCATTTTCTCTTAAAAATACTTTTCTCATCAAAAAAGACAATTTATAATAAATTCTACGAAATCAGAGCCCCAGTAATCCGATTTGGTATTTTCGGTATCACAGAATTTATTCCCGTATAGTTTTAAAATTTTCTTTTGCTTTGATGTCGCATTACATATTTCTTTTTTTTTTACACAGAATTGTGGCGAGTTTATTTTAGATGAAACTTTCCAAATATGTAGGGAATTTAGCTTTTGAAAAATTCTAACTTATTTATATTATAAAAGTGAAAGTGAGTTTGTTTGTTATGCTTTCCTGCTAAAACGGCTAAACGGATTGGCATGAAATTTCGCATATGGGTAGACCATGACCTGGAAAAGGAAATAGGATATCTTTTATCCCCATATTCCCACGAGATCGAGACTTATGCGGGTGAAACCACGGGGCGCTGCTAGTAATAGTATAAAATTCTGGGTAGTATTAGGTCCCCACCTATGAAATCAGCGTTTTGTATGGAGAATTTTAAAGAAGTTACTTTTTTCATACTAACATTTTCTTAATTTATATAACAACCATGAACACTAATGTTTTAAAACTTTTATGCACTAATGTTTAAAAACTAAGATAACGAAATATGTCACTTAGGTTAAGCGACAAAAATAAGTTTTGGCTAGGCTAAACAAATAGTGGTCATTTCTGCTAACAAAATGAGGAGTCATTTTTAAGGTATTTTTATGTTTAGAAAACTATAAGTAATAAGGTTTTTTTTACAATTAGTAGTTGTCTATAATGGTCATTATTCGATATAATACCAAGCAATTGATGAATATTTTAAATCATAGAAGTGACAAGGTTCTCTATTTGTGAGAAAAAAACGCCAATTTCATAGGTGGGGGGGACCCAATATATAGACCATATTAAAGTTTTTTTTTTATTCAACTATTAAAATCTTTGTTTTAGGATTCCGTTTTCAACGGAAAATTGTGTTTAAGCTAGTTGAAAATCTCGAAAGACAATCGCCTATTTTTGATTATTTGGACTTCTTTGGAGACCTACCAAAGATTTCAACTGAAAAAAAAGTTCAAATCAGTATATCTTCTGAAAATCTTGAACCAAACCATTAAACAGTTTCCAACTCCGGAACGGCAATTCAGTTGCAAAATTCTGTTTGATCGCCTGCGGTCGGAATAGTGTTCGATAAATTGCTTTCGGCCCGCTCACAGGTTGGAAACCTTTTGGTACCAAAGTTGGAAGCATTGCTGTTAAGAGGTAATACCTAGGGGCAATAAACTAATGTTCGAAAGGCCACCCTTTTGACCATTAGCTTAGCCGCTAGGTAAATGACTGGACTTCATACTCACAAGTCCACACTTGTGAGCATGAAGTCATGAATCCAATCCATTGTTTATCTAACATTAGCCTTATCCTAGAACAGGCATGTTGGAGAGGTTAAAAATAACTCTATTGATCAGCAATCAGTAATAAGAGTAGTCTTTAGAATTACATCACTCGCTTATTGTATCAAATTACACAGATACATTTACGTTCCTTTACAACACATTTAAATTACATCGCTTAAACCTAAAAGCTGGATCCAATTCATTGGTATTTATTAAGACAGATTTTTCTAAAGCCAGTAAATTTATGAAGGCACTCAAATACCTACCTATTTCTTGACTTTTCTTTGCACCATCGTAAATTCACTTTTAGACGCAAATAGCACTCGACTCGCTGAAGCGACGGCGTTAATATAATCTTTGCTGAGTCCACAATATTCAGGTCACTACCTCCAACAGTAAATAAAATCAGAAATGCATTTTAAATTGACTCTGCGATTTTTAATTAAGACAGTCGTAGCTTTAGTTATGTTATTAATGTTGTTAAGTTGGACGGTATATCTTCTAAGTTTTTAATGAAAATAGCGTTCACAAGTAGTGATACTTTAATGAAGCAGTCAGCCCCGCTACCATCTTGGTTAGTCGCATATATTTTTACCATGGTATTCTTACATTCTTATATATTATATTATGAAAACGTAATCTGATAAAAACGTAAATCCATTTGGAATCAGAAAAATGTACCTGTGGATGCCAATTTATAGTGCCAGTTACAAATTGAGTACTTTGATTTTATTATTTGAGTACTCAAACCCGAAATTCTAATTTTAAATCACCTTAGAGATGTTTTTCATTCGACACTTGAGGTTAATTTTATAACCTCAATTTTCGTCGATCTTATTTGCAATTAAGTACAATTTTGTAATGTTATTTACAGAATAATAGGTGGCATAGATGGTGGAGCGTAGATGTGTGTTTATATAAAGTTGAAGGCTTCTAAATACAGATGAATGTGTTACTAATTTCCTTTGAGTGATTGCGTCTAAATCTAACCTGAACAGTTGAACAGGTTTTGTTTACACTTTCTTCAGATACCTTTGGAACAGACTATAGTTCGTACCTACACGGTAGAAGAATAATAACTAACAGCTTTTCATGAAAATTGTGTCGTGAGTTTGTAGTTTCCCCATATAGTTATATGGTGTCCAATTCTATAGAGGCTTAGCTATTCCTACTACTTTCAGTACCTATATGAAATGTACATACGCTTTCATAACAGTATGCCTCCGGGAATTTAATGATGTTTGATGTTTCATACCCAGCGGCAATTTGGACATAGGCTTTGATGGTTTGGTGTCAATGAATAAATTAGACCATGGGAATTATGCGTCCATTCTCCAATGATTCGTGAGGTAATTTCTTAAAATTCACCAATTTTAAATACAAAAAAAACTAATTTGTAATTTATTAAAAGACTTCAAGAGATTAACAAAAATCTTTCTTTTGTTGCAACTCCCGAGTTATAAAAGCACTAACAGACAGTAAGAGACACGTTGCATTTTATATTACGTAAGGAAACGCTACAGCTGCTAGTACGTAGAGATGTCCAGTTGGATGGACAATAAATGGCAGGACGTGATAAGCGTTCCAAGTATCATCCAAGCTTTAATATAAAACGTTAAACAGCTGGGCTCCTCTTTTACCTGCGTAAAAGAGGAGCACACACTGGGAGAGAACGAAATTGTTTACAGTAAAAACCATATGAATAGATGTTGTTCCTAATGAAAACCTATTTTATCGTTATCTCGTTTAATTTACAAGAAGACCTGGCTAATTTTATTCACATAATAATATTCTCTTTTCGGTTTTCTTGTGCAACATGTTTTAACCCTTTGGCCACAAGATACAGGTTCTAGCGTCACGCGTCTTGCGGGGAAAGCAAATGAAAAAAGTTGTTTAGAGCATGCCCTGAGTCACCGCGACGCGACTTGCGGAGCGACAGACGCGCGAGCGTGTCGCTTGACGTAAGTCGCGTGTCGCTAGAACATGTATCTTTAGGCCGTGACGGGGGCTTGAGGCACTTTGTACACACGTTTTTCTTACCGTGAAAAACTACGGTTTATTCGCCGTGTATAGGCACGGTCGTCAGTGTTGTATGGATCATTTTGGAAACTTGTTGAGCGACACGTTTTTTCAACGACGCGATTTATTGACATACATTTTTCAAAGATTGCGATTAACTTATTAATTTATCGTATACAATTTGATTTTATGTACATATTTCAGTTATTTATTTTAGTTATAATAGTTTTATTGTTGCCTGTATTTTAATCTTTGACTACTAACATAATTTTTAAGTAGGTATACTTACATAAATATGGATCACTGTATCTGATTTAATTAATTAAATTATATGCCGTGTGTAGGCACGGGGTCGTCAGTATAGAATAGATCACTATGGAAGCTTGTTAACAGACAAGTTTTTTTACGGTGCAGTTTATGCGCCGTACCGTAGAAAACCCGTGCCGAGTATGTAAAAAGAGCCTAAGACAACCTAGCCTCTTTTTATTACGTAGAAACACGAAGGTTATGTCTTAAATTAATCCTATTACATATAACTATAAGTTTCATGCTTCACCTAACTTAGAAGTCGAAATACAAAATGAAACTAAAAAAAACCGAATCAAGTAAAAAAATAGCATCCTGACGTAAACACAAAACAATGCATCGTATCTTCCGGTCTCGGTTTCACGATATATCAAACGCGTAGTATATTTTCATGGGTCCACGGATCGCATTTGTCACGTAAAACCAATATTTCTCTTGGGACCATCCGCCAAATAAAGCTACTAAATTTTTTATCGAAGAAAAGAGATACATAGACGGTTTTTTATTGAAGACTTTTAAGATATCGGATGTTGGATTGGACGAAGTATGAATAAATTGATAAGAGTTCATATTTAGTTGAGGCAAATTACTTGTACTGAAATGGGTAGAATTACATAATTATGAAGAACCAAGAATTGGAATAAATTAAACCAGTCAGTCGAATGGGCGAACTTGCATGTTCATGGGTTATCCTAAATAACTCGGAGTTAACAGCTATCTCAAGGTTTATCAAATAATTCATCTTGCGCCACCAGCAGCTCGAGGTAAACCTAGGGGTTAAACTTTTAAATATTTAACCCACCGATGTGGAAGAGTTCAGTGGCTAAACTCTGGGTTAGCGTTAGTAATGTCAATAAATTGACGTTACGAGGTACCGCTGATAACTAATTTTGGATTTAATATTGTTAGACGAAATACTAAGTGAAAATTTGGTACTATATCTCAGCAGGCAATATATTTATGAACTCATATAAAAACAAATTGAAATGATAAAAAACTTAAAACATATTTTTCCTTGTCTAACGGTACTGACAATAAATAAATTAAATCTACATTGAAACCACATACAATACGAATAAAATTAAATAACATGTTATAAAATTTAAAGACAAGAAAGTATTACGTATCGTAATGTAGTGTATAAAAGAGATGGGTATACAATTTCCGTTCATTGTTCGTTCATTCATTTTTGGTCGGATTACAAATCAGGGCACAGACATTTGCAGTTTCGTCGATTGAACTATAATTTTTCCACTCAAAAAATACTAATGTCAGGTTAACTAACCAGGTGTTATTTTTTTGTGGCGCAATGCGTAATAGGAGTCTGTGTCCGGGAGCCTTAATAAGAGTTAAAATGTTAATTACTTAACTCGCGAGTTTACAAACTCTACTTTTAATCATATAACCCGACTAAACGTGCAAGCGGGCTTCAGTGGAATAATGTTGGTAGGTTGCAATCAGGACCACTAATTACCTACTTACAATAATCGTTGTTGGGAATCCAACACAACACCTTGCACGCGGTCTGCACGCGAAGGCATCGTGATCAACGCGTCATCGGTATAGCTGAGGAGCGGCGCGACGGCGACACGGCTCGGACCGATGACCACTCGCTTCCACGGACTCCACCGCGCCGGACGATACTCCTCACTTATTTTATTATTTGTCCGGGACAGTTTATAATTTGTTACAAGCACGGCAATAAACCATTGCCTAAAAATACTGTGTACTCTGTTATTGCTCATCGCGCTAACAAGCGTAATGTTTTGATATTTCACACGATCGATCATTTATCATCAGTTACAAAGTCTTATCTTGTTCATAGAGTAGGTAGTTATATTCTGCTGGAAGACGATAACGTGATAATGATTCGAAAGAAAACTTAAACGACCAAACATTAAAGTAAAAAGTTACTCCTTTCTATTTTTTCAAAAAACACTAACAATAAGTCCACAATTCACAACCTCTACAATGAATAAAACTGTCCAAAGTCAGAAAACTTAACAATCTCGCAATTTCAAAGTATATAACAACTGCAGCGACAATAAGTCTACCGTTTACAAGCTCCATAATGCATTTCCTCCCGTTCGCGATGCTTCCAAAATAACTTAAGCATTGCCTTGTATATTGTTCCGAAAATAACCGTCCATTGCTTCTCTAGTTGAGAGAAACTAAGGTAGATTATGTCAAGAGAATGGAAAACAACATCTACTTGGTTGGTAATAATATCTTCTGTCTATTTTTAATCCTGTTTTGTTTTGTTGTGCTGCTGTTTGGGACGGAAAATATGGTGTTCTTGTTTTGAATGCAGTCATTAGGCCGTATTCTCGGAGGCAGTGGGCAGCGGGGCGGCGGAGGCAGCGGCGCGAAAGCGGGGCGTTCATATGCATAGTTTTATATGTAACTGTCCTCGCTACCCCCTGCCACCAAAAATACGGCCTTAAGTTTGCGACATTATGAGGCCATGGGCCATCACAATCTGAATTAGAATTTTGCAAGAATGTAGTTTTATATAGTATGATGTTAATTTTATAAGTTTATATATTCTCATCATCATTCATAATTTCAGCCGAAAGACGTCCACTGCTGGACATAGGCCTCCCCCAAATGCCCCGGGTTTTCCATAATCGCCACGCTTGGCAGGCGGGTTGGCGATCGCAGTACGGCGTTAAAAATGCATAGAGAACGCTGCTCCCCATTCTCTAGTGAGTCCCTTAGTCGCCTTTTACGACACCCACGGGCAGAAATGGGATGGTACTATTCTTTACGTCCGGCACCACACGGAATCCGGCACCACACGGAATTCCGGCACCACACGGAATACTACGGAGTATACATTCTGTCACAATATAAATCTGGTGTATAAATCCTATACTATTAAATGAACAATATTTGTCACGTTCTCGAAAACTGCTAACGATTTCGATGAAAGTTGCATTATAGAGGTTTATGGGGGCGAAAAATCGATCTAGCTAGTTCTTATATCTCGGAAAATTCTTTTTCTCTATTTTCACTCGAGCAGAGTTTGGTCGCCCAGGTACTATTATTTCAATGTCATTCTTAACTAAGTAAAAAACATAAGTGGCAATAAGTCCGCCTCTGTACATTTCTGTGCTTGAAGTACTCGTATTAAATAAAAATAGTTTTAAGATTTTATTTTAATAATCAATAACAATAAACTATGAACAGTTGCGCAATTATGACGACACGATGTCTCAATCTATTCATGAAAGCAGTAAAACCAATTAATGATGTATTTAAAAACTCTTTCTTATTAAAAATATATTACATATAAGGATTAGCAGTTATCATAATATGTTACTATAACTGCAAATCCTAGGAGTTAGTCACTAACCACACGAAAAAGAAGAAAAACTGCTAATCCTTATATTGTATTTACCCAGTACAGTGATTGTGTCAAATTCAAACAGTGAGGTTTGAATAACACATAATAAATTGTATGGAATAACATTAATGACTTATTCTATTAAAAATAAAAAAAGGCTAAGGCTGAGAACGTACGGTCTAATAGAATCGTTTTAAATTAATAACGACACACATTCAAAAGTGACTGTGAGTGAATTGAATAAGTCTGGCTGAGAGATTTCACTTTTTTCTCCAAATTGTTATCACTTTATCACAGCTCTTAAGCCAATCTAGACTAAATGGAGTCAAGATTGTACCCTCGTATTATATGACCAATTAAACTCCTATCAGACTCAACGATATTAACTGTAAAGTTTTATCTAAGAGAGCTTCAAAGTTCTGAAGCATTTAGACCCTCTGATTTGAATTTCGTGAATGTTTAACGTAGCTAAATTCTGAGATGCGTGGTGAAATTCAAAGTGTACCTTGTTATCTTAGAAATCATTACAATTATCGTATGTGCCTTAATTATACATAGAAACTGAACGCACGATTACGTGTTAGATACCTGGAAAAATAAAGCTTCTTAATTGATTATTAAGTGGAACCGAACCCATTAGCAAAAACCAAACTGGATTTAAGAGAAAATGTTGTATGTAGCATGCAGTTTTCATTAATTTAGTGAATTAAAGGAGCCATCACAGTACTTTATCCAAGGATATACATACATGCCGTGAGGGTGCAAGTATCTTCCATCTCATAGACATAATTATTTTACAATCACGACGTTTTACAAGCCAACTGTGGCCCAAGGCGATGATAACCGACTTTTAATGATTTTATACTGAAGATCACGTCTAAACGAGTAGTGTTAATAATTTGGAAAAAATATATGTCAAACAAGAGCATTTTTTTAAATAACTTATTATACGAATATTTTAGATTATGTTTATATTACATAGTGAAATTAATTTGTAAAGTTATGTCTAACGCGGATAAAAACTGAGAATCACATCTACACATACCAAAATCTATCAAATGTATTTTTCTGAAACCTTCACTATTTTAAAGATAATTTAATTATTCTTCTTTCGGTTTACGTGGTTTATTAAAATATATTTTGTTTTATGTATAATAAATTAATAATGCGTCTAATTTGGGACAGCGCTCCTTGATGGGCGAGTCCTATTACTTGCTGGATATACGACGCGCTGTGTGAGCTCAGTACAAAGTCAAAGTCAAACCATTTATTTCAATTAGGCACATAAAAGGCACATTTGAACTTCAATTTTATAAAAATTGAATTGTTTGTCGCCCCTTCCAAAAGGTAGTTTTCGTATGCAGAAAAATGGGCAAGAAACTCCACCGTTACGTTCTTTCAAATTGTTTTTACAATATTTTGTATACATTACTTATATAATTATATGTGAAGACTATGCATACAGAACACGCAAGCTAACGACTCAAGGTATATATCTGCGTTTTCATTATTACAATAATTTAGTAAATACAAAATAATGTTTGAAACCTTAAGAGCGTGCATTCTGAAACTGGGCAACGTCGCAAATAGATGTCAAATATTTCGCAGGTTTTATTAAATTGGCAATATTACTGTATGAAAATATGAATTATGGCTAACTTAGTGAACTAGAACGTGAACGTGACTCTATTGATTATGAAATGCAATAATTAATATCGTAACACGGAATATTTAGTTTTAGATGTTAAAAAAGCATGAGGAAACTTTCCAAATGCCTTTTTAGACCTAAAACGGTTAGAACATCAAATTCAGTGTTATAATTGCAATTCATTATTAATATTGTAATTCACTATGTAGTTAGCCATATTTCATATTTATATACAGTAATATTGTCAAATTAATCAAAACAGCTGTTTAGCTGTCAAATATTTATTTGACAGCTATTTACGGCGTTGCCAACTTTTAGAATGAACGCTTTGGCTGTTTCTTTATGCTCTTTACACGATAGGAATCTGCTTTATCGATTTGACATTATACTATATTGCTTCGTGATGTCAATACCGCAAAATGACATTCAACCACCTTCTTTGCAGTGTCATTTTTTGGACTATCAGTATCATATTTTTTATTCGGTTTGACAGACCGAATAAAAATATGACACTGATAGACTGTGACGACTAAATTTAAAAAGCCAAATATTTAAAAATGTTTTAGATTGATATCAACTCGACATAGGTCAAAGGTGTATTCTTTTTTATTATCTTTGTTATCAAGCAACGAAATACAGATTTCTATGGGTCTGTGCCGCAGCTTCAAAGGCTATAATGCGTCCTGTCTTGATGAAAATTTACCTGCCTGCCTTTTCCCAACCGAATTGGGTTCGGAATGCAGCTGAATACCAGTATTTTACAGCGACTGCCTATCTGACCTCCACAATCCAGTAACTGGGTAATAAGATACGCCTTGGTAAGACTGGTTGTCAGACTTTCGGGCTTCTGACGACCTGTAATGACTGTCAAAGCTCCACGCATGACAACCGGGACCAACGGCTTAACGTGCTTTCCTCGGCATGGAGGAGTCTCGGTATGTAAAGATGGTCACCCGTCCACGGACCAACCCGGGCAGGCGTAGCTTAACTATGGATCGACCCGTGCGGCTGTTATTACTTAGCCACGAACTCCACCTGACTTGATGAAAGAAAGAATTGACCCACATCTTACGTAGACTATATTCAGTAGTTTATAATAATGAAATTTCCCTGCGAAGTTAGTTTTTCATTGTAGAAAACTAAATCTTATTACCAAATCAATATCAAAGTAAACAGACCGAAGTGTGATACTAAAATACTTAAAACTGTTTCGTCTAGACATGTTTGAATTATATTACACTGTAAAATAACACTCTATTTCGATAGCATTTCGTTATAAATAAACGATAAAAATTCTGGGAACGTTTTCACGAAAAGGGATGTTTATTTTGTCTGTTATTCGTAGAAACCTATTCAATTATATTTCGCCGAATTCCCACACGTTATGTTTATGCTAATGTGATAGAAACTAGAAACCAAAATATATTCAGAATTTAGGCATGACGAATGAAGATGATAACGAAACGTTCTAATTGCTCTAGCAAAAATACAGCGCCCAGTTCCGACTCACTGGAACTTCAACTGGCACTGGCAGGCATGGTAAGATACAAGACTAAGCCCACCGCCGACCTCCAGTCTCCGGAGGGCAGTGATGAGGCGACATCTACAACGCTACATGCGAACTAGGCATCAAAGACCTGACGTCACACAAATACTGCATCTCGCAAACAGAGTTTACCGCTCAATCAGCATATATATAACTTCCAAATTCAAATTCAAATTCAAATTTATTTATTTGCAAAAACACGTGTAGATAATTTACATTGTATGCTCATTATAGGTGTTAAGATATATCTTTGCCTCAACATGTTTGACCATGGCTGGTGTACAAATTAGGTCGAAAGACCATAAGATTTCATCACAATTAAAATACAAAGAATAATAATACAAATAAATCAACAATTAAAATCAAAATAAAAAAATAAATAAAATTGGTTAATAGTCAAGCGATTCAAAATTAATAGAATAAATTTAAATTGTATTTTCAGAGCGATTTGTCATTTAAAAATTCATCAATATTATAATATGCATTTTCCGTCAGTATTTTTTTTAATGTTTTCATAAACTGGTCTGTGTTTAGATGTTTTAGGCATTTAGGGACCCGGGTTTCCCGACATCAATCGTTGGGCAGTGGCCCACCAGACACAACACCCGTCTGGTCGGAGGTGAACTTTGCACCCTGTTCCTCATCATACCAGTAGTATGGTCAACTACAATATTTTATAAACACTTCTTATTCACTTGTTCAACTCGTGTATAATTCCAATCTAACGTCAAACTCCATACAATTTCTTTTTGTATTTAACAGTTGTTTAATCTAAACAGCTAATAAACACGGTTTAATCGAAACCTAGTAACGGTTATAGAACAATCATCTCAAGTAACATCCCACTGCCAAATGGAACAGAACTTTTCCATACATCCAACGTAACTTTAATAGCTCCATTAAAACTGTCTGCAGGCTCTTAAAATATGCTCTTAATAGGCGCTTAATCTCTAACATTAAAGATAAAAATTTCCCAGCCTCCACCCACATTGTCACATGGGTATGACGGGTAACCACAGGCGGGAAAGCCTTCCAGGGGGTTATGTATGACCTCCATTAGGAGCCTAATCTTAAAACCTTTCTTACAATAAATTATCAGGGCTCCGGAAATTTTACACGGTATATTTCAAATACAAACAGCGGGTGTTCTTTTAATAAACGCCACTATGTTGTTATTATTTTAGTTATACGAGTACTAAAATTATTTTGAAAGGTTGTTATCTAGATTTATATTTTGGTAAATTAGGTAGAAGGTTGTTTTAGAGGCTATTTTCGTAATGCTTTACGTCAGTGAAGTTCTAACAGTGCGTAAGTCATTTTACGAGTGTTTTACTTGCAACACTGCGAAATTCAGCAAATTCATTCAATGGAAAAGATTATTGGGATTTTCACGGGTTCAAATCATCACAGAGTTCATTTTTATTAATAATTGAACACAATAAGGCCTTAAGCATAAGTTACATTAATTTCATACAGTTTTTTACTCTCCTGTAAAGTAGCCATTTTTGACTTACGTATTGTTAGAACTTCACTGACGTTTAGTTTTAATTCGTTACTTACAAGGACTGTTATATACAGGTTGGATATCTACGCGAAAACTGATACCATGGATTCAGTACATGATTCTGAACGCCACTGCGTTGAAATTTTTCGTCGGTTATTAAAAAAAAAAATCTGCTGTTCCATACATTTTGACCGCGTAGGTATTGCACTTTTCTATGAAACAGCAGATTTTTTTTTTATAACCGACGTGTATATGGTAGCAGTCTTCGCGTCGATGTCCCTGCCACCAAACTTGAATTTGCTGTTTCACTATCTTATTTGTTGGGTTATACAATTTCACTATCTATTTTAAATTATTTTTATGTACTCTCATATCGTAATAATCGAATTATAAACTTCAAAACGAGTTTATATTGACATTCTTTATAAACAAAATACCGAAATATAGAAATAGAATCACATTATAACACTTTTTCTGTAACAAAATAATGCTATAAAACATTTTTTTTTTCTATTACGATACAGGGCAAATCCAAAAAGTTAATATCACCAAGGAGTTTCCAACAACTTTTGTAATCGAACGTTAGCGGGGGACAGCAGGCGCCATTCATACGTTTTGTTGTACTGAATTTCATGAGAATTTTGTATTCTTGATCTTTAACTTTGATCTTTTATTTCGTAGGTTCAATTCCAATGTTTGAGACTAGATAAAGTAGTGAATGAAACTGCACATAACTATATATTAAAACACTCGTGTGATACTATTAAAAACCTTGCCTACGGCTCGGTTTTTAAACACACACTCGTATTTTAATACCCCTCATTATGCAACAGTTTCATAAACTACTATTATAGTTTAGTTTGTATTATAATAGAACATAGGGCAAACGCCGGGGACGCTCTAGAAGGACATAATAATATGTCCTTCGAGGGCGTGAAGAACATCACCAATAAGGTCACTATAATATTATAATTACAGTGACCTCATTTGATGTCCTTCAAAAATGTCGCACGCACCAAGGTCGGGCGCGGCGTGCGTTTATGACCAGCCATGCTATTCTGTAAACATCTCACCGTGAAAACTTGGGTGAAGTGAGCTGTCAATAGTGTCAATCCCTGTGGAATGACAGCTCACTCCACGCTCACTTCACCTAAGTTTTCACGGTGAGATGGTTACAGAATAGCAATGCTGATGTATGAACGTTAACGAAGCATAACAAGTATACAAGGATCGTAGTAGGTGGCATTCTGTAGTTTCTGCATACTCCACTTGTAGAAGGCGTGCAATGTATGCATGTAAGACTAGCTGCGCTTGCGGCTTCGCTCACGTGACTGTGTATTGTATTGGTATAGGTACGTTAGTGGCAATGTTAAGTCATATCTAAGTAAGGAAATTATCAACTACTTACTATAGATTTTCTTCATTTAAATGAAAACTTGTTAAGTGAGATTAGGTTACAACAATTTTGAAAGCCTATGTGGTATGGCCCACTTCAGAGACAAAGCCTTCCTTTCGCTTTCCATTTTGCGGCACGTCTGTCCTGAAAACACGTCTAGGTCGTTACACTACCTTCACTGCGGTCGACCTCAACGGCCATTGTCCTCTCAAGCATCCAGTGAGTGACAACCTTTGCCACATAGTTACCTACCACATGATTTTAATTAAAAGACAAAAAAAAATATTTTTTCTATAAAGAATAGAATATAAGTAATAGAAAATAATACCAATACAACTGTGTTGATTACAGATATAAAGGTTATTTATTTATTTATTATTTTTTCGGTTCCCAAGTCGGGCAAAGTGTTATTGGGTTTTTCCTTTAGGAATTTCTCAGTACCAGCCCGGATTCTGGATTTGTGCCCGGTTGTATGGCAATTGGCTCGCCCCCTATTACATGGGACTTAAACAAAACTGGTGGGTGTTACTAATAGGTACTCCTCTGCCTAGCCCTTCGCGGAAACAAGGCGTGATGATCGGGTGACCACTGAAAATCAGCGCTGTGCTGTCTCCATAGCACAGCATCATGCTGAGTGGAAACCTTCTAGTCACAGTCATGACGTGCCAGCAGCTGCCGACTATTTCTGTTTTGTGCTCGTTATTGTATTTAAATCTATTCTGTTTCATTTTCTTATTTTCTACTCGAGTTTATCATCTTATTTTTTTATGCACGTATTTCTGTGACAAATAAACTTATTTTTCTTTCTTTCTTTCTTTCTGATGTTATGTTATTTTTTATTTTTTTGTACCTGAAAGCGATCTTTTAAACACAACATAAAGAAGTTTTATTAGCAACGTAATGAAAGGAACTTGTAGATACTTACACCCACGCATTGATATATTAAAAGATCGTGGATCTAATTAATATTAAAAAAAAAAAAACTTTTTATATCGTGTAATGATACTTTAAAGAGAAGCGTTCCAATATACGTGTTTAGAAAGAACCCCCTATTGAATTTGGCCGTGAAAAGGAATACTGTCGTATGTAAAATGGAATGTAATGAAAAAGGCTTACTTTGTTAGACGACTGTTTGAATGAGGAAAAGGTTCCAGTCTTTTTATTCATTCAGTTCTTTATAGAATTTGAATGGGTTACTGATAGACTTTTGAATGGGGGAGCGATATAACAAGCAATTACGTGGGTGCCATCTGATACTCCGTACTGAGGTATGTTTTTAGCTAAACGATTTCGTTCGCATTATTATAAAAGCTTTTAACCAGATTAAAGAAAAACAATTTAAAAAGGGGATTAAATACGTGTATGCATGTACATATTTTTTTTTGTGTCACTTTTTGGTACATCAAATAAATACATGAATCTCTGAACACATTAAAAGCGTAGACACCTGCATACAGTATTTTTATTTCACGAAGTGACGCGCGCTTTTCTTGTGATATCAAAGTGTACAAACACGCTATCAATGTATGTCTGAAGACGAGTGGCGTCAGCACATAACATACACACACTTCCGACTTCGCCATTGTCTCGGACGGTACCGAGAGCTCCTGCGCTTACACACACATTCACAGCGTATTTTACACTTAGTTATCACGAGTAAAGCGCGCGTTGCTTCGTGAGATTAAAAATACTGTACCACGTTACGACACCGCCCCAGCAAAAGCTCGCACACTGCTACGGCGTAGCACTTACTAAACTACGGTTACAAGACCCTTTGAGATTATTTCTGTTTAGGATAAATTAAACCTTGATAATTCGTCCAATGTTATGATTTTCTTAAATGTATCCGGCTGTCTAGGATACATCCTGTATTAGAGTTCGGAAGCCTTCAGGCAGGGGAAATAATAATATGGTTCCTGTTTGCACTGCGCGCCAATAGGGATATTATTTGTATTGTTAATATAACATAACATCACTCCGGTATCCCCAGAAATATTAGGCAGAGGTACAGCTATAGTACACCGACATAAAATTTTCATGTAACATGTAGCGAGCCTATTGCCATCAACCGGGCATAAATTCAGACTCCGGCTTGCTACTGAGAAATTCCAGATGAAATATCCCAAAAACGCTGCCCGACCCGGGGATTAAACCCAGGACCTCGTGCTCAGCAGTAGCGCTTGCGACCACTAACCCAACGAGGCAATCAATTAATTGTTATTGGCAGTTGTTGAATACTTGATCAACTAACCTACTTCACCAGCATTTCTAGAATCCACCCGATTCCATACAAACTAGAAACCAATACAATATCGCTGCCCTTACCCTTCGGAAATTACAGGCAATCCTAATTCTAACTATAGAATAGAACAGAATTATCTTTATTCAAGTAGCATGACTCAAAAATGATTAGTAAGACTTACAACTATATTAGTAAAAATTACAATGACACTGCACAAAACAAACAATTAGTAGTGGATCACCGTTGTGGCAACCCATGTGTGATGGCTCAACACCAACTAGGTCTGCGCTGAAAATCAGCGCTGTTGACAATAGGTTCGTCCGAAGTCACTGCATTCAGCTGAGCAATGACCTATTCTTGCACAGATACGACGCACAGTTTAATTGTTCTTGTTATTGTTGTTACTTGTAAAACAAACTGTTATTTTTCCACTTTGCAATCAGCATTTTGTAGGTTTGATTGTTTGTTTTCATTTTGTAAATGTCGCAAAACATTATGTAATTATCTTTGGCCTCTGACCCTGACAGCAAGCAATAGATAAAATTTGTCAAACTTTTCTGTGTCAATAATGGATACGAGGCTTTTGGCTAATCTGTAAAGTGGTATTGTTTTGTTTTTTTTTTTGTAATGTGCGTTTAGTTTGTGCAGAATAAACACTTTTTCTTTCTTTCTTCTTTTAACTATATCAAACTAATATTATAAATGTGAAAGTCTGTATGTTTGGGTGTTTGTTACTCAACCACGCAGAAACCCTTGAACGGATGTGGATGAAATTTGGCACTAGTTAAGACCTGAATTAACACATAGGATACTTTTTATCCCGATAAAACGTTCCCGTGAGATAATGCCGACCTCCACGCGGGCCAAGCCGCGGGAAAAAGCTAGTAACATTATAAATGCGATAGTTAGTTTTGTTTGTGTTACGCTTTCACGCAAAAACAGCTAAACAGATTCTGATGAAATTTGGAGGATGAGTAGACCATGACCTGGATTAGGATAAAGGGTGCTTTACATCCCGATATTCCCACGGGAGCGAGACTTATATGGGTGAAACCGCGGGGCGCAGCTAATACAATCTATTTCCATATTTCTCCTCGTAGAGTTACCAATCATTGGTATACAGAATCAAAAGGTAATGCGTTGGTAAGTTAAAGTAAATAAGGGTTTACGAAAGCAGGTAATCACACATAAACACAGAAATAAAATACGATCGTAAATATATTGGCTGCGATGTATCGAATATAGAAATTGTTTTACGTTGATATTCAATGCTGGAAGAGGCATTTCTGACGAGATTTTAAGGAATCTGTCCAACCGTCGACGAGAAAGTAACAGCTACCAACGATTTACTCGCTCAAGAAACGTACACGAGATGGAGATTGAAGATCCCGTGTAAGTAAAAGAGAAACATATACACCACTGCACGCGTAGCATGAACACCGTTTTGTCGACGGAAGAGTAGACAAAACTGACGTTCCGTGTAGACAGTACGACGGTAGCAAAGTAGAAAGAGTTAACTGCACATTTTACGAAATTCACTCTTACATAATTCGACTCAGGTTTCTTTGTTTTGTCATAAGATTTATTTTTCTGTTTGATTCTCAATTTTTACTGATATTAAGTCACGTATATATAGACAACTACAACAATTTTTCTCAGTGTCGAGGACCGTATTTTAGAACAAAAATGATTTCAGTAATATTGGCCTTAACCGTTTCCTTGGTATTATTTCCTATTTTCGGTCTTTGATGCGTAGTTCGCATGTGACGGTGTAGATGCCGCCACATCACTCCCCTCCGGAGACCGGAGGTCGATAGTGGGCTGAGTCTTGTATCTTGCGATGCTTCACAGTAGGTACCAGCTGTGGTTCCAGTGAGTCGGAACCGGGTGCCGCATAGTTCGCGGTGAGTCGGAACTGTCTGCTGCATAGTTCGCGGTGAGTCGGAACTGTCTGCGGTGCTTGCGGTGATTCCCCAGTGAGTCGGGGTGGCGCGGCGTCTTGATCCAGTGGGTCGGATGTGGTACAGCGCTAGGTTGTGGCTGAGGGTGATGACCAGGAATGCGCGTTCGCTGCATGCTGGTGGTCAGGATACCCGTTGAAGCCGTGGGTGCTGGCTGGCTGTGTGACTCGCCTCACGAAAGCTTGCGGGAGTGATGATGATGACGTCACGCTGAAGTAGTTGCACGAAGGCTGCGTTGACGTTCATGCTCGGGGTCACCAATTTAGGGGTATGAGGAACAGGGTGTAAAGTTCACTCATCCCCCATAGAAAAGGGAGGATCCTCCGACCAGACGGGTGTCATGTCTGGCGGGCAATTGCCCAGAGGTTGAAGTCGTGAGCTTGTATATATGTCCACCGCGCGGTAAACTCTAATTGCGCGATGCAGGATTTGAGTGACGTCAGGATGTTGTGTGACGTCAGGTCTTTGATGCGTAGTTCGCATGTGACGGTGTAGATGCCGCCACAATGTAAAATATGAGAAGATAGCTTATTAAATATCACAGTTTTGTGTTTAAATGCTCTCCTGTAAAATCATAACTTTGTAGATAACCGTTTATACTTTGTGGCCGTGGAGACAACTGTCAGTTGTCAGTGTGATTTTGACAGTTTGGGATAGAAAAGTTTCTTCTGAAATAGTCTACATATAAAAGAACCTAGACAAAGATTGTTAGAAACGAAAGACAAAATGACAGATTGTAGAAGGATTTCTACGGTGCGATGTCAAAAATAGAGAAACAAAATGTCACTTTGTATAGAAAGAGCTGTGTCTATTCTTCGTAGACATAGAAAGCGTCATGCTACGCGTGCTGGCAAGTACTCTTTTGTCGAAGCGACAAGAGCTATCGAACTATCGAGCTATCGTACTCGCCCAGCGACCCTCGCTTGGCGGGCAAAACACTCGCTGGAAGACTCACGCTTACGTGGTACATACTCGTATGCATCCCAACGAGCAAATGCTCGTCAGAAGCCCATGGGCGGCTTTAAAACTCTGACACCAGATTAGTCACTAACCACACGAAAAGAAGAAGTGGGTCAGTTTGTAATTTATCTAAGTTAAATAAAATTAAAATAACGCACGAGTTACTATAAAAAATACCCAAATCGCTACAGGTGTGCCTATAATATTTGAAGAGTTCCCTCGATTTCGCCAGGATCCCATCGTCAGATCCTAACCTGATGACAATCGGAAGTATGACCTTTCAAAGAAAAAATGAATTTTGCAAATCGAACATACATAAAAAAGAAAAATATATATAAACATATGAATTGACAACCCCTTGCCCCTTGTCCTTTTAGAAGGCGTTAAAAAATAACAAAAAATTAAAAACAACAAGAAATAAAAGATACACAAATCGAGTCAGGCAGCTACAAATAGGTTACTTGAATTCTAAAGTGTATTTTGTAAATGCAATATTTATAGTGCTACGAGTATAACCCAGATTAGATGTACACGCTAGCTTAAATTATTTCAATGGTCACAAAACGTTGAACCTAATCAAAAAAATTCTATCGTCCACCGTTACTATGAATGAGTACTCATGATTATGTAACCTGACTATTATAAATATGGGACCCAAAAGGGTGCATTCTCACAGTTGGCAATATAGGAAATAGGTGTCAAATATTTCGGTATTTAATATTAATTATTGCAACTTATCCTAATTTATAAATGCCAAAGTGAGTTTCTCTGTTTGTTATTTACGCGCTAAAACAGCTAAAAAGATTTGGATGAAATTTAGCAAATCGGTAGACCATCACCTGGATTAGGATAATAAAAGCTAGTAATAAATATTTTAGTGCACTACAGAGTGATATTTCATAATTTCAGTCAGTAATATCGACAAATTGATCTAAACGGTGAAATATTTGACAGGTCTGCGACGTTGCCAACTTTCAGATAGCACTCTGTTAAAGATTGTTGCGTATGTTAGAAGTTATCTCTTATCAGTCTGGACTTCGAAAAGACATTGACATTCTGACTTTGTGTCAGAGAAGAGATAGAGAACTTTTCTTGAAAATAGTATTCTACTTTAGGCCAACTATGAGACAGTGTGTATAATAATAGGAGATGAAATCAATATGTTATTAACAATTCAAGTGTCTTTGACTGGTCCTATTCATAATCAGCAATTGAATGGGCTACCTATTCTGGTGTTAATTTTCAATAGAACGATATCATTGTCACAGACTGTATTGTGAATGTTTTTGGACAACAGTAACTCCACCACATACACATGTACTTGCTTGATCACAATGTTGAGACCCTAATAGTTAGTTGACACGTTATTTTGTTCATCTTCACATAGGTATTATATGTAAAACAAAGTCCCCCGCTGCGTCTGTCTTCCCGTCTGTACGCGATATACTCAAAAACTAGCGATTTTCAAACGTGTTTCACCAAAGGAGGGAGTGATTCATGAGGAAGATTTTGGTGTATAATTCATTAAGGTTTTGTGTAAATAGCTGAAATATAATTATTATGGTTGAAGATGTCGGAAAAAATCATGCCGACTGGGAGCTTTGCTGGGGTGCGCCGCGTAAACCGTAAGAGATAAATAAAATTAATGTTTTGCAGGATTATACATCATAAAAACTTCAACAAAAAAAATCCGCGTTAGCAAATTGTGTCTATCTCCTAAGGATGACCCACAGTAACCACTTTTATCTTTAAGAATTTAATAAAAATTTAATTGTTATTTCCGAAGCTATTTTGACCGGTATTTTATTAATCCTTATCCAATAAAATATGTTAATTAAATTGGTAATTTAATTAAAATTAAAATATGCCTGACATCATACCATTTTCAATTAATACTTTAAAACATATCACAAATTTTAAATTACGGGTAACAAGCGGCGCAGCGGTTTCCTCGGCTATTAGGGATGCGATCATTGCTTCGCTTTCTTTTTATCCCGGTAGTACGTTCCCGTGGCATATTTTCCGACATCTACGCGGACGAATCCACGGGCAAAAGCTAGTCTAATAGAAGTATTTTTGAAGAGTATTTTATTTGTTTGAACGCGCTAATCTCTGGAACTGTTAGGCGGATTTGCAAAATTCTATAATTCTATTTGCATTTGATAGCCCAATTATTGAGGAAGATTATAGGTTATTTAACATCACGCTATAACTTTTAAAAGCCGAGTAAAAAGAGAAAAGTCAGAAAGAACGCTAAGCAAAATGAAGTAATAATAGCACAGGCGGGCGGAAGGACGAGCGTGGTAGGTTGGGGGCCCAAATATCACGTGGATGAAGTCGCGCGCATAAGCTGTTAGACATAATAGTGAACTGTCCACACTGAGGAACACGCACTGTCCCTTAAGGACGCTTATTTTCTTTGATTTTGTATTATACAGTCAAGGTGTATGTAATGTATGTAATTGAACTCGAGGTGTAGTCGATGTCGTAGTTGCTTTAGCACGTAGCGACGTGCGTCTCGTAGTAGTTGCCTAAGTAGTTATTTTTGCACTTCATAAAAAGTCTGTTTCAGCCTTAGTGAAGTTTCAATTTACTGGGATTTTTGTCAAAAATGGTAGAGCAATTCAAACGTCGAATCAATCTGCCTAGTTGTCCAGTCTTTTCCCAATATATTGGGGTCGGCTTTCAGTCTATCCCGATGCAGCTGAATACCAGTATTTTATATGGAGAGTGCCTATCTGACCTCCACAATCCAATAACTGGGTAATACGATACTGTTGGCAAGACTGGTTGTCAGACTTTCGGGCTTCTGACGACCCGTAATTACTTTCAAAGCTCCACGAATGACAGCTGGGACCAACGGCTTAACGTGCTTTCCGAGGCACGGAGGAGTCTCGGTATGTGAAGATGGTGATCCACGGACCAACCCCGGCAAGCGTAGCTTAACCTGGATAGACCCGTGCGGCTGTTATTACTTAGCCACGAGATCCTCCTCATCGAGATTCAGATGTCGAAAGTACCTACAATATTGCCATTACTTTTTCATCAGGAAAACTGTCTATTCCACACTCTCTAATTCTACATCCGTACGACACAGCATTCGTCACGTGGAGCGGCTATATCCGTAGGGAGTAACATGACTAGAGACGTTCTTAAATTTTCATACCGTAAGTACACATGACGACACATCAAGCTATACATATCCAGCATAAGCTGACATCGCACTGTATCGAATCAAGAGAAGAGCGCATAGCGTTGTCAGTTAGGGCGAATATGCTGGTCCACAGGTTCTTCCGATGTACAGTCGTAATTAAAATAGCCCTTTTTAAGGCATACTGTACTTCAATGTACTCGGGAGCCCTGTGGTTCACATATAACCAAAAGGCTTACAATGCTCTGCGACATCCAATTCAATTACATATTCAGGGTTTTGTGACGACTGCCGCGCTTTTGTAGTGCCTTAGCGATGTTTGCCGAACTGAGTTTGATGCACTGTGCCGTATAAATCTGCTTCGGTACTCTTCTGGTTGCTGGTCAGTCCCAAAATCGTTCTGCAATTAATAGCCGCTCCGCAGCTCGATCTGTTTTAGTTATTAATTGGCTAAGTTATTTTGTTACTAACACTGTGGACCTCATTGTAGTCAGATTGAATAGAGTTTTTAATAGGCTCAAATGCTTCTCAACTTTTCCTACAATAAGAGGTCAGCTTATACTGGAAATTATAGCTTAATACATCGCTACGATCCCCCAACCCTTCGACGTCACGGCCAAAGTGAAAATAATAAATTGGCAAGAAGAATTTTATGCGTAGTCATAAGTTGCTTCTGTGATGTCATCGGTCATCTGAGATAGTGAATACTCACTATGGTGTCAGAAGTTATTTTAGATTGTTTTTTTTAGAGGCGGTCAGTGAGCTTTATTTGCGAAAACTGACAAACATTTCAGGTGGTAAAAGCCAATCAGAATAGAATGGACGTATTAATCTTTTGGATATTATAAGCATGGTTTTCCACATAGATAGATTTCTGGTAATATATTTTATGAGTTACATTTGGCCGATGACGTATTTGCCAACAGATCTAGTCTAAATAAGACATGGTCACAATTCCTATTGAAAAGTCTCATTACAAAACGGGTTCGAGAGTACTTAAACCTTCGAGCCAGATTATTATATTGTTTAGTTTTAGTTAGTATTTTGAACTTTATTCCGAACACGATAAAATTATTAATCCAAAATGGTCAACATAGACTTGGGTTTAAAAACACTTTTTGTATTTAGAACGTTAAATTGAAGATAGATAGAAGATATAAAATTTGAAATTCAAAACTGGTTCGTTGGTTTAAACATGGGTCTAATAAAAATAAATCTTGTTTTGAAATAAGATAGTCTAAGTTTCAAATCCATTTTTACTATTATTAATATTTTAGCTTATTTAGCTTAGTTGTTAATTTTATTGTGCATGGTCTCCTTTAAGTGAAGGAGTACACTTACTTAATGCCTGATGTTGCCCTTTATTAATGTGTCATGTACTGTGTATATCTTTTGTTGGAGAACCTTAATAAATAAATAAATTACTAAGAATTCACATTATTATAGAACTGAAGGAGTTAAAACTCACGACCTACCTATTGTCTGGCCACCTAACCTACTGGCACCAATACGTAGGTACCTAGCGATAGTACGTAGTGAACCTACCTAATTGGGTAGAAGCTACCCGCATAATTGGGTAGATTTCTGTTTCAATTGGATTTCGTACTAAAAATCACTAATTTACGGTAAAATTCGTCGTCAATTGGATTTTTAAATTATTGTAGTAGATAGGTCGAATTCCTATAAGATACTCGTATTTAGAATGCTGTATTTAGCATCTGAAAACGAACGCAAAAACAAATTCAGGAGTTTTAATGTCTTTACCTGGACTATACATTTTATGAACTTTAAATTTTATATAATTAAATACACTCGCGACCTAAATGATGATGAAAACAGCATCAAAATACAATGTGTAGCTTAGAACAACCAACAGGTACACGAACAGCGACTTTGTTTTATATATAGATGAGGTTGACTGAGGAACACCAAAGATAAAATATTAAAATTATAAAACAAATTACATACTACAAATAAAAAAAAAAAAAATCAAACAAAATTTATAGCGTCATTTACACAAAATAAACCATCCTTGATATTATAGTTTACGGACCTACAAAAGCGGCAACGATGCAAGTGTACCTTGAGGTACATTGTTTGGCAAAACTCTAGGGCTTTTATTGACTTCACTCCAAACTTGAAAAAAAAATAATTATAAACTGACAAAGCATCGAATTTCGCACGAACCACCAGAGGCCCTTAGTGTGAGTTTCTTTAAATCATCTCGACTTTACGCATCGACCGCGTTCGGCGCTCCGATTGGCCCTTCACCAGTGCAGACCAGTCAAGGACCAATCGGAGCGCCGAACGCGGTCGATGCGTAAAGTCGAGATGGTTATAAGAAACTCACACTAGGGCCTCTGTTCACAAGGTAAAGTAAAATATCAATCAATCAATCAAAATATTTTATTTTACATAAACCTACATGGGCACTTATGAAACGTCAGAAGCTAGTGTACGGTTCCAATTTGTCGTTTCCTATGGAGTAGAGCCGACAAGAAACTTAGAAGAACCTAGTCGACGCAATAAAAATATACGGCGATTTATGCGACATATTTTTATACTCGCAAATAAATCATAACGTTCAGGGTACTTCCCGTCGACCCAGAAACATGAAATTTGGCAAGAAACAAGGTATTATAGCACAAGTAAAGGAAAAAGTCCGAAATTTGTTAATTTGTAGTGTTATCAAATTTTTTTTGCTATTATAAACTTACATAAAAATTTGCATTAGGAGAATTGACCGTGGCGTATATCGATGTATTGGAGAACAAGTTTTTTAACTACAATGTTAAGTTTGTGTTTGAGATAAATTCATTCCAACTACCCTTCATTATGCGTGGTCCGACATGCACTTGGTCGGTTTTTTTTTTATTGTGTATTTTTGAAGAACGTCTTTTGTACGTGGTTTTATTACCTAAATTTGATAATCTCATCGCCATTCTGTATAAGCAACTCACTGCCACTAATCCAAGTTAAAACAAATAACATAGAGAAATAGATTGCATGACCAATAGCACGAACAGTTACAATATTGCATTTCATCTAGTTGACTCTTGGAAATTGCATTGGCTAACAAGGATGTAGTTGACTTACAGTCTGTAATACGATAGTTTGATGACGAGGATTCGATCTTACGTTATTTGAGTGTACTACCTTCGTTCAGTAGATTTGATTTTATGTACAAAATGTATGTGAACAGTTTGCTGTATGCAGAAGTAGCGTATTCATCAGATAAGTCTTCATTTCAGCCGAAAGACGTCCACTGCTGGACACAGGCCTCCCTCAAGCACCGCCACTTTGACCGGTTCTGTGCTTCCCCATCATCGGTCCACCTTGTACGCTTTCCAACGCTACGTCTTCCGGTACGTGTTCACCACTCCAGAACTTTTCGACCCCATCGATCATCTGTTTTGCGAGCAATGTGCCCTGCCCATTGCCACTTAAGTTTGCAGTTCTTCGGGCTATGTTAGGTTAGGTCACCCAGGTTCTCCTGCGGATCTCCTCATTTCTGGGAAAAACCCACCTAGGTCGGGTGTTTCACTTCGTGGTTTCTTGTATTGAATGTTCGGCATTTGAACCGAATGCTGAAGTTCGGTTAAACCGAATGTGAAATGAATTTCGGCCCATCCCTAGATAAAAACCTACTAAATAAATAAAGATTTTTAAAAAACAACACCATTTCGGTATAGTAGTAGTCCCCATCGGGCTACTAAGATCTCCAATACATTACAATTACATCCGCCATTTTCAATTTTCCCGTAATGTCAAATAGCATAATTATTATTATAAAAAGACTTCTCATTATAGCCCGCCAGATTTGAAACCCTTCCGTTTGGCTTTTCTTGTGTAAAGTAAACCTGCTTGGTTGTATTTAGCAGGACCCTTTACAAAACACAGTTTAAAATATTCATGTTCCGTCCTTCATTTTTATCCCAACTAATCTCATATCAGGACTCAGTACAGTCCATGGGTTTAGGCATAGAACAAGTATGCATAGAAGCGTTTAGGCCAAGCGCAATTTGGACACGAATTTGTATCGTACATAAACGTATGATCTTGGTCGTACGAATCGAGTGCGCACACTGAATACGTTTTTCTCCGTCAATGTTCCGATGATATCGCATTGAACGCACGACAAATCTCAACAAGTTCGGAATGTTTTCGGACGTTGGAACTGTACGTACGTATACGTACGACTAACTCGAACTCAGTCTGCGCGCTCCCTTAGTACTTTGAAGGTCGGGATCGTTCGTGCGTGTTCGTATGTGTTCGCACGAGAAAAATTCGTACGAAAACATGTCCAAAGTGCGCACGGCCTAACTCCCGCTGCGAACACATTCTTTAGGCCTACCGACTGCTTCGGGACCTAATAGATGTCCAACATAAATCGTCGATTACTAATTAAAATTGACTTCTCTATATTTACAATCACAACGTGGTCACCAGTTTAGAGGTATGAGGACTAGGATGAAGTTTCTTATCCTTAGTTAAAAGGGAGAATCCTTCGACCAGACGGGTGTTTTATCTAGTGGGCTACTGTCCAACTGTTGTTGTTCAGTTTCTGTATACAATATTTAAAAGAAAATCTTGTCCGATCCGTGAGGGTGTTGTTAGGTATCGTACTGAGAGTCTTTTTATTATGTAACTTTCAGCAAAAAATAAAATTCGCCACATTTTTTTTTCAATGAAGAATATTACCGGGTTTTTATATGGGGCTCGGGCGTCCGTCATCGTCGTTTAGCGGGTGTCTAAAAGTCATAACCTATGTTGAAAGTTTGCTCATTTTTAATAGATTTGGGGTAATTTTGGTACCTACTAAAAATGTGAACATTAAACAGCACCAAGCCTGAAAAACAATCAACTGTTCAGTTGTAGCATTTTGACGAGCTATGCGAACATAAATGTAGAGACCAACTGATTTTTTTTTGTGATTTAAGGGTTGGTCCCAAAGTTGTTCCTCATGATGAGTTTATTGACCCCTTAAGAGGATACCCAGGAATTCAATTTCAACCTGTAGGTGCCGCCACAAGTCTAAGCAAGATGGGTTGCGTGGGTTGCAGCTGAAAATCAGCGTCAGGTGGCACTATGTGTTGTCACTTGACATTATGCTGAGTTGAGGCCGTTTTGGCATTATAATCATTATATTCTGTTTTTATAGTTTTAAGGTGTATTTTGTTCAGTAATACCAATAAACATGTTTTTCTTTATTTCAAGATGCGCAGAACGTAGCAGTGTAGGGTAGGTGATTAATGACCTATTAATCGAACAAGTTCAAAGGAAACTACAGTACCTACGTGAGTTTCACTTCTGTTTGGTTTCCTTAGTCTTTGAAACGGTCCATAGGGTTAGGGGTCTTTGCATCGTCACGGTCTCACCCTTTTTCGGGTTCTGTATGCTTTATAGCGCATTTCTCGCTCATTAAGTTTCGAGAATAGTCGCTTTCAAGATAAACAGCGCTAGCACCACTCGTATGTAGGTCGTAAATCGATCGCAGTTGAAAAACTAATGGTTTATGTACGTATGTGGTTGGTTTGAATAATAAATTGGAGGAGGGAATTAGGGTTAATGTCCAATTTCATGAGTTTACCAATAGATAATGGTCATTGGGTAACGTGTATCTTAACTGATATTTAATCAAAGGTAGGTAAATAACGTTATCATTGTATGGTAGTTACAAAAACGTATTAAATTAGTAAAATATTATTATGTACTTATGGTTTACCAAAACCTTCTCTAACCAGAAATGAATCGCCTCCGTGGTCTAGTGGTGAGACAACTTTTCTCAGACCCAGAGGTCCCGGGTTCGATACCCAGTGGGGGTTAAATTATTTTGCTTAGTTTGGTTGGTGGTAGGGCTTGTTCTAAGCCCGCTTGGCTAACTACCACCATCTTATCTAAGTCTGTCGCAATAACAACAATGTTAACAGCATTGTTGTGTTTTGGCAGTACCTAAGAGATAAAATAGCCAGTTGCTCTACGGTTGAGGATTCCAGGTGAAGCTCGCTTCTACCTTCGACCTGATTATCACTTACCTTCAGGTGAGATGCAGGCCAAGAGCTTCCCCGTGACGGAACAAAAAAAACAAAAAACATTTGGTGGGATTTTGTGATAGGTAATTTTTGAGTCATGTGGAAAGTAAAAACACGACATACAATAAGTCAGTCAAGAGTGGAAAAAGCAACCTTTGCACAACCATAGACGAACACGCGAAGTGTAATGTAAACTTGAACGATTGTTGAATCGAAAATACAACTATCCTAGCATTTTAGTCCAAATTTCTCCGGCAAGCACAATAAGTATCACTCATCTAGAAATGAATAAACTAAGTTAATATTATGTGCGAAACGAGTATTTACAATTTCAAAATCGTAAGAATTTACGTTACGTTTACTCCGTGCCATAATACTGTTGCAGCTTGGGAAATGCGGGATACCAAGTTATTGCGAACCAGTGCAGTGATCACCCCTCGCTTTAGCATTTAGTTCTTCAAAATGGCTGCATTAACCTAAAAAAATAAAGTTAATTCTTTCACAATGTATATACTTAGTACAAAATGTCGGTTAATATCCAGTTAAAATTTTCAAACGACATCATCAAAGGAATTGTTGAAGAGATTATTCCATAATACCATAACATAATTACTCAAATTTTATTAGAAAGGCCGCGGCTTAATGTGCTTTGAACGGTCCTTCATTGGCGTCTTTTGTCGTCTTCATGGGGTCCAAATTGACGTAATTAAGATATTTAGCTAGAGAATATTAGATTTCTGCGGCGAAATGGAATGACATCAACTTCCACGTAAATTTAATTAGGTAATATTTACCTGGAGGGTTCGAGGAACAAAAGAAAGAAACCATAGCTCTAATTTCTGTTAATAGATTATGATCTTCACTACAAGCGTAACAAATGTCTGCCGGGGTCGCGGGTTTGTCTGAAAGGGATATCGCGACCTAGGCACACAGGCAACGGAAGGAACACGGGTGGGTTTTAGTCAGTAAAAGTCTGACACGCCCTCCCGCTCCACCCAGAGCGGGAGAAGTTATTTGATAATTTCCCATCCTCAAAAAAAAAAAAAAAAAAAAAAGCGTAACAAATGTCACTTTTGCTTGTGATGTTAAAAATAAATTAAATTAAAATATTGAAAGATAAATTCTAAATATTTAAGTACGTTGGACGCATCAAAAGGTTTGACCAAGCAATAAAATTTTAACATCACAAACTTTTATTGCTTTCAAATCACTAAATACATTTAGCGTTAAAAAAAACATTTAAAAATCCATTGTGTCTCGGTCATCTTCAAACGATTGACAGAAATAGAACGATGTTTTAAATTAGTTAAATGTGTTTGTACACGTATCACTAGAAAACAAAGTACTCATCTACAAAGCAGTATTAAAGCCTGCCTGAATCTCCGAGGCTTGCGAGGAACTCAAATGTGGAAACTCTCCAGCGATTTCAAAATAAAGCTCTCAGAATAATATTAAATGCTCCATGGTTTATGAAGACAACTGCTTCCACTGGGCCACCACTGCTTCCACTGGACTACCACTGATTTCACTGGGCCACCACTGCTTCCAATGAGCCACTACTGCTTCCACTGGGCTACCACTGATTCTACTGGGCTACCACTGATTCTACTGGGCCACCACTGCTTCCACTGGGCTATCACTGATTCTACTGGGCCATCACTGCTTCCACTGGGCCACCACTGCTCCCACTGGGCCACCACTGCTTCCAATGGGCCGCCACTGCTTCCACTGATTCCACTGGGCCACCACTGATTCTACTGGGCCATCACTAAAGGGGTTTCCCATACAAGAAGCGTGTTTTTTGCTCGATCTTAATACGGTACGGACCGTTCGTGTGCGGGTCCGACTCGCAGTTGGCTGGTTTTTTACTGTTTGTATTTCGTGAGCGTGTCTCAAATAAAATATTATAATTCCTTTTTTTCTTTACCTTCGTAATGCAATTTGAAAGAAAAGAAGAAAAACAAATGCGGTTATTGGCATAACAAAAAATACACCTTAAAACTATAAAAACAGAGAACAAATTATGATAATACCAAAAGGGCCTCAGCTCAGCATAATGTCAGATGACAACAAAAAATGTACCACCTGACGCTGATTTTCAGCTGCTACCCACTAGTGCCATACGCTAGAATAATAAACATAGGGAAGTGTCTGTCCGTTTTAATAATAAAAGGTATTTTTTTAATTAAAGGTAGTACAAAAACAACAAAACACTTATACAAATTTCATTTATTTTTTTCCATTTGCGTGAGATGACACGTCACCTTCTGATATCAGTAAAGATAATAGTATAGGTAGTAATGATATTAATGAGTATAGATCAGACGAGCTGCAGCCCGCGGTTTCACCCGCAATAATCTCGATCCCGTGGGAATATCGAGATAAAAAGTATCTATGTCCTAGCGCAGGTCATGGTTTACCCATTTGCTAAATTGCATCGAAATCTGTTCAGCCGTTTTAGCGTGAAAGCTTAATAAAGAAACAAACAAACTCACTTTCGCTTTGTTAACGTTGTTAATAGATTAAACCTAAACCAATTTGTATGAAAAGCTTACCTCATGTCTCGATAGATGGCGTTGGTCGGTTTAAATTCGCGCTATGGTTTCGTTACCATGCAAGTTATAACATACCTCGAAAATATTAAATAAATGTCTCCGTTCTGAGTACGTGGTGCTTTTTATTACTCCCAACTCGTCGACAAAAAGGGCAAAAAAGATCTTCGATGATCATAAGGTCCTACGATCCGGAACGGTTTTTGATAAAAGTTAAAAGCGCCCTCTGGTGTCGGAGTTGAGAATTAAGAAGCAGCTAGTTGGTTGATTTTGTGCAAGCTTGGAGCTGACCTAAGTAAGCGAGTGTGGTCTATGAAGCTGAGCAGAGCGTGGTCGACAAAGCTGAGCTGAGCGGAGCGAGATCGACGAAGCTGAGCTGAGCGGAGCGAGATCGACGAAGCGAAGTGGAGCGTTCAAGGAAAGTGATTTAAAGTGATCAAAGTGCGACATCGAATAGTGAGTACACTTTTTTGATTAACAGTTCCAAGTGTCAGAGACTTGTAAAAATTTAAAATTATTGCATGGACTTAGAAAAATTTGAAGAAACTTGGGACTTAGAATAATTCGTCAAAAATTGAAGAGACCCCGAATCTATGTCCGATTCCACCTAGAATTAAAGTACAGTTCAAACACTTAGAAAAATTACGACATTCAAACACTTATAGAAATTCCAAACTGAAACTTAGCAAATTAGACACATTGAATTATTTGCTTATACCAAAGTATCCGTGTTTGGCATCATGGAGGCTAAGTTAAGACTGTTGGAAGATATTAAAAGTCGCATTCAAAAAGGGCTTATTAACTTCAAAAAATCACCAAAAGACAGAATAAACCAGGCATATGTGGACTCACGTTTGGAAATATTAGATAAACAGTTTGAAGATTTCACAAGAAAACATGAAGAACTTTTGGTTAACTACACAGCAAGTGAATTGAGTGCAACCAGTTACATAAAGAATGATGAGTTTGAAGCGGTTACAGACACTTTTATAACTTATAAGGTAGAATTCAAAAATGCTTTACCAAAATCTCAGTATTCTGAAATGAGTGATGTCTCATCAGACCGTAGCCAAACGAAAATGAGGCCAATTGCTAAATTGCCCAAAATAACAATTCCGGTTTTTAGTGGTAAATATCAGGAATGGTCAACGTTTAGAGATTTGTTTTTGTCACTAATTGATAGTAATCAATCGCTTGATGATGTACAACGTTTACACTATTTAAGATCTCAGTTGTCAGGTGAAGCATCACAACTCATAAGGCACATACCGATCACGCATGCAAATTATAAGAAATGTTGGACTCTGTTAAACAGTCGTTACAATAATAAGAGATTTTTAGCCAATTGTATTCTCAAGCGCTTGCTAAACCAAAAACAAATAACGGCTGAGTCATCTATTGCTCTCAAGGAGATTTTAGATACCACAACCGATTGCTTACATGAATTGTCAAATCTAGGGGTGCAAGTAGACGCTTGGGATATTATAATTATTTATTTGATTGGCTCCAAGTTGGACGTTGAGACTCGGAAGCAGTGGGAATTGCAGGTAAGTCAATCTTGCGAGGAACTGCCCACCTTCAAGGATTTTCGTGACTTTTTGGATAAACGTTTTCGGGCTTTTGAATTTGTGGAACCTCAAAGTAGTAAGTGTAAAGGTAGTACCAACGCATTTCACGTAGTTTCAAAAATATCCTGTCCACATTGTTCCGAGGAGCATCTCTTGTGTTATTGTAAAAAGTTTGCTCAGGAGACCGTCGATCAACGTCGTCAAATAGTTAAAACTCATGGTTTGTGTTTTAATTGCCTTCGCTCAAGTCATCTTAATATTAATTGTCGAGTCAATACCAAATGTCAAATGTGCAACAGAAAGCATCATACTCTCTTGCATCTAAAAACTGATTCAGAAGCACAGGCGAGCGGTTCTGCGTCTCCATTGCAAAAGGAAACCCCACAGAACGAGACCACGGCTGAACCTCATATTTCAACCCATTTTGCAAAAAGTATTCATAGTCAGGTCATTCTGGCTACAGCTGTTATTAAGGCTAGATCGAAAAATGGGTATCCACAAGTTTTGAGAGCCCTGTTAGACCAGGGTTCACAAGCTTCCTTTATTACGGAATCTGCTGTTCAGTTATTGAATTTAAAAAAGATAGCAGTTAAAACGTCTATCTCAGGTGTAGGGGGGGGTCACAGCGATCTAACGTCAAAATTTATGGTTAGAGTTAACATTCAGTCGTTACGAGATCCTGACTTCACCCTTCAAATAAAGGCTTATGTGTTGAGTAAGGTTACTTCGATTTTACCTGAAAGGAAATTTACGATGGTGGATTGGCCAGAGCTTAATAGGATTAATCATTTGGCTGATCCAAATTTCAATAAGCCTAACAAAATTGACATTTTGTTAGGATCGGGAGTCTATACTAAAGTCTTAAAAGAAGGCTTAATCAAGGACCCTAAGGGTAAAACAATGGCTCAAGATACTTACCTTGGTTGGATCATATCGGGAGAAGTCAGCGATGAAGATGGAGTGATGTCTTGTCATAATGTAATGCTAAGCATGCACGCTAAGGTCGAAGAAAATGAAATCCTAAAAAAGTTTTGGGAACTAGAGGCAGAGCCAACATGCTCTGAAAAGTCAATTCTTAGCCCTGAAGAGCAAGCATGTGAAGATTACTTTACTGCTACCACATGTAGGGATGCAGATGGTCGCTACATTGTAAAACTGCCTTTTCAATCCAGCAAAACGCCCTGCAACACAAAGGAAATAGCGTTAAAAAGATTATACAGTCTTGAACGGAAGCTAGCAAAAGATAGCGAGCTTAAAGGACAATATACATCGGTTATAAACGAATATTTATCACTAGGTCATATGGAAGAGATCTCAAATGAAAAAGACAAGAATAAAGTTGGCGCTGTTTACTTACCGCATCATGCGGTAATACGCGAAGACAAGTCGAACACAAAATTAAGAGTAGTATTTGATGCGTCATCCAAGGGATCCGATGGTGTTTCCTTAAATGACACCTTAATGGTCGGACCACTCTTACAGGCTGATTTACGTCATACAGTTATGTGGTGGCGACAACATCCAGTATGCTTGGCAGCCGATATCATAAAAATGTATCGCCAAGTTAAGGTAGCTGATGATCACGTGGACTTTCAAAGGATTTTATGGCGAAATGACGTCCATTCTGATATAAAGGAATACAGACTTTTGAGAGTTACATTTGGAACATCAAGTGCACCTTACCTGGCAGTCAAGGCATTGCAGCAAACCGCTAGCGATGAAGGTCAATTGTATCCATGCGCTGCTGGTAGGGTTAGGACAGATTTTTACATGGACGACCTAATGACAGGTTGCCAGACTGATGAAGAAGCGGTAAAAATCTATCATGAGTTTAATGAACTTTTGAATAAAACAGGTTTCACTTTGCAAAAATGGACAAGTAACCGAGAAGAGTTGCTAAAACAGATAAGGCTGGATACTGGAAGAGATCTGGAAATAAAGGAAGATGAAACCACTAGAATTCTAGGACTTACCTGGAATCGCTGTTCCGACGAATTCTATTATACTGTAAACTTACCCTTTCCGTCGTCGCCGTGGCCGCCATCTGCATCTGAAACTAAAAGAACAGTTATATCAGAGATATCACGTTTATATGATCCGCTAGGCTGGATTGCACCATGTATAATTACCGCTAAAATCTTCATCCAAAGACTATGGATCGCTGGTTTGGATTGGGATGAGAAACTGCCTGAGGATCTTTTAACAGAGTGGCAGTCTTATCGTAGCGGGTTGTACACACTTAACAACTTCAAAATTCCTAGGTGGCTGAAAAGAAAAAGCGATGATCAAACGGTTGAACTGCATGGGTTTTCGGATGCGTCAAGCGTAGCATACGCCGCGGTTGTTTACATCAGAGTCGTCGAGGCTGTAGGTCGAGTCCACTGCAATCTGGTCACTGCAAAAACGAAGGTGGCTCCAATTAAACAAATCTCTATACCACGACTGGAACTATGTGGCGCAGTTTTAGTTACCAAATTGCTTTTAGAAGTGGCTTGTGTCTTGAATGTCCAAAAATCCAACTTACATGCTTGGACAGATTCAACGGTCGTGCTGGCTTGGTTGAGCGATCACCCGAGTAGATGGAAAACCTTCGTCGCAAACCGGACGTCTGAAATCCTTAATGCCCTTGATTCTACTCAATGTCATTATGTCGATACGAAAAGTAATCCAGCTGACATTGCTTCGCGGGGTACAACACCCACATCTTTGTTAGACGATTCGCTTTGGAAACATGGACCGTCGTGGTTGCTTGAGGATAGCATAGGATACTGCCGACCTAAGGCTATAATGACAAAACTAGAACTAAAATCTGTCAAGGTTCATGCAACACACATAGACGATCACCCGATTGAACTGATGTGGTCCAGATTTTCATCGTTCCGTAGGTTGATCAGGACTCTCACCTATTGCAAACGATTCCTGAAAATAAAGATTGCCACAGAATCACGGACAAAGTTGCCACCATACCTTACAGCTTCTGAGATTGCGGACACTATGCATTGCTGTCTCAAGCAAAGTCAAAGGGTTTGGTTTGAGACAGAAATAAAGGAAATACAAGCCCGAAGAGACGTCAGCAAAAACAGCGGTTTGACTTCTTTGAATCCTTACTTGGATGATAAGGACTTGATGAGAGTAGGGGGTAGGATCCAGAATTCGCAACTAAGTAATGATATGAAGCATCCCATCATAGTTCCTCATCAATCCCATTTGACAAGATTACTCATATCAGATGCTCATCAGAGTGTACTGCATGGCGGACCCCAATTAACACTTAATTTTCTTCGGTCTAAATATTGGGTTATTCGTGGAAAGAATTTAATCAAGGCTCACATCCGCGAATGCGTACCGTGTATTCGTCATGCAGCCGTAACAAAAACCCAATTGATGGGTCAGTTACCATCATGCAGAGTGATTCCAAGTAAGCCTTTTCTCCATTCAGGTGTCGACTACGCGGGACCGATTCAAATAAGAACAGCAAAGGGCCGTGGACATAAGTCCTACAAAGGCTACGTATGTCTGTTCGTATGCATGGCAACCCGCGCTGTGCATATAGAAGCGGTCTCTGATCTGACCTCTCAAAGTTTTCTTGCTACATTTAAACGTTTTGTAGCTAGACGGGGTCATTGCAGTCACCTTTACAGTGACAATGGCACCAACTTTGTAGGGGCGTCAAAAGAGCTTAAAGCAATGTTTCGCGACGAATGCGCATCTCTTCCCCGAGAAATTGCGCCTATATTGGCTAATAACGGAACCGAATGGCATTTCATCCCGCCTCATTCTCCTAACTTTGGAGGTCTATGGGAGGCTGGGATCAAAAGCACGAAGCATCACCTCAAACGGGTGATTGGCGAATCGACACTGACATTTGAGGAGCTGAGTACTGTCTTATCCCAAATCGAAGCGTGTCTGAATTCCAGACCGATATCACCGTCTAGTGTAAACTCGTTAGATCCAAACCCATTGACGCCAGGTCATTTCTTGGTTGGTGAGCCACTGGTGACAGCACCAGATTACGATTATGAGCACGTGACAGTCAGTAGCTTGAGACGTTGGCAATTGACGCAAAGAATGACTCAATCTTTCTGGAAACGTTGGTCTCAGGAGTATCTCACTATGTTTTTTCAACGACACAAGTGGGCTAAACGTACGCGCGATCCGAAGGTGGGTGATGTTGTCCTCATAAAAGAGGACAATTTACCACCTGCTAAGTGGTTATACGGGAAGGTAGTCGAATTACACCCTGGCAAGGATAATTTAGTACGCGTAGTTACCCTTCAGTGTAAGGACTCCCGAGTCAAACGCCCAACTTCTAAGCTATGTATTTTGCCTGTCAACAATGAATGATAAACGTGTAATTTCATTGTTTTTATTTAATTTAATTTTTTTTGTTTTATTATATACAGTCCACTCAGATATCAACTTTTGAAATTTTTAAGTAAGCACATGGAATTACGTCATACTGTTAAAGAGCTGAACAATTTTTTACGGTATTTATGTTAAGATAATTGAACATTGTAGTCTCCGAACACCAAGGATTTTAGTACAATGCTGAAGTTGTCCATATAATAAGTCTCGATTATGTTATGGTGGGCGGCTTGAAAGGACTAGGTCCTTGGTGGGCGGAATGTTAACGTTGTTAATAGATTAAACCTAAACCAATTTGTATGAAAAGCTTACCTCATGTCTCGATAGATGGCGTTGGTCGGTTTAAATTCGCGCTATGGTTTCGTTACCATGCAAGTTATAACATACCTCGAAAATATTAAATAAATGTCTCCGTTCTGAGTACGTGGTGTTTTTTATTACTCCCAACTCGTCGACAAAAAGGGCAAAAAAGATCTTCGATGATCACGCTTTTACCATATTAGTTAGGATAATTAGGATTATCATGACAATTCAGTCCGTAATAGTCAGATCTAAGGTAATTAGATAATTTGTTCATGTGTCAAATCGCCTCAAAAAAAGTTACAAAATAATTCAAATATATTCTCAGTCTTCTAAAAAAAACACACAGAAAATGCTACCGAAATAAAAATAACGATCCACAAAACGTTTTACAAAGAAAAATATCATGTAAGAGTTAAAGGAAAAACAGACAACGCCGCGTGGTCGAACGTTGGGCTTATTAATATTCATGAAATACAAATTGGAACAGTGTACCAAATGACCGGACTTTCCTAGGGATTAGTTATCGGAATTCCTTAATTTCACTGTGATTAGATTTTGCTAAGTTAACGATAACATTTATTAAGTCGGTTGATTTGATGGGCGTAAATAAATTGAGTTTTAGAGGTATTTTAAAAAGTACTTGCCTGTTAAAATTTCGGAATCGGTAAATATTGAAAAAGTTAATTTCCGTTTTCATCAATGGACTAATGAATTAAGTGCATATGACATCCAGGGACGGATGCCTGGATGAATGATAAAATGGTTTTGCTGCCTTGTCACAGATGAATACAGAAGTTTCACTCCGCATATTAGGTATCCAGGTTCCATGCGCGCCTCAAAAAGATGTCAGCACCAACTGACGGGGTCCGTTAGGGCTTGGGTTGCGAGTTTGTCCGAAAGGGATATCGAGGCCCCGGCACACAGGCAACGAAAGGAACACGGGTGAGTTTTAGTCAGTAAAAGTCTGACACGCCCTCCCGCTCCGCCCAGAGCGGGAGAAGTTATTTAATCATTTCCAACCCAAAAAAAAGAAAGATATGAAGCTACAAGTACGCGGCGGCTCGTCTTGTCGGGCCAATTCAGTGAGTTTAACGTAGTCAGACGATCTATATATAATTACGCTATAGAAAGAGAGGCAACTTATAGGTGAATATAACTGTAGGTAATTAGCACTGTGCGACCTGAATTGCACTTTATTGTATCGTAGCAAGAATCGCTTTTTATTTAAATGATTTTACGGAGTGAACCAGTGGTTGGATCAACTAATGTATCCACATTAGTTCTAGTTAGTATCTACCCCAGTTACATATATCATTTCATTAAAAATTGTTGATTCTATATTCCACATGCTGGTACACGCTGGACCCCGCGACCTAACCAAAGCAATCTGTCGCACGAATACGTGAACGTTGCGTTCATATTGTCCCTCAATTTTTCGGAAAATCGGAATGCGCCTTATCGACGCGATTATGCCTTCGGGTTCACGGAACCCCATGTCCTAACCGAAAGCGACCGTCCCACGAGTACGAGATCGACGCGATTGTTTGTATGAATTATGAAAAAAACCCGACATGATTGTTCTCGCGAGTACGTCATATTCATATAAAATACCGTGACGTTCGCGTACCTACTCGTGTAACGGTCGCTTTCAGTTAGGATGCGGCCGAACAAAAAAAACGCGACGGTCACGTGTTCTCGCGACGATCGCTTCGATTAAGACGCGGCTCACGACAAAAGTTACATTCATACCTACTACCTATTGACCTAACATGGTATATAATTTGAACATTTAGAGGCATGCGCAACAGGGTGTAAAGTCCACTCATCCTCTATAGAAAAAGGAGGATCCTCCGACCAGACGGATGTCATTTCTGGCGGGCAACCGCCCGACATATATCGTCCCTTAGCTTAAGTCATTTTTAGCAACTTTACAGGAGACGGAAAAAACTGTGCGGTGTTGCGACGCCAACCGACTTGAGCGCTGTCACTATTTTTTGAATTACGGCTTCTGATTGGCTGAAATCTATTTCATGAGACCAATGGTTCGACGCGCAATGCGCAGCTTCATCCAATGGCATTAAAATGTAAAAACCGCCAATTTTCGACTTGAGCGGTGTTGTTAGCTAAGGGACGATATGTTGATCGCACGGTAAACCTGCATGAGCGATCAGGTCTTTAATGCGTAGTTCACATGTGGCGTTGTAGATGCCGCCGGCCTCAAACAAGTTCTTAAAACCAATATTTTACTACATAGCACAAGGTGATGTATCGCTTATGCGTGTTTGGAAAATATTTAATAAATTAGCTTTATTGACACGATTAATAAAATATTCTAAGCCTAACAATTAGTAAAATTCCAGCAGAATGTTCGTGGATGTGACGCATATTTTCCCCCAAATTGTTTATTTTCGTGTTTTGTTCTTTCCTTGCGTCATGTGTACCGCAAATAAACGTATTTTCTTTCTTTCTTTCTATAACATACTAAAAATATACTTGTAGGAAATGTCAAAAAGATTTAAATTAAATCAAAGAGATATTAAGAAAAGAATAATTATAATTATTTCCTATATTTAAGTCAACTTTTCATTCATAAAATTATTAGTCGAGTAGTAGCATTTACATACGAGATAATTGAATTATTTACATAATAAATATTTATAATAAAAAAATCGAAAACGACGACGACGAAAAAACGAAGACGCGAGAAAATTTGAATTTCGCGGGCTACCCTGACGCTTTCGCCTTAAGCAGTAATAAAGATTGGTGATTTTGAAGGCGCACTCAATTCGGATATTGATCGGGGTTACGAATTTTGCCGATGCTACATCTAAATTGTGTCGTACTGTACACATTTATGTAAAAGACATCAAGTTTGTAGATAGAGTACCTTCAGTCTGAATAATTATATTTCATGCATTGTCTTATAACATCGAAGGCAGATAATTATGATCTGTCATTGTAAGGCTAGGAATGCACTTTGTGGGAAATATTTCTTTTAGATTTTAAGGCAAAAATCCGCATTTTTTTAAAAATAATAATTATGTTTCAGTCATGGGTCAAGAGAAATCTTATGATACCAATTTTTTTTTATCAATCGAGCTGTGTATGCTAAAATAATAGTATTAATAATTTTCATTTAGCTTTAATTTTTGCCGACAGATTTTTTTTATGGGTTTTAATAAAAAATACTCTTTATTTAATAGACTATTCAGTTGTTTATGTCTGGATAGCTATAAACATTTGAATCACATTTGGCCATTGTCTTTAAAAAAATACAGTAATTTTTTAACCGACTTCCAAAAAGTAGGAGGTTATATGTTCGACGCGTATGTATGTTTTATTTTTTTATTTTTTTTTATGTACGTCCGCCGATTTCTCCGTCAATTTTGGACCGATTTTGAAAGTTTGTTTTGTACGAAAGAGTATGCTCCCATATAAATTTTATTAACTTTACTTGGATAGTTTTTGATTAAGCTTCAATACTACGTATTTTTCCCACCTCTATGTGGATGATAATGATGATAACTTCCTGTCACTGTTATTTACATAGCAGGTAGTGGTATTCGAATTTGTGTGGGGTATACCTATACCACAACCAAAAAAGTGAAAAATAAAAACTTTCTAATTTCGGAAGTCGGTGCAAAAAACGAAAATTCAAAACCAAAGACACCGACTTCCGAAATTAAAGTAATTTTTCACTTTGTAGTGTTTTGGCTTTGGAAGTCGGTTGTTTTTTTTTTGTAACAAGTTTTTTTACTGTTAAAAACAAAAGCACGATCTTCTTATGTAAACACTCACCTTAATACTATGATAATTTATTATAATGAAAAAAGACAAACGAGAACTAGGTATATTATAAATAGTGCAGATTACGAAATAAAATAGTTTAATACTGTTGGCCCGTATCGCGGTAGTGTAGCTGGGAACTTTATTTTATTTTAGTTGTGCTTATGATGTTTTTACAAATTAATGTTTCTGTGATTATACTTCAATATAGTAGGTTCTTATTCAATAATACATAAGTACCGATTATGGTATTTGTAAAATTCTATCGAGGACTCTGCCTCTAGGCTATAAAAAATATAGAATAATTTATCAAACGTTAAAAAAATGGTTTGGGATTGCAACAGCATAAATAGAGAAAATAATTTAGAAATTAGTGTAATAAGTGATAACCCAGAACACAATGAAAACTCAGAAGAAAAAATATACGAGTATGAAGAAGCTATTGACCTGACAGGTAAATAAAAATAACTGTTGTTATTGTACACTTATGTTTCCTACCCTTGCTTCATAAGCAATAAATAGACGTGAACATAATGGGTCCTTAAAGGGTCTAAAGGACCTAAACACAAGTTATATAATGCCTAAAAGTATAATTATGATCCACTGCAAAAAACAAACATTTGGAAAATACAAAAGTGCACGTGCAGTGTTTTGAATTTTGAATGTTCATTTGATCGTATAAAAAAAACTACTATGAATAAAAGAGCCATTTTCAATAGGTGAAACACAATTAATTGATTTTTTCGCAAGTTACAATATTTTAAGATTTCACTCTTGATTGACGGGAATTTTTTTAAGTTATTTTTCGTTTCTGCTGGTTTATCTATTTTTTTTTAATATAGAATCAATACATTAATACACCATTACATTTGTCTATACAATGGTATATAAATTAAGTAGGTTCTGTGTACTAGTAGGAGTGTAACAATAAAAACACTTGCAAAAAGGAGGCAAAATATTTTTTTCGATTGCAAAGCACTCTCTAATACTTCGCATTACAAGTCACGCAAAATCAGAAAATCTATGATAATCTTCAGGGTATACTCTAGTAAGATAGTCTATTGAAAACGCAATACAACAAGGTACGATAGAAAAAAATCACGAAGATACCTCTAAAAATTTTATTAAAACGATTAAAAATCATATACATGCAATTATTCTGATTTTTTTGTCAGATTATTCTACAAGCAACATATTACCGTAGTAGTGTTTTAAGTTTTTAGTCCAATCAATAGATTTTTGTAAATGGATAATTGCTTCATATTTTGTAATAAATTTCCAGCGTTGCGTCATCGCGCTCATCTTTATTTTCTATGCAATCCGACATTGACTGCGCTTTACAAGATACAAGATATTTATTTTGTAAAACATGAGTGTAGAATTATACAGGTCTTAAAAATAATAGGAGGTAGCTACATGTTTTGCCAATCATGGCGTACAAAATTAGTCGCACTAAGACAACTATTATAAAATGATACTTACAAAGTCGTCAATAATAAATTAAAACAATGACATACAAAGAATAACAAAAAAAAACATAAGATTAAATTAAAATGTCAACAATTTAAATTCAATACAAGTAAAATACAGATTAGAAAAAATAATAACACAGGTACACCACATTCCAAATTCTATTGCAGAAGATTATCATTTCACAAAGTCATCTACGCTATAATAGCACTTTTCCAGTAAAAACCCCTGAACGGACTTTTTAAATTTGGTTAAAGGTAAACATTTATTACCTGTTGTAAGCCTCTTAAGACTCATTATCAGAGGCAGTGAATTCAATTCACAACAGCTGTAACCTACAATGCGATGTCAACTAATATTAGTCCACTTACAAAGCCAAAAGCTATTCATTGTATTTGTTTATTGTTGAAAGGACTTTCATTTATATGTAATATAGAAGTATATTACGATGAACCGAATTGTTTTAAATTTTCAGGCAACGGTTGGTACAACCGTGGTCTTCTCACGGCTCTTAGCATAGGACTGTTAGGAATGGGTATAGACATCTTCGGGTTCTCAATCGTCGTCACTGGTTGCACCTGTGACTTCCAACTGCTACTTTGGCAGAAGAGTACAATGCTGTCTATGCCTTTTGTTGGTAAGTGGTTATTTTTATCTTTCCGCGATCCTTCATCAGAAATGAAGAGATCCGCAGTAGAATCAAGGTAACCGACATAGCCCAAAGAATTGCCAAACATAAGTGGCAGTAGGCAGAGCACATTGCACGTAGAACAGATGGCCGATGGGACCGGAAGGTTCTGGAGTGGCGACCGTGTACCGGGTGACGTCACGTTGGAAGGCCTCTCACAAGTTAGACCGATGACATTGTGAAGGCCGCAGGAATCAGCTGGATGCGGGAAGCACAGAACCCGTTGAAGTGGTGGTGCTTGGGAGTGGCCTATGTCCAGCAGTTGACGTCTTTTGGCTGAAAAGTTGATGATCCTTCATTAATAATAGCTATTCTCATAATTATGACTTGTTTTAAGTGTGTTTAAAGAACAAGGTTACTAACATAGTTATTAAGAAATATTGTAATTAACATTATTATTGAGTCTTTGTTACTTATATAAAATATTTAAAAAGAAAATATGTATGTTTGGGATAAATCTTTAGTTCCAAAAACTTTTACATTTTCGACAATCCTAACTGCAACTTCACTCAAATCAATAAGTTTATAATTGTTTTCAAGTTTCCCAAAAACTAGGTCTTCAGCGACATCAGAAATTGTTTCTTAATCTACTTGGTCACCGATATTATTTTTTACTTCTAATAGATTTATATTTACCATTGTGTTTACTTTCAATCCCGATTTTATTCCAGGGCCAATTGTAATGTCAATACCTTGGGGCTACATATCAGATACAAAAGGTCGAAGGAAAACACTGTTGATCGCTTTATGGGGAAGCTTCTTGTCTTCTTTTATAAGCGCCTTTTCCTCAAACTGGATCATGTTGGCTGTACTCAAGGTTTTCAGTTCTTGTTTGTGAGTATGTATGTTTTTTTTTAAATGAAAGTGAGAACACCTCGACATTATGACCAACTATATATCATAAAAGAGAGAGAGTCCTAGAAAATAAATATGATCTCAGTTTTAGATAGATGAATTATTTTTGACCGTATATCTTCTGAAAACAATAATACTTTTGCCAGTTTTTTCATTTTATATTTATTTTTCTGACTTGTTTATGGTTTGGTATTTTTTAAGAGCGTTCATTCTAAACGTCACGAATAGCTGTCAAATATTTACCTGTTTGGATTAATTTGGCAATATTACTGTATGGCAATATTCAATATTTTAAAAGGGGCGGTGGTAGTAGAAATAGTTTCTATTTGGACAATGGGCCAATGGGTCTACCGGTACTACATAGATTAATAAAACCGAGGTACGATACCAGCTGATAATGAGATTGCCATTGATCATTTATCCTTGTCGCCCGCGATTGGTAAACATGACCCTAGCCCGCTCGTGCAATAGTGACATACAAACGTCAAAGCCCCCACCGCTGCTCCGACGCAAAGTGATAATGTACAGCCTACCACGTTAAATTCGTTGGTGAGATTTATTTCGCAAGCGCATATTTCGAGCAATAAGTACAATAAACAGGATGAGAATTAATGGACCAGAAAAATAGTTAATAGTTTAAATTGAAAGGGTCACATAGAGGTCATTAGCAAAAAACTAAGCAACAGTGCATTCGCATTATATAAATTATCGCGGATACTAAAGACTGATGGTCTATTCACCGCCTATTATGGCATAGCAGAGCCCATTATCAGTTACGGCATTATTTTTAGGGGACTCTCTACGTATAAAGATATCGCATTTATAGCCCAAAAAAAGTGTCTTAGGTCCATATTTAAATTAAAAATAACTAATATCTGCAGGCCCGTTTTCATAAGTCACAACAATATCTTGACTTTACCATCAATTTATATTTTTGGAAATCGGGATATTTGTTAAATCAAATTCTAAGGTATTTCGCCGCATTGCAGTCCAGATTTCCTAGAAATAGACGTGATAAAAGTCAACTCGGTTAACATAGATCTCGGACTGCACTGATGCGTAAAAGTGTTTTTTGTATGGCTCCAATTATTTACAATAAGTTTCCCAATGGCTGGAAAGAGCTAAGCGTAGCAGCATTAAAAAGGATAGTAAAATCTTTTTTAGCTAGTAAGGATTATATGAATATTTTTTTAAGGGAATCATTTTAAATTGACTGTATGCTCTTTTGTTTAATGTGTCATTTCCTGTGCGAGTCTCAATAAATACTTTTTGTTGCTTTCTTTCTATATAAAAATTTAATCTGAAATTTATGTAATGTAATAATGATATTGATAATGTTTGTATTGAATATTTTGGACCTACCTTAACATTATTTTATTTTATTAAGTTTTATTTTTATTTTCGATAATTGAATTTTTGACAATTTTATAGTGGATGTAACTCCTATCTATTTCCATATGAATTAATTATGTAATCAATCAATTTAATTTTAATTTCTTTACATATGTCAGCATTGTCAATGTTAATGAATGTTGTTAATATTTTGTTTAAATTCTAACTTTTAAACTTCGTGCAGACCAGCGCGACGCGACACCGGTGATTGTTATACCGTGAGGTTTTCTTAGAAATTGTGTTGTTCGAGTCGCGTCGCGCCGTCGCGTCGCTCTGGTCTGCATGAGCCTTTATTCATATTTGCACACCATGACAATTACATGGTAAACATGTTAGCACAACTCCATGTACTTATATAACACCTTGCATGCACTGTATTGTATGTACACACATGTTTGAGCAAATAAAGTTATCTGAATCTGAATAAGAAAAAGTATAGTTTTTTCTGGTAGCAGAGGGAAAGCTGCGTTGGAGCCTAATTCCAAATTCCGTGCAGCGGATATCCAGATTCCACTGTTTATAACATTATGTTGATAAGCAGGTATCTGAAAGTGACATCACTGAGTACATTCGATCTGAGACACAGACCACAGTGACACTTAAGAAAATGAACATGAGCGAGCAGAAAAGTTACAACGCTTACAAAATGTTTGTACCACAACACAAGTTAGCGTTGTCATAGATGACAGCATTTTTTTTTACTGACTAAAATCCACCCTTGTTCCTTCCGTTGCCTGTGTTCCAAGGCCATGATATCCCTTTCGGACAAAGTCACAACCCTGGCAGGCATTGGCCCGGACCCCGTCAGTTGGTGCTGACATCTCTTTGAGGCGCGCATGGAACCGGGATACCTAAAATGCGCAGTGAAACTTCTGTATTCATCTGTGACAAGGCAGCAAAAGAAAAAAAATTAAAAAAAGTAATAAGTAATAATAATTTATTTTTCTTACCACAAATTACAGACAAAAGTAATTGTGTATAGTAGTAGTAATAGTCTAAAGACACAATTTTATAATTACATAATTTGTGGAAGTCTGGTGCCTAAACAAAGTTTTACATTATTATGTTATACTGGAGACGATCTGATTCGCATAGAATCTTCAAATAAAAATCTCATACATTACAATTATAATATTACAATATTGCTCATAAAAAATGATTTGCAAAATAAAAATAGTGGAATAAATTAATTTATTAAGAATATATGCATGGGAGGGTGTAGGTGAGTGTGTGATGTATAGAGAGTGTGTGTGGTGCGGGGTAATTGTGTGTGCATTCCAAGGGAACATTATGTTATTTTATTTTATTATTTATTTTATTTTATTTCTTAAGAAAACTTACAGCTAGGACACAGATAGTTGACAGTTAGTGAAAGAAGGCCAATTAAAAGTTTTCACTGACCATATTAGAGTAGCACAAGAAACAGCAGACAGGCAAGCGAAAGTAAGAATAAGTAAGCACTCGGAGAGAATTAAGAAAAGACTGAACAGGTTTTAGTGATCTTCAAAGAAGTTTGTACAAAGTATTTTTTTAAGTTTAGGAACACTGGTGGTGAATAAATCAAGATCGTCAACACTCTGACACATCGAGTTGTATGCCCTGCTAGCTCTTATCATATAAGAGTTTTGTCGATATATGCACCGCACAGACGGAACATACAGAGGCTGGTGATTCCTTAAGGTGAAGGATGGGACACGCAGCCCAAGTTTGCTCATCAATTCAGAACAGTCGGTTGAACCATTTGCCAAATTGAACAAGAATACCATGTCGCCAATTTTTCTCCGCTCAATTAGTGGAAGAATGTGAAACTTCCTGCAACGGCTGAGATAATTAGGTAAATAGGTTTTGGATCTAAACTGAATGTACCTTAAGAACTTCTTTTGAATACTTTCGATGCGATTGACGTAAGTACTATAAATAGGATTCCATACTGATGATTATGATATATGATTTTGAAAAGGTCTTCAATTTGAGTATAATCTAAAGTGATATGCCAGTCAGTTATTTTTCTTTTAAACTGGCTGCCAGAAGGTGTGTCGTTTCGTCGTTTTGTTTATTTTAGTAAAGCGAATAATTTTATGAATAGTGTAAATGGTGGATCAACAGTGACAGTGACAGTGACTCAGTGACAGTGACACAACGACAGTGACTCAGTGACAGTTACTCAGTGACAGTGACTCAGTGACAGTGACTCAGTGACAGTGACTCAGTGAAAGTGACTCGGTGACAGTGACAGTGACTCAGTGATAGTGACTCAGTGGCAGTGACTCAGTGACAGTGACTCAGTGATAGTGACTCAGTGACAGTAAAAATAACAATGTAATGCTTACAGCACTTTAGCCAAGCCGAGACATTGCCACTATTATGCCGCTAGCGTCACTTTATCCGATAGAGATAGTGCCGCTAGTGGCACTCTATACACTGCCCATGTTTTATTCAAATTTAACAAAAAAAATTATCTTTTTTAATAAGACGTTTATATACAGTTGCAGCGCAGTCCAATCAGGGGCCTATGCACTTCTTGGTGAATCCTGTTCGACCAAGGTCAGGGGATATTACATGCTTATAATGACTAGTGCCCTGATGTTATTTCTTCTAAGTTACGTTGGTAAGTTTTTTTTTAATTATTTTTATTCGAGTTCTGCATTTGGGTCAAGGATATAATCAGGAGTTTAATGGTTATCATAATTTTTAAATTTAAAAACGGAAATGAATGACATATTAACTTTAAACTGTTAACTAGTAACAGTTATTTTTTATAATTCTTTTGTCGCTGAAAGTCGTTTTGTATGTAAATATTAAAATTTCCTTGCACGTGTCATCTTATTTTACCATTGTATGATACAACACTCGTAATATATATATATATATGTGTGTAGTACACAGCATAGATTAATAAATTTGGTGCACTCCGCAAAATCATTTAAATAAAAGCGAGTCTTGCTGCGACACAATACAGTTCAATTCAAGTCGCACAGCGCTAAATACCTACAGTTATACGTATTCACCTAGAAGTTGACTCTCTTTCTATCGTGTAACTCATAGATCTTCTTATACTTACTGAATTGGCCCAACAAGTCGAGCCTGTCGCGTAGTTGCAGTTTCAATTCCTAAAATGTGGAGTGAGCCTGTATTTATCCACTAGTAAAATAAGTTTTTCGTAACATATTTACATAATTATATTTATTTAGAATTACCTAACTCGTTAGCTTGAAACACTACTACAAATAAAAGAAATACCGTTCATTTTTATTGAAGTTGGTATATCATTGATAGTTTATGCTAATCGTGTTAAAGTGACAATATTGCTATTTGTTTTGTTTTTGCATTTAACGGTGTACTGTCAAACATTATGACGAATTGCTACATATTTTAGCATAACTTACTATGGACATCAATCTTATTTTTAACTACTTCGATTACATGTAAGATTCATTATCCAAGTCATCTGTCTTTTCAAAATTATTGGTATGATTTTTGTGTCTCCTTTTTGTTATTTTTTGTAGTACTTACCACCACGACGGTTTATTGTTCAATTTTTTTTTTTTTTTTTCTGATTTGAAATTGTGCTACAGTTAGCACAGTAAGTACAGCAGTGCTATTCTGTAACTATCTCACCGTGAAAACTTAGGTGAAGTGAGCGTGGAGTGAGCTGTCATTCTACAGGGATTGACACTATTGACAGCTCACTTCACCCAAGTTTTCACGGTGAGATGTTTACAGAATAGCATGGCTGGTATACCTACATTATTATTAAAACCCTCCGTTTCACCATAGAAAACTTTTATCTCTCCTCACTATCTTTGAATTCCCACAGTTCCCGGATTCTTCATTCTCCATCTAAACTTCGCGTGCGACCTGATCTTCATCAAATTCACACCATGGAGGCTCCTAACCCTCGTAATGGCAGCACCACTTGGAATCAGCGCCTGTCTTCTTCATTTCTTCTATGAGAGCCCCAAGTTTCTGGTCAATGCTGGTCGTGAAAGAGAGGCTTTGGAGTACCTAGAAAAAATGTGGGTGAGGAATGGAGGTAACGAGCACGAGTATCCGGTATGTGTGAGATGATTCAAGTCAAATCAAATCATTTATTTGCATAGCACAGGTTCAGCAGATGTTTCAAAGATTCATAAGGTACACTGTATTATAACCATGTGAGGTGTGCATATGTATTAGGAACATTATGACACAATAATTCTTAATCAGTTTTCTTATTAAATTACATTGTCACTGAAAATATACTTAGATAGTCAATTTTGTTACACATTAGATTAAATCTGAACGAATAAATTATAACAGTAATGTAAAGCATATTAATAATGTCATCGTAATTATAATTATTATCATATTGAATTAATGTACAAATTTTGCTATAATCATCTTTATCTTCGAAATAGTCTTTTACATTATAATAACACTTTTTAATTAGGAATGTGTATAATTTCTTCTTAAATAGATGAGTAGATAACTTCTTAATGTCATCGGGCAATTTATTATAAATCAGTGATGCCCTACAAGTAATACTTTTATTGAGTAATGCTGTTTTCCCATAAGTTATTTTTACGCAAGGGTTTTTTTGTCACGTAATTGTCAATTAGAAGATCCCTTTAGAAGCAGTCTTATAATAGCTTGGATTCGATTTTACAAAAACATTTAATTCGTATTTGTACAAGGAAGGTAATTTTAAATTTGTAAAGTAATGTTGACAGCTTGTAGTACTATCTAGATGGCACATGGCTCTGATGCATTTCTAATGGGCTTTGAATACAAATTTCTTATCTACTGAATTGCCCAAAAATATTACACCATATCTTAATATAGGTGCAACAAGGCCGTGATATGCCGTTAAGACGGCTTCTTTGTTAACAATTTTGGACAGTTTCTAGAGAGCGAAAGAGGATTTACAATTTATATTATTAGTACCTATTTTGTATCATCATCATTATCGTGCACTGCTTTCAAAACGGTGAAGGAAAACGTGAGGAAACCGGTATGTCCTAGAACCAAAAATTGAAAGACATTTAAGCTCGCGTGATAGATAATGACCGACTCCATCTCACCGAGAGGAGGCCTGTGTCCCAGCAGTGGGAACATTATAGGCTAATTATTTATAGTTGACTTCTAGCTGTTTCGTATGGTAACTTCGATTTCCAACTAGATTCTAGATTAAATAGATAGATAGTATATTCTTCATTATGTACACCATAAAAATTACAGATATAAATGTACATCATTCCTTCAACATTCATTAAACATTTTCCTTTTTCACAGGTTCATAGAGTGATGTTAAAAGAAGAGGCAAAGGCTAGAATAGTTAATGATGAGAACACAAACTTATTAGTATCACTCTGGCGACAAACGATGCCTTTATTCAAACCACCTTTACTTTGGAGGACACTACAGCTTTTTTTTATAACTACCGTTATCTATAGCATGTGAGTTACGATATAAATATTCATTCCTATCACTTCTAATTCTTCTAAAAAACTCACTAAGAATGATGTCAGAGAAAATCTGTTTTTTTGTCCTTTTCCTTACTGAGTAAATCAATACGAAATATTTACCTACATTTTTGTCTCCAAAATATTTAATTTTCCAACACGCGTAGCATGACCACCATAGAAACGGGTTTTCTACGGGGTTTGTCGATGGAAGAATAGACAAAATGGCAGATTGTTATTGTTTATCTGTCGTTTTGTCTATTCTTCCGTCGACTAAACCCGTTTCTATTGTGGTCATGCTAAGTGTGCGTGAAGTGGTACATATATAAAAATAGTCGGAAAATAGAGAGATAGCCATCATAAGATTTTGAGATTTTATCACAGTCATCTTTACAAATCTGCCTATTGAATCTCCAGCTCATCTGTTACACTTTTTGTTACAAACTTTATTTATAATTTTACTTTATTTTATCTCCCATAGTAACAACAGTTTTGTAATGTGGATGCCATACATTGTGGAGGCTTTCTCGGCCGGTGTCAGCTCGGAAGCTCTATCAGGGAGTTTATGCAGTATTATTATGAGAATATCAAATCATACAACCTCTTCTACTGATGAAGCGGTAAGTATATTTTAAAGATTATAAATTAACAATAGTTCCGTAACCAATCTTAGTCACATGAAACTTCAACTGGCTTCTGACAGGCATTTTTAGTAAATTGATTCTCATTCTGAAGTCACTTTTAAAGAAAATTTTCTCCTGCTTGTCCGCATGCAGCTAAGCTCAGGTTTATTTATCTTTTGAATAGTATTCAACTAATTTTGTAACATTTTTAGTTAATCTGATAGATAATAGTGCGTATCTGAACACTATTAAACAAAGCCTTATTGATTTTTTTAATTTAATAAACTATGTAATTTTCCACTAAATCAAAATAATTTCTTCCAGATCGTCTGCTCATCATCAATCCAAACACAAACCCTACTATCAGGCGTCACTCACGGCGTCGTCTTCGCTGGCATTACCCTCGCTGTATCTAAATTTGCTTCTAGAAAGAAAGCTATGATGATAGCATTTCTCTTAATACCTTTACTGTGCAGTTTAGGGGCAGTCTTTAACCAGAATAACATAGCAAGTCTGCTACTGTATGTGGGAATAATGATGACGAATTTATGTATGGGAGTGCTGTTTGCGTACTATGTGGAGCTGTTTCCTACGTCTTATCGGTGAGTGGTATAGATATCAATTTACCACTAATAAACAGAGATAGGTATTATACGAAAGTAGTTAGTATGTGGCGGCATTTACATCGCCATGCGAACTACGCATCAGTCTTGACGTCACACAAATCCTGCATCGCGCAATTAAAATTTACCGCGCGGACACTATATATATAACTTAGCCCGTTAGGACCGTGCGGACACTATATATATAACTTAGCACGAAACCCGTCTGGTCGGAGGATCCTCGCTTTTCTTTAGAGGATGAGTGAACTTTACACCCTCTTCCTCATACCTCTAAAAGTAGGTAACCGATGGCCGGTGGAGCAGACGAGTCCTGGAGAGGAAATCGCGTATCGGCAAGCGTATTAAAGGAGGCCCAGCTAGATGGACCGACGACCTTAAAAAGGCGACTGGGACGGACTGGATGTGGAAGGTGGAGAACAGAATGTTGTGGTGCAGCATGGAAAAGGCCTATGTATGACCAGCAGTGTACTGCGATAGGCTACGTTGATAGTTAGTAGGTGTCAAATGGTTGCTCGAAAACATAACATTCCCTTACACTAAGGTGTCGGAACAGAAAAAGTCTCCGGAATGTTCTATGATAGCTCAGTGGGTACCAATCAATAGTAAAAAAATATGATGCACTGATATTGTTTGGGATTTGGATAATCCCGTAAATAGTATGTGAACAATTGGTTTAGTAGTTTTAATCATATTTCTAACATCACAATTGCAAACCATCGGATTTGTAATGTTAGATTCAATGTTTTTTTTTAAATACTCAAAAGCAAAGATTTCAATCGTAGATTTGCCCTGCCGCGTCAAAAGATGGTTGCGTTTTTGTTTAGTTTTGAAACCTCTGAGACAGACAATGCCGCAGAGACTTGACTTGGTTGTCATAGAAACGCCATTGTTAATGTGTGTGCTCGCTCCTCTCATTATGGACGATTTTTCCTACGACTTAGTACAGTGAGGGCAAATCTACGATTTAAATCTTTGCTCAAATTATTTTATGCAATTAATAACAGTATTGATCTAAACATTAAACCTAGGTACCTTGGAAGGTACCTATCTGGCTATCAATCGTTTGATACGTTTTCATGAAGACTGATGCTTATCCTAATATTTTGAATCGTAATTTTCCAGGGGCATGGCTGCTTGTCTTGGCGTGATGGTGGCTCGTATCAGCGGCCTGGCCGGTGTCAACTTCCTCGGCTTGTTTCTGATGACGAACTGCGCCATGACCTTCTACGCTTTCAGTGCTTACCTTCTGAGTAACTACGTTTATCTATACTTCAATTCTTTCCACATCAAAGCCAGCGCACAGTACAGCCGCAACGGGGCGCAGCGCAACGCATTTTCATACAAAAAAGTGCGATGTGGCCCGCCTGTAGTGTACGTGATAGAAAATATACGAAAGTCTTGAAGGAGGATATTTGCAATGCGCTGCGTTGCGGCGCAGCCCGCCTAAAGTTCATCACCCATTATAACAGGACCGCTCCAGCGCAGTAATGCCCCGGCACCGCCTCGAAAAATCTCGCGCCGTAAGCAAGGCGACCGCTAGTCGCCAACGCGCCGTAAGCTAGGCGACCGCTCACTGCCGCCACGCCACCGGTAAAGTGACAGCTTGTTGTTCATTCACAAGTGAGGCGCCACCGCGCGGACGACGAGACGCCTGGCATGCATACCGCCTGAAGGCAAGGCGTGGGGCTCCTCGCTTGAAGCGTGCTGTCGACGCGACGTGTGACGGCTTGCGGGCCGCTCACTGCCGGCGAGTCGTCCACTATTCTGTATAGCCACCGTAAAATACACTTTAATGCATTTGACTTAAAATTCTAACTTGAATGTCAAGTTTTTTGCCGTGTCGGAGCCGTGCTGCTATAATGAGCGATGTCCTTTAATGCGCGCGAGCCTTTAGTCAATCAAAACTGAGTCATAATAGGCTGATGGATATGTGCAATTGTCAGGGTATACTGTTCAATTAAGCGTAGACATATATAATAATTATTAAGTTATAAGGAAATGTAGCTGTATGTTCTTATCAATCATTAGTCATCTTTTACCACTTTTTAATGGAAGAGAGTAGTAGGTACTGTACCTTCTATAATTAGACCAAATCTTACTTGACACTAATGATGATGTCAATTAGCAAACAACTAGACGGACGTAGATCCAACCCACACAGAGTTAGTTTTGAGATATTCAAGTTTTAAGATCAGATCGTGTTATGTGATTGTATGACCTGCCATACATACGGGGGTTGGTAGTGTATGGTTATAATGACATGATGCGTTGGGATTGTTTTTGTGATATTAAAGTTTTGACTACAAAGAGTGTTTTGGTATACATAACTCATTTTCGCCCATAGTGTGGGTTGGATCCTTTCTGCTTAACTACGTCCATTATACTCCTAATCACACTTTCCTAGTGGTAATTTATAACATAACATCATCACGCCTGTATTCTACGAGGGGTAAGGCAGAGATACCTATGGTACACCCAAATTTCGCCAGTTATGTTTTTAAGTCCCATGTAATAGGGGGCGATTCTATTGCCATCAACCGGGTATAAATCCAGACTCCGGGCTGCTACTGAGGAATTCCACATGAAAAACCCCAATAACGCTTTGTCCGACCTGGAAATCGAACATCAACCAACGAGACTACACTTCCCATATAAACGTTGTCAGAAAAAAACTTATAATATGTTCGCAGGTGGCATCGCAGTGGCTGCATATTTTTTACCACCGGACAATCCCAAGAAAGTGTAAATACTGTAATTTATTTTTTAAATAAAAAAAAATCTTGTTTTACGTTCGCTTTACAATTTTATTTTTATTTTTTTAAGAGTTTTATACCTGTCACAAGAAAAACAGTTCTATCGGTTATTTAGTCGATATTTAAATTATGTCAACTTATTACAAAATCATAACTTTCACGCTTACCTACAAAACAAACCTAACTTGAAATTACCTGAAGTGTCAAGCACAAACAACTTATTGAAATCGCGTCGAAAACTTACTCAATAATTACACAATGAAATTAAAGGAATTTCGATAAATGATCCCTGGGAAAACCCAGTGATTTGGTTCACTGTTCCAATTTGTACTTCATGAATATTAATACCGAACTACATTCAGCGCTCGGCAACGCGGACTCGCCTGCGTTTTTCTTACATTTTACGTGTGTTTTCATATGTAAAAGAAATATACAATGTACAAAATAGATCATCATCCGCCTAGCCTTTTCCCAACTATGCTGGGGTCGGCTTCCAGTCTTACCGGATGCAGCTGAATACCAGTATTTTACATGGAGCGACTCCCTATCTGACCTCCACAACCCAGTTACTGGGTAACACGATACCGCTTGGTAAGACTGGTTGTCAGACTTTTGGGCTTCTAACTACCCGTAACGACTGTCAATGATCTACAAATGACAGCCGGAATCAAAATACAGTCTTACAATATAAACGAAGTACTATATATCTCCAATCGTGTGGGTGAACACTGCTCTCCTAGCTAGGTTATGAAAACCTGTGCTACAGAGAAACACTCTGAATATAGGTGTTGTCATTTTCTTTATATAATTTAGTATTTTATATTGTAATGATATATTTAGTATCAAAAATATTCAACTATGTATTTAGTATTTTATGTAAAAGAGCAAAATACCTACTTACACGAGTGCTTTAGAATATAAACCTATTTCAATAATAGTCAACCATGTTTTTGACTTGAGTTTCTTCAAGAGAAAGTAGTGAAAATAGTAGAGGAAAGGCATTTCTTTTAATTGAAACATTAAACCTGGAGTAGGTTTAGTGTTTCAATTAAAATAAATGCATTTCAATTCAATTACAAAACCTGACAGTGATAATGGACAAAGCAGAAATATACTCAGTTCAAGTTCAGAACGCTAGTCATTCAAAAAATATCTATTTAAATTTATATTTACTTTCTTTGTATGTTAAATGTTTTGTAATGTTGATGTTGTACTACATAAATCACTCGGAACAAAAGAAATGGGAGAGTAGCGCGAAACAAAATGCAAAAGGAAAAATTTATCTTTTCGTACCTTTTTATTTTTTTTCTTTCTGAATTACCGCTATTGCTTCTCTACCAGGAAGTCAATGTCTATTTTATTTTTTCGCTTTTATTAGTCACTGTATTTTCTAAAATATGAACTGCTGGACTTTCACAGACAAATTAAACGTAATGGAGACTGGGAATTTTATGACTTATTTAAGGTATTCTTTATTCATTCTGGATTCTTTCCTACTTCAAACCTGCTTTGAAAGAATGTGTTGTATAAAAGTTCATTATTTTGTTCTTTCACCGAGCAAGTTTTAGAAAAAGAAGAGTATGTACTGTTTTGAACAGAAAACTGTGACGACATAATAAAGAATGGAGTTGAATAATAAAAACAATGTTTATTGCAGAAGACGCTAAAAAACTATGGTTGTATCTGTACAAAAGTTACTGCTTATTTTTGGGACTAAGAGGTTATCTATGTTAAATGAGAAAGGGATTTAAAATTAAGTGACACAATTAAGCGGTAAGATCATAAAAATGACTCCAAATGTCACATGTGTGTGTTTCCACAATCCATGATGTATTACGTTTCCTATGTAGTTTTAAGAGCGGGCCGAAAGTAAAGTTGCCATTCGTAAATTAGATTTTTCATGAAATTGACAAGACTTAGGTGGAAAATAAAAATTATATGAGTAACTACATGATACCTATTAAAAAACTTTTTGAGGAACTGAATAGAAAAACATCACGCAGCTACCTCAATTTTTTTGGAATAATTAATCCTATACTATTTATATGAGCAATGTTTCTTTAAATATATTTATAATCACGTTCTCGTAAGCGGCTCTAACGATTTCTATGAAAGTTGCAATATAGTAGGGGTTTACGAGGACGAAAAATAGATCTAGGTCCCATATGCGGGCAAATTAGTTTTCTCTATTTCATCCGAGCAGACCTCGATCGCCCAGGTACTTGTACCTGAAAAAATTACAAGACAAAATACAAGATAAAAATTGTGCAAGCTTTTTATGAAATTCCGTTTATTTTTGAATTTATTACGATAGAACCCTTTTAGCACTTACCACGTTCTTATTCCGAGGACAAATTAGTCGTCTTCCGTCACATGTTGTGGGAACTATATGCAAATTATTATCTAACAAATCGGGGGTGAGATTTTTTTCCATCTTGATACGCACCCCTAATTATTTCATACTTGTTCTGACCAATTCTCCTAAAAAGCTAAACCATGCCCCGAGACATATGGTTTCGACCCAAATTTTTACATGCAACAGAAAATGTCGTTTTTAGGGAAACAAGACAATAATTAGACCGTTTGTCTGTCCCAAGTCCCCTCAAGCCGTAAAATTTTCTTGCCTCGTTGGTTACATTGTCCCAAATGTAGGCAAAAAATATTTGTTTTTTAAATTACCTTTTATTTTTATCATCTGTCTATGTTTTATGTCAACCGGGAATATGAATATTCTTGATTTTAAATTGTAGGTAATTGTGGGTGTAAATTAGCTTTTTCTGTTTCAAATGAGCGTTTCGTTTTTGTTTGAAGGATTTCATTTTTTTGTTATATAAATTATACATACATACACAAACTCACACCAATTCCCCGTGGTGGTAGGCACAAAGTACAGCCGTGCTATTCTGTAAACATCTCGCCGTGATAACTTGGGTGAAGTGAGCTTGATGTGAGCTGTCATTGCACCTAAAGCTAGGGATTGACACTATGGACAGCTCACTTCATGCTCACTTCACCTCACTCTTCGCGGTGAGATGTTTACAGAATCGATCGACAGAAAGCTACCTACGAACTAAACCCTACATACTCATTTTGCTTCGTTTACGTTCATCATACATCTGCAGTGCTCTTCTGTAATCATCTCACCGTGAAAACTTAGGTGAAGTGAGCGTGGAGTGAGCTGTCAATCCACCTAATGCTAGAGATTGACACTATTGACAGCTCACTCCACGCTCACTTCACCTAAGTTTTAACGGTGAAATGGTTACAGAATAGCACTGCTGGTCATACATGCACGCCGATTGCGAATACTACGATTTTTTATATATATCTAGGTTCAATTTAATTTTGCTATCGTTTGATTGTTCAGGTACTTATTATAAGTATCATTTGAGTACGGTCAACCGCAGCTTAGCAGTAATAGGTAGAAGTAAACCAATATATAAATGTAAACTTGTTGAAGTAAGCCATTATATTTATCAAAACTTTTTAATGCATTAGTCTGAATTTATGCATTAATTAATTTCACTTCTAGTTTATAAGCAGGTTGTGTCCAATGTCTATTCTCTTTTTTTTATTCCTACACCTATAATTTATGTAGGTATACATGAGCAGTAGGTAATATCTTTCCTAGACACTATTGTTAGCAGATGTTGAATGTATAAGTTTTTGGTGTTCTTTAATAAATAAATAAATATAATATAAAATAAAATATAAATAGATAAAATATATAATAAATAGTATGGGAGAGGTCTTTGCCAAGCAGTGGTGGGGCAGAATAGGTTTAAAAAAAACCACAACATTACCCGCACCGTATAAATTGATTTACTTCCCTAATACCATTCAAGTTTATCAGAAAGCTCCCTTTGCTTGTGAAATACCAAAAACAACATAGACTTACAATTACATTACCGCTAAAGCCATATCCGGATCCATAGATTAAATTAAACATGTCAACCCTAGTGCATTGCCCCTTATTTATTGCATACAAAACTATAAAAATAGTAATAAATGTTGCAATATTTCACGTAGTTCAAAAACTTTACCCACAAAGAAAACATCTATTGCATCCTTCATTATAATAAAATGGGGGAGAAGAATTATAGCTTTCGTTAAAATATTCGAAGGAAATGTGCAGGAAATAATAATAGACTTGTGGTATGTGAGTCGAAGGATATTTATTATGAAGCCAGCTTTGTTATTAGGGATGTAGAAAAGACGGAATTACGCTAATTCAAACTCCGGAATTTTTTGACTAAGGGGATAATGTCATGTCTTTCGTTCTCATTGGCAAAAACTAATTGAATAGAGAACCTCTACCTTTTCGCTTATCGGTATGAACGAATGGAACAGAGAACTTCCACCTTTTTTGAGCCGGTTAACACTACGACTTTGAAATTTACTTTTAGGTTTTTGTGAACTGAAACATTGAAACACAGTTCCGTAGGAAATAAGCAAAAATAGATTAAAATTTACGTATTACTATTTTTTACTGCAGTAAAGTAGAGATCGGATGTTGGAATGCATATTTACCTAAAGTTAATTTTTGGCTAAGAAATTCTGGAAGTGGCTTCTTAATAAACAAAAAATCTTAATATAAATCCCGGAATTCCATAAAATCCGGGAATGCACATATGGTACCCCATACCCTTTTGAGAAGCAGTATGCTTTAGCTTTGGAAAAAGTTCAGAAAGCATTCCTTAGATACCTTTACAAGCACTTGTACGGGTTTTATCCTTTCTTGTATCCCACTAAATTCCTGTTGGGTTGCTTAAGTTTCAATTCTCTAGAAGTAAGACGGTCGCGCGATCAGATGACTGTAATATTTAAAATTCTTAGGGGGATTATTGATGTTCCTGATCTGCATAACGAAATCTGCAATCTATTTGTCCCAGACAATTACTGTCGTGGCAGGAAACACCGCTTACTGGCTGTTCCAACTTGCCGTACTGTTGCACACTCCAAGTCACCTATTCCTCGGACATTAGCCGCTATTAACGCTCTCCTGAACTCAAACACAGATATTGATATGTTTGCGGATGAATGGAAGATGATGCTGTCAGAATGTTTGAATTTTTGTGAGAAGAATGCATGACTGTGTTAAATAAATTATGTATAAATAGTGTAATTGGCTTCGGCCGTTCTATTTAAATAAATAAATAAATAAATGGTATGGAAACGACTTATCAGCCCTCATAAAAAGGTTACTTTTGCGGTGTTAACAAAAAAAAATTATATAACTACTCTGTAAACATTTTTTTACGAAACTCAAGGCACCCAGTTGTTTGTCGGTATGCACTTTGCCAATTTGGCAACCTAACCTTGATCAAAATATGATTCGCGACCAAAACATATCATGTATTTACAGAATTATAATCATTAGAAGCATTAATACATCTCTCTAGATAGGAATCTCTATAGAAGGTAGATTTGTTCCATTGAATGACTTTTTCATAAAATCGTGACATTTGAGAACAAATCCTACCTACCTCATCCCAACTTAAGGTTAATTTTAAAGTTTTATAATAAACCACTGTGGGTATTAATACAACTGTCGGTAAAAGTGCACTTTTGTAAACGTTTTTAAATAAATTATTAATAATAATTTAACCGTACAAATCTAACTTTCATCGAGCACGCTGCACAATGTGTGCATGGTGAGTCTGTGCTGTGACACATAGGGAATTCAATTACCAAATCCCGCAGTGTCTGTTACCTTTGACATAATGGATCTCGACGGCCTAAATGCGATGAGGTTCTGCACCCTAATAACGCATCATCGATGGTAATCGGAATCGATTTCATTCGATATAGTAGTCACATCGAATCTATTACCATTCGAGATGCATTATATGAGTAGAGAACATTGTCGAGTGGTATTCACGAGTAAAGTATAGTGAATTTTGGTTATATTATTGCTCAGGTAGCTCGTTTAAATCGATTGACTTAATATGTACTTAATTAGAACACAATATGGTTGTAGCTTTTAATATTTTACAAATTTATTTAATAAAAACTGCTACCATTTTTAAACCAATATTGAAATTATTGTGTTGCTTCCCCTAAAACTCAAAGAGTTCATAAGTAAGTCAGTAAGAGATTGTTGTTAAGCATTCATACAAAAACTTAAAGGTGATGTAGCGTTGTGAGCGGTCTCAACTATAAATAGTCGAGTGATGCTAAAATATCACAATTAGTAAGTTCCTAACTACATCACTAAAAACGTGATACAACACTGCTTTTCTATTTATACTCTGTCATTTCATCTGCAACCGGCTACACTAGCAGACAATCCTTTAATACACACTATGTGCCCCGAATGCTATGCTACCGAAGCTCACTACCAGCGGACTTACGAGGGCCGTCCGGCCTACAGCTGAGCCTGTGCTGAGCAGGCCCCCACGTCTGCCACGTGCTACCAAGGATGATACCTTCCTTACTATAATGTGCGAGTGCTCAAGACTCAGTGTTTAAGACCTTACCGATGACCTAGCCGTTTTACTATTACTACCAAAATATATATAATATTAACCTATCTAGCAGTTTATTTATTCTTTTACCTCTACCTACCAGTTAACGGCCTTGGAATCATTACTACCAGTATTACGAATACTATCAGTTAAAGGCCTGCGCAGGATACCCTGTGCAGCCCTAGCCGTCAGTGACTTTATTTTATTGCACTTTTTAATAATTTCCAGAAATACAGCCTGCCGAAAACAGAACAACCGAAAAAAAACTGCATTACATTCACAAAAAGCTTGCAACGATACCTAAATTAAAAGTACATCAGCAAAAAGACGTTTACTTTGTAAGGAACGTAATCCCCTTGTAGCAAGTAGTTCAAGAGTATCAGGGTAAATGTAGTGTGCTGGGATCAAGCCTCGCTGCCTCAGAGTTTACCGTCTGTGTAATCGTATATCCTCGCTAAGGAAATATTTTGATACATCTACTATAAAGATTAGCAGAGACAGGATAATGGTTTGAGTTTAAAATCACGCATATTTATTGCTAGCTACTAGAATGACATGAAATGTACTGATTTACACTATGACTTTTAATTGCCTGTGGTATACCATGAGTTGAAGTAACAATATAGAGGTAATTCTAAACAGTGTCTAGACGATGCAATTATTTTTTTTGTTTCAATTTTATTGTATGTAACAGACATGAAACTTTCACCGTTTAAATGGATCTTTAATGATAATAAAGGGCCTATTGGGTATTCACACGAATTTACTCGCCCGAAACTGGCGAATCGACACTTAAAAATAATATTATTTTTTCTAGACGCGATTCGCACGCAGTTAACTTATTTGTAGGCGAATCGACAACTCCAGGAATCGATTCGCCTACAAATAAGCGAGTCGCCTACAATAAAAGAATTAATAATTATATTATAATATTATATTAGTATAAGTAATTAATTGTTATTTTGAATTGTTCTTTGTTTTATCGTTTTATTACGGACGCTTCTAACGAACAATGTAGAAAGACGTGCAGTCTTTCTACATTGTTCTCACATGTTTAATTTCAACATGAATTATGTAACCAATTTTTTGTAACAATTTTTTATTTATATTTAAAAGAGTGTCCGTGGAGTTTCTTGCCCGTTCTTCTCCATAGGTACCTACTACGCTTTTGAATGGGCTTCATATTTCTGACTGACCGATTCCTTGACAGTTAAAAAGTGCCTGTAAATGGTTTAATTGAAATAAATGCTTTGAGTTTGAGTTTGAATATTAATTTATAGATAATAAATAAAATAATAATAATAAATTCAGAATATTTTTTACATATTTTTAAATGCTTTTTTATATATTTTAGTGTAAGAAATATTTAAAACGTTAATTATTTGAAAGATTAGCTTCTGCCCACGGTTTCATTAGCGAGCCTATAACCTTTCTCAAGAATTGGGCTATCCAATGCAAATATATTTTTTTAATGCGACTGATAGTTCTGGAGATTACTCTCTACATACAAACTAACAAACAATCAAATAAACAACTGAACAACTAAACAAACAAATTTTACCTCTTTATTATATATAATATAAGTTTATACTTATATTAAATATATAGAAAATAAATAAATAAACGATATAATAAATTCAGAATCAACATTGATAAAATACTAATTTGAATAGAAGATAATGTGCTAATAATGTCACAAGTTTTACTTGGCAGGACGTAGCTACAATGCAGGAGTAAAGGCAATTTCATTAGCAGGCCATAAAAACGTTCCGAGCATTATTTAAGTATGAACCACAAAATCTATAAATGTCTGTTCAATTTATTTCATTGCAAAGTGCGCTTTGGTTTACACCAACGAGCTTCATGGCATTCTGAAGACTTACAAGCATGAAAAATTATCTATCAGCGTGCTTGTGGGCATTATTTTTGCAAACTTGACGTGGAAAACTTTATAGGAAAAAATAATAGAATTTTATTATTATTCAATCTTAAACAAGAAAACATAGCAATCTTATATCTTTGAGATAAAACCGAAGACCTTACAAGCGGATCCTGCGACATGGCCACCAGTTATCCGTCTTGCATCTACTAAGAGGGATTCCAAAGTAATCTGTGCAACGAACCGATCTCGAAGATTTATATGTACAAGGAAAAATAAAGATTTAGTTCTGTACCTTCTAAGACTTGTTTCTAGAGTATAGTCAGAATTTGTCGGGGCGTAAACCGCGTGTCTATTTTGCTTGAGTTATAGTCTTAGCTGCAGCATCTTTTAGTGCTTCGAAAATTTTGGTTTAAATTATTTAAGTCGGTTGATGTTGTTGTAAATTAAAATGAAAATTAGGCATGTAGACTACGACTTATTATATTATCCCGACATTTCCACGGGATCGAGACTTATGCGGGTGAAATCGTGGGGCGCAGCTTGTTGTGTGAATAAATTGAGTGTGTCGTTAATTAATTAGCAGGGTATTCTAAGTATGGGTAAAGCTTTTAATGAACCTGTTTGTGTTCAATGTGGTTACTGACAAGTGCCCCACTCTCAAATAAACTATCTCTGTGACCATGCTTGTATACCATACTATACTATAATGATCCCAAAGTACAGAATTTCATACTCATCACTATTCTCTTGCCCTTACCTCCTATCTCAATTTATTTGGGGTCAGCGCAACATGTCCCTTTCTTCCATACTTCTCTATTAGTCGTCATCTCGGTAGTCACCCCCTTTCTAGCCACATCATCCTTCACACAGTCCTTCCACCGTTTCTTTGGTTTTCCCCTACTCTTATAGCCAACATACATACTCCAACTTTCCTCACGACATTTTGAAGAATCGAATATTTCACAAAGAATTTTAAAAAAAGTCCCAAATATGTAGATTCCAAAAAGTTCAAACCCAAAAAAGGTTCTAAGCAAATTCAAAGGGACCTACAAACAAAAGGTCACTACAAAAACCCGTTCAAAACTTGATTACAAGATTGTACCGTAACACGGAAGTTAAAGAAACTAGAGGCAGCAAAATCGATAGAAAGTACAAATAACCCGTCTTCGAACATTACTGGACGCGTGTTAAGAATCTAAAGGGGTCGTTTGGCAGACAGTGAGAGGCTACCTTACACTTTGTACAGACACGGAATAGATTTTTTGTTCAATTACTCAAGACACTTACCTCGGTACCCAGAGACGTTCCTTAAATTTAATCAACCTAACAATTTTGATTGACAAATTGGAACGCTATCTGTCAAAAATATGACAGATTTATACTCCATCTGAAATAAGATTAGACATTTAACTAAACCTTTTTTACAGTTCGTTTAATCGATTTAGACTTCTATTGCGTTGGTGGCATGACAAATGGCAGCTTCAGTAAACAGTTGGTATTGTAACCACTTTTTTGCTTTTAATGCCTTCCTTATGCCTACGGTATAGAAGTTAGAATCGGTTGAACAGACTGTAAAAACAGTTTGCTTAAATGTCTAATCTTATTTCAAATGGAGTATAAAGCATTTAAACATTGTTATATGCCGAGATCATCATGATCATCTGCCTAACCTTTTCCTAACTAAGTTGGAGTTGGTTTCCAGTCTAATCGGATGCATTTGAATATCAGTATTTAACACGATTCGAAATGTGGCACGATGTGCAGAGGGTCGAGACAACAGTGCCGCTTTCAAAGCGTCTATAACAACTTTCAACTGGATTGACCTAAGCTTTTCGGTAGCTTATGTCAATCCAATACATTTTTGACTATTCCATCATCGTTATCGCTGATTGATTGTCACTTTGTCTATTCACTGTATTGTAAATTTTTCTATATCAGGTCAATTAAAGATTGATTATTTATAAGTAACGTCTCTGAGTGTGGCATTAAACGTATTTTCGGTGAAAATTTGTAATTTGAGTATTCTAGAACGTTCAAGCTTTGAGTGTTCATGTGAATGTGGGTATCGAACACGGTTTTTCACTTACGTTAGGTGAGTTAGTATCTAGGCGTGTTTTAAAAGGGTAGGGTTATAGAACTAACAATATTGTTACCTTTTCATACGAACATTATTTTAGAATATTGAGAGCTACTGATGGATTCTGTTCTTTATCTTGGCATTCTTACAAATCTGATTTTTTCTAAGCTGTAATCTCATTAGCTATTAACAAATTGTTATTTGGATATTCTAAAGCTTCGTGCAGATCAGCGCGACGCGACAGCGCGACGCGACACCGGTTATTGTTATACCGTCAAGTTTTCCTAGAAATTGTATTGTTCGAGTCGCGGCGCGGTGTCGCGTCGCGCTGGTCTGTACGAGCTTTAATGTAAAATGTTTCATAATATTCTTTTTTCCAGCCGGCCTCAACCTCCAACCGGACCAAAGGGGCTCGTGGTTAATAAAGGTCTTGTGGCTAAGTAATAACAGCCGCACGGGTCGATTGGCCAGGTTAAGCTACGCCTGCCGCGGTTGGTCCGTGGATGAGTACCCACGGAGTCTTTACATACCGAGACTCCGTACCTAGGAAAGCACGATAAGCCGTTGGTCCCGACTGTCATTCGTGGATCTTTGACAGTCGTTACGGGTCGTCAGAAGCCCGAAAGTCTGACAACCAGTCTTACCAAGGGGTATCGTATTACCCAGTTACTGGGTTGTGTAGGTGAGATAGGCAGTCGCTCCATGTAAAATACTGGTATTCAGCTGCATCTGGTTAGACTGGAAGCCGAACCCATCATAGTTGGGACAAGGCTAGGCAGATGACTCAACCTATGAACTTTACTCTCTTGTCACAAAAGGTTATAATAGTTTATCCGTCTTATAAATTCACTATACTGACTCAAAGATTATTTATTTCATAAACCTCTCTACTTGCTTTCCTGAAAGCTTTACAACCTCTCAAATTAAAAGACCATTATTCATGAGTTTTCAGGCAAGGAAACCCAATTAAGGGATGAATTTAAATATATTTTAAGTGCAGTGTCTTGTACTAACGCCAATGGCACGAATAATCGAAATAGTAAGCGAATGAAGGAATATTGCTAAGTGAAGTCAAATTAAGTTCCTGTTAATGAAGACGTAATAGAACAATAAAATAAATATTGCTAGAGATGAAATTAAATTAGGGCAAAGCCCTTTCGTCCTCTCCCTTTCGCTTTGACGGCGTACAAATATTGCGAAAACAATCACAAATCTTTATAAAGAACTAGCGCTAACTCATAAAGCTTCCAGAATTACATAATTCTCTAAACGATAGTGGAAACTTCGTCGCAATCTGTTGCGTGGTTTAGAAGAATAACGCGGACATACAGACAAACGCGAAAAGCGACTTTGTTGTATAACATGTATAGATTCAATAATCTACATTATTAAACATTTTGGAAATAATGATATCAACTCACAATAGAACAATGACCGTTTTTTTTTTTGAGGATGGGAAATTATCAAATAACTTCTCCCGCTCTGGGCGGAGCGGTAGGGCGTGTCAGACTCTTACTGACTAAAACCCACCCGTATTCCTTCAGTTCCCTGTACATTTCCAGGGGCCACGGTATCCCTTTCGGAGTTTCCCGCGACAGAACAATGACCCTAGGAATCCTTTCGTGCACGCATAGCATGACCTCAATAGAAACGGGTTTTGTCGACGGAAGAATAGACAAAATACAGATAAACAAACACAATCTGTCAAATAAAAAATATTACAATTCTACAATTCTAAACCAAACAGAAATTTCAACACAAATAGAGCCAAATCACTTCCAATGCAGCAGCATTTATTAGCCACAGCCACTGTCCCATTCAGAGCCACACCATAGAAATCCCGGGCGTCTAACTCATCAACAATAACGCGACTGAACACCAAATTGACTACGTTCGATCTTCGCATTTGCATTCAGAAAGCGCTGTTTTGAAAGCATTGGCTATCCGAAGGACGAAACAGCCGCTTTCAATTTTGCATTAATATCGCATCGAATCGATTGTGTTTTGTTTGGAGAGGATGAATAATGTTTGTTATTTATAGGATTACTTAATATATTTTGGGATTTGCATAGTGGTTGGCTAGATGGCGGTCTAAGTATGTGGTACAGAATTCAAGGTGAATGACGTGGCAAGTTTGTTGCAGAAATGGATCTTCTTTTAAGATCATTGATCTGATGTGTGTAGTTTTAAATAAATAGTAAATAAATAAATAATAAATCTTTATTGGCATAAAAACACGTTACAGAAAAATGTGAGACCCTGGCTCCAGAGCTAGGTTAGAGTACCTGTATTTCAGGAGCCAGTTTTATATTGGTTAATACCAATATACTTTTGTACGATTCGTATTTAAGTCTTTGTATCTTGCTCATTTTTCTTCATACGAAAATTACCTTTTGGAAGGGGCGACTAGAATCAATTCAATTTTTTTGTAAATTATGACGTTCAAAAGTGCCTTTTATGTGCCTAATTGAAATGTATTATTTGAATTTGACTTTAACTAGATTTTGCACCGCGGCCTTACCCGCGGTGCTTTCGGAAAATATCCCATGGGGACGTTCTACCGGGATTAAAAGTTATAAACTATCTGTGTGCCAAATTTCATCCAAATCCGTTCAGCCGTTTTTGTGCTGGAACATACATCCAGACAAACAGACAAACGGAAAAATAATCTAAATACCTACTATATTTTCGGCATCAGACTCGTTCCCGCACCGCGTAGTAATACTTTACTTTTTCAAAAATACTCAACGTACAGTTTTGATTTCGTTACTTTTTTATGATTTGACCCAAGATATACAGTTGACTTTTTAGCACTCGTTTAGTTTTTTCTACTGAAAAATATAACTGTATTTCCATTCAGAAAGATACACACAGCGAAATCGAGCCAACAAAAGACATATTTTTAATTAAATTTTGGCAAATGCAAAAGGTTTCTTTTCCTGGCTTGTTTTCAAAAGCTTTAAAGCTTTTAGAACTTTTCTAAAAACAGTTTTTCAGTCTTTATATTCTTTTGTGAATGCCATAATGGTGTATTGTTTTAGGACTCACACATGGGTCCTGTGTCTAATCACTTTGCTTTTAAGGCGTTTTGTACAAAAAACGTCTAAAAGTAAAGTGATTTCATATTGTTTTTGTAAGGCTATTCTTACAGAGCCGAATGAATACTCAGGAAAAAGTGGAATTCTATGTTGAAAATGTTGATATTACGAAATTAGATTGCTGGAAGAAAATGAGAATAGCACATTATTATTTTAGCGTTATATACCATTTTAATTGTCGTGATTATTTCTTGCGGTAAACACAATACCTACAAATAAACTAACTCTCTTACGAAAAACCTTTAAAAACTTTATATAAATAAATGTAAGCTCTAATTTAATCCATTTTAGACAGTCGCTTTATTCGAAAATGGACTGAAAGCAAATTTTTCCGTGTTAAATAGCATGCAACGTGAAGTAAGGAAGTTTTAGTCACGCGAGGGCCCGATGGGCGGGTAATGACCGATCAGCCGCTACATCGCTGTCAAAGTTAGCGTAATGGCTGTTATACATTGCGCGTTCTCTTTTATTGGTTCGAAAGTCTGTTTGTTTAAATGGGAAATGCATTTCGAATTTGTTTGTTAAGGAAGAGTGGTTATTTAAATGAACTTGGAAGGGAACTTAGAATCCTAATTACCAATTTTACTATTGACGCGTTGATAAGTGCTGATTCTCAGCCTAATTTGAATAAATTACTTTTGATTGTTTTTTTTATTATTTTCTAAAGACATAATAATTACCAGCCAACTTTAAAATATTATGCACTGCAATGTAGTCAAGCTCGGTTGGACAGATCTAGCAGCCTTTTTGTTTTGTCTTCTACCTATCCTTTTCCCAACTATGTATGTTGGGGTCGTCTTCCAGCCTTACTAGATGCAGCCAATCGATTCTGTAAAAATATCACCGTAAAACTTAGGTGAAAGGAGCGTGAAGTGAGCTGTCAATAGTGTTAATCCCTAGTAATCTGGCGGTCAATTTGTGACAGTGACAGCTCACTTCACGCTCACTTCACCTAAGTTTCACGTTGATCTTTTTACAGAATCGACCGACTGTAGTTTTACATGGAGCGACTACCTATCTGACCTCCACAACCCAATTACATGGTAACACGATAATCCTTGGTAAAACTGTTAGGGGCATTTATGTTTGAAATGTCATAATATCGTGAATGCTGCACTTCCTTTTTTTGTCTAATGACATATCCCTTCCTCCATTTATTGCGCACAGTTCGTGTATCATTCTTTAGCAAGTCTCCATTGAGCCACTCCATCCACCCTCAGGTGCTTCGTTTATGAGTGTGGAACGAGTTCCTTCTCAGCAATGTCGGTCATCTTTACCGTTGATCTGCGAAAAAGATCCCAACAAGCCGTGGCTTTTCATATGCCAGTTTCGTGAACTTCCAGTAAAATGTTCGTAGGTCATGCCCTAAGACGTTTGTTTAAAACTACACGTTCGTTTATTTGCACGATCTTTCAAAACTATTTTGAATTTAATATTGTCTTGACGAATGAAAGGCGTCCTTGGACTCTGACCTTTGTGATTGATGTAAGTATCAAAAATTAAAAAAAGTGCAATTTGTGACACTATACAATATTTGTATTTACTGTATCTGAAAACAATATCTATCAAAAAGGTACCTACTGGAATTTAAAATTTGTATTTATAAACTTACACGATGTAGGTAATCCAAAAATAAAAGAATACTATACCTATACAATGTGAAATTTAATTCGTTTGCATCCTCTTAAGGGGTCATTGTACTCATAATTATGAACAACTTTCACTATGGGGCCAACCCTCAATCAGCTATTCCATAAATTTATGTTCGCATAGCTCGTTATAATGTAGGGAACAGCTGATTTTTTTTACTAAAGTGTAGAAACGATACGCCATGTTAAATCAACATCATCTCCCTAGCCTTTTCCCAACGATGTTAGGGTCGGCTTCCAGTCTAACCAGATGCAACTGAATGCCAGCTATTATACATAGAGCGTTTGCCTATCTGACCACAACCTAGTAACTGGGTAATACGTTACCCCTTAGTGAGACTGGTTGTCACACTATTGGGCTTCTGACTACCCGTAACTACTGTGAAATATCTCCGAAGAATGACAGCCGGGAGCAACGGTTTAACGTTTTTTCCGAGCCACGACAGGGTCTCGGTATGAAAGGGAAGGTCTGGTTAGTATCCACAGACCGATCGCGGCAAGTGTAGCTTAACGTTGATTGATCAATCGATCTTTGCGGCTGTTCCTTTACCACGAGCCCCTAATTTACGCTAATGTTTGCAAACCTTACGCCATTCTACAGTCCCGCCATTGAAAGAATGCGTTCTTGACACCTGTCAGTTTCATACTAACGAATAAGGTGTTTTGCGAATTTAAACCTTATTACTACTGGAAATTGTCCAACTGACAGGTGTCAGGAACGCATTCTCAACGGCCGGACTACTCGTATTTAACTGAAGTCTATCACATGATCAGCTCTAATTTAACGAAAACAATGGCTCACAACGAACTTGCTCGTTTATTTTTAATTTACTAAGCCAGAGCATACAAATAATGTTAAGCCCAGCACCGCAGTGATACAAGTATTTTGTTTTCATGTTTCCAGGTTAATAGAGGGTTATAGCGTAAAAAATAACAGTGTAACAATGAGTGGATTGCTTGATACTTAATATTGCGTAGCATTTTTTAAACAATATATTACAAATGTTCTGTATCATATAATAATTTTGTTGTAGTTATTATTTACACATTAAACAAAACAACAAAATATCCTAACTTAACTAAATTTAAAAACAAACTAAAACATGGCATCAAAAAAAAATTGGTATAAATAAATATGTATCGTTTACCGCCCAACTTTTTCAAAGAAACACATATTCGGACCGATTCAAGTAAATAAAAGAAGAATCAACCATGTATAATCATCTTACATTTACTAAGTATACTAAAACCACAATAGGTGTTTATTTTTCCTTTATCCTCTTATCCGTTGTCCCACTGATTTCGCTTACTCTGTATTAGAGTTTAATTAGATTCCGCCTTTCAGACTGATTAAGAGTGAATGTGAATCGATGGCCCACATTCGTGAGCCGAGGGATAAACGACGCGATATCTTTGTTACTATTTAAATTAACTACACTACTACACTACACTACTTTAATTTACTACTACTAATGTAGTAGTAAACTTCTTTTGACGGTTCAACTAATTAGTCTAATTCGGTTTGTGTGTTTCAGGTTTTATTCGGTTCAGTCCAAAATGAAAACGATTTTCATACATTTGAAAAGATTTCGATGACGTTTAAAGGCTATAATTTGTTTATAGGTTAATAGTAAGACTCCTGTCTCTTTATCAATAATGAAGCAAGGAACTCATACCTTTGCATAGTAGCTCCCATATGGAAGTAGTTATCACGGTAAAATTAGCTTACGAATCTATTTATGTGCCCATTTAGGCAAGAAAAATTGTGCCATTGGTACGGAAAACAATTCGTTTTTGCTTATAGGAACCGACCATAAATAATCTCTACTCAAGCTTTGGTTTCAGCTATACTAATACAGAGCATTTTTTGAGTCCTTAAAAGATTAAATACGGGTGAAAATTAAAAAATTTCATGGTGGCTATGGCCGAACCGCTTTCCTAGGAAACGTTTTGTGCCTAGCATGTTGATTTTTTATTTTATTTCAATAGTTAGCGCAAGGAAAGGTAATTCTTTCTCTTTGGAGGTAATTTTACTCATCATAGTGAACAACTTTACGATGAAACCGAGCCTTTTTAGGGTGGGAAATTATCAAATAACTTCTCCCGCTCTGGGCCCAAAATCACAATAAACAATCTGTTTCTCTACAAAGGACATGGACAAAAAAGTACATTCCATGTACACAAACATAGTAAATATATTGTATAATAAAAATAGAAAAATGAATTAATACGTAATTTTTAACCTCTCTGAACTTGTCAGGTTATAAATAAAAATATTAAGTAATTAGGATGAATTCAAAGTACCGGTTGTCAACTTCCGACATAATGGACCATAGAGAAAGATAATTATAATAGAAGACGTTCCATACCACGCATAGACATGTAATATGGACAACGAAATGCTCTTATTAGGAACATTTTATTCATATGAAACTGTCTTCATTGGTATTTTTTGGATGAATAAAATTATCTTTTCCTACTGTTGATGTTCAAGATAGTTTTTTTTATATTTTACACAAAAAAAAAACTTAAAACGGAACGCGTTTACTTCTTTGACAATGTGTCATTGTCTATGTCAAATGTCAGTGTATTTGTAATGCTACTGCAGATTCTACGTTGTGTACTGTGTTTTCTGTTTATGCGATTATTTTCTTATATATTTGACCCCCGCTTATCTCTACGGACTGATACCTTCTACCACTCGATTGCTTTGTTATTAACACTGGACTCTGATTTGCATTACGTTTCGGATTTGTTTTGTGGATCAATATGAGGTGCATCAACTGCGGAATAGCCATGCAAAGGTTGCAGAGGCATGTCATATCCTCCCTTTCTGCACACCATCAAACAAGACTTTCGCGTTGGATAACCAATACTCAAACGCAGGTATGAAGTTGGAGTAGAAAAAACTTAATCTGATATATTTTTTTAAACCTAGTTCTGGTATATTTTATGGTGTGCGATATTAACTTATAGTGTATCTTATTTTCAGTTGCCTCTGGATACATTTCTTTGCCATCCATGCTTCTTATTATTAAGTACCGAAGCTGGTGAACACGAGAGACTATTGGGGCATAACATGGTTTGCCTTGGTTGTGGGAAATCTGTGAGGAAAATAAGACACCATAATGTCAGTATGGACTGTCCATTGCTGGCTGTCTTATTATCACAAAATACTAATTATGTGGTAAGCATTTTATTTTTCATTATTATAATTACCTAGTTGTATTAATCCATAAAGAAATGCATTTTCATATAATGTGTGTATGATTGTAATATCTGTGTTTCATATATTTTCCATCTTTAGCATATATACTTGCCTAAAGTAAGCATATGGTAACATGTGTTTACACAATAACATAATATTTGAAAACATAAACAGATGTATACAAAAGATACGCTTGTTGCTAAAAATAATATAAACATAAGCTGTAATATCTGTGTTTATTCTAACTATGGTTTATTTTCAGCCCTCAAGAAATAACTACGTTTGTCATGTGTGTTGGATGCGAACAAATAGACAGGCAGTGCATGACTCATCACGAGACCCGCAGGAATTGGCTTCAGACAACAATGCAGAAGCCCCGAATGTTCAAGTGGTTAGCCCACCAGAGCCACCACCACTACCGCCTGTTCAAAGTGGGCCACTTCGAAGGGAAAGTCTTACTTTAACCTTACCTAATTATAAGCGAGCTTCAATCACATCGATTCATTGCATATTTCAACAATGCAGAAACAGAATGTTACATTTGGTCCCGCAATTCATTAAAAGACTGCTTTTGCAAGAACATAGTTTCTATGTTCCTCGCAGCTGTAGAGTGTGTGAAACACATTTGTACAGCAATCAGTGGCATTTATTGCCTCAAATGAATGAGACACATTCTACATTTAGTGCTATTCATATAGAAGATATAATTAATATTATGAAGACAAAAGCTAATATTTTGAACTTTGAGAATGTCTCAGAAATGCCCAACCATTTTTGCCATTATTGGACGGGTCTTACAGTACCCCAGTTTTTAATTCTGTATAATTTTTTACCTGCTTTTCATGTTAAGCAATCTAAACGCGCTTTAGCTATTTATTTAATAAAATTAAGAACAGGCGAGAGTAATAGACGCTTGGCAACTCTTTTTGATATACCTAGGTCAACCTTGGAACTGATAATGAAAAAAGTTAGGTTGTGTCTCAGTGAGCATTTTGTTCCTAATAATATTGGTGTAAACCATATCACTCATAGTGAAATATCAGAGAGAAACTTAAGAGTTCCTCAAGCATTATTGGGTGATCCTGACGAGTCTATAACTAGAGATAGGTCTGCAATCGCAATATTTGATGGGACTTATATATACTTACAGAAAAGTGCAAACTATATGTTTCAGAAGAAGACATATAGTTTGCATAAATATGACAATTTGATTAAACCATTTATGATTGTATCTTGCGATGGTCACATCATCGATGCTGTAGGGCCCTATGCTGCCACCCAAACTGATGCCGAAATTATGAGGCACTTGTTTGAAAATGAAAATGGGCCGTTCCGAAGACTTTTTAGAGAAAATGATATTTTTGTTTTAGATAGGGGCTTTAGGGATGCCATCCCTTTGCTTGAAAATTGTAATTATCGAGTATATAAACCTGAATCATTAGACGAAGGAGCAAGCCAACTTACATTTTCACAAGCTAATAAAAGCCGTAAAGTGACACTCTGTAGATGGGTTGTCGAAATCGTAAACGGGAGGTTTAAGAGGGATTTTAAACTGTTTAGGCAAAGATATTTTAATAATGCCTCAACACATTTAATGGTTGATTTCAGAATTGCTGGGGCTCTATTAAATAAATTCCATCCTGTCTTAAGGGATAGTCCTAACGCTGAAAATATAATCCAAAGAGCATTGCGCTATATGGATGAGCCTAATCATCTTGGACAATTTATTAATGATTATAATATAAACAGAAGACGAGTTATGTTTACCCGTATTGACGGTAACTTGCCTCAACTAAATAATTTCCCAGTTTTTACATACAATGATTTAATATTGTTTGCATTAGGCCCATATCAGGTGAAACAAGCGCGTTCGTACTTCGCTGAACATGTTAGGGATAATGGTATCTATGTTGTTGAAGTGTGTCCGGAACTGGAACACTCCCAAGAAATGATAATAAGGGTTGGTGGAAATAATCCTTATTTATTACGAGGACGTATTAAGTCTCGCCATGTTTCCCAGAGAATTTACTTTTCCTATGTTTTATTTGAAACTGAACATGATGGTGATTCTGTCTTGGAAGCTATTTTAGGGTACTATTGTAATTGCCTTGTAGGGAACAGAACCGTTGGTTGTTGTTGTCACGTTATGACAATAATCTGGTACCTTGGTTGGGCAAGGCACCAAAACAATATTCAAAGTCCAGCAGGATTTTTAGACAACATATTATTAACAATTCAAGAATATTAAAATAATCTAACAAAAGGTTAATCTTTGTTGAAAACCGTAATCACAATTGTAAAATAATATATACTTCTACGCTTGTATTTGTTTTAAACGTATGGTTATGTTTAAAGCAGTTATTTATGTTATTACTGAAGTACTAAAATACTTATTATACACTTAATCCAGGTTTGTATTTAAGTGAAATAAAAATGCTCTACGTTGACCTCAGTTTCTTTAACACTAGCGGTGCGTTGCTGTAATAAGTTATTTCTGTAAAGAATTATTGAGTTATCTAGGTAGGCATTTAAGATAATATAACAATATTATAATCCACAAAATATTTTTCTTTAATTTCTCTAATAAATAAATAATTATTTTAACTCTTTTGTTTTATTTTGTTTCCCTTGTTTATTGGTAATTAAACTATCAAAAAAATCTAAGGGTAAAGTGTAAAAATGTACTTCAAAGAAAAACATTAGTATCGAATATACTTTGTTATAATTGTCACGTTTTTTGAGACCATTACCCAGTTAAATAAATGTTTATCAATATACAGTTAAAAATCCTTAATTCAGGTGGCCATAACTTTGTTTAAATGCCTAAAGCTCAACACACACAAGGCGGGTGCGTGTCGGACGTTGGTTGCAGCGGCAGTGCGGCGAGCTTGTATATATTGTAATTCCTTGTATTATATGGATGTCAATACACGAAACGAGTGCGTGGCTGCCGCTCCCAACCCGTTCTGCGCCCGTCCCGCTCCGCGCCCGACCCGCGCTCACCTTGTGTGTGTGTGTTGAGCTTAATAATACTAAAAGCATTCACAACTGTTCGCTATCTAAAAGCGCCATAAGTGTTTTATTGCCAAATTATAATCTATACACTTATTTCCACCGATCTGATTAAAAGGTTTAATGAAACTGTTTACGTCTAATCTGTTATAATGACAAGTTCTTTGAGTTTTTTTTTTATAGCAATTTGATGTGTCAATATTCACGAATATAAAACACCAAGAATCATTGATGTACATTAAGTTCGATAACTATGCCGACGTCCATACAAAAATTGGCCATGTCCTTTATGTTGACGTATAACTCAAGAGCATATAGGAAACAGTTTTTGTTTTTGCGATCTGAATTTTCGCAGAACAATTCGGTCTGTGATACATTGAAATTTGATCTCACACGATTTTATTAAACTGCAACTGAAACACATGTCACTAAATTGTAAATGCAAATAAATTATAAATTTATAACTGTAGAAATTGGACAGCTGTCGTCAAAGATAAATTAAATCAAATTATTAAACAAAAAAACAAAATGCATTGACAATTTTTCTTTTTTAAATTGCTAAATAAAAAAATAGGTCCTGCTGTTGACCTCGATCTAGCCTGTTGGAAAGCAATGGATGAGCTTGTCCAGAAAATGCCTGTTCACTATTGCTTTGAAGGCTGGCGAAATGTCCGATCGTGGTAAGTAATTATCGCAACCATTCATTGCAACGATTAATAGCACCCGCCACCACCCGACTTCGTTCAGCCCCAGGAGCATCTGCCACCCGGACGTGAGCTGCAGTGGCCTATATGGAAAGCGATCTATCGCCTGCGGACCCAAGATGGCCGCTGCAAGAACAATCTAGCAAAATGGGGGATAACAGATCCCACAAATACCCAGTGCCAATGCGATGCATGCTCCTGACCAAACCACTGATGCAGAAATTAAAAAAAAAAAAAAAAATATTCATTTATTCAAAATAGAATCTAATAGAGAATCGGCACTTTTCGAACGTCAACATTACAGACACAACAGACAGACCCCCAAAAACGCCCGCCCTTCACCACTTCCTAGTGCTTTAGCTGGGAAGAAGAAGTGGCGCAACAAACTCCCCAGCAGCTGTCTGTTCAGTTATAAAAACTAGAAAAAATAAAATAATGTACATTACGCAACACAAAACATTTAATGAAATTATTTGCTATATATCAGCTAGCACACGCCAATATACCAACATAAATTGGCGTGGCCACCTACTGGGCCCAACTCGTTTAACTTAATACATGTTTGATCATCGACTCGAGAGATGAAGCGATTGATAACGAGATCCTATTATCAGTCGAGCCCATTTCAGATGAAAGCCATAAAAAACAAACAACGAGCTTCTTTATATTCACGTAACCCAGTAATTCCTGCGTAAAGCAAAAGGTGGCCCAACCTGTCGCTTTGTAAGCCTATATAAAAAATGTTTTATTTTATACCCTAGTTGATTTTGTCAAAGTTCAGTAACAAGCTACTGACGGACATCGGCTTTACTCGTTAAAATGAAACGGGGGCTGTTAAAATTGACGACTGTTAAAGGTTTAAGGGTGGCTTTAAAATAAAATAATACGTAAACGGATGATTTTTATTGGTTGCTTTGACTTTGTGTACTGCATAGCAAGTGATTGTGATTCACGGTAAAGTCAATGTTTTTATTGTTTTAATGTTGCGAAGTATTTTGACGTGAAAACGTCTTTTAGCTCGAAGTACTGATAGTAAGTTAAATATTTCTGATCGTCAAAAAGATGTAAGATTTCAATTGCTAATAACTTCAAGACTTTTAATGCTAGAGTAACGCAAAAGATAGGTCATATTTATTACAATTTTGAGGCAGGATATAATTTGCCTATGACGTCACATTGCGAAGATAGGCACATGCACGAGACCCTCTATTTTTTACTATATGTCGAAATTCCAATTAGTATAGTGCAAAAACGTGTTCAGCTAGAACAGTGATTCTGGTGTCAAGAGATGTCAAAAGAAAGAAAAGAGAAAAAAAAAGAGAAAAAAAAAAAGAAAAAAAAAAAAGAAAAAAAAAAAGGAGAAAAAAAAAAGAGACTAACAAACAAGAAAAAAAAAAGAAAAGAGATCGTCGTTGTGTAAAGAGATCTTTAGGTCCTGGTAGTCCTTTGTCATCTCTCATAACAAAAATATTTCGTAAAATAGGGGTAAAAATGCATATGAAGTTGACAATAGCAAAATAATATCATACAAAAACTCATATCGGCCGTAAATATGCTCAGAAATTGAAACAATCCCAATCGAACCTTGCTTCATAAGGAATGCAATGAGCCTAAAAAATCTAGTGCCGAGCAAATACAATAGCAACGGCAGTATCAGAAACCGTAAGAAAATTTGAAAAGATATCAACTCATATCGGCCGTAAATCTGCTCAGAACTGAAAAATATCACAAACGATGAAAGCTTGCATCATTAGGAATTTGTCAAACTTTTCTGTGTCAATAATGGATACGAGGCTTTTGGCTAATCTGTAAAGTGGTATTGTTTTGTTTTTTTTGTAATGTGCGTTTAGTTTGTGCAGAATAAACACTTTTTCTTTCTTCTTTCTTTAGGAATACAATGAACATAAATTTTTGTAATTCTTTGTTAATATTAAATAACATCGTTTAAGTTTGTTATTATTTCACCACATGTTTTCACGAAACTGCAGCGCGGGCTCGAACTGCGCCTAACTCATTTTTTTTTGGATGCGAACGAATCGAACGTTTGGAATTTTGCAATAATCTGCAGGAATGGTAAAGGAATCTATGATAGCGTATCAATATTAGTGTGCAGACATTTTGTTATGATTTAACATCGATGTAGATACATAGGCAAGTAGTTGTTGTAAAACAAACTGGTCACAAAATATTATTATCTTTTATTAAGTGACAGCATTTAATAATAATAATAATCATTTTATTGCATAATAAAATTCCATAATTTGTTAGTAAACATTGATCTTAATAACTATGTTAGTAAACATGTAGGTTGGACAAAAAATCGACGAGCGGGCAATTATTTTTTATTTTTTTTATGTAGATTCTCTAAGCTTATCACATTAGTAAACCCTCCCCAAATGAATTCCATATACAACCAGCAAAAGGAAAACAACTTGCAAGAAAATTAGCCAGTAATTACAAGTCTAGCCAATCCTCGTTAGCCTAGAACACACGAATCAGACCAAACGTGACCCTAAAGCCATAACTCAAGCGTAATTAAGGACTTCATAAATAATATCCTTATCTCGTATGGAAAGAAGACTAATTTGAAAAAATGCCAGTACACCTTAACACTGAAACACGAGCGTGGAATAATGGCCACAAACATCCATTATGGTAAAAGCAGCGGTGTTAGAAATAGTGACTCCAGTTGTAGCAGCTTCGCCTCATTTTTCTTTGCCGGCCGTTCAAGAGTTAATGTTTGGATGGATGTTCCATAAAATAAACCGGCCAAGTGCTTGTCGGACCACGCACAATGAAGGGTTCCGTAGTTGAGATGAATTTATCCCAATAAACAAACTTAACATTGTAGTTGAAAAACATGTTCTCCCATACGGAATGTATGGGAGATGTACAGCCTACTTAGCTCTGATAGTTTTCCTTTTAATTTCTTTATATATGCTGTGATTTTTTTCACAAATCGAAGTACAACCATTTAGCTGGCAGGGGGTGGGGGATACTTGACTCTAACAAAAAAATTCAGTTAAAGTCAGACCCTAAAAATAAATATTTTTCTTGATTTTATTATTTTGTCGGCATGATTAATATGTATACATATGCCAAATTACAGTTTTCTAGTACCAACCGTTTCGAGCTAAGCCGACCTTGTTTACTACGGAACCCTAAAAAACGAACAATCATAAATACACCGAAGTTCCATTGTCTTTCGCAATGATATATAAAACTATAGATACGTTGTCCGCACTCTAAAATGACAACATGAAATGAAGCCAATTGGCCACATCGCGCTTAGTTACGCACCAACCTGTCGCGCGACGCTACGTTTGTTTTATCTCCCTCTAGCAACAGGCACTCCGAACGGTGTCATATTTTCTTTCCCTTTCTTCACGCGTAGTAGCTAGTAGTAAGTAGCTATCTAGTATTTTCGCCGTTTTTAAGCGCCGAGATGTTGGTTTATGACGTGTCTATATATAATACGTCATTGGTCTTTCGAATCTCGTTTTAAAACTTGAGTGTTTATGGAATTTGTTAGTTTTAAACCAACATTTAAAACTTGTTATGGTACCTCCTTGAATTAAACCGTGGAAAGCTCTTTTTTCTCTACGTACCGAAAACGGTTTCGGTATCGTAACACAAAATAGGCATGCGATAACATGTGCAATGTACGAGCATGTTTCTCTATAAATAAAGAAAAGAAAGAAAATACATTTATTTGCGGTACACATGACGCAAGGAAAGAACAAAACACGAAAATAAACAATTTGGGGGAAAATATGCGTCACATCCACGCAAGACGGCCATCGCTCAGCATAATGCTGCTACCCTATGCGAGACAGAGCCCCAGCGCTGGTTTTCAGCGACAGCCGGCGTTGACGTGATGACGTCAACCGGTGCAGCATGTAATGAAATAACAAAATACGACAAAAATAAAATTAATAAATACAATACTTAGTCCTAAATGTTTATATAAAATATAATATTTAAAATGGTAACATTTCGTACAGTCGGCGGCTCACGCGCCGCAGACTTAATGCAGTCTGTGCGCGCAGCTGTCATAAAAACTATATTTTTGACGTTTTACTGGTTTACTGGTTACGTAATAATAATAAATTGGCGCATTAAGTAATTAATGCTATGATGCAATGCATAATATGTAACAACAAAAGATGCATTGGGTGATTGTGTAGGTATGGTTCTTGTAAATCAAATACAGTTGCAAAGCACCCACTACTTCTTCGAATACCTTACGAAACAAACCTAATAGTTTGATGACCTTTTTTTTTTTTTTTTTTTTTTTTTTTCCCGGGGTGGAAAATCCTCATGGATGTCCTCCGCCCTGGGGCGGGCGGAGGGGTCTGTCAGACTCTTACTGACTAAAAACCACCCCGGTGTTCCGACTCACACCTACGCCGGGGGTCGCGGGAACGAAAGAATCTTCCGCAACCACCGGCCGGTGCCGGCCCGCCACTGCGGGCCTCCTCTCGGGTCAGGGGGGGGAGTGAGGTGTTTGACTCCCCCCGCGACGTCTCAGAGGGGCGCGCGTGGAACACTACGCGCCGCCACCTCGGGTCCTGATGTGTGGGGGGCGACGGACGTCCCCGAGTCCGTCGCCCCTGGACCCATTTAGGGGGGCCGGAAGAGGGCGTTGTCCGCCCTCCGCCGACGCCCGGTGCGCCTGCTGCGGGCAGGGTGAGTGGACGAGATCTCCCTCTCCCTTTCCGCAGCGTCCCAGGACTCGGCGCCGCCGACCATAGCGTTCACTACGGCCGGCAGCGACAAGTCACTGCCTACTTCTGAGATGAGGGCACGGCGCGGCTCCTCCCAAGCGGCACACTCTGCCAGCGTGTGCCGCGCCGTGTCCTCCCGGCAGTCGACGCAGTGGTGACACCGGGCGTCCGGCTCCCTGTTTATGCGACACAGGTACTTCCCGAAGCAACCATGCCCCGAGAGCACCTGCGTCACCCGAAACGACAGGGAGCCGTGCCTCCTCCCGAGCCAGCGGTCGAGCACCGGCCGGACCGCCTCGACGACGTCGAGGCCGGCGGTAGGGCGCGAAAGCCTGTCCCGCCATTCCGCCACCAGGACCTCGCGAAGCTGAGACCGATGCAGCTCCACGTGTCGCTGCATCGGTCGCTCGCCTCGAGCCCGCGCTTCCTCGCGCCACCGATACGATGACGCGAGTACTTTCGCCTCCAGGTCCCAGGGCGGGGATCCGGCCAGTGCACAAGCCGCCTCGTAGGAGATCGTGCGATATCCCCGGATGACTCTGACGGCCATCGCCCTCTGCGGTCTCCGCATGACGGCGATGCTCCCGGCCGTCAGGTCAGCCGCCCAGATCGGGGCCCCGTAAAGGGCCATCGATCGCACGATCCCCACGTAGAGCCGCCTACAAGCGGCGCTCGGGCCCCCCAGATTGGGAAGCAGCGTTGAGAGCGCTCCAGCAGCGCCCAGCAACTTGGGCGCCAGCCGTCGGAAGTGGGGCCCGAAGTCCCACCGGCTGTCGAGGACCAATCCTAGGTACTTCATGGTACCCTCGACAGCGATCCGAGCCCCCCCGACCACGATGTGTGAGCCGGGTGACGGCGCCCGCCGGGGGCCATGGAACACCATGGCCTCCGACTTGCTGAGGGCCACCTCCAGGCCTAGGCGACGTATGCGGCTCACCACCTGTGAGACCGCAGCCGTCGCCAGCAACGCTGCTTCCCTGTGCGAGCTCCCCCGGGCAGTGACCAGCGTGTCGTCCGCATAACACGTCAGGTCTACCCCCGGCCTGAGCTCGCCCCTCAGCACCCAGTCGTACCCGATGTTCCACAGGAGCGGCCCTAAGACCGAGCCCTGTGGAACACCGCACGACATGCGGCGCTGGTTTCCGCCATCACGTCCCACGTAGGTGACACACCTCCCAGACAGATAAGCTCCAACGATGCGGCGGAGGTAGGGAGGCACACCATGATAGCGCAGTGCCTCCCGAATACAACTCCAGGGCAGGGTGTTGAAGGCGTTGGATATGTCCAAGGACACCGCCAACATCACCCCGCCCCGAGACACCGCTTCCTCCGCCAGGACTCTAACCCGCGACACAGCGTGTATCGTGGAGCGCCCATGCCGAAACCCAAACTGACTGTCGTCCAGGTCCGGCCCCTAATAGTTTGATGACCTAGCTTTACCAGTCCTCACGTCCTATTTTAGACCATATTTCATACCTAACCATAAACCATATTCCCTTAACTAAATAAAAATGCCATAGTTGACTGCCGCATTAATTTCGTAATATGCATAGTTGCATTATTAATAAAGTTTAATAAAGAGTCCCTACATCCTATTTTAAGATACAAATGTCACAGAATTTAAAATAATGCTGACAGCAGCATCAATTTTAAATACCTACTTTAAAATTATTCGTTGTAATAATAAATCGTTCGGAAATGTTCACTGTTGGACTTTTTGGAAGAGTGGAATTTTCGCCAAAGGAATTATCCAAAGTATTTGTTTAACACTGCATATTAATATCAACCCTGTCCACAGCATAAAACATGGTGTTGTTTACGCAAAATTTCAATCTACTAATTGGGTAGATGCACTTTGTGTCGCATTGAATCCTGTTTTTCATTAGCAGCGCGTTTTCCAGATCAAGTACCTAGTTTTAAAGTTTAAGTGAAAGAAGAACTATAAGGGAATTCAGTACCCATTGTGTTGTTTATTGGGCAGTGTCATATCATGTCTTATTAGTTTTTTTTTTGTTTGAATGCTTGTTGAATGTGTTTTTTAAGGTTAATACGCAGTAATAAAATAAGAGACAAAATCTTTTCCAGTTCAATTCGTGACTTCGCTGCATTATCAAGCTCATGAAATGGGCTACATTTGAGATTGAATGCAGCAGAGCAATTACAAATAGGTATGATTGAAAGAAGTTTTATTTATTTTTGTTAAATTTAAATTTGATAGATAAATTAAACGTTAACTTCTTTCAATCATGCCTATAACTTCCATCAACATAACTAATATCAGTCGAGACGTAAAATTATCTGATGACAAAAAATCATGTCGGTTCCATTTGGTCAGTGTAACTACATCTATGTGGAGTGCAGTACCGCTGGACTGATGCCGTGCACTGCGTCGCAACAAATTACACTTTTAGCGAAGTGTGTCCACTACTGACGCCATTGTGAAGTAACGATGCGATGTTGAAACATTTACACGGGAATTTAGCAATGAGGAAATTCTCAGGTAGATATAGGTACATAGGAATTAAATGCCAGGAACAAGAAAATAATGCTAATGTTCCTAAACACACTCTGTGTCGTCTATTAGACACCAGTCAGTCACCAGTCAGTCTCATCTCGAACTTTTTGGTCGATTCTATATGATATACGGTTCTAAGTGCCTTTATGCCTGGAGGCTTTTATTCGGGTATTAAATTCTGTTTACGTTTTTAGTTTTTCCGTTTTTAGTTTTTATTTTCGCTTGAGTATTTTCAATGTTTTTGTTTGTATATTGGCGTGTGCTAGCTAACATTATTATTATTATTATTCATTTATTCTCTCCGAGTTACATGACTATTCATATTATACAAATATTCAACACATTATACACACAACAGACAACACATAACATTACACCGACGACTGTAGGTGACGTGCAAGTCACTGCAGTGTCTCATGTATGGACAGTCGAGCCTGTCCGCTATCATCATCAGCACGCTGTTGGGGCTGCCGCGCACCCTGCGCACCAGAGACGTGCTCCGTTTACGCATCGTTGCATAGAAGCAGTCGACGCTAGCTTCGGCAAACATGCCCGAGGCACTACAGTGTCGCGGCAGCCCCATCAGCGCTCTGAAAGCGTTGTTAGAAAGGGCGACTACCAGTCGTAGTCTGGGATAATCTGGGATAATCTGATGAATGATAAACCACGACCATCACGTACCATTTTAAAGAACAATTAGGTTCATTTCAACTTTGACTCGGGGATGGACATGCATCTGCGATGCATCTGGTGTCGCAGATACGCCTATGTCATATCGGCAGCAACGCATTTTTCAGAGCTAAAACACGTTATTTATTCGTGTCGTCAAATGTCAGTATTTTTTTAGTCTTGCAAGGCTATAGACTCAATTTGATCAGGGTTGGAAGGGATAGAGTAGGTAAACCTGTATATTCAAATGAAGTACTTTGCATACCCAACAATCATCGAACTTGGCACCTTCAGAGGGGCCGCCAGCTTGTCATTGTCAAGTCATTTGAAATGCCTTCGTAATAAAACACATCAATTTGACTTAGAACTTGTAATTGCAACGTTGACTAACTAGTTAATTAACTTCAAGATGACAAAGAGATGAAAAAGATTCTAATGAAACCACAAAGGCCGAGATAATATTGTAACAGCATAATTAATTGAAAAACCTGGCTGCATGCTTCAACTCAATAAGTCTGAGTACTTCTCAGACATTCTTCATTTATAACACATGCACACACACTCTCACACAAACACACACACACACAAACACATTTCTACATTTATATCTGTGTTTTATGCTGTACATAATACAGAGTGTTCTATCTATCTACTTTCATAACTTGATAACAGAATTCAAAACAATAATGACAAACATAAGAGGCATCGAAATAACGTCCTATTTTTGTATTGTAAACGAATTCACAGGTATAGCAATACCCATCATGACAGCGAGTCCACTTGACATTTTTATTAAATTGGCAGCACCGATAAAAGTGATCGCGAACCGTATTCCCTGATCAATATTGAAGTTAATTGGAACGGATGGAACTTGAATTTGTAATTGAAAGATTACAGGTTCGCTTCCCCGTTTCGAGGATCCCGGTATTGGCAAGATTGGTCCGTAGATGTTGGGTGAAAAAAAAATTAATGATGTTTTGATGAGATTCTGGAATGGCTTAAGCCGATTCGAATTAATGAATGGTTTTCTGTTTGCGAATTCGATGTTTAATTAAGTAGGTATCAGTAAATCTTTTTTTCTGAGAATTGTTGAGCATTCTGTTTTTGTAACTACGTGGGTTTTTAATTAATTATGACGTTCCTTTTATTAAATGATTCTATTAATAGAAAATCATGAACTTATTCTCTGTAATTATAAATGAATCCGTTTATTTTTTGAGCCAGCTGTATCTACTCAAGTATTTGTATGCTTAGATAGATGTCGCAATAAATATACACATTACATGATAAACAGAATAAGGCCGGACACATCGGAATTGCGTTTCATATATCGAGTTGGAATTTCGAAGTTAGCAAATCAATACTAAATCAAGGATCTATCACACACGAGTAGTTCTCCGTCCGAAATTTTCTCCGATTCGATATTTTGAAACCGAAATTCCATCTGTGTGTGGCCGGCCTCAAACATCGTAAAATTCGGTAACAAAAACAGTTGAAAACTAGGCACCCCGAACCCTATACAACACAGAGTATCAAAACCAGAAGTGTCTTTCCGGAAAACAGATACGCCCACGGCTCAAAGCAACAACTGCCTTTGATGTTAAAAAAGCCACTTGAATGGTGTCTCGTGGCGCACAATGTGATATCGCTACCGACACACGGCTTTGCCTATCATCGCCATAGGAAAGTAGGTAAAGTGTTCCATTTTCTACTCACGGGAGTTTTTTTGTTCCTATATTTTCTGTATTGTTCTGGTTTTAATGGCTGGATTCTGGCACAAATGGAGCCTTGTGTCTAACTTTTTTTTTGTGGTGACGTTAGAAATGGGTGAAGTCTTTGTGTTGCTGTCAGTGCTTAGTGCTTAATTTCTTCGTGAAAAATAATTAATGTTTTAGTGTTTTATTTATTAGAAAAAAAACCGGACAAGTGCGAGATGAACTCGCGTATTGAGGGTTCCTTATGAGAAATACGTTATACCAAATTTTTGATCCTTTTATCAAACTTAACATTGTTGTTAAAAGACATGTTCTCCCATACATTCCAACTGCAAATGTAAATTTGTACGCACAATATTGAGAGACTTCAATCAATCAAAAAAAATCTTATTTAAAGAGTAATTTATAAGTAAAGAACCATTCGCTGTATTTTGTTTCAAAATTTTTGGCTAAGTAGTTAGTCTATTTTCTTAAATATCTGTCAAAATATTTATTATAAAAAGAAAAAAATTGTTTTTTTCTTATTTCAAGCCTTTTCAGTTGATATGTCAGACGGTAGGTACAGTTTGCAAAACATTTATTTTTATTTTCCTATTTGTTCCCGAAAAGTGACCTCCATATTCAAAATTCATTTAGGTATTTACGTGCCACGTCCATGTTTGGGACACAGAAATACATAATTCACTTGCATGTTAGAAATCCACAAGGTTTATTTGTCTATGTGACAGTTTGATAGTTTCAACCTTAGTGAAGTTTCAATTTAGTGAGAATATAGACTTAATAATAAAGAAAATGGATTAGATTTTTTATATGTTTGTTTGTTACGCTTCCACGCTAAAACGGCTGAACGGATTTAGATGAAATTTAGCACATGGGTAGACCATGACCTGAGTTAGGACATAGGATACCTCTTAACCCGATATACTATGGAATCGAGACTAATGCGGGTGAAATCGCGGGGCGCAGCTAGTTTCCAATAAATTGACAATTTCAAAAGCTTTACCTAAAAATTAAAATAGATTTATTTAAAGAATGAAAATACATTTATTTAGCACAGACTAAAACACAGTTCCAACGAAAATGTAGACGTTATTATTACGCAGTGATCATCTTAGTGCTTATCTCCTTCTGAGAAAAGTAATGTATAAAGATGAAGACCTATTTTCTTTCCAACAAAACAGTATCATTGAAAAAACGTAAGACTGTCAAACATTAAAAATAAGTTACAACTTGGTATACTGGATGAGACGTTAATCCATCTTGAAAAATTGCAAGTGTACTGTTTGTTTAAACTTTTCCATCAGAAGTTAGCAAGCTAAGTTCTTCGTAATTTGATTTTAAAATGAGAAGAAAATATCTTTTTAAAAGTAAACTAGAAGCCATCGTGATGGACAAAAAACAGATTGTTTCAGTCGTCTGAATATTGATATATTTTTTGCTTGCGCTCTTGTTGAATATAAATTTTTATCATTATACAGGGTGGCAGGGACATCGACACGAAAACTGATACCATGGACTCAATACACGATTTTCGTAGAAATTTTTGGTGGGTTATTTAAAAAAAAATCTGCTGTTTCATAGAAAAGTGGAGTATCGTTCTTGTATTTATTTATATTATATTATATATATAGGTTAATAGTTATATATACATCCTTATATTTAAATAAATATTTATTCCACAATTTTCGATATTGCACCTACCACTTTTTTTCTCCTACACGTTTATCTCTGCATCACCCAAAGGTTGACTGGTAGAAAATGCCCATGGCATTAAGTCCGCCTCTATACATTTGTGTGCTTAAAGCATTAAATAAATAAATAAATACCTACGCGGTTAAACTGTATGGAACAGCATTTTCATCATGTACTGAATCCATGGTAACAGTTTTCGCGTCAATTTCCTTGCCAACCTGTATAGGTATCAGTAATATCCCGAGTGACGGGAAGCAGCAACAGCAACATCTGAAGGTGTTTGCAGAGAGGCTGGATGGGCCTACAATGGGGAAGTTTATCAAGCTACATGTTGGTAACAAAGCTTGTTAAACGTTCCTGTGATTGTGATTTTCTTTTTCAAACTAATATAGTTTTTAAGTAAGATTTACATCCTATGGGCCTCGATGCCTGACAATTTTTTTGTTTTCTTTTTTACAATTGTCAAAAAATACTAACCAAAACTAATTTACAGTGAGGTAGCAAGGGCACACAACCTGAAACTCAATATCTGGCTTTGGAAGACGAAACAGTAATGATGGCACTATGCTATACTATTTATATTGTGCCAATAACAGCAGTGAAAGCCTAGTGATGTGACCGTCGGACTGCCAAGTTATGACTTGGTCTCGAGTTCGAATTGGAGTTTCATGCCCATTCTTCTCTATACGAAAACTAACTTTTAGAAGGGGAGAATAGATTATTTTTTTAATTAATTTTGACGTTCAAAAGTGCCTTACACGGGCCTATTTGAAATAAATGATTTGACTTTGACTTTGAATCCAAGGTTCGCTTCTCTGACTTTTCGGATTCACGTGCCTATTGTATCACTTGCTTCAAAAACGGTGAAGGGAAACATTGTGAGGAAACTGGCACTGAGCGATATTTCTCGACGGCATGTGAAGCCAAATCAGAGGCCCATGGGCGGCATAAGAACTCACACCAACGCACCTCTGACTTTTCCGATTCATCACTGTATCTTAATTATCACTTGCTTCAAAAACGGTGAAGAAAACATTGTGAGGAAACCATGCCTGATATATTATCTCGACGGCATGTCTTTACATGACGTAGCCTCTGACTTGGCTTCCCGAGTCAGAGGCCCATGGGTGGCATAAAAACTCTGACACCACACTAACCACACGAAAAAGAAAGAAGAAGTGCCATATTACTGTTACTGTTTATCATAAAAACAATCTGATATTTTATACCAACCTGAAAAATCTGAAGCCATCGATTAAAATCTGACGGATTTTGGAAAACCCAAGAGTCCTAAATAAATATAGTCCATCATTGTTCATTTCACAGCTAAAAGATAAATACTTATTTTAAAAACATAATTACGTACCTATTGTATAAATAATGCGTCAACGTCATCATTATTCATTCTGCCACTTTGCAGATCAGTGGTAAAGCAGTACAAATCCTTCTCGAATTTATAATACAAATCAAGCTCAAGTGATTCATGTAACAAAGAAAGTTCATTATGACGATGTAATAAGGTTCATTTTTCAAAAAATAAACGGCACGTAATAATGTGGTTTAAGCCCCAGTGATGTATTGATGAAACAAGAATTTGTTTCAGATATACTTTTTTTCGAATGTGAAGGTAATCCAAATTGAATTTGGTGGCGCAATTCAATTTACATTCGGCGGGAGTGTTTTATATTTTGTTTCTAATTTGCAACGTTGCAAGTCTTTATTTTTTAAGGTTGATCTGTGCCTCAACGATTTCGTGACTTATTTATGTTTCATTTAAGGTCGAAAGTAAGTGAACCGTAGATTTTCGATCGTATGACCACCAAATTAAAGTGTTAATTAAAAACACTTTTACGTGGTGATGTCACATTGACTTTTCTTTTTATGGAAACTAGTTTTTTTACTGTTTCTCGTAAATTATGTTTATAAACAACACTAGACCAGCAGTGCTATTCTGTAACCATTTCACCGTGAAAACTCAGGTGAAGTGAGCGTGGAGTGAGCTGTCATTCCACAGGGATTGACACTATTGACAGCTCACTTCACCGAAGTTTTCACGGTGAGATGTTTACATAATAGCATGGCTGTAACATTTATACACATTTTATTTAAAAAAATATCCCCCCTTTGATACATACATGTTCATGTAGATCTGAACACATTGTACGCCAAGGACGCTTTTCATCTCTGAAAATCATAAGATTTAAACCTCTTTTATATATTATGTTATGTGCTTAAGACCAGGCACTCTAAAGACAATTTCCACGCAAGCTCCGCCCCCGTGCACCCCGCCACTCCGATATGGTTTAAACGCTAGCACATCAGTAATAAAGTTGAAAATCGCGTGCGCTCTTTGATCGTGTTCGAGCACGAAACTTGGCAAAATTAAATGGCATAAGTCTCAATTCTTATTTCGTTTAAAACTATAGTAATAATTGATCTAGATAAAAAATATCTTGTGGCTGTATAATAAACTATATTTTCTTACGGTGAATACTTATTTTAGACATAAACGCCGAGTAATCTTGATTTTATTTAAATAATCTTTAAAAAAAAACATGATTTTCGAATAAAAAATTAATCGAGCGAAAATGTTACAATTGCGTAACTGTCTTGTACATGGAAAGAAAAAGATCCAATAAATCATATTATTATACTAAAATTCCATTTTGATTGTATGTGTGACTGTTTCAGAATATTAATACAAATTAACATACAATTTAGGAAGCCTCCTCTTAAAAACATGTGCCCAGTTATCGCTTTTGCGAATTAGGTATTTCATGAGAATCCGCTTTCTGTAAATAAACATTCGTTCTCATATTGCTAAATATTTTTGCACATAAACAGCTAAAGCGAGAAAGCTAAGATTATGTAGCAAAACATGATATCTTGAATGAAATTTATACCACAGTAATATGTTTCCACAACTTTAGACTTTTTATGGCTCAAACAATAATTCTCTATGTAATAACATTCTCTAGCCAAGGATAAGACAAATTGCTACTATAGTTATGAGCTCCTGGTATCTTATTTTGAATGGGAGCCAATTTTCTTGTAGTTTGCTAATAACATTTATTTCAATCTAATGTGTTTTGTAAATATAGTGTTTGAAATTATGATTCGAATAAGTAGTTTGGTATTTTGGCAATGTGGATCGATTAACTCGTAAATATGATCTATGACGCAATAATAATAGTCATTTGAGTTTATAGAAACACAAAAAATATTTTAACAAGACCGTAATCTTGTCAGTCATGAATAGCGTGCATTCTGAAAATGGGCAACGTCGCAAATACACTCGAGAGCAATGAATCCGGGTCACTTAAAGAATCCTAAAAATCTCGGAAACTAAAAATGCTAGGTTAATGCAATAAATTGTATTTAATAGACAATGTAATACTCCTTAAATGAAGGTATTAAAACTTCTTAGTTATTGTAAAGTTATATCATAAAAAAATCAAATTTGAAAAAGGGCCACTTTCGAAGATGGAACTACGAAATTACAGCATTTGGTTTTGCTTTTGTTTGTAATCTGTCATTTATGTGGGTACATAAACCATGTTGATAGTGCTCTATATTCATTATTTAAGCTGAAATTATGTCGCTTACGCCTGAAGAATGCACCAGAATACTTACAATGCTGGAAACCGGCCGGAGTCAGCGCGATACAGCCAGGACTGTCGGTGTGTCGCTGTCAACAGTACAAAGAGTTCTCCGACGTTACGAAGAAACTGGTTCTAACCTACGCAGACCAGGAACGGGCAGAACCAGGTGTACCACAGCACGAGAAGACCGATACTTGGTGAACACCATGCTTCGAAATCGCTTTCTCACAGGAACTGAACTCACAAATCAGTTTCGACGCCTCGGAGGAAGTAACCCAAGTGCATGGACAGTAAGACGTCGCCTTGCTGAATCTAACTTAAAACCCCTTAGACCTGCAAACGGCCCTAAACTGGAGCGTGGGCATCGTATTTCAAGACTAAGATATGCCCAGAGCCACGTAAATTGGAGTATTGAAGATTGGTCAAAAGTTATGTTCTCCGACGAATCAAAATTTATGCTCTACAAGCACGATGGAAGACACAGAGTGTATCGAAGACCAGGGGAAAGATTCAAGCAAGCATGCATCGAAGAAAAAGTAGCCTACGGTGGTGGGTCTGTACTTGTGTGGGCCGGAATTTCTTCTGAAAGTCGCACAGAGCTGGTGATCATAGAAAACGGCTCTTTAACTAGCGTAAGATATGTGGAAGAAATCCTCAATGATCACGTTGGTCCATTTATGGTCAATTTAGGTGAGGATGCTATATTTATGCATGACAATGCCCGACCTCATACAGGTAGGATTGTGAATGACTACCTTCAAGAGATGAACATTACTCGTATGGAGTGGCCAGCGCGCAGCCTGGATATCAACCCGATCGAGCATGCTTGGGACGAGCTAGGCAGATGCGTAAAACAACGAAACCCTCCCCCAATCACGCTTCGTGAGCTCAAAATTGCTCTCACAGAGGAATGGGAGAATATTCCCCAAAATCGTATAAGGAACTTGGTGTACAGCATGCCAAACCGCGTAAACGCAGTAATGGAAGCACGAGGAGGCAATACGAAGTATTAAAATTCAAGAAAATCGTAATAAAGTTCAAAAATTTCATGTTTCCTATTTTTGTTTTAAGGAGAGATCAGCAGTTTTTTTCTTTATGTAATTTTGTGTTAATAAAATGTATGGTGACTCATATTTTTTTTACTTTCATTTAAGGAGTATTACATTGTCTATTAAATACAATTTATTGCATTAACCTATCATTTTTAGTTTCCGAGATTTTTAACATTCTTTAAGTGACCCGGATTCATTGCTCTCGAGTGTAGATGTCAATTATTTCGCTGTTTTGATTAATTAATTTATAATATTATTGCACGGAAATAATATACATGTGCCTAACTAATGAACTAAAATACTGATTGTAAAATGCAAGAATTAATATCGTCACACCGAATATTTAGTTTTAGATCTAAAAAAGTATTTGGAAAATTTCCAAATGCCTTTTTTACACCTAAAACGGTTACAGCATGAAATTCAGTTTTAAAATTGCAATACATTATTAATATTCTAGTTCACTTGTAAGCGTTATTTCATAGTTCCATACAGTAATATGGCCAAATTAATCCAAACAGGTAAATATTTGACGGCTATTTGCGACGTTGCCAACTTTTAGAATGAACGCTCTTAATATTAGTTGTCTCAGAACCTACCGAGTACCTACAGGGCGTCATCTAGTGTAATAACCTTAAGTTCTAACACTTACATGTACCTACTAATCTTTTCTTACGTAAAATCTAGATGGCAACACTAACCACTAACCACAAATTTTTAGCCTTTTGCTGTTTTAGTTCCATTTTAGTTTGAGGTTTGGTCAGCGACCAAAGTCGTATTAAAGCTCTTGCAGACCAGAGCGATGCAACGGCGCGACGCGACTCGAACAATACAATTTCTAAGAAAACTTCACGGTATAACAATTACCGGTGTCGCGTCGCACTGGTCTGCACGAAGCTTTACACAGCTACTTTTAATAGTCCTCCAGACCGAATTTCGGCCATGGCGACCAATCAGGCGCGGGAAATATTAAAGTGCAGAAATGTGTGCGCAGACACAAGTCTCATCTCTCTTTTCCTTAGCTGTCATAGTCCGATGGGACGGAAATCCGATACCGCAATACGTACGGAGTATCAGGCGCAACATCAACGGCTTAACTTGCTTTCCGAGGCACGGGGGTATCATACAAATTCAAAAGTCATTTATTCAAACTAGGCTGGGAATCAGCACTTTTCGAACATCAAAATTACATAAGACAGTCCCCCAAAACGCCCACCCTTCATACCGCCAACTTCCAAACTCTGGACTGTTACTAAGAACTTCTTTTACACGTCATCTAAACTGACACAAAATTATTGGAAACATTGTACATATTTTAGCATTATAAATAACAATACCTAAACTTATTTTTCTTTCTTTCATTCTAAGAATTAATTAACCGACTTTAAAAAAGGAGGAGGTTCTATGTTCGTAGCGTATGTATTTTTTTAATGTATTTCCGTCGATTTCTCCGCCAATTGTGGACCGATTTTGTAAATTATTTTTTTGTTTGCTCTCAATTTGGTCCTATATAAATTTTATTAACTTTGCTTGGATAGTTTTTGAGTTAGCTTCAATAATACGTAGTTTTCCGACTTAGTATTATGTGGATGATATGATGATAACTTCCTGTCAATGTTATTTACATAGCAGGTATTCGAATTGGTGTGGGGAAGGAACCACAACTAAAAAGTCCAATCTGCCTAGCCTTTTCCCAACTTTATTGGGGTCGGCTTCCAGTCTAACCGGATTCAGCTGAATACCAGTATTTTACATGGAGCGACTGCCTATCTGACCTCCACAACCCAGTAACTGGGTAATACGATACCCCTTGGTGAGACTGGTTGTCAGACTTTTGGGCTTCTGACGACACGTAACGACTGTCAAAGATCCACGAATGAGTGTCGAGACCAATGGCTTAACGTGCTTACCGAGGCACGGAGGAGTCTCGGTATGTAAAGATGGTCAACCATCCACAGACCAACCCCGGCAAGCGTAGCTTAACCTGACGGATTGACCCGTGCAGCAATTATTACTTAGCTACGCGGTCCAAAACAGGTACCAAAACTAAAAAGTGAAAAATAAAAACTTTTTACAAAAAGAAACGACCGTCTCCAAAAAAAAACACTACAAACCGAAAAATAACTTTAATTTCGGAAGTCGGTATCGGTTTGAATTTTCGTTTTTGCTACCGACTTCCGAAATTAAAAAGTAATTTTTCAATTTGTAGTGTTTTTTTTTTTGAAGTCTGTTTTTATTTTTGTAAAATTTTTATATTTTTCAGGTTTCAAGTTATTATACTCTTTAATTTTACATCTGTTCCATATTTAAATTAAATATTTAGCTTTATAATTAAGATAAAAAAACTAAAGTATTATGTGACTTTTGTCGCAACAATATGAAATAATCATGAATGTAAATAACACATGCAGTTACACACCATAAACGTTAGATAGGATATTTGTAAGTCCAAGTACTTATAGAATAGAGAGTACTTTTTGAGTTTATCTTGGATATTACTGACATCGGTGAAGGAAAACATCGTGAGGAAACCTGGACTTATAGTTAATTAATATAATATGATAGATATTTTTATCAATTTATATAAATTTCTACCATTTTATTTTTATGCAATGTTTATTAGTTTTACTAATGTCGAAGAATATCAATTTTACCTTTACCAATTCTATAATGTTTCAACTTTGTTAATATTTATATATTATTATTTTATAATATTTTTACTTTTTACCGATGTTACCAAATTTTCTATATTAGCGCTTATTACTAAGTAAGTTAGCATAATTGTCTGTTTTATTGTTTTATGCATGTGGTGTTTACCTATAAGTAACTGATGCACTGTTATTTTCCCTTTTAAATGTACTATGTGTTTGTATCAGTAGTGTAATCAACAGTTGGTGAAACTAATAAAAAAAATAAAAAATAAAAATTATAAGTCTGAAATCGCCAACCCGTCTTGAGCAAGCGTGGTGATCAATGCTCGTGTCTTCTCTGTATGATTTGAGAAGCCGCCTTGCCCTGCAGTGAGACAATAACAGGCCGGTATTGAGTACCTACCTATACGTTTAATTACGTCACGCATTAACAGTCAGAAGCACAAAGCAAGGATTACACGTAACTCACACGGTATCGAGACAATAGAACATAAGACGTACTTAATTTTAATCATTTAATTAAGATGATGTTAAACCCTACGTGGTTTCGGAGCGGAAATGAATTATAGTCGCTTTTCTTACCAATTGAGTGTGAAAATAGGTCGCGCGTTTATGAAATATGTTATTACAGTGCTCTTATGGTTTAGACGTGGAATTTGTTTGGAAAAGAATGGGGGTTTCACATAATATAGAGCGTCGTTTATTCCAGTTGATAGTTTCTTTGGTATAAAATGCTTTGTGTTCTTTTTCGACATTTTATTTACGGGATTTTTGAGTTAATTAAATATTAAGTGCTACTTATTAGGGCTTAAACATTGAACAATAGGAGGTTCTGTGTGGCTTTGATTGAAATAAAGACAAATATATTTTTCTCAAACATGCTTGGAATTACAAACATTATTTTGACAATCAGCTTCAAGATAAATCTTAATTGCTCTACTGGTCAAAAACAAGCGAGTAGGCGGTCGGCAATGTTACTATGAAAATCTATCGTGATATTTAAAAATGGAACTAACTTTTTACTTCGACCCATGGCAACCAAGGAGGTAACTTATACATTTTTTTATTTTATTTAAATTTCGAACTGGCTTAGCAAATAGAGCTGTTTAGAGTAAAGAAGAAACAAATGAACATATTGGCGCGTGCAAAATGATTTTTGCTGTCATTGATTCTGGAATTTATAATTTATTTACTTAGTTTGAATTTCCGCGCATTGTTTGAGAAAAGTACCAATCAAGCCTTGGCGGCAACTAGGCTTTGATGAAGTCACGTATGTGTTTATTTTCGCGATCGTCCATCAATGGCCTAATTGCTGGCCGCGACAGTAACGTACTACTCGTTTAGTCGTAGGATGTGATACAAGGTTTTTGTATAGTATAACTATTTACTTATATTATGTTACTTATGTGCAATTTATAATCAAGTTGTTATTTGGAAGAACCCTATGCTCAACAGTTGGCTATAATACTTTCCTGTCAAATGGTGTTCATCGGTAATCAGCTGCATCTGGTTAGACTAGAAGCCGACCCCAACAAAGTTGGGAAAAGACTCAGCAGATTGATCGACTGCTCATCCTAACTACCTAACTAATATTATAAATGCGAAAGTGAGTTTGTTTGTTACGCTTTCACGCTAAAACGACTGAACTGATTTGGATGAAATTTGGCACGTAGGTAGACTATCACTTGGAGATGGACATAGGCTACTATTTTTCGTCCTGGATCATAGACGAAGTCGCGGACAATAAAATCACCTTCAGCAATCAAAATAGCTCGTGAGAGTAAAAAAATATAACAATACGAATACTGCACACATTTAAGGTAAACAATGTAACAATTGTTTTATTTAGGTTAAAACCCACTTAACACTAATTGCCAAAGTTACCGCCACAGCGGAACGCCGCCGCTTTTAAAACTTATTAAGTAACAGACGGCTATGTTCTAGTTTTGAGTGGACGGTATGTTGGCGGAAAAAGTTCTGGGAAGTATCATTATACCGCTTAGAAACGTATTTTTTTTAAATGTTATGTAAAGACGCTTTGTTTTTGTTTTTATCTTTTACTAGCTTCTGCCCGCGACTTGGTCCGCGTGAAATTGCGGCCGCCGACCCATCGCGTCGCATCGCATCGCCCATCGCGCTATATTAATTCGTTTTCACTTAGCGTTTTTTCTGACTTTTTTTTTCTTTTTGCTAAGGGTCGTAGCGTGATTTGTTACATAGCCAAAGCAAAAGAATTTTTCAAATCTGACTACTATCATGGCCTAGTGGCTTCACTTCTACGATAAGGAATTATTTTTTGGGGTAACTCCCCGGATAATGGATTACTATTCAAGGCAGAAAAAAGGTGCATTAGAGCCATGTGTGGTCTGAAAACAGATGACAGCTGTGCACCGTACTTTAAATCATTAAAAATACTTACGCTACAGGCGATGTACATATTAGAAATTAGTATCTTTGTCAAAACAAATCCCAACCTTTTTGAAAAAAATAACAATGATACGAAATGTTCCAATTCGTAGTCAGTATAAAAATTCTTTGAGTAATTATAAATGTTAAACTGCATTAGTAAAAAAAAGTGTCCTGGGTATGGCCACGCATTTATAATAAAATTCCAGACGCCAAAAAATAATTAAAATTTACACAATTTAAGAACAAAATGAAATTGTTCTTAATTGATAAATGTTATTATACTATTGACAAATACTTAAATGACGAATTAATTTAGAAATACCATTATTAATATTGACATTAAATAATATTGATATTTTAATTGCCTACTTTGACATAGTTAATTTTTTTGACATTTTAATAATTCTTCATTTAGGTCTGACATAATTGGAGGATTAAATAATAAGCAAATTTTCAGTTTATTTTCTAATGAATGCCATTGTATGCATGATTTTCAAATATTTTTAGCAAATAATTTGTAATCCACAGCTAGATTGCACACAATATCTGTACGCCTATTGGCATAACATAGCGCTCTGTTCACCAAACAAGATCTGTATTTCTTTACCTATGTTGACAAATAAATAAATTGCGAATCTTTATAGGTAATGCTGCACGTTTTTTTTTTTTTTTTTTTTTCGGATGGGAAATTATCAAATAACTTCTCCCGCTCTGGGTGGAGCGGGAGGGCGTGTCAGACTTTTACTGACTAAAACCCACCCGTGTTCCTTCCGTTGCCTGTGTGCCGAGGTCGCGATATCCCTTTCAGACAAACCCGCAACCCCGGCAGGCATTGGCCCTTCCGGACCCCGTCAGTTGGTGCTGACATCTCTTTGAGGCGCGCGTGGAACACAACGCGCCGTCGACCCGGGCCTGGTCCCTATCGGACGGCGAGCTACCCATTGCTCACCGTCCGCAAGCCCGCGCCTACGGTGGCCGGAAGTCGGCTCGCGACTCCCGACGCCCGGGGCGTCTCCTGCGGCGACTAGGGGCGCGAGGGGGCGCATTTTGCCTCTCCCTCGCGCGCTCCGCCTCCTCCTTCGCGAGCATTACTGCTTCGCAGAAGGAGGTGACGGCCTCCCATGCACTCTCGCTCCGGACCATGGCCTGAACCAGGGCCGGACGCGAGAGATCGCCGCCGCCGATCGCCTCCGTGAGGACACGGCGGTGCTCCGCCCAAGCTGGGCAGACCTCCACCGTATGCTCCACCGTGTCTTCCGGGCGATCCACACAGTGGTGACACCCGGGCGTTTCCTCCCGCTTTATCCTGAACAGGAACCTCCCGAAACAACCATGTCCGGTGAGGACCTGTGTCAGGCGGAAGGTGAGGACGCCGTGGCGCCTCTCTAGCCACTCCTCAAAGAGGGGACTTATCGCCACAATTGTGGCGTGCCCAATGCTGCACGCTTAGCATGACCACAATAGAAACGGGTTTTGTCGACGGAAGAATAGACTAAATGACATATAAAAAATCACAATCAGCCATTTTGTCTAATCTTTCGTGACAAAACCCGTAGAAAACTAGTTTCTATGGTTATCATGCTACGCGTGCTGATAAAAACTACAAAATAACGTTTCAAAAATATTGAAGCAATTTATTTGTAACTACACTTACTCCTTTCAAAAAGGAAACGAACTTCCAAGTTTCTTGGTAAATGATTTCAGTTCTAATAAATAGTGCCACACGTTATAGAAAGTTTGCAATAAGTGTTGAGTTTGAAGCTAAAACTGCGCAATAAGTAATGACAAATTGTCGTCTCTTAGCTCGATAACGTAAACGTATACGTTAGAGGTAAACTTGTTATGGGATAATCCACACAGTATTTTCTGAAACTATTTTAAACAAAGACTATATAAAATCTTTCAGAAGTGTTATTCTACCTTTTAGAAAAAGAGTAGGTATGTGTCGATTCGTGATCAGTTATTAGCGCTTAAACGTCTTTTACCGCTGCATAAATTATGAAAAGCAAGAGCTTGGAGCGAATTACTGTTCAAAATTAATTAGGTACTCTGTGTGCTAATGATACACACTGACAAACAGAAATAAGTCTATACTGTTAACCTAAAACAATCTTACTGCCACTTCTGTGACGGTGTGACCCCATCCTCCAAACACCGCCACTTCAACCGGTTCTGTGCTTCCCGCATCCAGCGGATTCCTGGTCATCCAACCGTGACCGTGTGACCGCACTTAATAATAATCAGTTATTCAATCTTATTGACTGTATGTCAACAAAATTGAAATGTTCCCAATTTGTCAACGATCCGATTCTGGTCATTATAAGTTAAAGGTTGTTTTTTTTTTAAAGTTACGTTTCTGAATAAATACCAGTTTTTGAAACGAAGTTCCGTATCGCAATTTAATACTTGGCGAATGAGAGCTACACCGAAAAAAGTGTAACATTTTGTCCGTCACGAAACTTTTTTTTATTCCTTGCTTTCAAAATATTTGCCTAGCCTTTTCGATGTTGGGGTCGGCTTCCAGTCTAACCGGATGCAGCTAAATACCAGTATTTTACATGGAGCGACTGCCTATCTGACCTCCACAACCCAGTAACTGGGTAATGCGATACCCCTTGGTAAGACTAGTTATCAGACTTTCAAGCTTCTGACGCCCATAACGACTGTCAAAGATCCACTAATGACAGCCGGGACCAAAGGCTTAACGTGCTTTCCGAGGCACGGAGGTGTCTTGGTATGTAAAGATGGTCACCCACGGACCAACCCCGGCAAGCGTAGCTTAACCTGATGGATCGATCCGTGCGACTGTTATTACTTAGCCAGGAGCTCCTCCTCCTTTTTCGTTGCTCTCAAACGTTGTTAATTTATTTAATTGTGCCTGTTATTTAATTCATAACACAGCAAAAGGAACTTAGTACCGGTTTTGTATGGCTGTTGTCCCGATGCAGCTTAATCTTGCACTTTGTATCAAAAGAGAAACAGCATAAATGTTAGCAGCAGAGACCTTATTTCCCCTCAAAATACTCTGAAATACCATGTTCTACCAATAACAGTCACCACGTCGGAGATACTAACTATTTAATAATTGTTCTACCCAGACATCATTCTGGGAACACAATCTAATTCAACTTAATTAAGGTTTTTATTCTCTTTGAAAAACATTGCTAGGATAAAAATTAATATGAGAAAACTTTTGTGTTACCACGTGGATGGGACTCCTGTTGTTACGCCATTTTGGATTCCACAGAATGTGGGACCAAATCCGTATATTTGACTGCTTGAATGAATGAATGCATGCATGTGTAGGACAACGCATTCAGCGAGCACATATCCGACCTGCACAACAGGCGGAACTGGCTGGAGTGAGAGTCTATGATGACTACCACAAAAGTGTCAAACTGACACGTCAATTCGATTGATAAAAAATATGAGAATGTAGTGTAAAATATAGTGTATATTCATATGTAGTCTGTGATATTCTTACGCAAATCGTTATTTACTGAACACGTACAATAAGTACCCATAAATGAATGAATGAGAGAATGAAATTGATATTCTGTAAATAGGATATCGGAATCAATTTTACACGTCATATTAAAAACCTCCTATCTGACTACTCTAAGAAGAAAGGCTAAAACAAACTCAGAGGACGCAGTCTCTTTTAAAGTCCAGACATAATTTTGGTCAAGCCATATGAGAGCCATGTAGATTAGTGTCAAAAATGGTCTTTTGAGGAAAGAACCACACAGATTTGAGTGGACCTGTCTAGTCAGTGCAAGCATTTGTCAGTAATCGTGGAGCTCAACTCGACGAACAATACTAAAGAAAGAACATTTGGGTAGACCGCATCAACTACCCAAACTGCCAGACCATAATTAAAACTAACTGAGAAAGAAAATATAAATGAAAGAGAAAGAAAAAAAAAATCCACATAGTCCTCACATTCACAATATAATACTTTACAAAGTAATCATGTCATTTTGTTTAAAATTTTCAACAATTTCAATGTATATATTATGTACTTATAAAACTGGTTTATTTTGATGATTTTACATAATAATTAAAATTTCAAGTTTTATAGTTTTATCACAAGGCTTAGCAGAGCGAGGATTGAAGTGAGTGATTTGAAGAACGTAAAAACGTGAGACGAGAGAAAGGCCTAGAGTTTACATCGACAATGAATTTACCATACTTCGTGACAGTGGGTTTTTTTTTTCAAATTTGTTGATTGGCGCTGGGTAAAAGTGACATTTGTGGTTCATTGCCATTTGGCTAAAGTTTATGAATATTATTTTTAGGATAGTGGAGAAAATTGCTGAAGAAATTGCAGAAGCAGCATGTAAATAAATAATGTTTGTAAATAATTCTGAAGACAACTCTCATTTATGTTTAAGTTGTGCTTGCTGAGATTCAATCAAAAAATAATTTATAAACATAATAAAAAGAAGCTCAAAAAATTCACAGCGAGATAGACATTAATCAAACCACGTTCATCATCTTTCAAACATTTTCCGTAAGCAAACCTACAAATTAAAAGAAACTTTACAAACTTATCAAAACACCGGTTAGCTCTTATAAAAATAAAACTGAACCCAAAAGAAAATAATCAAAGCATTTTAATTAGGGACTTTAAAAATCCAAAGACGGCTCGCTATTGTCCGTTGAAATCTGAGTCTGGATCTCGACATAACTGCCTACTCCAAGGTGTAAAAGCGAATCAGAACGTTTGAAGTCTTAGTCCCACAAGGGGAGGGCTGTTGACTCCCCCAGACGCACTCACGGAGGGCCACTCAACAACATCAAAGGTAGGATTTCATACGCGCAAAGATAGTCTGTGGTACACTTTTTATGTAACGCGTAATGATGGCGTTTTACACTTTTTGAACTTTGTATGGATAGAGGCTATTTTCTGCTTGAGTCATGTGTCTAGCGAAAACGAGTAACAAAAAATCCGTACACATGGCATAACCGACATAACCTAAGATGAGACCTACAAAATGCTCTGAACGCCATTGATAAATCGACGCTGAACTCAACGGTTAGGGTATCGGAAAGAGGTCCGATAATAGCTTATATCATAGTCTACTAGATACCAATCCCTGATAATATGGTCCTAAGATGGTATGGACACATTAAAAGACGCAATGAAGATCATGTGGTACTTTCACTTATGTAATCTGCCGGAACAAAAGAGAGGCAGAGACCGCCCGCAATTGACCTGGTGGTCAAACATAAAAAGAGATCTCAAGAAAGCTCAATTACCAGAACCCAAAATAGAATAACTTGGCGTAGAAAAGCGAGGAGACCGGACCAAAATTCAAAATTCAAATTCAAAAGTCATTTATTCAAACTAGGCTGAGAATCAGCACTTTTCGAACGTCAAAATTACATAAGACAGTCCCCCAAAACGCCCACCCTTCACCACTTCCTAGTGCGTTAGCTGGGAAGAAGAAGTGGCGCAACAAACTCCCCAGCAGCACAGCTATCTGTATTCAACATAATTAACCTAATTTAAACACGCCAATATACGAAACAAAATCATCGAGAACTATACTCGGGCAGAAATAAAAACCAAACGTAAACAAAACGACCCTAAACAGCAGGACAAGGGACGGAAGAAGAACGAGGATATAAGCTACTAGATATGATGACGATCTTCACAGAGCGGTTAGGATCCTATAGGATGAATAAAGTGTGAAAAATCTCCCCAATTGCACGCTACTAAGTTCGATCCTTACGATCGAAACATTTTCCGCTGTGGATCTAGAAAGGTAAAAGTAGCTATAGACATCATCCTTTGACCGATAACTCGATATTTGCTGCACAATTCAATCTTAATTAATATGATAAATGTGAAAGTGAGTTTGTTTGTTTATTTGTCACGCTTTGACGCTAAAACGGCTAAATGGATTTGAAATGAAAGGAGATAATTCACCGTCCATACATTTTTGGGCTAAATGTGAACCCAAAACCTATTTTAATCAATTTTTGGTATTGCTCCCCGCATTTATAATAAAGTACCTAATGCTATTAAAAATATGACTGTTTTCAAATTCAAAAGGGCACTAAACGAAACATTAATTGAAAAAAGTTATTACACAATTGACGACTTCCTTAATGATGAATCACTGACTAATTGACATGCTAATAATCCATTTTTTTATTATTATTATTGATTACTGAAACCTTGTTGACATTTTTGTATTAATTTGACATTTACTGTACTTAATTCGAACGATTTGACATTAATTTATATTATGTATTATTATAATTTCCTAATTGTTATTTAAAATTATAATGTCTTTAAATTTGTGTATATTAAATATGATTTGCATGCCCATGTGACGGTAGAACATGGAGGACTTTCATAATGAAACATCTATATAATAATTACCCATGTTTGCAAAGTAATAAATGATTTATAATTCAGTATACCTCAATGTGCCTAGCCTAGTATTTTTCAAACTCGTGAAACAGCGCAGGGAAGGCCCTACAGATTTAGTCCCATAGTGAAAAGTGAACAGAATAACATGTTCTAACGGAATATATTTTTTTAATTTTTTTTTCCGGCACTTTTATAATTTAGCCCAAAATGTATAATCTCCTTTGACACGTGGGTAGACACCTTAGTACTGACATAGGATACTTTTTATCCCGATATTTCCACGGGATCAAGACTTCTGCGGTTGAAACCGCGCAGCGCAGCTACGAGTAGTAAAGCATAATCAAAGCTTATTTCATAATATAGCGTTGTTTAAGTAGTCAATCAAAGTCACTACACATGTTTATTCGAACTCTGTTTGTGCGTGTGATTTGTGCTATACTGGCATTAACAACAGAGGGGATTCCAGTGAGGGGTCGTAAGTGGAATAGGAGGTGTATATTATCTGCTTATTGTCCCTTTCTAGATGCAAGGGGCAATTGAGTGAACTTGATTGTGGTGGAATGAGATGTTTACTGTGTAATCTTGACTTATAAGTTCAAAGGAATTTCCTTATGACAGCTCAATGGTTTTTCCTCTTTGTATGGTTCGAATAAAAAAAAATGTTGAGTTATGGAGATTGTGAAGTAGGTACAAAAGATTTCAATCTCCCTTGTTCTGAGATCTTCAAAATGACTGTCAATGAGTAGAACTTAGTATTCTCACAGTACCTAGCCTATACGTGGTTGTACAATTAAACAATTAAAAAAAAAACATTTATGAAACAGACGAGGACAGACGTAAGGGAAAAAACGCGAAGAAAAGATTTTGGAAGTAAAATCATCCCGGCTTTTGGAATAGTTAATCATAGCCCACAGTATCAGGCAGTTAACATATTTCCGCATGAGTTAAAAAGCATACTGTACACAGGCTCATTCAAGACAAGGCTCAAGGCATTCCTGTTGGAAAAATATCTCTATTCATTAGATAATTTATAGGCCTATTCTCATGTGTCATTATTTGTCTATGGGTTGTCTGTGTTAAAATTTTATGTTTTTGATTATTGTTTGCGTTTATTTTGCTTTTTATTTTTTATTTTGTTTGACATATTGTTTTATATTTTATGTTTGCATGGTATTTTAATTTTTTTTTAATCTTAATATTTCGTAATTTAAATTGATTTGCATGTTTTTTTAATAATAATATTTGAACATCGTTATTTTGTAATATTTGTGTATAATTATGTTTCATGTTGGATAATTTCGAACACAATGTAGACTGTTACTGAATAAATTGAATTGAAAAGAATTTAAATTGCACTTGGCCAGTTTTTATTTAATAGATTATGGTCAACGCATTTTAACCGTTAAAGGCCTGATAAACAACTAATTAACGTGCTAATTGACGTGCTTGAGGGTCACCCAGGGCTTTACCGGTTAAGTGAAGTCTAAGGTCCAATATATCTCAAAAATCAATTTGATTTAGGTTAAAATTTTTGTTTACTTTCTAAATAAAAGCCGAAAAATCTAGCACAAATATTTGGATATTTTCCTGATCCAGAAATGGAGCACAGAGATGAATAAATAAGTTTCACTTGGAGACAAATATTGTGAAAATCAAATATGGCCGACACGTAAAACTTGATTGGGTCTAAAAATGGACAACAAAAAGAAAGTGCTTGAATAGGAACTGATACGCCAATATTTTTGGTCAACAAAATAATCAATACCTAGTCAATAATAAATAATACAGTCTCCTGCTAAGAAATACTCAAGTACCTAAAGTAAAAGGTCAAAAAATACCTTTAAATATTTTAACTGCGAGGTAGGTTTACAATATAGGTTCTTCTGATATAGGGCAATAATAAGTAATCGGCGTCAAAAAAAAATGCATGTTCAAGTACTTTCCTCTCTGTCAAACAGCCTGTATTTTTCAAAAAGTTTTCATCCCCTCCGTCTTAAAAAACGTCTTGCACTTGCTGTGAGTTTTTGGAACTCAAGTCCCTTACTGAGTGGTACTTTACAACTTCAAAGAAAGAAGGACCTGTTGGCAGAGTAGTAAAAATGTAGGTATAGTTATATCCCTTCAGCAGAAGGACCAATTGGGAATAGAAAATTACGAAATAATGGGTTTTTGAGGGTGTTGCTTGATGTAAATTTAAAATATGCATAAAAAGAGGCACCCGTAAAAGTTCCTATTTTATTCCTCGTCTCACATGTGGTAAGCTGACCCTGACTTACTTATCAGTCGTAATACTTGAAAATAACCTTAAAATTTTGTACAATTGCACCTTATGTATCTAAACTAATAATATAAAGGGAAAATATTTGATTTTTGTGTATGTTTGCATGTTTGTTTGTTACGCTTTCACGCTACAACGGCTGAATAGATTTGAATGAATTTTGGCAAATGAGTAGACCATGACCTGGGATAGTACATAAGATACTTTTTATCCCGATATTCTCATGAAATCAAGACTTATGCGGGTGAAACCGCTGGGCGCAGCCAGTCACTCATAAAACAAAATTATTCATTCTCAGTAGTTAGTTAAAAAAACTTCAAGTGTAGAAACGAATTCGGTACGTACTATCCATTATGACGAGAACTACTCTATTAACTTGAAACGGCACCTACAAATACGAGCCCGCAAATTCAACATCATATTTTACAAACAAAAACGTCTGAATATTCGCACCTATGACAACCCTACGATTCCATCACCCTTCCAAGTGTGGAATTCCGTGGCAATCCCCAATTATCATTCCAAACATCGGGGGATTAATTAAATTTCGCGTTACTATGAATTAATTGCTATGCAGGGGAGTCTAATATACCCCAGTGGCACAGAATAGATAGACAGAGAAGGTCGCCTCCATATAATGAACGAAAACGCACGCAAACAGAGAAATGCTACACGTACAGCTTTTTTTTTTTTTTTGCGTGGGAAATTATCAAATAACTTCTCCCGCTCTGGGCGGAGCGGGAGGGTGTGTCAGACTTTTACTGACTAAAACCCACCCGTGTTCCTTCCGTTGCCTGTGTGCCGGGGTCACGATATCCCTTTCGGATAAACTTGCAACCCTGGCAGGCATTGGCCCTTATGGACCCCGTCAGTTGGTGCTGATATCTTTATAAGGCGCGCATGGAACACAACGCGCCGTCGATCCGGGCCTGGTCCCTATCGGACGGCGAGCTACCCATTGCTCACCGTCCGCAAGCCCGCACCTACGGTGGCCGGAAGTCGACTCGCGACTCCCGACGCCCGGGGCGTCTCCTGCGGCGACTAGGGGCGCGAGGACGCGAATCTTGCCTCTCCCTCACGCGCTCTGCCTCCTCCTTCGCGAGCATTACTGCTTCGCAGAAGGAAGTGACGGCCTCCCATGCACTCTCGCTCCAGACCATGGCCTGAACCAGGGCCGGACGCGAGAGATCGCCGCCGCCGATCGCCTCCGTGAGGACACGGCGATGCTCCGCCCAAGCCGGGCAGACCTCCACCGTATCCTCCGGGCGATCCAGACAGTGGTGACACCCGCGCGTTTCCTCCCGCCTTTTGCGGAACAAGAACCTCCCGAAACAGCCGTGTCCGGTGAGGAACTGCGTCAGGCGGAAGGTGAGGACGCCGTGGTGCCTCTCTAGCCACTCCTCAAAGAGGGGACTTATCGCCACAATTGGGGCGTGCTCAATCACGTACAGCTAGTCTAAGCGTCTCACGGCTGGCATTTGTTTGAGAGCTAACGGGTGTAAAAGGACGTTTAATGAAGCCTGGAGTCACTTGTACGCCCCTCATACGTTCGTACGCCTACGTCATATTTTTTTGTACTGGACCATACCTGGGAACCTTCTCGTTACGGAGATATTGAAGGTCAAAATTCTAACTTTTTTCACGAAAGCTAGTTTAAAATTTTATAACTTAATTTTAAATACCCCCCACAACTCCTGTATTGTTGTATGCACCCATAACCTCTATGTTTTGCTTGCGTTACATTGCACGCTGCCGAAAACAGCGATTTTTCACACCAAGAATATAGTCGTTCACCAGTAATTATTTTTGCTCAATATTACTAAGTTTGATGTACAGAATGCGTAGATTATACCTTGTATGTATGTACGCGTTTATATGTGAGTGCGTTTTAGGTCGTTGTATGGAGCTGACCTTCTGTATATATCTACTCTGTGCCCTCTGGCTTCACAGGCGCCAAATTGGTTTTTACACGCTGACATACATTTTAGAATCTGATACGCTTGTTCTGTCGTTAACGAGTGAGTTACTTTAATTAAAAATTGTTTCAATTATGCTGTGTTGTAACGGTGATAGGATTCAGCTTTGTGAGTTTGATAACTTTGACTAATTAGGTGTCATTGTTGTCTGTTTAATTATTTTTTCATTAATTTGCTACAGATTTTCTTGTGTAAAGTGATTTTTGTCTTTATTCTATCAGTATTTGGTAAAGATTTCGTTTTCTCTGAAGTTGCAATCAGTGTTCAGTTAGTATAATCAATTAGGAATAAATTATTCTACGTTCGCAATGTATTTGCCAAACATGTAAAAAAACACGAGTTTTTCACTTAAACAAACATGAACTTTATACAAGTATAAATAAAGTTGATTTTAGACCGACTAGTACTGTTGAAAATATCATAAAAAATATGAAATTGCAGCGCAAACTGAATCTTATGTGTAGGCATTACAGTTGTTTTTCCTAAAACTCGTGTTTGTTTACGTGTTTGGCAAATGAATTGCGAACGCATATTTTGTATTTTTGTATAAATAAAGTTGATTTTCAACTTTATTTATACTTGCATAAAGTTCATGTTTATCTAAGTAAAAAACTCGTGTTTTTTTACATGTCATAGCAAACATTAAACTGGTGCCAATCAGAATTGATCGACTATTAAATCCCCAAAATCCATATCAAAAGGAAAATTGCGTCTAAATAAGCAACTGCCGTTCAAAACCGATGATCGTCAATACTCCTCTAGAAGAGATTTACTCAATAACGTCATAAAACCTCGCTTTACTTACGGGCAGGACTGAAGCGAACGTGTGACGTCACATAATACTTATCTCCGTGCAGTAAGTTGGTGTGCGAAATCAAATGATTGACGCTTTGGATGAACGTCGATTCGAGTTTAACTAAATAAATGCCTAAGTAAAAGTATGCTGCTGCATTTTCAACTTTCAGCCCGTAGCCGAGCGTTGAAAATCCAGCTCCAACATCCCTCTTTTATTTACGCTGTCATATAAGTGTCGCCTAGTGTTAATTTAAACGGGCATTACCTTCACTTGCATATAACAAGCAACTGAGACTATGAGACTCCCTCATGGTCTAGGTTATATCTTATCTGTAACTCTGTATTTATCTGTGGGGGCTTGTAATTAGCAATTTAGTTAAATATTATTGTTACTATAATGTTATTAGTCTGTAAGCCTTCCGAAAACAAATAAATAAATAATAATAAATAGGATGAAACATCTGTGTTTGAAAGATGTTATGGACAGGTGGTCAAAATTTGATTGTTTTCATTCAATGGCTATTGTCAATCGAATTATAGACATCATTTTGCTAGATGTATTGTCTGACTTTATCTTTATTCGCAATCTTTCAGAGGGCTAAAATTGTTAAAAAGTTTTGTACGAAACAGCAGATTATTTTACCCAATCTGCTCCCGTAGTAAAAGTTTATTGACACAATTAATTATTTATTTAAAAAAAAAATACCTTTATTGCAAAAAAATATTACAAAGGGCTTTGGCCCAAACTAGGCAAGCCTGTATCATAGGCACTAATATGGACGGTTTACCTCGTACCTCGCTTTAAATCTTGCCAATGATTTTGAAAAACTCAAACTCAAAGCATTTATTTCAATCAAACCATTTACAGGCACTTTGGAATATCAAAGCCAACCAATGGAGCTGTTGATGACAAAAATAAATACTCTACTAATAATTATTTAGCCTCAAATTAATTACTGTTCCGGACACTCGCACATACGTAGATATAGTAACTTAGATAACAACCATTAAGGCTATAACGAGCCTGAACTAATGTGATAAATATGACACCCTTAATTAAATCCCTATTTCAGTGTGTGGTCATGTATCTACACATCAATAATATAAGCTGTACTTGTGACTACATTCACAAGAGACTTATTTATCGAATGCCAACTAAGCGACTAGAATCAATTCAAATTTTGACGTCCATAAATGCCTATTTGAAATAAAATATTTGACTTTGGCTTTGAATGGTTATCCCGAAATTTAATGTTGATCTACTTGCCTTCCTTGATTTGCATGCCAAGAAAGTGAGTCCAGTACCGTTATCTAAACTTATATGAAGTTTACATGAGTTTGAGCCGATTTTTCAAATGTCAGATAACTTTTATCCGAGAAATAAATATTGGGTTTGACAGGTTTTGCATATAAAATATGTCCAACTGTCATATTTATTCTTCAGATAAAGGTTATCTGGCAATTAATTTGAAAAATCAGCTTATATTCGATAGCAATATACTTATTTACCTACATTATGCCATTATAATCGCGAGTCACGGTCTATTGAAGATTTACTTCTGAAACACAGTCACAATATAAACAAGTTACAGTATTATATCTTCATAGAAAAAGGCCGAAACGACGCGCTTCGAAATCTCAGTGTATATGTAAACTAGTTCAGGTTTTTGATCAAAAATCTGGATTGTGATGAAATTGAGTTGAAAATGTGCCATCTTCCGGTTTTTCATCAAAAACCTAGGTTTTTGATCAATAACCTAATTTTATGAATAACCTGCGACATATGCATGTCAGTACGCAACAGTATAGAGTGCGCGGCAGTTACGCACGGACGCGGAAGGTTTATCTACCGAGCAGGCGCAGGTTATCATTTCAAGGTCACTGCCGAGATATAATACTGTTACTTTATTATACTGTGACAGATTGCTACAGTATAGTAAATACGTGGTCTGCCTATATTTATACGTGGGTAGCACAACGGGCTACCTACAGCAATACAATTTATGGCCCTAAATATCATTGTCACAACGCTTGGCAGATGAATTAGTGCTGGCAATATGAGCTTGTGAGTGCTAACTTGCAACGTTTGTTTGTAATGTATCATTCAAGGCGAGCTTGGTTACAAAACGGTGATACACAAGACATGGCGAACGCTCGCTTCGATCACATGGTTCAAACGTGCTTAATTTTTTGTTACAAAACGGTGATACACTAAACGTGGCGAACGCTCGCTTCGAGCACTTGACTTAGGCGTGCTCCATTTTTATTCAGAATGGCGGACGTAGAGGTTGATATACGCTCGCAAAGCTCAAGCGGCTCGGCTCGCTGCACTGACTACACACACACAACACGTTATGAAACTCGATACATTACATTGCCTTAACCGGTCCGCCCCACGGCCGCTCCGGAGCCGCAGCAAACGTTAAGACTTACTAATGCTCACTCACTTATTATAAACCAATACACAACTATAACCTTCACCTTAAATGTAGGAGGCGCCAAGTGTCTTTTTGATAAAACATTGGGTTTTCAAACTGATGACTAATGTACTTTATTGAATTTCAATTTTTAGGGCTCCGTAGTAAACAAGGAACCCTTATAGTTTCGCCATGTCCGTCTGTTTGTCTGTCCGCGGCTTAGCTCAGAGACGGTTAGTACTAGAAAGCTGTAATTTGGCATGGGTGTACATATTAAACGAAATTCTTCAAGCGACGATACTGAAGTGCATTTAATCACTCAATTCATACCATAACATCACGCCTGCAATCCCCGAAGGGATAAGTAGATCTTACAGTACATCCTCAGTCCGCCAGTTATGTTTTAAGTCTCATGTAATAGGGGGGAGCCCATTGCCATCAACCGGGCACAAATCAATAATCCGGGCTGCTACTAAGAAATTCCCGTTTGAAAACCCAGTAACGCATTTAATTCCTAGAGATTTTTTTTATTTAGAATTTTCCTTACCTCGGCTTAAAGTGCTTAAACGTATCCCGGCTGTTATATGAAGATCATTGGTAGTTGTTACGGGTCGTCTGAAAGTCTGACAACTAGTTTTACCAAGTGACGTGTTACCTAGTGACTGGGTTGTGGAGGTCAGATAGGTAGTCGCTCCATGTAATATACTAGTATTTTATGCTGCATCCGGTTACACTGGAAGCCGACTACAACATAGTTGGGAAAAGGCTAGGAAGATGATGATATTCAGAATCAAATATAGTTTCAAATTGAATTTATACCTGCTCATCGTTCTACGATAGGAAAAATTCTAAAGCATTTATTTTATTTCGCCATCAAAGTAAAGACAAAAAGGTTTAACACACGATGATCTCTGTAAGTAATTAAAAACAGAAAGCGTACTTAAATCCAACCCCGTCCTGCACTGGACCAAAAATTTCAAAGCAAAATTCCCGGCAATTTCGGGAGGCGTGTTATGGCGAGAAATTAATACAAACATAGTGGTTTGGCTCGAGCGTTTTATGGGCAACGTAAATCAAATGTGATTCCTTAAATTATTTATAACAAAATCTCTTTGGTGCTATAACTTTTGTGGCAAATTGAGTGGACAGAGTTTATTGCATCCTACGTCTTGCCGAACGATAAACTAATTGACTAGCTAATACGGGAAAACGATCGTTGTGATTTAGTACGTAATGTTTTTGTTTGTGCAAAGGAAACTACCTATTTATACTTATACAAACAAAATATAGATTAAGCATTGATTTTCAAATGAAGCTGGCTTATAATCGGAATATGGAAATCAGTGTTGATCGCGTCAACTCTACGTGAATTTGAAGGAGAATGGCGAAAATAGGATCGTAAATTTGATGAATTCTGGCTCTGAAAGTTTAAGTATTATTTATTGGTGTCAAGTCGTCGACTGATATTTTAACCATAGTTACCAGTGTTTTAAAATTCAAAACAATGTAATCTATAAAACAACTTTAAATAGAATAATGGTATTTCCCATTCGTAGTAAATAAACCCTACATGCAAAACCCTCTACTTGCTAGGATCAAACCTAACCTAAATAATACCAAGTAAATAAAATAGAAAAGGCCACCCTATTCCCGATAATGCATGCAACACTAAAACAAACACCACCATCCATAAATATTTATTCGGCTTATAGGGAAACATGTCCATGTAACTAAGAACGGTCTCATTAAAATGGAAAGGGTAGGCCACTAGTCCCGAGATTTTCGGGATCAATAAAGAACTAATTAGGACGGGATGGGGTTTAACTTTTGTGATTCATGAGCTCTACAGATTGGGGATCAATTGAGACTTGTTATTATTTCACTTTTATTTTCGAGTGGCTGAATGTTAATGGACGGACAGGAAAACGTCGCGATTCGAGTTCGCGGAATAAGTGAAGATAGATTTTGAATGGATGATTTCAAATGAATTGATTCAACTAATAATACTGAGCTGGTAGTTGATACTTTTGGGGGAAAGAAAAGTAAAACAAGTAGGTATGTCTGGTATATGTTATTGGTGGACCGCTACATAATGAATGACAATTAACGAGCGAGTTTAGTTGATGTTAAATTGATGCAGTATTTGATGTTGATTTTGTGTATCAGCGACAGGGACAGAGTTAATCATTTGCAGTCAGAATCATAGCAGTTTTGTCAAACTAAAAATCGAAGCATTTATTTCATTTTTTGAATTGGCAAGTAGTGGGTTATTCAGAAAGATAAAAAAAAGTTTTTTTCGGTATTTTTTTTTTATCAGACAGCAAAAATCAATAAAATTTAAAACCGGAAATTCAAAAGATGTATAAATATAACTAAAAATACCACTTTTATTCAATGAACTCATCAGCGTTTCTGTTTACCGCCACCAAGTTGTTATTACAATCGCCTTATCAGAAATACCAGATGGTATTTTTAACGCAAAAAATCACCAATAATTTTCCCGAAATTTTTGAAGGCGGTACAAATGGCGAAGCTGTAAAGTAATTTAAAATTATAATGAAGTGCGTCGGACAGGTTAATTATTCAATTAAACAACCTGGGTTCTGTACTCCTGGGCGAATTTGGAATTTGCATAAAGGTCAATCAAAGCCCGATCGGATCCGTGATTACCGGGAGAGGATCCCAAGTTTACCGCATTTGAATAGGTTTTGTTTGAAATAATATATTCGAGTGTATGCAAGGAAAAGGCCTTATTAGTTTCGGTCTTTATTCGCATTTTCCTTTGACTATTTGATCCTCTTTTTGTATTTTTGGGATGATAAAGTAGATTGTATTTCTTTGTTGTGTGATACCAGAGTACCTACGGTTTTATCATATTTTGTGGATGTCAACATTGGGAGATGTATATTCTGTTAAGTAGCTTGACTTTGTTTGACTATCAAATCCATTTGTAAAAAAGCCGCCAAGTGCGTGTAAGCCCATACACAATGAAAGTCTCCGGAGTTTGGATGAATTTATCCCAAGAACAAACTTAACATTGTAGTTGAAAAACATGTTTTTGCAACTGGAACTGTAATTTGGTCGATTATTACTGATTAACCTGTAAAGCCTACTTAGCTGTGATAGTTTTACTTTTATGTACGTTATTTATAGGTACTACTGCCGTGAATTTTTTTACATATCTAAAAACAACCGTTTAGCTGGCAAAGGCGGGCTTGACTCTAACAAAAATTAGCACTTTAAAGCTTAATATTTCGCAAACGGATCCCTGGATCCAAAAATGGTTTCGAGACACTCACAATATTTTTGAACGACCTTTCTAACGATACCCCACACTAAAGGGACAACTATTGTGAAAAAAAAACATCCCCACTTTACGTGTAGGGGAAAAAAAAATTGTATATCCATGCCAAATTACTTTCTAGTACTGAGTCTCTGAGTTAAGCCGCTGACAGACGATATGGCGAAACTATAAGGGTTTCTTGTTGAATACGGAACCCTAAAAATTATAGTTTTAATTATTAAATAAAATTGCTTAAATGAAAATGCGAAAATCCGTATTGTGGTGAAACTTGAGGGAGCCTCACGCTTAGTCGATTGAATGATTAATAATTATTATGCTTCCACTGATCTCTGTGGGAGCATAATAATTATTATCAACCCGAAGACGAGGGTGCATTGAAATAGCCTCCATTGTACTTTACCTTGTATCTACATCTTGGGCAATCACCTTTATGATTAATTTTTAAAACGTGATGAAATATTCTCATATTATATATTTTTTATTTATTAAAAATCTATATTATAATAACATACATACATCGTGTTGATCTCGTATGACAGAACAAGATGTGACGGAATTAAAAAAAGACAAATACGATATACCCCCCTTTATCGTAATTGTCTTTGAAAATATACATTTACATGTTGGTGGAAATGCATAAAATAATGGGTAATTTACCCAAATTAACTGTAAATGCATCTATATTTTCTGCAAGTGGATCTCTATGCCAGGACAAAAATCTATCACATCTAGTATTAGCTCTAGTAACAACAAATAGAACACTGGAATGATTTCCAAAAGATCTCACCATGTCCTGAAATGCTGCAGGAGCGAGTTCCCACTCACAATAAATGTTATTATTTCTAGACTTAAGATACACACAGGGCAGCTTTTATGCTGTCCATAGATCATACAAAAAATAAAAATTTTCGGGCTTCACACCAATACCTCTTACGCTTAGCCAGGCAATTAAGATGATTAAATCGATTTCCACCCATTTAATGATATCATTTATGGTTGTAGTATTGTTTCTATGTAATAAATTTGGCATAATTTTAAGTCCTCGCTAAAACATTGTAGACCAAGATAGGCAACCTGACACGGAACTCCTAATTGAAAAAATGTAAGAAAATTTGTATTTCGCGGGCTACCACTGCGGATCCTCCATAAAAAGTCTCCAAGTTGTGTTCCAGAGTTCAGATTTCGTAAAGTATTCTGTTAAAAACTACTATAAATTTTTATCTACGTACGTTAACAAATCATCTGAAATATAACGGGTACTAAAATTGCAATAGTAAAATACTTAACTGTTTCTAACCTTGAGACATTTTTGAGTTCACTTACTTATATTTACTTTATAATCATTACCTAAAAGTTCTGTTACAGAAACTCTTACTGAAATTACAGACGACCCGTTACATAAGTTGTTATAAAAAATAATTTCGCCATCAAAATCTATAGCCATATTCGAGTCGACGGTGTCGTAATGGAATTTTAATGAGAATTTCAGCTGCTCGCTGTAATTTCTTTTTTTCCGCTTCTGAAATAAAAGAACGGCATTTATTGGAATCGATAACAGAGTCATTTGGTCTCGGAAGATAATGTCGACAATCGTGACCCTATTTTTATTGATCAGGCCTCTTCCTCGTCAGATGTTAATAGGCTTTTATGATCGTAATCCTCCTGAAAATGATTGCAATGACGTGGATTTGATAATTTGATTCGATTTACAAGGGTTCTGGGTCTGTAGCTTTTGTTGTTGACAGATAGATCAAATGATTCGATGGATTTTATTTATACATGGATCAAATGATTTGGGTAAGTATTTCTGTGCTTTATCAACATGATTGGGATGGTAATTGAATTGATCAATTGTTTTCGTTTTTGAAAGGAGTGGCCTCCAATGAGTTTCTCTTGTGTATCGTTGATTGGTTTAAATATGAAAACATTATAATTTCAGTAGCCAATGAATGACAGACCACTACTGTTTGACTTATGCGGTTTCAAATGGCAATACTGGTTTATGGCTTATTATGTTAAGTGGTTTCAAGTGGTTTTGTTTGTCGATTAGCGACATGGAAAAGCGTTTAGAATACAATGCAAATTACACGAATGATGAAATACTGTCCAAAATACTGGGTCAGGTTGCCAAAAGCAGCTATTTACATCCGGTTTCTTTAAAAATCACTTTACAGAATATTTGCACTCAATTCGCTTTTTTATTTCAAGACCAGAGTAAACACATTGCAAAGTTTACCCTAAAAAGTATATCAGAATACGAAAATACCCGATTTTCGTAGGAACGCCCGAAATTCCGGATCAGGCTGCTAGTCGGGTCTCGGTGTTCGCGAAAAAAAGAAGAAGAAAAATGAAAACGCGATAAAATTGTCAACAATGGAATCCGTAGAGAGCTGAACACACAAAAGTGTTAAAATAAACTCGGGGTCTGTAAGCAAGCCTTATCTGAGAGCCCCAGACGGTGATCCGCGAACTTAGCGATTCTTTAGAATTTATAATTAGGAATATTTTACTCGGTAAGTAATGGTTTTGTATTATTTATTCAGTGGGTGTTTATGAATAAATGGGTACGGACGTATTTTTGATTTGCGAAGTAAGCAGTGTTGTCGAGATTGTTTTAATACTTGCTTCTATATCTTGTTTCGTGACTGCCTCGTTGGTCTAGTGGTCGCAAGCGCTACTGCTAAACATGAGGTCCTGGGTTCGATTCCCAGGTCGGGCAAAGTGTTATTGGGCATTTCCATCTGGAATTTCTCAGTAGCACCCCGGAGTCTGGAATTTGTGTCCGATGGTGGCAATAGGCTCGCCCTACAACATGGGACTTAAACATAACTTGCGAAATGTGGGTGTACTCTAGATACACCTCTGCCTAAACCTTTGGGGAAACAAGGCCTGTCGTTATGTTATGATGTACTACACTATAATTATTCAAACCATTACCTACTTTTTCTCAAATCATGCTTTAATACCAACCTTGAAGTTCAATTTCGGTAATTAAAGACCGGGATTTTCGATTACAGCAGTTAGTTTTGTTGTTTTAAAATGAAGTCAATGCGAGCTGAAAACCAGGTGCAATATGAATACATGAAATAAATAAAGATAGTTAATTGATTCAGGTGTGACTTTACGGAAATCCATTATAAAATACAATATACGTCGTCTATTGTTTTTTATTCATAAATACAGCGCATCTCTCAATCAACACATAAAAAACCTCGAATAATAAACACTTAAATAGTTTCACAAACAAAACAATAATAATTACAAAAAAATAAAATTTTCACTTACAAATCCGTCCAAAGTTACTTTTAATTTATAGCAGGAAAACAGGTCTTTTAGTTCTCCAAAGCTGTCAATTCCGGGGTCGTGTAGCAATCCTTTTCAAATCTTCACGGTCGACGGTCGTGTCTGTGGGATGCAGATAGTCTGCGGGGACCCGAGCAACTGTTGGTGGATTTATTGTTTGGTTACATAGAAATAAGGGTGACTTTCGAAAGAATGCTACCTACCTGGATATAAATAAAAACATTTATAGTATATTAGGAAGTTTTGGGAGGGAATTTGACGTTGTTACGGGTGTGTAACGAATAGAAGTTAAGATGAAGCTTTCAAGCAAGATCTCGGTGATACTTAAGTAAATAATGTAGGTAAACTATTACTCATCGAATTATACATATACAACGCACAGACTTGCAGAGATTGTATTACTCGCCAGGACAGTATTCTGTGACCTAGTAAATTCTAGTTAAAAAAAAGGGCGGTAGTAGACGTTGTAATGCAAGATATGAGGAAATCCATCAAAAAACCTCATTTGGGTAAAGAGAACCATAAACGAGAACCGTACCTTACTAAAACTTAACTCCCCTATCACGAAACTACTATAACCGGCGCACGTCTCCATAAAACAGATCAAAATACCCTCACGTATTCTATTTGAATGAAAATTTTCCATAACGAAATTTTACTGGAAGTCCAAAGTGAGATGGGAAATTTCGGAATTCACGGTATTGGTCCACTTGTCACGCGTATCCTGGTACTCAGGGGATAACATCGCTAAATTCGACCAGGGACCATGGGATTCCATTTGCCTATACCCTAAAAATTTCAATCGAAAACAATTTTAATAAAACATGAAAAGTCTTGTACCACAGTTTTATTTGTAAATGTTCAATATTATTTTAATGTTATAGTGGTTGCATTTCATGTTATAGTGGTTAATTATTGCAATCGAAACCTTATTTTAATGACACAAAAGTCACAATGAGCCGATTTGCAACAAATACATAATATTTCGTGTTTTAGAGTATTATAACTATAAGTCTACTTACTTAGACTTATCGACGACGTAAAAGATATAAGCAGAAAAAGTCGTTAATTAATAAATCTGTTAATGTCACTGGATGAGCCGTTAACCCTCTCAAGGTCTGTAGCTGCAAAATATTCAAAGGGACTACCTCGGCAGTAGGAAGGGTTAGTAGTAACATGTATTACTCATCAATTCTCCAGATCTACTGACTTAACTATGTTATCGCTTATCAATCCATAGGTTTTGATGTTCTCCACAATAAGTCTTTATGGATAGGTTTTCTATCTTACAGCTAGTACCTACTGTTCAGGCAAATAAGAGTTTAATTCTCTATGAATTTATTTATCATCTTTATTTCCATCTCTTTCAATATTCGTAACTGGCTCAACTATCATAATAATCCCATCACAATCCGTTTCATAAACAAAAAATGTCGCACAAATGTGCACTTATTTCTCAGCCATAATTCAAGAAGATGCGTTAGTATAATGTAAGTGTACACAATAAAAAGTAAATATTCACATAAAATATTTCAGCTGCTCACAAATAACAGGTTTATCTTCATCGTAAACATGAGCTAAAATTTAATGCAAATGGCTATACACTTCCGTATTTTTGGGATTTTATTTCTGCAAAGATTTTGCTATGCGTTTGCTCTTTGATATTTATGATGTTTTAGTTAGAGTAAGGAGGTTTATGTATGAGGTTATATTTTTAGCTATTTTGACCCTTTTAAAATTTGATTTATGACAAATCTTAAATATAATGTACAATCTATTCTGTATATAAAAAATATTAATCAAATTGAATTAAACAATTACATTTAAATTGTGAGTATGTACAAGTATATTTTGACCCTTGCTTGTCCGTATCCAAGTCTGAAGTCGCTAGCCCGTCTTGAGCAAGCGTGTTGATTAAAGCTTCGTGCAGACTAGTGCGACGCGACAGCGCGACGCGACACCGGCTATTGTTATACCGTGAAGTTTTCTTAGAAATTGTATTGTTCGAGTCGCGTCGCGCCGTTGCGTCGCGTTGGTCTGCACGAGCCTTAATGCTCGAGCCTTCTCTGTGAGGACTTGCAGTCGGAAAATCAAAGGTTGATATTATTGTCCGTGTCCATTGCTTGGACCAGTCTTGCCAGCAACATTGGCACCATATATGTAGGTTTTGTTGATTGCAGCACTTACCACTGCTAGTGTTTTGTTTACTGATTCCTTTGTTATTTATTTCTTCTCTATTATTTTATTTAACGTTCAGTATTGTGATTGTCTTATTATTTATTATTTGAAGTTAGTCACTACTATGATTACCAAAATTATACTTTCCTATCTAAATACGGGAAAACCATTATTGATTTAATTCGCAGTATTTAACGAACCTTCCTCTTTTGTCTGCAACGGTACAATACCAAGTTAATGATGTACTTTGCATCGACAACTGGTAATATCGCTTGGCGGAATACACTCTATTTCTGCTCATTGGAACAATGAATGTAATTGAGCTGCGTGCACATTGAACGCTTATAATATTGTTACTGGTTGCAGCACGCGTAGCGTGACAACCATATAAACGAGTTTTCTACCGGTTTTGTCGACGGAAGAATAGACAAAATTACAGATTTTAATTGTTTATCTGTCACTTTGTCTATTCTTCTGTCGACAAAACTTGTTTCTATTGTGGTCATGCTATGCTTGCAGGTATTTTTTTTTCTATTTCATCCGGCTGTCCCTTCTAATTCTTACGCCTAGGTCTGAAACCACTTATGTCCTCTGCAAACTCTTGGCTTTATCCTGAAAAATAGTACCAGTCTGGCCTTTAAAGAACTTGAGTGCCAAATAAGTCGACAGTGACGTAGTAGTAGTAAGTAGACGTCTACCATCAGTTGAGATAGTGGATAAAAACGAATAAATGAAATAAAATAAAAAGTTGCAAATTGTATTAGACCCAGTTTTTTAACAATTATTTTGACGACAGCAAATGATTAGATATCACATGATCCATTTACCATGTGAAACATTCTTTACCTTGTACCAAGAAATCAGAGAGACAACCAAACATTGAATGCCGTTCATTCGTCCGTCTAGTATACGCGTCTTGGTAACAACAGTACCAACATGTTAGCACAAGTAGCATTATTCCTTACAATATTCACTTTCGTAATTCTAGAAGACTACAAAACAAATTCGTTTAAAACGCTTGCAGATCTAAAACAGAATTTGAAAAAGCATGAAAATGAACCTTATAGTCGCCAAGATCTTTGGGTTGGGAAAGCAATGGATTTCGTTTACTCTAACAGAACGATTATGAGTTTGATCGCTAGAGAGTTATGGGATGCTGGCTCGAAGGCTATCGATAAAATTGTTGAAGTAAAGGGCAGCACTAAGAGTTAAAGTAAGTTCATTTTGATGTTTTTGAAGTTTTCGTTTTGAATTATTATTATTATTTGTGATTTAAATCTGGAGTAATACCTTACTAAGGTACTGCTTCTATTAACGGTCTTAGTGCTTTTTTTAACGTTGTTATGGATCTTACTGACAATTATTATTATAAGTAAGACTATAACACAATGTATGTGTAAATTTTAGAGCGCTAACACACTTGGACGCCATGGCGACGTCACCGGCTACGTATTCAAAGAATTTCTATTGAAATGTATGACAGTTAACGTATTTGGCTACGGTCTGGCGACGTCGCAAATTTGGAAGCATAGCTACGACTAACTGACCCCTGCGTGAAGACTGGATACTCTGGCGACCTGGCGACGCGTAGATAAGTTGCTAGAATTTTGTATACAAGTAAATTACGCCTCCCTCACTCAGTGGCCAACTGATCGTCAGGATGGACGCCCGCGTGTGTCTTGTTACTTATTTGGCAACCTCATTTGGCTACGGTAGGTAGCCAGATGTAGCCATGGCTACGTTAGCTACGTCGCCTTAGCGTCCCAGTGTGTTATCGCTCTTACTCGTGGCTAAATATTACCAGCCGCACGGGTCGATCGAAATTTAAGTTAAACTTGCCTCGGTCGGTTCGTGGATGGGTGACCATATGTTACATAATTATCGAGACGCCTCCGTGCCGTGTCTCTAAAAGCATGTTAAGCCGTTGATCTTCGGTGGCTGTCATACGTAGATCTGTGACGGTCATTACGGGTAGTTAGAAGCCCAAAAGTCTGACAACCAGTCTTATCAAGGGGTATCGTGTTACCCAGTGACTGGGTTGTGGAGGTCAGATATGTAGTAGTATAAATACTGGTAATTTAACTGCATCCGGTTAGACTGGAAGCCGACCCCAACATAGTTAGAAAAAAGGTAGCCAGATTGATTGTGTGTAAGTCTCAATTATAATATTTAAGGCGGTCTCTGTTACAATATTATTGCACAATTCCACGAATTGCGCAGTTTTTTATACCATTAATTAGGGTAAGAATTAAAGTGGTTCAAAAGTGGTTACCCATACGGTAGCGCAGAGAGCAAAGGGCACTGACCACCTTGTTTTTATTTCTTGACTCTCCCTCTTCCCCTAGTTATTTAGCCCCCCACTTTTAGTACATTTGCGCAAACCACAATAGAACTCTACGTTCAACACACAATCGTCTTCTTCAATATCCCACTCACCGCACTGACTTCATTCACTCTTCCTTCTTCGTTCAATCTATCTCCCTGTGGAATGCGCTCCCCCAGGAAATCAAGATGGCAACCAACCGATTATCCTTTAAAGTTAAAGTTCACGAGGACATTCGTAAGAAGCTGGCAGTATCATCACAACGGTTTCCCCATTGTTTGTCTTATTTGTTTTAGTATATTCGTGTATTTATGCGTATTTATCTCTTCTTGTATTTATATAGTAATATATATATAGGTTGATAGGTATAAGTATATCCTTATATTTAAATAAATATTTATTCCACAATTTTCGATATTGCACCTACCACTGTTTATATCTGCATCACCAATGTTTGACTGGTAGAAAATGCCTATGGCATTAAGTCGGCCTCTGTACATTTGTGTGCTTAAAGTGTTAAATAAATAAATAAAGATTGTGCAATATTATCGAATAAACAAAAGTTCGAGCGAGTTTCAATTTTTCTGCACAATATTTTCATTGCATTAAAAGGTTTATTGGCCGTCAATGTAATTTCGTGAAAATATGTAGTTGATCGTTTGAGTGGGCTGATTGAATCAGAAGAAAATTGTACGCAAACTTATTGTAGTTGAAGGGGCCGCCTTAGAGTTTTTTCCACATTAAAATTATTGAATGTGAATTCCAAACTAAAAAAAATATGGTTGTTATAAATTTTCTTAGTAAAATTCTGTATTTTTTTTCAGATGCGGTGTGTGTTTTCCTCTCAAATGGCAACGTTGAAATATAATTTAAAGTTAAGCTATGTTAGAAACTGGTCACTAAAATAAATTATAGTTTTAGTAATGTAGTAATTTTCTGATAAATAAAGAGATTTCCATTCCTAGTTGTCCTTCATTAGTATACAACCAAATCTAAATTAAATTATTATTGCACCAAATCGTTTTTCGAAAACATAATTAATAACAATAATTTGTCTTTTCAAATACACTCGAGAGCAATGAATCCGGGTCACTTAAAGAATGTTAAAAATCTCGGAAACTAAAAATGATAGGTTAATGCAATAAATTGTATTTAATAGACAATGTAATACTCCTTAAATGAAAGTAAAAAAAATATGAGTCACCATACATTTTATTAACACAAAATTACATAAAGAAAAAAACTGCAGATCTCTCATTAAAACAAAAATAGGAAACATGAAATTTTTGAACTTTATTACGATTTTCTTGAATTTTAATACTTCGTATTGCCTCCTCGTGCTTCCATTACTGCGTTTACGCGGTTTGGCATGCTGTACACCAAGTTCCTTATACGATTTCGGGGAATATTCTCCCATTCCTCTGTGAGAGCAATTTTGAGCTCACGAAGCGTGATTGGGGGAGGGTTTCGTTGTTTTACGCATCTGCCTAGCTCGTCCCAAGCATGCTCGATCGGGTTGATATCCGGGCTGCGCGCTGGCCACTCCATACGAGTAATGTTCATCTCTTGAAGGTAGTCATTCACAATCCTACCTGTATGAGGTCGGGCATTGTCATGCATAAATATAGCATCCTCACCTAAATTGACCATAAATGGACCAACGTGATCATTGAGGATTTCTTCCACATATCTTACGCTAGTTAAAGAGCCGTTTTCTATGATCACCAGCTCTGTGCGACTTTCAGAAGAAATTCCGGCCCACACAAGTACAGACCCACCACCGTAGGCTACTTTTTCTTCGATGCATGCTTGCTTGAATCTTTCCCCTGGTCTTCGATACACTCTGTGTCTTCCATCGTGCTTGTAGAGCATAAATTTTGATTCGTCGGAGAACATAACTTTTGACCAATCTTCAATACTCCAATTTACGTGGCTCTGGGCATATCTTAGTCTTGAAATACGATGCCCACGCTCCAGTTTAGGGCCGTTTGCAGGTCTAAGGGGTTTTAAGTTAGATTCAGCAAGCCGACGTCTTACTGTCCATGCACTTGGGTTACTTCCTCCGAGGCGTCGAAACTGATTTGTGAGTTCAGTTCCTGTGAGAAAGCGATTTCGAAGCATGGTGTTCACCAAGTATCGGTCTTCTCGTGCTGTGGTACACCTGGTTCTGCCCGTTCCTGGTCTGCGTAGGTTAGAACCAGTTTCTTCGTAACGTCGGAGAACTCTTTGTACTGTTGACAGCGACACACCGACAGTCCTGGCTGTATCGCGCTGACTCCGGCCAGTTTCCAGCATTGTAAGTATTTTGGTGCATTCTTCAGGCGTAAGCGACATAATTTCAGCTTGAATAATGAATATAGAGCACTATCAACATGGTTTATGTACCCACATAAATGACAGATTACAAACAAAAGCAAAACCAAATGCTGTAATTTCGTAGTTCCATCTTCGAAAGTGGCCCTTTTTCAAATTTGATTTTTTTATGATATAACTTTACAATAACTAAGAAGTTTTAATACCTTCATTTAAGGAGTATTACATTGTCTATTAAATACAATTTATTGCATTAACCTAGCATTTTTAGTTTCCGAGATTTTTAGGATTCTTTAAGTGACCCGGATTCATTGCTCTCGAGTGTATAACGAAAAAATTATAATTATGTCGTATCTCTATGTATTTTACTGTGTGTACATAAATACTAAAATGAATAAATTAACTAGGTAGGTACTAATGAACATTGTCGAAATAAATGTTATTCGTCAGTTCAGGAGGTCTACCTTAAGAGCGTTCATCCAAAAAGTTGGCAATGTCGCAAATAACTGTCAAGTATTTACCTGTTTTGATTAATTTGGCAGTATTACTGTATGGAAATAAGAAATATGGTTAAAATTTTTAATTATAACACTGAATTTGATGTTGTAACCGTTTTAGGCGTAAAAGACGCATTTGGAAACTTTTCAAATGTCTTTTTAGGGTTCCGTAGTAATCAAGGAACTCTAAAAAGACATTTGGAAAGTTGCCAAATGCGTCTTTTACACCTAAAACGGTTTGATATGTCCGTCTGTCTGTCTGTTCGCGGCTTAACTGAGAGACTCTTAGTACCAGAAAGCTGTAATTTGGCATGAGTATACATATTAATCACGCCGACAAAGTGGTAAAATAAAATCAAGAAACTAATTCTTTTAACTCCTTTAAACGTAAAGTGGGGATGTTTTTTTTTCATCTATCCCATGGTGTGGGGTGTCGTTCAAAAATATTGTGAGTTTGCCAAAACTAATTTTGGATTCAGGGATCCGTTTGCGAAATATTAAGCTTTAAATTGGTAATTTTTGTTAGAGTCAAGTCCCTTCCCTGCCAGCTAAATAGTTGGTTTAGGATATGTGAAAAAATTCATGGTAGTAGTATATATAACGAAATTAAAAAGAAAACTATCACAGCTAAGTAGGCTTTACAAGTTAACGAGTTATAATTGACCTACTTACATTTGCGGTTGCAAAAACATACATCACATACATGTTCTCCCATACATTCCGTATAGGAGAACATGTTTTTCAACTAAAAAGTTAAGATTGTTCTTGGAATACATTCATTCCAACTACGGAACCCTTCATTGTGCGTGGTCCGATACGCACTTTACTTCCGGTTTTTTTAGTATGCAGTCATCAATAATGTTGTTATCTCTAAAAAAATATTAAAAAAATATTAAACACGTATTTTTTGGTTGTATCATATTAATAAAAACCTGCCAAGTGCGTGTCGGACCATACATTTTGACCGCGTAGGTATTGCACTTTTTTATGAAACAGCAGATTTTTTTTTTGTTAATAACTGACGAAAATGTTCAGCACAGGGGGGCTCAGTATCATGTACTGAATCCATGGTATCAATTTTCGCGTCGATGTCCCTGCCACCCTGTACGTACAAATAAATAAACTTACTCACGTGAATTAGAATCACTCAGAACCAATTCTTAATTATTATTATATTAATATGTGAAGCAAAAACTCTGTAAGTACCCCTTTTTACGAAAATTACGCGGACGGAGGAGTATGAAATTTGGCACAGCTCAAGTTTATATGGAGAAGGAGTGCAGTAAGCTAATATTTTTATATAATTTACATTAGAAATAAATTAAATTAATAAAAAAAAACATTACACACACTACCATGCGTTTGACACAAGATGGCTACCGTAGAATCATGACATTTAAATGAATTATGGTTGAATTTCGAACTCTGGGCGACCATTAGTAATAATAATATCCTCCAATTAAACAAGCGTACTGCCACATAGAATATTAAACGACACATCCCTTACGCATCAGCTGCTATATGGGAAGCAGAGCCACAACTATCAAAGTTAAACAAAGCATGACAAACTCAAAGGCTGTAGACAGCCCCCTAAATGTAACAGATTGCAGGCATACATTATTTATAAGGGGTGCTACCACACCGAACATAACATTTAATAATATATGTTAATTAAATTGTGTGTGTATCAGAAGTGTTATTCCCAGAACTTCACTTAGGCTGCCTGTCCATTGAAGCGGAGCGAGGCAGCGCAGCGGAGCGAGGTAGCGGAGTGGAGTTACGGACTGTGCGGAGCTAGGTAGCGGAGCGGTACTGTGGACTGTGTGGAGCTAGACCTAGTTCACGCGACGAGTAATTTGTGTGTGTCAGAGTACAAAGTGTTACTTTTGTACCCGGTCTCCCCTATGTCGAAACAAAGAGGCCACATAATATACTAGCCCAGCCGGGCCCCGCGGCTGCAATACTTCACGGCCGGTTTATCCGCGTCCCCCTCCGCTTCCCCGCTCCGCTTCTCCGCTCGGCTTCCCGGTTTTGTATGAATTTTTAAATTAGTTCGCAAATCTCTGTCCACTGAAACGGAGCGGAGATTTAATGCAATTCCATTGGTTAATATTGGCACAGCTCCGCTCCGCTCCTCTCCTCTCCGCTCCAGTGGGCAAGCAGCCTAACTTGCTTCACAGTGTGAGCCAAGCGTAGTTGGGACGACGGGCGCGGCATATCAAACATATAAAACCATTACCACAGATGAATCCAGATGGTTTACTTCACATTTTAGGTATGAAGCTACAAGTAGGTACGTGGCGGGCTCGACTTGTCGAATTCAGTGGGCGTAACTTAGTCAGAAGATGTAAGAGTTACGCGATAGAAAGAGAGGCAACTTCTAGGTGAATATAACTTTTAAAGTCCCCGTCACGAGAAGCTTTAAATTTTATAAACAAAGAACTTCTACTAAGTTACGTAGGGAAACAAATAAACCCAAATTCAATCAACTTAAAGTAAAATATGTGTAAAGGCTCGCTGTCGCGTCGCGCTAGTCTGCACGAAGCTTAATACGAAACTAACAAGCAATTTCACTTGGTCGGGTTATATTTTTACTGAACGCGTCTGAGTTCCAGCACCACAAAATATTCCACGAAAGCGCTTTATATCGCTAAAATATAACCCGACCAAGTGAAATTGCTCGTTAGTTTCACATTACACACGGTATGTGATTATTTGTTGTTGATTGAATTGTCGCTACGTAACTTAGTAGAAGTTCTTTATTTACAACATTTATAGCTTCTAGTGACCTTATGTAATTAGCGCTGTACGACCCGAATTTGCACTTTATTGTATCGGAGCAAGAGTCGCTATTTATTTAAATGATTTTGCGGAATTCACCATCTGTACTAATCTGTGCCATTACGTAAAACACTATACTTAAAACATCATCATAATATCATCACGCCAGTATTCCCCAAGAGGGTTAGGCTGAGGTGCACCTATACCCATATTTCGTCAGTTATGTTTAAGTCCCATGTTGAGGGCGAGCCTACTGCCATCAACCGGGCACTAATCAAGACTCCGGGCTGCTACTGAGAAAATCCAGATGAAAAAAACCAACAACGAACCCAGGACCTTACGCTCAACAGTAGAGCTTGCGAGCTCTAGAGCAACGACGCAGTCACAGTATAATTATAAATCAAAAATGTTTGATAGCAACAGCGCTAGTCTCGCACTGTGGACCCAGCTTTAGAAACTCGAATAGTGCCGAGGAATGTATTTAGTGCATATCTAATCTTCATTTCATCAGCCTAGCAACATGGGTCTAGCAATTAATGCATGATCATCATCATGTTTGACAGACAGTTAGGTGAATGGCTGTGTTTTTACCCGACTTTGGCGAAGCAAAAAGGAGGGTTATGATTTTGACCGGTATGTATGTATGTTCATCTGTTATCTCATAACTTATAAACTACTGATTATAATTTGACAAATGAGGTATCGTTGGAAGCGTCTTGATCGTCCGCTGGTTATAGGTTACGTGACATTACATGAATAGAGAACATCAAGTAAGGCACATTTTTTTTTTTAATATTATTCCTTGTTGCGTATCAAATGAAAGGGTTTGGCGACAATTTAATTACAAATATGTATATATATCATATTGTCTAAGTGAATAGGGGGAGATCGTGGCTAAGTAATAACTGCCGCACGGGTCGCTCCATCAGGTTAAGCTACACTTGCCGAGGTTGGTCTGTGGATGGGTGACGATCTTTACATACCGACACTCCTCCGCGCCTCGGGTAGCACGTTAAGCTGTTGGCCCCGGCTGTCATTCGTGGATCTTTGACAGTCGTTATGGGTCGTCAGAAGCCCGAAAGTCTGCCAACCAGTCTTACCAAGGGGTATTGTATTACCCAGTTACTGCGTTGTGGAGGTCAGATAGGCAGTCGCTCCATATACAAAATACTGGTATCCAGCTGCATCCGGTTAGACTGGAAGCCGACTCCAATATAGTTGGGAAAAGGCTAGGCAGATTGATTGATTGTCTAAGTAAATAAATATGTTGAAATTGTTAAAAACAAGCAAAAGTGACACTGTTCTACGTACGGCGCGGCTGTAAAATACTACTTATTATACAATAAAAACTAAACAAAACAAAATGAATGCGGCTCTGTAAATACTTTATCACGAAATTATAACCCCAAAATAATTTAAATAAAAAGTAAGTTCAAAAACTAAAACACGTCTACTGAAAAATCACGCTCTAAAAAGTACAAAACAAGAAAATATTTCAGACAGACATCAAGACGTAGGTACAAAAATGGTCTAGGTAAAGCCGTGGTCGCATGCCTATATACTTACAAAATTATAATGAAAAATTAGACAACGAAATGATTACACTGTCCACTCTTGGATAACAATAGTTGAATCACGTTAAACAATATGGATGGCCCATTATTTACTGAGATCAACACTTTGTTAGAAGCACAGTTATCTTCATAAAAACACATTTTTGCACACACTAAGTAGTTATGGCATGGAACTACGAGTACTTGTCCGGGTCGAGATGTCCTGGGGTTGAATTGTCGCGGGTCGAGTTGTTTCGGGATCGAGTTGTCGCGACAGACATAATGTTCCCCTCACTTGCATGCAGCAGATTATTTTTATTGGGATGAAGAAGATCCCAAAAATCGTCCCATACGGTTTTGGGTATGAAATTACTTTTTTTTTTGTCAACAACTATGACATGCTGTAACTTTGGATTTCCCCTTGGGTGCGGCGACCGATTAACATTCTGATGATTATAGAATATTAAACAACTACTCGCAATGAAATTCATTCGGCATAAAATTGATCGCAAAAATCCCTGGATATGACATCATCATCAAAAGTTATAAAGAAACGACCAATTGGAACCATGCACCTAGCTTCTGACGTTTAATAAGTGCTAATGTAGGTTAAAATATTTCGAATTGAATTTTGAAAGAGCCCTCCGGATACGTGTCACAGTATAAACGATACCTTATAACTATAATGCATGACGATTGGTCTATAAGGAAAAAAATCACTGTACAGAGTGGTTATCTTGCCTCTTTGGTATCGAAGATGTTTGGGACATTGACCCCATAACATCAAACGAAGTTACACAAGTTTCATTGATAGATTATTGTTGAAACAACACGTTTATCACTTTTCCATAAACAAGAGAACAATGCAAATAAACCGTTACAGTTAATGCTATAAACAGACACTTTCCATTGACATTTTGACCCAGAACTGGACACAGTTACGTCTCAAGCATACCAAGATGATCTCGTGTTTCAAAATCAGAGGAATTATAGTCTTTATTACTTTTTTAATTTTGGAAGGTGATACAACAAGACACTTCCTGAGAGATGATCCAAGGCCTCCTCCAAGGGATTATAGACCTTCGAAGTGGGTCGCTAACAGTGCAATGGATGTTTGGTATGGAAACAAAAGTACGATCGATGTCATATCCAGGGAATTTGCCGATATCATGTACAAGTTAACGGCGCGACCAGGTAAATTGAATATTTTATGAATTGTAAACGTAAAATATGGTGAAGTTATCAAAACGAAAACTAATTTATCTAATAAAATATAATATCATCCCTATGTTCAAGTAGGGTTAGGTAGAGATGCATTTATAGCTACAGCCACAATTCGGGCAATGGCATATGGTTATCAAAAGCAGTGGCAGAAATCCAATGGGTTGCTACTGAGGAATTCCTAATGAAAAAAATACCTAGGAACACTTTTCCAGACCTGGAGATTGAACCCTGGAGTCCGTGCTCTAAAGTCCCGCTTGTATCCACCAGACCAGAATAAATATGGGCAGTAATCATTATTTCTTTCCATTTTATTTCAGTCCGCTCAATACTTCGATACAGATCAGAAAACAGAAAGAATGGCACCAAAAAACAACAACAAGAACCTATCAAACAGGTGTCCAGAGTCGAAATTAATTTCATCAATTCAGACAACAACACATTTCACACGATCAAATTGGAGCCAATGAAACCAATTGCCAACGACACTTTAGTCAAAGGTTTGGACCCGCTATTAGGCATGGAGTGATAATTATTAGACAAACTAGAGATTTTGTTTTAGCGTAATATAGCTTAGAAATCTTCAATCGTCTCTCATCACAAAACAAGTTCTAACTTCACAAGATGATTTTTCAGAAATCCTTGTTTAGTGCCTCACTTTTGTTATAAAGGGTCAAACTAAATTACCTAGCCAAACTCCGCAGACGTGATGAGACTGTAGTTAATGTAATTAATTGAAATATTAGCAGCAAAATCAGTTTTTTATTTATAAACTTCACTTGCAACGTTGCAATTTATAATTGTTAGTGAAGTTATTCGTTTTTAGTGAATGAATGAACGCCTTCATTCCTGCATATCTTTGTACTATCTAATGGTACAAAACTGATTCACTGACTGATGCATTATTACAGATTATTCCTGATGAACTGCTATCACTAAAATAATATAACAGTAGATTATAAGCACATCGGATTTCTCATTAGCAGTCACCTAACCATAGGTTTTTATATTTTTTATAACCATAGATAAACAAAAACCTAAACTTCATGTTTTTATATTTACGTTATTTATTTATCCACCTTATAAATATCATTACAGGCTTCATTACCTAATGCGATAGTATGGCCTCATAAAATGCATTTAATATTAGAATTATTTACAATTTAATAATATTAAGTACTTTTTGTTATAACCTTTCGTTAAGTACGTAAGCGCAATGATGCCCTCTAGTGGGAGTAATTAGCAGTAAGGTTCCCTATTTTAAGAATTATGTTAAGTAGATTCTAAACTCAAACCCTTGACCCAGTTTTTGTATTCCGAACCTTATTCCAACTACTAAGGTTCGGGTTTAAAGTAAATTTTTGTATTAAAGGCGGGCTGAACACCGGGAGCATTTGCCTGTAATGCAACAATTCAGGATTGATTCGATTTTGAGCATTCCACTATCCTACCCACTCATTGATGTAATGCTTGTATCTGAACTGTAACATTACAGGCGAATGATCCCGTTGAAGGAACACCTTTAAAAATTGTAACATAGTTGGAATAATTCCTGAAATAAACTTGGATCTATAGAAAATCTTGTATTGAATTATGACCGCAAAGGTGTCAAATTAAGTTCTTTTAAATTTCTCTTTTTCTCTTGAATGTATATAAGGACTGCAATTAACCTAAACGTAACATTACTTATTTACAATCAGCTAACTGAAATGTTCCCACTTGCGGGGATACAGGTTTCTTCTCTATGAGAGGGATTAATCTCTAAAAATACACAACGTTTCTCCAAGCTAAATTTGTTGTGTATGTTTATATTTCCAGAATAAAACACATAGTAATAATTATTTATTTCGTAATTTATTATTACATACCTATTTCAGTTTCTTTTTATAAAAAGTCAATTACAAATCTTAGTGTTAATTAACTCAAGTTATCTTTTCTCAGCATTTCACATTCTTTATAAAGATTGAAACAAAGTCTTGTAGAACACCGCACCTGAAAAAAATAAAACAGAATAAGTACATTGTGCATTTTACATGAAAGTCTTTCTTCCCTGTACGAAGTTTTTTTTAGAACGAAGTTTCTTTTCGCAAATTATACCTACTCTACAAACTTGGCGAATGAGAGCTAGACCGAAAAAAGTGTAACATTTTGACTGTCACGACCATTTTGCTATAGTAAGTATGTGTTTTTTTCCAAGTTATTATTTGGAACGAAGTTTCTTATTGCACGTAATACTCTGCAAACTTGGCAAATGAGAGCTAGACCGAAAAAAGTGTAACATTTTGACTGTCATGACCCTTTTGCTATAGTAAGTATGTATTTTTTTCCAAGTTTTTGTTTGGAACGAATTTTCTTATTACACGAAATACTCTGCAAACTTGGCGAATGAGAGCTAGACTGAAAAAAGTGTAACATTTTGACTGTCACGACCCTTTTGCTATAGTAAGTATGTGTTTTTTTCCAAGTTATTATTTGGAACGAAGTTTCTTATTGCACGAAATACTCTGCAAACTTGGCGAATGAGAGCTAGACCGAAAAAAGTGTAACATTTTGACTGTCATGACCCTTTTGCTATAGTAAGTATGTATTTTTTTCCAAGTTATTGTTTGGAACGAATTTCCTTATTACACGTATTACTCTGCAAACTTGGCGAATGAGAGCTAGACCGAAAAAAGTGTAACATTTTGAACGGCACGACATTTTTGCTACAGTGTGTGTTTTTTATTCATTAAGTAACTCTCAGACGTTGTTAATTTATTTTATTGTGCCTGTTATTTAAAACATAATTTATAGCGAAACGAAGTTTGTTACAACCGGGTATCCCACGACCGACACCCGACACGACTTTTTTTCTTTGTTTATTTGTGTCTTGTGTCCCTATAGATTTTTGACGATCAAAAAGATCTATTAGCTTCATAAGCATAGTCAGGCTATAGTGATCCCATTGCTGGGACAAAGGCCTTCTTTCGGGGTTATAATTCACCAAGCCAGCCCAGTGCGGATTGGTAGATAGTCTTCGAATTTTTGGTCCTAGAACATGTCGGTTTCCTCACGATGTTTTCCTTCACCGTTTTGAGAGTAGTGGTGATGAAATAATGTATGCAAAGTAAAGCGCCTGTCTGGGTTCGAACCTACTAGCCCCTACACACTCCGCAGGGCCGCGGCATTGCCGCCAGCCCTGCCACCGGGCAAACCGCGGCGCGCCCGGCCCAGCCGCATAAAAGCCGCAAGAAAGATCCATTTGCAAAGGAAATGAAGGCGCAAAAGCCGGGAGTACGTGCCATGCGGCAAAAGCCGGCGGCTATGCCGCCGGCATAGTGTGTAGGAACCATTAGACCTACAAATCGTGAGTCGCAGCCGTTATCTTACAAAAATATGATACCAATCATCTGTTGCTTTCATAATTATTATGATAAATCGATCGTCATCAAATAAATCTGTAGACATCTTTACTTTTTTAAAGTATTTTATTAAAGTTTAAACAAGACAAAACGTACTTACTAACTTAGGAGAACTTACAGCCGGTTTCCGAAAGGCAAATATAAATTGCCGTAGATTAAGTTAACTCAAACGCAAAAACAAAAAAAAAACCTAAATGCAATAATCCCAAACTGTTATCGCCATCCAATTGTGTTTTCTGTTTTTGTACGAAGCTCGCATTATAAAAAGATATACAGTAATTTACTTACGATGGACTGGATGTGTCGTTGCTACTTTCATTGGAAGGCTCTGCTTCAAGATTGAATGCCCCACCGCCGAATGTTACGCCTTCCACAACTCCAACCGCGATGCTGCCTTTCGACGCGTTTGAGATACCAATGTTACTGGCTGGAAAATAGCTTTATATTATTTTATAATAGTAATCAGACTAAATAAGATATTTATTGTGACACAGAGATGTAAATAGTTATACTACATACACATATCGCCCCAATATTTTGTTAAATACCCAGTGACACTACTGTTTGATCAATTAAAATTGAGATGACTTGACTACCTGACGGCAGTTATTTTCTAGGCTTCAAAGTTCTATAGACTTACAGTTCCTACACCACGGTAAACAGAATGACCTATTAGGTTATTCACCTGCATCCTGTCATTACTCAAAAAACATCTTCTATAATGGTATTCACACGTTGTTAATAAACATTCTGATGAAACAGGAAAAAGTAATACGAATATTATTACAAAATTAAAGTCAAATAACTTGTTTTAATTTGTTTTTTTGTGTCTCATCTAGTGTTACGTCTATTCAAATTAGTTACTATCGTTTTTTATTTCAATATTGCAGACTGTAGTCAACTTTAGACTAGTGGTGGTAATAATAATATCTACTACTAATATTGTTGATCGCACACGTCTCCACAGAGTAGGCAACTCGTTCATGGGTCAATGTATACACTTTTACAACAAACTTCCCATTGACATTCGAAACTTACCCATTAAACGATTTAAAAGCTGTATTAAAACCAAACTTTGTAAAGGGTAGGTACTATACAATTTCAGATTATTTAGAAGATTTAAAAGCTTGGGATTGAGCTATTGCTCGCTCTGCTAAGCCTTGTGAAAACCATAAAACTTGACATTTTAATTATTCATCACAAAAAATCAGTTTTATATACACATTGACATTGTTGTAAATTATATTCAAAATGACACGATTACTTTGTAAAGTATTATATTATTTTAATTATTGTGAATGTGAGGACTATGTGGATATTTTTTTCCTTTTTTTTTTCTTTCTCTGTTAGTTTTAATGATAGTCTGGCAGTTGATGCGGCCTACCCAAATATCCTTTCAAAAGTATTGTTCGTCGAGTTGAGCTCCTTAAGTTTTGAGTTGAGCTCCACGATTACTGACAAATGCTTGCACTGACTGGACAGGTACACTCAAATCTGTGTGGTTCTTTCCTCAAAAGACCATTTCAGACATTAATCTACATGGTCCTCATTTGGCTTGACCAAGATCATGTCTGGACTTTAAAAGAGACTGCGACCTCTGAGTTTGTTTCGACCTTCTCAGAGTAGTCAGATAGGAAGCACCGACCTCATCTAGCTTATTTTTTTTTTTTTTTATATATGACGTGTATTAGTGATTCCGATATCCTATTTACAGAATAAACAATTTCATTTCATTTCATTAGGCGCATAAGCAATCAGGCATCTGTAAATTGTTTTTTTTTTTTACTTGTCTCTTATTTTGTTAGGTAAACAAAATATGGTTTTGAAAGGTTAATTGGATGTAGGTTTTAATAAAAAGGAGGGCAATTAAAAGTGGTTGAGTTGTGATTTTTATAGGTACCCTAGTTGTTTATGAGTGCCCCCCCTGCTTCGCACGGTGTTTTACGACTTGACAAAACATCGAGATTTCTTTGTATGCTGGTTTTATATAAATATGTTAGAGAAAACCTTCCAGAACAAATTCTCTAAATAATGGTGAAAATCGCATCAAAATCCGTTACGTTGTTTATAGAAGAACAACGCAGTCACACAAACAGCCATGAAAAGTGACTTAAATTTGTAATATTTATAGAGTATAGAATACATGTTAGAACAAATACACTTTAAAATGGCACTAACGCAACAAACGCCTGCACTTTTGATCACTTTTTCTAACACTCACAAGAAAATAAACTGTGTAATTTTTGCTGTGCCACACAGAGTATTTTTTCACACTAAACCTGAAGATTTATTCAATCTTAAAACACAGAATTTTGATCTGTACGAACCTGGGGCTGCGAATGCCTGAGTAATTAACAGAATGGACAGGAATGCCATAGAACACGTCATCTTGCTTGACCAGTCTCACGAAACTAAAGATCAAAATATTCGTACATCTTCTTTTATATGAAACGACATTTACGAATAATTAATTTCAGAAGCGTTCTTGAATGAAAGTATGCACATTATATGAAACAATTACGGGGCTTTTCTCTTTACGCATCAGCTTTTTTTATTAAGCTGCACAAAGAAAAAAAGAATAAACAAATATTTTATTAAATCTGACTAACAAAATGCAATTATTTGCAATATCTAAACGCAGTACTCTCTTCTCGATTGCCCTTCGCCGCTTGGCTACTTTTCTGACACGGTTGGAGTAGGACTACGCACTTTGTCCTACACCAATTTTTTTGCATGCTTTGAATGAGTACCATGGCTTGAACCACAGCCGGAATCAAGAGGCGGCCTGATGATTTTGATAAACTTATTACCAGTTCGTTTGATTACACCGCCTTAACTGCCTTTATATTGTAGGTTATATTTACAAAATAAATGAACAGCACAAGTATATAAGAAGGGGGTGGGGGGGGACAATCATAGGGCATCAAAAAATTCGTCCGCATTGTATGTTGAAACTGTAATTCCTGCACATAAAATGTATAAGGGAATGCTACAAGTTTGTTCGGTTCGGTACATTCGATTTGGCAGTATTTGTCGGTCGATCAACAATTCCGACCTGACTTCACCTGAGCCATTTACTAGGAATACATAGTCTGGGCTTCCGATCGGCTCGTACCGATTGGTAAAACCTGTTCGGAATCTCCCTGGTTTAATCATCTTCGGGTCGAATCGGCAAAATTCAAGCTAATCTGAACTTTTTTATGAAATATATCAGCAAAGCAGGGCGGCAAAATCAAATATGTGAACATATTTGATTTTGCCGCCCTGCTTTGCCGAATCATGCCGACCCGAGCGTGTATGTATCACCCCTTGTTTCAGTTCGGTATTTAAAAGAAAAATGTGTCCCCTCGAAAGCAATCAGATGAAATCAAAAAACATGAACACTAAAATAAACTCTCAATTTTCCTCGTTTGACTTTAAAACTATTCAAAGGTCACTTTCTATTTATAACTTCCCGATGACAACAAAAAACTGTTAATAATTCGGCTAACAGGATAACCAGCAGTTTATTCTACTGATGGAAAACTGGTTCTAGCATATATGGAATGAGATCCCATCAGATGTCAAACTCGTATGCTTTGGTTCGGAACTACACATTGATGGCCAGTGTCAAAATATTAATTAGGTACTTATGTAGTTTTATTCGCATTTTATTTAAGGGTGAATATCCAAAAAAACCTTTATCAATGTTTTTTTGGAGTTTTCTGGCATACAAAATACCTATAATAACCTGAAGGTCTTGTAATTAAAAACGTTCAAAATCAAGTCGCAATCTTGTCTCAGAGACAATCAATGTCAAAACCTTGACAGTTTAGGTAAATTAAAGGTATTTTTGACAGATTAAGACTGAGATTAGAATAATTGCCCCTCTGTTTGGCATACTCATAATATTCTACATGATATCAAAAGCGATTTATAAAATAGGAGAACAAATAAGTCAACAGACTCTGTTACCATTTTTCTATTCTTGTTTATTAAAATAATGCCATCGACTATTCAATAGAAGATTATAAGGTAGGTCAATGTTCTGAATGTAGTAAACTTTAGGCTGTGGTGGAGTTGTATATATAGATATACAAACTTCGTGTGTTCGTGTTCTATGTACATGGCAGTGTTTTAAGATTCGAGTAAAATTGTTTAGAATCTGTCACTACAAACTGTTCCGTCAAGTAGAATAAGTCGTTGTGTAATATAGATAATTGACTCAGGCGTGACTTTGCGGAAATCCATGATAAAATACAATAGACGACGTATATTTAGTAACCTAATCCGCTTCACTGTCGAGAGCAGACTAGATGTCTGCTCTCGACGCTTGACGTATCCCCACGTCGTCGGGTCCAGGTTCGCAACAAGTCAATCGTCATCCCGAGGATGCCTCGTTGAGAAGTGAAACACGTGTCGATTTCTTACAGGGTTCTTTATGACTCTTTAAGAACAGATAAGCGGATTGGGTTACTAAATATATGTCGTCTATAGTTTTTTTTTTTGTGTTATATTAATTGTGGTGTTAATAAATGTGTTCCATCTAAATGGCCTCTTGATTTCAATAAGGCTAGCATGTAAAATCTCAAGTTAGAAAATTATACACACATCTTATTACGCCCCACACTTCTTCCTCAATGCTTACAGTACAAGAGTGCAAAATTCCGCTGGTGTTTTATTATTGTCAATACACACTAATTACCTATTAGTGCGTAATTAGTAAACAGGACAAAACTAAAACACACTTGTACTGTAAACGATTAGGAAGAAGAGTGGGGCGCATCTTTGTGTTCATACAAGCACCGGACGCAAGCACCTTAAGAGGGCGCCTAAAGGTCCACTAGCGCCACTCTTTAAAAAAAATATTATCTCGTGACTGAGAAGGAATTATGAATAACGGCTAGTAAGGACCCTCGGTGAGTGTGTCTAGAATTTTCTAATACCTTTTATAAAGTTTCATATTGAGACACGGAGCAACAAAATACGATCTAGAGGAATGTGGCCGCTTTTCTTTAGATCGTATTTTGTTGCTTCGTGTCTCAATATGAAACTTTATAAAAGGTATTAGAAAATTCTAGACACACTTACCGAGGGTCCTTACTAGCCGTTATTCATAATTCCTTCTCAGTCACGAGATAATATTTTTTTTAAAGAATGGCGCTAGTGGACCTTTAGGCGCCCTCTTAAGAAGAGACGTTGCGAACATGGGCCAGTTTCATCGCTCTACCAGTTAGGCCTGAGAAGTTGGTGCACAGTGTGACATCATTCATCATTCTCATGCCAAGCATATTATAAGTTGGGGGATTACATCGTTGACAAAAATGCTTGGCTCAACGCTGGGCCAGCTTCACACGGGCGCATAAACTATTTTTTTTTTTTTTTTTTGTCATATTGTCTAAATTTATTTTAGAAAATGGGTACGTTACCAGTCGACGGCGCGGCGATGCGGATGAATTTTTCGATGCTATATTTTAGTTTGTAAATAGTTTTAGTTAAGTTAGTATATAATTTTGCTACTATTATTAATTAATTAGTTATAAGTTGTTTGTACATTGTACATACAATATTGTTGGAGCTGCTGAAGATTTACGTTGTATAAATTCAATCTCTTAGTATTATATAATTGCATAGCACATGTAATGAAATGAAATGCTGAAAACCCTTCAAACAGTTCTTGTCACTTTATACTTGTGGCTTCTAGCAAGCAATTAACCCCCTTATTTATAAGCGTTGTTTAAGGTTAAGAGCATTCATCTAAAAAGCAACGTCGCAAATAGCTGTCAAATATTTACCTGTTTTGATTAATTTGGTAATATTACTGTATGGAAATAAGAAATATGGCTAACTAGTGAACTAGAATATTAATAATGAATTGCAATTATAAAACTGAATTTGATGTTGTAAGAGTTTTAAGTGTAAAAAGGCATTTAGCAAGTTTCCAAATACTTTTTTTTACATATAAAACTAAATATTTAGTTTCCCCCCATAGCTCCGAAGTTTGCATAGTGATAGAAGTTTATGTAAAGATTACAGTAAAAATAAAACGATATCTCTAGCAATAATTTAATAGCACACTTTTTGAGAAATCATCAACAAAAATCACATTAGTTCAACCATCCGTCAAGAGATGGCGCTGATCTAAAACTGCAATATTCTATACCGTAGTGTTAAAATTCTCTGACGAGTATAGGCCTCGCTGATAAAAATTTAAAAACATTTTACGGTTCACAACCAAAATGTGCTCCTTACTTCCTACTCGCAGGTTGCTTTGGGTGTAGCACAGTTGTAATTTTTTCTGGGCACAGAACTTTGTTTTTGGGATAAATTCATCCCAACTACGGAACCCTTCGGTGTGCGTGGTCCGACACGCACTTGTCCGGTATTTTTTAAATTCCGAAATGGTCTTGACACTCCGTCAAATGCCTGAGAGATATTTCTCGACGGCATGTGAAGCCAATTCAGAGGCCCATGGGTGGCTTTAAAACTCTGACACCGGTTAGTCTCTTACCACACAAAAAGAAGTAGAATATAAACTGCTACTGTAAACACATAATTTTAAATCATTTAACCGTTAAGGTACAATACTAACCTTGAACATTCGGTTAATTGTAAGTATTATAAGCATGATTTTGAGCAAGAATTGCAAGTACCAGGACTAACAAAAAACGCGTCATCTTGCTTGACCACTCTCACAATAATATGGCGAAAATATATGTACATCTCCTTTTATACAGGTTTTCAATATTTATTCGCACGGGTAGCACTATGTACTTATCTACGGCGCACTTACCTATCTACCCTACCTACCCTACCTACCCTACCCTACCCTACCTACCCTACCTACCCCACCTACCCTACCTACCTAACCTACCTACCCTACCTACACACCCTACCTATCTACCTACCTACTATACTCTGCTAAATTCACATTCATCAAATGCGCGAAGTTAAAATAGTCGTTAAGTTTTGTGAAATTTTCCATTTTTCTGCGCAATTTTCTTACCTAATTTTTCTTTCCATAAGATTCCTCTCCTGACAATAACAAACACAACAAAAAAAAATTAGTGATTTCGGTCCAGCCGTTCACGCGTGATGGCGTTACCAAGGGAAATAGGGATTCATTTTTATATATATATACGTATAACTTACAAATAACTTCAATATAAGCATATTATATTTACGAATACCAAGTAGCTTTATTCTTATAATGAAAATAAATAGAATTAGACATTATTTATTTAATAACGCGTTTTCAAACTAGAATTACCGAAATATAACTGAACTGGAGAATACAATTTTTTTCCAGGCGGGAAATACACGTCCACCTCGCAGTGCTAAGGCTTCAATGAAGATGTTTTCACATGAATTAGTAATTCCGTAAACAATTTTGTTACAATTTTTTTTTGTTATCAAAACTTTACAATGTTTACTTCCCCTAGAACCAGATATGAACTGTTGTGTCGCTAAAAAGATTAAATATTTGTACAAAATTTCCTTTAAATAGGCTAGAACTAGCCAGAGTTCAGCTTAAGTCAAGCCAGTATGGTTGTGGCTAATAATACTAGGACGATTATAATTTTCATCATCATTATGATAATTTTGGGTGGTGACACGCAAAGGCCAGTTACTGTGGAAGAAGACAGAAATCCGTCGAAGCGGGTCGCTGGCAGTGCTTTGGACGTTTTGTTCGGTAATAAAAGCATGATCGGTGTGATAACCAAAGAGTTCTCTGATACTGTAAACAGAGTTGCAGTGCGACGAAGTACGTATTTATATATTTTTTTTCTAACCTTACCTAACATTATCAGCCAATTAGTTCTATGACATGTTCGTTTTCTGAAAAACTTTATACATCATTTAAAGCAATGGCGATGAAACAAATTTCACAAAGACCGCTACAAATATTCTCTATATACAAATATTCCACTAAGAATATTTTGATTTAAAAGAGTGTCCGTGGAGTTTCTTGCCCGTTCTTCTCCATAGGAACCTACTACGCTTTGGAATGGGCAACTAGCTTCATCTTCCTGACTGACCGACCCCTTGATAATTCAAAAGTGCCTGTAATTGATTTATTTGAAAATGCATTGAGTTTGAGTTTGCTCAAAAAACAAACTGAAATAAAACAGATTTCCATACTACGCTAAATGATAGCAACAGCAACATAATAACTTTAAAAAATAAAAGATCTCTTAATTCTTTGCTCTGCTCCAGAATTGTGTAACACTTAGAAGCACAACCCTTATCATTTTGACTATACATCAACATTACAACACATTTACAAACTTACAATTAACAATGCAGACATTTTCAAAGATTCTGAAGAATTAAGAATATATCTAAGCAATGGATTTTATGGTATTGTTTAAATAAAAGGGATTGTCATTCCGATTGTGTTATGCAATTTGGATGTTGTTCTTCCCCAAAATAGCAGTTAATATAAGCTGCTGAAATAAGAATAAACAGGAATTTTCTTATCTCGTAACTGCCTTGTCTTGTGGGTGCAAGCGCTACCTACTGCTAAATATGAGGTCCAGGATTTGATTCTCAAGTCGGGCAAAATGTTATTGGGTTTTTCGATCTGGAATTTCTCTGTATATTAGTCTGGATTTATGCCCGGTTGATGGCAATAGGCTCGCTCTCTATTACCTGGATCTAAACCATAACTGGCGAAATTTGGATATACTAAAGGTGCTTCTCTGCCTTATCCTTCGAGGAAAACAGGCGTGATGTTATGTATGCTTTTTATCTCGTCTTAAAAAATAAATGCTTTGCAAGCATACGAAATTTAAATTATTATTTTTTGTTCCAGTCCGCTCAGCCCTAGGCCACCCTCTATCACACTTCCTGAAACTAGAAAAAGCTAAGAAGGCTCAAAATAAAGTTCGCAAAATATCCAGAGTCGAAATCAACTTTATCAACAAAAATAATAAAACTGTGCACACGATTGCATTGCAACCAGCACATGAGAAAAAGGTCGTGCACTTACCTAATTATGACCGAAAAAATTGGCTGTCATGGTAGTTCCCATGACTGCCAATTTTTTTTTTTGCCCGTATTTGGTAATATTTAAAACTATGAAATACGAGTAACAGTGGTTTATTTTGAACTAACTTCCGCCAGTGGCTTCGACCGCGTAAAGGTCGAAAAATATCCCACAGGAAGGTACTACCGGGATTCAGAGTATCACATGGCCTATCCGTATGCCTTTTATCTAAATCTGTTCAGCCGTTACGGCATGAAATGTAACAGGCAGATAATAAATCTGTTTCAGGATTCCGAACCTCTAAATAAAACATTGAAACCCCTAAAGAATGACTTCGTTGTTTGTCAAGACCCTTTTTTTTCAGGATTGCGTGGAGGCATCTAGTTGAAATAGATATCAAAAACTTAGGCTAAGCGGGCACTACGAATTTTGAACATTGCGATTAACTGATAAATAAAATTGTAAATAAAAATAATACGGTTTTTCTGTTAATGGTATTGTTCACAGATTGGCGATTCGATTAAAATTCGTAGTGTACGCTTAGCCCTAGATCGGTCCTTTGGATCTGTAACGAAAAGTAAACATACAAGTCAACGGAATAAAAAAATACGGCCATTTATGCCGCATATTTTGACACTCGCAAATAAACGAAATCCTATCATATTTGGTACATCCCGTTGGCGCAGCAGCATGAAATTTGGCGAGAAGCAAGGTCAAGTACAGAGGAAAATCGGCAAATGGTTAATTTATAGGAACATAGGAACTGCAAAGTTAAGTTTGTTCTTCAAACTGGGATGAAAATATAATAGGCCGTGTCTTGAAGTAATATTTAGTCTGTATTTCATTACAAGCGGTACTCTCCACTCTATTAAAAGTTCTTTTTCAATTTAAAAAACATAAACAAATAAAAAACGCATATCCTACCCGGGCACTTATAAAACGTCAGAAGCTAGGTGCAATTGGAAAGTTAAGTTTGCCCGACACTCCGGTTTGGATCACAGCTTTGAGACGGACCCCTCAGGGTGCAAGTCATAAAATAAATAAAAAAGTTTTATATTATTATAAATGCCTTAAAATACTAATTATTCATTGTACTATTATTATTACCACGTAATACCTTCATGTTAGAGAGGTTAGTTTATGAATTTAAATTGCAATAACTTTTGTCAGAGTAGGCCGATTTTAATTAAATAAATACTAAATGTTAACTCAAGATACGAACTATGATTATATTTCCTATTCCTTAAATCTCTTGAAAATAAGACACAAAAATATCAACACTACATGTAAATTTCAAATCATTCCATAGGTTGTCCCTTTGTGGGATGATTTTACAAAAAATCTGAAACGTGTAATTCTTTATTTCTTACCAAAAGCATAAATTTAAATTCTCATATCCCTAACTTAAGAAATGCTGGGTTTCCCATACAAACTTTCATCCCCTACGTCACCCCCTTTAGGATTATTTTTGAAACAAAAAGTACTCTATTTTCCATCTCCAGGATGCTGTCTATTCCCTTGCCAAATTTTATCAAAATCCGTTCAGTGGTTTAGCCGTGAAAAGGTGACATACAGACAGACAGACAGTTACTAATTGTTGTTAATTTTAGTAGGTATCAAACATTAAAATGACATATTTTGTAAATTAAAATTAATAAAATTATTTAGTCTGGTTTTCACATTAATCGGCACACCGAGCAACAACAGGCGCAACAGGTCATACTCTTAGCTACATTATAGGTACTGATAATATTAGTATGTTAATGACAGATTTTTCTCTATCAAAAATCGCTCAAAGCGCCTAACGAAAATTTCACTTAAAAAAAAAATGTGCGGTCGAGGGAACGTGAGAAGGAACTTCGTTCCTGACGGGGAGTCAGGAACGGAGTCAGGAACGGGGAGTCAGGAAGTTCCTTCTCACGTATGATTTACAACATAAATCATATTTTCGCAGTCGCCACCTTGGATTTACATTTAAACGTCACCATCGGCTTTAGCACCCTCGAAAACCATGAAAAGGATACCCATGATAAAAACTGGATAATTTTCGCAGCCACTAATGAATGTTCATTTTGACCAAATTCACAAAGTGAAAGTGTGTATTACAAGAAGACAGTCGCAAGTACGAACACTTTTTCGCGTGACAATTTCTGCCAGTTTACCTACCGCAAGCCGCCTTAAAGAATTTGTAATAAAAAAATATTATCTACAACGATGTAATAACTTTATTTTTTTCCCTTCCAAAAACCGCTCAACGCGCTTATAGAAGTTTCACTTAAAAAATTGACTTTGAATTAATTTATTAAATGAAATTATAACTAATAATTATGAAAACAAATGTTTAAAATGAAGTAAAAACATAAAAAAAACACTGTTTTAACATAACATAGATTTAAGTTTTCAATTTTAATTGTGTGTTGTTTTTAGGGTTCCGAACGTCCGAATGAAAAAACGAAACCCTTATAGGTTTTTTCGTTCGGACAGTAGTAGACAGCCAGCCAGACAGACACACGAGTGATCACTCATGTGTCTGTCTGGCTGGCTGTCTGTCACAGCCAATTTTCTCCGAATCTACTGGAGCAATTTAGTTGAAATTTGGTACACATATGAATTTCTGTAACCCAAACACGGATGTTTTACAAAAATAAATTATTTTTCATTAGTAGGGTCACTTTGCGGGGTCAAATTGAAATATAAAAAATATTTTTTTTGTAAACTGTTTTACCGTGTGACATATCAAATGAAACGGCTTGTTGTGAGGATCTAAGATATATTTTTTATAATTTTAAAATACTTTTAAAGAATGATCTCCGAAATTAATGTGCCTACAATTAAAAAAAAAACAGCAAATAGTTCTATACTTTTGTGTTGTTGATGTTTTATTTGATTTAGTTAACGTCAAACTTGTTTGCAGTCATTGTCATTGGAATGACTGGCATTTTGCCTATTCTAAGCAAATCTAGAATATTTTGCTGTATGATAATAGATATCAAAAGTATAAAAAAGTGTAAAATGTGTAAATTAGTATATTGTTATCATCATAAGAGGTTTATGATGAGTCGAAAGAGTGAATGAAGAAACGTGTTCACTGTATATAATTTTTCTGGGGATGAGCAGGGCCAAGCGGACACATAGCACACATAGAAGATTTATTTAAATTCGACCGAAAATGCTCTTTTTTTTCCGGACTAATATAAAACTAAATTCGGTCAGATCGAACGACGAAGATCTGGTATGCGAGAAAAGGCAATTTTTCGGCATTCTCCCAACGAAATTCGGTCGGAATGTACTATTTATATTAAGTATAGTATTTAAGTAGGTAGGTAGATACGTTAAGTTTATCCCAACACACCACCACAAACCACGCTCTTGTGTTCAAAACACACCACACATGAACCAACTCCGCTACGTACTTTTTCCACCGCGTGCGAACATCAAAGCCCCCTCAAACCTTTAATTAAGGGAGTCTCGAAGCCATTTTTATTTTAGACCTTCAAAGGGATTATATTTCTGAAGACAGAATTTTCGAGAATAATGGTGTATCGGAAGCAAACAAATTCCCCTTAAGGCAACTAATAAATAATTTTCGTGGCAAAGTCAACGCCTCTGCCAGTTAACCCCAGGCTATAGGCTGGGGTTAACTGGCAGAGGCGTTGACTTTGATGTTTGAAAAAGCCACTTGATGTGCACACACTCAAACCACGTGATTAGATGGTAGTTAGGGGAAGAGGGTGTCCGGAAGGCAATAGCGAATGAATTTTAAATCACGTTACATTCTGCTGTGATATTGCGCGGCTCTAATAACCTTCGACGCTTCTGAAGTGGCCCTTTAAAGTTAAAGAGGGGAAGCGGTATGAGGCGGAAGAAAGTCCGCTTCTTGTGTTGGTATCTGGATTCTATACCATTATTATTCATTAGCTGCGGTCCACGGATTCACCCGCGTAAGTCTCGATCCCGTTGGAATATCGCGATAAAAGGTATCCTATGGCCTTGTCCAGGTCTTGTGCCAAATTTCATCCAAATCTGTTCAGCCGTTTTAGCGTGAAAGCGTAAGAAACAAACAGACATGCAAACCTACAAATAATAAAATCTTTTCACTTTATTAGTTTAGATTTTATTAGGGGAGCAGTGGTGGCCCAGTAATAACGGCCGCGACTTAGGAGTTGTAGGTTGTAGGTTCGAACCCAGACAGGCGCTATACTTTATGTAAATTATATCATCAACACTGCTCTCAAAACGGTGAAGGAAAACATCGTGAGTACATTATAAGCTGATTATACAATATTAAGCTAAATTTCAATAGGACAAAACAATTGTTCAACGAACCGGATTTCAAGATTTGTAATATTACATAAATTAAGAAGTTGTTCAAGTGCATAATATGCACTTGAACAACTTCTTAATTTGTGTAATTTTGCTTCGTCATTCTAGAATCATATTATGATTCTAGAATGACGAAGCAAAATTGTAACCTTGAAAATTATAATCGAGATCTATCCCAAACACAGTGATACACCTCAAATCTCACAAAACACGAATTTATCGTAAAGTCACCGTACCTGTAGCATTTCTTCAAAGAAAAATAACCTCGCTCCATGCAATTTTCATATTTAAATTGAGCTTCAATATTCCTGTGGTTTTCGACCAAAAGGTTCTGGACACATGCTATTCACTCAATAACATCGTCCGGGAGACCACAAATTCCATTGCCTTGTGACTAAAAAGCATTCCTGTGTTTCCCAGGAATAGCTGTTGAATATTCTTAACAAGTGCTCTATAAGAGAATATATTTTTAACTGCCATATTGTACACGATGCTTTTTAACGCACTTTAAAGAACATGGCGCGTTTAAGTAGTGTTCCTAATAGGAAACTGTTAGCCTTCCTCTATGGGTTATTAATACCTCATATTATGTAGTGATACCAGTTAGTGCTATCGATCGTGTACCCTAATTCTTTTTCTAGAATAAAAGTAAACCTAAGTTACTTCTTATAACATCAACTATCTGCCAATGAAAATCGCGGCAAAATTGATCCAGCCTATTCAGAGATAAACCGGAACAAACAGTCAGGCACATCTATAAAAAATTTAAAAATCCTTTTTTTGTTATGAGTACCTTATTTATTTTCATATGTGTTAAGTACAAAGCTGTTATTTTGGCATTAAAAACACACACTTCAATTTTATTTAATTTGTATCTTTAAGTCTATACTTAAAGATACAAATAAAATAAAATTGAAGTGTGTCTTTACAGTGTGTGTGTGACGACTTGATAAAATCAAAATCTATATTTTGATTTTATCAAGTCGTCACCTTCACGGCGAACTTACGAATCTGCATTGCTATTCTGTTACCATCTCACCGTGAAAACTTAGGTGAAGTGAGCGTGGAGTGAGCTGTCATTTCATAGGGATTGGCGCTATTGACAGCTCACTTCACCCAAGTTTTCACGGTGAGATGTTTACAGAATAGCATGGCTGGAGTTTTAGTGAAATCGACATTTTAATGAAAAACTGTATAATACAATAGACGACGTATATTTTGTAACCTAATCCGCTTTACTATTCTTAAAGAGTCATAAAGAACCCTGTAAGAAATCGACACGTGTTTCACCTCCCAACGAGGCATCCTCAGGATGACGATTGACTTGTTGCGAACCTGGACACGACGTGTTGTACGTCAAGCGCGTGGCGCGTGTTGATTTCTTACAGTGTTTTCATAACACTTTAAGAATAGTTAAGCGGATTTGGTTACTAAATACACGTCGTCTATTGTATTTTATAATGGATTTCCGCAAAGTCACACCTGATTCAATTAACTATGAAAAACTGTACCTACTGTGGTACACACCATGGAAAATTTACAAATTTTTATCTCAGACGGTTATAGAATTCAAATTGTTCGAATCTGCGTTTTAATGTTAATACACCCATAGTAAACTTACGAAATTCACCTATGGTGTTTTATGGTAGTAAATTTAAAATAAAAGAAGTTAATAGATATTTATTCATACCCTGGTAAACTTACTAAAGTGGTACTTTCGTAAGTTCACCTAAGTTTCAATAGGATATCTTTTTAATGTTAATATTATTTAGTAACGAACGTACCACTTTCGTAATTTGCCAAGCTATGAATAAATATCTATTAACTTCTATGTCTGATATCATGATGTAAACTTACGGATGTGTATTTATTTCTGATCCTTGTAAAATATTGACAATCCGTTGATAATATAAATAAGTACCATTTTGAAAATCAAATGTACGGCGATAACTTTATCCCTTTTTCAAACTCTCCCTGTAAATTGCATTTTCTGCAGACTCGATCGCCGCCGCCGTAGAGGTGACGAAATCTTGATACGACTGAAAAATTTCAACGTCCTCATGCTTGCATAGCAACAGAATTAAGCAAAAACTCCATTAAATATTAACCACGCTGAACTAATTAACTCATTCCCAGTATGCATGTCTTGACAATTAGCATAGCTTCGTTTCTTATTAAGTAGATTTCAAGTCATGCTTTTATTTCCCTGCAAACAGTATTATCAAATAGGTGCCTCCGCTAAGTACTAATTACAGCACTCGTTTCAGAGTAGGCTTTACTCGAACACAGCTCTCTAGGGTTGTCAGCATAAATAGGATGCACGACAGTGCACTGTTGCCAAGTTCACGTCATTAACAAAATTATCAAATCTATCTATTTCATCCTCAAATTAAATATCGTACATCTTCTGCACGATTATAAAACCCAATTCGAAGCAAGAGGGCGAGAATTTGCCCCACTATTGAGACCAATCACATTTGAAACCTATACCCATCTCTTAATCGGCAGCATAGTTGCGTCACACATTGCCAGTGTCTGTATTGACTGTTTGTTAATCGAATATCAGTCACACTAGTAACAGAAATTTGTAAAAACATTACGCACGGACTGTACAATTACCTCCTGAATAATTATAACAGAAATTATGTAAACATACAAAATTACACATTAAAATTGTATACTTTAATCATTGGAAGTATAAAATTAATACCGTAGAGTATGCTTAGTATATTATATTGTTTAAAATGAGTGTCCAAGTTTTAAAACTAAAACAACTTAAGTTCAAAAAACCAAATCTGCCTCCCGAATATTATACAAAATTATTCTTCAAACTTGTCCCAGTTTTTGCATCCCTGTTTTTAGAATGGGATGAGATTTTTCGTGCAAAAAGCGTGTCCTTAATGAGCTCACTTGAAAACAAAACTTCAGGTATAGCGCACATTTTGGTTGACATCATTGTCTTTGATATTTGAAGCGTTGTTACGGACGTCGAATGTTGTGACTTTTGAATTACCGGTTTGTATTCTGTTCTGTGTTTGTTGATGAAGATATTTATGATACAGGCTTCGTTGTAATTTGTTTTTTAGACAATGGCTTTTTGTTGACAATTGTTATTTATATTAGAAGTATTTATACTTTGATGGTATTTCATGCAGAATGCTTTTATAATGAAAAAATAGAGACTGAATCTCCATAGTACGTAAGTTATCGTATATCTATTAGTTGACGACTCTGATTGATTATGTCACATGTATGTACAGAAAACCGAGAACTGTCGAAGATTAGAGTTGTCCACTTTGGTATTTTCTACCATACCGCTGGCGAAACATCTAAAATGCAAATAAAACAAAACTATTGTAGTGCTACAACAGTTTATATAGAAAGCAATATGTATCTATTGTTCAGTACAGTACGAACATTTTCCGAGACATTACATTGAAAACCAAGAACGACATCGACAAAATTACGAATACAATAAAAAGACCTCTAAGTGTACGATTATTTTCTTCGTGTAGCACAATAACCGTTCTTATTGCGAAGGCCGTAAAGGGCAGTGTAAGCGAATGAGTGTCAGTTCAGGAGAATGCAATAGCTTCCTTTTATTTTAGTGTTATTGCGGTATCATTCGAGCTTGGACCACCTGCTCTTGATACAACTTTTGTAACATACGGGGCTGTAAATTCTCGAGCATTTTTGGTTATTGTATTGTCTTTCTTATGATTCAAGGGTTTTATTTTGTTCACTGATCGAACAAAGACATTGAATTTGGGTCTATGAGGAAACATGTAATCATCGTTCAGACAAAAGTCGTCACTGCTGGACAGGATATCAGCCAAGTATCGCCACAACAAACCTACACCAGATCTTCACCACCAGATATTCATGATTCTAATAATATTACAGCAAGATTTGGGCTTCGAACTACTTGAGTAACTGTTCAATATCCAGGACTAAGTATAAATTTCTAGCTGTATTGAAAAATTACGATACCTACTATTATTACTGTACTTAATTACCTAAGTATAGCTTGTTTATTGAACTTCCGTCTCATTATTCTCTTGCCCTTATCGAAACGTCTCTTCTATACTTCTCTATTACCTAGTCGTCATCTCAGTATCAGTAGTCACCCCCTTTCTAGCCATTTTTCATCTTTCAAAAGATAAGAAATTTACTCTGCCGATTATCATCCCGTGTAATGTCAGAACAAAGCCAGCTCAGTGAGCTCAGTCCGTTCGTTCTACTGCCGCTATGTCCCACGCACCGCGGGATGTAAACCAAGGATTGTAGCTTGTAGCAGCATCATCTAGTGAAGCTTTGTATCGCTTCTCGTCGGATAAATTCTACTGTTTATTGTTTGCGAGATTTAAAATTAAATGAGTGTTTGGAGCTCTCTGGTACTTCAAGGGTAAAGCCGCAAGGTATTCGCAAGATTACGAATCAGTCACCGAAAATTATTCAATGTACTTTATGTCGGTACGATTTTTCATTCATTTACTCGCATCTAATCATACTTAATAACGAGCGACAATGAAGTATTTGAATTTTTTTGTACCAAGGGGTGGAGGACCCAGTAACTAGGTTGTGGAGGCCAGTACGCTCTGTTTGTTAAGCTTTCACGTAAAAACGGCAAAACGGATTAGGATGAAATTTGGAACATGGGTAGATACCTAGATGGGCACCTAGGTTAGGACTTAGGATACTACGATTTTATCCCGATATTCCCACGGGATCGAGACTTAGATCGAGACTTTCTTTGGTATTGTTCGTCGAATCGCTGAGCTCCTTAAATTCTGAGTTGAGCTGCACGGTCACTGACAAATGCGTGCACTGACTGGACAGGTCCACTCAATCTGTGTGGTTCTTTCCTCAAAAGAATTTTTAGACACCAATCTACATGATCTTCACATCACACACCTAGATAAAGAGTAGCACAACTCAAAATACCTCTTTTTTCAGGAACAGCAAAAAACGTATTATTGCTGTTAATTAATCCATTATTTGCTGTTCCTGAAAAAAAGAGGTATTTTGAGTTGTTCTACTCTTTATCTAGGTGTGCGACATGATCTGACCAAGATTATGTCTGGACTTTAAAAGAGACTGTGACCTCTGAGTTTGTTTCGGCCTTTCTTCTCGGAGTAGTCAGATAGGAAACGCCGACGTGTAAAAGTGTTTTATATAAACCTACTTACAAAAATAAAAATAATTTATCATTTATACAGGTGAAACCGCGGGGCGCAGCTACGTTTATCAACGAAGTAAAGGAAATAACAATTCTACTTATTTTTATCGCTGGCTGCGTTATTTACTAGACTAGGAAGATAAGTCCAGCTAATAATAAATTATAGTGCGGCGACGTCGCGTTTGCTCGCGGAGGTTAATTAATTTATAGTATTTTAGTAGTACTTCCGGTTTTAACCTAGTCAGACAGAATAAAATGTAAATCACGTAAATCGTGTAATTAGTTCTCGAGTTATAAGAGACAGACAGTTAAAGAGATGTGTTTTATATTTTTTAAGAATAAATAGTTTCTCATCAGCTTTGATATTTATACTTTTGAGCTTAGATACAACAACAAAACCCTTTATAACAAAAAAGGGCTTTTAAGCTTGTAAGAGTTACGTCAAGTGCAATAAATGGGCGTTTTGGGGGACATGTTGAATTTTGAATGTTTTCTTTAAGTAACACATTATTTAATCTACCTTCTTAAAAAAAATTACAACAAGATTCATTTTTTTTTTTAATTACTTTCAAAGATTTTTTGAGATTATTGTACGAGAGTAACTTTCAAAATAAAACAAACAGCTATCTAACTACTCAACACATTTTCGTAAACGATTTCGAGAAATCTGTTTCACTTTGACAGTTCAACAACATTCATTGCGTTATTTACGTTGTTGAGCAGATTTCTTTTTTGAACTTTTGAAGCAATGGATTAGCAATCTGTTTCAAAACGATTCAGATTCTGATTGATCGTGTATTACGTAATTTGGGTGTAGATATATGAGCTCGTCAATTCTATAGCAGATTTGTTTATTTTTAACAGTTCCGCTTTGAACACTATTGCCGTCAAATCTATCGCCCTACCTTCTGGTTGAGCACTAATAAGGAAAGAAAGTAAATATATTAATTTAGCACAGAGTAGAAGCCAATAATACAATCAGCCTCTTCTCATACAGAGAAGACATGAGCATTGATCACGATGCTTGCTCAAGACCGGTTGGCGATTTCAGACTTATATTCACTAAGTCCAGGTTTGCTCACGATGTTTTCCATCACCGATGTCAGTAACATCTAAAATAAACTCAGAAAGTACACATGAATTAAAAAGTCACTTGCCCGGATTGGAACTTATAACTTCGTGCACGAGAGGCCGTAACCACTGAACCATCACGACAAGTAAATAGCCATTAAAAAACTGGCGAATTCATTCTTATCTCTACTCAAAAATATGTAGCCTAAAAGCATCATTCTATAGAACGAATCCTTTAGTGAACTTCAAACTCATCCTCACACAACATGCAAAGACTAAAAAAGTACCCACGAGACACACAATTCTTTACAACTACAATCCTTGCACTTACACCCTCTATGATTAACAGTCTCATTCCTCACCCAGAGAAGCTAATGGTGCCATTCTTTGTTACACTATATTATAGCCGGCCAATGTTGAAAACGGCCATAATTTACGGCCGTATCGCCTCAGTCCACTCGCGTTGATCCCGGTAACGTATCGGCCGCTATTCACTCTTACGAGCTCATTTACCATACTAACCGGGTGTTGTGATAAGAATTCAAAATAATATGGATAAACTGTTAAATTTTGTACAGAATTTTGAAAGTTTTTGAAGTGAATCTTCTTAGGCGGCGAGAGAAGAAAGATACTACTTCTTTTCGTTACATGAGAGAGAAGAAACATATTATTACTCTCTCTGTCTCTCACACAAAATCTCTCTGAAGCTTCGTGCAGACTAGCGCGACGCGACAGCGCTATGCGGCACCGGTTATTATTATACCGTGAAGTTTTCTAAGAAAATGTATTTTTCGAGTCGAGTCGCGCCGACGCGTCGCGCTAGTCTGCAGGTGGCTTTATTCTATGTTTTTTAGGGTTCCATATCTGAAGGGACCGACCACAATTGAACCACTAAGTCTCCCCTGTCCGTACGTGCGTCTGTCTGTCAGCGGGCTGTGTCTCATCAACCATAATAGGTAGACAGTTGAAGTTTTCACAGATTGTGTATTTGTAATGCCGCTATAACAACAAACAATAAAAATAAAGTAAGTTTAAAATTAAAGGGGTCCCCCCATACAATATTTTTTTTAACTAAAGTGTTTAATAAAAATGTGGTGTTAAATATCGTACGGTGATAGAATTGAGGGTGGGAAATTATCAAATAACTTCTCCTGCTCTGGGTGGAGCGGGAGGGCGTGTCAGACTTTTACTGACTAAAACCCACCCGTGTTCCTTCCGTTGCCTGTGTGCCGAGGTCGCGATATCCCTTTCAGACAAACCCGCAACCCCGGCAGACACTACAATCACGTTTAATAATTTTAGTAATAGAGAAGAGTAGGTACTGTATGCTCGTCAAGTTCCACCAGATGCTCTTCAGTATCGTCGCTTGAAGAATTTCGTTTAATCCACCCTAAACGTAAGTCCATGTTTACCAATTCCCTGTAATTACTAATCTGTGCAGTAGTATACTTCCCATACCATATTTATTTCCCGTGTTTAGAAAACAAATCAATACTTGAAGTCGGTCTACAAAAACATTAATTTTAAAAAACAGTTACAATTTCTCATACCACAAGTTAAAACAAGAGTGAAGGGAAGTTAAAATACGTGCCACGTATAAATAGCAAGGGTGACGAACTGACGACATCTCGACATGCTCTTTGAGATACGACGGACATGCCTTATGCATAATCAGTGATCTATTCAACCCTAAGACTTTACATACATATACATACATAATTCTATGTTTATGGATGATGTGCAGTTCTGAAAGTATATTTCTTGTTTTTTTTTTTCAGGCATAATGTTCTTTTTACAAAACTTTTGAAAATGGCACTATTATTTCTAACATAGGTTTGTGATTATGTGCTATCCCAGTGACTAATAATCACACTTTGTTAAAGTGTTAAATTGTTGTCACTATTTCATGAATCTTCCTTCAGAAAAAAATGGCCGACTGTCGCCAAGTGTGCAGGTATAATAGCCAGTTAATACTGGCTACTCATTATTGTACGGTGTACATCAAAACAATACGTTCAGCCATGCTTCAATTACAACGACCTAAAGCCGCGGTCCCACAGCCTGTCGAGGCCTGTCGCGGCCTGGCGCGCGGCCACGCCGGTCGAGGCCTGCCGTGGGACCGCAGCATTATATAAACCGCTAGTTCCTGTGAAATCAGATACAGCAAAGTTACGTCTTTATACTAGACTGGCTTCCGCCAGCGGCTTCGCCCGAGTGATATCTTTATAAATTATAGCATATATTACTCAATGATAATATAGCATTTTCCTGGTGAAAGATTTTTTTAAATCGGTCCAGTAGTTTTTGAGTTTATTCATTACAAACAAACATAATAAACATGCATACAGAAAATCAAATATTGTTTCTTTATAATGTTGGTTTAGACCATAGACACAAACAAGAAGGAACATAAACTAAACCAAACCACTTTATGACAGCAATTTTCATTTTAATAGGAGAAAACCACGTATTAAGTGTTTATTAACAATCAGTGGGTCATAAAACAGAATTAGTGCAGTATTCGTTGGCTTTAACTGTAGTTGCAGCACTAAGTAGGAACAGACAGAAGGTTCACAACAAAATATACTATGTAAGTAGATTCAGCAGTTCTGAGTTCTGCGAGCAGTGGTAACGGCCGTGATTGACCGAGTTGTAGGTCTTAGGTTCGAACCGTGACAGGAGTTTTACTTTGTGTAAATTATTTCATCGCCTCTGCTCTCAAAACGGTTAAAGATAACGTCGTGAGGAAATCGGCATGTCCTAGAACCAAAAATACGGAGGCATGTGACATCTTTCAACCCACACTGGGCCCGCGTGGTAGATTACGGCCCACTCCCTCGCACTGAGAAGAGGCCAGTGTCCCAGCAGTGGGAACATATAGGCTGATTATGCAAAGTAACTTCACAGTCTTTGTATTGCTTTATCATTTTAGGCAACAATTCCCACAAAATTGAAACTTCACTAAAGGCTAAACTCTTTATGGCGAGCAAATGACAATAAGGTAGTCACGAGGTCTTACTTACTATACCTACTGTTTAATTCACCTTAAATTTTCACTGGCCATTGTAAGATACGTTATGCCGCGACGTAGGTATACACTCACAAGGCTCAGCCGCATGGCTTGGCCTCACAGAGCCGCGCGGCACTAGTGGGGTCGCGGCTTTACATGGATAGGTAAATGCAAATAGTGCTCTATGTCCATGCAAACGAAGCTGCAACAACTACTTGTGCTAATGCTACCATAAGGGCTATTAATAAAAAGTTGGAACTCTTGTATGGACTATGGGCTATTGTACAACTGGAACTCTGGTATGCTCTGTGGACAAGGAGCTTTTGTACAGCTGGAACTCTCGTATGCTCAGTGGACAAGGAGCTTTTGTACAGCTGTAACTCTCGTATGCTCTGTGGACAAGGGGCTTTTGTACAGCTGTAACTCTCGCATGCTCTGTAAGCAAGGAGCTTTTGTACAGCTGTAACTTTCGTATGCTCAGTGGACACGGAGCTTTTGTACAGCTGGAAGTCTCGTATGCTCTGTGGATAAGGAGCTTTTGTACAGCTGTAACTCTCGTATGCTCTGTGGATAAGGAGCTTTTGTACAGCTGTAACTCTCGTATGCTCTGTGGATAAGGAGCTTTTGTACAGCTGTAACTCTCGTATGCTCTGTGGATAAGGAGCTTTTGTACAGCTGGAAGTCTCGTATGCTCAGTGGACAAGGAGCTTTTGTACAGCTGTAACTCTCGTATGCTCTGTGGACAAGGGGCTTTTGTACAGCTGTAACTCTCGCATGCTCTGTAAGCAAGGAGCTTTTGTACAGCTGTAACTTTCGTATGCTCTGTGGACACGGAGCTTTTGTACAGCTGGAAGTCTCGTATGCTCTGTGGATAAGGAGCTTTTGTACAGCTGTAACTCTCGTATGCTCTGTGGATAAGGAGCTTTTGTACAGCTGTAACTCTCGTATGCTCTGTGGACATGCGGCTTTTGTACAGCTGTAACTCTCGTATGCTCTGTGGACATGCGGCGTGTAGCTAGGAGACCCTGGTATCGAGGCTCACAAAAAGAGGCGTAATTATTATATCAGAGTGTTCAATAATATTTTTAGGAGAGCAAAATAGGAATATAGAGGTTCGATTTAATACACGCCAAATAACAATGCCCTTACATTTTCACGTACGGAGTGGGCCTACTGTTTCTCTCTTCATAAATTATGGTTATATTGAGGTCGTAAAATATATAATTAACGAAGAGATTGTAAAACTTGAGTTTGTATTGTATTCATTATGAAATTGGTATAATGCGTATTATAGAGTATTTCACTTTAGTAATAGTTTGCTCTAGAAATAAATTAGTTTTCTTAATTAATGCTAATGAGAAAAGTGGAAGTTTTGAGTATTATTTTAAACTTCTTTCCGTTTAATTATTTATTACCTTGCTATAAACATACCTAATCGTTATAATTTAAGTCCATCGTGCTATTGCCATGCTAAAACGTGACAACCATAGTTATATTTATCCTTATTTAAAGTAAATTAGTCATTTTACTTTTTATGAAGTTTATTCAGTACCTATCCTATCTTAACTAATTGGTGGTGGATGGCGATCCATTAATTTTAAATAATTGAATTGAGGCCAACACTTTAGCTACAGTGAACGGTTAACAAACTTTCTAATTGAGCTCCTGAAGTCAGTTTTTAGTTTTATATAATTTAGAGTTAAACTAATTATGTATTGAAGTTTAGGGTTCAATTAACTTTTCCCATTTTATTTGTTTTGGTAAAGGAAATTAAGTAACTATTTCAAAAGTTAAGGAAAGATGCGTCGACCTTTTTGTGAAGGTCGACAAAAAAAAAATGAATCGTTATAAAATAATTATTTTTTAGTAACTGTTGCCCGCGACTTCACCTTTGTGTATTTTGTGTTTCATCATTTTTTAATACAAATTTTCAGGATGAAAACTAGGCTATGATAATGTATGATCTTCTCCAGGTCCCAGGCTACATATCTGTCAAACATAACGATCAGTTCAGAGGTTTGGGCGTGAAAAGGTAACACACAGACAGCCAAAGTTTATTTCGCATTTTAATATTAGTATGGGAGAAACCAAATCAAAACGTAGCTCTAAACGAGACCTGACATTATTATTTGCGTCTATGATTACGACATTAAACAGGTCCACCGACTTATTTCCGTATAAGTATAGACCGGAAATGTCAAAACCGATTCACAACGAATTCTTTCGTGTAACTTCGTTTCCTGGCGTCACTGTCCAAACTCTCAAGAGAAGAGACTGGACCTAAATGACACCATCTCTGCGCGGCGTTCGCAAATTGAAACGGAAGGTGTCCAATAAATTCCACATTCAAGGAATTCGGCCGACAGTCCCTTTCGTTCTGTATGTGAATATTTTATCAAAGTCATTGTAGCATTTCGTGTGGGGGTATACTATAATACCTTTTGTTATAGTTCAGTTAAATGTTTGATTAAAGCTATTACTCGCGTGTTACATACGAGTGAGAAGTTCAGTGGTTATTCCGTGATAATTTAATAATTCTGTTTTATCAAAACAACCGGCCAAGGGTGTCGGACCACGTACAATGTAGGGTTCCATAGTTGGGATGAATTATCCGAGAACAAACTTAACATTGTAGTTGAAAAACATGTTGTCCTATACATTCCAACTGTATATATGTAAGTTTGCGTCATATTTACCGCAAATTTATTTTCTATCTTTATTTCATAACCAAAAATTAAAATAAACAATGCGAGTTCCATTTCATAAAAGGGACCTCTGTCATATATGTTTGTTATTCTTCTAAAGTTTATCACTCCGAAACAACAAAAGGACACGGCCGGATTTTGTAGAGAGCTATGCCCTAACAAAAAATATTCATGTACATTGACATATAGTACGTCATATTAAAGCTTACAGGTATATCTTTACAATAGTTTAAGTTTTATGATCAGAGAAGAAGCGAGAGATACTGTAAATAGGTTTTTTTTTAAGTGCCTAGATATTTTGAATAGCAATATGATCGTTAATTCCGAGTTTTATAGGCGAAAAAATACGAGAAATACAATATAATCAATGGATATTAAGTGCGTCTCTTCACTAGTCGACACGACATTCATTCACATCGATATAAATGTGTTCCATATATTTTCATAGAATTATGCGTCAAGTCAGCTAGTGAAAAAAGACGCAAAAAACAAAATACATTCAAATAATGCAAACAAGTGAAATAAACACCAAAACCAGTTCAAACTGGTAAACGATTGATAGGTTTGTGTTTACTAAGCTATTGGTGGTGTTTAAAGAGGAAATCATTTTGTCGAGTACTTATATTGATTCCATTTGATTTTGGCTAGAATTTGTTTAACGGCCTGTTTTATTATTTCCATACGAGTTTCACAAAACCAATGACAATAGACTCGCCCCCTATAACATATAACAAGACACCTCTATCTAACCCTTCGAGGGATGCAGGCGTGATGTTATGTTTCACAAAACCAAGCTAATAAAGATACGAGGTTGTATTTTCATTATAATAATGTAGTATAGCAGAACAGTTAATTATGGGTTACACGCTGTATATCGACGAAATTGTAGAGGAGCTGTTTTTATTTTCAATTTCAAATTAAAATTCGTATTCGAACAAAATTAAACTTCTCATTAATACCATCGAGGTCTTGCTTTAAAAATTCATTCTGTAATACTTTCGACGTTAGCTGAGCTGTGGCAATAATAATAATTCTACACGAATTCTGACAAATAAAGATAAATAAAATTACTTTATTAAAAAATAATGATCGAGAATAATCTTGTGTGTGATATGAAACCCACAATGTACTATCGATTTATCCTAGGTTTTAGTCAAAACTTTCAATCTTCGCTCAGCGCACGTCTATTTTCAAAACTGTACCCCATCGTCGTAGTGTCTTCTCTTTTTATTTACCAAGTTGCCTTCGTTGATGCCAATTGGTTTCACAAATGTTTTGCGAACTTGGAGTATTTATTTTACTTTATAATCTCATTCGAAACAAAAGATGAAATCATCTTTTTATGCTATAAATATTTACATGCCATTGATAGTATCCCTGGTGCAAAAAAACTATACCGAAAATTGAAGATTTTAGCTTTAATATCCATGATTTACTCTTCAGTATTTATTTTATCCGAAATGCTCTATTCAAACGCTCGGAAATCCTATAATTTAAAACCTACAGAATATTTTCTTATCTATTTTCTCACCAGTGCTATTGATATGGGAAGATCTACTATTTGTATATGCTGCGGTATGCTATATTGTCGCACAAAAGTAGTAAAAATGGCTTTGGAAATGGATTTGTTGAAACATCCGCTTCGAAATGGATTTGATGTAAAGAGGCTCATACAAATGTACGTGGCACTTGAAGAAAATTTAAAAAATGTTAGACGTCCTATAAGCCTTATGGTAATTACCCAATCGATCATAATTATTAATCACGATTTAGGGACTCCATACTTTTCATGATTTTCCTTGTATTTTTTCAGACTGTGATTAGTGTATTGTGTGTAATAGCCAGAACATCGTTCGAGTTCTCTTTGAAACTAGCAAAAATAAAGGAATTTGTAAGTATGTATTATTAAGGTTTTTTGTTGATGGAGGTTCCACCATTGAGGAAGTCGTGGCTCAGTAATAACAGCCACACGGGTCGATCCATTAGGTTAAGCTATGCTTACCGGGGTTGGTCCGTGGATGGGAGACCATCTTTACATACCGAGACTCCTCCGTGTCTCGGAAAACACGTTAAGCCGTTGGACCCGGCTGTCATTCGTAGATCTTTGAAAGTCGTTACGGGTCTTCAGAAGCCCGAAAGTCTGACAACCAGTCTTACCAATGGGTATCGTATTACCCAATAACTGGATTATGAAGGTCAGACAGGCAGTCGCTCCATATAAAATACTGGTATTCTGCTGCAGCCTAACCGACTGGAAGCCGACCCCAACATAGTTGGGAAAAGGCTTGGCATATTTTTTTGAGGTTTTCCACCATTGCAAGGGGAGGACTATCCCAACCGCCTCCGTACCGTCTGTAGAAACCGACAGACGAATCATGGAAGTTAGTCTTACACGTCATAGTACCTACTTAAAAGTTTGACATTGAAAGCGTCTTTATGTCTTAGCATTTAGAGCGGTTTTCGTAACTCAAGTGCTGAGCAGTAGTAGTCTAATGTAACGACCGAGACTTACGATTTGTAGGTCAGTCGGTTTGAATCCACCACCACTTTACTTTATGTAAATTATTTCATAACCATTCCTCTCAAAACGCTGAAGGAAAACATCATGAGGAAACTGATATGAGCTTTAATTAAATTAAACAATTAAAAATTCGAGAACATGTGACATCCAGCAACCCACACTCGGCCTGCGTGGTGGATAACGGCCCACTCCCTCTCACAGAGAGGAAACCTATGTCCCGTAAGGCATTATAGGGTTGATTATGTTAAGTGTACAACATGCGGTTGATCATACTACAATATTTGTTTGTTTAGGGCGCAGTCGCAATTGACGTTATGGACTGGTTATTGCTTATTCTGCAACCCGTCATATATCTCGCTGTGGCTGCAGCAGCGTTGGATTTGAACACTGATAACTTAAGAGATATTCAAGTTATATGTATCGAGAAGCGAATAAGTTGCACAAGTAAGTATTACTTGCATGTTTTTAGATTATTAATCTTTTAGCGAATTTTTCTTAGCTTCATATAATTTGGTATCATTTTAGTTGGTTTTTTTTCAATGGTACCAAATTAATTCAAAGTTTATTCATTGCGTTATTTACGTTGTTGAGCGGACAAATTTTTCGAACATATGAAGCAATGGATTTGCAATATCCTTCACAATCATTTAGATTGTGATTTAAAGTATGACACGCATTTAGGGTGTAGGTTGTAGACTCTCTAAGAGTTTCAAGTTTAGTTATAGTTATGAAGGTTATTGCTTAAGTTAATTACTACGTACATTTCATTTATTGCAGATGAACGCTGTCGCTGTGAAATACAACAATTCCTGCAACTACTAGAGCATCGTCCTCTGTGCTCCACAGTTTGGCATACTAACCCGCTCAGCATGTACCTAGTGGTCGGCTTCTACTCTTTCTGTATCATCAATATTATCGCTATATTGCAGATCAAAAGCTTTTATACTTAGATAGGTCGTGTGCCCAATGGGATTTTCCGTCGGCATAAAATGACCAACTTCCATACAAACTGATACTTACCCCTTATTTAAGGGATTAATTTAAAAGAATCCTTACTTTGTGTTCACCTTCATTTTATGAGAAAATATTGTGAAAAATATCATGCTTCTAGACCTTGCGGTTTACGCTGTGCTTTGTCTGTCAGTCAATGAATAAATTTAATATTTTAATTTTTCAAAATTCAATTTTGTTAGGAAGCCAGTTCACTTCCAGCGCTGTAACGTCATTTACTTGCCTAGTATCTAGTTTTTTTCCTAAACTTTTCTATAAAGTACAGCATGTTAATGCAATTAGCATGTTCTGAATAACTAGCTGATATTTTTACAAAGGCTTACCTTAAACCTACGCTTAAATTTGAAAATATAAGAGACGAAATATTGTCTGTTATGTAGTTTATTTACTTAAAGTTTTTCGTTGTTTCAAGCAGACAAACTGTAGAAGAAATATATATTTTTGTTATATAAAAGTTTAGTATTTAGTGGGAGTATTGAGTTTAATTTCATATTGATACTTGGCTGCATGCAAGTTTGCCTGAGCCTCTGTTTAGACTTTAGAGTACTGTGTTAATACTTCTGACACTTGTGTCGCTGTCATTGCTTACTGTCACATGTTGTTTTACTTACTGTATCGTGTATGTACGTTTTGCTAGTAGAAAATAAATTTATTATCTAGTGGAAACTAAAGGAATCTTATTTATTATTACATCTCGAAGTGTTTTTAACAATTTAAACATATTCATTTACTTACAAAATATGATATATATCGGGTGTAAAAAGACACTTTCCGAAGCCGAAAGCCACATATTCTACCCATTATTTGCATCATTTTTTTCCACTAGACCATACCTGGGAATCCACTGGTTCTGGAGATATTGAAGGTCAAAGTCGCATTTTTTTTTTTACTTTTTCACGAAAATGAATTCTATATAATACGAAACTTTTTTCCAAACAAACATTACCTGAATTTTAGATTTATCTTAACAGATTACGCATTTGAAGTTACAAAAACGCAATGAACAACAAGTACCTACCTACGTAGCGTAGGGGCGGAGCTTAACTAACACTGAATCCGTTCATTCAAGCGTGGGTTCGCGTTACATTGCGCGCAATAAAAACTTGTTTTTTTTTATTAAAAAAAAAAAAAATACTGTTCCCAGCAATAATTTTTGCGCAAAGCTACTTAGCTATACGTACAGTATGCGTAGTTTACGGCTTTGTGATGTGTCTTTTTACACCCTGTATACAAATTTGTAATGTGCTCGTCAAGCCCGTTCGTTTGATATCCAAAAGGGAAACAAAAAAAAAATTGTTCATGACTTTCTGTCCTCTAGAGGGTGCCATATTTTTTTATCGCCATATTAATGTGACGTCACACCCGCCACGTCACGAAACAGCCTATAACTAGCGGCCAAGACGCTTCTAACGATACCTCATTTGTCAAATTACAATAAGTAGTTAAGAAGTTATGAGGGTGCAGATAAACATACATACATACATACCGGTCAAAATCGAAACCCTTCCTTTTGCTTCGCCGTAGTCGGGTAAAAAGAGGCTTAATTATTTAAAAAAGACTTCATTATTAGAAGGTCTATAAGTTTTGGATATCCCATAAAATACGCACCTCGCATGTGGCTGAAGATTTCTCACCGCAGCCAACATGCGCTCTAACGCGCCTTCCAGGGTTCTACGTCCAAGCTAAAGGCAGGCCATCTCACATTGCACGCTGCTCCAAACTCTACGCTGCTCCGAACTGCAACTCAGAACGGTGGCTGAACCGCGTGCCCTTTGTTCTATGGCCTGCTATTGCCGTACGCACCAGCGGCCCTAAAAAGACCAAGCTGGCCATCTACTAGTCACTGGCTGTCTGTCTGGTGGCTGGTCTGGTGGTGGTGTTGTATCCTTCTTAACTATCCAAGTGTGTGAGAGTGCTCAAATCAGTGTAACTGTTACCTACGACCTAGCCATGTACTACTTCTAAAATTATATGTATGAAGCTAACTTGCTAGTTTTTCTTTATCTCTATCTAACCTAGTATGTAGTTAAAGACCTGTACAGCCTACCTGCAAGGCTCTGGCCGTTACATTAGAGCAATATATTGGGTTTATATTACACGCTACGATATTTTCAATAATTTTATATTATTTTTGTTTTTTTTAAACTTACCATTGCACGTGTTCCTCTAACTAACGGAAAACAGTGCACCTCATCACAACTTTCATAACATTAACTATACGACAAGCTTACAAGAAATGGGGTATTCCACGAAACCACGAAAATATTATAATTTTATTCCCGAAACGAACCAACGATGAAATGAAACATAGAGTGGAGCATAAAGAATTAGTAATAAATGAGCATTGCATTGGTCATAACTTAATTATTTTAAAAGTTTTGATGTGTGGTGTAGAGTACAAATACTTGACTCAAATCAGTAAAGAAGTGTATGACATACTGTCAGCCGTCAGGGCACATTCAATTCAACGAAAGACGTACCAAGTAAATAGCATTATAGAAGGTACATAGTACTCACACATATGCTATGCAATTATGCAATACTAAGAGATTGAATTTATCCAATGCAAAGATAGATTTTAATCTTCAGCAGTTCCAACAATATTTTCAAATGCTAATCAATTAAATTATGCGCCCTTGTGTGTGGAGCTGGACCAGCGTTGAGCCAAGCCTTTTTTTCAGGGATGTAATCCCTCAACTTATAATATGCTTCGCTGCATAGTGTGCGTTTTATTCAAGATTTAAATTGCGTTTCGTTTATGGGGGTTGAAGTATTTTTTGTTATTGCTACATCTTATTATTAGGATACTTTAAGGTAAATTCACTACTTGGGCTTCACAAATATTTGGTCGACGTGGAATATTAATTCATTTTCGTCTTGGTCTCATTGCTAACAAAGGATAAATAATACATTTGATATTTTTAGAATAAGACTTCGCAAATTTATATTTTTCTCTTTTTGTTCTCACACACTATTGTCTACATTTCTTTCTCATTTCTCCTTTCGCAGATCTGCTGGAAGAAATTTCTTAAGAAATAAGCAGTACTTTTGTACTCAAATTATAATTATGTCGTATCTCTATGTATTTTACTGTGTGTACATAAATAATAAAATAAATAAATACATTAATGTGTATTTTAAATACGTATATACATGTACTCATACCTGTCATTAAAAAGACAGAATCATTATTTAGAATGCTGCGGTAAGACCTTACAAAGTTGATTTATTTTTACGTTCAACAATTATATTAAAATAGACTCACGATATCGATTTAAAAGCACTCCATAAGTGTAATAAAACAAGAAGGTTTTTCTATTATTTTACCACAACACAGTTCAGGTACCAGGACTAAAGAAGTGTGCAGCAGTTTAATTGAATAAATGAAAATGGTTATTGGAAAAAAAATAGACGACACCATGATTGGTAACCAGCCAGTGTGCTACATTAAACCTATAATGTACTATCGTTTTATCCTAGGTTATAGTCAAAACCTTCAATCATCATCACTACTATCAAAATTATATCCAATCGTACTAGCTTGTATCATCAGCTTAATCTTTGGATACTTGGAATGGAACACTGCAGTTTCGTTTCACAAATATTTGACTTTCGGAGAATATATAATTAGCGTCTTGGTCTCATTGCTAACTAAAGAAGATTACATGAATACATACTTTAAATATATACATACAATTGATAGTTTTCCTGTTGCAAGGAAAGGGTATCGAAAATTGGAAATGTTGGCCATGTTTGGTACATTTATTGCAATCGGATTCAGAGTGTGTTGTACAGCGTACATTTTCTATTCAGTCCCGGCTTTATTGTATAAGATTCAGTCGATTGAAGTATATATTTTATTACTCTTATTTTTTGCTAATGATATGTGGAAAATAACTATGGTTATGTGCTTTGGATTACTGTATTATCGTACTAAAGCATTCAAAATTGCTGTAAGAACCACCGATTTAAGTGATTCGTTTAGGAATAGATCTGCTGTAAAGAAGTTAACTCAAACGTACGAGACGCTCGTCAACACTTTAAGGGTTCTTCAGCGAGATTTAATGTTTTTGGTATGTGTAAGCTAATATTATTGACTCATAGGATTTTTTGAATAATCTATAAGATAAAATAAATAAATGAAGATTTGTTTTTAAATTTTCAGACTGTGTTCAGTTTTTTGTGTGCTATATCCAAAATGATGTACGAGTCGTTTGTGATATTAACGTCTATAAAACAATTTGTAAGTTTCCTTTACCTGTTATATAGTACCTATCATGATGAAAATTTCTGAACTTTTTTTATTTTGAATTTTAATTTAGCGCTTGTAATCAATAGCTCTGATGTAGCGTAATGACGCATCACTTGTCTACCCACTGATGACAATATTATAACATTTGCTTTTATTTTAGGATTCAACTGGCGTAGAAGGCGTCAAGTGGGTGGCTATTATTTTGGGGCAACCCATCTTATATTTCTATATCGCTGCCATAGTGTTGGATTTGACAGCGGATAACATAAGCGATATCCAAATGACATGTGTTGAGAAAACTATCCTTTGCTCAAGTAAGTTGTTGACTAGCTTTCTGATGTATTACTGAGGAGCCTAATTGAAATAAATGTATAGCCTTGTCTTCACTTCATACATAGTAAATAACTAGTACCTATTCTGACATTCAAAGCTTGCTGTTTGGGTAATATATTTAAATAAACGTATAGTTTTAATGCCTCTTCTAACACACGCGGTGTTTTAAGGTTCGTGCAGACCAGCGCGACGCGACACCGCGACGCGACTCGAACAATACAATTTCTAAGAAAACTTCACGGTATACTCGTAACAATAACCGGTGTCGCGTCGCGCTAGTCTGCACGAAGCTTTATGCTGAACGCACGTCGACGGTGCGCGCGTTTAATAAACGCCGTTTGTTGTAGTAGTTTTGCTGAGTCAGTATGTCTGACAGCTAACAGTTAATTAATCTATCTGTCATTACTTCTCTTTTAGAAGTAGAACTCTCATCTAAACGGTATGTATTAATTTCTTTCAGATGAACGTGACCGCTGTGAAATGCAAAATTTACTGCGACTACTGCAGCACCGTCCATTGGATTTCACAATGTTGCGAACTATTCCGCTCAGCGTCCATTTTATACTCAGCAATTTCTCCTTCTTTGTCATCAATTGTATTGCAATAATGCAGATTAAAAGTTATTATACATAGAAAACAAAAGCTTCCACGAGCTATACTTAAATGTTCATTCAGGAAAATTTATTGTTAAGCAATAGAAGGGTTCCGTAATTGGGTTGAATTTATCCCAAAAACAAACGTAAGATTGTAGTTGAAGAACATGTTCTTCCATACATTCCAAATGCAAATGTAAGTTGGTACGCACAATATTGAGAGATTTACCATGTTATTTTAAAACTATAGACTTCTTATAGGTTTTCCTGTAATCTATAAGTATAGGAAAATTTTCAGTAATATTTTTTTTAAATTCTCAGTGGTTTTGGATATAGTGGTTTATTTTCATCTATTTGCTTACTTATCTTCAAAACTACGTATATTAAAATTATACTTAAAATAAAAAATAACTTTCACAGTATTTTTTTAGGGTTCCGTAGTCAACAAGAAACCCTTATAGTTTCGCCATGTCCGTCTGTCTGTCTGTCCGCGGACTAGCTCAGAGACTCTTAGTACTAAAAGGCTGTAATTTGGCATGAGTATACATATTAATCACGTCGACAAAGTGGTAAAATAAAATAATGAAAAACCTACTCACCTGGCCGTAAAGAGGGGATGTTTTTTTTTCTATGTCTATGCCATAGTGAGGTCGATCAAATATATTGTGAGTGCGTGAAAACCATTTTTGGATTCCGGCCCCGTTTGCGAAATATTAAGCTTTGTGGTAATTTTTGTTAGAGTCAAATGCCCCCCCCTCCTGCCAGCTAAATGGTCGGTTACATATGCAGATATGTGAAAAAATTCACGGTATATAATAATGAAATCAAAAGGAAAACTATCACAGCTAAGTAGGCTCTACAAGTAAATAATCGACCAACTTACATTATTTTGCAGTTGCAGGAATACATATAAGAAGTTTAAAGTCTTAAAATAACATGGTAAATCTCCCAATATTGTGCGTACAATCTTACATTTGCAGTTGGAATGTATGGGAGAACATGTTTTTCAACTACAATGTTAAGTTTGTTCTTGGGATAGACTCATTCCAACTACGGAACCCTTCATTGTGCGTGGTCCGACACGCACTTGGCCGATTTTTATTTAATTTTCTTATTCGCGTGTCATATCTTGAGTTTGTATTTTTTTGTAAATGTATGCACCTACAACTATTTACCTTGAACATTACACTTAATAAGATTAAACAGCTAATAATATGCTTGTGTTTTCTTTTCTACTATAAAATCTTTTCCAACTTTTTTCTAGATAGTGAACAAGTACGTGAGAGCACAAGTCGTAATATTTCTTTATTATCCGTCCCTCCGCACACAATTACTGGTGTGGCTACTTTATAAGCTCTTAGTGAAATATAGTCCTTAGATAGGTGAACAGTAAGACGGATAGGACATTGGTATTGTAGGAGTTTTATTTTAGTATGTTTAACACATTTTTTTGTCGAAAGTTCATCATTCTACTTGCAGGAAAAGTCAAAAGTCTGCGGTGGCTTCTTTGCCTCTGATTGTTTTCGGAAAGAAGTTCATATCAGACCATAAACGACATAAAATAAATAGTGCAGCAGCAGCTCTAACATCATAATCATATAAATAACAAACAACCTAGCTAAGTAGAACTAGAGACCAAGTTGCTGTTAGCTGGATAGGTTGGTAAGCATGTCGACACATCAAGCAATACATTCTCTGTATAATCTGACGTCTCGATCAACTCAGCCTATCGCAGTCGACTGCTGGACATAGGTCTCTCCCAGGCTGCGCCACAACACCCTGTCCTCCACCTCCGCATCCAGTCTGTCCCAGCAACCTTTTTAAGGTCGTCACTCCATCTTGCTGGGGGGCTTCCCACACTACGCTTGCCGATACGCGGTCTCCACTCCAGGACTCGTCTGCTCCACCGGCCATCGTTACTTCGACAAACATGGACCGCCCACTGCCACCACTGCTTGCTTACTCTGCAAGCTATGTCAGTGACGTTTTATTGTACCGAAAACCTATACTCGTCTTCTAAACGTGTCGATGGCAATCTAAATATAGTCGGCCTAAAATTTTGATACGAGTTTGGCACCTTCAGTCTGTAGCGTCCATCAGTTCCTGTAACGTGCGCTAGACACGCCCAACGTATACTGCAAGGATAGCTTATACTGGAAATGCACCTACATACCTACATAGCTTGATGTGCCGTCGTATGTACTTAGTCATCAAGCTTTTTAGCACCTAGTAAAAAAAGAGAACAAAAAGAAAAATAATAGCAAAATATGTATAAAAGCACATACACTAGTTTTGGTAGGTTTTTTACCGAAAGGTTAGGAAAGGTAACCATGGAGTTTGCAATCCGATTCCAAAATATCGATTTTCATAATTCCGAATGGTTCAAAATTCCGAATATAACAACTCCGACTTATCTTAACTCCTATTTTTCAATTCCTAAATTTCAATATTCCTAACTTTTATAATTACTATTCTCAAAATACCGAATTTCAATAGATCGAATAACAAAAAGTCCGACCTAATGATAATTCGAACCATAAAAAATACGAATTCCGATTATTAAAATACCGTTTAATACAATTCCGAAATAAAAACGCCTTGTAAACCTGTATAGCAAGACAAATAAACACATAATTGCTCATCAGAGAGAACATGCAGCATGCAAGCAAGCATGCAACATGTAAGCAGGCATGCAACATGCAAGCAGGCATGCATCATGCAAGCAGGCAAGCAGCAAGCAAGCAGGCATGCAACATGCAGCAAGCATTATTTCTGTCATGGCTCCGGCGCTGCGGGGTTTGGGTAGCCCCACGCGAGCTTATCGTCGCAGAAAGTTTTAACGCTCACTACCGCAGCTTCGGCTCGCCTCAGCTGGCCTCAGCCGCGGTGGTGAGCCTTCAAACCACCTGCTCCTCAGCTCGCGGGCCGCCCCACCCCTCCGCGCCTACGCGGACTTAAATTACACTCTAGGGTAGGGCAGACAAGACTGCGTGAAGTCGGTTTTGCGGCGATTCGTTTCTGTCACTAAATTTTGTAGCACAACATGTTGACTTTTAGTTTATTCGAAGTATTGAAAATCGGAATGTCGTTTTTAGGACCGGGAACCCTTCGAGCATTTGATTCTTTGAACGTATGAAAATCGGAAAACTAACAAATCGCATGTACGACTTTCGGTAAAATAAATTTCGTGATTTTTAATAATAGACATTATAATTCTTAGGTATTATGAAATTCGGACTTTTGAAAATCGGAACATCGAAATACGGAATAAAATATTTCGGAGTATTTGGGTGTTCCTCACCTTTTTTTTTTTTGAGATTGGCAAATTATCAAATAACTTCTCCCGCTCTGAGCGGAGCGGGAGGGCGTGTCAGGCTTTTACTGACTAAAACCCACCCGTGTTCCTTCCGTTGCCTGTGTGCCGGGGTCGCGATATCCCCCGCGGGGATGTCGCGCGGGGTGTTCCCCACCTGACGTCACATAAACGTTACTTCGCGCCATTCAGTACAATGATCACTTTTCCATTTTTCTACATGACTTCATTAATATTTTCACAAATCGTTTATGTTCAGTAACATCTTTAAAATAGGTAGGTATGTTTTTGAAAGTAGTCGAATACCCTATTATATTTCATGTCGATGCGAGAGAGAACTACTACATAGTTAAGTAAAGTTCAATCCTAAAGTTATGAAGCGGGATATATTCTATCGTCACACATAGCAGCCATTGTTCCTCGTTTCTCATTAGTTTATAGTTAAAACCACCCTATTGTATCATCGGGCTCCAAGTATTTAAGATTTAACCAAGCTATTGTCAAGTGTGACCTTTAGAATTTCATGAGGGAAGGTAAATTAAATATGAGGCGTTGGAAACTAGGACTAGTGATGGGAAAACAATTTTTACATCTTCTACATACTGATTTAAATGGGCGTCGTTACTAGCTGAAAACATGATTTGATTTTTCTAACAAGGAAACTTTTTCCCTGGCTTTTGATCATAACAACAGTAAACATACGTTAGGTATTTGATAGTTTTATCTAACCATCTAGATTCTTTGAAAGAAATAACATAACATTACATCACACCTGTGTTTCCTCGAAGGGTTAGGCAACGGTGTGCGTATAGTACCCCACATTTCGCCAGATATATTTAAGTCCCGTGTAATAGGGGGCGAGCCTATTACCATCAATCGAGCATAAAACCAGAGTCCGGGCTGCTACTGAAAAAATCCAGATGGAAAACCCAATAATATTTTTTTCCGACCCGGGAACCGAACTCGGCAGCTCATGGTCAGCAGTAGCACTTCCAACCACTAGCCCAACAAGGCAATCAAAATAGATCAATCTATTATTATTATCCCGGAAGCGCCAAAGCCTATTATCGTCATTACAAGTATTGTTAACAACTGAACGTTTTGTCTAACAATACAATTGTGTTTATCGACTTTTGTAATGGCCTTTGTTTTTTTTTTATTGTTATTTTAGAACAAGCTTCTCCATTGTTTCGATGATTCCATTTATATCTATGTTTTAAATTAGATTCGACCAGAATTCCGCCACTTCAATAGCGTTAGTGTTGACCTCGCAAAGAACTTCCATAATGAATATCATCATCATTTAAGCCAAAAACGTCCACTGCTGGACAAAGGCCTCCCCCTAAAATTATTAGAATCATGATTATGAAGACTTTTAAGTGAAGTTCTGGCGGAGGTTCGTTCTGACGATGCTTGGCTGATATCCTGTCCCGCAGTAACAACTTTTTTCTAAGCGACCATTATGTTTTTCCTCATACACCCAAATTCATTGACGTTGTTCGATCAGTGTAGAACATAATAAAACTCTTGACTCACATAAAAGACAATAATCAAAAATGCTCGAGAATTTACAACCCCGTATGTTACAAAAGTTGTATCAAGAGCAGGTGGTCCAAGCTCGAATGATACCGCAATAACACTAAAATAAAAGGAAGCTATTGCATTCTCCTGAACTGACACTCATTCGCTTACACTGCCCTTTACGGCCTTCGCAATAAGAACGGTTATTGTGCTACACGAAGAAAATAATCGTACACTTTGAGGTCTTTTTATTGTATTCGTAATTTTGTCGATGTCGTTCTTGGTTTTCAATGTCTCGGAAAATGTTCGTACTGTACTGAATAGTAGATACATATTGCTTTCTATATGAACTATTGGTAATACATACTACAATATTTTTGTTTTATTTGCATTTTAGATGTCTTGTCAGCGGTGTGGTAGAAATTACAGAAGTGGACAACTCAAATCTTCGACAGCTCTCGGTTTTCTGTTCCTACATGTGACATAATCAATAAACGTCTGAAACTGATACATACACGAGTACGTACTACGGAGATTCAATCTCCATTTTTTCATTATGAAAGCAATCTGCATGAAGTATCATCAAAGTATAAATACTCTTTAATAAAAATAAACATTGTCGACAATAAGCCATTGTCTGAAAAACAAATTACAACGAAGCCTGCGTCGTAAATATCTTCATCAACAAACACAGAACAGTCTCAACATCACTCATTAAGTAATCTTTAAAAGGCTTATGTCAAACTATTAGAGCATGTACGTGCGCTGTATGTTTGAATACACGCAAACTAACCGACGACTGAACAGTGACTAGCGAGTAAACCGTGAGTCATGTTAAAAACTCAAAAACTGCTCTACGACTTGTGACGACCTGGGTCCCCAGCGTGTGATGGATTGCTGGGAGATTAGAAAGTAGTGAGATGGCACAAAACAAGTTCATTAATTCGATAATCACTCAATATTTCAACCATTTCTAAATTGTACCTTTACCAGCATTATCGAAATTTTTAATATTTTGTACTTTATTAGATAGCTGATTGAATGAACATGTTTTCCCAGTAACTTGTACGCTTAATGCTTTAGTAAAATTTTGAAATAACTGCCATGGTATTCTGTAAACATCTCACCGTGAAAACTTGGGTGAAGTGAGCTGTCAATAGTGTCAATCCCTGTGGAATGACAGCTCACTTCACCTAAGTTTTCACGGTGAGATGGTTACAGTATAGCACTGCTGGTGTCAAAGTTCACGAAAAACTTCATTCTTTATTTTTTAACTGTTTGATGTTTTTGAAAATTAAGTTACATCGAAAGGTTTATTAAAGTATTAGGTACCCAATGGAAGGACAATGAAGCCTATTTAAAGTTTTAAAACTATAAAACAAATGAAGTTTAAAAAACCAAATCTGCCTCCCGAATTTTATACAAAATTATTCTGAAAACTTGTCCCAGTTTTTGCATCCCTGTTTTTAGAATGGGATGAGATTTTTCGTGCAAAAAGCGTGTCCTTAATGAGCTCACTTGAAAACAAAACTTCAGGTATAGCGCACATTTTGGTTGACATCATTGTCTTTGATATTTGAAGCGTTGTTACGGACGTCGAATGTTGTGGCTTTTGAATTACCGGTTTGTATTCTGTTCTGTGTTTGTTGATGAAGATATTTATGACGCAGGCTTCGTTGTAATTTGTTTTTTAGATAATGTTGATTCTGTAAAAACATTAACGTGAAACTTAGGTGAAGTGAGCGTGAAGTGAGCTGTCACTGTCACAAATCGACCGGCAGGATGCTAGGGATTAACACTATCGGCAGTTCTGTGTTTGTTGATGAACATATTTACGTCGTTGTAATTTTTTTTTCAGACAATGCCTTTTTGTCGACAATGTTTATTTATATTAAAGAGTATTTATACTTTGATGGTATTTCATGCAGATTGATTTCATAATGAAAAAATGGAGATTGAATCTCCATAGTACGTACTCGTGTGTGTTTAAGACGCTTATTATGTCACATGTAGGTACAGAAAACCGACAACTGTCGAAAATTTGAGTTGTCCACTTCTGTACTTTCTACCACACCGCTGACAAGACATCTAAAATGCTAATAAAACAAAACTATTGTATTATTACCAATAGTTTATATAGAAAGCAATATGTATCTATTGTTCAATACAGTACGAACATTTTCCGAGAAATTACATTGAAAACCAAGAACGACATCGACAAAATTACGAATACAATAAAAAGACCTCAAAGTGTACAATTATTTTCTTCGTGTAGCACAATAACCGTTCTTATTGCGAAGGCCGTAAAGGGCAGTGTAAGCGAATGAGTGTCAGTTCAGGAGAATGCAATAGCTTCCTTTTATTTTAGTGTTATTGCGGTATCATTCGAGCTTGGACCACCTGCTCTTGATACAACTTTTGTAACATATGGGGCTGTAAATTTTCGAGCATTTTTGGTTAGTGTATTTTATGTGAGTCAAAAGTTTGATTATGGTTGACACTGATCGAACAAGGACAATGAATTTGGGTCTATAAGGCAAATATAATCAACGTATGTATGTTTCAGAAAAGTCAAAACTACATGGTGAATGTAGATGGCGATGTTGTAGTCAATATTCTTTTTTTTAATTGTTGCTGCGACATGAAACACTGTTAATAACCGTTGTCAAAGGGCAAAGACCCCTTTGACATCCAACCTTTCTCATCGAGATGACAAGAATTCGATCTGAAACCACCCGCTACCTAGAATCTATACCAATATACAAAATAAGGATGAATAAAATCACCTCAAAAATACTAAAGTCAAAAAACAAATCTGCTGGTTAATAAACCAGCCTTACCAGCGGTGGAGGACCAATAACTAGGTTGTGGAGGCCAGATAGACACACGTTCCATGTAAAATACTGGAATTTAGCTGCATGTGATTAGACTGGAAGCCGATCCGACTATGATAATGATGAATAACATATTTATCACACAACAGCGCCACAACGCACAAAGTTTCTAAATTAACGATTTTGACGCGTTTTCTGATTATTCATTTATGTTTATACATCCTACCTAGAATTAACTCAACACTGGATCCTGATTTTATATTAGTTTCAAGGTTCTGAGAAAGTTTTTAACAGAAGTTAATGCTTTTAGATATTTACAAAGCATACTCTACTATCTATATTATCTATCTATTAGGCCTTAGCCTAATAGATATATAAAACTGTAAGTACGTTTTGCCCGAATACCTTACAAATATCGATTAACTTTCAGAACCTAATTTCCAGGATAGCCACAATCCGAAAGTTCATGGGCGGTTAACTACAACGGTTTTTTCTACGGGATTATGCAAATTTTGGGGCCCTGTATCGAAAATAATATGTAAAGTCATATGGCGATATAAATGATAGATGATAATCTGGACAATCGACAGTTTCAGTGTTTTCCATTATTTACGCCGCACCCTGTATAAATGATGTAAACAATATTTATGACTCTTTGACTTTTTGAATTTGACTGTTTGACTTTGACCGTCGTCATCGACATTACCATCGCCATTGTAATCTTCATCGTCATCATCATCATCATCATCTAATAAGTAAAACTTTATAAATAATAAAAACGAGCTCACGACGGAGATAAAAATGAAAAAAAAAACTAAAATGTAAAAAATACTAGTGAAATAAAAGTGACACTCCGCACAAATTGGCTCCTTGTAAAACGCTCTTTGCGAGCAAATGAAAAAACTCAAAATAAACAAACTCACTTTCGTATTTAAAATATTAGCTAGGATGTACTCGTACTCTTAAGAGGCTTACAACAGCTAAAGCGCGGTCACTGTCGGACTGCATAGAAATGAAAGAGAAGCGCGATGACGCGACGCAGGTAATTTATTGCAAAATATGAAGCAGTTAGCGATTTACAAAAAATCTATTGATTGGACTGGAAAATTAAAACACTATTATGCTAATATGTAGCTTGTAGAATAATCTGACAAAAAATCAGAATTATTGCATGTAAATTAATATGATTTTTAATCGTTAAAATAAATTTTTAGAGGTATCTTCATGATTTTTTTCTATGGTATCAAATTAGTTGTAATATGTTTTCAACACACTATCATACTAGCATATATCCTGAAGAATATCATATATTTTTCTGATTTTGTTTACTGCAGTGGATCATATTCTTTTAGGCATTATAAAACTTGCGTTTAGGCACGTTTAGGTCCTGTAGTCCCCTTAAACAGTACTCCTATGTATGATGATATTCACTATGGAAGATCTTCGCGAGGGCAACGCTAATGCTGTTGAACTAGCGGAACTCTGTTCAAATCTTATTTAAAATATAGGTACAAATGGAATCATCGACACGACGGAGAAGCTTGTTCTAAAATAAACATTAAAAAAAAAACAAAGGCCATTTCAGAAGTCGATAAACACCATTGTATTGTTAAACAAAACGTTCAATTGTTGACAATACTCGTAGTGATGTTAATAGGAAGCTTTGGGGCTTCCGAGATAATAATAATGGATTGATCTATTTTGATTGCCTCGTTGGTCTAGTGGTCGCAAGCGTTACTGCTGAGCATGAGGTACCGGATTCGATTCCCGGATCGGGCAAAGTGTTACTGGGTTTTCCATCTGGAATTACTCAGTCGTAGCCCGGAGTCTGGATTTGTGTCCAATGGATAGCAATATGCTCGCCCCTTTATACATGGAACTTAAACATAACTGGCAGAATATAGGTGTAGTTCACCACTGCCTATCCCTTTGGGGAAAAACAGGCGTGGCGTTATGTTATTTCGATGAATCTAGACACAAATCTAGATGGTTTGATAAAAATATCAAATACTTAACTTATGTTTACTATTATTATGGTCAAAAGCCAGGGAAAGTTTCCCTGTTAGAAAAATCAAATCATGTTTCCAGCTGGTAACGACAGCCCATTTAAATCAGTATGTATGAGATGAAAAAAGTGTTTTCCCATCACTAGCCCTAGTTTCCAACGCCACATATTTAATTTACCTTCCCTCATGGAATTCTAAAGGTCACACTTGACAATAGCTTGGTTAAAACTTAAATATTTGGAGCTCGATGATACAATAGGGTGCTTTTAACTATGAACTAACGAGAAACGAGGAACAATGGTTGCTATGTGTGACGATAGAATATATCCCGCTTCATAACTTTAGGATTGAACTTTACTTAACTATGTAGTAGTACTCTCTCATATCGACACGAAATATAATAGGGTATTCGACTACTTTCAAAAAGATACCTACTTATTTTAAAGACGTTACTGAACAAAGGCGATTTGTGAAAAAAATTATGAAGTCATGTAAAAAAATGGAAAAGGGATCATTGTACTGAATGGCGCGAAGTAACTTTTCTGTCTTGTGACGTCAGATGGCACAGCGTGGCGTGTCTGTATAGCATATACTTGTAAATGCTTAGCACTTCGTATTTAAAAAAGGTTTTTGTTTTGGTTGTTTTTGTGAGGACTGGCCCTCTATTAGATGGGACTTAAACATAACTGCCAAAATGTGGGTGTAATAGAGGTACAACTCCGCCTAACCTTTAAATATTCTGTCTTATATTTTTTTCTGTTTCGAGAAATTTAATAATTAAAAATATTCAGCCAATTACTCATTTGCAAAGATGGCTCTTCTACTTTCGTCGTTAGTTTTTCTTTTATGAAAAAAAATACCCAATTTGCGTGGGACTGAAAGTTTAAAGGAAATGACTAAAACCATCAAATAAAATGAAGTTCTAGTTTAAACAAAACGATCGGTTGCTTGAATTCTAAGCTAAAATAGAAAATATCAAATCTCATTGTGCATTCTAAACGCACGTCACCATTTAAGAATTTTACCAACGAAAAGTATATGCCTACGTAATGAAATCTCTTTGTGCTAGCAGACTAGATGGTTTGTAGTGACAGACGGTACGTGGTCGACAAAATGGAATCGAATTGCAAGCTCCATGGCTCCATCTTTTGATAAAATATGTACCAAAACTTGCATAGGGGAATTTTTCTTGTTGGTCTCTCATTTTACTAGCTGCTAAATAATAAACATATCAAGCTCTATAGCTTACTGTCGATGTACCTACATACCTATGTATGTAGGTACATCGACAGTATGGTATATTAACCTTGAAGTAAAAGTTGGGCGACTATATTTAGATTGCCAAGGACACGTTTAAAAGAAGAATATAGGTTTTCGGAACAATAAAACGTCACTGACGTAGCTTGCAGAGTAAGCAAGCAGAAGTGGCAGTGGGCTTGCCATGTTTGTCGAAAGACCGATGACCGGTGGACCAGACGAGTTCTGGAGTGGAGACCGCGTATCAGCATGCGTAGTGTGGAAAGCCCACCAGTTACATGAAGGGACGACCTTAGAAAGGTTGCTGGGATAGACTGGATGCGGAGGTGGAGGATTGGGTGTTGTGGCGCAGCCTGGGCCTATGTCCAGCAGTGGACTGCGATACACTGAGTCGATCGAGACGTCAGATTATTCAGAGAATGTATAGCTTGATGTGTCGACATGCTTCCCAACCTATCCAGCAACTTGGTTTCTAGTTCTAATTAGCTAAGTTGTTTGTAATTTATTTATTTATTTATTTATTCACTCCAAACATACAAATATCTTTACAGGCCAATCCCAATGCGATATCGTAGTACACTTAAAAATCAACTAATTCCACTGCTTGTACCATAACAAATTCTATAGGTAGCTATTCTTTCAAATTCACCCAGAGCGCAACAAAATATGTCGATGTCATTAGCAATGAGGTTGAGGTTGAGGTTGGTTGTTTATATGAGTATGATGTTAGAACTACTGCTGCTCTATTTATTTTATGTCTGTTATGGTCTGCGCATAAATAAGAACCTGCTTTCCGAAAATAACCAGAGGTAAAGAAGTCACCGCAGACTCTTGAAGCCTCTCCTGCAAGTAGAATGATGAACTTTCGACAAAAAATTTATTAAACATACTAAAATAAAACTCCAACAATACCAATGTCCTATCCGTCTTACTATTCACTTATCTAAGGACAATATTTCACTAAGAGCTTATAAAGTAGCTACACCAGTAATTGTGTGCGGAGGGACGGATAATAAAGAAATATTACGACTTGTGCTCTCACGTACTTGATCACTATCTAGAAAAATGTTGGAAAAGGTTTTAAAGTAGAACAGAAAACAGAAACATATTATTAGTTTTTCAATTTTAGTAAGTGTAATGTTCAAGGTAAAAGCGTTGCAGGTGCATACATTTACAAAAAACAAACTCAAAATAGTATCTTGGTGTTCTTTTCACGTATCCACAGTAATAGGCCAGTAAACATAAAAATCGCAAGCTGTCAAAGGCTAATCTGAAAATAAAATATCAAAGTTTTGCAAACGGTACCGTCACACTTATCAATTGAAAAGGCTTACTGTTAGGGCCTCAATTAAAAACAAAAAAATATAAGTATAAAGTTTCAAAGTTATGTAAGAAAATAGATGAAAATTTACCATGCCTTATCTTCGAAACTACAGAGAAAAAAATGTTGAAAAAAAATACAGGAAATAGTTCTATACTTATGGATTTTAAGAAAACCTATAAAAAGTTTATGGTCTTAAAATAACATGGTAATTATCGCCAATGGAGTATTTGTTTCAATATTGGGATGTACGGAAGAACATGTTTTTTCAACTACAACGTTAAGTTTGTTCTAGTGATAAATTCATTCCAACGACGGAACCCTTCATTGTGCGCGGCCCGACTGGTTTTTGGTATCTATAGTAACAACTTCCCAAAAAATCTGTATAGTGCAATTTTTTGCGAGCTAGGTACGATGTTTTTAATTTAAAAAAAAAACAAAATTCAAAATTCATTTATTTTGTGAACACAGGGTATAAAATGATCTTATGTATATATAGTGTTTAGTCCAAGCTATGTTCCGCCGACAGGCATACAAAATAGTGATGCTATGATCAAAATTAAATTAATTGTAAAAATCTCTCAAATAAAAATGGTCAAAAGTTAAATAAAATAGTCCAGAAAGATGAAACAATGTCAGCAATATTACAATCGTCAAAATTAATTAAATTAAAATAGTATAAATGTCAAAAAAAAAAAAAAATACATTGTCAGCAGAGATTAAAATGATCAAAAATTACAATTGCATTATAATAAAATAAAATAAAATAATAACATAATAATAATTCCAAAATTGTGATTAATTAAATTTGTCATTCATAAACTGGTCTAATGTGTAATAGCAGTTTTCAAGTAGCAGCTTCTGTAGAGTGCTTCTGAATTTTTGTAATGGCATACATTTAATTGCATCGGGAACTTTATTAAAAACTTGGGGAGCAATACCAAAGAAACTTTTCTTCATCAGTGCAGTTTTACATTTAACGTAGCATAATGTGTTCATATATTGAGCACGTATGGGTAATTTCTTGACTGGCCATTTTTTAAATAAGTGGGGATATTTTTTTACAAACAAAGAAGTTTTCAAGATGTACAAAGCAGGAAAAGTTAAAATATTGTATTTTTTCAAATACGGCATGCAACTGTCAGTCCTTCTTAAACCAAACATCGACCGTAGGTATACATCTCTTTTGCATTTTAAAAACAAGTTCTGGGTTTGTTGACTGGCCTGTAACTTTTAGGGCTCATGACGGCATGAGCCCCGACATGGCATGGCATGATAACACGGGTTAGTAGTGGTACTGAGTCAGCAAGGTGGTGGTGGAACTGACTACCCTGGGTGCTGCGGAAGGTCAGGGAAATAGATTGTTAAGCTTAGTGACTACCAACTTAAATTGTCCGTATACTCAAATCACAAGTTTCATTCTTTGACAGTGGTATGATATGGCTTTATCACGGCAAATTTACGTAAGGTAATTTGCTTAGCAATTAATTTTGCTGAATTTACATTTAAGTATAGCTCATGGAAGCTTTTGTTTTCTATGTACAATAACTTTTAATCTGCATTATTGCAATACAATTAATGATAAAGAAGAAGAAATAGCTGATTATAAGATAGACGCTGAGCGGAATAGTTCGCAAAATTGTGAAATCCAATGGACGGTGCTGTAGTAGCCGCAGCAAATTTTGCATTTCACGTTATTTTTGCGTGAGAGTACTACTTCTAAAATGAAAGTAATGACAGATAGATTAATTAACTGTTAGCTGTCAGACATACTGACTCAGCAAAGGTACTCTAACAACCGGCGTTTATTAAATGTGCCGTCGACGTGCGTTCAGAGCAAAACGCCGCGTGTCTTACAAGAGGCAGTAAAAACTATAAGTATATTAAAGATAAGTAGCAAGCTTTGAATTTCAGATTTTTTAATGAATATAGTAAGCACAGAAAGACAAGGTTACACATTTATTTCAATTAGGCTTGTCAGTAATAAATCAGAAAGCTAGTCGTGTGTTCATAAAACCAGGTCTTCATGGAGAAGAAGGACAAGTGGCCCTAAGAAGAATTTACTTGTGTAAAGTATAGTTTTCTTAACACGTGTTATTTGGATTTTTCTTATGTTATCAGCTGTACACTATGGCGGCGATAAGGAAATATAAGATGGGTTGCCCAAAAATAATAGCCACCCCGTCGATGTGTTCTACGCCAGTTGAATCCTAAAATAAAAACAAATGTTATATCTATTCTCATCGGTAGGTAGCCAAGTATTGTCACATTATGGCCGCATCTGCGTCTATCGTGACAAAGGAATGCGTGCCAAAGCTTTGTATGTTTTGGTCGCTAAAAAGTTATCGCGCTAATGCGGTGGTCACATTAGCGGCTTCGCTACATCTATTATGTACCCGGGCGATAAGTGCTACGCAGCCCGAACTATCGCACTAGCGACCATAACCGATAATGGTTGGTCTCATCTGCGAGTATTTTATCACTGTACGAAGCTTTGTCACGATAGACGCAGATGCGCTGCATCAGAGATATTGACTACATGTGATAAATTTAAATTAAACTTCTCAACATGGTACTAGGTGAAAGAAACTTACAAATTGTTTTATATACGCTAATCTCACAAACGACTCGTACATGATTTTGATTAAAACACACAAAAAACTGAACATAGTCTGAAAAATAAAAAAATCTTAATTTATATATTTTATCTTATCAGATTATTCAGAAAATTCTATGAGTCAATAAATGAGCTTTCACATACCAAAAAAATTAAATCTCGCTCAAGATACCTTAAAGTGTTGACGAGCTTTTAGGTTAGTGTACTTTGCTTATTTCCACAGTATTATGTCTTATGGCGTTCTGCTGTGGGGATCGGCAGCTGACGTATGTAGATTAAATTTTCAATTTACAAAAGAGGGCAATCCATAAAATCTATAAAATGGGTCCTCGCGAATCTCTTAGAAACAAATTCAAAGAATTCGATATACTGACTCTGCCTGCTCTTTATATCTTAGAAAGTATTTTGTATGTTCGCAAAAACTTAGGACTTTTCAAAATACGAAGCGATTTCCATAATATAAATAAATACACGTAGTAAACATGAAATTGTGATACCCAAATTAAGATTAACTAAAACAAGCAAGTCATTCCTTATAAACAGTATCCGTTATTATATAACAACTTGCCAAAGTCGGTTACAAAACTTAGCGATGGGAAGTTCAAAACCCACATCAAACGTGTCCTTGTCAAGAAAACGTATTATAAAATTAAATACACGTTGAAGACAAGGAAGTTTGGCAATAATTCCTTCTGCACATGTGGCTTCCCTGGTACCTCATTAACGCCAAATTATGTAAGATGCCCAATAGCTGCTCCCAAATTACCATTTTTTTTTTTACTTTCTTCCTTGACATGTTCATCCTATTATTTGACATTATATACCTACAATTTAATTTCAACTCTTTATTAGTGGCTTTTGTGGATATGATATTATTCAGATTTGTTACGTACTCTATTTTGTTAAGTACCTGGTACTTGTTGAAAGACCTACACTGTACTATACCATTAATAATGTTATTTGAAAATATTGTAAAAGCCAATTATTTTTTAAAGAGTAACCGTGGAGTTTCTTGCCGGTTCTTTCGCCATAGGAAACGACCAATTGGAACCGTGCACCTAGCTTCTGACGTTTTATAAGTACCCATGTAGGTTTCTGTGAAATAAAATATTTTTAATTTTGATAAACGTGATCGATGTGGAATTAAAACATTTACTTCGACTGTTACAACACCGCCCTCTATGCTTCACAGTTTTAGGAACTAAATCGCTCAGCGTTTATTGATACTTAGATGTTTCTCCTTATTTAACATCAATATTAGTTCGTTATATTTTAGTGATATTTAGAAGTATGTATGTAAGTTTATTCTCATAATGTATGTTTATAGTTAATATTATAGTTGATATTATAGTTAAATTAGTGAATAATTAAGTGTTTTTATTTTATGTATTTTATTTTCTCTTCTACTCTTACACACGTTGTCTACATCTCTTTAACTACTTTCCTATCGTAGGTATGCTGGAAGAGATTTCTTTAGAAATAAGCATCACCTTTGTACGTATTTTTCTGTTCCTTTCTTCTTGTCTGTTTATATGTGTGTACATAAACCGTTAAATAAATAAATAAATTAAATAAATATTATCGCTATAACACAGATCAAAAGTAGGTATTCATAGAACATTGCACCTAAATACAGTTTGATTTGTGTTTCGATAGACGTAGTTTGTAATTATTGGATATAGAAAATGAACACTTATAACCTTTAAAAACACACTTTATCTGACTCTATTATATTCTTACAAACCTATACCAACTTCTTTCCCGATTTGGATCAAGTATTTTTAATCAACACCACACACCATGATCATCAAAGCTTTTAACATAATTAAGTTACGACCGATACTTCTTTTTCACAATATTGATTCAGATATGTCTGTATTTATTGTAATGTTGTCGTAAAGTTCTGTTAATGTTATGAAAGTTGTGAGGAGATGCACTGTTTTTCCGTTAGTAAGAGAAACAAGTGCAATGGTAAAAGTTTTATAAAATCATTACGAAACAAAAATAATGCAAAATGATTGAAAATATCGTAGCGTGTAATATAAACACAATTTAATACATATTGTGTTTATATTACACGCTACGATCGCGCCCATGTAATAGCCAGAGCTTTGCAGGTAGGCTGCACAAGCCGCTTATTAGGTAAGAAAGAGATAAATAAAAAGTTGTAAGTAAGCTTCATACATATACATATAATTCTAGAATAAATACACGGCTTGGTCGTAGGTAAGAGGTAAACTGATTTGAACACTGGAACACACTTGCATAGGTAAGAAGAGTACCGCCCGTGGCAGCACGTAGCAGACGTGAGGGGCCTGTCAGCACAGGATCCGATCCTGTCAGCCAGACTGGCCTTCTTAAGGCCGCAATAGCAATAGCAGGCCATAGGACAAGGGGCACATGGTTTAGCTACGCGTGCCGTTCTGAGTTGCAGTTCGGAGCAGCATGCATGCAGCAACCATTTTTCAGATTATCTAAAGTATCTTCATCTTTTATGGGGTACTGTGTTAAATGTTACAATAAAATACCTTGTGATATATTACAATTAAATGAAAGAAAATTTTAAACTCATATTAAAAGTACACTTTGTAAACAAGCATATTACAAATTAGAGGATTATATCCAAGATAAGAATGCTTGGAAACATGCTGGTCCTACTCCATAGGATAATCTAGAATCTAGACAAAATCAAACTGGTTGCTAATTTAAGTTGTATGAATTATTATTTTTATTATATGACATTGATTTTACATTCTGTGATTACTTCCTCACACACTGACTTATTAATTGTAAAATTTTAAGAAAATCGTCTACTTTTACAATGTTTGTAAATATGTGAGAACCATGCATCTATCACATAAGTAATTAATTTATCTTTCGTTGCTTTTTTTTATTAATTCTTCTTTTTACCTATTGTGGAAACGTATTTTTTTTTTTTTTTTAGTTGCATCGTCTTCACATATAATTATGTAACTAATGTACGTACATATGCAAAATATTGTAACACATTTTAAAAGAGTAACGGTGGAGTTTCTTGCCTATTCTTCTCCATACGAAAACTACCTTTTGGAAGGGGCGACTAGAATCAATTCAATTTTTTTGTAAACTTTGACGTTCAAAGGGCCTATTTGAAATAAATGATTTGCCTTTGACTTTGACTTTTGCAATGTGAGATGTGCTGCCCTCAGTCTGGACGTAGAACCCTAGAAGGCGCGTTAGGGAGCGCCGGTCCCCAACGAGAATGGAACCGGCGAGCGATGTCGCCGATGCCACAGGGATCAGTCCAGGGCCTGGGCGTCGGGAATCGTAGGCCGATTCCCGGCCACCGTAGGCGGGGGCTTGCGGACGGTGAGCAATTGGTAGCTCGCCGTCCGATAAAGACCAGGCCCGGGGTGACGGCGCGTTGTATTCCTCGCGCGCCTCAAAAAGATATCAGCACAACTGACGGGGTTCGCTAGGACCGATGCCTGCCGGAGTCGCGGGAAAGTCCGAAAGGGATACCGTGGCCCCTGGCAACGTATAGGCAACTGAAGGAACACGGGTGGGTTTTAGTCAGTAAGAGTCTGACACGCCCTTCCCGTTAAGTTATTTGATTTCCCACACAAATAAAAAAATGCAGCGCATGTTATGTTGTGGTACGAAAGCACCAGCCGTATGCGATGTGCATATTTTAGGACAAGATAAGATAAGATAATATTTATTTTGTAAAACATGAGTACAGTATGAAGGTCTTATAATTAATAATATATTTGGTGGCTATATGTTTTTCCATTTATGGCGTACAAGATAAGTTGCACTAGACAAATAATACCAAATTAAAAAAGAAAAAGAAAATACAATGTCAAAATTTAAATTAATATTATAATGCCAAAATTAAACTTTCACTCAAAATTACAATATCAACATTAAATTCAATTTGAGTAAGACCAAAACAAATGAATACCTACGCACAATCAGAATTCTATACAAGCTAAATATCGTTTGATATATCGTGGGATATGTTAAACTAACTCTTTAAGAACTTATAGACCTTCTAATGATGGACACTTTTTAAATAATTAAGCCTCTTTTTAACTCCTGGCTTTTTCTCACAGTCGGCCGCAGTAACTTAGCTAAGGTACCTCGACCAAACGGGTAAGGTTAGGTTGGAACAGTGAAAAACGTTACCACGTACGAGCTTACTCGGTAACAATAACTAAGCTAAGGCACCTAGATCAAATGGGTTAGGTTAGGTTAGAACTATGACCAACCGCGCGGGAGCCGAGCGAGCGAAGTGAGCGGTGCCGCGGCAGCAACCGGCGAGCGCTACTTCCAGGTTGGTTGCAGTTACTTGCACATTTAGTATTTTTTGGATATTGGAAAATATAGGAATTATTTCAGATTCACAAAAGAGGTGCAATCATTTTAATAGAGTTCTAATCATATTTGTAGGAGCGCAAATTCGGAATTATTTGAGGTTGGATTAAATAAATGCCGTCTTTTATAGAGAAGTTCAGGAACAGAACTAGATACTGGGCAAGTAAATGATGTTCCAGCGCTGCAGGTCAAAATTACTGGCTTTCTATCAACATTGAATTAGCATTATTAAAATATTAAATTTATTAATGGACTGACAAACAAAGCACAGCATAAACCGCAAGGTCTAGAAGTATGATAGTTTTCACAAGATTTTCTCTTACAATGAAGGTGAGCACAAAGCAAGGATTTTTTTAATTAATCCCTTAAATAAGTTAAATAAGGGGTATCAGTTTGTATGGAAGTTGGTCATTTTATGCCGACGGAAAATCCCATTGGGCACACGACCTGTCTAAGTATAAAAGCTTTTGATCTGCAATATAGCGATAATATTGATGATACAGAAAGAAAAGAAGCTGAACAATTGGTACATGCTGAGTGGGTTAGTAAAGTACAGAGGACGATCCTCTAGAAGTTGCAGCAATTGTTGTATTTCACAGCGACAGCGTTCATCTGCAAGAAATAAAATATGGTTAATAATTAACTTTCATGAAAAATACTTTGATATCTCTGACCACTAATCTTATGCAATCTATTGCTTCATGTTCAAAAAAGTCTGCTCAACCATGTAAATAACGCAATGAATGTTGGTGAACTGTCAAAATAAAAGCCATTGCTACTGTAAGTATATAACGCAATAAGCCCACTGGTTGTAACTGGAAAATTAAAACACTATTATGCTAATATGTAGCTTGTAGAATAATCTGACAAAAAATCAGAATGATTGCATGTAAATGAATATGATTTTTAATCGTTAAAAGAAATTTTTACAGGTATCTTCATGATTTTTTTCTATCGTATCAAATTAGTTGTATTATGTTTTCAACACACTATCATACTAGCATATATCCTGAAGAATATCATATATTTTTCTGATTTTGTTTACTGCAGTGGATCATATTCTTTTAGGCATTATAAAACTTGCGTTTAGGCACGTTTAGGTCCTGTAGTCCCCTTAAGCTAAGAAAAATTTGCTTAAAAGCATGCAAGTAATACTTACTTGTGCAACTTATTCTCTTCTCGATACATATAACTTGGATATCACGTATGTTATCAGCGCTCAAATCCAACACTGCTGCAGCCACAGCGAGATATAGGACTGGTTGCCCGATAAGGGATAACCAGTCCAAAACGTCAAATGTGACTGCGCCCTATTAACAAACAAATGTTGCATTAGGATCAACCGCATGTACACAAAGCAAAGTGTCTGTCTGGATTCAAACTGACCGACCTAAAACTCGTAAGTCGCGGTCGTTTACACTGGACCACTACTGCGCACTCAAGTAGGTAGTAGACTTGAGTTACGAAAACCACTCTAAATGCTAAGACATAAAGACGCTTTCAATGTCAAACTTTAAAGTACCATGACTTCCATGATTCGTCTGTTAATTCCTACAGACGGTACAAAGACGGCTCGGAAAGTCGAACCCTTGCAATGGTGGAATACCTAAAAAAAATCTGCCTAGCCTTTTCCCAACTATGTTGGGGTCGGCTTCCAGTCTAACCGGATGCAGCTGAATAGCAGTATTTTATAAAGAGCGACTGCCTATCTGAACTCCACAACCCAGTAACTGGGTAATACGATACCCCTAGGTAAGACGGGTTGTCAGACTTTCGGGCTTTTGACAACCCGTAATGACTGTCAAATATCCACGAATAACAGCGGAGACCAACGGCTTATTGTGTTTTCCGAGGCACAGGCAGGAGTCTCGGTATGTAAATATGGTAACCCATCCATGGACCAACCCCAGAAAGCATAGCTTAACCTGATGGATCGACCCGTGCAGCTTTGATTTCTTAGCCACAAGTTCCTCAATGGTGGATCACATCCATCAACAAAAAATCTTAACAATACATACTTACAAACTGCTTTATCTTTGCTAGTCTCACAGAGATCTCGACCGTTGTTCTGGTTATTATACACAATACACTAACCACAGTCTGAAAAATACAAGGAAAATCATGGAAATTAGTAAATCGTTATTAATCATTAAGATCGATTAGATAATTACCATTAGGGTTATAGGAGGTTTAACATTTCTTAGATTCTCTTCAAGTGCCACGTACATTTGTATGAGCCTCTTTGCATCAAATTCATTTCGAAGCGGATGGTTCAACAAATCCATTTCCAAAGCCATTTTTAATACTTTTGTGCGACAATATAGCATACCGTAGCATATACAAATAGTAGATCTTCCCATATCAATAGCACAGTTGAGAAAATAGAAAAAAAAATATTCTATAGGTTTTAAAATATAGAATTTCCGAGCTCGTGCATAGACAAATTCGGACAAAGTAAATACTAAAGAGTAAACCATGGATATTAAAGCTAAAATCTCTAATTTTCGGTGTAGTTTTTTTGCACCAGAGATACTATCAATGGCATGTAAATATTTATAGCATAAAAATATGAATTCATCTTTTGTTTCGAAAGAGATTATAAAGTAAAATAAATACTCTAAGTTCGCTAAACATTTGTGAAACCAATGATTGTCTTTAACGAAGGCAAATTGGTAAATAAAAAGATAAGACACTACGACGATGGGGTACAGTTTTGAAAGTAGACGTGCGCTGAACGAAGATTGAAAGTTTTGACGAAAACCTAGGATAAAACGATAGTACATTGTAGGTTTCATATTGCACACAAGATTATTTTCGATCATTGTTTTTCACAAAGTTATTTAATTTCAATTTATTTATCAGAATTAGTGAAAAAATATTATTATTGCCACAGCTCAGCTTACGTCGAAAGTATTAGAGAATGTGTTTTTAAACCGAGACCTCGATGGCAGTAGTGAGGAGTTTAATTTTGTTCAGAATATGAATTTTAATTTGAAATTAAAAATAAAAATAGCTCCCCTACAATTTCGTCGATATACAGCGTGTAACCCATAATTAACTGTTCTGCTATACTACATTATTATAATGAAATACAACCTCGTATCTTTATTAGCTTGGTTTTGTGAAACATAACATCACGCCTGCATTCCTCGAAGGGTTAGATAGAGGTGTCATGTTATATGTTATAGGGGGCGAGTCTATTGCCATTGGTTTTGTGTAACTTATACGGAAATGATAAAACAGGTCGTTAAACAAATTCTAGCCAAAATCGAATGGAATCAATATAATTACTCGGCATAATGATTTCCTCTTAAAAACACTACCAACAACACTGGGCTTAGTTAACACAAACCTATCATTCGTTACCCATAATGGTAATGGGACACAGTTCTCGTCTGAGGAATTTTGACAATTCAGTGGGTCTTTGAATTTTGAACATGAAATGAGCTCGCCGTTGTATCCGAGATCAAACGGTCTTGTAGAGCGCAATATAAGACCAATTAAATTAAATTAAATGAAATTAAATATCGTTTATTTCAGGCAATTATTAAACCCATAACATACAGACTCTTAAAATAAAATAATATAATAATAATAACCCCACCGCCGTTTCTCTACGTTGACGTCGTGGTGGGGCTTGCGCGCTCCAAACTTTAGGTCTGTGCCGGTAGAGTTTACTTTGCCGGAACAGGTCTAGGATGAGGATAAGGAATAAAACCACCACTAAAACCACTGCTTTTCAAAGCACAAAACAGTAATGAAGAATGGCAAATAGCACATCTTAACTTTAGAAATACACAGATTACTGGGGAACAGTATTCTCCAGCACAACTGCTAATGAGTCGTCGATTAAATACAAAACTTCCTGCAAATCCAAAAGTATTAGAGCCCACATTAGTAAATAAGCTTCAAGCAGAAGGAAAGCATAGGATTACCAAATATAAAGAACAACAAGATCTTGGAACAAGAAATTTACCACTTTTAAGACTAATCAAATTGTACGTGTGAGACAGAAAAAGAAGGGTTTAAGGCTAAAGTAGTAGGTACAGCACATGGAGATAGATCATATTGGGAGGAAGCTGAAAATGGTAGTCACTATCGTGGAAATCGTCAACATCTTTTGAACTTACTTTTGCACACCAACAAGAATAAAGATAACGTTGATGCTAACAATAGGCCATACAGTGTAAGACAACGTTCATACATGGGAAGATGATGTGGTTACTTCTTCACGGCACGGTGTGGATTTATTGTCAGATGCTAGGGCTGTATCACCAGGACTACTGCAGACGTACAGCTCGCCTGCTTGTGCCAGTCCAATAAGAACCACCAGTGATCGAGTTGTCCGTCCGCCAGTACCTACATTATGGCTTTGATGATTCATGTATAATGTAATGTGCCAAATATATTTTTGTAGCAGTTACGTTTATTACCAAGTAAATGTAATTTAGTTTATAATTATTTGCATGGCATTTTTGTGAAGTTTAATTTAAAAAACTGGCCAAGTGCGTGTCGGACCACGCACAATGAAGATGAATTCATCCCAAGAACAAACTTCACATTACAACAACAATATTGAGAGATTTACTATTTTATTTTAAGACCATAGACTTCTTATATATTTTCCTTTAATCTATGAGTAAAGAACCATTCTCTGTATTTTTTTCAAAAATATTAGCTCATTAAATTCGGAGATAAGAGGGGAATGGTAAATTTTCATCAATTTTCTTAAATATCTTTATAAGTATTTAGTTTAAAATTATTATAAAAAACATGTTTCATTTGATATGTCATACGGTTCAGTTTGCAAAACTTTATTTTTATTTTCTTATAGGCCCCCAAAATTCAAAATTCATTTATTTACATTACACGTCCGTGTTTGGGTCACAAAAATACATATGTGTACCAAATTTCAACTTAATCGGTCCATTAGATTCGGAGCAAATTGGCTGTGACAGACGTACAGACAGACAGACAGATACACGAGTGATCCTATAATAATATAATATAATATAATAATAATAATAAAATCGTTTATTTATAAAAAGGGGCACATTTACAATAAGTAACTTAATCATTAAAATAGAGCACAGTTGCTTATTTGCCTGAACTAGGTTGAACCTGTGTTTCAGGCTACGAAGAGCATAAATACTTAATGTAATAAATTAACAATGAGTATAAAGGATAAACTAAATTAAAATTAGGTAAATAAAAGTAAAATATCATGTTAGCGGATCTATTTGCAGACAACAAGTAGATCTTCTGTCTGCGCATAATCTATGGTTAGTAAATATTCAACTATAATTTTTTTACAGCTAAAGTAATTTAAGTTATACATACTTAGTTTTCTATTTAATCTGTTGTACAAAAATGGGCCTAAGAATGTAAAAAATCTCTCTACAAAGACATGTTTTGAGGTTGCATTAGATGTGCATATTATATCATTCCGTCTCTTGTTATTATTGTCAGCAGTGTAGGAAAGCATGGTGTGCTGTTTTAATACTAAGTGCATAATGAAAAGTTGGCGAACAGTCAGCATGTTGCAGGATTTATATAGCAGATTTATGGGAAAGAAAAAGGGATGGAAGTTTGCTACCTTTAAAATTGCTCTCTGAGCTCTTTCAAGAGGAAGTAGATAGGTTTTCGGTGCGCCACCCCATGAAGAGATGCAGTATTGAATAATAGATTGACATAGGGCCAAATAAACTTGAGTGATTAATTTTGAATCTGCAAACGTTCGCAATTTTTTTAAAACATATATTAATTTGCGCACTCTTTTAACTAGACTTTCAATATGTTTTTTGAAAGACAGTGTGTCGTCCATTATTACCCCGAGGTATTTTATGCTGCTCGTTTTGAGGATAAAAGGGCAATTACACATGTTGACTGAACGGTTTCCACATATATGGGCATATAGATGAGCGTTAGTAATGTTAAGGTGAGGCTTGCGCATGGAGAAGTGAATATATTTTGTCTTGTCAGCATTTAAGGTTAGTAAATTGCTTTGAAGCCAATTAGTCACAGTATTAAAACCTAGTTGAGCAATTTCGTACACTTCGCTGCTGGTTTTTGCGGTAAATATTAATGCCGTGTCGTCAGCGTAAGATATAATTTTGCCGTTTTTAAGATTCAGATTACACAAATCGTTAATATAAATCAGGAATAACGTAGGGCCCAGAATACTTCCCTGGGGAACACCAAAACCAGTACTTTTCTGCTCATCGCTCGTGATATTATCTATTCTAACACATTGGTATCGGTCATCTAAGTAGTCCGCAAATAGTTTCAGCGGTGTTCCCCTTATTCCTATGGCCTCTAATTTGTTTAGAAGAACAGAAACAGACACCGTGTCGAAGGCCTTGGCTAAATCAAGGAAGATTCCTAAGGTCTGGTTACCTTTGCCGAGTTCTTCTGAAATATAATCGGTCAGGCTATGCACCGCATCGGCTGTGGATAATTTGGCTCTAAATCCAAATTGCGCAGGGGATAAGAAATTATTTTTTTCTACATAGTTAATTAATCTACTATTTATAATTTTCTCTAATATTTTTGATAATGAGGGGAGTATCGATATTGGCCTATAATTGTTTACTAAGTCTTTACAACCAGATTTAAAGACGGGTATTACAACTGCCTTTTTAAGACAGCTAGGGAAAATTCCTTTGGATAGACAGATTCGGTATATATGCGTTAAGGGAGGTACCAAAATATGCTTAAAGTGTTTAAGGATCTTATTGCTTATATTATCCCATCCAACTGCACAATCATCTTTTAGTCCAGAAATTATTCGGGCTATTTCGACTTCGTCAGTGTCCAGCATAGCAAAAGATTTCAGGTTACAGCTATTGCTAGATTTTTGGAAAGATGGTTGGTCACAATAATAATGTTTTGGAGTCTGTTCAGCAAGAGTTTTCCCAATATTGACAAAGAAGTTATTTACGTTGTTAGCTGACAAGTGTCGTGAAGGATTAGTAAGCAGTAAACTCGAATTTGATTCACGCTGTTTAGACATATTGGTGACGTTTTTAATATGTTTCCAAAGTTGCTTGCTATTGTTGCCTGCTCTATTTAATTCATTTTTATCGTAATTATTTTTTAAATTCTTTAGGAGATTGTTGCAGAAGTTCCTGTATCTTTTATAAGTGGTTTGAATTATTTGATTATCAGGCTATAAGAGTTCCGTTTTTTCCTTTTGAGGTATGGAACCCTAAAAAGGGAAGTAAAGATACATAATTATTGTTCGTTTTTAAAGTCTTAATATCTCCATACTTAAGTGCAGTATATTGGTTTAATTATTGTTTCGTAATAAGGAGGGAGATGTAGTAGGTTATTCTATAATAATAGTATTTAGTGTCATAGACTAAGATAGTTTACGGACTAAACCAGTAATTTCCAACATGTCGTTTGATTCACAGACGTATTAATCATGATTTATCCAGTTTGAACTGGTTTTGGTGTTTATTTCACTTGTAGTTTCAGCGTGACAACGTTTGAAAAATAACAAACATATATCATAGAGGTCCATTTTATGAAATGGAACTCGCATCGTTTATTTCATTTTTGGGTATCAAAGAAAGAAGAAAAAAATACGTTTATTTGCGGTAATAATGACACAAAGAAAGAACACAAGCACAAAAAAAAGTTGGGAAAAAATATGCGTCACATCCACGCAAAAAGGTCATCGCTCAGCATAATGCTGCGACCCTATGCGAAACAGAGCACCGACGCTGGTTTTCAGCGGTTGCCGGCGTTAACGTTATGATGTCGACCGGTGCAGCCATAGATATCCTTGGGTATACGGCATACAATGAAATATAAATAAGATATAAAAATAAAATAAAAATACAATAATTAATTCTAAATGTTTGTACAAATATAATATTTAAAATGGCACAAACAGTTTAAAGAAGAGTCTACCGGATCAACTCTTAGGTTCATTTGCACCACATATCACTAAAACACCGTTCAACGTCAATCATTTGTAGATGTCTGAAACAAAATGATGTTCTAAATTATGTTTTTGACGTGAAAATTCTAAGGCGGCGATTCGATAATTGGACGAGAACAGAGAGTGAAATTTCAAGCAAGCATGCGCGTGTTTATGCACATTTCGTTACATGAATGAGAAGAAAGATATAACTCCGACGCCAAGGGAGTAGAGCAAAAGAGAGAGACGTATACACTCAATACGCATATATATGTATGAACAGAAGAGGTACCAAGTGTTATGTAATTAATATTTACTATAGTGATAGTTGATGTTGACTGGGGAAAAAGAAAAATAAACTATTAAGTCCGTCAGTCAGATAATAAATAAAATATTAGACACGTATTTTTTGCTTTATCAAATTAATAAAAAATGGTTTAGATAAAACACATTAAAGTTGGGGAGTGGGAGCTCGCTACGCACTACAATGGATAGAAACTTATCTAAATAATCGCCAACAATGCGTAGAAATATCTAGGCACACATTATCAGAGAAGAGAATATATAGATCCACTTATCGTCTAAACTCATGTGGTGTTCCCCAGGGCAGTATTTTAGGTCCCTTTTTGTTCTTATTGTATGTCAATGATTTGCCCAACGTAACCCCACACTCTTGCATTCTGTACGCTGACGATACTACTCTTAGCATTAAACTCGCCGATGGTAATATCATCAATTACGTAAAAGAAATTAGCGACACATTAAACAAAATAATTGAATGGCTTAAAGACAACAATTTACATGTAAATATAAGTAAAACGAAACTAATACAATTCCAAGCTTATAATAGCACACGTCACCAATTGGAAATAAAATATGCAGATAATGCTGTAGAAGAGGTTGAAAGTGCGACTTTCTTGGGTATAACATTGGATAAATATTGTAACTGGAAAGTGCATATAGAAAAACTATGCGCTAAGGTACAAAGATTTGTTTTTGCTTTAAATAGAATAACTCGCGTGGCTGGTATCAGCGCAGCACTTAATGCGTATCATGGTTACGTAGCATCAATTCTTCGATACGGCATAATTATATGGGGAAATTCTGTTGATACTATTAAAGCGTTCCGGGCCCAAAAAAAATGTATTCGTTCAATGACTAAAGCACAACCATTACAAAGCTGTGTCCCAATCTTTAAAAAGCTCAAAATATTACCACTCCCATCTTTATATATATTTGAACTGTGTATCTTTGTACGTAAAAACATAGCTTTATTTCAAGTATATAATGATGTTTTTGTAAGAAAAAGCAGAAATACTTATAAAATTTGTGCACCTCAACAAAGAATTCAACTATTTTCTAATAATGTTTACTGCATGGCAATTAAAATATATAATAATATATAATATAATAATTACCCAATCCATTTAAGATTCTTAACTTTATGACATTTAAAAAGAAATTATTTAACTTCCTATTACAAAAGTGTTACTACTCAACGACTGAGTTTTTAAATGAAAGATTTGATTCTAAATTTAAATTAGATGACTACTGACATTTGTGCGAATTGAATAGAATTTTATTATTTATTTGACATTGTATATCTTTTTTATTATTGTATTTCATTCTTGACATTATGATTACTATTAACTCCTGAGCGTGCATGTAACGGTAATTATTTTTTCCCTTTTTCTTGACATTTGTTTATTTGTTAATGTTTAATTTTGACATTGTCTTCTAATCCTTATTCATTTAAATTATTTTCAATATTTGTACGCTGGAAACAGTAGAATATTATGGACATCATATTATAATTTGTAACACCTTGTAAAACAATATTCTGACAAATAAATTATTATTATTATTATTTTACGTCATAAGTCAGTTTATAATTTACCGGCCAGTGACGTCATGCCACATTTTAACGCATTGCCTACTCAATGTTTTGCTGTAATCTTTTGATTAGGTAAAAAAAGAAAAAATACGTGTCCAATATTTTTTAATAATCTAACTGTCGGACAAAAAAAATATTTTGTCAAAATCCCTATCGTTAAGAAGTTTTAATTCTATAACGTATACGGTGAAGCACGCGCAATTATTTATACTTTAGATAATCTTTCACTAATTTTGATAAAACATAATTATTAAATTATCACGGAATAACCACTGAACCTCTCATTCGTATATAACACGCGAGTGATAGCTTTAATCAAACATTTAACTGAACTGTAACAAAAGGTATAGTATACCCAAACGGAATGCTAAAATAACTTTGATAAAATATTCACATACACAACGAAAGGACTTGACGGCCGAATTCCTTGAAGGGGAATGTGGAATTTATTGGACACCTTCCGTTTCAATTTGCGAACGCCGAGCAGAGATGGTGTCATTTCGGTCCGGTCTCCTCTCTTGAGAGTTTGGACAGTGACGCCAGGAAACGAAGTTACACGAAAGAGTTTGTTGTGAATCGGTTTTGACATTCCCGGTCTAAACTTATACGGAAATAAGTCGGTGGTCCTGTTTAATGCCGTTATCATAGACGCAAATAATAAAGTCAGGTCTCACTTGGTAGATCTATGTTTTGGTGCAGAATCTATACCTACTTCCATGAAATCCTTTATAATAAATGCGAAATAATGTTTATTTGTTAGTTACGCTTTCATGCTAAAACGGCTGAAAAGATTTGGGTGAAATTGTGTAAATAATAATAATACTTGACCATCTTCCGGGCTCTGGGATTGTTCTGAAAGCCGTGGAATACCTCTCCACTCCTCAAGCACCTCAGGACATGTTGCCCCCTTGTCGCCTCGTCACTATGTGCTAGTGACAGTCCCCCTGCCATTTATTCCGTGTACATATAAACATTGATCAGGCAGGGGCCATAGTCCTTCCATAATTTCAGGTCACCAGTCGACTTAAGCCACCCAAACCCATAGTCCAATATCTTTGTTTCCATATCCTGCAATAGTCCTACACCAACCGGGGGTTGTCCTTGGGCGCACTTACATAGTGCATACAGGGATGATCGTCGGTTGGTGCCACATTTCATTAAAACGCCTAACGGGCCTCTGCGAGTTGGCTTCGGCCCCTCGTACGCCTTCTAAAGGTCCGGAACTCCAGGGTCCCGAGAAATGTCACAGACAATAATAATAAATGAGGTTAGGATATAGGATACTTTTTATACCGTTAGTACATTTTTGTGGTATAATTTCCGACCTCCACGCCACCGCCGGCGAAACCGCGGGCCAAAGCTAGTATGAAATAATTTATAAATAACTCTGTCTATGACGCACTTACACCACTGAACTGATTGTTTTGCTTGACAGATAGGTAGCCTGGGACCTGGAGAAGGCCGCATTGGCTAATTTACATCCTGAATATTTGTATTGAAAAATTTTATACACAAAATACACACAGGTGAAGTCACGGGCAACAGTTACTATAAAAGAATTAATTTATAACGATTCATATTTTTTTTGTTGACCTTAACAAAAAGGTCGACGCATCTTTCCTTAACTTTTGAAATAGTTACTTAATTTCCTTTACTAAAACAAATAACATGGGAAAAGATAATTGAACCCTAAACTTCAATACATAATTACTTTAACTCTAAATTATATAAAACTAAAAACTGACTTCAGGAGCTAAATTAGAAAGTTTGTTAACCCTTCACTGCCGCTAAAGTGTTGGCCTCAATTCAATTATTTAAAATTAATGGATCGCCATCCAGCACCAATTAGTTAAGATAGGATACTGAATAAATTAAACCTATTTATTTCAAAGGCATATTACAAAGTTAATAAAAAGGAAAATTACTAATTACAAAACTTTAAATAAGAATAACTAAAGCTATTATAGTCGATTTCTTACAGGGTTTTTTATGATTCTTTAGGAATTGTTAAGCGAAATAGGTTACTAAATATATTGACGTTTAGTATACTATAATAGTTGTCACGTTTTAGCATGTCAATAGCAGTCATTGACCCACCTACATTTTCTATAATTTTTTTATTTCAAAAACTGATATATTTATTAAAATAGAAATTCTAATTCTCAACATAATTAAACCATAGGATATAATATCACAAGATATTATATATATCTTATATTACAAAATAAATTTAATCTTATTCTTAAATTTATAAGTAAATATATTAATAAAAATTACATTATCTGAACCATTCAAAATATTCGTTAACGTCCTGATTCAATATATAAAGTGATCTTCAACATGTTTCAATAACGAAAAACCGTACGTAGTTACATTTTTGAGTTCCTACGAAGAAATTTTAGGGAAAGGGCAAAGACCCTATCGACATGCTAAAATGCGACAACTATAGGTGAATATAAAACAAGTAATTTTTTTAATTAACTTTATTTTACCCTTTATAATTATCATTTCAGGATTTTTTTTTAAACACATTCTTTTTGGCGTCAAATATCCGCCATCTTTCATAATTTAAATATACTCAGTGACATTTGCGCAATAAAGACAAATCTAATCTACATAATCACTAATCAAAATCGGTTTACCCGTTTAGTAGTTACGAGGGAACATAGGCACGATCATACATACATACAGGTCGAACACATAACCCTTCTTTTTTGGCTTCGCCGCAGTCGGGTAAAAAGAACCCGATTGGGAGCACGCATTTAGCTAAACGTAAATTATAACAATTATGTGTATAGTAAGGTATAAAGGAATTAAACGGAAACAAGTTTCAGATTCCACTTAAAACTTCCACTTGTCTCATTAGCATTATTTAAGAAAATAAATTTATTTCTACAGCAAACTATTACTAAAGTAGAATACTCTATGATACCCATTTCATAATGAATACAATACAAACTCAAGTTTTACAATCTCTTCGTTAATTATATATTTTACGACCTCAATGTAGCCGTAATGTATGAAGAGAGAAACAGTAGGCCCACTCTGTACGTGAAAATGTAAGGGCATTGTCATTTGGCGTGTATTTAATCGAACGTCTTTATTCCTAGCGCGGCTCCGTAAGGCCAAGCCGCGCGGCTGAGTCTCGTCAGCGTGTACGTTTACAAAATCACGAGGCTCGGCCTCATGGTGCTGCGCGGCCCTAATGGGGACGCGGCTTATCGTATCTTGCAATGCCCAGTGACAATTTATAGCGAAGTAAACAGTAGGTATAGCAAGTAAGACCTCGTAACTGCTTATTGTAATTTGCTCGCCATAAAGATAGTTGCCTAAAATGATAAAGCAATAAAAAGAAGATGAAGTATATGTTACCACTGCTAGGACGCTGTCCTCTTCTCAGTGAGAGGGAGTGGGCCATAATCTACCACGCGGGCTCAGTGCGGGTTTGTAGATGTTAAATGTCTGTCAGGGTTCGTTACCTACGACCTACAACTCGGTCAGTCGAGGCCGTTACCACTGGGCCACCAATGCTCCCAGAACTCAGAGCCTTCTGTCTGTTCCTACTTAGTGCTGCAACTACAGTTAAAGCCAACGAATACTGCACTAATTCTGTTTTATGACCCACTGATTGTTAATAAACACTTAATACGTGGTTTTCTCCTATTAAAATGAAAATTGCTGTCATAAAGTGGTTTGGTTTAGTTTATGTTCCTTCTTCTTTGTGTCTATGGTCAAAACCAACATTATCAAGAGACAATATTTGATTTTCTGTATGTATGTTTATTATGTTTGTTTGTAATGAATAAACTCAAAAACTACTGGACCGATTTTAAAAATTATTTAACCAGTAGAAAGCTATATTATCACTGAGTAATATAGGCTATAATTTATAAAGATATCACGCGGGCGAAGCCGCTGGCGGAAGCTAATAAAGACGTAACTTTGCTGTATCTGATTTCAGTGGAACTAGCGGTTTATATAATGCTGCGGTCCCACGGTCCGCTTTCTCACAGACCAGATTGTGCCACGCCAGGTCGACAGGCCGTGGGAACCATCGATCCGATGAGGCGTGTGGTGGGAATGCTCGGCACGGGCCGCGATTAGCCTCGACAGGCGTGGCCGCGCGCCAGGCCGCGACAGGCCTCGACAGGTTGTGGGACCGCGGCTTTAAATAGTTGTAGTAGAAGCATGGCTGAACGTATTGTTTTCATGTACACCGTACAATAATGGTTATTGACGTTACAATTATTTATTACTACCAGTATTAACTGGCTATTTCACCACTTAGCGACAGCTGGCTATTTTATTTTGAAGGAAGATTCATGAAATAGTGACAACAATTTGGCTTGTTAAAGTGTGATTATCAGTCACTGGGATAGCACATAACCACAACACTACGGTAATCACAAACCTATGTCAGAAATAATAGTGCCATTTTAAAAAGTTTTGCAAAATGAGCAATAAGCCTGAAAGAAAAAATAAGAAATATCCTTTCAGAACTGCACATCATCCATAAACATAGAATCATGTATGTATATGTATGTAAAGTCTTAGGGTTGAATAGATCACTGATTATGCATAAGGCATGTCCGTCGTATCTCAAAGAGCATGTCGAGATGTCGTCAGTTCGTCACCCTTGCTATTTATACGTGGCACGTATTTTAACTTTCCTTCACCCTTGTTTTAACTTGTGGTATGAGCAGAATTGTTACTGGTTTTTAAAATTAATGTTTATTTAGATGTTTTTGTAAACCGACTTCAAGTATTGATTTCTTTTCTAAACACGGGAAATAAATATGGTATGGAAAGTATACTACAGCACAGATTAGTAATTACAGGGAATTGGTAAACATGGACATACATTTAGGGTGGATTAAACGAAATTCTTCAAGCGACGATACTAAAGTGCATTCGGTGGAACTTGACGAGCATACTACTAAAAGTATTAAACGTGATTGTGTTGTGAAAATACATACTTTATAATATTAAATGCAAAAGTAACTCTGTCTGTCTGTAACCTTTTCACGGCTAAATCACTGAACCGATCGCTATGAATTTTACCGATAGGTAGCTCGGAACCAAGAAAAGGAAAACCGGCACACGAAGGGTTCTGTATCATCGTACAATATCTAAACCTATTTTATTTTTTTAAGTCTTAGGGACTCCCTTTAAATTTTAACTTTATTTAGATTTTATTATTTGTTGTTATAGTGGCAATATAAATACATAATTTGTAAAAATTTCAGCTGTCAACCTATTACGGTTCATGAGATACAGCACGCTGACAGACAGACGCACGGACGGACAGCGGAACTTAGTAATAGGGTTCCGTTTGGCAACCTTCGGGTACGGAACCCTAAAAATGATAGAATACAAAATATACGCAGACAAGGTAGAGGCCATCGGCTAGTTACAATATATTTTATACTCAATTTTTTTTTACTCAAAATGTATGCACTCCCCATAAAAAAAAAGAATATGGGAGACAGAGAGAATTATATCTTTCTTCTCTCTCATGTAACGAAATGTGCCCAAATGTGACATGTCCTTGAAATTTAACTTTCAATATTCTCGTCCAATTATATCGAATCACCGCCTCAGAATATTCACTTCAAAAATTCTATACAAAGTTTAACAGTTGAACCATATTATTATAAATTCTTATCACAAGACCCGGTTAGTATGGTAAATGAGCTCGTAAGAGTGAATAGCGGCCGATACGTTACCGGGATCAACGCGAGTGGACTGAGGCGATACGGCCGTAAATTATGGCCGTTTTCAACATTGGCCGGCTATAATATAGTGTAACAAAGAATGGCATCATTAGCTTCTCTGGGTGAGGAATGAGACTTTTAATCATAGAGGGTGTAAGTGTGAGGATAGTAGTTATAAAGAACTGTGTGTCTCGTGGGTACTTTGTTACTGTTTGCATGTTATGTGAGGATGAGTTTGAAGTTCACTAAAGGATTCGTTCTATAGAAAGATGGATGGATGGTTCTATTCGTTCTATCTATCTAAAGATGCTTAGAGGCTACATAGATTTGAGTAGAGATTAGTATGAATTCGCCAGTTTTATAATGGCTTTTTATTTGTCGTGGTGGCTCACTGGTTACGGCCTCGCTTCTTATGCACGAGGTTGTAAGTTCAAATCCGGGCAATTGACTTTTTAATTCATATGCAATTTCTGAGTTTATCTTGGATATTACTAACATCGGTGAAGGAAAACATCTTATAGTTAATATAAGTCTGAAATCGCCGACCGGTCTTGAGCAAGCGTGGTGATCAATGCTCAGGCCTTCTCTGTATGAGAAGAGCTGATAATATTATCGGCTTCTACTCTGTGCTAAATTAATATATTTTCTTTTTTTCCTTATCAGTGCTAAACCGTCTGCAGGCAATAGTGTTCTAAGCGGAACTGTTAAAAATAAACGAAGCTGCTATTGCATTGCGTAATTGCGTAATACACGATCAAGCAGAATCTGAATCGTTTTGAAACAGATTGTTAATCCATTGCTTCATAAGTTCGAAAAATATATCTTCTCAACAATGTAACGCAATGAACGTTGTTGAACTGTCCAAATGAAACAGATTAACGCAATCGTTTACGAAAATGTGTTGCGTAATAAGATAACTGTTTGTTTTATTTTGAAAATTACTTTCGTACAATAATCTCTAAAAATCTTTGAAAGTCATAAAAATTTGTTTAGAATCTTTTTTTAAAAGGTAGAATAAATAATGTGCTACTTCAAGAAAACATTGCACTTGACCAACACCAAGCCTACACCTTTAAGCTTAAAAGTCCTTTTTTGTTGTTTTTATCGAAGCTCAAAAGTATATACATCAAATCTGATGACAAACTATGTATTCTTAACAAATATAAAACACAACATCTCTTTGTCTATCTGTCTGTTGGTGCTCTTGTAACTCGAAAACCATTTATAACAATCTACGTGTTTTTCATAACATACATAACATCACGCCTCTAATCATCGAAGGGTTAAAGCAGAGGTACCTATACACATAGTACACCTAAAATGACCACGTGATTATCATCCAAACTATTATTTTGTCTGACTTGGTTAAAACCTGAAGTACTACTAGAATATTATGAATTAATTAATCCCCGCGAGCAAACGCGACTTCTTCGCACTATAATTTATTATTAGCTGGACTTGGGTCTTCCTGGTCTAGTAAATAATGGTGTCATTAACTGCAGCCAGCAATAAAAATAAGTAGAATTGTTATTTCCTCCGCGGTTTCACCCGTGTAAGTCTCGATCCCGTGGGAACATCGTTGTAAAAAGTGTACTATGTCCTAACTTAGGCCGTGATCTATCCATGTGCATCCAAATCCGTTTAGCCGTTTTTGCGTGAAAGCGTAACAAACACACAAACTCACTTTCACATTTATAATATTAGTTAGGATTATAATTTATATTATTGTAAATATATTTATAAAAACAGCGTTAGACTGAAGGCCGACCCCAACATAATTGGGAAAAGGCTAGGCAGATTGATATTTATATCAATATTAAAAAATATAGTATTAGTACCTATCGATATCGGAAACAGGGCCAAGCTACCAGTGGTCAAGGCTCCTGAGAGAGGAACCTCTTAACGATACGCGCCGTCTACTACCGCTTTCTGGATCAAGCCCTTGATCCAGCTACCTACCTAACAAGAGCCCCCTCAGGTGTTGGTCTTGGCTATTATGCCATCGGCCTATCGGCACAATGACTGCTGTATCCACATTCCATATGTCGACAAACTCGCGAGCCCAGTCAAGATACTTAATCTGTTTATCTTTTTCAGCTTTCACGAGGTTCTCGTCATGCGGGCCCGCTATATCAAATAATCATTGTGCGATGCTGTTATCGATCCATCACGAATTATGATTATTATTATGTTGCAGTATTTCGTTGGAACCTTAGTGAAAAAGAGCTGGACCTGTTTTACGCGTAAAAATCTTTTGAACAGTTGAGGACCTTAAAATTATTTAAATTTAATAGTATTAAATATAAATATATATTATTTATATATATTTTTTTTATAAATAATTAATTGTACTGTATTTTAATAATCAATTTTTTATTTTATTTTATATATATCTGAGTAATGCTAATCTAGTGGCAGATTTTACCTTATCTTAATTTTGTTAACATGCGGATAATGTAGCAAATTGAAATGCAATAATGTTAACAAAGTTAATAAACTTATGAGCCTATATTATTGTTATTTGTAAACATTTTACATAGTAGCTGTTTATTGTCCCATAACAAATAAAATAATGATATACTATTTAATTATTGTTAAAAAAGTTATAATTCTTTGGAGCTCCAACATAGTCGGATAATAACGCATAGTTTTAATTTTTGTCACCAACCGCTACCAAACAAAGTCTCAAGCCAATTTTAAATTAATTTTTCACACTAGGTCGATTTAATGAATAGGTATAATAGAACAAAACAGATGCATGTGAAAAGTGGGACGTATCACTTTGGCAAGCAATGAAATTCAAACTGTATAAACAACTCAAGTGGCATATCTTTAACACTTATGAGTCTTGTTGCTCGAATAAACGATTATTATTATTATATCGTCACTTACTACATATTTCGCCCCTGTTAAACCACGCAGAACATCACAAAACTAAATAAAACCGGCCAACAAAGGAGGTAACAGAATTACACTCACTGCCCACCCTTCAGTAAATGTAAATCAAAATGCGCGTACACAATTCAGGGGCCCAACCGACTAATCATCCGCTTTGCCAGGATCCCAACGAGGTCGGGAGGAAATGAAACCGCGTGTTTCGGTGCCAAACCTGAGTGTACTTGGACACCGTTCAAGTGTTGACACATCGAATGCCAGATAAAATGGGCGTGCGGTCGTGTGTCTCTGTATTTTATATACTTTATTTAAATAATAAATTTATTTTGTTGAATTTATTGTATTGTACCTATTATGCGAGTAGGTACTAGGTCTTATTTTGATATTTTTGATGTCGGTAAGCCAAAAAAACCGGTCAAGTGCGAGACGGGCTCACTCGAAAGTTTCCGTATCACCGTGCAATGTTTAGCAAAAAACGCCAAAAATATTTCTAGTTTTGGGACCCTCTTTAATTTTTAACTTTAACGGCAATAGAAATACACAATCGGTGAAACTTTCATATTTCAATTTAAAAAAATTGTATCGGAAATTATCAAATAACTTCTCCCGTTCTGGGCGGAGCGGGAGGGTGTGTCAGACTATTACTGACTAAAACCCACTCGTGTTCCTGTAGTTGCCTGTACGTTGCCAGGGGCCACGGCATCCCTTTCGGACTTTCCCGCGACCCTGGCAGGCATTAGTCCTAGCGGACCCCGTCAGTTGTGCTGACATCTCTTTGAGGCGCGTGTGGAACACAACGCACCGTCGACCCGGGCCTGCAGTGCTATTCTGTAACCATCTCACCGTGAAAACTTAGGTGAAGTGAGCGTGGAGTGAGCTGTCATTCTACAGGGATTGACACTATTGACAGCTCACTTCACCCAAGTTTTCACGGTGAGATGTTTACAGAATAGAAAGAAAGAAAAGAAAGAAAATACGTTTATTTGCGGTACACATGACGCAAAGAAAGAACAAAACACAAAAATAAACAATTTGGGGGAAAATATGCGTCACAAAAGTGACAAACAAGACAAGTGTTGACAAGTGTTGTGACACAATAGCATGGCTGGTTTTTATCTTGGTACCCTTCGGGTACGAAACCCTAGAAATGAGTACTGATAATCACTGTCTATACAACCCTTTACTTTTATATAAATTGTAGGACAAAGACGAATTTTCCTTTATCTACTGCTGATTCGTAAAACTTTTACTTTATGTAAAAAAATGGGAAAAGTAATTGTGAATCAAAATTTTTGCTAACATAAATTATCCGTAAATTCAAATCACGACAGCCATTCCAAATTGACCTAGGGTGTCAATTTGCTTAACAACAAATTTCCCTAACTGTACCTACTTAGTAAACAAATTAATATTTGCCTGCCTTGCTGTAAGTTTCCCGATAAATATTATATAAATCATGAATAAATAGATTTTGTTTGCATTCCTGGTGCTATATTTCTTAGCTGTGGTAAGCGTTTGCGGAGATCAGTTCGGGTGCAGCAGGAAATAAGTCGTTTGTGTCTTTAAAGTGTGTAACTTGAAAAATTTTAGTATGGAAGTTTGTGTAAAATATTGCGGCCATCGTTTCGTTGTCCGAATGATTTGTTGATTGTTTTGCCGTTACCGATCCGTAACGTGTAATTGTGATTTTCCATCAGGAATTTCTCAGTAGCAGCCCGGAGTGTGGATCTGTGCCTGGTTGATTGATGACTATACACTCTACCACTTAAGGCACAGATATATGCCGGTGACCTTGAGTAGTTGCGTGTTCTATACTGAGCTCACGCAACGCGTCGTACGTCCAGCCAGTAATAGGACTCGCCCGTCAAGGAGCGCTGTCCCAAATTAGACGCATTATTAATTTATTAAACATAAATCAAATGGTATTTTAATAAAACACGTATACTAAAGGATAAATAATTAAGCTATCTTTAAAATGGTGAAGGATCGTTTTTGCTTGATTCACAGTTTTTTATCCGCATTAGACATAACTACAAATTAATTTCACTATATATGTAATATAAACAAATTCTAAAATATTCCTATATTAAGCTATAAAAAAAATGCTCAAATTTTTTTTTTTAATCCAATTCGCTAACACTATTCGTTTAGACGTAGGTAGTATAAAATCATTAAAAGTCGGTTATCGTCGCCTTAGACATAACTATTACATGGGACTTAAACATAACTGGCGAAATGTGGGTAAGATCGGTACACGTGTGCTAATCCTTCAGAGATTACAGGCGTGATGTTAAATAATAAATGTTGTACAAAATATAATTTTTACAAAATAATAATAGGAAGTTTTAAGTAAACATTGTTCATTAAGTTTCTAAGGTCTCCGAGACAAAAATACCCTAAAACCAGATAATTAAGCATTTTACGCGATAATGCAAATAGCAACAAAACGTTATTTGATACTAGCACCATCTTTCGGAAATCACATGAACTAATAAGAAACTGCTTTCATTGCGGAGAGTTAGTTGCCTACGGGAGAGTAAAATGGCTGTCCCTATGATGTACATCTGAAATCTACCGCTAGATGGCATTAGTATTCCGGTACTGAAATGAATTTGGTCCTCGGACGCGAAGCTTTGAATTACATAGTTCTAACAAATGTGTCTAGATGGCGATTACTTACTGACTCGTTGACAGAGAAAAAAAAACCATTACGTTTCGCACAGTTTGGTATATGTACTTACTTAATCATAAATATATTTCTATCATTATACAAGAATGATAATTATGGCTTACGATTTAAGAAGTATCAATACAATTATGCAGTAGCATCTACCAGAAACTAGAAATACTATTTCTCGAACCTGTTGATAATCTAGGACCTACATTGCCTGTTTGGTATAAGTTCCAGAAACATCTTGGAGATGGCGCTGCATAAAATTTTGTAAGCAAATCCTTTTTATAGGTTAGGTAATCCTTACTACGTAGAGCAATCAAGGCATTTTATTAGTCTTGGCTGTCAACGTTGAAAAAGAAAATTTAGCCGATAATTATGAAGTATATAGTTTATAGCAGTTTATCTAGATCCTGTGAAGCGGTGACGCTTCACAGGATCTAGAAAACAATCTACTTAAAACCCATTTCGTACCTACTAAATGGACTATACAAAATGGTTATAATAATTTCGGATCGCAATCAAATGGTATACACGGCTATCTATCAAGCGATACATTTCCAGTATAAGCTGGTCTCGCATTGTATAGGATTTCCGTAGAATTGGAGATCAGCTTATAATGGACAATTATAGCTTGATTATGTAGCCGTGTGTACTAACTGTACGATATTTCGGCTCTAAATAAAATTTAGGAACGAATAATTTCTACCCGAACCTCGACGACACATTTCACCCGAACTTTTCAGTTACAACCGTAAAAAAAAACATTTTATTTCTAACCTTACCTTGTTGGCAACAATCTCAATTATTCGAAAACCTCTAATTTAATGCTGGCAACTTCTAATTTATTCACCGAAGGGAACTGTGATTGCAAATTGTTTCCGTTTTGGTATTCAACGTCGGTTCTGAATTCACTTTTTTGGTGTGACATCGCACGAAAAACAATTCATTTCCTTTTACTTCAATTATGAATTTCAACTCTTTCGTTGGTTATCTTGAAAATATCATAATTAATTGGGTATTCATTGTTTTTAAAAGCTTTCATTAAACTTCACTGTCTTGTTGGAATGTTAAAAAAGAACTTGTATGCTAAATGTGAACGACTTACCTTGGTCTGTGCCTTGGTAGAATAAGTAGGTACGTACCAATTAAATGTATGGGACATTTAATATAATATGGTACGTACTGTAAGGTTTTATGCGATAAGCAACCTTATAATGTATAACAATAATTCATTTTATGGAAGCGATGAACAGACGTTGCATCGAGTCGTATATGCTCAGTGAGATCGTCTTGAAGTTTATCGTAATAAAAATGATAGCTGAGAATCTTGATAATATCATATTTTTAGAAGATTTTTATATTTAGCTGTTTTTTTCATTCTATACAAGCTTTTGTTTTTTTCGCTTTCGCGAAAGTGGCGGAAGTAACTAAGCCAATGGCTTATGGTCTGTTCACACGCTATCTGAAAGTACTTTCTAAAAGACTATACATTTTTATAGTGTAATTATCAACCTTTGTAATTATCAATAGACAAGTTTATTTCGATTCAAAGTTAAGCTAACTAATATTATAAATGCTATAGTGAGTTTGTTTGTTACGCTTTCACGCTAAAACAGGTAACCGGATTTTTATGAAATTTGGTATAAGGGGTCTACCCTTATACCAAATTTCATAAAAATCCGGTATATGACCGATATTATGACCTAGGTATGGTATAAGGGTGGACTATGATATAGGATAGTTTTTATCCCGATATTCCCACGGGATCGAGACTTACGCGGGTGAACCGCGGGACGCAGCTACACTTAATATAACTTCGACTTCCTGGTCCTTCCTGGTTAAGACCAGAAAAAAAACTTGTAACTGCCTCGTTGGTCTTGTGGTTGCAAGCGCTACTGCTGATGGTCCTAGGTTCGATTCCCGGGTCGGGAAAAGTATTATTGGGTTGTTCCATCTGGAATTTCTCAGTAGCAGCCCGGAGTCTGGATTTGTGCACGGTTCATGGCAATAGGCTCGGCTAGGGGGTGAGCCTATTGCATGCAAGGGGCTCAAACGTAACTGTCGAAATGTGGGTGTATTGTAGGAACGTACACCTCTGCCCGACCGTTCGGGGTGATGTTATTGATGTTATGATATGAAAACATTTTTTTTTTACCACATCGTTGAAACTCTTGGCCTGAATCTCATCTGACGGTAAATGATGATCAGGCCGCGGGTGGAAGCGAGCTTCACCCAGAATCCTCAATCACAGAGGAACTGGCTATCTTACATCTATAACTGCCGAAACACAACAATGCTGTTAACATTTTGGCTATGGCGACAGACTTAGAAAAGATGATTGTAGCCAGGAGGAGTTAGGACAAGCCCTACCACTAACAAAACATTTAAGCAACATGAATGAAGGATTCAAGAATTATTAAAGGTTACATTTTAGGGGCATGAGGAACAGGGTGTAAGTCACTCATCCACCATAGAAAAGGGAGGATCCTCCGACCAGATGGGTGTCGTGTCTGGCGGACAACTGCCCAGAGGTTGATGTCGGGAGCTTGTATATAATAGGTCCATTGCGGTAAACTCTAATTGCGCGATGCAGGATTTGTGTGACGTCAGGATGTTGTGTAACGTCAGGTCTTTGATGCGTAGTTCGCATGTGGCGATGTAGATGCCGCCACAACATAAAGGTCTAATGTTGTTGAGGGGCTTGTGGCTAAATAATAACAGCCGTACGGGTTCATCGATCAGGTTAATCTACGATTTGCAGCGGTTGGTCCGTGGATGGGTGACCATCTTTACATACCAAGACCACTCCGTGCCTCAGAAAGCACGTAAAGCCGTTGTCTCCCGGCTGTCATTTGTATATCTTTGACAGTTGTTATTCGTCAGAAGCAAGAAAATCTGACAACCAGTTAAGACTGGTTGTCAGATTTTCAGTATTTTACATGGAGTCGTTGGCTTACCAAGGGGTATCGTGTTATCCAGTTACTGGATTGTGGAGGTCAGGTAGGCTTTACATGGAGCGACTCCATGTAAAATACTGGCATTCAGCAGTATCTATATATTTTCAGACTGGAAGCCAACCCCAACATAGTTGGGAAAAGGCTAGGTAGATGAAAGGTCTTTTGATGTTATTATCTTTAAACAGGTAGGTTAAAAGATTTGCCAATAGCTTTTCACTTTGAAAGGGTCAAGTTAAAGGTTTCATGTGTTTTTAGGCGAGTTCAAAAAGTTTATTTTTGATTGTATTTCTGTAATTTTTTACCAAAAGATAATAGGGATGATGCCTGGGTAAAAAAAAAAAACTAATTAGTCCGTCAGTCAGATATTAAAAATATATTAGACACGTATTTTTTGCTTTATCATATTAATAAAAAATTACTTAGATAAAACGTATTTTAAGTTGGAGACTGGGGGACGCTACGTCACTAGTATGTATAAAATCTACATACTCGTGACGTCATGGCACATTTTACTTCAATGTATCACCGTAATCTTTAGATTACGTAAAAAAATAAAAAATACATGACCAATACTTTTTTATAATCTTAACGAACAAAAAAAAAATTTGTCATCATCCATATTGTTATATATAGTACACACGGCTACACATTACACATCAAGCTATATCTTTTCAGTATAGGCTGATCTCGCATTGTATAGGATTTCTGTACAATGCGAGGTCAGCTTATACTGGTAATGTATAGCTTGATGTGTAGCCATGAATGTGTACAAGCGGTTTACCTTTAATTTTGGAAATTACATGAAAAATATTTTATATTTAATCACGCCAATGCAATTTCTATAAAACAATAATTGATTGGCTTTCATTATAAAATTTGAATACTTAATTGAAATGTTAGTTGGTTAACATTTATTTTTGTTTGGATTCAACAGGGATGTTCACAATATTTTTTTGTTCGTCAGATTGATTATTAAAAAATATTGGACATGTATTTGTTCTTTTTTTACGTAATCAAACGATATCTGCAATATATTGAATTAAGATGTAGCACTCACGTCAATCAGGTCACTCTCCGGTAGATTTTAAACCGACTTGTGACGTAGCGAGCCCCCACTCCCCCACCTTTAATGCATTTTATCTAAATAATTAATGATTTTTTATTATCTGACTGACGGACTAAATACTAAGGCTAGTTTCACAGATCTCCGGGAGACCCATACGGGCTCCCGGAACGGAGACACACGTGAGGCGCTCGTATATTGTTTCACAGCAACGCGGATTGCTCCGTACGCAACCCGCTCCGGGCAGAGCCCGTACAACGTATCGTACTACTCCCTCGTTCCAGAGCACTGCGAGCGCTACCCGTACGGGTCTCCCGTGTACTGATGGCCCGTACGGGTCTCCCGTACAGCCGCAACACTAGCAATGGCTCTCGTTGTGACAGTTCAAAGACATTCAAATTTTTCGAACATAATATGAAGTACTGGTTTACGAATATACTTGAAAGTGTGTAATGCAATCAGGGTGTAGGTCATATTTTTCCATTTTATCCAGCCTTTTTTAGACTCGGCGGTATTTTCCAATAATCTTTGAAACTAGCTGGATATTAATGATATCTTGTTCGCGATCACTCAAAACTAACTATTTTTTAAAAGCTTTTAGGAAACGTCAGTGCTCCGGTATATGATCAAGTTCATTGTCTTGAATAATAGCGAAATCTGTCAATAAGATTAATATTATTTGTAAATAATCGATTAAGGCATGAAAGTAGAATAAATGCTGTGGTAATACGTTCCCTGCGGTGTGTAGTACTACGAATGATAAGCTTAAGAATGGTGTGATAAGGCAACGAAAATGTAGTGACAAAAATTGAAAAGCGTATGCTTACATGGTTTAGAAATGTTGAGAAGATGAATGCGACTAACGCCTAAGGCAGATGAGAGTGGAAACGGCGGTAGGGGGGGACGCCATATAAGGACATAATAGTAACCTAATTGGTGATGTTCTTCAGAAAGGTGAGGTGCGTAGGTAATACTCCGAACCGGCTACTATGACCAAATGTATGAACGTAAACTACGCAAAAAGAAGTACCTATCTAAGGATGCGTTCTGTAGTGTCTGCCTATCCCCGTAGGAAGCAGGCGTGAGCCTATGTATATGTGTAAGAGTACAATAAAGTAAAAACAACGGAGCGTTCAAAAGGACCAAGCAATTATAAAATCAAGACATTAAAACGGAAAACTTTTTATCGCCCGTTCAAATGATTCAACTGGAGCAAATTTCGAGAGAAACTTTGCCGGACTTGCATCGCGATCAATACTAATATTTGATTCGATAGCTCGATACCATTGAAAGGCCAGCCCTGATTTTATCGATAACCGTCATAACCAATACTTATTTTGGGGTACCTCCTGACCGTATCTATAGGGTCAGCAAGGGTCAATATGAATAGATGAGACTCAATATAAAAGGCTGGTAGCAGAGATTGAAAAAGGTCCGAAGATAGTCACATAAATTTTGTTCTCAAGTAGGTACACTCTGGATAAGTAGAGTTTATTTGCGAAGATTTAGGCCGAAGTTCCGTACGTACTAAATGGGTGAGATACATGGTGGCGTTAGGAGGAGTGACGAATGTCGATATAATTTGACAAGAATATCGATGTCACTAAAGTTATTCATAATAGTATCAGGCGTCGTCGTAATTGGCTAGGATCGAGCAAACGATGCGATTTTGTCGCAAGACGAAATTTAGGCTAACTGTCCATTGGAGTGTAGAGGAGAGGAGCGGAACGGAGCTGTGCCAATATTAACCAATGGAATTGCATAAAATCTTCGCTCCGCTTCAGTGGAAGTGGACAGGGATTTGCGAACTAGTTTAAAAATTCCTACAAAACCGGGAAGCGGAGCGAAGAAGCGGAGCAAGGAAATGGAGTGGGGAAGCGGAGCGGGGAAGCGGAGTGAGGAAGCGGAGCGTGGAACTGATCTCCCGCCACCGCCAGCTCAAATTACTCGTCGTCGGACTCGCTCCGCATTCATGGACAGACCCAGTCCGCAACTCCGGTCCGCATTACTCCCTCGCTCCGCGACAACGGACAGGCAGCCTAAACACACATATTTCTTTAGAGTGTCCTAATTGAAGCTTGCAAGTTATCGCGCGAGCACAGGGAATGCTAAATAACGATCGTACGATGGGTTTGAACGTGCAACCAAAGTCTTTTGAGTGTCCTAATTGGTGACGCGTTATCGCGCAAGCACAGCAACGCGGCGGCATCGCGTGAACATCGCGCGACGCGAGTTATTAGGACACCTGTTGGACCATCGCACGAGCATTTTCATCGTGCGACAATATTGCATCGTTAACTCATACGATCGTTAGCCAATTAGGACGACGCCTCATGGTTTACTTTTTGTTAAAACTACTAACTAATATAGCTTGTAAGTAGACTGTTTCTGACCCTATAAGTCAGAACAAACCCATTAAACGATTTAAAAGTTGTATAAGAACCAAACTTTGTAAAAAGAGCTTGGGATTGAACTGCTTGCTCTGCTAAGTCTTATGATAAAACCATACAACTTGACATTTGAACCATTATGTAAAATCATCAAAATATACCAGTTTTATATACACATTGACTTTGTTGAAAATGATATACAAAATGACATGATTACATAGTAAAGTATTATATTATTTTAATTATTGTGAATGTAAGGACGATAGGATTTTTTTTTTCTTTCTCAGTTTTAATTCTGGTCTGATAGTTTGAGTAGTTTATGCGGCCTACCTAAATGTCCTTTCTTTGGAATTGTTCGTCGAGTTGAGCTCCTTAAGTTCCGAGTTGAGCTCCACGATTACTGACAAAAATGCTTGCACTGACTGGAAAACAATCTGGACAAATCTGTGTGGTTCTTTCCTCAAAAGACCATTTCAGACACTCATCTACATGGTCCTCATATGGCCTGACCAAGATTATGTCTGGACTTTAAAGAGACTGCGACCTCAGACCTGTCCTCCTTTATTTCGGCCTTTCTTCTCAGAGTAGTCAGAACGGAAACGCCGAACTCATGTAGCCAAAAAAAAATTTTTTCTTTAAAATATATCTTGTAAATGTGGTTCCGATATCCTATTCACAGAAAAAACAATTTCATTTCATTTCAGTCAGAGAGTATGAGTGAGAAAACAAATGTTTTATTATTATTATTAAATTCACTACAATTTAAAGCGCTCTAAAATACACACTCGTAAGTATTGAATTATTAACAGAATTCATCCAAGGAAAAGCTAAATTATATCTCTACTATGCTTTGATTAACTTCCGGGCTTTTATACCCTACCTGATTGTATGTCATATTAGTAGTTTATGAAAATGTTGCATAATGAGGGGTATTAAAATACGAGTGTGTGTTTAAATTACGGTATTGTTTCTATAAAGTATGTATTTCTGTGTAATTTTATCTTTTATTATTAATTATTGGATAGCTATCTAGCTAACTAGCTAACTATTCTCGAGGACGCGAAATCACGGGCAGAAGCTAGTAATAAGTATCTTTGTAAATAGTAGAATGGTCATCAATTCAAGTTACATACCTACAAAAAGCTTGTCAGTTAAAATGGTTATTTATTTATCCTAAACCGATATAGATTCATTGTATGTATTTGATTACGACCATGTTTGACACAAAAACAAATGGAAAGATTTGAGAAGCCCGCCATTAAATGTTACACACTAGGTATAACATTGTTATGTTACACCATATAATAACAAATGAAATCAAGAAACTTAGATAGGGTAGGTAGGGCAGGTAGGGTAGGGTAGGTAGGTAAGTGCGTCGTAGATAAGTACCCGTGCGAAGCCGGGACGGGCAGCTAGTAATTATTTATGTTGACCTGCTAAAACAGGAAAAGACTAGACAGATTTAAAGGTACATGCTAATTGGATTAACATGACGTTTGTACATTCGACGGCACGTAATTAGTAACACTTTGACCTCGAGCAGGTGAGTGTAGTTCGGAATTTCAATAGAATGCGAGGCCAGCCTATAGGCTCCTGCAAACAGGCACGTCGCGACTTTACTAGAACAAAGTCTATGAAAACTTTATGGAAATTGTTCTAACAGAATTGCGTCGCATCGTCGCGTTGCCTGGTTTCGTTACCATTGACGCACACGTCAGTGGTAACAAAACCAGTAGTTTAAGTTAAGCTGGCAAGCTGCTGGCTGGTGGCTGGCTGGTTGCAAGCTTCCTCATTATTAGTAAAAACATCCAAATTCATGCATATTACGACAGGTAGTGAGGGTTTTTAAGTACCAACTTATGATACCTTTAAGTAAACGTAATGCGGTGTTTTTCTAAGTATAAGAATTAAATACCGTAAAAAACTTAACGGAGTATCGATATCGATAAAAACATTCGCCCAACACTATCTCCTCCCGAGATAAGTTCGACAAGTTACCGTCTTCCACTAAAATATGTAGCGACACGGTATTGAAAAGTTCTGCTTTGTTGAACAGCTTCCCTTTTATCTAGCGAATTATTAGTTCATATACTTCATTAAGCGCTTGTCAGGTAAATAGAGTGGGAGTTTGTTTTGGCACTAGACAAAGTTTCTGGCTTATGTTTAAATAAATTAGTAAAGAAGAAAGAAAATAAGTTTATTTGCGGTAAACATGACGTCAAGATAGAACAAAACACGAAAATATGCGTCACATCTACGCAAAAAGGCCATCGCTCAGCATAATGCTGCGATCCTATACGAGATAGAGCCTGGTGTTCAGCGATAGTCAGCATTGATGTGATGACGTCAACCGGTGCAGCAAATAGTGGAATAACAAAATAAGATCTCAAAAATAAAATAAAATAAATACATTACTTAGTCCTAAAGTTATTTCATTAATTTAATATCTTTAACAAATCTTTAATTTATTATAAGTTTTACAATACTTAACACAAATAACTATTTACACTAGGAACTAAATACAATAACAAACTTTACAAATAAATACAAAAAACAAACGGACACTTAGGCGTCGAAGTCCTAAATGTTTATATAAATGTGATATAAAATGGCAACATTTCGTTCCGTCGGTGACTCAAGCGTCGCAGACTTAATGCAATCTGTGCGCGCAACTGTCAAAAACTATTTCTTTGAACGTTTTGACATATTCTATACATATTATAATATAATCATTTTGGTAGAAGATACGAAACTGGTATTTGCCTTTTTACGGGATATTATAAAATTGTTGCAAAATGTTGGTTTCGAAATGTGCACGCAATATCAGATCATAAATAAGTAACTTATAATTTGAAATAATTTTTGCATTGCTTCATCGTTTATTTTTATTGATGATTCTTGAGAATGAAAGCGTATGCATATTCTGTATGAATTAAAGGAGGGCAAAACACATTGACTTTTATATCCCTTTGATCTGTCGCTCTCATAAAACCACACAAGCAAAACCTATATTGAAAACTAGTCTGAAAATAAAAAAATATATATCACAAAATTGCACAGCGAGCGGCCTTTAATAAAAATGATTCTTTCTCTAACTGCTTGCCTCAAACTGCTAGATAGTTGGTAAAAGCGAAAAATTGCGCTCAGAAACCGGATCTAACCAGTTTCATGCAGATATTACGGACGCCATCTTGTTTCAACCAGACAAAACACGTATAAATCAAGTCCATTTCAGTTTTATTAAAAAGAACTGCAACTGCATGACGCTGTGGTCGGAGATATTTCTTATATTTTATACTGTTATAACACTGTTATAATATTACCTTTTTGTGTAGGGATAAGAAAGTATATTTGTATTATGAGCGAGAAATATTATGCTTTATTTTTGACTACATGTCCTAACAAGCACGTAAGATAAACAGCAGGGTTCTCATCTTTTCTCAGACCACAGATAATAGCATTTCATAAACTTGCTCAATTCGTTGTTCTCTATTTGACTGTGAATAATAAAGTCCTCTTCAGAATTATTCAATAAAGGAAAATTTACTAGTACTAGTTATAATTTTGTTATAGCATTAAATAAGAACCTTTAAATAAACCTCATTAAAACAACTTATCGAACTATGCAACGCGTAAGTTTTAAGAATATGCAAACCAAACAGTAAACTTCAAGTTATATACCGCTAGATGTTCAGATTAGCATAAATACAGACAAGTTGCTGGTTCCTGTTTACGGACATTATATTGACTTATGTCCTCAGTTGTCTCTTGCAGCTTGCTTTGGAAGATAAGCAGCTTATACCGTAATAAAGTACGCCTTAAATTTCCAGAAATGTGTACAGAAGTACATATTTTTATGAGCATGTTAGTTTTGCGTAGGATACGGTTGTCAAAAGTAAACTTTTATTTTGCGACATGCCTTTTATCAAATCATGGATTTGTAAAAACGAGAGATAGCTTGTGAGTATTTCCATAAAGTTCCCGGAAAAAAGAATCCTCTAAAAGTTTTTCCACTCAAATGAATGGAAGATCAAACCAATCAGCTCCACACATTTGAGGAAAGGAACGAACGAGCAAATCGGGAGCTCGCATTCGATACCCCCTGAAATATTGATGACGGATCTGCCCAAGGGAACGATTATTCGAATCGAATCGTGTCTCGGTGTATCGAGAACATTTGGTTCTGACGATATCCAGACTGACAATTTTACAACTTTTTATTGCTGCTTCCAAATGACGTTTTATCTCAACGGGGTGACTCTAGACCCGATTTTTTTCCGTCATCGCAGTAGAGTTGAGTTTCGTATCACGTTTCGGTTTTAAATATGCGGAAGGTGAACACGTATTGTACGATTTTCGACTATGTAAACGAGTATTCTCAACGTTTTTATGAGCTGTGACAGATTGGAATAAATGTGTCGAAGCGAGAGGCGGCTTTTTTACAACAGCAATAAAGAAGGACCAGAATTCCTTAGGAATTTCTGGGGGAAATCGTGTTACGGATTTCTTTTATTATCTTCTCCGTGTAAAAACCATTGTAAGAACTAGAGTTTAATGTTAAATTACGTATTTTCCATACATTCCTTTCTTTTAGTTTCGCAAAAGTCGAGTAAACCATTCCTAACATTTCAATTTTCGGTTTAAACTTTTGGCAATCAGGTAAACCGAACTAGTTTAGATATTCTCGAGACAGTTTTCCGGCCTAGTTAGTTCCTAAATTGGGACCGTAGCAAGCCAAACCTAGAAGAAGTTCTCATCGATTTAGTTTCTACTTTTGACGGATTTTAGCAGGAGTGCAACGAAATACTTGGGCTAATTGGCGCCGGCCCAGATTTCAGCCCCTCGAATAATTTATGGCGCTTTTGCTCTTTGCCGCGGTTTCTCTCGAGAGAATACGATGTAATTATAAGCAAGAAAAGTTACGCTGCTTAATCGTTCGTAATTTTCGAGTTTCCAAGACTATAATTTAGAATCTTGTAAAATCTATAACTTTGATTAAACCTTTTCGTAAATTAATGAGTTTAAAAACAAAAGTGACGTTAAATTCTTGAGCTTGATTAGAAAAATATAATTCTATAAAACAGCATATTTTTCAATTATCGTCTCAGTTATTTATCGTACTATTAATTCGGGTATACGACCTTAGTAGATTGAATTATTTAACAGGAGAAAATTATTCCTAATTCTCTCTAGGGAAATTGGAAATGGGAAATTAATATTCCTCGTTTTAACAGGCTTCCTATTATGATTAATTTGGTAATGAAATAATGTGGCCATTGTAATTATTTCTCAGAGTCCTTTGATTCATCTATTTACTACCCACACTATCTTTCGATATACTCGGAAAAGTTAATTGCCAATTAATGGTCAAAGAGAAAATTGCCATTTTCAATTTTTTTTGCAGATGGATAGTAACTCAGACCAAAAAAAAAACCAAGACATAGCGCTGTCAACAGTGACGTGAAGCCGGTTTCGTAAGCATGTGTGCACTTTGTGTGGTGTAGTGTCATTGTAAAAGGTTGTAAATATGTGCGTGTGAGCGTGTATATATAGAGCGGAGGTGTAGTTTTGGCATGCTTCACTGTATTGTTCGTAGCGCTCTATCTTGATTTTTGATTTGGTCTGCGGATAGTAATAGCAATTTATTTGGATAAAACTTTTTCATCTTACTGCAATCATCATCAATTGGACAAATGTGTTGGTTACGAAATATGTATCTTATATCTCGTTCTAGCAAAGTCATAATGACTATTATTGTAACAGTTGAGTGTTTATTCTTTGTGAATGTCATAAGGGCCTATTAGACTATTAGGCCTGTATGATAAAAACAGCAATAAAAACCTTGATAAAAAAAAAACGAGCTAGCTTTACAGTAGTTACAATTATGATATGTAACATCTGACATCTCGCCTTGGTAATAAGCAACATTAAGTTAATAAGCAACTTTAAATGGGGGAGCCTCGTCAAGATCGCATCTGACTGCCATCTCTAGCATCACGCGCGCTTATTGCTCAAATCTAATAGCTCGCGCTTCCCCGGCTTTCTGTGACATAGTTTCGCCCCTTTTCACGAAATCACTCTCACAGATTTGATTATTTGGATTTTTTTCGTTTTTGATTTTGATTTTGATTGCAGGAAAGCGTAAGGAAAGATGTTACACATCAAGACTGTTTAGATATTAAAGAATACACAATAACAAAAAAACTTCTATAGTGTCTCGTTCAGTGTCCTTTAAGAGCGTTTATTCTGAAAGTGGGCAACGTCGCAAATAGATGCCAAATATTTCGCTATTTTGATTAGTTTGGCAATATTTCTGTATGGAAATAAGAAATGTGGCTAGCTGACGAACTAGAATATTGATTATGAAAAGGTATAATTAATATCGTTACACCGAATATTTTGTTAGATGTATAAAGTTATAATTGCAATTCATTATTAATATTCTAGTTCGCTAGTTAGCCACATTTCTTATTTCCATATAGTAATATTGCCAAATTAATCAAAACAGGTAAATATTTGGCAGCTATTTGCGACGTTGCCAACTTTTGGGATAAACGCTCTGAACCGATTAAACTATTACATTAATTCTCTATTTGAGTCGAGATTTATACTAAATCAAAGATCTAGAAAACGGGCCAAACTCAAACTCAAAGCATTTATTTAAAATAAACTAATTACAGACACTTTTGAATTGTAAAGGGGCGGTCAGTCAGAAAGATGAAGCTAGTTGCCCATTCCCAAACCTAGTAGATACCTATGGAGATAACGGGCAAGAAACTCCACGGACACTCTTTTAAATCAAAATATGGTTACAAAATATTGGTTACATCATTCATGTGAGAACGATGCAGAATGTGCGTAAAAAAAAAAAAGTAAGTCGTGGCAGGTAAGAGATGACCAGTCCCTACTGACGGCACCGGTTAACGAACTTGACGCATGGATTGGCCTTACCGCTTACTCATTACCTGAAGGAGCTAGTTCTATTAACAACAAGTAAGTTCTAACAAACTTCCCAAATAGTTCTGAAACAGTATGTGTTAATAAAGGAAGTAGTTTCCTAGAAGCGTAGGCGATGAATTTAATACGAAGGTACAGTACGACACAACTTAGATGTAGCATCGGCAAAATTCGTAAAACCGATCGCCATTTGAACTAAGTACGCCTTCAAAATCACCAATATTTATAGAGATTTAGGCGAAAACGATTTTTACGCAAACGCAATAACTTGTAAAGTCATATAACCAAATACGTTCGTAAAATTGAAACGAATGAATGCAAATTTTCAAATGTATGCTACATCTAAGTTGTGTCATACTGTACTTGTATCTAACCATCTACCTACGCAGTTTTGAAGTTTGATAATGTTTGAATATTCTACTTGAAATTAATAACTACTGTCAATAATTCGTAGTCAGAAAGTTAGTTGATATTTTTGTAAATGTATTTCTGCGTGAATTCAATAATTAAGGAATTGTTTCGTTAAAAAGAAAGTCTGTTAGGAATACAGGAAACAAAGTTGTTGATTGAAAACTTGTCATATCTTATAGGAACAACTTTTTCTATGAGAACTTTACTTTCGAAAAAAGTACGGAACATTCTTTTATAATATCATCATCATTTCAGCCGAAATACGTTCACGGATAGTCGTATGCCTCCACGAGCATTCCCAATTCGACCGCTTCAGTGCTTCTCGTATCCAGCGGATTCCTGCGGCCTTCATCAGGTCAGTGGTCCACCTTGTGGGAGGCCTTCCAACGCTACGGCTTTCGGTACGCAGTCGCCACTCCAGAAACTTTCGGCCAAACATCTGATCGGCGAGCAATGTGCCCTGCCGGTCCTCTGTAGGCTCTTACCAGTTGAGTGACTGTTAAGAAATACGCCAGAGCATCGCGAATCCTTCTAATTTATAATACATACTAATGTGACCACAACGTAAAAAAGCAATTATTCTTTATCAAATATTCCAGTATTCCTCAAAAATAAAACAATCTCAGTTCAAAATGAAAGTCAGAAACGCCGCGAAATTGAAAAGAAAAAGCAACAAATTCGTTCACTCCTCCAACCAGCCACGAAATGTTATTATCCGGAACTTTGATAAATCCAGGTAGAATTTTTCCCGTATTATCATTTGTGGTACCGACTTCTCTTATATAATAATTACTCTTCATTAACAACGCGACGGTAGTATGTGACTGGGGATTTTCCTTTGTTAAATCCTGTGATAAATATTAGAGTAAGTCCGTAAGATGAATGTGAAGGGAATTATCTTTTGTCGGTGACCAAGGTTTCGTAAATTTTTGGCTTTGTTTTATTTCTTCTTCTATCGTGTCAGCATGATGTCACAATGGTTTCAGTTCAGTCACGAGCGCTAATGTATATCCACTTAGCTAAATTTAAAAGCGATTTTCTTATGGAATAACGACTGCAGTTTTAGGATAAGACCTATTTCATATTAGTGTGGGTTCCAAAACACTATGTTCGTAACAACATAAAATTACAACCACCACAGTAGGAGAAAATCAGTTTTAAAAGTTGTTAAGTGTATATACATATATTAGTGCTCGTGGCTGTACCTAGTATAAAGGTTAGATAGTCAGCACGTTCGTTGAAAGGTTAGTGCCCGTTTTCAACTTCACTAAGTGACACTTAAATGAACCCCTAAATAAAAGTGCACTGTTGGATTTTCAACGCTACGCTAAGCGCTGAGTGTTGAAAATCCAACAGTGCACTTTTATTTAGGGATTCATTTAAGTGTCGGTGAAAACGGGCATTAGGCTTTTATCTAGAGAAAGTGCCATGCTATCGGCGATAAAGCAAAGATGGAAAAGTCAAAAATGTATGGGACTGACATAAGCTAGCGAAACGCTTATGTCATTTCTGTTGAAAAGTGCTGTAGAAAATCAAAACGCTTTCAAAGCGATTGCCATGTAAGCCTTCTGTCTCTGCCCTGGCTCTGCCGGATGATAATTCAAATAACGTTGTCATTGGGCTCTCGCAGTGGACTCCAATTTGTTTTATTGATAAAAGTACACGGTCCTGTGGCGGCATCCACATCGCCAAATGCGAAGACCTGACGTCACACAACACTGCATCGCGCAATAAGGGTTAACCGCGCGAACAACATATTATATATAACTTCCCCGACAGTAATCGTTGGGCAGTTGCTCGCCAGACACGACACCCGTCTGGTCGGAGGATCCTCTCTTTTCAATAGAGGATGAGTGAACTTTATACCCTGTTCCTCATGCCTCAAATTCTCTATTTATTATTAGCATTCTCTATTTTCACCCGAGCAGAGCTTGGTCGACTTTTGTTAATCATAGATCCTGACTATACTATACCAAAACTATAGCAAAACAGTGATAGTGATAAAATAACTGCAGCCTATGTTGTGCGTCAAAAACGTCAACAGTAGTAGATTTGTTCCATAAGAAATTTTCCATATGGAACAAATCTAACTTTGAAAGATGTATTAATTCTTTTTGTTGTCGCGTCATGTAATTTTTTATGGTCGCGAATCATATTTGAATCAACATACAAGCTGACACTGATGTGCAAATTCCAAAAAACTAAAGAATTTTGTATTTTGCGGGATTCACCTTAAATTGTTGTTTTGCTTCTCTGTAGTACCTTATTGGTCTATTATTTGAAATTCTTCAGTAAGAACGCGTTATGCTAAATCACTTGCCTATATGTACGTAGTATTTTTCACTCCCTTCTTCAAACTCCTCGTTTTATGTCAACATTAATTTTGTACAATAGGTATGTATTCAGGTGGTGTTTGATACTAACAGTATTGTTTATGCAAACTAGGCCGATTATCGTAAAATAGTTTGATAGTTTTCAGCCTAGAAACTTGTAAAGTTTGAAATCGATCCAGGCAAAGTTGCCGTATAAGATTCCCTTGAGCCGAATATGGGAAACTAATAATATAAGGAGGATATACTTATAAGCAGTCGTGCGTTAGAAAAAAATATCTGTCATGTTTTTCCTTCGTCGTATAAGAGATTCTTATATTGGATGTTATATTACCAGAAGGTAGTTAGGGGGTTTTTCGGAGCCCGGCTGAAACACGCTAACTCGTGCCTTCCCGTGGGTACCATAAGACGTGACTAAAAGATTTTGTGAGACTAACCATAGGGATGTACCTACTATGATAATATTGCGGTTTGTCTTTACTAAAAGTTTTTAAGCTTAATTTTGTAGTCATATATTTTCGTTGTCAGAGTGGACTCATGTTCCAAGCCTAGAATTGATATTTTCATAACTAAATTAGTGTTTCCTTTATAAACAATTTTCTTACAATTTATTAAGGTAATTAAAAATTATATTTACAAAATAAATTAACAGCACAAGGAAGGATATAAGAAGGGGGTGGGGGGGACAATCATAGGGCATCAAAAAATTCGTTGTATGGCAATGCTGATTCTCTGGCCGAAGAATAGGCCAGCCTTCTGGTTACATGAAGAGTCAACCAACCGCTTTGCGATGTTTTGAAAAACTAAATTGAACCTAAATGATGAAATTATATCGACATGTAGCTAGCAAAATATCCCGTGAAATAAAATAATAATAGTGTCTCATTTCATTAAAATTCCTAACGGGCCTCTGCGAGTTGGCTTCGGCCCCTCGTACGCCTTCTAAATGTCCGGGACCCCAAGTTCCCGAGAATAGTTAAATCTAAAAATAATAATAATAACAAAACAATATTCAATAAGGAGATCAAATTTACACCAAAATGTAAAAGAATTTTAATAAAAACTGCCGAATCGGAGGTGACATGACAGATGTCACCTCCGATACTAGAACAATGAACACAACAGGAAAATGAGAAAATCAAGACAAGAATGTTGACAAGATCGGCCACACGTCGTGCACGCCTACTACCTCCGGACTCGTCGCTCAGCTCCGCCTCGCCGCCGCCGGTACCCAGCCCCACTGTGAGCGCTGGAACGACACCAGCCGCGGCAGTTGCGTCGAGCTCGAGCGACGAGTATTTCTCTCCGCCCACGACGCCACCACCTGCTCGTCGACGGGGAGGACACCGGCCGCCGGTCGGCTTAGGACCTCGAGGCCCACCGGCCTCTGATAGGGTCCCAGCTCCCGGCGGAAGTGTGCAGCGCATGAGATGGACACAATCCATCAACGAGAATGTCATGCGCTCATACTATGGGGCTACAGAAGGGGGAAACAACCTGACCGCGTACCGTGTTCGGATGCTCTCTCTTTTTCAGGTGCTTGAGCCAGCTGTCAACGTTTCGGCGCAACGACTGTCGGATCAGGTGCGGGTCATTCTGCGTAACCATATGTTGGATGACACTGTACTTGATTGCCTACGAAGTGAAATGTGGAATAGCCATGCCACCGCTCCCCCGTCGCAGACTGTTATGGTAGCACCACAGTTCACTATAAATCAAGTTGACGAGGGGATTGATGACATGGCTACAAACGTAAGTACCCAATACAATGAGGAATTGAGGAGTGCTTTGGAGCGTGCGATTCGGAAATATCGTTCCATGTCGCCCGAACTTAGACAACGCCTACCTCGTTTGCCCATGCATAACAAAAATAGGGCGCTGGTGGCTGCTCTGGATTCGCAGCTATCAAACTATTTTGATGACTGCGAAGACCTCACCGATACTCATTCGATTCTGTACTGTGCGGCTGTAGCGGCATGTCGTGTAGCTCACGTAAAATTTGCAAATGACTCTAGAGCTACACGACCGAAACCAGCCGTACCAGCTTGGCAGTGCAGAATTGAGCGCCGTATTGGTGGGGCCAGAGCGCTCATCGGCAAACTTATCTGCTTCAGGGAGGGCAATACTAGACCTAGAGTGATGCGCTTTGTGAGGCGGGCGTTCTCAGGAACTGATATTAGCCCTGAGGATTATGTGTCCCGTGCCACAGAGCGCATCGACTTCCTGAAGCAGAAAGTGTATGCATGGGCGAACCGTATTCGTAGGTATAAGCGGCGTGTGGAGCGATACACTCAGAATCGCACCTTCCAAAGTGATGAAAGGCGGGTATATAGGGCTTGGGAGCAACCGGACCAAGGTGTGGCTGACGCGCGCCTTCCGGATGATGATGCCATGTGTTCTTTCTGGCGGAGTATCTGGTCGGCGCCTGTCAGCCACACTGAAGGTGACTGGACTCGGGAAGTCGAGCGAGCCTGCGATCCAATACCAGAAATGGGGGCTATTACCATCTGCCCCCAAGATGTAGCTCGTGCAGTTCGTCCGTTGCCCAACTGGAAGTCTCCAGGGCCGGACGGGCTGCACAATTTCTGGATAAAATGGTTCAAAAGGTCGCACGCTCGCTTGGCGGCTCAGTACCAGACTGCTTTGGAGTCTGGTTCGCTACCCCAGTTCCTAACAACAGGAGTTACCCACCTATCCATAAATCTGGGAGCACCGCGGACCCCAAAAATATTAGGCTGATTACGTGCTTACCGACGGTCTATAAAGTCCTTACATCCATTTTGAGAGCTAAAATTAACAAACATATAGACACCAACTCCATCATGTCTGCCTCTCAAAATGGATGTAGGAACGGGTCCCGCGGTACTAAGGAGCTACTCCTCATTGATATGACCATTAGCCAACAAGTTCGCCGTTCCCGAAAAGATCTGTCGACATGCTGGATAGATTATAAGAAGGCCTATGACTCGGTGCCACATACATGGCTCATGAGGGTGCTGGAGTTGTATAAAGTAGATGCAACTCTGCGCACCTTCCTGTTGTCGTGTATGGGGCAATGGAGGACGGTCCTTCGCTATCCAGGATGTCGAAATATCCAGAGGAATAGCGAACCGATAAGGATAGAGCGGGGCATATTTCAGGGCGATAGTTTGAGTCCGCTTTGGTTCTGCCTAGCCCTGAATCCTCTAAGCACACTGCTGGAGGGTTCAGACCTAGGCTATCGGCTGAGGAGAGGTGGTCAAGTTATATCTCACCTCCTCTACATGGATGACCTAAAACTCTTTGCCCCCAACAATTTTCAACTGATGGAGCTACTGAAAGTAACTGAAACTTTCAGTAGAGCCATCAGGATGGAATTTGGTGTGGACAAATGTGCGGTCATGCATGTAAAGCGAGGGGAGATTGTGGAATCCGTGGGAACACAGCTCACGGATTCCATTAACTTTAGAGCCCTCTCCGCATCCGAAACCTATAAGTATTTGGGTATGTCGGAAACATTGGGCATCAATGTCACTGACATGAAGCAATCGTTGAAGGAGCGCTTCTTTGGCCGCCTGAAGAAAGTATTTAATAGTTTTCTATCAGGCGGGAACAAGGTGCGCGCTTTCAACGGTTGGGTCATGCCGGTTTTGATGTACTCTTTCGGCATACTCAAATGGACTCAAACCGAACTCGATGCCCTGGATAGGAGGGTCCGTACGCTGCTGACTGGATATCGAATGCATCACCCACGGTCTTCGGTAATGAGACTGTATATCCCACGAAAGTGTGGAGGTCGAGGTTTTTTAAATGCTAAGACTCTCCACAATCGCGAGATATGCAGTCTCAGGGAATATTTCTTAGAAGCCGACGTGGGGATGCATCGAGATGTGGTCGCGATGGACAAGGGTCTCACCCCACTCTCCTTGGCTAAAGAGAACTGGCGCAAGCCTGCAGTGCTTGATACTAACGATCGCAAGGAGGTATGGCAGAATAAGGAGCTTCACGGACGCTACTTCCGGGCCCTACATGGACCCGATGTAGATTTACTAGCGTCCGTAGCCTGGCTGCGTTTTGGTGACCTATTTGGGGAAACCGAAGGTTTTGTCTGTGCAATTATGGACGAAGTTATGATGACGAACAATTACCGGAGATTCATTGTAAAGGACGGGACGGTTGACATCTGTCGGGCATGCCACCGTCCAGGAGAATCAATCCGACACATTATCTCCGGGTGTTCTCGTTTAGCTAACGAAGAGTACTTGCATAGACACAACCTTGTAGCCAGGATTATCCATCAGCAACTTGCTCTGAAATACAGTCTTGTGGAATCTGAAGTACCGTACTACAGGTATGTGCCCGACCCAGTTCTCGAAAGTGGACATATCACATTGTACTGGGATCGATCCATCATCACTGACAGGTCTATTGTTGCCAATAAACCTGATATAGTGGTGGTGGATCGAGCAGAGCGGCGCACAATGATTATTGACATAACGGTCCCGCATGACGGGAACCTCGTGAAAGCCGAGAAAGATAAACAAATCAAGTATCTTGACTTGGCTCGCGAGGTTGTCGACATGTGGGATGTGGACTCAGCGATCATTGTGCCGATAGTCGTATCAGCCAATGGCTTAATTGCCAAGAGCCTCGACCAACACCTAAGGAGGCTCTCGTTGGGCGGCTGGATCAAGGGCTTGATTCAGAAAGCGGTACTCCTAGACACGGCTCGCATTGTCAGGAGGTTCCTCTCTCTGGAGCCCTGACCGGCCGGTAGCTTGGACCCTGTTCCCGATACCGGTGGGCTACTATTTTTTATAATTTTAAATGTTTTTTTATATATTTTTTTAAGAAATATTTAAAAATATAATTTATAAGTTGTTTAAATGAAATAAAGGAAATAATAATAATATACTTTATTGATACAAATCCTTACAATATGCTTAATATCTAGTAAGTTCACAATAGTTAAGGCGTACAAAAGCTGAAACCCTGACTCCTAAACTAGGAAAACCTGTGACTTAGGAGTCAGTGTTCTACTGCCACTTGGACACTATATACCTTATGGAAATTGAGAGCTGGTAAGCTGATATGATTCGAAAGAGCATATTATGATCTATTATTGTTCTAGAAAGAAAATACATATATTTGCTTACCAGAACAAAAGTTGAAAAAATTAAAATTAAAATAAAAAATGAAACTTATAAAACTTACATTTAAAGTGACATTTAAAAGTTAAATTTAAGTAGGAAATTACTGTGTGGTGAATTCTGTGTATGTGTCTAGAAAACGTATGATTATTTGTACTGTGTGTATGTGTGTGTGTATGTGTGTGTTTGTGTGTTATGTGAGTATGATATGAGGAGCCTAAATATGTGGATATATATGAATAAAGTACAGTAGTAGATCTATCAAAGAAATAATCAACCATTTACAATGTATTTACTTTAACACATATATTTACGTGATTACTCGTTTCTAAGTCAGTCTTCCATCACTCTCATTCCAATATATTTTCGCCGGAAAAATTCAACACTGAAATTAAACGTGCCCGGACCTTCATTGAAGCGTAAAATTCTTCATATTGGAAAAAGAGGCGTATAATAGATGTGCCGTGAGCTTTATAAATTGCGTCCGAACTGGTTGGGGTAATTGGCAGGTGACCGGCACGATTATTCAATCTGGGCATTGATGAATTTAACGGGGAACGCGTGCGTTTACGTAATGTCTCCCTATTGTGGTCCGGTGTAAAATTACTGTGACTATGTTGGGTTTTGAATTGATGTTATGACTTAGATTAAGTTTACACGTGCGGCACGAATAGTTATAGTCTTTTATGTTTTTTTTTTTTTTACAAAATACAATGGTTTTAAAACTCACTGGTTTGTTTGTCCATTTTTTTTTTGCATTCCAGGCACATCGTGCCCTAAAACTTGCATATTCTGAGGGCTGCGTTAACTTTTAGTACCTGTTCGACCAAGATCTGCTCGGGTGAAATAGAGAATGCTCATTTAATAGTATAGGATAGTTCATACTAATTCCATGCTGCCATGTCATTATACTAAGGTAGGTAGCCATCTTGTTCTAAACTTTGGGAAACCGAGCTGTGTTCGCATGAAAATACGGAGAAAACGAATTTTCCCAGATATGAGACCTAGCTAGATCGATTTTTCGCCCCCGTAAACCATTGCAACTATCATTGAAATCGTTAGAGCCGTTTTCGAGAACGTGATTACAAATATATACGTGATTACGAATACTGCTCGTTTAAAAGTATAGCGTGTACCTACGGTATACTCAATAAAAGTTTATATAATTTCCAGTGATTTATCAAGTGTGAAGCTATCGATATGCCAACTGAATTATATATATTTCCTGAATAATAGGCAGACAAATATCTTACATTTACACAACATAATGCTGATTAAACGCACGCACTACAAACCAGCACCTAGTAGATAAACAGCAAACAAGGCACACACGCTTAACTGATCACTTTCACCGATTGTTGAACATCTAAGGCCCGTCTTCCACGACGCTACTCGAGAGTAACCAGTTACAAACTAAATTCATCAATGAGTAGCCAGAATATCACAGCACTAGAATTTCAACAGCGTTCCGTCCCTTTTTTTGTTTTTGAGGGTGGGTAATTATCTAATAACTTCTCACGCTCTGGGCGGAGCGGGAGGGTGTGTCAGACTTTTACTGACTAAAACCCAACCGTGTTCCTTCCGTTGCCTGTGTGCCGGGGGCGCGCGTGGAACAAAACACGCCGTCGACCCGGGCCTGCAGTGCTATTCTGTAGCTATCTCACCGTGAAAACTTAGGTGAAGTGAGCGTGGAGTGAGCTGTCATTCCACAGGGACACTATTGACAGCTCACTTCACCCAAGTTTTCACGGTGAGATGTTTACAGAATAGCATGGCTGGTCCCTATCGGACGGCGAGCTACCCATTGCTCACCGTCCACAAGTCCACGCCTACGGTGGCCGTAAGTCGCCTCGCGACTCCCGACGCCCGAGGCGTCTCCTGCGGCGACTAGGGGTGCGAGGGCGCGAATCTTGCCTCTCCCTCGCGCGCTCCACTTCCTCCTTCGCGAGCATTACTGCTTCGCAGAAGGAAGTGACGGCCTCAAATGCACTCTCGCTCCGGACCATGGCCTGAACCAGGGCCAGACGCGAGAGATCGCCGCTGCCAATCGCCTCCGTGAGGACACGGCGGTGCCCCGCCCAAGTCGGGCAGACCTCCACCGTATGCTCCACCGTGTCCTCCGGGCGATCCACACAGTGGTGACACCCGGGCGTTTCCTACCGCCTTATGCGGAACAGGAACCTCCCGAAACACCCATGTCCGGTGAGGAGCTGCGTCAGGCGGAAGGTGAGGACGCCGTGGCGCCTCTCTAGCCACTCCTCAAAGAGGGGACTTATCGCCAAAATTGTGGCCTGTCCAAGCGTTCCGTCCCTATCGCAACCAAACACAAACTATAGCTGTCGTATTTTAGCATAGCAATAGTGGTCAGTGACCCAACAACATTTTCCAGCCTTTTGTATTTCAAAAACAGAAATTAAGTCCGAATCAATATCTATCTATTGCCATCCAACGTGGCAATGCTGCCAGCCATTTGGGCACTTTTCCCGCTGACAACGGTGCGGGCGAATTTTTTGATGCCCAATGAGCTCTTCTCTTTATTTTATTATCTTATTTTTTCCTTTACATACACACATAATACATAATTATAATCAATCAAGCATTTATTTCGGATATGATCCATATTGTATTAGTATTAGAACTTAGAAAAATATGTTAGTAATATTACAAATTATGTCGTAACTCTATGTATTTTACTGTGTGTACATAAATAATAAAATAAATAAATAAATACAATCACAACAGAACATTAAATTAAGATCAATATTAAAATCGAAATTAAAACAAAATTAAAATCTAAATTAAATTACAATCAAAACAAAATTAAATCAAAATCAAATCATAATTAAACTAAGATTCAATTTAAATTAAACCAATATCAAAATTGGTCAAAATAAAATAAAAATTAAACTAAAACCATAACTTATCTTCTACACTAACATCAATTTAAATATCTCTCCTTAGCACCGGGCACGCAGCTACATCTACGGGACCAGTGCATCAGAAAAGGGCAGTCTGGCCTCTGCACAATAAACTTCAGGATACTATTGGAGCTTCCACGTATCCTATGCATTAGATATGCTGTTCTTTTGCACATGATATTCTGAAAACTATCTATGCCTGCCTCGGCAAACATGCCCGACGCACTACAGAAACGCGAAAAGCCCCAGCAACACCCGAAAAGCATTATTGTACTGAACACAGAGCATAATAGTTAGTTGTAATACATACAAGACTTAATGTATAATCAAAAATTATTGAAATAAATACCCGTATTTTGTCAATCAATATCTATCGTGATTTTCAAAATGTTCCAATAACGAAAACCTATAAATAGTTTATTGTTTGGGTTCTTACTGAGAGATTATTAGGGAAAGGGCAATGACCGCTTTTGGTATGCTAAAATACAAAAACTTAGTTAATAACGCATTAGAAAGTTACTTCGTGGACGATAGACCTACATGCCTGGCCATTACACGATCCAATCAACTGTCTTACATACAAAATTAAATAGCTATGTAGTCAGATAAACAGTCATACCTAAATAAGTGAGAACTGGGTAAGCGATAAAAATCTATAAATGAGAGTAATTGCCAGATCCCGTCATATTACCCTCTTTAAGAGAGAAACAGAAACCTCTATAACAGAAAGCCGTTTTTCAGTCATGGACCTCTATAACAAAGACTATATTAACTATAAGTCCAGGTTTCCTCACGGTGTTATCCTTCACCGATGTTAGTAAATGTAATAAACTCCAAGATAAATGACAGTCGAGCGTAATTTAACATCTGCTATTTATGACACATTCTTAAATGTCATGGAACTAACACTAGTTTTGTTTCTCTTAACCAGCCTCAATTTCTATAAGTGACAAAGGCTGCTCTTGTACCTTTATAAGCTGGAAACTCTAGTAGGTGCGAAACGAAAAAGCGAACGTAACGTACGTAAGCGAAAAAGAGATCGCGGTCCCTTGAACTCTTGCTTATCCAGGTTCGACTGTAATACAATACAACAGCTGAATCTATCATCATCTCTGTGAACGAAGCAATGGTGCACGCATGTATTCAATACACACGTTAACAACATACAATACAGATGTTAACTGCTTCATTTCCTTACTATAGGCTAAAGGTATTCATGACTGATTAATGAACCTGAATTGAATGATTAATTAATTTTATTGTTCTGTTCATCTTGATTAATTTGTAGGTGAATATTGAATAAATGCATAAATAAATAATTTCAGAGAATGAGAGGTAGGCCTCTATTGGAGAGGTCGATGGACCGTCGCTTTACTATAAAAGATTTATTAAATTTTTAGGATATGTATATATTGTTTTATGTTCAACAGAGGTGGCGATTAACGTCTTGCTGTTGGATTTTCAACTCTCGCGCTGTGACGAGCGTTGAAATCCGACAATGAGGTTTTATATAGCAATAAATTTAGGTGTCGTGTAGTGTTAGTGAAAACGTGGATAAAAGTAGGTATTTAAAATAAAAGAAACACTCTGAAGTTACATTTTTGTCATTGTAATTTTCAACAATGATCACTTTGATCCTTTTTACGCTGACCTTACAATGCTTACCTTCAGAATAATAATAATAAAAAATGAAAAAATACTTAAATTTGCTTTGGCAAATCGATTGCGAAAAAACTACAAAGAATAATATATTTTCTGACTATGATTTTACAAAATCAAATTCATTAAAAAAGAAAAGAGGCTCCACCGCTTTTCGATAAGTTCCATTTGAAACTTTTTCTTCTGAGATTGAATAATATCATTTCTGAGACGGCAAAGATCTGATATTGGAAATCTGGATGATAGGATCGCTGGTTCTTAAGTTATTCAATATTTAAGTTTAATCTGTGGGAGATGAGTTTTTTTTAGAAATCTCATCTAGTTTATAGGCAATCGTGGGATTGTTATTCAGATTTATATTTACCTAGACGCAATTTTGTGAATCGTAATTTATTTACTCGAGGTATAGAATTTGTGAGAGAAGTGATGAGTATATTATTGGGGGTTTTGTCCTATGAAAACAAACTCTAATGATTTTTGAAGACCATAATTTTTATTTTATACTACTAACTATTCGGGAAAAATATATACGAAGCTAACTTTATAACTAGCTGTGCCCCGCGGTTTGACCCGCATAATTGTCGATCCCGTGGAAATATCAGGATAAAAATCTATGTTCTAACTCAAGTCATTATCTAGCCATGTGCCAAATTTCATCCAAATCCGTTTAACCTTTTTAGCGTGAAAGCGAAACAAACATAGTTACAAACTCAAACTCAAAGCATTTATTTCAAATAAACCAATTACAGGCACTTTTGAATTGTCTAGGGGGCCGGTCAGTCAGAAAGATGAAGCTAGATGCCCATTCCAAAGAGTAGTAGGTACCTATGGAGAAGAACGGGCAAGAAACTCCACGGACACTCTTTTAAATCATGATATGACAAAAAATCCAATCTTTTCTCTTTATAATATTAAGTTTAGATGTTCTTAATAAATAAAAAAAATTCGGCGATTTACATGTTTTTGCTGATAAGATAAAAAATAATTATGGTTTACTTTATTATGGTCATCATGCTCAGATATAGAGTTGTTGGATATTTCATGGTTATAAGAGTACCTTAGTGACATGACGCTTCTTGGGTGTCCGGATTAATATAAAGCAAATTGGCTCAAAAACAATAACTTACTAATAATTCACTGGTAACAAACAATTGAAACCGAACAATCGGTTTCAAGTTATCATACAAAACAAGATTCCTTCGTAGAATATATACATTCGTAGCACCGAGGTTGCTACGCCGTAACACTATGGGAGCTACGCCGTAGCACCATCGAAGCTACGCCGTAGCCCAGTGCCTAGCGTAATGTGAACGCTGAATCATCATAATCATCATTTTCCTACCCTTAACCCAATTTATTTGGGGGCGACGCAACATGTCTCTTTCTTCCACGCTTCTCTATTAGTCGTCATCTCGGTAGTCACCCCCTTTCTAGCCATATCATCTTTCATACAGTCCATCCATCGTTTCTTTGGTCTTTCCCTACTAGCCTTCCATGTTTATACTGAAAACATTCCTCACGAAATTTACCTCATTCCTCCGCATTAAATGTCAACGATACGCTGAATCCACGAAGCTACTATTTTCCGAATTTGTACGATAATTCAAGATATCCGAATCTAAAATCTATGTAGTAATTATGCGGTTTTTCAAAAGGCTCTGCTAATTTTATCACACCGTAAAACTTTTAACTATAAAAATGTACGCCTAACCACAACTCCTATTTAAAACCGTGAAAGATGTCCGAGACGCATTAACGTTTAAAACATCAGTCGACCGCAGTTACCACAAGACTTACGTGTAATCCTGAAAGGGTAATATTTTAAGTGAGAATAGCCTCCCCCGGTGAAGTGCACTCAAGTGTTTACCTCAGCCATTAACCCCATTAACTAGCTAGTGTTTCGACCACAAAGCTAAATAAAATATAAATTCTGACAGCTGTTTAACTTGTGTTGGGAATTTACTTTTAGATGTTAATGTTTATTTATAGAAATACTAGCTGTTGCCCGCGACTTCGTCTGCGATACAGGATAAAAATGTCTGATGTCCTTCTCCAGGTCAAGGGCTACGCCTGTGCCAAATTTCATATAAATTCGTTCAGTCGTTTTAGCGTGAAAGCGTAACAAACAAAAAAACTTACCTTCGCTTTTATATATTACTAGCTTTCGCCCGCAGTTTCGCCCGCCTGGAGGACGGAGTTTATCCCAGGGGAACGTACTACTAGGATAAAACATACCCTGTGTTATTCCATGTTATAAACTATCTGCGTGCCAAATTTTATCCAAATCCGTCCTGCCGTTTTTGTGTGACTGAGTAAAAAACAAAAAAGAAAATTATAAAGTTGAGACATATTTTTTTTATTTTTTTTGTGTTGTCGTATGCTTTTATTTAAGTTGGAAATACATATTTACAAGTGGGTACAAACAACTTATAACTAATTAATTAATAAAAGTAGGTAAGTAGCAAAATTATATACTAACTTAACCAAAACTATTTACAAACTAAAATATAGCATCGAAAAATTCATCCGCATCGCTGTCAACTGATAACGTACCCAAGAGGCTGGCCGCATTGCCACGTTGTATGGCAATGCTTAGTCTCTGCCCAAGGTAAAAACCAGCCCTTGGGTCACGGGAATTGTCAAATAGCCGTTTGGAGATTTCTTTAAAGAGGCCGTGAGCACTCGAACCCCACGGCCCGAGGCTTTCAACCCCAAACGGCTTGAAAATATAATTTATAATATTGGCAGGATAGTAGGACTAGCTGCGCCCCGCAGTTTCACCCGCATAAGTCTCGGTTCCGTGGGAATATCGGGATAGAATGTGTCCTATGTCCTAATCTCGGTCATGGTCTACCCATGTGCCAAACTTCATCCAAATCTGTTTAGCGGTTTTAGCGTGAAAGTGTAACAAACATACAAACTCACTTTCGCATTTATCATATTAGTTAGGATGCGTGTGTTAAGTTTTATTACTTAACACACACATTCCAACTGAAGAAGCGTCAAAGTTTAGCATCGCCTTAACACATGCGTGGAGACGCCTTTAAATGAACACACTTGGCGAATGAGAGGCTGACAAACAAAGGGTAACATTTTGACCCTCACGACAGTTTTTTTTTCTGCTAATGCATGCCAAGAAAAATACGGTCAAAAGTTAAGCTACAAAGTTAAAAATGAAAAGGAAATGTTGCATAGCTAATTGTCAAGTTAAGCCCTACATACCCTGGCCCTACAAGCCCATCATACCTACGCAGAAAAAAAAATTGACAAACTGAATTAGTTATAATGAAGATGTGGCCGACACGTTAGTTCATTATATCAACGAGGAAACTTGCAAGACGTAAGCAATAGGCCATCCAACTTGCTGTTTGCCAACATAATTACGGCCTCAGCTCGCTACGATTGGACAAACTCCGCGTGAAATTGGTACACGCTACTTGGGGAGTACGACTACGATGACTTTGGACATAAGACTTTATCATTCTCCCTTATATTAAATGCAACGTCTCCCTATCTGTCCACACGTAAGTGTATAAGTCGAGAACCACATTCTATTCTGTTCTCTGGCTAAGTCAAAAAGTCATCAAATCATTTATTTCAAATAGGCCCTTGTAAGGCACTTTTGAACGTCAAAATTTACAAAAAATGGGATTGATTCTAATCCACCACACGGTAGTTTTCGTATGGAGAAGAATGGCCAAGAAACTCCACCGTTACTCTTTTAAAAAGTTTTACAATATTTTGTATATGTATGTAGGTAGATTAGTTATATAATTATATGTGAAGACAATGCACCTATAAAGAAAATACTATACCACAATAAGTAAAAAGAATTAAAAATGAAGCAACAACAGATAAATTTATTACATAAAGTGGTAGATTCATGGTTTTCACATATATACAAACCTTGTAAAAGTAGACGATTTTCCTAAAATTTTACAATTAATAACTTAGTGTTTAAGGAAGTAATCACAGAATGTAAAATCAATATCATATAATAAAAATAATAATTTATACAACTTAAATTAGCAACCAGTTTGATTTAGGCTAGGCTACTAAAAGTCTTTTCTGAATGGATCCGTGGGCATAAAGCATAATCTGCCTATAATGTTCCCAGTGCTGGTGCTGGGGCACAGGCCTCCGGGTGAGAGCGAGTGGGCCGTAATCTACCACGCGGGTCCAGAGCATGTCTTCGAATTTTTGGTTCTAGGACATGCCAGTTTCCTCACGATGTTTCCCTTGACTGTTTTGAGAGCAGTGGTGATGAAATCATTTACACAAAGTAAACCGCCTGTTTGGGTTCGAATCAATGACGTTTTTCGTAAGTCACGGCCGTTACCACTGGGTCACAAGATGAATGAACGAGGAAGAGACGAACAATGTGATCAATTATTTTTTATTTAGTTCTTAGGAGCTTTTTTTGAATAAAAGTTTGTTTGTTTTTTTTTCGTTGTAATCATAGTGCAATATAGTCCGTGCGTGATGGTAGTAGTAGAAATGCCTGCACCTTAGTGTCTTCTGGACGTACCATCGAAGAAGTTCATATCTAACCACCATAAGGACTATTTTTGCTTGCAGCGCTCGGCCGCTGTAGCACCGGGCTGGTAACAGATGTGGTCATCGTGTTCACGGGATTTTGTTTTGAAACTGGTTAGATATGAACTTCTTTGGTGGTACATCCATAATGGTATCTTCATAAGTAGAGGTTTAGGGTGGAAGAGGAGGAGGAGGGTTCTTAGAATTACGCAATGTTTTTGATCATTAAGGGTCATTTAAGGCTGAGCAATGATTGTACAATTTAAGCGAGTTTCAATAATATTGAACCATTTTTGTACCATGTAGGATGAGTACCTATTGGGCAATATTTTATTATACTTAAGGCGACGATAGCCGACTTTTAATTATTTTATATTGAACATCACGTCTAAACGATTTGAAAAAAATATATGTTAAATTAGAGCATTTTTTTCATAAATTAATAAAGGAATATTTTAGATTATGTTGTGAAATTCATAGATTTTGCTTGATGCTCAGTTTTTATCCGCTTTAGACATAACTTTACAAATCAATTCAAAGGTCAATAATTAAATTATCTTTAAAATAGAACTGGTTTGGAATTGGTTTTTTGGATGGATGGTTTTAGAAAATGAAACCTTCACCATTTTAAAAATAATTTAATTATCGATATTTTGGTATACTTACGTGTTTTATCAAAATACTTTTTGTTTCATGTATAATAAATTAATAATGCGTTTAATTTGGGACAGCGTTTGTTCCTTGGTGGGCGTATTCTATTACGGGCTGGACGTACGACGCGTTGTGTGAGCTTAGTACGGAACACGCAAGCTAACCACTCAAGGTCACTGGCATATATCTGCATCTTAATAGGCAGATGTAAGCTTATGGGCCCTTCAATATTATTGCATGAAAATAATTGACTGTTTGTTAAATATTACGCAAACTAATTGAAATTGCTGGGGCCGCCTCAGATATTTTTGATCTGATTTGACACTACATATGTATCAAATCTAAGTATTCCAGAGTCTTTGCAATCGCTTTATGCGTACCTCCATAGCATGTTGGCGACTACCGATCAAATATACGAACTAATTCAAACTATCGCCGCACCGTGGTTGCTCAACAATAATTTTCCTTATCGCTAATTAATAAAGTCCAAGTTTGTTTACGTAGATAATTGGGCGATAAGACTTTCTTTTCGTGAGTGTGCTCAGTAGGAGTGAAGAATTACGTAAATTGTGGGAGTGTAAATTGCTTATAGCAGTGTTGAAGTTTATTTGCAATTATATTATACTAGCGACCCGCTCCCGCTTCGCACGGGTTTTACAACTTGAAAAAACATCAAGATTTCTTAGGTAAACGTAACTTTTATACTAACGTATTATACAGAAAATCCTTCCGGAATAAATTTTCTAACCGATGGTGAAAATCTCATCAAAATCTGTTGCGTCATTTAGAAGAATAACGGGGACATACAGACAAACGCGAAAAGCGACTTTGCTTTATAATATTTATAGAAAAGGCTTTTTCAGACATAACATAATATTACGCCTTGTTTCCCCGAAGGGTAAGGCAGAGGTGTACCCGTAGTAGGTACACCCACGTTTCGCCAGTTATGTTTAAGTCCCATGTAACAGGGGGCGAGCCTATTGCCATCAACCGGGCATATATCCATGCCCCGGGCTGCTACTGAGAAATTCCTAACGGTAAAACCCAATAACACTTTACCCGTGCAAATAGAACCGCAGGACTCATGCTCAGAAGTAGCGCTTCTGATTACTAGACTGACGAGGAACACCGTACCCGAACCTGAGATCGAATCCAGTACTCCCCAAGCTCAGCAGTCGGGTTTGCGTCCGCTGAACCGACGAGGTAGTCGAATAAGCACATAATCTGGATGATTAATAACGGACGCAGCTGGACCCTTCTCTCATACGGAGTAGTGGGCAAAGAGAATGAAGCAAGATCGAAGCGGTGAGATGTGTGAAAATAACAAATGGTGACAGAAAAAGCTCCTATCCTTTTTTTTTTTTTTTTTTTGAGGATGGGAAATTATCAAATAACTTCTCCCGCTCTGGGCGGAGCGGGAGGGCGTGTCAGACTTTTACTGACTAAAACCCACCCGTGTTCCTTCCGTTGCCTGTGTGCCGGGGTCGCGAAAGCTCCTATCCTGCGTTTGCAATTTAGTTACCAAACATGTAAACAAATATATGTTCTTGGAAAAATAACTTATACTTAATTCAGTAAGGCCAACAACTTCAATATTTCCATTACTTTTTCAATAGTATTAGTTATTCTAAAATCAATTTATTTTTACACTAGCATGAAGTTGGTATTTTTTAAGTGAAAATAATATTTAAATAGAAACACGTATTTCAACAATATGAAATAGTTTCATGATTTTGTAGACACATTTATAGCCAGCTTCACCCTTGGTATGTAATAATGACTGTTATTATGTACATATGATAATAATAATTAAACACCCTCACCTCACGCTCACCCTTGGTTGACTGGTAGAGAATGCCTAAGGCATTAAGTCCACCTTTGTACCTTATCGTGTGCGAGAAGTAAAGTTAAGTTAAGTTAAATAAATAATAGATAAATAATCAGCCTGTATTGTCCCACTGCTGGGCAAAGGTCTCGCTTTCCTTTTTCCACTGAACAAGATCCTGAGCCAATAAGGACCAGTCCCTCCTATAAGCGTCAAGTTGGTCCTCCACGCCCGGGTTTTCCACGATGCCCATGGACATTTTCAGGAACCCATGTTGTAGTGGTCTTAGTTCACAATGCATGTGACGTACGAAAAACCTGTCCGGCCCAGTCCCACTTGAGCTTGGTTGATTTTTAGGTGACGTCAGCGATTTGTGTCTTAGAGCGCAGTATCGTGTTCCGTATCCTGTCGGTAAGTTGAACTCCAAGTATACTGCGCTCCATAGCTCGCAAACCTCGAGCCCGGTCCTCTGTAGTATGTATTAAATAAATAAACAAAAAATATATCATTTATATTGTAATGGATTTAAGACATACATAAACATTTAGGTACCGACATCGAATTGTAGAGAAAGTTTTGATGATGTGATTTTATTAGGTAACAGCAATCTTTACAAAAGTTTGAACAAAACTTTACAAAAGTTTGAACAAATCTTTACAAAAGTTTGAACAAATCTTTACAAAAGTTTGAACAAATCCTTACAACATTTCTCACCAGTAACGAACAGGCAAAAAACGAAAATTCAAAACCAAAGACACCGACTTCCGAAATTAAAGTTATTTTTCACTTGGTAGTATTTATTTTGGAAGTCGCTGGTTTTTTTTTTTGTTAAAAGTTTTTAATTTTACAAGATCACTTTAAGCTTCGTGCAGACCAGCGCGACGCGACGCCGCGACGCGACTCGAACAATACAATTTCTAAGAAAACTTGACGGTATAACAATAACCGGTGTCGCGTCGCGCGACAAGTCGCGCTGGTCTGCACAAAGCTTTACGGTTACAAATGAGTGCGAAACATTTTGGTGGTTTCGGTAGTTTTTTTTTTGTAAAAAGTTTTTTTTTTTCACTTTTTAGTTGTGGCACGTACCTCACATAAATTCGTATACCACTACCTGCTATCTAAATAAAAGTGTCAGGAACCTTATTAAAACATCATCCACATAGGCTAAGTGGGAAAATACGTATTATTGAAGCTAACTCTAAAACTTCCCAAACAAAGTTAATAAAATTTATGTGGGACCACCTCTGAAGTATGACCTCCCAAACAAAAAAAGAATCTTCAAAATCACTTCATAATTGGCGGAGAAATCGCGTAACAAACAAACACACAACAAAAAAAAGTCGCGTTGACTTACACGGGGCTTCCCTGTCAGTATAAAACACGCGAACTTTAATTATTAGCCATAAAATAATGTACTCTGTCACATACAACATATTGCTTTTGGTTGCCCAAATAAAGAAAAAATTATAAAGCTTTTAAGAAAATATTAAAATTCTATGTTTACGTACCATATTTTATTTAGTCATTTTTTGTTCAAACAAAAGTTGTTTTTAAAAAGATTTTTACTTATCGTATATGTCACTCAGATTATCAATTCAATTTGGAAGCCATCCCGACATAGTAGGGGAAAAGGCTGGGCAGATAGATTGACTCAGATTATCAATTTTAAAATACTTTGGAAATATCAACTACTTTGATGTAGAAATAGAAGGCATATAAATAAAAAAAATACAAGTACCTATTGTTCTATTTCACGTTGTATTGATAATTTCGTTATACTTACTTTTGTCAGTCAGTGTATACAGGGTGAATTTGAATTCATGCGACACCTGTTAAGGGGTCATTGTACTCATCATTATGAACAACTTTCACTATGGGACCAACGTTGAAATCGCGAAAAAAAAATCAGATGTTCCCTACATTTATGTTCGCATAGCTCGTCAAAATGTAGGAAACAGCTGATTTTTTTTTCGCGATTTCAACGTTGGTCCCATAGTGAAAGTTGTTCATAATGATGAGTACAATGACCCCTTAACAGGTGTCGCATGAATTCAAATTCACCCTGTATATATATACCTTATACCTACATAAGTATAAGCAGGTGTAGGTTCAACTGCATTATGTGCCGATCAAAATAAGTTTTAACATTGTTAAAATTACTTAATAGCTTTTAGAATACGATCTGGACTTGTACCCCTAAAAAACATTACCTTTTTAATGAGTAAATCCCTTTCACCTAACTGTATTATTTGTGATAAACCAGAAGATGTCCAACGTCTCCTTATAGATTGTATTCGCAATAATTTTGAAAGGCAACTTTTATATAAAAAAATAAAATTAAATGCATTCGATTTAGGTACATTTCAAAGTATTCTGGCTTACCCTGCAAGCAATAAAGCTAAGCTTATTTATAAATTTATAATTAATAGTCTTAAGAAAATTTTGTAAGTAACTTACTTAAGGAAATGGTGGAGCTGACATGACCTGTTAATGGTAAAGAGAAAAAAAAAAAACATTGATAAAAGCTTTTTTTTAATACAGGCACTAATAATAAATCATACCAATTTCCAAAAAAAAATACTGGTCGAAGAAATGAAAATAGAAAACACAATTACAAATTAGTGTCCGCATTCACCCACTACGCGCCGGCTAGGTACATGAAAATCACTTCCACATTAAGAAGAAAGAAAGAAAGAAAGAAAATACGTTTATTTGCGGTACACATGACGCAAAGAAAGAACAAAACACAAAAATAAACAATTTGGGGGAAAATATGCGTCACATCCACGCAAAACGGCCATCGCTCAGCATAATGCTGCGACCCTATGCGAGACAGAGCCCCAACGCTGGTTTTCAGCGACAGCCGGCGTTGACGTGATGACGTCAACCGGTGCAGCATATAGTGAAATAACAAAATGAGACAAAAATAAAATGAATAAATACAATACTTAGTCCTAAATGTTTATATAAAATAAATTTTTTAAAATGGTAACATTTCATACCGTCGGCGCAGCTGTCATAAAAACTATTTGTTTGACGTTTTGACATATTGGTTATGTAGTGGTTACGTAATAATTGTAACATGGCGCATTAAGTAATTAGTGATATGATGCAATGCATAATATGTAAAAACAAAGGATGCATTGGGAGATTGTGTAGCTATGGTTCTTGTAAATAGTGTTTGTGTAAATGTTAGAAGGTGAAAAAGGCAAGCTCGGTGACATATATGAGATCAATGGTAAGTGCAGAATAATTGTATTTATCAACGAGATTGTATTGGATTCTATTAGGTACTATTAAAATAAATGAAATTGGAATGAAAATAGATGATAATAGATGAAATTGGATTGGAGTTATGTAAATAGAATAAATTTGTAAATAGAATAAATTTGTAATCAAAGGAACTACCTACCTACTTGACAAGCCGTAGTATGTTAGTTGAATAACTAGGTTTAACCATAATTTACAGAAACTCGGTGGCGTTCCTAAGTATAAGGGACGAATGCAGTAGCGAAAGACAGACTCCAAAACAACCCCACCGTCGGAAGAGTGAGTTCCAAGCAGCCCACGCCCACTTCCAGGAGATCCCAAGCCAAAGCCTGCATGCCAAGACCCCTGAGGTACAGTGATCCAACACAAAAGTACATGGTTAAGATTGAAGGGAAATTTGATTAAGTATGAGTAACTTTTTGTATTGGAATTTAAAGGATTGTATTTTTTCCAGGCGTCGCATTGGTGGTGGGAGATCATTCCAACAGCGTGTGGCTGCGAACTTGAAACACCCTCTGAATGCTGTAGTTCTGTGCATTGGCACCGACAGTGGACTTACAAAGGAGCGAAGACTATACTTTAAGTGATGTTGTTTCCAAGTAAGCCTTTCGTACAGATAGCGTGGTTTATGGGTTGTTATGATACCAAACAACAAGTTGGCCAAATGAAGCTTCCTCCTAGCAGCCATTTTTAATAATTGCAGCTGATTAATATAAGGAGTAACATGACTTCTACGTGGGATGTTAACACAAAAACGAACACAGGCATTCTGGATACGTTGGATTACTCGCTCTGTTCTTGAAAGCAGGCATGGTCCATAGACTATGTCACAGTAGTTAAGCTTGGATAGGATGAGACTGTCAACAAGTTGTTTCCGTACTGGTATACTTAGGTATTTCCGTATTCCATATAAAACCTTTAGCCTATAAAAACAATGCCGGAGAACATTAGTCACGTGGGCCTCAAAGTGCAGCTCTGGATCCAAAATTAGCCCTAGATTGCATGCCTGCACCACACTCTCAATTTTCTCTCCCTTGATAACTATCTCAGGGTTGGCAGACAGTATTGCACTAACTTGTTTCCTTGAACCCAGCACCATAAATTTAGATTTAAGGGGGTTCAGGACCAGAGAGTTCTCTTCGGACCATAAAACCACTCTATGCAAATCCTCATTTATTTTCTGCACTGCCAGAGATGTTTCATCCCCCTTGAAGGATATGTACACCTGAATATCATCAGCATACATGTGATATTTGCAGTTAACAAAGGATTTTATGATATCCGCACTGTACAGAATGTACAACAAAGGCCCCAGAATCGATCCCTGAGGGACACCCCTTGACACCTGGAGGGGGGGGGATGACACTGTAGACCCATCCTCCCTACGCATCTCTACGTATTGAGACCTGCTTGTAAGGTAGCTATTAAACCACTCTACTGCATCACTGTCAAAGCCATAGAAGGCTAACTTCGACAGCAGTAGACTGGTATTAATAGCATCAAAAGCACGGGAAAAGTCCAGCAGAGCCAGAATTGTTCCCTCCCCCCGGTCGCGAGCTTCAAGAATACTACCCACAACATCAGCCAGAGCCGTTGCAGTACCTCTACCCTTTCTGAAACCCGACTGAAGGTCAGGGAGAATGCTATTACTTTCGAGGTATTGGTTAACCTGCGAGTGTACTACGCGTTCCAGTATCTTAGACAGGCAAGGCAGAATGCTAATTGGTCTCAAGTCTTTCATGTTAACAGGGTTATTGTTTTTAGGGATAGGACAAACAATAGCGCATCGCCAGAGTTCGGGGAATGTACGCGTGGCTATGGACCGGTTGACGATATCTGTAATGGCTTGCAAGGTAGTTGGCAACGTGAGAGAAATCATATCGAGACATTCGAATCGGTCCGAGCAATCTCGCAAATCATAAACCCGTAATACCTTATCCCCGTTTGTTTCTCCGGCCTATCTATTCAAAGCTGGTGAATAAATATTTGTTTCTGGCGAAGTAATGTGTAGCAGGCGAACAGCTGTTACGATAGTGGTTAACTTGCTATATTGCAAGTACCACGGGTAATGCCGAGACAAACTTTGCCTTCGGCCTTTATTGCGAACCAAAGTATTACGACGTTAAATCGCGTTAGTATTGAAACCTTACTATCGTTTACTATCCTTTACGTTTAATAGCCTTACTATCGTTTTCCCTTACTTTTTATTGCAATTTAAATTTAAACTGAATAAAAAAACTCGACTATTTAATGATACTTAATCAAAATAATTTGTAACAAAAAAATAACAGATAAAGATAACACATAATAATAATTATTCAGCATCCTCATAAGGGGGCACGACCGCTGTCGAGAAGGAAACTAAAAGGTTAGCTGTGGTTTGAGCATGCATGCTACCTATAAGCGCAGCTCTTAGCTACGCAAAACAATTTACAGCGTACCAATAAATAGACTCGCTTTCATAGATGCCAATCCTAACGTTCAGAAAAACGATAATATTATCAGCCTAGGAACAGTGACATGATTGTCGAGACTTATCTTATTGAACAGGATGTTTTAAAAGTAATTGTCCTTTTATTTGCTGTTAGTATGTTTTTTTTTAAACGAACTGTAAGTGTCGATTTGCCGGAATTTTATTTTGTTTTTAACTTTTTTTTGCGCACTGCCGAATATAACAAGTTTTGTTTTGGTCAACAATAGATATTTTCGCCGGAACCGATATCAAAAACGAAATTCGTTCGGATTCTATCTGCAACTCTGCAATAGTACATTACTGTCGCGGCTTGTAACATACGAGTAGATGGACCAAAGCGAAAATGTGGGCCGAGGCACACATACTTTTATCCATCAATGCCTGGTTGCGGCCAAGGCTTGTATAGTATTTTTCTGAAATAATGCGCGGAAATTCCTTTTATTTTTTTTATGTATTGTATTCTGTAACTTGGTGATCTGTGTTAAACAAAATAAGCCATTCAGTTGAGATGTCACGTTCTATGTTTTATTAGCAGAAGGAATTCTTGGGAGTCCCTTTCATATGAAGTAAGCTTCAACAGACCAATAAGCCACTGTTTAGTAAACTCCTGGATAAAATATTGCTAAACAGGATGCGCGCCTACCTACCGGAAGTTATTCCCATTCACCAGTTTGGCTTCCGAGATCAACACGGTGCTATAGAGCAGATACACCGTATTACGGATACTATAAGTCGTACACTAGAATGCAAACAGTTCTGCTCTGCTGTCTTCCGAGATATAAGCCAGGCATTTGACACAGTGTGGCATGAAAGACTTCTCTTTAAACTTAAAAAGCTGCTTCCTCACTGAAGGAGTGGGGAAGCAGCTTTTTTCGATTTTGCTATCTATAGGAGCTGTTTTGAGGTAAAATTTAACAACAAAATCGCTCCTTTAAACGAAATCCTCTCAGGAGTACCACAAGGAAGTATATTGGGACCCATACTATACTTACTATTTACCGCAGAGCTGCCAACGCACGCTGATACTATAACAGCCATATATGCGATGACACAACTCTTCTGTCGGTATACGAGGATTCCGCTATAGCACAAGCTACAAGCTCACGTCCATGAAGTGCAGAAGTGGCTAGGTAATCAGGGAAAACCTGTCCATGTGACCTTCACCATGAGAAGGCACACCTGTCCCACAATAAAACTCCATAGAAATCCGCCAGGCTGATGATGCCAAATATTTGGGTATGTACCTGGATAGAAGACTCACCTGTAGAAAGCACATCTGGACCTAACACAAACAGTTCGATCCCGTAATTCAGATCAATGTACTGGTTGATAGGTCGTATACAAGACCGTCCTCAAACCAATCTGGACTTGCAATCCAGCTGTGAGGTACGGCTAGTAATAGCAATATAGAGATTCTCGAAAGATTTCAGAGCAAGACATTGAGAGCTTTGCTACGTAGATATACCCTACTATGTGAGCAACAAATACATACATGAGGTTCTAAATATATACACCGTCAGATAAGAGATTGCTGGACATAGTGAAAGCTATCAGACGAGAATATCAACGCATATCAATGAACTGGCATCAAAACTAGTAGGCACTGGAGTGTCGCATATTTCCGATTGAAACGGCATAGTGTCCCCTACGCTTACCGCGAGATTTGATAACACCTGAAATTCAAACTGAGTAAATTTATTAAAAATTCCAGAATCAATGACGAAGAACGATATTTTTCACGCGCCAATACGTTCTTTTGTTTCTTCTTTAGTTAAAACAAGAGGTGTATCTGCAAGCCAAATCGAAATTTAAATAAAATCGTTGATAAGTTAGGTACCTCCTTGGTTGCCATGTGTTGAAGTAAAAAGTTTATTCCATTTTTAAATTACACGACAGATATTATGAGTTTTCACAGTAATTTATTCGGCCGCCAAACACGACAGATATAGATTTTCATAGTAACATTCCCGGCCACCCACTCGCATGTATTTGACCAGTACAGAATTTTTGATTTATCTTGAAGGTTGCTTGTCATAAAAATGCTCGAATTTCCAAGCATGTTTGTGAAAAGGTTTTTAATTTGTAACTACAAACCTGATTGGACCATAAATAAAATATTCCAATTTATTAAAATCACATTTCTTTATGTCCATCACTCTTCATATTCCTTCTTATTGCATTTTAATTTATTTTAATCTATTTCAACTAAGTATGTTGCATTACATGTTATTTTATAGTATTTGTCATCCTATTGGTAATTGTTACAATAAATTCTTACTACCAAATACCTACTGTTTATTTTACTTTACTTTTCTTTCATCTGTTAATATCTGATTTGGTTTCCGTAAATACGTAATTGAAAATCAGCGTTCTGAGGGGCGATTCCCGTAATTTTTAAGAACGTTCGCATTCACAATTTGTCAAAAATACAATCAATTTACCATCATTTTTGACAGATTGCGACTTGAATGTGAACGTTTTTTAAGTACGAGAATTCGCCTTCAGCTGTGGGTCCCCAATAGCACAGCATTATGCTGATCGGAAACCTTTTTTGTCTCAGTCACGACGTGCAGTTTATGACTTCTTTTTTTTCCGTGATTTTAATGATAAAGTTGCTTTATTTTAAGTAGGTACTAATTAGCTATTTGGGCTTACTTGTCTTTTTTATGTTCTTCTGACAAAATAAAAAAAATATTTCTCTCTTCTATTCTTTAGTGAATTAAATTTATTTAGAACTACTGGACTTTCGGCACGACTAAACCGGCCGATGGTCCGGCAATTCTGGCGAGGTAGCTTCAAGTTACAGCGAGCCGTGGTTCACGCATGCGTGTATGCGTCTCTGGCCAGCCAGGCCACAAAATAGACAAATACAGTAGGTATGCTCGTTTGACCGTTAAAGGTGATTCCTTAATTTTTTTTTAGCTATTCTTGCACAGATGCGACTCACAGCATTTGAGCACACAACATTGTATAAAGTACAATCAGCACTATTCTAAGTTTGAAAATAATTATCACGTAAAAAGTTAAGTTACATTAAAATTGCTTATTAGTCTTATAGGCTAGATTGTAATTAATTATTAAGAACCTGGTTCTTTTTAATAAAGGATAAAAAATAAAAAAAACATTGCTGTTTGCTTATTACAAAAATATTATTTTTCCACTCTGCAATCGGCATTGTGTGTATGTTTTGATTGTTTGTTTGTTTTCACTTGATAATGTCGCAACATTACATACGTCTTTGGTATCTGGCTCTGACATCAAGCAATAGACAAAATTTGTCAAACTTTTATTCATTTTCAATATTGAATACAAGGCTTTTGGCTTATTTGTCAATGTGTATTTTATGTTTTTTTTTATTTTTGTAAAGTGTGTTTGGTTTGTCCAGAATAAACAATTTTTCTTTTTTCCTTTTTTTTTATTCTTTGTAATCCACGATAGAAAAAAAAAGTTTTTTGCTAATTGCGGCGCTGTTTTACGTTGTATATTGATCAAAATGACTGCCTCTTTGGTCTAGTGGTTGCAAGTACTACTGCTGGGCATAAGGTCCCGGGTTCGATTCCCGGGTCGGGCAAAGTGTTATTGGGTTTTCCATCTGGAATGTCTCAGTAGCAACCCGGAGTCTGGATTTGTGCTCGATTGATGGCAATTGGCTCGCACCTTATTACAAACTACTTGGCAAAATGTGAGTGTATAGGTACACCTCTGTCTATCCCTTTGGAGAAATACAAGCGTGATGTTATTTTGTTACGTTATTGATCAAAATGCATTACGTGGCAGTTATGATAAAATACATGTTACGAAATTTTAATCATTTAAAGAAAATCGACACATAATAAATAGTCTTATCGCATCATCAATTCAAAAAAAAACTTTATGTCTAGAAAAATAAGTACAGTAAGTCTCTGATATATTTCGCCATGAGTAATTATGCACTTAAATTAACTACAATTCAGTCATAATGAATTTTAAACGAAAAACCACGTGAAACAGCGCCGCAATTTTCAAAAAAAGGAAATATTTTTGGAACGAAGTTCCTTATCGCGCGTTGTGAAAGGGGGCCAGACGGAAAAAATTCTCACGAAAAGTTGTAACGACACTTTTTGCTATAGTAAGCTATTGTAAGCTGTGCGGCGTGCGCATATTTCTCTGTCTGTCTCTCTCACTCTTCGAACTTCGTTCCATCCGGGTGTACCTTGACACCTCTCAATTTTTTTTTAAGTTAAGCGGGTTAAGTTCACCGAACGCATGCATCTATGTGTGGGTGTGCCTGTTTTCGCTCTTTTTATGAAACCGACCTTCTGAAGTATTCTGTGACCACACTGCCGGTAATACCCCTGAATCGGTAAGAAGCATGTGTGCTAATTATCCTAAATACCGCTAGTGCCTCCTGTTATAGCCTTAATTTGAGCAAACGTGCTCTAACCGTTGAGGAAGCAATTTTGCTATGAGAATTCGTATTTACATGAAAGTAATGGGTTTTCGCACCTGTATTTTAGTTCTGTTTTATATAATTAAATGTATGTGTAGAAAATTGGTGGTGTGATGCAGTGCTTATTATTTTTGTTTTTTTTATTATAGTAAAAAAAATACTGCTTTTGTGATTAGTAGACTTCGATTATGATCATTTGTTTGTTTGTATTAGGTTACAATGGAGTCATAAATTGACGTAATAAGAGAACCTTCTTTTATTTTTACTCCATTAGTTACAATGTACTGACCGAATCACTGACGTGTATAAGACTCATACGTTATGTTCCATGGTTATTAGTCATGACATCATTTCAATTTCAGTATTCAAATTCCTACATGCAGGACGGGCTACGTCTGTAGCGAAATTGCTACGCCGTAGTAAGCTAGCTACGCCGTAGTAAACTTGCTACGGTCACTAATACGATTAACTAGAGGGTTAACTATGCGATCGATTTTTGACCAAATTAAAATCTGCTCGATTTGTTTAAACCATGTTCAAACATAGATTTTCAATTGAAAAACTATTGTTCAGCAAATTATGTTAAACTGTCGGTAACACACATTGAAAAATATGATAAGTCTATTCATACATTGTTATAATTCAAATTTATACCAATATAAAATAATAATATTTATTTTATAATTATAATATTTATTTATAGTTTTTTTTTTTTTTTTTTTTTTATTTTGTACAGTGAATATTCTTGCAGTGTAATTTTATATTTATTGTTCGTTTGCCTCCGTGATAACCTTTTCTGAAATAGCCTGGTAAGTCAAAACCTCTGGAACTCTCAACTGTTATTAGAAGTCATCCCATATTCAAAGAAACCAGTGATGATAATGCTTAGGAAATCGATAAAACTACGATTGTGTTTCCCAAAAGGGTGTGCAGAGATCAGAGGGCCAATTCCTGTAATTATTAAGATCGTTCGCATTCGCATCTCATTCGCAATCTGTGAAAAATACATACCAATTTACCAACAATTTGACAAGTGAACGTTTTTTAAGTACGAGAATTACCCTTCAGAGATCAAACTTTGACCATTAATTCAGTACCTGATTCTAAACCTACGAGCGTTGTAATTTTTTGTCAGTTAAAAAAAAAATATTGTTGTTCCATCCATTGTGTTGGTGCAGGTATTGCACTTTTGTATGAAACAGCAGATTTTTTTTTTACATCAAACAAAACTAACAAAAAATTCGAAGACATGGTGACATCCACCACATCATGGATACAATTCATCAATCAATCAATCAATTGATCGTTGGTCTTGGTTACAATTTGCTTGTCGACGACCTTAAACCATGAATAAATCCCCATATTAAAACACATCAAAACATTCCTTTCACGATTATTACAATATTTCCAACACCATCCCGACACTAAGATTAAACACCGACTTACCGTTTGATTAATCGACGATAGTAACGCTTAGAATTGATCGACGACTCGCCCAGTCAATGGCTGCAAGATAAATAGCTAGGCACAGCGAGCATTGAATACGTAACAAATGGTTATATCGCCTCGGCGCCGTGATGCGGGGCAACCGTTTTGTGCCACCGACCTGCATCATGGGCACAATGCCTCAGATATCGACCTTTCTTTAGGCGTATAATACGTCTATTTTATTGATGAGTTTCTTTGGATTATAATTTTATTTTAGGGAGATAGGCTTTGTATTTTTTTGCAAGTTGTGCCTTTATATTCTATTCAGGATATCGTAATCGCTTTTTTTTTTCTCGTATAGGTGTGATGGAAAGGTTAATCGGAGAGTGTTGGCCAGCGAAGCAAGAAGGTAACCGAAATTTATTGTTTTCCTTTACTGTTTTGAGAGCAGTGGTGATGGAATAATGTACCCAAAGTCATGGGTTCGAACCCAAGCAGGTACTTTGGGGTCAAAGTACCTGCTTGGGTTCGAACCCATGACTCGTAAGTCGCGGCCGTTACCACTGGGTCAGCCCCGCTCTATACATTAAGAATACTATAAAAAAATAAAAAGGCCTTATTTTCGTTATCTCAAACTAGATCACTAGGTTTCATAACATCGAAATCATGGGTTCTAAACACCTATCACATAATAATTATATTTTGAGTTAAATTCGATGCACAAAGATAGCTCGCGAATTTTTAATTCAAATTCAAATTTTCTTACGTGTTTTTACAATTTGCAGCTGTTTGTTAACGTTCACGTCTTTCTACATAGTTCTCAACATGAATGATGTAACCAATATTTTTGTATATTTTTTTTTATTTAAAAGAGTGTCCGTGGAGTTTCTTGCCCGTTTTTCTCCATAGGTACCTACTACGCTTTGAAATGGGCTTCATATAGCTATAGCTTCATATTTCTGACTGACCGATTCTTTGACAATTCAAAGGTGTCGCAAATGGTTAAATTGAAATAAATGCTTTGAGTTTAAGTTTGTATGTTGATAAAAATATGATTCACGACCGTAACACATTTACAGAAAATTTTTAATTAAAATCATCAATACAACTCTCTAAGTTCAAATTAACCTATTGAATGACTTTTTCATGAAATCATGACATTTGAGACCAATGCTAACTTAGAGAGATGTATTGATGATTCTTATAGTTATAATTATGTAATTATTTATTTGTTATAGACGTGAATCATATTTTGATCAACATAGAACTTAATAGGTACTGACTGGTTCCAAAAAACGTAAGAAAATTTGAATTTCGTTTGAATTTCGCGGGCTATCATTAAGTATCCACCTTAAGCCTGATTTACAGTGGGCACGCCACAATTGGCGCCGTAGGCGCGGGCTTGCGGACGGTGAGCGATGGGTAGCTCGCCGCCCGATAAGGGCCAGCAGTGCTATTCTGTAACCATCTCACCGTGAAAACTTAGGTGAAGTGAGCGTGGAGTGAGCTGTCATTCCACAGGGATTGACACTATTGACAGCTCACTTCACTCAAGTTTTCACGGTGAGATATTGTTTACAGAATAGCATGGCTGGCCCAGGTCGACGGCGCGTTGTGTTCCACGTGCGCCTCAAAGAGATGTCAGCACCAACTAACGGGGTCCGTTAGGGCCAATGCCAGCCAGAGTTGCGAGTTTGTCCGAAAGGGATATCGTGGCCCCGGCACACAGGCAACGGAAGGAACACGGGTGGGTCTTAGTCAGTAAAAGTCTGACACGCCCTCCCGCTTCGCCCAGAGCGGGAGAAGTTATTTATAATTTCCCATCCTCAAAAAAAAAAAAGCCTTATTTACAGAGTGCGATTTAATTGCGTGTGGCATACCATAACTTGAAGCAACAATAAGTCATTTGTTGCTTCAATTTTATTGTAAGCCACAGGTAATAAACTTGCATAATGTAAGTGGGGCTTTGTTTACATAAACACTAGCAGTCAATGGAATAGAGGCAGCTATTCAATTGATAAAAGGTATGCTAAATAATATACCTGTATTTGTGAATATAAATAAATAATTTCTCCTACATTTTATTGGTTGCCACACAGATTCACTTATTTGAATAGCGTGACTTTACGCTAGTTTGAAATTCAATAATAAATTATTTTTATCACCATCGATTGTTTTGTCTGTTATGTGTACCTATAATTTAAAAAAACTCGCCGTATAAGTTCCTAAACGCTTCTTTGAAGTCGGCTAACATTCAATCAAAGTGACATCTGCAATTTCTCATTTTTTTCGGCCTAAAAAGAAAATTGCCGAATCGGGTATTTCGGCTGCAAATTGCCATAACCGAAAACAAAAACGAAAATTCGGGCAGACTAATAATGCTGTGATATTTTTTTAAATAATTAAACACAATATCAATTTTCGACATTTTATTGAGTCACATGTATTAAAAAACTGCTCTTCCCACAATGATTCGTTTAGACAACCGACAACTTAACGTATCTCGTGCTGGTACATTAAATTCTTTATATTCCTTAGAATGAGCAAATTTTTATTGTTTTTTATTTTATTTATTTAGGTAATATTTATTTACAACCAGTCCGGGAAAGTTTAACATGGTAAAATAATATTAGATATAATTATATAAAACTTAATAATGTTATTAATATTAAATGAATAAATATGATTGTTTATTTTATTAAATTAAATATGGTACCTACTTAATTCGTGTATTTACATGATCGATAAATTTTGATATGTCCCTGTTCAAATTAAAAATATCAAATCGGAACACCATAACTTATAAATAACAATAAAATAAACAGCATGGTGATATGATAATTATTATTCTATTTGGTATTGTTATACAAGGTAAAAAATAACTTTAGAGCATTTTAACAGCATTTCACTAGAAATTAAATTTATCTATATTCATATTTTACATTTATTTACAAAACTAAGTATATATTTATTCACATATTTTTCTGTTGAGGAATACTCGAGACCGGATGATAAAACAATTAAATTTAGCCATAGAATCCGATGGAGCATCTTTTATTCAAATAAAGGTCAATCGTTTTCGGTTCAAACTGATGAAGTCACGCTGACGCACACATTTTGTAGTTAATTAAAGTTACCTGCGCAGCGAATCTCAGCTGTCCCGTAACCCGCAAAACAGACGGGCTCCTTTCAATCTTCATAAAGTACATCCATTGTATAAGGTATCGTGAGTAAATAAATACTAGAATAATTTCCACGTTTAAATCCTCTCTGTAAAAATTCTTAAGAAAAAGAAAAACATTTAAACGGATGTTATATTGCAAGTAACTTCAATATTTAACACCTTGTATAACAAAACCTATTGACGCAGCTCTATTGGCCTGTTACCATAAGCACACACATTTCTATCGGCACAAAATTCGAAATTCGAATTCCAGTGCGTTTCGCTATACACGCGTCACAATTTGTGCAAATATATGGAATAGGCTTTACTATATCAACGAAAAATTAAAAGATAAATAAACGCTATAAGTCCAACCATTAACAGATCACAGTTATGGCTAATTAATAAATATTAATTGACAATCTATTAATTTGCAACAACGTAATAAATAATTAACGTTCTCATAACAATCAAAATTATATTGGACTGGTTTATTTAATGTAGGTACATATTACATTAATGAATCATTTTTGTTGACACTTACGACGTTAACTTTTTACATTTAACTGTAATAATTACATTTAAATCGTCTATTAGTGCATTGCGAAATGAAATTCCGATGTGAATACTTGAAACACAATTTTCAATGGTTGATATTATTTACAGTTTTAACTTACCTCTCTAAAATTTATACTAGAATAGCTTAGAGCCTTCCGTCATTTCTCTTACAGAGTATCTAACTAATATTATCATTAGAATAAGTTATTTCAATAATTTTTCTAATAATCTTTTACTTAATAATTGTTCATCAGTCATTATCTTAATTTTACAACTGCTAGAACGCATTATTGATATCGTAATTAATCGAATAATTATAAAAATGAAATATTTATAACAATGAACTCGATAATTTTTACGGATAATTTTAACATGTTCTTTTTCACTTTTTGAAAGTAAAATGGTATAAAATAAATTTTAATATGGTTTATACGCAGCTTTCTTGATGTGCTGCTAACAATGGCGTCCTCGTCGTTACAATCTCTCGATGCGACCTCATGGCACCGTTGATCATACTCCGACCAGAATCATTCTGAGAACAAAAAAAAATCCATTTACTAAGTGATATTTTAGAATTAGAGGTAGGTAGTTCCGCCTTTTATAAACAATTTATTGAACACATTTTATTACGTCTGCATTCCTCATAAGTGCAATACAGGATGAGCTTTCGAGCAAAAATATAAAAAATAAATAGTTTATTAGCACAAGCATTTTAGACACTTTTCAATATTATTAATGACTAATCCCGCGATTAGGAAATTCCCAGAAATTCGATAAAAAAATTTAAGTACGATTTGTATCCATATCCACAGTACGCTTCAGAACACATTGAAATAAACCGCAAATAAATAAAACTATTTACCGAATCGGCTTTCGGATAAACATTACTCCGTACTACTAACTAAGCGAAATGTTCAACAGTCTGCCAATAGTTTGCCGAAACCCTTTGGTGAAACTTCTCCAATAAACACTAAATTATTGCTGCAATTATTTAGTAAAGCCTTGTATTGCAAATTAAATACGAGCATCGGTTTGCTATTCAGCCACTATGCAGTTAGGTCAAAGGGGTTGGCATGACTAAGGAAATAATTGATTGCCACCCTTTGCTGTAGGGGTATTCTACGAGTAGGTATATTGAAAAAACTTTCAAAGAATTTTTGAATTCAGTATAACGTAAAGAAAGAAATAGTATGTTTTGTGACTCGCACAGGAAGATCACAATCGAAACTAAACTAAAGCAAAAAAAAAAAAAACAGAAAGTCCTTTAAGAGGCCAAAAGGTTATCTCAGCATCATGCTTCGACATTTAATAACATAATTTTTGTTTCATTTTCTTAGGATTCGGAATTCATTAAAAATAAAACATTGAACAGTTTTTGTTTGCAGTTTATTCGCGTTTTTACAATAAAGCCCATTTAAACTAAGTATCGTTACCTAACAAAACAAAAAAAAAAGGCATTCTGCGCATAGTGGAGTTTTTATGTATTGTACTTTATGTTTTTAGCACAAACTAGTTAATTAAGCTTATTAATTGCCTTGCGAACCATTTGTATATTTAACTATTTAAGTGAGAGTTAAGTCTACTACTATATTATATGATAGTCATAAAATTAAGATGTATGCAACTTAACTTTATGACTGAACAGCATGCCATCACAAGTGTATGTGGATTAGTATCAGTGAGTTATCTATAAGGAATGTTTTCAAAATAAATCGATATGGTAATGCGAAATATTATAAGTGCATTCTGAAATTTGGCAACGTCGCAAATAGTTGTCAAATATTTCGCTGTATTGATTGAGAATTCAATATTACAGTATTTTTATCCTTCGAAGCGACGCACGTTTTACTTGTGTTAGCGAAGGGTACAAACATGCTGTGAATGTCTGCGTAAAGACGAGTAGCGTCAGCACATAACACACACACACACACACTTCTGACTTCGCCATTGTTTCGGACAGTGCCGAGAGCTTCTGCGCTTACACAAACATTCACAGCGTGTTTTTTGACTTGGTTATCACAAGTAAAGCGCACGTCGCTTCGTGATAAAAAAATACTATAAAATATTAAAGTACTTTTTATCGACTCATGGAGTCAATACCTTTACCTTATGGCATGGTTTTTTTTTATATTTATATCATATTTTCAGTGAGCTGTTTGTGTTCTTCATGAGAATAAAATTCTTTAAGGCGAATATTGCTTAACGGAATGATGAAATATCGCTCTGTGTTGTTCAGAATGCTAGTTAGTTATTAACCTGCATATCAGTGTAGTGCGCGTGCGACGATATGGGCGTCACCGGCGTCTGAGTGCGAGGCAAGCTGTGTGCGCTGCTCGAGTTCTTTGGCTGAGCTATGGCTGAGTAGAGCGGCGGGTCCGGAGGAGCTTCTGTGACGCCTGTGTGGAAGGAAAGAGGCTGTTAGTTCATGCGATTGTGAGAGGTTGTTGACGAATTCATTTTATTTTGTGACTTGGTAGTGAACACTTGTTAGAAATTAAAATTAAATGGACAGCGTGCTGCATACTTATTCAGGTCGGCACAAACGATTTGTCAGAATTTGTTGAACAACAAAGCCGATCCGAAGAAAGCGCTACACAATACACATGTTCGGCTTTCATTTGGCTCGTGACGATCGGCAAACTTCGTTCGCAGAATTAGCATGATGTAGTTGATTTTTACCGCCCGGTTTAATGCCGAACCGAACAAGCACGCCCCACTTTTGTAGGATCTTTCTAGAATACATAACTCATTAGATCAGATTAGAAAAAAAACGTAATTCACATGACTATTAATAAAACAGTCATGTGAATTATGTCACTTTATCACAGTACATATTGGGGTTTGTAATGTAAGAATTGTAGGTCGTTTAATGCAGCCAAAGCCAAAACAGTTAGCACTAATTTATCAGTGTACACTAGATAGCTATTTGTACAAAAAAAACTTCCATTCTTTTCGATTTCAAAACTGCATTCACGGCGCCTCTAATAAAAATAAAAACAGTATTTCTGCAACAACACCAATATATTTCGTCTCTTTTGATCTCAGGCCACTAGTTCCTAGCCTTATTGTGGCCTATTGTATGCGGTATGACGTTCGTGCCGAGTTTTCTCGTATTTTGTTGAATAGCCGATTTTTCGCCTGGGGTGTTCATGGGCCTATTTATTGTATATTAAGGATAAATTTGTTGGTTTTTTTTTACAGTGGAAACTATAGGCTGATTGAAAGCTACCTCCGATGTTCAACGAATAAACTGTAATTTATTATAACCACATGTAAAGCAAATCATCGTGACTAAATATTAGTTAAGCACAAAATACACTCCTCGACACTATTCGAGTTTCTAAAGCTGAGTCCACAGTGCGAGATTAGCACTGTTGCTATCAAACATTGTTGATTCATAATTATACTGTAACTGCATCGTTGCTCTAGTGGTCGTAAGCGCTACTGCTAAGTATGAGGTTCTAGGTTTAATTTCCGGGTAGGGCAAATCTAGAATTTCTCAGTAGCAGCCCGGAGTCTGGATTTGTGCTTAATTGATAGCAATAGGCTCGCCCCCTATTACATGGGACTTAAACATAACTGGTGCAAGGTGGGATGTACCTATAGTACACCCACATTTATGCCTCTGCTCAACCTTCGGGGAATACAGGCGTTATGTTATGTATGTAAAATATATATCGCATTTCACGGTGTTGTCGCGAAGGTACATGGTGCTGACATAGGACATTTTAGGTGTAGAACTAGGTTTTTAACGAGATACTATTCAAATTCAAATGTCATTTATTCAAACTAGGCTGAGAATCAACACTTTTCGAACGTCAAAATTACATAAGACAGTCCCCCAAAACGCCCACCCTTCACTACTTCCTAGTACTTTAGCTAGAAATTAGATAAAACTAATTGCCGTTACCGTGACTTCGTCGGCTTATATTTTGTATTTGCATAATTTTTAACACCCAGGTTGTGGTTTAGTAGTGAAAAGGTAACAGACAGACACATGGGTGCCTAGACCAAATCCAAGCGTTTTCTGCTCACGCTTTTTTCCATTCACGCTAAGGAATTCACGTTAGCGTGAAGATAATGGTAGTCAAGTTACACATGGAACTCGATACGCTTATTCCGCAGTCTCGCAAGAAACACTATATTTAGTCTATGGAATAGTGTGTAGCAGTTGTCAAATTTAAGAATATAGAATGCATAATATAAACAAGACCTCTTGTGGTCCTTACATTTGCTATTCTTCTATAGATAAACTTGAATTCATACCTTAATATTTATTGCATAGGTGTTAGAATGCACGTACCAAAATTCATGTATACTGATTCTTATTGTACATTAATCTTATCTTATATACTATTTTTAGCTATGGTGATCTTTCAAGGCCACAAGTTGAACTAAGTACAGGATGAACAAATTTCAATTCCAGCGGCATCTACACAATTTGCTCCGTTGTACGTAGATTTAGTCTTGTTTGACGTCTTTGTAATGATCCTTCATTATTAGCTGTCCATAATAATGTCAAACTATGTATTTTAATTGATTAATTTGAAATAAACACATAGAAAAATTACTCTATTTAATATTTATCACTGTTAGCGTCAGGGTCCGAGCTCTAGCGTGTTGTGGAATCGCAAAAAAATAGCATTTACGTTTGTTAAAACTGGCACCTCTCTACCAATTTGATGAATATTTTTAGCGTCACCCTCACTTCAACGTAACTTTCCGCATGAGGAATAATGACTTTGTCTACCAATTTAGCAGCAGTCACGTGACATCTCTAAAGCTATTGTCAACTCCATACAATTTGATATTTCCGTTGGCGTTAACGATTACAGAAAACGGATTTTTTCTAAGCCCCAGACTGAGTAACTTTCACATTCATAATAATTAGTAGGTATGGATAAGGACCCCCACTCTACACAGATGGCGGATCATTTTACCATAGAATATGTCGAAGTTGGATTTCGGAGAAATAATAATAATACATTTTTTGACGTTATTGATGTATGAGGAACAGGGTGTAAAGTTCACTCTTCCTCCATAGAAAAGCGAGGATCCTCTAAACAGACGGGTGTCGTGTTTGGTGGGCTACTGCTCGAGGGTTGATGTTGGGACGTTGTACATATACTCGTCGCGCATTAAACTCTGCTTGTGCGATGTAGGATTTTGCGTGACGTCAGTGTGATAAGTAGTACGCATGTGGAGTTGTAGATGCCCCCATAACGTGATGAAAAATAAATATGAGAATTCGAAAGCCACCATACCATTAATGTAAGCACAAAATTAATTTAAATAACTACTTAGTTACCTAGAATATAAATATAATTTACTCAGTACAAAAAGCTAACCCACGATGCAATTAAACAGATTTACTGACTTTCAATTTCGTGTTGTAACACAGTTCAAAGTTAATTCTGCAAAATCATAATAATAACCAAATTATGGAATGCGAATATGTGATTAATATAATTTTCAACGAAATATGTAATCATAATTTAACTATAGAATTTAATTTAATTTGGTCTGCTTTGTTTTGTTATGAATGCCGTGAAACTTGTGTAGGTAAGCACCCCCTTCTCAAGTACTTATTTTTTATTCAGAGGTTTTAAGGGGGAATGTTATTTAGATGTTTTATTATCATATATACAAACAAACAAACTTGGATATTTTCGTCATTACATCCACAAAAAGCTTTTTTATAAGGAAACGTAGCTTTTGAAAGGTTTTATACTTTTATCATTAGTCACAAACCAATTAAATTAAAACATTCACCATTACTATTTAAACCAACGATTTTCCATACGATATCAATGAAAATCATCAGATTAAACCTAACATTATCGTCACGTGCAATTGGAATTCAATTTCGACCACCACATGTAATCAGTGAAATGATCTTAATTATTGGTCATTAATGACGCGTAACGTTATGCTTTTTAAAGCTTACACGCGGCACGATATTTTTCCGTACGTAACTACATGCGGTATCGGTTCGGTGGTTTTGTTTGAAATCACCGATGGCGTTGCCGATGTCACGGGATTATTCTGTTGAACGCCTGTAAAGTCGGAAGTTTTACAACATTTTTTTCATAAAAATATGTTGTGAGTACAAAATTGATTGACAAATAGGGATGGACAATAACTGAGCGGCGCTCAGATCTACCACAATTTCCGCATGAGGGTAAATGAAAAAAAAAAACAAATTATATTAAAATTTCTGTGGCTACCGCTACCTTCCTACCTTCAAAATCAAGCCAACCGGTCGAAATACGCAACAATGCGAAATCCTTTGAAATCCCTAGAACTGTTTAAAGCAATTTGCAAGGTAAATAACCCGCAGACCGATTGCGGTGATGGTGATAATGCTGTGAGTGAGTGACGGTTTAGGAAGTGACGTGCAGTTACGCGAACGGATTTAGATTTCTATTTTGGATGGAAATCGTGGACTTGGAAGAGAGTATAATAAAGCATAATCAGCCTATAATGTTTCCCACTGCTGGAAACACTCCTCTCAGTGAGAGGTAGTGGGTCGTAATCTACACGCGAGCCCAGTCCGGGTTGTTGCATGTCACATGTCTTCGAATGTTTGGCTCTAGGACATGCCGGTTTCCTCACGACGTTTTCCTTCACCGTTTTGAGAGCAGTGATGATGAAATAATTTACACAAAGTAAAGTGCCTGTCTGGGTTCGGACCTACGACCAACAACTCGTAAGTCACGGCCGTTACCACTGGGCCTCCACTGCTGCGAAGAGGGTATGCACAATAATTATTTTTGTGCTTTACTTTACTTAGCTGTATCCATTTAGAATGAAAGCCGACTCCAACATAGTTGGGAAAAGGCTATATTGGCAAATAAATGACATAGCTACTTCGCTGTGCATCTTATACAGTATGGCAGGGACATCGAAAAAAAATTTGCTGTTACCGCGTAGGTATTGCTCTTTTCTATGACCATCATATCAGTATAACGTACTGAATCCATGGTAACTGGCTTCGCGCTGATGTCACTGCCACCATTTATATTAATTAGTATGAAAAGCAATAAGGTGAACGAGCGACAAGCGACCGTTGTCGCTAAAATAGTCGAAAATTAAACGGTCGATTTAATTAACTTACTTTGCGAAGTCTCATATTTGGTCATCAATTTGTGTCGGAAACCACAGTATTGTTTGAAACTGAATACGGCGTAATTTCGGCAATTTAGTGACGCGATGACTGTACCGAGTAATGTAATCCTGTATATTTTTTATTCAGTATCTGACCTAGACTGGACAACGTTATCATGTTATTCTATCAAAGCGCTATGAAGTTACAGTGGTATAATTAGTAGTAATTCGTTGATATGGTTGATATAGCTGTTGATATGGGATGTATCCCATAGCCTCGATCGAACTGATCACGTTCCACGTTCGATCGAGATCGGTTCGGTCAAGGTTATTCAAGCATCGTAGTTAGATTAGAAGGTAATAAACTTAGGTAGACAAGCGAAACTTAGTGCTTAAAGTAAGTTGGTTGATTCCGTTTCATACAAAATTAGGATATTTGCCACAAAAATTTCTTATGAAATGAGCAAATCGAGTTGAACTTATGTAAATAAATAATTTCTGCGATTCATATTGAACGACTCATGTTTTATTTTTTGGTCATTTTAGTGTTTGACACCTCCTAATTGATTGAATTATTGAATTAGTGGTTGTTTGTTTTACTTTGAGTCCCGTCTTACCCAAAATAAAACTTCGTGAGAGCTACGTATAACATATCAGATATAGGTACTTGAGGTACTATATAAAACTGATCCCTAGATTTCAAAGACGTTATGCAGATTTTCAAGCTTGTAGGATAAACCAAGAGCGTCAAATTCATAGCTATATTTAAAAAAACCTCGGGGTTATGAATAAGATATTATGTAAAGTACTAAACGACAAAATAAAATGAGATTGCCTCGCTGCATATTTGTCAACGGACATACTTACGGCATGCATTTTGCAAGATGCATTGGGGGAGAGATTGTGTCATTAAATTTTCTCGTAACAACGAATTTACACAGTGGACACATTTGTTGAAACGAGATTGTAGGTTTCCCTCTTGTTGGAAAATAGAAACTGGTATTTTTCTTTTCAGAAATTCATTTCGTTTGTTGAATGAATGTTGCATACTTTTGTAGTTTAATAGAATGGTACTTGTTACACAAATTAGGGAGTTGGTATTCTTTGCTATTGTATTCGTGTATGAATACGCACTTACTGATATTTTAAATAAAATTCTTTTATTTTATCATAGTATTTACATAATATATACGCCAACGGACTTAAAATAATAATAATATAATGTAGACGTATGTAAAAAAGGAGGGGTAAAAATCATTAGGTCATCGAACAATTCGTCCGCATCGCTGTCAACAGGAAAAGTTCCCAAAAAGCTGGCAGCATTGCCACGTTGTATGGCAATGCTGTATGATTTTGATTTGAAAATTGACATGTTATTATTATAAATTGTAGACCTAATTAATTGTGAATTCATAAATGACATGATTTAATTTTATTTGAAAATTGACATGTTATTATTATAAATTGTAGACCTAATTAATTGTGAATTCATAAATGACATGATTTATTTTTATTTAAAAATTGTGAATTTTTGTATGCCTATCGGCGGGACATAGACGGACTCTGTAATATCTATATTTTAACATCTTCTAACCTATGTACACAAAATAAATGAATTTGAATTTGAATTTGAATGCTGATTCTTTGGCCAATAAATATAAAAATATATATATCTTAAGCGTATGACGAGTGGAGTTTATGATTATAAAGAAACCAAGAATTGTAGTCAAACACGGTGGTAGTGCTGACACCTAAATTCCAACTTTTAGAGCGTTTCTTGCAGAGCAAAAAATATGCACCAAAAAGCAAGTTACACCAAAATTGCTTGAGAATTTTATGCACATACGTACTGCGTCAATAAACTCGAAGCTAAACTTCACAACTGCACCGCAAGCGCAATGAAACCATAAAAAACTTCGCACAACTCCCCAAAAATCGTAGAGGAGCTCTTCAACTAATTTATTTAGCTGTCGAAGTAACGTTATTTTAAATAAATAAACGTACAAAACATAAGCTGGAACTCTGCTAATACTCTTAGCTGGGAAATAAAAATGCTTTGAACGGATAGTTTGTTCAGCTAATAAGTAAAGTTAGGAAGTGGGGCTATGCTGATGGTAACAAAACTGTACGTAACGTTACAGTTTAAGTTTTCACGCTTTTTGGCTACTCGCTAACTTTCAGAACGGTAGTAGTAACTGAGGTTAAAATAAACTTTTGATGTCGTGCAGACATGAAAAGTTTATTTTAACCTCAGTTTTTTTACTTTTTTGCTTACTTTGATGTCTGTATTTTTGGCTTTTAAATTCCGAGTACCTAAGTATTTTTAATTGAATCAGATTCTTTTTTTTTTCTTTTTACATATTCTCAATAATAAACTATTGACTTCTATTTTAATAACAAAGATAATTTTAGTTCTAAATTAATCTTAACCAATCCATTGGCTATCGCCTGTGGTGACTACATAAAATATAAAGGAACCTATATCGAAGAAATGAGTTGATACATGATAGAAGCATCTCCTGTACAGCTGCATTACTTCGGTACTTCTCACTTAATAAAAATCCTTAGAAAGCGAGGTAAACAATGAATCCAACAATCTCCACAAACGGATTTAGCCACATCATTCAACAAAAACTCAATCCCCACTGACTAAAGAACATTAGCTCCGGAACCGGAACTCCTCTAACTAAACATCAGCTAACAAGCGTTTTCCGTTATTAATCCGAGAAAAACAGTTAAAAGAGGACTTAACATACTTTATACCAGTTAAAATTCTCAGTAGGTACATAAAATGCGTTCATATATTCTAGCTAGACCGTTGTAAATCTGGGAGTATGGACTTATGCACAGTAATCTAGTTAATTTATTATTTCCGTAGTGTAAGCAATTAATTTGTACAATATTTTATTACCAGGACTTTGCACGTAAACGTTAGCACGTTATTCATCAACTTGTTTCCGTATGTGTTAATTAATAATACTTTTGTTGTTCGCAAAGAGATTTATTATAGGAGTAGTAAGGTACGTGTGAATGGGTTTGCCAAGAAAATACTACCAGTAGCTAAATAATATGTTTCAGTTTAAGAGGCTTACACTACGATGCGACGACACAACGCAGGTAATTTATTGCAAAATATGTTGCAACTATCTATTTACAAAAATCTATTGATTGGACTAAAAAATAAAAACACTATTAAGGTAATATGTTCCTTGTAGAATAATCTGACAAAAAATCTGAATGATTGCAACGGAACCTTTATAGGATCACTTTGTTGTCCGTCTGTCTGTCTGTCAAGACCCTTTTTCTCTGGAACGTGTAAAGTTATCAAGCTAAAATTTATATCAAATACTTAAGTCTACTGTCCCTTGGAGCTGTGAAAAAATCAAACTTCTAAGCCAACGCAATCAAAAGATACAGCCGCTTATGCTGCAAATTTTTGACACTCGCAAGGGAATCAAAACCTACAGGGTACTTCTCGTGAACTAATCTTGAAATTTGGTACGAAGCAACGTCTTATAGCACAGTTACAGGAAAAATTGCGAAAAGCATAAATTTTTAGTTACATCATATAATAAAAATATTCTTATTAATTTTAAACTTAATACTTATATACCTACAGGTTTGTACGGAACCCTCGGTGCTCGAGTCCGACTCGCACTTGGCCTGTTTTTTTTTCTATCGTATCAAATTAGTTGTATTATGTTTTCAACACACTTTCTTACTAGCATATATCCTGAAAAATATCATATATTTTTCTGATTTTGTTTACTGCAGTGGATCACATATTTGTTGGCATTATAAAACTTGCATTTAGGCGCGTTTAGGTCCTCTAGTCCCCTTAACCGGTAAAGTACTGCGGCACTCAAAGCGTGTCTTAGCGCCCATTCCCTCACGGACCGGTGGCACCGAATGAGTGCCACTTGAGATCGCGACAAAAAACATTATTTCTACTCTAAAATAAGGTCTAATCTCGTCTGTGGGTGGTTTCACTCTATAGCCAGATAGATATTCTCGTCTACAAAATTATTCATAACAAAAAATATGCACGAATAAAAATTAAAAAAAAACGTTTTTCCTGACAATTTTCATACTTCAAAACTTTTCCTGTAGGAAAATGCACTGCGTCGAAAAAAATTAAAAATTAAAAGTTTTTAGAAGGCATGTGGCGACATGTGGCTATATTTTCATTTATACATAGTTATTACACCGTTGTACATAATATTTTCACGACATTGCATCATAAAATCATATTTTTGAATATTTGAATGTTTCGCGAAAAAACCGTTACGACGCGAAATTCTCGCACAAAGTCATGCGTTGTAATACGCAAATTCACTAAAAACTGCTCCGCGCGCTATGAAGTTTGTGTTTGAATATCATGAAAATATTACATAGGACTCTCAAAATAATGGTGTTTTTTGATAACTTATCTATTCATAATGTAACTTGCAAAATTTCGTGTTCATCTGTAGCGTATTTTTATCAGAAATAATCAAAACACAGCAACAAACACACTTTCAGCCGGTTATCTGATAACATCATGTTATTATAAATACAATTCTCGTAACATGAGTATCGCTTACGCTTCATAATATGGTCTGTTCATTCACGAAACAAAAACAGTTTACATTATGAGCCTACGGCCGATAACAACAGCAGGCGAGCATTTTTTGTGAGCAAGGTCATAAACATGTCACGCCGGCGATAACGGGCGGTACTTGAGTGTGATGACGTCACCGCGCTGACCGTATTTTACCGGTTAATAGGTATGGATAAGGATAGACAATTTACAGACACTACAGACTTTTCAGCTTTGACTGTAATTACTACTCACTCATCTAACATATTCGAAAAGCTTACGGCGTTTCGAGATTATGTTTCAGAAGAATTAGATCGGTATTATTTATAATTTTACTGTCTAATTTGATTATGGAAATTAAGACATTCAGACCAGTCCACAGGGATACGGAGGAATTGTTCAACGCCATATTTTAATGTTTTAAAATTAGGTTATTTTAACAGTTTGTTAGTTAATTTAGTATAAGAATTTTATCCAGTGTAGGTATATTTTAAATCCGGTTTAATAAAAACAAACACTGAAATCTTAAAAAAAAAAAAAAAAAAGGTTTTGCAAACCACAACGAAAAAAATTACATGACATTACGAAGGAAAATCCAGGTTACGTGAAAAATTAAATTCAGGAACATTTAATGCTGGAGGAAGCTTTCAGTTATTAAATACCATTCATTCTTATTTTATATCTCGCATATTTGTGTTTTTCGTTTATAATATTTTTCCATTGAGCCGGAAATTCAATAACGCGAACCGTAATGGGTTTTCGTCAGTCATATTATTTTACTACGGGCGAAATTATTGTTCAAATCATGACCCTTTTGGGACGACGCCATGTTTGGGTAAAAATTGAGAGTTACTTATAATATAAAACACTGGCACAATATAATTGGAACATGTATAGTAACGAATTTTAAATTCTGAGTGGAATGGCAAAAAAGGAAAAAGAGGATTTTTTTTATTCTGTAAATAGGATATTGGAATTACTTTTACAAGTCATATTAAAAAAAAATGCGCTGGAGTCAACATTTCCTACCTCTGAGAAGAAATGGCGAAACAATCTCAGGGATCAAAGTCTCTTTTAAAGTCCAGACATAATCTTGGTCAGATCATGTGAGGACCATTTAAATGAGTGTCTGAAGTGGTCTTTTGAGGAAAGGATCACACAGATTTGAGTGGACCTGTCCAGTAAGTGCATTTGTCAGTAATCGTGTAGCTCAACTCAAAACTTAAGGAGCTCAACGGCAATCATGACGTCATTGTTTGCTATCGTCACAAATAGGGAAACGTTTTTAACGACTCGTATCAAAATGCAAATACTAGACGTAAATAGTTATATAAAAGTCTACTTAGTCATAACAAGTTGCAGAAAAAGAACAAACAAATAGTTTTTCTCCCTCTTTAACAATTCAACATCTCGATCGAAAGTGCCCGATCATTATTTTAATTTGAATGCTGTTTCGAGTCCCGTTGTCGATATAAAAACGCTAACCTATCGTCGATAAGACCTCGCAACGTGTTAAACTTTTTACTATAAATTGTTCATTTTAAGTGTTTCGCAACACTGCCTGCAAGGAGAGTTTCGTGATCGTTAATCCAATTACTTCAAGTAACTCGTATAGTTATGGTGTTAAGTGATGAGAATGTGAATTTTGTGTAGCGGCATTATTTCTGAACTGATTCATTGGGTTGAGGTGATTTTCCCTGTGTTCAAGCCTCGATACGTTACTGATCCTTCTTGATTGACATGACTTTATTTCAGGTCTAACAACGTCATCAAAGTTGACGAGTGAACCAAACGTAATCTGGTTGTAAAATAATCAAGGAAGTAAGTACTTATTTAATTTGAATATTTACATTAGATTCTTTAAATTAATTTTTTTGTTTAGTGTGTGGCGGCATCTACACCGCCACATGCGAACTACGCATCAAAGACTTGACGTCACACAACATCCTGACGTCACTCAAATCCTGCATCGCGCAATTAGAGTTTACCGCGCGGTGGACATATATACAAGCTCCCGACTTCAACCTCTGGGCAATTGCCCGCCAGACATGACACCCGTCTGGTCGGAGGATCCTCCCTTTTCTATGGTGGATGAGTGAACTTTACTCGCTGTTCCTCATACCCCTAAAAGTGCAATAAACCGTTCAATTGTTATTTTTTGAGAATGTAAAAGATGATACGACTTGAGATCTTAAAAAATATATTTTATTTTTTATTATTCTAGTTCTTAGACAATTTTAGTAGGTATGCATTTTAATTACCTTTGCTTAACGGAATAAGATCCGGGTTCTTGTCGTCAGCTGCTTGTGGAGAGTTCCTCTTCTGCACGATCACTTTTTGATTCTTTATCGGTGGAAGTGTCACTGCAAAAGAAAAACAATTTAGAAAACTACAAACAAAATGTCAAAATAATAACGTATTATGTAAAGTTAGGGAAATTAATTGTTTGTCAAATTGACATACTACGATGATGGCTAATTCGTACAACTGTCAAAGAATGGCAGAAAGTTGTGATTTGATTTGACGGCATGTGAAGCCAAGTCAGAGGCTCATGGGCGGCTTTAAAACTCTGACACCGGGTTAGTAACTAACCACACGAAAAGAAGATGACGGACAATTTAAGTTGGTACACTTTACGTTGTTACCTTAGAAGAATCGAATCATTTGACAATTCATTATTTATAGTTTTTAACAATATTCATTGAAATTTTATTAAATTGGCAACACTATGTTTTTTTTTTGTCTGGATTTGTGCCCGATTGATGGCAATAGGCTCGCCCCCTATTACATGGGACTTAAACATAACTAGCAAAATGTTGGTGTACTAGGTACACCTCTGCCTAAACCTTGGAACGCAAGCGTGATGTTATGGTAAGTTGTTATCCTACTGACCAAGCTGCGCCGACATATAAGCATACATCTATCTATTCAGATCAATTGTAAATCCATTACAAATCTTTTAACTGTTATCAAAAAAAAATCATCAATAATTATTAATGTATGCATATGAATAACTGTCATGTCATTAAAATCATGGAGCGTCTAATGGAGCTTCACAGGTCTTTTATTATTTACGTACTATGCGACATGCCCACATTTGGTTTGATTTATGATCTATTTATACCTGTAATTTATCAGCACATCAACTATGTATTGGTTCAATACATTGATTTCAATTGAAAACAAGAAGTATTGAAAGCTAAAAAGCTTATTTTATTGTTATCCTTTGAAATTGAAATTTAGATTCGATTCCGTAATTCAAATTCAAATCATTAATTCGAGTAACATAGACTCATAATAGAATAGGTATACAGGGTGGATTTTTGAGATGGGGTAGTAAGGGCAGGTACCCCAACCTCTTGAGAAACTTTAATTTGGATTCACAGATTCCGAAAACAAGTACAGACAGCAAGAAAATAGGCCTTAATGAGGCCTAATGAGACCAAAATATGTACCTCGACATTTCGAATGGATATAGATTTTTACCGATAACACATCGGTAAAATTCCACCTTAATTGAGTTTTACCTAATTAACATCGGCAAAAAGATCAAAAACATCAGACACAAGCCCTGATTTACGCGACGCAAGCTTCTTACCTGTGGCATTGAATAAAATTGAAGCAACAAATTGCTTCATCGTTTAAATACTGTTTAGACGGTACAAGTTTTACAGTTTTAACTTATGATTTGTGACACAGGCAATTGCATCGCTAAAACTGGCTTTAGAATGAATCACAAAGTTTCGACTAAATTAATTGTAGTTCTTAGGTTTTCATTTTTTTCCTTGTATGTCATGAATCCCTTATCCTTTTTTACTAACCTTCGTAATCCCTGGATCTATGACGTATCCGTGTCGCAATGAGGGCGAGGCACAAAACAAACGCGATAGTCAATGCAGCTCCGAGAAATACGCCAACTGCCCAATTGACTTCCCATGCTTCTTGTGGCTCTGAGAAAAGAAGAACAGGTGAGATGAGATGGTGGTGGTGGGTGCGATGTGTGTACAATTTCTCCCCACATTAACATAAGTTTTATTAATTTATAAAACTAAACTCGATCTTTAAGGGCTGTTTAAACTGAACGCGATCAGTAGATCTGAACTGCGTTCAAGAGCTGTCATTGTCAAAATTCCATAGCAATAATGAAAGTGACAGCTTTTGATCGGGGTTTAGATGTTTTGATCGCGTTCAGTTTCATTGGCGAAATCCGCCCTAAATACCTTCTAGTTATAATTAATTTCAAATTATACATTAATGACTGACCTGTCCTTGGTGATAATCTCAAAGCCGTTTCAACAGTAAATGTGACGTGTTCTGATCTTCCTCTTGCATTTGCTGCATAAACTATGAGCCTCAGTTGACGGTTAGCCCCGAGTCTTCTGAGGTTCCATAGAGCACCACCATTGCTGGCGTTGACCACCAGACCTTCGGCTGCCCATACTTCTACCACGTACACGCATTGGAGACCTCCTTCGTAACCTGAGAAGAGAGAATATTGTTCGAAAGACTAATTTGACTTAAAAAGAATGTTAGTGTTGGGGATTCATTTTACATGTATTTTGTTTGAACACTTTTTTTCGTGTGAATTTTGATTGACATACCAATAAACAAACTTTCGCTGAGAATGAATAATTATTGACTGCATAAAAAACGTACTTGAATAATTACTGAAACATTTTTTTATTAATCACTTCATATTATCAGAGACAAAAAACGTACGTCGCTTTTTATTTACAAATAGGAATGCTTTGATCGTTTCGTAAAAAAAGCCATGGAATTTCTAAAAAACACACAATAAAAATTAAAACCTGAAACGAAGTACCAGGAATGTAGAATTTGGCAAGCGGTGGAACATCAACGCTGACTAGACAACATGTACATTGTACAATAACATGTGTGGTTGAAAGTTCGGAACAATAAGTGGTGTCAGCTTGCTAGTTCGCCAACGCGCATCCAATTTCTGTTAGCAGACTTTTACGACAAGGCAAAATATGCAGCTGAATTTATTATAACGCTGAGCAGCGCCATTTTAGTTTTAAGTTTATGTTTCTTGATGACAATGCTGCTTCTATTAATTTGTTGCTCATGGTAATGAGACGCGATAATATATTATCGTCCCTACTTATACCTTATATCTTTCTTATGTCGGATCTATCGACTCTCTGTAGATTAGAATTTAATCTAGAACTTACTGTTGAAAGATGCCATTGCACTCCTTCATCTAAAGTACAATATGTATCGTGGCGATACTCCAATACTTTCTAAAACCTCCGACCTTCAAACATCAGAGGGGCAATTCCCGTAAAATTTTTAAGAAGCTTCGCATTCTAATCTCATCCGCAGTCTGTCAAAAATGCAATCAATTTACCAACATTTTTGACAAGTTTGACAGATTGCGACTTGAATGTGAACGTTTTTTAAGTACGATAATTAGCCTTCAGGTAAAAAGGTAATGTGGTTTGTTTTGAATAACATTTATGACATCTTAAAGAGAATGTTAGTAAAAGCACATCAACTTTGTTCTATCTCTCACGATTTATTGAAATATCCAATTTTATTGATTTATTTTCTTTCCAGGAAACCTTAAATTAATGAAGCTTTCATCGATATATTTTCAAGACACGTGTACAGTAGGACTGATGTAAAGTATTTTTCCTTAATCGAGAGAAGACTCTGATAATATTCGCAACTGTTAGTACCTTGAATTCTAGCATATATTTACTAACAATGTATTTTCTAGTCAGACTTTGGTCTCCTATTTTAGGCTATATGCGACGTCCAACTTCTGCGTCAACGTTCCGATCGACGTCTGAAGTCTGAACGCAACAAGACGCACGTCGACATGTGATCTTTCACACTTTGACGTCGGCGTGTTAAAGATCACACGTTGACACCACAACAGTACATTTCTAGTACAGTAAGCATCGTGACGCGGCGTACGGCGTGACCCTGTAAGCGTCCAACGGCGTTTATAGGAGACCATAGCTAGGCGTGAGTTTATGTATGTGGGATAAAAATAATGTAGTATGAACGCAGCTTATAATAGTAAAACGGAACGCAGCGGATGCAAAAGAGTGAAGCGTGTGTGTGCGAGGGAGAAGAAGGGGAATGGCAAGAACGGGTAGTATGACGGACAAGACTTACGGTGGAACGCTGATCTTTTTTTTTACGTGTGTTAAAATAATCAATTCGTTTATTTTGCCTAATAATCCCACACTTATGTATGTATGTGTCTTCTAAAATATCAAATCGTCAAGTAGGTACTTATCATGAAAAACGAAAAATGACTATAATTTATATACTTTTTTAAACAGATTCCTATTCAGAAGTGGAATTACCTTCAAAACATTGCTGAAACTGAAAATAGTTCCTAATAAACGTAAAATTTATTCCTATGGCCTCGAAATACCTCGAAGTTGAACCTAAAATTAATGAATTAACTGATAATTCTATAGCTATAGAATATTGATATACTTAGGCAATTACAATTAGTTAGTTGCCGGCTCGTTAGGTTAATGGTTTAAGTACCTAACATTGGACTCTTGGTCAAGTGAGCCGTAGCGCTTTGGAAAATTACCTGCAATTACGGAATAGTTTTATATTTTGATATTCATGATTACCTAGCACTTTTGTCCCGGACTTTTATGGAAAAATGAAGTTGTTAGTAGTATACTCTGTTTATTTTCTGTGTCAATTTGACAACATTACTTTTTGCAGCTGACAATGTTGTCACATCACCGACCGTACGAATCAAATTCACGGATAATTATGCAATCATTATTAAAATATATAACGGTTGCAAAATTACCCGGGAATTTGATCTGTATGATCCTATCCCAGCGCCGAACTTACCCCAATATAGGTACTCTATGTTACACAATAAGTTAAAGCCTTTTTTTTTCAAGCTGTAACTTGGCAATTTAGGACTAAGCAGGCAGACTGATACTTAGTGGCCATGGCCTCTCATGAATATCTGAAGTGGCATCACAGGACGTGTATTGCCAACCCAGAGACAGAGCTGAAATTTCTCATGTATGAAATTTAGTAACACCGTAGTAGTTTAGTAGAACAATATAAATATGGACAGCATGGCAATTAAGCCTATTTGTTGAAATAATTATCTACACTCCTCTTTATACTTGTTTATAATTTATATATGTTAGTGTTAGTTGTATATTAGATCTAAGATTGTGTATATATTTTGAATTGCTCTACACTCCCTTTTTAAAAAGATCGGGGCGATCACTCGCCTCGATATGGCACTCGCAACTGACAGCACCGCGACAATCGCTTGATGTCGAGTCAACGAGCGCGTCTGTGTGAGTGAACCGTTTCGAAAGTTTACTACGTACTTTCTGTATAGGCCATATTTATACTCTGTGGTCGAAACGCTGCTTGGCGGCAAATAGAGATAATGCGGGTAGTAAATTCCCCGGACCGGGTCGTATAACATAAATATTAACCACTTCCTCGTCCCATTTAGCGACGTGGGTGGCCTCGGCGTCCTTGAACTTTTTTTTTATCGCGCGGCACGGTGTCGAGTAACATAAACAAATCTTGTAAACAAAAACTTTCTATGAAGTGATTGTATACTAATGACTGTTTCGGGAAGTGGACAGACCAGACTACACTACATAGCTTGTTTTGTAACTTTAAATGACTTTGTTTTTTTTAAATACGCCAACAAAAACAAAACTCGTATTATTTCAAAATCTAAAGCGATAACCCTATGTTTTTTTTAACCTTATATTTAGCCCAATTCAGTTTGCATCAAATGACATCATAATATTTACCATTGTTCCTACAAAGTTTTGAAATACAAATAATAATAACACGTCGCGAACTAATAATCGCGCACGCCATTGCGCTCACATTATAAAGCCGGTCATTCACGGATTTTCATTATTTATTTATCGTTTCAATGTTTATGATAGAAAGAAAAATATACTGTCACCGTCAAATCTTTAAAATGTAGATTTATTATGCCGAATGTAAATCAGTGAGCAAAATAAATCATTACAATTAAAATAATTAAATGTACATTGACAATGTTTTCCGCGCATGGCACGCTTTATCACCGTCCCGCGCATGCGCGCGGCGTCCCGCGCAGCCGTCCGCGCTGTTGAATCATGGATATGGCGTAAACTTATATTTTCCCTACTTCGAAATCTTAACTAAATGATACAATAATGGTACCAAATTGTTCGTAAATAAACATGCTATACGGTTAAATTACAAGGAATTAAGTACAAACTAGCAATATATTAGTTTTTATCAAGTTTTTATCATGTTTTTATAAAATTACGTCAGCAATAAAAAAAAAAAAAATGTTTTCATCCAATTTATGACTCGGAATCCACATGTATTATAGATAAGTCGGTAGAACGTAAAATCACGAACAAAATGGTATATAATATTACGTATAAAACAAATAACAAATTTACGTACCAAGTTTTTATCAAAATGTCCGCTAACAGAGCGCGCACTGTTCACGGCACAGATAAACAAGTGATTTCAACCACTGCTACAATATTTATTATGCCTCTAACAATATAACGCCATCTTACGAAAATGTCAGGAATTTATATGGCTTTCTGTCAGTACAAGAACGAAAGCTGTAGCTCGGTTGAAAAAATTCAAAAAAATAAAAACAGAGTGCGCTGTCATTCAATTTCGCGCGCGAATTTCAAAGCCACTCCCGTGGCATTGGACAATCGAGCGTTTTTGCGTACTGGCAGTTGACTGCCAAGGTCGCGTGAGCGGGTAAGAGTTATTCCATTATTGATCCTTTTAGAGAAATATAATTAACTAACTGCGCCCCGCGGTCTCACCCGCATAAATCTTGATCCCGGTGGAATAACGGGATAAAATATTTTATGTCCCAATCCAGGTCATGGTCTATACATATGCCAAATTTCATCCAAATCCGTGCAGCCGTTTTAGCGTGAAAGCGTAACGAACAAACAAACAAATCCACTTTCGAATTTATAATATTAAGGAGGATATAATTATAATATACATAAATATATTTATAAATACATATGTTATTAAGTTAGTATAATTGCCGATCTTAAAAGACGCTTTAACGTTGAAAGGGGTTCAAAAGGTTGTTTTCTACGTGTCATATCAAGCAAGCTATCGTATTGTTAATATGAAAGATAATATTGTTTTGTCAGTCACAGTTAAAACTGGGTTTTCTTGTATCAAATCATGTTTTTCATGTTTTTCAGCTCATATTGACAATTCTGACTACGAGACTGTTTTGTTGCGAGTGTACGGCGTATTTGTTTTCATAGAGCGATAGTCTTTTTTTTATTACCTGATGTGCTTGGTTTTGATTTTGATATCGCCTGATGGAAAGATATGATAAAGTCTATGATAAATAAAAGAAAGAAAGAAAAAAGATACATTTATTTAGCACAGAATAAAAGGCACACAGTATAATAAAGATTGTGATATTTTTATTTTTGTAAGTGATAATGTAATGTAATGAAATGTAATTTTAGTGACTACTCAGTTTTAATATCATTTAGTTTGTCATTGTATTGAATTTTGAATTTGGATTTTAATGTGCATATTTAATTATAAATAATCGATTGAATTGCAATGTACTTATTTTATTTCAATGATGTAATGAACTAAATGAATTGTATGTATTTGTGATTAATACATTGGGACTTGGTGCCTTAGTAAATAAATAAATAAAAAATTAAAAAATATAATTACACAGCAGATAAAAAATTTAAATTAAAATCAAATAAAAATTGTAATTTGCGACGTAAGAAATAGTGTGTGGAGGAGAAGCGCTGAGTACGACTAATCGGGATACTAACCAAGAGCATATGGCAATATCTGATTATTAGGCCGCCTTGACTCTCGCGGTCTGCGCCCAGCCTTAGTTCATACAATTTGATATTACGTAAGTTGTTTAAGCTGATATTCAATTACAAGTAACAACAAACCCAGATTACGCCGAAATTGAATTTTGGCATAACTTGTTCGCATTTTATGAATTTCTGGGAAGTGTTCTGAAGATAGCTTATCTAAAGCTTTATAATAATAATATAATGTTTTTGTTTAAAAATTCTGGGATTAATTATTTAAATATAGTAATTTAAAAAGTTATAAAACTAAACCCAACTACGACAAAAAAGTCAACTAAAAGGGTACAAATAAGACATCATAGACAGATAAATTAAAAATCCGGAGTCACACGCGTTAGGAATAAATAATGCGCGTCATAAATCGGACAGCTGATTACGAGTAACTCCAGATTTTTAATTTGTCTGTCTGTGATGTCTTGTAAATACCTTTTTAGATGACTTGTTTGTTGTAGTTGGGTTTTAGATTTATAACTTTTGTTTTTATTTAAATTATTTTGGGTTTATAATATATATATATATTTTAAACATGCTCATTAAGCCCATTTTATTTGATACCCAATACGGCACAATTTGTTTTATTTTTATTTCATGACTTTATGTCCTCTAGAAGGCGCCATATTCAATTTAATGTGACGTCACATGGCCTATACACAGTGGACGATCAATACGCTTCCAACGATACCTTATTTGTCAAATAGGATAAGTAGTTTAGAAGTTATGAGGTAACAGATGAACTTACATACATATATATATACCGGTCAAAATCATAACCCTTCTTTTTGCTTTGCCGAAGTCGGGTGAAAAGTAAGAGTTTATTCAAACAATTTTGAAGATAAATATTTTCATGTTAGGAATGTATTTTAGTATGTAAAGCACCTGTCTACACTTTCATTCACAATCCGAAAAACTTTGAAGGAAAATATAAATCCATTGCTTCATAATTATGTTTGAAAAATTCGTCTGCTCGACAACCTAAATGATGCAATGAATGTTGTTGAATTATCAAAATGAAAGCCCATTGTAAGTGTACAACGCGATAACGCGCTGGAAACATTGTCAAAAAAAAATACGGTGGAATATATTCTTAACTTGAACACTCTCAGTGATTTTCATTTTTATCTTTGGAAGAAATCTACTCGTAATACCAAAAATTCAGAAAATTTTATTTAATCTATATACGTATCTCAAATATCAACAAACCACATGCAAGATTTGCTTGAAGTCACACAAATCTCGTATACCTACTCAAAACCTTGATACAAAAACGATTTACAGAGATTACCCAAACATTACACAATTTCGCAGTATAATTGCTGTGGGCAAATTACGAATTAATCACATGAAATTACTTTAAGGATTACGTTTATTGGAGTGAGGCATACGTTGTTTGTGAGCGTATATGTGGAGGTAGGTATCAGAGTATTATCAGTATGCCAGACTACCGGAGATACTGAGGGATTCTACTCAATTGCCGCTAAACACGACTGATATGGATTTTCGTACAAACATTGCCGGCCGCGCTCGCATGTATTCGACCAGTACTGTAAATTCGATTTAATTTGAAGAAGGTCAAAATAATGTTAAAAAATAAATCGATGATGTCTGTGATGCCTTGTTGGGTTGCCGGGTGCCGAGTTGGGTTTTAGATATTGTTTTTATTTAAATTATTTTGGGTATAATAATTAACTGAGTAGTTACTAAATATACGTCATCTATTGTATTTTATAATGGATTTCCGCAAAGTCACGCCTGAATCAATTAACTGTCTTAAAATAATGTTAAGCATATTTGAGAACAAGTTATTTCTCTGTCGGTTTTAACCTTCATGAAAACCATTTCCACCTATATCTCCAAAAGAACAACTCTCAGCTCACATAAATAAAGCAAAGCTACTCATCATAGAACGTATAGTTTCCAACGTCTAAGCAAGCTCACGTCTTAAGTAATCTTAGTGATCTCGAATATGCCTCCACTCGCTTAAGTAGTCGACTTATACTTAGGCTTCGTACTTATGACGTCAGTTATACGTGCAGGTTTAATTACAAACTAGAATTTTGCGTTAATTAACAGAGTGTATGTTGTAAGCGTTTGGTTTGCTTGAGGTTTTGGTCAAAACTACATGAGTTTTGAAAGAAAATAATATCAAAGACTTTGCCTGCAGCTTCGCACGCGTGGATGTCGGAAAATATCCCACGGGAATGTACCACCGGGATTAAAAGGAAGCGAAACGGTGATCGCATACCTAATATTCTAGGAAAGGGCCTCTTTGTCTGGCGCTGCGCCCGCGCCGTCGCCGCCACCGTCAACCATATGTAATTATTTTTTTACAAGCTGACCTGTCAGACGTTGAATTTCGATTTCGTATTTTCGGCTATTCCTTCGGGATTTTCTAAAAACAAAAATTCCCAATCCACCCTTGTATTGAGGCGAACAAAACAAAAATTAATTAAATCGGTCGAGCCATTTTCGAGTTTTTACGAAACAAATGCACGGCAATTATTTTTTAAATATATACAGAATACCAACAACGGAAGACGGAATACCAACAAAAATATATTGTCACTAATGTGCGTAATGTCTAAAATTATGAATCCGTACTGCAATCCTAACTAAGATTATAAATGCGAAAATGAGTTTGTTTGTTACGCTTTCACGCTAGAACGGCTGAGCGGATTTGAATGAAATTTGGCACATAGGTAGAACATGAGCTGGGTTAGGACATAGGATACTTTTTATACCGGTAAACGCACCACAAAGTTGCGAGCTAGTATATTATTATAGATGCGAAAATAACCCAGTCTGTCTGTTACCTTTTCACGCGTCCAACCACTGAAGCGATCGCTATATTTGACAGATAGGTAACCGGGACTTGAAGAAGGTCATGGGTTTCTTTTCATACTAGATAATACACGAAGATGGGAGTTGTGGGTTACAGCTTGTTATAAATAAATACAACACCCAGAAATGATTGAAAAATTAAAGTAAAATTGGAAGTTTAATAAACATTATTTCAATACATATAAATAATTATATGTATTGAAATAATGTAAATATCAAAATCAATATCAATATAATCTAATATTTAAAAATTATATTTTTAAATATTAGATTATAAAAAAATAGTAGCTCAACGGTATCAGGCAGAGGGTCCAAGCTACCCGACGGTCAGAGTTCCAGAGAACCTCCTAACAATGCGAGCTGTGTCCAGAAGTACCGCTTTCTGAATCCAGCTGCCCAACGAGAGCCTCCTTAGGTGATGATCGAGGCTCTTAGCAATCAAGCTATTGGCTGATATGACTATCGGCACAATGATCGCTGAGTTCACATCCCACATGTCAACAACCTCGCGAGCCAAGTCTATCAACTTGATTTGTTTTATAAACATAATTCTTATAAATTATTGGCTTAGTCTTAACTTACAACCACATAGGATTACATAACTATTTAATAGATATTTATGCAAATATTCTCTTTAAACAGTAGCAATGGAGTTACAATAGACGGGTTGTCATTTATCACTGCCGAACTCCGCCCTACTTGTGTAGAAGATTGTAAGTAAGGTATTCAGAAATGAGCTAAAATGTTGCCCGTAGAAAAGTTTAATTAACTATAAGAAAAAGCAAAATGAGTTTTTGATAAAAAATACAGTACACATATTTAAGTTGACCATATCAAACATAACTGCCGCAAAAAAATAATTTTATTTACTTTTTAAGTTATCAGATTACTGACACCAACATTTTCAATAATATTTAGTAAATTGTGACACCATCGAGTTAAAAGTGTTACTGTAGTAGTTTTTTTTTTAATGAGATTATTCGGGGAGGAGCAGTGTTGGCCAATCGGTATCAGCCGCGAGTTACAAGTTGTAGGTCGTAGGTTTGAACCCATTCAGGCGCTTTACTTTGCGTAAATTATTTCATCACCACTGTTCGTAAAACGGTGAAGGAAATCAGTGTGCGGAAACCAGCATGTCCTAGAACCAAAAATGCAAAGACATGTGACATCTACCAACCCGCACTGGGCCCGCGTGGTGGATTACGGCCCACTCACTCTTACAGAAAGGAGGCCTGTGTCCCAGCAGTGGGAACATAATAGGCTGATTATGCTATGTGGGGAAGTACTTCTACGACAGCAATTTCTACCTTGCAGTGTGTACCATAGCTGTGTTCATGTTTGAAGAGTCCAATTACAGTCGGTCGATTCTGTAAAAATATCACCGTGAAACTTAGGGGAAGTGAGCGAGAATCGAGCGTGAAGTGAGCTGTCACTGTCACAGAATCGACCGGATGCTTGGGATTAACACTATTGACAGCTCACTTCACCTAAGTTTCACGGTGATATTTTTACAGAATGGACCGGCAGGTACCTATATAAAACTTTTCAACTTTGTATCTGGATAACATCCTGTTTGGCATGATTTACATCGTATTGCGGTTATATTATTGGGGTGAGGTAACCGCTAAACTGACAACGAAGACAAGATACAGTCAGAGTAGACACTCTGACTGTATCTGACGTTGGCGCTGGACAAACGCTGATGAACATCAGCGTTTGTCCAACGTCAACGGGATGTCAACGACAAACGAGATTATTCGATCCGAACGTGACGACCCGTTGACGGACTTGCGGCCATATTAAGGGGGATGCGCTAAGGTAGCCCGCGAAATTCCAATTTTCTTACGTTTTTTGCAATTTGCTGGTCAATGTCAGGTTGTATCTTAATTAAAATATTATTCGCGACCGTAACATATATGGCTTTACAAAGTTATAATCATTAGAATCAGCAATACAACTCCTTATGTTAGAATTATCCTAAAATGTCATGATTTCATGAAATAGTCATTCAATAGGATTATACGAACTTAGACAGTTGTATTGATGATTTTTATGATTATAATTCTATAAATATATATTTGATATGGCCGCGAATCATATTTAGATCAACATGTACATTGAAATACAATTTGAATTTCGCGGGCTACCTTGACGCTTTTGCCTTAAATGTATGTATCGCTACTTCGGCACCGTAATCTCGTTCTCGTTAACGTCCCGTTAATCTGGCGGTGGACAAACGGCCTATAGATACGATCTCATGAAATAAATGCGACATCTTAAATAGAGAAGTCACAGACTTGAAATGTCATACCAAAATAGAAAACGCGTCTCGTCACAGCAGATGAGCAAAAAACTGTTCTTAATAATTCCAAAATTATAATCACAACATCTTGAAACAGAAAAGAGAAAAAAAGTTTCGAAATAAAGACTATTAAAATCTTGTTACCGCTAATGCTCCATGAATCGTTTTTACAAAATCCGCCTAATGGCACTGTAAATAAACTTTTATTTACAGAGGAAAGTCCTTATTAGATCCCTGAATGAAGGAAGAAGTTGCGTAAACATACCCCTTTGTTTAAAAAGTTTTTAGCGAATCTGTTGAATCTGAAGTAAAATATCTTTACTTACGTTTTTTTATTATTTTTGTATGAAAATCTGAAATTCATTTATTTTATTTGTAAAACTGAGTAGCACCATAAGTGGAATTTAGTACCTGGCTTATTCAATCCCCTTTGTAATGAAAATGCAAGAAGGAATAAAGTTCATAATCATAGATGCCTGCATTCGTTGGGGCAACATTTTTTCACCACCCATTTTCCTGCTTTGGCATACTTTAGTGTTCATTTTTGACTTGTAAGTCTTTCAGCTAGGGAAGGATGTCTTCTACCTCCATACGACTTAGGTACGTACACAGTACCTATTTCACGAGGAAAAGCTTATTTTGTTTGGCCCAAAGAATATTTAATAAGTTACCTTGCTCAATAAAAAGTTTAAATTTAGTACATTTCAAGCGTAAATTACGTAACATATTAATACAGAAATGTTACTACTGTCTCAGTGACTATTTTGATGACAGTTCTTTGACATAATAATATTTGTATACCTAGTCTTATCATGACTATCTAAGCATGATGGCTTTATTATTAAGTAGTAATTCTGAGGCCAAAGTCAATTTCATTTTTTCTTATCTAATTTATTGACATTATAATTATACATTATCGACATTCCTACATTTTGTTAAATATTTTCATTAATTACCTGACATTACCTATTGCATTTTATTAAATTACATTTTTTTTTTAAACTGACATTGATACTACTGAATAATTTTATTTTTATATTAATTTACTTAATTGGCGAAAGTCTCCCATAAATGTATATTTGTACGCCTAATGGCAAAACATAGAGAAACTATAATATAACAATTGTAACATCCCGCACACTGTTGTAACCTATGTTTCCAATAGAATATTGATTGATTGATTCATTCACAAATAACATTCACCACTACAACAACACATATGGAACTGCGCCTGGTGACGGGGACCATCACGGGACACTGCTCGCTAAATAAACACTTCCGGACAATAGACATAACGGATAAGTCCTCTGTGCAGGGCATGCATAGAGGCTGAGGAAACCGTTGCGCATGTGCTCTTTGAATGCACAGGCGTCACCCAGATCAGAACAGAAACCCTCGGCTCACCCAGATCTTTCAACAGATGTTCTGAACAGATCAGGAGACTTAATCAACTTCTGGATGAGTTGGGCTGGTTGGAATAACCACCGACGGCCGCCATTGCCCGCGCACAATGGTCCACCTGAAGGACTAAGTGCGGAAACAAAACCCTTTAAAATAACATAACCATACACAAGACACATAACTTCACAGTAATATTTCACATCTTTAAATTTGTATTTTGTTTTTCACGAACTGATGCCAAATAAATGTTATCCTTTCTTTCTTCATTTACGTCTTTCTAGACATAACATTTCATAAAATTCATCCACCGTTACTTGTCTATCTTGAATTACAAGAACGTATTTCATCTAAATCCGTCCAAGTTTGATGTAAAACCGGAGCCCAAAAGTAGAACGACCAATAAAGCGGTAGAGCATGCCGTCGATATTAATAAAAATATCCGTGAAGGAAGCTGGATCTGTAATACTGTAAATCCGATCGACTCCATATCCGTTATCGTTAGATTTTCCTATCTCTCCCTAGAGATTGTAGAGGAAGATAAAGAGCACGAACAGGCTTACTGCTATGCGTAAGTAAAGTCAGCCTACAAATGTCTACATCGACAAGAATTCATTTATGAGCGTTCATTCTTAAAGTTGGCAACGTCGCAAATGGCTGTCAAATATTTACCTGTTTTGATTCATTTGGCAATATCGCGGTGGTAATTAATATGGGTGTAAAAAGGGCATTTGTAAAGTTTCCTAATACTTTTTTTACATCCAAAACTAAATATTCGGTGTTACGATACTAATTATTGCATTTCGTAATCAATATTCACTAGTTAGTGATATTTCATAATTCCATTCAGTACCTAATATTGCCAAATTAATCAAAATAGCGAAATATTTGACAGCTATTCGCGACGTTGCCCACTTTCAGAATGCACGCACTTAATTGTCTAAAATGTTTGCTTTACAATATTGTATCAATGTGTAGCCACAAAAATTAATTGTAGTTACAGTATTATAGAACACAAGCTTTTGCTAAATCTAAGGGGATATCGAAAAATATCCCAGGGGAACGAAGTACCGGGATTCTCTTATATGTTAATTCAGGGTATAAACTATCTGTCGACCAAATTTCATTCAAATCCGTTCGGCCGTTTTTGCGTAACAAACATACAAACTTTCACATTTATAATACTAAGTAGGGTAGTAAGGTAAATTGTAGACAATCAAATGAATTCATGTCGTTTTATACATCATTTGGAGGCTGACTGTACCTACATTACTACGCAGGACAGGTACACATATACACTTAATCAAGTGTCAAGTTGTACGTCATGCATGATTCATGCTAATCCTCTGTATTAACAAGTAGTTGCTCAGTTGGAGGTACATCACTATACGCTGATTGAGCGATCTATGTAATGGTGTTGTCTATATTGTAGTCTCTTAACCGTGTAAAAGACTAAATAGGATGTTAATTTTCTAGTCCGCGCGCGACTGTTAGTCACCGCAAGGGGTATGTGGGTGGTGAGACGGGGGAGGTAGACAAAGGCCAAGATAACTTGATCTACCATTTTTTTCAATGGCGTCCCATCGCTCATAGGCGGTGACTAACAGTCGCGCGTGGACTATAGTGAAAAGATAAAATTCTTTCACTCACTGACAGACTATACATAGCCTAAACCGCTGGGTTGAAAAAGCATGTTATTTTGCACAGGAGTTTCTTACATAACAAAGGTGAGCACAAAGGAAGGATTTTGAAAATTCAACCCCTAAAATGGTATAATAGGGGACGATAGTTTGTAGGGAAGTTTGTCATTTTTTCCGATTGAGAATTCCATTGGGAAACACCGCTTGTGAAACAATAAACTTTTTTGATCATTGAGATCAATAAGAATGAATGTACCCAGGATGTTGTAATATCTTGATTTAAAATAGTGTCCTTGGAATTTCTCGCCCGGTCTCTTCCATAGAGATCTACGTTTTGGAATGGGCAACTAGCTTCAATTTACTGACTAACTGACCGACTCTTTGATAATAAATTCAAAAGTGCCTGTAAATGGTTTAATTAAAATAAATGCTTTGAGTTTGAGTTTGAAGCCACGGATAGCAAATAAGTATAGATCACAGCGCAACATAAAAAATAAATAAAGGTATGGTAGTCAAGGCTAAACTTTGGTAAGTAAAAACCCCCGCTTCTCGTAGATAACGCTTTGTCGCCGTCAATCGACCTTTGATTACGGCCGGTACGATTCAACCGAAACGTTCCAACTTTCTCCAAACCGCAAATAAAGGTCACAATCCCAGTATTGTAGAATGTGTTCAAAGCGATTAATAAAAAATATATAATATGGCAGTAATTGTACCTACGACAAACTCATGTACAAGAAATACTTACTACTAAGCTAACAGAATTACAACTACATTATCTCAAAACTAACCTGGCAAGCACATTAAATCCAACGAGTCATCAGTCAAGTTATACACGGTACAGTTGGTTGGCGGGTCCGGCCTTGTCGCTGGCAACAACGTGTAGACACACGGCGACATCTGCTGCCCGGCTAAGTTAGTCGCGCGACACGATAATGTCCCGTAGTCGACATCCGACACCGGTGTGTACGTCAGCAGCGATTTGCCTTCTTTCGCTTCGACGGTAAAACGGTCCTGGGGAAAAGAGGTATTATTAGTGTTTATATTTTTAAATGGCGTTCGTCAGATATCCTATACTATTAAATGAGCAATATTTGTATTATATACAGGGTGATTGGAAGATGGGTGCAAAGCTTTAAGGTGAAGATAGTATAGACAATTTAGAACCATTTAAGCCATGGTTGTCTTAGACGAAGACTTACCAATTTTTATTTTTTTTAATAAGGTTTAAAAGACGTATTGTACAAATTTTTTATTTTTTCTGAGCTTTAAATGTTTGTAAAAAAAATGTCTAATGACACAGAAGCCTAAAACATGTTTTGCTTGATTGCTTACACATTACTTTAATTAAATAAATAAAAAATGAATTCATTTATCATTCAATTTGGCCATAATTATGCAGTTTACATTAAATTTTGAGAATTTCCGAAAAAAAACTTAAAAATTTGGTTAAAAATATTTGGTAAGACTTCGTCTAAGACAACCATGGCTTAAATGGTTCTAAATTGTCTGTAATATCTTCGCCTTAAAGCTTTGCACCCATCTTCCAATCACCCTGTATATATATTTGTAATCACGTTCTCCAAAACGGCTCTAACGATGTCGATGAAAGTTGCAATAAAGGGGTTTACGAGGGCGAAAAATCGATCTAGCTAGGTCTCATATATGGGAAAATTCGTTTTCTCCGAGCAGAGCTCGGTCGCCCAAAGTTTAGAACAAGGTGGCTACCTAGTTCAGAATAATGACATGTCAACATGGAATTAGTAAGTACCTACTATCATGGCAGCATGGAATTAGTAAGTACTACACATGAAATTAGTATGTACTATACTATTAAATGAGCATTCTCTATTTTCACCAGGCAGAGCTCAGTCGCCCAGGTACCTACTTTATTTAACATAAATTAAATTTTGTTGTGTTGTATTCAAGTTCGACAATGTCTGGTCACTTTAAAATTTAGGCGCAAACTAATCTCGGTGACAATCAATGTCAAATAATTTGTGAAAAATGTAAGAAAAATTTTGGTATTTTAGAAAGACGGAGATTAGAATGTAAGCGTTCTTAAAAATTTCATACACTTGTTTTTCCAATGCACTTTAGACATTGGCATAGTAGTCGACACCGGCTCTATTTAATAAGAATAGAATAACGGAAATTCCCTTCTGGCCTATTCGTCAAAAAAAAAAATACAGTAAATTATTTATAAATTCCGAGAATCCTATATAAACTAAAGAAGATTTTCTGAGAAAACCTTATATTTATATCATATTACTAACGTAACATTTAGAATAATTTCTCAGGAGAATTTCACGATTCCCAAACCTCAGATGCCGAGTCAAATCTTTCGCCAAAAGTTCTCTGTTTTATATCTTACTTCACACGTGTCTGGCTCCAGGAATTCGTTTGACTGAGAAACATGAATTTATAAGACAAGTGATAAAGTGAAAATATTAAAGTCTAAGAGAAAATGTTGCTACAAAAGTGAGCAGGAGTTATTTTCGTTAATAAAATACTTTTTGTTCTTTATAATGTACGTACTGGTGCTGATTCTGGGGGTCTACTCTCTTAGCACGAAATCCGTAGCTTCAGTCGAAGTTACGGGTAATTCCTGCACCGTATCACTTACGGACAAAAGATGAGTACGGGACCTGAATTAAGAATGAATGACAACACGATTTGACAGCTGTCTCTACTCCCGAAGTGTGTTTGGCGGTCCGAAAAATTGAATTTGACAATGACTGAAATTCTTTTATCCTTATCTGTCATTTTGACTTCTTTGATTATCAAAACGAAACAAAACAAATTTTAACTTATAGACGCTAACGCATAAACGAATAGCGCTATAATTTTATTAACTTGAATTCAAACCGTTTTCTTTCCAAATGTACCTTCCATTGTTTAAGAATCGAAGAATTGCGTGCATAGCGAAACTTTTTAATAGGTATTTTTTGAATCGAGCATAGAGGGACTAGAGCATAGCGGGACTAACCGGACGGAGTTAGGTTGGACCGACAAAATTTTACTAAAAATATCGCTATTCTTTTCTTACAAAAAGAACAAGAAAGAGACGACAACTACATAACGTGATACATTTCAGAGAGTTTGATTATGGTTCATTCTAAATCTACTGCCTCCCTATACTTTTGCCAACTATGTTGGGGTCGGCTTTACCTCTAACTGAATACCAGTAATTTAAATGGAGCAACAACCCAGTAACTGGGAAACGCGATACCCCTTTGGAAAGACTGGATGTCAGACTTTTGGGCTCTTGACTACTAACTAAACGAATATCATAAACAAGTTTTTTTTTTGTTAGTTAGAGGTAATCTCTGGAAGTAGATCCGACTATTTTTATTTACAAATTATTTCTCTGATAGGAACTACACAATTGCCGAGTGTCATAACAAGAAACACTACGCGAAGGAAGTCGCGGTCAGAAGCTAGTCTATATATATAAAAATGAATTGCTGTTCGTTAGTCTCGCTAAAACTCGAGAACGGCTGGACCGATTTGGATAATTTTGGTTTTGAAATATTTGTGGAAGTCCAGGATAAGTTTAAATGGTGAGAAAATATGGAAAAATTGCAAGGAAAATAATAAATCAACAATTTTATTTTCCCATACAAACTGTTCCTCTCTGTCGTTTGCATCTTAGCTAACAAAAAGTACTAGGCTTGCATGAATTCACGATAGTACCTATTTCAATAGGTACCTACCTATTGCTAGGTATAAAGGTATGTACGTAGGTAGATAGGCAGGTACTGTATGTGGGTAGGTATGTAGGTAGATAGATAGGGTAAGTAGGTAGGTAGGTAGGGTAGGTAGCTAGGTACGTCGTAGATATAAGTACTTAGTGCTACCCGTGCGAAGCCGGGCCTGGTAAAGCTAGTAAAATATATAAGTACCTACATATATTTTTACTACAGATTACCCCGCTTTACAGCCCACCAATATTAATTTCTAACGTTTACAGATAACTGGGGATCAAAGCGCTGGTACAATAGCCCTCTAGATATCCTGTCGCCTGTCACTTGACCCGTATCTCACGTCAACCACTATTCACATCCGAGCCATTCGAATTTAATTATAGAATGAAGTCCTGGACTGGTAATGGGTTTTGGACTCAAAAGTGGACGATAAACGCGTATAATGCGATAATCTAATCAGTTTAGACGTTCTTCATCATTTAAGTTGAAGGATTTTGTTCTGTATGTGATTTTTTCCTTTAAATGTTATTAACAAAAATAATCTCTTGATCATGTTGACCTTTCGTTTAAAATGATTACATTAATCATGAATCATTTCATAATCAGAATCATTTATTTGCAATAGGTATTTGTACAGTTTTGGTCTTAAAGTCAGCAATAAAGTTTCCCCATACATAGTCAATTAGTCAGACATAATTATGACATGCAATACTTCACAATTTTGTACCTATGTATCTATTACGGACCTCGCGCTCTAGACGGCCACAACTCCGGCCAGGCGTGGCCGGAGAGTGGTATTGTATGGTGGCCGGCTAGCTGGCCATTGCGTCCAAGTGCGCAATTCGTATCAGTTTCTATAGTTTACTTGCACGCATAGCATGACCACAATAGAAACGAGTTTTGTCGACGGAAGAATACACAAAATGACAGATTCTGGTTTTGTATCTGTCATTTTGTCTATTCTTCAGTCGACATGTTGGACATGCTACGCGTGCTGGTCGCGGTCGAGGTCATAGCCGTCTAGTGCACGAGATCCCTTAGGCAGTCTTAGGACACTTAAAGCATGCTTTACCACTTATTCTGGCGGGGCGATGCAACTTTCACTTAATACCAGATTTACATCTATTACGACCTGTACCTACTGCTCTGCGTATCATAACTACAATAACTACTGAATATTAACCGATAAAATCTAGTCCACACAAAGAAAATAATACGACAACAATCATAAGAAACAGCCACTCAAAATAGCACTTGAACCCATTCAGTTTTAACGTCGTCCGGTTACTCCCCTAAAGCTCTTGTGCCTCCAAATCTATGAGAACATAAATCATAGCAGAAGGGCTATCATTATCTTTTATTATAACGTATTAAATGTTTCCTACATTATGTGGTTTTGGCTGTAAATACACCATTCCATGGCCTTCCATTTGTGTCAAGAGCCAGCTATGGGATTTATGTCAGGTAGATGGGTTGTGTCATGCAACTGAGTACCAACTTGCAATGTTACGTTAGTTGAATATGAGCCATTTTGATATCATTCTGTTGGTAGAATATTATTTTGTTTTAAGAATGATTGGAAACTACGTTCTCGCTAAAACAAATAACTAAATGTTTGCTAACGTGCAACTCTTGATCAGTGACTTTTGTGGATAAATGGTTGTAATAGAAATCATTAAGGTGAGATTGAAAGACTTATGCCCGTTTTCACCGACAACTAAGTGACACTGAAATGAATCCCTAAATAAAATTGCACTGTTGGTTTTCAACTCTTAGCGCTGAGCCTAGCGTTGAAAATCCAACAGAGCACTTTTATATAGGGATTCATTTAAGGGTCATTTAGTGAAGGTGATAACGGGCATAACAATATTAAAAGACTATTTCTAGATATTTTGGGAGTAACTTTGTTCCTTGCAAGAGTCTTAGTAACTAATTTATTCATGAAGAAAAATGCCATACAACGTGGCAATGCCACCAGTCTCTTGGGTACATTACCAGTCGTCAGCAATGCGGAGGAATTTTTCGTCGCCATATTTTAGTTTGTTTATAGTTAGGTTAGGTTTAATATATTTTATTGTAATAGTTTGTTAGTTAATTTAATTTATCCAGCGTAGAAAAATGAAGTCAAAGACCACGAAGACTTAATATTGTATAGGTAGTTGATTCGTAAAAGTAAATGGAAACTTCACTATGGTTGAAACTGTCATATAAACTAATAGACATTGTCGTTTTATGAGGTGCAAGTGACATTCAACCTTAAGACGCCACTAAATGCCAGTGGCCTTGAGTGGTTAGCTTGCGTGTTCTGTTTTGAGCTCACGCAACGCGTCGTAGGTCCAGCCAGTAATAGGACTCGCCCATCAAGGAGTGCTGTTCTAAAGTAGACGCATTATAATTTATTATACATAAAACAAAAGGTATTTTAATGAAACACGTATACTAAAAGATAAATAATTAAATTATCTTTAAAATGGCGAAGGTTTCTGAAAAATATGCTTGATAATTTTTACGTGATTCACAGTTTTTTATCCGCGTTATACATAACTTTACAAATTAATTACACTATGTCATTTAAACCATAATCTTAAATATTCACCGATTAAGTTATTTAAAAAATACGTCTTACGTAATATTTAACATATATTTTTTACAAATCATTAACACTACTCGTTTAGACGTGATCTTCATTATTAAATCATTAAAAGTCGGTTATTATCGCCTTAAGTGGTACTAAAGCTGTTACGGTTTCGAGTAGGTACCTATACATAAAGAAGGATGCATTTTAATAAGTTTTACTTACAGGATCGACTTTGATGGAGCCTGCTGAATTATTGAGGGTCCACTCGAAGGTGTCTGGTGGTGGGAAGGCGTCAACTTCACACGTAACCGTCGTTGGCTCTTGTAGGGCAGCCCCTATTATCTTCGTCTCTTTTCTTTGGCATAGTGGTCTATCTGTGTGAAAGAGATTTCAATTTGTATAAAATAATCGTAATGTTAATTCGTCTTAGATCATAAGGACGGGGTTTTATTTTATTGGTCAAAGAAATGTTATAGTAAAACTCTAATGGCGGCAGACGAGTGTAACCCAACGTTACTCCAGTCGCTCAATATTAGTGTAAGCTACAACGCTCGGAGTCAAGAAGGCGGTCGTCGCGATAGTGTATGTACCTAATGCAATTTCAGAAACTCACTTTGAGTGTCAATTTTTGATTCCTAATGAGATCTTCCCACTAAAGCATGTTTTATCCATGTCTTCGCAATGTTTTCTATATGTGTAATTTCATAATATTATTTATATTTTTGTTAGCTTGTATGATGCACGTAGTATATTCCCCTATAAATAAAAATAAAGTGACATTAATCACGTCTGTGTAACCTATTTCTGGCACCCTCCCAAAAGAATGAAATCAAATTGATTCCCAGCACCACTATTCGAAAATTCTCTTGTTTATCCAAAAAAAGCAGAAAATAAACAAAAATAAAATATCATATGGTACAAAAGGTACTTCTTAAATTAAATTATTTTCCGTTTCGATAACACAGTACATTCATTTATATCATCCGTATTGACAGAGCTTTTGTTTTTCAGTACCGTTCCGGTTCAGAGCATTATTTTACTGTCTCGCAATGACACATTTAAGTGAGAATATTGCTGTTAATATTTCGACGTAAATATTCGAATTAAGTCTGTAGGGAATAATAATAAAAGTGTCTAAGAAAGAAGCTTTTAGATAACAAAAGTTAAGAAATCTAGTAAACTTTCCAACGAAAAGCCAAAGTTATTATACAAGTAAATATTAGCCATCTCCAAAAGCTGTGATGTATTATAAATTTATAATCAAAATATTAACTCATACATTTTCATGGGAAATTCTAGGATTGTGGCAATATTGCTGAACTTTGAAAGATATTCCGGAAAGTATTTTGATGTTCTACCCACAGGTTTCCATATTATTTCCTACAAAAAAATCTTTGTTTATATGTTTCACTTTTTAGTTGTGGTACCTAACCCACACAAATTCGTATACACTTGCTAGATATGCAATTAACAGTGACAGAGAGTGATTATAAAATCATCAACATAATAATACACCTACTAAATGAAAAATATATGTATTATTAAAGGCTCATACAAACCAGCGCGACGCGACGGCGCGACGCGACTCGAACAATACAATTTCTAAGAAAACTTGACGGTAGAAAAATAACCGGTGTCGCGTCGCGCTGTCGCGCCGCGCTGGTCTGCACATAGCTAAAAGCGTACTCAAAAAAAAAAACTCATCAGAACTTGGCCAAATTTTTATGAGACCATCTCAGCATAGCCTTTCAAACAAAAACTTATTATTAAAATCGGTTCGTAAATGACGGAGTTCTGAGGTAACCACCATAAAAAAAGAATACAATAGAATTGAGAACCTCCTCCTTTTATTGAAGTCGGTTAAAAACACCCAAAAACTCTAACTTTATTATTAAAAAACAAAACACGTTTTTACGACGCATTCTCCCCATACCTACCCAACACAATGACAAAACTACCTTCCAACATAACCATAACAGGTATACTTTAAACAATAGAGGATCGACTGATGTGAGCCGTAACGATAAAAGGTTTTACGTTTTCCCCAGTGAGGAACAAAAATAAAAGGAATGAAAATAAAGTAAACAAGCTACTGAAATGGCTGGAAAGAGACTTGGAATGAGCATTGCGTGCGATGGAATGACTCGCGAGAACTGAACGTAAACGTGACGGTAACGTAAACCTGATGGTAACGTAAACTTGGGTTGGGACAGTGATGATGACGTAGTAATAAACGAATGTGTAACTTTTAGAAGTTACACATTTAACCTATTTCGTAGTGTTTTTTTATGTCAACATTTAGATGTTGACATAAAAAAACACTACGAAATAGGTTTGATAGTGCGAGGAGAAGTAATGATGGCATATGTTGTAATAAGGGCAGTTTTGAATACGATGGATGACGATAAGAGAAGGCAAATTGCTCGACTCTCAGATAGAAACATGTTGATGATAAATTTTACGGAAAAAAAACTAAGAAAAATTCATCGATTTTTGTAAATATCTTTTGCATGGTTTATGAGTTGGATAACGAAAATCAATAGGACTCATTCGAAGGATGAAAGTAAACTTATAGAAGAAGATTTACATTAATCCATTCAAACTCAAAGCATTTATTTCAATTAAACTATTTACAGGCAGTTTTGAATTGTCAAGGAATCGGTCAGTCAAAAATATGAAGCTAGTTGCCCATTCCAAAGCATAGTAGGTACCTATGGAGAAGAACGGGCAAGAAACTCCACGGACACTCTTTCAAATAAAATAAATTGTTACAAAGTTGTGTGTGATGACGTGAATCGTGACGACCAACTCACACTTCCCAATTGGAAGAACTATACGCATTTTTTTATTACACTTTTTGTTATATTTATTATTTATTTATTTATCAACTCATCCTCACTATCATTACAGGATTGTCCTAATTCAATAGTGTGGCTACAATTACACTTTTATTATTTATCATATTCATAACATATTTTGTACATAGTGATTTTTGTGAACTCACCCAGAGAACAAGTAAAAAGATCTATGCTGTCTGCAACGTCATTAAGTATACGCAAGTTACGCGTTATAGGGGCTTTACTCAGTAGATTGGTCCTACTACTGGGAACCGCCAATAGACGTGGCCGTCGCCTTCGCAATACATAATTGTCGGGCACACACAGGTTTATTTCTTTTAATATACCCGGGTTTGAAGTCTTGCAACGCAATAATTTAAAAATATAGGTAGCTAACTAAGAGCTATGTCCCTCCTTGTTTCCAATTTATTGTATCCCACCATGCCTATAACAAACAAGGTTGGATACATCAATGGATAAAATGGATATACACCATATAACCTTAAATACAGAAACCTAGTAAATTTATTTTGTATACGCTCCAGCATGAGACTGTATTTAGCTTCATGCGGAGCCCATATGATTGCGTTACATTCGAGCTGACTTCTTACCAATGCATTATACAAAGAAGTTAGCGCAGCGATGCTTGTAAAACCCTCAGCTCTTCTTAGGACGAACCCTAGGCTCCTGTAGGCTTTTTTACAAACATTTACGATGTGATTACGAAATGCCAGGTCCGAGTCGAGGCGTACTCCTAAATCACGCACCGTTTCTGTTGTTATATGTATCAAGGTATATCTATCTACAAATATATTAATCTTATAATGTCAAGTCTCTAGTTTTTAAAATTTCCTTGCTAATATGAATTCCATGTATAATATTGAGAGTACAGAAAACATTTTATGTTGGAAAATTTTGACAAGGCGACGAACAAGAGTATCTATCACTCTCAACAGCTGAAGCGCGTGCAATAAATAGGCGTGTGAAAGATGATATGGCCTTGCTAGAGATGACAGCAGATAGAGTGAAACGAAAGAAGCAGAGAGCTGCGCTGACCATAAATCAATTGGGATGTGAATACTGATGTTCATTAGCAAAAGGCTGAAAAGTCTTTCTTTTCAAAAAACTTGGGCTTGTTCAGAGATAAAGATTTGTTCCTGTTGTACGAATCCATTTACAGACACAATAAATCTCACGTACACAGACTTGGAACAAGTATCTGTAGGCCATACAAATATTTGTTCCGTGTGAGTATCCGCGTCTCGTGGCGTAGGAGCCAATCACTGAGCCATTGCGCAAATAACTTCATTCGACTTTTTAAAACAAAGCCGTTTTCTTCAAAAAATAAAAAAAATAGAAAGTACCATTAGAGTTAAGGCTAACATCTTTAAACGTTATTAAAGCATAATATTCATGGTCAAATTTGAATAACGTAATTTAAAACCATTAGTAACCATACGGGAAGCACAGAATCGGTCGAAGTGGCGGTGCTTGGGGGAGGCCTATGTCCAGCAGTGGACGTCTTTTGGCAATGGAAATGATGCTTAGTAAGTCATTGCAATGTCAATTTCTTCTCATTGTTTTAAAGTATAAATTAGAATGATTGCCGTGAGTTTGATAAAATTCTCGGCAATCGTCGAACAAGTACTAATAGTTTTACGTCATTCAAATTTGATCGTGAATGCGCTGATTTATCACATATTTTGGCTAAAGGTTAGGAATAACGTTTGCACAAGTGGCAAACTACAAGTGCAATGGACGGGAAAATGACTTTTACCAAAGCACGTGCTTAATGACGTGTATAGATCTCGGCCTTAGTGTAAAAACTATAACTCCCCCAAAGTATTACACATACCATAACTGACCACTGAATAAAAATAACCGACACCAAAGAAAAAAATCCGTGAGAAATCTTCTATATTATAAATAAGCCTATTGATGTCTAAACACAAGATAATTCACCACTTCAAGATATGTACTGGTTATTTAACGCTAACCGACATTTGTGAGACTAAATTAAATCTTCTTAAAACGGAAATTAAAACCACAATGCACCACTAGGCCATTGGTTTCAAGCACCGCCGCCCACCCATTTACCCGACTGTTTTTATATCCCGGTATTCCCTAACGATGCTGTAATAAAATAAACTTAACCTACTTTCTTGAACGGCCCACGTAGACCAATATTTACAGTATAAAGAAAAGAAAGAAAGAAAATACGTTTATTTGCGGTAAACATGACGCAAAGAAAGAACACAAACACAAAAAGAACAAGTTGGGGGAAAATATGCGTCACATTCACGCAAACGGCCATCGCTTAGCATAATGCTGAGACCCTATGCGAGACAGAGCCCCAGCGCTGATTTTCAGCGACGCCAACGTTGACGTGATGACGTCGATCGGTGCAGCATACAATGAGATACAAATAAGAAATCAAAAATAAAATAAATATACAATACTTAATTATAAATGTTTAAATAATTATAATATTTAAAATGGCAACATTCCATTCAGTTGACAACGACTCACGCACTTTCTTGTGCGTGCAGCTGTCAGAAAACTAATTGTTTGACGTTTAAAATTACTATGGTACTTGGCTAGACTCATCTAAAGCTACTTGGGAAGAGATTATACTGAACAATCTAATATAAGAGGATAGTTGGAAATAGAATGTTGGGAAACTATCTTTGGAACGTTTATACGGGACTGTGTGTTTAACCTTCGTTTGGAGGTCAACGAACAAGACTAACCTAATAAATAATTCCTTTGAGGAGACTAGAGGCTGATACAAAAAAATCTCTGCTTTTTTTTTGTTCTAGAATCTTCCTATCCTAGAATAAGTTCTTGAATACTGCTTGGCATACCTTTACTTTAAAAAACGACGATTTAGAAAATAGTCTTTCTAAAAGTAAGCATTTGTTACAGTCGACAACTTAGATAAAAAAACGTTTTTACAAAAGAAAAAACAAACGACTGCCAAAAATAAACGAAAAATAACTTTAATTTCGGAAATCGTCGTCGTTTTTTGCTACTGACTTCCGAAATTAAAGTTATTTTTCACTTTGTAGTGTTTTTCTGGAAGTCGGTTGTTTTTTTTTTTGTAAAAAGTTTTTATATTTTTCTTTTTAGTTGTGGTACCTACACCACAAAAAATCTATACCACTACCTGTTATGTAAATAACAGTGATAGGAAGTTATCATCATATCATCCAAATATACTACTAAGTGGGAAAAATACGTATTATTGAAGCTTACTCAAAAATTATGCAAGCAAAGTTAGTAAAATTTACAAGGGACCAACTTGAGAGCACACCCTTTCATACAAAAAAGAATTTTCAAAATCGGTCCACAGTTGACAGAGAAATCGGTGGACATAAATTGAAAAAAAATACATACGCTACGAACATAGAACCTCCTCCTTTTTGGAAGTCAGTTAAAAACTAAAGTAAGCACTTACAGTATTGTAATTTATTTATCTTCAAAAGTCAAACAAAACAATTTATTTCTGTCTCTCTCAAAATATAAACACATTACTCCAAAAACCGACTTATCTAACTAATTATACAGGCAGTTTATACTAGATTTACTTACAAACAACTTGCATATGCAAATGTGGCGACTTGCCGTCCCCCTCGACGTTTGAAGCGGTGCACGTATAGTGGCCGGCCTGCAGTCTGGACACGTTTCGTAGAGCTAGGTTGGTGTTTCCCGTCACTATAACCCCGTTCGCGGGATTGTGTTGCAGTAGGACACCCTGTGGATACATTATTTGGTTTTTATTTTGGAAGGTAATTGTTCGTTAACAACATTTTCGTAGTAAAGAGAGTTGGTCGATATTGGCCACCAGTTGGAAGAAATGCTTGAGGAAAATTGAAAATATAACGTGACAATGTGAAATGTACATTAAAAGGAGAATAGGAAATACTTGTCGAGCTAGAAGACAACATAATTTTTAAATTATTTTTGATAACTTGTTAGTATATGCAGGTATACTTTTGAGAGGGACACCATCATGGAAATAATAATAATATCTATATATATAAAAATGAATCCCTATTTCCCTTGGTCACATCATAGCTTGCGAACGGCTGCACCAAATTGGATAATTCTTTTTTTGTTGTGTTCGTTATTCACATGACTAGGTTATGCCGGAGTAGGTTTGGCCGGAGCGGGCAGCCAGTTTCTAAATAAAATACACATCAACTAGTGGTAAAAGACAACATGTTCCCAATTCCTATTCTCCTGTTTCTAATTAATATATTCTCATTTTACCTCTAAAACAAAACACATCAAGAGCCATATGACCTTGTCTGTCATATGTATGTGTAAGGTGTCCATTCAAATTTCCTTTTATAAAATGTTAGCGCTGAACACCAACAAAATGCACAACCAATGCCTGAGGTTTATAGGTGATGCTACACGAGATTTCCAATCAGTATAAAACCTGGATATTACGAAAATACGATACACGTTTTTTGCCATCGTTTCAGGGTTCAATGCTTTATTTCTGTCCCGTAAATTGATAGTAGTCATCAAATAAATTCACTTTGGAATATTTGGAGGCGGAAAATGCGACAGTAGAGTGACTTCCTGTTACAATGAATACCTGAATTAATTGAAAAATTATTGGAACAATGGTTGATGTTGATTAAATAGAGGGTTTGTACGATTAATAATTATGCCAGTATAATTGCAATTAATTGACAATTACGATGAAAATAATTAGACAATACATTTTAAACGATATATTCTATCATATTAATTTAATGTAAATATAATTAACAATGAACCATCATGTTTCTATTTCATTTTAAGGATATTATTTTTACAAAATAGGTAACAAAATTAAAGCTTTTTCAGGTAGGTAATAAAATCCATGACAAGTAATGTTTTGCGTTTGATGAAATCCTAACTAATACCTATTATAAATAAAAAAGTGAGTTTGTTTATTTGTTACGCTTTCACGCTAAAATGGCTGAACAGATTTGAATGAAATTTGGCACATAGGTAGACCATGACCTTGGTTAGAACATAGAGTACATTTATCCCGATATTCTTACGGGTGCGGGTGAAACCGCGGGGCGCAGCTAGAAAAATAATATTACTCTATTTTGTTAATGCTCTACGTCACCTTAATTACTTATTTCCTGCCTTCAGTATCGCAATTGCATCGTTATTCTAGAGATAGCTTGAAAAGTCTCATGTATCTGTAACCTTCAAATCGAAGTAATGTTATTCTTTGAAAATATTCTCCCTAAAGCAATCATAAAATCGGAAGAACAAGCTGAAGTGACAGCGCAAACTGCGTTTTGTCGCTACGTCTAGTCGCAGAGCTGTCCTTTATATCTGCGACTAGTCGTTCCAACACGTTGTGTAGGAAGTGATAATTTTGTTTGAGTATTCGACCCGCTTCGACGTCCGGTTTGAAAACAAACACACGTGCGCCTTCCTCAGCGCTCCCTCGGCGCTAAATTAACGGATCATGCTCGAAATACAATACTGTGCTCTAGAAGTAAAATAGCTGACATGGCTCAAAAGCTTGCTCAACTTAAATTCGACTGGGCAGGACATGTCTGCCGCGTGCCAAAGTGTGGCCACAAATAGCACGGAACTGGTGCCCTGAGACGGTAAGACGGGATCACGGCAGATCATTTAGGAGATGGCGGGACGAACTGGATAAGTTACGTCTAAACTGGAAGAAGGACGCGTGAGCTCGCAAAAATGGAAGGAGTGAATCTATGAGGGGGAAAGCGCAGGCAAGAAAAAAAAGAAGCCCGATAGTATATTTGTAATATTAATGAGCGTCAAGGCAGCCCGCGAAATTCAAATTTTCTTACGTTTTTTGCAATTTGCAGGTCAGTATCATGTTCTATGTTGATCTAAATATGATTCGCGTCCGTATCAAATGTTTAATTATAGAATTATAATCATAAAAATTATCAATACAACTCTCTAAGTTCATGTAATCCCATTGAATGACTATTTCATGAAATCATGACATTTGACAATTATGCTAAATTATGGAGTGGTATTGCTGATTGTAATGATTATAATAATGTAAAGCCACCTTTTTTACGGTCGCGAATCATATTTTAATCAACATACAACCTGACACTGACCTGCAAAATGGAAAAAACTCAAGAAAATTTGAATCTCGTGGGCTACCTTAGCGCATCCCCCTTAAGACATTTGGTTATGTAATTTTATTTAAAACTAGATTATTTTTTGTACAACTTCTTTAAGCATATGGAGTTTACCGCTATGTGATTGTTGCACTGTTGAATATACATTTTTGCATGTTACTCATTAGCATTAATCCAGTGTAAACAATTTTTGGTGAACCAATAAAAATGAAATAAAGGCTATTATTCGAATCCGTTTTCTATGCAGACCACAAAACGTCAACCTATATGATTTCTATTCACAAAACATTCTGACATGTCGAGTTTACACACCGAAGTCCCTAAATAAACAAGTGATTTGATTACCTTTATCGATTCGACCAAATGTAATGCTGATAACGCCGCCATCGTTAAGCATGTCAGTCTGGTAAAATGACATTATCATGATATTAATCCTGGTTGCTATGCGGGGTGTAAATTGATACGATTTGTACACGTATTCACATATTGTGGTAACCTTTTTTGATGATTGTTCAATTAAATGTTAGCTGTATTTTTTATTTAAGAGGGGAAATACACGGAGATTTTTACGGGTTTATTTATAAACGTTGCTTAAAGTTAAGTGACGTTCAAACGTCAAAAATGTATAGGTAAACACTCGCTAATCATTACTTAACTTTAAGAGCGTTTATCCTAAAAGTTGGGAACGTCGCAAATAGCTGTAAAAAATTTACCTGTTTTGATTAATTTGGCAATATTACTATATGGAAATACGAAATGTGGCTAACTAGCGAACTAGAATATTAATAATTAATTGCAATTACATATAACATTGAATTAGATGTTGTACCCGTTATGGGTGTAAAAAAGGCATTTGGAAAGTTTCCAAATACTTTTTTTACATCTTAAACTAAATATTCGGTGTTATGATGCCAAATTAATCAAAACAGCGAAATATTTGACATCTTTTTGCGACGTTGCCTATTTTTCGAATAAATGCTCTTAAGCAACGTTTATAAATAAACCACTAAATGATCGAATTTTTTTAGAAAGTTCTGACAGAATTTATGCGACAAGTTAGGCTGTGCGCAGACCTAGTCAAGACTGTTGTTTTTTTTTTTTAATTGCCTTCCATTTTAATATGACGCAACCATTTGACCATGTTCTGTATTTAAGTATTTAAATTTAATATGAATTGTATATATTGTAGAACGTAAATTTAATGTCCTTTTACATCGACATTATTCAAATATGTCATTCCTAACATAACATTATCATTTAGTGGGTCAAGTGAATTCTCTTCAGAAATTAGTGGACAGAATATTTCATTACCGTTTCACCGAAACATCCATTCAAAATTATATTATGCTTCAAATGGTATACTTTGGGTGAATACTGTATGTTCTAAACATAAACATAAACACTGGAAATGCTAGCTCTATTTCATGTGTACATTATATGCACCTGTCCCACCGTCGACGAGGATGTCACTCACGACTACTCACGATAATACGTTTTTTTGCTCAAGAAACGAACAAAATATTATAGGTCCCGTGCAAATTAAGTAAAAAAAATACATACAGGGTGGCATGATATCGACGCGAAAACTGATACCATGGATTCAGGCCTGATTTAAAAAAATAACCGATGAGAAATTTCGACGCAGGGGGTTTCAGAATCGTGTACTGAATCCATGGTTTCAGTACCACCCTGTATACTAGATGAACTCTGACCGTCCACACCGCCGGCAGCAAGTACTCATTTGTCGCAGCGACACGAGTTATCAAAGAGAGTACTGGCTCAGCGACGCTCGCTGGGTGAGCAGAACATTCGCTGAGAGACTCACGCTTGATACATACGCATTCCAGCGAGTAATCGCCCGTTGTAGTCGCGCACTTGCTGCTCGTCAACTCGTTTTAAGTTAATAGCTCTGATCGCTTCTCGTTGATCGCTGGCAGTAGAACAGGTAAGGGAAAAAAGAGTTGGCGTGCAACAAGCAGTGAGTGTGCGATAGCGACGAGTGACTACAACTTTTGTACGTGACTTGAGCGAGAAAATCGTTGATAGCTAGTTGGCGTCGGCGGGCGGTGGGACAGGGGCCTTAGGTATATCAGTTGGCAAAGTCCGCTCCGTCCAATTGTGTCATGCGCTGGTCACGAGGGACTCGCGTGGGATCGGAAGTCTTATTACCTAGCAACGATTGCGATCAAAATAGATTTCGTTTCAACCAACCTTTGAGTTTTGCAGACACAGTTTTTTTACTTCGTCTCTCGTGAAATAGGGAAAGTTTACAACATTAAAATAACTACAGGGAATTCCATTGTTTCACAACTTGTCCGTTCCGCTCAACTGTCTATTTGCCTTTAGAAATCGATAACAATAAAAAGTCCATTGTGTCTTGTTAGTGACAATTAAACTCATATTCAAATCACAACTTACATTCTTTGACTACCTCGTTAGTCTATAATAAGATTATTTGTCACAGAAACACGTGCATAAAAAAAAAAGATTATAAACTCGAGTAAAAAATAAGAAATGAAACAGAATAGATTTAAATACAATAACAAGCACAAAACAGAAATAGTCGGCAGCTGCTGGCACGTCATGACTGTGACAAGAATGCTTCCAATCAGCATGATGCTGTGCTATGGAGACCCACAGCACAGCGCTGATTTTCAGTGGTCACCCGAAAGAGACGTACGGAGACCAAGTCAGGTTTAATGAATTTTCAATAAATATACAACAAAACAAATAGAACATATAAATAATTATCCATATATAGAATAAGTATGAATTTTCTATACTATTAAATAAGCATTCTTTATGTGAGACCAAGTCAGGTTTAATGAATTTTACATAAATATACAATAAAACAAAGTGCTACTGCTGAGCATGAGGTCCCGGGTTCGATTCCCGGGTTGGGCAATGTGTTGAGTTTTCTATCTGGAATTTTTCAGTAGCAGCCCGGAGTCTGGATTTGTGCCTTATTGATGGCAATAGGCTCGGCCCCTATTACATCGGACTTAACAACATAAAGAAATGCGGGTGTACTGTAGGTACATCTCTGCCCAATTCTTTGGGGAAATACAGGCGTAATGTTATGTCATTAATTTCCCTGACTTTACATAGGACTTCGTCGGTGCGCAACTTATTAGTTTATTACAGAACACAACTAGATGGCGCTGACAATGCGACATTTAATGAAACTGCGTATTCTATAATTCCCAGTGTGGTTTCCTGGATGCGTGACGTGTTATTTTTTTATTAAGTATTAATAAATATACAATTATTCCCGTTACACTGCAGCTTTCATTGGTAAATTGATTAGGAATCCTAAAAGAACCTATTTCAACACGAGTTTTAATTTGTGCACAGGTCAGGCTATATCCAGTTTTCATGCAAGAAATTCTTGAAAAGGCAAATTCCAGAATCAATAAAAAACACAATTTCAACAACGTATTTGCACATAAAATTGAAAACGAAAATAAATATCAAAGACTTATTAGGTACTCACATTATGTTCCCAAACAACTTTGTAGGCAGGCGGATTGGCATCAACTTTACAGCCGAAGTACACGTCATCACCCTCTTCAATGTCATTCGGGTTCATCTTAGCCCCAAGGTGGATTGTTGCTTCTGGCATGTCTGTTTACAAACATACAAATTACAACCTTCTTCCAACAAAATCAAGTTTCAATTTCGTACAAACGTCTCTCAATCATAAATGCTTTGATGAACGAAACAAAAGTAAACATGGAATAAAGTTGCGGAAATGGCCACGAAATTGCGGTTCAACTGTTACAACGGATAAAGTCTTGTTCGTTTTGTATTGGTTGTTTAATAACTTAATACTGTTGTAATCTTGGCTTTTCGGGGGATATTCATCGTTAAAAAGGTATTAAGTAAGTTCTTTGTATACTCATTAAGATGAAGGCATAATGAGAATATGTAAATGTAATTTTCTATCTATGTACAGGATTCTTCGAATCTCGAGAGCTTTAACTAAGATACAACATGATTGTAATCAACGTTAGCATTTTCTTTGAAAATTATAAAAACATTTTCCTTGAGACACACAGTTAAAACGATTATCGAAAATACAGAATGAGATGTAACTTATCATATCAAAGTACGAGTACCTGGGCGACGAAGCTCTGCTCGGGTGAAAATAGAGAACACAAATTTTCCCAGATATGAGACCTAGCTGAATCGATTTTTTCATCCGTAAACTCCTTCATAGCAACTTTCATTGAAATCGTTAGAGCGGTTTTCGAGAATGTGATTACAAATACATATATATATATATATATATATATGTAAAGATTATCACTACACTAGTGTCGTTCCTTTTCTTTATGGATTAATTATCTACAGATCTCTAATAGATGTCAGTGTCCTGTCAGTGACACCGACTGTCAGTATTGAGGTAAATTTTAATAAGTTGAAAGTTAGGTTATGTGTAATTTTAGAACAACGTCAAACAATAAACTACTAAACACGAAAAACTAAACTAGAAGTAAGGCTTTAATATTTTTTTGTTATTTCAGGTAAGTTACTCTGTTTAGAATGTATAAATTGTGTTAAAACTTTGTAATTAATTGGGTTCTGATTAAAAGTAATTTGTTATTTCAGAAAACGCAATTTCGTCTTTATTTCACGAAAGCATATTTTTATTATATATATTGAAATATTGCTGATTTAATAGTAGTTATAGAATGTATGCGTGGACTTGCTGAAAACTGAGGTGCAGACGACCCGCGTTCGAACTTGATGTGTCAACCGTAATAAATCATTGTCACGAAAAGAGCCGTATCGCTCACGACCCGCATTTAGTGTGCCACAGTCTTTAGTGTAAATTCCACTAACTTTTACACTTGCTCCGTCAAAATATCAAATTGGAAACAAAGCCCGAGGGGTAGAATAATTTTAAGTAGGTATTTCTAAGGGCTGAGTAACATTTTACTTCAAAATACTGTAGAAATACTAGTTGTTAATTTACATCGCTTAATTGGCAATGGAGCTTGTTACAGGGATAGTAATTAAATTATTGTAAAATTAATGGACGAAATTGTAATATTTCGTTTGAAAATGATAACAAAAAAAATATTCATTTCAAAAATACGACTGTTTTCATTAGTTCAGATAGTTAATAAAGCAATTTAGGTATACTGAATTTTTATATTTTCATTAGTAAGAGCAACGACGCGATATATATACTACTAAATCGATTTAGGTATTGCATCTTCTACTATATTTTTAGTCAGGTGATGTTTGGTGTCTATAAAGTATTTTTAATCATAAAATGTTGCCAAAAAAGAGTAAAGTATCAAAGTATAGAGAATAGTCGATAAGCGTGATCACTGTCTGTCATTTCAGACATACAATCATAATCATAATCATTTATTTGTCAGAATATGGTCTTAAGATTAATCAATGGTTAAAAATTCTTAATACATTATTATGGTCTTTTGCGTGCGAAGTTATTTGATAATCTCCTACACAAATAATAATAATAAAAAGGTCTTTAGTACCTACGAGACGCCAGTCCTTTGCCTAAATAAAATTGAAACAGCAAAGTATTTTATTTTAGACTTCAAGACTTCATGAATAAAGTTCATATTTTCTTCAACTGTATTCTGTACATTATAATTATTATTATAGTTTTATGACTGTTAGCTTTTAAATTATATAAATATTATATATATAAATAAAATCCATGATTGAGTCTAAATCTTTTAATTCATGTAATTTCAAATGTCAGGTAGTGTATTTAAATTAAGCATTTAGTTAAATTATTTTACTAACTACGTAGGTGGGTATTATAATATGAATAGTAAGAAAAATGAAACTTTCCTTTGTTGCCAAGCTTTAGATATTTAAATTAAACTTCTCAATTTTCTGCAATTAAAAAACACAAACTTTAAAAAACATAGCCACATTCTGTGTTATTATATTTTTAAATTGCACCACAAAAGCGCTACAAATAACAGTAACTACACATACATTTTAATTTGCAATGTAAAAACTACGAACAGCTGATCGTAAAAGGTTATACGATGAAAAACATCGACGACCAACCTGCACGCCATGTAGGTACGCAAATTGCCATTGAGCAAAATTTTCACTTTAGTTCAGCTGGAAACGTTAGGGGTGGGTACACATTTGGTACGGATCGGTATAGTCAATTCGGCAGTATTTGTTGAACAAAAATCCCGATCCGAAGCAACCAATTACAAATAATATTTTTGCAAATTAAGTTAATGTTTGATTTTATTGTATTCATGTCATTTTAATCTTTTATAATTGCATAAATTGTTTATTTTTATGTATTTGTCATAATTAAATAATTATGTATTCAGAGCATGTGTAGGTAGGTATACTCGGTAGCTGTGGTTGCCTGTAATTAAGTGTGCATTACAGGATAATGTACACTATAAGTTTTAAAATTATATAAGATAATTGTCATGTTTCTCTCGTCGGTAATCCATAAAAATAAATAAATACACTTATTCGGTTTTCATTCAGCTCATGACGATCAGCAAACCGTTCGGCCTTTGTATGTACCCTAGCTGAATCATGTCCGGGTCGGCTCGGCACAATTCGAGCTAAGCGACTTTTTCCTGATCTATATGATCGGGAAAAAGCCGCTAGGGTCGAATTGTCTACATAATATTATTATAACCAATTTTGCCACCCGGCTGTGCCGAATCATGCCGACCCGTAAAAGTGTGTAACACCCCTTACTACGCGGTAAAGTAATAAAAATACGTTAATGTATTAAATGAGCTGATGATAGCCACAAACCAGCGAAGAGTGGAGGGAAATGGAAAAAGATCGTAAAACCAGTAACTCGCCGTACCTTACCAAGGATCGTGCGCTTACTAATGAGAACACAAACAGTTATTTTAACGATAGCACTTAGAACGGCCATGTTTCTATATAAAACGAGTCGTTTAGATTACTGGCAGTAGACGGTTGGTAAAGAAAATGAAACTTAGCTAGGATCTACTACTTATTTTATACAATTTTTTGTTGAAGTACCTACATAACGCTTAAGGATTGATTAATCGGGCATGCAGAGATAATTGCATACTGGTGTTTAGCTGCATCTTCTTATCGTGGTTGTTAGACTGGAAACTGACCCTAAGACAGTTGGCACAGGCTAGGCAGATGACAATTGGTCTCCAATTGGATTGACAATTGGAGGTTGCCTGGAAGAGATCGCGGAAAGCGATAAGGTCGCCCATTGTATATTTTGTAGTGCATAATTATAATTTTTTTGTTATGTATTTTTGTGGTGTACAATAAAGTATATATATAATATAATTGGGTAATCTAATTACAAGGCAAGACGTGAGTTTATGTACGTATGTGTTATTACAATGCCTAATCAAGTACCTAGGTTTTTTTGGGTTCCATACCCGAAGGGTGCCAAACGGACCCTATTACTTGGCCTTCGCTCCGTCTGTCTGTCAGCGGGCTGTATCTCATGAACCGTAATGTATAGATAGACAGTTACAATTTTCACTGATTCTGTATTTCTATTGCGGCTGTAACAAAAAGTAATTTAAGTTAATAATTAAAGGGGGTCCTCATGCAGGAAACATTTTTTTCGGCGATTATTGCATGATCTTAATATGGTACGGAACCCTTTTTGTTCGAGTCCAACTCAAACTTCACCGGTTTTTTTTAAACATATCAGAACGGAGCTTGGTTCAGCCAATTACAGCCAATCCACTGACTAAGCGGGGTGGTAATGTTTAATGACCAACGACCTTTTACTAAATGTTGAGTGACTTTTACAACGTTAAGCAGTAAATTATAATAAAATACAATTAACTTGATAAATTGTGTTGAATAAGTAAACTGACGTCATATTGAGTACGTCCCTTATCGTAACGAGATGCAGCTGAATATCAGTATTTTACGTGGAGCGACTGCCTATCTGACCTCCACAACCCAGTAACTGGATAATACGATAACCCTTGGTAAGACTGGTTATCAGACTTTCGGGCTTCTGACGACTCTTAACGACTGTCATAGATCGACGAATCACAGCCGGGGTTTAACGTGCTTTCCGAGGCACGGAGGAGTCTCGGTATGTAAAGATGGTCACCCATCCACGGACCAACCCCAGCTAGCGTAGCTTAACCTGATCGATCGACCCATGCGGCTGTTATTACTTAGCCACGAGCTCCTCGAAATCTCCCTACTTAATCAAACAAATATTAAGTTTATTTTGTTCATTGACAGACACGTTAGACAGACGCACAGCCTAAACCGCTGGGTCTAAATGCATAACATTTGTACAAGTGTGCCATAGATAACGAAAATGAGCACTAAGAAATGACGGATGAGTACGGAATTTTGTCATTTTTGCCGATCGGAAAACCCATCGGGCACCCGGCTTGATTTTACCAAAATGTGATTTTCATTGTAAACGATACAGTCAAAATAATCCTTAAGGTGCTCCCTCACCGGGAACATTTGCCTGTAATGTAACGTTACACATTCGATTTTGAGCATTACGTTACAATACTGCCTCCCTGACTGACGAGCGTTCGTCTGTAATGCAACATTTCAGATTAAATATTACAGACATTGCGCACTGTAATGCTCGGTCCCCCTCCCTCACTGTTATAATGCTCGAATTGTATCATTACAGGTTGCGCACTGTAACGCTCGGTCCTCCTCCCTCACTGATGTAATGCTCGAATTGTATCATTACAGGTTGCGCACTGTGATACTCGGTTCTCCTTCCTCACTGATGTAATTCAAATTTTTTCAAATTCAAATAATTTATTTCAGACATGCGTCCATAGTGTTAGTATACAAGATAACTTAAAGACTAAGTGTTAGTAATAATAAAAATTAATTAAAAAATGCTTGAATTGTATCATTACAGGTTGCACACTGTAATGCTCGGTTTTCCTCCCCACTAATGTAATGCTCAACTCTGAACGTTACATTACAGGCGAATGCTCCCGCTGAGGGAGCACCTTTAGGATATAAATCGCATTTTCGTTAAAATGTCGCTTACGTTATGTCAGCGGCGGCGGTAAGGGCTCGATATAATACCTTAGACGGTACATTTACAGTTAAAGACCAAACATGAATATTTTTTTTCGTATGACTCAACAGCAGACATGGAACAGTGACTCAAGTTCCTAGTAATCTTGAAGTTATCGCCCGATAAGCCACCCATTAATTGCCAGCCGGCGATTACAATAAAAGCTATGGCAATTATAGTTATGGCTTTGCATGACATATTATGCAAAATACCACTAATTTAAGTGGTTTTGTGTCGAGAGTGTCTCGCAAAATGGCCGGTCTTTTCGAGGGAATATTGAGGCTTAATTTTTATGTACATACACATACACACATACCGTTGTCCGTGGCTTGACATTAACCAATGAACAACATTGTCAAACTTTTATTGGTTGAATACTGTTGAATATGGTGTTTATTCTGCACAAACCAAACGCACTTTACAATAAAAAAACAAAACAACTACCTGGCCTTTGGCTACTTTTGTATGTGTATTTTATATCATTTTTTTTAAATGTGCTTTTTTGTTTGTGCAGATTTTTTTTTTCTTTCTTTCTTTCTTTTTATACATAAACTCACGGCTTCTTCCCATGGGGCTGGCAGAAACTACAAAACGCCACCTACTACGATCCGTACATACACCTTTTGCTTCGTTTGGTTACATGTGGTACATGTGGTAATCTGGTCTGGTCTGATGGTTTTCACGTACAGTCAGCCATATGAAGATGTATATATCGAAAACAATTCATTTGATTGTCTACAATTTGTGTTCTATATTATCCATGTGTTGGCACAATTATGTAGGTACCAAATGTTTAAAGCTTCGTTCAGACCAGCGCGACGCGACAGCGCGACGCGACACCGGTTATTGTTATACCGTCAAGTTTTCTTAGTAAGAGTATTGTTCGTGTCGCGGCGCGGCGTCGCGTCGCGCTGGGCTGTACGAGCTTTTATTTGTTTTGAGGTTTATTTTGTTAAGTAATATGTTTGCGACTATGGTATAATTTTTAGGTATTTCTTTTCCTGATAACTCAGATAGTACAGATGGGTGGGTCACTCTACAAAATGATTGAAATAAAAAGCGACTCTTGCTACGACACAATAAAGTGCAATTCAGGTCGCACAGCGCTAATTACCTAAAGTTATATTCACCTAGAAGCTTCTGACTACGTTACGCTACCTGAATTGGCCCGACAAGACGAGCCCGTTGCGTACTTGTAGCTTTATACCTAAAATGTGGAGTGCGCCTTCTGTACTATTCTAAGCTAACAAATCTACTATGAGCTGATTTCTGAAAGCCTAATCATAGCCAAAGGCCGAGATGTATAAACGATACTTAGCACGTACCTTCTGTGGCTGCAAGTTAGAGATGGGAATATGTCTATATTCCCGTCTCTAACTTGCACTTCCAGTATGACAGTTGTGCGACAGTGGCAGAAATAACGCTAAGCTAAACTGCGTGCCAAGTAAAGTTTATAAATTTCGGCCTAAGACTTAATAAATCTGTTAAATTCAATCAAGTAATTTGAAATAAGTTTTCTGAAAACGATTTCTGAAAACGTATTCAGTACCTAATCGTTGTAATAATATTTTATTCCACTTAACTTTTACAGTTACTAAGGTCATAAAAGTCTGAATGTACGTAAAGATTTAGTTTTGTATTCTAAAATAACTTTAATAGACTAAAGGCCCGTGCAGACTAGCGCCACGCGACTCAAACAATACGATTTCTAAGAAAACTTCACGGTATAACAATAACCGGTGTCGCGCCGCGCTGTCGCGTCGCGCTAGTCTGCACAAAGCTTAATATCCTACTTAATTTAATAAACGCGAAAGTTTGTGAGGATAGATAATATGGATGTTTGTTACTCTTTCACGCAAAAATTATTGAGCGGATTTGGATGAAATTTGGCCCAGATAGTTTACCTGGATTAACATAAGGGATAGTTTTTATCACGGCAGTACGTTCCCGTGTGATAATTTCCGACATCCACGTGGGCGAAACCGCAGGCGAAAGCTAGTATATTATTAATGCGAAAGTGAGTTTGTTTGTTACGCTCTCACGCTAAAATGGCTTAACGGATTTGGATGTAATTTAGTACATGAATATACCAGAACCTGGGTTAGGCCATAGGATATTTTTATCCCAATATTCCCACGGGATCAAGACTTATGCGGTTGAAACCGCAGAGCACAGCCAGTCGTAAATAAAGTATTTATTTCGTCTTTTTTTAACAATTGTTTGCGTAACTTTAATTGAAATTAAACAAACCGATAGGCAGTTTAATGTTTTTATATCCATTCTGCAATGCAGCTGTTTATAGCAAACAAGTCAGTGCTTCGTTGAAAAACAAAACTTTGTTTGGATTAAATATTGATTTAGCTGGGTTTTTATTAAATCACTGTTCTGTTTATTATGTAGTTGTTTCAAGTTGCGACATTTGTTCATGCAATAAAATGTATAGCACATCTGTAAATTCGAACGTCTTTTCAATATTTCATCATTCTCCTGCCCGTATCTCAATTTATTTGTAGTCGGCGAAACATATAAAAATAATAAAAAAAAAAAAATATCCAAATAATAATACACACAGACACAGTTCAAAGGAGAGTGGCAGAAATACAATGAGCATAATAATATAGCTTTGAGCACAAAAGATTCAAGTCTACAAGAAATAGTCTATGTATACAAAAATAATATGAACCCTGTCTCTTAAACTAGGAGGCCTGTATCTTAAGAGACAGTGATCGGCTAAAATTTATATTTAATAAAACTGAGCTTTACAACATGTCTTTGTCTCCCATTCTTCTCTATTAGTCATCATCTCGGTAGTCCCCCCTTTCTTCATCACCATTCACACAGTCCATACATCATTTATTTGGTCTTCCCCTACACTTATAGCCATCGACATTCATACTTAAAACTATCCTCACGACATTTGCCCCATTCCTCCGCATCACATGACCCATACCATGACCACCGATGTCCAGTTTTTATACCTACTTTTTAAACGATAAATTATGTATTTCTGTAAGTCGATTTGTATAAACACTTTTACACGTCAATCACATTTTAAAAACTAGATGAGGTAGTAGAGTGGGGAGTCGTGGGGGAGTAGTCCTATACGATTACTCTGAGAAGGGCTGAAACTAACTCAGAGGTCACAGTCTCTTTTAAAGTTCAGACATAGTTTTGATAAGATCATGTGAGGACCATGTAAATTAGTGTCTGAAATTGTCTTTTGAGGAAAGAATCACACAGATTTCAGTGGATCTCTCCAGTCAAAAACCATTTTAACTTTAAGACTTTCTTAGAAGATTTCCGTCGTCATAATACACCATCTGACAGGAACAGACTATTTTAATTTAATGGTGACTTATTAAAGTAGGAACCTTATGTATATTCCACCGTTTTTAACAAATAAAAAAAACAATATGTACAAACCGATACAAAATTTATCCATAATCCGCAACTTCATCACTGTATATTTTTTGTTATTAAATATAAAACAGCAATAATAATAATTATAATTTAATAAGGGCTGATTTTTTCAACGCCAGACATATATAAACTTTATACAGTTTTTCCATAAAAAAAACTGCCAGACGCTTAATTTTATTTCAATGATAAGAAATATCTGATGTTGGAGAAATAAGCCATAAATAAGGCAATGTTAACACATTGCGGGACACTAAACGCCCCCAGAGGTAATAACAACTCATTTCATTCATTTTCAAATCAAACGATGAATAAAAAAATTCAAAAAAACTGGCCAAGTGCGTGTCAGACCACGCACAATGCAGGATTCCGTAGTTGGGATGAATTTATCCTAAGAACAAACTTAACATTGTAGTTGAAAAACATTTTCTCCCATACGGAATGTATGGGAGATCATGTTTATCAAACTGCAAATTTAAGTTGGTCGGTTATTACTCGTTAACCTGTAAAGCCTACTTAGCTGTGATAGTTTTCCTTTTAATTTCGTTTTATATACTACTGCTGTAAATTTTTTCACAAATCCAAATACAACCATTTAGCTGACAGGGGGGCGGGACACTTGACTCTAACAAAAATTTGCGCTTTAAAGCTTAATATTTCGCAAACGGATCCCTGAATTGGAAAATTATTTGAACACACCCGCCATATTTTTAAACGACCTTTCCAACGATACCCCACACCATGGGATAGACGAGAAAAACAAACCACCCACCCACTTTACATGTAGAAGAGGTACTCTAAAAAAAAAAAAAAACTTGATTTTATTTTATCCCTTTCTCGGCGTGATTAATATGTATACCCATGCCAAATTACAGCTTTCTAGTATTAAGCTTTGTGCAGACCAGCGCGACTTGTCGCGCGACGCGACACCGGTTATTGTTATACCGTCAAGTTTTCTTAGAAATTGTATTGTTCGAGTCGCGTCGCGGCGTCGCGTCGCGTTGGTCTGCACGAAGCTTTAACCGTATCTGAGCTAAACCGCGGACAGACAGACGGACATGGCGAAACTATAAGGGTTCTTTGTTTACTACGGAACCCTAAAAACAATTCTTATAAAAAAGAAACGTAATCCAAAACAGAAAAGAACACGAAACATCTAAAGCATCTCATAACGAAACGAACAAAATTCTCGTATTCAAAAACCGTATAATAGGAACATGAAAATAAACTTATATACTCACAATACACGTTCAGCGGTAGTTTGCTTTCAATGCTAGAATGGTTGAAGTTTGGATGTTCGGCTCTGCACGTAAGTATTTGACCGTTATGATCTTTTGATGGCATCCATTGGAGCAACGATTCCGTCTCGTTCGCGTCTTCTATACCCTGTGGTAATGGATTTTTGTTAGTTTTAGAGAACCTTATGTAACTTAAACTGGAGATTAAGGCCCGTATTCGAAAAGACGCCTACGTATTAAAGAATTTATCTTTGTCCAAATCTGACAGATTTTGGAAAAAGATCGATGCTTGAGTATATTTCTAGAATATTCTTCTTCTTTTCGTGTGGTTAGTGACTAAACTGGTGTCAGAGTTTTAGAGCTGCCCATGGGACTTGGCTTCATATGCCGTCGAGAAATATCTCTCAGGCATGCCGGTTTCCTCACGATGTTTTGCTTCATCGTTTTTGAAGCAAGTGATAATTACACAATACGCACATGAATCCGAAAAGTCAGAGGTGCGTGCCTTGGGTTGGAACTCGAGACCTATGACTTGGCAGTCCGACGGTCACGTGGTGTGACCGTCGGAGGCTATCACTGCTAATGATAATTTCTAAAATACAGGCCAGCAAAACTACTGTTTTGTCTGTCATTGATATAGTTTATTATAAGGTGGCTTAGGTTGGTGTGTAAATAAAATACAAAGAAACCAACACAAAATAGTTTGGTAAATAATATTAGAGCCTTGAGGTACAAATAATTTGCAGATAATTCCGCGATGACTGTACTAGGAATAACTAAACATGGCAGGAGCCAGGGTTCCTTTTTTAAGTGATCACAATTTTATTTCATTTTGTGAATCAACTCATTATCACCACCTTTAGCTGCAGTCCACAGGTGCAAGAAGGCAATAATTACAATGCTTCTATAAAGCCCATTCTTCTCCATACGAAAACTACATTTTGGAAGGGGCGACTAGAATCAATTTATTTTTCTTGTAAAATTTGACGTTCAAAAGTGCCTTTCATGTGCAATTCAAAAAATATATTTGACTTTGACTTTGAAAGAAAAAACGTGGTTCTGCTTACCGATTCTTTGGTTATGGCATCTATCTTCTTTCCTCCTAACCACCAAGTGATGGTGGCCGGAGGTCTCGCCCCCGTCGTTTTACACCATAGTTCTGACTTTCTGCCGACTGACAGCGGCTGTTCTCTCGAAATTATTTCTACTCCTAGTGGTTTCACTGAAACAAGCATTAAAATATGGTTAATCTGGTTTAATTATATTTGTGATCATTAACGTGTGTGAGGTTTTTGAGTCAGAAACCGGAAAGTCTGTCAACCAGTCTTGCCAAAGAATATTGTGCTACCCAGTAACTGGGTTGTGAAGGTCAGATGGGCAGTCGCTCTATTAAAATACTGGTATTCAGCTGCATCCGGTTAGACTGAAAGCCGAATCAACCCAGTTGGGAAAAGGGTTAGGCAGCTGGTGTTGATGATGAGGTGTATTTATTTAATATACAGTGTATTACTCAGATACACCACATGAAACAATAATAAGTTCTGTTTAGGAATGGGGGATGGATGTATGATGATGATACTTTTATTTTGGAAGGTTAATTTTGTGAATATTTTTATTTTTCTCGCTACATTTTGAGCATTTTTCCTTATTCATTTTATCTGATATATTAATCTTAATATAAGCCGGCAAATCAGTGGGATTTTAACTTCATTTCGTCATTAACAAAGCCGCGAATTTCAAAAATACATTTACCCTTGGTTTCTATAAGGTTAGGTATTGCAATCATTCAGGTGTACTATCTCGTTTCGTGACTTTGCCATAGAAAACGGCCAATTGGAACCGTGCACCTAGCTTTTGACCTTTTATAAGTGCCCATGTAGGTTATGTTATGTGAAATAAAACATTTTAATAAATTTAATTTTTGCATGCCAAATAGTAGAATGTACCTGGAACCAAACATTATTTTGTAATAACTTACCTGTATATATACAATGTACGCAAATAAACTTTTTCTATTTGTACTTCTAATTGAATAATATGTGCTAGTGAAAAAAATATACCAATATTCATAAAAAAGTCAGCCTACCCTTTTCCCAACTATGTTGGGATGGGCTTCCAGTTTATCCGGGCGCAGCTGAATACCCGTATTTTACACGGAGTGACGGTCTATCTAACCTCCACAACTCAGTAACTGGGTAACGTATTATCCCTTGGTAAGACTGGTTGTCAGACTTTTGGGCTTCTAACTACCCGTAACGTCGTCAAAGATCTACGAATGACAGACGGGATCAACGGCTTAACCCTTCATAGGGCAGAGAAAACCGGATGTGCTAGAAAAACGAAATTTAGGTTTGTTATTAACGATATTTTTATATGATTTTTAAGTTTTTTTTAATTTTCTGTCAATGTCACACTTATCTTTGACGTAAAAAATATCAGTGTTACCATCAGTGAAAATAAACGGTACCACCAACAATACAGACATCACTAAAAAATAATTTTGTTGGTGGCACGTAAACTGCCTCTACCTTAAAAAGGGGAGGCATGGAGGGGTCTCGAAATGAAATGGATGGTTACACAACCACGGACCGACCGCGGCAGTGTAGCTTAACCTTCGATCGAAAAAACCAATAAACAAATAATAAATCGTCCACGTATAAAGGTTAATGTACTGACGTAATAAACATTTAAATAGCTCGGTCAAAAAAAAAGAAGGCATTTGTATTCACAAATGAGTTCGTGTTGTTATAATTTCGATACGATCTTTCACGACAAGGTAACTTAAACTACCAATCAAAAGTAACTGAAGGCAACTGGTTTATTTGAACCTATTTAGCTTGTAGTTCGCGCTCGAATTGTGATAGGTTTTGATTTACAAGTTTAAATATAAATTCCAATCTAGATAACGTAGGTAGGTACTTTGATAGGTATCAGATTGTTATTAAAAAAATAGAATCACATTTTAATAACTAGGTTCTAGGTAGGCTAGGTTCTAGGTATATTTTGAAGACTTAATTTGATTTTAAGTAATGGTTTTAAAACTTGAAGTTAGAATGCCTAAAAATTTAGAAAAAGTTTAGTGGCTTCATTTGAAGGTTATTTTAAAGGCCTCGAATGTTTGTAGGTAAAGAATATAATTTGTATAGCTTGCAACTTGACATAACTTACTGACAAGAACTGTAAGATTTTTTATTTTTCTTTTGTTTCGACAATTTTTTAAAGTAACCTTGGTATTCCAGAAAAAGAATATGCAAAGTCAGCAACAAAAAGATAACAAAATCGACAAGAATTCATTAGAATATCTAGTCTGTGCCACAATATTGTATCAATGTGTTACAGCTACAATAATAAACCTACCCAACGTGTAATAAATGTTTGTGGTTACAAATTGATACTATATTATGAAAAAATTATGGACAATCAAAAGAATTGTTGTCTATGTTAGCATCTTTTTGATGCAGACTGTACCATAAATTATGAACAGTTAAATGTAGAACAATGAGACAAAAAAACACGTTTTCATTGTTAAATCCGTATGATGAACCATTTGTAAAACAATAGAAATTGGAATATATAAAAGAACTTGATTTTAATCATATATAATTTTCACATTTGATATTTATTAACTTTATAAATATTTGTATCAAAGCTAACTAGTTCACGATTACCAATCTAAATTACAAATGACAGTTTAAACTGATTAATGAATTTTTAATGGCCATTAAAATATACAGCAGGTATTTAACAACCTGTCGTTAATTTACTAGTTAAAGTATTTTTTCTTTTTGTCTGCCGTTTGGATCTAGTGCAGGCGCTACTGCTGAGCATGAGGTCGTGGGTTAGATTTTCGGGCCGGGATAACTGTTATCGGGTTTTGCCATCTGGAATTTATCAGTAGCAGCCCGGAGTCTGGATTTGTGCCCGGTTGATGGCAATAGGCTCGTCCCTATTACATGGGACTCAAACATAACTAACAAAATGTGGGTGGGTGTACTATAGGTACACCTCTGCCAAACCCTTCAGGAAATACAGGCGTGATGTTATATAAATTATGTATATAAAAAACGATATTAATAATAGTAGTATTCATAATAACAGTGATTTTGATAAAAGTTCAAATAAAGAAGCTTGTACTGACAACAAAATAATTGCTAGGAAAAGATTGTACGAAAATTTCAAAGCAAACTTAACTCTCTATGAAATCAGTACTGGTCATGCGCACACTCGCAAAAAAGTTTTATAGTCAACATTTCTACTAAATCTACTGGAAAAATTCTTTTGATACTAGACACCACTTCTCTGTCTATGATAGAAAACAAAGTTTCGTTTTAGGTTATTCTGCTTGGTCGAACAGATAAAGAAATATAAATTAAATAATACAATCAAACACATTAAAAAATATTGTGCTGGCCATGTTTTCGAGTCAATACTAATATGGATGTCAATCTTTTCAAAATCAGCCACTCGATTGGACTTTGTCTGAGTTCTGCTGACTCCGTTAGCTCAATCTTTGCTATAAAGGCGTTGCTTTCATTATGCTCGACTGTTTTCCCGATCGCCGGTCGCCGGACACAAACGCAAGACCTAGGCCATCATAACATCCGGCAGGTTGTACAACAATGCCTAGCACTGTTTACATTTAGACACAGCCGGTTTTTCTTCCGAGTCCTTCTAAATGTAGACATTTGTGTCCGGACACCGGTCAAGCCTGAAGAAATCAGAACTTGACAAAAAAATTCGCTGGAACTTTTGCCAAAACTTCGGCTTCTTCTTCCAGGCGTCGGATTCTTTCCCGACTTCGTCCAAAAATGAACAGTGGAACATAAATTGTATGCACTTTTATCAACGGTTTTATTTTATAGACCTGACTGCAATAGAACGTAGCGTAACAAAACTTCACACGTAGGTATTGTACGAGCCAATAATGCTCATACAGCAAAAGTACGTTTATGCGTACTTTACACTAATAATCACTCATCAGTCGTAACTAAAACTCCGTCACGCGGTGATGTGCGGCTCAGATAAACAAACAAACATAACTTGTAACTGTTTCCATAAATAAACTATTAAACTTAGCAGTGGTTTTGGTGTAACTTAACTAACTTCCTACAACTACAACCGGTGTAACCGGGGTTTTCCGTCAACGACGAGAAAACCCCAACATCTTTGGTCCTTCGAGCCGGATGTCACGGCATATCATTTTGTGAGTCGTCGTGTCTCCTCATCAGCAGAGTGCTTAGCGTGGTATATCCCAGTTACGTTAGCAAATCGGTGCTGTTGGCTTCCCACAAGCGGGTCTAACCAGTAGCATTGAGACGTTGCACATGACGTAAGGAGGGTGAGCTACACTGAGTGCCTGCCACTAACGAACCAGCAGAGATCACGTCTACTGCTACAAATTACTTATCAAAAGATAATCGGCGAGGATAACGTCCACGGCGGTTACTACAGCGGAGATCACGTCTTCCGCTACAAACAAGAAATAATCAGCGGGGATAACGTCCACTGCGATTACTTCAGCTCCGAAATCTTCGTGAGTACACACCTACACGCCAACCATTAGCAGCCACAAGGCAAAACAATGTCGCAAGAAGACAACCCTGAATTTGTTGAACTTATAACTAAGCAGCAAAGCAGCTACGAGAGAATCAAAACTCTTCAAACTAACTATAAAAAGGATGCTGTGAGTAGAAAAACCATAGACTACCTTAACAAGCGCATCGAAGCTTTACAATCCCTATGGGATGAATTTCGATCGAATCATGAAATCTTGAAGAAGTACGAGTCTACTAAACAACGAGAACATGACTACTTCAAGCAAGACATTTTCATCATAACAAGAAGCATGTTTGACGAAACAATGCAATCTATGAGTCAAACACGAAACAAGTTGATAAACGAACCTGGATTTTCGGTTACATCAAAACCGAAAATACTAGAAACTTACGGAACACCGCAATTTGATACAACTGGAGTACACCAACAAATCGGAGATGAAACGGACAAGCACCTATCAACGCTGTTACGTAATCAAATGTGTAACTTCAACGCCTTGAAGCGAGCGGTCTCCAAAACTAATGTGGATAACATGAAAGAGAAGTGGCAACTCCAAGATCAAGTCAACATACTACGATCTAAATGGGAAGCCATTGACAAGATTCACTGGGAACTAAGCTACTTACTGCAAGGGAACGACAAGGACTATGAAGCAAAATTCGACCATTGGGAGCAAGTCTACGACAACCTAAAGGAAGAGCTAAATAGAAAAATCTTTGAAACATCCCACTACGAAAAAACAACACCACGTATGGAATTACCGGAGTTCAACGGAACTTTCAACAATTGGATCTCCTTTAGGGATTTATTCTTTGAGATGATTCATAACAATCCAACGCTGAACAAAACGCAGAAAATGAAATTCCTAAAATCCAAATTAAAAGGTGAAGCGGAAAAGTTAATCAAGCACCTTCCTGTGAGTGCTGAGAATTATGACTCGTGTCTAGACATTATTCAGCATCGCTACGATAACAAGCGATTAATTTTCACCTCATACATAGACACACTTCTCAATCAATCATCCATCGAAAAACCGAACTCAACTAACATGAAGAAGTTGTATGACACTACAAAAGAGTGTTTAAATGGCCTAGAAAACATTGAAATCAATATTCCAATATGGGGTCCACTTATCGTGTACTTACTATCCTCCAAACTGGATGACGTTACGTACGGTGACTACATCAAAACGATGAAACAGGCACGAGAGCTCCCAGACTTAGAGGAGTTTATGGAGTTCCTGGAACTGCAGTTCATAACGCTGGAAACATCGCGTAACAAAAAGAACGGCGGAAAACAAAATTATTCAACGAATAACCAACATAAAAACTATAACAACAACAAGTCAACGAACTTTAAAGAGTCAGAAAAGTGGACAAAAACCTTCCATGCAACGCTGAGGAAATGTCCACTCTGCAAAAACGAACATACGCTGAGGCAGTGTTCTACATTTTTGAACATGGATGTCGCAACGCGATACCAAACAACAAGTAACCTGAACTTGTGCAAAAATTGTTTATTTAGTCACGGCGGAAATAAATGCAATTCTACGAAAACATGCCGCACGTGTAACTTCAAACATCACTCCCTTCTCCATGATGATAATCTGAAAGGGCAACAATCAAAGCCGGCCACATCAACGGTAGCTGAGCGAACATCAAATCACATTAACGGTGAACAAGAGATACTCTTAACGACTCTTAAACTAAGGGTCAAAAACAAGGAAGGAGATAACATCATCCTTCGGGCGTTACTGGATCAAGGGTCTCAAGTATCCTTGGTCACAGAAAATGCTGCTCAACGGTTGAACTTACCACGAAACAAAATGAACGCTGCGGTCACTGGCGTTGGCACTATAATGGGCAAGAGTAAAGGGATGATAAAATTAGAATGCAAGTCTATCCACTCTGAATATACATTCCAAACCGATGCGTTAGTGATGAGTAAACTCATCAACAATCTGCCTAACTCAACGATCAACACAGAAAACTGGACGCACCTTCATAAAATCAAGTTGGCTGATCCAGACTATAACATCTCAGGACCCATTGATTTACTGCTTGGAGCAGATGTTTACTCCGATGTGATCTTAGGAGGAATAATCAAACATAACAATGGCTCGCCAGTAGCGCAGCAGACGAAGTTGGGCTGGATACTGTGCGGTGCTACAAAGCAGTTTAATTGTCTAGTTACTCTAACAGAGCTAGACAACCTAACAAAATTTTGGGAGATAGAAGACATCCCTTCGGAACCCGAAATTACAACGAAAAACGAATCCTGTGAAAAATATTACACAGAAACAACAGAGCGATTAAGCAACGGGCGTTATGTGGTGAAGATGCCGATGAACGCTCACTATGAACAAAGCCTTGGTAACTCGAAACCTCAAGCTACAGCACAATTTCTTCATTTAGAAAAGAAAATGGCGAGACAAGAACACTTCGCTAAACTATACAAAGAATTCATCCGTGAATACATCGAATTAGGTCACATGAAAACAGTGACAGAATCCGATAGTAGAGTACAAGCTTATCTACCACACCACGGCGTAGTAAGGGAGTGCTCAACAACAACCAAACTACGAGCTGTTTTTAACGCATCAATGAAAACAGACTCTGGGTACAGCCTAAACGATTTGATGGAAAAGGGGCCTAATCTTCAAAAGGACATTTTATCCCTGATCATTAAATGGCGGAGCTATAAATATGTTCTGACGGCGGATATTGAGAAAATGTACCGTCAAATCCTTATTCATCCTGACCAACAACGTCTTCAAAAAATAATTTGGAGAGACTCCAAGAGAGAACCACTAAGAGAGATGCAGCTGTGTACCCTAACATACGGGACCAAAGTCGCACCATTCATAGCGATGCGCACTCTCCAACAGCTGGCCAAAGACGAAGGCAACGCTTTCCCACTGGCCCAAAAAGCGCTACTTAACGAATTTTATATGGATGACGCCATCACGGGCCACCATACCATAGAATCAACAAAGCTACTGCAAAATGAGCTAAGCGAACTACTGAAGAAAGGTGGTTTTGTTTTACGGAAATGGTCCACGAACGAACCATCTATTCTCAAGGAACTACAGATGAAAGAGAAAAGTAACAATAACGAATTTAATTTCAAGCAACAAGAGTTCAGCAAAACACTTGGACTCGCATGGAATGACGCAAGCGACACATTCCATTTTATGAGCGAAGCGCCTAGCAACAACAAAAATGCACCATACTCTAAACGCAGACTATTGTCAGAAATAAGTAGGATCTACGATCCGCTCGGTTGGCTGGCTCCAATTACCCTACAAGCAAAATTGCTTTTTCAAAAACTATGGAGTGATAACTGTCAAAACATTGACTGGGACGAAAATGTACCGGATGCCATAGAAAAGGAATGGATGCAAATTAAATCCGATCTGCCAAACATAAAATACTTAACTTTACCAAGATGGATAAAAAACGAAAACAACAGGGCGATCGAATTGCAAGCCTTCTGTGACGCGAGCGAGAAAGCCTACGCATGCGTTATCTACAGCCGAACTACGTCATCCACCGGCGCGTACGAAACTACACTACTCGCGGCAAAAACTAAGGTAGCACCAATCAAAAAGAAAACTACAATACCGAGGTTGGAACTATGCGCCGCAGTTTTGCTAGCGAAACTCCTACAAAGGATAACTAAGATCCTTGAAGATTACGATCTAAGGATTACCTGCTGGACCTATTCTAAAGTCGTTCTAGCATGGCTTCTGGGAAGTCAAACCAAATACGAAAAGTATGTAACCAATAGAACCACACAAATATTAAACAGCTTGCTTATGGTGTTACTAGTAGCATTTACAACGCTATCATGTGGACTAGCAACACCCCTGCAACATTTTAAAATAACTCGATTAGCTGAAAACCAACCAGTTTACTTTGACCCCGTCGGGAATATCCAACTTATTCACGATGAATGGAAACTTTTGGTATACTATAACCTAACAACATTCTGGCAAAGTACGACAAATGTAGAGAAATTTGTGAATCGTATAGCTCAACTATGCGACACGATGCCTAACGAGCCATGTCACTCTACGACACAACAACTCAAGTTCGAAATGAACCAGCTGAACGAGTATAACATATTATTACGGGCTCAACATCAACAACGAAGGCGACGTGGCTACGTCAACGGCGTAGGAAACCTTGCACGAGCCCTATTTGGTGTCCTTGATAGCGATTTCGCCGAAAAATACGCTCAGGACATAGAAAAGATCAAAACTAACGAACAATATCTATTACAGCTGATAAGAAATCAGACACTGATTATCGAGGCAGAGAACAACGTCATCAAGAAAAATGAAGACTTTGTAAAAACGCAACTGGAAGTAATTCAGCAATTCATGAATGAAACGAAATATAATAAGGCACAAATAGAAAACAGATTTCAAATAATGAAAACAATGAATGACGTCAACGCTGGGGCGTTAACTGCTAGTTTACTTATCTCAGTACTGAGAAGAAACCAAGAAATGCTCCTAAGTGCATTGACAGATATCTACAGAGGCAATCTCGATATGAAACTATTCACACCGGAGCAGCTATCTGAACAACTCCATTATATTGCCGGTATTATACCGAAAAGATTAACGTTACCTATCAAAAACAGCAATGGAGCTAACATGAAAAATATTTACAAAATTATTTATGTTAAAGCCCGGCTCACCGAACAGTACCTACTCTTCGAATTACATATTCCGTTACTAAGCGATGACGAGTATACATTGTATCACAATATAGCTATACCTAGACAGCAAACTACTAACCAATGTCAGGCGATAGAGACAACAACACAATATATTGGAGTCAATTTCGTAAAGAATACGTACATACAGATGGAAGAGGTTGATCTTCAGCAATGTACAACAATGACGGCGGACAATCACATCTGCCACGCCTCTACGACTATCAGCAACTTGCATGGAGCCACGGCATCTTGCGAAGCAAAAATACTTAACCAAAATGTAAATAACGTTACATGTGATTGGGTACCACAACAATGCTCTGACCAATGGATAAAATTACAGAGACCAAACATATGGCTGTATAATTGTATCAATGAGTGTACGACTCGCATTGTATGCGAAAATCGAATTACAACAACAATTTTAACAAAGGCTGGGCTCCTTGCCCTAGGTCAGGATTGCATACTTCAGCACAAAGACGCTACAATTTATTCACATAACGTTTTTAGTAGCAGTACCAATATTGGAATTACGAGTACTTTGGAGGTACCTACGATTGACTCACCAAGTGATATGTGGAATACGTTCAAAAACACAAAGATTGTGCTTCCGGAACTAAACTTATCTAATGAACACAGAATATTAGATAACCAGATAACCGCACAAAAGGGACGAGAGAGCCTACCTAACGACCTAAGTGTCCACGACATTGGCAACTACGCTATAAGCACTTTGCTGGTGGGAGGAATCGTCGCCGCTATAATAGTTTGGCGAATAAGAATATATCTTCAGGCGCGTAAGAAGAGCAATGCCCCTACCAATACGAACAAGACTCGAGAGAGGACAGAAGATATAGAACTAAAGGAGATTCCTGCCTACGCTAAAATACGTGGTGGACAGTCAGAGAACTACCGTCCGCCGCAAGCAGCAATTGGAACAAGATTCAAACTATGAATAATTATATACGAATTATTACTTCTTATTGTTTTGATTGCTTTTGTTAGTTTTATAACAATTTTATACTTATGTATATTTAACTTGTAACGCAAGTTTGGTTATCTGAGTACGTATATTTTTCCCTCGGGAGCATGTACGAGCCAATAATGCTCATACAGCAAAAGTACGTTTATGCGTACTTTACACTAATAATCACTCATCAGTCGTAACTAAAACTCCGTCACGCGGTGATGTGCGGCTCAGATAAACAAACAAACATAACTTGTAACTGTTTCCATAAATAAACTATTAAACTTAGCAGTGGTTTTGGTGTAACTTAACTAACTTCCTACAACTACAACCGGGGTATCCGTCAACGACGAGAAAACCCCAACAGGTATAGAACTATGAAAACAAGCCTCAAATATTTACTTACAAACATTGAGGCATAAACATAGTACAAGTAGGTATGTAAATAGAAAAAATACAATAGAGCAACAATAGAGAAGTAGGGAAGGGGCAATATGAATAATGTGTTATTTTTATTCAAAATAACACAGTTCCCCTACATTTCTTCCAAAGTAAGCAAAACATTGTCTCATAGAATAGGTAATGCAGGAGTTATGTCACGTCACACTTCATTTTGTAAGAACTTTTATGTCACGAAGAAACATCGAAAAGCTATTGGGAACGCAAATAGAATTGCTAACTCGACAAGTAAACCAATAAAATGTAATTTGACACCTGATCCAAGATGGTGAATATCTGCAATTGTAATGAAATAAGGAACTTGTATATTTTTTCTCAATACCCTATAATCGGGGAGCGAGAGAGTCGAGTCTAAAAAGGATATTGATTTAGGCTTAGCTCGCTGCTCGCCCGAATATCGGCGTTAATGACTGTTAATAACTGTCCGTTATTGAGGGAAAGAATATTGCAATCTCTGTTTGTTTTCATTCCTCTGATATTTGGGGGAACCCGAAAAATAAGCCTCGGGTTTTGTTAAAAGGAGTCAGCCATCGTAGCCGAATTCTCTCTGCAAATTATTTTATCCAGACACCATTTAAATGTGCTACAACATGTGCTTAACTTTAAGTGTAATTTTATATTTAGCAATTTAAAAACAACAGCATGAAGGTAAAATCCCCGGGGAATTATTTACAATTACTTTTCTGTACAAGCGTAATAAATGTTAAATGTATAATGTTGTGGATGGGAATTGATAAGGTGCCTCATTATTCTTCTGTAATATTTTAAGTTAATGAGACCTTTTTTTCGAATATAATACATAACAAAAGCAATTAACTATACATAATTGTAATTATAAAAAGTTGCTTTTCATGACTCTGTGTGACCACGTTTTTCTTGTACTAACTACGCATCGGATTTTGATGAGGTTTTCAGCACGGTTTAGAAAATTTATTTCGGAAGGTTTATGTGCATTTTTTATTTGTTTATTACACTGATATTAAACTAACATTATATTAAAGATATTTTCTCAAGTCGTAAGTCGCTAGTAAGTATACAAATAACTTAAAAGGAATACTTACAAAACAAATCAACTTTGATTGTAGTCTTCTGTGGAGAAGCAAGCAGCGTATTATCCGCAGTGCAAGTGTACAATGCTCTTAAATGCGCCCTCGTTGCATTCCTGATCACTAAAGTAAGTGATCTCGTTGGCGCTGAATGCTCCCCAGCACTTAACGTAGCCAGCACAGTGTCACCTTGAAGCCACTGAATTCTTGGCGTCGGGTAACCTGCAACAAAAGATTATATAAACGTTAAAACACAATACGCCTTCCATTGTTCCCTAATAACATTACATACTCTCGTAATGAGAACATGATTGGGGTATTTGCTCCACAAAATGTAGCAAAATACCATAATCAGCCTATAAAGTTCCCACTGCTGGGACACAGGCCTCCTCGCTTTGAGAGGTAGTGGGCCGTAATCCACCACGCACGCCCAGTGCGGGTTGGTAGATGCCATATGTCTTCGAATTTTTGGTTCTAGGACATGCCGGTTTCCTCACGATCTTTTCTTTAACCGTCCACAAAATGTATTAAATGCAATAATACAAAAATGTAACATATAAATAGTTTCCGAATGTTTATTTGACGTAAAAGAATATAAATATGGAAAAGTTAAAAAAAAAAAATGTGAAAGAATTTAACGTTGGAAGATAGAATGTCCAGGAGGGGAGAAAATAAACGATACATTTCAATCAATTTCGTTTGAGTGGATACGATCCTGGTGAGACTGTTCAAGTGATCGTTTGTTGCTTGTTCTTCCCTTTTCCTCTGTTTTTATTAAGTTTGTAAGTTAAAGACTCGCGAATATACAGACTGTTCTACTCTACAATATTTACCGCTAATGCTAAAATTCCCAAAAATGCCGTAGTATTGTAAGAACCATTTCGAGTTTCCATCGCTTTTGAACTTTTGAATTCATTTCCCAGGTGAGCCGAAATGTAGATCGAGTTTTCTGCGATAAAATTAACATTTATAGCCCCGCAGTACAAATTATTCCCGATAAATGGAGATGGAATCGGATTGTAACAAATTAATACGTTCATTAGTAAATGATATTTGCGTAAAAATATTTATTCTAAAATAAAATACTCCAATTGGCCAATAAATCAATGATGAACCTACCAGTTTATAATCCTACTAATTTTATAAAATATTAATTATTATATAATATTAATATATTCTCTAATGATGAGTTTGTATGTTTGTTACGCAATCACATTAAAACGGCTAAACAATATTGGATACAGTTTGGCACTCAGGTACTCTATAATCTGAATTGTAATATAGGATACTTTATATTCGGGTACACATATTCGTTTCCCTATACTACGAGTGAGACCGCGGGCAACAGCAATAATAGTTCAATAATTCGAGTACTCACCACCCTTGACGGAACAAACAAGTTTGAACTCTCCTCCTTCGTGATAAGGACCTGCAGTACTTGAGATTTCTTTCCCATACTCGTCGAAGACGCCTGGTTTGCTCGGGAGTTCTGTAACAGGAAAAATGTGTTTCAATACTGATGTATGGTGAACTACAAAATAAAGTGCTATGTCGTAATAGAGGAAATTGCCTGCCGCATTGGTATTGTGGGATTGCACTAGTGCAGTGGTTTCCAAACTAAGGCGAATATTGGGTGAACCCAAAAATTTATTTTCAAATATGATTAATATTAAAACTTCGGAAAGCACGTTAAGCCGTTGGCCCCGGCTGTCATTCGTGGATTTTTGACAGTCGTTACGGGTCGTCAGAAGCCCGAAAGTCTGACAACCAGTCTTACCAAGGGATATCGTATTACCAAATTACTGGGTTGTGGAGGTCAGATAGGCAGTCGGTCCATGTAAAATACGGTATTCAGTTGCATCTGGTTAGACTGGAAGCCGACCAAGGACAAAGGCTAGGCAGATTTTTGATTAATATTAAAACTAAATACCGAAATAAATTGGACGTATGAAACTCATTAAGAAAAGTAGCCAAACTTGAAGTTGATGCTGAAGCTGTAGTAACAAAAAATAGGAAAAAAATACATCCTCCTCATTGAAATAATACTTCTTGTTTTTAATTAAGTATTAACATTTTCGATTGTAACTGAATGGTTTTTTCTTATTTGAATAGTCCTTCATTCATAATAGTTAAGTATGCCCTTTTTTTCACCATGACAGCCAAGAGGTGAGTTTTGTTAGGTGGGTCGCAGCTCAGTCAACTTTGGGAACCACTGCTCTAGTGAATTGATCTTGGGTTCGATACCCAGGTCGGGAAAAGAGTAAAGCTTTGTTCAGACTAGCACGACGCGACACCGGTTATTGTTATACCGTGAAGTTTTCTTAGAAATTGTATTGTTTGCGTCGCGTCGCGCCGTCGCATCTCGCTGGTCTGCACAAGCCTATAAAGGGTTTTTTCATTAGCATTCCGAAGTCTAAATATGTCTCGGGTTGATGGTAATAGACTCGTTTTTATGACATGACATTTTGCCGGTTTGGTTACCCGGAAAATGTGGGTTAACGAACACTTGTGTCTAATCCATCTGAGAATACAAGGAAGTTATTTAGGATAAAAAAGTCGTGTTAGCTTCGCTTCAAGTAATTCTGATCGTTGAACCGTGTTTGTATTTTATTGCTCCTTTTATAAAGGGTTATTACGTGTATTGTTAGATTGAATCGAAAATTGCACTCAGAGCTGTAAACCGTTTGCAGTACTAGGAATTGTTTTATGCACGAAACATTGTTGAAAAGTCCTTGAACATAATTAAGGTCCGTATAGGACTTAGTGCGGCACTTGAGTAAAAAAACGGTATACATATTATACTTCGTGACGAAAAAATTGCATTTAAACAAAACAGAATAAAAACAAAACAAACATAAATAAAAAGCTACATCGTATCGAATTGTATTGAAATACAATTCGATACAGCTTTTAAGCCGCGATTTTCAATTGAAATCAAACAAAAACAATGTAAGATCAGATAGACGAACCCTAATTAGTTTCCTAACTTTGTAGCGTAAATAAAAATAAAATACTAAAAACGATAGTCAATACGAATATCTACACGAAAACAAAAGTGCTTACCGATGTTTTCGTTGTAAATTTATTCACAATCAAAATGAAATCAGTGCGCGGTGAATCGTAAAAGGCACTCAACGACCTCGGAATATCCTCAAATTGCAGATACACAAACTAGGAGCGCTCGAACGTGGCCGAGGAAATGAAAATATTTTCGTTGAGTCAAAACAAAAGGTTTTGCGATAGCAGTATTCAGAGGAGGATGCCGGCAATCATGCGAAGCTTTCATATCCATACCATGCAACGGTATCGCTTACTAAAATGAACATCTGCCACCCCTTCATTGTTTCGTACGTTACACATAAGTGCGGACCGACTGAAATGAGAATTTCCCCAGTATTCGGGCGCAAGAATGGGGGATATCTGCCAATGATGGTACATCCGCATATTTTTCGTTCTTGGAAATCGATACTGCCAGTACGAGTGATTCGATAGTAATCGGAATATGAATACACTTGTCGGTTGCTTGATACACGGTAGATTCCTGCTATTGTGTGAATGCTACGCTACATAGATATACAAGTGAAATAGAAGCAGTTTCTACGAATTGCATTGCGAGTTTCAAAATATAGCTACAGTGTTTTTGAAACTAGTTTCAATCAAATGGACCTCAGAATATAGCTTTATTTGAACGTTAGTTATTACAGGACATGTCGCATAATGTTTTAGTTAAATACTTCTTAGACTTAACATTGTTTCTGGGGTAATTGCGTAACACTAATAATTCCAATGCCTTTCATTTTGACAATTCGACAGCATTTACTTCGTTATTCATGTTGTCGAGCACATGAATTTTTAAATGTATGCCGCAATGGATGGAAAAATGTGCTACGCAATTATTTATTGTTTATTTATTTATTAAAACTTTATGCACAAGTAAAACATACTGTAAAAAGGCGGACTAAATGCATGAATGTCTACCAGTCAACCTTAGGGTGATGCAGAGACAAAACATGGCAGATGCAACATAATAACTTGAAAATTAATACATGGGTACTAATAAATAGATACATACTTGAATAAAATTTGTCAGGAGAAATAACAATAGGTAGAGGAGAAAACAAATCCAGCAAATCAGCGCTGCAATTAGGATGCTGTCTTCTAGGCTTTCGTTTACTAATTAAGTTTCATAAAATCTTATCTTGTGTAAGTTACACAATTTACAAGAACAAGTTCTTACACGATAAGGTACCTCCTGAAGGTTTTTATTCTCACCGATCTTTTCAGTTTTCTGATCTAAAATGGAATCGCATTGGTGTCCGCCTGTCTGTTACATTCGATTTTCTAGAATTTCTCTAGCATAATGTTGGTCTAAGGATGACAAAATAATTCGAGAATGTATGTTGGTGACTTGTCGAATGGGAGTAAAAATTCAAAACATAAAAATAAAACTCAACGACTCACTCTAGTCTGGTTGACATTAAATAATTACTAGATGACCCGGTGAACTTCTTACCACGTGAGTAATATAAGAGGCAATTCCCATTAAAAAAAAAAACCGTCTGTTCCTTTGGGCTTTTCCTAATTATCTTTTTTCCTAAACCAACCGAATACTGAGGCGCAAAAAAAAAAATCAAATCGGTTGAGCTATTTTTGAGTTTTTATATTATTAGATAGATTATTATAAAAAAATTACGAAGTCATTATACGAAAGAGAGTCAGACCTACAACCAATTTTGCTCATTGATTTAAATTTACCACAAAGTATAACCACAAAGTATACCCACTTTAGTTACAAGACGCGGAAATAATCTACAACGAACGATCATCCCTCCTTTGTGCTGCTATAGTAACCACCTATAATCCCCAGTTTCAAAATTAATACCATTAATACGATCACACTAAACACACACGAACATGAAAATGCTTAATTAATTACCTAAGATTACGTTTCTTTGTTCAGCTAATAGATTCCATTAGGGGAAATCTCTGCGTATTATACCTAAGTACGTTTGCAATATAATGGGGCTTCTTGATATCAGATGGAACTCGAGGCCTGACCCGTTTTCCTTCTCTATCTGCGTCGGAATCAACACGAAAAAGTTTTACGGACGACCGAAGTTTTTGTACGAAACTTTTTTATTGGTCCGAATAAAGCAACACCTCGGTGCCTTTTGGTTTAGTGGTTGTCCGATGCTTGGCGATGATTTGAATTTCGAACTCACTAAGATAATCAAAATCCTAGCGAATCCTATTCTTCTAACATTCCATCGTGTCAGGATTAGCTCTTGTCTGAGTAGCAATTTCTATCTAGTGCCAACTCTTTCACTTCTGTTTGTGTTGTCTTCTCTTTAAATAAAAGTACAAAAACACCATAATCGAGTTAAAAGTGAAACTTCTTTAACAATAAAGAATAAGAGAGATTTACTGTGAGAGACAGAGAGAGTTATATTTTTCTTCTCTTTCATGTAATATGCATAAAAGTGTCGCGTCCTTGAAATTTCACTCTCAATTCTCTACCAATTATGGAATCGCCGCCTAAGAAGTTTCACTTCAACATTGGTGTTACTTTCTTCTTGTTTCTATAATTCCTTGTTTGATATTATTCAAATTGTCTCATAAATAAAAGATAATATCCTGGATCCGAGTACCTACTTCTAAACAATTGCTCTTTGAAACACAATATCTCCAAATCAAATTTTCGGCTTGAATATTGAATGAAAAGCAATACCTCTCTTTAATAACGAATATGAGTGAATGAGTGAATGACATACAAAAACATTTATTGCTTTTGTAAATAAAGATGACTTCGCAAAAAGTGTAAATAGAAATGCTAATGGTGAGTATTTTTGGATGGTGTATTATCAATTTAATAAAGGGATAGTATATATTAGTCAAACTGCATTATCTACGATGTTGATAAAGCTGTACGTGTGTGATTGAACGCGATGGCTATAATGATTGAATGAATAGAACCTATACAATGCATAGTGGAATCCGATTGTAAGTTATAACACAACAAAACAACATCACGCCTCACGTAACATCCCCGAAGTGTTGGGCAGAGGTGTACCTACAGTACACCCACATTTCGCCAGTCATGTTTAAGTCCCATGTAATAGGGGGCGAGCCTATTGCCATCAACCGGGCACTAACCCAGGCTCTGGGCTACTACTGAGATGGAAAAACCCAATATCACTTTTCCCGACCCGGGAATTGAACCCAAAACCTCATGAGCTCAGCAGTACCGTTTGCGACAACTAGACCAAAGAGGCAGTCATTTTAAGTTATGTCACTTTTTATTCAATTCATAACTATGCAAATACGGCAATGCTCGTTCCCAGCAGAAAAAAGTATAGTGGAGCTCTAACAGTCCTAGACAAACCCTTATTTATAAAGACAATATGATATTGCTAGAAGGAAGATAATAAGTCATTGATGATTATCACCTTGAAATCATTCGAATATTGAAGTGATGTTAAGCAAATTACAGTTTACAGGGAGAGTAACAAATATTTACCTGCTGTAAGAATGCATTTCTTACAGCAGGTAAATATTTGTTAAGAGCATGTTGTCATGTGTCAAGCGATTTTGAACCATTTTCGGAGCAACAATGGCTATTTACCTGATCTGTCCTGCAAACGGTTATGGTACGAGTCCTGACCTCAGCTTTCATTCACACAAATTGTGACCCCAAGAATTTTACACGTCGTTTCATCTTTAGGATACAAAAGGCATAATTATACACTTAAGGAAAACTCTCCCTCTTAGCCTGCTAGGCCCCTAATTAACAGGCAGTTATCTCTTATAAAGTCCTCATTAATTTTGTTATGTTCTTCAAGTCGTAATTTTTTTGTGGTTTGTGTAATTCACAGTGTATTTTTGGTAAACTGTGTGTTATCTTTACAGTTCAACTAATTAAAGAAATGTATTGGAAGTATATGATTAAGACGGATATTCTTAAGAATTCTTAGTGCGTTATCACACTCGTGATTTGCGAAGCGATTTGTAAACGTGCTCTCCACGGGTGCGAAGCGAGCTAGCCGCGATCACGCGACGTGTTCTCTGCGTTTCACAATATATTTTACAATCGCTTGTATGACTCTCTCTTGTACACTCAAGTCAATTGCTCTCGTGTTCCTAAAACGCGGCAAATACGTTGCACACACGTGGCGTGCTCGCTACGCACACGCAGCGAGCGTGTTAAACAATCGCCTCGCCGGTAACACGCTAGTAAATCGTCAGTGTGACATGTTATAAGGCTATAATGATAAGCCAAATATGGAATAAGGTAGTCTTATAAATATTTGTAATAAATAAGATTTGCAGTAAAATGAAAAATGCCTAGAAGTTCTATATTTTGCTTATGGTCGAAATCTTTAGAGGGGCAATTTGCACGTTCGCATTTTAATCTTAGTATCGATCTGTCAAAGAAATCTCTCATTTACCTTCAATTTGAACGTTTTTTAAGTTCGAGAATTGACCCTCAGAACATAAGCTACCTAGAAAGGATTACATAGGTCCCCTTCAGTTCAAAATCCAGGTAGAAACCTGTCCCTAGCTTTACATAATACACAAACAGGTATCCTAAAACTTAATGTAAGTTTTATGCAAAAGAGCAAAGTCTTACTTACGGCTTTCAGTCACTAACCTTTACAACAGTTTCAAAGATTTTATCTCTATCGGTAATACCTACTACGGTACCTACTGATATTTTAGTATTATTGGAATTTGGTATTGACATGTACATGAAGATAGCTGATATTCTCCAAGAACAGCATATCTTAATGGTTGGTCTAACGGTACAAGTAGTAACAATAATTTGGCATCAACCAAAAGACCTGTATTTTGTCCTTCAAAAGATAAAATGTTGAGATAAATGCAATATAAAACAGGTACAGTTTAGATGTACAATAAAAGATAATGGAAAGCCGTGGGATCTTGTTTTTATAACGTGATAAATGTTTATGTGTAAAGTGGTCAGGGCTTTCATCACCTCTTCAGTGTTTAAGTGCTGTGATACTTGAACATTGACTTCAGCGTAATTCACATTTTGTTTAAAAAATACGCAGTCTTGGGGAATACTGACAGAAGTGAAAACTTGAAACTTTGGAATAAGCGTGTTTTTATTTTTTTTATAAATTAAGTATAGGTAGTAAATACCAATAAATAATTAAAAATAATATTGATTTGTAAATTGAAATTATTAACAATAGTCTGGCTTTTACATATATTGGCAATCCGAGCAATAATTTATAAATATTTTCATATTATAGTTTATTTACTAATCAAAACATGATGAGCTGTGTACTTATAGAAATTAACATTTATCAAATTACTATCATATACACTCAAACACACTTAGTTTTCAATAAAATTCTCAGGAGCATGCACTCGCAACCTTCAAACTTACTGCTATAGTTTGACCGAGACCGCTGTACTGCGCCTTAGGAATATGCGCGGCGAGACAGAGGTCAGTACAGTCCGCTGATTCGTATACTCTCACGACGTCCCGCCACTCATTCGTCATTGCTGCTATAGGCGGGGCCTATTAAGCACGACGGTGCAAGCATGTCGGTGACGCGAATCAATAAGTTTACCCCATACCAAAAATCGCTCAACGCGCCTAAAGAAGTTTTCACTTCAAAACTGTATCCGATCGAAATTAGACTGTCTTTTTTCTGAAAATGTATGTATTGCTCACTTCATATTTGTTGACGATCAGAGTTGTGACGACGCCATTTTCACCAAATTAGATTTACGGTCCCCATCATATTCAGTCATCTGTTTTATTATTCATTCCTCACTTCAAACCTTAATCCGCCATTCATAAAACAAAATTTTGCCCTTAACAAACATCGTAAAAATGTAAGAAGCTCGTAACATAAGCAGGTAATTTATTTTACCGTCGCTGCCCATCTCGATACACCTCCAAGATCTGGTAAGTCCTCATAAAATTTTAATTTCTACTGACCCGCATTTTTACTGTCAGCGTTCGAACGTAAATCATCCTAGGGCGTGTTTGGACTTTCCTTAAACTTTTCGTGTTGATTCGACCAGGATAAGGGAGGGTCAAGTTTACGATCGTACTAGTTTTTATCGAGATTGCCCCACGGTACGGCTCATAGCTTTTGTTGGGCCGCCGTTTCAAGGTGAATTATTTTATTAAAACACAAAAAGGGGAGAGCAGATACGGACGCGAGATTATGTGAGAATTTAAGAGTTTCGCCCATCTGCGAGGCGATCTCATTGAGATAGGCCAGATAGTTTCGGAATACAGATTTAACTTATATCTTGACTTACGTTCTGGATTATCGAGGAGAGGGTTCTGCTATCTTATTGGGCGTGAAATATGGTTAGCCTGTTAATGGGCGCCGCTGAACATAACCGTCTTCTAGTAATCGGGGTAATGAACGATAGAGATGTGATATTGATGTAATCAATCTGTTTAAGGGATTAGTGAAAGCAATTCAGCGTTAAATTTGGTCTGTGGGTTTTGGAGCTGTCTTTGGAAATTACGCTTATTACTATTAAGTGTTTTTGTTCTCCCAATGACATAAATTTTTGCAGAATGTAGAATCTTTTATTTATAATAAGTATATATTTTTGATGTGTGTTAAATAAAAAACGGATGAAAAAGGGACGGAAGTGTGTCACAGGAAGCCCGGAGAAGCACGCGCTATTTGATTTGACCAATGAGCGCACGTGGTACTAGAGTTGGCCGTCAGAAATGACCTTGACCAGGCCCCGCCCCTTTAATATAGCGACTACTGTAAGGCTCGCTCGTTTTAATAGTCTTTACTTTCAAAAGGGCTTTAAAAGTAAGATTTCACATTTTTAGTTACTTCGGTAGAAATTGGCGTAGTAACTGTAGTTATAGTCCTACATGAACTTCAATAAATCGCCAAAGTGATCAACTAACTGTATAATTTTAGATGTCACCCGCCTCCATATTAGAATTGAAATTAACTGGAAGGGAGCTCAATTCTCGCAAGTTATAAGGCGAGGGAGTTAGATTACTAAGGTCGTAAGCCAGCCCCCTACAACCTGTTACTCGGGACTATTGTTCAAGTTAATATGTTATTCGTGTATGTGGTATGTTCCAATGATTCTGAATACATCAGGAACTCCTTGATGAGGGTGGTTGAGCGACATGGTTCTAATTTCAAATGATCTATCTTCTGTTTATGTATTCAAACAGTTTTTGAACTGTTTCAAAGACAATGCACAGTCTATAAATAGGATAGAATAGGATTCAGAATCTACGGTCCAAATATTCCATACATTTATATTCGCATAGCTCGTTATAATGTAGGGAACAGCTGATTTTTTTTCGCGTTTTCGGGGTTGGCACCATAGTGAAAGTTGTTCATAATGATGAGTACAATGACCCCTTAAGAGGATGCAAACGAATTAAATTTCACATTGTATAGTAGGATTATTAATTAATTACAGTAGGATATATGATTCTATTAACATCGGAACTAATTTGATCTATATTTTCCTCACAAAACCATAAATTCAATTCGTGCTCCCAAGGTCAAGTCCTCCGACCTCATTTCCACCATTTTCTCTATAAAATGAAGTAATTCTCTGTAAAAATACGTATATTTCCTCTCTTAATACCAGAAAATACTGAGCTATTTCGACGAAAGTCTCATGTTTACATAAGCTGAGAGCTTTTCGGACATGTCTTACTTAATTAGATTCTATTTTCTTCCAGAAAAGGGCTTCAATGTGCTGTGGCGGAATTAATAGGTATTACCAGCGTACAGACATTATTTTTCTAAGAAAAACTAAATTGCTTGGCTGAAGAAAATGGATATTTGATGTGATTATGACATTAAGATTCTTTGTTTCTTTGTCATGTGGTGACTAAGCTGGTGTCAGAGTTGTTATGCCGCCCATTGGCCTCTGACTTGGCTTCACATGCCGTCGAGAAATATCTCTCAGGCACGTTTCCTTACCATGTTTTCCTTCACTGTTTTTGAAGCAAGTGATAATTATACAAATACGCACATGAATCCGAAAAGTCAGATGTGCGTGCCTTGGGTTCGAACACGAGACCTATGACTTGGCAGTCCAACGGTAACACCACAAGGCGGATAGCCTTGTGGTGACTGCTAATGATAATTTCTAGAATACAGGCCTAGGTCAACAAAACTACTGTTTTATCTGTCATTGACATAGTTTATTATAAGGTGGCTAAGCTACATGGCTTAGGTTGTTGGTACATAAAATACAAAGAAGATCACTGCTGTCTTACATTAAGATACTTAAGTATGATATTTTGGTAAACAAAAAGTATTTTCTTGGAAATAGTAATGGCAAATTTGAATTATGTTTTGTTTTTGTTAAACCAAAGATATTGGTAGAGAGTACTAATTATTAATGAGACATAAATTAATTAGCTTTTGGGATATTCTAGGGTTGAAAACTCTTCTCATGCAGAGAACGAATAATATAAGACAAGTGTTTAACTGGGATACTAAAGGGCTAAGAACTATGTCCATACAGGAAAGAAACGCGAGCATTGATCAGAGTACGCTGGTTCATTGTCAGAATTTAAGAACGTGCATTCGGAAAGTGGGCAACGTCGCAAATAGCTGTCAAATATTTTGCTGTTTTGATTAATTTGGCAATATGACTGTATAGAAATATGAAATATCGCTCTACAGTGAATTAAAAAATTGATTATGAAATGCAATCATTAATATCGTAACACTGAATGATATTAGGTTAGGTTATATTATATTATTAGACAGCTATTTGCGATGTTGCCAACTTTTAGAATGCACACTCTGAATCGTTTTTAAAAAGCTGGCTTCTAAACCACAGGTATACAGAAGAGCTATACAAAAAATATCATGAAATTAAGACATTAAATCATAAGCCTGTCTGACATTTCAGACATGCTAGTTTTAATTAAACTAACAGCGCGTGATAACTCAGTGTTAATTTGCGAATTCAGTGTTCAAAGTCAGACGTGCGACCTTCAGACCGGAATGACACAGCCGCAACAAAACTATGTCATGTACCTACCTACTATTGAAACCTGGACATGAGCTAACATGTCCTATCCTAACATACGATATAAATTTGTTAGAAGTTTCAACAACAACAAAAACGCATAAAACGTAAAACTACAGACTACCACTGAAAATCAGCGCTGTGCTATGGGTCCCCCATAACACAGCATCATGCTGAGTGGAAGCCTTCTTGTCAGTCGTGACGTGCAGCTGCCGACTATTTCTGTTTTGTGCTCGTTATTTCTTAAGTACTTTGATCTATTTTGTTTTTTGATTACTCTTGTCTGTATGCACGTGTTTCTGTGACAAATAAAAATTTTCTTTCTTTAACTTCTTACTAGTTTAATAATACATTTAAAAAAAAACCCGTGGGTTTGTCGGAAGTCAATAATGGTGGGCAACAACGACTGATGCTAAAATAATCATATTTGACAACACATAAGGGTGAGTATTGATTTGACTTGAAATCAAATGAAGGAAATATTTTTATTTTGAAAGATAAATAGCAGTCTACCATGGAGTCTAAAGGTCAAGTCCGTTAAGGAAATCAGATTATTTCATAAAGCATCCACATAGTGTTATGAAAATCCACGCAGAAAAGATTTATAAACATATCGGGTCATCTTTTCAACTAAGCATACAAGCCACGTGATTGATTGTAAAGGTGAAAAAGTAACAACGTAACTATAATATTGAATTCATATGGAAGCTTAAATTCGAACAAGCCTCAGCGTCATCGCGGTGACTGTACGGATTCGTGGACACATTCATTATGAACACGTGGACGTGGACACGCGTCCCTACCTACCCGTTTCAGCGTTTGGCTAACTTTTACAACATTCATGCGTTCCTGGTCAAGGACTTGATTCTATAATGACCTATGTATATGACATGACGTGTGTCTACGCGAAATACGCGCTCAGACATGGAGTTTTGTACACCTGGCCGATTCACAATACAATACGTAGTCACGTTACTATGAACTTGTGTTGCACTTATCACTGTCATCTGTCATAACATCTTCTCACCCTTGGGGGGGTACTTAACACTTTTGACTCCACCCACTTTTCATAAAACTCATACGCTATGCCGCCATATATATTAGAAGTGAACCCTCCGGGAGGGTTGCCAGCATTACGTTTGCGCTAAAGTTAGCCATTGCGGACGTCAACGGCATTAAGTGTAAAACGAAGTATACATACGTAGTTCCCAACGTTTTAATTTTTTTGTGAATATTTGAAAAAGAAAAAAAAAATGCTTGCTTTTTAAAACCAACGCATATACTAATCAATCTTATTAAAATATACATCAGATTTTATTTTCACGGTTTATAATGTTGTATTCGCTAAGAAAAACCTACATTTAAAATTAAAACTCCGCGAGGGCTCCCGGCTTCCCATATGCGACTAGGTGAACCCTCCAGGAGAGCTCCCGGCACTGAACGTGTTAATTAACAACATTGAAATGCATGTCACAGTTCTGTTGTCAAACGCATTTCAGAGATGTCGTTCGGTGATATCAAAATTCCAAAAACGTGCTACTGGTCTAATCTTAATAATATCGGGTTGTCCAATAATTGGATTGTAAAGGTCAGATGGCTGTCGTTTCATGTAAAAAATCTGACATTCAGCAATCTAAATTGTTAGATCAAAAGCCGACCTTTCGATAATTTGAAAAGAGCCAAGCAAATATTTTTTTCTAACTCACCTATAACATCCAACGCGATCTTATAATTCCTGGTCGGTGACACATGGAAGTCGACTCGACACCTGTAGATCGCTCGGTCTCTTGCTTTGATCTCCAGCATCCGAAGCCCAGCAGTGGGAGTGCTGTGCCAGTGGGCTCTCCCGAGGTAGGCCTCATCTACCCAGTGTGCTGATGGACCTGGCACTCGAGTGTCGAAACTGTTGACAAAGAAAAAAACACGTTAGAGATTACTGGTGACAGATTGACTAAGGACAATAATAACTGTTGAAGAAAAAAACTTCTTTGATAGAAAATCATTGGTCATAATCATATTGGTAATTGGAAAGATTGTTACCGACAAGAAATAAAATTGTAATGAGTTGCAATTCTATTAAATAATTTCAATTTCGTAGTAACAGTTTGCCATGATTTTGCACAAATAAAGGACGAAGATTTTCCTGCTACATTTCCAGAAGCCTGATCTTATCTTTTCGATAGATTGGTGCTTTTAACATCATATCAACAGTAGGTATAGTACTTTTTACCTGGAGGTAGCCTAGCGTAGTATATACGGAGTTTCGATAAAATAAGTAGTGTGACTGTGAATGTCAAGACTATGTGGAACATTGTTTTTTTTTCTCATTCTGTTTAAATCATGGTCTGGCAGTTTGAGTAATTTATGCGGACAGTACCAAAGAAAGGAAATTTGCGTAATGTCCTTTCTTTGGTATTGTCCGTCGAATCGTTGAGCTCCTTAATTTTCGAGCTGAGCTGCACGATTACTGACAAATGCGTGCACTAACTGAGTGTCCCTCCACTCAATCTGTGTGGTTCTTTCCTCGAAAGACCATTTCAGATCTACATGGTTTTCACATAATCTGATCAAGATGACTGGACTTTAAAAGAGACTGTGACCTCTGCGTTAGTTTCGGCCTTTCTTCTCAGAGTAGTCAGATAGGAAACGTCGACCTTAGTGTTTGTGCCAACCAACTAGCAAAAATAAAATCATATATCATTTAGCCAACTTATACTGATTTTGGGACCACTGACGTCCAATGTACCCACTCGTACACTCTTGTTGCTAATTGCTAAAGATTGTTATACAATTGGCTGCAATATCATTAGCAACTCTGCCCTCATAACATTTGCTATTAGATAACAAAGAATTTCAAGGTTTCAGAGGAAATTTACTGCACGCGTAGCATGACCATAAAAGAAACGGGTTTTGTCGACGGAAGAATAGACAAAATGACAGATAAACAATCACAATCTGTCATTTTGTCTATTGTTCCGTAAACCTGTAGAAAACCCGTTTCGATGGTTGTCATGCTTCGCGTGCTGGTCATAAAAGAGTTCGAGTAAAAAGCTTTTATTCACCTCTATATTCGTTTTTAAAGTTTTTTTTTTAATAAGTTATTTGCATTGCTATCGGATTATTAATATTTTTAAATATGATTGCGGACACGTTTGTAAAATAAAAATATAAAATGAACTGTTAAGCTTCACTGGTAAATATAGTTTACGGTAAAAAACCGTAATGGGTTGTAAAATATTATTACCATTTTGAAAGCATAAAAGGTTTTTTACAGCGAGGTTTAATTAAGCATAATATTTCATCATTTCGAACTTAAATACGGTACAGACTACTGTTTACATTTTGAGGTTGAAGCGCTGAAAGCCTCAGTATTTTTCTGTGTGAAAATTGGTTCTGTAAACAGCTGTGTACCACTTTTTGGTATATACCTAGTAATAATAAAATTATTGAAACTTGTTATTTGTTGTTCTTGTTTTCACTAGAACTACGAAATACTTCGTGTAGATCAAGCTAGGTAGAACATACCTCACATAACAACATCACGGCTGTACTCCGCGAAGGGTTAAGCAGGGTTATACCTATAACACCCACTATTCGCCAGTTATGTTTAAGTCCCATGTAATAGGGAGCTTATGTACACAGGTTTTCATAATCCCTAACCATTGTAAGACCAACTCAAAGATGGAGATAAAAATGTTAGTACCTACATCTGGAAAAACTTTTATATAAAAAAAAAAACAACCGACTACCAAAAACAAGTACAAAGTGAAAAATAACTTAAATTTCGGAAGTCGATGGCAAATATCGAAAATACAAAACCAAAGACAGCAACTTCGACGAAGTCTCTTTTTCTTTTTTATGTAAAAAAAAAATATTTCTCGTTTTTTAGTGCGTCAGTTTGTAATTTATCTAAGTTACAATAGCCTCATGTCAACTACTCATCACCATTTACAAAATATGGTTTTTCTTATACAGGGACGTTAATCGTTGAGGAGTTCTCCTGGTACTTCAACATCAGCTCCATTTCACCATATGCATTGTGACGAGCATAAATTGCTTGGCAACCATATTAAAGTAATCGAATCGCCCGTGAAATACTTATTATTGAGCAGTTCCGGTGGCCATCCGTGGTCTTCATCATCAGTTACACTTCACCAAATGGTGCTTCTCAAAAGTAACTGCACGAGTTACTATAAAAAATACCCAAATCGCTATAGTTGTGCCTATAATATTTGAAGTTAGCAGTATTCTTCGTTATTTGTCACGATTTTAAGAGCGTTTATTTGAAAGTGGGCAACGTCGCCAAGAGAAGTCAAATGTTTCACTGTTTTGATTAATTTGGCAATATTACAGTATGGAAATAAGAAATGTGGCTAACTAGCAAACTAGAATATTGATTGTGAAATGCAATAATTAATATCGTAACATCGAATATTTAGTTTTAGATGTAAAAAAAGTATTTGGAAACTTTCCAAATGCCTCTACACCTAAAATGGGTGCAACGTCAAATTCAATGCTATAATTGCAATTAATTATTAATATTCTAGTTCATCAGTTAGTCACATTTCTTATTTCCATACACTAATATTGCTAAATTAATCAAATCAGGTAAATTTTTACAGCTATTTGCGACGTTGCCAACTTTTAGGATAAACGCTCTTAGTGTTAACAGCGTTTATCCTAAAAGTTAGCTCTAAAAATTTACCTATTTTGATTAGTTTTGCAATATTGCTGTATGGAATCTGTGTAGATGTCATTACAATTTGATCAGGCTTACTTTGAAAATAACGATTATGCGAAAATTTAAAAAAGAAAAATCTTTCTGTCTTTCTTTTAAAGAAACGATTATTTTTTTAATGTCCCTTGGGTACTTGGTTTTGATATGGGGCAGCTGCGCAGTATCCGTTTTTCAGGTAGAAATCTAAGTATAGAAAATTCGTGTTATTCAAACCGATAGTAATGACATAGTCGAGTGATGGACTCGTCATCTCCGGTCCGAAGGGCTTTGCTCATTATTTTTGGGAATGAAAGCGGACCGCGTGGACATTTTCAATTTTCAACATAGGTACTGTTCGTTTTGATGATACCTCGTTTGAAATGGGTGAAATGTTACAATTTTTTTTTTGTCAATAAATTTGTAGGCTGATAAAGTTTTTGGTGCTATTGCTATCACCGTACAGCCTCGTTGGTCTAGTGGTCGCAAGCTCTACTGCTGAGTATGAGGTCCTGGGTTCGATCCCGGTTTTCCGGGTCGGGTATTGTGTTATTGGGTTTTTCCATCTGGAATTGCTCAGCAGTAGCCCGAAGTCTGGATTTGTGCTCGGTTGGTGGCAATGGGCCCCTTATTCATGGGACTTAAACATAACTCGAAATAAAGAAAGAAAATATATTTATTTAACATAGACTAAAAAAGCATTTTTTTTTTAAAGAAGACTAAAAAATAAAAAAGTTTAGAATGCGATGTAATAAATTAGCAGGGGAGTGGAAAACGTTTACTGCAGCTTCAAAACATACTGTGCTGTTCACGCTAGTGCCACACGTCACCGTTTCATAAAAGAAAAACTTCACACGGTCTTCGTTAAATAATCAATTAGGGTTCCGTACCCGAAGGGTGCCAAACGGCATCCTATTACTAAGCAGTCGCTGTCCGTCCGTCCATCTGTCTGGCAGTGGGCTGTATCTCATGAACCGCAATAGGTAGACAGTTGAAATTTTCACAGATTGTGTATTTCTATTGCCGCTATAATAACAAATAATAAAAATTAAATAAAGTAATAATTAAAGGAGGTCCCGGCGTTTTTTGCTCGATCTTAATACAGTACGGAACTCTTCATGTGCGAATACTTGGCCAGTTTTTTATTTGTTTATTATTTATTGGCATTATAGTACGCCACATTAAACAAAAAAGGACAAACATATCGCACACCTAGATAAAGAGTAGCACAACTCAAAATACCTCTTTTTTGTTTTGTGGAAAATCAAAATGTTTTTACATTTCCTAACGAGGAACAGAAAAACATGCTCCAAAACATGTAATAAAACAACCGTCCCTAATACGCAACAGAGACCAAAACAGTAATTAAATCAGCTCCTAAATATAACATGCAACTGCGGGAAATGAATTACTGCGGCAGAACTAAACGATACGATAGGAATCTCACACCATTTGTAAAGCTGTAAGCAGAATAGTTCCAGAATTAAACTGGAACCTATGTGTCCAATGGAAGGTGTGTTTTAGTAGTGTTATCTAGGAGTTTCAAGGTATGTCTTTGAGTACAATTTTAGGGGCATAAGGAACAGGGTGTAAAGTTCACTCATCCACCATAGAAAAGGGAGGATCCTCCGACCAGACGGGTGTCATGTCTGGCGGGCAATTGCCCAGCGGTTGAAGTCGGGAGCTTGTATATATGTCCACCGCGCGGTAAACTCTAATTGCGCGATGCAGGATTTAAGTGACGTCAGGATGTTGTGTGACGTCAGGTCTTTGATGCGTAGTTCGCATGTGGCGATGTAGATGCCGCCACACAATAATGTGATTAACATCGCTGATATTAAGCGACGGATATTGCTAAAATTCTGAGTTTGGAAGCTGCTTGCTTTATGTACTCAATGTTACCACACATTAATACAGATGGTTCTCTCCGCAAAAGCATTTGAATAAAAAGCGATTCTTGCGACGACACAATAAAGTGTAATTCAAGTCGCACAGCGATAATAACTTTATTTTCACCTAGAAGTTGTCCCTCTTTCTATCGCGAAGCTCTTAGATCTTCTGACTACGTTACACTCACTGAATTGGCCCAACAAATCAAACCCGCATTCCCCCGCCCCCCTCAAGCATTTAATAAAAGCTTGAGGTGTTGTCACCAAGTTTCGTAGGCGGCTACCTTTCTGAAAAAATCCTGACTCATAAAAACCCACGCTTTGCAGAACCTCATGCTCAGTAGACATGCTTACAAGCAATAGACCTAAGAGGTAGTCGTGACTTTTAAATATTGTTACGTAATAAAAATATTACGTGAAACCAATGGTTGCCCGAGAACTAATAACAGAAATTGACCGTCAAGTAACGTTGCTATCAACTATTATAATGTGGCGGCATCTACATCGCCACATGCAAACTACGTATTAACCTGACGTCACGCAAAATCCTGCATCGCGCAAGCAAAGTTTGCCGCGGGACTAGCATATTATAATAAAACGTCCCGACATCAATCGCCGGGCAGTTGCCCACTAGACACGTCGCCGGTCTGGTCGGAGGATCCTCCCTTTTCTATAGAGGATGAGTGAATTTTACACCCTGTTCCTCATAACTCAATAATAACATGTTATGTTACTTTCAAAGTTCCTAATCGTACTTACTGTTAAGGTTTACGATAAAGAGTACCTACTAATATAATCTATCAATTACTGTATAGGTAAGGTAACATCATTTAGAATGATGTGCACACGGCACATCATGCACACGTCAAATGCAAACATCAATCTCATGTCCGTAGTTAATTGATTATCGGCTAATTAGTGTAGTAGCAGCAACAAGCATGATTTCGCTTCAGTAATTCTAAATATTTGTTCTAATTTGTATTCGGTACAAATGAAATATAATTAATCTGGTGACCCGACCGATATATTGGTATTTCATGCCTTTTTCAGGCACCAGTCTCTAACAAATTTTAAGCCCATTTTTTACAATAAGCGCTTCCTGTCAAAAAATACGTTCGTGATGAGAAATAAATAAAATTAATCATCTAATAGTTGGTCTAGTGATGACAAGCGTGAATACTTCATGGAGTTTTGGGTTTCGATTTTGAGCCGGACGAGGTCGTCGAGGAAGGCTTCGATTTTATGAATTAGGAATATCTTAATTTCCGGAGTCTGAATTTTTATTCAGTTATTGGTAATAGACAATGCAATAATGCGCTTTTGAACGTTTCCAACATCTGGCAAAATGTCGTTGTATACGGTCTCTGCCTACCCGTACAACGTACCTTTTCTATGCTCATTTAGTACTATTACTACTTACCGGGCTGCTACTGAGAAATTCCAATGAAATAATAATTAATAACGGTTTACTCGAACCGGAAATCACCTAGAAACCCAGGTTACCACCACTAGAACAACGAGGCAGTCAAATGAACATTATCCTAATGTAAAGTTACAGATAACTGATAAAAGTCACGATTATGGTTTCGGCAGTATTATTTTATCCTTTCCCCGCTCTGAGGTCGTGAGACAGTCACGTCCCCAGCTGTTGTTTTACATATCTACCCCTCTATAAAGCGACACGTTTTCGCACTATCATGGCGCAGAAATACGTCTTCACCCAAACGGGAGCTTACGTCAAAACACTTACTTGTATGGTAATTTTATGCTTGCCAATCTATTTGAGGATGCGACTCAACTAAATTGAATAGTTCACCTCTATTTACTTTCAATCTCATTTAATTAAATACAATGTAATTGAATAGCTGCCGCATTAATTTCGCGCTTTCACTAAGCGCAAATCGTGACAGTTAGTCACAAAGCTAGAACTTCTTGAGTGGAACTTTGCATAATTGGCACCCCAGTTCTGTGTTCTGAAGCGACAAGAAGTGGCGTAAATTTTATTATCAAATTATGAACTTATTACGCACTGTGTCACCTGAAGTCGTTAGCAGGAATACGAAACATGGCTCGTGTTTTAGTGTTATATGCGTAGTAAGTAATTAATTATAACATTCGTGTAAACTTCCACGGAATATGCTTGTGGGTTGGTACTGCTGGCAGTGAAATTCATTCGTGTAATTATATCGACGATTTATTAACTGAGCTTGAAACGTGTAGGAACCTAACTTTGAATGTTTGACCTTCGTTTTTGTTTTTATAACGATAATTTATTCATCTTTCTAGTTGTGATATCGATATACGGATGATGCTGAATGCGTATATTATTAAAACTCACGGGAGATTTACTTCAGATATGATCCAGTTTAGGAAATAAGATTTTTTGGAAATTAGAAAACGGGACCTCATACTCATCAGAAGCGCTTGCGACCACTGGACCAACGAGGTAGTCAGATCGGTCCTGGGTTCGAATCCCAGGTCGGGGAAAGTGTTGTTTGGTTTTCAGGAAAAATAAAAATTCATACTTTACTTCCCAACGCGGCAACGGGTCCACGGCATTTTTAAATATAAAATATTTTCTTTCCCTACGGGTCCATGAGAATGTTTGGTACAGTTAGCAATAAAAGTTTGGCTAAGGAATAAATGTTTATTATATCTATGAAATAAAAGACAATGGATATATGGATAACTAAGAACTCTACTGTATCACATGAATGGTCATAACCATGAAAAAAATTGAGTTTTATAACAATTACAGTAAATAATTTTCATCTTAGACTAAAATAGCATAACTGGCGAAATGTGGGGGGTACTATAGGTATACCTCCGCCTAACACTTCGAATGCCGTTCATAGTACTACTCGATTCCTCTGCATTCCTTTATCACAAAACAAATCGATACCAATAAAGTTATTATTACTAACCGTTTTCCAGTTACGAAAATCTTCAAAATTCCCCACAAAACTTTCACCTTCCCTCTACGTATTGCACTACGGTCGCTTCAAAATGTAAATCACTCCAAATTAATAGTACCTCCCGAGACTGGATGTTACCGCTTTGTGGTGCGCTCCGAAGCTAGCCGGTGCTAAATCGCACAGCAGTTTAGCTACCCGTATTGATTCAAGCACTAGGCAGTTTATATCAGTGGATTCCAATAGACATAGTATATTGGACGAGTTGTGCTCAAATAAAGCGTGTGATTGCAAATTTGAGTGAGCTAGTATTGATCGAATTGTCGCACGAATGGGATATTTGTTTGAAAGGGCTGTTATTTTATCTATGCGGTTGGAATTGGTGTTTATCTGTAATTAATTAGAATGATTTTTGAGGTTGTGGGGCGTGTTTTTAAATGAGGCTCGGTAGTGAAATTCGTTTTGAAACCAATACTATATTTTATATTTTTTTGCTATTAGGATCTTCAACAATGAGTACACGATTACTTTACAATTTGTGCATCATTACTTACATGAACAAAAGCACAGCATGCACTACATTATAAGCAGATAATAACATACAAAAAAGTTTACTGTCACAAAATAATTAGAGCATTCACAAGAATTTTGTACGGTATTATTCATTTTCTTGCTTTAGGTACTAAAACTGATACCCAATCTAAGCCAGGGGTTGTATTTTGGGAGTCAGGCCTCAACGTGGAGCATTACAAGGAGATCCTGTCAACGTGAATTTGTGACGTAGATTATTATTAATAGCATATGTGAGTGTGGGTGCGAAAGGGTTTACGTGTGTTTGTTGGTGTGTTTGTGTGTGTGTATGTGTGTGTATGTGTGTTGAGGTGTGATGAGGTGATAATGTAAGTGTGAAAGTGTGTGTTATATGATATTAAGTGTACATGGGGTTATTGTGTTTTATATTATTAATTAATTAATTTGTTCGTTAGGTTTAAAATAACCAAAAGCATGTTATTAAACACTCAGTATAATAAAAGGTCAGTTTTAAAACTCCTCCGCGTCCCTCTGACTTTTCGGATTATTGTGCGTATTGTAATTATCATTTGCTTCAAAAACGGTGAAGGAAAACATCGTGAGGAAACTGGCATGCCTGAGAGATATTTCTCGACGGCGTGTAAAGCCAAGTCAGAGGCCCATGGGCGGCATAAGAACTCTGACACCAGGTTAGTCGCTAACTTCACGAAAAATAAAGAAGTTTTAAAACTAGATTTGAAACCTATCAAAGACTTTATTTAGAATTTGTCTTTGATAAAAAAAATATCTTGAAGATAATTTCAAGATTTTTATTTAGGTAAAGGTTGACTGCCAGAGGCAGTTTTTTGAGCTATAAATAAACAGTTTTGTAGTCCACAAAGTGACAAAAGAGGATAAACAGTACATATTCTATTTTTACTGATTCTATCACCTATTGTAATGTTTGAATATTTTATATTATTTTCGTTAGCCATCAAAAAGAGGAGCTCGTGGATAAATAACAAGAGCCGCACGGCTCAATTGAAGGTTAAGCTTCACTTTCCGCGGTCGGTTCGTAGATGGGTGACCATGCATTACATAGTGAGACCCCTCCGTGCCTCGGAAAGCACGTTAAGCTGTTGTTGGGTCTGGCTGTCATTCGTAGATTGACGTTACGGGTAGTCAGAAGCCCAACAGTCTGACAACCAGTCTTACCAAGGGGTATCAGATAACTTCTAGCTTGACCGTGTAGTTTCTTGCTGGCTCTTCTCCAAACGACCAATTGGAACCGTGCACCTAGATTCTGACGTTTCATAAGTGCCCAAGTAGGTTAAAAAAATGAATTTTGGCATTTCTTAAAATGCCAATGCATTCTAGAACTTTCCCTGGCAACATCCTTTACTGTCCAAGCCGCTCGTTTGTGGAATGCATTACCAGTTCCAATAAAACGCGTGCAATCGTTGCTTGTGTTTAAAAGACTCGTGAAGGAACCCGCCCATTGTATTTGGAGTGTAGAACTTTGTCTTTTTGCAATGTATACAATAAAGTTTAATTATGTAAATAATAAAGAAATATTGTGTTACCCATAGTAACAAGGTTGTGGGGGTCAGATAGGCAGTTGCTACATGTAAAATACTGCATCCGGTTAGACTGGAAGCCGACCCCAACGTAGTTGGGAGAAGGCTAGGCAGATAGATTAATAGTATTAGGAAGCAAACGAGCAGGTGGCCCTCCTGATGGTAAACGGTCTTCCGCTTATGGACATTTCCGAACAAACATATTGCAGGTGCCTTATCATCTTAAATACAACGCTGAAATTTCATACGTATCTGTAATTGTTCCTTCCGGCTCTTTATACACGGTACGGTTTGTTTACGGTATGGCGTATAAACTGCGCCGTAGAAAAAACGTGTCCATCTACAAGCTTCCATAGTGATCCATACAACACTGCCGGCCGTGGCTACACAAGGCGTATAAACTACGCAAAAGAAAAAAACATGTCTGTTGACAAGTTTCCATAGTGATGCATACAACACTGACAACCATGCCTACACACGACGAATAAACCGTTGTTTTTCACAAAGCTGAAATGTCATACGTATCTGTAATTGTACCTTTAGGCCCTTTGTACACGGCACGGTTTCTTGACGGTACGGCGTATAAACCGCGCCGTAGAAAAAACGTGTCTGTAAACAAGTTTCGGTAGTGATCCATACAATACTGACGACCGTGCCTACACACGGCGTATAAACCGCGCCGTAGAAAAAACGTGTCTGTCAACAAGCTTCCATAGTGATCCATACAACACTGCCGGCCGTGCCTACACAAGGCGTATAAACCACGCAAAAGAAAAAAACATGTCTGTTGACAAGTTTCCATAGTGATATGCATCACTATGGAAACTTGTCAACAGACAACACTGACAACCATGCCTAAACACGGCGAATAAACCGTTGTTTTTCACAAAGCTGAATTGTCATACGTATCTGTAATTGTACCTTTAGGCCCTTTGTACACGGCACGGTTTCTTGACGGTACGGCGTATAAACCGCGCCGTAGAAAAAACGTGTCTGTAAACAAGTTTCGGTAGTGATCCATACAATACTGACGACCGTGCCTACACACGGCGAATAAACCGTTGTTTTTAACGGTAAGAAACGCGTGAGTACAGTACGACACAACTTAGATGTAGCACCGGGAAAATTCGTAAAACCGATCACCATCCGAACTGAGTGCGCCTTCAAATGTCTATCATGATTTAAAAGAGTGTCCGTGGAGTTTCTTGCCCGTTCTTCTCCATAGGTACCTACTACGCTTTGGAATGGGCATCTAGCTTCATCTTTCTGACTGACCGACCCCCTTGACAATTCAAATGTGCCTGTAATTGGTTTATTTGATATAGATGCTTTGAGATTGAGTTTGAGTTGAGTTTGAGTTTAAGTTTGAGTTTGAGTTTGAGTTGAGTTTGAGTTTAAGTTTGAGTTTGAGTTATTGAATTTGGGTTTGTGTTGAGTTTGAGTTTGGGTTTGAGTTTGAAAATTACCCATCTTTACTACTTTAGGTGAAAATGATATTTACGGTTCAAAATTGAAATGAACGAATGCAAATTTTCAAATTAATGCAATATATCTAAGTTGTGTCGTACTATACAAAGGGCTTCCAAACCGGTACTAAGCTACGGTGCCTGACGGCAGAAATAGATATCATTATGGTGGTACCATCTACTTCCACGAAGGAACTCATTCACAATAATTTCTACTACTAACTACTAAAATCTTGATTTTTGTTATGAAATCTAAATCCAATCAATTTATTTGCCATAATTGTAGGTAAAATTTCGGTCTTAACATAAGTAATTATACAGATCCGTAACATTTAGTCATAAAATTGGCAATCATGGGGACTGCGACAGAAGTGAAAACTTAAAACTGGTATTAGCGCCATCTAGCGTCTGAACTATGGCGCCAGCATGTCGGTGATGCGAATCCATAAGTTACCAAGTACCAAAAATCGCTCAACGCGCCTAATGAAGTTTTCATTTCAATAAGGTGACATGCAAACTGTTATTATAGTTATACGATACTAGCGACACACCCTTGCTTCGCACAACTTCGACTTGAAAAAATATTGAGATTTCTTTATTATATGTAAGTTTAATATTAATGTAAGTATTAAACACAAAGACCTTCCGAAATAAATTATCTAAATGATAATGAAACCCGCACCAAAATCCGTTACGTAGACAGACAGACACCAATAGCGTCTTTTACTTATAATTATTAGTTCAGTTATGTAGATATAGATTTTAAAAAAGGACAACGCACATAAAGCACTACGCCCAAATCCCCTACTCTTAACCAGGCTAGATACGGCAAGTCTCATCCAGATAGTTCCAAATCTTCCTCGGTCGGATTTTCTCGATTTTTTCCACGACCGGATTCGATCTGAAGTGTACGGAGGAAAATCTCTCGACCCTTTAACGCCGGAACACTGTCTCGGATTATCCGGTTTTCTTTCTAGGGCACTTTACGTGTAGTGAATGTGTCGATATCGCCACCTGCTTTCTTTGGAGTAGGCAGATGTGGATCTTATGAATTTCCGAATGTCGGTTGCAATATTTATGTAAAAATGGAGCTGCAAACCCACTTTATGTTTCCTTTGCAAAGTATCACCGACTGTGATACTTTATTCACATTACAATCTAGCTTATTAGCTAATAAGTAATTGTAATATCAGTCTTTAGAATATTTTTTTTTTTCTTTTTTTTTCTTTGTTCCTCTCAAATAGAGCACCTGCCCTCTAATCTCTTCACCACCCTTGGTTGACTGGTAGAGAATGCCTAAGGCATTAAGTCCGCCTTTGTACTTTTTTGAGTGTGAAAAGTTTTAATAAATAAATATAACTTAAAGTGTTAGGTCACTATTAAATTAATAAATCGTCCAATAACGTCTTTCTTATTGACTTATGTTCAGGCGAAGACACTTTTGAAACAGATTCACGTGTTCTTTAGAATAGTCAACACTTCCACTGCAGTTTAAGTTCACTCCCACTGCACCAAAATAATTCAAAAGGTTTTACCCTTTTTAGTCTTCGCTCCAATTCAGTGTTGTCAAGATGTTAGACTTCCAACATTGTTTTGTGGTACATCATTATGAATTCCAGAGTTATTGTACCTTCATATTTCCGTAATATGCTGAGACGTGCGTCTATGTCATGACAGGGCACTGTATTATGACGAATACTAGTAGGTACTAATTACATCACGTTAGAATTACCTATTACCATACAAAAGAGGAACGTGATTAACTCCTATAACTATTTTGTAATGAAGTTCTTGTTCAATATGAATTATAGGAAAATCGAAATTCGTAAAAACATTCGGTAAAAAGTTATCAAACATTTTCAATGAAAAGTCCAAACGTGACTTCACTGTTGACAAACTTTTCAGTATTTTAAGAAAATATGATAATATGCAGAGAATGTAGTTTAATAGTTATTTGAAAATATGAAACATGATACTACCTGTACATAATGAGCCTATAATTCTACTGCTCGGACACAGGCCTCCTCTCGATGAGAGGGAGTGGCCCGTTATCCACCACGCGGGTCAAGTGCGGGTTGGTAGATGTTACATGTCTTAGAATTCTCGATTCTTGGACATGCCAATCTAATCTATTTTCTTATTATTATAAATTGAAGAATAATTATGAAGACAAATATTGAACACTTATTAACTAATAATAAGAAATATATGACCATATAGAAACCCATCCACTGAAAATATTAAATGCTATATTTTGCAGCAAGTAGGGTAAGGCGAAGACGGATCGAATAACACCTCATTTGTCAAAACGAATGAAGGGTTGCTGAGAAAATGAGGAACTTCCACTTAATCGTCCCCTTTCCGAATGTCTTTACATTCCATTTGATAAATGGCTATGTATTATAATTCATTGGGACTGTAGGTAGTTACATATACCTGGTTTGTATCAGTGATTATTCAAATGTAGTCTGAAATTTAAAATAAATGAAAACCGTAGAATTCTACAACGTAAATTTAAAAAAACATAGTTTATCTTACTTTCTATATTTCTTACTAGTTACTGCCCGCGCCTTCGCTCGCCCATGTGGACCCTAATTATTTTTCTAAAATAAGGTTACTCCTTATAACATCAGCTATCTGCCAGTGAAAGCCTCGTCAAAATTGACCCAGCCGTTGCGGAGATTAGTCGGAACAGAGAGGCAGACAAAAAAAATTGTTCCTAGTATCCTATATATTTTCATATACATTTAGTAAAAAGCTGTTATTTTGACATTACAAACAGGCACTTAAATTTTATTTATTTGTATAGAAAAGAGCTGAGTAACTATGACGTACCTACATTGTCTATGTACCCTTAATCCCTTATGAAATGAGTACCTACCTATGAATAGGTATTTTTAGGATTTTAGAGATATGAGGAACAGGGTGTAAAGTTCACTCTATAGAAAAGGGAGGATCCTCTCTTTTCTATAGAGTGTTGGGCAGTTGCCCGCAACTGCCCAACGATTGATGTCGGGGAAGTTATAATAAATATATGTTGTTCGCACGGTAAACTCTAATTGCGCGATGCAGGATTTGTGTGACGTCAGGATTTTGTGCGACGTCAGGTCTTTGATGCGTAGTCCACATTTGGCGATGTACATACCACCACAGATTCATTAACAATATTATTAAATTCTCTAGAGCCAATGAAAAAATTTCGCACTGAAATTGCATTTATATTAAAACCACAATGATAACGAAGTTTGCAAACAAATAATTCTTCACGCTATCTCTTTTATTGAAGAAGTATTAAACGGGGGCACGGCACCGTTGTCTTCAAAAATTACTTCGAGCCAAGGTTGGGGCGGTGATAAAAAATAATATTCAAAGTTTTCCCCCTCTTTCTCTCAATTATAGGAACTTTTATTGGAGTTCGTAATGTTGTCAACACCTCGTAGGCGTTATATCCACTTAAAATATTAGTATTTAAAGTTATAGTATGGATGGGATGCGGATTTTTGTTACGACATTTTAATGAAAAAAAAGTATTCATACATTTTCGCATAAATAGTACCTTCAATACCTTACACGGTCTCAGTCCTGGGACACAGACCCTTCAGGGCGGATAAAAAAAAACCGGCCAGGTGCGTGTCCGGAGTACGCACAATGAAGTGTTACGTAGGTGGGATGAATTTGTCCCAAGAACTAACTTAACGTTGTAGTTGAAAAACATATTGCCATACATTCCAACCGCAAATGTAAGTTTGTACGGACAATATTGAGAGATATACTATGTTATTTTAAGACCAGACTAGACTTCTTATAGGTTTCCCTGTACCTAAGCTATGAGTAAAGAACCATTATAAGTATGTTTTTCAACGTTTTAGGCTCAGTCGTTTCTGAGATAAGGGAATGGACAATTTTCATATATTTTCTTAAATATCTTTAAAAGTATTTATTTAAAATTATAAAAAAGAAATATTTTGAGTTCCTGGCACCAAGCCCTTTCATTTGATATGTCACACGGTACAGTTACCAAACCTTTTTTTTTTTTTCCTATTTGCCCCGCAATAGTGACCCCCTTATTCAAAATTCATTTATTCACGTTACACGTCCGTGTTTGGATCACAGAAATACATAATGTGTACCAAATTTCAACATAATCGGTCTATTAGATTCGGAGCTAATTGACTGTGACAGACGGACGACAAGAAACACGAGTGATCCTTTAAGGGTTTCGATTTCCTTTTGAAGTACGGAAATGTGTAAAGTTCGCCCTACCAAATGTTAGAAATCTAGGAACTAACATCGTCTTAGATAAAGAGGTGCTTGAATCTGTAAATTCGGCAGTTTTTTTTTCTTTCTAACTGAACAGACAGCTGTGCTGCTGGGGAGTTTGTTGCGCCACTTCTTCTTCCCAGCTAACGCACTAGGAAGTGGTGAAGGGTGGGTGTTTTGGGGGACAGTCTTATGTAATTTTGACGTTCGAAAACTGCTAATTCTCAGCCTAGTTTGAATAAATGACTTTTGAATGTTGAATTTTGAACCCTAAAAAATCTAAATACGTAAGTGGGTTCTATTTAACCAACGATTTACGAAGTCACGGCCGTTTCCACTAGGCCAACAGGCTCGCATTCGCGGATCTCGTCTTAAACTGTTGAAGTTTTCTTATCACCTAACACCTAAATATCGCAATAATCTGATTTTAACCCAAGCTACCGACATAAGTGTAGCCACCACTTAAAATACAGCGAGCTAGGATCTTATAAAGAATAATTGAAGATAGCAACTTTGCATGAGAATTGGCTCGCTGCCAAAAGCTTTGCACAGTAAACAGGTTTATGCAATAAACAATTTTCGTGAAATAAAGTGATGTTGCCGTACTTGCAAACGTCAAGAGCTTGCATTCAATCATAAAGTGTTTAACTAGTCCGGTTTTTTTCTTTTTTATTCTGTTAACTATTTAGGTACATACAATCAATCTGCCTAGCCTTTTCCCAACTATTTTGGTGTCGGCTTCCAGTCTAACGGATGCAGCTGAATGCCAATATTTTACATGGAGCGACTGCTTATCTGATCTTCACAACCCAGTTACTGGGTAACACGATACCCCTTGGTAAGACTGGTTATCAGACTTTTGGACTTCTGACTACCCGTAACGACTGTCAAAAATCTACGAATGACAGCCGGCTGACCAACGGCTGAACATGCTTTCCGAGGCCCGGAAGGGTCTCGATATGTAATGGTCGCCCATTCACGAACCGACCGCGGCAAGCGTAGCTTTTTCTTCGATCGACCCGCACGGCTGTTATTATTTAGCCACATTCATTATTAAAGTACCTATCTATCTAATTTTGGACACATACTTTGGCTAATCGTGATTCCTGTTACTGTCGCACATCTGTCAAACTACAAGTGCAAGACAGAGTCAGGAAAATATCAAACCAAAGCACGTGCTAAACAACGTTTATAGATCTCGTCCTAAGTGGCGGTTTTAATACAGTGAGATCTTTTGCCATTAGTCATTAATTAATTGAAAAATATAATATTTATTTTTTATTTTCTATCACAATGGTTCTGTAGCACTTAATTGTTCTGACGTATATCAATTTGCATTATAAGAGCTGATGCCTGATGTAGGTTTAGGAAAACCTGTGTTACAGGTGGCAATTATGTACCTAATAAAGTACATATTTGCAGGTACTTTGTTACATAAATTCCGCCACTGATTTAAAAAAAACATAACATATAACGTTGTTACATCACGCCTTGTGTCCCCGAAGTATTGGCCACATTTCGACAGTAATATTTAAGTCCCATGTAATAGGGGGCGAGCCTATTGCCATCAACCGGGCACAAATTCAGTCACCGGGTTGATGCGACTGAGAAATTTCAGATAGAAAAACCCAAAAACACTTTGCTCGACCTCGGAATGGAACTCAAGCTCAGCAGTAGCGATTACGACCACTAGAGCAATGAAGGTCGTTAAAATAGTTAAATTATTTTGTTCTGCTGATAGTTTAAAAGTAGGGGAAGACGATGGATGGACTGTGTGAAAGATGATATGGCTAGAAAGGGGGGTGACTACCGAGATGACGACTGATAGAGAAGTGTGGAAGAAAAAGACATGTTGCCGACCCCTAATAAATTGGTATATTGGCAGGAGAATGAAAATTATGATTTTGTTCTAAGTTTTCAATAATGTTTAAATTACCTAAAATAAGCAAGCGCAGTCCATTCCTGAGCATAGGTTTTTCGTGTTATGCTAAGCGATGCGATCTTGTTTTGTTGAGGAGTTTCTATGGCGACCTTCTGACTACATCATCAGACCCTAAACACCAAGCGGAGCAATAGCACTTATCAACCAAATCGAATGAAACCAACCACGACGGGTCTATCTGGTTTACTTGAGGAGTGCCTGTGACCACCTGCCGGCTCCATCATCAGGCCCTGGATACCACCTCGGGTTATAATTCTTGTCAAAATAAAGCCCAGGACTCCAAACAAGATGATGCTATCTAAATTGGTTGAGGCACATTTACAATATTACCCATCGCTTTTGTTCCTCTTTAATTAAATCTAAAAGGGCACTAAAATGGTACATCGTATTAATAATGTTATTATTATTCAGTCCGGAAACACGCAGGTGTAGTCATGAGAATTAATTTACATTATTAATAATTTTATGTCACGTCACGTCTCACGAGTATCCTGAGTTCATGACAAACAATTTGAATTTTAAGCTTGGAATGTATACGAGTAGGCAAGCAAAAGCGTTCTGTAGTTTCTACCCGCCTCCTTGGCAAAAAGGTATGAGTTTATCTACACTAATATTATAAAAAGAAAACAATTGTATTTTTTTTTTGTAATGAGTAAACTCGAAAACTAATGTTCGATTAAAAAAATATATATATATTCAACCTTAGTTTGTGTTTACTTTAAACCTCTTAAGGGGTCATTGTACTCATTATTATGAACAATTTTCACTATGGGACCGACACTGAAATCACGAAAAAAAAATCAGCTGTTCCCTACATTTCAACGAGATATATACGAACATAAATGAAGGGAACAGCTGATTAAAAAAAAAAATAAGTTTGTATAATTAATAAAATTATTTAAAAAAAATTGTATCGTATCTAATTCGAAAAATATTTGACAATTTCTAAAAGCATACAGCAGGCACATAAGATAGGAAAATAAAGATGAAAATGATCTAAGATTTCAACAAAAAAACCACAATGTTTTATAAACACGTAATACAAAAAAATATTAGCAAATTGTTTACTTATCTCCAACAACGATAAAATAATTTTGACGAGGCACAAAACGAAAGTACAATGTTAAGAAAAATAAACACAAATCGTCACAAAATAATAAGAGAACATTCTGCACGTAACTGTAACAGTATTGCCAGGAAATGACACAGAGATACACGCACAATCAATACACATCACGACAACATTTCGCGAATTCATTAGCGATAGTTTCCGAACTAAATTACGTAGGTAAACTGACATATTGCGCGTATCGTTGCAAGTTAAATATCCGAAGCTCCCCGCCTATTATTTGCCGGGGTAGGCCACAACGTTAAATATGAGCCGAAACTTCCACCACCGTTAATTTTACTAACAGACTGCTAACCGCAAGCCTAAACATGTTACGTCGGTAAATAATAATTATGATCGGTTTCGCGAATCATTGTTTGGGATTTCAGCTAATGATGGTATCTTGTTGACATAACATTACATCACGATGCTAAGGTCTTGAAGAGTATTTAGTACACAGAAGTTTATTTATTCTGGAATAGGTCTCCAATCTTCGACTTCGAATTCCTTTCCAGTTTTTATTGAGGAAAAAATACAAAATTTCAACGATGTTTTGGAAAGATTGTTACAAATTAATATGCATTCGGCCATCACCCTAATTCGTTACTGCTTTTTCGGCCCTAAATTAACATATTTTCTTCGCGCTTCCCATTTATGGAAGCAGACGCACCTTTTAGAAAAAAATGGACCAAATTATCCGACACACATTAACTTTAATTTTAAATGTGGCCATGGACGGCCGAGCTTGGGCGCAAGCTACTCTTCCAATTCGTATGGGAGGCCTCGGTATCCGCAAAATGTCTAGTATTAGTTTACCGGCTTTCATATCCTCGGTCCACAGCACTGAAAAATTAATCAGGAAAATTCTAGCCTCTAGACCCATTTCACCCGCTACCATGTAAGTAAGAATCAGGTTTGTGGCTTCATGTACTACCGTCATCAAACATAGGTGTTTTGTTCGATGTTAAATTTGATTTGTTACAGCTGTAGTGTCAACCATTGTCATTTGGTTTAAATAGGGTTTTATTTTTATTATTTTATTTATCTTTTATATAGATTATTTTCTTTTAAATTTTGTGAATGTGAGAACGTTGTAGACATAACAGACTAGATCTGTGGACCATTTTATATTTTGCTAAGTACCTGGTACATGTTGATGGGCCTACACTGTCCTTGCATACCTGTATAGTTGATCGAAGCTTTTAACACTGTAATTTGGAAAAATTGTAAAAACCATTTACTTTTAAAAGAGTCACCGTGGAGTTTCTTGCCGGCTCTTCTCCATAGGAAACGACCAATTGGAACCGTGCACCTAGCTTCTGACGTTTCATAAGTGCCCTTGTAGGTTTATGTGAAATAAAATATTATGAATTTGATTTTTTTTTACTTTTTTTTAAATTGAATTTTGATGACACTATCTTCCGCCTCGCTGCGTCACTCCATGTTGTTCTCTTCATCGCTGTCACTATGGCGAGGTTGTCAATAGTCTCGGACATGGTTTTATTTTTTTAATTTAATTTTTTTAGTTGAGCTGTTATCACTGCCGGCGTTCCAGCTGTATTAGAACCCAATGGCTTGGCACGCGACCATGGCCAGAGATTGGACGGCATGTCTTTATTTCCATGGAAGGTGGGTAGGCTTTTAGTGTGCGATGCAACCTGTGTCGGCACTCTTGCGCCATCCCATCTTCCTGGCTCGGTGTGCTGTGCTGGTGCTGCTGCTGCGGCTGCAGAAAACCTCAAGCTGCATAAGTATAATAACCTTCCTGGTAATTATATTTTCGAGCCGTTTGGGGGACCCTCGGGCCGAGTGCTCATGGCCAATAATAAAAAAAAACTGCTATTTCGTAGAAAAGTGCAATACCTACGCGGTCAAAATGTATGAAACTGCTTTTTTTTTCGAAAATTTTCAACGCAGGGGATTCAAAGTCATATACTGAATCCATGGTAATAGTTTTCGCGACGATGTCCCTGCCACCCTGTACTTTATATGGTTATTAATTAATTTATATAAAAACTAGCTGCGCCCCGCAGGTTCACCCGCATAAGTGTCGATCCCGTGGGAATATCGGAATAAAAATTAGTCTATGTCCTAACACAGATCATGGTCTACTCATGTGCCAAATTTCATCAAAATCCGCTCAGCCGCTTCTTCAACAAGACTTTAGAATAATGACATGGCAGCATGGAATTAGTTAGTATCTACTATCATGGCAACAAAGAATTAGTAAGTACCTACTATCATGGCAGCATAGAATTAGTAAGTACATACTATTGTGGCAGCATGGAATTAGTATGTACTATACATGGAATTAGTATGTACTATACATGGAATTAGTATGTACTATACATGGAATTAGTATGAACTTTGATATACTATTAAATGAGCATTCTCTATTTTCACCAGAGCACAAATCGGTCACCCAGGTACTACCTATGAAGCAGCCAACAAAGACAGTATCTCAGTATCTTGTTGACAAAGTGATGTGATATTAAAAATTATTAATAACTATTAGGTCTCTTATTTAACTTGCGTGTTCTGTATTGAGCTCACTCAACGCGTTGTACGTCTAGCCAGTAATAGGACTCGCTCATCAAGGAGCGCTGTCCCAAATTAGACGCTTTATTATAACTACATAAAACAAAAGGTTTTTTAATAAAATACGTGTACTAAAAGGTCACTAATCAAATTATCTTAAAAATGGTGAAGGTTTCAAAAGAATACGCTTGATAAATTTTACGTGATTTTCAGTTTTTCATCCGCGTTATACGTAACTTTACAAATTAATTTCACTATGTAATAGAAACATAATCTAAAATATTTCTATATTAAGTTATTAAGAAATGCTCTAATTTAACATATATTTTTCCACATCATTAACACTACTCGTTTAGACGTGATCTTCAGTATAAAATAATTAAAAGTCGGTTATCGGCGCCTTAAGTTTAGTGAACAATTTTGTCGTAGATTTGAGTGTACATAATTGATAAATGTGTCAGTTAAAATTCAAAACATCAAACTTAGAAGTAGTGATAGTTTTCTAAAACTAAATATGTCTATATTTTAGTGAACCTGTTTATTCATTTGAAATTTTTGATTGACGGCTTGTTCAGTTGCAAAAATTTTCAGACTAGCCAAATTAGAATTATACCCGTTCATGCCTAAATAAAAGCGCGCTGTTGAATTTTCAACGCTCGGCTTGGCGTTAAAAGTTGAAAATCCAACAACGCGCTTTTATTTAAGTATCGCCTAGTTTTAATGAAAATGGGCATTATTCTTTTCAAAACACGGTACACAAAATTGTCCCTAAAAACCTCTGCCCAGCACTTTAGATGTAAAATTCGCATATTTAGTACGTACGATTTATAGTTTTTTTACGGATAAACTACAAAACGAACACACTTTAATTTAAGGCCATAAAATATTGTGACAAACAATATATCAAAACAAATGAAACATGAGTTTCTAGTTCATTTTTCGGCGTCAATAAATACTCCAATCACATGGCATTTTAGATAAAATATGGTCAGGCAAAAAATTGTAAGAGCAAATTTTCATCTCAAAACTAAACAAATCTGAACAATTCATACCTATGAAGCGTCACAAACATATGCACCAAAATCATACTTTCCACGCAATTAAATTTAATTATAATCTATAGAATAAACCTATTAACTCCCGGCACATTGCCAAACTAACTTGGTTCAAGTAAGTCACCCAATTTGAGTTCACTTTTATTTAGTCAGTCAAGCCTTTCTAACCGCTCTGACGGAGGCAGTGAAGCCTGAATAAACACTAATAATGAAAAGGAATTAAATTTACAGGACTGTTTGTTTGTTTCTGTACCCCCGTACCCGAAATTAGGACCTCTGCGTATTAAGTTTGGTTTCATGATTTGAAATCCTCAAAAGACAATTAAGGTAGGGTCGGCAAATAAGCGGATTGGAGTTCAGCCCTGTTATTGTGGTATCAGAGTTTTTATGCCGCCCATGGGCCTCTGACTTGGCTTCGCATGCTGTTGAGAAATATCTCTCAGGCATGCCGGTTTCATCACGATGTTTTCCTTCACCGTTTTTGAAGGAAGTGATAATTATACAATACGCATATGAATCTGAAAAGTCAGAGGTGCGTGCGTTAGGTTCGAGCTCAAGACCTATGCAGTCCTTGGCAGTTCAACGGTGCCACCACTAGGCTACTAGCTAACCTATTAAGTTGAATGTAAGTGAATTAACTTGATATTTTGAAAGATTTTATTGAATATAAATTTTATTTTAAACTTTCTTTTGATCTTAAGACGTAAGAAGTCAAGTATCCGTCTGTTTTTAAGACCTTGTTTAGTAAACCCAATTATCTCCTAATATTATTTTTGTTCCCAAAAGGTCTTTGAAAATAGATTTATGAAAGAAGCTTAAGTTTTCTAATAAGATTATGTTGTAGTAGAGATACTTGTGAAAACGTAAATCCAGGGAAACACAACATATATATTTATATCGCTAAGCAGTATCTGTGTGTGCGTACTCATGAAGTTACTTTCCAACTTTGTCTTTGAGTAATTCAATAAAATGTAGGGGACATCTTAAGCGAGTGACCTAAAAAGTTCAGAAATTATTAAGAACAGATGTTGCTGCTGTACCAAAGGTTGGTTATTTGCCAGTCTCGTCAAACAAAGATATACAAATGAAATAACTTTTTTGTATGATTTAAAACATCTGTGATGATGATATTGCTGAAACTGTAGTAGTGCTTATTAAAAAAAATTCACATATAAAATGACCACTGTTGAAACGGAAGACAAAATGAGAGAAAGAAATTGTCTGTTTGGAAGAAAGAAATCGATATCTCTATTCTTCTACACTAATCCTAACTTCCTAACTACTTTATCCTAAATATCTCTATTCTTCTACACTAATCCTAACTTCCTAACTACTTTATCCTAACTTAATAATTATAAATTGTTTGTTAATTTCGTTTCTTTATTACGCTTTCACGCTAAAACAGCTTAACGAATTTGGATGAAATTTGGCATATACCTGAGTCAGGACAAAGAATACTTTTTATCCCAGTAGTTTGTTCCCGTGGGATAATATCCGACCTCCACGTGGATGAAGCCGCGGGAAAAAGCTATTAATATTATAAAGAGAAAAGTTTTTTTTTTGTAATGAATAAACTCAAAACCTACTGGACCGATTTAAAAAAATATTTTCCCTTTTTAGAATACTATATTATAACTGAGTAACATAGGCTATAATTTATGAAGATATCACGCGGGCGAAGCCACTGGCGGACGCTAGTCGTAGATAAGGAATGAAGTGGTCACGGTACGCTTGTAGGAACACGCATCCAAAAATCTGTGAAAAATATAATTAATTTTATTCAATATTTTAGACTGCTTATACAATTTCTCTATTTCAAAGCTACCAGTCAACATGTAAATCAAGTGTTTAATAACTAACTTATTTATTTTATGAAGATTTATTTACAGCGTTACACCAAAAAATGTAAAGCAACATAACATCACGCCTGTTATCCCCTAAGGGCTAGGCAGAGGTGTACCTTTAATATACCCACATTTCGCCAGTTATGATAAAGTCCCATGTAATAGGGAGCGAGCCATTTGCAATCAATCGGGCACAAATCCAAACTCCGAGTGCTATTGAAAAATTCCTGACCGAAAAATCCAATAATCCTTTGCCCGACCTGGTAATCTAACCCAGGACCTTATACTCAGCGCTTGTGACCATTAGACCAACGAGCCAGCCTAAGTCAAAATTACAAGATATAGCATCCCATATAACCCGAGTATCCCATAACATTACTTAATTTATGTACTACGTAGCGACTACCAAAGTTTTCCTCCGAGGTACTTAGCGAATAGTGAGTGACTAGAGGAAATTGCGGACATAACTCTTTTTACAGTAGATTGAGCTACTTTACGAGTGTGCCTGACTGGGGACGCCGAGTAGGTCGGTATACGAGTACAAGTATAGTAGCGCTAAATACAGAGTGTAAAGTTAGTTCTCAGACTTATTGCAGGTCACCCACAGACTTCAGACTTACTTGCTGAATTATCTATGAAGTCTCTAGGAGGTATATTGTTTAAAGAAAATTATGAAGCTTTATTTACCCTTTTACCTCCTTAAAGTAAAGAGAAGAGGGTATAATTAAATTAAGTATTCTCACATAAGAGCCAAATTCAAAATTCAGACCATATTTCCTAAAGGCTCCACAGAAAAAAAACAGTGATAGAAAATACACGGAAAGCGTGGTAGTGCACGTCGCTATAAATTATCAAAGCTTTCCCATTCGCAGCAATCTGTCTGCGGACAGAAAAATGTACGGTGAACTAGTAAACTGACCGGGAAAGGTCCATTGCCTGTCATTTTTTACACTGAAATACAACCCTGGGTATTCACACACGTGAAATGCAATTTCCTTTAATGTTACCTATCTCATATTCATACTTTCGGAAACAATTTGCTCTTAAAATACTCTGACAGCTTAGTCACAGACGATACCGAGCGAAATATGTAGCGAAATGACTTGAAAATCTCAAAGTTTATTTAGGAATTTCCATGTAGTAGATAAGTTCGAAATTGTTCAAGTTTGCACTTTCGTGCGATGGAAACTTGTGTGCGCGCTCAATTTCGAATGCTGAACGGTGCGGCGTTGTCACAATATTTGCGTGTTGTGCCGCAATGCGCCGCGTCACACGGAAATTTTTCGAGGCTTTATGTAAAATTTAGATATGCTGCGCATGTGCAAAGTAGGTCAAAGGCGAATGTGAAACATTTTTCGAAAGCGGATTGTGGAAACTGGCACATTGTTGTACAGAAGTTGACTTCAGTCTGTTTGCGATGATAAATGGTAGAAACCCTTTCGCGTTACTCGCATAACTTCGGTGGTGTTCGCTTTGCAAGGTTCGGACGAGTGTTTATTATTTGACGCTGTCGTTCCATCGTAATCAGAAGGGACCGGACAGACCCAAAAAAGTTTATGAAATATGTTTTTCTCTATTTGTTATCGTTGTGTTCCCTAAGTAAGTATGTATCTCTACGTATACAACATCTGTTTGGAATTATTCTTAATCGGAAACTACAGTTCTGTTTTACTAAATGAGTTTAGGTATCGGTATGAGCAGAGACTGAAACTAAAATATTCTATTTAATTTCTCCTAACAATTCCAAACCGTCTGTTTCCACGAGCTTTTTGTTTATATTACCAACAAAAACAAAAACTTCTATCTAATAGTTCAAAAACTGTAAACAAGTTTCAAAACAAAGGAGTATGCGGGTCCAAAGAATCCCTAAAACAAAAATAAAAACCACACAAAAACATAAACACCAAAATGACGTCGATCAATCGCATATAACGGTCCATTCCAATATGAATCGCTCTGAAAAAATATGCACTTTATAAAACTCCTTCATTCCCTTTGATTTGTTTTTGTCTAGCATACGGCATACCTAGTGAATGACTTCAAAGCGTCCGGCCGGTATAAATGGCCTAACTTGACCAAGCACGCATATAATATGTAGGTGCATAGATTTCACAAAATACCTACGTACAGAAGGCTGGCTCCACAAAACGTGAGCTTAAACCGGCGCACGCACACATAAATGCGTACGAACAGTGATTTCGATCGAATGCCAGTCGCGAGTGCGCTTGCGTTTTCAACCCCCGACGCAAAAAGAGGGGTGCTATAAGTTTGACCGCTATATGTGTCTGTCTGTTGCACCGTTGCTCTTAAACGGGTGAACCGATTTGAATGCGGTTTTTTTTATTTGACAGCAGTATTTTTAGCGATGGATCTTAGACATGTTTTATCAAAATCGATTCAGCTGTTTGATGATTATCAGCTCTTTTGTAGTTGATGAATGGATGTGAACGCCTTCCACAGGTCTGATCGATTTGAAATTTGGAATTCTGTCACTTCAATGATATTAGAAGAACATAGTAACCTTCAACTGATGCTGCGGCATCACCTGGAATTTGCAGAATACCGAACTCCCTTACCAACTTTCCCAGCACAGGTATCGTGTTTGGGCTCATTGATCACCATGGTCTTAATGAATAGGTTATAGATAGATGATGAATAGGGTCTGGCGATGGAGTACGAAAGAGATGATGAGGAAATATATGTATCGCGGGCCTTTTAAATTTTAATATAATTTCACTTTTTACTCGTTGTATAGAGCCGGCCTTCTGTATCTATCTATTCTGTGCTGATACGCTAAAATAAAACGTAGCACAAACGAATTCAAACTTTTATTTTAAAAGTCGATTCTAGTACCAAGTGAGATATTTCAGCTGCTATAAATGCTTGAATTTGATACGAAGTTGAATGAATTATGAAAATTTAGACGAGCTGAATCATGAGCGCTATATTTATCAAATATTATTTTAGTACTTTTTAAATCTAGACTTTTGTTAGATATATTAATTGTGTTAGTACGGACGTTGCAGCGTTGTTTTATTATCATGCTTTTATATGTGTTGAGTGACGACTGCCTGGGGTTATTTATGCTTTCTCTAGCTATACACAAACCCCTTTATTCGTAACTAGCTTTTTCCCACGGCTGCGGTCGCGTTGAAGTCGGAAAATACTCCTCGAAAACGAACTACCTACCGAGATAAAAAGTGACTTTGGTGTTAATCCAGGTTATACAAACTATCTGCCGAGCTCGTCCAAATCCTATGAGTAGCATTACATAATGATAATGATTGAATACTATCGTGAATTCATGTAAGCCTAGTACTTTTTGTTAGTTTACTGCTCAGAAATTGTGCACAACATCTAATGATTGAAATACTATATAAATCCATGCAAGCCTAGTACTTTTTGTTAGGTTGTGCCAGGATTCAAGTTTTTTAACTCGAGGAATAAGATTTTTCATACAAATAAAATCCCCCCTTTTTACTCCCTTAAAAGTCGAATTTCTAAAAACCTCTTCTTAGTGCTCCCCTACATTAATATTATAACGAAGCCGTTTGCAAAATTTCACGTTCCTAGTCCCAGTAGTTTCGGCTCTGCGTTGATGTCAGTCAGTTTCTCCTTTTATATATACAGGGTGTTAAAGTAATTGCGTGCCATAGCTTCAGGTTGAGTTCAGAGTCGATAAAGGAACCCATAAAAAATAAAAAATACGTACATTTAAAAAAAAGTGTAAAAAAAATTCGAACATTATCATAAGATGAACCTAATGTAGTACCTACTAATTAAATAGCAATCGTTTAGAATTGATTAAAAAATTGCTTAAAATACGTTTTTATTTTGTTTAAATGCTAATAAATCATTTCCTAGAGTTACTACCTACTATCGAACGCAATGAAAGTAAGTACTTAATTAAAGTATTTAAACAAATAAAATAATTTTACTTCTAAACGATTGCTATTTTAAGTTAGTAGGTACTAAATTAGATTGATGTTGCAATTTTTTTATTTTATTTTTTCCTGGGATCGTTTACTTTTTTTTAAGATATTTTTTTTTTTTTTCCTGGGTTCTTTTATCGACTCTGAACTCACCCTGAAGCTATGGCACGCAACTACTTTAACACCCTGTATAGAAGATTATGCGATGCACATAGTAGGTTATAATTAGTGACTGATTAACCGTACGTTTTTTGACGATTATACGCCTCTAACTTTGAGCAACGTTTATAAATAAAGTTGAAAATGTTGATAAATAATGATGAGAAGAACAAACTACAAAAGTTTCTTGACATTAAAACGGCTGGAATAACGATTGTTATATTATTTCTAAACATTAAGCATTAATACAACAAAATATTTTTAACTTTATATTTACAACTAATTAATTAATAAAAGTAGCAAAATTATATACTAACTTAACTAAAACTATTTACAAACTAAAATATGGCATCTAAAAATTCATCCGCATCGCTGTCGACTGGTAACGTACCCAAGAGGCTGGCCGCATTGCCACGTTGTATGGCAATGCTTAGTCTCTGCCCAAGGTAAAAACCAGCTCTTGGGTCACGGGAAGTGTCAGATAGCCGTTACAACAAAATAGGTATTAGTTGCTATCGTCTTTAAAGCATAATAGATATCGGCTTAGCACACTGGTCGCGTCTCCACGAAGTTGCACTATACAAACTTTAACAATTTCCCAAGTCGCATCCTTTGCGAACTCCTTTGCCGTTTGGCCGTTTGTTTCATGTTCAGAAGACACGGTTTAGGATCTGATCATGATACTGCTAACCGTGGAAGTAGTAGGTACGGTTGCAGCCGAAAGGTTTTTGAAGTAGCACCTAGATTCTTTCCGTGCTAAATTTCCTCCTTGATACTTTCCGTGTTAAGAGGCTTACAACAGCTAAAGCGCGGTCATTGTCGGACTGCATAGAAATGAAAGAGAAGCGCGATGACACGACGCAGGTAATTTATTGCAAAATATGAAGCAGTTAGCGATTTACAGAAAATCTATTGATTGGACTGGAAAATTAAAACACTATTATGCTAATATGTAGCTTGTAGAATAATCTGACAAAAAATCAGAATGATTGCATGTAAATTAATATGATTTTTAATCGTTAAAAGAAATTTTTAGAGGTATCTTCATGATTTTTTTCTATCGTATCAAATTAGTTGTATTATGTTTTCAACACACTATCATACTAGCATATATCCTGAAGAATATCATATTTTTTTTTTTTTCTTGCGTTTAGGCACGTTTAGGTCCTGTAGTCCCCTTAAGTCGGCACCTTTATTCTTTCCGTGCTAAATCTGCACGTTGGTCTGAAGCAGGACCACATAACGCCATGATATGTTATGTGGTTCTACTACCGTTGTATTAACACGGACAATTAGTAGTGCGAAGACTGCTTATAGAGTGCTCACCTTAACAAATTATATCAAACATACTAGACGTATAAAATAAGAATATGATCTCGACTTCTACCAAAAGAACTGGTCCGCAATGGCAGAGGACAGACATGTCGCACCTTTGGTAGAACAAGGGCATAATTGTCATAAATTGCCAAACGAATGTCTTTGTCCCTCCAGTTCAAAGGGCCTTTTTAAAGCATTTCTGCATATTTAAGTCATTTTGGCAATTTATGACAATTATGCCCTTGTTCTACCAAAGGTGCGATGTGTTCAAAAGGGAGGCCTTTGCACAGCAGAGATACATTATAGACCAAGAGATTCATAATATAAAGATCCTGGACCAAACGATATAAGACACGAAACAGTGCCTCATCTATTTACCTATCTATCTCATCGCAATTGGTAGGCTATTAGATAGATAGGTAGATAGATATATCGTTAAATAAAAACTAAATACATGAATATAGCTACAAGGTGCCAATATACAAAAAAATAAAATAATGAAGAAAACAAGACATTGTGATGCCAATACTGGCGAAGACACTTTAAAATAATGAAAGACAAAGTGCGGTGTGCGTCTCAAGGTTGCACCAAATGGGAGTCCAACTCAGCATGTGTCAGGCAAATATACTTACTGACGCTGATATTTTGCTGGATCCCTGCAGTGACATACGGACGTCGAAGAGATGAGATAATAAATATGTGTATTATTGGTGTTGTGAAAAGTGAAATGTGTGGAATGAAATTTCGTAAAGAATTTTTGAATGAAAACAGTAAAGTTTAGCATTTGGAAACGTTCTTGTTCGATGGTGATTGTGTATTTGATAGGTACTTGATTATTTAAAATTATAGTGGCGTAGGTGTGAATAAAATAATCGAATTACCTGGATTAAAAAGTGGTTTCAATAAATAAATCTAGGTAAATAACTAGCTTATTTACCTAGATTTATTTATGGAAACCACTTTTTAATCCAAACGAACTAAAACTAACAATGGATAATTAAATTTGTGGATTAATAATATTCCCTTTGTTCACAGATTTGTGACCTCGAGTTGCACTAAGAAAGCAGAATGAATCAAGAAGAACACGACAGCCAGTTAGTTATATTATGGACGTATACGAAACGGGTCCGTGGCTTAGGCCCCCAGTGGTCGAGGCACCTGTGGCTGACGCCCCCGATTCGATTAATTTATTCAAAGCAATTTTTGATCAAATGTACTGTCAGACACAAAAATGTTTTACAAAAATAATAAATGTATATTGATTGTAAGTATAAGTTTATACTTATATTAAATCATAATTATATTTATAACATAGAAATGCTTTTATATTGGATGTTTGATGAATATCTTAGTTATTTTTCATTATTTATTTATTTATCTCAATAAGAAATCTAGTAAAAAAATTGTATATAAATCACAGTTTTCATCACTTATAATCAAGAGAATCATTTAACTTAATTATAATAATCAGTCTTAAATTTAATTAAATAAGATAGTGATTTTAAATAATCAGTCTTAAAAATTACTGCAGAGCAACTAACTTTTTACATAGTGAAATGTTCTTTTTATCTTTATAACAGTAATAATTAAACATAATCAACTGTGAAACCTTAAACAAATGAGAATAATTTTACCTAATTATAACAGTCAGTTCCAATAGCAATAACATTACAAAATAATCAGGCTTAAAAAACAAACGTACTCGTAGAGTAACAAAAATTTTATATGTGAATTTTTTTGAAATTTTTTAATCATAAAAATAATCAACTGTCTTTTTGATTTTTTGTATGTTTGTACATAATAAATATAATTTAAATGGGGAAAAAGGTGTATAAGATTAACTGGCGATCTATTGTCTCTACTATTTGATTGATAACTTTTGTTTAGCAAGGAAAAATACTTTATTATTATGGTGAAACACTTTTCTCATTAGCTGTACAAAGTAAAAAAGTGAAAAGTCGAATCGGGGGCGTCGGCCACAGGTGCCTCGACCACTGGGGGCCTAAGCCACGGACCCTACGAAACAGTCATACCCAGTTTTTTCTACGAGGCGATAATAAACTGCCGCAGTCGGATTCTGAAGGTGCCAAGACATATACAAACATTCAATTTTCACTTTTTTCTCAATGTGCACGACCACAACCAATGTTCTGCTTTTTACTTGAATCTACCAAGTCTAGACTTAACAAGGCCACTTTTGCTATTTCAGGATAAAAATTAATACGTTTCTCCTTATATTAATGACCTAACCAGTAAAGCATGGCCTTGAACATAATGTTTAGAATAAAAGGCAATTGTCAGGCGTTTTACGAGCGTTTTATACGCGTATTGATTGATGATACTCGCGTAATTGGTTGCGACATCGATACGCTCGACTTTTATAGTTTTCAATTTTACACTTAATATTGTTAATGGGTTTGGTATATTTGAAAGTCGGTATTGGGTTCGTATTTTTGTTAGTGACTAACTGCTTCCAATTTTCCTAATAACTACTAAATATTTAAAGCTTGTGTTATCATCGTGACAGTCCGTATCTAATGACTCCTATACAGTTTAGACGTATTAGCGATTCTACAAGTGATGACACTTAACACTATAAAGGACACTTACCGCCCATAGATGTCATAACAATAAAACTTCTATTGTGTCTCTTTTAGTGTCTTTGAATGTGTTATGTAAACTCAGTAAATATAATATTTTTATCTCTGATATCTGGCTTTTCTCAAAAAAATACAAATATCAAACGTAATGAAACCCAAAAAGAAAATTCCTTTCCATGGAGGTCTAGCCGAGATGCCGAGATGTCAGATGAAATTCTGTGTCATAAAACAGCCTAACCAAAGCCAAATAAAAATTGCCTGACCACTAAAGCCTGAATAATGATTCATCATTATTATATATCATTATTATTAAATAAATAAATTATTATTATTATTATTTATCATTATCATCATCTTCCTAGCCTTTTCCCATTTATGTTGGAGTCGGCTTCCAGACTAACCTGATCCAGCTGACTACCAGTATAGTAGTAGTAGTATACTAATATTTTACATGCTTATCTGACCTCCACAGCCCAGTTATTGGGAACTCGATACCCCTTGGTAACACTGTTGGTCAGACTTTCAGGCTTCTGATTACCCATAATGACTGTCAAAGATCCAGGAATGACAACCGGGACCAACGGCTAAGATGAAATTGCATAAAACTCTCGGATCGTTAAAGCCTAAACAATAATATTTACCAAAAAACATGAAGTAAAGTGCCTCAAAAGTCAAAACACAAGACCAAAGACATTCCATTTGATCGTATCAGCGACTGAGCAAAACTTTACGATCGCGTTTCCATTCGTGTTTGCCGTACGCGTTAAACCGGTGTTAGCAGAAAACAGCGCCACACATCATTCACACGCACTTTTATTGACGTTGAGAACAAAAGCCTCGATGATTGTACTGAATTGTGGAAATGAGAAGTGTTGAAAATTGGTGCAGATTGTAATGCTTACGAATAGAAGATACACTCGAGAGCAATGAATCCGGGTCACTTAAAGAATGTTAAAAATCTCGGAAACTAAAAATGATAGGTTAATGCAATAAATTGTATTTAATAGACAATGTAATACTCCTTAAATGAAAGTAAAAAAAATATGAGTCACCATACATTTTATTAACACAAAATTACATAAAGAAAAAAACTGCTGATCTCTCCTTAAAACAAAAATAGGAAACATGAAATTTTTGAACTTTATTACGATTTTCTTGAATTTTAATACTTCGTATTGCCTCCTCGTGCTTCCATTACTGCGTTTACGCGGTTTGGCATGCTGTACACCAAGTTCCTTATACGATTTTGGGGAATATTCTCCCATTCCTCTGTGAGAGCAATTTTGAGCTCACGAAGCGTGATTGGGGGAGGGTTTCGTTGTTTTACGCATCTGCCTAGCTCGTCCCAAGCATGCTCGATCGGGTTGATATCCGGGCTGCGCGCTGGCCACTCCATACGAGTAATGTTCATCTCTTGAAGGTAGTCATTCACAATCCTACCTGTATGAGGTCGGGCATTGTCATGCATAAATATAGCATCCTCACCTAAATTGACCATAAATGGACCAACGTGATCATTGAGGATTTCTTCCACATATCTTACGCTAGTTAAAGAGCCGTTTTCTATGATCACCAGCTCTGTGCGACTTTCAGAAGAAATTCCGGCCCACACAAGTACAGACCCACCACCGTAGGCTACTTTTTCTTCGATGCATGCTTGCTTGAATCTTTCCCCTGGTCTTCGATACACTCTGTGTCTTCCATCGTGCTTGTAGAGCATAAATTTTGATTCGTCGGAGAACATAACTTTTGACCAATCTTCAATACTCCAATTTACGTGGCTCTGGGCATATCTTAGTCTTGAAATACGATGCCCACGCTCCAGTTTAGGGCCGTTTGCAGGTCTAAGGGGTTTTAAGTTAGATTCAGCAAGCCGACGTCTTACTGTCCATGCACTTGGGTTACTTCCTCCGAGGCGTCGAAACTGATTTGTGAGTTCAGTTCCTGTGAGAAAGCGATTTCGAAGCATGGTGTTCACCAAGTATCGGTCTTCTCGTGCTGTGGTACACCTGGTTCTGCCCGTTCCTGGTCTGCGTAGGTTAGAACCAGTTTCTTCGTAACGTCGGAGAACTCTTTGTACTGTTGACAGCGACACACCGACAGTCCTGGCTGTATCGCGCTGACTCCGGCCGGTTTCCAGCATTGTAAGTATTCTGGTGCATTCTTCAGGCATAAGCGACATAATTTCAGCTTGAATAATGAATATAGAGCACTATCAACATGGTTTATGTACCCACATAAATGACAGATTACAAACAAAAGCAAAACCAAATGCTGTAATTTCGTAGTTCCATCTTCGAAAGCGGCCCTTTTTCAAATTTGATTTTTTTATGATATAACTTTACAATAACTAAGAAGTTTTAATACCTTCATTTAAGGAGTATTACATTGTCTATTAAATACAATTTATTGCATTAACCTAGCATTTTTAGTTTCCGAGATTTTTAGGATTCTTTAAGTGACCCGGATTCATTGCTCTCGAGTGTATTTAAGAGCGTTTATTCTGAAAGTGGGCAACGTAGCAAATAGATGTCAAATATTTCGCTGTTTTGATTAATTTGGCAATATTACTGTATGGAAATAAGAAATGTGGCTAACTACCGAACTAGAATATTGATTATAAAATGCAATCATTCATATCGTAACACAGAATTTTAAGTTTTAGACTTTGCAAATGCCTTTTTATACCCAAAACGGGTACAACATCAAATTCAATGTTATAATTAGTGTGCATTCAGAAAGTTAAAGTTAATTAGTAACATTCGCGACTTACGCGTTTAGGTCGCAATTTCGAACCTATTATGGTTCGAAACTGCGACCTAAACGCGTACGCGAACGCGGCACTTTACTTTGTGAAAATTATTTCATCACCACTGCTATCAACACGGTGAAGGAAAACATCGTGGGGCAACCGGCATGTTCTAAAACCAAAAATTCGAAGACATGTGTCATCTTGTGGCACCGGGGCTGCATGGTGGATTACGGCCCAGTCTCTCTCAGAGAGGAGGCCTGTTTCCCAGCAGTGAGAACATTATTGGCTGACTATGCTTATTCAGAAAGTTGGCAATGTCGCAAATAGCTGTCAAATATTTCGTTGTTATGATTTATTTGTCAATATAACTAAATTAAATTGTGAAATATCGCTGTGTAGGTAGCGCACATAAATATTGATTATTTATCATTCTGATCCAGGTTAAACTAGAACCCCATCGACATCAAAATTGTTGGGAAAAAATCAAGGTAAGTAAATAAACTTTCTTATGTAAGAAGACCTAACATTGTATCAATCTGGAGAGATAATCTCAACTTATAGCTACTTAACCAGACCAGAAAATTTGACACCGAACCTTCATTTTCTGCAGCTTTTTAACGCCTTTCAGGCTTATAGAGGCTCCTTACTTTTTGAAACATTGTGTAAAGTCATCGGCGATTTATGACTTCAGCATACCTCACCCTTTCAGAATTACAGGGCCAAGGGTATATTTTCAAGGTTAAGTTCTAAGGGAGCTACGCTACGGCGGGTATCTAAAAGTCACTTTATTTTTTCGTCCCTGTCTCGCTAGAATTTGGGTAAATTCCCACTTATCCTTCACTTAGACCTAAAAAGCTTTTGTTGAAGATTTCAAGTGTTCAGGGTCAAATGTGAGGTAGGTACAATGCTTTTTGTCTGCTATCTGCTTGATTTGTATTCATAGGTTTTTGTCTAGTAAATGTTAGGGGTACGTTTAGTGTTGGTCTGATAACAAGCATTATTTTGTTCACAATAAGGGATTGAATTACTTTGGTTAAAACGACGGTTTAAAGTATATTGTCACGTGCAACTTTTCCAATTTTATAGCCATGCTCTCGATACTCGATCAATCTTTTAAGTCCTTTTAAGTGCTCCTACTTTTATTAATTCCGGTACTCAATCACTCTTGAGGCAAAATTACGATATAATTCTACGAATCTTTTGAAGTTATAATAATGCAGTACCTACTCAGTGCAGCGAACTCGTTCACCTAGATTTCCTTTACGGTCCAAAAACTAGTTCGAACAGATTCAAAACTTGCATTCTCAGATCTATTTGCATTTAATTGTACCAAAATACCTCCACCACCTACAGTAATCGTTCATCTGAAAATGCTGGAGAAGGATTAATTAGAATTTTTAATTATAGAATCGCTTGCGACTGAACTGTACGGGAACTTTTGTACTTCTGTCGGTGACTTACAAAATTCGTTCTCTGAAATTGGCCGTAGCTGCAAAGTTGGTCGTTCGTTCTGTGCACTAGCTAATTGTACTTCACTTTTGTTTGACTGTTACGTTCCATTGCAGGTATTGATCTTGTAACTGTAGAACGAGTTAAATGTTCATTTTATTTGCTTCCAGTATTAATTTTCTTGAGGTTAAGTAAGGCTTTTGAATAAGAAGAGAAATAGAAAAAGATAGTGTTTCAAAAGTGTGGTTTTGTTAGTGTATTTAGTATTTTGGCTGTAGTTAAATTCAATTAATTATAGTAAAGACCACAGGAACTATCGTTGTGATTAGGTACATTTCGTTACGTAACTAAGTACGTAACCTCATCATCATAATTTCAGCCGAAAGACGTCCACTCCTGAACATAGGCCTCCCCCAAGCACCGCCACTTCGACCGGTTCTATGCTTCCCGCATGCAAAGGATTCCTGCGGCTTTCAGAAGGTCATCGGTCCACCTAGTGGGAAACCTTCCAACGCTACGTCATCCGGTACGCGGTCGCCACTCCTGAACCATCTGTTCTGCGAGTAATGTGCCCTGCCCACTGCCACTTGTGTTTGGAAATTCCTAATGATACATCGCCCGGAGTCTTGCCCTGTGAATCTTAATGATAGATCGCCCGGAGTCCTGCCAGCAGGACTTACGAGTCAGCAGTAGTAGTTCCAGAAGGACGCAACTTTTTTGGACACAGTACTGTAATGATATACAGCACAAAGTTCAAATTTGCACCAAATTATAGAATATTTTTGTCTCTTTCACATTTTACAAGAAAATGTTTCTAAACACAAACACAAAAAAACACCTTCACTACACGCTCTTTTGATGTTGTAGTAAAAAAGTCTTGTAGGAGGAAAACTGTGCTATAAAATATTATGTAGAATTATACATTGATTGTATTCTTTTTTTTTTTTTTTTTTTTTTTTGGATGGGAAATTATCAAATAACTTCTCCCGCTCTGGGTGGAGCGGGAGGGCGTGTCAGACTTTTACTGACTAAAACCCACCCGTGTTCCTTCCGTTGCCTGTGTGCCGAGGTCGCGATATCCCTTTCAGACAAACCCGCAACCCCGGCAGGCATTGGCCCTTCCGGACCCCGTCAGTTGGTGCTGACATCTCTTTGAGGCGCGCGTGGAACACAACGCGCCGTCGAGGTAACGAAAACACGACGGAACCGGATTAAGGCGACGATAACCGACTTTTAATGATTTTATTCTGAAGAAGATCACGCCTAAACGAGTAGTGTTAATGATTTGGAAAAAATATATGTTAAATTAAAGCATTTCATTAATAATTTAATATAGGATTATTTATGATTATCTTTATATTACTTAGTGAAATTAATTTAGAAAGTTATGTCTAACGCGGATAAAAAACTGAGAATCACGCAAAATCTATCAAGCGTATTTTTCTGAAACTTACACAACTTTATATTTATATATATATATAACTTACACAATAAAGATAATTTAATAATTGATGTTTTAGTATACATTTTTTTTTTAAATTAAAGTACATTTTGTTTTATGTATAATAAATTAATATTGCTTTATGAGCGAGTCCTATTACTGGCTAGACGTACGACGCGTTGCGTGAGCTCAGTAGAGAACACGCAAACTAACCACTCAAGGTCACTGGCATATATCTGCGTCTTAAGTAATGAATATGGTTCACACTACTCGTTCAAACTCCCCCTATTTCGAAAAAAAATCTTTAGAAGTAATCTTTTAATTCGAATCTTTAGGTAAGAAATACTATCCATAGGTACTAATCCATATCCAAACTAATATTATAAATGCAAAAGTAACTTTGTCTGTCTGTTTGTATATGTCTCATAGAAATTATATCTTTGGTCTGTCTGCTTGCTACCTTTTCACGCCATAACCGCTGAACGAATAAAACCGAAAAAAATGGGGTAACATTTTATCGAGCAAAGGCACGAGCGCGGACGACGCGAACTGAGCCGTTTGTCGTACAGGGGCCTTACTATGACGTGTTAAAACCATTACCTTTCCGTTGTGAAATAAGGATAGTGCTATTCGTCCTATACAGCTTCATCTGTCTCTCTCACTGAAACGATGATTGCTTTAACAAGTCATAGTACTGCCCCTGGTCGTTACAATGAACGCCAGGTAGAAATAAATGTTACAGGTAAAATGCTCACTCACCGTGAACATTAAGTCGAATGCATTCGTCATTACAATACATGCATATGCTTTTCAAATTGAGCTTTTGCTTGTATTATACCATTCTTAATAAAAACGTTACATTACATGGAAATGCTCGACAAAATGCTCTAGTGTATATTCACCTTTCAAAAATTCCTTTGGATAACTTTCAGACTTGCGTAGGATGCAAAGCTCATTGTTTACATAGACACAGCTTTCTAAAAGTAGGTCCTTCAAATATTTAGGTAAAATGTTAAATGTCAAGATGGCTGTCAGTTTTTGCACGTAGTCTAGGTAGGTGGGTGGATAACTATAACAGTGGGTAGCTGAATATGGTGGTAGAAAATATGGCGAATAGAGCAAAGTTGATAATACTCGGAGGTACCCAAACGTAAGACGAATTACACTTCCATGTGGGTTTAAAGTTGTGTAGGTAAGTAAAAACTTATTTATGATTCAATTCGATTCTCTGATAGATAAGCCCGTCGTCCACGACGCTTCTCATAAGTAAGGAGTTACAAACTCGAATCATCAATGAGTCGCCAGAATGTCACAGTATTTCAATGGTGATCCATACACGACCCGTTAAGGTGGATCCACAGTGGTAGCGCGCGAAATTCAAATTTTCATACGTTTATTGCAATTCGATTATATTATTTTGTTCCGAACACGAAGAAGAACAATAAGAACTGTTCCTTAAGAGGTCTGTTCTTTTGAAACAAATGTAACTTAGAGAGATGTATTAATGATTATCATTCTGTAAATACATATTTATGTAATGGTCGCGAATCATATTTTGATGTTGCGAGTTCAGATAATCTGACACTGATCTGCAAATTGCAAAGAACGTAAGAAAATATGAATTTCACGGGCTACCACTGCGGATTCACCTTAATGCGTTGTATATGAATTGACATTGAAATACTGCGACATTCAGGCTACTTATTGGTGATTCGAGTTTGTAACCCGTTACATATGAGAAGCCATAATGCGTCATCAACTAGTTTGTGATTGGTTGCGTGGTGATTTTGTAGCGTTGTGTTTCTAAGCACGGGTGATTTCAATTTGTAACTGGTTTGTTTGGTAGCGTCGTGAATGACGGGCCTTAAAAGAAAGGGTAGTGTTTACCTAGATAGTAGAATTTACCTGCAAATTTATCCGCGTAGCCTTTTTTTTATTATCCCGATACAGATGTAGGTATAAAAAAAAAACTGTTGCAGTTTCAGTATAGATATTTTACCTTGAAAGTACTAGTTCAAAGTTCTAATTTGGCATTGTAAATATATAAAAAACACGACGTACTTATCATAATATATTTCCATCAAAATATTTCATGCATAAAAATTATTTGAAGAGAAGTTTTTCATATAATCAGGTTATACGTATAAGGAAAATAACCGCAGAATTTATTATATGAGGTAATAAAAATATAATTATCTGTATGAAGTTGTAATGGACAAGATTCACGATAAAAATAGGTACTTACTACCATAAATGAGTCATTAATTAATATAAATTGCCTCGAAATAGATGGCCTGAGGTGAGAGATAAAGATTGGGTGTGTTTACCAGGAATTTCCAGACCTTACTAATTTTGAGGAGTTCGTGGCTAAGTAATAACAGCCGCACGGGTCGATCCATTAAGTTAAGCTACGCTTGCCGGGGCTGGTCCGTGGATGGGTGACTATCTTTACATACTGAGACTCCTCCGTGCCTCGGAAAGCACGTTAAGTCATTGGTCCCGGCTGTCATTCGTGGATCTTTGACAGTCCTTACGGGGTCATCAGAAGCCCGAAAGTCACAACCAAGTCTACTACAAGAACAAATCCTAAAACTTTTTTCCCATTCTCGTAGTACGAACCGATAGAAAAAGCGACAATAATAAGACAGGTTTTCATACAAAATTAGTATTGTTTTTTGGAGTAATTCGGATAGGTATTTAATTTATATTTCTTCTCGTTACAGCCACATTCGTCGAGCGCAATTACTATGATTTCTACTACCTACCGAAATATTACACTAGGCGACTCTAAAATGGCGGACATATTTTATTCGAAGCCAGGCTTTTTATAATAAAAAAGGGGGTAAGTTATAATAACGTCATAACATTTTTTCAGTCCAAGACGTGACGTCATATAAAACAATGTAAGTAAATAAACACTGTTTTAACGCTCAATTTAAGTGATTTACGTATAATATTATTCATGGTATGTTATTAAAATGCCAACCACATAGCTCCCGTGGTATTTGACACTATAAATCTTCGACTAAATGAGGATTTGTTGCATTCACAGCATGTAAAGTTGACTGGTGCAATATATCAGTGTCATTTATGTTGGGAAAAATGTTCTAGATTTATTGACTTCATAATGTAGAGGGGTATTTTTTGTAGGGTGAATAAAAACAAACAGGATCGATACAACAGAATGATTTAGGTACATGTATGTTTATGAAAATATGGCACAGGCCCGATTCTACAAGGATGTAGATTTAAAACCAGGTACCACTATACATTTTATTTGTTAATACGATCTAGCTTGTCCCTTACTGTCATACCCCAGCGACGCCCTATGCCGAGGTCCATACTCCACAGGGGGAGCCCATGGCGTGTAATCACTTAGTTTTTAAGTTTTATGCCCGGGAGGCTTTAATTTATTGAGGCACCCACAGGAAAGTCCGGTTAAGCAGCCGACAACCTCCTAGGTTGACCTGAAAGAAACCATACACAAAAAAAAAAAAACTAATTACTTTTTGACAATGCGCAGGCAGGTATTTAAGTTCCTTGTGAACACATAAAACATTTCACGTTATTGTTAGTGTTTTAAAAACATGGGCGATAACGGCTGATGCTTGCTCTTAAGACTACAAAAGTATAGTGGCTTAAGTATTAGCACCCTATGAAAGAAGTTGGCTTCTTTTTCTAGTTGTTTTAGTTGGCTTTTTTTAGACTTTCGATCGCAAGAACATGTACCTCTCTCAAAATGCATCTAAAACCCAGGATACATGAAAAATTATTATATACTGCAGTTCTTTAATTCTTTCTATTTATCCTGAAGAATCTTTTATGTCCAAAAACTCTGGAACTATTTTTATGTTGTAAAGATGTTTCTTAGATAGTAAGAAAGAGAATTTTGAACTCTATCACTTTCTATTAAAAAGTAAAAAAATACCATTTGAGCGTTAACGGCTTTCTAGTTAAAGGACGGCAGTATATTAATTGCTATAAGCAACTAACATTTAGAGTGATTGCAGATTTTTGTGGACACAATATCCATTTCCTATTCTAATTATATTTTAATACCTATTCGAGTAAGATAAACTTCGTAACATATACATTAAATAAACCTACAAAACATTACCCACCTTCTAGGATACTTGGGTTAAATCTAAAATTACTTCATTGATTAGCAAAAGCACCAGCCGTGTCCTCGTATCAGTTTCCAAAACTTGAAACTTCGACGTTGAGAAACTTCGTTTTATGTACTACATAAATGTTTTAATTACACCCTCGGCAGCCAGCTAATATCATTATTAGCCTCTAGCGAATGGGTGTGTAATGTGTTTAGTAAATAACTTTTAGCATTTGTCTCCTAAACGACTGGAGCGAGGTGTTTTTGGTAATGGTTTCAAGAGCCATGTGTTTTACTGGATTCGAATAGTTTTACTCTTGGGTACTATTTTAGGGTCATAAACCTGTGGAGTAATGGCATTGTGAGCATCAATCTCCGTTTACTTCTTCAATCTAAGTACAGATATCATTATGATACAGTAGAATTAATAGGTACCATCAAAGAAGTTCATATCTAACCAGTTTCAAAACAAAATCCCGTGAACACGATGAACACATCTGTTACCGGCCCGGTTCTTTAGCCGACGAGCGCTGCGAGCAAGAATAGTCCTTACGGTGGTTAGATATGAAATTCTTCGATGGTACTTATAAAGGAAACCTAGGAACTGGATTGTGGAGGTCAGATAGGCAGTCGCTCCATGTAAAATACTGATATTCAGCCTGTTGCATCCGGTAAGACCAGTAGCCGATCCCAACATAGTTCAATTCAATTCAATTTATTCAGTAACAATCTACATTGTGTTCGAAATAGGGAAATGGCTCGGCTGCTTGACTTATAAATAAAGAAGATGCGATTATGAATAATATCCGCTAAGAGTATAATCAGTCTTTAATGTTCCAACTGCTGGGACACACGCCACGTCTCTGCGAGAGGCCAGGAGTGCGCACGCGGGCCCAGTGCGCGTATAATATTATGTCACATGTCTTCGAATTTTCGGTTCTATGATGTCCTCAGTTCGGTTTCTTCACGATATGCTTAAAGTGATTGTGCCAATTCCTAATCAGTCAGATACGAAAACAATAAATATAGCTCTAATAATAATAACTACTTGAAAGACGGGGAGATTATAATGTATATTTAATGTTATAAATAATTATGTTATAGTTGTGTAAATAATTCCTTCACCACTGTTCTCAAAACGATGAAGGAAAACATCGTGAGGAAACCGGCATCTCCTAGAACCAAAAATTTGACAGACATGTGACATCTACCACTAGGCACTGGGCCGGCGTGGTGGATTACGGCCCACTCAGGTCTCCTCTCAATGAGAGGGCTCATTGAGAGGAGACCTGTGTCCCAACAGTGGGAACATTATAGGCTGATTATGTTACTGCTATAAATAGAATCGTCCAATCTAATCTTACAACTCCGCAATATTAACGAGTAGAATATTGTAACTGTATCAACGACAACATTATTGCTACTTATAGACAGCCCTTTAAGAATCAATTTATTACCTTGAAGCTTTCTTCGCAGAAAATTGCAAAAGAGCAAGTTGGTAATTGATACTTACCTACCTTTAAGCAGAAAATGTAAAACAGTTGACCTAGAATGAACACGCGGAGTTAACGTAACGTAAATTAGTACGATTTTAAAATTGAAATCGCTTGTTTTGATCATAATATTTTCTTATTTTTAAAACTTTATTCATATCTATGAGTGATACTACTTGTGCTTGTCGTAAGAAATAAACTAAAGTGCTATAGTCTAGTTGTATTTTCGACACAAAAAATCGTTAAAATAAAACGTAACGTTTACATCGCGCATTCATGCTAGGGCCTCTGATAATAAGTTGTCTATGTTTTTAGATCGGAATACAATAATTGTAATTAACACTCTATGCTCGAATGAAATCGGAAAACAATTGAACGTCCAATTGCGATGACAAAACAAACCACTCTCTATTGTTTATTGTGTTTTTTTTTTAAATTTATCTATTAATTGCGGAGCTGGACTATTTCAATATGGGAGGATTTAAAAATAATTAATAATATTATATATTTTAAATGGTTTTTTTTTTAATAAAAGTGTAATTAATATGTATAAAAATGCAATAAAGGATATTAATAATATATTAATTAGGATGATGTAAATACAGAAATAATCATTTTCATTTTTTACGGTTAGAATTCCTTCTAAAAGTGTTTAGAATGGACAAAAGTTGCCTCTAAACATCTACTATCTCATCTGTCAGTCGCATCACTTATTCCCGGGTCTATGCTAAATCTTATAAACATGGTGTAAGGGACATCGAGGCGCAGCCTGTTACCATGCATTCACTACTATCATGTACTGAATCCATGGTAACAGTTTTCGCAACGATGTCCCTGACATCCTGTATATGCTTATTGTTCAAATGAAATAAAGTCATTAAAATTAAAATCAGATCAGTTAACATCAGCGTAGGTCATTTGTATAGCATAATTTTTTAAGTCGATGTCCTCCCCGATGCTAGTGAACCAACAAGCGAAAAAACATGAATGAATCGTATCTCTTAGCGGTCTGGTTTCCACCTATCCCCCTAAAAGAAGGTACTACTCCATTTACCTGTAAACAGGATTGTCATCTCGATACCACACGACGAGCAGTAGACTGTCGTTGTGCATGGGAGGTCTGATGTCACACGGCATGTCTGCTTCACCGCCAACGATCGCTGGTACCCGCGTCACGGTCGCTGCTACCGGTGATGTTACTACACCTGGAAAAAAAAGAAATCATTTGAGTTTGTGGGACCTTTTGCGCAGCAACAGGGTAAACAGTTAATGCCGAGGAGTTTATGGCGTCACTCCAAACTATTGAGTTTGGAGTGACGCTACAAACTCAAATCATCAAACATTTATAGGTACTAATTACAGGGATTTTTTTATTGGTCAGTCAGAAGTTATGAAGTTCGTTGCCCATTGCAAAGCGTTGTAGGTTCATAATGTTAAGAACGGGCAAGAAACTCCATGGACACTAAACTACGACGCAGACAGGCGCGACGCGACTCTAGTAGAACAATTTCTATGGAAAATTCACGGCAACTGTTCTACTAGATTCGCGTCGCGCTATCGCGTCGCACCTGGTTGTGGGAGCTCTTTTATTGCACCCTTTTCTTTTTTTTTTTGAGCTTGGAAGTTATCAAATAACTTCTCCCAGTCTGGGCGGAACGGGAGGGTGTGTGTGTCAGACTTTTACTGACTAGAACCCATCCGTGTTCCTTCCGTTGCCTGTGTGCCGGGGTCGCGATAACCCTTTCGGACAAACTCACAACCCTGGCAGGCATTGGCCTTTACGGACCCCGTCAGTTGGTGCTGTCATCTCTTTGAGGCGCGCATGGAATTCAAAGCGCCGTCGACCCGGGCCTGCAGTGCTATTCTGTAACCATCTCACCGTGAAAACTTAGGTGAAGTGAGCGTGGAGTGAGCTGTCATTCCACAGGGATTGACACTATTGACAGGTCACTTCACCCAAGTTTTCACGATGAGATGTTTACAGAATAGCATGGCTGGTCCCTATCGGTCGGCGAGCTACCCATTGCTCACTGTCCGCACATGTTTTATTGTACCCTAATAGTGAGTTCTTTAAATGGGTCAGAAGACTTAACTTATTCTATCACTTATATTCGTCTGTTACCATAGACATAATACAAGGTGAACCTGCCTAATAATATTCTAATATTATTTGTGACACGTGTATTGAGGCACGTGCAAACAAAAATGTCGAAAAGATACCTACTTCATATTCTATTAACGAAAACCTATTTTCCTCACGAACCTTGAAGCCCTTACAGAAATACATCGAACAAAATCCTTTGTAACATGAGAAAAATGAAATGAAACGGGTTTATAAGCTGGTTGTACTTAGATTTGCGGTTGATGGAAGTATTATCACTGGTCAGGAGCCTGCCGAAAAAATAACAAACCAGTCGAAAAAATATCATTTCCAACGGAACCCGGGCCAATCCCTGTGTTTATCTGCTTAAAGTCTTGTATAAAACAGTGTTACGTTGTAAGCGGACAAAATCCCTTAACATGAGAACCAGGATGTGAGGGGTTGAGGTACAAACGCTAGCGAGTAATATTATGTTGACAAAAAAAAACACTTAATTTTTAATCACCAGCTTTTCTGCAGCCTACTTTATTGTTAGTACTAAAGACACGATTTCCCTTTTTTATACAGTTCCGATATTTTTGCACTACAGATAATATAACTTATGAGCGTTTATACTAAAAGTTGGGAACGTAGCAAAAAGCTGTTAAATATATACCTGTTTTGATTAATTTGACAATAAGTAATATTGTCTAACTAGTGTGGCTAACTAGCGAACTAAAATATTGATTGTGAAATGCAATCAATAATTAATATCGTAAAACCGAATATTTAATTTTAGATGTATAAAAGTATTTGGAAACTTTCCAAATGCCTTTTTACATCTAAAACGGTTACAACATAAAACTGTTATAATTGCAATTCATTATTAATATTCTATTTTGCTAGTTAGCCACATTTCATATTTCCATACAGTAATATTGCAAAATTAATCAAAACAGCGAAATATATGACAGCTATTTGTGACATTGCAAACTTTCAGAATAAACGCTCTTAAAGTTCCTTGTTGCACAATGTTCACAGGTTAACTAAAGTTATTGAGTGGTGAATAAACAAAACCTTTTACCCTAAATTCAAAAAAACTATAACATGTTGATACCCGAATTGACTGCTATTTATTTATTCTACTTATTGGCAAGCCTTGACGGTCATAGAAGATAATTTCTAATATCACGTCTTTAATACTGCAAAACCGAAAAAAATAGCATCAAATTGTGCATTTGGGCGGCACATGTTTTGAATGTTATGCATTTAAAACGTGTGCAGTTTTTCTTTCTAGTCTCCAACTTGCACCACAGTCCACAAGGTTCAAAAACAAGAAAATGACATTCAACGGTACGTATACTGGGCAGCCGAGCTCAACCGGACAATGTGGACGACACGCACACCTGCCAACTAAGAACCTTTTTGGTATTCGGCACGGCATAAAAGGAGGTGAGCCGAGGGAACAAAAAACTGTGGACTCGCCTTATATTTTCATATTATGTAGGTAATAAGATTGTAATGGAGCTCTGTGTTAATATTGGATATGTCTTGGAGAAAAGGATTTTTGTACAAATTGTGCTGTATTTTTTAAGTCTACTGGCACCGCAGATAAAAATCCACTATACTATAAAATGTATGAAGATTTTTGTATGTAACTCAACCACGCATAAATGATTGAACGAATTAAGATCAAAATTAACATACATATATACAGACCAAATTCTAGATTAGCACATTGAATACTTTTATCCGATTATAGAAGAAATAGTTCCTCTAGGATGAAAGTAAAACCGCTTGTTTACAGTAGGTGTGACTTCAAGTCAATATTACATCGGGTGGGGTTTGAATTTACGGTGTCTTTCTTACCAGTCTTGTACCTCAGCTGTTGGGCTATTACGGCATCGCGTATTTCATTTTCCCTGAAGCGACTAATAGCTTAAGCAAGTTGCTTCTACTTGCTAGTTCTTGTGGCCTGTTTAGATTGTTTAAGTGGAAGTTTAAACGGTTCTTTTACCTCGTCTAGCTACGTTCTTGTTGTTATTTTGTATATACTAGGGTTTTTCCAGTTCAAGACCTAAGTTTGCTTGGCTTGGTAAGCAAAGTTGTTTTACGCTTTGAAAGGAATAACAATTTTTATAAGCTTTTTCTATCATCATTATTTTAGATTGTGAAGACACGCTGCTGAACATAGGTCTTAAATAAACGATTTCTTAACTGTTAATTCCTGTTATTTTAGTCACTACTCGTAGTATGTGTATATTCTTAATATCAATGTGAATCCTTCCTTTTAACTCAATCTTTTATTAACCTCGATACCCAAATGAAGATGGTAGAATTGGAGGTGCTTTTCCAGAAATGCTGGTAACATTTCCTTACAGGCAAAGCTCACAATGCCCACAGCACTATGAAGATAAGAACCATTCAATATCTTTTTCTCCCATAAAAAATCGGGTGCTCTGGTACAATTGAATATCAGCCATGCTATTCTGTAACCATCTCACCGTGAAAACTTAGGTGGAGTGAGCTGTCATTCCACAGGGATTGACACTATTGACAGCTCACTTCACCCAAGTTTTTGTTGTTCTTATCTTCATAGTGCTGTGGGCATTGTGAGCTTTGCCTGTAAGGAATTGTGGTATTAGTTCACCTTATTTCCCACCATTATTTTAATTATGTACCTATGCAAAATTGTTCCACCAAAACATTATCTTCCATCATTAACTCCCAGGTGTTATCAACTATGCAATACAGTGCAGTTTGCCAACTCGTCCTCAACGAACAATAGTAACCTCTCAGCAGTCACAGCGGTCGGAAAAAACAACTGATTCGCTGTTTTATGACTTTCATTAGTAGGAATTGCGGTCAAATGAAATGGCCTGCTTTTCCGATTATTAGTTTTTTCGAAGGAGGGTTAAATCTGAATCTGAAATGTTATTAACTTTGGTGGGATTTTGAACAGAGTATCTAACCAAATTATTTATTTGCTTGAATATTGGTACACGAGGTGTTATCGCATTCCACATACCTTAAAATATATTGAAATCATTATGGTCCCTGTCGGACACTGCAAATCTTTGAACGTGGATTGGACTGTAGATTTTTGACCATTTTCTATTATATTTTGTTAAGTACCTGGTACTTGTTGAAAGGCCTACACAGTTCTCCCATTCCTGTTAACACTGTTATTTGAAAATATTGTAAAAGCCTATTACTTTTAAAAGAGTAACCGTGGAGTTTCTTGCCGGCTCTGCTCCATAGTAAACGACCAATTGGAACCGTGCACCTAGCTTCTGACCTTTCATAAGTGCCCATGATGGTCTATGTGAAATAAAATATTTTGAATTTATTTTTGAAGTACATACGTGTATGTTTCGGTATTAGCCGAAGAGTTTCAGAGTATAACAAGCTCCATCTTTATGAGCAGCCAGCTTACCACGCAACGTGTGTGTCCAAATCACTTCAGCTGTTTTTGCCCTCGCAGCGTAAAGTACCAAATTATTCTTAGTGCGGATTTCTCCAATGAAATTGAACGCGTTCAGCACACCTAATCGCGTTCAAGAGCTGTCAGTGTAGGTACAATATTCCATAACAATTTTGACACTGACAGCTCTTGAGCGCGTTTTAGAAATCTGATCGCGTTCAATTTCATTGGCGAAATCAGCCCTTAGACTTCTCATACTAACTCAATACTGTATTGCATTTCATAGTATAATAGTAAAAACAGTAGGATTGAGATCCATCTTCACACCCCTCGGTGTCTCGGAAAGCACGTTAATGCGTTTGTCCCGGCTGTCATTTGTAGATCTTTGACAGTTGTTACGGGTCTTCAGAATCCCGAAAGTCTTACCAAGAGGTATCGCGTTACCCAGTAATTGGGTTGTGAAAGTTAGATAGGCAGTTGTTTCATGTAAAATACTGGTATTCAGCTACATCCGGTTAGATTCGAAACTACTGGGCTAGGCAGAAGAGTAGATTTGAGATGTGTAAATATATTCAATTAACAATCTTGGTGAAGTTTAAACTTTCTTGAAAATCAATTTGATTGTCATTGTATTATGTGACAATAATTATAACGAAATATCTTCCCCCGTTTTCTTTGAATAAACATACAGTAAGTAAAACAATAAACAGTATCTTCCAAAGTAAACAAAGCAAATTCCTGATAAAATCTGAAATACAAAGCCAAATGCCATCGTTTCCATACCAAAATTTTAGAAATGAAATTATTATGTCAGTCCCAAATAATTCTCATTTAGGTGATATTCCACCATTCCCATAAAATTTAAAGTAGGTACCTACCAATGTACATTGTTGACATCCAAAGTATGTAGGATTAAGCTTTTGATATAGTGTATGTTACAAGGAATTATTCATTTACATCTATATTTATATGTGTGTATGGTCATGTTCTTGGTGTTTGCTCCTGTTTGTATGAACATTTGAGTTCAGATCTAAGAATATTGGAAATTGTATATTATCGTTCTGATATGCAGTTTCGCTTTCAGCTTTGAACCAATAAATTGTACTCTTGCTATTGGACATTCAAATCCATAGTTATGACTTCGTGGGAGCTCCGAAGTAGTAACCGGTCTATAATCGTTCCACTTGTTGGGCGAGGAGTGGTCTTATTTGTACAGAATAAATAATTTTTCTCTTTTCTTACAGAAAAAGAACGAGTGTTGAATTGATAAAGTAAAATTTAGTCATTAACATATTCAGCCTATAACGCACGCACTGCTGGGACACAGGCTTCCTCTCTGTGAGTAGGTCATAATCCTCCACACGGTCCTAGTACGGGTTAGTGCGATGTGGTAATGGCCAGGTTCAAACCCGTAACCCTGTGCTCAAGAAGCGTATCCTTTTACATTACATTTTGGGCCATTACGAATTACGCTCCGAAGGTACAGAACTTCTTTAGACAAGAATCGGAAACCAATTTCACAAGAAAGCTACTTAGCACTTGAAACTTAGTAGGTAGATATTGTTTTATTGGAGAGCACACTTGGTACTCATGGGAAGACAATTCAGGACAACGTATAAACTGGCCTTTTGACAAAATGTCATTGCAGGTATCACGTGACCTGTCGTATCGCGGCATATGCATGTGACATAATCTAGCAACAAGTTTAGGCCGTGAAGCCGGAAAAAAAAAATAGGTCGTAACTGAATTACAATCAAAACATGACTTTACTCCTGGTTACTTTGAAGACTCAAACTCCTCTCAATTAATACATTTACAGGCACTTTTGAATTGGCAATATTCAGTCAGAAAGATGAAGTTAATTGTCCATTCCAGAGCATAGTAGGTTTCTATGGAGAAAAAACTCCATGAGTGTCTATGGAGTTTTAAATCAAAATATAGTTACAAAATATTCATAGTTACATATCCTTTATAAAATAAAGTACCCCGCCGCGTATGTCTGTCTGTCTGAATGCAATAAACTCAAAAACTACCAAACGGATTTTCAAATGGTTTTCACCACCGGACGGAGTGATTCTTGCGGAAGCTTTTAGTGTATAATTCATGAAGGTTTTGTGTAAATTCGCTGAAACATGACGATTATTGTTGAAGATGTCGGAAAAAATCGTGGAGCTATACTGGCGTGCGCCGCGTAAACCGTAAAAGATACATGAAAATTATGTTGTACAGCATTGTTCATCTTAAAAAGTTCATCAAAAAAGTTCGCGATGGCATTATGGAATTCATATCTATCTTCTAAGGATCGTCATCCTTAGTAGATAGATATGACGCAGTAACCATTTATCTTTCAGAATTTTATAAAAATTTACTTCCGAAGCTATTTTGACCGGTATTATATCCAATAAAATATGTTATTTTAATTGGGCATTTAAATTAGATTAAATAATTAATTAAATATGCCTTGACATCATATCATTTAAATGAATATTTTAAAATATATCACAGATTCAAAATTACGCGTAACAAAATAATTATGGTTGACGGCTACGCGGGCGCAGGTGCGTAGTACTCGCAACCGGCGTGTGTGTATGACTAGATGTATGAACGTAAATGAGACAAAAGGAGTATGTAAGGATTGTAGCCAGTGGCGTACTGTGGTTTCTGCCTACCCCATGGGACAAAGACGTGAATTTATGCATGTAAAATGGCAATGAATGCTATCTCTTAAATAACTATAAAATTGCTGAGCCTCGAACACTGTGTTGGAATCCCAACACTAAATATTACTAAATAGCAAATACTTTATGGATACGAACATCACTAGCATACGCTCTCGGTAGCTATCTCTCTATGGAATGCTCGTTCACTTCCTCACGGATCGGGTTCGCGATAGGTTGACTTTACGACTGTCTACAACAACGTGCTCTTGCCTAGTTTTTTATATGATTGGTTTGGTGATAATTGGAATATATCTCCATTTAAACAACTGGCTTGGTTTTTACTGGAAGTACCTCCACTACCAGGAACACACTTCCACACACTGAAAGCCTGATTAAATATCTAAACTACAAACTAGCAGTTAATTCTCACATTACTTGTGATTATCTGATGTGGTTGTCGAAAACATGTTGATGTTGATTAAACCAATCGTAGAGATTGACACAAGATTTGACTACAGACAGTTCGAAATTGGACCGGCTAACCTAAAGTGCGCGCTGCGAAAGACGCCTGGCGGAAAATTGTGGAACATAAAAAAAAAATGGAATGTGATGCAATGACAGACACTAGCAATGCGTTAAAATGACTTCAGTGGTGGCGTGGACTCTAAGGCTTCTAGTGTGTGTGATAAGAGAATGTGCACACCAGAAAAGTAACGTTATAAATCTTAGTCTGAACAGAACAGTTTGTTTTATTTCAAAACAGTCTCTCAGTACAATTATGCTTGTTCTCACTTAAGTCAAGTTAAGCAACGTCTAATTAGGTAAGCATATCCTGAAGCAAATACTCCTGTTTCATTTCTCAGTGGGCAACTTCGAAATCGTGACAGATTTCGAAGTTGCCCACTGTCTGTGGTTGTAAGGCAAGTTAAAGTCAAATCTGTCAATATTGCTTGAAAACTGTTGCTAGGCAACCTGTAGAGCAGCGCATCTGCGAATGTTTGTGGTACTGTTCCAGTAGTAGCAGTTTTTTTTTTTTGCGCTAAGTTTTTATTCCTGTTAACTCATAACACAAACGAGCATTAGACCGCTTTGATAATGACACTGTTTCGTTACATTGTTTTACAAAATCGATAGTCTGTCTAATAGACGGTTTTAACTCGGCATATTATGACTGATAATTACAGCAATATCTTCTTCCAAATTCTTTGAAGTCGTATGTGAAATAGGCCTATGTTTAGCATTGACAGATTCAGGCGTTTATATAACGGGTAATGGAAAATGTATCGTCGTGGATGAAGCGACGACGAGTATCCTTGTAATGTAAATAACAACTGTATATGTAACATATACCTGTGATATATACCTGTGATCAGAAACATATAAGATAAGTTGTAATTGCATAAACTTGGGTTTCAATATGGTATGTGTGTGTGTTTGTCAATCATTAGACATTTTGCAAAGGAAGTTGTGTGTACTTACGTAATGTGCAAATAAATATTTTTCTTTCTTTTTTTCTTGATATGAAGGAAATTAGCTGCTATCTAATTAAAAGCTTGTCTTGGAAATGTATGCATTTCCAGGAAAAGCTGACTTCGCAGTGTATTTTTATAATTAAAATGAAATGCTGTTCGTTGGTAAGCGCAACACTTCGAAACGGCTGGGCTAATTTAGTAAATTTTTTTCTTTGATATGTTCGATAAAGTCGGAATCAGGTTTTTGCGGAAAGAAAAATTTGAAATTGGCAAATTTGGGAAAAGTGAAACTGATTATCTGTCCGTATTTTTAAATTTACGACAGACCGGTAAGACAGACAGTTTTGGTCACTGACTGCCTCGTTGATCTAAGCGCTACTGTTGAGCATAAGGTCCTGGGTTCAACTCATTTCTGGAATTTCTCAGAACCAGCTCGGAGTCTGGATTTGTGCCCGATTGATGACAATAGGCAAAATATTGGTGTACTGAAGGTGCACCTCTGCCTAACTCTCCGTGGATTAACGCGTGATGTTATGTTAACATAGTTAGTCAAGAATATGATCATTTATCGAATGAATATTCGCAAAGTGTGGTATACTTGCATAGGCGACTGACCCGGGTACCCTACGTGAGATTGTTAGTGACACCAAGTGGCGCTGCTGACCTTCTTTGAGTAGTTGGGGTGGATCAAATAACCGATTTTTCCCCGTACGCAAAATACGCACTTAGACGTGGAGTTGCGGATATCAGCCCGTATTACCTATAGGTGACTGCCACAGGCTTGAGTGAACGGGAATCAAATTCCTTTTATATGGAATGTAGGTTTGATTCGTACCTGCTTTAAACTGTGGTGACATAATTAGCCTATAATTATGTTCCCACCGCTGGGACCCCACAGAGGCTTTCTCTGTTTTTTGTGGGCGACGGCACGAAGCCTTAATGAATAGACCTTTGATAAAGCAGGAAGTTTTTATCCGTAATTTGAACTGAGCTATAAACAGGTGTCCACAATATTCATGGATATGTGGCGGCACCTACATTGCCACATGCGAACTACGCATCAAAGACCTAACGTCACACAAAATCCTGACGTCACACAAAATCCTGCATCGCGCAAACAGAGTTTACCGCGCGATCAGTCGTTGGGCAGTTGCCCGCCAGACACGACACCCGTCTGGTCGGAGGATCCTCCCTTTTATATACAGAATGAGTGAACTTTACACCCTGTTCCTCCCTCTAAAGATAATTCAACCAATTTAATGTTATGGTCAAATATGCAATAATATTATTTGGAATGAGAATCGAATACCGAATATCCTTTTTTTTAAGCGTTATCTGTAAATCAGAGGGTAAACAGTTAAAAGAAACGAACCAACAATTATCCTTCATGATGACATTGTAGTACCCATCAGCTTGTATAGTGGCTTGCGTGCCGCAATGGGCATTAAAACATTCAATCAGGTGTACCTATGGGTTACTGTTTAATGTCATGCATTCATGTTAACTGATAAGGTTTTCTAATATCGTTTATTTTCCGTCATTAAAAATTCTGAACTCTATGATTAGTGTAATACTCGTATTGCGATCGCTAGTCATTACAAAATGAATATAGAGATAGTAAGGTAGGTACTTATAGAGTAGTGTGGCATCGCAAAGTCAAAAAACAGTGACAGAAGTGGGTGAGATTCCCAGGTTGTGGAACGCGGGGAGTGGGGTGAGCGTGGTCGGTAAAACCTAAAAAAAAATGGGTTTTGAGGTGCGTTGATTCCAAATCTGCGTTCCATTTTTACGTAGCATGCTCTTTTGCAAAGTTACAGAAATTAATTAGGGATCTAGCTCCGCTGTTTTGTTCTGAATTGGTTAATGATGTCACCTCAGCACTATTGTCACCTCTCTGACCGCAACTCATTAATTTAATAATAATAATTAATTCTATTCTATTTTTAGATTTTCTTCTGAAGTTTCTTCTAAAGATTCTGAAGTTTCATGCCCTGTGACACTATGGTTATTCAATACTAGCTTTGGCCCGAGGCTACATTTATATATATGTAATATGCCCATGGGGGGCTTTAAAACTCTGACACCAGGTTAGAACCTAACCAGATGAAAAGAAGAAGATGGTGTACCTACATAATAAAGAATTTTTTACCTATCTATCTTCGCCCGCATGGATGTCGGAAAATATCCCATGGGAACGTTCTACCGGGATTAAAAGTATGTATTCATTCAGGGTATAAACTATCTGTGTGCAAAACTTCATCCAAATCCCTTCAGCCGTTTTTTGCGCCAATCCGCAACGTACATCCAATTAAGCAGACAAATGGACAATAATTATAAAAACTATATTTTCGGCAAGAGACTAGTTCCCACACCTCATAGCGTAGCACTTACTTTTTCTCAAAAATATTCAATGTACCGACAGTTTTGACTCCGTAATATTTTATTATAGGTATATAGACTGTTTTTTCCAGTAACAATATTACGTGAATAAGCGACCCTTATTTTTTTTTTCCTTAGTTATACTGATGATTATACATATTTACATAATAATCTTTGGGCTTATTGAGCGAAGAATCACATTATTTGCTCGTCATATATTCATTATCGCTATGTTCCCTCAAAGTGTTTACATAAAACAAACTCTGATAATTGAATGTCACCCACACATTCCTCGTTCGCGATATTACATCGTGGAATACAATTACCTTCGTTATAATAAATAATAATTAATGAGGACCTAATGTTAGGGGTTAGGTTATTAATTAGGACTGTTTTCATAATGGGACGACGTGTGAGTTATGCGGGTCTAATCGATAGGCAATTTTTAAGTTTGGATAATCTGACTAATTTTTTTATCATAGTATACCTACCTATGTTTGTACAAATTGCACGAAAGAAATGGTTAGAAAGATCTTTCGCATCTTTGGGCAAAGATTAATATAAATGGTTCACTCCGCATTTTAATTATGAAGCTACAAGGTATGCGGTGGGCTCGACCTGCTGGGCCAATTCAGTGAGTGTAACGTAGTCAGAAGATCTAAGAGTTACGCGACATAAAGAGATGCAACTTCTCGGTGAATATAACTGTAGGTAATTAGCGCTGTGCGACCTTTTTTTTTTTTTTTGAGGATGGGAAATTATCAAATAACTTCTCCCGCTCTGGGTGGAGCGGGAGGGCGTGTCAGACTTTTACTGACTAAAACCCACCCGTGTTCCTTCCGTTGCCTGTGTGCCGAGGTCGCGATATCCCTTTCAGACAAACCCGCAACCCCGGCAGGGCGCTGTGCGACCTGAATTGCACTTTATTGTATCGTAGCAAGAGTCGCTTTTTATTTAAATGATTTTGCATAGTGTACCATCTGGAATAATCTGTGCTTTGGATGAGAAGCGTATAAATAATTTCAAATAATGCATAACAATAATGTAAAGTACACTCAATGCACACACTTGTGACTTAGTTACAAAATTTTGCAACACATATATCATCATAATCATATACATAGATAGGTACTTGTCTTAGCCTTTTCCCAACTATGTTGGGGTCGGCTTCCAATTTAACCGAATGCAACTGAATACCAGTATTTTACATAGAGCAACACATTATATAATTACTAGCTGCGCCCTGCGGTTTCACCCGTATAAATCTCGATCTCGCGGGAATGTTGAGATAAAAGTATTCTATGTCCTCACCCAAGTCATGAACCCATGCGCCAAATTTCATCCAAACCCGTTCAGCCGTTTAAGCGTGAAAACGTCGCTACAATATTAAGTTAAAATAATTCTATTTGTTATGGGTTTTGCCTGAATTTAATGTTTTTTTTTTAAATCGTAAATTATTAAGTAATTTATAATGTTGCAAACATTTTTAATTGTTGGATACAATTAAAGAAGGAAAAATGCGACGTTGCCATTCTGTATCTGTTAAAGATGGATAAATATAAAACCGACTCCCTATCTAGACAAAACAGTACCTACCTAATTGGATGAATATGGGTTCAATTAATACTAGAATATTCGTGGTTAAGATTAGCAACTACTAGCTTATGTCAGATGTAATAAACACGAGCTTGTCAGCGATATATCATTACTGTGTCTTATGGAACACGGGAGAGCTTAGAAATACACAATATTAATGAAATTAGTCCGTCTACATTATATTGTAACTAAGCAGATATTCATGGCATTGTGTGAAGTCGCATACCCAAGAGAATGTCGACGTAGTAAGAAAAAGCTATGTTTAATTCATCTATTTCATTTACTACTTACCACATTTATAAATTATCCACAAAATCTGAATTTAAATTATCAAAAGATACTGGACGGCGCAGCAAGTGGCGCCGCCCCGTTTTGTTAAAAAGTTACTGAAATCACCGAAAAGTTTGGTTATGAGTGACACTGGCTGGTGACAGTCATTCATTCTAGCAGAGCGTCGCATCGATGGTTGCGTGGTGGCTGTGTTCAGATGACAGAAGATAAAAGAAAAAAAAAGAAAAATAAGTTTATTTGTCACAGAAACACGTGCATAAAAAAAAAAGATGATAAACTCGAGTAAATAATAAGGAAAATGAAACAGAATAGATTTAAATACAATAACGAGCACAAAACAGAAATAGATCATGATCAAGATCATGTCAGAAGAGCCCACAGAACATTAATACTCAAGAAGGGAGACTCGCTTTCATGCCACGTCCACGTCTACATCTGTATAATAGTTCGGCACAATTCCGATGATATTGAAGCTGCTGAACCACTAAAGCGATGACCACTTTTGTTAAGGCTCCTCTACGCTGTTATACTTTTTATGACTATTTTACACCAGGAAATTAAACATTTTTGGGCTTCCGATGTTAAAATATTAAAACTTGTGTAGATTTAAGATAAATATTGAAGTACGGTCTACGTATTTTCAGTGCATCCGGCTCTTAAAATAATTCAGTGTTTATGTTTCTGATAGAAACTTTGTTCCTCATTATACCAAGGTACATGTCACCCATCCACGGTCCAACCGCGGCAAGCGTAGCTTAACCAGATCGATAGACCCATGCGGCTGTTATTACTTAGCCAAAAGCGCCTACAAATACACCATTTACACAATATTCCGACCGTCCCCCATTCTCCTAAAATCTTATATCGCATGCCGCATAGAAATTAATGAGTATTACTTTATACGGAGTCAAAACACACCCTGTAGTCCATTTACAAGTATTATTGATGATAGTAGGCGGGGCTAAAGCAAATTTCGTCCCTAATAAAGAAAATTGTACCATAAAGGCAAGCTTACATTTGGGAGAGTGATGCCCGGTTCTTAAGTCAAAAACGGATCGGTCTTCTTACCCGTCGTTGGTTTGAAAATGGTATGGGTAATGGCGAACGTGTGGGGAACACATTTGAAAATTATCTTTGTAGTAATCGATTTTAAAAGATGGAAAGGTTAAGGGTATTTGACATTTACCTACGAAGATATGGGAAAATCTTAGATTTTTATAATATTGGTCAACAAAAAAACAAACATCAGCAATTTTCCTACATGCTTGCCCACTGCTTAAGCTTAAAACGTTGACAATGGTCTAGAAGTACACAACGCGCTCTCTGTTAAAGAGGAGTCGGCCAGAAAATTGATGATAGTTGCCCATTCCAACACATAGATCTCTATGGAGAAGAACGGGCAAGAAACACCATGGACACTCCTTTAAATCAAGGTAGTTATTATAAAATCCTCCAACTTCAATCTAGACCCTGAGAATTGCACGCCAAAACACACCAAGGTCTAAAAAAATAATGGTCACTATTCACGGTCTGGCTTCGCTGTTTCTGTAGCTGTGCTAATACGCATGTTAACTCTTTTGACCACTCTTTCTATCTTTTGACACTTGCGACAAACTTTACGTCAGTGTAGTGCAACATGCCCGAATCTGCAGTGCTATTCTGTAAGCATCTCACCGTGAAAACTTAGTTGAAGTGAGCGTGGAGTGAGCTGTCATTCCACAGGGATTGACACTATTGACAGCTCACTTCACCCAAGTTTTCACGGTGAGATATTTACAGAATAGCATGGCTGTTGCTTAAGCCGTAGGGTTAATACCCATAAACTATTACCCGTTAACCCAATCCTCTCATTACTATCAATGTAAACGTGGCCTTACATTCAGGACACGGTACAGTAGTTAGTGTTTTGAATGGATATTGTACGGCTTGGTCATTTGTCTTGTTCCGATGGGGATACTATTTTGTTCTGACGATGAGCCAGAATGTGCTACGCTAATTGAGCCAATATCATTTGTAAGCGATGGATAAATAATAGAATACTCTTTATTAAGAAGACCATAGGAATAAGATAAGTACCTATAAATCTAGAAATGTTACATAGGGTGACACAATGGGCAGTCTCATCGCTAAAAGCTATCTTTTTAAGACAACCTTTGGAAATGTGTTTAATATAGCTTTGTTTTTTTTTTTTTTAATCTAGTTTACATTTCATGATAAGCAGCACCGGTCAACGTCAGCATGTAAATGCCGGCTATCGCTGAAAACCAGCGTCGGGGCTTTGTTTCGCATAGGGTCGCAGCATTATGCTGAGTGATGGCCGATTTGCGTGGATGTGACGCATATTTCCCCCCAACTTGTTCTTTTTTGTGTTTGTATTCTTTCTTTGCGTCGTGTTTACCGCAAATAAACGGATTTTCTTTTTTTTTTTACTTTCTTCTAATACACTTCTTATCTTCTAATTCCCTGATACAATTGATTATCATCTTTTGTATATGTAGGTACTAGGTGCGGCTTGGACCTGTCAGACCCGCTTTCAACTTTGCGGAATAGCAATTTTTTTCTCGACAAAAAACTTTCCACACATTACAACTAATAAGTCAGCATAATTTAACGTTCAAAGTATTCAAATAATTTTTACCATTACCTTTGAAACTTTCTTTTATCACTCTGTTATTGGAAAATCTTAAACGTGGATTCGCTCTATGTGTTTAATTATTCGAAATTCGAAACTAAAAATACCGTGTGATTCGTGTAACTAAATAACAAGTCATTGCATGAGTAGGTACCTGTGCTCATAGCCTTGACACATATTATGTCGTAATTATGTCACAATAATAAATTATAGCATGACAGTAATCAGTAATATTTATGTAAACAAAAAAGCCTATTTTTTGGACATTCTAATATCTGTAGGATTTTTTAATTTAAAAAATGGATGGAAAAATAATGTCGTGTCGTATTGTGTGGATGAATGTTGTTGTAAAAATGTTGTTATGTTTTCATATTGGTAACGACACAAAAAATAAATCAATCAATCGACAATTCAATCGACTCAGTTTTGTCTCGTTACTCAAATTTGGCAGGTTAAATCAAAACAATCTATAGATAATTTAATAACACAGGAGATAAATTCGGGCATAAAGTTTGTTTCAGACCAAAAGCTGTACCATATTTTCCTGTGTACCGCAAATAAACGTATTTTCTTTCTTTCTTTCTTTCTACACGTACAAATATGTGAACAGGCAGACACTTGTCAGAGATAACAAACATTCGTGCATTTCATCCATCGCCTAGCGGACTGGAAACACGAGATGCCACTCCAGCACACAGACACATAAGAATTCAAGAAAATGTTGAACAACTCTGCTTTTATGAATAGGACACCAATATTGCAATGACAGGTTCGGTGGAAACTTCGAAGTCCTGTTACTAAAGAATTTCACTGCGAATATCTTAGGAAAATAGTGGCTTGATAATAATTTACCGTTACTTCTTAGAAATTGTAATTGATTGCTTTTGGGCTGCGATAGTGAACAGACCGGAAAACAGGGCTTCTGACTAGTTGCTTCTATAATCTATCAATTGCTTAATTACCTTGTTCATCGGGTGATCTCAATCGTGATTGCCCAATAATTTCAAACGTTTTAAGTGGGAACTTGTGTTTCTTGATAAAAATCCGCAGTTTTAGCGGAAATTTGGTGGTATTGTGTTTTTTGTCTTGGGTTGACTGGGTTGTGGAGGTCAGATAGGCAGTCGCTCCATGTAAAATACTGGTATTCAGCTGTATCCGGTTGGACTGGAAGCCGAACCCAACATAGTTGGGAAAAGGCTAGGCAGACGTGTGACCCTATACTACTATAAGTACTTCTCTGCCCAACCCTTGGGTATTGCAGGCATGATAATATGTTTATGTTAATATCATAATGGCAATTAATACTTTTAAAATTTTAGTAGTTTGAACTACAAATCAATAAATAAAGCATGCACAAAAAGTTGGGTATCAATTCTGCAACGTTACGAAAACCATTTCCAAAGATCGAAGGCCTATCTATACACACCTCAGTTACTGAGAAATTCCTAACGCTATTGTATGGGAGTTATGAGATTTACACAGTATATATAAGTAACAGTAATATATCTCGGCAGTGACCTTGAAATAATTACCTACGGCCGATGGGTAGATAAACCATTATGCGTCCCTGTTAATAATATCATAATTATCTAACCATGCAATAATAATGAAAATATCCCCACCGCCGTATCTCTACGTTGACGTCGTGGTGGAGCTTGCGCGCTCCAAACTCTAGGTCTGTGCCGGTAGAGTTTACTTTGCCGGAACAGGTCTAGGATGAGGAGCCAGACCAAGAGAGATACAGAAATCCGCAGGGCAGCATGTGGCGAGCTGTTGGGCAGTAGCGACCCCACGGACCCTATCTCCCGGGAGAAATCTTGTTCCTCATCTCTGGCTTGCCTTTATTGGCCGGCTGGAGTGAACACTGACGAGGAACAGAGCTCCCACCTCATTCTTGCCTTAATTGGCCGGCTTGAGTGGAGATTCGCAAGAGCAAACGTGCTCGGAGGAAGGAAGTATTTCAGTAAGTGCTCGTAGGGATCTTGACCATCTTCCGGGCTCTGGGATTGTTCTGAAAGCCGTGGAATACCTCTCCACTCCTCAAGCACCTCAGGACGTGTTGCCCCCTTGTCGCTACGTCACTATGTGCTAGCGACAGTTTCCGGGGGCCCATTATTGAGTGTGCAAGTCACCCCCTGCTATTTATCCGTGTACATATAAGACATTGATCAGGCAGGGGCCATAGTGCTTCCATAGTTCCAGGTCACCAGTCAACTTTAGCCACCCAAACCCATAGTCCAATATCTTTGTTTCCATTTCCTGCAATAGTCCTACGCCAACCGGGGGTTGTCCTTGGGTGCACTTGCATAGTGCACACAGGGATAATCGTCGGTTGGTGCCTCATTTCATTAAAACGCCTAACGGGCCTCTGCGAGTTGGCTTCGGCCCCTCGTACGCCTTCCAAAGGTCCGGGACCCCAGGGTCCCGAGAAATGTCAAAGATGAAAATATTATAATTTGCGGTGCGGTCACATTGTATTTAATTGGTTATACATGCTAACATTATATTTCGATTTTTGACTATTTGTTATTGGTAAACATTTCCGGATATATACTGCGGTTTTAACTCTTTTTATTGAAATTAATAATTAAACTAATGGTTTTGGAATAGAGTGACAATTGATGAATTATTTTTTGTTGTCTGACTGTTTGTTTTGATGACACGGCTTACAAATAATGATAACACTACATTCAACGCCTAATTAATCACAATTAAATAATTCAAACAACTTTTCATTTTTACTGGCAGTATTTTACTAATCCAGGTACATTTTTCAGGCAATATAAATTCGTTACTAGCGCCCTGCGTCGCACGGTTTTCATGACTTGATGAAACATCGAGATTTTTTAATGATATTTAAGTAAAATACGAATGTATGTACCATCGAAGAAGTTCATAAATCTAACCACTGTAAGGGCTATTCTTGCTTGCAGCGCTCGGCGGCTATAGCACCGGGACGGTAACAGATGTGGTCTTCGTGTTCACGGGATTTTGTTTTGAAACTGGTTAGATATGAACTTCTTTGATGGTACATACACATCAACCTTCCGGAATAAATTATCTATATTATTGCGGAAACTGCATTAAAATCCATTGTGAAGTTTTGAAGAATTAAACGGTCACACTGACATGAAAATCGAGTTGATTTATACTATTTTGTTCTAGTGTCAGTGCGGGCAAATGAAAAAAGAATTATCAAAATCGGTCCAGAATTGACGAAAATATCGATGGACATACATTTAAAAAATACATACAGATTAACAAAGAACCTCGTCCTTTTTGGAGGTCGATAAAAAAAGGCAGTGGCTGGCTTATTCTATGCTTGAACAGCAGCATTCAACACTTTCTATAAAAGAATAGTTTTTATATGTACTTAAAATGCCATTTTATTATTCTTCCTCATTCTCATAAAAGCTGAGATGAGAAATAAATAAAAACGGAAGAAAAATCCTGCCCCACTTTAGCCAGATTAACGCGACAAAGTGCCGACAAGAAATAGAAAACTAACCGGAAAGGTTCTTGACCCCTGTTTTACATTGTTCTCGACAGCCTTGCAACTATAAATAGAAGTTTTGTATAATTCCTACACCGAGTTTTTAGAATTTTGTGTTTAGATGGGGTTGGGTTAGATGCTTATCATTTTCTGGTACCTAATTAGGTTTGAATTTTATAGTTTAGTTATTGGTACCTTTTTTTTTTTGTGTTTGGGAAATTATCAAATAACTTCTCCCGCTCCATGCGGAGCGGGAGGGCGTGTCAGACTCTAACTGACTAAAACCCACCCGTGTTCCTTCAGTTGCCAGTACATTGCCAGGGGCCACGGTATACCTTTTGGACTTTCCCGCAACCCCGACAAGCATCGGTCATAGCAGACCCCTTCAGTTGTACTTGCGCCACACCCTGCTGCCATGCACTTTGGCGAGGTTGTAGTTGCATCTTCCCACTGAGGCAGTTCAGAGACATTGAGAGAGAGTTATTTGTACCTAAGATTGTTACAGCGTCTCAAAGAAATCTCCAAATGAATTTTAAGAAAAGTTACCCGATTTTAACCCTATTACTTCACAAAAGAACAATGGAAGCACCAAAAATCTGAGACATATTCGACCTTTTACAAAATTAATGAAAACAGTAAAAACTACCTTTTAGTCAATGAGACCCGAAACTGTTGAAGCGAAAACTTGTCTTTGAACACCTGAGCGCACTAGAATTGCACGAGTCAGCTGAAAAAATATACAAAAACCACTCCAGACTTTATACGTGCTCAAGGGAAAAGGATAACGTACTTTTTTACAATAAAGCATCAGATTTTTATGTGTAACTCTGGTTTAAAAAATTATAAAGTGTTTAGATCCCACCTCGGTCAAGTTGATTTAGAGTAGCTTGACGGACGTAACGTTTGCTTTAAATACTATTAATAATAATCCTCTTCTTTTTAACGTTTTTCATCACGTCAAGTTCGTGTCTAATATTAATGGATTTAAAAGTAAAAAGCCAGCGAGCGTTCCAAGAAATGTTAATAAAAATTTTGTTCCTTTGAGATACACTTTTTTTCATATTTCTACATTTTATTTTTCAATCCGCCATCATTAGATGAAAATACGGGCAAAGATGCTTTTCCCTGTTGTTTGATGGTCCAAACAGATTTCTAGGAACTAGAATATTTTTATCATGATTTTACGTTGACTTTTTAGAAGCAGCCGTCGTTAAACCTGAAGGCCAATAATTCTCGTACTTAAGAGGGCGTATAACGGTACAACGGCGCCACTCCTTAAAAAAAAATATTATCTCGTGACTGAGAAGGAATTGTAACATAGGCTGAGTAAATTATAAATACATAACGCGGGCGAAGCCACTGGCGGCAGCTATTCAATTATAATTTTCTATTAGCTAGGAGCGGGCTCATGGTTCTGTGTATTTCAAAAACTCTCTAGGAAATAAGTTATAGAGCCTTTTGTGAAGGGAACATCTGGGGAAGTACTGTTTAGATTTTGCATGGTTCTGACCCGACCTCCGCGAAAGTTTGATAAGTTATTGGCAGGTTTTAGACATAAACACAATATTTTCATATTTAGAAAATAGAAATTCAGCTGTGAGAGCTGACAGCGCCGCCTAGATGTAAAAAGGTAATTCTTTATTTAAATAATTATTATCCTATTTTATTATCCTCTTTGGTCTAGTGGTCGCTACTGCTGAGGTCCTGGGTTCGAATCCCAGGTCGGGCAAAATGTTATTGGATTTTTTCATCAGGAATTTCTCAGTAGCAGCCCGGAATCTGGATTTGTGTCTGATTGATGGCAATAGGCTCGCCCCCTATTACATGGGACTTAAACATAACTGGCGACATGAGGGTGGTACTATACGTACACCTCTGCCTAATCCTTCGGGGATTACAGGCGTGATGTTATATTATTAAAAAAATACGCCTTTCATTGATTCGGGTACCGCAAGAGCGCTAAGGTCTTGCACTAAAACAACCATAGGTATCTATTTTTTCCGGCAAGCAATTTTGCAGTGTTCTGGTTTGAATAATACCTATTGTTGTGGTCATAGGCACATGATCACACCCCATGAGACACATCTTGACCCGGCGTCCTATTTAACAGCGATCGTCGTGCGAATACACGATAATTCGAACTTATTGTTCGGTGAGCCTGAACGCGTGGTCGCGCCGACAGAGGGCGTTTTTCCGATTATCCAAACAAAAACTGACATATACACGCGACCGGTCGCGTATTTGTGCGACGATCTCTTTTCCATAGGACGCGGCCTAAGGATGGCAACGCACCTGCGATACTACCTGTCTTGCAGGTCTATAGGCAACTTTTGCCTCCAGGTGGACCGCCTGCTTGTTTGCCACCCAATGATATAAAACATATCCCTTTTTGCTGCCGCGTAATCAGGTTAGAAACTCAGAGCACGTTTCATTAAGTAGTGAACTGAAATCAGTGATATACACCGGGATGAACATAACCGATGTGAATGACAGCTGATTACGAATTAGCCACAACAATGGACAATCGGAAGTGAGCTCATGACGCGGTACTGATGACATCATGAATCATTTCTTAATAACTTGGTTGTGTAATTGAGCAAACAATGACTGAATTAATGCAAATATTTTGGAACGTATTTTTAAGATTCACGCACGATCGTATTTGCGTTGGCAGCATCTGCGGCCGGAATCGCATGCGGGCACAAGAAAACATCTTATTGCTTTAGATTATGACTTACTATGTAAGTCATGGTCTACGCATGTACCAAATTTCATCCAAATCCGTTAAGCCGTTTTAGTGTGAAAGCGTAACAAACAAAAAAACTCAGTTTCTCATTTATAATATTTAGTCGGACCTCTTCGCTGGTTTATTATATTTAAGTCACAAATGATTATGATGTAATAACACAGTATGCGCAGTGTCAGCGATCGTAACCGCATGCGGGCACAACAAATATGACACTGGTTTAGTTTACGATTTTACTACTAGTGTTGTTTGACTGGTCATGACCATAGGCCGTGGGTCAAATTAACTTCACTGCGCTAACTTTATTCGTATCTGTCAATTTAACCCTTAAAATAGGGATGATGAATACATGTTTTTTTGTCCGTCGGTTAGATTATTAAAAAATATTGGACACGTATTTTATCTTCTTTTACGTTATCATAAGATTACGGTGATACATTGAGTTAAAGTGTGGCATGATGTTACTCCCCGGTTGATTTTATACTCACTTGTGACGTAGCGACCCCCACTCCCCAACTTTAAAGGTTCGTTCAGACCAGCGCGACGCGACGGCGCGACGCGTCACGAACAATACAGTTTCTAAGAAAACTTCACGGTATAACAATAACCGTTGTCGCGTCGCGCTGTCGCGTCGCGCTAGTCTGCACAAAGCTTAATGCGTTTTATCTAAGTCATTTTTTTATAATATGATAAAGCAAAAAATATGTCTAATATTTTTTTAATATCCAATTGACGGACTAAATAGAACTTCTTTTGTTTGACCCAGGCATCATCTCTTTATTCAAAGCTAAAATGATCATCTATACATTCCAAATCTAACATAGGCATCAATAGATAATAACAACATTAATTAGGCCCTCCCACGGCCCTTCCATTGACCACGGGATACATAGAGTGCACTAGATTCCGCAACAAGGCCGATGAAACTTTGTAGTGGGGGCATAGCTCGTTAGTGACCGCACAACGGGCAAGTTTACCTACAAATGCCAGTTAGAATTCTGTGGCAGACACGACGCGTTCGTCTATTGTTTGTCTGAAGCTAATACGAAGATACTGTTTTATTTTGTAAGGAATAATCTATTTTCCTTTAGTAATTGGAGCAAGGTCATTCGGCGACAGTTTTTTTTTAAAGTTTGATATTCATTCAGCCTTTGGGGTTCTGACGACCTGTAAAGATCTACAAAAACGTCAGCTGGAAGCCACGAGCCCCACAACAAAAGGCCGGTCAAGTGCATGTCAGACCACGCGTAATGGACTTCATTCTAATTTTGTTACTTTGGTTTTTATTTATGTTTAGTGTGTTTTAGTTTAATGTGTGATTTCCTGTGCGAGTCTCAATAAATACTTTTTCTTTCTTTCTTTCTTTCTTTTAATGTAGGTTTCCGTAGTTGTGTACAATGTTTATCCCAAGAATAAACTTAACATTGTAGTTGAAAAACACGTTCTCCATATTTCCAACTTTAAATGTAAGTTTATACGCACATTTTGAGAGTTTTGCCATGTTATTTAAAACCATAGACTTCCTATAAGTTATCCTGTGATCTATATATAAGTGTAGAATTATTTTCTGTAATTTTTTCAAAATTTTGGGCTCAGTAGTTTCCGAGATATGGGGTGGGCTATTTAAAACTATTTTCTAAAATTATAAAATTAGAAAATTATTTAAAAATAAATTTAAACCCCCACAGTAAGCCCTTTCATTTAATTTAACACACGGGACAGTTTGCAGTTTTTATCTCATTATTTTACAATTTATATTTCATATTATACTAAATTTGAATATTATTATTCAAAATGGATTTATTTACGTAACACGCCCGTGTTTGGGCCAAATACATATGTGGTGTTGGTGGAAATACATATGTGTACCAAATTTCAACGTAATCGGTGTATTAGATTCGGAGCAAATTAGCTGTGACAGACGGACAGACATACAAACAGACACACAAGTGATCCTTTATGGGTTCTGTTTTTTCATTCGGACGTACAGAACCCAAAAAATAAGTAATATACAAAATTAAAGCTTCCAAAACGTAAGAAGCTTTAATACAGCGCTGTAGTTAGATCATAAAACGTAACATCATCATCGTTCGAGCTTGCTCGGCGGGCTCTCGAGTAATTTCGTGACATAAACGGACAACTCGTAAAGAAGTTGTTACGAAATACGCTGAGCGTAATAAAGACGCTGGTCAAAATGTTACACAGCTCAGCTCTTAGGAAAAATTAAAAAGAAAAACGTTTTGAAATATTCTTTGTAAAATCTTGACACGGCTTAACTTAGGTAAACGTTTTATTAACACAACTTGACTTTGTATTTATCACGTTAATAAAGAGGGTATCTACTAAACCTACATTATAACAGCAAATAAATTTTCACGTCTCCCCCTTAAGTGGGCTTGACACCCGTACTGTAATATATAGTATATATATTTCAATCAATTGTACTATTTATTATAGAAAAATAATATAGTACGACAAATACTATATTTTCATCGCTCATTCAATCGTCGCGCGTCGCGTTTTTTATGTAAAATGTAACTGGAATTGAACGCACCCGTAGCGCAGCATGGAGAATTTCCGGACGAAACGCATTCACGGTCTACTCACATCACGGCAACTAAACGTCAACTTTCTGGCTGTCATTGTCAGTTTATCGTTAAACGCCGCCCTTCCTTCCATTCCTGCAACTTCGCTTTTACTGAAAGATTTTTTTCCGTCATGAATATAAAATGGAGAGAAGAAAGAAATCAGAACGGAATCAGAGCATCTATTAATCTAATTAAAAATGAAGAGTTCGTTTATTTTAATAAGGACCTAAATTGTTTAGATTCCAACAATTATTTAAAAAAATATAATCGTAATGGCCAAAGCGTAGAGTAATAACAAATACGAATGGAAAAATAAATAATAATTAAAAATAAATGTATAAAATTTGATTTTCTAAATTTTACAAAAGTACTATTTTGTTACAAGTTTTTGTGAAAAATAAAAATTTTCTTCAAAAAACAGGCATACCTACCCTTAAGACCTAGGCCAATTTTTTTTTTATATTCGGTTAGCTCATGACTTAAAGAGGTGCTATAAAGAATATGAATTAAAAAAGTTCGTTCCATTTTTAAATAACACGACAGCTAAGAGTATTCATAGTAATTTATTCGGCCGCTAAACACGGATAGATATGGAATTTCATACAAACATTGCCGGCCGGTTCTCGTATGTATTCGGCGAGTACAGCAATTTCGATATACCTCGAAGAAGGTTGTCAATATAATCCTCGAATTTCCAAACATGTTTGAGAAAAGGAATTATGCGAATTTATTTTTGGAATCTTATTATGCATAAGTAAAAAAATACTATACAAAAGCGGACTTAATGCCTAAGGCATTTTCAGGGAGATGCAGGGATGAAACATGGCATGTGCAAAATTGGGGATAGATTGCTCGAAAATAAGTATAAAATATAAGAACTAACATAGATAACCTAAAATATACGAATTTAAGACTTGAAGTTGACTTGGAACTATGGAGAGGCCGTTTAAACAAACTCAAACACACGTAGTTACACTGATCAATATGAATATGCTGCTCTGTCTTGGGTTACGTAAATAAATACTCAAAAAAGTTAGAAACTTTCTTAGCATTATTCTTTCGTAGCATTCGTAGCATATTTGCTACGAAAGTCGTAGGCCCTTGACTACGTTCTGTGATTCATCATATCGGCATAGCCCTATAGCGTAGCTGAAACATATCTTGGTACATAATTAGATTTATTTAGATCTGAATATTAAAGGCATAATTAGTCAGTTCTCGTGTTAATCTTTAAATTGTAATGACTGCCTTTTTTTTTTTTTTGTGGGTGGGAAATTATCAAATAACTTCTCCCGCTCTGGGCGGAGCGGGAGGGCGTGTCAGACTTTTACTGACTAAAACCCACCCGTGTTCCTTCCGTTGCCTGTGTGCCGGGGTCGCGATATCCCTTTTGGACAAACCCGCAACCCCGGCAGGCATTGGCCCTTCCGGACCCCGTCAGTTGGTGCTGACATCTCTTTGAGGCGCCCATTGCATCACAGTCCGCAAGCTCGCGCCTACGGTGGCCGGAAGTCGGCTCGCGACTCCCGACGCCCGGGGCGTCTCCTGCGGCGACTAGGAGCGCGAGGGCGCGAATTTTGCCTTTCCTTCGCGCGCTCCGCCTCCTCCTTCGCGAGCATTACTGCTTTGCAGAAGGAGGTGACGGCCTCCCATGCACTCTCGCTCCAGACCATGGCCTGAACCAGGGCCGGACGCGAGAGATCGCCGCCGCCGATCGCCTCCGTGAGGACACGGCGGTGCTCCACCCAAGCTGGGCAGACCTCCACCGTATGCTCCACCGTGTCCTCCGGGCGATCCACACAGTGGTGACACCCGGGCGTTTCCTCCCGATTTATCCTGAACAGGAACCTCCCGAAACAACCATGTCCGGTGAGGACCTGCGTCAGGCGGAAGGTGAGGACGCCGTGGCGCCTCTCTAGCCACTCCTCAAAGAGGGGACTTATCGCCACAATTGTGGCGTGCCCATTGTAATGACTGTCTAACGTCAAAATCAATTGAAAGAAATTAGGTAAGTATTTTTTTGATCGTAAATGACGGGTTCGTCTCGACAATTTTTTTTTTAAAAGTAATATTGTGCATTCAGAATCAGCCTATAATGTTCCCACTGCTGGGACACAGGCCTCCTCTCGGTGAGAGAAGTGGCCCGTAATCCACCACGCGGGCCCAGTGCAAGTTGGTAGATGTCACATTTCTTCGAACTTTTGGTTCTAGGACATGCCGGTTTCCTCACGATGTTTTCCTTCGCCGTTTTGAGAGCAGTGGCGATGACATAATTTACACAAAGTAAAGCGCCTATCAGGGTTCGAACCTATGACCTACAAGTCACGGCCGTTACCACCTGAGCCACCACTGATCTTTAATAGGGCGAAAATGGACTGTTTAAATTTTTTGTCTGAAATCCAGATTTTGGTGCAATTTTCTATCTCATTTCAACTAAGCAGGTGACCAGCCTCGTGATATGTGATCACTAGACATCTTTGCAATACCAGAGACGTCGCAGGTGTATCCCAGAAAAAAATATTGAAATGTCTCATCATGGGCCTGTAATTATTTGTGTTCCACGCGCGCTTCAAAGAGATGTCTGCACCAAATGACGGGGTCCGTAAGGGCCAATGCCTGCCAGGGTTGCGAGTTTGTCCGAAAGGGATATTGCGACCCCGGCACACAGGCAACGGAAGGAACACGGGTGGGTTTTAGTCAGTAAAAGTCTGACACACCCTCCCGTTCCGCCTAGAACGTGAGAAGTTATTTGATAATTTAACAGGCTCATAAAAATAAAAAAAAATGGGCCTATAATTTTAGCAATTTTCCAGCACTTGCTTATGTATTTAAAAATGTAGTTTGGATCTTAACCTAGGCCGAAAAAGACGTAGTTATTTTTTTTAAGATAAGTTGAATAGTCTCGGTGGGCGGCTTATTACCAGAATGCACAGATGTTATAGCCGAAAGAGAAGAATGGGGTCGCATCGTGAGGCAAATCACGGCCGTCCAAAATCTCACTGCAACGCAACCACGACCGCTCTATCAAGAACGCACCGACAAAGACGAAGAGAAAATAGTCATAAGCCTTTTGTCTATTACTACTTATTTAATAAAAAAATACTTACTGAATGTCCTTTAATAACAAATCACCCAAAGTGGCCGTAAAAACTGTGCAAATGAATGTTTTATGTTTTAGCTGTTCGCTAATACGCGGTGCAATCAACTATATGCCTAGTAAAATAAATTGTAGTTGTTACGATAATCGCGACTAATAAACGTAATGTATGAGAAGGTCGTAAACTAAAAGTATGAACCTAGTACTAAAAGTATTGTGAGTAAATGCGAACTGGGGTGTAAGCAGCAAGTGGGGGAACAGTTTTGACCCCTACTTGGAGGTAGGTATAATTTTATTCTGTGACGTATTGTGTGGCCACTGTTTTAGTATATACTCATTAAGTTTATTGAAGTTATTGCTCTGAAATCAAAGCTTAAATCTTGACTATTGCAGTGCGAATAACATAGGTAATGTCAAGATAAGCCATGAAGTGGTTTGATTTTTGTATATAGCAGCCACTATTAACGACTTCTAGTAGCTTAATCTGTGACAGATAACAGTACAACGCAAAAAAAATTCACCATATTTTGTTCCAATTTTACTCAATAGAACAGTCACTATATACACGCCCTAATAATATACTATCGCCAGGCTATTATTCACGAGCAAAACAACTTTTTCCTGTTTTTCCGAGAATACCAACGTAACATTGTTTGAAGTAGAAGGTCGATACCTTATTGGTACAAAGGTAATTGTTTTCCGTAATACACCAACTCAACTTGCACAGAATAAACAAAATGTTGACACACTCCATTTTTTCTTCTTTCCTTGATTAGCATTAGCCTGCGAGATGAGCTAATATATTGGCACAATCCTATTTGTCATAGTCTCGAAACGAGCGAAGCTACAACCAAGCTAATTTATACTCTAAAATGTCTTGTCAAAGTTGGTTTCAGGTTGGTGTCCTAGGCGTATGTGGAGTGTTGGTCGTGCAAACACCTCTCGGTTTTCACGGTAGCGTCAAAATTCATTACCTTATAAGTGTGGTGAATAGCTTTATTACGTTTGGTCCTAAAGCGCCTTGCCAAGTGGAAATTTAGTTACGTTGTCGTGGAAGATAATGTGAAGCATTTGTTGAGGGGGCACTGAGTAAATATGTCGGTGGTACACGTAGGAAGTAGCCTAGTTAGTAAGGGTGGTTGCCTGTGCTCTTTTGATAATGAGAAAGAATGTTTAACGTGTTTCAAATTGCTTTATTAACTTTGTACTTAGGCTTTTGAGATGACAGGCATCGTCAGAATTGTTTAAAAAATAATAAGTTAAGTAAGTAGGGTAAAACTATAACTTGTATTAAGTACGCTGGCTGCAATTAAGCGTATTGTTAAAAGATTGGGACCAACGATAATTGAATCGCTACTCTTATGACCGATACCTTAATTTACGAACCGTTATTGGTTAAAATTAAGACTATTGCATATTCACCAATAATGAAACAAAGACATTATACCCTCCCATATGGAAGTAGCTATCACAGGTGAAATTAGCTCACGAATCTATTTAAATACCCAGTTTGGCAATAAAACGTTGCCATTGGTAAGTAAAATGATTCCTTTTTATTCATACGAACCGAGTATAAATGTAATACCTCTATATTTCTACTTACACTTGACACAAAAACATCTAAACAGCTTTCTGCCCATTCCATCGAAGATAAAGGGAAATATGAAACTATTCACAGCTCGTCTATTCAGGCATTTTATTTCTTTCACATTTCTTGTACACGTTCTATTTATGTTTACATACATATGTACGTTTCTACATTATTCGGACCCTCAATGTTTTATGGCAAAAGAAAGTTATACTCTCGCTGTGTAGAGGCACTTATCCGAGGGAACAAGAAGAATGAATAAAAATAGGCGCCTATTTCTAGTCATAAAACAGGCCATGTGGTATGTTATCTTTTTATTGCTTTGGATACAAAGGTTTGGTATGGTAATGAGATGTTGAAAAGATTTATGTTGAAAATATTTAAGGGTTGAAAGTCGTTTCTAACAGAGTTTTTGACGTGACAACGTCTTAAATTAGGTTGCGGCTCGGAGTCACTCATGAAAAAGTGTAACGCCCGCTCACGTCTGTTACGATGAGTCACCGTCGATAAAAAGACGTTGTCACGTAAAATCTTCGCCCGTAAAACCGACTTTACAGGCAACCATTTTTTGGTGTTGTTTAACGTCTTGCCACTTTAGCTTAAGGCAGAGGTTCAATTAGAGGAACCTGAAGGGGAAATAGTGCAATGTTTTTAGAGGTATGAGGAATTGGGTGTAAAGTTCGCTCATCCTCTATAGAAAAGGGAGGATCCTCCGAGCAGACGGGTGTCGTGTCTGTTTCGCAACTGCCCAACGATTGATGTCGGGGAAGTTATATATGTGCTGAATACTTAATACTTTATTTGAGTTTGGTGGTAAATTCCATAATGTGTGCTGTGGTATGCTGTTTATTTATTTATTTTACACTAAGCATACACATTTACAGAGGCGAACTTTATGCCATATGTAGGTAATTTCTACCAGTCAACCTTTGGGTGATGCAGAGATAAACAGTGGTAGGTGCTATAATGAAAATTAGGGAATAAGTATTTATTTAAATACAAGGAGATATACATATACCTATTAACGCGCGGTAAACTCTAATTTGTGTGACGTCATGTCTTTGATGCATAGTTTGCATGTGGTGTAGATACCGCCACACGTTAATAATTAAATCACTGGTAACCTTTGTTAGTTGACCTTTTGGTCCTTCGCTGGAAATAAAACTATCCATCTCTGGCTGTAACATAACATAATATCACGCCTTGTTTTCCCAAAGGGTTGGACAGAGCTGTACCTATAGTACACCCACATTTCGCCAGTTATGTTTTAAGTCCCATGTCTCCGCTAAGATTGGTCGCCATGGCCGAAATTCCGTCTGGAGGACTATTTATTATATCCCGTCTCTATCTTGCACTTGCAGTTTGCCAGTTGTGTGACAGTAACAGGAATAACGCTTAGCCAAAGTAAGTGCTAAGTAACGTTTAAAGATCTCAGCCTGAGATTTGTAAGGACAGATAAAGAAAAGAGGTGAAGGTTCCATTGAGATTTCAGGTTAGAACTTAGTACATGTTTCATTTTTACTCTGTCTTATTTCAATTTTATTTTTATATTCGTAACCTAGTTATTTGTCTCTCTTTTTTTATATTTTCTTAATCAATAGTATACCTAGTCTTAAGTTAGCAAGTAAGCTGTAATCTGGCGTCGATCTTGTCAATGTTGTGTTTACCTGTAATTGGCTTATATATTAGTATATTACCGTCTGATTGACTATCTCTATGTATATCTATGTACCTATGTGCGTGAACCTTAAAGTAAATAAATAAATAATTATGGGGGCAAAATTAAAAAAGTTTTTGCTTCGTTTTGTATAGTTAAAATACTAATTTAATCGTGACTATTTCTAGCAGGTCGCGTGGCACCTAAACGAGGCTATTGTATAAATTTTTATGCCGCAGAATACATAATTGGGACCAGCTAGTAATAAATAATAACATAACCAATTCCTTCAAAGCGAAAAGCAGTGCTAACCAATTTATTTTTGACTTAAGAAATACGGTTAAAATTCTTCGAGTACAGCAGTTACTTTCTAACTTTGTCGTAATTGAGTAAACTGTGTAAATCAAAGCCTCCTTAGAAGTAAGGAAACTCTGAAGTTTGGGCTTCCTTTCGCGGTACATTAGGCAATATCTTGATATTACTCTTACATAATAAATCATTATGGGGTACAGGTAGGTATGTATATAAATACCATCTTGTAATCCTTAAGAGGGCAAGCGTAATGACTGCTAGGGCCGCATACCTAATATTTATTTATCAATATTTCTGTACGGTAAAATTCGTGTTGAGAATAAAATGTACGTTTTATAGGGATTGTCTGAAGAACAGACTGCCTCGTAGGTCTGGTTGCATGCGCTACTGCTGAGCATGAGGTCCTGGGTTCGATTCCCACGTCGGGCAAAGTGTAAATTGGGTTTTCCGTCAGGGATTTCTCCGTAGCAGCCCGGATTCTGGATTTGTGGCCCGTTGATGGCAATAGACTCGACCCCTATTACATGGGACTTAAACATAACTCATGTTATGCTATGTATGTCTGAATAATTTCAGACTGTACGGAGTTAACGAGTTAGTTACGTAGCAAAATTGCGAACGGATAACAGTCCTCCCGAATAAAGCCGTAAGGCTAACATGTGTCAGAGTGTGGGTAAAAGTTGAAAACTTTTTGTCTTTGGTAATACCGCTTCCTCGAAACAGTATATCCAATTTCCTTACATCCATCAAATAAGTTTAATATTAAAAAAAATAGCACCGACCAATCGAATAGGTTTCACTTTATGTAAACTGGCCGGTAACTAATCAAATTAATAACGAGCGAGCCTTACAGTAGTTGCTTAAGATGTGTAACATCTGACATCTTGGCTGACAGTACCAACCTCTCGGGTTGGTACCATCTGAGCGCCAACTCTAGCATCGCGCGCGCTCATTGGTGAAATCAAATAGCGTGCGTCTCCCCGGCTTCCTGTTACACATTTCCGTCCCTTTTAACGAAATCACTCCCACAGATTGCAGGAAAGGTATCAATCATTCTGTGTCATCATGTTGTCACATTATTTTTATAATGTTTTTAAAAATAACACTTTTTGGTAAATATAAAAAGAAACTTTTTAAATTCGACCATGTACAGTTCTACACTATTCGCAGTTGAATGATATTTCATAAAGAAAAGAAATAAATAAAATATATTTATTTAGCACAGACTAAAAGCCACGCAACATATACGTACTGCGAATTAAAAAAATGAAATAAAAGTGTACTGCAGGAATTTGTGCGTAAAGGCCCGTGCAGATCAGCGCGACGCGACGGCGCGACGCGACAAGAACAATACAATTTCTAAGAAAACTTCACGGTATAACAATAACCGGTGTCGCGTCGCGCTGTCGCGTCGCGCTTGTCTGAACGAAGCTTTACGGTTGCGCTAAATAGGCCCAGTTCAGAAAAAATGCCAGACAACTAGTAAGTGCCTGACGTTGATTTTCAACTGGTTCTCCTACTCAAACATTTACCAACCCTTCCAAGATTACAGTCGCATCTGTTAAATTACACCATAAAATATAATAAACTTCGTTCCGCCAAGCCACAGTGGAGCAAAAATAATTTTACGTGGCCAAAATCTTAAGAAGAAACATTACACATAATGAAAGGGCGATACAAAACTTTCTTATAGCCGCTTAAGAGTGTTCTGGCCCGATATACATCGTTACATCGGCTAATGGAGATTACAAGGCGACTTATCGTGAATGTGCATGTTAAACTTGTACATTTTTACCCACTTTTTATGGTTCTAGATTACTAGACCCATAAAAAATGGGTGGGTGGGCGCGGCCAAAATCCGATAGGATTACCTATCGGATTTTGGCCACGCATTGTCGAATTTAACAGAGAATTATAAAAACACGCATTGTCAAACAGAGAATTATAAAAACACCACTGTGTTTTTCTAATTCTCTGTTTGTTCTGTTTGTTCGAATGTAAAACATGATGAAGTTCTATCCTATTATATCAGATCTGGATTTTAGGAGCTTAGTCCGTGCGAAAATTTGTTTGACCTGAATTTTTTGTGGACTTTTTAGCAGAATACTGAATGAATCATGTAGGTATATTTTAGCACTTTTCATTGTAATTTTGTTCGCAGTTTGTAATTAGTTGGTGTCTAATCAAAAACTTATTAATTGATTGTAATAAATAATAATTATTCGGTCTTGGTTATCTTACCACTGTACTGACTATGTAAATTTATGAAAGTTCCTATGATTAAGAGCATGTATACTGAAAGTGGGCAACGTCGCAAATAGCTGTCAAATATTTCGCTGTTTTAATTAATTTGGCAATATTACTGTATGGAAATAAGAAAGTGAACTCAAATATTGATTATGGGAATGAATTATATTTCAATGGGGAATTTTACGGGATTATTACGAGTACATGGGTCCCCGGGCGGCCGTCGTTTAGCGGGTGTCTACAAGTCATAACTTATGACCCGTTGAAAATTTGCTAATTTTAAATGGATTTGGGGTAATTTTGGTACAAAAAATGTGAATTTTAAATAGCAATAACTTTTTCATTTTCAATAATAATAAGATTTTTCATTACTTTATGGTGATGTTTTTGGTATTGCACAGGGTTTTTTTTACATATTATATATAAAAATCTATTTCCTTCAAATCGTACAGGTCCGCGCTCCGACTATATCAGAATTTGTAAAGCTGGGGCAACATTCTCGCGTTGTCGCGGACTTATACTTCGCGCGCTCTCTGTTGCTCAGCGATGCGTCGGGCGGTGTGCGAGCGAAGTTTAGTTCGCGATAACGCGACAATGTAGCCCCCCAGCATAACGAAACCGTAGCGCGATTAACTAACAGCGCCATCCATCGAGCTATGAGTCGAACTTAGCGCTATTGTGCTCGAACTCAATTTTGACAGTCCATAAATAAATAGAACATTTACTGCTGAAAAAGGAAGAATATTGTATTCAAACCATCTTCAAAATAATATAAAGTATTTGTGAGTTTGTATGTAGGCGGTAATCTTCGGAACTACTGGTCCGATTCCAAAAATTCTTTCACTAATCGGAAGTAACCGTAATTCCGAGTGTCATAGGATATATTTTATGTTAAAATAATACATTTCAAGTGGACCAAGTTGCCGGCAGAAGCTAGCTCAAAATAATAGACATATCTTAGAAAGAATCTGCCACATGGCTATAAGCTACAGAAACGTCGCTATACAAAGCAGATTCATTTCTAATACTCTCTGTGCCATATTTATGGTCAGATACTCTCTACTCGTAATCGTTTTAACTTCACACATTTATCCCAAAAAAATAAAGACGAAAACAATTGTAACACTCAACAAGAAGGAAAACATTCCCTTTTTGTGCTGGTTGAGCGTGTACACGACAATGTCATTTATGTCACATTGTCTTACGACAAGTTAAGCCAAGTTTTAGCCATGTCTGTTACCCTAAAACGAAACATTATAGGACGGGAGCTGCCGCGAGACTTTTGCTAATGTTGAATTATTTATTTATGAGAAACTAAGGGAGAAACCCGACTTAAATTCTAAGACATAATTGAATTTCTAGAAAGTTTAACCGTTCGAGTTTGCTGTGCGGTAGTGGGAAGACTAAATGGCTGTATTCAGTGCCACTGGCCTAGTTAGTTGTTTTGGCATTTGTACGAGAATGTAGCGGTAATAAATTCTTTTTAGACATTAATATCAATTTATACTGTCCCTCTAATGTATAAATAGTGTGGTGTCTAGTCACGTTTTGTAGTTTTAAATTGAACGTAACAATTTTTCATTGTTACTGTTGCTTTTAAAATACCATATATTTGGTGTCTGGTATAAATGTGCAGCTACATTCTAGCTTATAGTTTTTAATGGAAAATGTCCACGGTTTTAACCGAAAAAAAAAGGTAAGGAAAATGGTGCATTTTTTTTCTTTGAAAATTAGGCAGTGATCGTGCTATATTGCTTATAGACGTCTTAAATATTTGATGCAACAGATTTTTTAACCCACCTTCACAAGGACTAAAGGTATGATTCCGAATAACGCTGCATGCGGCAGTGCTGCCGCGTCACTACTTGTCTTTATACGAGATTACATTCCGAGTTAGGCAGCAATGCTGCGCGACAGTGCTGCATCACATTGTTGCGGAATCATACCTTTATCCTTAGTAGGCCTAGCCCTTTTTTTTTTTTTTTGGTGTAGGTAAGTTGTCAAGTAACTTCTCCCGCTCTGGGCGGAGCGGGAGGGTGTGTCAGACTTATACTGACTAAAACCCACCCGTGTTCCTTCCGTTGCCTGTGTGCCGGGGTCGCGATATCCCTTTCGGACAAACTCGCAACCCTGGCAGGCATTGGCCCTAACGGACCCCGTCAGTTGGTGCTGACATCTCTTTGAGGCGCGCGCGGAACACAACGCGCCGTCGACCCGGGCCTGGTCGGACGGCGAGCTACCCATTGCTCACCGTCCGCAAGCCCGTGCCTATGGTGGCCAGAAGTCGGCTCGCGACTCCCGACGCCCGGGGCGTCTCCTACGGTGACTAGGGGCGCGAGAGCGCGAATCTTGCCTCTCCCTCGCGCGCTCCGCCTCCTCCTTCGCGAGCATCGCCTTGCCCTGAGGTTTGTTAAAATATGTAAATATTGAATGGAGTGGTTTTCCATAAACACGAAGACTTTGATTTGACTTTCATGACGGGTGCAAATTATCTAACACCTTTATATCTCTTGTTAACAAAAGAAAAATTATTGATTGACTTTGATAGATCAGCAAATCAAGTACAATACTACTATTTTCGTAATGACGTACGCGGGCGCAGTGGTAGGAGTCAATACGTACAAGTACCAAGTGCAAAGGGCAACCGACAGAAATCCGACGACTGACGAAACACGAAGTTTGCCGACATTAAGAAAATAATTGTACTGTAACTTGATATAAGATAAGAAGAACAGAGGCTCTCAAAAACCGTGGAACACACACTAGTGAATAAGTTGTAGTTTGCTTTTGTAACGGAAATAATATTTATCATCAAAATGCCTACGTATTGCCGACAAACCTATTATATTCCTTAAAGTGTATAAAGATACAGAGGCTTTTTATCAGCGGCTTATCAGCGCCCTCGAGTTATAAGATCGGAAGGAATTGGGTCATTATACGGGTCGTGTGGATTTAGGCCATACTTCTTCACTAATGTTATGTGGAAACTCAATACGTTATTGTTGCGGCTTCGATGACTTTCGAAACCTCTTAACGGAAACCAGACTAAGTGATACTTGTGTTGTAAGTACTTTAGTACTTAAGATGGTTCATTTGTTGAAAAAACTACGGTCATGAAAAAAATTATGAAGATAAGGACAGAAAAAACTTTTTACAAAAAAAAATCAACCGACTTCCAAAAGAATACACTATTAAGTGAAAAATAACTTAAATTTCGGTAGTCGATGTGTTTGGTTTTGAATTTTCATTATTTGCCACCGACTTCCAAAATTTTGTTCTGTAGTTTCTATGGGAGGAAGTCATGAGTTTATATTTGTACCAACTACGCCCAAGATCTATAAATGTTACTAGTACGAACTTTGTCTGAGCGGTATTCCTGTCACTGTCACACAACTGTCAAACTACAAAGTAAAAGATATAGACAAGAACATGTCTAAGTCAAACCATCTGCAAAGTAACGTTTATAGATATCGGCCTAATAGTTCATTAAAATTCAGATGAATGTTCCAAACGTTCATCAAATCTAGTGGTTCACAGAATTATAGTTGGTTTCTGCGTTACTAAAACAGTTTTAAAACTATTGGAGTAACTTCCAACTTTATAAATATTTATTCAAGCATTCAAACTAAATACGAGAGCTATTTTACAGCTAGCATTTAGGGAGTAGTTGGATAGTTAATTCTTACTCAGAAACTAATCGAGTGTGTAAACGTACGTAGTTTACAATTAGAGTCTCTTTTACATAGTTGGAAGTATGCCAAATCGCGTAAGTGCATCCGTGACACGATAAGTTATTCGTAGCAATCAGGATTTGGTTCACCACAACAGAGTAAAGGCAATGCATTCCATTGGATTTTGTCGAATAGTTCGGACTGCTGCTAAAATATACAGGTGCAAGAGCACATACGATTGACAACTATACAGCCGATCTCATCGTTTATCTAACCTTTTCCCAACTATGTTAGGCTCAACTTCCAGAATAACCGGACGCAAGTGAATACCAGTAGTATTTTACAAGAAGCGACTGCCTATCTGACCTTCACAACCCAGTTAGTGGGTAATACGATACCCCTTGGTAAGATTGGTTGACAGACATTCGGGCTTCTGATGACTCGTAACGACTGTCAAAGATCTAAGAATGACCAACCGCGGAAAGCTTAGGTTAACCTGATCGTTTGACCCGTGCGGCTGTTATTACTAAGCCACACCATATACTACTCAACTATACAGCCGATCCTGTAAATATCTTACCATGGAAACAAAAGGGCCTCTTATACCTCAAATTGCTTAGCACGATCCTTAGTTATATCGAAAATACTGAAGCATTCATTTTGAAATATCTGTTAATTTTGAGGATTCATATTAAGTACCTACTGACCGACGAAAATACGATTCCATAAAAAATTATCTATAGAAAAAACATCCAAAGTTACTTCCAAACCGAACAATAAACTGCAGGTATTGCAAAAATAGTTGAAATTAGATCATGAAACTTTGCTTAATTAACTAACTATAAATCAGATAATAGGCATTTTATTTTTATTACCATTATTTTCGCCGTTAAAAGAAATTGCCTAAACTATTGGCGTCTTGGGGTCACGAGCTCCCCCACTCAGTCCGCGAGCAGTATGGTGCGAGCGAGATAAAAAGTGAATTTGAGCTGAGGTACTATGGGCTCTTAAGTGAAGTGAGCTATCATTATAGTGTGAAGCCCTTGTATCAGGTAGAATGACAGTTCACTTCACCTGAGTTTTCACGATGAGATTTTACAGATGACGATCAACGACGATATTTACGAAACGAAAAATTTTGGTTAACCGACAGCAAGGGCTCTAACCTCCATCGCTTAATCCAATTTAATAGCCAGTTTGGTATCAAAATTAAAACATCAAATTGTAGACAATAAAATCAGAAGCACACAATTTGCGTCGTCAATCAAGCCATCCGACTGAAATTTGAATCCCTAATTAGATTTGAAAATATAGATAAACCGGCTGTTATAAATTTAATACAGCCTATATTAAAGAAATAAATCAGCGGAGGTTTCGAGTCGCCGCCCGTCCATTGTTTTCACTCTACAACAGATTTATCTGGTCAGTTGAACCAGAAATTATTGGTTAGAAGTCCGTGAAAAGGACACCTAATGTGTTTCTTTTCAGTGGTTTTTTTTACGCTGCCTATTGATTTTCGTGGACGAGTGAACACTGTATAACTTTTTAATTTGTTTTAATTTCATGCTAATGTATTCTACCCAAACTCGATCTCAGGTGCACAAATATTTCCCAAGATAAATTAAAATTTCACTCTCTAAAATTATCTCACTAGCATAAAATGTAAAAATTCCGCAACATTTTTTCGCCAACATTTTGCTTTTATTTTTTTACGTATATCACTTTACTGAAATATGAATGAAAAAGTTAAGGGTCTCGGTTGGACTATAACGATGAAACTACTAACAAGCTTATTTATCAAAAATGGACGGTTATGCTTCGCACTCCCGAAAATATTACAAATATAATCACGTGCACAATGGAGTTGGTGGTAAAAAAACTGGTCAAAATTTCCCGTCACTAAATTCTGTACGAATGGTAGCTGACCCGGGTTTTCTGTAAGATAGCTTCCATTGATAGAGATATAAAGTCCCAGCTAAGATTAAGATAAACGTGGTAACGCCTCTGTTATAAATCTTTCACTGGATAGATAAAGGGCCGGTCACGTGGACTTCGTGCCACTGATTAAATTATTTAACAGGATCTCGGGTCCCGACATTTTAGCCTTATTTACTTTAGATACAATATGAATTTCAATGTAAATAAAATGAGCTTGTTACGATAATAATATTATTTGTGAGGGTTTTTGCACAGAAGGCATTATCAATCCAATTAAATTTTATAACGTTACCTTTACTAGCCAGCACTTAATTAGCTTGGCCTAGCTTTGCGTGTTGCCCATCGTGAGTGGGATTATAATTTAATGTCTATTTAAAATAAAGGCATATTGTTCGAATATTATTTAACAGTGTGCTTGAATTCCACTGAAAATTACGTAACGTAGTAAGTGTATCAAGAAAGTAAAATTCAAAACCAACGTTGCAAAACTTTATCAAAACGGGAAAGAAAATCAATCAAACCGACTGAAAGACTCAATAAAAATATGAGCACACTTCACTCTCTGAATCACAATGAAAACCCTAACGTACACAATCTTCTTATTCGTATTATTCAAAATCTGAATCTGGTTGTTGCCAAAAGATTTTATCCGGGCTCGAGTATTTTCAAATAAGTAGTTTTTTCCAGCGGCAAACCGGTACGGCCCACTGTCCGCCGTATCTGACGTGGGCCAAAGATTTATATTCCCATAATGTCGGCTAGACAATACGTTCGGTATATTTTTCTTAGTGGTCTCGACGCTTTTATAAAAACACAAATTTACTGGGTACGGAAAATAAGGCGGTTTTTCTTCTCTCTGGCTCTTAGTGAAAAAATAGTTCGAGGACAGCGCAGTATATTCAACGTTTTCTTTGCTTTGATGAAATAATAATATTTTGCTTTATCCAATCTGAGTTGGGTGTTTATGTAATATTATGGGTTTTTCGAATGGAATGTTTTTCTTTTGATATTATATTACGTCATGGTAATGGCAAAATAGTTATTTAAATATCGTATACAAATCGTGGTTATTAGTCGCTTTTGAAGAGGTTTTATGCCTGCATAAACATCAGAGTTAGGCTGTCCTGACAGCTTAACCCAGATGTACCGTTAGTAATATTCCGTTATTCTCAGAACACAAAATAAAATTACGGAACAAAGAACAACCTTGTTAAGTTCATCCTAAGTTATTCTGTCCGTTAAAAAGCATACCTTCTATTATCCTGTATACATTACTGTCATACTGAAACTGAAACATAAACCTCTCCGCACAAAATACTTGAACAAAATATAAAGAATACTGGGGTCACGATCCGATTTATACAATTACCCCAAATTCACATTTTATTTTCCTTGAGCTTTAACATTTCATTCATTGTCCTCAATTATTTGAATCACAAAAGGAAAAAAAAACGAATAGGTAATTTACATCAGTATAGAAAATAAGGCTGGGTTCGTACTAGGCGGTTCGTCAATGCTTCCGCACACGCCGCGATTTGCATGAAATACGTCTAGAGGTGAAGAGAATGAATAAAACAGGGATGCATATTGCAAATGAGACGTCTATCGATTCACGCACGGTATTCATTCACGAAGTTCCTGTTTGTACTTTAATTTGAGATAGCTCAGCGGTATACCGAAAATGAGTGTGTGGAGAATAAAAACGCTGAAACATCAGATGAAAAACACAAATTAATTTATATTACTTATCATCAAGATATTGTAGCACACAGAGTTTCAATAAGATGATATTAAACAGTTACTAATAATTTTCGCCAGATACCTGCTAACGGTGAACGCTGCAAAAGTGTCTCGACCGGCATTTAATTAGTTGCTCAGATAATTATTATCTGAGCAACTAATTAAATACTAGTCGAGACACTTTAACGATACAATATCACACCAACGGGTACAGATTTTAACTACGTATTATATAGCGTCGTTCAAAATATGACATCTACCTTAATCAAGACGGCAAATATTCGCAACAAAATAGTCTTACATAAGATTAACTTAATTAAGAGCAACGAAGCGAAATATGCTCTTGCATATTCTGAAGACGAGAAGAAGCGTTTCATTTAGGTACATCGCGCTGGCATACAAGCTAAAACGTAGCCGCGTCTCCCCGTAATTGAATATTAATAACGCTACTAAAACGTTATGGCTGAACGCGGACTTATAAAAAGTTAGAGCATGAATCCGGGAAGTAGATTAGAAGTGTGGTGGTAAATTTTACTGCTGTTAAAGTTAACTACGTCTTCATCGCAAAAGTTTCTCAGTTTATTTATTACTGGAGTAATAAAACTACTTTAAACTAGAAAAAAGTAATCATACATATCATCACGCCGGCATTCCCCGGAGGTACGGCAGTGGTGTACTTATAGTACACCACATTTCGCCAGTTATATTTAAGTCCCATGGAATAGGGGGCGAGCCTTGCCATCAACCGGGCGCTAATCCCGACTCCAAGCTGCTACTGAGCAATTCCAGATGGAAAAACCAATAACACTTTGCCCGACTTGGAAATCGAACCCTCATGCTCAGTAGCGACCACTAGACGAGCGAGACAGTAAAAAAAAATATATAGCCTATTTTAATCGACACAAAAGAATAGTTTTTAATTACTCCACATCCGAAACCATTATCGTAACATCCCTAATAGCAAAATACTACCGACTGTAAATTCGACAAACTAAGGTCAGGAAGGTTAAAACGTAGGTATTCATTAAGAAAGGTTTACCTTAACAACACCTGGGTCAAAGGGCATTACAATTTGTATGCCGAACAAAAACGTGAACCGTACCTAGTTATTTATATACGATATTCTTTTTAGGGTTCCATAGTCAACAAGGAACCCTTATAGTTTCGCCATGTCTGTCCGTCCGTCTGTCTGTCTGTCTGTTTGCGGCTTAGCTCAGAGACTGTTAGTAGTAGAAAGCTATAATTTGGCAACGGTATACATATTAATCACGCCGACAAAGAGGTAAATAATGTTTTTTTTTTTAGGGTACCTCCCCTACACGTAAAGTGGGGATGTTTTTTTTTCTCATCTATCCCATGGTGTGGAGTATCGTTGGAAAGTTGGTTCAAAAATATTGGGAGCTTAATATTTCGTTTGCGAAATATTAAGCTTTAAAGTGCTTTTTTTTTTTTTGAGTCAACTGTTTCCCCCTCCCAGCTTGCCTGGTTGGTTTTGGATATGTGAAAAAATTCACAGCACACAAAATGAAATGAATACATATAATAAAATTAAAAGGAAAACTATCACAGCCAAGTAGGCTCTACAAGTTAGCGAGTAATAAATAATCGACCAACTTACATTTGCAGTTGCAAAAACAGGTTTTTCAACTTTTCGGCCTCTAACTTGGCTTCACATACCGTCGAAAAATATCTCTCAGGCATGCCTATTTCCTCACGAAGTTTTCTTTCACCGTTTTTCAACAACAATGTTAAGTTTATTCTTGGGATAAATTCCTCCCAACTACGGAACCTTTCATTGTGCGTGGTCCGACACGCACTTGGCCGGTTTTTTATATAAGTATTACCGATGAAAGAGTAAAGATGAAAGAGAGTAACCTGATATTGAGTACACATTTTACTCTTGATGTTAAGCATTGCCAATCGCAAAAAAAATGAGGATATTTCGGGATCGAAAATTCTCGAGCATCAAAATCAGAACAAGGTACGCAAATATTGTTTAATAGAGCCTGACGTTTATAAGTATGGTGGCTTTACAATAAAAATATCTACATATAACAAGGCTGCTATATATTGTTTGAGAAAGTCTTTTGAATTCCCGATGGGAGTACGTCCATTCAAAGTCTCGTAAAGATCTTAAGACGTCTTTGGAAGACTTTATTCAACGGCATTTTGTATTTGCGGTGAATTTAATGAACTCCGTCAAGTTTGTAACATAAACATGTTATGGAAGGATTTAATCATATTTGTGTTTATGATTACGGGACGGGTTTTTATCTATACATTTGGTATTTTACGCATACCTAATGAGACTATCAACACAATACATGACCATCATCTGCCTAGCCTTTTCCTAACTTTGTTAGGGTCGGCTTCGAAACATCTGTATTTTACATGGAGCGACTGCCTATCTGAGCTCCACAACCCAGTTACTGGGTAATACGATACCCCTTGATAAGACTGGTTGCAGATTGTCGGGCTTCTGACTACCGATGACTACTGGATTAACTACTGTCAAAGATCTACAAATGACAGCCGTGCTTTCCGAGGCAGAGACGGGTCGATATGTAATGAATGACCTCGCCAAGCGTAGCTTATTACCTTCGATTGACTTTCGTTGCATAACGCATACTATTGTAACACTCATTTGTAAAGATAGTAGAATGTAACTTAAGCTAGTATCATTATAAATGTAGAAAAAAATACTGCTACGTAAAATTGAAAAGTTAGTGAAAACTCGCCTTTTGCCAAGCACGGTAATGACTAGTCATGTGCTCGCTCTCCCAGTATGAATAGCAGCATATTAATTTAAAGTTTCTTTACTTTCACGCTATGAATACGAAATAGATATTTTATAATGAACGTATGAAAAGCAGCAGTTTCCACATGCGGCCATCTGATTTTTTCCTTACAAAGAATACAAGGGTAACTTTTTTTTTTTATCAGCTAATGTTTCAAGGCGCTTGACGTTCCAAAATCTACCATAGCATAGTTTCAAGCCAAACACGCAAAGAATTCTCTAGAAAAAGTTGAAAACACTTTCAAAAATTATAAAACTTGTAAGATTTTTCTTAGTAGGTATTGTATCTGACTCGAGGGAAATCTTCAACTAGCATTTATAAACTTTACCCTATAAATGAAAACGTAATGACGGAGTTCAAAACAAATAATAAGTGTTTGCAAAAAATCCTTTACATTTTTTTTCCTTTATTGGAAATTCTTTCAGTTTTGTTTTAATTAAGCTTAGTTTTTATGTTACACGGAGTTTTTTCTATAAATAAATTATTTTCAGTGAGTGTGGAGCGCTCATTATTTTTATTAATGATACTTAGTCGTTAATATTGATACAGACGGATTTATCTTTAGTTTTTCATAGATTTGAAATACTATGCGCTATTAAGAAACAAATATTACTATTTATTTTGAAGCAAATTATACAATACAAGGACGGGCTTATGCACTCGGTGGGTAATTCTTATATACTTTATTTTTACCCCCGTTGATCTAGCAGTCATTCCCAGGTCAGGTTAAAGGCCCCCCCTATTACATGGGACTTAAACTAAACATAACATGGCGAATCGTGGTTGTATCTACTAATATGTAGTGTTATGGTATGTTTCTTTTTGATTGCGTATTTTTACTAGGTACCTACCCATAGTGTTTAAAGCCTCGCGCAGACTGGCGCGACGCGACGGCACGGTGTGACGCCGTATAAATACAAATGATAATTTTAAATATGTGAGTTTTTAGGGTTCCGTAGTAAACAAGGAACCCTTATAGTTTCGCCATATCCGTCTGTCTGTCCGCGGCTTAGCTCAGAAACGGTTAGTACTAGAAAGCTGTAATTTGGCATATGTATACATATTAATCATGCCGACAAAGTGGTAAATAAAATCAAGGAAAATATTTTTTTTTAGGGTATTTCCCCTACACGTAAAGTGGTTTTTTTTTTCTCATCAACCCCATGTTGTGGTATCGTTAGAAAGGTCGTTTAAAAATATTGGTACGATTAATTGAAATTTTTTGTTAGAGTCAAGTGTGTGTGTCCCCCGCCAGCTAAATGGTTGTACTTGGATTTGTGAAAAAATTCACAGCAGTAAAATATATAACGAAATTAAAAGGAAAACTATCAGAGCTAAGTAGACTGTGCTGGTTAACGAGTAATAATCAACTAACTTAAATTTGTATTTTAAAAACGTGATCCCCCATACATTCCGTATGGGAGAACATGGTTTTCAACTATAATGTTAAGTTTGTTCTTTGGATAAATTCATCCCAACTACGGAACCCTTCATTGTGCGTGGTCCGACACGCACTTGGCCGGTTTTTATTTTAATATTTGTTGTTGGATTGTTTTTTAAGATTTTTGCTTAGATGTTTGACCGTGAAGTTTTCTTAGAAATTGTTTTGTTAGAGTCCCGTCGCGCCAGTCTGCACGAGGTTTCATTATTGATATTTCATAAGTCTTTACAGGTTCTTCGCTTTACATCTACTTCCAATCACCGACATCCGTTATCTTTCCGATTAGTTCATGTCAGAACCGAGTTCCAATGACACTTAACTAAGTCATGACAGCTCCGAATAACTTTATCGACTCTTCAAATGAAATCTGACGCGAAATAACGATTCAAGTCCGTCATTCCTTATCAGATTTCCAAAGGGTATAAGGAAAACTTTTATCATTCCTATAGCCGTTTCAGATGCAAAACTCATCTTTGGAATAATGAATACCTACTTGAGTTTGCCTCCAGCGTTGTGAATATCAACAACAACAACAAAAAAAAACAATTAACTACGAAGATCCGTTGAAGAGTTGAAACCTTCGGTTTTAATTAAAAACTGCGGTATTTTTTCGTTGTATTAATTTAAATTCTGGGAAATACCATAATTCTTTTGGTTATCCTGTTTTGAATTAGGAGAACTTAATATTGTTAAGTAATGGATCTAGCAGTAATTAATATTTTGTGTTAATTTTATTAAAATATTTAAAGGAAAAGTATGATGAAATCATTATTTTAGGTCGACTACCTAAAACAATTATTTTATTTGTACTCTTCCTGCAAAAATATAATTTAAGGAAATAATACATTACTATCGCGGCCTGCAAAGTCAAAGTCAAATCATTTATTTGAAATAGGCCCTTGTAAGCCACTTTTGAATGTCAAAACAACAAGAGCATTGATGGACGATCGAGAAAATGTGGGTTGAGGTGAAGCCGAAGCACACATACGTGAGTCCATCAATGCCTGGTTGCGGCCAAGGCTTGTATAGTAGTTTTCTCAAATAATGCGCGGAAATTCAAACTAAGTGGGTAAATTAATTATAAATTCCAGAATCAATAATTATCAACGATAATTTTTCACGTGCCATTATGTTCATTTGTTTCTTCTTTACTTTAAACAGCTCTATTTGCAAACCAAATCGAAATTTAAATAAAATCTTTGATAAGTAAGGAACTTTTTAATTCAAAACATGGCACTTGATGTGTTCCATTTTTAAATAACACGACAGATATGAGTTTTCGTTGTATTTTATTTGGCCGCTAAATACGACCAGATATGGATTTTCATACAAACATTGCCGGCCGGGGCTCGCATGTATTCGACCAGTACCGCAATTTCGATTTATCTCGAAGAAGGTTGTCAAAATAATGCTGGAATTTCCAATTTTAATAAATTAGGCTCTGTAATCTAACTTTTGAATAGAATATCTTTCGATACATTGTACTCATTACATGCATAAAAATATTTTGCTTAAAAAACGCAGACCTACTTAATCGAGAATACTGAACATAAGTGACCTACTATTTTTCTATTAGCATTCCCTATTCACGTTTAAGCCACAGAATATATAAGTCTAAATCGATCAGTCAAGATTTGGTACCGCGGGACTCATCAAAGCGTCTACTTGAGCGTGCACGGGCTTGTTACGGAGAATTAAACGCTAAATTGTTCTGTTATTACGCGTCGCCCTAAAGAAGTAAGTTCAGTTTAGGTATAGTTCTGTTGCCTTTGTCAAATCCAGTTTTCATATATTTATTAATTTCACCAAATAAATAATAACAATATATTTTTTCTCAAACATACTTGTAAATTCAAGCATTATGTTGACAACGTTCTTCGAGATAAATCTAAATAGCTGTAAGTACTGGTCGAATACATGCGAGCGCGAAAATCCATATCTGTCATGTTTAGCGGCCGAATAAATTACTATGAAAACTCGTATCTGTCGTGTTATTAATACTCGTAGTATGAAATTTTTACTTCGACAAATGGTAACCAAGCAGGTAACTTATCAAGGATTTAATGTAAATTTCGATTTGGCATGCAAATATAGCTGTTAAAAGTAAAAAAAAAAAACAAATGAACATTTTGGCGTTTGAAAAATTATCGACGTTCGTCATTGATCCTGGAATTTAGAATTTATTCACTTAGTCTAAAATTTTGCGCATTATTTTGAGAAAACTACTATTCAAGCCACGGCCGCAACCAGGCATTTTATGTGTACCTCGGCCCACATTTTCACGTTCTTCCATCAATGTCCCTATTGCAGGCCGCGGCAACAATGTACGATTACATTGATCTTCGTTCTGTGTAAATATGTCATTTAAATGTGTATACAACTCATAAATATTACAATTACGATAAATAAGATTAGGAAATGGATTAATTATCACATTTGATTATAAAATGTTATTTATGTAGGTATTACAATTTAAATGTAATCACCTTCTTTTATCTATAAAGAACAATTTATTTATAGTGTGGGTAACTTATTATCGGGTCAGGGTCAAAGCTACGCCGCGGTCAAGGCCTCACAGTGAGAAACCTCTAAGGCTCTAAACAATATGTGCCATTTCCAGGATTACCGCTTTTAGTATGCCCTTGAGAGAACTGCCTAGCGACCGCTCATATGATAGATATTAATATTGTACAGTAGGCTGCACGTTAGAGGTAACAAAACTAGTATAAGCTGGCCTTTCATTCTCTTGAAACTCCATAGGTACTACGCTAGGCCAGCTCAAAGTCAAAGTGTTTCCACAGACGTGCGGTCGACTGTACGAGGTTATAACCAATGAGGGTATTCTGAAATGACGATCACTAGGTGGCAGCACTGAGACGTCAGGTCCAGGCACCTGTCAGAAGCGTCGAAGTCCCTACATTTTCTTTAGTCGTGACTGAATGATTAACGAATGAATGAAACGAATGATGAACGCCATCGTTATATTTTATATTCATTGTCGAAATGGAATACCTCTTGTCAAAGAGGCTCCATCTATTGGCGTGAATTTTCATGAAAACCCCCTCATTAGATCATTGGCCAAAATGAGTATCCGCACAATTATTATTAAAGCTCAACTAAGGAAACACAAGCGTGATGTTGAGTGTTTGAACCATCCATACTAATGAACATGTTGCAATATTAAGCGTTTTCACACAAAATGATTTGCTGCAGTCACATCAATAAAATAACAGTCGATACTGAGAATTCAATAATGGAAGTTACTTGACTCGTTTATGCGCAAAATCGCATGCATCAGGAGTGCTACAGACCTTGTTCTGGTCACATTCAATTCGGCAGTATATGTTGAGCAGCAAAGCCGACCCGAAGCAATTAGTACACATATTTGGGGTTCATTCGGCTCATGTCTATCGACAAACTCCGCCTCCTCTACCCTCGCTGAATAATGTTAGGATGGGCTCGGCATAATTCGAGCTCAGCCTAAGCGGCTTTTTCCCAAACGTATATCTGTCACCGTATAATAATAAATTAGTTTATAATCTATCGGTATTGTTTCCGAAAGATTATAAACTGTCGAAAAATTGTGAACTGTAACAAACCATTTACAATTTAACGCATTATTTTTTGATAGTTTCATGATCTATCCATGGGAAACCGTCAATTTGTGAATTGGTATCAAACTTGCTTGCGACGTAAACACACCCTGCGCTAATACTACAAGCCTGCCAAGCTGCGAGCATTTGGAAATAGCGGACGCCGGCCGCTGCTGCGACAGCGCTTGCGCGGCTCGCGCGAGCTTGGTCACAGTTGTAATCTAACCGAACCCATTTCACACATTTCATAATTTTTCGACAGTTTGTAATCTAGCGAAAGTAATAACGGATAAATTATAAACAGACGGTTCTCACAATCTCACGGTAACATATCCACAAATTAAAATATTGCCGCACGGCTGTGCCGAATCATGCCGACCCGAACAAGTGTGAAGCACGCCTTACAGAAGTATTCGAGAATTCAACAATTCGTGCAGTCATATAATCTGTTACCCTTTAACAAATCATTGTCAAAATATTGAAAAAAGCATTATGAACTTTACAATGACGTAGTTAAAGTTCAAATTACTTTACTTTCGTCAAACATATTTCATTAATACTAAACTCAAGTTCATGCGGGAAGGTCAACTTAACGATATTGAGTTAAACGGTACTAATAAAGCATTTTGTAGACTGTAATAATTCATACAAGTTGTTGTAACTGGGAGAAATATATTACTGTACGGTTTATTCTCTGGTGCTTATAATGCTGGTCGCTATAATAAAATACGTCGGCGCCTCTATACAGTATTGTTTGTCATTTGTGGTAATAGTGTAGAAGTTAGGGAATAGCTGTAATAAGCTAAATGGTTTACCTGAGCAATGTAATAATTTTGCCTTTAAATATGTATCATAGGTTATTTTATGTACTGGTCAAAGAATTACTTAAGTACTCTTGTTTTCGACATGATTTTTCATCAGATAAATTAACTAACATCACGCTTATTTTACCAGAAGGGTTAGTAGAGGTGAACGAAAGAAAAATATTGAACCTATTCATGCACAGGAAATACAAACAGATAAAAAAACAGGCGCATTTACAACTAACAAAATTAACATATACCCCCCAACCTACCCCTGAACCTATATAATACCCATATTTAGCAAGTTATGTTTAATTTCCATGTAATAGGAGGCGAATCTATTTCCATCAACCGGGCACAAATCCAGACTCCCGTAAATTCCAGATAGAAAAACCCAATAACACTGCCCAACCTGGGAATCGAACCAAAGACTTCATGCTTACCAGTAGCAGTCGCCAGTTACTTAATCTGTAAACATAGTAGGGTAAATAAAATTAATCTAAATACCCTGCCCTGACACTGAATCAAACTATACACAATGGGAACAAATTAATACGCACACATACATACACATACACGACACAACACACTCACATCACATGTACACAAACACACCAGATATACCATACAACACCTGAAATTAATTCACAAGTCTCCACTCTGAATTTCGTTCCCCGAGCCTCAAGATACTGACGACCTACCTGTCTAGTTTGGGGTTCACTGGCAAATAATGTTTTCTAAATAGCTATAAGTAATATTTTAAGCTACTCATGTCGTCTCAACTTGGTGTTACCAATAAACCTGCATACTATATTACCTGGACAGTAAACTATTTCTAAATAGGTTTCACATTTCTAATTAAATAATCCAAGTTAGTTAGATGAGAAAATGTAGCACAGCAATTAGGCTAAGTTCTTGTGTCATACAATAAGGTTAAGTTCTTATGTCATACAATTAAGCTAAGTTCTTGTGTCATATAATTAGGCTAAGTTCTTGTGTCATACAATAAAATTAGGCTAAGTTCTTCTTGCATACAATAAAATTAGGCTAAGTTCTTGTTTCATACAATACAATTAGGCTAAGGTCTGGTTTCATACAATAAACTTAGGCTAAGGTCTTGTTTCATATAATTAGGCTAAGTTCTTGTATTATATTTAGAACTATGAGAGCATCTTTCTATCTATAGAGGAGCTCGTGGCTCAGTAATAACAACCGCAAGGGTCGATTTATCAGGTTAAGCTACGCTTGCCGGGTTTGGTCCGTGGATGCGTGACCATCTTTACATAGGTACCGAAATACCTCCGTGCCTCGGAAAGCACGTTAAGCCGTTAGTCCCGGCTGTCATTCGTGGATCTTTGACAGTTGTTACGGGTCGTCAGAAGCCCGAAAGTCTGACAACCAGTCTTACCAAGGGGTAGTATTACCCAGTTACTGGGTTGCGGAAGTCAGATAGGCAGCCGCTCCATGTAAAATACTGGTATTCAGCTGCATCTGGTTAGACTGGAAGTCGACCCCAACATAGTTGGGAAAAGGCAGATTGATTGAGAACATCATTCTATACATAGTAACGACATTAATGTCGCTTTTCATGTCTGTCGGTCACATTTCACTAACATTTAGAGAATTCATTCCGGAAGGTTGTGTTGGATGTGCATAATACATTAAAATTAAACTTACATATGATAGGAATCTCCAAGTTTTGTTGAGTCGTAAAACCCGAACGAAGCTCGGGCGGGTTGCTAGTACCTAACTAAGAAAGTAAATAGGTGTAAGTTCAAAGGTGCACTCTTAGGAACTTTCTATGATTTTATCTATCACACTAGCTTCTGCCCGCGACTTTTTCAAGAATAGGGATGACGCTTGGTTAAAAAAAAAACTAATTAGTCCGTCAGTCAGATAGATAAAAAAAAAAATTTTGCGACAACGCAGAGAGAATTGATTTTAAGTTCAGTGGGGGCCGCTACGTCACAAGTAAGTATAAAATCTACATACTCGTGACATCTTGGTATATTTTAACTCAATGTATCGCCGTAATCTTTAGATTAAGTACGTAAAAAAAGAAAAAATACGTGTCCAATATTTTTTATTAACCTCCAAGATAAAATATTGTCGTTTGCCCTATTGGGCTCTCCATTGCCAAAAGATTTTTACAAATCCGACTAGTAGCTCCGGAGATTACCGCCTACATACAAACAAACAAATTTTACCTCTTTATAATTGTTTATATATAGATAACATAACATAACATCACGCCTGTAATCCACGATGGTACACCCACATTTTCCAGTTATGTTTAAGTCCCATGTAATAGGGGGCGAGCCTATTGTCATCAGCCGGGCACAAATCCAGACTTTGGGCTGCTACTGAGAAATCGTTTGCGATGAAAACCAATTTATTGTACCAAGACTTTGTAGGCAATATAACATGTTAGCAAAAACTACGAACTTAGACATCTGCGAGTCTCTGTCCAAGTATAATATATGTTTATTAGATTTAATTTAATTTAAGTATCTTTAAATGTTATATTTTCTTAATTTTTTAATGTTGTTTATAAATTTATTTTACGTTCCTACCATTTTTCATGTTTTAACTTTGTTAGCTTAGTTTTTAACGTTATTGTGCATGCTGTGGTTTCCTATAAGTGAAGTAGTACACTTACTTAATATCAGATGTTGCCCTTTAATTATGTGTCATGTATTATGTATATCTTTTGTTGGAGATCCTAAATAAATAAATAAAATAAAATACACTTTGCCCGACCTGGAAATCGAACCAAGGACCTCATGCTCAGCAGTAGCGCATGCGACAACTACATAGACAAACGAGGGAGTTAATAATTTATTAAACGTCTTTGAAATGTTCCCCAATAATTCAACGAAGTAATTTTGGCAGTATATAATAGAAGCTATCGGACTAACTATAGACAACCCCTCTTACAATAACAAAGACACAACAAGTCTTGAACACGATCTTATTCATACAATTTCGATTCTTAGTTATAACAGGTACTTCAAGTCATGGTCACCGAGGTTTTTGACCTTGAATTGGCACACGTGGCTTTTCATGTGAACCCACAGGTCACGCTTCCATAACTACACCTTATTATATTATTGAATTGTTTATTATGATGAGCAATACTGAAAGCCGTTGTTTGAAAACAGTAGAATTTTTGTACTTAGGTACTAGGTTCATCGTGGCAAGATTTTACAGCCAGAGATGGAGTGTTAGTGTACGGCCTGAGTGCACGCTCTATTCGAGCGTCGGGCGGGGAGGGGCGTGCAGCGTTCATGTTAAACACGTTCTACCCGTAGTGGCCGTCCTGAGTGCCGGCCGAGCGGAGCGTGGGCAGCAGCGGGCTTGTTTGCGTCGAGCGGGGCGTCGCGTGCAAGTTCAAACCAGTTTGTGTTTTGCAGCGGTGATACGTGCGTTCTTGAAGGATGTGTGAAAATTAGTACTACTCAATTTTAATCTTGATTCAATTCTCTGTAATATGTAATCAAAAGTTGCCACTGTCATCCTTGTATCTCATGAAATTTATCTTCATTCACCCTTAATGTTTCAAATAACGTAGAAAACTCTTCAAATTGTTTTCTTTGCTTCACAATGTTACTAGGACCTTGTCTTGACTCATAATTAAATTTTAGCCACAAATTTTCTTCTAAATACATATCAATAATATCGTACGACGCAGACGCCATGATGAAAAATGTGACCGGCTCACACGAACGCTAAGCGTGCACTAAGGCCATTCGGCGAACGCTCTTTCGCCGCATGCACGCAACGCTGAACGCTCCGCTAGACGCTTCTTCACTCAGGCCGTACACTTAGAACGACATTGAGAGCGGTCTACTAGGTAAACACAGTTGAGGTAGACCATTGCCACGCTGGGAAGATGAAGAAACGCGCACGATGACACGCTGGGATGTATAATCTGGTGTACAATAAAGTATATATAAATAAAAAAATGAAGTGAAAAAAATTGCTGGCAAATTTTTTTCACTTCATTTATTGCCACTATAAACCTAGTACCTAAGCACAAAAATTCTACTGTCTTCAACCAACGGCTTTCAGTAATAGCACATCAAAATTATGGAGCAAAGAAGCACAAGACAGAGAAACATGGGCATCTTTCGAAGAGGCCATTACCCGCACAGGGGTTCTAGCAGACTAAGATAGTGTAATTTACAAATAAAATCTGGAATAAAAATACTATCAATACCTACTAATACCACCATACCACCACCATTGACCACCATTGAGTTAAAACTGTCCATAGAAAAAACAGAAACAATACTAACATTAAATCTAAGTGCCCATATTATCATAATGTATAGTTTGCAGGAAATAAATGGCTTAAAAAAATTTTTACTACTACACACTATATTGCTACTTTTTAAAAACGCTGTGTCATCCCTTATCAAGGGCGAAAGGGTTGTTTCCATAACGGCCTAGTGAACAGTTACAGATATTATTGTTTAACCTGTAATGATATTGTTGCACGGAGGTTTTAATAAATCAATAAAATAAAATAATTGTAATAGTTTATATTTAACGATAAGACGATCTGGCTTGAAATGTTTGGTTTTGCAACTATGTCTTATCAACCGTTATTTATTTTTTATTTGGACGCATTTAAGATAGATGACGAAATTCGTCCCTAGATAAGTTAGTTTGTAATAAATAAAATCGTTTAACTAAACTAAAACGAAACCAAACCAACTTCAAAAAAACACTAGCACAATTTCGATCCAAATATTTGATTCAGAAACTCTTCTCGCCAAGCAACGGCGCTGGGTATTTCAAGCCACAACAAAGGATTTGGAACAAAAAGAAGAATGCTATCCTCGGATGGCCGTGGGCAAGCCCCATTGTAAATCTGTTGAGACACTGAAGATATTTATTTCATAATATTTTAGAGGAACTGTGTCTGATGTGCTTATGTCCGCTAGCGTTGATATTACTTTTGAAGTAACATTGTTATGAGTTAGTTCGACTGTTCAAAAGCAAGAATGTACCATTAAATGATTCAAAATTCTTTGTAGAAATAATTCTACAAAAACTTTTGAATTATTTCTGAGTCTAAAGTCCGCCGTTGCATGAACAAGCTCGAATGTTGCATATTATCAATTCATGTTGAATAATCGTCTTAATATATATTTTATTTATGTAAATTGTGTCAAGAAAAAATTAAAGCTAGGAAAAAAGATAGTTTATTCTGCACAAATAAAACGCACATTGTAAAAATAACTTAAAAAGGGAATGGCATTAAATCCTAATGATCTAATGACGTTGATTCTAATCTCTTACTACCTAGCTAATCAAGAAAGATACCAATGTCTCTTTCTCTCTTCTCTTCTCTCTAAACAAGAAAGAAACAGTGGCATGCCACAAAAAGTCATCGAAACTAATAGTTATGGAACTGTTAGTTCAATTGAGGTTTTTTCTACAAATTCTATTCCTTCGTACGTTTGTTGAAAAAAATCTGTTTAATACGGCATGAAAATTTATTCAATTTTAGTCAGTGTACAACAATATCGAGGCCAATAAAACATTCCCCTAGTTACTAAGTCTATGTGTACGAAATTACGATCGAAATCTAGTAGGCATATCATATTATAATTGTACATTCCTCGCCACGCAATGTTCACACGCTAAGTCCTGTCACGATATAGTTTATGAAACAAAAGAATTAGGTACTGGAAAATGTACTTAAAGCCTTCCAGTATTCTTTGAAAATGTTATATAAAAGAACTGAGTACAGCAGATACGGCTTGAAAAAATTAAATTGTCCCAATTATAGGAATCTTGTTAACACATTCTGGATGGTGTTAGCCTTAAATACAAAAAATAACTAATGAATAAGCTACAAAACTAAAGTGATATTGGGCCGGACATGTCAGCCGCATGTCAGATGTTTAAAAGTGGATTAAAAGAACCACTGAGTGGATCCCATTGAACGCTAGGTGACATCGCGTTAGACCAAGTCAAAGCTAGAGAGACAAACTTGACTCCTACCGAAAGAACTGGGCAACATTAGCACAGGACAGAATTGTGTGGAAAAGGGCGAGGGAGGTTTTTGAGTGTGAAAACAGGTTATATCCTCTTAGTCACTTTGAGTACAAACAAAGCTTCACTCCCTTGGCAGTCTGTTGACATCTGACTTATATACGTCACCATAAGATTGTGAGAACCATTCGTTTATAATTTATCGGTATTATTTCCGTAAGATTATAAACTCTCGAAAAATTGTGAACTGCAACAAACCAATTACAATTTAACGCATTATTTTTCGATAGTTTTTAAACTATTCATGATAACCGAGAAATTGTGAACTGGTATCAAACTTGCTTGCAACGTAACACACCTTACGCTAGTACTAAATAGCTTGCATAGCTGCGACTGTGAGCAACTTGGAAGTAACGCTCGCCGGGAGCTGTCGCGGCACCGCTCGTTTCGCTCGCTCTGCTCGCGCAGTCACAGTTCTAACCTAACATAGACCATTTCACGCAGCTCACAATTTTTCGATAGTTTAAAGTCATAGTAATGGAAATAACTGAACACCTCTTAAGTAAAGTGGTAATTGTACTCATCATTATGTAAAATATTGTGAGGCCAATTCTGAAATCGCCAAAAAAATCAGCTGCTACATAAATATGTTGTATGTTGTTCGCATAGCTGTACAAAATGTAGGGAAAAGTAGATATTTTTTCGTTATTTCTGGGTTAGTCTCTTAGTAAAAGTTGATCATAAAGATGAATACAAAGACCCCTTTACTGAAAGCCTCTTAGCTTTCAGTTATTCCAATTAAATCATGTAGAATTTGTCAAAGATGAGCTGAAGGCTCAGGTCGACAATTAATTATAATTTAACCTATTAAACAAAAGAAAGTAGAGTATAAAAGAGTAAATTGTAAAGGCTCTGGATAAATCAGTCCTCAGGTCTATCTAGTGGAATGGGGTTAATGGTTTGTTACATGCATACATACATAAAATTACGTACCCCTGTGATCCGTGCCGAGTTGGGCCGAGAATTAATGCTAGGCCACTACTTGGACACGCTCCTGTTCTGTGTTCCCTTTGGTCAATTTGTTGTAGTAATAAGTTGCTTGATTGCAGTAATCATTCGTATTTTCTTAAGTACCTATCAGGTAACCTAAGTATCGATATTCTTTTCACAGTTTTTTTCTTTTTTCATGTTAAGGAATGAGAATAATATTTAGATATTATTTTTACATACCTACTGCACATTATAAGATTTTGTCACAAATTCATATCAAAGTTAGATTGTCACACATTTGTGTTAGAGCTAAAAGCCTGCTTTGCTATCAACTTTAACAAAGACGAATACTGTTACAACGATATTTTTATTATGATATCTTAAGCATTTGTAAAAATAATTAGGGTTTCAGCACGCCAGAATACTCCAAACCTTCCATATTTATTCAAAAGCATGGACAAACGCAAGCAAACCAACTTACTAACAACATACTGGTAACAAAGTATACTTTACAAGTTAGCTACGTGTTCAGTTTAAACCGAATGAAACTTGGAGACTAGCTCCTCCGCAATGCCTTGTTATTCGTTCTGAACTATGATAATAGAGACTGTAGAACAAGAAATGTTAGCACACGAGTTCAACGACCTAAGACGGTTTGTTGGATACCATTGTTGTGTGGATAGGATACAAGAATTGATTTGAATTTTGTGTGTTTGATGTTTCTTTGATTTGCTGTTTTTTAAGGAAATATTTTTTTGATCTACATATTTGGATAAAAGTTGTGTCCAATTTGAAATCCCAAAAGTCAACAAATATTTTTGATAAGTAATATCTTTCCTTTCGCTTTCCTGTGATGAGTGGGCGTGATTTCATGAAAAGGGACGGAAGTTTGTAACAGGAAGACGAGGAACCGCGAACGCAGTGCTGATGTTGGCCGTCAGATGGGGTACCATACCCAAAAAATACCAACCTTTCGGAAAATGGGTTGGTAAACCCATTTTCCGAAAGGTTGGTATTTTTTATTATTATAGGAACAACAATAAACGGAATACCAGAGTATTAAGACAAAACAGGCGCTGCCTAGATATAATGCAATAACTAATTCGTACGCATTTTATGCTATTCTCCTCTAGGCTGTGGTAATAAAACAGATCGCTGTTCTTACAAATCATCAAGATTTCATTCGTGCATGATATATTCCATATTCAAATCCCTGTTTTGTTAATCACTGTTAATTATTTCCACTCAAACAATTTTTTTTTATTTACCTTAAATTGATGTTAATTTCAGAATAACTAGTAGGTACTATTAAAAAGCCATAACAGTGTTTTATGTGTGGGTTTTAAAGTATTTTTTTCAAAAAAAAACGTACCTACTATTTGTTTATCTGTTTGGAAATTGAATTGCGAACGAAGGATAGGTACCTACAGTTTACGGTTACGTTCAATGTAACAAAACATAGTGGGTTATGACATATTATCTTAAGATCGACTCATCAATGAATGAACTCGATTCAAGTGTTTATTGCGGCTAGAACCACTGTACACTCAGAACATCTTGTTCAATTCATAATGGAATAATTATAAAGGATAGTTACTGGATTAAAATATATTTTCCTTGAGAGCAAATTCTCAGTACCCGCCCGGAGTTTGGAATTAAGCTCGGTAGACGGTAATAGGGTTACCCTTTACACTGAAAGACAAGTAGGTATATACATAACCATCATATTTTCCACGAAATGGTGAGGTAATCTTAAAAAGGAAGGTTAAGTGTTTCTTTTCTTCTTGACCTCGGTTGATATCTTGAAAACCCATACAATACATCCATGTCACAGAATATTATGTATCATACAGTTTCATTGAAATATAGTATACAGATTCCACTTAAATTTTATGAAACGTGTTCTTTTTGTTGTCCCATAACTCTAAGGTTCGCATCAAAGACCTGACGTCACACAAATCCTGCATCGCGCAATTAGAGTTCACCGCGCGATGGACATAATACAAGCTCCCGACTTCAACCACTGGGCAGTTTCCCGCCAGACATGACACCCGTGTGGTCGGAGGATCCTCCCTTTTCTATAGAGGATTAGTTAACTTTACACCCTGTTCCTCGTACACACTACAGTTTATATGCTATAAGTAAAAATAATACAAAAAGTTCTAGAACAAGACAAAATACATAGTTTCGAAGATAACATAACACTAGACTCGATGTGTGTATGTAAGTATCATTGATAAACACGAGTAAATCATTTTCATTCATAATTAAAGCTAAAAAAAGCTACGTTGTCATGAATTTTTTTTATGGACAAAAATAGTCGGAACTCATTTGTCTTTTTTTATATTTCACGTAAGGGTGTTTTACATAAATTATCGTGGTTTTTCCGAATTTGGTAGTTAGAATTGGGCGTTTATTCTGAAAGTGGGCAACGTTGCAAATAGATGTCAAATATTTCACTGTTTTGATTATTTTGGCAATATTATTGTATGGAAATATGAAATGTGGCTAACTAGCGAACTAGAATATTAATCATGAATTCCAATTATAACACTCAGTTTGATGTTGTAATCGGTTGAGGTGTATTAGTTAGCCACATTTCATATTTTCATACATATTGCCAAAATAATCAAAAATGACAGCTATTTGCAACGTTGCCAACTTTTAGAATAGTTCTGCGTTTGATAATAAATTTCAAAGAGTGATTTGACTGTATATATTTGCATTCCAAAAAACGCATTTATCGAAACAAAAAAGCGGTTAAATATAAAAACTAAAATAATATGTAGAGGTATGAATAAACAAAATACGTTTGCCTTTTCTTCTAATGCCTTTAACTTGTTAGGCTAAACTGCTAAGGATATAATGTGAAAATAAACTGTTTGCCTAACGATAACGATACTCCATGACCTGATACATGATAGCCCTTAGTTTCCCTAGCGTTTACTTTAATACTCATTCAAAATAATAACGTCAGACACGAATACTCCAACGAAGAACTTTCTAGGTCGCTGTTACCATAGTCATTACTTATTTAGCCATTTGGATGAAGAAATACAAATTTTAGTAAAAGAGCAAATAGCTTAAAGTACTTGGCTATGTGTTTAGAAAATTGTCTAGATATTTTGAAGAAGGTCAAATGATAACTAGACAAACAAATGAATTAGTTTAAGAAATATGTCACCTAAATATACTAGTTGGTACTCAAATAAAACATTTTGTATTTGTATTTTTTGTATAAATGCCCCAAACTCGACCAGAGCGGAGATGTGCGAAGCGGAGACGAGAAGAGATGTTTTTCAGCTAGGGTGTGCCCACCGGCTGTGCGGAGATGCGTACTGGCTAGACTGGAGCGGAGATGTGTGCTGGCTAGACCAGAACTGAGCTGCGTGTGGCGAGCATTGGATGTTGAGATGAATGCACATCTCTTCTCGTCTCCGCTGCGCGCTGTCGCCAGCTTGGGAGGCATAGCTCACATATTCGGTTTGTACCGCCGCCCAGCGCAATCTCGGCGAGGCACAGCTCACATCTCCGCTTCGATCGCACCATACAAATATGATACATCTCCGCTCAGTGGTATCCACTGAAGCTGAGTGGAGACAAGACGTGTGAATGACGAAATTCTATTGGTTTTTTAAAACACATCTCCTCTCGTCTTGTCTCCGCTTTGGTGGAGTCTAAGGAATGAGAGGTTTTTATGGAGCTACTTTTGTATTCAAATGGGAAATATTTAACTGATCCTCTAAAATTTAAGGTTGAAATATCTTTTGAATTAATAAACCTCTATAAGCATTTTGCGGTTCTAATGATGCACACTTTTTAAATACATGAGTGTCTTTTAACTTTCTGGCCAGTTGGTCGCAGTAACCAAGCTAGTGAAGTTCAACCAAATGGGTTAGGTTAGAACTGTCATGTGACCAAACTCGCGCGAGCCAAGCGAGCGAAGCGAGCGGCGCCGTGGCAGAGCGACCGGCGAGCGCTATATCCAAGTTCGTTGTAGTTACTTGCCAATTTAGTTTTTGAGGTTCTTATAAAGTGGTGCAACCATTATATTAGAGTGTTCAATAAGTAATTTTAGGAATGCAAATTTTGGGTATTATGAGAGGTTCGATTAAATAAATGCCTATTCAAATAATATTTCGTGCATTGAACGCTATTATGAAAATGATTAACTAGTCTAAAACCTTGATGTTTTGTTAATTAATTAAATCCTACATCCATTTTAGTTCAATTTCAATTGAGTTTACTAATAGTTTACTAATTACAACGATGGACTAAGTTCCAATGGACTGACGTCGAATAATTAGTCATGTTTTATTGCTTTATCACCGAATTGATATGAAAATGACGAGATAGTATTTACATATGAGGTCATATTTATGAGATAACATAAATATGAGAGGATGTATGAAAGGCGACTAAAAAAGGAATTTACAAGGCAGATGTGAGTGGAACGCCGGGAGGAGACGCCCTAGAAGGACATAATATAGTGACCTTATTGGTGATGTTCTTCAGAAAGGTCAGGTGCGTAGTAGGTACTCGTAGCAGGTGGCGGTCTATAGTTTTTCTGTTTCTGTCTGCCCCCAAGGGAAGACATACAAACGCTTTTACTTAAATCAAGCAAAATACCTCAAATAAAATATTTATTTAACAAATCTTGGCCTCGGCCATAAGCAAAGCTAAAAAGAAATCTAAATTACCCTCATTTTTTTTTGTTCTTTGTAAATATGTAAATGATGTCTCGGGGTCGCCGTTATCTGTTTAAAGATTTATTATTAAGGAATAAAGTGAGAGGGTCATGCTGTCAACAATCGCTTTCTTTCGACGAATTAATTCAACGACGTTAACGGGTTTTTGTTGGCGAACGTTTGTAGAAAGGGTTGGTCAATAGAATTCCTTTGTATATTTTATTAAGTATTGTTTTTTCTGATTTATTATTTAGTTTTTGGAATTATGACCCTATACAGTCGCATACGAGGTAAAGGTCAAACTTTCCCATTACTTATATAACTACAAAACATTGAACTCATCCCGTCGCTCAAATACTGTTGTGACATACTCGTACAATACTTGAAAAGAATGATGGTTTTCTAAATGATTACTTTATGGTTAAATTCAGTTTCCCATTTTCATCAGTCTGAAAACGTTAATTGCTGAGTATAGATCCAATGACCTCATGGTAAAAGGTCATAGATAGGTACCACCGCGAACCAGTATCAGATATCTGAACACCGTAAGGATTATTGCTGCTTGCAGAACTCGGCCGCTATAGTAACGCTAGCCTACGAAAAAAACGGGTCGTGTGCGGGATTTTGTTTTCAAAGTGATTAGATATGCGTGACCGCGATGGTACTTCCATTTTCGCACCGCTTTGCAGACAAATGACTCTATACTCTTATTTTTAAGCTCTCAGTCCCTTCTTTTACACCCATGGGAATTTTTATTTTTCTCGGGAGCTACATTGTCATGAAACTAAAAATTTTCATAATTCATCAAAGGAAAATGCCCAAAAATATATGGGCAAAAAACTCAAAAAAAAAACTTATGTTGTACATACACCACATAATATATAATTATAGATAACAAATATATAATTACTTCCCTTGATCAAAATATCCCCATGATTGGCTAAGTATTGTTTTTTTTTTCAATAATAGGATTTTCTTGGTTTCTTCATGTAAATAAAGTCATTTAGCCGTCCTCCAGACCGTATTTCGGCCATAGCCAATATCAAAAGAGACTAGCTTTTGGCGCGGGAAATATTATAGAGCACAAGTGTGTGCGCAGACAAAGATGCTCTCTCTCGGATCCGACACGACCGGAGATAGATCAGGCTTAGTCCCAACAGCTAGCAACGGCAGCGGCGGTTAGCAGTATTTAAAGTATATTAAAAGACACGTTAAAAAGCGTAGGTAAATATTTATTACAAAATATTCATTGCTGTTATATATGATTGCGATCAACTAACAATCTAAAAAAATAGCTGGTTGTTGCATAGTGTCTTCATGCCTAGAATCATAGGCAGCATATATGTTGATTACAACTTCCCAACGTACGACAACGTAAGTTTTTTTTTTTCTGACGTGTGATGTACCCTGTCTGGGTAGGGTTCTTGATATGCAGTAATGCAATTTTAAAGTCACTCATTGCATTCGTCGCTGTTTTGTTGACATAAGTGATATTAGGACTCTGTGCTTAACTTTCTTTACATTGTTTGGATGGTAGAATATGTGCAACATCATGGTGCACTACCTATCTCTTTTCGACCACAGGAAAGTCATTATAAATATGACGCTTGCAATGTTGGCGATTTCTGCACACTGTGGCGCTTTTGGTGATTATTTTGAGGGAAACTAATTTCACGTATGGGTTTATAATCGAGTTTTTTTTTTGGGCGTTCTCCCTTATACTAAATAAGGTAACAGTATAAACCAGACCAACTGCAGACATTTTTCCTCTTATTAATGCGAAAAGTTTTAACAATTCGTACCGAATAATGAAATAAATAATTTTGATTGGCATACGTTACTGTGAAGTTTCAAAACTTTCCGGAAGGCACCGAAATAGCTACAGACTGATATATTTTTCAATATAAAACCTAAAACTTTGTAATAACTAATGCCTAGACTTCCAAGTTTGTCAATTAAGTTCATTGCTTTAGCAAAAGCTATTTATATAGTCCACTTTGGGCTATGCAAGGCTTCCAAACTTAGTCGTTTAGCCCAGACTAGTGATGCAAAAAATGCTATCTGGTTTGAAATAATTGGTGTGTGTTTGTGACTTTTCTGTTTTAGAGTTTTTGTTCAGTTTGCCGAAAATTGAGTTTTAATGCCTTCGTTTTAAAGTTTTTACTCAAAGCAGTTTTATTAATTAAAATTAGTTTAATCAAGAAGATTAATTAAAAATTCAGGTCTTTGCATTATCTACTTATTGCGTTTTCTGAATGTCATTGATTTCTTTTATCGAAGATATTTTTTTTCAATCATTAAAAATTGTAACCCTGCTATATAATAGTAAATTAACTGGCTGGGGAAGCAAACCCCTTTGTCTTTGAAACAGAAAACTGGTGAATTAATTAACGTAGCTTTCAATCGAATATTAGTAATGATGGCTTAGTTGGGTTTAGACCTACAAAAAATAGACTACAGTATAAAAACCGGCCCGTGTCGAACCATGCACAATGAAGGGTTCTGTAGTTGGGATGATTTTATCCCAAGAACAAACTTAAAATTGTAGTTGAAAAACACGTGCAAACATGCTAACTGCAAATGTAAGTGGTCAATTATTTCTCTTGTAACTTGTAGAGCCTATTTAGCTGTGATAGTTTTCCTTATAACTTCGTTATGTATACTACTGCCGTGAATTTTTTCTCATATCCAAAAACAATCATTTAGCTGGCAAAAATTATCCGCCCCCCTGGGCGTGCTAATTTTTGTTAGAGTCATGAGTGGCCTTTAAAGCTTAATATTTCGCAAACGGATGCCTGTATCCAAAAATGGTTCACACACCCACAATATTTTTGAAAGACCTTTCTAACAACGTGGTGACAACAAGGGATATACGAGAAAAAAAGACATCCCCACTTTACGTCTAGGGGTACCTCCCCTAGACGTAAAGTGGGATGTCTTAAAAAACATCTCTGCATGAAATAAATCTCTCGTTGTCAAGCAGGAACTGCTAATCTATTTTGTGAAAATCTCACTGAAAACTTACATGAAGTGAGCTTGATGTGAGTCAATAGTGTGAATTCCTAACCTTAGATGGAATGACAGCTCACTTCACCTAAGTTTTCCGAGGAGGTTTTTACAGAAAAAGTGCTCAGGGACACGACGCCGTCGCTGCGCTGCGTAACCATGTAAGCTGAGCTGCCGCCACGGCGTCGCCGGTCTACAATCCGCGGTGGAAGTGCGGCAACATGCTGTCAAGGTTGCATATACACAGCTTAGAGGCGCGGTGGCAGCGCGGCGTTGTCTCCGCTTGATTTTGCCATATCACTTATAAAGCGGGTGCATTTTTGCAAGCGGCCGGCGAAGTAATAAAAAACAGTTTAAACAATACTAGCGGTGTGATGGCTGCGCGGTGGCGCCGCGTAGACGGTGTCGTGTCGCTGAGAGCTGAGTCGGCTGTTTAAGTGTTGGTTAAGATTAAAATGACTAATGCTCGATTCCTATAATTTACGGACCGTTACTGGTTAAATTTAAGACTCACAATACTTTACCAATAATGAAACAAATACCTCATAGCTTTGCATTGTAGACCCTCCCAATGAAAGTAGCTATCACAGGTAAAATTTGCTTACGAATCTATTTATTTGCCCAGTTTGGCAATAAAAAAGTTACCATTGGTAAGCAAAATGATTCAGTTTTTAGAGGAACCGAGCAAAGGTAACTAAGTCCAATGTTTGAACAGATGGAATCCAAGCGTAGGTAGTGGTTACAGTGTCGAGATCTTTAGGCGCCTACCTCCGACAGTCGACGTAATTTAGCTCACCTGTAGTTCAATAGAGCGGAATTCGGTCTCACGGAGGTTGTCGGTCAATGGCTTCAAATATTGTCGGTCCAGTTTATACGAAAACTGTTGCTTTGATTTATGGTTCAGCACTCGTTCGGAGTTTCGACCAGTCAAATGCAGGTTGTTCGCACTTGGCGGGGTTTTCAGGTTTTTTTGGAAACACTGCGACTTTTACCGACATTCGTACTTTACTAATGTGTGAAATAATGTGCTACAAGAATCTTTTGGCGCTTGTAGTGGCAAGGGGGGGCATTGTTGGTAAATGTATTGTGTGAAACTGTCTCAGAAACGTTACATCACGCCTGTATTTCCCCAAAGTGTCAGGCAGAGGTGTACCTATATTACACACACATCATTTCACCAGTTATGTCTAAGTCCCATGTAAAAGGAGGCGAGCCTATTGCCATCAATCGGACACATCCAAATGCCGGGCTGCTACTGAGAAATTCTAGATGGAAAACCCAATAACAGTTTGCCGGATTCGGGAATCAAACCCGATGCTCAGCAGTAGCACTCGACCACTAGACCAACGAGGCAGTCACTGAAATTGTATTGAAAAAACAATATGGCGGCGATAGTTCCGATTTTAGCCACACGCCAAAATATCCTTCTTCAACTTTTTATACTTATCGTGATAAACCGACTTTTTTTTTTTGTGATTCTCTGGTGATGAATTTGTAGTTCATATTCTTGACTCTTAAAAATCCAAACAGTGAAGAAGAAGACTTAGACGTGTTTAATAAAATAGTTTTTAACAATTTTCAAGGCTTTTGGTACCTACTTCAAGTTTTTGCGCGTACATTTCCGAGTGACAATTTACAACCTCGTGCATGTTTATCAGGCTCATGTAACACAAAGTTCCAGGTGGAGCCGACCATCATGCCCCCTACGCCTAATTACTGAAGACTGTAAACAGCGAACACATAAAATCGGAAAGTCGATAGTGAAAACGACTTTGTTCCTTTTATTTCTATCTCTTTCGTTTTATTGGACATTAAGGGTCGTACATCGAGTTTGGCCCTTATCTGTCTGCTAGAGATTTATTTAGGAACCACCCCCTCCAATTTTACAGGCTTTTTGGGAGAAAAGAAAATTACTGTTGAAAGCGAGATTTTTAAAAGTTAATCTTAGCTGTCTTCTGTCCAAAATAATTTGCTTTGGAGCTAAAGGGATTCTGTGGGAGATATTTATTTCTGTTTATTTTTACACTGATTTAGAAGGGGAATTAAGCTAAATAAGATTAAGGTTTACAAGGATATTAGAACATACGGTCGTGGTGGAACAAGCGAAAGGGAGAAAGAAGCCGAGGAAAGCTGACGTCACAAACATGTAGGAATAACGCTGATGAAAGAGATCATAGATAGAGATAATGACACAGGTAGCAACTTTTTGTAAAAGTTATCTTGTGTGACTGTGTGAGTCTTCGCTTATAAAGGCAACATTATGCAGTGTTCAATTCAAGTCATGCACCAATCTCTCTTTCCTAATTTATCCACAAAGTACGTCCGTACAAAGCCGTATTTGAAGGCAAGAAATGAAATTAAGCCGCATGGAAACCTTTACCATTGGTGTTCCATTGTTCTCCACCGAGCCAGAGACCGCACCTTTGGGACCGTCAACGACCTATGCTATTGAAGGGCTCAGGGTGCGGGGCCCGTAGCCTCAGGCTTTGCAATAACCCGATTGTATGCGTTCGTAATAGCTTAAGGCGCTTATGCTGTTTATTCGTGCGGTGTTTCATTGTCATAACTAGTAAATGTTGCCTACTGAATTTGGGGCTTCCTATTAGGATTTTTACACACGAAAGGCAATGGTGTGGCGTACCGCACCTTTATTTTACGTGCTTTCGGTTTGAAATACATTTATAAAACGCAGTACATAAATAACACATACATCAACCAGTGTGTCTAGACGCGAGACCTAGTCTTCACCAACCTCCTTAGATTTTTATTAAATATTGAATATCAAATTTGAATAACTACCACTGGTAACAAACGTTTGGTCATCTCCACAGAGCATGGAGTGACTCAGAGACCGCTGCCAGAGGCGGCATTGTAAACAATTTCCTCACAAACCAAACGTCACAGTCTATTCGCATTAAAACACTTATTATGACATACAGAAACTGACGGCTTCGAATTACTGTGCGTGTACTGAACGCACTTTCGACGCCTCCAATTTTATTAGAACTGCCGTCTCTAGACGCTGCCGACGCTGTGATTCCGAGCTCTGTGGTAATCGCAGTACCTTTTTTTTTTTTTTTTTTTTTGGATGGGAAATTATCAAATAACTTCTCCCGCTCTGGGTGGAGCGGGAGTGCGTGTCAGACTTTTACTGACTAAAACCCACCCGTGTTCCTTCCGTTGCCTGTGTGCCGAGGTCGCGATATCCCTTTCAGACAAACCCGCGACCCCGGCAGGCATTGGCCCTTCCGGACCCCGTCACTTGGTGCTGACATCTCTTTGAGGCGCGCGTGGAACACAACGCGCCGTCGACCCGGGCCTGGTCCCTATCGGACGGCGAGCTACCCATTGCTCACCGTCCGCAAGCCCGCGCCTACGGTGGCCGGAAGTCGGCTCGCGACTCCCGACGCCCGGGGCGTCTCCTGCGGCGACTAGGGGCGCGAGGGGGCGCATTTTGCCTCTCCCTCGCGCGCTCCGCCTCCTCCTTCGCGAGCATTACTGCTTCGCAGAAGGAGGTGACGGCCTCCCATGCACTCTCGCTCCGGACCATGGCCTGAACCAGGGCCGGACGCGAGAGATCGCCGCCGCCGATCGCCTCCGTGAGGACACGGCGGTGCTCCGCCCAAGCTGGGCAGACCTCCACCGTATGCTCCACCGTGTCCTCCGGGCGATCCACACAGTGGTGACACCCGGGCGTTTCCTCCCGCTTTATCCTGAACAGGAACCTCCCGAAACAACCATGTCCGGTGAGGACCTGTGTCAGGCGGAAGGTGAGGACGCCGTGGCGCCTCTCTAGCCACTCCTCAAAGAGGGGACTTATCGCCACAATTGTGGCGTGCCCAAAATCGCAGTACCTGTGTTGTAATTTCATGCAGTATTGCCTCCCTAAAACACGTAAAACACGAATATCACACAACCTTCCTCTATCCCTTTCTAGCATAGCAGGTAGACAAGATTTTATGCCCGTAATCCGGCTCTTTTCGTCGGCTCTAATATGTAGGACCTACGATCGGAGTAAAACTTTCTGCTGAATATTTTCGGCCGGTATTTTAGACGGTCTTCATCGAGTTTCAAAGACTCTTGGGAAGCCGTCAACTCTTTTTATACATTAAAGAGTTTTAGCCTTGGGATAGAAGACAGATGTTGTCCGTCCCAAATATTTTTGTTTGACCTACAAACGAGTAAATAATTCGCATATGGAGTAGTAATATTCGGAAACAAAATACCAAAATCAATAACCAGAATGTATATGCCGTATTTTGTCAGGGTAAATTCGAAATTCCCCATAGGTATTGAAATATCCATCTGGAACCCGTACTTTGGCAAATACATTGACATGATAGAAAACGTCCGTGCAGGCAAAGTCTTTGCAGTAGATATCTGCCGATCTAACACTGGTCTACGTTCACCAGTTCAGCGAACAGCAGCATTTTATTTTATTTCATTAACAATTTTCACATTGTGTCGAAAAGTATTAATTAATAGTTTTCGCCCGCGGCTTCGCCCGCGTGGAGGTCGGAAATCATCCCACTAAAAAGTATTCTATATATTAATCCAGGGTATAAGCTATCTGTGCACCAAATTTCATCCAAATCCGTTCAGCCGTTTTTGCGTGATTGAGTAACAAACGTTCACATTTATAATATTAGTAGGAAGTAGGATAAACTACCAACATGAAGACATAAATAACAAAAAAAAAACCTGAAAAAATATATACACATATACATTTCATTCAATGATGAATGAATGGCACAAATGTCAAAAAATAAAATTTAAAAAAAGGTTAACAATCATGACAGTCGGCAGACAGTCCCTACACATCACTGAGAAACTCATCAAGTGTATAATAGCAATTTTCCATCAGAAATGACTTTAGCAATCTACAATGAAGCATTCGAACACATAGAGATATTTACATGCTCTTTGATAAGGTTCCGTATTCTTTTGTATGAGACACTTAAACTCTTAGACTACATAATTTGATTGTTGTTATGTTTTGTTTTTATTATATATTATTAGTATTACTGTCATGCATGTGTAGTTCAGCTCCTTTAGTGACTTTAAGATTTTATTTACTAATGGTAATCTGTGAACAGCGCTTCTCACTACATTAAATGTTTTTCTGTTTGTATTATTGCATAATGTAGCTGTTTGTTGTTTCTATTTAATAATATACAAAAAAAAAATAGAAATTCTTGTCTCAGAACGATTCCAATAAGCCAGCAAAACAAATAAGGTTTCTTCGTAAGCACATTTTCTGCAAGGTTGCTTTCTAGTTATTTTGCCAATCAAAGGTGAATTAAACTAATCCCAAGAAGTCACCTAACGAATGGTGGTTCCAAAGAAAGTGGAATTTCTGCGAATATCGCAAAAGTACTTTTAAGAACTTAAACTTCAGCGTAATCCTGTCAACAATGTTTTGAAACTTCATTGACTTAAGTTTCTACCTCAATCAATATCATAAGTGCTCACTTCTATTTCGTCGAGCTGCGTAGTACTCAGAAATACGACTTAAAGTCGATTAAAAAAAACAGAATAGTCCCCATTTTCTGAAGGCCAGTGGGCCTCGCATGAACTCGCGACGTAACCGTTACGTAAATTAGAACGATTTTTGTATCGAGAATACAACTATCCTATATCATATTGGTTTTTTTTTCTTTCGACTAGCGTACTTTATAATACCCATATAATATGTATAAAGTCTTGAAACTAAGTAAATAAATACCTATTATATGTGAAAAGAGTATTTACAAATTTAAAATCGTTCTAATTTACGGTGCGTTTACTTCGCGCGTTCGTACTAGACCTACATGTACTGCGATTACCAAACATTTGTTATCAGTGGTACTATTCTTATAAGATTCAAAAGATATCATTCCGTAGCAAATGCAGGCGGCAGCAGCAGTTAACGTGTCGCCGCGACACGACTGTTTTCTATGAAATACCTTCCGTAGCTAGCGACACGTCGTTTGCAGCTACGGGCGAGCAACAGACGATACGTGTAGCCCGACCACGGACCAGTAGTGCCGCCAACGCTCGAGCGATAGCACGTTTTTCTATTTTCTATCTACCGACTGGAATACGGGCTGCTGCCGCCTGCGAGCTTCGGACGGGTTCGGAATCATGACTGCAGCAACATGACACCGCGACATGACGCGGCGATACGTCACCTGCAGTTGCTACCTGCGTTCGGGTACGGAATGGTACCTTAAAGAGCACTAGCTCTAGCACACATTACCTCCAACGCGGTTGCTGTGCTTTTGTTAATCGACTTCATTTTATTTATGTGCTGCGTTTCATCCAAAGTAAAGGCACATCAAATAAAAGTGCGGTACGCCACTTCATTGCCTTTCGTGTGTAAAAATCCTAATAGGCAGCCCCAAATTGCAACATTCTTCTTTTCTTTTTCTACTTCGACTAACCTGGTGTCACAGTTTTTGTGCCGCTCATGGGCTTGGCTTCCCATGCCGTCGAGAAAATATCTCTCAGACATGCCGGTTTCCTCGGTATCATTTACAAGCTACAACGATGAAACACCGCACGTATAAACAACATAAGCGCCTTTAGCTATTACTAACGCATACAATCGGGTTATTGCCAAGCCTAAGGCTACGGGCCCCGCGCCCTGGGCCCCACAGTAGCATAGGCCGTCGACGGTCCCATAAGGTACGGTTTCCTCTTCCGTTTACTCTGCTCGTTCTTAAGCTCACATATCAAATCGGTGGTCCGTATATCCGCAGTCAAATCTAACGATAGCGGTTGTTACGATGTGGTTAGTAAAAATGACAACAGACAATCATATTAGTACTTGAGATGAGACATGATAACAGAGGGGCAATTCCCGAGCGTTCGCATTCACATCTCATTCGCAATCTGTCAAAAATACAATCAATTTACCTACATTTTTGACAAATTGCGACTTGAATATGAACGTTTTTTAAGTACAAGCCTTCTGATTAAATCAAGCTGTCAAAAACAGAACACAGACCAACTTATGTGATATTTTGGATGCCAATTAATTCATAAATAATGGAAACATTTGACCAGAAAGAAATACAGCCGATTTATTCGTTAAAAATCTTACCGTGAAAACGTAGGTGAAGTGATCTGTCAATAGTGTCAAAATCAAAAGTCATTTATTCAAACTAGGCAGCACTTTTTGAACGTCAAAATTAAATACGATAGTCCCCCAAAACGTCCGCTCTTCAATCTCTAGCATCAGTTGGAATGACAGCTCACTTCACTCAAGTTTTCACGGGGATTTTTTAAGAAAAAACAAATTCAAATCTTCCTTATTTTAATTTTTGACCATTGACTCTACAAATAGTTTATATATTCAAAACTCGTATAGAGGTATGTGTGTGTATGAGGGTGTAAAGTTCACTAATTATCTATATAAAAGCAAGGATCTTGAGACCAGACGGGTATCGTGTCTGGTGGGCAACTGCCCGACGATTGTTGTCTGGTTGTTGTATAATTTATATGGCATTCGCGCGGTAAACACTGCTTGTGCGATGCAGGATTTTGCGTGACGTCAGTGTGATGCGTATTTTGCATGGCGATATAGATGACAGTCGTCTAAAAATCAAAACAACATCACGATTTATCTAAAATAAGGGCCTAAAATCCGTCAGTTCATGTAAACCCAGAGTATGGTTTAACGAACCACGGCCGCCGTCGGGCGACTGCTAATGAGCCACCGACCATTTTCTATTAAGCTGAGCGGACGCTGGCAATTAGGAAAACGCTTAGATGAGGAAGTAGAAAGTATCAGGTTACCTATCAGGGCGCCTAAGTTTTTTGTTTTGGACAGTAATGACAGTGGAGAAGTAAATTGCTGTATAACGTGAGGATTTTTAAGGAAATATCGGTCTAAAATACAGTCAGGGAAAATTTATTGATAGGCAAATTGAGACCTTACATCAATTTGCCAAATTCTAGCCATTTCATACAATTGTCAAAGTGTCAAAGAATGATAGTAGTGATTTGAATAAACGGACAATTTAAGTTATTCAATTTGCTTAGCCTTTAATTTCTCTGATTTTACATTGTATTATTGCGTACCTACTGTTGTGTAAATTTTTCATGAACAAAAACGTTCTATGGATTATTTACGTAGCGTTTCAAGGCTTTCTGGATTCTGGAAGCTTAACCTATCAAACGTGATTTGCCAACAAAGCTCATCAGAGTCTTTACCAGGCTTTCAAAAATCGCTATTCTAAAAGAGCACATCACTAAACATACTAAGTAAACGCTGTATTAGAAAAATATACAAAATGATAACGAATAATATTTATCTAATGATTTTGCTGACAGGCCAAGGGAAAAAATATAAGCGTACACATACATGCAATAAAAATAGGTCAGCGAATAAATTTTGTGACATAAAAAAAAGATTGACAAGGCCGGCCAAAGTTTCGCGAGTCCGGGTTCTTCTGTATTACAAAACCACAAACAGAAAACCCAGGTATTCTGTCTCGTCAAAAAATTTACAAATATTTCCATCAGATTTTGAAAAATATAAACGTATTCAAGCTGAAGAAGATAATATAATTAGGGTAGAAAAAAAAATCTAAAAGTTAGTTACAATACGGCCGATATAACTTGGCAGTTCTGAACATAGACACTACGAACTTTCGCGCATGTTCTCTCACTCACACTCGCCTCATGTCACCATTTAGTTCCAAAAAAATGTTATTGCGCAGCCTTCCGCGCGAAGTTCGAAACTGCCAAGTTAAATCAGCCGTATTCTACCTAACTTTTGGATTTTTTCTTCTAGCCAAGATCATTGTTACCTTGTGTTAAATTAGTCTTAAATTTTCCATGAATGCAGATGCAATGTTGATTTCTAACTACTAGGTACATAGTCGCTATGCATCAACCAATCAATATTATTAATATACCTTTTGCAGTCTATTGCTGGACATAAGCATCCCTCAAGTTGAGCCGCACCACAAAATCCGTAATGTTGCTATGCTATACCGCATTGTGCCGCATTGTATGTAAGTACTGAACCTTCTTTATCTCTTTTTTTATGTTACACATGTCGTATAAACTTCATTATGATTCAGAACATGTTCCTTTCTAGCGGTCACAATGAGGCAAATCTTCACATATTTTCTTTGTAAATCTTTTGGTTAATTGCCAAAACGTGGCTCTTGGCGTTTACTTATTAAGGAGAAAGATCTAAAGACACGTGTGAATATATGACATTTGTGGCAATATGCTCGCCCCCTTTTACATGGGACTTGAACATAACCGGCGAAGTGTGGGTGTACCTATAGGTCTCTGGCATCAGGCGTGATTTTATGTTTTTTTTTTTTTTATACTATAATATTCTAAAATATAAAAAAAACCGGGAACAGGGTCCAAGGTACCGGCAGTATTATTATTATTATTAGCAGTTTTTCGCTTCGGTCAGCTGGGAAACGACTTTCTTCCAGTAACTTGTTAGCTTACGGATTTTGGGGTAATGATACCACTGTGTTTATTAAAAACAAGTAGGTAGGTACGGGGCTTGGCTTGGCTTATAGTAGGTACTTATGGCTTGTTTCATCACTTCCGGTTAATCAGTTAACCAGAAGTGATGAAACAAGCCACAGACAGTTTTTTTTTTTTTTTTCAATTTGTTTACTAGTCTACAATGCCTGGACGATGTAAAAACCAGAATCAATCTGCCTAGCCTTTTCCTAACTGTATTGGGGTTGGCCTCCAGTTCAACCGCATGCAGCTGAATACCATTACCCTAGTATTTTACATGGAACAATTGCCTATCGGACGGACCTCCACAATCCAGTAAATAGGTACCCCTTGGTAAGACTGGTTGTCAGACTTTCGGCTTCTGACGACCCGTAACGACTGTCAAAGATCCACGAATGACGGCTGGGACCAACGCAACGGCCTAACGTGCTTTCCAAGGCACGGAGGAGTCTCGTTATGTAAAAATGGTCACCCATCCAAAAGCCAACCCCGGCAAGCGTAGCTTAACCTGATAGATCGACCCGTGCGTGCGTGTACTTACTCTCACTCATTACTTAGCCACGAACTCTTGAACATTGTAAAAACCATAACATAATATTTCCAAATACCCCATAGAAATGTAACATTTATTAAACTTCATATTCTTTTGAATCCATTGCACAGACAACAGCGTTGTAGATTATAGTTATTTAACTCTTATAGAACGTTTATAAGGGTTATCACACTTATTAAGTCTCATTGTTATATCTATTGTGAGCCTGGATCACAGAGAGTGACGTAATTCATTCTAATCTTCAAAGCCTTCTTTTGTCTAGCGAGATCTTTTGTGTGACTTTTTCTTGGCGTAGTGATTTAAAGACAAAAGTAATGCATAGAGTGACACAGTAAATTGTTTTTGTTGAACTGTGATAGGATTTATTTATTAAAACGTGGATTAATGAATGAGGAAGGCAGATTTTGTATAGAAAAAGAAATAGCATTGATAATTTGTTAATTAAATTTGAATAGTATTTAGGTATCACTGGCGAATAGAATTTATTTGGATAGAAAAGAATCGGTCAAATTTATAAGAACATTGTTACCTACCACTGTAAATAAAAAAATCTGCCTGTTTCGACCCACGGGCCCACTGACCCATCCCTCGGCCGGCCAGAGGACAGGCCTCCCTTTTTTTTCCACTCAACACAATCCTGCGCCAACTTGGACCCTGGGTTGGTCTAGGTTGGCGCCAGGTATCCGGTCGTATATGATGGGACAACCTATCAAGCTCGATAGCTCGTCCCGTCATCTACGACTGGGTCTGTCGCGATGCCATTGGATGTTTTCAGGGAAGGGTTGGAAGTTTGCCTGTTGTGGTGGTCTTAGCCTACAATACATTCGACATGCGGCAAACGTGTCCGGCCGAGTCCCACTTGAGCTTTAATGCTGCTTTTTGGGACCACTATGCGAGAGCTTATCTAGCCATCTTATCTAAGTCGTTCGCCATAACAGCATGATTATGTTTCGGCAGCTACAGGTAAGATAGCCAGTTTCTATGTGGTTGAGGATTCCGGGTGAAGCCGTGCCGTTGTTATTGTATTTGGTCGGCACTAGATTTTTTATTGCATTTATTGTAATACAAGCTTTCTTCAATTGGGATTTTTTAAATTTCTGATCATGTTTACGGCCGGTATGAGACGATATATTAGGTCCCCACCTATGAAATCGGCGTTTTGTATGGAGAATTTTAAAGAAGTTGCTTTTTTCATACTAACATTTTCTTAATTTATATAACAACCATGAACACTAATGTTTTAAAACTTTTATGCACTAATGTTTAAAAACTAAGCTAACGTAATATGCCACTAGATTAAGCGACAAAAATTAGTTTTGGCTAAGTTAAAACAAATAGTGGTCATTTCTGCTAACAAAATGAGGAGTCATTTTTAAGGTATTTTTTATATTTATAAACTATAAGTAATAAGGTTTTTTTTACTATTGGTAGTTGTCTATGATGGTAATTATTCGATATAATACCAAGCAATTGATGAAAATTTTAATTCATAGAAGTGACAAGGTTCTCTAGTTGTGAGAAAAAAACGCCAATTTCATAGGTGGGGACCCAATATAAAATTATGTTACTGTTGTCAACTTCTTATGCATTTTGAACCCTATTTTTTTAAACAATTTTGTTGTATCTCTTTAGGTGCTAGTAGTCCTTTGTTCATTCTCGGCAACGATACCAGAATCACCGTTCTAGCTGAACACGACTTTGCACTACACGATTTGTAATTTCGACATAATGTTGTGAAAAATAGAGGGTCGCGCGTATCAGGGGCATGAGAGACATCCCTCGCAATGTCCCTCATAGGTATAAATACGACCTATCTTTTGCTTACTCAATCATTACTCTAGCATTAGAAGTCTCGTAGTTATTTGCGATTGAAATCTTACATGTTTTTGCCGGTCAGCAATATTGAACTTACTACCTGCCGACGTATTCTGTACATAAAAACTCACCGTGACGACTTAGGTGAAGTGAGCGGTCAATAGTGTCAATCTCTAACATTAGGTGGATTGCCAGCTCACTCCACGCTCACTTCACCTAAGTTTTCACGGTGAGATGGTTACAGAATAGCACTGCAGTACTCCGAGCGAAAAGACATTTTAAGTTAAAAAAAAAAAAAAATCGTGATTGATAAAACACTTGAAATTGTATACCTATATTAGAACTGTAACATCACAATGTGGGCGTACCAATTCGAAACCAAACAAGTAGTACTTATCGAAGTCAAGGTTATGTAAACTTTATCAATTAATGGGAATTTGTAACATGATATTTTTAGACGCTTAGTACGAAGCTTTTCAAAACCTTTAGGCCCTGCGTAGATCCAACCATTTTTGTGCTGTTGAAACTGAAGATGATATGGCTTATTTACTGCTATCAAACTGGTATAGTGTTTTAACACGGGGATGGTATGAGCATCATAATATGTATATTATGGTGACAAAAAAAAAATGTTACTTAAGAGGGTGCATTCTGAGAGTTGGCAACGTCGCAAATAGCTGTCAAATATTTCGCTGTATTGATCAATTGGTTAATGTTTGTACATGAAATGATGAAATATCGCAATATAGCGCACTAAAAATATATTGAGTATGAATTCAACAATCCACTATCTTATCACTAAGTAATTATTTATTAAATTACATTTAAAAAAACATTTGAAAAGTTTCCAATCAAATAATCACAACAGCGAAATATTTGACAGTTATTTGCGACACTGCAAACTCACGAAAGTTCAACTGACGAAAATTTTGTATATAAGTTCACATCTACCGTCAAAACACCCTGAGGAATACACACAACAATACGCATAAAACAAAAAACATCGTCAGCACAAAAATAAAGCAATTACGACAATCACGAACGGTACTGAATAATTACCTGAAATAACAGTGTTTTGCGTCGCCGACGGCGCGTTCGTCACGGCAAGCAGAAAGAAAGCGATCAGTGTCCTTTGTACGCACACTTCACTGTACATTTTGTTATATTTTCTAGCTAATAATAACACTAACATTAATAATAATTTACATTCGGACTATGGTTTATTTTTACAAATTTATTATTACTATCAATTCGTTCAATTGCGGTCGGTGGCGCCGTGATCTGTAACAAGAAGAAAATTGGGTTAGTTTTAAGTTTTCAGAAAATGGGTGACACAAATACATCCTAATCTCTCAAGTTAAGAAAGTAACTTTCTGTATTTTTTGATAGCCTGGCCATTTTATGAAACATACATTTTATTACCGGAGTCTGTCAGTGTCACATTTTTAACTCGGTTTGACATGTAAAGAAGACGTCTAACTGTCATTCTGCGATATTGACACATTCAAAAATTTATAATAGAATAAACTTTGAAAAAGACCGACTAAAAAATCATATAGATAAAAATCGTATCACTCTTCATTACTCAAAAGCGTTCGAAATCATTTCAAAACAATATCAACACAAATAAATAATTAATAACGTATTTGTTGTGCAGGGAATACCGCTAGATGGCGTGTCTGTCACTTAAGGCATAATCTACCTTCGGAAGAGACACATTGGGTGCCTCCGTGTCCTGACACACGATTAATTATTTGTACGTGTGTTTTGGTCGCTACATTTTGTATGAGGCGTGAAATTTGATATTTAGGCTTGCCTTGTTAGGTTTGGAATCAAGACATTGAGGGAAATACTGGGGTAATTTAAGGAATTTAGCGCTTAACCATGACAGGATTTTTGGCTTGGTGATTGTTAGCGCGTTGAGCAATAAATGAGTGGACTGTATTTTTTGGCAATGGTTTATTACCGTGCTTATAACAAGTTATAAACTGTCCCGGACAAACAATTAAATAAGTGAGGAATATCGTCCGGCGCGGTGGAGTCCGTGGAAGCGAGTGGTCATCGGGCCGAGCCGTGTCGCCGTCGCGCCGCACCTCAGCTGTACCGATGACGCGCTGATCACGATGCCTGCGCGTGCAGACCGCGTACAAGGTGTTGTGTTGGATTCCCAACAGTGATAGAAAATCGATCTACAATATCAGGAGAGTAGTCCCCGAAGGGATAGCAACCGTGTACTTCTAAAATTAACACCCACGTTTCGCCAGACATATTTAAGTCTTAAAATAGGGGTGAGGCTATTGCCATCAACCGGGCACAAATCCAGACTCTGGACTACTACTGAGAAAATCCTGATGAAAAACGCAATAACATTTTGTCCAATTGAGCCCAGGACCTCATTCATGCTTAGCAGTAACGCTTTCGACCACCTCACCAACGAAGCAGTCGAAAGCGAACTGTCTTTGAGATTTCTGACGTTTACCGTGGTCAGTCTCTAGATCTATATTTTTTTATTTCCTGAACTATGCCTGGAGCAACTCACTTTCTTGGTTGTCTTGTCAGAAAGAAGTGTCGTATGTATGACAGACGACACTTAATTTATGACGGTTGATAGGAAAGCCGGAAACCTGACAGATTGGCAACTGCGCTAACCTTAAAATATCAGTATTGCTGAGTTATTCAGTTGTGGAGGTTTAACGGTCCAAGTCAATAGGACATAATGAACTTGAACTAGATTAGATAACTAATGAGGATGTAATTAGACTAATAAAATAAAATCTCAGGTCTTCGTTTCTCTTTCGGTAAATCATGGAATCAAATCAAATCAAAATATTTTATTTCACATAAACCTATATGTGTATTCATAAGCTAGGGGCACGGTTCCAATTGGTCGTTTCCTATGAAGAAGAGCCGGCCAGAAACTCCACGGTTACTCTTTAAAAACAATGACTTTTACAATGTAAGACCGCATTGATGCGGAAAAGTTTTTTTGGTATGGCACCTAAAGTGTTTAATAAAATTCCTGATGACATAAAAAACATGACATTAAATAAGTTTAAAAAAGCTCTTATCAAATTATTAATTGACAAATGTTATTATAATGTAGACGAATTTTTGAATGACCAATTATTAAAATAATGCATTTTGTACCTTTTGATAAGAAGTACCTACTATGACTATTTATTAATTTTATTGTATTTGATTATTCTTTTTTTTTAATGACATAGTGTAATGACACCTAATGGGTCACTTATAAATTTGTATGTCTTAATTATGACAAAACATAGCGCACCACCTATTTATGTAACACCTATGTAATACCTATGTTTCACAAATAAACTGATTGATTGAATGTTTTCAAATTACAGTGTTAATAGGTATGAGAGGACAGTGTAGGCCTGTCAACAAGTACCAGATACTTAATGAAATAGAAAATGGTCTGCAAATCTAGTCTGTTAAGCCTACAATGTTCTCACGTTATTCGGCGCGTGTGTTCGACGCTTGACGTGGCAACACGTCATGTCCGGGCTCACAACAAGTCAATTGTCATCCTGTGGATGCCTCGTTCAGAGGTGACACACGTGTCGATTTCTTATACGTCGTCTATTGTGTTTTACAATAGATTTCCGCAAAGTCACGCCTGAGCCAATTAACTACGATTATATAGTATAAATGAAGTCATAGAGCGGTAACTCTACGAACAACTGCACCGTAATGAAAATGAAATTGGTGCCGATGACGTAAAAGAGATTTTTGGACTGACTTAATCAATTTTAAAAAGTCACAAAAAGGCTGAGATGTACTCCGGTTTTATAATAACCACCCACTTCAAACCAGGTACAAGTTATTCAATTCAATTTCATCAACGAAAAGCAATATAATTCAGAACTTTACGACCAGATTTATGACAACCTAATCATACTTGCAGCGTTGTTACAGAACTTGCAAGCATGATCATAAGTTCTAAGCTAGCTCTAAATTATCCAACAGACGTATTACTGAAATCCCTTGAATAGTTCTCGCGTGTTTCTGGAACGTTACGTATAGTAATAAAACTAGTTCGAGTAACTTGGCGAAGCTTTTAGGACCGCATCAAAAACATTAGAGATAAATGAAATTGGATATTTCACCGAATAGACTGTTGGAGGTAGATGTTTTGGGGTACAATCCGTTAGAATGGTTGGTTATTGAAATTGGAACTGTTTTCATGTTAGTCTGTACTACATATTTGTAAATTAAAGTCGTTTTTCGTGTCTGTGTTACCGCGTTGTTCTTTTTAACTGTCTGTCTATCTAGCCTCTTACTAACTATGTTGGAGTCGGCTTCCAGTCTTACCGGATGCAGCTGAATACCAGTATTTTACATGAAGTGACTGCTATCTGACCTCCACAACTCAGTTAATGGGTAACACGATAATTATGTTCTTTTAAACTATGCAACGCAGAGTGCGTATATATGATGGGGTTTTCACCATCATTTATAGAATTTATTCCGGAAGGTTTATGTGTAAAATACATTAATATTGTTAATTGACTTTGCGGAAATCCATTTCAAAATACAATAGACGATGTTTGTTTAGTAACCTAATCCGCTTAACTGTTCAAAGAGTCATAACGAACCTTGTAAGAAATCGACACGTGTTTCACCTCTCAACGAGGCATCCTCAGGATGACGATTGACTTGTTGAGAACCCAGCCACGACGTGTTGCCACGTCAAGCGCCGAGCGCAGTGTGCACATTGCACTCGGCGGAGGTAGAACACGTGTCGATTTCTTACAAGGTTCTTTATGACCCTTTAAGAACAATTAAGGCTACTAAATATACGTCGTCTATTGTATTTTACATGAATATGAAACTTGCACATAATAAAGACATCTCAATGTTTTGTCAAGTGATAAAAACCTTGCGAAGCAGGGGCGGGTCGTTAGTTATAATACAGGTTCCGCCAGCGGCTTTGCTCCTGTGATATCTTTATAAATTATAGCTTAAGTTACTCAGTGATAATATAGCATTATACTGGTGAAATATTTTTTTAAATCTGTCTAGTACTTTTTGAGTTTATTAATTAAAAACAAAAATACAAATATTTTCTCTTTATAATATTAATGTAGAAAAATTAATTTTACGGGGCTGTTGTTTCTTAGGAAACAATTTATTATGTCGGCAGAGTAAAGTCCTTACTAAAATGACTGTCTTTATTAAAAATGCTTAATTATAATCTGAAATTAATAAATTGGCCAAAATAAGTATTATTTAAGTCATTAGCATAATAATACCATGAGTAACAAAGCTAATGGTGAAAAGTACAAATAAAGTAATGAAACAGGTGGACAAATATATGGATGCGATTATTTTCAAGGGCATCTGTCGACTTCGCACTGTGGATCGAAAAAAGGCTGTCGAAGAAATAGGAGATTCAAGTTTAAAGTGTCGGTTTTTTGCTTAAAATGGATTCTAATAGCCAATATTATGCATAAATATATCATAGGATACAATCACGTAGGCAAATTAACAACACATTTTTGCAAAAAAAATGTATGGAGCTAATGCTTATATCTCCGGAACGGAGAGAATTACCGATATCCTATCAAATGTCGGGCCCCCAAAATTTTCTGATTAAGAGCCGTTTTTTTTTCAAAAAAAGGCACGTCTTGTTAAATGACGTATGTCAAAAAAATCTTTGAGAGCCTTTTTTCAATCGACAGTGCGTCGTGTCGATTGAAAACTGCGAGTTATATCAGCTTTCTTTTATCTGTGTTTGGAATACGGTAAGAATTATTGAACATTACAATTTAAGTGATGCGAGTTGGACCCCCGGGAGTCATGAAAATGTTAAAATGTTAGGCACTTGTTTAAATGTTAGGAATATCGTATAATTTTACAATGTTTGTAAATATGTGAGCACCATGTATCTATCACATAATTAATTTATGTCATTTCTTCATTTTTAGGGTTCCGTACCTCAACAGCCAATTTGCTCCGAATGTAATTGACCGATTAAGTTAAAATTTGGTACACATAATATGTATTTCTGTGACCCAAATACGGACGTGTAACATAAATAAATGAATTTTGAATATTGGGGTCACTTTTGGGGGGCAAATAGGAAAATTGAAAAAAAGGTTTGCGAACTGTACCGTATGACATATCAAATGAAAGGGCTTATTGCGAGGATCTCAAATTCATATTTTTAATCATATTAAAATAAATACTTTTAAAGATATTTAAGAAAATAGATGAAAAATGACCATTCCCCCTTATCTCCGAAACTACTGATCCTAAAATTTTGAAAAAAATACAGAGAATAGTTCTATGCTTATAGATTACCGGAAAATCTATAAGAAGTCTATCTATACAAACTTACATTAGCAGTTAAAATGTATGGGGAACATGTTTATCAACTACAATGTTAAGTTTGTTCTTGGGATAAATTTTATCATCATCATATCATCCCAACTACGGAACCCTTCATTGTGCGTGGTCCGACACGTACTTGGCCGGTTTTTCCATTTTTTTTTACCTATCGTGGTAGGTATAGTAATCTTATTCTAGATGCATCGTCTTCACTTAGAATATATAATTAATGTATACAAAATATTGTAAAAACATTTTAAAAAGAGTAATGGTGGAGTTTCTTGCCCATTCTTCTCCATACGAAAACTACCTTTTGGAAACAATTCAGGTTTTTGTCGGTTTGGCGGCTAGAAACAATTCAGGTTTTTGTAAAATTGACGTTCATATGTGCCTTTTATGTGCCTAATTGAAATAAATTGTCTTTGACTTTGACATGCAACAACAAATAATTACATGAAATTAGAGAATGCTTGTTATATTTATCTGATATTAATAATGATTAATAGGTTAGGCATCTCTTGGATTCAAAGATTAAAGATGTTATCTTAATTAACACTAGAAATCTAAATTAATGTTATTAGGTATATCTAAACAGCTATTATCAAAATGTAAAATTGTTTGTTAGTTTGTAAGAGGTCATCTCTGGAAGTACTAATCTGAGCCGCCGGAGAAACAAGGTAACCGACGTAGCCCCAAGAATTACCCAATTTAAGTGGCAGTGGGCAGGGCACATTGTTCACAGAACAGATGGGATGGGGCCGAAAGGTTCTGGAGTTGCGACCCGGTACCGGCAAACGTAGCGTCGGAAGGCCTCCCAGAAGGTGGACTGATGACCTTGTGAAGCCCGCAGGAATCCGCTGGATGTGGGAAGCACAGAACCAGTTGAAGTGGCGGTGCTTGGGGAAGGCTTATGTCCGCAGTGGAGATCTTTTGGCTGAAATGATGATGATGACGAACACTAATCCTTTTATAAAAATATTTCACTTTCTATTGTTAATAAAGGAATTTAGAAAAAGGCGAGTGCCTTAACATATGTTTTACGGTAATATATTTGACATACACGAGGACGGAAGTCGCGGACTGAACCTTGTCAATAACAACTCACCAACTTTAGCAAAACCGATTGCTTGCAACTTCTTATATGAAAAAACTACTTATATTATTTCAGTACCGAGCAAAGTTCTGAAAAGTAGGGCACTGTTCATTTTGACGTGACGGTGGAAAGTTAAGAAATATACAAAACTGTCACCCGTCTCACACATGAGGGGAGGGAGCTAAATAAATATTAATTTTATTCGGAGTGTTGACTCCAGACGCTAGGGAGTTCTATAATATTATACAAGTGAATATCATCTGCCTACCCTTTTCCCAACTATGTTGGGGTCGGCTTTCAGTCTAACCGGATGCAGCCGAATACCAGTATTGTACATAGAGCGACTGCCTATCTGACCACCATAGCCCAGTTACTGAGTAACACGATAGATACCCCTTGGTAAGACTGGTTGTCAGACTTTCGGGCTTCTGACTACCCTTAACGACTGTCAAAGATGTAAAACTGACAGCCGTGACCAACGACTTAACGTGCTTTCCGAGGCACTGACGGGTTTCGGTATGTAATAGAGGGTCAACCATCCACGGAACGACCTCGGCAAGCGTTGCTTAGCGAAGATCGACCCGTGCGGCTGTTATTATTTAGCCATGAACCCCTCTAATAATGTACAAGTGAATATGTAGGTATTTAATGTATGGGTCTTTAGTATTAAGTTCCAGTTTAAATATCAAATCACAAAGGTTTGTTGAAAAAAGGGTAAAGTTTAAAGCAGGATATTGAAAACCTGTCTTTAACTTCTGTTTGTAATTTCGATACGGATTTTACACAACTAGGTAGGATAAATGGGGTCGGGTGACCTGTCACACAGGTTTTTCTAAATCTACTTCAGGTACCAGGTTTCGCAATGTGAATATTTATATAGTCCAAAACAATTGTGAAAGAAAAATAAAGTTTTACAATAAAAAAAACTTGAACAAAAACTATGGGTTAAAAAACCGATATAACCCTTAGTTGGAAGTTCGACATAACCTTCTCGGGGCGTATAAATTATCCTTGAGGATTTACCCACGCAAAAATAATACTAAAAACATAAGTACTGAATCTAAATATTCTTATGAAACATTTGCAAAAATGACTTTTCAACTTAAAGACACATATAATTTGTTTCGTCATTATATTTTTCTCAGCATTACATTTCAGCAGAAATCTCCAGCAATTATTTTATTCTCGTAAACAATCTTTTTAGTATGAAGTAAGCTTTTAGTTTCTAGTTGCATAAACAATTTATTCACCTACACTGTTTTTCTTTTAAGATTAATTAACTTCCGAGATAGTAATTAAATACACGTCTTTGCACTTTGGAAGTAATGCGATGTCTAAAACGTCTGAAGGTGAAAACTCCTGGAATAATTTACTCAGTTTCAGCGTATGTTTCCATAGGATGCGACAGAGGAATTTTGCAGAAATGTAGGGTATCTTTAGCCACAAGTTTATAAGCCAAGGTAATACGCTTTACTACATACAATTTCGCCCATGGGCATGTGAGCGCCCGTATTTTTCTGAATATTCATGAAAAATTATCGAAAACGTTCATGTTGTGTGAACAATCTTTATTATTTTTTATGTTATTAATTTTTTTAGTCGCATTTATGATATATTCAATGTTATTGGTTCGATTTGGATTATGTTTATTATTTTTATAAGCTTACGAGTTATAACAAAAACGGAAGAGGATACATTTTTTCTAATCAATCACTATTTTATTATAATATGATGTAAAACAAATCAGTATTTATTTAAAAACACAAGTGTAAATCCATAAAATCCTATCCTAATATGATAAAAAAAAATATGAACAACATGAAAACCCGATGGGGGTTCTATCTTTAATATTTAAAGTTAATTTTCGAGAATATTCAGAAAATTACGGGCGGTCACATGATCATGGGCGACATTGTGTACTTGGAACGAAAGCACTAACTTGTCTGTACCTACTTCTTTATCTTTTTGCTTTCATCCATTTCATGGTGATTATTATTATAACACACATCGTGCTTAGTAAATCGAGCTTTGGTACAGCAAAAAGTCGGTTATTCGATTAACAGCTACATAACAGCACGCCTATAATACCCGGAGAGTTAGGCAGAGTTTTATCAGTAGCATACCCGCATTTTGCCAGTTTTGTAGTCGTCACAAATTCAGACTCGAACTAATCTGTCGTATTTGATACCTATGTAACATCTTTTCTCTTGCTTTCCTGCAATCAAGCAGCGCGCAATTTGATTTGACCAATGAGCGCGCGCGGTGCTAGATTTGGCCGTCAGATGGTACCAAACCATTTTCAGAGATGTTGGTACTAACAGCCAAGATGTCAGATGTTACATATCATATGCGACTACTGTAAGGCTCGCTCGTTTTTGTTAATGATTAATATACCATGTGTAAAAAACGTAAAAGAGCTTTTAACCTAAAGATTCTCAGTTGAGATAGTGTCCAAACGCAAGCCTATCTAAGGCTTGCGTTGCTCAACTGAGGTGCAATTCTCGTACTTTTAAGTCACTTTGTAATCTTAGACTTAATAAAAAAAACCCTGATTTGCCAACTTTTTTGACAAGTTTTTGACATTGATTATACATATTATATTAGAACAGTAAGATGAAATTGCGACTATTTATGAACGTTTTTAATTTCAAGAATTTTTAGTGTTGTCCTTCTGATGGTTAGCTAGGATGAGGTCAACAATGGTGAACACTTACAAGTACCTAACATATTCAGTGTATTTCTAGTATCCGTCAAAATAATCTCATAAACTGACCCCAGTAGTCTCGTCCAGAGCGCAAAGGCTACATGAATCATAGAAGTAGGTAGAAACTTACTTGGAAAGCGTAAATATTAAATAGCTACCTATGTATGACATTTGGACGTTCATAGCTCTAGTTTAAGGTAAAGAGAGAGGTAATATTTCATGAAATATTCTATTTCATAAGGTTCGGAGGTACAGTTTATTTGGCCGTTGACCTTTGAAATTGAGGAGTGAACATGCGAGGGTTTTTATAAAAAAAATACCGTCCCTTTGGTAGATCGAGGATGAAAAATAATATCTTTGGCAGATTAGTACATAGTACAACATTAGAAAAAAATAAAAAACTTGAAGATAGAAGATCGGCAACGTAATACATAGGTAATGATCAAAGAGTCGTATTTTGTGACTTGAAGGTTGCAAAAAATTCAGAAAATTACATATCCTACTATTCTAATCCTAACTAATATTATAAATGCGAAAGTGAGTTTGTTTGTTTGTTTCGCTAAAACTGCTGAACTGATGACGGAACAGATTTGAATAAAATTTGGCACATGTGTAGGCCAGGTCCTGGATTAGGACATCGGATACTTTTTATCCAGATATGACCACGGGATCGAGACTTATGCGGGTGAAACAGCAGGACGCTGCTAGTCAACTATACTTTTTAACATGGCCCCATTTATTTTTTCAACAAATTGTGTAAAAATAAGTAGGTACCTACAGGAATCTATTTAAGCTTTATGCAGACTAGCGTGACGCGCCGGCGCGACGCGACTCGAACAATACAATTTCTAAGAGAACTTCACGGTATAACAATAACCGGTGTCGCGTCGCGTTGTCGCGTCGCGCTAGTCTGCACGAAGGCTTTTTCTTGCAATTTATTATGGTTATCTTTTAAAAGACACCTACAAAATCATATCTATATAGTTAACTGGATAAATAACTTCATGTACTTCGTAGAGACCGGGGTCGCAATTACAGGACCGAACAGATTTGTCGATTAATCTAACTCGGTAACCAATACCTATACCACATTAATAATTACACACATGAGACATAAATTATTTTACTACCGATATACTCCACTATCGAAATCACAGCCTTAGGTACTACAAACTTACACAATATAATTAATGTGGTAAAGTTTTCAGTTCGAATATTGACTCATTAAACTGGTGAGAAGGCCCTGAGGGCTAATTCCGAACGAGAGCACTATTTCAACCTTAATAATACATGTTTAATAGTCAAAATGTCAAATTAAGTCCCGTAACTCGACAGAATTTGGTTAAGGCAGATGCTTCTTGACTTTCCCGAAGTTTCTAGAATGTTATTTACTTTGAAGAGGCTTTAAATCGGTTCAATAAACTCAAAATAAATAGAAGTTGGATAAGTTTAGATTTATACTAGAGTTGAATGGGGTTTGATTTCATTTTGAGCATTTGGAGAAAGTGATCAAATATTTTGGGCTCTATTATCAGTGAGCCGTAACAGAATAGTTCACGTTATAAAACGTCCAACCAATAACCATTAGCAGTAAAACCGATGACCGTTGGGGTAGACGTGTTCTTGAGTGGAGACCGTGTTACAACGTCCTCAAGTCAGGCTAGGTGGAGCGACGATCTTCGCTGGGTGGCTGGCAGCAGCGGGATGAGAATTGCCTAGAACTCAGCTGAATGGCGTGTAATTTGAGGATTTTTGAAATCTTACAAAAACCTTTTTCTAAGCCCCACGAGAGTTGTCAGTGCTCAGAACATATTATTTATTCATAAGCTTAAGCGGAAAGCCACTACAGAGAGTCACGTAGTTTAAATACTAGGGCATGTAGTCACGGAGGACTTATCTGACGATGCTGATATAGAGACGGAGCGGAGGGCGTTGGCGTAAATAATGGGTAGGTTGCGCGGAAGCTCTAAAAGCATCCTGAACACATTATTAGACAAAGTAGTCAGTCCCTTCATAAGGCACTGGGTACGGAGGCACGTACCAACGTATGTCACGTCAATTTTAATTGTTTTTAGTTTGTAAAAGTACACTAACATAGTTTTTAAGTCATTGGTACTAATACTATATGGATTGTGTGTACTTGTATGTGTAGTCCGAATGAAAGAATATATTATTATAAAATCAATCAAAAAGTTAAATAAATTGTATTAGCTAGGAAATGGCCCATACAAGTTTATTTCAGGCAAGCTCTGATAATAAGACAGTTTATTGTTATTGATGTCTCTGAACTTAATTTATCATCATCAAATGTAATTATTTCCGCTCATTAAAATTAATTGTTATAGATGACCTGTGACGCCGTTTATTATGTCATTTTACGAGGGGCAATTCGCATTGATAGGGCTGCGAGATATTAATCTAGGCGCGCGAGGGAGAGGCAAAATGCGCGCCCTCGCGCCCCTAGTCGCCACAGGAGACGCCCCGGGCGTCGGGAGTCGCGAGCCGACTTCCGGCCACCGTAGGCGCGGGCTTGCGGACGGTGAGCAATGGGTAGCTCGCCGTCCGATAGTGACCAGGCCCGGGTCGACCGCCTCAAAGAGATGTCAGCACCAACTGACTGGGTCCGGAAGGGCCAATGCATGCCGGGGTTGCGGGTTTGTCTGAAAGGGATATCGCGACCTCGGCACACAGGCAACGGAAGGAACACGGGTGGGTTTTAGTCAGTAAAAGTCTGACACGCCCTCCCGCTCCACCCAGAGCGGGAGAAGTTATTTGATAATTTCCCAACCTCAAAAAAAAAAAAAAAAGGGGGTGCGAGATTTCATCGTGCATTTACCACTTCTCCAGCATAAACGTGCTACGCGTAAGGTTGTGCGTCACAGTCGCGTAGCAGTTTGTAGCCGTTCGTAGCGGCTTTGCAGAAATTCGTAGCTAGCCACGTGATTCAGAGGTCGATGAAATGATCATCGCTATTTTTTTATATTGTATTTTTATTTATGATCCAAAGTTGATTGAAATAATTGCATAAATTATAATTAATATAAGATTGAATAAAATATATTTTTATTTGTACGGGACGAATTTTATTATTGAATTTCTTTAGTCAATAATTAGAAACACAAAAACTCAAAAACTACCTAGTTTACTGGTCAACTACCATCAAAGTTAGACCAGTCGTTGTTACTATGCCAGCAGTCAATACAAATTACACGTCACACACAATGTGTAATTGTGTAGCTACGCAAAAAGCAGTTTGAGCGTTCTGTAAAATAATTGGGCTTCAGCATATCATACGGTACTATGATACTGTCAAGTGTATCATATGGTAGGTACTATTATACTGTCAAAACACGTCATAATTTAATTAAACATCAATTATTTTGCTACAGAAAATGGTAAAAAAGATAAGGACCCTGCGATACTAGCTTCTGAAATAAAAATAACAGCGTAATTATCTCTTCAATGAATCATTATAATTCTTAATATCATAATAGTCGGCAATAAGCTGTGTGTAATTTTAATAAGCATTTTAGGCTTATTAAAATAACGGGCGTAATTTTAATAAGCCTAAAATATATTGTATTATATTACATTTCTAAAAAATATCGCACAAATTTATAGAAGTTTTATCAAAGCATTAACTGCGATATTGAAGACAGTATTGTTTAGTCTTTTAACGTCAATCGTCAGATATTGTTTTCTCGTTCACTCCATACAGTTACATTAAATCTGAAACGACTATTTTCAGTATCAGCCTACCTTATCTGAAATTTCTAAAGGAACAAAATGTCAATGAACGAGATAACAGAAATAAACGTTTATGTAAGTTGGTGAGGAGAGAGGGACTAAAATAGTCATTTACAGTCGGAATAGCGAAGGTTTTGCTGGTTTCCATTCTTAAAATAGAGAGAAAAGTAGACATTGTATGCTTTGTCAAATATTATAAAATTATTTTTGGGACAGAAATATAAAAACTTGCCGGCTTGGTTATCGTGAGTGTTCCTGCTGAGCTTGATATTCTGGGTCGGTTCAAAGGTCCGGCAAAGTCTAGCGGTCGCAAGCGTTACTGCTGAGCATGAGGTCTTGGGTTCGATTTCCAAGTCGGACAAAGTGTTGTTAGGTTTTTCCACCAGGAATTTGTCAGTAGCAGCCCGGAGTCTGTATTTGTGTCCGGTTGATGGCAATAAGCGCGTCCCTATTACAAACCGGCAAAATGTTGGTGTACTATAGCTACAGCTCTGCCTAATCGTTTAGGGAAAACAGACATGATATAAAATGTAATGTTATGCAGGATCAAATTAAATTAGCTAGCGAAACTACGAAGACGTGATGGGTATCGATATCTAAACATGATAAAACAAATTATTTAACCCTTTGTGGTCAATTTTAGTTTTCAATTCTAGATGGGTCCCACTTCATGTTATACCCTCCCCAATAAATCAAGAATCGTTCAAATTGGACTAAGTACTCAGTCAAAAGTAATGCGTGGTCACACAAGAACAAAAAAAAAAAATTTTAATACGCGTCGGCTTGAGAACCTCCACCTTTTTTTTTCGTGGGTAATAATTTATTAATAGTAATGTAGTTTATCCGATAAAATAACTCATAAGCTTTTAAAAACAATAAACATAATCTAAATCGAGCTAATAGCACTCCGATGTTATTGGTCCCTTAAAAAGTTTAAAGTTATTATTCGATAAGTTTTTATAAATATTCAGGAAAATACGGATTGTCACATGCCCATACGCGACATTGTGTATACAAAAAGAAGTACTAAATGATACTAACGAAATACTATCTTGAATTCATACAAGCCTGGTACTATTTATTAGGTTGCTTTTACTTTTTGTCACATGTAAATTGCAACCGTGCGAAGCCGGAGCGGGTTGCTAGTTATTTATAAATAGCTCCAGAATATCCTGGTTAAATATCATTTCTGTAGATTAAATCGAGAACATAACAATAATCACGAAACATCTTCCAACTCCATTTCGGATGTCCCGACTTCAGTGCCTTAGGTCACGCGAGGTCACGGTTATACACTAGGATTGGAAACAGGTCTTAAATACTGCTGTCTCACTATATTTCCAGACCCACTTTAAACTTTTAAAATGGCTTTTAGTGCCTCCTTCGAATAGTTCCGTTGTAAAGTTTTATGTAGAGCAAAACTTACTCACTTCTGATTGGCTCATTAGTCTAGTGGCCCCAAGCATAGCTACATGGTTCATGCAATTGATCGATTTTCAGATCGGGCAGTGTTATCGAGTATTTTCATAATGATGGAATTGTTAGTTACAGTCCGGAGTTTGGATCTGTACCCGGTCAATAACTGGACAATAGGCTCACCTCCTATTAGATGGGATTGAAACAAAACTGGGGAAATGTGGGTGTACTTACCTAACCTAACCCTTTTGGAATACAGGCGTTACTTAACTCGTGACGGCGTTAAAAATCCGAATGTTCTAATTAAAGGTACGTAAGCCGAGGTTGACTAACTATCAAGTTATGCGAATTTATGAAAACCAGACTCTTAAAGAACGTTTATCCTAAAATTTGGCAACGTCGCAAATAGCTGTCAAATATTTACCTGTTTTGATTGATTTGGCAATAATACTGTATGGAAATATGAAATGTGGCTAACTAGTGAACTAAAATATTAATTATGAAATGCAATAATTAAAATTGTTATCTTAACACAGAATATTTAGTTTTAGATGTAAAAGAAAGTATTTGGAAACTTTCCAAATGCCTTTTTTAGAACATCAAATTCAGTGTTATAATTGCAATTCATTATTAATATTATAGTTCGCCACGCCGCGTATATTGCCAAATTAATCAAAACAGGGAAATATTTGACATCATTTGCGACGTTGCCCACTTTCAGAATACACGCTCTTAAGATGTTTATTTTGATTTAAAAAAATATCCATGACAAAAACGGTCGGAACGCACGGAAGGAAATTTCATTTGTTACGCAATTCCACTTCCATCATACGAATGACGTGCGCCAATGCGGAGACATGCCGGGTGTCTGTACGTTGAACGAGGGTTTGAAGACACTGAATTATGTATACGAAAATATTCATAGTAGGTACAACTAGTTTTCAGCTACTAATCAAGCTAAGGAAGTTGTTAGTCAGCTCACGGAAGCGGACGGAAGCGGTAGTGATAAGCTAGGAATATGTCTGATAAATCATCAGAGTTAAACAGTTTTTCCTGTTATTAAAAGTCTGTAATGTCCCACGGCTAGGCTAAGGACCAGTTCTTGTTGCAGGCATCCAGCTCAGACCGCCATCTCCGTCTGGGCCTTTCACGAAGTCGCTTGCCATTAAGAGGGACCCATTGGGTCGTAAGTTTGGCCCATTGGTCGTCTGACATGCGGCAGATGTGTCCAGCCTAATTCCATTTTAGCGTGACAGCTTTCAAAGTGACATCAGTTATCTATGTGATGGAACGGATGCTCGTATTCCTAACCCGGTCTGTTCGTTTGATACCTAGAATAATCCGTTTTTCCTAGGTCAATTTAAACTTCCATGAGCGTTAATAAACCGCCAGTACCTCCAGTCATTATTCGAAGAGACTTTAACCTCAGCAACTATTAAGGATAAAAGTTTTACCTGCAACATTATCGGGTCGATACAACACTCTTGACATAATCCCTTTGTTGCATCTCACGAGACGGCTGCGCCTGTCGGTAACTTAAGCCATGAGGTTCCGACTATGAGTACGGCAGGTACTTCTTGAACACATTGTAAAGGAACTTCGCGTGACTACGACGAAGTACGTATAGTGTGTTAACCAAAAGTGTAAACAAATATAATCCGAAAATGCACTTCCCGATAGCAATTTGTAGTGTTGATTGAGTGCTTCAATTTGATTATTTGAATATTTAAACTTGAAATCCTAAGTTTAAATCTCCATAATAAGATGTTTTAGATTTGAAATCGAGGTTAATTTTTAACCTCAATTTTCGTCGATGATTTTTCATTTACAATTTTAATAATGAGACAAACAATTAACAAATGTTGTGTAGTGTGAAAGTTTATGATTCCCTTTAGTGAGTGAGTGTGTAAGAATTTAACCTGAACAGAATTTGTTTACACTTTCATCAGATACATTTGGAACGGACCATATACGTGCATGCTTATACTCGCGTGTGTCGTAAAAATGTAATAACATTTCGTGTTTGCAAACGAGCTGACAATGTGCCTCTGCTTATTATTATCCTTGTACTCGCACTTGGGAGCAGAGCTTTAAGTGGCGCCAATATAATATACTGTTTCAGTCACGTAAGAGAACACGTAATATATAAAGTTTCATTTTCGGCTTTGGCTATGAACGGTTATCGAAGGGCAGCGATTTATGTCCTACTCGTTGAGCGTGGCGACATTCTGGGCTGGGAAAATACGTGTATTACGTGCAAGAAGATGAAATTATGAATTTGAAGTAGGCTGTACCGGATTGTAGTTCATTAGAAGTAACGAAAAAAAACTTACTCTTTGAAATCAATATTGAGGAAACAAACTGCATACATATAATCCAAAATAACAACGAGAAGAACACACCAATATCAGTTAAAAAAAATCTTAACGCCGAATAAAATTAACAGCGAGTTTAAGATTTTTTTGCCTGTCTCCCTCGAGTACCCACTTTGTATAAATCATTCTTATCTAAATGCTACACCGAATGATACATTTAATACCAATACCAAAGCCAAAAGATTACGGACAAAACGACTTGTGACATGCCAAGACTAAACGACCTCTCCTCATAGATTTGGGTTAACGACGAAATGATTTTACGAATCGCTACCTTCTACAATAATCGAATATTTCCCCGGAATAGGCAATTAGATCGTCATCTCCATTCCATTGCGGGGATTATGTTGTATGAAATTTGAATAATTTTGCATTGTGATTTGCCATTTTAATGAAATAAACAGCAGTTCCGTAATACGCAGGCAATATGCTGGGGATTTTATTCTGTGACTATTTTCGTTTGTGAACTCCGCTGGTAAAATTTTGATAGGAAGTTAATTGATGATGTTACTAAACTTACTCGTTGAAACAATGTCACAGTAATCCACGCAAATAGACCCAGCATTAGTAATGTACTAGCCTCGTTGTTCATGCTGGCCTCATCATCATCATTGACAGCTTTGTTCTGTGGTTGTATGAGCCGTCTCCCTTTCATGCCATGCTTCTCTGCAATTTACTGCGTTATGGTGCAAAGTCCTTTGTATGTTTAGTCTGTCATTTGAAGTGAATTGAATTTTAAGAAACATCTACCTGAAAGCAGGTTTTGCCCGTGACTTTGTCCTCATAGAAGTGGGTAAAACAACATTGAGTAGCACGTTATATGTTATGTTAAATTTTAAAATAATGCTGAATTTTTGTACTTGAAATTCCTAGGACAGACGTGTGAATAACATGCAATGTAATAACAAGTTTTACAACCCAAACTAAGCTGAAAAGCTTAGCGCGCGATGCCTGGTACAAATCAGATTGTGGACTTTATTCAGAAGTTACTTTGAAACGTGGTATTCAGTAGCATTAGAAATGTAACACGAGTCTAATATTTAACATTTTAGTCATATTGTTCAAGCATTAAAATTAGACTATTGTTCAATCTCATTTATATTTAAAATAAATCTCTATTACTAGTAGTACTTGCAACTGAAGTGCGTGTATGGCCAAATAAATGAACGTAAATGAAGATAAAGGCGTATGTAAGTATCGTAGTAGGTAGCGTTCTGTAGTTTCTCCTTACCCCCATAGGAAGAAGGCGTGAGTTTATTTATGTGTATGTAAATCTCTATTTAGAGGTAAATATGGATTGAAAAGTTTACTTCAGCAAAATTATCATGTAGAAGACGATTCCGTTAATTTTCCCATAGCCAAAAGTACGTTCGTCTATGAGTTTGCAAATATATAATGCACTAAAGTTGGGATTCGCATAAATTAAATTGTTTTACTTTTTTTGCTCATCCATCTGCAGTTTTAAAATAAAATATGAAGTAATATCCTTCACATGCATTGCTGTGAATTGATATTAATTACTGGATGCTGTCATCAAGAATATAATTTATTATAACACTGTCTGTGATAGCAAGATATTCTTAAATAAAGATGACGCCTTAGCTTAAAATGCGATCATGCATTCCTTAATTATCGGGGTCGTAGCTAAACAATAACAGCCATACGGGTCGATCTTTAAGGTTAAGCAACGCTCGCCGAGGTCAGTCCGTGGATGAGTGACTATTCACTAAATACAGAGATCCCTCTCTGCTTCGGAAAACACGTTAAGCAGTTGGTACTCGCTGTCATTCGGTGATCTTTGACAGCCGTTACTCGTAGTCAGAAGCCCGAAAGTTTGAATGAATTAATGAATGATTATTTATTTGCTAAACATATTTGGTCCTCAGTAAAAATTCAGTTGGCTCTCTATGTTTTGCCAGGGACGTACAAATTTCTTAGTTACAGTAGTTAGGTACAATAATAATAAAATTAAAATCAGAATCATAACAAAATATTAAATTAAGTATGAACAAATTCAGTAATGTATTTTGGATTAATTAATATTAAATTCAATAAACAAGTCACACGATATACAACAGAAACACACATTCATTACTTTGACAAGTCTTGCCAAGGGATATCATATATACGCACAGTGCGTTGCATAGTTTAAAAGGACATAATTATCGGGTTATCCAGTAACTGGGTTGCGGAGGTCAGTTAGGCTGTTACTCCATGTAAAATACTGCTGGACTGGAAGCTGACCCCAACATAGTTGGGAAAACACTAGGCGTATTAATAATGATGATAACGTTCCTTAAATTATCACAAGGTTGAACGTAGACTGACCCATTTTTATGTTTGTCTTGCTATTAGGGTAGGTAAAAACTGAGGTGGTAGGAATTATTATTAAAGATCGGATATTCGTATGCATATTTACCTAAAGTTGAGGTATTGGGTACTATGGAAAGCACTTTTGTATCGTAAAAATCCCGGGATTCCGGGATTGACAAATTTATAGTTCTGATTAGAGAATCGAATGTATATTTACTTACGATCAGGTGTTGGCTAATATGGAATGCACTTTTGTATCGATCGCAAAAATCTCGCGATTCCGGAATTGATAAATTTTATACTTTTTGACTATAGAAATTTTAGCTAATGTTGTAAAGCAGGTTGCTAAATTGGCATAGCACATAGCGACAAATCCCAGTTGTGTCGCTGTGTGCTATACCTTGAGATTCGTAAAAAAATGTTTACAGTAGATATATTAACACAGATATTATATTAGTTGTGCATTCCCAGATTTTACTGAATTCCGGGATTTATATTAAGAAAAAAAAAATATTAAGAAGCCACTTCCATAATGTTTTAACTAAAAATTAACTTTAGGTAAATAGGTATGCATCCGAATATCCGATCTCTAATTATCATACAAAAATAATTTGTGTTTGGTAGTAAAATTGATTGAATAATTTCTAACATAATATAAATATGTATAATGTAGCCCTTTACCAAATTGAAAACTTAACTAATGTTGACAAAGTTGATCTACTACCTACTTTAGTATCTGTCCAGCTTTTCTCTTGGTCAAAGCAACTTCGCGCCAGACCAAAACGAAGATGGGCGACGTACTTGACTTCTACCGAAGAGATTGGCCCACAATGGCAGAGGACAGACGTGTGAGGAAAAGGGAGGCTTTGGCCCAGCAGTAAGACTTATGGGCTAAATAGATAAAATACAATAGACGACGTATATTTATTAACTTAATCTGCGTAACTGTTCTTAAAGAGTCATAAAGAACCCTGTAAGAAATCGACACGTGTTTCACCTCTCAACGAGGCATCCTCAGGAAGGCGATTGACTTGTTGCGAACTCGGACCCGACGTGTGGACACGTCAAGCGTCGAGCGCAGTGTGAGCCACTTCGCCCGCTAACCCCACTTATATAGGATTAAATAAATAGAGGAATGGGGGGTTTTATAGGGCTTAATAGATATATAGATAGATATCGGTCTCAAAAACCTATCACAAATGGCTGACACTCTATTCTATAGAGAATAGCCGTGGTGGTCCAGTGATATCGGCCCCGACTTACTAGTCTTAGGTCGTGGATTCGAACCCAAGCAGGCGCTTTACTTTGTGTAATTTATTTCATCGCCACTACTCTCAAAACGGTGAAGGAAAACATCATGAGGAAACCGACATGTCCTAGAACAAAAAATTCGAAGACAGGTGACATCCACAAATCAGCAGTGGGCCCGCATGGTGGATTATGGCCTACTCCCTCTTACAAAGAGGCGGCCTGTGTCCCAGCAGTGGGAACATTAAAAGCTGATTATGCTATTCTACAGAGAGCGACTGTCATCTGATCTCCACAACCCAATTAATAGGGAAAAATTATATCACAAGGGAGGCAGGTAGTCAGGGTTCAATCTGCCCTTAACATTTCACATAGGAATTTCTTTATGATTGGGACTATCGATATAATATGCTCTCTGAAACAAATAGTCTTGGGCGGGAACGATAAATTGACCGCATCAAGCAAAATTAATCATAAAACTTCATTTTTATCCCTCAATAGTTAAAGAAGGGCAGAAAATGTAATACAACAGAAAAGTTGTTGTAATTTGTGTTCAACGAAATTGTGATGGGAAAATTTCCCTGTGGTGCACTTATGAGTAACAAGACTTTATTTTTGCAAACTTTTCTGAATAACTATTCGCAGTGTATTATCTACCTATTATCCTATACCTACCTATTTTCCTATAGGTATAGAGTACCGCTAGCGGCATAATAGTGGCGCAGCCTCGGCCCGGCTAAAGTGCCGTAAGCATTGCATTGTCATTGAGTCACTGTCACTTGTTATTTTGTTTGATTGTTGAGGTTAGTTCGCTGTAAAATACGAAATTCCCAAAACATTACATTCTCTTGTGCCTAAACGGACCCTGGTGTCACAGTTCTAACCTAACCTAACCTACCTTTCAGCCATTTTCATTTGCTACTTCGTTTTTCGTAAATAAAATCATTGTAGTGACTTTTGATATAATTATTTAAAACAAATACGATCAATCAATACACAGGGCGGAGAACTAACCTCAACAATCAAACAAAATAACAAGTGACAGTGACAATGACAATATGCTTACGGCACTTTAACTGTGCCGAAGCAGCGCCACTATTATGCCGCGAATAGCGGCACTTTATCCGATAGGGATAAAATACTCTATACATTTCCATAACTACATTTTACGAATAAATTGTTACTTATGGTTTTTATGAAGATTGAAATTGGGTACATGGCTGAATACTTATTCCGATTGCTTATCTTTTCAATTCAATGCCCACCGTTCAATGATGTACCTATCTAATATCAGGAGAACTTACTATGGAAAAAACTCATTTTTGGTAAAAATACACCCCCGTCCTTTCGTTTTCATCGTAGTTGGGTAGAATATTGCCTAACTTTTTCATCATGAAGCGGTCACCGGGACGGCCTATTTCATCCCCGAGGCAAGGTTTCAACGAACTTTTTAATATGTTGTAATAATTCAGTCCACTAGAACATTATTAAGAATAATTATAATTATAGGTCTGGCCTTCAAACGTCCGAGGGGTTACCTTCGCGAAATAATTATTACGAACGGTAAGTAGCCAAATCTGGAAATCATAGCAGGCTGTTAACTTGAATTGGCTTAAAGTTTAAGTGTTTTTTTGCCGAAAAACAATAATTAGAAGGGTTGCTCTCGGTTCTCTAATTTTGATCTGTAATTTATATTTTGAATAATTTAATTTAAGTAGGCTTATGAAAAGTAATATTCTTTGAGAGAATATCTTTTTGCGAAATAAAACACAATATTGTAAAATATTGTGTGTGAAGAAATTGGTTGCAAACGGACAAGATTTATTTATCCAAACAATCGAGTTATTGATATTAAATTTATTATAAATTACTTTACATACTATCGTAATATAATATCACGCCACTATTCATAGAAGAGTTAGGCAGAGGTGCACCTACATATAGTACACCAACATTTCGCCAGTTATGTTTAAGTCCCATGTATCAGGCGGCCTCCTATTGCCATCACAAAAATGCACAAATCCAGACTCCGGGCTGCTTCTGAGAAATTTCAGATGGAAAATCCAATAATACTTTGGTCGACCCGGCAATCAAACCCAGGACCTCATGGTCAGCAGTAACGCTTACGACCATTGGACCAACGAGGCATAGTATTATATTAATTAATAAGAAATATTTTTTCTCAAACATGCTTCGAAATTCGAGCATTATTTTGACAACCTTCTTAGAGATAAATCGAAATTGCGGTACTGGCGAATATAATGCGACCCGGCCGGCCATGATGGTATGAAAACTCATATCTGTCGTATTATTTAAAAATGGAACGAGATTTACCTGAACACAAAGTAACCGAGGTAACTTATCAAAGATTTTAAATTTCGATTTGGCTTGCTAATAGAGCTATTTAAAGTAAAGAAGAATTAAATGAACAAATTGGCGCTTGATAAATATAATATTAGTAGGATATATATGTATATAGTAGGATTTAATTAGTTTGAATTTCCGCGCAAAATTTGAAAAAGTACTATACAAGCCTTGGCCGCAACCAGGCATTGATGGACTCACGTATGTGTGCCTCGACTTCGCCTCGGCCCACATTTTCACGTTCGTCTATCAATGCCCCAGTTGTAGGCCGCGACAGTAATATACTATATCTTTTGTCGAGTTATAAAAATCAAACCACAACTAAATAATGAAATATATGCGATGGTAGTCCTATCCTAGATTAACTATTTCACATGCATCTCTAAAACTAGACCTAACAAGATGAAATCATATTTCCATTCACTAAAACTTTGCTTAGCAACTCCACTATATCTTTCAAACCGAATAAATCAAAAGCATTTAAATTCTGTTCGATATTTCAGCAGTCGATTCGTCCATATTGTACTCTACTTTGCAGTTCTCGTCTCGTATCGACGTCGAAACATGTGTTTAGAATATATAATTATTAAACGGATTGGTTTACAATATTCATCGAAGCTGTGTGGGTTTTAGTTGAGAGTTAGTTAACTTATAGATACGTGAAGTACGTGGAATAATCAATGCAGTCTAAATGAATTCTGAAACTAATTTATCTCCTAACAGTTGGACTTATAAATCCCACTTTCCATGACAAGTCTAGTAAAACAAATTAATTTATGTACCTACTAAATATAGGTCTAGGTATTTTTCTAATGTGATGTAATTAGTTCAAAACAATAACTAAAACGCAAACATTTGACCTCCATACACCTCGCGAGAAGAGTAGGTACAGCAGTGCTATTCTGAAACCATCTCACCGTGAAAACTTAGGTGAAGTGAGCGTGGAGTGAGCTGTCATTCCACCTAATGCTAGAGATTGACACTATTGACAGCTAAGTCTTCACGGTGAGTTTTTTATTTACCGAATACGTCGGCAGGTATAGACTGTTTTCAATTTTGAGTTATCTTGTTATTTTTGGTTCAGTCAACGCAAGAAAAGAAGATAATTATTTTCAAACTGCAGAGTCAGCCATCATAACATGAATTCAGAAATAAAATAAATTCATGCACGATAATATTTAAAAGCATTGACATACTAAAAATAAGTAACAGTAGGTATTAAGTCTTCATAGAAAACGGCCGAAACGACGCACTTTGAAATCTCAGTGTGTTAGGTGTGCAGGTTTATCTACCGAGCGGCCGGAGGTAATTATTTCAAGGTCACTTCCGAGACATAAAACTGTTACTTTATTATACTGTGGCATTAGAGTCCAGTCTTAGAAAGCAAGCGCCATTTCGTAGTGGTAACTTTACGCAATGAGACTACGACGCACATACAAATAAAAAATAATGCTCTGAAGGTCTTGTTATCTGTAACTATGTATCGTTAGGCCTTAGAATTCCTTTGGAAGATACTTAGATTCTATCTAGGCTATTGTGGCCTACAATTTGGCCTTGATACTAAAATTTTATCTCCAAATATCGTGCGTAGAAGAGCTTAAGTTTTCTCAGTTTGAGAACTGTAATAATTTTATTTAGTTAGGCTCCAATTCAACGTTTCGGTACATAGTCGGAATTCAATAAATGAACTCGGAATTTTTTCTTTGAATGAGGACAAGAGAAACACTACCAATTTATTCCGCTTGGTTGTCTAATTATTCAATACTAGCTGACCCGCCAGACGTTGTCCTGTCAAAATTTCCATTTCGATTTTTGGGCTGTTCCTTTGGGTTTTTCCAATCTTTTGTTTCCTTTCCTCCCCTATTGAGGCAAACAAAACAAAAAAAATATAATTCAAATCAGTCGAGCCATTTTCGAGTTTTTGCGAGACTAATGCACGTCAATTGATTTTTTTATATATATAGATAGATAGATGTTATAGTAAAAACGTACACCGTTTTCCTTCTCATAAGGTAAGAAGTAAACTATAGATTAAATAAAGCCTTTTGCGTAATAATTTGGAAACCAAGTTCAGCGGCAAGACTATGAAGTAATCACTTTCGACCTGACGATTTTTATGACGAGATTGCATATAAAAAAACTTCACGAAGCCGTAATCTACGCATTCAGTACATCAAACTGTAAATTTGCTTAAATAATTGCTGGAAACGACTTTTATTTATAGTGTGAAAATTCGCTGTTAACGGTAGAGCGCAATGTAACGCACGCGAAACATGCGTGCATGCAACGGTTCAAAGAACGTGGGAGTATTTTACGCAAAATGGCGCTCATTTGAGGTCTTGCGAACACCAGCCTGATAAACAAATGTTTATAAATTCACGAAACATAACTAGAATCAAAAGTTGAGTTTTAAAAGAGTATGCTTAGATGGTTTGGTCACGTTGAGAAGATGAATGAACGGCGACTAACAAAAGATATTTACAAGACAGATGTGAGTGGAAACGCCCCTCTCGAAGGACTTATACTGACCTTATTGGTGATTTCTTCTGAAAGTTCAGGTGCGTAGTACTCGCAACTCGTGCGTGTATGACCAGATGTATGAACGTAAACGAAACAAAAGGAGTATGTGAGGGACGAAATAGGTGGCGTTCTGTTGTTTCTGGTTACCCCCACGGGAACGAGCGTGAGCGCGCGTGAGTTTATGTATATATGTATATAAGTTGCACCATAGTGCAACATATAGGTCACGAGTTCTAACCCAAGGCACGCACCCCTGACTTTTCGGATTCATGTGCGTATTGTATGAAGAAAAAATGAAAAAGTGTTTATTCACAGAAATATTGTTTACACTGACACATATTACCTCTGCCAAACTGCGAAGCAGTTTGTTGGCAGACATAGCTCCTTTTTTGTTTTGTACATAATTTTATTTTTTTTATATTTATTGACACTTTTTCACATAAAGGTAAACTACTATTCCTTCATTTCTTAAATTTGAAAACAGACATACAATTTTTGTCTTCAGTGAGGCTTTGACAAAAAATATTAAAGAGGTACTTATGTATTTTATTTTTAAAGGCAGGTTTTGTGATACAACTGTTTATATCGACTGGAAGGTTATTAAAAATAGTTGGGACTAAAAGATATATATAAGTATAATTATCACTTGCTTCAAAAACAGCAAAGAAACCGGCATGTCTGAGAGATATTTTTCGACGGCATGTGAAGCCAAGTCAGAGTCCCATGGGCGGCTATATAACTCTGACATTAGGATAGTCACTAACCACAAGAAAAGAAGAAGAAGACCATAGTGCGATACTTATCCCGCACGAAGGCTTGATTTTGGAAAACAACAGAAAAACCTAATGAAAGCCTGCCTTACAATTCCCGATCCCGAATTGTGGTTTATCCCTAAACAAGAAACTTTTTATACTGAAGAATTTAGCCTGAACGAACTACAGTGTGTAAATATTTTTCACTAAAATGTTCGGCATTCGCACTTTGAGGTTCCCTTAAATGTTTAGTATCCGATTTGTACAGGTATGTGGCCGTGGGCGGATTATTAATATAACTGCTTTCACAACGATGTGAGGACACTGCCTGTTTTCATGTAAAATCAGCTGGTTCGTGTGTTAAACCTAGATAAGATAATTTGATGGATTGGGAAGTTTTAGTAATGTTAAGGTTTCCTAGAAGGGTGGTGGCCGGCACATAGCCACCGCAATTTATCGGCGAATGACGTCACTGAAACGTTATTTATGAAAGTAAGTTGGTGTGTTTCTATAGAGAATGTTTTTTAACACCGTAAAGTCAAAACCCGTTGGCATCATTTTCATGACAGCCAGCACTGCGACTATTATGGCGGCCACCATTCTTTTAGGAAAATGGTTTCCTAAAAGGACGGTGGCCGCCATAATAGTCGCAGTGCTTAAGCGTTTAGGTTCTTTTTACTTTTTCAAAGTTAGCTTATTCAAAAATACAAGCTAAAAAAAAGTATTTTTAGTTAAAAATTCAATTTCTATGGGGCCGAAATGTTCTGGGGTGGCAACGGCATTTCGGAAGACGTAGCGTTGGAAGGTCTCCAACAAGGTGGACAGATGACCTTGCGAATTCCGCAGGAATCTGCTGGATGTGGGAAGCACAGAATCGGTCGAAGTGGCGGTGCTTGGGGGCTATGTCCAGTCTATGTGGACATCTTTCGGCTAAAATGATGATGATGATTCAAAAATACGTAATATCTAAGTATTTATTTATATAAACATAACAAAAAAAAACATATATAAGCAACGAAAATAAATGAAGACTATAGATAATTACAGTTACGACAGCAAGATCACAACGACAAGTAATGTTCCTTCACGAGTCTCTTAAACACATGTAACGATTGCGCGCGCTTTATTTCAACTGGCAATGCATTCCAGAAACGAGCGGCCTGGACAGTGAAGGATTTGCCGATTTGTTTGTTTTGTTAATAATGCATGTTTTTGCGATAATTGCATGAAATAATTATTAACTTTAAATTTTTTTATAGAGTAGTAGAATAAAGTAGGTTCCTCATTTGTAAAAATCTAATACAATCAAGCTTTGACGCGCAGAAATAAAACAAACGAAGTGTACGGTATGTACAACACAATCCATCGTGTATGTAATGTCCGGAGACAGGCGCTAGGCGATATGTAGACACGTGCTGGGAGCAATGTTACGTAATATCGAGTACTTCTAGATGAAACATATTTCCACACCGTGTCACAACGATTTTAATCATATAATTCTATTAAAAAGGTGTAATTTTACAAATCACTGCTATACATTATTATTTTTTATTTTTTTGGTCTTTGACATTTCTCGGCACCCTGAGGTCCCAGACCTTTGGAAGGCGTACGAGGGGACGAAGCCAACTCGCAGAGGCCCGTTAGGCGATTTAATGAAATGAGGCACATTATTATTACTTTAGTGTCTTTGACATATCTCGGGACCCTGGGGCCCCTGGACCTTTGGAAGGCGTACGAGGGGCCGAAGCGAACTTGCAGAGGCCCGTTAGGCATTTTTAATGATATGAGGCACGAACCGACCATTATCCCTGTATGTACTATACGACATACTCGTACTATTATTATACACCAGTATTATAATTCATCATCACCATTATCATCATTTCAGCCGAAAGCCGTTCACTGCTGAACATAGGCCACCACCAAGCATCGCCAGTTCGACCGGTTCTGTTCTTCTCGCATCCAGCGGATTCCTGCGGCCTTCACAAGGTCATCGGTCCACCTTGTGGGAGGCCACCAACACTACGTCTTCCAGGACGCGGTCGCCACTCCAGAACCTTTTGGCCCCATCGAAATTGAATTTTTAACTAGTATTTATTTGAGCTTGTATTTTTGAATAAGCTTACTTTGAAAAAGTAAAAAGAACCTAAACGCTTAAGCACTGCGACTATTATGGCGGCCACCATTCTTTTAGGATACCATTTTCCTAAAATAATGGTGGCCGCCATAATAGTCGCAGTGCTGGCTGTCATGAAAATGATGGTCTCTCATCGGTCATTATTTGGTTTAATAATTATGTTGAACAAATGCTGAAACTGATTAATTCATCGAACTCTTTGAAATAAATTGAATTGGTTGCCATTAAAATCGTTATAACTCAAGTATTTTGTTAGTAAGTATAATTATAGGCTATAAAACTGACTTATTGAACGGCAGGCAATAAAGTTACAGACTATTCAGTAACTTCTTATACAAATAAGTAATCTCTAAAGATAATTAATAATTATGCTATTTAATTAAGAGCCAAAACTTACCAAATTATTGTTCAAATCTTATCAAAAGGTAATATGGTGAATATTTACAGGGAAAACTCTTCAAGCGAGCAATTTCTAAGAAATCTAAACAACCTGCGACGTTAACGGGCTATTTTTTGCGCCTGCCTTGTAAATTGCTTTTTAAAACCTGAATAACTCGAACGATTTCAACAAATTAGGCTTTGTTCGGTTTTTCATAGTCACGCAAGCTTACAGTGCTTTAAAAACGAACTGCCGGTCGATTCTGTAAAAATATCACCGTGAAACCTAGGTGAAGTGAGTGTGGAGTGAGCTGTCAATAGTGTTAATTCCTAGCATCCTACCAGTCGATTCTGTGACAATGACAGCTCACTTCACGCTCATTTCACGCTCACTTCACGCCCACTTCACGCTCACTTCATCTAAATTTCACGTTGATATTTTCAGTTTTTTTTTTCTTTTACAACTGTATGTAGGTAATAGCTTAGGACACACTTATTGTAGTAATGAAAAGAAGTGGCTACTCAACACGCTCACAAAATGTAAAAAAATGGAGAATTCAAAAGTGCACGACTCATAACGCTCATTTCATCGTATAAAAAAAAACAACTTTGAATAAAAGAGCCATTTGCAATAAGGTTCCTCCAATGCGTGAAACAGATCTATAAAAAAAATGAACTCAATTAATTGAATTTTTCGCAAACTACAATGTTTTCAGGTTTCACACTTGATGGACGAGATTTTTTTTAAGTTCTTGGTTATTTTTATCGTTGCTGCTGTCCAATAAATTTTTGAAAAAAATTGTATCTATACAATGATTTATAAATTAAGTGGATTCTGTGAGCTAGGAGGAGTGTAACAATAAAAACAGTTGCAGAAAGGAGGCAAAACAAATTTTTCGATCGTAAAGCACTCTCTAATACTTCGCATTATGAGTCGTGCAAAAGGTAGTTGCAAGGTGTCTCCTAATTCAGCGTCATTCCAAAGTGGACGGATATTTAGTATTTTATGTAATTGTTTACCTAAAATTGAGTAACTTGATCGAATTAGAAAGAGCAGCATACATTCAAACTGCCAAATTTCTAATATAAGTAGGAGGAAGAATATATTCTCAATTGTTGAAAGTAAAGTATGATATGGAATGAAAATAAATATACCCCCAAGGGAAACACGTGTAAGCCTGACAAGTATCAATGTTGAACTCGTATGTGCAGACAATATCTACTGAGAGGAAGGTGAAATGTATTGTGTTCATGTTTCATGTTATTGTGTCATGCTCACTTAAGTCTCGCTGATGCTGGCGCGTGTGTTGGATTATTCGGCTCCCTACAAAATGGTTGAGCGGGATGGTGCTAATCAACGCGACATGTTCGTGAACAAGCGCCATCGGTTGAGACTGGTCATCTCTTAACTGCCAGGCTTTATTTTATTTCTTACATTTTGAATTGTTTATTTTTTTTACATTGACCTCACATAAAGAAGCTACAAGAATAATGTACCCGGGATTTTGTAATATCTTGATTTAAAAGAATGTGCTTGGAGTTTTTTTGCTCGTTCTTCTCCATAAAGATCTACGATCATATTGGAATGGGCTTTAACTTTCTGACTGACTAACCGACTCATTGACAAATAAAAAAAGTGCCTGTAAATAGTTTAATTGAAATAAATGCGCTTGAATTTGACTTTTTTTTACATTTTTATAGACGCTGTTTACAAGCTCCAAAGTTTTAAAAACGGAACTCTAACAAAACAATTTCTAAGAAAACAACCGGTGTCGCGTCGCGCTAGGCTTTAGTCACATTCAAATTCAATAATTACAAAAAAGGAACAATGACCTCTAAATTAATTATAAAGAAAAATAACTATCCTAGTATATTTCTTTTCGATGTATCATATACAATGCACAACAAGCTTTTGCCCGTGGCTTCACCCGCGTTGATTATATCCCACGGGACGTAGACACTACCGTGATTTTAAAGTATTATGTCCTCCAGGTAAAAGACTATGTCGTGTGCTTAACTAATTTCATCCAAATCCGTTCAGCCGTTTTTGCGTAATTGTATTTAAAAAAATCGAAACACAAACTTCAGAGCTAGAATATTGTCAGCTTTTGCCCGCAGCTTCGCTCGCGTTAATGTAGAAATTTTCAATCAATTATCCCTCGGGAACAGTATCTACTTCTGTTCTGGATGAAAGATAACCTATGTCCTTTTCTGTACCCCTGATAACGTGTATGAAAAACTTAATGATGCTCGGTTGAGTGGTTATGACGTGAAAGCGTAACAAAGAAGCAAACAAATAAATAAACGAACTCACTCTTGCGTTTATAATTTTAGTTTGGTTGAACTACTTTGAATAACAAGTACTAGTGGTGTGAAGTGGGTCCTATCAGAATACCCATGAAAAGCGCTGCGGTTTTTATTTTTTTAAATATCGCCGAATTATGCTGAGATAGGAGCCTTTTTGGCCTCGCACAGGTCGCTATTATTCTGTTAGTTGTTAAATGCTCCTTTTTTGTTTTTTATTTTTATATATTTTTTTAATTATTATTATTTACTGTTTGTGTGTGTTTGTGTTTATATTTCCTGTGCGTGTCCCAAATAAAATATTTTTCTTATCTTTTCTTTTTGCTAGAACGCTTGTAGGCCTGCAGGACTGATTACAGCTTAGTTTTTTTCTAGGAATTTTTACTATAGTCAAAACTTAACTTCTTCATGTTAGTTAAATGTCAAAACATGGATCAATACTTAAATAAATTAAAAACCAGTGAATAATACCTAGAAATATACTCACTATTGAATCTTAATTAATAACTGATAGATTTCTTACTAATTTGAAATTAAACCTTGTTTCAATTACACAGCCCAAGAAAAAAGTAAGACTGATATTGAGTACTTTTGAAAACTAAGTAGGCTTGGCTTTGCTTCACAACTGCAGGTCAACGATTTAGCCTTATGAACAGACAGTATCAGAAGGTTCTGCTGCTTAATGACCATCCTGTAAGACAATCCACCATACAAGGAAGCAAGCAAACATAATCAGCCTATGATGTTCCCACTGCTGGGACACAGGTCTTCTCTCAGTGGGCGGGAGTGAGCCGCAATCCATCACACGAGTCCAGTACGGGTTGGTAGATGACACCATGACTTTTAATTTTTACAGTCCACCATGCTATCTATTTAGTTATAGAAGATAGTGCTGTATTTAGCAGCGTAAAACGAAACATCCTTACTGAAAAGTAGTCACCACTACGCAGGATAGCAAGAAGCCACACAGCAATATTTTCATAACACTGTCAATCCAGCATAAAAAAATGAGACTATCAAATTATTATATAAAATGTATTGAAAGCATGAATTTTCTCACGTTTCTCGATAAAAATCCGATTCTTAGTCACACTCCGGTTTCAATGGATAATACATTGCGGCAGACTTTGATGAATGCTTACGATAAATACGATCCGACGCGATATCTCAAACAGACTACAAAAAAATAATAAAGATGTGATTTATTTTCTACCGTATGCAAGGCTTACCGTATACATACATGGGAACTAGATTCCTAGCATTTAAAATCATCATCATATTTTTTTTTTTGTTTAATATTGATTAAGAAATCAGTTTTCCAAATAGTAATTGTAAGAACTCATGCCACCTGTGATACAGGTTTATCCTAGTAAAGGTAGCATACTTTCTAATACCTATAATTATTTCTAAGATTTATACTGTATTTTACCAATTTTTATTCTTTAATAAATGTTATGTTATTTTTTTTGAAGTCCACCGTTGTACCTTTGATGTGTGTGAAAAGTTTAAATAAATAAATAAACAGGTAAAGACAGGAAAATTGATCGTTTAGCAAGTTACCATAAAAGTTACTTCAACTGAATGAGACGAAATTCAAGTCTTGTACAAAACGCACACTATGCAGGCAGATATATTATAAGTTGGGGGATTACAACACTGATAAAAATGCTTGGCTTAATGCTGGTCCTGCTCCACAACCACATCTAATTGATTAACATTTGAAAATACTGTTGGAGCTGCTGAAGATTTTAAGACCATCTTTGCATTGTATAAAATCAATCTCCTTTGTATTATATATTATAATTGCAGAGCACAGGTACTATGTACTAAAGAGCTACCATTTACCGGGTAATACGTCTTTTATTGACTTGAATGCGGCTGTGAGTATGTCATGCTCACTCAGATGTCTCGCTGATGGTGGCGCGTGTGTTGAACTAAAATTGTCCGTATGTTCAAATCACAATAGACTGTCATTCTGTGACAGTTATTTTTACAGAATGGGCCTGCTCTTGACCCCGATCTCAACTGATGGAAAGCGATGGATTAGGTCAATGATGGAACGAGTGTGCCCAAAAGATGCCTGTTCACTCTTGCTTTGAAAGAAGACGGGTTAAGCTTCGTGCAGATCAGCGCGACGCGACGCCGCGACGCGACTCGAACAATACAATTTCTAAGAAAACTTGACGGTATAACAATAACCCATGTCGCGTCGCGCTGGTCTGCACGAAGCTTTATGTGGAAGGGAACACAGATGCTGGCAGAGAGTTGTATAAAACGGATTTAACTCGCTAAATTGGCGTAGTGTGGCAATCTATTGAACAATTACTTTCCCTGAATAAGTATTAGTGTAGCGATTCATAATTTTTCATTTCAAGAAAATTCGGCTCTAATACAGGGTCAAATGAAATTACCTAGCGAAACCCCGAAGAAAAAATAAAAAAAAGTTGTTCACAAACTAAAACCCAACGACTGAAAAATCAAGCTCTACAAACTATGAAACAAGAAAACATTTCAGACAGAAATCAAGACATAGCTGCATATATACAAAAATGGTCAAGGTAAAGCCGTGGTCACTTACAGAATTATAATGACTGTCTATTTTTTTTTATTTCATGATTTTATTTCCTCTAGAGGGCGCCATTTAATGTGACAGCACATATCTTATAGCAAGCGGATGATCAAGATGCTTCCAACGATACCTCATTTGTTAAATTATGATCAGTCGTTTAGAAGTTATGAGGTAACAGATGAACATACATACATACCGGTCAAAATCATAACCCTACTTTTTGCTTCGCCGTAGTCGAGTAAAAGAAATTCATTTGATGATCACGTCTGCGTAGTTTCACTAGCTAATTTCAGCTGACCCTGTATAAAATTTCAAAAACCTCAATTAAATTAAACCATAATAAATTAAACGGATAGAAACTTATATTAATAATGATACTCGTACTATGTTGTTAGTCGACATGTGAGATATGGACTCAGCGATCATTGTGCCGATAGTCGTATCAGCTAATGGCTTAAATGCCAAGAGGCTCGACCAACACCTAAGGAGGCTCTTGTTGGGCAGCTAAATAAAGGGCCTGATTCAGCAAGCGGTACTCCTGGGTACGGCTCGCAGGGACCGGTGGTAGCTTGCACCCGTTCCCGGTACCGTTGGGCTACTATTTTTTATATTTATCAATATTTTTATTCTAATATTGAAAAATATAATTTATATGTAAATCCTAACTTATATTATAAATGTGAAAGTTTGTATGTTTGGATGTTTGTTACTCAATCACCAAAAAACGGCTAAGCGGATTTGGATGAAATTTGGCACACAGATAGTTTATAATCTGGATTAACATATAGAATACTTTTTATCCCAACAGTAGGTTCCCGTGGGATAATTTCCGACCTCCACGCGAGCGAAGCCGCGAGCGAAAGCCAGTAATGAAATAAACGAAAAGGGAATGTAATACTATTATTATAGCAGTTATTCCAATCTCGGATTATAATCTACAAACCCCTACAATGTAAGATTACAACATCCTACTTCCAAAAGTCCCTACACACATACAGAAATTCTAATAAAAACAAATTGAATAGCCAAATCGTCCGGTCTCTAAGTCTTGGTCATGACACGTTATTTTCTGCGATTCTGTCCTCAAACTTTCAAGGGGCGAATGACAGGATTTGCGGGACCCAAATCTACCCTATATGACTCTCAACAATTTTGTTCCCTTTTCAAATAGAAACAAGGCAAAAATGCGGTTGACGTAGGTATGTAAAGGTTTTTTTGGTGGCCATTTTTTTCTTAAATGTGCTGGTATGAATATGAATTGGGGATGATTTTACGGATTGGAAGTTGCTGAAGACATCATTCCATCAAATTGACCCAGTAACACGATGTTCCTGACTTTTTGTATGTTTTTTAAAAGTCACCGTTTTTTGAAAATAATGTGCTTTTTGTTGCTTATTGTGTGGTCGTTTATATAATATTAACTAGCCTCCGCCAACGGCTTCGCTCGCGTGATATCTTTATAAATCTCAGTGATAATATAGCATTCTACTGGTGAAAGAATTAAAATCCGATCCGAGAAAGATCGGAGGTTCGGAGATTTTTAAATCCGTTCAATAAATAATATAACAATAATAATATAATAATAATAATATGAGTTTATTCATTACAAACAAAAAAAATCTTTTCGCTTTAGAATATTAGTGTAGATTATTTTCGCTTGACTATTTTTGTGACTATCAAAGAAACCACAAGGATAAGCAGCGGTGTAGGCTTACTAAAATACCTACTGAGATCACTGAGTGGTGATAAATTACCTTATCTCAAAAGATTGTTCAGAAGCCGACGAATTTGACGATGGAATGGTGATTATTAATAAAACGTACAACAAACAATAAACCTTCTGCCCTATTTTCAGCACTATTTTACTTGTTCTATATAGCACACGCTCCATATTTAACGTTATTGCCAAAGACTTTTACGATCCCCACAGGTGAATCCACAATCAAACTTTATTGTACTCTGATTAACTTAATTGGTACTTGGTACTAATTACAACTATTAGAAGATAAGGTTTCCTCATTGTTTCCATCGCAAACTCCGTTTAATTCTAGTGTTCAGATTGGTTTTCGTTTTGTAAGTACAAGGCTTCTTTTCGACTTGTTAATTGATTTATTGGTTTCAGACTCTCAATCTTTAAAAGTATTACTCACTTGCTCTGACTGGACAGGTCCACTTAAATCTGTGTGGTTTTTCCTAAAAATAACATTTCAGACACTAATCTATATCCTCACTTGATCTGACCAAGATTATGTTTGGACTTTCAAAGAGACTGTGACCTCTGAGTTTGTTTCGGCCTTTCTTCTCAGAGTAGTCAGATAGGAAATGCCGACCTCACCTAGATTTAAAAAAAATATGATTGACGTGTAAAAGTGTTTGTACAAACCTACTTACAGATATGAAATTATTATTTATCGTTTATAAAGAACAATGCTACTTGAATACATATGAGAGGTTTCTTAATAACTATCAGTAATTCATTCAAATTAAATTCAATGTTTAATATTTGGAATCATTTTGGTCAAATTATTGCTTACATCATTAATAATGGTATTTACTTTTATACGGGATTACTGGAAAAGGAAATTGACTGCAGTGTTACAATTAAAAATTTAATGAGTGTTTCATATTTAAAGTGTGAAATTAATTATAAATTCGGCCTTTAATTATGTTCCTGGACGTTGAAAGCATCTCCTCAAACAAGGAAATAAAGAGCAGTGATGGAAAGTTTACTGTTTTATGGTAATTAGAGCATTAAGTTAGGTTTTTTTTAGAAAGGTTTCATTTTGCAAATTTTCAGTTAAGTTTTGAGCCTACAATCAGCACGCTTAGCATGACCAGAATAGAAACTAATAAATAAAATAATAATACATACTGGAGACAATAAACGTTTATTCCATTCTCTTTTAATATCTAATAATATATTTATATTCATCTTTAAAAAGCTGATTATAAAATTTTCTAAAGAATTGTTTATTTAAAAAACCGGCCAAGTGCGTGTCGGACCACGCACAATGAAGGGTTCCGTAGTTGGGATGAATTTATCCCAAGAACAAACTTAAGATTGTAGTTGAAAAACGTGTTCTCCCATACGGAATGTATGGAAGATCACGTTTTTCAAACTGCAAATTTAAGTTGGTTGACTCGTTAACCAGTACGGTCTACTTAGCTCTGATAGTTTTCCTTTTAATTTCGTTATATATATTACTGCTGTGAATTTTTTCATAAATCCAAGTACAACCATTTAGCTGGCAGGGGGAGGGGGACACTTGACTCTAACAAAAAATTTCAGTTAAAAGCTTAATATTTCGCCAACGGATCCCTGAATCGAAAAATGGTTTTCATAAACTCAAATACAACACTAATATTTTTGAACGACCTTTCTAACAATACCCCACAACATGGGGTAGATGAGAAAAAAAAAAAAACCATTCCCACTTTACGTGTAGGGGACGTACCCTATAAAAAAATATTTTACTTGATTAATATGTATACCCATGCCAAATTACAGTTTTCTAGTACTAACCGCCTCTGAGCTAAGCCGCGGACAGACAGACGGACATGGCGAAACTATAAGGGTTCCTTGTTTACTACGGAACCCTAAAAAGGCATGTATCATTTTACTTCGCTGAAGTTTATAAATTACATTCTATCTTATCCAACCAAAAACTCACGCACGCCTTTAAGCATGATTCATGCGATAAAACCACATTGACCCTTTTAATCCGCTTTATTTCGTTTTCGCAATTAAAAAAGTAAATACCTACCCGACCATTGGGCTTGGACATAATTAGGGCGATCGACCATCGTTAAGTCCGTACAAGTTGGCAGCGGATTATCTTCATTCGGTATAAACATGTCACGTATAGCTTAGAGGTCCAGATGGCGAGAGACACGAGTGCTTACTTGACAAAACACGGCTTTGAATCTCGACTTAGGAATAATTTATCCCATCATAGATTTCGTATATACGTTCACATAGCTACAAGTCAGTATACTTTTGAAACCACCCCTAATCATCATTCGCTTGCCCATATCCCAATTTATTTGGGGTCGAGACAATGTCTTTTTCTTTTGAGACCAACCATACTTAATAATAAAAAAAAACAGGCGAGGTGCGTGTCGCACTACGCACAGTAAAGGGTTCCGTAGTTGGGATGAATTTATCCCAAAAACAAACTTAACATTGTAGTTGAAAAACATATTCTCATAAACATCGATTTATGTCACGGTCAATTCTCCAACTGCAAGTGCAAGTTTGTAATCGTATTTTTGTTGTGTGATATAACTACAAATTAACAATTTTCAGAACATGTACTGTTAGACCTTGCTTCCTGCCAAATTTCATGTTTCTAGGTCAACGGGAGGTACCCTGTAGGTTTTGATTTATTTGCGAGCATCAAACTATGTCGCATTAATGGCCACATTTTTTTATTGCGTTGAAATAGAAGCTTGATTTTTGTAGAGCTCCAAGGGACCATAGACCTACGTATTTGATATTAATTTAAATTTGATGCCTCCACGCGTTCCTGAGAAAAAAGGTCTTAACAGACTGACAGACAGACGGAAAACGAAGTGATCCTATAAAAGTTCCGTTTTTTTTTTCCTTTTGAGGTACGGAACCCTAAAAATACCTTGAGGAGGAAGGTCTAAACTACCGGTGCTCAGGATTCCAGAGTCAGGAATCTCCTATCAATATGAGTCATGTCCAAGAGCATTGCTTTTTGCATGAAGTCCTTGACCCAACTGCTCACCGAAAGCCTTCTGCCAGCTTTCGCCTTTTGCTTGCATACTCAGTAATGTCAACACATTTGGTACTGAAGTTGCTATTCTTATAGAGTATTGAAGATGCGAGACGGCATCTATGTACTTACTCTGCATTAAGTACAATACCTGTTAACTATTTCTATCTTTAAGCTTGCAGGTATAAATCGGTCTATAAAATTTTCAGGTATCGCCAACTGACACAATGCTATTCTGATATTTGCCATTAACATTGTGGTTCACATCTTAATTCCTCGAATGAATTTTCTTTCTTCCAATTCAAGAGCAAACTGTTAGTTCAAAGATTTATATTCCCACTATAAAAAAAATGAATTGTATGCTTTCTCCATCCAATTACTGATGATTGAGTTAAGTCCGTACGAGTTGGCAGCGGATAATCCCCTCTTGATATAAACACGTCACGTCGAGCGGTCTGCTTAACGTGACCGGCCGTCACGGCGATAGTAGACGCGAGTCCCGTAGTCCCGCTTTTAGGCGATATGTCACGGCGACCGCATAAAAATATACGTTCCATGTGGATTGTCCCTTTTTGCCTTTTGAAATGTAGTGAGAATATTTTTTCGCATTTTGGTGGGATAGGTTTGATACAGGTAGAGTTTATTGGTACTAAATCTGTTCCATGAACATTTTCTTTCCGTCAAACATTGCGTGAAAGGTGTAAATGAACTTAAAAAGTCGGGGTAATTAATTGTTTATATCGACTACCAACTTAGATTACCTATCCGTATATTCAATTCACAACAGCCATTCATGAAATGGCTATAATCCGGCAAATCGATGTAGTGTCTCAATTTTATTACCAACGAATTTCCCAGAATTTACGTTTATTAGTGGCAGAATTATGTACAGAGTTGACAGTATCCTCAGGTCAGGCAGAGTGTTATTGGATTTGTCCATTAGGAAATCTCAGTCGCAGGCCGGAGTCTGGATCTGTGTCCAACAAGGGACTTTTAACAAAACTGGCGACAACGCGGCTACACTTTATATTTCTCTTTTGGAAAAGAAAGACGTAATGTGCCGTTCCATTGTGTTGTGAAATATTAGCACAATGCAACAGTATCCGTGGTAGATTGACTGTAGCTACAGTATGCAATGCCCCATTTCCCTTTCATAATAGTCGTACAAGTGTAATTAAACTCATCAATTTGCTATTTCTGCATGTTCATGAGCTGCAGTGTTGCGGTGCTCACTGCGGTTTGTATCGATAGCTTAACTACATTTATTCACACATAGAGAAGGGTTTATGACAGTCATGTTCGTTTTTGTATTCTTTCTTTCTTTTTCGTGTAAGTGACTCACCTTATCTTCTTCTTTTAGAGTCGATGGTAAAACAAGTATTATGTTCAAAGAGTTGGGTGCAGTCGCTGGCCACGGCAATCGCGGCATCAGTGGCGTTTTTTAACCCCTGACGCAAAGCGAGGGGTGTTATAATTACCGCCATGTGTGTCTGTCTGTGAGACCGTAACTCTTAAACGGGTGAACCGATTTGAATGCAGTTTTTTTATTTGTAAGCAAGTTTTCTAGTGAGGGTTTTAGATATGTTTTATCAAGTTCATCAGCTCTTTTTAGGTCCTCAGAAGTGCATATGTGTGGACACTTTGGACACTCCAGCATATGGGCACACGGGACAACCTGATGTCAGAGTTTCTTTGCCGCCCATGTGCCTCTGACTAGGCTTATTCTGCTTCGTTTCTGACTTGGCTTCTTCTTTTTGTGAAATAACTCTACCTCTCTTTCTCTTCACTCATGTCTGAATGAACGAATACCATACGTAGAAATATTAGCAAGTCAGCAAGGTGTTAGCGAAGTTGACTGCCCAAGAGTTCCAGGGCAATTATTCACATTCAAAGGTACATTTAAATATCGCCTAGTATAGGTTATGCGCTATGCGTTTCGCGGGCTTGATCGGTTCAAAGCAATATGGAAGTCACAAGTTTCTTGTAAATGTATAAAATCACTTCGTCTTATACAAATAAAATGAAATAATTTGATTGTCACAGCATTCACATTACTTTTATTTTCTCGTGAGTAAACAGAGTATGTTATAATAACAAATCCTAGATAGGAGAATATTAAAATAAAATACTATATAAGACATTATGAAACAATAAATATTAGTAGAAAGAGTGATTTAATGAATGTATTTAAAAAATGTTTATTGTTAATAAACAGTTTTTTGAGCAAAAATTAAGAAATTTTCTCAAGATATTCTATTTCCTAAACCAGGTCTTGGTCGCGTGAACGATAACAGACAATCAGAGTAACCATTTTTTTACTAATTAACCATTCTTCTTTTCTTTTTCAAGTTTAGTCTATAGCGGGTCCAAGAGTACATGACATATTATTTATAAACCTTGCAGCTATATCTACCTAGTCGGTACCAACGCCGTGACTAGATCTCCGACCACACACGTGCCCGTTGCCTTTACCACAGGTAAACGGGAATTATTCAATAACCTGTCGATATGAATAATTTATCAGCTCAACTTGGATGTTTGTTTGTACTTAAATTTTGGCTATTATTAATCAAGTTAATATTAATAAGTCTGACCGAAATATTTTATTTTTAGGGCACAATATTCATGTTACAAAATGTATGTTTGGGAATAAGTTTATTTAACGGTGCGGTACCTAAAACGTGTCATCGGCACTGATCTATCTAACAATGTTACGGGATTTTTATTGCGTATTTCCGATTCGCACTTGACCAGTTTGTATTTGATTGAAAAATCACGTTTTGTTTGCCGGATTTTAGAAAATTGAGATAGCTGCTATCAATTTAGTTTCGTATCTACCTATGTATTTTTTAAACTATAACTATTTTCGTCAGTGAAAAAAAAAATAACTTTGCAATGTTAATAACAAGAATTCCTGGAAAGTTTTATTTAAAAAAGTGAACCTGAAAAAAATCCCCAGCGTTTTAGTTTATTTTATATTGAAACTTTACGTGTATAATTACGTTGCACGTTGCAAGCTGTTCAAATATGTGTCACGCGTAAACTAAGTAAGAATGCTTTGACGCTCCTGTCAGTATTGGCTAGGTACCTATCTACGTTTTTAATTTAAACAGTGTACATTGCACTGGTGAAAAAAAAACAGTGATACTGCATTTTTAATTCAAATATTTATTTACAGAAAGAAAATAAAAGATTTTTATAGACCGCGTACAAAAAAAAAAAATATATAACAAAGAACAATAAAAGCTAAAGTTTCTAAACTGAAAGTTTTTCAACATGACTAAAACATAAACTTCTCATAATGTATACAATGTGAAATTTGATTCGTTTGCATCCTCTTAAGGGGTCATATTTAAAAATAAAACTTTAATTAAAACGGTTCAAAACCAATTACAATAATAAAAGACACAGTTTTTAAATTAAAACTAAAATAAAACACATAAAAGTTGCTCCCTAAGTTGCTTCAACTTGATCCCCAACCGAAACTCAGTTTATTCAACAACTAATATCGACCTCATCTAGTTTTTTAAATATCATTGACGCGTAAACGTGTTTGTTGAAACCTACTTAAATAAATAAAACATCGTTGACCGACTTCTTAATTTAATATATTATTACCCATTCAGTCATCATTAAGATAGCCAAGGCAGACTGTCCAGGGTCGCTTTTGCCAGCAGCTTCGCCTGCGTGCATTTCGGAAATTATCCCATAGGAACGTACTACCGGGCTAAAAAGTGTCCTTTGTCCTATTCCAGGTCGTGGTCTACCCATGTGCCAAATGTCAGCCAAAGGCGTTCAGCCGTTTTAGCGTGAAAGCGTAACAAACAAACTCATTTTCGCAATTATGTTAATACAAGTTAGGAAGTCTTTTTCATATACCTATCGGCTTGTAAAGAACCACAAGCCAAAGTCAGTAAAAAAAAAATAAAAAATGTAAATTCATTAACCACAGTTTCGTGTAGAAAATTTCAAACACGTTTTTGAAAATTTTCAATCCATTCGACAGCAAGGAAACTTGGTAAGTACCTACCTAAACGAGGCTTTTACCAACGTCATTAATTAAATTGTCGAGTTTGAACGCAGCTCCTTAGTTAAATTACTGGAATCAAATAATGAAGTACAGTAATTTATTGACTTTGGTTGAAATATTTATCGCTTCTAACTAGAATCGCCCTTGGAACAGGTAACTTAAGGTAATAAAATAAAAATCTTCAAATAAAATATTTATAGAAATATTTAAAAAACTACTAATAGTATTTTTTGTAAGTAATTATACATTTTCGTGGATTTATTAAGTTAAGTAAAAGAGTGTTATTTATGCTTTGTTAGTAAACTAGGTAGCGTTTTGCGGTGTTTTTTTAAAAGATTTTTAATAGGTACATATTCTTTATAGCACCTCTTCAGGTCATGACCTATCCGAATATAAAAAAATATTGACCTAGATCTTAGAGGGAGGCATGAAAATTGATTCGCTGTTACAATGTATAATAGATTTATCATCAGTATATAATGTTAAAAGCGATAAAAGAACAACGCCAACGTCTGGTCTCCGGTTAAAATCAACCTGTGTCTGTGCTGAGAGTCATTTTCACGAGCAAAGGCATATCTGCCCTGAGAGTCGTTTTCACGAGCAAAGGCACGGTTTAAAAGGAAAACTGACCTACAAAAGCTGAAATTCAGCTACAGAATGTGTTAAAAGGATTTTGTAAAATAAATGGAAACTCATTTAACACTAGAGTGCATGTAAAATGCCTCGCCGAATGGATAATATATGACTAGCTGTTGCCTGCGACTTCGTCTACGATCCAAGATAAAAAGTAACCTATGTCCATCTCCAGGTTATGGTCTACCCATGTGTAAAATTTTATCGAAATCCATTCAGCCGTTTTAGCGTTAAAGCGTCACTAATAAACAAACTCACTTTCTCATTGAAAATGTGGCGGCCATCTACATCGCCACATGCGAACTACGCATCAAAGACCTGACGTCACACGAAATCCTGATGTCATACAAATCCTGCATCGCGCAATTAGAGTTTACCGTGCGAACGACATGTACATATACAAGACTATCCGATATCTATCGTTGGGTAGTTGCTCGCCAAACACGGCACCCGGCTGGTCAGAGAATCCTCCCTTTTCTATAGAGAATGAGTGAACTTTACACCCTGTTCCTCATACCTCTGAAATAATATTAGTTAGGATGAAGATTTAATTTATGTCAGAAGTAATCTAGGCAGTCAAGACTGCGGCCAAACATGCACACCAGCGGGGGTAATTGCGTTACACATTAACAATTAATAATTGCAATGCCAATGGGACTGACATACGCTATGCGTAAAAGCCCCTTTAAATAAATAAAGAAAAAAAAAAAAAAAATTGCAATGCCTTTCATTTTGACAATTCGCCAAAATTCATTGCGTTATTTACGTTGTCGAGAAGCCGAATTTTTCGAATATATGAATCACCGTATTAGAAATTTTCTTCGAAATCCTACGGATTGTGTTATAAAATGTGTTACACAGAGGGCATAGACAAGTGGCAATCGCTTTCAAAGTGTTTCGTTTTTCTACAACGAAAACTTTCAACAGGATTGACATAAGCTTTTCGGTATCTTATGTCAGTCCCATACATTTTTGAGGTTTCCGTCTTCGTAATCGCTGATAGAATGTTACTTTCTCTAGGCAATCAGCAAGTCCTTTTAATACAATTGGGCCAAAATTAAAAAAAAAAAAAAAAAAAAACAAAAGTCATTTATTCAAACTAGGCTGAGAATCAGCACTTTTCGAACGTCAAAACATAAGACAGTCCCCCAAAACGACCCTTCACCACTTCCTAGTGCTTTATTGAAAGTAGCAGTGAATTTTAATAGTCAACTCAATACCTCTGGTCCACCTCTCAACGCCATGGATAAAAACAAATTAACCTAAAATGAATCAACGAATTTAATACATAATTATTTCTCAATCAACGTCGATAAATCCATAACTCAACACAAGCACATTATTACTTAATTTTGAGGTTTCCCCAAGTTTCAGATTTCATAGTTTTCAATTGGTTTTGATTTCAATAACGTACTTTATCCTTTAAACAAAGATAATACTATCAGATTAAACTTTACTTATAATATTTGGTGTTGTATTCTGTCTGAACACAATATCAAATCCATGGCGTAAAAGTCAGTACAATATTGTTAGTTCACGAAAATAATTTAATATTTTACGAAGGCTATGATGTACATAGGCGCTTAATTGCATATCTTGGTTATACTTTAGTAATTAGACATCTACCTAATTACAATGTCTTGCAGTCTAGTGACATTCATTTATGGATTTTTATGGATAGCCTAGCTGTCCATTTTATTCTGAATCAGAATCAGAATCAGAAATCATTTATTTGCAAAGAATGTAGGTAACAAAACATAGTTTTGATGGTGTAAAAAAAGAAAAACAAAAGATCCAGTACATTCTACCGTATGGCATGCAACATTAAGCACTATCATAAATTATAATTATTGCAAATCTATCGGGTGTAAAAAGACACTTTCCGAAGCCGAAAGCCACATATTCTACCCATTATTTGCATAATTTTTTTCCACTAGACCATACCTGGGAATCCACTGGTTCTGGAGATATTGAAGGTCAAAGTCGCATTTTTTTTTTTTACTTTTTCACGAAAATGAATTCTATGCGATAATACGAAACTTTTTTCCAAACAAACATTACCTGAATTTTAGATTTATCTTAACAGATTACGCATTTGAAGTTACAAAAACGCAATGAACAACAAGTACCTACCTACGTAGCGTAGGGGCGGAGCTTAACTAACACTGAATCCGATCATTCAAGCGTGGGTTCGCGTTACATTGCGCGCAATAAAAACTTGTTTTTTTTTATTAAAAAAAAAAAAATTACGGTTCCCAGCAATAATTTTTGCGCAAAGCTACTTAGCTATACGTACAGTATGCGTAGTTTACGGCTTTGTGATGTGTCTTTTTACACCCTGTATATTGATCAATAAGTGTCAGGTAATCAGTTTTTAATGTCATCATCTTGAAAGTTAAATTCACCGGCAAAATAATAGTCATAGTATATAAAATTAAAATCAAACTTAACAAATTGAAATATTATAGAGAAATGTCATAGGGTGTTGTCATTTAAAAACTCACTGACAGCGTAATAGCATTTTTCAACTAGTAGTTTCGTTAATTTCTTTTTGAAAGAATATTGATTCCTTTAAGCCAAAATTTTCTTCCGAAACAATATTATCAAATTCTCAGCCTCCGAATTTCAGCATTATGAATAGAAAGTTAAAGGGTTATCCCTTTAACTTTCTATTCATAATGCTGAAATTCTAACACTCAAAATAAACCAGTCGTTACAAATTGTTTTCCCAAGGGTACGAACCCGCGACCTTGTTCAGAAAGCGGTCACTACCGCCCATCATTTGTCAAATATTTTGATAAGAATGTCAGTCGGAATTTGCTGAAACAATTCTGTGACACTCGACAGAAGTACCTTCGGAAATTTTATGAAAATTATATTTATTCAACTCAATTAATAGCTGAAATGTTTATGAAATGGTAAGATAATTTCAACAAAGTCCGAAGTCAACAAGGAGTTGATTAAGATTAACGGATTAAGGCTCGAAGTCTTCTTAAGACCTGGGGCTGACACTGTTAGGGATTATTATTAATGGACGAACTAAACGGCTATCTGACAGGCCTAGTGTACCCGACACTTCATGTAACTCGTTTGGAACGGGTTAAAACGGGGCTAAATCTGAATACTTTTTGCAATTTTATCGTAGGATTTCCAGGTTAGAATTTAATACACAAAAGTTTTAAAAGGGCATTCAATTATAAGATATGATCAGATACCCAACTTACCTTAATTGTTGACTTACCTACTACATCGAAAATTTCATCTTTGATTAGTATCAAAAGAAGTTTTATTACTTTTTGCCATGAAACCTCTTTATCATAAAAATGTTTTCTTAATGTTATTATTATATACTTGGAAGTAAATTTACCATCAAGAGCGAAAAGAAACGTTCAAACATTAATTTTCCTTTTTCGTCGAAATAAACGAATTCCAAAAAAAAAAAAACCTTTTTCTGAACGGAATTCCGCAACAATAATTCCGTCTCTATTTGCTATAAACCAACAATTACATTCCGATCTAAGAGGAACGCTCAATGAAATATGATTAGAAGATAATGAAGGCAAACAGACCGACCCATTATATTATCTATGGAGGGGTAACGTACTCAAACCTGAATCTTTGATAATGGCGAGATGAGATCCCGATAAATCTTACTTCATACGTCAGGGTCCGTGTGACCAGAATAGAAAATACTGTATCAGGGTTTTTGATCTTGGATGAAATATTAGATTTACATACTTAGGGATTTTTCATGCAGGTAGGTACGATTTTAAAGATTGATTTCTGTGAATCAAGGTCGACCTTGAAGAGTGTTAGGAACATAATTTAAGCAGGATTTAAAATAAGTATGTTCGGCAAACTGTCTAATTCCGCTTTCTCGTGTGTTTCACGTTTCAGATAGACAAAATGTTAATTTTTGGGAATACAACTGAATGCTGATAAAATGTGAATGCTGAAATTGTGTTATTAATTTTTATTTTCTTCTCAGCAACCGAATCAATGCAATTTAGGTACCTTGCTGATTTTCCAGAATGGAAGCAATTGTGTTTAGGAGTCCGTTACTCAATCGTAAGTGAGGTTATCTTCCTATATTTATTGAAAAATCATTTACTCCTATCTTATTTTGCATTGCAAAAATAGCTTGTTTTATATTAAGAGTAGGTAGGAATCGTTGAACAAAGGGTAATTAAAAAAAAAATATATATATAATCCTAGTTTTCATGATTTTATATTACCATGTGAATTGTAGCTACCTAGTAAGTATTTTTATGAAAAAATTGTGTAAAAACATTAACAGATCTCATTGTCGTATTGACCTTCCGGCGCTTTCAAAATGACTTCATTTCATTAAGGCACTTAAGGCGAATTTCACCAATGAAACTGAACACGTTCAGCACATCTAAACCGCGATCAAGAGCTGTCAGTGTCAAAATTGCTTTGTAATTATTACTGACACCTTTTAAACGCAGTTCAGATTGTGCTGATCGCGTTCAGTTTCGTTGGTGATGAAATCGGTACCTAAAAATCAGAGGAGCGGCACCAACTGATCGACTCCGTAATGTGAGCGCAAACCTGAACTATCATCTGTGTTATCGGTCACCCGCCTATTTCCTACAACTACGACATGCTTTACTTTATAACAAAATTATTTATTTATTTTATTGACATTTGTCAACATAAATATGACAACTAGCCACATTCTGAACGAAATATGTGAAATCACCAAAAAGGTGTTTCCGAAAGGGGTAAACATCTACCCTTAATTATAATTCTATCGAAACCAGAAAGATATCATTGTATAGCCCTTTAAATTCTCCAGGATATTTTTTTCTTTTTCGATATCTCTTTTCGTTTTTAAGAAGTTTAAGATAATTAGAAAAAAAGCCCCAATAGAAAAGTCAAAAATTGGGTTGTGGCTCTTTCAGTAATGCATCTTTTGATATTATTTTACTTTCTCTATCTTAATAATTAAGGACGATAGGCTCCGGTCGCATTTTTCTTGAAAACGGATGAAGAACCTTACTGAAGCGATCGAAAAACCATTTACAATGCTAAAAACTGTCTTAAGAAAAACTGTACCTACGTCCAATGTATGAAGTCGTAAGTACTAATATAACATAACACCAACATTGTTCGCAAAAGACGTTTTTGACTTTGACTTTGAAAGTCCCACAGCCCCATTGTACCTAAGCTTAAATTAAGAACCTACCCAGACACAAAAACAATTGCTAGTTCACTCCCTTATAATAACTGCAATCATAGAACTTCCAATTAACACAAAGCTCGAGGACAGGCTGATTCATTAAAGAAATCGTTTATAAAAATACCTAATTTATTGTTTAATGATTTTTTATTCAAAAAGCAATTAAGGACGGGCTCATCATCCCCATAAAACGTTTTACACCTTTTTTTTTTAGGCGCTGTAAACTTTTCAAACATAGATAATTCCTGGCCAAGTAGCTCCTCAGTGTATCTAAAATGTTTAAAATACGAACAAAAAATAATAATTTTGTAAAAGCCAAAGATGTTGAAAAAGCGCGGACATTGTACCCGTTAGCGGCTCTTTTCCCCTGTTTTTACCGCAGGGGATTCAGCGTAGTAAATAAGGAAAAAAAGTTTGCAAGCTACATTAGCAGTTATTGAGTTGTTACAATTGTTACAATTCGCGAAAAGTCTGCATTGAAAATTATAAAAGAAAATATTCTTGTAAAAAAGATGGAAGCCATCTTGAAAATAGGTACGGACTTCAAAGGTGCATGCCTAAATCACATATTTATGTCAACGTGTCTAACCGTTTCCCAACTATGTTAGGATCGGCTTCCAGTCTAACCGATGCAGCTGAATACCAGTATTTTACATGGAGCGAATGTCTATCTGAACTCCACAACCCAGTAACTAGGTAACACGAAACTCCTTCGTAAGACTGGTTGTCGGACCTAATAATCATAATAAACTGTGATTGAATAAACAAGTCACGTTAATTAGGTAGGGTATTTAATTTATCAATGTCTATCAATCAGGTTAAGCTACGCTTGCCGGGGTTGATCAGTGGATGGGTGACCATCTTTACATAGTTACCAAAACCCCTCCGTGCCTCGGAAAGCACGTTAAGCCGTTGGTCCCGGCTGTCATTCTTAGATCTTTGACAGTCGGTACGGGTAGTCAGAAGCCTGAAAGTCTGACAACCAGTCTTACCAAGGGGTATCGTATTACCCAGTTACTGGGTTGAGAAGGTCCGGTTAGACTGAAAGCCGGCGCCCGGATAGTTGGGAAAAGGCTAGGCAGATTGATTTAATTTATAAATGTTGTACCTGCATAAGTTAGTGCCACTACTTCCACTACATACAAGTCAAAAACAATACAATACAATGTTTATCAATAAAACAGCAAGGTATAATAATAAAAAACAATAAACATGACTGAACAAACATTTAAGACAAACTTCGTCATTTTATTTCTCTCCGTTGTTTATTTATCGAAAACAATGTTTATCTTTCGAATTTCGAACGACGCAGGAATTAATTATAAGGTATCAAATCTCACACTAAAAATCTTTGCCGGAATTCTTTGATTAAATCTGCCTCTTTTGTCCTAAATTTAATCAGGAAATTGGAAAAATTGTTACGCGTAAATGATAAAGAATTATGGTTTCAGTCCATCCTGGTATAAATTCCTGTCTTTATTAATAAAACACAGAATGATTTATTCCGAAAATGTTAACATTGTTGGCTCAATTTCAAGTAAAATGTAGCATGAACTAATAAATTAAGAATTTATTGCTAAATTTATATTTTAAATTAAGTTTTTCTCTTTTATGGAAGTTCTGTATTTTACATAATTATTAGATATCTAAATTAGGATACACATTTGAACCTTACTCAAGGTCGAAGATATCAGTAATGGCATTTATTGAAATTGAATATCTATGTAAAGTCACAGTTTCTAGATAAGCCCTACCTGATATGTCCAATTATTATGAAATGAAATTCGTGTGAGACTACCTAAAATTATTCACCAGACATCTGTCTGGTGAATACGCGATAATAATTTTAAACATTGAGTCATGCATAATTTATAACAGTTAATTGAATTCATGGTGTAATAGGGAACATAACTTAAATAAGGTAGGCACTTTTAAAATATTTCTGCGAACAATATTTAAATGAAGTAGGTATTCATCCTAACACCCGACGATATATTTAAATTATTATATTTTTCGGTACCACAATCCGATCCAACGTAACACAAAACTGGAAATAAAAAACTACAACATTTTTATGAAATCACAAAATATAAAACTATTTTCCTAAATAAAATCATCACGTGTCGCTTATGCTAAAGTTAGTTTCTACTACTCACCGTAATGCGGAAGAAATATCCCACTTTTACAATCGAACACATTGCTCACAAGCACAACTATAAACACAACCGTGAAAAGAATAAACTCTTCAAATTTCCTAATAGTTTGCGGTACACTCACAAAGTTTCTACCGACTCGGAAACCCTCGCTCATCATTAATCCAAGTTCACAAAAACTTTTTTACTCATCAACATTTACGTCATTGGCTACATTTTATTTCGTTTCTAGGTTAATGAAACATCGTCTGTTCGGGGCGGCTTAGATGATATTCGTGTGCACTCTCCGAATGCCGCGTTCGCACTACGTAAGGGCGTAACTTGACGGATCCTCACTGCGCTTGCGTGAAACAGAGTGACTCTTCTCCCTGACGGACTTATTCACGAGTTAATTAATATATCAACTTTTCTCCGTCCCCCTATATTAACTGTCACCTTTAATAAAATATTTTGGCTTAGTGTCTTCTCCCTCTGCTGGGAGGAACTTAGACCGTTGAAATTTTGAAATAAAATTTGCACTGGCACTACAGAGTAACCAATTAAAGGGCTAATAAATTAATCCACAGTGTCCGCTGTCTTGACAGGACACTTCAGACTTCCGCGCTAATTACAGTTCGTAGGTATTTTGTTAATCTGTTCGTTTATTTAAATAAAGTTTTCGTGAAAGAGGATCCATTACAGAGAAGCATGATCGATTACATTAATGAATATAAACAAATTAGAGTCTCGAAGCTGTTCTCTATGCCTATCCGGTGGCGGACGTGACTCGAAATGGTAATAACACTCAGTCTTGGGTAAGGCACTATTCAGTAGAATTCGTTTAGCAACTGGATTTTTTCTGCCCGCCACACGTTTTTCTAGCTCAAACTTTGGGGTAATATTTAGTTTATGGAACTTATTTACCCAAAAACAAATGCTAAAATAAATAGGTACTAGTGTTATGACATACAGCGCTAGTAACTATCAATCTGTCGATAAATCAATCTATCTACGAACACTGTAATTATACCACTAATAGCATTGATTGTTCGAAAGGCTTACAACAGGTCAACAACAGACATTAAGTGCTGTTAGGAAGTTTTTACAGAACTGTGAATGAAAATTGTATACAACATTGCAACTGTCGTAAAAGTCAATTGACCGGCTATTTTTATAGATGGTAGTCGCCATTCTCTGCCCCGCTGCAACCGTTAAAGGCGTATGTCGATACTTTTGTTTCTTCGACACAATATAGGTACGACCTCTTACCTCAAAAGGATTAAAGTCGAACAGTTTACGAAGTAATTTGCAGAATCGATAAAAACGTTTGTGTTTTCATGGAAAACTTCTAATGACCTCATGTGATGGGATTCATGAAGGCTGTTCAGAATAAGGAACGTTCAATTCAAGAATATTGTACAGTATTTTGTGTCGTTGAATTTATCTAAATGTTTCAGTGGATTCTCGCAAATAGAGAATTTAAAAAAATTTGTGTGTTCACCAAAAACAACGGCAATAGGTATAGTACTGAAAATACTAGTCCGAGAATAATTATTATATTTCAATAAAAAATATTATAAGGAAACATCATAAATAAATTCCAAAAAAAAAACATAAATTAATTCAAATGAAGAACATCAAAAACTATTAGTTGAGTTAGTTTCTTTTACACCGCTGATTTTAACCGCATACACTGTCGTCAACATAGACATTATGACCTATCTTTTTTCTTTTTTTCGTTGGTTGACAGACATTTGTTTCTTTTCTCATGCCTTTCTTCCTTTTCGCCGTCATTCGTGCTCTTTGATGCATCAAAATGTAACGCCTTATATTTTCCATTTTCTGCACTTGGCAATAAAAGACTCTTTTTGTAAAAAAAAACGGAGTATGCTTTGATCGCTGACTCACGGAATTTTAACAATTTTTTGTGAGTGATGTGACTTTATTACATTATTTTTGTTTGATAGTAATTACTTAGAAAAAAATATATTTGGTAAGTGAGACATTATTTGTATGCTATGGACATGAACTACGTACCTCTGCCGAACCCATGGGGTACAGGCATGGTGTTGTGTGTTGAGATTTTTAACCTATGATAATTCGTTTAAATTACTTCAGCTTCATTTTCTGTGATTTTCATGCCGTATAGTTAAATATGGTGATACCAAATTACAAAATGTACCGTTGTATTATATTATTTTTTCTACACATATTCAATCAATCAAATGAAAAATATTTATTTGCTAGAAAATGTTACAATAGATATTACACTCATTTTAGTTTCAGCATATCATGCCATTATATGGCGTGCAAATACATTTTTATTAAAATTATAATTATTACAATTACAGTCATTATGATTATTATTAATTATTACAAATTTACATCAGGTATAGGTTCCATCGACCTATCCTCCAATTATTCCTTAATGGTATAATATTTTGTATATACTCAAATTTTATGGAAACTTCTTTTGAACAATGTCAATGGCAAATCCTGAGGGAAAATATTGGAAAATAAATGATTATAATTAAAATTTCGTTACCATAAAGTAACGAAATTTTAGCAAAATTATTACCGATCAACCCAAACCCAACTTACTCGTATCATTGAAATAAAAAATGCCAATAAAAGGTTACGAAAAATGTTTTTATGTCATACCACTTTGTAACGAATCCATTCAGCATTTTGCTTACATACATTTTTGTTCTAAATGATGAGCAACAGATACGTTCTTTATATTACTTTCCGCCTAGATAAGCGTCCATCATGTTTCAGACAATACAAACGAGTGCTTTATTGTTTTGCCTAGTCCGCATATATTTGCATGTCAATTGCAAACGTGACAGCACTATATTTTTAAACGTTGCCACTACATGCGGAATTATTCCTGTATCGTAGATATGCAGACAGACACGAACAGACTCCGAAAAATTATCCGTAGGCTATACAACTTTTTTTTTATCCATGCATAACACCCAAGAACTGAAAGGCACTTTTACTTTGGTTTTCGGCTGTCGCTGAAAACCAGCGCTGGGGCTCTGTCTCGCATAGGGTCGCAGCATTATGCTGAGCGAATGCCGTTTTGCGTGGATGTGACGCATATTTTCCCCAAATTGTTTATTTTCGTGTTTTGTTCTTTCTTTGCGTCATGTGTACCGCAAATAAACGTATTTTCTTTCTTTCTTTCATTCTTTCTTTTACTAGTTAAACATTTACTACTATTCAAACAAGTTTATTGCATCCGCTGTAAAGGGCCTAGTCCACGATACAGCAAATAGATATAAGAGATTAAAATTTAGTCTGCTATGTAGTATCAAAATCCTATGAGCTGTGCCTAAAATGAGGTAGACTACTGTTAGAGAGCCTTAGTCTATTGTGACTGACGACCTTAATAATATCAATTAAATAAGTAACCTAAAATCTTAAAAGAAAATCTTCTAATCTTTATATTTTTCGAAAAAAACCTAGATATACATCATCATTCTCCAGCATTAATGCCAATTTATTTAAAAAACCTCGATACTACAAAGCTTAGAAAAACTTAAAGACTGAAGATAAGAAACATTATAACACTGAATTATACTTCCAAGATTTAGTAACGGTGAAACTAAATTAAGAATGTAAAAACATTATGGAAGTAAATCTTGTAATAATTAATGAAAATAATCTCGAAGGCTTAGCTACACAGAGTAATTCGTTCATAACTAACGATCCGTTCCTGCGTCGTACAGTTTTTATGATTTTACAAAATATCGAGGTGGCTTTAATTATGTAAGTTTTATATTAATTTATTAAGTACGTATATACACCTTCCGGAATAAATTCTCTCAACTATGGTGAAACCGCATCAAAATCCGTTGCGTAGTTTAGAAGAATAATGCGGTCAGATACGAAAACCGATTTTAATTTATAATATGTATAGATAACCAACTACTTTCTTTAGAAGCTTTAATGCCTAATTATTATAAAGATACCTATTATTTTTAAGGGAATTTCCAAAGACGTTATTTTTAAATTAAGTGCCTATTTTCTTTATGTAAGAATCTTATAATATATAATATTTATTTTTTTATTTTGACGGTAAATTATAATAATTATGGAATACGCTACAACATTAAAGCCAGGCTTACCATAGTTGAAATAACAGTAAAAATTTCACTGCCTAAAAAGTGTCTAAGAGATGCAAGTCATTATAGTTTCAATTTTATTGTGTGCCACATGCAAGAAACTTACACAGTGTGAATAGGCTTAAATTAATCTTAATGATTTAAAATATACCCGCATCGTTTTAGCGTGGCAATAGCGGTCATTGATCCCCTTACATTATCTAGCATTATTTATTTCAAAAACCGAAATTAAGTACGTTAAAATCCTGAATTAATATCTATCGTAATCTTCAACATGTTCCTATAACGAAAAATTATACACAGTTTATTGTTTGGGTTACTACGGAGATATATCGAGGAAAAGGCAATGACCGGTTTTGTCACGCTAAAGCGATTTGGGTATACCTAATCGCAACGTATTATTTTCTTAGAACTAAAACTCTTGTAATAGTATCTAATACAGCAAAGACACATAAAGCTAATCATTTTAGAGATCAAGACAGCTTAGTATTCTTAGTCAACACTAACTGCGATAAAGTCGTGTAAGAGGGTCATTATCACTTAGTCTGGAAGCTAAGTAGATTAAATAATGAACACTTACCTACAGGCCATGCGGGATTAGTGTTTCTTTACTAACGTGCTTGTAATAATTAAGTAGCTAAAATAACTACAATACTATGAAATAAAACTTAGTTTATGGTTTATAAAAGCTCTCAAAACTGTGAAGGAAAACATTGTGAAGAAACCGGAATGTCCTAGAACCAAAAAGACGAAGATATGACGTGACATCCACCAATCCACACCAGGCTCGCGTGGTGGATTCCGGCCCGCTCGGGATCTCACAGAGATAAGGCCTGTTTCCTAGTAGTGGGAATGTTATGTGCTGATTACGCTAAACCATAATAGTAGTTTATGAAACTATTGCATAATGAGGGGTATTAAAATACGAGTGTGTGTTTAAAAACCGAGTCGTAGGCGAGGTTTTTAACAGTATTACACGACTGTCTAATACTTAGTTATGTGCAGTTTCATACACTACTTTATCTACTCTCATACATTGAGATTGAACCTACTAAATAAAAGCTCACAGTTAAAGATCAAGAATAAAAAAATCTCACGAAATTCAGTACAACAAAACGTATGAATGGCGCCTGTACCCACCGCGTTCCGTAGTAACGTAGAACCCTTATAGTTTCGCCATGTCCGTCTATCTTTTTGAATTGTCAAGGAATCGGTCAGTCAAAAATATGAAGCTAATTGCCCATTCCAAAGCGTAGTAGGTACCTATGGAGAAGAACGGGGAAGGAACTCCACAGACACTCTTTTAAACAAAAAAAATGTTCAATGTATTGGTTACATCATTCATGTTGAAATTAAACATGTGAGAACAATGTAGAAAGACGTGCACGTTAGAAGCGTCCGTAATAAAAATATAAAATAAAGAACAATTCAAAAATCGCGCACAAAGAAGTCGGTTACAAACAAACATACAAACAAACATACAGGTGAAGCTAATATAAAGCGTGTAAAAATTAAAATCAGCCATGGCCGCTAAGAGTTAACCAGTCCTGACTGACGGCGCCCGTTCACGAACATGACGCATGGATCAGCACCACTCAGCTCAACCATTTTGAAGGGAGCTAAATGATTCAACACACGCGCCACCATCAGCGAGACATCTGTGTGAGCATGACATACTCACAGCCGCCAAGGTGGGTACATTCAAGTCAATAAAACACGTATTACCCGGTAAATGGTAAGTCTTTAGTACATAGTACTCACACCTGAGCTCTGCAATTATATAATAAAAAGGAGATTGGTTTTATACAATGCAAAGATGGTCCTAAAATCAACCCAACCCCCAACTACGGAACCCTTCATTGTGCGTGGTCCGACACGCACTTGGCCAGTTTTTTTTAAACATATTGTATACAAAAACAAACTGGTTCTAAACACTACAATAGACACTAACAAAACATTACTAAAATTAAATGGCTAACATCGAAAACCGAAACAAATTACAATTAAGTCTGTACACAATACTGGACACGTTGATAATAATTAACTAGCTCAACAAAATTATATTATTAACAAATATTTGATTCGTCTACCTACCGTTATGCCTTTGTCGAATGAATATTAAATGCTAATTTCATTACGTGCTGAAACCGGCATAGAGTCAGGGTTTAATTCAATTAATAATGTTTCCTTTAGAATAGATAATAGGTATGGATTATCACAGCTTGGACACGTCAGTCCACGGCCAATACCCTACGTTATGTGACGGGTTATTGGTGTTGCCAGCGTAAATGTTTTCCAAATAGTAATATCGACATTAAATATTATGTTAGTGCGATTTTATATTTAGTTCGGTAATATACGCTAAAACAATTCTGTTTGTATGCTACTATTGATGTTTAGGTAAATAGCGTATTTGATGATATGAAAATTTTAATAATTTGCGTAGGTAGAACTTAAAAAATTTAAATATTACAAAAAAAATGAATTACAGTCACACACCACTCATAAAATCTAATAAAGAAAAGAAAATAAATGTTTTTTTCTTTATAAAAACAGTAATATTCTTGTAATATGCTCACATCTATAAAATTCACAGAATGACTCTCAAGAGTTAAATAAAATTGTATTTATGGTGTTATCGAGACAAAAAATGCAAGCAGACTTGCGTTATACAGTACGTATAAATAATTACGAAGGAGTCACAAGTCCCGAGGGAGTTAGACGCTTTTGACGGAACACGCCCGCATGAGTAATAAATTATTAGTAGGTACATTAATTTGACTCATATTACTTTGGTTATAAATGGCGTTGGTCAGCCCTATGTGTTCTTTTTAATATTCGAAATTGTTAATATCCTGTTTAGGGAAACACGCTGTATTTATTAGCTCACTAATAAGAACAGCGTGTGTCTATTGTTGCACGATATTTTGACAGGTGCCACACTTGTTCTTTTTTTTAATACCTACGGCGACAGTTTAAAAGTCAACGTTATTTTTTTTAATAACTTCATAATATCACGCCTGTAATCCCCTAAGGGATAGGCTAGGCAGAGGTGTACCTATATACACCAAATTTTCGCTAATTATGTTTAAATCGCATGTAATAGAGAGCCTAGAGCCATCAACACCGGTCAAAAATGCAGACACCAGGCTGGTACTGAGAAATTCTTGATGGACAACCCAATGTCACTTTGTCCAACCTGGGAATCGAATTTAAGACCTGATGGTTAGCAATAGCGACCACTAGACCAACGAGACAGTTCTTAGAAATATTTTGTCAATTGTATTGTTAGCTTGTAAGTGCAATAATACTTTACAATGCCCTGTAACCACCTTCTCCCGCGCACCTCTCACTTTTCGGATTCATATGCGTATTGCATAATTATCCTTTGCTTCAAAAACGATGAAGGAAAACATCGCGAGGAAACCGGCATGCCTGAGAGATATTTCTCGACGGCATGTGAAATCTAGACGCCCATGGGCGGCTTTAAAACTCTGACACCAGATTAGTCACAAACCACACGAAAAGAAGAATGCCCTGTAATTTAAACACAGCTCTGGATTATCTTTGTTTGCACTGCTCATGTTTAAATACTGGAACCGAAAAAGAATACTTAAAGATTGTAATCTCAAAGATCATCAAACTGTTTGCAAAGTGCAACAAGGTGTAAAGAAACTGGTAAAATATGTAAATTGATTCTTTCAAACAAACATTAGTCGTAATAAGGGTACGTACCTACTATATATAAATATATACAGGGTGGCAGGGTCCACCAAAGCTGTGCGGAGATGCGTACTGGCTAGACTGGAGCGGAGATGTGTGCTAGCTTCGGGTCGACGGCGCGTTGTGTTCCACGCGCGCCTCAAAGAGATGTCAGCACCAACTGACGGGGTCCGGAAGGGCCAATGCCTGCCGGGGTTGCGGGTTTGTCTGAAAGGGATATCGCGACCTCGGCACACAGGCAACGGAAGGAACACGGGTGGGTTTTAGTCAGTAAAAGTCTGACACGCCCTCCCGCTCCACCCAGAGCGGGAGAAGTTATTTGATAATTTCCCACACTCAAAAAAAAAAAAAAAAGGGTGGCAGGGACATCGACGCGAAGCCGGTTACCATGAATTCAGTACATGATTCTGAGCCCCCCTGCGTTGAAATTTTTCGTTTTCGTTTAACCGGCTTCACGTCGATGTCCCTGACACCCTGTATATAGTCCTCCAGACCGTATTTCGGCCACGGCGGCCAATCTCAACGGAGACTAGCCTTCGGCGCGGGAGATATTATATTGCACTATTATGTGCGCAGACACAGGTGCACTCTCTCTTCCCTCACTCTCATAGTCCAATGAGACGGTAATCCGACACGACCGATGAGAGATCAGGCGCAGGACCAACGGCTTAACGTGCTTCCCGAGACACGACGGGGGTATCACACAGCCAACTTCCAAACTCCAGGCTGTTACTAAGAAATTCCTAATGGAAAAAAACACAATAGCACTTTGCTCAACCCGGAAATCGAACCCAGGAACCCACGCTCAGCAATCGCGCCTACGTACCTACTATACAATCTACCTAGCCGACATGTCTGCCAACGCCTTCGCATCACTTACGATCCAATAATATTCATTGCTTTATTTACGAGACTGCACGTGCGACCTCTAAGTGCTACTGCTGAGCATGAGGACCCGTGTTTGATTACCAGGTCTGGCAAAGTATTATTGGGTTTTCCATCTGGAATTTCTCAGTAGCAGCCCGGAGTCTGGAATTGCGCCACTTAAACAAGGGACTTAAACATAACTGGCGAAATATGGGTGCACAGGTACACCTCTACCTAGCCCTTCGAGGAAATACAAGCGTGATGTGATATTATGATATTTAAAATATCGAGCAGACGAATTTTTCAAATATATGGAACAATGGATGACGAATTCCCTTTAAAATTCTTCGGACTGTGATAAAAAGAGTGTTTCGCATTTGGGGGCAGGTCCAAAGATTGATGATAATATTATTGTCATATTCGTCATCAAGGTGGACCGATGATCTTTTGAAGGCCGCAGGAATCCGCTGGATGCGGGAAGCAAAGAACCAATAGAAGTGGCGGTGCTTGGGGAGGTCTATGTCCAATGGATATCCAGTGGACACGTCTTTCGGTTGAAAATGATGATGAATTCGTTATCAGTACGTTGTTCTGGGTTCAATAAACGCTGTCAATCTTGATTCGTCATGTGTTTCTTGACCACTCCCACTAAAGAAATTAGATCGTTCAATAATCATTATTTTAGTTGTTACGTTTGTTTTCGACGACTTGAATAAATTATTACATTTAATGACTTTAACATCAATTTCGATAAATGGTACTTGTATAAATTCAACGTCAGTAATTAAAATCCATTTAGTGTAACATTTCGTTTTTATTCTACTCGCTGAACTATTGTGAATTCATTGGAAAAGGCTTTCAGAGTAATAACTCATTCCACTCGATGTTTTTAATGGGCGATTTTATTAATAGACAACAGTCTATTAAAATGTTTATTTATGAACATACTAAAACAACAGTTTTAATAATGCTCATAAATAAACATTTTTTCTAACATTATTGTGCCTAGAAAAAATATTTTAGGTATTTTTTACAGAGGATTATTTATAAAATGTATGTTCGCCTTAATACCTAGTAAATTGAATAAACCTGGAACAATGTGTGCTCATTAAGATTTAAAATATGAAAAGGCTTGTGCTCGCTCGCTAGCAAAACCGTGCACGATAAAGCGGCTGCTACACGGTCGCCAACCGCGTTCCGATAGAGGTGACCTTGGTCGTATACAACCGTGTAGATGATGGTTTACGAACAAATTTCGTCTGACCCTCCAACGACCTCGGTTTAAAGAGCTGCGCTAGCAATCAAGGACGAATAGAGGAGATTGAGTCGGCGGCCCACCATGTTGTCGGCGGTTGCAAACCGCGAGTACGTCAGTCGCTCGTTATCAATCATCGCGCGAGGCACACGTGTTATGAGCGCGAAGTAAGAGTGAAGTTTTACAAGTTTACCTATGTGCAAAAAGGCGGAAGAAAAATAAATTGTTACCGAGTTGATCGAGCTGTACAGACTTACCCTGTCTGTGGGATCTCAGCTGCGAACAGTACAAAGACAAAAATCAAAAGTGCCTAGCTTGGGAGATTTTGGTTTCTAAATGGAAAACAATTGATCCAAACGCCAATGAGGCATCGGTCAAAAAAAATCGCTAGTGGGGGGGAGCGGGGTTCACGTGTTAACTCCTCGAATATCACGACAGAATGGCATGTTTGCGACCATGTAGTTGAAACAGCTCTGCCGGTCGCCAACCAAGGTCACCTCTGTTGGGAACGCGGTTGGCAACCGTGTAGCAGGCACATAAGTAAATGCCTCTTTTCTTTTTTTGTACCGTATTATAAGGGACCACTGTTAAAATAATTATGTTAAATATTCTAGTTACTGTAAGCATACAATATATTTAGTAACAATGGACCAAAAAAAATTTCTTCTTCTTAAGATAATTTCAAAGCCACGTACCTACCACGTTAAAGGCTGAGCGCATTGAGTGCAAAATATTCATTCCTCACCACAAAGACTGAACTCAATTACAAAACTGTATCCGTCCTTTATCGAGAACTTTGTGCGAAGTTCCTTTGTAAAGGCGAAATTTTAAAACGTAAACCTAATCATATTACAGGCATCTGCATATTCTTTGAAGACCTAACCCAATGAAAAGTTTTGCTCACTCCCCACTTATCAAACGGTCAAAGTCGCCCTAATAGCTCTAAGGGAATAAAGTTACACTCATTTACATACATTACCTTCTATCCCTAAGAAAGTTAGCGAGAGATGTATTCCGCTTGCCGCCGACTTGAATCGCTACTGAAATTTTAATAATACGAATTGTCTAATTGCTGAGCTGAAGAAACTTCCAAAGAAAATTAAAATGTTAGTGCCTCGCAATGAAGTTCTACGAGCTTTGCGTTTTGAATAGTTGAATTTTTGTTTCTATTCTAACAGAGATTTTTCGTTAGAATACCTCGTAGGTATAGTGGTCGCAAGTGCTACTGCTGAGCATGAGGTCCTGGGTTAGATTCCCAGGTCAGGCAAAGTGCTATTGCGTTTTTCTATCTGGAATTTCTCAGTAGCAACCCGGTGTCTGGATGCCCGGTTGATGGCAAGAGGGTCGCCGCCTGTTACATGGGACTTAAACATGGGTGAAAAGTGGATGTGGGTACACCTCTGCCTAGCCTTCCGGGAACAAGGCGTGATGTTATGTAATTTTTTATTAGAAAATTATATTAGAAAAATAGTATTGAAGATGATGTCGTATCTCTTGGTAACATTGAAAATTAATTTAGTCTAAAACCAAAATAAATTAAACATCAAATTTCAAATTTGATATTTACTGGAGTCAGAACACAGGCCAAATTAGACGGTATAATAGTTTTGTTGGAATTACAAGGCATTAGATTTGCGGTTCACTATATCTACCGCTGAACAGTTGCTACGGTATTGTTACGATATTTACGTCTATCTTAAGTTTCAAACGAAGAAAGCTGAAACCTCAAATTACTGAATTTACACATCCGTTTAAAATTATTTTGTTAATACAATGTTTGTTTTAATATCAGTAGTGAAGTGACTATTTGGCATAATCTCGTTATGTTAGGTCCCCACCTATGAAATCAGCGTTTTGTATGGAGAATTTTAAAGAAGTTGCATTTTTCATACTAACATTTTCCTAATTTATATAACAACCATGAACACTAATGTGTTTTAAAACTTTTATGCACTAAAAACTAAGATAACGTAATAAGCCACTTAGATTAAGCGACAAAAATAAATTTTGGCTAAGTTCATTGTAAGTGTCATTTTTAAGGAATTTTTTGATGTTTAGAAAACTATAAGTAATAAGGTTTTTTTACTATTGGTAGTTGTCTATGATGGTCATCATTCGATATAATACCAAACAATTGATGAATATTTTAAATCATAGAAGTGACAAGGTTCTCTATTTGTGAGAAAAAAAACGCCAATTTCATAGGTATTAATGCTTATTTATTGTATAAACCTACTTATAGTAGAGCTAAAATAAAGAGTAATAAATTTAAATTAATTTCAACTTCATGTCACTTTATGTATTACCTATGCTATCTCCAAAGTTACGAAATAACGCTAAGGCGTATTTTAATTAGAATTTCAACATACCGCTACTAGGAGTGAGACATGATATTTCGTTTGACATAAAGGGATTCGATGTATCAGACATAAACTCAAATCGGCTTTCAGACATGTTATGAAAATGACACTGCCCAATCTGGTTCCAGGAATAGGTAGGTCGATATTACACAATAGTGCTCTCAACCTGGTGGATGAGTGTTTGTCAAACCCAATGTTATTTTTTGTTTTTTTTATTCAACTTATATTGTCCCACTGCTGGGCAAAGGTCTTCCCCACAGCTATCCATTGTTCTTTGTGCTATGCATTTTTAGACCAATCTCCTGTAAACGCATCTAGGTTGCCACACCAGCGTTTCCTATGCCTCCCTCGGCGACGACGCTCGTCTTCTGGCACCTACTGCGTGACGGCTCTGGCCCACCTGCCCCAATAAAACCTGAATACATGGCCCGGCCAATCCCACTTCAGTCTAGTAGATTATGGCCCGCATCGGCGATTCTTGTTTTGGTGCATATCGTAGTATGACGTATTCGGTCACTGAGTTTAATACCCAATACGCTACGCTCCATCGCTCTTTGGCAAACCTTGAGTTTGGACTTTTGAGACTCGGCCAGGGACCAAGTTTGAGCACCGTATGTTAGGTTATGCAGGATGGGATGGGTATGTTGATGAGTTTGCGCTTCAGAGATAAAGGTAGGTCACCCTTCATCAGCGACTTCATGAACCAGTAGCTCTTCCAAGCGTTCTCTATAAGGCAGTCGACCCAAAATATCAGAAATAATAATTGAAATCAGTAAATTTACACACAATTAATAAGCTCATATTAAAACCCAATATTTATTCCCCTTAGTGTTATTTAAGGCGACGATGACCGACTTTTAATGATTTTATACTAAAGATCATGTCTAATCGAGTACCTAGTGTTAATGATTTGGAAAAAAATATATGTTAAATGAGAGCATTTTCTTAATAATTTAATATACGAATATTTTAGATTATGTTTATATTACATGGTGATGGATTAATTTGTGAAGTATGTCTAACGCGGATAAAAAACTGAGAGTTACACAAAAACTGTCAAGCGTATTTTTCTGAAACCTTCACCATTTTAAAGATAATTTAATTATTTATCTTTCAGTATACCTTTTTGTTTTAATGCGTCTAAATTGGGACAGTGAGCGTGAGTCCTTGATGGGCGAGTCTTATTACTGGCTGAGCTCGGTACAGAACACGCAAGCTAACCACTCAAGGTCACTGGCATATATCTGCGTCTTAGCTCTAGGGCATTGTTCAAATAGAAAACAATTATGCGATCCCTGCTAGTTCACGTGAATCCATAATTATATTATAATTAAAACGAAAGTAACTTTGTTTGTTTGTTACCTTTCAAGCACCGATGAACCGATCGTTATGAAATTTGGTTTTGATAGGGACCTGGAGCAAGACATAGGCTTTTCATACGGGATCGCAGAAGAAGTCGCGGGTAACAGCTAGTTTGAAACAATCTTCTAACATGAGATCAAAAGTGAAATACAGCTAATAAACATCGCACTGAAAAGCCCGATTTACCCACTCTCTAGTGATTATACAGGATAACGTGGAAAATAAACGTTAATTGTGTAAAATTTTCAAGGCTAACGTAAATGTTGAATGTTGGATGCTACTAAAAAATGGTTGCCTGTAAAGTCAGTTTTACGGGCGAAGATTTTACGTGACAACGTCTTTTTATCGGCGGTGACTCATCGTAACAGACGTGAGCGGGCGTTACACTTTTTCATGAGTGACTCCGAGCCGCAACCTAATTTAAGACGTTGTCACGTCAAAAAGTTTAGATAACCCTGCGTGAGGGGTTTTTGAGAGCAGTGGTGGCCCAGTGGTAGCGGCTGCGATTTACAAGTTCTATGGTTCGAACTCAGACGGGCGCTTTACTTTGTGTAAATAATTTCATCATCACAGCTCTCAAAACGGAGAAGGAAAACATCGTGTTGAAAAATTCAAAGACATGTGACATCTACCAACCCACACTGGGCCCGCGTGGTGGATTATGGCCCACTCCCTCTCACCTAGAGACGGCCTGTGTCCCAGCAGTGGAAACATTATAGGGTGATTATGTATAAGGGTTTTTTTTTGTCGAACCATTTTTATTTGCGTTAATTAGCTAAATATCTAGCCATCTTTTAATTCCGAGGAAAATGTAGTGATTTAGTTAGGTACTTCAAATATCTACCTACTCTAAAAATGCCTTTCAGTTAAAAGAAATGTGTTTAACAGAAATAAAAATATAACAAGGCCAAGAAGCACCCCTTATATATATTTTTTTTTTTTTACTAGCCTACTTTGTCCCACTTCTGGGCAAAGGTCTCCCTCCACTCCTTCCATCGTTCGCGAGCCCGCGCGTCTTCAGCCTTTTGAGCCACGTCAGCTATTTTTGATTTGGAGCGCAGTATTGTGTTTCGAACACGATCCGTTAATTTAACTCCTAGTATACTGTGAACCATTGCTCGTTGGCAGACCTTGAGTTTGGACTTCTGGATGTTAGTCAATGACCAAGTTTGTGCACCATAGGATAAGACGGGAAGAATACACATGTCCATGAGCCTGCTTTTCAGTGCCATTGGCAACTCACCCTTGAATAGTTTCTTCATGAACCAGTAGCTCTTCCAGACGTTTTCCGTTCGTCTTGTGATTTCTTTATCTTGCCTCGCCAGGAAAGAGACTACTTGGCCCAAGTAAAGGTATTCCTGGACATGTTGTATTGTCTCCCCGTCTAAATTTATGCTTCCTTATTTACGAGTATGTTTCGTTGCGCATAACTTTGGTCTTCGACATATTCATCTTCAGTCTAACTACAAGACTTACATTACTTAGTTCTTGGAGCATCTATTCAAGTTCAGTGCTTGAGGAAGAAAAGAGAACAATGTCGTCGGCGAAACGTAGATTTGTCAGTCTTGCTTCGCCAAGGAAAATGCCTCTTTCTCTCCATTCGGCTGCCAACTTCGTGGAGATTTCTTCGAGAGTACTGGTGAACAGTTTAGGAGATAGCGGGTCGCCCTGTTTGTCTCCTTTCTCTGTTTTAAATTTTGGACCTGTGGTTTCAAGTTTTATTGCGGCTGTACTATTTTTGTAAATGTTGCGTAATAGATTTATATAGGTGGGATCAATGTTTTGGTTGCTTCATGCGTCAAAAATGTGTGAAATGCTTTCGAAAGTTATGGAGTAATAAACAAATATATATATATGTCACCGCGGAGATTATTCGGCCGTTAATTAATTCGTTGATTTTGTGTTATATGTGTGTCAGTACAGTACCTACCAATATTAAGAGAAGTTTTATAATGGTAATGATTTTGACATTGTAACCATAATATATCATGATTTAAAAGAGAGGCCGTGCAGTTTCTTGCCCGTTCTTCTCCATAGGTACCTACTACGCTTTGGAATGGGCATCTAGCTTCATCTTTCTGACTGACCGACCCCCTTGACAATTCAAAAGTGCCTGTAATTGGTTTATTTGAAATAAATGCTTTGAGTTTGAGTTTGACATTAAGTTAATGTCAAGATCATGACTAATTAAATCTAGTAATGCTACTAAAATTCAATTCTGATTATTTTTATATAACTTGTAATTTTGTTACTTAACAGTCATACCTAAAACTTATTTGCTTTTTAAAATCTAACGTTTAAACGTCACCTGTTTATTCCGGGGTAAAATACTTTGTGATTGACGTTTGCCTCTGGTGGGGCAAACGAGTTAATAAAATGCGCGACTTGAGTGCGGAGCTCACTTTTGCTGGCGATTTTGAAGAAGAAACCTTGTGAGTAAAATCTATGTCCGTTTGATTAAAAATTATTGCATTAAGTAGTTTGATTGTTTCCATTTTTACTGAAATCCTTAAGTTTTCCTGATAGATCAAATGTAAAATCCACTCTAGTTATAGCAGAACCGAAGGCCATATTAAGGTCGGCGGTCCTGCGTATTTTTAAAAATAACTGCCCCGTCTCAACTTCGACATATATAATATTTTATACTATTTTTTAAATACCCAACATGCAATTAAATTCTTTAATAAATATCTTACTTCGCTGAAGTATAAAATGAATAAAAATTGATGAAATACCTTACTGAGAAAAAATTTCAATTATTTCGTTACTAATTAAAAAATATTACAAACTTTTAATTTTATTTTACAAGAGAACTAAATTACTTTCGCGTTTTCACGGAAGTACGTTAAAAAAATACAAGTTACAAAATGCTTGCTTAAAAAGTTGCAATCATTCTCAAGTTCCTATTTTCATGGCCCACACAAAGTTGTGGCCATGATATTTCCCGGGGAAGCACAGAAAGGTGAACAAACATTTTCATCTTCTGATTGAAAAGTCCTAAGGTAAACGCATATAGAGTCGAAGTTTACTTACTTTAATTTTTGCAATTACTTACACTGATTGATGTGCCAGTACTTCGTAATTCCTTTGTGGATTTCCTTTACTTTCCGAAGGCGAAGTTTCTCGAAATTTAATTTGAGGACCCTCCCATGATCTTTACGTTTAAGAGCATTTTTTTCCTAATGTACCGGTTTGGACATTAGCATTGATTTAATATTTCTTTTTGTCCTTTCATTTATTAAGTTCAAAGAGAAATAGGGATTCGATACGGTATTTAGATGACTTGCGAATTCATCCAATTATTTCAACGTGTATTTTGATGTACGTTACGTAACGCGTTTGCTCTCAAACGTCAAAGTAAATACACCAACATGTCTTTTGAAGCTATATTAAACGTTATGTTGATATTTTGATATACAATATTATTACCAAGCTTTGTAACTTGTACGTAGATTTTTTTTTGAAAAAAAAAAATATATATAAAAAAATTACCTGTAAATATGTGTCTTCTATCGCCCAATAGAAATACTATCTGCTCATATAAACCATGTAGGTGTTTTTGATAATAAAACGATAGGCACTAACGTCAGACATGAAAAAACAACCATATGAAATACTCAATAAAAACTCCCTTCAGAATCACATAGAAATATAACCTAATAAAAAAATATTTTGCACAAGATATTATTTACATAATACTATATACGCTAACTTAACCTTAACCACTAAAATAATACTAACAATATGTACATGTTGCATGACTCATAGGGCATAAAAAAAATCTAATAAATCGCCCAAAACGCTGTCAACAGAAAAAGTGCACAAAAGCAGTCTGCTTAAAAATATATTAAATAATAACCTTACCTTTCACTCAAAAAACGACACGGAAAAAAATCCAAAGCTCACACACACGGTCACTTTTTAAATTGACACACTAAGACTGACCACGAATATGTTTAATGATGACACACGGCGACTAAGAATGAGCTTAATGACACCCCCTCTCCGACCAATTATATGTAATTGTATTGACCTAAGCTAACCCGGGTGATCTAATTCGGTCGCATGATGCATGTGCTCTGCCTTATGGCTAATGTACAGATCAGTGTAAGGGATTATACTGATCTATGAATTGATTATTTCTCGAGTAATCTGGCGTAATGAAGCGGGAGCGTTTTCATTGGTAAGTGGTCTAGAGACTGTCGGTACTGTAGCGATGTACAGTGTAGGTATTCTGTACCGTTTGAGATGCAATGTAGGAAATAATATAACAGTACCTGGGCGACCGAGCTCTGCTCTGGTGAAAATAGAGAATGCTCATTTGAAGATTTATGAAAGTTCATACTAATTCCATGCTGCCATGATGGTAGGTAGCGTTTAATTCCATGTTGCCATGATAGCAGGTACTTACTTATTCCATGCTCCCATGTCATTATTCTAAGGTAGCCATCCCATTTTAAACTTTGGGTGACCGAGCTCTGCTCGGGTGAAAATACGGAGAAAACGAATTTTTCCAAATCTGAGACCTAGCTAGATCGATTTTTCGCCCCCGTAAAAATATTGCAACTTTCATAGAAATCGTTAGAGCCATTTTCGAGAACGTGATTACAAATGATTGCTCATTTAATGGTTTAGGATAGCTGGTACAAATCGGAAAATATAAAAATAAATGTTAAGTCGATCTCCGTATGTGATTAAGAAACAGTTTGGAATAAAAGGTTAAACAACATCAGGTTCAATCGACTCGACTTCTCAACCATCATGTTTTTTACCTGCACTCTATTTCAAAATCTCAAAAGGCTCGACAACAGCCTTAAAATCCTGTACGACAGTAATAATACGTCCTGCGCACGCTGGGCACTCCCGTTTCCTACCTCTTCCAACCTTACGATCTGACTAATCTAAATATCACGGAACTGTAAAGGTTGTCTGCAAAAAAGAACCTTACATCACGAAGGCTGTTAAAAATGATTCTGGTTGGATTGGATCACTCAAGCGTATTTAGAATCAGTTTAAAAATGTTAGAGAAGGCGATTGTATCGCAGATTTGTTTTAGTCGCGCTAAAGTGTGGCACAAGCTCTTATTTATTTTCAAGTCTTCTTGAAAATAAATAGATAAAATTCAGCATAGCCTTTTATTGGTAGCGTCTCACTCGTCACGGTACCAAAGGGCTACGGGATCCTACAGTACAACAGTCGTTTACAGAACAGGTGATGTGCAGGGCTGCTCAGGGTGACACTTCACTTTTTGTGTAATATTGAGTGCCATATATGGGTAAAAAAATACTCTTATAGCAGATATTCAAGCAGATACGAAAATAAATGACTAAATAAATAAGCATAAATTCAAATAAACCGGAAAATACACCAGAAATTTAGCATATCTTTCAGCTGCTCAATTATCTCCCTCCAAGAGGTCACCAAAGTCAACCGAGGGAGGGTTATCGTGGCATCTGAAGGCGAGAAGCTTGCAACTCGTAATTATTTATGCGCGGTTGCCGCCTTTCATTACCCTTTTGCGTTTGCTTTGAGTGGTGCCGACAAACTAGTGTTGATACCGCTTCAAGAGCTCCAGAAATGGAACGGGGAAATTAAGTGACGCATGTTCAAAGCACTGGGTTTTGCATTTTGGGTTGTGTATTTTGGGTGTAAAGTTTAAGCAGTGGATTTTCCCATTCTAATTCGATAGTCTATAGCGTAATATGGGGCCATTTTAATAATGCAACTTTAACCCTTCGTATGCCGTGGATCCATGCGACACACAATGGCTTATTAACTGTTTCTCTAATTACCGATACGAAGAGTTAATCACCAAAAGAACATATTTTCCACTTGATTCAAGCAGTAATGTCTTTGTCTTTGAATATGTTGATCAAGAGAATGTCTTTGAAATTATAATGCATCAAAGAATAAAAAATACTAAGGTAAAAAGAACATTAAAAAATGCAGTGACTATAAACATCTAACTGGTGTAATTGGAACATACCGAGTAGGTAGAAATCTCAATAGATTTTTTATCCGCTCTAGTTTATGAATGGTGCTATTTTTATTTCCAACTTCAAAGGAAAAATGGACATGGACAACTTTCACAGTTTTTTTTCTCAAAGCATGAAATATATTTCCTTACAACAGTTTCGTAAATAACCTCAAAACGTCCTTGACTAAATACTAAAAGGCAGTTCTGAATCTATTGTATTTCGGGACCTCCAAACAACTAAATTAAGAGACGTCAGGCCTTTCAAGATGATTGGTTTATTTAAAAATTATGAGAGAAGCTTGCCTGTGTAAAAGAGCGCCAAGGACCCGTTTCACAGCGGCAAACTCTGTTATACCAACTAAAACTTTGTTGTAAGGAACAAAGTTCTAAGTGTATTCCATTTTGTGAATTCATCTTCTTTGGACTTTTAAAAATCGAGGACGACTTCAAACTGTCAAGTAGGTACCATGAGTTTATTCGCGCGAAAAGTTTCATAAATCATACAAATATTGTTGGTATTTTAAATATTATTATCATCGTCTTCCTACTCTTGGGCCATGTTACTTGGTGTCGGCACAATCCTTTTTACCCGACAACGGCGAAGCAATAAGGATGGGAAGGGTTATGATTTTGACCGGTATGTATGTTTGTTCATCTGTTACCTCATAACTTCTAAACTGCTCCTCATAATTTGACAAATGAAGTATCGTTGGAACCGTCTGGATTGTATGCTGGTTATAGCCAATATGCATTGTAGGCTATGTACATTAAATTGAATATGGCGAAGACGTTCCTTCCGTTGCCTGTGTGCTCGGGTCGCGATATCCCTTTCGGACCAACTCGCAACCCCGGCAGAGATATTGCACACCTGAGGTAGGATATGGTTTAAGAAATTTTGTTGTACATATGTATCATCTCATGTACGATAGGCAAACCTTCCGCAAGTTCATCTTTAAAGCGATAATCGTATAGCACGGCTCACGACTCGATCGCCCGATGCATGCGTTTTGACCGATAGGATGCACGAAGCGTATTTCAGGCGTGTTCGTATTAATATAATTATGTATAGAAGTGTGACACTTACTCAGGCCCGTGCTATGTTCACTTGTTTGGCACGATGAGACGATTTTTTTATGGGCACGGCCAGCGTGAGCTCTTTATGAATTAGTATGGTTGCTGGCAAGCAAGTAATTACGTACTCATAACTTGTTTGGTTTAGAAAATATATGATTGATATTGCTATATAAAGTTAGGATTAAATTTCCACAAAAATATAATATTGTGGAATAAAAAATTTCAAACAATAATTTATGTCTATTCTATCTAGTTTAATATTTTCCTCTCTTCGACACATGGATATTCTCCTGTCAGGTCCTTTGTTTTTACATAATTATTATGCATTGCATCATATCATATATTACTTAAGCGCCATGTTATAATTATTACGCAACCACTACATAACCAATATGTCAAAACGTCAAACAAATAGTTTTTATGACAGCTGCGCGCACAAACTGCATTATTACCGCGGCGCGTTAATCGCCGACGGTATGAAATGTTACCATTTTAAATATTATATTTTATATAAACATTTAAGACTAAGTATGTATTGTATTTATTCATTTTATTTTTGTCTCATTTTGTTATTTCACTATATGCTGCACCGGTTGACGTCATCACGTCAACGCCGGCTGTCGCTGAAAACCAGCGTTGGGGCTCTGTCTCGCATAGGGTCGCAGCATTATGCTGAGCGATGGCCGTTTTGCGTGAATGTGACGCATATTTTCCCCCAAATTGTTTATTTTTGTGTTTTGTTCTTTCTTTGCGTCATGTGTACCGCAAATAAACATATTTTCTTTCTTTTTTTTCTTTTCTAGGTCTATAAATTTAGATATTTATTAACATTTTCACTGCCTCCCCAATTTTTACGATATCCTATGCCATGTCGCCATACAAATCGGAGCTAGGCGCGTTGACCGGCTCTGCGTAAAGGTATAAAATATGACATTTTTGTGTTTTATCGGCGTGAGAAGAACTTAAATTATTACTTGTGCAGATATGCAGCTATTGAAAAGTAAACAACTACATTTCAATGTCCATGTCAATAATCCAACTTTAAAATATTTAAAAAAGAAGCAAGTTAAGTAATTGTGTTAGAAATTGACAACATTCGGTACTTTACTTTTATTGCTCTAAGTTTTGATTGAAATAGCACAAAAATACAGTACCTAGTATTTGAACCAATACTTTGCGCAGTTCCTACAATGTTATCAGAGCTTTTTGTTTATTTCAGTCGCAACTTTTGCAACTGTAATAAAAATAAGTTTACTATCTGAGTACCATTGTTATTTAGTCGGTATATAGTAAAATCCGGTTAATCAATAGGATGGCTCAATAGAAGGGCCATAAAATACTTTCGCAATTTTTTTTTACACGCTTTGAACACGCACGAATGCTTAATGTCTCTAATTGGGCGAAATCAGAAAGGGGTGTGGTAGCTGCGCTGCTGCGGAAATGTTTTCTGTAAGTTATTTACACATAAAAGATCTATTGTGAAGGTACAAAGACTTGCTAGAGTACGTTTGCAATCAGAGGTGAAAAAGTTCTGGGGAATTGGTGAGGGGACTTGGCAATAATAATGTTCGTTGATTTTCATAGGTTGGTTTCGTAACTGAGCATGCGTAAAGTTTGCTGACTGTACCTACCCATATTCAAACAAATAAATGATTTGATTTAAGATTTAGAAATTACGCAATTAAATTTGATGCGGATTTCACTATCATTTAGAGAATTTATTCCGGAAAGTTTATGCGTGTTATTATTATAATTACTTAGTTATAAAGAAATCTCGACGTTTTGTCAGGTAGTAAAAAGCGTACGAAGTAGAGGCGCATCGCTGTTTGATAATAAAGAATACTTTCCAACTATGTGTACAACCATAGTAAATAGAGTATTTCGTTCTATATTCCAATAAAGGAGCACGGAGGCAGCCAGTTCCCGTCACAAACAATGCAATTTCTAACAAGGAAACCTAGGCTATGTGGGTCTCACACGTTCGTACGTATACAAACGTAGAATTTCACATTGTATAGAGAATCTCTTTCAGTTCTGCAGAGCAAAACTTGAAACACAAAATATTCTTGTGTGTAATTTAATTTTCTTCAGGCACTCACTTTAACTGAAACTGTATTTTAGTGTTTTTTTATGGCAATGCTTTTAGTTTCGGAGAGGGGTTAAATAATTGGATATTATAGGTAGAAATTTCATTATTACCTCAGTAGGTATTAAATTTTATTACGTCTGATGGATTAATCTTACCAAAAAACTCTCAACATAACATGACGTTACGCCTGTTTTTACCCGAAGGGTTAGAGCCTAACCCTTACTAAAGGTATACCTTTGCCTGACAGCGTTAGGCAGAGGTACCTATGCCTTTAGTACTAAAAAGCTCTCCTTGTTTAAAATTATACGAGTAGTTTATACTGTTTCACGAAACAAGAAAACTAGCCACGTCTACGACAAGGTAAATCCGTACCCTAATTGCGTAATATACGATCAATCAGAATCTGAATCGTTTTGAAACAGATTTCTAATCCATTGCTTCATAATTTCGAAAAAAGAATCTGCTCAACAACGTAAATAACGCAATGAATGTTCTTGAACTGTCAAAATGAAACAGATTAGTCATAATCGTTTACGAAAATATGTGACGTAATTAGATAGCAAAAAAATATTTAAAAAAATGTATTTTATATGTTTAAAAGTTTAATAAATGAAATAATAATAAAATGTTTTTTTGGCATAAAAAAGTTGTTACATTTTAATATGGAGCCCTGACTCCTGAGCTACGAGGTACCTGTCTTCACCCTTCATATTTAGAACAAGAACATATTAATTACTGATAAAATAATCTTTGATTTTTACACCATCGCCTAAGTTCATTGTCAGAGTAAGAACAAGCAGATTGATAGCTGCTAACTGCCGAGGTTGTGCCGGACGAACACTTAGGACCGTCCGTCATGGAGGCTCTTTGACTGCACCCCAGCTTGCAAAAGCATTCTCACAATTTGAACTAAATGCCCATGGAATTTAATTCTCTTCTAATTCCCAACACTATGAGAGGTAACAGGGTATAAATCCTCCGCAATTGGAGTATACGTCACAGTTTGCTACTTTAACGCCATCTGGGAATTCTCAGTATGTACAGAATGTTTTGTTTGAGTATGATGTTTGCAAAGCTTTCTGCACATGAGAGAACCGGCTTTTACGTAGAAAAACATACTCTACTCACTTTAATACAGGAGCGTGTAAAACGGCGGTTGATATTTTCAATCCATCTCTTTTAGAAAAAAAATAAAACTATTTTTGTATCAACTGGATTTTCTTTATATATATTAGACACGTATTAACATAATTTAAAAACTAACAGACTTAAAATAATAATATTAATATGTACAAGTATAAAAAGGGGGGGGGGGAATAATCATAGGACATGTCAATAGGAAAAGTGCCCAAAAGGCTGGCAGCATTGGCCACGTTATATGACAATGCTGATTCTTTGTCCTAAACATAGGCCAGGTACTGGATTTCATAATGAAATTATTTAAATGGACCATGACATGTTGACTTGAGAAAAGCAAGACACTAGGCCTCGTCACGTTTTATTCACCAACGTATAATATTTAGAAGTAGAAAAGTTATTCTCTTATCTTTATAGAATTGGAATTAAATCCGGAGCAGCGCCAGAATTCTATCAACGAAAACAAAAGTTATTCACAATAAAATACCCTTAATAGGGACACATTATCTAAAATTACTTTCATTAAGGCACAATCTAAAAGTAAATCCTAATCTGTTTGACGTTCAGTCTTTATCGGCTGGAGCTGAGATCTGGGGCCTATTCTCATTAAGCGATAATTAGGTAACCTATTTATTCGAAAAACAATTGCTTTTGTGCCCTTTGATGCATTGTGCTGACTCTATTTACTGTTATCTTGCTATACAGAAGATCATATCGGGTTTGCTAAGGTCTAAAAATTCAGGGAATCTCGCTTTTGATATTCTGTTTTGGTTTTCTCGTTAATGGAGTGATAGATTTCAGTTTCAGTATATACAGTATTTGACTGATCCGTGGTCCGTAGCGACTTAAAGAATAGCGCTACCCTATTTCTTCCCATGGGTGTCGTAAAAGGCGACTAAGGTACTTACTAGAGAATGGGTACCTGCGTTCTCTATGCATTTTAACACCATACTGCGATCGCCAACCCACCTGCCAAGCGTGGCGATTATGGCAAACCCCCCATAAGGACGCGATAGAGCGGAACAAGGGCTCCAAGGTTTTTGCAAGAGATCTGTCTATTGGGCAGAGCCAGCTTGCGAAACTGAGGACCGATGATGGCAGAATCGTATCCGCCAAACCTGAGCTATTGACAGAGATCGAGAGTTTCTATAGACAGTTATACAAGTCAACCAGTAACCCAGTTATGAATCTGGCAAACGACCCAAGAGCTAGATTGAGCCGACATTACACCGAAGACTTCCCGGACGTCAATTTGTACGAGATTAGGACGGCTCTGAAGCAGCTTAAAAACAACAAGGCGCCAGGTGATGACGGAATTATGGCCGAACTCCTGAAGGCCGGTGGAATACCCATTCTTAAAGCCCTCCAGAAGCTGTTCGATTTCGTCATGCTCGAGGGTCGAACGCCACAGGCATGGAACAGTACAGTATGGTGCTACTCTTCTTTAAAAAGGGCAACAATGCCCTGCTTAAGAACTATGGGCCAATCACACTTTTGAGCCATGTCTACAAGCTGTTTTCAAGAGTCATCACGAACCGTCTCGCGCGCAGGTTTAACGACTTTCACTAAAGTGTCTGTACAAAAACGCCACTATGTCAGTCCGACTCCAGGACAAGACCTCGAAACCTATCCTTTTGCAGGGAGGTGTGAGACAGGGAGACATTATCTCCCCGAAGCTTCGCCGCTGCACAGGTGGATGTCTTCAAGGTTCAGGACTGGAAAGGGCTAGGCATTAACGTTAATGGCGAGTATATTACTAATGTTCGGTTTGCTGACGACATAGTTATCATGGCTGAGACCGTGGAGGACCTCAGTGAAATGCTCGACGACCTTAGTAGAGTCTCCGAAAGAGTGGGTCTTAAAATGGACATGGACAAGACAAAATGATTGTTTTTTAAATATATTATATTATTTTTCATTATGAAGATCCCGACTTCCTGCCTATCTTCAGGCCTCCACATGTTGATAAACGTCAGATATTTTCAATTTTTTAAACATCGTCGTGTTTAGGGTTCCGTACCTACATCAAAAAAAAAAAGTTTTGCTAACTGTACCTTGTGACATATCAAATGAAAGAACTTATTGCGAGGATATCAAATACATTTTTTTTTATAATATTAAAATAAATACTGTACAGATATTTAAGAAAATAGGTGAAAATTGACCATTCCCCCCTTATCTCCGAAACTACAGAGCCTAAAATTTTGAAAAAAATACAGAAAATAGTTATATGCTTATAGATTACAGGAAAACCTATAAGAAGTCTATGGCCTTAAAATAACATAGTAAATCACTCAATATTGTGCGTACAAACTTGCATTTGCAGTTGTAATGTATAGGTGAACATGTTTTTGAACTACAATGTTAAGTTTTTTCTTGGGATAAATTCATCCCAACCACGGAACCCTTCATTGAGCGTGGTCCGACACGCACTTGGCCGGTATTTTTTATTATTTTCGTTTCTTTTGTATTTTTAAACTTTATATCAGATTGCCAACCATAAATAAATTAATACTCCCAAAGTTAAATTTTCCCAACCCAGCTTCCGTTACATTGAGTAATTTATCATCTGCTGGAAATAATTTCTTTTTGAGTTCGAACTTTTACTAAGAGTTATTCCTGATTTTTTAAATAAGCAATGAATGAATGAATGAACCGGTTGTTGAACTTGGGAAAGGGTATAAATGAATGGCCACGAATGAACTGGTTAAGGGTAAATTGATTAATTGAAAGGGTAAAGTCGATAAACTAAAGGGTAAAATACTACGACGACCAATAAAAGCAACCTACGGTTAGCTTTAAATCTGGATTCCTTATAGGTTCTGTTTTATTGCTATAAATATGGTAAACTACTCCAATTGCGCACAATCGACTTTAGGATTTACAACATGTAGTTAAGGTTCATATTTGAGGGGTAAAACTTCGGCCGTTTCAAACTCACCTTGACGAGGCACGTTTAAATAAAGCACGGATGAATTCGGTGGACCGGTCAGGCCCACGGGAGCTCGTAGGAGTTGCCTAACTAATTTGCATACATCGCCCGGGATTTTGAGATGATTCTGCCTGTGTATTGTTTTTTTTAAAGATAACATTTTTGTTGGATTAGTGACGGGACCGAGTTCTGATTTGTTATTCCTGTATTTTGGGATTTCTGGTTGTAATTGTTTGCTTTGTTTGGGAGGGTATTTTTGCTAACGCTACTAGATAATGTTGTGTTTTTCGTTTCCCGACAATGTTTTAGACTGTTGTGTAAATTCTATTCTTTCACGAGTTTATTGGTTTTTTTCTCTAGATCAGTAAAATAGAATGAATAAGATGAGGCGTATTTTTTTATTTACTTTTGGTGCGCCGAAAAGATGGTAGTTAACTCCTGCCAAAAATTGTTTCAGCATGAGTTTGACGCGGTCATAACATTACAAAATCTATACAAGGAGCAATAGAATCGCCCATCTCGTTATATCCATAATTAATCAACTAATTATAAAAATCTTCTCTCAATATAAGGTATTAAAGAAACTTAATTTCCTGTGCAAGTCCTTGAGCGCCGAAAATTTACAATGTATTAATAATTTTATAACATTTTGAGTTGTTACAATACTAAGTTGCAAACTTGAGTAGAAATCGAAGGTTATTTACGGATAAACCCGTCCAACGTTAATAATAAATAGGACTTTCGCTATAAATAATTTGGTGTGCGCTAACCTTGGTTACACAGGATAAAATAAGCAGTAGGATTTTGGCAAAATCTCTCTCGTGTGTCTTGTAATGCGAGTTAAGCCTTAATGTATATTATCTCTAAAAGCATTATTATTATCTATTTAATGTCAAAAGCTTTTAAGTTAACGTAAATGTTATTAGTACGGTAAGTAATTGTGTGCCCAAACAGTTACTTGAGAAGATTGGTACCAGGAAGGTAAGAAGCATTTTTTATCAGCCTACCTGGATTATAAAGAAAGTGCGCTTTTATAATTTCCAACGTAACGATATTATCGTGGACGTCCACGTCCACATCCAGAAAATGTAAGGAAATACGTGACGATACCGTGGACGGAAATTTAGAAGCATCTTTATTTATATTTCTGTACATATCGAGGGTTCACGGGCTATTTGTATTAAGCGACATCCAGTACCCTAATTACGTAATACACGATCAATCAGAATCTGAATCGTTTTGAAACAGATTGCTAATCCACTGCTCCGTACGTTCGAAAAAAAAATCTGCTCAACGACGTAAATGACACAATGAATGTTGTTGACCTGTCAAATTGAAACAGATTAGTCGGAATTGTCAACGAAAATGTGTTGCGTAATTAGATAGCTGGTCGATATTCAGTTATAATTATATTCGTAATCGCTAGATGGTTTCATGGCGATCTGAGCACTTTTTTGCCGTTTGAAACATCAGTAAATTTAGCTCTAGTTTGAATCTGATTTGATTGATGCGATTTGTGATTTTGACTTAGGCTGTTTCTCCTAACATAAATTTCGTAACATCGGGCGTTTCAATCGTTTTGCCTGCATCTGAAATCCATACTTGATGTCGCTTAACGCATTTAGCCTGCACCTGATATTGAAAATAAAAAAAATGGTTTATTATTTTTACAAGTAAATACCTTTACAACTAGTGATTGGAGCTACCTTTTAAGCAATTAGGGAGTGTTACAAGAATCCGCTCTTCCAAAATCTTAAATACGTACAACTTACTTGTTTTATTATAGATTCTATACAAGTGAAGATACTAAACGAAATAATCATATAAAACTTTATTTTCCTAAATATTTTTCTTTATTCATGAATATGAGACAACCATACAGAGTAACTCAATAATAACTTAATAATAAGCCTAAGATAGACCAAAAATCGTTAAAAGTTATTTTGACAATAACATTTAGGCAACAGTTGGAAAATGTGAAATTGTATATTGTAAAAATGGTTTGGTTGTCTTTGGACTGATTCGCCCTTTAGACTCGTACTAGTATACAACTGTATCACGAGCATGCGCGCGGATGCTCGTGATACAATTAATCTACTGTTCTATATATTTTGACCGCGTAGGTATTGCATTTTTCTATGGTAAAGCAGATTTTTTTTACTAACCGACAAAAAGTTCAAAAATTTCAGGGGGCTTCAGAATCATAAACTGAATCCACATGGTTTCAGTTTTCGCGTTGATGTCCCTGCCACCCTGTATATCATAAAAAGTATGTATTAACATATTTTTTTAGAGAATGAAATCTTTTAAAACACATGCACCATCAATACAAACTGTTCAATAACTAACAAATATCGTTTTTTTTTAAAATAAAATTCTAATATGTTCCCACTGTATTTTCCTACTCTGTGGCCGTGCTGCTAGTTGCTTGACTTAATAATTACTTAGCCACCGCAAAGCACGTACCATAGTATCTCACTCCACTACACAAGATCAATCCATACATCAACCGGCCCGTGGTTTCGTCTGCTTTGAAACAGGTATTTAAACCGGCATGCTGCTAACAATTTACGGCCCAAGGTGGAGAGAGATGGGTTACCGGTAAGAAATGGGATAATCCGTAATGGATATGGAAATATTCGTTCTGAAATTAATTTGTTACATTTCGATTTTCGATCCGATTGGAAAGCTTTCCAAACACGAAAACACGTCAAATCTGAACCAATTGGAAGAATTAAGTTTTAATATGATCCCAATATTCAAATCTACACGGTTGCTAAGCGTAAACTAAACGGAATGCTAAGGTCCGGACACCACCAAAGCGAAGACGAGACGAGAGGAGAGGAGATGTATTTTAAACAATCAATATAATTTCGTCGTTCACACATCTCGTCTCCCCTCAGCTTTAGTGGATACCACTGAGTGGAGATGTATCACATTTGTATGGTGCGATCGAAACGGGGATGTGAGCTGTGCCTCGCCGAGATTACGCTGGGTAGCGGTACAAAGCGAAAATGTGAGCTATGCCTCGCAAGCTGGCGACAGCGCGCAGCGGAGACGAGAAGAGATGTGCATTCATCATAACATCCAACGCTCGCCACACGCAGCTCAGTTCCGCTCTAGCCAGCACACATCTCCGCATCAGTCTAGCCAGTCCGCATATCCGCACAGCTTTAGTGGACACATCTCTTCTCGTCTCCACTTCGGACATCTTCGCATATGTCCGTATGGAGGAGTCCGGGCCTAAGGAAAGCAGTGCCCACGAAGCAGTTTCATTTCGGTGAGCAGAAAACAGTTTGTTCAAATGAAATGTAATTTAAATAAAATTAATTACATTTTATTCACTTGAAACAATTCTGAACCGTGGTTAGTCTTATTTTGTCAGATACAGTTGCTGGCTTACAAAACAGCAGGCAACGCGAAATATTCATGCATACTGTTATCAAGACGATCTCACAGATTCATTATACGCATTCCCAAAATTTGTCGGAATTTACTTTCACAGTCGACCACACAGGATGTTAAACCTATCAGAAAAGTCCGCAGGAGTATCCACTTTATTTTCAGGACAGTACTGTCTAAAGTTCTGCAAAGGTTTCAGGGTTAAGTCGCAACTCCATTCAGTAGTTGTTTAGCGTAATCCACAATGAAATAGAGCTGTGTGGCTACGTGTAACGGAAATTGAATTTATTAAAGCGAAGTGCTGTTTCTAGGTTCTGAACCTATGTAATAAGCCTGAAGTGCGTTCTGCTGTTAACTAGATAATCTTACGTTCTTTGTGGCGTACGTTCAAGAGCAGGTGAGATTAGAACCTGAAACTTTAGTGGTAGCTTTGTTTAAACTAAGCTGGTATTTTGGAGAAACCTATTTAGGGTCATATTTCTGTGGATTACGTAATATCATAACATAACATCACGCCTGTATTTCCTCGAAGGTTTAGGCAGAGATGGTACATATAGTACACCCATAATAATATTTCGTGAGTTATATTTAAGTCCCATGTAATAGGGGGCGAGCCTATTGCCATCAATCGGGCACAAATCGAGACTCCGTGCTGCTACTGAAAATTCAAGACGGAAAACCCAATAACACTTTGCCTGACCCGGGAATCGAACCGGGACCTCTTGCTCAGCAGTAGATCAACGAGGCAGTCAATCAGTCAGTTAATACTGTAAGAAGCTATAATACCTCTGAACCTTTATGTAATCGCTAACCCGTCTTAAGCAACGTGGTGATCAATACCCGTACTTCTATGATGTTATTGTTCTGTTTTAATTGTTGGATAAATTAAATAAATACTCGTGCCTTCTCTGTATGAGAAGAGAGCATTTGCCTAGCAGTGGGACAATAATAGGCTGGTTTTATTATTTTTATTGTAATACTTAAGTACATAATTATTATATTTACAATCAATTTATTATAGTTAACGTGAGTTGATAATATGAAATGTTGAAATATGATGAGGGCACTTCAAATACGCTGACGGACGCTACAAAAACATTACTAAATTTCCGTATTAAAATATTCGATGATGCTTGTTGTCTACTTTCAATAATAATTTGATATCTATCTACTCATGTTTCGGGATCCAGATGTTCCAATCCAATTACGTCTAAAACGAATTACATCTTCTTCTTTTATTTAAATAATTGTAATTGATTGCTTTAAAAACCTATTATAACTATGTAGGTTGAAGTATTCGAGAAACAAAATAAATATCTTGCAACACTCAGGTCTTGTCTTCACATTTACTCAATAACGTTTTCTCCCTGGCATTTATATAAAAAAATATGCAAACAGAAATCAAAACAGTTGGAAACTTTAAACAACTTGTTACAAAAATAAGTTCTTCAAAGTTAATACAAAAAGCTCAAGGGATAACCTTTGGCTGAAGTACATAGGACTAAGAAAATACACAAAGGAATAAAAAACTACTGACTGAAAAACGACTACTATTCAATATTATAGCTCGTGCCTAAATAAAAAAACGCGTGCGGTCGGGGATCCCCGTGAGGAACGAAGTTCCTTCTCACGTATCATTTAAAACAAAAGAAAATTCGCCGCCATCTTGGGTTTACATTTTGACCTCACTATCGGCTTTAAGACCCTCGAAAACTATGAAAACGACACCCGAAGCGAATAATTAAAAAAAAATCGCAGCTGCCATCTTGGATTTTCATATTGACTTCACTATCGCTTTTGCACCCTCGAAATCCATGACAACGATAGCCATGATGAAAAATATGAAAATTTTCGCAGCCACCCCCTTGGATTTGCATTTTGACCAAATTCACACTAACTTTCTCTCTCTCTATCGAATTAGAAAAAGACAGTCGCAAATAGGAACACTTTTTCGCGTGACAATTTCAGTTTACTCCTACCGCAAGTCGCTTTAAAGAACTTCGTTCCAATAACAGCCGCTCGGGTATATCAAAAGTTAGGTTACACTTGCCGAGGTCGGTTGGTTTGAAGATGGACCATTCTTAATATATCGAGACCCCTCCGTGCCTCGAAAAGCATGATAAGCCGTTGGTCCCGGCTGTTGTTCGCTGATCTTTGACAGTCGTTACGGGTAGCCAGAAGCCCAAAAGTCTGACAACCAGTCTTACCAAGGGGTAACAGTGTTACCCAGTAACTGGGTTGTAGAGGTCAGACAGACAGTCGCTTCATGTAAAATACTGGTATTCAGCTGCATCCGATTAGACTGTAAGCCGACTCCAACACAGTTTGGAAAAAGCTAAGCAGATTAATTAACTCAATATTATAGAATCGTCTTATAAAAAAATGCCCTTATACTCGTAAAGATCACAGTCACACAACACACACACACATTGGTTTGGTCACGTTGATGTCAATATAAAGTTTATTTTGGTACCTAATGCCTTTAGCAGTGGTTCCCTTTTCCACAAATTTATGCAGATCGCCCCGAAGTCACACTCTGAAACATAATTTAGCACAAAGGTGACCAGTGATAGCCTAGTGGTGTGACCGTCAGCCTGCCAAGTCATAGGTCTCGAGTTGGAACTCAAGGCACGCACCTCCGACTTTTCGGATTCATGTGCGTATTGTATAATTATCACTTGCAAAAAAACCGCTGAAGGAAAACATCGTGAGGAAACGCCGTGCCTAAGAGATATTTCTCGACGGCATTTGTGAACCCAATTCAGAGGTCCATGGGCGGCTTTAAAACTCTAACACTAAGTTACTCACTAACCACATGAAAAGAAGAAGAAGCAAAAAGTTCTACATCCATAGTACACCCTGAAGTACACATAAAAGTACAACTCTTTCAAGCCACATATTAAAGGTAAAGTGTGTTAAAAGTCGGCAATTCGTTTCGATGTCAAAAGTTACTTTCAAGTAAAGTTAAGTTACAAAGCTAGTTTCAATGCTTGTTCACAAACTTACCTTTACTTGCGAGTGAAACTTTGCCCAATTTCTATAGCTATTGAACTAATCGAGTCTCGAATGTTTTACGGGTTTAAATTCCGGATACAGTCTGATTCAGAAGTTGTGAAATGGTGTAAGAACATCTTGGTAATGGATGGATGATAGTGGCCGATAGCCGAATTCAGTGACGTGCAATTGGACACGCTTTTAAGCCCAGCTGTGGACTGCTACAGGTCGATGATGATGTAGATACATTATTTACACATAGGTTACTGACCTCCGTATCTCTAATACATAATATCTAAACCAACACCCTGGAAGCACTAGCTTAATAATATGGAATTGTATATTTGTCGGATTAAATGGAATTGTTTATCGCATTGAATCCGACAAATATACAATAATACGCTTGCGTTTGCTGTAGATTTATTAATCGCGGATGATGTACATAAACAAGCAATATTTGGTAGATTCCTTATCAGGTACTAAGAATTTCATACTTACTACATCCAAACGAATAGTTAATAAGTCAGTGGTTCAGATAATTTATGTGATGTTATTAAATAATATTCTCCATTTTGAAACATACTTTAAATCAAACCAGATCTACACAAGACCAGGTAGATCTAATTACCTTTAAATTACTGTCCTATAAAAAGGACATTACACTTTGCATCGGTATTTAAAGCCGGTCGGTCCTGTCTGGACCAGTCTTCGCGGCAATTCCACAAATTGCTCGGTTAAAAGCATTTGACACTTCAATTGGTGTTAATTCGTAAAGACATAGGTCGAAGCAATAAAAGGCTAACGGTTAGATAATCTTTCGTAATTAAAGCCACCTTGCAGTGGAAGGATCTCCATCTTTAATACTATTAAGGTTCAGTTTACATCCTGTAAAGAGGATTATTAGGTGACAACGAGCCACTGTAAAGCTGTAAAATACTAAAGATTTTTAAATAATAAATTGTCCGGAATGCAAGCGAATATGTCCTTCGTGAATGTCATACTTTTGAGTTTTACGGCCATTGTATGTATAATTTTGGTTTTGTGAATACAGAAGCACCTAGGTAAAGATTTCCTTTTGCGTGCATTTTAGGTTATTCTTCTGTTTTTCTTATCAATAAAGCGACTTTTTTTTTTTGACCATTAAATTATATTGGCCAATGTGGCCGAAAGGTTCTGGAGGGGCGACCGCGTACTGGAAGACGTAGCGTTGGAAGACCTCCCACAAGATGGACCGATGACCTTGTGAGGGCCGCAGGAATCCGCTGGATGCGGTCACAGAAGCGGTCGAAGCGGCGGTGCTTGGGGGAGGCCTATGTCCAACGGTGGACGTCTTTCGGCTGAAACGATGATGATGATGAAATTATGGTGGATAGCTTTTGCCTGATTTAATTCCTAAAGGTTGCATACAGTGTATGATTAGCAAGAAAGAGGTGTGATAATTATGTCCTGTGAAAACTCTCTACACAATTTCGACGTTTCTCTCTTCTCACCTAGAAACGAAAAGTACTCAAACCAGAACCTAATTACGTTAATTACAATGCTCCCATTCAAAGGTTCCTTAGACAATTTAACAACAGTTTTACTAACCAAAAGGATTAAGTCCGAAGTAATTGACACTAATGTCCAGAGTTACGATGTCATAAAACCACGTAACAGCTTGTACACGTTCGAGTACACGTCAACAGACTGTTTCTATCATCTTGAGCTAAATTAATGCTTACGTATGCAGCACACGTCAGGCTAACCCTAAACATGTATTGATTATTTGAAGACTGGTGATGTTGAGTATCTGTATCGTGTAATAGGAGATAGAGACATGTTTATTTTCGTCCTAGCAGTATTTTTGTTTCGAGAACGCGGCAATGATATAAAAGAAAAAAAAACCGGTCAAGTGCGTGTCGGACCACGCACAATGAAGGGTTCCGTAGTTGGGATGAAATTATCCCAAGAACAAACTTAACATTGTAGTTGAAAAACATGTTCTCCCATAAGGAATGTATGGGAGATCATGTTTTTCAAACTGCAAATTTAAGTTGGTCGATTATTACTTAGCTGTGAAAGTTTTTCTTTTAACTTTGTTATATACTCGTATAATACTGCTGTGATTTTTTTCAAAAATCCAAGTACGACTATTTAGCTGGCAGGGGGACACTTGACTCTAACAAAAATTAGCAATTAAAATCTTAATTTTTTTTAGCAAACGGATTCCTGAATTGAAAAAAGATTTTGACACACCCACAATATTTTTAAACGACCTATCCAATGATACCCCACACTAAGGATTAGACGAGAAAAAAAAAACATCCCCACTTTACGATAAGGGGAGGTACAAAAAAAAAACTTGATTTTATTTAACCACTTTGTCTGCGTGATTAATATATATACCCATGCCAAATTACAGCTTTTAGTACTAACCGTCTCTGAGCTAATCCGCGGAAAGACAGATGGACATGGCGAAACTATCCCTTGTTTACTACGGAGCCCTAAAAAGGACCGTTAGGATTTATTTATTACGAGCAAATCCGACAGACGTTGTCCTATCCAAATTTCAACAATTCTTACAAAAATCCCTTTACTGAGAAAATGTGGTGTCCATTTTACCGAAAGCAAATCAATCAACTCAGAATATCGCAGTCCACTCCTGGACGTAGGCTTCTTTCATACTGCACCACAACACCCTCTCCTCCGCCTTCCGTATCCAGTCTGTCCCAGCCACCTTCTTAAGACCGTTGGTCCATCTAGCTAGAGGGTGTCCCACACTACGCTTGCCGATACGCGGTCTCCACTCCAGGACTCGTCTGCTCCACCAAACATCGGTCCCGCGGCAAACATGGCCAGCGCACTGCCACTTCAATTTGCTTACTCTGCAAGTTATGTCGGTAACCCCGGTTCTTTTTCGGATAATTTCATTCCTGATTTTATCCTTTAAGGAGACTTCGAGCATAGCCCGCTCCATTGCACGCTGTGCGTCCAAGTTTGTCAGTGTCCACGTTTTGGCACCGTATGTCACGACGGGCACGACGCACTGGTTGAAGACCTTAGTCTTCAAACATTACGGGATAGGCGATGAGAAGACTTGACCAAGTTTTCCAAACGCTGCCAAACCCAACTGAATCCTTCTGTTGGCGTCTTTCTCAAAATTGTATCTACCGAGCAACCAGCGTTTAAATTAAAATCCCCTAACTTGTTCTTTTTGTGTTTTGTATTTTTTCTTTGCGTGCGTCGTGTTTTATCACAAATAAACGTATTTTTATTCTTTCTTTTGTAGTGTGTACAATATTCTGGTTTTACTAGACACCGAAATCCACCATTGCTGTTAGATAATGCTCCACTATTGCCGATAAAAATAAATATGTTGGTAGGTACATATGTAAAAGCGAATGTGCTTCAAAATCAACAATGTAGGTAACTACGTCAGTGTATAATATCAATATGACCTATGAAACGGGGTGAACGCGATACATTCGTCAAGTCCACACGTTCAATTATTAAGTTCGCTCAACGTTTGTGATACGAGCACCGGCGCTTTTAATGACGTTTAAAAATTCAAAACAATTTCAGTAACATTTTCATACAAACTAGTTTTCAAAAAAAATCCAAGCAGCTGTTACGTTTATGGAGCTGGAAAATGGGATTCCAAATATTCAGATACAAAAATAAATAGAATATCAGATTGGATTCGTTTGACATAAAAATGTATATAAAAGGTTTGTATGCATATCAATTGGGTTATCGCTTCAATAGTGCGTACAGTATGGTATGCGATTATGTTTGTATGTGTGTGAGTCGCATAAATTCGTGAATTGATGGGATATGGGACGATTTGTGTTATAGGGTGACCTCAGTTGCAGATGCAGCTCATCAACGCTCGTAAACGTGTAGTGAGGAGATACATAATGCAGGTAATCTGTGTGGCTAATGACTAGAGGAATAAGCTTCTTTACTGCAGATTTTACTGGATGGCACTCCGGGAATATGGATAGGACACACACTGATTTTATTGGTGATATCCTTTAAAAAAGAGTAGCGTTGGATGGAGTATGTAAAGACGAAGCGCGTAGCGTTTATTTATTTATTTATTAAAGAACACCAACATTCAGTATTGTAGCGTTCTGTAGTTATCCTCAAAGAAAACCAGGCTTAAGTTTATATTTTTTCTGTAAATCTGAGTATACTAATATTCTTGCTTCCTATCCATTTTCAGAAACCAAGTATACCATTACACAAACGAAAAAAAAACTCTTAATATTTTCGCTTACAACTCCCACACTTTATTACAGCAAAGCAGGCGAACATAATGATCATATCATTGCTTACCTGTTATTTAGAACTTTCGAACTCCATTAATAAGCGCCGTTGTAAAACTTCCGTAATAGTTTGCCTAACAACTTTGTTTAAAACATACAGTTTTCCCTCGTGGATAATGGAATTGTGTTACAGCCTTTGTATTACTTCGCACCTCTACGTTAATTCTAATAACTGTTTGCCTCGCGTTTACGGGGGAATCGGGGTATAAACCTTAGGCTATGTAGATATAAATAGAACACCCCACTTTTCCCCATGAGTGTGATAATAAGGGTTATGACTGCAACGGATGGTTGTTGTTGTGGTGGCGTTTAAATAACCCATCTTCATGTGTCATAAATGGTGACAAAGGGATTTCTATGGGACTGACACTTTCCTATGTCCTAATAGAAGTACACTGCAATTCAATACGTTTGTCGAACGCTTGTTCAATGATGCCTGCCGACCCATTGTTAGCAATAGTTAATTAATACCTGATGGTATAGATGGACAGCATAATGCTACATTGCATACCAAAATAATTGAATAAATAATTAATGATGATGTTGATTGTTACGAAATACTACTTTGAGCCTCTAAAAGTCGCATGTTTTACGTAAACAAAAATTGATATACCTTTGCACAGAAACTTTTCAGAAATCTCAGCCGAAAGCCCTCTCAAGTTTCCAAGATACTGATGATAGTTATTCGCAAATAACATAAGATCACACCTGTAATCCCCGTAGGATTAGGCAGAGTACTCTATTATACACCCACATTTCGCCAGTTATGTTTATGTCCCAAATAATAGGGGGTCAGCCTGCTGCCATCAACAGGGCTCAAATCCAGACTCCGGGCTACTATTGACAAATTTCTGATGGAAAAACCCAATAACACTTTGCCCGACCTGGGAATTGAACCCAGGATTTCATGCTCAGCAGAAACGAACACTAGACTAATCGCTAATCTACTAGAAAAAACACAAAAAAAAGACGTAGTTTGGCCAAACAATACGGCAGCAATATCTTCACAGGTTTTAATTACTAATGCAGAATATCGAACGCTGAAAGATATCCAGCTTCCAACTTTATTTTAATTAGGAAAGTTGAACAATTAGCTATTTTGCTACCTCACCCAACTAGCTGGTATTCGAGCCAGATAAATTGGAATTGTTTAATTCGCTTCCCCTGCATTGTACAGCAATGTCGTTAATCTTTGTCGTTTGAGCGTGCTAATGAATTAGAAGGAAAAAATTGCATCAAAGCTTTGTTCTAGTTATACAATTAGTAAGAAAGCAATGAAAGGAAGCAAGTAACGCTTGCAAATCAAGAGACTCGCGTCATGTGACTTATGTCACTGTTGTCTCTGTTCTATACCTTTTTTTTTGGTAATTAAGAGCGTTCATTCTAAAAGTTGGCAACGTCGCAAATAGCTGTCAAATATATACCTGTTTTGATTAATTTGGCAATATTACTGTATGGAAATATGACATATCGCTCACTAGTGAACTAGAATATTAATAATGAATTGCAATTATAACACTGAATTTGATGTTGTAACTGTTTTAGGTGAAAAAAAGGCATTTGGCAAGTTTCCAAATATTTTTTTAGATCTAAAACTAAATATTCGGTGTTACAATATTAATTATTGTATTTCATAATCAATATTTTAGTTCACTAGTTAGCCATATTTCATATTTCCATACAGTAATATTGCCAAGTTAATCAAAACAGCAAAATATTTGACATCTATTTGCGACTTTGCGCACTTTCAGAATGCAAGCTCTTCATGCCGCAGTCGACTATTTTGTCAATGTCTAAAGTGAGGTAAACAATCATAGTGTACTTGATGAAAAACATTGTTATCTCATCTAAATAATACCAGCCTGTTCCTGTCCCACTGCAGGGCAAAGGCCTCTTATCATACAGAGAAGGCACGAGCATTGAACACCACTCTTGCTTAAGGGTTGGTCATTTCAGACTTATATTAACTATAATTCCAGGTTTCCTCACGGCGTTTTCCTTCACCGATGTCAGTAATGTCCAAGATAAACTCAGAAAGTACATATGAATTGAAAAAGTCACATTGGTACTTGCCCGGATTTGAACCCACAACCTCGTACATGAGAGGCGAGGCCTTAACCACTGGGCCATCACGACAAATAAGACGTTATCTCATCTACTTAATATAAATCTTGAATTCATTCACTGACAGACAACATACTGGGTAAACCGTTAGGCCTAGAAGCATGAAACTTTTAACAAAAATTCCTTTCATAACTAAGGTGAGCATTAAGATAGGATTTATGAAAATTCGTACCCTAAAGGAGTTTGTAAAAGGTATAAATTGCAATGATTAGCATTGCAATTTACACCTTTTACAAACATGACGAAACAAAACTTCCATACAAACTTCGTGTTCATGAAATACAACAACTATACTTGATTTGGTTGCGGAATGGGTTTTGTAGGACCTCGAATAATCATGTTATCGAAGTAATTTTGGACTGGGAGCTAGCTTTGAGTTTGTGCTTGAATGTTTATCGTAGATACTGCTGTGTCGTGATTGCGAATGCAACTGCTATTGCAAAACAGAAAGTGCTACTGTTTCTGACCATCTCAGAAATTAATCCGCATGGTCCTCATAAGGCTTGACCAAAATTATGTCTGGACTTTGAAAGAGACTATGACCTCGGAGTTTGTTTTTGTCTTCTCTGAGTAGTCAGTTAGGAAACACCGCACACATTTAGTTATTAAATAGGATTTAATTTTGACGTGCAAAAGTGCTACTTTAACCAATTTACAGACAGAAATATAAAATATTTTATTCCACATAAACCTATATATATGGGCACTTATGAAACGTCAGAAGCTAGGTGCACGGTTCCAATTGGTCGTTTCCTATGAGCCGGCAAGAAACTCCACGGTTACTCTTTTAAAAATAATTGGATTTTACAATATTTTCAATTATCAGTGTTAATAGGTATGGGAGGACAGTGTAAGTCTTTCAACAAGTACCAGGTGTTTAACAAAATAGAAAATGGTCTATAAATCTACAGTCCACTATCATTTCATAAAAGGGACTTTATCACTTCTCATAATGTAGGTTTTATGTACCATGAGTTAAGAAGAAGACGTAGATAGTCATTCATAGCGTTCTACAGACCAGTTCTGCATTTTGGGTGACCATTGAAAATTAGCGTTATGCTTTAGTTCCCATCTACAACCTTAGTTTTTGGTTTTCTTATTTTTCGCAATTTCATCGTTGGTGCCATAGTCAAATTTATTCATAATGATGAGTACAACGACCCCTTAAGAGGTTAAGGGTAAACAAAAACTAAGGTTTTAGAAAGAAAAAAGAAAAAAAAGTTTATTTGTCACAGAAACACGCCACTGTACACCATCATGCTGAGTTGAAGCCTTCCTGTCACAGGCATGACGTGCGCCTGCTTGATTTTAATTTTATAGGTATGTGTCTTGTTTTTCTAAATATTCGACCTACCTTGTCTTTGTTTATATGCACGTGTTTCTGTGACACTAAAATATATTTTTTCTTTCTTTGTTTCATTGTTTTCTTGGGAGTAAATCTTAATTGTAAGTCGACAGCTTGAACTCGTTAGTAAATATGCATGAGTATAGTTATTTATTTATTTAGTTTTATTTATTTTATCTTTTTTTAATTTATTTATCTAGTAAAATAAACGATTTATAACGAAAACGAGCGCGGTAAATTTCATGAAAAGACCTTTGAGCGTATAGATATTATGGAAAACTACTGGATGTAGATACATCCAGTAGTTTTCCATAATATCTATACGATCCAAATAATTTTATTTTAAGTAGATACTTAAAATAAAATTATTTGAGCATTTAAATAAATTCTGGCATTAATGCTGAAATGAACCTTTTTGGCGCAGCCATGAGGCACACACTATTGTTGTTAAAAAAATTGTTTTTGTTTTCTTCACTTTTTTTATTTTGTATTTTGTGTTTCACGAACTGTGTCCAAATAAACATTATTCTTTCTTTCAAATTATCTATCCCTGTACGGTTTCTATTTTGCCATTTTCATACTACGTACGTTATTTATTTACGCCCAAAGATAAAATTTGTGTTGAAATATGGAAGTTTCGACGCTCATAACATCCAAACCATATTTTTTTTCCAATTCAGCTTCCATACAGGGCTAGATAATGACAAGACAAATTGACATAATTTTTAGTTTTGACCGTACACTGTCAAACGGAGGAGTAATCACCATACTACGTTTGTATGGAAGAATGACCAAGTAGCGTAACCTTTAACGAAAACATAAAAAAAGGCAATTTTCTTGTGGAAAGTTTATAAATAAAGTGCGTGTCTGTCGTAATGGATCACTAATGCAATCCCTGGAGGTCGACCTTACAAAACAAACCGAAGTATGACAGACTTCATTCCGTCTGTAGTGGCCATAGTAAAACTTTTAATATTTAAAATTAACTTTCAGTACTTTCATAGTTATTATACTACAGTAGCAATCTAACAGCAACCTGATTGTAACCAGAATTAAGATCATTATGATTTTGACAGCAACCCAATAGCAACTATAATACAAGAAGAATAAAGATCACTGTAATTTTGACAGTGATGCAAAATCAGAGGATAAAGGCACAAGTCCGTAGCCAACTGCAAGCAGCAGCAGCAGGCGACGTGTCGCTGCGACACTCTGGTTTCTATCTGTGGTATGTATTTCTATGAAATTGAATCGAATTTCTACGAAGTCGCCTGCTGCAGCAGCCTGCAGTTGGCTATGGAATTGTTCGTTAAAATAAATGTAAAATGACTGTAGAACGTATAAATTCATGCGATCGCGATTAAGTATAATGATGTAAATTTAATATTAAAAATATTAAATGTTAAAAACTCAACCACAAATGGTGTTATTTGCTGACGATACTTCCTTAATTTTTAAAATTAATAGACGTGCATCAAATCTTGACGACGTAAATAACGCCCTACAGCAGGTCCAAAATTGGTTCACTGCTAATAATTTAGTATTAAATGGGAAAAAAATCAAGTGCATAAGATTTTCGTTGCCTAATGTCTGTGTCCGTTGTGAGATAGTATTGAATCAAGAGAAACTAGAATTCGTCAATAAAACTGTTTTCCTAGGGATCACGCTTGACTTCAATGGGGTCCTCATTTAACATCCCTATCAGGACGATTAAGTTCAGCAGCATATGCTGTGAGAAAAATCCGTCAATTTACAGATGTAGGTACCGCGAGGCTAGTCTACGAGTATTTTAGCTACTTTCATAGTATTATGTCGTACGGTATTCTACTATGGGGACGGGCTGCAGACATCGAGTCTATTTTTATTCTGCAGAAAAGAGCCATCAGAGCCATATATGGCCTCCGCAGGCGCGACTCTTTAAGGGAACTGTTTAAAAATTAATATCTTTCATCATGACGGTAACTTGTCAATATATCTATGAAAACATTATGTACGTAAGGAAAAATCTACATCTTTTTAGTAAAAGAGGTGCAAGACACAATTATATTACTTGGAATAGGGACCAATTAGTTCAACCGGGTTTCAGGCTGGCTAAAGTGGACTCATCTTTCATGGGGTACTGTTTAAAGTGTTACAATAAAATACCACCCACATACTTCAACTGAATGAAACGAAATTTAAATCTTATATTAAACGCACACTATGCAGCCAAGCATATTATAAATTGGCAGATTATATTGCTGATAAAAATGCTTGGCCCAACGCTGGTCCTGCTCCACAAGGGCGCATAAACTAATTGATTAGCATTTGAAAATACAATTGGAGCTGCTGAAGATTTAAAAAACTATCTTTGCATTGTATAAATTCAATCTCTTAGCATTGTATAATTGCATAGAACATGTGTGAGTGCTATGTACCGACTATAAAGCTACCATTTAGGTGCAGTGTATGTCTTTCATTGACTTGAATGTGTCATGCCGGCTGAGAGTATGTCATGCTCACTCTAATGTCTCGCTGACGGTGGCGCGTGTGTTGGATCATTTAGCTCCCTTCAAAATGGTTGAGCTGAATGGTGCTAATCCATGCGTCATGTTCGTGAACGGGCGCCGTCAGTAGGGTCTGGTCATCTCTTGGCTTATTTTAATTTAATTTAATTTTTTGGATTGTTTATTTTTTTTATTTCTGTTACGGACGCTTTTCATGTTTTGCATCGTTCTCACATGTATAACTTCAACATGAATGATGTAACCAATATTTTGTAACCATATCATGTTTTAAAAGAGTATCCGTGGAGTTTCTTGCCTGTTCTTCTCCATAGGTACCTACTACGCTTTGGAATGGGCATCTAGCTTCATCTTTCTGACTGACCGACCCCCTTGACAATTCAAAAGTGCCTGTAATTGGTTTATTTGAAATAAATGCTTTGAGTTTGAGTTTATAAATTAATAGGGATTTTGACTGGGAAAAAAAACTATATTATAGTTCATCAATCAGCTAATTAAAAAATATAAGACACGTATTTTTTGTTTTATCATATTAATAAAAAATAATTTAGATAAAACGCCTTAAATTTGGGGAGTCTCCACTTCCCAACTTTAATGCGTTTTTTTTTTTTTTTTTTTCACAAGTCGGTATAAAATCTACCGTAGGATGACGTCATGCTAAATTTTAACTCAATGTATAGCCGTAATCTTTAGATTACGAAAAAAAGAAAAAATACGTATCCAATTTTTTTTATAATCTCCAGGACGGACAAAAAAAAATTGCCAGGTACTTAACAAAATAGAAATTGGTCTATAAATCTACAGTCTATTAAGCCTACAACATTCTCACATTCACAAATAATTATAAAATTATCTATATAAAAAATTAATAAAAAGCAATTTAAACTAAATGACATGATACAACTGTAACAAATCTGAATTAATATCATGTCCACAAAAGTCACAAATGAATAGTTTACATAAGAATTGGAATAATTCAACCTACCATAATTTAATTTTCCATACACTTAAATTACATAGCAAGCATTATATTCTCCTGAAATTTCAATGCCTGAGAGCCTGAGTGCTTCAAATCGGAACCCAAAAATATTGCCGTGTGGATGGAAACTTAAGGCGAAAGCCTCAAGGTAGCCCGCTTAATTCAAAATTTCTTACGATTTTTGCAATTTGCAACCTATCATGTTCTATGTTGATCTAAATATGATTCGTGGCCGTATCAAATGTTGATTTATAGAATTATTATCATAAAAATTATCAATACAACTCTCTAAGTTCATGTAATCCCATTGAAGGACTATTTCATGAAATCATGACATTTGCCGATTATTTTAATAAACATAAAACCTGACACTGACCTGCAAAATGCAAAAAACTAAAGAAAATTTGATTCTCGCGGGCTACCTTAGCGCATCCCCCTTAAGCAGCGCGTAAAAAGGCAAGTGAAACCACTTCCTGGGAAGAATTATTTCACAAGAAGCTTCACTTGTAGGAACTACTCATCATGTCCATAATACTAGTTAGTTTGTTCATTTCACGTGACTTTACCAGATCTAAATTCGGATATTACGGATTGTTGACCAGTTTTAGGTGTTGGTATAATACTCGTGTTTTCGTGTTGACATCAATCCACGACCCCCGCGTTGCCATCTACGCGTGGGAAGTGAATACTTTGAAATATTATATCTACTCACAATGTAATGTATGTAGCTAATAAGTTGATGGAACAGGGATCTTATTATTATTATTATATGCTTTATAAATTTACTTATATATTAAATAACTTTAAAATTATTTTTATTTATTTTTGGGTATGGAACTCTTATAACTTAACAATATCACGGCTTGTTACCCCGAAGAGTTATACAAAGATATACCAATATTACACCCACATTTCTCCAGTTATGTTTAACTCCCATGTAATAAGAGGCGAGCCTATTGCCATCAACCGGGCACAAATTCAGTCTTCGGGCTGCTACTGAGAAATTCTTAATGGAAAACCTGATAATACTTTGCCTGACCTGGGATCTCCAGGACCTCTCATGCTCAGCAGTAGCGCTTGCGACCGTCTAGTGGTCGCTAGGCAACGAGGCAATAATTAAAAAAATACAGTAATCAAAATCAAATAACGGTTTTTAATATTATAGTATAATATATAGCATTTGGCAGGTTATTGGTATTCATAAAAATAAAATGTTTAAAAACTAGCTTATCCTTGACATTTTCTTAACAATGAAGTAAAAGGTCAATTTTGTACCAATAAAAAAAACCTTTTCAGTATTGAGACGTCTAGACATTTTAGAATAAGGTCGGTAGTAGGTCAGGGTAGTAGAAATTTTGGGAATTTTGTGATTAGTATATTGGGTCCCACCTATGAAATTAGCTTTTTTGTTCTCACAAATAGAGAACCTCGTCACTTCTATGACTTAAAATATTCATCAATTGCTTGGTATTATATCGAATAATGACCATCATAGACAACTTCCAAAAGTTAAAAAGACCTTATTACTTATAGTTTTTTAAACATGAAAAATACCTTAAAAATGACTCCTCATTTTGTTAGCAGAAATGACCACTATTTGTTTTACTTAGCCAAAACTTATTTTTTTCGCTTAATCTAAGTGGCATATTACGTTTTTAAACATTAGTGCATAAAAGTTTTAAAACATTAGTGTTCATGGTTGTTATAAAAATTAATAAAACGTTAGAATGAAAAATGCAACTTCTTTAAAATTCTCCATACAAAACGCTGATTTCATAGGTGGGGACCAAATATTAAAAACATCTATTTGTCTACAGGTACATTATAATGAAAAAATTCTGAAACTGACTGACAGTTTAATTTATTTCGTGACACTGACACTGAAAGCAATGTTAACCATGTTTTGGAAAGAGAAAATCGTGCAATATGAAAGATGTAAATATTAGGTACCAGCAGTGTCCCGCGGTTTTAACCGCATAAGTCTCAATCCCGTGGGAATATCGGGATAAAAAGTATTATGTGTGTTAATTCAGGTTATAAACTACCTGTGTGCCAAATTTCATCTAAATCCGTTCAGTCGTTTTTGCGTGAAAGAGTAACAAACATCCATCAATCCATCCATCCTCACAAGCTTTCGCGTTTATAATACAGGGTGTAAAAAGACACATCACAAAGCCGTAAACTACGCATACTGTACGTATAGCTAAGTAGCTTTGCGCAAAAATTATTGCTGGGAACCGTAATTTTTTTTTTTTTTATAAAAAAAAACAAGTTTTTATTGCGCGCAATGTAACGCGAACCCACGCTTGAATGAACGGATTCAGTGTTAGTTAAGCTCCGCCCCTACGCTACGTAGGTAGGTACTTGTTGTTCATTGCGTTTTTGTAACTTTAAATGCGTAATCTGTTAAGATAAATCTAAAATTCAGGTAATGTTTGTTTGGATAAAAGTTTCGTATTATCGCATAGAATTCATTTTCGTGAAAAAAAAAAAAAAAAAAAATGCGACTTTGACCTTCAATATCTCCAGAACCAGTGGATTCCCAGGTGTGGTCTAGTGGAAAAAAATGATGCAAATAATGGGTAGAATATGTGGCTTTCGGCTTCGGAAAGTGTCTTTTTACACCCGATATATATAGTAGAATGTTCGTGAGAAGGAGTAATCTTGCACTACACATTTTACCTCTGTGAAACCGATTGTTGAAGGTATGCAATCTTATTCAAGATTATACAACATGGCTTTTAGAAAGGTGTCGTCATATTTAAGGGTGTGGTACAGACCATCAAACTGAACAACTTTCACCATGGAACTTAAATCTTAATCTCAGTTGGAACCCAAAAATATTGCCGTGGGATTCAAATTATTAAGCAGCGCGCAAAAAGGTAAGTGGAACCACTTCCTGGGAAGAATAATTATTATAAATTATAGTAATTTAAGAATTATTATAATAATTTAAGGGACCATCAAACTGAACAACTTTCTCCATGGAACTAACATCTTAATCGTTAAAAAAATATCAACTGTCTCATACAAAACATCCAAAACATACCCACCCAAATATACATTTGGGTCGGGTATGTTTTGGATGCTCTGGACAGCTGATGGTTTTTTCGCGATTACAATATTGATTCGATAGAGTAAGTTGTTCAGTTTGATGGGTCTGTACCGCATCCTTAACCCTACTTCACTAACCTTAATTTCGACTAACGCAACCTATCACTAACCATTCCTAAATTTTACGACGGATTAAAACATCAATATTTATTTAATCAACTTCATTTAAGACATAAAACGACCTTAATTAGCAGTCTTAGTTTTCTTTTTATCCAATAACATAATCTATTTTAGAAAAACCTACATTGAACAATGATTGCTCATGCTCATAGACACAACATGCTCCCTGCAAATCGCTTTCATTCAGCCTGTATGGTCCCTTGCTATACTATACATTACTTTTAGATGAGGGATGAATGGAATGAAAGAAGGTAAAGTATTAAAACACTACTGTATTGTTCCAAAGATACTTAAAGTAAAATGAGCTTAATAGACTGATGATGGTGTGGAAATGAAGTGAGTGACGCAGCCTTTGGCGGCTGTAACGAGAACGCCTGGCTGCCTTGATAGCCCAAAGCGAACTGAACTAAGTATTATGAGTTGAAATGCGTAAACTGCTGAATTGCAGAATATGCGGTTGCACCATACACAGCCTTTGCAGAAGTTCGTGGTCATACGACGTTTTTTTACAGCTGCAGGTTTTGCGAGGTCTGGGAACGTTTTGACTAGAAGCTTCCTGATCTAGTCTACAATTTTCAGGATCCCCGCGATGATTTACTTCAAACTTTTGTTGCAAAATTAGTCTGAAATTTTACGACGATCATACGACATATCCCGATCTAAAAAACGTACATCTGTAATGAGTCATTGCGGGTCTAGACCAGGGTCGATAATTTTTAAAACCAAAAAAAATAATAGTAGGATGAAACCCATTAGAAAAGGAGGGGAATATTATAAAAATGAAAGGAAAAATAATTTACGGGCGATCTGAGGTCGGGAAGGGGATGGGGGTGAGTTTTTAAGGGTAAAAAACGGTTTTTCTCGATTTCCGGCAAAACTAAAAGTCCTATCGAAAAAAGTCAAATGGCAAAGTTGGATGTAATAAAAAGATCTAAAACTTTTGTATTTACACTTTTTTCACATAACCTAAAAATGTATGTGAAAAATTCAAAAAACCAAGTTTTTGGTTTTTTATTTTTATCTTTTACAATTTTTTTTTCTTTTTAACGAAATTTGTTGAAAACTTACCTTTTTATGTCCCAAATACGCTGTAATTTATTTGATTAAAAATATTTATTTTTTCACCTTATTTTGAATTAATATCGAAAAAACACCCTAATTTTCAATCGAAAATTCACCCGTCAAAATATCAGCTTTTTTCAAAAAGTTGGTATGGATTCTATTCGTTGAAATCTCTACTTTCCGACGGTGAAAAAAAAAAATATGTTACTACAGTAAATCTTCTCAGAAAATGCAAAAATTCAAAAAAAACTTGAATTCGATTTTTTTTTTTAAATTATTATAAATAATTTTGAGCTATTTATTAAAATTTACACTTTAATTACTCGAAAAACGTTAGATTACATGTGACATTGATAACAAAAAAATTGCAAATAAAAATATACTACTATAATTAACAAACAGATAAGTTAATAAAATTAATATTTAATAAGACATCTACAATATTTGGAGAAAGTTGTCGAATCTTCTTTAAATTATATGCGTAGATGCCTATTTATAACTATTTTAAGATAAATTATATATAATAGAATCGAATAAAAATATATATCGTAAATATATTTTTAATAACAAACTTTTGGCCGATTTTCATATATATTTTATACATTTTTAATAGATTTATAATATATTTTATATGTATTTTGAATTTTTTTTTTTTTTCATGGGTTTAACTAAATTTGTTTGTGCAAAACTAAGGAGATTATTATTTTTTTATCTTGTACTAAAATATCATTTAATTTCAATCTTTAGGTTATGTTACGTTAAGCATACTATTTTTTAAAGAAAATATTACGATTTTTATGTTTGAGTTGATTGATACAGATAAAAATAGAGATAGTATTTACCTTCCTATGCAGATTCGAAAAGTTTTTTTGTTTTTTTAGTAAACTTGTCACAATTATCTTCAAGAAACTCAGCGTGCACGTGTATTTTTATAAACGATGTTGTATACTGTACTGTATTTCGAATACTGGTTAGGCTAACGGTTGTAACAGCTGCTACGAAATATATAGTATATAATAGTAGGTATGTATGTAGTAAGACCCAGACCCGCCTAGCCCCTTCCCCACTTCTCCACGAAATACCTTTTGATGGGCTACAATTTTTCGTAGGTCACTCAGGTATATCTACTCAGGTATATATAATTTATCTTAAAATAGTTATAAATAGGCATCTACGCATATAATTTAAAGAAGATTCGACAACTTTCTCCAAATATTGTAGATGTCTTATTAAATATTAATTTTATTAACTTATTTGTTTGTTAATTATAGTAGTATATTTTTATTTGCAATTTTTTTGTTATCAATGTCACATGTAATCTAACGTTTTTCGAGTAATTAAAGTGTAAATTTTAATAAATAGCTCAAAATTATTTATAATAATTAAAAAAAAAATCGAATTCAAGTTTTTTTTTGAATTTTTGCATTTTCTGAGAAGATTTACTGTAGTAACATATTTTTTTTTTTTCACCGTCGGAAAGTAGAGATTTCAACGAATAGAAATCATACCAACTTTTTAAAAAAAGCTGATATTTTGACGGGTGAATTTTCGATTGAAAATTAGGGTGTTTTTTCGATATTAATTCAAAATAAGGTGAAAAAATAAATATTTTTAATCAAATAAATTACAGCGTATTTGGGACATAAAAAGGTAAGTTTTCACCAAATTTCGTTAAAAAAAAAAAAAAATTGTAAAAGATAAAAATAAAAAACCAAAAACTTGGTTTTTTGAATTTTTCACATACATTTTGAGGTTATGTGAAAAAAGTGTAAATACAAAAGTTTTAGATCTTTTTATTACATTCAACTTTGCCATTTGACTTTTTTCGATAGGACTTTTAGTTTTGCCGGAAATCGAGAAAAACCGTTTTTTACCCTTAAAAACTCACCCCCATCCCCTTCCCGACCTCAGATCGCCCGTAAATTATTTTTTCTTTCATTTTTATAATATTCCCCTCCTTTTCTAATGGGTTTCATCCTACTATTATTTTTTTTCACTTTTTATTATTTTTAAAGGCTTCTACCCTGGTCTAGTCACTAATGATGCGAATCAAGAAGGTATTGGAAACGGAAATGGTGGTAGAAGTCGGAATCTAATCAAAACACTAAATAAGCAACGCACGCGTCGTCATATTGACGAATGGTTAGTTATCCAGCGTTAAATATGACCACACATTTCTGATACACGCTGTATAAATAAAAGTAGTACCTATAATTTTCCTTATTTGTTTAATTCGAAAACATATTTTTCGTTAATACCAGAATTAAAACCATATTAAATAAGCGCTTTCCATGTATCGCTCCTTTCATGTTACTAACATAATATAACACATTACTGATGACCAATTTACAACAAGAATAAAACTCGCTTTTAACACCAATTAATGTTTTTAAATTTCCTGAAACACAGAACATATTTTATTAATTAAATACTTAAATCATTGCGAAATACGTTCTGTCTCATTAAAATTGATGTTAATGGAGTTTCCACTTGCTGATTTGGGAATAATATTATTTCGTAAATGGTGGTTCTTTTTTTAATATAAATGTTTTTCCATCTTTTACCAATATTATTAATAGTCCCCGGTGAATAATATTATCATTTTCGATGCAGTTGGCGGAGAGATAGGAGTTAATAATATAACTATCTGGAAAAAACACGATAGTAGGTATCGAGTTCTTTTTATATCGATAACATTTTGCGTTTCTTTTTACCCGACTGACAAGGAAGGGTTATGTTTATCGCGCTTATCTTGTATGTATGTATATTTGTAAATTTCTTTATAACCTCGTATCTTCGAATCGGCTGGATGGAATTTGACAGTTAAGGTATCGTTATATTCGTCTTAAAAACCCAAGTGGCATTAGTTAGGTAATTGCAAAAAAAAAAAAGATATTTGGTGCGTAATAAGTTAATAAAACAAATTAACGAAACCTATCGAGTAGGGCATGAAAATAAAGGAAATTAAAACAAAACACACAAATAACATATACAAAACAACACAAATAACAAACACAAACAAAAACAAACAAATAATACACAAACACAAACAAAAAACACACATATACAAATAATATTTATATAAGTTATATGTTTAAATTTAATTAGGAATAATAAATTGGTTTAAAAAGTTTTTGATAGCGTAATTATGGGTCATGTTTGTGTCGGACCAGTTTTTGTTTATAAGAGTGTGCCGGGACACTAAAAAGTCTAAAATAGAAATAATAATTTTAAAAATCAAACACCCGACTGCAAAATCAATCTGAAAAAAGAAAAACAAGTCTTATAATCTATAGAATTTGATGGTATTGCAGGCGGAGGAAAAACAAATTACCTGACAATATGGTGTAACTTTTGCAGTCGGGTTTTAGATTTTTTAAATTCTAAAACCCGACTGCAATCTATTTTATTGTCCTTTTGTTTACTGGTTATTCAGTTGTTCTCATTCTAATGTCTTCTCCCAAAATACTTCGTACTTGCGTTCAAGAATTGTAATGCTCGGTTCAAACGTCATTCAATGCTGAAAAGGCTATTACGTGATATGGCCGCTCTTTCGGAAAAACTTACTATGTTGTAAGAAAAACAAGTATTTCTTCCTTTAAGGTATCTTGATAGGAAACATTCTAGAGCAGGTCCATAGTAGCCAATCACGAGAAACTGTTTCTAACCAACTTTATAAAGCCAACGTTGACGTGTTTTTGCACTTATCCTAGAAAAGGATAAATGCCTCAGCTCTGTAAAGTGCAGACTTGTAAACGTGTTTAAGGTTTTATTTCGCTGCAAATTGAGATAATCGCTGGAATGTAGTTGTTTTAAAGTGGTTATTTAATTTTACAACAATAGTGACAGAGTTCAAATTGTAAGAAAACATATAATTTGCGGGTTTTTGTAATGAGTGACGATATTTAAGAGCGTGCATTACTGACAGTTGGCAACGTCGCAAATACCGATGAAAATGTATGAAACAGATGTATATGTTTTTGCTATTTTAGTTAGTCTCATAGTGAAACTTGTTTATAATTATGAGTACTTTCATCCCCTGAAAGGTTAACAGTGAATCAAAAATCACCGTGTATAATCAATGTTCATTCTTTATCGTGTGTCCTTTCCTAGCGATTTCACTCTAGTTTGTTTGTAACAAAAAAAAACAGCCGATCCTAGCTTATTCTGAAACCATCGCTTGGCCATGAACTTTTCCGCATGTTGTACTGGTCTCACTCTTTTCGAATCAATAACTGCGTAACCGTCTTTCCCAGGCCAATTCCCGGCTACCGTAGGCGCGGGTCTGCGGACGGTGAGCAATGGGTAGCTCGCCGTCCGATAAGGACCAGACCCGGGTCGACGGCGCGTTGTGTTCCACGCGCGTGTCAAAGAGATGTCAGCACAACTGACGGGGTCCGCTAGAGCCGATGCCTGCCGGGGTCGCGGGAAAGTCCGAAAGGGATACCGTGGCCCCTGGCTACATACAGGCAACTGAAGAAACACGGGTGGGTTAAAGTCAGTAAGAGTCTGACACGCCCGAGCGGAAGAAGTTGTTTGATAATTTCCCACCAAAAAGTGGCCACGTTGATTGCGGCATCAGTGGCGTTCATTAGGTCTTCGTTAGTGCAAGTGAACGGGCAATTCAAACAGTCCAGCAGGTGGGACATGGTCTGATCAGCCAACCAGTGTACTCACACTGGATGTTGGATGGGTCAATAATCCCCCACTTCTACAGATTGTGTTTACAGCGGGTTCCCAATCAATTGAGAGCTTTCCATGTAGGCCACTGTAGATCACGACCGGGCGGTAAATGTTCCTAGGATTTGCCGAGGGGGGAGGTGGTGGATGCTTGCGTCTTCCCACAGCTTACTCTCTCATTGGATGGTTGCAATCGTAACAACTTCATTAACACCATCAACAATTATTAATTGAATTCTCAACTTGTTGCTAACAACTATACTGATTATCGCTGAGTGGAAATGAAAACGATTTTAAAGGGTTCTGCGGGTTTGCGTGATGCCGACAAATGTAACGAAGTGTCTATTAAAGTTGGCGTGGGGGTCATTAAGTGCTCTAGTTGCTTCCTACCTTCTCTTTTGTTACGCATTGTAATGTTTATGTATGCTTGACACGACTGCTGATGGGTAATGCGATTATGGAAGTGAAGGTTTTGTTGCATGTTTTAAAAATACGCTGGTACATGTTAACGAGATAGATATTTTTGTTCCAAAAGTTGGTATTGCCAAAATAATAAGTCTTTTTCTACCAGATTGGCTTTTAAGTATTCATTATGCATTCTTGAATTGGATACTCTCCCTCCACTCTCCAAACGAAAACTAAGCGAGCATCTTCCCACTGGATCCAAGCTTCCGTAACCCACTTGGCAGTAACAGTTCAGAGTGCGTCGGTGGGAAGATGCAACTACAACCTCGTAAAGTGGGGCTACTCGTATCTCGACGGCATGGGAGCAAGGTGTGGCGCAAGCACAACTAAAGGGGTCTACTATGACCGATGCCTGTCGGGGTTGCGGGAAAGTCGAGAAAAAGGGATACCGTGGCCTCTGGCAACGTACAGGCAACACTGAAGGAACATGGGTAGGTTTTAGTCAGAGTGCGAGTCTGACACGCCCTGCCGCTCCGCCCAGAGCGGGAGAAAGTATTTGATAATTTCTCACACAAAAAAAATATGTGTCGCACAAACATTGTCCCAACTCTTATACTGCCCTCTGTGCCCCAAAAAATGCAGCTAGCGCTGCTACTGACGACGCCGTGGCGAATTTTTCCGCAAAAAAAAATTAATACACTGTCGTGCTGTCTGACACATCTAAGAAGTTACGCAATTTTTATTTGTGTAAGCCAAAATACATTCAGTATAATCATCATTGTCATGGCAGCTTTGTTCCACCCACTGCTAAGTATTATTGCAAAGATTATTTTTTATAATTATAATATTCCGCGGAAAATGTTGGTTACATTGTATTTCTTTTCTACAAACTCTACTGTGTCTTTGTTTTAATAATCATATTATTGTTTTTCTTTCATTTTCAACGTTGTCACACTCTGCACCCGAAGCCGTTGTGATAGTGCAGCCTCTTTCCTATCCTATACTATAAAACAAGCTATATTTGTATATATATATATATATTTGTAATCACGTTCTCGAAAACGGCTCCAATGATTTCGATGACAGTTGCAATAAGGGGGTTTACGGGGGCGAAAAGTCGATCTAGCTAGGTCTCATATCCGGGAAAATTCGTTTTCTCCGTATTTTCACCCGAGCGAGCTCGGTCGCCCAAAGTTTAGAACAAGATGGCTACCTTAGAATAATGGCATTGCAGTATGGAATCAGCAAGTACCTATTATCATGGCAGCATGGAATTAGTATGTACTATACATGGATTAGTACGAACTTTCCTATACTATTAAATGAGCATTCTCTATTTTCACCAGAGCAGAGCTCGCTCGCCCAGATTCTTCTGTTTATTTTAAGAACAGTTTTAAGCAATTATTCGTTTTAAAGCTACTATGTATTTAGTATATTGCAAACTTTAGGTGGATTTACATAGTTCCTCGAGGACTGAATCGTGTTTTAAACTTGCGCTAAATGCGGGCAGGTCATCAGCGGGTCAACACAATGAACTATTATGGAATCTGACATATCTTATTCGGGCACAAGTCGTTTGCGGCGAGAGTTGTCGTCAGGTCCCAGCGCGCACAGTTGTTGTATGTTGTGTTTTGTGTCGCAGTCATTGTTGGTGGTATGTACTCGCACTTTAAAATAGTTTTAAGTGCATTAAAATAGCCTCAAAGTGTGTGGGCACTTAATTCAACACTTCAACAGACTACCTTGGGATGCCAGCCCTACTATTACTTAAATAGTGTAAGTTCCTGATGATATGAAAGAAGGAACTGTAAGTATGGCGGCTGTAGGAAGCAATTTTTAGGTTTTAAGCGCAATTTATTTGAGTTTCTTATTGTAGTGCAAAACTTGAATGTGACAGCATTTAAAAAAAAAACCGGCCAAGTGCGTATCGGACCACGCACAATGAAGGGTTCCGTTGTTGGGATGAATTTATCCCAAGAACAAGCTTAACATTGTAGTCGAAAAACATGTTCCCCCATACTTTCCAACTGCAAATGTAAGTTTATACGCACAATATTGAATGATTTACCATGTTATTTTAATACCATAGACTTTTTATAGGTTTTCCTGTAGTCTATAAGCATAGAACTATCCTCTGTATTTTTTTCAAAATTTTAGGATCCGTAGTTTCGGAGATAAGGGGGAATGGTAAATTTTCAACAATTTTGTTAAATATCTTTAAAAGTATTCATTTTAAAATAATTTAAAAAAAAAATGTATTTGAGATCCTTGCAATAAGCCCTTTCATTTGATATGTCACACGGTACATTTAGCAAAACTTTTTTTTTTAATTTTCTTGTTTGCCCCCCAAAAGTATATTCAAAATTCATTTATTTATGTTACACATCCGTGTTTGGGTCACAGAAATACATTATGTGTACCAAATTTGAACTTAATCGGTCAATTAGATTCAGAGCAAATTGGCTATGACAGACGGACAGACACACGAGTAATCCTATAAGGGTTCCGTTTTTTTCCTTTTGAGGTACGGAACCCTAAAAACGATTCACAGGTAGAAAACTAGGTATACTTTATTATTCATATTATAATTATTATTAAAATAAGAGTTACAGTATTGAATGAAAAACTTTATGAACTTTGTATTACATAAATCAATCTGCCTAGCCTTTTCCCAACTATATTGGGGCTGGCTTCTAGTCTAACCGGATGCAGCTCCACAACCCAGTAACAAGGTAATACAATACCCCTTGGTAAGACTGGTTGCCAGAATTTCGGGCTTCTGACGAGTACTAACGACCCGTAACGACTGTCAAAGATCAACGAATGACAGCTGGGACCAACGGCTTAACATGCTTTCCGAAGCATGGAGGAGTCTCGGTATGTAAAGATGGTCACCCATCGACAAACCAACCCTGGCAAGCGTTGCTTAACCTGATGGATCGTCCCTTGCGGCTGTGATTACTTAGCCACGAGCTCCTACTATTACGTAAATTATGAAGGTAATGTTAATATTAAATTTGAAAATTTTGTATTTCCTGGAAACTTTTCTGAAAATTTTATACCTACGAGTATATGTGTATTTCGAATACCCACACAGTTAACAGCCAAATAAGGTTATTTAAATACAGACCCCACAAACGGGAACTAAACAGTAAAACGCTGGCTGTTGAATTAACAAACTAACTTAACTGAAACTAAGCACTAACTTGATCAGTCTTTGTAATAATGAGTCAAACCTGAATAAATTATTTGCAAAATATGCAAAACGAATAGAATTGGAAACTCAACATTTTAAATTGTGGTATGCAGATATATTATATTTAGATATAGCTTTGATTTATAAATAGTACCGAATATGTGAAAATTACCAAGGTCCGTTGTTTTTACCATAAGAGGCAGAAGCCTACGTTTAAGTATATTTTTCAATGATGATGAATTCAATAGTGTTCATGTATGGTATTTATTAGGTTAAGATTAAGTTGAAATTTGGTACACATATACTGTGCTGCTGAAGAGTTTGTGGCGCCAATTTTTCTCCCCAGCTAAAGCACTAGAAAGCTGCGAAAAGCGGGCGTTTTGGGGGACTGCCTAATGTAATGTTGACGTTCAAAAATGGCTGATTCTGAGCCTAATTTGAATAAATGACTTATAATTTTAATTTTGACAGAATATAAATACGTGTTTATGTTCTGACAAAATCAAAATTAAAAGTTTGGCATGGATGCCAAATCATGAGAACGTTCGTATTAATTTTCCCCAAAAAAACCTTACAAACGCCAGCATAATACAGCCCACTACAAAATATTTATGGAACGGGGATGTACCACGAATAATAAGCTTTACAAACTCGCAAGTGACACTGCCTAGGGGTGACAGCGATCGGCAGCTCGTGAGTTAAACCCTACCTGTTGAACTACTATTTGTGGTTGCTTCTACGAACATAAATATTGACAGTTTTGGTTATGTTTTAAAGTTTAAGTTGATTGGAACAAGGCTAAGTTTCAAAATTTACTTTAGGACTTAATTTTAAGTGGGGCTTAGTTGTTGGTTTTAAGTTTAAAGTAAGAATTGAACTTATAATTAATTCTCCTTCTTTAAAGAGGTTGACACGAATTTTTTTTTTGTAATTGCTAAATGGCTGCCCCATATTTTCGAATGTTTACTATCTATTCCGGTTTGCTTATAACAGTAACCAGTAGGTACTTTTTCATAGTTGCCGCGAGCACTTTGGACACTAATTTGTATCGTATGTAAAAGTATGATCGTGGTTGAACGAATTGAGTGCGTACACTGAATACGTTGTTCTCCGTGAAATAGGTAGTTTTCCGGTGATATCGTATTGAACGCACGAAAAATCCCTAAAGGTTCGGATTGTTTTCGGACGTCGGAACTATACGTACATATACATATGACTAACTCGCACTCAGTCTGCGCACTCCCTTATTACTTGGAAGTTCGGGATCGTTCGTGCGTGTTCGTATGGCTTCGCACGAGTAAAATTCGTACGAAAACGTGTCCAAAGTGCGCACGGCCTACTGCTCTCCATACGTTTTGTTGCTGTTCGCAGTGAATTAAAATAATATTTTTGACTTCAAAATCGTTCATTTCTTATACTTAATAAAGTTAAAAATTGTTACTTACTAAAACATTTTTTTTCTCATTACTTGAACCAAGCAGGAAAAACCCATGATTGGCTGTTTCTATTGTATCTTCCCGTGTAGATGGACCAAATTATACTTCAATATTTGCGAGTCTTGCCGAGAAATGGATCGTGCCTATATCACATTTATTATTCTCATGAAATATAATAATGAAATGCCAGCTATATATTATGTTTGCTTTTCCTACAATTTGTGCTAAAAAGGTTTCCCTTTATACCCGTTGGAAACGTCTCGTACATTTAGACTAATTTTAATGCTATGTCCATGTAATTTCAATTCTCGTACTACGAAATGATGTTTTTGGTTTTCATTTCTTAATCATAAATATTTTAATGCTAGGTCTGCGGTCTGACTTATATTGTTTCTTTTCGGCCACGTATTCTAACGGAAAGCAATTATCGCCAGAATGCGCGATCGTCGCGCTCGTTTATATGAATATGACGTACGCGCGATCAATTAAGTCGCGTGTGTACGTCATAAGTCACGTTCATCGCGTAATCGTTAATGTGATTGTGAGCTTGCATCAATAAAAGTTGCCATCTTGGTCAATTGATCAACTGTCTAAGAAATCCAGTGTCAAAGAAGAGTCATAAAAGTCACAATTGTATTTATAAACTTTTCTTTTTTTGTAAATAAACAACCAACACAAAACGACGTTCCATTCCCACAAACTATAAAGCCGTCACGTAACTTTTTTCAATGAAACGCCAAAGTTTTTACGTATTTCGGTATAGCTATTTAGAGTTCCTTGACTAATCTATTAAATCTCACCAAACTACTGCTTTCAACACTCAATTCTTATCATTCAGGTCATCAGTGATACGTAAGCCGGTTTATAGTGCGTTTGGGTCAAGGGCGAGGTTTAACTACCCGCAATTTTTTAAATCTTTTTCCTTGTATTAGGTGGTATATCTACATTCACGGTTGTACAAAACAAATCAATCTTATTCCTTCTCTGCCCATGCTGTAAGATTGTGGAACTCACTTTCGCCTAGCATTCGTGATTGAAAAACTGTTTCTCTATTCAAATATCGAGTAAAAGAACAGTACCACTCCTCTCAAATGTGAGTATTTATATACCTATAGTATATATGTTCATATATTTATATTTAAGTATTTGTATTTTTTTACGATATACGTGTATATTTTAATAGATAGCGCAAGTTTTAACACTACAATCTATTTTATTTTATTGAAGGACGACGTATTTTTATAAGGTCCGTCCCAAATGTATCTGAAGAAAATGCAAAAAAATATATATCAGAAAACGTACCTGTGGATGCCATTTAAAGTGCCAATTACTAATTCAGTTCTTTCATTTGATTATTTGAATACAACCCGAAATTCTAAAACTTTACCATGCTTTGTCCACTTAATATTGAACCAAGGAACCTACACTTCATCTCCACCAATCAGGTTTTAGAGTAAAACTTGGCGCCAAAACGTGTATGCTAAGACATCACCTTGGAACGCTTGTCACGTCCATTAGCATTGAGGAATACTAAACCAGAGGATAGTATGCTTCGCTGGAAAGATCGAATTTTATTTAAAAAAACATACCAAAAGCCTTGTATTCGATATAACATAAAGACGAACTTAAAAAGTTTAAAGTTTATACGTTTTTTTTTTTTTTATATGTAAATTTGATTGTTGGGTTTAACGAGGAGGAAAAATGATATGTGATTTATACTTCGTCCAGACTAGCGTGACGCGACAGCGCGACGCAGCACCTGCAGTGCTATTCTGCAAACATCTCACCGTGATAATTTGGGTGAAGTGAGCTTGATGTGAGCTGTCATTGCACCTAAAGCTAGGGATAGACACTATGGACAGTTCTCTTCATGCTCACTTCACCTCACTCTTCACGGTGAGATGTTTACAGAATGGATCGACTGTTATTCTAATACCGTGAAGTTTGTTCGTTATTGTTCGAGTCGCGTCGCGCTAGTCTGCACGAGGCTTCAAGTTTTATCCGGAAGTATAAAAGTAAAAACAATAATAATTACTGCTGTATTTTTTACAGAGCTCATAAATCATCCCCCTTTTTAACTTAAGTACTAACATTAAACTCGTTTACCTCCATTTTCTTCGAAACAAATTCGAATTGCCTTCAGTAATCGGTCTTTAATGGCAGCCACACACCCCACGTAAATATTCACACGCGTTCAAAGTTCACCCCACTTTAAAAGCGACAATCCGGAAAGGTAGAACCGTACAACCCCAGCTTTTCAAGAAGAGTTGCTAATAATTTAAATTCGTTTACCCCAACGAGTAGGTACACTTCTTGCCGCCGGAGTTGTCATTTAGCAATTTTGAGTCAATTAATTTGAACTTAATCGTTGAGGTGAGCAAACTTAGGATCTTCGGATTTTCCCCCGACCACTACCGGCTTGACAATGGATTTCCTAAGTCACCTAATTCGATAAATTTGTAATTATTTTGGTGACTTTTATGTCAATCAACAGGTGCTATGTCGTCTGCTCCTGATATTTTTTCGTATTAACTAATTTGCATTGGCATTGGCATTTTTATTTGTGTGATTTGTGTGATGTTAAGATATTTTTCTTTCGAAAGGATGCAATCTGTTTATATGATTTTTTATAAACCTATATACCTATAACCTACGTCGGTGGGAAAATCTGTGAGACTTGGTCTTGTGTGAGACAGCCATGTTATTGCTTTCTCTTTGAAAAGGCCCTAGTCCATTTATACTTACTCCTTTGTGGCTGGTCACACACAGGGTGATATCAACCAAAACCACTACTATTCTAAAATCAAGGACCGAAAACCTTTATAAATTACGATACAGGTATCGAAGAATTTTGGTTACTTCTACGACTAAGGTTACCGTTATCTGGGTAACCAAGAAGAAAAAAACATCATACGTCGATTAGGTTACCGTTTCAGTGCCGGTTACACATACACCAGCCCGGCGCGCCCTTTGACTAATGCCGACGGCACGTGTAAGATAAAAGTAATTTTTATTTCGGTAACCGGTATTAATACTAATTGTATTCAATTTACCTTTACCTTTAGATTTTGACATTATTATTAATGATGATTTTGACATTATGATTGTGATTTTGACATTATTATTGATGGTTTTGACATTGCTAGTAATTATGACCAAAATTTGATCAATATTATTATTATGTACTAACACTAGCGTTTAAGATGTGTATGTAACTAACTAACAAATTGGATTGTATGATCTGTAAATAAATAAATTTGATTGATTAAAAATTATAAATGTTGTAACCGAAAAAATACCCATATTGATCATACCGGTTTCGGTCCCTGTCTAAAATAAATTTAACAACCTTGAGCACAATAATAAGAACATTCAATGATCCGTTTTATTATCCCTCTACCTCCTACCATGTAAACCGACTTACTCTCAAAATAAAGACATCTCGTATATAACGAAGTCCTACACTCCAGCTCCCTTATACTTGATGCCGTTATGTAAATAAGGGCTGACGTTAAATTAATTTATCTTCATTCCGTAGTACGCGGCACGTTGTTTAGTTTTGTCTTATGAAGCTATTTTAGGGGGTGCTGGCAGCTCCGTGTATAATTCATTATCATTATATTCTCGTTCTGTTTTGTGAATGCAGTATGAAGATTGATATTTGCTGGTTGTTTTTTTTTTTTGAAGTTTTTAGTCGAGTAACATATTTTTTTTATAATGGTTGGCCAAGCCCATGAATTGTTGCTACCCTTACGTATCCTAGGTTATTATATATATCCTATTATATACTCAGGTTTAAAAAGTGTGTTAGCAAACTCAGGCACTGTCATTTGTCTCTTTTACACACACCAACCAACAAGCTGTTTTTATTCACCTGTGTTTGGATTGATTTGGCTTACCTACCTAACTAGTTATGGTGATAAAGAATGTGAACGAAAAATCATCTCCAAACTCGACCACTTTTCTTACCAAATTTTCAAACGCCTTCCAGCTATTTTTGCGAATATAGTTTCCCCGAATTTCTCAAATTATTCTTCAAAAACTCTAGACAAACTTGCTTCTTAACAATATTCCCGTATATTTTAGCAAGTTCTACAACAATTCTAGTACCTTCACAATATTTGCCTGTAATTCTCTTAGGAAAATTTCGCGCACGCGCAAGCAAAATATTAAGGTAATATTCTACCACAGCGATGTTTACCGTACAGCGTTTGTGCTTTGACTGTATATTCATAGTTACGTAAATTTCTCACAAAACAATGAACCATCGTCAAGACATGCACCCTGTAATATACCAACGAAAACACCACCTAATGTTTGCCGCGCCAGCAAAATAAACCGAGCTTATAAATACATTCAGCAACTATGAGAAATACTATTAATACAAAAAAATATAGTAACAGAAGTTCCACTGAAAGAAAAACCAATATTGGTTACCTAACAATAGATTTTATAATAATTATAAAATAAGAAAATGCTATGACAAAGCGTGGGTTCCGAGTGCTCATCGAGTATTTCGGGACATCGCCAAGCGGTTGGTCGACTCTTCACGTCACCAGAACTCTGGCAAATTTTTAAGTCAAAGAACCAGCATTGAATCCAACGTGGCAACGCTGCCAGCCTTTTGGGCACTTTTTTCACTGACAGCGATGCGGACGAATTTTTTATGCCCAGTGACCTCTTCCCTTATCTTAATTTTATTTTTATTTTTTCCTTTACATACTCGTACCTACATATATATATTTGTGATAGAAATAGTTTTATATGTAAATAATAAACAAAAATTAAAGTAAAGAAAAAAAATTATAATACAAAACCAATAACGTATTGAGAATCGTATCATCGAGCTTTTATTTTGATCCCCAGAAACGGGAGACTACAGGACGTAATTGTGGCACCTTTTTTTTTTTTTTTTTGAGGGTGGGAGGTAAATATTTTTACTTTTGATTATATTATCCACTCGGCAGAAGGCTAGAAAAAAAAATCGTAACTTATTGAAAATATGGCAGGCCCACTTGCAGATACATTTTCTGTGTCAAAGACTATGATCCAACTGCAATAATTATTTCAGGAGACAGTACTTATTGATGATGTAGTGGAACTTCTTCTATTTATTATTTCTATTACTTGGTACTATTGGGGGAATTAGTGACGAGTATCTAGTTTTGTTTTGAAATATGGAGTGTTTGCTTCCACAGTTTAGTTACTGTTTCTATTTTGTTTACAATATGCAGACTGATTTGCTTGCTAACCGTTGATGTGGAAATTTCACTAGTAAGTAGTTGTTTTTGTTTTTACCATCTTTTATATTCCATTTTTTTTGTTCCACATATTTTTATTTTTATTTTGTACCCTTTTAAACTCATAACTTCGTGTTTTTGTATGATTGAGAACCAAATAGATACTTATGTAACTTATCTTTTACGACACTTGTCTGTAAAAAACTTGCCACGTAAGAACCAATATCTCCTAATGCATGTTGCAATAAAAATCTTCTCCCTACTTTAATATGAAAGGGATCGCCGTAAGGCTTATATATTACATCCTTACTACACACAAATGGGATGCACGCCATATGCTTAAATATTCCCCTCTTAAAAGAAAAGCTCCCCTCGGTGCCATTAGCGCGGCACATAAAAGTGTTTGAAAGATCGAGAAATATAATATGAGGAACATTACTGCCACACTACTATTATGTAAAAGCTAGTTTTACTTTTATAATAATGTAGCTTGCATTAGAAAATTCTACAACGTAATCCAATCACATACATACAAGGTGACGATTTAGTCACCTGCATCCGTCAAGGGGGTGATTCTTCCCGACATACTAAACAACCTTCGCTATAAAACTCATATCCAACTCGGAGAAAAAAGACAAATTCCTATACAAGAGTAGATTTCAATGCTTTTTTTTTTAGGATTATAGTATTTATTTCATAGCGAAAAATATACAGTATGGCACGTAGAATCGCCCCCTTGACGGATGCAGGTGACTAAATCGCCGACCTGTTTATAAAAGCCATCGTTTCGATTTCTAGGTAACTAACGGCCTCAATGACATTCAACGAGCAGCTTAAAGCAAAAAGAAAAACTTGTAACACGGTATTTGGAAGACGACAATTTTTTATACATATTTTGTTCATTGATGACCTGACTGTTGAAAAAGAAATAATCGATGGAAATTACGGAATTGAACGATATCCGTGGAATTGAACGTTACATCTTCCAGGCGTATTAGTATTAGGACATGAAAAACGCATAATTATCTTCATCACCATACCGTATCTGACAGTAACTGGACAGGTCCACTGAAATCTGTGTGGTTCTTTTCTCAAAAGACCATTTCAGACACTAATCAACATGGTTCTCATATGGCCTGACCAAGATTATGTCTGGACTTTAAAAGAGACTGTGACCTCTGAGTAAGTTTCGACTTTTCTTCTCAGAGTAGTCAGATAGGAAACGCTGAACTCATCTAGCAATTTTTATTTTTTCTCTTTAATTGTACGTGTAAAAGTGATTCCAATATCGTATTTACAGAATAAACAATTTCATTTCATTTCATAACGGTATAATGACATTTGGAATAGGAATGATGCCTGGGTAAGAAAAAAGAACTTATAATGCAGCATTGCCATCCAACGTGGCAATGCTGCCAGCCTTTTGGGCACTTTTTCCACTGACAGCGATGCAGACGAATTTTTTGACGCCCAATGAGCTCTTCCCTTTTATTTTATTTTCTTATTTTTTCTTTACATTCTTGTACACAATATATGTAATAGTTAGTTGTACCTACATTAAATTAAAGTTTTGAGGTTGAATAAATTTTTATATTATTAAAAAATTAAATAATTGGAATTAGTTCGTCAGTCACATAATAAAAAAATTATAGGCACGTATTTTTTGCTTTATCATAATAATAAAACATATATTTAGATAAAACGCATTTTAAGTAGAGTGGGGGTCCTTCGTCACAAGTAATAACATTTTTGTCAGCATCGCTATTCTTCTAGTAGTACCTAAGAGCTGTCAAAATTATTTACGTTTAAAATGCTGAACTTGGTTATTGCATTCAAATCGTATGAATACATTAATGAAACAGCACTAGTATTCTAAGCACTCAGTTATAGTAATATTCTCTCACTAATACCGTAGTGTCAAGAACTTGTATGCCCCGCATGTATTTGTGTTCATTCAAAATGAATGCATGTTGCATAATGCCGTCAGTTATTCGAAGCTTGCCGCACAAGCATTTTATTAGTTTCCGCTCTAAGAATAACATCGCTGAGGTTTTTCATGTAGTTTAGATAGCAGACTAAGTTTTGGTATTAGATACGGGTTTTGTTCTAGTTGCGTTTAATTCTGTTGTTAGTGTGAATGCGACGAGTTAGTTTGAGATTAATCTCATCTTTTGTTGCGAATTATCATAGAACTAGCTTCTGCCCGCGACTTCGTGCGGAACTGTAACATTCTCGAGAATTGGGTTATGCAATTCAAAATTTTTAGTTAACCCCCTACATACAAACTTACAAACATACAAACAAATAGTACTTTATAAAATTATTAGTATAGATAATAAGCCTAAGCGTTCCCACTGCTTGGACAGAGGCCTCCTCTCTGTGAGAGGGCTCTACCACACGGGCCCTGTGCGGGTTGGTAGATGTCACATGCCATCGCATTTTTGGTTCTAGGGCATGCCAGTTTCCTCACGATGTTTTCCTTCACCGCTTTTAGAGCAGTGGTGATGAAATTATTTACACTAGGTAAAGCGCGCCTGCCCTGGGTTTAAACCTACGACCTACCTACTCGTAATAGCTCATAGCTGTCCGTCCCATAGTTTAAAGAAAAGGGACATTTTATGATTCTTCTAGGTTCATAGCTAGAAAGTTTATACGAGTATATTGAAATTCGAACAAACTATAATCACCTTACTTGTCGTAATGATTGGTGATTATTCGTGGATTTACAAATGAATGTTACAGCAATTTATACTTACTACCACAATTTTTGGAGTTTATTCCTAAAGAATCGATTTTCATATAAGGCCCCGGAAATGTTATTATGAGTGAAATTAATACAAGCGTAACACTTACTCATTTGTAAATAAATAATAATAAATAATAATATTTTTTAAATTTTAATCCGTGTTGGATTAAAATTTAAAAAATATTATTATTTGTTAATTTCACACTTTGATCTAGATATATTGGGGGTTTTTTTTTTTTTAATATTTTGCTGTATTTATTGCATATTCAAAGACAATCGTATTATGGAGTAAACTCCAGTCGTGAGTCAGAGCTGACACACACACCCTTTTTTTTTCGTTACCCACATTTATCGAATTGGTGGGTTTTTACTAGAAGGACAAGAAAAAACTACAAAAAACCATACTTTAGCACTATTTTCCCAAATATGACTGTGTAATGTTCTTTTTTCACGATGGTCTTATCATATTTTAGTCTACAACCAACTTAAAGCAATTACGGTGAGGCTGAAAGTCCCAACAAAAGATTGCTTCTTTACAAGTTAGATGAATTATGTCATGAAACCTTGTTTGTTCTGAGTTTTAAGTCTGATTAGCTGAGTTAGGGAAAGCTGGTTGAACCAAAAGTATTTGAACGATTTTCAGTAAAAGTTTTGTTGGCGTTGTGGTTTAGTAATTGGCTGCCGTTTCTGCGGGTCGTGGGCTTGTTTCACGTACGGTGCAAATGTTTAGGTATAGCTTTCTGTTTCGAGTTTTTATGTATGTGTGGTTTTTAGGGTTCCGTACTTCAAAAGGAAAAAACGGAACCCCTATAGGATCACTCGTGTCTGTCTGTCTGCCTGTCCGTCCGTCTGTCACAGCCTAATTGCTCCGAACCTACTGGACCAATTTAGTTGAAATTTTGGTACACATATGTTTTTCTGTAGCCCAAACACGTAACGTAAATAAATGAATTTTGAATAAGGAGGGCCAAATAAGTAAATTTAAAAAAAATTTTGCTAATGGTACCTTGTGACATATCAAATGAAAGAGCATGTAATAAATGTTGAGAAAATCTCAAATATCTTATTTTTCTAAATAAATTTAAACTTTTTATAGATATTTAAGAAAATTGATGAAAATTTACCATTCCCCCCTTATCTCTCTAAAACTACTGAGCTTAAAATTCTAAAAAAATTACAGAGAATGTTTCTTTACTCATAGAATACCGGATAAGGTTACCTGGAACAGATTACGGAAAGCGACAAAGCCGCATTGTATATTTTGTAGTTTTTAATTATTATTTTTTGTTATGTATTTTGTGGTGTACAATAAAGTATAATATATAAATAAATAAAAACAGGAAAACCTAGAAGAAGTCTATGGTTTTAAAATAACATGGTAAATCTCTCAATATTGTGCGTAAAAACTTACATTTCGGTTTAAAGACATTTATTTTCTCAAAGAACAAATTAAGCTTCGTACAGACAGGCGCGACGCGACAGCGCGGCGCGACACCGGCTATTGTTATACCGTGAAGTTTTCTTAGAAATTGTATTGTTCGAGTCGCGTCGCGCCGTCGCGTCGCGCTGGTCTGCACGAGCCTTTACAGTTCACTTAACTAAATTACAAATAGGTTGATTTACATTACGACGTTCAAGCTATCCAAGTAACTAAACATCAAACTTTTATTTATAAATATAAAATAGTTGTGTAGTTTTACAACTTGACAAAAACATCGAGATTTCTTAGTTATACCTACGTAACTATATTATTGACGTATTATACACATAAACCTTCCGGAATAAATTCTCCAAACGATGGTAAATAACCTCATCAAAACAAATTTGCGGTTGGAATGTATGGGAGAACAAGTTTTTCAACTACAATGTTAAGTTTGTGTTGGGATAAATTCTACGGAACCCTTCATTGCATGGTCCGACACGCGCTTAGCCGGTTTTGTCTGTAATTAACACTGAAACCCATTAAAGGGGAAACACCAGTAAGAGACAATGAAAAAAAAATCAAGTTATACTTACAGCAGTCGCATAATATGATTTGTGTAACATCTCACCTTAGTAATAAGCAACATTAAAGGGGCAAGGCCTCGTCAAGATCATTTCTGAAGGCCAACTATAAAACCGCGCGCGCTCATTGGTCAAATCAAATAGCGCGCGCTTCCCTGGCGCCCGTCCCGTCCCTTTTCACAAAATTACTCCCACAGATTTCCCACTCCACAGATTTCTGGAAAGCGAGAGGAAATATATTACACATCAAAAATGAAAGGTTGATGACACATCAAAATATGAGAAATGACATTTCGATACCGATGAATTAACTATATTAACCAATTAATTTTATATTTTTCTCTTTCACAAAGATAAATGACACAGATTACTCGACAAGATAAAACGGGGTAAAAAAAGATTAAGAACACCAAAAAGATATTCTCCGGAAAACAGTAGGAAAACGACCGTAATTACGGCAAAAAGCCTCCTTAAAAATAATTGTAAGAGGATCTTTTATCATCCCTCAGAATTTAAGACGACTGTAAAATTCATCCAAATTGAATTTTGTAGACACATTTAATTCTACTAAGTGTTATATGGAAATTTTAAAACAGTTTTAGCTGCAGTACGAAATTGGAATTAAGTATTAATGAGCGGTCGTAAAATTTATTGGCTCAGTATCTCTTTGAGTTGTAATTTGATGACGGTGAATGATGATCTTAACGTTAACCAGAGACAGCATTTGTCTGGCATTCATGCTGAAATGAACTTTTTGCCGCAGCCGTGAGGCCCACACTATTCTTGTTAAAATATTATTTTCACATTTTTATTTTGTTATTTTGTGTTTCACGAACTGTGTCCAAATAAACATTATTCTTTCTTTCTTTTAGTACCTATTGTGGGCCTAGCACGAACACGCAAAGTAAACGTAATGTAAAGATCGATTCTTGAGGTTATAGTATTATAAGTCACAATGATCACCAATTCCAAGATATTTGTATAACTATCTTGGAATTGGTGATCATTGTGACTACCCTTGCAGTGCAGTCAGTTGATTGATGTGCGCTCGCACCTCACGTACTCGGTGGAACGTCGTTTACATTATATTGTTCATTCCCTAATGTGATCAGAGACTTGCGATTATTCAGAATATTTTTGAGTTTCATTTACTTACATCTCCTCGCCCGCATAAGTCCACTTTCCTTGACAAATCCTTTACTGTCCAGGGTGCTCGTTTGTGGAATGCATTACCAGTTTCAATAAAGCGCGCGCAATCGTTGTCTGTGTTTAAAACACTCGTGAAAGAACATTACTTGTCGTTATGATTTTGTTCTCGTCGTTAGCTGTAATAATATACGTCATTTATTTTTGTTGCTTATATAGTTAGTATGTATGTATCTATTATAAAGCATTTATCTGTGTATCTATTATAGAATATTGTACTTATATACTTTTTATTTGCACCAAAGACAGCACCATTTTATGTCCAGAAAATCACTATCCATTCCAAGGTTGCCTGGAAGAGATCGCAGTAAGCGATAAGGCCGCCCATTGTATATCTTGTAGTGTATTACTGTTTCTTTTTGTAATGTATAACCTGATGTACAATAAAGTCTTTATAAATAAATAAGAGATAATCCCACTTCTGATAAAAGTAAGCATTTTGGTTAAAAAAATGCGACAAGCACAATTAAAATAAAATCTTCAAACTTAATTAGTGTTATAATGTGCAAAACGAGCATTTGCAATTTAAGAAATCTTTCGAATTTATAATTTACTTTTCGAATTATTTTTTCTTTTTTTAAATGTTTACTTGGCGCGGTCGTGTTAGGCCCACAATATTTAGTTTTTACTGGTAGAATGAGGACTTCGAATCAGATTTAATGATGATTAGGATTTAAATAATAATCCGCACTTATAAAATGGATAGGACTAGAAAATGTAATATTGGTAACCAACTTACATAACTGAAAGTCACATCTTTTTACTAGTTCAGTCTGTGGGGACAAATACAAGCCTTTGCTCTACAAAAGGTGGAGTAGAAACGGTTTTGATATATGTTGCTTAGTTATGAATGCCTAATAAAAATCCAAGTTTTCGACCTTGTGGGGGGAGGCGCTAGGTGACATCTTGAATTAAAGGTGCCGAAATTGTGTGCCTACATTTTTGCATACATGTTTATTCTGTATGACATACAGGTAAAAAGTTACGAGACTCGGAAAAAATATATTTTATAAAATCGTCAATGTAGTTTAATTTTCGATTGAAAAATGTATACAACTATCTTTGGAATAAGGTAGGCTTTGCTCTGCTTCCTTCCTTTATCTTCTGTATACTTCTCATAGACACTTTTGTCATGGAGTTAACTGTTGAGGCTTTATTTAAGAAAAACAAATTTTGGCACCTTTAATTCAAGATGGCGGCTCACGCATTCCCCCCCCCCCCCCAAGGTTGAAAACTAGGATTTTAATTAGAAATCCATTACGAAGCAACATATTAGGTCTAAATACTCCACCTTCCTCCTACAATACCTACAGACTGTACTACAGCTATGTGGCGTAACGTATTTCACTCACGCCGATCAAAGTGTCGATTGAAGTGTGGAGACTATTTAATTCAGTGTCGACGAGACTATAAAATCAGTTTCATGCATTTGTGTAGTTGCTATCTCACCCCACATACAAATTTATCCACGATCGGTTATCAAAGGATTCTCGGTTACTTTGATCGCATTGCCCGTCGGGAGGTATGTAATCTTGTTACCATGAAAAGTTGGTAGTGATGGGCAAGGTACAAGGGAAAAGACGTCGTGGCCGGTCACCTAACCGCTGGTCAGACTAATTAACCGCCCTCACTGGACTCTCCGTGACGACCGTCTTGAGAGAAGTCGAGACCCGACCGAAATGGATGCACATGATTCATAAAGTCACGATGGCCTTTCAGGACCACGACCTTCAGTAAAACTTAAACTTACAGCATTTATTTCAAATAAACCAATTACAGGCACTTTTGAATTGTAAAGGGGTCGGTCAGTCAGAAAGATGAAGCTAGTTGCCCATTCCAAAGCGTAGTAGGTACCTATGGAGAAGAACGGGCAAGAAACTCCATGGACACTCTTTTAAATCATAATGATGTACGCGACCAAGAAGAATGTCACACTTAACACAAAATGAGTTATCTCAATTTTAAGGCCTATAGTTTTAACGCACACGACGCAACCAATTACATACAAGTTAATAAAGCGTTAGTAAGTCGCATCATGTACGGACCGCCATTTAAATAAAAGTGCTGTGATATTCTGGCTACTCATTGGTGACTTGAGTTGTATCACGCTATTTTTAGTAGCATCGTGGACGATGGGCCTCAGTGTCATTTTCACTGAGTTACGCTCAAGCCCTATCTAACTTATTATTTTGGACCACCCACGGTTTTATGTCCTCAACGATGCCAGGGAAAGTTCTAGGGCAATAAAGTAAATGGAAAATGTTAAGAGCCTGCACTATTTATGTGCTTTAAAGCGAGGTTTACACAAACCATTTCATGCTGCAGCGCTTTATGGAATGGGGTGCAAATATTGCACATGTTTGGTTTTACTAACGCACTGTTTGCGAATCATTGGCGATTACATCATTTAAATAATAAATTAAATAATTTGTACAATATGATGTGGTGTATTTCCATGTTGTACCTATTTGTGGTTGTAGTTGTATTTTAATAAGGGGCTCGTGGTAAAATAATAACAGCCGCATCGGACGATGGAAGGTTAAGGCGCCGATAACCGACTCTTAATAGTTTTATACTGAAGATCATGTCTAAACGAGTAGTATTAATGATTTGGAAAAAATATATGTTAATTTAGAGCATTTTTTTAATAACTTGTTAAATTAATATTTTAGATTATGATTATATTACATAGTGAAATTAATATGTAAAGTAATGTCTAACGCGGATAAAAAACTAAGAATCACGCAAAAACTATGCTTGTTATATACATTTTGAAGATAATTTAATTATTAATCTTTTAGAATACGTGTTTTATGTATTGAATAATAAAAAATAATAATGCGTCTAATTTGGGATAGCGTTCCTTTGAGTGAGTCCTATTACTGGCTGAACGTACGACGCGTTGCGTGAGCTCAGTACAGAACACGCAAGCTAACCAGTCAAGGTCATTGGTATATATCTGCGTCTTAAGCTACACTTACCGAGGTTGGTCCGTGGATGATAAAAGAAAAGAAAGAAAGAAAGAAAATACGTTTATTTGCGGTACACATGACGCAAGGAAAGAACAAAACCCGAAAATAAACAATTTGGGGGTATGATCATCCATTACATATCGACACCCCTCCGGGCCTCGGAAAGTATGTTAAACCATTGGTCCCAGCTGCCATTTGTAAATCTTTGACGGTAGTTACGGGTTGTCAGAACCCCGAAAGTCTGAGAACCATTCTTACCTAGGGGTATCTTATTACCCAGTAAATGGTTTGTGGACGTCAGATATGCAGTCTCTCCATGTAAAATACTGGTATTCAGTTACATCCGGTTAGACTGGAAGCCGACCCTAATAGGCTAGGCAGGTGATGAAATTTCGAAATTATACACTAGTAAAACGTTATAGACGTTATGGTACCTATCAATATCTAAACGCGATAAAACAATCTAAACTTCTAGTAAACTACGTGTGGTCGTTGCCCGTAGTAACTTGAAATATGGGTTACGATATTAGTTTTGCTTTGTTGTATTTAGAATTCGATACCTATCACGTCTGTAAAGTTTAGTCAGCTAATTTAATATTTTGATCCTCGTCACGCTTCGTAATTTCACCTGAAAAAAAAAATGGAAATTGAATAGTTTATCAATAGATAGCCAACTCGTTGTCTCGCTGTTTTATCAACCGATCTCTTAGTACAATCAATGTTATTCCTACATTTTCAAGTTTCCCGAAAATACAGCCGAAATCGAATCTCGAATCCTTGGTAGAACTAGCTTCCGTGTTAACTTCCATATATTGTCAATATTAAGTTTACAGACCTAAATTAGTCTTTGTATAGCATAATCAGCCTATAACATTCCCACTACTGGGACACAGGCCTCCTCTCTGTGAAGGGAGTTGGCCGTTATCCACCACTCAGATCAACCGCGGGTTGGTGGATGATTTGACATCCGTCATCGAATTTTATGTTCAAGAATCATGCCAGTTTTCTTAGGACGCGTACACAACGCGAACTTTTTCGACACGACACTGTGCGCGCATCGGTCACTATTCGGGCGCTGAGCGTACATGGCGTGCATATGCTCTTACCCTTACGATTGCCTATAAAATTTGTAGGTAAAAAAATGCATTAGTCAAGTCTTCATACAAAAAGCTAACCTCAGAATAACGTCGTCTAAATAAACGTAGCGGGCGGCGGTATCAACACGGACAAAGCTAAACTTAAAGCGTTCCTAACACTAATTGTAAATACTATTACAAAGTTGAAGATCACCACCAAACAACAGGTAGAGTGAGAGCGAAGCAACTTTGTTGTAACTTGTAAGTTCAGCTAACCGACTGTAAGTTAAACGCCTGTATAATTAAGTTTAATGTCTAAAATTCGTGGTACTTTGAATATAATACTGCGGAGTCATGGCGTAACACACAGTAGCAATGGCTTTAATTTTGACAGTTCAACAACATTTATTGCGTGATAATTTACGTTGTTGAGCAGACAAATTTTTCGAATATAATGAAGCAATGGATTAGCAATGTAATTCAAAATCATTCAGTTCGTAACCAAATCGCATTGATATTAAACTAATTTAATTTGAGACCAAAACACAGCAAAAAATACCGACATTGAAATAAAATTACCTTGTCTGACAATGTATTTTAAAAAGCCTGAAGAAAGTCACGACAAACAGTCACCGAGTCGAAAGAAAAAAGAGAGAGCAAGAAAAAGTTTTTATTTTAGTCTATGGCAGAGCGGCGGGAAGAGAGAACAGCTAGAAAAACCTGCAGAACAAAAAATGCAGAAAACGTTCTGCAACTGTTCGAAGTAAAAAAATGTTTACTTTTATCATCGGGTCCATTACATACGTATTGTCACGTCTTCTGCCAGTGGGTGTAAGCAGAAACTACATAACGCCACCACCGATCGTTACATACTCCTTTTGCTTCCTGTAAGGCTCGTTCAGACCAGCGCGACGCGACGGCGCGACGCGACTCGAACAATACAATTTCTAAGAAAACTTCACGGTATAACAATAACCGTTGTCGCGTCGCGCTGTCGCGTCGCGCTAGTCTGCACAAAGCTTTACGTTCATACACGCGACACGCACGCCGGTTGCGAGTACCTACTACGCACCTGTCTTTCCCGAAGAATATCACCAATAAGGTCACCAGATGTTTTTACTAGGACGTCCCTTCCCGGCGTTTCCACTCGCATTTAGGCGATCTGCCTTGTAAAGACCTTTTGTAAGTTGCCTTTCATTTATCCTCTCAACAAGACCAAACCACATATTTTAAGCATTCCTTCACTACATCTTCTTTTAAACCGCAACGATGCCTTATCACATCACCCGTACATCGAGTCCATGAACATTGATTGAACAATTTTGTTTTGATTCACTCGCTAATGCTTATTTTTAATATCTTTGTCAGATATCGGATAATTCATTATTCCAATATTTATTTTCAATATCTTTGTTATATTACAATATGGAGAAATTATTATTTTACTGAAATGAAAACTAAACAAGCCAGTGAACATAGTTTTAGTGATGGCGCTGCGTTCAGTCCAAAATAACTATTAGTCTACATTACTATTTGAAAATTCCTGTGTCCTGAACTGTCTGTGAGGATAGAAACCCATCCATCCATCTGCCTAGCCTTTTTCCAACTATGTTGGGGTCGGCTTCCAGTCTAACCGGATGCAGCTAAATACCAGTATTTTACATGGAGCGACTGGGTAACACGATACCCCTTGGTAAGACTGGTTGTCAGACTTTCGGGCTTCTGGCGACCCGTAACGACTGTCAAAAATCCACGAAAAACAGCCGGGACCAACGGCTGAACGTGCTTTCCGAGGCACGGAGGAGTCTCGGTATGTAAACATGGTCACCCATCCACGGACCAACCCCGGCAAGCGTAGCTTAACCTGATGGATCGACCCGTGCTGCTGTTATTACTTAGCCACGAGATCCTCCAAAGAACTATTTTTTATATTATTATTTCAAAAGATTTATCTGTCATCTGAATTGTGACGATAGAAGCCGATAATTTACCTATTTTAAAACCACAATTAGACAGTGATTATACTTCGTTTACTACCTAGTATCTCGACTTGCGACATTTCGTATTCATCATGTATTAATAATATAGCGGTCCCGCATGACGAGAACCTCGTGAAAGCTGAAAAAGATAAGTAGATTAAGTATCTTGACCTGGCTCACGAGGTTGTCGACATGTGGAATGTGGATACAGCAATCAATGTGCCGATAGTCGTGACGGCCAATGGCATAATAGCCAAGAGCCTCAACCAACACCTGAGGAGGCTCTCGTTAGGCAGCTTGGTCCAGAAAGCTGTACTTCTGGACACGCGGTTATCGTGAGGAGATTCCTCTCTCAGGAGCCCTGACCATCGGTAGCTTGGACCCTGTTCCCGATACCGGTGGGCTAGTATTTTTTATATTTTTAAATGTATTTGTTTTTATAAAAATATTTATAAATGTAAATTATATGTATATAAATGAAATAATAATAATAATATTTATTAAATAAAACGTTTACAAAAAAATTATAATTAGTCCATAGTAAGATTTCCCAAACAAAATTTATAATGCCTAAAAATGAACTAAAAGAATATGTTTAGAACAGGTGCAAGTATTGATGGTTCGGAATTACAATGTTAGGTAGCGATTATATTATCTATGTATTGCACATATTCTGGCGCGGTTATGTCAGTGCTTTTGACAGACGAGACGACACAATTACTTTTGGAATATCCACAGCTTAATTTCGTACAAATCGGGACAAAATTAAATAGTAGCCCTAAGAAATAGTCCGCCTATTGTTAAGAGAGCATAAATAATTTTGTCGTGCAAACGAAGCGTTTCAGGAGTTATTCATTCAAAAATTGTTACTTGGAGAAAGCAGGCCGCCTTTGTAAAACATTTGTCATTGTAATCACCCAAAGCTGCCGTCTGCGGTAATAAAATTATTTCACAGTAAACATTTTGAAAATTAAATTTTAAAGACTTCTCACTTGGAGTAATGGCCTGTTTTAAGTTCGGACGTGACGTAATAAGTTAGCGCCCTGAAAACTTTATATAGGTGTTTTTTTTTTTCGTTTTGATGGCAGGTCGCGAGATTTGTGTAATTGGAACGATTTCGTAACCTAATTACAAAACTTAAGTAGAAAAACCAGATTGTTATAACACTCCATCTCATTTTACGTACGGCTTCTTTCTCTTTCTTCCTACTAAGGAACCGCTGAATATATCACTGACCAATTTATTTTGAACTTAAGACGATGATAACCGACTTTTAATGATTTTTTACTGAAGATCACGTCTAAACGAATAGTCTTAATGATTTGGAAAAAATATATGTTATATAAGAGCATTTTCTTAATAACTTAATTTATGAATTTCGATTATGTTTATATTATTTATTGAAATTAATTTGTAAAATTATGTCTAACACAAAACTGAGAATCACGCAAAATCTATCAAGCGTATTTTTCTGAAACCTTCACCATTTTAAAGATAATTTAATTATTAATCTCCTAATATACAATTCGTATTTTATTAAAATACCATTTGTTGTATGTATAATAAATTAATAATGCGTCTAATTTGGGACAGCGCTCTTGGATGGGCGAGTTCTATTACTGGCTGGACGTACGACGCGTTGCGTGAGCTCAGTACAGAACACGCAAGCTAACCAGTCAAGGTCGCTGGCATATATCTGCGCCTTAAATAACTTCCACAAACATTATTAATAAACTAAGACCTATTATGGAAGGTTGGTTTAGATGACAAAATACTAAGAATTTGTTTCCTATGTTGTTCCAAGGAGCAAACAATTCAATAAAGATTTAGACCACAAATACATAAGCAGCTTAGGTACGCACAGCAGTCTCTGAACATAAACTTATAAACTTGTCTAGACATGTAAAGGAATTAAAATATGCCAAACATTTCCAAGAATTTCTCAAGAAAACTGTTTTACAGAAAATAATTAGGCTACAGGATAACAAGACTTGTGTACCCAAGATAACTGAGGTATTATGAAAAGCCTGCGGCTTCGTCCAAGTAAAAAAATGCTTAGCTTTTACTTGACTTACAACATTCCAAAATTCCATTTTATGAATATCCCGATTTTATTATGTACTATAAATAATCAGCGTATGAAACTTCCACTGAAAAACAAGTAGGTACCTCCAAATTATAAGTCTTTAGCATAAGCATAATTAGCCTATAATATTCCCACTGCTGGGACACAGGCCTCCTTCTTTCGAGAGGGAGTGGGATGTAATCCACCACGCGGGCCCAGTGCGGGTTTGTAGATTTCACATGTCTTCGAATTTTTGGTTCTAGGACATGCCGGTTTCCTCACGATGTTTTCCTTCACTGTTTTGAGAGCAGTGGTGATGAAATTATTAACACAAAGTAAAGCGTTTGTCTGGGTCTGCCACAAGGTGGACCGATGACCTTGTGAAGGATGCAGGAATCCGTTGGATACGACAAGAACAGAACCGGTCGAAGTGGCGATGCTTGGACCTTGGTGCAGCAGCAGTCGGCCTTCGATTGAAATAATGATGACTGTCCCTTTGCCGCTTTTTACGATATCTATCGGAAAAACCGTTGTCAGATATTCTCATATTAGCGGAAATCTATACGGAGCTCCACTATAAAGTTTATTCAATCAACTTCACCCAAACTTTTAGCGAAATAAGATTAAATATCAATATACTGTCTTGTAAAGAAATATATTAGCACCAGCGACCCGCCCCCCTTTCACTCGGTTTTTACGACTTGACAAAAAAAACATCAAGATTTCTTTATTAAATAAATAAAAATCTTTATTGCAGACCACATGATCCATAAAAAAACACGATTAAAAAATATAATAACAACACATACAAATTAAAAATAACAAAAATTTTAATCAGATTTCAAACTTCAACCAAAATTAAAATTAAAATTAAAAACAAAATCAAAATTTTAATTAAAAGCAAAATTAAAATCAAAATTAAAGTTAAATTCAAAATAAAAAATTAAAATCAATTAAATGTATGTTTATACCATTCCTCCTCTAAAAAGCTTATTTTATTCACTGAAAACAGTGAATAAAAAGCTCTTTTAATCACTATTTTGGTGTTTGAATTTAGAACACACCAATATATTCGACCTCCATCTAAATGCTATACAACCTCCTTGCGAAAAAATACTCGATACACAGGAAATATATAGCGCTTCACAAGTTGACTATCCTAATAACAATAATAAGAAAATTACTCTTAATTTTAGTAATTGTTTCAATTGCAATGTACATTTTAATTAATTTAACTTTCCTTTTTTCTTAATTAAATGTCTATTTTCCCTTAAATCTTTCTTTTTCTCGTAGTCATGGTATAAAGTATAGTATGCAACTCTTGAATAAAACGGATTTATATCGAGGGCCATGAATTACTCGCGTCGCTCAGGATTCTAACACTTGAATCACTCGCTACGCTCGTGATTCAATCGTCATGAATCACTCCCTACGGTCGTGATTCAGTCGTTAGAATCCTTCACTTGCTCGTGATTCATCTATGGCCCTCGCTTTAAATCCGTCCTTTATTCACTAATTGCATAATATACTATTAATATTAATTTTATTTATACATATAAACCTTTTGAAATAGAATACTCTAATTGACGTTGAAAACCGCATGAAAATCCATTGCGGAGTTTAGAAGAACAACGCGTTCACATACAGACACAGTATACTTTAATATGTAAATGTATAGACAGATGTAGAAGTAGGATTATATAAGACCTACATTTTATTAGAGGATTAAAATCGCCTCCCGAATATAAACGCACTACCTAGCCCTAAACTACGGCGGGCGCTACTAAAAAACAAAATTAAAATGAACTACCATGGCTATTCGTTCCCATCTCTAAACTCGAGTAATAAAATGTTACAAACACAAAACCTCACTTCATTTTGCTACCCAATCCGTTTTACCTGCTAACGTGAAAATATATTTGTGCGTAGGGCTGGCACTACGTATTCTGAACTAATTTACTAAAATAATACATTTGTTTTTAGCGAAATGTAACTAGCGTAGATTATTATCTATGTTTGTTACATTACGCGTTGGTGATTTCAGCCTATCACCAGGATTTTTCACGATGTTTAGTATATAAAATGAAATATTTGCACATCTGATTAAGAAAAAAAAACGTCTGGCCCGCACGACCATATCGGGTGTAAAAAGACACTTTCCGAAGCCGAAAGCCACATATTCTACCCATTATTTGCATCATTTTTTTCCACTAGACCATACCTGGGAATCCACTGGTTCTGGAGATATTGAAGGTCAAAGTCGCATTTTTTTTTTTTTTTTTTCACGAAAATGAATTCTATGCGATAATACGAAACTTTTTTCCAAACAAACATTACCTGAATTTTAGATTTATCTTAACAGATTACGCATTTGAAGTTACAAAAACGCAATGAACAACAAGTACCTACCTACGTAGCGTAGGGGCGGAGCTTAACTAACACTGAATCCGTTCATTCAAGCGTGGGTTCGTGTTACATTGCGCGCAATAAAAACTTGTTTTTTTTTATTAAAAAAAAAAAAATTACGGTTCCCAGCAATAATTTTTGCGCAAAGCTACTTAGCTATACGTACAGTATGCGTAGTTTACGGCTTTGTGATGTGTCTTTTTACACCCTGTATATCAGGCAAATCTGACTTGTACCAGTGTAACTCTCTTTACTATATAGAACGAACGAACACTGTAAGAGCCAACAAGAAGATGTGTAAAACCTCTTTTTGTAGTTATAATTTTATTCTTCTTTATTTAAAATATTTTTACATCTTCTTTTGTTTTTCTTTTATGTCATTGACCTCTTCATTTTACTTACAATGGGTAATTTCAGAACATTATCATTAGGGTTTGCTCACATACATACATAACATCGCGCTTATAATCCCCTTAGGGTTATTCAGAGGTGTACCTGTAGTATAACTATATTTCGCCATGTAATAGGAGGCGAGCCTATTGCTATCAATAATGAAAAAACCCAATGACACTTTGTCCAGCCTGGGAATTGAACCCAGGACCAAGTTTTTCTATAAAACCAAAAATTTATAATAATAAAATAAAAAACCCGAATATGGCAACCCTAATAAGGTAAAGTCAAAGTTCACCTAATACGTTCTTATTTATTACCTGTTTCTATCTATACAAGCAAGCCATGTCGAAAATGTAATGATTCAAAGGGTCTTACAAATTGCAACGAAGCACCATTACTATACTAGCTTGCCCCGGGGCGATGTCCGTGAAAAACAAATTCTATACCTTTTCACCCCATTAGGTATCGTGAAGAATCCTTTTTTGCCAGGTGCTTACGTAATGGAAATTAGATATGTGCGATTTTCTGTTTTTTTTTTAATTCTGTTTTTTGAAATTTTTCTTGATTTATTTACGTGGTGGATGATGAAGTCGCCATTTTAAAACTTATAATTTATTAATAATAATAATCTTTATTTATATAAAAACAGATTGTAGTACATGTAACAGTTTTCACAAGGTGGGTAGTAGTAAATCTCTGACAATCAAGTGGGTGACGTGCTGTTCTCCTTGCTAGGCTATGAAATAGCCTGTATTAAGGAGTAACAGTGCCGATCCCTCTAATTGTATTACTACAATTTTAATTTGCAAGTTAAGTTTTTAATTTCTAAATACAGAATATTAGTGCGCGAGCGCATTTGTGTGTGTGTGTGTGTGTGTGTGTGTGCGTGTGCGTGCGTGCGTGTGTTTGTGTGCGTGTGTGTGTGTGCTATGTGTAAGTGAATGGGGCTGTTTGTGCGTGAGCGTGCGGCTGTGTTAGCGTGCGTAAGTAAGGGGATTGGATTAGTGTGGGACTATGTTTTGGGTGAGTGGTACAATATAAAAACTTGTCATATCTGATTTAAATTAAATATTTTTCTGTTTCGTCGTAGGTTTTATTTTGAAGGTATGTGCGGACAGTATTTTTACAATTATGATAAGACAATCTATATATTGGACATTTTTTGTTTATTGTATTGTAAAGATAATTTATTATTCTGCTGTAGCTAATCGTTGATTCTGATATTAATTGTCTTACTTATAGTACCTGGTCGACCAAGCTCTGCTGGGGTGAAAATAGATAAACATATCGTCCAGGTATACCAACGTTGTATCACATTCCCGAGGCTGTGAAAATAGAGAAAACGAATTTTTCAAGATGTAAGACCTAGCTAGATCGACTTTTCGCCCCCGAAAACCCCTATAATGCAACTTTCATCGAAATCGTTAGAGCCATTTTCGAGAACATGATTACAAATTATATATAAAAACGTGCTCATTTAATAGTATAGGATATATTGCCAACTTGATCTGCCCTTCATGAAAATTGCGCAAAACAGTGGTAATACTCACATACACATACATAAACTCAGGCTTCCTTACCATGGGGGTAGGTAGACACCACATAGCACCACTTGCTTCGATCCTTAAGCTGCAAATACACATGCCTGTAACTTGCACGAAACTATGCAAGTAGCTTGCATGCTATTGAGACATCATAACATGATGACTGAATTCTGATTGGTGATTGTCACAGTTGTATGCAAGCTACCTGCATAGTTTTGTGGCGGCATTTACATCGCCACACGCGAACTACGCATCACACTGACGTCACGCGAAATCCTGCATCGTGCGAGTAGCGTTTACCGCGCCGACAGCATATATATAACTTCCCGACATCAATCGTCGGGCAGTTGCTTACCAGCCACGGCATCCGTCTGGTCGGAGGATCCTCCCTTTTCTATGGAGGATGAGTGAACTTTAAAACTCAAACTCAAAGCATTTATTTCAATTAAACCATTACAGGCACTTTTGAATTGTCAAGGAATCGGACAGTCAAAAATATGAAGCTAGTTGCCCATTCCAAAGCGTAGTAGGTACCTATGGAGAAGAACGGGCAAGAAACTCCACGGACACTCTTTTAGTACTCTTTTTACACCCTGTTCCTCATACCTCTATAGTTTTGTGCAAGTTACACGCATGTGTATTTGCGGCTTTACATACTCTTTTTGGTTCGTTTACGTATATAAGAGTACCTACATCTGGTACCAGTGATAGATAATACCTATTTAAATAGATAATACCTATTTCAATATTCCTACCTAAGAATTTAGATGATATTATTAACATCAAATCAATCTGACTTCTAATAAAAACGCTTCACTTAGAGCCAAATTTTATTAAGAAATCCTTTACAGACACTTGCTAACAATAAAGCATTCAGGTGGAAGGATTAGAAATTAATTATTTTGTGATTGAGTTCAGAGTTTTCGTGCGTCATTCAGAATATTTTAATTATTTGAATGCCATACAGTAGTCATTTCAAAATGTATTTCATTTGATTCAAGGTTATGTTTAAAGGAACTAGCGCCCTGTGAAAACACACTCGCTTCTCGCTTAGAAACAGTTTCATAATCAAAGTTGACAAAATAATATTATCTACTAAAACAAATTCTCATGTTAGTATTAAGTGAACATATGCATGCTAAGTACAATTCTGGCAAAACATGTAAGATCTTTATTGTAAATTATTTTAACACCACGTATACCATGTTTTATGCAAATAAATACTTACTTACTTACAATTACACTGAAATAAACATATTTTTAACCTGACTACGGCGTAGCAAAAAGGGGGGTTATGATTTTGACTGGAATGTATGTTTGTATGTATGTTCATCTGTTACCTCATAACTTTAAAACTTCATCGTAATTTGACAAATGAAGTATCGTTGGAAGCGTCTTGATCGTCCGCTGGTTATGGGCTATGTGACGTCACATTAAATTGAATATGGCGCCCTTTAGAGGATATAAAACCATAAACTTTTTTTTATGATGCCTTGTTGGGTATCCAATGAAAGGAGAAAATTGGCAAAAGTAAAAATAAAAAATCGCCAAAAAGATTTAAATAAAAATAAAAGTTAGAAAAACTAAAACCCAACTAGCAACAATCAATCGATCGATTTATGCCCTAACACGTGTGATTCCGGATTTTTTATTTGTCTGTCTGTGATGTCTTGTTTATTACCTTTTCAGTTTACTTTTTCTTGTAGTTGGGTTTTAGTTTTTATAACTTTTATTTTTTACTCTAGCGCGACGCGTACCTACTAAACACGTTATCGGCCGAATTATGCTCGTACGTTGTCGGCCGAACTTGGCCGATCGAATCAATAATAATATCTAAAAGAAAGTGATTGCGTACACCTAGTTACCGGACGTCATCGGACGACGACGTGCGAGCATAGTTCGGCCGATAACGAATTAGGTGTACTCGAGTCGTACCTGTCTTGTACAGCCCATCGGCTAGAAATCAAAATGGTGTGCGGTTTTAAAACCTTCTATCACAATGCTGTCATATTTCCCAAAAAAAAAATGAAGACCAACCAGTGAACAATTTCCTTCATAATTATTTATAGCGGCATGATATTCCTGATAACAAGAGCGATGTGTGCAATCAATTATACGCCGTATTACTCACATTATAAACTCGAAATTGGCATGTTAAATAATGGAGCTGTTAATTGTTGTTGCGTACGTGAATTGGGTAACGTATTCATAGCTTCGGTGATGGATTACGGGTACTTAATACAATATTGAAGTATGTTGATGTTTGAGACCAATATTTTCATTGGTCGTAAATGCGAATAGGTTTTTTATTAGACTCTCAAAGGTATCAAATTGTCGACGTCCGCGGGTTTCGACACATGGATCTTCTCAAAGCTAGGAAGGGTTTCTTTTTTTTAAACATTGATGCCGCAGATAGCTGTTTTCTGCCTTCTGCGATCATCAATTTTATTGCAACGCCGTTGCTCTTCATTCTGACACTTTCTTCGTCGCTTTTGCAGCAATATTAGGCAGGAAATGGCCTTTTCTTTGTCAAAAACCACGACACTTAACAGCTAAAATGGTTATGAGAGGAGCTCATAACCATTTTAGCTGTTAACTAAAACAGCAGTTATTTGTGTGTATGTAATTATTATTTTAATTTTATTAACCATTATCAACCATACATTTTTAAACAAAACTAATCCCACTAATAATGTTTTTACTATCTTCAATTTTCTAATAATTTTATAGTTTTTAGCGTTAACAACACGAAACTTATTTATTGAAGCAGGAAGAGAAATGTTTCGTTTGCATTCTGGAATATTCCAATCCTAGCCGGTACGGTATCTCAATGAGATTGATTTCAGGTCAGGTAGCAGTCGCGTCGTGTAAAATGTAGGTACATAATCGGTATTTTAGACGAAGTGCCAGCTATTTGACAGCTGATACTGTTTAATCTGGAATCTAAACTTTGCGTAATTATAAAATAGTGCAGATTTTTAATGTACCTTATACTGCCCTTCTAAGCCGAAAGGCGCTATCTCTGAGATACGGCCTTCTAGTTTTTTGAATACCATACAATAGCTATAACAATTTCGCATCTAATGGTATAAGCCAAATAGCGCTATCTAGCTTAAAACATAAAAAAACCACAAAGAAGTATTTTTTTTATCCTTATCTTTAAATTACAATTTACAAAAAAGTTAATTTTCTCAAAACTTACTCCAATTGAGATAGCGCCTTTCGCCTTAGGAGGCAGTTTATGATAAACATGACCTGCCGAACTACACGCTTTTGACTTAAAAATATAAAAATCGGTGTAACATTCGGTTGTTTGAGCTCATGTTTTGATTAAAAACCTCAATCACTTAAGCAAATCAAAAATACATTCGTTTGGCTAATAGCCCAAACAATGTATTTTTCATGAAATGCTTTTTTATTCAGCGAAAAATCTCGAAAAACAATGTACACTTCAAATCAAGAACCCATTTGAACTCTGTCAACAATTCATCAATTACATCCAACCGCCAAACAAAGCACTTATCACCCGAATAAAGCGCAGTAAAAAAACACGGGTTAAAAACACGAAGCGATTTTAATTCCCTTGTACTAAACGCTATACATTTGTTCACGAAGATATATGATCAAAAGGAACAAAGGTACGTTCGGTCATATTAATTTAAGGCCATATATCATAACAATATGTTTTCAGCCTACGTTGACTTTCGAGTGTGGATAGCCATTATTGTACGTGGCATTTAAATTTCGAACAAGGGTCAGTGTCATAATAAAAAATATAGGGCCATCGTCGTTTTTGTTGTGGCAACATTAATCGATATTCTCTATGGTCACAATTTTAAACAGCAAAGCTATGGAGGTAAGGATACTCTTGGAGTTTCTAAGTCAATGATATCAAAAGAAGGTTGTACAATTACCTATCTCTTAGATTTTTTTAAGTTTTCAGCAAATTCAACAAAAATAAGACAAACAGTTTTGAACAATAGATGTCCGCAACTGTTAAATTATCCGTACATTTATAGATCGAAATATACGCTCGTGGCCCGAAAACATTGAAAACTGTAAGAATTTTCCACCACCTTTATTTATGGTTTGGCTGTAATCTTTCACAAAGTTCATACATCGTTTCTTTGGGAAGACCAAAGAAACGATGGATGGACTGTTTGAAAGATGATATAGCTAGAAACGGGGTGACTACCGATGACGACTAATAGAGAAGCATAGAAAAAAAATACAAGTGGCGCCGACCACAAATAAATTGATATAAGGGCAGGAGAATGATGTCTATCATTTGTCTATAATTTCGCATTATTTCTACTCCAACACCATAACCATAATAGAAGGTTATTCCCTTGGAATTAAGGATTAAATATAACAGTTTACACTAATGAACTAGAACACTGAAACATCATTTTAATGTTCGAAACGAACGAAACCACTCAACTTGATAGCCCCCTTTACGAGGATTCTGAAACAATATGGCTAGACTATAATTAAAAATATTTTTGAGTTACAGCGTTTATGTGTATAGCTTCGGTCACATACAAAAAGTTAGTCGGGTTAAAATAAAAGCGAATTTGGTAGCCGACGTTATTAAAATTTCTGCTATAGTGAAACAGACTCTTTATTTATTCATCTACACAACAGAGTCAGCACGAAAATGGATTCTGGAACTGGGGAAAGAAAAATGGCGGTAACGATATGCCCCTGGATAACTGCGCTTTACAGTCTGCATTACAAGTCGATTATTAGAGGAAAATGATCGTAAGTAGTGGAACCAGCATAATAATCGGGGAACTCAAAATAAGTTGAGGAATTCTGGCCAATTTCAGTCATACACACGTTGAGTGCGACGAAAAACACACAATGTGGTGAACAACGAATTTAAACGGAGTTTCGGTGACTCACTTTAAGTGACGCAAATGTCGCCGAGTGTCACTCCATATGCCTCAGACGATGTCTCACCTAACAGTTATTGACGGGTCACTCAGTTCATTACTCTGAAAGTATCGTTATTAATTTCATATGAGCTCAATGTACGTAGTTAGCATATTGTTCTCGCAACTTTACTTCATTAAAAATCTGCTCGTTCGCGAAATTGTGGCGTATGAAATTTGATGTGCCGTTCATATTTTATTCAGTATAAGTAAATATTTTAATGATTTCGACTTATAACGTTCATGTTCAAGATTTTCGGTGTATTGTACGTCAGTTTGACCTCGCTGTTCAAATGTTTGAGAATAATTTGATATAGTTTGACTATAAGTTTTAATGGTTTAATATTCTAAAGTGTGCTTTTAATTTAATTTTTTTGTTGGAATACTAAATGTTTAATGTGGCGCTTGGAAACTTATGAATAATGCTGGATGGCAACTTGTGGCCGCATTTTGAACTATTGAGTTGAAGGTTTGATTAGCTTCTGCGGTTTAGGGTCGCGGGTTCCATTAGTTAGTCAACTAATATTTGGCGCAGCTGTGAGGCACACGAATTTTATTTGAATTGGAATTAAGTTTTAACTTAGTTTTTTTAGGGTTCCGTACTAGAAGGGTGCCAAACGGAACTCTATTACTAATTCTCCGCGGTCCGTCTGTCAGTCAGCGGCCCGTAATAAGCAGAAAGTCGAAATTTCCATAGATTGTGTATTTTTATTACCGCTAAAACAAAAAAGTGTGTCCCCATACAAGAAACTTGTTTTTGCTCCATCTTAATACTGTTATTATTCGCACTAGACGGATTAAAAATATATATTGTGTGGACTTATGACATGTGTCGAATAAACATATTATCTTTCTTTCAAATCGTCTAATAATCGTAGGAATGTCTTTAGACGTTCAATATTGACTTTTAAGTAATTCGACTCTAGCACCATATAAATATGGATAGTATGGAAACTAGGCCTATTTGTTGAAATAATTAGATACTTTTTCTATTGTTTGGGATGTTATTAAATACCCCCGCAACAACAACAACAACAACAACAACAACTTCAACTTCTCCCGCTCTGGGCGGAGCTGGAGGGCGTGTCAGACTTTTACTGACTAAATCCCACCCGTGTTCCTTCCGTTGCCTGTGTGCCGGGGCCACGGTATCCCTTTCGGACAAACCCGCAACCCTGGCAGGCGTTGGCCCTAACGGACCCCGTCAGTTGGTGCTGACATCTCTTTGAGGCACGCGTGGAACACAACGCGCCGTCGACGCGGGCCTAGTCCTTATCAGACGGCGAGCTACCCATCGCTAACCGTCCGCAAGCCCGCGCCTACGGTGGCCGGAAATCGATTTGGATTCCCGACGCCCGGGGCGTCTCCTGCGGCGATTAGGGGTGCGAGGGTGCGAACATTGCCTCTCCCTCACGCATTCCGCCTCCTCCTTCGCGAGCATTACTGCTTCGCAGAAGGAAGTGATGGCCTCCCATGCTAAAAAAATTACCTACGGTTCATTAAAACAAAAATATTCTGTGACTCCAGTCACCGCAATAGTTTATTAGAAATCTCCTTCAGTTTACTTTTATTATCATAGTAAAATTCACAGGTGCACTTCATGTCATAAGTACGAGAGTTTTTACTACCCACTTATAAGAAAAATTCGTGAAAAAAACGTCGTGGAGGAAACAATCACACTCCTGCACGCTTAGCATGACCACAATAGAAACGGTTTTTGTCGACGGAACAATAGACAAAATGACAGATAAACAATCACAATCTGTCATTTTTTATATTCTTCCGTCGACAAAACCCGTAGAAAACCCGTTTCTATGGTTGACATGCTACGCGTGCTGGATCAGAATTAAACATGAAAACACAGTGTTGTTCTCTGTATGAAAGTTCCTTTGCCCGTTTGGAATTGCAGGAGGTAAGTAGGTATTCATTAATTGTGTGCAAGTACATCCGAACATAAACATGTTCGTAACTACTTTTAGACACTTAACAGTTGTTGTACTTTCTTAATAGTTAAACCGAAAACACACAGCATAGTTAATACTACTGTGAACGACTAATAATAATAAAAAAATGGCGTCGGGGGAAAATTCTTCCAGATTGTTGACCAGCATCAGAACTGCTAGTAGGTATGTGTAGAATTCAAGCGGGTAGATGGTTAAAAGACCGGCCAAGTTCGTTTTCGACCACGCATAATATAGGGTTCCGTAGTTGGGATAAATTTATCCGAAGAACAAACTTAACATTGTAGTTGAAAAACATATTTTCCCATACATTCCAACTGCAAAAATCTAAGTTTGTACGCACAATATTAAGAGATTTGCCATGTTATTTTAAAACCATAGTCTTCTTATAGGTTTCCCTGTAATCTATATGTAAAGAACTATTTTGTGTATTTTTTTCAAAATTTTAGGCTTTGTAGTTTCGGAGCTGTGGGGGAAAGGTCAATTTTCATCAATTTTATTAAATAACTATAAACCTATTTATTTCAAAATTATAAAAAAAATATGTTTGAGACCTCACAGTAAGCCCTTTCATTTGATATGTCACACGGTTCAGTTTGCAAAACATTTTTTTTAGTTGCCCTCCAAAATGTTCAAATTCATTTATTTACGTTATACATTCGTATTTGGGTCACCGAAATACACATGTGTACCAAATTTTAACTTAATCAGGTCATTATCATTTCGGAGCAAATTCGCTTTGACAGACAGACACACGAGTGATCCTATAACGGTTCCGTGTATAATGTTTCTCTAAATTTCTGTCAGTATTGCTCTTATTGTCGCAAGTGAAGAGAACTAACGTTTTAACCTAACAAACAACTCTCAAACATAGCTCATTTAAATCCTCTTTTACACTGTCCTTGGCTAAGTAACTTGGTGATTTATTTTGGACTCCCAAAAGGCTAGAACATAAGCAACTACTCTAAACTTGGAACAAAAATACCTAAACTCGTTGCACTCACCTATTCTCTTGTTTATACTGGTAAAGAGTTTACGGCTTTGTTCGTCCATTACCGTAAATTCTAATTTATCGAGTCCCTCATGACTACATAGAAGCTATTATCTGTTATGTAAAGGTAACTGTTTGTTTTGAGAACATTATGTTGTAGACTTGTCTTAGAATTATTAAAGTTTAACATAGTAATAATGTTTGAAATGTAGGTAATACCTACGTTATTTAAGGGAAAATGAAATGTCAAGTAGAAAATCCATCACTTGTCTAGCCTTTTCCCAACTATTTTGGAGTCGGCTTTCGGACTAACCGGATGCAGCTGAATTCCAGTATTTTACATGGAGTGACAGCCTATCTGACCTCCATAACCGAGTAACAGGGTAATACGATAACCCTTGGTAAGACTGGTTGTCTGTCTTTCGGGCTTCTGACGACGTGTAACGACTGTCAAAGATCCACGAATGACAGCCGAGACCAACGGCTTAACGTGCTTTCTGAGGCACGGAGGAATCTCGGTATGTACAGATGGTCACCTGTTCACGGACCGCAGCAGGCGTAGCTTAACCTGATCGATCGACCCGTGCGGCTGTTGTTACTTAGCCACCAGCCTCAATTAGAAAATACATACAGGCGATATAAATATAGATACAGGCCAATATGTAAATCTCACAAATTAACAATAAGCCCCGTCTTTGACGTGACGTGACGTAGCGTTGACGTCATACCTAGTTGATTTGTCATCGCAAATTCAACACAAATTCTATTCTAGTACTACTCAGATGTAATAAATGGTATACGAAGATGATTTTGAAAGAGACGAAAAGTCACATTTTAATAATTTTTTTAAACATCGGAACTCAACAGAGCTGGTAATCACGTCAGGGTCATCAGTATTGAGGTATGAGGAACAGGGTGTAAAGTTCACTCATCCTCTATAGAAAAGGGAGTATCCTCCGACCAGACGGGTGTTTTGTCTGGTGGGCTACTGCCCGACGATTTTCGTGACGTTGTTTAAATGCTAATCGCGCGGTAAACCCTGCTTGCGCGATGCAGGATTTTGCGTGACGTCAGTTTGATGCGTAGTTCGCATGTGGCGACGTAGATGCCGCCACATGCGAATCCAGTGTGATTTATAAGGTGTATTTATTACACTATTTTACATTTCTCTTCACCTTTAAATAACCCTCAGAAACAAAAACAAGCAGAAGACAAACAAATACAAACAGCAAAAGGTCCCCGCAATATTGCAATAGATACGAAAGAAAATCCAACGCTTTGCTTCATCAGATATCTCTGGGTGAAGTTTGAATCGAGTTTCCTCCACGCAAGAGGTCAAAGGAATACTTTTCTTGTAAAATGCAACTGTTACCGATCGTAAGGTCGCGAACTGTTCGTTTTGTATCGATATGGCATTTATTGCGTTTTATTTTATGAGGATACTTGTTTGTTTCTTTTTATCGATACGTAGTGATGTGACTTTATGTGTGTGGTTTGTTTTGTTGTTGGATTTTGAAATTATATTATGATTAAAAAAAAAAAAAACTGTGTACAGGACTGGTCGAAAACAGGCGAATCCCGCGCGGGATTGTTGTAACGATTAGGAAGTCGTGCAATAGTCGCGCTAACTATAAAACCTCATGCTAATTTCGTCCCGCATCCCGCGCGGGTTTCACCTTAATCTGACCAAAGCTTTAAACCCTTCATTTCTTGCTAAAGGCTACTTACTACACCGGTGTGTAGTAACGAACGGCAGCACGAACCGCCGGCTTTTGCCGACCGGCACTGTTCTATTTGGCGGCTCCTTTGTGTGGCAAGCCGGGCGCACCGAGACTTGCGAGGCGGCAAGGCCCGGGCACTATGTGTAGGAGCCTAAGTTTATAACCACGAAATGAGTCAATGTTGCATAGCACGTGGTGACAGAATTTTTTATAAATCAGCATAAAGCTGCAATAAATTAATGGTTACATTAAAATTAATGGTTTGATAACGCAAAGAAAAATACAGGAAATATTTTATCAGAAGTGTGCAAGTGGTACCAGTAACATCAAACTGGAATAGAACAGTCGACGGAATGTCTCCATTGCTGTATAAAAGCCGCTTGGAGCGTAACTGCATTGCTCATAATGCTCATAAACAGACTCAAAACGGGAACGTGAAAGAGCGCGTCTTTTGGTGTAAGTAGCCGACTCTTTTCTGCAATATAGCTTCTATTTGATTAACTTTCCTTATTTTTTCACATGTCAAACTTTAGCGAGAAATATTCTAGTGTATCTTAGTTGCCCAGATTTGACAAAAATAGATAACAAAATAGACTAGTACTCGTATGATGAAACCTCCCCAAGATTCAAACATTACTAAAATCTAGTTTAAAGTCATTTGATTGGTTGAAACTAGTTTTAAGTAATGCTTGCATCTTGAGTGCGGAGAACCTCACTCAAGATGAAAGCATTACTTAAAACTAGTTTCTGTAATACAGGCCATATTACAGAAGTTATGCAGCCTGGATTACAGAAACTCAGTTTTAGTGTCCTATATTAAACTGAAGAAACAATGTTTTTGTTAAAGTTAAAAAAATAGAATTTTATGAAACAATATCCGAAATGGCAGTCGTTATGAATTAACAATTACAAAATAAAAATACAACAAAAATTATCAAAAAAGCTACGCGATCCGCATGTTTGGTTCGTAAACAGTCGTGTAGGATCGTCACGTGACCACGCTCGTCCCCTGAGGCTAGCCACTGGAACTGCCAGTTTGTCACCAATGCATGACAGTGGCTAGGACAGAAGTTCCATTCAACATAGAACACGAAATAGTTAAAGAGAAAAAGTTTATATAATACTCTCTCTTCTCTTACACATGGTGTCTACATCTCTTTATCTACTTACTTATCGCAGGTATGCTGGAAGAGATTTCTTTAGAAATAAGCATCACCTTTGTACGTATTTTTCTGTTATAGTTTTAGTTTATTTTCCACAAAAAACTTAGTACTACATTACAAAGGAAATGTGGTAAAAATTTAAATTAAGCTAAAGAGATTAGCATCTGTAGCCGAACTAGGCATAGCCTGTATTTCGGCTATCAGCACCATGTTCCTTTCTTCTTGTCTGTTTATATGTGAGTACATAAATGGTTAAATAAATAAATAAATGGTTTGGTTTTCTAATTTTGTCTCTGTTTATAGGCTTTGCTGCAATAGCCCCTCACAAAACTTTTATTTTCTAATCAACTGCAATCTGACTTTGTAACACACTCGTCTTCGCTATGAGACACATTGTGGTTGTTGAAGTTGTCTTGACAATTAACATTCCGAACATGAAGCGATGAATACTGCTGAATTGTCAAAACTAATAAGCTGCGCACACGGCGAACACGTTGCGCACACGTGGTCACTCACACTCACACACGCCATGAGCGCGTTAAACAATCGCTTCGCTAGAAACACGCTCGCAAATCGTCACTGTGATAACTCTCTAAAAGCCTATCAGATCATGTCTTTAGGCTATGGTCTCCTATAAACGCCGTCGGTCGCTTACAGCGTTACGCCGTACACCGCGTCACGATTCTGACTAGGTATAGAAATGTACTGATGTGGTCTCTTTCACACGTCGACGTCGGCGTTTTGTTGCGTTCAGACGGCGATCGGAACGTTGACGCTGAAGTCGGATGTCGTATATAGCATAAAATAGGAGACCAAATCCTTAAGTCCAGACATTCCATGATTGGATATGAGTCAGCATTCAAAAGCACAAAGTCCAAAACGAACCTTCTGCAACATTTTTCCTCTAGTGTCCAACGCAGGTGGACTTATGTCGTGACCCAAAAACAATTACGTGACGTAACTAGAAACATAATTTTGATAGTGACAAAACACAAGGGCGATGTCCTGTGTGTATTGGTGTGACAATTACACGTTTTCTTGTCCATTTAAATAAATTACTGTTATTTTTAGTTACGTTTATTAAATACGTTTTAACTCACACGTTCTTCCCAAGGGGCTAGGCGGAACCTGCAGAACGCCACCTGCTACGATTCTTAGATACTCCTTTTGCCTCGTTTACGTTCATACACCTGGTCATACACGCACGCCGGTTGCGAGTCCTGATCTTTCTGAAGAACATCACCAATAAGGTCTCCTAGTGGTCTCCATGTTTCCACTCACATCTGCCTTATTTGAATAGTTGTCTTTTAATAGCACCAGGTTTTTTGGATATTTTAGTGGGTTTTCACCGTCGACGTTGATTTTGAAATAATGTTGAATATGGTTTTATTATACTTAGGCTGGTTTCACAGCTTTCCGAGAGACTCGTATGGGCCGTCCGTATACGGGAGACCCGTATGGGTAGCGCCCGCAGTGCTCTGAAACGAGGGAGTAGTCGGATACGTTGTAAGGGCGTACGGACCAATCCGCGTCGCTGTGAAATAATGTTCTAGCGCCTCACGTGTGTCTCCATCCCGGGAGCCCGTACGGGTCTCCCGGACAGCTGTGAAACCAGCCTTAGGTTTGAAATAGGGTTGATAACAAAAACAAATTTTATCTTTATTGCATAAAAATGCATAATTATTAACTCACTATCATCAGCAAAAGCAACTATAGAAAATGAAAATAGTCCTTCAGACCATATTTCGGGTATGGTGGCCAATCTCAACGGAGACTAGCCTTCGGGGCGGGGAAATTCTTAATGGAAAAACAATTTGCCTGACCCGAGAATCGAACTCAGGACCACGCTCAGCAGTTGCACTTGCGACCACGAGATCTACGGAGCAGTCAAAATTACATAGTAAGTAAAGATACAAGAATTTATAGGAATACATTATATGTATTATCATAATGTGTTCAGACACAATACGATAATTAGGTACCTATTGGTATTATAATTTATTTTTGTATTTTTTATTTTTTTCGAGGTATCTACATACCTTCTCAGCATCACTCTAAGGTTGACTTGTAGAAAATGCCGCAGGCAATACTCGTAAGTCTGGCTTTGTACAGTATTTTTTTATTTGTGCAAAAATAAAGTTTTAATAAATAAACTGACATCTCTGCTTTCCCTCTTGCTTATAAACGCGTGATGTTGCACTACAGTAACACTACACTAAATAACCATTCCGTTAAACTATTTCTTGAGAGTACATTCCGTCGCGCCCTCTTCGCCAAATATGCACACGAGAGCAGCTTAAGGCGAAGCGACATAAAGAAAACATAAATTCCGAGCTTAAAGATTGCAACACTGCAGGCACGGAGGGAATGGACCTTTATGAAAATTTACAATAGTAACCTATTTACTTTAGTTGCTTCTAACAACTTGTGGAAAGTTGTGAAGGTGATATCTTTTAACAGTTGAGATTTCGAAATGAAAATTTTGAAACAGGTAGAATGTATGTTATTTATTTATTCGTTTGTTTATTTATTATTTATTTATTATATATTAATTATTTATTTATTATATATTATTTATTTATTTATTTACTGGATCTCCAACAGAGGCTACACAGTATCACGCAAGTTTAGAATAACAGGGACAAATTACTAGTGTTCGCTTCCAATTATAGGTGACCACATCATTCTCATATAGTGTAGGTAGATTGGAGACATTAAGTTTTGTTTCGTAAGTATTCTAGTGGAGAATGGGTTTATACATATTTTTATAAGACATTTATTTGTCTAACTTGGGCACTCGAAACAAATGTCAATATTAACTATAGACAAAACATTTTACTTTAAAACTTTTGCAATAAAAGTTCAAATGTGTCAACTGGGACTGCAGTAACGCTAACTTCCAAAGAAAGTAAATGAAACTTTTATTTCTCGAGAAGACGAAATATAGAAATTAGAAAGACATTTATTAATTTTATATTCTTGCAACACAATAAAAGTTCTTGCGGAGATAAATTTATGCCAGTCAACAGGTTGGTAGCGAAGCTGACTGCCCAGGATTCATTTATTTATAAACACTAAGGCCCACTTGTACCTACCACAAATTACAAAATGTATTTAACGCTAATCGTATTTAAACATCATTCTATTCTACCTTCTATCTTCAAATTTATTAACATAAATAAAATTTAGTTTTAAATTTGTTTAGCGCTAAATTTAGTCATTCGTGGTGCAAATGGGCCTTAAAGTACTAACATTTAGTCACACTCTCCCCTTATTCTCCAAATGCATGCAACAGTAAGTAATTGCTATCCAGTATTTCCCAATACTTTCCAATAAACAGAATTTAAAACACTACCACGGCAAGCGGTTTCGGTATCGCCAGAATCCACCTATTGCAATAAGATATCGCGTTTAATGGCACCGCGTGAATTATTGGAAGCCATTGCCAAGGAATACCACATACGTTTCTCACTTTATGTCCGTACTTTTAACTTGCACGATATGGTAAGATTTTTTTTGGATAGCAGTCTAGTAGTCATAGTAAGACCGACCTGTATTTTGATATAGAAGAATGATGGAACAGAAATAAAATTGAGATATCGGAAAAATGGGATACTTCACCAACGTTACTAGGAAATTGTTAATAAACAGTAAAAACTGGGAACGTAACTGCAATTTGGTCACAATTCAACTTTGATGTAGTCAATTTAGTCATCAAATATTTCAAAAAACGAATCACACCCAGACCGTTTCACCTAGGTGCTCATAAACCCTCAAACACAAGTACCGAGTTCGAAACAAAAGCCAGTGCTACACAATATATCATTCTCTTATTCCCCCACACGTGATGCGTTATCAGTCAAATTCCCTAACTAGGATGTTCGGTTGAGTAGACGCATTAGGGGCAGCCGCGTTCTTGGCACGTACTCGTATCGTACGACACCCTTACGTGACGAAGAGCTCCCCAGCGGATAGCTGTCTGAAATAAAACCCCTTTTTTCGACGGAAATCTCGCATTGCCTGCATATGAAGACATTTCTAATAATGTTTGAAAAGGGAATGAAATCAATCTGGTGTTTTTGCGCTTTTCCGTAATTACCTGTTTCCGTGTTTTATTTTGATCTTGAGTATTGGTTTTTGAGCCAATTTATGTTATAACAATATTTATTGGAGATAAGTCAAATAGATTATTTTATAGGACGCGTACCGCGAGAGCTGGTTCGAGGTTGCGCGGGAAAAGAGTTCCCGGAAAGACTTGGGGAAGCCTTTGCCCAGCAGTGGGATATAATGGGTTAAGATAAATATAAATTGATTTGATGGCTAGCCCGTACATTTATTTTTTATATTGTTCGTCTCTCATGCTGTGAAGTCTCATATAGAGTCAAGCTTCTAAGTCAACGCAATAAAATAATATGGCCATTTATGCGACATATTTTGATACTCGCAAATAAATCAAAACATATAGGGTACTTCTGTTGACTTAGAATCATGAAATTTGGCAGGAAGCAAGGTAAAGGAAAAATCTCTCAGCACAAGTAAAGGAAAAAGTCTGAAAATAATTAATTTGTAGTTTTACCATTTTTTTTTGTTTTTTTGCGATTATGAACTTAAATTTGCAGTTGGAGAATTGACCGTGACGTATATCGATGTATGGGAGAACATGTTTTTCAACTACAATGTTAAGTTTGTTTTTGGGATAAATTCATCCCAACTCGGAACCCTTCATTGTGCTGTTTTTTTCTTTAGTTTTGTATATGTGTGCGGCAACATATAAAGTCAATTTAAGACAAAAAAATCAGTTATGGACCAACCTCATGGTACGGTTTTTCTACCTTGCGTGATATTCTTGCCTTTCTTTTTTTTTTTTTGAGGGTGGGAATTTATCAAATAACTTCTCCCGCTCTGGGCGGAGCGGGAGGGCGTGTCAGACTTTTACTGACTAAAACCCACCCGTGTTCCTTCCGTTGCCTGTGTGCCGGGGTCGCGATATCCCTTTCGGACAAACCCGCAACCCTGGCATCTCTTTGCTGACATCTCTTTGAGGCGCGCGTGGAACACAACGCGCCGTCGACCCGGGCCTGGTCCCTATCGGACGGCGAGCTACCCATTGCTCACCGTCCGCAAGCCCGCGCCTACGGTGGCCGGAAGTCGGCTCGCGACTCCCGACGATATTATTATGTCTAAGTCATATAAGTGTTGCTTTTGCTTAACTTTTTTATTCTTCATTACACCTGCCTAAAATCTTCATAAAAGCCTTCTCATTCGCGCCTCATTCCATAGATAACATTTGTAAAGTTTTAAAATAAGACAATTTTAAATTGTTTTCCGTCCACATCCGCGGTGGAACGAAACAAAAGGGATTTCTGTTGAACCGTGTTACTGAAATAGAGGTATTTTTCTTTGTTATATAAAAGAAACAGTATTTGCAACGCGAGGTGGGAAATGTGATTACATTGGTACACGATACATGTTTTAGAGCCTCGAAGAAGTGGGCTGGCGTTAATTTACGGAGGTATTATACAAAAAGGTGAATATTATTATAGGATATCTAGATACTTGAGGATTGGTTCAGTTTCAACGTGGACACTGACAGTCGGGCTAGTCCACAAATTCAAGGTCGCCCAGCGTACTATGAAGAGAACAAAATATTTTAACACTTTTTAAAAGAGTAACTTTCTCCATACGAAAACTACCTTTTGGAAGGGGAGACTAGAATCAATTCAATTTTTTGTAAACTTTGACGTCCAAAAGTGCCTTACAAGGGCCTGATTTGACTTTGACTTTGAGGGCTATGCTCAGAGTTCCTTCGAAGGATAAAATTTGAAATAAAGTTTTCCGGAAAAGAATCGGAGGTACCGACATAGCTTGCAGAGTAAGCAAGCTATGTCGGAAACTGTATGTGAAATGGCAGCGGGCTGGCCATGTTTGCCGAAGGACCGATGGACGGTGGAACAGACGAGTCCTAGAGTGGAGACCGCGTATCGGCAAGCGTAGTGTGGGACGCCGTGAAGCTAAAAGGACCGACGACCTTTTATGAAGGTTGCTGGGACAGGCTGGAAGCGGGAGGTAGAGGACAGGGTGTTGTGGTGCAACCTGGGAGACTGAGTAGACTAAGTGGACTACGAAAGTCTGAGTTGATTAAGAGACTAGGAAGTTTCATGGTTCCCTGGTGACATAACCAGTAAGTGCATTTAAAAATTCCTACCTATTTTACTGCCTTACCTACTATGATAAACATGATATCCTGCTTCCTTATATACAGTCTTACTTAATATGCTGGCTTGCAAGCATTAGGACCATTAAACCGAAAAGCGCAGAGTTCCAGACCTGATTCAAAAACACATTGCGGCAACATACATTAATATATTTAAATATTAAATTGCACAAGTTGTAACAGTGATAGCCTAGTGGTGTGACCGTCGGACTGCCGAGTCATAGGTCTCGAGTTCGAACCCAAGGCACACACCTCTAACTTTTCGGATTCATGTGCGTATTGTAATTATCACTTGCTTCAAAAACGGTGAAGGAAAACATCGTGAGGAAACCGGTATGCCTGAGAGTTATTTCTCGACGGCTTGTGAAGCCAAGTCAAAGGCCCATGGACGGCTTTAAAACTCTAACACCAGAGTAGTCACTAACCCCACGAAAAGAAGTAGAAGAAAATTGCACAAGTTTTGAATCGTGATCATACGAAGCTTAAGAGGTAATTTGATATAGTTAGCATTACATTCAGGGACCTTTTAACCCAGATACTTTTCACGTTTCAAGCATTACTCATAACGCTTGCCCTACTTTAATGTACTTACTTAGATTCCATCAGTACAATTCTAAAAATTCTCTTCAGGAGCACTCATAAAGCGTAACTAAAGCGCATGTCACTTGCAACTCATTTTGCATTTCTCTGCCACAGTTGCAATATGTACAAACAGTGGTATATATCTGCTAGAAGCGGTATACTCTTTGGCAGTGTCTGGTTGTATTTAACTTCAAGCAAAAGTAAGAAAGGAAGCCATTATAAGAAAGGAAACCATTTAGTGAGAAGTTCGATATTTTGTTTTTACAATTTATAAACAACTAGGTTCCGCCAGCGGCTTCGCCCGCATAATGCATAATGCACGTCTTTCTACATTGTTCTCACATGTATTATTTCAACATGGATGATGTAACCAATACTTTGTAACAATTTTATTTTATTTAAAAGAGTGTCCGTGGAGTTTCTTGCCCGTTCTTCTCCATAGGTACCTACTACGCTTTGAAATGGGCAACTAGCTTCATATTTTTGACTGACCGATTCCTTGACAATTCAAAAGTGCCTGTAATGGTTTAATTGAAATAAATGATTTGAGTTTGAGTATAATATCTTTATAAATTATACTCGTAGCCCATGTTACTCAGTGATAACATAGCATACTTACTACCACTGAAAGATTTTTTTAAATCGGTCTAGTAGTTTTTGAGTTTTATTATTACAAACAAACATACAAATCTTTTCTCTTCATAATATTCCTTTGTGCTCACTAACGTAGATAGAAATAAATGCTACGGATAGGGGTAAGCGCAGAGGGGGCAGCATAATGCTCGAGCAATATAAATTGATAATTAACTAAATGACAACTAAAATAGAGAAGAAATAAAATACATGCACACGGACTACTTGCGCTGTTCACTTTAAAGTTGTCTTTATTTTTAGTGTGGTTAGTGATTAATCTGGCGTCAGAATTTTTTTTGTGCCTCTGACTTGGCTTCACATGCCATCAAGAAATATCTCTCAAGCATGCTAGTTTTCTCATGCTGTTTTTCTTTATCGTTTTTGAAGCAAGTGATGATTATAAAATTATTGCACATGAATCCGAAAAGTCAGAGGTGCGTACCTTGGGTTCGATCTCAAGACTATGACTTGGCAGTTTGACGGTTACACCACTAGGCTATCACTGCTGCAGTGGTATTATGGCATTTATAGTGGTAACCCACTGTCACTCATCACGGTGGGATGGCGACTAGAATCAATTCATTTTTTTTGTAAATGTTGACGTTCAAAAGTGAAAATTTTTAAATAAATGATTTGACTTTGACACATATTTAATAAACAATCGTATCGTCCTGAGTGCAATGACCTGTCAGGCATCAGGGATTGATATTGGCTTCGTAATAACCAATTCTCCAAAAACGTATTTGTAAGTTAACCTAATATTAGCTGTACACACACCTGCGAAACGCCTACACGACGACGTACGTGCCCTTTTGGCATGAGTCCGTCTATTTCGAAACTGAGAAGATGATCTATTTTCTAGCTGTAACATTTAGATGTTCTCCACTTACCGTATTTTCTTAATAGTATCCGTGATTTGAATAATATTAATGGTTGTTGTATTGACTCGCAATAAATGTATGTACTGTAACTGGCGGGGGTGACTGGGCCCGCTCCTCGTAGGCTCACTACCATTCCGTAACTCGCACAGAGATGACGTGATTGCCACTAAGTGCAGTGTGCGCCCAAATACCTACACTGTGTATAAGTTCCATACCAAACCCGTGCATATTACTACCACACACACAATATTATTTTAATTATTGTGAATGTGAGGACGATGTGGTTTTTTTTTTTTTTTCTCTGTTAGTCTTAATGATGGTCTGGCAGTTTGAGTATTTGATGCGGCCTACCCAAATATCCTTTCTTTGGTAGTGCTCGTCGAGTTGAGCTCCTTCAGTTTAAATCTGTGTGGTTATTTCCTCAAAAGACCATTTCAGACACTAATCCACATGGTCCTCATATGACTTGACCAAGATTATGTCTGGACTTTAAAAGAGACTACGACCTCTGAGTTTGTTTCGGCCTTTCTTCTCAGAGTAGTCAGATAGGAAACACCGACCTCATCTAGCTTATTTTTAATATTTTTTTATATGACGTGTAAAAGTGATTCCGATATCCTATTTACAGAATAAACAATTTCATTTCATTTCCACCTGCAAAAATCTATTAATATCATCTCTAGAAATACGAATATCTATAAAAGAACTATTAATATCATCTCTAGAAATACGAATATCTATAAAGTTATAGTGATTATGCCAATTCGAACCCAAAATCATTTTTATGAAGGTTTGAGTGGGGTTCATGCTCAGCAGGACTGAGTCAAGAGCTTGTGCAAACAATTGAGACTAGTTTTATTTAATATAATGGCGAAAATATCAGATTTTATGACTGTAATAAAGAGTATAGTTTGAATTGGTTGATCATTTGCTTTTATAATGTTACTAGCAGTCCGCTTCTGCGTCGCACGGTTTTTACGACTTGCCAAAACATCCGACATTTCTTAGATAAACGTAACTTTAATATTAATGTATTAAACACATAATAACCTTCCGGAATAAATTCTCTAAACGATGGTGAAAACCTCATCAAAATCTGTTGCGTGGTTTAGAAGAACAACGCGGAAATAAAGATAAAAAATTCACGGCATTGGTATGTATAACGAAATTAAAAGGAAAAATTAAAAAATCTAAGTAGGCTTTACAAGTTAATGAGTAATAATCGACCAACTTAAATTTGCGGTTGCAAAAACATGTTCTCCTATACGTAATGTGTTTTTCAACTACAAAGTTAAGTTTGTTCTTGCGATTAATTCATCCCAACTACGGAACCCTTCATTGTGCGTGGTCTGACACGCACTTGGCCGGTTTTTTTATTTTAAATATTAATAAAGTAAGAATCAAATAAATATTAATAAAGTAATAAAAAAAAAGATAAAGAAATCTAAGAATATTATTAAATCAATAAAAGGGGTTCACGAAATTGTAGCTAAGAAAACACTGCTTGTAAAATCGCGTATACAGGGTCAAATAAAATTACCTAGTGCAACTCCGCACATGTGATGGGTCACATGTGATGGATCTAAACATGATAAAGCAAAAAATAAATATAAACTGATGTTTTTTTTTGGGATCATCACCGTGTAGGGTCTTGAAATATCAGATGGGTTAAAAATCAGTTTTTTTTTGTGTAAACTTCACAGACGTGATGGGCATCGATAAAACAAAAAAAATACAGATTCATACTTCAAGTACAAGTGAAAGAACGAAACATATTTTATTTGCAGCACGCACAGGAAATAAAAACAGTACATAATATAAAATAAAATAAAAAGGAGCATTTAAAACTAACAAAATTAACATATTTTTGGAATAAACGAAAACAAAAATAATAGTAACGACCTGTGCGAGGCCAAAAAGGTCCATATAAGAGCATAATGCTGCGATATTTAAACATTTGTTACCGCAGTGCTGGTATTCTGATAAGGCCCACTGTGTGTGGTGCCATGGATACACCTACGGACACATATAAATCCCACTAGGGGATTACAAAATAAATAAAAGAATACCCTAGAAAAAATCGTCAAAAATGTTGTTTTTTATTTTGTCATGTTTAGATATCGATACCTATCACATCTGTGGAGTTTCGCTAGCTAGTTTAGTTTGAACCTGTATAATAATCACAAATATTTTGTTGTGTCCTGCTGTTCGTCTTTTCAGTGTAGAATAAAGTATTATTATTATAATCTCTCTATCTCAACATTATTTCATAACCCTCTAATCTCCCAAAGCCTCTGAAGAAACTATCTATGTAGTACGGTATTAATCCTCCCAGCGCCGCATCCACTATTTGGCCTGATGATCGATCGCGTTGACACAACTCTAAACATAATCGATCACCGTAGACATATCTATAAAGAAAAAACTTCCTGTAATGTTATTCCTTATTCCGTTTATTGAAAGAAAAGCGAATTTTCCTCCGACGTACCTTATACTGGTTCGATTTGTCAAAACAATGTCGGAAGTGAGTGCTGTAAGATATACGACGTAAAATTGGATAGGAAAATGGGAGGGTGAAATGATGGGATTATAAAATGCATGCCTTCAAGGCCTGTCGACATTATCCTACATGATGCTTGAAGAAAACAACAAAGTGAAGATTTTACTCGTAAAACTTGAAACTTTCCTACAAGGCGTAGAAGATTCTTGTATAACAAGCTGCATTATTTTGTAGAGCACAATAAACGCAAATCACTAGAATACCGCCTGTAGGTTCTCTCTTTTTAAACTATCTTAAATTAACACTCAAAAGACCACGTCTGAATTATTTACCTTTCGTCATACTATATCAAAATTATTTCAACTTTTACTGCCACTGAAACAAACCTCGTTTCCATTAAAACCATCGCTATTACACAACACCTTTCAAAACAGAATTCCTCTCCATTATTCCTTCAACATTCCCATCTATTAGTTCCACATCTAGGTAACAGCCAGCACATCCCGTTTCCAACTCTTTTCGAATGCAGCTCGCTACAGAACCGCTCTGAATGTGACGTTTGAGCGTAACGCTCGAGCGACGATTAAAAGCGCGCTTAGCTATACACACGACGTTTTCAGACGGACTTTATGTCGACGGAAATTGAATCGGATTGAAAAACACACAGCGACCCGTTAATTGCCGTGCGACATGACGTTTGGTTCATTTTTTTCTGGTCTTTTGAGCTGTAAAGCATTTAGTCCTTTGAGATTTGGCTTTATCTCGTGTGTCGTTAGCCTTGGAATCTGTTCAGTCTTGTTTGTAACTAGCTTCTGCCAGCGACTTAGTTCGCGCGAAATTTCTCGTTTCAACATAAAATAATAATATTCTATGACACTCGGCGATACTGTAGCGTTCCTATACCACCTTCCAATTAGAGAAAGAATTTTTGGAATCGGCACCCCAATTGTGTGATCCAACACACGATCAATCACAATCTGAATCATTTTGAAGGATTATTGCTAATCCACTGCTTCATATGTTCGAATAATTTATCTGCTCACCAACGTAAATAACGTAATGAACTGTCAAAATCAAACAGATTGTGATTGATCGTATGTTACGCAATTAGAGTGCGGATCAGTAGTTACGAAGATTACCCCCTACATACAAACTCACAAAGTTTACCTCTTTATATTAATAGTATAGAATTACCTACCTAATTCATAATAGTGCCACGTCTTCATACATACCTGTAATACTCTATCTATAATAAATATTTACTTCAAGACGGCAATAAACTTCAATAAAAATACAGTTAGTCTACATGATAATATGAAATGCGATAGCAATGATGCTACATACTTTAGACAGGTTCCGCCTTGCAACTGTCGTATAGTTGCTGCGTAGTCAATAGATAAAAGTTTAAGGAACATTTACATCTGTCATCAACAACTGGCGATTTTCTGGAAAGCAACATGTTGTTAGCAACACTATTGCCGAATGTTGAATGAGTCTTGTAACAGAGCCAGGACCACGAAAAACTGAATAACTATTTTCATTATTTCACTGAATGTCCATTTTTGAACACAAAACGACCAAAAAATATGATTTTTAGAAACAATATTGTTGAATAAACGCATCAGCTGTGCAAAGCTGTATTTTGTAGAACGGTCGACGGTCTGTTGCCAGATTCATTCAACAAACGGCAAAGCTGTTGCTTTCCACAAAATCGCCACTTGGTGAAGAGATGTAAAAGCACCTTTAGAAACCCAAAATACAATATTATTGACTTGCAGCCAATTTTGTCTGTCTTAGCCTTTAAGTCCCAGAAAAAAACGAATTAATATTATTCTTATAAACAAAACTCCAATTGATAAAGGTTAAGGAGCGTTTCGTCCGTTTGTTAATGGAAAATAAAATGGGAAGAAGTTAATTGACGTGAAATTAAAACAGTCAGATTTTAATCTAAAAGCCGTGTTTAACGCTGAGAAAATCTCGTCTCTTCAACAAATTAGTTGAATTTACTTCTTAACTAACGAAAGTTGAATCTCATGAAATGTTTTGCATAAAATAATGTTTTAAAACAACAGTTTTTCCAGTAATTAATTACCTTGTTTTTTACAGACTGAATCTAGTAAGCTAGCTTTCAGTATTTTGTATAATATTTAAGATTTACCCATTATTGCGCTTAAATAAATTGTGCTGCAGCAGAACGGAAAGTTCAGTGACTTGTTCGCTTTTTAGGGTTCAGTAATGGAAAAAAAAAAAAGGAATAAATCCCTATAAAAAAAACAAGAAAGAAAAAAAAAACAATTCAATTAAAGATGTTTGTCTGTCATAAGGCGTGGATTTTGTATTGTTGATGTCGACGTCAAATAAAAATATCTAAGAAAAATCAATACAAAGGATATTTTCCATTCATGGACAGTTGGATAAAATGAGAATGTATTCAAACTAAAAAATCCTACAAAATGTTAACATTTCTGCTTGATGACATTTTTTTATTTTATTCGAGATTGGCTCTGATAGCCGAAATGCAAGCTTCTGCCTAGTTCGATTACAGATGTTTTATTCATTCATATAGCCTATAAGACATAAAAAAAACTACTTAAATATTTGAAAAACACAAAAGTACAATATTTAGTAAAGTTCAGAACCCTAAGTAACTCACGCTTGACCGGTTCTTTCCCTTACTTTTATTGTTTCACTAAGCGAATCAGCACTGGCGATAGTTTTCCAATCTTGAATGCTCCGCAACCACAATGCTTTTTCTACTTTATTTTTTAATACAAATAGGAATAAATTATACACTTCGTTAAGAACGTATTGTGTGTTATTTTTTCAAAGCTTAAACATTTTGTTCATGCTGCCAAGTTCCAGTTTGTTACGAAGTGATTGAAACAATTTGGCAATTGTGTCTACACTCAGTAACAGGTAGGTGCCGAAGCTCTTGAGCAACACATTCTCTCGGTAGGTTTGTTAAATATGTTAATTGATTTGATTATCAAGCAAAAGAGAATAATATTGCATTCATATATTAAAAAAATAAAAAATAAATACTGCACCCACAAAACAGCAACACAAAATCCACTCTAAACAATCTTAGATCAGACGTCCAAATATTGCGCCTGGGGGAAATGTGAATATAAAGCAACAACAGAATTTAAATACAAACATTTACATGCCCTCGACATATTTGGTCTGAAAAGATGGCATAAAATGATACGTAAGAAGGAGCAAGGGTTCCGTATCGGTTGATTTCCATAAGCGGTGTTTACAACAACGTAACTTAGGATCAAGGAGTTGAAATCTCTGCCGGGATACCATATCTTAAAGGTTCCGACGTGATCGGATTTCCATAATAGGGGACCAGTCGGCTTTCTTCTATGGAAATGTTGAGTTTTTCGTACGTTCCCCGAACGGTATTAAGTGTAAAGGCTACGGGATGATTGATACGAAACGGATGTGTTCCCACATGATTTATGTGTCTTTGGAACATGTGCATAAAAGCTCACAATTCCATGTTGGATGGTAGAAGATAGTAGGCCACTATGTATACGATGGTATCTTTACAAAGCGACCTCTTTGGTTTTAGAATGTAGGGCGAACTATCTAAGTTAAATAAACTTGAACGTGTAGTAATTTTATTCTAGATAAATCGTCTTCACATATATAATTATGATTAGTTAAATTGTGTACACAATATATTATATAACATTTAAAAAAACTATACGGAGTTTTATTGCCCATTCTTCTTTATACAAAACTACTTTTTGGAAGGGGCGCCTAGAATAAATTCTAGTTTTAGCATTTTCTTGTAAATTCAACGTTCAAAAGTGCCTTTTAATGGCCTTCTTGAAATAAATGATTTGACTTTGAAATAGCCTTCAATTATGTGTAATAAAGCTTTGAATGTCATGCCATAGATTCTAATGATGGACGTAACCTAGATAATAATTTTGATAAAACGTTTAATAATCCGTTAATTACTTTTAATAACCCCTACCTACGCACTGTCTCGTGATAAAGTTACATTCACAATTTGAAGTTTATTTACTAGTAGTTCTGACACAGTTAAGATTTTAGGTATATTGAATTCTGGTGTAGTCTAACATCATTATTACTGAACAAATAAACACTTTTAGTATGATATTAAAAACGTCAATAGAATTCCGCGTTTGTTCCTGAGTAAAAAAAAAACAATGCAATTCAACATGAGTTTTATCATTAATTATGGTCTTTTTGCTAGCTTTTCCTTCATGAACATAATTCGGATTGGAAAACTAGTTTCAACAAAACTCCTCCTCTGCTTGCTCCTTAACGAAATACTCCTATAAACACAACAATCATTTGTACATTCATCATTGAACTAACTGCCTTATTATTTTAACTCCACAGAAATGTATATTATAGGTACTTGAAACCTACCTTTTTTTGCTGAACAAACTTGTGTACGTAGAAATGGCGAGCAGCGAAGCAAACCTACGTTCACGGATGAGAGGAGACTGTATGATGAATACATAAAAGTGGAAGCTCACAGCATCTGTATACGGGAAAGTGAACGGGGTTTACGCATATTGAAGTGCAGTGACCAACTTGGAGTCACTGAAACTAAGTTTGAGCTTTATTATTTTTATTGAATGTTAAAACTAACTGCCTCGTTGGTGTAGAGGTTGCAAGTGATACTGCAGACCACGAGGTCCCGTGTTCGATACCCGAGTCGGGCAAAGTGTTATTGGGTTTTCCATCTGGAATTTTTCAATAGCAGCCCGGAGTCTTGATTCGTGCCTGATTGATGGCAATAGGCTCGCCCCCTGGGACTTAAACATAACTGGCGAACTGTGGGTGTACTATAGGTACACCTCTGCCTACCCCTTTGGGGAAATACAGGCGTGATGTTATGTACTAAAATGTTTTACAATCTGATAAACAAGGAAAGCTTGAGTGTCAAAGAAAAAGTGTGTGTGTGTAAAAGACATCTACCAGATGCACAAATACAAAAAGCCACATCAAACATAATGAAAATAGACATCAATTAACTCCACTTCGTTACGAAGAAGGGTATTTATAATTTGTTTAATAGTTCGCCATAAAATAACAGTGAAACACGATCGCATCTCGTAATTATGATGAATTAGACCTCAAGAGACTTCCCCCCGACCCCCCATACCGATAACGTCAAGTAATTAATCAACTTCATTAAACTTCCATTTTACGTCGAGGTTAAGTTACATTTTATCTGTGGTACAAATAAAATTGTTTGTGATATTTATCCATTCTACACATTTTCGCCCAAAAGCGTCAGCTTACTCTATATTGACCAATTTACAAACCTAATAAATAGACGTTTCTATAGACAATTAGATGGCAATTAGGGTTGTTCCAATAGATGCTATATAGCGTTTATATCGAGAACGAGATATGAGAATGTACGTTGTAAAGGAGCCATGCTCTTCTCAAAGCTGCTACAAACTATGAGCCTACCAATAATAAATGGAAAAATGCTGTAAAACATTCATCAGCTCTCCTGATGGACAGTAGAGTACTACTGTCCATCAGGAGAGCTGATGAATGTTTTACTTTGAATGTTTTGAGAGGATTCCTTTGGCGGTGCAGCTATATAAATAGCTACTTACGCAAGAAGCAGTACTTCTCATCGATTGTTTTAAAGTTTAGGAAGTCACGCAACTATTAGCGCCAGTTTTATCACATCCATACAATTTAGTTGACACAATCGGTGCGAGCTAATTTTGTCCTGCATCCCACGTGGGATTCGCTTCAGTTTGACTAGATCTTTAACGAGAACCCTTGCTACAAAACATTTACATAACATCCAGCCACACTAAACCATATTTTTCTTACACGTAGCAAACAATTTAGGAGCATAATTTTTATAATTTCAAACGTGTTGTGACATGTCTGTATAACAATATCCCGCTTAGTCCGCGGATTTTATACTCAGCTAAATTTATGCCACGTCACAGTATATACTCCTGAATATTCATATTATTCATATCATGCTGTTGTACTCGCTGCGTAGGCGAGAATTATAATACAAGTACAAGTATGCATAGGTATTTGTTTATGAAGTCGTATGGAACTCAGGCGAATTTAGCGGATGGAAATGACATTGAGAGATACACGAAGGAGGTGAGTTCGGAGTATTAAAATTACTGTGTTAATTTACGTGAATTTTCGTTCATACCGGCAACTGCGCAATCCGGAATCCACTGAATGCGAGAAACACAGGACCGGTCGATGTGGCCTGCGCTTGGGGGAGGCCTATCCAGCAGAGGACGTCTTTCAGCTGTAATGATGATGATGAGACCGGTAAATTCAATCTGGGCAAACTGCATGCAGTGCGGGAACTTTGGGGTTTCCGATGCCACGCCACTCCCGTTTGGTTTCCGACTAAAAAAGGCTTCCCTGGCCCCTCAAAAGCCTTACCTTATCTTTCTCCTAAATCTATCTCAATTTATTAAGAGGCTTCAAAACCACACACCTGTGAGTGCAATAAGAGACTAGTTCGTAAGTGAATAATAGTATGTAACAAGGCTTCCCTAACTGTGCGTCTTGACGCTCTGGGGCGTCGCGAGGCAATTGTCCAGTGGCTCCAGCCGCTCCGATACGACACAGACAAACTACTTGAATTTTTGAGCTCAGTTTCTCATGAAGATCGTGCCATCATTACTGCAGCATTGTGGGTTCTATTAACATTTGCGACATCGTACTTGTGCGAAACAGGCTTTCCTGCAGTTGCAACAATAACGAACAAGTACAGGTTGCAAATATGTTATTTGGAGTTAAGGTAACTTGTTACTAGGCTATACACTGGTACCTAGGTACTTTTTTGCTAGAAGGGGGAAAGGTGCGTCGCAAAAACATGGTAATCTCCCAAGGGCATCGCAGTAAAAATAAGTTTGGGAAGCCCTGCTGCTGCAAATGCTCGTCTTCTTTACCTTCTTATATACTATATAAGAAGGTAAAGAAGACAAGCATTTGATTCCATCTCGTTCTGCCATTCCACTCCAGTTATATGACAGTCGTATCCGGTAAGCAGCGATTGGTTTAATGTAGTCAGCCTGCGAAAGGTTGTTTGATAATATTCCGTCTTCCTTGTCATGTGGCGACATATCAAAACATTGAGGAACATCGATTTAAATATTACACATAACATCACGCCTGTAATTCTCCGACGGGTTAAGCAGAGGTGTACCCTAACACACCCACATTTCGCCAGTTATGTTTAAGTCCCATGTAATAGGGGGCGAACGTATTGTCATCAACCGGGCTGATATTGAAAATTTTCTGATAGAAAAACCCAAAAAATGTTGCCCGACCAGGGAATCGAACCAAGGAACTCATGCTCAGCAGTAGCGCATGCGACCACTAGACCAACGAACAGTTAAATACACACACACAGTTATTAGTCTTAATTATAATTATACCCATAAACATTCCAGAATAAATACTCTAAATCTATTGTGTGGTGTAGAAGAAATTAGCGGTCATACGGACAGTCACAAAAATTGACTTTGTTCTTTATAATATCTACATAATAATTTTATATAGATTTACACATTTACGTTGATGCAGAAAATTGAATTCACAATGTCCAAATAACCTATTAAAAAAATGTAAACAGCAACATTTTTACACATAGGCCGTGAAATATGAATATTTTGGAATATCTATTCAAATAAAACGTAACAAAAACAAATTAATGACCCAGTTTTTATATAAAAAACAGATATGTGAATAAATTGTAATACAATATTGTGGTACCGAACAGGATTCTTATTCAAATTATTTTTTTCGTGAAATTGTAATTGGCTGATACACCTGTTCACGTTGTCAATACGATACGTTTTGTATCAATCTAATATCACAAAAGGCAAAAAATATAATATCATCGGTTTTTATTTTGTATTCTATTGTTACTTTCTTGGGATTCTTGGTATATTTGTAGTGGTTGGTGTATGAGTATATGATCCTTGTGTTGATCAAAAAACCTATCAGTAAACTATTTTGGAATCAAAATCAGACTTATTTTGTAATCAATACGTGTATTCTATGAATACAGTTTTGTACGGAGAAATTTTACTCAGTGGAAATAAATCTATATAAATAAAAAGGTGAAACTGACTGACTGACTGACATATCAACGCAGAGCCGAAACTACTGGGACTAGCAACGTAAAATGTTGCACACAGCTTCCTTTTATAATGTAGGGGAGCATTACGAAGGGGTTTTTGAAAATTCCACCTTTAAGGGGGCGAAAAGGGGGGATTTCGTTTCTATGAAAAATCTTATTTGTCGAGAGAGAGAACTTGAAACTTGGCAAAAAGTACTGGGCTTGCATGAATTCAAGATAGTATAGTATTTCAATCATTCGACGTTGTGCATAATATCTGAGCAGTAACCTAACAAAAAGTACTAGGCTCGCATGAATTCACGATAGTATTCAATCATTATGTTATGCTACTAACAGGATTTGGACGAGGCAGATAGATAGTGTTTAACCTGGATTAACACAAAGGATACTTTTTATCCCGGTAGTACTTTTCCATGGGATAATTTCCGACTTCCACGCGGGCTAAGGCGCAGGAAAAAACTAGTCAAACGCAAACTCAAACTCAAAGCATTTATTTCAATTAAACCATTTACAGGCACTTTTGAATTGTCAAGGGGTCGGTCAGTTAAAAATATGAAGCTCGCCCATTCCAAAGTGTAGTAGGTACCTATGGAGAAGAACGGATAAGAAACTTCACGGACACTCATTTAAATAAAATAAATTGTTACAAAGTATAGTCACTGTACATTCAGGTAGGTATCCTTTTTATCTTCAAATGTTAATCAATCTCCGTAGCCGTTTTCAAACTAAACTGGCGAGCAAAATATAATCTTGAAACCCCATAAAACTCTTTTCAAGATTTGTTTACTTCATGTAGGTTACATGTGTGGTTTAGGAAATATAAAAAAAAATGGCCCTTAAATTTGGAAGTGGCTTTTTTATATTGCTCGTCAATGTATGTTGGAGTTGGCTTCCAGTTTAACCGGATGCGGTATTTGATATGGAGCCGCCGCCTAGCTGACCTCTACAACCCTTGGTAAGACTGGTTGTCAGACTTGGGCTTCTGACTACCCGCAACGACTCAAAATTCAAAAAAAAAACAAAATTCAAAATATTTTATTTCACATAAACCTACAAGGGCACTTATGAAACGTCAGAAGCTAGGTGCACGGTTCCTTGGTCGTTTCCTATGGAGAATAGCCGGCAAGAAACTCCACTTACTCTTTTAAAAGTAAATGGTTTTTACAATTTTTCCAAATTACAGTGTTAAAAGGTATGAGAGGACAGTGTAGGCCCATCAACAAGTACCACGTACTTAGCAAAATATAAAATGGTCCACAGATCAGATCTACAGTTATGTCTACAACGTTCTCTCATTCACAAAGTTTTAAAGAAAATAATCTATATAAAAGATAAATGAAAAAATAAAAACCTATTTAAACCAAATGATAATGGCAACCATTGTCATTTGGTTTACTACAGCTGTAACAAATCACTGTTAAAGATCTACGAATGATAGCCGGGACCAACGGCTTAACGTGCTCTCCGAGGCATGGAGGGATCTCGATATATAATTGATGGTTCCCACCACCCATCCACGTACCAACCGCGGCAAGCGTAGCTTAACCCCTCTAAATAACTTCAAATGTATTGATCATCAATTTAAAATGCAGGGACAGAAAGTAGTTCAATTAAGTGTCTTTGCATTGTATGTGTGTATATCTAATTCAAATTAATTAATTATAACAACCAACACAAAGTGCATCAACCACTTGAATCCATCCACTATGATAAAATCAGGAACAACAAAAAATAATTATTATTATATTAATTACTCGTCACTAAAGTTGCTATCGGCAAAAATAATTGGGTCAGTATTAATACCCTCATCAGACTGGTAATTAACAATTATTAAACACGGTGACGATACTTTTTGTGGTTTGTATAAATTATGGGCTGTGGTAACGACATTTGAAGGTTCATTTTCAATTTCAAAATAAATTAAAATACCAAGGGAATTTATAAATTAGACTTGACACCGACTTCATATTAGAATAAAATGCCCAAGAGGTGTACGATTTCATATCCAAACACGCCATATAAAAATAATAATATATAATATATAATAATTTAGGTAATAATAATCATAAAAAGTCATAAAACATTGCAATAATAATAAGTATTCAAATACAAGTTAAGTACGAGTTCCTAAAAGCCACAAGCTTACAATCTCCAGATACCTATCGAGAAAGAAGATATTCCAACATTAGCCGTATAAAAGAATGTTCGAAATCAATATACAACGACAGCTGAGATATCAAAAAGCAAAAATGGACAGTAAGCGCAGTGGTTTTTAATCAAAACTTAAACAATACAAAAAGTGAGCCTGAGTCCGTTTCTAGCTGACACTTCTGGCAAGTAGGCCGTGTAGTGCACATGCTGCCAAATTAATATGCACAGCGTTTCTTGTGAGTCGAATATTAATTTAGGAAAGTGAGATATATAGCAAGTTTTGTAATTCAAACAAGGTTCTGTAATTTGTAATCTGATCTTTCGATAGCGGGTTTCCTCATACACATAAAGTGTTTTAAGCACTTTACGTTTATTGTGACATATTTCCGCCATATGTAATGTCTTTGAATCTGTATAAAAGGACCGCGGAAAATAAATAATATGTTCAAGTCCCTGAACAAATACGTTTTCAACACGTACACATCCAGTTGCGGAAAATGGAGACGTTAATATAAAAAATTATACAAAAGCTTTTAACGGGAAGTCTAGTACTCTAAATCCGGCAATGCGTAAACCAATATCTACTCCAACATGTGTCACTCAACGGTGGCCATTTTTGTTTTCTTGGAATTTTCCTCGGAGCAATATTGACTGGCACAACATTTCTGACAACAAGTGTACAAAGCCAGTCCGTTGCATCGGACGCATTATGTACAATACAGAATGGCACATCTCGCTGCGGATGGAAGACAAAAGAAAATCCATTCAGCTTCGCTTTCAGCGTGTATTGTGGTAACACAACGCTATTAATATTGCTTTGAGCCCTACTTACCCAGTGGGGAATTAGAGGACTAGCAGCGCCTCGCGGTTCCACCCGCATAAGTCTCGATCCCGTACGAATATCTGGATAAAAGTATACTATGTGTTAATCCAGGTTGTAACTTACCTGTGTGCCAAATTTCATCCAAATCCGTTTGGTAGTTTTTGTGTGAAAGAGTAACAAACATCCATCCTTCCGGACAAACTTTTCGTGTTTAATATATTATAGTATAGGATAGGATTTAATGCATTGGATTAGAAAAAATTCTCACTATGCAGTAGAAGTAGATTACTCTGTCAATTAAGGTAAGGATGTTATATTATTATAAGATAAGACAGATAATTAACTATTAGCTCACGTTCGCATGGACGTAAAAATATCGCGGCGGGATTTTATCGCGCACTGGATTTTCAACTCTCGCTGTTAAGCCGAGCGTTGAGAATTCAACACAGTGCATCCAAGCACGTTGAAAAAATACACTGTTGGATATTCCACTCTCGGAGTTAAGCAGAGCGTTCAAAATCCAGTGCACGAAAAAATATCGCCGCGGGAAAAAATCGCCCGTGCGTATCTGGGCTTAAAATATAAATAAAATATAATATTTTGTAGCTCCGAGACATAGCACTGGATCTAGAGGTGCCCTATATAATATAAAATAGCGGAATTGTAAATAATATACAAATAAATAATTAATAATTTACTAACTTAGTTATAAGTACTTTTTACTAACAATGTATGTAATGTTTCATTCTGAATTAAATGATTATTATATATAGTCCTCATTATATACGCAGTCGGCAAATGAGAGCAGGTGGTCTCTTTGTCAGTTATGACGCATAAGCTTGAAGAAATTCATAATATCGTTAGGCGAATCTAACACATGAGTTCATGAAATTAATTACCCTTTAAATTTAATTACCCTTTAAAGTGGGTGTAAAATTGAGGTGTCCGTTAATATGCACCGTACCTTATGAATTACGTACGTCATCCTTTATGCTGCTTTGTTGCTAGTTTAAAAAACTACGAAATAAAGCGGATTTTCAGCTTTTATTCATTACTAGCTTCTGTTCGCGACTTCGCTTCGTTCGCCTGGAAGTCAACTATTCCTTAAGATATATCCTGATAAGATTGTTTTGTAATCGGGTTCAGTACTTAGAGATAATGTTTCTCAAAAATATAAACAAACAATTTTAGGGCTAGGGCTTTATCTCGGCTTCAACCTTCTTCTCAATCAGCCTATAATGTTCCCTCTTCCGGGACACAGGCCTCCTCTCGATGAGAGGGAGTGGGCCGTAATCCACCACGCGGGCTCAGTGCGTGTTGGTAGATGTCACATGTCTTCGGATTTTTGGCTCTGGGACATGCCGGTTTCCTCACAAATTTTTTTTCTTAACCGTTTTGAGAGTTGTCGTGATGAAATAATTTACACAAATAAAGCGCCTATCTATGTTCGAACCTACGAGCTAAAACTCGTAATTCGCGGCCGTTACCAATGGGCCACCATCTTACTGCGCCATATCTATATTAGCCATCATGTAACAGTTTACTGCATGTTAGCTATAAGCCATGCCTTAGTTCCCAGCCTTTGTTTTTACTTAGAAAACAAAAGAGCTTTAGCAAATATGTAGGTATCCTTATCCCAGGACCTGGTTCATTGACTCTAGAACCACTTATTATTCCATACAAGCATAATTTATCAGGTGAAATTGTAAACGGATATTCCTTTATAGGCAGGCATTTTCTCAAGTGACTATTAAAGTAAAGTAACACCGTATGAGCGGTATACGTCAAAAATACTTATGAAATTGCCTCTCTGCGTTAAAACGGTCGGGTTAAAATTAGATAGCTAAAGAGAAGTGAAATATTTTTACGTTTCTAACGTGAATTTAATATGTAATATTCGTAATGTTACGTTTAATCATTTAAAGAAACATTTTTTGTTTTTTTTACTCGATGTGTGCGATTATACGTTTAATCATTTAAAGAAACATTTTTTTATTTTTTTTCTCGATGTCCGCGATTATACGTTACAAAAATAACGATTACCAACATCGGTTAAAAAACAAAAATAATGTTTAAAAAAATCATTTCTTTTTCTTTGCCTGCATCTCACTTTGTGGTAAGGAATGATTAGGGGGAATGTGGAAGCGAGCTTCACTCGGAATCATCAACTATAGAGGAACTGGTTATCTTACCTCTAACTGCCGAAACACAACTGCTTTTAACATTGTTGTTATGGCGATAAGATAGTGGTAGCTAGCCAGGTGGATTTAGCCACCAAACCGAGCAGAAATTTTTACCCCCACTGGGAATCGACGGTGCAGGACAGGTGGTCTATTTACTAGACCACAGAGGCGATTTCAAGCGCAATAAGCCAATAAATTTTATAAAAGTAAAAATGATTACAATTTTTTTTAAGATCTAGTACAGTACGGCAAAACCTAGATGTAGCATAAATTTTAAAATTTTCATTCGTTGATTTCAATTTTACGAATGTATTTGGTTCTATGACTTTACAAGTTATTGCTTTTTCGTAAAGATCGTTTTCACCTAAAGCAGTAATAAAGATTGGTGATTTTGAAGACGCACTCAGTTCGGATGGTGATCGGTTTTACGAATTTTGCCGATGTTACATCTAAGTTATGTCGTACTGTACCATTCTTGTAACAGTCCATGTTTATGTCACTTGCACCATTACTTTTAAATTCGTTCTCTAGAAAGAAACTGAAGCATCGCTCTAACTGACAGTTTAATATAAAACTTGTCAGATTTGAAAATATGTAAAATAAAAGAGTGTTTGCTGGTGTGGATTAAATTCTCACTAGTTTGAATAGATTAAATGCAGTCTTTTAAATACAGACTGACATAACATGTTTATCGTTTTACCTAAAGGCAGGTTTATGCGAGCCTATTAATGTGACAGTACAGTTAGTCCAGTGCTGACTTGCAACTGGGGGCCTAAAACGGCCACATTAAGCAATTCCTCTAAAACCAATTCATTTACTGAATTACCAGCAATTCCTCTATGGGGCACATATTTTAGCTGAATCATATTCAATTCAATTCATATCAGAATCATATTTGGTGTAAATATTGCCGCATGAAAAACTTAAGACCGTAATTTTACCGGATAATTTTTCTTTACAGTTTTTATTAATCAAATGTGATTTTAATTTTTTATCCCTACAGCTATGTACTTATGTTATTTCATTATAATATAAAACTTTCAAACAGATGAATTGCGTAATATGAATTGAATGGAGATATTATTATGAATTGTCACTTTGTGACAGTTTGTGTGATTCATAATATTATCATAATAATTATGATACTCAATTCAATTCAATTCAAAATATTTTTATTTCACATAAACCTACAAGGGCACTTATGAAACGTCAGAAGCTAGGTGCACGGTTCCAATTGGTCGTTTCCTATGGAGAAGAGCCGGCAAGAAACTCCACGGTTACTCTTTTAAAAGTAAATGGTTTTTACAGTGATTCCAAGTTACAGTGTTAAAAGGTATGAGAGGACAGTGTAGGCCCATCAACAAGTACCAGGTACTTAGCAAAAAATTAAATGGTCCACCGATCTACAGTCTGTTAAGTCTACAACGTTCTCTCATTCACAAAATTTAAAAGAAAATAAGCTATATAAAAGACAAATGAAATTCCTAAATAAAATAAAAACCTATTTAAACCAAATGATAATGGTTGCCATTACTGCTGTAATAAATCAAATTTAATATATTGTAAACATACAATGTCAAATAATACAAAGATTATGTCATTTGTAAATTAAAATAAAATAAAAAAGTAAATTAAAATAATTATCGTAATTTGGGAGCAGTTAATAGACATTTACATAGTTATGCCGTTAATGAGGCACCAGGGAAGCCACATGTGCAGAAGTAATTATTGCCAAACTTCCTTGTCTTCAACGTAGTCTTTAATCTATTAATTAATACTGCCAAAGCGTTTTAAGCCCCCAGGCCTCGTGTAGACACTAGTTTCAACCCAGCCCTGTGCTGACTACGCGCCCTCAAGTCAGTCCAGTTGACTAACGGACCCGTCTATTTTTCGGGCCTAGAAGCTTCCCCCGCCTGACTTACTGACTTACTGCCGATCTCCTCTACATGAACCCACTAACTGGGTCCTAAATTCAAAGTCCAGTCACTGCCATCGTATAAACCAGGCATGGAATAAGATTCTGCAATACCAGCATAAATAAAATGTAGCCAAAAATACGAGTAATCAATGGTACGATCTGAACATAACAAGGCAAATAACTAAGTCGTTCAGTGGACATCTGGTGATATTCGAGGTTATATTGCTTTTTGTCCGAATAAGAGGCTACAAAGCCCGTTACGGCTTTTTTATTGCTGTACTCCATAACGCTGTATCGCGTCGTGAGTTTAGTGGATTATATTTATTAAGTTACGTTTGTAGTGGTATGTGTTACTTTATTGTGCTGGCCTTTTTTAGTTATGTTGTAAAAAAGTGAGTGGTCTGTAGCAAAATAATTGTTGGAATAACTAAAAAGTGTTATAAAATAAAGAAAAACTAATTTGCAACCTTTAATGCACTAGAACCACATCAATAATAGTTGTAGACAATATGTATGAAAACTTTAAAAAAGGCAAAGGAACCTAAATAGATTTAAATTTACCTAGAACTTCGTGCAAAACCTACAATTCGTCACAATATTCTGACTCATTGTCAGCGTGTTGGTCTCAAAATTGTTAAAACGATTCCCCGGGCGCAACAATCGTCATTATTCGATTTTTTGAATAGAGAGCCTGAGTCAAAATGTGTGTTCGGCAAAGTCCCGAAAGCCCCTAGCAATTACGTTTACAAATATCCGCAAAACGTGGACACTAATGCCAAGGTTACACGGTGCGAGGTACCGTGCGAGTTGGCGAGCCGAGTTACTGCAGTGCAGCAACTAGCACCATGTGATCGCATTATCCAAGTTACTGTCACGTTCGCGCATCAGTCGTCGGTCAGTAGCTCGCATCCGAGTTACTACAACATTTTTTGTTTTTACTCGCCATGCGCCTTCCCCCACTACGCCACTCGCATGCGACTTGGACGTCAACTCGCACGTTTTTTTACGAAATGACAGTAACTCTTACGCTCAGGCGCAGTTCGGGTGCATTCTCTACTGCTCTGTCCCTCTACAGAGGTGCAGTAGCTTTCTACTGTCACGCCAGCAACTTGCACTCGCGTAACCGGTTGAGGCGAGTCGAGCTACTGTCTTGCCAGTTGTTTACTGTCAACGCCAGTAGTTCGCACCGTGTAACCAGGCCTTAACGCTCTCCCAATTTGGACTTCTCAAACACCATCTTTCAATAACTTGAAACACACAGTAGGATTTCGTATTTCACCTTTGATTCCAATAGTACCAGCTCAACGTTCGAGTATTCAGAATTGCAGATACCTTGTTCGGGATCACAGCACAAATGTTTATACGAAAACTTTTGATTAGGGAACCGGCAGTTATGAAAACGAACTGGACCGATATTTTGTCATCTAACACGCTGAGGCGAACCCTAATAATATATAGCGAACCCCTTTTTATTGGAAATCAAAACTTTCCGCTTCGAAGCATTTTGATGAGAAAAATTTTCGACGGTTTCCAAAAAATCGTAAACGATATTTATTTGGTGTTTTTGCTTTATGGTGTTTTTATTATATCTGTTGTTGTTGCAGATTAAAATTCATGGTGTTTTTTTCCCAAATTGCTTGTGATATCATAAAAGGTCAAAATGTAATAAAAGATAAGTCTTCCTCTCATTAAAAGTAACAGATTCAAAGCTGGCCCTTGTAAATTATGTAATTGACCTATGAAATGTTTAATTGAAAATCTTTTTAACTTTTGTAAAAAGTTTATATTTTTCCTTTTTGCCCACACAAATTCGTACTTGCTATTTAAATAACAGTGACAGGAAGTTATTAAAACAACATCAACATACACTAAGTGGAAAAAATACGTATTATAGAAACTCTAGCTCTTAGCGAAACTCAAAAATAGTCCACAATTGACGAAAATACCGATGAATATAAATATTAAAATATATATTTATATGTCGTGGCCAGATCTTAGAATTGACCATTTCATGAAATGGCCAGCTAACATTGGCCATATCGTTTAAACTTCAAAGTTTAATGATATGTCAGTCGACGTTTGGTCACATCATTAATGTAGGGTATCCACGGTGTAAGGTGTAGTAAAAATAGCCAAGTAACTGCGACCAACTTGGAAGTAGCGCTCGCTGGCCGCTGCCACGGCACCGCTCGCCACGCTCGCTGGCCGCTGCCACGGCACCGCTCGCCACGCTCGCTCAGCTCGCGCTCGACCAACCGAGCGCGAGCTGAGCGAGCGTAGCGAGTGGTTTGGTTGAGGTGCCACAAATCCGTTTTTTTAATGTAAAAAAAACGATTTTAAGTGTTATGTTGCATTTCACGCCGTGGCAACGGCCGGCGCGCGTTACTTCCAAGTTGATCGCTTTCCATAATATCATATTTGGAAACCCAATTAAAGTCCATCGAATTTTTTTGCGTGGTAAGGGTTACTTTTTTTGATTTGTTGTATGCCGCCGCCATGATGTACAACAAAACCAAAGCGACATCAACGCCTCTATCGGTGGATAATCTAACTATTTTACGATATGATCACTAATGTTTGGCCACATCACGAAGTTGTCGTGCGTTTAACTGTTCATATCGTGAAACGTTGAGTTTCCAATGATCTGGCCAGGCCACATCATGATGTGACCGGTGGTCGATGTTCATTTCATGAAATGCTCAATTTTAAGATCTGGCCACGACATATATAAACAGACGAGCTTTTTTAAGAAGTCGATTAAAAACTGAGTACCTGAGCAAATAGTTTGGGCATTGTAGGGCTTTACCTATACCTACTCAATTACGGACTTATCAAAGTAAAAGAGCAGACAATCCAAACAAAAATTGTGGTTGAAGATTCTCAAACAATTTATATACCTACACGATTTTAATCCTTTTAAAATTACCCCCAACAAAAGCAACATTCGAAGAACAATTATTTAACGAAACGGTTTAACATAGTACATTACACAACATAGTTGTACGCAGCCGAGTTTGTGTTTAATGGATGGAAAATGGATATCGCAAGTACCTCCGGCTTCATCACGCGACCTCAAAAGTATCGTTAAGCCTTGTCTTAGGGGATAGAAAAGATATGGAGCGCGTATCTTAGCATTCACTTCCTTGTTTGTACTGGCCCCACTCTTGCCGGTGTATTATCTAAAAGTCTCACCGTAGAATATAGATAAAGTGAGCATAAAGACAGCTGTCGATCGATTCTGTAAAAATATCAACGTGAAACTTAGGTGAAGTGAGCGTGTAGTGAGCTGTCACTGTCACAAATCGACCGGCAGGATGCTAGGGATTAGCTCTATTGACAGCTCACTTCACGCTCACTTCGCCTAAGTTTCACAGTGTTATTTTTACAAAATCGATCGGCTGTGGTGCTATTCTCTAAACATCATTTCGAAATTCGAACGGTGTGAATCCGCGATGATAAACTTTAAAAACAAAGGAGTTCGCTTTCGAATTGTGTGCGCTCACTTGAGTGAGGGTACAACTGTCGGTCGATTCTGTAAAAATATCACCCTGAAACTTAGGTGAATTGAGCGTGAAGTGAGCTGTCACTGTCACAGAATCGACCGGCTGTTGTTTCACCTGATGCTATTGACACGAATGACATCTCACAACTGAATGAAATGAAATTTAAATCATAGATAAAACGCACACTATGCAGCCAAGCATAATATTATAAGTTCGAGGATTAAATCGCTGATAAAAATGCTTTGCTCAATGCTGATTTTGCTCCACAAGGGCGCATAAACTAATTGATTAACACCAACACCAATAACTGTTACCTTAACACCTGTAACTTGTACCTACTTTCTGTGCAAATAAAGAACTATTCTTATTAATTATTCTATTAAGGCTCGTTCAGACCAGCGCGACGCGACGGCGCGACGCGACTCGAACAATACAATTTCTAAGAAAACTTCACGGTATAACAATAACCGTTGTCGCGTCGCGCTGTCGCGTCGCGCTAGTCTGCACAAAGCTTTATAGTCTATGATTGAAAATACTGTTGTCTGCATGAACATTTAAAAAAATATTTTTGCATTGTTTATATTCATTCTCTTTGTATAGTATAATTGCCTAACACATTGTGTGAGTATAAAGTACCTACTATAAAACTACCATTTACTGGGTACGTCTTTCCTTGACTTGAATGTGTCCTGGCGGCTGAGAGTATGTCATGCTCACTCTAAAATGCACAGAACATTATATACTCTACGAGAAGAAGGTCGACTAAGAACAAAATAGGGAAAGACATTTTTGCTGTACGCCATCTAGTGGTAGTCCAGGACATCTGTGTGAAGGACATGAACTGCCGGTCGATTCTGTAAAAACATCACCGTGAAATGTAGGTGAAGTGAGCGTGAAGTGAGCTGTCAATAGTGTTGATCCCTAGCATCCTGCCGGTCGATTTGTGACAGTGACAGCTCACTTCACCTAAGTTTTACGTTGATATTTTTACAGAATCGACCGACAGGGCGGGTAATAAGAAATATTAAAAGAAAGCACATTCAAAACTGAAATTTTCTTCCTAGTTGTGCAATAGGAATGAATAATTATCTCAAATTAGCATTACTAACCAATAATAAAATTTAAAAATTAATGACCTATGTAATATATTATGCTAATTTGACATAACTTTAATTGCTATTACACAACCAGAAAGAAAAATGTATCTTAGTTTTACTAAACATTAGCAAAAAACTCAGGAATTATAATAATTTTCTTTATTCAAAATCTGTGAAGCTTCTTTGAAGTTTCCGGGTAATCACTAAATGATGTCCTTGGAAAATGTCTATTGCAGAGCATTTTATGTTGGGTATGAAGTTTATGCTGGATTTCTGGTGACCGGTATTCTTCATCAGGAAAGCAGTACCTACTTTGCCCATAATTCACAGCTGAAACAAAATTATTACTTTAAAAATAACAAACTGATCAGGATGGTTTATTGTGAACCAGAATCAACCTATGTATACGTATATTACAAAGCTGGGTCAGTGGGTCATCTTAGGCTCTACTATTATTTATTTGCCATAGGTGTTTCCAAATCTATTAAAATTTGTGTGGTAGAATGTAAGGAAAGACGGGCTCTGCTATGTCCAGAATGTTTCTCAAGTACATTTGAAAAGCTGTAAATCAGTACCTTTATTGTTCTAACATCGAGACGTAGGATCACTTGTTCGAAGCCCTAGTACAATTCATACAATATTTAATAGTTAATCATAAATTATATAAATACATACCCGTGTTTGGATTTCCGGGTTTTGGAAAGCGAACCAATGTAGTCAACGAGTCTTCAGCCGGTGAACGTCCACACATATTAACATCGCCGTTGTCTTTCCGCGTTTATTGCCGATGACACGTTTTAAGATTCACTTCCACTTTTTCGAAAAACAGAAACAGGATTAAATATCTCAAAACACATACAGAGTTTCTATCTCAAAACGCATAAACTGCAAAATATCTCGAAACACACATTCAGAGTCACTATCTGAAAATATTTGGATCCCACTGAGTCGAAACAAACAAAACAAACACTCAATATATCTAACAACACAATAGGACGATACGGCAAATTTTAACAAACAACGCCATCTTGCTTGGTCATCACTGACCATACATAATCATAAGTGGTATGTTATGCCGGCACCACACTATCGTCCAACACTCCAACACGACTCCAGTCTGTCCCAACTCACGATCAATGAAAACAGACTGTCCAACATCGTCAAATATGCACGAATTAACTCTCTACACTTAGAAGGTTCGACTAACAGTTGGACTGTTGAACTATAGTGCCTATAGTAATTTATAGTAGCCGGCATTAAACGTAATTTATTAGTCTGGTATTCCAGGATCCAATTTTTTTTTTTAACTCTAGCCACACTCATAATAGCCCAGTAGGTTTGTCGTTGATTCGACTTATAGAGTCCACACCCCCTGCTAAAATGTCTCGCTGAGGGTGGCGCATGTGTTGGATCATTAATTAGCTCCGGGCTTTAGATTCGTGAACGGGCGCCGCCAGTAGGGACTGGTCATCTTTTAGCTGCCACGGCTTATTTTAATTTAATTTTTGAATTATTTTTATTACGGATACTTTTAACGTTCTGCATCGTTCTCGTATATATAATTTCAACTTGAATGATGTAACCAATATGTTGTAACCATATTTTGATTTAAAAGATGTCCGTGTAGTTTCTTGCCCGCCCTTCTTCATAGGTACTTATTACGCTTTCGAATGGGTAACTAGCTTCATCTTTCTGACTGACCGACCCCTTCACAATTCAAAGTGCCTGTAATTGGTTTATTTGGAATAAATGCTTTGAGTTGAGTTTGACTTCAACTAAGTTCTCACGATGATATTTTAACGAAATAGGTTATTATATTATATAGAATATAGACAGTACTGATTCGGACAAACGTTTATCGCCGGACGTCTAACCAAGTCTCTTATCAGTCAGTGGTGTTGATTTCAGGCCACAGCTGGTTTAGGTACAGAATACTGACCACCAATCCAATCAATGAGCATCGATTATCTAGAAAGTAATTAACTTGATTCAGATGAGAAACGACAGCCTATAGTACAGTCTGTACGGATTTTTTCTCTACAAAAGGTGGACTAGAAACGATTTTGACGTATATTGCTTGGTTCTCTAACAAAAATAAGTCTTATAGGTAAAAAGTGACAAGCGGCGGAAAAATTATATTTAAAAACAATCATGCAACTCTCTGCACTGCTGCACGCAAATTATGCTCGTTAAGTCTCACTATTTTTAGTATGGTGGATATCGAAGTGAATTTATGTTTATTTGTAAAAAAAACTCTCAATAAAAGTGAATCAGTTGTTATGTGACCAAACGTGGCGATCACGAAAATTTGGCCTTTTTGAAAACATTGTCGTCAGTGGAGGTGCACACCGCATGTCAGAAGAATTATAACAAAGAAAAACTAATCATCGCTTATCTTAATAAAAAAGCTAATGCGCCGGCATCGACATCACGATCACGTCGTTTAAGAATGTAAGTACTGATATAAAAAATACTCAGTTTTACGAATGATCGCGTAGTAATATAAAGTCACTGCCATTAACGCCATCTAGTGGTTAGTATTCAAACTTTAGAGACCGCTGTAATGCGCCTTAGGTATGTGCGCGACGAGACGGGGGGTAGTGCAGTCTACTGATTCGTCATCGCTCACGGCGTCCCGCCACTCATTCATCATTGCTGCCTAGATGCATTTCTATACAGGTCTACACAGCACGACGGTGCGAGCATAATTATCGGTGACGCGAATCCATAAGTTTACCAAAAATCGTTCAACGCGCCTAAAGAAGTTTTCACTTCAAAAACTGTAAAGAAACAAAAGGCGCCGTTTACATAAGGTACCAACAGCTACATAGCGCTCCATAGCTATAAATACTCCTTGTTCTCTTAACTTCGAAGCGCAAAAGGTTCGTTTACACCACATGATTCCAACACTCAAGGTAGGCGGCACAAGTAGGCTGTAACCCATTCAAATTAAAATTACTAACTTCGCATACCCAGCGAAGAGTCGTGTTTATCCTGTGAAACTTTCACCGCAGATTTCGTTTAGCGCGCTATTAGAAGGAAAGGCGAGAATTCTAAATTTAATTCCCCTGATGTTTGCGGTAGTGTGATTGTAAAGGTTTCGCAATGCTACTAAAATGACAAATGCGGGAACTGGTTTTATCTGGAAATATCTAGTTTGAATTTGAATGAACCGGTTTTTATAGACAGATAAAACATGTTTTCCGGTGGTTATATTTAACAAAAGATAAAATAACACCACGCCACGATCCCCGAAGGGTTAGGTAGCCAGTTATATTTTAAAGTTCCATGTAATAGGGGGCGAGCCTATTGCCAGCAACTGGGCACCAATCCAGACTCCGGGCTACTACTGAGAACTTCCTAATAGATAAACCCAATAACACTTTGCTTGACCTATGTAGGAATCGAACCCAGCACCTGATGCTCAGCAGTAGCGCTTGCGACCACTGCACCAACGATATGGTTATATTTACTCGATGCAAATTACGGGTAGGATGGGATGCGAACTTCAAAGCTGACGGAACGTTTTATAATTAAGGGTAACGATTTTCCTCTTAAAATTATACAAAATTTCGTAAAAAAAATATATTTTTTATTTTTGCCCCTATCATACCAATTTTTTCAGTGTTGTTTCAGCAACAATCTTTGTTAACAGAATCATTTAATGAAGGAGAAGTTGATTATGATGCTATTTAGTCCAACCGTTATTATATTTACCACCGAAGTTGGGAAGGAAAATAAACGATAAATTTCTCGGATAATTTTTCGAGAGAAAATTCTTAACGATGACTTTTTCATCTATAAATATTTCATGGGCTAACGTAGAAATGATGGGCACGTTTATCTCATTACCAAGAAGCTCTACCATATGCCAATATTAGTCAGACAATATGTGAAAATGAAACCCCACATATTATATTGTAAGGGATCCAATAACGGCCCGCAGGAACATCTGCGAAAAATAAATTTCTTATATACAATGTTATGCCTGCGGCGACACCCACGTGTAGTTTAAAGGGAAGAACACTTTATTTGTTTGCGCGATCTACGTTTTGTATTGACGAAATGTTTAATATGAAACGTTCTATTTCTAGAAATAGAAAATAGTTTATTGTCCAAGTAATACAGTAACAGGTTTACAAGCTAACACTAAGTTGATACGACATGAGTAGCTTAAAATGTTATCTGTAGCTAAGTTACAAAATATTATTTACCAGTGAGCCCCGAACAAGACAGTTAGATCGATAGATATATAATTTATTTAGTGCACACAAAAGACAGCACAACATACAAAAGCACGATTAAATAATAACTAATTAGCTATTAGGAAATAGCTGCAAGGCGCCAATATAGACAAGCAAAAAAAAGGAAGATAACAAGACATTGTGTGACGGCTAGGGCTTTGCAGGTAGGCTGCGCAGGCCGCTATCTGATAGGTAGGTAGTCAATTGAAACACTAGGTTAAGTTCATACATATATTTATGGTTATTAGAAACTAACACGGCTAGGTCACGGGTAAGTCACTTTACTGTTCTGTTCTGAGCACTATCACAATTAAATATTAATGTAGGGTACCGTCCTTGGCAACACGTGGCACACGTAGGGGACCTGCTCAGCGCAGGCCCGATGACAGACCGGACGGCTCTCGTAAGACCGACAGGTAGTGAGCGTCGGCCCGTGGAGGCGTGTCAGCACAGGCTCACGGCGGTAGGTCGCGAGTTGTCAGGCCTTCGAGACCTTGGCAGCGTGCGCAAACAGTGTGCAGTCAGCACAGGCTCGCACAGGTAGCTACGGCGGTAGGCCGCAGGTTGTCAGGCCTTCGTGACCTTGGCAGCGTGCGCAAGCAATGTTCAGCACCGCTACCATCGGCAGTATAAATAGTAGCAGGCACCTGCCCTCAGCCCTTACGAAGAACCCTGGAAGGCGCGTTAGGGAGCGCATGTTAGATGCGGTGCAAATAGCAGCAAGAATATATTAAGGAACATTAAAAAAAACCGGCAATGTGAGTGTCGGACCACGCACAATGAAGGGTTCCGTAGTTGGGATGAATCAAATTTATCCCAAGAACAAATTTAACATTGTAGTTGAAAAACATGTTCCCCCATACATGCCAACTGCAAATGTAAGTGTGTACGCATAATATTGAGTGATTTAACATGTTATTTTAAGACCATAGACTTCTTATAGGTTTTCCTGTAATCTATGAGCATAAAACTATTCTACGTATTTTTCAAAATTTTAGGATCAGTAGATTTGGAGATAAGGGGGGAATGGTAAATTTGCATCTATTTTCTTAAATATCTTTATTTAAAAATAATTTTAAAAATGTATTTGATATAGATCCTCGCAATTAGCCCTTTCATTTGATATGTCACACGGTACAGTTCGCAAAACTTTTTTATAAAATTTTCTTATTTGCCCCCAAAAAGTGACCCCAATAGTCGAAGATAATTTATTTATGTTACACGTCCGTGTTTGGGTCACAGAAATACATATGTGTACCTTTCAACTTAATCGGTCAATTAGATTCGGAGAAAATTGGCTGTGACAGACGGGTAGACAGACACACGAGTGATCCTATAGGGTTCCGGTTTTTCCTTTTGAGGTACGGAACCCTAAAAAGAAACTTTAAAACGGCTGATCTCAAGTGAATCGCTTACCAACGAACAGCAATGGTTTTTTTAATTATGTAGATAGATAGGTAATTATTATTATAAAAATCCACATACTTTTGAAGGACGGACAAACTTACAGTCTCGTAATATGTATTAGTAGATACCCAAGACATTGTTCGAAGCAAGCACCTAAGAGCGGTTTTACATAAAAAGTCACTTACGTTAAGCCGTCTTGTAGTAAAATCTTCGCGTTTCATTCGACAGCTACAGCAAAAATTGTGTAGTAGGTAATATTGTACGTACACTACGTACTTAGATGAGAGAGATTAGATTATGACCATGTATTGTACAGATATTTTATTTTGCAAATATGCAAAATAAAATATCTTTATCTTATCTCTTTATCTTTATAAGAGAGCAGTGGAGGCTCGGTGGTAACGAGTAGGAAGATCGTGGATTCGAACCCAAGCAGGCGCTTCACTTTGTGTCAATTATTTCATCACCACTGCTCTCAAAACGGTGAAGGACAACATCATGAGGGAACCGGCATGTCCTAGAACCAAAAATTCGAAAACTTGTGACATCTACCAACCCGCACTGGGCCCGCGTGGTGGATTGGGCCGTAATCCACCACTCGGGCCCAGTACTCCCTCTCGAAGAGAGGAGGCCTGTGCCCCAGCAGTGGGAACATTATAGGCTGATTATAGCATAATCAGTCTATAATGTTCACACTGCTGGGTTATATAGTTAGATGAGAAAATATTATAAAATGGATGTTCAATACCAAAGTAACAAAATTGACGATGTAGATAATAAAAAAAATCTAGGCTTGATTATTGATAGGCAGCTCAACTGGAAGGATCACATTGAAGCGCTATGTAAAAAAGTTAGTAGTTCATCCTATGCCCTGTATGAACTTGCTCCAACAGTTAACACAGATGCTCTACTCACAGCTTATCATGGTCTTGTGGCATCTGTATTAAGATACGGTATTATATTTTGGGATAATTCAACAAACAGAGAAGCCGCTTTTAAAGCGCAAAAGCTCTGATGGATCCATCAGAGCCATGCATGTTTGGACTTCAAGTAAAGGACAGTTGTGAACCATATTTCAGGAAATACAAATTTCTGACACTCCCAGCTTTGTATATTTATGATACTGCCTTATTTGTAAAGTCACACTTGTTTCCCCACCTATAAGATACTGTCAAACGTAGCAGGCGAAATTATATGTTACACGGACGGAGAGCCAAAACAGCCTTAATGTGGAAAAGCATATTCCGCAAGTTTATTACAAAATTCCAAAATCAATTAAAGAATTAAATTTAAATGGATTTAAAAAGAAACTGAAAGATCTGCTATATATTAAATGTTATTATAATTTAGACGACTATTTGAATGATACTTTGACATCCTAATTGAATTGTTAATCATTTATACTTTGACATCCTGAATAAATTGTGTGTGTTTATAATATCATAATTAACTGACATACCTAAAATTGAAATTTTAATTTTTAAATTAAAAAATCTCGAATTTAAAAGACATACTTAATTAATTAATAAAGTTATTGTAGCATAAATATTTTTAATAAATAATTGTTTTTTTTAATTAAAAACATAATAGTTTATAATATAATAAAAAAATTAAAAAAAGTAATAAAAAAAAATGGAAACAATCATGTTTATACTAACCTTATAATCTCTATCCTGTAATAAATGTATGTACCTAATATTTGCATGCTACACTTGGCAGAGTGTGACTAACTAATCACTGACTAATCTTAAGACCATATAATGTATCATATTCTGACAAATAAATGATTATGATTATATCACGTTACGACCCTTAGGAGCCGAGGAAAAAGAAAAAATGTCAGAAAGAACGCAAATCGAAAACGAGGTAACAGCGCGGGCGTGTGATGCAATGCGGTGGGTCGGGGGCCGGGGCGACCTTAAGATATATTTTATGTTAAAACAAGATATATAAACAAGATCTTCCACCTAGTCCACCCACATTTCTTCATCATTGAGATTCTTGTTTGGATGTTTACCTCATTTATACTGAAATGTATTGTCATTAACATTTTACTAACAAGCCTTGTGCGTGTACTTAATTATCCTATTATACCTACTTAATTTATTAGTAGAGACAGAAAGGTTACACTTATACACTCACACAACTAAGCTGTCCTTAAAAGGTAACTAGGTAAAGCAAGTTATCAACGAATTTATCATTGATGACTGACAATGATTGACAAAAAGGTTTTATTAATAACATGTACTATTCCTATGTATTTCAGGATATAGATAGCCTGATTGACAGATTGATGTAGCTGTCACTAGAGCATAATAGTAGATTATTTACCAAGGGGAAAAAGCAGTGTCTTATGTCACGAACGCTATATTGAATCCCGAGCGCAATGAAGGCCGCTGTGGCCTCGCTACGCTCAAGAGTTAAAACTAAAATTCAGAGTGCAGCGAAGGATTCAAGCTCGCCTACGACGAAGATACTTTTATCCCCGTGGAGAATACTCTACTTTTCACAGCTTCTGTGAGATAATAACAATTCCATTGCAATTTTTGTGTACTTCAGAACAAATAAATAAATAATATTTTTTGTGTGTATTGTTGTTGTGTTGAGGGGCTCATGGCTAAATAATAACAGCCGCAAAGGTTGGACGAAGGTTAAGCTACGCTTGCCGCGGTCGGTTCGTTGATGGGTCAATATTATATCGAGATATCGAGACCCGTCCGTGCTTCGGAAAGCCCGCGTTGGTCCCGCCTGTCATACGTAGATCTTTGACCGTCGCTACGAGTAGTCAGAAGCCCGAAAGTCTAACAACTAGCCATGGTTATTTTTCAAAAACAATAAATCTTGGAATAATAACTGTCTAGCCTGTACATATCGGGCTCCAGTTTTAAGCATATACCGTATTAAAAAAATCCTCATCAGTTAAATAAAACAAGCGTTCTTTTCAAAACACCAGTTCTTCCGACAAATAAAGATAAAAATAGGACATACCTAACGTAAGTAAACGTAAACCCAAGGGCCATATTACTAAGACCGATTACGTAAGCTGGTAGGAATAAAGCGTAAATTCCACTACCACGTAGGACATTCACGGACCTCGAGACAGTCGTTAAGGGTAGTCAGAAGCCCAAAAGTCTGACAACCAGTCTTACCAAGGGGTATCGTGTTACCCAGTAACTGAGTTGTGGAAGTCAGATAGGCAGTCGCTCCATGTAAAGTACTGGTATTCAGCTGCATCGGGTTAAGACGTTGGTCCCGGCTGTCATTCGTAGATCTTTTACAGTTGTAACAGGTAGTCAAAAGCCCGGAAGTCTGACAACAGACCAGTCTGAGTCTTACTCAGGTATCCAGTTGGATTGAATGCCGATTCCAAGATAGTTGGTAAAAGGCTAGGCAGATTGATTTTGTAGAACTTTCACGGAGAGGTTTGCCGCATTAGCTGCACGGTTCATTTGTTTGTCAGCCGCGGTCACGCTACCGAACGCACAAGCGAAGCTATTAACACGTGCACTAGCTTAGCCGAGGGCTCCTGTGGAGCGGCCCCTTTAGTGAAAATTTCGGAGGTGCCTACTGCCTATTTCCAAGAAAGCTGCTAACAATATATTTTGCGTTAATACTAAAGGTAATATACACGTAATGTATATTATCTTTTGTATGTAAGATAGAGCTGTCAGTTTCGGCTGGGATGTGTTAATAGTAAGTTGCCTTAGCGAAAAAGATGTGCTCTCTTTTTTTACGTAGTAGGTATAGGTACTGTTTGAGACATTTATTCCTCAAAAAGAATAAATACAATTCACTTATCATGAGAAATATAAGTGTATCTTAATACTATATATACACGAACTTATGAAGTAGGGATGGGTATTTGGATAAACAATAACGGACACCGGAGAGACTAAAAGATTAAATTAAATATTTTTTATCACTATTGGTAACTATAGGTACCTACCATCGCGGACCACTTTTTGACCTTATTGCCTAAGCAATAAGGTCGAAAAGTGGTCAGGCACCAGTGTCCGCGGTACCTATACTTGACGACTTACTTATACTTCATGATGACGAAACTCTTATGCTAGGATATTTTCTAAGAAAACATACAATTTGGCTTCTTTATCTATTTTTGTATATTGTATACTTATTATTTGCACCAACGACAGCCCCATTTTATGTCCAGGCAAATCACTGTCCATTCTAAGGTTGCCTGGAAGAGATCGCGGAAAGCGATAAGGTCGCCCATTGTATATTTTGTAGTGCATAATGATTATTTTTGTGGTGAACAATAAAGTATATATAAATAAATAAAAATACTGTTAACTGTTATAGAGCAGTGGTGACCCAGTGGCAATGGCCCCGATTTATGAGTTGTAGATCGAGGGTTCGAACCTAGACAGGTGCTTTACTTTGTGTAAATTATTTCACCACCGCTGCTCTCTGAAGGCAAACATCGAGAGGAAGCCGGTACGTCCTAGAACCAAAAATTCGAAAACATGTGACACCTACCAACCCGCACTGGGCCCGCGTGGTGGATTACGGCTTACTCTCTCTCACAGAGAGGAGACCTGTGTCCCAGCAGTGGGAACATTATAGGCTGATTATGCTTATGCTAACATAAGCTATTGGTATTTACCTAGAGGACTTTATTAATGCTAAAGAAGCTTTGTCTTCTGTATTCCCATCGCAGGACAACAACTTAAATTTTAAATTTGCTAGGCAAATTCCTATTTACTTAATAGCTAGAAAAACTTACAGAAAAAATAGGTTCTATTATATAAATAACCTGTGTACGTCAGCAGTGAAATAATGCCCAGTTTTAAAATCATAATTCTGAGTATTATTCTTACGCATACATTCACGTTTGGTGAGGTTTAATTTACCATTTATTTAGCTCCACCTCTATATGGCAACACCTAAAAATAACCTCTGCGGTGGCCAGTCCAAATTAAATAATTTAATACCAGCTTTGCATAATATTCGTGAATATCCTCCCAGAACTGTCGAGAACTTGGCGGTACAGATGACTATGATAATTTTAACAAACAAAACATATACCTACATCTCATTAATGCCTTAGAAAGGGCAATTTATTACATCCTTCTTTTAAATGTTTGCCTGAATATTCTGTTTTCCTAAGTAGGATTTTTGTTTAAATTCGTTTTCGTTTCGCGAATTTACACATGCTTGGTAAAATTATCTTGATAGGTACGTTAACGTATAAATAACATGTCTTCGTACCTGGAGATCAACATTACCACCGAATTAATTCTTAAGTAGGTTTAATGTGATCTTATTTACACTCCATCAATGTGACTGTACCAAATTACAAATAAGTATACTCCATACGCTTAGGTAGTTAAATAAAGGTTAACAAATCGTAATAAAAACCGGCCAAGTGTGTGTCGGACCACGCACAATGAAGGGTTCCGTAGTTGGGATGAATTTATCCCAAGAACAAACTTAACAACGCGCTGACATCAGGCAAACGGTAAAAGTAGGCTTGACTTAAACAAAAAATAACCAAATCTACATATATAGTTTGTGGTAGCGGAAAAAATATATGTTAATCTTGAACATATTTCTCAGAACTTGGTTGTTACATATACGTTTTGAAAAAAAAAACAAATAACGGTAAACTAACCTTTTACCTTGAGTTTCAATCCAAAATTTCTGTATTATACAGGCTGATTGGAAGATGGGTGCAAAGCTTTAAGGTGAAGATAGTATAGACAATTTAGAACCATTTAAGCCATGGTTGTCTTAGACGAAGTCTAACCAATTTTTTTTTTTTTTAATAAGGTTTAAAAGACGTATTGTACAAATTTTTTATTTTTTCTGAACTTTAAATGTCTGTAAAAAAAATGTCTAATGACACAGAAGCCTAAAACATGTTTTGCTTGATTGCTTACACATTACTTTAATTAAATAAATAAAAAATGAATTCATTTATCATTCAATTTGGCCATAATTATGCAGTTTACATTAAATTTTGAGAATTTCCGAAAAAAAACTTAAAAATTTGGTTAAAAATATTTGGTAAGACTTCGTCTAAGACAACCATGGCTTAAATGGTTCTAAATTGTCTGTACTATCTTCGCCTTAAAGCTTTGCACCCATCTTCCAATCACCCTGTATATCAACGTACGTTGGCATTTTAATTAATAACAAGAACCTCTTATTTGAATTCAGAACGAGGGTGTTTTTTATTTTTTATTACTCAACAAATTTTTGAATAAATCGATAATTGCTTCATATTTTGCAATAAATCACAATTTTCTTTTGGATCGAATCGGATCAATAGTTCCGAAGATACTAACTCACAAATGTATAATATTATCAGTATTGATAGAGTTTTTCTTATTCAGCTAACTACTAAAAATCTTAAACTTTTGCTAGCTAAAAGAGGTTGCTTTAAATAGAAAACTAGTCTAATTACGAGAACAGAAAACACATTCTCGCTTGACTGGCTCCTAACTAAAAGGAATATAGCCAGAAGCATTCCAAGACTACAGAAATAATCAAGACCCACCAAATCTAAGTGTCGCCAAAAATAGGAAGATTTTAATTAGCCCCAATAAGAGGCACACATTCCCGACGCAATCTCTTAAAAGGCTGTTAAAAAGATTAATAGAAGGGCCGATGAGGTCATTGGTTCGTATTTAGTGCCCTCAAGGGTTGCATATAGCAAGCCCTTTTGTCTGCCCTTCTGAAGTTAACAGTCTCGCACGATTAGATATTGTGTAGCTAATGGGAATCCGTGATGAGGGCTTAGTCCTTTTAGGATTACAGTAAACTACGGAGGAAGGTACCTTTTTATAGGATGAAGTTGGGTGTTGCGTCTAAACATAAAGTTGGTAGCTTTGAAACACTTAAGTAGTTAGTGCTGCATTTTCTGTACCGAGGTATCTTGGTAAAGTTCTTGTGATATAAACTTTTAACTTAGATAAATAATACCTATACTCCGTTGGTTTAGGTAGTTAACTAAAGGTAAACAAAACAATAACACGTGACAAGAGAGCTGTCAAAGGCATCTGGTTAACCGACTAAACGTAATACCTGTCACTTCAGTTGTCATGGTTCTTCACAGTTGTACTCTTCAATTTTGCAGCTTTATATTTCATTGAGGTTTAGAAATTCTGTAGTTTTGGATTCTTTACAGTAGACAGATTACAAAATATTATAATATATATAAAACTAACAAAAAAGAAATGTGATCAAGCAGTTACATTACGAAAAGTAGTTTAAGCTTAAATGATAAAGTTTAACATACACCAATATAAGAGAAAACTATAGTGAAAATAATATTAATTTGGTTTTATCGTATTTTTGAGCAGCAAAGTGTTATCTATAAAAAATCCTTTTTCGATTTGTTTATCTTTAGTGAATACCCTAAACCAATAGAAAATACACTCGAGAGCAATGAATCCGGGTCACTTAAAGAATGTTAAAAATCTCGGAAACTAAAAATGATAGGTTAATGCAATAAATTGTATTTAATAGACAATGTAATACTCCTTAAATTAAAGTAAAAAAAATATGAGTCACCATACATTTTATTAACACAAAATTACATAAAGAAAAAAACTGCTGATCTCTCCTTAAAACAAAAATAGGAAACATGAAATTTTTGAACTTTATTACGATTTTCTTGAATTTTAATACTTCGTATTGCCTCCTCGTGCTTCCATTACTGCGTTTACGCGGTTTGGCATGCTGTACACCAAGTTCCTTATACGATTTTGGGGAATATTCTCCCATTCCTCTGTGAGAGCAATTTTGAGCTCACGAAGCGTGATTGGGGGAGGGTTTCGTTGTTTTACGCATCTGCCTAGCTCGTCCCAAGCATGCTCGATCGGGTTGATATCCGGGCTGCGCGCTGGCCACTCCATACGAGTAATGTTCATCTCTTGAAGGTAGTCATTCACAATCCTACCTGTATGAGGTCGGGCATTGTCATGCATAAATATAGCATCCTCACCTAAATTGACCATAAATGGACCAACGTGATCATTGAGGATTTCTTCCACATATCTTACGCTAGTTAAAGAGCCGTTTTCTATGATCACCAGCTCTGTGCGACTTTCAGAAGAAATTCCGGCCCACACAAGTACAGACCCACCACCGTAGGCTACTTTTTCTTCGATGCATGCTTGCTTGAATCTTTCCCCTGGTCTTCGATACACTCTGTGTTTTCCATCGTGCTTGTAGAGCATAAATTTTGATTCGTCGGAGAACATAACTTTTGACCAATCTTCAATACTCCAATTTACGTGGCTCTGGGCATATCTTAGTCTTGAAATACGATGCCCACGCTCCAGTTTAGGGCCGTTTGCAGGTCTAAGGGGTTTTAAGTTAGATTCAGCAAGCCGACGTCTTACTGTCCATGCACTTGGGTTACTTCCTCCGAGGCGTCGAAACTGATTTGTGAGTTCAATTCCTGTGAGAAAGCGATTTCGAAGCATGGTGTTCACCAAGTATCGGTCTTCTCGTGCTGTGGTACACCTGGTTCTGCCCGTTCCTGATCTGCGTAGGTTAGAACCAGTTTCTTCGTAACGTCGAAGAACTCTTTGTACTGTTGACAGCGACACACCGACAGTCCTGGCTGTATCGCGCTGACTCCGGCCGGTTTCCAGCATTGTAAGTATTCTGGTGCATTCTTCAGGCGTAAGCGACATAATTTCAGCTTGAATAATGAATATAGAGCACTATCAACATGGTTTATGTACCCACATAAATGACAGATTACAAACAAAAGCAAAACCAAATGCTGTAATTTCGTAGTTCCATCTTCGAAAGTGGCCCTTTTTCAAATTTGATTTTTTTATGATATAACTTTACAATAACTAAGAAGTTTTAATACCTTCATTTAAGGAGTATTACATTGTCTATTAAATACAATTTATTGCATTAACCTAGCATTTTTAGTTTCCGAGATTTTTAGGATTCTTTAAGTGACCCGGATTCATTGCTCTCGAGTGTATTATAAACGATGATAACAATCTTACTTAGGTACCTAATATAATATAAATGTTTATTATAGGTTTTAGATAATAAATAAAATAAAATAAAATAAATAGTGTTTTATTTGAGGCAAAACACAAAAACAATAATTAGATAAATAAGTAGTAAAAACATTAAAAAATATCATTAAATAAAATAAAACATAAAAAAAATTAAATTATCAGTCTTAAAAAAAACATTCATTGTCTTTCGTAATTTTTTATTCTCGTTTTTTTCTAATAATTGATAAAGTATTTGGAAATGCAACAATAGGAAAGAAATTACCAGGAGCGTAGTTACATCACACTATTTGATATACTACGATCTCCTACACGATTGCCAAAGCGTAGTAATTATGGTTATTTCCCAAGAGACCATTATTTGGGCTTCCTACTATGTACATACAGAACTGAACATTGCCGATCTGCTATAATTATGGTAAATGATAACATCATTTCAATAGCTATGTATACTCCAGTCAAACCTTTTGTTTCATGTTTAATCACACGAGATCAGCAAAATTTTATTTAAAAATAGTTGATAAACATAACCTTGTATTTATCAGAAATTTTTAATTTTTATAACCATTCACATATAATGTTAGGTATAATGAATGTATACAAAATATTTTTAAACATTTTAAAAGAGTAACGGTGGTGTTTCTTGCCCATTCTTCTCGAAGGGGCGACTAGAAACAATATTTTTTTTGTAAATTCTGACGTTAAAAAGTGCCTTTTATGTGCCTAATTGAAATAAATTATTTGATTTAAGACGAAGTCAAAAAATATCACAGATAATATTGGTCGTACAAAATTAATGAAGCGATTAATTATAATTATTAAGACGAACATATTATAATCAGATGACTTAGGTCCCTGCAAGTAAATACAAATATTTATATGCAATAAAATATTACAGCATTAAATAAGATTCAAACAACTTACAGTTCTGTCACCACTGAATATCCTTTGATCACAATTAATTTAACATCAATGATGACTCACAACACTTCACAACAAGCTATACTGCCACCAATCACAACCGAATAAGATCTAAATTTATTTACACAGTTTAAATTGCAATGGCATGTACTCGTTAGTCACTGAATCAGAGGACACAATTTTAAGTCTAATTTTTTTATAGAAATACACTTTTAAAATAAAATGCCTTAACAAACACGGGGTTTTTATTAAACTAGAAACAATTTATATTGGTTTTGATACGGAATATGGCTTATAAACCCACTAAAACACAATATTTACTCGGACCGTGTTCGTTAGTTGAATTAATTGTTTGAATTGAACATCCAAAGACAAAACACAGCGTGTAAACAGACAGATGTAACTGAACTGAACTGAGCTAAGTATGAAGGAATGATCGCGGTTTAATTGGTAATACGATAGTAAAGGCGTGTACAGATACATATGTGTAATATGAAATGTAATGTATCGTGTAACGTAACGCGAATAGTGTGGATGTGGACGGCATACAAATGAGCAATGTGTTCGCGTTAGAAGCCGACAGCCGATGGATCAGCTTGAGCGCCACCCCAACCGTTACGTCATGTAATGCTTGTAGTGTGTCCACACGCAGAATTGGCGTTACATTACACATTACACGTGTCTGTATGCACCTTAATTTAACGTAGGACTCCGAGAATAACTAGCTACATAAACGTTATGAACAAAAACTGTCATAATCAAAAATACAAAAGGAAATCCAGAACAAGACCATTTATTTTCATGTTTTAAACTTGTACAATACACACAAATAAATAATATTTAAGTGTCAGTTTGTAATGTCAAAATAACAGTTTTTTTTACTAAATTCTTATGAAAGTGTATATGTTATAAGTAGATAGGAACAAAAAACACCGGCGATCCCTGAATCCACAAATGGTTTTCACAAATTCATAATATTTTCCAACGATACCTCACACTATGGGATAGACGTAGATATCCAAAAAAAATATTTTACCAGTTTGTCGGCGTAATTAATATGCCAAATTACAGCTTTCTAGTACTTACCGTGTCTGAGCTAAGCCGCGGATAGACAGACAGACGGACATGGCGAAACTGTAAAGGTTCCTTGTTTACTACGGAACCCTAAAAACTCTTAGTATTAGTTTCGTTTAAATTGTCTCAATTTTAAACTAACTTAAGCTGATAATGTGATTTAAAGTTAATTAATTACCTAGTAAGATTTTTACAGAGAAAACAACAAACATGTGGGTATACTTAGTGCCTAAGTAAACAAGAGTAATTATTCTGGCCGATTTAATTTTATAAGAGAATCAGTACAAATGTCTTATCTCAATTCGTTGAAATGAAATACTGCAAAAACTTAGGTAAAGTTTTCAACCTTGTCCCAAGTTGACTTGAGCGACCCCTGTACGCAGATAATTTGTAATCCGTAGCTCCATTTTGTTAAAATATTATGGTTTAGAATTTATCTTGATAATAAACGAGGTTTTAAGTTGATACTAACAAGCTACATCAATAATGTTTAGGTTCCACTTGTTTAATTTTAAATGCTTAAAATAGACTTCTAATCTGAACTCTCTTTAGTTCCCTTCAAAATGGTTGAGCTGAATGGTGCTAATCCATGTGTCATGTTCGTGTACCGGCGCCGTCAGTAGGAACTGGTTATCTCTTAGCTACCACGGCTTATTTTAATTTAATTTAATTTTCGAATTGTTTATTTTTTATTTCTGTTACGGACGCTTATCACGTTTTGCATCGTTCTCACATGTATAACTTCAACATGAAAGATGTAACCAATATTTTGTAACCATATCATGATTTAAAAGAGTGGCCGTGGAGTTTCTTGCCCGTTCTTCTCCATAGGTACCTACTAGGCTTTGGAATGGGCATCTAGCTTCATCTTTCTGACTGACCGACCCCTTGACAATTTAAAAGTGCCTGTAATTGGTTTATTTGAAATAAATGCTTTGAGTTTGAGTTTGAACACTTGATATAAGACCTTTTAGCATAGGCTGAAACCAAAATAAATTATTAATTATATAACTGCGCATAATTTCAGTATTGTTTAGTGGGTACCACAATGTTCTCAGAACCAGTTGTCTCATCTGTCGAAACATCACGAACTGTCTAGCCAAACTAAAAGAACCATACAAATTATTACGGAGTCAATCATTTCTCTTAGCGTATAAGTTCATTTATTTGACGATTGAATTTGCCGGAGTTATACGTAATTGAAAGCAGTGGTGGCCTAGTGGTCCTGACTTACGAGTTGTAGGTTGTGGGTTCAAACCCAGGCAGGTGCGTTACTTTGTGTAACTAATTTCATCACCACTGCTCTCAAAACGGTGAAGGAAATCATCGTGAGAAATCAACCAAAAATTCTAAGATATGTGACGTCTACCAACCCGTACGGGGCCCGCGTGATAGAGTACAGCACACTTCCTCTCGGAGAGAGGAGGCCTATGTCCCAGCAGTTGGAACATTACAGGCTGATTACGCTTAAATGTAATTATTTTGGAAATGAGAAAATACATAATTATACGAACCGAGGTTCAGGACATACAGAAGGGAAATACCGAGTTCCAGGGTCAGGTCCAGGTTTCTAGTTATTTACGCACATTACTACAAGACACCTGTCTTCTATAAAAACCTATAGTTTATATCCACCATCACTTTTGGAGACCCATTTCTCGGAAATAGAACAGATCCTTTAAGAAAAGGGGGACCCATAATAGAGGAACCCAAAAAAAGCTTAAAGTAATGACTTTTACGTGGATCTAAAATACGGTTTTTCCCTTTACAACTTTTTTCTTATTAACTGTACCAAGGTACAAATCGATGACAGGTCTATAGAAACTTTTAAATGTCTACAATGGAAAATGAAAACGACGTTGGACCAAAGCAATGAAGAAAGTAATACCGATGTGATTACAAAAATGATGAATTATTAAAGAATATTAATATGATTTTTGCGACTGTGATGTTAAAAGACGGGATCTGAAATTCAAAAGCACTGATTAAAAGTATTGAGTTTGATTTGGATTTACATATAGCGTGGACTTTAGGTATTCTAATCTCAATTCAAATCTATTGCTTATCAATATTTAAATTATGTTCATAACTGAGTAGTGTAAGCATAATCAGCCTATATTATAGGCCCTATAATGTTCCCACTGCTGGGACAAAGGCCTCCTTTCTTCGAGCCCACTCTGCCGCACCGGGCCCAGTCCATTGTAATCTACCAAGCGGGCCCAGAGCGGGTCGTTACATTGTCACTTGTCTTCGAATTTTTTACACGACTGCCCAAAAAGGAGTGTAATGTTTTCAGGATTCATGTATGTATATATCTTTGTTTTACTATATTTTTTTGGTTTTAGGACATACCGGTTTCCTCACGATGTTTTCCTTCACTTTTTGGAGTATCATTCTCATGATAACTGAGTATCATTTTAGGATTCAGGCCCTAGACAGCACTGTTTAGACAGCACAGAACCGGTTAGAGTGGCGGTGCTTGGAGGAGGTCTATGTCCAGCAGTGGACGTCTTTCGGTTGAAATGATAATGATGGTGTGTATGCTCCAAACAGTGAAGCTTCCTTCACTGTTTGGAGTATCATTCTCATGATAACTGAGTATCATTTTAGGATACAGGCCCTAGACAGCTAATTTATATCATGTTTCCATCAATGAACAAAATAAGTTATAAATTATTAACATTATCGCTCAACACAATTTCATCCAAACAGGCCATATTCCAGAATTTCAGCATTAAGGGCTTATCCTTTTACTTCATACACGAATTAATGGAACCAATCTCGCTCAAAGTCGGAGGAGATTATAACTTTACGTGAGCCAGAAATGAAAGTTCTTTTGCGGATTTAATTTTTTTGTGTATCGATGGGAATAAAATGTAATTTGACTTTTCACATTTGTGAGGAATTGAGGTGCTTATTACTGGATTGTTTGTATGTAAAAAATATAAAAAGATTCTATAATTAGGTGGTGGTTTTGCTCGCATTGCTGGAACACCATCATTTTCATTTCAGCCGAAAGACGTCCACTGCTGGACATAGACCTCCTCCAAGCACCGCCCCTCTAACCGGTTCCGTACTTCTCGCCTCCAGCGGATTCCTGCCGCCTTCACAAGGTCATCGGTCCACCTTGTGGAAGGCCTTCAAACGCTATATCTTCCGGTACGCAGAATGATGTCCGGGAACATAAAAACCTATGTTTTCTTGTTGCGATGAGAAGTGTGTGACGATCAATATAGTCGGAACAAACAAATTAATTAAGAATTTCGTCATCATAAATGTGGACAGTCATGTAACATCTTCAAGATATTATTTATCAATATAAAAAAGTTGTATAATTCAATTCATGAAACATTGAAAAAAGATGAAATTATATTAAACTTTGCCCTTCTCCTTTATAGGCATGATCTCTTTTCTGTTCATATAATGTGTTGTCTTTTGCTTTTCATGTTACCCTAGTACTTGCTAATCGCATTAACGTACAGCTAATCCGTTATCGTTCGAAATATGGTCGTACGTCGTCGGCCGAACCCGGCCGATCGAACTGAACGTAACTATGTAAAAAGAAATAGTGACACGACTGCAACGGATATCGTCCGATGACTTCTGATAACTAGATGACATGTACGCACTCAACTTCATTTACCTCCAAAATTATTATGTTTGTTTCGACCGTCCGAGTTCGGCCGACAACTTACGAGCTTACTTCGGCCGATGACGGATTAGGCATACGACTTGCTTTATCTATACTATCTACTTCACGATTTTGATATAGATGTGGACCACATCTATAGCAGTAAACACTCTGAGATTACATATTGCTATTTGGGTACATACCTAGATACCTACTAAGAACATTCTGAGTTCCCATATACATAAGTAAGTTATCACCCCAAGGAGCTTCCAACTAATAGCTGTCGAACGAGTAAAGTTCTGTCTAGCAAGAGGTTTTGACACCAATAGCGGATAATAGCTCAATAGCTTTGCTGTACTATCAAACTTGTGAGATTAACTAAGCTAAAGGTTTTGAGCTTGGCATTAGGTAGCACTAGATAAACAGCAAAGTTGGAGTATTTTGCTACTTCAAGTAACGTTTAACGTAACCATATTTTGATTTAAAAGAAGGTCCGTGGAGTTCGTTGCGCGTTCTTCTCCATAGGTTTTGTTATTTCACTATATGCTGCACCGGTTGACGTCATCACGTCAACGCCGGCTGTCGCTGAAAACCAGCGTTGGGGCTCTGTCTCGCATAGGGTCGCAGCATTATGCTGAGCGATGGCCGTTTTGCGTGGATGTGACGCATATTTTCCCCCGAATTGTTTATTTTTGTGTTTTGTTCTTTCTTTGCGTCCCTTGTACCGCAAATAAACGTATTTTATTTCTTTTCTTTCTTTCTAGGTACCTACTACGCTTTGGAATGGACAACTAGCTTCATCTTGCCGACCCCTTGACGGTTCAAAAGTGCGTGTAGTTGGTTTATTTGAAATAAATGGTTTGAGTTTGAGTTTTTATATGTTTGAGGTTTAATGGTATCATTACGAAACATTGCACAAAATCAAACAGAGAAACCATAGCCTTTCCTATACCTTTACTGTAGGATCCATTTATCTATCATCCGTTTAATTAGTCTTACCTAATCCCAAGCTCAAAACCATTAGCGTTAACCTTACATTAGTAAGGTAGACCTAGCAATTTTCTTTTTTTTTTCTTTTTAGCGTTGCCTTTCCGAAGGTTGCCAAACGGAACCCTATTTCTAATCCTCCGCTGTCCATCTGTCTGTCAGCGGGCTGTATCTTATGAACCGTAATAGGTAAAAAGTTGTAATTTTCACAGATTGTGTATTTCTATTGCCGCTATAACAACAAATAATAAAGTTAAAAAGTAAAGGGGTTCCCCATACGAGTTTTTTTTTTCTCGGCCTTTTTTTTTTGCTAAATATTGTTTTGTGGTACGGAATGGTACCCTTCGTGTGCGAGTTCGACTGTTCGGTTTTAATTTTGTACCTAAAAGACAAGTATCAATCTTTATTTAATACAATACATAAAATTATAATGTTTTTAATTTGATTTTGTTAGCGCACTAGAAGACTACTTTTGTTGCGCTTGATTTACCCCCAAAAAGATTGTCAATGATCAAAAATCGTTTTGGCACCAAAAATTTACATTGCATCAAATTCTCCATCCGCCACAGTTTTTCAGTTTACTCAGAATCTGACCTCTGCAAATATACGAGTTTCTTTTTTTTCCAATGTGTTTTGACGTGGAAATGGGACAAAAGACCTTCGCTTCAATTCAAAGGATAATCAAATAGTTTACGGTTGGAAAACATTTGCGTTTCGTACTTTTGGGTAACCGGTTTATTTATATTCACAATAGCTTTCGGCGTCCGCCCCGCCTTTGACAGATCATTTTGTGGTTAATGAAATGGACCGGTTACAAAGAGCGATAAGTATCGCGACGCAATTGACTCCTTCGGAAAGTTTCTTAATGAAATTCGGTCCTTCGAACGTATGTTTTATTTGTGTTACTTTCCCAAAGACTTTGTTGGTAGTTAATGATTTCGTTCTAGTGATTCTGGAGTTGATGTAACGTAATGATATTATCTAAGTTGGACGAGTCCCTAAAGTTTTCGTCAGTTTGCCTGTGAGTTCGGTGGAAATTAGTTTAGTTTTGTTTGGTTTTTGATCACTGTATTTGATAAATATTAAGTTTATTAGGTTAGATGCGAGCCAGAAATAAATGAATCCATGTTACGGATAGTTAAAAACTCCAAGCACTAAAGAAAGTCCATGAGCATTCCCGAACACACGCTCATGATTCTATTATGGCAAACGAGAGCGTCGGAAACTTCCAGCATCAATTCCCACCACGGAAAGGAACAAATTCTTTAGATTTCAAACCAAAACATTCCTTTAAAGTCAGAATTTAATCTAAAACAGTAATTACACTCGCATCTAATGTTGTATGTGCAAACCCGGATAGCATCTGTTGGAACAATTATCAGTCTAATTACTAAGTCCACGAGTTCTGCGGAGTAATTGTTCCGAGTCCTTCTAAATCCGGATTTGTTCGTATGATCCTGTAGTGTCCACAGGATGTGCTAATTGGAAATGGAAGAATCGGGATTAAATCTGGAATCAATGGCGTTAGAAAATGCATATATCGCTTCTAATAAAAACTTGTCACTCTTTTACCTCTATTTATTTTATTTACGTATATTTTTATTCAAAGTTTTGTATTTTTAGATTTGTAGCACATACGGTATGTGAAAAATTCTGTAGTGCATTGAAGAGCAAATTCAATCGGATTGTGCATTTTTGTGGAGCAGGGATCTAGTCCTTGCTCTCTCTTTGCATGTTATTTTGTAGTCAGAATCCTATGTGGAGTTTTAGTATTTCTATGAAGTGGGGTTATAATAATATGTAGTTTTATTTGCATTCTTTGAATTTCGTAAGCGTAATATTCATCGCTGACTGTTTAGTATCTTCCTACCCGTTATCCTATTTTACTTGTGAGCTCATTATTTTGACGATAATATTTTTGATATCAATATTTTCCTAAATTATTGCGTCAAAGCTGCTATATAATTTACGTTACGTTTACAGGAGTTTTTACTTCAAAATACATATCTTTATTTACCAAAAGAGACAATAATACGGATGCCATTTTCGCAAACACACAAATAGTAACAGGAAAAAACGCATGTGCGCGATTTTGTCCGTCAGTGCACATCTGTGGCAGCCTTCACACATCGATGCACACGCCACTACGTTATGTCACTTGCTGACTGACTGACCTTGCCTATTCAGTTTCCAGGCCTTTTATAGCACTAATGTAATGCTATCGTTGATCTCTTTGTCGGGTTTCAAGATCCGACTATATTTATTTTTGAAACAGATGGCTTAGGTTTAAACCTGGTTTTACGAGTACTTCGGAAATAATGATTTATGCCATTGTAGGTTAATTTTATTCGTCACAATATGTTTACTTTCCCTTTTACAAATCCAAAACTTTTCACATACAATGAACTTAAAAATAATTATGATCACAGTCATTTTGAATCAATCAATCTGCTTAGCGTTTTGCCAACAAAGTTGGGGTCAGTTTCCAGTTCAACCGGATGCAGCTGAATACAAGTATTCTAAACTGAGCGACTGCCTATCTGACCTTCACAACCCAGTTACTGGGTAACACGATACGCCTTGGTAAGAATGGTTGTCAGACTTTTGGGCTTCAGACTACCCGTAACGACTGTCAAAGATCTGCGAATATCAGCTGGGACTAATGGCGGCACGGAGAGGACTCGATATTTCATGAATGGTCACCTATCCATGAACCGACCGTAGCAAGCGTAGCTTAACCTTCGCTCGATCCTTGCGGCTGTTACTATTTATCCACGAGCTATATTTGAATATAAATGTATGCCACAATAATCATCATCATTTCAGCCAAAAGACGTCCACTGCTGAACATAGGCCTCCCCCAAGCACCGCCACTTCGACCGATTCTGTGCTTCCCGCATCTAGCGGATTCCTGCGGTCTTCACAAGGTCATCGGTCCATCACAATAAAACAATTAAACTGCACGTAATTTAATTAAGATTTTGTAACAATAAATAATGTAAATTCTTATCTCATCAAAAACATAATTGCGAAAATGGGAGCCAAGTTCAATAGGTATTGAGAATATGCGTGGTTAACGACTGCGCCGACAAAAGAATTGAGATCTAAATGGGCGTCAAGTTCTGTAGATAATCCTGAAATTTATTTATAAGAACATACAACATACTAAAATAAATTTAAAACACAATTTCTTGTTTTTTTCTGCTATAACAATGTTTGCTATTTAAAAATATATCTTCTTAAATTTGAACAGTCGAATTATTTACACAAAACACTTAGGATATATTGTTGCTCAAGATTTGACTTCGCTAGTTTTTACATAAAAGTTATTTATATTTTGCTTATCAACTTATCTTCGATTTTCATATATATGTCTTTATAGTGTCGCGCTCCAAAAAAACTAAAACAAACAGGGCAACTGTTTTATGCTGGTGTGCGTTACAGCTAGTCTTACACTCGCGCCACGTCATTATGCTGTAATTGTGCTTTTCTAGTGTGCGTGCATTTAGCGGCTAACAGTTGGACGCTATTTTTTCGACTGTTCTTTATGTTATGCGCAAGTTACTGTTTATTGTAAGGGCAACATATCTTACTCCTCTAAAAATTTGGCTTGCTGGTAAAAACTAGCCAAGTCAAATCCTGAGCTTCAATTTATCGTAAGTGCTTTGTGTAAATAATTCGACTGTTCAGTATCTATCTATCTATGATAGTCAGTGATAAAAATGCCGATTTTTAGACTCAATTACCATTTGAGCTTTATTTATGAAATTTGGGGTTCTAGTTAATCTAAGGGGTTTTAATAAATAAACCAATTTAAATATAAATACATTTCATGAGTTTATGTTAAAGAGATTTTGAGTTATTAAGCGGTTAGTTACACACGGCTGCTGCGTCGCCAGTCCTTGGCTTGAACTTGGCTTGGCACGCTGCCGCGTGTCTAAATACCATCATGGCTACCAAAGAAGGTCCGCACAGTTTACACATCAAAACCTCTCCGCGTCTTGTAAGACACGTAAAGCGGTCGTTCTCCAAAGTTCATGCAAATATTCACTTGTCACAAGCATACCGAAGTCTGGAAATTACTTGTTGAACACGAATTTTGTACGTAGATCTATTATAATATTATTAATATAGCATGAATATTTTTTACAAATACCTACTGGTATTCAGCTCCAACCAATTACGCCTCTTTCCCACGACAACATCCCGTTTTTTGCAGGATCCCGTTTAGTAGTGTACGAGTTTCAATACTAGCAGTCACACGAATATCCTGCTTACAGTATCCTGCATAAAACCGTTCCGTTCGAATTTGACATTCGGCAGGATCCAGTTGTCCAGTAAAAAACAGGATCTAGTTTTGAATGATGCTTTTTCTCATCTTGTGTTTTAATGTTTTCTTATCCTTTTCTAAAAGGTTTTTAACGTGGTTATGGACATCCTAAAGTAATTAAAAAAATTAGATTCACCTTTCCTCAAATCGCCCATGAGATTACGAAAGGTATCCAATGTCGAACGTTGTTTCAGCATTGGGTGAACCCAAAGTTTTTTTTATATTACACTGCCAGCGGCGGCGATAATACCAATATAATATCATAAGCGTGTTCACATCCATCACGTCCATCACGTCCGTCACGTCTGAATGTTCTTATGAGACTAATCTAATAATCTAATACCCGTTCGTTGGTCTACCGCAAAAAACAGGATGCAAACTACTGTGTGAACACACCAAAGATTTTTGCGGGATCCAGTATAAGACCGTTCCCGTAGAACTGGACGGCCGTGGAAAAGGTCCGAGCCGGGACAAAGTTTTAACAAAAAAAAAATACTAATAACTTCCAAAAAAAAACATTACATAGAAATAACTTTAATTTCGGAAGTCGGTTTCTTTGGTTTTGAATTTTTGGATTTTGACACCGACCACCGAAATTAGATTGTTTTTAAGTTTTTATTTGTAGTACCTACCCCACACAAATTCGAATACCACTACCTGCTATGTACTCGTAAATACAGTGATAGGAACTTATTATAGCATCATCCATAAAGACTAAAAATCATGTATTATTGAAGCTAACTCAAAAACGAAGTTAATAAAATTTATATGGGACCACCTCTGAAGTATGACCTACCAAACAAAAAAGAATCATCAATATCAAGAAAGGTGGAGTAATCGCGGAAAAAGCCTTATCCTTTTTGAACTCGGTTAAAAAGGCTAGGCAGATAATGACAGTTGACAGTTCTCGAAAATGGAAATGTTACATTGTACTGGGATCAATCAATCATCACTGACAGGGCTATTGTTGCCAATAAACCTGATATAGTGGTGGTGGATCGAGTAGATCGGCACACAATGATTGACATAACGGTACCGCATGACGGGAATCTCGTGAAAGTCGGGAAAGATAAACAAATCAAGTATCTTGACTCAGCGATCATTGTGCTGATAGTCGTATCAGCCAATGGCTTAATTGCCAAGAGCCTCGACCAACACATAAGGAGGCTCTCGTTGGGCAACAGGATCAAGGGCTTGATTCAGAAAGCGGCACTACTGGACACGGCTCGCATTGTCAGGAGGTTCCTGTCTCTGGAGCCCTGACCGTCGGTAGCTTGGACCCTGTTCCCGATACCGGTGGGCTACTATTTTTTATATTTTTAAAAGTTTTAATAATTTTTTTTATTGTAATATTTAAAAATGTAATTTGTAAGTGTTTTAAATGAAATAAAGGAATATAATATAAAATTTTAAGATATTTTAATAACCTGCAAACGTCATACTTTTATCAACGCATATCACAACACTGACAGCAGAAAACGAAAAAGATTTCACGTAAACACCAAAGTATTTTCAATATTATAACGATTAGTCACAATAAACGAGATCAAGAGCGTAAACAGTGAACATATTTACGTATTGTGTGACAAATGTTGTTTTGAATTCAATAAGAAAAATAACCGTCGAACTAAATTCAAAAAGATTGAATCTACAACTAGAACCTCTATTTCATTACAACTCGCATAAGACTGATTGGTCTGGCGGTTTAAGAAGCTGCTTTTTTACGTGACGAAATACACGCTTAGGGTGCGAGTTCAAATCCCAGTCAACATAGAAAGGACTTTTTTCAATTGTTGTTCCTTGTAATTTATAAAATAAAAATGGAATTCTTCGAGAACATAACGTTTCGAATGAAATCACGAGCCGTATCATCAGACGATTTAATCAATGTGAGTGCTCGTAATAATTCCACGAATTCGCCGTTAGATGGCACTACTAGCAGTTTACCTAACATATCCTGCGACGAATGCGATGCAGACATGCTAGAACTAAAAAATGAAATAAAGGAACTTAAACAACAACTAAGCACAGCTCACGAAGAAATTAATAATTTGTCATTAATTAATATGGAGTTAAAACAAAATCTCGTAGATCTTAACGCTAAACATATGATGGTAAAAAAAGCTACTAGTAAAATAACAGCCGAGATAATTAACACTCCTAAAAAGAAATCTAAAACTACACCATTAATGACATACACAAATAAATCGGAAAAATACCCTTCAAAAAGCGTATCTTGTACTGCTGTAGCACCGAAGGATCTTAATGAGGTTGAGAACACATCGCTATTAAAACCACTAACAAAAAACATACCAAAAAGGAATAAAATATGCATCATAAGTAGTAACAAAGCCAATAAGATGCTACCAATAGCAGAAGACTTTTTTGACAACTACCAAATATGTCATTATCTTGTACCAAATTGCGGAACAGGGAAATTAATTGAAGATATAGACACAAAACTAATGAACTACACACGAGAAGATTTCTGCTTCATTTTGATCGGCGAAGAAGATTTTCGTAAAACAAACAATTACTACAATATTGTTGTTCAAATAAGAGAAGCTTTAAGTAAAATACAACATACGAACATAGTATTATGTCTTCCTACTTACAAGAACGACGCAGTGATATTTAATTGGAGGATTGAAACCTTCAATAATATGTTGTATCTGGATATTCAAACACATAATTATGCAGAACTTCTTGACTCAAATTTGGATTTATCCTATGATTATAGTATGTTCTCTAAGCACACTGGTCGTCTGAATAACAATGGAATTAGAAATATATATCAAAACTTAAAATGGTTAGTGGATGAATATTTCTATGATTGTACCAAACAAATTATGATGACTACTAACGTTCAACATGATGATACCCACGTTACAAACTCGTTAGAAAATTCAGATTTTTTTCGTCTATAGTAACATTAATATTGTACATCAAAATATTGCTGGCCTTTTAAATAAGTCGGACTTGCTAACTATTCATCTCCAAGAGTTATCCAAGACACACAGAGGCATTGACGTAGTTTGTATCACGGAACACTTTATGATGTTTGGTCATGAAAAACTTTTGAACATACCAAACTACAAGTTAGCCGCCTGTTATGCGAGAAGAGCAAAGAAACGTGGAGGTGCGTGCATTCTGATTAAAAACGATCTTGAGCACAAAGAACTATTGAACATTTCACGATATTCCATATCAAATGCTATCGAATGTTGTGGTATAGAATTGGTTAATCAGCAGTTAATTATTCTATGTATATATAGGCCACCAAATTCAAATAATCTCAATTTATTCTACGAAAATTTAGACATTATTTTAAAGATATTATGTTGTAAGCCCAATAAGAAAATAATTGTATGCGGGGACTTCAATATAGACACGTTAAAAAGAAACAATATGACTCTTGACTTCGAATACTTTCTTTTAGGCTACAATCTCAAACTAGAATTACGCCAACCAACCCGGTTATGTAGTAATAGTTGTTTAGATAACTTTGCGTGTAGTTCTCGGTTAAAATGTAAATGTGAAGTGATTGACTTTGCGCTTTCCGATCACGCCGCACAGATATTGGAAGTCAAGGTAAATAGAACTTGTCGAATAGGATCTTGGCGCATTAAAAAACGAGATATATCAGTGGATAACTTAGTAAGGTTCAAAAACTATCTTCAATGTCTATCCTTTTCCGACATATACAATACCGAAGATGCAAACGATGCGTATGACCACTTTCTTGAAATCTTTCGTTTGTTATATGACCTATGCTTTCCATACAAACTAGTAACTATAAAGGCAAATAAAAATATTAAATGGGTTTCACGTGGTATACGTATATGCAGTAGAAAACAGCGACATTTATTATGGAAATATAGGCATAGTTCATCGCATTCAAATAAGAATAACTTTAAAAGTTACTCAAAAAGATTTCGGAAAATTATTAAGTTGACCCAAAAAGCACAAAACGACTACTACATTAACACCTCTAGTAACAAATCTAAGGCATCTTGGCAGATTATTAATAATAAAACTCGTTCTGCCGAACCAATATCTCGGATCAATATGCACGACAACATAATTAATGACCCAAGAGAAATTGCAAATGCTTTCAATAACTACTTCATTGATCAAATTAAAAAAAATACTAAAATCTTACCTGAAACTACTAAATTAGTTAGCAATCCTCACTCAATGTTTATGCCTCCAGTATTGCCCCAAGATGTGATGAGAGCAATACATTCTTTAAAAAATAAAAATAGTGTCGGGTATGATGGTTTAGCTACTAAAGTTGTAAAATATGTCGCTGATTGTATTTCTGTACATCTAAGTCACATTATAAATTTATGTATATGCTCTGGTGTTTTCCCAAATGCCTTAAAAACAGTTATCGTCAAGCCGCTTTTTAAAAAGAATAATAACGAAGATTTAGCTAACTACAGGCCAATAGCCCTAATTCCTGTTTTCTCCAAAGTCATAGAAAAGATAATTTATGAATCGGTTGATAAGTTTTATGTCATGAACAGAAGGGTTTTAGGAAAGGCAAGGGTATTAATACGGCGACATACGAACTATTAAATATTATCATGAAAAACGTAGACAATAAAATACATACATGCGCAATTTTTACTGATATGAGCAAAGCCTTTGATTGTGTTCATTACGAAACCCTGCTTAATAAGCTAAATGTCTATGGTATTAGAGGTAACATCCAGAACCTCATAAAATCGTATCTAAGTGACCGCAAACAATACACGGAAATAACGAAAATTTGCGTTAAGACTAAGCGTGAAAAGAAATATTCATCTGAATACAGAATTATCAGATATGGTGTACCTCAGGGCAGTGTGCTTGGCCCACTACTGTTTTTGCTCTACATAAATGACTTGCCACGTTACATTCAGCATCCAATGATCTTGTTTGCTGATGATAGCACCGCATTAATAAAATGCACTGACGTAAAAAAATATGAATTTGACATAAATAATACACTTAAGGACATAGTAAATTGGCTTGACATTAATAATTTAATCATAAATTTATCGAAAACGAACATAATGCATTTTTATCAACGCTCACGGGTACAACAAATGACTATAGAATACGACGGACAAAAAATTGACCAAGTAACAGTGACCAAATTTTTAGGTATATTAATAGACAGTCAGTTAACATGGAAACCTCAAGCCGAAGAGGTGTGTAAAAAACTAAGCACTTCTGCATATGTGCTATTCAATTTAAGTAAAAAAGTGAGTACAACTACGACATTGGTAGCTTACCATGGTTTAGTGGCATCAATTCTGCGATATGGAATTGTATTCTGGGGTAATTGTAGTTTGAGAGAACAAGTTTTTAAGGCCCAAAAACGATGTATAAGGGCAATGTGTGGCCTGAAAATGACAGACAGTTGTGTACCTATGTTTAAGTCCCTAAAAGTGTTGACATTTCCCGCATTATATATTTTAGAAATAGCCATTTTTGTGAGAAAGCATAAGAATTACTTTCTAACAGTATCAGAAACTAGAATAAGGCCTGTTAGAAGCCAATATAGGAACCTATTGCAAAATGGTAATTACAATACAGCTTTACTTACGAAAAGTGTTTTTGGCATGGGTCCTACCATTTATAACAAAATACCGAATATTATTAAAAATCACCCAATCCAAATGTTTAAAAAGAAACTGACAGCCCTATTACTTGATAAGTGTTATTATTCAATTAATGATTTTTTAAATGACCCTACTCTTTAGATGTAATTATTGACATTGTATTTTTTATTTTATTTTTTATTATTATTCGCATTAACCTAGTTTTAAATTCTATAATTTGCATGCCTAATTGGTAGATTGTACAAGGATCTCAACATTTTGTAAACACCTATATTTATGTACCTACTTTCAAAGCAAATAAATGATTATTATTATTTTTGAGATATTTTGTATAGTGCTCTCGTGAACACACAAATTAAACACATTGTTTGCACCGGTGCATACAATATCGCAAGAAAACTTTCAATGGACACGTGGGATAGGTCCTTACGAAGCTTTCCGACTATCTGGCTCCGTAATGCTCAGCTCTGAAATAACTATGCATGAACAGAACGCATATACAGCGCTACAACGGGCAGTAACTACAAATTGTTTGGGCCAGTATTACCATCTTTATTAGTCGAGACTCTGTGTAATTTGTCCGGAAGCCGGCTCTCATATTTCCCGCACGGGTTTATTTAGGCAAGCACCATTAGCATAATACTGCATTACGGTACCCGCAGCGTCCCTCGTACGGACATTTCTGAACATTGTTCCGTGCAATTATCCAGATTTTATACCGTAAAAATATCGGCGTTAATTTTCCGTAATTAACGGGCGACCGTTGCATGTTGCCGCGATATTGACTAACGGGAATTATTCAAAATGTTAATTTGCTAATGAACGTGTAACTTCGTTTTTGAATTGGGAGTATCTACTTAAGAGTAAAATTAATTATATAATGGTATGCCTGTAAATATGTTGATTTGAATATTGCTTAGTTATTCGATATGAATTAACTTTATCGGCCCTTATTTCTTAAAATAGGGGTTTAGCTTTTACAATGCTTGAGAAAATGGTGACACTTTGATATCGGAGATTAAAGTTCGGTAATATAATTTTCCGAAGATATCAATACCTACCTAAACAAAAGTATAAAGTCATATTTTGAATCCATGCAAAACATGCTCGCTTAGATTTTTTGCTTTAACAACTAAAATGATTCATCTACAAACATCGCTCAAAAGAAGAACAATTTTATCGTTAACTGGCGATATCAATTGGAATTATTTTTTCTAGTTTGATAGCCATTGGATTTATTTTTCTCCAGTACCTTTTGAATAATATTTTAGATATTTTACTAGCTTTTTACACAAATCCCAAGAAATTGGGTACATTGTTCATTTTAGATTATTCGGCAAACATGATACTACATAGTTACTCAGTTTTCAGTACTAAAATAATATTTTCTCAGTTCCAAGCCTGAATCAATATTAGGCTAGGCCTCCTTTATCGTGTCGTAAAATAATTTTCCAAATTCTCCAAGTTGAAGAAGATATTAGTTTTATAAGATAACTAGAAAGTTGCGAAAGATAAGTACCTTTCATCAGGCCCGGAATATCGCAATTTTTTCTGTACCAAGATTTATTTTTAAAACTTTGGATCACACCTGCTTTTACTTTAGTTATTTAGAAATACAGGCTAATTCAAGTGAATTAAAAGCTGTACGATGTTTTAATGCGATGATTTTATAATAATATTTTACAAACGTCCATGTTTCTGCTCTAAAGGAACTCTTTAATTTTTGTTTTTTGGATTGTGTTCTGAAATCAGAACTCTGGATTACCAGTGCAATAGAATTTGGCAAAATAATATTTAATGATGTACCAAAAATATAAACTTCATATTATTTATGTTATAATATTATTGCTTTAATAGTATTGGTAAAGTCAACCTCATAATGGCTTTACCCCTTTGACAACAATTCCGTATGAATTGAAACTTCACTAAGGTTAAAACTATTTAACTGTCACTTATGTAACCAATAGACGTTAGGCATAGACAAGTGACAAACGTTTACAAAGCGGTTCGTAACTCTGCAACGACTACTAACAGGGTTGACATAAGCTTGTCGATAGCTTATGCCAATTCAATACATTTTTGACATTTCCATTATCTTCATCGCTAATAGAATGTCACTTTGACTAGACCCTCTTAGCGTTTCATGACGTGCAAGTAACACTCAAACTTAGGTTTACGAGGTCTTGTATATGTAGATCCAGTAAATCTTAAGTTCACAACCGATCTTGCGTTCGTACGTTTGAAATTAATGCAACTTGTTGAACTTGTGGTAAATCCACCTTCAGTTTAAGCGTATATTCAGCTCCATCATCAAGTAAAGGCTAAAGTACTGTTTTCCCGATAACCTATCACCTAAGGACCTAAGTGTTATTTAAATATTAGTTTATCAAAAGTTCACAATCGCCCTCATCGTCGCTTAACATCGAGTGAGAAAATATTCAAGCAGAGTATTTCCAATATTTAAAAATACATAGCTAAAAAGGTTGTCTTAAGCATAAGATGAACGCCTCATCACTTCAAAGAAAATAAAAAGATTCCATGTTAAACAGCTGATTTCAAACAAAAAAGCGCCAAAACAAATTTAACCTAACAAAACAAACCATCAAAACAAACCCCCGTACACAAAAACAAGACAAACTCATACATGCGAAGCCATATGAAAAACCAATAGAGAGGGGGTAAATAATCCGCCTCTAACTTTCGCAATATCGGCTCTTACGGGATTAATTCATATCCTGATACCATAAGTTACATGCTCGCATGAAAGTTTTATCCGTTCTGACGTTAACGAGTCTAGTTCGACCTGATTTGACCTTCTGAAACACGTGTATTTGATGTTAATTTCATGTGGATGAGTTACTGACTTTGAAGTTGATGCGTGTTTCTCTTCTTTAAGCTTGGTTTTGGTCTTTAGAAAGTGTCCACATAACGAACCAATCCACACAACGTTGCAATTTTTTTAACGTAACCGTTAATGTACTTTTGACAATATTTAAAAACGATGGATCTAGTTATTTCGGAATTAAAACTAAATATTTTTACATAACGTTTTACTCAAATTAGTAGTCTTTTGTGAGTGGTCCTGAGTCCAGCTGGAATGTGTAGTATAAAAATACTAATGAATATCAAAATACTAAACAAACTACTACCTACTACGAGTACATTATATAGCTATAGCTTTGAATAAAACTTAAAAAACCAACCATTATTTAAAACCTCAATCACGGTGACGTTTCCAAATCAAAGCATCGGTTTCCTATCACAAAATTTACCAAATTTCGGGCTCGAATGAGCACGTCTAACGTTTCACATCTCTATTTAGCTGGCGGGCCTAATTACCATAATGCAACATTGCGACGCGCGACGATTTTGATTACATTGCCGCCTCACGCGGTGAATACTAATAGACTGTGCATACAAGAGCGGCATGCTATTCGGAAACGTCTATGATTGTGGCGCAATGTAATATGCCGTTTTCTTGTAATGATTAGATGGAGTAATTGTCAGTGTTTTCATTAGGAGCTGTAGGGTTGGAGTGTTTTATTTGTTTGCAATCAGTTTTACTGCAAATACGGTAATTAAAGTGGTTAAGTGGTTACTAAGTAAAACGTAGTTAAATTGTATTATTATGTTTTGTGTTGAAAATAATGTTTTTAGCACAAAACATTTTTTTTTGAAATATCGTTTATGTTAAGGGATTAAATTTGCAGTTTGACAGCTTTTGTTTATAGAAAATAATTATGTGGAACCGCTATTTTATTCTTCAGATAAAAGTTATCTCACGATTGAAAAATCGACCTTTAGTAAATTTGCCATATTGTAGCCATTTCATACAACTCTCAAAAAAGTGTGATTTGAATAAACTGACAATTTAAGTTGGTAGTCAATTGGCTTATCTATTAATTTCGCTTACTTTAGTAATTAGGGTTCCGTATCTCAAAAGGAAAAACGGAACCCTTATAGGATCACTCGTGTCTGTCTGTCTGTTTGTCTGTCCGTCTGTCACAGCCAATTTGCTCCGAATCTAATTGACCGATTAAGTTGAAATTTGGTACACACGTGTATTTCTGTGAATCAAACACAGACGAGTAACATAAATAAATTAAATTTTGAATATTGGAGTCACCTTTGGGGGTCAAATAAGAAAATTTAAAAAAAGAGTTTTGCGAATTGTACCGTGTGACATATCAAATGAAAGGGCTTATTGCGAGGATTACAAATACATTTTAAAATAAATATGTTTAAAGATATTTAAGAAAATGGATGAAAATTGACCATTCCCCCCCTTATCTCCGAAACTACTGATCCGAAAATTAAAAAAAAAATACAGAGAATAGTTCTATGCTTATAGATTACAGGGAAACCTATAAGAAGTCTATGGTTTTAAAATAACATAGGAAATCAATAAATATTGTGCGTACAAACATTTACAGTTGGAATGTATCGGGGAACATGTTTTTCAACTACATACAATGTTAAGTTTGTTCTTCGGATAAATTTTATTCATCCCAACAACGGAACCCTTCATTGTGCGTGGTCCGACATGCACTTGGCCGGTATTTTTTTAAAGATTATGGTGCATTCATAGTAATTTAATGAGACCTAACTAGGTACGTTTGGCACCCTAGGCAGCTCTACTACCAATCATAGCATTTTCTTTAATGGAAGGTACCCTTTGCTATAAGGCGGATAAGATAGAAACCTACATATTCCCACGAATATGTCGCTTAGTCTTGTCTCCTCACGTCCCGCCAGTGTCATGACTATGGAATTAGTGACTTAGAGAGATTATGCTAAGAGGATTGGCATTGTCAGCCTCCTGAGCATACAACTATACTGCAAATTAACACAAACCTAGTACTGTAATAATAACTGAGAATGAAATTAAGGGGGAAAAAATCATCCTCACGTCAACGCTCGGTTAATCCCATTCTAAATCGGTTTTCTACAACGGTTTCAGGGTAGGCTTTATGAGCAGTGATAGCCTGGTGGTGTGACCGTCAGACTGCCAAGTCATAGGTCTCCAGTTCGAACACACGCAAGCACCTCTGACTTTTCGGATTCATGTGCATAATTATCACTTGTTTCAAAAACGGTGAAGGAAAACATCGTGAAGAAACCGGCATGCCTGAGAGATAATTCTCGCCTGGGCGGCTTTATAACTCTGATAGCAGGTTAGTCACTAACCACACGAAAGAAGAAGCGTAGGCCTTAAATCAAAGCCCGTTAAAAGCCCAATAACACTCCACATGCAATGAAAAATCTTTTCGTATAATATAAAATAATGAGCCCTCGGCCACTACTTAAACCTAAAAGCACTTAGCAGCCAGTGAACGTTTAGTAAAGAAACGTGATTCAACAAAAAAACTCACTCGAAATTCAAAAGTGCCGGCGTCAAATAGCAAAAATAAAAAATATATAAACCTACGAAATCTTTGTTTATTCCACGTTTAAAACTAACTTTTGAGCTCAAATGAAATTGGTAAAGCTTTATTACATTCATTCCACCTGGTGCTACATTTTGCTATGAAAATGAGTGTGCAAATGAGGTCGAAAGTTGTCGTGACACTGCGTCCACAATGAAGTGAGGCCCTTAACTGTTGCGCGAACAGAATTAAAGTGGGGCTGGAAGAGGTTTGTTTTAAAAAACAAAAGAAATCGCTGTGGCAGAAATGCGGAAAGAAAGAAAAACTTTTTATTTAGCTCTGAACCATGAGACGTCGCAGCACAATTTTTACCCTCGAATTTTCGAACGACACTAAACCTTAGGCATTCATTAAAGTCCTTCTGTCGCTACAAAATTACAGTGATAGTTTGAAACTTTATGGCGACTTTAAATTGAGTTTTGTTTTAGAATTCAGTCCTCAGTCTTCTATTTAAAACAGTTCCGTAATTGAACTGCTTGACGGAAACAATATTGAATTTGCACTTGTACTTAAAGCCTTATCCATTAAAAATCTATACATATTAAAAATATAGTAATGAAGTCAAAACTGTACATTGAATAGTTTTGAAAGAAAGTAATACTGCGAGGCGTGGTAATGTAGGGAACTAGTATTATTGAAACGACTGGACCCGATCGATTACCTTTTATTACTTCTCATCTTATACTAATCCAATATATTCTATAACATAGATCTTACCTACTAAGTACATACATACTACACTTCACCACGGGAGCGACAGAAAAAATTAAATAATTACAAAGTTTATTTTTTCTGTCTGTCGAATCTGATGCCGAAAATATAGTTTTTAGAATTTTTATCCGTCTGTGTGTTTGCCTAGACGTATATTTTGGATTATTGTAAAAACCGCTGACCGGATTTTGATAAAATTAGGGACACAGATAATGGCCTGGATTAACACATAGGGTATTTTTGACCCCGGTAGTACATGCTCGGGGGATAACTAAGCTTGTTTGCTCTTTTGCATAAGAGCATTTATTACATGGCTCCGACCATATTTAATAAATTGCCCAAGTCATGGAGATTATTGGATGTATCTGGCCTTAAATTGAAATTGAGAAAATTATTAATAGAGAGATCTTATTATAGTATTTCGGAATTTATGAAAGAGGATAATTTTTCTTGATGATTATGTATTTTAATTTATTTTATTGTATAATGTATTGATAATTAAATTGAATTGACATTGAATTGAATTAATAATTAACTTGACATAATTGAATTAATAATTAACTTGACATTGAATTGAATTGATAATTGAACTGACATTGAATAGAATTGATAATTGAATTGTATTGATAATGTAGTACGATTGTTATAGTAATTTTATCATTTTGAATTTAATAAGTGTAGTCCCGGTTTAAAACCCAGCAACTGTACGCCACTCAACAATTTGTACGCCACGTCACGCGGCTGAACATGTTTGAACTTTCTTTTCTACTGTAATATCTTGCATGCAATGTATGTATACCATGTTTAAACAAATAAATATACTTACTTACTTACTTACTTGTGTTTAATAAAGAACTCCGTTGCTTTAGAGGCTGTTTAGGTGATCCGATTTTTTTTTTAAATCTCCGCCCCTGGACGGCTCGAACTAAGGTTTGAAATATTAGTGAATGGAGGCGCGTGCGTTTTGGTATCTTTAAAATTAACAGGGCTTAAAATACGATAATAACAATGACGCATCAACGTTTCCATTACCCAGACATCTTTGGTAACGTCGACTGTATGTCACGGTACGTAATTAAATGACTCGTGCGGACAACTCGCAGTGCAAGTTTCTACAACGTGTACTGTGAACTGTCACTGTGTACAGTCAACAAAACAGATAAGTATGCGGGCTAACTGCAACAACTTTGTGATTGATCTAAGTTGAGCTTAAGTTGAGCACAGACTCGTAATCTTTAGTACCTGAGTAATCAAAGGGTATAATTTAATAAGTCCACAACAAAAACTTAGTGATGTTGCTTTGCATGTGCTCTGCATCTGTATCGCAGACTGACGACCGTTAAATGTTTTGACATTTATGTTGCTCGTATTCATTTTTAGGGTTCCGTCCCTCAAAAGAAACAAACGGAACCCTTATAGGATCACTTCATTGTCCGTCTGTCTGTCAGTCTGTCAATACACTTTTTCTCAGGAACGCGGGGAAGTATCAAGTTGAAATAAATATCAAATACGTAGGTCCTTTAGAGCTCTAAAAAAATCAAGCTTCTAAGTCAAGGCAATAAAAAATACAGCCTATATGCAATATATTTTGACACTCGCGAATAAATAAAAACCTATAGGGTAGTTCCCGTTGACCTAGAATCATGTTTGGCAAGAAGCAAGGTCTCACAACACAAGTAAAGGAAAAAGTCCGAAAATCGTTAATTTTTAGTTTTATCACATTTTTTTTTGCAATTACGTACTTACATTTAGTTCGAGAATTGACCTTGACGTATAATCGATATTTGGGAGAAAGTGTTTTTTAACTACAATGTTAAGTTTGTAAAACCCAACAACCCAACTACGAAACCCTTCATTGTGCGTGGTCCGACACGCAATTGGTGGGATTTTTTCATTTTTGAAGGTCGTGCCCGTCTTGGAAAGTATGTTTTTGTGATGTTTTTTTAAATTGTAATTTTTATTTATTTAAACTATAACGTAAGTACACCAGAAAATACATCACAAAAAAATATTGAACACTACAAAACACACAATGGGCGGCCTTATTGCTTTCTGCGATCTCTTCCAGGTATTTATTTTTGTTTTTCTAATGTTTTTAATATTGTACTTATGTGCCTAATTGTTCTACTGACATAGTTTTTAAGTAATTGCTAATACTAACACGCTATGGACCTTCGAAACCTGAGAATCAGGAGATCAGAGTAAACATGTACTTGTACCTATTATGATATACACAATATATTGTAGATTTATTTGGCCTGTGATTTTTTTAGTGTGTCTAAATCTACAGCAGCGTTACTCTTGTAATTTTTCAGGTAAAATAATTGATAGCCAATTCAAAATTTTAAAATAATTACATACGAATAAGAAAGTAGGTAAGCTTTTTCCAATGGGGTAGGCAGAAACTACAGAACGCCACCTGCTACGATCCGTACATATTCATTTTGCTTTAAATGTTGAATCATTATCATTACCTGCTTTTTTTTTTTTGAGGGTGGGAAGTTATCAAATAACTTCTCCCGCTCTGGGCGGAGCGGGAGGGCGTGTCAGACTTTTACTGACTAAAACCCACCCGTGTTCCTTCCATTGCCTGTGTGCCAGGGCCACGATGTCCCTTTCGGACAAACTCGCAACCCTGGCAGACTCGCAACCCTGGCAGACTCGCAACCCTGGCAGACTCGCAACCCTGGCAGACTCGCAACCCTGGCAGACTCGCAACCCTTTTTTTTTTTTTTTTTTTTGATGGTGGGATATTATCGTATAACTTCTCCCGCTCTAGGCGGAGCGGGACGGCGTGTCAGACTTTTACTGACTAAAACCCACCCGTGTCCTTCCGTTGCCTGTGTGCCAGGGCCACGATGTCCCTTTCGGACAAACTCGCAACCCTGGCAGACTCGCAACCCTGGCAGATGTTTAATTATTACCTGCATTACAAACACGTTTACCGTGTGTACACAATAATCGTGTATTTCTACACCTACCTAGCTATTTGCATATCTGATTTGCTAATGGATTTCAATGAATGAAGTTATTTGTTGTATAAGGTTGCACGTGAAATGTCTCTGGGGATAGTGTGAATTGAACGTGTCCGGACTCATCACGTATGTACTCAACCGGGAGCTCAGAACAAATAAGCTACGGCTTGGTTAATTTTTACTTCGTATACACGCAAGCCGATTGCGAGTACTACGTACCTTAATATTCTGATGAACATCACCAAGAAGGTCACTTATTATTAGCGCATTAGCACCTTACGATCATTTGGTACTACTGGGGGATTTCAATGTAAATTTATTGGATACAAACAATACAAAAACTAAAGATATGGCAGAATTCCTAAATTATACCAATCTAAATCAGGTAGTGCAGTCACCAACTCATTTTGTAGGGGATAGTAGTACTCTCATAGACGTGATCTGTACCGATGTGGGGGTTCGTAATGTGCTGGTCAGTCATGTCAGTGAACTTGGTCATCATTCGTTCATTGTATGTGATACTGTCATAAAAAAGGTAAAAAGTAAGTCTAGGCTAGTTGTATATCGGCCTCTAAGGGATATATTGGTGGATTACTTTGCAGTGGATTTGAAATTAATGCCATGGTTTGAAATTGGTTCACTGCCTGATGTTAATAGCATGATTGAAAATTTTAATATTCTAATCACTCAATTATCTGACTTACATGCCCCCATAAAGAGTAAGATATTTAGGGACCGACCCACGCCGTGGATAACAGATAATATTAAATTGATGTTTAAGCTGCGAGACGAGGCAAAAAATATTTATCATAAGGACAAGTTAGACACTACAAAGACATATTATTTAGATTTAAAAAAACAATCTGTGACAGCACTAATGCAGGAAAGGAAGGTATACTTTGACAGGCACATAAATAGTCAGATAAAAAACCCCAAAAAGCTTTGGCAAAATCTTAAATCAGATGTTTTCTCGGAACATAGTGAAGGTACGCTTCCCGGACAATTTAATGACCCAGACAACATAAACAAGGCTTTCCTAAATGTACCCGGACAGTGCATGATTCCCACATCGCAGCTATCTTATTTTGAGACTAATAAATTTGGTGAAACTCAATTTGAGCTGCGATTTGTTAATGAAGAGGAAGTTTCGAAAATTATTAAGAGCTTGGGGACAAACGCAAAAGGGATTGACGGAGTGAGTCTGGATATGATAATGCTGACGCTACCAACCACCCTTCAGGCTATTACTACAATCGTAAATAAGTCGATAGATACCCACACTTTCCCGGACTTGTGGAAGTGCGCTATTGTGCATCCCTTACCCAAAATCAGCAACCCTATTACTTTTAAAGATCTACGTCCTGTTAGCATTTTGCCTTGTTTATCGAAAGTCTTAGAGAGGGTGGTTTATAACCAAATGGTGAAATATTTAGAGGTAAACAATATGCTACCCGATCTTCAGTCTGGTTTTAGGAAAGGCCGTGGGACAGCCACAGCTCTTTCTGACGTAGTGGGGAATATCCTAGAGGCACGGGACAGGGGAGAGGGAACAATCCTTGCACTTCTGGATTTTTCACGGGCCTTCGATGCAATAAACACCACACTGTTAATTTCCAAGTTGGCCTATTACGGGTTTTCAACAGAAACAATACAGTGGTTCGCTAGCTACTTGAAAAATAGGTCACAGCTCGTTGAAATCCAGATGGAGGATGGATCAAAGATGTCATCCCCTCCTCGCCAGGTGCCACGTGGTGTGCCTCAGGGATCAATTTTAGGGCCCCTTTTGTATATCCTTTATAGCGCAGACATAATTAAGTCATTTCAGCACTGCAGATATCACATGTACGCGGATGATATACAATTATATATAACTTTTAAACCAGCTGATACATTAGAGGCAGTGAATAAAATTAACGACGATCTAGAGAGAGTGATGGTATGGTCAGAAAATAACTCACTGGTATTAAACCCACTGAAATCCAAATTTATGGTTTTAGGAAGTAGGAAAATGATCAGCGCAATACTGTCAGCCAAGCCAGAAGTTGCTATCAGGGGGGAAAAAGTTGATAGGGCAGAGATAGCATGTAACCTTGGGTTAACCATGGATCCGGAACTACGATTTGAGAAACACATCAGTAACTCCATGAGGAATTGTTTTTATAGATTGAAACTTCTATATTCAATTAGAGACTACCTGAGTGTTGATCTACGTAAACAATTAGTGGATAGCCTTATTTTATCAAGACTTAACTACTGTGATACCGTGTATGGCCCGTGCCTGTTAGCAAGAACAGAGAAGCTAATACAACGTATACAAAATGCATGTACACGGTTCTGTGTAAAGATACCTCGTAGAAGTCATGTCACTCCTTTTATAAACGAAAATAATATTTTGAAAATGGCTGCTAGGAGAAAGTTACATATGGCTAGTTTACTTTTTGGAGTAGTAAAACACAAAAACCACACTATCTGTTTGAAAAGTTGAGTTGGAGACAGAGCAAATACGAACCACGTTTTTCTACCAGACCCCTTTGTACATCAACACATAGGACCGCAGCATTCAGGGGGAGTTTCAGATATGCTGCCACGCACTGTTGGAATAACCTTCCTCCACCAGTAAGAGTCCTGAGAACAAAAAAACATTTTTTGAGTATTTTGAAGAAATATTTCATGCAGATACAGCAATCCAAATGATTGGAACTACATAGTAACAATAGCTGCTCATATTGGTCTTACCTTGAGGGTCATGGCCTACGGGCAATGGATATGGTTTTCCAGCAGTGTGAGTGTCCTGTCTGATTCCTCCCAGTTTGGATCCGGTATATGTCATTGTCACAGGAGGAGTGGTAGTACTGAGTCATTGGGGCGTGTTTGCTGTCTTTCTGACGCAGTTACGACCCACTGACCGCATAATCTATGTGGGACAATAGGTAGGTATAAGTCGATTGAGTGGGAAGATTTATCAATTTTATTTAATGTAAGGAAGTTTTGGTTACTGTTTGATTTTGTTTAATCAAAGCAATACAAATAACTAAGTATAAATTGTAATACTTACCAGTAGGATCAGTTTCGTTTTGTACTTATATGTCGGTGGATTTTACTCCGTCCATCGATTTACATTGAGCATAAAGAGATCGAACACCCATTCGGCCCACTAAAAATAATAAAAGAATATATAGAATCATTATTGGGCTGTACTGGTTATTTTAGCAAATTTACCGCTCTGTACAAAAGCATGGTTGTCGCTTGCGAACGCCATGGGTTTTGCAAATGGCCGCCATGCCATCGCAATTCCCATGGTGGGGTATATAATGAAATTATAGGTAAGTACTACTAATATAGTAGGTTTATGAAACACACCGCAGTAATTTACTGTCTATTTTATTTATTTTCATTGTCATTATTATTTAATAACTCTCAGTATAAGTATCTTTTATTTTTTATATGTTACGCATAAATACAGATATATATATATTTTTATTTTATTTTAATTATTATGCTTATGTACTATAATTTCAGAATTTTTGCTTACCTTGTTTAATTATTCTCGCACGGGGGGACGTCATTACGTTATTCGCGAGGTCTTTGCTGAAAATCAGCGCTGTTGACAATAGGTTCGTCCGAAGTCACTGCATTCAGCTGAGCAATGACCTATTCTTGCACAGATACGACGCACAGCTTAATTGTTCTTGTTATTGTTGTTACTTGTTACACAAACTGTTATTTTTTCCACTTTGCAATCGGTATTTTGTAGGTTTGATTGTTTGTTTTCGTTTTGTAAATGTCGCAACAGATTATGTAATTGTCTTTGGCCTCTGACCCTGACAGCGGGGAATAGATCAAATTTGTCAAACTTTACTGTTGTGAATGATGGATACGAGGCTTTTGGCTCATCTGTAAAGTGGTATTGTTTTGTTTTTTTTTTTTGTAATGTGCGTTTGGTTTGTGCAGAATAAACACTTTTTCTTTCTTTCTTTTCTTTCTTATTCAACGTGTTCCTTTTGATGTCCCATAACTCTAAGGTAAAAATAAAAAACAAAAAAAAATAATTAAAAAAACAATTCAATTAAAAATAATATAAAAACTCCTAGAATAAGAGTTCCAAAAGTACATAGTTTCGAAGATAATAATCATATCAATAGACTCTCGATGTGTTTCTAAGTTTCATTGATACATACGAGTAAATTATTTCGTCGTCATTCTGTTTTTTATAGACAAAAATATTCTGTTTTTTTTTCTTTCACGTATGTTTGTTTTACAGAAATAATCGTGTCTTTGTCGAATTATTTTGTATGAATAATCAAAAAAATCCTAGCCGGTTGATTCTTTGAAATGGTCTCATTATTACACTAGAGTTATGAGGAAAACCTTGTACAACTTCATGTTAGGCTTTTTATCTATCGAACCAGCCTGTATTGTCCCACTGCAGGGCAAAGGCCTCCCTCTTCCCTTTTCACAAATGAAAACGCTGTTTCTAAGTTTTATCTTATTGGTAAAATAATTTAGAGCTCGCTGAAACTTTGTGCAAGAATCCATAGCTATCGTCCACATAGACATCTGAACCGTCGTTTAAGATCTATTGGAAGGAAATGGTATAAATATCTATGAAAGTCTACGGTACTTTGTGAGTCTTCACAAATGAAAAGGCCCTGGATAAGAAAGCTTATCAGCCTAACCCTAAAATCAATACTTCTCACATCCAATTTCCTACTGCTCCGTACAAAAATATTTCTATATTAATAATATTTCACAACTTATAAATTTTAGATACACAACCATTTATTAACACGCCAACGTGTTTCCCGGCGAAAATTTTCAACTTTCCGTCGTCTTGGGAACGATTTATCGTTTAATATAGCTTCGCATAGCTGCGGTGAACCTTCCCACGAGATACTATCTTACCTGACATTACGATGAAAACTATACAAAACTTAATTTCGTTCATATGTGGTTGGACGTGATTTTGAAAATAAGTTCTTAGAAGTTTCGTGGTGGGCGAAATTGTAGTATGAGTTTTTGTTCGGGTTTAGTTTCAAAGTTGTGTGTCACATGTTGTTAAGAGTAATAGAATTAAAAAACTTGTTTTCTTTACAGATTGGATTTCAAGACATCTTGAAGGGAGTGAGGAGACGAATGTTATTGGACTGGACACATTTTATGCGGCATTTCAAAATAAAAATTAGCCAGACTCACGTACCAATGGCTCTTTCCAAATAAACAAAGTCAAAGTCATGAGCTGGATTCCTGTGATGAAGACTGGTCGCTTTCCCTAAATAGAGAGAAGTAGACGGAGAGAACGAGACGTGACGTGTGATGGTGTGAGTTAAAAGATATAGTAAAAAATATATTTAAAAGGCTATGCTGAGATGGATTGGCCATGTTGAGCGGATGAATGAAAGGCGACTAAATAAATGTATTTACAGGGCAGATGTGACTGGAAACGCCGGGAGGGCCCTAGGAGGACATACAGTGACCTTATTGGCGATATTCTTCAGAATGGACAGGTGCGTAGTAATCGCAAACGGCGTGCGTGTTCACCAGATGTATGAACGTAAACGCGGCAAAAGGAGTATCGACGATAAGGATCTGAGCACGTGGCGTTCTGTAGTTTCTGTCTACCCCCTTGGAAAGAAGGCGTGAGTTTATATATGTATACGTGTAGAAGGAGAGAATGTCCCACTGCGGGGCAAAAGTCTCCCTAGCCCCGCAATGGGACATTATAGTCGTGAGTGAGATGGGGAGGTAGACAAAGGCCAAGCTAATTTAGTCTGCCATTTTTTTTCAATGGCGCCCTCCCCCGTCTCGCCACTCACATACCTCAGGATGTGACTAGCAGTCGCGCACGGACTGAAGAATTTAATGCTGTTTTTCTATTTTTGTGTGAAAATCTTAATGCGGTTCACAGAATACATCTACTTACCAAGTTTCAACAGCATAGTTCTTATAGTTTCGGAATAAAGTGGCTGTGTCATACGGACGGACAGACAGACCGACATGACGAATTCATAAGAGTTCCGTTTTTTGCCATTTGGCTACAGAACCCTAAAAAAGCTCGCAAAATCAAATAAACAAACTGTAAAAAAAAACTGTATTTCAAAGTATTAAGTTAACACCAGAAAAGATCAAGTACCTTACTAATAACAATAAATAACCATCGATTACCCCATTACTTTCAACCAACCAGTATCAAAGAACGGTGGGTATTCAAAACATAGAAACCTCTTTATGGCTCATTTACATTGAGTTTAAGCGATCGTTACACGGAGCAAATGCTTCCGAATGTGGGCGAACGATTAATGAAAACGTTACGCTGTTTCACCAAACCCATATAGAATCATTTCGGCTTTCTCTGTACGTTTTGTTAAAGCGAATTTTGGGTTATCTAATCATGTATGTAAGTGAATTTGGATTTAGGCTCTGAAATTTAGGAATAGGAATAACCACAAGACAGTATTTCCTGAGGAGAAAGGGGGGGAAGTGTTATTGGTTTTCCATCTGGAATTTCTCAGATGGCAATAGGCTCGCCCCCAGTTTTATGGAACATACATATGTACACCGTGCGACCAGCTAATTTACTTTTTTTCTTTTTTGTACCTACATGCAATCAGTAAATAATAATTTGCTAAATAATTTGCGTAACTGTCATTATGTACCCATGATTATTGTGTGTTATGTTTATGCTGTTATCAGTTAAAAAAATATCTCTTATAAACTTTGAAAGGTGAATCGCTAGGCACAGAAAGTTTGTAAGATAAGTGCATTTTGTTCATCGTGCCGATGTTAAACAAAGATATTTGAAAATTAATCAATCTGCCTATCCTTTTCCCAAAAATGTTGGGGTCGGCTTCCAGTCTAACCGGATGTAGCTGAATACCTTATTTTACATGGAGCGACTGCCTATCTGACCTCCACAACCCAGTAACTGGGTAATACGATACCCCTTCGTAAGACTGGCTGTCAGACTTTCGGGCTTCTGACGACTCGTAACGACTGTCAAAGATTCACGAATGACAGCCGGGGGACCAACGGCTTAACGTGCTTTCCGAGGCACGGAGGCGTCTCGGAAAGATGGTGACCCATCCACAGACCAACCCCGGCAAGCGTAGCTTAATCTGATGGATCGAACCGTGCGACTGTTATTACTTAGCCACGAGCTCCTCCTCCTAGATAATATTTGAAAATAACGATGATAATATTTAGACGGGACTCACACATAACTATCGAAACGTGGGTGTATTAGAAGTACCTATAGTACAGGGTACCTCTGCCTAAACTTTAGGGAAATAAAGGCTTGATGTTATATTATATTATATTATGGATAGGCAGAGGTGCACGCATTAGTACTGTGGCGGCATCTACACCGCCACATGCGAACTACGCATCAAAGACTTGACGTCACACAACATCCTGACGTCACTCAAATCCTGCATCGCGCAATTAGAGTTAACCGCGCGGTGGACATATATACAAGCTCACGACTTCAACCTCTGGGCAATTGCCCGCCAGACATGACACCCGTCTGGTCGGAGGATCCTCCCTTTTCTATGGTGGATGAGTGAACTTTACACCCTGTTCCTCATAACCCCTAAAGTACCTACACCTACGATTTCGACGGTTATATTTCAGTCCCATCCCATGTAAAAGGGGTTGAGTTTATTGCTATTAATCGAACACTAATTCAGAAGGACACTGCAAAAAAACAAATGACACTATGCTCCATCTAGGGATCGAACCCTAGACCCCAGGCTGTACAGACAGACTTGTGATCACTAGACCAAAGATATCACACCAACTTGAGCAGTTATGTTCAAACTGAATTATTACGATAATTCAGGATAGTATTTCCTACATGTTAGGCGTTCAGACCTCAGCGTATTAGTATTCTCCAATAATTGAATTTCACAGAATAATTGGTACTTGCATAGTGTAAAGTACTTACTCAGTCGCTCCCTGTTAGGTTGGGAGCTGACCTCAACATAATTGGCATGGAAGGCGCAAGGCTGACCTGATGATTGCAACTATATTACCTAGACTAAGTGTTCTACATGACTAAATGCTGCGGTTATTGGTAGGTACCCATATTATTTAAACAAACATACAAATAAATAAAATCGAAGAGTCTGTTTGTAATGTCAAAATAGCAGCTTTTTACTAAATGCATATATTATTATAAAAGTACATAGGTACTGTATATATATTTAACTTTTTGTTTGTTTCTCTGTGGGTTTGTTCTAGCTAATCTCCAAAACGGCTTAACCGATTTTGACGGGACTCTGGCAGATAGCTGATGTTAAATAGAGTAACTAAGGTTACTTTTATTTTAGAAAAATAGTTACGGTCCACCAGCTAGTATTATCTAAGATTGGCAGAAAGAAACACATTAAGTTTTTTATTATTATTTGTTCAGTTGCGTACTGTATTTACAGTTACAGAGCCATTTTCTTGTACGGTAATAAATAGAATTATTCATGGATTTAACAGAACAATTGGATTTATTAGTACTTTTTCGGCTGGTTTCATAGCTGTGCAGGCGACCCGCACGAGCCGTCCGCACACGGGAGATTAGTACGGACGGACCGGTACGAACCATCCGCGTCGCTGTGAAACATGTTCTAGCGCCTCACGTGTGTCGCCGTTCCGGGAGCCCGTGCGGGCGGCCCGAGCGGGTCTCCCGCGCAGCTGTAAAACCAGCCTTAGGTTTAGATTCCGCAACCGTAGACGAGACATGGGTTCCGAAAAACCACGAAGATGGACAAAAACAAACAAACCCAGTTCTTGGACAACCTTTTATTAGGCATACAGGAATACTTACCTATAATAGGTATACGGAAATTAAGTGCAATTTGATCATAAAATTATAAACTTGACTCGTAAACTTGCAATTCCGCAAATAAACATTATAAAATGCATTAACACTGGAATGAAAACAATTAGCAATCAAAAGAGTGATTATGTTCGTGAATACGGCTTTCAATAATAGAGCTGTGAATGGCCCGTTTTCGTTTATGGCCGTCGTTAGTTCAATCTAGGGCATGCGGTCTGGGGCATAATGTTAATTAAATTTTAAGACTAAGTTATACCTTTAGTTTATTTTAATAGTAAATTAATTTCAATAATTTAATTGCAAAAGTCGTCAACTCTGCCAAGTTTTTAGAGGTGCCAAGGTTTAGAGGTAGGGTGTAAAGTACACTCATCCTCATTAGAAGAGGGAGCGTCCACCGACCAGACGGGTGTTATGTCTGGCGGGCAACTGCCCGAAATTTGATGTCGGATAGGCTTATACAATGTGAAATTTAATTCGTTTGCATCCTCTTAAGGGGTCATTGGACTCATCATTTTGAACAACTTTCACTAAGGGGCAAACCCTGAGAGCGCGAAAAAAAAAATCTGCTGTTCCCTACATTATAACGAGCTATGCGAACATAATTGCATGGAACAGCTGTTTTTTTTTTTTTTTTTCAATTACTAAGAGTATGCAAACGAATTAAATTTCACATTGTATATGTCATTCGCGGTGTAACCGCTTCAAGTTCATATTTACTTAGTTATAATAGTAAGATTTTGGAGTATATTTGAATATTGGTTATTAACATAATTATTAAGTATATTGTGTCTAAATTAAATGTAAAAAACGGTTTATAAAATAAATGTAAGATCCTGTAAACATTAATTGTAAATAGTAAAGTTGTCAATCGCGAACTTATCTACTAGGTGTCATTAATAACTGATTACAAATAAAAATACATGTGACACGAATTGTAAAATAAAACCATTGGAAAATAAATAAGTAACTTTCCCAGACGTAGTTTATCTGTACGATTTATGCTCTTACACGTGTGACTCCGGATTTTTAATTTGTCTGTCTGTGATGTCTTGTTTATACCTTTTTATGTGAATTTTTTGTCGTAGTTGGGTTTTAATTTTTATAACTTTTATTTTTATTAGGTAAAGAAAATATTTTATATATCTTTGAAATCTGGTTTAAGATCATTTATTCTCATAAGAATAACACTATTCACTTACATGAGAATATTAAAACTAAACACTTAAAAATTGCATAAAGTTAGGGGTATTACAAAGTTTAGACCTCGATTATTTAAAATGTTTCGAGGGTAGGTTATAAATCTTTTGGTCACTCAAAATGTTCGTTCGATACATGCAAACAAGTATCCGTGTAACACTCAATAAACGCCAACTGGATGTGGCTCGACACTATAGTAGGGAATGTGAATTTTTTTCTATAAATTGTTTAAGTAGCTTTTTAAAAGTTGTTTTGGATTTAGTTTCCTTGATGTCTCTAGGTAATTTATTAAATATTTTAGATCCTTCGTACACGATAGTTTTTCTTCCGTGGTTTGTGCGGGTTGGGTGTAGTTTTAAAAAGTCTAGTTCACGTCTCAGTTTAATTTTGTGTTTTTTAATATTTTTTGTGAAGGTTATATTTGTGTGTATATTTTTATTTAGTATTTTTCGAATTAGTATGAAATGTGCTAATTAAGCCCTTTCATTTGATACCCAACAAGGAATAACAAAAAAAAAACCGTTCATCTCTTTATGTCCTCTAGAGGGCGTCATATTCAATTTAATGTAACGACAATATCTCTTTCTCAAATCATGATAAGTAGTTTAGAAGTTATGAGTTATGACATACCGGTCAAAATCATAACCCTCCTTTTTGCTTCGCCGTAGTCGGGTAAATATATAAACGCGCGATGATGAGATCTATTATACACAGAGCTGTTACAACCTTGTTATTACTTTCATTATTTTTTTTTACCTATCGTTACAAAATTAGAGATTCCAATGCAATTCCAAATAAATTTTCAAAACTTTGTTCGATGATAAGATGCCAGCAGATTTGTAACCCAACAGAGAAAGTTTAATACAAACCCACAATGAAAGGTGCAATTATATTAAGCAGCGCAGCAGTACTAAACTTAAACGCTTTGCTTCTGTGGAGGGTTATAAATTTGTGGAACGACGTTCGTATTAATTCGGAAACGAAATGATAAAAAATCTAAATCAAAAGTCATATAAGCGAACTAGGCTGCCAATCAACCCTTTTTGAACGTCAAAATTACATAAGGCAGTCCCCCAACACGCCCGCCCTTTACTTTCATTACTGAAGCGTATAACTTTTCTGTTTTAACTGTACAACGGTTTGTTGAGATAATATTCATGCTAAATGCAATAACACAGGTATTCCATAGAGTATAGATTCCATAGCTCAGGGAAATACAAGGAAGGATATTGACAAGGTAAGAGGATAATTATTAATTAGCTTTTAGCGTAATTTCAGTACGATGTTGGTTGGAGTCATTAATTCTGCTCGGTGCTTTGACAAACCCATTTTCGAAGATTTCGCGTTGCAAGAATATTGTGTAATATTAAAATAGTTAGAATATTAAATCCAGAAAAGATTTTGACTATCATCACTCGTTTTCGATAAACCATTATTTACATAGCGTAACAAACAAACAAATAAATAAACAAACTCACTTTCGCATTTATAATATTATACTCGTAGTTAGGATCGCTAGAATTTCTGTCTATTGTTTTTTTGTTTTTAAATTTTATTTACTAATAAGTAGGCAAAATAATATTTTAAAGTTTAAAATGAGTTTTAGCTTATCCAACTTCGAAGGCCGATTACAGCGAATAATAGCCAGTTAAGTACGAACTTTTTTTATATTTTGGATAGCTTAAAAACCTGCATAGTTTTTAAAGTCAGCTCGAACCTATGGAAACTCCTTTTCGTAATTTTAATTTAGAGTTGAAAATTTCAGCCTATGGCACTAACACTTAAATCCTTGTTAAACTTTTTCAGCAATCTCGGAAAAATATGAACAGGATGTCATTCGATTCGTAATAGCATGTAGATGATTTTTGGAATAATAAAGTTCCGCTCTCCAAAATTGCAAAAATTACAAACAATTTACTGAAAAAAAGGTGGGTTTGGATTTTGCAAATATCTATAAAGACTAATTAATTTTATTGAAATCTAAAACAGATTAAAAAAGAGGAGGAAATTTCTTAAAAGAAAGAAAAGCATGTAGATGATTTTTGAAAAAAATTAAGTTATGCTCTCAAAAATTACAAAAAATTAATAACTAGTAATAATTATAATCTAAACTACCAAAAACCGCGGAACATACATGGGGTATTTTCGGTATGAGGAATCTATTTTTTTTTTTATGACGTTTTGGTCCAGCCTGTATAACTTCCCGACATCAATCGCCGGGCAGTTGCCCAAAAGACAGTAAAGCGATCTGGTTGGAGGATCCTCCCTTTTTTATAGAGGTTGAGTGAACTTTACAACCTGTTTCTCATGCCTCTTTATTCTACAACTAGCGTAGGTAATATTACAGTCCACTCCCTTTCTCACAATAATTATGAATAGATATTGCACGTAGGCCACACGTCAGTCGTCGTCAGTTGTAACAAAACCAGTTAACCAGTTAAATTTGATCTCTTATTCTATTGTAACTTCTTACTACGCTAGGCCTGGTCAGGTCAAAGTGACGTGTACCAATAGTCAAAGGTGCTATTACAGTTCCATTGAACCACGATATCTATACGAGCGGAGTACAAACAGCAAAGCACAAACAGAATCTGTAAACCATTTCAGGATCAAACGGGTCAGTACACCCTTTCAATCAGCAGAAAATCCACAAAAAATATTGCCAACAACTTTGTGATCCAGACTTTCTAGTATCGTTTTTTGACACGGCACATGGCGGTTAAAGTATAAAAAGACAATTTAAAAACCGGCTAAGTGCGTGTCGGACCACGCACAAAGGGTTCCGTAGTTGGGGTGAATACTTATTTTTACGCATGCACAGAATTGTTTTTATAGTCCGCAAAAATAAGTTTATATTTCATAGCATTTTTCCAAAAAAGTATGAAAATACGCACAAACACACTCGTATATAATAATATAATATAATAATATAATATAATAATATAATATATTTATTTATTTCTCTCAAAAAGGTACAGTAGTTCATAGTAATAAGTTATTGCAACAATCTATCCTTTGTGAGAGCTGGAGTCTGTACTGGGTTCAAGACCTGTGTCACAAGATCTCCAGGCTCACACCCTTAAAAGTATAATTATAATTGCACTTATGTACTAGAAAGAGACAGAGAGAGAGAGAGAGAAAGTCGCATGAAGAGGGCATAACGCTTTGACGCGTGACAATTTCAACCAGTCGCAAGCCGAGTTAAGGCTTGTGCAGACTAGCGTGGCTTACCGGTAATTGTTCTAAAGTGAAGTTTTCTTAGAAATTGTTTTGTTAGAGTCGCGTCGCACTGTCGCGTCGCGCCGGTCTGCACGACGCTTTCATTCCCAAAAATCACGTTATGGGGGTATTGATTTTTACCTTTAATTTATTTGTATTATTTGTTGTTTTAGCGGCCATTGATAGAGTACACATTCAGTTAAAATTTCAAGTGTCTACCAATTACGGTTGAAAAATTGTCTTAGTAATATTATAGGATCCCGTTGGCACCCTTTGGGTACGGAACCCTAAAAATGGAATCTAGAAAACCAGTGGCACGTAGTATCTACCCATTCACGATATTTTTGCAGTTGAAACTCAGAAAAACTGAACGTATCGGAAAAAATTCAATAGTATGACTTGTTATGCGCAGTTAACTGGAGTGCAAAAATGTTATTTTAGGACTCTGAGCTTCGGTCCGAAGGAACCATGAAGTTAAGGGTTATGTGAAAAGTTACCACCGTTTGTTGAGTTAGTTAGCTTTATTTATTCTATGATTGTGAACATATCACTCACACACACACACCCTTTGACCCCTGAGTTTGTTTTGCCATTTCTTTTCAGGGGGAGTCAGATAGGAAATTTCAACTCTATATAGGGATTTAAAAAAAAAAAAAAATGTAATACTTCAAGCACAGAAATTTAATGACAATGACAATGTAATTTAAGGACTTAATGCCATAGGCATTTTCTCCCAGTCAACCTTTGCATGATGCAGAGACAAAGAGGGAGCAATTACGAAAAATTATGGAATAAAAAATATATTTAAATACAACGATTGGTTTAATTTATTGTTTTTTAATAAATAATAAATAAATAACAAACAGTAAAAAATAATAAATAAAACAGGTAATGCATGCTTCACCTATTTCAAAAATTTAAGCTAATCTTAAATTGTTTTGTACACACACACACACACAACAATACACAGAAACCTATTACAAACTATAAGTATAATACATATGACTAATTATATATAAATATGGGCACAAATAAATGCACAAAAATAACACGAATATACTAAAACAAATAAGAGAAACAATGGGAAAAGTTTTCATTGTGATTATGTAACGTGTAAAAGTGATTCCGGTATCCTATTTAAAGAATAAACAATTTCATTCCATTTATCAACTTGTAACGTACAATAAAGGATTTATTTACTATAGACGTGTTATTATGTTATGTGATAAGTATGTGTAATAAACAGTTTTATCATTTAGGGGTATAAGGAACAGGGTGTAAAGTTCACTTATCCCCCATAGAAAAGGGAGGATCCTCCTACCAGGCGGGTGTCATGTCTGGCGGGCAATTGCCCAGAGGTTGAAGTCGTGAGCTTGTATATTATGTCCACCGCGCGGTAAACTCTAATTGCGCGATGCAGGATTTGAGTGACGTCAGATCTTTGATGCGTAGTTCACATGTGGCGATGTAAATTCCGCCACAATCACTTACTGTCTCACTGATAATCAACGCTTAGCCTAAATAGCCGAAGATAGTGAAGATAATTATTTTTCTTATGGGGTTTATACCTTAAATTGGAGGTCATATTATTTGTAAACATTCAAATTCACGGGTAAGCTTTTCTTAATACACGGTGTATGTACAATAAACAGCACAGAATTACAGTAACGTTAGTCCCTAATCTTTACATACAAACATATTTCTTTCTTTTGTCTCCATTTATACAAAACTGTCTTTACTGACAGAGTAAATTGTAGGCACCTCAGTTATAATTAAGGTTGGTACACATGTCCCAAATTGTTCGATGTACGTCTATCATCACCCTGTGACTCCGCTAAAATTGTTCAGTTCAATTTACTTAATTAAAAATGTGATGTTTGAGCTGGTTGTCGTTAGGGCTAATAGTTTTTTTAGATCAATGTTAGGCTCCATTTACTCTATTGGAATAATTGATTTCATCATCATTTCAGTTTTGATCATTATCAATTTTTTCAATTTAGTAAACGAAGCCTAACATATAGATCTATAAACCTTTTTGTACTACTATTTCTAACTCTTATCAAAATCAGAGGAAGGGGTTTAAGGATTTCAACGGTCAATTAAGCCCCTTTGTCCACGTTATTACTCAAAAGAAACGTATTACAAACTCAAATCACGAATGAAACAAAAAACACGACGTAACCAATCACAACCTAGTTAATAACGCGTTAGTAAGTCGCGTCGTGTACGGACCGCCATTGAAATACTAGTGATGAAAAAAAATAAACGTATTTTCTTTCTGTCTGTTTTCTTTGTTGTGACATTCTGGCTACTCATTGATGATTTGAGTAGCGTTGTGGACGATAGGCTTTAGTGAATACCTTACCACAATATACATATGGTACATATGGTGCCCTACCAAATGACCGCAAGTCTATTTTGAATATTACTTATCATATAATTCAAATTTTACCAAATACTATCTAGATAAAATGTCAAAATGTAAAAATTACAAATAAAACCGATGAATTAAAATGAACTGTATAATCATTGCTATTAACCATAAGCTGAGTTCCCGCCTTAAGCGTTATGGTATGAGCATTTGAGCAATCAATATTCGAAATGGACTTGGTACGTTTCATAATTACTATTTGGGGGACGACTAATGGTCACGTCAGTCATACCAATTTGGAGGATATTTTTAAAAACGTTAATGTTGGCACTTTTTTAAGGGTAAGAGGATTAATCTATCATAGCTACAAATTATATAGAACAGTTTCGTGACTGACTTTATGATTGATTACCTATCTGACTGATGGTCAGAGTAACATACTACGCACTAAATCCTAAATCACAGAATATAATGTACCGATGACTAAAGTATTTAGGTCCACCTTGGTACAATAATAATTTGTTACTTATGCATAAAGTTTTAATAAATAAATGTAGATTTCTATAGCTAACACAAATACTGAAAGAAGTATCTCTAAGCGCGTATCAGCTTGACACCAGAATTCTGTTGGAAATTCGACTTTTTAGGGTGCACGTATGCTCCTATTATGCAGGTCACTACATCCAAAGGGTGCCAACGGGACCCCATTACTAAGGCTCCGCTGTCCGTCCGTCTGTCCGTCTGATCCATCTGTCACAGGACTGTATCTTTTGAACCGTAATAGGTCATCGTCATTTTTCTGCCCTTATTCCAATTCATTTGGGGTGAGTGCGATAAGTCTGTGTGTTCCATAACTCTCTATTAGTCGTTATCTCGGTGGTCATTCTCTTTCTAATCATATTATCTTCAACACAGTCCATCCAAAATTTCTTTTGTCTTCCAATCATCCACCACCATCCATATTCATACTCAGAACTTTCCTGACGACATTTCCCTCATTTCTCCGCATCACATGCGCATACCATAACAACCTATTTCCGCACGACTTTTCAGTTACTGGTGTCACTTTCAGAGTATATAAGAGGAAGTCTGAAAGTGATACCAGTGACAGTTTTCTAGTTTTATCCATTCGCGAAACAGCATACATCCCTCTCATTCAAGTCGCAGCTGTATGCAATTGCCTTTCGTTCACCCCTTTTCTGGCCCAACATTCTGATTCATACAGACAGCTGGTCTAACCATTGTTTTATAAATCTTCCCCTTAAGTTTAAAGGAAATGCGGGAGTCGCAGATTGTTCCCGTGAAGAGCCGCTATTTCATCCATCCAGTGTTAATTCTGTGCTTGTTAAGCACAAAATTAAGATGTTGACTTTGGATTCCGCTCAACTTCACCATCGCTTTACACTAGCGAATCGATATACCGAAAGACAGAGCAGACCGGAAGAAGCGCGCCATCAAACTCTATGGCCCGAGAACTGGAGAGACCGCCGAAATTGCAGAACATTTATTATATTCGGTTTTGGTTCTTCTGATTTTCAAGCTTCTGTTGCCATTTCTCAAATCTGCTCTGGATTTTAGGTCCATCTTCACCGACAAGAACAATGTCGTTGGCAAACAGCATGCACCAGGGTGCCTCTTCATGTATGTCTGATGTCAGAGCGTCCATAATAACCAGGAACAGGTAAGGACTTAAAGCCGACCCTTGGTGTACGCCTACAGCCTCACTCGTCGGTGTTGCCAGCAGCAGCCGACCGGACTTACATAGGTACGAGATCGATTGTACATAGCACAAACTAACTCTACATACTTCCCGGGCAAACCTTTCTCCTTCATGGCCCACCACAACACATCCCGAGGTACTCTATCATACGCTTTCTCCAAATCAATGAACACCACGTGCAAGTTCTTGTGTACACATCTGTACTTATTGCACAATTGGCGGACTGCAAAAGTGGCGTCCACTGTTCCTCGACTTGACATAAACCCGAATATTGCACGGTGGTACGGAACCCTTGGTGTGTGATCCGACTCGTACTTGGCCGCTTTTTTTGGATATACAACTCCTGTTTGGGGATTAAAGTGCTTAGTTCGTTATAAATAAGGGTGAAAAATGGAAAGCTTTTGTCAACCAAAACTGTAACCAACGGCCATCTATTGACGATTTGTCGAATGCAGCCTCCGACCTTGTAACAATCGTCGGATTGAGATTGATTGATTGGTACGACGACCTTAATGGCATGGTGGTTCAGTGTGCTTTTTTTGCTGATTCGATTCTCGTATTGGAACCAAAATCGAAATCCAGGAAGTTTTTTTCGAGTAGGTACAACTTTTTTTGTTTGTAGAGAGATATTTACCTTTTTTTCGCTCTGACTTGAATATATGCAGTTTGGTGTTCATAGGACTAAGTTAAATTTTATAAATAACAATTCCTTACGGTTAGGTAATAAAGATCCCTGACCATTACTCCATATTATTATATTTAACATCGGTGTGGGACAGAGATAAAGTAAATGACACCATCCCTATTTTGCAACGGAACATCGATATGTTTGAGACTTAATGCCCATAAAGTAACCTTGTATACCTGTTCACAACCCTCCTAGAATAATAAACGTTAGTCAGCACATGCTTCGGCAAAGTACTATTTCTGTCACTATCATACAACTGTCAAACTGCAAGTGCAAGATAGAGACGGGAACATAATCTAAGCCAAAGTATGTGGTAAGCTACGTTTATTAATCCCGGCCCTCAATATCACAGTGGGTGAACAACTTCCACTGCATGATATATTTGATAAACCCACCCCCACCGCAAGCGAATTTATTTTAATTGAAGGGAGGGTTTCGTCTCTCAAACGGAGTATTACATTTTTCAGCTTGACGTAAGGATCTCTGCAAGCAAGTTGTATGAGTATTTGAATAAGCTATGTGCTGTGTTTCCCTAAGCTACCTATAGAGCTAGGTGTTACATCTTTCTAATATTGTAAAAAAAATACTGGCCTATGTACTCATAGGCCGGTCATGTTTTGAAAATTAGATGGAGTTTAGATAAGATTTACAAACTAGAAAAGTCGGAACTAAAAAAGAAAGCAAAATCATACAATTATAATATATTCAGTGCAAATATTACAAAAATTATACAATCAATCTGCCTAGCCTTTTTCCAACTATGTTGGGGTCGGCTTCCAATCTAACTGGATGCAGCTGAATACTAGTATTTTACATGAAGCCTATCTGACCTCCACAACCCAGTAACTGGGTAACTCGATAACCCTTGGTATCAGTCTTACGGGCTTCTGACGACCCGTAACGAGTGTCAAAGATCCAAGAATAACAGCCGGAACCAACGGCTTAATGTGCTTTCCGAGGCACGGAGGGGTTTTGGTAACTATGTTAAGATAGTCACCCATCCACGGACTGACCGTGGCGAGCGTAGCTTAACCGGATCGATCGACCCGAGCGGCTTTTATTACTTAGCCACGGGCTCTTCGATTACAAAAATTATAAACACTAACTCATTGGATTTAGTTCTGCCGTCGTCGAGTAATATGCTTTATTTTTACATTCAAGACATTTTCAAATCTCCAAGCAAATCCTAGATGGCCAAAAAATATCAAAATGGAAATACTAACAGCTTTTCAAATTGGCGTCAGCTAAATATCAGTGGGGCATTGACCTTGCAAACCAATTACATAGAAATACCATGAAGACAGTATAATACATCAGGCTGTAGTCCTGATAAATCATTTGAGCCTCTGATTAAGCATCTCAATTAAAAGTGAGGGGTATCAAATGAGCTAAAGAACTTAATTAACCGAGTGAGCACCGTGAAACGTGCGAAATTTGCGAATACAGGGTGTCCATGTCCGTGTCCCCTGTATCTTGCCCTTTTATGTCGGCGTTCCATACATTTTCATTCTTGTGTGATTTTTAAAACCTCTAATTAATGTCACATACTCTTTTTTAATGCATTCAAAGACACTGTACGAGACACAATAGAAGTTTTGTTATTTTACCGCCTATATGGGCATTTAGTGTCCCTCGAAGTGTTAATGTCACTTTGATAATTTAACATGTCCATAGACGCGGAGCGAGGCAGCAGAGCGGAGCGAGGGAGTAATGCGGAGCGGAGTTGCGGACTGTGTCCGTCCATTGATGCGGAGCAAGGTAGTGCGGAGTGGAGTTGCGGAGTGTGCGGAGCTAGACCGAGTACACGCGACGAGTAATTTGAGCGGGCTGCAATATCTCGCGACCGGTTTTTTCCGCTTCCCCGCTCCACTTCCCCACTCCGCTTCCTCGCTCAGCTTCCCAGTTTTGTATGAATTTATAAACTAGTTAGAAAATCCCTGTCCACTGAAGCGGAGCGGAGATTTTATGCAATTGCATTGGTTAATATTGACACAGCTCCGCACCTCTCCTTTCCCCTCTCCTCCAGTGGACAGTCAGCCTTATTGGTAGCAAGCACGATGGCTTACAAAATTATATTCTGATTTCAATACTTAATAGTTTTTTGATCTCATAGGTGTTTAATTAGTTTGTATAATGTTGTTAGAATAGTCTTTGCATAAGCATGGCCCTACACAAGTGGCAATTGCTTTCAAAACGTTTCGTATTCTACTTAACCTTTTCCCATCTATGTTGGGGTCTGCTTACAGTCTAGTTGAGCTCCTTAAATTCTGAGTTGAGCTGCACGGTCACTGACAAATGCGTGCACTGACTGGACAAGTCCACTCAATCTGTGTGGTTCTTTCCTCAAAAGACCATTTTTAGACACAAATCTACATAATCTTCACATGATCTGACCAAGATTATGTCTGGACTTTAAAAGAGACTGTGACCTCTGAGTTTCTTTCGGCCTTTCTTCTCGGAGTAGTCAGATAGGAAACGCCGACCTCATCTAGTTTAAAAATAATATATTTGACGTGTAAAAGTGTTTTGTACAACCTATTTACAGAAATAAAAATCAATTATCATTTATCATTTAACCGGATCCAGCTGAATACCAGTATTTTACTTGGAGCGACTGCCTATCTGACCTCCACAACCCAGTTACTGGATAATAAGATACCCCTTGGTAAGGCTGGTTGTCAGATTTTCCGGCTTCTGACTACCCGTAACCGTACGAATGACAGCCGGGATTGAGCTTAACATGCTTTTCAAGGCATTCGGTTGGTATGTAAACATGCTCACCCAACCACGGACCAACCGCGGCAACCGTAGCCTGACTTGAACGATGGACCCGTCCGGCTATTATTACTTATCTACAAGTCTATTACACAGTCAATATATAAATATTATAAATAGCCGTGACCTAGGCTACACAATTAAGACAAATCTAACGACACCTCATAATATAATTATGTTAAAATCTATCAAGATTCAGAGCGTGCCAAAGAAATAGACATTTACATATATACTCTCAAAAAACATTACCTACCTTCTGGGGCAGTGGGATAAAAATATGCATTTCATAGCATCTGCTCTATTAGTGAACCATCAAAATATTACGTCATCGAAACCGCGGCTAAGCCCAAAATAATTAATTAATAACCTCGACTCGATACTCCGGATCGATTAAGCAGAAGTTTACCTAATTGCCTCCTAACTTGCCGTAGATCGCGTTCAATTTGTTACTCGTTCCATTTCATTCTTAATTCCGTTCGATCTAGAAAGTCTTAATTAATTGATTTTTAATTAACTTGATTATTTTCGGTGTTAATTAACGTTTTGTAGGTATTCTATGCGGAATAGTTGGAAAAAGTAGGTAAGACTAAATGTATGTCGTCCTGCAGCAAAATTGGTTGACAACATCAGATCAGAACACCTAGATGCGTGATGATCAGGGTGAATGGCTTCCCAAAGTTGAGGCCACCACGCGGAGCATGACAGCCATAGAAACGGGTTTTCTACGGTTTTCGTCGACGGAAGAATAGACAAAATGACAGATTGTGATTGTTTATCCGTCATTTTGTCTATTCTTCCGTCGACAAAACCCGTTTCTATTGTGGTCATACTAAGCGTGCTGCACTGAAATAGTGCAAGCTGAATAATATGATGAAAATAAAATTATAATGACGTCGCATAAGGTTCCAGGCGGAGAATAAATTGGCCACCATCACTTAACTCAAGAAACAAAAATGAAGAGAAGAAATAAAAAAAAAACATGAAAACAACTGACTTCCAAAAAAAACACAACTAAGTGAAAAATCATTTTAATTTCGGGATCGGTGTCTTTGTTCTGCAGTTTAGGTTTTGCCACAGCCTTTCGAAATTAAAGTATCTTTCACTTTGTTGGCAGTTCTTTTTTATAGTCGGTTTTTTTTATTTTTTGTTAGTCAAGATGTTTTGCCACATCGTTTACGGTATCTACAACTAATAAACGATGTGACAAAACATCTTTACTATATGTAAATGACACCCTATCTAAATGATAAAAAAATTAAGATTTTTAAGAATGGACGTCGTCATTTGGTATTTCTTGGTAGGTATTATTTGAACTAATTTGAGGTCATCATGAGGTGACACCAATTTCTATTTTCAAAATCATTTTACTAACCAATACTAGGAATATTTACGAAAGACAAGTACCTTACTTCCGCCGATAATGAATACACTTTATTACTTGACCTTATTTGAACTCCTCATTATCATACCTCAACATCGGAAATTATTTATCTACATAATTAAGAAGGATCTAAGAAAACATTATTTCTCTCCCATTTTAAATTCATTGTATAATAGCATTGTATAATTGCATACCACATGTGTGAGTACTATGAACCGACTATAAAGCTACCATTTAGGTACGGGGTATGTCTTTCATTGACTTGAATGTGTCCTGGCGGCTGAGAGTATGTCATGTTCACTCTAATGTCTCGCTGTCGGTGGCGCGTGTGTTGGATCGTTAGCTCCCTTCAAAATGGTTGAGCTGAATGGTGCTCCATGCGTCATGTTCGTGAACGGGCGCCGTCAGTAGGATCTAGGATAGGTCTAGGTAGGTCTAGATAGGTCTTCTCCATAGGTACCTACTACGCTTTGGAATGGGCATCTAGCTTCATCTTTCTGACTGACCGACCCCCTTGACATTCAAAAATGCCTGTAATTGGTTTGTTTGATATAAATGCTTTGATTCCTGACTACAATACGATAATTCCGGTGGGTAATTGCACCATCAGTGTACCGGTGTATCTAATAAATTACTAGTGTGTAGCTTACGGTAATATAGACAGAGCAATTATGTACTAGAACACCGCAATGAGGACATAAATAATGATAAACTGCTTACCTATTGCTTAATGTTGGTACAAACTATAATTACATAATAACAGGGTTTTGCCTATTCGTCCCACGTAGAACTTTATTTTGTAGCTTTCTATTTTTGTTTGAAATAATTTCTTAATCAATATCGTCGACAATGGTGTTGTTGTTAAGACCCTATCTTTATTTCCCGGAATTAGTAATTTTATTTACCCTATTTTTATTTCCATTGGTCACATAATTATTTATTTATTTATCGTTAGCACCAACAGCACAGTCACTTACAATTAAAATTAAATAACATCTAAAATTAAAATTTCAGTAACCATGCAAATGACAGGTATGCATGACATTCAGATATGAAAATTAGAGACAAAGGTGAACAATATAAAATGTGTCTAGTAGACATAAATCTACAACACTTCAAAACAAACCAATTTGAGCTGCATAGACGAGCATACATGTACAGAGATTGCAAGAGTATGTGAAACAAAGTTTGAAGAGAGTTTTTTATCTCATTCGAGATTAATAAAGTTTGGTGTCCCACAGGGTAGCCACCTCTTTTCTTAATCTATATAAATGATCTGCCAAAGGTGACTCAACATCAAATGGTGATGTTTGCAGACGACAATACTGCCATAGTGAAATGTATTGATCGCAATATTTATCAAGATGACATAAATAATACACTATCGGACATACTTAATTGGCTTAACAAAAATAATTTAATTATAAACTTAAAGAAAACCAAAATAATGCACTTTCACCAAAGAACTGAAGTATTAAAACTAAATATCAGACATAGTAACTGTGACATTGAAGACGTTAAAGTAGTAAAATTCTTAGGTTTATTCCTTGATAACCAACTTAACTGGAAGGCCCACATAGATGACCTAAGTAAAAAAATAAATAAATCAGCATACGCACTTTTCCAAATTGCTAGAAAAATAAATATGGATGCGCTACTAGTTGCATATCACGGCTTAGTAGCCTCAATTTTGCGATATGGTATTGTTTTTTGGGGCAATTCTACCGATAAAGATATCGTTTTTAAGGCACAAAAAAGGTGCATAAGATCAATGTGTGGTCTGAAAGTTGATGATAGCTGTGTACCATTTTTTTAATCGCTGAAAATACTTACTCTACCCTCATTATATATTTTTGAAATTAGTGTTTTCGTCAAGACAAACATGAGACTATTCGAAAAAGTGTCAACGTCACGAGATGTTGCGATTCGTAGCCAATACGCAAACTCTTTAAGCAATCAGCGTTGTAAGATTGCCTTAGTGAGAAAGAGCGTTTTAGGCATGGCACCGCGCATTTGCAATAAATTACCAAATGTCATAAAAAATTTGAATGTAACACAATTCAAAAAAAAAAAAACCTATTATTAATTGAAAAATGTTATTATACGACTGATGAATTTCTGAATGATAAATTAAATTAGACTTATTTATTTATTTGACTGTAGAAACAATTTTTAATTGAATGTTGTGACTAATTGTAATTTATGATTATTTATTTATGCAATGACTGTAGAAATTATTTTATTGTTCTTATTTCGCATGCAACCATATTTGTACGCCTCTCGGCATAACATAGCGACCTATACCTTTAATTTAAGAACTGTATTCACTACCTATGTTACACAAATAAAGAAATGATTATGATTATGATCGCACTGTTTACATAGGGAGCGCCTGTATGAAGCGAAAGTCATGGAGAAAATATCAATAGGGTAATCCGTCAAATTGGACACTATCGTTGTAACTGACATACCTTAATTTGTAGAAAAAGACATAAAGAATGTATGAACGCACATTTAATTTCTGCAAAACTGAAAAGCTCGGTCTTATTCACCACACACTAGCACAGTCCATTGGTCGCAGAAGAAAAAAAATCCTCAATTTCTCGTCAACTTTATTTAAAAATTGCTTCACGTTCAGCTGAATTTTAACAAAACAAATGTCTGAACGATTCAATATGGTTGCTTCGCCGAAGGTTGATACCTTTGCATGTAGTACGGACGACCCCATTCCATTCGGTATATCTGTTTCCATGATTGTTATTGTATCTCCGTATCGTACAATCCACATTCTATTTTCCTTTACATCGGATCCGTTGTGACGGGTTTTCGTGATCCAATAGTTGGATTTGGATTTTTTAAGTTTGGCTCTGTGCAGTGGTGTTGTGTTTTTATTTTTTTAAATCGTGTTCGTTTAAAATTTCCAAATGATTTTCTTCACTCTTCCTTGTGTTCCTTTGTGGATTCCAGTTGCTGACTTTTAAGTCAGACAAAACTGGAATAAAATATCCGTTTTTTTTTAAATAAAAATTGGTAGGTTACTTATGAATAAAATGAAGCGCATCATCATCACCTTGAAAACGCAATTTTTTTTCTACAGCTTAAACCTAGAATGCTTTATCAAATAATAAAGAGAATTATAGCATGCGTGTACATTTAAACTCAATTACTTACACGACTCCACCATAAAAGTGCCTATGAATAAAATTAAACGAATGAACGAAGGTGCACCAGTCACAATTCGTCGGACATTTGGCATCAATAATTCAAACAGCCGGCCGCGATCTCGTCCAATCTCTGATTTATACGCGAACACATTCAATGTACGCATCCCTGATGGAATACTGAATTAGACGTCGTAAATAAAGTTCTGAATATTGGGAGCTGATCGAATTTCAGATTCGAGAGTATTAGAATTGATTTTTGGTTGGCTATCTGGTGGGTCGGCAGAGGACGTATATTAACTGTGGGAATGATGGAATGATGCTCAGTTTTGACGTATTCAGAACTTGCATGTTCCAATTACTTTAGTAGGAATATCAGAACTACCTAGTAGGTTTGTGGCGGCATCTACATCGCCATGCGAACTACGCATCAAAGACGTCATACATATAATACAAACGTCTAACAACGTCTACAATAATATAATACGTCATACAAATTCCTGCATCGCGCAAACAGAGTTTACGGCGCGATCAGCATAAATAGAACTTCCCCACCAGCAATCGTTGGGCAGTTGCCCACCAGACACAACACCCATCTGGTTAGAGGATCCTCCGTTTTCTATGAGTATGAGTGAACTTTAAACCCTGTTCCTCATACCTCTATAGTATATATATTTTTGTCAATAAGTGAAGCCAAAAGTGATTGCGATAGGATTCAATAATACTGCACCGTAAAATTGGATTTAGGGCTTACACTAGTGGATCAAAAGCCGTTATTGTAACTAGGCTTTTGAGAGCGTGGAAGCTTTACATGATTTAAACTAATTATTGGACAATTAAATCAGATCGATTAAATTAATGATTTAGCACTTTAAAATAATAATACATCTTTAATTTAATATTATCAGTTTAATAAACATGAACCAAATTTCTGCGAGCAACTTGGAAGTAACGCTCGCTTGGCTCGCGCGCCGTTGGTCACAGTTCTAACCTAACCTATATCACCCAGTTCTAAATGACGAATAAGACTATCTTCCTACGACTTATTAATAAGTTAAGCATACATTGTGATTCTTCGATAATGTGCACATATCGAAATGAGGGAATCTTAATTTTATCGACGGCAAAAATATTAAAAAAAATATAATTATATTGTTAACGTTTTGATGGTTTTTTTTTTAAATTTTGTTCGCTTCTGTGACCCCAGTGTAAACACCGTTTTGTTAAAAAAAGTAAAAAAAATAATTAAATATTTTTTTAAACTAAATTATCTATCACGATGAAACGAACTCTATAATGATTGGAAGTAATTCGCATTGTATTACACTGTATTTATAGTGGAAACCATTATTTTTATAAGACTTCATTCAAATAATTTGAAAGTTAAACATTTTAAAGTGTGAAACATAATTTTTAAAGTGCGTTTATACATTCCCCGTATTAAAACCAACCAAAACCATTTGAGCCAAATGAAAATTGCATCAATCAAACAAGTTTAGATAAAATGAAATAACATGTACAGTCCACATAAAAAGTCATTACTATATCAGAGGCGCAGAGCGCAGTAGATGGTCATCAATAATTCAGTGAGGTGCTCTCAATCCGTATCTGGTGTCGCGCCGCTAACGAGATTACCTGGACATTGTAGCTACACGCTTTTGCACGTTGGATTTATGACGATTTAGTATTTTATGCTAGGATTTTTGTAATATATGAAAGACTAGTTTTTATCCCCGAGGATACACTGAATAAAATCTAGACAAAAAACCTGTGAATGATGTGCGAATTTAAATACACTCGAGAGCAATGAATCCGGGTCACTTAAAGAATGTTAAAAATCTCGGAAACTAAAAATGATAGGTTAATGCAATAAATTGTATTTAATAGACAATGTAACACTCCTTAAATGAAAGTAAAAAAAATATGAGTCACCATACATTTTATTAACACAAAATTACATAAAGAAAAAAACTGCTGATCTCTCCTTAAAACAAAAATAGGAAACATGAAATTTTTGAACTTTATTACGATTTTCTTGAATTTTAATACTTCGTATTGCCTCCTCGTGCTTCCATTACTGCGTTTACGCGGTTTGGCATGCTGTACACCAAGTTCCTTATACGATTTTGGGGAATATTCTCCCATTCCTCTGTGAGAGCAATTTTGAGCTCACGAAGCGTGATTGGGGGAGGGTTTCGTTGTTTTACGCATCTGCCTAGCTCGTCCCAAGCATGCTCGATCGGGTTGATATCCGGGCTGCGCGCTGGCCACTCCATACGAGTAATGTTCATTTCTTGAAGGTAGTCATTCACAATCCTACCTGTATGAGGTCGGGCATTGTCATGCATAAATATAGCATCCTCACCTAAATTGACCATAAATGGACCATTGTGATCATTGAGGATTTCTTCCACATATCTTACGCTAGTTAAAGAGCCGTTTTCTATGATCACCAGCTCTGTGCGACTTTCAGAAGAAATTCCGGCCCACACAAGTACAGACCCACCACCGTAGGCTACTTTTTCTTCGATGCATGCTTGCTTGAATCTTTCCCCTGGTCTTCGATACACTCTGTGTCTTCCATCGTGCTTGTAGAGCATAAATTTTGATTCGTCGGAGAACATAACTTTTGACCAATCTTCAATACTCCAATTTACGTGGCTCTGGGCATATCTTAGTCTTGAAATACGATGCCCACGCTCCAGTTTAGGGCCGTTTGCAGGTCTAAGGGGTTTTAAGTTAGATTCAGCAAGCCGACGTCTTACTGTCCACGCACTTGGGTTACTTCCTCCGAGGCGTCGAAACTGATTTGTGAGTTCAGTTCCTGTGAGAAAGCGATTTCGAAGCATGGTGTTCACCAAGTATCGGTCTTCTCGTGCTGTGGTACACCTGGTTCTGCCCGTTCCTGGTCTGCGTAGGTAAGAACCAGTTTCTTCGTAACGTCGGAGAACTCTTTGTACTGTTGACAGCGACACACCGACAGTCCTGGCTGTATCGCGCTGACTCCGGCCGGTTTCCAGCATTGTAAGTATTCTGGTGCATTCTTCAGGCGTAAGCGACATAATTTCAGCTTGAATAATGAATATAGAGCACTATCAACATGGTTTATGTACCCACATAAATGACAGATTACAAACAAAAGCAAAACCAAATGCTGTAATTTCGTAGTTCCATTTTCGAAAGTGGCCCTTTTTCAAATTTGATTTTTTTATGATATAACTTTACAATAACTAAGAAGTTTTAATACCTTCATTTAAGGAGTATTACATTGTCTATTAAATACCTACAATTTATTGCATTAACCTAGCATTTTTAGTTTCCGAGATTTTTAGGATTCTTTAAGTGACCCGGATTCATTGCTCTCGAGTGTAGATAAAACCTAGGCTAAAGACTTCTTCGTCGTTCCCTCAATGCTGACGATCGCGACCACATAAGACGCGTCTCCTATCTATACGGTCTTCTGCAGTATGGACCGCTTGGTAAATGCTGTCTCAAACAGCCCTCTTGAACGCGTCTGACGCCTTGGGCGCGTTTACTTTCCACCCGGCCTAGTAACATAAGCCTTTCCAGATCATGCTTAGGTGAACGCATAATATGTCCGAAAAAGCTGAGGGCACACTCCTGGCATATTGTAGATTGCCGTTTGGTGATGTTGAGTTCCTCCAGTATGAATTAATTCGTTCTCATGGCGGTTCATGGTATACGAAGTAGCCTACGTCAACACCACATCTCGTATGCATCGATCTTACTGGTTTCGCGGCTTTTAATATACGACATTTCAGCGCCAAATTTACATACTTAGTCCTAGACTAAAAGCTTATCTGAAAATATACATATTTTATTTATGCAACTTAAATATCAAAATCAAAAGCTCACTAACAGACTGTTGTGTATAGAGATACGATAGTTTTTCGATCAATATTCATGATCTCAATAGTAGAATCATACATTCTAGTTTGGTTAGTTATGAATCACGATTTATGCTTGAAAATCTTTCTAGGATACCGACCTAAAAATTGTCATTCAGGCGTTGTTCTTTTCTTTCAAAAGAGAAGGAGAACCTCTTTTTCTCAAACATGCTCGAGTATTATTTTGACAACCTTCTTTGAGATAAATCGTAATTGCTGTACTGGCCGAATACACGCGAGCGCCCGGCCAGATATGCCTGTATGAAAATCCAAAAAAAAAAAAAAAATCGTTGAAAAATTATCGTTGTTCGTCATTGATTCTGGAATTAATAATAATTAAAGTACTTAGTTTGAATGTCCGCGCATTATTTAAGAAAAGTACTAAATAAGCCTTGGCTGCAACCAAGAATGAATGGACTCACGTATGTGGGCCTCGGCTTCGCCTCGGTTTACATTTTCACGATCGTCCATCAATGCCCTTGTTGCAGGCCGCGACAGTAATGTACTATTTTCTTGTTATAGTTTGTATGACTATCAAACTAGCTACTATTTAATGCTTTCAGCAAATTGATTGATCTTGTGCTAAAGGTCATACAGAAGTCAAGTAATTATACCAGCCAAATGAGTAAGAAATAAATGAACTAATTAATGATTGACCTGATTGATTGATTTTTGAATTGATGGTTGACTAATTGATGATGACCTATTAATTATTGCATTATATTATTGCAGTTATGAGTGAAAACTGAATTAAATTCAGTTTTCACTCCTATCTGCGTGTCAGAATTCCTAGTGTACTTAAAATTAAGTTCTAAAAAGAAGAATCCAGTTGATTTTGATATAGATTTCTCTATAATTTATTTTAGGAGCACTTCAAAACATCTATTTTTGTAAGCTCGAGTAAAGCCGGAGAGATAAGATGTGAAATCATAAATTATAATCGGCAAATTATGATCTAGCTTGACTAGTTTGATAGAATATAAAATGTTTATTTAATACTGAATCGAATAAAGTATGAATATTTTAAGCAAAAACGTAAGCCGTGTTTATTGAAATAGGATCAGCGTTTATAGACTATTTTATTTCAATGGCAATGCATCTGTTCGCTGGTAGACTCAAATTTTATTACTCTTTTACGTTTGCTAATAAATCAATAAAACTGTTTTATTTTGCAGATGTTAAACAAAACAGTAAACTCGTGAATTTTACGATTCGAGAAAGACAGAATGGATAAATCTATCACACCGTGTTTTTTTTTATTCATCAGGATCTCATAATACTAAATGAATAAAAAATAATTTGCTTTAGCTAACTTTCGTCACACGTAAACAGATGTACATAATATTTATATGCCCATATATTATTTGTTAAGTGAAAATCATAATTTTATTTTGTTTCCCTTCAAATTGTCATAAGAATAATAAGCTCTCATGCAAAGGCGATTGAATACTTATCCAAAGGGGTTTCAGATTAAATTTAATAAAGCTTCTTCTTACATATTACATCGTTTATTCTCCGAGTATTTTCAACTGATATTTTGCGGGATACAAAGACTGCCTTTCCACCACAGATGTGCAATGTATATAGCGAAGGGTGTAGGTTACCTATACGATGTTAACAAATTGGATTGTTTGATTTTCATAACGTACAAAGTTTGGCTAAACGAAGCTAAACAAAAGCGCTTCCTTACAGAACGTCTTACACACACTTCGCTACAACATTAAGCTCTAAGTCTTATCTTTGTCTTAAAACTGACAGGTGACAAACTGGCAATCCGACAATTTTACAAGTTTCTTACATACCTGCATTTTTTGCTTTAATGAACAGCACCCATCGTGAAAATGTGTCAAATTTGTAATTTTTATTCAGTTATATTAACACAATCATAGTTTCATAGCTTAGCTTCGCCACACCTTGCACATCTCAGGTGAAAAGGCAGCCTAATGCGGGTCCTCAGTAGACGTCTTAGTAGTATTTGTTGTGACGGAACCCGCTGCGGGGTAGTATACACGAGAGGTTTCTGGAAATCTAGATGCATTTTGACTGTAGCTAGAACTAAATTTTTCACGACTTTCAGAAGTGAACAACGGCACGAAGATATTATTGTTTTTTCATTGCGTTATATTTTACGCAAAAAAATGTATTTCCTTTCTTTCTTTATTTCTTACTATGTATTTACACGTCTAGATGAAAATGGTGATAGCAAAATGATAAGTATTAGGTCCCCACCTATGAAATCAGCGTTTTGTATGGAGAATTTTAAAGAAGTTGCATTTTTCATACTAACATTTTTTTAAATTTATATAACAACCATGAACACTAATGTTTTAAAACTTTTATGCACTAATGTTTAAAAACTAGGATAACGTAATATGCCACTTAGATTAAGCGACAAAAATAAGTTCGGGCTAAGTTAAAACAAATAGTGATCATTTCTGATAACAAAATGAGGAGTCATTTTTAAGGTATTTTTTATGTTTAGAAAACTATATAAGTAAAAAGGTTGTTTTGCTATTGGTAGTTGTCTATGATGGTCATTATTCGATATAATACCAAGCAATTGATGAATATTTTAAATCATAGAACTGACGAGGTTCTCTATTTGTGAGAAAAAAAAACGCCAATTTCATAGGTGGGGACCCAATATTTGCACACATCGTCATCAGTCTATACCGGTGTATCAGAAAGGTGTGGTCAAATTTAAGGGTGACGTACTGAACATTTAACTGAACAACTTTCTCTATTGGACCACAGGACCATCATCGAGATCGCGAAAATATTATCAACTGTCTCATACAAAATTTCAATACTACTGCTTTTCAACCCAAATGTATGGAACAGCTGATTATATTTATCACGGCTAATTATACAAAATGTAAAAAAAAAACCATGTCGGTCCTTGAGGGTGTTGTTAGATATCGTAGGTACTGTGAGTCTATTTATGTGGTAATTTTCAGGAAAAAATAAAAAAGAATTCGTATTTTTTTTTCAAAGGGATATTTAACGGGCTTATTACATGGGGCGCGGGCGGCCGTCGTTTAACGGGTATCTACAAGTTATAACTTATGACCCCTTTTGAAAATTTGCTAATTTTTAATTTGGGGTATAATAACTTTTTTGTTTTCAATACAAATAAGATATTTTATTACTTTTTGGTAATGTTGTTGTAGTTCCTATGTGCCCCTTTCGGATTTTACATATTGTAAATCACTAGCAGACATCTCTGTTTTAGGCAAGGCCATTTGTACTTTTCATCATTTTATGCCGTTTGTAAATTCTGTATATTATCTATGCATATTGTAAACCTTCTAAAAACGAGGATTGGTAACCAATGAAGATTGAAGCAAAACAACTAGTTGCTAGAGCTGTTAGTTGATTGTAAAGCAATCTGGTAGAGTGCAAGACAATTGCTAATACGGACTTTGAAGTTAACGCAATTTTCTACAGCGATAGCCACATGTTACAATCCCTTGAAATTACAACCACTATAAAATTTAGAAAGAACGACTACTGTTAAATTAAAGTGGTATTCTTTTAAACAATTTGTATTTTTATTAGTTGCATAAGTTTGAATTTCTATAAAAAATTCAGGAACGTTAATACATTCCTGATTTTTTTTTAGAACAAGTATCACAAGGTCAACTTTACCACTATTGATATTATAGTTGACCAATTTCTTTAAAGTGGCCCGTTGCATCAGCCTTTTTTCACTCATCGACTACTTTGGTACCTACATTAAAAATAGAAGCTGGTTTTAGAATTGGTCTTTAAATCCTCGAGCGTGAGATATACCATAAATTCCCATTTTCACTAACATTTATGCCACAGTACAATAAAGTAACAGTATTAAATCTTAACAGTGACCTTGAAATAATTACTTACGGCCGCTCGGTAGAAAAACCTTCCGCGTTTGTGTGTGACTGCCGCGCACTCAATGCTGCTGTTATACACTGAGGTTTCGAAACGTGTCGTTTCGACCGTTTTCTATTAAGTTATAATACTGTTACTTATTTATACTATGCTTATGCTTAGTGTAAGTGAAAACGGGTTCAAATTAACAAACATGAAAATAAAAATCGATTCACCGTTAAAATGTTTTCAAAAAAAAATTTGCTACACAAAAAAAAAACTACTAAATTCGCGCACCCATTAAATAGCACATATATATAACCCAACAAAAAACTTCCCAAATTAATACCCTTTCAGAAGGTCGAAAAGAAATCTTTCCTCTAATATTCCTTAATCCCATAAGATTACCCTTGCTAGGTACCATCGCGGTCACTAGCGCCTGACGACCATATTGCTTAGGCAATAAGGTCGAAAAATGGTCAGTCGCCAGCGTCCGCGATAGTACCTTCCTACCGGGCATTCGTCTCAATGCTCTCGCTAATCTCTTTCAGTGAATATTGTAGGAACAAAAATCCGACGCCATTTAGACCGTGTACTCTCTAAGGAATACTGTTCAATAATTCAGCGCGCCAGTGTGTCTCCGGCTTTACTCAGTCTTATTATATGATTAGGTTAGTCTGTAGTGGAAATGTATTGCTTTGTAGAGATATATTGGTTTTATATTTGATGAGGTAGAAAAGTAGCAGTGTGAGTTTTTCTAATTGGAAGATTCTTTCACTTGGGTACATTACCAGACGACAGCGATGCAGAAAAAAAAATGTACAACATATTATACTTTGCTAATAGTTTTAGTTTACTTAGGACAGTGTTTCTCAAAGTGTGCTCCGAGGAGCACCGGGGTCCGCAAAGCCTCTGTGGGGCCTCCGCGAAAATGCTGGTTCAGTGCACAGAAGCTTTGCGAAGCCCAGCTTCCTCAAGAACTAATTTTAGATTTGGCGACATTTGCTTAATCAGGTGTCTATGCAGGATACAATGGGACTACAACTAAGTGCTTTACTTTTTATTCGTTATACTGCTCCTATGTCAAAAAAAATTAAACTTGAACCTAGTGGAACAAGTTATTCAAATTCAAATTCAAATTCAAATATTTTATTTCGGAATTACATACATCCATATATTGTTAGTAGTAGTATAACTTAGCCTAATGTTAGTATTAAATTAAAATTTACAATAATAAACAAGCAGTGCACCATTGAACTGTTCGTTCAATGGTGCACCGCACCGCTTATTTGGATAAGTGTGTATGCACACTTACCCACCTTCGTAAAAGGGGAGAGTCCCACCTGTCCGCAAACACATTCAGGATGCCATTGGAGGAGGAGAGCAAGCGTGCCATCATGGAAGCACATCGCTTCCGCATGATCGCAGCGAACCCGTCGACGCACGCTTCCGCGAACATCCCTGACGCGCTACAACGCCACGGCAACCCCAAAAGCACCCTGAATGCGTTATTGTACTGTACGCGCAGGTCGCTGTATGCCCGCTGGGTATACTTGGTCCACAGGCTGCACGTGTAAAACGACTGGCAGAAGGCCTTGAAAAGCGTTATCTTAACCGATTCTGTACAGCGTGCAAACCTGCGTGCCAGCATGTTGCAACGGACAGCCAGCGACCTGCGCTCCCTGTCTATGTCAACATTGTCTTTTAAGTCATCAGTGACCCAGTGGCCCAAATACTTAAACTTCGAAACCCGACGTAAAGGAGACCCAGAGAGTGAGAGTTCAGGCAGATGTTTGTAGGTTAAAGTTATGCAATGTCTGAACAAAATGCTGCCAAATCTAAAATTAGTTCTTAAAGAAGAAAGCACAAAAAGAAAGAAAGAATAATGTTTATTTGGACACAGTTCGTGAAACACAAAATACAAAATAAAAAATGAGCAGAAAAAAAAAAAGTTTTTTTTTAACAACAATAGTGTGTGCCTCACGGCTGCGCCAAAAAGGTTCATTTCAGCATTAATGCCAGACCGGTGCTGTCTGAAGCGGTATAAATAATGAATTTAATCAAAACTTGTCCATTGTAATCCCGATTGTTTTCAATATTGTGTGAAGAATATGGCAGCAAACATAAAATACTACTGCTGCATACAGAAGTGAGATGGTTATCTCGACGCAAATCTTTTACAAGGCTATTTGAACTTAGACTACAGTTACAAACTGTGCGAAGCAGGATTCTCAACTCAACCTATGCAGCTATAAAACACCACAATAGAGTGGATGCCGAACCTGACATGCGACTTCAACTCTCTTCAATCAAGGCTGACATCAAACAATTGATGAAAAGTAAAAATCTATTTCATACCCCCCATTAGATGCAAATGTTATGTCAAGTATTATTATTATTAATGAAGAATACATATAAAACCAGGTTTTGATTATTTTAGGGCTCCGTCAAATATTTCGTTTTCCAAAAGGGATCCGTCGTTAAAAAAATTGAGAACCGCTGAGTTAGGATATTATATTTAAAAAAACCGGCCAAGTCCGTGTCGGACCACGCACAATGAATTTATCCCAAGAACAAACTAAACATTGTAGTTGAAAAACATGTTCTCCATTATGGAATGTATGGAAAATTATGTTTTTCAAACTGCAAATTTAAGTTGGTTGATTATTACTCGTTAACTTGTACAGCCTACTTAGCTCTGATAGTTTTCCTTTTAATTTCGTTATATATACCACTGCTGTGAATTTTTTCAGAAATCCAAGTACAACCATTTAGCTGGCGACACACTTGATCTAACAAAAAATTTCAGTTAAAAGCTTAATATTTCGCAAACGGATACCTGAATCCAAAAATGGCTTTCACAAACTCACAATATTTTTGAACGACCTTTCTATCGATATCCCATACAATGGGGTGGATGAGAAAAAACAACATCTCCACTTTATGTGTAGCGGAGGTACCCTAAAAAAAAATTTTTTTCTTGATTTTATTTTACCACTTTGTCGGCCATGATTAATATGTGTACATATGCTAAATTACAGCTTTCTAGTACTAACCGTCTCTGAGCTAAGCCGCGGACAGACAGACAGACGGACATGGCGAAACTATAAGGGTTCCTTGTTTACTACGGAACCCTAAAAAGGTATATTATTTAACACACACTGTCACATAGCCACATATAACTTGTCGTTTATAACGCGTAATTGACATTCAACCTTAGGTTGGTGCTATTACGAGTTTGACTATACTTACCTACTAAGTACACATCACTACAATCGACTAAGTAACATAGGCTAATGGTCTAAAATCGCTAAACTGCCTTGAGTAAATATGATGATTTAAATCTTTAAAGACAATTAGCCTCCGCCAGCGGCTTCGCCCGCGTGTTTTCTTTATAAATTACAACCTAAATGACTCTGTTATAATAGATCATTCTACAGGTGAAAGAATTTTTTAAATTGGGCTAGTAGTTTTTGAGTTTATTCATTACAAACAAAATTACAAATCTTTTCTGTTTATAAATACTGTAGTACGAAAGAAAAATAGGTTTATTTGTCACAGAAACACGTGCATACAAAAATACAAGAGTAGGTAAGCGGAAAACTAAATAGAACAATAATATAAATATTAATAACCATAACAGAAATAGTCGGCAGAAATAGTCGGTCAGCCTTCTTGTCACAGTCATGACGTGCAAACGTCATGACTGTGACAAGAAGGCTTCCGCTCAGCATGATGCTGTGATTTGCTGATTTTCAGTGGTCACCCAAAAAACACGTACGGAAATCAACTCAGGTTCAGTGATTTGTTTGTACATAATATTTAAGTAACAAAATAAAATAAAATAAACAGTATGTATGTAGAAGATAATACAGAAGGGCCCAGTTGCAAAAGTCCCTAAGTCCCAAAAATACGTTTTACAGTACGGAGGAGAAAGTACTGTAAAATGGTTTGGAAACTATTCTACCAGGTTATAGTGTAAAAAAGAAACGCCAATGTGTTAAGGATGTATCAAAGTATAATCTAGATTAAAAAAGATTGCGTTTACACACTAAAATTACGAGTAAATCAACTTTTAATGTCATGGACTTAGGTCCTAACAGAGGGACTTAGCCTCTTTATACACTATTTTTTGTAAGTAAAGAACTTTTAACTTAGTATTTATTGGACTTATGACTAAAATAACAAAACTGAATGGACTTCAAGACTTCTGCTAAAGTAATTAGAAAAAAATAAAATCAGTTTATAAAATCTAAAGTTTAAACACGAAGTTTACTCATTGTCGTCCTCAGAATCTACTACCATTTGAGCTGAACCATTAGCCTCGTTAGTAGTCAGTACGTCTGAGTAAAAATATAACTCTTCATCAGGTACAAACTGAAGCAAGTGAATTATATCTTTAATTTTTCCAGGTTTCAATTTTAGAGGACCATCATACGCATTTTCAGGTTCTCCTCTTATATGTCTTTGCATACCTGTACGATAAAACGTAAATGTCTTGAAAGGACCATTCATTGTGCTACGTAAAGCTGGTCGATTCAGTTTGCTAAATTTCACCTCTCTACAAGCAGATATACCTGGGACAGGCTTTACGTAGTCTTCGTACAGTTTTTTATAGTCTTTCACTATAATAACTTTCTCATCTCCGACGTTTTTTCGGAGATTTCTTTGCATAAACACAATATCAAAAGGTTGAGAGATTCTACTGCTTTTAATCAAGTCAACATAATATTCGGCTGAGTAGATCGTTTGTTTCTTCAGTCTCCTCTTCTCAATTTGGGCAAAATCTCTGTCCACGGGCATCATTGAATGCCCTGGAATAGGATAAACTACTGTCACATTCTCAAACAGACCGCTGCTGCACAACTGATCGAGAAAAGCATATAAATATTTATTTTTATTTTGACTAAAGCAGTTGTCACAAAATATTTTGAGATGTGTATGCTCTGTCTTTTTGTTGCATTGTATATAGTCGTTCAGAGCCGTTATCACCTCGTTTGGTCCTTTTAGGGCATAATTTTCTGTATAGAGATACATCGCAGCGGTACCTTCTTTAATGTTATGTACTCCGAAATTATGCAACCACAATTGCCTGCGGTAGTACTCATCTTGAACGTTTGTGACAGGTAAGGGTAAATTTTTTTGATAGTCAAAACAAATTGCGAGCGTATGATCATCTGTGTCTTCACTGGCTTCTGTAAGTTTCTTAAAGAATATTTCAGCTTTCGTCTGGTGCAGTTCCCTCTCGTCTTTAAGTCGTTTCAGATCTTCCGTTTTCTGTGCCAGTTCAGCTGATTTAATATCAACTCTAAATTTCTCACATACATTGCAAATATCTTTTCGAGGAGAACCAAACGAAATATTAAAATCTAGATTGAAAACATCTCGAAACTTTTCATATTTAACAACATCTTTCAAATCCGGATTTATTGTTAAAAACTGTCTATGTAATTCTGCGATGTTCAAATCAGCTGAAAGGTATTTGCGGTGTTTATTATCAGTCCTAGAATAATGAGAAGCGTGGACTGGTAAACCTGAAATAAAGGAGTGGATCTTTTCAATCGATTCCTGAGGCACCTTTCTAGGATGATTATCATGTTTTCCTCTACCATCTGCAATATCCTTGTGTTTTTGCAATATTTTTTTTTTCAAACGATCGCGTTTAATGCCATGCACTGCTAAAAATGCTGAGCAGCACACCGTTACATCTTTTTTCTTTAATTTCAAAGTGTACAAAAAACATCTTCTAGGTCGTGGTCCCTTTTGCCGCGGACGGAATCGTTTGGGCACTTCTTCTTTTATACATCCCTGTAAATAAATGTTTTGTTCGGTATGGGTATCCAAATTTATAAACTTTTGAAAGACCTCTTCAGCTTGTAGTTCTGAAATCTTGTTTCTACATTTGCATCGGCAGTTGGGAATATTTCTCCTTGTATGATCTTTTAGTCGTTCTTCTTGAGCTTTCTGTCTAGTCCATGATTTTGGCGCTCTTCTTTTTTTCTTACCAGTACATTTTTCTTCAGAAGTTTCAGTTTCATCCTCTATTTCTTCCAAAATTCCAGTCATAGGATTCAGTAGTCTACATTTTCGTTTTATTTTTTGCTCTATTTTTTTCGGTACATATTCCAAGTCATCTTCCAGGGCCCCTGTTTCAGGGTTGATTAACTTCCGTTTCAAGGATAAATTACAATCTCCTTCATAGTTAGCAGTTGAGGATTCTAAAATTCCAGTTTCTGGGTTGACTATCATATTCAAATCTGGCTCCACATGCTCTACTGGCTTAAACACAATAGATTCTGATTCAATATTTTCTGTTAGATCTTCGTGGACAAATTTATCGTCGTCATTTGGTGGTGTGTTTTCAGTACATGAAATTGTTATATCCAGATAATTTTCAATAATTGATTCAGATTCAGCACCTGAGTCATTAGAAATTGATTTGTTTCGCGAAGAGGATGGTGTATCAATTTCTACTTGATATGGTATAGCCACAATGTCTGTCTTGTCTGTCTGTTTATCTTGGTAAATATTCTTGGAATTTGACATGAATTCTGTTGATACTACAGCAGTCATACCACATGTACTCTTATTTTCAGTTTCCAGGCAATTGCGCTTGAATTCTAGTTGTGACGTTTTATCTTCCAAACCTTTGTTATCAAGATTAACCAACTTTTGTTCCGGAAGAGGACAAATAAACTCTTTTGTATCGTCAATAAGTCCATTTTCAGTATTTAGTGTAGTATCTGTAAAATTTTGTTCACGATGTTTTTGAGTTTTGTGTTCTGATGTTAGTGAGTTTTCATAATTTTCTTTTTTTGTTGGAGTAGGCGGTTCTTTAGGATTTAAGACTTTCGTGGGCGGTTTCAAGTTTGGTGTATTAATAGCTGTTGTCTTTGGCTGAGATTTAGGCTTGGATAACTGTTTAACTTGGGACGAAACTTGATTTCGCTGCACTGTGATCATAACTGCATTTTTATAGTTTTTCGTGATACCGTCGTCGGCGGCGGTTGCCTTAACGGACAAATCTGATGGTGTTCTTGATGTGGTTTTAGACTTAGGCGTAGGCCTCGTCAGTTTTATATTAGGCAAGATCTTTATGTTCCGACTACACATTTTGATGGCATTAGAACTGTTCGCAGTAGGTTTAGAATGTTTAGTTCTAGTAACAGTTGTATGTTTTATTTTTCTTGAACAAGAAGGCTCATTCTGCAATAGTTGGGCAGCATTATTGGAAACTTTTGAAGTAGGTACAGAAATCCGAATAACATTCATTTTGTTAGAAAGTGCTGTTTTCGACATAGTTCTCTCCAGCTTGCTGGTGGATTCTGAACTAGGTGACCACTCAGATCCAGAAGAATCATGATCAGAGTCCGACCTATGCAATAAACCACTTGTTTTCATAAGTCTATGGGTAGTACATGAAACAAAATAACGAAAAGTTTTAAAACACTGCGAAAACATGAGGACCGCCAAGGACAGTTAAAATGCCTGATAAATATACGATAACTTACCGTTTCAACTTGTCTTCCTCCTTTTTCTGCATGTTTCTTGAGAACTTTAGCAAGTTTTACTCTTTCAAACCACTTTTGCAAAAGAAAAACTGAATAACTGTCATTTTTTAGATCAAAACATAGTTTTTTTAAAGAATTTTAAGCTTTGGATACAAGGGATTTTTGACGCAATTTGTCAGGACTTCCTGCTTTCTTAATACGATTCGGTTGGACTTAGTGACTTCTTAACTTAAAATTAAGCAAATTAGTGACTTTTTTACAATAAATCCTGTTACGTAGAGACTTATTACCGTCTAAGGGACTTTTTGGTCCCAAAATCAAATAATTTTCACTAAAAATGTTTTTTATATCTTGGACCTAGGCACTTATAGAAAATTAAAAAATAAGAGGTATTACTAATTTTGACGTGCTCTTCACGATGGTGGCATCAGGTAAAGAAGTCCCTAAGTGGACTTAGGGACTTTTGCAACTGGGCCCTTAGTCTATACAACGAATTGTATAATTGAATATGTTTAAATAATATTAAAATTAATTCTCAGGCATCACGTGCGTGCGTAAATAATGTATCCACCTTAATGCGGGAAACAAATCATTGCCGCGTATGGATTTTGACTTAGCACCAGGGGGCCTACCGCCATCTCTAAAGTAGTATTATTTTATCTTACTTCAGTGGGGGAAAGATACGTCATGTAGAGCTTCATCTCTTTCCCACACTAAAGTAATATTAAAATAATAATTCTTTAGAGGCGGTGGTAGGCCCCCTGGAATATTCTTGGCTAATTAATAACAGTCGCACGGGTTCATCGAAGGTCAAGCTTCGCTTGCCGAGGTCCAGGCCCCTCCGTGCCTCGGAAAGCACTTTAAACCGTCGTTGGTCCCGGCTAGATTTGTAGATAGGTATTTGACGGTCGTTACGGGTTGTCAGAACCCCGAAAGTGTGACAACCATTCTTACTAAGGGGTATCGTATTATCTAACCAGTAACTGGGTTGTGGAGGTCAGATATGCAGGCGCTCCTTGTGAAATGCTGGTATTCAGCTGCATCCGGTTAGACTGGAAGCCGACCCCAACACAGTTAGAAAAAGGCAAGGCAAATAATGATTCTGGAATACTTAAATTGTCTGTAATTTCATATCACTTTTGCATCAATGCGTTTTGAGGTACTGCAATATTCGGACCAACACATTTTCTTAAAAAAATATCATGATATTTATGAGGGATTTCTTGAGATTGCTATTATAAAACAAATCCTATAATTTATTTTCCAAGTTGTTAGAAAACATAGCAACCAGTAAAGTACCATGTTTATTCATATGTACGATTCTCACATAGATTCTAAGCAGCCTGAGAAGGAAGCTGATGTCATTCCATGCCATAAATATAAACAACTCGAAATTAAGTATACGAATGACTAGCTGTGCCCCACGGTTTCACCCGCATAAGTTTCGATCCCGTGGAAATATCGGGATAAAAATTACCCTATGTCCTAACCCATGATCATGGTTCTACCCATGTGCTAAATTTCATCCAAATCCCCTCAGCCGTTTTAGCCAGAAAGCGTAACAAACATACAAAAAATTTAATCTTTTGTCTTTATAATATTAGTTTAGACAAGCGAACCAGCTTTGCACGGTTCTTACGACTTCATTAAAAATTGAGATATCTTTAATATTTGTAAGTTTAATATTAATGTACCAGCCGCGGCCCGCGGTTTCATCGGCGTGGACCCTGATTCTTGTTCTAAAATAAAAGAAGCCTTAGTTACTCCTTATAACATCAGCTCTCTGCCAATGAAAGTCCTGTCTAAATCGATACAGCCGTGGGTTGGGAGATTAAGCCGAACAAACAGACACACAAAAGACAAAAAAAAAAATGTTTTATGTACCGTATATACACTATAGGCATTTAGTAAAAAGCTGTTTTTGTTCATTACAAACAGAAACTTCAATTTTATTTATTTGTATCTATATACGGATGAATACCGCATCAAAATCCGTTGCATAGTTAAGAAGAACATCGCGGTCACACAAACGGACACGAAAAGTGATTTTAATTTATAATAGTACCTATGTATACTGTTTATATGTACTGACAAGCAGGGTTGTATAAGTTTAGAGCTTTCTGAACTAGGAGTATGATATCAGTTGGCCGTTAAAGTTGTAATTTAATTAGTCCTAACTCCGTGAAGTTGATGCGGAATGTTTATGTGGAAGAGTTGTTATTTATGCCGTGTATTTCATTTTCAGTATTACAATTTTAAAGAAAGTTGTCCTGGGAAGAAATATCGTTTGCCATGGTTGAAAAAAACGAAAAAGAGCCATAGATTTTATCTAGTCCTAGATTTGCTGGAAAAATAAATAGAACGATAATACACTGCGTTCGCGATTTAGTTTCCAAACATGTAAACAAATATTTGTTATTGAAAAATCAACTACACTTCTTACACATAAAGATCAGTTTGTAATACAATTTTATGACTGTTTCAATAGGAAGTACTAGCCATTCTGAAATCATATAAAATTGATATTCGTTCCAGTGGAAATAACGTCCTTTGGAAACAAGGACTTAAATAGACTTTAGGTACTTTACAATAATTATACCATTGAATTAATACAAAATAATTATAAAAAACTTCTCTCTATGAGAAGAGGCTAGTGCCTTGCAGTAGGCTGGTATTATTATTTTACTATTGTGGACCTAGCAGCTAATTTGATGTTTATATTTCATATTTGATCACTACATTGAATGTTAACATCGAAAATAAACGTTTCAATAAACCGTTGGTCAGTGGAATTTGCGTCCGGAAATCCGAACATTCCGCATACCGGATACTCGGAAACAATAATAATGCAATGTTTATATTATTAGAAGTTTCCAACTAGCTATTTATTGAGCAATTTCCTCGTTCAAGAATATATAGGGTTGTAATCAATGTAAAATTAATAGTTTCTTGGTACAAATTTATTTATTTATTTATTTATTTATTTATTTGGATCTCCAACAAAGATTACACCTTACATGATAAAAAATAAAACATAAAAAGATACAAATCCTTGTGCATCTTCAATTATAGGAGACCACAGCTTGCATTAAGATATCAAACAATCAATTATTAATATGGAAATAAAGTATACAATTTAAAGTAAAAATAACAAAAATCAAAATTATAAAAAAAAAACTACTATATATATTGAGTTGAACAGTAGGGAGGAAGGTCAACACTTACTCAATATTAAGTTTTGCGTGTAACAGCAACTTAAATTTACTTAGGCTATTGGAGAAAATGTCTATATCGTCGGAAGAACATGACAGTGAGTTGTATTGATTGGTCATCCTAACAATCGGCGAGTGTTTACCTAGATTTGTTCTGTGTTGAGGGGCTTTCAGTAAAGGGCCGGGATAGCGAGGAATACGGGAAGGGACGTTAATGCGTAATTTGCCAAGAAGATCTGGACAGTCAATGCCATTATTGAATAATTTATACAGGAACAACATGTCGGAGATAGTGCGGCGAGATTTTAAATCTTTGAGTTTGAAGTGATTTAGTCTATGTTCGTAAGATCTACAATTTCTTACTTTAAACCTAAACGCTAGATGACGGACAAGTCTCTTTTGAACCCTTTCAATGCGACTAATGTGGACTTGGTACGAAGGATTCCACACCGTGCTGCAATATTCAAGTTGGCTTCGTACGTAACTGTTGAATAAAAGTAATGTAGTGGATGGTTTTTTAAATTCTTTTGAAGATCTCAAAATAAAGCCAAGAGCTCGGTAAGCTGAATTAAGCATTTGGTCTATATGATTTATAAATTTAAGTTTACTATCCAAGTATACTCCTAAGTCACGAATAACTGTTACTTCTGTTAGTGTGTTTCCCTGAATATTGTAAACAGATTCGACTTTATTGTGTTTTCTAGTAAATTTTATATGAAAACATTTAGTACAATTCAAGTACATTTTATTGTTGGTACACCATTGACTCAGACTATCTAAATCAATTTGTAATAGCTGTGTATCGACATTATTCAAAATTACACGGGTCAGTTTTAAGTCATCAGCAAAAAGGTATGGTGTGGAGTATTTAAATATGTCTGATATGTCGTTAATAAACACATTAAAAAATAACGGCCCTAGATTGGACCCCTGGGGTACACCGGATGTTGCAATGTAGGGATCTGACTCATTACAATCTACAACCACTGAAGAAGTCCTATTTTCGAGGTAAGTTCTACACCAGCTCAGTGTGATACCGGTTACACCCAATGACTGGAGCTTATTTAGCAGCAATTCATGATTTACTTTGTCGAAGGCCTTCGAAAAGTCTGTGTACACTGCATCAATTTGAAGACCTTTATCTACTGCGGATGTTAGTTCAGTGACATAATTAACAAGATTTGTGTTTGTAGATTTTTTAACCATGAAACCATGCTGATTAGTGGATATTAATTGTTTAACGTGTTCGTGCAATACTGGGTACACTAGTGATTCAAAGACCTTAGACAAAGTACATAGAATGGAGATGGGTCGATAATTAGATATCACCTCCCGTTTCCCATTTTTGTGAATAGGTACTATTCTAGCTTTTTTCCATTTATTTGGAAAAACCCCAGTTTTTAGCGAGGTATTATAAATATTTGCCAGTGGAGAAGACAAATACTCTGCACATCTTAACCAGAATATTGGGGGCACATTGTCAGGTCCAGCACCTTTAGATATGTCGAGTCCAGAGAGTTTATTAAATACAGCTTCAGGAAGGATTGAAAGGTCGTCGATGGGTAAAACCGGAACCGAGACGGAAGGTAAGTTATTAAGGAAATTATTGCGATTATCGTAAGGTGGATCATATACGGAGGAGAACTGTTCTGCAAATAAATTTGAAATGGCTTTACTACCGTAGGCTTTGACATTGCCGAGAGTCATTTCTGGAGGGTAAGAAGAATTGCTTTTTCGGAGGTTTTTAATATGTGACCAGAAGATTTTAGGGTGATACTTAATTTTATTTTCAATTTCATTTATGTAGTTGTCATAACATTTTTGGGTAAGAATTTGGCAGTCTTTTCTTATGTAATTAAATTCTAATATGTCCATTGGATTGTTGTATTTTTTTATCTTGATATGAAGTTTCAGTTTCACTTTAAGTAGCTTTTTTAATTGATGGGAATACCATGGTGGATATTTGCCTCGTGTAAATTGTGTTACTGGCACATGTATATTTATGGTTTCGTTGATTATATCATAAAATTTCTCCAATTTATCATTGACGCCATCACATTCACTGAATTCTTTGGTCCAATCGACATGTTTCAGAGATTTATTTATAGCTCCGTAGTCTGCTTTATGAAAGTTGGGTTTACTCGCAGGTTTTAAGTAAGTTTTAGTAAACGTTTGAAAAGTTATTGTCAAATCAAAAGCCGGGTGGTACTTATCTAGTTCCCTTATAGGGTCAAGGCAGCTACTTATTTCAGTTTGTTCAACATCTGAGAGCACTAAGTCTAACGTCTTATTTTGAAAATTTTTAATCCAGTTTAGCTGTTTTAAATCATTAAGCGCTAAGAAGTCGAGCAGTAAATTTTTAAGGTTTCCCGTGCTAGAAGTTGATGGTATGCAAGATTCAGTAGTAGCCTCATGAATCCAATCAATACAACTCAAATTAAAATCGCCGACAATTGATGTTGAGGAGTCGCTATTAGTTGTAATGACCGAATTGCAATTATCAATAAAGTATTCAAAAACTTCAAGATTTACAGGTGGTGGCAAGTACACAGCACACATCTTTAAGGATTGGGATGTATTGGAGTTGGTTTTAATCATAATCCATAAATCTTCACAGTTACTTTCCGAGTCTGTCATGCGACATGAAATTAATTTATTAGTTACCGCTACGAGAACTCCACCGCCTGTTTTTTTGTGATTATTCAAGCTTGACGATTCTCGGTCTCTTCTATATACAGAATAAGAATCATTAAAAAGTTCAGAGTCAAAAATACCTTCGCAAAGCCAAGTCTCGGTTAAGACGAATACATCATAATCACTGTCATGTATGTGTTGACGAACCTCAGATAAATTGCTACGAAGACCTCTGGTATTTTGATAGTAACATTTTAGGGAATTGAATTTTATAAAGTTTAGGCTATTGAACATTCTTAGAAACAAAATTAAAAAGTAAATAATAATGACACAAAAAAAAGAAACAATAATACAGTACTATAAGATCTATGTTAATGACTTTAGCTTTTCAAAGTCTTCCACAACCACACTTTGCGCAGTTTCATCCTTCTTCAATAGAACTCTCCCATTGCGAACCCATACGAATCTGTATCCTAGCTCCTTGGCACGAACTCTTGTCGCCGCATGAAGAGCCTTGTTCTCAGGAGATAGGTGTTCAACGACGAATATCGGCACCGGCTTTTCGTTAGCTATGCCAAGGTGACTTGAATTTAGTTTATTTTTCGAATTTGCTTTGTTGAATTGAATTGATGCTGCAAGGAACGAATCTCTTAGTCGCGGGCTATTGAACTTGACAAGAATAGACCTCGGTCTTGCGCTGCGCGTGTCTTTTTTGGCGACCCTTGTACATAGTTGAATATCTGTATCCTTAATATCGCATTTAATTACTTTGCCTAACTGAGAAATAGTGCTAGTCAAATTCTCTGATCTGTATTCCGGTACACATTGCAGTTCGATGTTACTCGAACGAGCGTGTTGTTCCAATAGGTTCATTCGTTTTGTTACGTCCCTGAGAGAATTTTGAAGAACACAATTTTCCTTCTCGAGCATGTGTATTTTAGTGGTCTTATCTTCTAATGTTACCTTAATTTCTTCGTATTTCTCATTAAAAAACGACAAGGACTGCTTGAATTCCGAGATCATGTTGTTAATTACGCTAAATTGTTCATGGATTAATCCTGCGATTGTATCATGTAATGCTTGGTTAATTTCATGCCTTATCATCTCTCTAAGAGAACCTGTTGTAATATCTGCCAGTAGCGTGTCATTAACACGGTCAGGTGAGTGGCATATAGGTGGTTTGTTGCGTAGAGTAACATTCGTACCGTCAACAGGGGATGGTTGAGTCACTGGACTAGATTGCCGGGCGGGTCTAATAGGAGTGTTGGTGTTATCAAGTTTGGGCTGTTTATTTAGACACCCAGGACATTTCCAAGCATTTTTAGTATCGGCATGCATTGATTTAAACCTCTTCTCTGATATATTAGCGCACAGTAAATCATACCAGTGATTGCAAAGAAAGCATCGCAAACCTTTCCCAGCCTTAAAGTCTTTTATACATCCAGCGCAATTTATTGTTGACATTATTAATGCGTGCGTATTATTTCAACGTACCCGTTGAAATAATTTTCAAATTTGGCAATATAAAGCGCTTACAGCGATTAAAACAGAATGCGTCTAATAGTGAATAAAAATAGTAGCACTGTTTAGAGTATTAAGCGTCATACAAACTGCGAATGATGTTCTTGGCAAGAAGGTCGTAAGCGCCGTGGAATGCGCGTCGCTTACGCGTTTCGGTCGTTGCGGGACAACGGTCACTCAAACACTTTGTTTATGTTGCAAACTTTTTGTTAAAATCCAAATATCACTGATAAACACTGGGTGTAATGGCTTGTTATTTTGACACTGAGTTAATAAACGTTAATTATTTAGTTTTTGCTCAAAATCTGAGTCAAAACAACACTTTAAACCATATTTACAGAATTATTTTTCGGGAGCAAACGGTTACGGACTGTTTGAATTGACGCTGCGCAGTTGAATGAAAACTGCAACAAATAAAGAAAGAAAATTTTCATCAGAAAACAGTAAGATCTAGAGATGTGACAAGGAAATAATGAAGCCATTAAGCGCTACAAGATATTCATTCAGGAATATAACGGAGAAAAACAACTCTGTAAAATAATTACAAAGTCAGGGAAATTAATTAGTAGGCAAATTGACTACCAACTGAAATTTTCCGTATAATCAAATCACAACTGGCATTTTTCGACAGTTGTACGGAATGGCCATAACACGGCAAATTGACGTAGGGTGTATATTTTCTTAACAATCTGTACTTGTACTTGCCACTACCTTGTAAATATAATACAAAAAGAAGCTCTGCAAATCTAAAAAAGTATCGAACGTTCAACATTCGACAAAAAAGCTCACACAGTTCGAAAATATACGGAATTTTGTCGCGCCCGCTAAAAACGTCACCAGACGCTTTCCCTCCAAAATGTACTGCGTTTGTTTAGACTCGAGAGTCGTGCATGAGTCATGTAGTACGTGATTCTGCACAAACTGCAGGAGTGTCGCTTGAAGTGGTTCGGCCATATTGAAATAGACCTACACGGACTTTGTTTGGAATGTAAATCTTACTGGAGTGGGTTTTGGAACAATCAATACTGGATAAATCTGGAGATACATCGTAAGATTTTGGTGTAGTTGATTTAGCTGTGCCAAGGCTACACAAGCGTGAACGAATAGGTACTAGAAACTAGTCCTTTTTTTACACTTTTTAAGTGAGTCAACGTACAGACAAACAAAGACTGGCAATTTTTTTTATCTACACTATCCTAGTGTTAAACAAAGGTCAAATTAAAATATAAATTTAAGAAATGTCTAAATCATAGATTTACCCGACCAACTATTAATTTGCCCGACATTAAAAATACGCTAAGAAAATTTCCTCACATAAAAGTCAGATAAGACTCGCCCATTAAAATGAACTATTATTCTTTATCTAGTTTCCAATACTTTTAGCATATTATTATTAGTGGTAGAATATCCCGGTAAGCCATGATCGAAACCATGCTTTAATTACTGATTGTAATCTGCTTTTAGCGCAGGAGTTGGGAACTTTGTGCTGTTTAGACGAACGTCAAAGGGTTTCGTATCAAAGAGCTTTTGAAGTTTAAAGAGACGAACGTTTTTACGTTTTTCGTTCGTTGTCTAAAGGCAATTAATGTGTCAGTCGGAGCTGTAGAGGATTTTTACTATAGCTGTAAAGGATTCACTTTTGTTTTGTAGGTTTTAGGGGCTATTTTGTTTTGAATTAAGTCTCTGCTAAAAGCAGAGACACAGGCGGTGCTAAATCTTATTTTTGTTGAAATATAAAAGAAATAAAAGTATAAAGCGAAGTATAATGATATGCGAACGATTAACCATACATTTTTGTCGTTTGAACGTCACTTAACTTTAAACAACGTTTATAAATAAACCCCTATTATTAAAAAACATGTTTTTGTCGTACCCTTATAATAACTGACAAAGTTTCTATTGATACTATCACACTGCTATCATTATTACGTCATCGGCTGATATTTATATTGCTTACTATATATATATACTTTATAAATTATTAAACCATAAAATTTTTCTTTCAAAATAGTCAGAATGAAACTGGAGACATAAATTTATTACCACAATGGAGAACTAAATTTTCTTAACAGTCCAAAAGATCTTACACTAATGTTATGACAACGAAATCAAATAATTATTATGCACCACACTTACACTTAAGTATATCTGATCTCAAATAATGTTAAGAATACATTTAAAAATTGTTGATTGTTTTTTTTTTTTTTTTTTTTTTTTTTTTTTTTAATATTAGTACAGGTTTTATAATGGCTTAGAGCTAAGGTACGGCGGACCACAGGGTCCGTATTGTACCTTAGCTCTAAGCCATTATAAAACCTGTATACTTACAGTATGGAATGCAAATAAAGATATAAATATGAATATGAATATGAAACTATAAGGTAAATTACCGCGATATGAAACGCGTTTCAAGCCAAAGTTTTGCTTGTATAAGTACCTCATACCTACAAAGTATTTTATTTTATGAATAAAAATATTTATAATGAGGAGCTCGTGGCTAAGAAATAAGAGCCGCACGGGTCGATCCATCAGGTTAAGCTACGCTTGCCGGAGTTGGTCCGTGGATGGGTTACATACCAACAATCCTCAGTGTCTTGGAAAGCACGTTAAGCTGTTGATCCCGGCTGTCATTCGTGGATCTTTGACAGTCGTTACGGTTCGTCAGAAGCCTGAAAGTCTGACAACCAGTCTTTCCAAGGGGTATCGTATGACCTAGTTACTGGATTTCGGATATCAGATAGGCAGTCGCTCCAGGTAAAATAGTGGTATTTAGGTGCATCCGGTGTCTTATCGGTTGCAGCTGAATACCGAAAACGGACCCCAATATAGTTGGGAAAAGGCTAGGCAGATTGATTGAGGATATTTATAATGAGCACAGCTACTCAAAAAATATTGCCAGTATGGTAACCAACTAACCAGTTTTTATCGACTCCAACTTGTTCTAAGTCTACTATTTTTTGAAGGACTCCGATAAAAATCCAATCCAATATACACGACAAATTGCCATGTCCGAACTGCCTCAAAATTGATATGCGCACATGTGTCAATGTACCCCTATACTGACGAATGATTGATATTGACATGAATGAATGATTGGCGATTGAACTTTTTTGATTGATTGCATCTGTTTTGGTTTGTTACTAAGTTAAAGACTAAAACAATCTTAAGTTAATAGAAAAATCTTCGCTAATTTGGTAACAGCACTTTTACATAATTTTCTGAGTGTTGGTAAAACGATTACCTGGTTGTCTGATAGATATTGCTTTTAGCGACAATACCGTCATTGTATGTAGGTACTCTTGAACATAAATTAATTATGATTTTTTTATGTTATTGGGAAGAATTGCCCAACTTAAGTGGCAGTGGGCAGGGCACATTACTCGCAGAACAGATGGCCGATGGGGCCGAAAAGTTCTGGAGTGGCGACCGCGTACCGGAAGACGTAGTGCTGGAAGGCCTCCCACAAGGTGGACTGATGACCTGGTAAAGGGCGCAGGAATCCGCTGGATGAAGGAAGCAGAGAACTGATCGAAGTGACCGGGCAGGCCTATGTCTAGCAGTGGAAGTCTTTCGGCTGAAATGATGATGTTATGGGGTGGTAACAAAACTGGCAGTCCATTTGAAGGTAAGTAACCACAGCCACCACATGGCATCTACAATACCCATCAGAAGCATCGTACCTATTTGCGTTGTCATTCCTGAGATAAAATTTCGTAAAGCCACGTCACTAGCTTCGCCAGCGGCTTCGCCCACCTAATATCTTTAAAAATTATAGCCTATTTTACTCAGTGATGATATAGCATTCTACTTACTAGTAAAAGTGTTTTTAAAATCGGTTCAGTTGTTGTTTAAGTTTATTCATTAAGTACTAACAAAAATTAACAAAAAAACAACCGGCTTCCAAAAATAAACACCACAAACTGAAAATAACTTTAATTTCGGAATTCAGTGTCTTTGGTTTTGAATTCCGAAAACACGCCACGAACATAGAACGGAACATTTTTTAGAAATCGGTAAAAAAATACAAATCTTTTCTTTTTTTAATAATAGTGTAGATTATAATAATGGCTGGTAAAACGCCAATTTATGTTGTGCAATTAATAATTTCCTATGTACCCACGTATCTACATACCTTTCGTGTTTGAGCTCGTAACTATTCTAACATTCAAGATCCCATTGGTTACAAACTGGAAGTGGCTCTCGAAGTATTGACTGCAGGGCAGTCTCGGGGGACCTTAAACTGTTCCTACTCGTAAAGCTCACGAACGAGGCCAATCGGAATAGATTGAGTTGTTAGAAGAATCACTGTGACATGTCCAATGAAAACGGCCTGCAGTGAAAAGAGGTTTATATAATATAATTCTTGTTGCAATTTTAGATTATATTACATTATTTTTAACTTATATATTTGAAACTGCCACTTTGTTCTAGTGATCGTGAGCGCTGCTGCTTAGCATGAGGTCCTGAGTTTGATTCCCCGATTGGGCAAAGTATTATAGTATTATGGGGGTTTTCTATCTGGAATTTCTCCGTAGCAGCCTGGAGTTTGGATTTGTGGCCGGTTGATGGCAATGGGCTCGAACTTAAACATAACTGGCGAAATCTGGGTGTACTATAGGTACACCTCTGCCCAACCCTTCTGGAAAACAGGCGTCATGATAGATTATTGTTTCTTTAACAATATCATCGACCGTTTTCCACATTTGCAGACAAGATCTCAAAGGGTGATAACACTGGTCACCCTTCGCATAGGTACCCAATTATTCCGGAATTTCGGTAGATACCTGTGTCAATCATAGGTCCACCGAAATTCCTGAATAATTAAGACTTGGTTAGTACAGTAAGCATAAAAGTAATTGAAACCATTGCACAGCAATTCTGAACCGTTTTAAAGTGATGAACGAATACGGTTCATTATCATCGTCCCATTACATAATATTAAAATATCACAAAATATCAAAAAATAATATTGAATTCCCTTTAGTCCCGCATTCGATGCTCGAAATCGAGTCGTTCACCCTCGAGATGAACTGAAATTCAAATAAAAACGTCATTATAAAACATTCGGACCGACACTTCGGACGCTCCGTACTTTAAGAATAAATGAGGTTAATTAATCGAGGGATTATCCCGGGTTCCATTACAATATATTTCACGAAATTTCTATAACACATCGCCATTACACAGGGGTGGGCAACGTGTGGTGAAATAATGAAAATTGTTTAATTACTGAGGGCCCCAGCGGCCCGCGTTTCGTGTGTCGCGTTGAGTAGTTTCGGTACATTCAAGAGTTTTCGGGTCGAGTGCTTTTGCATGTTGCACGTGAGTAGGTTTTAACAAAATGGATGCCGCTGTGTCAGTCGTAAATCTTAAAATGGCGGCTCCCTGGGCGCGCCCGTGATTCGGAGTTGCCGAAAAGATCGCATTAAAGCGGCTGAATGTTAACAAGCTGTCATTGGTGGCAAACATTTTAGGCGATTGACACAAAATGATTTGCAAGTTTCAGATTCTATTGTTCGATGCAACTTTTTTCGGTGTTTTTATTTTATATTTATATTCTATTGGAACAAGAGTGGTTCCAGTAGAATATGAACATAAAATAATAATTTATTAAAATACGTAATATAATATAATATACTCACGACTATTTAAATAAAAAAAGTTTTTAGAATACAGACAGTTTATCAAAAAGACTTGTGTTTCTTCATTAATGTGCTTACAGGAACATAAATAAATATTTAGTAGTTCGATGTTCAGTTTATATTTTTTCATAGAATGTGAATCAAACTTTCAGCGTAGTAAAACTCAAGTAGCACGTATTTGTATGACGGAAAGACTCAGCTGAATTTGATCAATCTCTCGACGTTTGTATAATATTATTTAAAAAATGTATTTCCACGTGTGCCATAATTGTGACGGGTAGCATTAGAAATGTAAAAAAAATAACTCCTACGGGTTCAAGAGAAGATATAGCCGAAACCACCATCATTATTAGACCATAAAAATATTTGCACCGCACAAGAATCAAATCCTTGAATCGAAAAGTTAAAGCTTACTTAAAAAAGGTTTCTGTAGATATTTATAATATAGAATATCTGAACCACACAATCTAACTTACGGTAAAATCTAAGTAGGTACATACCTAGTCATAACACCCCTATACGAGACTCAAACAGAATCGCTCACCGTAAAATTGTGTTTTAAAATTCTCCCAAACGAATACCACGCTTGAGTTTCTACGAATCTGTTGGTGTACTAACCAATATATCATACTGTTTTGACAAACTGCATTGTGTTTTTGTCCCCTGGACACGGTTCGTTAACCCCTGCAGGATTGCGTCCGTGTGAAATTGGTAAACTTGGACCGCATATTCTAGTGTTTTGGTCATAAGCTTGCCTAACTTGTTTGTGGTATACTGTTTTTGTGTTCTATTCATCGGTGTCCAGCTTTTTCATATTACAATGTTTGATAACTAAAGTTTTAGTTACTCTTGAACTGCATGTGTGTTTTTTGATCAAAAATTGGTCAGCTGGATACGAAATCTGGTCGATGTCTTTTTCTCAAAAAATGCGCTTAAAATTAAATGAAAAATAAAAATCCATGAAGTTTGCTACGGGTTCATTTCAATACGAACGTGCTTTGACTGGTCCTGAAGTACTTGTAATTTTTTTATTACAAATACTTCTGAACCGCCCATCGCCACAGAAAAGCAATTTCTTTTCTTACACATATTTAAGTTTTAAAAAAATAATTGCCGTTCTCTTTTGTTTTAGTAAGACTAGTTATCCCACTTCTTTGACATATTATCAAAAATATTCAAGTCACACGTACTTACCTAAACCATGCGTTATCTCTGCCCCACACTGAAGTAAGGTTAAAATAAGCCTGACTAATATTATAAATGCAAAAGTGAGTTTGTATGTTTATTTGTTTGTTACGCTTTCACGCTAAAACGGCTGAAGGGATTTGGATGAATTTTGGCAAACAGATATTTTGTAACCAGAATTAAAAAACACATAGGATATTTTGTATCCCGGTAATATGTTCCCGTGGGGACGTGGGTGGTAATTTCCGACATACACGCTGGCAAAAGTTGGTACTATTATAAAAGGTGGTGGTAGACCCCAAAAAATATGTTTTCATAAAAAAAAAAAAATACATTCGATCATAAAACTGTACAACAAAGTAGACGCTACATCCGTCAATACAATTTGCTCACAAAGATTTTTATTGGCATCATATCGGATCCGATTTAAACAAAAGCCAGTGAAATTTTACAACTCGCTAGTTGCCTGGGGCGTAGGATTTCACTTTGCCTCAACAATATAATTACGCTATGTCTCCGGGCGAACAAATAATTAATGGTGCGAATAAATCTTATAACTTTTGTCGAGTTTTGTTACTTGCCGTATTTATTATTTTAATACGGGCAGAAGTTTTTTTTTATCTCCGGCAAACGTCCCCGGATTTTCGGCCAAGTCGACGGCGAAGTTACTAAAAAGTTTGGGAATTACTGAACTAAATATGTTTATAAATATGTATGATGTGGCAATTCGAGGTTTAGGATTAAGAGAAAGATTTGGAAATGCCACGGCGATTTGTTGATAGGATAAAATGTTGATAATTTAGAAGGACTTGGGTTTTGTGTCATCATTATTATAGCCAGCCTTTAATGTTCCCACTGCTGGGACACAGGCCAAAGAGAGTGGGCTAAAATCTACCACGCGGACCAAGTGTGGGTAGGTAGATGTCACATATCTACGATTTTTTCGTTCTAGGACATGCCGGTTTCCTCACGATGTTTTCCTTCACCGTTTTGAGAGCAATGGTGAGGAAAAAAAATTACACAAAGTAAAGCGCCGGCCTGGGTTCGTACTCACGACCCACAACTCGTAAGTCGGGGCCATTACCACTGGCCTCCACTGCTCTGCTCTCTCTGCTGGGTCATAGACATATTTATCAATGTACATAAATATTTTGATCATTATAACCTAAATTCATCTTCAATAAGTTTACATGACTAGGATTACGTACACATATACTTATAGGCTTTTTTGTAGGGTTCTTGTACACAATCTTACATCTAAAATAATATAATCCGGTTAGCCAATTCAAAGCACGTATCAAAACACAGGTTGTTTGATGTCTCAAAATGTATGAAACGTTAATATAGAAGGGTAGTAGAAAACACGGAATGCTGAAACTTAAACTCGGGATCAAGTAGTGAAGTCTTTCTCAGAGGTACTTAAGTCGAGACCTCAACGGAATCAGTAATGGGTTCGTGACGAAACTGACGATATTCTCAATAACATGCCGCCGAAAGCATCGCTTTTACTAAGAACTTATTTTTTTATAGTTTGCTACTAGACCCGTAATGGCTTCGAAGGTATAAACGTTAAGTACGTATTTATTTGCTACCTTTTGGTCGAAAAGTAATAAAATGATCTCTTCTTTTAGTAAATATTGCAGAATTACCGTAGCGCCATCGTCACCGTACAATGTTCCCACTGCTGGGACACAGGTCTCCTCTCTGTACGTGCGAGTCGGACGTAATCAAGCACGCGAGCCCAGTGCGGGTTAGTATATGTTGGATGTCTTCAAATTTTTGGTTCTAGGACATGCTGATTTCCTTACGATGCTACCGTTTTGAGAGCAGCGGTGATAAAATAATTACCTGACAATTATTAGAATTACATTGGCTCTTTGAAATTAACTTTTAAAAGGCTATACAATTAATCAACCAACATATGTACATGTTTTCGAACAATATCCTATTTGGCTGTCGGATTACTCATTGCAGTTAATGTTGCTATGAGTATATTGCCGTCCATGCTTTTGAGATATCACCCACGAATGGAAAATTTGCTGATTCGGTACCGAGAACCAGTTTAAAGAATTACCAATTTATCACCATTACCTATATCTTAGCAGAAATGTCTGGTCGTTGGTTTAATTAGGTACTGTTACCGAAGTACCGCAAGTTCAGAAAGTCCTAACTAATATTATAATGCGAAGGTGAGTTTGTTTGTTGTGCTTTCACGCCAAAACGGCTGAATAGATTTTTCATGAAATTAGGCACATGGCTAGATTCTGACTTGGATTAGGACATAGGATTCTTTTTATCCCGATATTCTCACGGAGTCGAGATTTATGCGGGTAAACCCGCGGGGTGCAGTTAGTATTTCGGTGTGAGTAAAAGCTCGTACGCACCAGCGCGACGCGACGCCGCGCCGCGACACGAACAATACAATTTCTAAGAAAACTTGACGGTATAACAATAACCGGTGTCGCGTCGCGCTGTCGCGTCGCGCTGTCGCGTCGCGCCGTCGCGTCGCGCTGTCGCGTCGTGTTGGTCTGCACGAAGCTTTAATCGGTTAGATTTTAGGTCATTGATATTATAATCATAAAAACAATGCATTTTAAACGGCAGATGTGAGCGGGACGGACGCCTAAGAAGGACATATTATAGTGACCTTATTGGTGATGTTCTTCATTTCTGAAGAACATCACCGCATATGTACCGCAAATAAACGTATTTTCTTTCTCCTTCTTTCAATAAGGTCACGGTCAAGGTCAAGGTCAGGTGCATCGTACTTCTAACGGGCGTGCGTGTATGAGCAGACGTATACACGTAAACGAAGGAACAGAAGTATGTAATGATAGTCGCTGTTGGTGTTTTGTAGTTTTTGCCCCATGATGTGAGTTTATGTATATAATTATGTGTATTAAACTACTATATCATACTATTTCCACTTACAGAGTTCAATTAAAGACCGCAGCACCCTTTCATATGCACGCTTTATTTCACCCACACATCCAAACGTAAGTATCCTGGGAAGTCCGCACAAAAGTCTGGCATCACTGCCTCTATTAGCAAATACCCCGTACAGTAGTTCAGAGTAGGATTAAGGCCCAGTGACCTTATTTAATAACCCGACGCAGTCAATAAGCCGACGAAATGAAATCGTAAATCCTACCCGAAGGGCATGATATATTGGAGGGCATTTAATTTGAATCCCAAAATATGACTATTGTCCAACTATCTTTGGGAATATTTATTGTATTATTGTTTGGGGAAAAGAAGAAGTACCTAGGTAACTAATATATTCGCTATAAGGTACTCTCATCGCATATTTTTTTTCCATCAGTATTTTCATGAACTTGTATCCACTTCGCTTTTATGACATTATATTCGTCATAAACACGTTTAATGCAAGGAGCCCTCCTGGAGGGCTCATTTTAAATTAAGGTTTTTATTAGCGAATATAGCATAATAAACTTTGAAAATCAAATCTGTTGTATATTTTAACAAGATCTATTAGGTATATTATGCGTTGGTTTTAAAATCCCAGCATTTTTTTTTTTTTTTTTTTTGTGTTAGGAGACCTGTAGTTTAGGGAATGAAAAATTTATTTTCACCCGAGCAGTCGCCCAAAGTTTAGAACCAGATGGCTACCTTAGAATAATGACATGGCAGCATGGAATTAGTAAGTAACTACTATCATGGCAGCATGGATTTAGTAAGTAACTACTATCATGGCAGCATGGATTTAGTAAGAACTATCCTGTACTATTAAATGAGCATTCTCTATTTTCACCAGAGCAGAGCTCGGTCGCCCAGGTACTATAACACGGAAAATTGAAGTGTGAATTTGTTTATCAATTTTCCCTGCTACATTAAAATATATGAATTGTGGGAAAAACCACTTGTTTTCACGTGAACAGTCTAACAGCTGACTAACTTTATCTCAAAAGGTTCATCGTCAGCATCCTCTTGTAATGATATTTTTCTTTAAGTTCTCACTTTTTCTGGTAACATACGTGTTTGAACAAATTTCAAAAGATATGAGGAAAGATTACAATGGCAGCGATCAAAGCAGACTGTAACGGAAATAGAATTTCCTTGTAAGGATTGGAATTGTGGCTGTTTATTGAGTGATGAGAAAGGACAGCTTGTTATTGGATATAATATCTTGACTTATTACAGCATCTTGTTCACTAAAAGTTTGCTCTCCTAAATGTACATAATAATAATAAAAATAAATATTTTTGAAGAAATATTTAAAAATGTATTTTATATGTTCGAAATTATAATAAACGACATAATAATAAATATAATATTTTTAAATGTCTTAATATTTTTTTATATTCTAATATTTAAAAATGTAATTTATAAGTATTTAAATGAAATAAAGGATAAATATAATATTGTACTGGCATCGATCCATCACCACTGACAGAACTATTGTTGCTAATAGGCCTGAAATAGTGGTGGTGGATTGAATAGAGCGGCGCACAATGATTGTTGACATAACGGTCCCGCATGACGGGGAACCTCGTAAAAACCGAGAAAGATAAAGAAATCAAGTATTTTGACTTGGCTCGCGAGGTTGTCGACATGTGGGATGTGGACTCAGTGATCATTGTACCGATAGTCGTATCAGCCAATGGCTTCATTGGCAAGACCCTCGACCAAAACCTAAAGAGGTTCTCGTTGGGCAGCTGGATTAAGGGCTTGATTCAGAAAGCGGTATTCCTAGACATGGCTCGCATTGTTACGAGGTTTTTCTCTCTGGAGCTCTGACCGGGCGTAGCTTATGGACCCCGTTCCCGATACCGGTTGGCATGCGGGCGGGTGGGTGCCCTGCTATTTTTATATTTTTAAATGTTTTTATATTTTTTTATTCTAACATTTAATAATATAATTTTATATGTAAATAATGAAATAAAGGGAATAATAAATATTTATTAAAAACTTAAAATTGGTAAAATACAGTAGGCACTTACATAAGGTTAATAATAGGTTTCTTTTCTTTCAGTATTTCCGTTACGGCTTCCCATAGTAGCTGCTGCAGAATTCGGTTAATGTCCACTTTTACTGGTTGGTTGATTTAATTGTTGGTGAGTCAAACAGACTAATGATTACGATTCCAACAAATAATCGAACATTAATTTATTTTGTAAGCCCCTAATTGACAAATACATTACGTCTAACAGATCCTACTAAAGGAAGAACATTTCAATCCAATGACCATTATAAAACATAAAGCCAATCCGCCCTATACGACGTAAGTCAATATGGTTCCGTACTGCTTTTCTCCGTGAAATTGGCTCGAATATCCACGGAGAAATTCACATTCAAAATTATAGAAAGAGCCAGTCATTGGGAGGCAATATGAACCCGCTAGAGCACTCAGTCAGATTGGAGGCATTCTCAGGGCTTTCGTGTAGCGATCGGAAGCTTTCAAGATTTCCGCCATTTTTCGCTCGGATAATATCGTCTACGGCAAGATCTAGGCTAACGTCTACTTTTATTCTAATGTTGGTGTGTTTCGGGAAAACAATAAAATTCCCGATATTTTATCTGGGATTGCCGTTTTATGTTCGTAATTGGGTGAGCCGAGTAATAGACCCGTTTCGTCTATAGCGTAGTCGTTACGGAATTACAGAACCAGCAGTTTGTTGTGGTTGAAAAAATTGTGTGGATTTTTTGCTTTTCTTGTCTCTTGATCTCCGATACTTGTGTAAGGGGCGTGCATGAAATCGACTGATTTTGATCAATTTTGTTCACTTTTTGTAAGGGAAAAATTATTTAAACAAAATTGTTTGTGATTTGAAAATTAAGGTTCATAGTTTTGCATGTGGCTGAACGGGATTTTTAAAATATTTTACAGACAGAAATATTTACAACTTATCCTATTAATTAAGTCATTACTTTAATTTGTCCTCCGTAAGAAATACAGACTTCGTGATTCTTATATAATAATAATATGTTGTTTGTATTTTATTTTTAAACCGATGGGGATTTGTGCACAAGAAAGTCCACAAGTCCCCATTGATGGGGGTTTTCAATGGGGATTAGTGGAATAATCCGCACGAAGCTGGACCTTTTTTCAACTTCGATAAATAATATAGCAGAAAAATAATTATCCAATTTTTTTTTAAGAAACCCTGTCAATAATTCATTTTTTTCTATTATTTAGCAAAATTTTCAAGAAATTTATAAACCATACTGTAGTATTCAGCTATCCTTGAAATATGGGTCTTCCGAGAGAGCTATCCTTTATTTTATGAGTTGATTGCAATTTTTGGTAATGTAAATTATTTTTGCATTTAAAGCACTATTATATAGAATCCAGTTTTTCCAACTGAACAGACAGCTGTGCTGCTGGGGAGTTTGTTGCGCCACTTCTTCTTCCCAGCTTAAGTACTAGGAAGTGGTGAAGGGTGGGCGTTTTTGGGGGACTGTCTTATGTAATTTTGACGTTAGAAAAGTGCTGATTCTCAGCCTAGTTTGAATAAATGACTTTTAAATTTGAATTTGACAAAATCACCACACACCACAAATTAAAAAAAAAAAACAGCTGTTCCATACATTTTGACTGCGTAGGTATTGCACTTTTCTATGAAACAGTTTTTTTTTTTTAATAACCAACAAAAAAATTCAACGCAGGTGCGTTCAGAATCATGTACTGAATCCATGGTAACAGGCTTCGCGTCAATGTCCCTGACACCCTGTTTTATACTGGTAAAAGATTTTTTTAAGTCGGTGCAGTAGTTTTTGAGTTTATTCATTACAAACAAAAATACAAATATTTTCTCTTTATTATATTAGTGTAGATTAGTGTAGATTTTCATTCCTCGTAGTACCTACTATTTACTACCTTCGGATTATTAATGTATATCGTGAAGTAGAAATTAATATTATGTAACCTTGACAGATAATTAATTCGCCCACGACGCCCACGGGGACTCATTGCTGATGACTAAATAATATTGAAAATGCGATCTAGTCGCTCTTAATTGATGTTATTTTTCGAGCAAAAGTGGAATTAATATAATTATTAGTCAATGTATTATAAGTCCTTATGATACGGTGTTATAAGTCCTTATAATAAGTTGTTCAGCTAACCATTTTAGTGAATAGTTTGTTATTTGGGTAATTTATTTTTTGACAACATTATATTGTTAAACAATTTTTTTAAAGCAGTTCTTTGTATGAAAATTAAAATACAGATAACATGGCGTGTCTATTCTTGTTTTTAAAAACTACATTAGTTATGAGCAATTTCTGTTATATAACACTCTTGACTTTCAAAAATACCGACTCTATAAAATAATTTACCTATCGGTATAAATCATGTTTACTTTTATTTTGATGCAATAAAAGGTGTTGTTATTTTGCATCAGGAACACAACAATCCATATTAGCCCAACACAATACGAGGCCTAGAAAGTAAGTCCATTACATAAACTATGACAGCACACGATTCACCTAATCGGTCAATGAACCCGCGTCACGCGATTCCCCTAAAACTTCCGGGTCGTACATTACACCCTTTTAGCAGGAATCGTCACATTATTTTTCATTATAAACAAAAAAATATGTCTTTAATTCATTTCATTTTCATTCACGACTGAATAAGAAAGGTCACGCATGGAGGGTATGTGGTGTGGAGGCATGACAGACTTGACGTGATGAAAGTTTTGAACCTCAACGGCTTTAAAATAAGAGGGAGATGAAAAATGGTGGATGGAATTGTATAGAAGATAATAATGGGTAAAAACGGGGTGGAATAGCTTCTAACAGAAGACTCGTTCGTTTTTTATTTAGAATTTTAAGCCGGCGTTACTAATCCTATACCATTAAACGAGCAATATTTGTAATCACGTTCTCGAAAACAGCTTTAACGATTTCGATTAATTGCAATATAGGGATTATGGGGGCGAAAAATGTATCTAGCTAGGTCTCATTTCTGGAAAAACTCGTTTTCTTCGTACACCGAGTAGTCGCCCATAGTTTAGAACAAAATGGCTACCTTAGAATAATGACATGGCAGCATGGAATTAGTAAGTAACTACTATCATGGCAGCATGGAATTAGTAAGTATTTACTATCATGGCAGCATGAAATTTGTAAGTATTTACTATCATGGCAGCATGGAATTAGTATGAACTTTAAAAGTAGTTTGAAAGTAGACAATGATTGTCTATTTTCACCAGAGCAGAGCTTGGTCGCCCAGGTACTACTACTGTTATGCTAGATGTTAGTGATTCAGGAAAATACTATTCTTCTGCACAACAGCAAGTACGTAGAAGATAAAGTGATTTTTACGATCACCAAGCTGATTGTCAAACTTGGTGAGTATGAATAGATATGATAAATAGATAGAATACTCTTGGATAAAGAATGGGTGGTAACAGCTAGATGCATATAGTTAAGCGTATTCAATATCAAGATTTCATACCTTACTAAAAAAGTTGAACAGACTGAATTTCCATTTACACCAGCCAGGATTTTCACAGAATTAAATAAACTCTCTATTAGCACATATAAATTTACACTGCCTCTAATTAAAACTCGATAATTATGCAAATTGATTCCCACTGCGGAAAGCCACTGGGACACACCGACCTAAAATAATTCAAATGGAAAAAAAAGTCATGTCTGCTCCTCAATCAAGAGAAAATTTGACGCGTCACCAATAAAAAGGTCTATTTTATTATTCACTTAGAAAGTTTTAACGAGAAAAGTTGATGTTTAAGTTTTCGACTTTTTAGTAGGGCTTGCTTTGTTCAATAAAAAAACATGGAGTTGTTCGATTCTTTGAACTCGTCGCGTTGAGTGTTTCAATAAAGCTAAGAAAATAATCCTATGATTATCTGTCTTTAGTGGCATAATAATATATCGGTAAATAGGAATTTAAAATTAAGTGAATTGGCTTTGATATTTTTGTAATCGTTAATGTTATAATGTAACATAATATCACGCTTAATTTCTGCGGAGGGTTATGTAGAGGTGTCACTATATAGTACACCCACATTTTACCAATTACGTTTATGTAATAGGGGCTGACCCTTTATATTGCCATCAACTGGACACAAATCCAGACGCCGTGGTTCTACTCAGAAATAATTTAGTAAAATGCGGTTACAAAAGTTTAAAAATGTCTAAACTTAATTATAAAATTACTTGACTTGCTACTGAAATGGCGTGTCTACAAAATTGAAAATCATTATGAATTCTAACCTCAATAATTAATTAGTCTGTAGGGATAAGTTCGCCAGTGGACGTTTATAGGCGTATAAAAATAAAATAATAATTTATTTTATTTAAACTGAAACAGCCATTACAATTAATCTATATTTATAAATTAGAGTAATTATAAATTTATATCCACTCATAAAATATTCAGTTTCAACATTTAAACACTGAAGTTATAATTAAGTATTTTACAGGCTTACAATAAAATTTGACGATTGAAATTATGGGGTCGTTTAAGAAATTTTACGTCTTATTACTTGGCGATAAAGTTTAAATTAGCTAATAGTTGGTGGATTAGTAGAATATCAATTTGTGGTGGTAGTTTTATTGGGTCACGTAAGGTTTCTGTGGGTCGTTACAGGTTGGTGGACACGGAATGGGCGTGCACTCCTGAAGTTATATTGCAAGTAATGTTACTGATATAAGTGGATTTAAATTACATTAAGGAAGATTTATTGAGTTACCAGGTGGATTACTAGAATGTCTAAAAGTTTTTGGTTGATAGAGTTAATGGCTTCTCAAATGAGTTCGGCTTTAGGTTCATTGAAAGCAGTTTAGGTCAAGTAACCCTGATTCTTAGGTTTTGAAGATTAGTTAAGTGATCTACGATGCAATAGGATAGTTTAAAGCTGGAGTCACTGAGGCGATTATATCATGTAATTTGCATCAGTCTGCTTCTATATTAAAATATAACAAAAGGTACGAAAATGTATCTGTTACGAAGGCTGACAAACCACTTTATGATAGAAACAAGAGTCATAGGCAAACAGAAGCCACAAAAAATATTAAGACGCATATATGCCAGTGACCTTGAGTGGTTAGCTTGTGTGTTCTGAGCACACGCAACGCGTCGTACGTTCAGCCAGTAATAGGACTCGCCCATCAAGGAGCGCTGTCCCAAATAAGACGCGTTAATAATTTATTATGTATAAAACAAAAGTTATTTTAATAAAAACCATATACCAAAAGATAAATAATTGAATTATTATTAAAAAGAAGGTTTCAGAAAAATACGCTTGATAATTTTTGCGTAATTCTCCGTTTTTTATCCACATTACACTTAACTTTACAAATTAATTACACCATGTAATTTAAACATAATCTAAAATATTCACAGATAAAGTTATTAAGAAAATGTTCTAATTTAACTTTTTTTTTTTTCAAATCATTACAATCACTCGTTTAGACGTAATATTCAGTATAAAATAATTAAAAATCGTTTATCGTCGCCTTAAATCTAAATATGAATTCCCAAAATTCTTGGTACGAAAAATACCTTAATATTTATCGAATATATTCCCTAAAACTACTCTGTTTTAATAATGTATGTTAAATACTAGTAACTGCCTTGGGTCTAGTGGTCGCAAGCGCTACTACTGACTGGTTCGTTTCCCGGGTCGGACAAAGTGTTATTGGGTTTTTCCATCAGGAATTTCTCAGTAACAGCCCGGAGTCTGGATCTGTGCCTGGTTGATGGTAATAGGCTCGCCCCCTATTACATGGGACTCAAACATAACTGGCGAAATGTGGGTGTACTATATGTTGGTACACCTCTGCCCTACCCTTTGGGGAATACACTCGTGATGTTACATAAATGTTATGCAAATACTAGTATACCAAGAACCCGTCTATGATAAAATAATTCAATATACTATGACCTTCAGCGTGAATCCTTAGCTAGATCTGAAAGGAAATGATTTATATCTTCCTTATTTCAATTATCGAGTTTTTAAATATCTTTACAGGATTCCGCATTCACGGGTAATTTTTTAACCTTTGACTCACAAAAGCAAAAATCTTACAAGCCATCAATCGGTCGTTTCCTCCGTCTTTTAATCTTATTAAAGCCCAATCATCTTAATTTCGCCCTTAACAAACGGGATCTTTTCCCTTTTTCCCTATTCACGCCATAACGCGATAACCCGTGTAATTCTCAAAAGACTTGACATTATGATAAAACCATTTTTAGGGTTCTGTACCAAAAGGGTGCCAACGGGACTATTAGTAAGGCTCCGCTGTCAGTCCATCCTTCCTTCCGACTGTCACAGGGCTATAACTTTGGAACCGTAATCTGTAGGCACTTGAAATTTTCATAGTGTGAAATACTATAGCCGCTATAACAACAAAATGAAGTAAAAAATTGAGATTTACAAGAAATGTATTTTTCACGAAAAAAAAAGTATTGTTAACTATTGTACGGTGGTTCGAAAAACTTCGTTTGCTAGTCCGACTCGCACTTGGCAGCTTTTTAACAATTTGTATGGGACGGCACGCCCATACAATATGATTGATTGCTCAGTACATTCAACAACAATAATAGACGACGTAATTAAATGTAGATACTGATTAAAAATGTCACGCGAACTAAACATTTTTGTGTATTTGTTTTCATGCGTATAATGTTAAAATTAACATTAAATTATTATACTTGGAACTTGGCGGTGAATGGATTAATTGGCGTCTTGTTACAAGATTAGGTTAGTAGAAATATTTTTGTTTTCTGATTTTGCTTTTCATAGTCTGTTCATACGGAGAAATCGGTGCGGAATTTTTATAAAATAGTGAGAGAGTTGCACAGAGAGCCATGGAGCTGATGAAGCGTTCGAAACTTGTTATAAAGCTTTTAGATCAAGTCCCAAAAGTCGAGATCCACAGAAGTAAAAGGGTTTTCAATTTCGGAAAACGAATTATAGAACTCAAATGGAGTTGGGCTGGACACCTGCTAAGGCGCAGTGATGACAAGTGGAGTAAGGCAGTTACTGAGTGGCGTCCAAGAACTGGAAGACAGAACAGATGGCCGGTGGGTTCCAAAGGTTCGGGACTGGCGACAGCGTACCGGAAGACGTAGCGTTGGATGGCCTCTCACAAGGTGGACCAATGATCTTATGAATATGTGGCGGCATCTACATCGCCACATACGAACTACGCATCAAAGACCTGACTCACTGGAACCACAGCTGGCACTGTGAAGCATCGCAAGATACAAGACTCAGCCCACCATTGATCACGCCACCTCAGGTCTCCGGGGGGGAGTGATGTGGCGGCATCTACATTGCCACATGCGAACTACGCATCCAAGACCTGACGTCACACGAATCCTGCATCGCGGAATTACATTTTACCGCGCGATGGAAATATATACAAGCTCCCGATTTCAACCTCTGGGTAGTTGCCCGCCAGACACGACACCCGTCTGGTCGGAGGATCCTCCCTTTTCTATGGTGGATGATTGAACTTCACATTCAGTTCCTCATACCTCTAAAAAGACCGCAGAAATCCGCTGAATGCAAGAAGCACAGAACCGGTCTAATCGGCAATGCTTGGGGAAGACCAATGTCCAGCAATGGACGTCTTTTACTCAACAGTTACAAATTTTTGCGAAGCAACCAAATATACAATTCTAAAAGCGTATGAGTTAAGCTTTTTCAAATAATAAACAGAATCCAAATCGAGCTAATAACGTCGGAGATGTGGCAAAAGATATAAATCAAGGTCACACACGCTACTCAAAAAATTTAAATTAAATAACATGAAAAATATTAAAGATAGACCCCCGTTTTAAAGTAAATTTTCGAAAAAAAATCATGAGTATTCAGAAAAATACGGGCGGTACATGCTCATGGGCGGCGTTGTATATGCTGTTCGGCGATAAACTCTAATTGCGCAATGCAGGATTTGTGTGACATCAGGATTTTGTGTGACATCCGGTCTTTGACCGCCGCACAAACTCGATATTTTTTTTATTTTTATTTTTTTTGTTTGTCAGTTTGTGTAGCTGACTTTATTGAAGCGTCATTTTTGGCACCTTTTATTTACATTATTAAACAAAGTTGCATATTAGTTTTAGATTTTATGGTCAAAACCTAAATCAAAAGTCATTATTTAAATTAAGTTGAGAATCAGCACTTTTTGAACATAAAGATTACATAAGACAGTTCCCCAAAACGCCCACCCTACACCACTTTCAAGAGCTTTACCTGGGAAGAGAAGTGGTGCAATAAACTTCCCAGCAGCACCTAGCTGTTCTATACAATAGTATGGAAAGTAATTAACAATACGAAAAACAAAAAATTAAATTAAACTATTAGCCATTATGCCAGCTAGCACACGCCAATATAGACTCGTCAAGACCACTGAAAACAGCTACTCAAGCAAAAATAAAAACGTCAACAGAACTTAAGGCGATGATAACCGACTTTTATTGATTTTATACTGATGATCACGTCTAAACGAGTAGTGATAAATAATGATTTGAAAAAAAAAATGTATCTTTTTTTGCATTTTCTTAATAACTTATGAATATTTTAGATTACCTATGTTTATATAACATAGTGAAATTAATTTGTAAAGTGATGACTAACTCGGATAAAAAACTGAGAATCACGCAAAATCTATCAAACGTATTTTTCCGAAACCTTCACCTTTATAAAGATTATTTAATTATTAATCTTTTAGTATACGTGTTTAATTAAAATACCTTTTGTTTTATATATAATAAATTAATAATGCGTGGTACTTGGGAAAAGGCTATGCAGATGAGGAAATTAATAATGCGTCTAATTTGGGACAGCGCTTCTTGCTAGGGCAAATCCTATTACTGGCTGGAGATACGATGCGTTGCGTGATCTCAATACAGAACACGCAAGGCTAAATGAAGGAAGTGGTGATCTTCCTAGTGCTTTAGCTGGGAAGAGGAGTGGCGGAACAAACTCCTCGCAAAGTTTTCATGGGTTATCTGCACTAGAGGCAAGAGCTTGGTTTAAGCTGTGGTCAGCCAATATCTACCTGTATCATGGATGAAGGAGTTGACCGTATGTTTGCTTTAGCAAATGAGTGTGTTCATTAGGACAATGCAATCATGACCTGATTACCAAAATTGGCTGCCGTACTAGATCATAGCACACAGATGATGATTAAAACAGAGAACAAACGGGAGAAGGCGCGAATTTTTGTATATTAAGTATGTATGATGGTTAAGTGGCCGTTATTCTGCTAACATTATTTTATCATAGAGTTCCGCTCAAAGTGAGTAACCGAAATTACGTTGCATTCTGTTTAATAATAAAATAATAATAATCATTTTATTTCAGAATGAAATTCCATAATTTGTTAGTAAATATTGATCTTAATAACTATGTTAGTAAACATGCAGGTTGGACAAAAAAACGACGAGCGGGCAATCAAATTTTCCCGCAATTACATTCAGGAGACTGTTCGAGCTGCCCCAGACCCTCTGCAGCAGCGATGCGGCACGCTTACGTCTGATCGCTGCAAAACCATCAGTGTGCGCATCAGCACACACATTCCCGATGCACTGCAGAAGTACATTGAACTCGAAGAACATTGATGGCTCTCTGCGTACAACTTCTCAAGAGGCTGCACGTGTGAAATATCTGACAATATGCTTTACAAAGCGTCAGCGTGTTTAGTAACGTTATGTTTTTGTTGTGGGTTTGCTCCAAACTTGTAATTTTTTTGATATATATTTTATTTAGTATAAACCTACTTAAATTCAATATTCTTATTCTTTTTCACTTGTAAATAAACCACCCTTGAGTAAATTCTTGCCAAATCTAATTTAAATCTAAAAGTGTGATCCAAATACGTAAGCCACTACAGAGCGGTGACTTGTGATGCATTTTTTTCACCGCAACAAATAAAATCCTGCTTTGTTTTCTTATTTATGCGATTTATTTCCCGCAGTTAGCGCGCTTCCACTTTGTTTTAATTGACAGATTTTGCGGCAGAAAAAACGCACCGCAGTGCGCACTGTGCCTTACAGCGTAAGTAAAGTGAATGACAGCTGATGTCCTTTTCTTAATCAATAAAAAATTGGACGAAGTGCTTTTAAAATACACTCTCCCAATATAATATTAAAAGCATTATTATTAGTTTAGTCACATTTTATGAGTAAATAAAACTAAAGACGAGTCTATGAAACTTAGTAAACCTCAAGTTTTTATAAGAAAAATGGTCTTGAAATACTTTCACAAGAAAATAGAGCTTGATTTGTATGAAACAAATTGCAGGCTAAGTCCACAGCATTTATTCATATTATTCCCTTTGCTTACCATAATCCGCAATGCATTTAGCGACCAGAAAAAACAAAGCAAAGAATACAAAACAAACGCTCTCTTAATAATCCCTTTTCTTTCATCTGCAGACAGATGTGAGTGAACTTTGTTGAAGCACTGCACATATTGTTTTAAAAAAAACATTGTTTCACATAAACCTACAAGAGCACTTATGAAACGTCAGAAGCTAGGTGCACGGTTCCAATTGGTCGTTTCCTATGGAGAAGAGCCGGCAAGAAACTCCAATGTTTGCATTAAAATAACCTCTACGACCATACACACATACATAAACTCGCGCCGTCTTCCTATGGGGGTAAGCAGAAACTACAGAACGCCACCTGCTATGATCCTTACATACTCCCTTTGTTTCGTCTATGTCGGGTCATACACTGACGCCGGTGGTGAGTATACCGACCTCTAAGACCTGCAGTGCTATTCTGTAACCATCTCACCGTGAAAACTTAGGTGAAGTGAGCGTGGAGTGAGCTGTCATTCCACAGGGATTGACACTATTGACAGCTCACTTCACCCAAGTTTTCACGGTGAGATGTTTACAGAATAGCATGGCTGTAATTATCATTAGCCGTGAGTATTATATACTTAGTAATAATTAACACATATAAATAGGTACCTAGATGTACGTCTGGCGCAGAGCTCGTGGTTGCCCAGTGATAACTGCTGCAACTTACGAGTTGTAGCTCGTAGGTTTTAACCCTGACAGGCGCTTTACTTTTTGTACATTATTTCATCACCACTGCTCTCAAATTGGTGAAGGAAAACATCGTGAGGAAACCGGCATATCCTAGAACTAAACATTCAAAAACATGTGATGTCTACCAACCCACACTGAGCTCGCGTGGTGGATTACGGTCCACTCCCTCTCACTGATTGTGTCCCAGCAGTGGGAACATTATAGGCTGTTTATGCTGGGTCTGACGAAAGATTTTTTTTTAGGTTTGTTCATGGTGGGTCTGGTGAGGGTAACACATAATTTACGCCACTTAAGTGAGTCACTGAAATTACGTTGCATTGTTTTAAAACAATATTGTGGCTCGCAAAATAGATTCTCGCGAAATAAGCTGATCAAGTTGGCTGAAAATATCTCGACTCATTTTAAGCGACTTTATTCAACCAAAGATATTGAAATCCTATGCGTTCAGTCGCAAACGCCGAAATACCACTTTCAACAATACGGACCTAACTTTTGTAATTGTTCTCACTTTTGCATCAAAATGCGGGGGAAATGTTGATTTTGGCTTATCGTCTCTTTACACGCGAATTCTAAATGACGTTATAATACGTTATTTGAATAAGATTAGACGTTAGAAATTAAAGTAATGCCACGTTTAAAGCCGTTCTCGAGATTCGGCTTATCTTTGGGAAGTTTAATTATTGGATTTTAGTACTGCTGTTAATGACGTCACGGCTGTTTTCGAGTAGCTGGTTTGTGTTTTTTGAGGAAGGCGATATTAAAGGTGTGAAAAGGAATGCAGATAAACTTAATAGGACATTTTTATTGTTCTATTTCTTATATGAAAGTGCTTATTGCGATGAGAAATCATTTTGTCACTGTTTCTGTTTTTATTTGTCCTGTTAAACAATACGATCTACCTACCTTTATATTTAACTAGCTTCTATCCGCGACTGTGGTGCGCGTGAAATGTGTATTTTAATTATTTTTGCTCGACTCTTATGGGTCGAGCGTGATACCGCTAAAGGACCAGCGGCACCGAATCGGTACAAAAATGGTCAAGGTAAAGCCGTGGTCTTATGCCTATAAATTATAATGGCATGCGATCACGGCTTTACCTTGACAATTTTTTCTTGTTTCATACTTTTTAGAGCGTGATCTTTCAGTAGTCTGGTTTTAGTTTTTGAACTTATTTTTTATTTAAATTACTTTAGGTATATAAGGTATATTATTAATTAATACAGCCACGCCGTACGAAGCAGTCTCACTTATGCTTGTTTTTAACAATTTAAACATATTTATTTACTTAGACAATATGATATATATACAAATTTGTAATGTGCTTGTCAAGCCCTTTCATATGATACCCAACATGACATTATTACAACAACAAAAAAATTACTTCGAGACTTTATGACCTATAAAGGGCACCATATTGAATTAAATGTGACGTCACATAACCAGCAGACGATCAAGACGCTTCCAACGATACCTGAACATGATACGATGAACATAAATACATACATACCGGTCAAAATCATAACCCTCCTTTTTACTTCGCCGTAGTCGGGTAATCAGCCTTCGTTCTTCAAAAATTGTGATTTCAAATGCAAAAGAAGATTTTTGTAGTCCTACTGGTAGTTCCGGAAACGAACGTGTTAACAAAAAAAATGTTCAGGCTTATTATATTATATTATTATTTGTATATATTGATAATTAATATAGAAAACTGTACAGTGAACAAAACTTCATAAAATTAAATAGACACATAAACATAAAGTACATAAAGTACACGCACACATACATAAAGTACACAAAAACTACACTACACACTCTAGTAGGTACTTTACATAAACTAGATACATAAAATGTTTCACAAAATATTGTAAAACTTTTTAAACGGTGGACTTTCTTGCCCATTCTCCTCCATACGAAAATTACCTTTTGGAAGGGGCGACCAGAATCTTTTTTTTTTGTAATATTTGACATTCAAACGTGCCTTCTAGGGGCCTATTTGAAATAAATGTTTTGACTTTGGTAAATAACATTCTTTATACAACGAGCAATATTTAAATAGGTATCTGTAAACACTCTTCTTTAGAAAGGCCAGCTATTTAACTTTAATTGAAATTGTACCCCGTTAAAGAAATCTTTTAAAAATGCTTCCTCACTTATCGATGCCTCATTAATTAAAAAGCTTTTATAAAGAGCTGCTCTTTTAATAGGACTACGTCAAGCTGTCTAAGTAATTAAACTTGGATAAATATACTGACTGGACAGGTATGATAGATCGCATTTTATTTATGTCTGGAGAAAACGAAGGGTTGTTTTCTAACTTCAGAAATAAACGACAACCGGGTCCAACGGCTTAACGTACTTTCCGAGGCACGGAGAGGTCTTAATATGTAATGGTCACCCATCCACGAACCTACCGCAGCAAGCGTAACTTAAGGCGACAATAACCGACTTTTAGTGATTTTTTATTGAAGATCATGTCTAAGTGAGTAGTGTTAATGATTTGGAAAAAATATATGTTAAATTAAAGTATTTTCTTAATAACTTAATATAAAAAATATTTTAGATAGTGAAATTAATTTGTAAACTTACGTCTAACGCGGATAAAAACTGAGAATCACGCAAAATCTATCAAGCGTATTTCTTCCTCATTTAAAGATAATTTAATTATTGATCTTTTAGTATACGTGTTTTACTAAAATACCTTTTATTTTATGTATAATAAATTAATTATGCGTCTAAATTGGGACAGCGCTCCTTGATGGGCGAGTCCAGCCATGCTATTCTGTAAACATCTCACCGTGAAAACTTGGGTGAAGTGAGCTGAGAACGAACGACGCGTTGCGTGAGCTCAGTACAGAACACACAAGCTAACCACTCAAGGTCATTGGCATATATCTACGTCTTAACCTTTGATCGACACTTGCGGCTTTTATTATTTAGTCCCAAATCCTTATTTACTATGTCATGCCCTATTTACGAAGATCACTAATCAATATGTTAATTAATTATGTGTTTTAAAGAATACTTTATGAACATAATAATATCTATTTTTAAATTATAAACACTCTCAATAAAACAGAAATCTGTATAAATCCGCTTCTTTTATTTATAGGTAATATTGAAAGGCAACACTATCGAGACGGGATTTATCCATATTCCCGCAGGAAGATAGGAAATGGGTCACTGAAATTTTTATGCAAATAGAAGTACCTAGCTTACCTTTTAGCTGCTGATGTTATTTCATTCGTGAACCTGAAAGTTTCCTTAGTAGTGATCCGAACACAATAATAATATATAGCGAAGTAACACTGCAAGAAAATGTAGATGGTGGATTTTTTTTGACATTAGCACGATTTTCGTGTGTACCAAGAGCAGGAGTAAAATTAAGCCATAAAAATATGGTTTATCGGGATTTAGAACAAAAGATTTTCTTCCTGTCTCTTATGCATGTCTCTCTCGGTATCTTTACTAGAATACTCTTTATTATGTACACCATAAAAATTACAGATATAAATGTAGAAGATTTACATACGGTGACACAATGGGCGGTCATATCACTAAAAGCTTTAATACTCGTAGACAAGCTTTGGATGGATTAAATGGAAAAAGAGTGACAATACTGCAGATGTACTATTTATATCCTTACGAATCCTAATAATATCCTTGTATATATATATAATATTATAAATGTGAAGGTTTGTAAGTTTGGATGTTTGTTACTCAATCACGCAAAAACGGCTGAACGGATTTAGGTAACCTTCAGGTTATAAACTATCTGTGTGCCAAATTTCACCTAAAAAACAATCTTATAGGTATGTTTATTCAAACGTTGTGTCGTGTTGTTGTTTGTTGTTGTTTTGTTGTTATTTATATATAAGATATTTTTTATCCCGATAGTACTTTCCCGTGGGGTAATAAATTTCCGACCTTCAGGCGGGCGAAGCCGCGGGCGAAAGCTAGTATTGAAAATGCGAAAGTGAGTTTGTTTGTTTTTTTACGCTTTCACGCTAAAACGGCTGAACAGATTTGGATGGCACATAGGTAGACCTTGACCTGGGTTAGGAAATAAAATGCTTTTTATTCCGATATTCCCACGGGATCGAGACTTATGCGCGTGAAACCGTGGGGCGCAGCTAGAACAATATAAACAGAAGAGGTTCAAAGTTGGATCCTTTAGGGACACGTATACCTATTCACCGACTCCTGTACAATGTTGTCATGTCATTATTTCTGCTATCCATTACCCGTAAAACAAGAGGTACCAAGGATTACTCATCATTGTATTATTCGCTGTGTGAATTGGAAGTTCTTTTTAACCGATTTCCAAAATGGAAGAGGTTCTATGTTCATAACGTATGTATGTCCAGCGATTTCTCCGTCAATTGCGGACCGATTCTGAAAATTGAAAATTTTGTATGTAAAGGTATGCTTTTAAGTTGGTCCCATATAAATTTTATTAACTTTGCTTGGATAGTTTTGAGTAAGCTTCAATAATACGTATTTTTCCCACTTAGTATATGTGGATGATATGATGATAACTTCCTGTCACTGTTATTTACATAGCAGGTAGTGATATTCGAAATGGTGTGGGGTAAGTACCACAACAAAAAAGTGAAAAATAAAAACTTTTCACAAAAAAAAGTCAAATGTTTTATTTAATTTTTATAAAAAGTTTTTACTCTTTCTTCCTTATAAAAACCTGGTTGACAGCTTTTCCCTGTCTTTCTGCTCTTCTATCTATACTGATGTATTAGAAAAGCGTGGTCATATTTAAAACAGTGGTACAAACCATCAAACTGAACCACTTCCTCCATGGGATCATAATCGCGAAAAAAAAATCAACTGTCCCATACATTTGGGTCGAGTAGGTATTGAAGTTTTGTATGGTACAGTTAATATTCTTTTCTCCTTTTCTGTCTACCACACCGCAATATGACCTCACATACCTATTCAATTAGCTATATACAAAAACACCATTATTTTCCTGACACCACCATGGCCCAATTTCTTTCCCATTGTTGCACACAAAGAGTCCATAATCTCTTAAGTGAAGACCGTTCGCTTTGTGTCCATTAACGATGTAATCACCTTTGTGAAACATTTTTTTATAGAACGGCATTTAATGGAGTCAAAAATTCATGGCATGCTAATTTAATTTAGTCATGGCTGAGAAGGACTGTAATTAATTGATGCTTGTGATAACATTATCAAACTTGTTAAGGTTTTTCTTTAAAACTCATTTGTGCCGAGCAGCTGGCATTTTAAAACTGTAGGTTCTCGTCAAAATGCCTCCAACTATCTATTTATTTATTTATTTACTAGGAACAATAACTTCATATTTACAATAAATTTTACATAGGTATGTGTCTGACACGGTTAAATCTCCGTTAAAACATCTTTTTGTATTCAATGGTTCTACAGAGGTATGAGGAACAGGTAAAGTTCACTCATCCCCTATAGAAAAGGGAGGATCCTCCGACTAGATGGGTGTCGTGTCTGGCGGGCATCTGCCCAACGATTAATGACGCAAAGTTATATAAAAAAAGTCTGCTGTGCCATAGAAAAGTGCAATACCTACGCAGTCCAAATGTATGGAACAGCTGTTTTTTTATAACCGAAATTTCAACGCAACATTCAGAATCATGGACCGAATCCATGGTATCAGTTTTCGAAATGCCATCCTGTATACTGATCTCGCGGTAAACACTGCTTGCGCGATGAAGGATTTGTGTGACGTCAGGTTTTTGATACGTAATTCGCATAAGGCGTTCTAGATGCCGCCACAGTTCTACTATATAATGTCTGCGGTTAAGACTACCGTATCCCTCTTTGTAAAAGTTGAGAGACTCTGAAAAACTGTTTCATTCTCTTCTTTATTTTTACAGAACGCTGCATTTTAGAATCATTTTAAAACGTTTTACAATTCTCAATCCTAGACTCGTATTTTGATAATAAAGGTATTTAATCCTCAATAAAGATGTCAAAATACTGTTAATTGGCACTTAAATAAAGATCTAACTTATAGAAGTTCCAAAAATTACATTGTTATCTCAAGATTATCGCGTCAGTAGTTTTACTAAGTTAAAACAACTGAGCGGATAGTAGTATTTGATCTAGATTAATTTACGAAACAAAATTAAGCGGAGATTTAATTACTGAAACACGAAGCTTTGAAACTTTCGTCCAACTAAAGGCTGAATAATTTATTATTTAAATAAAACCTAAATATCTTTATAGCAGAAATCATTTAGCTTTAGTAATTTTAAGGGTATTCCTGGTAAACTTAACAACTATATTTTAGTATTTTCTCATTTTGTGTTAGTTGAAAAGCAATTTGGCTAACTAGACATTATTATTCCTATAATCTTCTTATAATATTTTTAAAGGGGAGTTACTAAGAATGAAACACTAGTTTCAACCTTCGAGTCCTCTATATTCACGAATTTATATTTGGTCCTAGGCAAACGCACTTCACTGTTGGCCTTATCATTCCTTAATCATCATCGAGAGAGCCTAAAATAAAAGCAATTATTAAAACATCTTAGGAATAATTACCACTGCTAAAAAAGAACTGGAAATTTAACCCCTCGAGTGGCGAGACGTCAATAGTCATCTGACGCACGCTCGGCATCCAGCCCTATTTTTATCGTGCTAACTGAGTCAGTGTTTACCATAACACGAGCTATTTAGCTATCTATTTAGCCCATGATGTCCCACCGATGGGCAAACGCGCCTCCCTTTCTCTTTTTCACACACGTCTGACCACTGCTATTGTGGGTCAGTCCATGAGCACCGATAAACAAAATAAGAAACGGACAACAATATCAACAAAACTAGACTACAACAAACGAACAAACAAAACAAAAACAAATCGAAAGCAGTATTTAAAAACACACTTTTCCTGTTTGTTTTTTCAATCAGGTCCCATTCACAAGTTACCAAGTTCGTCTCCGCGGAAGATTTCCACGGAATCCCTTCGCATCTTCGCGTAACTTCGGCGGAAACTCGTATTTTCTTTCCATCGATTGGTCGGGGCTTTATTACTTTGTTCGGAAGCCATTTTTCAGCCGCTTAGCGCAAACGCAACCCTCTCCAAAATATCTTAAACAAATTTATTCAAGCTTACGTGGGTTGTTTTGTTTGCATGACAAAATAAATGCTGTAGACTGTACTCTTTTATCGTGAAATTTTAGAAACGTCGTAACTGAGAGATAATTTTGTTTTTTGCCTTTAGTTTAAGGAGAACAATATATTTGTTTAATTTTGTTAAGAACCGAGATACTTTAGCGTAGGTATATAAAATAAATAACACAAAAGCCTCTTACTTAACCATAAAATCATTTATATTTCTATGAAAATACTTAGCTTCAAATAAAAGGTATTATGGTACTTTAAACATAATAATGTTTTAAGACGCAATTCCACGATAAGAAATTTAACGACCATAGTTAGGTACTACAGATGAGTCCATTTGTAAATGTGTTCTTGAGAGACTCAAATATTCGGTGAAATATCTTTCAAAAGTTGGAAGTTTGTGAGTTGGTGAATGAAACTTAGGACTTAAACTTTTACTTATGTTTCAGGATATTGAAGAACTTACCAACGCGACAACTGAAGAGTCTTGTTCATTTACTTCTAAATAATGAATGGAAGAGAAGCAAGTTATTAGATTTTCTTTCTTGTAATTTATTTTAGAATTTGAACAATTGTGGTTTGCAGGGGCACAACTATTCGATTGTACGACGTCTGTGTAGTAATAAAATAGATTAGGCATGAAATAAATTAAATAAACTCAGCCTATTATAATCCATTCCATCGGGGCATAGACCTCTCCCAAATAGCACCACAAAACCCAGTTCTCAACTTTCCTCAACCAGTATCGCCAGGTTGCTTTTAAGGTTGTCAGTCCATCAGTTGGGGGGCCTTCCACGTTCAGTTTGTTGATATCTAAGAGATCTTTACTCGAAAATTCGTCTTGAACCTACATTGATTAAGTCATTACATTTAGATTAGGGGTAAAATTAAATTTTAGGGAAGAATTATTATAGAATAATTCGACACCTAATCCAGATAAAAAAGTCTTAAGTACATTAAACCGTTTTTAGGGTTCCGTACCCCAAAAGGAAAAAGCGAAACCCTTATAGGATCACTTCGTTGTCCATCCGTTTGTCGGTCAGTCAGTCAAGAACCTTTTTCTCAGGAAGGCGTAGACGTATCAAGTTAAAATTAATATCAAATACGTAGGTCTATGGTTACTTGGAGCTCTAAAAATATCAAGCTTTTAAGTCAACGCAATAAAAAATTCGGCCATTTATGCGACACATTTGATACTCGCAAATAAATCAAAACAACTTTTGGCAGAAAGCAAGGTCTCACAGCACATGTAAAGTAAAAAGCCCGAAAATTGTTCATTTGTAGTTATAACGCACAAAAAAAATATTTTTGCGATTACTAATTTATTTGCAGTTGGAGGATTGACCGTGACGTATGTCGATGTATAGCAGAACACGTTTTTCAACTACAATGTTAAGTTTGTTTTTGGGACAAATTCATTCCAACTACGGAACCCTTCATTGTGCGTAGTCCGACACGCACTTGGCCGGTTTTTTTCTTCTAAGAATCAAGTAATTAGTAGGTAGGTACTAAAATAAAATCAAAAATTAAAGAAAACAACCTGTCATTATCAAGAATTTTCAATTTCCACTTCCCCTATTTCTCTTTATACGATTTATACTAGAAAATAATCAATCAGTTTTGTAGTGAATGCATTTGACCGTTCCGATATCGGCACGTGATGGATGGTTGAATGCACTGTATATTTCGAATATTAAAACTTTGAAACACCTGAGTTTTTTTTTTTAATGGGATATTTTGGGATGACGTTTTGATACTAAGTGAAGAAAAAAAAAATACAAAATATAGGTTTACTTTTTGTTTGACCTACAAAGAGAATATAAATAAACATTATGGATATAGAAAAGCAAAAATATTTGGAAAATTCAAAAGTGCACGCCTCATAACGCTCATTCAAATGTTTACCCATCAATTTTACATACGAAATACGAAACGATATTTTTTTTTACGATTCTTTTTTTTTTTTGTATTTTCTTTCATTTTTCATTTTTTGTACTACGTACTATTTAGGTTTGTTTTGTTGGTTGCTAGGCAAAGGAAGGGGTTCGAAGTTGGAATATATTTAATAATAATTAAACTACTTTGAATGAAAGAGCCATTTTCAATAGGGTTCCTCCGATGGCTGAAACAAATGTATACAAAAAAAACTCTATTAATTGTTTTTTTTTCGCATGCTGTATGTTTTAGGTTTCTTATTTGATTGTCGGGAAAAAAAAAAACTATTTTGATGATATTTTCGTTTCTGCTGCGTTAAGTCAATTTTTGAAAAGTACAGAAGTAATTTCCATTTAATTTTCTATACAATGGTATATGAATTAAGTAGGTTCTGTGTACTAGCAGGAGTGTAACAAGAAAAACAATTGCAGAAAGGAAGCAAAACCAATTTTTCGATCACACAACACTATATAATGCTTCGTATTTATGAGTCGTGCAACACAGAACAATCAAGTTTAGCTTCATATAGCGGCGTAAAAACTGCTTATACATTTTAGATATTAGACCTTTTGTGGCAATTCTAAATTATTGAATATTCTTTAAAACTAATCGAAATAATTATCAATTAGATAGATCTTTAATTTCGTAATTATTACATTGACTGGCGACCCGCCCCTGTTTTGCATGGTTTTTATGGTTTGATTAAACGTCGAGATTTATTTATTGTATAGTTTAATATTAATGCTATTATATTCCAGAGGGAATAAATTCTCTAAATGATGGTTTTTATCCCAATTATATTTAATCTTATCTAATTTTGTCTACTTTTATCAAATTTTTGCCTAATCTTGACTAATTTCATTTCAACAAATTTTGTCTACTTTTATGTAATTTAATCTAATTTTAATTTTATGATTGTGTGTGTAATTAACTAATTACTAATAGATATTTGTATTTATAATGTAAGTTGGTTTTTTAATAAATAAAATAAATAAAAAATGTTGAAACCGTATCAAAATCAGTAAGTAGCGCAGTTCTAAATTACGCTACGGATTTTGATACGATATTGAGAATTACGCGGTCACACAGAAGACGAAAAAAGCGACTTTAATTTATAATAGTTATGTATAGATTTGCATAAAGTTAAGAACAACGCTCAAAAAACGGTGAAGGAAAACATCGTGAGGAAACCGGCCGCCATGCCCGAGAGATATTTCTCGACGGCATGTGAAGCCGAGGCCCATGGGCAGCATAAAAACTCTGATACCAGGTTAGTCACTAACAACACGAAAAAGAAGAAACAATGTAAAAAAGTAATATTTCGTTCTAAATATAAACAAGCTTTAGGACCAAATCCATCATAATACCGGAACTTAAGAACTGACTTTGATAGATGCTCTCGATTTTCAGGCATATTCTAAAATATAAAAACTTAGACTCCATAAGTTTAGGTAGTTAAATAAAGGTAAAAAAATCGCAAAAATGGGTTTTACGACAGCTGAGGTCCTTTTCTTAATCAATAAAAAATTGAATGAAGTGCTTTTAAAATACACTTTCCCAATATAATATTAAAAGCATTATTATTAGTTTAGTCACATTTTATGAGTAAATAAAACTAAAGACGAGTCTATCAAACTTAGTAAACCTCAAGTTTTTATAAGAAAAAATGGTCTTGAAATACTTTCACAAGAAAATAGAGCTTGATTTGTATTATACAAATTGCAGGTTAAGTCCACGGCATTTATTTATACTCCCTTTGCTTACCATAATCCGCAATACATTTAGCGACCAGAAAAAACAAAGCAAGGAATACAAAACAAACGCTCTCTTAATAATCCCTTTTCTTTCATCTGCAGACAGATTTGATTGAACTTTGGTGAAGCACTGCAAATATTGTTTAAAAAAAATATTTTTTCACATAAACCTACAAGGGCACTTATGAAACGTCAGAAGCTAACTGCACGGTTCCAATTGGTCATTTCCTATGGAAAAGAGCCTGGTCTGTATGAGCTTTTATCATTTATTCTTTAACTACTCTTCGTCAACGTAACAACTGCTTGAGCACAATTTTTTTGTTAGATTTATTTTAATAATAAAATATTTTGTAATCTGTCTATTGTAAAGAGTTCAAACTCTAAACGTCAACGAATTATAACGTTGCTAAATTGAAGAGTACAACTGTGACATAGCATGACAACTGAAGTGACTGTTATTTACGTTTGGTCGGTTACTTGACAACTGTCCCGTCACGTAGTTAAAACCTATGGAGTATACGTAAGTAGTTGATAGTTGCAGCGGATGATAAATCTATAATATGCATAAGAATCAGCCTATAATGTTCCCACTGCTGGGACACAGGTCACAGGTCTCCTCTCGATAAGACGGACTGGGCCGTCATCCACCACGTGGGCTCAGTGCGGGTTGGTAGATAACACTGGCTTCGATTTTTTTGTTTCTAGGTCATGCCGCTTTCCTCACGATCTTTTCCTTCACCGTTTTCAGAGCAGTGGTGATGAAATAATTTACACAAAGTAAACCGTCTGTCTGGGTTCGAAACTACGACCTACAACTCGGTAACTCGCGGCCGTTCCCACTGGGCCACCACTGCTAACTAAAATAAATCTATAATAACTTCATTTTTTTTTTGTAAATTGTAAATTCTACCTCCTACACAAAAACATCATTACATTTTAAAATAATTACAAAGTTTTATAATTGCTATTTTGATAACTACATTAATTCAATTTATTCTGCCGTTAATAAAGAAGGTATCTACAGTTTTTTGTTTCATCGACATAGTTAATTAGTTATTTACACTGTGTGTTTTTACTCAAAGTCATCATGGTCATGGCTGTTGGTATTCTCTAATAAATAAATAAATATTCTTGCCCAAAACCACAAATCCCTCTAAGCCAGGTGAGATTTAATAAATAAATTGCCTTTTCAGAAAAAACACAGATTTGGTTCACAAACTATTTTATATTTAGAAAATGTTACTAAAAAAGGATAGAAAATATTTACGTTGGTCAGGTCGCAAGCGTTACTGCTGAGCATGAGGTCCTGGTTCGATTCCCGGGTCTGGTAGAGTATTATTGGATTTTTCCATCTGGAAATGCTCAGAAGCAGCCCGGAGTCTGGATTTGTGCCCTGTTGATGGGAATAAGTCAGAAAGGTTTCCAATGTCACCAAGATGAGACTGGTCCAGATACTGGTTTTCTCGATATTCCTTTAAGTCTTTGAGTCGCGGACGATTCGGGCAATAGAGCGGAAAAAGATAGAAACTTTTGAGATGTGGTGTTGGCGAGGAATGCTCCGCATACCATGGACCGCCAAGAGAACGAACAAATCTATTCTTGAAAACCTACGCATAAGAGTAGACTATCCACGATCTGTTACCAAAGGATTCTCGGTTACTTTGCTTACATTGCCCGTCGGGAACCAGATAACCTTGAGAAGCTGGTGGTGATGGGGCAGCGACCTCGCGGCTGGTCACCTAACCACTAGTCAGACCAAGTAACCGCCCTCACTGGAATCTGTTGCGACCACCCTGAGAGAAGCGGAGAACCGAACAAAGTGGAAAAAGCCATAAAGCCACGGAGACCTTTCAAGGACACGACCTTCAGTAATGAAGTACGCGACCAAGAAGAGAGATGACAATAGGCTCGCCCCCTATTACATGAGACATAAATATAATTATGGAAATGTGGTTGTACTATAGGTATACCTCTTCCTAACTCTTTGGGAAATACGGGCATGATATTATGTTATGTTTTATGTACTAACTAACCTCCACAGCCCAGTTACTGGGTAACACGATACCCCTTTGTAAGACTGGTTATCAGACAAGTACAGCAATAAATACCCTTTTCATAAAACACACAGCTGATACAGTAATAAAGAGACAAGTGGGACACGAACGTCATATATCTACAAGTATACTGCAACGGTCTCATAAGCTCTTCATTCATTTCACTCGAGTTGACAAGCTCCAGTTTCATTCAGATCAATACTGAACTTAATTAAAACTCTAGCAAACTATTAAATAGTTAATTAAACCATAGCAAATATTAATATCGCACGTCGAAATATTATGTTCTTTCATAATATTCAGAAGCATGTTTGAATGTAGGGAAGTCGATGGTTTCGTTTGAATTTTGCTTTTAATAGCAATACTATCAGTAGGTAGGTTGTTTTGCATTCACTACTTTGTTTATGAATGTTTTATTAACATTTTTATTGTATGAAGCTGGGATTTTGAAATGAAATGGGTATTTTTGATCTATAAACTTAAAATAACCTAAAATAGAAATAACCGTTTGGTTTCAAGCTGATATAAAGTTAAATCGCTTTTTTATTAAAATTTTGGGTTAGCCACAACAATTTTTCTTTTCACATCTTTGTGTCAAAAATGAAACGATGCCGAAGAAAAACTTGACTATTTATGTCACAGTATAACGTGAGATAACAGACCCAATAGGAATGATAAAATCGACTTTGCTAAGCAAACAAACCCTTTTACTCACTTTAATTCTAACTTTCCTAAAAATAATACCTCCAAAAAATTTATTTTCCCACTCTTAGTCCTAAAAGGTCCTATTTCTGCCACCAATAACAAGCCTAGCGAAATAACTTATTCAGCTTTCTTAGAATCCCAAAAGTACTAGAACCCTTATAATTTCGTTACGGCGGTGCGTGGTTTCTCCACATAACGTGACATAGTTACAAGGCTTACCTATTCCAGGAATAAGCCCTATTTACCTGAGGACAACGGTAAATCTCAGGGAGCAAATGTGAGTATAGGAACTTATGAAAGTTATAACAGGCTGTTGTTGAATTATGTTACGAAGGTTCGCTTCTGTTCTCTACTTCTTTCTTTTTCGTGTGGCCAGGTGACTAACCTGGTGTCAGAATTTTCATGCCGCCCATGGGCCTCTAACTTGGCTTCACATGCCATCGAGAAATATGGCATGCCAGTTTCCTCCTCATGTTTTCCTTCACCGTTTTTGAAGCAAGTGATAATTAGACAATACTCACGTAAATCCAAAAGTCAGAGGTGCGAGGCTAGGGTTCGAACTCAAGACCTATGACTTGGCTGTCCGACGGTCACACCACTAAGCTATCACTGCTGTTATTCTCTACTGTTATAAGAATACAGTCAGGTTTTAGATAAGACAGAAAAACTACTTGGGTGATCATTATTACTTTTACCCAGCTAAGACAGAAAGTTAGCCAGAACAATAATCACGAATAAGTGAATAAGTTAAAACCGCCTTATATTATTACCAGACCTTATTTCGTTACCAGTGGTGGCGCAGTGGTAACGGCCGTGACTTACGAGATGTAGGTCGTATGTTAGAACCCTGACAGGCGCTTTACTTTGTGTAAATTATTTCATCACCACTGCTCTCACAACGGTGAAGGAAAACATCGTGAGGGAACTGGCATGTCCTAGAAACAAAAATTCGAAGTCAAGTGTCAACTACCAACCCGCACTGGGCTCATGTAGTCGATTACGGCCCACTCCCTCTCACCAAAAGGAGGCCTGAGTCCCAACAGTGGGAACATTATAGGCTGATTATACACCTTATACCTATTATAAGTAGGTATAAGACTTTTCATAGGACTCATAATCAGTGCTTCAGAAACACATCATTTTCGATGTCCACCTTGAAATCCAAAATTTTGCATAAATTTAAACAGCTGTTTCGACTGCGTATTGCGTACCTGCAAAATGAAATCACAATTGACGAAATTATGGCTAAATATAAGTATATAGAAAAACATACAACACGCTCCCGAATAGATATCTGAAGTCTGAAAAAAATTGCATTTGTCACTAGCTACAGTTAGAACACACACTCTAATATTAACAGTGCAGTTATAAGCAATGGAACTCATTGCTTATAACTGCACTGTTAATATTATCGTGCATTTGGCTTGCACTGGATGCAGTCCGCTTATGTACACTAAGTTACACTAAAAATGCAAATGATATCCCCAAAAAGTCGGCTTACTAACAAGCCTCTAGATTGGCCCAAGTATTTTGCACTCGACCCGAAGAAAGTTTGTCGTTTACTTAAACAAGCGAACAGTATTTGTGTTACTTAACCGTTTCAAGTTAAAGAAATAAATGGATTTAACTTCAGAGTTCTCGGTGCTTAAGCAAACGAAAAGTTTCTTATTGAATTTCGTCGCCAACCAAATACTGCATGAACGCAAGGAGTATGATTTGTCAACTGCTGACAACATGAATATCTACAGGTCTTATTCTTCCATATGTAAGTCTTCTTTACAAGCAATCGATGAACTCTGAAAAAATCATGTCTTTTTTAGCACAACTACCTAGATACCGATGCTATGTAATGACTTAATTCATAATCTTTGAAACAAAAAGTATATAAAAATATTCTTCTAAACGTCTCATATATCTATTTATACCACATGTACACAACTAGTTATGTAAACCCTACCTAGGGTAGGTACGGTTTACATAACTAGTTGTGTACACCTACCCTACCTACCCTCCCTACCCTACCTACCTACCTATCTATATACATACCTACCTACCTACCTTACCTACTTATCTATCTACATACCTACCTACCCTACCTACATACAAAAGCTACATACATAAAAAAATTGTCAAAAAATAATAATTGGGCTGGACCACCCTTATCACTTAGGGGTATGAAAAATAGTTTACGTCCTATATTCAGACCTACTGAATATACACAAAATATTAATTTCATAAGAATCGGTCAAGCCGTTTCGGAGGAGTTGGTGCGCGATGGGCGTGTGTCTCTGGCGGAGGTCGGGGTCTGGAGAGACCATAGTTTTGATCTATGCGCTGGATGTGTGAGAGCAATGCGAATGCTGATCCGCTGCAGAGCCGTGGCGTTTCAAGTGGGTTTCCAAGTGTCAAGTGGGTTTCTAAGGCTCGTAGTGAAAAAGATGATTGTGTGTAAAACGATGGTACATGGTTAATGATTTATGTTATGATTAGTCGAAAGTTTATTTAAGTAATTGAGAAGTACCAATTGTTTTGTTAAAACAATAAAAATATTCAGGATTACAGTCTTCTGATGTCAAAAGTCGTAAGTCGTAAATGGTCAAAATTGGCCGAGTCGAACAGAAACTGTTGTTGAGTTTTGGTTGCATGTTAACACACGAGGACGTGTCATCATCATCTCTTCTCGTGTCAAATGATGTCGTCGCTCCATATCGATGCTATTTTTTTCAGTTCCGATGCAAAAATTGGTTTTATAAAAACGCTATTACACACTTTTATAGGAATCCTGATTGACAGTTGATTTTCTATTTTTAATTAAAATTTACCTACATTTATCTTGCAGCGTTAATCTCAAACGGGGGTGGATCCATGGATGAAATCAAGAGACGTATGGCGATAACTAAATCATCTATGGACAAACTGAAAACACTTTGGAGGAACAGATAATATTACAAAAGCCACTAAGATCCGGCTTGTTCAAACACTGGTTTTTCCTATGTCTTTTACGCTGCTGAGACGTGGACGCTGCGTGACATCGAAAAGAAGATAGACGTTCTGGAAATGTGGTGCTGGAGAAGAATACTTGGGGTATCGTGGATGGAGTTTCACATCAACACCTCTATACGCCATCAAAAAGAGTCTTTCTGTTCTGGTCCAAACGCGCATCCTCAAATACTTCGGACACGTATCGAGGCGTGAGGGTGACTCTATAGAGCGCCTTGTCGCGCAGGACAGAGCGGAGGGCACTAGACCACGCGGTCGCTCACCCATGAGATGGACTGACAAAATCAAATCCGCAGTGGGCGAACCCTTGTATGAGTGCATTAAAAACACCAGAAATCGGAGTAGATGGCGAGAAATCGTGAGGCGAATCACATCAGCCCCTTGACATAAAAACTACATGAAGACTACGACCGCTCTGTCAAGAGTGCTACGTAGAAGAAGAAAAATCAAAATTTAAAGAAAATTATCTATACAAATAGTGAAATTCACTAAAAAGAATCAATAATGATTCAAAAAAGTTAAAATAATAATCTTCAATTTCGGCGATACTCTAAAACGTACATGATCCCTAGACAGTTTGATGTGTGTTTATAATATTTATAATAAAAATATACTTAAAATGTTTTCCTACCTAAGGCATGTTCTCAATGTCAGGAAAAACAAATATTGAAGTAATTTACGGAAAACTTGAAGAAAACCTGTGGGACCTGTTAGAATGATTGATTGAGTACTTAGCCTTAAACTTGTGATACAACATAAATAAATAAATGCTTCATACTGAGGTTCCCTTGGTACCAAGTTGTTATTTTATTTAGGAATATTTCGTGCTGTTGCCAGGCAATTGATAAAATTGTCATTGTATTGAATGCAAAATTGCGTACGTTTTTTATTGCAATATTTTCATTTCTATTTTTCATCGAAAGTCGATAGGTAAATAGATATTTTTTTATGGCAATAATATTTTATTTGAAGATTTGGATTATTTTGTACGTTGTGTCGAAACAATAGAAAAATGAGAGTTCTGAGGTTAAAGCTGCTTGACGCGCTGACGTCAATGTTTTGTCTTGGAGCTATACGACAGTAAGACCTGTTAAGACTGGCGCAAGCAGAAGCATCGAGACTAGTACAGTCAAAAAGGGTCCTATTATGGCCAGCAGTAGTCGAAGTCGTGTATCATCCAATAATGGTAACGAAAACCCATTGAGAAGAATCATAGCCCTCGAAGCCTCTGGATAAAACCAAACAGTCAGTATTCACGAATAATGTAAAAAAATACATTTTAAGCGCCATGTTGAAACCAACCAATCCATATCACCTGACGGTGCGGTATGTTCGCATCTCGTTGGAAGTCAGCGCTTGTAACGCTTTAATAAAGCGTAATGATGACGCGACGCACGTTCAAACGAACTCAGCAGATTGAAAATATCCGACGTTCTGCGCGACAGAATGACTGATGCCATACGTACCCTATTATGCGTAGCTTTAATATACCTTTATTGCTTTCCTGCTAACCAAAACGCGTAACTCTTGACGTAAAAATATTATGTACAACGAGTGTATTTTACCTTTTACCTGCTCATTTTAAGGTACACATTTAATTTGATTGATGCGGCTTTCAAGGATATTTTTGGGTTTAAAATTTAAGTAATATTAAACCGGTTATTTGGAGAGAAAATGTTTTTTGTAAATACTGAGTTCAAAGAAAGCTGACTGCTTACTAATCTTCCCACGCAACTTCTCGACTGAACAACGTAGGTAATCGTTGAACAAAGGTCCAGTCGCTTTATACAATTTTTTGTTACTTTGAAGTCAGCTGAAGAACTTCCTCAGAAAATCTAAAAATAGTAAGTACATTTAAAACAATGTCACTTTCCGTGTCAATATATTTAACATAAATATAGCACAGAAATCTCGATGCTTTGACATGTCGCCACACCAATTTGTAGATAACTTAGGGTCACCAAGTACTACTGTAATGCCTTCTTGAGAGGTTTGAAATAAACGACCCAGAAGTTACCTAATGCACAGTTGAAATGAGAAACGAAATCACCATAATATACACTGTTCTCTGTTATATCTCATGCCGACACCAGTAGCAGCAAAGTTCTTCTTCTTCAATCACTATGTTAGCCAATTTTTAACAAAACTCAATTCACAAGAAAAATCTTGATAGAAAAAATATCTTCTAATTTAATTTCGTTTCTAATTTCAACCTTCTTGATGGATTTGCAAGGGAAAAAGAGAAATCTTATATCTTTTTTTAGGGTCCCGTAGTAAACAAGGAATCCGTATAGTTTCGCCATGTCTATCTGTCTGTCCGCGGCTTAGCTCAGAGACTAGAAATTAGTACTAGAAAGCTGTAATTTGGCATGGGTATAATTATTAACCACGTCGACAAAGTTTTTTTAGGTTATACGTATATGAGTTGTTTTTTTTACCTTATACGTGTGTGAGTTGTTTTTTTTATCTTCCCCATGGTATCGGGTGCCGTTGGAGTGGTCGATCAAAAATATTGAAAGTTAGTGAAAACCATTTTTGGATTCAGGTATCCGTTTGCGAAATATTAAGCTTTAATGTGCAAATTTTTGTTAGAGTCAAGTATCCACCCCCTGCCAGCTAATATGTTTAAGAATTCACGCCGTATATATAACGAAATTAAAAGGAAAAAAAACTATCACAGCTAAGTAGCCTTTACAAGTTAAAGAGTAATAATCAACCAACTTCCATTTTCAAAATTTTCTTATCTACAAAGATATGTTTGTTTTTGGGATAAATTCATCCCAACAACGGAACCATTCACTGTGCGTGGTCCGAGGCGCACTTGACCTTTTTTATTTAAAAAAAAGTCATTTACGATGAGTTTTGAGGCAATAAAATTAATTCACTAAGAGCCCTCTTTGATTCTCAACTTTCGCAGGTAGGTGGTACTGACAAATGTATTTTTCGAGAGCGGACCAAGTGTATAGTACCTACTTTACGATTGTTTAAGAAGAATATTATTGTTGCTTTTAATTTAAAAATATATTAAGGGTTTCTTTGCTATATTAACAACCATATTTTGTTGGTACTGTGGTGAGTAATATGTTCAAGCATGAAATAAAAATTAGAAGAGAGAAAATTAAATTTTTGAAGTATTGCAATATTGCTTTGTAAATTATATGATAAGAGCACTTGAGAAATAAAATTAATATTTTATTACTTCTTGGAAATCTTCACATTTAATTTTTTATGAATAGTTTTGAGTATACTGTCTTATTTGTAGTCTAGACTGCGAGAAAAACGTTGAACGTCTCGCTCGATGGGCTTATCATCTTAGACTCGAGTTTATTCAATTATTGGTGTATTAGTAAGAGGATCAGCTGAATATCTTTTTTATTTCATTGTAATTATTTTCAACTCCTTTTTCTAGAAACCCGCTATATTGATATCTATAGTTTAAATCGATATTCATGAATGAAGTATCAATAGATTTGTAATAATGGCCCGGGTGATATAGGCTGTATTATATATTCTCCGTAAATTTAATATGGTGGACTTTACACGTAAATTTCTAACCTCGGCAAAAATTTAATTGTGATAATCATGACATGTTTGGTATCAAAAGAAAGGTCTTGATGAGGTGCAAAAATGGTCAAGGTAAAGCCGTGGTCGCATGCTGTTATAACGTATGGGTGCCAGGAACACTTAAAAAATTATAATGGCATGTGATGACGGCCTTGCCTTGACCATTTTTGTACCTATGTCTTGATTTCAGAATGTGACATCTTTAATGACACACTCAGGGTGATTATGTCAAATTGTCTCATGTTCTGTGAAAGCTATGTTTGTTAGGTAAATAAGTTGTATGTTGTTACCACTTTATTCGATTTTATTTTATTTTATTTTCAGTTATTGTTAAGTATGTTTGATCTCTGACTTGTTATTTGTTTTTGAATTGTGTTTAGTTATGTAATATGTTTAGTTTTACCTGTTAATTACTGTCATTGGCGCAAGCCGTTGTAATTATTTATAAATAAATTAAATTTCTGTCTAAAATATTTTCTTGTTTCGTACTTTTTGGATTCTTTTATTTTCCTTTAGTTGGGTTACAGTTTTTTAAACAATTTTTTTATCAAATTTTTTGGAAAACAGGACTTTAAAAAATACATCACGATCAAAGTTTTGCAGTACAGCTAACATACTTATCTTATAAAAATGGTTTTGAATTCGCTTCGCAAAGTTAACTTTATTGTATTGTTGCTAATTATAGCCGATTGTTTTATCAAAAATTGTAACGCAGTTATCTATGTCAGAAATAAAAATAGTCGTAAGAATGGTCCGACAAATATTGTATTCTACTCAAGGGCACGAAGAAAAATAAAACCCAGAACGTTAAAAAAATAAAAACACAAGAACGTTACACTTTCATGAAAAAATCTGAAATAAAGTGCACCCCTTTTCACAGGACAAACATGTTGAATGTCTTCATTATTCCACGTCATAGCTATGGTCACTGCCACGCCAGTTTTAATATTTAAGGATTTATAGTCCCACAGGCGACATTCATTTCACCATCTCTTTACACTTGAGGCCACATGAAATAATGTTATGGAAATTTTTCGCGGAGAACTGTTTTTAATGTGTTGAAATGTTCTGTTTGTTGAATGAGTTTAGAACGGTGGTGTAGAGTGTTTTAGCAGACATTTTTTGGTTTGAAAGTTACATTAGTTGTAAGTTCATTTGTAAGATAAACTACCTACCTCGTTGGTCTTGTGGTGGCAAGTGCTACTTCTTAGCATGAGGACCTGGGTTCGATTCCCAGGTCGGGTAAAGTCTTATTGGATTTTACAATCAGAAATTTCTCAGTAGCGGCCAGGAGTTTGAATTTGTGCCCGGATTGCCTATTGCCATCAACCGAGTATAAATCCAAACTCCTCCATGGGATATCCATATTACCTACATGGGACTTAAACATACAACTGGCGAAATATGGGTGTAAGTACTCTATAAGTACACCTCTGCCTTACCTTTCGGGGACAACAGGTGTGATGTTATGATATTATTATGTTATGTTGCTAAAGAAAAGCATCTACAAACTCAAAATCAAGATTTTCCTAATGCATGTATTCGCTGCAGGTGACAATATTTTGCAGAACTTTGCAGGTTGTAATTCAAACGCTTAGCATGGAAATTCGTATCATGAGAACAGATTATTATGTATGCGCACACCGCTAATTAGAATTCCAAGCGGAAACCGACACAAGGATTTAATGCAATAGCACAGTTCGTAGCGCCGTCGCTGTGAACAATAATACGTAACAATTGATCTTGAATATTAATTATAATACCTAAAAATATGATACGATAAGATTTGTTGACACGAGTCAAGTCAAAACAAAAATGCGGAAAATCAGTTCATTTTCTTTTCACGGAATTAAGTTAATCAGACGTCCACGTGTTTTTCTTATTTTGAATCACGTTGCTTGAAATATGATTTGAATTATACGAGTATGTTTAATAAATATATTACATTTTGCGCCGATGTAATTTTTGGCAAAACACAGCAGAAACATTATTTGTTATGCAAATAATATTTCTACTGTGTCCATAATTTTGGCTTGTACTACACAAAAGTATATGTATTGTAGTTACCTGCAAAGCTACCCAAGTAGCATCCCTTAGAGGGTAATACAACATTTTGGGGAGTATATTAAATGTGACCCTAACTGACCTTCGGCATTGTATGAGAAGATTCATCCCCTTAGAGCCATCCTCTTATTTACCCTTCTGTTTACTTGTCGTCACTATAATATGCTTCGAGGGATCGCTTTGAAAAGAGCCTTTGATTTTTTTACATTTGCATTCATGAATAACTTAGATACTATTTTATGCATGTAACTCTTTATTCATTTTTTTTCGTATTTGTATCGTTTTCTTTACTGTCGCATACAATATAAACTGTTCAAATATTGTGTGATATTATTAGGGTCTATACCTACTCTCGTACAAAAACCTCTTCACTATCCGACACTGTTTGCTTAAGAGCGTTTATTCTAAAAGTTGGCAACGTCGCAAGTAGCTGTCAAATATTTAATTGTTTTGATATTACTGTATGGAATTGTGAAATATCGCTATCTAATGAACTAGAATATTAACAATGAATTGCACTTATAACACTGAATTTGATGTGGTAACCGTTTTAGGTGTAAAAAAATCATTTGGAAAGTTTCCAAATATTTTTTTTACGTCTAAAATCGATGTTACGATATTAATTATTGCATTTCATAGTCCATATTTTAGTTCACTATTTCACCCATATTTCAATTCCAAATTAATCAAAACAGCGAAATATTTGAGACGTTGCCCACTTTCAGAATGCACGCTCTTAAAGTCCTACGATCATCTTAACTTAATTACTATTCCGGTAATCAAGTGCAGATCTTGAAAAGAACAACAAAATGGCAAAAAATGGCAAGCACAACACAGGCACTTAAATAAGTACCAAAAATTTAAATCCATCAATCAACTTATGTAGAAAACCTTGCGACATAAAATTAAGGTAGGTCCAGCTCTAAACTTATTGAAAGACTACACAGGGGACCTGATCATGGTTAGAAAAGAATTATATAAGACGCAAACAAAAGGATAGATTCAAAATGGGATGTGTGGACACGAAATAGACGTTGATTGACAAGGGTGGTACTAGTAGGTACTGTTGAGGGATGTTACATTAATTGAACTGGTTCCGTGATGAATAAAGAATGAGAGTCGGCCACCGGGTTGGAACTACATCTGAATAAGGTCTATGAGTGTGGTATGTAGTGCGACCGTTATGGGTTTAATTTTAATTAATTCTAAGGATAATTGCAAGTATGGGTCATAGATATGTACAACAATCTGCTTATTGAGAGTTAATACCACCTAATAGTCATTAGGGTTCAAAGGTAGTATACAAGTATGAGGAACATATTATATAATATATATAGCATTGTATAATTGCATAGCACATGTGTGAGTACTATGTACCGACTATAAAGCTACCATTTAGGTACAGGGTATGTCTTTCATTGACTTGAATGTGTCCTGGCGGCTGAGAGTATGTCATGCTCACTCTAATGTCTCGCTGACGGTGGCGCGTGTGTTGGATCATTTAGCTCCCTTCAAAATGGTTGAGCTGAATGGTGGTAATCCATGCGTCATGTTCGTGAACGGGCGTCGTCAGTAGGGACTGGTGATCTCTTAGCAACCACGGCTTATTTTAATTTAATATTGGATTGTTAATTTTTTATTTCTGTTACGGACGCTTTTCACGTTTTGCATCATTCTCACATGTATAACTTCAACATGAATAATGTAACCAATATTTTGTAACCATATCATGATTTAAAAGAGTGACCGTGGAGTTTCTTGCCTGTTCTTCTCCATAGGTACCTACTACGCTTTGGAATGAGCATCTAGCTTCATCTTTCTGACTGACCGACCCCCTTGACAATTCAAAAGTGCCTGTAATTGGTTTATTTGAAATAAATGCTTTGAGTTTGAGTTTGATATATTTTGTTGGTCACGAGGTAAACACTGCTTGCGCGTTGCAGGATTTTGCGTGAGGTCAATGTGACGCGCAGTTCGCATGTGACGATGTAGATTCTGCCACAGTAGGGTTGAGGAGTGTGTAGGTTTGAATTCTAGCAAGTATCAATGTGACTTTTTCAATTCATATGTTATTTCTAAGCTTATTGGAAATTGACATCGTGAAGACACTGGACTCTTAATTAATATACGTAAGTCTAAAACCGCCAATCTGCCTTTGAGCAACCGTGGTGATCATGCCTTCTCAGTATGAGAAGCGATTCGGGCAATCGCTTCAGTACATTTTTTTTTAATCTGGGCGTAGAAAGTTTCGCTAAAGATTTATAAAAACTTAGAAAAGACAAGTAAAAATAATATCTGAAGCATTGCAGAGCCACCTTGAACGTAAATAGTAACATAATCTTGTACTTACACTATCAAGGGATCTTCCAGCCAGATTTGAACTCGCTACGTCTAAAATTTTGTTCACAGGGTCGAAAAATCAAAATGAAAGTGTAACATTTCTTGAAAATTATTAAATTTGCGATTTTTTCTGAAGCGTTGAGGATATACCAGCTTGATTTTTTTTAATGATAGGTGGCCACCTTCACTTAACCCCATTTGTCTTTGGATCACTACGTTTGAGACACCTTGTATATATTGATTTTATTCGACACAATGATAAACACCCGGCTTGCAATTCTACACTATTACTTCCTAGGTAGACAAATAGCACCTACGCCAAATTTAATAGGCAGTGTTACCAGTTAGCTTGCAGCCAGCTACAGCAATTACATTGCGATGTATAGGCACGCTGGGGTGAGCAGCATTCCAGGCGTTTCTGAGGCGAATGCAGTTTCAACCGCATAGATATAGCTATATTGGTGGGACTAAATACTGAGCGATATTTGATGAATTGTTGTACTGACGTTGGGTTTATTGTGTTGATTGAGAGGTCGGGTTTGATATACTGTAGGTGAGCTGTGGGGGTTGGGTTTGGTGAATTTATTGGGAGAGAGTTACAAAGTTTACAATTATCCACTGTTAATGACAAAACATGTAGCTTTTTTACACTAAACTTAAAATTGTACGTGTTTCGTGGATGCGTTTACAAAAATAGCTGTATTAAATCTCCCTAGCTTTTTCCCAACTATGTTGGGGTCAGCTTCCAGTTTAACCGGATGCAGCTGAATACCAGTAATTTTCATGGAGCGACTGCCTATCTGATCTCCACAGCCCAGTAACTGAGTAATACGACACCCCTTGGTAAGACTGATTGTCAGACGAAGTTTGTCTGTCAAAGATTCACGAATGACAACCGGAACCAACAGCTTAACGTGCTTTCCGAAGCACGGAGGAGTTTCAGTACGTAAAGATTGTGGACCCAACCCCGGCAAGCGTAGCTTAATCGGAATCGACCCGTTCGGCTGTTATTAATTAGCAATGAGCTCCAAAAAAAATACCTGTATTTAAAAACCCTACCAAAACACACGAGTATTTGTAAAACTAGTAAATGTTAAGGTAGAAAAACCGATAAATAATGTTCTTCGTTATATTGTCAGATATTGAGTTATCATCTTCCTGCGCTTGTCCCATACTACTTGGGGTCATCGCAGCACGTTTTCTCTTTTCATTCTCCCCTCTCAACCGTCACGCTATCATTCACTCCCTTCTTTTTCATATCGTTCCTCACACCGTCCATTCATATTTTCTTTGGCTTCCCTCTCCATCCATCAACATTTATATTTATCACTCTTTTAGTCACATGTGTTTCTTCCCTCCTCATCACATGCCCATACCAAGCCAAACAATTTCCTTTCAACTTTTCTGTCACTGGTGCCACTTTCTAACTTCCTCTTCAATACTCATTCCTTTTTTTATCCATTTGATATATATTATTACAAAAGAAGAAGGAACAAAGAACGTAATAAGCCAGACGTTGAAGTATACACATGAAGAATCAGTTTTAGATAGATTTAGCAATGAAACTCAAAAAATCGCCAATAAGCTGGCATACGAATAAATGAATCCTTTATTCGTCGCTAACGCGTAGTCACAAAATAGAACACGAGAAAACAATACAAAGACACACAAAAACAAACATTGACGGATTCCGAAACAGTTTTTACGTTTCGCTAACCCTAAAATGGGGGCTAGAAAAACGTTGTTTTATTCAAATGTGCGATACACCTGTGCGGATTTAGATTACAAGCAAACAATCCGTTTGTTGCCTATAAAACATTTGGCACGTTCCATGTGATCCCTGTCGGCTCTTTTTGCGGTTTCAATGTTTTCGAGTTTGGCGTTTGTTTCAACCATTGATTCGTGTTTATTAATGTTTACTGTTTAATGTACGTTTTTGATTTAGGATTGACTTTAGATTTCGGTTAAGTCCTCTTCAACTTATCCAGCATCGATGGCGCAATGCGAACATATCGAGTAGTAGAATTTAGAGAAAGATACCGCTAATTTATTTTCTAACAAATTAATATTTTGACTACTGCATAAGCTTATTATGTTCGTGAAACTCACAGGGACACCATGCCAGAAAAAAGATTCCGAAGAGTTTTCCAAAAGCAACACAAAGTAATATTTTTTTTATAAATAAGTTTATTTGTCACAGAAACACGTGCATAAAAAAAAGATAATAAACTCGAGTAGAAAATAAAACATAATAGATTTAAATACAATAATGAGCACAAAACAGAAATAGTCGGCAGCTGCTGGCACGTCATGACTGTGACAAGAAGACTTCCACTCAGCATGATGCTGTGCTATGGAGACCCACAGCACAGCGCAGATTTTCAATGGTCACCCGAAAAATATAAAATAAAATAAATAGTACATAAAATATGCTGCTATTATACAACCAATAGTATGAATAAAATGATTAAATAACATATAAATAATTATCCGCAGGCCTCACCGTGCGTGCACAAAACATAAAACATGTGCCCGTCTAAAACACTATTATCAATATTGTACGTGAAACCTTTTCTGTAATAATTCAACTCGATGATGAACATACACTGAAATTGCATGCTACTGAACTGTTGCACTATAACTAAAGACAATCATTCTAAAGATATCTAGGTAGATATTGTATCCCATAAAGGCTTCTACAAACAGGCGCGACACGCGACGCGACACAAAGACACCGCACGTCGCGCGCCGAGCGGTGTCTTTGAGTCGCGTCGCGTGTCGCGCCTGTTTGTAGGAGCCTTAAACTGGTAATTCCAAATAACCACAACTAAATACCAGAAGTCGTTATTTACAATTTTTATAATACTAATAGCTAACTAGAGTGGGAACATAACTAATGAACTGTATGGATGGAATACCGATCGAAAGATAAGAAGTTATAGTTTTAATCCTACACAGTGAGCGCTGAACAAAAGTTGAGCACACTCTCATCTAATACTTAGAAATTATGTAGTTAAGTACAGAAAAGTTAATAATGCACCGTAGGTAAGTACTCACATAGTTGATAGTAAGGATGAAGCTCGCGGCTTACCTAGCGCTAATGAAATCTATTTGTAAAGTTAAGCTGCACTTGCTCACGTCAGTTGTTAGATGGGTGATCCTTTTATACACGAAGATTATACGCCGAACAACAGTGCTGGCTGGTCATGTTATTTGTATGAATCCAAAAAAAACAAGTCATGTATAAGCCGAAAAACAAGATAGCCAATGCTTCGTAAACCGAACATTAAGTTTGAAAAAATCTACGAAGAATTAAAATCACTTTCTACCTGTAATAAAATTCCGACAAAAACCTCCAGCATTCTAATTTCATACCTCAATGTATTGATAACTTTAAGATACCTTAACCACTTAAGCGTGACATATAGCTAAGTTGTCTGCTCCCACGCAATTTACCATCCTCTATTAGTTTGATCTACACTAATATTATAAAGAGAAAAGATTTGTATTTTTGAGTGTAATTAATAAACTCAAAAACTACCACTTAGTAACATAGCGGTGGTAGTTTTTGAGTTTATTAATAGTAACATATTAGTAGTAACATAGCACCATAGAACACGATTCCTACCTACCGTTTTCCCTTCGGAGGTGGTTCGCATCAGCAAGTCTATCGCTATTGAAAAATGGCACAGTGAAAATAGTTACACTATGGGTACCTATTTAATTCATCATACCATTCAAACAACAAAAACGCCTATTTCTAGCTTTGAATAAAAATGTCCTAAAACAACCCGGCGTCAAAACGTAATAAAAATGTAAAAAAAAAATGTAATAAAAATGTTTGTAATGTATAATAATATAAAAATGTTTTGTTTTGTAACTTTTTTGTAACTGCATTTCCTAATCCTATATTCAATGCATGCCGTGGCAGCTTTTAATTAAGGCTACACTACAAAATGTAAAAATAATATGGGTATTTTAACATGTATTTTTGGTGTATGCTTTGTTGGTTGTTCTTAAATAAATAATCGGGAACAAAAAATGGTCATGTGGCACCGCTTGATAAGGACGAGAGCAAGCCTGTGCACAACGGGTAACAATTGAGATAGATATAGAAAAAATGCGTCAGCGAGAACGAGATGAAGGAATATTGCACATTTTATTTAGTTTTCATAAGTTCTGAAATACTTATGTAGGAATATAATATACAATGTGAAATTGAATACGTTTGCATCCTCATAAGGGGTCATTTTACTCATCATTATTAACTTTCACTATCAACAACGGACAACCCAGAAATCGCGAAAAAAAAAATCTGCTGTTCCATATATTTATGTTCGCATAGCTCGTTATAATGTAGGGAAAAGCTGTTTTTGTTTCGCAATTTCAGGGTTGGCCCCATAGTGAAAGTTGTAAACGAATTAAATTTCACATTGTAGAAATACCTAATAACTTCAGTATATTTCTGAAAAATTGAAAAGTGTTTTTTTTTTGTTTCTTTTACTTGGCGATTTAAGGTGTTAAATTCAGTTGAGAAAATACTTTTATTTTTAAGTTAATGAATATGTTCACTTTATTTATAAGTAAGTAAGCTAAGACCTGCTCCACGTCAGCTTCATCTCATAAAAATTGACACCTCGCCGCTGTAACATACTCAATAATTTATAAAGATATTACGCGGACTACGCCGCTGGCAGAAGCTAGTCTATCATATTAATTTCAGAACGCCTTTTCTATGATAAAATAGCTGTTGATTACGACTTTGCTCGTAAAACCCTTAAACCTGCTTTGATTTTTCTCTGCAAATTCTTTTCTTCACTTTTACTCACTGTAAAGAAAATCTTCCAGATTTTATTTTCCATGTTTTGCTTGTCAGCCATGCGTTGTCTGCAGTTGGAGAAGATAAATTATTTCTATCTCATAAATAATTAACTAAGCGTGTGAGATAATTTTAAAAAGTGGGCGATACAAAACTAAATACGAAAAATGAATTTAAATGTGCAAATCAGATATGAAATACGTTTATTTGCGATAAACATGGCCATGGTGCAAAGAAAGAAAATAAACACAAAAAAGAACAAGTTGGGGGAAAATATGCGTCACATCCACGCAAAACGGTCATCGCTCAGCATAATGCTGCGACCTTATGCGAGACAGAGCCCCAGCGCTGGTTTTTGGCGACAGCTGGCGTTGACGTGATGACGTCGAACGGTGCAGCATACAATGAAACATATATAAAATAAGATATAAAAAATTTAATAAATACGTATACAATACTTCATTCTAAATATGTAGTGTGTAATGTAGTGTTCTAGTTGAAGTACTTTTTATTTTTCTACAAGCTGTTGCCCGCGACTTCGTCTGCGATCCAGGATGAAAAGTAACTTATATCCTTCACTGGGTCATGGTCTACTCATGTGCCAAATTTCATATAAATCCGTTCCGCCGTTTTAGCGTGAAAGCGACACAAGTAAATTCACTTTTTCATTATTAAGTTAGGGTTTTTAAACAGAGATACGTGCTTCAACACTTTTATGTTTTAGAATATCAACCAGTCCATTAGGTATTTCATCAACATAAACCAGCGCAACATAGCTAAGGTAGTGTAGTGACACAGAAAACCTAATTGAAGTCACCGAGAGGGGTCATGTGTCACTCTTAAGCCAGATTACATGCGGTAATCGGCTTATACGCCAAACACCAACTTTTACGGTCCCCGTTCGTTCTAATACCTAAAAATAGTGCGGGTTACGGTGTTGCCAACTTCGGATAGGGTTAGAAAACTAGTAGTAATATTTATAAATTGGTTGGAGTGGATAAAGTTGGTGGGTACCTACGTGTTTTTAGAAGATTTTTGTTGTTATTGAGCAAATTATCAGAGCTCTAAATGTAACCTACGATGATGCAGAACAACAAGTGGATCTGTCCATGAGCCCGGGAATGAGTAAAGAAAATTACAAGTATTCGTTTAAATTGACAAAATCAACAGCCGTGGATAAGGAAACTTCCTTAAGAATTTATGACTACACGTTCCTATAAACGAACAACATAAGCGGAATTGCGAGCACAGTTAGTGTCATACTATAATTGTGCCTACTTTATTAAATTATTACGCTATAATTTACTGAGAACCCTGTAAGAAATCGAAACGTGTTTCACCTCTCAACGAGGTATCCTCAGGATGACGATTGACTTGTTGCGAACTCGAACCCGACGTGTGGACACGTCAAGCGTCGAGCGCAGTGACGTAGTCTTTATGACTACGAACAGAACAGTTAACAACAGAACAGTTAAGAACAGTTTACGCGGATTAGGTTACTAAATATACGTCGTCTATTGTATTTTATTATGGATTTCCGTAAAGTCATGTCTGAATCAATTAACTTTCCTCAGAATGACAAAAAACGTAAAAAATAACTCTTGAAGCCGCAGAAAAACATCACAGCATTCAATTAAATTCTTCTTCCAACAGCTGTGACGTTTATTTTCTTACATAATAAAGAGTAGCAGAAAAAATACACTTCTGGATTTAAGTACAAACGTTTTGCGGCTCAGTAGGAAATCTTATTCCAAGTACGCGACCATGTTCTATCGCGATTAGTCCCTGATAAAAGGGTGGAGGGATCTCATTTCCGTCGGCGTGGACTCGTGTCGGACCCGGCGGAGGAAATGACGTTAGGTCCCCAGTTTATTCTCTTCAATTTATAAACGGTTTTACCAGCTGGAATTATAAAAATATAAAGTTTTTCCAGATGGAATTATGAAAATAAAAAGTTCTTTTTTTTTTGGTGGTTTGGACTTGAGCGGTAGGTCGGTAATTTTTGCTTAGATTCTAGATGGCGTTTAATCATGATGAGTTGATGGTCTTGGTGACTTTAAAGTAAGCTTTATTAATGGAAACAAGGTCGGTAATTTTTGTTTAGATTCTAGATAGTGTTTAGTCATGATGAGTTGATGGTCTTGGTGACTTTAAAGTAAGCTATAATAATGGAAACAATACCAGCACTCAGGATTTGATGGTGCCTGTAAACGTTGTGAAAGTTTACAGGCACCATCAAATTCTTCCTTTTTCGTGTGGTTAGTGACTAACCTGGTGGCAGAGTTTTTATGCTGCCCATGGGCCTCTGACTTGGCTTCACATGCCGTCAAGAAATATCTCTCAGGCATACCGGTTTCCTCAAGATGTTTGCTTCATCGTTTTTGAAGCATGTGATAATTATGCAATACGCACATGAATCCGAATAGTCAGAGGTGAGTGCCTTGGGTTCTAACTCGAGACCAATGACTTGGCAATCCGACGGTCACACTACTAGGCTATCACTGCTGACAATGAAAGGCAATTAATTTAGCAGGTGACACTATTAAAGCTCTCAGAAAATATTTGACTAATGTCTAGGTTCAACTAAAATTGAATAAAGTCTCCATTATAACAAACTTTCCAAACAGCATAATTTTCCACGAGTCCTCAACAAGAAAAGAAAAATAACATATCTATTACCTTACTGAAAAGAATTTAACCTTTTCCAAACAATGAGATTTGGAGGCAAAAATCACAAATCTAAAATAACGACGCCTAAGCTAACAAGGGGTCTTTACTCTCGGCTTACGATAACGATCAAAAGAATAATTGCTTTGCCTTGTGAAGCAAACTAGTGTGACCCTTGTAGGTTATGTGACATATTATTTGAGGGTCATTTATCATATTATACCTACGTCAGTATCCAGTAGCACGAGAATCTGAAGATGGACTTACCCGCCTCAGTTGAGGGAATTTTCGATGTCATTACACTTAGAAAGTTTAATTAAGGAATATGTGTAACCGAGTAACTAGGCTATAGAGGTCAGATAGGCAGTCGCTCCATGTAAGATACAAGTATTAAGGAATATCCGTCAAAGTAGCAGACGAAATTCAAACAAATCGATTAAAATTATGATGATTCGTGGAAAATAAAATTTCGAAAGCCATATTGATGATTTAACTGATTATAATCAAGCCATTATTTTTGTAAGAATCGCCGTGCCATCAATTATCAACGTAAAACAGTGCCCGATTTGAAAAAAAACGAAACGTAAAAACAAAAGAATTTTCGAGCTTCACGGGCTGCATTGAACGAAGGAATAACCGATACGACCAAAAGCCGACACCAGCATAACTATGCTGGTGTCGGCTAGGAATATACTAGGCAGGTGATGAGAGCTTAAAAAATAAAACAAAAGGCGGAGTGACAACAGCATCATCATACCTGCTCATAATAACATACTGCGCAAGAACCAATCCTTCAATTACGAGGTATATTATAACCTCAACGACTAAGACAGGTCTTCATTGAAGTGGTCATTTTGTAAACCCCTTTTTGATGCAGATGATGGATTGAACTATGATGACAAGATCCCAGTCAAGAGGATCCAGGTGAGAAAAAAAAAAAAAAAAAAAAAATCTTTTTACATTTGGCTCAGAGTCGAGCCGTCGGTCGTCGTCGAGACAGATAGCCGTTCGCAATTTCCTTTTCGAATAAAAGTCTCCAATCGAAACATTTAACAATTCATGGAAACAGCACTTAGTGAGTATTTGGAAAGTAAATTATTGAAGGCCAATCTAAAGTCATTACTTTGGGGAATAGACGAGAAAATTTCATTGATTCGGTAACCTTAGAGTTCTATTTAGTACAAAAATGTCACTTTGAAAACAAACTTAGGCAATATTCTTTCTCGTCCAGACGATCAATTCGAAAAATTACAATTCAAAAATTCTTTTAATAATAAAATTGAAAACCGAACTCATTGTCAAGTTTTTATTAAATTTAATAAACCCCACTTCTCCAACTTTTACAGCAATCGTGGAGATAAAATTAAAAAATATCGGGTAGAAAAAAATGAGAACGAAGGCAAAAACGTCTCACAGGTGCGTTACCCATTTATATTCTTTCTGAAGCTGAAATTGGGTATTATAATGTCTCGTTTCACAGTATGACAGAGAATTTGCACTTCATAAGCGTTAAATTGGTCATTAGGCCTCCCCGTCGTCAAATAAGCGTAGCAATAAAGTGTGAAATATTTATTATAACGTCTCTTCTCGAGTGTTGAGATGGGATGTGTTCAGTAAATTTTGTATTACCCACCGTGAATACCGTGATATAACGTGTGAATTGTTCGTTGTCAGCTGAATATCATTATATGACGCCAGCGAGGCGGAATCTTATGGAGTTATCAACGGAGATTCGGGTGGAATTATATGAGTAGGCTAAGTTAATAACAGCTGCTTCAGCGCACTTGTATTATGATGAATTTTGTGGAAAATTTGTTTTAATTTCACTGTTTAAGGTCTTGTGCATTGCACTAAGCACAGTTTCCAACTTACTTCCTCTAAGTTTTTCCTCAATACTTTATTTTTCGGAATGCATTATTCAACTGAATCATAGATCGAATACCTAGAGTCAACAAAATGTTCTCACTTTAATTATATACGTAATTTACCCTTCCCTTAAAAACCAAATACGTACACTTTATAAAATGACCATAATTATTAAAAAAGTTGCCTAGTAGCTCCTTTATGAACCCCGCCTTCAAAAAGAAGCAGAAAGCAAACGTCGCAAAAACCTGTCAAATATTTATCGGTTTTGATAAACTTGCATTATAAAAAAAAAGTCGCTCTATAGTGCATTTAAATATTGATTGTGAAATGCATTATTAACATAAATCAGTAATACTCGTATCCTGAGACAAACAAAACAGCGAAATATTTGACAGCTATTTGCGACGTTGCCAACTTTCCTTTTTCCCATACTGACCCATCAAAACAAACACACAGTACATAACATAAGATAATAAACGAGCGCTATGTAATCAGAACCTCAATCTCAAGTGAAGGTAATACCGTGCATCAAGTAATTTACGAAGTAAGCTTCTAATTAGCGCCAACCAAGATTTAGACAGTAATGAAACTCGTAAAAAGTTCCATAAATTTAATCGGTGAAGCCATTTGTGTAACATACGGGACTATGAAGACGTGGAAAGTAGCCCTTGCCAAAATCATGCATGCAAAAATTAAATGCATGTTAATGCATGTTAGCATTAATGTAAAACGAAAAAAAATTGCTCAACTATGAAGAAAAAATTAAAATTAAACTATTATCTAAAATAAAATATATTTAGTATTTTTGTAATAAAAAAGTATGACTGACATGACATAACAAACTATAAAAAATGGCATGAAAGTTACTTCTATTAGTTTAGGAGATGTGAAGGAAGAGCTGAATATACATATATAGCCTGCAAAAATCATAACACACCTTTTGACTTAGCTGTAGTCCGGTAAAAGGAGTATATTGGCGGTAAAATCAAGTTAAAATCCAATTTTGATAAAACTGAAGTGTTTAATTCTAATCTAATGTGCCTTTTTATCATTTCTACGTGACGATATTATCGTGGACGTCCACGTCTACAAAATATATGGAAATACGTCCACGATAACGTTATCGTGAACTGAAATTTACAAGCGTTTCCAAGTATTCACGATAATATTGACGTTAGTTAAAATATAGTGCAAACATTTTTTATAAAGCAACAAACGGATCGTGAAACTGCAACGGATATTCAATATTTCAATTAGCTCGCAAATTGGCACCAATTTAATATTACCGCACTCTTACCGCTTGTTTTCCATCAGCAATGTATATGGGAGAGGCACCGATTTTTAACTTGATTTTTTTAAATATTTTATTTAGCTAGTTTTATGGCCTTTGGATAAGTAAACGTATTCATACAAATTCTTTTTATTCCTAGTAACGTAAAGATACTTTGTCATTTTTAATGACGTCTAATTGATCATTGTGTTGACATAATCTACTCATTACAATGTTTTTTTTAATGAGTTGTATTGCAATATGTAACTAGTGACCTCAACAATAGATCATATTATTTATTGTTATTAGTAATTAACTATTTTTTTATTTTACCTCGATGGTCCTAGTTTATCATTTATAACTTCCAGTTACAGCTTTATGTAAGCGGGCACGCCCTTTATGCCTGGAGGCTTTTATTAAGACGATAAGTTTTGTTTACGTTTAGTTTTTATTTCTGCCCGAGTATAGTTCTCGATGATTTTGTTTGGTATATTGGCGTGTGCTAGCTAACATAATTATGGATAATAATTTAAATTAGGTTAAATTATGTTGAATACTATTATATAGAGTCATTTTTTTTTCTTTCTAACTGAACAGACTGCTGTGCTGCTGAAGAGTTTGTTGCGCCACTTCTTCTTCCCAGCTAACGCACTAGGAAGTGGTGAAGGGTGGGCGTTTTGGGGGACTGTCTTATGTAATTTTGACGTTCGAAAAGTGCTGATTATCAGCCTAGTTTGAATAAATGACTTTTGAATTTTGAATTTTGAATTTCATTTGAAGATTGCGTAATGTCGTGAGGAAAGTTTTGAGTATAAAAATGTGAATGACTGTATAAAAGTAGACCAAAAAAACGATGGATGGACTGTGTGAAAGATGTTAAGGCTAGAAAGGGGGTGACTACCGACTAATAGAGAAGTATGGAAGAAAAAAAAAATAAGGATAAAAAACCAAATTTTTACAATATTTAACACAAGTAACTACTACACTAGCTACTAAATTAAATTGACTAACTAATTAACAAATAAATACAAAAAGAAAAGGACATTTAGGCGTCGAATTAGTCGTTCGCATGGCTGTCATCCAGAAACGTGCACAGAAGACTGGCAGCAAAAAAAGATATGTTAGGTAATAGGTAATACGGGCTGGTATCCGCAACTCCACGTCAAAGCACGTATTTCGCGTACGGAAAAAAAAAGAAAAAGATATGTTACGCCGACCCCGGTAAATTGGGTTATGGGCAAGATAATTATGATGATTTGAAGACTGAAACAGACCCTAATATTGTACGTAACCATTTATTATCCAATAAAACTATTTGCTTGACGTGTTGACAAAACGTCAAACAAATAGTTTTTATGACTTCTGCGCGCACAGACTGCATTAAGACTGCGGCGCGTGAGTCGCCGATGGTATGAAATGTTACCATTTTAAATATTATATTTTATATAAACGTTTAGGACTAAGTATTGTATTTATTCATTTTATTTTTGTCTTATTTTGTTATTTCACTATATGCTGCACCGGTTAACGTCATCACGTCAACGCCGGCTGTCGCTGAAAACCAGCGCTGGGGCTCTGTCTCGTATAGGGTTCTTTCTTTCTATTGTTGGTTCGGGTACATAGCTCTAGCTATTTTAGTTTTCAAGTCTATGAAAATAAATAATAAATATGAGGTAACAATTTAATGCACCTACCCCTTTAGAAGATAGCTGTACCTATTGTCAGATGAAATCTACCAAAGTATCTATCAGTTTTTTTTAACTTGTGCATAAAGTTTTTAGTAAATAAATAAATCTAACAGCAAGAATAACTTTAAAAAAAACGTTACTTAATGTCCAAAAAAAAAGTTACTTACCACCATGTAAAAGTTATAGTAGGAATTGGTAAGTAACATTTTTTTTTGGACTTTGGATCGGACTGACTATACCACTGTCCGATCTGCTCCAAAAACAAAAAAAATACAGTGTAGAAACGAATGAATATTTCAAATAAAAAACTACAATTTTCTTTGTCTGTTTTAGCTAGCTCACAATAAATCCGAGAAGATGAAAATAGACTCACTCATGTCTTGATCTTTTTTTTTTACCAAATAGTTTTTCTTTATAATCCCGTAATACCTAACAGGGCCTTTGAAGAGCCTCAAGGCTATTTTACCTGTTAACGTTTCTAAAGAATAAAAGGGTTTCTTTGCTAAGCTATAGGTATTACGTACAATGCTTTGATATTGGTAAAGATATGAGTGTTGTCGGTAAGACCAAGAAATCGAGAATGATACCGAACATTGAACCAGAAAGAATTTTCAACGGATACTAGGTATAAATTATTCTGCATTATATAATCATAAGTACAAGCTATTCATCGCGAATTTGTTCACATACAAATAATCATAAGATCAACAGACTCAGATTCAGAAAAGTCTCAGTGCACTTCAAAACCCTTCATCATTTGACCAAGATTATGTCTGGAATTTAAAAGACCTCTGAGTTTGTTTCGGCCTTTCTTCTCAGAGTAGTCAGATAGGAAACGCTGACCTCATCTGGTTTTTTAAAATCTTATTGACGTGTAAAAGAGTTTGTTCAAACCTATTTACAGAAAATAAAATCATTTCATTTCATTTCATTTATGGAACATAATGGGTACCTTAATCAGCAGCAGATTCCGTACGCTTAAGTAAATTATTATTATTACTATAGGACCCAATAGGATCCAAAACAGAAACAAGAGCTTTGTTTTGTAATTTTTAGTTTCTTTTGTTGAATTAATTTATGTTGCCCTGACTACAGTTAACGTTTGCTATCAGTTTGTAAATATTTAAGGTGTAACCTGTGGCAATTTACAAGATACTAGGCACATTATTCTTGTTGCTTCTTTATGTGAGAAGAATGTACAAAAAATAATCAAAATAAACCCTAGCAGATAAAAGAGATGACCAGTCTCAACTGCCGGCGCCCGTTCACGAACCTGACGCGTGGATCAGCAACAATAATACAAATAAGTAGATTTATTTAATCGTAAATAAGATAAGTCATCCACGAGTTATCGAACAGTCAATAAAAAAATGTTGCATTTAACAACATGTAAAGATAGGTATTATATACAGAAGCTCAGTGCCCATTTTCGAGGCCTGATCCCAGCGCGTGCGTCTCCCAATGTCAACAACATTTATTCGATCCTCTGGAAATGAGTGGAGTGTGTGCATTGCGGATCTACGGTGTCGTGTCTCGTTAACAGATTCAATTGTATTTTATTATACTCACACGTTGTTCGGATATCGGGGCGGATTGAAAATAGGGGTGGATTGAAAATGGGGCGGATAAAAATAATGTTTACGTTGCATGTTGAATCAGTTTCGGTTTTTAGGTGGGATTTGCAAATAGATAATTGGTTTTGTATCTGTTTCCAGGACTGTCTTCGCTTCGCTTGAGGAGTGGCTAGAGAGGCGCCACGGCGTCCTCACCTTCCGCCTGACGCAGGTCCTCACCGGACATGGTTGTTTCGGGAGGTTCCTGTTCAGGATTAAACGGGAGGAAACGCCCGGGTGTCACCACTGTGTGGATCGCCCGGAGGACACGCTTGGGCGGAGCACCGCCGTGTCCTCACGGAGGCGATCGGCGGCGGCGATCTCTCGCGTCCGGCCCTGGTTCAGGCCATGGTCCGGAGCGAGAGTACATGGGAGGCCGTCACCTCCTTCTGCGAAGCAGTAATGCTCACGAAGGAGGAGGCGGAGCGCGCGAGGGAGAGGCAAGATTCGCGCCCTCGCGCCCCTAGTCACCGCAGGAGACGCCCCGGGCGTCAGGAGTCGAGAGCCGACTTCCGGCCACCGTAGGCGCGGGCTTGCGGACGGTGAGCAATGGGTAGCTCGCCGTCCGATAGGGACCAGGCCCGGGTCGACGGCGCGTTGTGTTCCACGCGCGCCTCAAAGAGATGTCAGCACCAACTGACGGGGTCTGGAAGGGCCAATGCCTGCCGGGGTTGCGGGTTTGTCCGAAAGGGATATCGCAACCCCGGCACACAGGCAACGGAAGGAACACGGGTGGGTTTAAGTCAGTAAAAGTCTGGTACGCCCTCCCGCTCCGCCCAGAGCGGGAGAAGGTATTTGATAATTTCCCACCCTCAAAAAAAAAAAAAAAAGGACTGTCTTCGCTGGGAATATAAGAGATACACGAAAAATAGAAAAACGGTCACGAATTAAGAGCGTTTATTCTGAAAGTGGGCAACATCGCAAATAGATGTCAAATATTTTGCTGTTTTGATTAATTTGGCAATATTACTGCATGCAAATAAGAAATGTGGCTAACTAGCGAACTAGAATATTGATTATGAAATTCAATAATTAACAACGAATATTTAGTTTTAGATGTAAAAAAAGTATTTGGAAACTTTTCAAATGCCTTTTTTACACCTAAAACGGGTAAAACATGAAATTCAATGTTATAATTGCAACTCATTATTAATATTCTAGTTAGCCACATAGGTATCATATTTCCATAAAGTAATGTTGCCAAATTAATCAAAACAGAAAAAAAATTGACAGCTTTTTGCGACGTTGTCAACTTTTAGGTTATACGCTCTTAACAAGCAATGTGGTAGAAAGATTTAAACGTTAACAAAAATGTTTTCAGGAATGATATTGTGTTAAGGCAACAGTGACTATAACTAGTATTTGCCGGTGTCGGCGTCTGCGTCTCTTTACTTGTCACAACGATGCCATAGAGTACCACAGATACTACATAAAGGCATAGACAAGTAACTGATGTTACGTCGGATGCAGACACGCGGATTACATATATTTTACACTTCACTGTATTTCACACACCTATTTATTTTTATTTTTTATTATATTTATTTAATTCTGTATCTATCCGTGACATCACTGCGGGCCCTATCAGAATACCAGCGCTGCGACATTTTAATTTTTTTAATGTCGCGGCATCATGCTGAGATAGGAGCCTTTTGGCCTCGTACGGGACTTCATTCTTTAAATTTTAATGTTACTTTGGTTTTTATTTGTGTTTAGTGTGTTTTAATTTAATATGTGATTTCCTGTGCAAGTCTCAATAAATACTTTTTCTTTCTTTCTTTCTTTCTTTCAGTGCGGTTTAAATGAAGATTTAGTGACCAAAATTGAAAAGAGTAGGTATACTTAGATGGTTTGGTCATATTGAGAGGTAGTAGGATAAATGAAAGGCGACTAACAAAAGGTATTTACAAGGCAGATGTGATTGGAAACGCCGGGAGGGGACGCCCTAGAAAAGGACTTAAGCTTTATGCAGACTAGCGCGACGCGACAGCGCGACGCGACAACGGTTATTGTTATAGCGTGAAGTTTTCTTAGAAATTGTATTGTTCAAGTCGCGTCGCGCCGTCGCGTCGCGCTGGTCTGAACGAGCCTTTATATTGACCCTATTGGTGATGTTCTTCAGAAAGGTCAGGTGCGCAGTACTGGTAACCGGCGTTTGTATATAACCAGATGTATGAACATAAACGAATTTTAATTATTGTGAATGTGAGGACTATGTGGATATTTTATTTTTATTTTTTCTCTTTCATTTATTTTTTCTTTCCTAGTTAGTTTTAATGATGGTCTGGCAGTTTGAGTAGTTGATGCGGCCTACCCAAATATCCTTTCTTTGGTATTGTTCGTCGAGTTGAGCTCCTTCAGTTTTGAGTTGAGCTCTACTACTGACAAATGCTTGCACTGACTGGACAGGTCCACTCAAATCTGTGTGGTTCTTTCCTCAAAAGACCATTTCAGACACTAATCCACATGGTCCTCATATGACTTGACCAAGATTATGTCTGGACTTTAAAAGAGACTACGACCTCTGAGTTTGTTTTGGCCTTTCTTCTCAGAGTAGTCAGATAGGAAACACCGACCTCATCTAGCTTATTTTTAATATTTTTTTATATGACGTGTAAAAGTGATTCCGATATCCTATTTACAGAAGAAGCAAAGGGGAGTATGTTAGGCTCGTAGTAGGTGGCGTTCTATTGTTTCTGGACTTTCAGCCTACCCCCGTGAGAAGAAGGAGTGAGCTTATTTATGTATGTAAAATGTTTATATACAACCTTAGTTTTTGTTTACCCTAAAACTCTTAAGGGATCAACTGTTCCCTACATTTGTGTTCGTAAATCTCGTCGAAATGTAGGGAGCAGCTGATTTTTTTTTCGCGATTTCAGCCTTTGTCCAATAGTGAAAGTTGTTCATAATAATGAGTACAATGACCCCTTAAAAGATTTAGGGTAAACAAAAACTAAGGTTGTATATGTCTTATATAATGTTTGAAAAATGTTTTTCCTTCACTAATGATAAAACAATACTGTCAGGCTGACAGAAATTAAAAAGCTCCAAAAAAATCGGTTTTTAGTTTCAAGTGTAAAACGGCCCTAAAAATTGGCGGCACTATATCATTTTCGCATCATTCGCATCACGGACGCAACTCTAAAAAGCTACAAACTTGTTGAAATCAGTATTCAAAAGAGACACTGAAAAAAACTTTTTTATTCGCAGCATCGTGTTCAAATTGCGTGAAATTTCTACTGTATACTTTTAGTAGAAGTTTATACTGTGAAGCAATTTAAAGGGGCAACTTTTTGTATAAAAACATCTGACTAAATACATTTCTAGTTATTAACCTTGCATAAAAAGATTAGCCTGTAGATATATTCACGTACTTTTTACTGAGGTCGAGAAGTCGGGAAAGTATTTTAATAAAATTCTAACTTATCACCTTTGATCACAATAACTACGAAAATAACAACAATTAAAATACATGTAAAGTATAATTAAAACAACTATCTTTAAAGTATTGTAACGTAGTTATTATAAATGTGAAATATTCCGCGTCATAATTACCCGTATTTTGACCGCCCTTATTTCTTTCATAATTTTCCGAACGCATATTACACGCATTTCCAAATTCAAAACGCTTATAATTAAATAAAGTACCCAGGCTTATTCACATACCACTTCTTAAGTAATCAATTGAAATGAAAAGACGTATTTTAAATTCCAAGAACGGGCATCATTTGCTTCAGATAAACATACGTTTCACGGAAAAAAGTATAAATGAGGCTCTGTGGAGCCAATCAAAGGCACTCTTTGTTATTCAATCCCGTTGCTTTCACTAAAAAAAGAGGCTGTAGATCTTTCGAAAAGGCTTTTCATGAGCTTGGAACCGTTTCATATCAACTCGAAATAGAGTGTGCATAGTGCATTGCGTCGTTGTTCAAACATTCCAAGACGCACTCATTCAAATTGTACACTCCACTTAGACTTGGCGTTTCTTGCATCGTTCGCATAATCGCGGGCAATCTTGCTCCATGCGGCGTACGGGAAAACGCACAGCTTTACCGATCCTTGCAAACATTTAGCGCGCTTGGAGCAATATTTGTGTGCGTCTTTTGAGTATGTTTGTGAGGTTAACTAAACAGGTGTTTGTTAAAAGATGATTGGGCAAAATAGTACGGTGCTGGCGTCGAGTATTCGTTAAAAAAACATATTTAAGCTATGGATGAATGGACTACTGTTTAAATATCAAATACTAATAGTCTTAAAATAATAATAAATACACATATACAAAAAAGGGAGTACAGTACAGTAACCTACTGATACATAAGTCGGCCTAAGTATTTACGTATTCGAAAATTAGCCAATAATAGTGAGAAACTTAAAAATTTGGTATTATAAATACAGAAGCCATTTAAATTTCCCAAAACGAGTTTGACTTTAACACTATTATCATTAATTCAGTGAAAACCGTTTATAACGACTTCGCTTTAAACGACGTACCGGTTAGAACGACGAAATTTTGAGGACCTAGCATTTCTGTTTGCTTAACATAAGTGTTTAGTTATAAGGACTACCGGTTGTAACAACCGTAATCCGACGGTTCCTTCGAAATCGTTATAAATGGTTTTGACTGTACATTGTTTAGTTGAAAATTATTGGGTATTTTATAAAACATTGAATTCAATAGTATTGTTTGAGCAAATCTAATATTAGAATGTTTTGAATCACTTAGGTATTTGACCAAAATCTTTTAAACATTATTTAATTACAGGAAACTATCACCTATAATTGAATTATTAACGAGATATTACTCATTTTTTATAGTCAAATAATGAGATTTACGCCGAAATGTTCTGTAATAAATATAGTGCCATTCAGGGAATTCAATTAGTTGCAGCGTGGGAGGTGTTCATAAGTAGATAGCCTTTTGACCGTTTAGTTGCCATTCAAATTCAAAAGTCATTTATTCAAAATAGGCTGAGAATCAGTACTTTTCGAACGTCAAAATGACATAAGACAGTCCCCCAAAAATGCCCGCGCTTCACCACTTCCTAGTGCTTTAGCTTGGCAGAAGAAGTGGCGCAACAAACTCCCCAGAAGCACAGCTGTCTGTTCAGTTAGAAAAACTTGATTCTTCTTGAACATACAACTGCAAGCTGGCTATATTCATATTTCCTAGGGCTCGACCGATGCGGCAAGTCGGTCGCACGTCGGTTGCTGGTCTTCGAAAGCAGTGTTTTACACTTTTTAGTGCCTATTGTTACTCCTGGAAATGTACCTTAAGGATTTGGAATAAAAAATTAAAGAACATAAGCTAAATAAAACTATGTGTTTGAAATAATAATTCTGTTCAAAACCGCAACAAACAATATGACACGCATTCGTTAGCAACCTGACTGACATACGAGAAAATTACGACCCGTAATTAAAACAAAAAATAATTTCTACCTGCTACTATTTCTAGAGAACCTTTTGTGGTATCGGGAGCCGCTGTTATAATAATGTAAACAGAACCGGGAGTAGCACCTGTGCATCTGACGTCACACAAACCAAAACTAAATAAACCAAACCAAACCACCACTCATCAAACCACTGTCACCAAATTTTTCTGTGTCCAAATAAACTTTATTCTTTATTTCTTTTTCTTTCTCACATAAGGCGGGACCGACATGTTATTTACCTAGTAAATGATGCAGCTATAATACCGCATTTAACTTTTAAAACAGGTAGCAAATGTGAAATTGAATGTTGGTAGGTACAATTTTGGTTTTAACTTGAATAATTTTGTGATAAAATTTCTTAGCGTTTTGTGAATCAACAAATCGATTTTAAATGTTAGGGTTATTATTCATCAGTCATAGGTAAACTGAGCGTAAGTTGGCGCCTTATTAAAACTGATAATTAACGCATTCAAGGACACTGAACGAGACACAACATTTTATTATAATCTAAAACAACGTTTTATTGATATAACACCTATGGGCGTTTCGATTAGTTTCACTTAAAGTGGTAATTTGACAGTTTTTTTATCATACTTTTGTGTAACATTGAGACAGTGTACATCCTCATCTCAAGACTAAGTAAACAATAATGTCCATTTTAAAATAAATACACACAAACTTTAATAATTCGATTTCATTCACATCCACAGACGCGAACCCACCCCACATTTGCGTATAATTTAAATCAGAACAGTTCCAATCATTTAACTGACATCACAAGTCAAACGGAATCAAAAGACTTCTTCAATAGCACCAGTCTACAGAGGAGAACGAATACGAATGCTCTTTTCGAAATGAAAAGAAAACACTACGATGTTTCCCAGCATAAATTCTTAGCACTCGGCAAAATTGAAAAGTCCACTCAGTAGAAGCTTCCGTTTAGGTAGAAGGCACAATCTCAAATTGTTTACGCTCTCGTGCCCCTTAAGACAAGAATGGTGGCTGTTAGGCGAAGGAAATGAATAGGTATTAGAGTGTTTACATGTATGTGTGCACACTTCTTAATATATGGATGACGATACGAGGGAGCTAAACGACGGATAATATTATGTAGTTTGTTCTCAAATTGAAAAACACTTTTTGAAGATTCCTCATATTTTTTTTGATGATATTGGATTTACATCCAGAGTTTTTTATTTTTGTAAGCGTTGCTTAATTTCATCGGTCTGTAATGATGGTTATTTAAACAGACCCTTAGCTTAAATTAAATAAATGTCGCATAGTTTCGATTTTTGTCAATGATGATACCACGCTAATATAGACCTACTAAGGCAACGATCCATTGAAAAATCCTAAGATAATCATATCTGTACCCAACCAGAAAATGGCGATATTTCGAAATTTTTTGTAACGTTAGATTTACTGTGAAACACTCTAGACAGAATCGAGCCGCGCGGTTGAAATACATGGCAGGAGCGGGCGAATAGAAAAATCGCTCGAATATAGAAAATAGTGCTCGATTCTGCACGTCCGTTGCTGCACCTTTCCGATGTTCTTTTTTTTAATCCACGTCACTCACAGAGTATTCTTTGAGGGTGAATTGATTTTAAACTTAGAATTGAGATTTTGAAGTTACGTATATTATATGTATATTGTATATTATATTTTTTCCAGGAATGTATTAACTTGTGTTACATTATTTAGCTATGAGAAAAATTAAGCAAATAAAAAAACATCTTTTTAAACTGTGGTTACAATAAAACGGTTTAGGTAGATTCAAAATATGTTGTTTCTCGGTACCTACCTACGATTTTAAATAATAATACGACGACGATTAAAAAAAAAATAAAAAAAATATCAGTTACTGAAATTCCCTATTGTCATAGTTAGTGTTATCAAACAGTGCAAATAGAAATTAAATATTAAACCCAGAACCTCTTTTCGCTTGCTAAGTTAACGCTCACTTATCCAACAAGGCAGAAAAATATTTTGAAGTAAGTCAACATCATTTCATAACTTAATATCGAATACCATTTCTTGCTTGTCATCTGCCAGATTTTTGGCGCATTTTATTTGTCAATTTGCCGGGGAATTGTATCTTTTTGAGGAAAAGCGGGTAAACAGGAAAAAGGTTAGCAACTTTGTTAGCAATCAAGAGTAGACTCTTTTATACTTACCTGCGTCTAACACGTACCTATTAATAATTGCTGACTCGTTCGCGTGGGGATTCATGTCACTTTTGCGAAATGGTGTGTAATTGTTTGTTTTTCCTTTGTAGCATTCTGACCGAGCCGTATTTTATTGATTTTTGGAACAATGCTGATACCGAAATTATCGCCAGTTCCTCAGTTTCAAAACTCCATACAAACAGTTTCTCTGACTTATCATTATTTTTACGTTTTAGGCCTAAAAACATAAAAATGCACGGTGGCTCGATTTAGGAGTCCGGGGGTGTAACATGTCACAGTAAACAGTAGATTGCAACCGGGCTAAGTAACGGTAGGTCGCTATTAGTCTACGTATTACCTAAAGGAAATTAATATACATCAGTGACATATACAAGCATTTAATAGGTACTATACAATATTACACGATCGTCGATATCTCTTTGAGATAGCTCTACATTGTGTTGCACGTGAATGTAGTCGCCAAAGTGATTCACGGCTTATAAAGTGGAGTATATTGTATCGAATTGCACTGCACTGTATTGTACTGTGGTGTGACTCTAATATTGGAGAGTGCATTAAGATTGTTTACTGGCCCGTAATTGCGGTAGGTACTCTAGAATTACTTAACCCTATCAACTTATATAGACGTTTATGACACTAACATCAGCCTTACTTAAAAGTAACAAATCAAAAATGTTGGCATCGTTTTATTTTGGTGCTTTGACTTTATACATTTAACACATTTAGTTCGTGATTTTCGGTTTTTGACCTTGAAAATAACGAACCTCTCCGAGATTTAGAATCGGATGGGGTTGGAGTATCTGATGACTGCTATTTCCGAAGTATATTTCCAATAATTATTTGAAGCTGCGTCGGCAACCAGGTGTACCCGGGGTACTGGAGTACTCCAAGCGCAGCGTACCACGACCACATTCTCATAGGACTTGCGCCTGACTAATCATTCGACGGTACCCCCTGCCCCACGCAAATACGCAGTACGCGAAAAATTTGGTTGAGTAATAAATTCAATTATAAATTGAAATTAAAATAAAGAATTATTTTTGGTTTGTACCCTAGGGTATGTTCTAGGGTTAATGTATTTAAGTTTTGTCCTACAGAGTACGACGAACGATTATTGAACACAATACTTGCTGAGTCGAAGCCTTCTTGTCAAAGTCACGACGTGCACCTGCCGATTATTTCTGTAGTGTGTAGATCTGTTTTGTTTTTTTTTATTCCAATGTACTTACTTATCTTTTTATGTGCGAGTGTTTCTGTGACAAATAAACCCATATTTCGTTATATTTTCCATTCCAAGTTCAGCACCCTAAATTGCATAGAAAGGCAAAACCTCAACCGCTTCCATTTTAAAAGTAGCTACGTTACAGATACCTACATACATTAATAACTACATTAATTTTAGCCGCTGTTTTCTCTGAGCCGATGCTTTTCCTTTCATTATTAGAACTAAGTGCTTTGCACGCGGGGACCCTGATTCATTACTTAAAATAGTAGTCTAAGTTACTCCTTAGAACATCAGCTATCTGCCAGTGAAAGTCCTGTCAAAATTGTTCTGGCCGTTTCGAAGATTAACCGGACCAAATAGACAAAGACTAAAATTTTTTTTTTTGTTTTAAGTACCATATTTTAGGCATTTAGTAAAAAGCTGTTATGATTCACATTACAAAGAGGCACTTAATTTGTTTATATTTTTTGTTATAGGTACCGAATTAATAATAAAAATAACAATAATAAAATATCCACATGTCAGTAGTATGATAACAATCAATCAATCAATCACAATCTAAATAATCTAAATAATTTGCACGCTTGCTTGCAGGCAGAGTACAATAACTTTAAGGCTATAAGATCTTCCTTTGTAAACAATATATTTTTATGCAAATAAACAATTTGAATTTGAATTTTGAATTTGATACCTATCCCAGTTCAACTTAGTATGAATCAATAATTTGGGTTCTTTCCAGTTTAAAGACCCGCAATCTTTTCTAAAAATCCTGCAAAGTTGTGTACATTTTAATAAACCAAACATTCAACAAATACTCAGATGTGACGTCACATAAAAATGCCAGCAAGTCAGCTCGAGCCGACGAATTCCAATCTCTTCCCTTACACTCCATAAAATCAAAGAGTATTCTCATGTCGCGTTTCAACATATCCTAAACGATTGCCAAACTTCCTTTGTGTCCCCTACTAAGAGTTTATAAAACGATTATGTGGAAACAAAGGGTTTTTTTTTAAATTTAATTTAATTTATTTCTTCTATTTTTTCTCTATTTCTCCAGCACGCGTAGCATGACCACAATAGAAACAGGTTTTGTCGACGGAGGAATAGACAAGCACAATCTGTTATTTTGTCTACTTTTCCGTCGCCGTCGACAAAACCCGTTTCTATGACGGTCATGCTACGCGTGCTGGTGGAAAGCGATAGATGACTATGCTACGATGAAACGAGTGTGCCCAATAGATGCCTGTTCACTCTTGATTTGAAGGCTGACGTGTTATACGTGGAATCCCTTCCACCACCATAGACGCTGGCAGTCCACACTTTAGCCGTGCGCATAATAAATATGGAGAAGTATCGCTGAGTACGACTGCTTGCTTTTGAAGAAAAAAGGCTAAGCAATTGTCTTTTGTACTTGCTTTATTTGTTAAACAAACACGGTACCTATTTTAAAAGTGTTTTTACGAATGAATATTTGAGGAGCAAATCCCGTAATTTTTAAGAACGTTCGCATTCGCATCTCATTTGCAATCTGTCAAAAATAAAATCAATTTACAAACATTTTTGACAAGTTTGACAGATTGCGACTTGAATAGAACGAGAATTAATAATAATAATAATAATCTTTTATTTCGACCAACAGTGGATCATATACAAAATTACACAAAATACAAAATTACAAAATAACTCAAAATAAAAACACACAAAATAAAAACATATACAATATAAAAAGACAAAACATATTACATATCTCGATTGCCTAGTATGTGAACCATACAGCAATGGTTCAGGTACTGGCAATCGAACCTCTGCGCGAATGCCCTCAGGATGCCGCTGGAGCTAGCCCGAACCCTGCGAACCAGGGATGTGCATCGTTTTCGCATAGTAGCATAAAAACAGTCTACTTGCGACTCGCCGAACATACCTGATGCGCTACAGAATCGGGGCAGCCCCATCAGCACCCTGAATGCATTATTATATTGCACACGCAAGGCGTTGTACTGTCTGCGCGTGTATGAGACCCACAGGCTGCTCGTGTAGAAAGATGTACAATATGCTCTGAACAATGTAGTTTTCACTTCAGTGGTACAACGAGCAAACCTGCGGGCCATCATATTCGCCCTAACAGACAACGCCCTGCGTTCTCGCTCTATGTCTGCATCATCCTTCAGATCAGAGGACATCATATGTCCAAGATATTTAAAATGTTCCACCCTCTTCAGTGGTGTTCCACATAATTTTATGGCTGGTATTGTTGTTGGACATTTTTCTCTGGCCTGAAAGACCATGCATTCACTTTTTTTGACATTGTAAATCAAGCCATGGCTGTGAGCGTAGTTTTCACAGATGCTCATCAGTTTTGAAAGGCCACATACAGAAGCACTCAGCAGCACCATGTCGTCCGCGTAACTGATATTATTGAGACATACATCATCAATATAGCAGCCGACACGGGTGCTGCTGAGCTCCTCTATCAGCGCGTTGACGTACAAGTTGAAAAGTTTGGGCGAAGTTAGCCCCCCCTGCCTCACCCCACATTCCAACCTGTACGGATCGGAATATGCACTCGACCATCCCACGACATTGACCTGGTTACGATACCAAAATTTAAGGACCCTGGTGAGTTCTGTTGGCAAGGATATATCTTTCAGTTTCTGCCACAGGATATCGTAGTTGACCAGGTCAAACGCCCTCGACAAGTCGAGAAAACATGCATAAATTGGCGTTCGTCTTTCTGTGTAGAAAGAATTGGCCTCTTCATCTAGCTTTATCAAAATATTTGATTATACGTCAAATATTAGTGTGCCAAAAATATTTATTTTGTAAGTTGGTTATAAACTTACCTACCTACATGGTTATCAATATTAGGGTTTCGTACCTACCCAAAGTATGCCAACGGGACCCTATTACTAATGCTCCGCTGTCCGTCCGTCCGTCTGTAATAGGGCTGTATTTTTTTAACCATAATAGGTAGACACTTGTAATTAACACAGAGTGAGTACTACTATGGTCGCTATAATAAAAATAAATCAAGTAATTTTTTATTTTTTTTCTGTTTTTACGTTTTTTTTATTTATATCATAACATTCAAGAAATGTGTTTTTTAATAAAGCGCAATATTAAAAATAAATCAAGTAAAAAAAAAAAAAAAAATGTTACGTTGTATTTTTTTGTCATAACATTCAAGAAATGTGTTTTTTAATAAAGTATCTTTTGTTAAATATTGTACAGTGTTAAGGAAACCTTAAACCTGAGCCGACTCGCACTTGGCCACTTTTTTCGCTTTTGCGAGTACTCACTTTCTTCTACAAAGCGAAAACAAATGGTAGCAGCAATATTTTAATGCGATTGTGTTGTCTCTGATATTGCAAGGGCTGTAACCATTCCTTTGCCTATTAGAAGGCTCTTCAGGCTCTTATTTGAGTCTCTATATTCAGCATTATTACTTGTGTATCCTGGTGATTTGAATGTATATGTTATTGTCGCATTCCAGCTACAGTATTGTCAATTTTGTTGGGTATTTACACTGGAGTTGCAAGATTTATTTTGTGCTGACATAATAAAATGAAAATACTGCTTATAATGCTACAATAATGGCAGCGCAAACAGTGCATTAGACAGCGGAGAGAGGTGAGGGTTCTGTTTATGTTGTTCTCTATTCTTGGCAAACCCACCTGTTCTTACCTGACTTCCCATATTCAATACTTATGCTCTACCCATAGCAAAAATCTTCGTCCCACCAATTCAACTTCAAAAGTCATTTATTCAAACTAGGCTGAGAATCAGCACTTTTCGAACGTCAAAATTACATAAGACAGTCCCCCAAAACGCCCACCCTTCACCACTTCCTAGTGCGTTAGCTGGGATGAAGTAGTGGCGCAACAAACTCCCCAGCAGCACAGCTGTCTGTTCAGTTAGAAAGAAAATAAAAAATGATTGATGAATCGTCAATAATCGTCTTCTACGATGTCCTTCTCCCGTTCTGGTTTCATTCACTCTTCTTTCTTTTTCTAGAAAGTCTTTTTTTGGAATGCGCTACCTCTGAATATCAGGACGGCAACCAGTCGGTTATCTTTTAAAGTGAAGGTACGTGAGCATATACGCGAGAAGTTGGCTGAAACATCCCAGCGGTGATTTGTTGGATTCGTTTTCTCCTCTACTGATCGTTATTTCTCCTCTACCGATAGTTCTTTCTCCTGACAAAGTTATTCTGTTTATAGTAGATGTAAAAATAATAAAATGATGTGCAGTAAGAAAGAGCGACTTCTTAACCAAGCTCAGGCACAAAACAAAAATTAAGAGTCGAGTCCCGTATATAAAAAATTACCAAAACATAACCTAGAAATAAGATCTTAAAAAAATATTTAAAAATAACTATGCATAACCTAAACTCCCCCTATGTGGGGGGATCTCTTACTTCCCCTCCACTCAAAAAAAAAATATATATTAATGTACCCTTTTAAAAAAAATCCTTCTCAAAATTAGTCGAGTGTTGCTAATACTGTGATATGTTTTTTATTTTGTTCGGGCATAAAAATGAAAAAATAAGCAAGCATAAAAAGCAATTTGGTAAATATTTTTCCACATGTTGCCAGCATTAATTAAATTAGTTTACAACGCTAATTGACCGATTAATAAAGTATTGACAGTGAAATAATAAATCCATCAATAAAACGTGAACTGAACAATGAACATCATCAATAAAGTAGATTCATGTTATCATTTAGGTAAATACCCACTAAATTGTTTTTATCAATCATAAAGTTAAGTTCAATCATTCATAAAATTGCATCAATAAAAGGAAAATAAATCAGCTTATTTATAGTATCAAACACTGGACACTTTCATATTCAGAATATTTTAGATCCTCACAAAAAAAAAAAGAAAACTAAAATATTTTTGTCCGGGAACATGCAATAAATAAACTATCAGCTTATGGACAAAATGTTTACTGATTAAAAAATACTACAAAAATAAACAGTTCCATTTTTGTAATTGGAAATTCCAGTAAAATGATTTTATGAAATAATATTAAAATGTAGGTAGCAATTTTTTTACATTATTGTCAACATAATATAAAAAATGAATATAATTGAAAAATGTAATTTCAAAACAAATGTAAAAAAAAAACAATTTATCACCGTTGATATTCTTAATTTAAAAGTCCCGAACCAAAAAGTTGCGAAGTGAGATACCATCGATCATTCCATAAGTTTTATAATACCCGTGATAAATGATAGGAAAGGCGTCGACTGTAACTTATTTTAGTTTTCATAACTTTCTGAATAATCTCTTCGACAATTTTTTCACGGAAACTTGTGAATTTCTCTTTTATGAAGTGACTTTTCTGTTCTATATAAATATTTTCTTTACTAAATACACAGAAGATATTTATGTCAGAAAAACGACAGTTCAATCTTTTTTATTTTGTTGCAGTGCAAACGAGGTGACGACGGTCGACCTGATGGAAAACTGTCATCGACATTAAGGAACATAGTAGAAAATTGCTATTATACACCTTGATGAGTTTCCCAGTGATGTTATCTATGAATGGGACTGTTATGATTGTTAACAATTTTTTATTAGGGTTCCGTAACCGAAGGGTGCCAAACGGAACCCTATTATTAAGCCTCCGCTGTCCGTCTGACTGTCTGTCAGCGAGCTGTATCTCATGAACCGTAACCGTGGTAGACAGGTGAAAATTTCACTGATAATGCATTTCTATTGACGCTGTAACAACAAAAATTACAAATTCAATACTTGGAAAATAAAAAGTGCACGCCTCATAACGCTCATTCCAAAATTTTACGCATAAATATTGAAAAAAATTCTCACCTCGAATTCCTTACGTACTGTCAAAGACTATTTAGGTTTGCTTTGTTGGTTGCTAGGCAACGGAAGAGGGTCAAAATTTGAAAAATATATGAATATATTATAGATATTATATTAGTTAGTTTTTTATTAATCATAATTAAACAACTTTGAATGAAAGAGCCATTTTCAAAAGGGTTCCTCTTATGGCTGAAACGAATCTATAAATATTGACTCAATTAATTGATTTTTGCGCAAGGTAAAATTTTTTCAGGTTTCATACTTGATAAACGGGTTTTTTTTTTTCGTTTCTGCTGCATTAAATCAATTTTTGAAAAGTACAGATGTAATCTCCATTAAATTATCTATACAATGGTATATAAGTTTAGCAGGTTCTGTGTACTAGCAGGAGTGTAACAATAAAAACAAATTGCAGAAAGGAAGCAAAACAAGGTTTTCGATGCGACGTAAAAATTGTTAATGGGATAAATAAATAGGAATACCAGAAGCAGGTGCGTTGACCCTTGGTCCTTTAAAAATGCTGACAAATGTCTCAAGTACCTGTAGATAATTATGCTTCACATGATGCCTGACGGCTAAAGAATAAGGTATGGCGCTAGTAACTCCCCGGATACTATTGTACTTTCTACTCCCACAAAACAACATATTATACAAGTCCGCATATTTCTGTATCACAGTGTAAATATAACACCCAGGAATAAAGTCCCATACACTCATAGTAAAACCGCAAGAAACGAACTGTTAGAAGCACTTTTGCAGACAGAACTTTTTTTGTTGATACAAAGTGGAATGTTGCAGCCAGCTTCCCAGATTCTTTGTAGACAGGCTCTTTTTGTGAGTATAAAAGTGTGCAAGTTTGTTTTAGTTTTGTGTTTAAAAACTTTGGGATTGTTATCAGCTATTTTAGCAATTTTTAATCTGTTAATTGTCATTGGAAGTGTTTAATTTTGGCTATTGGTAAATGGCAGAATAATCCGGATTTATTTGTTTACAAAGGTACCTTTACAGCTGGTAGGAATAACTTCATTGTTAATATAAACCTAAAAATTGCAACTATGACGAAGTACGCAACAAAATTAAATAAGACTGGCACTGGAGAGTGCCATAATTTATTATTCAAAAATAGAAAAAAGAAACTAGCTTCTGTTCGCGACTTCATGCGCGACCTTTTATAACTTTCCTCAAGAATTGGGCTATCCAAACAAAAATAATTTTTCAAATCCGGCTGTAGTTCCAGAGCTTACCCTACATACAAACAAACATACAAAAAATTACCTCTTTATAATATTATAAGTATAGAATTATAGATGGATGTGATATTTGTGTGCGTGCGGGCATGTATAGTGTGAATGTGTGAGCTATACTGAGTGTGTTTATGAATACGAGTATCTATACATATGGTAAACTGGTACCTACTGAGTTAGCTGGATTTGTGCCAGGTAAATTGGAGATAGGCGATAACAGGTAACTCTTAAACAGAAATGTGGGTCCTATACTAATCTGTAACCTCTTCTTCCACCTTGTAGGAACACAGGCGTGATTATAATAAGCGATGTTCAGTTTCCAATGTTAATTTTATTCAAAATAATACAACCATCGTCTCGTCGACGCACCAGAGTTCTCCTAAGCAACAAAACTTTGTTTGTAATGAAAACAAAACACGTAATGTATTAAAGCAACAAACCACAACATGGTACTGTGTTTATTAAATACACAATAATGTGAATGAAACGAAAACAAATATTCGTAATGAAATATTGTTACAGTGTACTTGCTCATTTCTACGCGTAATGATAAGAAATGTACATATGTACAAGAATATATAGTTAGAAGTACGCATATTTAGTCAAGGTAATTACATAGATTTATCGCGGTTGAAATAGCAACATATAGCGTTGAGCATTGTGTTCTCCACGTGGGAACCTAAGAGATTTAATGTACTGTATCTTATATCAGCTCAAGGAAAGTGCCACCAGGAACCAAAGGGCCAATTCCCGTATTTTTAAGAATCTTTCAACAATATCTCTAAGTTACCTATATTTTTGGGAAGTTTTTGACAATGATTGTGAGATGAGATGAGGGTCTGACTAGATTTTGAACGTTTCTAAATACAGCTTTTGGCTGATGATGTAACGGCTAGGGTTGTGCAGGGGAGACTGCGTAGGCCGTTAACTGATAGGCAGAAAATAATTGAAACAGCTGGATACATATATTAATTTAGGTAGTAGTAGAACACGGCTAGGTCGTGGGTAAGGTCACTGGTCCCTGAGCACTCACACATTTAGTAGAGGCAGGTACCGTCCTTGGCAGCACGTGGCAGACGTGGGGGCCTGCTCAGCAAAGGCTCGGCAACAGGCCGGACGGCCTTCGTCCGCTGGTAGTGAGCGTCGGTAGCACGTGGAGGCCGCCTGTCAGCACAGGCTCTTAGGTACGCCGCAGGTTTGTCAGGCCTTCGAGATACCTTGGCAACGTGAGCAGGTAGCATGCAGCACAGCTACGCATCAGCAGTAGGTAGTGTGCAGGATTGCGTAAGGGGTCCTGCCCTCAGCCCGTACGAAGAGTCCCAAGATTCGGGGCACATAGTATAAATTAGAGGATTATCTGCTAGAATAGCTGGTCGCAGATGAAATGCCATAGTATCTATAGAAAAGCAGTGTTGTACCACGTTTTTAGAGATGTGGTTGACGATACAGTTGCTCAGTACAAGCTCGGCAATAGACCGGACGGCCTTCGTAAGACCGCTGGTAGTGAGCGTCGGTAGCACGTGGAGGCTACCTACTAATTGTTATATTTTAGCATCACTCGACTATTTACAGTTGAGACTGCTCACAACGGTACATAACGATGATTATTGTAATGTGACTTGCATTTGTCGGCAGCTGGCTCCAATAAAACCAGCCATTACGAAACGGACAAGAACATTCACACACATTTACATAATGAATTCGAAACATTAATTCGTTATCACAATCCAACTGCACATTTGCCTTATTAGCTCAAAAACTAGGTTCTAATTTAAATTGGGTGAAGTTTATTTATGCATTACTGATAAATACCGCTTGACCTACACTCTTGACGGTTGAATCTAGGGTAAGAGGTAAACTTTGTTAATTAAGCAACAGCTTAACTGCTCAACTATACCTATTTATATGAAAATATGACCCTAAATTGTTTTGGGTTATATTTTGGTAAGTAATGTTTATGAATAGCCATCTTGGTTGCTTTAGCGTTAACACTTTTTGACAGTAATGCTTAGTGATAATGGTAAGTAGAGTAGTAGTAGTAAACGTTGTAAAACTACATTGTCTGAAATTGTTTTATCAATCCAACACCAACAGCGTCCATCTTTGATGTCAAAAGTTATTCCTTCTTCTCTGATAAGTAAAGCTATGGTTTCTTAGAAGAGCGGTTCCGTAATATTTACAGCAGTCATGATTTTTTTTATTGTCCTCCAGTATTTGATAATAAAGAGTCAAAACCAGCCAAGTGCGTGTCGGACCACGCACAATGAAGGGATCCGTAGTTGGGATGAATTTATCGCAAGAACAAACTTAACTTTGTAGTTGAAAAAACATGTTTTCCCATATGGAATGTATGGAACAACATTTTTGAACGACCTATCCAACGACACCCGACAGAATGAGATAGATGAAAAAAAAAAAAAAAAAAACTTTTTTTAGGGTACCTCACCCTAAAAAAAGATTTTTTTTCATGATTTTATTTTACCACTTTGTCGGCATGATTAATATGTATACTCATACCCAATTATAGCTTTCTAGTACAAAGAGTCTCTGAGCTAATCCGCGGACGGATAGACGGACATGACGAAACTATAAGGGTTCCTTGTTTACTGCGGAACCCTAAAAAACGCTTTGTATTTGGACAGCAGTTATTGTGTGACGGTTCACCACTTTCTAGGCGCGGGACATACTCAAGAAGCCAAATACTACTATAGTTTACTGGCAACAAGTGGCGAGGGGCGCGGGCGCGATGACGGTGCGGCGCAGGCGTTGCCCCCCTCCTTGCATATTTCACATGTATAGGAGCGACGATACGCACCCCGTCTGCGCCGCGCCCGCGACTCGCCGCCTGTGTATATCTCACATATCGTTGCTCCTATACATTTTATATGAAATATGAAAGGAGCGGCGCAGCGCCCGCGCCGCACCGTCGCTTCGTGTATGTCCCGCACCTCAGGAAACCAAAGCTTCCATTTGTGGAACTACGTGGTTGAAATTAAAGCAGTATTGTTCTATCCAATGAGGTTCAACGTCTCATGAAAATTCACGCAACCAATTGGCGCCACTTTGACAAGAGGTCTTCCATTTCGACAATGAATATAAAATATATGACGTTCATCATTCATTTCGTTCATTCGTTCATCATTCAGTCACGACTAAGCGCTTTGACAGTTCTGACAAGTGCCCGGCCCTGACGTTTCAGCGCTGTCACTTAGTGAACGAAAATCCTCATTCTATTTAATTTCAACACAGAAACAAAAAAACTTTACGTTCATTTGTTTCGAATGTCTTTACTCCACATTTAAATTTTCATTATCTTTTCCGAATTAGGAAAAAACGTCGTTCCTGCTTATCCCTGCTTAAGCGTTTGATTCATTATGTAGCAGATATCATTGAGCACAGCTATCCAGAGCCACTTAATCTACACATTTTACAAGCCAACCTGCTTCTATAACGTGCTTAGGAAATTAAAATATATTTTTTATTAGAGTGCGGTTCGATGGTCCGATAAATATCGGGGTGAAAATTAAACATGTAGGTAAGGAAGGTACCAATTTTTTTTAATTTGTAGTGTTTGTTTTATCTCCTCCTAATTTTGGGTTGCCTGAAACATTTTTCACAAACATGAAAACTCCGTAAATGATGGTTTTCATTAAAATTCACGCCATCAGTTGGCGCCACTTTGACATGAGGTCTTCCATTTCGACAATGAATACAAAATATATGATGACGTTCATCATTACTTTCAATCATTCGTTCATCATTCAGTCACGACTAAAGAAAATATAGGCGCTTTGACACTTTTGACAGGTGCCCGGACCTGACGTCTTAGTGCTGCCACCTAGTTAACGTCATTTCAGAAAACCATCATTAGAACTAACGTTTTTAGCACACATTGTCATCTTCTTCTACTACTACTCTCCAATCTATGTGAGCACAAAAAGACAGTAAAATTAGTATCGAAAAAAATATGCACAACAACCGTGATATTAAAACGACACCTCCCGATTTTTCATCAAAGCCAGTTTTGCTAATGAACAAAGAACTACAGTAACAGTGTTAATATTGATCACTTCCCAACAGTTTTTCCAAGAATATTGGATCCAGCTTTCAAGCTGCCCAAATGTAATTACAAACAGCAGCTGGCTTTTGTGTTACATCAACGTCGCCTAAGTTAATCTGAATTCACATCGGACCTCACTTAAGTGATCGCTCATTATTCGGAAGCGAACTCATTTGTTTGTAATAAAATCATCATCATTACCCACGATGCCCACTGCTGGACATAGGCCTCCCACAAAGGGAGGGGTTTGCCATAATCGCCATGCTTGGCAGGCGGGTTGGCGATCTAATAAAATAAATGTAATAAAATATATGAGCCAAAAGAACAAAGAAAAAAATCAAGTGATCGCGGCTTCTCATCTCGACACTATTCCAATTTCAAAAATAATGTTTAGCGAATATCAACACTGTGAAGAAGATCTATTACACATATCAGGTGGAATCATGATTGGAAGTGAAAAATCTTATTCAAAAACTGATTGTAACATCAGAATATTATTAAAATTACTTATTACATTTAGCGGGACGTACCCCTAAAGGTAGGATCGAAGCAGACCCTATTCTTTCATTTGTTTTAAATATTCATCACCTGCAACTCTCCGACTTAATTTAGGGGACATCGTAATCTGGCGTTCGGAGTAAGCTTTAAATACCTTTTTAACTTACCTTTGTTTTTTTTTACAATTTATTTTCAGCTAATGGATTGCTTTGAGATTGCTTGTAGTATTTATTGTAGTCTTGACTTTTTTGTAGTGGAAAATAAAAAGGAAAAGGGTAAAATTAGTACCTATGATTATGAGGGCTTTGTGCATTAATGAAGAAATGTTAGCTAGGTGAATTCAGACAGTGTTCATGGGAAAATACACCCACCACGCTAAAGCAAATATCTGCTATTTCTTATAATAACCTCGCTATTCTTTTAAAATTATGCTATTCACAATTAACAATACCAGTCTGAATAAAATACAAAGAGTGCCAGACCACGCACAATGAAGGGTTCCGTAGTTGGGATGAATTTATCCCAAGAACAAACTTAACATTGTAGTTGAAAAACATGTTCTCCCATACATTCCAACTGCAAATGTAAGTTTGTACACACAATATTAAGACATTTACCATGTTATTTTAAGACCATAAACTTCTTATAGGTTTTAGGCGTAAAGAACAATTCTCTGTATTTTTTTAACCTGAACCGTTGTAGCTACAGGAAAACGGTCTGACGAGACTGTTCTTAACTGTTAGAGAAATATTGTTCTGCATTCACAGATAAAAAAGAAATAGAGACAGTAAGAAAATCGGCAGTTTTCACAAAAACTTTCTTTGATGTCTATCGATCCTGCTTCCTATAAGGATGGATACGTGAAGCAAAAACTTTGAACCCCATTTTATGAAAATTACGCGGACGGAGGAGTCTGAAATTAAAGTTTATACGAAGAAGGAGTGCAGAAAGCTAATATTTTTATATAATATACATCAGAAATAAATTAAATTAATAAAAAAACATTACACACACTAACATGCGTTTGACACACACTATGGTTAAAGACTACCTTAGAATAATGACATGGCAGTATGGAATTAATATTAACTATACTATCAAACTTAAAATTTAAATTAATTATCGTCGGATTTCGACCACTGGGCGAAGACTAATATATATAATTATGTCAAGATAAAGCTAATATTAATTACCAAACCAACCCACCCGAAACCACAATAATTATTTCACCCTAATACTCCTTAATCACCAACCCACTTAAGCAGCAAAAACGAGCATGATGCTGAACAAAATGAATTTTTAATCTTATCTGAAGGAGCTCATAGAGCAAAAATATCAACGTAATACATTTTACAAAAGGGACCGTTTCTTTATTTATTTAAGACAACAGCTTTTTGCTTTCCCTTGCCAGTACTCTCTGCCAGTACTGTACTCGACCTGCCTTCCTATTAAATACTCCTTCGTTCCTGCCAGTTGCTTTTTATTTTTTACAAAAATGTTTTTTAGTTTTAAAAAGATTTTTTTGTACTTAGAACTGTGTTAATAGCATTGTGACGTTCTGTTAAAGTACTAAGATAGAGAGTTTTCAGTTGTTTTGCTTGTGAACAAGAAATGTCTTGTTTATTATACTTTTTATTAGTATCTCTTTTCAAGGAATGCAAAGAAACCCTTCGGGTGTGTTTGTTGGTCATTGTTCTTTGAATTTAGAATAGGGAAATATTTGACAAAGCCCCCAAAAAACAAATGAAAATTTTTGCGCTTGTTCCGATGCACACTAATTTAAATAATTTATAATTTAAATACTTTTTTTAATTTTTAGGCTTTTCTCACAGTTGCAGTTGGTCGAATTAACTAAGGTAGAGTACCCCAACTAAGCAGGTTAGCGCTGCATCGCAGGTTGCAGTTACTTGGCTATTTAGTATTTTTGAACCCCAAAATAAGAATTATTTGAGGTTCATAAAAAGAGGCGTAATCAATTTGATTAGGTACGCAAAATGGGAATTATTTTGCTGTGTGTCCCCAAATAAACGTTATTAATGTTTGCGTGCTACATCGGTAATTCATGCGGATTCGTGCTTAATGTAATCCTGGCATTACCAGATACGGTCGTCATCGCATTTTCGTTTTTTGAGATCTGTAAATGTAATGGGATTGATTTACAATAGGCGTATTTAACTTGACGGTTTTAACATCGCTGGATCTTTTTTTTTCAATCAAACTTTCATTATTACTAGTGGTCGCTCAGTGGTCAAAATTCGACCATTTTGCATTTAAATTTTAAGTTGTCCTTACAAATTTCATGCTGCCATTATTCTAACCTTAGAATATAACACACTACCATGCGTTTGACACAAGATGGCTAGGTAGCCATCTTGTGTCAAACGCTTGGTAGTGTGTGTAATGTTTTCTTTATTAATTAAATTTATTTCTAATGTATAATAAAAATATTAGCTTTTTGCACACCTTCTCTATTTAAACTTTAACTGTGCCAAATTTCATACTCCTCCGTCCGCGTAATTTTCGTAACAAGGGGTAAAAAGTGTTTGCTTCATGTATATAGATAATATATAGATTTTTACTTATCATAAAAAAAATAGGTACTTTAAAACGCGTACCTCTAAGGTACGCGTTTTAAAGTACCAATTTTTTCTATTAATAATCTTTTTCTTTTTAAAGAGCTTTGCTGCACCATCATGTAATAATAATAATAGTCCTCCAGACCGAATTTCTGCCATGGCGACCCATCTCAGCGGAGACCAGGCTTCGGCACGGGATATATTATAGTGCACAAGTACGTGCGCAGACACAGGAGCACTCTCTGTCATTCATCTCACTCTCATTTTCTTTTCATGTGGTTAGTGACTAACCTGGTGTCAGAGTATTAAAGCCGCCCATGGACCTCTGACTTGGCTTCACATGTCGTCGAGAAATATTTCTCCGGCATGCCGGTTTAGCTTCTCTTCTTCACTGCTTCCTCACTCTCATAGTCCGATGGGACGGCAATCACTACTGGAGAGAGATCAGGCGCAGGACCAACGGCTTAACGTGCTCTCTGAGGCACGGGGGTATCACACCACCAACATCCAAACCCCGGGCTGTTACTAAGAACTTCCTAATGAAATATAACACTTTGCCCGATCCGGGAATCGAACCTAGGACCCCACGCTCAGCAGTTGCGCTTGCAACCCCGAGATCAACGGAGCAGTCACAATCATGTACGCAGGAATTAAAACACGTTTTACACACAAATTGAATGAACTTCAGAAATAAAACCGTACTGAACAAAGTAACAAACAATTTTCTCTTCCACCAACGCATGATCGCGTCGAAAAACTGACGCAAAAATTCTAGCAGACACCACCAAAGTTTTCAAATCCAGTTTTGCAAGTTTAAACCCACTTATGAATAGTGAATACTCGTGTAAATTTTCACAAATCCACTGCGTCGTTGGAAACTTAAACCGTGTTTGAACAGGTTTCAATTCAGCTATCGAGAAATGCAAGTTGGTGAGTTTCAATCTATCTGAAATCAAGACTGTGACAATTGTGTTGAAATGAATTAAAGGGAATAATGGGAGAATAATGGGTTCTGTGGGTACTTAGAATCGAATGGATTAAACACTTTGAAGAGGAGGAGGATGCAAATGTTGATACTTATTAAGTAGGTTTTGTGTTATCGTTATTTTAGGATAGATATCCTATTGACAGGAAAAGAAGCAGCCTTATTTTGTCAAAAAACTAAGAAATGTTCCTAGATATCAAAATATTTGGAAATCCGAAAACAAAAACACACAAACACACTTTTCCATTTCCAAAACGACACCAAAACTTTAGCCCTTACACTCCCATCGCTTAAAACCAACCCATCGGTTGGCAGCAATCGTTTATGATTAATTCAAGCCACGGTAAATACGTTTATTTCGTAGCCGTGGCGTTGACAAAGCGCGCGCCAGTGTACGTGACGAAATTGGCCGCACGCTCGATATCCGTGGGGGCTGCTGCGAAATAAATCGCTCCCGTGAACATTTACCGGCTAAGCTGATAAAGTTAAACGGGGAGCGAGAAATGAGAGAGGTTAAGAGCGTTCGCAGATGGCATAGAATCGGTGGCCGATTTTTTGTAGGAGCTAAATGAAACAGTAGAGATCAAATGTATTAACGCACACGTCTTATAAAAAATTGGTCTTAAAAAATCGGTATCCACATAATATATATAATGACCCGATCGGCGGTGAATTGAAATAGAACATTTTGAAATTGTTGCGCTAACGCTGACTACTCACCGGTTGTCGGCCACATACAAAAAGAAGAGAGCTGGTGTGCGTTGGTTACGAAATCGGTGATACAATTCGGCGAAATGATCTGTATGACCTACAAAAAGTATGTCGTGTGCGAGCGCGTTAAGCTGGAGAGTTGTATCTCCCGCAATGTGTTAGCTAGAGCTATCTGTGTGCCACGAGCTGATCGATTCGGTGACTCAATGTGGGGTCGACAAAATAGATAAGTGATGCAGCTGACTTTGGCTACTTTTGACCCATTATGTGACTGCTGAATATTTAGTCTTTGACACCATTCGTTTGAGTGTGTTTATCATCTATATATATGAAAATGAAATGCTGTTCGTCGGTAAGCGCATCACTTGGACCGATTAGGATATTTTTTGTTTTAAAATGTTCGTAATAGACCGAATTAGGCTTTTTTAGGAATAGTTCACCGGAAATTTTTCTAACGTGGGGAAAGCTGAACGTTCTTTTGTGTATGGGATTGTTGTATAAGAAAGGACAGCACAACATCTGTCAAGTCAGCTAGTAAGTAAAAAAATAAAAATGTCACATACATTTGAAATATGTACTCGTAAACAAGTGTTGATAGGCAGAGAAACTGGCACCTGCTAAGATCATACAAAAAACCAAAGATACACACACATCCTATTGATTAAATTGCCAAAATCCAATATCAATATTACTATCGCCTATCTAAACAAAAAGCAAATATCCTGACAAATAAACGAAATCCTGCAAGACCTAATTTCCTCAAAACCAGCGCCAAAACGAAAAAAATCCGTAAGTTCAGTACCTATATTAAATACGTAAGCTACGAGACAGCCTACAAAAATCTGAGAGAAATGTGGCTACAAATACTGTGAGCAAATACTTCAGAAGCATTAGTTTTTCTATTAGATCCCTGGTATGTTACTGTGGACTTTCGCGCAATTTTCGCAAAGTATTCTGGTCAACACTAAGTTTGCGGAAGCCTGATTTAGTTAGGCTGTGGTTATGATCCTCATTTTTTTTCTGCGGGCGTATGTTTTTTGGTCGGGTCAAACGAGTTTATTTGGTAGCTTTAAATTAATGCTTAGGCTTAGGTAGGTACGAGTTTTAGCTGTTAACCGATAAAAATCTTGTCTTAATAATTAGTTTGATGAATAATTATAGTTTAGTGTGACATCGTTTTTCCTAGGTTTAAAATAAAATAAGAAGAGTTTAGGTCTTTATAATATTGTCTCCGAACGCATAAAAATCGGCCCCATCAAATAAAATTCTGATTTCTAATTGATCATTCGAATCCTATTGTAAACATTTGAATCGTTAATTTCGTTATTGATATCCGACGACAAATCAATGTGACAGCTATTGGAAGGAATAACAAATGAATTGTAGCTAATCTCGAGACAAAGGAACAAACTGATCAGCTGTTTACTTCCCACGGCTGTAAAAGTCAATTCAATATCGATTACTTTAAGTCCTTTAAAATTGACTACCGATTTTGTTGATTTTGCTGTATATAGACTGAAAATATTCATTCTGTCAGTTGCTAACACGTGACTTTTATTAAGGCAGCTATAACATTTAAGTTCGAAAAAAAAACTTTGTCGAATGCATCTTTTAGTCCCGGGACATTTAGTGCCTCTTTTAATCATAGACTAAAATAATTTGACCAAGTCACCGCGCTTGCTGTCAGTAGGTTGGCGGTTTCAGATTACACCATCTAGTCAAAAATTATTTTTTAAAAGAAAGCATATATATGCTCCTGGATTTCCTTACTGTGTATGTTTTCGTTTTGTATAAATCTCGTCTTACCCATTGTAGAATTTAGTGGCTGCGTGGTTTAGCACTAACTTCTGGCCTATTTGGTTGATTTAGTGTTATTATAAGACTGGTTATGGTTTGGATGTTGGTTCATGACCACAGGTTTAATGATACGAAATAATAATGGTCTAAAGGATATATTGAATAGTTATAATTATTATCAAATGGTGGTTGATCTGGTTTGGTTTGAGTTACGCGATTGATATCTGAATACGTACTAACTGATATGTAACAGTTGCGATACATACATTTATGGAAATGCACGCAGGCAAAAGTGTTGAGCTGTTCGGTTTCAAATATTGTACCGAACACCCATATAATAACATCACACATAGGTACACCACAAAATTCATATTATTACCAGGTTTCATAAAAAAACACAAATAAAACAAGGCCGACCTGGAAGCAAAAAAGCAACACCAAAAAAATAGCTTACAAGGATGTTTACAAATTGACCAACGAAATGATCCGCTTTGCTTCATCAAAGATATTGAGAAGTTTCCAATTGAATATCCGTAGAGCCTTCCAAACGGGGTCAAAGGGAAGGGAACGGTCATCCGTAGTAACACCTTCATTATTATAGGGACCAAGTACGGATGGTTTGTTTATGTTTTGTATTTTAGATGTTTTTGTTAACTTTTTTGGGGTTCTGACGATTACGGTGCCTGCTGTGTTGTCTGCGTAAACGTAGATGGGAAATTCAGTCGTGTGAATAGTTATTTTTGGGAACCTTTTTCCGGCACATGAATTTGAAACTTTTCTGTAGAATTTCTGTTACATATATAAATATTCATACACAGATATCATTACCTATATATATGACGGAGGTATGTGGCATCAGGCATATATTAACTATTATGTGCGTACTGTGGGTAGTGTTGGTTATTGCGCAATAAAAAACCGTTTGCAATTCAGATCAAATTATAATTTACGATCACAATAATCACTCTAGCATTTCACACATTGTAGGTACACGATATAGCTATTCGAAACGCGCGACAGTTTCTAAATGTCTTGACTGCTTGACCGCCATCCATGAACTCTACCCAGCTCCGGTCGGTCCGAGCGTCATGTTGGAGACTCTGTCGAGTGCCGCTAGGCGGCGTTGGCGTACCGGTTAGTCAACTCAGTAAAGTATTTCTGACATATATTATACATATTATCTATTGGTATTCTCTATGAAAGATCCTAATTCATTTCAGCACAGCATTTCTTCTTCTTCAATACATTTTCTGTATCAAAATATTTTACTTTTTACTCAGTTATCTTTGCATTACTTTTTTTCTATTTTTATAGTCATTGTTATATACATACTCAATCATTTCTTAAGATGATGAAATTCATCCTCCACCTCATCAACTGCCCGTCTCCTAAAGCTACTGAACCAATTAACAGCAGTGATAGCCTAGTGGTGTGACCAGGACTGTCAAGTCTGAGGTGCATGCCTCGGGTTCTAACTGAAGACCTATTCTTCAGTTAGAACCCGAGGCATGCACCTCAGGCTTTTAGAATTCATGTGCGTATTGTATAATTATCACTCGCTTCAAAAACGGTGAAAGAAAACATCCTGAGGAAACCGGCACGCCTGGCAGATATTTCTCGCCTGTATAGAGGCCCATGGGTGGCATAATTTTTTTTAACACTAGACTGACACACGAAAATGAAGAAGAAGACCGATTCCCAAAGATCTTTAAAAACTATCAGTAATTCAAATAAAACATTCACTTTAATCGGAAAAATAGAAGTGCACTCTCTTAAATCTTCATACATTATATTGTGCATGCAAAGCTGCACTAGAAACTTTAAATAAAACGCCGATTACCAAATAATTCTGATCACGTAAACGCCATATATTCTCGGACGATTCATACGGAACTTTGGAAGAGGGAAGTATCTGAAATGTTTCAGGAAATTTAAAAGAGAGTAACATTAATCTGGATGTATTTATAAGAATAGAGTAACAGCTTGATGCTTCCTAAGTCCAAACCTGTTTTTTTTTTTAACGCCATGATGTGACGTTAACTTCTGCCATTGACCGATTTTAGCAAAAATTACTCACTGAACTGTTCAAGTCTGTGACGTTAAGATTTTAATAAGAATAATTTTAATATTAAACCACCAATAAACTAAAATGAGACAACAAATAAAATTCATCCTCATTCAAATACAAAAAATAAATTCTAAAGTCAGACAAAAGGGAATTTAGAGGCGATTCACAACACACGGCAAAGGTATTAACAAAGTGTATTTACTATGTCGCTCCGCACGATTAAGGTAGGATACAGACAACCGACAAATTGGTAGTCAACTTGGATAGATAAAAATACAATTTAGAAAGCAATCTGGCTTTTTTTGCAAAATGTTTAGTGAGAAAAAGTATGACCATGTTGTGAGATTCGAGCAGTCAAACTAATTAGTAAGGTAGGTAAGAATTAGTTGGTGACTACTTTTTTTCCCCCTCTATCTATTTCTATAAATTGGTTCAAAAAACACTTTTACATTAAAATTTAATTATGTTTTAAAACTAGATGAGTTTGGGGTTTCCTAACCGACTTCTCTGAGAAGAAAGACCAAAACAAACTCAGAGGTCAATCTCTTTTAAGATCAGACACAATTTTGGTCAGGCCTTATGAGGACCATGCAGATTAATGTTTATGATGGTTTTCTGAGGAAAGAACCATACAGATTTGAGTTGATTTGTCCAGTTAGTGCACACACTTGTCAGTAAACGTGTAGCTCAACTCAGAACTTAAGGAGCTGACGACTCGCAATACCAAAGAAGAATATTTTGGTAGTATTCAAACTGACAGACAATCGTTAAAAATTAAAGAATCTTATAGTGTCGACATCCTAAGCTCGTGGCTCGTGGCTAAGTAATAATAGCCGCACGGGTTGATCCATAAGTTAAGCTACGCTTGCCGGGGTTGGTCTGGGTTGCCGGGGGTGATCTTTACATACCGAGACTCTTCCGTGCCTCGGAAAGCACATTAAGCCGTTGGTCCCGGCTGTCATTCGTGGATCTTTGACAATCGTTACGGGTCGTCAGAATCCCGAAAGTCTGACAACCAGGCTTACCAAGGGGTATCGTATTACCCAGTTACTGGATTGTGGAGGTCAGATAGGCAGTCGTTTCATGTAAAATACTGGTATTCAGCTGCATCCGGTAAGACTGGGAGCCGACCCCATTATAGTTGGGAAAAGGCTAGGCAGATTGAGACCGTGTCGAAATCCAAAAAAAAAATTACTGTACTACCGGCAGAAAGTTCGCAACATGTCGCTCGTCTGTAAGTAAACCAACTTATAAAGGCGAACGTAAAAAGTATTTTTGTCTTGTTTGTCTTATTTTAAGTATCTTAGTTTTATTTTAGCTTCAACATAACGCTTATCTGCCGTTAGCAGTCTTTATGCGTTGAGTCCCTTATAAAATATATGGACGCAGAATTCACAGCATTTTATTTCGTTAAACCAACATTGTTGGAAAATTGTACGTGTTACGTTTGTCAAAGTGAAAATTGTTGTTAGTTCATTTATGACGCTTTGCCAATTGCTTGGAATTTGTTTTGTTTTTGTTTTTTTGGTTTCTGAAAAAGATTTTATTTGTGGTAGGTATCCAGAGAATTACAGTACCAATAAAGTAATAACTGATTTGCAGGATTTGTAGTCCTACTTGTTAATAAAAGTTAAATCAGTATTGAAAAAAAAATACAGGAGCGACTACTAAGCGCTAAAAAACATGGACACAATGGAGACAATCTAAAACACCAAGACCCAATATAAATATTATTATTATTAATTAAATGTCTTTGACATATCTCGGGACCCTGGGATCCCGGACCTTTGGAAGGCGTACGAGGAGCCGAAGCCAACTCGCAGAGGCCCGTTAGGCGTTTTTAATTAAATAAGGCACCAACCGACGATTATCCCTGCATGTACTATATTATTATTATTATTTTATTTATTTAATAAAGAACACCAACGTCATAATTAATATTCATGAAATATATATTTTTTTATTTAAAACATTGGTATAATTAGGAAAGGTTAACTGCTAATATAATATATTAGCAATTAATACCTTTCCTAATTATTTTTAAATATTATGTATACACACTTGTGTAGGTACATAACATTTAAAGAAAACAGACATTGGACAGCAAGTGTTTATAAAATAAACTTGAGCAAAGCGTTAAAATATTTAACTTTATTCAATCCTTAATTAAAAAACAAATACATCAAAATAATAAAGCTAAGTTCATTAGTAATGTCGAGTTAATTGTTTTAATTTAATCTTCACTCTTTCGACGTTTCGTTCACTCTGCTGGTCAGGAGCAAACTAAATAGATTACTCGGGTTAACTACGTTAAATAGTTGGATTTGAATCTACCAGACTTGAAATAATATTTCGACTTTTTCATCCAAATTGTAAGTCTGCTCGTGGAAATTATTCGAAAGTTTCTGATTACGAGCAATTATTTATAACTTACGACTTTGGAGTAACTGGGTGTTTAGTTATTTTATGATAGGTATGGTCCAATTATTATCTGTTATCTTTGATTTCGTATTTATTTTCAGGTTTTTCATTTAATGTGGGTATAGACAAAATCAAAGTTATTTAAAAAAAACCGGCCAAGACCGTGTCTCAAGAAAAAACGTAATATTGTAGTTGAAAAACATGTTCTCCCATCCATTCCAACTGCAAATGTAAGTTTGTACGCACACTATTGGGAGATTTACCATGTTATTTTAAGAATATAGACTTCTTATAGGTTTTCCTGTAATCTATAGTATAGAACTATTTTCTGAATTCTTTTCAAAATTTTAGGCTCAGTAGTGTCAGAGATAAGTCAGTAGTTTCAGGGAATGGTCAATTTTCATCTATTTTCTTAAATATCTTTAACATTATTTCATTTAAAATTATAAAAAATACTTTTAAAGATATTTAAGTAATATAATTGAGATCCTCACAATAAGCCCTTTCATTTGATATGTTACACAGTATAGTTTGCCTTTTTTTGTTTTCATTTATCCCCCGGTCACCCCCATATTCAAAATTCATTTATTTCCGTTACATGTAATGGAAATAAATGAATTTTGACACATACACAATTACAACAATTATTATTATTATTTATTATTATTACAATTTGTACACATATCTATTTCTGTAACCCAAATACGGATTTGGGTTACAGAAATAGATATGTGTACGAAATTTCAACTTAATCAGTCCATTCGTTTTGGAGAAAATCCGCTGTGACAGACGTACAGGCAGACAGACACACGAGTGATCCTATAAAGGTTCCGTTTTTTCCTTTTGAGGTACGGAACCCTAAATGATCTACATTATCAAGTGAAAAAAGCCAAAGTCTTATTTTCAGCCACACAAAACTGACCAACTCTTGAAATAACCATCCAACTTTCGCCAACGAAAACTGAATTTTTCAAAACTAAAATTCTTAAGCGATCGCTTCATCGAACATTCCCACCGCCTCCACAGCTGCGCGACATTTCCTCTCGTGTATAAAACGCGAGACTTACTTTGGGCGTACATTCAATTACTCGTTCGTTGAGTGTCAAAGAGCTTTCAGTGTCGTGTGTCGTTTAATCCTCAGCACTAAACGGTTCAGTCGAGCTAGCTTTTAAAATTTCTTATAATACACACTCTTTGCATATTCCTCTAATGTAAAATGTAAGGTGAGATTTTAAATTTCACGCCAACAAAATTGTGTACTCATGGTGGAAAGTTTATTAAAATCTGCATCGCCTTAAGAGCGTTTATTCTGAATGTGGACAACATCGCAAATAGATGTGTATTTCGCTGTTTTGATTAATTTGGCAATATTACTGTATGGCAATAAGAAATGTGGCTAACTAGCGAACTGGAATATTGATTATGAAATGCAATAATTAATATCGTAACACGGAATATTTAGTTTTAGATATAAAAATAGTACCTATTTGGAAACTTTCCGAATGTCTTTTTTACACCTAAAACGGGTACAATATCAAATTAAATGTTATAATTGCAATTCATTATTAATATTCTAGTGCGCTTGTTATCCGCATTTCTTATTTCCATACAGTAATATTGCTATATTCATCAAAAGAGGTGATTATTTGACAGGTATTTGCGACGTTGCCAACTGTAAGGATAAACCCTCTTAAATAAGAGTTCAGGTATTAGCCAGGTTGCAGTTGTCATGAATAATGTAAGGTTGTAAAATGAGGTGTTTACAATCTGCGCAGTTTACGACCGTCGCTAGAAATTATTCATAGATTCTTCCTCTTCGAGTGGTGTTATGCTGCTAAACGCATCAAAAGAAGCTTAAAGGCTTAAAGCCCTTTATAGTGTCCGGACGATGTGGGTCTTGAGAATTACATCCGTCGGTTCTGTTGAATGTCTTCAATATGTTCGGGTCGGGTCGGCTTCCCGTTTAGCCAAATGCGGTTGAATATCAATATTTTATACGGAGCGTTGCAGCCGTACTGCAACCCAGTTACTGGTGATACATTATGCATGTGATATGTAGTTTAAGACCGAATGAAGAATTCGAATATAAAGGAAGACAAATCTAGAAATTGTATACCAATGTAAAGTTAGCTTTCTCAACAGTCATGATAGACAGACAAAGATGGCATAAAAATAAGACCCCTTCTTTAGGGGTCTCGTACCTAAAGTGTATTTTAGTACGGAACTCTAAAACGAACAAAAACCTTAATACTCAATGTACTTATTGCTTCCACATGTGAACTTAGGTAGTTGGTTTTCACTGACGGGGTCCGTAAGGGCCAATGCCTGCCAGGGTTGCGAGTTTGTCCGAAAGGGATATCGCGACCCCAGCACACATGCAACGGAAGGAACACGGGTGGGTTTTAGTCAGTAAAAGTCTGACACACCCTCCCGCTCCGCCCAGAGCGCGAGAAGTTATTTGATAATATCCCACCCACAAAAAAAAAAACTGTGGTTGGTTCTACAAAATATTATGATTGTAGACCCTGTCGGGCATAACAATAAAGGTAGGAGAGAAGTAGAGGGCTTTTATTTGACTACTTAGTTGTTATATACACGTGTTCAGGGACATCGACACGAAAACTGTTACCATGGATACAGTACATGATTCTGAAACCCCCTCCGTTGATTTATTTTATTTTTTATCTGCTGTTTCATAGAAAAGTACAATTCCTACCTACGAGGTCAAAGTGTATGGAACAGCTGATTCTTTTTTAAATACCCGATGAAAATTTTCAACGCAGGGGTGTTCAGAATCATGTACCGTATCCATGTTATCAGTTTTCGCGTCGATGTCCACCCTGTATATTCTAATGATTTTATAAAACTTGTAATTTAAACATTCATTCATAGCGTCATTTAAATATTCATTGATATTATAAATAGCGTTTAGATACATAATTGAAATTGTTTTAATTTATTTATGAATGTTTAAAATTTTTGTTTGGCGAAATGTGGGTGTACTATAGGTACACCTCTGCTTAACCCTTTGGGGAATTCAGGATAATGTAAATTTGTTTTTTATTTAATTATATCTACCTTTAAAAACACACGGTTATTTTTCTTAGACGTAATGAGTTTGCACTCCAACTAGTACTAATGCAGGGGGCGTGTTGGAAGCACATTATAAAACCTCCTAACATATTGGATTTAAACCCAGAAATAGTGCATGTATAGTAAAACTCTTTAGTGAAACATCGCATTTTTGTAATTCATTTACGTCTTATTTTGAAAGGAAGCTGATGTTGTGACCGCCAGATTTACTTCGTTAATGTGGCTTTGAGTTATAAGAAAAAATAAAAGAATGGAATAGATTATATTTATTTGCGTAAAACATGATAAACAAAGGTGGTATAATAGGGATGATGACTAAACATTTTTTTTATTCCGTCTTTGAGATTATAAAAAAATATTGGACACGTATTTTTTTCTTTTTTTACGTAATCTAAAGATTACGGCGATACATTGAGATAAATGTGCCATCACGTCACGAGTATGTAGATTTTATACATACTAGTGACGTAGCGGCCCCTACTCCCCAACTTAAAATGCGTTTTATCTAAGCATCTTTTTATTAATATGATAAAGCAAAAAATACGTGTCTAATATTTTTTTATTATCTGGCTGACGGACTAATTAGAATTTTATTTTTTTACCCAGGCATCATCCCTGTTATTACATTAAGAGATCATGCACGTTTTGCTTAAAAACTAAACCATGCAAATTTGTAGATGTAATAATTTATGTTCTAGAAACTCCTCAATGAAGTAGAAATTGTTTTTATTCTGCCATTTATACAATTTATTTTTAAATAGCGTGCGATTTAGTGTTTTTAATGTACATATTTGGCAATTTATTAAAAACCCATAACCTATTATAATATAAATTTTACTATATATTGATAACCTAGGAAACACATCTAGCACAAGTCTGTATTTGTCACGCCGATTTCGAGAACTTAGGTACATATTCTGCTGTTTTGAAAAATTATTTATGGTTCCGTACAAAGATACACGCTCCACAAATATATAATGAAAGTAGCGGTAGCAAACCAAGCTTTTTAAATATTGGCTGTCATGATTCGTCAGATGGAATCCCGTAGGTATATGGTTCGTATTAAATTTTTTTGGGCGAGAAATGATCTATGTCGATCAGTACTAATACTAATGTGTACCTTGTGCAATTATTTATTATTGTGCGTATTACAATCGTTAACTATTGCTCAATCTCAACTCACCTTAATAAAAAATAATAAAAAACTGTACGCACGTGGTAAAGGCATAGTTGGCCGCACATCGGTGGTAAAACTTTGACCTTGAGCTTGCCTAGCGTAGTCCGAAGTTTCAATAGAATAAAAGGTCAGTTTATAAAGTAGGTCGTAGGTTCAAACTCAGTCAAGCGCTGTACTTTGTGCAAATTATTTCATCACCACTTCTCTCAAAACGGTGAAGCTAAACGTCGTGAGGAAACCGGCATGTCCTAGACTAAAAAAATCGAAGACATGTGACATCTACCAACCCGCACTGAGTCCGCGTGGTGATTACGGCCCACTCCCTCTCACTGAGAGGAGGCCTGTGTCCCAGCAGTGGGAACATTATGCTTAAAAAGTATCTGTCCATATCTTTTTATCTGTTAATATCTACAGTTTTTCGTTGTTTTCGAGTACCTTGTTAAAACCGGCTTACGGTCCTTACCTATGACAATATATTTTCTATCGTTATTTCTTTTTTTTTACCAATGGACTTTAGCTTAATCTTGTAAAAAATATTTACCCTTGTAAAATATTAACATAAAATTTTCCTATACAAAATTCGTTCAATCTCCCACGTGGAACTATGGATAATTTGTCTCTAAAAATAAATGGACGTCGGGTTCTTAATTTTTTTTTCACCCTAATCGGCTTACGGGATCACTGTACTCCTCTTTATGAACAAATTTTAATTTTATTATAAGAGCAACCATGAAATCACAAAAACAACCAACTGTCCCATACATTTTGTCGATTTATTCAAATGAAAAACGATCCATTTTCATCAATTCGTTGGTTTCCTTGATTAGTGGGTGGTTCACTAAAGACTTTGGCATTGAAGGAAGACTTACTACCTAAGTCTTTAGTCGATGGCACGGTGACATCAACGGGATAAAATTTAATTGATTTGATCGTATCATGCGGTGAATCAAGCAAAAATTCGTAAGATAATTTGCGTGTGACGAATATAACAAAAATGTAATATCACGTGTAATTAACGGACTTTAAAAATAGATTGTAAGTATTTCTAAATAATAATGAAAAACATTGTATGGTCTAAAATTACAATACCGCCTGGCTATTATCACTTACCAAACCTCATAATAATATATTCTGTTTTTACAAATGAGTTTTTGTAATATTACAAAAATGTCATGAATTTAAAAATGGGTAGCCATATTTCATCCGAATACCGTGTCTTTTTGAATTTATTTGTGTGTTCCTTAGCTAGGTAAAATGCAAAGAAAAGTTCTCGCGAGCTGTGAGCACAACTACTAACTAAATAACAAAACATAAATTAAACAAAACCCACAATTACCTAAACTTGTTGATTCGGTTTTATAAGCAGTGGACGCATACCTTCGTTGCTAACATGGGTCAAGAGACAGCTGACGCGACCACAAGCGTAATACCAGCTCTTGAGTCGGGACTTTTAATATCGCTCCTAGTGTTGTCAACACCCTCTTTTTGGAGACTGCCCGTAATTTGACAGGACGTGTGGGCGCGATGTGAATTCGCTTATAGATGTCAGATTATTGACGGGTGATATCGATAGATAAAGGAGATGATCTTGTGACTTTGGCTTTTGGTTGCGATTTTACTGACATGCCAAGCCAATCAATATAAGATCAATCTTAGTGTTTAGCCAATAGCCACGAACAATCTACATATCTATTTACAAAACAAAGTCGCTTTCCGCGTTTTTCTGTATGTCCGCGTTGTTCTTCTGAAACGAAATGAAAGTGTTTATTCTGTAAATAGGATATCGTACACGTTATATAAAAAAATATTCAAAATGAGCTAGATGAGGTCGGCGTTTCCTATCCGACTACTCTGAGAAGAAAGGCCGAAACAAACAGAGATCGCAGTCTCTTTTAAAGTCCAAACATAATCTTGGTCAAGCCATATGAGAACCATGTAGATTAGTGTATTATATGGTCTTTTGAGGAAAGAACCACACAGATTTGAGTGGACCTGTCCAGTCAGTGCAAGCATTTGTCAGTAAGCGTGGAGCTAAACTCAGAACTTAAGGAGCTCAACTCGATGAACAATACTAAAGAAAGGAGATTTGGGTAGGCCGCATCAACTACTCAAACTGCCAGATCATTATTAAAACTAACTGAAAAAGAAAAAACCACGCAACAGATTTTGATGAAGTTTACACCATCGTTTAAAGAATTTATTCCGGAAGGTTTATTTCCATAATACATTAATATTAAAGTTACGTTTACCTTAGAAATCTCGATATTTTTTCAAGTCGTAAAAACCGTGCAAAGCAGAACGGGCCGCTAGTAATTAATCATTTCTTTGAGTTAACTAATATTTTTATATGCTCGTTTACGTGACAATATAAAAAAAAAAAAAATATTTTCTGTTATCTGATTTGGATGTTCATGAACTAAAATAACCTACGCATACATACCTACATATTACGTTAACTAGTGGTGAAATATTCAAGCATCAGTCAAGCACCTACAAAATATTACGAAAAACTTTTTGTGGGCGATACTAAACCAGTCAACTTTCTACATGGGTAAACTTACTTACCATCCAAACCATAGAAATACTTTTAGTTAGTACATCTAGCCTAGTTTTAATACTAAGTTTAGCTAGTATTAATACCTTGTCTGTAAGAGCAGGCTCATATAAAACGGGTCAGACACAAATATCCCGCCGGGACGCAGGTTGAATATTTGGGTATATCAGACCTTTTCCCCCAGCCTTACATTCCCGCACCCAAAATTTCATTACGATCCATCGCTTCGTCGAGGGATGTTTGAGTAACAAACAAATAAACAGACTTTCGGGTTTATATTAGTTAGGATTTGTTATGCTCCATCTAGATTTTTCGCTTTTGTGATGAACAGATTTTTTATCATGAATGTAAGGCTTTTATTTATTATATTTTTTATAACTATTCAACAACTCTATAGCAATATTCTGACAAATAGATTCTATTACTATTACTATTATTTATTTTTTAAGATTTATCATATTTTGTTTCTAGAGCCGGTTTCTTTACAATGTTATCCTTCGTCGTATTGAGAGCAGTGGTGATGAAATTATTTGCACAAAGTTAAGCACCTGGCTGGGTTCAAACCCACGACCGTCCGACCGACCTACTCGTAAGTCGGGGCGGATACCACTGGGCCACCACTGCTTGGCAGATGACTACTCTGGCCAAATTGAAGGGATGAAATTCACTGGCGCGGATTTTGTAAAATAACTTGTAAGGAGGTGTTCAAACCAGCGCGGCGCGAGCTGATGATTTCCTGATCATTATAACAATTGACGTGGAGGTAACGTCATGCGTGTACTTCAGTGTGGCCTGTTTTTTTTTTATATTAAAGTATGTAGATTAAAAGACTCTGGCCAACGTCTTGCTTTTACCATTGAACAGCAAGCAGGATTGCAAAAGCTAGAATCGCCAAATGCATAACTTTGTCCGTGCGAGCGAAGTAAAAGTCAAAAAGATACCTTTAATGTTCCATGCCACTAGGGAAATACTAATAAAGAATATGTCCCGGGCGTGTATGAAACTTAATTGTATTTTTTATTCTAAATTAAGGCACGCCTCTTAATTTCAGACAGCTACCATTACTCAATCATTTTATTTAAATGAATGGACAAAAGCATCTTTATCCACGTTACCATCCATTAAAACTTTAATTAATGAATTTAAAATGTCTATAAAAAATCTGAAACAAAAACCACTTTCCTGCTAACCGAACGTCGAACATGATCATTAAAGCAAAAACAAGTATATCTCTATGGAGCCCATTAGCGCACAATATTTATAGAAAATAATGAACAAACATCGAATATTCTGGAAAATATTGCTTGCAGTCTCCTCCTACTTTTGATGTTCCATAAAAAATATAAAACTACTCGATTTATGTTTGCGTTTCTGTGCGTTTGAGTGAAGCTCTTCATGCGCGAAGAGGAGCCTGGTGTCAAACAGAAATACGAAAATGTGACGTCATTAAAATCAGTTCATTCTGAGAATCTGTTGATAACTATGGTAGAGGAAAAATAGCTTTTCTTCCGTTCTAAGCGTTTCCTAAATAAATGTATGTTTAAGATTATTAATTACTGTCGTGTTCTGTGTATCCTAAAATAATAAACAGAGATAAGGTAATTACCTACATATATAAGAATTTGTTTTCATCGTTTCAAAGATGAAGACAGCATCGGGCACTCTTGCGTCATTGATTTCATAGGAATTCAATATGGTGGAGCTAAACGCCTTAGGGGTACATATATAAACGTTGTTTAAAATTAAGTGACGTTCAAACGTCAAAAATGTATGGTTAAACAGTCGCTTATCATTACTTAACTTTAACCAACGTTTTTAAATAAACCCCATTATGTGAAGCTGCACCAGAAGTAGCTCTATGGGATTTCAGTATGTCAGTATTTTCAGTTTTTATTTTTAAACTACCTTCAATAGCAAGGCTTTAATATCATAAAAATGGAACGAAAAAAGTATCCGACTATTCTATTTACATCTATTAAGGTGGATTCAGATTATACTAGTCAAGTATTTTATTCAGTTTACGAGTATGTTTTAAAGGCAGGTACGCACTGAAGCCAAAAATTGTCCAACTTTTTTAGTTTTCTCTCAAAATTTACTACACTGCAATGCATAATATGTGGTGTACTTCATATAAGACTGTAATGGAATCGTATCGGTATATATTATACTTCATATAAGACTGTAATGGAATCGTATCCTACGACACGTGCCATATTTTTTAACAAATAAATCACGTCAATTTTTCTACACAAATCATTCCTCTTTTTGGGCTTCGGAGCAGTCACGTAAACAGGCAAATGCTTTGGTTTTTTCTCCTGTCAGCTCTATACTAACGCGCGAAACAATAATTGTCTACCTTTAGGTCTCAATAAAAACCTTACCTGCGACACATCCTTCAAAGTCATTGTACCACATTTGTTGTTCGTAGCGTAGACAGGCTCTATTGAAGAGAAGACAACATACAGAGTGGCTCAACACACAAAGATAGAAGTGTGCACACAAAATGGCTTCTTTTCCGGACATTCTAAACAACCGGAGCGCATGTCTTCACGGAGAAGTGGCTATGTGGCCCCGTAATAAATAGGACATCACTATTTTTTTGTGAGAGTGGTAGAAATGTCTTTAGACGCCTTTTGATGGTATTATCTTAATACAAAGAGTATCGTATTCTGGGAAAAACCAAAATAATGTTTTTTTTATTTAATTTACCAACTTTTTATCGAAATGTACTTAAGACTGACAGTCAATTTAAATTATATTTTGGTTTGGAACAATATTACACGCATAATAAAAAATATCCCTCCCTTCTCTGTATGAGAAGAGGCCTTTGCCCTGCAGTGGGACAGTAACAGGCTGGTATAAAAAAAATATATATATATTGGTAGATATTACTTCAAGTTAAAAAAACCGGCCAAGTGCGTATCGGACCACGCACAATGAAGGGTTCCGTAGTTGGGATGAATATATCGCAAGAACAAACAACTTTGTAGTTGAAAAACCTACTTCGCTGTGATAGTTTTCCTTTTAATTTCGTTATAAACCCAACTATTTGGCTGGTAGACACTTGACTCTAACAAAAATAGCACTTCAAAGCTTATTATTTCGCAAACGGATCCCTGAATCTATTCATGGGTTTCACAAACTCACAATATTATTGAACGACCTTTCCAACAACACATGCTGTGGCATAGTTGAGGAAAAAAAACATCCCCACTTTACGTGTAGGGGAGGTAACCTAAAATTGTTTTCATGATATTATTTTACCACTTTGTCGGCGTGATTAATATAATTATACCCATGCTAAATTACAGTGTTCTAGTACAAAAAATCTCTGAACTAAGCCGCAGACAGGCAGACGGACAGACAGACAGATATGGCGAAACTATAAGGGTTGCTTGTTTATTACGGAATCCTAAAAAACAAGTGATTGGTCTATAATGAAATTAGTGGTCTCCGTTTTGGTACCTATTGTATGAAAAACTTCGTAGGACTGAATACGTCCACTTGGCAAGTAAATGAAAGAAAGAAAGAAAGAAAGAAAGAAAGAAAAAGTATTTATTGAGACTCGCACAGGAAGGAGATCACAAATTAATCTAAAACGCACTCATAAAAAATAAATTTCGTAGCGCTGGTATTCTGACAGGACCCACAAAATGCACAGCACTGCAGCGGCATTGCACCCTAGCTATCCTACACAGACAAAGTTAAAAAAGTCTCTGTGATTTCACCGGCAATGGGACCATTAGTACAGTTCTTTTACTTTTTTAGTACGTATACTTTCTTGGACTAACTTTTTAGGATTCCGTACCCAAAGAGTGCCAAACGGAACCGTATTACTAAGCCTCCGCTGTCTGTCCGTCCGTCTGTCTGTCAGCGGGCTGTATCACATGAACCGTAATAGATAGACAGTTGAGGTTTTCACAAGTAGGTCTACTTCTAGGAACAATCAACCACCGCACGTTCATACAGCATGACCAGTTTAAGTTTGCAGTTCACGGAGGCGCTGCTTGTCAAGGAAAAATGCAACAGAATAACAATTTCGGTACATTAATTTTTAGTTCTGTGATTTGCCCCTGTACTAACAATTTCAGATTGACCGTGGCTTGTTTGTAACATTAACGGTGTTTTACGTAGTTCAAGTTGTACCACTGGGCACTTGAGTTTATTAATATAGTCTAAGTTTTTTTTGCAGTTATCGTTCTCTTTATTGCTTAAAAGAAATACTAGGTTGATCTGAACGGGGCCTTAGGTCCAACATTTTTTGTAAATAAACTAGTGAGTACGTACGCAACCGTGTTTTCGCTTCGTTACCGTCATTCCAGTCACGTTTGTCTCATACAAATGTTGCTCCCGTTCTTGTGAATATTTACTTTTTTATTCACCATAAATGCTGTAATAAATTGTGTTTATATTTAAGCTTCTACCATAATGCGGCATTAGTTTATGAAAACTACGGTTACAATATTAATAATTGGATGTGAGATTTGTTTATTTTTCTTGCATTGGGATAAGTAGGTACCTACAGTCTAATTAGCATGTGTTGTGGACTCCTACTGCATTAATGCACGTCTGGGACTAATAGCAACATCTCAAGGCAATAAATTATACCATACGCTACGTCATACCTATCGCTCGACTGTGATTGGGCTTCATTAAAAATATTGTTCCCACACTCCTTGAATGTTGTAAAAACCAAAATGGCTAATACAGAATTGTTCGTTAAAAGCATAGCATCGTTTTTCATTGAAAATCCTCAACACAATATAGAAACCACCTTAAGTTTTCACCAAACCTCATCGCTGCTGCTACAGTATGGAATCTTCTTCTAGATAACTAGAAGAAGATTCCATAGGTACTGTACTGTGCGATCATTTATTATTATTCCACATTCTTCTTAGAATAATCTAAGAAGAATGTGGAATAATAATAAATGATTATCAGGAATCCATAATCATCTTCCTGCCTTTGTCCCATTTTACTTGGGGACGGTGCAACACGATTTCTTTTTCCTCTCCTACTCTATAATTATATTATATATTATTATCTTGTATATAATTGTTATGTTTGTAATGTTATTAAAAGCGATCTAATAAATAGTATTTACTGCCAATATCAACTCGTTTTCATGAGGACATTATACTAAGTTGAAAGGGAAAGTGGCAACAGTGAGAGAAAAGTTGAAAGGAAATCGTTTGGCTAGGCATGTGATGAGGAGGGAGGAAACGCATGTGACTAAAACAGTGATGAATATAAATGTTGATGGATGGAGGGGAGAGGAAGGCCGAAGAGAAGATGGATGGATTGTGTGAGGAATGATATGAACGATAAGGGAGCGAGTGATAGCGTGACGGGTGTTGCGCCGACCACAAGTAGCACGGGACAAGGGCGGCCGTCATGATATCATTCACTCCCTTTTCTTTCGTATCATTCCTCACACAATCCATCCATCTTTTCTTTGGCCTTCCACTCCCACTTCATCCATCTACATTTATATTCATCACTCTTTTAGTCACATGCATTTCCTCCCTCCCTATCACATCCCCACATTTTTTAATTTCTCCTTATTTTACTCATTTCCTACCTTATCCATTTCATCACTCCACTCATTCATTCATCTCAACATCTCCGCTATAAGCAATCTTTATTCATCTGTCTTCTTGACGGCCCAGCATTCCGATCTATACAGTATGACAGGCCTTATCAAGGACTTGTGGATTTTCTCCTTTAACTTGAGGGGCATCAAAATGTTATTTTAAAACCATAGACTTCTTATATGTTTTCCTATAATCCATAATTATAGAACTGTTTTCTGTATTTTCTTACACGGTACAGTTTGCAAACCTATTTCAATTTTTTTCTAAATTACCTCCCAAAATATTCAAAATTCATTTATTCACGTTACACGTCCGTGTTTGTAGTAGTAGATTCGAAGAAAATTGACTGTGACAGATGGACAGACAGACAGACACACGGGGTTCCGTTTTTTAGTTCGGCCATACGGAACCCTAAAAACACTGGTCCCTAAAGCTCCACTAATCGCGGTCAATTCATGGACGAATTCTTTCCACATAGAAATCCCTTTGTACATACACTCAAAGTGGACGTAAAATGTTTCAGAGTTGTACCTCGAACTGGTCGACGGATGTCAGATCCAATCACCAGAACGGATCGAAACGGTCCGAACTTTAGAATATCGGCACTACCCAGTGATTGATGGATGTCAATCGCTCCGCGTAAAATAGTGACATTCAATCGCAGTAGGACAGTAGAACATAACTTCACGCATGTATTCCTCGCTGGGAGGGCAGAGAGCAAGCATATTGCCACTAATAGAAATAAAAATCTAGATTCAGGCTGCTACTAAGATTTTCGGATGGAAAAACTTAATACTAGATTGCGTATCTCGGGAATTGAACCCAAGAGACCCACGCTTAGCACTTGAAATCCACAAGACAAACAAGGAAATTATACAACACATTTATTTAGGAAACCGAGTCACTAGATCTAAGTGTTTCATATGATGATACCTCTAGCTTTTGCTCGCAGCCACAGATGGTTCATTCCGGAAAATCATTTAACTAAAAAGCGACTCTTGCTACGACACAAAAAAGTGCAATTCAGGTCGCACAGCGCTAATTACTTACACTTATATTCACCTAGAAATTGCCTCTCTTTTGACTACGTTACACTCACTGAATTGGCCCGACAAGACCAGCCTGCCGCGTACTTATAGCTTCATACCTAAAATGCGGAGTCCGCCTTCTGTACTATGTCTGTTCGTGGAGGTCAAAAATTATTCCACGGGAACGGATTACCGATATAAGAAGTAGGTCATGGTCTACGGTGTGCCTCAATTTCATCGAAATCTATTCAGCCGTTAAGACGTGAAAAATTTACAGAGTTATTTTATATATTCAAAAAAAAACAAAAGTCATTTATTCATACTAGGCTGAGAATCAGCATTTTTCGAACGTCAAATTACATAAGACAGTCCCCCAAAAACGCCCACCCTTCACCACTTCCTAGTGCTTTAGCTGGGAAGAAGATTGGCGCAACAAAGTCCCCAGCAGCACTGCTGTCTGTTTAGTTAGAAAAAAATAACGTGATTCTATATTGTTATAGATAGAACACGCACATGAAGCAAACGGTCTTCCGTATGTTAATAATATTTATTACGCCAGTTCCGGCCTCAGTAGTCCACAACATTTTGTAGCCACTGGTATATAATGCGATTATGTTGTCTTGGATCTTACTTGTCAAAGGTTTACCGAGCCGCCTCTGTTGTGGGGCTGTGATTTTGAGTAGGGCTATGAAGGTAGCGTTTGAAAGCGATAGGGTATAGCGGTTGGGATGATTTAAATATTTATAGCTGTCAACCCTGTATTTAGTTGCACAATATTGTTGCCGTATTACTGGCAATGCTAATATTCCACATTAGAAAGAAAAAAAAAATTGTCACAGAAACACGTGACAAAAAAGTCATCAAGTCATGTCATTGAATTCTATTATTTTCGTATATTAGTTTTATTTATTGCAGTACTAATTTAAATAGGAACAAATAAAACAATATAGGTAAATTATATTTTTATTTATACAATAATATCAATACGTAATCATCGACAATTTACAGAGCAAAGTAAATGTATCTTTGAACAAATAAAATTAATGTAGTTTCAGGAAATATTTAAAATTTCGCAAGTAGTTTTGTGTGAAATTACCGGAAAATAATTACCGCCTTCCATTACCAACGTTCAATAAATGGAGTAAAATTGCAAAACATGGTATTATTTTCACATTCGATAATTATGTTATAAAATTGTGTGATTGTGGAAAAGTGGTATTTTATAGTTATATGCAATTATGCCATAAGCTTTATGTTTGAAACTGTAAAACTCCACAATACATAATTACATCTTCATAATTACACAATACACTTTTCGCCAGTTGCGTTGTAAGTTATAGGAGGCCAGCCTATTGCCATCAAAGCAACCGAAAAAAAATCCACCTTCCAGACTACTTCAGGCTACAAAGAATTTAAAACGTCACGATTTTGGTTTCTTTCATTTTAGTGATAGTTTTGACTCCGATTCAAATAAGCAGCAAAATTTTTATTTGCTGAATATGTTGTGTCCCTTTTAGTCTGTGCTAAATAAATGTATTTTATTGATTTTTTTTAATTCTGAATGTTCCCACGGCTAAGACACACACCTCCTCTCTGTGAGAGGGAGTGGGCCGCAATCCACCACACAGGCCCAGTGCGGGTTGGTGCGGGTTGGTGTAATTAACTTAATTAAAATAACTTTCATAAGCAATTTTTCTTACCTAATAACATAAATCCCAAAACTAAATTACAGCTTCATATCCAACAGATGTTTCGTGGCCCACACAGCAAGGATACCACCGTATTTCTTACGTTCCAGCTAAAATATGACGGTTGTCTCGACTAGTGTGCTCAAAGAATTTGTTCGGGGGTAAGCTGACGTGGGGGTTACCGTCAACTTAAAATTCTGGCGACTTCATTATGGTCACATATTCTTTTGTTTGTTGGAGATTGGTGAGGTCCCTATTTCCATAAAGGACACAAATACAAAGTTTTTTATTTTTATTTTGCATAACACTTGTTTCATGGCAATTAACGTAGTACCTACCATAAACCTAATTCCATAAGGCACTCACGTTATTTCTTCTTTTCTACAAAATTTCTCTATGATCCGTCATTTTAGTATCAGTATTTATCACCCTATCGAGTATATTTTAAAGTTTTGAATTGTCAATCGCCCTTTCCAATGCCCTATAGAGAAGAAAGGTAAAAAACTACATGGACACACTTTTAAATCAAAATTTTGTTAAAAAAATTCACAGATCACTATTATTTACTTAAATGTTTTCGTTATGGTTGAACAAAATCACGGCGCCTGTCACTTGACAGGCGCCGTGAATTTTATAGGATGTAGACGTCTACATCCTAAAATATTCCTCTACGTTTAGCTATACCGCGACATCTAACAAAACAGTTCACAAACAACATAAAGTAATTAATCAAACAACAAAACCTATCGATCATCAATCAGAAACATCGAAACAAGTCACAACATACCGAATGCAATAAAGTCACCGACCGTCACACAATCTCGACTACTTTTAAATATATTGACGGCTATATATTCCGTTTTTCCATCCCTCGGATACATATTGTTGATCAAAAATATCGCTTTGTATATTCAGAAAAATGGCTTTCCGTATAACTTCAGTCTGAATATTCGCTTGACCAATAAGTTGGGCGTCGCGACGTCAACGGAAATTTGATTTCTTCGACCTTCATACGAATTTCTTTTGAATGTTTGATTGATTGGATGCAGTAGGTATATGTTCTGTTGCCAGAAAGAAAAAGGAAATGATGTTGAGTTGTTTATGAATTGCTGATTTCGGAAGTTAGGGTAATTTAAGTAGTCTTATAAATATGTTACCTATTTACTAGCTAATTGCACTTGGCAGCTAAATGGAAGAGTTGCTGTGCCACTGGGCAGTTTGTTACGCCACTTCTTCTTCGCAGCTAACTCACCCTAATTTGAATAAATGACTTTTGAATTTTGGAATTTTGGAAATAGCATTATAGCATAGCATAAATTATAACATAACGTACCATAACGCCTATAATTCCCGAAGGATTAAGCAGAGATTAACCTACCCATGTTTAGTACATAAGTGTATTAGCTTAAATTTTTTATTGTTATTCTAAATTTTACCTCATTTAGGCGAAGCTTAGTTTGAACGTAAAGTTTGAAATAATAAGTTATTAATTAGAATCCATGAAATATACAATGCCGCCCTTGGGCATGTGACCGCCCGTATTTTTCTTATATTCATGAAAAATGATCGAATATTAACTTTAAAAGGGGGTCTATGTTTAATATTTTTCATATTATTCAATTTAAATTTTTTGAGTAGTATTTGTGACCTTAAATAACATTTCTTGCCATATCTCCGATATTGTTGGGTCCATTTGGATTCTGTTTATTATCTCTAAAAGCTTTCATAATTTTTCATGAATATTCACAAAAATACGGCCGGTCACATGCCCAGCCCATGGGCGACACGCACCTATATGTTGCAAAAAGTAAAAACAAAGCATTTAGATTCATCTTTATGATTCAAGTTTCTTTTTCTTTTACAGTATGGTCCATAAGGAGAAGCTCGTGGTTAAGTAATAACTGCCGCACGGGTCGATCCATCAGGTTGAGCTACGTTTGCCGGGGTTGGTCTGTGAATAAGTGACCATCTTTACATACCGAGACTCCTCCGTGCCTCGGAAAGCACGTTAAACCGTTGGTCCTGGCTGTCATTCGTGGATCTTTGACAGTCGTTACGAGTCGTCAGAAGCCCGAAAGTCTACCGTATTACCCAGCTACTGGGTTGTGGAGGTCAGATAAGCAGTCGCTCCATGCTGACCATATTTTATTATTATTATTTGTTGATTACGGCAATAAAAATACACAATATGTGAAAATTTCAACTGTCTACCCTGTCATTAGATACAGCCCGCTGATAGACAGACGGACGGACAGACAGATGGACAGCCGTAATAGGGTTCCGCTTGACACCCTTCGGGAACGGAACCCTAAGAAACAAAGAACATATAACGCGAAATAAAGGTACTTGTTATCAATTTTCACAAAATTATCTAAACACACTTACCAGCATATAACAACCCTCCAATAATGTCAATAGGTACACACGCGACAAAACTCAATGAAGAAAACCCCCATAAAAAATGTCAGAGTGCCTTCTTAGAACAAACGTAAGACGACGACGCAACGTTAAGGAAAGAGATATCGCCTCGTTCCTTTTTACGAACAAGAGATCGTGGCACGTAATGTTTCGGATAATCGTGATAAACAAGCGTGGGATGTGGGGGTACGTCACTGGTGACGTCACTGGCGTGCTGCATAGAATAAGAATCGGGTAGATGTGAGACTTCTGCTCGCAACACATTTTACAGACTGTGGAGATATGTACTACGTTATCTACAACAAAGATAGCCCAGTGGAAACGGCCGCAGCCTTTTTATTAAGCTTACATACATTCTTATTTTATTACTATTATAATTAAATACCATTACCATGAAATATTCACTATTTTATTTATATTGTCAATATTCATATAATTATAGGTACTAATTTTCAATTGTATTTTTCATAAATTCCTTAAAACTATAAAAACAACACTGTAAAAGCCATTCTGTTAATTTTGTCTGGAACAATTTTAAATGTAATAATTTTAAATCATTTGGTAAGTTATTATAAATTAAAACATACATATTTCACACATTTTTTTTTATCCTTATGACAGAAATTTTGCCCTTTTTTATCTAGTTAGGACGTGTTTAAAGTAGTGCATGTATTTAAACTTAGTTTCGCTTCTGTATACTTTTTTTTATTCATTGAGTGTTCTAAGAGATTCACACGATACGATGGTTGAGCTAAATGCCTAGTTGAGTGTAAACAAAGAACGCGATATAAGTACACTTTTGAAGGTACTCCTTCTTATGTGGGTGCAAAAAGTTCACGGTATTTAGTAAGTGATAATACATTTAGGAACATGTGCAGCATTTATTTGAATGCATTTCAAACACGAGCACATGATTCTAAGTCATGAGTTCAAAATCCGCCTCAATTTGCCCGCAAATTAACCAAACCCAGTGAAAGCACTTTTTTTACATTGACAATTAAATACCAGATACTCAGGACGGATACAATAAAATACAAAAAAAATTAAAAACCAATGTAATGTAATAAAAATTTTAGATTGTTAAAATGTAGATATTTGGAATTTTCACACACAAGAAAACCTTTTGGATGTAGTTTTACTCAAGTCTAGTATTCAAGTATATGTATTCAAGATTAAATGTTTTATCATGGGTATTCTTGAACAGCTTTGAAGAGAACTAAATAAAAAATAAAAATGCCTCGTTGGTCTAGTGGTCGAAAGCGCTACTGCTGAGCACGAGGTACTGGGTTCGATTCCCAGGTTAGGCTAAATGTTGTTCAGTTTTTCTTTATAGAATTTCTCGCTAGCAGCCCGGAGTGTGGATTCGTGCCTGTTTGATGGCAATAGGCTCGCCTTCTATTACATGTGACTTAAACATAACTGGCGAAATGTGGGTGTACTATAGGTACGGTTCACCTCTGCCCAACCCTTCGGGGGTTAAGTTGTGTAAATAATTAATACTTTGCGGGACATTGAACGAGACACAATAGAAGTTGTATAATTATGACCTTTAGTGGTTAAGTATATAAATATTATACTTAACCACTAAACGTCATTCACATTCACATTGCTGCATGGCGTAGCAGTTGCTACGACGTAGCAGTTGCTACGACGTAGCAAAGAAGATGACGTCACAGCTACACTTTTGTAGCCCATGACCGAACTGCGCTAAGTTTGAGTTAGCTTTTTTACTCTTTACTTTTATTGTATAGGCATCAGGCGTATAATATTCGAGGCTTAGTTTATTTCCCAAAGAAGGGTTTGAATAAAATAAAACTTGAAACGTATCCCTCATAACTTTAACGCTGAACATAAAGTAAGCCACGTGCAAGCTGTTATAATAAGCAAGGCACAAACTCTTCCTTCTAATATTTACACAGAAAATTTCGTGCCACTCTTGACCTGGAGTGTATCGAAGATTCACACGATCCGATTGAGCCAAATGTTCAGTTAAGCGTGTTTAAAGAACGCCGACTACAGTGTTTGAAAATGTACGGTTGGATATTTTACGTAGAATTTCTTATGGAAGCTGGAGTGCGCGACTTGTCAGCTCGTCTATTTAAAAATAATAGTAGATTATAAACTCGTAGTTTATGTGGTTACGGTTTCAAGAAATCGTTCGAAGTCTTCTTCTTCTTTTCGTGTGGTTAGTAACTAACCTGGTGTCAGAGTTTTAAAGACGCCCATGGGCCTCTGACCTGGCTTCATGCCGTCGAGAAATATCTCTCAGGCATGCCGATTTCCTCACGATGTTTTCCTTCACCGTCTTTGAAGCAAGTGATAATTACGCACATAAATCGGAAAACTCAGAGGTGCCTGCCTTGGGTTCGAACTCGAGACCTATGACTTGGCAGTCTGACGGTCACACCACTAGGCTATCACTGCTCCGTCATCGTTCGAAGTAAAAAACTTATTTATATGAAACTGCCACTCTAAAATTGTAAACAAATCACGGGAAGTATTCTATTCGGAGAAAAAAAAAACTTTAAAGAGGTGAATAAATAGAATAAAGAAATTATAACTTAACTTTTTTTGAAATCCATAGTATTAATAAATTATTATAAAATAAATGTGAAAGTAACTCTCTTTCTATCTATCTGTCTCTTTCCTTTTCACGCCTTAACGGCTGAACGGATCTGGATGTTTTGCACACGGATGGGCCATCCATGACCTGGGCTTCGACAAAGAATACTTTTTTATCCCGGCAGTACGTTCCCGTGGGTATATTATTTTTGTGTTTTTTTTTTTCTAATTAGACCTTTTTATGTAGCTCTTCCAATATTTTCACCTTATAATAACATAAATTACTGGTCGACCGAGCTCTGCTCGGGTGAAAATAGATAATGCTCATTTAATAGTATGGGATAGTTCATACTGATTCTATGTATAGTACATACTAATTCCATGCTGCCATAATAGTCTGTAGCTACTTACTAATTCCATACTGCTATGTCATTATTCTAAGGTAGCCAACTTGTTCTAAATTTTGGGCGATCGAGCTATGCTCGGTGAAAATACGGAGAAAACGATTTTCCCACTTAAGAGACCTAGCTAGATCGATTTTTCACCCTCGTAAACCCCTATATTGCAACTTTCATCGAAATCGTCAGAGCCGTTTTCGAGAACGTGATTACAAATATATATATACAAATATTGCTTGTTTAATAGTATAGGATCGGATATCAATAAGCTTCAACTATCACACAAGTACCTTCCCCGTACGGTTACCATGGCAACAGTTGACGGAGACTGCGTGACTTGGAGTGCTATCTTCTTGACTTGCAAGTCACGTATACAACAGAATACTTGTGCTAGTGTAATTATATTGTTCCACGTTTTTGCTGGCTCATCTGTTATGAACAATCTTTGAATTATCTTTTGGAACAATAAGTTAGGTTTGGTAGTCGTAGAGATTTTTTGTATTTCTGTTATATTTTTTAATATACTTTGGCCTTGCTGTTGCCTACTGCTACCTCTACAGATGGGTGCCAAAAAAGCATAAACACAATCAGCCTATAACGTTTCCACTGCTGGGACTCAGACCCCCTCTCTTCGAGAGGGAGTGGGCTGTAATCTACCACGCGGGCCCAGTGCGGGTTGGTAGATGTTACATGTTTTCGGATTTTTGGTTCTAAGACATGCCGGTTTCCTCACGATGTTTTCTTCACTGTTTCGAAAGTGGTGGTGATAAAATTATTTACGCAAAGTAAAGCGCCTACCTGGGTTCGAACCCATGACCAACAACTCGTAAGTGGGGACCGTTACCACTGGGCCTCCACTGTTCTTACAGAAAGCCAGAAAAGGGTTCCTTTGTTCAATATCATATTCCAAAATAAAAGGGAAATTCAGTAATTTTAGACTTATATTCCTTTAAGTCCATAACTATTTCCTCACGATGTTTTCCTTCAATGAAAACTCTTCTGATAGATGGAACAAAAACTAGTAGAAAAATTTCAAAGCAATGCAAAAGTTAGTCCAGCAGCGTCCAGTCCTCAAACAGTGTTACTACGTAGATCCTACCACATAAACTGTTCGACTCCACTTAACAAAGTATAATGCAGGTAGAAACTATCTTATCCAGTTTGCCAACTCGCCAATATAAAAGCAGTGTAGGTACATAGCCGTCACAGACACGATACTTTTAGCTGCAGAGTGCAGTGAGTAGCTACATAGACAGATGTATTGAAAACAGAAGTAATTAGACTGGATGTGGGAGACTTTGAATTCCATGATGAGGTGCCTACTTTGATGTTTCAAATGTGGTATGCATCGGGTGATTGGCGATGTTGCCGGTACACCGTGGGCAGTAAGCACCTTACTGACTGCCTAATATTTTTTTAGGGGCATGAGGAACAGGGTGTAAAAAGTTCACTCATCCCCCATAGAAAAGGGAGGATCCTCCGACCAGACGGGTGTCATGTCTGGCGGGCAATTGCCCAGAGGTTGAAGTCGTGAGCTTGTATATATGTCCACCGCGCGGTAAACTCTAATTGCGCGATGCAGGATTTGAGTGACGTCAGGATGTTGAGTGACGTCAAGTCTTTGATGCGTAGTTCGCATGTGGCGGTGTAGATGCCGCCACATCACTCCCCTCCGGAGACCGGAGGTCGATAGTGGGCTGAGTCTTGTATCTTGCGATGCTTCACAGTACCAGCTGTGGTTCCAGTGAGTCGGGACCGGGTGCCGCATAGTTCGCGGTGAGTCGGAACTGTCTGCCGCATAGTTCGCGGTGAGTCGGAACTGTCTGCGGTGCTTGCGGTGATTCCCCAGTGAGTCGGGGTGGCGCTGCGTCTTGATCCAGTGGGTCGGATGTGGTACAGCGCTGGGTTGTGGCTGGCTGCTGGCGTCGACCAGGAGAGGGTAGAATGGGCTCTGCTTGTGAGACCGGCCGAAAGTGCAGGTGCTGTGCCAAGGTTGCTGATGAGGCTGAGGGTGATGACCAGGAATGCGCGTTCGCTGCATGCTGGTGGTCAGGATACCCGTTGAAGCCCTGGGTGCTGGCTGGCTGTGTGACTCGCCTCACGAAAGCTTGCGGGAGTGACGATGATGATGACGTCACGCTGAAGTAGTTGCACGAAGGCTGCGTTGACGTTCATGCTCGGGGTCACCAATTTAGGGGTACGAGGAACAGGGTGTAAAGTTCACTCATCCCCCATAGAAAAGGGAGGATCCTCCGACCAGACTGGTGTCATGTCTGGCGGGCAATTGCCCAGAGGTTGAAGTCGTGAGCTTGTATATATGTCCACCGCGCGGTAAACTCTAATTGCGCGATGCAGGATTTGAGTGACGTCAGGATGTTGAGTGACGTCAAGTCTTTGATGCGTAGTTCGCATGTGGCGGTGTAGATGCCGCCACATTTTTATCACGTTTTTTTTGGGTTCTGTACCCGAAGGGTGCCAAACGGAACCCTATTACTAAGCCTCCGTCCGTCCGTATGACAGCGGGCTGTATCTCATGAACCGTAATAGGTAGACAGTTGAAATTTTCACAGATTGTGTTTTTCTATAGCCGCTGTAAATAAAAGAAACGTGTTGTTTGATAAATAATGTACGGTACTATGGATCCCGTCGAGTGCTTGGCCAGTTTTTTACGTATATTGTTATTTGTATCCAAGAGAAGAAGAGGGGCAGTGACTAAGCTTGTATGCAAGCATTTAAGGAGGTAGAAGCACAGGAACGGCCGATGTTAATTGAGGGAGGCCCATGTCCAGTAGTGTACCGTCTTTTTGTTGATTGATGAAGGAGAGAAACGGTGATTGAGCAATACTAAGGGATTTCGCGCACTAGACCAGGATTTCGCGCACAAGATGGCCATTTCAACACGACCAGTGGTCGCACCGACCACGATACACTATAGAAACTGATACGAATCGCGCACAGGTCGCATGGCCAACTAGCTTACTTGGGCGGTGCGACCACTGACCTGATCTTGGCCGTCTAGTGCGGGAGATCCTTAAGTTATCCGTTAGTATCCGTTTTACATATCGCATGCTTAATGGAATACTGACTTAACTCAAAAAAGACGATTTTTGGGAAATCGCAAAAGAAGATCTTGCTATGAGGACTTATCCTAATTGTTGATGCATAAAAATAAAACTGATTAAAATTAATCATTAATGCTTGTATTTGAACGTCTAATAGACGTTTAGTTAGTAGGATAAGTCCTCATAGCAAGATCTTCTTTTGCGATTTCCCAAAAATCGTCTTTTTTGAGTATATTATGAGTTCACACTCGTATAATCTATTAAGGATCTTATAGGTACCAACTTAGCCCTTCCATCAACCTTGCTAACAAGATAATCTCTTCGCTAGGACTAAAACTTTTCTTATTTACCTCGTGTCTACATCCACACATAAATACTAGGTATTCAAGCTATGGAGGTACGAGTAATATTTAATCTTGTTTTCTCGATGTACGATTCCACTGGAGGACTTTAATACCGTGTGGAAAGTCAAATAGTGTGCTTTCTGAGTGGAATAAAAGATGCCATTTTCGAGGATATTTGTAAAGAACCATTTATATTTACACATTTAATCTCTATGATGTTAAATAGAAATAAATTAAGCTCCGTGCATGCAAAAAACCCTTTTCCGTCAATAATTTATTTAATTATATAGAAAGCTTGAAATAATTGAAACATGAAATGTTTGTAAGTATAAATAAGTACTGTTTTCGTGGAGCTAAACCATTCGTGTCAGTCACAGCACCTGTTAATAGTTTCATCACTCAATATGGTTTATTTCGCCTTTGTAATGAAAATATTGCATAAACATAAAATAAAATTTTGATTTCATTTCAAGGATGAAGACTAATATGTGATTTTTAAATGTCTTTATATGGTTTGCTAAATAATAGCAAAAAAATACATGACTGACAAGGTTTAAAAAAAAGAGGGTTTTTCAACATTATTTTTCTGCTATATTTTGTATCGAAGTTGATAAACGTGGTTCAGTCACATGCAAGTAGATGTTGATGATATTTTTAAATGTACAAAATCAAAAGTTTCTTGTAAAAAAGTGATTAAACGCCAGTGTCGCGTCATTTTTCGCAAAATTTGTTGCGAATGTTTGTGATTTTCTATGAATACATAACCTATTTGAATAATCCCTTTCAGCCACATGCAAAACAAAGAACTCGACTTTTCAAATCAAAAAATTTTGTTTATATTTTTTTTCCCTTTCTCACAAGAAGTGAACAAAATTGATAAAAATCTGTTGATTTCGTGCAAGGCCTCTTAATATAAATGCCATGTTGGTCTAATGGTCGCAAGCGGTGCTACTAAGCATGAGGGTGTTATTAGGGTTCTTTTCTGGAATTTCTCAGTAGCAGCCTGGAGACTGAATTTGTGAGCGGTTAATGGCAAGCCTCGATAAGCTCTCCCGGATGGCGGGAGAAATGAAATGAAATGAAATTGTTTATTATGTAAATAGGATATCGGAATTACTTTTACACGTCATATAAAAAAATATTAAACATAAGCTAGATGAGGTCGGCGTTTCCTATCTAACTACTCTGAGAAGAAAGGTCGAAACAAACTTAGAAGTCGCAGTCTCTTTTAAAGTCCAGACATAATCTTGGTCAAGCCATATGAGGACCATGTAGATTAGTGTCTGAAATGGTATTTTGAGGAAAGAACCACACAGATTTGAGTGAACCTGTCCAGTCAGTGCAGCATTTGTCAGTAATCGTAGAGCTCAACTCAAAACTTAAAGAGCTCAACTCGACGAACAATACCAAAGAAAGCATATTTGGGTAGGCTGCATCAACTACTCAAACTGCCAGACCATCATTAAAACTAACTGAGAAAGAAAAACAAAATGAAAGAGAAAAAATTAATAAAAAAATATCCACATAGTCCTCACATTCACAATAATTAAAATAATATAATACTTTACAAAGTAAACGTGTCATTTTCAACAATGTCAATGTGTATATAAAACTAATTTATTTTGATAAATAATTAAAATGTCAAGTTTTATGGTTTTATCACAAGGCCTAGCAGAGCGAGCAGCTCAATCTCAAGCTTTTTATCTTCTAAATAATCTGAAATTTTATAGTACCCTTTTTTACAAAGTTTGGAGAAATTTGGGTGTACACTAAATAGGTACACGTCTGCCTAACTCTTCGGGGAGACAGGCGTGGTGGTATATTAAAATACTATAAGGGATCTCACGCACTAGACGACCACGACTCCGGGCAGTCGTGGCCGTCTTGGTATTGTATGGTGTGCGGCTAGTCGGCCGTTGCGACCAAGTGCGCGATTCGTAACGGTTTCTATAATTTACCTGGTCGCGGCGACCACTAGTCGTGGTCGTGGCCGTCTAGTGCGCGAGATTCCTTAGAGTTGCCACGCAGTTTTATATTCAAATGCAAAGTCACTAGTTTGCTATAACAAAAACTAGCCAGTGTACATTCAACTTAAGAACGCTAAAACACTGCGATGCTCTCAACTTATAACGTTTCATGGTCTCCTTGGGAGATCTTCGAAGTACCCTGTACTGTTTTATTAAAACTTTTATACTGGGTTTTCTTTTGTTTTCTAGAACGAATTGTGGATTTAGTCTTTCCGTTTATTATCATGTACGAAAAAGATATCGTTTTTTGTACACCTTATTAACTTTTTGCTGCTTTTCTAAAGCACATTTTTAGTATTAGTGCCGCTACGTGTGCTTGTAAATATATTTTTTTAATGAAATACTGTCTGATGGACACTATAAAATGTCAACCAATCTATTTGAAAGTGACACTTCAAATACCGTAAACAAAAATATCTAGTGAGATGGTTCGAATAATGTTTTGAACAAAAACTTGAAACTACGTTTTACGTTAGATAAGTACGTTATGTCTTGTAGGTATGAAAAAATATGTTTCACTTATTTAATATAGTTAATGTTGAAAGTCCTTATACAAAAACGAAACCCTTTGAAAGCAATAGTCACTGTAGTCACAGTTTAATAAAGTAACAGTATTATATCTCGCCCTTGATATAATTACCTACGGCCGCTCGGTAGGTAAAAGTTCCGCGTTCGTACGTAACTGCCGCGCACTATACTATTTGTTACATACTGATTACACTGACATTTCAAAGTGCGTCGATTCGGCAGTTTTCTATGAAGATATAGTACTGTTACTTATCTATACTGGGCTGTAAGCCTGCGCGCTATCATTATAATATATGTAATCACCATAATTATAGGCACATAATATGATACCAACCCTCAAAATAATTACTTCAGATACATACATTACTAACATGACCAGTACATAGTTGTTTAACATTAAATTAGTAAACTTCCTTCATATTCTATTGCTCTCCTCCGTGATGGCGGTACTATAGCAAAAGTTTTCACATTACGCCACGCGAGGTATTTTGGTGGAAGTACTAAATATATTTTACGAGTATGTATTGCGGCTAAACGACTTCTTTAATAATAATTTATTGGTATATCTGTGTACTTGTACATACAAACGTGAAATATTATATTACGTAATATTATATTAGTATAATAATATATCCTATACTATTAAACGAGCAATATTTGTTTATATATGTATTTGTAATAACGTTCTCGAAAATGGCTCCAACGATTTCGATGAAAGTTGCAATATTGAGGTTTACGGGGCCGAAAAATCGGTCTAGCTAGGTCTCATCTCTGGGAAAATTAGTTTACTCCCTATTTTCACTCGAGCAGAGCTCGGTCGCCCAAAGTTTAGAACAAGAATAATGACACCTTAGAATAATATGCATATGTGTAACAAATTTTAACCTAATCGGTCCATTAGATTCGGAGAAAATTGGCTGTGACAGACGTACAAACAGACAGACACACGAGTGATCCTATAAGGGTTCAATTTTTCGCTTTTGAGGTACCGAACCCTAAAGATAAAAGTTATAAAGTAAAATAATGTCAGTTGCGAGTTGAATATACGGGGAATTTAAGTTGGTTGTCAAATTGGTTAAATAAGTAGTTAATTTTCCTGACGTTACGTTACATAGTTGTATCGTTTTAGAATTCGAGGGTATGACTAGCAAAGGCTCAGAATGATTGACACTTCAATTAATGGTAATATCCGATTAGCACATCAAGCGTGGTTATGGTAATTGGGTACTTATAGCATAATTAACGCGCACTCATGCTATTTGTGAGCCAATATTCAAAATATACGAACAGCTGTTATTATATGATTGTTATATTTGGTTTTAAGGGTTAATTTATATTACTTTGTTTAAAGAAGAATTTGTTAAGTTATATTTAAGAAGATTTAGTTTCTAATTTTTAGTTTTGTGTGTTTCTTTTCTTTTCTTAATTAAAGGTAAATCGTTTTAAATTTGTGGAAGCTTTTAAATGGTAATTGTAAGCGCTATTGTACATTACTTACCTTTATAGATATTATCTGAGCGACCGAGCTCTGCTCTGGTGAAAATAGACAATGCTCATTTAATAATTCTTACTAATTCTATGCTGCCATAATAGTAGGTACTTACTAATACCATGCTGCCATGTCATTATTCTTGTTCTAAACTTTGGGCGACCGACCTCTGCTCGGGTGAAAATAGGGAGAAAACGAATTTTCTCAGATATGAGACCTAGCTAGATCGATTTTTCGCCCTCGTAAACCTCTATATTGCAACTTTCATCAAAATCGTTAGAGCCGTTTTTGACAACGATTAAAAATATATACAAATATTGCTCGTTTAATAGTATAGGATAAACGTTCCTTACACCATAACATTTATATCAAATCTTTTGGAGAATATCGCTTATCTCTTGAATCTTAAGTAAGTTTAAAATAATTATTTATGCAAGTTACTGTACATAGGTAGGTAATTAATACTACTGAAAGGCGATAATAACATTCATAGCAGTCTCTTCTTATTTTTCATTCGTACCTAAGTATATATTTTTAACTAGCATATTGCCAGCGTATTCGTCTGCGTAGACTTCGAACTTTGACAAACTTGAACCCCCTATTTCACCCCCTTAAGGGTTAAAAAAAAAAAATTACAAAGTGACAGCTTGCATCTTTTATTTTTCTCCACTGAATTAATAATACGAGTAGGCACAATATTTTGAAATCTATGTGCGAATTTCAGCAATGAAACTGAACGCGATCAGCAAATCTAAACCGCGTTCAAGAGCTGTCAGAGTCTTTAAACCCACAGCCCTTAAACTTGGTTTATGTGCTAAATGAAACATGCTCATAAAATTTTGCCACTCAAAAACTTGTACCTATAGCTACATAATAATTATTTTATCATACTAACCGTCAACTGCCCGTGCTCAAAAGCTTGGCGCAGGTAAATTCAACCAAAAAACGAAAATAGTTCGTACCTTGTTTCGCGGCAAACTGTTTGTTAATTAAAAGTAAACAGAGCCAACGGTTTCGTTACCACATCAGTACTTTTTCACTTTTGTTTACACGGGTCCCAACTCTTTGTTAATTGTTAAAACTAGATTCTCTATTTGATGTGAAATAAAATAAAAACATAGTAGTTTTGAGTAAAGCGGCTCTAGATAATGGCACTTATGCACTCGATGCGCATGGGAAACGATAAAAAAGGTTTCGTGAAAAAAGATCTTAGATAGACAGACGGAGGACAAAAGAGTTTCCAGAAAAAAACGGCTATATATTTCAACTGAACGAGTTTGATTAAAAAAACAGTGGGAATCAGATAAATTAACAAGTCAGAAAAATAAGGTGTTAAAAAATTTACTTTAGAAACTAAGAGTAGAGTGCTTTATACCATCGAACTGAATAACTTTTACTATAGGACCCACTTACAAGTAGCGAAAAAAAACAGCTGTTCTGTAGTAAAGTTTAATGCCTACCTACTGTTCTAAACTGTATGAGACAGCTGTTTTTTTCCACGATTAACGAGAGATTTGCGAGCATTGTTTAATTATCACTTGCTTCAAAAACGGTGAAGGAAAACATCGTGAAGAAAAAGGCCATGCCTGAGAGATATTTCTCGATGGCATGTGGAGCCAAGTCAGAGCCTCATTGGCGGCTTTAAAACTCTGACACCAGGTTAGTCACTAACCACACGAAAAGAAGAAGAACGGGAACGTTTACAGTTGGTTGGAAAGGGCTTCTCAAGACCAATCCAATGATACCCATAAAAGACCATATGACAAAGTGAAGCGGTGCCGGGATCGTAAAAGAACGAAGGCGTCCGAGTGGATAAACGACGGCCTATACACGTATTTACGTGAATCACACGACACACCCCATTTTTTTGTTTTATCATGCTTAGTTATCAACACCTATCACGTCTGAAGAGTTTCGCTAGCTAATTTAACGTTGTTAGTATACAAAACAATTAATTTTACTGACTTTACTTTAGAGACAACTAAATTATGTGCCACTCAAAAAAACGAGTCAATGCATTTTGCATAAAACTCAATTCGTCCATTTTGTGAGAACTCATTCTGCGTCGACATTAATACCAACCACATGTAGGTATTTACATAACAGTTACTTTCGTTTGTACCCCACCCTCATGATCTATAGTGCAATATACAATACGTATTTTTACTATCCAAATGCTGTTATATTTATCTTCTTTCGACAGCAATTTACCATCAAAATACTGTCACGCAACATTAAAGCTATGCGAACATCCAATATTGTACTGAGCGAAATACGATAAAGGGAATATCTACACTACTATGTTAAGAGCAGCCGCAGAGTGATCTATCATTTTTATGAGCTCCCCATAAAGGTCCTAAGCTAGAAAGCCGAGTGTATGTAACAGCCTATATAAAACCATTGTAGCGGGAAATTTACTAAAGGGTCCCGCAGACAGATGCGACGCAACAGCGCGACGCGATTCTAATAGACAATTTCCGTGAAGTTTCCATAGAAATTGTTCTACTGGAGTCGCAGTCTGATTTCACGTCGCGGCTGTCTGCAGGGACCTTAAAGTTTACGTTGTAATATCCACTGTATTTGTGAAATATGTCCGTTGTTTTGTTTCAATAGCCGTTTGATAACTTGTCATTTGAATGTTTTGTAATATTTTGTGTGTGACAGCTAACATTGTTTGTTTTTTTTGGGTTATTGTTCGGTTTTGTTGTTGGCTTTATATTTTACAATGAAATTGTAAAATAAGCCCATCGTTGCATTGGGATAAAATACAACAACTGTTATTAGAACTAACAGAAAATAAAAAAGCGGCCAAGTGCGAGTCAGACTCGCCCATGAAGGGTTCCGTAGCAGCAAGTAACATAATACAAAAGTTCTTGTAGTTCGTTGTAACTTTGATCGATGTTTACGATTTAGGACGTATTAAAAAAAACTTACTAGATCTCCTTCAAACCAATTTTCGGTCGAAGTTTACATGGTAATGTATATCTTATATTTTTTTAGTTTTATCATTCCCCTATTTTAGAAGTTACAGGGGGGGACACACATTTTACCACTTTGGAAGTGTCTCTCGCACAAACTATTCAGTTTAGAAAAAAATTATTTTAAAAAACTCAATATCATTTCGGTTCACAGAATACATCTACTTACCAAGTTTCAACAGCATAGTTCTTATCGTTTCGGAAAAAAGTGGATGTGACATACGGACGGACAGACAGACAGATATGACGAATCCATAAGGGTTCGGTTTTTTGCAATTTGGCTACGGAACCCTAAAAACATTGTACACTCAGGAAGAGTAACCACCAATGATTGAATGAAGTGGCGGACTGTCGTATTACATATCTAAATTCAAGACCCATTTCTTCAAATAAACCTCTTGAACGTCTAAAGTTAAAAACTAAAACCCAACTACGACAAAATACCCTCTCTTCTACACTTACTAAGGTTGGAGCTGGATAGAAGATGAGCCACAGTTCACACTTTCCGGGACACAATAGAAGTTTTATTGTTATGACGTCTATGGGCGTTAAGTGTCCCAGAAAGTGTTATTAAGCCATTGTCTTTCGAAAGCTATTCTTGGGAATCCAAATACTTACGTCAGAAAGGTCAAAGTCAAAATCAAATAATTTATTTCAATTCGGCACATAAAAGGAACTTTTGAACGTCAAAAATATAAAAAAAATAGAATTGATTCTAGTCGCCCCTGCCAAAAGGTAGTTTTCGTATGGAGAAGAATGGGCAAGAAACTCCACCGCCAATATTTTGTAGGTATACATTAATTATATGTGAAGACGATACACTTAGAATTAATTTACTATCCCACAATAGGTAAAAATAATTAAAAATGAAGCAATGACACATAAACGAATAATATGTGATAGATATATGGTCTCATTGAACCCCCCTAAAAATAATAATGGTTGCCCTAATTCCCGTACAACTGCCACACTACACACACCACTGAGTACCAAGTATGATAAACATGGCTTCTAGGCATCTCAGTGTTACGCGCCTCACACAGCCCCCGCGACTAACAGTACGGAATCTATTCAGTGAGCACATTTAACTCACTTGACCGACTTTTTTCATATATAATGTCGCAGGGTAATTGGCAAAATCGAATCTTTGCAAAATTCCTAGGATTTTTACAAAAAGCTGGAGTATTGGACACTAAAAAGATTTTCGTAATAATACGAGCTACTTAATAACAAGATTTTTGCATAAAACAGGTATGTTTCCCAAATAAAATATTTTTCTTTCTTTCTGTCATTTAGGTTAACCGAGATCAGCGACGATGGGTATGAACTTTGATTGGTTGATTAGAACGTTTTGCACTGATTCGTTAACAGCTACATTCGAGCCATATCCTGACCAACCAGAATAAGGATTTTATGAATAACCCTTTAGATTAGCCAATCAGCATTCGAGTTTCCAATCGTCCTAGATAGTCTGGGGCAAAATCCTTCGGATTGTTAATGAGAGTGTGTTACGCAATTGGGGTGCAAACCGATCTTTTGCAAAAATCCCAGGATTTTCGCAAAGATTCGATATTTCCAATTATCCTGCGACATATATATCCGCTTTGCCTCTTCATCCCTTAGATCTTCATCCCCTACCCTTAAAAGGGGCGAAAACTGTAACATAAGATCGTAACGACACATAAAATGGAGGATATTTTTACATAAAGATTTATTATCTAACGGTATGTATGTAGAGTTTGGAGCAATTGCTAGGATACTTTATTGCGACATTTTTCCTTTGAAGTTTTGAAAAAAAGTTTTTCAATGACACATATTAACTAATTGCTATTTTTTTAAATAAAAGAAAAGTCTCTTCAAGACAATAATAATTCAAAAGTCATTTATTCAAACTAGGCTGAGAATCAGCACTTTTCGAACGTCAAAATTACATAAGACAGTCCCCCAAAAACGCCCACCTTTCACCACTTCCTAGTGCTTAAGCTGGGAACAAGAAGTGGCGCAACAAACTCCCCAGCAGCACAGCTGTCTGTTCAGTTGGAAAAACTTGATTCTATATAATAGTGCTTAAAATGCAAAAATAATTTATATTACCACACATTGCAATCAACTCATAAAATAAAAACATTTTAATGAGTAGATTATGTCAACAATAAATGAAAACAAAAATTAAAATAAATTGACTTACAGTCAAATAAAATAATCCAAACAATTATGTGAGCTCATATAGTATCATGTAGTCTTTGATTCTAAAACACTTGTTTGTTGCTTGGGTTACATTGGAGTAGCTTAATTTAGTTCTGGGTTTGGGATCGACTAAACTGAAAATATTGCACGTGAGACAAAAATTCTTTATTTTTTATTTTTTGGCTGTTCCTTTGGGTTTTACATAATTTGCTTTTTTCCTAAATCACACTGTAGTATTGAAGCGAATAAAACAAAAAAAAGTATTCAAATCGTTCGAGCCATTCTCGAGACTAAATGCGGCAATTGATTTTTATTTAAAGAATGGCAGGGATACATTTTGACCGCGTAGGCACTTTTCTATGAAACAGCAGATTTTTTTTTAATAACCGACGACAAATTTTCGACATAGAGGGGTTCAGAATCATGTACTGAATCCAAGGTATCAGTTTTCACGTCGATGTCCCTGCCACCCTGTATACAGATTTTCCAAAAAATCCTAAAACGCCATATCAATTCTGAAAAATGTAGTCATCTTTTTTTCATTGAATATCATAGCTCGTAAATTATACGAAGCTTTATAATCAAAATTGTGCACAAGCAAAACTCCGCGATACTGCAGGGTAATCCATTTTTCTCAGCTTACTAATTGGACGGGCACAGCAGCCGCAAACTTTCTGCACAACGACATTTATTCTCCTCTCCCATTGATCATTATTAAAGAGCTATCTACTATATCCGAATAAAAAACATTAACCTATTTCTGAGGCCGTCGGGTAAAAATAACATAGTTAACAAAACTTCGTCTAATAAAAGCCAATAAACTGTTAATTCCCTAACCCAATAAATATACTTTCATAATAAAATTCCGAAGCACATTCACGAGAACATAAACCAAGAAATTCCACTGTATTGAAGTTTCGGAGATTTATCGGTTCTTAGAAGAAAGATATGCGTATAGCGAATCGGACTTTACCACTTTAGGAATAATGTGGATATTGTATTATCAGATATATCTGGTGTTAACATCTGTAGGCTTAAAATGGCGCATTGGTACGACGAGAAAAAGGTTGTGTTAGCATATTGAAGATATCCATAAAATTTGCGTCAGCCGCGTCGATTCATATTATTTTAAATGAGAAGTAATTTTCATTTCGATTTATATGCAATGGTCGAAAAAATCTAGCATTGCTATTTTAATAATTCATCTTGTTGATAGAACATTTCAATCATAACTTTATAAAATACTAGCTTTTGCCAGCGGCTTCGCCGCAATTTTGTATCTTTTTTCTTCTTTTATTTTTATTTACTGTGTTCTACCTAATGTGGATGCGGTTTAAGTCATATTATTATTGCTACTATTGGTCGCACAAATAATTTTTTGTACTTTGCACTTCTGTCTTTCCTCCGGGGAATACAAGCGTGATGTAATGTCAAGAGTAATTCTAAAGGCACATAATTATTAATGAATCCCTCATGAAATAAGGCATTAAGACCTAACACGGCATTTTAGTAGCACAACTTAAAAGAAATAACGTAATTTCGGAACTTCTCCAATAAAGTTCAACAATAATCTACAATAAAGTGATTCTTCCCTAAGTAATATTGCCTTACATAATTGGATTATAACTGTCTGAAAGTTCACCGAGCATGTTTTATTCTTTATTGCACGAATTCAACAATTTTCTAATAGTTCGATTATATAGAACTGAGCTTGTTTAAAACTTTTTATATTTTCAAACGAAAACTTGTAAAAAATATTCATTGAGTAACGTTCTTTGCTGGCACTTCTGAGGGTAGTTTTTAACAAGTAGCGACGATACTTTGGTATCAGGATCAAATTGCTTTTTATTTTGTTTAATGTTTTTAAGTGAAATTGTTAAAAATAATAATGACTTTTGATGTTAGGACCGACATTTATAAGTCGACTTAACATAGTTCCATGAAAGAAAATCCTAAAATCAAAAGTGGAGACAAATCATACAAATACTTCAAAGGAGATTCGCAACTAATGTAAAAATCTTTCTTCTTTTTCCTTGAAGAAAATTCGACGTTCTTTACCTTCTTTCTACCAGCTTAAAAGCACAGCAAGGCTTCACCACTTTCCAAAGCAATTCGGAAGAGGCCAGAACAACATCTTTAAAAACTCAGATTCACAATAAAATTTCGCTAACAAAATTAACCTATGCTTATAAACGTTACGCTGACGTCCCTTCATATCAGTTAAAAGGAAACGCCGCCGACCAACCAAACACAACCCAAATACGACTGTTTTATCTTTTTGTTTACGAGCTCTGAACGTTATATGTGGCAGTTTGGCAAAATTTAACTTTCGTTTATGCTTACTTTACATTTTGTCGGCAAAGTTGGCAAGATGGGGAACACGGTGAGTCTTAAAACTTAGAATTACGTTGGAATATTGTGTGTTGTTTTCTATCTGGTATGTTTTATGTGGGAATTACGTACGGTACGCACATCGCTTTTCACCGTTAGCGTTTTATCGTGGTGTGCAAAGCTCCCATGGTTTATAACCGTATGGCTTCTGCACACAATGGCCCATGATGGCACGATTTAAAACCTTTTGATAGAATACTGTTTGATGGGTTAAGTTTTATAGGGTGTAGATATGGGTGATAAATTGTGACCATTTGAATCATATAAGTTTAAGGGAAAATAGAGCAAGTTTACTTAAAAAAGATTGAAGGACAAACTTAACTTTGCAGTTAAAAAACATGTTCTTCCATACATTCCAACTGGAAATATAAGTTTGCACGCATAATATTGAGACATTTATTTACTATGTTATTTTAACACCATATACTTCTTATAAGTTTCCTAATCTATAAGAAGTATATGCCCCAGTTGCAGTCCGCGACAGTAATGTATGTAATTACTGTCGCGGACTGCAACTGGGGCGTTGATGGTCGATCGTGGAAATGTGGGCCGAGGCAGACATACCTACGTAAATCCACTATGTTTCGGCCAAGGTTTGTGTAGTACTCTTCTCAAATAATGCGCGGAAATTCAAACTGAGTATATAAATTGTAAATTCCAGTATCAATGACGAACAACGATAATTTTTCACGCACCAATATTATGTTCATTTCTTTTTTTTTTACTTTAAACAGCTCTATTTGCAAGCCAAATCGAAATTTAAAAAAAATCTTTCTTTAGTCCATGGTTGCCATGAGTTGAAGTAAAAAGTTCCATTTTTAAATAACACGACAGATATGAGTTTTAATAGTAATTTATTTGGCCGCTAAACACGACAGATGTGGATTTTCATACAACCATTGCACAATAGTCCTATCATTTGATATGGGACGCGATACAGTTTGCAAAACGGTTTTTAAAATTTTCTAAATTGCCATCACCCAAAAGTGACCCCCATATTATTATTTTTTTAATTTACTTTACATATCCGTGTTTAGGTCACATAAATTCATCAAATTCAAATTCAAATTCAAAATATTTTTATTTCACATAAACCTACAAGGGCACTTATGAAACGTCAGAAACTAGGTGCACGGTTCCAATTGGTCGTTTCCTATGGAGAAGAGCCGGCAAGAAACTCCACGGGTACTCTTTTAAAAGTAAGCATCTGTGTACAAGATTTCAATTTAATGGGTCCAGTAGATTCGGAGCAAATTGGCTGTGACAAACTGAAAGACGAGTGATCCTATCGAATTCCATTTTTTCATTCTTAGGTACGGAACCCTAAAAACACACTTTACGACTCTAAAAACACGACCAACCCCAGGTACAGAGTTTAGTATTAACGTAAATAATATAATAATATTTTATAAGCCTTCTCATGAATGCATTACAGAATAAAATTGCGTGACTTAAACTGCGATATCTTATTCATAGTTCTGAAATGACAGCACATATCGAAAAATTTGCAAGTATATTGTACTGGCGATGTTCAGAATAAATAAAGTCTTGGGATTCTTCCAATTTAAACTTGTAAGTCTTAGATGCAGTTTCTAAGATGCCTTTCAGATAATGCAAGTTTTATTTTGAGTTTGGTGACCTTCTGCTTCTTTTAAAGACTTAATTTAGAGCATAAACCCTACCATCTAATTGCTGCCAGACTTATTATTTTTGAGTTATTCTTATAACAATTATATTTGAGGAGCTCGTGGCTAAATGATAACAGTCGCACGGGTTGATCGATGGTTAAGCTACGCTTGCCGCCGTCAGTTCGTGGATAGGTGACCGTCCTTTACATATCAAGACCCCTCCGTGCCTCGGAAAGCACGTAAAGCCGTTGGTCCCGGCTATCATTCGTAGGCATTCGTTACAAGTAGTCAGAAGCCGAAAATTCTGACAACCAGTGATACCAAGGGGTATCATCTTACCAAGGCGTATCGTCTTACCGAGGGGTATCGTCTTACCAAGGGGTATCGTCTTACCCAGTGAGTGGGTTTTGGAGGTTAGATAGATAATCGGTACATGTAAAATACTAGTCAGCTGCATCCGGTTAGACTAAAAGCCGACCCCAACAAGGCTAGGCAGATTGATTGACCTGACAAGAGAAAAGAAAAAAGAGTTGGTTGGATATAGTTTATAAATCTTAACAGTTCACGTTTTAATCTCAATAACAAAATAAAATGTGCTCCACGAAAATCGCCAACAAATCATAGGAAGCACGGATGACCGAGATTTTTCAGTAACACAATAATAGAAGGCACATAAAAGTTGAGATAGCAGAGTTTTATTTCATTCTAGAGAAAGAAATCTTTACGGGTGAGAATATCGCATGTTTATTGTTAAAATTTTATTTTCTTCCTAAGTGTTCGTGGTCACGAATTCGCTACAATTTTCCCGAGAGCTAGCAATAGAATTTATGAATGCTGCAAGCTGTTTTATAACAATGTATGGAAAGCATTAACGTTGAAAAAATTTAAACGTCATTTAATTCGATGAAATATAAGAGGTTATCGTATTAGTGGTGCGACAGCTTCAATATCATCAGAATTGTCGAAATATAGCAGTTCATCGTGGAGGTGATTCGACTCCGACTCTCTGACATCATCCCTGCCATCAGAAGACAGCCGCCACGCAGCTATCAATACGATGCTCTGCTAGAGTGATTGTCACCAGCCAGTGTCACTCTTACCCGAAATTTACTGTGATTCCAGTAACTTATTAACAAAACGAGGCGGCCCAGTTGCAGCGCCATTTGCAAATACATGCTAGTTCAATATTTGATTCAAAGCGATTGTTATCATATAAGCTGTATTAAGTTAAAAGTATTTTATTTCCCTACTTAATATAGTGAGCAAAATATTTAAAACAGTAATTAGAATAGCAAATTGCAAATTCATCGTTCATATTCAATTTCAACAATAAAAGTATGATTTTCATAATATTATACCTACTTACTTCAATTACGGTTTCCGTTACCAGGATAGGAGTATAAACGTAATCCTTTGAAAACATGAAATAACGTTGAAATATGTCCCTGAATCTTGAAAGAATTCTCCAAAGTATGCAAACGCGTAATTTCCTGAACTTCAAAAGCATGGCATCAAAAGTTTCGCTTAAATGAATGCAAAAACATATGTAGGAATAAAACCTCTTGCCAATGCACTTAAGAACCTTCATGAAGGCTCAAGACATGGTATGAACAGCATATTGCACTTACGAAGCAATCTTATACGATACTTGATACTGTAGACTACGATTCCTTTTCTAGATTTTTATTTTTCATATCGATATTTATTCATAATTGGGGCCGTGTTATAGGAATTTCAGTTCGAGGACGTGAATATTGAAGGTTTTGCAGCTTTTGAAAGAAATTAACAAACCGGACAAAAAGTACTAGACTTGCACAAATTCAAGATGCTATTTTAACAGTAAAAACTTTTCGAGTAACTGTGCCTTGCAACAAGCAAATTTAAAATAATGACGAATCGGGAATATCAATATTCTTCTGCCATCTTTTACTATATATAAAAGTCAATTGCCTTGCGTTAGTCTCGCAAAAACTCGAAAATTGTTCGACCGATTGTGATGAAACTTTGGGAAGTTGTTGCGCCAGAGCAGGTTTCTAACAAAAAATAAAAAAATATAGGCATTGCAACGCATGCTAGTATTGAATAAAAATCATTTGTTTTTATTGCTAAGTCGGGATTTCTTGAACATAGTAAAATTTTGGTGATCTATCGCAACCGTGATGAGTCGGGCATAACTCTTACAAAGGTAGGTAGATATTTATTTGTTTTTACTTTTATAGGCAATAATCTAGTATTTATAAACTGGATTATTGCCTATAAAAGTATGGAGTACCAGTATCAGGATGCTCATCCATACGAAAAATGTACAACATTCGATTGTTTGAGTTTCAATTGTTTTTTCATTCAGCTTCTAAAGTAAAGATGGATACATTGTTATACCGTGAAGTTTTCTTAGAAATTGTATTGTTCAAGTCGCGTCGCGCCGTCGCGTCGCGCTGGTTTGCACGAGCCTTTACTCCGAGGAATACCAGCCACTAAGGTAAATAACGATGTCTGTTCTGACATAAAGGATTAGATTTGGATTTAGGTTTCTTCAATGATAAGTATATAAATTTTGGAAAAATACTTTACTTTAGATATTTAGTTGAAGACAGAAAATTATCGACCGCTCGTGCGGTTGGCAAGTTTTTGAGTGTCACTTTACAAAGTTATACACTTCCACCGTCACTATAAATACGCCTTGCCGAGAGCTGTTAGCAATGTGTCTAAGTCGCGCACGCTGCTAGCAGATGGACAGCAGGCGAGCCTAAACATCCTCCCACCCGTTGAAAGGCTTGTCATTCAACAGTAAATCTTCAGCAGTGGGTAGCGGGCACAATTTTATAATCGGCCGACGTAGAATGCCTCTAGCAGTTTTCAAATCAGCCACTCTCGAAACTCCATCCGGACCAGGGAATAATCTGGCAACCCGTCCAAGGCGCCAACACAATGGAGGCACATGTTCTTCATGGATAAGCACGAGGTCTCCAATATTTAGGGTTTTTGCGTTCGTTTTCCATTTCATTCGTTGTTGTAGCTCGTGTATATATTCACGCTGCCAGCGTGACCAGAAATGTTGATGAATTTGTTGCAGTCGAGTGTATCGTTGCAGGTGACTTTCTTTCAAGTTTTCTAATTTAGGTTCAGGCAATGCCTTCAGCGGTCTTCCAATGAGGAAGTGCCCTGGGGACAAAGGGAGGTAGTCATCAGGAGATGAGGACAAGGGACACAAGGGGCGACTGTTCAAAACGGCCTCCACTTGTGCGAAAAGTGTAGATATTTCTTCAAAGGTAAGATGGGTATTTCCCATAACTCTTTTTATATGGAATTTTGCAGATTTGACTCCGGCTTCCCAGATGCCGCCAAAGTGAGGAGCGTGAGCAGGTGAGAACACAAATTTTATATTTTCATGAGTTGCAAATTCAGCTAAGTCCCTATTATGTAATTTAAGAAAAGCCCCTATATCTTTAGCAGCAGCCACAAAGTTACCCCCGTTGTCACAAAATATTTCATTGGGCTTGCCACGACGGGCAATAAATCGGCGTAATGTCATTATGAATGCGTCCTTGGTAAGGTCACAGACCGCTTCCAAATGAACGCACTTATAACGCAAGCACACAAATATGCAAAGGTAAGATTTGCTCACCCTTGCACCTTTACCTTTACGATTAATTATGTAAAAGGGTCCGGCAAAATCTATGCCGACTGTATTGAATGGGAAATCTGCAGTCACACGCTGTGATGGCAAATCACCCATTTTAGGACAAATAGTTTTGCCTCGAACACGACAACATCGCACACAATTATGAACTGTGCGCCGAGCTAACCTTCTACCATTTAGCGGCCATACTGATTCCCTTATCATTGATAACAACAGCTGCGGGCCAGCATGCATGTGCCGTAAATGTTCTCTTTCAAATAAAAGTTTTGTCAAATGATGGGACGAATCAAGTAGTATTGGATGTTTTTTATCAAAACTATAAGGTGAAGAACTTATTCGTCCTCCAACTCTAATTAAATTGTTGTCGTCTAAAAACGGTGACAAAGATAGTAATTTAGACCTAACATTCAAAGGTAAGTTTTTAGATAACGCCTTGTATTCATTATGAAAACATTTAAACTGAGTAATACGACATAAATAATGAAATGAGTCATCTAACTCATTAGCGCTGAGAGCTAAAACCTGTTTGTTATGAATGTTACGAATGTTGAAACAAAATCTTTTTACCAAGGCGATTATTCTTATAAGTTTGTTTAGTTTGCTATATTTTTCAACATCTATTATAGGTTGCAGTGAGTGAGTATTTAGGTAAGTATTTATTTCATTTTGATCAGATAAGGTTTTATGAGGTGTGACTAATGACCTTTGTGTTTTATGATTTTTTGTTTCAGATGCTGATTGATCTGCTGATGAACCGAGTGGAGCAGGTGCGACCGTCTCGGGTGAGTGTTTGGGTTTATTTGTAATTTTAGATTTAGATATATTTTTAGTTTCAGGTACATTATTTATATCAATGGAATTTAGAACTGGCCAATCGTTTTCACTATTCATTAAATAATTTGGACCTGACCACCACAGGCTATTATTTATTATTTGATTGGCATTTATACCCCTAGAAATGAGATCAGCCGGGTTCATGTCCGTGGGAACATATCGCCATGAGGATGCGTCAGTGAGCTCGGTTATTTCAACCACCCTATTCGCGACAAATGTTTTGAGTTTGGTCGGATCACCTCTCAGCCATGCTAGCACTACGCTTGAATCGCACCAATGGACGTTTCGTGACGTCTTGTAGCGAATAGACTCAAGAACACTTTTGCATAGTTTAGCAGCCAACAACGCCGCACAAAGTTCCAATCGCGGTATTGTCATAGGATTTATACGAGCTACTTTAGATTTAGCAGCTAATAGTCGCACCGTGAAATTACGGTTATTTTCCGTGCTTCTCATGTACACACATGCTCCGTATGCCTTCTGCGAAGCGTCACTGAATGAATGAAGTTCTATTAGTTTCGGTGAATCGCATAACACTCTTCTAGGTATTTGTAAATTCAATAAACTGTTCAAGTTACTCGCAAATCCTAACCACCTTTCCTCTATTTCTTGAGGGATAGCTTGATCCCAGTCTATTTTTTGTTGCCATAAATTTTGTAATATTATTTTTGCTGTAATTATACATGGACTTAACAGCCCTAAAGGATCGAATATCTTAAATGCATTTGATAATATTCGTCTTTTTGTTATTTTATCATGATTGTGATATGGTTGTACAGGAAAGTTCAAATTATCAGTTTTTGGCTCCCACCCTAATCCCAGCGTGCTTGACGATTCACTTAAAGTTAAGTAGTCTTGTGTAGTTAGAGATGAATTTTTGAATAGATTTTTAGAATTAGTTTTGTACTTGCGTAAATTAAAACAAGCTGACTTTAGAGCGGAGGATATGGACCTTTGAATATTAGTTAATTGTTTTTCATCATCACAACCAGTGATTAAATCGTCGACATAAAAGTCGTGTTGTATAATGTTTTTTATGTTTTCGTCCCCACACTCCTCGCCCACCTGCCACAGACAGCGAGTGCTTAAATAGCTCGCACTTGTGGTGCCATAAGTAAGAGTATTCATTTGCATCGTTCTGATGGGCAAGGACTCATCTTCTCTCCATAGAATTAATTGCAAGTTTCTACAGGATTCATCTACTCTCAATTGTCTGTACATTTTTTCAATGTCACCAGTAATTAAATATTTATATTGACGGGCTCTTATGAGTATGGAGAAAAGAGAATCCTGTATATTTGGGCCCACCATTAGAATGTCGTTGACAGATATACCCGAGGATGTGGGGACGGATCCATCAAAAACGACACGGACCTTGGTTGATTCGCTATTGTCCTTAAATACAGCATGGTGGCATAAGAAGTATGAGGGAAATGGTTTACTTTTAGGAGCTACAGACATGTGTCCTAGCTCTTCATATTCTTTCATAAAATCAACGTATTGTGGTTTTAGTGTAGGATTTTTTCTAAAACGTGATTCTAAGTTAAACAATCTTTTTTTTGCAGTATTATATGATTCACCCAAGTTCGTTGGAGAACTATTTAGAGGTAACTTAACATTAAATCGTCCGTCACTCAAACGGACCGTATTTTGCAAAAAATGCTTTTCACAAGCCCTTTCTCTTTCGCTGAGAATGGATTTGTTTGGGAGTTCTTCAATCTCCCAAAATTTGGTAAGTAATTTATCAATGCAAGATTCTTGAATCTTGTCGTTTTGTGTAATTATGCTATTGTTGCAATATATGCTATTCAAATTATTTTTATTTATCGGACCGGCTATTAACCAGCCCAATCTGGAATTTCGTAACTTTAGGTTATCTGGGCCTACAGAAATTTGTTCATTTCCTAGGATATCCCAGAAAAGATCACATCCAATCAAGATGTCAACTTGAGAGGGTTCATTAAAACTAGGATCGGCTAATTTTATGTGTTTAGGTATTTTGAATTTAATATTAACGTGACTTTTCGGTAAATAACCAGTTAACTCATTCATGACAAGCATATTATAAGTAACATCAAACTGTTTATAAATAGATTGCAGTTTAACAATACAGCTCTCTTCTACCCTATTAGACAAGTGGTTTCCGATACCTATAATATTAATAGTAGTTATTGGAATGGAATCAAGTGACAGTTTATCTCTTAAAGATTTTGTAATAAAACTGCCTTGGCTACCACAATCGAGCAATGCACGCACTGTTTCATATTGGTTATTATTAGGATTGTGAACTTCAATTAAAGAAGTAGATAAGAGAACATGATTAAATTGATATTCTGATGAGTTAACGTTTATAGATTCCGATTCTGAATGTGCATGATTATTATTAACTGCCTGGTTAGAATTATGCAGGAGACGATTATGTCTTTGTTTACAATCAGGACATGATCCAAATCCACAAGCCTTTGCTGGATGACCTTGTTTCAGGCAATTAGAACAGAGTTTATATTTATTTACATCTGCCCATTTTTCTTGTATTGTTTTGTTTTTGAAAGTAGGGCACTGATATATTTTATGATTTTGACTGCAGATTATACATACAAATGAACCTGAAGTTTCATTATTAGTAGCTGTTACTGCTTTAATAAAACATTTTTGATATTTATCCTGTTTATTATTGTGATTATTTTGTGTGCTGCTATTCGAACGAATTTGATTATTTTGAAACTGTGAGACCTTTTGGTGGCTGTTATCTGTTTTATTCCTATCTAAAGCTTCAAGCACATCCGCACGATCTATTAAAACCTGTTTAAAGTTTTCTAAGGTTGGAATATCGTTAACAAGCTGGTTTCTAAATTCCTCCCATTTTAGAAGTGTATTATTGTCTAATTTTGAGGTTAAATTAAATATGACACACATATCCCATTTTTCTGTGGGCATTCCTAGACTAGATAATGCTCTTAAGTTTTTTGTAACATGGTCAACTAAAAATCGTAATGACTTTACAGTTTCCTTGCTAAATGAACGTATGTTAAACAATGAATTCATGTGATGATCAATCAGAAGTCTTTTATTATCGTAACGATCACACAATAACTTCCAAGCTTCCTTGTAATTTTCAGAAGATACTTCAAGATTGGAAATTATGCGTGCCGCGTGTCCTTCAAGGTAAGACATTAGATAATGAAATTTGTGTACCGGTGAGAGTTGCTTATTACGATCAACCAAGCTCAAAAAGGAGTCTCTGAACTCGAGCCACTTAAAATATGCACCGTCAAACCTTGCAATTTGTATACGTGGCAACCTGATACCAGAGTCACGCGGTTCAGCTCGGGATTCATGACAGTCATGACTACATGATTGCATACAGCTGTCCAACAAACCCTTTGCAATGGCAAGCCCACTCACCATATCAACTTCAATTTTGTCCCGCTCCTCAAGCTCTAATGACAGGCTTCCACTATTTAAGACTTCAATCTGACTTTGCAACTCATCAAACTTAGCTGATAACTGTTCAAATCTCCCAAGTTTAATCTTTAATTCAGCTATTTCCACATTTGTTAAAGAGTCCGAAGACGATAATTTGTCCACAAAGTTTTTAAACTTGGTAATTTGACCTTTAATTGAGCTACGCCTGACAGTCAATTCGCGTAATTTCTTTATATCGGCTTCTTGCGACATTTTTTAAAACTGCAATTTAGTCAAAGCAAAATATGCTAAGTTTAATAAATAGACTATCAAACAAGTAACTCAACTACGTTTCAGCATAAAATAATAATTTTGTAAATTAAATAAATGAATCTCACGCCCCTCAATTCGACGTCACCCGCCGACCAGGAAACCGGATCCACGCTGCCCAAGCACGGAATGCAAGCTCTGCTCGCACCACTGGTGCTAGCGTGATGTTCCGAGGTATCTGGAACGTTCGGCGAACAATATTAAAAACTGATTGGGAACGTTACGGTATTTTTTCCTAGAATGGCATGAGAAATACACAATGTCGGTAGACGAAAAAACTAATGAAAATTATTTTAAAATAGCAATTTATGATGAATATTTGGAAAGTTTCGTGCCAACTGGCTGATATGAAATATGAATGATGATCTTTAATGACATACACTGATATTATATTATGTGGACTACAATTATGTTTGATCAAGTAAAACTTTGACCTTGAGTTTATTGTAAATTATTGCACAAGTAGAAGGCACGTTCTTCACACCTTTCAATGGGACTTAGGAAGTTGATGATGATTTAGAAAGTAGGTAGTTAAGAATGGGGAAGGAAGGGCACTTAACTTCTGATGATCCGGTTCTTATTATTTCGCTTATTATTCCGTACACCTGTGCCGATACTTTAGCTGCATCGATCCGGTGGTGCACGTTCTGCAATGTCCTTGGTATCAGCTTCTCGACGGGAATTCGGCCTTTGGTGGTCTCGATAATTCCGCCACGTGCCGACACCACGAAATGATTTTTAATAATTTAGATTTTCTGTCCTGTCACGGTCGCCAATTTTTATGTCTGTTCTGACATAAAGGATTAGATTTGGATTTAGGTTTCTTCAATGATAAGTATATAAATTTTGGAAAAATACTTTACTTTAGATATTTAGTTGAAGACAGAAAATTATCGACCGCTCGTGCGGTTGGCAAGTTTTTGAGTGTCACTTTACAAAGTTATTCACTTCCACCGTCACTATAAATACGCCTTGCCGAGAGCTGTTAGCAATGTGTCTAAGTCGCGCACGCTGCTAGCAGATGGACAGCAGGCGAGCCTAAACAAACGATGAATTGAATGCGATGGTGGAAGCCGATCCGTATAAAACCTACCAAAGAATCAGCGGCATGGTTCGATGTTAGCGTATCCACAATATTGACTCATTTTCATGAAATCCATAAGATAAAAAATGCTTGAAAAATGGGTGCCCCATGATTTGACTGATTTGCAGAGAGATGTGCGCCGGTACAGATATAAAAGAAATTATACGTGTGATGAGGACCTGGACTCAACAAACTGTGTGAAAGCATTTTGTATTGCATCCTGGGAAGACTGACCCAAAGCGTTGTTTGCTTGCGATTATAGTAAAGAGTGGATTCTTACCTATAATCACACGCTCTTCCCAGAATGCAATACAAAATGCTTTCACACAGTTTGTTGAGTCCAGGTTCTCAGAGTTCTACCGCATTACATAAATGGCCTTCCCATAAGATAGCAGAAATGTATAGACAATGAGGGTAAATACTTTGATAAAATATATTTTACCTTAGTTTTGTTTTTTTAATTTATAAGTACAAAACGGCTAATTCATATTTAAACCCTTAATATAAATCTCACAAATACTGCATTCCACTGGTGCCAATTAAACCCGTTACCGATAGTGTCTTGCCTGCTCAGTCACCATTCTATTATATTCAATAGGTAAAACACTAAAATAATATTTTCTAAGTTAATATACCACACTGTAATATACACAAACGACATAATACTTCATAATAACAGTAGCTCAGAGCGTCAGGTCGACGGCTCGTTCCATATTTTCGTCTTAATTTGTGGAGAGCTCTTCGAAAATTAGATCTATTATAATCGCTGAAGGAAACAATGACTTCAGCCTCGGGCGATCCGCGGAAAGTTTTCATTTAAATTTTAAGCCCGGTTCACATTGGACGTAATAATGACAGTGTCAGTTTTGTTGGCGTTTCTTTATCCTGTGTGTCGAGTACTTAAAATGAGTAGCTATGCGAAAATGGGATTTATTTTCGTAAATTTCTTCTTTTCGTTTCAGCGGTACATCTATATTATAGCGTTTGCATCCAGTAGGTGGCCAAGCTTATTGCGACGTCAGAGGCGTTGTTCAGATTGGCGTGTTATTTTTGTAATACTGATAATATTGAAATAAGGCATAAGTATTTCATTTTCTAAGTTAGTTAGTATTAGATGGTGAGGGTAAGGCCTTTCATTCTATGAAAAGGGGCTATTTTTGGAAAAATCCCATTAGGGATTTTTCCAAAAATAGCCCCTTTTCCGGTATTAACCTTGCCATCAAACAAAATGGTTCCAAGCGGTCCGGGCTTTGTGTCATGTCAAAGACGAGAAAGAGATTGCTTGAATACATTTTATGTGAACTGGTAACCCACATCTCCGGACTCCTTCAAGACTCTCAATGCTTCAGAGCAAACAATGACGTAACCACAAAAAAAACTTGACTGCTATAATAGGGTACTAAAAGTTCAAAACAAGATCACTTTTCAAGTAGTCTGACGCAGTAATTGGAGGGAGTTATTTTAGTTCAAACTTAGAGTTCAGGCAACCCTTCATTGCTGTGGCTCGTAACCCGGAAAGCCCTGACCCGGAACTATGTAGATAGAGCTTTAAGATACAATGTTATAACGCAAAGCAAACATAGTCGCCATTAAAAACGCACAAAACGGTCGGACCATTTCATACAATATTTTACTATCATACCATAACTTTTATTTTTTATGAAACCTTCGGTATTTTAGTACGTGGACAGAATTTAATAAAGGGGGGAAACGTCACAAAAGTTCCGCGAACTACGTGACGTCGTGTTGGCTTTTATATTAGCGCCATGAAATGTTTGGATTTATTTATAATATTATAGGGTAAGCTAAAAAATACTTGCATTTTTTGGGTAAGGCCAGGTACATTTCCCTTTGCTTGTCTTCACGAGGGATAGTATTTAAGTTTGTCTTTTTAATACAACTATTCAAAATGAAAAGTAGCCCAAGTATGTCATTGAACATAGACGACTAATATAATAATAATAATGTTTATTTTTGCCAAAAAAATATTGTTTTACATTTCCTTATAGTCTACTAGCTTCCCGTTTCGTTAAAAGTCGCGTGAATAGGGTCATCTCTAGGACCACTTATATCCTTAAAGGCTGTAATTCTGTCCATTTTGGACTATATCACATATAAGATATCCTGAAGTTATAATTTTATCCATCACCAAAATCCTTTCCCAACTAAGTCCCTGTTCGGGCGACATATTGTGACGGAAACCTTTTTTATTTCGCCAAATAGCTAGTTTATATTTTTTTACCTATTTTCCAAATTTCGTAACGATCGGTTCGGCGTGAAAAGTAACAAACAAACAGACCGACAGACAAAGAGACATAGTTAAGTTTGTATTTATATATAGTATGGAATAACTTGCAAAATACTTATCAATAACATGAGAGAAGCCGTTTCGTGTTGCTTCTATCCGAGAATTCAATCACTGCTACAAGGCGTTAAAAAAGCAAATATATTTTTTCACTAACATAAAAATCTGTCAATAACAGCACTATCGTAGAAAATTGCCTATCGACTTACTACAAACTTAATCTTGAAATAGGTAAGTTTTCTGAGAATCTATATGTATTCAGTCATGTCTACTGTATTAGAAACAATCCGTCATACTTATCTTGAAATATATCACCTGACGTCTGGGCATTTAGGGCTAGTACATTTTGTATAGACGATTTTCAATAAATAGGATTTCTTACTAAAAGCTGTACCTTTGTGAAAATAGTTTGCGTTAAATTAACTAGAAAACTTTTCTCAGGTACTTGTGTGTTTTCAACAAAATTTTAGAAAGTAAGACAAACCTTCCCCTTATTTTGTATTATATTTATATTTTGTCGTAGCAATTTTGCTACGCGGTCGTAGCACATTTGCTACGGCCGTAGCAGTAGCTACGATCGGCTACGCGTTGCTTAACAAAAATATAATCAGTACAATCATGATAACGCAGGATAAAAAGGTCGCATTACAAAAAAAATAAACATTTTTTTTTTCAGAATGAGTATTTGTTGGGTCTGAAGTTGACTATCGACATTGTACTTTTATCTATGTAGTTAGAAATTGACGTGTTCAACAGGCTGTATATATTATATTCATAAGTTCAAAAACTAAAAATCACGCTCTAAAAAGTATGAAACAAGAAAATGTTTCAGACAGAACACAAGACATAGGTACAAAAATGGTCAAGTTAAAGCCGTGGTCGCTTACTTGTACACCTACAAAATTTTAACGACAACGGCTTCACTTTGACCATTTTTGTAGATAAGTCTTGACTTCTGTATATAACCAGCGGACGATCAAGACGCTTCTAACGATACATCATTTGATAAATTATGATCAGTAATTTAGAAGTTATGAGGTAACAGATGAACATACTGCATACATACACACATACCCTGTTAAAATCATAACCCTCCTTTTTGCTTCGCCGTAGTCGGGTAACAAAGATTAACCGAATTACTATACTCGCTAGTATAGTAACGCCCTTACAGTAGAAGTCTGGAACCTGTTAAACTTTCTTACTCAATCGGTTCAGTGACTTTACGTATTACTTTTAGGCTGTCATCATCTTATACTGTTATTCGAAAAGTTACGCAAGTGTGATCTTTTCGGAATGAGTAATCGATGCCAATAAACGCATTTATATTTTTTTATTTCTTTCTATGAAATAACGGAACGTAAAGCTTCGTGCAGCGACAGCGCGACGCGACACCGGTTATTGTTATACCGTCAAGTTTTCATAGAAATTGTATTGTTCGAGTCGCGTCGCGGCGTTGCGTCGCGCTGATCCGCACGAAGCTTAAATGCTAAAGAAATATAAATGATTAAAGGCTCGTGCAGACCAGCGTAACGCGATGGCGCGGTGCGACTCATAACAATACAATTTCTAAGAAAACTTCACGGTATACGCGACAGTGCGACTGGTGTCGCGTCGCACAGTCGCGTCGCGCTAGTCTGCACAAAGCTTGAATTGAAGTCCTGATGAACTTCAAATTAATCGTGACTTTTTGCATTTTTCTATTGTTCCATTATTATTTATTTATCGATGGTCCTAGTTTATAATTCTTTCTTTGAAGTCAGGACTTCAGTTCAATTGTACCTGTTTGTATTTTTTATATTGTTCCATTATTATTTATTTTACTTCCATGGTCCTAGTTTATCATTTGTCACTTCGAGTTACAGCTTTATCTATCTATATGTAAACGGGTACGCCCTTTATGTCTGGAGGCTTTAAGTTCTGTTTACGTTTTTATTTTTTATTGCTGCTTGAGTATAGTTTACAATGGTTTTGTTGGTATATTGGCGTGTGCTAGCTGATATATTATGTCAATTAATTTAATTTATGTTTCGTGTTTTGTAACTTCTTCTTCTTTTCGTGTGACTAACATGGTTTTAAAGCCGTAAAGATCTCTCAGGTATTCCGGTTTCCTCACGATGTTTTCCTTCACCGTTTTATGTAATGTTAATTACTTACTATTGTATATAATCAAGTTCTTGTGTGAAGTGGTGAAGGGCTAATGTAATTTTGAAGTTCAAAAAGTGCTGATTCTCTGCCCAGTTTGAATAAATGGCTTCATTTAGTTTTTTTTTTTTTTTTTGCTATAGTGTTAAGTATAATGGCGATAAAATAATTTCATTCTTAAGCTTCGTTCAGACCAGCGCGACGCGACGCCGCGACGCGACTCGAACAATACAATTTGTAAGAAAACTTGACGGTATAACAATAGCCAGTGTCGCGTCGCGCTGTCGCGTTGCGCTGGTCTGCACGTAGCTTTAAACGTTGAACAGTAAGGTAAGTTTTGTTCGGAACAGGAGTAACAGGAAAATAATTCGTATTTGTTCTTGAAAAAGATCAGGTGCGTAATACTCGTAACTGGCATGCGTGTATAACCAGATGTATTAAAGTAAGCGATGGAAAACTGTATGTAAGGATCGTTGCAGGTGGAGTACTGTATTTTCTGACTTACCGCTTAAGAAGGGATACGTTCATGTATGTATGTATCTGCTCAGTTCAAGTCTTTGAATAAAAGATGGAGAGTAGAGTTTTTTCTTATTACATACTATCTTAGTTATGGTATTACAAAAATGCATCGTACAGTGACAATAAAACACAAAGTATCTCTTTGAAGCTCAATTGCAGAAGCTAAACTGTAATATATATTGGTCATAAAATAGTGACGTTATTGCCTCCATAACTGGTTCCAATAAATTGCAATTTTATGACGTCATCCAGTGTCAATTTGAACACTACTCCTCATTTCTCTCTGACTGTTAGAATGAGGGAGTTCTCAGTTCAATTGCTTTTTTTATGATTCCAACCTAATTTCTTTGGCTTTGCTGTGATCTGAAGAAGCCCGAGCTCCGAGCCCGTCGGTTGGCCAACGTATACTGGGTCTTTTTGGGTCATTTGCCGTTTGATTTGCGTGTATTTGCCGGGCTCGCCCAACGTGTACTGGGGGCTTTAGATTGAGCATAATAACGACTCGCGTACACCTAATCCGTCATTGGCCGAACTATGCTCGTACATGGTCGGCCGAACCCCCGCGTCCAATAACTAGGTGTACACTCTTTCTTCTACATTTATGATGTTTGGTTCGATCGGCTGTCGACGTACAAGCATCGTTCGGCCGATGACGGATTAGGTGTAAACCTCGAAATAAGTATGGAGCTCTTACGTCGGTGACACTCAAATAACCCAGATGATTATTATTGCATTATGACTCCTATCATCTGTTTGTCATTATTGTCGACGACATCGTTATTGCTTTACCTCCCTAAGGTTGAATTTCACTTGCACGTCATAAAACATCAAGGTCTATTTTTGCATGAAGACCAATGTGACCTTGAGGTAGATTTAAACTTAGTGGAGTTTTTAATTTACTGGTAGTTTTTGTCAAGTGCAGCAATAGGGATGTTGCCAAAATTTTTTTTTGTCCTTCATATATTATGGAAAAATATTGGACATGTATTTTTTCTTTTTTTAACGTAATCGAAAGATTACGGCAATACATTCAGTAGGCAATACCTTAAAATGTGGCATGACGTCACTGCCCGATAGATTTTATACCGACTTGTGACGTTGCGAGCCCCCATTCCCCAACTTTAAAGCTTCGTGCAGACCAGCGCGACGCGACTCGAACAATACAATTTCTAAGAAAACTTGACGGTATAACAATAAAAAAATAATAATATCGATATGTTGGCAAGACTTGAGCAGACATTTTAATTTTATCTTAGCTTTGCAAGCGAATCCGTCAAACCCGCTTAAGCCGATAAAACGACATCGCCCTAGGCCTCGGGAAAGGTAAACCTATTCAGTTATAAAGGCCTAAAATAGAAACTGTAACTTGTAGAAATAAATAAAGTATTCTTGGGTATGCCTTTTTCTCTTAGCGGTTTATCATTACATTTCTTCGCATTGGAAGAATAGTGTAGAAAGTGAAATCTTTTTCAGGTGTGCATGATCTTTTTGGTGGAAAGGTTACCATTTCAAGATTTTTATGAAATAGTTTATGTTCACGGTTTTACTTGAATAGTAAATAAAAGCTTGTTATATGCAATTGTCTACTAAACAAATATTAAGTGTTACGACTTGCTGTCGCAAGTAAAGTGAAATGTTTACACTTACATTTTTTTCTACTTACCTGCAAATAAAATATTGTATAAATTAATTTTAATGTTTTTTTAATTAATCTTTGTTGTCCCACAAATGGGCAAAATTCTCCCCGTATCATTTCAGTTTTCTTTATGTTTTGTCGCCAATCTGGCAAGAACGAGTCTAGAATTTTACTCTTTTCCAGATTTATTTTCGGTACCAAATTTTTTTTTAAGGAAATGATTTACTTCTATAATATTTACCTATGTATTCCTGAATTAGGTACCATAGAATGATAACGTTTTTCCTAATTAAATTAAAGTTAGTGTTACGATCGGTTTACCTGTACTATTATCTCGAATAGTGATGCTTTATATCATTTCAACGTTCGATGTTTTCCACCCCGTAAAGCTCGGGTTCGAACCATAAATAGAGGTATAACAAAATTGCTCTGTAGAGTTACTGTAATATTCAATATGCTCTGGATTATGGGTATCACTGCTACTAACTTTGATTGAGCACATACTTGTACATTGTAGCTTCCTGTTATTGTTTGTATTTAGTGAATTTGTGTCGATATTTTTATCAACGTTTGTTAGGCAGAGCCATGTCAATTTACTTTCATAATTTAATTTTAAAGAGTTAATTATATCAAGTTACCACTTTCTTTTGATTTTATTTCATTTATTTATTTAGGATTTCCGTCAAAGATATACCTACATAATACAGACACATAAATAATGTTCATAATTAGGTAATAAATAGGTGTACTCCATTCACTTATAATTATGAGACAATAAAGTCAAAGTCATATAATTTAAAGCCAAAAAGCCAAAAATGGCATCAAGTCCGCCTCTGTACATTTTGTGAAAAAATGTTAAATAAATAAAGAGAGTTCTTTTTATTTTTATTTGGTGACACACTAATTGTGTCAAATAGACAAGGCTTACTTCATCATGATTATCATTTCAGCCCGGAATCATCCACTGCTGGGTATACTCCTCCCCATTTTTCTACCATAAAGTCAAAGTCAAAGTTAACTTTTCAACGTCAAACTTTTTTTCCCACGCCTTTGCCGTTAAAGTTGATATCACTTCTTAGTATTGAAGTTTAATAGAATCGTCCGTACCTATCAAGCCACGAATATCCAGGAGTTGTGGTCACCGTCTCATTTTGCTTTGTCTCCATAGGCATCCTAATTCGATCCTATTGTACAAATTCGGACGTATACGGACCCTAAAAACACGGGAGCCTCCGATAAAGGTGTTCCCCTCCTTAAAAAATGTATAATTCATCAGTTTATAATATTATTATATGAATCATCGATATTCATCCTGCATTAACACAACCACCTATAAAAAATATACCAATTAACTTGTAATCAAAAAGTAATAAATATATCCAATTATTCCATTGTCTAAAGAAAAAAAATTAAAGTTGCCGGGATTTTTTTTTGTGTATTTTCTATGAATTGAAAAAACAAAACTACTGGACTACACTTACCTTAGTTATGTATTTATTCGCTAAGTGAACAATGTATGTTCTTTTGAATAAATAAAGAATCTTTAAACCCAATTATTGTTTGGATAAGACAACGTCTGTTGGGTCAGCTAGTACGGGATTAAATTCGACTAGCAGCATCGACCGCGATAACACGAAGTAGTCAATTCTAGCGCCCACAAAAGTTTCAAACGCCTGGAACCAGTCAACAGTATTAAGTCTTTGTTTACATTCGACCATTCAAATTCCCTTTGTGTCGATGCACGGCGCACATAGGTACAACAAAATGCGAAAAGACTCGCGTCGAAAAAAATACTGGAGATTGAAATCCAGAGAAAAAATCCCGGTTTAAGCTGGTTGGCACACATTGTCCAATTAATCAAAGTCAATGATGATGATGTCAATGTGTGTGTGTGTCTATACTTGCTTGGAAAATTAATTAATTTTTAAAAGCTTTGGCATTTTCGAAAAATATATTATATCATTTTTAATGCGAAGCAGATGATGACACGGACACATGTTTTACATTACGAAAATAGTTGCATAAACTTAATTATTCATTGATAGTGTCACGTGTTTTACTTTCGTAAACTAAATCCGGCTTCAGCCTTTAAACAAATTGCCAGACTTGAAGGGATAGTGGAAATATTGGTATTCAGCTTCATCCGGTTAGACTGGAAGCCGAATCCAACTTACCGAATCCAAGTTGGATTTGAGTTTAGGAAAAGGCTAGGCAGATGATGACCAGAATTAAAGGATATGACATGTGTACCGCTTTTTATTATCTCACCTCCATATCTATTTTCTATGTTCTATGTTTGATTCTGGGTTTGGTTTCCGCACTTAGTACATCAGGACCATTGTGCGTGGGCCATGGCAGCCGTTTGGTGGTTATTCCAACCAGACCACATAATTAACTTGTAGAGGTATCTACAAGTTAATTAAAACTCCTGTACCCTAATTACGTAATAGGTACACGATCAATCAGAATCTGAATCGTTTTGAAACAGATTGCTAATCCATTGCTTCGTACGATCGAAAAAAAATCAGCTCAACAACGTAAATAACACAATGAATGTTGTTGACCTGTCAAATTGAAACAGATTAGTCGGAATTGTCAACGAAAATGTGTTGCGTAATTAGATAGCTGGTCTGTTTAAAACATCTGTGAACGATCTGGGTGACCCGACGGTTTCTGTTCAAATCGGGGTGACGCCTGTGCATTCAAAGACCACGTGCACGATGGTTTCCTCAGCTTCCATGCACGCCCTGCACGGAGGGCTGTCCGTTATGTCTATTGTGTAGAAGTGTTTGTTTAGCGAGCAATGTCCCGTGATGGTCCCGGTCACCAGGCGCAGGGCGTTCCTGTCCAGGCGTAATAAACGCCTGGTTAGCCCGCTACCTAAGGATGGCATAGTATTCTTGGACTGCCGGCAGCCCGGTGTCGAGGTCCACCAGATCCCTGCTTGTCTGTGGGTGAACTCCTGTAGCCGCCTGCGTATTTGGCTGAAGGGGATGGTTACGATAGGCTCGGGTCCACAGACTGCCATGTTGGATCCTCGTCCAGCAAGCTCCACCTCCATATCTCTGGTTTTTCAGATGTTGCAATTGTTTGTTTGCTGATCAATATCTTAATAAAAAACCAGGCTTAGTTTTTTTTTAACGTCGTCAACCTCGTCGTTTACCTATAAAGATACGTTTATCTATATGAAAGAAACTAATATTAATCTTAAATAAGTATAAGCTGCCTTTTCTTACCGCCAACAATTTCTGTGAAATGCTCGTTTGACTCAAACTGCAACAAAATAATTAACGTTCATTCTGAAGAAGTTTGACATAGACGGGTAACGATTCACCTTAAACGCGAACAATTTCAGGCTCAAACTCATACAATATTTACTAGGTACAGTCAAACAAGTTATTTAGTAAACAGGAAAAAATATTCATCTTTCTACTATACTGGCAATATTAATTTTAATTGAAAAGTCAGGGATTTTTTTATCAAATTAAGTAATAACTTTAATTCGTCCGCATATTCAAATCATAACTGTCATTTTTGACAGTTGTATAAAACGGTTATATCAAGGAAAATTGACGCAGTAAATCACTTTGATAAACAATTATTTTCCGAGAGTGAAACGGGAGTGATGTTGCAAGAAAAGGGGAAGACCAAAGAAAAGGTGGTATGATATACGTACTATGTGAAAGATGATATGTCTAGAAAGGGGGTGACGATATGACAACTAATAGAAAAGTATGCAACGAAAAGACATACTGCACCGACCTCAAATAAATTGGGATAAAGGCAACATAATAATGATGAATATGAGAGGATGTAAAACAATTGACTACTCAGTATACTCACAATATTGTTTAGAAGTATGTAGTTGCCTGTATACGAAATAGTTTGTTCAACTGCACATGTCTGTCTCAATGTATCTCATCATTTGGATTAGGCAAACTTTGTTAATCAAGTATTAATCAACGGAGAACTTTTATGTGTTGCTGAATTGTTTGAAGCAAATAAATAAATTCACAATAGAAAAGGTAAATTAACTTTTATTTAATGGTAGCGTTCAATTGTTTTTGATTCAATTGAAAATAAATACGATTGATGGAATAATTGGATATATTTATTACTTTTTGATTACAAGTTAATTGGTATATTTTTTATAGGTGGTTGTGTTAATGCAGGATGAATATCGATGATTCATATAATAATATTATAAACTGATGAATTATACATTTTTTAAGGAGGGGAACACCTTTATCGGAGGCTCCCGTGTTTTTAGGGTCCGTATACGTCCGAATTAAAAAACAAAACCCTTAGAGGATCAATCGTGTGTCTGTCTGGCTGCAAAATGTACCGTGTGACATATCAAATGAAAGGGCTTGTTGTGAGGATCCCAATTTTTTTGTAGATCATTTTAAAACAAATACGTTTAAAAATATTTAAGAAAATAGATGAAAATGGACCACCTTTATCTCCGAAACGAATTACCTTAAAATGTTGAAAAAAATACAGATAATAGTTCTATATTTCTAGTATACATAAGTCTATGGTTTTAAAATAATATAGGAAATCTCTTAATATTGTGCGTACAAACTTAGATTTATTGTTGGAATGTATGGGAGAACATATTTTTCAACTACAACGTTAAGTTTGTTTTCGGGATAAATTCATTGCAACTACGGAACCTTCATTGTGCGTAGTCCGACACTTGGTTGGTTTATTTAATTGAAGAAACACCTTTTTAGGACGCCTCATGTATTATTTGTATGAACAGTTTATAAACCAGGTCTACTATAACTACGGTTTAATTGTGAAAGGCAAAAAATGTCATGTGAACATATAGTACAAAATAAATACAAACTTTGAACCAAAACACCCCTAACATCAAAACAAATTAAAGAAACTAATTATTCACCGTTTCGGCAACAACATTTACAGTATCAATTTAAAACAATTCATGTGTATATCCTACTATTTTGTAACAAAACCGCGTTAGATAAATTTACACGTGACCACTCGCAATTAAAACTTGTATGGTGAACGCGATTAGCAAAAACTACAGTCATAGAACAAAAAACTAATATAGAAGCGACACTCCAGTTCCAAACGTACAGCTTGGCAAAAAAGAGTTTGGAAAATATTAGGGAGCCACTATCGCACTTATGTCACTTCGAATGTTAAATAAATTGTTAAAATAAATGTGCAACAATTAACGCTGCTTGTGGGTGACTCAAATCAATACCGATTAGCACTTGTCGGCAAAACAGTGCCATCATCATAGGGCTGCAATAAGTAAAACATTCAGTTCCAAATGTCACCACAGACTCTTTTATGTCGACCTGTATTTGAAATACCAACTGGTGTTCAACCGGATCAAGTCAGTCAGAAACTGTACCGCTTCTGAATATTATGATGCTCGAAAGCTAGAAAGAGACGTCGTTCTGTACACTATTGCCATCTCATTTTCGCTCTGGAACTCATGACTATGATTTTGACACGTTTTTATTTGGCCCCAGCCTCGTGTTGTCACTTGCATCACACGTTATGAAATCCAAGCTCGATAATCGCCAAAATTGATAACCCTTTTATTTGATTACAGGCAGTTTCTAACCACTTAATCAAAAAAAGGTTTTTCTCCTTTGTTTATCTTATTCATAATCATCATCATTTCAGCCGAAAAATGTCCACTGCTGGACACAGGCCCCCTTAAGGATCACTATTTCAACGGGTATTGTGCTTCTGGCATCCAGCTGATTCCTGTGGTCTTCACAAGGTGATCGGTCCACCTAGTGGCCTTCGCCACGTCTTCCGATACGTGGTCGTCACTCCAGAACCTTTCAGCCCCATCGGCCATCTGTTCTGTGAGCAATGTGCCCTGCCCACTGCCACTTAAGATTGGCAATTCTTATTGCATAAGATTCAATTGTATTTCCTCTCGGGAGAAGTACTAGAGTAACAATAATAAATTTTTAAAGTGGTAACATTGCAACGTTCTAGAACAAAGTCATGTGACTGACTAGTGCTGCTAAAGATGGATCCTGTCTTGATCCTGTGGTTTTTATATTGTGCTCTGTATCGTGTTTCATCTTAAATATAAGGGATGCAAAGACCCTGCTATATATTCTTTAAAAGTCCTAATTATAAATTATATTAAATTAAATATCATTTATATAAGCCCATAACATACAGACACATACTCTTAAAATAAAATAAAATAATAACACAGAAAAAAAAAAAAAACTAAAAGTAATATATATTAATTAAAAGTCTTTTACCTCTCTTGCAAGATGGACGACACGGTACACAGCTTTAAGAATTTCATTCTTACTCAGGGTTAGAATGACACTCTGAGCTTACTTAGCAGCGCGGAAAAGCCGGCAACGTTGCTCTCGGCGAACATGTCAGTCGCACTACACCGCCAGGGCAAGTTCATCATAACCCGGTAGGCATTATTATACTGTACACGAAGAGTGTTATACGCACTCCTCGTGTACAGGTACCAAAGTTGGCTGGTGTATAACGACTGACAGTAGGCTCTGAACAGCGTCACCTTCACTTGATTCGAGCAGTGATAAAAACGTCTAGCTAGCATATTGCTTCTACAAACGATACTGCGTCTCTGTCGTTCCAAATCATCAACATCCGATAAGTTTTCTGTTACAATATGCCCGAGATATTTAAATTTTGTAACTATTTTTAAATTGGTTCCACCTAAATTAATAGGGAGTATTAGTTTGGGGCCTTTCTTATATTTAAAAATCATGACTGCCGTTTTGTTTACATTGTATATCAGGTGGTGTTGAGTTGCGTACCTCTCACAGATGTCTATCAGTTTTCTGAGGCCGTTAACCGACGGACTGAGCAGCACCATGTCGTCCGCGTGGCTAAGGTTATTAACGCGCACACCGCTGACTTGGCATCCGACTCAGGTGCTGCTCAGCTCCTCGATCAACTGGTTTACATACAGGTTAAACAATGCCGGTGACGTCAGCCCTGATAAGAAGGCACTGGCTCTTGTATTCTCAGGGACTTCAGAAAATTCAAAATTCAAAAGTCATTTATTCGAACTAGGCTGAGAATCAGCACTTTTCGAACGTCAAAATTACATAAGACAGTCCCCAAAACGCCCACCCTTCACCACTTCCTAGTGCGTTAGCTGGGAAGAAGAAGTGGCGCAACAAACTCCCCAGCAGCACAGCTGTCTGTTCAATTAGAAATATATATATTATAAGAAATATATACATGTTATAGAGAATTTGTAACCGTTCTCGTGTACTAAAGATTATTATTATTAAAACCTTTTTTTGCCTTTGGTGAGCACCGATCGTAGCAGTATGATGGGGAGCGGTAGATTATTATTTTGGCATACATGAGTATTAACATTAACATCTTCTACGCGGTATTCTTACTCTATGCTACATTATAGTATACACACCACGTCGACACTAGATAAATAGGGATAACTTTTAATTGCTTTCCGACATCACTACTGATAGTACCTACTGATGTATTTCATGTATGTGCACTTTTTACTTAATTCGCTGGTTCACTGGTTTAAAAACACATTTGGCTCATGATGCACGTTTGGTTTTTGTATCGGATGACTATACGAGTTGGGGAAGACCGAAGAAATTATAGATGGACTGTGTAAAAGATGATATGGCTAGAAAGGGCGAGACTACCGACTAACGAGACGACGATTAATAGAGAAGTCAAAAGACATGTTGTGCCGACCACAAATAAATTAGATTAAGGGCAGAAGAATGATAATGATGTTGTTGCGACGGAAATCAGCATATTGGTCGTCTGTTTGATGACTTATGCCGATTTAGACATCGAGAACAAGAGAACAGAATACAACAAAACAAAACAAGAGCTCAATGGCTTATTTGTTGTAAAAATAAATACTCGATATTTTTTGTTTTAATAAAGGTTTCTTCTGTATCATTAACGTTGGGTATTCAAATTGCAGTGAAATTATTGGATGCCTACGTACAACGTAAAATTATTCTAGGTAAAATTAAATTTTGTTCATAAATCTGAGTTAAAATTCAGTGTTTTTCCGAAGAATTCCACACTTATTTCATATGCATGCATCGTTACGTAGGCATACAATATTTTACATCCGTTTGTTTTTTTAATTAATGAATTTTCTTTTTTCCGAAAATATATTTAATTAATATTTAATTTAATGAGCTTTAATTTTTTTTCAGTAATTAATACATCGTGCCTCATACCAATAAGTTTTGGCTGCAGTCAAACTCTAACAGCTTGAATGAAGAGAATAATTCTATCCCGTCATTATTAAAACATCTTAACGACCTCACCTATATCTTCAGCAAAGGCACTGACAGCTTCACTTCACTCAATCTGGACGAAAGCGAATAAATCTTGCTTTTGTCAAATAAAAGCATTCATTGCTTGCACGGTAACGTTGGCAAATTGTGAATAATTTCTTCGCCATTTCGCGTCTCTCGGGACGGTTGATTCAGCTGTGACGTCCATTTGTTTCGTTTTACATTTATTTTATATTTACGAAATGACGATTGAGTTTTCGATTATATTTCGGTAGGTACACAGAAAGTTGTATTCATGCTTAAAATCACATTATGTTTTCGTGTGCGTTCACTAAAATAAATCTGGCATACGAAATATTGATTGTGTGGAAACCATAATATTTTTTGTCAGGTTTAATTTAAAAAAAAATAGAAAAAGTTATAGGTAAGCTTTTATTAGAATATGCAGGTAATAAATAATAAAACAATAAAAACTGGATTGTTCAAAAAACCATTTCGGTACAGTAAATCGCACTAGCCTCCACACTACTATTCCCTGTGTCTCCACGACACAGGGAATCCTAGTGTGGAGGCTAGTCATCATTATGATTAGGTATGTTTTGCTATCTAACCTCTCAAAACGATACACAGCAGGTAGCCGTAAAGAGTTCATTCGTGCGGAGATGGAGACTCCTGCTTGCAATATAATGTCATCTCCACCATCTAAATGTTTTGTCATTAACAATAGAAGGAGTATGCAAAGTTTCAGAGAATTTTATATAATAAAATTGAAACAACAAATAGCTTCCTTAAACACTGTTTAGGTGATGTAGCTTTTATGGTGCAACTTGTGGTATCTCACAGGCAAGAAAATCACACCGTGTAAATCGGCTTGTTAAAATTTATATACGGGTTGACCAGTCGTTATTGATGGCCTCAAAACATAATTATCTCGTCTATAAAGTTGCTACCTTAAAAGATACTTACAAAAATCCAAAGAGATTTTGTTAAGTAAATAATTTAATGTCTTTGTAAAAATCAAATGTATTTGTTAAGGTTTTCGTTGTGTGGTTAATTATTTAAAGTATTTATACCAACCGACGTTGAAAAGTTTTTAAAAGAAGCGCTGGATAGTCAGTACCTAGTAACAAAGGTTAGTTGAACTTTATAAATCGAAATGTATTAGTTCTATAATTACGTTATTGTAGCATAAGTTCTTGCAACAAGTCTGTTTTTTTCTTCGAAAGTGTGTTGAAAAATGTCGTATGAAACGCGTATGCATAGATCATTACACACTTGTATCATAATGTACTATTACCGTACTGCAATAATATAAACCACAAACTCCACCACAACTTCTACAACTCATCGCCAATCTTTCCACAAAATCACTATTGCTAACGATTGTACTATAGCTCACGATTTGTGCTTCCAAGCACTTTGTCTTGCAAGTGAAAGACTGAGAAACAAAGACAATGCCGATCCCTCACTACTAATGGATAGTGCTAGTCCGTTCAATCCTTTTTAGTTTAATTACTGGTGTTTCTGATTTCTAGCTTTCTACTTAGAAGGGGATTACTGTGGGAGATTTTCTTTGTTTAGATGGTGGAAGGTAGCTCTTTTTTAGAGTTATTTGATGTTGAAAATTGCAAGAGTAGCATTAAAGTGATTTTGTGTGATACAAGCGAGTCTTAATGAACCTCATAATAAAATCTATTCAGGCTGCCAATTCTAACCAACAGTTTAACCCATTTTGTGCAAATTTGTCATGCTTTCGAAATACCTCGTCGGATTTTGCCTTATGTTTAAAAAGACCCGCAGTCCCTCACAGGAATCAAACCCATGACCCGCAACGCAGAAGCTCAGCCACTCTGACTTCATTTAAGAAGCCTTATTTCTACTCACCTACATACATTATAAGACGTCATTTTCAACGCCACACCCATAATCATAATTTAAACATAACACACAAGGTAACAACACACATAATAAACAACTCTAAACATAAACATAAGAAGTACTTTCTATACTTACAGATTGCTTATTTAAAATTCTCCGAAGTTTCAATATACTCGTACGTAGGAACGCAAAAGTTAAACAACTACATTTAAGATTTTAAAGTACATCCCATACTACAAGTTATCTATCGGGCTTCAAAGCGAGAGTTAGGTAATTAACTCCACTGTTCGTGGCGGAAGCCAACAGGTCTAAGAGTGCGGCTGTTAAAACAACTGGAGATGAGGAATGCATGAATACATTTTATGTTATCTTATATTATTATGTCGGAAATACGTTACTAAGTTAAGTAATCGAGACGCCAGAGCCGCCTCGCGGCGTTGCTCCACAGAGACTACAACATAACGATCGGACCGGCTGGAGCTAAGCAGACTTCATCGGTGGCAGTCAAGCAGTGAAGACATTTAGAAACTGTTGCGCGCTTCGAATAGTTGTGTCGTGAAGTACCTACAGTGTGTGAAACGCTAGTGTGATTAATGTTATCGTAAATTATAATTTGAACTGAACTACAAACAGTTTTTCTATTGCGGGATAACCAACACAACCCATAGTATGCACACAGTCGTTGAAATATGCCTGAAAATAAGAAAGGGACACTTACCTTCTTATATATAATTATGTTACCTTTTATGAACTGATGCGTAAGTGCGACATCTCTAAGGAGGCAGTATCCACATAGCAACATGCTATGTTCCTGTCGTACTCTTTTTGCATCGTCCATGGGCATGCATTTAGTTAGAGCCCACAGATTATGCTTACTTATCGTCGGAAAAAATCACTAACAAATCGATGTCCGGTGCTGATGTTTCCAATTCCAAACATCGTATTATTTTCGTCATTTTATCAATAAATGTATTAATTCATTAGTCGCATAAACTGCACAAAATCATTAAAGCTCTAAGTCATCATTTGAATAAATGAACAGCTATCTAATTACGCAACACATTTTCGTAAACGACAACGACTAATCTGTTTCATTTTGACAATTCAACAACATTCATTACGTTATTTACGTTGCTAAGCAGATTTTTTTTCGAACTTATGAAGCAATGGATTAGCACTCTGTTTCAAAATGAGTCAGATGCTGACTGATCGTGTATTACGTAATAAGGGTACAGGTTTTCTTCACAATTGAAAAGTCCAAACTTCGTTTACATTTATGTGACCTTTCCTATTCAAATAAATCTCAATATGTATCAACTATGCCCGCCTATTTCGCAGCCCAACTCAACGAGTTGGTAGCAAAAGTTTAAAATTCAATCAATTTTGCGCTCCGCAGCCTCTATTCACAGTTCGGGTGTTTTGTTCCTGTAATTTTCCTTGTTCAGTATTATGTTTTCCAGTTTACTCCTATTCCTTTGCGGTCATCGTGAAAATGGTTTAAAATAGCGGTACTTTCATGTAGGTAATCAGCTGATTGGGTTTATACATATAAAGCTCCTTAAATTCTGTGTGGTTCTTTCCTCAAAAGACCATTTTTAGACACCAATCTACATGATCTTCACATGATCTGACCAAGATTATGTCTGGACTTTAAAAGAGACTGTGACCTCTGAGTTTGTTTCGGCCTTTCTTCTCGGAGTAGTCAGATAGGAAACGCCGACCTCATCTAGTTTAAAAATAATATGATTGATGTGTAAAAGTGTTTTGTACAACCTACTTACATAAATAAAAATCATTCATCATTCATCATTTATTAAAGGGAGACATTTTTGGTTTCTCGATTGCTTTTTTGGGTCTGCGATTCGGAGGTAGAGAATTCAAACACAACCTATTAAGCGAAGAAAACCAAAAAGCTGTTTCAATGTTTGAATGTAATGTTAATCTAACACATCACTGAATATCAACTCAGCCTATTGCAGTCCACCGCTGGACGTAGGCCTCTCCCAGGCTGCGCCACAACACTCTGTCCTCCGGCTTCCACATTCAGTCTGTTCCAGCCACCTTTATTAAGGTCATCGGTCGATCTAGCTACATTGAATATGGTAAACACCAAAAGGAAGGTCACTTGCCTAATGCTCTGGAATCGTCAGTCACAAGCATGAAAAACGCTCATTGATTCACTGTATGAGATAAGGCCGTTAATCCAGCACTGGGTCAGTTACAAGCTTGTATTATCTATATCAATATCATCATATTAATAATACCCAAAAATAAACAAAGTCAAGCAAACAAAACAAAAAAATAATCTCCCTCTAAACGGCATTTAGGCTGAATTGGAAACATTTCGGTACAGCGTGATAATCGTGACAACGTGACGCTCTTTACCGGCACGTAGAATATGGATGGCGTTTGGAAATGCCGCTAATGGACACAGCTCCTGATGTATCGTATCGTAAAGTTGCCTCGCTGCGGGGAATTGAAAATTTGCATAGGGTTTTTTTTCCGTCCCTTAGAAAGTAAGTATGGAGAGCAAGAGCAAACTGGCATAGACAATAAATCTCTTTTTTAATCTCTTTACCCTAAGTGAACATGATAACGGAAACCAAAGAAAGAATTATGGAACATCATAATTATTTAGCAGATGGTAGAATAGTAGGTGATCGTGATGTTCCCTGTAAGCTAAAGTAATATTCCATACCAGTTTTTACTAAAAACCACGTTCAGTAAATCATTTTGAATTACGTACACAAAACACGCTGACTATAATATTAAACCAACGTACAAATATCAATAAAAAACCCAACAAAATTCTTAACCCAGAACATTTTAATAACATCCTACCCCCATAATAACGTACAGGGAGATCTACAGACAAAACATTATGCAACCAACTTGTACAATGTAAACATAAAAATTTATAAAGCTTATTTTTGCTGAGGCAACTTTATTTCGCGGGTGCACCGTGATTCAGAACGTGGCCGCTAACGAACCAAGAGTTGCGAAACGACAGTATTTGAACAACATTGTCTGCTTGTTCTACGGTTAAAAACTAAAGAGTACTACTCACTATTTTTGGTGTTTGTCTATAGTTGGAACTGTTCTGTTGACGCTGATCGGTTGTTTATGCAGAAAGTCTGGAGATATTTGATGGTAATTGAGGAAGAAAAAAAATAGCTAGTCGTACAACATAGATTCCTAAAGTAGCACGCAAATCAATCTGATCATTTACCACTCTTAATCTTGTCTATACATCTTTCATCTATCTGGACTCCCGCACATCCAAGACTAAGAGCATCCAACACTACTTATATCTTACTGTTTTCGATTTGTGGTTTGCGGTTATCTTGTGGAGAATATCGGCAATTTGGGTTACCCGTCAATAACTTCGAAGCTAAAGTGTAACTTAAAAACTTCCATTATATGGCTGAGCAGATCACCTTATAATTTGTTAACCATCTAACTACAAAACTTTCGAAGTCTAGTAAAACGGCAGATTTCACCAATGAATCATCGTTGTGGAAGATTGACACGTTCACGATCTTGAACGCAGTTGCAGTGGTGATCGCGTTCAGTTTCTTTAGTGAAAATCGCTCTTATTCTTTGGCATTTGTGGTAAAAGATATTCGAAGTAGTTTCGTATGTCGTGTCTCAGCAAAAATCTTCTTTTATTCTCGCTCTGGTTGTGCCAAGATAAACATATCCGCGAACAACTTCAAGATTCCGGTAAGCGCTGAGCAAGTTTTATTTAACGAGATGTGCGCAGACCACTTCTAGTCTTCATGTTAGGTCCCCAACTACTTCAATAAGAAAGTCTACAATACAAGAAACTAATTTCATAAACGAAGCCAGAACTATCTCGTATAGTGAGAAGAGTCCCCGACAGAAACTTTTTGTTTAGAACAAACGGGTGCTGCCAAAAAATGCTCATATAACTCGTAGTATAAATCTGATTGCAGCTTGGCGGAATTTTCCGAAACGCAATTTTAACCGTATACAATAAACATTTTGACTGCAATTTGTTTTGTTGTTTTGGAGTAATAAAAGCTAAATAATGATGTTCGTCGAATTTATTTTTATATTTTTTATTTATATTTTTCTTTTCTGAGAATTGTGATGAAATGAATATGTAATTCTAACTTGACTGACATTTTTCAGTTATAGTGAATCTATGATTTGCATGTGTGACTGAGTAATCACCACCATTCATTAAAAAACAACATTTGGTTATGGTGTTGTGGCGGCATTGCAACAACAGTTGGCTACGGTGGCGTAGTTAGCGAACAACGCATCAAAAACCTGACGTCACAAAAATCATGCATCGCGCAATTAGAGTTTACCGCGCGATTGACATATATACAAGCTCCTGACTTCAACCTCTGGTCAGTTGCCCGCCAGACACGACACTGCCCCTCATACCTCTAAATTGGTGACCCCGAGTATGAACGTAGACGCAGCCTTCGTGCAACTACTTCAGCGTGACGTCATCATCATCATCACTCCCGCAAGCTTTTTTGAGGCGAGTCACACAGCCAGCCAGCACCAACGGCTTCAACGGATATCCTGACCAGCAGTATGCAGCAACCGCGCATTCCTGGTCATCACCCTCAGCCTCATGGCCCCGACTCACTGGAAAAATCACCGCAATCACCACAATCACCGCAATCACCACACTCACCACAATCGCCGCAAACACTGCAGATATTTTTATATATTTACTAGCTGCGCCTCGCGGTTGCACCCGCATAAGTCTCGATCCCGTGGGAATATTGCGATAAAAAGTATATTAAGACCTAACCCAGGTTATGGTCTATCCATGTGCCAAATTTCATCTTTTTCCGTTCAGCCGTTTTAGCATGAAAGCGTGACAAACAAACAAATAAACATACAACAACAACAAAAAAAATCTCTTCTAAATCATATTCTTTATTTCATTTTATACATATAAATTATATTTTTAAATATTGGAATAAAAACATTTAAAAATAGTACCAGCGATATCGGGAACAGGGTCCAAGCTACAGGCGGTCAGGGCTCCAGAGAGAAAAACCTCCTTACAATGCGAGCCGCGTCCAGAAGTACCGCTTTCTGATTCAAGCCCTTGATTCAGCTGCCAAACGAGAGCCTCCTGCCTTATTATATATCATTAATATTAGTTTAAATAAAGATAAATACACGACGTCGGAGTAAAGAATGGGCGTCTACCCACTTTTTCACACTCAAACCACAAACAAAAAGCTGTTTAACTCGATCTCCTTATTACCTATAAACTGCATTTCTCTCAGAACTTCTTAAACTTGTGCAATAATAAGCAGCATTGTTTTTGTTTTATCTTTATCTTTGCTAAGGAAATATGCAGAAACTTAGGGCTTTTTCAAAGCGCTTACCGAGACCAACCTCCTTGCCTATGCCTGCTTCACGGCCGATTGCAAACCGAGTTTGAGTGCCCACCTCATGAAGGTTAACATAGGTTGACAATCTTGTCTATTGACCCACACACACACGCTTCACACCAACGTACAGTATGCGTAAAATATTGAAAGAAATGCAACAAAACGACAAAGATAATGACTGGCAGAGAATATATATCCGCCTATGTACTACATAACATAACATCACGCCGTATTTCCCCAAAGTGTTGAGCAGAGGTGTACCTATAGTACACTTACATTTCGCTAGTTATGTTTAAGTCCCATGTAACGTGGGCGAGCCTATTGCCATCAACCGGGCACTAATCCAGACTCTCAGGGATGCTACTGAGAAATTCCAGATAGAAAAACCCAATAACACTTTACCCGACCTAGGAATCGAACCCGAGACCTCATGCTCAGCAGTTGCGCTTGCGTCCACTAGACCATCGAGGCAGTCGTATCACTATTGAACAATTAAACAAGCTAATCTGTATACAGGCAATGTAACTTGCGAATGCTTTTAAGTTATGCATGTACTGAGTAGGTAGTCAATTCTTATTAAAAAGTTATAACGCACTTGTTAATAAAATATAATTGTGGAACGATGAACATTTTTGCCTGTATATCAAATATCTTGTTCCACTGTACATGAATAATAATAATACCTAGCCTTAATACAACCGTTACTGTCCTACTGCAGGGCAAAGGCCTATTCTCATAAAGAGAAGGCACGCTTGCTCAAGACGGGTTGGCGATTTCAGACTTATATTAACTATAAGTCCAGGTTTCCTCCCGATGTTTTCCTCCACCGATGTCAGTAATTTTCAAGATAAACTCAGAAAGTACATATGAGTCCAAGATAAACTCAGAAAGTACATATGAGTCCAAGAATAACTCAGAAAGTACATATGGATTGAAAACACTGTATTGTACATGAAGTTTAAATAAATACTATATTATTAACTACCAACACAATCTACTCCTAAAATTAAACCACGAAACTATTAACAAAACCAATCTGTGTTCAACGTAAAGAGCCGAAACTAAGCCGACATGCGATATAACAAAAGCCAATTAAAAAGTTACGAGACTGTTACAAGAAATCCAAACAAAGTTACTAAAGTTTGTGTGTTGCCCCGACATATTTGTTGCGCGTGATGTCAACTAAGACGCTCTAAGACGATGTTGAGAAACTAAAAGATATTTGGCGCAAGTTATAAGCTGGTACAGAACATTTTTTTTTTATAGAATATTTTTTATGGAACAAATCTAACTTAGAGAGATGTATTAATTATGCTAATTCTATAAATTCATATCAGCCGTGCTATTCTGTAAACATCTCACCGTGATAACTTGGGTGAAGTGAGCTTGATGTAAGCTGTCATTGCGCCTAAAGCTAGGGATTGACACTATGGACAGCTCACTTCATGCTCACTTCACCCAAGTTATCACGGTGAGATGTTTACAGAATAGCACGGCTGTTATAGTCCACACATACCACAACCACACCACAAATGGCAACATGTGGGCAAGCAGTGGTTACGTGTGAATAGTGGCGCTGCAGCTTTTTACAATTGCGTTGTGGTAACTACAAAATTTCGACGTGGATAACCATTAAAAAATTCCAGAATATTGAATGAATTATGACGTGGTTACGATATGCCTAGTGTTTGCAGACAGACACAACACCGCACAATTTACATTTCCGCTATGTGCCACCGCCCAGCTCAATCTCGGCGAGGCACAGCTCACATCTCCGCTTCAATCGCGCCATACAAATATGATACATATGCGCTCAGTGGTGTCCATTGAAGCTGAGAGGAGAGAAGATATGTAAAACACGTCTCCTCTCCTTTCCTCTCGTCTCTTCTTTGGTGGAGTCCGGGCCTTAGAATAAAAATGTGTCAATTAATTCTAAGACCCAAATAATTATCCAAGTTTTACCGCAATCAAGCGTTTTATTTATCTGGGTACCGTCAGCGCTCCGCCAAGTGTTGACAGTACGAGTTTGAGTACGGGTTGACGGGCCTAAGTTTGCGGGCACGAAAATGGCACCGGCACCGGCAACGGCACGAAAACGGCACCCCGAAATCTCGTTATATGACGGATGTCAATAAATCATAAATAAATAGATACATTACCGTGTGCAAGGATATAACGGTTATTCTCTCCGTTCCGGAGATACGAGTATAAGCATTAGCTCCATACATTTATTTTGCAAAAAAATATAAATTGCTATTTTACCTACCTGATTATATCCTATGATATTATGCATAACATTGGATATAAGAAGCCATTTTAAGTTAAAAACCGACACTTTAAAATCTGTGCTCCTATTTCTTCGAGAGCCTTTTTTCGATCCACAGTGCGCCGCCCCGCGCCAACCCGCGCCGCTCCGCTGTCGCCATCGCTCGGACACCGCTAATTTCGTGCCCACAGACTCAGAGAAACAGAAATAAAGAAAGCTTATAACTTGTATCAATTTAAGAGTTTCTACGTATAGTGTCAGTAGCAATCAATATAGTTTCTAAGACAGTTTTTATTTGTAGCCTGGCAGTGATTTGGTGGATACTTTTATTCTTCAATCAATTACATATCATTTTGATTTTTTTACTGGAGAAACTGATGTAGTCCATTATTAGATTTGTAGAATATTTTATGACTGTACTTCTGTGCAATTTCTTACAGCAATCATTTAGGCCCATCAAATTAAAAATAATGGTTTAGATGTTTGGCCTACTATAAATAATTTAAACTAAACTTTGTTCAAAAAACTACCAAATTGCACGACTAAACCGCTCAAACATTGACTCGTTTGGTTCACTTTTAAAATAGAGCAATAATTGTCAGTGAGACTAAAAAGCGACGTCGTTGCCAGTTTAAAATATGATGTTCATGATGCGTTTGGAAGGCTTCCAAGGCATTGTTGCAATACCCGATCACGATCACTAAACATTGGAAGACTGCCGATATTATTTATTGGCTAAGATTAATTTTATTTATGCTGAAAAAGAATCTACCTAGATTTAGAGGTTAAGGCTCGGGCTTGGTAATAGATTTTTTTCCAACATGGCACCCTTCGAATTTAGTGTTGGCGTTCGGCGAACATAAACGCCACACAAACAAATCAATCAATCTGCCTAGCCTTTTCCCAACTATGTTGGGATCGGCTTCCAGTCAGTATTTAACATGGAGCGACTAGCTATCTCTATATCATTTCCACAATCCAGTTACTGGTTAACGGCTTAACGTGCTTTCTGAGGCACGGAGGGGTCTCGTTATATAATGATCGGTTCGTGAATGGGTGGCCACCCATTTACGCGCCGTAGCGCAACGTCAACTAACTTTGCACTTGGACTTTCTTGGGCTCAAAAGATAAAACCGCCTTAAAGAATAATAATAAATATCAGAATTTTCGAGTAGAGCTCTGTAGTTATGTGCATGATATTATTTAAATTACCTTCTCATGTAAGAGGGATGAAAATATTGAACCTGAATGGTTCAAGTTTTTCATCCCTTAAACAGAAACAGATTTACGGTAGAATGTTTTTTGTAAAAACGGCACTCTGTTTTTCAAATATGCATGTACCGTACCAAGAATTTATTAGCGCCTCTGGATTTGTACGTACTCCATGCGTAAAATAGAAAACAAAGTATACGCAATTGTGCATTTATAAAAAAGAAAGCAGCGAGTTCTCTCCCTAAATGGTGCGAAAATTATCGTATTTTCCATCCTGAGGTTTCGGGGTTTCGTGGTTTTCGAGGACGTTAAAGCTGATAGTGAAGTCAAAATGAAAATCCAAGATGGCGGCTGCAAAAATGTTCAAATTTTTCATCATGGGTATCGTTTTCATGGTTTTCGAGGGTGTCAAAACCGATAGTGTAATCAAAATGAAAATCCAAGATAGTGGCTGCAAAATTTTTGTTTTGGTTTTAAATCATACGTGAGAAGGCATTTCGCTCCTGACGCTCACAAGTGATCCCAGTATAAGAGTTTCTATTTTTCGTTTTGAGGTACGAAACCCTAAAAACGATTTAAAAAACTAAAAAAATAGAACAGTCAAAAAACCTCGAGTAAACTAAACACGAAAAAATCTTCAATTTTTGCAGGCGTTTAAAAAGGAAGCGAGCCAGTAAGTTACTTTTACCTGTTGTTTATCTTAAAATTTCTAAGAATTTAAATTATGGAAGAATGATTTTCCTTCTGAGTGTTATCTTTATAAAACCTCAAATCAGTTCTAAAAATATTTTACACTTTTTTATTGGCCCTTCAGTACTAGTAGATGGAAAATAAAATTTATTCAGTCGTAACAACAACTGGCAGAGTTTGAACAGTGCCGTAGCTGCCTCGACCTATCGAATATTTAACGGTTTAAGAAGCTTAACTCTATAGCGAAGTCTTCCACTATTATAATTGTTGGCAAAAAGGTGAAACTGTTTGAATCCAAAGTAGGTATTAATAAAACTAGATTATATTGTGACTCATGAAATTATTTCAACAGTTTTATTTTGATTGTGTTTTCGTTTATGTTAGTATCTAAACGTCATATGAACGAGACGATCTTCGCTTCTAAATTCAAAATTCGACTTTCGAACAACCTTACAAAACTGCTCAATCCAAAAAAAGAGTAAACAAAAGCGTTATTGAAACTCCTGGGTTCTTTCATTGAGACAGAAAACGCCGTGATCCGAGTATGAACTCCCTAAAACATACATGATTCCCTGTTCGCACTGAAAAGATAAAATATTCTATGAATAATTCACACGTCATACATTCGACAGGGCTGAATAAGATCGTCTATTCGTCTCGTCAACACAACGGAGAAAAACCTTGGGCGAATACTTTTTCGGGCTCTCAAATGCGTTTTGGTGATGTTTGCTTAGATATCGGGTGTAAAAAGACACTTTCCGAAGCCGAAAGCCACATATTCTACCCATTATTTGCATCATTTTTTTCCACTAGACCATACCTGGGAATCCACTGGTTCTGGAGATATTGAAGGTCAAAGTCGCATTTTTTTTTTTTACTTTTTCACGAAAATGAATTCTATGCGATAATACGAAACTTTTTTCCAAACAAACATTACCTGAATTTTTGATTTATCTTAACAGATTACGCATTTGAAGTTACAAAAACGCAATGAACAACAAGTACCTACCTACGTAGCGTAGGGGCGGAGCTTAACTAACACTGAATCCGATCATTCAAGCGTGGGTTCGTGTTACATTGCGCGCAATAAAAACTTGTTTTTTTTTATAAAAAAAAAAAAAATTACGGTTCCCAGCAATAATTTTTGCGCAAAGCTACTTAGCTATACGTACAGTATGCGTAGTTTACGGCTTTGTGATGTGTCTTTTTACACCCTGTATATAGCGCCGGAGTAGGTAAAATAATAAGTGATTTATACATACTTTGTTCTGCTGTTTCTACAGTTTTATTTTTTCTTAAATAGTAAAAGGTCCTTCTCGTAGACAAGACATTTATATAAGACGAGAAAGGGGTTTGGGTAATTTTGTATGAACCAGTGGCATGTTTTTTTTTTTGAGCGGCCACTTATTTTATAGTTGCTAACGTATAGTGATATATATAATAATAATGACTCATACAATAACTTTGCCCTAAGTAATATCGGAGCTGAAATATATGATATCGAAGTAGGAAGAATTTCAACATCATGTCGTCTAAATAAAGACGTAACCACGTATATGTATTGTGAAAAAATACAGCACGCATGGCACAATACATACATTCATAAACTTACGCATGTTATTGGAGGAGTGTGTACGGCATTATTATACGACAATTAAATAAAAAACATGATTACTATAAAATCACAATATTTTTACACAAACCTCAATTACTTAAATAGATATAAAACGACTTTTCGGGTGTTTTATGGTTCTTCTTCTATATCATGCCTGATTATTAGGTCGAGGAACTGCGCTGGAGGAGACAGATTTTCTTGATATCCCCCACCCGAAATACCATATGATAGCCATAATGTGGTAACAACAACCTAGTGTGCGTTTCCCTACAATACACGAACAATAATGTCCTATTATGGCATTTATTCCCTGGCACCCTCGTTGTATCAAAATATACACATATATATTCTGCTAGATACATGACGGGACTGTATCCTTCCCCTCAGCAGCCATGGGTCCTGATACCTCGGGATTCCGTCTTCTAAACTCGTTTATATGGGGCTCCTTATATATTTCTATTAAATACGTTCCGTTCCGTAAACGAATCCTGTGCTATGATTGGGCGAGGAGATCGGTGCTTTTAGTGGGCTCATGGACGGCTTTTGTGGTGTTGTTTATCGCTAATTACGAGTTATAAAGAGAAATACAGGTAACACTACAATGTAATGAATGAAATAAACACAATTTATAGCAAATGGCAATTTGATTTTATAGATTATTTACTTTAAATATCTCGGCTTCGATGAACGTGGGAAAGTAACGTTCATAGAATAAAATTAACGACTTAATGTGTTCCTTTTAACAAAACACTTTTCATTAGCGGCCGCGTATTTAAAAAAACATGCCACTTTTACCCAAACCCCTTTGTATTGAAGATACTATTCTATTTTACCTCGCTGGTCCAGTGGTCGCAAGCGCTGCTGAGCATGAGGTCCTAGGTTCGATGCCCGGGTCGGGCAAAGTGTTATTGGGCTTTTCATCTGGAATTTCTCAGTAGCAGCCCGGAGTCTGGATTTCTGCCGGATTTATGACAATAGACTCACGCCTTCTTACATGGGGCTTAAACATTACCTCTGCCTAACCTTTCCTCTATTCTTATTTGCTGTCGGTGTTACCATCACAACAACCACGATTGAGAAAAAAATAATCAGGACAAAAAGAATTTCCCTGAATCTAAATGTTCCAGACTAAGCTTAACCGACATAAAACCCCGAAATCCCCCATTAACTCATGCACGTTTTAAAAACGACTTCAAATTTTATTTCATGAAGATTACAATAAAAAAAGCTGTAACGCTCCCCGATGTCGGGGGCGAGCGTTTGATGAAAATACAGTATTCAACATCCCAGTCACGATTCTGTTAAATTTCCCTAAAGATAATAAACATTTCCGAGGTAAATTAAACAGTTGTTTTGAACCACCGTACACTGTATTTTTTCGTCGGCCTCCCGCAAAAGTTAACGTGTTATTTTAAATACACCCTCCGTAATTCTATGGACCTTAATAAAGTATGGAAATTTAATGTAATTATACTGTACTAACGTTAATTACGACGATAATTAAGTTTTTAGGTCAAAGGTTGATTTGAGTGATATGTAGGTACGCATAGATAATAATTGGGAGGAAAGGACGGTTAGACTATAATGGAACGTATACGTTCGAAGGACCAAAATTGGTCTTTGAAGTCGGGCAACGACAATAAAAGGAAATAATGTTACTAGGAAAGTTTTTTGTCTGTTATTTCAGGAAGAACCTGAAATAGCTGTGTATGTTAGCCGAAACGAAAAATATTTCACATTTTAAGTAAAATAATTATGTTATGTACTGCCTAACTCAGACCAAATAAAAAAACAAGAGAGCCTTGTCAAAAGTGACGTGAGGCCGGTTTCGTAAGCATGTGTGCACTTAGTGAGATGTAGTTTGATTGTAAATTGTTGTAAATCTGTGCGTGTGAACGTATATACACAGAGTGGAGGTGTAGTTTTGGCATTCTTCACTGTATTGTTCGCAGCACTACGTCTTTACCGGTTTTTATTTGGTCTGAGCTGCCTAACATAATTCTGTAAAAAAAAATACACTAGTCGATTCATAGTTCTAATAAACAGAGTGTTCCAAGTAATTGGTTCAAGGAAACCATTCTAATGGCAAATTGGTTTTTGATTGGATATCATTATTTTGATTATCTAATACACTTTGTTATCAGCACCATTATAATTAACTAGTTCTTAATTACATATAATATATTATATTTGATACAGGTGTCTGATGGAAGCTTCATAAACAGGTAATTAAACATTTGAGATTATTATAACATCACGCCTTGTTTCCCCGGAGGGATGGGCAGAGGTGTACCTCTAGCTCACCCACATTTCGCCAGTATGTTTAAGTCCCGTGTAATAGAGGGCGAGCTTATCATCAATCGGACACAAACGTAGACTCCGGGCTGCTACTGAGAAATTCCAGATGATAAACCCAATAACACTTTGCCCGACCCGGGCATTGAAACCGGAACCTCATGCCCAGCAGTAGCACTTGCGACTACTGGACCAACGAGGCAATCTGAGATTAAGGTGCTTGTATAACTAACTAGGCTCCTTACCAACAGGTAAGGAGCTTAATATTTTAGATTCTGGGAATACACGAGCCTAGATGTGGAAACAGGAGGCAGCGGAAACATTTCGCGTGGGTGTGCGCATACCGCCATTCTATCCAGAGAAACCAGGTCTCTGGTTTAAACAAATGGAAGCGCAGTTCATCCTGGCGAGTATCACATCGGGGTCACCAATTTAGGGGCAATTGGCCGCCAGCAAAATATCCAAATATTTGAACGTTGAACTCCTAGTTCCTCAAAAAAACTGTTCACTTAAAACTAAACGATCGGTAGATAAAACTCGAATGTATTGTGACTTTATTTATCACCCAATACTTGAGTTGCAACGCCATAACTGAACTGAGTAAAATACGGCCTCCCGATACAAGTCTGTTGACTAAGATATAGAGCGACTAGATATAACAAGTTAAATAGGTTTTAATTTTGCAAGAAGATAAAAAGAAAGGAAGAATGATGTAGGTCAACTCGTTACCACATTAAAGCTCGTACAGACCAGCGCGACGCGACGCCGCGCCGTGACACGAACAATACAATTTCTAAGAAAACTTGACGGTATAACAATAACTGGTGTCGCGTCGCGCTGTCGCGTCGCGCTGGACTGCACGAAGCTTTATGTTATATTCAGGTGTACCTACTACTTTACGAGGAAATCAGCTATTTATGACATCGTTCAGATTTAATTAAGCCGACTCCCAAGTCTATGTTTGTCAGAAAATCATACGCAAAGGTAGGAGTTTATTAAAATTTAGTTCACATCATAAAACTCTAGATTTGTGTGGTCACGTTCAGGGTATGCATTTTCATTAGTTGGTTAAACTCGCATTTTAATCAACTAAGTCGCAGTCGCAGCCCAGTGCTGCACATATCTGTCTCCCAGGCTGCGCTACAACACTCTGTCCTCCGACTTCCGCATCCAGTCGGTCCCAGCCACCTTTTTAAAGTCATCGGTCCATCACACTACGCTTGCCGAGACGCGGTCTGCACACCAGGACGCGTCAGCTCCACCGGTCATCGGTCCTTCGACAAACATGGCCAGCGCACTGCTATTTCAGCTTACTTACTCTGCATGCTACTGAAACAAAGCATTTACCTATTTAAATTAAACCATTTACAAGCACTTTTGAATTGTCAAGGAGTCGGTCAGTCAGAAAATATAAAGCTAGTTGCCCATTCCAAAGCGTAGTAGGTATGGAGAAGAACGGGCAAGAAACTCCATGGACACTCTTTTAAATTATATTGTTACAAAAATATTAGTTATATTGTGGCGGCATCTACATCGCCACATGCTAACTACGCATCAAAGTCCTGACCACAACATCCTGACGTCACACAAATCCTGCATCGCGCAATTAGAGTTTACCGCGCGATGAACATATATACAAGCTCCCGACAACAACCTCTGGGCAGTTGCCCGCCAGACATGACACCCGTCTGATCGGGGGATCCTTCCTTTTCTATGGTGGATGAGTGAACTTTACACCCTGGTCCTCATGCCCCTAAAATATCATTAATGTTGAATTTATAATTAATGTGAGAACAATGTACGACTCACATTTAACGGTTAGGTATGTCAACAATGCGATAATATGATTAACTCTCTTGACTTAAAAACTGTTGCGTTTGATTGCCCTATCCAGAGTTCTATCTCCTTACACCAATGCATTTTGTATACTATCCACGTAGATGCACTAGCAACGGTTGAAGGCAAATAAATTCCGCGATTTGTGGTTGGAAAGCTTCCAGGGCGCTGTTGTTGGTCGACTTGGGATGTTAGGTGCCCAAACACGGCTGGTAAGCTCTCGCAGAGATAGTCTGTGATATATATTTTGTTGCTAATTTATTTTGGCAATGTCGCTGCTCTGACATGATTAAATGTTTCTTTTTGTATAATTGATTATGGTTTTATTTGAGTTTGTGTTGTGGGATTTTGAACTGAGCTTGTTTGCCTTTTAGTTTGGACATACTGCCTGTAAACTGCTAGTCCAGTTTAAAATAGGAGTAGGTCAATGTAATATAAAAATCTATTAATATATACTTTTATACAAACTAGTTTCCGGAGGCAACTTCGCCCGCTTGATATCTTTATAAATCATAGCCTATGTTACTCATTGATAATAGCGCATTCTATTGGTAAAATAATTTTATAAATCAGTCCAGTAGTTTTTGTAAAAAAAACTTTATTTTTCTCTTTTTAATATTATTACTAGCTGCGCCCCGCGGTTTCCCCTGCATGAGTCTAGAACCCGTGAGAATATCAATGTAAAAAGTACTATGTCTTAACCCAGGCCATGGTCTACCCATGTGCAAAATTTCATCCAAATCCGTCCAGTCGTTTTAGCGTAAAAGCGTAACAAACAAACATACAAAAATCAAATATTCTCTATTTATAATATTAAGTTTAGGTTAGTGTAGAAGTGTAGATAAAAGGTAACCATTAATAGCTCATTCCTGGGATACATTCCTGTGTGTTTTTGGTCAATTATTCAGTCTTTCCTAACTTAGGAGTAGATAGCAGAGATTTCCTTATAATTTAACAAAATTTATTATCACTAACAAGATTAGATTGTAGCTTCCCTTTACATTCATTACAATGAATAAGAAGGCAGTCTAATACAATCTTCAAAAACAATTTAGTAATTAGTTTCCTCAAGCTACAAAAGTTAAAATTCGATACATTTTGCTGTTATTTTGTTCGTAAAATTTATAGGTACTGTCTGTAGTCTGACTTGAAACAGTGAAATTTGAAAATAAAAAAGCGAATACTAGATTAAAGCTGAAATTATGTAAGGGTGCCGAAGTTAGGGGCGTTTGAACGTAAATCTTAATAATCTTAACGTGAAACTTGGATTTAATTATAATTAGATACAAGGATTGGATTCTTTAGTTTAAATCGAGTTCAGTGGATTTGTATCAAGGTGAATACCTCGATGGTCTAGTGGTCACAAGGGTGACCGCTGAGCGTGGGATTCGATCCCCGAGTTGGGCAAATTGTCATTTAAAAATGGTCAGTAGCTGCTATCATTTAAAATTACTCGTATACTGAATTTGAGCCTGTCGACATGCTTGTCAAGCCACTGACACATTACTGTGTGAGGTGAGCAGCAGGAGGACTTGAAGCAGCGTGAGGTTATATTCGGTTATATTTTAAAAAAAATGCGTGTATAGTACCTCCATATTTAGTTATTTATGTTTAAGTCCTATATAATAGGGGGCGAACCTATTGCCATCAACCGCGCAGAAGGCTCCAGGCTACAGCTGGGAAATTCCAGATGGAATAAACCGATAACACTTTCCTCGGCCTGGGAATCGAATCCAGGACCTCATTCTCAGCACTAGCGCTAATAAACATTAGTATAATCAACCTATAATGTACCCACTGCTGGGACACAGGCCACCCCTCAGTGAGGGGCCGGAATCCACCACGCGGGCCCAGTACGGGTTGTTAGATGTCACATGTCTTCGAATTTTTGGTCCTAGGACATGCCGGTTTCCTCGCGATGTCTTCCTTCACCGTTTTGAGAGCAGTGATGATGAAATAATTTACACAAAGTAAACCGTCTGCCTGGGTTCAAACCTACGACCTACAACTAGGTGAGTCGCGGCCATTACCACCAAATTAATTAATAATCGGGGGACACTCAGTGCCCCCGCCAAAACGAGCAAATCAAATACAAAACAAACACATTACCATCTTCTCTCTGTCTGAATAAATTAACAGACTTGGTTTTACATTAGACCTCATATCTTTTTGCGGTAGAAGAACTGCGTTCCGAAACTTCCTTTTTTTGACATGTTATTTATGTTTCTGATTATCTTTTACATATTGTAATAACTACCACATACACAACTATCATATCTCCGACCACAAGATTACGCCTGTCCACTTAATCTCGCCACAACCAGTATTCTTCAGTCTAGTAGGTAGTAGACACTGATTGGTCAATTAAAATCGTGTTTTTTTTTAAATAAGCAGTCTTTGGGACTTCCAACAGATTAAGCGAAAATTTAAAACTATGTTCACCCTTATAGCTACAGATGTACCTATACTGTTAACATTTGCATGTCGGTGACGTGAACCCATAAGATTTCCCCCTACCATCTATCGCTCAACGCGCATGTAGAAGTTTTCACTTTAAAAAAAGACAATAAAGGAACAATCAGGACAAAAGGACCAAAGGAAATGCGTACAGACATTTTTATTGAAATTTTTACAACGAAACACTATCGTAATATTTATTCTGTGTAGGCACTGGGACACATAAAATTACGACTTCCCATACAAATGTGGAACTTCCGCGCAGTTAGCTTGCCATCATATATCATGCGCTGAATGCCATGTTGGGTGGCCGGCGACCGAATGTTCTGTCCAATAAACTAGCAGGTTTCTTAAAAACATGGCGGATTTTATTTATTTGTTTGTTTTGTTATCTTTTATGGGATGAAACAACAGAGAAGATGAAACAACAGAGAAGGCCTGTGTAATCATGTTCCCAGCAGTGGGAATATAGAGTACATTATAGGCTAATTATACTTACTGCAATGAAATAAAACATTTTTTTGCAATGTGTTGTTGCAAAACGAGATACAGAAGGACCATGTTCCCCAGTAAATAATAAAAAAATACGCCAATTCGCAATCCAATATGAACAATGCAATCTTTTATATATCGAGTCATGAGCTCGATCTCCGTTTTCCCCAATTTGATGAAACAATATTTAATAGATAGCACAAATAGGAAGCAGAAATTGTGGTGCGTAAAAAGCTATTGCGATAGGATTGTAACCAAAAAATAGCACCAAAATGCAGAATTATAAATAAGCAGTATCACTAGTATGCTTCTACAAATCTTGGAAATGGCGTAGCTGTTCAATGGTAAAAATATCTGATGCCTAGCTAAAGGTGATAACTGATATGCTTTCTTGCAACCACGACAGATACTGGGCCGAGGTGTTTAATTTACTCAACTGATATCTCATCGACCCCGGAGGCCTTACCAGAGCTCAGCCTTTGAATGAAATGAAATGAACTGAATTGTTTATTCTGTAAATAGGATAACGGAATCACTGTTACACGACATATTCAAAAATATTACAAATAAGCTAGATGAGGTCGGCGTTTCCTATCTGACTACTCTGAGAAGAAAGGCCGAAACAAACTCAGAGGTCACAGTCTCTTTTACACTCCAGACATAATCTGCGTGAAGCCAAATGAGAACCATGTTGATTAGTGTCTGAAATGGTCTTTTGGTCTAATCAGAACAAGCATTTGTCAAGCTTTGTGAGCTCATCTCGACGAATAATACCAAAGAAAGGTCATTTGGATAGGCCGCATCAACTACTCAAACTGTCAGACCATCATTAAAACTAATTGAGAAAGAAAAATTTTATGAAATAGAAAAAAATAATCCACATAGTCCTCACATTCACAATAATTAAAATAATATAATACAAGTATTTACAAAGTAATCATGTCATGTTGTATATAATTTTCAACAATGTCAATATATAAAAATTGGTATATTTTGATGATTTTACATAATAATTAAAACGTCAAGTTTTATGGTTTTATCACAAGGCCTAGCAGAGCGAGCAGCTTAATCCCAAGCATTTTTATTTTCTAAATAATCTGAAATTTTATAGTACCTACCCTTTTTTACAAAGTTTGGTTTTAATACAGCTTTTAAGTCGTTTAATGGGTAAGTTTCGAATGTCAATGGGAAGTTTGTTGTAAAAGCGTATACATTGACCCATGAACGAATTACCCAATCAGTGGAGACGTGTGTGATGTACAATTGTATAGCACACACAGGTTGTAAACACAACCTGTGTTTATTCCAGGTATTTAAACTGTGAATATCGTACATTTTCTTAATATTTGATATATTTTTGTGTACAATTGTGAGGGTACAGTCAGAATATTTATTTCTTGCTTTCTTTGAACGGCCTCACGAAGTCCGATGTTTTCATAACTTTCTTATTTACCTTGATACGTTATGAACCAGTTCGCGTTGGGCTATCAAGGCAGCCAGGCGTTCTCATTACAGCCAACAAGGGCTGCGTCACTCAGTTCATTTCTACACAAGCATCAGTCTATTAAGCTCATTTTACTTTAAGTATCTTTGGAACAATACAGTACAATAGTGTTTTGATACTTTACCTTCTTTCATTCCATTCATCCCTCATCTAAAAGTAATGTATAGTCTAGGGACCATACAAAGATCTAAACGGTCGCTAGGTACAGATTTTGATCAGCTAGCTATGTAGCTTCCAGGCCTTACTGCATACGAACTCTAGGGCATAGCACATTTATATAATTTAATTATGTAAAACCTAATAAACCTTGAACTTTCCTCACGTTATTTAAACTGCTTTTATACCTGTCTTTTTTTCAACACAAAACCAACCAGAACACATAATAATTTGCGTAATAAAAAGTTGTAGGATTACTGTAGAATTGAAATAAAAGAGCTTTAATTTTATTAAGCATTAAACTGACGATGTTTCGGACAAGTTAAGCGCGCTTTATTACAGGTAAATACGTTTTTAACAATTGATGCCATTGTACAAAATGAAATACTATTTTAAAATGGCATTTTACGTTTGCGAGTTTCTTTTACATTCAATATGAAAATGGTTGTGTAAATGTTCGTGCTTCAATTGTTTTGTGTTTAAATAAAACCATCTAATGCTGTTTCAAAATAAGAATTTTATTGAGACACGATAGTTTTTCATTTATTCTTAGGGAAGTTTGACCTCTAGTCCATACTGAAGAACCTACTGGCCTAATATTCCACTGAAGAGTGGAGGTTTTTCTCATACAAAAAAGAAACGAGCATTAATTTGCCTTGCTTTGTGCGGTTTGCCAGTTTTACATCCAGATGGATTCTGGGTCGAGGTTTAACCACGTTGTTTTCCGTCAGTGCCATCTTAGATTAAATTAATACAATCCTATCGCAGGTATGCTGGAAGAGATTTCTTTAGAAATAAGCATCACCTTTGTACGTATTATTCTTCTTGTCTGTGTATATGTGTGTACATAAATGCTTAAATAAATTAATACAAAAAAAAGGATACTATCATGATGTTTTAAACACCTCAAAAGTCATGATGATATATCAGAATCGAACCTGTAACCTGGTGTTTGAGAGACGGTTAGCCTCCGAGCCATCACTACGGCCCTTCCCACACATCATCTGACTAGCTTTTTCCCAAATATGTTGGGGTCGGCTTCTAATCTAACCGGATTCAGCTGAATACCTGTATTTTACATGGACCGACTGCCTATCTGACCTCCACAACCCAGTTACTTCTGTACTTTGGTCTTACCAAAGGGGTAATACTTTAAACTTTCGGGCTTCTGACGACGCGTATCGACTATCAAAGATCCAGGAATGACAGCCTGAATCAACGACTTAACATGCTTTCCGAGGCATGGAGGGATCTTGGTATGTAAAGATTGTCACCCATCCACGGACGAACCGCCGCAAGTATAGCTTAACCTCACCGATCGAACCGTGCAGCTGTTATTACTTAGCCGCAAGCCCCTCGGCTCTTTGAACACAAAAATCCTTACACGAAGAAATAATACTCTCCTTATTATTTCCGCTCAACTCTCATACGTCTCAGTTTTAAATAACCCTGCCGTAGAAATTATTCAACAAATGTAATCCTAGCGCTCTCTTGGTCTAAAGCTCCCGGCAATAAATTTACACCAACGCCGTGTGGAGTGGTGACCCAGCACTTAAGTCCGACACTACTTACGTACCGTTGTATCTTTACACCTCGCTTTTAGCCGGAGAATGTAAACTTACATTAGAAAAGAAACATTGGGTAGGTGTGTAGGTACATTTATGAGCAGTAGTTTAAAGGCTAAGTGCAAGTCGTGTCTGAGCAATTAGTGCTCTGTTCTCTGGTAGTAAGCCAAAATGAAGTTTGTCTCAATGACAACGGGTTTCTATGTCAAAAATACATTTATTTTAATTTTTACGCTCTTTACTTATATCAAATCAACATTGACTTGTAGTGGTCTAATTTTGTCAACCCGAGCTAAGCAAACATGAATCGTAAAAAAAAAAATACTTGCAATGTGTGTGTGTTTAGTTTTCCATCTTCCCTACGGCACTACCCCCTCTCATCTCTACGCACATACGTACACTCAACACTTCCCACATAATTATGCACATAACACGTCACGACACCCCACACACACAACATACACACATCACCAACCACCAAAATACACTAACATACACATCTGTACTTACACTTACACTACACACGTTTTGTTTTTCTTTTCACTAGTACATAACCTTATCTTTGATAATATCTCATTCTAAATTTACTTGTATGTTCACAATAATCGCTCGACCTTTTAATGTAAATAATGAGAAGACACTGCCACCCAAGATACAGGATTTTCCTAGTTTGGGGGCAGGGTACCTACTCTTAGTGGACTTTTGACCTCATTACCTACCTTTTTTATAACACCATTCTGTATAACTACTTATTGTCAAAGTTTCGTTTTTTGTGAATAATTTTTATTTATTAATTACCGGCCTATTTCATTATTATTTAGGTAATTTTGTCTTGAAATATAACGGAGGTGGCTCCGAAAAACGGCGCTGTCTAGTTTGAAAAATGAACACCGACTGGTTAAAGAAAAATAAACAGAATTTATAATTAACACCTAAACTAATTCAACATGTCCTCCGCCCCACGCTTTATCTCATGAAAACTATTCAGCAAAACAAAATCTAGGTGTCATATTGTGCCTCGAGCATTTTAATCCTACGCTATTGTAGTGTAAAGTGACCTATCCACTTATCTCTCGCGTGTAAAATGTAAAATATGAGTTAGTGTGAATGCGTCATCAGCATCTATTCAGTAATGTCTGTTAAGAGCTTTGACCTTTTCGATGGAAGGACACATTAAGGCTAGCGTTCACTAACGGGACGGCAATGCAAAGTTTAAATGGAATGCTGAGGACTGCCTCGGGTGATCTTCTCGTGGCATGCCGAAAGATGCCACGGAATACTTGTACCTACAATGTATCTTTGTATTTGAGCGATACAGCCATCCTGTTGCAGCCAATGCATGCCAAAGATTCTTCTTGTGACGATATCAACGAAACAAGAGCGATAAGAGTATTAAAATAATCCTGTGCAATGCCGTCCCGTCGGTGAGCGCTTGTCGTTAATGTCGGTACAACGTGCAGTAGCCAATACACTTAGCCAGATTATTGGATGTCGATGGTTGATGTTATTAGCGTCCATTATAGCCGGAATTATGTTATGTAGATGCAAAGTTATATCTGACATGACAGACAGCCTTTCAAGCTTCAAATAATGGTGATATCGACTGATCAGTACAAACAGTCTTTGTTATTGGTAACTGTGACAAATTTAGATTAAAATCTATTTTTTTTTCGAGATTTTGGTCATCTCATATGTTTACAATATCGACCCTACAGTTTTCCTTCAATACGATTATGGACATCGTCAAAACAATTGTTACAGAGTGGCCCAATTTAAAGGAGTGGGAGATAGCTGAGTCCTGTTAGACTGGAAGCTGACCCCAAGATAGTTGAAAAAAGGCTAGCAGATAATGATGAGCCTAGAATTAATTTCACTTCTGTCATAAGAAGTCAGCTGCAACCTAATCATGTCATGCAAGATAACACAGCTTTGAATAAGCTACGTTTCACCAAAGTTATTTATTTATTTAACGGTTTATGTACACACATATGAACAGACAAGAAGAAAGGAATAGAAAAATACGTACCTACAAAGATGATGCTTGTTTCTAAAGAAATCTCTTCCAGCATACCTTAAATAGTTAAACAACATACGAACGACGTACGAAACGACGTACGAATTACGTTCAGTTGCACATATTTTTTGTTGCAGTGAATAAGGACCAACGTTTTATTAGTACGTGCAATTAAAACGCCATTCCTCGTACATTACCACGAAATCTAGGCGTTCTTTTGTCCATGCCGGATGCTATAAATTGCCGGCACTGTAGTGAAGTGACTGGCTACTTAGCTACCCACCTGCCCGTGTCACACCGCTCGTAGTGTGAACTTGGGAACAGGCGCCATTTTGACGATAAAATTTAAATTTAATAGTATTTTGCTATTATATAGGTGTTATTTTTTTTTGCTGTGAAGCCAATCTGAAGTGGCAGTCAGGTTTTGTCTGCCGGAGAAACTGGTGACTGTTAGACTAGAAGAGTAATGGCTAAGATCTACCTCGTCTAGTAGGACCCTTTGGTCCTGAAGAAAATGGCCAAAGCAGATAATAGTCGTAATATATGGCGCAATGTGTGTGCTTGCTGATAATAATTTAAACAAATTAATACCTTCCTACACAATTTGAAATTGTTAACGCAAGGATAATGTGTGTAGTGAGACAATTATAATAGTCATGTGGTTCTAAATCGAGTAAAAAACCGTGTCACAAAACCTTGAAAATACTGCATCAAATACCCAAATAAAGTCATTAATGTTCACTTTTTCATTCCCATCATCGTGCTAAATTACTTGTTAAGGAAAAAACAGCGAAAAACAGTACACAGGACAGTTTCCTTATAGCGGCCTCTCTTGAAACGTAGGTAAAATATTCAAATGTCAATTTATTTCGTCTGCTTTGTGACTAAAATGGCGCAGTCGACGTAAATCAAGCGATTTTAGCTGTTGCAAATATAATTGGTGTTAGGTGAGAAGAGAAATAATAATGTTACTAAATTAATCATAATTCTTTTCAGTAGCAATTATTCAGAATGGAAAATGATGTACAGTAGCGGTCATAAGTGCAGTAGCAACCTCACAAACGAATAGATTGACACTTCGCTTTAACTTACGACCTTCTTATAATAAGTCATTTCTATACTATAGACACACACACTCTCATTAGTTTACAAATTATTGTAGTTCATAAATTCAAACTTTCTGGTGTATGGCATGATAGCTAATCGGTTATCGAGTTTGGGTTGGGGCGTTCATGTGTAGCGAGTCGCGGGTTCAAATCTCACGCGCGGTGATAGTTTTTTTAAAGTATTAAAAATCACTCGTCTAGTTCCTTGTAACGTTCGTCTTGTTCACTTAACTCGTAAAACTTTATGATTATACCCACAGAAACCTAAATAAACAATGATATTAAGGTAGACAGATGCAGTTAACTTACGACTCATTCACCGCGACTAAATAGAACGTTGTTGGTTGGTTGTTATTGTGGGTTAGTGACGTGTATTTAATATATTAGCGGTGTTAAAGTTCATTTCGAAATGCAAGCAAATATAAATATTGAAATGAAAGCGAATATTATTGCGCTGCGTAAAAGCGGACTTAAAATATCACAAATATCTGATGAAACCGGACTGAGTGTGAGTATTATGATTTAATTATTTTATCAAACATCTAATTAAAGTATACCTAACTCCTGATCCTAGTAGTTATTTTTTTTAAACGTTTTAATCTACTAGTATTTTGCTAAATAGCCTAACACTACTCCTTTTTAGTTTTAGAGAAATACTGTGAGTCGGTGGGTGAAAAGACATGAGGAAGAGGGTAGCCTTGCCAGTCGAAAGCGAAGCGGAAGACCCCAGCTCATAAAAGAGGCGCAGCGACAGCACATGGTCAGCGAATATGAAACAAGTGGTTTCATACCGACAAGACGTTTTGCCGAATTATTCGACACGTCTTTACGAACCGTTCGCCGTGTACTCCACGCAGAAGGTTTACATCATCGAAAACCAGCTCAAAAACCATATTTGACGGAAAAACATAAACAAGAACGTTTACGTTTTGCCCGCGAATACTTAGACTTCAACTGGGACACGACTATATTTTCAGACGAAAAGACATTTAAATCCAGCCAAAAAGGGTGACTTCATTTATGGCGTAAGAATAATACACGATGGTGTGAAGAAAACATAGTCCCCAATACAGAATCAGGTCGAATCACAGTTAACATGTGGGGGTGGATGAGTGCAGCAGGGCCAGGGGAACTTGAATATATTCCTCCTCGCGCCAACAGCTCGACTTACGTTGACGTATTAAGTGATGTCATGTTACCCACTGTGCGCAACGTTTACCCTGCTGATGAGTTTAAGGAGATAACTTTTGTCCAGGACAATTGCCCAATTCATCGGGCGAGCACTGTGCGTGAGTGGTTTAATAAACACCCGGACATAAAAGTTATTCCTTGGCCAGCACGATCTCGTGACCTCAACCCCATAGAAAACCTATGGGGTTTGATGATACAGCGATGGGAAGCACGGAATGAGTGATCTGATGAACAATATTGAAGCATATATCTGTTCCCCTTAGATTTTCCCATATTTCCATGCAATGCAACTTCATTGCATGGAAATATGGGAAAATCTAAGGGGAACAGATATATGCTTCAATATTGTGGGATCCATGCGTCAACGATTACTTAATTGCATTGATAATAATGGGGGTTATACCAAGTATTAAGTTATAAAATACAAATATTGGTTTTAGTAATATTTAAGTTATATTGTGTCTTAACCGTAATAAGAATTATTTTGAGGTTTAGTTTCAATCTTCTTTTCGTAATGAAAATGAATACTTAAGCTATAACCTCAATAAGTCCTTTGTTAACTTTGAAGTTTGAAATAGAACGAACTCACTCGTAGTAGAATAAAAGTAGTATTACTGAGTAATTTAATTGTATTGTGACAACGAGTCTGCACTTGTTATATTTACGTGGGTAGATTTGCTAAATTTGTGGTATGTTACCCACACACAGAGTAATTAAAGCACAATATTATTATATTACTAAGATACAATACCTATTTTAAGCCTAATGTCATATTTCATTGATTAGCTACTTTACTTCAATAAATCAATTGTTCTTTATGAGAAAATGAACTGTTTTAACTAGCAGTTTAATTATTTATACTTCTTATAATTACATCGAATAAACATTTTGTAATCACTCATTGAACATTTTTATTCTTAACCCCATAATTCAATAACAATATAGTAATTATTACATTATTATATTCGTTTTAATAAACGAGAATAATAATATAATATTAATTATATTTATCTAATAATAAAAGAACAGATGAAGATTATTGTTGAAAAGAAAAATAAAAACCTCATCTCGAGATTGGAACCCCGACCTATGTGTCTCACAATCCGATACGGTACACTATCAGCTATTGGACCTTAATAATTGGTCGTGAATTTTAGCAATCATATTATGAACCTACCAAGGTCACACGTAATTACGAACTCTTGGGTGTGAAAGCGACGGTATGTTTTTTGTTTCGGTCGACGCCAGTTTGTGAACATCACTTAAGCACACAGCTGTAGGTACCGCACACAGACGTAGGTTCGGCCTACGCGTGTTCTAAGCAATGTAATCCTTAGCGTGCTACTGCAATTATGACCGCTTACTGTACTATCTTCGATTGCAAAACGAAAAAGATTGCCAGTCATTGGACATGAATAGAGCCTGCAATTGCAAAAAAGACATTCCCATTGAGGCCGGGTAAAAGTAGCTTGAAGATCAATGTGTTTTTACATGGAGTCAGAAACATATCAAGTTAAATGACAAAAAATCACTTAGAAAAAGAGGCTGAGAAGAGAAGGCTTTGTCTATCAACTAGGCTTCAATATAAATGTCTATACATAAGCGTTCTATAAACAAAATGACGCCCACCCCGATTTCCTGCAGTACTTTGACTGCCGGGCCACACGTCTTGAGGTTAAGCCACAACGCTACTGGGTATGAGCGTTAACTAATGCATTTAGTGGCAGCTCATTTATTAGCGCATTCAGTTAGCGCGGCCCCGCTGGAACTGAGCAAAAATACATAAAGTCCTCTGAATAAGCTGATGAAATGTAACGTTATATTTAGAGTCACTGCTAAAATTAGTTTAATGACAACAATAGGGAAGTTGACTAGGAAAAATAACAATTTAGTCCATCAGTCAGATAATAAAAAAAAATATTAGACACGTATTTTTAATAAAAAAATGGTTTTGATAAAATGCATTAAAGTGGGGGCTCGCTACGTCACAAGTCAGTATAAAATCTACCGGAGAGTGACGTCATGCCACATTTTAACTCATTATATTGCCGTAATCTGTTGATTACGTAAAAAAAGAATAAAATACGTGTCTAATATTTTTAATACTAGATATGAGGGCCAAAAAGATTTGTTGTCAGTCAACACCCATAATAAACTCAAATAGTGGCAAAAAATTTCGCTAAAGTAACTTGTAGCCAAAATAATGTTTGATTTATTTTATTACAGAAGAAAGAGTAACGGTATTCACTGAAACACCGTTGGCGCAAAGTAAGCCAATAGGTCGATATCGAAAAGCGCTACAAAAGATTTATTTTAGCTTTTCCTTGCAATAAACACCATTGTTAAACTAATGTAGTCCGCAAAAAGCAATGATGTATATAACAGAATAATATATAACAGTTGAGATCCCTAACATATGAAGAAACAGAAAATATTCAGACAAGAATAAGCTAAGAAATAAAATGGTACACTCACACACTTACCCCCACACACTCATATACACACACATACATGCACCCACACACCAAGAGCTGCTAAATTAATGTTTTCTTTTATTTTATTTTTATTTTTCTATAAATTATATTTATTTATTAGCCTTCTCTTTGTAAAGCTACCACTTAGGGAAGAGTGAGACAGCTCCGATACAAGTACTATTGTAACTTACTAGGGCTGCCAGGTTCGGGGTAATATTTTGGGGCAACTGTAGTGACAGGGAACAGATTTTTTTTTATTCAGATTTATTTCCTTCACAAGCAGATATTAGGACTCGTTCAGGTCCTATGAGAATATAAAAGAAAATTACATACAGGCAATTGCAAAACAGCTTTACTCATGAAAATATTATTTCAATGGGGTCTACAATATACAATAAAATACTGCATAATTTTAAAGAACACCCTATAAGAATATTTTAATCTAAGCTGACTGTGTTTTTATACAATAATAACATTTTTCAAATAAATGCTTATTAGAATTTTTTCATTATTGTATAAAAACTTTTTAAATGATAAAAATATATAACAATAAAAAAATATAAATGACATATACGAGAATTTATATTATATCGGAATGACTTAATTAATAATTGACAATTTAGATGAAAATTGTATCGTTAGTTTTTACGAATAAATGATTTTTATAAAAAAAAAAAATAGTTTTTACGACTTTTGGTAGAATGTAGCGGAAACACTTAGTCATGTACCATCTCATACCTGTACCTACATTTTTGGCGAATAAATTAATCTGAATCTGCCTCAATTTATGTTTGAAACAATGTTTTAGTTTAAATAAAGATTTTTGAAGTTTTGTTTTTTTAACACATGTATGATATACGCTTGGGCATAACTTATGAGTACGTACATCGTAATATTCTCTCTGGATCATCCTATTTCAGAAGTTATACAACCAACAAACTTGGTCTCTATTCAGGCAGCACAAACAATTCCAAATACCAGATATAACAGATCTAAAATTACCCAATCGTATGTTACATCAGAATGCCTAAACGTTATTGAAATAGTTAGAATATTAGCGTGATACTGTTCAAAGTTGTTCATGCAATACTTACGGTTTCCGTCAAGAAAATTAACTTTGTATTCAGTACAATGACGGGATCCACTAAATTAATTTCAGTAAAGTTAGTCTGTCAGAGAAATTCCAATTTAACAAAGGCTTGGTCCAGAATGTCTTCAAGACGTTTTTGGTTAAATTTAAAAGTACCTACTTTGATGATTTACTGGGTTTGCAACGGCCAATGTCACTTCCCAGTGTACCACTTACGAAGTTTGAATATTTAAACCTCACTCCGTACAAATAGCTTTTGGGGTGAATAGCGATATTCTTGGACTTTGTTTTCTTAACTGGGCCCTGCATTTGTGGAAGGGAGGTTTTGGCATGATTGGATTTAATTTTGATGACTCGTTATTACATAGGAATGATATTAAAAAACCGGACAAGTGTGAGTTGAACTCGCGTGGTGAGGGTCCCGTACGATGAATAGGTATGCTATCTACCATGTTTTTATCTCACAAGTTTTTTCTTGGGATAAATTTATCCGAAGAACAAATTTAACATTGTAAGTAGTTGAGAAACATGTTCTCCATACATTCCAACCACAAATGTAAGTTTATACGCGCAATATTGGTAGATTTACCATGTTATTTTAAGACCATAGACTTCTTATAGGTTTTCCTGTAATCAATAAGTCAACAACAATTTTCGGACATTTTTCAAAATTTTAGGGTCATTAGTTTCGGGGATAAAGGGTAAATTTTCGTCCATTTTCTTAAATAACTTAAAAATTATTTATTTTAAAATAGCGTCTCTCTCGCTATAGCTCCGTTAATGATTTGAGAACCGTCAGGAAAGTAAGGTTTTAGTATTAACTAGAGACCTGTCCCTGCTTCACATGGTTTTAACGACTTGACAAAACATCGATATTTCTTGATTACGCATAAATCTTTCAGAATAAATTCTCTAAATAATGACAAAAGCCGCATTCAATTCCTTTACGAAAAGCGACTATAATACGTATAAATAAAAAAATACAAGTTAAATTACACAAAGTTAGCAACATATTGCACTATCAAAAGGATAATTTAGAAAACTTTCAGGGTAATAATGAAAAATCAATTTGAGTAGCTCGCCTTGCGAGTTATAGCTCGTGGGTTCGAACCCAAGCAGACGCTTTACTTTGTGTAAATAATGTCATCACCACTGCTCTCAAAATGATGAAGGAAAACATCGTGAGGAAACCGGCATGTCCTAGAACCAAAAATTCGAAGACATGTGACATCTACCAACCCGCACTGGGCCCGTGTGGTAGATTACAGCCCACTCTCTCTGACAGAGAGGAGGCCTGTGTCCCAGCAGTGGGAACATTATAGACTGATTATGATTATGAAATTGAGTACATCTATGTCAGTTTTCAACATAGAATTCAAAGCTGCTTTCCCAAATTGTCAAAGGTTCTAATATTATTGTCATTGACGACCAAATACCGCAATTCTTGATAGGGCTAACAGCAACAGAAATAGTTTCCATCTTCCAGATGGAAACTATTTCTAAAATTGATGCTTGGGCTGTATGAAATGGTCTCGAGTATTATCTCGGACAAATTTTATAGCTTCGTCCGATGTTCAATGTTACAATGTCCATCCAAGGCCCGATATACAAATAAAAGAAGTCAGTCTGAAGTCGCAGGTTAAGACCAGTTGAGTTACAAGTATACACATCAAGTACTAGTACAAGTATAGGTATAGCAGGTAGGTATAGTTTAGGTATAAGTTACAGCTATCACTTGCTGTTGCCCGTGGCTTCGCCCGCGTTGACGCTCATTATTTTTGTAAAATAAAAGTAGCCTAAGTTACTCCTTATAACACCATCTATCAAAATCTACCCAGCCGTCGGAGATTAGCCGGAACAAACAGACAGACAGATTGACAGATTGACAACAATAATATAAAATTTGTTTTTTTATTATTTAAGTACTGTATTTACAGGATGTCAAGGACATCAACGCGAAAACTGTTATCATGGATTCAGTACATGATTCTGAATCCCAAGGCGTAGAAAATTTTAACCGGTTTAAAAAAAAAATGCAGTTTCATAGAAAAGTGCAATACCTACGCGGTCATAATGTTCCATACATTTGTACCGCCTAGGTATCGCACTTTTTTTTTTAAAATAACCGTTGAAAAATTTCTACGCAGGTTCAGAATAATATACTGAATCCATGGTAACAGTTTTTGCGCCGATGTCCCTGACACCCTGTATACTTTCATATTTATGCATTTAGTAAAAAGCTTTTATTAAGACATTACAAACGGACACTTCAATTTTGTTTATATGTATTATAGATTTGTATAGATGTATACATAGTGCTCAAAAAGATTAAATACAATTGGCGACTTTCTTCCAAAAGTACCTACTTTGGGTGTTGCAACTTCTCAAATATGGCATTAATGATAAATCTAAATAGAACAAATATATTCAAATATAATATGGTACTCTATTACTACCTACGTATTAAGCCTTTGATGTGATGATAATAATAAATAAAAAATAACATTAATAAAACTGGAAAGTTATCTTCAAAATTACTCTCCGACAATGTCTTGGGACAACATATTAACTTAAGTTCCGTTATGTTAGACCTTAACACCTTCCAAAACACTGTCTTTTAGGGTACACATATCATGTAGTTGTTAATCACCGAATTGGGCCCAAGAGGTTCCAATTTTGTTATCAGGGCCCAGCCAAGGACGTAATCTCTAGACCAAGAACCCATCTAATGAAGTACGACCAGTTTTGACTGAGCTCCCTGGTCTCCCGCCTTTGCGATCGCTGTCTTATACAGAATCTCATATTATGTGTTATCAAAAGGGGCTCTATTAAAATTGGTAGGTTCGTTTACGAACTTCATAATTCAATTTAAATTAATGATAGTACGGTTATTGGTAGAACTATCGGCATGACCTGTCGCACGTTATGGACACATAAATAATTAAATACAACTGCGCATTATTCTGTGAAACAATAGCTTCGCTACATTTAGAGAATTTCTCTTTTTGTGGGAAAGATAATTCCGTGTGAACACGTTGCGACTTTTTATTTGTGATGTTCATTTTGTCAGTTTACTGCAGTGAGCGCGAATATTTCACTTATCCGACTTTGCATTTTTTTTTGTTGCTTCGTATAAATTGTTTGAGTAAATAAAATGAGTATATTCTGCTATTTCGTTGTAAGGTTTTGTTGAGTTTATCATAAACTTATAGCGCAATGTAGGTGAATCTCTATTTCAGTATGTACATTAACAATACGTATTTATTTATATATACTTTATTGTACACCAGATTATACAAAGATTAGATATATACATTACAAAAAGAAAAAGTAATACATAACAAAGTATATAATGGGCGGTCTCATCGCTTACTGCGATCTATTCCAGGCAAGCTTGGTATGGACAGTGATTTTCTCGACATAAAATGGGGCTGTCTTTGGTGCAAATAAAAAGTATATAAGTACAACATACTATAATACATACACAGAGAAATGCTATATAATAGATAAAAACTAACTATATACACAACGCAAAATAAATGACGATTATTATTACAGCTAACGACGAGAACAAAATCATAACGGCAAGTAATGTTCTTTCACGAATCTTTTGTATGTACCTACATACTGAAATAGAGATTCACATCTTTTCAGAATCGTAATTACATATAAGGATACTTGGGCTTGCAATAGTTGCTCATTTTTATAAGGAAATATTATGAGTACCCCTTGTATACTACTATTATATAGAGTCATTTTTTTTCTTTCTAACTGAACAGACAGCTGTGCTGCTGGGGAGTTTGTTGCGCCACTTCTTCTTCCCAGCTAACGCACTAGGAAGTGGTGAAGGGTGGGCGTTTTGGGGGACTGTCTTATGTAATTTTGACGTTCGAAAAGTGCTGATTATCAGCCTAGTTTGAATAAATGACTTTTGAATTTGAATTTTGAATTCAATTAATGCTAGAACTTGTAAATGAGGAGTAATTGAGATCAATATTATTTTAAGCCCTCTAAAAATACCTCATAATATATATAATTTTTTAGTGTGTTAGTAAGTAGAGCGCCTAAGTAATTATTCTACTAACATTAGCCTATGTTAGCTTGAAATTAGCTGTAGTAAAGAGCTCTTTGTGAGAGGAATGGTCCGAGTAATTACTAACACTATTCCTAATTGTACCATTCGTAAAGCATTGCCAGTCCAGGTTGGTTGCCAGTGATTACAGGTACCTACAAGAGAAATTTTAACTTTATCTCGTATGTTACAAAAGTAACGGTGATGATTCAGGTGTCTAAAATCTACACAATTATCTGTTTTGATACAATTATAAGAAAGAAAGACAAAACGTTTATTTGCGGTAAACATGACACAAAGAACAAAATAAAAAGTTACGGGGAAAAAATGCGTCACATCAACGCAAAACGGCCAACGCTCTGCATAATGCTGCGACCCTATGCGAGACAGAACCTTAGCGCTGATTTTCAGCGACAGCCGGCGTTGAAGTGATGACGTCGACTGGTGCAGCACACAACGAGATACATTATAAAACAAAGTCCCTCGCCGGGTCTGTCTGTCTGTCTATACGCGATAAACTCAAAAACTACCGAACGGATTTTCAAACGGTTTTCACTAATTATAGACGGAGTGATTCTTGCGAAAAGTTTTGGTGTATAATTCATTAACGTTTTGTGTAAATTTGCTGAAATATGACGATTATTGTTGAAGATGTCGGAAAAAATCATGCTTACTTGCTTTACTGGCGTGCGCCGCGTATACCGTAAAAGATCCATGAATATTATTTTCTACAGCATTGTTCATCTTAAAAAGTTCAACAAAAAAGTACGCGATGGCGTATGTCTATCCTCTAAGGATGATCCATAGTAACCATTATTATCTTTCAGAATTTGATAAAAATTTAATTGTTATTTCAGAAGCTATTTTGATCCGGTATTATATTAATCGGTATCCAATTAAATATGTTATTTAAATTGGGCATTTAATTTAGATTAAAATTGTTATCATATCATTATTTAAATGATATGATAACAATTTTGAATACTTTAAAAGATATCACAAATTCAAAATTACGCGTAACAATATAATTATGGTTGACGGCTAAGCGGTAGGGGTAAATTACCTTTTCCTCGGCTATTAGGTATGTAATCCCGGTAGTACGTTCCCATGGGATATTTTGCGACATCCACGCAGGCGAAGCCGCAAGCAAAAGCTAGTAAGATATAAAAATAAAATAAATATTCAATAATGAATCTGCATGTTTACATAAAATATTATATTTAAAATGGCAACATTCTCTTGAGTCGGCATCGACTCTCGCGCCGCCGACTTATAAAGGTAGATGTTATACTAATATTCATCTATTTATTTTAAATAGATTAAAGTTTCCAAAAGATACCAAATTTCTGGAAATACTGAAAAACTTTTACCAAGTCATAAAGCATTATACTTTTCATGCCCGAAAATACGCCGTTTCTATTCGTCTACCAAATACCTTAATCATCTATACATATTATAAAACAAAGTCACTTTTCGCGTCTGTCTGTATGTCCGTGTTGTTCTTCTAAACCACGCAACAGATTTTGATGAGATTTTCACCATCGTTTAGAAAATGTATTCCGGAGAATAATGTGTATAATTTAATATTAAAGTTACGTTTTCAAGTCGTAAAAACCATGCGAAGCGGGAGCTGGTCGCTAGTCTATTTATAAACAAAACATAACTGAAGAAATGTGGGTGTAGGACTGTAGGTACAACATATAAACTCTGCTTAACCCTTCGGGTAAAACAGGCGTGTTATTATAATACTAACTTTAATCAACGAATTCCACCATCATGTCAATACACCACAATGATTGTATGTAAATACTAGAAACTATTGCCGCAAACTGGAATTAGCAACTCCATATTGATGTTTAGAGAATAACAAGGAGTTGAGGGAACATAAACAGAATAACAATGTCAATACAAGGCCTACAGTTGTTTGATTTGTTGATAGATAATACTGATAACGACTGTATTCCTTGAAAGTGTAGGTAGAGTACACCCACTTTTTAATTATTGTGATCTTGAGGACTACATACATATGTGGGCATATTTTTTTTTTCTCTATTACTTTTAATGGTAATCTGGCAGTTTGAGTACTTTATGCGGCCTACCCAAATGTCCTTTCTTTGGTATTGTTCATCGAGTCGTTGAGCTCCATAAGTTCTGAGTTGAGCTACACGATTACTGACAAATGCGTGCACTGACTGGACAGGTCCACTCAAATCAGTATGGTTCCTTCCTTAAAATACCATTTCAGACACAAGTCTTCATATAATCTGACCAAGATTATGTCTGGACTTTAAAAGAGACTGTGACTTTGTTTCGGCCTTTCTTCTCGGAGTAGTCAGATAGGAAACGCCGACCTCATCTAGTTTCAAAAAAATATGATTGACGTGTAAAAGTGTTTTGTACAAACCTACTTACAGAAATAAAATCATTCATCATCATTAATTCATTCATTCATTCACATTATCCTCAATTATTTATGATTATAAGAATTTCCTACAGGAAAATCCGCCCCTAACATTTTTCCCGACCTTTAAAGAACCCACGCTAAGCAGTGACTATGTCAGGAGAAAAGATGCGCTTCTGTAATCTTCGTGTTTCCGAATCTGTACGAACGACGCGTCACTGAGTAAGTTTTGTACTATCGCGCTTTGTAGTAGTGCACCTATCATTATGCGTTTGTGTGCAGTTTTCTCTCTGTCGGTTCCTTTTTTTTTCTTCTGTCCGGTCTCAGATCGTATTTTATCTTATCACTCAAAAGTTTTGAATCTATAATTTTGTTAACATGGTAATACATAAAAAAGTAATTAAAAAAAATTCAACCAACTTCGAAAGAAATTAAACCAAGACAGTGCTGTCAACAGTAACGTGAGGTCGGTTTCGTAAACATGTGTGCACGTAGTAAGGTGTAGTTTGATTGTAAATGTGTGCGTGTGAGGGTGTATGCACAGACCGGAGGTGTAGTTTTGGCATGCTTCACTGTATTGTTGGCAGCGCTATATCTCGGTTTTTTATTTGGTCTGAGTGCATAGGTACCTATTTAATTAAAAATAAAATAACCTTTACTTCGGATAAGCAACATCCTTAAGGGTTAGTAAACAAAATGATAACTTATAGCTATGTTAGTAAACTTATTATCTATTTGGAAACAAGGCTGTTGTTCCAAATGCATCTTCGAACAACATCACCTAACAAAGGAAAATCGTACCTCCCCGCTACCGTCTGCAGGATGCTTGAGCTTTCCCGCACTCTGCAGAGCAAAGATGCAGATTTCTCTCTAACGATGGCGTGGAAGCTATCGACGTGTGCTTGTGCAAACATACCTGATACACTGCAGAAATGGGGCAGCCCCATCAACATCCTGAACCCGTTATTATATTGGACCCGCAGGGCGCTGATAGCCCGCTGAGGTCCACAGGCTACACGTGTAAAACACTTGGTAATAAGCTTTAAAAAGCGTTATCTTGACTGCCCTGCTACACTGTGCAAACCGGCGAGTCAACATGTAACATCGGACTGCCAGTGCCCTACATTTCCTCTCAATATCCACTTGGTCATTAACGTCGTCGGTTACATAATATTACATAGTTTAATCGGGGTCATATACTCAGGACATTTTGCACCGTCAGCCTTAAAGACCAAGAACCCGGTTTTCTTGACATTATAGACTAGGCCATGCTCTCGAGCATAGCGCTCACAACAGCTAAGCAGCTCTCTAAGCGCCCTAACCGTAGGGCTCAGCAGCACCATATCGTCAGTGTAGCTAATGTTGTTGATACTAACGTCATCAACGTGACATTCGATTTTCTTGCTGCCAAGCTCAACGATTAGATCGTTTTGGTGACGTTAAACTTTATACATGATGATGATACAATAACAATATTTTTCCCGATAGATAAACTCGACAGACATGAAAATGTCAGAATTTCATGAATGCAATTATTTCGGAAACAATTATGTCACCATTTATCAATAACTTATAGAATTGATAGTGCCCCAAATATTGTAATATCAGGTTAATTAAATCAAAAAGCATACATCAATAATGTGGAATATGCAAATTCGTCAAATGATAACGTAAAAGGCGCCACAAATCACCCCTATCTATTAATTAAACTTATTAAAATGGACAAATTCAATTGGATTTTCATGAAAGCCTGAATTATGTAGATTTGCATCTGATACAGTAAGTTCGGCGCGTTTAAATCAGTAGCCTTTATTTGCGCATTCAGTTACTCTGTTTGATCGAGATATTATTATTGTTCACGCGTGATCATGCAAGAACGCGGGAATGAATGAAATGTTTAATCTGGACATTTCCGGATTTTTAATGATATCTTGTCTGCCGCATCTCAGATTCAATGTGGGCAAAAATAATAATGAATTGGGTCCCATTAAATGCTAGGCGATATCGAAAAAGGAGGGACGAAGTTGATTCCTACGTTAAATATTGGCCCGCAATGGCAATGGACAGACGTGGGTGGAAAAGGGAAAGGGATTACATGGCCCAGCAGTCGGAATATCAGCTGCCTAGCCGGTTCCCAACTATGTTAGGGTAGACTTCCACTCTAACCGAATACAGCTGAATACCAGTATTTTTCATGGAGCGACTGCCTATCTCACCTCCACAATCTAGTTACAGGATAATACGATATCCCTTGGTCTGACTGGTTGTCAGACTTTCGGTATTCTGACAACCCGTAACGATTATCAATGATCAACGAATAACATACGGGACCAACGGCCTAACGTGCTTTCTGAGGAACGGAGGGGTTTTGGTAAATAAAGATGGTCACTGATCCACGTACCAACCGCGGCAAGCGTAGCTTAACCTGGTCGATCGACCCGTGCGGCTGATATTACTTAGCCACAAGCCCAGCAGTGGGATATAGTGGGCTAAATAAATAGAAAGCGATCTCCAACACCGCCATAATAAGTTTTTTTGCAGTGCATGTTACACGCCCCGCCGTCGATATATCGACGCATTCTAATGCGTTCCCGACACCTGTCAGTTGGTCAATTTCTAGTTGTAATAAAGATCAAATTGACAAAACACATATTTGTTAGTATGAAACTGACAGGTTTCAAGAACGCATTCTCTCGACGGCTGGATTGTATGGCGAAGTCCACCCTGGACACTAAACCGCTCGACAGAGGTAACACTTATACCTTGAGCTGGTATAGCGTAGTGCGAAGTTACAATAGAATGCGAGGCCGGCTTATACATCGCTTGTCTCAACTCAGCTTGTCACCTTTAGGTACTGGTTGCAGTAAAGTACCTCAAAGATCGCATTAAAGGCGAACAGAATGATATGCATTTCCTTCCTCGTACGCTTCGTACCCAGAGCCCCAAGATACATACTAACGGTCTAGTTTGGGGTTCACTGGTAAATAATATTTTGTAACATAGTTAAAGGTGTCATGTCGTCTCAACTTGGTTTTAGCCTGTAAACCTGCTTACTGTATTACCTGGACAATAAACTATTTTCTATTTCTATTCCTATATAGCAAATTGAATAACGTGCAGAATTGTGTTCTTTCAAATTCTCAATAACAATCGCCAACTCTCAGCAAAACGAAAAGAGCAGAAAAATGTAAATTAAAAAAGAAATACAAAAAAAAATTGAGCATAAATTTTCCAACAATGAAAACGGAAAAGCTATCGGATGCTTGAATAGCTTCCCAGTGGATTTTTAATATCTACCTCCAATCTCTGGAACGATTACCTGCCAATAGAATTATTCTTTCTCGCTCAAAATAAAAGTGACTCCCTTCATTTCCATGGAAAACGATCTGAGTCGGTGCCGTTTATTGAATTCAAATCACATTGGCTGGGACAAAGAACTTCACAACAGTTCACCGTTTTAATAAAAAATAGTTTTCGTAAGCCAGTCAAGCGTTCAAGGGTTTGATTGTTACTTTGTTTGACTTTTAGTTAGCAAATTGAGAAATCGAGTATCTTAAAATAAATCTTAGCTAAAAAAAAGGTGTTTTGTTTTAGCAACGATATTTAGAGTTTCTTTTAATACAAACTAGTATAAACCTTACTACTTTAGATTATTTTATTAGAATTGTCTTTTTTAGAATTAATTTGTTGGATTTTTCGTGAAAGCGTTCACGAAACGGCAAAGAAATGGCAAAAAATTAGCTTTTTCTTTCTATTGAGTTCCGAATAAGGAGGTATATGAGAAATATTAACTAAAATACTTAGGAATACCTAATCATTTAGGTACAGTGAGAAGTAATTTTACTTAGTTAGTTGTCACACGAAATAAACCCGCTTTAGTCTGGTCTGGTGTTGTACTGGTCTGTTTTTCGGGTAATTGCTATGATTAGTTCAAAATTAATATAATTTTTTTATTTTCAGACTTGTGTTGTTCACGATCTCTCTTGATACCAAGCAATATAGCGGTCAACGACAGCGTCTTACATATTGCAAAACAGAATACCAAATACAATGTATAAAGTTGTCGTGGACTTGGAGAAAACGTTCAAACAGAGTTCAATCCACTTATGCTCTTCGAACACGAGGCGACTAGAACGTTATCGAATAAAGTTGTTGACCCATCCAATTACTGTACGCTCTATATGTACCTTCACTTGGATAGACAGAAGTGGAGGATACGGAACAAGCTACTTGTCTAAGTCTTTCAATTCCTCGTTTGGTGGTAACTGAAAGTCAGCTTTACTTCTTCCCCATAACTGACTTAACGCAAGTAGGAAAGTCTGGTCAATTCTAGGCAGCCATTTTGGGCTGCGGATAAAAATAGAAGACATGTTATCCACCAAGCTACACTGGACCCGCACGGTGGACACACCGTGGCTTTTGGTGACTTCGTTTTTGTGAGGAAGTGTCTCCACTTCCTCACAAAAACGAAGTCTCCCAACAGTGGAATCATTATAGGCCGATTATTTAACAGACCAAAAACGTGGCAACCGCCTCAGGCACGTCAACAAACTTAGTAACAAGGCAAACCCTAAGAAAGACCTAACCAACGAAACATTAATAAACCAAATAAGCCCAGAACACAACAAGGTCACAATAACAAATCTCTAACTCTCTATTGACACAGAGGGGAACACAGTATTTGCATAAAACAACAAACAGGGCTATCCAGTCGTAATTACATGTCAAACTGCGAAGGGAGAACTAAAACAATTACTGTGCGTCTCTGTGTAAGTCAGGAATTATAAGGAATTGGGCCGTTTATACAGTGGCTGTAGTTGGACATGGTTTGAAGGAGTGCGTGAGCTACAGATTTTTATGAAATGGAATTGTGAAGGTTCAGATTTAGGTACGTACTTATAAAGTTCTGCAGGAGCCGTATTTTAAAATTATTTTTTTGTAGATAACTCTTTTTAGGTATGTCGAATTAGAAATTCTATAATATTAATTTTATTTTAATGGTTCTTTCAGGTTAAGCTACGCTTGCCGGGGCTGGTCCGTGGATGGGTGACCATTCTTACATATCGAAATTCCTCCGTGCTTCGGAAAGCACGCTAAGCTGTTGGTCCCGGCTGTCATTCTTGGCTCTTTGACAGTCGTTACGGGTAGTCAGAAGCCCGAAAATCTGACAACCAGTCTTACCAAGAGGTATCGTATTAACCAGTTACTAGGTTGTGGAGGTCAGATAGGCAGTTGCTCCATGTAAAATACTGTTATTCAGCTGCATCCGGTTAGACTGGAAGCCGATCCCAACATAGTTGGGAAAAGGCTACGCAGATTGTTTTTTTTTTTTTGTAGTGCATTTAACGTTCATCTAATTTATCGGTAAAATTTGAAGATGAATCAAAATCATGATGATTTTCAAATTCATTTGGGCAAGATTTACTTTTGAATTTACTTTTGTCTTGTTGACAAAAAACATTATTAATTTTCAGTAATAAACTGAAAAGTAAACTTAAACACACACACTTAGACACAATAGACTGTTTTATTGTTATAACACTTATGGGCGTTTAGTGTCCCTCAAAGTATTAATAGCTTTCAAACCACCTCTTATCGTTTAATAACTTAGACCACAGTCGTCTGTCACGAGTATTTGATTAAGTTTGACGAATTAACCAGTTATTAGTCTTAAAGAAAGACACACATATGAAGCCTTATTAAAACTTAAACAACTGAGTAATCTATTTAAAAAGCAGTCTGGTTTTTCAAAACATGCGGACTAATATGAAATTATGCTTATTTTATAAAGTTTCTTCATTTATATTTGTCTCAATGCACATGAATGTTTTATCAAAGTCGAACCAAATTTAAAATATTTCATTTTACATAAACCTACATGGGCACTATGAAAGGTCAGAAGCAAGGTGCACTGTTCCAATAATTGGTGGTTTCCTATGGAGAAGAGCCGGCTACTCCACGGTTACTGTTTACAAAAATTACAGTGTTAATAAGTATGGGAAAAATTTACTGACACACTGCCCGTGTGTCAGTAAAATGTTGATGGTCATATTACCACAGGTAAAAAAAAACCTGCTTACCTACTAAAATAAACTAACCACATCTGTATTGTTTCATAGACCATTTCCATCCAAGCCCAGATATTATTCTTCATCATCCAATACGTAGCCAAAACCTAAAATTGATGAACACAAAATTAAAACGTTCGCTAATCCGTCAAGTCGCCAGCAAATCCTTAACAGCTAATTCTCTGGCGACTGTTAAAGCTAGTTTCGTTGAAACAATTACCCTGAGATCACAAAATAGATAGAAACAGAAGGCTATATATGGAGGGGTATGGAGCTCCTCGATTTTTTATTATTATTTATTTATTTAAAACTCTTAAACTATCATTACAGGTTTAGAAACCTAATGCGATAGCTAAGACTACTTATAATATTAACTATTTTAAATAACACTATTACTAACAATTACAAATAACTACACAATTAACACCAAATTACTTATAACTAAAACAGTACAACCTTATAATTATAACAATGCAATATTCACAGAAAATTAACTTAATATTAACTTTATAGGTGTATGCACACAAAGACGCAGATGTGTACGGTCTAAAAAACTATTTGAAATACAGACAGTTAACTTGCAAATACTTCTAAGTAATGACTATCCGATTTGCTTTTAGAAGTTAATAACAATAAAAATTATATTGTGTCTCGTTAGTGACTTGAAAAAAACATGTTGCGCCGACCACAAATAAATTGGGGGTAGGAGAATGAGACCAGCCATGCGATTCTGTAAACATCTCACCGTGAAAACTTGGGTGAAGTGAGCCGTCAATAGTGTCAATCCCTGTGGAATGACAGCTCACTCCACGCTCACTTCACCTAAGTTTTCACGGTGAGATGGTTACAGAATAGCACTGCTGTATAGGTACCAAATGTCTTGTTCGCGTAAATACGACTATACCTTCCGCCAGATATAGCGCAATAAAAGTTGTTGCATATTCTAAAATTCGATATATTTTACGCCCTTTCGGTAAAAGCACCCACACTCAGACTGCTTATTTTATTCGCCAACAACGATTTAATTAATATGGCTTACGACATTTCTGAATTTAAATTTAGTTTTCAAAAAAGATGTGATTAAATTCTGCTTTATTGGCAGTTCGAAAGCGACTGACCCTTTTGTCCAAAAAACTTCATACATTCGACCAGTCAATTTAAAATGTCAAAAAACCAGAAATATAATCGGCCAAGCATCGCAAACTATATGCTGTCAATCATTTAGCAGCATCGAGATACTATGCAGGGTAACGCTGCACAATGTATTCCAATATTATAAAAACATACGAAAAAATTTAAGGCAGTGCCGCTAACCACCTACTGGGCCCAACTTGTTTAACATAATACACATATTTAGCATCGACTCGAAAAGAAAAAGTTAACACGATCAAAACAAACGTATCGCGGTAAAAGGCATCCTTGGCGCGTGCACGTGGTATGTCATTTGTTTGCGTAAGTTTTTAATACAAGTGGGGTTAATGACTTTTATTGCATGGTTATCTGGCGGAAAGTATATCTCAAACTGTCTCATACATGCCAGTCGCGAAGGCGCTTGCACTCGCTGTACATGAAGCGTATCTACGAGTATGTCTGCAAGCGTTTTCACTCATTGTATCGACCGGACCTTCTGTGCCTATCTATTCTACGCCGGGACGTTGTCGGAACAAGTTAGAGCTTTGATTAAACCGAGACCAGGACTCGCACCTCGTCAGTACTTTGTAACTGACAGCTCGGAACATTGCTTCGGGTTGTTATGAAAAATTGTTTGTATAAAATTCTTATGCGTTTGGGGTTGATTAGATTTTTTTTTACGGTGAAGGTTTTTTGTTGTTGGATGTAAAAGATCACCATTTATTGCAATTCTGGTAATGGTGAATGAAGTCCTTATATACGAGAACCACTTGTATAAAACATTAATAAACTTCTAAAATAATTTAAGTGGACAGTAATGGTATCTTAAACTGATGACACTTACTTACACATTTACAAAGCTTTTTTATAACAAAACTGACTCAAAATAACAAAAACTCCACAATATAATTCCCGAAACGGTCTAGCCTTCAGATTCAAACCAAACCCCAAGTTCCAACAGTTATAAAATGTGAAACTACCCGCACAAAATAATCTGTGAATTTCGACAGCCACTATTAATCCGAACCGAGGTACAGCTCAAATTCAAGGTCCCTTAATTAAAGGTCTGACCCTCACTCCGTTCAGCTTTAATCTTCATACTAGTGCTAATAAACGCGCATAGTTTCGACCGTTATGGAAAGCTTCAGTAAAATTGTGGACTGACCCCTTCAGTTATGGCCAATAAAAATTCTACTGCTCAGACTGGTAATAGTAATGTCAATTGTTGGAGTTTCAAAAGTGCTTTGGATTGATGAAATGCTAGATGAGAGGGGCCTATGTCCAGCAGTCGTCAGAAATGATGATGATGATGATATATTTTGATTTAAAAGAGTGTCCGTCGAGTTTTTTGTCCATTCTTCTCCATAGGTACCTATACTACGCTTCGGAATGGATAACTAGCTTTATCTTTCTGACTGACCGACCCCTTGAAAATTCAAAAGTGCCTATAATTGGTTTATTTGAAATAAATGCTTTGAGTTTGATTTTGATGAATGATAACGGTAATAGTATGGCGTGGAATCCCGCGCAAGGTTCAGGAATATAAAAAAAGTAAGGCATGCAGCAGTTTCCCAACCATGAAAGAAAGCAAGCAAAATCGTTTATCATCGAATGTTTATTATTTGTCATACCGAAAATGTCTACAGTACGGAATCAAACTGCAAAATTCATTTTTGTCAAACGCACTTCAACTGCACAGCAGTTGATGACAAGCTGTCAGAAGAATATTTCTATAAACACGAGGGGTCGCACAAATTTGGCATTTTAACAGGACAGATTATTAACTGAACCTTGACTAATTTCGAATCAAGAATAAAGCCATTTAACTTCTTGTGGCAGAGGTCGCGAGTTCAATCCTTGCTCGAATTCAAATTGTATTTTGAAGTCTGCCTGTAGTTTAAGGGATTTGTTTATAAATTTGCTTAAACTTCAAAAATTTAATAAGCGGTCGTAGAAGTCTTGTGTTACAAAAAAGGTGATGGTCAGCAGTTCAGACCTCTATGCACTATCGATTTGAACCCATTTCTATTAAAAAGCTTTAAATTTGTGTTAAGTGTTACCTCCAACTAAGTAATCTTGGAAAGTCAGAGGAACACAAATAAAGTGCAAACTTAAAAAAAAACGTTTATTTTTTCATTACAGGTGCGGAACCCTAAAAAAACATTTTCTGCCTGGGTGCTCTTCAGTTTCCTATTTTACAAACAGTAGTTTGCACATTATTAGTATTCCTCTAACTTTCCAAGATTAGTTGGAGAACTAACACTTCAACTTAGTTAAAGCTTTGTAATAGAAATGGGTTCAAATCAATAGTGCATAGAGTTCTGAACTCCTGACCCATCAGCCTGACCTCTTAGACGTTGGGCTATTATTTTCGGCATCAGACTCGTTCCCACACCACGTAGCATTTATTTTTTCAAATTATTCAATGTATCTACAGTTTTGACTTCGTGACGTTTTATTATATGTATAGATATTCCGAAATCCCCAGTATTTATATATGATATAAATACCGATTTCCTGCTATCCCGAAATAATAGTTATCTACGAAAACCGCAAAAATAAAATGATCAAAATCGATATTTTTCACCTTTTCGCACAAAACAGCGCACCGTTAAGTCGTAACTGCATGTCAACGACTAAAACAATCCCAGTAAAACTTTCAGAATTACCACAAAAAGTTTCACCGTCAAACATTACGAGAGGAACGCTTTCATTCCGATGTTTAGTTTTCTTTAGCTTCCGTTCTTAGCAAACTCGTTTCAAAAGTTCCCCTAGAATCCTACTGTTGGCAATTTAACACATTTCACAGAGGCTCAATACGGTCCAATAAAGGCGGGAAAGAGAACAGCCGTTAGATTCAGGTGAGGTTTTAGTGGCGACTATTTTTAAAACGTCGATCTTTTTTTTCCTATTGATTTCTTCGCTCTCGGTTTGATTTCGTAGTCTGTGAAAGGTTTCCGACAGTAAAGGATAAAATTAATTCCGTTTCATACAAATAACATCGTCTTCCTATATTTGTCTGTCACTGCGCTTATAACTAGAAAACTACTTTCCAATTGAAAAGTGATTTTTGTTTGAATTTATGTAATTTTTTCAAAAGTTCTCTAAGAATCCTACTGTTGGCAATTGTCTACATTTCACAGAGGCTTCCAATAAGGCGGGAAAGAGACGTCGAGTGTTTTTCCCGTTGATTTCTTCTCTCTCGGTTTGATTTCGGAATTTCGGTGGAAACAAAGACATTTGTTTCTTTTTCGAGTGGTTACGTGACTAACCTGGTGTCAGAGTTTTCATGCCGCCCATGGGCCTCTGACTTGGCTTCACATGCCCGTCGAGAAATATCTCTCATGCATGCCGGTTTCCTCAAGATGTTTCCTTTCACCGTTTTTACGCACAATGCACATGCATCCGAAAAGTCAGAGGCGCGTGCCTTGAGTTCGAACTCGAGACCTATGACTATGTATTCCGACGGTCATACCACTAGGCTATCACTGCTATCGGTGATCTGTGAAAGTCTCTGCATGTACATATTATGTTGCGTTAACACGACTTTAACGCAATTTAATTGTGGAGTAAGTTCTGATACAATCACGTGTAGGTTCGCGTCGCTAGAGCAGCGTAAACGGAAGCGTATACGCGGCGTCAACGTAACGTAAACTTACGCATCAGGAAGGTTCTTGAAACACACTAGATATTTTAGATACAAATTAGAATAATTTGCTACTTCTGAGGGTTCCGTACTCAAAACGGTGACAATAGGACCCTATTACTAAGGCTCCGCTCTCTGTCCGACCGACCGTCCGTCCGTCTGCCACAGTGCTGTATCTTTTGGACCGTAATAGGTACACACTTGTTTTCACAGAGTGTGCACTACTATGGTCGGGATAAAAACCAATAAAAAAAGTTACAAATGAAATGAGGTCTGTCCAGGAATGGAGCCCAACACAACACCTTGCACGCGGTCTGCACGCGCAGGCAACATGATCAGCCCGTCATCGGTTAGCTGAGGGGTGGCGCGGCGGTGGCACGGCTCGGCCGGACAACCACCCGCTTCCACGAATTCCACCGCGACGGACAATATTCCTCACTTATTTATTAATTGTTTGTCCGGGAAGTTATAATTTGTAATAAACACGGTATTAAACCACTTACTTATTTCATACAGTCCACTATTTTATTGCTCACCGCGCTAACCCCTCCCCTCCCTATCCCCCGGGTCCCTATTCAAGAAACGTGTTTGTACGGGTGGTACGGAACTATTCGCATGCGACTCCGACTCGCACTTGGCCGCTTTTTCTATTTAATAAGATCTTTGTTTTTATAATTTTTATTTGATCCAAGTTCTAAAGTATGACCTCGTAACTACGGCTATTGTATGATATTAATCGTTCGCGAGGGAACGTTGTTGCATAACTTCTGATATAAAAGGAAGTCATAGTTACTGTGTCTTGTTCTTTACTACACCCAGGAGCGGAAGCAGTTTTCTTATTTGCTTTTACTTGAATAAATGATAAAAAACTGAAATATGGAGCTATTTAGAAGAAATATTTAATTGCGCGAAATATCAACAAGTCGTGGAAACTAGTTTTTATTGAACATGCTTGGAAATTCGAACATTATTTTGACAACCTTCTTCGAGATAAATCGAAATTGCGGTACTGGTGGAATACATGCGAGCGCCGGGCCGGCAACGTTTGTATGAAAATCCATGTCTGTCGCGTTTAGCGGCCGAATAAATTACTATGAAAACAGCATATCTGTCGTGTTATTTAAAAATGGAACGAATTTTTTACTTCATCACATGGCCATCAAGGAGGTAACTTATCAAAGATTTTATATAAAATACGAGCGTTTTCGAGTTTTATAAACCACGCTCTGCTATATATCCAACATGGTAGTGAAGCGTGGTTTTGGGCAAATAAAGAACGATTTATGTCAACATGTTCATTGTTGTAGTTGGTTATAATGGTTCTATAAAGATATTTTAGAATCTACACCGTGATTGAAACTAACACTCAGTGGTATCGAAAACGTCCTATTTATTATACTTCTATACATATTATAAATTAAAGTCGCGTTTCGTGTTTGTCTGTATGGCCGCGTTGTTCTTCTAAACCACGCAACAGATTTTCACCATCGTTTAGAGAATTTATTTCGGAAGGTTTATGTGTATAATACGTTAATATTAAAGTAACATATTAATAAGAAATCTCGATGTTTTGTCAAGTTGTAAAAACCGTGCGGAGCCGGAGCGGGTCGCTAGTTCTTTATAATAATTTAAATTAATTTATGTATTTGTTTGTAAATAAACTCTTAATTTAGTAATCAGAAATGTAAAAATAAAGAATAAATTGCTTTTGTGTTTTGAAAGAAATAATTCGAATATAAAATTAACTGCCATAAAATATTGTAAGAATTATATTGAGGGCTCTACTGAGTTCCAGGAATTGGAGCGCATCTTCGATGAGCAGCTTTCGAGGTTCATAAAAAATACAAAACATAATCTTTCACCGTTTCTCTGCCCTTCCAAGAGAAATAAACCTTCCCTATAAACACCGTGTATCAGAAATGTGTGGTAATCCCAAAAAAAGACATTCTCAGTATTTTTTTCAAGATTGAAGACTCTGTAGTTTCAGAGATAAGGGGGAGGGAATGGTAGATTTTTATAAATTTTCTTAAATATCTTTAAAAGTATTTATTTTAAAATTATTTAAAAGAAATCGAGTCCCCACAACAAGCGTTTCCATTTGATATTATGTCACACGGTACAGTTAGCAAAACTGTTTGTTAAATTTTCCTATTTGTTCCAAAAAAAGTGTCAAGAAAAGTGAAGTTATTCAAAATTTATTTATTTACGTTACACATCCGTGTTTGGGTCGCAGAAATTCATACGTGTACCCAATTTCAATTAAGTAGGTCCAGTAGATTCGGAACAAATTACACGTCGGTGCTGGTACGTATTGACTCTTACCGCTGCGCCCGCGTTGACGTCAACCATAATTACCAAGTGCAAAGGGAAACTGATAGAAATCCGATGACTGACGAAACACGAAGTTTGCTGAGGGACATGAAGAAAATAGTTGTACTGTACACACGATTGATTCTATAAGTGTTCCGGTTTTCCATTCGGACGTACTGAACCCTAAAAATTATCAGCTGGTCCATACATTTAGATCTAGTAGGTACTAAGTTTTGTATGGGACAGTTGATAGTTGTTTACGATTACGAAGTTGGTCCCATGGAGACAGTTGTTCAGTTTTATGGTCTGTACCACACCCTAGATTTTTTTTATAGTTTTTTTTTTCATATTAAAATATTTAATATAAATGGTTAAATTTTCAATAATTAAAAATATTAATTTATATAATTTATCTAAAAATAAAGAATCAATTTTGCATTTAATTTTAAATATGACGACACTTTTCTGATACACGCTGTATATGTAATTCTGGTTTACAGTGCTCCAGACGGTGTACCATTTCCCATAGTTAAGCTTTATTATCCGTTTTAGGAGCAACTGGGAGAGGTTATGAATTATCAACACTTGGTAGGTGGAATAGTATTAGTTTAACCTCAAGCATATTGTACGGGTATGTAATCTAACATGAGTGGGTACTACGTGTTAAGTGTTGTGGAGTAATTTAGGCTGAATCTTACTGCAATAATAATAATTGATTACTTATTGGTGGTTCGTGTTAGAAGACTTATAAATGTAAAGTGAAAAAAAAGTTGTCTTCAAAGTTTTCAAAAGGGTCTTTTTCTGTTCTCGGGAATCCAAGAGAAAACAAGGCCTTTTTTTTTTTTAAGTGGTTCGCCTTCTTTCTACATTTAGGAAATCATTTCAAAACACTACTTTTCGTACATATGTCTTTTTCCTTGGTTGTCATTTTCTTACAAAAATATATTAACAAAAACCGTTCTTCTACAACGTAAAGTCAATATTTGCGCTAAAGGTGACAATGTACCTTAAAGGTGTGTCCAAACAATGAGCGACAAGAGCGCGGCAGCAACACGCGGCGTTTGCGGGACACATTTCTGCCTCGCTCTAGTAGGACCAAACCGACGAATGTTTGCGCGGCAGTATACGCCGTATCAATGTGCCTAATCTTTAATACGTCGTCGCAGAAATACTTCCACACAGACACAATTAGTAACAAATGTTTCCTGAAAATGTTTGTGCGTAGCAGGTAGACAGAAACGTTCGCGCGCACCAGTCGTCCAAACACAGCGCGGCTGGCCGCGCGCTGCAGCCGCGCATGATTGCCGCTCAATGTTTGGACACACTTTAACAGCACTGGGAACTTATTGTGGTTCCATTTACTGATTGGAAATGATTTTAAGATAAGATATAATTTATTTCTCAGTACATGTTACATTAACATCTTAATCTTTAATAAAAAAGAGTCCTATTACATTTTTTACGCAAATTCATGATTTTTGAAATTGTAATTTTCAGCAGCAGTAAGATGTTTTAATTATTTGATTATGAATAACGATTGTGCCATTCTCTTTCTTGTAAGTTGGAGTTATAAATTCTTTTTGTGTACCTACTTAAAATGCAATATCAAAATCAACTGTAATTAAGTATTTTTTGTATTTCATGTTTTTTTTTGCACTAAATATAATTTCAATCAATAGCGAGTCATCTTAAGGAAAGCATTCGCATTTCAATTGCAATGTCACTAAATCCTGTACCTTACCCGCGCAGTTGAGAGAATCGGGAAGGTTCAGCCATTGGAACGCCACCGAAACTTTGCGCTAAAGGTGACACAGTGCACCTTAACAGCACAAGGAACTTATTGTGGTTCCATTTACTGATTGGAAACATTTGCACTGTCTTGCTGTTTTAGTATGAATTCTCGATGTATTTTGGTAATGATGTTGTTGGAAAAATTACGCTTGCCAACTTTGCCAAGAACATGGTTGGATTTCTTGATGTACGTGCCTTTTTTGTTTATAAAACGCAATGTGTCTCTGTCTATTCATTGTTCTTTTTTAGGATTCCGGACTTAGTAATAGGGTTTCGGTTGGCACACTTCGGGTAAGTGTGCCAACCGAAACCCTATTACTAAGTCTCTGTCCGTCCGTCCGTGTGTCTGTCAGCGGACTGTATCTCATGAACCGTAATAGGTAGACATTCAAAATTTTCACTGATTGTGTAATTGCCACTATAACAAAAAAATATAAAAATTAAATAAAGTTAATAATTAAAGGGGTCCCATACAAGAAACGTGCTTTTTTATGCGTTTTTTGTTCGATCTTAATACGGTACGGAACTCTTCGTGGACATAGGCCTCAACCAAGCACCACAACTTCGACCGATTCAGGAATTCGCTAGATGCGGGAAGCACAGAAGACAACTTAAGTGATGCTATTTTAATTCTTAAATACCAACTAATAATTCTTGTTGTGTATTGTGTGTTGTCAATATAGTTTAACGTGTAGTTGACTCAGGCAAACAAGCGCCTATCTTTGATAGTGTTTATTGGAAACTAACTTAAAAATCTTTCTTCCATCATAATTTAATACGGTCAGCGGCTAGCTATTTGCCATAATGAATATGTAATGTGATAATGTTACTGTGTGTTTTTTGTATGCATTTTAAACCTATTGAAATGAGCTTCAACATAAGCCACCGAAGGACTACGAGTCCTTTCAAATCCTGTCCTATACCATAAATGAGCAATATTTGTTTATATATGACGGCGGGAACGCGTGCGTAGCGATAACGGGGTCATCATCTTCGTTTCTTGGTGCTGGTTCCATGTTGTAGGTGGGTACTCGGGCAAACCAGTAAAACGTAGGTAGATGCACAATCAGAGTCGCGTTTATTCGGCAATTTACAATGGTGGTCGTTATTTGTAGTAAGGAACAATGGCTTGTACGGTGAACGTGACAGTTTCGATCGTATGATTTGCACTATAAGACGTCAGCTACAGCAATGTGAATCTCGCATTCTCGATCGACTCTGTCCACGTTTGTGGCGGGAAAATTAAAGCGCCACCTCACGGCGTTCACAGTACTAACCGATCAACCAATAAGAATTAAGTTACAGTTTGACGAATATTATGAAATCAACGGGTAGTAATTTTGATAAAGTTGTCGTCTTGAAATCGCTTGCGACAACATATATAATACTCGTAATATATATTTGTACACTCTCGGCTCTAACGATTTCGATGAAAGTTGCAATGGGTTTACGGGGGCAAAAAATGGATCTAGCTAGGTCTCATATCAAATTAAATCTCATATTAAATACAAATAATGCTCGTTTAATTAAATACACATATATGTATATTTGTAATCACTTTCTCGAAAACGACTCTAACGATTTCGATGAAATATCTATTTAGGTCTCATATCTGGGAAAATTCGTAGCTGCTTAGAACAAGATGGCTACCTTAGAATGGTGACATGTCAGCATGGAATCAGTAAATACCTAATATTATGGCTGCATGGAATTAGTATGTACTATACATGGAATTAGTTTAAACTATCCTATACTATTAAATGAGCATTCTCTATTTTCACGCAAGCAGAGCTCGGTCGACCAGGTAGCGAAGGTACCATAAATGCGGAATTAATATGATATTTTGCATGTATCAAAGTCAAAATTAAATAATATTTGACTTTGACTGAAGCTTGCAAAATTATCAAACACTAAATGATTTGACTATTCAGCGTTACTTTTTATTGGTTTCGGTGGATCTTTCTTTTCATTCTTAAACTATTTTCATTTTCTTTAACAATCACCGCATTGGCTTGAACTTCTAACAATATCCTCTGCTTATTTCCGCCCGTTTTGTGGAGCCGTGCCGTTTGTTCTTTACTTTAGACCTTTGTTTTAACAAGTTCCATTGTGTTTGTTTTCCTGGTTTCCATTAGTATTGAGAAATATTTTGTTGTTATAGCTGGCTTGTAGTTAGTAAGTGATGTTTGTATGTTGACAGTTTCTTTTCACACTAGTTTTGGCCGAGTTCGATCGTTAGTTCAATTATCAAAAGTTACGTAGTTGAGTTTGGAAACATCATTTCTTAGGCTATGCGTAGACCGAGTGGATTCGTGGATCTTTGACAGTTGCGGGTCGTCAGAAGTCCGAAAGTCTGACATCCAGTCTTACAAGGGGTATTGTATTACCCAGTAATTGGGTGGTGGAGGTTAGACAGTCGCTCCATGTAACAAACTGGTATTCAGCTGCATCCGGTTAGACTGGAAGCCGACCCCAAGATAGTTGGGGAAAGGCTAGACAGATGTTAGATGTCACGATCACATGATACGATCTTATAGAAATATCTTTGACTTCTCTTGTGCCTATATTTTCCAAATAAAATAATTATCATGTTTCAATATAATGATTGAAGGTAACGGGCAATATTCAGCTAGCAGTAGGTATTATGTGGTGTGATGGTTATATCTGTTTATTAACTGGAAATTCCATCTCGATAAAAGTGGGTATTATTATTACTATTAGTGATTTTTAGAACCATGCCAATTAAATACCCTTGCAAAGGTATAACAGAAACATGAACATAACTATGTGAAGAGCAGGGCGGATATTTGAAGGGAGTTCATTGCAGTGACAGTTAATAACTTCTTGTAAAATTATTACACTCCCTTTCTCTATGAAGGTACTGCAAGGAAAAGGCAAGAATTTCATTTACATTGAGACAGTTAGGTCCTATGCACATGGCGTTTTTTATACGAGCGTTCCATGTAACGCGCTGTTGGGAATTGAAGCCAACATAACATCTTGCACGCGGCCTGCACGCGCAGGCATCGTTACTAGCGCGTCATCGTCATAACGATGGCGCGGCGGCGTGACGGCGACTTGGCTCGGACCGATGACCACTCGCTTCCACGGACTCCACGGCGACGCACGATATTCTTCTCTTGTTAACTGATTGTCCGGGAAAGTTTATATTTTGTAATAAGCACAGCAAATAAACACGCGTCGTCTGCGCGTTACAGCCAGAAAAATCAGCGCTAGTTGCGTTTGGTGCGCGTCGACGACGCGAAAAAAAACCGTCGTATGCATAGGCCCTTAGCTTAGGATAGTTTTCATCAGTTGAGAATTTAACCGTTAGGCATTTTGACATTAAACTGAAAACCTTCTCTGTTCATTGCAGGATTATCACACGTAGTATTCTACATAGTAACTTCTAAATAAGATACCTACTCACTTTTAACAATCGAATAATATAATTGAAAATAAACTTATCTAGTTCTGACTGAGTTTTTGCTTAAAAAAATGTTTATAATGCAGACTCTGTAAATGCCCAGAAATATTTTAGTAGACAGAATATATGACTACAATTTACTGTTAAAACTCTCATAATACACATTAAAACAGGTTTAAACTATGTATATACGCCATCTTTATCTTACCTTGCAAATTACTGAAACAAAATAGAAACGGACAAAAGCCCTTAATTTATTAGAGGCATTATTTATCCTAGTAGTGGAGACGGAAGGAAATAATTTTATTACAGCATTCTACGAGGTAGGGTAATATCACTGGTATTCTTGAGAAAGGAATAAGGATTTCCAGAAGCCAAGCAGAAGCTAACGGGCCGCAGTCTTGCGTTTCTGAAGTTGCATAATAATAAAACAAGAGTAGGTAAAATTATCTACCTTTATGTTATATGAATGGCCGTTTTCACATTGGACGATAACGACACAATATCGTCGAACTGGTAGTGTGGCGGCATCTACATCGCCACATGAAAAGTACGCATCAAAGACCTGACGTCACACAACATCCTGACGTCACTCAAATCCTGCATCGCACAATTACAGTTTACCGCGCGGTGGACATATATATACAAGCTCCCGACTTCAACCTCTGGGCAATTGCCCGCCAGACATGACACCATCTGGTCGGAGGATCCTCCCTTTTCTATGGGGGATGAGTGAACTTTACACCCTGTTCCACATACCCCTAAAGTAGTTCCTTACAACTACTACTAAACGCTTTCACACTATGTCGGTGACAAGCTGACAAGCTGGCTATTAGATAATTGCTTATAAGACATTGACGAATATATGGAATATTGTAAAAAACCAAGATGACATTTTTCGATTACCTCATCCTAAAAATACTAATTCATTGGACTTATTGTAAATCACAAATCTTAAAATTAATATTGTACGTAGTTAAGAACGACCATTGAATATTTGTACACCATATACTTTGTGGTAGAATGTATAGAACTACCAAAAATATTAACACCATACTATGTAAAACTACATTCTTATAAATAAATAAATTCTGATTCTGATTCTGTAGTCAACGGTATCGCGTCGCCGACATTAATTGTCGTGTCGATATCGGCGTACGGCACAGTGCACTTGTTCACTGCTACCATTATTACCTCGAATACACTATTATACTTTTAGAATCGCGCGGCGATGTAAGCTTTTGCTGGTTCAACGTGACTATTCGAGCCTGTTGTGGCATACCGCATGACAATAAGCTTTTGGTTACATCTTGTCACATACCGATATCGTCCCGATATTGTCGGCCGATATCGTTTTCGTCCGAAGTGACGATATATCGGTGTCAATATCATCGTCAAAATAGCTACGGTTCGTGTGGTAAAGTCAGGGAAATTAATTGTTAATTAAATTGACAACCAACTTAAATTGTATATGTAGTCAAATCACAACTGTAAATTTTTGATGGTTGTATGAAATGGCTATATCACCGCAAATTGGTGTATGTTTTAATTTGATAAACAATAAAACCTAATTATACTAAGCCTACATAGCAGATAATAGACGGTTCTCTCTGTTTTTCTGTCGTAAAAGGCAAAAAAATAAAGAAATAATAAGATGGGATCAAATGGACATTGCTATTACTAATCCGCTTGCTAATGCAAACTGTGGTATGCACGTGTACATAAGGCTAGTCGTTTATTCGTGTTTGAGTATCCACAAAATAAAACGATACATTCCAAAACAGTGTGAAATAAAACCGGACTTTACCACGATTTCGTAAAGTGCGAAATTTCTTTAAAACTATGACTCTCCGAGCTTTACTAAGGTAATCTACACATAAGTCTCTCTGTTGAAGTGGTAAAGTATGCAATAAAATAGCCAGTCGACAAAACTCCACTATGCAAGACTCTTATTTCTCTGTGTAAATTAAACCAGAAACCGCAAACTGGAATTTCACGGAAAACGGACTGAAAAGTATGTCACCGGAGTCGTGTTGGTATGAACAAAATGAACGAAATAAATTACGTTTAAGATGTCCAACTACAACTACATAGAAAAGATAATGATAAGAATATGTACACACACAGTTTAAAAATAAAAAACATGCATAGCTATGCAAGTTTTACTTTGTACGCCGTTATCTTGACAAAACATGCAGACTAATTATTTAAAACTCAACATCATACATTACAAACTCCAATTTGTACTGTAAGTACACTTATGTTTTTACAAATAAATTAGGTAACGTTAATGTTCATGTTAAATTTAAATAACGACCGGCGGTTTTAAAGGAACAAATCCAGGCTCTAAGCTGCTACTGAGAAATTCCAGATGAAAAAACCCAATAACACTTTGCCCGACCTGGTAATCGAACTTAGGCTCAGAAGTATCACTTGCTAGCACTAGAACAACGAGACAATCAAAGCAGACGAGTCAAGTCAGGCAGTTAAAGTGTAAACTGAGTCGATTTCAAGTTACACAGTTAAGCTTCCGCGTGCCAACAAGGCAATTACTGCCATTTCCTTTTATTGGATGAGGCTAACTGCTGGTCATACAAGACCTAGTGAAGACACATAATGTTACCAGTTATACTTGCTTAATACGTTGTTTAGGTTAACAGAGGCGGTAGCGGTGGCAGTGGTGAACAATTTGGCGGTAATTGTACTATCTGACGTACGTCAGTTATCTGACGTAACGTCAGATAGTAAGTACAATAACCGGTGTCGTGGACCAATCGTTGAGCGGGATTTAACGCCGGGATGTTGTGGGTTTTTGGGTAGGAGCGGGTGCGCGGATGGGCATTCGCTCCTGGGTCGTCGATTGCGACATGGCGATTAGAATTAGTTCTGAACAGTGTACCTACTAAATATAACAGAGTTGTATTGTTCTTAGCCAACTTAATAAAACTAAGTGAACAGTTTGAGTTTCTCTTTATACTGCCTTCCCGGCTAGAATATTTCCCCTGTGAGAGTTGTGACCGCTGAGGCTTCGAGTATTTTACACTTTTTTACTACCGTCAAACTGCCTACCGCCACCACCACTTCTATCTAAATAACGCAAGAGTGTAGAGTTGCACTATAATGAAAGGGTTTATAGACGGTGATTTTTAATTCACTGTTAACCTTTCAGAGCGTGAATGTACTCATGATTATGAGCAAGTTTCACTATGAGACCAACACTGAAATATCGAGAAAAAATCTGCTGTTTCGGACAAAAATAAAACAATAAAAAAAAAAATGAAACCGCTGTATTTTATTTTTGTTATTTCTGACTGGTCCCATAGTGGAAGATGTTTAGTAGTTTCGGCTCCTGAAAGGTTAACAGTCAATTAAAATTCACCGTGTATGAACTTGGCATCTAGTTCAAATGCAGCTCATTCATGGTGCCAGATATCTTTTCTTCTCAATAAAATTTCAGACACTCCTAAACTGCCCACAAAATTTCCAGAAAATTACCTCCCACCTGACGGCACATATAGGAACCCAATCACCTCCTATTGCAATCAATCTATGTGATAAGTGTGCGGCCAAAACGATCTCACGTTTGGGCTCCATTTGCGGGAAGCTTTTAAGGGCTTCATCACAACTAGTCACTTCCTATGTATTCATGAGGGGTAGGCTTATGTATGAAGGAGGATTACGTGCGCTGGCCTGAGTAATTACGTAGATATTAATGTTGCTGTTGCTAGAATTATTTTGAACATTTTGTGTTTTTAGTGAATTTTAGGACGTGTTCTTTAATATCTTTAGAAAATGGCAGTGCTAAACTTTTTATTTATTTGATTAGAATTTTTGTTAGTATTAAGAGTAATCTCTAGCCTAAAGCGCTTAATTAGATTTGCCTTTTACAGCATTGTTTGAATAAAGCCCAAAATATTCCATGAAACAATGTAAACCACAATACAATAAAAGTGTGTTAATAGCTCAATTATATTACCTAATTGGTGCTGAAATACGAAGCTAATATCAGCTTACTAGCAAATACGATGACTATTTTGAAATCTAGCCATTCGATATGTACCTATTTTGTTTGCTTGTATGCTATTCTTATTGGCATTCATCAAAACGAGAAATCTAATGAAATATTATAAAGAGGGAAATCGATTTTTGTGATTTTGTGTATAGGTATGTGAAGAGTAATCTCCGGAACCAAAGCTCCTATTTGAAAAATCCTTTCACCATTTGAAAGGTACATTATTCCAAGGCTAAATATTATGTAAATATTTACAAAAAGTAGGACTTACTATACTAATGAAATACTATCTTGAATTAATGCAAGCCTAGTACTTTTAGGTTACTGCTCAGAACTTGTGCGCAATGTCTCCTGAACAGAATACCGTCGTCACATCTGAATTGCACTCGTCCTAAACCGAGACGGTACACTAGTATAATTATAGAATATGAAGGAATTGGCTATGCTCCTGACTGTGGTGGTCACATGTTATTAATTTCCATTTTTCTATTATTAATAAACACCTCACGTACAGGTATATTCCGTTAAACTTTTACGAGTATTATTAATAGAGTAGGTAACTAAACTATACTGTAGCTTCTTACTTTGAAGGGCATATTGATCAATCTTCTTCCTGAGTACCCGTCGCCAAGCTTGTGTTACATTGTGCAGATTCTCAAAAACTATCCCAACGAACAAGTTTGCGAAAGTTTGAAACTCATCATCGGTGGTCCCAAGTTTTACCCGCTAAAGTAAACAGTAAAGGATATTGAGATAAAATTTTAAACTTTAATGTTTAAAATTTAGAAAAAATACATTTTGAAATTCACGTCAGCAAAGATTGTAATCAGATTTCACGCCTCTTTCACAGCTATTTAATCAACAACGAATAATCTAATTGAGAGCCACCATCTCTTTTAATAGAACCCAATTTCACAACACAAAATCAAAAATATTTGTCGTTTAATCACCTCGAAGCGTTCATATCGTCAAAACTAAAGGCTTTGGAAGTCAACAAAAGGGCGTTGGGCACGTTTAGTAATGTCTGCCTCACGAAAATAGAGATACGCATCAGTCATTAACACTTGAGCCTGTCATTTCGCTTGGTCCTTTGAGGCGCCGACAGATTCTCCGGTGGGTGTAGCAATTTTGATGAAAGAACATGGTTATTTTGGTAATAACCCCCGGGAATTGAACTATTCAGACGTTAAGCTCGATTTTGAGCCCTGCCCGTTTTTGAGGCCCCCTGTGCAACGAATTTCGGCGAAGCTTCTCCTGCATGTGACCTGGATTATGTGAATTGCGGTATGGTGAGACGAAAGTTTTAAGTGTTCGTCTTATTCTGCTTTTGCAGTTAAAATGAAGAAGTTGATAACGTGCTCGCTGGCTTTGCGAAATTCATTTCTTTAAGTTTCATCTCAGTTTTATAGTTAAATTTCTTGACATAATTGCTTATATTGTGATATTTCAGACTAAGGAGTCACGCTACATTTGCTTGCACACTCCTTCCCTGATTTCAAGGAATTTTCAAACATGATAGAAATAATTCAAAGTTATACGATTTAAAAAATATTATAATCTACATTGCGAAAAAATACAACAGCACTTTTTTGACCAATATCCTTTGCTTAAATTGTTAATATTAAAAGCTACTTCTATCTAAACCTAGACTGATGAGTTCCCACTATCCAGTATCGCAAAAATGACAAAAATCTAGCTAAATATGACCATAACTAAACTCCGTCCAGCTCAATAGCTCTTTTCACGTGCTAAACCTACATTTTCCAGATAAAGCTGCCCCGATCTAGTTCAAATAGTATCTTTACACATGAATGAAACTGAAACGTGGTTTGCAGGATGGTGAATGAAGCAATTTTTGGACATTCGCCAGCGGGTAGCTTCCTCCTTCCTTCCTTCATATTGTCATGCAATAGAATTTGAATTTTATTTAAATGGGATGGCATTCTGATCGATAGTTTGCTTTGTGCGATACAGGGACTGTGGTATTGACACTTAAGGATTTTATTAATACTTACGTAAAGGTAACTTACATACGAGCGTGCATTCGGAAAGTGGGCAACGGCGCAAATAGCTGTCAAATATTTCGCTGTTTTTATTAATTTGGCAATATTACTTTATGGAAATATGAAATATCGCTCTATAGTGAAGTAAAATATTGAACTGCAGCGCTGCGTGTTTTTTTTATATAATTAATCCTTTATTAAAAATAACTAGGTTCTTAATGATTAATTACAATCTAGCGTTTATGAATAATAAGCAATCATAAATCTAACTTATTCTTTACGTATTTTTTTTATTTTTTATTAGCATATCGTCGATTGTATTTTACACAAGTCCGTTCCACTTTCTTGGAGTTTGATGTTATAATATAAACACTTTGTTTATGTTTTATATGTGTGTCATTATTACTATTAATTCTACACTTTTTACAGTACACTAACACTGCGTGTTTACCTTCCTGGCATTTAACAATTAGTTTGACTATTAAATATTAACAGAATACTGATGAACCAATTATCTACAGAAATGGACAGAATAGCAGATGTAGATCTACATTAATACCAGCAGAAAATGGAAAAACCAACCTATCAGAAGTGTTGGCGTCTATAATAGTAGAGGATCCGACCTAGGAACGACCTTCACCCACCTGTTTAATGAAAAAGTATTTTGAACCAACTTTTGTTTATAAAATCTATCGCGAGTGGGTTGCCAAAAAAAATCCTGGCCAGACTGTGTTATTTAATATTTTTTTTTTAAACATATTGCGTATATTTAGGAGATATACACCTATTGAGAGAGCTTTTCAAGAAGAATCCTTGCTACTAACTCGACTTTTGCCAATATTATTAGTCAATTCGGAGTTAATGACCTAAATAGGCGGCTACTTAGCCTTCTAAGCTTAGGAATGTTCTTGGCGCCCAATAGTCTTAACAGATATATCAATGGATAGTGCTTTTTAAGAGAAACATTTTTGTTACTAAATTGAGTGAGTGAAATTTTTGAAAAAAACTATTTTAATTAATCATAGTCTGGCCAGGATTTTTTTAGCTAATTCATTTGCGATATATTTGTTAACATACTAAATATGCTATAAAATACTTTTCATCCATTAAACAGATGGGTGATGGTCGTCTCTAGATCGTATCTTAGACCATAATCGAAAACAAACAAAAAAAAAACAGAAAGTATATAATATAAATATCCGAATTGATAACCTCCTCCTTTTTCGGTTAAAAATAAACAAACAGCAACAGCGATACAAAAATAATTACTAACTAGGTATACAAAAATAGTAAATGGAAAGAAACAGGCTATACGAAAGAAAGATCAAGGAAAAATTTAACTCGATTACGTTCTTGTCCCAAAAATACGTTTTATAAAGAAACAACCCTTTTGAGAATTAGATCTTAATATCAAACAACATGTCTTTATTTCCATGGAAGGTGGGTAGGCCTTTAGTGTGAGATGCAACTTGTGTCGACACTCTTGCGCCATCCCATCTTCCTAGCTCAGCGTGCTGCGCTGGTGCTGCTGCTGCGGCTGCAGAAAACCTCAAGCGGCGTAAGTATAATAACCTTACTGGTAATTATATTTTCGAGCCGTTTGGGGTAGAAACCCTCGGCCCGTGGGGTCCGAGTGCTCACGGCCTCTTTAGAGAAATCTCCAAACGGCTATTTGACACTTCCCGTGACCCAAGGGCTGGTTTTTACCTTGGACAGAGACTAAGCATTGCCATACAACGTGGCAATGCGGCCAGCCTCTTGGGTATATTACCAGTCGACAGCGATGCGGATGAATTTTTCGATGCTATATTTTAGTTTGTAAATAGTTTTAGTTAAGTTAGTATATAATTTTGCTACTTTTATTAATTAATTAATTATAAATAGATTGTAAATATAAATTTGTTCCATCACTACATAAAATATAATTGTTAATTGAAACAACATTATATACTAAAAGAATATGTATGAAATACACACACATAAACTCACGCCTTCTTCCCATGAGGGTCAGGTAGAACCGTTCCGTACCGTAACCGTAGAGGCGTTCTGTACGCCACCTGCTACGATCCGTACATAGTCCTTTTGCTTCGTTTACGTTCATACATCTGGTCATACACGCACGCCGGTTGTGAGTACTACGCGCCTGACCTTTCTGAACAACATCACCAATATGTCCTCCTAGGGCGTCCCCTCCCGACGTTTCTACTCACATTTGTTTTGTTGTCGGTCCCACAGCAGCTGTCCGATGTAGCTGCCGGGCAGCGCCATCAGCTTCTCGGTGCAGGCCTGCTTGCCGAGGAAGTAGCCCACCATCACTGCCAGCGTCACCTTCGGGAACTGCCCGAACCGTTCGGCTTCAGTTCATCCTCTCAACGACCAAACCATCTAAGCATACTCTCTTCAATTTTTTTTAAATGAAATATTGTTTAGAATTTTTCCTTGACATTATCTTCCCGAGATAATATAAACTACATTTGTGTCCAAAGCTTTATTTACCGCTTTTGTATTTGTGGCTAAGTAATTGGGGCACGGGTCTATTGAAGTTTAAGCTACGCTTGCCGAGGTCGGTCCGTGGATGGGTGATCATCCAGTTCATATCGATACCCCTCAGTGCCTCGAAAAGCACTAATTTGCAGATCTTTGACAGTCTTTAGGGGTAGTCAGAATCCCAAAACAACCAGTCATACCAAGGGGTATCGTATTACCCAGTAACTGGGTTGTGGAGGTCAGATAGACAGTCGCTTCATGTAAAATAAAAAATAAAAAAGTATTCAGCTGCATCCGGTTAGACTGGAAGCTGACCCGAACATAGTTGGGAAAACAGGGCTAGACAGATTGAAAGGTATTTTTCCTTTACATCATCTTCCTCACATAATGGAAACTACATTTGTGACCAAAGCTTTATTAGCCTCTCCGCATCTAATGTACCGCATCTTATTAGCCTCTCATTGTATACTGAAAAATTTCACTTAAATGAAATAAATGGGTTCTTATAACAGAGTCGGGAAAAGAATTTACTTGTTCTACAACTATGAGAAAAGGACTGGTTGTCTTTTACACCGTTATAGACGTAATCTTGTTGAATATTATTATTTTTTTCACCCGAAGAAGTGTGAAATATTTGTGATCTTATTCTGTTACGCAATAATTCTTTATCCCAAGGTGTTATTTTTTAAATAAATAAATTGATTACAAAACCAGCCACTTCTACTAGTTTTGAAATTTATGAGTGTGAAGGCAAAGTCGTACATCCTAAAATTGACATATTATTAACTAAGAAATAAAATACGAATCGTCCTTTAGTGACGAAGGTTATTAATGGCAACTTGAAAGAAACTCACAAAATTATAAAAACTTCACAAAATCACTTCAAAAATTATTCCCCAAAAGTCACTTCATATTGCCTCCGCAGCCATCCGAACATTACGCTTCGGTGTGATATAAAGCCACACTAACACCGGCATAGCTTGTACCCTGTCAGAAGCACACTGTCGCTGACAAAATAGCTTGTGCTTGGCTTTAAACCCACAAATGGAGACCCGGCTTAACCCCTCTGACGTAGATTGAATAAAACACTGTTGATAATACCAAGTTATTTTATGAAAAGGATTTGCCGAAATCATTTTTATATGCAGCTTGGAAATGGTATGCCATTTGGGACTGCTATTTTTCTTTTGCAGGCTAATGAACTATTCTGGCGTTGCTTTACTTCTAAAGAACAGTTTTTTAAATAACATTTACGATGTAAGGTTTTTTTTTTTTAATGTAGTTGAGCTGAGTATGTTTTCATTCATCTGTGAGCTAAACAGACTGTTGTTCAATAATTTTTTTATACTTTTCAAATGTTTCTTTAACTACACGTAGTAAAGAAATCTGGCATACTTGTGATTTGCAATGGTATACGAACAAGCACGGTGTAAGAGGATATGAATGCGGAACGTGCAATTTTATTGAGAGATATAAGTGAAATATAAGTACTAACGTACTAGAGAAGACACCGTAAATTCCTACTTTGTCTCGTTCAACTGCGGCGATCGCGCCGCACCGTCGGCGCATGATTTATGATTACCGTGATTTACATGGCGCTTAAGACCACCACCGGCCATCGGTCCTTCGATACACATGGGCAGCCCACTGCCACTTCAGCTTTCTTACTCTGGAAACTATGTCGATAACTCCGGTTCTTTTCCAATTAACTTCATTTCTGATTTAACACTTCAAAGAAACTCCAAGCATAACCCGCTCCATGCGAGGGGCTCAGCGACCGCGGGCTGAGCGACCTTGAAGCCAAACAATATTAAAAGAAAATGACCTTGTTATAAGAATTTAAGTAAACATAACGATGGAGTTTATCCTTGTTAAGTAGACAACATAAACCTCACTCGATGATATAAAGTAACATCATGAAGGGAAATTGCTCGCATTTTTGCCTCAACTTCAGTAGGCTGTAACGTCATATTTTATTCACGACGTTACTACCATTATTTGCTGCCAAATATTGTTCAAGTGCCTGGAATTTGATGTAGGTATACATTATGTAATAATTTGTTTTTACTTATGTTTAATGGTTATTTTTGGCTTTTCCTAATAAAATTGTTCGTGGATGAAGATGTTTTACCTTTTTTCTGGTTTTCCTGAAATCAAACTCAAACTCAAAGTATTTATTTTAATTAAACCATTTACGCACTTGTGAATTGTCAAGGAGTCGATCAGACAGAAATATGAAACTAGTTGCCCATTCCAAAGCATAGTAGGTACCTATGGAGAAGAACGGGCAGGAAACTCCACGGACACTCTTTTCAATTAAAAAATTGTTACTAAATATTGGTTCGATCATTCATCTTGAAATTATATATGAAATAACAATTTAGAAAGACGTGCACGTTAAAAGCATATGAAATAAAAAGATTAAAAAAAAATACACAAATTAAAATAGGCCAAGTAAGACGGTTAAACATACTTTCAAAAAGTTTGGCTTGTTAAAAACACAAGATTCAGTAAGCATTAAAAATATCGCAACAGATATATATAATAATATTTTATGCTCGACTTAAAAACACTCATACATTAATTTTTATTTATTCAAAATTCAATTCAAAATATTTTTATTTCACATAAACCTACAAGGGCACTTATGAAACGTTAGAAGCTAGGTGCACGGTTCCAATTAGTCGTTTCCTATGGAGAAGAGCCGGCAAGAAACTCCACGGTTACTCTTTTAAAATTAAATGGTTTTTACAATGTTTCCAAGTTACAGTGTTAAAAGGTATGAGAGGACAGTGTAGGCCCATCAACAAGTACCAGGTACTTAGCAAAATATTAAATGGTCCACCGATCTACAGTCTGTTATGTCTACAACGTTCTCTCATTCACAAAATTTAAAAGAAAATAAGCTATATAAAAGACAAATGAAATTCCTAATAAAAATAAATAAATATTTATTCGGTAATTAACGCAGGTATGGTATACATTAATTACCGAACAAATTAAATTTGTAATAATTGCTCCAACCCGTAACTATAATTCCCTACGAACTAAACACCACCCATCAATTACCCTAGCTTGACTAAGACACTATACACTAGCATACACAACAATAAAGCCGGTACACACCGCTGGCCGGAAGGTTGCGACAGTGTATACACTGCTCGTTGAGACCGCCCCTTTCGTGTTACAGACTACGTTAACTACCGGGCTATAGATGTAAGTATGAACCTGCCTTAATATCTGGAATACTCAAGCAAGTTGCATGGAGGTAGAGTTAAGTTACCGTTGGGTTATTTCGCTACTGTAATTACCTTTTATTATGCGTTGCAGTCTTGTTTAATTTTGAGAAATTGTTGAAGTTTGTATTTTAATATCTTAGGTACATAGTTTATTTTATTAAATTTGCTGAAACATTATTCAACTTTGGTAGTGAGACTGACAGTATATTGCCTGAAGGGTACACCTGACGTACCTAACGTATAAAGCGTTATGTACGTTACGCTTACACACCACACGGTACAGACCTGTCAGTTTGGGATAACAGATTAAGCGAGGGTATACTCGACGTCGTAGTTGCTTGACCACACTGACGTTGAATGTCACTTGCACGTCATAAAATGATAAGGTTTATTCGTCTTTTTTAACTTCCATCAAAAATTTAAAATAAGTTACGGTTCATTTTCAATTGAGATATTTTAATTTTAAAAATAAATTATTTTTACTTTTTTTTAAATTAAATAAGTACATAATAATTTATAATATGAAAAATTAAATAAATTTATATAAAAAAAAAAACAAAAAAGAAACAATGAATTGGTATTATAGTTTCAACCATTATGGAAGTTTCCATATACTAGAAATTGTTTTCAAAAGTGACGAGGTCGAGAATATTTATGTGGTCACTTGTGGAGGCTCTTTTAATGCAGCCTATTAAGGCTTCCGGAGATAGGCGCGACGCGAGACCCGTAGAACAAATTCCGTGAAGTTTTCATAGAAATTGTTCTACCAGAATCAGGTCGCACCTGTCTGCGCAAGCTTTTTTGAACTTCAATGATGAAACTTCCGTCATTCGTCACCTACATGGAAACATACATAAATGAACCCTTATTTCACAGACTTTTAACAAGAACTGTTGAAACTAAAATTAACTACTTCGCCACACAGTTCCGAAAACTGTGTGGCGAAGTAGTTAATTTTAGTTTATAACTACTGTAACGTAACTAGGTATGTACTATGACATAAACATTTTGAGTTACGCCAGTATTCGCAAAAAAAAAAAGAAGTAAAATGCTGTGATGCCGTTATTAATGTGAATAAAATAAAATAACTTTATTTTTACCTATATAGAATTTTATAAGGAAATTAGAGGCACCTGATTATATTATAATAACTTACTCATAGATAATGTCGTGTTACCCAGTAACAGCTAGGTTGTTGAGGTCTGATAGGCAGTCGCTCCATGTAAAGTACTGGTATTCAGCTACATCTGGTTAGACTGGAAGTCGACCCCAACATAGTTGGGACAAGGCTAGGCAGATAATGATGTCATATTCATAGCCAAGTCTTACAATGGAACTAACAAAAATGGCATTCATTTAAGATTTCCCAATTTACACATAATAACCTTATCGGTAATTATATTTTCGAGCCGTTTGGGGTTTAAACCCTCGGGCCGTGGGGTCCGAGTGCTCTTGGCTTGTTCAACGAATTCTCCAATTCTCCCGCCAATCTTTTGAGTACATTACCCGTAGACAGCGATGCGGAGGAATTTTTTGACGCCATATTTTCTTTAGTCAATAGTTTTAGTCAGATTAGGATATAATAGTATTTTAATTTTATAAATGTTTGTAAAAAATAATATTGAATAATAAATAAATAATACACAACGACATAACATAACATCACACCTATAATCCACGAAGGACAAGGCAGAGATATACCTATAGTACACCCACATTTCGCCAGTTATGTTTCTTATCTCATGTATACATTTCCCAATTTATTCAACTATGAAATCCTAAAACTTACTTAAACAACATATTCACATGGCTACTTCATCCAATATCCTCCCTTATCAAACCTAATTCTGTAGGTACTATCACACAATCATCCACTCGGCCTCCCGATACAAAATTATCTGGCATCCGTCCCTTCCTTGATCTGAGCAACTAATCTATTTCCTCTATTGAGATTAGTATTACATATGTCCCTTCCTTATGTAATGATAATATTATGTGAGGTTCGCAGTATATTATTATTTGATCAAATATAATATACTTTGTGTCTCCGGATTTTTAGACGGATTTTTAGTGGTTGTAATTTTGTTTATAAAAGAATATTGACTCAATATTCATATTCCAAAAACGAAAATGAATTGCCCTTAAGAAGTTTAGAAAGAAATAAAGAATAACGTATAATTGAAAACAGTTCGTGATATACAAAGTGAAAATAATGTTTTAACAACAACAGTGTGTGCCTCACGGCTGCGCCAAAAACGTTCATTCAGCATTAATGCCAGACAGGTACTGTCTGACGCTTGTTTTCTAATGAACCTTTAGGGGCAAGTACCAGGAAGTACAAACAGTTTCAACATATCTAAAACATATTTTTAAAGCGAGCTGTCCACTGCCTGCTATATTACGTTAGTTTAAGGTTAGTTTGCTGGCGGTGGCCGGCTCGCTTTATACTTATAAATAAATAAACTCGTAATTTCAAAAAAAATACATACACCGGTGACGTTCTATAGTGTTTGCCTACCCCAATGCGAAAAAGCGTAATGAAGTTACGATTGAAACACCCCAAAATGCAACTAACCTTAAGTTACAACTGAATAATTAAATTCAATTAATAGTTTGCCTGATAACTATTCAGTAAGTCCCTACTAATCTCATTCGATGACATCATTAAAATAGGTTAACCATCAAAAACAGTTTATATTAGCCCCATGTTAACCGATATTGTCGTTTCAATTATGCGCGGATTGTGGACAAGAATTAATATGTATTTGTTACAATGCCGGTGTCGGTGGCACCCGCCTGAATCCGGTTAAAACTGGTATAATCCGCCCAGAAGCGGTCGAAAGCGGATTTGTCCGATCATGTTTGGCTGTATTTTACCATCGTGTTGCAAATTAAAGATGAATGTTATCGTGTTTTTGGGGTGAGAGTGTAGCAATAAAAGTGCTTTGAGAGATTGACTGGATAAACAGCAGTTTAAAAATACTTGGATACCTACTACATTATGCAGTGTTTAGATTTTTATATATTTTAGAATAAAATGTAGTTTTAGTGTTATAGTTGACTAGCTGCGCCCCGCGCTTTCACCCGCATAAGTCTAATATCGGGATGATAAGTACCCTTTATCCCAATCCAGGTCATAACCTGGATTGGGATAAAGGGTACTTTGGGACAAATTTCATCCAAGTCTGTTCTGCCGATTTAGCGTGAAAGCGTCACCAACAAACTCACTTTCGCATTAATAATATTAGTTAGAATTATAGAAGCTTCAAGACGGCAACCTATATTTTCCATAAGTATAATATCAAGACACAAACGACAAGAATACATTGAATATGTAACACGTTAAACTGACGAACTAAAAATCACGACTAGCTTCACAAACAACACCGCATTATTCACTTCCTATTCAAATCCCTTTATTTATTCCACACTCACCCTACCACTTTTATTAAAAAATATATATAGTAGTAGAGTTCTCGTATCAAATTCAGTCCGATCCCCGTAGGAGATTGAGCAGTAAAACGACATTAACCGACCCAAAACATCACCGGATGAGAATTCGCGTCACGTTCGAATCAAGTCCCATAAGGAATGAGTTTGTGGGCCAAGTTTCAATGTCGACAGCGTCTAAAGGTTTTTTTTCACTATATAGTTACTTGGATACTCAAACAGAACACAAAGCCACATCAGGACCTCTTTCGCTATTTAATTTCAAACGTGATACGCTTAAGGATGTGCGTGACGGCAATATTTGGGACTATTCTTATATGAGCCCGATCACACGTACCACAAACAAACCACAACACGTGGAAGGGCGCTTATTTGTATGAAAATGAATAGTTTATTCATATGGAACACATTGGATCATCAAAATCAACCGTGTGGGCGATGCCGACCATAGCATAGCCACGTCACTGCCACAACGCAACCACAAACACTATCCACAATGTAACCACATCGCAATTACTAGGACCAATGCAACCACAATGCAACTGCAAGATGTTACAGCGACACGTAACCACTGCTTGCCCATATTTTGACGCTGCTATGACATTTTATGTAATCATTCGATCATAGCAAAATTCGCTTGATGATGCGTCCGGAAGATCGATACTAATGATCAATAATGAAGATCAATAATGAAGCAAAGACCTCATAGCTTTGCATAGTAGACCCTCCCATATGGAAGTAGCTATCACAGGTAAAATTAGCTTACGAATCTATTTATATGCCCAGTTTGGCAATAAAAATCCCACAATATATTCTCCAGATATATGACGAGAGCATTTTCCATTTGTAAACACAGCACAGTCAGGTTGAGCGTCTGTAGCCATTGAACGCAGATAGTGCAAATGAGGGTTTTGAATTAAACACAGAAAGTATATAGCTATTTTAGCAACAGCGTTGTAGAGAGGAATCAAAATTTATGAGTATATGTGAATTTCATCTATTTATATTGAATTATAGAGTTTTGCAGTACTTACTTTTAGACCTGCTTGCACCATCATCATCCTCTGCCTAGCAATTCCCAACTATGTTGGGAACTATGTCGTCTTCCAGTCTTACCGGATGCAGCTGAATGCCAGTATTTTACATGGAGCGACTGCCAATCTGACCTCCAAAAACCGTTACTGGATAATACGATACCCCTTGGTAAGACTGGTTGACAGGCTTTCGTGTTTCTAACAACCCGTAACGACTGTCAAATATCTACATATGACAGCCGTGACCAACAGTTTAACGCGCTTTCCGAGGCACGGAGAATTCTCGATATGTAATGGATAGTCACCCATCCACGGACCGACCTCGGCAAGAGTAGCTTAACCTTCGATGAACCCGTGCGGCTGTTATTATTTAGCCACGAGCCCCTCTGCTTGCTCCACATATCACTAAATACTTTTAGAGGTTAACATGTTTAAAACATCGTTCTGTTTCTGACAATCGTTAAGTGAATAGACAGAGAGAGAATGATGAGACATTCTGAGACCGAATGAGGACATATTTTGAGACAAAATGACGTTTTGAATATGTTTAGCGCTAAAAATATTACGTGATTAGTGGTGCAAGAGGGCCTTTGACTCGTAGCAATCACTAAATGCCCGACAACCCCTGACGTTTTAAACCATTTTGAATTACATGAAAAACATTACGAGCTGATCCCAAATAATTTTGGTTTGGGTCAGGACAATGACGGTTCCCAGAAGGACATTCACAAACTGACATGAATAGATAGGATAATAATAAACAGTAGCCATCTTTGTATATAAAAAGATGATCAGAACGGACTGCTATTTACTTGGGATCCAACATAAACATGAGAAGCTAACGTATCCCCAAAGCCATTGGTTTAGAACATTCTTAGAATTAGGGATAGGATTGCAAATTAACGTCAATATTGTTTTGTAAAGTGATACAATAAGTTTCAGAGAATCTTGTTTCCATCTTTAACGACTAATTTCACAATTTCCAGAAAGGCACTATTTACTCATATAAATACTGTTGAAACAAAATGAAACAGATTTTGTACGAGATTATCAGATAATGATAAATGATTATATTTCTGTAAGTAGGTTTGTACAAACACTTTTACACGTCAATCATATTTTTTTTAACTAGATAATGTCGTTGTTTCCTATCTGATTACTCTGAGAAGAAAAGCCGAAACAAACTCAGAGCTGACAGTCTCTATTAATTTAAAGTCCAGACATAATCTTGATCAGATCATGTGAAGACCATGTAGATTGGTGTCTGAAATGGTCTTTTAAGAAAGAACCACACAGATTGAGTGGACCTGCCCAGTCAGTGCACGCATTTGTCAGTAATCGTGCTCAACTCAGAATTTAAGGAGCTCAACGATTCGATGAACAATACCAAAGAAAGTACATTTGGGTTGGCCGCATAAATTACTCAAACTGCCAAACCATGATTAAAACTAATTGAGAAAAAAATAATGACCCACAATAGTTTTCACATTCACAATAATTAGAATAACAATAATACCTACTTTGTGTATATAAAAGTCCGGAAATTATGAACTGAAATTATATGAAAGTGATGAAACCCGCATCTCTTGTCATAAGCTAATCTTATAATTGTTTTTTTAAGAAATACACTTTTACTCATCAATACGTTTTTTCACTCTCCAAAGTGCAAAATTGACTCCCCTTACAGCGACTAACCGACAAAATATCACTCTAAACGTGTCGTGCACCTCAAGAATATGTGTCTAAAGTTGATTAAGCAGTTTGGATGCCAAGCCCGCATTCCAGTGATCTTGAGTTCATACACCTTTGTATGAACAAGACTGGGGCTGAACAAGGTAAACGGCCATATTGATCCCACGTAATATTACGTTTTCATTGAAATCTCTCGTTTAATAACTTTATATAAAGTTTTATGAGCTCGTGGCGTTTTATTAGTGGTATTAATAGGTATTTTTGTTTGTTTTGTTGATTCACAGTAGTATTTGAAACTATGATGTTGAAGGAATTAAATACATCTTAGTTTACGTCACCGACAAACCGGGAATCTCAGTAACACCATTGTTAGTTTCATGTTTTATGCAAAGCGATTCTTGTCTGACTTGCATCGCTTTGAGAGATCTCAGATTTCAACAGAATGGTGCTATCAAAATACTACCTACGTTTTATGTTCACATTTGAATCAGAAGCAAAATAAAAGCGAGCTATTATAATACTCAAATTCCCCTACACCGAATTAACATAATATCCGCACTCCGTTTTATACGAAAAGCAACAAAAACAAAAATATACAGAGAGCGGCGTCACCTCCAAAAGAAAAACTCGAACGCTACAATCCATATAAACTTCAGCGGCACTTTTATGATAATCTACCAGTCGGGAGACAGCTATTACTTAACATATAAAATGCAGAAAAAATACCAACACAAATTATCTCCAGAATGTTCTCCGAAGGGCTATAAAATGCAGCCTTGCTTATCGACCGAACAGGCAGTTAAATAACTCCGCTTCTTGGCTGAAAAGACCGTGAAAAGGACTGAAATATTCCTAAGATAAACTCTGACTGTAATAGTTAAGAAGGTACTCGTTAGCATGGAGATATTGAAAGTTAAATACCTAATAATTAGAATTACTACTACTAGGTATAAAAAAAGATTTTTGGAAGGAGGTTCGAAACAAATCATCAAAAAAAATACCTATGTAAAATGAAGTAAGTGCCTTAAGTGAAGAATAAACTAGTGTAAAAAGTGCCAAGCGACAAAATTATGTCATCTATATTAATGGAGACATAAACCAATGTATATTTTGTTTGTTAAATATAGTACCAGAGACCAGAGACTTAGAGTTTACAAATTTGATATTATTATCCTGTTCGGAAGTGAATATTAAAATCGTATACTTTAAAACATAAACAGAAACGGCACAAAACTCCCAATATAATATCGATAAAGCAAAATGTAAACGCTTTTATCGCAACAATCGGTTGCAATACAATTAACGAGAACCAAATCAAGTCGGCAGACGCTGATTCACTACAGTTTAAGACAATGCAGTCTCCATTAGCAAGTAGCGAACGCGGCCAACAATGGACCCACGAACAAAGCGACATTTTCATTCACAATAGCTTTTCCTGAATATTGTATTTGACTATACTATATCACAGAATCTTAATAGCAAACGCTCTTTACTCGTACCTCGTATACTTAAGCTCGCAACTTCCAAGTGATACTTTAAGTTTCTGCTTCGGTTCTCATACAAAACTTTTGACGTATTCTCATACATATTTAACAGCGGTGGAAAATGAATGGTGTAATTCAAAGGTGTACGAATATGAATACGGCCCCTTTCGGAGAATTTTAAATTAACTAATCCTTTTTATGTTTAATTTTAACAGTGTAGTTGTTTGCGTAGCGTATACAACAAATACAATATACATACATTTATTATGATACGTTACGTCACCGTTTTACGACTTAAGACTATACTTTTAAGGATTATTTTCAAGTTACGAGAAGCTTTTTCTAAGCCAGCCTTACCTTTTTTATTTTTTATATTATTTAAAAGTACGTATGTAGGTATTTGTTTTTAAGTTTTCTTGTTCATTTTGATATATCTATCTATTTATATTTATAAAATTCAATTGCCGTGCATTGGTCTCGCAAAAACTCGAAAATAGCTCGACCGATTAGATTTTTTGTTTTGTTCGCCTGAATCCTGGAGTAGTTTAAGAAAAAGGAACATTAACAAAAACCCAAAGGAACAGCCAAAAAATCGAAATCAATATTTTTACAGGACAACATCTGACGGGTGAGCTAGTAGTTTATATAGTTAGTTCCTATATTTTTTATATCTACCTCTTAGCTCCATACATATTTTATTGCAATTGGCTTGCTGTTAATAAAATCTTGCAAAATAAATGATTTTTACCGGGATAGTGGCTATATAACACTTGGGCACCGATGGCACCATCTGGACCTGAACAAACTACTAGAATAACAAAAATCACAGAAAGCCGATAGAATAGAAATAGGAACGTTAAGTAACAGCGGAAGTAGACAAGCGACATTCATTTCGAAATAGACTTGCCAATGGCTTTACTAAATTGGTCACAATGTTACCTACGTCGGGATGTAAGGCATTTGAGTTTCTATAAACAGCTGTTTAATACTCTTGTTAATATTTTGTAACAAATACCGACTACAAATCTAGTTTTTGAAATGAGACTACACACATAATCTGAATGTCATTTGTGACGAATAATCATCATTATTTTGTTCCCACAACAATTATTGACGCCTACAATTATTTTATTATGACTCCATATAGTTTTGGCGTATTTATTTATTAAAACTTCTCGCACACAATAAGGTACAAAAGCGGACTTAATGCCTTAGGGATTCTCTACCAGTCAACCAAGAGTGGTGAAGAGATAAGATGGTGCTGGTGCTTCGATTAAAGGAGATAATAATAATAAAAATATTAAAAAGACTACAATGAATTATAAATAAAATAGGTACACAAGTACATAATTTATAAACTCGGTATTGTATGAGACAAGAGAAAATAACAATTTTATATAGGTAGTGTTTTTCCGTTTAAATCGAGTAGGTTTTACATTAAATGTTCTCTCTTATGAGAATAAGGGCGTGCATCTTCGGCTAAAGCCCCCAGTACAGGCAAACCCGTCGCTCGGCAGCCGTATACCGGGCCTTTTTGCGTGATTTGCCGTCTGATTTGCGTGTATTCACGTAGTTCGCCCAACGTGTACGGCTTTAGGACTTACTAAAAATCTTAAATTCATGAATTAATTGACTTAACCGCTGAATCTAGAAGCATGACATTTTGCACACGAGTTCCTTTTATAATGATGGTGAGCATTACGGAAGGATTTTTTGAAAACTCATCCCCTAAAGAGGTTAAGGATGCCAGTTCATCATTTTTAACCGATGAGAAATCCCATCAGATCAACCTACTACACTGCCTAATACCAAAATGCGCCATCGCTACAGTACCTACCAACGTCATATCTACTCAAAGCACCCAGAGCCATTTTTCTCTAAAACTGAACCCAACACTTTTATACCAAGAGATGTGAAATTGAATTTTCCCATCAACTTCACTAGTGGATATTCTTTATATCTGATATAGAAACATAATACAATATCAGTAGAGTTTCCCTCTCACGTACTAGACGCGTGACGATCGGTCACGCCTGGTTGCAGCAACTTAGATACTTGGTACAAGTTGTGTTGAAACAGCGAATAGCTTTGTTGCTTTGGATGTTGCATTAACATAAGTTGCTGTGTCAGTAAAACGTGAGTGGCTGGGTTTTTTGTTGAAAAACTGGTGACGCTTGAAAAGTCAATTCTTTTAGTCTTATTTATTTTTCGTGTGGTTAGTGACTAACCTGGTGTCAGAGTTTTTATGCCGCCCGTGGGCCTCTAACTTGGGTTCATATGCCGTCGAGAAATATCTCTCAGGCATCTCCGGTTTCCTCACGGTTTTTTCCTTCACCGTTTTTTAAGAAAGTAATAATTATACAATACGCACATGAATCCGAAAAGTCAGAGGCCTTGGGTGCGAACTCGAGACCTAACCAAATCACAGGATTTGGTAGTCCAACGGTCACGCGACTAGGTTATAATTCTGTTAGTTAAGACTGTATTATGTAACCAGCTATTATGTACTAAGGATCTGAAGTTGGCAACTATGGTCGATTGGATGAGACCGGTGATTTTTTTTGTGTACTGTTTGTAGTAGAGGTATAACTTGTCAAGTGCCTATGTCTACTTGATGACCTATGATTAATTAAAAAATTTATAGAGATATTTTTTTCCGTGAGTTGGTAGGTACATCTTTTAAAGACACTTTGACAAGTCAATTTTTAAAACCAAGATGGCGTTGGCGTTCCTTTGTTGACAACATCTGGGAAGAAATGCCAAAAGATGAATTTCTTTTTTATGGGTGGGGATGGGTCTCTTTTAAAATCCAGAAATTCTACGAGTGAAATTATTTAATAGTATAATACTACTTAGCACTAAAATATCGTTGTCCAAGGGACAGAATACACCCGACACCGGTGACCGCAAACTGGGACCGCTGACCACAAACTGTAGCGTTGACAACGTGCCAACGTGAGGATTACCGGCACCCGAGCTCTTAGACCGAACTTGGAGATAAGTGTTTTAAATTCCCTCTTTGGAAATAATTGCGACGTTCTGTTGCAGTCAATGGTTGTATCTGAAATAGATTGAAAAGTTTATTCACGTTATTGTCACACTGCTGGTCAAATGCCGTTGAACAGCAAGAACAAACATACCCCTTACGCGTCCTAAACCCTCAACATTGGGCCAAAACTCGCACAAACTACAGCGCCATTTCCAAATCCTTTACTTAGTTTTAGCATAGTATGGTGACGCGTGTGTTGGATCATTTAGCTCCCTTCAAAATGGATGAGCTGAATGGTGCTGATCCATGCGTCATGTTCGTGAACGGGCTCCGTGCGTAGGGATTGGTAATCTCTTAGCTGCCGTGGCTTATTTTAATTTTTGAATTGTTTTATCTTTTTATTACGAACGCTTCTAACGTGCACGTCTTTCTACATTGTTCTCACATGTATAATTTCAACATGAATACTGTAACCTATATTTTGTAACAAATTTCTGATTTAAAAGAGTGTGAGTGGAGTTTCTTGTTCCGTTCTTCTCCATAGGTACCTACTACGCTTTGGAATAGGCAACTAGCTTCATATTTATGACTGACCGATTCCTTGACAATTCAAAAGTGCCTGTAAATGGTTTAATTGAAATAAATGCTTTGAATTTGAGTTTGAGCTAATGGCAGTTTATCCAACACTATAATGCACCTCAGATCTTTATACAGTTTTCCCACCACGTTTTTTTCACTGTCTAGTGTTGTCCCAGATTACCTACTTGCCAGTTTAGAACACACAATCTGTTAGCCTGAGAATCCCATAATCTCCGGGCCATCACAACAGACTATCCGTTTAAATGCCTCTCATTACTAAAAGTCAGTTGGTTGGCAGAGTTGGCACGTTATCAATGTCCGTAGTGGGAACAGCAGAGTGGCGAGCCTGCGGTTACCTGCCGTCATTCTGCGTCGTGTGAAGTCAGCGAAAACAATTCATGTTTACACTGGTTTACGCATTCGCTTCATGACAAGTTGAAGCTAGGCCGGTGTTAGAACAATGCTTTGTGTGCTCAGCAGGAAATTGTATTTTCATTCGTATGAGTTCCAAAGCCACACGAAACAAGTTTCTAGCTCATGGCATACAATAAAATTGAAGCAAAAAACATTATAAAGACGGTGAAATTTTATTGTTGCTTTAACTTATAGTATGCTAGAGGCTATAAGGGCCTCGGCCACTAGACATGCATGTCGAAACGCGGTATGCCGAATCTGTACGGCCCGATTCCCGCAGCTAATCAGGAACGCTCAATTGAAATATAGGCGCTCGGTAAGGTTTCGGTACCGCATATACCGAGCTTGCTGATGTCGCACCGCTGCTGTGTCGATAAATCAGTGAAAGGCTATTTTATCGTGTAAATCAAGGTTCATGCTCCTATAGGTACCTAGTTATTGAATCGAGAAAAACGAAAACTTATATTTATATATGAAAAAAATAGCCGGCCAAGTGCGAGTCAGACTCGCACACGAAGGGTTCCGTACCACCGTCCAATATTTAGCAAAAAACGCAGAAAAAACAAGTTTCTTGTATGTTTTATTTTTATTATTTGTTGTTATAGCGGCAATAGAAATACACAATCTGTGAAAATTTCAACTGTCTACGTATTACGTTTCATGAAATAAAGCCCGCTGACAGACGGATGGACGGACAGCGGAGGCTTAGTAATAGGATTCTGTTTGGCATCCTTCGGGTACGGAACCTTAAAAAGCTTGAAGGTCGGTGTACAATAATTTTAGCAGCCAGTCTTTCAAAATGAGAAGCCAGAAACTGGGAGTTTATGTTGAGAGACACCTAGAAGTTTATACAGCATTTACTTAACCGTTAAAGGCCTGATAAACAACTAATTAACGTGCTAATTGACGTGCTTGAGGGTCACCCAGGGCTTTACCGGTTAAACTACGAAATCGTGCACCTAGCTTCTGACGTTTCATAAGTGCGTATGTAGGTTTATGTAAATAATATATTTTAATTTGATTTGATTTGATCATCATTATAATGTCCGCCGAAAGAGGTCAGATGTCCACTGTGGGCATAGGCCTCCTCCAAGCTGCGCCACTTCGACCTGTTCTGTACTTCCCACATCCAGCGTTCTCTATGCATTTTTAACATCATACTGTGATCGCCAACCCGCCTGCCAAGCGTGGCGATTATGGCATACCCCCCAAAGTGACCCAAATAAACTACGGAATAATCAGAAGTAATTTTCAACAGGGCGATTGTTTTAAGACCTTTCTTGGTATAATAAAACTTTTGATTTGTACAGGAATTTTATCACCACGACAAAGGATGTTTGTAACTAAAGCAGTGGAGTGGGTAGATTTTTAAAGCCAAACTGAAGAAGGGAGAAAGTAAATTATTTCGATAGGTACTAAAACGTTTGATTATTAACGTTTTAGTACCTATCGAAATAATTTATTTGAAGTCTACTACGCTTGTCTATTTGTTTGAAGTGAAAATTTCTTTAGGCGCGTTGAGCGACATTGAAGTGAATTTCTTATGGATGGAAACTTATTGATTTCCGTCACCGCGCACCGTAGTGCTGTAATCTAGAATATAGATGGCGCTAATACCAGTTTTAAGTTTTCACTTTGTCCGCAATCCCCATGACTGGTTAGGTTATTTTATTTTATATTTTGAACTAATTTATTATTTTTTATACAAAAATCATATTTTCGTCCACTTTTACTTATTATATATTTATATCAGGTATTATTTTCATCATTCAGTATTTGACTTAAAATAAAACGTTTAACACTAACAGGATAAACAAAAACCGGTTCAGTGACTATGGTTACTGAACCGGTTTCCACCGCTACCAAAATTACCTATTGCATGAATAATTACAAAATGGGTCCCTTAAAACAACAATGATTTATAAACTAAAGGATAACTAGCTATCATACTTGAGGCCTGAAAGCCGTGGTTTGCATGGAAACATTGTAATAAACTTTTTGTTGTTGGTAACACGTCCAATTAGTAAGTTCTGCACCGCATCTCCGATAAAGTTGTTTAGTTACTGTTATCGTGTCGCTATTGATAGTCAATCTTTGTATAGGTATTGTATCAGAACCTATTATTTACTTGACATAAACCATTTGAAACACGAACACGATTTTTTTTTTATTGCAATTAATGCCGACGTTGACAATTCTACCAATGTCAGATTAGAGACTTGTGTGGGGCTAAAAAAAAACAAAAGATATAATTATGAACATTTAAAATTAAACTCTAATCTTATTCGACCTCATTGGCAAATTGATGTGAAGTATGGCTGTCAAAAACAGTGTAAATCGCAGCGGTTGAATGAGTTTGTCGGCATTTCAAGAGCCGAGTGTAAGGGATCCTCCCTTACACCCGGCTCCTGAAAGGCCAATAGAGTAACGGGTTGGGATCTCACCACCGATCTCTTGCTCGGAAATCTACATCTTCACCATTGTGATATTATGGTACAATAGGCGGTACGTAAATGGTAAGTCTTTGACCTTGAGCTTTTTTTTAACCTCTGCGGGAAACTGCTTGGCCTGCATCTCACCTGATGGTAAGTGATGATCAGGCCGAAGGTGGAAGCGAGCTTCACCCGGAAACCTCAACCACACAGGAACTGGATTTTTTACCTCTGACTGCCGAAACAAAACAATGCTGTTAACATTTTTGCTATGGCGACAGACTTATATAAGATGATGATAGCTAGACAGGCGGACTTAGAACAAGCCCTAAGACCAACCAAAATTTTACCCCACTGAGAATCGAATCCGGGACCTCTGGGTCTAAGACAAGTGGTCTAACCACTAGACCACAGAGGCGGTTGTACGGAGTTACAATAGAAAATGAAGCAAGCTTTTACTGTTTTTTTTACCACTGTGGCGTGCGGCATTCGGTTCATCCGAATGATAGACAGATAAAAGACCAGCTTCACTCCCAATTGAGACAACTAAGCAGCAAACAAGAAATGCCTGATGATGATGCATATAATATTATATTTAAAGTTTATACATCCTTAGGGACAGGAGTTGCTAGCTCAGACATCATGTGAGAAGAGCGTGGTAATCCAGTACGTGCTTCAGCAAAGTTATTTAGCTGTGATGTAACAAAAGCCTTGTCAGAAGCCCGACTTGCAGTTTTCGGAATGGAATGAAATATCAAACCATCTGGAGTAATGCTTTTGGGAAATTATGTGGAGCTGCGAGTGTGTTTTTAAAGTGCATGTGAAACAGGAAAGTTTTCCTTACGAATTTCGTTTTGTTTAAGTTATATGATAATGTGTGTTTTTATGTTTTAAGTACGGATGATTCTGTTGTTAATCCGTCACACCTATGGGAGTTTTCAGTTCAAAGTCTATCTCCCTCTTTGTGAACTCGTGGTTCTCAAATGGATGAACCGATTTCAATTTATGTTTGTTAGAAGATTGTGTAACACCTTTAAATAAAAGCTTGCTGCTGCCCTCGGCTTACCCACGTGGACTCTAATTCTTTTTCTTAATTCAAAGTAGCCTAAATACTCCTTATAACAATACCTATTGGCCAGTGGAAGTCTCGTCAAAATCAGTCCAGCCGTTTCGGAGATTACGTCCTTGAATCTTTTTATCTGTTATAATCAACAACGTAATTTGAACACAATTTATTGCACGATTAGAATACCTTAGCATAATAACCAATGTTATCATTTCAACAATACTGTTACAAAGAATTAACTAAGCTCAGATTTTATCTACAGAGCAAATCCAATGTAATTATGTTAATGAGTTTCAACACGCAATAGAGTAATAGAACCTTTATTGGAACTCAGAACACATACGTGGAAGTGGGAACGATGGGATGCCTCAATAATACACTGAAATACTCATTGAAATTCTTGACCAGCTCATGTCATCCAATTTCCCGTTTGATTATTGGATCAATACCTGTGTTGCGACATTTGATTGCATGCACTATGTTGAATTTTGGATGAACAATGTTGAATTTTCGACCTGTACACGATATTGTCTTGACAAAATATACATTTCTATAACCAAATAAGTGACAATGTTTAACTGTTTTAATATTATTATTATTCTGTTGACAAACTAACAAGAGGTCAATACAAGAATTCAAGGACAATCAGTGTCCTACATATACGCCATAGAACGCTTACCAGTTATAGAGCAGTGTAAAGTATCCGATGTACCAGTTTTGTATCTGATGGTAAGTACTTGGTGCCCTATAGTAAGTATTAGGTGTTGTATAGTAAGTATTTGGTGTTGTATAGTAAGTATTTGGTGTTGTATAGTAAGTATTTGGTGTCCTATAGTAAGTATTTAGTGACCGATGTTACGTACTTTGTGTCCAATGGTACATACTTGGTGTCCGATGGTAAGTACTTGGTATCCGATGATAAGTACTTGGCGTGCGATCGTAAGCAAATATCATTCAGTAATTGTTGTTAAACAATTACTGAATGATATATTTAGATTATTCTCTTTCTATATCTGTCATTCAATGTTGAAAGTAATGTTCTATATTTGTTGAGAGTTGCTAAATTTCATTTGTGAGTGCTGTGATAGTCGCTCATTATTTAATATTAGATTTAATTCAAAAGACTGATATGCTAAGTTTGCAAAGTCACAGCACATGTACGTGAGTCCATCCATACCTGGTTGCGGCCAAGGCATTTATAGTACTTTTCTCAAATAATGCGCGGAAATTCAAAGTAAGTAAATTAATTATAAATTCCAGTATCAATGACGTTTAACGAAACATTTTCAGGCGCAAATATGTTCATTTGTTTCATCTGTACTTTTATAACTCTATTTGGAAGCCAAATCGAAATTTAAATAAAATCTTTATGTTACCTCCTTGGTTGCCATGCATTGAAGTAACAAGTTCGTTCCATTTTTAAATAATACGACAGATACTAGTTTTCATAGTAATATATTCGGCCGCTAAACGCGACAGATATGGATTTTCATACAAACCTTGCCGGCCGGGCGCTCGCATGTATTCGACCAGTACAGCAATTTCGATTTATCTCAAAGAAGATTGTCAAAGTAATGCTCGAATTTCCAAGAATGTTTGAGTAAAGTAAGTATCTACACATTGTGGAATACAATAAATAAACTATTGAGTATTGAGTAATGTTCGGCCATTATTATTGTTTGCGCACAGCTTTTATGCTACATGAAGTTTATGTACATTAATTGATTAAGCGCTTAGTAAATAATTATTGGTTGGTGTTTGATTGTGTTTTGATTAATTAGTTCATTAGTAGGTCACTGCGTCTGGTTACGAGGTCAATAGAATGTTGTACTAATAATTAAATTACTGGCCGTTTAGTTGGGAGTTCAAATTATAACAATGCTGTGCCATTGTTATAGAAAATGACAAACTTTTGAAAGAAAAATGATACATTGAATTACCGGCTAAGGCGGTAGTCACAATGAAATGATCGGAATTTTACCTATAAATTGATTTGGTAAATGGTTAACAGGGTGAAATTTTTATTTAAAGATATAATGATTATTGATTTTCCTTTTTTTTTTTAATAATCTACAAAATTATTATTTTTAACAAATTTTGCATAAAACATCATCTTGTAATAAATTTTCTTAAAATAATAAAAGAAAAAAAAATCTTTTCAAGCTTTCAAAACCCTTGATAGAACAACTCGAAAAGATAATATTATTTTTTATAACTTGAAGAAATTAATATGAGAAGGTACTTAGCAAACAACAAATTGTTTTGTCAAAATAATCTGACGAGATTGTCTCTGTCAGAGGCTCATCGCGTACTCTTCGAATTACTATTGTTCTCAAAGAAATAGGATATTTAAGTATACAGTGACCATAATTATTTTGAGTACGCCACCCTGTATTAATTATATTTGTTTCGTTTTTAAATAAACATACCTGGATTGAATTATAATACGTCTTTAAAACATCCAAGATTTGAATTAGGGTTTGGCAGAAAGGAGTTTCAGCTGTTTGAAGCAACCGGAAAAAGAACCTACTGAAAGTTTAGAACTACTTTACAAAGCTTTTTACACAATAAAAGCGACATCCGTTGAAGACGAGACTGTTCTCCTTGTTCTGGCATTATTACAAACATCACAAAAAATTGCTTTTTTTTATTGGTACATCTGAAATTAATTAATTTTATTCTAATAAGTTAAGTCCCGGGACGTGCCGGAACATCCCGGGACTTTCATCGTGGGGTCTCGTGTCCCGAGACTTTGAGACTGTCGAGACTACCCAAACCCTTATTAGAATGCTTTTTAATTTACTTTCAAAAAGCAGGATGTTCTTAATTCAAACGATTCGTTTTGAAAATTATTTTGAATACCTGCCTACCTATGAAAAATAAATAAACGACTGCATTTTGCTAGAATTTAAACCGTACAACCTGCGGCCGACATCTCATAAGAGTCTGTCTTACATACATTAGAAAATAATTTTAATTTACGAAAACCTACATACGAACGAGTTTTTCATTTATTTGGATAACATTTTTATACTTAAACTTTTACTAAAATTAACAAAGGATCAAATGAAATACATATTTCAAAATTATTTTATATATAAAATCGTAGCGAAGTCAAAACTGCACATTGAATATTTTTGAAAAAAGTAATTGCTACGAGGTCTGGGAGCCGAAAATATATTTATTTAATAAAATAAGAGCAACACAACTGTTCTAATTTTGGATTAGAGCAGTAATCTTAAGATTCCAAAGTAGAGAAGAAGAAGAGAAGACTAGAGATTTTGAATAAATGGGTGTACCATAGGTGACCTAATATACAATATATACATAATTATACACCCAATTAAACTCATCTAATAATTTATAATAATATTGAATTACTGCTTAGCCCTCCTCCTCTCTCCTTATTTTGCTGTGCCCGACAGGGTCCATATTGATCTCTTACTTATTAAACCATCTATGTAATACATATGGAATGCAATAAAGAATTGAGTATTGAGTATTGACCTCTGCCTAACCATTCGAGAAATACAGGCGTAATGTTACGTTATGTTATTTCTATAAAGATTCATACAAATAAGGTATCATACCACAAAACCCACGAGTCTTTATAAAATCTTGCAGTAGGAATATTATGTTTTTATTTTGTCCTTCGTTTCTCTAAATCATGGTGACATAAGTTATCCACCTGGTACAGGTGGCGGCCTCTATTGTAGGCTGAAAGCTTTTGTCTCAGGACAAAAGGTCAGCTGTGAATTAAAGTCTAAAAATCAGTTCAGTTTAATTATTACAAACCCTTCTCTGGGGCTTTGTTTCGCTTATTTTAATGTATATTGAGTTCTTTGGCCCCTTTCTTTGATACCCAAATCTGTTCGAGTTTTTAGCTGATAATTTTTTGAGTTGTGTTTACTTTTTGCGGTCGAGACATCTCACAATTGGAAACTAAAATTAAATGGAAAAGTTATTTTTGAATTTTAATATTGTAACCAATTTGACACTGTTTTTGACCACACTATCAATTATAACACAAATCGACTTCTAGCTTTAATTGAACCCAAAAACAAAGCCTATTCATTTCATGTCTATATTTTTTAACTATCGAATTGATCCACTCATAGGAATTCCCAAATTAATTCGGAAACGCCAAAGCCACTACACAGCGATCATAAAGAGCACTTCACATGAGTGGTGGGCACTTGATCCATCCGTACTCAAACCTGTTTTACGTCCCAGTCGAACTTATTGTCAGAATTCTAAGTTCTTCTTCGTTTGGCTTCGAGGTTATTGTGAATGTCATGTCAAGGTTACTGTTTAGTGGGAGTCTGCGAGGTAAATTTGCCAGGCCAATGCCTTTAATTTTGTCAATTTTAAAATATTCAATGCGTTATTTACGGTGTTGAACAGATGAATTTTTCAAACATATGAATCAATGGATTATTATTTCCTTCAGAATTACATTGTGACTGAAAGTGTGTTACGCAATTGGAATGCTGTTTAGTCGTCATCTTAATAAAACAGTCCTGTTGAATATGTTTCTACATTTTAACCTATATGCTTATCATATCAAGCTTACAGACTGTCATCTCCTACAGTTTTATCTGAGTATTCCACGTTTTGTATTCTGTACGTCGTCGGAAACCATCAATTGATCAAACCATCGAATAACTAGCATTTCGGGGAAATTTTTCTGTCACTACTTAGTCAATTTTAGATCGATCCTCATCTCTGTTATTGCTGGTATCAAATATGTAAGTTGCCGTTTTTCGTATGAAATTGTTCTTTACGATTCTTCTCACTTCGAATGACGGTATTGTCCGAGAAACTCATAATTCAGGACGTTAGATAGACAAAGAATAGAATATTCTTTATTATACACTCCACACCTATAAATTAAAAATATAAATAGAAATGTAAACGTTTCTCATCGGAAGCATTTGCCTGTAATGTAACGTTCAGAGTTGAGCATTACATCAGTAAGGGAGGAGAACCGAGCATTACAGTGCGCAACCTGTAATGATACAATTCGAGCATTACAGTGCGCAACCTGAAGAATACAATTCGAGCATAACATCATTGAGGGAGGAGAACCGAGCATTACAGTGCGCAATGCCTATAAATTTTTTAATCTGAAATGTTACATTACAGGCGAATGCTAGTCAGTCAGGGAGGCAGTATTGTAACGTAATGGTCAAAATCGAATCTGTAAAGTTACATTACAGGCGAATGCTCCCGGTAGGGGAGCATTTTGTTGGGCAACATAATCATTCACTTGGATTAAAGTCTTAAAAAATTTGAATGATTTTCTGAGTAATAATACTGCACATCTTCTTGCAATACCACCGATATCTAACATTACTCGCAGTGCCCGAAAGCGACTGGGTTTTACGGTATCGGTAATTTAAATGACGCATAATTAACAGGACTTCTAACGCAGGGCGATAAAAGAAAATATAGGTACGGAAATTACCGTCGAAATATTTTCACGAAAAGCTTGACTATAAATAAGTGGGACAATTTCACGAGTACGGTCTTTATGAGATAAATAAATTAAAAGTTTTTGATTGATAGCGGAATTTTATTAACTTTATTATTAATCTGAATTTCCGAGCTAAAAATATCACAAAAGTAGTGTGTATATAGCTGATATTTATTTTTATTTTTTTATCCTTTATCGGAACAAGGTAGTTAGTATATTGTGCAAATTGGTATTTTTTGTTTTGAAGTAAGTGTTTTAGGTTTAGTTATTATGCTGATGTTACAGGGCCAAGTCATCGCTCAGCGATAAAGCGCTTAAAAAAAATAAAAAGCTTTGTTTAAATATTCTGTTGCAGAAAACTTACAAATATTCTCGGTCCCGCAGCAATAAAATCTTAAATATTTGGCCTGCATCAACAAAATACATAATAACAGCTGCACCATACTGGAAAAGAAAATAAATTCTTCATTAGAATTTAACAGGAACCGAAACAAGCTAAAAGATACTATTATTCACGACCTAGCATCCACAAATACAAACGTAGTTGTAAGTCCAAATGTTTTCATTCAATTAGGATGTTACCAGAACTTTTGAATCGTCAGAAGTTACGACGGGTTCAGTGTTGATTCTACTGTTAACTAAGAAGTAACTCCCAAGTCTTTTGTGGTATTTGATGTAACGGAAAATATGAGAGCTGGCACCACAGAAAGTTTGTAAGATCTTTGCTGTTTCGTTTTTCTGGTACATTCACTGTAACTTTAGTGAGACCTCCTAGTTGGGTTTACAGGAAATTGTACATACTGATATGCTGTAATAGTTTTTCGTTGGTGTTGGTTTCTATCGCTGTACTGATCATGTTCGATGTTCTGTTCGTGTTCGATGTTCATGTGTGGAGACCGCGTATCGGCAAGCGTAGTGTGGGACGGCTTCGAGCTAGATGGACTGACGACCATAAGAAAGTGGCTGCGACAGACTGGATGCAGAAGGCGGAAGACAGGGTGTTGTGGCGCAGCTTGGGAGAGGCCTATGTCCAGCAGTAGACTGCGATAGGCTAAGATGATGTTGACGACTGATCATGTCTGCCATATAAGCCACATTAGGTGATATGGCTAAAAACATCTCGAGTAGTGATCACTTACTCGAAGGCATAGAGTAGAGGTCTCTTACAAAGTGGGCCGATGGCTTAAAAAGTGAAAGTCGCGGTAATCCGCTGGATGCAAGAAATACAGGACCGGTTAATATGGTAAAGCTTGGAGGAGGCCTTTGTGCCAACAGTGGATGTTACTTCCACTGAAATGATGTTGAAAATGTTAAGGAGTGCGGTGCTAAGAAAAATGTATTTTTTTTTGTGGACTGCCTCTTTTGGTCTACTGCTGAGCATGAGCTCCTGGGTTCGAGTCTTTGGTTGGACAAAGTGTTATTGGGTTTATCCATCTGAGATTTCTTAGCAGAAGCCTTTTTTTTTTTTTTGAGTGTGGGACATTATCAAATAACTTCTCCCGCTCTGGGCGGAGCGGGAGGGCGTGTCGGACTTTTACTGACTAAAACCCACCCGTGTTCCTTCCGTTGCCTGTGTGCCGGGGTCGCGATATCCCTTTCGGACAAACCCGCAACCCCGGCAGGCATTGGCCCTTCCGGACCCCGTCAGTTGGTGCTGACATCTCTTTGAGGCGCGCGTGGAACACAACGCGCCGTCGACCCGGGCCTGGTCCCTATCGGACGGCGAGCTACCCATTGCTCACCGTCCGCAAGCCCGCGCCTACGGTGGCGTGTAGTAGCAGCCTGGAGTCTGGATTTGTGCCCGATTGATGGCAAAAGACTCGCCCTCTATTACATGGGAGTTAAACATAACTAGCGAAATATGGGGGTACTGAAGGTACACCTCTGCCTATCACATCGGGGATTACAGACGTGACGTGTTATGTGTGTGTTAATTTTGTTGTTACCTCTTATTTTAAACTAAATTGCAGTAGGCATTATGTCACAATACGCAAAGCGCGTAGTTTGCGTAGAATATACGCAAACTACGCGCTTTGCATCAAAACAATCCGATTATAGGGAAATAATGCCCCACGTCACCGCATTAATACCCCTTATAACTAACAATGGAGATCATCATGCATTCATTCAATCCATGTATTAATTAGTCCACGGTTAATAGATTATGAATGTTCATTCGACATGAGCCGTGTTAAATATGTGCGATTAAATGATACCGCTAAGTCATTCATTCTGTTCGTTCATTCACTGGGATTTCATGACTCGGAGATGTCAGTTTTGTTGGATGTGAACTCAAAGTGAACTAAAGAGTTTTATTGTAGGAAAGTATAAAACAAATAAGAAAAAGTGACATCACAAGTCGCCACTCGATGTGAGCCACTCAGAACTAATCTTTGTACAAATCTATGGGAGAAACGTTTATCCAGCAGTGGACATCGGACATCATAAATTGTGAATGAATATTATCATAAATCATAGAATGAATTAATAAATTATTGTTGTCTTCTTGAACAGGACAATATTAATGTAAATTCCGATATCAGTTTTATGTTAGAATAAAATAAATAAATAGGAATAATTATTAAGATGATGACGAAATCAGAATATCTATACTACTCGTATAAAATTATTAATATTATAAATGCAAGAGAGAGTTTGTTTATTACGCTTTCACGCTGATACGGCTAAACATATTTGGATGAAATTTACCACATCGGTAGACCATCACCTGGATTGGGACATACGATACTTTTTATCCCGATATTCCCACGGGATCGAGGCTTATGCGGGTGAAACCGCGGGGCGCAGCTAGTAAAATTATAAAGAGAGAGAGCCAATGTTGTGAGTTTGTGTATTATGTGGAGGGTAATCTACGGAATCACAGCTCCTATTTTAAAAAAAAGGAGCCAAGTGCGTGTCGGACCACGCACAATGAAGGTTTCCGTAGTTGGAATGAATTTATCCCAACAACAAACTTAACATTGTAGTTAATACATTCAGGTGTGACTTTGTGGAAATCCATTACCTATAAAATACAATAGACGACGTATATTTAGTAACTTAATCCGTCTCTTCTTTATTGTAGTTCAAAAACATGTTCCCCCATACATTCTAACTGCAAATGTAAGTTTACGGTACAGTTCGCAAAACTTAAAAGAAATCTTATTTGCACCCAAAAGTGATTTTCAAAATTCATTTATTTTCGTTACACGTCCGTATTTGGGTGACAGAAATACATACGAGTACCACAACTTAATGGGTCCATTAGATTCGGAGCAATTTGGCTGTGACAGACAGACAGACACACGAGTGATCCTATAAGGGTTCGGTTTCTTTTCTATTGAGGTACGGAACCCTAAAAATGGTTCACCATTCGAAAGGCACATTGGATGATCCAGATGGATATAGGTTACAAAAAGAAGTACTTAATAATAGTATACTGACTGATAAAAAATTACTTCACACATAATTTTTTAGGCCAAGAAAACCTTAACACGTATCACACATTATCCTAGCATCTCGATAAACATGGAATAAGTTTTTACAATAAAATTATGCCATACGAAATACACTCGTAAATTCACAGCCGAGTCACTAGATACCAATTTATTATGAGTTTAGCGATGTCATCCCCCAAACGGTACAAGGCGATACCTCTATCTGAACAACAGGATAACTACTTGCGTATTGTATAGACGAAGCCTTAATATTTGCACAGCCGTTTGAGTTACGAGTTCGAGAAACGGTGGACAGATGGCGCTGTATTAAGCATTGAAATGTAGAGCTTTTTGCTGAATTTAAACGAGAGCATACTTGGATGATTTTATTAAATAAATTATAGCTACACGTTATATTATTAAAACATTAGATGGCGCTTCTGACTGTTAGCTGCAGAACTAATCTACAGAGCTTTCTTTCATTATGTCAGTAAGGTACGTAGATATGTAGACAAACATAAATGCTGTACTTGTTATGTAATTAAAATTGTATACATTGAATTGTAATTTAAATTAGTTCACAAAATGATAATAACTTACTTTTATTCTATCCTGTTTTTGTTCTAGATATTATTTACTTTTGCAAAGAACTTTGGATGAAGAAGATGGAACATCAGAATATGTGAACAAAATAAATAAAAAATAATTATTAAAATGATGTAATGTAATTGTTATTCTTTCTTTCTTTCTCTATTTCTAATTTATATTTTTGTTTTCTGTGAAATTATAAAAACTCTGTTTCTTTATTTTAGTTTCAACATATGGCTTATAATATACGTACATTAACCATTACAAAATTTTAGCATTAACTCGATTTTACATCTAACGTTCACCAGATAATTATAATTGAAATGGCTTTTCATTTCACACTTTAATAGTCACAAGCTAAAATTACGTGTTCATTGAAAATAATTTATTACGACCATTTTCGATGTTCAGTTAACTAAGTGCCTGAAACAAAGCAGTAGTTAATATAGGAATGGCTTAAATTAATTCCCAATAGTTGGCTTTATTTAATTCCTGTTAAATAAACGGCAAATTATAGAGAGATTAGCAATGTTTCAAACGTGAGTGGAGCTTAATATAACTGTGATTTATTCGTTAATATTTAGTGGAAATATGAATTAAATTACATAAAGTGTTTACTGAAATTGGGTGGATCTTTTTGGTTCGTTGCAGATTCATTAAGCGGTTACTTTATTTACATTTGTTTTTAATAATGACTTTTGAAATTAATCACTGATTATTTTCTGGTCATAAATTCATCGTTATGATCATGGTCAGTAACTAGTGATGACAGTTGAAATCATTCCGCTGTAAGATATCTACCTGATCTCCGATGTTTTTAATGAAATGGTTGGAATGGACCAATAATAAACAAAGGTACCTACTCGTCAATATGGCAAATTTAAAAGAGTTTATTTTGAAAGTGGGCAAAATTGCAAATAGATGAAAAATACTTCGCTGTTTTGATTAATTTGGCAACATTACTGTATGGAAATAAGAAATGTGGTTAACTAGGGAACTAGAATATTAATCATGAATTGCAATTATAACACTGAATTTGATGTTGTAACCGTTGTAAAAAAAGAAAAAAGGCATTTGGAAAGTTTCCAAATACTTTTTTTACTTATAAAACTAAATATTCGGTGTTACGGTATTAATTATTGCATTTCATAATCAATATTTTTAGTTCACTAGTTAGCCACATTTCATATTTCCATAAAGTAATATTAACAAATTAATCAAAACTGGTAAATATTTGACAGCTATTTGCGACGTTGCCAACTTTTAGGATAATCGCTCTTAAGAAGATCGAAGCTTAATTAATTAATTTTCATAGGTTGTCATAGAAAAACTCTTTTCAGAAAATGAAGGATTAATTAACATAGAAATGAGTTTAAAACCTATTAACACAACATAAAAAATAATAGGTACCTCGTTGGTGTAGTAGTCACAAGCGCTACTGCTGAGCATCAGGTCGTGGGTTCGATTCCCAGGTCGGGGAAAGTGTTATTGGATTTTTCCATCAGAAACTCAGTAGTAGCTCGGAGTCTGAATTAGGTCGGTGGCAATACGCTCACCCCCATGGGACTTTAACATAACTTACACCTCTACCCAGCCCTTCGGGGCTAATAGTCGTAATGTTATGTGTTAAAACAAAGGTACTTCATCCAATATTAAGACTTAACTAGCTATTTAATGGTTCTAGGAAATTTTCATCAACTAGGTACTACAACCACTTGTTTGTGCCCATATATCAATCACTAAGTAAAGGCAGGTACGATAAATTTAAACGTAAGTATCCACTTTACTTGGGTGCTTCGTTTTTCTAGAGAAATCCGTTAGTTTCAAATCTATTTGGTCCTCTTTAAAGAAAGATATAGGTATCCTTTTTAGGTTTCGTAGCACGATGCCTACTTTTGCACTTGATGACTTATTTTTTTTAATATTTCCACTTAGGTAATTGGCATCAGTGGATGCGGGAGGCGCAGGACCGGGCGAAGTGGCGGTGCTTCGGGGTGGCCTATGTCTAGCTGCTGACGTCTTTCTGCTGAATGATTCAAAAATTCAAAAGTCTTTTATTCACACACAGCACTTTTCGAACATCAAAATTACATAAGACAGTCCCCCAAAAACGCCCACCCTTCACCACTTCCTAGTAATTTAGCTGGGAGCTTTAGAAGAAAAATGAATGGGCATCACGATCCCAACATTTGGAAACCACGACGCGACCGTAATTGTGTTTGTAAGAGTTTTGACGTACTAACGTTTTAACCACCTCTGTGGTTTAGTGGTTAGACCTCCTATCTTAGACCCAGAGATCCCGGATTCGATTTCCAGTAGGAGCAAAATATGGGAAGAAGAATATTAATTTAAAAATATATATGTGTTTTTTACTCAATGAGTTCTATACTCGAGGAGCTCGTGGCTAAGTAATAACAGCCGCATCGGTCGATCCATCAGGTTAAGTTACACTTGCCTGGGTTGGGTGACCATCTTTACATACCGAGACTCCTCCGGGCCTCGGAAAGCAGGTTAAGCCGTTGGTCCTGGCTGTCATTCGTGGATCTTTGACAGTCGTCACGAGTCGTCAGAAGCCCGAAAGTCTGACCACCTAAAATCGACACGTGTTTCCCCTGTCAATGAGGCGTCCTCAGGATGACAATTGACTTGTTGCGAACCCGGACACGACGTGTTGAAACGCCAAGCGCCGAACGCAGTGGTTTTATTCACACAAACCCACCACCCATAGGTTACGCCCGTTATCGCGCTGATAACGATCCTAGCCGAGGTGGACCGAGCAGTAATCCGAGGGGAAACACGTGTAGATTTCTTACATGGTTCTTTATGATTCTTTAAGAACATTTAAGCGGATTAGATTACTAAATATACGTCGTCTAATGTATTTTTTCTTTACCAGTGTCAATCCCATTAGAGCTTAACATCCGGTGAGATGAAAACACGAATAAAATATTTTTATTGTCCATTCTGTCCAAAAGCTGGGCAAATGAGCCTTCCTCAAGTCCTTTCAGGCAATATCGGAAACAAATACTTCCTTCCTTACCACTTTCTTTACATTTTTGCCACAGTCTTAGGAGCTCATTGTGTGAAGAACTAGAGATGTTTCGGACGCTTTTAACGTGCACGTCTTTCTACATTGTTCTCACTTATATAATTACAACATGATTGATGTAACCAATATTTTGTAACAATATTCTGATTTAAAAGAGTGTCCGTGGATTTTCTTGCCCGTTCTTCTACATAGGAACCTACTACGCGTTGGAATGGGAAACTAGCTTCATATTTCTGACTGACCGAAAAGTAATTAGTTCATTAGAAATAAATGCTTTGAGTTTGAGTTTGAGAGACTCTTGACCAAAGCAAAAGTCATTATACAATGTAAAAAGAATCAGCTGTTCCCTACATTATAACGAGCTATATGATCATAAATGTATGGAACAGCTGATATTTTTTTCGTGATTTCAGGGTTGGCCCCATAGTGAAAGTTGTTCGTAATGATGAGTACAATGACCCCTTAAGAGGATGCAAACGAATTAAATTTCACATTGTATATGCGGATGACGGGTGCGTACAAAATAAAACTAGCTTTCGCCCGTGACTTCGGCCTCATGAAGGTCGCGAATTATCCCACGGGAACGTACTAAAATAAATAAAATAAAATAAAAAAGCCTTTGATTTCTTGTGGATTATACAATGGATTATACATATTATTCTACTTAATATAAATCTCTATTGTCTATCTAATCTAATATAATAGTAGCAGTATCTTTACCTATCTATTTCAAGTAATTTTTTATATAAAACAGTTTCTTATTTCTAGTATTAGTATTTTTATTTTGTTAGTTTTACATTTCAAATATTTAAGTAATAGTAGTAGTTTTTGTAAGTAATTGTTAATATTAATTATAATAATTTTGCTCAATCTACAAGAACCCCGGGATGGGTGAAGGCCTCCTCCAAAGATCTCCATTTATCTCTGTCCCGTGCTACTTGTATCCAAAGTGGGCTGTTCTTTTAATTTCATCTTCCCAGCGTGTTATTCGTGGTCTCTCTTTATTCGTTTTGCCTTGTGGACCGCGCCACTCAGTCCTTCTCACGGTCCACCTCTGGTCTGTGAGTTTCGTAATATGGCCTGCCCATTTCCACCTCAGTTTTTGTGCATAACTCAGAGCATTTAATCAGAGCATTAAATCTATATTCTAAACACAGCGACATTCATAGCTTAAATACTAGAAACAAAGATTTATTTCTTGTGCCGAGGACTAGGCTCCAAAAAATTAGTAATTCATTTAAGTGCCAAAGTATACGTTTTTACAACAAACTCCCAAGCCATGTCAAAGAACTGAGCCTCAATAAATTTAAATCATTTATTAAACAGAAACTATGTCAAAAAGGTTTCTATAAAGTTAAAGATTACTTAGACGACAAAAAGGCTTGGGACTAATTAAGCTACTCCAATGTACCCCAAGCAACAAACAAGTGTTTTTAGAATCAAAGACTACATGATACTATATGAGCTCATATAATTGTTTGGATTATTTTATTTGACTGTAAGTCAATTTATTTTAAATTTTGTTTTTCATTTATTGTTGACATAATCTACTCATTAAAATGTTTTTATTTTATGAGTTGATTGCAATTTGTGCTTATGTAAATTATTTTTGCATTAAAGCATTATTATATAGAATCAAGTTTTTCTAACTGAACAGACAGCTGTGCTGCTGGGGAGTTTGTTGCGCCACTTCTTCTTCCCAGCTTAAGCACTAGGAAGTGGTGAAGGGTGGGCGTTTTTGGGGGACTGTCTTATGTAATTTTGACGTTCGAAAAGTGCTGATTCTCAGCCTAGTTTGAATAAATGACTTTTGAATTTTGAATTTTGAATTTTGAATTTGTTGCTTTGGTTATTTTCCTTATTTTGGTGTGTCGTATTTTATCTATTTTCTTTACTTTGAGCATACTCGTACTTCATTCTATTCGGGAACGTACTACTGGGATAAAAAGTATTAATTATATAACCCAGGTCATGGCCCACCTGTATCCAAATCCCTTCACCCGTTATGGCAAGAAAAGGTAACACATAAACACAATTACTATCGCTTTTACAATAATTTGATGTAGGTCTATGCACCACAGAATAGTACAGAAGGCGCACTCCCCATATTAAGTATGAAGCTACAAGTACGCAGCAATTTTTTTGCCAATATGAGTAGAGGTATAGATATTATACATGTTTTGATAATGTTCTAAATGCTCTGCCGTTACTTGGACATACAACATTTTACACATAAATTACAATCTACTATCAAAATACCGTGCTGAATAACAATAAATATTACAAAATTATTATTAAATTGAAAAATCATTTTATTTTTAAATGTCAAGAAGTATCTAGTAGTCAAAATAAATATCATAGTAAATAGTGAATAAATAAATAAAAGTCCTAGATAAATAATAATTGTGAGTTACACATGTCATTTCTATTATTGAATATCTGATTAATATTATTGGCCATTAGGATTGCCTTTTAGATACTCCTTCACACTGTAATACACTACAGTAAGAAATTCCTTTAGCTTCCGCTTAAATATGTGCATGTTGTCAATGTCTGTAATACAACATGGCAATTTATTATAAATCTTGGATGTCATGCAATATACAACACTGGAATCCAATTAATAAGCTTTGCAGGGTATATTCTGAACTTTATTTATATATCACTAACATAAATATTCATATTACTTTTGTCAAAGACTGACATATCATAAAAGAAGAAGCTGGGTAAGGTAAGAATCTTAAGTTTTTTGAAATATGGTTCACAGCTATCAGTGGTCTTAAGTCTATCCATTGCCAGTATGCAGTTTTTTGGGATTCTCATTCCGTTGAGTTCCCCCAGAAAATTACACCATAGCTGAGCGTGGACACCACTTAAGCACGATAGGCTGTCATGACAGTGGATAAATATACAAATTTTCTGAGCATTTATAGCAATAGCTATAATAATATAATAATAAATACCTTTATTTCACAAAAATACAGATTTAACATATTTTAAATAAACAAAATTTAGATGAGCTTTGGTAGTGCTCGTCTTGTCGGGCCAATTCAGTGAGCGTAACGTAGTCATAAGATGAGTTACGCGATAGAAAGAGAGTCAACTTCTAGGTGAATATAACTGTAGGTAATTAGAGCTGTGTGAGCCGAATTGCACTTTATTGTGTCAAGCAAGAGTCGCTTTTTATTTAAATGATTTTGCTGAATGAAACATCTGTATTAATCTGTGGTATAGGTAGGTAAGGATAAATAAGTAACCCGCCCTAACAAGAACCACAATAATAAACATTCAGGCAAGAAAATCAACATCAAAATAACTTCTAACAGCACTACTAATAACACTATTAAAAGGGATGGTGATTTACGTTAGGTGTCACCGATTAGCATCGAAGTGGCTACCCGAAGGCCTCGCGTATTTCAATTACGGTCCTTCGGGGCGTCTCACTGAATTATGCATAACCACTTTGATTGAAATGTTCGATCCTCTGTTAGTCTTAATTCTTTGATGTTTACTCCTGTAGGTACAGGTTGCCGGGTTATTTTAGTTATGGGTTTTAAAAGGTGGTTGTGTTTTGATTTGTGAGTGTTGCTAAAAATTAAATAATTTTTCTGTTTATTTAAACTATAGAATAATTAAGCGTCGTGCAGACTGGCGCGATGCGACAGCGCGACGTGACTCCAACAAAACAACTTCTAAGAAAACTTCACGGTTAAACAATTACCGGTGTCGCACTAGTCTGCACGAGCCTTTAGCGACCAGCCCCTGCTTCGCACGGTTTTTACTTCTTGAAATATTACGAGATTACTTTTTAATATATATTACTAGCTGCGCCCCGCGGTTTCACCCGCATAAGTCTCGATCCCGTGGGAATATCGGGACTGAAAGTATAATATGTCTTAATCTAGTTCATGGTCTACTTATGTATCAAATCTGTTCAGCCACTTTAGCGTGAAAGCGTAACAAAAAAACAAACTCACTTTCGCATTTATAATATTAGTTAGTATAGTTAGGATTGACACATAAACCTTCTGGAATAAATTTTCTAATTCACAATGGTGAAAACTGCATTAAAATCCGTTGTGTTATTCAGAATACCAACGAAGTCCCACAGCAGAACCAAAATGCGACTTTATTAAATATATATTATATATAGACAAACATGAATACATTCGATAATACCGAAGCTAATTTTAGAATTTCACTATGTGTGTGAAATATCAATACCGACACAAGCTCCTGCTACTTTTTCGAAGAACCAACCTTTGCAATTTCAAACCGTGAGTTCCATTCTCACTTCAAACGTAGGTATATTTGTATTGCCGTCAGATATTTTGATAGACTCACCCAGGTTGTATTAATATTTGATGGTTACATAATGTACATATTATTATTACATACATATGATTGCTTTTCCTAATGCCGTACGATACGATATGAAACAGAATATTAAATGTAACGGATAGGAGTTTCACTTTCTGCCCGCGACTCTGGCTACATATATTTCAGATTTTCCCATACATTGTTACTTTAACACCCAACTCAACCCTATATGGTTTGGTTGAATCTTGAGGAAAGACCTCAGGGTTTTTTTTTTTTTTTTTTTTTGAGGATGGGAAATTATCAAATAACTTCTCCCGCTCTGGGTGGAGCGGGAGGGCGTGTCAGACTTTTACTGACTAAAACCCACCCGTGTTCCTTCCGTTGCCTGTGTGCCGAGGTCGCGATATCCCTTTCAGACAAACCCGCAACCCCGGCAGGCATTGGCCCTTCCGGACCCCGTCAGTTGGTGCTGACATCTCTTTGAGGCGCGCGTGGAACACAACGCGCCGTCGACCCGGGCCTGGTCCCTATCGGACGGCGAGCTACCCATTGCTCACCGTCCGCAAGCCCGCGCCTACGGTGGCCGGAAGTCGGCTCGCGACTCCCGACGCCCGGGGCGACCTCAGGGTTCAAGCTGTTTTCATACAAAATTTCATAATGCCGAACTCATCTAGCAAATTTTTATATTATTTTAATATGACGTGTACAATTGATTCCTATATGCTATTTACAGAATAAACAATTTCATTTCATTTCATAAAAATAGGTTCGATGGTTTAGCCACGAACACGTAACTGACAGACATATCCATTACTGTCAGTGTATATGTCTGTCAGTCTATAATTATATCTACTTTGGGGCTCACTGGCAAATAATATATCATAGCCTGCGTATATATATTGTTAACCGTGAACCGGCTTACTATATTACCTGGACAAAAAAATGTTTTCTACTAGCAGCGCCCCGCAATTTCACCTACATAAGTCTCAATCCCATGGGAATATCGGGATGAAAAGTATCCTATGTGTTATTAAAGGTCATAAAGTATTTGTGTGCCAAATCTCATCCAAATCCCTTCAGTAGTTTTTGCGTTAAAGAGTAACAAACATCCATGTATCCATCCATCGTCACAAACTTTCACGTTTATAATATTACTAGCTGCACCCCGCGGTTTCACCCGCATAAGTCTCGATCCCGTGGGAATATCGGGATAAAAAGTATCCTATGTGTTAATCCAGGTTATAAACTATCAGTGTGCCAAATTTCATCCAAATCCGTTCAGTAGTTTTTGCGTTAAAGAGTAACAAATATCCATGTATCAAACTTTCACGTTTATAATATTATTATTGTAGGATTTCTATTTCAATATAGACACGCGTTCTTAGTATCAAGTATGGATTTGATTATACAAAACAAATCATAAAATTTACCAAAAAGCCCTCATTATATTTTCAGCTCATAATTTTGCAAATTAACTTCTCATCATACGGAAGTATTTTTCTCATTATGCGTGGGTCGTGTATGAAGGAAACCTAACTCAATCCTAATTAATTGCGGCAATTAAAATGTTCCAGCTGCAGAAGTTTGGCAACACCGTACGAGTTCAAGTGAAGTGGGTTGTGTTCTACATCATATTTATAATATGGTAGTTAATTTAGTATTATTAAAGTTGCATATAGATTTCTTTTAAAAACCAAATTGTAGTGTTGTTGTTTCAGATCAGTTTAGGAGGGTCTTACAAAAATACTAGTGATGTCCAAATGATCGATTTTAAGTTACTCTTCCTTTTACGATAAAACTCATTCCGTTTATCTAAGTATACGTAATTGTATAAATAAGCTTTTCCCTTTATATTTTTTTTTTCATGTTCATATACATAATATATATTTATTTTTGTGTTACATTGTATATATATTTAAAATTTGTAAAGTATAAATAAAAAATTAAAAAAACATATTATTTTAACGATTGTCGTTTTCCGTTCAGCGAAGCCATGTTCAAGAAATATTAAATATTACCTATATGTGTCAGAAAAAACAATGAAGAAAATCTTTTGAAACGGAAACATTACTCATTATTAAAATTAAAAACAATTACAATTACAGCTCACATTTCACTCCCAAACCATCAAAATTATCAACAAAATCTTCACAGAGTGGTCTTAAAATTGAATCTGTTACGCAAAATAATGAGCATCTCGTAAATCTCCATTAGGAACGGGATATCTGAATAACAAATGTTCAAACTAGGAAAGTTTCACCACAGATAGTCCAATTTATGCGTAAGTCTCTTAGATTAATGGGTAAAGGCTTATTTTGTTGTTGTCTACCGCTTTATTTGACCACAAGTTGTCGTTATTATTGTTTTGTTGGTGATTGCTTGGCTTGGAAGGTAAGATGTTAGGGTCAAGTAAATTGTAGGTACTGTTTTACTATTTATACCACTCAGCAGTCTGTAAACATTTGGACTAAATTGTACATTTTAAGGCCCACCCTTTAGAACGAAGTACTCGAGCATTGATTTTAAATAAATCTTTGAGTAGATATAAGAAAACTGTCAAAATCTTGTAAGTTGGTACTCAATTAGGTACTTATCGTCGCCTTAGAGTGAAAAGCTCGGGAATGCAACTTTGACTTTTTATTTTTTGAAAAAAAGAATCTCGCAACACACGCAGTTTTGTGGCGGCATATATATCGCCACGTGCTACCTACGCATCATACTGATGTCACGCAAAATCCTGCATCGCCTCAGCAGATTTTACCGCGCTATCGGCATATAATATAAATTCCCAGTTGCCCACCAGTTTTTCGCTTATAACAGGTTTTCACTCTAAGACGACGTTATAGTGTTGTTCAACGAATTATTTAATAAGTAGCCGCGGCCCGCGGTTTCATCCGTATCTCTCGATCCCATGAGAATATTGGGATAAAAAGTATACTATGTCCTAACCCAGGTCATGGTCTACCCATATGATAAATTTGATCTAAATCCGTTCAGCCGTTTTAGCGTGATTGAGTAACAAACGCACAAACATACAAACTTTCACATTTATAATATCACTTACTAGTAGGATAAAGGACAATCATCACTTTTTATGTTAACACTTTAAATCAATAAATAACACCAAAACACTACAACTTCGTTACACCACATTTGAAACTAGCGCCATCTAGCCGTCGGCCATCAAACAATTTCTAATTAAAGGATTCCATGCCGTTTGATAGAACATAAAGCAACGTTCGAATACCCCAGATGGGCGTAAATTGTAAAACGTGGATCGTTCAAATATTTACCGGATCCTCACCGGACGCGCCGTTTCGCGAAAATAGTTCGGTAAAGGAATATACGGGCTTTGTTTTTGACCGCGCCCCCAGGCTTTTGTTCTGAATATAAATATCTCGGTTGCATGTTGTGGAGGATTGCTTTTGTAAGTACTTAAGTAAGTATTTTTGTTTTTGTGTTAAAATTTTTAAGGATTAATCATAACAAATAAATCTAACAAATAATCGCAAGTAGGTATACCTAGCTTAATAATTATAACTTGCTACGTTACACTTTCTACTGTGTTACTGTGTTGTTAATCTTCTTTATCTTAAAAACCTGACTATCTCGTATGGCTCTAAACACCAGGAAGCCAATGTAGACTTTTCCAGGGCCACCAATTCGAATATTGATCATTTTAATTTAATTAGATCATTAAAAAGCACTCTTTGTTAAGTTAAAGTCACATATAAATAGGTATATAGCCGTGGGGAGGAATGAAAAACTCCATTTATCTAGTTTAAAAAAACAACAGCAGTTAGAAATACAAAACTCCTACGTATTTTCCAACCGTTTAGTGTATGAACCGAATCCAAACTGTTGGAATTATTTACAACACTCGTTTTCGAGACGGCTGGCTGTTTGCTTTGGTAGAATGTTTTGTCAGTTCACATGGAATAGCTCGACGTGTGAACGGCGTGCAGTAGTTATACGTCAAACTATTCGACAAAACGATTTTTTTTTTATCGATTATTGGTTGTGAGAATTTTTATTGCAAATAGTGGATGTGCTCGTGTGCGCAATTCAGAATGGAAGGTTATTAGGGTTCCGCACCTCCAAAGGAAAAAAACAGAACCCTAATAGGATCACTTCGTTGCCCGTATGTCTGTCTGTCTGTCAGTCTGTCAAGATACTTTTTCTCAGGAACGTGTGGAGGTATCAAGTTGAAATTCGTAATAAGTATATCAAATACGTAGGTCTACGGTCCCTCGGAGTTCTAAAAAAATCAAGCTTCTAAGTCAACGCAATAAAATAATACGGCCATTTATGCGACACATTTTGATTCTCGCAAATAAATCAAACATAGGGTACTTGCCGTTGAACTAGTATCATGAAATTTGGCAAGAACAAGGTCTTACAGCACAAGTAAATGACAAAGTCCAAATCGTTAATTTAATCGTTAATTTGTTGTAATCACATTTTTTTTTTAATTTTTGATTACAAACTTACATTGTAGTGGGAGAATTGACCGTGATGTATATCGATGTATGGGAGAACTTGTTTTTCAACTACAATGTTAAGTTTGTTTTGGGATAGATTCATCCCAACTACGGACCCCTTATTGTGCGTCACGCACTTGGGCGGTTTTTTTGTTTTTGTACTAAGACGCGTTTTATGTAATGCGTTATTATTTTCGCCTTCTCCTTCTCGTGACGAATGACCACAATAAAAACGGGTTTTGTCGACGGAAGAATAGACAAAATGACAGATAAACAATCACAATCTGTCATTTTGTCTATTCTTTCGTCGACAAAACCCGTAGAAAACCTGTTTCTATGGTTGTCATGCTACGCGTAGGTACCAGCTTTATCGTTTGCCTTATTTATGACACGGAGGGTGTCGTTCAAGACGGGCAAGAGAGAAGATGCGGCATATCCTGGCTCCACAATCACACTGTTGTGTTTGGGATGGGCCGATGATTACCCATTGCACCCTCAATCGGTTCATAGATTTCCATAGTGGTTACTGCAGTTGTGGTCAGTTGCTGGGAGGTTTTGGTTTCTCCACAGTTCGCATCTTTCGTCTGCCGATAAAGCATTAAGTATGATAAAGGAAAATAAAGAGACAAACTTTTTTTATCAGTCGAGCTCATTTCAACAAGCAAATATTTCAAATAACATTAACTTTGGCAAGTAAGCAATCCTTTTTTTTTTTTTTGTTACCTTGTATTACTCTGATATTGCTTACAACATTATTTGTTTATGCTTTCATAGGTCACAACGTGCCTATATTTATCGCTGAAGGCTTCACTGACCTGAGGTTATTTGAATTACATGCCCCTGAATGCTCAAGCCGTCCCTTAGATTTCCTGACACCAAAATCGACCAGCAAACAAAATTATGACGCCCTCGAACACACCTGTACTTTACACAATGCCCTGTATTTCAATATCCCTGAGTCAGCACGCCACGCGATATTGCCCCTATCGCACCCATAAAACGTGCGAATTGAATGTTCATATTCGCGTGTAGCCCTGCCAGAGGTCGTGAACATAAGTTTCAAGTAATATTTTTCTTACAATACCGATACATATTTTTATGAGGGATCAGCTATGTCATGATAAAGCCAATAAACTTGCTTCCCCAAATAAGTTTTCGCCATTTTATTTTACGATGTTTGTCCAGTCGCTCGTATATTCTGTTGAGTCGGTTTTTTGTTCAGATACCTATTTCTGGAGAATTCAATACCGGCGTTTATTTATAAACCCGGGAATCTTATTCTTTTGTCAAACAATCCCGGGATCTAGGAACTGTCCCAGAATTAATTTGAAAAAACCTAAAAATAAGAATTTTAATAATGACTCAATTAAGTTTATTACAGCATTCGTTGAGGTGTCTTTCCCGGAGTCCGGGTTTCAAGCATTCGGTTTATTTTTAACGTTTTTCTACCTTTTGAGCCGTTATATAAATTAGATTTGTGTGCTTGTCTTAAGTAAGCGAGTAGGTATAAGACTTAATAATAATCTTTTTAGTTAACAAAGTGCTGTTTTCTCAAAAGATATTTTAATTATATAATGTCTTATCTTGCTTAGTAAATACTGGTAGTATTTTAAGCTTCTTAGTATCTGATGAATATTAAATATTTTGAGAGTTATGTGCGCATGAAACATAATAAATTTGTTTCGTTTAATCTTTAAATTAAACATTAATGCATTTGGAATTACATGTACGTTTTAATCTCAATAAGTTTTTCAGTCCTTTTTTAGGGTTCCGTATCCAACGGGACCGCATTTATTATTAAGGCTCCGTTGTCCGTCCTTTCGACCATCCATCCGTCTGTCACATGGCTGTATCTTTTGAACCGTAATAGATAGACACTTGAAATTTTCAGAGACTGTATACTTCTAGACAAAATCAAACTGGTTGCTAAGTTAATTATATAGTTTGTTAATTTATTTTCTTTTAATAACACTGATTTTACATTCTGTGATTACTTGAACTCACACAATGACTATTAGTATTACTTGTTAAAATGTTAGGAATATCGTATAATTTTGCAATGTTTGTAAGTGAGTAAGTGTAAGTATGTGGGCACCATGTATCTATTACATAATTAATTTATCTGTCATTGCTTCATTATTCATTCTTTTTACCTATCGTGATATAGTAATCTTATTCTAGATGCATCGTCTTCACATATAATTATATAATTAATGTATACAAAATATTGTAAAAACATTTTAAAAGAGTAACGGTGGAGTTTCTTGCCCATTCTTCTCCATACGAGAACTACCTTTTGGAAGGGGCGACTAGAATCAATTCTATTTTGTGTAAAATTGACGTTCAAAAGTGCCTCTTATGTGCCTAATTGAAATAAATTGTTTGACTTTGACTTTATGACCGAAATACATAACAAAAAAAATAATTAAAAGGTTTAAAATTATAGCGGGTAAAAAAATGGGGAAAAGCAACAACAAAAGAAGGTAAAAAAAAATGTTTTAATTATTATACGGTGGTATGGAACCCGTTGTGTGTAGTCCGCCTCACACATGGCCTTTAGTTAGGTAAGTACATACCTACGAATACATAATGAAAGCCATTAAGCGAAGTGTGAATAAATATTTTATTCATCTGGATTTATTTAAAAATAAAGCATCTTTAGCCAGGTAAACTACAAATACAAAATGAAAGCCGATCGTGTGAATAAATACTTTATTCATATTCTGGATTTTATTTTAGGATGAATCGTCCACTAAGTGCTATTTCACGTCAGATTAATAAAAAAACCTAACCCGTTGGTCTACTGGTCGCAAGCGCTACTGCTGAGTAGAGGTCCTTTTTTTTTTTTTTTTTTTTGAGGATGGGAAATTATCAAATAACTTCTCCCGCTCTGGGTGGAGCGGGAGGGCGTGTCAGACTTTTACTGACTAAAACCCACCCGTGTTCCTTCCGTTGCCTGTGTGCCGAGGTCGCGATATCCCTTTCAGACAAACCCGCGACCCCGGCAGGCATTGGCCCTTCCGGACCCCGTCACTTGGTGCTGACATCTCTTTGAGGCGCGCGTGGAACACAACGCGCCGTCGACCCGGGCCTGGTCCCTATCGGACGGCGAGCTACCCATTGCTCACCGTCCGCAAGCCCGCGCCTACGGTGGCCGGAAGTCGGCTCGCGACTCCCGACGCCCGGGGCGTCTCCTGCGGCGACTAGGGGCGCGAGGGGGCGCATTTTGCCTCTCCCTCGCGCGCTCCGCCTCCTCCTTCGCGAGCATTACTGCTTCGCAGAAGGAGGTGACGGCCTCCCATGCACTCTCGCTCCGGACCATGGCCTGAACCAGGGCCGGACGCGAGAGATCGCCGCCGCCGATCGCCTCCGTGAGGACACGGCGGTGCTCCGCCCAAGCTGGGCAGACCTCCACCGTATGCTCCACCGTGTCCTCCGGGCGATCCACACAGTGGTGACACCCGGGCGTTTCCTCCCGCTTTATTCTGAACAGGAACCTCCCGAAACAACCATGTCCGGTGAGGACCTGTGTCAGGCGGAAGGTGAGGACGCCGTGGCGCCTCTCTAGCCACTCCTCAAAGAGGGGACTTATCGCCACAATTGTGGCGTGCCCAGCGCTGGGTTGCGACAATCGCACTCTCCATGCCGCCATGAGATCCCGCCGGAGCTCTGTCCGCTGTGCCGCGATTTCTCGTGGCAGCGGAGTTACGCCCCGGCGTTTCGCCTCCTCGCGCAACTCCCACATGTGCGCGAGGACTTTTGCCTCCAGATCCCATGGCGGTAGTCCGGCAAGGAGGCTCGCCGCCTCACGGGAGACCGTGCGGTATCCTCGTACCAGCCTGATGGCCATGACCCTTTGGGACGCGTTCAACCGCTGGGCTGGTCGCAGCCTTAATGAACGCGCCCACACCGGTGCCCCGTAAAGGGCCATGGACCGCACGATCCCCGCGTAGAGCCTCCGGCAGGAGGCGTTTGGACCCCCTAGATTGGGCAGAAGCCGCTTCAAAGCAGCCCCTGCCCTCTGCAGTTTGGGAGCCAAACGTCGGAAGTGCTCCACGAAGTTCCACCGGCTGTCGAGGACGAGTCCCAGGTACTTCATCGTCGACTCGACACCGATGTGAACCCCTCCTGCCGTTATCCGGGAACCCGACAGTGGCGCGTTCCGAGGACCATAAAAACACATGGCCTCGGACTTGTGCAAGGCCACCTCGAGTCCCAATTGCCGGATCCTATCGACGATTGTCGCAACCCCGCGTGTCGCCAGTTCGGCCGCCGCCTCTTGCGACCTCCCCTGCGCCAGGACCAGCGTGTCGTCAGCGTAGCAGACTACACTGACGCCGCTAGGGAGGTCGGCGCGCAGCACCCAGTCGTAGCCGATGTCCCACAGATGCGGCCCCAGGACCGATCCCTGTGGGACACCGCACGACATCTCTCGCCGGTTCCACTCTCCGTGGTGACCGGGGTAGATGACGGCCCTGTCCGTCAAATAGGCCTCGACCACTCGACAGAGGTAGGTCGGCATCCGGTGATACCGGAGTGCCTCCCTAATGCAACTCCAGGGCAGGGTATTGAAGGCATTGGCGATGTCAAGAGACACCGCCAAGACGACCCCACCCCGGGCAATAGCATCCCCCGTCGTGAGGGCTCGAACGCGCATGATGGCATCCACCGTAGAGCGCCCCTTGCGGAAACCAAACTGGCTCTCCGCCAAGTCCGGTCCCACTCGCACCAGCCGCCCGACAAGGCGGTCTGCAATCACTCTTTCAAAGAGCTTGCCCACCTCGTCGAGCAGCACAATGGGCCGGTAAGCGGACGGAGAGTCCGCCGGGCGCCCCGGCTTTTTGATGAGGACCAGTTTCCCCGTCTTCCAACGAAGCGGGAACTGGCCCCTTTCCAAGCATGCGCTTAGGAGCCCCCTTAGTCGAGGCCCGAGAGCCTCCAAGGCCAGAACCCAGGCTTTTCCAGGTAAGCCGTCGGGTCCTGGGGCGGTATTCTTGGCATTCAGCCTACGTACCGCCACTCTCAAATCTACCTCGGTCACCTCCGGAGTATCGTCGTCGTCGTCACTATAGTGGTCCGCATTGGGCACCGCAGAAGGCGGAGCCATGGGCGGGGGAGTATATTCCCCTCGCGAAGGGAACAGAGCGCTCACCACGTCCTCCACGAGCTGGGGCCGGAGACTCTGTGTCAGCGGGGGAGCCCATGGGCGGAGTTTGTCTCTCGCCCATTTGTACGGGCGTCCCCACGGATCTCTGTTCAGAGTCTCCAGCGACTCCTCGCGGGCCAGTCCTCTGGCCCGCTCGATCTCCGCTCGGAGGGCGGTCTTCGCCGCTCTGTACCCGTCGTACAGCTCCGCCTCAATGGCTTCCGTATCCGGAGGGCGGATACGGAGCCTGCGGTGCCTGGAGTACCGGTGGCGCGCAGCAACGCATGCCGCGCGTAAAGCGGTCAGCTCACGCGACCACCAGCACACCTGGCGCCGAGCACGTCCGGGCTGGACCCGGGGCATTGCCACGTCACATATCTCGGACATGGCCTCCCGGAACCACTCCGCCTCGACATTGATGTCGGCAGGCCTGTCCGGTGATGACACCCAGGCCTGCACGATCGAGGCTTCCAGGAGGAGCTCCCGGTCCAGCTGCTTCAGCGCCCACCGCGGACCACTCGGGGTCTGTCGGACCGACGCGCCCGAGGTCTGGGCGGAGACGTCAAACCGGATGTACCGGTGATCGGAATAGGTCTCCACCCCCTCCATGACGCGCCAGTCAATGACACGTGGCGACAGAGCGGGGCTGGCGAACGAAATGTCCACCACTGATTCACCCCGCATCCGCACACACGTGGGGACAGAACCCCGGTTCAGGACGACCAGGCCTGTCTCCAGGGCCCAGTCCTCCACCATCCTGCCCCGCGTGTCCGTATACCGGGAACCCCAAGCCACGTTCTTGGCATTGAAGTCCCAGAGGACGACCACGGGGAGGGGATGGTACCCGACGACGACGACTCTCAACTCCCCAAGGGAGTTGTGGAACTCGGCGAGAGTTCGGTTCGGGGAGAAGTACGCTCCCACCACGACAATCTCCCCGAACCGTGCTGCCACGCAACCCTGTCCCCTCTTGACGGCCTCGAGGGACGGGGTACCGGCGGCGGCCGACGATATAATGGTCACTGAGCCGCTCAGGTCCTCCACCCAGTCATCCCTGGGCGGGACAAAGTACGGCTCAGCGACCACGGCGATGTTAATCGACCACTGCGCCATGCTCTGGAGCAACAGATCCTGAGCTGCGGCGCAGTGGTTGATGTTCGCCTGGAGGAGGCGTAATGGGGCCACTATTGGCAGTCCATACTCGCCTCCCCCCGAGCCCCGCGTGAGGGCCCCGCCCCAGCGGCAACGGCGGCGGCGGCAACGACGGTGGAGGCGGCAGCGGCGGCGGCAACGACGGTGGAGGCGGCTGCGGCGGTGACGGCGGTGGCGGAGGGCTTGCCCCTGGCTTTCGCTTTGGCGGGTTGGGCGCAGGCCTTGCCCCCAATCCGGTGCTCGGCCGGCTTGCCAGCCGTGGCTTCACACGAGCCGGCCTTGTGACCGGGCTGACCACAGCGATAGCAGTGATCGCTGCGGTCCACCTCCGAGGTGCATTTCGCTCCAACGTGGTTACCCACAAGGCAGCGGAAGCACCTCAGAGGTTTGGGTTCCAGCAGTTTGACCTGCGCGGATACCCAGCCCACCAATAACCTTTGGCCCTCCCCGGCGATTTTTCTGGCCACCGACACGGGGCAGCTCACCGTTACGGCTCGCATCCCCGTGAAGTCAGGACGGATGGTGCCCGCCCTAACCTGCTCGGCAGAGCACCCTCCAGTCCTGACGACAGCGGCCACCACCTGTTCCTCCGCCACTGAGTCGTCCAGGCCCGAGATGCGCATGTCTACGCACTTGGTGGGCCGGGACACTCGGGCCTCGTCCGCATTTAAGGACGCCCTAAGCTTTTCAGCTAGGGCGTCAGCGGCCGGGCCACTGGCCGCTCCGGGGACCTCTAGCATCCGGGCCCCTGTCGCTGTGACCCTTACCCGAATGCCCTGAGCGGCGCCGATTTCTTTAAGGTCGACCGCCGTCCCAACCTTGGAAAGCAGGTCGCGGTAGGACACGCCCTTCTTCTCCGCTTCCGGCTGTAGTGTTATCACTACAGCTGCGGACTTCGGGGCGCGGAGCCTAGCCGCGACGCTTTGCTCCTTGCGCCGCTGCCGCCTCGCCTTCTTTTTGGCCGCCCTCTTCGCCTTGCCCGCCTTCTGCCTTTCCCCGGCTATTTGCCACTCGGCGTCAGCTTGAGGAGATTTAGAAGGAGGCAGGGGCGGCCGTTTCGCCACCGGGGTCGGGATCGGAGCTCCCGCTGCCTGGGCCGTGGCCGGGGCCCTCACCACCTTGGCCGGGGCCCTCGCTGCCTGTGTCACAGCCCCACCCCTGGTCTGCCCTAACGAGCCTGGTTTGGCCGTGGCAGTTGCAGCGGCGGCATACGATGCCGCCTTCCGCTGGCCCGAGGCCGGCTGGCCCGCCGCTAAAGGAGGGCGAAGGACCATGCCCTCCAGTACGGAGAACCGGCTGTTGAAGGCAGCCAGCTCCTTCCGCACCAGGGTCAGAACCCGGTCCTCCGCCTGCAAGGGCGGGCCTTGCCCTTGCACCGCTCCACGTTGTAACACAACGCGGGCGCCGGCTCCACGGAACCCTGCCAGGTCTGCTCGGAGCTCCTCATTCTCCTTTCGAAGAAGCTCCATGGCGGCTGTCAAGCGGGCGACCTCCGCCCGCATCTCGGACATACCGTCCGACGGAGACCCGAGAAAGGCCTCCGCTGCCGCCATAATGGAGGCCGTGGCCGCGGATATGGCCTTGTCCTTGGAGGACTGGAGTCTCTTCAAGGCCACACTCCTAATTGCGGCCACTACGACCTCCGCAAACCCGGCCGCTCGCTCCGAATTGGAGGCCCCGGCGGCGGCTGGCCCACCACCAACAGGGTGGCGCCCCTCCATCGGCCGCTCCCGGTCCTGGACGGGGGTCTTTCTTTGAGGGACGGTGACGGCGACCCCCTCCGACTCCTCGGTCGAGGCCTCTGACGAGACCTCAGCGTCGCTCTCCCCGCCGATTCCTGAGGGGGTATCAGGCCGCTTGGTGCGACCCCGATTGCCCCGCCCTGGTTTGGAGGTCACCGCCACCGCGCGACCTCGGCCTCTCCTCACCGTCGACACTTTGGCGAGCGGCAGGCTTTCCTCGCTCGAGGATAGCCCTGCCGATCCTGCGCGGTCCGTCTTTTGGGCGCGCGAGCGTTTCCTCCAGAACTTTGATAGGCCACGCCCCGTGTCCTGGTCGGACTTCGTTTGGTCCCCAGAGGGACAGGAGTCTCCTCGACTCTGGTTGCCGTCGCCGGCAAGTGGTTCCTCCGCCAGTAAACTCGGCACGTCATCGTTTTGTGTGTTTTTAGAAAAATTATTATTCATATTAATTCCCACGAGTACAAAATATTTCCAACCAACCAACCAAAAAAAATAGTGGTTCGCACTAGTGACTAATTAAGCTACCCATTAGTCAAGCTATCAACCTCCCTCACGGTGCGCCGCCGCTTGAAGGTTTGGGGTGATTTTTATAGAGGTTTTCTACCTCGCGGCCCGGGCGGTTAAGCCAAGACCCTCGACCCCCGTCAAATGCCAGAGACATGACCTTGACACTCTTCGGGGCTACGAGACCAACGGTGGCAGGAGAAAAGACTTCCTCCTGCCTGCCCGACGGCAGGGTTAGTGCACGTCGAGCCCGCTCCCACTCGAACGCTGCTCAACGTGTGCTCTCAACGAGTACACGTTAGAGCGCTCGGTCCTCCGACAGGATATTGGCATACGGGCAACGAGACCCCTTAGGCACGCAGTACCTAATGGGGAGTCATTGCCCGCACCCCAGGGTGCACCGTCCTGGAGACTGGCCTTCCCCCCGGACGCATCCATAAGGGAACTCCAGCCCCCAGGCACACGGGGAGGTTTCCTGTCCAAGCACCCCTGAGTAGAGGTCCTGGGTTGTATTCCTGGTCGGGAAAAGTGTTATTGGGTTTTTCCATTAAAAATTTCTCAGTAGCAGCCTGGAGTCTGGATTTGTGCCCGGTTAATGACAATAGGCTCGTCCCCTATTACATGGGAGTTAAAACATAACTGGTGAAATGTGGGTGTACTAATAGGTACACCTCTGCCTAACCCTTCGAGGATTACAGGCGTGATGATATAATTACAATGAATTAATTGAATAATGAATTAATTACAATGTGAAATTTAATTCGTTTGCATCGTCTTAAGGGGTCATTGTACTCATCATTATGAACTACTTTCACTATGGGACTAACCCTGAGAGCGCGAAAAAAAAAAACTGCTGTTCCCTACATTATAACGAGCTATGCGAACATAATTGTATGGAACAGCTGATTTTTTTTCGTGATTTCAGGTTTGGCCCCATAGTGAAAGTTGTTCATAATGATGAGTACAATGACCCCTTCATTTTATAATTTTTTTATATATTTTTTAATTGTATACCTATCTATAAATATTACATTACCAGTTATAGTCGCTTTTTGTGTTTGTTTTGTGACCGTGTTGTTCTTCTAAACTACGCAACGGATTTCAATGCGGTTTTCAGCATCAAATTAAGAGTTGATTCAGATTAAACATTAATCAAAGTTAAAGTCAGTCAAAACATTTTTTTCAAATAGGCCCTTGTAAGGCACTTTTGAAGGTCAAAATTTACAAAAAAAATATATACATTCTAGTCGCCCCTTCCAAAAGATGATTTTCGTATGGATAAGAATGGGCAAGAAACTCCACCGTTTCACTTTTAAAATGTTTTACAATATTTTGTATAGGTTCATTAGTTATATAATTATGTGTGAAGACGATGTACCTAGAATAAAATAACTATACTGCAATAGGTAAAAAGAATTAAAACTACATAAAGTCACTGCGCTTTCCATAATCGCTGTGTTTTTTACACACTTTAAAGGAGACGCAAAAAACTGATTTTCTCAAAAAATACCCAGAGTATTCAAATAATTTACTTTTACTTTAATACATCTTTAGCGTGTTTATATGGAAGTTTCGATGTATTGTGTTTGTATTCGTAACTCTTTAAATATTTATCACGTAGCTGTTTTTACAGTATGTGTGTATTGAAATAACGATTCAAACTGCATAAAAAACCGAAAATCACGAAGTAACACATAGCGACTTTTGCACTCGCAACGATGATAAAATAAGTGATAATATAATAAACAAATTTCTTCTATTTTGTCAGGTCGTAAAAACTGTGCGAAGCTTGGGGCATGTTATTTATTAAAATAAAGTAGTTCCAAGATAATTCAGAAACTTCGCCCTCTTATCATCATAAAAACAATTTAAACCAGAAAAAAAATCTATACCTAAATACAAAACGATTCCATTTTTCTCCGTTGGAACTCTTGACTGGAGTGTCATTGTATGTGGGCGTAAGGGCTCTCCGATCTCAATGGGTAGAGCCTACCTATAATGATATCGTGTTCTCGAGATCACTCGAGCAAAAATTATTAAATTGTTTCTTGGAACAATCTATAGTAATTCACTTGACTTTTTTGAGGACATGTGTATGTAATTTAATGAGTTTTAGAAATCTAATGAATTTCTAGTAACTTCTCATCGGAATAGTGAATCTGAAAAATAAATGTTGTATAAAACAAATTCTAAGACATTATAAAACGTTGGCAAACAATTAAAGATATTATTATCCTTACTTATTAATCCTAACTAATATTGTAAACGAAAGTGAGTTTGTATTTGTTTGTTACGCTTTCACGCTAAAACAGCAAAACAGATTTAGATGAAATTTAGCACAAGCGTAGACCATGACATAGATAAGGACATAAGATACTTTTTATTTCGATGTTCTCATGGGATCGAGACTTATGTGATTGAAACCGCGGGGCGTAGCTAGTACAGAATAATTGATTTCATAGCTCCATTTTCCAACTTAGCATCATACTAAGTAGTCTAAAGACATAAACAGGTAATCTAATCAAATCAAATCAATTTATTTGTGAAACATAGGTTTTATGATAGATGGATCTTAAGAACTAAATAGTGCGCTATGTCTTGTCAATTTTGACATACAATTATTTGCGTAGTCAATTATCAACTATAAAAGAAAAAAAAGAAAAATTGACAATGAATTAAATAGTTGGTTTACACTAGATTTCAATATTAATTAACATTATCATTTAAAAAGTCTTCAGTTTTATAATAATAATAATAATAACCCCACCGCCGTATCTCTACGTTGACGTCGTGGTGGGGCTTGCGCGCTCCAAACTCTGGGTCTGCGCCCGTAGAGTTTACTTTGCCAGAACAGGTCTAGGATGAGGAGCCAGACCAAGAGAGATACAGAAACCCGCATGTGGCGAGCTGTTGGGCAGTAGCGACCCCACGGACCCTCTCTCCCGGGAGAAATCTTGTTCCTCATCTCTGGCTTGCCTTTATTGGCCGGCTGGAGTGAACACTGACGAGGAACAGAGCTCCCACCTCATTCTTGCCTTAATTGGCCGGCTTGAGTGGAGATTCGCAAGAGCAAACGTGCTCGGAGGAAGGAAGTATTTCAGTAAGTGCTCGTAGGGATCTTGACCATCTTCCGGGCTCTGGGATTGTTCTGAAAGCCGTGGAATACCTCTCCACTCCTCAAGCACCTCAGGACGTGTTGCCCCCTTGTCGCTACGTCACTATGTGCTAGCGACAGTTTTCAGGGGCCCATTATTGAGTGTGCAAGTCACCCCCTGCCATTTTATCCGTGTACTTATAAAACATTGATCAGGCAGGGGCCATAGTCCTTCCATAGTTCCAGGTCACCAGTCAACTTAAGCCACCCAAACCCATAGTCCAATATCTTTGTTTCCATATCCTGCAATAGTCCTACACCAACCGGGGGTTGTCCTTGGGTGCACTTGCATAGTACATACAGGGATAATCGTCGGTTGGTGCCTCATTTCATTAAAAACGTCTAACGGGCCTCTGCGAGTTGGCTTTGGCCCCTCGTACGCCTTCCAAAGGTCCGGGACCCCAGGGTCCCGAGAAATGTCAAGAGACGTAAAAATAATAATAATAAACAATTTATTTCAGATTCATCCTAAGATTACATCCATATTTGTTAGTAAAATTTTTGAGCTTAAAAACTAATGTTAGTAATAAAATAATAACACTAAGGGCAGGTCCGGGTGGACTTCCCGATGATGGTGGCAAATCACTAAACGACTGCGTGAAGCCGTATCCAGCGAGCCAGCATCGGAGAGTCCCACCGGTCCACCAGCGTGCGCAGGATGGTGTTGGGACTGTCGCGCGTGCGCCGCATGATAGATGCGCACCGTTTGCGCATGATGGCCGCAAAGCCGTCTGTCTCAGCCGCCGCGAACATCGCGGAGGCGCTACAGTAGCGCGGCAGCCCCACCAGCACCCGGAACGCGTTATTGTATTGAACGCGCAGATCACTGTATGTCCGCTGTGTATAGTTAACCCACAGGCTGCAGGTGTAAAAAGACTGACAGTACGCTTTAAAAAGCGCAACTTTGACAGTCCTCGTGCACCGTGAAAACCTGCGGGCCAGCATGTTGCATCGGACAGACAGCGCTCTGCGCTCCCTTTCGATATCCACACTGTCCTTAAGATCCTCGGTGACCCAGTGGCCCAAATACTTAAATTGCTCGACTTTTTTTAGAGCTGTACCACTTAGAGTGAAATTCGGAACGAATGTGTATCGCTTGTTGTCTGGCCTGAAAATCATTATTTCACTCTTTTTCGCGTTGTATTTGAGCCCATGAGCCACCGCGTAGGACTCACAAATTTTCAGGAGCTTTCGTAAGGCACCAATCGACGGGCTCAGCAGAACCATATCGTCTGCGTAGCTGATGTTATTCACGCAAACTCCATCTATATGACACCCTATCCTGGTGCTGCTGGATAGGGTTATAATAACATTTGTCAATTAGCAATAATGTGAGAGCTTCTTTTCTACTAACCTCTTTGAACGATCTAACACAGTTGGCATGAACAAACTGTATGCACAAGACCCAGTAGGTACATAGTTAGGCACTAGGGTTGTAAAGGAACTTCGCCTTTATACCGCAAATGCGGAACTACCGCACATCGTATCTTCGCCTCGGCACCCGCCTCAGCAAGTTTTTAACAAAGCTAGTCAGTAACATCATCAACATCATTTTTCTGCCCTTGTGCAATATTACTTGGGGTCAGCGCAACACATTTTCTTTTCCATTTTCTCCTGTCAACCGTCACGATATCATTCACTCCCTTTTCTTTCATAACATTCCTCATACAATCCATCCATCTTTACTTTGGTCTTCCTCGGTTGTAACAGAGTTCTAATAAAGAAAATCTCTTCTAACTGAGCGAAGTCCCTTTTATGGTGTCACTGCCACCACCAGGTTTAGTGCCAAATTAGAAACTGTTTAGTGGCGCCTGTTTAATTTATGAACCACAAAAAAATCAATTAGAAGGTGACAAAACCGCAAAACTGTTTTGGAGAAATTTTGTTTATCTTAAATTTTGACACCCAATTGGTCGATTTTTGATTCAATTTATGTTTAAGTATTTTTTTCCTCAACTACAATAGCCTTACATCCGAAGTAGGCACATAGTAGGCGTGCGAATCTTCTTAAATTTTACAAAGAAGCTGAGTCGGTGTTTGCTCAAAGACCGAGCGTCTTAGCTGTTCCGTCTAACTTTCCGTCTCGGACTTTCTTTCTTTATATGTGGTTCAAATGTTGGGAAATATGGCGTAAAGTTTCTTTATTTTGAAATGTTTTTCTTTTTTGTGGTGTCTACTTGGTGTTGGGTCGTAAATTCCGATTCTGAGCCAATAGTTAATACTATTATTTGAAAATGAACAATAGTATTATTTGAAAATGAACAATAGTATTATTTGAAAATGAACAATACGAGTAGTATTATTTGAACATGAACAATAGTATTATTGTTCATTTTCAAATAATAGTATTAACTATTGGCTCAGAGTGTATCTAGGTGATATTTAATAAAAAATAAAATTCCTGGGGCACTAAAATTCCGTTAACATTTCAAAAATGTATGTACCTTTAAAACTGTTTGAATAAAAAAACTAACCTATTAAGAGTGTTAATAATAAATAAATAATACCAGCCTGTTACTGTCTCACTGGAGGGCAAAAGCCTCTTCTCATACAGAGAAGGCACGAGCATTGATCACCACGCTTGCTCAAGACGGGTTGGCGATTTCAGACTTATATTAACTATGAAGTCCTCACGGTGTTTTCCTTCACCGATGTCAGTAGTGTCCAAGATAAACTCAGTCAGAAATTAAGAGTGTTATTCTACCTAAATACACTACAGAACACACTCCCTGCAAAGTTAACATGGTTCAAACTATCAGACGCATATTTCATTACCTACATTTGAACAGCTACGGCGTAGCACGTAGACTGCAGCGTAGCACATCGTAGCGAAGTAATAAAGTTTGGTTCACCCGCACGATTCAAATTCGTCAAACAAGTTAACGTGATAGTTACACTGTATACCGGCTTTGGCGTCAGTATTTGGAAATATGCATACACATCTCCTGATATGATTTATGTATCTGATAAATACGAAACACTAAAGTCAAAGTCAAAATCATTAATTTGCTCTAAATGTGAAGTGTACAAAAGTTCAAAACGATGCAATGGTCTCTTTTATAATGTAGGTGTATTAATAATAGTGAATTTAGCTTTAAAAGAAAGTATATTTTTTCTTGGTCGCCTAACTTTTTACGAGTTAGTGACGCCTAAATCCCGGTGGGATTGGTTCATAATGGCTCAGGGTCGAGTTGAGCGGAAAAAAGCCTCTGCCCTGCAGTGGGACAGCGCAGGCTGAATTATTATTATTATTATCTTTTTTTCAGTAGAAATGTTATATGAAATAATAATACCTGCCTATTATTGTCCCACTGCAGAGTAAAGGCCTCTCTTCTCATACAAAGAAAGCACGACCGTTGATAACCACATTTGCTCAAGATGGGTTGGCGATTTCAGCCTTATTTTAACTACTAGGTTCTGCCCGCTACTTGGACTGCGTTGCATCGCATCGCAGCCTATTTTAATCAGTGATGATTGTAGCATTCTACTGGTGAATCAATTTCTTAAATCCGTCTAGTTGTTTTTAAGCTTATTCATTACGAAAAAAAATACAAATATTTTTCGAACTTAAAAATTTAAATCTTGTAAAAATACACGCACACGATGCGAGCAACAGCTAGTATAAGTCTAACATACTATTTCGCTTACCCCAATAATTCTAGTTATACAACATGGTTCCAGAAAGAAGCCCAATTAAAAGTTCCAATAGTTCCGACCGAAATGAATCGCTTGTATAAAGCTCAGGTAAAGCCACACACACGCCAAACTACGCCATCGCTACCGAAATTAAAACCTTCAGTTTCAGTTAAGGTGTGTGCACACGATTGACTTTTACTGAAGTTCAATGAACTTAAAAAAAAGACCCTGGCACTAATTTTATTATTAACTGTCGCATTGACTGTAATTTTTTTGTTGTATCTTTTTGTAATCTAATAATAAACGTTTGGAACCTTCTGGCATATTATGTTCTTTTTTAACCCCGACGCATAAAAGGCGTGTTGAAAGTTTGACCGCTATGTGTATGTGTGTCTGTCTGTGGCACCGTAGATCTTAAACGAGTGAACCGATTTCAATGCGGTTTTATTATTTGAAAGCTGGTTTTCTACCCATGGTTCTTAGATATGTTTTATCAAAATTCGTTTAACCGTTTGAAGATTATTATGTAGCTGTTTTCTAGTTGATAAATGGATGTGAGCGTCTTCCACAGGTCTGATCGATTTGAAATTTGGTATTCTGTTACTTCAATGATATTAGAAGAACAACCTTGAACTGATGCTGCAGCATCACCTGGAATTTGCCTTATACCCAACTCCCTTAACAACTTACAGCACAGGTATCGTGTTTGGGCTCATTGGAATGGTTATAGATAGATGATGAACAGGGTCTGGTGATGGAGTAGGAATGAGGAAATTTTTGTGTCGGGTGTTTTATTATATTATATATAATTTCACTTGTTATAATTATCTAAACTAATAATTATTATTAGGAGGTTTTATTTGTTTATAAATAGGTACTGATTCGATTTCACAAAGTATTTCACAGATAGAAAGTTACACCATTGCCAAGTATATATTATACAGGGTCAAATGAAACTAGCTAGCGTAACTCCGCAGACGTGATGGGTTTCGATATATAAACATGATAATGCAAAAAAAAACAGATTTCTTCACTCACACTTCAAGTAACAAGACCACCAGCGGTCGTTGACCTAAAAAAAAAACTATTTTTTTGTTGTTTTGTTTAGATATCGAAATCCATCACGTATGCAGAGTTTCGCTAGCTAGTTTAATATGACCCTGTATGTTTATTTCACGCGGATGAAGATGTAGCTAGTCCATTTATCCTCCCTAATATAATATTATAAATGGGAAAGTGAGTTTGTTTGTTTCTTCGGTACGCTTTCACGCTAAAACGGCTGAACGAATTTGGATGAAATTTGGTATTTGAGTAGACCATAACCCGGGTTGGGACATACTTTTTATCCCGATATTCCCACGGGATTGAGACTTATGCGGGTGAAACCGCGGGTCGCAGCTAGTATAAAAATAATTATGAAAAAGAGCTGGTCGGTTCAGTAGATACTTAAATTGAATATTAGAAAATCCAATTCTCTTGTAAAGCTGACATTAATAATTGAAAGACTTATGGCTTTAGTAACAAGCCTATCAGTCGCCAGAAAAAACTACAAAGAAGACTTTTTAAAAGACAAACTAAATATAGCTTCTATTGATAAGGATCTAAAGTTGCTTCCACCGGAACATCGTTTATTATTGACAATACAATACCTACATCTTTGAGGAGTAAAATAATTATACTAACCTGTAATATTTAAAGCGATTAATAAAATGTATTTACAAGGCAGGTGTGAGTGGAAACTCTGGGAGGGGACGCCCTAGGAGGACATACACTGACCTTATTGGTGAAGTTCTTTAAAAAGATCAGGTAACCGGCGTGCGTGTATGACCAGATGTATTTTAAACGTAAAAGATGCAAAAGATGTATGTAAGGATCGTAGCAGATCGCGTTCTATAAGTTCTGTCTACCCCCATAGGAAGTAGGTATGAGTTTATGTCGTATGTATGTTATTTCCAAGGTCCGACAGAGCCTGAAGAATAGCCAAACTTAAGTAGCAGTGGGCAGAGCACATTGCTCACAGAACAGATGGCCGATGGGGCCGAAAGGTCCTGGAGGAGCGACCGCGTACCGGAGGATGTAGCGATGGAAATCCCCCCACAAGGTGTACCGATGATCTGGTGAAGGCCGCAGGAATCCACTGGATGCGAGCAGCGCAGAACCAGTCGAAGTGGCGGTGCTTGGGGGAGAAAAGTAACGTAAACATACATTTATAATAAAATAATAAAGAAGAATTTTTGTCCGTTTGTCTGGACGTATGTTCCGGATTGGCGGAAAAACGGCTGAAGGAATTTAGATGAAATTTGACACATAGACAGTTTACAATCTGGATTAACACATAGGGTACTTCAACTAGCTTCATATTTTTGACTGACCGATTCCTTGACAATTCAAAAGTGCCTGTAATGGTTTAATTGAAATAAATGATTTGAGTTTTTGAGTTTTGGTACTTCTAACACCCCGTAGTACATTCCTGTGGGATATTTCCGACATCCATGCGGGCGAAACCACGGGCAAAAGTTAGTGTATTATAAACATAAACCTTTCGGAATAAATACTCAAAATGGTGGTGAAAACCTCATCAAAATCTGTTACGTATTTTAGAAGAACGAGGACACAAAGACACACGAAAAGCGACTGTATTTTTTTTAAGTTTAAGTAGAAGAGTTCAGTAAACCTAGTGTGCTCATAGAATCAACTTTAGCAATAGGATTACGAGAGCGTAAAAAACAAACACAGAAAATGCCGTGTCAGAATACATGCATGAAAAAATAATGTCAGCAGTGTTTGAAAAGGTTTTTGTAACTTTTAGTAACATTTTTTTAGATACAATTTTACGGAATTGTAGTCAGTGGCCATCATGTATTTATATTTTTACCCGACTACGGCGAATGTCGTATGAAGGGTTATGTTTTTGTAACACACACATTTTTCGAATTGCATGTCCATTATATTTGTAATCATCACTGCATTGGTGGATCTCTATACGAATAACCATTTTTTTAAAAACATCATGGTTGAAGAAAAACGAGAAATGAAGTATTAAATCAATCTGACCAAGGAGTAAGATCAAAGATCCCCAAGGATTTTGGAGGTCACAAAATCAACAAGAGGGACTGCTGTACCAACAATAATAACGCTTCTATTAATTTGAATAAAAACGTGTAGACTGCTTATATTTTAACGAAAATAAAATAAAAGAGGTTCTAGTTAAAGTATGATGTCTCACAATCCTTAAAAGTTTGACACTATGATCATAATAATAGTGGCCCCGTATTATTTTTTGTCACGACCTGATTTAGAGAAACAATTAGCACCACTTTTGTTTCTATCATACATATTATTAGAAAAAAAACGCCGATATCATAGATGGGAACCATCTATGAAATCGGCGTTTTTTTTCTCACAAATAGAGAACCTTGTCACTTTTATGATTTAAAAAATATTCATCAATTGCTTGGTATTACGTATATCGAATAATGACCATCATTAGACAACTACCAATAGTAAAAAAACCTTATTACTTATAGTTTTCTAAACATAAAAAATACCTTAAAATTGACACCTCATTTTGTTAGCAGAAATTACCACTATTTGTTTTAACTTAGCCAAAACTTATTTTTGTCGCTTAATCTAAGTGGTATATTACGTTACCTTAGTTTTTAAACATTAGTGCTAAAAGTTTTAAAACATTAAGTCTTCATGGTTCTTATATAAATTAAGAAAATGTTAGTATGAAAAATGCAACTTCTTTAAAATTCTCCATACAAAACGCTGATTTCATAGGTGGGGGACCTAATATATTAATAGAAAGATAAAATAAAATGAAATCAAAACACATTCAAGCCAAATAAATTATTATATTTACACATGGAAACGTTCGCAGTGTTATTTTGAAATTCACAGTATGAACTGGGACTAAAAATGGCCGACGTTCAACGAGAACCGAGCTCAATATTCTATGTGCCGGAAGAGCAGTGTTATTCTATTAACTAGTAAACCAATACAGGTTTGTAGGAACTGAATATTCTAAAAATAAACTGTTTGTGAGAACACTGGTATTTTAACTAAAATTTAACGTGGTTTATGGTTTAAATTATCCTTACCTTCATATACGCGCTATTTCTATAAAAGTAAGTACTTTTCCTTGGCTTTTACGTGTAATTAAAGTATTACGGTAAAAGATACTGAAATTGTAACTTAATTTTAGTAAAGTATCTTCCTACCTAGGTATGAGTCGTTGATAATAAGGTTACGCCCCCGGCTTCTAAAATAGGTACTGCTGAAGTCTCTAAGTAGTAAATCTTCCGTTACGGGTGCTACTATGTAAATGTTCGGCTCGGCATGATTCAGTATGAGACGTTGATAATAAGGTTATTCCCCGACTTCTAAAATAGGTACTGCTGAAGTCTCTAAGTAGTAAATCTTCCGTTACGGGTGCTACTATGTAAATGTTCGGCTCGGCATGATTCAGTATGAGACGTTGATAATAAGGTTATTCCCCGACTTCTAAAATAGGTACTGCTGAAGTCTCTAAGTAGTAAATCTTACGTTACGGGTGCTACTATGTAAATGTTCGGCTCGGCATGATTCAGTATGAGACGTTGATAAAAAGGTTACTCCCCCAGTTTCTAAAATAGGTACTGCTGAAGTCTCTAAGTAGTAAATCTTCCGTTACGGTTGCTACTATGTAAATGTTCGGCTCGGCATGATTCAGTATGAGACGTTGATAATAAGGTTATTCCCCGACTTCTAAAATAGGTACTGCTGAAGTCTCTAAGTAGTAAATCTTCCGTTACGGTTGCTACTATGTAAATGTTCGGCTCGGCATGATTCAGCACAGCTGGGTAGCGATATGAAATATAATTATGTAGAAAAAAATATGTTCGGGAAAAAACCACTTGACTTAGCTCAAATTGTGTCTAGCCGACCCGAACAGGCTTGATTAAGTTTGTCGATCGGCAAGAGTCGAATGAAAGCCGAAAATGTGTAGTAATATCTTTGGGTAGGCTTTGTTGTTTAACTAATACTGCCGATTCAAATGTCTGTAGCAACCCTTATATGATTAATTGGCAGTGACAATAGATTTGTCAGCAGTAAAATTTTATCGTGTTTACGTATTAAAAAAAATAACTGATTTAAAAAGTGTTTCCCAGTTTACAGATAAGAAATTAAACAGCATTGGAGATACAAAGAATCTCTACCCTTTAAAACAGGCATCGCAAACCATATTTCAGCTTCGTTAATAAAAGTAAAGTTAAAATAATATTTCACAAAAGAATGATCTCTATATTGAAGACGGGAAATGAAGGAGTCGCTAGTCGCTTCGGTGACAGTCAAGTAGCCACTAAAACGGGCAAAGTAATTTCCTCCAGATCATTCGACGAAAAAAAATGTTTTAATGTTTCCCTTCAGTTACGTTGACGTCATGGCGGAATAAATTGTCGGTTAAATAATCCTAGTGGAATATTTTGTTTTTGTTTATTGGTTGTTTCTTTGCCTGTGTATGTTACTCTCGAGTGTTGTGTAATAATAATAATAATAACGTTTATTTGGACCAAATAATAATATAGCCTAATACAGAAATGTTACCAAGAACTAGTAAAAACATTTATATAACAAATAATTAGGCAGCTAAACTAAATGAACTCCTGACTTCCGAACTAGGTTAATCCTGTATCTCAGAAATCAGGGCTCTTCCATGGCGGAATTATAATATAAAAGCTGAACATTACAAAAAGACATTTACAACACTTAAGAAACTATTTGATTAGGCCAAACTAAGGGTGTTTTTTCCCTTTTCCCTAAATTTAATTTTGATAGAAGATTTAAGAAAACAAAATTAAGGTAAGTAAGAAAGTTAATGTTGTATATTGTACTTGACAGATTAATGTTAATAAGTATGTATGTATGAATGTATGCGTGTGTATGTATGCGTGTGTATGTATGCGTGAGGGTGTGAGGGAGTGTGTGTGACGTTGTGCTTGTGTTCGAGCGTGAGTGAGTGAGTAAGTGAATGATTGAGCGTTATATTGGTTTGTGAATTCAGGATTATGAGGTAAAAGTGTAAGTTAATGCAAATTAGGTATAATCCGGTGACATGATTCTACTTTTGAATATTTAGGATTAGTTCCGTTTTGGTATAATCAAGTGTCATGAGCCATTTAGTGACTGCTTTTTTACATTTTTGTTTGGTTAGGGGATATATTTTTAAGATTTCATTGATTTTATTATACATAAGGCCGCCTATGAAATTGAAAAATCTCTGTGCAAAATGAGTGTGGCAAGCCTTATATATGCAAACTGTATGCTTTCTACGTTTCTGGAGAAAAGCTGTCGGGTTATACTTCAGGAGACCATGCATTCTGACAACAGTGTGAAGTACATAAAGCTGTCTCACTGTTAATACTCCGCAGGTTTGGTAGAGATGAGTAGTAGGATGAAAGAATGGGAGACAAGCGCTTACTTTAAGCAGCGCTCTTTGTGCACGCTCAAGTTTCAAAATAATTGTTTTGCATGCTCCGCCCCAGCATGTTATACAATAGATCAATAGCGATTGGCATAGGGCAGAATAAATTGTTTTTAACAACTTTGTATTAGCAATATGTCTGAGCTTTTTAAATGTAAATATTAGCTTGCGAATCCTAGAAGAAACGAGATCAATGTGTGGAGCAAAGTTAAGTCTACTATCAATTAGGACGCCAAGATACTTGATAGTGCTCGTTTGCTCAAGCAGAGGGCAGTCACAGGGTGTAATGCGACAACAATTCTGGGAGTGTGCGATAATAGTACTCGTATCAGGATTATTATTCAGCGTTTGTGGGACATTGCGGATAGAGAACTTTATAAATTTGGTTTTGTCTATATTTAGCGATAGGAGGTTAAATCTTAGCCACCGGTTAACTGCATCAAAGCCAGACTGAGCGTGTTGGAATGTTTCGTTCCATGAGGTGCCTTTAAATACGAGTGCCGTGTCATCTGCAAAAGCAACAATCTTTCCATTTGGAAGTTCAAGGTCACAGAGGTCATTAATATAAATGAGGAATAAAGTAGGTCCAAGGACACTTCCTTGAGGAACTCCATAGGTAATGGGAAGATCACCACTTATCCAATCGCCAACTTTTACACACTGGAATCTATTAGAAAGGTAGTCAGTGAAGAGGTTGAGCTGTAATCCCCGAATTCCCATACCCTCAAGCTTGATAAACAGTCTGGGGACAGAGACTGTGTCAAATGCCTTAGCCAAATCGAGGAATATAGCCAGAACTTTGTTTTTATTATCGATATTATTTACAACATAGTCTGTAACTTCATGAACAGCGTCGCTAGTGGATTTATTACATCTAAAACCGTATTGAGAATTTGAGAGTAGATTGTATTTCTCTAGATAATTTAGCAGTCTTTTATTCATGAGTTTCTCCAAAATCTTTGACAATGTTGGTAGTATAGAGATAGGTCTATAGTTATTGACACAATCCCTGTCACCCGACTTATGTATAGGTAGGATTTGTGATATTTTGAAAGCTTGAGGGAAAGATCCAGTTAGAAACGCTAAGTTACAAATAAATGTCAGTGGGGTAACTAATGTAGGTCTATAACGGGAGAGAACAGCTGCCGATATATTATCTCGTCCAGCAGCGCAATTAACTTTTAGGTTCAGTATAAGTGTATTTATCTCATTTTCATCTGTTGGAAGTAATACAAAAGAATGGGGACAAATGGGTGTATGAGGTATCAGAGAGTTTGACGACGATTTTTGAGATAAGTGCTTTTCAGCCAATGATTTTCCAACATTTGCAAAGAATGTATTTATAGTGTCAACAGAATGCTGAGGATCACTAGGTGATATCAGTTCAGAAGCAACTTCTCTTGATTGGGTGGAGTTGGTGACTTTTTTGATGACATTCCAAAGCTTTTTAGAATTAGTTCCTGCATTTTCAATTTCATTCCGCTCATATTCTATTTTCAGATTTCCTAATAAATTATTACAAAAATTCCTGTATCTAGTGTAAGTTAGTTTTAGTGTCATATTCTTTGGAGATTTTTTCGAATTAAGGTGCAGTTTATCCCTGTTCCTCATGCATTTCAAAAGACCTGGAGTTATCCAAGGCTTTAGGATTCTCTTTCTTCTTGGCAGGGTTATAATTTTAGTGCATGACTCAATAGCAGTATTTAGAGAACCAGTGAAAGTTGCTACAGCATCATTTACATCATTTAATGAATAGAGAGGCGCAAAGTCAATACTCATGATTACCTCATCAAGGGAAGCATAGTCAGTTCTCTTTAAGGTCTTTGTTTGGCGTTTAGTAGGAATAGACATATCAATAGAAAGGATGACACTGTAATGATCAGTCAGCGAAGTTTCAGCTACCAAACATGATGCTGGAAATTTGGTTTTAAGTAGGATATGGTCAATACATGATTTTGAGTGAGTTGGAAATAAGTGAGCTGGAAGCATACCATGCGAAGCCATAAGATTCAAATAATTGTGTTTACGTGTGTCCAGTGTTGCTTCAGAGATGTCGATATTAATATCACCAGTTAGGATAAAGTTTATATATTTAGATGCAAAATTAAACAATACACTATGTAAACCTTCCAAGAAATTATCCACATTCCTAACACTGGGTGACCGGTAAACAGCTAAAATCCCAGTATGTTTCCCAAGTTTTATTAATAAACTATTACAGTCCATGATGGAAACCTCCTTCACACATGCTTGAATACCCTTTTTAATATAAACAACTACCCCTTCATTTTGTGTTCGGTTATTAGCAGTTGAATAATATGTATATTCATCCAACGTAGGTGGGTTATGAATACCAGTTAACCAGCACTCCGTTAACACTATTAGATCCCAGTCAACACAGGATCTAGCTAAGAGAGTTACCATACCAGCCATGTTGCAGTTAATGCTTCTTATATTCTGGGTAATCATTTTCAGAGATTTATCAGCGGATGAAATTAGATTTTTGCATTCATCAATGACACAAGTAGATGAATTAGCCACGGATATTAAATCAATGTCAGTAGATAAGTTATTAAGATTATTTAAGTTATCGAATTATGTTTTTTAGCAGATGTTATTCTAAAGGAGATAAGGAGGAAAAAAGCACTAGTTATAAGTAGAACTAGACCAGATATTGCGCTCATCAGAATTTGCACGTGTGTGTGAAAGTGTGTGTGTGTAAATAAAACGTTTGTCAAGACAATAACAATATAACATACAACAATTATATACTTATGATTAAGATTAAAAACTAAAATATAATGTAGGATTATCAACTGAAAATTATTAACAATACTGTTACTTATTCGGACTAGTCAAACTTGGGTAAGTTTGAGAATATCCTCCTCATTGTCTATACGAATGGATGGCAGATCATCACTTTTCTTCATATAGATTTTTCCATAAGAATGCCAGCAACCAGTGAAAGAATATTTTTTAGCATGCTGACGAGCTAGATAAAAAAGTTTCTTAGCAGATGGAGTAAGAGACTCAGAGATATAAATTGGCTTAGTTGGGCCATTAATCATTAGGTGCGCACTATTTAATTTATTCTCTTTGTTGCTTTTATTAAACAATTTAACTTTCTGAATAATATTCTCTTTAATATTTACTGATGCAAATTCAACAATGATGGGAGACATAGTATTATTTTTGGTTTTAAATCTATACGTATCACGGATATCTACAGGCTGTAAGGGCTGCTGCAAGACTTCACCAACTTTACATACTACTTGCGTGATGTCATCCTTGGTCTCCGATGGGGCTTGCGGCACATTACGCAGCTCAATGGTGGTGGATCTAGCTTTCCTTTCAAGAAAATCGATTCTCTGTTCCAGTTGCTCGACCTGTACTTTATAGGTAGAATTTTCCTTTTGCATTTTTCCCAGACTCTCCAGCATTTCGTCATATTTTTGGGACATGAATTTGACAGATTCCCTCATCCCGGCAGTCTCTTCCTTGAGCAGGGTCATGGCCGCAGTCAGGCCATCAAATTTAGATGTTTGAATCTTGGAGAATTCATCAAATAATTCCCTTATTTCAGCCATATGTAAGTCACCTTGTTTACGCTTAAGTTTGCGTGAGGTGATAAAAAGATTAGCTGAATCGCTATCAGAAGGAATCTGGTCAGATGCAGTGTCAGAATCATGAGGAATACGCATTGACTCATCCGCGATTACTTTAGTGCCTTTTGGAGGCGTACGAGGCAGTGACATGATATCACACCAACTTGTTTCCAGATGAAAGGCAAATACAAATAAACGTAGGCAGCCGCCTCGTCGCCTAGTAGGAAGTACGTAGATAATATTAACTTAATTACCTCACGCAAACAGTGTGTCCATGCGTATTATTGCAACGCGAGGAGAGAAGGAGACAATAAAAAAATGGCCGTAAAAATTACGACATTAGTTTCGCGTCGATACGATACCTATGACTTATGCTTTTCTCTTTGCTGAATGGTCCTTTGATTGATGTCTCGTTTTGGCGCAAGATAATGCGACCTCTAAATGTTTTGGCAAGCGCGCGTGAGTCCTTCCGAACTTGGCTGTTCAAACTGTTCAGTAAAATTGAATTTGTAACATACATAGTAATATCCAAATATCTATTCTCTGAAGCCAAACAGAAACATCTAACCACCGTTCCTCTATAAAACCTAACCTGCGTAGAATTCTAAAAACAATACAGTATTGTGAACTGAAACAGTAACATTTTATATAAATGCGCTACGCCAATAAGGTTGCAAGTCAAAAGGTACAAAATACACGGATGGGTGCGCTCATACAATGCTTGGTGCTGCTGAACAATTGCCACTACCACGGTAATGTATTTGTGTACTGTTCTGTGAAAACATTCTGAATGAAATATGTGGAATTATCTAATTAAATATTGAAATAGGTAAGATGTTTTAAATTGAGAACTCGATTTTGGTGTGATGTTCTTTTGTTTTATGGCAATTGCCAGTGTCTCAACAAATTCGTTCAATAAGGCACTATCTTTCAAAGTGAAATACGAAAGCATGCATGTTGGAAGAAATTAATGAAATAGTTTGAAATTGAAAGATCTTTACTAACTACTGCTAAGAAACCCTGGGGCAGGTATAAATTTAATAATGTTACATACAGGAAGAAATTTATTGTATTTAAAAGTAGCTGACCCGACAGACGCCCTGTCCCAATTTTAATAGTTTATAGGAAGAGTATAGATAGCTGCCTCGGCCCGGCTAAAGTGCCGTAAGCATTGCATTGTCATTACCACAGTCACTTGTTATTTTGTTTGATTGTTGAAGTTAGTTCGCCATCCTTTGTATTGATTGGTCGTATTTGTTTTAGATCACTATCTCAAAAGTCACTACAATTACTGAATTTACGAAAAATTAAGTAGTAAATGAAAATGGCTGAAAGGTAGGTTAGGTTAGATTAGAACTGTGACCACACGCAGGAGCCGAGCGAGCGGAGCGAGCTGTGCCGCGGCAGCGGCCGTCGAGTGCCAGGGCCCGTTTAGGCACAAGAGAATGTAATTTTTTTTGGTGTTTTACAGCGAATTAACCTCAAAAATCAAACAAAATAACAAGTGACAGGGACTCAGTGACAATGACAATGCAATGCTTACGGCACTTTAGCCGGGCCGAGGCTGTGCCACTATTATGCCACTAGCGGCACTATATCCGACAGGGATAGAGTGCCGCTAGATGCACTCTATACACTGCCTAGTTTGTACAAAAATCCCATAGAAAAAAGAACGTACAGTTTCTCACGATTAAAAAAAAAAAGATTTTTTTCCATAGACACCTAATATTCAGACTATTTCGAACATTTTAAGGTAAAAAATAGCCAAATCCGTTCAGTCGTCCTCAAATGATGCGCTTACTGCAGCATTTCATTTTTATTTAGCAATATATACAATTAGGACTCAAATATAAATGCAAATTTCACCCATAACACACATTTGTAATAAATACATTTTCCTTACAAGAACTTAGTTTTAGAAGTAACTCATTACTAAAACGCTTTATTTGCACTTCGAAAACTAATAGTAGCGTACAAATGCAGTTCACACATGATTCCCGTGTTCGTTTCTCAGCAAATCCGTAGAAATTAAGCGCCCAGTATTTGCCGTGAGCGCGAATACGCTTAAGCGCCCTACAGACGTCACAACCTGTCGGGATAACTGGTTGGTTACAATCGATTGGCGCTTGCATAGACATACCAACAGCATTTTACTAGTACGTCTATGTGAGAGTCAATCGGTCGGAGAAATTGGAGGTTGTAACATTTATCTAAACTCCGTAGTGTTTTGAAAATTTTAGCGATTTTTTCAAAAAAATACAATTATGAGCAAATGCCGCCGTCTGTTGTCCAACAACGCTACAGACACTATGATCACAACCAACCGAAAGCGTTGGAGATTAATAATAATTGAATTGAATATTAATTATAGAATGCGAACGCTGCCAACTACGTTTTTTTCGTGCTGTTAATTATATTTTTATTTTGTTTGACTAGTTAGGCATTCATGCTAACTTATCTTTTTTTATATGGACGTGTTTCTGTGGCAATTCTTTTTTCCTATACTACACACAAGGCAATTCGTCGGCATCATCTGTTAGTTGGGCAACAATTTGTGACGTCTGTGGGGTGCTTTAGCGTAGCACTGTACGATTTAATAAACCTTGATGGCAGCGTCGTGTGCGCTCAATGTGTGCAGGCTCATGCGTTTGAGGTTTACTTGCATTTTAGTGCGAGTATACTGGTATTGTTTAATCTAATGTTACAGAACGTAAGTGTGCAGTGTCTTCTATCTAGACTGAGAATAAGGTTTTGTTACAGAATGGTACAGTAGATACAAAGATAGAATATACTTCCTGATTTTTAAAACATGACGTTCAATGTCATTTACGTTCATTGGGTTGACTCTATTGGTAATACTAGCTTCTGCTTGCGTCTTCGTCCGCGTGAAGTTTTTGTACTTCCAACCAATCTGTCGCATCGCTTCGCCTGCCCGCGTTATCACTTTGTTTTCGCTTAGCATTCTTTCAGATATTCTTCCTTTTGTTCGGCTCCTAAGGGTCCTAGCGTGATGTTAAATAGTCTATAGCCTGCGCTACCATTTACAAAAAAGAATTGTTTAAATCCGATTAGCAGTTCCAGAGATTAGCGCATTCGAACAAACAAAAAAACAAACTCTTCAGCTTTATTCATCATTATCATTATTTCAGCCAAAAGACGTCCAATGCTGAACATAGGCCTCCCCAAGCACCGCCGGATTCCTGCGACCTTCACAAGGTCATCGGTTCATCTTGTGGGTGGCCTTGTACGCGGTCGCCACCCCAGATCCTTTTGGCCCCATCAGCCATCAGTTCTACGAGCAATGTGACCTGCCCATTGCCACAGCTTTATTATTAGTATTACTTATTAATGGATTACGACATAATTTTTTTATTTTTAGTTTTAGCTTTGTTGTTCTCTTTTGCTTTTTTGTGGTCAGTGCTATGTTGTTCACTGTTTTTGACTGTATTTTGTTTAGCTGTAAATCTTTAAAAAAAAATCACTTGGGCATATAACATTTTCTGTTCACCTAGAAGGCAGAGCCAGCTTTTAATTATTAAGATTGTTAATAATCTATGATATCCTCTTTATTTATAAAAAAATACGTGTGGCACTCGAGGACTGCCGCGGTAAAGCTATTGCATAGCATATATTCAAAAATAAGAAGATAATATTGTTGATTTAAAATATTTTTTTTAAAAAATACCCCTATACCCCCCCCCTAAATCGCAGAATTTACACAACCGTCAATGACGTCTGCCCTCACGCGTCTGCCCGCGTTCGGGTCGCGCACTCGGCGATCGCGCGTCATTGCCTAACCCGCCCCTCCACCCTCGTTCTGCGCGCCCGCCGTCGACTCATCGCAGGTCATTCTTATCGTTCTAACTTTTAAAATATTAGTCCAAATTACTTAGTGTAAAAGACAAATTTTATCTACATTAAATACCGAAAGCGATGAAGGTATTTATTTTGATACGAATTAACTAAATACTCTAAAATATGCAACTTAAAAAAAGTATTCAATTTAAATGTATTTATAGCTCACTATTTTGGCTATAATGGCTTCCACATAAAAGGTAGATATATGCTGTCGCGGACTTTTATTTAGAACTCTTTAAGACAAACAACCCCACAATACATTCTTTTCATGTAACTCCAGCGGTTTAGGCAGCGCACGCAAAGATAGATCTCAGAGGGCAGGATTTTTTCCGACTTACTGGATACTTATCGTTATATTATGGCTAAATCACATAAAATCTTTATAAATTGTAGCCTATGTGTTATTCTGATATATAAGCCACATTACTGTAAAGTTTCATTCAAATCCGTTCGGTAGTTTTTGCGTGAAAGAGTAACAAACATCCATCCATCCATCCTCACAAACTTTCGCGTCAGGTTTTTTTCGTTACGGAATTTCTACATTCGGTCGCCGCGCTCAGAGTCTCCGATAAAAGCTATGCAATAGCTTAAAAATATATATTATTAATTTAAACTACGTAATATCTAGCTAGCAACAACAACACTTCAATTTATTTCCATCAAATTAATCAAAATTATTATTCATCCATAACAGTTACTGTTTAATTTATTATTTAGAGCCAACTTGTTAGAAAGTTTACTATCTTAACAACTTGATACAAGCCTGTAGGTGTTTCGAGTTGGATAGGAACATCTGTTATCTTAACCTTTCACTGCGAATATGGGGTCGAAACGACCTGCCCTGAATTTTCGTGAATTATTGTACAGATGGTACCTACAGTGGCCGATATAAGTTTTTGTTATTATTTAATTATTTTAACCCTGCCGTTGCTTTCTTGGCAGTTGCTTGTTCCAAACCACAAGCCGTAATATCTTAGGCTTCCTGTACACGACGCCGCAGCCGCACCGCCGCCGCGCCGGAACCGCGCTGGCGCCGCACCGGAACCGCGCTGGTGTTGCACCGGAACCGCGCTGGCGCCGCGCCTGTACCGCGCGGACACCGCATTGATGCCAAGTTAATATGCAATGCGTCGTCTAAAGCTGCGGTTCCACGGCCTGTCGAGGCCTGTAGCGATAGTGCCGAGCATTCCCATCACAGGCCTCATCGGGTCGACGGTTCCCACGGCCTGTCGGCCTGGCAAGGCTCGATCTAGCCTATGAGAAAGCGGGCTGTGGGACCGTAGCATAATAGTAATCGATCAAGCAATTGATCTGGTCGAATAAATAGCCCAGTAAGAATTTTGATTAGCACAGACGGATATCTGAAGGTAGAACTGACCATGTATGGGTTCTTTTGTGGTTCTATAATATTTATATTTATGACCGACTAGTTGGGTAGGTGACTAGGTTTTCCAAGAGGCATAAATCTTTATAAGAAATGTTTTGTCATTCTAATATCTCTTTAAACTCAATCTTAGCTTTTTCTGGTAGTAGTAGGGAGTTCACATCAAAAGTGCTTTGAACTTAGACTATTTCGGTAAGTATTTTTAATTTAATTTTATTTGTGTCCAACATACCGTTGTTTGATCAATTTCTCTGGAATCTTTCTCTTACTGTACATTCGTTTCAACAGTACGATTCTCAGTACAAAATAATTTCCAATTCTTGCTTGAATAATTTTTACTATGGAACTTTTCAAAAGGGTTTGTTAAATTTAATTGTTCAATGAATATTTGAAAACAAAGGTGTCTTTAAACTGTAATTAGAATTGTACTAAATAATTTCACTTAGCAGATCTATCGGAATTATTTACCTTTTCATCCCTAAATGCCTAAACTAAAAAGGGTCTGAAAATAAAATTAAACTGCTTAGTGGGCATCAAAAGGCGTGAACTAATTTCGTAAATTAATTAAAATGTCTTCCACCGACGCCAATATTAAGAGAAACGATAATCAATGATGCGTACGGTTACGCGTAGGAAGAAAATAATTAATGAATAATTAATCAGCTGTAAAGAATACCTGAGGCGTAGAATGCTTTATTAATATTCTCCGTCTGCTTCAATTTAGTCAAATAACCACTTAACAATAATATTCTCAAAATCGTAATTCCATGCCATACCATTTGATTACCAGGTAAGACGTATGGGTAAATAAATCAAATTAAAAATATTTATTTGCCAGATTAAGATAAAATAGATATAACAGTAATTTTGGTTTCAGCATATAATATATCCTGCCATGATATGGCGTGCAAATACATTTTATGTACATATTTTGTGTAAAAGTAACAATAACAATAAAGAAGTGTACTTCGAGTTTTATCTCATGTTTTCGGCAAACTAACGCTTCTGAAAAGGTACCAGTTACAATCTGAAATCACCAATGAGAAGCCTTAATGTCACATCACAGCACAAGCACTTTAACGGCGGACCGTACGCGACGCCACCAATTATTTATCGCGTCAGTAACCGTGTTTGGGCTAAGTTCTAGTTTAAAATTAAAATCGATAAATTTCCTCTGCTAAACTATCAAATCGAATTCATTGAGTCACAAAACATCGCACAGAATGTGCGCAATATGGATGAGTTATGAAACTATGGAGAAGTGTCTTGACGCTGCGTGACAGCACGAGCGTGCGTGATCGATCGCTGCTCGTTCGATGTCCACCGCGCACAGGATGGACGGAAAGCAGCACATGAAGTAATTTAGGATCCTGACAAGAGGGAGGAAACATAAATAAATACTTGATGTTAATTGACAGAGGCGTAGCTTATAGGTAAAAAAGCACAAAGGAAACGGTTTTGCCTCCAGAAACCTTAAATTTTCCTAGGGGAGGTACAGGTTCATCCATGATACGTCTGTCACCTTCTGAGCTATTTTTGTCTGCCCATTGCACGATGAAATCTGCGTTACTGACTCATCATTATGTCTTGCGTTGTAATGTCAATACCACAGAATGATAGAATAATATCTTAAAAACTGTCGAAGAAATAAAATACTTCACTGTACCTACATTGAATGTAATCAACAAAGTTACAGTAACACGTTGATTAAATTCTCGTTCTAATTAGGTTATAATTCCATAATTACACTCTCTGGGAACTGTATTGTAGCACGAAATTAATTACTGCAAACGCATTCTACATTGTTTCAACCATGAATTCCAGTAACGGAGAAGGCATAATATTAAATCACATACATAAGCAGCAACATAATGTTATTACTATATCTAATGCTGCGGTTCCACGGCCTGATTCTCACAGGCCAGATCCTGCCAGGCCAGACCGTCAATCCGACGAGGCCTGTGGTGGGAATGCTCCGTATGGGCCGCGACAGGCCGCGACAGGCCCCGCTAGACGTTGCCACGCCTGTCGAGGCCGAGTAATCGCACGGCGTGTGTCGGCCTGGCGCGACCTGTTGACCGTTATTCTAACATTTCAAGTCATACGGAGCGCTGTGGTTTTATTCAGTGGTCAACATTTGATAAACAAAGCAAAAATATAGCAGAAGAAACGCGCCCGTACAGGCCGCTACAGGAAAGCGACAGGCGACAGGCCACAGATGCCTTATCGGCTGCGACGGTTCCCACGGCCTGTGGGCCTGGCATAGCGCGATCTGACCTGTAAGAAAGCGGGCCGTGGGAGTGCAGCTCAATGCATACTCATTAACTGCTTATTATATGAATTGACCATCATCACAATATATTTCTTTCTACTTAGTCATAAACTTTTGGTATTAAGCCTATGGGCTTATCTTACGAACTGTATCCTAGGTCTTAAACAATCCATACTAATATGATAATGTGAAACCACTGAACCGCTATTTTGATAGACAGGTAGCCTCTGACCTGGAGAAGAGCATTACTTTTCATTCTGGAAAACAATATGAAATACAAAATACACGCAGACGAAGTCGCGGGCAACAGCTAGTAGACCATAAAGTATATATTTTGAGCTCATTCAAATTTAAGGCTCCAGCAGACAGGCGCGACGCGACACGGGTAAGAGCCATTTTTATTAACTTTTCATAGAAATTGCCCACCAGAGTCCCGTTGCCGCGCCGTCGCGTCGCGTCTGTCTCAGGAAGCCTTCAAAGAGAACTGCTCTTTAAACCAGGATGGTACGCCTTCATGTCGTAATTATCATATAATGGTTGCAAGTGTACTCATTACTTTCACATGGTCCAAGAGATGCTGGAAATGAATGAATATTAAAGAGGACGGCAAATTGTTATGTGTCATGTACAGTGAGCGAAAGGGTTTGTTGTGCAGCCAAGGTAGAAACATGTTTGCACTGCACAGACGTTTACGTTTGCAATTTGTAAGAGGCAGACAAGTGAAGTAAATAGGTATCTGCCTACAATATTTTCTTATATGGTAAAGTCAGATAAATATTTTTTTTGGGAAATTGACCAACAACTTAAATTATCCGTATATTCGAACCACAGCTGTCAGTCTTTGACAGTTGTATGACATGGCTTCAAAGGCAGGCAATACACGTAACGATGTAGGTACTTGCGCAAGTTTAGACTTGCACAAGTCTGCGTGACACCGAATGGCTCGGATACTTGTGCTAATTCACCCCACACGTGACACGTTAATGTATATTTATGCAAGTCCAATTTTTCGCAAGTATATCGTAACGTGTGTGGCCTGCATAAGACGGCAAGTTTACGTAATGTGTCAATTTTCCTGACTGTAAATATTATTTTCGCTTTTTTATTGTGTTATTTTGTATTTTGTGTTTAACGAAATGTGTCCATTATTCTTTCTTTAATATTTCCAAAGATTTTTTTATACCTTTGATGTCTAATGAAGGTCTGCATTCAATGTTCATTTATTGGAAAGAAATTTTATGAATTCGTCTGCATCATTACGGCAATATTTTCAAATTGTTTGATAAAAAGTTTTAAATCGTGTAAGCAAATTGAATAACATAATGTGATTTTACGTCTAAGTTCAATTAAACACAATTACTGTAATATAGTTATATATTTCAAAAACAAAAAAAAAAAGCATTTCATCAGATTCAATGATATTTTTTGTAACAAAGCAAAATATTGTTTTGTTCTGTATTTGCAAAAAAATATTTAGAAACTATTCTTATATACTTGTACATATTATTATTATTTTGAATTGTGTAGTTTGTAGTTTTTAAATTGTGTTAATATTATTATATAAATAATAATAAAAATAAAAAAAACTATTTTGTTCTGAATTTGGTAAAAATCATTTAGAAATTGCAGTGGAATCGCAAATACTCTCTGTAGTCACTTTGCTTTACCTTAAAAACAAATGAATGAGTTTGCTTTTACACAGACTTTCTATTCGTCGAAGTGAGCTTTACAAATAGTACTTAGGGCTTGGGTATAAGGACAAGATTCACTTTGAACTTACTTTTGTAAGTAAAGTTAGCGTTAAATATGAATATGAACCTTATGCGACTAAGAAAAGGTACACGGCAGGTACGAGTGCAAATGCCAGGAGAGGATGCCCTAGGAGGACATATAGTGACCTTATTGGTGATGTTTTTCAGAAAGGTCAGGTGTAGGTGTAGTACTCGCAACCGGCGTCCGTGTATGACCAGCCATGCTATTCTGTAAACATCTCACCGTGAAAACTTGGGTGAAGTGATCTGTCATTAGTGTCAATCCCTGTGGAATGACAGCTCACTCCACGCTCACTTCACCTAAGTTTTCACGGTGAGATGGTTACAGAATAGCACTGCAGGATGTATGAACGTAAACGAGGCAAAAGGAGTATGTAAGGATCGTAGCAGGTGGAAAGAAAGAAAGAAAGAAAATACGTTTATTTGCGGTACACATGACGCAAAGAAAGAACAAAACACGAAAATAAACAATTTGGGGGGAATATGCGTCACACCCACGCAAAACGGCCATCGCTCAGCATAATGCTGCGACTCTATGCGAGATAGAGCCCCAGCGCTGGTTTTCATTGACAGCCGGCGTTGACGTGATAACGTCAACCTGTGCAGCATATAGTGAAATATCTAAATAAGACAAAAATAAAATAAATAAATACGATACTTAGTCCTAAATGTTTATATATAATATAATATTTAAAATGGTAACATTTCGTACTGTCGGCGACTCACGCGCCGCAGACTATGCAGTCTGTACGCGCGGCTGTCATAAAAACTATTTGTTTGACGTTTTGACACATTGGGTTACACGTAGTGGTTACGTAATAATTATAAGGTAGCGTTCTTAAGTTTTTGCCTATCCATATGCGAAGAAGAATTGATTTTATGTATTTATGTTATGAACCTTTTATTCGGGTATAAGGGTTCATGTTCGCATTTAGCGCGTTTGTGAATATTATAATTAAAAAAAATGTATACGAATACAAAAACTATTCGCATAAGAATAAGGTTAATGTGTAGTATGAAACGGTAACTTTACTTCACAAAGAAAAGTCAAAAGTTCGATCTATGAATCTTGCGCTTAGTCCATGTTTATTCTTTACAAAAGAAGCATCACTAGCGAAGCTAAAAAAAAAAAAACTGATACTCGCCAAGGATTTAGTAGCATAGAGAAAATTTTAATTTTTCATAATAAATGGAAGAACCGTCAAGGAAAAGATAATAGATTTAAATTTTAAATTATTTCTAGGGGGTAAAGCTTTGCCCTCCTCCGAGATTGTATAATATAGGTAAATCAGCCGGTCGATTCTGTAAAAATATCAACGTGAAACTAAGGTGAAGTGAGCTGTTACTGTCATTAACACTAGTGACAGCTCACTTATTTTTACAGAATTATCTTATTGTGACAGTGACAGCTCACTTCACGCTCACTTCACCTAAGTTTCACGGTGATATTTTTACAGAATCGATCGGCAGTTCCATGACTAAGAGCGAATTACACCAATGAAACTGAACGCGAAAAACCGTGTTCAAGGGTTGTCAGTGTCAATGGTGAAATTCACTGTTAGACGTCCATACATACATACAACCTGTACAGCCAGAGACATTTGCCGTGTTATAGCCATTTTATACAACTGTCAAAGGATAATAGTAGTGATTTCAATATACAAACTATTTATTTAAATAGTTTGTATATGTGCAAACTATTTATTTAAATAGTTTGTATATGTGTATTGTGTTTGTAATTTTACAGTCAATTTGCTTAAAAATTAATTTCGGTAGTTGTGTAATTCAAGGACGTCAAAACTTAAGTTTAGCGCCAGATGAGCTGAAACCCAGAATAAACGTCGTTCAAAGGAGTAGCTAGAATTACGCTGCATTTGGTTGCATATAGATAACGTTTCTCGGGGTTGTCAACGCAAAATGAGCCTGATTTTTAGAGTGACGCAAATTACACACATCTCTCAACCCTGCGCAATATCAATCTCAATTACAGCGCAAGGAAAAGGTAAAATATGGATTCTTATACTTAACCCTTTATTATCCTTTTCAGCACATGTAATTGAGTGGGTTAAACAAACTTTAGAATCAAATAAAACCGACACAATCTTTGTACAAAAACCTCGAATGGATAAAAGATACATATCAAACATGAAATGTAATATTATATTCCAAAAAATATAAGAAAGTATTAAAAAAAAACATAAGAACCTTTAATATAATGAGGAGTAAAATAGTTTAGTTACGCCAAAATCCGATTTGTTCCGCATTTGCCTCATAAAGTTCACCCCACATTTAATATTCCTGTTTCGCCCCCACATTTGTTCCATATTCGACTCATTTCTCACTTATTCACATTTTGATTTAGACCGTTAACCGGTTTCATTAAAACTCACCCCACCTTTTAACCCGCTAACCATAACCCCCACCCCTGTCAGTTGCATTATTTTTGCCAGGTACATGCAACAGAATCACTATATTTTGTTGTATCTGCGCACAGCAGCGACAGCTTAATCGTGCGTATGATACAAATGCGATAGCATTGCCCGTATCGTGTTTTTATTTAATGTAACCATTTAAACGTGGCCGAGCAGCTCATTTTCATACGCTCATAGCAAAGTGAATAAAATTAATGAAAGGTATTTTAAGCGCATGGCACTCAATAAGTGTTTATTTTTTCGGGAACAAAATTTAATTTTATAAAGCTTTTAAACAAAATACGATATATTTTTTTTACAAATTTGTTATCCACCTATCGGTAACTGTGATCAATATGACGTTTTGGCAAAATTGAACAATTAACGGCAATTTCAAGATTTTACCTGCAAAACATTAGGCTATACTCGTAAAGTTCATTATTTTCGGTTTGGAGTATATTTATGTCTTATACTTTTTTTCCGGAGCTGCGTTTACACAAGGAGACAAAAAATCAAGGTACAGCTGCCGCACCTCGCACGAATATAATACAAATAAACCGTGTCGTTTCGCACCGCACCGTACCGTGCCCCATGGATTAAGCACCTTAGAACTAGGTAAACGTTCGGATGACGGCTTAAAAAGATGGATGAAAAAAGGCGTTTTGCTCCGACCCCAAATAAATTGGGATCACGGAAGGGGTGAGGTTGATGGTTTTCAATAACAGGTGAACAGTTATCCAAGGAAAAAGTCGTGGCAAGATATATTTTTACAGAAACCTTCGAACGAAAATGCCCTAAAAATTCAAAAAATTCAAAAGTCTATTATTCAAACCAAATCAAAACTCAACACTTTTCAATTTTTTCTTTTCAAATCAGCACTTGTCGAACGTCAAAATTACATAAGACAGTCCCCCAAAAAAGTGCATCCTTCACCACTTCCTAGTGCGTTTGTTGGGAAGAAGAAATGGCGCAGCACAGCTGTCTGTTCAGTTGGAAAAACTTGATTCTATTTAATAGTGCTTTAAATGCAAAAATAATTTACATTACCACAAATTGCAATCAACTCATAAAATTAAAACATTTTAGTGAGTAGATTATGTCAACAATAAATGAAACCAATATTAAAATAAATTGACTTACAGTCAAATAAAATAATCCAAACAATTATATGAGCTCATTAGTATCATGTAGTCTTTGATTCTAAAACACTTGTTTGTTGCTTGTACATTGGAGTAGCTTAATTAGTCCCAAGCCTTTTTGTCGTCTAAGTAATCTTTAACTTTATATAAACCTTTTTGACATAGTTTATGTTTAATAAATGATTTAAATTTATTGAGGTTCAGTTCTTTGACATGGCTTGGGAGTTTGTTGTAAAAACGTATACTTTGGCACATATATAAACTACTAATTTTTTGGAGCCTAGTCCTTGGCACAATAAATAAATCTTTGTTTCTAGTATTTAAGCTATGAATGTCGTTGTGTTTAGAATATAGATTTATATTCTTTTTACATGAATCAGGTTCTCATATACATATTGAGACGCGACTGTCATTATGTTTATTTCCTTAAATTTATCCCTCAGTGAATGCCTACAACTTAGAGGTTATAAATTGCTCTAATAGCACGCTTCTGCAGCACAAATATAGCCTGAAAGTTGGCTGCATTTCCCCACAACAAAATGCCATACGACATTACACTATGGAAATAACTAAAGTATACTAATCGAGCTGTTTCTACATCAGTCAAATGACGGATTTTATACACCGCGTAGGCTGAAGAGCTTAGCCGCTTCGACAATTTGGTTATATGTGGGCCCCACTGTATACCTAAGAACACAGTGGTGTCCACAAGATCCAAATCTGTCCCATTCACTTGTACATTGGTTTTCACCTGCTTAACATTAGGTGTCAGAAATCTAATACATTTAGTATAGGAGTCCTAGGAGGACTTAATAGTGACCTTATTGGTGATGTTCTTCAGAAAGGTCAGGTCAGTACTGGCACTCGGCGTGCGTGTATGACCAGATGTATGAAAAACGAGTCAAAAGGAGTATGTAAGGATCGTAGCTGATGGCGTTCTACAGTTTCTGCTTACACGAATTTATGTATTACATACATAAACTGAATGTGTCTTCGAATGATAAGACAAACTCCCTCCGTTTCAAAATGTCCTAAAAGCAACTGGTCCTAATAGCAAAATGACCTAATAATCAAAACGACAGTTTACCTAAATATTCTAATAGCAAATCGTCCTATGAGCAAATGGTCCTAAAAAGGAAAGAACGGAAATCGTACGGTCAACTCATAAGACATAATATGAGGATTTTAAAAAGGTATAATTTTATGTATCATCTGCTCGATGTAGTAATATTATAACTATAGATGATATTTAAAAAAAAAATACTTCTATTTATGCCTTACAACAACAACAAAAATCTTACACCAAAGTTTTTGGTGTAACTAAAAGTGTGGGTAAAGCATTAAGCAGTAGATATCGTTTACACAAAAAAAAGATAATCTGTTTAGTAGAACTATTTAGAAATAATCAAATGACTACCGACCAAGTCCAAAGTTGACTAACACAACCCCAAAGTCTGCGAGATTTAACCAATACCTTACGTTAGAAACCAAGTCATATAACTTTATGTCATTGACATAAAGTTCAATTTGAAACGATCGACGTGCGCTCGTGAAATGCAACCACTATACCTTAGCGTTCGGCAGTAGTCTTCATTCGGCCGTGAATGCAAGCCACAGAGCAGTATAAACAGTATCCACAGTCGCACGGCTGAGAAATTCAAGGCACCGCTGAACGGTTTAGGAATATACTGTACGAATTTAGGCAAGGCTACGAGAATGCAGAAATAGAAGACTGGTGATACTTTTAAGAGCGTTCATTCAAAAAGTTGGCAATGTCGCAAATAGCTGTCAAATATTTACCTGTTTTGATAAATTTGGCAATATTACTGTATGGAAATATGAAGTATCGGTAACTACTGAACTAGAATATTAATAATGAATTGCAATTATAACACTGAATTTGATGTCAATTTTATTTTTTTCTTTTCTAATTTATTGACATTATAATTATACATTATTGACATTACTACATTTTGTTAAATATTTTCATTAATTACCTGACATTACCTATTGCATTTTATTAAATTAGATTTAAAAAAATTACATTGATACTACTGAATTATTTTCTTTTATATTAATTTACTTAATTGGCGAAAGCCTCCCATAAATGTATATTTGTAAGCCAAATGGCAAAACATGGAGAAACTAATAACAATTGTAACATCTCGCACACTGTTGTAACCTCAGTTTACAATTATAGAATATTGATTGATTGATTGATGTTGTAATCGTTTTAAGGTTCGTGCAGACCAGCGCGGCGCGACGGCGCGACGCGACTCGAACAATACAATTTCTAAGAAAACTTCACGGTATAATAATAGCCGGTGTCGCGCCGCGCTGTTGCGACGCGCTTGTCTGTACGAAGTTTTAGGTGTAAAAAAGGCATTTGGAAAGTTTCCAAATACTTTATTACATCTTCGGCTATTAGGTATGGAATCCCGGTAGTACGTTGCCGTTTGATATTTTCTGACACCCACGCGGGCAAAGCCGCGGGCAAAAGCTAGTACTCGTAATCAATATTTTAGTTCACTAGTTAGCCATATTTCATATTTCCACACAGTAATATTGCCAAATTAATTAAAACAGCGAAATATTTTCGACGTTGCCCAACTTCAGAATCAAAGCTCATAAGCAGATATTTGTCTAAAATCAGAATTTGGACTAAATTGAGGGCCTTCAAGAAGGTATAAAAAAAAGTAAAAAAAAATTATTGGTCTGACATTTTATAACTACCACTTTAAGATTAAAAAGTTGAATGAATAAGTTTACTCAGACTGATAAGATTAAAAAAGAGATTTTGAATACAAAATGTTTGATAACATCAAACATTAATATTACCTACATTATAGTGGTGTAGGTAATCTTAATTGGACTAGTAAAATACCATAATTTGCCAATTTACATACCACCAACATTAATCGTGAAATACAGTATCAAAAAGAAAGAATTCACGCAGTCAAAACAAAGTCTTATTTAAAGTTTAGTTAAACAACCGCTAAATTCATGCATTAACAACCACACTATATACAGTTACTAATTCGCATCAACGTCGGTGATAATCAGTGCGATGGGATTACATTGTCACTGTCCACTCAAGCCGTCCAATTTAGGTTAACAGACAGACCGACAGCAACATATAATTAACAAGCAGTTGATGTAATGTAAGTTGTCTTGGAACGATGGAATTGTTGATGACAATACGACTTTTAATGGTTTTTTTTCGGGTCCTGAGGAATTTTCACAGAATTTTTTAGTTAGTGGACTGTAATTTAAAACTTTCGATGATAGGGAAAAACGAAAAATGGCTTTCAGTAAGTAAATAAATAATTGTTTTTTTATGTGAAACTAACATTTTTACGTAGGTAAAAAATTTATATAGGTACAATAGCCCGCATTTCAGTGGTTACGATACCAGCACGCTTACCATTACCACCATTACACCAAAAACGGATTTTGTCGATGAAACCCGTAGAAAACCCGTTTCTGTGGTTTTCATGCTACGCGTGCTGAATTTATTTATTTGATAAAAATGACGGCATCCACATCGCCACATGCGAACTACGCATCAAAGACCTGACGTCACATAAATCCTACATCGCTCAATAATGATACATAACAGCTAAAGTTTAAGATCTAAACTCGCTAGACAGCTATGTAAACCGTCATTGTTCTTTTAGCTGTATAAGTTTTTTTTTTTTTTGTGAACTATCTCGACAGCTATAAACTGTCACTTTTCTTTTTAGCAATGTAAGTTTGATCAAAAGAATCAGCTGTCAAACACGCCAACTTTTATTTGCAACAACAAACTTTGTCCCGACAAAGAACAGTCTTATTCAGCAGACTCTTAATAAAATCTCGAAGCTAGCACAAACAAAATAATCACACAGCGCCATCCAACTTCCATGTACCAATTAAAAACTTCATCAGGCTTAAACTGTGAACGGTATTTTCCAATAGAAATGTACACAGTAAATGTTACTTCAATTGAAATCCTATCATGAGTGTGTTTATTTAAGCTGCGGAGCCTCTAATCCACATTGCAGTGTTTACGCCATACGGAGCAATGAGAGAGATTATGCAGAACAGATTAAGATTTCATTGGTCCACTACGCAATATAAGTTGCAGTGAATAGTGTCGGTTTACTGTGTGACTTGGATGATTGTTAAATTATTTAGTAAGTAAAACGCTTAAATTAAATAACGCTGGGTTTTAGAAGGATTGTGAGCTGAAATAAAACTAAATACTTATATAATTAATTTTGTATTCATAAATGTTATTTGCTTACGAAATAAAATGTTATTTAGTAAATGATTAATTCATAAAAAGAAAAACAACACCTACTTAGCTTGTATGTCAAAGTTGCTTTTATAATAGTACCTACTAGCTGCGCCCCGCGGTTTCACCCGCGTAAGTCTCGATCCCGTGGGAATATCGTGATAAAATATCCTATGTTCTAATTCAAGTCATGGTCTACACATGTGCTGAATTTCATCTAAATCCGTTCAGCCGTTTTAGCGTGAATGCATAACAAACAAACAAATACTCACTTTCGCTTTTATAATATTAGTTACGATTAGGATATTTGAAGTTCTATAATTGTTCTCAAGTTAGTGAAATTCTGTTTTCCTTTATCGACTCACGGAGTTATTGAAAAAAAAATTATTTAACCCTTTACTTCTTAAAATGGTGGGCATTTTTCTATTAAGCCTGGCCTGATCACCAATACAGTTCTAATGCATGCCAACTTATTGCTTACTACCTTCTGCCCGCGACTTCGTCCGCGAGCCTATAACCTTAATCAAGAATTGGGCTATCCAATGCAAAAAAAAAATTTCATTTCCCACTGGTGGTGTCGGAGATTACCTCCTATATACAAACTTACAAACAAATAAACAAACAAAGAAAGATTTTTTTCAAATCTGTCTGGCAGTTCCGGAGATTACCTCCTACATACAATCAAACAAATTTTACATCTTTATAATATTACTATTACAATTATAGATAGCCGCCAATTACAGTAACAAAAAAAAATATCTCAAAAATCAACGGGGTTTGTATACAGTTGTGGACAAAAATCGTAATATGTTTTTATGACAATTCCTTTGTGAAAAATTAATCTATGGCTATGTCTGGTTTATGCTGGGTCCATGTGCCACCTTTTTCGGCCAAAAGTTATCAATTTGGTAAGTACCTTTAGGTGGCTAACACTATTTTGAAATAAATCACAAAAAAACATTATACAAGTAAACATAACCTTTTGTGGAAATTGACATCAAAAGCCATCAATATCGCACTAATGGGTACCTACAGGCCTACCTGTAATTATGAATTTGCTTTTAAGTTTATTTTGGCGCATTTTAGTTAAAATCAGTTCCAAACTGATTACATTAATGAATGCATTAATGTTACTTTCATCCAAAAATTCGTACTAAATTCAACATCAAATATAATTGAAATTAGGATATAAATCTTTAATGAACTACCTGCAAACTATTTCCATTATAGTTTAATGCATACAAAGTACTTTTTAGGGTTCCGTACCTCAAAAGGAAAAACGGAACCCCTATAGGATTACTCGTGTGTCTGTCTGTCTGTCTGGCTGTCCGTCTGTCACACCCAATTTGCTCCGAAGCTAATGGACCGATTAAGTTAAAATTTGGTACACACGTGTATTTTTGTGACCCAAACACGGACGTGTAACGTAAATAAATGAATTTTGAATATGGGGGTTACTTTTGGGGAGCAAATAACAAAATAAAAATAAAACGTTTTGCTTATGGAACCGTGTGACATATCAAATGAAAGAAGATGTTGCGAGGATCGCAAACATTTTTTTAAAATCATTTTAAGCTAAATACTTTTAAAGATATTTAAGAAAATTTACCATTCCGCCCTTATCTCCGAAACTGCTGAGCCTAAAATTTTGAAAAAAATACAGTGAATGGTTCTTTACTCATAGATTACAGGAAAACCTATAAGCACTCTATGGTCTTAAAATAACATGTACTATCTCTCAATATTGTGCGTACAAACTTAGATTTGCAGTGGGAATGTATGGGAGAACATATTTTTCAACTACAATGATAAGTTCAATCTTGGGATCAATTCATCCCAACTACGGAAACCTTCATTGTGCGTGGTCCGACACGCTCTTGGCCAGTTTTTTAATTACAACGGTAATAATATTGTCAGTTCTAACTACCTATCGTAATAGCAAAAACGCAATTAAAAATATCCTCAAAAAATAAAATAGTAGTGAGTTTTTGATTAAAAACTCCGGAGCGTTGAATAAAAGGTGTTGAAGAAACAAAGGGTGAATGCCGACGTTCTGCTGCGGTTTCATAATTTCCTTATTTGCAGATGTCGACTGATTTCTTTTCTATTTTTAATGCCCCACAAAGCGGAGGCTTGCAGCTATAGTCCACGTTATTTATATTAAAATTGAAGATTTTGCTTTCGTTCTGATGTTTGAATATTCATTTGTTTTCTAAAATTACGTTTAAATTATTTTTAGGTTGGATTTTAACGTAGGACCAGTGTCAGCTGATGTTTATTATGGAGGATCATGTCTTGTGAACAGAGCAATCGGAAGCGTCTAGAGCATCTCTAGACGCTTCCGATTGCTCTGTTCACAGTGCAGTCATAACAGAATACATGGCGCCGAAAGTGTGTTGACCTGACTGTTTGACTGCCTTCAAAGCCATCAGTTTCTATATGTCATTACGCTTTCTGTACACCAAGCAGGAGCCGCACTGGTGCGATGGCGCCGGACCGTAGCCGCGCTAGTCCCGCACTACGGAACGAAAAAAGGTTCTCGAAGACATTTAAGCCTAAATTTTAAAGTGTCGGTTTATTACTAGAAATGGCTTCTGATTTTTTCAAATTAGGTCCGGTATTTTCCAAAAAAAAACTTTGAAAAATTAAAGTACGTTAAAAATCATGAATAAATTGTGCATCATCGTGTGCAAGGTTATAACGGTTTATCTCTCCGTTCCGGAGATATAAACATTAGCTCCATACATTATTTTTGCAAAAAAAATATAAGTTGCCAATTTGCCTACCAGATTGCATCTTATGACATATTTATGCATCATATTGGCTATTAGAAGCCATATCAAGCACAAAACCGAGACTTTAAAAAAGCTTAAATGTCTTCGAGAGCCTTTTTTCGTTCCACAGTGCACCGCGTAGATCTGAGACATTATGATTTTTGTTCATCTTGCGGTCCGGCGTCATGTACATGAAGCCTTAGGGTCATAGTACGAGTAAACGGTAACATGCTTGGGTTCCATAGAAATAGTTGACAATGGCTCTACGGTATATCTAAATTCTTGTTTATTCCACTTAAACATACATCAACTTGATGCAATAAAGTTGATTTTAGACGGACTAGTACAGCTGAAAAAGTTATAAAAATAAAAGGTTGTAGCGCAAACTGAACCTTATATGTAGGCATTACAGTTGTTTTTCCTAAAACTCGTGTTTGTTTCCATGTTTGTCAAATAAATTGCGTACTACTACATAAGCAGCGGCTACCTAAGCGTCTCCGTGCTCTATGGGTTTGTAACGTTGGTCAAGTGACATCGGTGTCTATGCGTACGAGTACATTTTCTATTTTAACAATTATAACATTTTATTTATTTATTTGTTTGTTTCAGTCCCGTACTAACCCAATAAGATCTACATTGTATTCAACTGTATCAATCGAAGAAGTTTACTTGTTTTTAAAATTATTTTCTGAATGTTTTTTTTATCATGCACTCTTTTTTTTTTAACTCACTTTAGACATTGGCTGGATAGTCGACATCGGCTTTATTAAAAATAGAATAGAATAAATAGACTTCAGTGTCATGTTTCCGTGTTTATTATGAAGGATCAACGTCTTGTGTGACATAATGGTGGCAGTAACGTTACTTATGCAATACCTGGGAGGCTAACCAACCGTAGCATAATTACTTCAGTCCACGCGCGGACACGGTGCCGCGGGGGATGCGCGGGACGTTGACGCGGGGTGAGCCAATCAGCGACGACCAACGCGGATCGCGCGTCACTTCACGTCAAAATCTTGTGCGAACGGTCATCGAATTATTTTGCCTTTTAAGCTATTGCATAGCTTTTATCGGAGACTCTGAGCGCGGCGACCGAATGTAGAAATTCCGTAACGAAAAAAAAACCTGACGCGAAAGTTTGTGAGGATGGATAGATGGATGTTTGTTACTCTTTCACGCAAAAACTACCGAACGGATTTTAATGAAACTTTACAGTAATGTGGCTTATATATCAGAATAACACATAGGCTACAATTTATAAAGAATTTATGTGATTTAGCCATAATATAACGATAAGTATCCAGTAAGTCGGAAAAAATCCTGCCCTCTGAGATCTATCTTTGCGTGCGCTGCCTAAACCGCTGGAGTTACATGAAAAGAATGTATTGTGGGGTTGTTTGTCTTAAAGAGTTCTAAATAAAAGTCCGCGACAGCATATATCTACCTTTTATGTGGAAGCCATTATAGCCAAAATAGTGAGCTATAAATACATTTAAATTGAATACTTTTTTTAAGTTGCATATTTTACAGTATTTAGTTAATTCGTATCAAAATAAATACCTTCATCGCTTTCGGTATTTAATGTAGATAAAATTTGTCTTTTACACTAAGTAATTTGGACTAATATTTTAAAAGTTAGAACGATAAGAATGACCTGCGATGAGTCGACGGCGGGCGCGCAGAACGAGGGTGGAGGGGCGGGATAGGCAATGACGCGCGATCGCCGAGTGCGCGACCCGAACGCGGGCAGACGCGTGAGGGCATACGTCATTGACGGTTGTGTAAATTCTGCGATTTAGGGGGGGGGTATAGGGGTATTTTTTAAAAAAAATATTTTAAATCAACAATATTATCTTCTTATTTTTGAATATATGCTATGCAATAGCTTTACCGCGGCAGTCCTCGAGTGCCACACGTATTTTTTTTTTGTAGAGCATCTCGTAGCTGACCTCTAAGGTCATACTTAACCGGTCATTCCTGTGGCTGCCTTAAGCTTCTACACTCAAAGCCTCCAGCCAGGGGCAAAAACTATGCTAATTAAAACTAGGCGAACGCTCGCTAAGGACACCCCCTGTGGGGTACGAACCTCGGCTTAGGGCGTTCGCTGGGGGGAGGACAGCAAAAGGGACAGGCTGGATCAAAGGTATATCATTATTATTAATTGGGGAATTTAAAGCACAGGCTCAGCATCGACGCGGGCTGGCGCATCGTCGAGCAAGGGTCGGGGGGGTATTTTGCCTTTTGCAATACACCTTTATTTATACAGTCCACTAATAGTTTCATTGAAGAAAACCCAAGAACCACCTCAAACAGTCCATAAGACAGATTTGTCCATTTAAGACTGGCAATTCCAGGCTAGAGTTAATGTAGTTAGTGGAGTGAGAGCAATATTTTGTAGATTTTGGCAGATTTTCTACTTGAGCGTCCTTTTGTAAATTCAATGGGGCTGTTAATCCGTTAATGGATTAAAGTGGCCAACATTATTTTGTAGTTTTAAATCTGTTTCTGATAAACACCGCATTGGATTGTGAGAGTAAAACGCAGTTCATTTAAGACTCCGAGAAAGCATTAAGGTTTCTACTTTCAAAAATACATTACCTGATTTAGAACAAGTTCAAGATTTTATTCTAGCGTTGTAGTCCCCTGATGGGCTTTTACTAGGCAAAGTGCTCATCCATGTAAAGAAAAAACCAGTTTATTCGAAAAAACGCAGACTACAATACACATAGATTACCTAGAGTGTTCCCTAAGCTACATCTCTTGAAATAAAACGTGTTACTTAAAAACCATTGCAAGAGATCTCTTTGTGTCGCAGAATAAATCTACTTTCCTCCTATCAGTCTTGACTATCTGGCAATACCAAAATGGACTGGGCAAATACGACAACGAACAAAATTGAATTTGTTCTGTGGCGGTTGCAGTTGCGATGGCGCCCGAGGTCCCTCGGGATTCTTCGGGCGTTCCCGCCGAAAACCCGATTTCTGAATCGTTGACCGAATATGGCGGTGGGTTTTCTTAATCCGAATATTTAAATGTAGGTAGTTCTCAAACGGCACTTGTGTGAAAAAAAAACTATTACTGTTGTTACTCTTTACCGATTCATTTTTTACCTTTAACTGTGTATGTAATTGATTATTTATGGTAATAATTATTTCAGTTGGTAAATTATTGTAGGTGGAGTAGAAGGTCGACGAATTTTGAATAAAGTTTTCATACACTGTCACGGAAATATCTTGTTAGCAGATTGAAACATTGCGAAAAATCACCATACTAAAACCATTCCATTGCCATGCTATTTCATTATGACAATAAATTGGTATTCGAATATATTAATTAAGGACAATTTCAGTTAATTGTTAATTCAATAATTTTCCTGATTGTACGACTTTTGGCGTAGTTTCACAATTTTATTAAAGTGAAGTTTTATGTACTTATGTTTTTTTTTTCCTAATATACTTTGGCATATTTTGTTTTGGTATAATAATACTATGCCATAATTGTTTTTGGCGTATAGTTTATGTTGACATAATTATTTTGTGGGCTAATTTATTTTGGCATAATTTGGAGTTGCATTCATTTCTAAGGCATACTATTTATTCGTGTATTAATCATGACCCATAAATATAAACATTAGATATTTATTATAATTTGGGAATTACTCTATTAGATCAGGTTAAGGTGCGGCGGACATGTTTGTTTTTATATGAGCTAGTACTAGGGTTTATTATTTTTATTCCAAAGAATGTGTATATAAATGTATGCTTTAGAATGTTATGCTAGAACATTATTATGAGTAGTGAAATTATCATATAAAAATTATGCGTAAGCTTTATTTACTAATATATAATAATATAATTAGGATAAACAATTGTATGCTATGTTATATTATGTCTTATAATTTTATGCAAATGGATAGGGAATCATGTACACTTACAGAGAATAATACATATATCTACGTAGCTTTAAACACATAAAGGAACAGCAATCCCACAATTTATAATATTTACTCTAACGCTCGAAGGAAAACAGTTCACCGCATTGCTCGTAAGTGGACTAGGAAGCCATTTCTTCTTAATGTAAGTACTATTGCAGCTACCAAGTATGTACGCTTGCGCCCTCCGGTGTACAATGGAAACAGAAGTGTAGGTATGTATGTACTTATTGTATGTATTTGTACTTAATATTCCTGTTTCAGGTTTCTAAGTTTGTGTTAAAGAATAAATAGTGTAGATTGTTATGAGAACCTACTCACAAGACTCCGCGCTACTTGGCTTGGGTGGGTCAGTAAAATAATTAATATTAGGTCCCCACCTATGAAATCAGCGTTTTGTATGGAGAATTTTAAAGTAATTGCATTTTTCATATTAACATTTTCTTAATTAATATAAGAACCATGAAGACTAATGTTGTAAAACTTTTATGCACTAATGTTTAAAAACTAAGCTAACGTAGTATACCACTTAGATTAAGCGACAAAAATAAGTTCTGGCTAAGTTAAAACAAATAGTGGTAATTCCTGCAAACAAAACGAGGAGTCATTTTGAAGGTACTTTTTATGTTTAGAAAACTATATAAGTAATAAGGTTTTTTTACTATTGGTAGTTGTCTATGATGGTCATTATTCGATATAATACCAAGCAATTGATGAATATTTTAAATCATAGAAGTGACGAGGTTCTCTATTTGTGAGAAAAAACGCCAATTTCGAAGGTGGGAACCCAATAGTAAGGTAGGTACTATTTTACAGATCCAATGTACATAAAGCACAATATACTTTGTGGTAGAATGCATAGAACTAACAAAAATATTAACACCACACTATTAAAACTATATTCTTACAAATAAATAAATTTTGATTCTGATTCTGATTCAATGAGCATTTGTCCTGCCGCTTTGGACTAGTGGCCGCAAGTGCTACTGCTGAGCAGTGAGGTTCTGTGTTCGATTTCCAGGTCGGGCAAAGTATTATTGGGTTTTTCATCAAGAATTTCTCAGTAGCAGCCCGAAGTCTGGATTTGAGCCCGGTTGATACCAATAGTCTCACCCCCTATTACATGAGACTACAAAATAACTAGCGAAATGTGGGTGTACAATGTACACCTCTGCCTAACTCCTCAGGGAAAGGTGTTATGTTATTTTGTGAGCAATTTTATTCTATAAAGGTATTTCTATATAAATATTCTGACAAATTCTAAAATATATGACAGTGTTCACAAAAAAACCAAGGTAAACTCTCAATAAAAATGGTGTTTTATATTCAGAATCGCGTGGACACTGAAACACACATCGTTTTTGCCGAACACACGAAAGTTCACACGAAATCCAATCGATTTTAAAACTCAAATATCGCATTTTGATGTTTTCCAAATTCGGTTATTTATACGGTTTCCATGTGATCTATGTTTGAATGTATGGAAAGATATAACCGCTTACCGGTTGGTAAGGGCACCTATTTATTGTGCAGTTCATTATTGGTGTACTTATGTAAAATAGATGCCTACATAACACTCTTGCCCTTATTTCAATATATTTGATGTCTTCTTCTTTCATACTTTTCTATTAATCGTCATATCGGGGGCCTTACTATGACATGTTAAAACCATCACCTTTCCGTTGTGAAATAAGGATAGTGCTATTCGTCCTGTATAGCTTCATCTCTCTCTCGCACTGGAACGATGACTGCTTAACAAGTCATAGTACAGCCCCAGTTATCATCCCCTCTCTAGCCATATCATCTTTTACACAGTACATACATCACTTCTTGGATCTTCCTCTACTCGTTTAGCCACCCACATTCATACTCAAAACATTCCTCACGACAATTTCCTCGCGACATTCCAAGTGCAATGAATAATCCTAAATAAACAATGTGCAATTTAATTCGTTTGCATCCTCTTAAGGGGTCAATGTACTCATCATTATGAACAACTTTCACTATGGGACCAACACTATAACGAGCTATGCGAACATAAATGTATGGAACAGCTGATTTTTTTTCGCGATTTCGGGGTTGGCCCCGTAATGAAAGTTGTTCATAATGATGAGTACAATGACACCTTAAGAGGATACAAACAAATTAAATTTCACATATTATACAATATGATTTAAAATAAAATAAAATATGATATAATATAATATAATATTATAAATGTGAAAGTGAGTTTGTTTGTAACGCTTTCACGGCTGAACACATTCGAATGAAATTTGGGACATGGGTAGACCATGACCTGGGTTACTACATAGGATTTATCTCGATATTCCCACGGGATCGACGCTTGTGCGGGTGAAGCTGCGGACCGCAGCTAGTGAGGTATAGGTTTAGATGAACAATCAAATCACGTCTAAGTGTGACTTCGATTTTAAAGTTAGAGAAATTATTTCTTATTGCTGTTCAAATCCTCTAACGACTGGTTTCCCTTTTCTTTCACGAGTGATTTTCAGCCAGTTACACACAGAACTGTTTAAAATACAAAATATTGAAAAAAAAAATACCTTACCAACCATCTAAGGGTGCGATATACCTGCCTCAAATAGATGTCAGCATAACTGACGGGGTCCTCTAGGATCGATGCCTGCCGGGGTCGCGAGACAGTTCGAAAGGGATACCGTGGCTCCTGGCAACATACAGGCAACTGAAGGAACACGGGTGGGTTTTAGTCAGTAAGAGTCTGACACGCCCTCCCACTCCGCCCAGAGCGGGAGAAGGTATTTGATAATTTCCCACCCAAAAAAAAATAGGCTGTGACATACCTTGTCGCGTCTTTTGTCAAAGTATTCGGAATTCCTCTCACGCACAATGACGTAACGAGTGACGCTACATTCTACATTGTATCGCCGCCCCCGCAGAATAAACGCGTAAGTGCTGTTGCGGCGGTTTTGATGTTAATCCATATTCGTAATGTACAGGTCGAAATACATCACCTCAATTTTTTCCAGGTTTTAATATCAAGTATTTACGAAGTTACGAAAAGTTATTACTTTATTCTTTATTTAAAACCAAAATAATAATAACTGCAATATATATATGCGTACCATAATTAAAGGTTTACATTGTGTAAAGTATATTACCATACTTATCAGGTGCAACTGAGACATCACTTTAACGTCGTTGTCCATTGCGTGTTTGTTCTGGTGCAGATTTTAATACTATAATTCCGCAACGTGCAATTGCAGAAAACTTCAAGAACTTAATAGTACGATAGTATCCTTTACATTTCGTTTCCGTCTTAATTGTTATTGTAAACGTGGTTGCCACCCAAATAATCGTATTTAAGACGACGCAAGTGATATTGTTCTCTGTTTTTATTGTGGTACAAACTCTTTGGCCGTTCGCAAATGACCTTAAGCTTCATACACTCGCGGCTGGAAGGCGGGTCTGTTATGCTTTGGAGGTTGTGGTCAACGACAACAGCTATTGATTGCATTTCGTAGTTATCTAATTATGTATGGTGATATAATTTTTAACAAGTGCAATGGCTAAACAACGAAAACTTTGTTATCGCAACATAAAATTACGAACAAAAAGGATGTTGATAATGTCATGAAGGACCAGAAGAGCAAGGTAAGATAAATTATTTACCTAATTACTTATTTATATATCCGTATTTTCATATACAGTAGGTAGATACCTACTTCATACCTAACTTAGCCCCTTTATATTTATTTTCACTCTTGTGCAATATTTATTTTTTATAAAACACGACACACAAGTGAAGTAGCCACGCCCATCACGGGAATCGGATCTCAGATATTTGATCTTCTGTTTTATGTCTCTCAAAATTAGTCCCTGTAACGTATAAATTATAAGAATAGGACTACTAGGTATTTAAAAGAATGTAAACAAACCAGATCACGTCACTCTGCATATCACCTAATTAAAGCCGCCAATTTTCACATGTCAGTACTCCCGTTTTACTGGGTAAATAAGGATTTGTTTGATAACATTCTCTTAAGTACCTAACAATATAGGTACACATTGACAAAGGCGAATCATACCTACTTCATACAGCTGACCCGCGCGACGATGCGGACAGCGCCGTCCGATGTGATCGCTTACCTACTTCGGGGGGGGGGGGGGGGTCTGACTGTGCGATCTACGACTTTAATGATTGAGCTTTTATATAGCTGTACCGCAAAATATTAGACAAATATTTACTTTTCAGAAGACAATAATTTGCCTGAATCAAGAATCAACGAAAGGGATTGCTAAATACTGCAATATAATGATGAGAACACAACGCTGGGTATCGGGTACGTTGTTGAGGGCTCCGTACCTAAAGGGTACTCGATTGCTAAGCCTCAGTTATAAATCTGTCCGTTCTTGCATAGCCTAGTTGTATTTTAATAGTGGATAGTGAAATAAGTTTTTTAATAAATTTGTTTTGTTTCAGTTTTACCTATAAGTATCACCGAAAAAGTGCTGAACATTCCTCAATCTAACGTTGGTGTCTTCCATTATAAACGAAAATACTCAGTATATGACTTCACAATCCATAATAGTTTAACAAAAAAAGGTAACTGTTACGGCATTTGCAAATAGCCAAACGAGGTGCCAATAAAATCGGTAGTTGCCTTCTAAATTTTATTCAGCAGGAACATAACTGAGACATCAATTTATTTTATTTTTATTCCGAGAGCTGGCCTGGCCAAAATAAAAATAGATTCATTTTTGCCCTTTATAACCTTTCAAAAAAATATAAATGTAAATAATACTCATCGATCTTTCAGTACGAAGTAGACTCGATGCATTCATGTATAGAGCGATCCACAAACCTGATCTAATGTACGGCATCGTAATGAACGCTAAGACAGAGGGGCAAAATGTATCGGGACTCAAATAAAAATTACCATCACATCTGTATACCTACATTATTGGCAAATAAATGATTTCTATTTCTATTTCTATTTCTAAAAGAAGATTTGAAATATATGCAACAGGCGGAATTCTTTGATATCAAAATTTTAGTGAACGGCTAAAATTGGGATCGTGACAATACTAACGAGAAAGTTAAATGGTCCCTATTAAAAGAGGTTAGTATATCAAGCACAACGCCAGACCAGCTCATGTTTAATTACGATTTTACTGAAAACTATCACACGCGGTCAACACCGAGATAGCTACTAAATCCTCAAGCGGCAGCGCAAGATTACCCCGAGGAAGAATAGCTACAACTAATACTGGCAGCAGTCAGCTGGTTTCGGCTCAGACACCGAAGCTACTGGTATCTTGCAAAATTTTAAACCAGCTTATAGCCGGCTCCTTCCCGTGCCTAAGGCCCTCTATAATGATTTAATGAGTTTGTGTCGCGCTGAGGCTATTCCTCGACACTATCAAGGATTTTATCAATCTTTAAATTGTGATATTAATACCGAAGAGGCTGATGCTGATGAAGAAGAGAGTTAAAACATTGTCATTAGCGCAAATCATTCAATTGCGAGCGTTAAAGACTTTAAGCATAGTAGAGTATATTTTAATCATCTTTATTGATTTAGTTTAAGTTAATTAAGAAAAGTGCTTTTTACAAAAAGTGTAATCGTTTAAGACTTTAATTGTATAAAAAAGTTGTAAGTATAATAAAATTGATGCACCAATAAAGAACCAAAGTATCATGTTATTATGTTTTTAAGTAGAATTGATATTACCTTAATGGTAAAGTGGTTTGTTTTGTCATAATTAAGCGGTACATGCACAATAACTAGTTGAACTGAATATTAAGGTAGACAGTTATAGAAACCCAATAGTTAGTTTAAAAAATGATTGTGAAAGTTTTTTTTTTTTTATAATTATAGAGTGTTCTGAACGTTAAGTGTTAGAAATGTTTATGTTTGACTATCTAAAATGATTAAAGTAAAGGTTTTTTCTTTTTTACGGATTTTTATTGCTTTATTCATTTATAGTTATGTTCCTACCGATGTACCGTAACATAATGTTATAATTCCGACCTTGATGATATATTATCCAGACCCTAACTTAATCACCTATTACATTATCAGAAACTTCTCGACTGCACCAGAATAAACGCGTAATACCTCATTAACGTTATCACTGTACTGCGAAAATCGCGAAGAAAATTCAAGTTATATTACATTGCAAAATAAAAAAGAACAATAGTTGACAAGAAAAAAAACTCAAAATAACATTAACGATTAAAAAAATCTAAAATATTTCTGTAAAATGTTTTTTTATCAATAACTCAAAAACGGTACGTGTTTAACACTTAATATTAATTAGATTAACTACAAAAAAAAAAATCTTTTAAACGACATATAAATCAAACTTCTATTCTGTGTAGTCATAAAGTTATGGATCAATTTAGGTTTTTTATTTTTCCTGTAAAATTGACTTTTTGCACTTGCGCGTTTATTCTGCGGGAACGGCGGTATCATTAAATGGAATTCGATGGAAGTCAAAGTCGTATCGACTTCCTATCGAGACATATTGGGCATTACCGGAGACGTATAGGCCTGTGATACAAAGATTGGAGGTGAACAATCTTATTGGTTCCATTTATTTGACGCGTGCTTGCTATGTGTAAGTACATCCTGACTTTTGAGTATTGCGACGTGGTGTTTACTCTTACAAAAGAACATAGGTTTTGGTTACGAAACTGTTTAAAAAAATGAGTCTTGAAAATTAAAAAAAAAAAAACTATAGACGACGTATATTTAGTAACCAAAAATGACAAAAACAACTAAACAATGCAGATATTTTTTAAATAATTATTTTAAAAAAATCTGCATTATTATGTGTTGTTTGTTGTATCAAATTTGAAACACCTGCACTTGCTTGAAATAGTTATCAAATCAAAATATCAAAACATTTATACGCAGTTTAATATGTGATATTATGGGTAAGATAGGTGGTACATGAATGTTAGATAGGTACTCGTAACATTAAGATCATTGCATTTATTAGGGTTTCGTACCCGAAGATTGCCAAACGGAACCCTATTACTAAGCCTTCGCTGTCCGTCCGTCCGTTCGTCTGTCACATCTTTTCGGTCGTATCGTTTTAACCGTAATAGGTAAACAAAGTTTCACAGACTGTGAACTACTATGGAGTGGAGTTTCTTAACGGCCATAGGAAACGACCAATTGGAACCGTGGACCTAGCTTCTGACGTTTGATAAGTCCCCATGTAGGTTTATGTGAAATAAAATATTTTGAACTTGAATTTGAATTTATGGCTGCTATAAAAACAAATAGAAAATTAAAAATTAAAAAAAAAACGTTCCTTATAAGTCTGAAATCGCCAACCCGTCTTGAGCAAGCGTGGTGATAATAATATCATAAATCCATTAATTTATAAATGAAAACTTTATAACTCCATTAATTTATAAATGGAAACTTAATAACTCCATTAATTTTATAAATGGAAAATTAATAACTCCATTAATTTATAAATAGAATGTTAGAATGGGTAAGTATTGGGCACGCCACAATTGTGGCGATAAGTCCCCTCTTTGAGGAGTGGCTAGAGAGGCGCCACGGCGTCCTTACCTTCCGCCTGACGCAGGTCCTCACCGGACATGGTTGTTTCGGGAGGTTCCTGTTCAGGATAAAGCGGGAGGAAACGCCCGGGTGTCACCACTGTGTGGATCGCCCGGAGGACACGGTGGAGCATACGGTGGAGGTCTGCCCAGCTTGGGCGGAGCACCGCCGTGTCCTCACGGAGGCGATCGGCGGCGGCGATCTCTCGCGTCCGGCCCTGGTTCAGGCCATGGTCCGGAGCGAGAGTGCATGGGAGGCCGTCACCTCCTTCTGCGAAGCAGTAATGCTCGCGAAGGAGGAGGCGGAGCGCGCGAGGGAGAGGCAAGATTCGCGACCTCGCGCCCCTAGTCGCCGCAGGAGACGCCCCGGGCGTCGGGAGTCGAGAGCCGACTTCCGGCCACCGTAGGCGCGGGCTTGCGGACGGTGAGCAATGGGTAGCTCGCCGTCCGATAGGGACCAGGCCCGGGTCGACGGCGCGTTGTGTTCCACGCGCGCCTCAAAGAGATGACAGCAGCCAACTGACGGGGTCCGGAAGAGCCAATGCCTGCCGGGGTTGCGGGTTTGTCTGAAAGGGATATCGCGACCCCGGCACACAGGCAACGGAAGGAACACGGGTGGGTTTTAGTCAGTAAAAGTCTGACACGCCCTCCCGCTCCGCCCAGAGCGGGAGAAGTTATTTGATAATTTCCCATCATCAAAAAAAAAAAAAAAAGAATGGGTAAGTATGTTTATGTTTATGTTTTTTTTATTTTTAATGTTTCCGTTCTCATTATTAGCACAATGATGGTAAGTGAACCTAAAGTTTATGACCATGTTTTATATTCCTACGCTCGAATGGTAAAATAACAGAACAGTGCCTTTATTTATATAGAACAAAATAACTATGCAATCTTATTACTTCGGCTTCGCTTCGGCTGCAAGACAGCATATTCCGAAATGGACGGTTGGCGCCGTAAAAATATTTGAGATTTCAAACAAATAATAGCAACGTACCCAATATAATATTTGAAATACGGCAGCTGGCCTCTATAGTTACAATATAAAGTCAACATCGCCAGGATTGTGTGCAAACAAAAGTTAGATTTTGGCTTGCACATGAAACAAAAACTTTTACGGCTAAACTCAACGGACATTGCAGTGTGAAAAACATTTGGCGTCGCAACTGCTGTTGGATTCACTGCTATTAAAAACAACAACTAAAAACTTTTGATTATGCTGTGTTGTTAAAAATTGATAGAAGGTATGTCATAGCAACGACTGGATAGTATTGGATACAGTGACGTTTGACCACAACATCCATTTTTTTTTGTTCATATTTACATAGTGAGTGTGTAAAACATGGAGCGGATTTGCTAGTCTACTATATACTAATATTAGCTACCCGCCGGTTTCGCACGGGTAGCACTAAGTATTTATCTACGGCGTACCTACCTACCTACCTACCTACCTACCTACCTACAAACCCTGCCTACATACCTACCTACCCTACCTAAGGGTTATATGTATTTTTTAATGCAGAATCATAAAAAAAGAAATTAAAAAAATTGTCCAAAAAATAAAAATATTTTTTTTAGGTTGGACCACCCTTATCACTTAGGAGTATGAAATATTGTTTACGTGTTATTCTCAGACCTACTGAATATACACAAAAAATTTCATGAGAATCGACCAAGCCGTTTCGGAGTAGTATTGTTACAAATACTGTGACACGAGAATTTTATATATTCGAAGATGCGGGCGAAGCCGTTCAGCTATTTTTGCGTGATTAAGTAACAAACATCCAAACATACAAACTTTCATATTTATAATATTAGTAGGATTAGTTTGTTCGTTTGTTTGTAAGTTTGTATGTAGAGGGTAATCTCCGGAACTACCATTTGGATTTGTTTTTTTTTTTGCATTGGATAGCCCAATTCTTGAGGAAGGTTATAGGCTATGTAACATCACGCTTCGACCTGTAGGAGCTGAGCAAAAAGTCAGCAAGAATGTTAACCGAAAACGCAGTCTTAGCGCGGGCGAGCGATGGCATGCAACGGGGTAGGTCAGGGCCGAAATTTCACGTGAAATTATTTATTATGCTTTTGCAGATTGAATGGTTTAAGTCAATTTAGGGGCATAAAGTTTAGTAAGTGACGATACTTTAGTATGATCGGCGCATAACCAGCGAGATCGCTGCCCGCCTTATCTTTTCACTATTCACCGTAAATGCTGGCAGTATAAAGTATAATGCAGTTGATAACAGAGTTTTATAGAGTAAAGCCACCTAAGTAGTGATCAGAAGACCGCAAATACAATTTAATGTCAGCTCATTCTTAACTAAACCATTGTATATTTTACACCAATTTTTTCTGACCGGGTAAGCAAATTTTTAGAGATACTTACCTATGTGATTATAGAGCACGGAATAAAAAATTCGGTGAAAATTACTATCATAAAAAATCACCGTTACCAAAATATTAAATTTGTCCGTATTTTGGCTTTCACAACCAGCAGCAACTTCTCTGAAAATGCATGGAAATTCCAATTTATTCTCGAAACTTTTATCCTCAACATCCGACTATATTCGTAATTTTGTGCGAACATTTTTGTGTGCTGTAGTTTTGTTTGCTGTCGAATTGTGGTATGAAAATAAAGTAAAAGGGAGTCGGTCAATCAATCTGCGCGTTACGAACAAATTGCATGCCTATGTTTTTGTTCAGACATCGAACGTACTATCGACTCGTTCTGACAACTGTGAAGCAATTACAATATCTTTGGGAATATTTTGATTAGTGACTTTTAATAAGTATGGTTGTTCATTCTCCCAACTGGTTTCTATGGCTTTGGTATTATACAAAAGTGCGTTGCGTGTGTCTTTTCCACGCGGTCTAAACGTACCTGCACGCGTAGCATGACGACATGACAATAGAAATGGGTTTTGTCGACGGAAGAATAGACACAATGACAGATTGTGATTGTGAATCTGTCATTTTGTCTATTCTACCGTCAACAAAACCCGTTTCAATTGAGGTCATGCTACGCATTCTGAAAAACCCTATACCAATTCAAGTACTCTATTCAATCTTATCATTTTTTTAAACTTGGACAAAATAACTGGGGTTTCTATGCACACCTAACTTTCCTAACGCAAATACGATTCAATAGTGTAGTTGAATATATAGTCAATACAAGAATGCTTGGGGTATCGTGGATGGAGTTTCACACCAACATGTCTGACGCCAAGAACTCGGCGCAACTCAAATACTTCGGACACGTCTCGAGGCGCGAGGGTGACTCTAAGAGCACCTTGTCGCTCGCCTTGACGCTCACCCATGAGATGGACTGACCGAATTAAATCCGCAATGGGCGACCCCGTATATGAGTGCACTAAAAACACCGAAAATCGGAGTAGATGGCGAAAAACCTTGAGGCGAATCACATCAGCCCCTGGACAAGAAACTACATGAAAATCACGACCGCTCTATCAAGAAGAAGACATAATACAATAACATTATCTAGTAAGCAAATGTAGCGTGATATTACTATCGTGCTCATTAGAAAAAACCATTAATTTTCCATTATACCCATGCAGTAAAAACACAACACTATTTGGAACTTGCCCATTCTTTTCAATATTGTTGGACTAACGCTTTCGGCTACTCGGATTTATGGCACCCCGTTGCTACTCTTTTATCCTGTGACATCTGTTTTGTAGCAGCAAAGCCGTCAGGTTTACCTACTGTCATTTAGGCTTAGGTAGTTAGCTACTTCGTGGTTCAGTGCCTGCATATATCGCATTAGTGACTCTTACAGTAAAGTAAGTGCCTAAGCTTCGATATCTCAAAGTTTATTCATGCTAATTTGTTTTAACAAGCTTAGCATAATCAGCCTATAATGTTCCCACTGCTGGGACAAAGGCCTCCTCTTAGGGAGAGGGAGTGAGCTGTAATCCACCACGCGGGCCCAGTGCGGGTTGGTAGATGTCACATGTCTTCGAATTGCTTGGTTCTAAGACTTGCCGGGTTCCTCACGATGTTTTCCTTCACCGTTTTTAGAGCAGTGGTACTGAAACGAGTTTCACAAAGTAAAGCGCTTGTCTGGGTTCGAACCTACGACCCTCGTAATTGGCGGCCGGGCCACCACTGTTCTTGAAAGCGTACTGGTACATAATACATAGTTGTTGTTATTTTTATATCGGCATTGTTGTCCTCTTTTTGGACAAAGCCAAAGAGGACAAAAGAGTATTTATCACCTCGTTTGCTCAGTCCACAATTCCTCACAATGGTTTTCTTTACTGTTAGTCTGTTATGTCTAAGATTGTCCTTGATATTTTGTAGCAGCAATGCTGACGTTACTATGTATGAGGTTTAAATCGAGGGTCATCTAGTTAAAACCGAGGTTTCATTCACCTTTGATATACAATTAAATCCCTTGAACATAAAATTTGTTAAATAATACAGGTTGAAACTAACCCTGGCGTATACAGGCTGAAGTCTTACAATCCCACATCTGACCAGCTTATCGGCTTCCAACAGATTTACTGAGATTATCCTGGAGACTCCATTGGTAACTAAACATCAACTCTATATTGGATTTAAACAAATATTCTGCTACATTTGATACGTTTGACTATCGCGTAGGCGAACCTTCAACTTCTATGTTTGAGAACTAGTTAATTCGACTACATTGGAACCAATATCGGACAAGCTTTACCCCCATTCTATTATAGATATTATGAAAAAAGTATTATACTGATCAAAAAAAATTAAAACATATACCTATGTACCTATTCATAGTTTCACAAGGTATTTCTAAAAATGATCGAAAAATCAGGGTTTTAGGGCTTTGTCACACCAAAACGTGCCTACCGACTGCCCCTTATTTTTCATAAATTTTAACAGTCGGTGACATACGTTTTGTGTGAACGCGGCCTAAGGGTCATCAAAGAAACATAGCCCGGCTTAATTCTCTTCGCTTATGAAAAAGTTGATTTGCTGACTCATTTTACGCTGAGTACCTGCAAACTATGATAATGTGTGAATACAACAACGTAATTTCAGCGACTCACTTTGAGGAATTAAATTTTGTCTGACGGTAAATTCGGAAGTAACTTAAAAACTTCTTAAATGTTATAAGAGCAAGGCTGTAGTCCATCTCGTTATAGTATCAAAACACTAGGGTCGTTTTCCATTTAATATAATAATAGTTGCGAAATAACTACGATGGGCAATGTCGACTGTTTACTTAGGATAGCTGCAGAAATTACTGAGCGGTCGCTGTTCCTCACACCCCTGCAGTATAACCTACAGACATAAATAATATTTTTGGTGTGTTAAATTTTTTGGTGTGTTAAATTTATTGGTGTGTTAATTTTTTTTGTGTGTAATTTATTTTTGTCTGTAATTAAATATTTTGAAGTCAAGAATTAATTTATTTTATAATATAAAGGAAATGGAAAACGCTGGGCCGAAATGTAAATAAGTTGAGATATGATGTAAAAAAATTGACATATTTTTTATCTTAGAATATCAAGAATCGGCTCAATTACCAATCCCGAAAATAAAGAAAAAGAAAGAAATATGAGAAAGATAGCTCTTTTGGAATTATTGAGTAATCGATTACACAATTACAAAAAGAAAATCTTCGCACTATGTAAATAACACTTGTTTTTTTTTTTATACCTACTTCAAAACTGGGTTTTCTCGAATCCCATAAACATAAATTTTTGCCTAGGGTTGATGAGGTGCTTAATTGTTGCAAATGGGTCTCACTATCACGTCCTATAAGGAATAGGTCAAATTACAAGTCACCCTGTATACAATATAGTGCATTTAATTACATTCATATTAATAAATAAAATATTTATGAATTACTGAAAAACCTATAATATAATAATTATCAATTATTTCATATCGATTAAAATCAGTCTTATATTAATTTTAGTCTATGTCACTGGTATGAAAGCTGACTGACTTGACAGTTGCCGACTGCTCTTAGTTGCTCACTGATTTCATGTTTTCCGATACATTTTGAGTGCTTTCCCGATTACTTTTCATTTTCAATGACCTCTGCTTTGTCTTTTACGGATTCTGACCCTGCCTACCTTGTACGACCCTTGCTTTCACTCTGGTCATAGAAGATAGCTCACACGTTTGACTTGGAATTATTATTTTGGATTTTACCGCAGCCTTAACTTGATTGGATATTGCTGAAACTATGGATCGCGAGGGACTAATTTAAATCTATTCATTCACACCATTTTCATCTCGTTACATTCAGGCCCAAGATTGTATGTTATCCCTTCCGTCTCCTTTACGTCATTTATATAATACATGTACATAAGAGCAGTGGCGGCTCAGTGGTAACGGCCGCGACTTACGAATTGTAGGTCGTGGGTTCGAACTCCAGCGGGCACTTTACTTTGTGTGAAATATTTCATCACAACTGCTCTCAAAACGGTGAAGGAAAACATTGTGAGGAAACCGGCATGTCCTAGAACAAAAAAACTAAAGCCATGTGAATATGACATCTGCCAACCCGCACTGATTATGAGAGAGATTATGGCCCACTCCCTCTCACAGAGAGGAGGCCTATTTTCCAGCAGTGGGAACATTATAGGCTGATTATGCTTATGCTAAATAATAAAATGATTATATTTGCTATTACCAATTTTAAGTAACTGGGTTGTTATTTTAACTAAGTCTGGTGATCTGGTAGTTGGTCAAGTGGTCGCAGGCGCTACTGCTGAGCATGAGGTCCTGGTTCGATTCCGATTAGTATTGAATTTTTCCATCTGGAATTTCTCAGTAGCAGCCCGGAGCCCGGTCTTGTGCCCGTTTGATGGCAATAGGCTCGCCCCCTATTACATGGGACTTAAACATAACTGACGAAATATGGGTGTATCTCTGCCCAACCCTTGGTAATCAAGGCGTGATGTTATGTTACGTTAAATTAAAACGTTATTAAGTAATTTAAAACAAAATCTCTCAAAACAATTAATTTCTAACAGCAAAAACATTTCCAGGTAAATCGAGAACTCAAGCCATCATTTGCAGACTTCCCAGAATCGAATAAAACTGATACCTACACCATTTCATTTAAACCAATTTCATCTAAATGAGAAAATCAGAGTGAACTCCAAACATTCGAAGTTCAGTTCAGAGAACCTTTTCTTACTATAGCGCCAACTTTGACTGGTGAAACCCATTAAACGGGTCTTGAGGAGAAAATTAATCATAGTTCTTGAAGAATAGTTGAAAGGATTCTTATAAGTAGTGGCTTTGGTACAAATATCAATCGATTTATTTATTGAAGACCTCAAACAAAATATGTACACAATTTCACAATTTATGAAGAAAATAAGTTTGTGCTTTCCTTCAATTACTGGAGGCCACAGCATTATTTAGATTATCGACTATGGGCAGCCAGCCAGCCAGCCAGCCAGCCAGCAACTACGGAACCGTTAATTGTGCGTGGTCCGACACGCATTTAGCCGGTTTTTTTAAGTTTTATGTGTGTCATCCAGTAAATAAAATAAAATAATGTTGAAGATCTTAAAAAATATCTCTCTACTAACAAAGGATCCTAGTGCAGACAGCGTCAATACACTGAAATTAATGTTCTCCGATTGTGCGCAACGCTGATAAAACCATTGTCGCTGATCCAGATTGACAGTATAAAAATGGTTGTGATCCCCTAATTAATAGGCAATTAGCACGTACGACTGGCTTAGCTAAGGACTATTGTAGAACGACCGATTAGTAGCGTCAATGGCCGTAAAACCTACTGCTTAGATGCCAACTGCGATTTAACAAAGGACAAATAACCTTTTAGAAAGTGCAAAGTATTGTTTCAATAAGTACTCAACGTTTTATTGTAATAAAATATTCTATATGTAAGTAAGTCATAATAATATCAAGTGGTATGAAATATCTGCTCATTGATCTCAGTTGTGGTTGCGTACCACAGACTAAGAGCCAATTTCACCAATGAAACTGAACGCAATCACCACATCTGAATTGGTGAAATTCGCCCTGACTTAATATCGGGTAAGTTACTGCGAATTACAAAAGCTCACGATTTAAAATCCGCAGTTAAGAATAATAAGGAGCTCCCTCGGAGAAGTACTTTCACCATAAAGGACTATTCAGGTGTATAAGCGATATCGCTGTCGCGCTCGGCAGCGATACTGGTCCAAAGTTCTAACCAGAAAGCGAACCAGTATCGCTACCGAGTGCGACAGCGATATAGCTTATATCTCAATAGGCCTTAATTCTAACTAATATTATTAATGCAAAAGTGAGTTTGGTTGTTTGTTTGTTACGGGTTCTCGCTAAAACGGTTGAACGGATTTGGATGAAATTTGGCACGTGGGTAGACAATGACCTGGATTAGGACATAGAATACTTTTTATCCCGATATTCTTACGGGATCGAGACTTATGCGAATTAAACCGAGTGTCGGTGTAATCACAAGCACATGTGACGTCAGCTTTTACTCTAGGATAGCAACACACATGCGGTACATTTGATATTGCAGATCTCCATAGACGTTCGTGGTCACTTACTATTGTGAAAACCAATCTCTCTGCGTTCCGTGGTTATTACAGCAACATTGCTACTGACCGTTTATTGTAGCAGTTATTGGAAGCCCCCATGCAAATGGGCTGCAGCAATGGGCTTTACTGCTGATACGGTACCCGATACGCGGTAATAAGGGTAATTTGCGGCCACATGAATCATCGGCTATGTTAGTACGTAGCTAACTAGCGACCGGTGTACTGCGGGCCGCCATATTACAGTTGACATTATGATTTATTAACTATTTTCAGTTTGTTTAACGGTATTAAATTGTGATTTTATAATATTAGAATTCAAAACGAACATGTTTCTAACGTGTTTTGTTTTTAGATACAATTATTGCTTCGCCACTTAGGGTCCACCAATTAACTTGTCATAAGAAAAATACGTTAAAGTAGGCTCCAGTCTAAAGAATTAGCCTAAGCGTATACTGAGACGCAGGTCCACTCAGCGCAGGGCAGAGCAGTTTTTGTAATGCAAGAATGTACTGACAGCTGCGTACGCTGCGGCGTAGGCACGTGCGACGCAGACATTGTGTCTATTCTGCTCTGCGTCTCGTTGTAGAGCCGGCACAGATTTCTGCGCGACGCGTGCAGGTCTTCACTTGTTTTTTTACCGAAACGCAGGTAACGCAGTACAGCCGTCTATTGTTTGTACTAGCTAGGACGCAAATGTGTCTGACTAGCTGCGTCGCAGCATATGCCCGCGGCCTATGTCTGTTTCGGTTGCCCTACCCTGCAAACTCTCTACTGTGCTGTGCTGCGTCACCTGCCTCTCAGCATACGCTTAACTTTAGTGTCTGGAAACTAGTTTTCATTCACGCATATTTGTATAAGGGGTTAATTCCCACAAAACATAATGTATCGTTTATAATAAATAATACCAGCCTGTTACTGTCCCACTGCAGGGCAAAGGCCTCTCCTCATACAGAGAAGGCACGAGCATTGATCACCACGCTTGCTCAAGACGGATTGGTGATTTCAGACTTATAATAACTATAAAAATCCAGGTTTCCTCTCGATGTTTTCCTTCACCGATGTCAGTAATGTCCAAGATAAACTCAGAAAGTATCTATGAATTGAAAACGTCACATTGGTACTTGCCCGGCTTTGACATTCCTTTCGATAAACGAACGACATTCGATAAACACGGGAGATCGTTTTACTAGACCACTAAACTTTTCCCGCTCCACTCAGCCGGCGTCTCGTATAATAACAGTCGACTGCTATCCAGCATCCATGTACCACAATAGATTGATCTGAAAGGTTGATGTCATCGGTCACATTCTACCAACCACAATCTAGTTACAACTAGATTAAGGTGCACCTTAAAGAGCTTGTCAATCAAGTGACAACTTGCTTTCTATCACACTATTGATACCTGTGGATCGATAATTTAGAAAATAAAGCTGTCTTTGCCCTGGCAAAGACACCTTTATCTTCTAAATAATCGATCCTTCGGCAAAGTGCCAGGTGAATATCTTCAGAGTCAATCTACAGACCATGTATAGGATTGAATCGTGTCAATTAATTTCTCCGAAGCATTCGAGCTTGGATATTGCGGTTCTGAACACATTACTGGATCAATGCGGATAGGCGATACTGCGTTTCAGGTAAGACTAAGTTCTAAACAGAGTTTAGTTTACATATCGACTGATTTAGAACATGGCTAAGTTTATTTTTGAAAACTGCTACCCAGACTTACCTCAAGGTAAGTCCCCGGAGCTAACAATATTTTGAGTTAAAGTTATTGTCTCAACTAAAAATAAAGTAGGTACAAGGTAGGAAACGGTGGTGTACGGTGTTACGCCACTTCTTTCCAAGTAAAACGCTAGGAAGCGATGAAGGCAGGGTATTCTGGGGGCTGTCTTATTACCTAAGTTTGCCGTTCAAAAAGTGCTGATTCTCAGCCTAATTTGAATAAACGTGTTTTGATTTTCAACGTCTTGAATAAGTAAATCAGATACTACCACTGATTATTGCAGAGGATAATGTCGTGATGAATCTTTGATTTGTGAATCTATGTCCAAATACAAGCGTGGTGTCCAAAGCTGTATAAAAAAAACAAAGACCATTTCCTAAACTAATCTTGTTGTAAGATCAGCTCGTAAGACAGATAAAACATTGTAAAAAAGTCCAAATAGTTGGTACTGTTACATCTCCAATTCCAAAGTTAACTCGACTTAGGTAGCTAGTAGCATTGTAGCTCTGACCTACTTATTTTACCTAACTTCAACTAGGACACCTGATATTTACACTAGTTTTCTCTTTCTAAGCAAAGATGGAACTATTTATATGTACATACGTGATATGTATTGCGAAGTTTGGAAAAAGAATGGTAGATACACCGGAAGATGATCATGTAACGGATTTTGTATATTTCTAGTTACAATAATGGATTTCTTTTTCCTATACAAAAATCTAAATGATAGTAGTCCCTTGTTCTGTGGAGCACAAAAAAATACTTATTTAAAAATAAAACCAGGTTCTTAAGTAGCAAAAACTAAGGCACATTACTTTTTAATAATGTGATAATGTGTAGTAATACAATATTATGGTAGGTATTGAGTTTTAAATTAATAGATTATTGATAAACGTATCTCCAAATATGCATATGCACAGACAATACCTGTGACACTGCCTTCCTCTATGTGACTTACGATATGTGTGGCAAAATACTATCCAGCCAGTCGCTCTAAAAAACAAAACACCTACAAAATTACTAAGAACAGCTTAGTTTTATCACAACACTAGTGCAGTAATAATATTACCTTCCCAAGCGTAGTCTTCGTAATCTCAGATAAAGAAGTGAAAAGAGGAAATATTGTGGACGTTTCACGTGAAAATTTTAACTTAATTCTGAAATTGTTTCACTGTGTTTGTCCAGCGACGAACTGAGTTCGCTGTAATTAAATTTTTAAAAACACCCTTGCGTGTCTAACTGGACTAACGAAATGAATTATTTTAATGAAGGGTCTCTAAGTCGCCTTTATTTTTGAACAAAAAATATTCAAGGCTTTCCGGAGTGTAGATGTATGTGCTGTTAAGGCCAGAGTGGTCGTATTTTTTTTATTAATTGCTAGCGCCAGTTTGTTACAGAATTAGGCAAAATGTAAGCAAAGCTTCGGCTCATGATTTTTATTTGGGTTATAACTTTTGCAAATAAATGTACAGGGGTTCTGAGAATGCGGGATCTGACTGGATGTGAAAAGTGGAGAACCGGGTGTCAGGGATCAACTTCTGAGAGTATTTTATGCTGTGGCCTGTGAATGACTTATTTTATTTAATCAGAACTTGCTTCTGCACGCAACTTCTTCCGCGTGAAATTTCTTGTTTTTTCATAAAATGTATCCTATGACACTCGGCAGTACTGTAGCTTCCCATTAGTGAAAGAATTTTTGAAATCGGATCAGCAGTTCCGAAGAATACCGCCTATATACAAACACACACACAATTGTATGTACGTCTTTATAATATTATTATTTTGAAGAAACCGTTTTTTTTATACAATATTCTTCGTTTTTCAGTAATGAATGATCTTTCATTTTTTGTACTGTTTAATACAATAGCGCAAAGTTGGACTCATATCTCGATAGATGGCGTTGATAGCTGATTGCGCTGTTTCTGAATCGCGCTAAGGTTTCGTCCTTATTTATTGTCGGAGCGCGGACTTGTACGACTTGAAGGAATTTGTTTTTTATATAAAGTATAAACTTTTTGTATATGATTGAGCTAATTGGTGGACAACCATTATAATCAGCCTATAACGTTCCCGCGACTGTTAGGACACCTGTATGGAAGGGCGGGATGGAGCCGTAATACACCAATCACGCACTAAGGTGGATGTCGCATGTCATTCTCAATAAGTGAATCAAGTTTATTAATAACCAGCTTTTACCCACGAGTTCCTTCGTATGGTAGTCGTAAAACACCACAATATTACTAATAAAAAGTCCGTGTGAGAAGCAACTCGCCCTGAGGTTGACACCCTTTTTATTTTTATTACAGAAGAGGCCTGAAATTCATGTTTTTCTGAGTTTCTACAAACTATGATAGTTTATCAAAAGGAAAAAATAAATAAAAAAAATATCATTAGCTGGGAATTTACAACCACCGATTTGCAAAGCAGTCGTCGAACCAACCTGAACTTTAATAAATTTTGAATAAAGCACATAGTTAGCTATTTTGCTTTATTCTAAATTTATTAAAGTATCCATTCTTATATATTATGTCATGGTTGACTGCTTAGCTCCTTAAAGGTATGGCGTAGTGATAATAATTTAAAAGGTCAAATTTGTAACTATCTACAATGAACCTTTAAAAAAAAAAACTAATTGCGCAAAATAACGTAAATTGGAACGATTTTCTAATGGAATATGTCTTCCACATAATATTAACTTTTTAACCAATATTATTAACTTTTTGTTTTAAAATAATTTCATATATTTTTTTATATATTAAGACAAAATGCTAGATTAAAATGAAATTAATTTGTTTTAGTTAATTTTTTTTAAGTATTTAAGATTCAAAAACCGTTCGAATTTACGTTACGTATATGGCCACTAATTTTTACTTCAGTCTTGTCTCGCGATCTCGTCTTATTACTTCAATAACCTACACCAATATCGCAATAACTTTTAAAAAGAGGCACACATACATAAAATGCATGACCATCTGTGTAAATAAACAAAAGACTGAGTATAAGGCTTTCGCTCAATTCCATCTTGTATTCCCAGGTTTAAACAAATACCTATGAGAAAACAAATACAAACTCTAGTCTTTTAAAAAGGTTTTTATGCAAGTTTCGACAGAATATATTTGTTAGGGTTGATGGATATTTAATACGAATGGACATAAGAGGCAATAAACTTTTCTAGTTTAGCAAAATCAGATTTTCGTTAAATATTTAAGCCCTAAGTATTTCGTAATGTAGTATGTTTTATTTGAAATAGAGTTGGTATTTACAAAAGTGAATATAATTTACAAAAAATTGGAATGATTTCGTTCGTTTAAATTCATGAAAACCATATTTTCGTGGCGTTTTAAAAAGTAAGTTCGTAATTCAAAAAAGCTTTTGTTCAAAAATACGAGATACACATAATACGAGTACAGACCACCGGTTCGAATGTTATGCAAGTTTAAAAGTAAGATTACGTAGTTACAAGATAAAAAAATAATATAATAATAATACAATACAGAAAATAAAATATTTGTAATACATCGAAAATAAATCTCAGAATTTTAGTTTTGCGATGTAGAAACACACGATTAACCAAAGTTGAGACTTAATGAAGTATTCCAAATCATTTTGTCTAGAATGATTTGATTTTTAGCAACACAAAACATAGAAACACTAATTGGTTCCAATGCCATAATTAGTCACTTCAAATACCTAACTAATCCAGTCCCAATTTCTATCATATCAAATCGCTATCTACAACTACTAAAAGTTTTCTAGTACTCGGGACGATAAAAAACCGGTTTATTAGGACGTTTCAGGGTCAAGGTCAGATTCTTATCGGTCGAGCCAGTGGTGAACACGCACTCTGAATTTCCTACATTTATGTTGTGTAGCTAAGGGAAATGTTAGTACATAACCTTCCTATGTATGGGTGCTTCTCGTAAATTCTTATCACAATGCGTGGCGCTTTTGAATGTAGCTTTTAAAATTATATGCAGAATTTAGATTCTAATTTGTAGATTAGGATAATGGTGCTCGTTTCTACTGTTGTATTATTATCATACCAAGAATACAGCTGCTCTACTTGGAAATGAAAGGAAGAGATGGAAGTTTTCTCTCACTAATTACTCCAACTTATGTAAAACTAAACATGTCAAGCTAATTTCAAAAATCCAACATCAAGAAACTCAATAATAGTATTATTTTCGTCAAGTTTGTCATTTGTTTTTTATATTTGTAATCACGTTCTCGAAAACGGCTCTAGCGATTTCAATGAAAGTTGCAACAGATATCTAATTGCGTAAACATTTTCGTAAATGATTAAGACTAATCTGTTTCATTTTGACAGTTCAAAAACATTCATTGCGTTAATAACGTTGTTGAGCAGATTTTTTTTTCGAACTTCTGGAGCATTGGATTAGCAATCGGTTTCAAAATGATTCAGATTGTGATTGATCGTGTATAACACAATTAGGGCGCGGGTTTACGGGGGCAAAAAATCGATCTAGCTAGGTCTTGTATCTGAGAAAATTCGTTTTCTCCGTATTATCACCCGAGCAGAGCTCGATCGCCCAAACTTTAGAACAAGATGGCTACCTTAGAATAATGAATTAGTATATATACACACGGCTACATATCAAGCTATACATTGCCAGTATAAGCAGATCTCGCATTGTATAGAATTTCCGTACAATGCGAGGTAAGCTTAAACTCGTTTTCAGTTTAAGTAGCAGTGTGTGTAGGTACTATACATGAAACTAGTATGAACTATCCTATACTATTAAATGAGCGTTCTCTATTCTGACCAGAGCAGAGCTTGGTCGCCCAGGTACTTATTTTTAATAGAAACTGATGTAAAATACTGGTTTTAAGCTGCAATCCGGTTAGACTGGAAGCCGACCCCAACATAGTGGGGAAGAGGCTAGGCTAAATGATGATTCTTAATAGAAACTCATTTGAGCTACTTTTTTCTTTATAAACTAGTCACAATATCAACGGCCCTGAAAAGACTGAAAATAATAGTCATTAAAACAACAATGTCACGGTTAACTTCTATGAAATTAAAGAAACAAATAAAAAAAACATTACAACGTTACAGGTAGGTATTATAAAAGAATACTTACGTTTTTTAGATCATTGAAATCTTAAAATTTTTGAAAAGTAATGTTATCTAATATTATAAATGCGAAAGCGAGTTTGTTTGTTTGTCACGCTAAAACGGCTGAACGGATTCAGATTTAATTTGGCATATGGGTAGACCATGACCTGGATTAGAATATAGAATACTTTTTATCCCGATATTCCCAGGGGATCGAAACTTATGCTGATGAAACCGCGGGGCTCAGCTAATCTATAATATAGCGTACCTAATAAAAAAAAATCCTCAAGCTCAAGCATCTACTTATTATTTCTTTGCAAACGAAAAAAGGGTAGAAGTTACCATCAACAAAACTGTATTTTTAACACAGTGAATAAAGAATAATGTGAGTAGACGATTATCTCGTCCAAAAGGGCAGGGGCACTCGTTTAAAAAAATTAAGGTTAACAATATTGGAAAAGGGTGGGCCCCGGCAAGGGTCGGTCTCGACAGAAAATGTTAATGGGGATTCGACCATTGCGCCGGTGTAAAAACAACGGGATATCGTTTTTGCCGTCCTAATCTTCCAGTTAATAAAAAGAGAAAACAAAGTAATCCATTATCATTATTTACAGTTGCTTTAGGTGGGGATAAACGGTGACAGATCGATCGTTCTGTCTTGCAGTCCATAATGTGGGTGATTTAGGATTAATGTACACTCTTACACTCGGGTGAGCCCTGAGCGATGACTGAGGAGCGATATTTCTCCGTCAGTATTAAAGAAAATACAGATGTAACGGTAATGAAGAAAATTGTCCGTTATGGATGTTTTTATGACTCAATAATATGGAGGTTTCGTAAGTGAATTGAAATGGGAGTGATGGAAATTGCGATACAGTTTTTTGGAATTATGTTGCTTATGTGTTTAGATCATGTATTTGAATTTGGGCTCGTTCCTGACCGATTGGCTGAAGAAGGCACAATGTAAGGAAAACTTATAAAGTATGGAGGAGAGCTGTGCCCAACAGTGGGAAAACCTAGGTTAATGAAATAAAGAGTGGGATAACCGGTTTCTTTCACTCTATATATTGTATTAATACAGAGCTATCATGTAGTATAGTCGAAAGACGAAAAGACGTTATGCCCGAAAAAGTCAGTTTCAAGTCAAAAGTTTTTAAGATACACTTGAAACTGACTGTTATTGGCATTACGTGACGATTTTTACTAGTTTTCTCCTATCATCTGCCGCGTAAAAAACTTCGTTCCAATAAATAATTGCAAATATAGTAACAATACTTACTGAATAATAATAAAATATTATAAAGAGGTAAAATTTGTTTGTTTGTTTATATGTTTGTTTATATGTTTGTTTATATGTTTGTTTATATGTTTGTTTATATGTTTGTTTATATGTTTGTATATCTGTTTGTATGTTTGTTTGTATGTTTGTTTGTTTGTATGTTAGTTTGTACGTCTGTTTGTATGTTTATTTGTATGCCTGTTTGTATGTGTGTTTGTATGTTTATTTGTATGTTTGTTTGTATGTATGTTTGTTTATATGTTTGTTTGTATGTTTGTTTGTATGTATGTTTGCTTGTATGTTTGTTTGTAAGTAATGTAGGGCGTAATCTCCGGAACTCCCCGTCGGATTTGAAACACTATTTTTGCCTTGGATAGTCCAATTCTTGTAGAAGCTTATAGTCTCGCGGACGAAGTCGCGGGCAGAAGCTAGTACTGAATAAAATAAAAATCCACGACAGAAAATATCCTCCTTTATGAATTTTTAGGGAATGGAAAAACTAATTACGATAGAATCTCTTGGAACTGATTACTATTAGAAAAGAAAGTTTCTGTTTCAGAATTTTACGAAAAAAATAATTTTGAAAGAGCCTTGAATCTTAACTACTTATCTTGTTTTATGAACAGTTAAGTAAAATAGTTTTGAATAATCATAATTTTTCTTTAAACGAAAAATAAAATCGTGACTCAAGCAATGACGCTTTTTTTTTAAGGTTGGGAAATTATCAAATAACTTCTCCCGCTCTGGGCGGAGCGGGAGGGCGTGTCAGACTTTTACTGACTAAAACCCACCCGTGTTCCTTCCGTTGCCTGTGTGCCGGGGTCGCGATATCCCTTTCGGACAAACTCGCAACCCTGGCAGGCATTGGCCCTAATGCAAGCAATGAGCCTGACAAACGAAATTGTCCAAGCTATTAGTATTTTTTTTGTTTTCTTAGCTTCAGAACATAATTTATTCTGGGGAGGTACCTACTTTTTTACTGATTATCCATCTAAAGGCCAAAGAAAAAGAATCCCTCTTCGCGACACTAATCTTAATCATATTGCTTCTAAGAATAATAATATGATGATACCATTCTCGGAAACCTAAGTATTATTACAGAATTAATTAATTACCTACCTAGTACCTACTTAGCTACGTAGAGTGAGATCGTGTCAGTGAGAAAAGTACCCAAGTACCTATTCCCCAGTAGGTACTTTGGTACTTTCATTAAATTAAAACTTTACATGCGGGTCCCGTGTTAAAGTCAGAGAAATTAATTGTTTAGCAAATTGACTACTAACTTAAAATAAAAATAAAAAAGCCATTTATTCTACTACCCAATTACACTTTTCTTACAAAATGTTTACAGCATGCGTTTAAATAAAGTTTGTCATAATACAACTTTTAAAAAGCAAAATAAAAAATTTGATACGGTGTATTTTTAGTTATTTGAGATTTTATTAGTTTAATTGTATGATAGAGCTTAATTGAATTGTAATTGTATTACAATTTTTAACAAGCAAAATAAAATGTTAGATTTTTTCTTTTCTTTCTTTCTAGTCCTTTTTTAAAATGTTTGATTCGGTGCATTTTTAATTATTCAAGATTTATGATAGTGCTAAATTAAATTGTTATTGTATTAATTCTATGTTATAATAATTTATTTATAATAAATATTAATTAATTAAATTATTAGTAGTCGCCTCCTTGGCGTAGGCCGTATTTAAATTGTACGTACTTATATTCAAATCAAAACCTGTCATTCTTTGACAGTAGTATGAAATAGCAATTACGCGGCCAGTTAATGAAGGGTGTGTTCCCTGAATGTATCTTCATGTCAAAATAGTATAAATGTAGTCGTCCGGTCGTGTGGATATGTATTTGGATGGCTTTGAAACCACCGACGGATTTAGATTTGGTTTTCAGTAGAGTTCACGTGATTTCCCAAACGAGAACTTATTTTGTTCCTTTTCTTCTCACATCAAACATTTGATATTCGTGTATTAGCTATTAAGTGATATATCCCAACGACCGTATCATGTACGTAAACTGTTAGAAACTTGTCGCCGTTATCCTACAGAAATGTCTGCTAATAAAAAAAACTGTGATTCCTTAAACATCCTGAAAACCGTAACTTATACCTAATCATAATTTATCGTTTTCATAATGGCTACAATCTAGTCTAGCAATCACTGCCTAAGACTACATGTTGCAACCGAATTTGTTTACTTCTCGTCAGAAAAACGTAGGCCTATTATAATATCAATAAACACGTGTTCAAAGTCCTCTCCATCAATCAACCGGAAGCACACACGATCGCAAAGAGTTGGTCCTATCGGCCATCAGGCTATCGGTATATCAAGCTATCAGTCTATCGAGTGATTAATAGCCGCCACACCCTCAGGTACGTCTGCGACTGGTACAGTTGCTAATTAATGATTGTTTACTACTATCGGTTGAGTAACACTACATAATATAGTCTTTTGGGAACATTTATTTGGGTATTTATGTTCTTTGCTCTGAAAGAGGCGTGGAAGGATATAGTTGTTGTTTTGCCGTGTCTATATCACGGATTATAAAATAAAACTTTTATCTACACTAATATTGTAAAGAGAAAAGATTTGTATTTTTGTTTGTAATGAATAAACTCAAAAATTACTAGACTGATTTAAAAAAATCTTTCACCGGTTGAATGCTATATTATCACTGAGTAACATAGGCTATAATTTATTAAGTTATCAAGCGGGTAATAACTATAGTATTTTCATTGAAACTACGCACAACAAACAAATTAATGGAGTTGGCAACAGTCAATGTGACGACAACATTTTCTTAATATTTTGCCGAAAAGCAAGCTGTTGAAGATTGACATGAAACAAGCTCCGTTGTTTCTTTAAAACACACATGTACCTACACCATTTTCAATGTCACCAATAAAAAGGCAGAGGCAGGCCTTTGCCTTCTTAAAGGGGCGCCCAACGGTACACAAGCGCCACCCTTTAAAAAAATATTATCTCGTGACTGAGAAGGAATTATGAATAACAGTAGTAAGGACCCTTGGTAAGTGTGTCTAGAATTTTCTAATACCTTTTATAAAGTTTCATACACGAAGCAATAAAATTCGATTTAAAGAAAAGCGGTCACTTTTCTCTAGGTCGCATTTTGTTGCTTCGTGTCCCGGCTAGTGGACTGTTGGGCGCCCTCTTAACTGCAAAGACAATGTAGGCTACAAATAAACAAATTATTGTAAATATAGTAACAATGCAGCATAAAATAAAAATCCATTTTTAGCCGGGACTTGTGCGACAAAATGCGACATAATGTATCACTCGAGTTCCTATTTCTACCGATATAACGAGCACTTCAAAAACAAACGGATGTCTTCACGACTTGTATAGTGTAAACTAGGTGAAAAGATCGTGATAACACACCCGTGTAGTATGTCTAGACTTAGACATTACAGTTTCCTGCGTCGTAGAACGGGACTACCGATTACGCAAAGTGAATAATATGTTGGTTTAAAAATTTTTGTGGGGGTAATTTTTGTTTTACACAAATAAAACAACCGACTTACAAAAAAAAACACTACCAAGAGAAAAATAACTTTAATTCGGTAGTCGGTGTCTTTGGTTTTGAATTTTTGTATTTTTGCCACTGACTTTTTTGGAAAAATTCGAATACCACTATCTGCTATGTAAATAACATTGACAGGAAGTTATCATCATATTATCCACATATACTACGTGGGAAAAATACGTATTATTGAAGCTTACTCAAAAACTATGCAAGTAAAGTGAATAAAATTTATATGGAACCAACTTGAGAGCATAACCCTTTCATACAAAAAAATAATTTTCAAAATCGGTCAACAATGACACACACACGGAGCAACCGGTGGACATGGACATATATAAAAAAACATACATACGCTACGAACATACAACCTCCTCCTTTTTGGAAGTCGGTTAAAAAGTAAGAATTATGATCATCTGGCGGACTGGATTTTCTGACTTTCGGGCTTCTGACTACCCGTAACGACTGTCTACAAATGACAACCGGGACCAACGGCTTAATGTGCTTTCCGAGGCAAGGAGGGGCTCGATATCTAATGGATGGTCACCCATCCGCGGACCAACCTCGGCAAGCGTAGCTTAACCATCGATCGATTTAGAACGTAAGAATGAGAGACGAATAAATCATGCTTTATTTTTGCACTAACACTATATCTTCATCAATATTTTTGATTCACATAGAAACACTTGAATCCCGTGTCTTACATAATTAAAATCCAAAATTTTGATTTTCTTTTATTTCTGTTTCCATTTTAGGGTTCCGTAGTAAACAAGGAACCCTTATAGTTTCGCCATTTCCGTCTGTCTGTCCGCGGCTTAGCTCAGAGACGGTTAGTACTAGAAAGCTGTAATTTGGCATGGGTATACATATTAATCATGCCAACAAAGTGGTAAAATAAAATCAAGTAAAATACTTTTTTTTAGGGTACCTCCCCTACACTTAAAGTGGGAATATCTTTTTTTTTTCTCATCTACCCTGCGGTATCATTAGAAAAGTCGTTCAAAAATATTATGAGTTTGTAAAAACTATTTTTAGATTCTGGGATCCGTTTGCGAAATATTAAGCTTTTAACTGATTGTTTTTGTTAGAGTCAAGTAGTGTCCTCCCTCTGCAAGGTACATAAATAGTTATACTTGGATTTGTGAAAAAATATATGTAACGAAATTAAAAGGAAAACTATCAAAGCTAAGTAGGCTGTACAGGTTAACGAGTAATAATCAACCAACTTAAATTTGCAGTTTGAAAAACATGATTTCTCATACATTCCGTATGGGAGAACATATTTTTCAATTACAATGTTAAGTTTGTTCTTGGGATAAATTCATCCCAACTACGGAACCCTCCATTGTGCGTGGTCCGACACTCACTTGGCCGGTTTTTACAAAGTAAATCATTGTCAATTTGCCCTAAAGCATTTTGTTTCTTTTGCTTCTTTCTACCGAAAAATGTTTCCACCAAAACCCGGTGTAGCAAAACCGTTTTCAGAACCAAAATTTTCCTACAACATTATTAAAATTCACATAAAAGTACCTATACAAAGTTGGCCCTCATTGTTATAACTAAATACTTGGAACTTTCCTCTTAAGACTTGAATTTCTTAACAATAAACTTCGTTCAAAATGATTAAATATTAAGTTACGTGAATTTTCAATAACTTTACTACATTAAAGACTTGATTGTGAACTTACATAAGGTACTCGTACTTCGTTAATATGCCTGTTGCTCGGAATCTCTTTTGATATTAACAAAAACTGTAGGGGGAATTATAAAGAAGATTTTAGACGTGACTTACGATAAATTATACTGACATGAATACGTGTAAAGGGAATTGAAAAGCTTGAAAACCTTTTCGTAGTAAGTAAATTTTCTTCCGAAGTTTGTTTATAGTCAACAAAAGATTTTCGTACACAGGAAGTGAATAAACATCTTATTAATGCGCTGGGATATTCAATTTTATGCTTAAAACTTGCTTCTACAAATCGAATGCTGTTTATGTACAGCAAAGATAGTTATTAGTACCTTATTATTTTTCCAACTACTTAATGTCAACATTTATAATGGAAATGATTTTTCGATAAGGTACTTTAAGTACACCTGCAATGTGGGAAAGGATTTTTTTATTAAACTTAGCTTATCATTTTCGCTCCTTGACTCTATCTCAGACTAAATAAAAAACCAAGACAGAACGTTGCGAACAATACAGTGAAGCATGGTAAAAGTACACCGCCGCTCTGTGCATACACGGTCGCACGCACATATTTACAACCTTTTACAATTACACTACAGTCAAGCTACACCACACAAAGTGCACACATGTTTACGAAACCGACTTCACTTCACTGTTGACAACGCTCTGTCTTGGTTTTTGATTTGGTCTGAGGACCGTACCTACTCATTAAGTGTCATGTTCTGTCTTCAGTCTAAATAAATAAACATCGTGCAAATCAGACTTAAGTCGTCTCCACTTAAATTGTCTGCATCTTTATTGTCCAGATAGCTGAAATTCATAATACATACAATATTAGGTTCCACGACGCGGATGTTCTCAAGCGTTGGCAGGAGCAAACGTTCCTCACCCAGGGGATTTCAATCTGAGTCGTGTTCAGAGCAGTTGCTTCCAATGCCTGCAGAGTCCATCAAAGGACCTAAATTGCTGGCTTTTATAAACTAAATATGTTGGAATGGAATGACAAAATTGAATTTTGGAGTTGAATTTCCTATGATATTTTAATAAATGCTTTGGAAAGTGATCTTTAAGCACAAAATAAAAAATAAATTGATAATATTTAAATGAACATCCGGCTCATCTTGCATCATCCAGACACCCGCGCTATAGTTTGACCGAGACCGCTGTACCGTGCCCTAGGAATGCGCGTCGAGGCGCGGGCAGCGTTGACGAATGAGCGGCGGAATGCCTAGGGCGTTGCCAAATGAGCGGCTTGCACTGCACCCCCCCGTCTCACCGGGCACATACCTAAAGCACTGTTTTTGGTCAAACGATATCACCCTGCTGATTGGTTAACATTCTTACCTAAGGCACAGCTATTCCTTCAGTTCAAACCGAGTCGAAAGAAGAATAAGATGGAAGATGCTGTCGCCTAGGCTCATCGTTTCTTAAGTGTCTTTAGAAATGGTCTTAGAAGAGACATGAAGAGAGATAAAGATGATTACTGTCATCAGAAACCTCACGGCCAAATAGTGAAAAATCAATCAAAGATATTTCCTAAAAAAAGGCTGAAAACCACAAACCAACAGATATGAACCTCAATAAATCCTTTCTCGGGAAAAAATACACAGCACTAAACTGGCGGGCGTCTTACAAGACAGTACTTGTAAACATCTGGCGCGTCTACACTGTGGACAGGAACAGTGGCAATTACAGAGAGCGGGGACATCTGCGTCGGTTGGCTTATATGCAATAAAGTAGTAAGCGGACAGGACTTACGAATTGTGGAGGTGGTAACTTGGGAGCTGTTTCATGCAGGGTGCATGGCTGTTTATACGGCACATTAAGTTTCTGAAAATGTTCGGCTATGCACAGCATCGTCCCCTGTTAATTATACCTACCGAAATCAAACATCATTGAAATTTATTCAAATTAGGCTGTGGATCAGCACTTTTATACGTCAAAATTACATAAGACAGTCCCCAAAACGCCCGCCCTTCACCACTGCCTATTGTTTAGGCTGGAAAGAAGATGTGACGGAGTAAGCTCCCCAGCAACACATCTATCTATGATAATGTCTTTAGAAAACTTGATGTGTCATGTTAACATCAGGGTTCTAGAAAGTGTGCTCAAGTGAAGAAACGATCAACAGCTTGATTCTATATCACTAGGTGGACCGACGACCCGAATGAGGTGATTCATCCAGACTGAAAGTACAATTGTAGGCTACCTTGGAAGAACTTGTCCATAATAAATTGTTAGTTACTAATTTATTATGGACAAGTTCTTCCTTCTTTATTATGGAAAGGTCTTAAAACTATGTTAGTATACAATACATAGTATACATAGTATACAATACTAACATAGTTTTAAGAAAATATTATATGTTCGTTCATTAAATTCAAATAAGAAAATCACTTAGGTCAAAAAATCATAGTGTCATCTCCTTACATTAAGCTGGATGAATCTTCCCAGCACTGCAGACTCTAGCCTGTCAGAGATCCTCCTCAGGATTCCGTTGGCACTCCCCCGAATCCGGCGCATCAGAGAAGCTGTTCTGGTATAAAAAAAACATCGACTTGCGTCAGCAAACATGCCGTACGCTCATTATGCTTGATGGTGTCTCGTAACGGAATGAACTACAACTAGTTTAGAACGCCTCACTGCCTGAAATGGTTCAACGAAAAATAATTATGATTTATATTCAGACCTTTTTACTGTTAACCATTTTCAATATAAATAATATTTTTATAAAAGCGAAAGCCGTCATTTTGTTTTGGTCACGACTTTAATGATATTTTCCAGGGAGTTACTGTTCATACCGGAAAATTAAAAAACTTTACACGAGGGGGTTAAGCCGGAGGGCACATCTAGTGATTTATGAAAATATGCGCACAGGACATAAAATTAACTCCATTATTTACCTTTGTATAAAACCTTGTATTTAGGTACTCCACCTATACAATATTACGTTAAAGGATTAAAAACGTAAATGATCCTTTGTTATCTCAACAATTTTTTGGTGTATTTTGTCCAATACACAGCAATTCGGGTTGGTGAAATTACAAACATACAATACACGAAATGGGAATCATTTTCATCGCTCTGTAGAACCACAAGGCTGGGTACCCAACCGAGGCGCCGCCGCCGTAATGGCAATAATAACCATCCCTTTAGTCAGACAGAAATGAAATAAACTAGTGTGAACGTGCTTTATCGGCTGGTAAGTAAGGTCCAATGATATTTGAAACGTTGCGTATTATAACGCACTGTTCATAGGTATATCAACGCTTAAGCTTGTTGGAGGTGAAGATTGAAAACTGATTCTATACCATGTATAGTATAAACGTTTTTATTAGAAACTGTGAGGCCACAAATTACATAATGTGAGGAATAAAGAAATCTTGATCGTGTCTTGAAAACATTACTAAGAAGATGGAAAGTGTTCTGTTACTTTTGCTGAGAAATAAATAATGTAGGTATCTAGTTGGTAGTATTCCGACTTTCTCAGACTTTTCTTAGAGGATTTTCACACGAAAAACTATGTAGGTATAATATTTTACGACGAAACCCGACCATCGCAACCAAAATATAGGCGGGTACTGATATCCGGATTTTCGGATCTCGGTTACAGCTTACGGCTAAGTCAGTCATTTTGGATAACCGAGACTGATGGTTGTTTTGAACATGTTAGCACTTTTCACAGTGTAAGGATATCTCCATTAAAGTTGTTGGGGGTAGTGTGGAACAATACAGTTCTTCAATGATAACATTAAGATAACGTCACATTTGTATTACCAGAAGAGTTTTGCAAAATGTGGATGTACTATAGTTCCATGTAATAGGGGGCGAGCGTATTGCCATAAACCGGACACAAATCCAGACTCCGAACTGCTACTGTGAAATTCTAGATGGGAAAACCCAATAACACTTTACCCGACCCGGGAATCGAACCCAGAACCTCATGCCCAGCATCAGTGCTTGCGACTGCTAGACCAACGAGGCAGGCAGTCAGTTTTACAATGATGATGTGCTAACACAGACTATAAAATGACATGAATATAAAGTCAAACTTTAGGTTCTTGGGTACAATTGTTTTTCTCGAAAACCAGAATGTAAGGCCGTATTCTCGGCGGCAGTGGGCTGCAGGGCAGCAGTGGCGACAGCGACGCGATCAAATGCATCGTTTTATAAGGAACAGTTCTCGATGGCAGCGGCGCGTCCACTGCCGCTGATAATACGCCCTAAAGATTCAAAGTAATTAGCAACCAGCTATAAAAAAAAAGGTTTTCTATAAGTAAACTATAATTACTGTTATGGCCCCTAGTTGGTCTAGTGGTCGCAAGCGGGTTTGCTAAGGTCTTGGGTTTGATTCCCAGGTTCCCACGGGCAAAGTGTTATTGGGTTTTTCCATCTGGAATTTCTCAGTAGCAGCCAGGAGTCTGGATTTATTCGCCATTAATGTCAAAAGGCTCGCCCCCTATTACATGCAACTTAAATATAAGTGGCAAATTTTGGGTGTGGTGATTACAGGCGTTACATGTTATTGTGGTGGTGTTGCCACATTAACCACAAAATGTGAACGGATCGTTACAACCATTTTCCTAGATATCCTATTTCTATAAACTTAATTTCTCAATCAATCTCCTACATTATCTACATTATACCAAGGCAAGTTGACTGACAGAACTCTAAATCTGCTTTTCTTGCACTTAACAAAAAAGACATTAGAATTCCCTCGCCGCGCTCCGTCGTATATTAGGGCGAATTTCAATGTCGATTCCATTCGTCTAGGACGTAATCTAATTTATATTGTTCTGAATTTAGTATTACAATATTATTTATTATAAATGAGTTTTTTAAGATATACCTTTATAGGTATACGCAATACTATTGCGAGACATGGATATGTAATATTGAATATATCTCTATGTTTTCAATACTTATGTGCCTACCTAATATAAATGTATATACTTACGTAAGAAACGATATTAGTAATATAATATAATTTCATTTCATTTCACAAAAATGTGTATAAGATTTCGGTTTACGGGACGGTTAAATAAGGTAACTGAATTGGTACATAGTATATACTTGTCAAAATTATAGTTATGTTAAAAGTTTAGTTTATTTATGATGAATCCGCAAAGGTAGCCCCGTAGAATTCAAAATGTTCTGACGTTTTTTGCATTTTGTAAGTTATCAAATGTCATGATTTCATGAAAAAGAACAAATCTAACTTGAAGACATGTATTAATGATTCCAATGATTACAATTCTGTAAATACATGTTCGTTGAATTTCGCGGGATACCTAACTTAAGCAATATTTACTCAAGTGTTTGAGTTAGGGTTGCCAGTCTTTTCAGTTTACCTATAAAGACGAATAAAAAATTTATAAACAATCGTAAAAAGATTTTAATTACTGATCTGCATTAAAAATTCTCAAGTTTAAACAATTCTTTATGTCTTAAAAATTATCTTAAATCACAGTTATTTTTAGAAAACAAATGAATAGCCATTTTCCAATCCAAAGTTTAAATTATAATCAACACTGCACAATTCCAGCTATAATATTAATAAGATTGTACACCACGCAATTGCAATATTTGCAGTAAAGATCAAATCTATTATTAGTTACAAATGTTATATTTTATGTTTAGCCGTCAACAGAATTGTGAAACTGACCGTTGTTTCGAAATTCTGACCGCATCCAGTATTGCTGAACCAATTATCTTTGCAAACACAAATAATAATATAACCTAAAATTCTATTTAAATCGGTATTCGATATTGCATTAATACTAATTTTGTTGGCTGAATTATAATGTCATACGGAATTTTGATTTACTATTCAATGTTCATACGGATTGATAACACTTGTTTTTGTTTATTTTGATTAGATTTTAATTTAAACTTTGATTTTACCTAAGGTTAACAACTTCGTTGGGCTACTGGTTAGTTGCACTACTACTAAGTGTAACAAAACGTATCTATTTGAGGGTAGATTTATTTATAACATTAATATGATAAAGTGCGTTTCATTAAATAGTTCCTATGCCGTAAGGTTGGCTCCACGTTGTAAGACGAACACGAATACACTACGGCGCTACCTAATAGGTCCGTTGTTAAAGTCAAAGGAACTATTTGATGAAACGCACTGTAGTAACATTATTGTGAACAGTCCATGGATAAATCTTGATACAGTCGACTTACGTTTGTTTCATTTTGAAACCTGTAAAAGTCAGTTTCAGTTGTCAAGTCAAAGTGAATTGTCAGTTTAATAAGTTGCCGACATGACGCTGGCAGAATTATAGTTATGTTAAAAGTTTAGTTTATTTATGATGAATCCGCAAAGGTAGCCCCGTAGAATTCAAAATGTTCTGACGTTTTTTGCAATTTGTAAGTTATCAAATGTCATGATTTCATGAAAAAGAACAAATCTAACTTGAAGACATGTATTAATGATTCCAATGATTACAATTCTGTAAATACATGTTCGTTATGGTCGCTAATCATATTTTGATCAAGATACAACCTGACAATTACCTGCAAATTACAAGAAATGTAAGAAAATTTAATTCGAATAGTCGACATCGGCCAAAGCAGAAACAAAAAAAAGTTACCAACATGATACAGTCACGAGCGAGATACCGGAATAACAAGTTTTAAAGTTAGCCAAAATGTAAATTGTACCAAGCTGTAATATTGAATAATTTTTAATAAATATGGTTATTTATTTAATTTCTTTCTTTATTTTTAATACTTATGACTCCCTTCTGAGTTTATTTTACGTAAGCATTAAGTAAGGCCCCACATTACGTAGTCTTACTTTCCTCGAGTCGCGAAAGTGTTGATTTTCAATCACGCAGTCCGGATTGAGTACCTGGTTGGTGGTAATAGGTGGCTGGTTTGTGGTATTATGTATAAAGAAGCGACGAAATGCGGGTTAACCTACATAACCATATGTAAATATCTGCCTACGACTTCGAGGACCATGGGTATAAATAATTTTATATTATGGCGTAAAAATTTAAAATAAAATATGTAGTAACCCAACTTCAGTCATAATATTTCAGTTTCAATTATTTCAATCTTTCTTTCACCGCCTCCATTATTTCATTGTTCCACCGCAGTCTTAATTAATAATTAAAGGCACGAAAGAAAAAAATATAAAGCCGGTGGATGGCCATTTCTTTATTAAAGTGAAACTATTAAAATTTCCCTTTTTGTTGCTTTATTAAAAAGTTTAAAACATGTTGGGGCGCGTTTACGAGCCTCGCTTGAGGTTACCAAGTTAAAAGTTTATAAGGATGGCTCGTGGATAAAAGGTGTGGATGTTGAGCTGTTGAGCTGTTGCTTGCTTCGTGACGATCCTTACAAGTTTTAAAAGGATACATAGAACGTGGTGTTATTTTCTTTTTTGAAAAATGGTTAGGTTTATTTATCCCCACACACATTTCGCTTAAAAATATTAGTTAAATAATATTCGACTTAAATAACTTTTTATAATACTGGTGATGGACACAAACTCCATTATTTCCTAGGTAAAAACTATTATACAGGGTGGCCAATTAAGAAGTTTACAATTTTTTTTAAGCCTCATTCTGATTTGACTTGAAAATAATTTACGATAGAGCAGTGATGGCCCAGTATTAACAGCCGCGACTTACGAGTTGTAGGTCTAGGTTCGATCTCTAGCATGCACTTTACTTTGTGAAAATTATTTCATCACCACTACTCTCAAAACGGCAAAGGAAAACATTGTGAGAAAACTGTTCTAGAACCAATAAAAATAAAAACATGTGACATTCGTTCCCGCACTGGGCCCACATGGTAAATTACGGCCCACTCCCTCTCACAGGCGGCCTGTGTCCCAGCAGTGGAAAAATTATAGACTCAAAATCTAAATATTTTATGTCACATAAACCTACATGGGCACCTATGAAACGTCAGAAGTTGGATGCACGGTTTCAATTGTTCGTTTCCTATGCAGAAGAGCCGGCAAAAAACTCCATGGTCAGTACAAATTACAGTGTAACAAGGGTAATAGTTACTAGTTTTTAGAACGGGTTGGTTAAAAATACAAAGAAAAAAATATTTAAATTTCGTATTAAGAACTCTTTGGTAACCTGATGATGTATATTAAATTCATCTGTCATTTATTCCTATAAATTGGCGGCAAATTGAAAAATGTGTGTAGCACGTCAAAATGAATTTAACACGAGAAAATTTTCGCGCTATGATTTATTGTTGACTATGACTACGACTTTCGTTGGAGTCATAGTCAACAACATAGTTGTACGGATCCAGCGATTACTTCTTATAATATAGTGTCGAAGGTTACATAGTCATCTAGCTGATATACATACATAACTTCCTACTGAACGCATGTCCTTTACAGACTAATTTTACAAACTTTATTCATGCAGGTAGTCTGAAAACACAGACTATCTAGCCGTTTTCTAAATCCACATAGGATTTATATAAATTAACTTTTGTGTTTCAGGTACCTACTTAATTCAATTACACTTCATGTACGCGCATCAATCATTCCAATTTACACCTTATACCAATGGCATAAAAGCCAGTCGTGAACTGCATTATCTATAGTTGAATAGGTATGACTCTCGCCCGATATATAATTTGTACATGGACTTCACACTCAATAGTACTCAACACAATAAGATCAAATTCTATAACTTCTAACTATACGATTTTATTAGCGCTTGGATCGATTTCTCATAGACAATCTAAATTCTGATATTACCTTGCTTATTAAAGTTCCGAGAAAAAACACCATAATATAATACCTATCTAATACTCAGTACCTAGGTATAATACATTGTGCACTGTGTCACAACCGATAACAAACACGTTTAAGTAAGCTCCTACGTAACATAATACGTAGATAATTTTCTAAGTCGAACAAACTTTGTAACTTTTAACTTTTCGCCAAGTCCGTGTTCTCGAATTCACAAAGGTACTCTATGTATCAAAGACGGGTTACAACCACAATCGAAAATGAGCCAAGTTTCACAGCTCAAAAGGTTGATTTTTCTTTGCAGGTGATTTCCCATCTCATTGAGTGTAGGTAAGTTTGGAACAGAAGTGTAACTAAAGAAAACGCTGAAAGTTAAAAAAAAAGGAACACCCGTTCTTGTGTGTTCGAAGGAACTGTTAAATTCCACATTGGAACTGTTACGAAATCGGTACTTTACGTATTTACTGTTCCGGTTATTAAGTTAGTGGCTCAACGCTTTTGAGCGCCATTAATAATGTATTGTCGTCAAACTTTTGCAACTTCAAAGGAGAGGCGGTAAATACAAACCCAAGTGCTGGTATCATAGCCGGTTATTCATACAGGCTTATTGGTTAAAAGTCGGCAATCCATTAAAAGGATGTAGGAGAGGTCATTTACAACCAAGTGACCCCTTATGACTCCTGTGCAAATGTCAAAAATTTTCGAGTCATTTGACATTTGGTATTTCTATTTCATTAATTTGAAAATATAAGATGTCCGATTACTCGAAAATGTTTGACATTGGCATAGGTGTCATGAGGGGTCATTTGGCTTTAATTATAAAATGGCCTATGGGTAGCATGTTTTACTACACATTACTCGTAATATGGAAATAGTAATAAGTGATACTAACAAATGTCTTACTTCAGCCTCAGTTGTTACCAACCTCAGATAAAAACTGCACCACACATATTAAATTTAAAACTTGTATATTCGTTTGAGGATACTACTATTTTGAATGGCCAACTAGCTTCAACTTTCTGACGGACCGACTCCTTGACGATTTAAAAGAGCCAGTAAATAGTTTGTTTGAAATAAATGTTTTGGGATTAACTGATTATAAATTGTTATTTGTGCTACAAGTACGGAAAGTAGCTTACGCACGTGTATCCTACAACGTTTTACGAGTACTATGCATTGTGCGAGGACATAAAAAAAACGTGGGAACCTTACAGTAGTCGCATCTGATATTTATGTATTGACTTACGTATATAAATGATTTAAACAATATTCATGACTTTGACTGACTTTGACTGACTTTGACAGACTTTGACTGACTTTGACTGACTTTGACAGACTTTGACTGACTTTGACTGACTTTGACTGACTTTTACTGACTTTGACTGACTAACTTTGGCTATCGTCATCGCCATCGCCATCATCATCGCCATTGCCATCGCCATCACAATGGTCATCACCATCGCCATTATCACCGCCATTGCCATCCCCATCCTCATGGTCATCGTCATGGTCATCGTCATGGTCATCGTCATGGTCATCGTCATGGTCATCGTCATGGTCATCGTCATGGTCATCGTCATGGTCATCGTCATGGTCATCGTCATGGTCATCGTCATGGTCATCGTCATGGTCATCGTCATGGTCATCGTCATGGTCATCGTCATGGTCATCGTCATGGTCATCGTCATGGTCATCGTCATGGTCATCGTCATGGTCATCGTCATGGTCATCGTCATGGTCATCGTCATGGTCATCGTCATGGTCATCGTCATGGTCATCGTTATAGTAATCGCCATCACCATTCTCATCGTCATCTTCATAATCATCATCTAATTTGTAAGACTTCTCAAATAATAAAACTCTGCGACGAGCTGGCGACGGAGTTAAAAAATAAAAACAACAAAACTAAAAGCCCTAGTGAAAAAAGTGACACTTTCCGCGCAAATTGGCTGCTTGGAAAGTCGTCTGTTAGAGCAAATGCATTGTAAAAAAAATACCTACATACATAAAGTATTAAAATTATATTATTTCAAAACTAGAAAATAAACATCTTCTATACCAATATCAGTATCTCAAGGGAAAACGAAACTTTTGAGACAGCTCTCAAATGATTATTTATTTATAAGTGGTCACACAAAATATTACAGTATATTCTTTTTTATTATTTCAGGCATATTCCCTAAGTTATTTGCTTGATGAAAAGTAACGAAAGAGTCCATTAGACAAATTAATTGTACCATTGGTAACATTGAATGTAACATGGTTGTATTATGAGTTGCTACGTAAGTAGATGCCCAATAAAGAACTCTATTGATAATATTAATAGAGTATACATTCATAAACATATTATGTTGTATAAATATTATGTCCTTGCTGAGAACGTTATTCGATTTATTGCTAGAAAACATTTTGTATTAAAAAAATTGTTTATATGAGACAAAATAACAGTAGTAAGTAAGTTATTATGTTGTTTTAAGTTTAATTTGTGCTAAGTAGTTATTTAATTACCATTACATAATTTCTTTACATACCTTACTTAGTGACATTCACCAACCCGCACTGAGCCCGCGTGTTTGATTCCGGCCCACTCCCTCTCACAGAGAGGAGGCCTGTGTGCCAGCAGTGGGAAAGTTATAGGCTTATTATATATTTTCGATAATAATCGGCATACCAGCTGAGCAAGTGAAAGCGCCCATATGAAAAAAGTACGAACAAATCAACAATAGTAAAACAGTTGGTCGTCCAATCAATGCATGTGTGTTAGGTAAGTTACGAGTACTTCACACTTGAATAGCACATTAAAGTAACCAAAACATTGCAGCACGCTGATTCTATTCTTGCTGTCCATTTTCGAAACATTATTCACTACCTCTACGATCCAACCCTCCGACAAATCTCTTAGAAAAGTTTGCAAGTTGTCTTCCGGTCTGTATCGACGGCGATTTCCTTCCTCTGAGACATACAACATTGCAACATTATGAGGTTCAAATATCGTACAAGGTTTTGAACCACGGCGTAGCTTCAAGCTACGACATAGCACCCCGCTACGCCGTAGCAACTGAAGACTGGTAGACGGATCTTTGACACCAGTTTTCTGTGGTCAGAAGTCGGAACTTCTGACAACTGATCTATACTAGTGTAGTTCAGAAAGCAATGAAAAATTCAATAACTTTAAATAAGTTAGACAGAAAAGGCTAGACTCATCACAAACAATAACTTTTTCACTAATTTATGTATTACTACCTTCTGCACGCGACTTCGTCTTCGTGAAATTTCGGCCCCCGACCCACGGCGTCGCATCCCATCGCCCACCTGCACTATAACTTCATTTTCGCTTAGCGTACTTTCAGACTTTTTCTCTTTTTGCTCGGCTCCTAAGGGTAGTAGCGTGAAGTTACATAGGCTATAACCTTTCTTAAAAATTGGGCTATCAAATGTAAAAATAATTTTTCATACCCAACTTGTAGTTCCGGAGATTACTCCCTACATACAAAAAACAAACAAATATAGATATACTTTTACATAAAATGTTAAAAAAACATGGTTAGTTAACATAGATCTAGTTAAAATATCGTTTCCTAGTGCAAGAGTATTTAAAATGCATTGAATTGAAAACAATATTTCGAAAAGTATACTTTCGCAGAGAACTTTCTTCTTTGCTAATTAGTTTTATATAATTCAGAAATATTTCATTTAAAGTACTGAATTCTAAGAAAAACGTAAACAACGACATAGCGTTTCTAATTTTGTTTTTGATATTGAAGGTGTAAGTAAAGTTATTTTATGATCAAACTTTAATTTTAATTGTAACTTATTTACAAACTAATTCAACTTTTCTATTTTTATATTAAAACGTGAGACACTTTATATTTAGACTACGTTCACACCAAAGGTATAGTTGCCCGCTGTTAAACGCTCGTTGTAGCAGTGGTAGCCTAGTGGTGTGACCGTCAGACTGCCAAGTCATAACTCTCGAGTTCGAACCCAAGACGCACCTCTGACTTTTCGGATTCATGTGCGTATTGTATAATTATCACTTGCTTCAAAAACGGTGAAGGAAAACATCGTGAGGAAACCGGCTTGCCTGAGAGATATTTCTCGACGGCATATGAAGCCAAGTCAGAAGCAATGGGCGGTTTGCAAACTCTGACACTAGGTTAGTCACTAACTACACTAAAAGAAAAAGACGAAGAAGAATGCTTGTTTCGGTCGGCACACTCGATTCGGCAGTAGTTATTGAACAGCAGCCAACTCGAAGTAATTCGGTTTTCATTCAGCTCGTGCCGATCGGAAAACTTCGTTCGACATCTACCTTCGCTGAATCATGTTCGGGTCAGCTCGACACAATTAGAGCTACGCCGAGCAGCTTTTCCCGAACATAAATAGCATAAAGTCTTCCTCAAAAAATGGGTTATCAAATACAATAATATTTGATCAAATCCGTGATTTTATTTTATTTGTTTGTCGTTATTGCCGCCACGCCCTGCAATGTACAAAACACAACGGACAGTCAGTCGCCGGGTAACGTTCATACATTTTGAACTTGACGCTCACAGTCGACAGACTATACATGTGAACGCGGCCTTACAGATTATTCAAGTGTTTTTTTACAGATTAGCTCATCTAGTTGTGGATTCTAAAAGACGCCTTTTCTATACAAGATTTCTAATCTTCGTTTTTAGGGTTCCATACGTAGAAAGGAAAAAACGGAAGCCTTATAAGATCATTTCGTTGTCCGTCCGTCAGTCTGGCAAGACCCCTTTTCTCAGGAACGCGTGGAGGTATCGAGTTGAAATTAATATCAAATGCGAAAGTCTACGGACCCTTTGTGCTCTAAAAAAAATAAGCTTCTCGGGCTCGCACACAACTTACCAAAGTTTCATCACAATCGGTCGAGCCATTTTCGAGGTTTTGCTAGACTAACACACGACAATTAATTTATTTATATATATGTTTATGATAAGATAAGATGACCAGTCGTGATATTTCTGAAACAATATATCAATCAAAGCCTCTCACATATCACACATATCACATGCCGAAACGGGTAACACCTAAAATTATATGATATTAAATGATAATACACCGAAGCTGTTGGTTCCGCAGCAGGCGATGGTAATCCAATTGCAGTGCACACAGGGTCTCTAAATCCAATTTTCCGTATCGCGCCTCGGTCGGTACTTTAGTCGGTAGGGGTAGCACGGGCCTAAAATAACATATCCATCCGAACTCTACACTTTGTTTTTAAACGGAAAGACATCTTGTTCACGTGTTTGAATATTTTATTGGTTTATTTTTAGTTTGTGCTGTACCAGCCCTTGTTTGGAGTAACTGTTTAAGAATGTGTTTTCCGTACGGAATTTAGTTTTAACTGTACTCCAGTTTTTCGAGAAAATTGTCGTTATTGTGACAATTATCCTATACTATTAAACGAGCATTATTTGTATATATTTAAATAAATATATATATATATTTGTAATCACGTTCTCGAAACCGACTCCAACGATTTCGATGAAAGATCTAGCTAGGTTTCATATCTGAGAAAATTAGTTTTTTCCGTATTTTCACCCGAGAAGAGCTCGGTCACCCAAAGTTTAGACCTAGATGGCTACCTTAGAATAACATGAAATGGCAGCATGGAATTAGTAAGTACCTACTGTCATGGCAGCACGGTATTAGTAAATACCTACTATCATGGCAGCATGGTGTTAGTAAGTACCCACTGTCATGGCAGCACGGAATTAGTAAATACCTACTATCATGGCAGCATGGTATTAGTAAGTACCTACTATCATGGCAGCATGGTATTAGTAAATGCCTACTATCAGGGCAGCATGGAAATAGTATAAGCTATCCTGTACTATTAATATGAGCATTCTCCATTTTCACCAGAGCAGAGCTCGGCCGCCCAGGTACTAATAAACATAAACATAATTATATATAGTCAACGGTCACAGCCTGGCATTGAATGTGTGTTTATATCAAAGCAGTATAATTACGTAAACCGCTTATTTTCATAATTTTCAAGTCTTGCTCCTGACATGCGGTTGACTGTACGTTATGACCTGAAATTAAAATAATTATGACTAAATAAATTAAACATCTTTTTGTCTAAACTAAACGGAAAAGATTTTTTTTTTGTGTGTTTTTGTGTTTGTAATGAATAAGCTCAAAAACTACTGGACCGATTTTAAAAATTCTTTCACGAGGAGAATATTAGGTTATCACGAAATAACATAGTTTATATTTTGTAAAGATATCACGCGGGCGAAGTCGCTGGCGGAAGCTAGTTATAATTTTTTATGAAGTCACGAGGAATGTCACGTGTTTCTGTGAAATTAGAACAATTTTTCATTCCTTCTTTCTAATAATTGTATAAACATCATAATCGCACCGTTTGCATCGTTTTTCGTAATTGCACCTACCACTGTTTGTCTCTCCATCGTCTCTCCATCACCCAAAGGTTGACTGGTAGAAAATGCCTATGGCATTAAGTCCGCCTCTGTACATTTTTGTGCTTGAAGTATTAAATAATAGATAAACATAATATTTTTTTTCTCTACCAAGTAATAAAATAATATAAAATATAAATATAATATTATAATATAAATAGAATATTCAATGATTTCCAAGTGGATATTATCTTTTCCCAAGTGAGAACAACTATGCGAGTAAAGATTTACAGTACCTATCTATGTCTCTGCTTAGCCTTTTCCCAACTATGTTGGGGTCGGCTTCCAATCTAACCGGATACAGCGGAATACCAGTATTTTACATGGAGCGACTGCCTGTTTGACCTCCACAACCCAGTTACTGCGTAACACGATACCCCTTTGGTAAGAACGGTTGTCAGAGTGTTGGCTTGTAACTCTGTCAAAGAACTTTGAATGACAGCCGGGACCAACGGCTTAACACCCATGGCTGGTCACCCATCCACGAACTGACCGCGGCAAGCGTAGCTTAACCTTCAATCGACCCTAGCGGCTGATACTATATAGCCACGATCCCCCTTTAACACAAACACAGTACAGTACTATTTAATTGGAGAAAAGAAATACAATTTTCCTCAATTACGTATTACTAGCTTTTGCCTGCGGCTTCGTTCGCAACGAGGTCGGAAGTTATACCACAGGAATGTATGTACTGCCCGGATAAAAAGTATACTATGTAATAATCCAGGTTATGGGGTGCGGCGAATGTACAAATATCTCCCGGGCCCCGGCTGTCATTCGTTACGAGTAGTTAGAAGCCCAATAGTCTGACAACCAGTATTACCAAAGGGTTACCCAGTAACTGAGTTGTGGGCGTCAGATAGGCAGTAACATCATGTATAATACTGGTATTTAACTACTAAAGGTTAGATTGGAAGCTGACCCGAAGAAAGTCGGGAAAAGGCTAGGCAGATTGAATTGAGTTCAGAGAATATGAAAATATAAGTCAAGTATTATTCTAAGTTAATTTATACAAAACATGAAGTTTATTTTTGATTCTCAGAAATTCGTAGCAAATTCTACGCGCCTATGAATATCTTAACCAATGCTACAGCGCTACGAAAATGTTACTGTCATCGTACGTTCACACAATCTTTAAAATTGTCAAGTGATTATGTTTATGATTGGTTTAGCGCAAATTCTAGATCCAGTCATTTTGACACATAGATCAAAAGATGCCTACCGTCAACGAGTAACTATAGAGCTGTTAACATGAGCATCTAGTAACTATTTACATATTCACGGTATCAATAATTAATATTTAGAAAACTGAAGTGCTATTCGACTTTTGTTGCTGACTGTACTATGGCTGCTAGCACGAATGAATAAATTAATTCGTGTTACTGTTCAAAGACCACTTCTGATAAAGAGAAGGAGCCATGTTTTTAAAATCCATCAATGGTTGTCCGTTTTATATTTTAATAAAGTACAAGAAAAATCGTTGGCTTTGTGTGGAGATTGTTTTTTCCATTTAATATTATCACGTTTTATTTTCTCTCACCTCGTCCGTATTATACTAAGAATTAATTCCTTCCTCATCCTATTTCCTGCTTACTCCTCCATACAACATAACTACCTTTTGATTTTTTGTTGAAGCTGTTTTGCTAAGTTGCTTTATAGTTTCACACTAGTTGCAGCCCGTGGCTTTGTCCGCGTGGACCCTAATTCTTTTGCTTTTCCTAAAATAAAATAAATTAACTCACAGCTATTATATAAACAGCTAAGAAGCATAATATTGCCGCCCATTTATGTGTTCTAGTCTTAAATTTATTTTTTGTTATAAACTACACTCGAGAGCAATGAATCCGGGTCACTTAAAGAATCCTAAAAATCTCGGAAACTAAAAATGCTAGGTTAATGCAATAAATTGTATTTAATAGACAATGTAATACTCCTTAAATGAAGGTATTAAAACTTCTTAGTTATTGTAAAGTTATATCATAAAAAAATCAAATTTGAAAAAGGGCCACTTTCGAAGATGGAACTACGAAATTACAGCATTTGGTTTTGCTTTTGTTTGTAATCTGTCATTTATGTGGGTACATAAACCATGTTGATAGTGCTCTATATTCATTATTCAAGCTGAAATTATGTCGCTTACGCCTGAAGAATGCACCAGAATACTTACAATGCTGGAAACCGGCCGGAGTCAGCGCGATACAGCCAGGACTGTCGGTGTGTCGCTGTCAACAGTACAAAGAGTTCTCCGACGTTACGAAGAAACTGGTTCTAACCTACGCAGACCAGGAACGGGCAGAACCAGGTGTACCACAGCACGAGAAGACCGATACTTGGTGAACACCATGCTTCGAAATCGCTTTCTCACAGGAACTGAACTCACAAATCAGTTTCGACGCCTCGGAGGAAGTAACCCAAGTGCATGGACAGTAAGACGTCGGCTTGCTGAATCTAACTTAAAACCCCTTAGACCTGCAAACGGCCCTAAACTGGAGCGTGAGCATCGTATTTCAAGACTAAGATATGCCCAGAGCCACGTAAATTGGAGTATTGAAGATTGGTCAAAAGTTATGTTCTCCGACGAATCAAAATTTATGCTCTACAAGCACGATGGAAGACACAGAGTGTATCGAAGACCAGGGGAAAGATTCAAGCAAGCATGCATCGAAGAAAAAGTAGCCTACGGTGGTGGGTCTGTACTTGTGTGGGCCGGAATTTCTTCTGAAAGTCGCACAGAGCTGGTGATCATAGAAAACGGCTCTTTAACTAGCGTAAGATATGTGGAAGAAATCCTCAATGATCACGTTGGTCCATTTATGGTCAATTTAGGTGAGGATGCTATATTTATGCATGACAATGCCCGACCTCATACAGGTAGGATTGTGAATGACTACCTTCAAGAGATGAACATTACTCGTATGGAGTGGCCAGCGCGCAGCCCGGATATCAACACGATCGAGCATGCTTGGGACGAGCTAGGCAGATGCGTAAAACAACGAAACCCTCCCCCAATCACGCTTCGTGAGCTCAAAATTGCTCTCACAGAGGAATGGGAGAATATTCCCCAAAATCGTATAAGGAACTTGGTGTACAGCATGCCAAACCGCGTAAACGCAGTAATGGAAGCACGAGGAGGCAATACGAAGTATTAAAATTCAAGAAAATCGTAATAAAGTTCAAAAATTTCATGTTTCCTATTTTTGTTTTAAGGAGAGATCAGCAGTTTTTTTCTTTATGTAATTTTGTGTTAATAAAATGTATGTTGACTCATATTTTTTTTACTTTCATTTAAGGAGTATTACATTGTCTATTAAATACAATTTATTGCATTAACCTATCATTTTTAGTTTCCGAGATTTTTAACATTCTTTAAGTGACCCGGATTCATTGCTCTCGAGTGTATATTTATTTGTTCAAGACTTAAGCCTATTTACAATTATTGGACCTTAAATTAGACTTTATAACTTAATGGCAAGATACAAGACAAGTGCAGTTGGGCTTAAACTAGGAGGAGTTCTTTGCTATAAGCACCAGTTACTTCCGTCACCACCATGATCAAGCTGCCATTACAAATATGGCGCGGTGCAAAAGTAAGTATTACAATATTATTATTTCATTAATTAGTACCGTGCGTGTGTGTATGAACATATGTGTGTGTGTGTGTGTGTGTGCGTGAGTGAGGTGTGTGGTGTGTTTGTGTATGTGTTTGCGTGTGTACTTTTATTTTATACTTTTTAATACATTTTCAGTATTTATATAATTTTAAGAGAGAAATAAGTTTCGTTTTTTTTATCGGTAAGTTAACTGTGTATTTTTACTTATTTGAAGAAGTCTGTTGCTATGTGTGACAGATAAGCTCATATTTATTCTGTTTGATGATAATTTCTACTAAACGCAGCGATTTCTTTTAAATAGGGACAGCGATAGACGGGGGCTGATAAATGGCGTCTAATCATTATTTTATCAATTTAAGAATTCTGCTGCTTTTGATAGAAATTATGATCAATACGAAATAACCCCATTATTGTAAGTGCACCTTATAAATGCCTATGGCATTAAGTCCGCCTCTGTACATTTTTGTGCTTGAAGTATTAAATAAATAAATATATTATTATTTTGCGTCAATTAGACATGATGATTAGTAGATGAGGCGTTAAAAACAGTGTTAATCGACTTTTATTGCTGGTCGTACTGAGCTAATTGTCAAAAAAATACACGAAATATTAAAAGAGAAACACAGAGGCGTCTTACGTATTGTGTAAATAGAAACATAGCAACAAAGCCTTACATTTTATGCTTATTCTGTTTATCAAGCCACGCATGAAACGCTTGCTTCCATAAAATTAGGTCTCTATGAGGCTACGCTGCTTATAATCTTGTACTTACACACGAGTACAGCGAGTACAGAAAGTACCTCTTACACTTAACTTGTTAATGAGTGGTACATTTACCTTCTAGTGCTTTAGTAACAAGGTTTAGTGCAGACATGCGGCATTTAAGAGAAGTTTGCAAAAGTCTCACTAGTGTTGGTGAAAATTTGATATCATCATTCATCATTCTCTTGCGTTTATCCCAATATATTTGTCTGTCTGCGCACGCACTTGTGCACTAATAATATCTCCGGCGCCGAGGGCCAGTCTCCGTTGAGAGTGGCCGCCATGGCTGAAATACGGTCTGGAGGAGTATATATTTGGGATCGGTGCAACTTCTCTTTTTTAACCCCTGACGGAAAAAGAGGTGTGTTATAAGTTAACCGCGTGAATCCGTGTGTCTGTCTGCTCCATCGTAGCTCCCAAACGGCTGAACCGATTGTGTTTTTGTTTTTTTTGTTTGAAAGGTGACTTGCTCGAGTGTGTTCCTAGCTATGATCAAGAAAATCGGCTCAGCCGTTTGAAGATTATCAGCTCTTTTCTAGTTCATGAATGGATGTGAGCATCTACCACAGGTCTGATCGATTTGAAATTTGGGTATTCTGTTACTTCAATGATATTAGAAGAACATAGTAACCTTGAACCGATGCTGAACATCACCTGAAATTTGCAGGATACCTAACTCCCTTACCAACTTACAGCACAGGTATCGTGTTTGGGCTTATTGGAATGGTCTCAATAAATAGGTTATAGATAGATGGTGCACAGGGTCTGGTGATAGAGTAGTAAAGAGAAATGAGGAAAACTTTGTGTAGGTAGTTTTTAAAATTTAAAATGTATGCTTGTCTTCCATAATTCTCTAATAGATAAAATAACATGCCCGATAACCCCTCTAACTAATCAGTATCAAAACAAAACTGTAATAAGTAAATAAAATCAAAGGTGCGTAAAATCGATTGATAATCGGAAGAATAATATAACAAAACATAACATCACGCCTTGCTTCCCCGGAGGGTTGGGCAGAGATGTATATATAGTACACCCACATTTCGCCAGTTATGTTTAGGTCTCATGTAACAGGGGAAGAACCTATTGCCACCATCGGGCACTAATCCAGACACCGGACTGCTACAGAGAAAAATAAATAGATATAAATAGGTATAGTAAGTCGCAAATCGTTCGCTTGCCTATGTTCTCATTATTATTTTATAGTGCTCTGTGTCACTTCAGTGAAGACGGTAATTTCCTCGATGTCTGAAGAATACCTACAGTTTCAGTATCTTTATCGTGGCATTTACGGGGACACATCGATTGTTGTGACCGAAAATAAGATCTATTATTAAATAATAGATGATTTATGTCACCGAAGCCTTTACAAACTGTTTAGTTTAATGTTGGACAGAACTGATTTAAAGTTGACTCTCTATTGATTTTCTCTTACTCTCTCTCTGTAACTGTGAGTTGACCCTTTTTTTTCTTTGAAACACACAGCAGTCACACAGTTCATATAGAAATATACATATTATTTAAAGTAACAGTAATTTTTCAGTTTATAGACCATTCTGCAATTTGGCTGTTACATTCCTGTTGGAATCCAACGTGTTGAATACATAAAAAATTAACCGTACCAGCGAAATAACAGCATAAAAAGATACTTCGGCCGGAATTCAAAGTTTGTTTTATTTAATTATTAATTAATACATTTTCATTTATGTTAATTACGACCCGATTTCAATTTTCTTCTTTAATAATCATCCAAATTCTGGACAAAATATTTTAAATTTACTTCGGGTTTTCCTGTCTCGAACATTTGGGTAATGTATGTATACCTTTTCATCGAATTAAATATGTATTATGTAAATGGAAACGACACAGGGAAAACCCTTGGAATATATAATCAATCAATCAAGCTATTGTTTTATGAGTATATTTTACGTACATATGTTTTTATGTCGAAGAAAACAGCTGTCTGTTTGTGAAGCAATCAATTAAGTTCAGTGTATAACGTCGATTAGCATGTTCTTTGGCTAAAAGGCTATTACGAACCATATGTCACTAAAGAAAATAAATTAAACAGAGCACTACCTACTTAACTATAATCTTCTTACTCCAATCATTATGTTTATAATCTATAAATACATCATAAAAAATATTAGCGAAGACTAAACTGTGTGTGTTAATATTTTTGAAAAAAAGTTATTGATACGAGGTGTGAGAGAACGATTCTGATGCCGAAAATATATTTTTTTGTCCGTTTTTCTGGATGTATGTTCTGGATTGACGCAAAAACTAATTAATACATCCTCTTCAAATTTTGCACAAATATTCATTCAAGGTTTGGTCATCGAATAGGCTATAATATTATCACGCTATTTCCTATGGTGAATGAGAATTATTGCATTATGTCCTTAACAGTTTACCGCGAGATATAATTAGATGAGAAAAATATACAAAATATTGCAGATCTTGCCATGCTTATGAATGGTTATTTTAGTAGCCGTTTAATATCCTTTCCGATGTTGTAAAGTATATGACTTCACATTTCGATTACAGTCCGCGCGCGACGGCTAGTCACCGCGTGAGGTATGTGAGCGATGAGAGGAGGAGGGCGCCATTGACAAAATTGACAGACTGAGTTAGCTTGGCCTTTCTACCTCCCCCGTTTCACTGCTCACATACCCTAGGCGGTGACTAACAGTCCCGCGTGGACTACAACTTATTTAAATGCCAATAGAATACACAGTCACGTGAGCGAAGCCGCGGGCACAGCTAGCTTCAAATATAACAAGGCGGAAAAAACATTTTATTCCTTTCATTCTTTCTTTCTTTGTAAAAATTATTAATTTCCCTTTCAGCAAAGTCTCCAGGGGCCAAATTCAGCAGTTGACATGTTTGAGATAATAGGAATGGATGTTTTTTTTCTCAGCATTTTATTTATGTCACAAAATTTTTACAAATGTTCTGGTAACAATGAAATTAAATTAAGTAACCTGTCAATGCAAATAAATTCATATTGAATACCTACTTATATTTTTCATGTTAACGCGGATACTGAGGTATTGTTCATTTATTATTTTTATGACATATTTTGCAGCTAAACTATTATACATATAATTCAAAAAGACAAAACCCTACTTTACATCTCAGAAAATAAAATACTTCACACATGAGGCGAGCCGCGGGGCTTGACTAGTAGGTCATTTTTAGATTCTATATCTATCGTGGTTCCCATAATATTTATAAAGGACATCCGAACCACCCACAATACGTTACCAGCTATCCGTAAGTTATGCTCATTAAAATTTAACTTTTTGACGTTCGTTTGACCTAATAAATTGTAGCGTTGTGAGGGTTCTGAGCTGCAAGTAGTCGAGTGATAAAAAATCATAATTAGTAAGTTCCTAACCACATCACTAAAAACGAGGAACAACATTGACTTTCCGGAGACGCTCTGTCATTTCATTTCCGCTTGCAGAGCTGATGATAGCTATAGCCCTGACCCTCAGAATTCTGTGTGCCCCGACCTAGGGTGAGTTCCACATTAGTTTGGTAATTATACCAGACCCTCTGCGCTGGATAATCTATATTGATTTTATCACCTATGTAGTATCTGATTTCGTGTGTGTCAATGTCGGACACGCGGCTGTGAGTTATCCAGCGCACAGGAGATTGTAATATGTAGGTATGTATTGCTACTGCATCGAGATGGTGTAGTGTCTCACTGTGTTATTCTTAGTGATTGGCGAGCCATCTGCTATGGTCACGTTTACTTTGTGTTTTATGCTCGCGTGTTCACATACTTAACCTAAGGTTAGCATCCGCTTTTGTGCCACGCTTTGTTCATACTCTCTTGCCTGTAAACCGTTGCGATGTGCTGAGCTTTCACTTACTCTACTTCCCATACCGTTCCTTGGTTGCTAAGTGGGGGAAGAAGTTGGCACATCGCATGCTGCCTGCCGCTACTCACACCGCATCTAACATGCGCTCTCTAACGTGCCTTCCAGGGTTCTCTGAACGGGCTGAGGGCAGGACCCCTTAACCGGTCCTTCACGCTACTTACTGCTCATAGTAGCTGTGCTGTACATTGCTTGCGCACGCTGCCAAGGTCTCGAAGGTCTGACAACCCGCAGCCTACCGCCGCGAGCCTGTGCTGACAGGCCACCACGTACTACCGACGCCCACTACCTGTCGTCTTAGGAGGACCGTCCGGCCTACTGCTAAGCCTGTGCTGAGCAGGCCCCCACGTCTGCCACGTGCTACCAAGGACGGTATCTCTCTTTTCTATGTGCGCGAGTGGTCAGAACTCAAGTAACTCAGTGACTTACCCGCGACCTAGCCGTGTTACTACCTACTTACCATAATTATATGTATAAACGTATCCTAGCGTTTCAATTATCTACATAACTAACTACCTACCTATCAGTTAACGGCCTGCGCAGCCTACCCTGCGCAGCCCTAGCCATTACAAAATGGAGCAACGTTTTTTGACGGTTGACAGCGGCAGCGCGTTAGCGCCATTTTGAATTATTACGACAGTTTATTTTTTATTTTTTAGCGTAACCTATGTAACCATGAGTCAGTATGTGACAGCTCGCATTACTCTCAAAATAAAAGTCGCTTGTAAAATATAAAGAAGGAACGACAATGCCAAATGAAATGATTTATCAATGTAATCAATCTATTAAAGCCAGGGAAAAATAAAAAGGAAAAAAAAAAACATTTGACGCCCGCAGCGTCAATGTTTTTTTTCTTCTGATGTTTACCCAACTACGGCAAAACCAGGATAATCTGTACGATTTATGCCATAATTAATAACGTGTGACTTCGGTTATATGAAAACCGATATCATGTTTTACGTAGTCTTGTTTATTTATACCTTTTTAGTGGAACTTTTTGTTGTACTTACTTGGGTTTTAGTTTTTAACTTTATTTTATAACGTTATTTTAGACCCGTTTTTTTAATTACCTTATCATATCACCTTACATTATCTAGCTCAAAGACCTCTAAACGCTTCCTACACCATGAAATAAATAAAACGTAATAAATAAATAAAAACGTATCTTATCCAGACAAGTAGTAAGAATGAAGTAAGTAAAATAGATGACTATGGTGCTCGCTCCCGACGGCCTGCAATTTCTCACGTTTAGACTATAGCAATATTTAAACTAAGTAGTTTATTGCTATTTTAAACGGTTTTATTTAGGGTTGTGATGATCTACAATATCTGGTGCTAGCACCAGCAAAATGTTGTGAATAGTACGACAGGTGCAAGGTTCTTTTGGCGCGTGGCCAAAGTCGGAATTAACGCCGCCATCTTGTTTTTTCAATACAATTTCTGTGACATTTTCACAAATGTTTACCAACAACGCCCTCCTGTCAATGTCATTCAGGCGCCAAAAGGTCCTTGTAGCTTGCTTTATGGTAAGTATTTTATTTTCGTTTCATTTTCACCTCTGAACACCGTGTAGGTATACAGGCTGATTACAAATCATAATAATAGTATTTATACTTTAACGTTTTGATTCTGAAAATAGTTTAAATAAAGAATGACGAATCAAGATCAGTTAATCATTAATCCACTCAAACCACTAGGACCAAAACACTTCAACCTTCAAACCCTGCCTGTGTGATTGTAAAACGAAAGTTTCGTACAATTTGCATGTTGTCGCCTAACATTGTTATCGCTGTGAGAACAACAGATTGGGCTTATGAAATCCAGCCTCCTTGTTATTTTCACGGCAGAGTAACCGGTTGAATTCCATTAATGTCGACTAACGACCGGACGCACTTCAGATTGGGGTTTAAAAGGGTTGAGTGGTTTTCTACAATCGTTCTGATAAAAGGGGATGGATGTTAAGCTTTTAGCGATTTGAAGATGTCCCATCGGGTGTATTAATACAGATTTACTGAAGTCAATGAATTAGGCAGTCTTGATGGTGTTCTTTGTTGAGTGTGACGCTATTCAAAATAAGGTATGCGTATTTTATATTTTAGTAAATAAAACGAATCTGGTTTATTCCCTCATATTATTAAATAGACACACATTTTACATTAGTGACTTTTATGAGCAAAAAATCCCATTTCTTTAAAACAAGTGGCTTAACGCCACAATTCTCAGTAAAAGCTGAAAAGTAAAGTAACCTATAAAAATAGCTCTAGAAGATTTTCTCTAATACCTATTCTTTAACAAAATAAACAAAATTTCGTTAAAATAATATGAAGGCTTATATACAAATAGGCCCCAATCGGGCTCATTCCCTTTCAGTTTATCGTTTGTTTTGATTTCACAAACTCAACGGCCCATTCTGATCCCGCGAGGAACATTCTAAACAAAACTAAAAACTAACTTATGAATATTCTCTCCTGTAGTATTAGTGTATAAGCATGGCGGGTGTCAATCGGCGCGGAGCATGCGCAGTGCTGCGTTTAGCGCGGGCTTGCGTGCGATCCTCAGTAATTGGCCGCACGCCGTCCAGTTTGAACCGGTTCCTACTGGTTTTTGCTGCCTCTTTTGGCATTTCGCGCGCGCGTGACGAACTGTCAACGATACGTTAAAAAGTGTAATACAGCCTGTATATAAATTATGATTAATTACGGAATAAAACATTAATTTAAGTGAGTGTCTCATAAACTTTGAAGTTTGTTTCTTGTTAGTTTAACGTAATGATTGTTGTATGTAGTAGTTCCTTAAAAACTTTGTAAATATTAAAGTGTATATGCAAGTGATTTATTTGTTAATGGATTTAAAAAATACAGGTGAGTGGAGAATGTGTAACTTATTTCTTCTCTTGATTTAATCGGTAAAAAAATTTGAACAATGTTGCCAATTCAAAATATAACATCACATTCGACTTTTTAAAATTTAATTAATTTTTTATACTTAAGTACATAATTTAATTCCATAAATTTGCTAAGAGTAATAACTACGTTATATAGCTACGTATACTCAAAGTACTCGTACCTATCTGTGTGTACGTTTTTCATCTCATTTCTTCCAATTAAATAGGAAAAACTCAATTACCTGAAATACTACTTTTCATTCAACCAAATTATATTTAATTTAATAAACAAAACTGCTCATCACAGACGTGTCTACATTGTTTGCTGTTACAGAACATGTAGTCCCAGTATTTCGGACTTAAATTTTCCTGACCAATATTTGACGTCCGAGGGTGAAAAGTTCCCATATTTGTAAAGGATCTGCTGACGCTTGACGAATTATATTATTTGATGATGTAGACATACATACGGCGTAAGCAAATAAAATATTTCGTGGAACTGTTAAGCCGGTAGGAGGCAAAATGATATACGAAATTTTTTTTTCGACAAAAAATTTGTGTGTTTATCGAAATATCACTGACTTTTTTATCATGAAAGCTTGACACTTATACATTCGGGTAGGGACTATTTACCAAATAAATTACAAAATGGAACTGAATTTGTTTTATAAGTCGGTAGGAGGCAAAATTATTTACGAAAAATATTTTCCGACAAAAATGTGTGTTTATCGATATATCACTGACTTCTATCATATGAAAGCTTGACAATTATACATTCGGATACGGACTATTTACCAAATGAATTACAAAATGGAACTGAATTTGTTTTAAATGATGTGAGCCTTTCTAATCGAGTCTACTAGGATATATCCAGGGAGGTGGACTACTAAGGCTTTGATAAAACAAAACCTAAGGTTACTGGTATTCAAATACATTAAGTAGCTCACACGAATCGTATTCTATCTATATAGATACAAAAGGTTTTTTGAAATTCAGTTATAAAGTTTAGCTTATTTTCTACAGAAAACTCACAGAAACCAAGAAGAATGATAGCAAAGATGGTCTTGAATGTCTTCGAGTCAGAATTCCTGGAATTATTCCTGGAGAATACAGAACAGAAAAGCTTGTCTTGTAAATTGCAGAATAAAAATGAAATTCTTAGAAATCACGAGAAACGAATGGAAGGAGATGCTTTTCAATTCATTAGCATTAAAACCAGCTTAGTGCAACATAAAGCACAGTGCTGGCATTTAGGAAATAACATAGAAAAAAAACCATTCCATTAGGAATTTCTCAGTAGGTAATAGCACGGAGTCTGTATTTGTACTCAGTTAATGGCAATGGGCACGCTCCTTATTGCACGAGAGTTTAACGTAACTGCCGAAATGTGGATGTACTAGTTACGCCAACAGCTCCTTCGAAAAAAAAATGTCACAATGTTATGCTGAAGTGCGAGTGGGCTGGTCACGTCACACGAATGCACGCGCAGAGATGGGCAAAGATCGTCACTCACTGGACGCCTGAGGTAGGACATCGCTGTCGAGATCTTCTTCTGTTCGTGTGGTTAGTGACTAAACTGGTATCAGTTTTAAAGCCGCTCATGGGCCTCTGACTTCGCTTCACATGCCGTCGAGAAATATCTCTCAGGCATGCCCGTTTCCTCACGATGTTTCCGGCAGAGCCAACGATCACACGAAATAGAGAGGAAAGGAAAACGGGGAGGCCGTTGCCCAGCAGTGGAACACAATGTAGGCTAACATAAAATAATGTTTTCATATAAAAATACCTAGTAAACTTAGGTAGGTAAATTGTTTATACACTGCTAGTTACTGTTGTTAGTAAGTTAAAATTAGAACATCGATCGTCGCCGTGCTTGGCGTCTGCACTTATTGTATTTTTTATTTACTATGTGCATTGTTTAGTAAACTAGGTCATTTAGTGGCCTTTTATCAAACAACTTGTTCGTAAACCATTGTTAGTCTTAGATTAAAAAAGGTACCCACTAAACTCTCAAAAATCTGACAACCAGCCAAGGGTTACCCAGTAACCGGGTTTTGTGGAGGTCAGATAGGCGTACACTTCATGTTTAGCTGCGTCCAGCTAAACTGATAGATGTCCGTGCCACCCTTTATTATATAGTTGGAAAAAAGATTAAGCAGATTAAAAATACTCTGTATACTACAGACTGTCATTGAAATACTAATGCTGTGACATTCTGGCTACATTAGACTTTGTAACACAATACTTTTGAGTACCGTCGAGGGCGATAGTCTTGAGTCAGTGATATCTTAAATTTATTTAGGACATTTTCACATAGGTGCTCGCGATTTTAACCCTCAATCTCAAAGCATTTATTTCAAATAAACCAATTACAGGTACTTTTGAATTGTCAAGGGGTCGGTCAGTCCGAAAGATAAAGCTAGTTGCCCATGCCAAAGCGTAGTAGGTTCCTCTGGAAAATAAAGTGCAAGAAACTCCACGGACACTCTTTTGAATCCTCATGGTTAGGTAGACTTCTCAAGCAAAAAAACCACGATGAACAATACCTTCTTAGTATGTTCTTTAACCTTCAGGTCATCGTGGTTTTTTTTTATTTACCATACAGACACTTTTTTTTGCGTTGTTTTTATCAAATAACTTCTTCTCTTCTTTTCTCTTCTCTGCGGTGGGCGGAGCGGGAGCGTCCCGACCCTGCTTTACACCGTTGTGGCGACTTGTCAAAACATGGCGATGTTTGTGCTATCTAAGTTAAACATCATCATTTCAGTTGAAAGACGTCCACTGCTGGACATAGGACTCCCCCCTAAACATATTATAAATAATTGTGTATTTAAGCTTCCGGAATAAATTCTCTAAATTATGGTAAAAACCGCATCAAAATCCATTGTGTAGTTTAAAAGAACTAAGAGGAACTCATACAGACAAGAAAAGCGACTTAATTTAATCAAATGTGTAGATCATCATCATCATCATTTCAGCCGAAAGACGTCCACTGCTGGATATAGGCCTCCAAATGGGGGGGGGATTGCACTAATCGCCACGCTTGGCAGGCTGGTTGGGGATCGCAGAAAGGCGTTAAAATGCATAGAGAACGCTGCTGCCCATTCTCTAGTAAGTCCCTTAGTCACCTTTTACGACACCCACGGGAAAAAATGGGATAATACCTACTATTCTTTACGTCCGGCACCACATTTTTACTTTTTACTTTTATGCAAATGCTTCATAGAACACTTAAGAAGTAGTTGGTATTTTCATAATATTAAGAATTTAGAAATATAGCAATATAATATCTGGATTTATGCCTGGTTGATGGCAATAGGCTCGCCCCCTATTACATGGGACTCAAACATAACTGGCGAAATGTGGGTGTACTATAGGTACAGCTCTGCCCAACCCGTCGCGGAAATAAGACGTGATGTTATGTTATGTGTTAGAAATATAACTCTCGTGTATTCCACAGAAAATATTACCTTGATTCTGGGAAAACTTCAGAGAATATAAATGCTTCAAGGAGAAAGCCGGTACGGAGCTGTGACTAATATTATTTCAGTTGCGATATAAAGTTATTCTAAATATGTAGGTAATACAAAATTTTGTCTGTGACTGCGTCTGGGTGTACGAGTATTATGTATTTCATATTTTTTGCAGGCAGTGTACAGAGTGCATAATAGTGGCACTGCCTCGGCTCGGCTAAAGTGCCGTAAGCATTGCATTGCCATTGTCACTGAGTCACTGTCACTTGTTACTTTTTTTATGGCTGTGGGTAGGTCGCTGTAAAACGCCACATTCCCAAAACATTACATTCTCTTGTGCCTTAACGGACCCTGGCACTCGCTGGCCGCTGCCGCGGCACCGCTCGCTACGCTCGCTCGTCTGTGTTGTGTGGTCACAGTTTTATTCTAACCTAACCTACCTTTCAGCCATTTCCATTTGCTACTCCCTTTTTCGTAAAATAAATCGGTTCTATGGTTTAGTCGTGAAAAAGTAACAGACAGACGGAGTTAGGATTTATAATACATATTCGCGCAGGTCGATCGATCAGGTTAAGCCGCTCCGCTTGCCACGGTTGGTCCGTGGATGGTTGACCATCTTTACATACGAAGACCCTCCGTGTCTCGGAAAGCACGATAAGCCGTTGGTCCCAGCTGTCATTTGACAGTTGTTACGGGTCGGCAGAAGTCCGAAAGTCTGACAACCAGTCTTACCATAGGGTATCGTGTTACCTAGTTACTGGTTTGTGGAGATCAGATAAGCAGTCGCTCCATGTGAGATACTGGTGTTCAGTCTGTTCGGTTAGAAAAAAATGATTCCATATGGGTATTAATTTACATTACGCAACACAAAACATAATTATTACCTATATTAATACGTGAAACAAAAATCTTGTACCCCTTTTTACAAAAATTATGCGGACGGAGTATGAAATTTGGCACAGTTAAAGTTTATAAGAAGGAGTGCAGAAAGCTAATATTTTTATACAATATACATTAGAAATAAATTAAATTGATTAAAAAAACAACACACACTACCATGCGTTTGACACAAGGCTACCTTAGAATCATGATATTTATGACATTTAAATTAATTATGGTCGAATTTCGACCTCTGGGTGACCACTAGTTTAAATTATTAGCCACACGCCAATATACCAACAAAAAACATCGAAAACTATACTCAGGCAGAAATAAAAAATAAAAACTAAACGTAAACAGAAGTTAAGTTAGGTTAGACTGAAAGCCGACCCCAACATAATTGGGAAAAGGCTAGGCCGATAATGATGATGATGATGTATGCATTAGTATCAGCCACAGTCCAATTTCACCCACTGTTTCTTTCTTTTTCGTGTGGTTAGTGACTAACCTGGTGTCATAGTTTTTATGGCGCCCATGGGCCTCTGACTTGGCTTCACATGCCGTCGAGAAATATCTCTCAGGCATGCCGGTTTCCTCACGATGTTTTTCTTCACTGTTTTTGAAGCAAGAATTAATTATAGAATACGCACACGAATTCGAAAAGTCAGAGATGCGTGCCTTGGGCTCGGACTTGGGACCTATGACTTGGCAGTCCGACGATCCCACCACTAGGCACTGCTAGCCACTGCTGAGCATAGGCCTCTCTTTTTTTATGCCAATCCCTACGCTCCTGTGCCAGTCTCATCCAGATTTGCCCGCGATGCCAACAATGTTGAAATAGGTTATTGTAATCCATTCTCAAGTGGAGTACAGAGTACAATAGTCTATTTCTGGGAGAAAAGTTGATAAAAATTAATATAATTTTAAATATTTCATTTTATTCGTAAGTGAAGTTCGCCTGCTCACTGCTTGTTAGCGATTTTAGATCATTAAAACTTGCACACCCTAATTTGGTAACACAGTCGTTACCACAAAAGCTGTTATTTTAACAAAAATTAACAACATACTGTCAGGCAAATATTGTATAACAAATGTAATCCCTCAACTTTACATTGCAGGTAATTATTATGCAAGTTGAAATAACACATTAAAAACTTTAACGAGGGTGTTAAGTAATTAGGTTGCAAGTAGATATTTTCTGTCCCTGTCATTGCTACTTTTGAACCCCTGGTAGGTACCTGAGTGGGTTCATACTCTCCTTGTCACTTCAACATCGCACTTAATCTAATTGCTTTCTTAAAAGTAATGAGACTTTTTTATAAATTTAATTTGCACGTTGATTGGAAAAAGTGTAAAAGAAAATCTTATTTTCTTCGGGCGAGCGCTGAACGGAGAGCAGCAGATCATATTACTGAGGATCAACTATCCTATCTTTGCCATCTATCTTTTTACTATCTTGAGCACTATTATTTTAAATCGAAGTAGTGTTTGTGTAGGAAAACTAATTAGTTTGAAAGGTAATATAATACCGAGTGGTGTTAAAAGGTGGAATGGGAAGATATTTACATAGTACTGGACCTGCAGGTATATTATAGATAAATAATAAGTTCATACCCATTATGTAATTTGTTTAGACGACCCGAACAATTTGATTAATTGAAATGTGTAAATAGGTACTTTAAAAAAATAATAAGTACTCCAAGTTTGAATATCAAGCAAGCATGTAACCAATGTAAAAATATTATTTACTTTCTACGTTAACTAAAGACTAAGACTTAATTAAAACGAACGGTTTTAATGATCTGAAACCTTTAATACGCTATAATTCTCGTTTTAATGTTCGCTTCATATCTGTATGTGTAAAGGTTTATTACATTTATTATTATTACATACATATTTTATTATTTATTTTATTTTTTACACAGTTGGATACAATTTCAAACTATTTTTACTAAACACAGTTTTTAGTCGTCCGACCAACCCGTCAAATGTTCGCCTACTAGAAGCCGTCTGCCGACCAAGGCTAAGCCAAAAGGAAGGGTTATGATTTTATCAGTCTATTTATGTATGTTTGTGTTTACGTGTGTTCCATCGTAGTGCCTAAACTACTGAACCGTTGTTTTTCAATTAGTTTCATCTTTGACCCCTTGACAATTCAAAAGTGCCTGTAATTGGTTTATTTGAAATAAATGCTTTGAGTTTGAGTTTGACTGAACCGATTTTGATGAATGAGGTATTAATAGATTTGTAATAATGGTCCGGTGACAATGGTTATAGAAATTTTCCCAACATTTAATATGGTGACTTTACACGTACATTTCTGACCTCAAAAATGTTGCTTGTTTTTCCTGGCACCCAAATGGTATACAGACATACGACCACGGCTTTACCTTGACCATTTTTGTACCTAAGTCTTGATTTTTGTCTGAATTTTTTCTTGTTTCGTACTTTTTAGATCACTTTTATTTTTCCGTAGTCGGTTACAGTTTTCTAAACTTCGTTGCGAGTCTATTTTTCATAAGGACCGGTGGGGTTCAGACGACATTCTTAAATAAGCCTACAAACTACACATTCCATGATAAAATTCTTCTTCACCATTTCCTAAATTACGTACATAGTTTAAAACGCCTGCGACGGATACATTCTAGGAGACGGAAACACACTAGCGTTTCACTAACGTCTTCTTTGTTCGTCCTGAAACGAAACGCGTCACACATACCTGAATTTAAGAAGAAAAATTTAAGAAGAAGAAAAATCATTAAAGTTATCTGATTTGTAAGTGGTTCATGGCTATGGGAGGGGAGGTAAGCTGTGCTTGACATGGTGAGTCTGAAGATGACTGACGTTGCTTATCGATTGTCACACGGAATGTCAGAATAAGTCACGCACTACTGTTTATAGGCCTCTCTTATTTTCTGCCATTCTTCCTGGCTCCATGCGTTAGGAACGCATGGAGCCAGGAAGAAAGTTCCTAATCCAGGCTTTTCCTGCGACTTTATCGACAACCCAATGCGCTTTAAGACGGCCTGATTTCTATGGCCAAACGTTGGCCACCATTCGGTCAAAGCTTTAAAGCGCTAACACGGCTAATGACGCCATGATGACGTCGCTGGCTACGTATCTCTTGCCAACTACCGTAACCAAATGAGGTTGGCAAATAAGTAGTAAGTCCTGGCAATCAGTTGGCCACTGAGTGAGGTAACGTACTTGTATAAAAAATACTGGCTAGTTGGCTATGCGTCACCAGGTCGCCCGAGTATCCAGTATCCACGTAGGGGCCGGTCGGTCGTAGCTACGCTTCCAAATTGGCAACGTCGCCAGACCGTAGCCAAGTGAGTCATACATTTCAATACAAATTGTTTGGATACGTCACCGGCGACGTCGCTATGGCGTCCCAGTGTGGTAGCGCCCTAACTTCCGTATCGGCAAGAACCGAAAATAAAACAGGTGAATGTCGTCCAAAAGTTAGTCCTGTCATTATAACTTACAGAAAATTACTCAAAATAAAGAGAATATGAATATAAAATTCATGACTAAAAGAGCCCGTAGCAACATAAATAAAATTATAGATCCGAAGTTTCGAAACAACACTGAACATTTCTTATAAAATTATAATGAGAACTATTTTGATAGTACAATTTCTTAGTTCAACTATACTCGGAACATTTTAGTAAAGGCGGAAAATCCAATTACGTCTCACTTAAATTTCTCTTGCCATGTAGTTGGAAAAAACAATAGTGAACAGAAAATACTCACTGAAGGAATAATCTTATATAGATTTTCTTATTTTTCCTCTTTGTGGTAAGTATTTACTAATAATACCCGAGATGCTTTAAGTAAATGGTTTGTTATTTTGAAATAATATTTGTGAGATTGAAGTGTGTTTTAAGTTAAGAGGCTTCGTCTCAATATTGCTATATTTTAGGTAATTTAAGTGAACAGTTAATGATCATCTTCAATCTCGATTGACTCATCACCTAGCCTCTTGAAAAAGAAATCCTTTTATGTCAAAAGTTAGTCAGGAAATACCGATAAATTTTCGACAGAAATGGTAAAAAAATATGGCCGTTTACAAATAAAAAAGTTATTACTACGCCTTAATTCTCTTTCAATAAAAGTTCAAAGGTAAAAAACGTTCAACTAATAAAGGTTGACACAGAAACTCAAACAGGAAACTCCATTTTAATTTCAAACTAATTTTCATTTAATTAATAAAGCATAGCGCTCATGAAATTTATTGGAATTCAATTTTGATCGGGATCCCAGCCCGACTTGGAACTAATAAAGCAGTATAAATGTTAGCTGATTGATACTAACTTAATTCGATTAATGGTTTACCGTCGAAACTGCTAAGCTATTGAGTAATTAGTTTGATTACTTACTAATGTACGGAAGTTAATAACGTTTCTCTTTGTAGACTGATTTTGGTAAGAGCTTATAGCTCAATGGCAATCACCACGCTTGGCAAAGACACTGGTGATTGCTATTTTCTATGCATCTCGACATGGTTATTGGATAAATTATTTAGTTATTTTAAAACTATTTATTTCAATATTGATCCACATTTAAAAAAAAAACAGCCGACTTCCAATAAAACAATACAAACTGCAAAATAACTTTAATTTCGGAAGTCGGTGGCCAAAACTAAAATACAGATCCAAAGACAAAAATTATTTATATAAAAAAATGTTTTTATTTTATTTTATTAAACTTATTTTTCACTTAGTAGTGTTTTTTTGGAGACTATTTTTTTTTGTAAAAATGTTTTCTATTTACATATATTACCTAACCCAATTCGTATACCAGCACTTGCTATGTAAACAACTTTGCGTAGTGGATTAAATACGTTTTATCGAAGCTAACTCAAAAACTACCCAAGCAAAGTTAATGAAATTTATATCGAACCACCGCGCAAGCTTCCTCTATAAAATGGAAAAAATACTTTCAAAATTGGTCCACTTGACGAACATAACATAAAAAAAATACTTACAGACGAACATTCACCCCCCTTTTTTTTTCAGTCTGTTTAAAACTAGGTAGGTAGTTAAAAAACTATACCTCGAGAGCTGCTAAGGAAAATATATTTTTCCGTTCTTTCATGTACCTCTTTTGTATCTAATTTATGCTGTCAGAAACAATAGCTAAACAGCTAACAGAACAACAGAATTATTTTAAAATAAATATGAAATTACAATGCACATTTAAAACTTGATATTTTAATTTAAAAGCACGCAAAAACATAAAATAGAAATATCAAACGAAAGAGAAAACCTTAGGTATCGAGGTGCACTAAGAAAAGATATTGTAAAAGTTTGTGTTGGAAAATAAAATCCAACTTTCTCTATTTCCGAAGAATCGACGTGGAGAAAGTCACAGGAAAAGCTAGTATAGTTTAATTTGATTTGTGGGCTAACAATATCCATTATAGGTAATCTCAGATCGAGTCGTGACCACATTAAATAATTTAGTTCCAATTGCGTATACCTACTTCTTAATGGTTTATTTGTAGTCTTGTGATTGGTTCGCTACAAAGAACAGTTCGCTAGTACAGGATAATTCGTCTATTGTTGTTTAGTTCACCGTGCATTAAATATATATTCCTATAAAATGCCTAGTTTAGCTTAGTACAAATTGTTAGGAGCTGAACGTGGCTTGCCACTCAGGCCGAGATCTATTTACGTTTCAAACTCAAACTAAAACTCAAAGCATTTATTTCAATTAAACCATTTACAGGCACTTTTGAATTGTCAAATAGTCGGTCAGTTAGTCAGAAAGTTGAAGCTAGTTGCCCAGTTCCAAAACGTAGATCTTCATGGAGAAGAACGGGCAAGAAACTCCAAGGACACTCTTTTAAACATAGAAAATTACACAATCCTGGGTACATTATTCTTGTTGCTTCTATATGTGAGAACAATGTACAATAAAAAAATTAAAACAATTCAAAATATAACATTAAAAATAAGCCCTGGCAGATAAGAGATGACCAGTCACAACTGACGGCGCCCGTTCACGAACATGACGCGTGGATCAGCACCATCCAGCTCAACCATTTTGTAGGGAACCGAATGATCCAACACACTCGCCACCATCAGCGAGACATTTAAGTGGGCATGACAAACTACAACAAATGCCGTGCTCTTTCAAGTCAACAAACATCTTAATAACATAAAATACGGCTCCATGGTACTCACATTCACAAAAATTTAAAAAATGCTTCTAAATTATACAAAACTATAGTATGTAATGTATTTGAGAGAATAATAGAATGATACTACCAAAAAGAAAGAAAATCATTATCCATTGGAACATTCAACAATTAAACTTGTTTAAATAAAAAATAAACATTAAGTTCGTAATGTCAGAAAAATAAAAAGGGGAAGCAACTCTTCCAAACATTAAATTTTTTAACTAGTGAGCCCAAGTGGCTGTGGAGCAGGACCAGCATTAAGCCAAGCATTTTTATCATCGATATAATCATCCAACTTATAATATGCTTGTCTACATAGTGTGCGTTTAATGCATGTTTTAAATTTCTTCTCATTCAGTTGAAGAATATCGAGTGGTATTTTATTATAACATTTTACACAGTACCCCATAAAAGAAGTGTGCACTTTAGACAATCTGAAACGTGGTTGATCTAATTTGTTCCTATTTCTAGTGTTAAAATTATGCCTGTCACTTATCTTACTAAAAAGATGTCGATTTTTTCGAACATACATAATGTTTTCATATATATACTGACAAGGTACCGTCATGATGTTAATTTTCTTAAACAGTTCCCTTAGAGATTCGCGTCTGCGGAGGTTATATATGGCTCTGACAGCCCTCTTTTGCAGAATAAAGATAGAATTAATATCTGCAGCCCGTCCCCACAGCAAAATACCGTAAGACATGATGCTATGAAAGTAACTAAAATAGACCAGTCTCGCGGTATCCACGTCTGTTAGTTGGCGGATTTTCCAAACAGCGTAAGCGGCTGAACTTAGCCGCCCTGCAATTGATGTTAAGTGAGGACCCCACTGTAGTTTAGAGTCAAGCGTGATCCCCAGGAAAACCGTTTTTTCGACGAATTCTAGTGTCTCCCTATTCAGTACAACATGACATTCACTACTTCTAACATTACTTAGCGCATACTAATGCAAAGGGTTATTCCTGTCACTGTCGCAGAACTGTCAAACTACAACTGAAAAATAAAGACGGGCGTAAATAAATCATTGGCTTTTAGTCACTTTTACTTAGAAAGAAAGAAAGAAAATACGTTTATTTGCGGTACACATGACGCAAAGAAAGAACAAAACACGATAATAAACAATTTGGGGGAAAATATGCGTCACATCCACGCAAAACGGCAATCGCTCAGCATAATGCTGCGACCCTATGCGAGACAGAGCCCCAACGCTGCGCTACTAATACTATGAATGCATAGTATTAGTATTACGAATAAACATGCTGAAGCAATGGTTTCAGCATGTTTACTCGTAAAGTACCTACTAATCTGACAAGTAAAGCAAACCACCAATTCCGTGTTAATTCTGCGATACTTATGCGAGGAATTATACAAGTTCCAATATGAAAAAAAACCAGGCGCAAATTGTAGGGATGTTGACTAAAAAATGTTTTTGTCCGTCAAGTAGCTTATTAACTGCCGGGGTTGCGGGTTTGTCCGAAAGGGATATCGTGGCCCCGGCACACAGGCAACGGAAGAAACACGGGTTTTAGTCAGTACAAGTCTGACACGCCCTCCCGCTCCGCCCAGAGCGGGAGAAGTTATTTGATAATATTTCTCACCGTCAAAAAAAAAGAAAAAAAAAAAAGGTAACTTATTAAGATTTTTTGTGATATTTATATAACACGTATTTTTTCTTTTTTACGAAATCAAAAGATTATAGCTATACATTTTGTTAATATGTAGCATGACGTCACACTCCAGTAGTTTTTTTTTTTTCCCCTATCAACATCCCTATTGGCTCATACGATTAACGACAATCTTCTTTTGGACTACTTATACTACTGTGGATTTACTTTAAGTACACCTTTGCCTAACCCTTCCAGGATTACAGACGTATGATTATGTGATGTTCTTTAAGACAAAAAATCCGAAATCCAGATCTGGTTCTTTAACTTATCAAACCATTCTTCTGAACCAGTTAGTTCACGATCAAACACAGCACTATTTATCTAAGTACTAACATATCGCGTGCTGCAGCTCACGCGAGGGGCATCACTTTACATAGCTAAACACTTACAATTTCATACTGTCATGCAACGCAGCTTTGATGACATTATCGTACAATCTATGTGCTTAGGCCGGGCTTATGGCATCAGTTCATATTTAATTTTATTTATTTATTTAATTTTATTCTTTACCTTATACCGAGTTCTTAAACAATATGAAATTGAAGGTCATTTACAAGTTTCCACTGATAAACACTAAAAATAAAAACGGAAAGAGGGTCGGTACAAACCTACCTATGACATAAATTAGAAAATAAATAGTAGGTACACGATCGACTAATACAACCAAAAAGCCATTTAGATGCAAACAATTACTTTTCCGTTAAGCAGCTTTTCACCAACAAATGCCTTAGCTGTGAAACATTGAGCAAATAAATAAGCATACATTTAAATACGTCTATTTGATTTAATTACCCAAAAACTTTTTGTTGTGTAAAATCTTTCCTCTTATTTTCCTGCAATTTGTGGGAGTGATGTCATGAAAAGGGACGGAAGTGTGTAACAGGAAGCGCGCGCTATTTGATTTGACCAATGAGCGCGCGCGGTGCTAGAGTTGGCACTTTGATGGTACCAAGCCGTTTTCCGAGAGGTTGGTACTTCAGCCAAGATGTTAGATGTTACATATTATCATTTGCGACTACTGTAAGGCTCGTTCGTTTTTTTACCTACAATACCTTAAAATTCCCACACCCATTATCTTAAAATACCGTTTATATCTAAAATGTATCATCATCATCTGCCTAGCCTTTTCCCAACTATGGAGCGACTGCCTATTAGACCTCCACAACCCAGTTACTGGGTAACGAGGTACCTACATACAACTTGTAGGATCAATTCAATATTAATAACCAGCAACCAGCCTAAACCAGCGCTGGAGCTCTGTCTCGCATAGGGTCGCAGCATTATGCTGAGCGATGGCCGTTTTGCGTGGATGTGACGCATATTTTCCCCCACATTGTTTATTTTCGTGTTCTGTTCTTTCCTTGCGTCATGTGTACCGCAAATAAACGTATTTTCTTTCTTTCTTTCTAACTCTAGCGGGCATTAAGTGCCTTCAATAGAATTACCTACATTAGAAAAACATTTTTGAAATAATTACTCAAGAAATTATTTGCTCTAAAAAAAGAAATCCCCTGAAATTCCCTGAAATCAAATTAAACCTTGACCAGTGAAATATTGACGTACTCTGGACAAATAACACTACTTAAGTACTCTTTGAAATATAAGCTAACACAGTCCCAAAGTTGATAGCGAGTGACTGCCGTGAATGTGCAAAGCCGTGTAGGTATTTTAGAAACACCACTCGTGAAGGCACTTTTAGTACTACACCTGCTATCCTAGTAAATTATTTCAATGAAACATAACATCAAGGCTGTATTTTCACATATAGTACGTATACGTATAGTACGCCCATATTTCGCCAGTTATTTTTAAGTTCCATGTAATAGGGGGTGAGCCCGTGGCCTTCAACCGAACACAAATCCAGACTCAGGGCTACTACTGAGCAATTTCAGATGGAAAATCCCAATAACACTATATTTATATTTTAGTGATATTTATTTTAGAAGTATTTATGTAAGTTTATACTCTTAATGTATGTTTATAGTTAATATTATAGTTAAATTAGTGAATAATTAGGTGTTTTTATTTTATGTAGGTATTTTATTTTCTCTTCTACTCTTACACACGTTGTCTACATCTCTTTAACTGCTTTCCTATCGCAGGTATGCTGGAAGAGATTTCTTTAGAAATAAGCATCACCTTTGTACGTATTTTTTTGTTCCTTTCTTCTTGTCTGTTTATATGTGTGTACATAAACCGTTTAATTAATAAATAAACACTTTGCCCAAACGAAAGTCAAGTTCAATGAAACAACTACACAAATACATTTAACAATCCAACATTTCTGTAAACTTCCACCTAAACACAAATAACCCACAAAATTCGACCAATACCCGCGAAAATCCCATTAAACATGTTTTCATACCAATGAATATTCAATAGGAAACGTGTACATAACCCGTTTTATCGGTAAAAACCGTTAAACTTAGTTTAAAACGGGAACCGGTGTTTAGTTATTTTACACACGCACGCGTGGAAAGGTTTGCCGTGTATTATTCAAAATGCTTAACTATACAACCCGCTGCACAGTATCGCATACTTGATTTAAATATTCAGTGTTCAAACATTTTTATCGTGCCGTGTAGCGTAGTTTAGCTTAGTTCTACAGACATTACTATAAAACTGTTGCACATTCTTTAAGAAGGACTCTAGACTAATTTTCTCGATAGATCTATGTATGTCTTAGTTAAAAACGAGGGATTGCAAAAAGAATAGGATCATTATCATTTAAATTAACTTACGATTTCTGAAACTTTTAAACTAAATTTCCCATTTCTCACAAGTCGTTGTAAATAAATAAAAAATAGGTGAAATTGTATTCTTAATGTATTTTCTTTTAATTGAGACATGAATCAACCTTCTACCAATCAAAAACATATTTCAACAATATTTCACCTTTTGACGTGCGCCAAAAGCTATAGAAAATAGGTTAGTATGACGCTCGAAGCCATTGGACTAGTAACCTATCAGAACTTCCAGTCACAAACTTTAAATCCTATACATTATGCAACAAGTTAGCTTCAAGCAGTGTAAGTCCATTGTACGGTGCTGTAGGTACCTAACTTGATGTACTTATAACACTGCAAAGATTTAACGTGTAAATGTGGCCATGAGTTCTGTTACGAATGAAATAGCATTTTTTTTATTTTGCTGTAATAGGAATGTGGGACATCGTTTGAAGTCGATCCTGAAACCTTTGGCCTTTAAATTATGCTCAGAATACTGCGTAAAACCATACGCTTAAATTGAGTCTCTTAATGACTTGTGTTCCTAGGAATTTTAAAAATAAACATTGCTGTCCATTTCCATTTCTGGAAAAAGGGATTGGCTGCATTTAACAAAGTTTGAATAAGTATATTAAATGTTATAATAATTATTTTGTAATTTTTTTTTTGTTAGAGTATTATAATAAACAAACAAACTAAACTAATGTTTCATAAATTTAGGTATACCTACTCTTCTATATATATAAAAATCTATCGACGTGCGTCTCGCAAAAACTCGAAAATGGCTCGACAGATTTGTTTTTTTCGCATCAGTACTGGATTGGAAAAGAAAAAATCTGGTAAAACCCAAAGCAACAATCTATGTCACGTGGTACGAAGTTCACCGGGTCATCAGTACATAATAATTATTAATTAACTTATAACAGAACTCAGAGCCTGTCTAGTCATGAACGCCACCCTAGCCCTACCTGACTTGTGTCGTTAAAGAGGACGAAGAGATTATGTTGTCGAGAGACTGGCTGCACCGACCTCCTGTCTGATGATAACAACTATCTGCGATTAGCATTATGGCCACTGTAGAGATTTGCTCTTACGTGGTTTCTGGACTGGATTAAAAGATAAGTAATAGTGAGAAGTGGACAGATACATAATTATGAGCTGAAATAATGAACCAATTATAATCTTCGAATAATTTTTTACTTGAATACGTCTTTAAATTTGCTTTCCTATTGGGAGGCAATAAAAAAATCTGCTGCAGGTACATATCTATCATCTACATCCCAAATTTAATTACACCACTTGGTAGATAAGGGATCAAAGAATTCGTCTTAAAGAAAATATTACTGGTAATGTACACATTCTCACGTAAAACACACGGCCGTGTCCACGACACAGTGATACCCCATTTTTTTATTGGGCCTTTACTTTTATTTTATGTAAGTATGTAAAATGTCTAAGGCCATGCGCACTTTGGACGCGATTTCGTACGAATTTTACTCGTGCCAACACGCGCGGACGATGCAGACCCAAGTACTAAGGGAGCGCGCAGACTGAGTGCGAGTTAGTCATACGTATACGTACGAATACGAGTAGTTCCGAGACGTCCGGAAACAATTCGAACTTGTTGGGATTTTTCGTGCGTTCAATGCGCTATCACCGGAATACTATTTAGCTGACGGAGAAAAACATATTCAGTGTGCGCACTCAACTCCTACGACCACGATCATACGTTTACGTAAGATATAAATTCGTGTCGAAAGTGCGCGCGGCCTAATACACGTTCAATTGTATATACTAGTTTGTACCGGATTTTACTTGTCCGAAATCTATTTAGACTTTTTTCAAAAAAACAGTCATACGTGATAAAAGCATTTCTGTTTTATCCCTGAACTCGCTGATGCATCGGCATCAGCGAGTTCAGGGAGGATTTGAGGATTTATCGATATAAGTCCTGGTAAAAAATTGATTGTATGACGTACAAATCTGAACAACTGCAACAATTACTATTATCTCAAATTCAAATTCATAATTCATATTCAAAATATTTTTATTTCACATAAACCTACAAGGGCACTTATGAAACGTCAGAAGCTAGGTGCACGGTTCCAATTGGTCGTTTCCTATGGAGAAGAGCCGGCAAGAAACTCCACGGTTACTCTTTTAAAAGTAAATCTATTTATAGTAAGTACATAGTATAATAAAAAAACAGAACTGGCCCAGTCGTAATGATCGCTACTTACGAGTTGTAGGTTGTAAGTTCGAACCCAGATAGGCGCTTTACTTTGTGTTAATGATTTCATCATCACTGCTCTCAAAACGGTTAAAAAAATTGAAGATATGTGACATTCACCAACCCGCACTGGGCCCGTATTTCACCACACGGGCCCAGTGTGGGTTGGTCCATTCCCTCTCACAGGGAGGAGGCCTGTGTCCCAGCAGTGGGAACATTATAGGCTGATCATGCATTATGCATAGTATAATCGACGAATGCGACCACCTAATCGAGTAAGCATTTAAGCCTAGTATTTAATCACCATGCCAGCCCAAAATTAGTTTCAATCCTAGTCCCAGTGAATATTGCATTGTTAAATATTTATGCCAATATTTAAATTCCATAACAACAAATGGTTAATGGTTTTATCTTTAAATAATCCCGTTTAACAAGCTACATCCGTTTAAAACAATTATTTTAATGCGGGTTAAGCCTTGCAGTGGTGGCCCAGTGGTATCGCTCCCAAATTACGTGCTGTTCGTGAGTTCGAACCCAGGCAGGCACTTGACTTTGTGTATTTAATTTCATCACCACTGCTCTCAAAACGGTGAAGGAAAACATTGTGAAGAAGCCGGCATGTCCAAAAATTGGAAGACATGTGACATCCACCAACCCGAACTGGATCTGCGTCGTGTATTATGGGCCCACTCCGTCTCAAAGAGAGGAGGCCTGTATCCCAGCAGGGGGAACGTTTTAGGCTGATTTTGTATTTAGTACCTGGTCGACCTAACTCTGCTCGGGTGAAAAATGAGAATGCTCATTTAATAGTATAGGATAATTCATACTAATTCCATGTATATATTATGTTAAATACTAATTCCGTGCTGCCATGATAGTAAGTATTTACTAATTCCATGCTGCCATTTCATTATTCTAAGGTAGCCATCTTGTTCAAAATTTTCGGCTCGGGTTAAAATACGAATAAAACGAATTTTCTCAGATATGAGACCTAGCTATATAGATTTTTCGCCCACGTAAACCCCTACATTGCAACTTTCATCGAAATCGTTAGAGCCGTTTTCGAGAACGTAATTACAAATATAAATACAAATTTTGCTCTTATAATATTATAGGATGTTATGTATTAAAATTCCATTCTTAAGTATATTAACAATAATATGGATCATAGTGTCTGAATTAAATAAAAAATATCATCAAAATGGTTAATAGTTTTATCTTTAAATCATCCCGTTTAACAAGCTACATCCGTTTAAAACAATTATTTTAATGCAGTTTAAGTCCTGTCTAAATGGCAATGCTGCTTATCGTCAGTGATGCGCAGTTAATTACCTTCATTAACATTTTTTCAATAACCTAATGCAATGCGGCGCTGCCCTCTATCTTTTTCTCATTAGTTAGTATGCAATTGGGGACTTGAGTGTTTTTTTTTGTCACTTAGTTTGAATTGGAACTTCATAAAGTAGTTGGGGACAGTAGAAAGCCATAAATAAGTGAGTTCTGAAAAAAAACGGTAAAGCTAATTCAAGGCATTTTCAACTTCAAACCTGTTGTCTGTAGTATTTTCTTTTGCAAGTTACTAGAATAACGTGTACTTTTAAGGCTCCATGCACGAAAAAAACCCACTTTTGTCAGTTACTTATCTAATTGTGAGAAAGCTTGAAATAATTGAAAGATAAAGTCTGTAAACTATAAAAGTACCGTTTTCGTGGTGCTAAACCATTCGTGTCAGTGACAGCACCTGTTAATAGTTGCATCACTTTTGCGCTCACGAAAATATGGTATATTTCGCCTTTGATTTACTTAATGAAGATATTGTATAATCATAAAATAAAAATTTGATTTTATCTCAAGTCTAACTGAAGACTAATGTCTGATTTTTGACTAATGTTATTTTTAAATTTCGTGATATTATGGTTTGCTAAATAATAGGGAAAAATACATAACTGACCGGGTTTAAAAAAAAAAAAGATTTTTTCAACATAATTTTTCTGCTCTATGTTGTATGGAAGTTGAAAAAAGTGGTTCAGCCACATGCAAGTAGACCATAATAGTAATGTTGATAAATTTTTAAATTTTCAAAAGCAAATGTAGTTTCTTGTAACAAAATGATCAAACGTCAGTCGCGCGTAATTTTTCGGAAAAGCTGTTGCGAATATTAGTGATTTTCCATGAATGAATACTAATATTTTTCTTAAATCCCTTTCAACCACATGCAAAACAAAGAAGTCGACTTTTCAAATCCCAAATAATTTTGTTTAAATTCTTTTTCCCTTTCTCACAACAAATTAACAAAATTGATCAAAATCAGTAGATTTCATGCACTACACACACAACCTCTTATGAAAAAAAAATACTCGTCCAATTCGTCAAATAACGATGTGAGTCGCGTCTGGGAGTATTTATTTATATATACTTTATTGTACACCAGATTAAACATTACATAAAGAAAAATAATATGGATCATAGTGTCAAACATAACACTCACCCAATATAAACAAGTCAGTCAACGTAGCACAACGCGAGCTAGCTTGTTAGTTTTACCCAAAACTAGAACTAACTATGGCAAAAAAATGCTTACTTTTTAAGGAGCTCAACTTTATAATAGAATACCCTCTAGCATAAGAACCCTACACTCGTTCAATGCATTTAAAACTCAACTTGGTCAGTATATAATTGCGGATCGATCACTTTTGGAGAACTAAAAGTATTGGATGGGTATCTAGTTTGTAACTGATAACGACGAACTTTGTGTAATTTATGTATGTTTTAGTATTGTTCTCAAGTAAGTGATATGTATGTCTTTATTGAGAATAAAGTTTCTTTATACCTAAAAAGTAATACACTATAAAATATACAATGGGCGGCCTTATCGCTTACTGACTACTATGGTACATCTCTACCTAACCTTTCGAAGATAACAGACATGATGTTTTCATCAAATAAATCCTAAAATATTATCTTCCGTATTGCAAGTTATATCTTCAGTGGTTATAGCTGCGCGTTGTCTGTTGGTATTTCAGTCATGAATTTATATTCAAGACGTATTTTGTAAAACTAATACTCTGACAGCATAATCAATCACAACTTTCGTGTGTAACATACACTCTAACTCAGTAGTGTAACATGGGACGAGCTCTATTGCCGATTCATGACTTCATAACCCGTTTACTACCAAATAGACTATTATAAAATACTAATTCCCCCTATTGACCTACAATGTGAATATCATACCTTATCAATTATTTTTAAACAGTATTGATTTATACCAGTAATTATTCAACAATAAATTATGAACAGAGGCCATAATATAAATGATTAAACAATCTGAGGCTTCCTTATGTAAGCGATGAAATTCAACGAATGGTTATAATTTGTTCAGCCTTGATAATTATTAGTATACGCTGAGTAATTATTATTCATCATTCAAAATTGGGTTTCGTGTAGATTACAATGTATTAGTAATCTGAACGAATATGTTCTCTTAAAGGCGTGTGCGCTCGAACGAACAAAACATGGTGAACACGAACATCGAACACGGCACATTTGGTCCGTACGTGTGGACGTAAATTAGTAAAGCGAACACGAACACCATATGAACACAGTTCGACTTGTGTTTGTGCTCAACTGCCCCGCTCTCTTTAGTAGCCATGGATTCCAAATTGGATCGGCAAGAACATTTTTGACGAATACAATGTTTGATGTTCGTTAGTGGTACACACTGCGAACAAACTTTTCGATGTTCGTGTTCACCATGTTCTTGTTCGTTCGTGCGTACACGCCTTTAGATTTATTTTAGATGGTTCTATAAATAATTTAAAAGAGCTAAGCATATCTGAACAGGTTTTATCTATTTGGTTTTAAGTAGTTCTTATTTTTTTAGGCTGCGGTGTATCTAACCACACGCCAACCGCAACCGAAGACGTGTAGGCATCCGTCACCGATGACGGCCAAATGCTATGTTTGTAAATATAGGGGCGCGGTCACGCTCGCACGCCGTCCGCGCCGGCAAGTTGAGATGGTCCACGGCGCGGCGTGTCGGTCGTTCGTAGTGACGTTACCACACACTGTCGGTAGCATCTGACGTTCTAAAGAGACCGTAACTTAGCAACCGTCAGTGCAAATCTGTTATTGTGGCTGCAGCAAAAACCTTGACAACTTTTTCAATCGGTCAAGGAAATTAAGCAAAGAGCAGTTTCAGTAACACGGTAAACTGTGGCCAATCTATCTGCTCCTGTGGTTAATAACAGTCATCATCATCGTGCGGTGCTGTCCAGAACATGACCCACTAGCCGGACTTACCCAAGTGCCCATACACCAGCACCTTTGAAGATCAAATGAACGCCACTGACGCTGATACTACTGGGCCCAGGTACTCTAACAAGTACCATAGACTTGAAAAGAAGAAGATCCTCATTATATCAGGTCATAGGTAAGGCAAGCATAGCTACAAGGATCGATCGACTCTAGTAGAGCTGATACCAGATGCTACACTCGAGTCAATTCTATTTTTTTTATCATTCCACGTTCACACAATACCGATAAAATGATATAGGAAATGAATGTTCATCTGCTTCTTTCATTAAATTTTTCGATCATTCGGTAGGCAAGTGCAAAATACCGAGTCACGAAATCCAACGTCGTTGGATCGGTTCACTTAAACACTTTTGATTCATTTTGCGTTCAGATGTTTCACTTCAAGTGAAAAATGCCGAATAAAAGTCAAAAATGTACAAAATGCTAAACAACTTATATCTGCTTAACTGCAGCTTTTCTAGTTCCCACAATTTCATGGTTATATTAGTCGTAGAGAAACGCAAGTCCCATTGGAGTTACACAACTTAGGTTTAAAACTCTAGAGCTCAAAGAAGGCTTTCAGCGTAGTGCCAATCTCAATGATACGAGCCCTTAGAGAGCTTTCCATTTAGGTGACAGATGGTACCTCAGTGTCGAGTGTCAACCGCGTCAGATTTTTGTAGGTAATAATTCAGTTTCGCGGCGCGAAAATGTGTACGAGCGTAACCCAGTTTTTAAGTGAAGCTGAGTTGCCGAAATAACGGTAGCATTGCACGATGATTTGTGCTTCAAAGACGAAAAATTATATTAGTATCGTATAGGTCGTCCCGCGACAGCAGAAGTACCGTTGTAGTATAAATATAAACCTTAAGTCTGTGCCATACACGATGCAAGTTTCAAAAACAAAATGACATATCTTGACAGTGTATAAACAGTGTAAATATTATTCAAACTCAAAGAATTTATTTCAATTAAACCATTTACAGGCACTTTCGAACTGTTAAGGAGTCGGTCAGTCAGAAATATGAAGCTAGTTGCCCATTCCAAAGCGTAGTAGGTACCTATGGAGAAGAATGGGCAAGAAACTCCACGGACACTCTTTTAAATCAAAAATTATTACAAAAAATTGGTAACATCATTCATGTTGAAATTATACATCTGAGAACAATGTAGAAAGACGTGCAGGTTCAAAACGTTTGTTATAGAAAGGAAAAACAAAAACAATTCAAAAACTAAAATAAGCCATAGCAGCTTAGAGATGACCAGTCCCAACTGACGGAGCGGCGGCGCCCGTTCACGAATATGACACATGGATCAGCACCATTTATCTCAACCATTTTGAAAGGAGCTAAATGATCTAACATTATATTGTTGCTTCGACTTAAACGGTATGTCATAGGCAATTAAATCGAACCACGTAAATCAGGATCTGGTAATTTATTGTCAAACTCGTCTTACGTTGAGTAGATTACAAAATCATTTATTCGAGGGAGTAACAAAAATAACCGTTTTACTTAGTCGAGGCATACAATTAATTAATAGATGAGCTTTGCTAACACAATAAAGACATTCAATACGCAAGTAGTTAATTTAATTGAAATAAATACAGCTGTTATTTTATCCCACATTACAATTGCAGTAGGTAAGTGCCCGCTTTATCTACTTAAAATAATAGAAGAATTAAATATTCAATTATTTATACGAACTGGAATAAAATCCAGTTACAACTCTCTTTGTTAAGGTTTCTGACCCTTGCGCAGCTTTTTAAATATTTGTTTCTCGTTTTCTGTCTGTTACGTAACTGGTTGTTTGCGTAATGGCTTTTTTGTGCGTTTTATTAGTGTAAAAAGGGTATATAGGGACGTGGCTGGTTTTTGAGATATCACTGGTTTAGCAGTTTCAAGGATATACCCAAAAATATGGATGACGTGATGGGTGTTTAAAGTTAGAATCTATAGGGTGGCCAATTCGGATGTATACAACATTTTTAAACCGCATTCTGATTTGACGCAAAATTTTGCAGTTGTTTGGTGTCTATTATTTATTTAAAATGTGGAAAATTTGTTCCGCACTGTCTATAAGACCATGACTACCGCAATACTGTAACTAATTCTGCCCAGAAGTTCTTAAAAAAAAATCAATACGACCCAATTTTTCTTACAAATCATTAAGAGTAACGAATACCATTTTGCTTACTGAGGGCTTCGCGACACGTCTTGACTTTTTATCTATGGGGTTATCTAAAGGAACGTGTCGTGGTCAAGCTTGAATACGAAACGCATAATTATTTATGACTTTGTTAGTGGGATACCTAATAAGAATTGTGAACATTTTGTGAAAAACACGATGGAAAGCGATCAAATTTTTAAGTATAAAACAGGAGGATGTAAGGCAAAACTTACTTACCGTATTAAATTGCCAAGCCTGAATTATAATTATAGAAAAATATACGGTAGTTTTAGTATGAAATAAAAAGTAATCTTAATTTAAAGTTGTATACTTCCGAATTGGCCACCCTGTAGGTACTTGCCAAATCAAATTTTTGTTTTTCTATGTTCAAAATTCATCGCAAAAAATACCTCATAACAACCTGGACTGATTGATAACATAATAATATGCAGTGAGCAAGCGTGATCATCATTGTTTGTTAATACAAGTGAGACTAATATGTACAACTGTACAAATAAATTCTTACATCAAAAGTCCTTGTAACGAATTCACCACTAACCAACATCACCCTTTCTTCCTTGTATTCTAAAATTAATTCACGACACATTATCACATGAATAACCACTGATTTGCCAGTTTCCGGCCCTTTTAGACACAATAATATATTATTATTTCCCCCATGCCCTTGAAACCGTCTGTTGGTCAACCCCGCCCTATATTTTGTGGGGTTCGTGCGTGTTCATACAAAATATTAGCTAGTAAACTGTTGACACGCGAGCTGACCGGCTACTGAGGCATTGTCGAAGATTAAGTACGTGGCACTTGGCTACGACAACTCCGGTTCTCACGATACTGAATAATTTTACTTTTGTATAGTTGTCGTTTAGATTTTATTTGTGGCCTTGCAAAAAGTTTTTGCCTGTTACAATTTTTTTACCTTGACTTATTGTTATTTGACTTCTGGAATCCCATTAGGGCAAAGGCCCTAATGGGATTCCCTTATTTGATTGTCTCTGTCTTCTGAAGTCAGATCTTTAGATAGCCTAGTCCTTTTCTTAATAAACCTTGACTGTTATTCAGATCCACCTGGTCTTCACGGCTCAGAAATTCTGAAAGTCTATATAATATTACAAAAAGTTCATCTCCACGTAAGTACAGAGAGTAGTGATAGCCTAGTGGTGTGACCGTCAGACTGCCAAGTCATAGGTCTCGAGTTCGAACCCAAGGCACGTACCTCTGACTTTTCGGATTCATGTGCGTATTGTATAATTATCACTTGCTTCAAAAACGGTGAAGGAAAACATCGTGAGGAAACCGATGTCTGAGAAATATTTCTCGACGTTATGTGAAGCCAAGTCAGAGGCCCATGGGTGGCTTTAAAACTTTGTCACCAGGTTAGTCTCTGTAACCACTTGAAAAGACAAAGAAAAATGTAAGTACATAAAACGCTTTTCTAAAAAGAAATACTTTAACTGTTTATTGGAATTCATCAGCTGATTAATTAAGCTCAAGAGTGATTATAATTTCAATGAAAATTTATGCAGGACTTATATAAACAAAAAACAAATAAATGTGAAAAAGAGATCATGACAATAATATTGTCAATCACTTCTTTTTCCAAAAGAAGATAATAATTTATTCTGATGAAGGTTTGACAACACGTTTCAGTTTTATCCGAACGCGAAATCGAAAGGAAGGGCTGTGAAATATACGCACTGCATATTATTTTATGTAAATCATTCGGTTTTATACATATAGCTCTGTTGTCAACTTCAAAACATTTTTTTTTACATACTTTTTATATTATCTAACAAAAAAAAAAAAAAACATTAAAGTAGTTACAATAACTACTTTCATTTTCAAGATTTTTTTTATATTTTTTGCAAAATTACTTGCGTAAGGTAGATAAGCAAGCAATTTTGGAAGATATTATAGATTAGAATACAATTTTACTTACCCTTATTTTAAGAGAAAAACCATTTTTTTTAAGACATGACACAACAAAATTCTATGATTTTGATGAAAACAAACTTCGCATTAAAATACCTTCCAAAACATTACTTTGTAATATCCTTTTTTGAATAAATTATCCCTATTTTGATAATATTAAAATTAAAATTTAATCAGCAGTAACGAAATTTGTTAGTTGATTTCCCTCAATTATTTACTGACTGCCTTGTTTCGGGGGTAATATCAAAACTTGTCTAAAACAGCTAAAGAGAAAATTATTATGAAAGTGACAGAGGCAGAGAAAACCAACAAGTTAACTCTTAACGGTTTAACAGACCCACTTCCGTACTTAATTACTAACTTCACAACTGTTTTTAGACGTTTTTGCTTTCTGTTACAAACTTCAGAGGAGTTGACCTACATTTTGTAATTATAATTTTATTTTAAATTCCGAAAACTTTGCGAACGCGGCTATTTCGTGATTGTGTTGTTTACCATTGGATGATATTGCTAGCAAAAAATATTTTTAAATTTTTGTGGTGGTAGACCTTTCCGAATTAACACTCTCACAATTTAGAATTGCTTTTTAACGCAACTACCACATTTTTCCTTTCAACTTTTCTTAACAACTAAAACCTGAAACTGCATTCGATTAGAAACTACAATGTCTTCACGTGTGACGTTACATATCACATATACACCCTAAAGAAAAATAATTACATTTTCAGGGCGTCAGATGTATAAAAACTGTAAATTTTTAAATATTTTTCAACGAATCTATTGACATCGGCTTACCGCCGCCCAGCTCAAAACAAATATTTGTATGCCCTACAGACTCCAGGTTGGGTGTTTGCTTATTTGACATAAGCGCTGACACTGCACCTACAGCACAGCAGTTGTTTTGTAAGGCATTTAAACCTTGTATAACTTTGGAAAAATGTGGTTTGTACTATAATATAGGTACACCTTCGCCACAGTATAAATAAGTAACAGTATTATATCTTCATAGAAAACGGCCGAAACGACGCGCTGTTACTTCATTCTAAATTTTACTGTGCCTTTGCTTTACCCTGAAAAACTGGTGTGATGTTGTTATACACCTTGTTTAAAATAAACGGGTTTTTTTAGGGTTCCGAACCCTACGGAACCCTATTACTAAGCCTCCGCTGTCCGTCCATCCGTCTGTCTGTCAGCGTGCTGTATCTCATGAACCGTAATAGGTTGACCGTTGAGCCACATAAAATGTGTTGTGTTACCGAAATTATATAGCTTTTCCATTTTATTGTTATTGTACAAATTCGAGCACATTTACTACTAAATCATATAAAAAATCTGTTGTAATTGGTTGATAACTTTCCGAGATACAGCGCGGTGAAATTTATGGTTTTTTATGAAAAATTAAAACGTTGTAGCTATCTCAAAATCGACCGTACAAACCCCATTTTTTTTGTAGAGATTACGCAAAAGTACTACTAAATCCTACAAAATTTTCAAAAATATCCCTTGGCTAGTTTTCGAGTTCTAAGGTGGCTCCTCAATCCAGACATCAGGATTGAGGAGCCACCTTTAACGTCGTATAACTTTTTAAGGGTTTTACTACAAATTCCAGGATCCGGTCTACAAAATCGGCTAATTTACTACTAAATATTGGTAGTACCCTCGTTCCGATATGAGATTGGCTCCTCAATCCAGACACACACTGAAAAGTTCAAAGATTGCGCATTTCTATTGCCGCTATAACAACAAAATAAAAAATAAAATAAAGTAAAAAATTTAAAAGTGAGCAAAAGACGCCGATTAAAACACGTTTCTTATGTGGGAATTTAAGAAACGTGTTTTTTTTGACGTAAATTTTACGGTGACACGGAACCCTTCGTGTGCGACCCGACTCGCACTTGGCCGGTTTTTAAAGAAGAAGAGAAAATGCTAGCCTGAAAAGAAGATTAATAGCATAGTCATTTTCTCTGTTCGCGCCCGTGATTTACGCGGCGTGAATATAAATAAAGTTCATTTTTATTTTTAGTACACTTTCTTACTGACTGGTACTAAAATGTTTATTTATGTTTTTAGGTTTATGGCGCATATCTTCCGGGCTTATGAAGTAAAACCTATTTTTACGAACTTATGTTTTTAGTTAATACATTCTCAACCTACTTTGAGCTTTGAAGTTAAGCTGATTAACTCGCTTTTGGTAACTCGCGTGTAGGTGAAAAATGTGACACGGTTTTTATAATGCTATGAAAGGCTTTAACTGATTCTATTTACACTACCTACCATCAAATATATGCCTACTGAACACGGCACCTATTGAGACCAAAAATATAATATTATTCAGTTTGTATTGCTCCCTAAATGTCTAGTCAATTAGGCCACCAATTTGGCGGTGGGACGCCGACGAATAGCACATTCACACTTGGACGAGCTTACTCGGTTGCCGTTATTGCAACTCCAGCAAAACATAAGCGGCAACCTAAGCATACGAGGGGTGCCCAGCGGCCCTCCGAACTAGCTCGAAGCTCGTTACCGCAGGTAACAAGCCAAGGACATACCGATGAAGAAGGCTTCATACGTGTGGAGAAGAAGAAGAAGCCCGCTTGTCGCAATCAATGCGCTACCGCATTGACTGGTCCTAACATGTTGCTGCGCCCCGCTATTCCATCGACGCAGCTGTACGTGTCGCGTTTACAAACATCACTCCACGAAGGCAGAGGAGATCGTGGAGTTCTCAAAGATAAAGACCAACTTCACTTTAAGAGTCGAGAAATTGAAATCGCGCCACAAAGTTAACTTCAAATCTTTTGTGGTGCGCATTCCGACTCATCACCTGGAGACCTTCAAGAAGGAAGAATTTAGGCTGAAGGGTGTCGTGTATCGCCGTTTTCGCGGAAGGCTACATGACACCTCGACTCAGCGCAATACGTCGCCGACCCAACGTACTACTAAGAGCCCTCGCCCGCGGCGACTTTTTGTAGCGATGCAGTAGCGATGCTATCGCGCGTCCGCATCGATACAGTCGCGAAGCGGTCGCTAGCTGTGTGCCCTCGCCCACGGACCCAGATTCAGTCGTGATGCAAAAAACGATACTGTCGCGCTTCTGTCGAACGACTCCATTTTGCATGTGACGGACAACAGCACTCTCGACCTGTCTGTGTTGCACTGATGCTCGGTTCTCTACTCACGCGCCACCCTCCCGCCGTTCTCTCCCCGATGTCGTCCGACACGGTCGCGCGTTTGCATCGATACAGTCCCGATGCTGTAGCGCGTTGGCATCGCTTCTGTAGCGCGTTGCAAATGAGACTAACACGCGTTAGGAACGATGCTGTCGCGCGTTTCGTAAACGCGCGACAGCATCGCTACAAAAAGTCGCCGTGGGCGAGGGCCCTTAGTTATCAATAGATTATTGTTTTTAATAATTATGTATTAGTTTATTATTTTGTAAGAATAATTTGTGTATCTATGGGCCTCGGTTGCCTGTCAATAAAGAAATTATTATTATTTTTTTTTATTAAAATAAATTGAGCTTAATTGCTAGAGTTGCTTGTTGCTAAATCAAAATAAACTATGTTTTTTCTAAGAATTTCTTCGAAGCTAAAAACAAACAAGTTTACAACAAGTACTAAGAGATCATAACTCAAAAAGCATCTCTAGAACCAATTCCTTAGAGACTTAAGAAACTTTCTTTATAATATTTTTCAGTACCTAGTTTAAATGAGCATTCCGTTGAGAGCCAACAAGAGTAATATATTTTAAAGATTTATTAAAGTTTCACTATAATAACAAAGCCATTCTTTTTTATGGTTTTAAATTACCTTTCCACTACAGGGCAAGCACGTCCCAATCACTAGAGGTCAAATACTGACCACCAGAGGATAATTACTTACTATTACAGAATAAGTACTTACCACTACGGGATAGTATTTACCACTTCAGGATACTTACCACGTGATGGCAAGTACTTACCAATAGAGAGAAACACTTTCCCCTGGACTGCAAGTATCTACTTAATACTCAGGGAAAATATATTTTTATCAAATTGACACACTACACCAATGTTCCGTGTTATAGCTATTCATTCCATAAAACTGTCAAATATGAGAGAGTTGTGATTGGAATATACGTATAATTTAAGTCGGTAGATAATTCAATAGACTATTTATTTTCCGGTCTGCATTTGGTAATAGACGGCAAGTAGGTACCTACGCAAAAAAAATCAAAATATTTTATTTCACATAAATCTACAAGGGCACTTATGAAACGTCAGAAGCTAGGTGCGCCTCTAGCAATGTATTTATACATTGCTAAGGGATAAGATTTCTCTGCAGCTGACTGTACCACTAAATCACCACTTTTGTCAGACCAATTGATCATCGCCGTTATATATAAAATGCCATTAAGCAAAATGGACTTTTCATAATCCAGTTGAAATTTTAAATTCCTCGTACGAAATAATAATAATTTTCAACGAAGTTAATAATATAATTGAATTAAGAATTTATTATTAAAAGCTCGCGTAAAATTTTGCGAATGACTTTATTATAAAGATTATCTTTAGAGTGCATTGTAATTGGCTATATTGAAGCGTACCGACTATGGCACTGAGAGACGCTGATTGATCAAATAATGTAATGAAGTATTTGTAAAGGCTGACCTGCACCCTAATTGCATGACACACGATCAATCACAATCTGTTTCATTTTGACAGTTCAACAACATTCATTGCGTTATTTACGTTGTTGAGCAGACAACATTTTCGAACATATGAAGCAATGGATTAGCAATATCCTTCAAAATTATTGAGATTATGATTGACCGTCTGTTACGCCATTAGCGTGAAGTTTTTCGTCGTCGTAGTTCAAGACTACAAATTAGCCAATGGTACCATTGACTAGTATATCTAGAAAAAAGAACTAAATAAAAACTCTTCAAGAAACGTTATCGAGTCATCATCGACGTACATACGTTTTTTTTTTGTCAGCACCTTTTAATCTGAAAACTGTCTTTCGACAGATATGGCCGGCCTGCTAAATAATGTCTCTTTTTCAAGAGACACTCCGAGTATAGCTTGCTCTTCATTGTACAAATGTACATACCTAATATCTAATGAAATGAAATGAAATTGAAATTGAATGAAACTATTTATTCTGTAAATAGGATATTGGAATCACTTTTACACGTCATACTAAAAAAAAAAAAACTAGGTGAGTTCGGCGTTTCCTATCTGACTACTCTGAGAAGAAACGCCGAAACAAACTCAGAAGTCGTAGTCTCTTTTAAAGTCCAGACATAATCTTGGTCAGACCATATCAGGACCATGGAAATTAGTGTCTGAAATGGTATTTTCAGGAAAGAACAACACAGATTTGAGTGGACCTGTCCAGTCAGTGCAAGTATTGAGCTCAACTGTGAACTTAACGAGCTCAACTCTCTATCTTAATACATCTATATTTATTTTAACTAGTATAAAACAAAGGCTCTTTTCGTGTCTGTTTGTGTGTCCGCTTAGATCTTCTCAACTACCTACACAATGGATTTTTATGCGGTTTTCACCATCAGATAGAGCATGCATTCCAAAAAGTTTATATGCACAGCATAATCAGCCTATAATGTTCCCACTGCTGGGTCACAGGCCTCCTCTCTTGGACAGGGAGTAGGCTGTAATCTACCACGAGGGCCCAGTGCATGTTGTTAGATGTCACATGACTTCGAATTTTTCGATATAGGAAATGGCGGTTTCCTAACGATGCTTGCCTTCACCGTTTTGAGAGCAGTGGTGATTTAATTCTTCTGCTCGTTTTATAATATATAAACCATTAATTTTAAACTTAGATAAAGCATAGAAATCTCAATGCTTTGTCATATCGCCATATCAGTAGATTGCATTCGTGTGAAATAGGGGCTGGTCACCAGTTTTATGAATAACACAAGCCTTGTATACTATTAGTATGGGTTACAAAAAACGTGTCTACACTCGAGAGCAATGAATCCGGGTCACTTAAAGAATGTTAAAAATCTCGGAAACTAAAAATGATAGGTTAATGCAATAAATTGTATTTAATAGACAATGTAATACTCCTTAAATGAAAGTAAAAAAAATATGAGTCACCATACATTTTATTAACACAAAATTACATAAAGAAAAAAACTACTGATCTCTCCTTAAAACAAAAATAGGAAACATGAAATTTTTGAACTTTATTACGATTTTCTTGAATTTTAATACTTCGTATTGCCTCCTCGTGCTTCCATTACTGCGTTTACGCGGTTTGGCATGCTGTACACCAAGTTCCTTATACGATTTTGGGGAATATTCTCCCATTCCTCTGTGAGAGCAATTTTGAGCTCACGAAGCGTGATTGGGGGAGGGTTTCGTTGTTTTACGCATCTGCCTAGCTCGTCCCAAGCATGCTCGATCGGGTTGATATCCGGGCTGCGCGCTGGCCACTCCATACGAGTAATGTTCATCTCTTGAAGGTAGTCATTCACAATCCTACCTGTATGAGGTCGGGCATTGTCATGCATAAATATAGCATCCTCACCTAAATTGACCATAAATGGACCAACGTGATCATTGAGGATTTCTTCCACATATCTTACGCTAGTTAAAGAGCCGTTTTCTATGATCACCAGCTCTGTGCGACTTTCAGAAGAAATTCCGGCCCACACAAGTACAGACCCACCACCGTAGGCTACTTTTTCTTCGATGCATGCTTGCTTGAATCTTTCCCCTGGTCTTCGATACACTCTGTGTCTTCCATCGTGCTTGTAGAGCATACATTTTGATTCGTCGGAGAACATAACTTTTGACCAATCTTCAATACTCCAATTTACGTGGCTCTGGGCATATCTTAGTCTTGAAATACGATGCCCACGCTCCAGTTTAGGGCCGTTTGCAGGTCTAAGGGGTTTTAAGTTAGATTCAGCAAGCCGACGTCTTACTGTCCATGCACTTGGGTTACTTCCTCCGAGGCGTCGAAACTGATTTGTGAGTTCAGTTCCTGTGAGAAAGCGATTTCGAAGCATGGTGTTCACCAAGTATCGGTCTTCTCGTGCTGTGGTACACCTGGTTCTGCCCGTTCCTGGTCTGCGTAGGTTAGAACCAGTTTCTTCGTAACGTCGGAGAACTCTTTGTACTGTTGACAGCGACACACCGACAGTCCTGGCTGTATCGCGCTGACTCCGGCCGGTTTCCAGCATTGTAAGTATTCTGGTGCATTCTTCAGGCGTAAGCGACATAATTTCAGCTTGAATAATGAATATAGAGCACTATCAACATGGTTTATGTACCTACATAAATGACAGATTACAAACAAAAGCAAAACCAAATGCTGTAATTTCGTAGTTCCATCTTCGAAAGTGGCCCTTTTTCAAATTTGATTTTTTTATGATATAACTTTACAATAACTAAGAAGTTTTAATACCTTCATTTAAGGAGTATTACATTGTCTATTAAATACAATTTATTGCATTAACCTAGCATTTTTAGTTTCCGAGATTTTTAGGATTCTTTAAGTGACCCGGATTCATTGCTCTCGAGTGTATATTGCTGGCACTGGGCTATTCATAGCCCGTACCTACGTGTTGTATTTTATTTTACTGAAAATATTGAACAATATTGGTATTCCAGGATATATTTTTAGACTGACCGATCAAAAACCAATAGGTAAACAATTTTTTTTAATGCTTTTTTGAACACCAGCTAGCAATTCAACGCAGGTTCAAATGATATTTTGCATCAAAAAGCAATGGTTTTGTTCCAATTTTTTTTGTGAGAAGTGTTTCAGAAAACTATATTTCACAAGTGTGTGAAATACAGTTTTCATCGAGCATAGTGATGCTCGACCTGGGAATCGAACCCAAGACCTCATGCTCAGCAGTAGCGCTTGCGATTACTAGACCAACGAGGCAGCTATTATTAAAAACCCGGTCAAGTGCGTGTCGGACCACGCACAATGAAGGGTTCCGTAGATGGGATGAATTTATCCCAAGAACAAACTTAACATTGTAGTTGAAAAACATGTTCTCGCATACGGAAGGTATCGGACAACATGTTTATTCAACTGCAAATATAAGTTGGTCGATTATTACTCGTTAACTTGTAGAGCCTACTTAGCTGTGATAGTTTTCCTTTTAATTTCGTTATAAATACCACCTGCTGTGAATTTTCCACCTAACCAGGACACCCGAGTCGTACAAAAATTAATACTTCAATGCTTAATATCTCGCAAACGGAACCTTGAATCCAAAAACAAAATAAAAATAAACGTTTTCATAAACTCTCAATATTTTTGAACGCTCTTTTCGACGACCCATCACGCTATGGGATAGACGAGAAAATAAACCACCTTTACTAAACCCACTTTACGAGATTTTTTTATTTTACCACTTTGTCGACGTGATTAATATGTACACCCATGCCAAATCACAGCTTTCTAGTACTGACAGTCTCTGAGCTAAGCCGCGGACATATGGACATGGCAAAAATATAAGCGTTCCTTGTTGACTACGGAACCCTATAAAGGAGGTGAATTTAAAGAGCCTCCAAAAGTGGTAATACTAAAGTAAATTAACATATCCAAGGCAACATGATCAAATTAATGTTTACCACGATACAAGGTGTAGTGTCTGTGAGTGAAAGAGAAGGAAGCATTATGTCGTCTCTAGCGCACGTGCGGTCGTAAAGCGGTCAGTCAGCTGTGAGCGGCGGGAGCGAGAGGGCACGCGCGTCTAAGAGCCGATAATATAGAGGGAAATACCACATTTTGGCGACGAGGATTAACAGGACTACTATTAAAGTACGATGTCAAGTCTTACCTTAGAAAAATTTGAATGCGATGGTGAAGCAGGATCTGTTGGAGCTAGATGGGAACGTTGGAAAAGGAGTTTATATATTTACCTGGAAGCTGCTGATGTTAACATTAGTGCTAAAAAACGCGCAAGTTTGTTACATTGGGGAGGACAAGAACTTCAAGAAATACTGTTTAATATACCGGGTGGCTACGTTAAGGCGACTGAAGGAGAAAATCGTGACATAGACGTATTTGAGGTAGCAATAAAGAAGTTAGATGAATATTTTGCACCTAAACAAAATAAACGGTATGAGAGACACATATTCAGACAAATGAAACAAGAAGAAAACGAGAAGTTTGAAAAATATTTAGTTCGACTAAGACAACAAGCTTTGAAATGCCAATTTACGGATGTGGATGACAGTTTGATTGACCAGATAATTGAAAAGTGTTCGTCAGAAGAACTCAGGAAGAAATTACTTCGCGCAGGAGAAAAAATTACCTTAACTGAAGTAATAACCGAAGCAAATACTCTAGAGGTAGTGGAACGTCAATTAGGTGATTTCAGTCAGAAAGGAAAAGAACAAACTGTCAATAAAATCAATACACACGTGAAGGAAAAGACATTCATAAATAATAGTAAAAAGACGTGCTTTAGATGTGGCAGCTGGAATCATCTAGCTTATGATGAGAAGTGTCCAGCTAAAGGAAAAATAGGTAACAAATGCAAGAAGGTGGGGCATTTTCAAGCTCAGTGCAGAGGAACAAGCCTAAAACGAAGCAATGAAGATAACAGTTAGAACAAAAAGGTGATCTGTATTGTTTTGTTTACGATTCTGGTGCTGAATGCTCGTTAGTTAAGGACAGTTGTGCAGCCAAATTAAGTGGCAAACGAGTTAATAACATTGTTACGTTGACGGGTATTGGTCAAACACGTGTATTCAGCACAGAACAAATCTTATGTTACGTAAGGATTAGCGAACACCAACTATGTAGATCGGTTTTGTGTTTTCTTTGTTTTGATTTTGTGATATGCCTTGATAGGACAAAGGCAGCTATAAGAAAAATTGATTGCTTATTTCGTGTAATTAGAAAACAAAAAGCGAAATCCATCCACTGTTGCGAATAGCATATTCTAATCTGAATTTGTCTAGGGATCGAATTCGCGACCCAGTGATTACCAGGAACTACCTACGCTACGATGATAAAACACATAGCTTTATGATTAGGATACATAGCTAAATCATAATTATTACTAATATTAATCATTTATACTTAGTAGTATAGACAACTAACTCAGTGTCAGTTTTATCATCAATGCCAAGACTTTCGTACTAGCGTACCATTCAAACAGTTTTTCGAATCAGCGTGTTCGCAACAACGTCATTCGATATAGCGGTTTTCGACTTAATGTGTTTTCGAACTGGCGTACCACTCTTAATTTTTCTCGAAATAGCGTGCGTGTCAATAACGTCATTCGAATCATCATATCACTCCCGTTTAATAATGTAGCTGCAGTTTTTAATGATGATCGCTATACGTTAAAGTTAAAAAAAAAAAAAAGATGCCAGTAGGTCATGTACCAGTCGAAGTAGATGGTGATCACAGTGGTGATGAGCAAGCCTAAGTAATGGGAACCACGCGAGTAGGGTTCTCTATCGGCCGTATTGTGTGTGACCGTACCAGTAGAGACTGGCAGAGGTCGGGGTCTAGAGAGACCATAGTTTGATCCATGTACTGGATGTGTGAGAGCAATGCGATTGCTGGTTGGCTGGAGAGCCGTGGCGTTAGAGTGGTTTACTCGTGTGTGGGTTTCCAAGTCTCTAAGGATCTTAGTGAAAAAGATGATTGTGTGGTAAACGATGGTACATGTCTCTGGTTGATGATTTTTGCTATATTGAATCAAAGTTTGTTTAGTTCATTGAGAAGTAGAAGTATTCTTTTGTTAAAACAATAAAGTGTTGAGGATTAAAGTTTCCTAATCTCAAAATTTGGAACCCGTAAATGGTCAGAATTGGCCGAGTCGAACAGGCACTGTTGTTGTTTTGGTTAAAGGTTAACACATGAGTTTAGGGATTTTTGTGAGAGTTAAAACATTAAGCTTCATTTAATAGCTACGGGATCATCGTGAGCTAACGGTCAAGTTGAGCACGTTAATCAGTTTTTTTGCACAATGAGCATGTTAAAATCTATGCTTACCGCGGTTGAAGTGAACGAAGATAGGTCGTGGCAGGATGCCTTAGGAGATTTGCAGCTGGCACTTAGAGTAACAAAAGCAAGTCCACTCGAATTACTAGCCGGTGAAGTAACGTGTCCCCTTAGTCTAATAGCTTACGACGATGATACTGACGCAGATTTCGAACAAGTTAGGGAAAACTCAGCCCGGTTAATCGAAAAGTCGGCTCTATATGACAAAAAAAAAACGGTTTGATAGCACTAAAGCGCGACTGGATAGGTTTTCGGTGGGTGACTTTGTGTTGCTTCAAAACGAAGAACACAACCAGGCTAAATTAGACCCCAAATATAAGGGACCATTCAGAGTTGTAGAATTACAATAGGTAGCTACTACGCTTTGGAATGGGCATCTAGCTTCATCTTTCTGACTGACCGACCCCCTTGACAATTCAAAAGTGCCTGTAATTCTTATATTTGAAATAAATGCTTTGAGTTTGAGTTTAAGGAGAATGCCCGAGGACCAAGTACCAATTGAGATTGTAGATGAAATAGATGATGAGTTGCTATCACTTTAGATTGAACAAACAGGTTCTGGGTTCAGTGGGTCGGAGACTATACCAGAGTATCGTAGCCGTAGCCCGTTGGAAATCGGTATCTGCTCAATGAGTAGTCCGTGGGTACGCGGTAGGCGGTAGCTCTGGGTGGTATAGTCGGGTCTTGCCTAGAAGCGAAGACCATAGAGTCAAGGGTTGACTCGGTATTCCCGTGGGGAATAGTGTGTGACTGTGTGTGTGTGTCTGTTGTGTGTGTGTTGACCATGAACGAGATACCTGAAGTTCTGTTTTCTTTGATCAAATTTAATGTGGAATCTTTGTGCTTGGTCTCGGTAATCTCGAAACTAGATAGTTCAAATAGGAAGGATAGCCTAGATTTTAATTTCTAATTTTTAGTTCCAAGAGAATGGAAATCCGTGAACAAAGAAATCGATGGACAGAATTTAGAAATGGCAGTAGAAGAAAGTTCAGAAGAGGAGATTGATGATAATCAGGATATTAAAAACCAGAATTAAGAAATATATAAAATTATAGTTTATTCCCAATCAAGTAATCTGAAGTTATAGTGATAATAAATTGATTAAGTAAGAATCTTAAGAATTGTCTCATTAAACAAAAATTATAAAATAAGGAAGGGATGTAGTGTCTGTGAGTGAAAGAGAAGGAAGCATTATGTCGTCTCTAGCGCACGTGCGGTCGTAAAGCGGTCAGTCAGCTGTGAGCGGCGGGAGCGAGAGGGCACGCGCGTCTAAGAGCCGATAATATAGAGGGAAATACCACACAAGGTAAACCTATTTATTTCGATTCGATTTAATACAAAAGATGAACTATGCAAGAGTCTCACTATCATTTCCACGATCTGAGATACGAACACACAGTAATACGTTAACATAAGCACAGCGATACATCATACAAATGTTGGCAAAACGTATTTTTTATTCGTAAATTACACTCGTGTGTAACCGCCTTGTTCAGTACAACATGATATTTATGTAGCGAGACAGAACAAACATTATTTTCTACTAATAAAGCGTTGAAAAAACTCCTTTGTTCCATTTCTTGTGAATAAAGATGTTCTTTCTTATATTATCCTAGTAAGTTTTGGTGGGTTTAAGAATATTATTGGGTTTGTGTAAACGAGGTAAGTCACCATACATTACAATAAAATTGTTTCTACGTATTTTAATTTCAAACATTATTATACTTTAACTAGAGACCCGCCTTTTCTTCGCAAGGTTTTTATGACTTGACAAAACATTGAGATTGATTAATTATCTATAAGTTTATTATTAATGTATTCTATACATAAACTTTCCGGAATACAGTCTCTAAATAATGTTGAAATCTCATCAAAATCCGTTGCGTATTTTAGAAGAACAACGCGGACATACAGACAAACGCGAAAAGCGACTTTGTTTTACGAGTATAATATGTATATTTTCGGCTATACCAATAAAAATTAGCATCGATAAAAATTTCACTTTTTATGTCCGAGGTTTTACAAAGAACTACATTAAACAATTTGATTAACATAAAAAAATGCTTTTCCTAGATATTTCTCTAATAAAATTCCGTCACATTTTAGTTGACTGCGACTTACTTCACGCCTAGCGGCTCGGTTATCGGATTCGACAGCGTAGCTGACGTAGCCCGCGTAGCAGTCACTACCGCTACGCCGTAGTTACTACGAATGACCGTTGACTCTAACGTCATACTTTTTATTTTTGTTTATCTCCTTTAGAAGTATCATTAGGGGTTTCATTACCTAATGTGATAGCGTTGTTTCTTAATATAATGTAGGTATTAATTAATAATTATGGAAACTGAGGGCGTAATGCCGTTTTACAAAAAAACAATGGTAATATCTAAACTGACTCCTACAAAAGTTATCCGCTAGTTTTTTTTAGTTTTTTTTATTCTGCTGCTGCTTTGAAGTATAATCCAATTAAAGTTATGCAAGAACTAACTAGTAAATAAACGGAATGTTGTTTATTTTAAATTATTTCAATTACGGCATTAAAATATTCAGACTGCAGTTGAAATTCTCATGTTACACAATTATAATTTTACTGATGTTGAAAAAGAATCCGATAATACTGCTGTTAATAAAATAACTAAAGAATTCATTGGAATCCGAAAAGTCTTTAATGAGTGAATTGAATTGTTTTTTACCAGAGAATGGCTTCTGTAATATGAGATGCCTACATTTCTATTCATTTGTATTTTGCTGTGAGCGGCTTTAGGCGTCTACGCACGAAAGAACGAAACATGGTGAACACAAACATCGAACACAGAACATTTGGTTCGTACGTGTGGACGTAAATTACCAAAGCAAACACGAACACACTTCGACTTGTGTTCGCGCTCAACCGCCCCGCTCTCTTTAGTAGAACGGATTAGAAATTTGATCGTCAAAAAAAAAGAATCACGTGGTATTTGATGTTCATTAGTGGTATGACATGTGAACAAAGTGTTCGATGTTCGTGTTCATCATGTTCTTGTTCGTTCGTGAGTACACGCCTCTACGTTTTAGAAATTACTTATTACCGAAATTACCAGTTTTTCTTGTTTTGACCATCCAAACCTTCCTTATATTCGTATATCTTAAAACATAAACAATGTACGTGAGTCAATTCACTAAATTACTGAAACACACAAAATCTAGGCCAAAAAAACAAACCAAGTTAATGTTATATTCTAAATATGAAAACTTCCTGATATTAACAAGTTGCGACTATCATTTAACGGTTTACGGCAAGTTTTAACGAAAAAAAAAAAGAATACAAATTGCACTATTTTCCTTAGTAGGCTATTGGGAGCCGTGCCCCGGTACTTCCGGCTCATATTAAAACAGTTATCGTACAATCTTAACTGCCCTATACTCGAAACTATAGCGTCCGCTGAAAATGATATACTTACGTTCAATCTGCACACAAAAACCCACCCTAAAAGTTAACTGATAAGGTCGAATTCTCAATGCAAACACGTCGGCACAGAAAGACCCTATTATTTCTCATTATTAATTTGATAAGAAAAATTTCCCGTATATGAATGGAATTTTCAACTTTATACTTGGCAGAATTAGGGGTAAATTTGTTTGACTGTTTAAACCGAAGTGTTTTGTAATCGCCCGATATAGTACTGTATTTAAACGGTCGTTGTAAATACAGATAGGGTTTTCATAGGCATCCCTTTGTCGTTTAGAACAATGAAAAACGCTGGCCTCTTTTGGTTAAGCCAGCTGTTAAAAACATGGCGTAATGACAGGTTGAACCGACCCCAATATGGGACACTTCATTATCCAATGTTTTTTGTTTTGTCACAAAAGACGAGAGTTATACAGTACGGATTTTTGCCAAATGATACAATGTTATAGTGTTCATGTACGATGTTTCGTTTTGCCGAAGGTTAGACACGTAAATGTAGGATAAACGATATGATTGATGCGTTAATAATGTAGGATATATACATAAGTAGGGCGTAGAATCAATAATATTCTAGAAAGAATGGTGTGGAATGTACCTACAAGTACAAAACGAAGTGCGTATAGAAACAAAATGTAATTTGTCAATTTAACGTTACTATTTTATGTGATCATAAAAATATAAATGTCAGTTTTCTAGAATGTTTCACAGTCCTCGTTAACGTTTAATTATATTTTAAATATGTACATTTAGTTCACAAACAGGAAACTTTTGCTATCTATATCATAACATGGAGTTTTTTTCTACTTTCTTAATTCAATTTTACTTCTGAAAACACATTAAGAAAATCCGTCTTTTCCTCAAGGAAAAGATAGAGAGAAAAATTGATCCGAAATGTTGACTTCCACTGAAGTCTAATTAACTGAGAGTTAATCAAAGTAGTTGCTTAAAATATTTTTACATTTTATATCACAGAACAAAATTTAACCTTAAAGTGTAATGATATAGATATTACTAATAATAAACAAAATAAAACAATTCTAACAACATAGAGTAACCTTTTATCACCCCACACGAATTTTATACAAACCCTTTTACTTTTACGGCGTGATAAGCCACCATAAGCCTGTATTTGTATTCACTCCAAAATCTTCCAAACAAAAATAAAACGTTAATGGGTCAGCGTAAAAAAAGAACGCGCTAATTCTCTGCCTACATTAGGACAAACAGAACCATGATGCGTACATCACAGGGTAGGTACCATCACGTACGAAAAAGGTATTCCACTCCAAAAAGGTAAACATTAAAGTTTTGGTTGAGTGCCATCTCTGTCATTTTAACTGTTCTGTGGTTTCGTATACAATGTCGCCGTACCTTTGTTGGGGACAGTTCGTAATTTGAAATTTGCGTGTGGACTCGTAAAGGGAATGTTTTTTTTTTTTAGTTTTATGATGCGAGCACTTAGAACTCTTTTGTTTTTAAACACGAGTGCTTTTTTGTATTTTTAAGTACATTCTGTGATGTAAAAAGGAATTATTTTAAATGAAATATGTACGCTTATTTTATGTTTTTGTGGGTTTTAAAAGAAGCTTGTTCGTTTGCTTAATTAGGTATGTTAGCTGGTTTTAGATTTTCAACAAAAAATAGTACTTAAGTCAAAGCTAGATTAGGTACAGAAAAATATGTTTTCTTAAATCTGAATTTTTAATCCATTAGCAAATGTGTAGCCGCGTGATAATTTTCTGAATAACAAAGCCTCATTTGACCTCGCAGCTGTTCGTTATTTTATCCAACGTAAATCGTTTATAACGTTTATCTTCCCAAGAGAAAAGCAATACCCTTGACATTCATAAACCAGATATTATATGAAACACACAAATAATCAATACCCGCATGTCGAGCTATTAAAATTCAGTTACCGTTCCATAGCCGGATATTGTGGCAGAACTTGTTTGTCACTTGAGTTCGTCACGTCAGCCGCGTGTAGCTAGTGACAAAATTGGTTTTAATGGGCCCATTCAATGTCGTCTTCGGGAAATTAACTGGTATTTAAATATGAATGATTTTGTTTTGCTTTAATTATTTAAGACGTTGAGGTAAATCGTCTAAAATTTACGTAGAAAGGTATTATTATACAAACACGTGTTTTTATAATGACAGCTATACGCATATTTATTGCGCAACAGACTAAGGTACGTTTATGAGTTTCATTTGTATTTTATTATTTTACAAATATAATAATAGGTGTGGTAATGAAAAAGAAGAGAGAGGGAATGTGATATTTCCGCACAATTACAAACACGATTAGGGGTTGATTTTAGGGAAATAAAAATGTGTTTTTTGTGCCATGTGCCAGAAATAGAAGGTTGCGTGGTTACGTGTCTGTCAATAAGTCAGACAGCTACGAAACTGGTTTGAAGATATGTCTACATTATGATAATATTTTAAAGAGAAAAGATTTGTATTTTTCTTTGTAATAAATAAACTCAAAAACTACTGGCTCGATTAATAAAAATCTTATTCTAGTATTATGCTATATAAACATTGGTAGCTCGTGGCCAAGTAATAACAGCCGTACGGATCGATCTCTCAGGTTAAGCTACTCTTGCCGAGGTTGATCCGTGGATGGGTGACCAACTTTACATACCGACGGAAAGCACGTTAAGCCGTTAGTCCAAGCTGTCATTCGTGGATCTTTGACAGACGTTACGGGTCGCCAGAAGCCCGAAAGTCTGACAACCAGTGTTACCTAGGGGTATTACCCAGTTACTGGGTTGTGGAGGTCTGATAGGCAGTCGCTCCATTTAAAATACTGGTATTCAACTGAATCCGGTTAGACTGGAAGCCGAACCCAACATAGTTGGGAAAAGACTAGGCAGATTGATTGTAAGAGAAAAGATTTGTATTTATGTTTGTAATGTAACTCAAAACTACTAGACCGCTTAAAAAATATATTTTACTAGTAGTATACTATATTAACACTGAGTAACATAGGCTATAATTTATCAAGATACTATTCCGCTGGCGGAAGCTAGTATTTCATAAAACACGAATAACGTCAGTTACCTAATTGTTTAACTGTCTGTCTGTGTCTTATTGTTTGACTGCCTCATTAGTCTAGTGGTCGCAAGTACTACTGCTGAGCATGAGGTCCCGGGTTCGATTTCTGGGTCGGGCAAAGTGCTATTGGGTTTTCCTTCTGGAATTTCTCGTCTGGATTTGTGCCCGATTGATGGCAATACGCTAGCCCGTTATTACATGGGACTTAAACATAAGTGGCGAAATGCCTTTCCTGGAAGGGTTAGCCCTTCAAAGAATACAGGCATGATATTATGTTATGTTACCTACTGTTTAAATAAATATAAAAATAGAAAATTCATGATTAATCTATTACTAAACAGAAGGCAACAGAAATAAACAGTTCCCCACAAATGGTTTAGCTTGCCTTGACGTGTGGGGAACAAGTCAAGGGAAGCTAAACCACCAATGCACTTAATTGGATTTCTTTTGTAGTAAGTACAACGAGATTGCAATTCTTCTTGTACCTGCAGGAAAAGACATACATCGTTTTCCTATTACAAGAATAAACGATTCTTGGAAATTAATTTGAAGGATGCAATTTACCTTTAAGGCTTTTAATGTTATCCTAACAAATATTATAAATACGAAAGTGAGTTTGTTTGTTTGCTTTGCTTTCACGCTAAAACGGCTGAACGGATTTGGATAAAATTTGGCAAATGGATAGACCATGACTTGGGTTAGGACATAGGATAGTTTTTTTACCGATATTTCTACGAGATCGAGACTTATGCGGGTGAAACCTAAGGGTGCAGTTCTGAAATAAAATGTAGTTTTCACAATTGAAGCTTATTTTGAAAATCCGTTCTTAATTTAGTTAATTGATTTATAATTCTTCCTAACTAATATTCTGTTGTCGATATGTTCGCGAATGCTTTATGTGACCAATTGAAGTTTTATGAGTTAGTAAGTTTAGGAATTTGACTGCGATCAGCACATCTAAACCGCGTTCAAGCTGTCAGTGTCCTCATTGTTGTGGGATATGGACACTGACAGCCCTTGTTTTTATGTGCAGATCGCATTCATTGTCATTGATAAAATTCGCTCAAATTTATACTGCGTTTGCAATTTATTTGCCAAACATGTAAATATACACGAGTTTTAGGGAAAAACAACTGTAATGTAACATTTCGTTTGCACTTCTATAATCTATCTATCTATAATATTTTTATGACTTTTTCAACTGTACTAGTCAGTCCAAAATCAATTTTATTTACACTTGCATAAAGTGGATGTTTAAGTGGAAATAACATCAATTCGAAACAAGGTTATACGAGTAAATAGACCTTAAATAAAACTGCTATAAAGATATAATTTAGGTAAAAGTTTGCCAAAAAACAGTCAATGATTAAAATCAGTCATGTACTCAATGTAGTCAAAATACCTATATATTCATAAGTTTATAACACAAACTTCATAAGCATGCTTGTCTCATCAATAACAGTTAACCCTGTAAATGCCACTCTAATCTCCGGGATTAAAAAATAGAGTCTACCCAGATACATGCAAAGCTTCACTCGAGATCACAGGCTCTTAAGCGAACATACAAACAGGATTAAGGAAGGGTTAGTTCTGCACAAGTAACCCCCCTTCCGCCGACAACTTGTACAGACGGGCTCATATCAACTGCGGTGATATCAAAGGACGATGATCGCGGTCTTTGAGAAGTGTTTCTAACATCTTAACCTGTTATGGCTCGTGTCAGACGCACAGCTCTAGTTTTAACAAGTGAGGCATACTTTGTGCTAAGATGTGTTTCTGGATTTGGTTCTTTGGAGTGTTGATTTGTAAATGTATTTGTAGAGTGTTGAAATCGAATAACGTGCTGAAAATATTGGGTACTATAATGACATAATTGATATCCCGAATTTTCGTAAATTGTATTTGTTTTGTACCTCTTAGAAAAAAGAAATGTATTTTTAATAGGTTCTTTCGTCAAAATGAAACTGCAAGGCAACGATGCTTTTAGTAAAATACGAGCAAGTATTGGAATAAAATCATTAATGTAACTTGTAAGTTTTCATCCGTAGTTATTATTTTAGAGCATATCCTGACCATAGGTTTTCTAGCAAAGAGAAATTAATTTCCGTTTAAATCAAAAGAGATTCAGTTGCGAGTATTTGCTTTGATTACCTACAACTAATTAAAAGTGCTTTCTCGGAACCTGAGCAATTTCTTGTATGTAAAAGTCCAATTGAAATATCTTTACCTAGAACCTCAATAAGTTACGGACGTAATTATATCATACGAGATATACAGAAAACAAAAAGGAATATTTTCGCCTTCTTATTTTTTTGTATTCGTTTTATTGTACCTTAAAAATGAATGATAATCTGTATTTAACTAAATTGGAAAACTTTTCTCACATAATAAAAACTCCTTGCGTCGGGCTGACGACGGAGGCAAAGATTAGAAAAAAACTGAATAGTTAAAAGCACTAGTGTGGAAAAAGTGGTACTTTCCGCACACTTTGCCTGCTTGGAAAACACTCTTTTCGAGCACATGCATTGTAAAATCTATATTACGATTTTGTACGAGTAACAAAATCGTATTTAATGTGTTATACAAAATATTGAATAAATAAATGGTATTAATTTTCATAACTTACATTTGTCTATCGTGGTGACCAAAAAAGTAAAAGAATGACTGTTTTGATAATTTTTTTAATACTTTCCCAATTCACTTTGAACATAACTGAATGACGGTGAAACAAAACTTATTATGTAAACTTGTAGGTTACTTAAAATAAAACGAGCGAACCTTTGGACTCGAATTTGTATCGTACTGTTATAAGCAGACACTGAACCCTAAAATGCTTAATCATCATGGCTTTCAGCCATCTCAGTATAATAGTCGTAGTCAGCAATAATCATTGGTACTAAAGTCAGTCTATTTTAAACCTTTACGGTGATCGGTTGCATATGGGTCCCTTTCCCTTCATTGTATTAATTAATTAAATAAATAATAATTATCTTTTTAAACAATTTCTTTTTTTAAAAAGCCTATTTGAAGGGACCCTATAACATTTGGTGGCAGCGGTGGGATACGGAAATCCCCAGTGCCGATTCGCGTAAACTATATTTGCGTTAAATCAGTAAATAGACTCTCCGTATCCTGCAATCCTATAAAATTTAATGGTAATAAAACCAGTGAAGTGTTCATAAGTAGCACGTTACAATTCTGCGAGTCCTGAGTGCATAATAATAAGTGCAGCCTACATGTATCCTGTGAGTGTCCTGTGGACAGCCTTTAATCGTCCTGCGAGTATCCTGTGAGCGCCAGTCGCGTCCTTCAATCGACTAGCAGCTTCACATACTTCTGGCATCCTGCGAGTCCTCAGAGCATCCTACGAGTCCTCCGAGCATCCTGCGAGTCCTCCAGGGATCCTGCAGATCCCGAAACGTCATAAGTGTCGTCCTATGACCCGCAAGTGTTTTGTGTTTAGTCTAACAAGTGTTCCGTGAATCTAAGAGTGTCGGTTGTGTTATCTGCGTGTGAGTGTCACTATGCAGCCGTCCTCAGCTCTAGTTCTTATCGCCGCCTACGTATTCCTGTAAGTCAACGAACAATTGCTAACTGTAACCTTATCTCTGCTAGTTTAAAATTAACATTTTGTTTCTTGACGTCTAGAATTTGCATGTTATGCCTCCTAAAGTACCAAAAAACGAAGATAGTAAATTGCAAATTGAAGTTACATCTGAGGTTTCACACCTAAAATCTCCAATCTTATCACCAAAAATCACTAGACAAACAGTAGAAATGGAGCTTAATATTTTATTGAAATTCGTAAAACCGTATGACGGCAGTCGCGAGAAACTAAATTCGTTTATTAATAATTGCAATAATACTTACGAGCTAGCATCCGAGGCACAAAAGCCAATTATATTTAAATACATATTATGTCAACTTACAGACAAAGCCGAAATTGCGTGTTCGATTAAAGAATTCACATCTTGGGAACAGTTAAAAGAGTTCCTTAAAACTCAATTTTCAGAAAGAAAACACTACACACATTTACTTAATGACCTCCAGGAGAGCAAACAAACTTCGTCTGAAAATGTAGGACAATTCGCCCTTCGCATGGAGACTTACCTTTCTCAATTATTAACAGAGATATCACTCTCTAATTATAAAGCCAAAGAAATACCAGGTCGTACAGCGGCCATGGAGGACCTAACACTCCACCACTTTCTTATGGGCTTAAACCCTCGCGTATCAAACATGGTAAGGTGTAGGGCACCTAAAACTTTCAATGAGGCCGTTAACTTAGCCATTTCCGAAGAACGGATTTTAGAAACTCTTTATAGGCGAAATCATAGCTCACAACATGAAAAACAGGCTAGCCAAAATAGGTCCAAACCTAAAACCTTTCCTCAGAACAATAAAAACTCGCAGAAATCATCTTCGCAACCAAGTACGTCGGGTAGCGATCATAAATACGACCCAAACCTTACATGCAGATATTGCAAAGAGATTGGTCATGATATAAATAACTGTCAAAAGCGACAGAAACGTTACCCGCGTTTTCAACCTCAACAGGATCAAAGTAAATCCTCTGGGTCTCAACCCAATCCTAAATCTCCTCAAGTCAATTTCATCGATGATTGCGATGACTCTGATGAATCTACCCACGATGACGAAGGTGAAAATGTCGAAGTGGAAGATTTAAACGAATAAACGTCCTGCAACCGTGCCGAACGGGACGTCAAGTCAAAGTCGGCACACATTCGAACCACATGAGTTCAACCTTTCAAACTTCCGAGGTTATACATCAGGGTAACCAGCCCCAAAACGGCAACCTCAATCCTCTTAAGGTTATACATCAGGGTAACCAGCCCCAAAACGGCAACCTTAACTCTTCCGAGGTTATACAGCAGGGTAACCAGCCCCAAAACGGAAACCTCAATCCTCTTAAGGTTATACATCAGGGTAACCAGCCCCAAAACGGCAACCTTAACTCTTCCGAGGTTATACAGCAGGGTAACCAGCCCCAAAACGGAAACCTCAATCCTCTTAAGGTTATACATCAGGGTAACCAGCCCCAAAACGGCAACCTTAACTCTTCCGAGGTTATACAGCAGGGTAACCAGCCCCAAAACGGAAACCTCAATCCTCTTAAGGTTATACATCAGGGTAACCAGCCCCAAAACGGCAACCTTAACTCTCCCGAGGTTATACAGCAGGGTAACCAGCCCCAAAACGGAAACCTCAATTCTCCTAATAAAATTTATGAGGTTAATATCGATACCTCTAAAAAACTACTACCTCATGTGTTGATGGAGTCACAAGTCTCTGATATTCCACTAACACTCCTTGTAGACTCAGGGTCTGCAATCTGCTTGTTAAAAGAATCAAGTGTCCTAAACAAGCCAAAAATCATTAATAGACCTATAAGCATTAAAGGCATCGATCCTGGCGTTGAAACCTCTCAAACTATGGGTTATTTTAATTTAAAATTAAAAGTTTCTGATTCTAAGTCAATTAGCCATAAATTTCACATGATCAAAGAAATTAACCTACCTTATGATGGCATTATAGGTAATGATTTCCTGACGGCTAACAGTTGCAACATTGACTACAGTCGTGATGTTCTTAAAATAACTCACAATGAAATTCAAATCCATTTCTTTGACTCTTGCTACATCATACCACCACGCACAGAGACTGTAATAGAATGTACCGTCACAAATCCAGAATTAAAAGAAGGCGTGATCCTAGATCAACATCTTTCTAGTACTCTTCTAGTTGCCAATTGTATAGCAAAAGTTAAAGACAATAATAGAGTCAATATAACCATTGTTAACACCTCTAATAAACCTGTTAAGATTAAACGCAACCTTAATCTTAAATTAGACCCAATTGTCGCTTATCCTATTCAATCGACTCCTCTTAGTGAAAACGTAGTTGAACGTACTAGGAAAGTTCTAAATTGCCTGAGAACCTCCCACCTGAATGACGAAGAAACTCAAGCGCTCTTTATTTTATGCTCAGATTATTCTGATATATTCCACCTACCTGAAGAGCCTCTATCTTTTACGCCAACCATTAAACATGAAATCAAAACCACCAGTAACACTCCGATACATACAAAATCTTACCGTTTTCCAGAGTGCCATAAAGAGGAAGTGGACACCCAAATTAGTAAAATGTTAGACCAAGATATCATCAAACCCTCAAATTCCCCATGGTCTTCTCCTATATGGATTGTTCCTAAAAAAGCAGACGCTTCGGGCCAAAAGAAATGGCGCATCGTAATTGACTATAGAAAGTTAAATGATGTCACAATAGGTGAAATTTATCCTATCCCTCAAATTACCGAAATTCTTGACCAATTGGGTAAAAGCCAATACTTCACTACCCTCGACCTTTCATCAGGTTTCCATCAATTAATGATATCACCAGAAGACGCACCTAAAACAGCCTTTTCTGTACCTCAAGGCCACTTTCAATTCAATAGAATGCCGTTTGGCTTAAAAAATGCCCCAAGTACGTTTCAGAGACTTATGAATACTTGCCTTGCTGGGCTACAAGGCTCTCGTTGTTTTGTTTATTTAGACGATATAGTCCAGTATGCATTCGATTTAAATTCAGCAATCCTAAATCTCAAGGCCATTTTCGACAGACTTCGAGAATTCAATTTAAAACTTCAACCAGAAAAATGCGAATTTCTCCGAAAAGAAGTTACTTACCTAGGTCATATTATCACCCAAAATGGTGTAAAACCAAATCCAGATAAAGTGAAAGCTTTAACACAATATCCCGTTCCAAAATCTGCAAGAGACATTAAATCTTTCTTGGGCCTCGTGTCATACTACAGGCGTTTTATCCCTAACTTTTCGAAACTAGCCAAATCCCTTACCTTGCTCCTGAAAAAGGATGCCCCGTTTGATTGGACAAACGAACAACAACTTAGTTTCGAAACCCTAAAAAATAAACTAGTCGAAGCACCTATATTAGCATATCCTGACTTTAATCAAACCTTTTTGTTAACCTGCGATGCATCTAATTACGCTATATCAGCTATCCTGTCTCAAGGTCCCGTCGGGCGCGATCTTCCAATTGCTTATGCGTCCCGCACCTTAAATAAAGCCGAATGTAATTACAGTGTTACGGAAAAGGAATGTTTAGCGATAGTATTTGGAACTAAAACTTTCCGACCATATTTATATGGTCGCCGATTTACCATTGTAACAGATCATAAGCCGCTTCAATGGTTGTTCAATTGCAAAGATCCCGGATCCAGACTCATTCGATGGAGGTTGAAACTTGAAGAATTTGAATATGATATTCAGTATAAAAAGGGTAAAATAAATGCCAACGCAGACGCTTTGTCTAGATTCCCTGTTAATCCCGTTCAACCTACTGCTGACGAAATAATAACACCTAATCTTCTAAATTCTGAATCTAATATTACACCTGAAAATGTTGACAGTAATTCAGACAGAGATTTCTTCGACTTCATTACATCACCTACTTCCCTTCAGTCGGATGAACTTAATCCCGACCATCTCTTTGAAATTCCTACCCCAGACCTTATTAATACAGAATCTCCAAATCCTACCTCCATAAGAATCCCATCAGAAAACACTATAATTCAAGACGCGCACCTCAGTTCCGTCCCTGACTTATCCACCGTCGACTATTCCAACTTCCTGAAACAAATAGCGGATAAAAATAAATCATTCAATACACACATTATCGAACATAATGACAGTTTGCTAAAAGCCACTTCTAAGGTTATTTTAGTGCCCACATCGATTGATTTGGATGAAAAAAATCCGTATATTGAAGAAATATTAAATAATTTAGAAAATCAAGACCAAATCCGCAACCAAGAAAAACAATTACACACCTTCTATAAAGTCCAATCAGGAAATAAAGATTACTATTTCCTATACGTAAAAGTACATCACTTCGACCAGACGTCATATGACGAAATATTTAAAACTCTCAAATATATTCGTAATGAACTTGTAATAACTGATCAAATTAAAGAAATTAGTATATCCGACTTCCGTGACCCTTTTGAAAAACACAGTTATATTAAAATCTATAATATTATAAACTACCTATTTCATAATACTGGCATACAAATAGATATCTATCATAATAACGTTACTTACCCATCACCGTCTGAAGTTAAGAAAATTCTCTATGACAATCATGACTTACCCATAGCTGGTCACCTTGGTGTCAGTCGTATGCATGATAGATTGAAACAGTTGTATTATTGGAAAGGTATGCGCAATGACATAGAGTCGTATGTTAAAAGTTGTAAATCGTGCCAAGAAAACAAAGCTTTACGCAAAATAAGTCGCGCACCAATGCAAATTACAAGTTCGTCAACTAAACCGTGTGAGCGCATATCGCTTGATATTGTAGGACCTCTTCCAGAATCCGGTCCGGCAAACCTTAAATACATATTAACTCTACAAGATGATTTCACTAAATTCTCCACCGCGTACCCCGTGCGCAGCACGACAGCCGAAGAAACATGTGAATGTTTATTACATTTCATATCAATATTTGGGCTTCCAAAAATGATTTTGACAGACCAAGGCACTAACTTTACAGCAGACCTATTCAAGAAAACGTGTGAATTTCTAAAAATTAAACAGCTATGGTCAACTCCATACCACCCGCAAACACAGGGCGCCCTTGAACGGAGCCACTCAACCTTGAAAGAATATTTAAAATCCTTCGTCAATAAAGAACAAACAAATTGGCCCCGTTATGTTTATACAGCCATGCTTACTTATAATACTACTGTTCATACCGTAACGCATTACAGCCCGTATGAATTAATGTTCGGCAATAAACCGTTTATCCCAAACTCTATATGTAACGAAAGCCTGGACGCCACATACCCCGAATATGTCCGTATGCTACAAAACCGCTTAAAGTATTCTCGCGATAAAGCTCTTGAATACGTCCACAGATCTAAGATAACGTCTAAAACATATTATGATTCCCATAGTCGGCCAGTACAATATAAAATCGGTGATTACGTTTACTTAAAGAACCACCTTAGAATGCGAAAGGCCTTATCACCCATATGGAAAGGTCCATATAAAGTCATAAAAGTTCACGGCAATAACACTTTATCACTATTGATAAACAGACGACACGTCCGTCACCACTATGACCAAGTGAAACTCGCAGAAGTCGCCAACAACCTGTGAAAGAAAACTTTTAAATAAGAATCATAATTAAATCGATATTATTAGTATAGATAGACTATATACCTTTATATAATCCTTATAGACTAGTTAGATTAGTAGTTATTACATTAAATATTTAGTTAGTATTCATAATACATGCATACCTATGTACTTACAGTGCCTCAGCGGAGCTCCAACCATCTAACGAGTATGTCCACGCGATAACTGCGAGTCCTGGAATATACTTCGATTACATAGGGAAATTAAAAATCAATAATGGCATCCTAAACGTCATTATGCCGTTAGATATTTTACATATTAAACCGCATATAGAAAATATAAATTCAGCATTAGAAACGGTAATTTATACATGTGAACAAACCGGCTACATCAAACACTCAGAATGCCACAATACAGTGGAACCATTAGTAGTTCAACAACGAAATTTAATAAAACTATTTAGTTCCATATCTTACCTTATTGATAATGGTGACCACAGAAACAAACGAGCATGGATTGGAGGAATTGGAATGATTCTAAAACAAGTTTTTGGTACTTTAGATGAAGACGACGCTATTCAATATGATCGAGCTATTGAATCAATGCAAAACAATCAAGATAAACTTATATCTTTTATAAAAAATAATATTTTAATAACTAAATCTGTTATATCAACATATAATAATACGTTTCACAAGATTCAACAAAACGAAGTAAAGTTAAATGACGCTATCAGCAAACTCTCGAGCAGTATTCAAAATATTTCTAAAACTACGCATATTTTAGAACTAGATTTTGTCCGTAATACATTGGAAACTTCCATGGTCACCCTAACATTCCAACTTGAAGACATAACAAATGCGATAATGCTTTGTAGTCAAAACATACTGCACCCGTCCGTTATGTCGCCTACCGCTATGTACCGAGAATTAGCTGATAACGTGAGGCACCTGCCGAATAATCTAAACTTACCTGTACAATTAGATATAAGTTCAGTTCATACTATTATAAAAGTGTCCAGTTTATTGTGTTATTATTTTAACGATAAACTAGTATTTCTTTTACGTGTCCCTTTGATATCCAATCAAGAATATTCTTTGTTTAATAATATTGCATTACCAACACCTCACGACGCCAATCAACTAAACACATTTGGTTTAATTGTACCAAGCGCTAAGTATATAGCTATAACAAAAGACAAATCAAATTACTGTAAATTAGAGTCATTGGAAAATTGTAAACTAGTACATTTGGCAGAATATTTATGTGAAATTCCTGTTATTTACAAAACTGATTCAAGACCAAGTTGTGAAAGCGAACTGTTATCTAAAACTATCAAAGAAATTCCCGCGATATGTAATGTTAAACTTATTCATGGTAATCTAGATATTTTTAAATCACTCAATAATAATAAATTTATATATGTTCAATCTGAATTAACGAAACTTTCACTAGATTGCCAAGGTCACAATCAGATAAAGGAAATAAATATATTCGGTATTGGCATCTTATTTAAACCAACCAGTTGTATCGCCTATTGTAGAGGTACCACGCTGTTACCTAGATATAGCAATGTTCTAAACTTAACTTCACCCATTAATCTGCCAGATTTCAATTTAATAAATAGTAGTTGTTGTAAAACAAATAGTATAACGAATAATATGTCCCCTACCCACTTAGAGCAAATTAACTTAGATGATATGAATCATGTTAGCAAAGCAATTAACAACCTCTTATCAGACGTTGATAAAATTCAGGAAACACCCCACATAATTAAGTATGGGACACATTATTCAATAATTATAAGTTTAATTGTATGTTTTATTTTGTTTTACTTAGTTTATAGAATTGTAGTTTTTTGTAAACCCAATTGCAACCTTCGCAAATATAGTTTCCGCAAATGCGATAAATCTAAATCGGAATCTGTGGAACTGGAGCAAACCATTCAAGAAATTCCAGCTCCAGCCCTAAGAACCTCTTTCTAGGGTTAACTTTGGTAATCATCCCCAAAGTTCACTCTGATAGGGGAGGTGTTATAAGCAGACACTGAACCCTAAAATGCTTAATCATCATGGCTTTCAGCCATCTCAGTATAATAGTCGTAGTCAGCAATAATCATTGGTACTAAAGTCAGTCTATTTTAAACCTTTACGGTGATCGGTTGCATATGGGTCCCTTTCCCTTCATTGTATTAATTAATTAAATAAATAATAATTATCTTTTTAAACAATTTCTTTTTTTAAAAAGCCTATTTGAAGGGACCCTATAACAGTACGTAATCGTATGATCGTGGTCGTACGAATTGAGTGTACACTGAATACGTTTTTCTCCGTCAAATACACTCACTCACGAAATTTTTATTGCATTCCATATGTATTACATAGATGGTTTAATAAGTAAGAGATCAATATGGACCCAAATAGGTTATGTTCCGGTGATATCACGTTGAACGCAAGAAAAATCCCGACAAGTTTGGGTTGTTTTTCGGCCGTCGGAACTATACGTACGCACTCTGCGCGCTCCCTTAGTACTTGGAAGGTCGGGATCGTTCATGCGTGTTAGTATGTGTTCGCACGAATAAAATTCGTACAAAAACGCGTCCAAAGTGCGCACGCCCTTACAATAGTTGTATATGATGTGTAACATCTGCCATCTCACCTTGTTAATAAGCAATATTAACAATATTTCCTGAAAAAAAATATTCAGGTATTATTTGAAATGGTTTTTCGTAACGAAGATAATTTTGTTGCATTTTATTTATTACTTTGATTTTCGGAATTTTGATCAATTTGGGGTCAGCGGAGACTAATGTTGAGACTTATAATAACTAAAATATGAGACTTATACTTGTCATTTTAAATCTAAATAAAATTAAAACCATTGAAAAATGGGTGAAAATAACAAAATTTGTTTTAGTAATGGTCATTTTTATTGTAAACCTTTCCCCAACCAAATACCTCTGACTTTTCGGATTCATGTGCTTATTATATAATTATCACTTGCTTAAAAAACGGTGAAGGAAAACATCGTGAGGAAACTGGCATGCCTGAGAGATATTTCTCGACGGCATATGAAGCCAAGTCAGAGGCTCTTGGGTGGCTTTAAAACTCTGACACCAGGTTAGTAACTAACCACACGAAAAGAAGATTGGTTCTTTTAAGTCTTATAAGAACCAATAGGAAAATTATAAAGATAACGAAACAGTTACAGTTATCAATTTTGTCTGTGGTTTAAAGATAGATAAAATAGCGAGAAATCAGGATTTAAACGTAAGTGGTCCCAAAAAGGGGCGGGGCCTCGTCAAGGTCGTTTTTGACGGCCAACTCTACCATGGAACTCGCTCATTGGCCAAATCAAATAGCGCGTGCTTCTCCGGCTTCCTGTAATACACTTCCGTCCCTTTCATGGAATCACTCCCACAGATTGCGTGAAAGCGAGACGGACGATTTGCAAGAAAACGAGAGGAAAGATGTTATACATGAAAAAACAGAACTCTAACTGTCTTTGTATGGGTAAATCCATTAAAATAACATGCTGGTATTATACAAGGTAGCAGGGTAAATGATTTAAGAAAAAAAAATCTGCTGTTTCATAGAAAAGTAAAAAAAGGAGTAGAAAAAAAGGAATGCAAATTACAAAAAAACACATTAAATACACATTGCCAAAAGTCTAGTTTTCAATAGTCAAAAAAGAAAAATTATAAAAAAGCCAAAAGTGGAATACCTACGCGGTCAAATGTATAGAACAGCAGATTTTTTTTTTCAGAATCATTTACTAATTCCATGGTAAAAGTTTTCGCGTCGATGCCCCTGCCACCCTGTATTATTAGAACAAATGGATATTCATTTCCTAAAACACACGCTAGAGATAAACCACAATTGACAATGGTACCACAATCATACAAAATGACAGTGCCAATATTAATGTTGCGGTTATTATTACTTATTGACAGCCCGATCTGGAAATAGTCATGATTTTCAGACATTTCCGAATAGACGGAAACCAAATGGAATTAATTTCATTTGAAATGTGTGTTTAGGCGAAAATCATCAATAGTTATCACTCCAAAACGAAGCTAATAAAGAGCTCTGAACAATTATTCAGTCGCTATGAATGTCATTGTACATTCATTTATATTTGAAAGACCTCTGGGATCCGGGGAACTAAAACATGTTCGATACGGAAATCTATAAGTAAGTAAACAAAAAAGGTCTGCTTGGTATGATTAATTATGAATGCAAAACTCCTAATCGGCTACCCACACGCCCCTTAAGAAAAGATATAGCAAAAATACATGTTTAAATATTAACCAACACACAACTTCCAGGAAAAAGGGAACTTCTAACACCGCGTGTTGTTGGCAACTTAACTAAAACGTATTTAATGTGTTATACAAAATATTGAATAAATAAATGGTATTAATTTTCATAACTTACATTTGTCTATCGTGGTGACCAAAAAAGTAAAAGAATGACTGTTTTGATAATTTTTTTAATACTTTCCCAATTCACTTTGAACATAACTGAATGACGGTGAAACAAAACTTATTATGTAAACTTGTAGGTTACTTAAAATAAAACGAGCGAACCTTTGGACTCGAATTTGTATCGTACGTAATCGTATGATCGTGGTCGTACGAATTGAGTGTACACTGAATACGTTTTTCTCCGTCAAATACACTCACTCACGAAATTTTTATTGCATTCCATATGTATTACATAGATGGTTTAATAAGTAAGAGATCAATATGGACCCAAATAGGTTATGTTCCGGTGATATCACGTTGAACGCAAGAAAAATCCCGACAAGTTTGGGTTGTTTTTCGGCCGTCGGAACTATACGTACGCACTCTGCGCGCTCCCTTAGTACTTGGAAGGTCGGGATCGTTCATGCGTGTTAGTATGTGTTCGCACGAATAAAATTCGTACAAAAACGCGTCCAAAGTGCGCACGCCCTTACAATAGTTGTATATGATGTGTAACATCTGCCATCTCACCTTGTTAATAAGCAATATTAACAATATTTCCTGAAAAAAAATATTCAGGTATTATTTGAAATGGTTTTTCGTAACGAAGATAATTTTGTTGCATTTTATTTATTACTTTGATTTTCGGAATTTTGATCAATTTGGGGTCAGCGGAGACTAATGTTGAGACTTATAATAACTAAAATATGAGACTTATACTTGTCATTTTAAATCTAAATAAAATTAAAACCATTGAAAAATGGGTGAAAATAACAAAATTTGTTTTAGTAATGGTCATTTTTATTGTAAACCTTTCCCCAACCAAATACCTCTGACTTTTCGGATTCATGTGCTTATTATATAATTATCACTTGCTTAAAAAACGGTGAAGGAAAACATCGTGAGGAAACTGGCATGCCTGAGAGATATTTCTCGACGGCATATGAAGCCAAGTCAGAGGCTCTTGGGTGGCTTTAAAACTCTGACACCAGGTTAGTAACTAACCACACGAAAAGAAGATTGGTTCTTTTAAGTCTTATAAGAACCAATAGGAAAATTATAAAGATAACGAAACAGTTACAGTTATCAATTTTGTCTGTGGTTTAAAGATAGATAAAATAGCGAGAAATCAGGATTTAAACGTAAGTGGTCCCAAAAAGGGGCGGGGCCTCGTCAAGGTCGTTTTTGACGGCCAACTCTACCATGGAACTCGCTCATTGGCCAAATCAAATAGCGCGTGCTTCTCCGGCTTCCTGTAATACACTTCCGTCCCTTTCATGGAATCACTCCCACAGATTGCGTGAAAGCGAGACGGACGATTTGCAAGAAAACGAGAGGAAAGATGTTATACATGAAAAAACAGAACTCTAACTGTCTTTGTATGGGTAAATCCATTAAAATAACATGCTGGTATTATACAAGGTAGCAGGGTAAATGATTTAAGAAAAAAAAATCTGCTGTTTCATAGAAAAGTAAAAAAAGGAGTAGAAAAAAAGGAATGCAAATTACAAAAAAACACATTAAATACACATTGCCAAAAGTCTAGTTTTCAATAGTCAAAAAAGAAAAATTATAAAAAAGCCAAAAGTGGAATACCTACGCGGTCAAATGTATAGAACAGCAGATTTTTTTTTTCAGAATCATTTACTAATTCCATGGTAAAAGTTTTCGCGTCGATGCCCCTGCCACCCTGTATTATTAGAACAAATGGATATTCATTTCCTAAAACACACGCTAGAGATAAACCACAATTGACAATGGTACCACAATCATACAAAATGACAGTGCCAATATTAATGTTGCGGTTATTATTACTTATTGACAGCCCGATCTGGAAATAGTCATGATTTTCAGACATTTCCGAATAGACGGAAACCAAATGGAATTAATTTCATTTGAAATGTGTGTTTAGGCGAAAATCATCAATAGTTATCACTCCAAAACGAAGCTAATAAAGAGCTCTGAACAATTATTCAGTCGCTATGAATGTCATTGTACATTCATTTATATTTGAAAGACCTCTGGGATCCGGGGAACTAAAACATGTTCGATACGGAAATCTATAAGTAAGTAAACAAAAAAGGTCTGCTTGGTATGATTAATTATGAATGCAAAACTCCTAATCGGCTACCCACACGCCCCTTAAGAAAAGATATAGCAAAAATACATGTTTAAATATTAACCAACACACAACTTCCAGGAAAAAGGGAACTTCTAACACCGCGTGTTGTTGGCAACTTAACTAAAACGTTGGCAAAATACGAGATTGTTAAATAAGAAAACGCGTCGAGGACTGCCCATTACATCCAAAGGTCACGCACAAGGGCTGAGCTCCCACAAATTTGGGCCACAGCCCCACAGGTCGGCTGCCCGCAAATTCTATAACTAACCATAAGGAAATGGTCGGAGGGGAACGAATTACTGACTAGCGACACTTGTCCAAGTTTATCAAGAATGTTAGGGATCGTAAAATAAAAAGGTCTTTCAGTCGGAAGCTCCGGTAAGATGATGGCGACCTGACCTACACAGTTAGTCCAGGTTATGAAAAATGTGCCGGTTGAGGTGATGTCATATAATTAACATATTGAGTTTCTTGTGATTATAAAGCACACGTTATACTTGAACTACTACTTTTTATTAGTCGGTGTAAAAATAAAAAAATAAAACTTTTATTTTCCACTTTTTAGTCGTGGTTGACCAAGGTTTTTAAATATTTCCATTTTACACCACACTCGTAGCTCGTATCAATAAGCCAACCCGTCCAACTTGTACGTATTAGTCCATATCTTGAAAACTGCCGAACCGATTTTGATGAAACTTGCACTGAAGCCATAATAGATTATCATATGTGAATATATTGGAGTTCCAATAATATTACATACATACGTGTGGAATTGATAACCTCTTTTTTTTAAGAAGTCTGTTCATAATAATGCTGTTTCTCTCGACTTTCAATGTGTGCAGCGGTATTCAATTAATGCAATATCATTAAGCCAGGATTTTGCAATTTGCAATGCGGTAATTAAGCAACATTTTAATACTTGGTTAGAGTCAATTTATTCGGCTAAACGTAGCCATTTATGCAAATAAATTAATCAATGGGTACTATAATAATTACCGTGGCCAGTGATCCCACAATATGCGTTGCACATTGTTGAAACTTAAGAGCCATTATTATGTAAATGTATGTGGCAATTATTGTAGTAACTAATTTAGGTTTCATTTTCGGGTGGTACTCTGAAAACCACAATAATAATATGAATATAATTCAAATTCAAATCATTTATTGTTTGTTACATGTCAATAGAGATGTTATGGTTATAATTGTAGTAACAATGTAACATACCTATAAGGTGTACAATATTTATGAATTTAATTCTTACTTAGGAACTTAATAAATTATTGTAAAATTTAATTCGAATTAGTCAAAATTATACATTATTTAAATTTATTATACATTAGTCAATTTAAAAATTATTCATCAAAAATGTTATTCATGTAAAATTTTACTACATAAAATAAAAAAGTCATAATTACATTGCATTCATTAGTCATTATAAAAAGGAAAAAACAATTAAACTAACCCAAATTTTTGTCGTTAAAAAACTCGTTTATAGAGTAGTACGCTTTGTTTAGCAAAAAATCCTTTAGCTTTTGTTTAAAACTATTGATCTCTGAACTACTTTTCACATACACTCGAGAGCAATGAATCCGGGTCACTTAAAGAATATTAAAAATCTCGGAAACTAAAAATGATAGGTTAATGCAATAAATTGTATTTAATAGACAATGTAATACTCCTTAAATGAAAGTAAAAAAAATATGAGTCACCATACATTTTATTAACACAAAATTACATAAAGAAAAAAACTGCTGATCTCTCCTTAAAACAAAAATAGGAAACATGAAATTTTTGAACTTTATTACGATTTTCTTGAATTTTAATACTTCGTATTGCCTCCTCGTGCTTCCATTACTGCGTTTACGCGGTTTGGCATGCTGTACACCAAGTTCCTTATACGATTTTGGGGAATATTCTCCCATTCCTCTGTGAGAGCAATTTTGAGCTTACGAAGCGTGATTGGGGGAGGGTTTCGTGGTTTTACGCATCTGCCTAGCTCGTCCCAAGCATGCTCGATCGGGTTGATATCCGGGCTGCGCGCTGGCCACTCCATACGAGTAATGTTCATCTCTTGAAGGTAGTCATTCACAATCCTACCTGTATGAGGTCGGGCATTGTCATGCATAAATATAGCATCCTCACCTAAATTGACCATAAATGGACCAACGTGATCATTGAGGATTTCTTCCACATATCTTACGCTAGTTAAAGAGCCGTTTTCTATGATCACCAGCTCTGTGCGACTTTCAGAAGAAATTCCGGCCCACACAAGTACAGACCCACCACCGTAGGCTACTTTTTCTTCGATGCATGCTTGCTTGAATCTTTCCCCTGGTCTTCGATACACTCTGTGTCTTCCATCGTGCTTGTAGAGCATACATTTTGATTCGTCGGAGAACATAACTTTTGACCAATCTTCAATACTCCAATTTACGTGGCTCTGGGCATATCTTAGTCTTGAAATACGATGCCCACGCTCCAGTTTAGGGCCGTTTGCAGGTCTAAGGGGTTTTAAGTTAGATTCAGCAAGCCGACGTCTTACTGTCCATGCACTTGGGTTACTTCCTCCGAGGCGTCGAAACTGATTTGTGAGTTCAGTTCCTGTGAGAAAGCGATTTCGAAGCATGGTGTTCACCAAGTATCGGTCTTCTCGTGCTGTGGTACACCTGGTTCTGCCCGTTCCTGGTCTGCGTAGGTTAGAACCAGTTTCTTCGTAACGTCGGAGAACTCTTTGTACTGTTGACAGCGACACACCGACAGTCCTGGCTGTATCGCGCTGACTCCGGCCGGTTTCCAGCATTGTAAGTATTCTGGTGCATTCTTCAGGCGTAAGCGACATAATTTCAGCTTGAATAATGAATATAGAGCACTATCAACATGGTTTATGTACCCACATAAATGACAGATTACAAACAAAAGCAAAACCAAATGCTGTAATTTCGTAGTTCCATCTTCGAAAGTGGCCCTTTTTCAAATTTGATTTTTTTATGATATAACTTTACAATAACTAAGAAGTTTTAATACCTTCATTTAAGGAGTATTACATTGTCTATTAAATACAATTTATTGCATTAACCTAGCATTTTTAGTTTCCGAGATTTTTAGGATTCTTTAAGTGACCCGGATTCATTGCTCTCGAGTGTAGTTTGGTAATTTGTTATAAATCTTTATTCCTATTCCAAATATACTGGATAGAATTGCGATATTACGAGTAGTCAGTCAAGCAGTGGTGACCCAGGGATAACGGCCTCGACTTACCGAGTTCTAGGTCGTGCATTCGAACCCAAGCAGGAGCTTTACTTTGTGTAAATAATTTCATCACCACTGCTCTCAAAATGGTGAAAGAAAACATCGTGAGGAAACCGGCATGTCCTAGAACCATCAAAAACATATGAACCGCACTGAGCCCGCGTGGTAGATTACAGCCCACTCCCTCTGGAAGAGAGGAGGCCTGTGTCCCAGCAGTGGGTACGTTATATTATGAGTAAGTCAGTATTACTCCGGTCTTTACTGAAAGAAGAATTGTCGATTGATAACCATCGCACGCAATTTCAGTTTAGGTTTTCTTCAAAAGTTTCGAAGATTTTTTTATTTCTAAGATATGTTAAAAAATCATTAAATTGCTACTTACTAGGTTCAAACCTGCAAACTCGTACTCGAGAAACGAATTACTTATCTTCAGAGCTATCACGCCACAATCATTGTTTCCAATAGTAACAAAATAATTAATTTCAAGAGGATTAACATGTCTCCAGTTGCTAGATTACGCTGTCAATTCAGGCGAGCTCACACAATTTCAATTTATAGATACTGTTATAAATCTTTTTTGGGTAACGTTAACGAGAAAATTAGGCCGATTTTCCAACTATTTTTGGAATGGCAACGTTGACAAATAGGTATGTTTATGTATATAATAGCTATAAACAAACAGCCTTATTCTTTCAAAAATTATGTGTACTGTTATCAACTGTAATTATTTCTACATAATTCTGATGATTGAGAGCATCCTCTTTCTTCTTTTTCGTGTCGTTGGTTAGTGTCTAACCTGAGAGTTTTTATGCTGCCCATGGGCCTCTGACTTGGCTTGACATGCCTTCGAGAAATATCTCTCAGGCAGGTTTCTTCTTCACCGCGTTCATTGAGGCTGCGACCAGCCCAGCGGTTGAACGCGTCCCAAAGGGTCATGGCGATCAGGCTGGTACGAGGATACCGCACGGTCTCCCGTGAGGCGGCGAGCCTCCTTGCCGGACTACCGCCATGGGATCTGGAGGCAAAAGTCCTCGCGCACATGTGGGAGTTGCGCGAGGAGGCGAAACGCCGGGGCGTAACTCCGCTGCCGCGAGAAATCGCGGCACAGCGGACAGAGCTCCGGCGGGATCTCATGGCGGCATGGAGAGTGCGATTGTCGCAACCCAGCGCTGGGCACGCCACAATTGTGGCGATAAGTCCCCTCTTTGAGGAGTGGCTAGAGAGGCGCCACGGCGTCCTCACCTTCCGCCTGACACAGGTCCTCACCGGACATGGTTGTTTCGGGAGGTTCCTGTTCAGAATAAAGCGGGAGGAAACGCCCGGGTGTCACCACTGTGTGGATCGCCCGGAGGACACGGTGGAGCATACGGTGGAGGTCTGCCCAGCTTGGGCGGAGCACCGCCGTGTCCTCACGGAGGCGATCGGCGGCGGCGATCTCTCGCGTCCGGCCCTGGTTCAGGCCATGGTCCGGAGCGAGAGTGCATGGGAGGCCGTCACCTCCTTCTGCGAAGCAGTAATGCTCGCGAAGGAGGAGGCGGAGCGCGCGAGGGAGAGGCAAAATGCGCCCCCTCGCGCCCCTAGTCGCCGCAGGAGACGCCCCGGGCGTCGGGAGTCGAGAGCCGACTTCCGGCCACCGTAGGCGCGGGCTTGCGGACGGTGAGCAATGGGTAGCTCGCCGTCCGATAGGGACCAGGCCCGGGTCGACGGCGCGTTGTGTTCCACGCGCGCCTCAAAGAGATGTCAGCACCAACTGACGGGGTCCGGAAGGGCCAATGCCTGCCGGGGTTGCGGGTTTGTCTGAAAGGGATATCGCGACCTCGGCACACAGGCAACGGAAGGAACACGGGTGGGTTTTAGTCAGTAAAAGTCTGACACGCCCTCCCGCTCCACCCAGAGCGGGAGAAGTTATTTGATAATTTCCCATCCAAAAAAAAAAAAAAAAAAAAGGCAGGTTTCTTCACGTTTTTTTCCTTCACCGTTTTATAAGCAAGTAATAATTATACAATATGCACATGAATCCGAAAAGTCAGAGGTGCGTGCCTTGAGTTCGAACTCGAGATCTATGACAGCAGTGTGACGGTCACACCACTAGACTATCACTGCTCTCTGTACTTACATTTAGATGAGCTATTTGTTATATTATTAGACTTTTTTTTATATACATATACCATATCTATTTCCGCCGCCAAGCAACAATGTTTTCCACGGGAGCGTTACCGGGGTCTGATCGGTTAAAAATAATGCAGCTAATTACAGAATCATTTGATTTTTTAACCGTTCCCTAAGGTCGGAAATACATTGGCATTCTTCTTTGAGTTGGTGTTGAAAGAAAGCTGTGGTCGCCGGAAACTTTGCAAAACTCTATCATAATAAAAAACCTGTAAGTCTCCAGAGAAAGTTTTCTGACATTGCTTCCCGAGTTTCACCGCAATACCTAGTTGGCAGTCATCCCTTATTAATTCGTTGCGTTCTTTAGGTTGTTTGATCATCCAAGTGAAGGGAACTGCGAATAAAGTACTTTGTCTTCGTCATTTCAAATTTCTTTGTAGCCAGTATAAAATAAACACTAATTATTTTTACATAGACTTTTATATGATTTCAACAACGCCACTAAGATTTATTAGTCTCTGTAAATAAATTCTAGAGTGTAATCAATACTCTACAAACACTTTTTTATTGTTTGCTTCGCAGTTTAATTACGCTGCTCTATTATAATTTTAATTAATTCAATGTTACATAGTAAAATTAGTTCTCATTTCAAGGAAACAATATTATATTATGATGAACGCTAGTACGCCTAATCATCATGTGCATTAGTCCTTTAGTTATTAAGATTGTTTCTAGCATAAATGTAATAATGTACGTGACGTGGCTATGCTTAAAAAAAATAGATACTACCGAGAAATCATCTCAATAATAAATGAAGGAAGTCACTAAGGATTACGATCGAAGTTAATTAAATCAAAGCACTGATGTCATTATACAATTGATTACATCATCTCAAATATCGCCAAAAAACTTTATCTACTACGGCCATCTCTTAACAAAAAAAATGGAAGGATCTATTTTAAAAATACAGCGACCAGTGTTTTTATCCTTCCATTTTCATCGCGACATCTTAACTAAAGGTGGGTCTCGAAAAAACCTGTCGAGGACCTTGTAAGTCACAAAAATACGATATAATACGATTATTTTCCTCTTGTCCCTACTCAGATTAAATTTCTCCGAGTCGAGTAGGGAGGGGACGTGTAAACTGGAGAACACTCGAACCCGGCTTGCCTTGGAGTGAGTTCTTGACGCGAGATGTCATTACTATATGTCACTCACACGACTTGCGACCCGGTTTCGATGGAGCGACATCACTTTATTAACATAAGTGTATCAGTGTCTGCTTGTTTTAAATTAAATCTTTGTAAGGGTATTAGTGTCATCAGTCGTTTTAGGACTCTTTGGTTAAGCTCTGAATTGATTACGACAAATTTGGCAATGATTTTTATTCTTTTGGTACCTAGATTTAATAATTTCGGATTCTTATACGTATTGTATAATTATCATTTGCTTTAAACAGCATCCCCTGTAGGGCAAAGGCATCCTTCCCTTATTTGATTGTCTCTGTCTTCTGAAGTCAGATCTTTAGATAGCCTAGTCCTTTTCTTGACACACCTTGACTTGTATTAAAATTCACCAGCCGTGCTATTCTGTAAACGTCTCACCGTGATAACTTGGGTGAAGCGAGCATGAAGTGAGCTGTCCATAGTTTCAATCCCTAGCTTTAGATGCAATGACAGCTCACATCAAGCTCACTTCACCCAAGTTATCACGGTGAGATGTTTACAGAATAGCACGGCAGGTCTTTACGACTAAAAAATTCTGAAATTCTAATAATATAACAAATAGCTCATCTCAATGTAAGTACAGAGAGCAGTGATAGTCTAGTGGTGTGACCGTCACACTGCTGTCATAGATCTCGAGTTCGAACCCAAGGCACGCACCTCTGAGTTTTGTTTTAACAATTAATAATATTTGTTATTTGTATTGTTGAGAGAAAAACTGTTTTAATTTTAATGATATTAGATACAACTCTCATTGGACCCTGTTTCCGTTTATTCAATTAATTGTAAGACTTTTAATCAAAATTCTTCGTCTTTCTACCTTAAAGGCAGCGAACTGTATAATGAACAGCTATACTCATGCATACATAATGTCCGTGTATAATTTATTTTCTACGCTGTGTATACTCTCCGTGTATTTGACGAAATCTTTTGAGCCTTTAGCTTATCAGTAAGTATAAATATGAAGATAGGTCATGCTGTGATAAAAAATATAAGCCGCAGTTAGCATGGTTGGCTAACTGTGGCTTATATTTTTGAATACGAACCCAGCTTACGCCAGTTTGATTAAATATTTTCAAGCGTAGAAGCTATTTTAGTGAGTCTTATTATTTACTTACTAATAATGAGATGTTCCTGTCTCAGAAGCCCTGACAACCGGCAACTTGGACCCTGTTCCCGAAACCGGTGCGCTACTTTTTTATATGTTAAAAATATTAAAATATGTATTTTATATTATATATTTGAAATATCATAAAGAAAAAAAATGTAAATGATATAATAAAGTACTTACTCTAAATAATAACTTAAAAAATGTCGACGCTTAAATTATTTATTTAGCAAAAACTTTCCTGAAAATTCCCTTCAAACTTATGAAAAACGGAACATTAATAATCCAGAGGATTTCCGTAGGTATAATATTTTCAGTGAAGCGGTGTCAGACTGGATGATTAGACCGTACCTCCAAAATTCCCAAGACCGTTTGTACGTCTTAATATTATCATAAAATATGCTAAATCCATTTAAGCGCAGTTTTTCTTTTGAGCTTACTGGCCTGAAATATTGTTATGGCCGTTGTCGGCTATGGGTACGGGCTATACCTAATAAAGTCTGGTGTTTCAGCGATGGTTTTAAAAAACCTTTTAGAGGTTAACAAGTTGTTTTATAATATGTGGAGTTGGAAGTTTATTGGGGAGGTAAAGTCGTATTAGAATTTTGAGGTAAACTGTTGTTTATTATTTGATGGAGATTATGATGTTGGTGTGAATATTGTTAACTTTATTTATTACATGGAACTAAATATTAATCCTCGTAAATATTTAAAAATATTAATTTGTTTACTTGCCAGTAGTCAGACCGGGTACCGGGTACCAGTAGTCACATAATGCAAAATTCTTCATTGTCAGCCCAGTAATTGTTATAATTTTTCGCTTGATTACATAATTTTACTGTTGCTAAAGACAGTTAGTTCATTTATTTGTTGAATATATAATACATATGTCAAAAAAAAACTTTTAATAACACCATACTGTAAGAATATTTGAAAATATATAAATATATTAGAAAAATAATCATAAGAAAAACCAATTTTAGGTTTTCGAAAGTACGTTTGTAACACAAAAATATTTACGTGAAAAATATTACATTCGGAATGTCGATTCCGTTGAGATGAACCAGAAAGAAATACAATTCGCTAAAATAACAAGTCGTGAAAAATGCATCCAGTATTTTTGCAGCAGAAATTGAGAATTTATATTCACCGTGGTGATTGTTTTGAAACTCGACCGTGAGCAAAAAGAAAAAGTTATGTGCTAGGAGTGCACTTTGAATCTCAAAAACGGCTTCAGACGAAAGGCGGCGGTTTTTGAGGGGAGACAGTCTATGTGTCTAGTCTGACGGGGCACTACAGTTACATGCATCTGGGTGAATATACATATTTATGACTTAAAACTGTTTGAAGGTACAATAATAAAACCAAATATATAATTTATCATTACACATTTGTCAGTCTCAATCTGCCAACATTCAATATATTTTTGTGAAATAGTCATTGATTTTCGCTGAGATGAAATTACGAATAGATTTTGAACGTTTTTAACTACCGGAATTGGCCTTTCGGGACTCTACCAGTCGGTAAATAAGTAAAAACATCGCCAGCATAATCGTGATCTCCGTTTACTTGCAATATTTCCCGCTCCGACTCCAAATATTGAGCGCAAAGTTTAACCCGCCACGCTTGGCTCATCAATTTCTCTTACTTTTTTATTATAGCCTCGCCGAGGTGTGGATGTTCCAGGCATTTCTTCGCCTACAGTTACTTATTCTTTTATTAATAAAAGTTTATGCGCCCCTTGTGCACCCCTCCCTTTCTGTGATCGTTTATTTGGGAAGAAGTATTTGATATGATCTAATGCCACGTAAATGTGGCGTCATGTAATTTTCCCAAGTAGTAAGTAACTCTTTGTGATGGAGCTCCATCGGGGAGTAATATCACCATACATATATGTGCTGCCAACCAGCACTACTGTATTCCCGTTTAAAGGGTACAGTTAATGAATAAATATGTTAAACACTTTAAGGTTAATTTTAATTGCACCTTGTTAATTTTCCGTCTCCACACGGGTTGATCGGTGACCATCTTTACATACCGAGACTCCTCCGTGCTTCGGAAAGCACGTTTAGCCACTGGTCCCGGCTGTCATTCATGGATCTTTGACAATCGTTACAGGTTATCAGAAGCCCGAAAGTCTGACCACCAGTCTAACCAAGGGGTATCGTATTACCCAGTTACTGGGTGTTGGAGGTCAGATAGGCAGTCGCTCCATGTAAAATACTAGTATTCAGCTGCATCCGATTAGACTGGGAGCCGACTCCAAACTAGTTGGGAAAAGGCTAGGCAGATTGATTATTTTTCCGACTACGTTATCAACATTGTGAATGGAAACAGTCCAACGTTACATGCGCCCGTTATATAATTTCCCCGGAAGTGAATTTGTCTAAAATTGCTTAATATTTTCGCTTCTTGACCGAACATATCGGTTTAATTCCAGGTACATGAGAAATTATAGGTTTGTCTTTGGGATGGCAATCAACTCGGCCCGTCGCAGTCCACTGCTGGACATAGGTCTCTCCCAGGCTGCGCCACAACAACCTATCCTCCGCCTTCTGCATCCAGTCTGGCCAGCCACCTTTTTAAGGTTGGTCCATCTAGCTGGGGACGTCCCACACTACGCTTGCCGGTACGCGGTCTCCACTCAAGGACTCGTCTACTCCACCGGTTATCGGGGATAGCAATACATCAGCAGAATTATAGATTTCCATAGGCATCGATGACCACTAACATCAAAGACATCTGTCTGCTTGTTAGCTATCTAATAAAAATAACCTAGTTTTCAACAAAGTAACAGAGCTTGTTCACAAACCCGTTTTTACCGTCGTAGGCAAAGAGGCCTACCTTCATTTTCATATAACCCCATAAACCACGCTTCGAACTTCGTTTTATTAACTACATCATGACATCGGCAGAATTTTACAATGATGGGGTAACAAAGGGTTAATTAATTCTTAGTAGCTCTATATCTGCTAGTCATCGCGTGATTTGGTCAGGTCAGGTCAAGGTTTTAGAGACCCATTTAAATAGCAAGAAAGTAAACGGTATAATATTAGCTATTGTTGAACATAAGATTGGCAGCACAATGGATATGAATTTAGAACTGAGACTGGATTATCAGTCAATATTTTCAGGATTTGTTTATTTAAGAGTGCGTCCAGACTGTGCGAGGCAGGTGCCTCGATGGTAAGCCACAAATGTAACGCATGTCCCTGACAGCATCTGATAGATAGAAAAATGTATTTGCAACGCATGGCTCGCACCTTTAGGATACCTGATGCTTCAGTGAACCAATCTTTATGCTTTAGAGGTAATGACTGTGAATGGGCTTAGTTTTCCATGACGGCGACGCCTGAAGATGGAGGTAAAACCAAATCACATTTTATCCGATGCCTTTGTAATACAAGAAAAGTTTGAGCTGAAGGCAGACCATCTATTTGAGATTCTTATCATTATAACCAATATTTTCCAGATAATATTTAGAACCTGCCGAAACGTAAACGATATGATAAAGATGGTATTCGACGATAGAGTTTATACATAAGCAAATTTTGTAAGCAATACATACATATAATATCGTAAACTATCTTCATGCCGATTTGGGAAGGAAGCCAAATTCTTTGATGTTTATCTACCCGCATAAGTTATGAAGGGAAAGGGTTACTGTGTTCATAGAAGATAGGCATACCGATATCGTGAAGACATGTTTGGAACCCGTCTGTACAATCTTTACGGACACATTTTCAAGGTTTCAAAGGTTTTGCTTATCTTTAGTTTTGACCGCGGCTTCGGCTCTGATTTTTGCATATTATCATTTGAAGGGATTTTTGAAAGTACCGGGATCAGGAAGATTTTGTGTGATATGGCATTGACCACTATGGGTTTTCTTATTTTTATGGAGACTGTTCGGACCTTACTAAGGCGGGAAATAGCTGTGACTGAATCGAATGTTTGACTGTATCAGGACCCTATTTAATGTAACTGTCAATGTCAAATATTTGTAGGAAAATAACATAAGTCTTAAATTTTCATGACGTGTGCTGTATATTAAAGCAGAAAACTATGAAAAAAATACTTACAAAATTGTCAGATTGTCGCCTGTCACCTGTCGCCTGTAGGTTTTACTCAATAGGTCCCAAATTGTTAGCCTATTTATGTTTTTAGCGAAGTCAACCTTCTTGTCAAATTCTACTCTAGTTGAGATTTATCCAGGTAATTCGAATCTCGTTCGTCGCCCACAAGGGTCCAAAACTGCGAGTAGTCGTCGGTAGGTGCTGCGTCACTGCTGCTAATGACTCGTTCGTGTTTGCAATCCAGAAAACCCACACGGATGTTAAGGATAGAATCCCAACATATAGAGCACTCTCATGGATATCAGTTGAATAGTGGAACTTTGAGACCCATAAGCAAGCACTATAGCAAGATAGGAAAATAGCATGAGCTGGACAAATTAAAATTTGGAGAATGCGCCCTAGTCTTGTAGAGATTGATAAACAAAGTCAGGAGGGGAGGTGTCGTGGGACATCCGGTTGTAACAATTCATTTCACTGTATATCCTATACTATTAAATGAGCAATATTTGTATATATATATATTTTTTTAATCACGTTCTCAAAAACGGTTCTAATGATTTTGATGAAAGTTGCATAGGGATTTACGGGGGCGAAAAATCGATCTAGCTAGGTCTCATATCTGGGAAAATGCGTTTTCTCCGTGTTTACATCCGAGCAGAGCTCGGTCGCCCAAAGTTTAGAACAAGATGGCTACCTTAGAATAATGCTAATTAGTAAGTACCTACTTTCATGGCAGCATGGAATTAGTAAGTACCTACTATCATGGCAGCATGGAATTAGTAAGTACCTACTATCATGGCAGCATGGAATTAGTAAGTACCTACTATCATGGCAGCATGGAATTAGTATGTACTATACATGGAATTAGTATGAGTTTCCTATACTATTAAATGAGCATTATCTATTTTCATCAGAGCAGGGCTCGGTCGTTCAGGTACTTACGTATTAACTAACAAAAACAAAATCTTTTGACACTTGAAACTTGAGACCTTGAAACTGACATTTTCGGGCATAACGCTTTTTTATTACGTGACGATTTCTACCAGTCAACTTCTACCGCAAGTCGCGTTAAAGAACTTCATTCCAATAATAGAAAATACACGTATCCGTAAACAAAAAGCTTCACTACAAGCCAGACAATTTCTCATAACAGTTATTGAGTAAAACAAATTATTTACCTCATTTTTTTCCTACTAACTGTTGTATTTACGTTATCACGAAATAAGGGCCAGAGAGCACGGCAGGGGAACTCGGGACGTCATTCCTGGTTTTATATTTATTATATCCGCCTCCCCTGTACGCTAATAAACCACTTTTTCAACGACCAATGCCAGGAGTTTTTATAGAGCCGTCTTTCTTTGTAAAAATATATTTTTATTTATTTTGTTTTAGTGCTGTGCTAAATTTTTGTGGTTCTTATTTGTGAGGCTATAGATTTTTTTTATTTTGGAAGATAACTTAAATTGAAATTCTTTTATTTAAGATCTCTTATCTGTATATTTAGGTGTCTTGTTTTCTTCTATGAGGCTTTTTTGAGGCTAGACTAAGGTTCCGCAATAATTCTTTGAAAAGACTAATGCCTATGGCCGATTTTAGGTGACTGAATTTTTAATTTTAGTTGACTGACATAACTTTGACAGGCCTTAATAATCGATCATGGTTTGACCTAATTTCTAAGTACAATTTGGGCTTTTAATAATTTACAGGATTTTCCTAAAATCGGTATCTAAGATAATTCCGTTTCATTGTAGTTTAGGTAAAAACAACATCCTATTTGTTATTGCTGATACGTAACATTTTGTGAAACTATATATAACATAATATCACGCCTACAAATCCCGAAGAGTTAGGCAGGCGTGTACCATTACCTACCATACCATATAATAGTACACCCACATATCGCCGGTTATGTTTAAGTACCTTATAATGGGGGGCGAGTCTATTACCACCAACCATAAACATAAGATGGAAAAACCCAATAATACCGACCTACCTGGGATTCGAACCCAGAACCTCATGTTCAGCAGTAGTGACTACTAGACCAACGGGGCAGTTAAAACAAAACACAAAAAAAAATACATCTTCAATTGAAAGATATTTCCATTGTCTGATTTTCTCGTGTTTTTAACTCAGTGAATAATTTGACAGCATTTCGTAAAATAATAAATGATTATACTTGTTAAGAAAACAGTGTTTTCTGTTTCCTTAATGAACGATGAACAAAGAACGTTGCTTCAAAAAAAAAGAATACCTGATATCAATTTTACTTTACGAAACCATTAATATTTCATTTTAATTACTACCTAATTATAACCTACAAGAAATCGAAGCATGTAATCAAACACTTCCCGGTAGTAAGTAGGTTTAAAGATATTTATTTCTCATAAGAACTATCTAACAGTTCACTTATAATGAGATACAGAGTTACTTCTAAATAATAAATATAATATTTGCCTCTGGGGCGTTGGTGACGTTATATACAGGGTACATACATGTTTTTTGAGTTTGCTCTTAAATACATTAATACGTTGTAGTCTTAAATACGTTGTGTTCCCTCCACTAATACTGTTATTTTGCCGTAATTAGTCCGTGCTCGTTCAGTTATTAGTTGGAATTTGTTTTTACTTCTTGTGTTGTAGGTTACTGCTTTTTTATGTAGTTGTAAGTTTGATGCTTTACCTACAAACAGTTCAATTAAATCATGTGAGTAAATTTTAGGGTTACATACATCTGAATTAAAAATGGAACTCTTAAAGGATCACTCGTATGTCTGTCTGTCTGACTGGCTGGCTGTCTGTCTATTTGTCCGACTGTCACAGCCAATTTGCTCCGAATCTAATTGACCAATTTATTTGAAATTTAGTACCTACACATAATATGTTAAATAGAATTAAGTACTAACAACAATAACATAGCATATAAGCACAGTTTGTTACTAACCACTAACTACGTTTGGACTGCTTAGGTCTGAAATAAAGATATTTTATTTTATTTATTTATTTAATATGAATTATTGTAACCCAAACGCGGACGTGTAAATAAATTAATTTTGAATATGGGGGTCACTTTTAAAATTGCAAACTGTACCGTGTGACATATCCAACATATGTAATGAAAGGGCATGTTGTGAGGATCTAAAATATACTCTTTTTATAATTTTAAAATTATAAGGAAATAATAAAGATATTTAAGAAAATAGATGAAAATTGACCATTTGCCCACTTACCACCGAAAATACTGAACCTAAAATAAAAAAATAAAAAACTGAAAATGGTTCTTTACTTATAGATTACAGGAAAACCTATAAGAAGTTTATGGTCTTAAAATAACTTGGTAAATCTCTCAATATTGTGCGTACAAACTTGCATATGCAGTTCTAGGTATGGAAGAACATGTTTTCAACTACAATGTTAAGTTTGTTCTTGGGACAAATGACCTTAGGATAAAAAGCATGATAGATAACATATTTATCGGACGGAACCACAAGATTTGCTTGCGACTTGATAATAGTATTAATTATTTCATCTAGCCCTTTCCCCATTAACTACCAATATTTGAAGGTAAATTTTTGTACCTATCAGTCTTAAGGGTTAATCCTATAATGTATTACAACCGGGATTGAAGGTGCTTTTTTACTTTTCCTGATACGTTTGTAAAAAAAAGTCCTAAAACTGAACACGGCAAATGCAGCTTGCTAGAACTACGCAAATGTAATTTAGCCACGACCCTCTCAAAAACGAACTCGTGAAATACTTAATTAAAATAACAGAAATTTTTAATTAGCTTTCTGCATCAAATAATTCCTGACCATTTCATGAAATTTAATCTCTCAATAAATAAATAATGCCTATCGTAACGAATGAAATCGCCTAATTTCGCTACATTATTTAAATTTTCAAACGGAAATTTTAAGTAGCAATCGCGTATTCAATTTTGTTTCGTTGAAAAATCGTTCATTTTAACGATAACTGCTGATTCTGTCCCGATAAGACTTGTTCATTTAGCCATACAGCCAACAAGCCAAAAATAGCTATAATTATGGCTAACAGTCTTCTTGCGTTTCCGCACATGTAATATTCACGACTTTTCCTTATGAAGTCAGGGGTTTATGCCGTCATATAAGACTGTATATTTATCTCGCTTTTGGGAGCAACTTCCGTTTGTACAAGGGTTTATCCGCAGTGACCCACAGATTAAGTTTGCCTATCTCTTAGTCATCACGCTTGAGCGCAACATACACCTTTTAATTAACACCCGAAAATTAAGAGGACTTCGAAATTTAGGCACGTGTGAATACAAAAAATATTTCGGCTGAGCTCATTGTGTATTATTTCGATCGGGTTTGTATCAACAATCGATGACGCTATGTTTATCCCAGTTGGTTTAAAAAAAAAACAGTAAGTTTATTCTCAAGCCTCCTGTGTATAGGTTTCTTCTAGGTAAACGTGTACCATGGTCGATCGGGTTTTCGATTACCCTGACGTAAGACTAATAAATGTAAAAAATATTATTATTATTATGATAATATTTTTTACATTTATTAAACTTACTTATAGTAATACATATTCCAATAGAAACGTTACGCATAGAAATAGATATTCCTATTATAAAGGTTGTTATAGCAAGCTTTTTAATTGGAATATATATTCCTTTTTATCTAATCTTTGTTGTCCAACTTTTGGGCACCATACTGTCCAGTTTTCCTTATGTTGTGCCTTCTCCGGCCAATCGGTCAGGAACGAGTCCAATCGCCACGCTAGCGTTTTTAAGGCCTGCCCCGGTGACGACGCCCGTCATCAGGCTCCTACTGTGTGACGATCCTGACCCATATGTTTTGATGCATCCTATATATGTGACCCGCCCAGTCCCATTTCAGCCTCGCAGATTTATCGCCAACATCGGCAACGCCTGTCTTGGAGCGTATGATGGTTTTGGTCGGTTAGTTTGATTTTTTTAATGAGTTTGGACTTCTGAGCCTCGGTCAAAGACCAAGTCTGAGCGCCATGGGTTAGGATAGACAAGATACACATGTCGACGAGCTTGCGCTTTAATAAGATTGGAAGGTCGCCCTTCATTAGCGCCTTCATGGACAAGTAGCTCTTCCAGGCATTTTCGACTCGAAGGTCGATCTCTTTGTCCTGTCTGTTGTGGAAGGAAACCAGCTGGCCCAGGTAGATATATTCGTCGACATAGTGTATTTCCTGCTCATCTACCTCGATTTCTACCTAAATTAAGTAGCATTGGTCATAACTTTAGTCTTTGACCGATTCATTGTCAGTCAAACCTCAAGGCTTGCAGTACACTGAGCACTGTAAGTCTTGGAGCATTTGAAAGAAAGAAAATACGTTTATTTGCGACAAAAAAATCATTTGTCGACTCCTGTTCTACAATCTTATCGATCCTCATATTTACCAGCCATAAGGCTGTACCGCCCCGTTGTTATTTATTTTAATTATTTTTTCCCATCCATCAACATCATTGTTCCACGGACTTAACGGCTTAATTTGAAACAAAAGCAAAAAGTTTTTAATTAACGTAACTGTTTAGGTCTGCCGATGTAACCAACGTATTTGCTTTACTGTACTGTTAACCTAGATTTTTTTACTAACTGAAGTAGGAAAGTGGTTTACGAGATGCTCAAGCATAGTGTTCACTGATGGATTGTCAATAGTTGAATATCTTTAAATTGTTTTATATAAAACATTATTTTAATTTTTAACTTTAATAAATCACACTTAGGTAAGTGAACCATGACGAAAATCGATACCAATAAGAAAATAAAATAGAACCAAAGAAGACGTAACTACAGAAACGAAACCGTATCGTCGTAAATTAAAAAGTAATTTTAACCTCTAAGAAACAATACAACAAATAAAAAGTTATCGCCTTATCCGATTGTCGGTTAAGACCAATAACGTCCAACTATATTGTACACCCATAACTCATTAAATAATCGCCACAACTTTACACCTGAAATACTAAATTTCTAAATTCAGACCACTAACTGCAATTTCGTCGTGCCAATTCCGTAATCACAAAAGCTCGATCCAATCTAAGTAGCGTAGGTACTACAGCTGCGCCACAGAAGAGATAGATAGGTACAGAAGACCGGTTTTATATGACAACAGGCGCACGCACACATAGGTACAAACTTACGGAGATTTCAAATTGACACAAAAAAATGCCGGTCGCTACAGTCTGGCCGTCGGGAAATTGTGCTCATAACACCTGTCAGTTGGACAATTTCTAGTAGTAATAAGTATCAAATTCGCAAAACAAATATTCGTTAGTATGAAACTGACAGGTGTCAAGAACGCATTCTCTCGCCGGACTGTAGGACGCTTGCACTCACCGTATAGTGCTGCAAGGTTTTTTTACGCGAGGTCATACTCAGAACTAAGGCCGCAATCTTTTTTTTTTTTAAATATATTTCACAAAATAATTGCACAAGTTTACCACACACATCCTTGTATCAGTATATATGAAAGAGTGTCCATGTGTGCGTGCGCTCGTAGTATGCAGCCGACCTTCTGTACCTATCTACTCTGTGGTAGGTACTACAGCCGTACAGCCGTCGGTTATAGTCGGGTAAATTCGTGCACACTCGCCAGTGTACATGAGGTTTAATTTCGACCGCGGATTGAAATCTGGAGTGCCGTTAAGAAAATAACCCCGTTGAATATTCAGAAGCTAAACAACGCTCTATCGCATGGCTTGTTTTCATTAGCATGATTGGACTGACCCCATTAAATATCCACCATAACCTCACGTACAGTGTAGCGTTATTAGAATTTCTAAATGGATAAAAAAAGCTTTGAAATGCTGAACTTTCGCTTCTGTTGTTTATTGAAAGGAATGGTGAGAGATTTTTCGATGCTTTCAGCGATGTGAGGGCCGGTAGTTATTATAATCAGCCTTTATTTGACACCTCCTTTTTACCCAACTGCCCCAGAAAGAGGGTAATATTTTTATGTAAGAATATTTTGGATGTCTCTTGATTTTAATTTAAAATGAGAACACAGAAGTTTTCGTTTCCATAGTAACAAAAGAATGCCGCGGATATCGCAACTCTTGATTAATATTTTATGATCTCGAAGATTAGTCTCGGTCTGTTTTATCAATTTTTACGGAAAAACTATAGAACTGACTTAAAGGTGTACCTGTACATTGTTGTAGGTGTAAATTAAAGAAAATTAATAATATTTATTTCGAGACTTAGGCACGGTTTCATAAACACCGTGACGTTTTAGTTTTCTTAAAAAACCGCCCACTTCATATAACCAATGACTACTAAACATTCATTAAAAAAAAGATATATTGTAACAATTTTGTAATTGCTTATTAAGTTTTTTAATGATAAAATACGAACTAGTAGATTACTTTGTTTGAATAATTGCGTCTGTATAATTATGACTACAAGCGTTAAAATCCTATTTAATAATTGACTGTCGAGTTGCCGTTCTGTCGAGACGCACATCTGTCAAGTTGCGTGTTTGTCGAGCTGCGTATTTGACGTGGTGCAAAGCTGACGAAATGCGTTTTCTGGCAAAATGCGTATTTGACCACTTGCATTTCTGACGACATGCTAGAGATCCTATGTCGGATACATTGAGTGGCCGTTTGTAAGACGACTAAAATGTCACAGGCTATAATTGTTTTTAATGAATGTTCTCGATATTTTCCTGCAACAGATATAACTAGCGCAGGAGTCAGATAATTCCATGTTTTGCGTATATCTTGTTTTATGTCAATAAATAATTTTATTGTTATCAATACCTGCGCCCCGCAGTTTCACCCGCATAAGTGTCGGTTCCGTGGAAATATCAGGATAAAAAGTATAATTTGTCCCAGGCAATGGGTAGACACCCATGTGTCAAATTTCATCTAAAACCGGTCAGCCGTTTTAGCGTTAAAGCGTAACAAACAAACTTACAAGAAATCAAATCTTTCCTCTTTATAATATTTTATTCGTTTAGATTTAGTCCATGGTTTTTATGCATTATCAAAATTATCATCCGCATTCGTCCGATAAGTAGAACTCGTATGCACATTACTTTGAATAAGACCGTTTCGTAGTAGTCAATTAGAGGTTGAGTACTACTTGGAACCAATTTGGCATTCGGTTTGCTAACTGACAAAACCGCAGCTCTTAATGGCAGCTAAGTCGTCACTATGTTTCCTTATCGGGTCTCTGTATACGGATGTGCGCAGACCTGAGTCAATGGGACTATTTTAAAAAGATATATCGCACACCTAGATAAAGAGTAGTACAACTCAAAATATCTCTTTTTTTCAGGAACAGCAAAAAACGGATTATTGCTGTTAATTAATCCGTTTTTTGCTGTTCCTAAAAAAAAGAGATATTTTGAGTTGTGCTACTCTTTATCTAGGTGTGCGATATGTCAAAGTTGGCAAAATTTTCTTCTATTCTATTCTTTATTAACGACAAGCAAAGCCGATGTTCACTATTCTGTCAATGTCTAAAGTGAGTTGGAAAAACAAGAGTGCATAATAAAAAATTATAAAGTTAAAAATAAATAAAATTCTTCTATTGATACAGTAGAACACAATGTAGATCTTGTTGAGTTAGTACGAGACTGAAACAAACCAAAAATATGTATAAATAGCGTCCTTGTGTTTAAACCAGACGAAACTGTTATGTCACAATCCATGGGTTTTCAGAAATATTGTTTTTAACTTTGGTTGAAAATTGAGCAGCATAGCAAACATTTTTCATTTCAAAGATACAAAACAAATCTGGTATTGCATTTATTATTCTGTTAAAATTTCACAACCCATCAGCCTCGTAGCTTATGCGTGCGATCGTCATTGACATAATGTTATTCCCTTTACGAATCCTACGCGCGACAGTTATGAGCCTACAATGTCACAAATTGACTGCCATCACAAATTCGCATAATTTTCACCCAAAATACCATTTACCATAAAATTATGTTCACGGCAAGTCGAACTCGAACCAAAGTCACTGTGAACGAACATTTGATTCGCGTGGAACAGATTCAGAAATTACACTGAAACTAATTTCTAATAAATCAAACGGTTTTCCTTGCGTATGGATTTTCGCGTTGCTCGACGTGATTTAGTGGGGACCTAAAGCGCCATCTATCGTGTACCAATAAAGGCAGTAGTAGAGTTTTTAATTTATTCTCTTTTCGCTCGCTCAGAATATCGAACTGAATTATTTTAGAGGTAGTTTTGATATATGAGTTTTTAGTGTAACGAATGTTAATTTTGTATTTTCGTCTTTTCAGATGAGCAGTAACTGTAGGTTGTGGTTTTCAATGATGGATTAAAATTATTTTATTTATTTTGCCGCATATTTATGCGCGTCGATGGCTAGTTTCCGCTGAGATTGACCACTGACCAAAATTCAGTCAGGAGGATTATCTAAATATTATAGTTACGGTAATAATACAGTTGTTACGGGTCGGCAGAAGTCTGTGTCAGATAGGGTATCGTGTTACCTAGTAACTAGTTTGTGGAGATCAGATAGGCAGTCGCTCCATGTGAGATACTGGTATTCAAACCCGCCTTTCACCACTTCCTAGTTAGTTCGCTGGGAAGATGAAGTGGCGCAACAAACTCCCTAGCAGCACAGCTGTCTGCTCAGTTAGAAAAAAATGATTCCATATAATAATTTACATTACGCAACACAAAACATAATTATTATATTAATACGTGAAGCAAAAAATGTGTAACCCTTTTTACGAAAATTACGTGGACGGAGGAATATGAAATTTGGCACAGTTAAAGTTTATATTGAGAAGGAGTGCAGAAATTCAATATTTTTATATAATATGCATAAAAAATAAATTAAATAAATAAAAAGTAAAACATTACACACACTACCATGCGTTTGACACACTTAAATATGGCTAGCTTAGAATAATGACATGGCAGCATGGAATTAGTATGTAATGTACATGGAATTAGTATGAACTATCCTAAGCTATCCTTTAGGGGTATGAGGGACAGGGTGTGAAGTTCACTCATCCAGACGGCAGACATGTCTGGCGGGCAACTGCCCAGAGGTTGAAGTCGGGAGCTTGTATATATGTCTATCGCTTGGTAAACTCTAATTGCGCGATGCAGGATTTGTGTGACGTCAGGATGATGTGTGACGTCAGGTCTTTGATGCGTAGTTCGCATGTGGCGATGTAGATGCTGCCACAAACCTATCAAATTTAAAATTTAAATTAATTACGGTCGAATTTCTATCACTGGGCGACCACTAGTTATTATTATTACTTATAGCGTAACATACTTAGTTACAAGTGACAAAAAGTGTTTTAAACAAAGTAGATTCTTGTTAATTAAATAAAAAAGAACACGTGTTTTTTGTTTATTCAATGGTAGGCAGCGTCAAAATAACATAGACATAAATAATGACGTATCCACCATGTTTTTATATTGTTTTCCCCTAGGAGCCAAGGTGTGTATGTGGATAATAAGGCAGGAATTAGAAACACACGTACAGTTGTCCCTTTTATGTTTATTAAGGCAACACAATTATTTTAACGGTCGTTATTGTTTATGTTTAATAATATCATTAAAAAAGCAATGAAAATGGTTGGGTTTATCAACAGAATTGGCAAAGAGTTTAGGGGAACCTCGGCGTTGAAAGTGCTCTATAACACCTTTGTGCGCAGCCTCGTAGAATATGCATCTCCCGCCTGGAGTCCGACTTATAATATTTATATAGACCGTATAGAGCGCGTTCAAAAAAAAATGACGAGGTGCTTGCGGTTTAAAGACCACAAATGTCCATTTAGAGCGGATTACCCAGAACGGCTAAACTACTTCAAATTAGACTCATTAAAACAACGCAGAGCTCTAAATGATTTGACAATGTTGTACAAAGTTGTAAACGGGCTAACATCAACCCCAGATCTCCTTAATAAAATTGATCTAGACGTGCCTCGACATTCACATGTACGGTCCAAACGTATCTCTAGGACATTTGCCGCTAAGCCGTGTCGCACAAATCTGGGCCAGCATGCTCCCTTAAACAGAATGTTGACTTCTTACAACAGAGCTTGTTCGGTCGACAGCAATATCGACATTTTTTTTGATAGTCTGCCAATATTTAAAACTAAAATCTGCAAAATTGTCCTCTAATCAGCTGCCTATTATTATAATCCTCGACTTAACCAGTGAATTTATGTATGTTTTAATATAATTTTAATATATACATTTATTTTTATTTTTATTGTTTAATACTTAAATTTATAATAATAATTTAATTTAATTTAATGTCATTTGAATTATCTAGTTTAATTATATTTTATGTTTTCTAATATTATTATAATGTAATGAATTGTTAACCTTTTATTGTGAATGTTGTGCATGCCTTTAAGTGATGTATTTACACAGAACTGAAGACTCGTGATGCTATTGTGACTACTCTTGTAAATATATCGTTGGTGTGCCTTGCTTAATAAATAAATAAATAAATAAATGTTTCCTGTAATTTTTTTGTTTGTGACGTCATTATGTTATTTTTTGTTAGTAGCAGGAATGTTTTTTCATCGGAGTTTTAAAGTCACTCTACTTTATCACAATAATGTCATCAGCTAAACTATTTGTTTTACTGTTTACAATGTGGACTCGACTTTTAAATTGATTTTATAGATAGATAGATAGATAGAATATTCTTTATTATGACACACACCATACATTATACAGAAATAAATTTAGAAATGTTACATAGGGTGACACAATGGGCGGTCTTATCGCTAAAAGCGATCTTTTACAGACAACCTTTGGATGGATTAAAGTGAGAAGGAGAGACAATACTGCAGGTAGTCAGTGGTGTACCATTTACATACACAATAAATACATAAAGCATAAACGTATCTTAACTTTATATACAGTATAAGCATAATCAGTCTTTAATGTTCCCACTGGTGGGACACAGGCCTCTTCTCTTCGAGAGGGAGTGGGCTGTAATCTACCACGCGGGCCCAGTGCGGGTAGTAGATGTCACATGTCTTTGAATTTTTGGTTCTCGGACATGCCGGTTTCCTCACGATGTTTTCTTTCACCGTTTTGAGAGCAGTGGCGATGAAATTATTTACACAAAGTACGACCTACAACTCGTGAGTTGGGGCCGTTACCATGGGGCCATCACTGCTCTCCGCGGGGCCACCACTGCCTTTCCATAGTAACTAAAATAAAATAGTTAAATAAGTAAGTACTGAGAATGGCATTTCATGCCAGAGGTAAAGCATTAAACCTTTTCTCGAGCTTAAGAAAATCAGACGAGTAAAAATGATTAAATATTTAAGTAACAGAATAAACAATTTCATCTCATTTCACGGTCACGAACAAATTTACCTTCTTGTTTAAACTCACATAGCCTTCAATATCAAAATCATAAATTAATGTTCAAACAATAGTTTGAACATAAATCTTTCACATTTAACACCGACAACAAACCAGTAGTAAGCCTACACATCTAAGGGCCAGCCAATATTTGTTAGGCAAATTGCTTAGCCACAGTGCCAATCAAGTGCTCCACATAATCGCTCAGTGTTGACCCCTGTTACACTTGTAACAAAGATAAAATAGTCTGCGGTAAGAATTGGTTCTATGGAGAACCAAGTCGTGACTAGTGATTTGTAAAAGTTTCACTAAATAACGGTCTTCAAAAAAAGGTAGGGGTCGTGCAGTCGAAGCGATCTTGTGCATAAATAGATAGATTTATTTATTTGCATATAATATAGGTAATAAATACCTACAATATTTTTGAATCCATATACGTTCTGCCTCATGGCATGCAATTTTTTTTATTAACTTATACTACAAATTATTCTATTTACTTACTTAATATATGAACATTGTAAATTAAATAGTCTTGTCGCTTAAAGAATCTGATACAGAGTAATAGCAATTTTGAATTAGTAATAGACAGTCACGTTCGTAAACATCACATAAGATGAAGCAACAATAACGCCATTTCCTCAAAGGCTTAGGCAGAGATGCATTACCCCAACAATGCTAGTCATAAAAAGATTTAACATTTTGTGTAATTTTATCTACGATTGATGAGGTATTGTTAAATTTTCCTAATGTGAATAACTTGTTATTTTTTTCCGTGACTGTACTTTTCTTATTTAACTTAATAAGTACGAAGTACAAATCCGTAAAGGTGAACAATCTCGGAATAACGTACCTAGTATAACACAAAAACAAAAAATAAAACAAAGACTTAAATTGTTCTTTTTTATGAGTACTACAATAGACTTTATAGGGTTTCATACACAAAGAGTGCCAACAGCCGTGCTATTCTGTAAAAACTTCACCGTGAAAACTTAGGTGAAGTGAGCTAGATGTGAGCTGTCATTGCACCTAATGCTAGAGATTGACTTTATTGACAGCTCACTTCACCTCACTGTTCACGGTGAGATTTTTACAGAATGGATCGACAGGACCCTATTACTAAAGCTCCGCTGGCCGTCTGTCCGTTCGTCTGTCACTGGGCTGTTTCTTTAGAAATTTTGCCAGAGTCTGTACTACTATGTCCGCTGTACAGGCTTATTTAATTATTGAGACTTGTCTGGCTTGATTACGTGTATTTAATTTCCAGCATTTTGTACGCCCTCTGGCATAACAAAGCGAACTCTTTATTATATTTTATATCAATATTATTGTACTTATTTGTGTTGAAGAAATGAATGATGACTTATGACTTGTAACAAAAATAAAATAAAGTCGAAAAATAAAGGGGTCCCCATACCAGAAACATATTTTAAATATATGTTTTGGTAAGTAACAAGTTACAAGTCTACTTAAGGTATTATTTTATATTCCATTAAGAACATTACGATACTTATCTAGGTACCTATAACATCATTATCAATGTCTATTACCATAATAACATGAAAATACAAAAACATCAATATCATGTCGATTGTGGCTGTCAGTCAAACGCTGGTAAAGGATGATTTCCACCAAACGGCACGCATCGCAACGGATCGGAAAGGGTACGAACGTAGCCGATCGCGTCCGGCAGGGTGCCGACGCATACGATCGGCTCTGTACTGTCGCTTGCGAACGTATCCGTTTCTGCGCATAGTCAAATAGTTTTAGATTCAAATAGTCGGATACGACGACAGGCGAATGGAGCCGATCGCTACTTTCAGCTAAGATCGCGTGTCGCGGAAAACGCCCGAGGTCAAGCTGCTGTGCGCGACTTGCTAATATAGACTTTAAATACTATGTACACGACTTAATATCGTTTAAAGATGTAAAAACCGTTCCGATCCGATGCGATGCGATCCGTTTGGTGGAAATCGTCCTTTATTCTAATGTTGACATAATAATGATTGCTTTTGTTACTTATATCTAAACTAGTGACCCGCCCCTGCCTTGCACGGTTTTTACGACCTAACAAAATGTCGAGATTTCTTGAGTATAATAATATGTAAGTTTAATACACATAAACCTTCCGGAATAAGTTCTCAAAATTATGCTGAAAACCGTACCAAAATCCATTGTGTAAAAGAACAACGTGTTCCCACAGACACGAAAAGCGACTTTATATAAACAAGGTGAAGACGAAATTACGACATTAAATTAAATTGCGTATATCTAATGAAGTTCTTAGTCTGCATACGAAAATTCAATGAAATATATCCAATAGTTTAGTTACTATAGCTAATCAAACATTGGCAAAATCCATAGTCGGCCCATCGGTCGGTGGGTCGGGTTGGTCGGTCGGTGTATAATTACGTTCGCGGCGGCACCAACAGGATTCTCAGTGTGTTCGTAGATCGGTGGGATTCCTCGATGTGGCGGAGGTGGATGCAGGCTCCATTCTGAATTTTAATTTTATATTTATCCGTGTCTGTACCTACTAACACTAGATGTTAAGTAAAATTGTCACTAACCCTATGGACTCTGTCCGAAATAAAATTAATTATTATACAGGGTGATTGGAAGATGGGTGCAAAGCTTTAAGGCGAAGATAGTATAGACAATTTAGAACCATTTAAGCCATGGTTGTCTTAGACGAAGTCTTACCAAATATTTTTAACCAAATTTTTTAGTTTTTTTTCGGAAATTCTCAAAATTTAATGTAAACTGCATAATTATGGCCAAATTGAATGATAAATGAATTCATTTTTTATTTATTTAATTAAAGTAATGTGTAAGCAATCAAGCAAAACATGTTTTAGGCTTCTGTGTCATTAGACATTTTTTTTACAGAAATTTAAAGCTCAGAAAAAAAAAAAAAATTTGCAATACGTCTTTTAAACCTTATTAAAAAAAAAAAATTTGGTAAGACTTCGTCTAAGACAACCATGGCTTAAATGGTTCTAAATTGTCTATACTATCTTCACCTTAAAGCTTTGCACCCATCTTCCAATCAGCCTGTATATTTAGTAAGTTTAAAAAATATTTTTTTTATATTTTGATGCTAGGATTTATTTGATAGTTCCAAAATACTTTTGGTATTCCCAGTCTTCTCATTTATTGTCGTATGGTTGTCTCCACATTGTATAATATCTATACTAATATTATAAAGATTGTTTGTAAGTTTGTACACAGGGGGGTAATCTTTGGAACTACCAGTTCAAAATTATTTTTGTATTCTATAGCCTAATTCTTGGGAAAGGTTTTAAGCTATTTAACATCAGGCTACTACCCTCAGGAACCGAGCTAAATGACAAAAAGTCTGAAAAAATGCGAAGCGAAAACGGAGCAAAAGCACTGGCGGGCGATGCGATGCGACGGGGTGGGTTGGGGAATGAAATTATACGCAGACGACGTTGCGTATAATTGCTATATAATGCTTGTTTTATAATATACTTAAAGTTCTGATATAAGCATCTGTTGATTGACATAAGAGGTTTTCAGTGTTGAACTGGATAGTGCAGTGCGGTGTAATAACGCAAAGGTCGCGGCAACGCATCGTAGTGCGTTGGACGACGCAAGACAGGGAAAAGCAAAAGAAAAAATCACTTATTTATAATATTTTGCCCTACTTTGCCGGGCGTGTAATCGTCTTAAGCTCTAGCCAAACTGAAGCGAATCCCGCGGGGGATGCGCAAAGAAATTCGCTCATGCCGATTGTGCCAACCAACTAGTATGAAAGTGTTCGAACTGTCACGAATAGTCTCGTTATGGTAGCTATACAAGTTACGATATACTTGCGCAAATTTTGACTTGCACAAGTATGTTTTAACTTAAGTGACAATGGGCAGGGCACATTGCTCGCAGAACAGATGGCCGAGGGGGCCGAAAGGTTCTGGAGTGGCGACAGCGTACGGGAAGCGCAGAACCGGTCGAAGTGGCGGTGCTTGGGGGAGGCACATGTCCAGCAGTGCATTTCTTTCGGCTCAAATGAATGATGACAAGTATGTTTTTACGTATGTGTGATGCATCAGCACAAGTTTCCGAGCCATTCGGTGACACGCAGACTTGTGCAAGTCTAAACTTGCGCAAAATTGGATTGCACAAGTATAGGTACATTAACGTGTACCTAGGATGAATTAGCACAAGTACCTATCCGAGTCATTAGATGTCACGCAGACTTGTGCAAGTCTAAACTTGCGCAACTATATCGTAACGTGAATGGCTACCATTACTTTCTAATCATTAAAACAATAGACGCGCGCACTCATATCCCGCGACCAGCGCGGTTGGCTTAGTATGACCAGAGCCACAGAATAAATAAGTAGCAGTATTATATCTCGGCAGTGACCTTGAAATCATTAACTACGGCCGCTTGGTAGATAAACCTTCCGCGTCCGTGTGTAACTGTCGCGCACTCGATACTGCTGCGTACTGATATACCTACACTGAGATTTCAAAGCGTGTCGTTTCGGTCGTTTCTTATGAAGATAGAATCCGCACTTATTTATACTGTGCCAGAACTTTGTTGCAAAACGAAAGTCTCTTCGCATAATAGAGTAGAAACAAGCATTAATCACCACCCCTCTTATCTATTCGGTGATCACCACGCTTGACGAGTGCATGTAGACTAAAACCAGCCTGTTTTTCTTCACCGTCATTCCATAATGGCCGACCAATTAATCTTTAAACTATGGCTTATCATATTATTATAGCCCCTGGCAACACGCATTGCTTTATTATTCGTTATTATAAATAGGGTACCTAATAAGTACGTACTGAACAACGGTGTGAAAGCGCCAGCCCCAGTCCATTCGTGCTAACTATCACTTAGTAATGCACGCACTGTAATTAGATTAACTCTTAGCGTAATTTGCACTGTAACTCTGGGGATTAAAGTTCATTTTAATGCTACATCATTTCGCTGTTCTAGTAGAGAATAAAGTTTTAAACTTTAGGTGCATTTGCAGCGTTAGGATGGACATACTCATCAGTAGTTTAATTTCCAGTGTCCACTATTAAACATTAAGTGAACTTTGAACTGATGAACTTTGCAATACATCTACACGTAATCAGACCAAATAAAAGAGCGCCTCTCGCCATCAAACGTAAAAGTTTGGCGAGTTTAGAATTAAATAACACCTATGTATTATAATATCATTAAAAAAATAACTAACATTTCAGAAATGACAGATTATTCTTAAAAAATTGTTCCCTATATCAAATAACAATCATGTAACCAACCACAGAAACAATTTGGGAATAATAATATTAATCATTCATCGGAAAATATTATTATTAAAGACAAGTCTAAAACAGGTATATTGGAAAAATTTAATAATATTATACTTATGAAACGTTTTCATGAGCAAAATAAATTAATGAACATGGCCTTCTTAAAACAAAGTAAAGAAAACGTTAACCTGAATTACACTTGATAAAAAATGTTTCTCCGTTACATATATAGTTAAGGACAGAAAAACAAAAGGTATAATAAGGTAGTTGTGTTGTGTACTTACATAGCTTCTATATTTAGCAGTCTTTTTAGGGTTCCGTACCCAAACGGTGCCAACTGAACCATATTACTAAAGCTCCGCTGTCCGTCCGTCCGTCTGTCAAGGGGCTGTATCTTTTGAACCGTAATAGGTACACACTTGAAATTATCACAGCGTGTGTAATAATACGGCCACTATAACAACAAAAAATTAATAAAGGTAAATATTAAAGGGTTTATTATTAAAAATATATGTAGTGTTAAATATTGTACGGTGATACGGAACCTTTAGTGTACGAGTCAAACTCGTACTTGGCCGCTTTTATAAACAAAGACATATAATCAAAAGACTTCAGCCAGCGTTCTGTCTGCATATACAAATTTAAACTGTATTGATTCGTCATGACCCGCTTCTGCAGCTCGCACAAAAAGTCAAAGTAATATTGTTGTAACACTAACAAGCGTTAATAAATCCTACAAAGCAATCCCGTGCCACAATTGGTACCACTCCGATTCGTAAAAGCTGCGCGCTCTATTTTAACCGCACTGTAGCTATTGATAAATCGGGTCTCCTGAATACTATTAAGGCATTATCATCCACCTAGCCTTTTCTAAACTAATATTAAGAAGAGAAAAGATTTGATTTTTTGTAAGTTTGTTTGTAATTAATAAACACAAAAACTACTGGATCGATTTAGAAAAAATATTTCACCCTTAGAATGCTTTAATAACACTGAGTTACTCAGTAATATTAAAGCATAGACTATCTAAACTAATATTAGGTATATTTTTTTATAAAGAACAATTTATATTATGTTTGATACATTACATAAATCATAATCATAATCATTTATTTGTCAGAATATGGTACATTATACGGTCTTAAGATTAGTCAATGGTATCATCACATTCTGCCAAGTGTGGCGTGCAAATATTAGGTACATCATAAAGCGAAAATATTTGATTTTTTGTACGTTTGTTTGTAATGAATAAACTCAAAAACGACTGGACCGATTTAAATAATTCTTTCTTCAGTAGAATGCTATATTATCACTGAGTAACTTAAGCTATAATTTATAAAGATATCACGCGGGCGGAGCCGCTGTCGGAAACTAGTATTAACTATGTTGGGGTCGGCTTCTAGTCTAAAGAGTTACATCTGAATACCAGTATTTTAAATGGAGCGACTGCCTATCTGACCTCCACAAACCTGTTACTGTGTAAACACGATAGCCCTTGGTACGACTGTTTACCAAAATTTCGGGCTTCTGATTACCCGCAACGACTTTCAAACGACTACGTATAACATCTGGAATCTCGGTATTAAACATAAGGCCACCCATCCACGGAACGACCTCGGCAAGTTTAGCTTTACCTTAATCGATAGACCCGTGAGACTGTTTCTTAGCCACGAGCCGCTCCTGAATATTATAAGAGCATCTCAACAAATTCCCGTTCTAAGGAAACTAAACACGGTTAATCTCAGCAATCTAAATATAAAAGCGGCAACTGTTTCTCGGGAGGATTTGTTAGAAAATCAAAGCAATTTACGCTCGTCAAGGGGAGACTGTGGCTGACACGCCCATTTGTCTCGAGAAGTCGGGACTGCCAACCGAACGTTCGACGGTATTTTGCGAAATGAGAAAGCTTTGAGACAGGATAACACCGGTTTAAGTGGAGGTTACCTAATGGCTGCAAAATATGTCGCAGCTTTTAGAATAAATCGATAAATCGCTCGAGCGGAGCAGAGTAACTTTTTGAGAGGAATGCGTGAGATTGAGTGGATTAAGATATCGGCTTATTACGGGAATGGATTGAGCGCGTAACAACAAATAGCTTTTTGCTGTTCTTTGTTTTGTTTGGGTAAAATAATGACATCTGTGATTGGAACGCGTGCATTGAATAGAGTGACGTACACAAATGTGAGAATTTGCAGTTAATCTGGTTAGGCTGTAATCAAACCAAAAATGCTTCTGAATTTTCGCTATGCGGCTTTTCCAAACTTAATTATTAAAAGTCGGTTCAAACTATTTTAACACAACAGATGGGACCTAAAAGTTCTGGTGGGTAACTGATATTCGATACTAGTTAACAAATCCCGTCGTATCGTAATTAATACAAAATTACAAGCGATACGATTACGCGATGGCATAGAAGTGCGGTTGGGGTGGGAAATCAGAGGCGTCTATTCCGGTATAGGAACCTACTCATAGTTTATCCTGTACATATTATATAAATAATTAATTAATTCAGGCGTGACTTTGCGGAAATCAATTATAAAATACAATAGACGACGTATATTTAGGAACCTAATTCGCGTAACTGTTCTTAAAGATTCATAAAGAACCCTGTAAGAAATCGACACGTGTTTCACCTCTCAACGAGGCATCCTCAGGATGGCGATTGACTTGTTGCGAACACGGACCCGACGTGTGGACACGTCAAGCATCGAGGGCAGTGCACACACAACACAACACTGCTCTGAAACACGTGTCGATTTCTTACCGGGTTCTTTATGACCCTTAAAGAACAGTTACGCGGATTAGGTTACTAAATATACGTCGCCTATTGTATTTTATTATATAAATACATACACTCACGCCTTTTACCTATAGGGGTGGGCAGAAACTTCAGAACGCCACTTTACTACGGTTCATACATCTGGTCAAACACGCATGATGGCGTAATAAAGTGAAAAAGCTATGAGTAAAATAATATCAGTTTAATCTAAGTATTCGTTTCAACAACTTACTTTTTTATTTTTCTCACTGTAGGTACTAATTTATAGCACTCCTGAGTATGTCACGTACAGTTCATGACTAGTTGGTAAATTGCGTGCTACGCTTGAAAATCAGCCAAGAAATCGATATTCACATAAATCAAGCCCCCAATTTGAGATACGGTACTCAATATATCAAATGTAAGACATTCCAACTTACAAGCTTTCAACTGTCATTGTAATTCGCACGCCATCCAAAACCAACAACTTAATAACTTAAGTAAATGGAACCATCTCATTAGAATATTACCTAGATACAATAATATAATATAATCGATATTCCGATAATATTTTTCCGATAAGATTAAAGTTTCTTCCCGAAAACCTGACATCGAAAAATTTACTTAATAAATTATTCATGGCCTAAGACCCACAATTTAAACTAAAATCCTTTTGGGGAAACATTAGCGTTTTACTAAATCATTTTTGCGATGAATAATTAAAATAGTATTTACTTTGTTACTAAGTCGGAGGTTTATTTCGAAGGGAATAATGATAATCGATCTTGACTAATTGGATCGTGGCAGTACAAAAATACACTAATATCAATGAGTTACCACGTGTTCTGTGTTAAAGGAACTACAGGACCTAAACGTGCCTAAACGCAAGTTTTATAATGCCTACAAGTATATTATCCACTGCAGTAAACAAAATCAGAAAATTATATAATATTCTTTAGAATATAAGATAGTGTGTTGAACACATAATACAACTAATTTGATACGATAGAAAAAAACCACAAAAATACCTCTAAATATTTATTTTTACGATTAAAAAACATATTAATATACATGCAATCATCCTGATTTTTTGTCAGATTATTCTATAAGCAACATATTACCGTAATAATGGTTTAATTTTTTAGTCCAATCAATAGTTTTTTTTGTAATTAAATAATTGCTTCATATTTTGTAATATATTACCTGTGTTGTGTCATCGCGCTTCTTTTATATGCAGTCCGACAGGGCTCGCGCTTTAGCTGGTGTAAGCCTCTTAAAATGGTACATAGCAGACGCTTCACTGGAGTGAATGGTTTACTCGAGTGAATGTTCTTATTGTTTCATTTCACGTTCACACAAAAAAATTACATAGAAATGAACGTTCATCTACTACTACTCGGCGGACGAGCGAAAGGCGAGTGACGAATCCACATCGTTTATTAATGAATTTATGTTTTTCTTTTGATTCTTTTTGTAATTAGACGTTACACGACGAGTGAAAGATGATGACAAAAATAAACAAAACTCTTCAAATATCTACCCTATTGGATTGAAATGTATGGGTACATAACAACTTATACTAGTTACTTAATAAAAATAACAAAATGATATACTAAAGTATTATATCATTTTGTTATTTTTTTTAACAATAGAATCGAAGAATTCATCTGCTTCGCTTTCGACTGGTAACGTACTCAAGAGACTGGCCGCACTGCCACGTTATATGGCAACGCTTATAGCCTCTGGCCAAGGTAAAAACCAGCCTTTGGGTCACGGGAAGTGTCAAATAGCCGTTTTGAGATTACATTAAAGAATTTCTGCTTTATTGGGTAACAATTAAATATTAGCAAGAAGATGATTGTCTAACGGGCTGTTATCCGAGGTGGAGGAGGAGCTCGTGGCTAAAGTAATAACAGCCGCACGGGTCGATCCATCCGGTTAAGCTACGCTTGCCGGGGTTGGTCCGTGGATGGGTGACCATCGCATCATTACATGAACATTACAGAAAGCACATTAAGTCGTTGGTCCCGGCTGTCATTCGTGGATCTTTGACAGTCGTTACGTGTCGACAGAAGCCCGAAAGTCTGACAACCAGTCTTGCCAATCGCTTGATCATATTACCCAGTTACTGGGTTGTCCAAGTCAGATAGGCGGTCGGTCCATTTCAGATACTGGAATTCAGCTGAATCCGGTTAGACTGGAAGCCGAACCCAACAGAGTTGGGAAAAGGATAGGAACATTGAATGGGCTGGTGTCCGCAACTCCACGTCCAAGTACGTATGATAATGGATAACAAACAAACCGACCCACTTGATGGTGAGCTGTTACCGCCGGCTATGGCATCTGCAATACTGAGAATATTGTAGTACATTGCTATTGCAGTGACAGAGCTGAAATGACACATGTGCCTGGATTTACACCCATCAAATCGAAACTCATCAGAGGAGTGGTGGCCCAGTGGTAGCTGCCCCAATTTACGAGTAGCAGATCATGGGTATGAACCCAGGCAGGCACTTTACTTTGTGTAAATAATTTCATCACCACTGCTCTCAAAACGGTAAATGAAAACATCGTGAGGAAACCGGCATATCCTAGAACCAAAAATTCGAAGACATGTGATATCTACAAACCCGCACTTGGCTCGCGTGGTAGATTACAGCACACTCCCTCTCGATGAGAGGAGGCCTGAGTCCCAGCAGTGGGAAAATTATAGGCTGATGATTATGCTAAAACCCAAACACTGCAATGTTACTCGGCAAGTTGTAATAGAAATGGTAGCAGTACTTTCCACGAAGAATTCCTTCAGAGATGAGCTCTAGGCACACATACCTACATAACATCACGCCTGTGTTCCCAGAAGGTTTAAGCAGAAGTGTACCTATTATACACCCACTTTTTGCCAGTTATCCTTTAACCCAAGCTCACTATCCTTAATTTCGACAAACGTTATCACTAAGCATTCGTAAATTTTACGACGGATTAAAACAATTTTAATTTTTATTGAATCAACTTTATTTATGACATAATACGACCTTAATTAGCAGTCTTTGTTTTCTTTTTATTCAATATCATAATCTGTTTTAGAAAAACCTACATTAAACAATGATTGCTCATAGACACAATTATTATCCTCCCTGCAAATCCCTTTTTTCAGCCCTTGCAGAAGTTCGAGGTCTTACGACGTTTTTTTAACAGCTGCAAGTGTTGCGGGTTCTGGGAACGTTTTGACTACAACCTTCCTGATCTAGTCTGCAATTTGCAGGATCTCCGCTATGATTTACTTCAAATTTCGTTGGGTAATTTGTTTGAAATTTAACGACGATCATATGATACATCCCGATCTAAAAAACGTGCATCAGTAATGAGTTATTCCGGGTCATTAATGATGCGAATCAGGAAGGTATTGGAAACGGCAATGATGGCGGAAGTCGGAATCTAATCAAAACACTAAATGCACAACGTACGCGTCGTCATTTTGACGGATGGTTAGTGATCCAGGGTTAAGTTCCATGTAATAGGGAGCGAGCCTATTGCCATCAACCGGGCACATAATATCTTTTGGCTGCTACTGAGAAATTGATGCTAGGAAAACCCAATAACACTTTGCCCGACCTCTAGGTACCACTACTAAAATCTAGTTACCCTGTGGACATTCAATTTACTTCATCAACGACAGGATAAGGGGAGCACCTATCTTGACTATTTATCGGACGCAATCCGGCAATTCCACTAATTTGTTGCACCATCCAGTGTATCGTAAATACGTAGGTAGGTACGTAAATCTGTGGCGAGCCAATGTGCGGGTTACGTCACGGTGCTCTGACTTTCCGAATGAGGCGATTCGCCCAGTATAATGATGATTATTATTGTGTAGGATGTTTCTGGCTGGTCACTTGACATTAGCTTTACGTGGTGAGTTTAAGGCCCATGACCTATAGAACGATAGAGATAGAAACTCGATTGAAAAATAAATGTAGGTATAGGCTATAATATGTAGGTATCTCGTAAAAGCTACTCCATTCGTGAATATTTACAATGAAAGTATTTTGCACGAATTATTATGTTACTTACTCTAAGTAAGGCAAAAGAGAGGTTAGACGTTTTAATTATCCGTAAAACGTTTACATTTTCCGTAATAAAGAATCTCTCAATCGGCTTCAACCAAGACACCTCACCCCATTACCCTCAATTTCAGTAACAGATGTAGTGCGTACACACTGCGTAGACACGCGGAACCAATTTAAGCAGAGTTTACGCAGAGTCTACGTGGAGTCGGGTAGTATCGTTTGATATCTGTGTACACAGACTGAAGCTTTCAACGCCGGCAAACAAATGAGGCTGTCAACCACAGGTGCGTCTTTGCCGTGACGTGCGTTCACGTAACGAATTTTCGCGTAATTCCTAAGGATTGTGACACACTGGGTGACGATGGGAGGTCAGGCCATTATTTGTGGAGACAAGTGCTCTGTTTTTTTTTGAAAGGCGTTTATGCGAGGCTTGATTTTGAGAGATGTGTAATGATTGAAAAATAATTGTGTGGTTTTTCTATTCCATAATCTACCTTAGCCTTAGTCGTTAATATCTTAAAGAAATCCTGGCGTTTTATCAGACTGATATAGCTAACACATAATGCGCAGGAGTGGTATCCAATCTAAGATTATTTCTTAAAAAAAAGAGGAATAGCATATTCCCAGACCCGTGTAATATTATATTAAAATGACTATTGTAAAACAATAAAAATTACACAATTTAATAGAGCCATAGCCATACTATTGTTGATGTCAGAAATCAATAGTAAACACATAAATATAATATTTAAAATGATGTTGATTTTATACAACTATAATAAACAGGTTTAACGATCGAAACAATCACATTATAATTATTACTTTCATACATCTCTTTGAAGTTCAAACATTTAATATGTATAACATTTTCGGTCATTATGCTCTAATTGCGCCAGTAATGTGAATAATAAACGCCCAGTAATATATTTAAACTCGTACAAAATATTCTGGCTGGATATTTTTTACGAGTTTAAAAATAATTAATTGATTCAGGCGTGACTTTGCGGAAATCCAATATAAAATACAATAGACGACGTATATATAGTAACCTAATCCGCGTAACTGTTCTTAAAGAGTCATATAGAACCCTGTAAGAAATCGACACATGTTTCACCTCTCAACGAGGCATTCTCAGGATGGCGATTGACTTGTTGTGAACGCAGACCCGACGTGTGGACACGTCAAGCGTCGAGAGCAGTGTGAGCCACTTCGCCCGCCAACCCCACTTATATAGAATTACTGCCCCGCCCACCTCAGCTAGGATCGTTATCAGTGCTATATGGGGCTGCAAACAATCGCAATAACGGTGACCTTGGAATATTTGTATTTCATTCGTTCAACAGTGTAACGTTCTCTGCATTATTTTTTGCAATTTCTAAACTCTCTAGTACTGACATTCTGAAACCTATATCACTTTTTTTTTTTGTGATAATGTTTTCAGAATGTCAGATAACGATCCTAGCCGAGGTTGGCGGGGCAGTAATCCTATATAAGTGGGGTTGGTGGGTGAAGTCGCTCACACTGCTCTCGACGCTCCATGCGTCCAGTCCGAGTTCGCAACAAGTCAATCACCATAATTCTTTTTTTTGTTGTGTTCATTATTCTCAGGATAAGGTTTGTAGGTAAGGTAGGTGTAGGTAATGTAGGTAGGTAGGGTAGGTAGATGGGTAGGTGCGCCGTAGATAAGTACTGAGTGCTACCCGTGGCAAACCGGGACGGGCAGCTAGTGGAACAGAATTACTAATTAAGACTTTAGCATTAGTTAAGTAGTTATTAATTATGTTTAAGTAAAGTTTGACAAGTTCGCTTCAACTTCTAATTCTCAATTCATAAACCGAGAGTTTGTATCCACCGAAACACTCAATTATAATTTAACTTTTTATCAAAGAATCAGCATTGCCATCCAACGTGGCAATGCTGCCAGCCTTTTGGGCACTTTTCCCACTGACAGCGACGCCGACGAATTTTTTGATGCCCAATGAGCTCTCCCTTTATTGTTTATAATTTATATATTTTAGTGTTAGTTGTATATTTTAATCTTAATGTTATTTTAATTTTATTTGTAAATTAGTAGCATTTAGTTAATTAATAAATAAATACTTTTTATTAAGGCACTTTAAGTAGGTATTGTCCCAAAGATACGTAGGCTATACCCTATACAAATACTAAGTTCCACTTTTGGTTCAGATATTTGTGTTTCCGAGAAACAGAAAACAGAATAAAGAAAAAACCTTTGAATCAGTCACCTAACAATGAGATTACAACTTTTTTTGATAAAATAACTATATTTTCTATGAAAAATCTCAAGAATATAGGTACAAGCCTTTCTCGTAATGAGCTCAGAAAATGAAAAAAACTACTAACTCTCTCGGTTATAAGCAATGTATTTCTTAATTCTTGGTAAAGAAAGCAACGGTATTGTGGAGGAAAAAGATTTATAATTGGTCTCTGAAATGTTCGAACAAATTTTTTACTTTCCTAAAAAAAATGCTTTTCTATAGAATACCTTTTTTAACCGACTTTAAAAAGGAGGAGGCTCTCAATTCGACACGATTGGACGAATTTTATTTTTGTCTTTTCCGAGTCTATACAAATATCTATTCATATTATTATTTTTAAACAATAACTCCGCCACTGCTCCAATAATACCCTCAATATTAAAACTACAAAATAATTGGGTGAATACACTCAAATATCACTACAACATTATACATCTCTAAGAGCCTATTCACACGATGCGTTGCAGCGCCGCACCGCAACGATTTCGCCGCATTGGCGACACACTGTGAGACTGAGCGGTGCCGCCCCGGCGTCGCAACGCCTACTCCCCTCCCCGCCTCGTCTCGCAGGTTACAAGTCCGATGTACGTGCGGTGCGACGCCGGAACACACCTTGTGGCATACCTTGGATATTTGTATGTATGTTTCTGCGCCACGCCATCCGCAACGCATCGTGTGCATCGGCCCAGACTTTCTCCCGTAAATCTGTAGTGTGCCTCCACCCCAACCTAACTTAATTGATACTGCCTCGTAGCCGTCATGTTGGTACATAAGTAATTAATGACTTCAATAGTAATGCTGCGTTTATTTCTCAAGTTATATACGAACGTGTGTGTTTCGCCTTAAATTAATTCGTAAACTGAATAATTTCTGCGTATTTCGGCGTCGACTTCATCTTGGTTTGTTTTATAAAGTTAAGCTCATTGAAGTTAGATGAAATATTTTCTTAATTAGATCGGATAGATCGAATTAAAAAACATATGGTGCTTGGAAGGTTACAGTACAGACAAAAACAATATTATGACTTCATAGACTTTTTTAAACGAAAAGCAACAAACACATTGTTTGTTGTCTAATCAGAAAAAAACATTAAACGGAAGTACGAAAGTAACAACTAACTCCGTTATCATGGCGACTCATTGAGACTCACAAGTCTATGGGGAAAAACAAATTTCCATCAAAATAAAAATAAAACTTGACAAAAATCCAATTACGCCACCCTCCATTGAATTTAATGAAATCTCCACAATTGTCTCAACACTGCACAGGTGTATTTTTGTTTAATAAACCTTAGAAGAAAAAGGTCACCCTGTTATCGGGGGTCGTGGACAAAGGACGGCGACCCATTCCACTTGTCTTAAGATAAAAAGAGAAAGTGGATTAAACGCATAGATAGCCGCCACCCATAAAGAGATTCTACTCAATGATAACACTGAGAAGACGCGGGCGAGCACTGTGTTTGCTATCTAAAAAAGGTTTTACCCCAATGTATTTTTATGCAGGTGCCTATTAAGATAAATTTTACGGTAGCCCATCTTATTTTTGAGGCTCTAAAGTGTAGACTTCTTGAATAATATTACGTTGAGAAAAAGGTTTAAACAAAGGTACTAAACAACACAGTTTTCAGGTCAAACAGCTAAAAAGTAAAAGGTCACGCTATGTTTATCTACTATATTTAATCAAAGGTAATTTTTTTCATCGTTGAAACATTTTTGGTACAAGGTAATCTTTCTGATCAAATAATATAACAATGTTTTAAGCCATTGTTCGATTACCAAAGCCTTTTCAATATTCATTTACACATAAATAAAATGTGAAATTGGTTTTACTTAATCCTATTTTAGCTACTTTTTCCATGTTGTTAATTATTTAAAATGTTTTTATACGAAACAAGGTCAGACTTCATGAAATATATAAAACATTCAAATATCAGCGCAAAAACAACGAGGCTGATAACTTTTGTAAAATATTACAAAAAAACTGTCGTATTCTGAAACCAAGCAAACATAAATTCGAACTACTACATTTTTCAAATCAACGAAACGATTCGATTATTTGAACACAACTTCATTACAAATAAAAGTGAAAGATACGCTCCAATAAAGAAACAGATGTCGCAAATGTTAACACTAAGAAACATACTCTAAATAATTTATAAGAAGACGTGAAATCACGTTTTCCAAAGACGAATCAATCACAGAAGGGCATAAAGAAACTGGATTATTTTAAATTCACATCGATATTGAAGCTTTATTCCATTGTTAGTGAATTTCAGACTCCAATATTTTTGCTGAGTGCGCATTAAATTTCGTATTCTCTCTTAAGGCCGCGACGCAATTATTCGCCTTCAAAATGCAGTTTCCAGCATAGAACTTGCAATGCATTTCAGCATTTCCCCGATTCAATAATGCAGACAAAAGATATCTGCTTGCATTAATTGAATTTTTTATTCGGGTGAAATTTTTTGGTTTGCGTGTTTCCGCGAGAATATATCGCTCATTCCCTTTTGTTTTTTTACTGCAGTAATAGGAATTCATAAAATAAATATGATGTTCATATAATGCAGATTTGTTTTTATAATAAGTTGATGATAATTATATAATCAATCCGTAATGATTCTTGGCAATCAATCATGTTTTCATTTGAAAAAGTTTTGTGAAATACTAAAAACTCGTGATAATATAGTGATTGTAGAGAGCTCTTTTAATTAAAAGAGATAACGTTAGATCAATTTTATATATCTTCGAATAAATCTTTAGACGTCATTTATTTGAAATAAAATAGATTTCGTTGTTTAATCCATAATCTATTATTATTAGGTAAAAATAATTAATAAGGGTACTTAAACGGTATAAGCCGGTTACGTATTTCAACTGAGAATCACAGAAAAAGGTAAAAAGCGAATTTATTTCAACGAAAACGTATCCAATAAATCAAAATTAGAGCATTCATAAACAAAAGTACCAAACAATGTTCTGTAAAACAGCATTATGTTTGTTTAAAAGCCCTCAAAAAGGTTCTAAGCGTTCCTGAGCAGATCTGTCATAATATATTTTCCAGGTCCATTCTCACGTAAGAAATCATTACAACCAACAACGGACCATTATCTTACTTACAAAGTACATCATCTTTACATTATGTACATCTATAGCACCACAGTCTTGTGTGGGACAAGTCCTAAGGTTATAGCGGGGAGAAAGTGAAAGGATATTGAAACTATTTTCTTTTTTAAATATTAATTTACTTCGGGAAGATTCGGTGACCAAAAAAAAAATTACGTGCGGTGTATGTATGCCAATGAAAATGCAAACATCAATATTTTGGAACATAAAGACAAAAACACTGCGTAATAATAATAATAAATGCTGAAAATTTTAAATATTTTAATGGAAAACTAACCTTCTGAGCGCTAGCAACAAAATATGAAATACCTCCACCAAAACCTTCGATATAATTCTGCTTTTATTTCCCAAGTAGACTAAATAATTAACCTCTACGGTGAATGTTACCACAATAATATTCCATTAAAAGCCCCATCAAAAACTTAACATCATTACCTACCTCACCGACAAACTCGTAAGCAGCATCTTAAAAACAACCAAACACTGCAATTTGCACTTAAGACACGAGTAACTATAGTGCATTATTAAATGGCACCGTCGCTTATGAATAGTACCAAAGCACTAAAGCGCTGTTAAAAATTCAAGAAAAAGCGGCGTTCCCAACTGTGGCCCGGGGGTACTCTTAACGCGACGCCGCTGAAGCTGTGATGAAAATACTTAATGAACTAAAGGAAACAACGGCCAATGACGTTTGAGAAATTGGCCGGCTTTGTGAGCATTCTGCGAATGTGAATCTTTAGCATAACGCTGCGTTTGGGAGTCAGGTTGTGTGTACAAGAAAAGACGGAGATTCCTGAAGGCCAATTGTTGTATTAAAAAAAAATACAAAGTGGAAAATAAGTTTAATTTCAGAAGTCGGTGTCTTTGGTTTTGAATTTGTTTTTTGCTCCCGACTTCCGAAATTGATGTAAATTTTCACTTTGTAGTGCTTAATTTGGAAGTCGTTTATTTTTGTAAAAAGTTTTTATTTGTCACTTTTTTGTTGTGGTTACACCACACAAATTCTACCTGCTTTGTAAATTGCCCATCTGGTTTAGTACTGACTCACTTTAGCCTTGTTTGCAGGTGATGCTGCAGAAACCAATGAATAAAAACAAGCTGTATTTATAAAGGTTGAAAACAGCCACCAACCCGTGTCCACTTAACTAATAATTATACTAGTTTCTAGGGATAACTTCGGACCTCCTCACGAGCGAAACAGCGGGTATAAGCTAGGTAGTGTTTTTTTGCCTTCTCGATTTCTGAATAAAATTCATAGCATTTAATATCCCTACAATTATAACAAAACATTACTAAAGAGCGAAATGTTTTTTGAGTTCAAAAGAGATGTAGTTTCCATTGTAATATTATTTTAAAACATTAATTTATTCAATTAAAAACTGTGGCGTGCCTCTGCATATTTTTACAACTAAACGTTTTTTTTTTTTAGTTTTCAGTTTTGTTAGAGTCGGTTAGTGTATAACAATAGTTTTGTTGGCATAGTTGGGAAACCTATATCAATGTTAACAAATCCTGTGTTTGCGCTTTAGTACCATGGAATCAAAAATCAAATGGTATTCGCTTATTTTTGGAAAATTTACACTCCAATTTTTTTCCTAGTATTACATATGTGTCTAGGGCAATACTCCCAACATAAATAGTCTGTATTTTCAAATCACAATTGTCATTCTTTGTTACTCATTCACAGTTGTATAACATGACTAAAACAAGGCAAATTGACGTACAGCTGGGCAAAAAAGAGTTTGGAAAAAATGAGGGCGCCACTATCGCACTTAGGTCACTTCGAATGGGAAATAAATTGTTAAAATAAATGTGTAACAAAAAACGCTGCTTGTGGGTGACTCAAATCAAAACCTACTAGTACTTGTCGGCAAAGTAATGCCTTTATCATAGGTCTGCATTAAGTAAAGTAGTTAGTTCCATTTGGCGCTACGTTAGACTCTTTTATGTCGACATGTACGGTGTCAGTTATGATTAGTTCAGTTGTCAGGCTCTCATTTCAGACTACTCGTTTCGTAATCACAACATTCTTGAAGACACGTCCTATCAACTTTCATATTCACTGTCTTTTTCTGTCTTTTATATCTGTAATTCATATGGTGTACATAATAAAGTGTATTCTATTCTATTTTAATCCATCTTTTATTTGAAAACATCGTGAGGAAACCGGCATATATTATACTAGAACCAAATATTCGAAGACATTTTAACATCCACCAACCCGCACTGCACATTCTTTTCTTTTTTTTCGTATGGTAAGTGACTAACCTGGTGTCAGAGTTTTTATGGCCCGTGGCGTCGTTGATTACCCGCCCATTCCCTTTCACGGAGACGAGGCCCGTGTCCCAGCAGTGGAAACATTTTAGGCTGATTATGATAAAGGTGTTTGCCTCTCATTAGGGTTCCGTTGTAAACAAGGAACCCTTATAGTTTCGCCATGTCCGTCTGTCTGTCCGCGGCTTAGTTCAGAGACGGTTAGTACTAGAAAGCTGTAATTTAGCATATGTATACATATTAATCATGCCGACATAGTGGTAAAATAAAATCAAGATAAATATAATTTTATAGGGTATCTCCCCTACACGTAAAGTGGGAATGTTTTTTTGTTCTTATCTACCCCATGGTGTGGGGTATCGTTAGAAAGGTCGTTCAAAAATATTGTGAGCTTGTCAAAACCATATTTAGATTTAGGGATTCATTTGCGAAATATTAAGCTTTTAACAGAAAAAAATTGTTAGAGTCAAGTGTCCCCCCTGCCAGCTAAATGGTTGTACTTGAATTTGTGAAAAAAATCACAGCAGTAGAATATTGCGAAATTAAAAGGAAAACTATCGCAGCTAAGTAGGCTGTACAGATTAACGAGTAATAATCAACCAACTTAAATTTGCAGTTTGAAAAACATGATCTCCCATACATTCCGTATTGAACATGTTTTTCAACTACAATGTTAAGTTTGTTCTTGGGATAAATTCATTTTTAATCTTTGTTTACTCATATTTAAATACCTCAGTGGTTTTATGTAGTTATAATATGTGTTAAGTAGGTACAGGTGATAATGTTTACAATGGGACAGCTCTAGCAAACTGAACGTGATCAAAGAGCGGTAGTGTGAGCTTCCAAACCAAACAATTTATGTACCTAGTGTATAATATGTAAACAGTGTGTATCAGAAACGTGTGGTCAAACTTAACGGTGTGGTACAGACAATCAAACTGAAGAACTTTCGCCTTAGGGCGAACATCGTAATCTAAAAAAAAATATCAGCCGTCCAATACATTTGAGTCGAGTAGGTAATGGAGTTTTTTTTTTGGTAACATTCATTTATTTACGTATAAATGAATGACGGAATTTTGATGTCCAATGAGCTCTTCCGTTTATTATTTATTAATTATAATCTACAGGGTGGCAGGGACATCGACGCGAAGCCTGGTACGATGGATTCAGTACATGATTCTGAACTCCCCAGCGTTGAAATTTTTCATCGGTTAAAAAAACAGCTTTTCCATACATTTTGACCGCGTAGGTATTGCACTTTTCTATGAAAGAGCAGATTTTTTTTAAATAACCGACGATATATTTCAACGGTAGGGCGTTCAGAATCATGTACTGAATCCATGGTAACAGTTTTCGCATCGATGTCCCTGACACCCTGTATATCATAGTTAATTGTATACACATAGTTCAGATAGTATTAGATTGTATATTGTAGTTTTGTATGCGACAGTTGAAAGTTTTTTCGCGATAACGATATTGGTGCCATGGAGAAAATTGATCATTTTGATGGTCTGTACCACACCTTTCTAATACATGCTGTAGAATAATAGTAGTTTATGAAACTGTTGCATAATGAGGGGTATTAAAACAGGAGCGTGTGTTTAGTATCACACGAGTGTTTTAATACCTAGTTATGTGCAGTTTCATACTACTTACTCATTACTACTTTATCTACTCTCATACATTGGGTTAAACTTACTAATTAAAGGTCAAAGTAAAAGAACAAGAATAAAAAATCCCACAAAATTCAGTACAAATTCACGTATGAATGGCGCCTGCTGACAGAGCGGTGCTGCTGTCTCCCGTAACGTTCCATCATCTACAAAAGTTGATGGAAACTCTTTGGTGATATTAACTTCTTGGATTATCCCTGTATCGTAATAGAAAAAAAAATGTTTTAAAGCATTATTTTGTTAGAGAAAAAGTGTTATAATATGATTCTATTTTAAAATTTCGGTATTGTGTTTATAAAGTATGTCAATATAAACTCGTTTCGAAGTTTATAATTCTAATATTACGATATCAGAGTAGATAAAATACAATAGAATACTATTTAGTTCATCATACAACCATATTATAATAATATTACTCAAACTAGGCCAAAAGAACGTGCAAAGTTATTTCTGTTCTGTTCACAAGAGAAGGGGTCACCACGACCTGCGTAGAACTTTGCGGTTTCTGCAAGCCCCCCTGAAACTTAGCGAGCGTGTTTATTTACCACACATTATGTTACTTTCATTATTTACATTTGGCCCACATTGAAAGAGAAAAGAGTGTACTACTTGGTATGAAATGTGGTATCGTGTGACACAGTAACTGGGTTGCGTAGGTCAGATAGACTGGGGAGTTTGTTGCGCCACTTCTTCTTCCCAGGTAACGCACTAGGAAGTGGTGAAGGGTGGGCGTTTTGGGGGACTGTCTTATGTAATTTTGACGTGCGAAAAGTGCTGATTATCAGCGTAGTTTGAATAAATGACTTTTGAATTTGGAATTTTGAGATAGGCAGTCGCCCATATAAAATACAGCTGCTGCTGGTTGGTATATAGCTGTATCTGGTAAGACTGGAACCCAACCCCAACAGATTTGGGAAAAAGCTAGACAGATGATGATTAAAATAAAATTGTAGTTGTATTGAAAAAGACTCCGACGAACTGAGAACCTCCTCCTTTTTGGGAAATCGGTTAAACATGGTATGTTATGTTAATAGACGTTATGTTCCACGTGTAGTCTTATTTTCATAATTAATTATAATCCAAATGAACCTTGAAATAGTAGTTAAACACGCTTATTCAAGTAGGTTATTGGGCTCTCAGTTCATTAATTATTTAATGTTATAATGACAAGGATAGGCATTGTTTTAAAAACGTTTAATAATTATTGATAAGCGTTTATAAGATATTGTATTATCATGTAGAAGAAAAGGTCTATAATTTATTAGACTAACTATTAATTAGCTTCACTGAATTAAATTGCCTACAATTATTGAGGAAAAGTCCAAACATCGTGTAAATTAGTCATAGTTATTCTTATTCCGTCTTATTCCAAAACACGGACTAAATTTGGTACTGGGTTTAGTACTAGCTTTAGTACCATGACTAAATAAAACGTTATTATAAAATGAAGTTTATCTCTAGTTCCAGAACTATTTATGGTACTAAAGTTAGTCCGCCGAGTCCCCTAGTTTATCTTTGGTACTAATTTATTTGACGTTTGGGTTGTCATTGTTTTGGTGCTTGTGCGGGTCTATTTAAATAAAAATCATAAAAAATAGATATTAATATGATCGACTTGATGAATTTAGAAGATCTGGATATGCTGGAGACGTCTCGGCGATCTTACAGACATCGTCATCGTGAGAATCCATTCGAATTGAGTGACGAAGATTTCAGATATAAGTATATAGGTTCACAAAACGTTTTGGAGAAAAGATTGTGGATGTTTTACGTGTGGATTTATCCCACGACCCTCGAGGATGCCCCGTGAGTCCTGAAGTGCAAGTAGTTTGCGCATTACGCAACTGGGCTCGACATGAAGTATGTAAACTTGGTCAATGCTAACCTAACATTAAAGATAAAATCCAAAAAATATACAAATATTATTGTTTTATTCGTAGATTTAAGACGATACAACTGATTTGCATAGTGTTTTTCAGCCAATTGTCAGCAAAAAGTGTAAAAAGGTAGCGGACATTTTGTCACGGATGTCCCGAAGACTTATAAAAATGCCCATTACTCTAAATGAACAGGAGGAAAGCATTAGGAAATTCCGCAGTATTGCTAATTTGATAATAGCATTGCTTAGGTACCTAATAATAAAAAAATCCATGTTTTACAAATCTTTTCTTCAGAACTCCAGTTTTCACCTCTTTCTTTCTTTTGTTGTTCCATTTTATAATGTAGCTCAAACACTATGTTGGGGTTGTAATGCCAAACAGTGAAAATGGTATGTACTTGTTATGTTATGTAAATGAGTAGACGAAGTTCCCTTGATGGATTTATTGCTACTGAATATAATTACACAATTGTTCCACTTAAATGCTATGTTAGAGAAATGCACAACTAAACAATATCGATGTGCATTATTGAGTATGACGTACAAACTACTACAAAGGTCAATGTACAGCGTAGCTCGTACACACTACAACTCACGAAAAAACCACGTAACAGTAACAGTAATATTAAAAACAATAATTAATACAACTATGAAGTGCTTTTATTTATTATTATAGGACGCAACATAGACATTCATCTCAAATTACGCGCGCTGCCGTCATATGTAAGTCGCTCCACTTCACGCTAGAGGTGTAAAAAAATATGGGAACATGATTTTAAAAAGCGCGTCATAAGTACAAGTTGTTCTTGTTCAATATATTGTAACCTAAACAAAGAATTATTTATGACATATTTTTGTATTGATAAATAATTTTTTATGCATTTCAAGTGTTATTATAATATCAACATTTAGAGAAACAGAACGTTGCTTCAAATAAAGCCTGCGTGAACGAATGAAAGAATGCCATTTTTGTTTCTTATCTGTGGATATTATTTGAACCATGAACCTTCTTTGGTACTAACTGATCCTCGAATAGTCTTCGTTTTGTAATAAGAATACATTTTGAGCCTGGAACTAGCTTTATTACCGTAACAATCCAAGACCTTTTAGTCTTGGTTTAAACCATTACTTATGCAGTTTTTTGTAATAAGACGGATTAAGTGTAAGTAAATTATAAATTATTTTTTTATCAACTATATTCAAAACGAGCTAGTTTATTCTTCGTAAACAGGGACCAAAATTGCTTTTTAATCCCTAGGGTTTAAAAGTGATTTGGATTTGGAATGGGGATATTTATTATTATTATTTATTTATTTAACACTTTAAGCACACAAATGTACAGAGGCGGACTTAATGCCATAGGCATTTTCTACCAGTCAACCTTAGATATTGTTAGTAAAAGTTCCAATCACCAAAGAGATCAATCACGAACATTGTATGAACAGGTAACAGGCTGGTAAGAAAGAGAGAAAGTGTGAATTTGGTCGAAATGAAAATCCAAGATGGCGGCTGTGAACATTTTCAATTTTTTTATCTTAGGTGTCGTTTTCATAGTTTTCGAGGCTGCTAAAGCCGATAGTGAAGTCAAAATGTAAATCCAAGATGGCGGTGCTGAAAATTTTCAAATTTATCATCATGGGTGTCGTTTTCATTGTTTTTGAGGGTGATAAAGCCGATAGTGAGGTCAAAATTTAAATCCAAGATGGCAGCTGCGAACATTTTGTTTTTATTTTAAATCATACATGAGAAGGAACTTCGTTCCTGATGGGGTCGGACCGCACACTTTTTGTTTCTCATAGAGGGTGATAAAAAGTAGAGTGTTCACCTCGGGAGCAACATTATTTTAAGCTCGAGTAACGTACTTTGAATCCCTCGCTGCACTCAGCATTCTACTTTAGAATCCTTCGCTCCGCTCTGGATTCAAAGAAACACTCTCGCCTTAAAAATAGTTGTTTGCTCCCTTGGCAAACAACCTACTATTTGATTTCTGTAAATTGGTTCAAAAAATCAATTTTACACGTCAATATTAAATTATGTTTTAAACAAGACAGAGAAGAGAGATCGAAACAAACTCAGAGGCCACAGTCTCTTTTAAAGTCCACAAATTATCTTTTGAAGAAAGAACAACACATATTTAAATGAACCTGTTCAGTCAATGTACCATGTGTCAGAAATCGTGTAGCTCAACTCAGAACTTAAGAAGCTCAACGACCCGACGAAGCAGAAACTTTCAACTATTAATTGTTCGTCGACTCGTCGAGCATTTGTTTTTTTTTAAACATCGGCACCCATACATCTAAGTTATTTTTACCTATATTTTATTGTCAGCCAAATTACCAAACCTATAGAAACCGAAAGTTCCCCAGAAATCGGTACATGGCCAGCAATTTAGTAAGACGAATGGTTATTGTCAGACAGTGTTCAGGAAATATGAAGATGGATGGTTGGGAGCATGCCCTATCTATTGATCCCGGGAGCAAAGATGCTACCTAAACCGGGATAATGAAAATTTTATGCATCTGTCCGTATCGTGAGCAGGACTGGATAGAACGACATTGGTTTAAATTATAATGCTGACTTATGATGCCCGCGGTTTTATTCGTGTTTTAGTATTTTAATTTTACATTTGCAAACAATAATTATGATGAGTTCCTGAGGTATAATCCTTATAGCTTTCGATACATTTGAATGTTTTCGTTTTCATGTAAGTGATTTTTACGAGATTTTTCAACTAGTGTCGAAATCAAACGGAATTTTAGCCAGGAGATCACGTAGCAAGATTGCCTTTTAAACGGTAATCTATTGATTAAGGGACTCCGTTTGAGTCGAAGACTACTTAGTCAGCCTCGAAACTGACGCATAAGTTAACATAAATTAAAGATATAACAGAAGAAGCGACAAGATTATAAATAGTTGAAAGTTGAGTTGAGAAAAATACTCAAGAAAAAATTAAGCCTCTAGTTTATTCTCAGTTCGTAGTCGATTCAGTCTCACAGTTAATTATCGAGCTTTTTAATTTACGAGAATAGCTTCCAAGGATCTTTAAGTCATTAATGAAAATAGGATTATAACCGGAATAATTAATTTTAAGTGAGAATGCCAAGCCGTTGACCTTGGTTTCATTTTACTTTTCAAGTAAATAAACTTACGTTGCATAAGTGAGGCTATTTTTTGTAGAAAAATAATGTGTGTTTTTACTTTTTTTACTGTTTTGCATACGGCTCAGCTTGTATTAAGCCTAAATATAATTACAATACCAAAACTGAAATCTAGCCAGAACACATTAATATAAATTACTAGCTGCCCGCCTCGGCGGCGCACGGGTAGTACTACATAAGTACTAATCTATGGCACACCTACCTATCTACCTACCTACATACCTACCTACCTACCTACCTATACACCTACCTATCTACCTACCTACCTATCCTACCTACATACATGCCTACCTACCCTACCTTCACTTACCTATCCTGAGAATAACGAACACAACAAAAAGAAAAAATATCCAATTTGGTGCAGCCGTTCTCAAGTTATAGCGTGACCAGAAAAACAGGGATTCATTATTATATTTATAGAAGTTATACACAAAATAACAAGAGCATCAGAAAGTGATGCTCAAGTTATAAGCGCACTTACGGCGAAATAAACAATAATACACACATACACAATAATACACACGTACACAAACTCACACCTTCTACCCATGGGGGGGTAGGCAGAAACTACAGAATGCCACCTTCTACGATCCTTGTATACTACTTTTGCTTCATTTCTATCATTTTCAGTTTACAATAATGTTTAGATTTATAACATTTTCTATTAGCACTTAACTAAAACTTGAAACTGTGAATGTTGTCTAGTATTACTGTTTGCCTCTTAACTAAGCTAAATACTTGTAACAGGGTTAAGCTCAGGTCAATAATGTTACGGGCGCGGTTCAAAGTTATGAGTTTAGCTCGCAATTCCGTCGCCTTTGTCGTAATGATATTGTATGAAAAACCATCTAAAATTAACTTTTAGTGTTGCCTATGTTGCAGCAAATTGAAATTAATGTACAACAAGTTATGTTGCTTTTTAAAACTCAAAATATATAAAGGCAATAAGTCGTCTTTATCAGAAGAGCTTTTATTGTCTCTTATGCGTGGGTTTGCGGGCTAGGAGATTTAATTAAATGAAACATAATAATATTATGAATAATCACAAATCTCTGATCACATTAGGGAATTAACAATAATGTGAACGATATTCCCCCGAGTACGTGAGGCGCGAGCGCACATCAATCAATTCACTGCACTGCAAAGGTAGTCTAGTCACCACGATCACCATTATCCCAGTCACCATAATACTGTCATTAATTATTAATCAATGGCGGCTTTGATCCATCTTCGCGATCTTTTCTTTCGACAGGGGCCGCCTTCTCAGTACTCGGGGTTACGTCAAGTTGACAGCTGTCATAATCGTTCTGAAATCAACTCCGTTAGTTTGGCGTCGTAAAACCTTTAGACACGCCGTCATATATAAATGGTTTTACGTTATGGGAAACCTGTATTTCTGTTGCGTTTCGACCAGAATCATACGTATCACAATCATGATTAGAATGTATTCCTTTTTTTTTTCGACGTGTGCTATTATAGACGACTTGATCAACGTAATGTATAATATTGAGATGCAAAAATGAAAGCTCTGCTCTACTATCTACTATTGTATAGAATCAAGTTCTTTTTGTGCTTTTGCGGAGTTTGATGCGCTACTTCTTCTTCCCAGCTAAATCACTAGTAAGTGGTGGAGGGGGGGGGGGACCGTCTTATGTAATTCTGATGTTCGTAAAGTGCTGATTCTCAGCCTAGTTTGAATAAAAGCTTTTTGATGTTGATTTTTGATGTTGATTTTTGATTCTGACTTTTATAATCTACAACGGTGATACACGCGTTGATCCTATCATGCAGCGCAATAGTTCTAAAACTAATGTACCTAATGTATAAATATTAATACATACAATGCAACATTTTCTAACATAGAATTTTATTTTGTTACAGAACAAGAAAACGTGATGGTATAAACGAAAATTTCATTCTAAATGTAATCCTGAAGATTTTGTGAGGTGTTGGGATATTTGTGCAGTGCCTCGGAAAATGTAAAATGGAGAGTTCTTTCCACGCGAGCCCGACTCGCGTACTGTCCCTGTGGACATTGCTGCTCGGATGCTGTAATATTGCAGGTTAGTAAATGTAAATGTATTTAGTAAAACGAGAGAAGGACGTAATATTATTACAGTGTTATTGATGTGGAATGTTTTAAATACAGTCTGGCCACTCGACCACAGAAATAATAATTAATAAGAAATAATAAATAATTTTGTTGATAAATTGACACACTAAAGTTCGTTTTTTAATCCCAGAGCCTAATTTGACAGGTGCAAATGTCAAACTCCAAATTGAAAAAACAAAAAACAATCACTTGAAATGTCTAATTAGTCTCTGGGATTAAAAAACCAACTTTACATCAATTTGCCTTTCATACAACTATCAAAGAATGACAGTTGTGGTTTGTTAATGTTGGTAGTCAATTTGATAAACAATCTAATTGTTATCTAATTTGCCTGACTTTACAGGTTAATCAAGTATTTGTTTTGGGTTCGACTCGCAACCCGGCCACGTGATTATTTCATCGGAATCAGTCGGGCAAACCCGAAATAAATTCCTAAGTTAAACTTTAAACGTTATTAAACATACCTACACATGAAAGTTCTAGAATCAAAACACGGCTATGATGTGTCTTGTGTCATTGGTGGCCAACAGTGTAATTAAATACTCTGAATTTTACTTGATGAACGCAACAACACGTGTGCGTCGTTATTTTCACCCACTGTCACTAAGCACGGAGACGTCTCGGCCCGCTAGAGGTGACATTGTCAACACTTTCTGTATAAACCAGTCGTGTAGAATTAATCGCACTACAACACAAATGATGTATAAAAACTGACGGCTTTGTAGCTCGTGCTTGACACAATTTTTGCAGTCAACGCAATTTCGGCGCCACGATTTTTGTTAGTCCTGCGGCGCAGCGATTCTGTGCCCTGTGCCCACTGTGCAGGACTTTCTGACGTTATGTGTATGATATTTCTCGCCTAAAAGCGAAGCTCTATGCGACATTCTGGTAGACCGCTTAAAGCCACACGTGGTACCTACATAGGTAGATAGGTACCTACCTATTTTGTTTTATTTGACTTAACAAGCCAGTTTTGCACCGGAGCAGAATTTGGATTTTATCTCCACTACATATTGGTGTTTGGCACAAGGCTTAAGTTTCAGTGATATTTGAAAATAGAATGAAAAAACAAACTACCTATGGAATGTTACCAAATAAAACTTACCCAATTTCATACACTAACTCTCTGTAGCGCTATTTTTGTAGTAGGCACTTATCATGAAGCAAAATACAAGTTACTACAGCAAAGCATTGGTCCTCTGCCAGCAGCGTATGGCAACATAAATTATGTTGCTGCAACAACGTTGTACAACTTTTGTTTACCATGAATTAAGGCGGACTTGCACCACGAAACCATAAATACAAATAGCGCTAAACGTGTTTAAAACATCATTCTGTCTCTGTCATCTTCAAAAGAGGGGGGGGGGGGGGGTATTGGTGGTACAGTGGTAAGGGCCCTTACAAGTTGTAGGTCATAGGTTCGAACGCTGACAAGCGTTTTACTTTGTATAAATTATTTCATCACCACTGCTCTCAAAACGTGAAAGAATACATCGCGAGGAAAAGGTCATAGAACCAAAAATTCGAAGACAAGTGACATCTAACAACCCCCGCTGGGCCCGCGTGGTGGATAGTGGCCAACTCCCTCTCACAGAAAAGAGGCCTGTGTCCCCAGCAGTAGGAACATTATAGGCTGATTATATATCTTCAAAAGATTGACAGAAACAGAGAGACGTTTTAAATACATTTATAATTAAATGTGTTTAGTGATTTTTGGTGCCAGCGAGCTACACTCCTAACAGCGAACTTGATAAACGCAAGTTATGCAGTAACCACCTTTTCGATTCAAAGTTATCTGACAGGCGGTCATTCTTAGAATGATCGATCTTCTTTTACACATTGTATTTTTAGACATCCATTTCCTGATCAGATAACTCTGTGGCACTATTTCCGATCTAATCGCTAACTTCTATCAACTTACACCAAACTTCAAAGGACATTCTGGTATGGGGAAATCCCTTTAAACAATATATTTCCGCGTACGTCAGACGATGCATACTAACACTTATTACGCCAAATTATATTACACGTTCGTTATCGAAAGAGAATGTAATAATTTAGTTATGTACGATGTTGTTAATACGTTTTATTAGGTTAGTTAATAATGTGCTGGAGATGAAATATGGGTGCGTGTGTATAAGGGTAAAATGTAGGTAGTTTTATTACTTATAATATATTTTATTTTTGGACTATAATAAGGGGAATTAGCATTAAACGATTTTACGAAAGTGAGTACTAAATAAGGGTTGTCTAAATTCATCCCCTAAAGGGGTAAAATAGGAGATAAAAGTTCGTCATTTTTGCCTATGAGAAATACAAGAGTTCCGTGTCTAACGAAAGTAATCTCACATTGGCACGGACGTAAGAATATCGCGAATATGGATTTTTAACTATCGGTGTTGAGCCGAGCATTGAGAGTCCAAGAGAGTGGATCCCAGCGCGTCGAATAAACACATTGTTATATTTAAGACTCTCGGCGCTAAGCAGTGCGATCAAAATCCAGCGCGCCAAAAAAACTCACAGCGGGATAAAATCCCACGGGCGTACCTGGGTTAGCCCAGGTTAAAAGGACTTTTTTTAATTCACCCCCTAATGTGGTTAAATAGGGGATGAAAGTTTATTTAGAAGTTTGTCATTTTTGTCGAAGGGAAATCCATCTGGCACATTGCTTTTATTTTAATAATTCTCGATGTGCCATATCCTCAGCCAGATGCCTACTGCATGTTCGATGCACCCTAGGCAATCAGCCGTGCTGCCACGGCATACCCCCCCCACCTTCGTGCTCACACTTTTAATAGAACAAACACGTTTAATTTTGCGCATTAACATTTTATTTTGCTGAGTTAGCTTTTTTACCGCATTGTTTAACGGTTGTAAAAATACGCATAATCGGGAGTAAATCCCGTTCATTTTGTAAATTTTTTGTACTCACCCATACCTTTTTTTTTTTTTGAGGATGGGAAATTATCAATTATAACTTCTCCCGCTCTGGGTGGAGCGGGAGGGCGTGTCAGACTTTTACTGACTAAAACCCACCCGTGTTCCTTCCGTTGCCTGTGTGCCGAGGTCGCGATATCCCTTTCAGGGGAACGTTCTGGATATGGCGATATTCGAGGTCAAAGACCCAGCTACTTTCCCCATTAATTGATGAATTAAGTTTAAAATGTTATAACTTACTATTAAATACTCCCACAACACCTGTACCGTTGCATGAACTCATGAGCGCTATGTTTTGTATGCGTTACATTGCAAGATGCCGTGAACAATAATTTTTCACAACAAAAATAAAAGTAATTTCCCAGCTAAAATGTTTACTCAATGCTACTTAGTTTGATGTACAAGGCATAAGGCACTTATCATTTGTTAATTCGACTATTTAATCGATCTTTAACTTCATCCTGTCCCTTATATTTTAAAGGTACAAGAATCAAAGAATCAAAAGCACAGGAATCAAAGAGTTAAAACCCCTTGATCGTTCCGTCTTTACACTTAAGGATTACTCCTGACTGGATCTACCTGTTACGTCCTACGGTTTCACGGTTCCGTACCCAAAGGGTCGGGATTATTGTTGTGGCAGGAATCCATCTGTTAGGCGAATTTAGCTCTTAAACGAATTTGCGACACCCGTAAGCTTCGGTAAGATGGTAATTATGAAACTAAGTTATTTCAATTAGAATAAAGTTAGGATTTTGGTCTTGCGTATAAAAAGTGTCTTTTTCTATTTTGGATAAGCTTGCTTTTAATCAATAACTCACTAACGTTAAGTGAATATGAAGACGACAGTCAATCAATCTGCGTAGCCTTTTCCCAACTATGTTGGGATCGGCTTCCAGTCTAACCGGATGCAGCTGAATTACTATTTTACATAGAGATACTGCCAATCTGACCTCCACAACCCAGTTACTGGGTAACACGGATGCAGCCGATGATAAAATCATAATAATATTATAAAAATCAATACCATAAGTTCCACCGTCTTTTCATTGATCAAAGAGGCGACCGGTGGTCCACTTTCATACTTTATTAATTAATCTACACGAAATTAGGTCTACCACAGCCTACCATGCAATATCTTATAACAGAGGTCGCAGTCATTCAACAAAGATTTATAGCATCTATTATTCCATTATAATAACTCAGTGTCGATGTTAATAACATTGCCCTTAGTTGGTCTGTGACCGGAGAATGTTTGATAATGTGAAAGGTCACAAAGGTCACACGTGATATGAGGTCAAGCTACAATTACTAGGTAATATTAATTATTCAGCACAATACGTAGTTAAGAGACGGATTAATTAAATATTAGTCTCTTTGTGTTTAAATATATACTTACTTTTTTACTTATAAGTTTGATGGAAAAGGCGAAGTAATATTTTCTTGTGGGTAATAATGATAATTGATAATTTTGTAGAGTTGACATTTCTAAGTTTACCCCGCTTTGTTTATTTATGTATTAAATTCATTTACATTTTATCGACATGTATTAATTATAAACTAACGCAACATGATAACATATAAATTTAAAAAAGTACTTTTAAATTATTTAAAATTCCAAATCCATTGCTGTGCAGTTTTATCAACAAAAAAAACAATAAAATTTATGTACATTAACAACGAAAAAGTCAGGAAAAGAAAAACAGATATAATGTAAATATCATCATCACATTAACACCGATACAAATGTCAGAAAATTACATAGTTTAATGTCACAAAAAAATATTTAAAAAAAGGTTAACAATCATGACAGTTCCCCCCTTTCATATTTCCTTAATCATTATCCCCATATATAGTAATGCACTACTGGACTTTACGATTCATTTTTCCTTGCATATTCAGGCATTAAATTATTACTTGGGAATTAAAAATAACTGGCGAAATATGACAAACCTTCTATTTTTTCTTTTCCATAATTTTACCGACCAATTTGTCGGCAAGTTTAAACGTGTCGTCCTGATCCAAAACTATCACTATAACACTTATAGTTCAATTTGGGTACCAGAAATCTGTGCTAAAAGACAGACTAATCGAGTTTAAAAAAACCGGCAATGAAATTGGCCGCAAAACGTAAAATGAGACAGTAACTGCCACAGTTATGACAGTTTACGATGCTTCTATCTACGCGCCTGCGCAAGCAACAGCAACGCGCGTTCAGAAAAAGGATTTTTAATAATATTCAATACTCTCACATATTTAACATCGAACTTCACTCACAGGTAAGTTCGTTTGATTTGTAATATGGTTTTACTTTATTTTAGGTACACTTCTGCCTTACCCGCAGAGGTATACCTACCTCATAGTAAACGCATATTACAATTATTATATTCCTTTATTTCATTTAAAACACTTATAAATTACATTTTTAAACATTAGAATATAGTTTTTTTTTTACATTTAAAAATATAAAAAACATATTTATTATTAATTATAGTCGGGGAAGACGCGATTATGTTATGTTATAAAAAGAATTACCTATATCGAATACTATAACAGGTGCTTTTTCTAAAAGTGTAAAGAAAAGAAAGAAGAAAGAAAATAAATTTATTTAGCATATACTAAAAGGCACACAACACAACATAATAATGACTACAAGTAAAAAATAAAAAAAGGAAACAAATAAAAAGTGTATGTATAAGATTAGTATTGTTATTATTACCAGTTATACCCAGAATAAAACAACCTTATTTTTGTTTTCGTAGGTACCTAATTAGTTTTTTTTGTCCTTAAGCCCATTTCTCAAAACATGGTCTTTTAGCTACAAAAATAGAAACAGTTCACGTTTATAATTACAGTGTGTGCCACAAGAGCGTGACTGGCAAAACTTTAATTTTCGATTTTACATAGAAAAATAAATTATTATAGCTAGTAGAGGCACTCTTATCCTCAATTGTATCGCGTCAACGTATCGTCCTAATATGTCTCAAGGTAAATCAGGAGATGCTTAGTGCAAGCCGATCTCAAATATAGAGGCATCATCAAGAAACCGTTCCTTACTGAGACACTCAAAAAAGACTGGGAATCTTTGATGTCTAAGACTGGTCCTCATAGTCGCTCGATGCTAACCTGAGTAAAAGTGTTTCGGCGTTGATAAAACTTAAGATGAGTGTAAAAAATACACGTATGTACCTGCCGAATTAAAACGTAAAATACAATTGACATGAACGTCATTTAAACGCGACGTCGCCAAAAAGTAGTGGGAAAATATCTACAAGATGGTGTACGGGTAAGGTACATTTAAATGATAAACTGATTTGAGTTCAACTTGTGTTTTCAAAGTTATAAAGAAAGCACAAACGCCCAAAACGGATAAATAATCGACACGCGGCAAATGAGTCCTTTTGCTTTACCCAACCGATGCAATGCCACTAGGTACATTGCTAACTCAAACATGTATATTTTATTCATTCGCTGCGCGTCGATGTCAGCATAAAATTTATACAATTGATATTGTTCGGGTTTGCTCGTACACACGGAAAGTATTTACAGACAATGAAGGAGTCCCAAAGCCGTATTGATAATAATGCATTGAAATATTATTGAACATTCTATTTAATACTGATTGCGCCTCTTTTTGTAAACCTCAAATAATTCCTATTTTGGAGTTCTGAAAAACGTAAGAAAAGTAACTGCGGCCATCTTGGATATAGCGGTCGCCGACCGCTGCCACGGCAACGTTCGCTTAGCTCGCTTGGCTCGAGCGCGGTTTGTCATAGATCTAAACATAACCCGTTTTTATGTCATTGTATGCTGCACCGGTCGACATCATAACGTCAACGCCGGCTGTCGCTGAAAACCAGCGCTGGGGCTCTGTCTCGCATAGAGTCGCAGCATTATGTTGAGCGATGGCCGTTTTGCGTGGATGTGACGCATATTTTCCCGCAACTTGTCCTTTTTTTTATTTTGTGTTCTTTATTTGCGTCATGTTTACCGCAAATAAACGTATTTTCTTTCTTGCTTTTACTGCGACCAACTTTGAGGATAGACCAGAGAGTTAAAAAGTGGCTTTTTATTAAAAAAAAGTGTGCATCATTAGAAGCTGAAAAAGTTTTTAGAGGTTCATTAGTTTAAAATAAAACTGGTATCAGCGCCATCTATATTCTATAGTACAGCATTACGACACGAGCATGTCAGTGACGCGAATCCATAAGTTTATCCCCTACCAAATATCATTACACGCGCCTAAAAAAGTTTTCACTTTAGAAAGCGTATCATTAGAAGGTCAATAAGTTTTTTAGGTGATCAATTAAATATTTCCCTATTACTTATAATTTTTTTTTCAAATGCCTTATTTTTTTAAAATAAATTCAGCCTAAAACGCTCTTGTCGTACAGGGTGTATCCTCACAATGCCAATTAAGTACACCAGCAAAAACCTTAAGACAGCCAAGATAATAAAAACCAGCCTACTTAAGGCTTCGTTTAGGACAGAACTTTTCCGAAAGTTCGAAGTTCGCGAAATTTGTTAGTCTCCTGACACCTGTGGCAATAATTTGTGGGCCGCGAAACATTAAAGAACTTTCATTCAAGTTATTAGTGTAATGGGAAAGTTAATTTTATCGTTGCGTCTCTCTTCAATTTTTGGAATCGTTTTAATTATGAGGTTGATACGCTTATTTATATTAGTGGGCACTTTGTGGGTCATATTAAACTTACCATAACATCACGCCTTATTTCCACGAATGGTTAGGCAGAGGTGTACCTATAGAAGTTACACCCACATTACGCGAGTTATGTTTAAGTCCCATGTAAAAGTGCCATAGCCTATTGCCATCAACGGGGCACAACACCAGACTCAGGGCTCATAATACTTTGCTCGACCTGGGAATCAAACCCAGGACCTCATGCTTAGCAGTAGCGCTTGCGACTACCAGACCAATGAGGCAATTGTTCTGACTATTTTATTTAATGTCGGTATAATATTGTTTTAATGTGAAAGTTATATTTTATTCAAGTTGAAGAGAAACCGCTCGCCTATAAATTATGTAATCATGTTGTTGGAAAATAAATATTGTTTATTATTAGAAGAAAAAAATTGTTATTTACAAAATATAAATTGTTATTGCACACTTCTTGCAACTATTAGTAAAACAAATACCGACTGCCAAATGATTATTCTCAATAAGCTTAATTGAGTTCAATATTTCATAGTTTAGTTTTATAGTTCAAATTGTTTTTTTTAAACCCAGTTAAAAGGACAGCTCTTAACAATACAAGTTGCGCTATCGCATGTTTTGTAAAGTACGCTACGCCGCTAGACTACGCCGTAGCGGTCTACGCCATAGCGGACTAAGCCGTAGCGGACTAAGCCATAGCGGACTACACCGCAGCGGACTACGCCGTAGTGGGCTTTGCCGTAGCGGACTATGCCGTAGCAGGCTACGCAGAATACTTAGCTGTCTACGAAGCGATAAAGCGCCGATGAAACTTTATTTTGTTACATCGAATTTCTAATGCAGACACCGCATAAGTCATAAAACGATATTTTATTTTCATAAGGGACCTAAATCTTGTTACAATAATGGTACCCAAATAACAAATTCACTTCCACAGCAAAATAGATTGACAACGTTATTGGATTAATATTACAACCATATTAATACATAGTGATACAATATTAAGGCTTTGTAGGATCCTTGTAATCTCGGGCCGAACCACGGGCGACCACCATTCGGGTTCGACTATTATCATGCAAGGTTATTCGTATTCATTCGCGACCAACAAATGGATTCTGGGTTCGCCCTGTCATTGTTAAATTTATGAGAATATGAGGATTGTTCCTCTATTGAGAAACTATAAGCTTCTTAAGACCGTGGTTCATTCAGACCGACTGAGGCATTGATAGTATTCAAATAGAATTTAATTAAGCATAAATAAGATTGAAATTGTTTTCATTTTATTTGGAACCTCAATAACATAGCATGTAATATAATCAGCCAATAATGTTCCCACTGCTGAGTCACAGGCCTCCTCTCGGTGAGTGGGATCCACCATGCGGGCCCAGTGTGGGTTGGTAAATGTCACATTTTTGGAAATCATAATTTTAGTTACTTATTTTACACGAGCATAATATACGTTAACGTGTTGATAACAATTAAGATAGCAATATTTGTTAAAAGTTTAAATTATGAATAATTGTTTTTTAGAAGTATGAGGAACTGGGTGTAAAGTTCACTCATCCTCTATTGAAAAGGGAAGGTTCTCCGACCAGACGGGTGTCGTGTCTGGCGGATAGTCTCATATTATGTCATTCGCGTGGTAAACTCTAATTGCGCGATGATGGATTTGCGTGACGTCAGGACTCTGTGTGACGTCAGGTCTTTGATGCGTAGTTCGCATGTGGCGATGTAGATAAACCACAGTTTAAATAAAAAAATATAATTAATTTAATTAGAAGATACGACGTACAACATTGTAAGTCTTTTAAACATCCTCCCTTTTCCCTTTCATATTATTGTTATGTACAACTAGAACTGCAAGCATTCAAAGAATCTTCACAAGGACCTATGCTTACATAAATGTATGTCCATCACAACCTACACAGAAACCGCTGTCTAGCTAATATTTTACACGAGAATGGTTCTTGTTTACTTGTGTCTATTCTCGTATAGCTCAAACCGACACAATATCACTTTAATAGTAGTTCAATAAACTGTGGTAGTAATATTTTCTCCAAAATATTTTGTTTTTTGTTTTATCATAAACGAAATTAAATAAACACTTTTTTATAAATAAATAATAAAAAAGTCGGGAGGTGTCGTCGGACAGCCGGTTGGCACGAAGTTCTGCTCGCTGTATAATAAGTATTAATACACAACAATCTATTATGGTTTCAAGTATCAAAAGTTTTTGTTTTTAGGGTTCCGTAGTAAACCAGGAACCCTTATAGTTTCGCCATGTCCGTCTGTCTGTCCGAGGCCTAGCTCATAGCCGGTTAGTAGTAGAAAGCTGTAATTTGGTACGGGTATACATATTAATAATGCCGACAAAGTGGTAAAATAAAATCGAGAAAATAATTTTTTTAGGGTACCTCCCCTAGACGTAAAGAGGGGATGTTTTTTTTTTCTCGCCTTTCCCAAAGTGTCGGATATCGTTGGAAAGGTCGTTTAAAAATATTGTGGGTGTGTTAAAATCATTTTTCAATTTAGAAATCCGTTTGCGAAATATTAGGCTTTAAAGTGCTAATTTTTGTTAGAGTCAAGTGTCCCCCCTCCCCTGTCAGCTAAATGGTTGTACTTGTATTGTGAAAAAAAATCACAGCAGTAGTATATATAACGAATTTAAAAGGAAAACTATCACAGCTAAGTAGGCTTTACAGGTTTACGAGTAATAATCAGAGAACTTAAATTTGCAGTTTGAAAAACAGATCTCCCATACATTCCGTATGGGAGAACACGTTTTTCAACTATGTACAATGTTAAGTTTGTTCTTGGAATAAATTCATCCCAACTACGGAACCTTTCATTGTGCGTGGTCCGACACGCACTTGGCCGGTTTTTTTAATACAGAGCCACCTACTATAAATTTTAAGCTTGCTAAAAACTGAAACAAATTGAACTGACACTTGAAACTGACTTTTTCGGGCATAACGCTTTTTCGTTACATGTCGATTCCTACCATTTTACTCCTACCGCAAGCCGGGTTAAAGAACTTCGTTCCAAAGATATACAGCATTAAATATTAGTAACAGCTCCTTAATTAACCTTTAGAGGTCAAAATATCAGAAACATACACTACCCTTATCAATACTTCCTTAGCTTCCTTAAAATAAATATTATGAACCTACCTTTATATTACTCAAACTCAACTCAAACTCAAACTCAAAGCATTTATTTCAAATAAACCAATTACAGGCACTTTTGAATTGTCAAGGGGGTCGGTCAGTCAGAAAGATGAAGCTAGATGCCCATTCCAAAGCGTAGTAGGTACCTATGGAGAAGAACGGGCAAGAAACTCCACGGACACTCTTTTAAATCATAATATGGTTACAAAATTATTGGTTACATCATTCATGTTGAAGTTATACATGTGAGAACGATGCAAAACGTGAAAAGCGTCCGTAACAGAAAGAAAAAAAATAAACAATACTGTTAAGAATATTAAATAGACCGGTAAAAATCATAACCTTCTTCGCCGTAGTAGGGTAAAACTAGCTTCCGTCAGCGGCTTCGCCCACGTAATATCTTTAAATAAATAAATTATAGCCATATGCTCAGTGATAATATACCATTCTACAGGTGAAAGAATTTTTGAAGTGAAAACTTCTTTAGGCGCGTTGAGCACTTTTTGGATGAACAAAAATCATGGAATTCACGTCATCGTCACCGCACGCTTCCCATGAGCTATATGTATACTGTGTATATATGTTTACATCGATTCGGTAGTGTTTATTTTATTAATTACAAACAAAAATTCGAATCCATTCGCTTTATAATATTAGTTTAGAAAAAAGGTTGGGTAGGTCAGTATGGTGTGCGATAATTATTTCCTACTCATGAATGAGAAATTACTTTTATTTAAAGGTATTTTAGATGGTTGTTCGACTAATTTCACTTTCTATAATGAAGTTTTCAATAGTCTGCAATATAAAAAGTTAATTTGTAGTTATCTAGGTGCCGCGAAATTTTAAAGCATACTTTTTACGTGAAAAATAAATAATAATATGTAATGCAAATGCGGCTTCACAGCTTTTGTGATAGCAGTGATAGCCTAGTGGTGTGACCTTTGGACTGCCAAGTCACAGGTCTCGAGTTCGAACTCAAGGCACGCACCTCTGACTTTTCGGATTCATGTGCGTATTGTATAATTATCACTTGCTTCAAAAACGGTGAAGGAAAACATCGTGAGGAAACCAGCATGCCTGCGAGATATTTCACGACAGCATGGCTTCACAAGTCAAAAGCCCATGGGCGGCTTTAAAACTCTGACACCAGGTCAGTCACTAACCACACGACAAGAAGCAGCTTTTGTAAAGAAAATTTGTCAAACTGGCATACATTTTCTTCGGATTAAAATTATCTGACTATTGAAAAAACCGCCCTAAACCAAATATTTTGAGTGACTAAATTGTTTTTATGACAAACAAAAATATACTTTCCGCCGCCGTTGACACTTACACACATAACACATAAAGCTTCGTGCAGACCAGCGCGACGCGACACGGCGCGACGTGACGAACAATACAATTTCTAAGAAAACTTCACGGTATAACAATAACCGGTGTCGCGCCGCGCTGTCGCGTCGCGCTAGTCTGCACGAAGCTTAACATCACGAGCCTATTGCCATCGACCGGGCACAGATTCAGACTCCGGGCTGCTACTGATAAATTCCAGATAGAAAAACTCAATAACACTGTCCGACCCGGGTCGATTCCCAGGACAGCTCAGCGGTACACTTATTTTTCAAAATACCATTTTGATTAAAGCGACGAACAGTTTATCAAAATAATATAGAAAATGGCATAAGCAAAGTACATCTAAGACAAATAAAACTAAAAATATAAAGTGACTTCACAGAAGGAAATATCGTCGAAAAGCTCTCAGGAATAAAATCACAATCGCGGGAAAAATAAAAGCGTGGATACACAGAAGCGAAATATTGGAAAACTTCACAAGTCTATTGTAATAGTACATCGCTTCTTTCGCCGTAAACTAGAAAATCTACTATTTATGTAGAAAACAATTTATTGGTCTTTATGTACGCATTAAAAAAAAACAATCTACTTCAGTCTTTTCCCAACTATGCTGGTGTCGGCTTTCAGTCTAACCAGATGGAGCAAAATTACAGTATTTTACATAGAGCAACTGCCTACCTTAACTCCAAAACCCAGTTACTGAGTAATGCGATACCCCTTGGTAAGACTGGTTGTCCAACTTACGAATACTTACCTTAATTACCTTTATATACGCATCAATACAATGTAAAATACAGTCAAGGTAGTTATTAGTTAAGCAAATGAGCACCCTACGTCATTTTGCCGTTAAAGTCATTTCATACAACCGTCAAAGAATGACAGTTTTGATTTGAATATACAGACAATTTAAATTGTTAGTCAATTTGACGCCAGTCTCGTAGCGGTTAACAATTAATTAGTGTCTTTGCAATGTGTATTTTGAAGTTTTCCTGAAACCAAACCTACATGCGATGCATTCAACAACAAATTAAATAAGGTGTAATGAGCAACAAGCAAGTAGTAGAATTACTGTACCTACAAAATGGCAACCCCAATCGAAGAAGACAAATCACTCGAAGTCACGAATGAGAGTAGGCTGTCTCTACAACACCAGTATAAACGCGTACCTACTTAGGGAAGTTACTAGCTTCAATGATAGTACTCGTATATTCGCAAATTCTTAGTTAAAATTCTGTTCAATCCACTGACTACACTGACACCACTAACACGTATACTTTCTCTCATTCAATTTCTTAAACCGTAAAAGGTTCAACAACGCAAAGACCAAGAAAATTGAAGCCAAAACAAAGGTACGCTCAAAAATAATAAATCATACCGCGAAAAGGTTTATCACGTAATTATGAAACGAAAACTCCATAGGTATTTAATTACTGCGTAGAAAACAGGCCGCTCACTGATTTTACGCCAAGGCTGTGCTTTATTAAATTTCACTTACGTACATGAAAAATATTAATTCGTGGGAACGTTGTAAGGCCTTCTTCGTATTATTCTATAATTAAGTAAAGAGGGCTTTATTTAGGTGACATCAATATTAGGTGGGGGAACAGCATCTTAATTAAACAGGGCGTATATTTCAAGTGAAATAACAATCATGTAATTTTGACCTACTTTAAAAGATGGAATTTTTATAGCAAAATAAACTACTTCAGCCAATTATAAATTATGTTCAGATTAATTGCAGTAAAATATTCTTTTTATTCAATAAATTCTTGGTATTTGTATGTATATTTTATTATTGCATGGTATTTGTCTGTATATCATTCACATTTAATTTCCTCTGAAATATACGATAATAATCATTCTGATTTCGAAATATCGACTAAATGATTCATATCTCAGTCAAATCGTCGTCTCCATTCTATCTCAACATTCTCAACCTGAACATTTATTTAAATAATAATCTTCGGAGCTACATAAAATAATAAATCAGTTTTAGCTCAACTAAAACACGTGTTCAAAAGAAGATTGAAGTTGCTTCAAAGCCCATTAATTCAAAGACGGAGTTCAAACAAGATGAAGACGATGTAAAGTCGAATAACTTTTCAAAGATACTCGTATGTCTTTAGCCAAATGAAGGGCTTCTTGTCTTGTGAATATGTTAAGAGTTGACAAATTATAATAAGCGAAATTTGTGAAAGTGAATGATTCGTGTAACTTCGTATGTGACCTTAGAGTTCAGGTGCTATGTGGAGATAATTTATGTAGATATACATATTTTTTTGTAATGAATAATTATGGAAATGTTTTATACAGGAAGGGGACATCCATACTACAATAAATTTTATCAAACTTCTTATATCTGACGAATAAAAATGCTTCATGCAATACCGTCGCCGAACACACGCACTTTATTTAACGAAACTACTTTCCGCCTTGGTGTTTCCTATCACTCGGAGCTCCATGTTGTTCTCTTCATCGCTGTCACGGTGACGAAGTTGACCACAACCTTGGACACCACGGCCTATCTTGCAGCCGAACTGTGGATCGCTTATCGCGGCACGCGAATATTGACGAACTCATCCGACAAGGTCTTGTCACCGTCGGCGTTCCAGCTGTATTAGAACCCAATGGCTTGGCACGCGACGATGGCAAGAGGGCGCATGGCATATCTTTATTTACTTGGAAGGTGGACAGGCATTAAGTGTGGGACGCAAAGTGTGTCGGTACTCTTGCGCCATCCCATCTTCCTAGCTCGGCGTGTTGTGCTCCCACTACAGCTGTGGCTGCGGAAAACCTCAAGCGGCATAAGTATAATATTTATGCAGAATGAGTGAGCTCACAGCCCTCAGTGTGGACACTTTTTTCGCGACATAGATACGGTGAGGGCAAATCTAACGATTTCAATCTTTAAGTATCCTGTTATTTGATTGAGCACTCAAACTTGAATCAATCTTCAAAATGTTTGCTTTCAATGCTTACTTTATTTACTACATTAAAATTAAAACTTAGAAGTGACTTACCTCGACCTTTCAGCGGAAATTAACTTCTAAAAATACTTTCTGAGGAAAAGAGAACCAAAAATATTTGCAGCGGTACATAATTTCAGAGGCTACTGGATATTTAATTCACGTTGCTTTATGTGTGATTTCTATTTATAATCGTAATGTATTTTTGTTGTACTATTTTCGGACTTAAATAAATCCAAATAAAACGAAATTAGATTTGATTTCTCTATTTAGAGGCTAACTTAGGTTTTTTTCCGGGACCAGCGGCACCGGAGACTTTACCGGATTACCTTTTTACATAACATAACATAGAATTAAGCCTGTATAATTCCCCGAAGAGTAAGGCAAAGGTGATAATAAGGGCGAGCTGCCATCAACCGGGCACAAATTCAGACTCCGAGCTGCTACTGAGAAATTCCAGATTGAAAAACCCAATACCACTATAAAAACACTTTTTTCGATCCGGAAATGAACACCAGACCTCATGTTCAGCAGTAGCGCTTGCAATCACTACACTAGACCACGGAAGCAGTCATATATTTTATACTAGCCTGTAACAAATGTGGCCAAAAAATCTACATCACACAAATAAACAGTAGTTTGCGAACAAAATAAGATGAGTAGTGATCTTTTGCCCTAGCAACGTGTTTTCTGCCAAACTAATAGCTGTTACTATCTACTAACATTTTTATACCGAGCTATAATGTAATAATTCGGGATATGGCCTACCAAATGTGTGGCAAATCCGTTCAGCCAATTATGCACAATAGAGTTACAAACATCTTCACAGCTTGTAAGCCATAGAAAAGTAAAGGTCAGCGCCGCCTGAGATCTCTCTTCATCCGTTGTTGTTGCAAGCGCTACTACTGAACCTGAAGTCCTGGTTTCGATTTCCAGGTCGAAAAAGTGTTATTGAGTTTTTAAACCAGTCATTTCCCAATCAAACTCAAACTCAAAGCATTTTTTTCAATTTTCAGGCACTTTTGATTTGTTATGGGGTCGATCAGACAGAAAGATGAAGCTAGTCATTCCATATAGCCCATTCCAAAGCGTAGTAGGTTCCTATGGAGAAGAACGGGCAAGAAATTCCATGGACACTCTTTTAAATCAAAACAACTTAAAAAATATTGGTTACATCATTCATGTTGAAATTATACATGTGAGAACAATGTAGAAAGACGTGCACCATAAAAGAGCCCGCAATAAAAAGATAAAAATAAATTAAAATAAGCCATGGCAGCTAAGAGATGATAAAGGTAACTAAACTTAGGGCTCACAGTCCACGTTATTTCCAGAACTCAGAACTGACCTACATGACGTTCAAAGAGATAATTATTGACGCGTATATTTACAGGGTACCTCTATAAACTAGTATTCCTAATTTTAAGCGCTCTTCGCTGAATTTTGTTTGAAACAGTGAGGCTTTCAATGCAATTCAACTATACACAGGTACTCATAACTCATAACGACCATTAACGTACCCAAATGCTCATTTTCATTGAGCATTAACTGTCAAAGGCAGTAAGGCTCTTTTTGAAAAAGCTAGTCCTGGCACACTACCTAGTAAGCTGAAATAATTTCGATCTTAAGAGGGCGCCTAAAGGTCCACTAGCGCCACTCTTTAAAAAAAAATATTATCTCGTGACTGAGAAGGAATTATGAATAACGGCTAATAAGGACCCTCGGTAAGTGTGTCTAGAATTTTCTAATACCTTCTAAAAATACGATCTAAAGAAAAGCGGCCACATTCCTCTAGATCGTATTTTGTTGCTCCGTGTCTCAATATGAAACTTTATAAAAGGTATTAGAAAATTCTAGACACACTTACCGAGGCTCCTTACTAGCCGTTATTCATAATTCCTTCTCAGTCACGAGATAATATTTTTTTTAAAGAGTGGCGCTAGTGGACCTTTAGGCGCCCTCTTAAAGGGCAGTCGAATACTTATGGCACCATGAAATCATCTTTCCGGCGGATATTACGTTACAATCGGATAGGTACGTGGCTTTATATGGAAGTGTAGATGTAAAAGAATTGTTTCGATAAGTGAAAGTTTAAAGACAGTTACAAAATTACTGCTTTCCAATTTCTCCTATAATTTGGTCTCTATTTATATGTCGATCTTCATAAGACCGACTGGCGAAATGTGGGTCGCTATACACCTCTGCCCAACCCTTTGGGTAATACATGCGTGATGTTATGATGATCTTGATTTAAAAAGTACGGTGTCTTATCAGACAAAAGGACTACGTGAGCAAAACAAAAAAAAAAAAAATACGTAGCCGCTCAAAAAATTAATCAACATAAAGCGATCATTATAAAATAGTTATAATCCACACTGACAATTGTGACGTATAGGTATAAATAATTAATATCCGGAACCACATGATATTTTGATTCGAATTTAATTGTAGATGCTATTGTACATATTGTATTGTTGAAACCAATACACTCAACTCGATTATAATCACATTATTTATTGTTATGATATGTGTCTAGTGTACCTGTTACCTTCACACGCATAGGAACTTACGAGTAATTATTCTATAGTACCTAAGCAACGTATGAATAAACAGCGAATGACGGCGATTTCATTAGAAACAGATCTTAATAGAAAGAACAGAAAGAAAATACGTTTATTTAAAAAAAAAACTTTTTTTAGGGACACCACGACGGCGTGGACCGGATTAATAGGTACAGTACAACAATTTTCTGAATGTCTCTCAGCAAATTTCGTGTTTCATCCAGACCGAAACTGGTGCAGAGGGAACTGATAGACATACGACGACTGACAAACCACGAAGTTTGCCGATGGACATTAAGAAAATAGTTGTACTGTACTATCGAAGAACTTCATATCTAAGCAGTTTGAAAACAAAATCCCGTGAACACGATGACCACATCTGTTACCGCCCCGGTTCTATAGCGGCCGAGCGCTGCAAGTAGAAATAGTCCTTACGGTGTATAGATATGAACTTCTTCGATGGTACATAGCTTAAACAAAATCTTTAGGTGTTTTAAAACATAACGTAACATGTCATAATATCACGACTGTATTACCGAAGAGTTGGGCAGAGGTGTACCTATAGGTACACCTCTGCCCCACCATTAGCCAAAGTGGACACCCACATTTACCCAAAGTCTTATGTTTAAAAAAACCCTATTTAAAACATAAAACACGTCATCACGTTTCCAGGGTATCTCCTACTTTACACTTGTTGAGTAGTCATAACTTCTGAGTTTAAAAGGGAAATGTAGAAACCTAATAGTCTCTTAAAACGCCCACCCCTAATTGCTTGGTAATTTAACTGCAAAGAAAAAGTAGCGCAACCATATCCTGAGTTGTTTTTTATTATCTTTCGTCATTGTTATGAAGTTCTTCTTCGACGTGTCGATGGCACGACACTAAATTCGATTTTTTACCGCAAAACTTCGCCATTTCCGCGGGATCGTCGGTGGCAGCGCAGAGGTCGCTATGAGACACAGAGGGCAGGATAACAGGTTTGCGCCACAGAAAAGAAAGAAAATACGTTTATTTACGGTATAAATGACGCAAGGAAAGAACAAAACACGAAAATAAAGAATTTGGGGGAAAATATGCGTCACATCCACGCAAAACGGCCATCGCTAAGCATAATGCTACGACCCTATGCGAGACAGAGCCCCAACGCTGGTTTTCAGCGACAGCCGGCGTTGACGTGATGACGTCAACCGGTGCAGCATATAGTGAAATAACAAAATAAAATGAATAAATACAATACTTAGTCCTAAATATTTATATAAAACATAATATTTAAAATGGTTCATTTCGTACCGTCGTCGGCGACTCACGCGCCGCAGACTTAATGCAGTTTGCGCCACAGCTGCTCATCCACATCCTGCTACAGTACCGTCGAGGTAGCCCCGCCCCACTTTGCGAGACTAATAAGAGCAATATTTTCTTAATTATAAAGTAAAAGCAAAGTTTCATACAAATACTGCAAAGACCGAAATAACCAGAATAACAAAATTACCAAATCAAGACAAACCAAAAAAGTTAAATAAAATCAAGGCTAATTTTGAAATCAAAACAATGGAAACACGGTTCTGAACTCACTTGAGGGGTAATTGAAAAATTACCATTTTTCTTTCCCAACGACGCGACGGCAAGTTTATTAAAAATTTATTAAACTTTTGTTCAGAATCGCGTGTTACAAAAATGTGTGACGAATGTGCTTACGGCAGAAAAGTTAAAGACGGTACCAGCTCGCAATATGCACCGAACTATAACTTTTCTCCACTTTTCTGTAACTTCCCTTAGATGAAAATTTGCAGCAAGAACTTATCTGTAACATTTGCAATATTTACTTTGTGGTGTCGACTACGAATTTGTACTAATAAAACAGTCCGTCCCGCGGGTGTCGTGAAATGCAGCGGAGGAATAATTTATTATGCGGGGGAAAGGTAGTAAGCACCTGCTCTAATTACATTATTATTTCGAGCTAGATACAATTAAATCTAGTATTTAAATAACTTCAGAATCCTCGCTTCTGTGTACGACTTGCAAATATGATGCAATTTTTTTATATATTTTTATTGTTGACTTTCTACACTATACTAAAGTTGCTTATAACTGCAAGAAAAGCCAAGATCTCATCTCATTCAGAGAATTTGCAAGCACAAATCATCAAAATCAAAAGTCGTTTATTCAAACTAGGCTGAGAATCAGCACTTTTCAAAATTACATAAGACAGTCCCCCAAAACGCCCACCCTTCACCACTTTCTAGTGATTTAGCTGGGAAGAAGAAGTGGCGCAACAAACTCCCCAGCAGCACAGCTGTCTGTTCAGTTAAAAAAACCACGTAATTTCAGCCCATTGGTCCAGGTTCTCTCACGAATTTTTCAGTCAACGACATTCAGGATATCCTGATTTTTGTAAAATCAATAATTTAATCACTTTAATTTTGGGACAATCACGACACTTGGATTATTTTACTGTGTCGATTAAATGGCGCCGTTAGCTCGTCATTTAATACGTGATATATTTAAATGATTACGTGTTTCGTGTTTCATTCGATACGATTAAATAAATAAAACGACACGGTTCTCCGTTGTGAAAACCTTCAGTAAAAAATACTACAACTTGCTATGCACAATGATTATTTCAATATGTTCAGCTGTTAACGAAATGATGGCTATGAATATTTTTGCTGCACGGAGCTTTTCAGTATGGTAATACGTGTATGCATTCACTCACAGTTTGTAAGGCGAGCAAAGGTACTAGGGTTTTGGGCTGTGTTATCTTTATTAATAAAACAGTACCGTGACTGACTGTTTGATTAACTGACTGACAAAAAACATAATGCAAGTCTCGAGGCAGATAAAATAATAAACTATTTAAAACTAGATGATCCTGCGAAATTCGTACCACGTGAGACAAAATTAGTTAATTTTTTATTTTTCTGCTGTTCTTCCTAATTTCTTTTTTCCTAAACCGCCAGTATTATACACCTTTTTTTTGTATATTAAAAAAAAAAAAAAACCGAATCGGTCGAGACATTTTCGAGTTTTTGCGAGACTAATGCACGGCAATTCATTTTTATGTACCTATACAGATAGATAGATGTATCGTTGATGCTTATCAGGCAAAAACACAGGTGTACATATTAGAAACGATTTAAAGAAAGCAAACTACGCGTAAGGATCCTATAACTCTGAGTGTTTTTTCCTGCACCATTAAAGGCTTACTTGCACCATATACACCCACCAATTAACTTCTATTCTCTCAAAAGACAAAACTTAAAAACAACAATTTCGCCCTCATTTTAGAATTCGCTGACGGTTCGTCCAACGTGAACCCAGTGTGTAGCGGCTGTTACAATTTCCACTGAATATTTACTATAAAGCAGACCCTGGCTTGTTTTCATTACCTTGATTGCATCAGACCAGTTTCGCAATGAATGGAAGTAGGTGCTTACTTCAGCAGCTAACTTAAATGAATATTTGTTTTTTGCGGAAATCTTAGCAGCTCACCTTAATTAATAATAGCTTATTTTAAGTTTTTGCTTTCTGTTTTTAGTTATTTGCTGAATTTTCGAGTGAATGGAGGGAGAGTGCACTCAGCTTTTTGTTGGCGTGTGTTTTTGTTTTACCTTGTCTTTGTAATAAAGTTAATAAATTAGTTGTAGAAGTGCAATAGAATAAAAGGAATATTTTTTTTGTTTTATTACAGGTTAGTAGAATAGATGGTCGGCAGTGGTGATACAGCTAAATAACTTAGTTTAAGTTTAGTAGCAAATATTTGAAAATATTGAGACTCGTGTTTAAAAAAATGCAGTATATGAGACACTTTTTTCAGGTCCCTCAGAACCAAACATAAAAAGAGATGTCTAAAAATATAGTCGAAATAGTAGTTTATGAAACTGTTGCATAATGAGCATACCTAGTTATGTGCAGTTTCATACACTATTTTATCTAGTCTCATACATTGGGATTGAACCTACTAAATAAAAGATCAAAGTTAGAGATCAAAAATAAAAAAATCCCACGAAATTCAGTACAACTTCACGTATGAATGGCGCCTGCACCCAGCACATCACCGCGCATGCGCTAGAGCGGTACTGCTGTCCCCCGCTAACGTTCCATTACAAAAGTTGATGAAAACTTGGTCATATTAACTTCTTGGATTTTCCTGTATTGTAATAGAAAAAAAATAGTTTTATAGCATTATTTTGTTAGAGAAAAAGTTATGTTATGTTATAACATGATTCTACTTTAAAATTTCGGTATTTTGTTTATAAAGTATGTCAATATAAAATCGTTTTGAAGTTTATAATTCTAATATTACGATATGAGAGTAGATAAAAGATCATTATTTTAAGACTACAATAAAACAACACGCCTGTAATCAGTTTGGCAGAGGTGTACCTAATAGTATTCCCACATTTGCCAGACGAGACTATTGCCATCAACCTGGCACAAATCTAGAGTCCATGTTGCTACTCAGAAATTCCAGATAAAAACATCTGTTACTCAACCCGGGACCTCGTGCTCAGAAGTAGTGTAATGTATTTTTAAGCGTCAAATTAGCCTTAATTTTCTATACTTACCTATATCAATACTATAACCTACAATTTTACGCTTTACTAAATACCCATTATACTTCACTACACTTCAAACAGACATCATTAACAAAGGTTCAATAATAATGGCCACTAACGATACTGAGTCTAGACGATTAAATATTTCAATGGCTTCACCAAATATTAAATTACGCACAACTGAATAAATTATGCATCAAACTAGGCACTAAAGACATAGTACCTAGGTGCTTCATAGTTATCATTTAAAGTAATAACATCTTTGATAGAAGTAAGCTATATATTCTATATTATTATTATATATATATGTATATTATATATATATAAAAATGAATCCCTATTTCCCTTGGTCACTGCATCACGCGTGAACGGCTGGACCGATTTCACTATTTTTTTTTTGTTGTGTTCGTTATTGTCAGGAAAAGAATCTTATGAAAGAAAAAATTAAGAAAATTTCACAAAACTTAACGATTATTTATCTTCGCGCGTTGGACAGTTAACGCATTTGATGAATGTAAATTTAGCAGAGTAGGGTACGTAGTTAGATAGGTAGGGTAGTTAAGGTAGGTAGGTAGGGTAGGTAGGGTAGGTAGGGTAGGTAGGGTAGGTAGAGTAGGTAGGGTAGGTAGGGTAGGTAGGGTAGGTAGGTAGGGTAGGGTAGGTAGGGTAGGATAGGTAGGTAAGTGCGCCGTAGATAAGTACATAGTGCTACCCGTGTGAAGCCAGGACGGGCAGCTAGTAATCTATAAAGTACTTAATTATTCCGTCTAAAGATTTCTTTAAACATTTAAATGGTTGGTAATTTTCATTACTGAGATACAATTATTCTTTACTTGCTTTTCCCCGCGGCTTCGCCAGTATGGAGGTCAGAAATTATCTCACGAGAAGTACAGGGATGACAACTATCCTTTAACCTTACTCATAGAAAATGTATGTTCATGATTATAGAACACGCAGAAGAAAAGCAATATCTGGTCCATTAACATTCCAGAATACCCTTTTTTTTTTTTTTTTTTTTTGGATGGGAAATTATCAAATAACTTCTCCCGCTCTGGGTGGAGCGGGAGGGCGTGTCAGACTTTTACTGACTAAAACCCACCCGTGTTCCTTCCGTTGCCTGTGTGCCGAGGTCGCGATATCCATTCCAGAATACCCTAAAGCGATGTTATCGTTAATCTACCTATTTAACAACTTAATCCGTTCAGTCCTGAAGGCGTGAAAAGGTTACAGACAGAGAGTTACTTTCGCTTTTATAACATAATAGTTCGGAAGTATGAACCTATTCTCTATTATTAAATGACCAATATTTGTATAACTAAATATAATGATAAAGATAAAAAGATAAAGATCATTTATTTGTAATCACGTTCTCGAAAACGGCTCTAACGATTTCGATAAAAGTTGTAATATAATGGTTTACGGGGGCGAACAATCGATCGAGCTAGGTATATCTGGAAGTCCTCGCGCACATGGAGGACACGGTGCAGCATACGGTGGAGGTCTGCCCAGCTTGGGCGGAGCACCGCCGTGTCCTCACGGAGGCGATCGGCGGCGGCGATCTCTCGCGTCCGGCCCTGGTTCAGGCCATGGTCCGGAGCGAGAGTGCATGGGAGGCCGTCACCTCCTTCTGCGAAGCAGTAATGCTCGCGAAGGAGGAGGCGGAGCGCGCGAGGGAGAAGCAAAATGCGCGCCCTCGCGCCCCTAGTCGCCGCAGGAGACGCCCCGGGCGTCGGGAGTCGCGAGCCGACTTCCTGCCACCGTAGGCGCGGGCTTGCGGACGGTGAGCAATGGGTAGCTTGCCGTCCGATAGGGACCAGGCCCGGGTCGACGGCGCGTTGTGTTCCACGTGCGCCTCAAAGAGATGTCAGCACCAACTGACGGGGTCCGGAAGGGCCTGCCGGGGTTGCGGGTTTGTCTGAAAGGGATATCGCGACCTCGGCACACAGGCAACGGAAGGAACACGGGTGGGTTTTAGTCAGTAAAAGTCTGACACGCCCTCCCGCTCCACCCAGAGCGGGAGAAGTTATTTGATAATTTCCCAACCTCAAAAAAAAAAAAGGTATATCTGGAAAATTTCGGTTTCTCCGTATTTTCAATCGAGTCGCCCAAAGGTTAGAACAAGAATAGTGACACCTTAGAATAATGACATGGCGGCATGGAATTAGTAAGTACCAACTATCATGGCAGCATGAAATTAATAAGTACCTACCATGGAATTAGTACGTACTATTATGGCGGCATGGAATTAGTATGAACTTTCCTATATTGCCGGGTACTGAGTTTTTTTATTAAGGTGAGTTTTTCGTATGGTATTGTAAGCGAAAAATAATACTTTGAGAAATAAAAAATTGTTTTCAAAGGAGGCTGAAATAAAATCACAACCACTAATCAACTTCTTATTCCATTGTAGTTTTAAAAACCTGAACTGTTATCTAAGAGGTACTTAATGAGATTTTTATGTGCCCTCTTTTGATGTGTAACTCTCTTTCCTCTCACTTTCCTGCAATCTGTGGGAGTGATTTCGTAAAGAGGGACGGAAGTATGTAACAGGAAGCCGGAGAAGTGTGCGCTATTTGATTTGACCAATGAGCACGCGCGGTGCTACAGTTGGCCGTCAGATGGTATCAACCCATTTTCCGAGAGGTTGGTGCTGTCAGCCAAAATGTCAGATGTTACACATCATATGCGACTACTATAAGGCTCTCTCGTATTATTTTCTTATCAGTGTGTTTTAGAGATAGTAAATACTCTAAAACACACTGATAAGAAAAAAAAAAGGAAAAGTTATGAACAGATTTCTTCAGTATTTTTGTCAATTACACACGTAATAGGTAATGGTCTGCCGCGAGGGTCTAGTGGTCGCAAGTGCTGCTGAGCACGAGGTCTCGGGTTGGATTCCCGTGTCGGGCAAAGTGTTATTAAGTTTTTCTATCTGGAATTTCTCAGTAGCAGCCCGGAGTTTTGATTTTTGCCCGTTTGATGGCAATGGGCTCGCCCCCTATTACATGGGACTTAAACATAACTGGCGAAATGTGGGTGTACTATAGGTACACCTCTGCTGAAGCCTCCAGAGAAACAAAGCGTGGTGTTATGTTAAGTAATAGGTAATAACACCAAAAACCTTCACTCGAAGCTACTCAATTTTGGCTAGATTTGTGATTACCTAGATAAAGTAGGCTTACTTTAATAATGTTCTTTAGACTTAAAGGTTCCCGTAGACAGCATTAAATATTAGATTACGAAAAACATTATGAGTTTATTCGCTACTAAGCTAACTTGGGATGAAAATATAAAATTGAACACGAAGAAAAACATAGAAGATAGCTTTGGAATTTACGCAATTTGTTGAAGTCAAATGAAAGGAGATTATTTATTTATGTTAGCAAATATTTCATACTTCGTATATGAAATAGGAACTTTGAAATAAAATCTTGCAGATGTTATAGTGCTCGACTGTCGCGGCCAGCAATTAGCCTGCATTGATCGACGATCGTGCAACACATGCGAGTCTATCAATGCCTGGTTGCGGTCAAGGCTATTGTTTTTCTCAAACAATGCGCGGAAATTCAAACTAATTCCAGAATCAATGACGAACAAAGAAAATTTTTCACACGCCAATATGGTCATTTGTTTCTTCTATTTGCTGAACCAGTTGAAATAAAATCGTTGATAAGTAACCTCCTTGGTTGCCATGGGTCGAAGTAAAAAGTTAGTTTCATTTTTAAATAACACGACAGTGATGAGTTTTCTAAGTAATTTATTTGGCCGCTAAACACGATTGTTATGGATTTTTATAGTAACATTGCCGGCTGCCTACTCGCTTATTTTTTACCAGTACAGCAATTTCGATTTATTTCGAAGAAGGTTGTCAAAATAATATTCGAAATTGCAAGCATGTTTGAGAAAAAATATTAATTCCTATTGAAACTAGTTTATTCGATTAAGGCGAAAGCGTCAGGGTAGCCCGCGAAATTCAAATTATCTTACGCTTTTTGCAATTTGCAGGTCAGTATCAGGTTGTATTTGGATCTTAAATATGATTCCCGGCAGCTCTCTAAGTTCATATAATCCTATTTCATGAAATCATGACATTTTAGGATTATTCTAACATAAGGATTTATTTATTGCTGATTCTAATTCTGTAAAGACATATTTGTTACGGTCGCGAAATATATTTTAATCAAGATACAACCTGCAATTTGCAAAAAACGTAAGAAAATTTGAATTTCGCGGGCTACCTTAGCGCATCGCCCTTAAGTAAAATATTTTTAAAGTATATATTTGTTTTTGTAGGTTATCTCGTAGGTCAACCTATGAGATTGTCAGTTCCTCAGCGGGGCTTTCCTATGGTACCTTATAAAGCTAAAAACCAGGGCATAAACTTAAAATTAAGGGACTACACACGTAGGGCGTGTTTAAAAAGATAAATATTATAGTTGTCCGGCTATTTCAGTATCAACAGAACCGAACTCTGCCTCATTGGTTGTGTTGTTTCCGAAATTATTTGGGCAACCTTTATGATTACGTAAGTAAATCTAAACATATTAAAATACTAGTTAACATATCGCCCCAACTGATACAATAACTTTCAAACTCTTCAAAAATAATAACATGGCCCTAGGTTGTAGTAGCAAAGTTTATAATCATAAAGTATATGAACTGGGTGAAAATATTTCTAGAATTTTGATTAGGCAATGTGCCAAGAGCATGCTTGTAAATGTTTTCAGCGTTAGAATATCATAAGCTTGCTGTTTCAGTACGGTGAAGAAACATTTTTCAGTTAATGTTTAAAACTCCAACACTTGTTTATCATCCAATCATGGTTTTTGTTTACCTTGGTAAGTAAATAAAAAAGCTGTGCTGATTTTGTGATAACAAATGTAGTTGTGAAAAATTTAAAGGTAGATTACATTGAAGTATCTAGGAATCATTTATATTTCTTCAGAGATTTTTTTGGTTATTCATATTGCTTGATTTAAAACGGGATCTTCCAAAAACCATTGTACTCTATAAAATATACTTATTTTTACCACCCCGTTAGCTGCAGAAAAGAATATAAACTTATATCAAAAACAAAAAACAAACAAAAATGTTTAACACCAGTATACAAAATGGAATCAGGAACAGAAAATCACAATTTAAACTAAACTAAAGTAGTCAATAATATAACGCTAGCGCATGCAAGTTTCTAAATTCTAACTTTATTTTTGCTCCGTTCCCCAGCGTAGATACCGCGCATATTTTTCCAACGGCTCCCCGTGAGAAAACGTAAAATCTGAAACTTTTGGAGCGATAACCTGCCAGACTTGTAGTTAAGTTTCAAATAACTAACTTAATAAAAGTACCGAGATAGGTTCTAGTTGCTCCCGTATAAAATTTAATGAAATCGCTGAACCATACTGTTAAAGCCGGCTTTGGAATATAAAATTCGTTATTGTGGGCTTGACTTTAAAGATAATTCGGGGATTATTGAAAGAAGTATTTGATTTCCAAGCTTGGTGGAGGTGGATGTCATTTTTTTTAAATATTTCGTTTTACGAGTATGTTTATGTAACGACGACAAGAATATTCTTCGGATACAAGTTTTTATATTTTTTTTATGTGTTACATAGTTCCTCTCGCTTTCCTGCAATCTGTGGGAGTGATCTCATGAAAAGGGACGGAAGTGTGTAACAGGAAGCCAGGGAAACGCGTGCTATTTGACTTGACCAATGAGCGCGCGCGGTGCTAGAGTTGGCCATCAGATGGTACCAACCCATTTTCCGAGAGGTTGGTACTGTCAGCCAAGATGTCAGACGTTACACACCATAAGTGACTACAGTAAGGCTCGCTCGTGTTTTTACTAGTGCTGTAGATACAAACACATAAAAACTAAAGTCGAATAATACGAGATAATATTTTAAATAACTCAAATCTTTACATAATGTAAACCAACCTAAACAAAAACTATTTTCATCTGTTACTATCAGGAAAATTAAAAAAAACCTTCACAGGGTGTGATGTGTGTGTGATGTCAGTTAACAGGTAACTAATTATTAAAATTAGTCACGGATACCTACTACAAAAAATAAGTATTCACATAAGTTGCAGATTCTGATTTTTTTATACAGAAATCAAAAATACAATAGACGACGTATATTTAGTAACCTAATCCACTTATCTCCTGATCTGCTAATCGCCCGACAACCCCGATGGGCGATATGGCTCACACTGAGGAAGCCTCGTTGAGAGGTGAAACACGTGTCGATTTCTTACAGGGTTCTTTATGACTCTTTAAGAACAGTCGTAGTAGTTTATTGTATTTTATAATAGATTTCCGCAAAGTCACGCCTGAGTCAATTAACTATAAGGAAAATCGTTTGTTGGTAAGCATAGCAGTCCTTTTAAGAAAATAGATATCATGCAATATTCTTATTTTCCAGAATATAGAAAAAATGGTAGCACTAAATACCTTACACAGTTAACGACCTCCATTATATACAGGATAATCAAACTAAGTTACGACTGTACCACACCGCGTTTAGAAAAAATGTGACATACAAACACATTAGCAGGCCTACGGATCCGCAATGCAGTAAATAGTACGGTAGGTAGAGTAGCTCGTCAATTATGTAGTAACATTGTTGACAATTTGCTGTTTTAGTTCATAAACATGTAGTTTGTTTGAGGTATGAAATGTTGATGGATACTTCAGGGTGTCGAAAATGCGTGGTGTACTTGCAAGGACTTGAATTAGTGCATCGTTTTACATAACATATTCGGTATTGTAAACCTATAATCCTACTTACTAAAACAGCTTGACAAAATAAGGGACTATAGACCCGTCCGACTCCCAATGTGAGTGCGGTGCTGTCCAAAACATGTCCCACTTGCTGGAACTTCCAAAGCATCCACACACCTGCACTTTTAAAGATCTTATAAACGCCACTGACGTTGCTACTAGCGTGGCCATCTATTGGGCATGGGCACAACTAATCTAAAAAGTACTATCATCGTCTTCCTGCCCTGGTCCCATGTTACTTGGGGTCGGCGCAACACGTTTCCTCTTTCCATTCTTCCCTGTCAACCGCCACGCTATCATTAACTCTCTTCTCTTTCATAACATTTCTCACACAATCCAAAGTACTATCGAAAAGTACTATCGACTTGAAAAGAATAATAAGATCTTTTTAATTTAGATACTTAGATAATGAAAATAATAACAATCAATTGTTAGGTGTTATGGGTGATGCAGTAGTTAAGCGGGTTCTATGTTGTTCTATGTTGTGGGGTTTGGTTTCCGCACTTAGTCCTACAGTGGACCATTGTGCGTGGGCCATAGCGGCCGTTGGTGGTTACTCCAACCAGCCCACCTCCCTCCAGAAGTTGATTAAATCTCCTGGTCTGTTCAGAACATCTGTGAAAGATCTGGGTGTCCCGAGGGTCTGTGTTCTAATCTGGGTGACGCCTGTGCATTCAAAAAGCACGTGCGCGACGGTTTCCTCAGCCTCCATGTACGCCCTGCACAGAGGACTGTCCGAAAAGAATAATATGACCTACTATCTTTTTAATTTAAATACTTAGATAATGAAAATAATAACAATCAATTGTTAGGTGTTATGGGTGATGCAGTAGTTAAGCGGGTTCTATGATAGTTGATACGCACGGTCGGTCGCACGTACGGTAGTTCGATTTTCGCAGCGAACGTTTATGATTTGTTTAACCTAATACTTTTTTTACATTGCGTTTCCAACATAACTGAGAGTTTTTTTTGTTCAGATTAAAGATCTATTTTTATACAGATTCTGACTCAATGCAAAAATCATTTATATCAGAATTCATAATGCTCAAATTAAACGATACTGAGTGACTAAATCAATCTTCCCCATCGATTAACAAGTAGGTAAGTGTGTTACGCTACGTTCCTTCGAATCGGGAGCAGTAGTAATTAATTAAGAGCCTCTTAGATACCTACTATGTTGATTGCTTGACATTCGATGGAATGTTCCCGGTATAATTTCAAGATCTTAAAGGACATTGACCTCGAATGTACGGCGTAATTAGATGAATAAAAGAGAATTCATGGACTGGGGAGATTCTGACGTTGACACAATTATTTTGAACCTTAAAAACAAAATGAAGAGGAAGTAATAATGATTCAAGGAATTGCTTTTCCAAGTAAAATGTCTTGAATATTTTCGTTAGTATCGTCTAGACATAATAATTATTTTAAACGATTTTATGCTCGAAATAAATGAGCCTACTGGATAAAATAATATAATAACATAACCAAAGTTTCACGATTTCGTAATAACAAAATTAGGCCCTCCAAATAACATTCTCATTACGATAATATCTTTACTAGAAATCAACCTTGGTAAACAGTTTTCTCCCACGCAATACATATGAGTAGGTATTTATAATCCCCTCAACTTGCCAACAGTTGAAAACTGACACGACACGTCCCTATAAACTTAAGTTTCCACGAATTAATTCTACATACGTTTGATATATTCAAAATTACATGAAACAACTCAACTTCGTCTTATCGTGTTACCAAAATTCCAATCATATTCAACAGAAGGATCTCTTCTGTCTCCCTCTGACACTATGATATAGATTATAGAGTGAGACAGGAGACGAAGTTGAAATTATCCTTAACAAATACAAGGGGCATGTATGTATTAGCCACCGTTTTCATTTTCGACAGAAAGTTCGGTCGCTCTTTTACACAATCTAGGATAAAGTGCGACAGAAACAGTTCGAGTTGAAATTGTCTGTAACAAACATAGCTTCATAGTTGGATCAGTAAACTCTTTGGCGACATATTTGGTTCTGGATAAAGTTTTCGTGTTACACGTGAATGCAGATAGAATTTTGCTGCTGATGTGAGTTTGATAGAATGTAATAAATTGATTTCAGCTCCTAGTAGAATGGCTCCTACAACATTTTTTTTTATTTAAAGCCTCACATTTTATTTCCTTACAGTTAGGTACACTATTCACTATTTTGAAATGATAGATAATATTGATTTCGACTGGTTTATGTCGACATATTTCAATTCTCAGTTTAACACATTTATTTTTTGTAATAGTCCAGGAGCTAACCACCCAAGTCACGTTCACACACTATATATATCAGCAGAAAAAAGAAACTCATATAAAATACATTCACTATTCAGCCTAATACTCCCAAAACCATTGATATCAACACACTCAGTATAACAGCCAATTTAAAACACTCGGTCTCCGATACCGAGCACAGCCGAGGTTACCCGAATTTTCCCGAGTTTAGCCGATCTTCATTGGTATCACGTAATAACAAGATATGTTCGGCCAGCCCTAACATAACTACGTCGCCAGGTGATCCCACTACTTTATGCGTACGAAAACTTTCCTCGGTTTTTCAATTTCCATTTTTCGATTATTTTCCCTGCATTTTGTATTCAGTGCATGTTTTTTCTTTGTGTTCTAATTTTGTTAGGAACGCGATTTCGTTACGATTGAGTTCGGATAAGGGCTGTATTGTTTTCTATAGCTAGTTTTGTGTTAAGATATTATGTAGTGTATGGTACGAATGTAGTATATACCTTATGTATACAAAATTTATCTGTTTGTTTGTAAGTGTATATGTAGAGGGTATTCTCCAGAACTACCAATCGGATATAGAAATTATTTTTGCATTGAATAACCCAATTTTTGAGGAAGGGTTTAGGCTATGTAACATCACGCTACGACCCATAGGAGCTGAGCAACAAGCAAAAAGTCAGAAAGATCGCTAAGCTAAAACGAAGAGTGCGGACGGGCGTTGGGATGCGACGCAGTGGGTCGGGGGACAAAATTATACGCGGACAAAGTCGGGGGCAGAAACTAGTTACTGAATGAATTGCGACTACGTCTAATTAAGGTACTGCGCGATTTGTTGATTTTATGTTGGCGTAGATTTCAGGTTAAGCAATTACAAGTTCTCATACGTAGCTATAATTATAAACTCTAGTATGTAATACATATAAACCATCAACCTGTAATTTCTGGACTTTCTAGACTGCTGAATAGGTTACTTGTAAAAGTTTCCACACACAGTTTTTAAGTCGATGTTGTTACTAAAATTAAATTACTAAGGTTTGTGTGTACTTGTATACTTGCATGTGTGCAGTGTGGTCTGAACTAAAGAATATATTATAATAGGAGGAGTCTAAATAATAATAAAAGTGTAGTTCAAAAACGATCACTTCATTTTGAAAATGTCTACATTTTCTCAAGCAAAAAAATTATATAACATGCTAAAATCCTTGTAAATATCATAATTCATAACACTACTCATATTTTAATCTCCGCATCAAATTACCTACCTTTATTATCCGTTATGAAACCACTCGTAACAAAACACGCGTGATCAAACATGAATATACCTAAAACAACGCTATGTATAGTTCAGGAGACGCTATGCTTGTGAACACTTTATCCATAGCGTGAATGCCGTCCACAGAGTAGTTAACCAAACAGAGATAAAACTTCAAATCACAGTAAATAATATTCGTTAAACTTCGCTGTAGTTGAAATAGAGAGTTTATATGCCGGTGACCTGTAACTCAGATTTTCTTAAACCTACATCAGGCACCAGTTCTCACAATGTGAATTCATATTTGTTAAAACTGTGAAGTGCTACAAAACCATTGTGAGAGAAAATAAATATATTTTTATTTCATTAAATGCTGTCTCGGGGACAAGTAGGAAGTATTCGCAAAAAAAACTGCAGCTTGAAATCTTTAAAGTAACAATGACTGAAATATCTTTATTTATAATGGTGTGTTAATTTGATATAAATATATTGTTTAAATTGTCTTTCCCTCTTGTGAAAACGCTACCAAAATATGACAAAGTTTTTCTAAAGCTTTGTCTCTGTCTGAATATCTTCTCTTGTGTTTGCGTATAAGATATTCTGCTGTAGTTAAGGAAGCTACATAAACTAAACGAGTTGCCTAGGTAACTAGATGCGGGAAATTGAACAGAATAATTAAAGTTTCTTGACGTAGGTAACCTAAGCGTTTCTGCGTATACATTCAGTTACAACCTTGATTTGTTGCCAAAGACAGCTATAATAGTAAAAATACATGGTGCTTTAATATTGAGTAACTCTTTGCCATTTTATTTTACCACAAATATAAATACCGCAACCTGCAATCTGCTTGTTTGCCAACCAATGAAAAAAGCCATCTGTTTCTAAATAAAAAACAATAATTATTTTTAAATTAGCTGTCTCCTGGTCTACAAAATGAATTTAATGAAGTTTACCATTTTCATGTTGATGAAGGTTACTCGTGCATAAGTTGACACGCAATCCTAACGCATGCGTATCAATTTAAACTAAACTTAATAAAAATGTAGTAAACACTGTCATTTTAAATTGTAAAGATGGGTTAAGCTTTTGACACTGAAATATTCATGTTTAAAAACAAATTGAATAAAAAACTAACACGCGTCAAAGCTGTAAAATTAATACTGAAAATAAGGCCCGTTTTTTTTTTGTACATTGTGTCAGCATGAGCGACTGTTCTTACAGGGTTATGACTCTTTAAGAACAGGATTAGGTTACTAAATATACTTCGTCTATTGTATTTTATAATAGATTTCCGCACAGTCACGCGTGAGTCATTTAATTATCTTAAGAATAGGTAGTTATTTCCTTCTTTTGCACTTTCTTGATCTACACAACCCACGGCGAGACACAGGATATCAATCTCTGGGTTCCAGATCCGAACAGACTTAGTTTACAGTATCCAATATCATGAAACCGGAGTATTACTATCCACTTACTTAGTGGATAGCACTCCTAGTTAACGTTATTAAGTTATAACTTACTATTAGTACCTATTAACAATTGAACAGAACTGCTAATTGTTTCGATGTACGTTGGGGCATTGAGTTTCCATTGGATGTATTTGTTGTAGAACAAGGATTTCATAAATTATCTACTTAGTAGATACCTACTTGGGAACCTACATTACATCCTAACTATCCTATTTATAATATAATATCATATATATAATATAATATATTGTAATCCTAACTAATATAATTAATGCGAAAGTGAGTTTGTTTGTAGGTTTGTTTGTTACGCTTTCACGCTAAAACGGCTGAACAGATTTGAGTAAAATTTGGCACATGGGTTGAGCATGACTTGGACAAAGGATACTTTTGCGCATCGGGACTTATGCAGGTGAAACCGCGGGGGCGCAGCTGGTAATATTATAAATGCGAACAAAAGTTTGTTTGTTATGCTTTCACGTTAAAACGACTGAACGGATTTGGATGAAATTTGGCACACGGGTAGACCATGACCTGGATTATGACATAGGATACTTTTTATCCCGGTAATACGTTCCTGTGGGGTAATTTCCGACATGCACGCGGACGAAGCTGCTGGCAAAAGCTAGTAACAATTTTTTTTTTTGTTTTCCTTTTATCTGAAATTGGCTTTCTAGGCATAATTAGATGTAGTCTTCGTGAATATTGCCAATTAAATAATATTATTAACAGATTCATTAGGTATCTACTACGAATAATAATATTCGTAGGGTATCTACTTATTCTTTCCTTATAATTTATTTTTAATCACTTCTGTTGCGGACGCATAAAACGATTTTTTCGGAAAACTAGATTCTTTTAAATATATTGCCTGAAGAAGTCGTTAGGGCAACGAACGTATTCTCCATGGCAATTTTCTTAATGAAGCCACATCTACACTCGAAAGTTATATTTATACTAATATTATAAAGAGATAAAATTTGTTTGTTTGTAAGTTTATATGTAGGGGGTAATCTCCGGAACTAGGTACCAGTCGGATTTGTTTTTTTTTTTTTGCTTTGGATATCCCAATTCTTGAGGAAGGTTCGTGGATGAAGTCACGGGCAGAAGCTAATCTAAAATAAAACTAGTCAGGTATAACACCAATTATCAAAAGCCTAAAACCGTCAGTCCATAAAAAGTCAGGTTCTAAACAACAGTATACAAATGTCTTACTCATTGCTCCCCCACACAGCGGCAGTATGTTTCTTGAAACTCATCGCATGAGGGTTGAGCTTATTTATGTTAATTTAGTGTCTGCCAACCGCCTTATACGATATTGTACTTCCTGCATTATGTAGAGTAAATTACTCCTTCTAAGAAAATGAGCAAGTGTACCGAATATTTGGACAAAATTAAGACACCCCCGTCCCCTTTTCTCGCGCTTTATGGCGAGCGAGAATATTAACTCATGCCTTGATAAAAAATATGGCATGTATTTAATTGATGAACCTCTAATAATTTCTACTTTCTCAATCTCTATCAGCCTATAATGTTCCCACTGCTGGGACATAGGCCTCCTCTCGGTGTGAGGGAGTGGGCTTTAATCCACCACGAGGGCCCAGTGCGTGTTGTTAGATGTCACATGTCTTCGAATTTTTAGTTCTAGGACAAGCCGGTTTCGTCACGATGTTTTCCTTGACCGTTTCGAGAGCAGTGGTGATGAAATTATTTACACAAAGTAAAGCGCCCATCTGGGTTTGAACCTACGACCTTATGTACAACTCGGTAAGTCGCGGCCGTTACCACTGGGCCACCACTGATCGATCCACCAATTTCTACTTTGCGCTCCTAAAAGTATTATTGTACACTTTAACTATAGTGATTGCGCCTATTTTTGTGAAGATCAAAAAAAATTGGGGTCCTTAAAACACTAAATAGCCAAGTAACTGCGACCAACTTTGATGTAGCGCTCGCCAGAAGTGTCCATCGTTACAAGGTCGGTAAGTTTGAGGATCAGTTAAATATTTCCCTAAAAATATAAGCCAGTGAGCAGGTTGATAACGCAGCTGACTGTTCTGGATGTGTCTTTCACGCGTGGAAACTATCCTAACTAATATTATGTGAAAGTGAGTTTGCTTGTTTGTTACGCTAAAACGGCTAAACAGATTTGGATGAAATTTGGCACATGGGTAGACCATGACCTGGAAAAGGACATAGGCTACTTTTCATCCTGGAACGCAGATGAAGTTACGGGCAACAGCTAGCTAATTAATAAACGACGACATAGTATAATTCAGGGAAGATATTTCTATAATTACTACAAAATATTTGCGATTTTTCATTTAATTATATAGATTAGTCATCATAGATTAGTCATTGAAGCTCACCTGACGTTTAAAAAGATATTAGAATACCCTACCGTATTCCAAAATCGTAATTCTAGGGCTGGTTGCATGACTTCTTACAATATAAGAATTCTAGTTACAAAACATAAAAAGCTGTAGCGAAAATAGTCTGTATTTGCTGGGCCGTTACCCATGCCTACCATAAAATACTACAGTTTAACAGTAAAAACATGTGGTTTCCCTCAGTTAACGACGTTTCTTGCTCGGTTAAGTATTTTCCTAACTTCTGTAGTGGCAAATTATTTTGAACTACGAGAACTTAACTTTGGAAGTCTGTTCTGATGTTTATCCGTTTTTTTGGGGTCCGTACCTCAAAAGAAAAAAACGGAACCTTTATAGGATCACTTCGAAGTTCGTCCGTCAGTCTGTCAATACCCTTTTTCTCAAGAACGCGAGCAGCCATGCTATTCTGTAAACATCTCACCGTGAAAGCTTGGGTGAAGTGAGCAGTCAATAGTGTCAATCCCTATGGAATGACAGCTCACTCCACGCTCACTTCACCTAAGTTTTCACGGTGACATGGTTACAGAATAGCACTGCAGGTATCAAGTTGAAATTAATATCAAATAAGCAGATCTATGTTCTCTTGGAGCTCTAAAAACATCAAGCGATGCAAGGTCTTACAGCACTATTCAAGGATAAACTCCGAAAATTGATAATTTGCGGTTTCACATACCTTCTTTTTTTTGCGATTACAACCTTATTTTTGCAGTTGGAGAATTGACCGTGAAGTATATCGATGTATGGGAGAACATGTTTTTCAACTACAACATTGTAGTTGAAAAACAAGTTTGTTTTTGTACTGTACTTTCTATTTATAGATAAAAGATTTATTATTTTATGTAAGATATACCTACACAGATATTAGATATTTAGTTTAGTTTCCCATTAATCACAACACAACACACACACATGTATGTCACAAAATTTTATTTGATCTGAAATGAGTTTTATTTTATTTTATTTTTTATACTATCTTTAAATTATTTATTATAACGGACAGACACTTTCCTATGTGTTTATTATTCTAGCGTATGGCACTCGTTGATTGCAGCTGAAAATCAGCGTCAGGTGATTCACTTTGTGTTGTCATCTGCCATTATGCTGAGCGCAGGCCCTTTTGGCATGGCAATACCTTATCTTTCTATTTTTTTTTGTAATGCCAATAAACGGATTTTTCTTTCTTTCTTTCTTTCTTTCTTTCTTTTGGGATAAATTTGCATTCGACGCATTTTTTTTTATACGGAATTTTGCCAGGTTTATTACATTGGCCGCGGGCAGCCGTCGTGTTTAAAAGTCATACCTTATGACCCCTGTTGAAAATTTCCTAATTTTTTATGGATTTGGAGGATAATTTTGGTGTGAATTTTAAATAGCATTTTTTTTTTTCCAATAATAATAAAAATAATAAACTTTTTGGTAATGTAAATTTTGCAAAACCAATGGTCGGGGTTTCGGATTGGACAGGGTACTTTTTTACATATTGTATATCCAATAGTTTAGTTACTCAAAGATTGGTAAAAACTCTTATGCATTAGTATTGTCAGAGTTGTCATTGTATTGTCGTATTGTCATCTCAAATTGACCTGACTTTGCGCATATTATTATCCAATATATAATTATCACTTGCTTCAAAAACGGTGAAGGAAAACATCGTGAGGAAACCGGCATGCCTGAGAGATATTTCTCGACGGTATATGAAGCCAAGTCAGAGGTCCATGGGCGGCTTTAAAACTCTGACACAAGGTTAGTCACTAACCACAGGAAAAGAAGAAGAATCTCAAATACGGTAATAGTATCTTACTAACTTCTAATAATACTACCTCCTTCCCTGTAAGTGCAAATCTTTTACATACAAAAAGTATAAAAGTAACACAAACATGAGACGTTTACTTCAACAAATTAACATAAATCAATTCAACGAAACACGTTCAAAGAATTGCATTTAAACTCAAGAGTTTCCATAATATTAATTGCCAGATAAGCTTTCTACGGCTTTTGAACTCATTAGCCGGGAAAGCCCTCAGAAATGAAGGCTGTGTTGCGATTAACAACATTATTATTTACACGCGATACCACGGTGCCTTAGCAGAACTGCTTGTTATTGAGTTTGTAAAGCTGAGTGCGTAGTCACGACTGACTACTGAAACGTACTTATGGTCTGTCCCAAAAGCATCAATACTATAAGTAAAAATCGTGTTTATTTCAACATTAAAATTACAATATTGAGATAGCGTTGGTACCAAGGCACAGCCTTTACATTGGGCACCATTATAAATAAAAAACATTTTAGTCATTTTTAAATAAAAGTTGAAATTGGCGACAGTTAAAGCATCTTCGTGACTGCAAAACTAAAATTACAAAAATAAACGAATTCATGTAGGAAAGCTAAAATAATTCTTATAGATAAAATTTAATTATGAATGATAAAACGTGGTATAATATCTATATTATGCTACTGTTTTGAATTATAATGAGAGTGTTTATGTGGGTGTGCGTGTATTTGTTATCCTATATTATTAAACGAGCAATATTTATTTATATACATACAACCGTAGTTTTTGTTTACCCTAGACCTATTAAGGGGTCATTGTACTTATTATGAACAACTTTCACTATGGCACCAACGCTGAAATCGAGAAAAAAAATCTTCTGTTCCCTACATTTATGTATGGAACAGAAGATCGTCGAAATGTAGGGAACAGCAAAATTTTCTTTTCGCGATTTGGTATATATATAAATATATATATATATTAGTAATCACGTTCTGGAAAACGGCTCGAACGATTTCGATGAAAGTTGCACTATACGGGTTTACGGGGGCGAAAAATCGATCTAGGTAGATCTCATATCTGAGAAATTAGTTTTTTCCGTATCTCCGCATTATCAACCGAGAATAGGTCGGTCGCCCAAAATTTTGAACAAGACGTCTCTCGAATGTCTTTACATGGCAGCATGGAATTAGTAAGTACTTACTATCACGGCAGCATGGAATTAGTAAGTACTTTCTATCACGGCAGCATGGAATTAGTAAGTACCTACTATCATCACTGCATGGAATTAGTAAGTACCTACTATCATCACTGCATGGAATTAGTAAGTACCTACTATCATGGCAGCATGGAGTTAGTATGAACTATTCTCCACTATTAAATGAGCATTCTCTATTTTCACCAGAGCAGAGCTCGGTCGCCCAAGTACTTTATTTATAATAGGGACTGTTTCATTTTGAATTATATCTGATGAAAATGTAAACAAGTGAATCAGAAAACATACCTGCATGTTAATTCGTAGTGCCACTTATAAATTGAGTGCTTTAATTTGATTTTATGAATATTTAAACCTGAAATTCAAATTTTAAATCACCTTTAAGATGTTTTTCATTATTTTCATAATTCTGTAACATCAATCTATGTCGATGTTTTTCGATTACAATGCAATATTGTTATTCAAACAATATTTGTAGGAAAAAGTGATGAGATATAACTAACTGAAACTAGCCTAGAAGAGACTATAGGTACTTCAGGTAGTGATACTTCTTAAGGTAGGTTTAGATCAAACAAACATAGGACCAGAACAAGAACAAAAGCATTCGTTTCTTGATTTTCTTGTCATTTTAGTACACGTATAGACTATCTGGGCGACTGAGCTCTGCTCTAGTGAAAATAGAGAATGCTCATTTATTAATATAGTATAGTTAATACTAATTCCATGTATATTACACACTAATTCCAAGCTGACATTATAGTACATACTAATTCCATGCTGACATGATAGTACAACCTAATTCTATGCTGCCATGTTATTATTCTAAGGCAGCTTCTTGTTCTAAACTAAGGGCGAATTTTCCCAGATGAAAAACCTAGCTAGATTGATTTTTCGCCCCGGTAAACCCCTATATATTTTAAATTTCATCGAAATCGTTAGAGCCGTTTCCGAGAATGTGATTAAAGATATATTTAGGTTAAAACAGATATACAAATATTGCTCATTTAATATTATAGGATGGACCAACGAAAGAATTTGGTTATTACACAAGAAGAATTTGATTGAGAGAGGGTAGAATATGTATTCGATCGTTTGGTCTAAGCCGACTTTTCTACAAACATCCAACCCAGTATACCCACTTAAAACCGTGAAGTTTCTTAGCAGATACCACACAGAAACCCAAATGTATTACATTATACACAATTATTGAAATAAGTATGATGAAAAACACAGAAATATTTCTTTAGTACCAGATTTAAGTAAAGAACCATAGCAACAAAACTTGCATCACAAAAGTCGAGTTGTCAAAACTTTTTCGTCGTAACATTCCCGTGTTTGTTTCTCCGTTCTTCCTACCTAGCGAGTGGTTCCTAGCTGATAGAGACCTAAAGAAAGTTTGGAAAAATTCAGGTGGATAGCTAGCATGTCAAATGATATTGTTTGTCTGACTTCAGTAATGCTATTCTGGAATAATATTTTAGATCACAAGAAAGTATCACATTCTTCTGAATTTAACAGAGTAGGCAGATATTTATAACGCAAGACATGTCCGATATTATTGCATTCTAAGAAGTGACACAACTTTTTGAAACCGGTTTTTGAGCATCTACTTCGGCGTCGCGCGTCTTCGTCAGATAGTTTTAGTGTTCCTTCGATGTCACATATTTGTGCTGCCATTTGTATATGCCTTCCACAAATGATCACATATATTTGCCGTCATGTTGACGACAGATATTATGAATCATGAAGTCAGATATTATTGTCGAGCTGTTCATAGTAATACATTATATTTGTGCTCGTGACTGTACTTTGTCCAAAATCCTGATTTTAATTGTTGTGTTAGAAGGTTTCCAAAAGGTCACGTTTAGTGAAGGTTTTAGTTTTTTTATTCACATTCCGCCCATGTTCCTGCGTCAGTGTTTCGACAGCGATTTTTATAAAAAAAGATTTAAGCTACACGTAGAGATATTTTCGTGTAAAATAACTCGCATTTATATTTTTCGAAATATTTTTACGTACCTATCTATATTTTCCTTTGCGGTTCAATGGCTTGTCATGAAATCGTGCGAACAGCTGCCAACCTTGTCAACAAAATTGAAATTATAATGTACTTACCTGGAATTTTACCTTCAAACCTGGAATCCGTGAAAATAGCAACGCATTTTCGTTGCAAAAAAAGGTATTACGGTAACTCTTCCGTGAAAGACCCCAAACACAAAAGCTTAACCAACAAAAAATATAAAACCTAATAAGCAGAAAAGTCTAATTGTTTGTTTGTTATTCAGAGGCAGCTACAAAACTTTTCAAGACAAAGTTTGCGTCGCAAAAGAGGCATAAACTACTTTTCTTCGCGAGTATTTGGTTATACTTTTGACACACAAAATATTTCGCCTTGCATTTTCCTTCGGGAATTCTCGGAGGAAGATTTTGCTATCATTAAAGTTCGTTTTTACTTACTCCAAGTTATTTGAGATAACAATGATTCAGTTTTTTTTTTTTATGAAATAATTTTAAATTCACTATTAGAGTAATCGTATTTTAAGGTACTTATGTAGTCAAATTGAGTAGGTACATCTTTTTAAGTGAGTGAGTGAGAGTCACAAAAAGTTGTACCTACTCAATTTGGCTGAGTTTTTTGTAGGTACAGCATATTTATTCCAACTCATTTGAAGGCTTTTATTTTATTTCTTATGGGTATACTTCAACGAATTGCTGATGGGAAATGTTTGCTTATTTTAGTAAACATTCTATCGAATATGGCAGACTGTAACATTAAAGTAAACTGTAATATTGCATGTAAATACACAACCTCTATGACTCACTTTGAGAACAGAGTAAAGAAACTCAAGTGCTTTAAGCGGCGCCACTCTATCGGATATGCAAAAACAACATAATAATAATATCGCACCATTTGATTAAATACAGTCGCAGATAAATAAATGAACCTGAACACACGATCGCATGTGTGTGTTCCCTACTTCACGGCCGTGCCTTAACGTTACGCGTCGATTGCACGCAATCAACATTTAGACCCTGGTTCCCGCTTAATTGGCACTTACACCACGAAAGCTTATGATATTTCATTATTGCGCTCGCTTTTCTAGAGTTTTTATGAATTGGATTTCATATTTTTGATGGTATTTTGTAAACAATGTTGTTTCTGAAATCAAGGGTGTTAGGCAGCGGTAAATCGAACATTGATCATAATGGACTAAAATCGCTAACAAGCTTTGGTTAAGCAAAAGCAAAGTTAATGATTACAGTCCAGGTCACCTTACAACACCTTCAGAGTAAGTTATTGCTTTCTTAATTAGCCAAGAAAATAATGATGTCATATCACTTATGTCACTTTGTCTATGAATCTAATGACGTCGGTTATCGAACAGGTCATTGAAGTTCCACAGAGTTAGACTTACCTACCTACTATACTGGCACTGCTTGTTGCCAGTTACACACGCCTTACTAAGGACAGTTCCAATCTGTCTAGGTCCCTTAGGCTATAGTAACATGGTAGTACTAGTCCTGCAATCGCGCTGGATCCCATGAGAGTTTGCCTTTTGGGAATTTCCCGACACAGAAACTCAATTACACTTTTGACCGACTCCAAATTCAAATAGACCTCAGACATTACTAGTAGTTCCAAGTCCTACTTTTTGTAAATATAGGTAGGTTAGGCACACGGTGTTCACTCGGAGTGCGAAAATACAAATTTGAAATATTTTATTTTACATAAAGCTACATGGGCACTTATCAAACGTCAGAAGCTAGTTGCACGGTCCCAATTGTTCGTTTCTACCGGAGAAGAGCCGAGAGGAAACTCTACGAATACTCTTTTAAAAATAATAGGCTATCGAAAACAATGCGTTGTGGAAGTCAATATCCAGACACGGAATAAGGCCCGGACTCCACCAAAGCGGAGACGGGAGGAGAGATGTGTTTTAAAACAACCAATAGAATTTCGTTATTCACACATCTCGTCTCCACTCAGCTTCAGTGGATACCACTGAGCGGAGATGTATCATATCTGTATGGCGCGATCGAACCGGAGATGTGAGCTGTGCCTCGCCGAGATTGCGATGGGCGGCGGTACAAGCGGAGATGTGAGATGTGAGCCTCGCAAGCTGGCGAAGGCACATACCAGCACACATCTCCGCTCTAGCTAGCACACATCTCCGCTCCAGTCTAGCCAGTACGCATCTCCGCACAGCTTTGGTGGATATACCCTAGCTGAAAAACATCTCTACTCGTCTCCGCTTCGGACATCTCCGCACATCTCCGCTTTAGTGGAAACCAGGCCTAAAGGTTAGCGAATTCTAAATCACATAATTTATTGAGACTACCTTTCCAGCTAACTCCCGAAATACGAAGATTACTTTTGTCGAAGGTGCTTGCCTTAATGCATTTAATTATAGAACCTTGCTTGGAATTGTCATGACTGAGCTCTAAAATGGGTAAAATAAATAATTTAAAAAATCAAGAACCGCCGGCAAAATCACATAGGTAACTGAAAAGAAAAAAACAAGTATTATAATCTATATGTAGACTTTTATGGTATTGTAGGCAGGGGACAAACCCCTGTCCGCCAGCGCACTTTCATAATCTAAGATATTCATATATTAAGTTATAAAAAAAAATGCTCTAATTTTAAATATATTTTTTTTCCAAATCATTGACTCTACTCGTTTAGACGATCTTCAGTATAAAATCATTAAAAGTCGGTTATCGTCGCCTTAACAGTATAACTGTAGCTATGAATGTGATGTGTTGCGCTTGGCCAGCAGTGAAAGCTAATTTATTAATATTTATTACACAATTAGAGCTATATAGCCCCTTGAGTACTAACAATCAAGATAAGTCTTCGTAGTAAGAAATATTCTCGTTGATGAGATATTTTCATTGGTATATTATATTATCTAAGAGTGAATGTATAAGTAGTGTATTATATATAGTGTATTATATAAGAGTGTCCATGGAGTTTCTTGCCCGTTCTTCTCCATAGGTACCTACTACGCTTTGGAATGGGCATCTAGCTTCATCTTTCTGACTGACCGACCCCTTGACAATTCAAAAGTGCCTGTAATTGGTTTATTTGAAATAAATGCTTTGAGTTTGAGTATCTTAACGCTTTAGGACAGAATCACCCAATATCCTTTTAATTTTTGATAATTACTTTTTTTTAAATTTTCAAGTTATTTGTAAAATCTTTAAATGCTTTTTTTTATATTTACTAAAGTTACATTTTTGTACAATTTAACGTACTTTTTTGAATTTTCTTTGTAATTTTCTTTCCCATTTCAGGATATAAGGAAAACATAATACATCACGGCTTATCTAACCACACAAGGGTAAGATTACCGAGACGTGTGTTGTATTGTTTTTATAATGGTTCTAAAAAAAGGCCAGAAACCTTAATGGCTTTTCCTTAAAGTATGTTAAAGGACATAACAATACTACGACGCAGTAGTTACCTTTATTAGATCATTATATTGGGTGACAATCAAGCAAGCTGCTTACCATGGTAAGTGCCGTCTATGCGCATTTGTAATACCAGAAGTATCGCAGGTGCGTTGCAACCCAAGAGACAAAGCTCGGTTTGAAGTTCATGAATTTATGCCGATGTGCCTGTAATTACATGAACAGTTTACACTCATGACCCATAAAATACAATCGACGTAGATATATTTAGTAACCTATCCGCTTAACTATTCCTGAAAAATCATAAAAAAATCGACACGTGTTTCACCTCTCAACGAGGCATCCTCAGGATGACGATTTACATGCCGGACGCAAAGTGAGAACTCTGGGTCCGGCGCTCGGCGTGGCAACATGCCGAATTCGGGTTCACGACATGTCAATATAATGGATTTCGGCAAGGTCACCCCTGAATCAATTAACTACCCATGACCCATATTATCCGTCAAGTCGGACGCTGCTTGGAGACAGAAATAGGAATGGTGGTACTGTACCCGGACAACTTTCTTCACAAAGAGTTCTGCTAACATAATTATGGTTCATTGCAACACATTTTTTTTGTTTTTCTCTTACAGTTGAATTTCTTTACCTACTGTTCTTCTTAAAAATAATTTTGTGTTGCTAAGATGTGATTCGCAGTCTTAAATTTAACGTATTTTTATCTGTGCCTTACCAAAAAAAAATGTCTCAGTATTTTTATTCGAATCGTATATTTTCTCGAATAAATTCTGTAAAATAAATCCAAAACTGTGATTGCCTCATTGTTAAAAGAAAACCACATAATGGAATTTACAGATTTACAGAAGTTATTTCCTTAGGCAATTTGGTTTACTGTAATGTTCAAGGTAAATGTGCATCAGTTTACCGATCTATGATTACTTTAGTGTAATAATAAAAGGGGTGTGAGAGCAGTGGTGGCCCACGTGGTCACGGCCCCAACACGAGTTCTAGGTCGTGGCTTCGAACCCAGGAAGGCGCTTTACTTTGTGTAAATAATTTCAACATCACCACTGCTCTCTCTCTCTCTCTCTCGCTCTATAACGTATTTTTAATAACAACTTTATATACCATCTTTTATGCAAATAAATATTATTTCTATTTCTATTACTCTCAAAAGGCGTGGTGAAAGAAAACGTCGTGAGTAAACCAAAAATTTTAAGACATTTGTGACATCTACCAACCTGCACTGGGCCCGCATGCCCTCTCCCTCTCGAAGAGAGGAGGCCTGTGTCCCAGTAGTACAATAGAGGATGATTATAATGAACACTAACACTTAAAGTAAACTGTAACAACTGTCACACCCATCCAAGAGGTTACATGTTTCATTGCTTTACGCACGTGACCAAATAAAAAAGTAAAAAAAACTCATGTTTTTCCACCAGCACCTGTTTTTTATTTGAAGCAGTTTGAAAAGGTGGTTGTACCTACATTTTAATATTTGATGCCGTGAGGCGTACGAAGCTCATTATGCCATAAAAATGTAAACACCCATTTATGGGTACCATGCTATTTACATTTTATGATTTCACCATGTATTTCCAACGTGTATGATATAACTGGCCTGATTTCATGTTTTTTCTGGTTCTTAGTTGGTCTATAAACGTCCATGTTATTTAGATCAATAACGCCAGGGCAATTTCCTAGGTAAAGAATTCTAAATCCAACAACAAAAAATTAATTTGCCTAGCCTTTTGCCAACTATGTTGGGGTCGGCTTCCAGTCTAACCAAATGCAGCTGGATACCAGTATTTTACATGGAGCGACTGCCTATCTGACCTCCACAACCCTTGGCGAGACTGGTTGTCAGACTTTCGGGATTTTGAGTCCCCATAAGGAGTGTCAAAGATCTACGAATGACAGTCGAGACTAAATACTTAACGTGCTTTCCAAGGCACGGAGAAGTCTCGGTATGTTATGGATTGTCACCCATCCACGGACCGACCTCGGCCAGCGTTGCTTAATCTGAAAGATCGACCCGTGCGGCTCTTATTATTTAGCCACGAGCCCCTCAATTCTAAATCCAACAGCGCACTTTTATTTAGGCATTCACTTAGGTGTCTAGTTTTATTTAAAATGGGCATAATTTTAGTTATCCTGTTCCCAATTTGGCAAATAACAAAATTGTAGAGAAATAAGAAACAAAATACGTGTTTTGAAAAGATTTTTAACAGAAGATGTGAACGGAATTTATTTTTGGGAATTACCTGAAGTAATACCTAAAGAAACCTGAACCAATAATTTTAGGTTAATTGAGAAATTTAAGGCAGTAACTGTTTTGTCAGACTGTCGGGTCAGAGACGTCACAGGGGGTCAAAGTTTATATGCGCACAAAGTTACGGGCTACAGCTAGTAGTGAATAAAAAAGCAATGAATATATTGGCATCAATTGGATTGTGTGAGCCATCTGCGCTGGGTACTGACCAGTGAACCAGTTCAACCGTCTGTGAATAATTCGAAAACCTGCCAAAAAAATATAGTGTTTGTTTAGTTCAGAAATAATAGAAAACACCTTTCAGTTTTTTTTATCGTTATATTTTTTTCTACATATGTATTTATTTGTGTAAAATGATGAAAAATATAGTAATGTACGAGTAGGTATTTGAATTTTTAGAGCATAATTCAAAAGTAATTTATTCAAAATGCTGAGAATCAGCACTTTTCGAAAGTCAAAATTACATAAGGCATTTGTTTTTGGGCCAGATCGGTCCAACCGTTCTCAAGTGATGCGCTTACCAACGAACAGCGTATTTTTTAATTAATTTATAAAGATAGGTTTTGAATGCTGTGTGTTTTGACTAGTCTTACACTGAAGAGTAAGTTAGCAAAAGGTGTAAATGTTCAGCTCACAAACAGTAATAAATTTTAAATACTTCGCATTTATTACTTCCTTGAAGCATTTTTAATTCTCTCAAAGCGTTTCTCTAGAATTTATGGTGAATCGCGAACATCTGGGTTATTAATGTTCTGAGCGAAAAATTGTTTCTTATTATTAGATTAGATAATTATATTACAATAAAGACTATTAGCAGGGGATAGGTTTAGGGACAAATTGCTTTATTTTAGATATAAATTTTTAACCATTGCTACTCGAAAAAAGGCATTAATTTAATTCATCGATATCAGTGAATAAAACTCTATTTTAGTCACAGAGTAAATAAAAACATTTTGAATGTGGAACAAGCACGAATTACGTACAAAAAAAACAAAACGTGCTGAAAGTACCTACTGGCTGGCAAAATGGAGGTGCCATAGAGCTATACAATTTTTTTTTGTTTTTAATATCCCGTAAATTTTAGCTAGGTTATTTTCTATCTGCGTGGTTGTTTTACGTCATTGGAAAATCTAATAACATAATTATAATAAAATGAGTTCTTCGAGTGACAAAAATGAGACACTGACTCCGGAATCATTTCGTTTTAAAGCATAGTAGATAATTTGTTGCCGCCAAAATTTATTTTCTCGCAGTCAATGGTAAAAAGTAAAGAACACAATTCGTGAAAAAAAAAAAACTTCTCGATCCTTGTATCCCTCGAATTAAATTCAGATTATACAGATTATTTTAAATTTATTTTAGGCTTTTTTATTAATCACTACCTCAAATTCCTTGTGATCATGTTGACAGATCCTATGATTGGACTTGGCAAACCCATCTTTGTGCTCAAATTAGCATTCGATTCATAATAATAGACATTATTCTAAATTAGTTAGTGATTTGACTCACTAGAGAATGGGCAGCAGCGTTCTCTACGCATTTTTAACGCCATACTGCGATCGCCAACTCGCCTGCCAAGCGTGGCGATTATGGCAAACCCCCCATTTGGGGAAGGCCTATGTCCAGCAGTGGACGTCTTTCGACTGAAATGAGGATGATGATGAAAGAATAGGTAATAATAATAAATATAATAATTTTATCTATCTACCCGTTGTAGATAAATAAAATTATTCTAACATCAATTTGCCTAGCCTTTTCCCAACTATGTTGGGGTCGGTTTCCAGCCGAACCGGTTGCAGCTAAATACCAGTATTTTACATGAAGCGGCTGCCTATCTGACCTCCAAAACTCAATTACTGGGTAGCATGATACCCGTGCGGCTGTTATCATTTAGCCACGAACCACGAGCCAATTATTCTAACTTTACTAAATCAAATCAAATTCAACTCTGCTGAACTACAGCACATATTCCACAATGGAGGCGAACGAGCAGCTACCAATAATAACAATGGTCGTGAAATGCAAGCAGCCAGTCATCTGGATATTACCTATGCGCCATAAATTACAATTTCGCGGAATCTTGCCCAGTTTACTGTGAACGTTGTCATCGACTCTGTTATGAACATTTATTTCAAGTCTGTTTGTTTACATACAATCCTGAATGGTATTTTGTTCTTGTACATTACTGTCGCGGCCTGCAACTGGGGCATTGATCGACGATCGTGAAAATGTGGGCCGAGGCGAAGCCGAGACACACATACGCGAGTCCATCATTACCTAGTTGCGGTATAGTACTTTCCTCAAATAATCCGCGGTAATTCAAACTAAGTACTTAAATTAATTATAAATTCCAGAATCAATTATGTAGGTATGAGCAATGTAATTTTTTCATGCGCCAATATGTTCATTTGTTTCTTCTTTACTTGAAACAGCTCTATTTGAAAGCTAAATTGAAATTTAAATAAAATCTTTGATAACTTACCTCTTTGGTTGCCATGTGTTGAAGTAAAAAGTTCGTTCCATTTTTAAATAACACGACAGTTGTTTTCATAGTTATTTATTTGATATTAATTTTCATACACGCATTGCCGGCCGGACGCTCGCATGTATTCCCCCAGTACCGCAATTTCGATTTATCTCGAAATAGGTTGTCAAAATAATGTTCGAATTTCCAAGCATGTTTTAGAAAAATATTATTGTAGGTGAGATATCTGGATGTGAAATTGTCCTTATCATCATCATTTCAGCTGAAAGCCATCCACTGCTGGATAAAAGGCCCCCCAAGCACCTCCCCATAGACCGGTTCTGTGCGTCCTGCATCCAGCGGATTCCTGCGGTTTTCACAAGGTCCACCTAGTGGAGAGCCTAGCGGTAGAAAGAAACACATTGCAGTCATCATGAAAATCCTAAAGACATGCAAAACTTAGCATAATCAGCCTATAATGACCCCACCGCTGGGACAAAGGGACCTCCTCTCTTCGAGAGGGAGTGGGCTATAATCTACAACGCGGGCCCAGTGCGGGTTGGTAGATGTCACATGTCCTCGAATGTTTGCTTCTAGGACATGCAACACTTAAGCATTTAATTCAAACGAAGGAGTATTGATGAGAGTGAGAAATAGAATACTTCAAAGAATGAATAATTATGAATAACTTTAACTATTAAACGAATTCTGTTTTTTCTTCTTTCTTCAAACATGCCGTGTGCTAATTTTATACCAAATTACTCAATAGAGTACTACAATGCAGCCCCGTATTTTTTTTTATTTTTTTTATTGTTCTCTCGTAATCAAAAACACAGTACAAAGTCAAAGTAACACCTTAATAGAGACTGGTGTCTGTTGTAGGTACAATTAGGTCGATATTATGTTGATTTATTATTATAATGTATGGCTTGTGGTAGATATTATTTGATATTTGCTAATAATATCTAAGAGATTACAATCTTCAGCTTCACAAAATCAACCTATAGATATATTTCAGTAAGCTAATTTTAACAGAACACATTTTAGTCGGCCCAAAAAATATAGAAAAACAGAAATGACATACAGCAGTAAATATCAGAGTCGAGCTAGGCGTTCTTATTACACAAAGGTCACGCGACAGGCGTTCGCACGTTCCACACTTTTTATTGTATCGCATTGTTCCTTTTGAAAATAAATCGACACCAAACAATAGGAAGTACAGAAGTCGAAAGAAAAGGTCCGCTTTGCATGTGTTATGAAAATGTGAGAACGTACTCGGCGAAAATCTCGCGATTCGGAGCTCGGTGTTATTTCAGTGACGAGAAAAGCTCGTGGTTGAGTTTTTGCGCATAAACTACTATAGAAATCTTTCCTTGGTTATGGCTTTAATTAAAATGTATGCTATTCAAATAGAACTTTTGATACCATGGCTCGTATTAAGAATACATAAGCTTCAAGAGCTGTGATGGCTCAGTGGTACCGGCCCCGATTTACGAGTTGTAGGCCGTGGGTTTAACCCCAGGCAGGCGCTTTACTTTGTGTAAATAATTTCATCACCACTGCTTTCAAAACAGAGGAGGAAAATATCGTGAGAAAACGGGCACGCCCTATAATAAAAAAAATCGAAGATATCTGACATCTACCAACCCACACTGGGCCCGCTTATTAGATTATTATGCACTCTTTTTCGATGAGAGGCCTGTGTCCCAGCAGTGGGAACATTATGCTGATTACACTAAGCTTCGAGATCGATTTAAAACTACATTTGAGTAGAATAAGCTTGAAATGAATGTTTAATTTAAAAATCTCAACGTGACCGATTGACTTGTCAAGAACCCGAATAGCGCTCTCACATCGCAATCGTCATCCTGTGGATGTCGTTGAGAGATGAAACACGTGTCAATTTCTTACAGGGTTCTGTAGGAATAGTTAAGCGGAATAGGTTTCTAAATATATCTACGATTCTACGTCTATTATATTTTATATCCGCAAGGTCACACCTGAATCAATTAACTACCAGACAATAGTGTCAATTCCTAGCATGTGGTGGAATACCAACTCACTTCACCTAAGTTTACTCACTGATATTTTTACAAAATGGACCGGCATATGTATTCATATTATGTATATCAAGATCTGGATTAACTCTCTTTACTGACTGAGCGAGCGAAGCGTCTCTGCTTCAAGTCTGGAAATAATTGTGTGTCAGTTTGTTGGTACTCCTCTACAGGTCGTATTTTACAACCGATCGGGACGAAACTGGGTATATAAGTTTTACGATTTTATATAATTTTTTTGTCGTCGGGGATTTTCGATTAGAGGGGTAAAAGGGGCAAAAAGGGGGCTACTAGATATCTCCGCCATAAGAGAAAATAATTTTCAGAATTCTCGTAAAGTTTTTACAATAAGGTGTCCTGGTTATGTACACTACAAACGTTATTTAAAACCGAATATTCACCATGTTCTAAAAACAAAACACATATTAAATAACCCGTTTTAAATAACTTTAGTGGTATGTTAATTGTTGCAAAAGAGTTTATGCTCACGTGGTCTACTGTACGCAGAACTACTAGTCTTATTAATAAGTGAAACTTCTGCAACTTTTTTTTGGTGTCACCGCTCCGGGCCGTTGCGTGCGTTCTATATGTACTTTGCATGAGAAAGAGCTACTTCGGACGGCGAAAAGGTGCGTGATCTTTGTAAGATTCGCGACCAAATAATTTATAGCCAGTGTACACCGAGTTTTATTCGATAAGTCCTGTTAGATTGAGAGGATTGATACGGGGAAGTTACGCAGAATCGTGTGATTTATTTAATGTTTTCTAGGTTAAATCAACGGGTCTATACCTAAATCATAATAATATCTATAGTGACTTATTTGTCTGCGCAGAAGCCTGTTTAATACATATACAGACATTTAGGGGTGATTTTTCATTTTAATGTGTCGTACTAAATCAAATCGACACAAATGTTGCAACAGCTCTTCTCTCTAAGTTTTTTTTACCGACTAACTGACAAAGATTCTTTGTGTAAACTGACGATCTAAATCTTTTCGTCAAATGTGGTGATTATCGCATTTTTTCCTGTGACTGTTCATAGTGTCTGGAGTCATCTAGAGACCTATTCTTATTATTTTACATATGGCTACGGAGATAAGGGACTGACGATTAACGCATATAGAAATGTATGGAAAAAGATGACATGCAGCGCGAACTCTCAGACCAAATAATATAAATACAATACAGTGAAGCAAGCCAAAACTACACCGTCGCTCTGTGCATATACGCTCACGCGCACACATTTATAACCTTTTACGATGACACTACAATCAAACTACACCACACAAAGCGCACACATGCTTACGAAACCGGCTTCATTTCACTGTTCACAACGCTCTGTCTTTTGCCTGAGCGCCAACCTAAATATTTAAATAAGAACTCCGATTTTTATTACAATTGAGGTTGGTTCGATGAATATATTTATGGGTCTTTCTGAAAATTAATAGGCACTGAACCTGTATAAATCAATGAGAAAACCGTAGTTTATCTACTTGTTTACATACAAATCATAATATTAGCTACAAATAATAGGTCATGTAATCTGAATACTGGAATATTGGCAGCTCAAGATAATATTGACATTCACTGACCACTGATAGCTAGCAAAATAGTCCTTTGAGATTCCTGTGTGTATTTTGATATCGTTATATTCAAGCAATATGGAATTGCTTTAAAGTTATCAGTTATGTGGGAACTTACATTAAGATTATATTGTGTATATCGCAGCCATCTGGTTAAATTAGCCAGCTAATTGGACGCCTAGGCAGTTCATTAAACGCCGGCATCCAATTAAATAGCTGAAGGAAAACTAGCCAAGTCATTGAACGCAACGTTTAACCAGATGAGTGGTTGTCGTATAGTCATTTAGTTGAACTGTGTGAAATAGTTTAGGTTAGGTTAGAACTGTGACCAACCGCTCGCGAGTCGAGTGAGCGAAGCGAGTGGTGCCGTGGCAGCGGCCGGCAAGTGCTATTTCCAAGTTGCTCACAGAATTTTTTTCACCATTTGAATCACTTGGCTGAGTCTTGGTAAGTCATATTCAAAGGGCTGACTTTCAATACGCCAAGTTGTAAAACATTGAATGATTCTAGTTCAATTAACTATCGGCCTAGGCATTCAATTCGATAGGCGTTTAATGAACGCCCTAGGCGTCCAATTAGCTGACTAATTTAACCAGATGGCCGCGACATGTACATATATGATTAGATGTATGAACGTAAACGAAGCAAAAGGTGTATGTAAAGATCGTAGCAGGAGGCGTTCTGTATTATAGTTTCTACCTACCCCAATGGGCACAAGGTGTGAGTGTATAATATACATTAACATTTGTTTGTTATTTTTATACCTGATTTTACTTTGGCCCCTTGATTTTCTTCGGTGTTGTCACGAATGAAAACCAAGGGAATTGGCTGCAGTAACGTTTTTGTGCCAATTCTATTTAGTTATTAATTTTGACGTTCAAAAGTTAGTTATAGTTGCCTATTTGTATAAATAATTTGACTTTGACTTTGAATAAGAATAAATTGTTCTAATTTAATCAATACGAAATATTAACGAAACGATTTAGTTTTTTTTTTTATAACGCCTCGAATCCTTAAGAGCGTTTATTCTGAAAGTGGATAACATGGCAAGTTGGCAATATTACTGTATGGCAATAAGAAATGTGCCTTACTAACGAACAAGAATATTAATAATAAATTGCAATTATAACATTGAATTTGACGTTGAAACCGTTTTAGGTATAAAAAAGGCATTGGGAAGGTTTCCTTATATTTTTATTACATCTAAAACTAAATATCCGGTGTTACGATATTAATTATTGCATTTCATAATCAATATGTTAGTTCACTAGGTCATTTCATATTTCCATACAGTAATATTGCCAAATTAATCCTAACAGGTAAATATTTTACAGCTATTTGCGACGTTGTCAACTATTAGGATAAGCGCAGTTTCTCTGAAAAATTCTAAACAAATTTCTAACAACGCATCTTTATCTCAAAAGATTGCTATGAATAAATGAATATGATTTGAATTGAAAATATTTTTAATTTCACTTAAATAATCTTTAAGATAGTTAGATTTAAGTTTCATAACTTAATAGCTAACGAAATCTAGCACATTGACCCCTATTAAATACCCCTGTATTAACTCCATCCAATCAATTTCTAAACAGAACAGGAGCCTACATATATGCCCAAATTAATTGTACTGTTAAATTACTGGCACATTGCGACCGCATTCCAGTTTACGCATCGCAGAATAATGTGGTATTCACACAGAAGATCACTGGAACAACTTGCATCGTGGAATAAACGCGTGTGTATCGATGCCCTAATGATGCTGGGGTTAATTGGAAGAGCATTGGTATGTTCTGTGTTGATATCAATGGGAAATTGAGTGGAAATGTATTTTGAAATATCGTAAATGTATTAATGGTGAATGACTTCACATAGACCATTTATGGGGTGTATTTTTCGTTCTAATAATAATCCTCTCTTTGTTACTTGTTATTTAGTATTTATTTTTGTTATGTCAACAGCGAAGATCGTTAGTAAAAAATATTTTATTTCTTTTAACATAATCGATCTTCACTAAATATGAATAATAGTCTGATCCCGTTATTTAAATATTCTGATTTATGCGGAGGCAATTTATGGTGTTATTAGTTTTAGCATATTTATTGGAGTTAAAACTGAATTTGTAATTAAAAAAAAAATGAGATCAAAAATCTAGTCAAGAATCCCTTCTTGACTAGATTTTGATCTCATTTGTATGCAAGCTATCACGGAGAAGAATATTTCGGGCATTCTTCTTATGACGGACGAATATTTGGCCCAAACATAACTACGTAGTTATGTCTGGGCCAAATATTCGTCCGTCCAAAAATGTAGTAAAAGAAAATAAAATTGTTAAATTATTTATCCTCCTTTACTGCTAATTTGCGTCGACATGTATTCAAGCAAGGAAAGCTCGTCTTGAATAACAGTTAAGGATAAAGCGAAAAGGCGACGTAAACCTAATATCTGTTTAACATTTCTTTAATTTAAAATGAAGATCCAGCTAAATCCTCCAAGGAGAAGTAATAACAATTGTTGAATAAGCAATTTTATACACTCAACAAGACACCCTATTCAATGTAAAGAAGTACTAATTAACATTCCCGTAATATTAGATTAATATATAACAATAATACTATCCGCACATTTTCTTTCTGGGAGGCTACGGGAATGGTAAAGTTCATTGCGCAGTATTTCAGACTTTACCTCGTAGAAAATAGAGGAAAAAATCCATTGTTGCTTATCCCGGGGTCTGAAAGCTGCTTCTGCTGATAGCACGACGTCACTAATCCCAATATATCTAAGGAAGCCACGACTTAAATTTATAGTCGTGTGAGACCGCGGCTTAAGCGCGGTGACAATTTGTTAGCAACATAATATAAATTTTAAAGTGAATGGATTTCGTACTGGAGCCGTATTTTGTAAGAAATTCTTTACAATACGGTCCTTATCTGAGTTAAAAAGTGTAAAGTAACAGACTTTCTTTGTTGGTGACTTGAGTAAATAAATTGATTGATGACTACTGAGCCGGCTCATCAGTTTTTAGGAGTTGGTACGGAAAACACGTTTGTTGTCGCAAAACTCCAATCAATTTCACAATCTCAGTTGTCAATCACGGAGCCAAGCTTCAACCATCAAATCCATTATTCAAAAGCAACATTCGACAAACGTTTAGGTTGTGGCTCCTATAGAAGAGATAGCGGTTGCGACGAGGACTCATTAATTAATCAGACGTGTTAAAGATTGTCACTTTAGGGAGTTTTATTATTATGTCTTTTAAGCCGTTTTCGGCGAAACAAAAAGAGATTCTAAAGGAGCAAAATTGACAAAGCTTTTTGCTTATTTTGAGGGTCAACGAGTTTATACTACAGCTGGGTGGCTCAACTTAGTTGCAGTCCGTTGATCCACAGTGCTTCGGTCTTGTTAAGTGCCATTTGTCAACCTAAGTCTTAGGATTTAATGGTGCTGAATCCAAATCTGAATTTCAGAGAGTATTAACTTCTATTATTCCATACCTATGTCTGTATCTTTTAGCGAATTCGGGAATCAAAAATTCGAAAAAATGAAAGACCTATTGTTTGAGCTTATCACAAAATATAAACATTACGTCCAATATCAATCACATAATCTCATACACGTCCATATGTGGTCGGTACGCTCTCACCCAAACCGAAGCACATCCGTAATGTCGAAATAAACAAAAGGCCCCAATTATAACGTCGGGTGGGACCAGTATTGATGCTAATTTCCTGGTCCCGAATAAATTAAACAATCCTGTAACAGGTACTCATTGGGAACGGGTATCGATCTTTATTAGGTGAATAGAAGACTGGGACTTCACTGTAGTAGTTTATACGATTAATTCAATATTGCCGTAACGTCTCGTCAGTATATATGATTTAGTTTTAATTGAAATTGAATATGCTGAATGGTTCGTGTTGAGAGCTTTGTGTTGTGTGACTCTACGCGCCGCAAAATCACAAAACTATTTTGATACGGCGGGTATTGAAATAGTTTAGTGATTTTGTGGCGTAGAGCCTCACAACACAAAGCTCTCAACACGAACCATTCAGCATAATATTCAATTTCAAGTTAGGTACAAATGATTTTTAAATTAGTTTTATTTGTGTATTTTGGACAATATATTGCAATGGATGGATTGTGTTAAAAATTACTTCATTTTTAACACAATCCATCCACCTTTTGCCTTAGAAAGAAGTGAACATTACGAGGAGGACTCATAGAGATGTACCTACTAATGGGAGTGATATAACTAGGTACTGCACTTACCTCAAATTAATTGAGATAGGAGCAGGAAAATAATGATGCAAGTGCATAAGTATGTAGCATCTACATCGCCACATGCGAACTACGTCGTCAGTGTAATGCGAACTACGTCGTCAGTGTAATGCGAACTACGCATTACACTGACGTCATACAAAGTCGTGCATCGCGCAAGCAGGGTTTACTGCGCGACTTACATATACAGTGTGTCTGGTCATCGGTGTCCGACCCGTTAAGGCAAAACAATATGATCCGATGGGTTTTTGCCGTACCGTTGTGAAATGGCGGCCATTTTTTTTTTTTTTAATGTGTACGTTTGGATGCATTTATTTTGCAATATCTACCGATGTAGAGGGCCTAGAGGCATAAAAGTCTCGTTTCATAGCTACAAACGTAGGCAATAAGTTGACACTAAACGGTTAGTATTAAGCGTTTAATTTAAAAAGGTACAATAATTATTACAATATTTGTTCAAAATTACCTCCGCGAATTTGCAAAAAAGAAAAAAAAGTACCTTATTATGGTGGATTTGTCGATAAAATTGATCATATACCTTCGCCGTAACGGGTCGGACACCGGTGACCAGACACACTGTATACAACGTTCCGACATCAACCGTCGAGCAGTAGCCCACCAGACATAACACCCGTCTGGTCGGAGGACCCTTTTCTATGGTGGATGAGTGAACTTTACACTCTGTTCCACCTAAATAAGTATTATTATTTACTCATTTCCAAAACACCTATTTTACAGTTTGATTTTAGAAACAACGAAAACCTCTCAGGGTTTATCTGTGCGTTGGCGAGCCGTTCATTTAAGTTTTACAACGATGCAATTACTACAATGATGCTTACAATAGAATATTTTTATAGTGATGACAATACCTGTGATGATTTGATATCAGAATAAATATAACTTATAGCCTATGGCTGTAAATTCTAAATGACGATCAATGTGTTCTCGGATGAATGAAGGCAGATCCTGGCAATATGTCAGAAGTTTTGTGAGATTAGCGTACGACCGTCGAGTAGTTGTCTTTAACTAATTTAATTAGCCTTGGCCATTTTATTTAAAAAAATAAAGAAATAAATAAGTATCTAAAGCAGTATACATACAGTACATATCAAGATACAACTGTTTCTAACAATCTCAAGTAACAACTTGTTAAGATTGTTCAAGAGAAATTATACTTGCTTGAACATTGTGGTTTACGTTTAATTAGCCGTAGGAGAGCTGCTAGTAGCTTTAGTGAAAAAGTTTGCCGGGGAAGTATTATCTGCATTACAGTACTGTATTCCGGCTTAAGGAGTGCCGGAAAATTTTGGGATTATGAGAGAGTTCAACTTTGTCGTTGAAGTGGACAACGTACATCATCTTCGAGCCGTTGTTCCGTGTTACTTGGGGTCGGTGCTACAAGTTTTTTCCTTCATTCTCCCGTGTCAACCGTCACGCTATCACTCACTTCCTTCTCTATCATGTCATTCCTCACACAATTCATCCATCTTTTCTTAGGCCTACCTCTTCCTCTCCATCCATCAACATTTATACTCATCTCTCTTTTAGTCACAAGTTATTGGATATTACGTGATTTTGCCTCACCTAAAGCACATGTCTTGTCTGTAGGTAACGTGACCACCAAGAAGACCGACTTAACCAATCTACAGTAACTATTGTCTTAATGTCCCTCGGCAAACTTCATGTTTCGTCAGTTATTGGATTTCTATCAGTTGCCCTTTGCACTTGGTGCTTGTACGTATTGACTCCTACCGCTGCACCCGCGTTGCCGTCAACCATAATTACCAAGTGCATACTGTCAAGGGCAAAGGGCAACAGATAGAAATCCGAAGACTGACGAAAGACGAAGTTTGCCGAGGGACATTAAAAAAATTGTACTGTACATGTAAACAAATTCATTCCAATTTCTTCTCTAAACCATTTTCACTCTCAGATAGAGAGCAGCAAAGCAGAGCAGTAATAGCCTAGTGGTGTGAGCGTCAGAATGCCAAGTCATAAGTCTCGAGTTCGAACCGAAGGCACGCACCCTTGACTTTACAGATTCATGTGCGTATTATAATTATCAGTTACTTCAAAAACGGTGTAGGAAAACATCGTGAGGAAACCAACATGCCTGAGAGATATTTCTCGACGGCATGTGAAGCCAAGTCAGAGGCCCATGGGCGGCTTTCAAACTCTGACACCAGGTTAGTCACTAATCACACGAAAAGAATAAGACCCTCAGATAAATTTAAAAAATAACAAGACGGTCAGATACTTGTGAAATGCTCAAAAACCCTCATAACTAGAAAAATAATGAAGGTTTGGGTCAAGCCCACTTCAATCGCTCAAGGGATTTCATTTTTACAATAAATTCACGAATATAAATAGAATATTAGATTTTATTGGATTTTCAGTGAAATTGGAATGTGAAACTGGGTTTTAAGGCTTTTTAGTAATTATCAGTCCGAAAAAATAAAATTGAAAAATAAAAATCGTCACAATCTCTTATATTGAGACTATTTAATGGGATAGGTTAGCTATGGGATGACTTGATGAGATAGTTCTTGAATTACTTTGATTAATTATTCATTACACTATTTCAAATATAGTTGGTTTTTATGATTCAATTTAATTTTGTCTATTTAATTTTGAAAGTCTCTTGTTTTTTTCTTTGGTTTTACATTAAATCTTTTAAACATTATGTAGTAAATAAATTTACAATTCAGTAAAGTCGACCCTGTGATTTAAATCTGTTTAAACTCTTTAAGACAGGCACTTAGAGGAGTCCACAAGTTAATATTAAAATTATGTTTCCTTTATAATAATATTTTTAGGAGTAATTTACTCGTATTAGTTTTAAGGAAGAATATTTTACACACACATAACATATAACATCACGACTATTGTCCCCGAAGGATTAAGCAGAGGTGTACCAATAGTAGACCCACATTTTGCCAGTTATTTTTAAGTCCCATGTGTCCCATGGGGGCGAGCCTATTGCCATCAACCGGGCACAAATCCAGACTCAGGGCTGTTACTGAGCCGGGATCGCGGAAAACCCGGGGTCGCGGGGAAGTCCAAAAGGGATACCGCGGCCTCTGGCAACGTACAGGCAACTGAAGGAACACGGGTGGGTTTAGTCAGTAAGAGTCTGACACGTGCTCCCGCTCCGCCCAGAGCGGGTGAAGTTATTTGATAATTTCCCACCCAAAAAAAAAAGTGCTGTTACTGAGAAATTCCTGTTGGAAAAAACCCAATAACACTTGTCCGACCTGGGAATCGAACCCTGGACCTCCAAGAATATTTTATTTAGTTAATAGAAGATTTTCATTTTCATTCATGACGATAATTCCGTGTTATCATCCATAGATTAACATAAATACCGTTTGTAAGTCAGTTCTCTTCACCCCATAACTTTTGTGAAAGAATTAAACGTTCAAGGGAAGAAACACGACCCACAGTAACAATAACACAATGAAAGTTAAAATAAAATCTACTCCTTCCAGCCACAGTAACATAAAACATCGTTTATATTTATTTTATTTTGTAACAGCACATTGCAAGCACGTTTACTCTATATCAAGAAATACTGTTCCTAAGGGTAAAGACACATCAGCGAGTTGCGGTCACGCAACTATAAATGTCTACAACGTAAACTACAATAGCATTGCACAATACAACGGTTGAATAGACAAAGCTTCTTGTTTTGGCACTGCTGTGGCAGGATTTATTACTTGAAATCATCAATACAAAAAGTGAAATCTATTTTTTTTTTCTTAAAAAGTGATAAAGGACGGTGTACTAGGATTTACCCTAAGTAGTGGATGCGTCTTCCAACACATAATTTCAAACATCCAATCCCGAATCAATTTGTTCCGCATTCCGCATACAATCATTGCTTAATTTCGTGTGAAAATCGAACACCCAATGCATAAAGCCCTATGAGAAAGCCGGTGGAAAGCAAATGCGTCAATTGATGTGAAAATGCATAAGAACTTCTTCTATTTTCGAAAATTCACTTCAAATCGCGCTTAAATGAAAAAAAAAGTACATAACTTAAAATTCATCGCCATAAATTCACAACACGATTATTTTTTGAATTTCGAAGTGATGTTTAAAGAATTTCCCTACAGACCCGCACTAAACCATTATGTTTTCACCCTAAAGCTCAATTTTCTTCCCTAGTTACTGAATAGAGATCTCTTCCCACGTAAACTGGGCTCAGTTTATCTGATACGTGCACAATGTTCTCCGCTGTAGGGAACAACAAATTGCCGGTGAAATGAGCGATTCGTCGCGTTTATCCGCCAACACGTGAGGCACGCGAATACCGTGCATTATCACGAACTGGATTAAGTTTCTGTTTTTAACGTCCTTAATTTTTATTGCGTGGTATGTTTTAATTATACAGTGTTCTGAGAATTTTAAAAATGTGGCTAGTTTAATTTACTTATTTTGTTTTTTATGTGTGGGTATTTTCACATTAAGCACTCACTGCAACTTTAAGGGCAAGATTCAAAAAGACCTTTGCAAATTAACCGCCTCAAATTAATAGAATATGTACTTTATTGAATTATCTTCTATGTATAAAACCGTATAAAATATATTCGTATACATAATGTACTTATAAATAACGTTTATATTTAAATGAATCGCTTACTTAGGCTATACGCAGACTGACCTTATACTATCTATTAGTTAGACAAAATTACTTTATGCAAACAATAATGACGTGCACACTCACAACAAAATAGTCTTATTGTAGTGTCTTGGTTTAGGTTAGGTTCGATATGTACAATAAAACACTGTTTCGAATATTACTGCGTTAGGCGTGCTATCGCTACAACTGCTCGGACGATAGTCCGAGCTGGGTGCATCGCCCCGTACTCCCTACCGCACAACCCCCACCACAGCATGCATTATTTAATACCACTAACCACACACTACACACACGTAAACACAAACTCACACACTTACTAATCATTTTTTTGTCATGATACTTGATCAAAGATAATTCTATTCTAATCTATTTCTTAAACGTCACACTCACAGTCCAAGTTTTCAAAATATACTGAAAAACCTGCTTGACACAAGAAAAAACTGTTATGTTTTGTCTTTGAAAGTAAAAAGACTGTCTTATTTCCAGTGTGAACACAGTGTAACTTTAAGTCTAATTAATGTTCAAATAGTTCAATAAGCGGTTCTCATCATTGATTTAAACTAAGCCGGAAACCACAAGATTGATCACATGGTAATAATTAATTACACTGATTGTTTCATTGTAACTGTATCCACGCTTATCGTTAGTAATAGTCAAAAGATATTAACGATGGAGGTGACTGGATAAACAGAAACGTGAAAACATTTATTATTTCAGATTATAATAATTCTAGTATGAGAATGTCCGTGTTCATTTGTGGCATAACCACAAAGACATTTAAAAAGAAAAAAAATCTGCACAAATAAAACGCACATTAGAAAAAACAAATATTTAATGTTTTATCATTATTTTGATTGAGTTTATTCTCAATTTGTATTCTTCGAAGTGTGATTTTGATGTGGAGGAAGGTACCTACGTAGAAAACGGTGCTTTGTTTGTGGTCCTTGGCTGGAAAAACTGAAGATCATAAACATAAAAAAGAAAACAAAGTCATGAGGACTTCCGTCAGAAGTAAATGTTTAAAACTAAAGTCCGCACCACCACTGAAATCCGGCGGCAAATCATGGAACTACATTTTTTTAAATACAATTTGATGCAATGCCATAGACACTAGCGCCGCGTCAAAAGGACTTCAGTGGTGGCGCGAACTCTAGACAACAAGCGCAATACGTCATACTCATAACTACAAATATTAAAGGTACAATTTATTGATAGCATATCGGTGAAACGAACCCATAAGATTTTCCCCTAAAAATAATCACTCAACGCGCCTAAAAAAGTTTTCACTTCAAATATAAACAAGTGAAAAGCTCGTACATATTCGAAAGAAAAATTAAATTCAAGATTTAAAATGAATAAGCATAATGTTATAAAATTTACCAACTGTCTTTATATTATCTACTGTGACGACCAAAGACATTATACAATTTGGTCTATGATATCACTTAAGGCGTGCTTATGACATGAATGCTTTTATCACGCTTTCATCATTCTCTTGCCCATAACTTTATGTATTACAGTGAAACATGTATTTTTATTTCATACTTGGTCTTGCTTTTATTACTTAAGGTGACAATAACCGACCTTTAATGATTTTTTACTGACGGTCACGTCTAAACGAATAGAGTTAATGATTTGGAAAAAAATATAATGTCAAAAGAGAGCATTTTTTAAAATTATTTAAAATATGAATGTTTTAGATTATGTTTATATTACATAGTGAAATTAATTTGTAAATTTAAATCTAACACGGATAAAAAACTGAGAATCACACAAAATCTATCAAGCGTGTTTTTCTGAAACCTTCACCATTTTAAAGATAATTTGATTACTGATATTTTAGTATGCTGGGATAATTTCAGTGGTGGGATAATTTCCGACCTCCACGCGTGCGAAGCCGCAGCAAGAGCTAGTGTAATTATAAGTATGTACATATGTATATATATATTATAGTGTTTGAATATTACATGCTTAGTATCGAGCAGCCGGTGTAGTATTAGTGGCGTAGGCGTGCTATTGTTCTTTACTTAGGTATTATTTTAACTTATAGGCTTATAGCGGAAAGTACCAATTAGATATTTAATATATTAAAGAGCAACTTATTGGTATGGTTCTTATATAATGTCGGATATACGTTACTGAGTTGACTAATCGGGACGCCAGCGTCGTCTAGCGGCGGCGCTCCACAGAGTCTACAACATAAGACTCGGACCAGCCGCCGGCCAGGTCTCAGCAGAGTAGACTTCATAGGTGGTGGTCAAGCGGTGAAGACGTTAAGAAACTGTCTCGCGTTTCAAATAGTTGTATCGTTTACCTACAGTGTGTGAAATTCTAGTGTGATTAATGTAATCCTGAATTATAAGTTGATCTGAACTTTAAACGGTTTTTCTATTGCGCAATAACCAACAGTACCCATTAGTACGCCTTTTATTACTTATTTATTCTAAAGGAACTACAAACAGGTACAATATTATAATAATAATAATAATTTTATTGTTCCAAAAACAGTGTTACAGAATATACAGTATAGATAAATTAATACACAACATTTGAACAATATTGTAGCCCACAACGCTGTTCACAGATTAACTGTGGAATACAATATACAATTAATTAAACGCTTAGGGTAATAATACATAATAATATTAAAAACTAAACTTACTTAACTAATGTTTTTACACATAATATTATGATTTTACCTAAGTACGTACTTTCTTTGTTTGTGACTGGCTTATCGGTGCGGTAAAATATTATGAGGAAATAAATTATCTAGTCAACCGCAGAATAGTAGCTGGCGTTGACAATGTTTTTATGTCGTAGTAGTAAGGAGGATTTTCGTGCGGTGATTTTACCAACTGGAACGGTCTGAAATAGCAATTACACAGTGAGAAAATGCAATGTTTTTCCTTTTCTTAAAATTACCCAATGATTTACAAATGAATACCTAATAACTTTTATAAAAGATTTGTAAAAAGATGCTTGTAACACTTGTTTTTTATTCAGTTTTCCGCTCGCTTACATATCTTGGACCACGTGCAGAAGCGTTTAAACCGACATGGTAACAAGCCGCAGCGCGTATTCTGAACTTTTTCATGAATATTTATATCAGCATCGCATCAATGTACTGTTACATTTAACGAGGAACCTTTATTTTTAATTGCGAATCTTATCTTGTTTACATTACACTTTTGTACGCCTTTTGAGCACCTACATGTTATCTTGGAACGGAGTTGGAATACTAAATAATGCGTGAGGAAATTTCTTGTCGTATGAGAGTGAGATTGTGTCGAGAAATACATTTTTAAGTGTAGCTGAGAATGAAAGTGTAGTTAAATTTGGATGGTTATAAACTGAATCAGAAGATATAATAAGACGTATAATCCAAGTAGACTTAGAAATATTATATCCATTAAAAAAATATATAGGAGACATTTCCAAATAATATTTTTATAGAACGAGCAACAAGACCATTCAACTGAAAAACCTTGTTGGATTGGATAAATATCCATCGACGTGTAAAAACGTAGAAGCATTTTACCGAGACCAGTTTAGTATCCTTCTAAAAATACCGCATCAAATAAATCCGCAATCAATTCTGGACCGATCCGAACTAAACCTCAGTTACTGAAATCGCAACAGAATAAAATCTGAGCCTTCCCATTGGGAGACGCAACCGTTACCGTGTTGCACTGTGTCACTTCGTACGGGACTTTTAAAATGAAAACCGACACAGCTGCGAACAGTTGGAAATTGGCTAGATAGGATGACGGAGCAAAAAATCCGCAAGCAATTCCCGTCCCTAAGGAGTAGAGAGAAGTTAATAGATTTCATTAATTAACCCGTTCAGTGGACCGAGTGATTGCAGTACCTACTCTCCCAAGATAAAAAGTGTCAATTCGTTGCCGCCCGGATTTTGGGCACCTTTTTACGTGTGTGGATCAGCTAAACCGTTTTAATATTTGCAAAAAAATAAAAATTCAAATTTCTCAAAGTGTTGTTGTTCGGTGGTTGAAATGTTTTGTTTCCTCTAGGAGTTGCTTTAGTGAGCTTTCGTTGCATTAGTTTATCTAGCATCTAACTTCTGCCAGCGGCTATACCCGCGTGATATGTATATAAATTATAGCCTATGTTACTCAGTGATAATAAAGCATTCTACTCATGAAAGTATTTTTTATATCAGTCCAGTAGTTTTTGAGTTTATTCATTACAAACATAAATACAGATCTTAGGCAGATACGTAAGTAGATGCATTGAGTAATTTAGAGAACTGTACTGCCATCGGTTAAACCAAGCCGAATAGAGTCAAAAATAAAAGCGGCAGCAAAAGTAAAACAATATTTCTAGCAATGTGATAATTTAAACTAATATTTTCAAGAGAAAATATTTAATTTTTTGTATGTTTGTTGGTTTATAATGAATAAAATCTAAAACTACTGGACCGATTTCAAAAATCCTTTGACAAGTAGAATGCTATATTGTCACTGAGTAACAGAGGCTATAATTTATAAAAATATCTGGTGGAAGCTAGTGTCATAGATAAATTGAATAGGGTGGCATAATGTAAAGTATATCCAGGCATTCAATTACATAACGACATAATTGGTCTCTTAATTTTATTTCATTGAATCCTTATTCTTTCCGTTTCGATGATACATCAATGTTGCTTATACTGTTCGGGTTCAGTAGGTGGCCACGTTTATTGCGGCGGGCGTCAGAGACATTGTTCAGATCGTCAAGGGTGCAGGTGAACAGTAATTTTATTACGGGACACTCTTGCAGATGGAACATAGTCTGTTCAGGAGCACTGCACTCGCACTGGATGTTGGATGAATCGATAATGCCCCATTTCGCGAGATTACGTTTGCAGCGGCCTGGCACGCAGTCGATTACGTAACAGTGATCAAATCCTTGAAAAGTGAATTATTAATATCTAAGTAACTAACTGTAATGTAACCTTTATAACTTTGGAAAATTCACACTAGAGTCACAAGATACAAGCGACGCTTATAGTTTGTGGCTTACCGAATATGTCACATTGTATTGTTAAGCCTCGTGCAAACTAGTGCGACGCGACGGCGCGACGCGATTCGAACAATGCAATTTCTAAGAAAACTTCACGGTATGTCAACAACCGGTGTCGCGTCGCGCTAGTCTGCACGAAGCTTTACTTTTTGATGAATAAACTTTATTAGTATACTTTTATTTCATTTACAAACATATAATTTACATTTTTATATATAACATTTAAAAGTATAAAAAATGCCCACCGGTATTAATTTCATCTCTACTGCAACAACATCACAATTCAAGCTTGAACACATCTAGGACACTATCACACAGCACCCTTTCACGAATTTTTATCCACGACTAGCCGTGTCATGAATCCATTGAACGGGTTAAAATATACGCGGCCACCGTACAGGGGAAGTAAAATGTTCCAGTGGATTTTTCTCTTTTGCACCGGCTTAGGTCGGCGGCTGAATGGTTTACGTTAAATATTGCCTTTTACCTTTCCATAGAGAGAATTCACTTCAGTTTGAAACGTAATTGAACAGGCAACTTGGTGTATGGGGATGTCCGGTGCGTTGAGGTAAGGCTTTTCCGTGTAATCTATCCACAGAATAGGTGTAGGTGAGCTGAGCTCTATTCTAATCATCAACTGCGCTACATAAATGCTGCACCGGTTTAGAGATGGTGGTAGATGAGACGACCAATACTTGGCTATAGGAATTAGTACCTACGTTTGCTTCTTTTTTCAGTCCTTCTACTTCAGAAAGTACTTTTTATGCGACTTCAACAAAGGTTGTCGTTTTATGTAAATAATATTTTTCGCCCGCGGCTTCACCCGCGTTGGGGTCGGAAATTATCCCACTGGAACGTACTATCAGGATAAAAAGTATCTTATATGTTAATCCAGGTTATAAAATTTCTGCGTGCCAAATTTTATTGAAATCCGATTAGCCGTTTTTGCGTGATTGAGTAACAAACATCCAAAACATACAAACTTTCACATTTATAATATTAAGTAGGATATATATATACTCGCTATTGCCCGCGACTTCGTGTGCAATCCAGGATGAAAAGTAGCCTATGTCCTTTTCCAGGTCATGGTCTACCCATGTGCCAAATTTCATGCAAATCCGTTCAGCCGTTTTAGCGTGATTGAGTAACAAACATCGAAACATACAAACTTTCGCATTTACAATATTATATTATATACTAGCTGTGCCCGCGACTTCGTTCGCGTGGTTGTCGAGAACAAAACAACGTCGTTTAGATAAGAGTATATCACCTTTTTGATGATTTAGATAAGAGTCCTGACTTCGGTATAGTTGATTACGTTAATGCCATATACTATGTTAGCGGTGGAATTACCCGGAGCATATACAAAAAGGTTGTTTGGGTTGCTAACACGTGATAGAGAAACATAGAGTTGGCCGTGTGAAAAACAATCAAAAGTAAGGTCTACACCCGCAACGGATAACGTCTGGCCTTGGGCTTTATTAATAGTCATAGCGTAACAGAGGCTTACAGGAAATTGCCACGTTTGAAAGTAAACGGAAAGTCGCGGTCCGAGTTCTTTGCGAACTTAAGCGCGACTCTCTTTCTGTGAATGTCTCTGACTCACGTGAGAGAGAGTGGCGCTCCCGATCAGCAGACAGCCGGACTTCGCGTTCCTGCATACTCTCTTGAGACCGCAAAGTCGCGGTCCGTGTTCTTTGTGAACTTAAACGTGACTCCCTTTCGGTGAACGTTTCCGATTCACGTGAAAGAGCGATGTGCTCTCGGTTAGCAGATAACCATGCTTCACGATCTTCTTCCGATTCCTGAGACCTACAAAGTCTCATCCTTTTCGTATTCCGGCTACGCAGCGAAAGGTTAGTTTTTTTTCTTTGAGGCATTATTTTCAATGAAAATTAAAGCAATAAACAAAACCAACAACACTTATGACTGAATAGCCTACAAACTTAAAAGAACGGTGCGTCGAACAGTCTAGTGTGACAACGTATCGTCTGTTCGTGGTCGTGACTCAACGAATTGGCAACACTAACTTACTGTATAACGATTAGCACTATTGGATTCAAACTACGAAGTAAATAAAATACAATCTTTACTACGTACTTCAAACCAATGACCCAACGAAACCAATAAGATAAGCCAATACTTTTTTTTCGACCAATTTAGAAAATCGATAAACCAAGCAACTAAAGAACTTTTACGACACACGCAAGAACTTTTAAGACACCTAACGAAACCCAATTTGCCTAGTAAACACGGTGGACATCATTCTCGCGCGGAAAATATTAGCACCGCGATTCAGAAAATGACGTCATTTGCACAACGCCATCTATCGGATTTGGATTTCAACTATCAACATTAGTTCTATTTTTAGTCTTAAGATGTCGTTGCAAGTACTGTACTGAATTGCGTAACGTAATATTTTACTTCTTGAACTCACTAAATTAATCATATCTTTTGATAGAGTGAACCGATTTCGATGAAACAAAAACTAAGTTAAACCTCAAGTTGCGTATAATTTTTGTATATAAACATTGTCAGCATTGAATTCGTAGATTTTACGTGATGTGCGCACAAACAAACAGACAAACAGACAAAAATTTCAAAAATGATGGAAATGGGTTCTGTTACTTATCTTTTCACACGCTGGCTATTTTTTGTTTCAATTTCTTCAATGTACAAAAATGACTTTTCTACAGATTTATTATATGTATAGATAGTAGGATATAGTAAGATATAGTAAGATATAGTAGGATATAGTAGGATATAGTAGGATATAGTAGGATATAGTAGGATATAGTAGGATATAGTAGGATATAGTAGGATATAGTAGGATATAGTAGGATTATATGATATAATATATATCTATGCTACTATCCTACTGGATAGTAGGATTATTATACCGCTTTCGGAGATGCCAGTAGATCGATATCTACGATATTTCGGGGCTGGCATAAAAACATATTTTTATTTGTTTGCAGTGTAAGTTATGTGGTCAACGATTCATAATTAATGTGTTAGTTTTAACTAATAGCGCTTAATAATTCATAGGAATGTGATAAAAACAATGAGTTTTAACTATTGTTTAACGTGCAACACGTTTCTAAGATACATTGTGTAATAAAAAATGTAGTGAACCAACTCTTTGTCTGCAGTCTGCGCTTCACGTGCCCCTTGCGTCCAATTCCTCCCTGCTTGAATGACTTACCCAGGTCCTTTCCCGTCATTTTTAATGAGAACTTCTTGTATTTTTTTTTAAAGTATCGGGATATGGTTTTGCAACATTGTTTTTATGGAATAATGAATGTAAACTTAAGGGGTTTTTTGTTTGGTGAAAAGGGAAAGGATTTCTTGTTCCTATTTCTTTTGTAATCCGATTATAAAGTAATAGTAGGTACATGTACGTAGTAGAAAAGTGGGTATCAGTTAAAAAGCAAGTCATAATATTTCTATTTATTTATTTAATCATTTATGTACCCACATATATAAACAGACAAGAAGAAAAGAACAGAAAAATACGTACAAAGGTCATCAAAAGTGATGCTTATTTAAATAGTGCTGAAGTATGTAGCTGTATCCAATTTGAGTGATGCCTAAGATATTGTTTCCGCTTGTCAAAGCATTTCACATTCCAGATTGACGGCACAATAGGTTGTCAGAGTTCACATAGTAGGTACCACTGGTTATTGCTTATAGATAAATGTAGATAATTAGTCACGCAAAATGGCCGCCAATAGCTTTAACCACTTAGTTATGCTATCACTGTGAGCATAGGAAAATGATAAGTCTATTTTGGGTACTTATTCGACATTTTAAACGCATTTATTTCTAGTATTCTTGTTATCAAACACGTCGTTTACAATTAATAATATGCAACACATGCATCATGCATATTCTTGCTGTGTCGCGTCCATACACAGCATGGACGTGAAGAATTTGGTACTTACAGGTTTGTTTTTACAGGCAAAATACATACTTCAAAAGTCATTATTACGTCACAACAAACTCCCCAGCAGCACCACTGGCCACTAACCACATAGGTATACTAATAAAACACATTTTTTTTTTTTATATATTATGTCAATAACAAATGAAAATATAATAAAAATAAATTGACCTAAACAGTCAAATAAAAATAAACAATTACCTATATAACTCATATAACCTGTCAGTAGGTAAGCTAATTCTGGAGAAAGAACATGAACATTGTTTTGAATTAGTCATAGCGACCAACTATTCTTATCGTTTAAGTAGTCGTTGATAGAATAGTATGCCTTTGAACAAAGGTGGGATTTTACTTTAGCTTTAAACGCATTAAAAGGCACCTACAGCTTACAGCCATGCCGGCTGTAACAAAAAAAAACTGTGTTTTAGTCTTTCTGATCTTGTGACATATTATATGGACTAAACTTTTTATCAAACAACATTCAACAGAATCTAGGTCTTGACAAGTGTGACACATGTTGTACCTAAATAAAATATTTTATTACTTTCCGATGGAAATACGATACTCATACTGCAATTGACTTAGTTACTTGACATTAATTTCAACAAGACTCAAGTATTTTCTGCGAAAAACTTGAAGGCAAGCAGAGTGGAACAAGGGCCCAGTTTTTAGGTTTTTTAAATAAACCGAGCCCTAGGAAAGGTAGGTAGGCAGTAATTCTAGTGAAGATCTGCGCACACGGAATTCAAGGATCGCTCTCAACGTCGAGAGCCATCGATTTCTCCCAGACAACCAACACTTGAAACTTCGCTCCATATTACGAACGTCAAAGTCACAATTCAGACATTACGTGTTCTTGGCAAATTTTCCCCTCCAATTTGGCCCCGTCACGTATCACGATACATAGGTACTTGTGAGAAAAAGCCGGCGAATTCCACACGCGATCTTGTAAGGCCTCCACAGTGGTGGAATCGAATTTGTGTAAAATAAAACTGGTTATGCTGATCAGTTTTTAGATACTGGAGTTTTTGTGTGAGTGGGTGGATACGTTAGAAGTTTCATTAGCGTCTTTCGAGATCTGTTAAAATATTCTAGAGATTTTTGCGAGCTTGATCGGAAAAATCGGACGTGTGCGGTGAAAAAGTCATTCGGTTTACTTGGAATTTCTTAAAAGATCGGATAGAAAGTGTGGAGGAATATTATTTCATGAAACAATAATGGTTGTATTAGGTACGAGCTATAAATCTGGCATTTCAAACACAAGTTGGTAACTGTGCTAAATATATGAACTGTCCGTAGAAATATAATATTTTTATTACATAATCTAGCAGGGTTACAAAGTCTTATGTACCTTTATGTTGTTCACAATTATTTACTTCAAGCCATTGTTCACAAAAGTTCATGAATAGAAATTAAAATCCTTTACTTCACAAGAGACTGTTTTATGAAAAATAAAATGTAATGCTGTTTATTATTGCATTTGTCATCGTCAAAGGATTTTAGCTGCAGAAAGTAAAGAGAAATAAATGAATTACCTTTCATGAAGTTCTCTTTCATGTTATATAATAATGTTTTTCTCTGTATAAAAGGTAGAAAATGCAATTTTTATCAAGTGTTAAGAGCGCTTATCCTAAAAGTTAACAACGTCACAAATAGCTAATAAATATATTACTGTATGGAAATGTGAGATGTGGCTACCTAATGAACTAGAATATTGATTATGAAATGCAATCATTAACCCATTCATTGCCACTTAAATTTTAAAAATATCACCTGGGTGCCACTTAATGTTTTTAAACTACACTCAACGTATACGGTACGTTAGTGGCATGACGTAGTAATCTCGATAAACGCAAATGGTGCGTTGGTAGCAACGAATGGGTTAATATCGTACCACCGAATATTTAGTTTTAGGTGTAAAAAAAGGTATTTCGGAATTTTCCAAATGCCTTTTTTTTATGGTGGGAAATTATTAGGGTGTGTTAGACTCTTACTGATCAAAACCCACCAGTGTCCCTTCAGTGTTGCCTGCACGTTGCCAGGGGCCACGGTATCCCTTTCGGACTTTCCCCCGACCCCGGCAGGCATCGGCCTTAGCAGACCCCCTTCTGTTGTGCTGACATCTCTTATAGGCGCGCGTGGAACACAACGCGCCGTCGACCCAGGCCTGGTCATTATCGGACGGAGAGCTACCCATTGCTCACCGTCCGCAAGCCCGCACATACGGTGGCCGGGAACCGGCCTGCGATTCCCGACGCCCAGGGCGTCTCCTGCGGCGGCGGCGGCTTGGGGCGTGAGGGCGCGAAATTTGCCTCTCCCTCATGCGCTCTATCTCCTCTTTCGCGAGCATTACTGCTTCGCAGAAGGAGGTGACTTATCGCCGCAACTGTGGCGTGCCCAGCCTTTTATACACCTAAAACGGTTATAACATCAAACTCACTGTTATAATTGCAATTAATTTTTATCATTCTAGTTCGCTAGTTAGCCACATTTTATATTTCAATACAGTAATATTGCAATATTAATCAAAACAGCGAAATATTTGACATCTATTTGCGATGTTGTCCACTTTCAGAATAAATGCTCTTAATACGGGCGTAGCGTTGTGTACTGCATTCAATATGAGATCGGGAAAAGTAGGTATTATGTGTTTTGTTTTACAATCTGTTTTCATACCTCTGGCTCTTGTGATAGTTCAAGATTCAGGGCTACACAGATGTTTGTGACTTTGAAGTGTAAATAAAGAAAATATTATAAAATAATATTATTATACCTATATGGCGAATGAGGGTTTACTTAATACGCTTCTGCCTGTTCCATCGGGAAAGCTGAGCTAAGCTGCTGAGCTCTTCAAAACGAACAGGAGCAACAATATTAAACACCCCGTCGATTCATTGGCTAATGCGACGCCATTTTATTTTGAATCATAAATGGCGCGCATAATCGCTTTTAAGTGATAGAATGTTATAAACCCACTCCCTATATCAACTCGCTAAGTTGAAATACATTACTGCTTTATGAATAAATATCGCCGCTAGCTTTTAACGGCCATAAAATTCAAATTTCGAAGTTCATTCACTATATCGTCCATTTTGTAGGCAACCGTAGACTCTGCGTTAATGGAAAAACTAATATTTTTAAAGCTTTTTGATATTATATGAATATGATACCGGTTTTTTTTATGAAAATAAAATGAATATGGATGAAAAGTGGAAAGGAAGTGAAATAAATAGACGAATGATTTCATGAGTCAGACACAATGAAAACATTGTTTGATTTTTTGTGTTTGATTTGAGTTGATATTGTGTAACAATTTATAAGACAGCAGACAAAAGACACAACCATCGTTGTAAATGGGCATCGTTTGATTTGTCTAATCATAATATAATTAATATACAAACTTATTATTTCATTATTTATGTATTACATACAAATTATATTTTTAAATAATTGAATTAGAAAATATAAATACATTTAAATATATAAAAAATAGTAGCCCACCGGTATCGGGAACAGGGTCTAAGCTACGGCGGCCAGGGCTCAAGAGAGAGGAACCCAGGAGTACCGCTTTCTGATTCAAGCCCTTAATCCAGCTGCCCAACAACAGCCTCCTTAGGTATTGGTCGAGACTTATTATTATACATACATATGATTTTGTTTAAATATTTTTTGTTGTCGTGTGAAAATCTTTTATTGCTTGATTTTTTTGTGGGTTTTTCAACACAAATCAGCTGTAATAATAACAATAAGTATAAATACTACATAGTTACAGCGTTCCATAACGCAGTAAGTAAGCCAAGAACTCAACCACCGCGCCAATACACTGCCCATTACGGGATTTCTGTCAAGCCCTCGGATACTTGGTACATTTCTGGGGCAGTATTTTTATAAAATAATACAAAAAAACGAAACATTTTTGCAACCCCTTCATATTGTCAAATTCAAAACTCACTCCCGAACAATATGTCAATAACACGGCCGAAAACTGCCGAGAGAGATTCGAAATAAAATAATGAATATTGACATAAATAAAATATGGGAACGGACTATGCTCTAAAGATAGACTAGGTACTGCATAATAGCATGTATTCCGGTATTATTCCACCGGAGATAATCCGTGCGGCGTTGTGACTAACGAGGCGATTAGCGCCGGAATTCAGTACGCACCGAATATCGGATCCGGATTTCACTTTGTGCTTACGTAGGTTCATAACTTCGACACGTTTTTTCCAATAACGTTTTTATGTTAGAAATAAATGTGACAGAATAAATTTTGTGACATACCTGGAGAGGTGCTTCGAGTTTTTTAGAACGGGCACAGGCTTGGACAGTTCAAAGAACATCTTAGTAGGTAGTTCTGTTTTAAAGGTTCAATACCAGAGTTACTTTATTAAAATTCTTTTTTGTTATTGAAGATTAGATAGGTATATCTGTATCTTTAACTATATAGGTTTTTACGACTTCTTTGTTGCGAGTCAATCATACAGATTCGGAGAGTCTATTTGAAATTCATATTGTTATCACCCTACACCAAACTACACCTGCGTTTACGGATACAAATGGCGTCGAAACAAAAAAGGTATATCTATAGATCATACATTAATCAATAGTCAAAAAAGGAAACAAAACAAACAACGTAATGCTGTCAAAAACAAAACACACTTGACAAATGTACTAAGAAATCACGCCGCCCCAAAACGGTGGAGATTCAGCTACGAAATGTAATATCAAATAACGTAAGTACACTTAGTCCATTTTGTACAACAATTGGTGGAGTTAACGTCAGTTCACGACGTATGATTCTCGCCATGACATGTTCTGGAAATAAGGTCGGCTCTCACGGGAGTTGCTGTACTCAATGAATTCGTTCGTTTTAAATGGAACATGCTATAGCGCTTACTTGATGAGTTGGTTCTATATATATTATGTTGGTGTTTAGCGTTTAAATAGTTGATAAGGCTAATTTAATAATAATTTGTGGATTATATTTACCCTTCATTTGTATCATGCTTTTGTTAGTCGACAATGGTACAATTTTTTTATCATAATCAAAGTTGAATAATTTATTTCAATTAATCACATAAAAGGTACTTTGAACGCCAATTTTTTTTAAAATTTTTTGTTCTTGTTGCTGCACTTATTCCAATTCAATAGATTGGCATAAAGACAGGGCAACATGTCTTTTTCTTCCATACTTCTCTATTAGTCGTCATCTCGGTAGTCACTCCTGTCCAATCAGCCGTCTTTATACATTTATTATCATCTGTAGTATGGACTAGAAGTTACGTTTTTGTCTATATTATTCCGTTTGTTGTAAGTAGGTACCTCTAGACCCAGCACCTTGCAAAGCGGAAGTCTCACGATTTCGAGCCTTTTTACTTTATTGCTAGAAATCTTTGGTCCTCCGCGCAGCAGTGTTATATTATAAATTTCATCGCTGTGTTTGTCGGCAGACCGGCTGGAGAGAGAAAGAAGATGAGATAAATGCTTGTGTAGAGGTTGATTGGAGTAGAAGCTGTACCATTGGTCTTCAATGTCATTCTAATCTTTTCGCAAGTATAGGAAACACATTGGAGCGTTGGCACCAGCGTTAAAAAAGCGATCGATCGACGTCTTTTAGTGCTCATCAGAATACCAGCGCTGCGGTATTTATTTATTTTTAAATATCGCCGCATTATGCTGAGAGGAGCCTTTTTGGCCTCGCACAGGTCGTTATTATTCTGTTTTTAAATTCTCCTTTTTTTGTTTTTTATTTTATAATTTATTTTTATTATTACTTACTGTTTGTAGTTCCTGTGCGTGTCCCAAATAAAATATTTTTCTTTCTTTCTTTCTTTCTCATGGTATGATGCTGTGGCAGCATCTACATCGCCACATGCGAACTTAGCATCACGTTGACGTCACTCGAAATCCTACATTACGCAAGCAGAGTTTACCGCGCTACTTGCATATATATAACGTCCCGACATCAATCGTCGGACAGTAGCCCACCAGACACAACACCCATCTGGTCGAAGGATCCTCCCTTTTTTATGAACGATGAGTGAACTTTATACCCTACTCCTCATACCTTCATAGCGCCTATAACAATGCCATAGCAATAAAGCACTAAACAGCAACATGAAGTAAATAAAGCTTGCAGTCAAACCAACTTACGAAACATGATAAATTGTTTGACAGAACATTCATCAAAATCCACTTAGACTTATATAAATGTAGGCCGGTTACGTCAAGATAAATTTATCGGGATACAATAACTTGGTTTGAAAGCTTACGTAAAGGTAATGACTAAACTAAATATAGTTTCTTGTTTAACTTTGTTGTTATCGAAATACATACTTGTAGATTTCTTAGACAATGTTGATGTTCTTAATGGATACAAAATAAGACGGAATATTGAGTTTTAATACAAAAACAAAGAAGTTTATATTAGCAAGTAGAATTGATGGACCAAATTACACGCCTTCCAATGCATTCCTAATACCTGTCAGTTATATACAGTCCTTTCGCAGTTATTTTACATCTGAAAGCAACCTTATAGCAACGACAATAAAGATCACTGTGATGCAAAATCTATCCTAATAAACTTTCACATTTATAATTTTAGTTATAAATGTGAAATTTTGGATGTTTGGATGTTTGTTACTCAATCACGCAATAACGGCTGAACGGATTTGGATGAAATTGGGCGCGCAGATATTTTATAACTTGGATTAACAAATAGGAGACTTTTATCCCGGTAGTACTACATTTCCGACCTCCACGCGGGCGAGTTTATATTAATTTTTTTTTGTTTTAAAATGTTCGTAATTGTCCGAATCAGACAGATTTTTTTTTTTAAGTTGCAAAATTCGTAAAAACTGAAAGTGCATTTCCTATCGGGATTTTGTATCCCTGTTTGTAATGGGATTTTGTGTAATTATTAAAATTTGAACAGGACAATGTCTGTTGGGTCAGCTAGTCAGATATAAAATAACTGTGAACGAACTGCAAACGCTGAATACAAAAGAATACGTGTTTTTTGAAATTTTAAACTTTATAAGTTTCCAATCGTGTCCAACTGACAGATGTCAGGAACGCGTTCTGTCCGCGGGTGGAATATAAACGAGTGAAAAACAAAAAAATATCAAAAAAGGTGGAGGAAAAGAGAAATAAGAGTGGAAACTTAAACCAGGTTCGTGTACATTGGTCAATTTAGGTATATTGATAAGTTTATTTCACAACCAAAGCACAGCTAATGTTACACAGCGGCAACACGCGACGAGATTCATACAAATGTAGACCTGGCAGTAATCCACGAGGTTCCCACACTAAATTGATACACCCACTTATTTGATAGGTACATACCAACCTCTGTTTTACAAGGCAGATATATATCACCAGTTTATCGAGGAGAACAGACATTTATAGACAGAAACTCCATTAAGACTATTAATAGGTTGTCGGCTTTTACGTATGTACGTATGGCTCCCGTATTTTCCTTTAGAGGTGGCATTTCGGGTGGCAACTATTGCGTTTTGACGGTAGTGAAGCCGCTAATGTAATTGGTGTTATTTATTATCATGTTTTGTTCATCAAATCAGATAGAGTAATTGAATTTTTTGGAGGAGATGGCGTGTTGGGACCTTATGAGTATAGTGGTTGGAAAAGGAGAGTAAATGAAATTCCGGTGTATAAGATAAAGTCTATTCAGATGACCATGAATATTAAGCACAATGACGCTTTTTACATTAGTTATACAGAACACAAGTTATCGCCACGGCGCTGGGAAAACGACTGGCACAACAGCTCAACAACTCTATGCGCGGGGAACATTGCGTTTTGCACCGCTAGCATTACTGGTACCTGGAGCCCCTACATACCTCCCCTTTAAGTCTGAAGCTGACGTAATTTTATTTAATATAGTTAAAATGTTATGTAAGAATATTTCGTTTTAATCCCGCTATAAATGGCGTAGATGGCGGGACGTATATACTTGACGCTTATCGGAGGGATTGGTTCATATTGGCTCAGGGTCGAGTTGAGTGGAAAAGAAAAGGCTTTAACCCAGCAGTGGGACAGGGTAATTATAATTAGATCCAGACTCTGATGCAAAATGCAGCACCAGACGATGCTGCCCGCAAAAACATGCAAAAGCAGAACATGCGGTTGTGTTTTACGCAGTTTTTATTTAAATTACTGGCACTTGCTTAGATGGTGTAAAGGCCTTGAACATAAAGATTTATTTACCTCATTCTTATTTCTCAACGATTTATTTTTGAAGAATCTCTGTTTCCACATCGGACGTCAGCAAGATCTTCAAGGCATAACGGTTATGATCACATTAATATTTAACAAGCAAATAACTTGAAAGACTCGTCAGCGTTAAGAAAAATCCTTTGATATATTGCATCGTTAGTCGCACCATCTCTTCTTCGGGCCCAGGATTGTTAATCGGGCCATTTGTCACGATCGCGCTTGGTATTCACTAGGAACGAACAATTCGAATTTCGCGAACGATTTCTAAAGGAAATCGAGTCGCGAAATTCTTACTGGCTGATCATGATTCTCGTTTGTTAAGTCAGGATGCCATATTTGCATACTTTTTTCGCGTTAGCTTTATTGGATAAATGGAATCATGTGTGTTTTTGTAATTGAAACACATTTTATCTATTTAGATCTCGCGTCTAGTCTAGCCGACTAGACGGCTACGACCAGGTAGACTAGACGCGATACGAATCGCGCACTTGGTCGCAAAGGCCAACCGACCAATTAGCCGCAGGCCGGTCCACGAACCGCGACTGGCCGGAGTTATGGCCGTCTAGTGCGCGAGATCCCTTACAAGCCGTGCGCCCGATAGAATTTACTATTGATAAAAATTACGAACTTCCACACAAAGTCTCATTCACTGTTTAACCCCTATAAAGGATGAATTTTCAAAAATAATGCTCTGTGCTCTTTCGTTATTACTCTTGCGCAAATTTTCATGCTTCTAAACCTAGCGGTTTAGGTTGTCCGCAAAGATTTAAATCGTAGATTTGCCCTCACCGTACTAAGTCGCGCGAAAAAGTGTCATACTGAGAAGAGTGAGCTCGCACAATAATAATGGCGTTTCCGTGACAATCAAGTCAAGTCTCTGCGACATTCTGAGTGTCAGAGGTGTCAAAACGAAACAGAAACGCGACCATCATTTGACGTGGCAGGGCCAATCTACGATTAAAATCTATGGCTGTGCATTATCTGTCATGGTATGACTTAATTTATGACTTTCAATTCGGTACTTAAAAAAATAAAATGCTCTAGTTGCTTGAATGGTACGTGCACGTCCTCCCATATAATAAAACGAACCCAATCACTCGCCGTTTAAACAACACGGTAGAACAACAATTACAGAACGACTAACAACATACAATGTCATGCTAGTTTTGTTCAAAACTATATTTATTTTCTACTGTAAAATTATAACGAAAATAACAACGTAATTTTTTTCTATTACTGAATAAAAGTTTATCAATGTTCCGTATCGGTTTTGCTTCATTTCTTTTTGACAGAAAAATAATGGAGTTATTAACTAGGGTGACTTAAACCTGTGCCAAGTTTCGATCCGGCACGGTACGGAGGTATTACTATTCGGTCTGTGTCTCTGCCGGTACAGTTTATGTCTTAATACTGCATTGTCTTGTTGAAGTATTTTTTGTTCTGTTTTATGATCCGTTTATATTGCAAATTAACAATGTCTACTTTTTCAATCATATCTGACTTATTAATTGTAAAATTTTAAGAAAATCGTCTACTTTTACAATGTTTGTAAATATGTGAGAACCATGCATCTATCACATAAGTAATTAATTTATCTTTCGTTGCTTCATTTTTATTAATTCTTCTTTTTACCTATTGTGGTAACGTATTTTTTTTTTTTTTAGTTGCATCGTCTTCACATATAATTATGTAACTAATGTACGTACATATACAAAATAATGTAACACTTTTTAAAAGAGTAACGGTGGAGTTTCTTGCCCATTCTTCTCCATACGAAAACTACCTTTTGGAAGGGGCGACTAGAATCAATTCAATTTTTTGTAAACTTTGACGTTCAAAACTGCCTTACAAGGGCCTATTTGAAATAAATGATTTGACTTTGACTTTGACATAATGGTATTTGCGCAAAAATGCTGTAGCCTATTTACCTAAAATAGATCTTAACTTTACATTTCCATAATTAGGTAGGTATACTTTTTAGTTGCAAATCTTTTGGTGATCTATGCAGCGATGGGCATACACTCGACAACACTTATTTTAAATTCTGTTTGATAAGACCTAATCCCTTTTTCTCTGTTTTAATTACTTTCTGTGCTTTCTTACATAACCTATTCAACTGATCTAGGGTTAATAACTAATTCTTATGCACATAAATGCCTATGATATGATAGACGTAATAATCTCACAAACTCTACTTGTCAACAGGTCTCCGGCCGACGCCAAGTGTCATAGCGGAGTCTCTAGACATAGTGAAAGTGTCAGCGGTGTCAGCCGGCGACGCGACATTGCCGTGTGACACTCGCTCGACACAGGCCTCAGATGTGCTGCTGCTCGTCGTTTGGTACAAGAATGATGTACCATTGTATAGGTGAGTTGTTTAGAATCAAGATACTATGTGAATGTGTAGTTAAGGTCTTATTCTACTAATAAGAAAGTAAAATCACCAAACACAAGTATCTATGAAGTTACCGCATGCCGCAGCTGTCGTTTGAAAACAAAAGCTATAACTATTCATCTATTATACTATAAAAAGAGTTAAAATTTGTTTTGTTTGTTTTTTTTGGTAATCTTCGGAACTACTGGTCCGATTCTGAAATTTTTTTCACTCATGGGAAGCTACAGTATTGCCGAATGCCATAGTATATTTTATATTATAACAAAAAATATTTCGTGGACGAAGACGCGGGCAAAAGGCAGTTTTTCACAATGCGATGCATCCACAACATTTGCTATTATATTGTGATAGTATGCAGGTATTTAACTGTTTTCTGTTTTCAACTATACAACAAAAATCTTCCTGCTATTTTTTCTGGTAACAAACCGCATGCGGGCGAAATAAATGGGTCAGTCTGGCATGTTTTAAAATCATTTGATTCTTGAAATACATGTTTTGTTCGGCTATTTCAATGTTCAAAATAGGTAGGTAATAAGTAGGTACACAAGAGCAGTGGTGACCCAGTGGTAGCGACCGCGGCTTACGAGTTTATAGGTCGTGGGTTCGAACCTTGACAGGCGCTTTACTTTGTGTAAATTATTTCATCACCACTGGTCTCAAAACGGTGAAGGAAAACATCGTGAGGAAACCGGCATGTCCGAGACCTAAAAACTTCAAAGACATGTGACATACACCAACCCGCATTGAGCCCGTTTGGCGGATTACGGCCCACTCCCTCTCTCACAAAGAGGAGGCCTGTGTCCCAACAGTGGGAACATTGTAGGCTGATTATGCATTATGCAAGTACACATTAACAAAAACATCACTTGCAATAATATGCTACCTATATTGCTTTAAAGAAAAAGCAATTAAACTTATAAAGATGTTCAAACAGATCGATGCACCAGCCAGGTATGAGAAGAATAAATAAGCTCGAAATTGGATCGGGAGTAAGCCTGCGAATATCGAGCAATTGAATACACATGTAATATAGAAGGGATAAGAGTTCTGATAACTTATATCGGAAACTTATAGAGAAATCGTTCATCATTTGAACGAAAGAATATAAATCTATTCGACTCAGGTTAAGGCACACAATATTTACGCAAAACCAAAAAAACGGAAAAATTAAAGATAACTTAGAATAATAATGTGCCTCATGGCTGCGCCAAATAGGCCCAGATCAGCGTAAATGCCAGACAACTAGTGTCTGACGCTGGTTTTCAACTGGACCTTATATTACGTGTTTGAATTTATTCTTCAAAATCAAAATCAAATCAAAAATGTTTATTTGCTAGAAAATACATACAAATTCAAGGAAAGATCTTATGTCCTAAAAGTCTTTGTATTCTGCCTGCAAGCAAGCGTGCAAATTATTTACTTACGTCTATTTATGTAATTATTATCTCTATCTTTGTATTATTCTATATCCTTGTACGTTTTTCAGGGGTCAGGGATGAAAAAAGCTACTTTGTAGATGGCTATAATAGAAGTTGCCTTAGGGTATTGTCGCGGTTATCATGTTTTTCTCAAACATGCTTGAAAATTCGAACAATATTTTTTGAGCACCTTCTTCGAGATAAATCGAAAATGCTATACTGATCAAATACATGCGAGCAGGCGGCCGGCAATGTTAGTATAAAAATCCATATCTGTCGTGATAAGCGGCCGAATATATTATGTACTATGAAAACTCCTTTCTGTCTTGTAATTACAAAAATGGAACGAAGTTTTTACTAAGACATATGGCAACCAAGGAGGTATAATAACTAATCAAAGATTTTATTTAAATTTCGATTTGGCTTGAAAATAGAGATGTTTAAAGTATAAAAGAAACAAATTAACATATTGGCGCGTCAAAGATTATCGTTGTGGGTCATTTATTTTGGAATTTATAATTCATTTATTCAGTTTGAATTTCCACGCATTATTTGAGAAAAGTACAAAGTCTAATCATTTATTTCAAATAGGCTCTTGTAAGGCACTTTTGTACTATACAAGCCTTGGCCGCAACCAGGCATTGATGTTTGCCTCCAGGCCACGGCAGTAATGTACTATAAAGCTATAAAATCAGTGATCACCAGAAAATTAAACAAATGCTGTAAGTGTGACTACGTCTAGAATTCTGCCTCATTCCAAAACGTCGTTTAAAAAAATTGTCCTGTAAATTATTTTTGAAATCTGTCGTTCAACCTAGTTTCATAATGAAGCAAAAGTATTGCAGTATAAGGTCCTTTGTTCAATAAAATATAAGTATTCTTTACACAAACATCATTATTTACTCTGTCTACATTTCCGAACAATCTCGAAAATTTAATTACAAGACTGAAGACAAACAGTGGAACGAAACTTTTTTCTTTATTTTTTAATGATCCAGCAATCGCAATTATATTTAAAGGAACAACTTCGCTGTAATTAATTACTGGGACGGCTTACTATAATTACGAAAATAAAGTAATGAAAATTACTCCATAGTTGTTATACTCAAATAGTGAAATATTATTCGTAGAAAACGATTTGTATTCCTATTTTAATTCAAACCTTTTAGAAATAAGATTATTTAGAAATAATTCCACCTGCTACTTTAATTCTATTCTATTTTGACAGAAAGTCTAAACTCGCTCGTTACTTGTGAAACAATGAACTCTAACGACCAAGTAATAGAGTTGATATTGGAGAGGGAATTAACGCATTTTGGATTAGAGGGGCTATTATCCAGCTAAGTAGAACAATCGTATTTGAAACGATCTTTAAGTTTTCAGTCGGTTCTTATTAAAACCTCAGCACTACGTTTGTTTTGTGGAGTTTTTGTTGGAAAAATGTAAATTGCCTTCTGTATTGGGGCACGTAGGAGCTAGCTAGTAGCTAGTTGGCATTTGTTTTTCTTTTTTCTCCGTAATAAGGGTAGGTCGCGTGTGGCGCCAGAACAACGACCCGGTTGCCGCTACTACGTGTTCATTATCTGTTGAGTGACAGTAAGTAAAGTGAACTTTTCACCCGACGACATCTCGAGGGAGAGATTTTTTGAGAAGTTACTGTGAGGCCTAGTGTTATGTATGTACTGGAATTTGAAAGTGTTTATTGTAAGTTGGTGAGAATTTTTTTAATTGGTTTTTCTTTCAACTGTTTTCTGATAATTTGTTAGGTACTGCGACGTGTATAATTAATCATTGGTCTTTAATTAAAAAAAACAGCTATCCCTAGCCATACCGAGACAATAAATGTTTACGTGATCCTTACAAGCTTTTAATTAATTACTTTTAGATAGTGCTAGGTTTTATTAAAAACTAATTTAACTCACTGCTAGTTTTTAAATAACAGTTGAAATAAGCTCAAGTGAAATAAAAGGGTCCGTTTTAATTCCATAAAATTTAATTAGCATCTGTTTCTTTTTACTACACAAATTAAATGAAAATAATAAGTTTAAAGTATGTTTACTTTGTCCTTTCATTTAGTATTTTAATTAGGGTTCAAAATTTAATTTTAAGATAAAATTATTTGTATATTAGCATTGTTATTAATTGGTATCATTATTACAAAGATCTAATGTAAGGATTAAATTATTCTTTATGATTATACGAACAAAACTTGTAGCTTCGATTTACCTACAATACTGGGGAGATCCTTTTTAATTATAAATCTGTATCATCAATTTAGTCGCAGCTAATTACACAGACAGTAATATCACTTTACTTATTTAAAATTCACACTTGGCTTTTTGACTTAAACCCACCTTCTATTCCATTATTTTATGTTAGTGGAAACTATAAATCTGAATTATTGTCATGAAAGATTATAAATGACTTTTTAGAGCTTTGGCACATTACAAATCGGCCGTTTGATTATTTTTACTAGAAGATCAGATATTTTTGCTTCAATTTAATCTTGTAGGTCCAGCAGACCGCATGCCAGTGGTCACAAAACAAGTATATGCTCCTGACCTCTAATTTTAATGGAACTCCGTACCTACTACGCTAGACCAGCTCAAGGTCAAAATATTACCACCGCGAGCGCTCGACTGTACGTTGAAAAAGCGTAAGAGTGTCATACAAACATTATGAATGACTACAAATAGTACCTACTCACCAAAAACCCAATTAAAATCTAGCAAAAGTGATAACATCGTGAGAACCGGGCGTACCGTACCATCACCCTACTGAATCACCTAAGATTCATGACTAAATCGCAATCTGACAATGTGTACATATTTTATAAATCGCTCAAACCGAGCATTTGTTATGCATACTCGTGTCAGTGAGAATGTGAAAGGCAAATTAGTTTGCACGCGAGGTTAGGGACGCCAAAATGTGATCAGATTAACCGGATTTTGGGTAGCCCTGACAAATTTTATCTGGTTACGGTATTAATATAGAACTCTGCTGGTAATTTGACATTGATAATCTGTTTTAGGTACTGTAATTTTAGCACAAAAGTGCCATATTAAAATTCTCGTGTATCTGTTAAGTAAGTGTGGCGATTATTGCTTGTTTTTTCTCTATTTATGAAGAACCGTTCTTCTTTTTTTTCGTGTGGTTTGTGACTAACCTGGTGTCAGAGTTTCAAGAACCTTTTGCCCTGTTTAAGGACTTTGAAGGCTCTATAGAACTTAGTCTCACTCTAATCCACTTTCAAGATGGCAACATCCGATGACCTTGTGAAGGCCGTGGGAAGCCGCTGGATGCGGCAAGCGCAGAACCAGTCGATGTGGCGTTTGTCCACCGCCACGACAACGGGACGACAACGATAACGAGATGACTGCGCCGAAGTAGCGATACATACATTTACTATGGCCGCGTGTCCACCGAAGACCACCACTGGCAAGTCACCTTCGGTTCGAATAATCTCGTTTAGCTTCGTGCAGACTAGCGCGATGCAACACGGGTTATTGTTATACTGTGAAGTTTTCTTAGAAATTGTATTGGTCGAGCGCGCCGTCGCGTCGCGCTGGTCAGCACGAGCCTTTTCTCGTTGACGCCCTGTTGATGTTATCCGATGAATAAACAATTCTAGTATGTCTAGCAGTCAGCAACATGAATGCATGTGTGTTGTATGTATGGTATGTGACAGTGTGTGTGTGTTTCAGTCTTTCGGCTGAAATGATGATGATGACGGTGAACATTGCCATGATTACAATGCTTAGTTGTCCTTGGTAATAACACAGTATGTTTTGAATAACCTCGGTACCTACTGCCCTCTGGTGTTACAACACAAAAATAAGCGTCGCTAAAATGTGATCTTATTAAACAGAATGGGCATTTACTTTTATCTGATGTTGTACGTAATACGGGTGGCATTCCCACATACATACCTATAGTGTTTATTTTCGAGGGTTATAAAGTTTTTTATGCCAATGCCTTCTAAACTCTGTCTTGCCGTAAGTAGTTGCCCGAAGATTTTAGAAAAAGCTTACTTTGAATGAAAGCTTGTATTGCCGACAAAAATTCCCAGCAAATGGAAACCTTACTGAAGTTGAAACTATCCAAAAATAAAACCTGACGTTTTATGATGAGCAAGTTATTCAGCCTAAAGTGTTCGCACGACGCGACGATGTTTTCATACAAATTGTTCCACCAGAGTCGCGTCGCGCCCTCGCGTTGCACCTGTCTGCGGAAGCCTTAATGGTAGGTGATAAAGCCGATTCCGATTTCAATTTTACTTTAATTTCCTCAAAATAAAACAATCTTCAAGAAAACAAAAATTCTGAGTCTAGATTTTGTGCCCGGTCAAAGGCAATAAGCTCGCCCCCAATTATCTGATCGTACTATAGGTGCTCTGCTGAACCCTTCGAGAAATACGGGCGTGATGTTATGTTATGAAATTTGGTGTCTATAATTATATTAATATAAGTAATTATATATAATTTTGTGTATACAGCATAATATTTTTTTCCTCACAAGAAAACCAAACACAAATGAAAACTATACCAGCCTCTTTTTACCAACCATAGATACAGGAATAAACGCGAGTTTCATCTATTATTTTCAACTACCATAGACAAGGCAGAAGCGATGGTATCGACATAAATTCTAGTCTTTGCACTATCAATCATGCATTCAAAGGGAATAGCTACTGGTGTGCGAATAAAGCCGAAACAAAGTGCTTCTGTGTATTTTAGTCTGAAAAATGATTTCCGGGAACGGATAGTAACTTTTTTACTATTCGAAAAAGTGTGTCAATCGGTGTGATTGTGTATGGAAATCGGCACTATCGCAGACTTCGCCATTACCGACTCTTTAAATTATTTGTGCCTTGTCAATAACATCTAAGTAATAAGTGCAGTGGTGGCTCAGTGGTGACGGCCCCGACTTATGAGTTGTAGGTTGTAGGTTTGCACCCAAGCAGGCGCTTTACTTTGTGTAAATAGTTTAATCAACACTGCTATCAAAAAGGTGAATAAATACATCGTAAGGAAACCAGCATATCCTAGAACCAAAAATTCGAAGTCATACTGTGACATCTACCAAACCTCACTAGGCCCGCTTGGTAGATAACAGCCCACTCCCTCTCACAGAGAGGATGCCTGTGTCCCAGCAGTAGGAACATTATAGGCTGATTATGCAATAATATCAGGTACTTATATTATATTCCCTTTATCCCAACAGGCCTGTATTCTTTGGAGGGATTAGCAGTAATGTATATTATTACTACTACTACTACTACTACGGATTATGCCACTTATTTTGAAATCGCGTGTAATAGGGAGTGATTCCATTGACAATAACCAGGCACAAATCCTGACTATGGCAAGTATATTGTATTGGCGCAAAATAGCTACCGGTCATCTGGTAGCTATTATGTGCCAATACAATATAATCTCTTTATTTTTCATGATTTCGAATCGGATAGTAAAACACCGACCGCATCTTGTCTTAATGTTATAGACATGAAAAAGTGTTTGTAATAAAAACTAACTTACAAAATATAATTTATCATTTATAAATATCTCAACTTTCGTATCGCATTTTTATTATATTATTGCTAAAATAACAAACGATTAAAGTAATTTTAGTCAAGACGATATACAGGCACGTGTCATGTCTAACAAACCAACCATAAAGAGCTGTTCTCTCCGACACGTGTAGAGACACAGAATACATACCTACATAAACAAAGCTAGATATAGCAACGAGAACACGATACAAATGCTATCTGAAGATTGATCTGAACCGCCAACTATCCTCAAGAAAATTCCCTTTCGGATACATTTCTCACGTCTGTTTGACGGATTATGATGTATTTATATGTATTTTCTACTGATATTCGAATATTGTATATCGATGTTGATTGAATTGGGCTTTACTACAATATTTTTAATTGAATATAACCTATTAAGTTTTTTCTTAAATCTCAGCCCCATCATAACACCTACACAGGATAAAAAAAATACTTTACTACCTTAGAACTACTTCTACAAACTATTAATAATTATCAGAATTGTTAACAAACTTGTAAACTTCAATAGCTGCAATGGTACCATGGATTGAATATTGATATAACTAATATTACAAATACGAAAGGTAGTTTGTTTGTTACGCTTTCACGCTAAAATTGGCTGAACGGATTTAGATGAAATTTAGCACTTGGGTAGACCATTATCTGGATTGGGACAAACGACACTTTTCATCCCAATGTCATCTTATGGGATAGATACTTATGCGGGTGCAACTAAGGGGCGCAGATGGTTAAGTTATATAGAAAAAACGTATGGAAGTTTTCATGATTCGGGGTTAAAACCAAGCAAATACCAATGAATTTCTCGGATATTTACTTGAATGAAAACAGAGTGCAATTGGAAACCCCGGACTTTACAGTTTGAAATGGCCAACACGAGAGCAAGCGTGGCGATTAATGGTCAATCCTTCTTCGTACGACAAGAGACCTTTGCTCTGCTCTGGGACACGAAAGTCTGATATTGTCAAGTTAGATGAGAGAACCACAGGACCGGTCGATGTGGCGACTATTGCTTATGTCCAGTAGTAGACGTCTTTCAGCTGTAATGATGATTGTCAACGTTGTTACATTGTTAATGTGGTCACACTGATATTGACACACTGCCCATGGCTATTGAAGTGATCGCTCAGAGATACGAGAGGGTAGTGAGTGAGAATTAATGAATATGTCATCGGCGTGTTCTGCCGAGCCAATGAGCGATAAGTGTGCAATCGATAACGAGATGGATGCCGTAATGTTACTGAAGAAACATTACAGATCTCGAAATACTATAACTACCCTATTCTATCTTGGTATTGCCAATAAAATAATCAATCAATCTGCCAAGCCTTTTCTCAACTATGTTGGGTCGGCTTCCAGTCTAACCGGACCAGTATTTTACATGGAGCAACTGCCTGTCTGACCTCCACAACCCAGCAATTGGGTAATACGATACCCATTGGTAAGACTGGTTGTCAGACTTTTCGACTCTTAACGACTGTCAAAGATCCACGAATGACATACCTCGGACAGTACGTACTTTCCGAGGTACGGAGGAATCCGATATGTAATGGATGATCACCCATCCACGAACCAACCGCAGTAAGCATAGCTTAATCTGCGATTGACCCGTGAGGCTGTTATTATTTAGCCACGAGCCTTCTTGCTATTACTAATATCACCTACAATAATATATCAAAGAGATATACACATTATCTGCAATTCCTGTTACATACCTACATAGGATTAAGGATTACCAATAATCAGTGATAAACAGCGCGTTATTATATTAACCTCATATAATAATAATAACACATTTTTATTCACAAAAAACATAATCTTTGACAATAAGTAGGTATACAGAATGGTAAGCAAACTTAAGATAGCTTATCCTAAAAGTTGGCAACGTCGCAAATAGCTGTCAAATATTTACCTGTTTTGATTAATTTGGCAATAATAATGTATGGGAATATGAAATATGGCTAGCTAGTGAAATAAAATATTGATTATGAAATGCAATAATTAATATCGTAACATCTAATATTTGGTTTTAGATTTTAAAAAAGTATTTGGAAACTTTCCAAACGCCTTTTTTACACCTAAAACGGTTACAACATCAAATTCAATGTTATCATTGCAATTCATTATTAATATTCGAGTTCGCTAGTTAGCCACATTTCTTATTTCCATACAGTAATATTGCCAAATTACGCAAACCATCGAAATATTTGACATCTATTTGCGACGTTGCCCACTTTCAGAATAAACGCTCTTAAGCAGAATTATACAAAGATGAATGAGGTCAAAAGTCCTATTAGAATAGGTTCCCTGCCCCCCAAACTAGGAAAATCTTGTATCTTTGGCGGCAGTGTCTTCGCGTACCTAACAATAAGGTTGAGCATACAAGATAATTCAGAATTAGAGAATTGTCAAAAATTAGGTTATGTACTAGTAAAAAGAAAAAAATTTTGTGTTAGTACAGATTTAGGGCCATGAGGAACAGGGTGTAAAGTTCACTCATCCACCATAGAAAAGGGAGGATCCTCCGACCAGACGGGTGTCGTGTCTGGCGGGCAACTGCCCAGAGGATGAAGTCGGGAGCTTGTATATATGTCCACCGCGCGGTAAACTCTAATTGCGCGATGCAGGATTTGTGGGACGTCAGGATGTTGTGTGACGTCAGGTCTTTGATGCGTAGTTTGCATGTGGCGATGGAGATGCCGCCACACAGATGTGTATGTTAGTGTGTTTTGGTGGTTGGTGATGTATGTATTTATATAAGTAGTATGTGTGATTGTGTGTGTGCGGGTGTGGTGTCGTGTAATGAGTATTATGTGCATATGTGGTAAATGTTGAATGTAGGTGTGTGCGTGAAGATGAGAGGAGGGAAGTGCCGTCGGGAAGAAAACAATGTAATAGAACTAACAGTTCCAGTCAAGTGAATCTTCCTGCAAGGGTTGCGAGTTTGTCCGAAAGGGATATCCAACCCCGGCACACAGGCAACGGAAGGAACACGGGTGGGTTTTAGTCAGTAAAAGTCTGACACACGCTCTCGCTCCGCCCAGAGCGGGAGAAGTTATTTGATAATATCCCAAACTAAAAAAAAAAAAAAAGTCAAGTAAATCTTCAACAGCCTCATACTCTTGTTCAAATCCCTACTGCTCAATTTTAGCTATTACCCTGTACCCACCTAATTCAATAATACTAATGAATCTCAAATCGCAATTCCATAAAATAAAAGTAGTGTTAATACACTACTTTTATTTTATGGAATTGCGATTTGTCTACTCTTAGCAAAAGGTTGGTTTCAGGCTCTACTTGATGAAATACAGATTTTGTTTGTTTCGGGGTTTTAATCTAAATACATGCGAAATAGTTTTGTTGCTGCATTCTAAACTGTCGGGCAACGGACAGCCTAAACCACTATAGACAGACACTTGAAAAGATAAAATGTTTCTAATGCTTTTTTTACCCGATTACGGCAAAGCCAACAGGAAGGGTTATGATTTTAGCCGTCTATGTATGTATGTATGATTGAATTGACGTGTATTCCACCGCAACGTCTAGTCTACTGAACCGATTTTGATGAATGTGGGAACAATAGGTTTGTAATAATAGTCCTGGTGACATAGGCTATATGAATTCTCCCTAAATTTAATATATTGGACCTGACCTCGAATAAAATTAAATTGTGATAAGCACATTACAAATATGTATATATATATATTATTATCTATGGCGGCTGTAAAATGAATACCCAAATCTTATTAACAAGCGTTAAAACGGAAAAGAATAAAATAAAAAACTAGGTTTAAAAATATAAACATACTACGAAAAATTAAAGTGATCTAAAAACTATGAAATATTTTCTTGTTTCGTACTTTTTAGATCGTTTGAATTTTACGTGAATAAAATGTAATGAATGTCTTAATAAAAGCACGGTGTAGGATTTTCAACTTTCGACGCGGAGCCACACGTTGGAAAAAAAACAGCGTGCTTTTAGTGAAGACGGACATAAGAGTGTGTACAAACACTAAGAAAGGACTTTTTGCACCTCTGAGTGTGTCTAGGATTGAAATTAATTCGTCACAGCCAAAAACTTGTACAATACATATTATCGCTAACGTCATTAAAACGATTACTGTAATACAATTAAAATAAATTGTAAAGCAAAACAATCGTACAGTTTCATTCGAATTTATGTGACCAGTAAAACCGGTTTGTCAGTTTTAAATGTCAAATTAATCCGATTAATTTGTTTAACTGATAAAGTGGAGATTTGATTGTTTTCATTGTTTATTGTGTATCGGTGATAATTATTGCGCTGTGATGTGGCAACATTATAATTGAGGGAAACTAACGGATTGCAGAAGTTATGTAGTTTATTGTAATGGTGACGATAAATTACTGTCAGGCATGTGGTTTATTTAAACTTAGAACGTTTATGGGTTGATTTTTTCGATTTTTGATGTCGAAGACTTACTTTTATTTTTCAAATTCCTATATTGCACTAATACTTAAGTGTTTATACTTTGCATTTAATCTACCATTTAATATTTTAGTTTTAATCGATAATAATATTATAAATGCGACAGTAGCTCTGTCTGTTACCTTTTCACGCCTTATTGGCTAAACGGATTTCGAAGAACATGGAGGACATAGGACATTTTGTTATCCCGGTATTGAGTTCTCATGAGATAATTTCCGAGCTCCACGCGGTCGAAACCGGTGGAAAAAATTTATAAAATTATAGTTCCATTTAAGTTTCAAGCAAGTATACAAAAAAAAAACACACGATACTACGAGATTTTTTTTCCGGTACAGCGAACCGTTTTCGCAAATACTGCACAAAAATTTTAATCAATGCATCATGCACAAAAATAGAACCACACACAAATTTATCAAATGGGCTCGTGGTTCAATAACAGTCAGGTCAATAACAACAGACGATACATGCCATACGATAGTTAGCAGACACGATGACGGTATCAAGTCTCAAAGGACTTGGCGAACCTATCGACATAGTTTTAGGCAGAAAAACTTTATAAATAGGTGTGTACTAAAAATGTTGTAAGATTTTAAGCAGTTAGCTGCATGTATTTAAATTGAACAATTCAAAGAAAATTATTGAAGAACGAAGTGAAAAATACAATGTTGCCATTACATAAAAGCAATGGGCAAACATTGCTAGTGCTAATAATAACAATTGTTCTTTTTTAAATTATTTTTATCCATTAAGTATTTTTATTTGTGATTGCAAGAAGAAAATGTTATATTTTAAAACAGTTTTTTGGGGAGAAAAATCTAATTAATTTTCGTTATTTTCCGACCAAACTTCTACATTCCAAAGATACTTCCTTCCTTCCTTAACACTCCATCTTTAAACTTTCCTTTCAGGCTTTTGATACTCCCCGCTTCGCTAAAAACGCGAGGTATAAAAATTAGTCGTGAGATTTTTCTACGTAGAGAACTGCATAATTATGCAATTTATAAAAATCGTCCCTCTTACACTTTGATCCCCCATTTTGATTTATGTTGGTGACTGTATAAAAGAATAGGGCAGGGCTGAACTGGCCTTAAGCTGGTCGTGCTTATGAAATATTAATGAGTAAAAACGTTTTCATTTTGGAGCACGTTGGGAACGCATTGAATTTTTCAGAGTTCAAAGTTTGCGGTTAGGATTTTAGAGTAGGTATTATAGAATTATTAATCTCATTTCTTTGAGTTTATTATCATTTATTTAAAGGTTTAATAATCGATGGCGTTTGATTTAAAGTCAAAATGTTGTTTTAATGTCAGTCGTGCGAAACTCCGAAATATTTAATCCAAACCTTTATTCAGATTGTTACTTGATGCAATAAAACCATACATCGTAAGCCACGTAACAAGACATACAACACTAATCCAGAAAACCACGCCTTGATTTCGTGCAGGAATTCTGCTCAATTCATAAAGGGAAACTTTATTTACCCACTTACAGAGTTCATCAGGCTCATTTTTAGTTACACTAAACAATGACTAGTATAAGTAGGTACACTACTTATACTAGTCTCAATCACCTTACAAAAACGTTAATCACATTATCACATTTAAACTCGACCTTGTCAACTGTAATTTTCAGGGTGACTGCATTTTTTTAATTATGACATGTTTCTAATTAAGTAGCTACGGTTCGGATTTTCATTGGCCAATTTTACTTGCCAAAAATATCAAATTCAAACACAAAGCATTTATTTCAAATAAACCGATTACTTTTGAACTGTCAAGGGGTCGTTCAGTCAGAAAGATGAAGCAGTTGCCCATTCCAAAGCGTAGTAGGTACTAATGGAGAAGAAATGGCAAAAGAACTCCTATGGATATAATAACCAAAAAAGGGTTTATCTACCTACATCCTTACTAATATTATAATTGAGTTTGCTACGCTTTTATGCTAAAATATGGCACATGGGTAGCCTGGAACCTGAAGACGGACTGAGGTTACCTTTCATCCTCAATCGCAGACGAAGTCGCTGGAAAAAGCTAGTAGTTTTTATGGCTCATTTTTACGTTAAAAGATAAATTATGTATATTTCTCTAAGTGGGTTTATACAAATGCTTTTTCACATTAAAAATATTTTAAAATTAGATGAGATCGCTTCTTAATCTACATACTACTCTGAGAAGAAATACTGAAACAAACTCAGAGGTCAGTTTCTTTTAAAGTTAAGACATCATCATGTGAGGACCATGTGTGTCTGAAATGGTATCTGAAGGAAAGAACCGCACAGATTTGAGTGGAACTGTCCACAGTTACGCAAAACAACTCATATGAAGCCAAGTCAGAGGCCCATGGGCGGCTTTAAAACTCTGACACCAGGTTAGTCTCCAACTACACGAAAAGAAGAAGACTCACAGGCAGTGACTAAGCTGTATTCAGAAAGTTTATTTGTACCCAGAGTAAGTAGGTACATAGTTTATCAGGCTCATTTTTACGTTTGTCCACAGTTACGACGGTCGCATAAAGGGCCCGACTGCGCACTGGGCGGACGACGTGCTCGGTGGCCGGGCGCGGTGGCACGCCGCCACCCCATCTTCCCTGAGGATACGTGACGTCATCCCCACTGACCGAGCCATGTACCGCTGCAGGGTAGACTTCAAAATATCACCTACGAGGAACCATAAGATCTTGTTGGATGTTATTGGTGAGTAAAAATTGTATTTATAAAATATATTATATGACCAACTCTAATTAAATTTGTTACATTCTAACATATCAAAAAACACCCCGCCAAATTTCGGAGTCAGGGTCTCCATTAGCCAGGGCCCTGTTTGCGGGTTCTCACCACTTTTTGTATCATTTTACTATAACAGATCGGTAAAAATCTTAATAACCTTAGTCCTCAGGTTTACAAACTTGTTTGTAATATTTAAAATAGGTAATTTGTTTTCCAACTACTTAATTTGCTCGGCCCTGGCATATCACATACCTAACCAACAAAATGTGGAGGTTCTGAAGTACCAACACTTGTGCCTATCCTTTCACGGAATAAATACGCTATCGAGGTATGAGGAACAGGGTCTAAAGTTCACGCATCCTCTTTAGAAAAGGGAAGATCCTCCGACCAGACGGCTGTTGTGTCTGGTGGGCAACTGCCCGACGATTGATGTCGGAAAGTTATATATATGCTGATCACGTGGTAAACTCTGCTTGCGCGATGCAAGGTTTCTCTGACGTCAGGTCTTTGATGCATAGTTCGCATGTGGCATTAGAGATGCCGCCACAGCGTGATGTTAAGTTATAACATTATTCAATAAATGCACTATTGACTGAATAATATCCAATAATAGTCCCAACCGAACGCAATTCCACGTTTATCGCTAGTTGTTCATACTAATACGCGATCAAACACACTGTGTGTTGCATATTATGTCCTCATAGACATTCGCGATGTGCTCGCATAACTAAACATTTGACGATCAACGTCCCCTAATCCTGTTTATTAGAACCGCGTTTATGTTTATCGAACTAGTTGTCCGTTAATTCATTCGCATACAAACTACAATTAGCCCAGTCAATAACAACATCAAACATCGCAAACGCGCATCCAACTACGATATTTTCGTTTGCTCGATAAACTGCGCAATTCTGGCACTTGTTTCTGTCATTTTTGTGAAGCAAGCAAAATTTGATACAATCTGAGCCCAACCCAAGCACTCAATATAGAACAAAGAAACCTAAAACGCGTCCTTATGGTGTATTAAAAAAAAAAAACAGAAACAAGTGCCAGAATTACGTACTTTTTCGAGCACCATGGGAGTAGCACAAAGTTTTCTGGGTTGCAAACATTGGGTATAAACTATTCTCAGGAGACCTAACAAGATATAAAAAAATGTAGTTACATGCGAGTTTGCGATGTCTGCCTTTTTTTCTGTCGATTTTAACTGGGCTTAAAGCGTTTAACCTGCATTGACTTTTGGAAGATATTAAACCCTTAGAACACTCTTACATTCCGAATTTCATGTTTTGTTTTGATAGGTGACAGCTACATCTTGTTCTCTCAAATTAGCACACATTACGTATATAAAAATGCTTGTGCCGCATTAAAAATATAATGCAAGCCAGTGACGTGCCAGCGGAGTTGACTGTCCAGGATGCACCAGATGTAAATTTAAGTATACCCAGTCCTGGAGTTTATTTAAATACATGCCTGACTGACAATGACAAATGGTGTGCAATAACAAAAGGCGTAGCACTCCCAAACTTAGCTAGATCTCATTCAAATTTAATAACACCGTTTTAAACAACACTACGTTACTAAGTGCAGGTTATACTCCGTGACACTTTTAGCTAGACAGTTATTGTACAATATTCATAGCCCGACTAGCTATCACTACGCTCCGGCACTGTCTAGGATCGTTCATTTAACATTTATAGTGACTATTTCAAATTTGCCTCCGAATGCAAACTTCCACTGCGCTCGTCTGAACACGTATTTAATATTCTACAGCCAATTTGTGGTTATTGGAGTTGCGTTAAAGCTTTCATGTGTTTAAGTCATTACTGTTTGTCATCAATGAGGCGACCAGGCTTCAATTGTGTTCGCAGTGTGAGTAAATTAATAGGTGAATTACGTATTCTGACGCGGATAAAAGCTGACATTTGAACACAAGTTGACGATTTTCAACCTAAAAATTTTATCACAACAATTTGAGTACAGCACTTTTATAGAAATTTAAAAACAACACAAAGTAATCATGATGTTTGCCAATGCCAAATGAAGTCAAAGAAAAAGTTCAAACAACGAATTTTTTCAATCCAACCAGAGAGTGCAAATGTGGAGCCATTTTGCGAAACAAGTTTGTAACTTTTGAGAACTTTTTATTTTGCGGACTGTTCACGAGGAACAAAAAGAAAAGACAGAAATTCGGTGTCTCTAAGGATGTAATTAGAATTTTGCTGTATGTTATTAGAAAATAGCATATCAGGTATGAGCTTAGTTTTGTACAGAAACGGGTTCAAATGTTCAGCAGCGTGTGATTGGTTAGTGCGTATGACGTATGTGTAGTGTGGTTGGCACAGTGTTCGACTGAAACCAATGAATAAATACTAAGGTAACTAAAGGAATAATATCTATAAGGCGTAGATAAGGACCAAATAGCTACGACGCAAGTAAAAAATAGGTACATCCATAGCTAAAGTTGAAAACTTTAAACTCGTATTTAATTATCTACCAATCATCGTTTCCATATGCGTTATCCCGCATCTTAACCAAAAAGTATCGTTCCTAACCAAAAATTATCGCCGCGCGAGTACGCGATCGTTTGTGTGAACTTCACGTACAAAAGCGACTCGATTGATCGCGCGACTATGTCATTGATAGGGTATTTGGAAGCTGGGTGCAAAGCTTTAAGGAAAACTTGACACCATTTGGAGCATTTTGAGCATATTTAAAAATAAGTTTGAACGATTGAGGCTATTATATTTTATTTTATAAATGACATAAACTACGCAGGTTTTCAAATTTTAAAAGTATTCTAATACTTCACCTGTCTAGTATTTGTATTCAATAACACAGATGCTTAGAACTTGGTTTATTAGATAAGATACATATAAGATAAACCAATAACAAAAACATACCAACATTGGGTAGTAAAAAAAAGTACTTCGTCTAAGACATGAATGGCTCAAAATTCTCTAATTGGTGTTAACTATCACCCCCTTAAGGCTTTGCAACCAGCTTCCAAACCACTATACTCAACTAAAAGATCGCGACTCGCGTAGTCGCGCGACGATGACGCTTTTGTTTAGGTCACGGCTTTACCCATTTTTGGGTGCAGCATAATTTTTTTCTCAAATCAATAAATCCTCTAATCCTCTAATTTTTTTCTCATATCAATATCTCCTCATCAAAAAATGTTGTGAGTAATTAAATGAATATACGTAACGAAAAGTAAATGTAGACGACGACTAGCTTTTTCCCGCTGTCTCACCCGAGTGGAGGCCGAAATATTGCGAAATGGATATGAACTACAGACGAGTCAAATAAACAATTCATAATTTATCCAAATGATGGAAACAGCTAACAAAATTATTCAACGTCCAGTTTCCATAAATTCCCTGTATAAACGGGTCTTGGCCTATCAATAAGGCTTTATTTACCACAAAATGCTGGTGTATCAATATTTTATGACTGTTCAAGTCACCTGGTTCCCATGTCCGTTATAAATTTATGTGTGGTATCGGAACGTAGCCAAATAGTATCGGTTTATTGGCAGACATCTTGGTCCCGATGATGAAGTTGCGTTTTAGGAGGTATGAAATATTATATTGGTTCGAAATAGTTGTTTAGATTGCGGTATTATTGCTGGAATTATGTGATATTCATAATTTAATGCTATTTTAGTTTTGCGTTAATTATTTAAATAAGAGCTTCAATTATTTCGATTTTTGTGACTCATACCTTTCAAGTCGGATTAGTGCAATGCCGCTAAATGACGTTAATTTATTATGATGCTAGTTATGATGTAGTCGTTATGATGTAGTCGGTAAAATCAGGGAAATTTATTGTTTATCAAACTGCATACCAACTTGAATTGACCGTATATTCAAATTACAACTATTGCATTAAATGGCTATAACTCGGCCATTTGAAATAGTGTGTCAATTTGAGAAATAAATAATTTCCCTCCCCGAAAGTAATATAATTTTGAAAAATTGCCTCTTACTTTTTTTGTAATTGGTTTTCTAACCTGCCTAACCCCTTTTCAACATACAGTGTGAAGTCAAAGTATGAGATACAGAGACGCAACAAAAAACTGTGGCTCAATAAAGTAGCCATTTTACTCGGCCGTCTGTGGCTGCATATTGCATGCTGGCTCTGTGCCAATCTCAGTTTTATTGGCTAATAATTCTTTTAGTTTTATTACTGTGTCGAATTATGTAATCGCTATATACGTCCGAATTAATGCGCTTGAAATGTGATGAGATTCATGATTTGTTAATAAAAACTGACTTGTATCAGAATGGTGAGGTACAGACAATCTAACTGAACTACTTTTTCTATTGACCACATGCATCGTAATCGCGAAAAAATTATCAACTGTGCCATACAAAACTTGAATTGTGTTTTATGTCTGGATTTTAAAAGAGACTATGATCTCTGAGTTTGTTTCGACCTTTCTTCTTAGAGTAGTCAGATAAGAAACGCCGGACTCATCCAGCCTAGTTTTAATTTTAAAAAATAATCAATCAATCTGCCTAGCCTTTTCCCAACTATGTTGAGTTCGGCTTCCAGTCTAATCGGATGCAGCCGAATACCAATATTTTACATGGAGCGCCTGCCTATCTGACCTCTACAACCCAGTTACTGGGTAATAAGATACTCCTTGGTAAGACAGTCAGACTTTCGGGCTTCTGACGACCCTTAACTACTGTCAAAGATCCACGAATGACAACCGGGACCAACGGGTTAACGTGCTTTCCGAGGCACGGAGGAGTCTCGGTATGTAAAGATGGTCATCCATCCACGGACCAACCCCGGCCAGCGTAGCTTAACCTGATGGATCGACCCAAGCGGCTGTAATAACTTAGCCAGGAGCTCCTCTAAAATAATAATTAAGCTAATTATCTAATTAAAAAAATAATATGACGTGTAAATGTGATTCCGATATCCTATTTACAGAATTAACAATTTCATTTCATTCTATTTCAATACCTATTCTATCGATATGTATGGGACGGCTAATAATTTTTTCGATTATGATGTTGTTCCCATGGAGAAAGCTGTTAAGTTTGATGGTCTGTACCACACCCTTAAATATGTGATTGGTCCTTTGGTCTGAGTAGTCCGATTCCTTTAACTAACCACCCGTAATTGGTTATAGTCACGAACAGTTACAAGCAACGTGTCGTATTGCAATTAAAAACCTGCGTGACTTTAATTACCTATCTTTCGATTTAGATGTCAATCTTGAATTGATTTTGGCAATAGTACAGTCTGAAATATACAAGGAATACCTATAGCTTTTGACGTGTAAAAGTGTTTGTTAAAACCAATCCTACTTTATAATATAAATTATAATATTATTAATATTGTAAATGCGAAAGTGAGTTTTTTTGTTTACTACGCTTTCACTCTAAAATGGCTGAACGGATTTGTATGGAATTTGGCACATGGTTAGACCATAACCTGGAGAACGACATAGGATACCTTTCACCATGGGAGCGAGACTTGTGTGGGTGTAACCGCGGCGCAGCTAGTATTAAATATTATAAATATGAAAGTTTGGATGTTTGTTACTCAATCACACAAAAACGGCAACACGGATTTGGATGACATTTGGCACACAGATAGTCTATAATCTGGATTAACACATAAAATACTTTTTATCTCGGGAGCACATTCCCGCGGAATTATTTTCGACTTCTACGCGGGCTAAACCGCGGGCGAAAGCTATTTTATAGAAATAAATAATATAATTTGTCACTTACGTGTCTACGTCTAATTTGATAGCAAGTCTAAGGAGGTTTTTGTTTTTGAGTCGATCAAATTACACCTCTTCATATATACACGGTGATTTTTAATTCAACTTTAACTTTCAGGAGGTGAAAGTACTCATGATTACAAACAACTTTCAATAAGAAACTAACTACGAAATAGCAAAAAATGTTTCATACATTTTCATCGAGTAGATATTGTATTTTCATATGAAACAGCTGACACTTTTTTCATTATTTCAGTTATTGTATTTTTATTTTATGTCACCAAAAAATAATACAACCAATTACATCTATGAGAGTTACACCCGAATACTGAAACGCCACTCAAAACTTAAGCGTTACTTAAAACTAGTTTCAACCAATCAAAAGGCTTTAAACGAGTCATAAGTAACGCTTAAGTTTTGAGTGACGTTTCAGTATTCGGGTGTTGGTCTCATAGATGTAAGTTGCTCATAATCATGAGTACTGTCACGCCCTGAAAGGTTATCAGTCAATAAAAATCACCGTGTATAGCATCCTAGACTGCCCATCAGCTTGAAATCTGTCTTATGGTAACAAAACAGGTCACGGTTGACTTGATTCAAAAGCAAAAATAAATGATCTAACTATCTTACCAGGCGTAGGGCTACGCCCCGCCGAAGTAAATAGGTGAGATTACTTTTTCTTTTACTTTTATTCTAACGTTGAAACATTACAAGCAATTTATTTCCACTACAAGCCAAAGTATTCTTAAGCAATGTGTTGATATAAAAACGCCAAGGCAAACTGAAATATATACATTCAGCGACCACAGATTGGAACTGTAATATAAAGTGAAGAAAAATTTGATCATCGGAGAATGTTTTAAGTAATTACATTTTATGTCGTTTTAAGGCTCGTGACCAGCGCGACGCGACGGCGCAACGCGATTTGAACAATACAATTTTTAAGAAAACTTCACGGTATAACAATAACCGGTGTCACGTCACGCTGTCGCATCGCGCTAGTCTGCACGAAGCTTTACGGAATATTCTGTGATTTGTTGGAACCTAGTCATCACTATTAATTGGATAAAACATAATATTTATAATTTTAAAATCATCCTAAAACAAATCTAGATCATTATAATTCAGCGCGGCGCGGCGGCGGTAGACCAAGCCCGAAATAATAAATTATGATTAATATTACACGATCGCGTAGCTCGCGTAGCCGTCAGCTACGGCGTAGCCACCAGCAACGGCGTAGCCACTGCGCAGTCTTTCATCATGATTTCAAAAGCTAAAATAATATAATCTAACATCCATTTTGCTGTAGTTTTTTAATTAAAGTTTATAATTTTTTTACACAATAATACAATTGAATTCTTCCATATTTTAATGTTAATGTTTACATAATATATGAATACAGTATATCAGAAATTTTTGGTAAGCTAAAGATAATATTTGGATAATAAGTTTTATAAAACAAAAACATCAAAACGACGAATAAACAAAAAATCATAAATCTATTACACGACCCTTATTCGCGTTCTATTGTATTGTTATTTGATATTTTACGTCATAATCGTGCAGCGTAAGTATTTTATCTGAAAAATCGCAAACGACGAAAAGATTGCTTTGGGCAGTTAAGGCCAAAGTAATTTGCATCAACGATGTCTTCCGAGGCTTTTATTTTTGCAATATACGGTCCGAGGGTAAGTTTAATGTAGGGTAACTCAATTATAGGAGGTACTTGGGAGTGCGTGTCTTTTTTCGTCACACGGCCCCATCTGGCCCTTCGATGTAACATTTTCAATCTGTAAAAGAAAACGGGAATAAGGTCAGCTGCTGGTTTTCTCACGCGAAGACTTGAAATGAGGGTAGATGGTTATTATGGGTTGGGGCTCTATTGCTGTTTATTAACACGTTATTTTCGTGTGGTTTTCTTTCAAAGAATTGGCTGCTTTTTTCCTCCGAAGACTTTCTATTCAGAACCTTTCAATAACGAATCGAATCGATTATGATTAATATCTTAGTAAGTAATACTCGTATTTTTAGATCGATTGACTTGTAATTCTTGTCGTGTAACATCAATTTCGATTTAATAAAATAATTATTTATTTATTTATTTAACGGTTTATGTACATACATTATGTATAAACAGACAAGAAAAAAAAGGAACAGAAAAATACGTACAAAAGTGATGCTTATTTCTAAAGAAATCTCTTCCAGCATACCTGCGATAGGAAAGTAGACAAGTAGAGATGTAGACAACGTGTGTAACAGTAGAAAGGAAAATAAAATACATAAAATAAAAACACCTAATTATTCACTCAACTATAAGTAAAAACAAACCAAATCTAATCACAAAGCACGGTAAGCGAATTAAATTCCATGAGATTATTTACTCCGTGACCTTTTAAACCTTTTTAACTTAAGTTAAGTGTAAGTAAAAAAGTATATGTACATACTTTTTTGACCGCACACCTAACTTGGTATTGATTTCTGGCAGCAAATCTTTATTTATTTATTTATTTATAACAGCTTAAACTATCATTACAGGGTTTACCCTAATGCGACAGCTAAGAACATAAACTAATAAACTAAACTATATAAGTACTTATAACCAAATTAGAAAAAAAATAAACTAACAACATTATTAAAATACATAGCATTACATAATTATTCACAAAACATAGTACAAAAATAAAAATAAAATACTTACTATGTCTAACTATTCGCACAATGTACCTATATGTTTAATAACCTAGTACCTAGGTAACTACCTGATTACGACGCCTAAAATACAAGCAAACAACTTCTCAGTAAACATAATATTAACGTACAAATATATAATACATGTTACCGAATACAATAATTACTAACGTTATGTGAGGTACAAATATTCACAGGGCGAAGGAGATAGGTACAAATTAAATATTTAATACCCGAGTTTCAGTTTAGTATCTTGAGCTAAGAAAGATTTTTAATATTATACTAGCTTAGCTTTAGCGTGTTGCTTTTATGTAAACCAATATCCGTTTAAGGCCAAGGATAGTGTGCTATAAGCGGTAGCGGGGACAGGAAATAGCGATTACAAAAAATGAATTATTTTATTTTATAGTTTGGGCGGTATATAGCTATCAATACAGAAGATAATTATAGTGAAGTAATTGACGACATGACATTTACAAGCCTTCACAGTTATCAATAGAGTATTGTTGTACAAACAATACAATTTGTTTTTTATGCGTTAAGACTACCATGTTAGTCTAGTGGTCGCAAGCGCTACTGCTCAGTATGAGGACCTTTTTTTTTTTTTTGAATGCTGGGAATTTATCAAATAACTTCTCCCGCTCTGGACGGAGCGGGAGGACGTGTCAGACTCTTACTGACTCAAACCCACCCGTGTTCCTTCAGTTGCCTGTACATTGCCAGGAGCCACGGTATCCCTTTCGTACTTTCCCGCGACTCCGACAGGCATCGGTCCTAGCGGACCCCTTCCGCTGCAGTATTAGGTCCTGGGTTATAGATGTCGATAGATGGCGTGGAATTCACTAATAACCATATCGGTCGACCATCAATAAAATTGATATGGTGAATCTAATATTATTATGCTCACGACTTGACGTTGATGGACCGCAGTGTGGTTTAACTTTAGCTTATAAGACTGACTGAAAAACAGTGTGTTAATTTGTTTTATAAAAAAGTATGCAGTAGCTTGCAGAATGCGATGTAGGTGCCACCCCGTTTGACATATCAAATCTTAATAAAATGTAATCATGTATCAAATCTCAGTCTAAGCCGCTGCTTTCTATAACATGGCTACTACCTATCGTAAAATGAGGTACTATGCTATCGGAATTTTAGAAGTGATCTAGCTTAAATATCTAAGCACCAACTCCTGTACCTATATGTAAGTACCTACTACATTATTATGTGCACCGCACCATGGATGAAAACAAAATGATGTCCATGTTAAGCTTTGTGCAGACTAGCGCGACGCGACAGCTCGACGCGACACCGGATATTGTTAAACCGTCAAGTTTTCTTAAAAATTGTATTGTTCGAATCGCGTCGTGCCGTCGCGTCGCGCTGGTCTGCACGAGCCTTAACTGTATATTTATAAAACCTAGGTAAAAATTCTATTTAATTTATCTTTGCCAGATAGAATATTTATGTTATAATGAAAAAAGAAACGTATCCTGTGAAATATTTAATCCCATCAAAAACATAATATGTACAAAAATGCAAGTCTCACAACGCAGTTCTTCAAAGTTGTGAGATCTAATGTAAAACCAAGCACTAGCACGATAGTGATTGGTTTTACAATAGATCTACAACTATTCCGCAGATTTTAATGATATTCTTTCTTTGATAAATATTTTGCGTATTGACAAAACTAAACTCGTTATCTACTTGTAAAATAATAAAAATATTACTGCAATAAAAACCAGTATGAAAAATCCATCCCGTAAAATTGTATTAGGAGTTGTTCGATCGGTCAATGAAACTCAAATTCAATGATACTTAGCCATTTCTAAAGCTACCAATAAGCCTCTTCTGATGATATTCCTTTTTGCCTTTGTATGGAAGGATAACGAGTTTTGTGTTTCAGACTCAAGTTTTAGTCGTTTTCTGTTTGATGTCTAGATGTAAAGGAATATTAGTTTATGAAACTGTTGCATAATGAGGGGTATTACAATACGAGTGTGTGTTCATATAGTATCACACGAGTGTTTTAATACCTAGTTATTTGCAGTTTCATACACTGCTTTATCTACTCTCATACATTGGAATTGAACCTACCAAATAAAAGATCAAATTTAAAGATCAAGAGGACAAAATTCCCACGAAATTCAGTACAACAAAACGTATGAATGGCGCGTGCACCCAGCACACTACCGCGCATACACTAGAGCGGTGCTGCTGTGCCCCCGGTAACATTCCATCACAAAAGTTGATGTAAACGCCTCGGTGATATTAACTTCTTGGATTTGCCCTGTATCGTAATAGAAAAAAATTGTTTTATAGTATTATTGTTGTTACAGAAAAGGTGTTATAATATGATTTTATTTTTAAATTTCTCTACCGATTGTGTTTATAAAGTATGTCAATATAAACTCGTTTTGAAGTTTATAATTTGAATATTACGTTATGAGAGTAGAAAAAATATATTTTGAATGGTACTAACGTCGAAAGGTACTTATTTTACTTGTTTCTTAAGAGCAGAACCCGAACAAAACAGACTTGTAATTACAATTTAAGTATTACCTGGAATTTATAACTGGTACGTTTTCTAGCTAGGCGTGAAATAGGATTATGTTTATAATAAATTTATACATATAAGAAGTCCAATAAATTATAATTATCTAGTAAATTCAAAAGTCATTTATTAAAACTAGGCCGAGAATCAGCTCTTTTCGAACGTCAAAATTACATAAGACTGTCCCCCAAAAACGCCCACCCTTCACCACTTTCTATTGCTGAAGCTGAGAAGAAGAAGTGGCGCAACAAACTCCCCAGCAGCACAGCTGTCTAACTAAAGCATACTAATCGAGCTGTTTCTACATCAGTCAAATGACGGATTTTATACACCGCGTAGGCTGCATTGCATAGCCGCTTCGACAATTTGGTTATATGTGGACCCCACTGAAGCTTCGAATCCAAAGTAATACCTAAGAACACAGTGGTGTCCACAAGATCCAATTCTGTCCCATTTACTAGTACATTGGTTTTCACCTGCTTAACGTTAGGTGTCAGAAATCTAAAACATTTAGTCTTTTTCTCGTTTAAAAGTAAATTATTAACACTAAACCAATGCATTATTTTAGAGAGAGCATTATTTACATCGTCAATAACGGTCTATTGTCACTTAAGCTTAAATATAAGTGACGTGTCATCTGTAAATAACACAATTGACTGTTCTTTATAATATAATAGTAGGTACTATTAGTATGATGAGCACTAGTTGGTATAGGTATTTCTCTAAAACAATTTGGTTTCATTGCGAGTGCTTCTGACTCACGAAATTTTAATATTCTCACTGAAAAAATGTGCCGTTGCAAAATCTGCCGTAGTGTGGAAAAGTCTTTTAGATATTTAACATTTAAAATTCAATAATCTGCTTTAAGTTTAAAGTATAAACTTCTACATCAATCTCACGTGAGCTTTAGCAACGTAAAATTCATGTCGTATGTTCTAAACTTTGTTTCTACATCCGAAACTTCTGTTGATAATTCTGGGCTAGGTTCATTATTTAATTATTAATTTCCCTTCGCCTTAGTGACTTTATTTCACGGAAAATTAATTCGCAAAAGATGGAAAATTTATAAATATTAACGAATACTCGTAACTCATTCATTACTCGTATTCGACTGTTTTGCTAGTAGTATGTTGCGTCACTTCTTCCTAACTTCAACACTAGGAATTAGTGAATGTTACGGGTGGTCTGCAGTCTACCGTGCTGTATTTTTGATGTTATAAAAGTGCTTTGAATTTGAATATGCGAATAAAATAAAAAATAAATTTACTAGGATTTAGAATTTATAAAAATGAATGCAACTTTTCTATATCAGTGATAGCCTGGTGTGACCGTCGGATTGCCAAGTCATAGGTCTCGAGTTCGAACCCAAACCTCAGACTTTTCGGATTCATGTGCGTATTGTACAATTATCACTTGCTCCAAAAACGGTGAAGAAAAATATCGTGAGGAAACTGGCATGCCTGAGAGATATTTCTCGACGACGTTTGAAGCCAAGTCAGAGGCCCATGGGCGGCTTTAAAACTCTGACACCAGGTTAGTCACTAACCACACGAATAGACAAAGAAGAAGACTTTTTGCCACCTACCGTTAGACCTGCTTATTCAAGAAATATACAGTCAAGCATTATCTTGTATTATGTCTATCTTTAGTTCAGGCTATGCGTTATCTGACAGACAGTCAATCAGTTACTCCGTCAGTCAAGCTTTATGATAAAATATTGTTTTCGTAAAGTTTATTTGATTTGTAGCATAACCAGAACAATTAATGTTGTTTCAAACTATACCGCCGATCTGGTTATTCTCTCTACAAAGAAAGTTTACAATTTATTAGCAGCTTATAATAAATTGTAAGTGTTTCTAGTAAATACTAAATAACAATTGCAAAAATTAATAGAGGGAAATTCGTAGTGATGGCTAATAATATTGATGGTCTGATAACTGTTTACTGCATAGAGCAGCTTTATTTTAAGCTATAAAATTTGTGCCAAACACTATTGAAGGATGATAGGGCAGTAAAAATATAAATTCTATTTTGTAGACTGACAGCTCTGTACGTCTGAAATTGTATTTTCAAAATTAAATAAGTTAAAAAAAATGGCGTTACGTTCTGCTACTTTTTTCTGTTTTTATTTATTCGATCTTCATTTCGTGTGGTTACTGACTAACCTGGTGTCACAGTTTTAAAGCCGCCCGTGGGCCTCTGAGTTGGCTTCACATGCTTCCTCACGATGTTTTCCTTCACCATTTTTGAAGCAAATGATCATTACACAATACGCACATGAATCCGAAAAGGCAGAGGTGCGTGCCTTGGGATCGAACTCGAGACTCATGACTTGGCAGTCTGACGGTAACACCACTAGGCTATCACTACTTATGTTTATTTAGTTGGGCTGCTTTTCTTATTTTTTATTTACAGAAACACCGTATGAATGTGCCTTTTAAAAGCGAAGGATATTTATGTTTGAAGAATACAACATCCACGGACTTGCCACGGCATACTTCCAACTATTGCTCCACTTGTCTTTTTAAATTAATTCAAGTGATGTTTTCATTGTTACAGAACTACCAGAGAAGCCGAAGATTTTCGATGAGTTCGACAAAGAAGTGGTCGGTGTTGCCGGCCCTTACATAGAAGATACCAGTCTGAAACTTACCTGCGTTGTAAGTGGAGGTAAATTTTGAGGACACATTTCATTTTCTGTTATACTGTTAGTAGCTAAGTATTAATATTTTAAGACCAGTTGTCTCTCAAGAAAGCCACGAATAGTAGATAATTATTGTGTTAGTGAGTCTGAAAAGGTTCATTTAGGGTCCTTTGGGCTGATAACATTATATTGACAATTATGATATTAAAAAAGTCCATTTGATGAACTTAAACGTATACGGTTGTACCTAAAAACAAGTTATGCACTTGACGTTTTTAGGTACAACCGTGAACCTGAACTTAAATATCAAATTACTGATAGCTAATCTTTTCTTTGACATTCTATGAGCGATAACAACGATGGAAAAGTTAACATTGTATTGGATTAACATAGGCTACCGTGAAAGCTTATATCAATCCTGTTGAGAATCGTCGTAGAAAATACGAAACGCTTTGAAAGCGAACGCCCCTTATCTACGCCCGCAGAAGTCTTATTAAGGTATGATTCCGAACAACGCTGCACGCGGCAGTGCTGCTGCGTCACTACTGTATATAGTATGAGATTATATTCCGGCCACGGCAGCAATGTGACGCAGCAATGTCGCGCAGCATTGCTGCCGTGTTTGGAATGTGATCTCATATAAACCTATAGGAAATGTATGGGGACCAGAAGTGACGCACCATTCATCATTAGTGACGCGGCAGCACTGCCACATGCAGCATTGTTCGGTATCATACCTTTAAAGCCACAAGCCACTGTCATCTGCCTAGCCTTTTCCCAACTATGTAGGGGTCGGCTTCCAGTCTAACCGGATGCAGCTGAATTTCACATGGAGCGACTGCCTATCTGACCTCCACAACCAAGTTACTGGGTAAAAAGATACCCCTTGGTAAGACTGGTCGTCAGACGTTCGGGCTTCTGACGACCCGTAATGACTCTCATCAATCCACCAATGACAGGTGGGACCAATGGCTTAACGTGCTTTCAGAGGCACGGAGGGGTATGTAAAGATGGTCGCCCATCCATGGACCAGATGGATCGATCCGAGCGGCTGTTATCACTAAGCCAAAATCCCTCACAAACCACTGTGATGATAACAATATTGGTTTCCCAAAAAACAGCTGTCGGTAAACAGTACCTAATCTTGCACCCACCGTTTTACGCCGTATCACCAATACAGAGTGTCAAAACCCGTTAACTTTCCACAAATACAATAAACTATAAAGTTAAACATTGACATTTTAAGGGAAAAGTGACGGTACCCAGTAGAAGTTCAAATTAAACTAGTTACCTTTGTACCGTCGCAACTAAAGTTTTGCAGTCGACCGTCGAGGACTAACTCGATGAAATAGGGTACGCGGGAGAAAGAATAAAATTCTTGAACCTTTGAGCTACGGAACCCGAGTCCGTGTACCATGACCGTAAAAGAACGGGCTATAATTTGGTAGAAAGGCAGGTGAATTATCTTGTTTTGAGCTGTACGGAAAAATGAAAAATCTTTGTTGTAGGTTTTCAGTTGCTGTTTCGGTATAATTTGAAGGCTTTGTCAGTTTGTAAACTTAATACTTAATTGAGTCCTTTCTTGGATGTTGGGTGTCAACAAAATATAAAAAAAATAAGTAAAGTCAGGGAAGTTAATCATTTAGCCCTGGTCTCTTTTGTCTTTGTCTTAGCAAATTGACTGCCAACTTAAATGGTCTGTATATTCAAATCACACCTGTCATTCTTTGATTCTTCTTCTTCTTCTTTTCGTGTGGTTAGTGAGTAACCTAGTGTCAGAGTTTTAAAGCCGCCCAGGGGCCTCTGACTTGGTTCCACATGCCGTCGAGAAATATCTCTCAGGCATGCCGATTCTTCACGATGTTTTTCTTTACCGTTTTTGAAGCAAGTGATAATTATGCAATACGCACATGAATCCGAAAAGTCAAAAGTGCGTGGATTTGCCACGCTCTTTTGACTTTTTGGCTATATATCCCGGTAAATTAACGTCGGCTGTCAATTTGCTTAACAAATAATTTCCCTGATTGTACATAATATCTAGTTTTATTATGAAACTAAGAAAAGTTAAAAGCTACTACATAAATAATTATAACTCATTGCCATCGAGACGGGTTTAAATAAAATATTACCGCTGTATTAAAATTCCCACGCCGAACTGTAAAGTAGTCTAATAAATTATTTAACTGGAAGATCTGCCTCATTTTATAATTGAAACAAATTCGATTATAAATTACTGAAGGGAGTTCAGACAACCTTAAGAGTTGCTAATCAGCAATTTCTCCAATTTGCCTTTATTAATATTTGATTAGGTAATACTTTGATTTTCGAGCTGATAAGTGTGATATTTTTGCTTTTCTACGGAAATATGTAAATATATTCTTGTTATCATAGCCAATGGGATATAATATTCTGTGAATTAACATGAACAGAAGATCCATAGAAACCAATAATCGCAATTTTATATTTTCGGAGTAGGTATGTGAAGATGATTGTGTTTCAGTGATAGTACATGAAGATCCCGTGACACCGCCTGTCGTAATTACATAGAATGTATCTCATAACATAATAATGTACAACGGGCGGTCCTATCAAACAAGGTCATCTCCGCCAGACAACCTTTGGATGGACTGAAAAAAATAAGACATACACTGCATGTTAAAATGAACTCAATCCTAAAGCTTTGTGCAGACTAGCGCGACGCGACAGCGCGACGCGACACCGGTTATTGTTATACCGAGAAGTTTTCTTAGAAATTGTTTTGTTCGAGTCGCGCTAGTCTGTACGAAGCTTAAAATATTAAAGCTTATTCTCTTTCTTTTGTCCTACTATACTCCTAGTTACATATTTACATACTTTAAATTTTATTCCCAGGTAAACCAATGCCTCGTGTTCGCTGGTGGCGCGACGACAAGGTCATAGCCACGCTTGCTCCAGTAGACGATGAGTCGAGACTCAGCCTGCTAGAGTTGAGGATACCCAAGCTGTCCAGAGACTACTTCGAGGCTGTGTATACTTGCACAGCTGATAATACGGTGCTGGTGCCACCTTTGAGAGTCAATGTGCAGATACAGATTTATTGTAAGTATTTTTTAGGTGAAGTTACGTGGATATAGGTGCCCGATGTTTTATTAGGAAACAACAGATTCAGTTTTTTCACTGTACCTACTGTATTTAATTATGTTGGCTGGCTCTAGTTCTAGACAGACATTGTTTAATTTATGACTAATTAACGTAACGAACGTATTCACATAAGATTTTTAAATTTTCATGGTTTGCCAAAATTCTATTTGGCAGAGATAAAAAGACGACACGTAGCAACAAAAGCGTAGCACCGCTTAAGAAAGTTTCTAGATCTTAATAAAACAATTATGCAAATCCGTAAGTTTTATCCAAGCGTCCACAATTTCACAGGCTACCTACCTTACAGAATTTATACAACGAAACTAAGCACACAAAAACATTACTTTGAAAGGTCACGCAAAGTTATAGTCGTACATTCGCTTTCAGTATTTAACTAGCTCTTGTCCTTGGCTTTACTCGCATTTGAGGGGTATTTCTAGATGTATGTAATCGTGGATAAAAAATATCCTATGGTAACGTTAATACTAGTCAAAAAAGGTAGTAGTAGTAAATAATTTCTGTAAATAAACACTTTTTCATTATTAATTTTTTAGTCTACTTATGTGCTCATCCAAACCCGTTCAGCAGTTAAAGAGTGATTCTTCTTCTTTTCGTGTGGTTAGTGACTAACCTGGTGTTAGAGTTTTACAGCCGCCCCCATGGACCTCTGAGTTGGAAAGAGTGATTGAGTAACAAACATCCAAACTCGCAAAGTCACTAACATTCAAACTCACAATTACAAACATTCATACGCTCACATTTACAACATTAGTAGGACAGGTCTACACACATGTCTACAATTTATCTAGATATTCGTACTAAGACGTGTCTCCAGCCTAATATTCAGTCATTTGTCTGACTAACCGCGTCGGAACATTATGAACGTTGACAGAGCAGTACGTCATCGTAGGTGATTGTAATATATGAGGATAAACACATAAGCATGGTGGATTCAACGAAAAATTAAGGCAGACATGACTTAAGATTTGCGGACGCTGTAAATATTTTTGGTTAGGGTTGGAGTATAAAATAGAGGTTAAATTTCGTCTGTGTACGAGGCGGAATTATTTGCTTTTGATTCGATTTTGAAAAAGCCCACACGATTTAAATTATTTTCTCAATTACAAAAATTGGGAAAATAATTTAAATCGTGTAGGCTTATACCATTTAGGTTCCGTTCATCCACATATAGCCGGATTTGAAATGAAAAAAAGTATGATATTTCCAAAGTTTAGTCGGAAGATACCACGTAATTCGCTTTTTATGTTTACCATGAAATACACAAACCAAAATCCCAAAATTCGATTAAATGAAAAGGTTGAATCCATCTAGTTGTAATAAAAACAATGCACACTTAGACAATTTACAATCATTATGCTTGTATTATTTTATTGCCTGTCCTACAAAAGAATATTGTCTTGTTTTTATCAAAAGCTTTATTTTTACCGCAAAAATATTTTACTTTATCTCAAAGAAAAATAAACGCCACTATAAAAAGATATAAGGACACTTTATTTAATCAAATCTAGTGCTACCCTTTTCCCAGTTGTTACCCAATCCGCCTCGAGCAACAGTTTCAAGGAAAAATAACATTGGTTGCCGCAAAATAGTTGGAAAGTTTCATAACATCCGCATTACATGGGACAAGCGTTCATTTTCTGTTATTGCAAGACTGAATCCACGTAAATCCGTGCGATTAACCTATATCAACCGCGCTAGTCTCCCGGATTATCTCGGAATATGACGGTTCGTCGCCAACAGGATTCTTTTGTCACCGCTCACCCCTAAGGGGCCATTAGTTTTTATTTGTGTAGCATTGTCCTGTCGTGACGCCATTGCCACGTCGGTGAACAGGAAATTATTCTCCATTATAATAACCCATGATGTCATTCGTTCAGTAATGCACGTTAAGCTCACCTTTTTCCAACAAAGCTTTTAGTGGACGATCTTATTTTTGTTTTTAACACTTTTTGAACTATCCATGCCGTTAATGGATGCCATTAGCGTTTTAGTTTCCTATTGTTCGAACTGCTTCGATTTAATTCTTGCGTTCGATTTATGATTTATGTTGTTTTTAGGGTTCCGTAGTAAACAAGGAAGCCTTATAGTTTCACCATGTCCGTCTGTCTGTCTGTCCGCGGCTTACTTCAGAGACGGTTAGTACTAGAAACTAATTTGGCATGGGTATACATATTAGTCACGCCAACAAAGTGGTAAAATAAAATCAAGAAAAAAAAAAAAAATTGGCTACCTCCTATACGAAAAGTGGGGATGTTATTTTGTCTCGTCTATCCCATGGTGTGGGGTGTCGTTGGAAAGTTCTTTCAAAAATATTGAGTGTCTGTGAAAATATTTTTTGAATTCAGGGATCCTTTGCGAAATATTAAGCTTTAAAGTACAAATTTTTGTTAGAGTCAAGTATCCCCTCCCCCCTGCCAGCTAAATGGTTGTACTTGGATTTGTGAAAAAATTCACAGCTGTAGTATATATATTGAAATTAAAGGAAAACTATCACAGCTAAGTAGGCTTTACAGGTTAACGAGTAATAATCGACCAACTTAAATTTGCAGTTTGATAAACATGATCTCCCATACATACATTTTGTATGGGAGAAAATGTTTTTCAACTACAATGTTAAGTTTGTTGGATAAATTCATCCCAACTACGGAACCCTTCATTGCGCACGCGCAATGAAGGGTTCCGTAGTTGGGATGAATTTGATGGTCCGACACGCACTTGGCCGGTTTTTTTACTAATTCTGATATCGACAATAGGATTATAATTTCGACGGCGAAGTGACATTATATTCTAACTGCCGAAAAGAACAATTAAAACAAAGTGAAAAAATCTTTAAATTTTTTGACAAGTTAAATTGATTAATCGAAGTGCCAGTAAATTCTAACTGTCGAAGTCAACAAGTATCCCATGGAAGTTAGGAAGTAATGCCATAGACTCGGTGGTTTAGTTATAAGGTATTTCTACATCTTGATTTATGCTGTTACAAGACTTGTTATAAAAACATTAGTTAAGAGATTTTACTAGAACGTGTGAATTTGACATTTTAAAAAGAAAAAAGTGTATTTCGCGAAATTTTTTCAAACATAAGTTTTTGACATTTCATTGCCGATTTCGACATTCATAATAATCATGTTTGGTTACTTTACCATTGAGAGGTAATAGGCTAACATGTATTAGTGAGTGTTTTCCGGTTCGTGCTCCCATCCACATTGATGGATTACCATCGATTTTAACGTGAGGTACAATTTCTCATACAGTTCCGGGGTAGGTGTGTGGCAACAAATTCCCAATAAAAATAAGCCTTGGCTTAAAACCTTGCAAACATTGAATTAAATATCAACTTTAATGGATAGTCCATTATCGTGCGAGTGCGTATTTTGTTTTGTTTTTTACAGAATGCGTTATGAATGATTTAATAGAGTCATGCCAAGCCCTGTTTTAAAAAAAATTGTTTCGATATCCCGAATACGAATTTAGGGGGAGGCACTTTCATTGGTGTACCGGTTTAACGTGTAATTAAAAATATGAAGTAATTAATACGTCTTTTAGGAGTACAATTTAAAAGTATCTACGCAATTTATTTTGGAATATTCAAAAATAAATGCCAGCTCTGGTTTAAATACAACTTGTCAGATTCATACCAAACTATGTTGAAATAACCAACATAACGGACAATGGTGAAGGCTTACTAAATATGTAGACTTCCATTTTGTGGACTGAAGTTTAAATATAGTAATGGTCGAGAACTGGTTAGCCAGGCTGTCATAATATAACAAAATTTGGCGGTCCCAACGTACCGTAATGATGATAAGGGTACCTTCTACAATTGTCACTTTTTGTGAATATAGTACTTTTTTAACGCCATTTAGATTTTGTAAATCATCTCGTTTTAGTTGTAGCGAGAAATTTTGGAACGACAGTGTTCCATTTACGTTAATATCGTGACATAATTAGCGCCGAGCCAAAGGGGAATCTTTTTGAAATCATGGTTGCAGTTTGTCTGCAATAGGATGTTACAAGCTAGAATATCCTCCGTGCATGTTTTTATTCTGGTACTAGTAGCGCCCCGCGGTTTTACCCGCATAAGTCTCGATCCTGTGGGAATATCAGAATAAAATATGAATATCATATGTGTTATTCCTGATTATAAACTATCTGTGAGCAAAATTTTATCCAAATCCGTACAGCCTTTTTTGCGTGATTGAGTAACAAACATCCAAACATACAAAATATCACATTTATAATGTTATATATGTATATACAGGGCCACCCTGTATATAGTAGGATAGTATAGTAGGATTATAGTAGAATGTGTACACATGTTTGAGCAAATGAATACAACTTATCTTATCATAATGTATATAAACACCTTTGTGATTGGATGATAAACATGCATATGGATGACTGCATTGGATGATAAACCATCGGGTGTTCCATCTGAGGTTCAAACTTCATATCTATGTCTCATGAACCTGTAATTACCGTTACCCATACTCTTCGATCAGGAACACGCGTGGGAAGCCGTCACCTCCTTCTGCGAAGCAGTAATGCTCGCGAAGGAGGAGACGGAGCGCGTGAGGGACAGGCAAATTTCGCGCCCTCAAGCCCCTAGCCGCCGCAGGAGATGCCCTGGGCGTCGGGAATCGCAGGCCGATTCCCGGCCAACGTAGGCGCGGGCTTGTGGACGGTGAGCAATGGGTAGCTCGCCGTCCGATAAGGACCATGCCCGGGTCGACGGCGCGTTGTGTTCCACGTGCGCCTCAAAGACATTAGGACAACTGAAGGGGCACTAGGACCGATGTCTGCCGGGGCTCGCGGGAAAGTCCGAAAGGGATACCGTGGCCCCTGACAGGCAACACTGAAGGAACACGGATGGGTTTTAGTCAGTCAACACGCCCTCCCGCTCCGCCCAGAGCGGGAGAAAAAAAACAGCAACGCTGCTTAGCGGCACAAATCGGTATGGTGATATTAGGTATATTCAACGACCTCTTGCTTGAAATTTGTCGATTCCAACTTATAAACTTCAATAAGTTTGAATCTCAAACTGTCACACAGACAAATAGATCTTGTTGGTTTATGACGCGCGACGTTCACTGTACGTATATCCCAGTGAGCTTCTTTACTAAGAGCTCTACTTCTACGTGTTTCTGTGATAAATAAACATATTATTCTTTCTTTCTTTCTAAAATCTCTTTATTGTTGAAATATGTTAACTAAGACTTTTTCTTCAGTGCGACCATTATTCGTGGAGATCTTAGCCCGGGAGCAGCCGCTCTCAGTCGGCCAGGCAGCCGAGCTGGCGTGCAAGGCCGTGGGGGCCAGACCACCGGCAGTCATTACCTGGTGGATGGATGACCGGCAGATGTCTGTGTCGGCGATACAGAAGGTAATTAAAATCATAGTTAAAATTCACTTATTCAAATTACTCTAAGAATCAGCAGCATTTTTGAGTTCAACATTCAGAACGTCAAACTTACAGAAAACAGCCGCCAAAACGCGCGCCCTTCACCACTTCCCAGTCTTTTCGCTGGGAGGAAGAACAAAATCATTCCCAAATATCGTTTCTTTGGTATTGTTCGTCGAGTTGAGCTCCTTAAGTTCTGAGTTGAGCTCCACGTTTACTGACAAATGCTTGCACTGACTGGACAGGTCCACTCAAATGTGTGTGGTTCTTTCCTCAAAAGACCATTTCAGACACTAATCTACATGGTCCTCATATGGTTTGTCCAAGATTATGTCTGGATTTGAAAAGAGACTGCGACCTCTGAGTTTGTTTCGGCCTTTCTTCTCAGAGTAGTCAGATAGTAACGACCGACCTCATCTAGCTTATTTATAATGTTTTTATGTGACGTGTAAAGGCTCCTGCAGACCAGCGCGACGCGATGGCGCGGCGCGACTCGTAACAATACAATTTCTAAGAAAACTTCACGGTATAACAATAACTGGTGTCGGGTCGCACTGTCGCGTTGCGCTAGTCTGCACAAAGCTTTAAAGTGATTCCGATATCCTTTTTACAGAATAAACAATTTCATTTCATTTCATCATAATGACGTAATGTAGCAATGCAATAATAGGTAGAAAATAAGAAATATAAACTATTTTATTATTTATTTAATACTTTAAGCACACAAATGTACAGAGGCTGCCTTAATGCCATAGACATTTTCTACAATAGTCAACCTTTGGGTAATGCAGAGATAAACAGTGGTAGGTGCAATAGCGAGAATTGGGGAATAAATATTTATTTAATTAAAAATATATACATAATACTGTCCACTACCTCGAAAACAGTTTTTTTTTGTAGATACACGCCGTATCAACAAAAATAATCCGTATAGACTACTACAGACAATCAATTATTATAACATACCTACTGCATATCAGTGGCATAAATAATAATGCACAGCTATTATGCAAGGTATTGACTATTGAATCAATAATTATATCGAATCATCAATCATTGCTTTGAACAATTGAATATGGAAGCATATCGTTGTAGATATTAATTACGTAATTAATTATTAATACTCTTATTATTTGCTCTTAGAAATAGTGTGAAGGCGTGTCCAAATATAAAGCGGCAATCGTATGTACACAAACATTCGTCGGTTTAATCCTAACTAGAGCGCGGCAGAAATGTGTCCTGCAAACGCCGCGTGTTGCTGCCGCGCTTTTTCTGCTCAATGTTTGGACACACTTTTATGTACGGAATTAACTCAAATATATTGATAAATAGTTTTTAACATGCGTCATACATGGACCCCACAGCCAGCGTACGCGATCACGTCGCGTTAACGTCACATAGACTATGCGTAAATACATGTGTTACGAAAGCGTCCTAGTTAGAAAAAAGAAAGAAAGAAAAATATTTTATTTGGGACACGCACAGGAAACACAAACAGTAAGTACCTAGGTAATAACAAAATTAAAAATTATAAAAAAAAAACAAAAAAAAAAGAATTATAACGACCTGTGCGAGGCCAAAAAGGCTCCTATCTCAGCATAATGCGGCGATATTTAAAAAATAAATACCACAGCGCTGGTATTCTGATAGGGCCCACTGTGATGCCACACAATGTGATGTGTGTGTGATGTGATGTGTGTGTGTGGGTGTGTGTGTTTAGGGGTATGAGGAACAGGGTGTAGTTAGTAGTTCACTCATCCCCCATAGAAAAGGGAGGATCCTCCGACCAGACGGGTGTCATGTCTGGCGGGCAATTGCCCAGAGGTTGAAGTCGTGAGCTTGTATATATGTCCACCGCGCGGTAAACTCTAATTGCGCGATGCAGGATTTGATTGACGTCAGGATGTTGTGTGACGTCAAGTCTTTGATGCGTAGTTCGCATGTGGCGGTGTAGATGCCGCCACAGTGTGATAGTTGTATTAAAACTTCGACGTGTGACTGCACCGTGTGACTGTGTGTCTGTTCGCTGCTTAGGTACAAAATACGTGCGACGCATACGCTGTACAAATGCCAGTTGCGAAGACCCTCGTAAGGCACGGGCCAGAATATAATTAATATTTACTTATGTTTACTTGTGTAAGTAAATATTATGTGCAAAAATGCACATTTTGCTCAAAATATTTACTTAGCTTAAGACTTTACTCATATCTATACCTAGTGGTACATAATATGTACGACAAGCATAATATTATTATGCTTGTCGTAACTTTTTAACCAAAATGCTATACTGTTTTATATTCGATTCGTTCGAATTTACTTTACATTAACTTTTGGCGTGTCTGCTAGGGCTTCTCATTCGTTAACTTTCTTTTTATTCCCATTCCATTACGACTTTTAGAGTAACCATCTATTCATTTTATTCAGAACTCGGACGACAAAAACGAGACCGTATCGTTTCTCCGCTGGACGCCCCGCATGGATCAAGATGGACGCACGCTCACTTGCCGAGCGGCCCACGTCAAACTCGAGCACACCACAATAGAAACCAGTGTCACGCTCAATTTGCACTGTAAGTACCCCTTTCTTTTCTTATTTTGAATAGGTAAAAGGCAATCTTTTTTGAGGATTTATAGCCGGTGAGAGCTTATTTGTGTCCTGTTACTTAGGTTCCTACTTAGCAAAGAAAAACGATTTTGTTTTATTCTATTCTTTATTTTTCCCAGCACTTTTTCGAATGAGTCCGTATCTGTGATAATACGTTTCCATTGCAAAATAGCTGAATCGATTTCGATGAAATTTCTCAGAAAGGTTTTTAGGTATCTAGAGACTCACTCTCGGGACACATAGAATCTACAACAATTTTAGCTATGCTGTGTCGATTCTTTTAATAAACAATAGCATTATTGATTAAGTCACGCAAAAATATCCAATTTCCCATAAAATTTATTTCCGTTTGTTATTAAGGAACATTTTAATTCTATTTTCAGTGCAGTTAATTTTCATAAGTTATTTTGGTCAAAATTGGTATACGGTTACCAATTTGCAGCCGAACGTCGCTGGCCGAGTTGGCTGTCGAAAATTAATTAACTACGTAGCTGACATTTTTATTTTGAAATCAGTACTGTGCTTAATTTTAAAATTGAAAGACTAATGCATTGGATATTATTAAACACTTATTTCTAACCTAATAATAATTGATAGACATATCTGGATTTTCGACATTAGTAATATTTGTTTGTTATATTTTTATATTTGGAATTCAATGCATTCATGGAGATAAAATAATATTTCAACAGATTTCATAATGTCAGAAGAAAAAAACAACCTACAAATCTTGAAAATAATCTAATATTTCATAATATTTATGAATGACAAGATTGCCTGAATGTAATTATTAAAACATTTTAGCAATGGAATTCTTAGTTCACTAAGAATTCCGTTGCTAAAATGTTTTAATAATTACATAACATAACATTTAACAATTACAATCAATACATAATTGTTACAATCGATATTTTCCTTCACAGATATGCCAATAGTGACGCTGCAACTTGGCTCCAAGATGAATCCCAATGATATTGAAGAAGGCGATGACGTGTACTTCGAGTGCATGGTGCGGTCAAACCCTCCAGCTTACAAAGTAGTTTGGGAACATAACGTAAGTACCAAACATATTCGGAACACGACATTATCGTGTATAAATAACAATATTATAGGTTTAACAAACGCTGGCTTGACCATTTGGACTTGTTCCTTACCGACTGGCTGTAGAAGTCAAAAGAAAAAGAAAATTAGACAAGTGTAGGTTAAAAACATGCGAAAGTAACTCTGTCTATCTGTTTGTTCTCCTCATCCTATACTATTAAACGAGCAATATTTATATATATATATATATATATATATATATTTGTAATCACGTTCTCGAAAACGGCTCTAACGATTTCGATGAAAGTTGCAATAAAGGGGTTTGCTGGGGCGAAAAATTGATCTAGCTAGGTCTCATATCTGGGAAAATTCATTTTCTCCATCATTCATTTGACAGACATGGCAGCGTGGAATCAGTAAGTAGGTACGCTACTATCACGCAGCATGGAATTAGAATATAGGTACTATACTATTCTATGGAATTAGTATGAACTATCCTATTCTATTGAATGATATTCTATTAAATAAACATTCTCTATTTTCACCAGAGCAGAGCTCGCTCGCCCAGGTACTATAGAATAAACCACTGTAAAAGCCTTTCCAATATTTTACAAATAGGAAGCTTGAGATATGTTGAATGACGGCTACTTTTTATTCTGAATATTTACGATTAATTACAAATAAAAACATGCAGATGAATTCATGGGCGACAGCTAGTCTTCTACACATATATACAAATTAATCTGTCTGTTTTTAATGTCAAAAAACAGTTTTTAACTAAATGCTTATGAAAAAATATTATGCTAAGTACTTATTTTTTTTATTTTTTTATCTGTGATTCTGACTGTCTGTTTGTTCTGGCTAATCTCTGAAATGGCTAGACCGAGTTGGACGGGACTTACACTGACAGATGTCTGAAATTATAAGGAGTATCTGACTCCTTATAAAGGCTCGTACAGACCAGCGCGACGCGACGGCGCGACGCTACTCTAACAATACAATTTCTAAGAAAATTTGAAGGTCTAACAATAACCGGTGTCGCGTCGCGCTGTCGTGTCACCCTAGTCTGCACATACATAGCTTAATACTAAACTAGTTTTATTTAAGAAAAAGAATTAGTACGCGGGCGAAACCACGGGCAACAGCTAATCATGATCATGAATGAAAATAAAACGATTTGTGACTGTCTGACCGATCACTGAACCTCCACGTACAGCCTAAAAATAGATTGGACGATAGTTTCCTTATTGGGTGTAGAGTATTTCATTTGATCAATCAAATTCTGTCACCTCTCTAACGTGACTCTCGGAATGTCATGGTAGTTTCACACCTAATATTGGATTCCTATATTTGGCTTAGTTTTTTTCTAAGGTCTATTTTTTATCATTAATTTATTTCAGGCAACTAAGGCCTATAGAAATACAATAAATTCTTACGAGATAATTTACAAGCCATACGATTTTGTAACTGAGCTAATTGTGTCCGTCATCCAATCCTTCCTCCAATACTTTTGTGACACAATTTTCATAGCAAGAAAAGTATGTTCCTCGCAAGATCCTTTCACCTGCCACACTTTTGTATTTGCAAGTTAGTTATTCAGAAAGTATTCCGCTACTTCTTCCTCGTCTTGTTTTCCAAAACAAACTTCAACAACGTCACATCCTTGTCTTATTAAAAAGTTTACTTCAACACGTGTAGCCGGAAGTTTTGATTTTCCAGCAATCTCTAATGAGTCCTTGAAAACTTTACATACATGTGTCAGTGCAAACCTGTCTTTTTCGAAAAATAATCATTATTCATCAGGAGAAAAAAACACAATAACAACCTTTACAGTTTCAGTCAAAGTTCAAGTCCAAATGTAGACGCGTAGTTTCCTAGCGGTTTGAGTGAAATCCGTTAATGGATTAAACAAAATATACAGTTCAAAATCGAAATATTTATTATTCACATAAACCTACATGGGCACTTATGAAACGTCAGAAGCTAGGTGCACGGTTCCAATTAGTCGTTAAGCTGGCAAGAAACTGCACGGTTACCCTTTAAAAAATATATGGCTTTTAAAATGTTTTCAAATTACAGTGTTAATAGGCATGAGAGGACAGTGTAGGCCTGTCAAGATCGACATGATATCTGCACTCTGTAAAATATTAACCAGATTGAACAATTTCAGGGTCAAATCATGACGCACAATCAGCGAGCTGGAGTAATAGCCGGTTCAGCAAATCTAGCTCTGCAAGGTGTAAATAGAAGTCAAGCAGGGAAGTATGCGTGTACAGCATCCAATGTGGAAGGCGATGGGAAGTCTCTTCCAGTCAATTTGCAAGTTATTTGTAAGTATTACTTAAGACGCCGATATATGCCAGTGGCCTTGAGTGTTCTGTGCTGAGCTCACGCAACGCGTCGTTCGTCCAGCCACTAATAGGACTCGCCCATCAAGGAGCGCTGTCCAAATTAGAAGTATTATTAATTTATTATACATAAATGAAAAAGTATTTTAATAAAAAAACGTTTATCAAAACGTAAATAATTAAATTATCTTTAAAATGTTGAAGGTTTCAGAAAAATACGCTTGATAGTTTTTTATCCACGTTAGACATAACTTTACAAATTAATTTCACTGTGTATCAATCATTGGGTTCAAACAAACAACCAACCAACTTGTAAACAAGGAACCCTTTTAGTTTCGCCATGTCCGTCTGTCTGTCTGTCTGTTTGTTTGTCTGTTTGTCTGTCTATCAGGCTGTCCGCGGCTTAGCTTGGAGACGGTTAGTACTAGAACGCTGTAATTTGGCATGGGTATACATATTAATCACGCCGAAAAAGTGGTAAAATAAAATTTAGAAAAATATATATTTTTCCCCTATATCTAAAGTTGGGTCGTCGTTGGTCGTTCATTATTGAGGGTGTGTAAAAATCATTTTTCAATTCATTGACCCGTTTGCGAAACATTAAGTTTAAAGTGCTAATTTTTGTTAAGAATCAAGTCCCCCCCCCTCCTGCCAGCTAAATGGTTGTACTTGGATTTGTGCAAAAATTCACAGCAGTAGTATATATAACGAAATTAAAAGGAAAACTATCACAGCTAAGTAGGCTTTACGGGATAACGAAAAATAATCGACCAACTTAAATTTGCAGTTTGAAAAACATGATCTCCCATAAATTCCGCATGGGAAAAAAATATTTTCAACTACAATGTTAAGTTTGTTCTTGGGATAAATTCATCCCAACTACGGAACCTTTCATTGTGCGTGGTCCGATACGCACTTGCCGGTTTTAGGTATAAAATCGTCAGTACGAACTAAATAGACAATTGAATTTATTATTGGAATACTAGAGTTTCCCCACAGACATACATCAACGACCAATTCACTTTATTAATCAGTAGTTTAAACCCACATACAGGTTTAAACCACACGCCGCAGTTACATGACCGAGTTCACACCCACTGATTAAATTTTTCAAATAATTTTTTATTTGATTGTGAAACATTGGGCCAAGTGAATTTATGTTTTGTATTCTATCTTGTAGGGTTTTAGTTTCAATGACAACATTAGATTTATTGATGATAAAAATTTGGTTGTTGTTTAGGTACTAACTTCTTCTTATTATTTTCATTTAAAAATGACAGAAATCACTGTAATCTAAGTAAGGAAGTAAAGTTCCAATATCTTTATAAAATCACATTACTTTTTTAACCCTTCACGCCTATCGTTAATCGACGACACGTGGAGACTTTTACCCTTTGTTGCCTCGATTTTCGCAATTCATTGCCCCCTAAAAAGGGTGAGCCCCAATAAACGGCTGCCACCATTCAAACTCACCTGTTGCGATGTTTAGCCATCATCATTGCCACAAAGTGTCAATGGGAAGACCCTAAGTGTCAATGGGTCCGAAGCCTTAAGAAATGCCTGCCTATAGATGTGACAGCGAATCGACAGCCTATGAAAAATATGACCCTCTTCAAACTAGATTGAGCGTAAATATGGAAATATCGTGTGAAATATTGAAATATAACATCCGGTAATAGAGGCTTGAGGGGCGGAAAAATAGCGCCATTTACTAGGCAAGCAAGAAAACGTGGAGAAAGATGTGTTAAGAACTTTTTGATGAGTCATTTTGTCAAGACTTTGGTCAGATACCGTCATAACTCCCCTTCTTTAATCGTGTACATTCAACATTGAACTGATAGTTTTAAGATCTTGCAGACTGAAAGAAGACAAAACACTGTTTATCCCAATACCAAGCTATGGGATATAAATGTATGTATTGGGAAATTTGATGATTTGTCTCTGTCTTTTTGCAAGCAAAAACCTCGCTATCTCAACTTATTTGCCCAATCAAATCCACCGGCCAAGTAGACAGTATCTACAACACACACACAGTATCTACAGTGTCTATATTATTATCAGTTATTAAATTACCCATATGTTAACGCCGTGTTCCATGTCCGAGCTCTGACGTGAAAGTTTACGTGTTGATTCAATCGCTGCCCGAGCGCTCTTCATTTGCTATATTAACTTAGAGTTGGTCTTCTCTGAATATTATGGGGCCGTTACATGGGTTGATTTTCGCCTTGCGGCTAGTTGCCTACCGTGTCGCTTCACAGAGCATCGTAGGCACTCAATTAACTGCAGTCTATAATAAAAATCAATTTAGAATTCACTTTTTTTGTAAATACATACAATTAAGCTCACGCTTTGTTCCCATCGGGGTTGGCAGAAACTACAGAACGGCACCTGCGACGATCCTTACATACCATCCTTTTGCTTCGTTTACGTTCATACATCTGTACGCGTAGCATGACAACCATAGAAACGGGTTTTGTCGACGGAAGAATAGATAAACAATGTTTTCTATTCTTCGGTCGACAAAACCCGTTCTTATTGTCTGTTGCTAAGCGTGCTGGTCAAATACGCACGCGTTGTGTGTATTACACACCTGTCCTTTCTGAAGAACATCACCAATAAGGTCACTCTTACCTTGGAAATACGTATTGTTAGTTGCCTTTCATTAAACTTCTCAACCTCTCTCCCTCTTTTTTTAGTTACTGTTCAGCAGAAAAGACGATGACGATGAAGATGCTCCGACTCCTTCATGTGAATAGCGATTGCCAACGAATAACCATTTCACGGTCAATTTTAGTCACTAGCCGCATGACGAAAAGTAGACTAGCGATCTGCTTTTGCGCTAGCGATTTTATTCATCTTTTACAGTTCGATTTGTATTGGACAGCTAAAATCGACCCTTCGGAAGCCCACATAACTTGAAGGCATTTTTCTGTTTACGCCAACACAAAATTAATATTATTACAATATCTTACTCTAATATTATAAACATGAATAGGCATGTTCATAGCCGAAGGCTTCCTATTCAATCGAATTGGGTTCACAATAATAATTATTATACGAAATTCCTTGTACTCAGCTGTATGGAAGTAGGTACGATAAACGGTCGGATCTCCGGCACTCGTAATCACATTATTTGCCTTTACTTATTAAATTATGTACCTCCGTATAATAGAGTATCCGAGGCTCAAGATATTTTGTTGAGGATAAATTATTATATATTTTCTATTTTTCGTGGAAAAATTCCACTCGTATTATGAACACTTAATAAAATCTTCACATTACAGCACATTATTAGATGAATACTTCGCTTCAAAAATTAAGAATTAAGTCGTGGTCTGATCGTAGAAATGGCTATAACGTGAACTGCTTGGCCATTTCACGATACGTCGCCATTACATGATTTGGCCGGTTATATTACGTTGCGCTTAATCGAAAGTCGGGCGGATCGACGAAAGCAACCTATTTATCGATATTCCCAGCTGACCACTATGTAGTTGCATTTCACCCGCCGCTAGTGGCACCCCGACCAAATGGTTAAAGTTAGGTCACCACTGTGACCAAACGCGCGCGAGCCGAGCGAGCAAAGCGAGCGGTGCCGCGGCAGCGGCCAGCAAGCGCTACATCCAAGTTGGTCGCAGTTACTTGGCTATATTTAGTATTTTTAGGACCCTAAAATAATCATTTTAGTCAAATAGGAAATATTACCCGACTGCGCGGCAGCAAAGACAGGGTTATGTTTTTTACGCCTATCACGGTCGATATCAAACGCTGAGCGTTGTACGACATGGTAGATGTAAGATGGTCAAATCATGAAACGATTCGAAATGGCCAGGCAGATCACGATATGGCCATTTCTACGATCGGACGACGACCTATATATTAACAGTGACGTTGTATTTTGAACATAAAAATATATACTTTTAATTAAGTAACATACATGAATATAATAAATATGAGGTAAACATAAGTGCAAGGGACTCTCTCTCTTTTCTCTTTACTTCTTCATGTTTATTTATGACCTTTTAAAACGCAATGAAGACCAATTTTCAAAAGTAGACCCTTACAATACGTACAACCGTAATCGATCATAATAATATTAATGCGTTATTTTTTTTAATTCACAACAATAAATATGTGCATAAAACATTCTGGCATTCAATGATACGCAGTTTATTGGCAACACTGGCCAATATATCACGGGAAGACCCATTCCATTTATGTTTCAGATATTGACAGTCATGAATTAAGCGTTGATTTTTATTCGCGTGTTTAAATGCAATTTAACAACATTTTTGAACTGAAAAATTTTGTTTTGTTTTTTTTTTCTGTTGCTACATTAAATGCATTTTGTATGTAGCATCCGCAATTCATTCAAATTGATTTTTTATATTTGTTTCTGTCAATATTTTAGTTTCTTTTATAGAAAAATCCGATTTCCAGGCTTATTAAATTCGGCACATCTAATATTACAAAGAGGTAAAATTTGTTTGTTTGTAAGTTTGTATGTAGGGAGTAATCTCCGGAATTACTAGTTGGATTTGAACAATTCTTTTTGTATTGGATAGCCCAATTCTTGAGGAAGGTTCCAGGCTCGGACGAAGTCGCGAGCAGAAGCTAGTGAGCGATTAAAAATACTAGCGAAATGTGGGTGCAGGTAGGCACAGCACGCCGGGGTTGCGGGTTTGTCCGAAAGGGATATCGCGACCCCGGCGTACAGGCAACGGAAGGAACACGGGTGTGTTTTAGTCAGTAAAAGTCTGACACGCCCTCCCGCTCCGCCCAGAACGGGAGAAGTTGATAATTTCCCACCCTCAAAAAAGCACAGCACCTATCTACTTACCTCCGGAAATACAGCCATGATGTTAAGTAATTCTGCCATCTAATTAACACATAGGAGTGTCTGTGTATCCGTTGGTATGTGTTAATTTGACAGATCTCTATGAACTTAACTCCAGATTACCATTTATTTTATTTTAGCGTCGATAGCCTGGGTTGTGTCATTTGTAACAACCACAATATTATTCTCTTTAAATTATTATTAACATGACATTGTGCTTTTTAATCGTGTCTTTAAGTTATTGCGAATTTTTACCGGGGGCAGTTCAATTTTAACGTTGATAGTCAACTGCTGTTTATACATCATAATTGTATAGGTATTCTGTTTGTAGTAGTTTTCTCTACATTTGCATCCGAATGTGTAATATATCAATTCAACCATGTCGCACACACCATGGGCAGAGCAAATTGAATTTGCACCTACCGTGTAACGCATAACTTGCAAATTCATTGAATAACACCGGATTGATTTGATTTTATATGCAAAGCTTTGTAGGCCAGTGTTTATGATTCAAAGCTGCATGTTAAACAGTGTACGAGTTGTTTGAATGGTAGAAATGTTTCATCAGCTGGTTTGAAATTATATAATGGAAGTTGTTATGGTTTAAATATATGCATTCTTGCATAAGATGAGTTACGTGCATTGCCGTTTCCAACAGCTTATAGTCTTAGGGGACCATTTCTGCACTAATATTTGTTAACGTATGTTTTAGTTAAAGGCGTAGTATTTCTGAAGGGGTCAATTTAAGGGGGGGGGGGTAAATTTACATAAAATGTAAATAGAATTGTGAAATCATTTAATTATTATCAATAATCGCTTTTTTTCTCAAACATTGTTTAATCTCAGACCCTTTCATGACCTTCAATTCTCTTTATCACTTTGAAAGTAATTGAAAACAAAATTAAATACCTAGACACAACATTTAAGTTCGACCTTCCAACTTCATAAATATAAAGATATTTCATTTGTTATTTTTTAAATATAGAGGTTAACGTCGCTGTAATTATCATCATCAATAACAATTTATTTTTATAGTAATATACTTACATAAATATCGAAAAATTAAATCGGTAGGTGCCAGAAGTCTCTTATAATTATATAATTTTAGCTACATGCTACAAAAAAAAATTGCATGTTGTGTAACATGCAATTTTTTTTTGTTTTTTTTTTTTACATTGTCCAATAGACTGAGAGTGAGCATTGTAATATGTCCCGGGTCGATAGCTAGTCTCCTCTGAGATTGGCCTTGACTGAAATTCGGACTGAAGGACTATTTACATTCTCTATTCTAAAGAACTAAGTAAAGTCTATGAATGTATTAAATAATTAAAGATTTGTGAGAAAAATGTAGGAGCAAATAGGCCATAATATCTAGGTATTTAGTAAGCAGACTATCAAAATCAAAACAGAGTAAGTAATACTAAACCGAAAAGTACTCACGGTTTCAAAAACAAATTGAAAACCTTGTACCAAAAATAGAAAAGTTGATTCCATAACGACTTTATTTAAAACAAAAATAAAAACGTAACCAGCTTTGGTACGTAGTTTGGGGAACTCAAACTCGGACGGGCCCGTTTCTGCTTGAAAATAAATACGAAACATCTTTTTTGTTTGTTTTTCGCGGGAGTAACAGGATGAAACCGGTTCGGTTAGCTTAGTTTAGAAAATATTGTTAACTTCGATAGGTACCGAGTTTGTTGTGGATTAACTCAATGATTAGACCTTGTTTAAAAAAGTATGTTTTCTCAAATATGCTTGGAAATTTGAACATAATTTTGACAACCTTCTTCGAGATAAATCGAAATTGCGGTACTGGTCGAATGCCTAGCCGGCAATGTTTATACGAAAATCCATAATTATCTGTCGTGTTTAACGACCAAATAAATTACTATGAAAACTTTAACTGTCGTGTTATTTAAACATGGAACGAACTTTTTATTTTAACACATGGCAACCAAGGAGGTACCTAACTTATCAAAGATTTTATTTAAATTTCGATTTGGCTTGCAAATAGACCTGTTTATAGTAAAGAAAAAACAAATTAACATATTGGCGCGCGAAAAATTATCGTTGTTCATCATGGATTCTGGAATTTATAATTAATTTAGTTACTCAATTTAGATTTCTGCGCATTATTTGCGAAAAGTACTATACAAGCCTTAGCCACAACCAGACATTGATGGACTCACGTTTGTGTGCCTCAACATCGCCTCGGCCCACATTTTCACGATCGTCCATCAATGCCCCAGTTCCAGGCCGTGACAGTAATGTACTATTTCTTTAGCCCTAAAAAATCCTGTATCGTAGATGTAGGTTATTCAAAGTTCCATATGGACATGAAAAAATGGTGCATGGTGGGGGTGCTTAACAATAAAAATATATTTTTGTAAAGTTTTTTTTTGGGTTTTCGCACCTTGGATAGGTCCTGTTTTAATTTGTAGGAACAAGTCGACAAATCTCGATTTTCAAAAAACAATGATCTTTTATTCAGTAAACAAAACTCAGATCACGCAAAATTCGATTGGTGGATATTTTCTAGACCATAAACAAACGCCATTTTTATAAACCAATCACCCGGCTAAAAAATTTGCACTCTACGACAAACTCAATTAAACTTTTAGAATTTTGGATCATCAATCAAACTGTGTTAGTTGACCAAAAATCAACCGGGAGCTCTAAACGTGAGTAATCACTCCCAATGAATGATATGCAGGCGACGATAGAGCCGTGATCGGGTAGATTACTCCCGACTCCTAAATGTGATGGAGTGCATATATTAGTCACCCATGCAACTGGTATCCAAATCGAATGATTGAGCATCTACGGCATACTGGTGGGCAGTTCATTTTACTTGGCTTTTAGTAATAGCTTGTTAGATTTCTATATCAAACACTCCGTTACAATCTAAACAATAAACTAATAATAAAGCTATAGAGTTTGTTTGTTTGAACGCGTTAATCTCTAGAACTAACAGTCGTATTAGAAAAAATATTTTTGCATTAAATAGCCCAATTCTTGAGGAAAGCTATTTAACATCACGCTGGGAGTCTTAGGGGCCGAGCAAAAAGAAAAAACAAGTCTAAACGAACTCTAAACGAAAACGAAGTAATAGCGCGGATGGGCGATGCGATGCGATGGGACGGGTTGGGTCGGGGCACAGATAATATAATACTGTCGGGGTAACAAGAAATTTCGCGTGGACGAAGTCGCGAGCAGAAGCTCGTCGTTTAATATAATTGACAATGCCATCTATTTATAAAAAAAATACATATTAATTGTAATATTTTCATTGTACCACAATGAAAATATTACAATTAATATGTATTTTTTTTGTTGTCTATCAAGTAAAACAGAGGAGTATGAAAAAAATATTATAGAATTGTCGGTTTGTCATTTCTCGATTGTCATTTGTCAACTGTCGCTTATCATTTTTATTAAATAGGTAGGGCGTTGGTTCACATACAGGTGATTGCAAGCGACGAAATACCATCGTAGACGATTGCCCCTAAACTTGATGATCTGACACAAGTTTTATAAAAAACTACATTATTATAGGAAAAGACTTACGTGAATTTTATCGAGGAAAGCTGATTAGTTCCGTCTGAAGTAGTTACTTCGACCCGCAACTTAGCCGCGCCGGGACCAACTCATGATTATAGCCTACGATTGAGTAAATATCTAGTTAAGAAACCCCGATAAATCCTCATGAGTAAAGCTGTCCATAGTCTTAAATTAAATGTCACTCACGAAGGCAGAGTTATTGTGTAAAAGAAGGTTCGCCGGATAAAAAACGTTTCTATTCAAAAAAATTACTTTTTAGTTGCTGATCTATCAATCGTCGAGTACCTACCTAGCATAAAACTAAAGAATATTTCATAAATAATATAATATACAATGTGAAATTTAATTCGTTTGCAACCTCTTAAGGGGTCATTGTACTCATCATTATGAAAACTTTCATTATGGGGCCAACCCCGAAAACGCTAAAAAAAGCTGTTCCCTACATTATAAAGAGCTATGCGGACATAAATGTATGGAACAGTTGATTTTTTTTTCGCGTTTTCCGTGGGGTTGGCCCCATAATGAAAGTTTTCATAATGATGAGTATAATGTCCCCTTAAGAGGATGCAAACGAATAAAATTTCACATTATATGTATAATAATATACCAGCTTAAGCACTAGCAAGTGGTGAAGGGTGAGCGTTTCTGGTTTGTGGTTTGGGGACTGTCTTATGTCATTTTGACGTTCGAAAAGTGCTGATTCTCAGCCTAGTTTGAATAAAAGACTTTTGAATTTTATAATATAATATTTATTAATAATTATAATATAATCTCAATAACAACCTTACAACAAATTTTACACTAGTACCTTTCTATGAATCTAAAAGATTAGATACCCAATTAGTTACTCAGTGCACAATAATAAATTCAGGTTGTTACGAAACCGTTTCACCCCGTACTAGTTACAAACTGTATTACGGTGGGATAGGTTTCCTCGTTCACTTTTTACAATCCCAACTAATATTATAAATGCGAAAGTGAGTTTGTTTGTTACGCTTTCACGCTAAAACGGCTGAACAGATGTAGATGAAATTTGGGACATGGGTAGACCATGACCTGGATTAGGACAATGGATACTTTGATCCCGATATTTTCACAGGATCGAGACTTACGCGGGTGAAACCGCGGGGCGCAGCTATATATTATGCCGATTTGAGAGAAAATTTAATGTAACTAAGTTTTAATTCAATAAATTCTTTACAGATAAGCCAGTATGTCTGGCAAATGCAGTAGCAATAGTAGGCGCTGCAATCAATGAACCAACCAAAGTAACATGCGAGGTGGATGCCTTCCCACCACCCAAGAATTTTCAATGGACGCTCAATAATTCCATGGGAACTTCTGAAATTGAGCCGGTGAGTACAGCAAAGTTTATTATGAACGTAAATGTGCATTGTACAGCGGGCACACGACAGTGTGGCAAAACCAGTGTAAGCTGGCGTCTTACTCTATTGAAATTCCGTACTGAGTTAGGCCAGCTCAAGGTCTAAATGTTAGCACCGACGCGCAACGTTCGGTCGACTGTACTCTAAACGGAATAATTGATGTTACGGTACTCGAAATTATGTAAAAGTTTTATAGTCTAGAAGTTTAGGTCTCAAACGGAATAGTAATGTGCGCAAACTAGTGCACGGAAGTAAGTATTGCAAGTTAACAATAGAATGAATTAGTTTTGCAGTGGCAGTACCTATTGCAACAAAGTCTGTCTATTTTAAGTGGTCTCGTGCGTTCTACGAGTATATGTAACATAATGGCCCGGACAACACTTCTAAAATATTTGGATTTATTTTATAAAAACCTCAGACCAAATAAAAAACAAAGGCATAGGCGCTATCAACAGCAACGTGAGGCCGGTTTTGTAAACCTGTGTGCACTTAGTGAGGTGTAGTCTGATTGTAGTTTCATTTTATATTTGTTGTAAATGTGTGCGTGTGAGAATGTATGCACAGAGCGGAGGTGTAGTCGCTGTATTGTTCTCAGCGCTATCGCTTGGTTTTTTATTAGGTCTGAGATAAAAACATAATAAGTTCTAACTCAATTATGTTATCATGATTGAGTTAGAAATAGGAGAACCTACTTCTAAGTCCTACCTATCGCAATCTATTTGATACTGGAGAGTTAATGATTTAAGAGATTAATTTGGAAGTGCTTGAGTCTCTGTAGTAAGTTGCTTCTCATAGAATATACCAATTATAGATTAAAGATCGCCATTTTACCGTTACAGTAACTCGACACGAATCCATTTTGTCCCTCCCGTTGTTCTGTCGTTACAAACATCCCCTTTTATAAATACACGTACGGTCTTTGTCATTCTCTTTTATGGACATGCGAACAACGCTCGTCATGAATAATCCTTTGCTATATGGAAATATTTTTTTCAAACATTTCCCACATCGAGTTTCGCCTTTTCTGCGGGATTACAGAACGGGCCATAAGTGTTCCTATGGGAGTTAAACAAATTCATGTGTTGGCAACTTATAATTTCGATTTGAATGGCAGTTTTATTACATTAGCATTTTTATTTATAAGAGTATTACTTTTTGGGAATTATAGCTACATTTTTGTCAATGCGGATAATGTCGGGAGGAAAGTTTTGAGTATGAAAGTGGATGACTATAAGAGTAGGGGATAACCTAAGAAACGAAGGATGGACTGTGTGAAAGATGAACATACAGGATGATGTGGAAAAACAGAGACGGACAGGGACGTGGGGGTGTGGGGGGTGGTACGGGATGTGTCAGGGTTTGTGATGTGTGTGTGTGTGTGTTGTGGTGATGTGTGTGTGTGTGTGTGGTGGTGGTGTGGCTAGAAAGGGGTGACTACCGAAATGACAACTAATAGAGTAGTATGGAAATAGAAGACATTTTGCGCTTACCCCAATTAAATTGGGATATGTGATAATGAGCTGTATTTTTGTCCAACAGGAGAAATTCATCTTGAATGGAGTTGGAAAATCGGTGTTGTTTTACACTCCAACATCAGAAAAAGACTATGGGTCATTAGCGTGCAGAGCTACGAACCTCGCTGGTCAGCAGGTGGAACCCTGTCGGTACTCCTTGCTACCAGCTGTGAGGCCGGATCCATTGGCCAACTGTTCTGCTGTCAATCTTACTGATGATTCGGTGGCAATAAGATGTGATTCTGGTAAGTTCCTTTACAAAATAATAATATTCCTGCATCCTAATTGACACACGATCAACCATAATCTGAACCATTTTGAAGGATATTGCTAATCCATTGCTTCATATGTTCAAAAAATTTGTCTGCTCAACAACGTAAATAACGCAATGAATGTTGTTGAACTGTCAAAATGAAACAGATTGTAATGAATAGTGTGTTCTACGCAATTAAGGTGCTGATAGCTGGTCGACCGAGCTCTGCTCGGGTCAAAATAGAGAATGCTCATTTAATAGCATAGGGTAGTTCATACTAATTCCATGTATAGTACATACTAATTCCATGCTGGCATGGTAGTAGGTACTTACTAATTCCATGCTGCCATGATAGTAGGGTACCTACTAATTCCATGCTGCCATGTCATTAATCTTAGGTAGCCAGCCATCTTGTTATGAGACTTAGCTAGATTGATTTTTCACCCCCGTAAACCCCTGCATTGCATTTTTCATCGAAATCGTTAGACCCGTTTTCGAGAACGTGATTACAAATTTATATATGCAAATATTGCTCGATTAATAGTGTAGGATGAGCAGTCTATGATCTACTTAATTTGCTGTGAACATTTCAAAAGAGCATAAAAACCAAACAACTTCAGGATATCAATCAGGAGATTATAAAACCATGGCGGTTGTTGCAAGCTTCCAGTAAACTTAGCTTTGTAGCGTTTTTATGAAGCGTCGTAAGATTTAATGGAAGAGGAAATCAAGTTATTCGAATCACCTGGGCTACAAACTGACGAGAAAATAAAAAGTCGGTGTTGTCTGCTTCATTTCCAGTTTTATTGTGACTTCGTTATGATGTTCTTTACAATGTAGTAATCGAATAACCACCATCTTGTTTTTATTATTTTCGTAGCGATATTTACACAACTCAGAGCAAATTTACCAATAAATCTAAACCTGCCTAAGAACTGTATCAATATTTCACAACAATAATATCACTGATAGCTCTTGTTTAGATAAGAAAAAAAACGCAGTTTAGATAAGATATAGATCGCGTGCAGTTAACTTCATTGGTTTAATTTGCCCTTGTGGCATATTTTTTAGTCAAGCCTGCAAGCCGACAAGCATGAAATGTGGCAAAATTACCTAAAACTACCGAAACCTAAAGTACAAGTTTAAAAGAATAACCGTTATTCCGGAACCTACGGGTTTTAACTGGACATAAGCTGTCGCGCAGCTCACAACAATTGAACGCAGAAAATTCTCGTTGTGAGCTTACAGCACCATACGTCCGTTCCATATGAAAAAATCTCGGAAATCTTTGTTACAGCAATTTTTGCGAAAAATGTTTTTATTATTTTACCTTTTTTCTGGCTCGGTTTACCTATATAGTTTTAAATAGGTAAATATTTAGACTAATTCCGATAGAGGTCCCCTGGATCAACTTGAGCCGTACCTCATTGTTCCGATGCGAAAAAGGGATGGCGTTATTCGTGCTGTATAGCTTTATCTCCCTCTCGTACTCCTACAATGATGGCTGTCTCTAAATCTATACTAATATTATAAAGATGTATTGTGAGTTTGTATGTACGGTGTTAATCTTCGGAACTACTGATCCGGTGCGGAAAATTCTTTCACTAATGGGAAGCTACAGTATTCCCAAATGTTTAAGGATATTATTATATTTTCACGAAATCGCGGGCAGAAGCTAGAAACAAATAAACTAAAACAATCAATTTTTTCATAGGTTACGACGGTGGTCTTCAAACATCATACTTTGTGGAAGTGTGGGAATCTAAGAATTTAGTAGCAAATGTGTCCACTGCGTTACCAGCATGGATATTGCGAAGTCTTGGCTCAGGGAAGAGTCTGAAGCTGGTGTTCTTCGCGGCTAATGCCAGGGGAAGATCAGAGACTGTTGTCATGAGGATCAATACCTTGACGCGACTTGCTTTACATACAGGTATGCACTGAGTTACTTGGTTTTATATTATGAAGAGGGTGAAAGCAAAAAGTCTCCTGTTTCATGCAAACATCTGCCTTTTCCTTAGCTTAGACTATATAGGGTACCTAGGTGAGACTTATGCATTTAAAATGACGTATACACAATTTATAAAAATAGCATTAGGAAAATAACGGCAATATAACGACAGTTATTGTGTAATATTGTTGAAATTACTGCACATTAGAATAATTTTTTAAATATAAATGGCAAATAGACTACTTTGCTTTGTATTTATCGTGAAATAACGGAGTTTTTAATGCGTTTATATCGAAATAACGAACAAAATAACCGTTATTTTTCTAATGCTATAATGGAGAATAGTTAATTATTTTTATCAAATGTGTTTTCATACTAAAAATTATTTACAGACCTACTGGTTGTAAATACAAACTTCCTTTCAACCTCAAAGTAAAATCCATCATTTCACACTCTACCGTGTATTAGAACCTTCTCGAAACAAACGTAAAGCGTTAATTAAGTTGTTAGAAGTTACATCCTCAATTATTCATTTCTGAATACAAAATACTGATTTCGTTTTGTTTCCTTTTGAGTTTCGGTAATAATTAGAAAACCGAATAATCACAATGAATCGTGAAAAATCGCGTAGAGTTCGTGTTGAATACTAAATTGGATTACGATCTAGCTTTTAGCAAAATTCTATCTCCCGTCAAATTGGTTTGACAACTAGGCGTAATTGGTAGATGTAATTTTAAACTTTGATGTTTTGAGACTTTAACACAATTGTCGTATTAATTGAATTTGTTAATCCTCTAATCCTAACTATTCTCCCTTAAAAAAATATTCTTTAAGCCTTTTTCCAATAGAATTAATGAACAAAAGACAAAAAAGAATTCGCTGTAGCTCTTAGTTCTTACTGAGAACATTTTCATTTCATGTTTTGTTTGACACTTTATTATTTTAGCTGCAAAGCGTTCACTTATGGAAACCGGCCCATATTTTTCTTCAATCAATGAGTACTGAGCTACTTGCCAACTTTTCAAATTATTTTCTATCGACAAATAAAACGCTCAATTTTCTATTTTTATTTTCATACGTTTGTACAACGGTACTTGGATCTTTTGGCGCGTGGCCAAAATAGGAACTATCACCGCCATTTTGTTTTTCAATACAATAGGGAAGGTCGGTGAAAGCTAATTGTAGATGGCGTGACCATAGCTAGGTCCCTACTGCCTAGAATAAATTTGACATTTCGTTCCATTATGTGTTCATTCGTAAGCTTGGTTTTATTTCACGTTTTCGTTTTATTCGGCGATTTCAATATTTATTCGACATGGAAAGTGTCAGAATTAAAAACCATAAATATTGCTTATTTCCTCGTAATCACTTTCTTCAAAATGTTTCCGACATAACATCGAACTCTGTGTAATTTAAATAATTCTCTACAAATAGCTTTAAGCCACAATGTTCTAAGTTTAGGGTCTTTCGGAAAATATTAGACTCAAATTTCGGAGCATTTAAGAACACAACCACAAGTTATTTTCTCAAAAATAACTAAAAACCACGCATTGCACTATTGACTTGTTTTGGGAGCAAGGACAGCGCCATTTTGACAGTTGCCTTCCCCATTTCTGTGTCAACTTCACAATGTTTACCAACAACGCTCCCATGTCAATGAAATTCAGGCGTTATAAGATCCTTGGAACATTTTAACATTTTAACAAGGTGTGTAAGTCTAGTCTAGTTTTCATAATTATTATTTGCCCACAGAAGCTAAATCCGGCAAAGCAGTAGGCGTAGACGCCAGTTGGGCTTTAGGAGTGATAGCTGGTATCGCCGGAACCCTGGTGGCAATCGTGGTGATTGCTCTTCTGGCTAGAAGAAGACAGCATCCTCCTATGCAGTATGAAGGTAAAGAATCAGAAGAATTTAGGAAAAAAACAACAAACAAAAATGATTTGTCAGAAAATCATGTTTTATTACAGTATAGTCAACATAAATTGCCTTAGACAATAATTCCCAATAAATTGAAACTTCACTAAACTTGAAATAGAGTTGATACTCTTGGTGCAAAAATTGAAACGAAATGGGCAAAAATGCTATTCAAAACCACAACCACTTAATTTACAAAAACATTGTGTTTGAATTTTTGCGCTCAGTAGACTTCCACGATGAAGAAAAATCTAATTATTCTAGCATTTTTCTGTGAATAGCCTTTACCGGGTAGTACAAAAAGTATCAAACGAAACATCACGGAAGGAGATGAGAGAAAATATTTAAAGCTTATGCGCTGAAACTCAAACAGTAAAAATTGGAATGCAGCGAAGCATAAAAAGTATTTCACATAAAGTACGATTACTCAAATTGACAAAGGTCGATGAATCATTTATGTGTACATGATCATAGCGTGTCCAATTTTGATAGATGCTACGAATCTACCAAATAACAGTATTTAACCGAGCCATGGCGTGTGCAACGCCTATAACTTAGAATATAAACGACACAAGTTTGAATTTTACTGTGAAATTGTCGCCAGATAGTGCCAAAGTAATTTTCTTTAGCCATTCTCACGTAATATGACTATAATTTAATACGTAACACCTTAAAATAATACGTTGTGAAACCTAACAATTATAACTTGAAATTTCCAAATAATTTTTCATTTTTAAGTTGGCAATACTGGTTTCTGTTTGAGTGACGTGCCTAATGCTTTTTTATTATCGATGTCTCGGATAGGTAATTATTTTGAGGGTAATATAAAAGCAATATAGAGGTTCGTACCTTCGACCACAAATAAATCGAAATTGCTTCGCTGGGCAGGTTTACTGGCGAATAGCGGTGGATTCTGTCGCGTGACTGGAATTTTTGAACGCCTCGGACGGCCCGGCTGTGGGCTTCACTGCATTTGAAATGTGATTTATGTCCTTTTGCATTTGGAATGAAATTGCAGATGTTCCGTCTGTCGATGGACGGTGGCGACGTCGTCTTTATTAAGTTTCCATATTATTAAATAAATTGTCTTTTAGACATTTGGCTATTTGCGCCACGTAACGATATTTTTACGTGATATTTGCAAAGTGGTTGTTTTAGTTGAATTTAGGATGGCAGTAATGACATTGGTGGGTTTTTTCGGTAAAATAAAAGACGTAAAGCATTTTTGGCAATCTGTGGTTGACATTTTTTGGTCAACTGGCATCCATTATCATAATATTATGTCATGTAAATTACATACACATAATTATAAGTACCTACTTAGCACTAACACCTCCGTGAAGATTCCCGTACCGGTCAACTGCCCTAACTTTGCCTCGCGTTCTATGTGAAAAATATGTACCTAATATCTTTTTAATTTTACTTGTATTGCAATCGAGACTTTTAATACATTTTTAGAATAATAAAGTTTCGATTGCCATAAAAGTAAAATGAAAAAGATATTACATTTTTTTCATTATGGCAAACAAAACGCGAGGCAAAGTTAGGGTACCAGTTGACGGTACCAGTAAACAGGAAATAGTTATCCAAATCAAATCAAATCATTTATTCGTATAGAATGTAGGTATTATACAATAAAGTTGTTATAAAGATATAGTGAGCTGGGTACAGGCTGCCGAGTTTTCGCATGCAAAATTTTACAAATAATGTCACCATCAATAAGCTCATGAGCAAAATTATGAAATAGATAATAAATTAATAAATCATTTAACAAGTACAGATCATGCACAAAAATGTTACAAATAATGTCAATAATATTAAACTGTTGAGATGTCACACATGGGGTTATTCAAAAAATCAAATAAGGAATATACATTTCTGTATCAAAAACCCTTTTTTTAAATTGTTGAAGGGTGTCACTTTTTATGCTGTCCGGTAGTTTATTAAATATTATTGGACCGATGCAGAAAACAGTTTTTCCAATAAGCCTGATAGTCTATTTAACTGTAGGATATTGGTATACTTTAATAACTAAGGTTTAGATAGCGGTCACGCCTTGGAAATTACTGATAGTCAGCCGGAATTGATTAAAATTGAAGATTCTTCTTGAGGCTTCCAAGTTAAGAAAAAGGCTTATTTATTATATATATTTATATATACTTTATTGTACACCAGATTATACATTACATAAAGAAAAAGTAATACTATAAAACTTATACTCTTAATAAATCAGATTAACTCTCAAAGTTTATTAAAGTTAGCAAAACCCATTATCAAGATAAAAAGACGATACGCTGCAAATAGCTATTTCATACAGACAATAATCCGTGTGTTACCTTTAGTAATACAAAGCACACTACCCGATACTTCCAACAGAATATTCTATCATACGAAAATTGAAACGCTGACAACTACTTCGGAGTATAAACTCAGCATATCCCCTTCACAAACACGCGTAGAATGGCAACCTTGACTATAGCAACATCAGGGAGGCAACGTGATATGAGAACAAATATTCTAACCGCTCCGTCAACAGTCGCGCAGTGACGAACAGACTGCTCCAAGATGGTTAGAATGTCATGCAACCACTTCGTTCGTCCCGTTTGTAATATTATTAATGGAGACAAACACGAGACAAGGAAGGTTTGACGGTAAATAACATTGACGTGACGCGTAATGTAATTTTCATAACGTGAATCTTGGTGACGTGTTTGGTTTTGAATGTTTCTAGTCAGATAACGGGAAAATGGTTGGAGTTTGGATAGCAGTTGGTAGCGAAAGGAATAAAAATAATGTGGTTAAATAATGTTATTTTGTTAAAAACTTCAAACCCATGTGATTAAACAACGTGTAATAGAATAAACGCAAGACCTCCGACGCCTCAATTTGAATATTAAATTATAAGACTAAAACAACATCTGTGATTTAATTTAATTAATCCTCGCTTGGTTTATTTTTTATAAAATAGTTCTAACTAAACGTAAAACGGTAAAAACGTAAATTCGACTGTGCATATAAGTAGGCTTTATTGCTTTGAGATAAGGCTTAAATTTCCCTGAATGAAAGATTTTATTACCTTGTTATGACGCGGTGGTGGTAAGATGTTTTGGAGAAAAATGTATCTACAGGGTACCGCTTTAATGGCGACAATAATTTAACACACGTATACGGTCTCGCGTTTTCGTTTTATGATGATTTATTTTAATTTAATTAAACGTAATTTTTTATTGATTTATTTCCATTTTTTGACGTGACAACGTCTTAAATTAGGTTGCGGCTCGGAGTCACTCATGAAAAAGTGTAACGCCCGCTCACGTCTGTTACGATGAGTTACCGCCGATAAAAAGACGTCACGTAAAATCTTCGCCCGTAAAACCGACTTTACAGGCAACCATTTTTTTTTTAAATAGCATCATTTAGCTACTAATACGAATAACGTGTAAAGAGTAAGCGAATTGAAGGAACGAGAGAGCCCTATGCGAGCGTTTTTTTAAATTTACGAATTCTTATTTTATTATAGCTTTTATGATTACAGGCCACTAGCCCTACCCGTGTGTTAAATTAATATCGCCATTGTAGAGACACGTATATAAATAATGCGGAAATCGATTCAGAAGCCGATTCTGAACAAACTATTCGCAGGTCTTGCGTTTATTCTGTAAATCATTGTTTAGTGAGTCAGCGCGGATCACTTCGGTACCATTCGACTTTATAATTCATGATTAGAGAATAAAACCGTACCTAAAGTGTAAGCGACAATGCGATTACCTACACATACCTACATCTACTCGTACAATGAATTGTCAACACAGGTTGGCTCAAGTTTTATTTGTAGAAATAGACTTGACAATTACAATGGGCTCTAAGAGGATAATATGGAACGACTGCCGTACTGTTATTGAATTATTCTCAGTATTCAGAGCTTCTGAAAACATTCTCAGAAAACTTGTTCCATTTTTAGAAATAGCGTCCTCATTATATCGAATCGCACAGAATAGGTAACCCACTTATTAGCATTCGATTTTCACAACCTACTTTTGCAATAATCAGAATGATTTATTCTTTTCCTTGCCTTTGGCCATTAAGATTTAGTACAAAGCTGCTATTGTTGGAATTCGCGAGCATGAAAAGTTATGTTCCAAAAACTTTGTAAGCAACAAACGTTTTCACAGAAATAATAGCCTTTTAGAAATATGGTGCAATAAAAACATTTACCTATATCGAGAAAAACATTCGTTGTGCCAGCCTAGTGCCAGGTGAATGTACGACCTGAGTTGTAGGTAAATGTCGTGTCAGACGATCGTATCGCTACATCGACACTGAAATCATCGATATCGATTAAACTTTTGTTGTTCACAACTAAATTAGGGCTCATTTTAGTTCATATTTAATGTAGTGTAACATTAAATATGAACTAAAATGAGCCCTAATTTAGGTAGAATACCGAACTTAGTAAACTACGTTAGGGTCATTTACCAGTAAAATTATAAGGCAGCAGGAATATAACATGCTATAATACTCTATCAAGCAATCTTCTTTACTTTGCTCTAAATGCGTAGATCTCGAGTGCATGCAATTCGTGCACGTCAAAAGATTCTGTCTAGCTTTGACTTGATGGAGTTGTAATCTATCCTATACACTCCGAACCGTATAACTCGCTTGACCCTTACTCTACGTTTACGCTCAAAATATCACAAAAGACGAAGCAAACTGGAGCGTACACTACAAAGTCTTCACATCATAAAGAATGATGGATGTTTACGTCAAATTCAATATTTTTAAACCAATTTCACGTTCATAGTTCACCTTTGGACGTGCGATGTATACTATATAATTTATTTTACCTTATTTTTAGCTCCTATGCAGACGGTGAAGCCTTACAAAGGCGCCATACAAAGCACCAACCATTCTCCGGTTCAACCTGACGATAAAAATCCTGATGTGGTTCCTCTGGGTAAAGGTAATATAGGTATATCGATTTTTATTTATCACAGAAACTTTTGTTTGCTTTATTTGTTCAGCGCAAGTCTGCTTTACAGCGCAAGTTTGCTACTAAACAAATAAACGCAGTCACAGCTCAGAAATATGTTTGTACATTTTATCGTTTCATCGATGTTTACTTTCAACTAGTACACACAGCCATATCAAAGAGAAAAGTTTTAATGTAATTTTTAAGTTAAGATTGATCGCTGACCACTTTAACTAGATAAATTATTTATTTTCTTATTTTTTTCTTGTAAAGTTACTTATTTACTTGCATTTTAAAACTTTGTTAATTTAGATTGATGAATCATTTTGTTTTTTCGCTAGATTTCAACAGTGCGCGGGATTTAGAGCGGCCACCGGAGCCCCCACCTTATGGGGCTGTCATGTCTCCTCCTGTGGGGGCTTCAAGGAGTTCTAATAGTCTCCATCATCATGACGTGAGGCCTGTCACACCGCACACACCGAACACTCCCGCTTCTGATGGCCATGTAAGTTTATAATGATGGTAAAGACCTTGAAAGATTGAAAAGTTAGATGATAGTATTGACGAATGGGGGTTTTTAGGGCATAGAATGAATAAAAAATTATCATATAAATCATATCGTAATTAGTAATGTTTTATCGTACTAAATATTACTGCCCACTTGCATAGTGGTGTGAGTGGGTAGATATATGATTCATCACTAAATACAGATACATAGGTACATACATAAACTGACGTCTTTTTCCCAAGGAGGTCGGCAGAACCTACAGACCGCCACCTATTACGATCCTTACATACACCTTTTGCTTCGTTTACGTTCATACATCTGCAGCCTAATTGCGTAACACTGTCAGTGTGTGATCACAATCTGAATGATTTTGAAGGATATTGCGAATCCATCGCTTCATAATATTCGAAAAATTTGTCTGCTCAGCAACGTAAATAACGCAATGAATGTTGTTGAACTGTCAAAATGAAAGGCCATTGCTACTGTAAGTGCGTTACGCAATTACCCCACTAGTCACTAAATACATTTAATGCTAAACGAACTTAAACAACGTTCTGTATCTGTAATTTTAAAACGATTGACAGAAGCGAAACCATGTTTTCAATTTGTAACGCATTTAGTGATGTGTGGTGCAAGCGGGCCTTAAAGTATTACACAATTTATATGTTGAAATACATGAAAACATTTGCAATCAGACGCACTGCATGATATTCCTAGAACAGGGTTGAATGTAGTCGAATTGCAACGCTTATGTGATTAAACTAACCAAATCGGATCACAGACACCCACGAATATGTCTTATGTGTTCAGTGTTGAGTTTAATCATGTTTGATAGAGAAGGAGTTGTGTAAGGGTCCACCTACGCGAATTTTAGTAACTAATACTAAATTTCGCGTAGGTGAAACTTTACAGAAAGAGTATCAATTTTATTTAATTTAATTTATGGCCACTTAGCTATTTTTGATCCTACTTAATAATGAGTAGTCTGCCTTTGAAAGTTCAAAACCCTAATTAGTAGAAAGTTATTTTAAATATCAAATATTAAATGGGTATAATTTTTTGTTGATCTAGCTACATAAGTTGTTGGAACTTAAAGATTGTTGTACCAGCGAATTATTATTAGGGTTTATTAGAAAATCACTCACTTTTTTTGGGCTGTCATATTCGTTAATTATTGGTTGTAGTCTTCTATGTATAAACGTCATGGGTTGCATATATACAATGTCTTGTCGTACATGGAAATATATTGTGAATGGTCTCTTTGAAACGTTCACTGCATTAAAACATTAATATCCTGAGGAGTTAACTCTGATGCTAGATGTCACTGGCCTTTAAGAGCGTTTATTCTAAAAGTTGGCAACGTCGCAAATAGCTGTCAAATATTTATCTGTTTTGACTAATTTGGCATTATTACTGTATGGAAATATGAAATAGAGCTAACAAGTGAATTAGAATATTAATAATGAATTACAATTATAACACTGAATTTGATGTTGTAACCGTTTTAGGTGTAAAAAGGCATTTGGAAAGTTTCTCAATACTTTTTTTACATTTTAAACTAAATATTCGGTGTTAAGATATTAATTATTGTATTTTATCATCAATATTTTAGATCACTAGTTAACCATATTTCACATTTCTATTTCTATTTGCGACGTTGCCCACTTTCAGAGAATGCACGCTCTTATTATAAAACTCGATGCCAGGCTTTGATGCGCGGCGTACGGCAAGATGTGTGCTGACGAATAAGGGAGACTTCATCCGAATTCACTTTTATTTTTCTAAGCTGAAATATTTTTTCTTTTAACCCAGAGCATCGGAACACTGGCGGAAGACCGTCGAAGCGTGACCAGTGGTACATTCTCTAGGCGGAGAGAAGTGGTCACAACTAGAACGCCATTGCTAGCAAATGCGAGAGAAAGTTGTGTCTAGTCTGAAACTACTATTTTAGTAAGAATTTGAGCCAAAGGGATCATGGTACGCGTTTATTTTCTAGAATATTTTTTTACTATCTAGGATTAGGTCTGTGATACGGCTTAACGTGTGTTTTGGGTATGTGGTGAGCTGTTGACTTATATTTTGTATTACGATTTTTGTGTGTAAAATGTTTTTGGTTAGCATATATTTAACTTTGAATAATTTCACTTGTAATTCTTGCTTTTTTTTCAACAGATTTTAAGGAAATTTACTTGCCTTTTTGTAATAAGTATTACTTATATTAAAAAAAAGGCAAGTACGTTTCCTAGTTGTTTCAAGACATTTCCTCAAAGATATAACGATCGATATTTTTGTATATATACATCGAAGTAAATTGTGAAAGACTGTTAAAACATAATCCCTTTGACGCAAACACGAATGTAAATTAGATAAAATGTTTGTTTTATAGTCAATATTCACTTTCAAAAAGAGATATATCAATCTAAGTAAATATAAGTGTAATTAATGTTCTGGAAACTGGCACTATTCTGTAATAGGCTAACATATTAATGATCTGATGGTATACATTATAAATTATGTACATATACATAACTCGGGATATGTTTTATTCCTTCGTAATAGGTACATAAAACTGCATAAAAGGTTCACTCTATTAAATAAAGCCTATTGAATGTAGTAAGTACTATGGGTACACATCTGACTAACCCTTCAAGGAAATAAGGCGTAATGTTATGTTACCTATGTGTACCTATAGAAATAAAGAACGAAAGAAAATAATTTATTTGTGGTAAACATGAAGCAAAGAAAGAACAACAAACAAAAAAAAAACAAGTTGGGGAAAATATGCGTCACATCCAAGCAAAACGGCCATCACTCAGCATAATGCTGCGACCCTATGCGAGACAGAGCCCCAGCGCTGATTTGCAGTGATAGCCAGCGTTGACGTTATGACGTCGACCGGTGCAGCATACTCGTACAATGAGTTAACAATAAGATATAAAAAGAAAATAAATATACATAATCTAAATGTTTATTTAATATATAATATTTAAAATGGCAACATTCCGTTCAGTCGGCATCGACTCGCGCGCTGCCGGCTTAAAGTAATCTGTACGCGTAGCTGTCAGAAACCTATAGGTATGATTTATTGTTTGTTATTTTTATCTACATATCAAGCCTGTCTCTGAAAGCTTGATTACGATGTAAGAGGAACTGAGGGCCAACAACGAGACAAATCTATCAGCGATAACGATAATGGAAATGTCAAAAATGTGTTGGATTGATATAAGCTACCGAAAATTTTATGTCAATTCTGTAGAGATGCGAAACGCTTTGAAAGTGATTACCACTTGTATAGATAGGCCCTCTGGAAATATCTACCTACATAATTAACTGCATTTTTTATTCAAAATTCCTTTATTACATTTGTATACATATTGATTACATTTTTAAATATTGTTATGTAAAAACTATATAAACAAATACATTTTAAAATATAAAAATCGGCATCAGGAACAGGGCCAAGCTGCCGGTGGTCAACGCTCTAGAGAGAAGCACCTCCTCACTAGGCATGCCGTGTCTAGGAGTACTGTTTTTTGAATCAAACCCTTGACCCAGCCGCGCAATGAAAGCCCCATGAGGTGTTGGTCGAGGCTCTCCGCTATTAAGCCATTTACCGTTACGATTATCGGTACAATGATTGCAGAGTCCACGTCTCACATGCCCACAACCTCGTGTGGTAAGTCAAGATACTTGTATTCTTTTTCTTTCTCAGCTTTCACGAAATTCTCGTCATGAGGAACAGCGATATCGACAAGCATTGCACGGCGCTCTCGTCGATCTATCACCACAATATCGGGCTTATTGGCTACAATAGTCCTGTCAGTGGTGATAGATCGATCCCAATACAATGTGGCGTGACCATTTTCGAGAACTGGATCGGGCACATACCTGTGGTATGGTACTTCCTTATTAAAATTATTTTTATTAGTGTCCAAAACACTGGCGTCAACTTAAGTTCGACCACAGATTAATACAGGTAGTTCACTCTGCATTTTAGGTATGAAGCTACAAGTAGGCGGTGGGCTCGACCTGCTGGGCCAATTCAGTGAGTGTAACGTAGTCAGAAGATCTAAGAGGTACGCGATATAGAAAGAGAGGCAACTTCTAAGTGAATATAACTATAGGTAATTAGCGCTGTGCGACCTGAATTGCACTTTACTGTGTTGTAGCAAGAGTCGCTTTTTATTTGAATGTTTTTGCGGAGAGAACCATCTGGGGTTAGACTCAGCTACAAGCTTCTAAACGAACAACAATCTATAAATAAGTTGTATTTTGGGGATTCTTGTGTCAATTGAAATTGATTTCCACATCATTCTTGTTGTCTAACACCCACGTTAACTAAACCGAGATTACCCTTTGGGAACTTACCGTGTTGTATATAAGTAGTGAGAAGCGCGTAGGATGGTAGGACGAAAAGTGATTCAACTGATGAGAATGAAGTGAAGCCCTGTATTCATTTCAAACAAAGTTGTGAAACAGTTGCACAACATTGTTTTCCGCAACATCTAATGAAGTTTGCAACAATGCTAGCAATTTTTTTTGACCATTATTGCAGCATGTCTCATGCACAAGGCTGTGGGTTTAAATCTGAGCAGCAATGTGACTATCTCAATTCATATGTACTTTCTGAGTTTATCTTGGAAATTACTGACATCGGTGAAGGAAAATATCGTGAGGAAACCTGAACTAATATTTACGTAAATCTGAAATACGCCTAGCAAGCGAGAAAGCGTAGTAATCATTGCTCATGACTTCTCTGTATGGGAAGAGGCCTTTGTCTTGCAGTAGGCCAATAATAGGTTGGTATTATAACATGTTGCCGGCAACATTTCCCGCAACACAAAAACATGTTGCTGAAACAATGATGTGCAACTTTTTTCCCAATTATTACGTGGCTTAATTAAGTTCAAATTTCCAAAACTGACAGCATAACCTAATAAAAACTGTCGTAATTTTAGTCCCTAAAACGTTAGGCAGATGTGCCAACTGTATTAAAGCCGAAGCGGCACAAGCAAACCTATCGTCATTAATTTACTGGGCTCTGGTCCAATTTCCGCTCGTAATTTTTCAGGAAGAATCCGAACACAGACTGTGGATCAAATTATCATGCATATGAATTAAAGACGGTTTTATCAGCACACCATTGTATATATTAAGGCTCGTGCAGACTAGCGCGAGTTATCGCGCGACGCGACACCGGTAATGTTTTACCGTGAAGTTTTTTTAAACATTGTTGCGTCGCGCCAGTCTGCACGAGGCTTTATTACTATGGAAACTACGTAGATTACACCATACACTCATGATTAGTGCTCATTAGTTAGATCCACACCGGACGAGCCAGTACACTCCGATCGGACGCGGCACGAGCGCGATCCAATTGCGCGGTCAATCGGTGTGCTGCTGTTTGTGAAGTGCGCCAACCGAGCACACGCGGCGAAGCGCGCTCCGTGGAGCGGCCGATACGAGCGCTGTCAGTTTTACAATAATGCTCGAAGGCGTCTCAGCTAATAGGGATAATGCCCAAATAACTGATAGCTAAAACGTGGATCGACACTAAAACGCGCGGCAGGATTGCGGGTTTCATAAAACAGATTGTGCGAAATAATCTCCGATCCACGACCGGCGTTACATGGTCATGGATTTTGGATCGCCGGGTCCACCCCAGCTATTGGTTAAAGAGAAATAGAATGAAAACACAACCAGTTTTGATTCTACATTATTATATCAACATTGAACTGCTTTTACTTATAGCCGACTAAGTACATCAAAGAGGAAGGGTTATTAAAAATTATATATTTATTACATAGCTATATCTGCTACAACTACAGTTAAAAGTGTTTTTTTTCTATAATTTTTTTTTTTCAATGTCGCCTTAATGGTTGTAAATAAGTATTTTTCAAATTATTAATAACCAATAAAATATTATTATTGAATAGTGTTTTGACGAACGAATAAAACATATCTCAGGTAATTAAACATATTATTATAAGAATACTCTATATACCTACATAGTAATGTGTTCATTATTTCCGTTTTCCCTAAAACTAAGTGTCCTTCTTAAAATATGAGTAGTTTCAATTTTATTTTATTTAACGAACATTCACCTTAATGTTCCATAAAGTCCTTATAATGTTTTGTTAGACAGATAATAGAAAATATGTATAATTACTAATATAAGTATAAAAATTAGATTTGTTTTTAGCAAATAATTGTTATTTTATAAATAAAAAGAACTCTTATTAAACATTTACTTCTGTGATTTACAAACGACTGTTTACTTATTACTTTTTTGTTATGAATATAATTTATAAATATTTTATTGGTCTTTTGATAAATCAAAGATTTTGTACATTAAAAGTTTCAAATTGTAAATATATTAATACTTTCTGAAACTGGCTCAATAATGTTATTAAAAAAATATCATTATAAAGTTTAAAATGTTGGTGAAAAGGTAATTGTTTACGAATATGAGGTTTATATTTATTTGTATCGACCCCTGTTAATGGATTTAAAATAGTTTGAATGAAAAGTAGACAATAAATTTAAAACACGTTACTGTTATGTTTTCATTGTTTTTTTTAAAGCATGTGTGAACTGGGCTATCGTCAATAGATATCGAGGAATTATTTACTGGTACTCAACAGCTGGTTTGAAATGTTTCGTAATATTTATATAACAATAAAAGCAATTTGTGAAATTGTTTTTTTTTTTCAAAAACGTTTGTTTTTTGTCAACTGGCAATTAAATAACAATACTATGCAGGTCCTAAGTAACATACCTTTATGTAGGTACTGTGCAAATAAGAAAATCATATTTAAAAGGTCGAGACTATTTGGATTGTTAACGTAAAAGAAAATACTAGAATCACGTACGTTCAAGAAAGTGGAATCCAAGTAAATATACCCAACTTATGGGCTGTTCGACCTTCTTAAGGATCTTAACCATATTTTCTAACGGAAGTTATTCTGCCTCTGTAAATGTCACAGGCAACCACGCTACAAAATGTAAATATGTTGGGACATATGAAGCAAAAAATATTTCCTGGTATCTTCGTGACCAGTTACAGTTTACTCTTCTGACTTTATTTGTTTATGGGATAAGGGCAAGAGAATGATAAAGATTTTATTTAAAATGTTAATACTTTATTTTCATATTTATAGAGTCCTCTAAAAATATAATATCACAATGTTAGCGAAGACGATAATTTGTACTCAAGTTTAATAATAACCTTTTTTTTTGTAGTTATTATCTTACCCTGATCATGTTTAAAAAAATTACTTGGACATTTCAAGAGGACATTTAATTATTGACTTGTCTAATTTTTACTGTTACTGTTCCAATATTAATATTATTATTTTGAATAATTTCTAAGATGTTTTGTACAAAAATTAATTTTATACAACTGAAAACGTATTTTTAATATTCTAGACACATCTTATTAATTATGTTGAAAATGTAATACAGTGTTGAATATTTTTCTTGAATGTTTTAAATTTGTTCTACGTTAAAAAATGGTTTTTGTTTTATATGCAAAATATGCTGAAATATAATATCTTTTCCTTCAAGTATGTATAAATCACAACTTGAAAGTAGCTTATAAGTAAATAATTATAATTGACTTTGAATTTCTATAAATTAAATAAAAATGAATACACTGTGATGCTATAAAATTTATAACTCTCTAAATTATGAATTACATTCATAATATTTATATAAGTGTAAATATTAATATTAATATGAAGGTGTTGTCGGTTCTAGGGTATTATGAAAATGACCCTAGTGAAATACTTTAGAAATTTTGTGTATTGTAAATAGTATTAATTATATGTGAAGGAATATTATAAATAAAAACAATTGAATGTTAATCAAATCCGCTAGTTTATTTGCAATATTATTCTTTTGTAAAGTCGAAAGGTCATTTCTACTTTGAAATTACTTACTGTTATTTGTTTTAAATTTGAAAAAATTTAACTAATAAGTTGAATATACAATCAGAGACAAATAAATATTATTACGTATTTGAATAAATTTGAGACAAGTGAAGTTTTTCGAATAAACATAACTATTTTAAAATTAAATAAAACGAATTATTAAGCTAGTTGTTACTCTGAAGAATAAAATGAAAGTCATTTTATTTTACATAATTTATTTAATTATATTTTTGTCTCTGTTTGTACCAATATTTGTTTATTACTAAAATTTTGTTAATCTATCAATAAAATTCTATAATAGTATAATTATAGAAAATATTTTAATAGTCTACAATATTTCAAAACCAATTTATATTAAAAGATAGGGGTACCTACCTAGTAGGTGTACTAAATGCAGAAAACTGTAAATTGTTTGATAAAATGGTCAGATTTTCGTAGGTTTAATTTTAAAATAATGAAACTTGATAAAATAATGTATAAAACGTTCATGATAACTTGAAAATACTACTCGCAGGAAACAGTGAAAATTTTAAACAATTCAAAAGCATTTTAAATTACACTCGAAGTAAAATGTCCGCATATCAAATAAAAGTTTCATATTAAAAACTGTAATAGCTTTTCGTTTCCTGACAACATAACGTGGTTACGGGCTACATCACTTACAGGTCGACGATATAAAGTACATTCTGCTTATACATAGGTACGAGCTCCGGCTGAATACTTCCCTCGAAATTTTATTCGAGTAATAAAATTCACGGCAACAGCCCAAACATTTACACAAAATATTGTGGACTATTAAAACGACATGTTGTATCAATATATTAATATATAATATATATATTCTTTCTATAAGTATGTTTGGTGGTACATTTCTCTACAAAGTAGTTAAGTTTGTATAAATGCGTATAATTTCGGTGATTTTTCAAAGACTTCTTGACATATCGTAATTATTAAGATATGTGTAATAACTTCTTGGAATAAATTTGCTTATCGGCAAATCATTTTTTTGTTTGAATTTACCATCTCACCTCTTTCAGGAATTTATAAGTGCACAAAAATGGAATAACTCAAGAAAAACAAGCAAGATAATTTTCATAAATCAGACCGATATAACGCTGTTTTTTTGCAACTTTTCATCTCTGCTGCTAAAAGTCAAAATAAATGACACCCTCTGAAATGTGACGTCATTGTTTGCTTTCACGGCCCTTTCAAAGCCCTTTGAGTTTCATGTTGCATACACACACTCACATGGTATGCACCCAACGTCCTTGGCGAGTGACAAATGCGATGGGATGTGATGCGATGCAACAGCACAAAGTCTCTTTTCATATCAGATATCCGGACTTGGTCGCATTTGCGAACTAATTCACCTTATGTGAAGAGCGTTTATTCTAATAGTTGGTAACGTCTCAAACAGCTGTCAAATATTTTGCTGTTTTGATTAATTTGCCAATATTTACTGTATGGAAATATGAAATGCGGCTAACTAGCGAACAAGAATATTAATAATGAATTGCAATTATAACACTGAATTTGATATTGTAACCGCTTTAGGCGTAAAAAAGGCATTTGGAAAGTTTCCAAATATTTTTTTACATCTAAAACTAAATATTTGGTGTCACGATATATATTATTACATTTCATAATCAATATTTTAGTTCGCTAGTTAGCGACATTTCTTATTTCCATACAATAATATTGCCAAATTAATCAAAACAGCGAAATATTTGACAGCTATTTGCGACGTTGTTGTATAAACGCTCTTACGCACTGCCGCCACGCTTTGAAAATATATTTTGTTAATTGGTTTAACTAATATTTTACACGGCTATATCTTGGAATTGACACAATGTTGCTGGCAAAAGAGTACATATTTTCCGTAAGAAAGTACCTCAACACTAAAACGGTATTTCCCTAACGTGAAAAGTTTTAAAACTAGACAGCAGAATTTCCATAAGCGGTTCGTGTGACTTAGAGAATGTAAAAATAAAGATCTTTAAGTTCATCAGTCATCACTTGATATACTTAATTTAACATTTATAGCTTAGTTTTCTCAGTGTTGATTGATTGACAAATGGTGTTTGGTCACAGCCACTAAAAAGGACATTTGTTTTTGCCATGAGGTAAGGTCAAACACAAGCTTAATATCACAAAATACTTGTAACCTAAGAACAACCTTCAAGCAATATTTTAGGTGCATAAATAGCTCAGTTGCTCCATCCAAGCCGGTCAACTGAGGTCGTTTAGTGGATCCTTTGATTTGTTCGAAGCTGTCAAGTGCGGTTACGACGTACTGAAAGCCGGCACTTCGGCACTACGGCACTACGGCACACTACGGCACTCTGGCACTTATGCACTCGACGACAACGCTTCAAGCTGTCCAATTAATCTTGCTTTAAATGACTCATTGGCTACGAATGTTCTAAAGTGTACTACTGTTTCTGGCTAAGTGACGGTTGTGTACTAAGTAAGATCTGTTTATGTACTGAGAATTGATTAATCTGGTACGGGATCGTCAACTGTGGGTCAGCCTGTACATACAGTTAGAAATTGATATAACATGGATGACCTAAATCTACATAACGTTAAAGTAACGTGTTTTCTTATGGCTCTTAACTGGCCTGGCACTTTTTCAAATACAAAATTTGTCTTGGTACCTACCTATGGCTACCACAGGCTGCCATTCTACACAATAAAGTTGACACGACCAACGTGAAAGAAACAGAGGCCCTAGCACGTAAACGTAACGTAAATTCGAATTTTGAATCGAAAATACTATCCTATAGGATTTTGGTAAAAAAAATACGACAAGCAGAATTAATATCACCCATAGATATGAATAAACGACTACTAGCTACTAGCCCACGCTATCCCACAACTGGGCAAAGGCCTCACTCTACTCCTTCCATCTTTTACGAGACCGCGCGTCCTCCAGTTTTGACGGAACCTATTCAGCTCATCCCGCCATCTCTGGTCTGCTGCGACCCCACCTCACTGTCTCAGGGCACCAGTTTTGTGCTATGTGGGCCCAACGGTTCGTCGAGCATGAGGCAGACATGACCTGAACAGTCCCATTTAAGTCGGGCAGCCTTTTGATCCAGGTCAGATATCTTTGTTTCGGAGCGCAGTATTTCGAACACGATCCGTTCTTTTAACGCCTAGTATACTGCGCTTCATTTTTGCGCTTTTTCATCATTGATCGAAAAAAGTCTTAAAATTAAGTAAATATTGATAAACGAATCCAGTATTTTGAATTTTAAAGTCGATTTACTACCTACCGTACCGCCCAGCTATCATACTACCTTTGTGAATACATAACTAATTATTAACTTAATACGTTACTTTTTTATTGTACAAATCTTTTGATGAAAGTATTTATAAACTCTTGATCATAAGTCACAAAAAAACCGAAACAAAAACACAAAAAAAATAACGAAAAATTCAAACAAATGTAACAACACGGCCACACATAGACAAAAGACGCTCCCCCGAGCACTCATAAACACGCAACTTCGTAGAAGTTCTATGAGTGGTAATAAAATAAATTCGCCTAAACAAGGTCATCGCTAAACGGCAGATATATCAGACGCATGGCGTAATTGTAGGTTATTGAGGAACGAAAAGATAGCGGTTAATGAGAAATTATTGGTTTCGTCATTATTGGCGTTTACTTGGAAATAGATCGGCTGAATAATAATTACAGACTCTGGTATTATAGTTTAGAGATCAGTATGTAGGTACCTAACAGTTCAGGTACCTAGGTACTTAATTAAACTAGCGCAGTAAGGAGATGGATGATCCCCGTATTTTCTAGTGTTACTGGGTTTTCCTGCCCTTTCAACTGCCCCGTTGGTCTCGTGGTACCAAGTGCGAATGTTGAGCGTGGGGTCCTGGGTTCGATTCGCGGGTCGGGTAAAGTGTGATCGGGTTTTTCCTTTAAGAATTTCTCAATAGCAGCCCGGAGTTTGGAAATTGGGCCACCATCTTCTGTGCAATCCTCTGCACGTGACCGCACTTAATCCAACTGATAATCACTTGGCTTAGGCCCGTGTTATCAGCTCTTGCCGGCCAGCTGAGAATATAAAATAAATGTCAAAATAATAATAATATCATTTATTTCAGGCGACACAGGCCCATAGAAAAATACCTTAACCTAAACATACATATTTTAATATAAACAAAAACTTGTGTTAATAAATATGGCTTAGACTATGTTAGTAGCACTTCACTTTGCACTAGCTTGACTTTGTAAAGCCGTTGGTCCTGCGCCTGATCTCTCCCGGGTCGTGTCGAATTGCTATCCGAGAGTAAAGGAACCTAAAGTGTGTGTATGCGCACACGCGCGTGCACTATTATATCTTCTGTATACTGGCTAATCTCCGTTGAGATTGGACATTGAACACCGTGCCCGAAATTCGGTCGGGAAGATTTATTTATAATTTTTATTATTTATTGGTTGTTTCCACTAGGACATTTTTAGCAGTAGCCTGGAATCTGGATCTGTGACCGGTTAATAGCAAACCCGCTGAGCCCCGTCGTGGATTACGGCCCACTCCTTCTCACAGAGAGAAGGCCGGTGTCCCAGCACTGGGAATATTATAGTAAATAAATCAATAAAAAATATATAAACATAACATCACGCCAGTATTCCCTGAAAGGTTAGGCAGATGTATACCTATGTACACCCACATTTCGCCAGTTATATTTAAGTCCCATGTAATAGGATAGTCTATTGCCATCTTCGGGGCACAAATCCAGCCTCTGGTCTGTCGCCGGAGCTGGTTCAGCGCCGTGTCAAAAAACGCACATCTGTCAGCGGAGCTGAACCAGCTCCGTCACGACTGACTTACAATTTGACTGATATTTGTATTACTATTCTATACTTTCAATGCTCAAAGTTGCACAAAGTGTACGAGGAGGAACAAGGATGCCATACAATCTCACATGTTAAATCAATCAAATAATATAAATAATTATAGCAATCAATTCCTCCCTGTCATAAAACATTATCAAATTAACAATACACACAATAATTGTCACATAGGAGCATAGATTGTATAATATTTTTGTGTGTAATTGTGTCATTTATCGAAGTTGGATTAATATTGTCCTGACTGGACAATATTAATCCGAATCACAAAATAAATCAATTATTCATCACTCGCTTTGGTTCGTCGTCGAAAAAGTTTTGAATCGAGAGGAGCAGCTGACCGACAAAGCCCGAAGCAAATTCAGTTTCGAACCCATAGCTAATCTCCAGCCGATATTTTCACCAAAACACCAATGACAAAAATCAATTACAACTCCACACAATTTCAAACATTCAGAAAATCAAAAGGCAGTGTATTAAGTGCCGCTAACGGCACTCTAACACTCGTCAGTTTGCGACATACTAGTACCTACATTATTTCTAAAAGACCCAAGGGGAAGATAGAACGTTACGACAGGGAACTTAAGTGTCGTAACCCCTTGGCTAAAAATGCAGCAGCAAATGAAAATGGCTGAAAGGTAGGTTACGTTAAGTTAGAACTGTGACCACACAACGCATTAGGGTCCGTTTAGGCACAAGATAATGTAAAACACCACATTCCCAAAACATTACATGAAGTAAAGTCGCAAAAAAGTATTTTTTCATTGATCCTATGTTACGAGTATCACGCTTCCACAACTGTATGAAATGTTGATTTTCATACTCTTCAATATGTGACACAAAATCCTCTCATTGTAGTGGTTTTTGTTATATTTATCAAAAACAAATACGATCAATCAATACAAAGGGCAGCGAACTAACCTCAATTATCAAACAAAATAACAAGTGACAGTGACAATGACATTGACAATGCAATGCTTACGGCACTTTAGCCAGGCCGAGGCACCGCTACTAGTAGCGGCACTTTATCCTCGGCGGGTAAAGTGCCGCTAGCGGCACCCTATACACTTCCAACACAAAAATCAATTTTTTCACTAACGCTTTGGTTTGTCGTCGAAAAAGTTCCGAATCAAGAGGAGCATCTGACCGACAAAGCCCAAAGAAAATCTAGTTTCAAACCCATAGCTAAGTTCCAAAAGACTTTTTCACCAAAACACCAATGAGAAAACTCAATTACAACTCCACACAATTTCAAACATTCAAAAACCAAAAATCCTTTCACATTTAGGTGCTTCAATTTAAAAAAATTGATCGAAGTTGAACTTCTTCCAACATTCGAGCTATTCGAACAGATTGCCTACTCGACGTGATTGTCGCTGTGATAAGAATTTTTATTCGAAGTTTGCTTTTGTTTGGAATAAAGGTGGCGTGTGAAATGCAGCTACTTCATAGTACGATTTTGCTGTTTATGTCTAGTAAGGGGTGATCCCACTAGAGATTGTGGCGTGTGGATCAGTTTTAGTACTTTAGTTTTTTATGGGGTGGAAAAATATAGTGGGTTTTCTATATTGCTTGTAAGGTCATATGTGATAGTGGAAAACCGTATGGAAAATGGTATTTCAGAATCCTAATCTTATAACTAATATTATAAATAAGAAAGTGAGTTTGTTTGTTTGTTACGCTTTCACGCTAAAACGGAACTGAACGGATTTGGATGAAATTTGGCACACCGGTAGACCGGAACAGGACATAGGATACTTTTATCCTGGTAGTACGGTCAGTACTCTGCATTGCCTGTCCCCTCTTAAAAATAAGAAGAATGGAAGAGGGGTCAGTCAGGTTATACAGGTCATACGTTCCCCTGGGATAATTTCCGACATGCACGCGGGCGAAGCCGCTGGCATAATCTAGTAATATTATAAATGTTTGTTTGTACGTTACGCTTTCACACTAAAACAGCTGAACGGATTTGGATGAAATTTGACACATAGGTAGCCTGGGACCTGGAGAAGGATATAGCCTTTACTTTTAATTCTGGATCGAGACGAATTTACGGGCAACAGTTAGTTTGAAATAGAACTATCTTTATTAGACGAGTTCTAAAGTATGTTTTCGCCATTTAAAGTTTCAGGCTTCCTAAATGACGATTCAATACAAAATATTTTATCAAACTACATAAATTTACACGCTGTAATACTTAATCAGATTCATGGATCCAGAGGCCTTAAAAATGTTCGGTAGCACAAAAAGTAATTTAGCTAAGTTGGCAGCTTCTTTACATAAAACCAGCCCCTAACAGAGGTGAGTGAAATGCGTAATCTTTGTAACAATGACTCCAGCTTTAGCGGCAGCATCTTTTTGTTTTTATTTGTTTGTGAAAACAATGGGAGGCCGTTAATAACGGTGTTTAGATATGATTACCGGCAGCTTTGTGTTTTTTTACAAGAGCTTTCATTTCAGGAGTTTGTTATCGTGTGGTGGTGAATAGAGAAAATTAAGTAATATTTGGGTTGAAGTCCAATGTTGACCGCAATCCTTTTTACGTTTCTGTACATCTGAATGAAAAAAACGGAACCCTTATAGGATTACTTTTGTGTCTGTCAGTCCTTCTGTCGCAGCCAATTTGAATCTACTGGATCGATGAAGTTTTTTTTTTTTATGTCACCCCTTATCTTCGAAACTTCAGTAGTTTCTTCTTAGTGCCTTCAGCGGCTTAGTCACACGTAATCAATAACAAGAAAAGGTAAAAATCCCCCACATCGGTCGCAAGGCGAAAACTATCCGCAATTAGTTCCCGATCGTTCGCACTTAAGGTAAATGCACTCGTAACAATCCATCCTTAAACTCAAACTCAAACTCAAATCATTTATTTCAATTAAACCATTACAGGCACTTTTGAATTGTCAAGGAATCGGTCAGTCAAAAATATGAAGCTAGTTGCCCATTCCAAAGCGTAGTAGGTACCTATGGAGAAGAACGGGCAAGAAACTCCACGGACACTCTTTTAAATAAAATAAATTGTTACAAAGTATTGGTTACATCATTCATGTTGAAATTATACATGTGAGAACAATGTAGAAAGACGTGCACGTTAGAAGCGTCCGTAATACAAAGATAAAAACAAAGAACAATTAAAAAATAAAAAATCAGCCATGGCCGCTAAGAGTTGACCAGTCCCAACTGACGGCGCCCGTTCACGAACATGACGTATGGATCAGCACCATTCAGCTCAACCATTTTGAAGGGAGCTAAATGATCCAACACACGCGCCACCATCAGCGAGACATTTGAGTGAGCATGACATACTCACAACCGCCACGGCACATTCAAGTCAATAAAAAAAAGTGTTTCCCGGTAAATGGTAGCTCTTTAGTACATAGTACTCACACCTGTGCTCTGGAATTATATAATACAAAGGAGATTGACTTTATACAATGCAAAGATGGTCTTAAAATCTTCAGCAGCTCCAACAGTATTTTCAGATGTTAATGTTAATCAATTAGTTGTGGTTGTGGAGCAGGACCAGCATTGAGCCAAGCATTTTTATCAGTGATGTAATCCCCCAACTTATAATATGCCTGCCTGCATAGTGTGCGTTTTATACAAGACTTGAATTTTGTCTCATTCAGTTGAAGTATGTGGGGAGGAATTTTATTGTAACATTTTAAACAGTACCCCATGAAAGATGAGTCCACTTTAGCCAGTCTGAAACCTGGTTGAACTAATAGGTCCCTATTTCTTGTACTATAATTATGTCTATCACCTCTTTTACTAAAAAGATGTAAGTTTTTTCTTACGTACATGATGTTTTCATAAATATATTGACAAGGTACCGTCATGATGTTAATATCCTTAAACAGTTCCCTTAGAGAGTCACGCCTGCGGAGATAGTACATGGCTCTAATCGCTCTTTTCTGCAGAATAAAAATAGACTCGATGTCTGCAGCCCGTCCCCACAGTAAAATACCGTAAGACATGATACTATGAAAGTAACTAAAATAGACCAGCCTCGCGGTATCTACATCAGTAAATTTACGGATTTTTCTGACAGCATATGCTGCTGAACTTAGCCGTCCTGCGAGAGATGTTAAATGAGGATCCCATTGTAGCATTGAGTCTAGCGTGATCCCTAGGAAAACAGTTTTATCGACGAATTCTAGTTTCTCTTGATTCAATACTATCTCACAATCACTACTTTTGACATTTGGTAAAGAAAATTTTATACACTTAGTTTTTTTTCCATTTAATACTAAATTATTAGCAGTGAACCAATTTTGGACCTGCAATAGGGCGTTATTTACGTCGTCAAAATTTGTTGCACGTCTATCTACCTTAAAAATTAAGGAAGTATCGTCAGCAAATAACACCATTTGTGGTTGATTTTTTAATAAATGGAGTAGATCATTGATATACACTAAAAAGAGGAATGGACCCAATATCGAGCCTTGTGGCACACCTATTTTTACTTTTAAACCTAGTGAATTGATACCGTTTATTTGGACTTGCTGTTGTCTATTATTTAAATAAGATTTTACTAAATTGAGTTCAAGTTTTCCAAGTCCGTAATGCTCAAGTTTCAAGAGTAAGGTTTCGTGATCGACGCAATCAAATGCCTTGGAGAGGTCACAAAAGATTCCTATGGCGTCTTGGGCCTCTTCCCACGCGTTAAAAATGTGTCTTAATAAGGTTACACCGGCGTCGGTCGTACAACGTCCTTTGGTGAAACCATACTGTTGATCATGAAGGATTTTATTTGTGTTAAAATGATTGAGCATTTGATTAAGCATTACCTTTTAAAACACCTTGCTGAAAACCGGCAACACGGATACGGGTCTATAATTATTGGTGTCTTTTCTGTCCCCGGATTTGAAAAGTGGTATTACCTTACTGTATTTCATTAAATCCGGGAAGACTCCTTGGTCCACACACAAATTAAATATTAAGGCTAAGTAAGGCGCTATGGTATCAATTATGGAAGTACAGACTTTAATGGACATTCCCCAAAGATCTTCGGTTAATTTGATCTTAATTTGCTGAAAAGCTTTTATCACTGTTATAGGTTTAATATGCTTAAAGTTAAATTTAATCGGGCAAGCTGAAACGTTCGCCCTTATTAAATCAAAAGAGAGCGAGTGCGAGGAATTTAAGGTTTCAGTAGTTTTAAGAGGGATACTGGTAAAGAAATTTACAAATTCTTGAGCAACTTCTTTGCTATCGCAAATGAGACCACCACATGCTTAAATGGACGGGGCGCCTGGTAGGCACCATTCAAATAAAAAAAACGTAATGTCAATAAACATTTTATATAAATTGACTAGTCTTATACCAACATAATATAAACAGTTTACCCTAAGATAAACTAAAGCTCAATCCCACCAATTTACTGACACTTAACCGATAATGAGAAACGGAAAAATCCCCCACATCCATCGCAAAGCGAAAACTATCCGCAATTAGTTCCCGATCGCTCGCACGTAAGGTAAATGCACCCGTAACAGTCCATCGTTAAATTGACGGGGCGTATGTATCAATTACCTAAATGAATCTCACGGGTTCACGGCATGGGATCGACCAATCGGAATCGAGATTGGTATTCAGATGCGGCCAATTATATTTCTGAATTGTTGTTTGGACTTCGGCTTTGTTTTTATTAATATTTTACACACATGTGAGTAAGTTTTGTTGTACGTGTTATGTAGGTTTGTACGTTTGTTGATTTTAATGTTGAAACCAGGCTCTTTGAAAAATGATGTAGTAAACATTTATGAAAGTTTCTGTTTTTTGTGAAGTACTGCATTTGTTATAGATTTTTTTAAATAACTAGCTTTTCCATTAAATGCAATAATATGCTTGATAAATTGTATTCATTTTTCGTGATAGTGCAACAGGCAGAGTTCGAATTCGATGGGTAGAAGCCGCAATATTAATTTAATGAGTAATACCCGTCACTCTTTGATTACGCAACCCTCAAAATCAACTGAAAGTCCATTATACCCATAGTCCATTATATCCATATGAATATCGAATCATTATAAATTATTTATGAATTATTTAGTCTAGTGGTTGCAAGCGCTACTGCTGATCATAAGGTCCTCGGTACGATTCCCATCCCGGGCAAAATGTTATTGGGTTTTGCCATCTAGAATTTCTCAGTAGCGGCCTGGAGTCTGGATTTGTGCCCGCTTGATGGCGATAGGCTCGTCTCCGATTACAAAGGACTCAAACATAACTAGCGAAATGTGGGTATACTATAGGTACACCTCTGCCCAACCTTTAGGGAAATACAAGCGTGATGTTATGTTATTATAATTTATTGTAACCCGAAGAAATGTTTCTTTATTTATAACCTTAAACAATGGAGGCGCAATCCCAATATTTTTATGAACGTTCACATTCAAATTTCAGTGTCAATCAGTAAAAAAATCCTCAAATTTATCTAGTATAAATTATATCTAAGCCTTCTCATGCTGATCCATATAACTGGAGAAAACTCGAACCCTGTCATACAGCATGTCCTAGTTTAGGGGTCAAGACCTCATTGATGCAATGTGTACTGAAGTTTGGAAATAAATTACTAAAACCGAATGATTTGTATTTTTTTTTACATTGATTTTGATCGTTTTATTACGGGAATTGGCCATCCGATAGCTGCCCTTGAGAGGCAGCCTCTATGGGTGCTTCCTATCTCGAACTTACGGCAATCGATGGCGATATAAATAGAAACCGGAACCCAACAGAGTGGCATTAACTGTCAAGCCAACTGAAGAACAACTGCATGCTTTAGTTTGTTACTTATGTAACATAATATCACGCTTGTATAGCACGAAGGGTTAAACAGAAGCGTATAGTAGATACAGACACATTTTGCAATTTATTTTTATGTCCCTAACCGGGAACAAATCCAGACACACTGACAAAATTCCTATTGAAAAATCCTAATGGCCCTAAAGTGTTCTAATGCAGTTTGTTATTTAAAATATTAATTTGATACCCATAAAATGGTACTTATATTTTTAATAACAAACGGGATTTTAAAATAACATATTACTGATAAATTTTCTCTTTAATAATTAAGTGCTCGGAATACTAAATGAAACAGAATATCGCCAATTAATCGTGATGTAGTGAGGATTCCTAGGAGTGTTAGTTCCTGGAAAACATGCCACTTGGGGTGTTTCAAACAATTATACGAGTACGTAATGAATTACAGGTAAGAGTTCAAGCGATCGTTGGTGTTATTTAGGATTAATATCATCAAAATTAATTCCTCTACTTGTTATTAAGAAGTTTTGTTTATCTATAATTGCTTTTCGCGCTTACACACTTTAAGTTCAAAAAGATGGCTATTGAATCTTTTAGTCTTTGTATGTTTAGTAGTGCTAAATTATTTTTTTGCTATGTGTCTTTGGCAAACAATAAAGTAAACAACAATATTTTTTTTATACTCATAAACAAGCCTCCAAATATCAACGGAATTATTGTTTGTGTACCAAACAATATTTTTGCGTAAAAAAAACAGTAATATCCGGTGAAATTTCTATCAATAATCATGTTTTCACGTTTATTTTTTCACTGAAACGAATAAAAGTGAGCGCTAACCTGATGGTGAAATACGTTTAGTGCTACGCTTACGTGCGGCGTTAAATTGAAGGGAAAAGCACATCAATTACATATGCACACAGGCCCAGAGGTCGGAGCACGCAACGCTGCCACCCGGACCGTTGGCTAATTCGAGCAAAACTGGTTGAAGCGAGATATTACCGGTCGGAACCGGTTTGCGTCGGTTATTACAAGATCGCGCCGGACGGAACGGAGACCCCGGGCGTTTTTGCGCTTGAACGACTACCGTTTGAGGAACGCGGCTGATTGCTTTCGAATTTTGAATTGGATCGTTTCGATCGCTTAGATAAAGAGAGGGATTAGCCGGTTTTCATCTGTTGTTTTACATTTCAGTACTGTGTTATTTGTTCACTTGCATTTTGGTACTAATATCTTTCTTCCATAATACGACAAGGAATGATACTCATAAACAGATGGAGAAAAACGTGAATATGTTTCCCTCACTCACTCACAAGCCGTCACTACACAGACAGCCTGAGCGTTTCTCCAAAATTCAGGATTTCCAGAAGTAAACCTCACCTGTAAGCACACAGTGCACCCTGTTACTGAACAATATGGCGAACATCCAACAAGTTTCCTATGGACCTTGACCGAACAGCAACGTGAATTTCAAGTTAAATATTCAGACAATATATCGTTCAATAACAACCGTTAACTGCTTGGTGCTTCGTTAAATTCGAAATTCATCTTTGAGGATTACCGTATCAGTTTACACTGGATATTTCCTACTATTATCGAATGTATCGCCGAAAGTGCCCTTACTGCTACTCACTCACAAATTCACTGTCAAATTGTTATCATAGACATACTGTTGAATTGTACCTTTAATCTCTTCTTATACCTAATATTAACATTGATATAAGTCTATAAAAAACAAATTACATCAATTTTAAACATTAAGACTTTAAATATAATCCAAGCCACAGGCCCCGAGATTAATAATTGGGAAGAACATAACTGATTCATAGTCTAATGTCTGAATACAATCAAGTATTGAGAAAACGGAAATAAGTAGACATGTAAACGATTTTAATTTGACTAACTAAAGTTTAACATTACTAAACTACCAAATAATTCAAAATTCTCGGTTCACTCAACAATTCCAATATTGAAATGATCAACTCAATAATTCCTTTGATCGTTTTCTATTACATGGGCATCATGTTGTCTCATACAGATCCAGTGAATTCTTCCTCCCTGTCAATTCAGGCTTTTTCACTTACCTTATTGTTAGCGGCGAACAATAGCTTTTGCTCCTCTCTTGTTTTTGTCTCCTAGTCTATTGTGACAGAGCCTTATCGACAGGCTGTGTGAAAGACTTATTGTGGACCTTTTAATTATTATTTCGTAGGTAAATCATTGTGTTTAGTTACAGCCTGGCTGTGACGGCACGATATGTAATTAGAGTTCAGCTGTAATTGTACCTATACTAATGAAGGAATACGGTTGGAAAATGATTTACCATTCTGTGTTTCATTTTCCGCATAAGTACCTTGTTTCTTTACAATATAAATAGATAAAAAAAAAAATATCTACACTAATATGTATTATAAAGATAAAAGATTTGTATTTTTGTAATGGATAAACTCATATTTGTTACAATAGCAATCATATCATTTCGTTTATAATTGGGTTTTATTTTTATTAATTTATTTATCTTTTAATGTCGTAATGGCCCAGTGGTTATGGCCTCGCCTCTCATGCACGAGGTTGTGGGTTCAAATCCGGGCAAGTACCAATGTGCCTTTTTCAATTCATATGTACTTTCTGAGTTTATTTTGGACATTACTGATATCGGTGAAGAAAAACACCGTGAGGAAACCTGGACTTTATAGTTAATATAAGTCTGAGATCGCCAACCCGTCTTGAGCAAGCGTGGTGATCAATGCTCGTGCCTTCTCTGTATGAGAAGAGTCCTTTGCCCTGCAGTGGGACAGTAACAGGCTGGATTTTCTTTCTTTTTTTTTCTTTAAATTGTGTCTTTTCTAATAGGTAAATGTGAGAACGCCTGCTGTAGATTTGTTGACCATCTTTTGTTTTGTTAAGTACCTGGTACTTGTTGAAAGACCTACACTGTCCTCCGATACCTAATAACACTGTTATTTGAAAATATTGTAAAAGCCAATTATTTTTAAAGGAATAACCGTGGAGTTTGTTAACCGGCTCTTCTCCATAGGAAACGACCAATTGGAACCGTGCACCTAGCTTCTGACGTTTCATAAGTGCCCATGTAGTTTTATGTGAACTAAAATATTTTGAATTTGAATTGAATTTGTAGATCCAAAAACTTTAACTGAAAATGTCGACTTGATATTTATTCATATTATTTAACAAAAACAGCCATAGGTGAAATGGATAAATACCTACTCTTTCTCCACTAGAATTATTCTTAATTTGGCTCTTTATTAAAGGGCTCATAAGACATCTAAAAATATATATTTCAGCTGGTCATAAAGTGTTCATAGGCGATGCCAAAGACATCAAGTAGGAAATCAGTATTTTTTTTAAACCTATGAGGTTCATGAAAAAAATCCAATTTCACACAAAATTCGTTTCCTCAACGGTTTTTTTATTTACACGCGTCATGTGAGCCTATTTTTCTTTATCCTTATCTTCATGAAAGTAACAGAAACGTGTCGAAACACGGGGTTCCAGAGATTCCTGAATATGACAGGAATTTCCACACCATGTCAAAATAAATACTATTTTATGTCTTTGTTTTTATTTGTATTTTAAATAAGTTGTGCTGAATAAATTGGTCAAAGCGACTAGGCTGTTTTTATTCCATTTTTATTTTTACGATGGCACACTCAAACATTGCCTTTCTTCAGGATTTCAAAGAGCTTTTATAAGAGTTACGATTGCAATAAATTGGTAAGTAAAGTGATCCTCAGGTACCTTAAGTACTCAGACGTTAAAAACGAAGATAAGAAGATTGATCGATTTGAACCATTGTAAAATTATTTTAATTCTTAACTTGATAAGAATTTCAGGGACTGAAATTTTCAATGTTTAGATATCTTAAATAACCTTAGCAGTGCAAGGTTCAACAGGGGACAGTTAATAAGGGGACGGTTGATCGATTGATTTATTACTATCTGCATCCCGCGGCTTCGTCCGCGTGGACCCTTATTATTTTTCTAAAATAAAAGTGAGCATTAGTTACTCCTTATAACTTCAGCTATCTGCCAGAGAAAGACCCTTCAAAATGCCGTTTCGGGGAGACGGGAGACAAAACAAGACAATTAAAAAAAAAATGGTGTCTCTCACATTTTTTGTTTTTTAGCTGTTATTTTGATATTACAAATAGTCACCTACATTTTATTTATTTGTATGTATGTATTTACAGATTAATAAAGCGTTTACCAACAGCTTCTGTAATCAGTATATTAACCGCCTCTGTGGTCAAGTGGTTAAAACACCGTCCTGTCTCAGATCCAGAGGTTCAATTCCCAGTGGGGGGAAAAATTTCTGCTCGGTTTGGTTGGTAGGACTTGTTTTAAGTCCGCCTGGCTAGCTAACTGGACCTATTTGGCGCAGCCGTGAGGCACACAATATTGTTTTAGTTATATTTATTTAATCTGTTTTATTTTTTATTTTTGCGTGAGTATTGTGTGCCTTAACCTGAGTCAAATAAATTATTATTTTCTTTCTTTATTTCTTTCTTCTTACCACCATCTTATCTAAATCGACAGACGTAGATAAGTCAATTTTGTTGTTCGGTAGACATAGGTATGATAGCCAGTTCCTGTGTGGTTGAGGATTCCGGATAAAGCTCGCTTCCACCTTTGGCATGATCATCACTTACCATCAGGTGAGATGCAGATCAAGAGTTTCACAGTTAGGTTAAAAAACCCAAAATTTAATTTTAGGTATTCTTGAACTCACACAGTTGCCAATTTTAGGTTAACCAGCTTTTTCAATAACAATTCACAATTTGTTGGTACTATACAATACACGCAGAATGCAGCTGCATTCATTACCACATCTCTTAGTCCACTTCCACACATACCAACAAAGCTATTTTGAATTCCCTTATCACCAAAGTCTTTGCTCAGGTATTCGATTCCGATCAAAGCCCACACAACTAAGCTGCAGGCTGGTTCAAAAAGCCTGTTTGCACTAGGACGTCGCCGGGTACATCATCCGATTGCGTCCAATCACTGGGACGGTCACCCTGATTGAAGCGTTCGTTGTATTCACCGTGTTTTGTTTTGAACGTGTATAAACTGTCATTTGTTTATTTTTAGGGTTCCGTACCCAAACGGAACCCTATTACTAAACCTCCGCTGTCCGTCAGTCTGTCTGCGAGCTACAGCTCGCAAAATTGAAATTTGAAAATTTCACAGATTATGCATTTCTATTGCCGCTATATCAACAAATAATAAAAATTTAATGAAATTAAAAATTAAAGTAGGGTCTCCATACAAAAAACTATAAAATTTTGGAAAAAAAAACTGGCCCTGGCATGTTGGGTGTCATTGTCTAGAGCTCATCGAATAAAGAACAATTTTTTTTTTTTTTTTAATCTTCAAAAATTATGAAATGCCGTAACAGTTGTCAGTTTTAGACCATTTTTGTAAGAGCTCTATCTCAACAACTAAACAAGTTAGGAATTTGAAACTTCTGTATATCATGTACCATACACTGTATATAATCAACAAATACAAAAAAACGCCGATTCATAAGGTATTTATTTAAATATGAGTGATTTTCTGCAACTGCAAAAATAAACTTTGTAATTCATAGTATCATTATGAAATATAAATTTATCTTTGCGATTTTCATTAAGATGAAAAATAATAATATTCTTCGTTTAGTATTTTCATTTTTTGCTAAATAATGTACGGTGGTACGGAACCCTTCGTGTGCGGGTCTGACTCGCACTTGGCCGGTTTTATTTCTATTACATCTAAAGGGAGTTTGGGAATATAATGAGCCATTACAGGAACTTAATTGTCGGAAAATGTCGTGAGGAAAATTTTGAGTATAAATGTCGATGGTTATAAGAGTAGGGGAAGACCAAAGAAACGAGGGATGGACTGTGTGAAAGATGATATGGCTAGAAACTATTCAATGGATCAAAGGACACAGCGGTTCGCAGGGCAACGACGCATCCGACGAACACGCCAGAAGGGGGTCGAGCATGTTACTAGTGGGGCCTGAATCCATCGCGCCACTCCCCTTCGGGTTCTTACGAACTCTGGTAAGAAAACGAACCAGGGTAATTAGTTGCGAGTTTAGTTCCAGTAGCAAGAGTTGTATCGAAACGTCAGTCCAAAAGTGATTCTTCATTGAGAAGTGTCACGTATAGACGCGGATTTAATTTCCTGCTTATCTAATTTAAATGTAAATCAACCTATTTATATGGTAAGAAAATAGATCAAAATCAACAGTAACCTCCATATTGTCGTCCTAGAAAAGTGACCTCCATAAATCGTCGTCTTAGTGTGAAAACTTTTTATATGCGAAAAACTGGTGGGCAACTGGGAAGTTATTTAAATGCTGATCGCGCGGTAAAATCTGCTTATTCGCAGGATTTAGCGTGACGTCAGTATGATGCGTAGGTTGAATGTGGCGATATAGATGCCGTTACAGTTTTGTGACGGCATCTAGGGCGTGCGTTGCGATTATCTTTTTTCTAAAAATGTAATAAAATAAAAAGTCAAAGTGGCATTCCCGAGCTTTTCACTTTAAGGTGACGATATTCAAAATTTATTTATTTACGTTACACTTCCTTGTTTGGGTCACTGAAATATTTATGTACCAAATTTTAACTCAATCGGTCCGTTAGATTCGGAGCAAATTGGTTATGACAGATAGACAGACAGACAGACAGACTGACCGACAGAAACACGCGTGATCCTATAAGGGTACTGTTTTTTCCTTTTGAGGTACGGAACACTAAAAACCTAGGTAAACATCAGTTAGGTCACTATAAGTCCTCTCATTTTATTCTGGGAAAATTTTTAATTACTGCATCTAGTTTTAAAATAGCTAACCAATTCAACCAACCAACCGTCAAACTCAGCGCTAAAACCAATAATCGACCGTTTAATAAGAACGCTTTTGCAAACAAATCAGATTATTACAACCGTCCACTGGCTACCGTGCAGCCGTGGAATCATTCCGACAAATGAATGTTGACCGTCTGCACTATGCAACTGTGTGCGTTTAATACGACAACGGCAAATATTTGCCGGTTGCGATCCGTTTGCGATAATTGCTCAATGTAATTTGATCAGACTTTCTAATCGATTTATTCTGAACTTGGAGATAATATTTTGTGGTGATTTTGGGTTTTGGCGCATGTTATAATTGAGCTGTCTGTGATTATTGTGTTTGGGAGTAAAAGGGCTAAGTAATAACAGTAACACGGATCGATTGATCAGGTTAAGTTACGCTTGCCGTAGATGGGTGACCATCTTAACATACCGCGACCCCTCCGTGCCTCGGAAAATACGTTAAGTCGTTGGTCCCGGCTGTCATTCTTGGATTTCTGACAGTCTTTACGAGTTGTCTGAAGCCCGAAAGTCTGACAACCAGTCTCTACCGAGGGATATTATGTTACCCAGTAACTGGGTTGTGGAGGTCAGATAGGCAGTCGCTCCATGTAAAATACTGGTAATCAGCTGCATCCGGTTAAACTAGAAGCTGACCCCAACATAGTTGGGAAAAGGCTAGGCAGATTGATTGAATGAAATGAAATGAAATAAATTTATTTGCTTTGAATGCAGGTATTTACAATTTGGTGTTAGAATATTATTTACAGGGCCTTTTACATTCTGCCTATTAGGCATGCAAATTTTTAACTTAATTTACTTAATCTAGACTTTAAAATTAAACTTCCGATAATTTACTTAAGCTAAACTAGGTATAGAAGTTATAAATTAAGCTATCGCTACACATTTTATAGTACTCTATTATTTATTATTGACGGATCATTCAGGAAATCATTGATGGAATAATAACACTTTTCCACAAGTAGAGCAAAGAGCTTCTTTTTGAAAATTCTTATTGGCTGTGCTTTTATACAGTCAGGTATCTTATTATAAATTTGAGGTGCCATGCCAAAAACACTCTTTTTTAACAGAGCTGTTTTGTAGCCGCCTGTGTATAATAAGTTTTGGTACTGAGGTCTCATAGAAGTAGTGCGGTGTCGAATTTCACAATACTTCTTAAAAAGATGAAGATTACCTTTTACGAACATGGCTAACTCTAAAATATACAAACAAGGAAATGTTAATAATTTATGTGTTTTGAAAGCAGGAACACAGCTATCTATGACTTTAATATTGAACATGGACCTTATACAGCGCTTTTGTGCCTTAAAAATGCTTTCTCTCAGACTACAATTGCCCCTGAATATAATTACGAATCTTAATTTCGACACAACTAAACCGTGGTATGCAACTAGAACTGTCTTAGTATTAACTTTTTTAGCTAAATTATAAAGAGCATACGCAGATGCACTAAGTTTCTTACATATAACCTCAGCTTGTGTCTTCCACGTTAATTGACTATCCAAAGTTATTCCTAAAAATACTGACTGTGATATTGTATTCAATATAATCAGATATTTATGAAGAAGCAGATAATAAATGCATTATAGTTATGTACTGAATCATTGCAGTTTCGATCCAGAAAATTAAAATATAATAAAAAACAAATATTTCAAATACCGCCTTATAATAATGTATAGAAGTACTTAAGCTCCTAACTCCATAATATTACACGAACACGATATCATGTAGGTATATACCGTCAAGCTCACATCCCTGCTCTCTCGACATAATTGGCTAAAAATAAGTAGCGTCACCTCTGACGTTGTACTCATGCAAAATTTCCGAACGGCATACAAATGAGGCGTTCAGACGATCACAGCATCCCGTCTAATCCAGCATCTTGAATATTCAAGTGGCAATTACGTTAATGGCAGATACCCCTAAGGTGGGTTGCAGACATCCGACAATCGTTTGGTGATGTAAAATGTCAAATAACAAGAAACACTAGTAGATCCGTCTAAAATAAGTGAAACTTGTGGAATAATTCTACTAGTAGTATAAATCCATACTATATACTAATATACTAATCTTAATCCTAACTAATATTATAAATGCTAAAGTGAGTTTGTTTGTTTTTTACACTTTTACGCTAAAACCAGTTGAACAGATTTGGGACATAGGTAGACCATGACCTGGATCAAGATATAGGATAGTTTTTATCCCGATATTCCCACGGGATCGAGACTTACGCGGGTGAACCGCGGTGCAGCTAGTAATATTATAAATTCGAAAGTAACTCTGTGTGTGTGTGTGTATGTGTGTTTTCTTTCACGCCTAAACCACTGAACGGATTTCGACAAAATTTGGCAACGAGATAGATGACATCCTAGGGAAGGACACAGGCTACTTTTTGTCTTAAAGATAATCATAAATAAAAGGAGAAGGTAACAAATAAAGAATTACGTATTACAACGTTTTTTAAAAATCGTCCCCAATAAGTTAAAATAGTAATTCCTATATACATTTTGTGTATAAATAATATAGTACTTCTTTTTAAGAGCTGTCTGGGATTGGAAATATGGTCATAGGCCGTATCTTAAGATAAAATTTAGTCTTTAATTCATTAGATTATGTTTATGATTATGATTAATTCATGTCATTACTTTTGACCTAGTGGGCCGATCCCACTAGGTCAAAAGTAATGACGATTTATTATTTGTCCATCTCTTACCTTTTCAGACCCGGCTAAATGGATTTGGATGAAAGGCAAACGGATAGGGCATGATTTGGGTTAGGACATAGGATACTTTTATCCCGGTACGGCACGTCCTCGAGGGCTAAGCCGCGTGCAAAAGTTAGTGCAAAATAAAAATATACTTGCTCATTTGTTACTTTGACCTTTTTTCACGCAGTAACAGAGCAACAGATTGACGTGATTTTTTGCATAGAGGTAGGTAATGGACCGAAGAGTGACCTGACTTTTTATCCTAAAAATCTCTGGGACAGTGCGGAGCGGCGAGCAAAAGTTTAGTTCGCCAAAAAAATGTTGCGACTGAATCGAGGGAAGATTGTCGCAAGCTCAAAAAGTCTGTCGTCTACACCCAGCCTAAAGCAACGGTGCATGTTATTTCATACGGAACACCTTTGGATAAGGATTAGTTAGTGAAACAACGGTTTCGTGTTGAAGCGAGAGCTTATTGTAATAGGTATGTTTTGGTTTTAATATTCAAAAGGATGGTGTTGGAAATGTGTTTGCTATGTGTGGGAATTTTAAATTTAATTGTTTTGGGATGTACTACTGAGGAGATGTTCATCAAGCGTTTGACCTAAAATTACTTGCAAAGAAATCTGTAAATTGTTTCCGTGACAGACTGACTGACAGGTAAAGCACAGCATACCTACTTAGGTACACCGGAGAAGACAAGAACATCTTCAAGAACGTCCACTGGCTGGCCTTAGGCCTCCCCCAAGCACCGCCACTCACTCGCCGCGCTTCTGTGCTTTTTGCATCCAGCGAGATGGGAGCGAGGTAAGATGGGAAATGGGGATGTTATTATTCTTTATTAATTAATTAAATTTTAAATACACGTCCGAATATATCAAAATAGTAGAAAAAAATTATAACGCTTAACCAAAACACTGTTTTTTCCTTAGCTTATTGATGGCAACCTCAATGGACTCGGCCCAGAAATCGGCTAAGTGTTCGGCGCCATCAGTAGCGTCGTTCGGTTTCTGAGACGTGCAGACAACAGATGATATAACACTAAAAAAACTCAGATTAACTAAAAATATTCTTAAGCATAGTAGGTAACTAAAAGTATTAAAGAAACAAATTAGATTTCACAGAAATTCCAACTCAAATCCTGTGATTTGTGATTTAAACTCTAACTTAAAATGTTAATAATAAATATCTCTAAAATTCAGACGCAAACTTTACTAACTACAAAGGTGAGAAACTTAAAATAAATCTAAACTTATTTTCACGAGTCAAAAGTTTCTTTATAATTGCAGAGTATCTCGAATCAAAACACGACGACAACGAAGAAATTCTTAGTAATAATATGCTTAGAAGAAGAATTAACAAAACATCCAAATTCTCTTGGAATGGCGTATAAATAAATAATTGTTGAACGTCTGAAGAACTAAGATAACAAGTCTAAGCGGCAAACTAAGTTAGCGACTTAATTGAAGCAACGCCTCCTTAACTCGGGAATATTAATATTTGTCAAGGATGAAGACAGAACAAATACATTTTGCCTTAATAACGTTCCTTTCCACGCTCAGCGTCCAAGTACAGAACTTAGTAAGTTCGTTACGACTTCATTAGAACTCTATCAAAATTCAAATTAAAGAAACACTCGACGTTTTATTGACGTCGAAAGGAACCCAAATTGTTATTGCCTATTATGCTTACTGCTTAGTTGAGGAGTTGCGGATTAGGGATGTCACTGACCTTGGTAGATTAGGATTTGAATATGAGATTATCTGTCTTTCTTTTCGTGTGGCTAGTGACTAACTTGGAGTCAGAGTTTTTATGCCGCCCATGGGCCTCTCACTTGGCTTCACATGCCGTCCAGAAATATCTCTCAGGTATGCCGGTGTCCTCACGATGTTTTCCTTCACCATTTTTGAAGCAAGTGATCATTATACAACACACACATGAGACATGAGACATAATGATGACATGAGATTATGATTTTTAAATAGTTACCTACACAGTTCAATTTTTTTATTTATAACTATTGCGTTTTCCCTCCATTTTGAGTTTAACGAGTTTTTTAACTGACTTATTTTCACTTTGTACGGTGCAAGCCGAAAAAAACAAACCCATTACTGCGTCTCTCTGGAATAAAGTTAGATTAGTCCATGTAATGAGTTCACTTTTTGAAAAAAAGACTATTAGCAACACTGCTGTTTTTAGATACGTACTTATTTGAAACACATTTTAAGCTTGTCGTGTTTATTCATAATTTATAAAGGAACTTCATTATTTTTACATGAGACCGTTAATGGAGTCATAAGTAACTGTCAAATAGCTCGCACCAAAAAGAAGGTTCTTGGGTAGTAAATAAAATGCGCAGCCTTCACGAGTGTATGTAACTACTCGACATAAACGGGATATTATGTCTGCACCCCAACAAAACCCTGTATTTCCATCCTTATCTCTCATCCCTCTAAACACGCACACAATAAACTACTTCATTCAAAAAGTATAAAAGTAAGTATAAAAGCTCGAGTAACGATCGCATGCAGACGTAATGTTTCATCGTGGTAACGTAACAGTATGAATTTCTTTATATTTCCGAGTAATACTATGTATGATCTGTCACCATCAGGGGAAATCCCGGCAACTTTACAAGAGAACACCCACCTTGTTGGTAACAAGGAAAAATGATGATATTCAGCGGAGCCGTAGCGTAACACAGGCTCCTTTGAACCGCGCGAGTGAGCGGAGGGGCTGTTTATACCATACTGGATACTTGGAAAAATAATTAAGAGTTTTAATTGAATTATATCAATGGAGCTTAATTAAATCTTAGTGTTTAAAACGAGTCCGCGTATCACAAGCCACCTATTAATTAAAATTGTATCCACTTCCATTTCCTTCTTTTTAGGTCTTTTTTGTTATTTAATTAAATATTTCTGTACTTTCCATCGTATTTGTGAACATATTATCTCTCTTTTTATCTTTTTATTCTGTAACTAAATCAACTAATGTAACTAAAACGTCCTTTAATCATTAAGTTCTCTGCTAGTGCTGTGCACTTCGTAAGTGACGAATTCACAATACCTAAAACTGTATGTGATTTTTGTATGTGTATGTTGTAGTGAGTAAGTCGTTGAGGTGCCTTACCAATAAATAAATAAATAAATAAATCACTCGTCAGTTTCCCTCAGTCGTCAGTTTATTTAATTCGCCAGTTTCCACTGTTTGCCAGTTTTCGCCGATTCGTAAGTTTTATTCAATTCGTCAGTCAAAGTACAGTCGGTAGAAAACTGCACACACGTCTGCTAATTTAAATAAACAATATGTTAACTAACAGAGTGCGTTCCCGTTAACTTGAACTGGAACGTTCTAATTTTTTTTTACTCTCTGTCATTCATCCCAAAGACAAAACCAAGACACCAATCCAATTCTGCCCCTCCAGCAGTCTTACAATAGCCACAGACTAACTACTTCAATTAGAGCTGAGACCGCATTTCACGTAGCGTAGTCGTATCGTTAGATGTAAATATCTTACTCTGTGGGAACAAATGGCCATGTCAACCGCAATGCGTGCCGCGTCACGGTCTTCAGTCCATCATGTTCACTACAGGTTTTGATTTTCCACTCGAATTGCTCTGTAATCGATTACCTTTGGGAACTCGTATCGATGCAACTAGAGATGTGATTGCGATCAGCTGATTGTAATTTTTTGTGGAGCAAATTTTTTTGTGAAACTGAAGACAAAAGAATGGTAGTAGTTTTAAGGATGAAGTCAAATATTCGACATCTTGTAATACAAGTTGCAAAAAATCTTTGTATAAAAATAAATTGGCTATGACATCAGACACACAAGTGATCCTGTAAGGGTTCCGTTTTTTTCTTTTGAGGCACGGAACCCTTTTTTATGGTTGGGAAATTATCAAATAACTTCTCCCGCTGTAGGTGGAGCTAGGGCGTGTCAGACTCTTACTGACTAAAACCCACCCGTGTTCCTTCAGTTGCCTGTACATTGCCAGGGGCCACGGTATCCCTTTCGGACTCTCCCGCAGGCATGCAGGCAGGCATCGGTCCTAGCGGACCCCTTCAGTTTTGCTAACATCGCTATGAGGCACGCGTGGAACACAACGCGCCGTCGTCTCGGGCCTGGTCCTTATCGGACGGCGAGCTACCCATTGCTCACCGTCCGCAAGCCCGCGCCAACGTTGGCCAAGAATCGGCCTGCGATTCCCGACGCCCAGGGCATCTCCTGCAGCGACTAGGGGCGTGAGGGCGCGAAATTTGCCTCTCCCTCATGCGTACCGCCTCCTCCTTTGCGAGCATTACTCCTTCGCAGAAGAAGGTGACAGCTTCCCACGCCCTCTCACTCCGTACCATGGCCAGAACCAGGGCCGGACGCGAGAGATCACTACCACCGATCTCCACAAGGACACAAGGTTTGGGCGGTGCCCCGCCCAAACCGGGCAGACCTCCACCGTGTCCTCCGGGTGATCCACACAGTGTGACCCCTTGCTTGTTAGGGTACGGAACCCTAACAAGCGAATACGAAGTCTGCGCTTGGCAAGAATCTACACGCCGGCGGCTATATTATGTATGTTCATCTGTTTCCTTTTATTAAAATTATTGTAATCCTCATTGGCACTTGGGGCTGCTTGGTTAACTTTGCAGATAGACAAAAGCTTTAACCTAAAACCCCTATTTTCATATCGAGAGCTCCTTGAATCAATCAATCTGCCTAGCCTTTTCCCAACTTTATTAGGATCGGCTTCCAGTCTAACCAGTTTCAGCTGAATACCGGTATTTTACATGGAGCGACTGCCTATCTGTCCTCCACAACCCAGTTACTTGGTAAACATGATATCCCTTGGTAAGACTGGTTGTCGGGCTCCTTGAATATGTAACAAAAATAAACAACTACTTAAATACAAAAATTCACGAAAGATTTATTAAAAAAAAAAAAAACATCTACGTTAAAATTTTACATAATCTATGCTCATAATCTACATTTTACATCAAGATGGTGCAACTTAACCCAATCATTTAATTATTATTTCAAAACTTCCCGTTTCCCGACTAACAACAGGCGAAAAAAAGCGGTAGGATCCACTGAGATAATTGGGATGATATTTCAGCCTGATTAATTGCATTTATAAATCAGAGAGGAATCGGGGGTTTTTAAATAAAAAGGTGGAATAAAAGAGGCGCTATTTTCCTGTTGTTGCTGTGTAGTTCAAAATAATTATTTTATTTGTAGTTTGTTTTAAGTCGCTATCAGAGATTAAACGCAGATGATGCCATTAAGGGTACACTAGTCGACGGCTCGAACACGTTGGTGGGCATGACTAATATACTTGCTATCGAATTATTTATTAATTTATTTGGTTTTATTTATTTAGTATTTATTTACCTAGTTTTTATTTATATATTTATTAATTTATTTAGTGAAATAGACGGTTATTTATAACAAAAACGAGCGCGTAAAATTTCATGAACCTTAGGGTGTATAGATATTATGAAAGAACTACTGAATGTATTTACTCAAAATAAAATTATTTGAACTATTGAATAAATTATCTATCCTTGTATGGTTTCTATTTTGCCATTTTTTATTTTGTTAGTTATTTATTTACGCCTAAAGACGAGTTAAAATTAGTGTTGAAATATGGAAGTTTCGACGCTCATAACTTCCAAACCAATATTTGCTAGGGCTGGATAATGACAAGAAAAGTTGATATAATTTTTAGTTTTGAATGAACACCGTCAAACAGACGAGTAACCACCATACTACGTTTGTATGGAAGAATGATCGACTAGTGTACCCTTAAAGTTGAGACTTGACCGCGCCTATATAAGCATCACCTTTGTACGTATTTTTGTGTTCCTTTCTTCTTGTCTGTTTATATGTGCGTACGTATCCCATAAACCCATACTATCAAATAATAATAATAACAATAGCAATATTTGTGTATATATATTTGTAAACACGTTCACGAAAACGGCTCTAATAATTTCGATGACAATTGAAATATAGGGGTTTACGGGTGAAAAATCGATTAGCTAGGTCTCATATCTGTGAAAATTCGTTTCATCCGTATTTTTACCCGAGCCATCTTGTTATACACTTTGGGCAACTGAGCTAGTTGCCCAAAGTGTATAACAAGATGGCTACCTTAGAATAATGACATAGCAGCATAGTGTTAGTATGTACTACACATGGAATTATTATGAACTATCCTATACTATTAAATGAGCATTCTCTATTTTCACCCGAGCAGAGCTCGGTCGACCAGGTACTAAATGGTTAAATAAATAAATAAGAAGTAGATATTGTTTAGTTATTTGACAGATTGAGAATGAGATTAGAATGAGAACGTTCCTGAACATATAGGAATCGCCCCTCTGAAATCAAACGAGAAAAGTAATAACGTAATTTTCACTAATTTTCCGCCGAAAAAATAAAATAAACCACCCAAATCGTTGCATTTTTATGCACCACTCCATTTTTTTATACTCCCCAATTAGTTTACTCCACACACCGTCAAATATTAATGTAATTTGTAAATTAAATTTGGGTGCCGCGATATTCAAGCAAACGCGGAAATGTAAGCGAAACAATTCCAATTTGTCATGGTTCGATAGTGAATCAGCGGTGCGGTGGTTCCAATACGATGTCGAAATTAATTTAACATTCAAGTTTAATGTCTATAAATTACTATTTATTACTCGTAATTTTATGCTGGTTTTGTGGAATTGCACTAAATACGTAATTAGCTGCAGCCCGCTTATTATTTTGCTTTATCTCGTTGACATACTGAGAGATCGAAAGCTTTGTAAAGTTATTGCATATTATTGTGTACCTATGCCTCCACACCTCTTAGGGAACATTTATCATCATCGTTTATGTTCTAAAGAGTTACCATTTACCGGGTAATACGTCTTTTATTGACTTGAATGTGCCCTGGCGGCTGTGAGTATGTCATGCTCACTCAGATGTCTCGCTGATGGTGGCGCGTGTGTTAGATCATTTAGCTCCCTTCAAAATGGTTGAGCTGAATGGTGCTGATCCATGCGTCATGTTCGTGAACGGGCGCCGTCATTTGGAACTGGTCAAAGCTGCCATGGCTCATTTAAATTTTTGAATTGTCCCATGTTTTATGTTTTTATTACGGACGCTTCTAAGTGCACGTCTTTCTACATTGTTGTCACATGTAGGTATAATTTCAACATGAATGATGTAACCAATATTTTGTAACAATTTATTTTATTTTAAGAGTGTCCGTGGAGTTTCTTTCCCGTTCTTCTCCATAGGTACCTACTACGCTTCGGAATGGGCAACCAGCTTCATATTTCTGACTGATCAGTCAGTCAGAAATATGAAGCTGGTTGGTCCATGACAATTCAAAAGTGCCTGTAAATGGTTTAATTGAAATAAATGCTTTGAGTTTGAGTTTGATTAGGTACTAGATACATATTTTACAAATTGTTCTTGTCTTTTGCGAGCAATATGCCCACTGCCGCTTAAGTGCCAGATAGCCGATAGGGCCGAAAGGTTTTGGAATGGCGACCGCATAACGAAAGACGTAGCGTTGGAAGGCCTCCCACAAGCTGGACCGATGACCTTGTGAAGACCGCAGGAATCTACTGGATGCCAGAAGCACAGAACTGGTTTAAGTGGCGATGCTTGGGGGAGGCCTATGTCCAGCAGTGGACGTCTTTCGGCTGAAATGATGATCATGACGAAGATGTTCTTGTCTTCTCCGGTATACCTAAGTAGGTATGCTGAGCCTTATCTGTCAGTCAGTCTATCACGGAAACGATATAGGTACAAATTTTTTTGCAAGAAATATCAGATCAAACGCTTTTTCTCCAGCACGAACAGTAACATCCATCAGCATAATGCAGCAAGAACTATGTAATACTTATACGTAACATTTCTTTGATTGACACGTCATTTCATGCAAGAGTTGAAGCACATTCTTCAAAAACATGCTAAACAAGTAATCTTTGTTTCATTCTTTAACTTCCGTTTTGCTTTTCAACGACCCATTTTTAAGTTAAAAAAGCATTAGATTTAAAACAATAACTTGTGTAATATATCAAAAGTTTCTGTGGTTCTTTAGCGAACCTCCATACATTACAGTGTAGGACATAAATGAAACAACATTACCTATTTCTGTTTCAAAGTATTTACATAAAATACGGGTAGTCTAGTCTAACGCAGTCGTATATTAAAACAACATAAAACATTTCACCACTAATTCTATTGTTGTTTTAACGAGGTATACCTGAAACGGGAATGTTAATACCTGTTACTTTTGTGTAATATTCTTGTAATTTATTGCTTATTTTTCTTCCCTATGATTTTCTAAAGTGAATTGATATTTCAATTTGGATAAAACTTGTTTATTTCATCTCGTAATAATCTTTTTTTATTTTGGTTCTTTCCCTCAATAGGAAAAAACGGAACCCTTATAGGATCACTTCGTTGTCCGTCTGTCCGTCCGTCTGTCTGTCAGTCTGTCAGGACCCTTTTTCTCAGGAACGCATGGAGGTATCAATTTGAAATTAATATCAAATACGTAGGTCTGTAGCTGCTTCGAACTCTAAAAAAATCCAGCTTCTAAGTCAATGCAATAAAAAATTACGGCCATTGAAGCGATTTATTTTGATACTCGCAAATAAATACCGTACCGTACCGTTGACCTACAATCATTAAATTTGCCAGGAAGCAAGGTCTCACAGTACAAGTAAAGATAAAATTCCGAAAATCGTTAATTTGTAGTTTTATCACATATTTTTTTTTTACTATAACAAACTTAGAGCAGTTGGAGAATTGACCGTGAAGTATATATATACTGCACGGAACATGTTTTTTAACTACAAAGTTTATTTTATTTTTGGGATAAATTCATTCCAACTACGGAATCCTTCATTTGGCCGGTTTTTTTGTTTGCTAATTTTTGACATGGATTTAAGGTGCCTGTGTGAAATCAAGTTTTCTAACAGCAACTTATATTTGAATTATATTTGTTATTCAATTAAATTATCAAATTATTCGCTACGTACAAATATAAATCACGCTAGCCTCTTGCACTAAGCCTATGCCATTTTTCATCAAATTGAAAACCTTCAGAAACCTAGGTACCTGAATATTTTAAATATAAATTAAGGTATATTATTAATACCTTATGATATAAAACAATATCATCTCAGACAAAAAAGCGGTCAAGTGCGAGTCGGACTCGCACACGAGGAGTTCCGTACTACCGTACAGATTAGTACGTACGTACGTACCGGTACATATTTAATACTCCTTAAATTGTTTACTTTATTTTTACTATGTCTTGTTAAAGCGGTCGTAGTAGTACACACTCTGTGAAAATTCAAGTGTCTACATATTACGGTTCAAAATATACAGCCCTGTGACAAGCGGACGGACGGACAGCGGAGCCTTAGTAAACAGGTCCCCTTGGCACACTTTGGGTACGGAACCCTAAAAAGCGTAACTAAAACTACAACTCACTCTAAAGCAACAGAACTCGAATAATATTAATAGTTTCGAGTATCGGCTACAACTCCACACCGCTAAGTTCGGCAATTAAAATTAATCACCAAACGGGTCCATGTTTTTGCCTTTACACTGCAGTTTCAGGGTTCAGAAGTTGTTCAGGAACGCTGATTGCTATCTGACTACAGACTACAGACTGCACAGTGTGGTGATTTACAGAATGCTATGCGTCCGCCATTATTTGTTTAGAACTCGTTGGTTGGATGTTTGTCGGAAAAACTAATACGTATCTCATCGGGGTTCGTTCGTTAACTTGTGGATCTGTTTTTGGGAGGAAGTGTGGTTTGGTGTGCGAATTACGTAATTTGGGTAATAGTTGCAATATAAATTAAACTTGTTTATGTTTTTAACTATTCGTTTAATCAAGTATAGAAACGAAGTACCTGGGCAACCGAGCTCTGCTCTGGTGAAAATAGAGAATGCTCATTTAATAGTACAGGATAGTTCATACTAATTCCGTGCTGCCATGATAGTAGGTGCTTACTAATTCCATGCTGCCATTATAGTAGGTACTTACTAATTCCATACTGCCATGTCATGTTATTCTTAAGTAGTCATCTTATTCTAAACTATGGGCAAACGAGCTCTGCTCGGGTGAAAATACGGAGAAAATTAATTTTCCCAGATATGAGACCTAGCTAGATCGATTTTTCGCCCCCGTAAACTATTGCAACTTTCATCTAAATCGTTAGAGCTGTTTTCGAGAACGTGATTACAAATATATATATATAAATATACAAATATTGCTCGTTTAATAGTTAGGATATAATACTCTTTTCTATGTACACCATATAAATTAGAGATATTAGTATACCTACTTGGCCAATGCTATCGTAGACAGGCGCGACGCGACTCTGTTGGAACAATTTCTATGAAAACTTCACGGAAATTGTTCTACTGGTGTTGAGACGCGCCTGTTTGCGTGAGCTTTTATGAAAGGTATGCATAAAAATCAGAAGCCCACGATCGTATTACTACAAACAGTTTGATTTATCATGAGTCCATTGGTAGCAAATACTGAAACTATACGAGGCTATGTTTTAAAAAAAACCTAAGACCCTAAGATCATTTTCGTTCAAGACATACCTCCTTACGTACTTCACGTTTCTAGTAGACTAAATTACAAGTCAAAATAATATCATAGTGACCCATACTCCATCTCAGAGTATCATACTTAAAGCAACATTAACAAAACTCCTAAAAAAAAAATACCTGCAGAAAAATAGACCCACGTTCAGACCTAGCCTATTAACCATCAGTAGGTAAGTTATGTCCGCGTCCTTATCCCGTTCTCTCGTGTGTGTCGTAACCCTTACATTAGAGCTAAAACTTATCTTTTTGCTGTGAGGTCATGACGTCAATGTAATCGAAACGGGTACCGGGAGCAGCGAATGGCTGTCAGGGGACGCGGGCGTGAAGTTACAGATACTAGATGCGGCGTGATGAGATGAAGGTACTTGCATTGGGCAGAAAGATGTTTGTTTAACTTTCCACTTGTTGTCAAGAGGAAAACACAAAATCAAGTAAGAGTCACAGATGAATACAGATGGAACACTCTGCAGCTTAGGTATGATGCTACAAATACGTGGCGGGTCCGTTTTGCTGGGCCAATTCAGTGAGTGTAACGTAGTCAGAAGATCTATGAGTTATAGAGGCAACTTTTACGTGAATATAACTGTACGTAATCAACGTGCAAGTAGGTACCTAAGTATTGATGAAATCTTTTTTGATTTCTACTTTGTAAGTGCTGTATTGTTCTTCTTCTTTTGGTGTAGTTAGTGACATCACCTGTACCCTAATTACGTAATACACGTACAATCAGAATCTGAATCGTTTTGAAACAGATTGCTAATCCATTGCTTCATACGTTCGAAAAAAAATCTGCTCAACAACGTAAACAACACAAGTTGTTGAACTGTCAAATTGAAACAGATTAGTCGGAATTGTCAACGAAAATGTGTTGCGTAATTAGATAGCAGGTGTCAGAGTTTTAAAGCCGCCCATGGGCCTCTAACTTGGTTTCACATGCCGTCGAGAAATATGTCTCAGGCATGCCGGTTTCCTTCACCGGTTTTGAAGCAAGTGATAATTATACAATACGCACATGAATCCGAAAAGTCAGAGGTGCATGCCTTGCGTTCGAACTCGGGGCCTATGACTTGGCAGTCTGACGGTCACACCACGAGGCTATCACTGCCCACGCTTTTTTTTTTATTGTGATTATACACGCAGTACTGCGGTGGAATAAACGTAGTATCCGTTATTAGCTGCCTATTCCAGTAACTCAACATCTCAAACCGAACAAGGATCCTACAGAGAGGCATCGGGCTCGAGCAAATAAATTCAACAAATCCCGAGCACGGCCACCGTTGATCTACATCGGCCTAACTGCACCAAATACGTCGTTGAGGATTACTTGTCACTGTTATGGGCTCCGGTACGATTAACGCGTTGCAAACGCTAGCGTTAAGTTACGTTATTTAGAGCCGGTAATTTTGGGCCAAACAGGACATTTGTTAAACACCGATTAATGGAATGGAAACTAAATGTGCAGCATTTCTAATGGGGTTAGTGATGTCATCAACCTTCTAGAATGTTTCTTACCAGCACCCTAACACAATCCGAAGATATGAAGGTGATTCCCATTGCTTCATAGGTTTGAAAAAATTGTCTGCGCAACAATGTATAAGACGCAATGAATGCGGCTGAACTGTCAAAATGAAAAAAATTGCGATCAATTGTCAGCTTAAGTGTGTTCTGCAATTAAAGCGTTTTGTATGTCTCTGACAAACGACTTTCAAAAGTATTGACATAAGCTTTTCGGTAGCTTAATGTCAGGTATTTGTGTCCCCTCCATCATCGTTTTCGCTGACAGAATAACACTTTTTCTAGCCTCTCAGGTTGGAACCAGATGCAGTATAATATCAAGACTTATCTTATACTTCTTCGTTAGTCTAGTAGTCGCAAGCGGTGCTAAGGTTTTTCTATCTGTAATTTCTCAGTAGCAGCCCGAAGTGCGGATTTTTCCCCGGTTGATTGCAATAGGCTCGCCCCCCATTACATGGAACTTAATCATAACATGCGAAATGTGTGCTCAACCGTTCGAGAAAACAAGACGTGATGTAATGTTATTTTATAACTGTAGTGACTATCATTTGACATTCCCCACCCGTTTACTGGGCAATACTAATATTCTTAATAAACGCGAGCAAAGCCACCGGTGGAAGCTAGTCTACTATAAATTGTAACAATTAAATCAATTTTCTCGAGACCTTTGCGAAATATTTTTTGATATTCGGATTGCTATATATAGATAGTAGAGGTGCCATGAAGAATATGAATTAAAAATCTCGACTAATTAAAAAGTTATGCAACAGCGCGAAATTTCGCGGGTTTTATAGTAATATACAAGGTCTCAGCTTTAAATAAAACAGGTCCACAGATAATATAGAAGTCGAAAAACAAACAGCTGACTACAGAAACACAGAGACAAACAATAATAAAATGAAGACTATTGAAAAAACACCAATTATATTATTGTGCCTTTTTTCAGTACTACGTACCTAGTTAAGTATGTCAATTTGTTGAAATAAAAAACGATGTCCTTTGAATCAACTGTTTATCATTTCTAAGGCTTTTTGATCTCACGACGTCGAATTTTAATGAGGGTGAAGAATTCAAATTATTATTTTTAACGTTAGAAGAAAATATTACTTAGTTCTTTTTGTTTGTTTTTTATTACACTGTCAAACAGATGGACAATAGCTAAGATTAATGTTGTGTCTGTCTTCAGTACCCACATTGTTGTTTTAATTTCTTCTTTTATTTTTACGAAGTTACATTTTTAGGTCATTTTAAAACTTAACTATAGCTCTAACTAAGTTAAAGGTTATAGCTCAAACTACGGTTAAGTAAAGACCCGCCTCTCATGCATGAGGTTGTGGGTTTAAATCCGGGAAAGTACCAATGTGACTCTTTCAATTAATTATGGTACTTTCTCAATTTTTTTACTGACATCAGTGAAGATAAACGGACGGTCGAACGGAGTTATCTTCAAAATCAATAGAGTAAAGTCATCTCAACACCTCCGCTCTCGCCCTTGAATTCATATTATGTATATATATATAAAGTAAATATGTATGTGTGTGTATGTAGTTTATAACTTATTTATGTACTGTTGTACCTATTTTATTCATAATGCATTATGTAATATTTTTAATAAAAGAATACTTTGTTCCTCTCAAACAGAGCACCTGCCATCTAATCTCTTCACCAGCCTTGGTTGTCTGGTAGACAATACCTAAGGCATTAACTCCGCCTTTGTCCATTTTTGAGTGAAAAAAGTTTAAATAAATAAATAAAACTTCGTGCTGAAATCGCCAACCCGTCTTGAACAAGCGTGGTGATCAGATGGTTTTACTACAGTTGGCAATCATGTCATTTGGTTTAAATAGGTTTTTTTAAATCATTTTATTCATTCTAATAAATTTTGTGAATACGAGAACGATGTAGTCTAAATAGACCGTAAATTTGTAGACCATTTTCTTTTTTGTTAGGTAGGTACCTGGTACTTGTTGACAGGCCTACACTGTCCTCCCATATCTATTAACACTGTAATTTGAAAATATTGTTAAGACCATTTATTTTTAAAAGAGTAACCGTGGAGTTTGTTGCCGGCTCTTCTCAATAGGAACCGACCTATTGGAACCGTGCACCAAGCTTCTGACGTTTCATAAGTACCCATGTAGGTTTATGTGAATAATAAATAATAAGCTGGTTATATTAGCCGTCGTGGTTATGACGTCAAGTCATGACGAAGGGGAATGGAATGGGGAATGTATGTATGTTATAACTGTAAGCTAAACATTCGCTCACAATACCCGGAATCTATATAGAGTAAGCTTAACATAAGAAGATAAGATTATTCTCTATTTATATCAAAAGGACGTGCTCACTTATGACTTTTGTTTTATGAAAACAATCATCGCATATTCAATCTTTTAACTATGGCCTGTTGTACATGACACGGTTCCTGTAGGGATACGGCGCGCTAGCCCCATTGCAAAATAATCGTGTGAGCTTGCATATGAAACGGAAAATTATTGCTTCTATGGTGTTAGTACGGCGACGGTGCAGGGCCTTAGTGCAGCTATGTCGTCAAAAAGCTTCCATAGTGATCCATACAACACTGACGACCGTGCCTACACACGGCGTATAAACCGTAGTTTTTCACGGCAAACAAAACGTGTGTGTAAACGGGTCTAATTCTAAATTCGCTTGAGTGATCGAATGTAATCAGTCATTTTTTTTTTTACCAAACTGCATTATGAAATTTCCCTTTTGCAGACAACCTTTACAGTACCAAGATTGTTATATAATTACAGATAAAGGGTGAATTAAAAAAGTATTTTTCGAAACTCAACCAGCGTATTCAACGGAGCTTGAAGTTCGGACCCGAACCAAAACGTGGGCGACATCTAGCCAAAGAATAAAACCAATTAATCGGTGACAGTAATTAAAATGTCTACTCAAAGAGACTATAGAATGATGTTAATATTGATTTAACAAAATTAAAAGGTAATAGTGCCTGGCAGTTTAATTACAGCTTACAGTAGGGACACGAGTAATACAATATTTATTCATTTAATTAAGTCATCTAATTACAGATGAAGATAAAAAAAAAAGAATTCGTACCTATATAAATTTATTTATTTAAACTTCTCGCACACAATCGTACAAAGGCGGATTTAAGGCCTTAGGCATTCTCTACCAGTCAACCAAGGGCGGTGAAGAGATTAGATGGCAGGTGCTCTGATTGAGAAGGGACAATAATAATAAAAAATATTAAAAAGAAACCAATTAATTATAAGTTAAAGACACCAAATAGGTATCTGAACTAGAAAAACAAAATGAGTTTTTTGTGACGTAAACGAAAAAAATTACGTTTGTATGCCGACAGAGTCATTTTTCGGTAAAGCTTAGGCCAAACTGAGGCGAATCCCACGCGGGATGTGGCACGAAATTTACTCGCACCGATTGTGTAAACTAACTTATATGGAGGTTTTCACACTGGCGCGAATAGTAGCGTGACTTCTAATTTAAAACAATTGACACACGCAATCGCATCCAATACAATACACCGCCACCGGTATTCGCCCCAATGTAGCCAGAGCTTAAAACTGACAAAAAAAGTTTGACTGACTGGCTGGAGGCTGGAGTGGCTATATAATAACAGAGGCGAATAAAAATTATAATAAAAATACTTTTGATCTTAATGGTTACAGGGTACAAGGAAACAAAAAAAAAGATTCTGATGTATCAAAAAGAAAGGTCACCGCGTGGGTCGCAAACAAGGTTGTCAAATTAAAGATATTTAATTAAAACACAATTTCGAATATTACTATATGAAACGTAGCGTATCATTTTCTTTTAATTTTCAGAAAATTCAAAGTAATTACCGTTAATTATTTCCAAAACTATAATTATTTCGCAAACGGCACGTAACAGGATTTATTATTTTGATTAACGATGTATATTATGTGAAAGATGATTATTATGAGCAGACATAAATGTGAATTCTCAGATGACCACTAATAGAGGTAGCTATGAATTATGAAATAATAATGCGACCACAAAAAAGGGGTCAGTAGGTATGGGAAGATGACGACCATAGATTCGTGCATGTAATAGAGGTGAATTTTCACAAGAGATAATGAGACAAATTTATTCGTACAACCTAAGTTTCAGTTAATATTTAAAGTATTCCAGTCCCACCTCAAAAACCGGTAACAAAGAGTAATCAGACAATTAAACAGTTAATTAAAACACGGTGGGATTGCTGGTGTGATGAGAATTACCGAGGCTTGAAATGCTATTTCTGTGTTACATTTAAACAAAGTTTGGACCAGCCATAAAGCATGAACTAATTTGTCAAAGTTCTCAGTGGCAGTGCCGAGAGCAGATGATTATGTTTGTTATGGCAGGCGCGTTTGATGCTCGTCATATCCAGTGACGTCATATAAACAAAAACAAATTAAAGAATTTATTTCAATTAAACCATTACAGAGCCATACCACCATCACCATTGCCACTTTTGAATTTTCAAGGAGTCGGTTAATCAGAACGATGAAGCTAGTTGCCCATTCCAAAGTGTAGTGAATGGAGATGGAGTAGTATACTAGTTAGGCGGTTCTATCGAGAAGAAATTCCAAGGACACTTTTTTGAATCAAAATATTGGTTACATCATCCATGTTGAACTTATAGGTACATGTTGTGAGAACGATGCAGAAAGTGGTGCACGTTAGAAGTGCCAAGAGCTAAAACAGTTAACAAAAATTGGCAAAACAGTTACAGTACAAAAATTTTACACTACGTTTATAACTTAAGTAAAAAAAACACGTTTGTATTATCGGGACTCCCTTTAATTTTTAACCATATTTTATTTTTATTATGTATTTATTGTTATAGTGGCAATAGAAATACACAATCTGTAAAATTATATAATTCTATTTAAACAGTCTACCTATTACGGTTCATGAGACACAGCCAGCTGACAGACGCACGGACAGCGGAGGCTTATGTAGTAGTAGGGTTTCTTTTGGCTCACTTCGGGTTCGGAACCCCAAAAAAGAACCATTCAAAAATCTATAATTAAAATAAGCTGTGACAGCTAAGAGGAAATGAGTTAACTGCATAGTATGGTACATACGAGTATGAGTTTACTGTTTGATGATATTTAAATGATCTAAAATGCGCAAATAGAGAGCTAAACTAATTTATCCTTGCTATATCAATGACACAGTTTCTAAAAAACAATTAAAAAAACGCCTCTATTCCTCACAGAGAAGTACCCAGTAGTTCATAATGAATAATGTACAACCGGAAAGTGCACCCACAATTTGCCAATCATGTCACAGTTGTGTAAATATATAATAAAGTTACGTATTTTTGTAGGTAATACTGGGATGCTTTAAAAAAAAGTAAATTTTCTATATTATAATATGGATCTCTTCGTAATTAATTCAGAATAATTAATCTAGGTTCTAGCATAGGTACATTATGGAGAATTTTAAAATGAAGGAAAATGAATAAAGAGATTCTTTGCAGTTTTAATTAGTTTTGGATTAGAGGCACGCTCGCGGGAGATTTGCTTTACCAGTAGTCACTTATTTAAAAATCTATTTTTCTTAATACCCAAGTATAAAATATCTCTAAAATTCATTCGTATGTACGCTCTGTACATATATACGCTCTTAGCGTATATATGTACAGAGCGTGGGCAAGCAACGTCGCAAATAGCTGTCAAATATTTCGCTGTTTTGATTAATTTGCAATATTACTGTATGGAAATAAGAAATATGACTTGAGTGAACTAAAATATTAATTTGAAATGCAATAATTAATATGTAGTTAAGATGTAAAAAAAATATTTGGAAACTTTCCAAATGCCCTTTTTCCCCTAAAATGGTTACAACATCAATCATTCAGTGTTATAATAAATTGCTATTCATTATTAATATTCACCAGTTAGCCATATTTCTTATTTCCATACAGTAATATTGCCAAATTAATCAAAACAAGTAATTATGTGACAGCTATTTGCGACGTTGCCAAGTTTTTGCATAAACGCTCTTAGGCCGTTTACTCATTGGTCGCAGCGGTATCGTTTCAGTACTGTTTCGGTACTGCGCATGTATCCTCATTGGTCGGTAAGTATTTTGTACCGAAACGGTAGCGCACTGCTTTCATTTAGAATTCCTAATTCAAATTAATAATATTTGTACGAAAGCCCATGACCAAAATTTTTGCCTTATCGTTTTACGAACAAAACCGTATAACATCGATAGATTTAGATATTTTGAAATTCAAAAATCCAAATTGCAGAAATTTTCCACGTCACGTCTGACCTGTAACATTTTCAAATATTGCAAAAAATACCGATCTATTTCATAGCAATCTGTCTGATTTTCAGAATGTAGTTGAACGATAGATTTTAGATACAGAAAACACAATTTTCAGACCACCAGAGAACCAGTAGCATCACATACGTGTGATGCTACTGGTTCTCTCAAATGAATAATAATTTTCTCAAATGGTCTCCCGGGTACGCCCGGAAGACCATTTGAGAAAATTAAAAATGAGGCAAAAATTAAACCCATAGCAACCGTGTCTGAAAATATTGTTTTCATGTGAACATTGGTCAGTTGATTGGAAAAAAAATATTTTACAGAAGAAAATGTTTGTTGAAACCATTTTGAACGTGTTGAAAATTTTTTGCGATCGGTAACATAGCATTCTTTCTGAAAACTGTTGGACATAATGAAAAAGGTTGTCCAGATGTAGACAAAAATTATATCAGCCAAAAGTGTCTCACGATACTAATCAGACAACTATTCGATAATCAGAAAACATTAATAAATCATATTGCGGCTTAATTGAATTGTGGGGGTAACTTAGGCAGTCGCTTCATGTAAAATACTGGCATTCAGCTGCATCCGGTTAGACAAGAAGCCGACCCCAACATAGTTGAGAAAAGGCTCGGCAGAATGATTGAATAATTTTCATTCCTTGAACATCTCAAATACCAATATTAAAACTAAATGGGTAATCTTCGCCAATTCTGAGTTAGTCCCAAATCCAGTTTCATTACAGAGAACCTTCCCACCCGCGTCCACGATAGTGCGAAGTAGCAAATAGCACAAACTTATGCAATTGGAACTCCAATATTATAATTTGGGTTGCAACAGCGTTGTTTTTGCCACAGCGGTCCATTAAACGGCTGTATCTCGGTCGAACACTCACTAGTTAGGCGTTTATTACTGTTGAACTTGCTTTTGCCCCTTTTGTAATGATTAAGAAGATGTTAAGGGAGTTCGCCCCTTTTTAGGGTTCCGTAGTAAACAAGGAACCCTTATAGTTTCGCCATGTACGTCTGTCTGTCCGCGGCTTAGCTCAGATACGGTTAGTACTAGAAAGCTGTCATTTGGCGTGGGTATACATATTAATCACGCCGACAAAGTGGTAAAATAAAATCAAGTTTTTTTTTTTTTTTAAGGTACCTCCCCTACATGTAAAGTGGGGAGGTTTTTTTTTTCCTGTCTATCCCATAGTGTGGAGGTGTAGTTGGAAAGGTCGTTCAAAAATATTGAGGGTGTGTTAAAATCATTTTTCAATTCAGTGATCCGTGTGCGAAATATTAAGCTTTAAAGTGGTTTTTTTTTTCCCCCCATTCCATCTAAATGGTTGTACTTGGATTTATGAAAAATCACAGAAGTTGTATATATAAAGAAGTTAAGACCATAGTCTTAGTATATAGTCCATAGTCTCTTATGATGCTTTTTGGTAAGCCTTCAAGGCGATGCTGAATACATATTCGTAGAATAATGTTTTAGAAAAAAACAAGTTTAGACGCTCCTTCGTCTCCTTTTCGTGTGGTTAGTGACTAACCTGGTGTCAGATTTTTAAAGCCGCCCATGTGCCTCTTACTTGGCTTCACATGCCGTCGAGAAATATCGTTTTCGTCCACCGTTTTCGCCGTTTAGACGGTAAATTGTATATTTTTTTTTTTACATCTACGTCATAACCATTAATTATGTCTAAACGATTTGGTTGTAATAACATTATCTATTAACTCTAATAACATTATGTTATAAAGTTTCAAAATATAGCATCGTGTACAATACTATTATTAAAATCGTATACACAAAACTGATCCTCAATTTAAATGATTCAATAGCAAAACTAAAGCAAATCGTATTCATAAACTACAACTCTTGGGTAAAACTGCAATTGTATAAAATGCAAAATTTGCTCATATACCGACGTGCTACGGAATATCTTGGTCGGTCACAGTTGAAATAAACCTCTGTGAAATAGATTGAAGTAAATTGGCATTGGAAAACTGCAGGATTGGTAGGGAACTGTGTTGGACTTTGGATAACACATACAACTTGCATGGGATAGATTTTCTAGACCCTGTAACACAGGTGTTTTTACCTAGCGCAGGAGTCAGGGCTTCTGACGGGGTCTGTAAGGGCCAATGCTTGCCAGGGTTGCGAGTTTGTCCGAAAGGGATATCGCGACCCCGGCACACAGGCAACGGAAGGAACACGGGTGGGTTTAAGTCAGTAAAAGTCTGACATACCCGGGCTTTACTTTGTTTGTACACATTATTTATACCTATGAAAGTTTTATTTATTTATTTTATTAGGTATTAAAGAAATGGTAAAGATATTAGTGGTAGAATCTGGTCTTAAGATATGTTATTTAGTTTTTAAGTATACAGGGTTAAGTTACATTGTCTAGCTAAACTCCGGAGATGCGATGGGTAAATAACACGATAAAATAAAATAGAAATAAAGATGTTTTCTTTTTATGTGAGGTTTACCTTTAGATTTATTAGAATGTAGAATTAAAATTTGTATACCAAATCCTGTAGAATTAGATTTACCAACTAGATATTGTTTTAGTTATAAATACAAATTGTTGTTTGCCAAATGGTAGAATATACCTGGAACCAAACATTATTGTAATAACTCACCTACATTCTATGAAAATAAACATTTTCTGATCTATTCTATTCTGAGGGTTATTGACCCGCTTGCTATAGTCGTGGATGCAACACTTTTTTTTTTTTTTTTTTGGGTGGGAAATTATCAAATAACTTCTCCCGCTCTGGGTGGAGCGGGAGGGCGTGTCAGACTTTTACTGACTAAAACCGACCCGTGTTCCTTCCGTTGCCTGTGTGCCGAGGTCGCGATATCCCTTTCAGACAAACCCGCAACCCCGGCAGGCATTGGCCCTTCCGGACCCCGTCAGTTGGTGCTGACATCTCTTTGAGGCGCGCGTGGAACACAACGCGCCGTCGACCCGGGCCTGGTCCCTATCGGACGGCGAGCTACCCATTGCTCACCGTCCGCAAGCCCGCGCCTACGGTGGCCGGAAGTCGGCTCGCGACTCCCGACGCCCGGGGCGTCTCCTGCGGCGACTAGGGGCGCGAGGGGGCGCATTTTGCCTCTCCCTCGCGCGCTCCGCCTCCTCCTTCGCGAGCATTACTGCTTCGCAGAAGGAGGTGACGGCCTCCCATGCACTCTCGCTCCGGACCATGGCCTGAACCAGGGCCGGACGCGAGAGATCACCGCCGCCGATCGCCTCCGTGAGGACACGGCGGTGCTCCGCCCAAGCTGGGCAGACCTCCACCGTATGCTCCACCGTGTCCTCCGGGCGATCCACACAGTGGTGACACCCGGGCGTTTCCTCCCGCTTTATCCTGAACAGGAACCTCCCGAAACAACCATGTCCGGTGAGGACCTGTGTCAGGCGGAAGGTGAGGACGCCGTGGCGCCTCTCTAGCCACTCCTCAAAGAGGGGACTTATCGCCACAATTGTGGCGTGCCCAGTGGATGCAACCCTGATATGCACATAATGACATGTGGCGTTTTCTAATTACACATTAGAAAATGCCATTAATTGAACATTATAAATGTTTTTACGTTACGAGGGGCTCGTGGCAAAATAATAACAGCCGCACGGGTCGGTGGAAGGTTAAGCTACGCTTGCCAAGGTCGGTCTGTGGATGGGTGACAATCCATTGAAATGAAATGAAATTGTTTATTCTGTAAAGCGGATATTGGAATCAATTTTGCACGTCATATTAAAAAAATATTTAAATTAGCTAGATGAGTTCGGTTCATTACATATCGAGACCCATCCGTGCCTCGGAAAGCACGTTAAACCGTTAGTCCCGGCTGTCATTTATAGATCTTTGACAGTCGTTACAGGTAGTGAGAAGCCCGAAAGTCTGACAACCAGTCTTACCAAGGGGTATCGTGTTACCACTGGGTTCTAGAGGCGAGATAGGATAGGATAGTTACTCCATGTAAAATACTGGTATTCAGCTGCATACTGTTAGGCTGGAAGTTGACCCCAACATAGTTGGGAAAAGGCAGGCTGGTGGTGACATGTTATTACGGAGGGAGGTCTTTGAAACCACTGAACGTAAAGAAAAACATCGCCACTGCAACTAAGTAATTCATAAACTCATGCAATAGGAAACAAGAGACCAAAAACACACACACTAATAATAAAATTTATCACATTAAGCACCCAGTGCTCTTCCTCCTCTCTCCTACTTGATCTATGCTTTGCCCGAGAGGTCCATAATTGTGACTAATATAATTATTTACCTACCAACTTTATACATTATGGTACGCAATAAAGAATTGAGGATTGAATTGAATTGAGACCAATGTTAGTTCTTATTTGATGATAACGTTATTTCCTAGGAGACAATCAAGTATTCGATAACCATCCAAGTCTATTAGCAACATTCATAAGTTATGTATCAAGAAACGTCGGCATTTTAACGAGACTAAAATCTTTGAATTTCCTCAGTTTATTATTATTAATTTTTTAAATGTAATTAACTCAAGTTCAAAGGATCATTAGATGTTTAAGAGCTGTTAAAACATTTTTTTGACGTTAATAGGTAAATAGCAGGTTGGTAGGTATTTTAGCTAAATATTAGCGTCAAAGATAATCATGATAAGGCATTTCCCATCGGCTAAATTTACGAAATTTCATACAAAGTTTCATCCCCTTTTTAAACCCCCAGGACAAAAGAGGGGTGTTATAAGTTTAAGGTGCATATCTGTGTGTCTGTCTGCACCATCGAAGCTCCCAAACGGCTGAACTGACAGTGTTTTTTGTTTGAAAGGTGACTTGATCGAGAGAGTTCTTAGGTATGATTCAAAAAAATCGGTTCAACCGTTTGAAGATTATCAGCTCTTTTCTAGTTGATGAATGGATGAGAGCATATTACACAAGTCTGATCGATTTGAAATTTGGTATATTTGGTAACCAACTGATGCTGCAGCATCACCTGGAATTTGCAGGATAACCAGGATTCCCCCTTAACTATTTACAGCACAGGTATCGTGTTTGGGCTCATTGGATCTATTTAGTGGTTATAGATAGATGGTGAACATGGTCTTGTGAAGGCGTAGGAAAAAGAAATGAGGAAATGTTAGTGTCGCGTTTTTTTTGTTTTTTTTTTATTATGCTTGTTTATACTTTAGAGGATGAACTTAAAAAAATCCAATTTCAAGCATCTAGACCAGCGGTTTAGTGCGTTGTCCGTCTGTGAATTCAAGATGATTAAATCAAATCAAATCTTTTTACTAAGTAGATTTGAAGAAGTTTTCCTTTCATTTACGCAAGATCTGAGAAACTCTTCCATACGACTTACTAGAAGGTTACCTTAGAAAAACACGCTCTGCCAATAATATCAGGTACCCCACAATATTACAGTTCGATCTTCAAGTATTACCAAAAACAGAGCCCCCCATCTTACCATAAACACACAAATAGAAGCTGTAACGGGCTGCGAGTCAGATTTATATCGGCGTTACATAGAGCCTTAAGGAAAATTGGCCAGAAAAAGGGTCGCGAGAAATATTTCAATATGCCATTCACATTTTTTACGATCGTCATGTGTGCCTCCTTACGATTGTGCAGAACCGCAATATCGGTCTATACTTTCGTTTCTATTCCTTTTTTGTTAGTTTATGGAGCGTTTGAACTGTTAAACAAATTATGAGGGTTTTGGAGTTAGCGTTTTCAGTGATTTGTATGTACTAAAATATGATTGGATCCTTCATTTCAGGAAGTACCTAAAAACGTCATTTGTATTTATATTATTGCTTTTTCTATTATTTATCTATTTTTATTTCTATTATTGCTTTTTAGAACTTATCAAAATATTTTAAATAAGTTGTTATTTGCCTTAAACATGGTATAAAGTTGTTACAGTCTGGTTTGATTAGTTTTATTGCATTTATTCAACCTCTTTAATCCCAGCGTTATTTAAATAAAGAAAGAAACATTCATCAAATCAAACCCTACTTTACTTTCAGTAAAAATCACAAAAAAAAAAACTATCTTTCAGCTCATCATCCATCATTAATAGATGTTTCGATTCGTGAGAGGGAAGCGTTAACGACGCCTCTCATTAATTTCAACAGGTTCGTTTTTCTTTGTGCTCTATAAATATATAAAAAACGTGATACGAAATATTACACCTGCAACGTTTTACAGCGTTGAAACATAAAAGCCTTCGATTACGACTTTATTATTGCAATTTTTTGTGAATTGCCAAAAGAAGGTTGACTTTAATACCTACTTGGTTTGTCAGACGACACTCCTGCCTAACCTTTTGGGGATAACAGGCGTGTACAGTACAACTATTAGAAGAAAGATTATACTTATAGTATAATCTATATTCTGTCCAAACAACATACAGTACAACTATTTTCTTAAAGTCCCTCGGCAAACTTCGTGTTTCGTCAGTCGTCGGATTTCTATCAGTTGCCCTTTGGACTTGGTGCTTGTACGTGTTGACTCCTACCGCAGCGCCCGCATTGCCGTCAACCATAATTACCAAGTGTAAAGGGCAACTGATAGAAATCCAACGACTGACGAAACACGAAGTTTGCTAGGGACATTAAGAAAATAGTTGTACTGTATGTTGTTTTCAGATGAAATAAAAAGGTCAAGAAAAATCATTGAATCATTGAAGGACATTATTTTGTGACTTACTTTTAATCATGTTGAATATTTTGTGTATTTTATTTTATGTAGCTCTTTGAATCTACTAATCAGTAGGTGGGATAAGAGGGTGATAGGTCCATTGAGAAATAATTTCCCACACTCGCAATTTCTTCTGTACCGTAGTTGTGTTAAAAACAAATCACAGACGCGCTAAGCCTACGGTTTTCTTGAAGAACGGTGGCCACCCACATAGACCCCGCAATTTACCAGCGAATGCTGTCACTGAAACGTTATTTATGAAAGTAAGTATGTTTTCCTAGAGAGCGTTTTTTGACACCTCCCTGCCATCATTTTAAGACAGCCGATATGCGTCGGCCACCGCTCTTTAAGGAAACCGTGGCCTAGCCATTCACACATTTGTTCCGTGTGGGCATTCGATTGACCATTTGCTTATTGTGTAGGTCTAGAGCCAACTGTTGGGTCTTGGGTTGTTCCCTAGTAAAAAACACAATATCACGCCTATAATTCTCGGAGGGTTAAGCAGAGATATACCGATAGTACACCTACATTTCGCCAGTTATGCTTAAAACCCATGTCGGGGCGAGCTTACTGCCATCAACCGGGCACAAATTCCGGGCTGCTACTGAGAAATTCTTAATGGAAAAAACCTAATTAGAAATAAAGAAAGAAAATACATTTATATTTATATAGCACAGACAAAAAGACACACATTACAACATTATTATACTACAAGTAAAGAAGAAATTAAAAAATGAAACAAATAAAAAATGTCAAATTTAACAGGAAAGTTTTCCACACGGCTGCGCCAAATAGGCCCTACCTGGGAATCGGACCCAAGAATATGGTCAGCAGTAGCGGTAGATCAACGAGGCATCCTAGATAATAAGAAGAATAACTGACTTTTGTGATTTAGGAGTCTCATAGAAATCTCTGGCTAAACAATCCTACTAGACACTTTGCATTTAAACAAAATCTCGTGCGAAAGTAAAACTCAAAATGAGATTGTTTAAAAAAGTTAATGGGGTAATTTCGGCAACGCAATCTCATAAAATTATTTAAACGTTCTGTAATAAAAAAGGCCATACGGCTGCCTATAAAAGCCTCTTAATTGCGTATAGAAGTGCTGTGGACCAGATTTCTTTTCGCACGATACGGTTTTGCTAAAATATATCTAAAATTATGCGAAGGTCACGGATTAACCTACAAAATGTTTACATTGTAGGTATACGTACTCGTATATAGGTACATGAATAGTCTAGACACAGGGCTCTTACAGGCAGTCAAAAACATGCAAGTAATGCAGTCAGTTGCAAAAAGAACACAAGCGTGGGACTTCCCATTTTCCGTCAGTTTGACAGAAATGTCTACAATTAAATGTTGTTTTAGTTATATAACATATCTAATTGCTAAGTTATTGGTTTGAAGTCGTTGGGTATACCGAATCCGCTGTTTAACACAACCACTAGCTGTTTTACAAAACGGAGCTGTTTTACAAAACGGAGCTAACGGTTATGTAAAACAGCGGATCCGACAATCCATCTGCGACATATACACAAGGTACAGACTCCCTTCTTTTACCTCATGAAAATCATAGCCAAACCAGTTTTAACGCTACAAAAGTTGGTCATCGACCTCTTCAAAACAAACAACTCCATTTATCAAAGTAGCTCCAGCAGTATAATACCATAACTTTACAGTATTTCGGTGTGTTATTTCCCTCTGCGGGCTCTTTTAATTACTGTCGGCCCCTACATGTATCATAAATTCTAATGGAGTTCAGACCTCACCCACTCTGCCCTCTACCGGCACAAATTGCATTTTAGAATTTAAACGTACGACCTACATTATACTCGTGATCGAAAATTTAAATTTTGATAAACGTATGCTTCAATATTTTCATTTTGGGAATGATAAAGTATGGGGCGTATGTTAAATTGTGGGTCAACATGTTTCCGTAACGCAGCACACCGTTGCAAATGTTATTCGCAATGCTGTTAAATAAGTTATTTTTCTGTATCCTTTGTTTTTCCGGCATATTGTCAAGCCACTCTATTGTGTAGCAACAGTTTGGTTAATGGTTATAAAAACAAATTTCAGTGGTTTGCGTAAACTATTGACTGAAATAATAACAAGTCTGTTGGCATAACATAACAGTTTCGTTGATTTTGAGCTTAGCCCTGATGCATATTCAACGTTTTTAGCCTATGTTTGTAACACTCTGTAAAATACCAGTGCTTTCGTACCTGTTGGCATACCATGACAGTTTCGTTGATTTTGAGCTTAGCCCTGATGCATACGGTGGAGGTCTGCCCAGCTTGGGCGGAGCACCGCCGTGTCCTCACGGAGGCGATCGGCGGCGGCGATCTCTCGCGTCCGGCCCTGGTTCAGGCCATGGTCCGGAGCGAGAGTGCATGGGAGGCCGTCACCTCCTTCTGCGAAGCAGTAATGCTCGCGAAGGAGGAGGCAGAGCGCGCGAGGGAGAGGCAAAATGCGCGCCCTCGCGCCCCTAGTCGCCGCAGGAGACGCCCCGGGCGTCGGGAGTCGCAAGCCGACTTCCGGCCACCGTAGGCGCGGGCTTGCGGACGGTGAGCAATGGGTAGCTCGCCGTCCGATAGGGACCAGGCCCGGGTCGACGGCGCGTTGTGTTCGACGCGCGCCTCAAAGAGATGTCAGCACCAACTGACGGGGTCCGGAAGGGCCAATGCCTGCCGGGGTTGCGGGTTTGTCTGAAAGGAATATCGCGACCTCGGCACACAGGCAACGGTAGGAACACGAGTGGGTTTTAGTCAGTAAAAGTCTGACACGCCCTCCCGCTCCACCCAGGAGAAGTTATTTGATAATTTCCCACCATCAAAAAAAAAAAAAGCCCTGATGCATATTTAACGTTTTTAGCCTATGTTTGTAACACTGTAAAATACCAGTGCTTCAAAAGACAAATAGTGAAGTTCCACGAAATTGTAAAAGGTATGATTTTCGGATTCATTGGAACGCCAGGACCGATGATCTTGCGAAGGCCTTGGGAATTCGCTAGATGCGGGAAGCTCAAAAGCGGTTGAAATGGCGGTGCTTGGGTGAGGCCTATGTCCAGCATTGGTTGTCTTTCGGCTAAAATGATGATGATGATCATTTTCCATAATACATGGAAAGGTAACCTACTTACTAAACCCACATTACATACATAACATCACACCTGCAATTCCCCGAAGAGTTAAGCAAATATGCACCTACAGTACACCTACAGTACACCTACAGTACACCTACAATTCACCAGTTATGTTTAAGTCCCATGTATCCCAATAGGTGGCAAGCTTATAAAATTGCCAACAACGGGACACAAATGTAGGCTACTATTGACAAATTCCAGATGGAAAACCCAATATCACTTTACCCGACCTGGGAATCGAACCCTCACGATCAGCAGCAGCGCTTGCGACCACTAGATCAATATAACTAAAGTAGGTTCTATTTAAAGTTAACAAATAAATGAGGTTATATTCTACGTTACTCCTTGCAATGCTTACATGGTCGCTAATGGATTACGGGAATGCAATGGAACGTTACGAAACATACGTAGCACGATATTACCATGGGAATCGATGAACCGGGTATATATGCCTTTAGGTGTAGTCTGTTTTCAACAGGGCTGAGAATTTCTTTTTTGCAAACGTACTTACTTATAAATTCGAACATTATTTTGACAACCTTCTTTGAGATAAATCTAAATTGCGGTACTGGTCAAATACATGCAAGCGCCCGGCCGGCAATATTTGTATAAAAATCCATATTATGTCGTGTGCCAAATAAATTATTTGACGATTTGGCTTGCAAATAGAGCTGTTTAAAGTAAAGAAGAAACAAATGCACGTTAGAAATTTTCGGTGTTCGTCATTGATTCTGGAATTTATAAATAGTTTACTCAATTTGAATTTCCGCGCATTATTTGAGAAAAGTATTAAACAAGCCTTGGCCGCAACCAGGCATTGATGGACTCACGTATGCCTCGGCTTCACCTCTGCCCACATTTTTACGATCGTCCATCATTCCTCTACTTTACTTCAATTCAAAAACTAGATTAAACTCAATCTGCTGATACTTCGCTATAAAAAAAGTTTATCCTATAAAGTTATTTTTACGCGAGGCCTTTTATGACAAGCGTGAGACTAATAAAGGGCGGGTCGTTACATTCCTGCTAAAGTTGCATCGGAATAATTCAATGGATTTTGATAAAGCCGTAAAAGGGACATGATGGTGTCGTCAACCCTAGGCCGGACGTAATAAGCAGTAAGTAGGAATGGTTTCGAGTTTCTGCTGAGTTTTGCTTCGCTGAGCTCAGGCAAGCTGCGCATCGGTAATTGGTAGTTTTACTTGAATGGTTAAAAGTCAAAAAGAATCATCATCAACTGCCTAGCCTTTTCCCATGTTCGGGGCAGCTTCCGCGCTAACCCGATGTAGCTGAATACTAGTATTTTACATGGAGTGACTGCCAATTTGACCTCCAGGATCCATTTATAAAAGTCTCCCATCTGCTTTTATAGTCTACCGTTCCTGTACTTGGGTGCTATATATTTGCGAAATAACTTGTGCATGTCGAAAAAAGTATCAAACATAGTTTTTAAATTCGTTCAAGTACATTATCTGCCTTAGTAGCAGGCGAAGATCTAAATGTAATGTATAGAATCTACATTTAACATACAACAAAATCTACCTAATATTAGCGCTGGTTTAATTTAATTTGGACTATTTAAAATAGTAGTTTAGTCTTACGTGATTATGTTTCCGTGCGATGACCAAGTCATTATATTTATTAAAGAAATAAAGATGAAGAATAGATAGGTACTTACTGAATAAATTAACACACTTGGTTTTACATTAGGTCTCACATCTTTTTGCGAGACTTACATTTTTTTTTCATGTTTTGTATTTGATGGGATACACTTTTACCGATACCAACTGTCAGATACACATTACTTCAAAATCAACCGACGGTCACAAGATCTTGACGACGTGAATAGCTATTCTTCAGGTCCAAGATTGGTATACGGTAAATAGTAAATAATTTAGTACTAAATAAAAAAAAAACAAATGCATTAGATTTAAATAACCCAATGTTAGAAGTAGCGAATGTGACATCATATTGAATGGAGAAAAACTGGAATTTATTCATCAAACGGTTTTCCTAGGAATCACGCGGTGTTAATTACAATGGTGACCTCATATAACATCTCTTGGGGGGCGGCTAAGCTCGGCCGCTTATGCTGTTAGAAAGATAAGACAGTTAACAGATGTAGAAACAGCGCGTTTGATCTATTTTAGCTACTTCCACAGCATTATGTCGTATGGCATTTTACTGTGGGGTCGGGCTGCTTACATTGAATCCATCTTTATTTTGCAAAATTGATATGTCCGAGCCATTTATAATTCTACGTCGCCGCGAATCTCTCAGAGAACTATGTAAAAGGATTAATATTATGACGGTACCTTGCCAATTCATTTATGAAAATATTATGTATATAAGAAACAAAATCTACATCTTTTTAATAAAATAAGTGATAGTCATCATTTTATTACTAGAAATAAAGACAAAATAGATCAACCATTTTTCAGATTATCTAAACTACATGTATCTTTTATCCCGTAGGTACTGTGTTAAATGTTACAACAAAATACCTTGTGTTTCCAGATTACTCAGTGATCTAGCTTCCTAGAGCAGCGATTCACCCAACAATTCATAGTACGTACACCATGTTATTAATAATGCATACATTGTAAGTCCCTCATGTACTACAAAACCTTTATGTTCCTAAATAAAATTCTTTTTAATATTATAGTTATAGATATAGTGCAATTAAATGAAAGAAAATTTAAAACTCATATTAAAAGTACACTGTGTGAACAAGCATATTACAAATTAGAGGATTATATCCAAGATAAGAATGCTTGGATACATGCTTGTCCTGCTCCATAGGATAATGTAGAATCCAGACAAAATCAAACTAGTTAATAATTTAATTGTATCATTTTATTTTATTTTATTATATGACATTGTTTTTACATTCTGTGATTACTTCCTCAAACACTGAGTTATTGTGTAGTTATTGTAAAATTTTAGGAAAATCGTCTACTTTTATACATACAATAGTAATTACATACAATGTTTGTAAATATGTCAGCACTATAATTAATTTATCTGTTGTTGCTTAATTTTTAATTCTTTTTATTTATTGTGGTATAGTAACTTTATTCTAGGTGCATCGTCTTCACATATAACTATATAACTAATGTACCTATACAAAATATAGTAAAATATTTTAAAAGAGTAACGGTGGAGTTTCTTGTCCATTCTTCTCCATACGAAAACTACCTTTTGGAAGGGGCGACTAGAAGCAATTGTATTTTTTTTTTGGAAATTTCGACGTTCAAAAGTGCCTTACAGGGGCCTATTTGAAATAAATGACTGAATGGACTTTGATAGCTTGACGTATCTAAGAAAATTATTTAAGTTATTTAAATACCTACTCGATAAATTATAAAAATAAAATAACGAAAATAAACGATAGATAAGTCCAGTCACTTTATCACTAGGAAGTTTGCAGTGAACAATTCCGCATATATTCATAGAAAATAATTTTGTTTTGCACACTATTACGTCCTGTCCGGGCTGTCTGTGTGGGGCGTATGACACGAGGCATAAAGAACTAAGCTAAGCGAAGTGCGACATGTAGGTGATACCTAGAAGATTTTTCGCTCTGTCCCGTCTACCGAAAGTATATTTAAACGTCTTGATGAATATCTTGTCTTGTTTTTTTTGTTGTCTTTCTTGTCTTTTAATGTCTTTGGTGTATACCTACAGATTTCCACAGCAAATATTTTGTCTCCTTCCATAAACACAATCAATCTGCCTAGCCTTTTTCCCACTTTGTTGGGATCGGCTTCCAGTCCAACCGGATGTAGCTGAATACCAGTATTTTACATGGAGCGACTACCTATCTGACCTCCACAACCCAGTAACTGGGTAATACGATACCCCTTGGTAAGACTGGTTGTCAGACTTTCGGGCTTCTGACGACCCATAACGACTGTCGAAGATCGACGAATGACAGCCGGGACCAACAGTTTAACGTGCTTTCCGAGGCACGGAGGAGTCTCGGTATTTAAAGATGATCACCCATCCACGGACCAACTCCGGCAAGCGTAGCTTAACCTGATGGATCGACCCATGCGGCTGTTATTACTTAGCCACGAGCTTCTCCTTCCATAAACATGCTCAGCATTATTAATATTCAATCCTAACCACTAATACCACCAGTAACCGTAAACGCGATATTCCTGTGAAACTACGTATCTCATCCAAGCGACAAGCTATTTCTTGCTATTTCGTGAGCTCACAGCTTAATTTATGCGACGTTGCACTTCCTTTACACGAGTCAATATTAGGGCAGGATTCTCCGAGAAATGTGTAGTGGCTAATTATAATTTATGATGAAATTAAGGTAAATTTCATCATGCATAGCATAAGCAATATCGGCCTTCCTACTGCTGCGACACAGGCCTCGGCCCTCAGAGTGAGTGGGCGGTAATCCACCACGCGGGCCCAGTGCGGGTTGATAGATGTCACATGTCTTCGAATGTTTGGGTCTAGGACATCCCGGTTTCCTCACGATGTTTCCCTTCACCGTTTTGAGAGCAGTGGTGATGAAATAATTTACACTAAGTAGAGGGCCTGCCTGGGTTTGAAGCCGAACACACGACCGAAGTCGGGGCTGTTACTACTGGGCTACCACTGCTCATGCACATTGATGCAATAAAATAATACCAGCCTATTACTGTTTCACTGCCTCTTCTCATACAGAGAAGGCACGAGTATTGATCACCACGCTTGCTCAAGACGGGTTGGCGATTTCAAACTTATATTAACTATTTTGCTTTTGGCCGTGACTTCGCCGTTGTGTATGTCGGAAAATATCCCAAGAAAACGTACTAGACTACCGGGATTAAAAGTACCCGGAACATACATCCAGACAAACAGACAATAGGAAAAAAATTATAACTTTTTCAGCATCAGACTCGTTCTTACACTTCGTAGCAATTACTTTTTCACCTCACAACCTCGGAATAATTCTGTTTGTCATTCGATATCTGAGTGCAAAAGTTGATTTTATCCGCTAGCGTGGAAATAGTTTTTTTTTTAATTCAAACGTTTCTATTCAATAGTTTTCTACACCAGTAGTCCACTGAAAATGTATTAATACGTATTTCACGTTAGTGCGCCAACCTTATTTTTAGAATAACACACTGGCTTGCATAACCAAATAGTTATTTGTTATGCAAGGTTGCAAAGTTGTTTTTTGGCGCGAATACTTGACATGAAATAAGTATTAATGCTTTCTCAGTGGACTGGCGGTACAGAAATCTAGAAGCTAGCGGATAAAATGAACTTTTGCACTCAGATTTCGAATGATAAACAGAATCTTTTCGAGGTTGTGAGGTGAAATAACTATGTCTTCCATATATTTTATGTAGTTTTGACTTCGTTACAATTTTATTGTATTATGTATAGATAGGTCCAGGGTTCCTCATGACGTTTTCATTCACCGATATCAGTAATGTCCAAGATAAACTCAGAAACACATGCACATTGATAGGTAAAGGAGAATGGATAAAAATATATGGGAGCTGGTATATTTGCGAACACTAATATAATTTTTATATTCACTAATGTATTTTACCGCTACAAAATATAGTGAATTTTTACACTGAGATTGAATTTCAAACGCGACTTTACGAATTTTTCGATATTACAAAAGCATTTTTCTTTTTCAAATGTTTACGTTTGACCTTTAACCACTCTTGTAACACATGCAAAGAATATGTAGGATTAAATAAGGTAATAATAGTACTGCACTTTGCTCAACCCTCTACAAAAATATTAACATTTCAATGTTAATATTTTTGTACCGTAGGGCCCTGAGCTCCCAGGGTTTGGCTCGCTTGTATTGTGTTCGTAAATTTGTACTAGTTGACGCTCCGACTATATCAGACTTGGTATCGAAACCATAGCGCTATTCACAAACACTGTCGCCTTACAACACCATCTATCGAGTTTGAGTCAAACTTTTCACCATTGAGTTTAAACTCAGTTTTATAAATAATAAAAAATAATACCAGCCTGTTACTGTCCCACTGCAGGGCAAAGGCAAGAGGCCTTTTAAACTCAGAAAGTACATATGAATTGAAAAAGTCACATTGGTACTTGCCCGGATTTGAACTGCTTCAAACTCAGTTTTAACAGAAAACAAATTAATTAATTTCCAAATTGAAGAAAATTGTTGAAATTGAGGAAGATGGTTGTATTTTATTTTATTTTATTCAAATTGAAATGTGCTTTATAAAGAGATGATTTACTTCACTCGTCACTCTACAAATGAATAGCTTTATTAGCCATGAAATAAAATATTATACTTAGTTGTCGGTGTACGTTGTTAATTCGAGACTACAGAGAAATTAATTAGTAATAATCAAAATATTTCTTTGAGAACTCAGCCATAAATATTAATGTACTTAATTAATTAAGTAACCATTAGGTATAATAATAATAAAGAACGTCACTGCCATATCTCTACGTTGAGGGTTTGCGCGCTCCTAATTATTCTAGGTCTGTGCCGGTAGAATTTACTTCTCCAAAACAGGTGAGTGTGCGAGGGTGAGGAGCCAGACCAACAGAGATACAGAAACCCGCAGAGCAGCATGTGGTGAGCTGTTCGGCAGTAGCGACACCACGGACCCTACCTCCCGGGAGAAGTCTTGTTCCTCATCTCTGGCTTGCCTTTAATGACCGGCCAAAGTGAACATTGACTATGAATAAACCTCCCACCTCTTTCTTGCCTTTATTGGCCGGCTTGAGTGGTGAGATTCGCGAGAGCAAACGTACTCGGAGTAAGGAAGTACATATTCTAGTGAGATGCTGGTAGGGATCTTGACCGTACTTCTGGAATTTTCCTGGTAGCCGTGGAATATCATTTTACTCCTCATAAGCACCTCAGGACATGTTGCCTCCTTGTCGCTACGAAACAATATACTAGCGACGGTTTTCGGGGGCCCACTATTGAGTGTGCAAGTCACCCCCTGCCATTGTATCCCTGCCATGTGTTGAATATAAAATATTGGTTAGACTGGGCCATAGTCTTTAGCCATCCAAACCCATGGTTCCATATCTTTTGATTTCCATATCCTGCGTTAGTCTTGCATCAACCCCCTGGTTGGTCCAAGACTAGTCACCCAAAGATACACCCAAAGAACACCCAAGGATAGTCCCTACTATCCTTGGGTGCATGTGCATGCATACAGGGATAATAGTCAGTTGACGCTTCATTCTTTTTAAAATTGTCTAAGGGGCCTCTGCGAGTTGCAGGCTTCGGTCCCTCGCACGCCTTCTAAAGGACCGGAACCACATGGTCCCGAGATAGAAACTGGGTGTCCGGTAAAGAATGGATACAGGCCGTTTAAAAAAAATATATATATATATATCCCAAGATTTTTAATTAACTTATTTTACATTCTTCCACACTGTTTTCTTCTTCCACAAATGAATGAATTCCATCAATTATTTGTTGTTGTAATATTTTACGTTGACTATGCCGACCGACAAGCAGTAAATAATGTGACTAGAAATAGAATATATTTTTTTTCAAAAAAATCGTATCTTAGGTACTACTGTATTTTTTTAAGAACGGCCATAAGGTCCATTATATGCTATTTCAAGGGGTCCTTGCAAAACCCAATCTACTTCAAACTATCACGTTTAAGACAATTATGTGGGTAACCAGTAGATTGGTTCTTGAGCATAACTAGCTGTTCTCAAGTGCGGTGTTGTCCGGCGCCATCCGGCTGTGTCCGGCAGTGTCCGGCAGTGTGCGGTAGCCGCAAACCAAACTAATTCAACTTGCTCTGTATTATGCGTTGGTCCGAGGTTTGCGAGCTCTGTTGATCAAGTTTTCGCGTTGTTCGAGATTCTAAGTCAATTAATAAACTATGGTGATATTTTGATATATTCGAGTTAGAGTTTCGGTTCGGAGTTTCATTCTAGAAGGGGAATAGAGACTTAAATAGATGTACATAATATTGTGGGTTTTAAATTGTGCAATTTTGCATAGAAACTGGAAGCTCTGGCCACCTAAGAAAGATTTAGAAAGTAGGTACAAGCTCCTAAAGGGTCTTAGAGCATATAACACTGGAGAAGCCTTACCAACACTTCCCCTCTGAAAAGTATAAGAACAAATGTTCTAGTACGTTCATAAAAACTACTTTCAAATCGATTCTAATGCACTTCGTAAATCGTTTTAAAGGCGCGCGGAGCTCCGTGAAAATGTCTAACTGTACTGTTAAATTCTGTAAAAACCATTCAAATATGTCCAACTTACGTAAAGAACTGAATAACCTTCCGTATGGTAATATTTTACTGTAATATTTAGTCATTTTAAATAAAAACATGACTCGTACTACATTTAGATTTTTCATTCGATTCAACCATAACTCAACATAAAATATGGCATGAATCGAGTATTTTTGTTACACTGCTTCTGTGACGTTACCAAGTCTCACTACATCTCGTTTTTATGTTCAGAAAGATCAAAATACTTTTCTTGTGCATTACGAAAATATACATCAAATCAGCAAAATTTACACGCACTTGACATGCGATTTTGTCCTTTAGTAAAAATGATAGCGAGACTACCGTAGGGTCATGTTTGAAACCAAAATCGACATGTCGATAATTTTTTAATAAGAATTAAGTACTTAGTAATACTTTTTGGTTCATCATTTTAATTTTTTTTAGCTTGTTCATTGTTTTATAATTATGTCCATTGAAATGGTTTTATAATTTGTATTTTCGCGTCCACTGCTGGACATAGGCCTCTCCCAAGCACCGGCACTTCGACCGGTTCTGTGCTTCCCGCATCCAGCGTATAGGTACAACATTATAATTATATACTATACCACTAAAATCTTTAAAAAAACGTGTAATCATATTATATTTCTACAATTTAGATGAAAGAAGTATATAATATTGAATTTCTAATAACTTCTATAACGTTCGCTTAAATATTTTAACGAAAACTAAAGTTTAAGCCCGTAATCCTTGCGAACAAAGTCGAGGCTAAATAATAAAACAGTTCACTTGAAAATTACGGATCATGAAATTTCCATTTAGCTGATGCCAATAAGATCGTGCTTATTAAACATCTTTACCGTTTATTAACTCCATAGCCTCCACTAGACGCTTCGCGGGTACTTAGGGGGAAAGCAATGAGGCCGGGCATAAAAATAAACCGGCCAAGTACGAGTCGGACTCGCGCACCGAGGGTTCCGTACAAACCTGTAGGTAAATAAGTAAAGGTTATGGCATTTTTATTGCTTCTTACCAACTTTCAAGATTCTATGTCAACGGGAAGTAGCCTTTAGGTTTTGATTCCCTTGCGAGTAGTTGCGAGTTAAAAAAAAACTGTTGGTTTGAGTTTAAAATGTGCGGTCTATATGGTTGTACCTTTGAGTTTTGCGTTTTTGCGTTGACTTAGAAATTTGTTTTTTTTTTCACAGCTTAAAGGCAATTAGACCTAAGTATTTGATATGAATTTCAACTTGATACCTCTACGCGTTCATGAGGCAAAAGGTAATTAGTTTATAATTATTAAAAAAAAAATATTATGTGATGTAACTTAAAATTTTAGGTTTTCAAAAAAATTCCTTTATGTGTCCTATAAAACGTTGCTTCATGCAAAATTTCAAAATTCTAGGTCGACTGGAAGTATCCTTTAGGTTTTGATTCCCTTGCGAGTTGCGAGAGTTGCGAGTTTCAAAATATGCGGCTTAAATTGCTGTTTCTTTTGATTACGTTGACATAGAAGTTTGATTTTGTTACAGCAGGTATTATAGACTTGAATATTTGATATGAATTTCAATTTAATACCTTTACGCGTTCATGAGGAAAGGGGTACTAAGTTTAAAATTATTAAAAATATTTTTATTATATGATGTAACTAAAACTTTATGCTTTTCGCAATTTTTCCTTTATCTGTGCTATAAGACATTACTTCGTACCAAATTTCAAGATTCTGAGTTCACGGGAAGTAAGTAGGTTTTGATTCCCTTGCGAGTGTCAAAAATTTGCAGCATAAACGGCTGTAGGTATCTTTTGATTGCGTTGGTTTAGAAGTTTTATTTTTTCACAGGTCTAAAAGACAGTAAACTTGAGTATTTGATATGAATTTCAGCTTGACACATATACGCGTTCCTGAGAAAAAGGGTCTTGACAGACAGACAGACGGACAATAAATCCGAAGGGTTCCGTTTTTTCCTTTTGAGGTACGGAACCCTAAAAAGTAATATAGGTACCTACCTAACAGTTTTGCACAACTCATAATGCGAAGCATTAGCGAGTACTTTGCGATCGAAAATTTTGTTTTGCCTCCTTTCTGCAACTGGTTTTATTGTTACAGTCCTGCTAGTACACAGAACCGACTTTATTTATACCATTGTATAGATAATTTAATGGAGATTAATTCTGTACTTTTCAAAAATTTCTTTAATGCCGCATAAACGTTTTTTTTTTAGTTTTTAAATATTATCTCGTCAATCAAGTGTGAAACCTGAAAACATTGTAGCTTGCGAAAAAAACAATTAACTGAGTCATTTTTCTGTTTTGTAGATTTTTTTCAGCCATAGGAGGAACCCTATTGAAAATGGTATAACTTTAAAATATATGTATTTCCAACTTCGACCCTCTTCCGTTGCCTAGCAACCAACAAAGCAAACCTTAATAGTCTTTGACAGTAGTACGTACAGATTGCGAGGTGAGAAATTTTACCCATATTGATGGGTAAAAAAGCAGTCAAAACATAATTCATGAAAAATCGTTTAAAATTGTTTATTTTTGTTAGTAAATACATATTATTTTTAAATGTTTTTTTTTTGTTGTAAATTCTGAAAAAACACTTTCATAAGTCAAATATAAATTATTTTATAATCTAGATCTATACTCCATAGGTTTAGGTAATTAAATAAAGGTAAACATAAAAAACCACGTGATGAGACAGCTGTCCAGTAACCGACTAAACGTAATACATGTCACTTCAGTTATCATGCTATGTCAAAGTTGTACTCTTCAATTTAGCAACGTTATAAAAGAGAAAAAGAGAAGAGCCTAAACTCTAAACGTCAACTAAACGTTTAGAGTTTAGGCTCTTTACAATAAACAGATTGCAAAATATTATATTATTAGTATAAATTTTACTAAAAAATTGTGCTCCAGCAGTTACATGTACGAAGAGTAGTTTAAGAATAAATGATAAAGTTTAACATACATAAATAAAAGAGGAAACAATTGTAAAACTCTAAAATAAATTTAGTTTGGTTTATCGTATTTGAATCTCGAAGGTGTAAACTATAAAAACCCTTTTTACGATTTGTTTACCTTTATTTAACTACCTAAACCTATGGAGTATAGTTGGTATTTCCTATCCGACTACTCGAAGGGAAGAACCATTTTTTTTATGAAGGGCATCTCGCATGGAAACCTTAGAGGTTGTCGGCTGCTTAACTGGGTTGTCCTGTGGATAGCAATGATTAATATGAATAGTAGGGAAGTAATTTTAGTGTGGAATATTTATTTATGGGTAATCTTGCCGGGCACTGGTATACATAAATCGGTGCCCCCAACCCAACTTAAGAAGATGCATTTAACTATGGCGTAGTCAGTTATTACGAGAAAACAATAACAAAAAAACGCTTCTATTTTGCTCCGGGTCAGATAATATTAACGGGTAAAAAGAAAGATTTTTAGGTTTGATGCACTATTTATATCATAGTAAAAAAAACAAGCACACTTACCGATGAAAGGAAATGTCTTTATTTTTGCGCTCTGTGCGATTCATACATCCTAATACACAGTAACTCCCCATAATACTACTTTTATTATTGTGTTTGTATTACTTTGTACCCGATAAATTCACAGAATTATGAAATATGCGCTACAAAATCAGTGTACCGAAAAAATCGTACAGTGACAGCAGTTGACAGCCAATGTCTGTTGAACAGCTAGTCTATGACTCCAATGCGGTTTACAAAAAGTACGCGTACGCAAAGGAGATAGAGAAAATAAATATTTTTATCTCGTTTACTCTCACAACTGGGCCCACGGAGGACAGAAGTGACTGGACCTATAGGCCGACCCCTTAATGAGTCCGCGCCTGAGGTAGCTGCGCGGTGTGGGAGGGGTGACAGTTGTCACAAATCACGGAGCTGTCACATCATGACACCACACCCCTCCCGCACCGCGCAGCTACCTCAGGCGCGGACTCAGTTAAGCGGTCCGCCTTTAATAATAACGTCGTTGACTCATTTTGTATTAATAAAAAACAATAAATTTAATTATTTAGATTTTACAATTTTTCTGTTTTTGAATGAGCATTATGAGGCGTGCACTTTTGGATTTTCTAAATATATTTAAGTTTGTTTTTTATTTTATGAACTTGTTGATAAGTGCGCACTGCCACGTACGGAATGGCTTTAATACCAGATGCAACTCTACTCAACTCAACTCAACTCTCTTATAAACGTTGTTTAAAGTTAAGTAATGATTAGCGTCTGTTTAACCGTAAATTTTTAACGTTGAACGTCACTTAACTTTAAGCAACGTTTTTATATAAACTCCAAAGTTGAAATGTCATAATTCCACAGAGCTCCTTCCTCCTCTTTCAAAGGTGGTAGTAACTCCGTTAATATTTATGAATTTATAGGAAAAACAAATCTATGGATATGTTGTGTAACGTGAAATACTAAACCATGTGTCAAAACCTATTTATTTATTTATATGAAAACGACGATACGATACGATAACATTTTATTTTTTTTACTTTATTGTTCACCAGAAAAATACATAACAAAAAAAATATACAATGACCGGCCTTATTGCTTTCTACGATCTCTTTCAGGCAACCTTGGAATGAACAGTGATTTTCCTGGACATAAAATGTGGTTAAACTTTTCCAAACTGGGCAAAAAATCAAACGATTTTTTCCAATTCCCCACAATACCTAGGTACCTAGTTGCTTTCCCCTTAACTATGTTGATAACTGTTTTCTTACGTAGGTACTAAATGCTCCACTGTTGTCTGATGTTGTTACTCCGTTGAATGACCCTTAATACAGATACAAGTATGAGTTTTGTTCTACCGTTTCTGGGAATTAAACGAGCTTAGGAAGGTCGCGAATCAGACCATTTCCTTCTTCTGAGAAAACGTATTTTGTATCTGATAATTTCGTTTCAGGGACGGTTCGAGAGAGGAATATAATTCCTGTTGATTTTATCTCTGGAACGGTGCAATTTCACAGACTTCCATCAACCTCAAACAGGCTGAGCATTAAAAGTTATTATAATGGCATTATTTACTGAAGTTTTCTGAAAGTAGTTTTCAAGTTTTTTCTGAATCACTAACATAATCATATAGTATTTTGAATACAATTTGGATACTAACTGGACATCGCTAGACCCATCTTTCGTATTTGTTAAAAAAAGTTGATTTGTTTCATTTATGTGTTGTCAACCGTCTGAAAAAAGGAATGAGAGACTGTGCCAAAGGTGACCTAGTAAGTAAAATTAGACGCAGTTGAGTTGGGATCAAAGGAAGGCGGCCGGGGGCGGCGCTGCGCCGGCAACTCAACAGAGGCCCATAATCAAAGAATAACAGGTCAAAACCTCTATGCACGTCCGCAGTCGAAAACAAACAAAGATCTGTGAGTATAGACAATTGGTTAAACTCTGGAAATGGTGTAAATGTACTCTATAAAGGCTGGTTTACATTTGCATTAGTAAAGTTCCTTGACATTTACACATGACACTTCACAATGAAATAATGACGTTTTGATGCAACTCTTCCTACTTACTTCCTCCTCGTTGGTCTAGCGGTGGCAAGCGCTACTGCTGACCATGAGGTCCAGGGTTCGATTCCCAGGTCGGGCAAGGTGTTATTGGGTTTTCCCATCAGGAATTTCTCAGTAGCAGCCCTAGTAATAGCACTGCCGTTGGCACCCTTCGGGTACAGAACCCTCAAAAGTATTCATAAAGATTTAATTACTTACTTATATACTCGTCAGCCTCCTTTTGACGCAGTTGGGTAAAAAGGATGTTAAAACACAATATCCCCTTGAAGCAGTTGACTATTATTAACTGACAATATTAATTATCTACAGCCTCATTTCCTTTCGCTTGTTAGGGTTCCGTACCCTAACAAGCGAAATGGGGTCACCACTGTGTGGATCGCCCGGAGGACACGGTGGAGCATACGGTGGAGGTCTGCCCGGTTTGGGCGGAGCACCGCCGTGTCCTCACGGAGGCGATCGGCGGCGGCGATCTGGTTCAGGCCATGGTTCGGAGCGAGAGTGCATGGGAGGCCTTCACTTCCTTCTGCTAAGCAGTAATGCTCGCGAAGGAGTAGGCGGAACGCGCGAGGGAGGGGCATGATTCGCGCCCTCGCGCCCCTAGTCGCCGCAGGAGACGCCCCGGGCGTCGGGAGTCGCAAGCCGATTTCCGGCCACCGTAGGCGCGGGCCTGCGGACGGTGAGCAATGGGTAGCTCGCCATCCGATAAGGACCAGGCCCGGGTTGACGGCGCGTTGTGTTCCACGCGCGCCTTAAAGAGATGTCAGCACCAACTGACGGGGTCCGTTAGGGCCAATGCCTGCCAGGGTTGCGAGTTTGTCCAAAAGGGATATTGTGGCCCTGGCACACAAGCAACGGAAGGAACACGGGTGGGTTTTAGTAAAAGTCTGGCCCTCCCGCTCCGCCCAGAGCGGGAGAAGTTATTTGATAATATCCCACCCCCAAAAAAAAAAAGCCTCATTTCCTCTAACACCACGTATACTGAAGCAACTAAAAAATCTGTCGATAGTAGAAACCTGCTTATTTAATTTCCACGAAAGAGTATCCAGCTCTATACAGGGTGTAAAAAGACACATCACAAAGCCGTAAACTACGCATACTGTACGTATAGCTAAGTAGCTTTGCGCAAAAATTATTGCTGGGAACCGTAATTTTTTTTTTTTTAATAAAAAAAACAAGTTTTTATTGCGCGCAATGTAACGCGAACCCACGCTTGAATGAACGGATTCAGTGTTAGTTAAGCTCCGCCCCTACGCTACGTAGGTAGGTACTTGTTGTTCATTGCGTTTTTGTAACTTCAAATGCGTAATCTGTTAAGATAAATCTAAAATTCAGGTAATGTTTGTTTGGAAAAAAGTTTCGTATTATCGCATAGAATTCATTTTCGTGAAAAAGTAAAAAAAAAAAATGCGACTTTGACCTTCAATATCTCCAGAACCAGTGGATTCCCAGGTATGGTCTAGTGGAAAAAAATGATGCAAATAATGGGTAGAATATGTGGCTTTCGGCTTCGGAAAGTGTCTTTTTACACCCGATTACTAGAAGCGGCTGCAAGTTACTGCCGGACGCTCTTGTACGAACACGATATAACAAAGAATATTCCTGGAACATTCGTTATCAATTCATGGATGTTATTTTAGAACGCACGAGTCTTTCTAAATGCTTGCTAGAGATTGCTGATTGTGATTTTTATTTTGTGCGTTTTATTATATTTGCTCTGTTTATTTTTAACTCTGGAACTGAACGAAGATCTCGTCTATAGGGGTTTTGTTTTGTTATCATCTTTATTGTACATCAAAACGTAGGTGCACACCATAGGATACTGTCCATCTGTTAAGTTAGAATTCCTGAACCTTATCTGCTCTACTTTCGTTTATCTGGCGAGATGTTCTACTGCGTCAATACCAGCCGAAGTATTACTGATCAAGTGATAAGGAACGCCTTATCAAAACTTTGGGCAGTGGTTTTCCATCATAGCTGGATGTTTGTCCTATAACCAGTTTTTTTTCTTTATACTGGTCGTATTTTGCCAGAATACTACCGAATTTTTACTCTCCCCACAAACATCGTAAATCACGCGAGTGAAACCGCAGGAAGAGCAAGTTATATGCATAACGAAAAACACAATACTGGGGCGTTTCACTGTTTTGTAGTTGAGATTTTTATTTCATTAGGGAATGCCGCTCAAGTGTTTTTTTGTAGAAAGTGGGCGCTAACAATGACTACTTCGCCGTTCAACTGAGTGGAACAGTGAGTGGCTGAAATCGAAAATAAAAGCTTCGCGAACGTGTTTTCTAATGACTTTTCTTGAGATCTTGTTAAGGATTTGAAATATACAAAGGGCAGGGGCCAGACAATTAACGTTAAGAGGACAGTTTCAGGTGATTTTCTACGGATTAAAACGACCTTTGTTTAACCTTGATAAATTGCGTAACGTTTATATTTACAATTCAATTAATAAAAGACAATATTTCGCAGAAATTACTCTCAAAGCAGCAGTGCACGCTGCTCAAGTAGTTTACTGCTGGACACAGTTAGCGTTTGTAATATAATCGATGTTCACCACTAGCCCTCGGTTCCTTAAGCATTCCACCCACCACGACATGCTGGCACAATCGCTTGTTAAGTAAACGTGGCGGTGATGTAAAATTGATTTTACTTTGATCTATATTTGTACTAATATTTTCATTCGGATACAAAGATATCATGTCTACCTACTAGATTGTTTTTACCTAATAACAGACAACACAAAAACAATTAAACGACCTCTGCATAATAAAAATTGTCGAAGGAAATATTTAGGTAAAAGTTAAAATTTTCAGCGCCCACTGTTTTCCAACGAGGAAACTTGTAGGTAGGTACATTTACATACTTAATCAAGTTCCTAATGAAACTCTCAACTTTTTGATCGCGACCCTTCGTTGCGAACTGTTACGACTGACTTCGCGTTGAGATGTAGGTAAACAACTCATTCTTGAATCAAACAACTTGACGTTGAACGACTTTTATGTAGCTTCATTTTTACTTCAGGTAAGCTATTCTCTTGATAGATTTGGAAGTTCTGATTCCAATTTCATATAAGTAGTCATTTAACGGACCATTCCGTCATCATTGACTTTAATGGTAGGAGTATTATGATAATTAGAAGAGGAACTATGGCGAGATAGCTTTAGCGATTTTAATAGCTAGAACGATTTTCTATTTAAAAAACGACAACCCAAGATAAACGCGTTGACAGATAAAATAGATTCCAGATAATGTCTTTCTTAGTACACAAGAAACTAAGTTAAAATAATCTTACTTTCAAGAATAATTCAGAAAAATTCCTGACGTCATCTAAAAAGCTGCTTGATATATATCCATAGGGTAGACAGTGTCGTGCCATCCATGTTGTGTTCTATTATTTTTCGGTAATTTAGGTCAGTACATATCATCAGTTATATTTAATCAAATCATTTATTGAAGTAACATAGACTCATAATAACATTAAAGGTAGGCATAAAATTTACAAATAAAATTAAGATTAAAATTAAATTAAGATTAACATTTAATTACAATTAAAAATTAAAATTACAAATACAATCAAAATTCATTAAAAATTCGTATTAATTTTTTTTTAAACAATTTAAGTACAATATAATTGCTCGTCAAAGAAAGATAGAAATAAATAAAGCGACACGTAACACGCTTGGAAATATAAATTCAATAATAATAATAATTTAATGTTGCGTATTCTTTAATTATGTGTCTATTCAAAACCCCAACCCAAGATCACTTTTATCACTTTCTTTGCGCTTCTTCAGTATCGTATTTCAAACAAAACTTTGTTTTTTGTGTCATTAATATAATTATTTTGATCTTTAAAACTCGGAACGGTATAGCTTCGAGTGGTTTAAGTTACTTTTCTTGTGATTAAGTTTATATGAATACTTTACTTTGTTGTAAGAAATTAAGTTCATATGAAAATTGAGCAAAATATGTATTTTAAGTTTTGTCTATCCCTTACTTGTGAGTTGGTGCAGCACCGCAAACTTATTCCACCCACTACTTGCATACTGCACTTACGTTCAATTTTTCATGGACAAGAAACCGCACATTTATTTTCGATCGCGACTGCTGGTAGGAAACTATTTTATTACCAAACGACTCCTATTCAAGGAACTAACACGACCATCATCTTTGAAGAATATGTTATTCATAAAAGAATTCTAAGTCTGCGGGTAACGTGGCACGCGTGTGAGATACAAAATGATATCAGAATGTCTGACACCGATCTGGCAATACGCAGTCCGATTCGTTTTCGAACAAATGTATTTCCAATTTTTTCGCCGTACAGTGGGTTGTAATAGAGAGTATTTGGCGGGTTCTTTTCTTATTTTTTACGAGCATGGCCGGTTGGTATTAGGACGACATGTGGCCAGGGTTCTGGTTATTATTTTACGAGCTGGTTTGGCTACGTCCTGCTTTATTTGTCTCATCTCTGGTTAGGACGTGAGCGACTACTTAGTTATAAGAAGTTTTCTGTCGTCTAACAGAATATTGCGAGGATAAACGTTTTCATAAAGATGTAACGTGTGGCGCCGTTTAGGGATAAAATCACAGGGCTGTGATCCTTGGGAAATTGTCGCTTCCTACTATGTAAACATTTGGATAACTTCCTTCATGTTTACTTAGTGTCTGTAATTAAAGTAATACCCGCTATCATATTATTTGTATATCTACCGTCAAAAGAAAATACTGTGCCCGCGACTCCATCCGCACGTAAGACACACAACATTCCTAATAAATGTGTAAAATTAATAAATAATATAAATCGTAACATAATAAATTCTTGTGTTAACACATTCAAATGTATGGCCACTTTAACTTATTTTAATAGAACTAAGATACTTATACACGTTAAACTAATAGATGTTTTTATCAGTGTTATTAAGTTATGTTTTTTTAAATAATTTACTGTAATAAGTATTGAAACGGCTACTTAGTACATATTTAGGCTAAGTAATGTCATTAACTAAATGAGAAATGATATTATTTCTGAACTTTTTCATTTTTTGTCGTTGATTTTTTTTTTTTAATTCATTGTGAGGTGTACTAGGTGAGGTGAAATGAATAGAGCTCCAAATAAATTCAACCGTAATATTGTAAACTTCGTATTAATAATAAACATTCTTATACCGTAGATACCTACTTTAGTAATTACATAGGTACCTATTGGGTACCAAAAACGCAAATATTTGGATTACGAGCTGCTGCATGCTACAGGATGTTTGTAATTAGTCGCCTCAGCACTAACAAGGATTTTATACAGGATTTATTATTTAATCGATCTCCAAATAACATCAATTTTGATTTCTTAAAAATATTAATGGTGTGAGATCCGATAATAAGCATGCCTCTTTTTGTGATCCTTAAATAATTTATATTTTGGTGGTCTTAAAACACTAAATAGCCAAGTAATTGCTACCAACCTGGATGTAGCTCTTACCGGCTGGTCGCAACCGCAGCACCGCTCGCTTCGCTCGCTACTCCCACGCGTGGTTTTTACAATTCTGACCTAACCTAACCTATTTGGTCGGAGTCCCTAGCTTAGTCACTGCTTACCCACATTGAGAAAAAGCCAGAATATTTAAAGGAGGCTCGTCTATTTAAAAAAGCGTACATTATTAGAAGACAAAAAGTTTTTGACAATACCAATACGGACTAACGTTGTCATATTACAAATCTCTTTACCTACTTGTCCTAAATATTTTTTGAGGTAGAAGTCTGTGCTAATCTCCCTAGCGGCATAATCCAAGTTGCTGTTGAACGGGTCACCAATTAATAGGGTGTCAACTATTAAATACCTAGGGCATTGTCTTGCGACCTTAGGGACAATGTAAACATTGAGAGGGAGCGCACAGCTCTAGCGGTCCGGAGCATTATGTTGTCCCGTAGATTTGCGCGGTGTACAGACCAAGTAAAGGTAACACTTTTCAAGGCTTATTGCCAAAGTTTGTACTCGGGCAATCTATGGGTCAATTGTACTAAGAAATCGCTGGATGTCCTGCGCGGCCAATTTAACAATGATTTCAGGATGTTGTTGAGGCTGCCTTGTTACTGTAGCGCGTCGAAAATGTTTGCGCAAGCCTGCACCGACGGCTTCTATGCAAATAATCGCAAGAAAACTGCATCGCTATTGAGGAGAGTGAGGGGCAGTCGAAACAGCATCCTGAAAACTGTAGCCGAAAGCTTCGGCTCTCCGATTGTACAGCAGTTTGTGCGAAATTGATTTTTACTGATACTAGGCAATAAGTTATTTTTTGTATGTTACTAACACTATATGGATATTTGTGTCCGAAATAAAGCTATTCTATTATAATCTGTGTTACAAAGCCAGCTAATAATCGACGCAGACGCGCCATCTTTGCTCCGCTACCGCCAAGGATCACACACGCGCCCCTGCGCTCCCTACACGCGTCCTCAATAAACTACTCAAATACTGTATGTAAGTTGTAGAATACACGCGCTTACATATAATATGATGGAACTGATCCTTGATAGTTATTTCTAAGTCTTATCCGATGTGGCGCATTCAATCCAAATAATTGTTATTTTAATTTAAGTGCTACTCCGTATAACCGCTGCCACGTCAGTATTTTATTGTCTTCAGTAGTATCCTAACTTAAAAAAAAAACTCTGCTATCATAAAACCCTTAAAAATATTTTATAATGATTTTTCTAAAATCAGTCATCTCCATGCGAACTATCATGGTAATGCGACTACTGGGCGGACTGTACTACAACATCAGTAGTAACAGACTAGGAACACTGGCAGCGAGGCTTTACTGTGTCTTTGTAACCCTGACAGTCGTGTTCTCTTTTGGGGCCTATTTGATGACAGTGAAAATTGCAGTTCTGTTATTCTCGGTGTTTCATTTCGTCCAGTATATCACAACTGCCATAGTAAATTTTCTGACTAATGGAGAATATTTCCTGAAGTTTTTGACCTCATTACAGAAAATTGACTTCTTATTGGGATCAAAGCCAAGAGATGAAATAAAAATTTCAAGATTTTTCTTTATTGGGATACTGATAAACAAATTATTAGAAGCGATCGTTTTATGTTTTGCATACTGCGCTACTTTAAAATCATTATTGCAAGTTTCAACGCTAACGGCTGGATTTGTAATGGATTTGACCATAGATATTTCTCACTTTACGAGGATTATGATGTTTGAATCAATATGGTGCCGAACAGTGATGCTCCGCAAACGTATGGAAAGAGAATTGTCAGTAGCACGTAGATTTGATTCCGGTGAAAAATGTATGGCGAAGACTCTAAGAAAATATATGATTGTTTACAACAATTTAGTGAAGACAACTCTTCAATCTGATGCTCCAATGAAATTAATGGTAATCAACTGCTTCCATATTTATTATTATTAGGAAGTTACTTTGAAACATTTTTGATTTTGCGGTTATCTTATAATGAAATGAAATGAAATTGTTTATTCTGTAAATAGGATATCGGAATCACTTTTACACGTCATACTAAAAAAAAAAAAAAAAAAAAAAGCAATGAAAAATATAAAAAATAGTAGTCCACCGATATAGGGAACAGGGTCCAAGCTACCGGTGGTCAGGGCTGGTCCTGAGAGAGGAATCCCCTAAAGATACGCGCCAATTATTATTATTTTAAGCCTGTAATCTTATATAATATGTTAATAATAGGACAATAATTAGAACTTAATAACTTTATCAGAATGCATGATGCTTTTGAAATATTTACTGTTTTATGATGCAATGATGCTGTTTCAGACACTTTTTTCTACAATCACCCTTTTTCCTAGAATTTTGATTGTTATTTATGGCATCATTGTAAATGGTGGACACTCTGTAAGTATCTATTTAAATATTTTTCACTGAAATAATCTTCCCACATATACCTTTACTCCTCTCTTTGATATGTCCAAATGTTGTAGGTCATTGATATCGGAAGAAAAATTACAAACGCCCATGACCAACACCTCCTTTTTTCAAAGACGATGAAAACTGTTATAATATTTTTGTGACTCGGTTAATGATACTAATGTTTCTACAGGTTGCTATGACACGTACTGTCCAAATTATTGGGCAGTCCTTTATTCCACTTATACCAGCGTTGTTCGCTGAGATGACGAACAGCGAGACAGATAACATCGAGTTGTGTGTTATTAAGCAGTTGCTTGTATGTAAAGGTAAGCTTTTCCCATTTATCGTAATAAATCATAATCCAAAAAAAAATCATCACGTTTGATGTATGCATTATGTCCAAACATGAACAAGCCACGGTCTGGAAGGTGCATCGTGGGTGGCCTACCCACAACGCACCTTCCAGAACGTGGCTTGTTCATGTTCCCCACAAGAGGGCCGATGACTTGGTGAAAGTCGCGGTAAAATGTCAACTACATTATTACAATGGTGATGATAATGTGTACCAGATACCTATATCTATCCATGATTTTCTTTCTTTCTGTCAGATACAAAATCCCGCAACGCAATAGAAGATGCAGTGAGATACCTTAAAATACGTCGCTTCAGATACACAATATGGCGTTTGTACACAGTAGACTTAACTTTGATACTAAAGGTATTCGGTATGATCACGACATACACGATTGCTATGATTCAGTTCGCTCATTTCTATGATTAACTATTTGATGGCGAACAAACCAATGAGCTATTCTCATTTAGTTATAACTATCAATGCTCGTGGAATGGATGCACCAGTACTTTTAGTATATATTTCAAAATTATTGCTTCAGCTGAATAACTATTAAATGTTTAATGTATGGAAGTTACATGGTTTTATTTTGTATTCTTTTAGGCTCTTACTTAGGTAAAAAATATGCTGACATTATGTTAGAGTTGTATTTGTTATAATACCTACACACCCTTTGTACTCTATCAATACTTTAGTAAGTAATTTTAATTCTACTGATAAACACATATATTCGAAATACAATAAATTACAAAAATGTACTATAAACAAAGTACATATCTTAATTGTCTCTGTCTAAGAAGGATTCGTTAATTTGCTAGATAATCATAACAACGTTAATCTAAAAGAGTGTTTCATCTAATGATAATAATTTGTATCCTATTCGCTGATAGCCTGTGTAACAAAAATAAACCTAATATAATAGAATGTATCATTTCATACATATATTTTCTGTTTTACATAGCCTGCACCATAATTATATTGACATTGTGGTACATGGAACTCACATTTGATTAAAATAATTGCTTTTTTATTTAGATACCTCGTACTAAATTAAATTGACATACTTAAATATATACATGATGGAGGAAGGGTATGTATCTCTTTAATTATTATCAGGCATATTTTAACTACTGTGGGCGTACTGTGGGTAGTGTTGGTTATTGCGCAATAGAAAAACCGTTTGCAGTTCAGATAACATTATAATTTACTATCAAATTAATCACACTAGCAATTCACATACTGTAGTTAGACGACACATCTATTCGACACGTCTTCATTGCTTGACCGTCATTCATGAAGTCTTGTAGACACATTCGATCCGTCCGATTAGTCAAATTAATAACGTATTTTCAACATACACATAATATCACGCCTATACTTTCCGAAGGATTAGGCAGATTTGTACCTATAGTACACCCACATTTCGCCAGTTATGTTTCTATAAACTCAGCCTATCATAGTCCACCGCTGAAAATAGGCCTCTCTCATGCTGCGCCATAACACCCTGTGCACCCCAGCCTTTTTTTTTGTAAAAGGGGGCGAGTCAATTAAATTAAATTAAATTCATCAACCAACCAACAACCAATTCAGATACCTTCAAAAACGTCGCTTCAGATACACAATATGGCGCCGTATTTTGTATCTGAAGCGACGTTTTTAATACACAGTAGACTTAACTTTTATACTCAATGTATTTGGTGTGATCACGATATACACGGTTGCTATGATCCAATTTCTTTATTTCGTTTATCAGGTCCTTAATCATAAAATTGAGAAAAAAATGCCTTATAAATGCACCGTTACGAGAAATTTTGTTTCCCATTTAATATATTTGTCTATCTAGTTGTAAATCTATACTTATTACGGTGTTTGAAAATTCATAATTCGAAACCTAGGTACCTATGGAGAAGAATGGATAAGAAACTCCATGAACACATAATACCTTTTTTAGCTTTGTTTCTTCAATGTTTTCAAATTCAATGGCTTTAAAGAAATGTTTCATGTTTCACTTATAAAATTAATAGTTGGTTTGTAAATATTATGTTTTATTTCTGATGAAATAAGCAGTAAATATATCTGCCTTTATGCTGTGTAATTTTTAAGTGTTTTGTGTTAACAAATATGTCACTTTTAATAAACATAATATGCTTTATGGTAGAGTAACAGCCGCACAGTTCGATCGATCAAGGTTAAGCTACGCCTGCCGCGGTCGGTCCGTAGACGGGTGACCATCCCTTTCATACCGATACTTCTCCGTGCCTCGGAAAGCACGTTAAGCCGTTGGTCACGGCTGCCATTCTTCCAAGATCTTTAACAGTCGTTACGAATAGTCAGAACCCTGATAATATGACAACCAGTCTTACAAAGGGTTATCGTGTTACCCAGTAACTGGGTTGTGGAGATCAGATAGGCAGTCGCTCCATGTAAAATACTGGTATTCAGCTGCATTCGATTAGACTGGAAGCTGAGCCAACCCCAATATATCTGGGAAAAGGCAAGGTAGATGAGGTAGATATTTATATGCTCTATCCAGATACAAAGTAACATAATTATGAATTCAGATTACTTGACTTTTCACAAAGGGTTGGTCAAATGTAATCACCCGCCGAGCTTTGGTGCCTGTAAATAATGCAAATGATACCCGGGACTTAGGTCTCATCGTTAAGTACATGGTTTTAAGTAGCAATCAAGCCACGTATAGGTACATGGTACCTGAGCGACCGAACTCTGCTCTGTTGAAAATAGAGAATGCTCATATAATTTATCATCGGTCATCATTTAACAAAAAATTGTCGATGAAACTGTTTTCCTGGGGGTCACGCTCGACTCAAGGATACAATGGGGTCCTCATTTAACATCCCCTGCAGGACGGCTCAGTTCAGCAGCATACGCTGTCAGAAAAATCCGTCAATTTACTTATGTAGATATCGCGAGGCTAGTCTAGTTTAGCTAGGTACTTTCATAGTATCATGTCTTACGGTATTTTACTGTGAAGACGGGCTCCAGACATCGAGTCTATTTTTATTCTGCAGAAAAGAGCGATCAGAGCCATTTATTATCTACGCAGGCGCGATTCTCTAAGGAAACTTTTTAAGGATATTAACATCATAACGGTACCTTGTCAATATATCTATGAAAACATCATGTACGTAAGAAAACATTTACATCTTTTTAGTAAAAGAGGTGATAGACATAAATATAGAACAAGAAATAGGGACCAATTAGTTCAACTAGGTTTCAGACTGGCTAAAGAAGACTCATCTTTCATGGGGTACTGTTTAAAATGTTACAATAAAATTCCTCCCCACATACTTCAACTGAATGAGATGAAATTGAAATCTTGTATAAAATGCACACTATGCAGGCAGGCATAATATAAGTTGGGGGATTACATCGCTGATAAAAATGCTTGGCTCAATGCTGGTCCTGCTCAACCACAACTAATTGATTAACATTTGAAAATACTGTTGGAGCTGCTGCAGATTGTAAGACCATCTTTGCATTATTTAACTCAATCTCCTTTGTATTGTATAATTGCATAGCACAGGTGTAAGTACTATGTACTATATAGAGCTACCATTTACCGGGTAATATGTCTTTCATTGACTTGAATGTGCTCTGGCGGCTGAGAGTATTTATTTATTTACTTATATATACTTTATTGTACACCAGATTATACATTACATAAAGAAAAAGTAATACACTATAAAATACACAATGGGCGGCCTTATCGCTTACTGCGATCTCTTCCAGGCAACCTTGAGTATGTCATGCTCACTCAGATGTGCTGATGGTGGCGCGTGTGTTGAATCATTTAGCTCCCTTCATAATGGTTGAGCTGAATGGTGCTAATCGGGCGCCGTCAGTTGGGACTGGTCATCTCCATGCCATGGCTTATTTTAATTTATTTTACTCTTTGAATCGTTTTTTGTTTTTATCTTTTTATTACGGACCCTTTGCACGTCTTTTTACATTGTTCTCACATGTATAATTTCAACATGAATATATTGTACTTAACGAATATTTTGTAACAATTTTTTGACTTAAAAGAGTGGCCGTGGAGTTTCTTACCCGTTCTTCTCCATAGGTACCTACTACGCTTTGGAATGGGCAACTAGCTTCATATTTCTGACTGACCGAATCCTTGACAATTCAAAAGTGCCTATAAATAGTTTAATTGAAATAAATGATTCAATTTTAAGTTTGAATAGTACAGGATAGTTCACACTAATTCCATGCTGCCATGATAGTAGGTACTTACTAATTCCATGCTGCCATGATAGTAGATACTTACTAATTCCATGCTGCCATGTCATTATTCTAGGGCAGCCATCTTGTTCTAAACTACCAATTTTCCCAGATTTTCCGGGGGCAAAAACTCGATCTAGCTAGGTCTCATGACCTAGCTAGATCGAGTTTTTGCCCCCGGAAATCTCTATATTGCAACTTTCATCGAAGCCATTTTCGTGTTTCCGTGTGTATGTAAGTGTAAACAAAAAACGTTGACTCCATTGTATTTTCTAAATAAATAGCCACTCACATTATTCTAATCTCGTAATCAACGAATCATGACTTCCGTGAGTTTTCAATAAAAATTCAGCGTGTAACCCAGCGAGATGGATATACGGTTAACTGATAAATAACCCCAGCTCGGTCCCTTTCATTGGTAATTCAAACACGGGCGGTACTACGATTTATGTACAAATGCGTCCAGTCAAGTCGGCCATATTTATTTTCCCATGTCCTAATGCCACTTCTGAAATATTCATGCGTTGACCGACCCATCTGTCTTGCTGATGTCTCTAACAATAATATTATAATGTTGCTTATGTCTGTTCTGGAATAAATCGATGCGGATGGGAGCCTGTCAGTAGTTGTTGATCTTTTTTGTATGTCATCCAAAAATCGATGAGTTGAAACCTCGAGTTGAGGATTGACCTAGATTCGTGTTGTCATAGAGGTATATTACATAAATTATTAAAGAATTGTATATATGACATATTCTAAATTCATTTGTTGAGTGACTCCTGTTTTTGGATCCTTTTCGGGCTTATAAAAATAACTTACACTTTTAAAGACATCAGCATTAGGCAATTAATAAATAAGTATTATACTAGCTGCTAATCCCGTAATAAATTCGTAGGCGCTTCATAAAATACGTTCCGATGAAAAGATTTTGCACGCTGCTAAAAGCATTTGAAGAAACGTATTCAACGTTGAGAGCGCTAGCTTAATTAGTAAGCCGCGGTGATGACTTGCATATCGGCTGGAATTAGTTCACTGTTGTTCAACACTAATGAGATGACGTTATTAAAGAAGTTATAATGTACTATAATTATTTGATCAGATATAAATTTGTGTTCCCTACTTTTGTGATGGTGGACCCGACGATACCGACAAAGTTCCTGATTTTTTTAAATTGTTCCTGAATATACTTGTCATTGTTTTGTCGTCGTATTGTAAACTGGGTTAATATTCAGCATCCGTGCGAAGCACAAATCGAATTAAAAATCAAGGGTCCGCAAAACTTACGGAGGAGCCCAATTCATTCCGAATACCAATTTCATTTCAACCACGGACCTCATTCCGCGAAATTTGGTTGCGAAACGACTGAGACAACAAAGAGAATTAGACCGCGAAGAAAAATAAATGCGGTGAAACAACAGAGCATACAAAATTAGAGAGCGGCGGAGGGAACGCGACGTGGTTCTGTGCGGTTGAAGTCAGGAGCGTATTGCGGCTGCTGGAATGAACTCGAAGACATTTTTTCAAGGAAATATGAATGACTTTCATAATTTCAATTTGGTTTGTTTGAAATACCAACTTGGTGAAATTTGACGTTTTGCTTTAAAGAACGTTACTTCTTTTCGCACTGGTCGAAAGTAAAGGGAACAAGCTGGACCAAAAATAGAACCATGAGGGACACCTAAAGTGACCAGACACTAAGAGTTGTTCTTACTATAAAAATCACCCATTCAGATATAATTTGTTTAAGCGTCAACAACAAAGCAACATCATTCTATTTTGCGTCACTATAACCATAGTCATGTTTTATTTCATACGAGTGATTAATAGTTAATGCAATCTTAGGCCTTAGACAAGTTATACAGAGTGTAATATACAGTATTAATTAATCGTGGTAGCTCTGAGCTTGTTTATTTTACCTTTGTTTCGGGAATAATTATTATCTCTGCTCCTAATAATAAACAGTTAGGTACAGTTGACCTTGTAATTGCTCTAGCTGTCTAGCACTTGCACGTCATAAAACGACTAGGCCTATGTATCTTTGACAATTATTATACTCCATTTCATATAACATTAGAAAAATAACGGTTATCACCCTTTCGTTATTTCGAAATAAGTATATAGAAAAACTTCCTTATTTCACGATGCAGATGCTAAAATTCAGTAATTTCAAGAATACCACTATAACCGTGGTTATTTTGCCGTTATTTTTCGAATAAATGGAATTTATATAGTTTCAGTTTACTGGAAATTATCAATAATTTTAAAGCAACTACGAAGTCGACTATCTTTCTGATCTTGCGTTCTTTTTGTTGACTTTCTTTTTTTTTCTAAATAAAATGCCAATCGCTTCTCGTTTTTAAATTAGGTTCCACGAGATTTGCTGTGTTGATGGAGCGATGTTTAGGTTATAGTAGTTATACCATTTATAACGCAGATTACCAGAATACGGAGGCAACTGAACTCCGAGCAAATGTTCTTGAATTTTAACTTAGTGAAGTAAATTTTATATTTTTTGAAAACGTAAAGCTAATGGAGAATTATTGGTGTTGTTTTACTGTATAAAGATGTCTCTAGAGGTACGAAATCCATCCAAGGAAACAAATCGTAATCTATACATATTTATTGACATATTTTAAATTAAATTCACTTTTCGTAACTGCCTGCTGTGTGTCCGCGTTCTTCTGAACTGCACAAAGGATTTTGATGCTATTTTCACCATCATTTAGTAAGAGAATTTATTCCGGAAGGCTTATTTATGTGTAGAATACCTAGATTGATAATAAACTTACGTATAATAAAGAAATCTCGATGATTTGTCACGTTCTAAATTCTAAGATTTTTAATTTATTTCTACACTAACTGCAACCCGCGGTTTCACCCACATATTATGTCTAGACCCCGTGGGAATATCGTGATAAAATATATTCTATGTCCTCCTCCAGGTCATGGTCTACCTCTGTGCCAAATTTCATCCAAATCCGTTCAGCCGTTTGAGCGTGAAAGCTAACGAACAAACAAACTCACTTTCGCATTTAGTAAAATTAGTTAGGATATTACAAAAAATCGTCTGACCATAACTTTACGTGAATTAACAGACAATCTGTGTATTCAGTCAAGATGTATAGTCCAAATAAAGAGAGATTAACAATAATTTTCTTAATCTCTTTACAAAATAAAATATTTACAGCAAAGCATTTATTTTAGGCTCCTACAAGGTTCATAATGGGGCCAGCGCAGGAAGCAACATAAACGATAAATGATTGCATGTATCTCTTTTCCTTGTTTTTCTTAACGCGTTTTTTATGAAGACATAATGAAAAGGATCCCTTTTCAGAGGTCTAGTCGGTAATTCGATTCTGGTCTTAACGAATATATTATGCACATTAATTAATTGAATGACACCCGTCAGACAAGACACCCGTCTAGTCGGAAAAGCCTCCATTTTCAATAGAGGATAAGTGAACTTTACACCCTGTTCCTCATACCCCTAAAATACCATCAATAGTGTAGTGTAGTACCAACAACCCCGAGAGTGTTAAAAAGAAGCCTCGTGCTTAATGTCAATCCATACTAGCATTAAGCGTGACAAGTCAACAGAAATTTATAGGTATAGTTCATATAGTTCATAAATACCTTTTAGGCCCGAAATAAATAGCAGAGCATTATAAAAATTGGCCCAACAATCCGCCTTTAATGTTTCAGAAACTATTCTTAGTGGACAGCAAAGGCTCTACGTATTAGTTCGCAATGTACGGGGAATACCACCCAAGTTCGTCTACTGCGCAGAATATTCTCAAAGAATGTTTCAAGCTAACAATCTAGACATTGTTGATTCCAGGAACGGAAATATTATGAGAATATTTGAGACTAGCAAAATAAATCCCGATTGCAAAGATGCTTTCGGCTGGAAAATTACGGAATGAAATTTTCCATTTTCAAGAATTGTTAGACTGCATTTTTTGTGGCTCAAAATTAAAAAGTGATTTTAATATGTTTTATTGGGTCGTTTCTATGTTGCTATTTGATATCATGAGAATAATCAAAATTATGGTAAGTTTGGAATTTTTTATTCATGGTACTTTTTTACTCATCCTTAAGACGATTACCATAACAATTGGAAGTCATGGATGAACATGTGTATTATGTGTATTCATTACCGTTAGAAAAATACTCAGATAAGTAAATGTTTATGTAGATATCAATAACAAAGTAAAACAATAACAAAGTTCACTTCACATCATAAACATCGATATGATTCAAAAAGCCATTAGCAAAACCAATACGCGGATACGTCTCTGGCAAAAACAGAACGTTTAAGGGGCCAACTTTTTCCTTTCCAAGCAAATTGATACAAATAACTTGTGAAATATTCTCGTCTGACAAAACGCTTGGACGTAAAAGAATACGGTTCGCAGACCTCGGTGATAGACGACAATAATAGTCCGGAAACCTGGGCCCTCATTATTTATGTTCGCACTTCAGCGCCCTGAGCAATGAGTATTTTTCATGCAAATATTAGAGAGGGGCGTAATGCAGGCGATTGGCGAGCGATCGAGCGAACAACGAGATTATTAAAGTCATTTGCTTTTTTTTTTTTTTGATGGGAGATGGGCACAGTTGATTTAATTGGGGTCGTGGATAGGTAAATGGAAGAATAAATTGAAATTGGTGAATGGCTTACCGATGCTGTTTTGAGAACTATCTACAAGTAATGAAATGCCAATTGCAATTGAGCAAGCATTTCATTTATTTTTTCGTTTAGTTACTATTTAATTGAATTCTCCATCAACTATACTTACAAAGAACACTGCGTATAAAACCAAAGTCAGAATTTACAAAAGGTCAAATTATAAGCGCACACGGTTCCGAATAGTTTATGGCGTAAAGCCGACAAGGAACTCTATAGCCATAGAGTAAAAGCATACATACATAGCATACATAGCATACAATATGTGTAGGTACAGCTGTACCTATATGTTGTTTTAACCACAAAGTTAACTTCTTAAATATTACAAACACGCTGGGAACGCTAACAACGAGCAACTTTGCTCTATAAGATCAGTTTCTCGCCGATACAAACTCGAATCTCGTATGCGTGTATCGATTAATATAACTTGTAAAACTGTATTGGTGAAACACTACCGGGAATAAAGATGCAGTTTAAAATAGGTTGAGCTGTAGTATGTATGTACTTAGTAGGTAAGATCTATGTTATAGAATATATTGGATTAGTATAAGATGAGTAGTAATAAAAGGTAATCGATCGGGTACAGTCGTTTCAATAATACTAGTTCCCTACAAGGTAATACAGCACCTAACTTTTATGATATTATAAATGCGAAAGTGAGTTTGAAAGAAAGAAAAAGTATTTATTGAGACAAGCACAGGAGATCTCAAATTAAACTAAAACACGCTCATTGAAACATAAATAGAAAAAAACTATAAAAATTAGAACATAGTAAAATTTAAATAAAAGCAGAAAGTCGTGTGCGAGGTCAAAAGGCTCCTATCTCAGCATGAGTAGTTTGTTTGTTTGTTACGCTTTCACGATAAATCGGCCATTATTTACAATATCAACTTGATTCTAAGAATTTCCTCAAACAAAAACCCAATAACACTTCAGGGATTCTCGTCGTTTCATCAAGGACATAGCGCTTATCACGCTTGCAACCTCTAGACCACCAAGACAGCTGATTCTGTCTAAAAATATATATATATATATATTGTGTGCTTTTTAGTCTGTGCTAAATAAATGTACATTTTAATTTCTTTCTTTCTCTCTTTCTTTCTTTCTTTCTTATTTTAGAACATCTGAAATTTGTGGAGCGCGGATTTTTTGAAGACTTACATCACTTATTGGTGGACTGTGTTCGATATTAGTCTGATCGAAATGAACTGATTGGGGTTGGGGTCTTGAGATTGAACAGACTTGATTAAGGCATAATCCATGAAAATTCTGTCTCAATCAAATGGCGAAGATAGAAATAGTCTGTTCAGATTCATTGCCCAAATATAATCTGTAGCAGTGTGTATTTAGGGTATGACGGGACTGTCATACGCATTATTAGAATCCCTAAATAAATAAAGAAAAGAAAAAGTAAAAGCATCTGTACTTTCTATTTTTCTTTCCCCGAGTCAATTTTAAAACAGTGCAGAATTCCAAATGATTAATTGAGCGTAGACTAAGGAGTAGTCTGCAACTAAAATATTAAAGTCTCCCCGGTGGAATAAGAGGAGGCTGCTCCAACTGGGTCAGAGAAACTTAATAACGTGTAATATGCTGCTAAGTAGCTTTTAATAAATACTGTTTTACTGAAAATTTGCAGTCGCTTGGGGCAATTTACTGAATTTTCAACGACCTTGGGAAGGTCTCGGTTCTTATATTGGCACAAAACAATACATGAGAGTCGGAGGGAGGCCTATAGAGCAGTGGATGCAAAAAAACTGCCAAAAATGGTGATGATAATTACATGAGAATAGTATTTTTAGGGTTTCGTAGCCAAATGGCAAAAAACCGAACCCTTATGGATTCGTCATGTCTATCTGTCTGTCTGTCCGTCCGTATGTCACAGCCACTTTTTTTCGAAATTATAAGAAGTATGCTGTTGAAACTTGGTAAGGAGATGTATTCTGTGAACCGCATTAGGATTTTCACTCAAAAAAAAATAATCATCAATCCCGTGTGGGGTATCTATGGATAGGTCTTCAAAAATGATATTGAGGTTTCTAATATCATTTTTTTCTAAACTGAATAGTTTGCGCGAGAGACACTTCCAAAGTGGTAAAACGTCCCCCCCCCCTGTAACTTCTAAAATAAGAGAATGTTAAACTAAAAAAAAAATATGAGATACATTACCATGTAAACTTCCACTGAAAATCGGTTTGAACGAGATCTAGTAAGTAGTTTTTTTTAATACGACATAAATCGTAAATATCGATCAAAGTTACAACGAACTACAAGAACTTTTATACTATGTTACTTGCTGCTACGGAACCCTTCATGGGCGAGTCCGACTCGCACTTGGCCGCTTTTTTATGCTGTGCTCGTGTGACCAGGGGCTATAAACTGTGACGTACTCGTAAGCCATCTTTATTCCGTTGTGAAACAAGGATAGTGCTATTCGTCCTTTATTATTTTAATGTAACCAAATGTTTACAAAATTCAGTTGAAGATATTTACATTGTGACAGTTTTCGTAAATCACCCTTATCCGTCGAGCAACCCTTAAGAATCAAGTACATAACAGTGGATAAAACTCTGCTGAAGTAAACAACATCAAGAAAACCTTTAAGATATTCCCATAACAACCTTATTAAAACTTCATGAGGACGTCTCGATCCTTTTCTTAAGAGTTTATCTAAACGCCCCTATCATCAACCACGGCACTACATCTCCATTAAATACACTTACTGAACTCAATAAGGTACGTTACCAATAGCCAGCCATTTCTTTGCAAGTCGCGTACCCACTTAAGGTAAGCGGGCCAATAGTCAGCCGTTTCCATTATTTCCATTAGCGAAGGCCAACGTTGGCCACGATTTGTTTCAGCTGTTGCACACTCTTAGAAACGTTTTAAAGTACATTTCACTTTATTTCATAATTTTGAGTTATATCCGAGCTGAGTGCAATGCGAGGTGCAGGAATAGAACGTAAAAATGGTAAATGTAATTTTCGCTCCGACCATAAAACTTTTAGACGCTGTAGGTAAGGTTGAATGGAAGTTTTCTATTCTATAATAAAGTGATTAGTTTTGAGTAAAAAAATATATTTTATATCAATTGTGTTTTAAACCGAGACTTAAGGCTCGTGCAGACCAGCGCGACGCGGCTCGAACAATACAACTTCTAAGAAAACTTCACGGTATAACAATAACCGGTGTCGCGTCGCGCTGTCGCGTCGCGCTAGTCTGCACGAAGCTTTATGCGGGTGAAACCGCGGGGTGCAGCTAGTTTTGAATATTTGCTTACACAGCGATCGCCTGAGTGGTTTAAATCTACCGGTGTGTATTGTTACATTGTCTTAAAACAATAATTACATACCGGGTTGTAAATGTCACTTATGGCGATGCGAAAATATTTGGCGAAGTTTTGCGTATAGAATGGTGTATGTTTGATAATCAGAAATTAATCGGATTTTTGCTTATATTCAAGCAAAAGCAAGTTGCTAATAAACTTACAAGCCGAACAAAGTCGAAGTCAAAGTGAAAGTCAAATATATTTTTTCAATTAGACACATAAAAGGCAAGTGAACGTCAAAATTTACAAAAAAAATTGAATTGATTCTAGTCGCCCCTGCCAAAAGGTAGTTTTCGTATGGAGAAGAATGGGCAAGAAACTTCACTATTAATCTTTTACAATATTTTGTATAACAAGCCAAATAATTCCGACATCCTATGTACACATGTAAATTTACAAAACAAAATACACATTATCTTGCCACTTTCAATCGACATCCACCCGATTACATCATGACCATTAACAGTCACCACCACAGGAAGCAAGTGACGACCCTCACTAACAAGTGAATTATAAATTGCCGTGGTGTTTAGCAATCTATTCTATTATAGAAGCGTAAAGCTGCCCCCGGGCTCGATTTGCATTTTAGATTATTTGTATTGGGATAATGTAATCTACTCCTGTGAGTTTGGATTAAAAATATAATGTTGTTACGGTTTTTTTAAAATGTTTTTTGGTGTTTGTTTATGTACATTATGTTCATGGAGGAGCTCGTAGCTAAGTAATAACTGCTGCACGGGTCGATCCGTCTGGTTAAGCTACGCTTGCCGGGGTTGGTCCGTGGACGGGTGACTATCTTTACATACCGAGACTCCTCCGTGCCTCGGAAATCACGTTAAGCCGTTGGTCCCGGCTGTCATTCTTGGATGGATCGTTGACAGTCGTTACGGGTCGTCAGAAGCCCGAAAGTCTGACAACCAGTCTTACCAAGGGGTATCGAATTAGCCAGTTACTGGGTTAATAATCCAGGTTATAAACTTATGAAACTATTTAGTTGCATAAGAAGTAATATGATGATACGAATGTCATCATCTTTCGCTTGACTAATTTAAACAAAAAACGGTTATTGTGACTTAATTATATTAGTTAGACATATGTACTATAAACACGTAGTACATTATTTTATGAATCGTCAATTTTTTCGCAGCGCACACCAAATAAGGACTTTTATAGGCAAATTTGAGTAAAAAAAATAGAGGTCTCTACCTCTATTTTTTTTAAACAAAATGCAACCCATGTTACTCGCTGATAATGTAGCTTTCTAAATGAGAATAAATGTTTAAATCGGTTAATTATGCTTTCAGTTTATCCATTATTGTTTATAATGGATAAACTGAAAGCATAAACAAACAAAAAATCAAATCTATTCTCTTTATATTAGTTCCTTTATTTCATTTATGTAAGTACCTACATATAATTTACATTTTTAAATATTTTTATAAAAACAAATGAGTAACAAAAACATTTAAAAATATAAAAAATAGTAGCCCACCGGTATCGGGAACAGGGTCCAAGCTACCGGTGGTCAGGGCTCCTGAGAGAGGAATCTCCTAACGATACGCGCCGTGTCCAGAAGTACCGCTTTCTGGATCAAGCCCTTGATCCAGCCGCCTAACGAGAGCCTCCTCAGGTGTTGGTCGAGGCTCTTGGCTATTATGCCATTGGCAGTCACGACTATCGGCACAACTTATTATTATTATTTATTTTATTACGAAGTTTAGATTTAGATATTAGTGCCATGACGTAGCCCTTATTTTTAAAGTTGGATAAATATATTCTGACAATCTCTTCGCTCTATAATGGTCTCATTTTGCACAACATAAAAGTGCACTCTCTTTTGTGCAAGGTAAGCAAATAAGATAGACAGCCTACGGCTATGATCACTGGACGATTATATTCATTATTTATTTCTGCTTTTCGTTCCTTTGTGCCTTTGTGCAAAAATTTGCAAGTAGAACGTAAATAAAAACATTTTTTTTAAACGGATTGATAAGTATCGCTTTCAAAAAAGTATTCGAAGCATAGATAATAATAACTATGATCTATAAGTTTTGTGGCAATTTCAATTTATCTCGAAGAAGGTTGTCAAAATAATTCTCGAATTTCCAAGCATGTTTGCGAAAAGTATCTTTTTGGAATAATCACAAAAACACCATTTCTTATCCCTTTGACGCAAAAGAGAATCCGGTTTTTCATCATAATTCGGCCTTCTTGTACTTGTAGACATCTGTTAAGAGATTTATTACAAACGGTTTCAACGATAAGACACAAACAAAGCTCACGAAAATCGTTCAACGTCTTAAATAGCAATACAAGGGGCTCTTTCAAATGGTAATTTGATTGTACCCAGTTTGCAGCTTCAAAAGAGTGAAATATTCTTTTCAGGGGTCCCGGATGCCGCGGGAGAATTATTAATGGCTAAAGAAACTTTCTCAAAGTTTACATCAGTGCGCAAGTCAGGGACGATGGCGGTGAGCTAGTAATAAAATTTTAATTTTGCATCGCACTATAGGGAAATGCATCTAGTTCAGATATGAATCTTGGCTTATACCGTCTGAATGTACGGGGGAGATTGTTGTCTGGAATGTTAAAATGATTCTAAATTTAAGAAAGAGGATTGTGCTGCGAAGTTTTTGTGTTTAAAATTATTTTTCAATTTAGAACGAACACGAACTGATGCAAATTTCATGGAATCTACCATAGACAACATAAAAGTCCTACGCATTCTAAATTCAAATTCTTATATGTCGCATATGGCCAGCAACCGTTGACCGTCACATCAAAGCAAGTTAGCTCATAGATATCTTGAAAGCGAATTGTGAGGGCAAGCCTAATTTCAGTATAAATACTTGTATAGGTATCGGTCCTGCATCTAGTCTAGATATTTCGTCTTGATATCACGTCAAAGGCTCCGATGCTCTTAGTGCAATGTGTTCTATTCATGTTGCTACTGCTACCTCTATTTTGTAAACCAACTGCACATTCAAGATACTATCCTTTTTAGGGTTCCGTAGTAAACAAGGAGGGAGGAGCATATGGTCAGACTGGAAGCTGACCCCAACTCAGTTGGGAAAACGCTAGGCAGATTGAGTAAACAAGGAACCCTTATAGTTTCGCCATGTCCGTCTGTCTGTCCGCGGCTTAGATCAGAGAAGGTGAGTACTAGAAAGCTGTAATTTGGCATCGGTACATATTAATCACGCATGGTGTGGGATATCGTTGGAAAGGCTCAAAAATATTGTAAGATTGTTGAAACCATTTTCCGATTCAGGGATCCGTTCGCGAAATATTAAGCTTTAAAGTGCAAATTTTTGTAAGAGTCAATTCCTCCCCTTGCCAGATAAATGGTTGTTTTTGGATATGTGAAAAATTTCACGGGAGTAGTATATATAACGAAATTAAAAGGAAAACTATCACAGCTAAGTAGGCTTTACAAGTTAACGAGTAATAATCGACCAACTTAAATTTGCGTTTGCAAAAACATGTTCACCCATACGGAATGTATGGGAGAACATGTTTTTCAACTACAAAGTTAAGTTTGTTCTTGCGATAAATTCATCCCAATTACGGAACCCTTCATTGTGCCTGGCAGCACACGCTCTCGGCCGATTTTTTATTTGACTTTAGAATTGGGTATCGTCCATTTTAAAATACATATATACGTAGTATCCGATGTTAAGTATTTTATTTATTTGTTAATGTACAGAATCTTAGAGTTTTCAGAGATAAGGAAAAATTAATAATGCTTTTTTTCTAAGCATTTGAATACTTAGTAAGAGTTTTCAAATTATAAACTAGACCACCAACTGCAGTGCTCTATAATCTCCAAAAAATATTTAGTGCGTCTTTTATACACGCTTCTATATTTTAAAATGGTTGTTACAAAACCCAATTAATGGGCTCACCTTTGAAGGTGAGCCCATTAATTGGGTTTCTACAACAACATGTCATAAACAAAGGATAGACTTTCACATAACATAACAAAACTACAGCCACAGAGGTTCCAAGACAGGGTGTTCAAAGAACGTGACAAGACTTGCAGAAGCGCACTCGCCATTCATACCACAAATTGTATGTTCAAGCCTACCTACATGTAACATTATGATGTTCTACATTATCTCCAGTTATTTACACCACCATCCACGAGGTCGAATGTATAAAGCACAAAATAGATAGGTACAGAAGGTTGACTTTAAGGCTCCTACAGACAGGCGCGACCCGACAGCGATGGCGGGCGCGACGTGACACCGGTAAAACAATTTCCGTGAAGTTGTCATAGAAATTGTTCCATCAGAGTCGCGTCGCGCCGTCGCGTCGCACCAGGCAGGTGCGACGCGACGGCGCGACGCGACTCTTCATACAACGAGCAAAAATAGGCGCACGCGCACAAAGACGCATGGCTACGTATAGTCTATTCCAAAAGTATCTGATGAGAGTGTACCTCAACTTAATATCTCAACAGTTTTTCCAACTATTATTGTTTGAATAACATTGTTATTGAATAATATTAACATTAACATATTATAATTGAAAAAACCTCAACGAAAATTTAGGTTAGTTTAGGTTAAGATTAACCTCAATTGTCAAAAAAAAACATCCTTAAGGTGATAATAAAACTAGCCGAAATTCTAGTTTTATTATCACCATAAAGATGTTTTTTATGTCGTGTTTAAGTATTCAAATCATCAACATTAAATCAAAGAACTCAATTTATTTATTTATTTGTAAGTTGCACTACAAATTGGCAACTCTAGGTACGTTTTCTGATGGATTTGTTTACACTTTCCGGAGATAGTTTTGGAACAGACCGTACGGTGATATCGGTCGAATGCCAGTCGTGAGTGCGCTTGCACTCGTTGAACGTGAAGCGTGTACGTGTGCGTGCGTTTTCGTTCGTTGTATGGAGCCAGCCTTCGGCACCTATCTATTTTGTATCAAAAAGTTCGTCACAAGACGGAGTGACGACGTGAAAACGGCGGCAGTGAGTTTCCGAAATTCTCGCGGTTGCTCGCGCAATGTACTTTTTACGACCAACAATAAATTTCTTCTCATCGACTAAAGGAAGGCATTACGCGGAACATTTTTATGAGAAAATTTTACTGAACGACACCTCGGTGTCTGGTATAGATGTAATGTTGAAATTATGCTGTATGTGTACTTTCATCGGCTGGCTGAACAACATATTGTGATACATATTTGTAGGTAATAGTATGTGAGAGTAGGATGAAGTTCGACTGTAACTTGTTGCTTGGGTTTTTCAAGTTTACATAACATGTATTTTCTCTCTATCAAACATCATCTATCTGTGTAAGTCGCTACTTGGAATACCTAAAACTTTTTCTTTCCCTACGATTTTCTTAGTAACAATTCTCAGAGTGCCGTCGTCGGTCTAGTGATCGCAAGCGCTACTGCTGTGCATGAGCAAAGTGTTATTGGGTTTTTCTATAAGGAATTTCTCGGTAGCAGCCCGGAGTCTGGATTTGTGCCCGGTTGATGGCAATAGGCTCGCCCCCTATTACATGGGACTTACATATCGATACACCTCTGCCCAACCCTTCGGGCAAAGCATCATGTTATATTTACAATACTGCTTTTACATAATTTACAATTAACACATAGTATAATATTGGGGTCCACGGGTATTGATGTAGAAAAATCAATTTGAACTGTAACATTATTAAAACGTCCCTTTTTCTTTACTTTTAAGCCGGAAAAGGAAACTCGACATTCCTATCGAGTACCCTTTCTGCAATGTATACGAAATGAATATATAGAAACCTGTTCATCACACGAATACCGCCCCAAGCGAAGTCTACTTCCGTAATGCTCGCAGCCAGAATAAAGTACAAATGATTTTTTAACGCATTTTATTCTGCTGTAATTATAAATAACATTTGAGAACGAAGTCTAAATAATTATTGAGCCTGTGCTGTACTCAAGTGACCACACGCATCGTGAAGTCACACCTCGATACTGTTTGAATTTCGAGCATGAAATTACTACAATATAATAATCCCAGTGCAGAGCGAAGTTATAAAAAAAAAAGTTTCATTTTCATATAATTAAATTCTTGATCGTTAAAAACCTGACCTTAACAGTTCTGTCTATTCATTAGTGTCTTCTTCATCAAATAACAGATGGTGCACTAATTGTTGCTAAAATGCAGTACCAATTACTAACCTAGAATTTGTATAAATTCACTATCTCAATCTAAACAACGTCTCAAGTTAGTGTCCTTAATTAAATATTTAACTCTGTTCTAAAATTAAGACCGAGCGTCTTATTCTGAGAAACAGTTGAAATCGCACGAAACGTTCCGTACGTTCGTTGACTAACAATAGTTACTTATAGATGGCTGTTGGTAAGGTAGGATAGTCATTGGTAGTCTTAACGTTGCTCAACTTATTGCAAAGACGAAGATATGAATTCACATGCACGTACAACGGACGCGCTTTGACGGTGTCGAGACGTTAGGTGAAACAAATAAAATTGTAGTTTTGTATTTCTCGTTATTCGATGAAGTGTTAACTTGTTGAGGGGATTCTTTTTGCTGTTTGTCGGGTGTAGGTATTTACAAACAATTTGTACGGAATACTATAAATAAACTGAACAAATAATTGTTATACCTATACAAACAGCAATCTGCAACCCGTGCTGAGAGGTTTTTCTTTTTGGGAATGAAAGCTAGCCTACGCATTTCTCCATTTATAAATACGATAACTATATTTTGCTCGCGGCTTCACCCGCGTGAATATCGAAAAAAATCCACGGAATCGTAGTACCCGGATAAAAAGTATCCTATGTCCTAACCCAGGTCACGGTCTACCCATGTACCAAATTTCATTCCAATCCGTTCAGCAGTTTTAGCGTGAAAGAGTAACAATCAAATAAACAAACTCACTTTCGTATTTATAATTAATATTATATAGCTGTTGCCCGCTAGTTCGTCTGCGATCCAGGATGAAAAGTAGCCTATGTCTTTCTTCAGGTCATGGTTTACCCATGTGTTGAATTTCATCCAAATTAGTTCAGCCGTTTTAGAGTGAACAAACAAACAAACATACTTTCGCGTTTATAATATTACTAGCTCTCGCCCGCGGCTTCGCCCGCGTGGAGGGCGGCAATTATCCCACGGGAACGTACTAAAAATTATCCAATGTGTTAATCCAGGTTATAAACTATCTGTATGCCAAGTTTCATTTAAATCCATTCAGCAGTTTTTGCGTGATTGAGTGACAAACATGCAAACATACAAACTTTCACATTTATAATATTAGTAGGAGTACTAGCATTCGGCCCCTACTTCGCACGGGTGCAATGTACTGATGTCACGTCAACATCCCAATTCTAAAAACAAAATGTAGTATGAAACTACCAAGAAACTGCTGGATGATCCCAAATTATACAGTAACAAAATATAATTTTAATCATTGTCGTGTGAACGGGCCTTACGATTAAAAAAACAAAAGTGGTATATTGTCTATGGATGGTCCCACTATTTCGTTGAACTGAATAAATGAAAAAAATGGTGAGTCCTCCATTCCTGGAGTTTGGACGTCCAAATACCTTCATTATTAATGTTTTTCAGCCTCAACCACCACTACATTGTCATTTAACTTTATTCATTCAATTCATAAATTAATTTAAAAAAACATTTATTTTTTTAATTCTTACTGTGGGTCATCTTTAGAGACATACTCTATCGCGGACTTTTTGTTGATTTTTTTAAGATATACATCCAATAGAACATACATTTTATCTATCTGTAACGTCTGTCAGCGCACGCCATGTAAGCGCTCAGAAAACTGCCTTTTTTACGACTTGACAAAACGTCAAGTTTCTGTATTATTATAATATTTAAACCTTCCAGAATACATTCTCTGAATGATGTTCAAGACCTCATCAAAATTCGTTACGTATTTTAGAAGAACAGTCGCGAAGAGCGACTTTGTTTTATCATATTAGAGATTAGTTAAGACTAGCTACCGCCAGCGGCTTCGTGATATCTTTATAAAGTATATCATATGTTACTCAGTAATAATATAGCAATATACTGGTGAAAGAACTTTTTAAATAGGTCCAGTAGTTTTTGAGTTTATTCGTTACAAACAAAAATACAATTATTTTCTCTTTATAATATTATAGTGTACAAATATATCTAGTAGTTGATGTAGTGAACAACAAAACCACCAAGAGAGGTAATAAAATTGGCAAGAAAGTATAAAAAGGGTCTTTATAAAAAGTGGTAACAGTTAATATGGCCGTTAATACTAAGAAAACAAAAAAAAAATGTTGCGGTGAATCTCCGGTCTTCCCTCTCAACATTTTTCTGGAAAACGCTTTCCTAGAATTCCGCACTCTGCCAGCGGTCTGCATTTGATATTTTTAAATTAAATGTCACAATCCAGCCATTCCTACATTGATGTTTCTGGTTGTTTTATCCCTTAACAATTTTAATTGAGTAGCTGAAATATTTTTAGCAAAAAAAAAATCTTTGTAACAAGTTGTCAGGAACAGTGCTTGAGTTTGTTAATTTGTGTTGACATTCGAAAATGAACGCAAAGAGTTGGAATGTTTAAAATCATCTGTATATTAAGTAATTAGTCTAACTGTCAAAAATAATAATCAGTGCGGTGAGTTTTTCCATTTAGAACGTCAGGGTGTGAAACTAATCGTCGGAAATCACTTACGTACGTATTATTATATTATCTGTGCTTACGTCTTCCAATCTATACAAGAGTAGTACGGAAATACTCGCGTATACTTCGTAGTGACCTAATTAACTACCTTATGTACTTCAAAATACGCAATGCTAGTACGCATAAAGACTAATCGTGTATAGATTGCGACAAATTGTGAACTGCAGTGCTATTCTGTAACCATCTCACCGTGAAAACTTAGGTGAAGTGAGCGTGGAGTGAGCTGTCATTCCACAGGGATTGACACTATTGACAGCTCACTTCACCCAAGTTTTCACGGTGAGATGTTTACAGAATAGCATGGCTGGTATCGAACTTGCTTGCGATGTAATGCACCTTACGCTAAATACCCGTCATCTGTTATCTGTACAATTTCACCCAGCTCACTTTTTTTTTTTTACTATATCTTTAAAACTCATGTCAAGCGTAAGTGATGTAGTATAGTTTGGAACCAGGACGCGCGCGTCCACGTCACAAACTATGCACGAGCAGTACGCAAAATTCGTGTATACATTGTCATTACAGATTTTAAAAAACAACCGACTTTCAAAAAAATATTACAAAGTGAAAAATTACTTTAATTTCGGAAGTCTGTGTCTTTGAGGTAAAATTTTCGTTTTTTGCCACCGACTTCCGAAATTAAAGTTATTTTTCACTTTGTAGTATTTTTTTCCTCCTCCTTTTTGGAAGTCAGTTAAAAATAGCGCTACAATGTGTACGCGAGCAGTTTCCTATGGCTGGGTTCTGGCCTTGTATAGATTGAAAATACGCGAGTGCGGTAAGCAGTTCATCAAAAATAAAAATTCTTGAAATATTTTTTAAACTCCTCTCCATGATTGAAACTTTAGAACTCTATCTTTCAGTTTAACATAGATCAGTGACCTGATAAGGTAAGAAATCACATCGTTATAGACATTGAAAAAGTCATAATATTCTAATTGCCTACTGTTTTCAAATTCGCAACTTCATGCTTCAGAATCCTTATAAAACATCTGGGTCACCACAACATTTTCACATAAAATAAATAACACAAAAATCTCAATTCCCTCTGGAAATAAATCCCTTTTGGTGTCACCACGTCAAAATTCGTTAAAGATTAAAGGGCAGAAAAATAAACAAGTAGGATTCGCGGTATCTAAATTATTTGTACGTCAAAAATTGCCGATGGTGTCGCAAAGAGATAACGGTGTTATTTAGTCCTATACCATAAAGTAAAAAAATGATAAAAGACCCACTTTCAACACGGTTAGAAAAGGATTCCCAGAAAAAGTAAAAGATTTTATTTATCAACTAGCTGTCGCCCGTGACTTTTAGAGGTATGAGGAACAGGGTGTAAAGTTCACTCATCCTCTATAGAAAAGGGAGGATTCTCCGACCAGACGGGTGTCGGGTCTGACGGGCAACTGCCCAACGATTGATGTCGGATAATCTTATATAAATGTCGTTCGCGCGGTAAACTCTAATTGCGCGATGCAGGATTTGTGTGACGTCAGGTCTTTGCGTAGTTCGCATGTGGCGATGTAGATGCCGCCACAATTTAATCTGCGTGTTTTTTTTTTCAATATGGTTTTGGTTGCCTTTGATCAACAACTGAAAGCAGATTATCTGTTTGAAGAACGAAGTCAAGTTCATTATTAATCGGGTATTGCTTAGTTACACGATGTTGTTTTTTGAAATCTTCTATGTCTGTATTTTTATAGGAGGAAAAATATGGTTTATCTAAACAAAACATCTAAAGCTAATTGTGGAGTACCCCAATTGGATTGGATTGTGGAGCACTGGTATATGTTCAGCAGTCGACAGCCATAGACTGATTTGGTTTACATTTACTGCATGGTTAGGTCTTCTTCTTTTCGTGTGGTTAGTGACTAACCTGGTGTCAGAGTTTTAAAGCCGCCCATGGGCCTCTGACTTGGCTTCACATGGCTGGAATATCTCTCAGGCGGTTTTCTCACAATGTTTTCCTTCACCGTTTTTGAAGCTAGTGATAATTATACAATACACACATGAATCCGAAAAGACAGAGATGCGTGCCTTGGGTGCGAACTCGAGTCCGATGACTTGGCTTTTGGCCTTTGACTTGGTTAGGTGGTACATATAATGGGAATAAAACAGATGGCTTATTACATACTTTAACGGCTGGGCCTTCTTAACCAACCTGTCTTCAATAGGTATCGTTCATATCTCGTATAAACGGCCCGTCTATGTAAGCAATTCGTTATTAGAATATATTATTGAATCGTGACGCGATCCAATTTGAATACTGAATGATGGATACCTTCGAGGGTGAGCGTCAACTGGTTCTTTGGGAATCAGTCTCAAATGCCCCTATTCTTCTTCGTCGTATCCACGATTCAAAATTATATGAATTTTGACCAGATTTCAGCCATTCGGCCTGTATTCGGCCCGCTTTCATCTTTGGTTGAATGCACAAAAAGTGCTACGCCATTTTTAATTAAAACATGTCGTAGAGAGTTATATTTTATTTAAAGAGGCATCAATGAAATGGGATCTGTCCCAGTTTTTTATTAACACTACTGATGTTTCTATTTGTTTACTCGTCTAATTTATTTATATTTCAGTACAGCTGAAACTGTTTTTGAAATTAAAACTCGCACTTAATCCTACTTTAAAACTGTTTTTAATTATTAATTTTATCAGTTAACCTAAGCTCCTCCTCCACATATATTTCACCTACACCAAGGGACCATTAAAAAACACACAGTTGTTAATAATTCAACCCCTAAAAACCGAATTATCTCGCTCGATTAGTCCAAAACGTTATCCTCGGAATAGGTCTTTCAGACCGGCCGGCGAGTGTTTGCCAACTACGGAACTCTGCACTAATTTGTCAACCCTCATTACGCTATCTTACTCGCGTTTCGTGCGATTTTAGTTCCTATTGTCTCACTCCGCCTGCTCCCCCACATTTTAGTTCCAGAAAGGTTTTTCATGTTCCTCCGTTATGATCTAGTTTAGTTTATTTGCGTGACTGTAATGGAGCGTGTATGGGGGTTATATGTTATGCAATTTAATGCCTGTATTGTTGTGTTTTGGACTAGGATTCGTATGAATAGGTTTAATAAGTTTTGTGAAATTAGCTCTGATCAAGGTCATCCGTGGCAGCGGGACATACAGAACGATTATCAACATAAAAATATGGGGGTACGGCAGTAGAACAAAACAAAAGACACAGCCGTAACATCTTTTCTCGAAGCCATTCAGTACATTTTCGACCTGTAACTTTGTTGTAAATAAAGTTAGAAGCCTGAATTTTCAGTGACCAAGAGGGTTAAGTATAACTAGATATATTTTCTAATTACATTCAATTTGAACCATCACTTTAAGAACTATTGCAAGTCAAAGTTCCTTAACTTTGTAATTGACATACTCACCGATCATAAAAATTCTAAGGTACTTCTAGCAGACACACAATTTTCAAATTTTGAACACAATTAGCGTTTAGTCTTTATAGCAAAGAAAATTTTTAATATAAATATATAAACATGTTGATAATTTAATAATATTATGTACGCGAAAACTGATAAAGGTATTTTAAACAACATATTTTATGCAGCAATGATGCAGACGATGTAATGCATTAAACATTATGTTTGCATGGTTGTTACGATAATGATCGTGCTTTCATTTGTTTTAGTTTCGTGTTACCGATACCCATGATACCTCAATTATAACAGCAGGCGATAATTGATTATTTGCCGTGTTGCTATCGTATATAATGTAATTATATGGAAAAATACAATTTCATAGGTTATTACATCGACAAACTTGGTAACAACCATCCATGGTTTATTAAGGTTCAATAAATTGTTAATGTTGTGTCGGATAATGAAAAGACAAAAAAATATATATTTTATTTTGTTTCTTTTTCATTTTTATGATTCTCAATGATATCTAATTACTTTAATTGTATTGTTTTCAATAAAAAAAATACATAGCTAGTTTATTGTGAATTGACATTATTAGTCCAGACTTGACAGATTAAAGAACAATTTTGGTAATTTGGCCAAATTTCCATTTCTATTACCTATAACTAAACTATGAAGATAATGCTTCTAGGCCAAGCAAACATACCTCTATGATTTTGACGGGACTAAGGTAAACAGAATTTCATAAATTTTATATAAATGTCACTATTTACCGATGTTACCTCACTATTAGCGCTTACCTTAGTATGTTACCTTATTTCTCTGATTCATTATTTCATGCATGTTGTGTTTACCTATAAATAACTGATGCACTGTTATTTTACTTAAAAAAAAATATTATGTGTTTGTATCAGTGTAATCAATTGTTAGAAATAAGAAATAGAAATAATCAATTGAATCAACATTTCTTATTTCAATTGTTAGAAATAAGAAATGTTGGTGAACCTAATAAATAAATTAAAAAAATAAAATGTACACAACATCAGAGAACTCTAGAACCTTGTGTATGTCAAAGTCAAAGTCAAAGTCAAATCATTTATTTCAAATAGGCCCCTGTAAGGCACTTTTGAACGTCAAAGTTTACAAAAAAATTGAATTGATTCTAGTCGCCCCTTCCAAAAGGTAGTTTTCGTATGGAGAAGAATGGGCAAGAAACTCCACCGTTACTCTTTTAAAATGTGTTACAATATTTTGCATATGTACGTACATTAGTTACATAATTATAACCAAAGAACGTATTGTAAGATAGATACCACTTAAAGACCTAACCTAGTGCTAGATCTACTTGATCCACAACGTAAATCATCCCAATTTCGTAGAATCGGCATCGTAGGTCCGTGCCCATGATATCGCGACCCCGGCACACAGGCAACGGAAGGAACACGGGTGGGTTTTAGTCAGTAAAAGTCTGACACACCCTCCCGCTCCGCCCAGAGCGGGAGAAGTTATTTGATAATTTCCCACCTACAAAAAGAAAAAAGACGTCCATGCTATAAAGGTTTTTGAAACCTAAAGAACTGGGATATCATATGTAGGAAACAATTTTTCAAATCCAACTAGTATACGCGTTCAAACAAACTATTCAGCTTTAGCATAATCGTAAGCATAATGACCCTAGAATGTTCCCACTGCTGGGACACAGGCCTGCTCTCGGTGAGAGGGAGTGGGCCGTAATGCACTATGCGGGCCCATTGCGGGTCAGAACATGTCACATGTCCTCGATTTTTTGGGTCTAGGACATTTTTCTTTTTTTGGTATTCTCACGATGTTTTCTTTCACCGTTTTGACAGCCACTAATTAAATAATTTACTCAAAATAAAACGCCTGTCGGGGTTCGAACCTACGACATCTACAACTGGTAAGTCGCGACCGTTACCACTAGGACTTCTTAGATTTGTATAGTTAGTTAATAGTTTATATATATTTTAGTGTTAGCTTATATATTATAATTAAGATTATAACTGAGTAAATAAATAAAGTTTTGTTGATATTCAAAATATATTTTTTAGTATAGATTACAGTAAATTGATACCTTCAAGACTTAATTATAACACAACAATTAACAGTTTTGAGATACCAAAATACACGTTGACTTGAGCTGTTGCTTCCACATTTCTATACTAACCAAATAGGTTCTAGGTTCAAACTATTACCTAGATGTAGGTTTCCATCCATTAAGAACTTACGAGTTAGCGGTACGCCTCCGCTAAGCTCTGTTGTTTTAACCTGCTTTTTATTATTCGTATACCAGCGATATGCTACGCTAACTGCTTATTTGCTCCCGGGATTTAGTAAAGTGGTATAGTGGCATAAGACCCGCTTGCCATATGGTGACGTTTTTTAGTGTGTTGTTTTAGTTTTATTAGGTATGTTTCTTAGCTTTAGAAGGGAACTCTTCTGCTTCATCCTAACTAATATTATAAATGCGAAAATGAGTTTGTTTGTAACGCTTTCATGCTAAAACGGTTGAATAGATTTGGCATATGAGTAGACCATGATCTGGGTTAGCATATAGGATACCTTTCACCCCGATATTCCCACGGGATCAAGACTTATGCAGGTCAAACCGCGGGCGCAGCTAGTGTAGAAATATATATTCCTTTATTCGAAGACATGTGACATCTATCAACCCACACTGGGCCCTCATAGTGGATTACGGCCCACTCCCTCTCACCAAGAGCAGGCTTGTATCCCAGCAGTGGGAACATTATAGGCTGATTATGTATGTGTGTATACTGTACATATATATTCTGTAAATATACCCGCAGTTAGTCAGTCTTTGGTTATTTTATTTGTTCTTTTTCTTTTATTTTTGTCTGACCAGCTGCCGCAGGTCTTGATAAATCATGCATTTTGAACGAATGTAGGCATACAAAAGTAATTTCATTTGTGAGCCTGAAATTAAGTGGTTGTCACGATTGTTCCTTCAAGTGCCTTTAACAAAATATGTATATCACGTGACATTTTAAAAATTGTATCATACGTAACCTACCTATCTCTTTAAGTGAAAAAACCTTTACTAGCTTTTACTAAATCTAGTGACAGCAGTCAATCCGGAAGTGAAACAAGATAACCCATTTCTGTCTGCAATCCCACTTAATACTATAAACAATATCATGCAGTCGGAGGCAATTAATTCTAAGAAGATGCCTCCGACTACTTGATCATTCATCAAAATCGGTTCAGCCGTTTGGTAGTTACGAGGGAACATAGGGACGGACATTACAAACACATAATCCATGTCAAACACATAATCCACCGTTTTGGGTACGCCGCAGTCGGGTAAAAACACCACAGGCACAGAACATTGCAGTGCAGCGGAATTCAACCCAATTTACATATCATTACAACCAAGATTAACCCTCAATTATACTTAACACCACTTACCCACTCTCGTTACTTACAGACTAAACCTAAAAACGTCTTTACTAAGAAGTACGCCGACATCAGCCGACATGTCTTAATGTCTGAAGCCAAGTGACACGAATGGAAGCCAAAAGGCTTACCGTGCTCTCGAGTCCGAGATGGGGATTGCTTGTAAGCCGGCCACCTATCTTGGTAACCGGACTCCGCTGGCGTGTTGATTGAACGACTGACGGGAGTGCTAGCGGTGTTGCGAATGAAATGCGGGGTGTGACAGTTGATGAGGTTATCGAATGGTATTAGTATAGTAGAATATGAAAAATAATTGCTTAGTTGTAAACAGTGGTCCTGTTCTGTAAGATTGGGTTTGAATCTATGCATAGTATAAAACTAAGTCGCTTTTGGTTACCGCTTAGATCTTTTAAACTACACTGGATTTTGATACGGTTTTCACCACCTTTAAGAGCATTTATTTCGGAAGGTTTATGTGTATTTAAATACATTAATATGTAACTTAGATGTAGCAAAGAAATCTCGATGTTTTGACATACCACCACCACATCAGTACATTGCACCCGTGTGGGCTAAGGGCAGGCGGTCGCTATTTATAAATAAGTGAACGCGGATTCACACCGACATCGACACTCGGGTATGTAACTCGACATGCGTTGTTCAGACAGATGTTTAGAGAATAGCATATCATTCCGTTTAATGTACATTGGTTCATTGGTTCTGAGGGTATTTGAAACCTAACCTCTACAGTAATGTTTAAGATATTTTTCTAAGTACCTAGCATGTAGTGTACCTATTGTACTGTATGTATTTATTGAAGGTATATGTAAATGTTACAAGACCTCAGACTACCTGCAGTATTGTCTCTCCTTCTTCCTTTAAATCCATCCAAAGGTTGTCTTTAAACGATCGCCTTTAGCGATAAGACCGCCCATTGTGTCTCCCTATTTCAAATTTCTACATTTATGTCTGTAATTTGTATGGTGAACATATAAAGTGTATTCTATTTAATTATGGATTTTCTGAAAGGAAATGATTATTATTATAATAGTAGGTAGGTATGAATATTAACTATGAGACCATTAGTATGTTAATGAAATTAGTGCATTTTGAGAGACCTTATTAATGATCTTTTCATTAATAATTAACATTCGCGTGCTGCTAATAGTCTTGTTTTAACACGTTGCATGCAAACAACCTCTCTAAAATGTTATAAATACTAAATTTTATTTTGTATAGTGTTGGTTTCTTCAGCACTTCTGTTAATAAAGGCTTTGTGGATGAAATTTAACATACACTATTAATAAATATATTTAAGTTTAATAAGTTATTTACACAATCAATAAGCTAACAGTTTTAAAGTAATAATTATATTTACATACATAGAAAAGGAGGGAAAAGACGTCAGCATCATTGGACGTTGTATGGTAATGTAATTCTTTAGCCAAAATATCTTACACGTCTTAAAAAGCACCATTCATTAAATATTACTAGCAGTTAAAATCAGTTAGGAAGTCACTGGAACCGGGAATTAATCACTAATTCGTGCTTATAACTACCAGGAATTATAATTATTATATTTAAGCCAATAAGAAAAACGGTCAAACGAAATGAATTTAATTAATTTCTCATCACTTGGCGCTCAATAAATACTCTACATTACTTCAAACGGAAATTATTTTGAGCGACAGTGACCCAAATTTTGACATTCATGACATTCGTCGATGTTTATGTAACTTGGGGTCATTTAACTGAAAATGTTCATTATTTTAGCCAATATTTTATCCATAATTTATGTGTAGGTCACTTGTCAGTGTTGCAATCGCCATATTTTTAACACGCGATTAAAATAAACGGGAGTTTAATGTGCGAACCTTTGCACGAGGAAGTGGTGAAGGGCGGGCGTTTTGAGGGACTGTCTTCTGTAATTTTGACGTTTAAAAAGTGCTGATTCTCAGCCTTAAATAAATGACATTAATTTATCCGTCGTATTTATCTTTGGCATCGTAGCTTTCAAAGTTATAAAATCATAAAGGTTTTTATTGTTTGACTGCTTAACAAATTATGAAACCAGTCCTCAAAGACATTAACTGTAGGTACTAGTACGGAAAATTGTTAGCCCACTAATTTCGCACCTTTGGTAGAACAAGGGCATAATTGTCATAAATTGCCAAAATGACTTAAATATGCAGAAATGCTTTAAAAAGGCCCTTTGAACTGTAGGGACAAAGACATTCGTTTGGCAATTTGTGACAATTATGCCCTTGTTCTACCAAAGGTGCGATTTGTTTATAGATGGCGGTATATGATGTCAGATATGCTTGCGATAACCATCAGGTAAAAATTGCAATTTCGTCACACAGTGCGTTAGCCGTCTACAGTCTTCACAGAGTATCTACAAATCTTAATTAGTAACGTCCTCTAATTGCATTCGCTTAAAACGTCATAAAGTAGCACGTCTACAACGAAATTCTCGCTTAAAACGTCTTATTTGAATTACGTCTCCAAACTATTTATCTAGCGACGCATCGCTAGTTAGAAAACGTCTTAATGAGCTCTGAGCCAAGTAGTGGGTCTTGGCAAACAACACCTCCTCTTTAATCTCTCACTTAATGCACTCCACTTTGCAAAAACTTGCCAAGTCCTACTCTAATTACGTCCTCATTTTATAATTATGAGTTAATTCGTCGGGAAAACGTTTTGATGGTGCGTCAGAAGTTTTGAAAGGTAAACAGGACTAAATACTTTAAAGTGGGTAAAATGTTGAGCAGGTCTGAAAGTTTTAAGGTGAGTGTATAATTGTACGATTGTTTTATTTTCTTGGTGAAGTAATAAAGAGTCTTGAGAGGTCAGGAAATCGTTGAGGTTGTTCAAGGTCTGGTGTTTTGTTTTCTGTTAGATTTTGTTTTTTTTTATTGTAGTTATAAATCTATTATAAAATAGGTATATTAAATTATATTCGCCATGATGAAGCGTTAAGGAAAATACTGAAGATTTTGCCTGACCGCAAATCTTATGAAAACCCATACAGCTTAATATGATTAGTAACACAATGTACATTTAGCCTCCACTCCAAAACTTTCTTACAGCCAAAACTTCGCCATATTTAGAGCCAGTTCAACCTGACTCAATTTAAATCAACAGAACACATAAAGCTGAGGGAACAGAGATAGTTGTACCAAATATAGTACTGACTTCGTCGGTCTTATCGACCCTGGCCGATGTCGGTTGTGTTTATGATAATTCCCGCGAACAGTGCGAACTGTCGGTCGGAATTACCGCGGAGGCGTTTACGGGTTTATCCCGGTTCTGGCGCTACATTACGCGAAGTTGTCGGCAGGGTTACGGTGTAAATGAATGGAGAAGACCCACAAATCTTGTCACTGTATTTATGTTATTTGATGCCAAGAAGAAAAGCAGTCTTACCAAGGGGTATCGTATTACCCGGTCACTGGGTTGTGGAGGTCAATAGGCAGTCGCTCCATGTAGAATACTGGAATTCAGCTGCATCCAGTAAGACTGCAAGCCGACCCCAACATAGTTAGGAAAAGGCTAGGCCGATGATGATGATGAATACTAAGAAGCAGATAATTGGTCACCTGATGGTCAGAGGTCACTGACGCTTTGAATATCTGCCGATCCAGGCTGTAAAAATATCATTGACGCTGAAAACTTACGTGACCTTGGCCTTGAAGTGAGCTGTCAATAGTGTCAATCCCTAGCATCAGGTGGAATGACAGCTCACTTCATGATTAGTTGACGTAAGTATTCACGGTGATATTTTTACACAATCTGCAGAGTAGAGATCAGCTGTAATACCAAGGATATCGCACGTGATTTTGTTTTATAAATTCAATGACATACAACGCACTGCCTAAACTGCTCCGTCTATATGCATGAAATTTTCCAAAGGAGACAGATTTCCTTATATTGCGTAAATGAGCATTAAGAGAGGACTTCTGAAAATTCACCCCCTAAAGGAGTTAAAGTATGAAAATAGGGGATGAAAGTTTGTACGGAAGAAGTTCGTCTGCCGATGGAAAATTCCATCGGACGCAAGACTTGTGCAGTGATAAAATCAGTAAGCCATATAAATAGCAATATTGTAAAAGATTGAACAAACAAACACAAAGAGATCCACAAATAAATTGGGGGTAGGTTGAGCATCGCATGTTAGACGTGGCAACAGTAGAGGTTTTTATAAAAGTAATTGGTTCTCGGACCAATGTAGTAGGTACTCAAGTAATTGCTGATAGGTTTCACCCGTATCCTTGTGCCCGTAACCTACCTTCCTTTGGCATATTCGGTCGAAAAAGGTCCTTCTCAGAACTATTACACAAAGACCTCTATTTCGTAAATTGCCAAGACCTGAGGTTTTGATTTCTACACAAAACAATAATTAATTAGTATTCGGATGACCTACTTTGAGAGTATTCTTTGTCGAGTTTCGGCACATTAAATCTGTCAATTTTATCAGCGTTACTACGCGTTTTTAATGTATAACACCTTTCCTCTCATAATCAGACTATAATGTTCCCACTGCTGTTGACACAGGGCTCCTCTCAGTGAGAAGGAGTGGGCCATAATCCACCACGCGGGCCCAGTGCGGGTTGGTCTTCGAATTTATGGTTCTAGGACATGCCCGGTTTCCTCACGATGTTTTGCTTCACCGTTTTGAGAGCAGTGTGATGAAATAATTTACACAAAGTAAAGCGCCTGCCTGGGTTCGAACATACGACCTTCGTCGTAAGTCGCGGCCGTTACCACTGGACCACCACTGCTCTCTCCTACTGCTCTTTCCTCTCACTTTCTTGCTTAATCTAAATCTAAAAAAAAAAACTCAAATCTGTGGGAGTGATTTCGTGAAAAGAGGCGGAAGTATATTACAGGAAGCCGGGGAAGTGCGCGCTATTTGATTTGAACAATGAGCACGGGTGGCGCTAGAGTTGGCTGTCAGAAACGACCTTGACGAGGACGACCTTGACCCTTTAATGTTGCTTATTACCAAGGTGAGATGTCAGATGTAACACATCATATGCGACTACTGTAAGGCTCGCTCATTTTTTTTTTTTTTTTGTGTTGATGAAGTAAAGGATCTATTTATTTATTCATTTAAACTCCTGAAAATGTTAAGTATGCAAGTCTGATTTCTGATCAGACCTTATTATTTAGCCTTCTGAATGTAAGTTTGTGTTGGTATATTGCACTGTATACATAGAAATAGGTATGGGCCGTGTAATTAATAGGTAGAGTTTGGCTGCGGTGAATGCTCGTTATTAATTTTGTGTTAGTTTTCAGTCACCGGCGTTGGTGATTGATGTCGTATTGCTTTTCGCTTCGAGAATGTGTGACTTTGCGACGCAGTTTACTTGTGGAAGTGTGAGGTGTTGATATGCCTTGGTTAAATAATTCTCTATTAATAGTGTTTGTGCTTTATCATGTTAAGATACGATACCCATCACGTCTCCGGACTTTCGCTAACTAGTTTTATTTGACCCTGTATAATTACTCTATTTGATTTGTAAATTGAACTTCGAGCCTCAAGGTTGACAGCAAGAACTAACACACCCACTAAAGTTACAGGTACCGAGTAGTTAATTCACTTGGATATCTACTTAAATCGAGAAAGCGGGGCGTTCGACCCATACCTTAGGCAATTTATAGACTTGTGGAAACTCCGTGAGAAGCTGGAGATTACGTGAGATTCCTGACTGTATTATGTAATTTAAATAAATATTCTTTTGTAGAAAAGAAAGTTATTAGATTGCTGAATATTAGTTTTTTTTTTAGATAAAGACTAACGAAAGAATCACGAAAGAATACCAGCCATGACGATGCTTCAATTGAACATACTTGACTGTTTTTAAACATTTAGATTTACCTTCTCTCAGATTAAAAGTACCCAGATACAGTGGTATTGTACTTATCAATAAAAATATCACACATAGGAGATACAGTACCTATGGCGTATTCACAAAACCCATATACACTCCGGGCCGAACCATACGACCCAATCCTTTTTACGCTTTTAGATAATCTGATTAAAGTAAATCAACCAATTTCAATAAGTGCTTCTCTGTACTCTGTACTAAATCTACATATTTTATTCCTTTCCTTTTCGACAATAAATTCAGAGGACGGGCGAAGAAAGGCATAATATTGATGTAAATAACATTATTGGAATCCTGTTCATGTTTTTGGCGTTTTATTGTGAATAGTAAATTTCGATCACTTAGAGAATGCAGTTTGCTTTTGCAACGTAGTGCTTTCTACGAATGCTATGCGATGTAGTAAAGATTGGAATTGAACTGTAGGTGATTTTATTGAAAACACTGTTTATTCTTTTAACTTGGGGGTTAACGACGCGACGGTATAACTTTTTCAAGAGGGTAAGCAGAGATGCATTTGACATTACTGCCTATTTCCACGTTAAGATTATTTTGTTTTTAGAATTTAGGTGACAAGACTTGTCTGACAAGACTGGCACGACAAGACTTGTCTGACTGAAAAGTCTATGTTATGTTAATATAAAAATGGACTCGATTAAATTAACTAATAAGAATCAATTTAATTCTCTAAAAGGCGACTTATTTTCACCTATAAACCGTTTACTAAATAAAATGTTTCGTTTAAAAGTACTCCAGCAATTTTAGAATAGCCTCCTATTTTCAGATAAGATAAAGCAATACAATGTAATAAATAACCTGGCAGCAAATAAACCGGGGGTTCTAAATAAGGTGCTTACTGAGAATTCTTTTGAAATTTCCAGAGCTTTTCAATTCGTTGTTTTAGAAGAATTTCTTGGCAATGTATCAGAAATTGCCGTTACTATACTGACTATGTTTGAAAATGGAGAAGCTAGCATTTTAACTTTGATGTCGTTGCGAGCACGTTTTCACGAGAACCGAACTGTACAAACAGGGGAAATGTGTGGGTACTAGCTGGTGTTTTTGAAAAAATGTACCGGAATTTTTCTTTGTAGCGAATTTTTGTTCATTTAGGTACAATGTTAGTTGGCGCTTTTTGTTGATTTCGTTACTGCAGACATGTTGAAGACTCGGGTTTCCGCTTTTGTGCTTTCTGTTAAAGCCGGGACATCCTGCTTTTATTTTAAGTGTTGTAACAATGTTTAGATTTGTTACTAGCTATGAAATGACGTCTCTTGTTTAGAGAAGAAGGTGGCCATGTTTCTTTCAAATTATGACGGTATTTAAATCATGTTGGTCGTCAGTAAGATTACGTCGTCTGAGAGCTTTTGTCAGAAAATTCCCTCTAACGTTATTAATGTTAACCTGTCCAAAAATAACATTAGCCCCACACCCGAAAACCGAACATCACTACAAAAGCGTAGTGTTATTTGCCCTAGTAACGCTGTAATTAGTGCCGTGTGGCTACAATGCTGCAATTTAAACCCCACTGATGAGTACTAGGTAGTTAAAAGTATAGCAATGATTAATTAGCTCACATGGGATTAAGCGTGACTGATTATGTGCAGCACTTTTAATTTATTTTTATTTGTTTTAAAAGTTTTATGGCATGCTAGAGTAGTTTCATTCCTAGTATTTTTACGTTATAGTGTTTGTTTGCAGTTGTTTTTTAAGTGTTATTGGGTTTTTCAATCTGGAATGTTTCAGTAGCAGCCGGGAGTCTAGTTTTGTGCCCGGTTGATGGCAATAGGTTCGCCCCCTTTTACATGGGACTGGAACATAACTAGCGAAATGTTGGTGTACTATAGGTACACCTCTGCCTGGTTCTTCAGGGAACACAGGCGTGATATTATGTTATATTGTTTGCATTTTCTGTTCCATTTCATTTTTTTCAGTTTGGGAAGTATTCCGAAGGAATATCGGGATAAAAGTATCGTATGTTCTAATCCTGAGAGGTTATTCCCGTAAGTTTTAAGGACATTCGCATTCGCATCTCATTCGCAATCTGTCAGAAATACAATCAATTTACCAACAAGTTTGACAGATTGCGACTTGAATGTGAACGTTTTTTACGTACGAGAATTGGCCTTCAGGTCATGGTCTACCCATGTGCCAAATTTCATCCAAATCTGTTCAGCCGTTTAAGCGTGAAAGCATAACTAACAAGCAAACAAACTCACTTTCACATGTATAATATTAGTTAGGATTTCTTAAGCATCTATGCTGAATTGAATTCAAAAATCTCAGGTTTTTTTTTTAAATTTAATACATGTGTCAGTTAAAATGTGATTGTGTCTGCCAGACCTGAGAGCAGGTAAATGATGGTGAAGACCGCATCAAACTGCGTTGCGTAATTTTGAAGTGCAACGCGGTCACACAAACAGACACGAAAAGCGACTTCAATTTATAATAAATGTAGTGATTAATAACACGTGTAGGCCCAGTGGTAACTGCCATGACCTACGAGATGTAGATGGTCAGTTCGAACTCGGACGCTTTGTGTAAATTATTTCATCACCACTGCTCCCAGAACGGTGAAAGAAAACATCGTGGGGAAACCGGCATGTCCTAGTGTCCAAAATTCGAAGAAATGTGACATCTACCAACCCATACTGGGCCCGTGTGGTGGGTAACGGCTTTCTCCCTCTTACCGAGAAGAGGCCTGTGTCCCAGCACTGGGAACATTATAGGCTGATTATGCGGCCAGATCTATAATTTATTTGTGTGTACTTTTTGTACCTACATTATTTTGTTATTAAATATACCTCAGGTGCAAAACACACATTGCCTGACCGCCGCTTGATGTCGAAACGTGTATGTATTTCGGTAATTGAAACTTTTAATGAATCCTGAATCCTCGAACAGAGAGCCCCTTTCTCGTAATTCGATATTTGTTTTAGCTCACCTTCAAACTTTGAGTGGTTATACGAGTAGGTATATGTTAACTCATAGTACCTACCTACAAAAATAGACGATTTTATATGCATATACACATTCATTATATTACAAGCGACCCGCCCCTGCTTCGCAAGGTTTTTACTGCTTGACAAAATATCGAAATTTCTTAATTATCTATAAGTTTAATATTAATGTATTATTATACACATAAACCTTCCGGAATACATTCGCTACATTGTATTGGAAACCTCATCAAAATCTGTTTTGTATTTTAGAAGAACAACGCGGCCATACAGACAAACGCAAAAAGCGACTTTGTTTTATAATATGTATAGATTATTACTGCCCGCGGCTTCGCCCGCGTTGACCCTAATTCTTTATCTAAAATAAAAGTAACTTAACTTACTCCTTATAACATTATCTATCTGCAAGTGAAAGTCCCGTCAAAACGGTCCCGCCGCTTCGGAGATTAGCCGGAACAAACACACAGACAGACAAAAAAAATAAAAATTGTTTTTTTGTTATAAGTACCGTGTATACTTTCATATGCATTTTGTAAAAATCTCTAATTTTGCCATTACAAACAAACACATATATGTATATGTATATAAAGATGTAGAACGTACCACATGTACATTTGTACATAGCCTATTTAACTTGAATTGAGTTAATTTCAAACTTTAAATGAAGTCTCTCGTATAACCGAACGACTAGTTTTTGTACCATGTAGAAGTTATGTTATTGAAGTATGGTGCTATTTTCAGGGAAAGTTTCAGGTTTTAATTTAAAATCCAATTTCTATAACTGCCCGACTTCATAACTGTCATTCACGTATACCTAATCACCAACCCGTCTTGAGCAAGCGTGGTGATCAATGCTCGTGACATCTCTGTATGAGAAGACCTTTGCCCTATGCGACAATTTTTGTTTAATAAAAAAAATGCGACAATTTTTGTTTAATAAAAAAAATGCGACAATACTAGGCTGGTTTTATTTTTTATTTTATTTTTATTCTCTTATGTAATAATACTAAAAATCTTAAACCTCACAAGCATTGTCGACTTTTACAAAACGTTTATTGTTACCAACAAACAGTGAACGAAAAAAAGTTCACTGCCAACAAAACCTTTTCAAATACCAGGCGATATTTGTCCTTATTAACTAACGGCCGCAATAGTTATCACAGTCAAGTGGGAACAGCATCTTTGCATAAAATCCGAGACAATTTACAAATGCCCGTCCCACTTTACGCTATCAACATTTAAAAGCTTCATAATCATAAAATAATGCGCATATAATTACGGGGACGTACTCTCAAGATAAAGCCATGCTCATGTCCTCATTATAACACCATGAAGGATTTGTATTCATCGTCAACTCACACTTAACGAGCTTGCCTTCCATAAATTCAGCAAATCCCGCTGAATCCCACAAAGCGCTGCGAGAAAGCGCGTCCTCAGACGTTTCGTCACTCGACCGTGATTGTGACTACAATTTGATGAATTGCTTCACTTTTCACTCCTTTTCTTTATATAAATTATCACGATCAAAAACCAACCCTAAAAACGCATACCCAAAGTTGATATTCAACTGTCTTTTTTCGTTCTTTAAGGTTGTATCTCAGTGTCTCGAGACATTCCTATAACCCGGCGGTTTTAAGGATGTCGCTTTTCCGACAGTGTCTACACTAATTAAATGTCACACAGTCCTTTACAAGATCATACGGCGGATTTCTTGGCGTTCAAACGATTCGCACAGAAGGAGTTGAGGGAAAGTTTTCAGATTTAACGTGACCCCACTTAGGAGAGTAGTTGGCCTGCAATGGTAGTTTTATTAGTGCTATTAGTTCATAACTATGAGTGGCTGGAGACTGTCCTGAGTTGGGCCCCTTTTGTTTGTTACTTTTTTACTCGATTATGACAAAAGAACGATGGATTGTTTAGATCTTGATGAATATGTGTACCTACTAGTAGGTACATATATGGCATACCTATTGGTACTAGTAGTTCTGCAAACAGTAGATCTCGCGAACTATTTTGCAACATTTTATTTTTTATTTTAGCCTCTTAAAGTGACTACCTTTCAAATAAAAAAAAACCATCGAAATTGGATTTCATAAGGCAGAGATATCCAGTAGCCCTCAATCTTTTTAAAGAAAAAAAAAGAGATTATTTTTCTTTAAAAAGATCTCTTAGAGAAACTCCCTAGCTGGTAAATTGCTCCAACAGCTCGTTTTTGAAGAACAAATATATTATATATATATATTTTGAATGTCAGCGGCTTTGCCCCACAGCAGAATACCATAGAACATATCGCTATGGTAATAACTAAAATAAATTAACCGAGCTGTATACCAAGTTTCGTCCAGATATCGGTTGTAAAATACGACCTGTAGAGGAATACTGACAAACTGACAGATAGCAAATTTTAGCAGACTTGAAGCAGAGAGACTTGGCTCGCTTCGCTCGCTCGGTCAACAAGGTCTAACGAAAATGTTGAAACGGTAAGGCTGGCAATAAATAAGCGAACAGATCAGAGTGACAATTCCCGTAATTTTTAAGAACGTTCGCATTCGCATTTCATTCGCAATCTTTAAAAAATACAATCAATTTACCAACATTTTTGACAAGTTTCACAGATTGCGACTTGAATATGATTTTTTTTTAAGTACGAGATTTGGCCTTCAGCTTACGACAGAAATTCACAAGATTCACAGATGACATAATTTGAAGTGATTTTTATGTTGGTTGAATACAAGTCCAGTATTTGAAAAAAAAAAAGTTTTTTTGCATCACTAGCAGAAGAAAATACCTAGCACAAAATATGTAAATATTGGTTCACTAATGTTTGACAAAAAATTTATGACAAATGAGCATTTTAAAAATAACATAATAAAAATTAATCATTTGACAAACATCTCATTTCAATTTCTCAAGTTTAAATTTACCTAACGTTATTTATAAAATGAAAATTTGTGATCCTTCTTTTTGTCAAATGACAGGACTCCCTAAGTATTATACTGGTATTTACTATATATAGATTTCCAACAAGTCCACGCAAATGTTTTGAACCTGTTTACTCATACGTAAGAGCCTTTCAAGTAGGCAAACATTCTTACTACCGTTATTAATAATGCTTAAATAATACTCTATTCAAGAATAATTTCTTAGAAAATGATTTGGACAACGGTAGTCTTTGAAAGGCTCGAGAAAATTATCCGATGAATGAAGTAGGTATGTATTATACCTACCCAAATCTGAAATTATATTCAAAACTATTTATGGCTAAGCTGCTTATAAATAATGCTCTTAACATAAAACGAAGTTTAATGATACGTCACAACTTTGAAAATTCTGAAATGAAGTAATGAATATTTATAGCAGTAGGTACTAGCGACCCGCGCGTGCTTCGTGCGGTATTTTCGACTTGACAAAACATCGAAATTTCTTTATTATTTGTAAATCTAATATAATGTACTATACACATAAACTTTGCGGAATAAATTCTCTAAATGATGGTGAAAACCGCATCAAAATTTGTTGCGTAGTTTAGAAGAAAAACGCGGTCACACAGACAGATACGAGAAGCGACTTCGATGTATAATATGTAGTGATTAACCGGTAAAGTACTGCGGCACTCAAAGCGTGTCTTAGCGCCCATTCCCTCACGGACCGGTGGCACCGAATGAGTGCCACTTGAGATCGCGACAAAAAACATTATTTCTTCTCTAAAATAAGGTCTAATCTCGTCTGTGGGTGGTTTCACTCTATAGCCAGATAGATATTCTCGTCTACAAAATTATTCATAACAAAAAATATGCACGAATAAAAATTAAAAAAAAAACGTTTTTCCTGACAATTTTCATACTTCAAAACTTTTCCTGTAGGAAAATGCTCTGCGTCGAAAAAAATTAAAAATTAAAAGTTTTTAGAAGGCATGTGGCGACATGTGGCTATATTTTCATTTATACGTAGTTATTACACCGTTGTACATAATATTTTCACGACATTGCATCATAAAATCATATTTTTGAATATTTGAATGTTTCGCGAAAAAACCGTTACGACGCGAAATTCTCGCGCCAAAAAACATTATTTCTACTCTAAAATAAATGATAATATTGTCTGTGGGTGGTTTTACTATTTGGCCAGACTGATATTCTAGTCGACTAAATCATTCAAAACAAAAAATATGCACGAGGCAACATTAAAAAAAAAAAGTTAATACTGACATTTCGAATATTCTTCTGTGGGAGCATGCTCTGCATTTTATAAAAAATTCTAGGTTAGTTCAGAGGTTGATATTTTTGTTTATTTCCATAAAAATGAGGTAAGTATTTATAGTAATAAAATAATATAGTTATTTTGACTAATAATAAAATTCTAAAAAATAAAATACTACGTCAAATCAGATTATTTCCCTCCTCAAGAAAATCTTATCATTTTACAATTATAGTGATACATTTTTACGAGATATAGGTAGCTATCAGTCAATAAAGGTCTAGGTAGTATCCTAGTAACATTTTTTATTAGAAACTACTCAATATAACTATGATGAGCATTTACAAAGTCATGCGTTGTAATACGCAAATTCACTAAAAACTGCTCCGCGCGCTATGAAGTTTGTGTTTGAATATCATGAAAATATTACATAGGACTCTCAAAATAATGGTGTTTTTTGATAACTTATCTATTCATAATGTAACTTGCAAAATTTCGTGTTCATCTGTAGCGTATTTTTATCAGAAATAATCAAAACACAGCAACAAACACACTTTCAGCCGGTTATCTGATAACATCATGTTATTATAAATACAATTCTCGTAACATGAGTATCGCTTACGCTTCATAATATGGTCTGTTCATTCACGAAACAAAAACAGTTTACATTATGAGCCTACGGCCGATAACAACAGCAGGCGAGCATTTTTTGTGAGCAAGGTCATAAACATGTCACGCCGGCGATAACGGGCGGTACTTGAGTGTGATGACGTCACCGCGCTGACCGTATTTTACCGGTTAATAACACGTGTAGGCCCAGTGGTAACTGCCATGACCTACGAGTTGTAGATCGTAAGTTCGAACTCAGACGCTTTGTGTAAATTAAATAATTTACACAAAGCGTCTGAGTTCGAACTCAGACCGACCGTTCTGGGGGCAGTGGTGATGAAATCATCACCACTGCTCCCAGAACGGTGAAAGAAAACATCCTGGGGAAACCGGCATGTCCTAGTATCAAAAATTCGAAGTCATGTGTCATCTATCAACTGGGCCCGCGTGGTGGATTACGGCCCACTCCCTCTCACAGAGAGCCTGTGTCCCAGCAGTGGGAACATTATAGGCTGATTATGCTAATAGCACGTAGTCGAATCATAAAGTATGGCTGAAATGAACAAAAAAAGTGACAACGGTGTGTGACGTTTTTAATATAAAAGAGTCTCGTTGCTCTGGTGTTTGTACGCGCGACTGCTGAGTATGTAGTCTAGGGTGCGATCTCCTAGTCAGGAATAGTGAAATGAAATTGTTTTTTTCTGTAAATAGGATATAAAAAATAACCTAGATTGTCCTAGGATGAACACATATCATAACATCACGCCTTGTTCCCCCGAAGGGTTGGGCAGAGGTGTACCTATAGTACACCCACATTTCGCCAGTTATGTTTAAGTCCCATGTAATAAGGGGCGAGACTATTGCTTAATTGTATAATCTAGATGAAGACGACATTTTTTCCTATCTGACCTCTGAGAAGAAATGTCGAAACAAACTCAGAGGTCAAAGACTCTTGTTCTAGCAATAAACAAGTTCAAAATGGCGGCCACTTTTCTGAATTCTGACACCAGAATCATAATCGTCGTATCAATAATCTTGGTCAGACCATATATGATTAGTGTTTTGAGAAAAGAACCACACAGATATGATTGGACCTATTCAGCCAGCGCAAGCATTTGTCAGTAATTGTGTAGCCCAACTCAAAACTTAGGTAAAGATCTCAATGACTCGACGTACAATACCAAAGAAAGGACAATTGGGTAGGCCTCATAAAGTACTCAAACTGCTAGACTATCTTTAAAAATAACTGGGAAAGAAAATAAAAGATAAAATGACTGAATGGTTTTTCAATAAGAAATTTATAAGCCGCCCTGAGTCTGGATTTCTGCTTGATTACTGGCAATAGGCTTGCCTTTTATTACATGAAACTGAAACAGAAATATGGAAGTACTTTACATCCCCTGTCTATTTGAGGAATAAAGAAATGATGTTAGGTTTATTTGGTAATAATTTACAATAGCGTTAAAAATACAATTCTCCCTTGAGTTAAATTACAATCATCATTTCTTACGTACCTACTTTTTCCAGGAGCACAAACACGTGTATACTTGCCTATCAATATCGTTAGAAGATAAATTAAAGTATGTAACATACGAAAATATGAATTAATAAAATTATAAATATAGGTACGCACATTATTTGGTTACTGTAACCTTGTGGACTAAACATTTAATTTTTAATTTTAATTTTAATATGCCTACGAGTATATTTACTCTTTTTTATAGATAGATAAAACATTTATTCAGTGCATACAAAAGACACAGTTCAATGATAACAAATTACATGAATATATACAAAAACAAGATGACAATATACAAAAAACAAAAACCATAAGTACTTATAGAAATGGAGTGACATTATGACATACTTTAAATCAAATAAGGAAAAACAAGGGGCGGTGTGCGTCTCAAGGTTGCACCAAATGGGAGTCCAACTCAGCAATCGCAATTTTAGTTCTCACATAGGTGTTTCCTATCCTTATAGGTAGCTACAGATAGTACCAAAGTGGAAGCTTTCTTGTCACAGTCATGACGTGTCAGCAGCTGCCGACTATTTCTGTTTTGTGCTCGTTATTGTATTTAAATCTATTCTGTTTCTTTTTCTTATTTTTACTCGAGTTTATCATGTTTTTTTTTTATGCACGTGTTTCTGTGACAAATAAACTAATTTTTCTTTCTTTCTTTCTTTCTTACCATCCACGAAGACGCGCCCCACTACGCGATTACTGTAGTCTAAGCTGTACTTTAGTACGAAGCGGAGTGGAGTGGGGGACGTCTTCATCGATGGCACTATCTACCCGCCCGTGCTTCGCTGTTTTTTTTAAGACTTGACAAAACGTCGAGATTTATTTATTATATTTTGTAAGTTTAATATTATTATATTATACATAACCTTACTGAAACAAATAATCTAGATGATGGTGAAACCGCATCAAAATCCGTTGCGTAGTTTTGAAGAGCTCGTTCACACAGACAGACCCGAAAATCGACTATAATTTATAATATATAGATCAAATCTATTACGATTTGATCTAGTTTATTCTTTATCTGTGAAGGTTCTACACATAACCAAAAGAAGAGCCCTGTTCTTTGTCATCAACTAAACTTTACAAAAAGCTGTATAGCTACTATCAGTCGTTTGACTCTTCATTAATCAAATTCTTTTCGATACCTTCATATTTCAGAAAAAAAAAGAACGCAAGAACTAACTAGTTTTCCACTCTACCCCTTGGGAATAAAGTCCAAAGTTGCTTAATTAGAATCTCAGACCCCACATCAGCGTTGTTTAAGTTTTGAAGCCCTATACTTAAGTAAACACGTGAAACTAAGATGAAACACTTTTAGTTGGGTCTTAGTTACAGTATGATAATTAATACATTTTTAATGGTTATTATCTTTACAAAGGTTTCATAATAAGTATGTCTGGAAAGTTAACGACGGTAGAATATTATGAAACCACGTCATTTACCACCTTGTTAATGTCTGACAATGATTTTATGGCACAGTGGCGGCATCTACAGCGCTAGATATGAACTACGCGTCACCCTGACGTCTCGGAAAATCCTGCATCGCGCAAGCAGAGTTTACCGCATGTATACAACGTCCCGACTACAATCATCGGTCAGTAGCCCACCAGACACGACGCCCGTCTACGGAGGATCCTCCCTTTTCTATGGAGGATGAGTGAACTTTACACCCTATTCCTCATAAAACTTATCTATCTTTGGATGTCGTAATAGGCTATCAAAGGCTTACATTCAGAGAAAGGCCACGTTTTTTCAATCTACTAAAAGCAATAACAAATTGCGATTTCCCACCCTTGGGAGTTTCATGATGATTATAGCACCACAAAAAAACTGGCAGAACTTCATTAAGAGGAATGTTCAATATGGCTTTTATGATCTGATCACTAAACAGCTTATAAATACGGTTTTGTTGTAGAAGAGAATATGATAGATATGTAAATCGCTATAAACAAAAGGTGTTTTAGTATAACTATGCTCATGAAAGGAAGATATGTAAAAATAAAATACAAACAAAAAAAAACGAAGTAAGTACATAGCTCTCTATTCAAAAAACATATTTAGCACTCTTAAACGTAGTTCCCGACATCCTAATACCTTTGGAAATCGTATTTCAAGTACGTCGCGACGTAACTCGAAATCCGAGGATGTAACAGACATCTGCATTCACAGTCACGACCACGGAACGTTTGAGATCCGTATTTGCATCCGCATTGAAGTTTCCAGATCTGAAACGGATGTTTTAAGTTTCAATTTGAATTAGTATACTTCTGTTAGTGCTTGTTAGGCGGATTATTACTCGTGTATCTAGATTTTAGCTGAGGAGTTACACCAAACATGAAGAAGCGGTGAATGGAAGAAGCAGTTTGTGGTGCTGTTGTTAATTATTGTTTGAACTTTCAGAAGAATCTAAGAGCTTTCTGATCAACCTATATATACATGTTGTTGTTTATAAACAAGCCCTCCTCCAAGATCTAACCTTAAGAGCGTTTATACTAAAAGTTGGCAACGTAGCAAATAGCTGTCAAATATTTACCCGTTTTGATTAATTTAGCAATACGAAAATATGAAATGTACTATTATTGTACTAGTGATCTAAAATATTGATTATGATGCATTTCATAATCAATATTTTAGAGATAATTAATATTGTAACACCGAATATTTAGTTTAAGATGCAAGAAAAGTATTTGGAAACTTTCCAAATGCCTTTTTTACACCTAAAACGGTTACAACGTCAAATTCACTGTTAAAATTGCAATCCATAATTAATATTCTAGTTTGCTAGTTAGCTACATTTCTTATTTCCATGCAGTAATATTGCCAAATTAATCAAAACAGCGAAATATTTGACATCTATTTGCGACGTTGCCCACTTTCAGAATAAACACTCTTAACTTAAATAAAACAAACACTAAATCCGAGAAAGCAGAAAATTATAGCAGTACTCACAACCGGCATGCATGTGTGACCAACACGCTTATTGCGTAACACACGATCAATCACAATCTGCATTCAATTTGAAGCATATTGCTAATCCATTGATTCATATTTTCGAAAAATTTGTCTGCTCGACAACGTAAATAACGCAATGAATGTTTGTTGAACTGTCAAAATGAAACAGATTGAGATTGATCGTGTATTACGCAATTCAGGTGCAGATATATGAACTTAAGGAAGCAATAGGTGTATGTACTAAAAACTACTGGTGGCGTTCTGTAGCTTCTGCTTACCCCCGTGGAAAGAAGGCGTTTATGTATGTGTAGATAACTATCCAAATAAATATATCTGGACATTTTAATTACATCTAACAGAAAAGCTATAGACTCTCTAGCTTATCATGTTACCTTGATGTCATGAATAAGGTGCAGAAAGGTCAGCAGTTCTAAAAGGGTTGTCTAATACACAAAATCTCTCTGAACCGACCGCTAAGGTAGGCCTAAGACTAGACCGAAGGGTCCCGAGGTCCCTATTAACGTCTCGTTGATTTACGAACATATTTATCTACTATATTCAAGTCGAGTCTTGAACATGACTTGCTAAAAATACATAAATAGGAGTCTCCTGGTGATTCTAAATAAAATAGTTAGTGTTTACACTTAACCTTGTAAAATGTATAAAAATCTTCAGGCATTGCCCGTTAAATGTCTACACGGCCATATCATCCTACCTAAGCGAAGTTTTTAATGACCTCCCCAGGGTGGCATAGGGTAACCGCACGACGTGGCTACGAGACAAAACTCATTAATGTTCAACCCTTTTTTATGGACACAAAGGATATTAATACATATTTGAGAACAAGTATTATGTACAAAAGATTTTAACGGCAGTGGTCGTGTCGCGAGGGAGTTGGACTTTCTTTTTTATTGTTTTTGTGTAGTCTTGTGCTCTGTTTGCTCATCATATGATGGGGTACGACGAAGCGTACTCAGTTTGCAATGTAATGAAAGAGTGAGTGACGTGAGTGAAAAATTTATACGGAGTCTTTCAATACACTCTGCACTGGAAGGTAGGGTCAACAATAAGCTCATAATTTAAGACGCAATGTTTACTATAACTTGAGCTCAACACCATGCAAACACAAGAACAACAAATCCAATTAAAACAAAACACTACACACAGAACTTGAATTTATTTACCAACGCCAACAATAAACAAAGATATTAAATTAAGCAGCAACCCAGCTGCAAGTTGTACGTAAACTATACAAATGTACGCAATACATAATAACTGAACGTACAAAAGACGAGCGAAACAATAAGAAACTTGCCAAGAATTGCCTTCGAACCGTACGGTGAAATTCAAACCCAGAAATGGAATGCAAATATTGAAATCGGTAGCAATGCTGCAAAAGCTTTTTATGCGGCAGCACGTTCAACTAAAATAGGTGCTTGTTTAATACTGGAAGTATAGCCTACTAAGCTCATTATTGCAAAGTACTTTCAATGGGTTTTCAGCTGTTATTTAAAAGTTATCTGTAAGTCTTTATGGGATGATGTGAGGATGATAATTGCACAACATGCGTTACGGATTTTAAGAAGTTAGGAACTGCACTGTTTTCAAAAATTAACATTCCCGCTAGCTTGTGTAGGTCACATCACATAGTGGTGTTGTTGCTCTGGCGCTTTTTGAAAGAGATCTAACTATATATAAGAGTAGGCAATGTGTGAATAACACAGTGAAATGAGTAAGTGAAAGATTAAAATATTATGTCCCAACGAGACAGCCGACACAAACATGGACACTTTTCCCAACTACGTTAGGGTCGGCTTCCAGTCTAACTGGATGCAGCTGATTAGACTGATTCCCCTTGGTAAAACTGGTTGTCTGACTTCCGAGCTTCTGAAGACCCGTAACAACTGCTGACGACGTGAAGACATGCTGCGCTGACCAGAAATAAATTGGATTTAAGGCAATAGGATAATAATGAATGATAATTTCGTTTAGAATATGAAAGTTAGAAACACGGTTGAATAGTTTAATTAATTAAAAATTGAATGACGAATACGCATAAAACATATAAATTAAGAAATTAATGAATGCGCTCAAGCGCGCTGTTTAGGTACAGTCAGCCTTAAAAAGATGTATATGTCGCAGATGAATTGTTGAACCCGCTGTTTTAACCGGTAGCTGTTTTACATGTTATGTAAAACAGCTGAACGACGTTTACAATTTTCCATAATTACTGAACTTTAACACGCAGAATTGCGTAAATGTTTTGCATATATCAATGCAGCCGGTCAACGATTAGAGGTTATGTAAAATAGCGCGAAATGAAACGTCAGATTGTAGATTTTAGTTCAAAATGTTGTATCTTGTGGCTCTGGGTGTTATAACAACAATAATGGCGAGGTATTCCACTCAGAGCAATCAGAAATAAATAAAACGAGTAGTAAAAATGACCCAAAGACAAGTGAAAACAGTTATTTTAATGACAATTTTAAATTAATGTTATTAGTTTCATGAAAGTCAGTCTTAAAAATACTAAATTGCGCTACTTTCAAGTTGGTCGCAGTTGCTTGACTGCGACCAACTTGGAAGTAGCGCTCGCCGGCCGCTGCCACGGCACCGCTTGCTTTGCACGCTCGGCTCGCATGCAGTTGGTCACAGTTCTAACCTAACCTAAACCAATCGGTCAAGATGCCCTAGCTTAGTTACTACGACCGATTTGGCATTAGAAACAACACCAAAAGCTTATTTTGCAGATAAACCAGTCTACATTACGTCTAAACGTGGGTAGCAATTTTGTTAAACGTATCGCAAAGGCAATCCAGCTTAATGTTGTTCAGCTGTTTTACATAACGGAGCTGTTTCGTAAAACAACTAGCTGTTTTATAAAATAGCGGATTATACAATCCATCTGCGACATAAACATCTAAAAGAATTAATTTAATTGTTGATTGGGTGGTTAATTGTACCTACATACATACACATTGATACAATATTATGGAACTGAAATTGTAGACAGTCAAATTAATCCTATACTATTAAATGAGCAATATTTGTATATATGTTTGTTATCACGTTCTCAAAAACGGCTCTAGCTATTTCGATGAAAGTTTCAATATAGGGGTTTGCGCGGGCCAAAAATCTCGATCTAGCTAAGTCTCATATCTGAGAAAATTCGTTTTCTCCGTATTTTCACCCGAGCAGAGCTCGGTCGCCCAAAGTTTAGAACAAGATATCTACCTACCTTAGAATAATGACATTTATATGGCAGCATGGAATTAGTAAGTGGGTACTAAACATGGAATTAGTATGAACTATCCTATATTATTAAATGAGCATTCTCAATTTTCACCAGAGCAGAGCTCGGTCGCCCAGATACTTCTTGTCAATATATACATAAATACATCTTTAGCGTAGTAGATGTAGTATTATTTTATCGTATTTAGACATTGATTCTCATCACGTCTGTGAAGTTTCGCGAGCCAATTTAATTTGACCTTTTTTTTTTTTTATCAATTTTTATTATTACTATCGGCGTAATTTGTCTAGCATAATAAACTTCAACACTTTAAACTACCTGCGGTCGTTGAACCCGTAGTTAGGTACTTGAAATTATGAGGTAGATTTTTTTTTTGTTTATCTTTATATAATATTTTTTTTATTTAATTAGCTTTTTTTCTAATTTTACTTGTAAAATCCTAAAGATATGATTTTTTTTTATGATAAAAGTAAAATATTAAACAATTATTATTAATTATTACAATAAGTAAATAAATAAAGTTTTAATAAAGTGGTAAAACAAAGAGCTGATCATTGTAGTGTCAGCTTTAATATATTTCAATACAGTATAAGCTGGTCAGATGTCAGATACATAAGCTTTCTCGGGAAACCATTTCCTTAAATGACTGACGACTTGCGCTGGTAAGTGAGCCGGTTGTATTTCGTACTATTCTTTTATTTCCTGTGGCAGCTACAATATTAAATGTAACAACAGTAAAGTTTTAATGGCCAAGTATTGTCGAGGTTCTTTTTAACGGTAATTAAATGCAAAGATTATTATTAAGTATCAAGAGAACGCCATTCAGATAATAGAAAAATAAATTCTCAATTCTCAATTCTCAATTCTTTATTGCGTACCATAATGTATACAGTTGGTGGGAAAAACAGTTACATCAGTCTCAATTATGGACCCTGTCGGGCACAGCATAGATAAAAGTAGGAGATAAATGTGGAAAAAAGAAAAAATAAATGTTTAAAATAAATGTGGAAAAAAGTTTAAATATTTATCTACCTATTTTTTGGAATAATAATAATTTATTCAAAATGATAGAATTTTACACGTTGCTTGAAACCGCGCGTTTTGTAATGCGACGCTGAGCGCCAAGCTACGTCACATACCCAGCTACACCGCATTCCGTGCTACGCTACGAGTGCTACGCCGTAGCAGGCGACTACGTCGTTCTACGAACGCTTTGTATTCCTAAAGATTTCTTTGTGATTTTGTGAATCATGTTTTTTTCAGCGCTAATAATAAGGTTTTTATATTTATATGGTTCGATCCATTACGACCATATTTATTATCATCATTGGGGTTTCGTACCTCAAAAAGAAAAAATGGAACACTTATAAGATCACTCGTGTGTCTGTCTGTCTGTCCGTCTGTCACAGCCAATTTGCTCCGAATCTATTGACCGTATAAGTTGAAATTCGGTATACTTATGTATTTCTGTGACCCAAACACGGACGTGTAACGTAAATAAAAAAAAATTGAATTTTGGGGTTACTTTTGGGGGCAAATAAGAAAATAAAAATAATAAGTTTTGCAAACTAAACCGTGTGACATACCAAATAAAAGGACTTGTTGCGAGGATTTCAAATATTATTTTTTTATAATTTTAAACTAAATACTTTTAAAGATATTTAAGAAAATTTATAAAAATTTACCATTTTGCGGAGTTTCGCTGAGTAATTTGATTTGACCCTGAACGCCTATTTGATTATTCGGAAACTCAATCATGCCGAAACGAATATGACCCATTTCAAATATTTTGCTGAATACATGAATAGTTCAGTCGAATGAGGTTTTATCCCGTTATTGAAATAGTGTTTTTTATGTTGCCAAATAGGTCGCTGAAATTCCTGATAAAAAAATTATGATTAGTATAAAGCGGGCGAATAAAAAAAATTGGCAGTCATGGAGACTGCCGACGGAAGTAAAACATTAAAACTGGTACTAGCGCCATCTATATTCTATAGTAGACCACTATGGCGCCAGCATGTCGGTGACGCGTCACCGACATGCTCGCGTCCATAAGTTTACCCCCTACCAAAAATCACTCATCGTGCCTAAAGAATGTTTCGCTTCAAAAACACGTTTGGAAACTATGAAATATTTAATTTATAATCATAGATCATGGTTACGTCTCAAAAAAGTAATAAATTCACTCTCTTTTTATTTTTAATGTAGTACAATTAAATAATTGTAATAAATTATATTGACACAAATATTCCTTCACAATCAAAACCACTAATCGCACCATCAAAGATAATTAGATTAAAACTAGAAGTGTCTCCAATGCGGTACGAGCCCCGAGGGACGTATCGCAGTACGCGACACGCGATACGGAGCCTCCGGCAATAAACACTTTATTAACTACCCCTCTTTATGTTTCCTTGAGAACTTTACGTTGTTTACTTCAAAGAAGCTAATTTTAAGTTTAATTTAATTTCTTTGAAGGAATTTAAAAGTACCTAAAAGTACGTTCATTAACTCATTTTGAATCGAATATCAGTAGGTAGTGTTTTCTCTAAACATCATTTCGAAATTCGAACAGTGTCGAGTTGTGGTCCGCCATGATTTATTTTTAAGAGGGCGCCTAAAGGTCCACTAGCGCCACTCTTTAAAAAAAATATTATCTCGTGACTGAGAAGGAATTATGAATAACGGCTAGTAAGGACCCTCGGTAAGTGTGTCTAGAATTTTCTAATACCTTTTATAAAGTTTCATATTGAGACACGGAGCAACAAAATACGATCTAGAGGAATGTGGCCGCTTTTCTTTAGATCGTATTTTGTTGCTTCGTGTCTCAATATAAAGCTTTATAAAAGGTATTAGAAAATTCTAGACACACTTACCGAGGGTCCTTATTAGCCGTTATTCATAATTCCTTCTCAGTCACGAGATAATATTTTTTTTAAAGAGTGGCGCTAGTGGACCTTTAGGCGCCCTCTTAAAATAAATGAGTTCGCGTTCGATTGAAAGGAACTTAATGGTGGTACTCTTATATGAAACGTAAAGTATATCATGTTACTTTTCACATACGAGTATGTGTACCCACCTTTATAAAAACGCAATACCCACAGAGTATTTTCATTGTCACTACAATTATTTTAAATAAATTATATAAAAAATTTAAATAAGCAAGAGGAGTATATAAGGCCGCTTTCACATTAGGACGTTAGCAGCGCCATAGTAGCGCGGCAGCAAAAGATGCCTTCACATTATAAGAACAGCCGTGCGACAGCAGCGCGGCGGCCGCGCCGCAGCTTAGATCGGTGTGGCGCACTTCATTTCAAAAATGACCTCCGATGGGGTTTCAATTTCAATTTCAATAATAAATCGTTCGGTGTCAAACTCGCTGATTGTTTAGTCTACACCCAATCACGTACGGTTGCTGTTGGGGCAGGTAATAATAATAACTTGGTTTATTTGTATAGCTATAATTATATTTCAACATTCGTATATTTTTCTTCAATTGACAAGTATTAATAGAAAGCAGGGCTCGGATAACGGTAGATTTTTCAAACAGAAAAGAGTTTTCGTCTTACAAACCTAAAGAACGATATGGTTTCGGCTACGTTCGAACCGAACGTTATTTAAACGTTTTTGAAGACGAACAAAATTTAAATCGTTCTCGGTTAATAAAGCGTTTTTAACCATTTTTGGGTTAATCGATAGAAAACTCGCAACACAACCCTAATCAATACGTAAGCGTGCGTACGTGCATTGGAGTCAATGATATAATGACATTAAGATAAGGTATAATTTAACTACTGTTCATGCTTGTCGGCGCACGCACGGTGCGCGGCTGCGTCCTGCGGAATAAACCGGTTTTTGAAAATGTTCTCATTTCGTTTTCGTTCCGAACAAAATGTTGTACAAAGAAGAAAGAGAACTGTTAGAAACGGTTTAAAAACGTTATTTTTAATAACGTTTCCGAGCCCTGATAAAAAGAATATCGACAATGTCAATAGATAATAATCGCGCTGCTAAAGTCGGCTAAATGTGAAAGCGTTCTAAGGATCGTAGCAGTTGGCGTTCTGTAGTTTCTACCCACCCCCATGGGAAGAAGGCGTAAGTTTATGTATGTACCTATGTAAAATTATTTTAAGAATTTATTACAACAAACGTCTGTCAGACATGTCTATGTTATGTCTATATTAATATGTAGATTTGTTTTCAATTTCGTATTCGATCGAACTCAATTCCGATCTATAATTATGTAAATATACATCGTGAATTGTGTTTATCTGAAAAGGTGAAACGAGCGCGAACACAAAGAAATAAGTGCCCGATACCAACATCAGCGAAAACATATTCCACCAATTAATTTCTCGGTCCATTTAAAATACGGTACCCGAGACCGTGAAACGATATGAGCTACAAATTCAGACCCATGTCTGCAGAACCGGCACATGTCTACAGGATTTATACATAGCGTCTAAAAGAAAATGTCTTTTGCGACGAACGCTTTTATTGAAATTGGCCGTATTACCATAATAATATTAGAGGGATTGGCAGCTATCGGCGAAGTGTAAAATCTCAGTATAGCGCCCAATGTTCTCGCATCCGAATACCGTAATCTACATATATTTCACTACCCATGCCATTATGGGGATTCAATTACCCAGTCTTTTATTTTTCGAGCTTCTTTATTCTTATTGGGGTTACTACTGAATGGTAATGGATATCGTCAGCGTCTTCAGGGTTAAAACCCTCTCCCGGAATAGCATTAGGTCCATGCTAAGATAAACTTTTTATTACACGTTTTTATTTAATTCGCTCTCTGTTTGTATTCGGGCCGGATCCTAATCAATGTGTAGTGCGCATTATTGGAACAAGGCCGGATTTCGGGCAACGTGTTCACAGTTCGGCTCCAATTTTTCCAATACCTAGTTCAAATTATTTTTCTGACTTATTTTATTGGCAGCTTTCTCAAAATTTTCGATACCACGTTCTGATTATTTGGCGCAACGTTGCCAAGTTTTAATAAAAAATACCTAAAAACCGGTCCTTCCAGTATTAAACATTTTAAAAAGTGACGTGTATCTGTTGGAACAGAACGCGAAATAAACATAAAATATATATTTTTATTCAAAATACAGATACGGAAATAGAAATCCAGCATCTGATGCGAGGTCGTGAACATTTATTTGTCAGCTGTTGCTGAATGTGTTCGTTTAGAGATGTGTAAATAAAACTTTAGGAATTTCTAAAAAATATCACCTAAATATTAAATCCAAAGATGAGAGGTGAATGCGAGGCGTGGCTTAGCTGGTATTGTAGCACATAAAAAGCTAAAACATACATTCAATCTGGATTGTACAAAAATCGTGACTGTTTAATGAAAGTCAAAATCAACTGTTCTAAATAAATATTAGTTTTAGATATAGCAGAACAATTGTCATTGTTTAGCTAGTGATTATTTATAGAATACACCATTTAATATGTATCTAACGAAACTAAAAACCGCCAAATAATCGCCGTTCATATAAAACACGTGTTTTTATAAAAGTGCGTCATAAAATACACTCTGTTTCTGTTCAACGCACACCACGCACAAAAGACGACATAACACAATTAAGAGATCACAATAATAATGTGTAATGGAACGCGTGTAACGTCCCCAAAGAAAAATCTTACAATAGAGTGCAACAATCCCTGTCGCATTGTGAGCGTATTTCACGTCAAGGGCCGCCGTCCACGTCAGTCGCCCTCTATCCCTCCATTACTCATAACCAAGCGAAAAGGATACGGAAGAGGAAAAGAATAAACACAACTTACAAGTGAACAAATGGCAACACTTTACGTGTCCCACAACTTAAACGTCCTCCTAGGAATGGTATACTGCGTAATGTTACCATCTGTCTCTTGTTAATGCGATATTATATCTTCCCTTTTGGAAAAACTGAGACGAGTCGTACGTTACTTAGCAAACGGGGACGTGTGCGGAACGAACGGTAAGATTAATGTCCGAGGCACGGACTGGCCCCTGTCTAGGATTTTCTAGCTCTCCGAGCCGCTTTTATTTTAGGAATTTTTCAATTTGCCCCTTGAGAGAATACGAGTTACGAATGGGTTATTCGTTGTTGTTATATCAACGTTTATTTTTAACTAGTCGGTGTACGTATGTGGAATAGAATTACCTTATTTCGTTTAGCTGAGATTTTGCTAGTCGGATGGTCAAAGCTAGGGCAGCTTTGATAAATTATTTTATCCAGTCAAAAGTCCGGATTTAGAGGGTTTAGATTGGAAATTCGTATCTGCTTTCCTTTCATTGGATTTATCTTTCAAGTATTTTAAAATACTTAAGTAAGAAGATTGCATTCAACTGATTTATGAGCGTGGAGCGAAAAGTATGGAGACAATTCTTGCAATAAAATAAGGATAAAAGCTGCCAATGGGTAGAAATTTAAAATATTCATAATGCCTTTAGTGATGTTTTTATGCCACCAACTTTAGTCAGCAAGCTAAAGTAAGCTTAAAATAGATAAACGATCTGACTTTAAATGCAACAGAAAGGCGGAGACTGACTTGCAACGTTTGTTTGTAATGTATCATTCGAGGCGAGCTTGATTATAAAACGGCGATACACGAGACACGGCGAACGCTCGCTTCGAGCACATGGTTCAATCGCGCTCCATTTCTTGTTACAAAACGGTGATACACTAAACGTGGCGAACGCTCGCTTCCAGCACTTGACTCAAGTGTGCTCCATTTTTATTCAGAATGGCGGACGTAGAGGTTGACATGCGCTCGCTATGCTCGCATCGAGCTCTTCGGCTCGCTGCACTGACTACTGTAACGCATTTCAAAGGAATTCACGAAAAAGCCGACAGTCAAGTGGAGGATCCGGCGCTCGCATCGAGCGGCTCGGCTCGATGCACCGACTACTGTAACGTGTTACGAATACTCGATACAATGCAAACAAACATTACAAGTCAGTCTCCACTTTAAGACTTTAATACCACGTCAATTTGAATAAAACATGTGCCTTTATAGGTTAAGTAATACAATAATTATGTGCAGGAGTATCATTCACTTTCCACAAAGAATAAAAATGTTAAAGTAAACTTAATTACTTTCCGTGAAGCGTGCTAGTACTACAACACGCGAACTTCAGTATAAAGGTCAATTGTTGTTGTAGCAAAAAAAATTATATACCTAACAAAAGCTTCTTTTCTTTATTTATAGTTATATTTATACAGACTTACATAAACACAGTTTCTTAGCATATTTATCTCTCAATACATACACATACCCCCACATAGGTACCTTAATAGGCCACATCATATTGTATGCGTTTACTAGTAAGTAGATAACTTAATAATATTATACTGTGCTCGTCCTACAACTACCATTAAATGTTCAAATTATAGGCGAGGACGTTGGCACCCTAAACACAAGTTAAATCTTACTTTGGGTGCCAGAGTTCATCGAACACACTCTTTTCCTTAGTTGTAACGCTGCATAGTGTTTTAGTTAAGTGTTTTTTGTACAATTGAAGGTATTTTTTTTTTTTCTTTGTTTTCCTAACACTCGACAATCGAATAACAGCGAATACTGTATCTGCTTTAATCAAATCAAATGACCAATCGCTTGTCGGACTGATGAAGTGCTGAAATGAAATTGAGCTTATGCTACTGCAGAGCATGAGGTCCTGGGTTATTCCCTGGTTGGGCAAAGTGTTTTGGGGTTTTTCCATCTGTGCCCGGTTAATAGCAATAGATTCGACCAACTGGCGAAATGTGGGTGTACTATAGGTACACCTCTACAGGTATTTCAGGCGTTATCATCATTAATTCCTGCGCCCTTATACCAATTTATTTGTGGTCGAAGCAACATGTCTTTTTCTTCCATACTTATCTATTAGTCGTCATCTCAGTAGTCACCCCTTTCTAGCCATATCATCGGGTAATTCAAGCGTGATGTTATTTTATATAATAGTCTATGTTTATTTAACAATTTAGGGCAACGCCTGGAACGGCATTTTGAGAAAATAGCTTCGAGTTAACTTTTCCCGACAGATGGCAAGCGCTTGCATCAGTTATCGCGTAACACTATTTTGGAGAGCTCAAGGATCCGACACAAGACACTGCCAGAATAGCATACACTTAATTTCTAAGTTTGGTCATGACTACTATCTCCGATTTGGAATTTCACTCGTAATAAACAGTAATAAACTTTTGTAAGAAGGCTTATGTTTAAGGAATTATGATATCATCAGATGTTGAATGCAACTGCAATCGAATATGACTCAGTTGAGCCACTGCACGCACACTCCCTAGAAGTGTGAGCCAGATAAGGCAAAACGATTTTAATAGCAGGCTTTCAAGCAAACATTGTTATTCTAATCCTATTATAAAATGTTGATTCGTCAGCAAAAGTCGGTTAAAAACACAACCCATGCACTTAAAACTATTAATCAAAATAAGAACCCTACCGCTAAACAATTCTTTAAAACATCAGGCGCGAATCCATCAAAAAGATTACTCATTCCTGGTCAATACCTTGCCAGGTCCAAGAGAGCAACAAACGAAAAACAGGAGAGAATTCCAACGACCGAACATCAGATATCTTTTGTGCTTCTTTGCAATTGCATGGTGCAGTCAGAACAGTGGAGGTTGACTGTTTCAACAATGCACTAGGGCCTGCACTGAATGCAAAGTTAAGTTTGTCTGAAGACTGTCCGGTGCGGTGACAAAGGAACAATGGCTGACCCAGATATTTGAAGGAAAGAAGGGAACTCGAATTTTTTGGGAGGCTCACTTATTTCGGTTCTGGGTTTTGCGTTAAGTAGGTTTTTGGGACTTATTTTTTTATTTTAATGTTACAATGCATGCATTTTGATAAAGAAGAGGTTATGACTAAGGATTCACTGAATAAGTTTCAATTTTGAAAATATGTATAACTATCTATATATATGTATATTTACCTACGACTTTTAATTTATCACAGCCATAAGCCAAAAACATTTTTACACAACTAGAAGCAAAGACTACTTATATCGAATATTTCAGGCAAAAATCAAGAAGAGAGAAAAAAACAAATCTTGCAAGGAACTATCTCCAAGCTCCACGACACACCAATAAATAGTAAACACTAATAACGCTTACAGCACTAAAGTAAGATGTAACAATTCGCAGTAACGAGCTCCTCCCTAAAGAGCGTGACGTAATCGCCACACAATATACTATCGTGTCCCACCGTCCCCGACACTGTATTAGATGATTCTTTAGAAGAAGGGCGCAAGTCACAAATGTAAGCGATAAAATGGCTCAATAAAATGAAATAATAACAATCAATTGTAACAATGATGAAATAGAATGGAAGATTTTGAAGGAAGACCGGAGAATGTTGGTCTGTTTAATTTCCATTCCATCATAATGATGTCAGAAAGCAAACCGGTGTTCGATTCGAAAAAAACAATTTCCAACTAAGCCAAATTCGAGGATCACCGTATAAAGGTATAGGAAACTTCTTTATTGAGGACTCACAACTCCTGAATCTTTTAGCGTTAGTGCGACAAAATCTCCCGAGACCGGAACCCTTCGTGAGGAAAATAGCAAACTTTTAAGACTTAAGAGTCATTCGTGTCATCATTTCGGATTTTCGGATAGATGATAAAAGTAGGGAAAGGTGAGTACCTAAGTGGGACAACAATCTTTTGTGTTTCACGGTTTTGTAAGGAAACTAAAGTTGAAGGAGCAAACTAACATAAATATAAAACAGACAATTTGAACTGACTTTGTGGACTATGCACAGGGTATATTCCATGAATGAAGACACCAAATTACGTTATAAACGCTTCGTTTGGCAAGTTTACGAGACTTTAATTAGATGAATAATTCCCTTGAAGTTACGACAAGAAAATAGCAAGAACGTACTGCAGCTTAGAATAATAACGCGCGAAGCACTTCACTTTCTAAAGAGCGATAAACAATTCTTTAAAGATAAGTCGAAATGCAAAGTTTTTCCGTATTAATTCCCTGACGCCATTTAGTACTCAAGATTCTCCAAGGAAATTAACGATCAACGCTAAACTTGGCATATTTAAGGAGCCATCAGTGTTTCATTTACTTTCATATCCCTGGAGGGCGGCAGTTTGTTTTACAGACATTCAGAAAATTAAAAGCTGAGCAGATGCTTGGGATCCACTTTAATGACGGGCAAAGCGGAATGGGAACTACAGAGGACATTCTGCTAACAGCTGAAATGTCAAAATTCCTTGTTATCTCGTTGAATGGTGTTCAGAAATTTATAAACTGGCTAGGTCACGTGCCGTCTGTTGAGCGTACAGTTTTGAAACCGTTGTATATTTGCAAGCTAAATGGATCTGAGGGTTCTTGAATTTGTTTGTATTTTTCTTTTGATCGGCTGGTTTTGTATTTAGAATTCTTTGCATTTTCTTGTACAGATTGTTAATAGTAGAGTGTTTTATTTAAAATTATTGGTTTCAAAGCAGCGCAGTTACTATTGGATATTGGATTGCTGATTTTGCTGTATACCTATAATTTCATGAGATGTTGCAATTTTTGCAACATCTCATATTACACACACAGATGACACTGATTTGACATTGACAGACTACATTCAAAGTTCAATGTAATCATTGAAATTACCTTCCTTTTTTGAAGTCGGTAAAAAATAGGATGTTGCTGTCTATGAACCTACATAACTCATTCATATATAATAAAATATTTATATTTATTTATCTATTTATTTATTAATATAATCACTTAGTCAATTAGTTTTTGGTCAATTGCCTACTTATATAAAGGGTAAATAATTTATAAAACCAGCCTCGTATTCTATTGAAACTCCGCACTCCACTAGGCCAGCTCAAGGACAAAACGTTACCACGGACGTGCGGTCTCGTCTACACATGCTAATAATACACATACCCTACATTCTAAAAAGAACTCAAATACTTGAATTTCGTTGGCATTTAGATTAGACACATTTTGTTAGCGGGTTTCATGCGTAAAAAAACATAAAAAGAAATGTTTGTCCTTCTATTGTTTGGATTTTCAGAATGTGAAGAATTTCAAACAGTTTTAAAATTGATGTCATCATAACATTAAGTTATTTTTAAACAGTAACGGATAACACTTTTATTACTTATTAATTAAACTCCTTTACGTTAATCATGAAATAAATATTCAATAAGATTAATTTTGCTATCAATTTACATCATTAAAATGAAGTTTTGAAAAGTGTGTCGACTTGTTCAGGTTGATTTCATCGTTTTTCAGCACGCGCTCATGACCTATTTCAATGCATTCCAAGAACGTAACAGTAAATACCTTTTCACAAAGCACTTTTCACTGCAAAACTCTTTCGACATAAAATAATTTCGTAGCTTACTACGTACGGAGTGTAACTTTAGTGTGTCGTTTAAGTAGAGTCAAATACTCGTCGTTAGTACGGGCTGGAACTAAAATGTCACGTCCCGAACATTTTAAGCTCTCGCTTTACCCAAGTGTGTGCTATAATTTTGTCATAATGTTTTAATACAAAATCCCTCTACGAGTTGGCAGTGTGTGAACATCTTTATAGGCTGGTACGCAGATTGTTCGGGCAATAACAGACTTTATGTACATGTACATAGATTTGAATTAAATGAGTTGGGTGGTATGTGTTAATGCGGGTGTACCGATGTGGGTGCCTACAGCTATTAGACCGTTGCAATAAGCTTTTTGGTGTCCTTGTATCTAAATTGCCAACTATAAACATTTACAAATACGCAATTTCAGTATCGTGAGTCATCTGCCTAGCCTTTTGCCAACTATATTCGGGTTGGCTTCCAGTCTAACCGGATGCAGCTGAATACCAGTATTTTACATGGAGCGACTGCCTATCTGACCTCCACAACCCAGTTACTGGGTAATACGATACCTCTTGGTAAGACCGGTTGTCAGACTTTCGGGCTTCTGACTACTCGAAACGACTGTCAAAGATTCTCGAATGACAGCCAGGACCAACGGCTTAAAATGCTTTCCGACGCACGAAGGGGTCTTGGTATGTAAAAATGGTCACCCATCCATCGACCGACCGCGTCAAGCGTATCTTAACCTGAAAGATCGACCCAAGCGGTTGTTATTACTTAGCCACAAGCTCTTTCAGTATAGTGTGTGTGAAAACTAATTAACAATCACACGTTTTGACTCAACTGTATTTCAAAACCTCATCTCCGTTTATTCAGAAAAGTTCGTCCAATATGGCGGCCGCGACTCGTAGAATGAATGCGTCAGAACAAAAACACGAACAAAACAGACGCTCATTATTGACAAACGTTTTTTAAAGATAAAAGATGTCTCTAAATTAACCTTCGGGAACGGATAACTGGGTCGGCTGGAGCCAAGCAATAGGATAAAAGGGATTCGGCCCAAGGAACTGGATTAGTAACAAAGTCTTGTTAATCCAATATTATTCACGGAGATTACAAAGAGATATCTCACTTTGATAGCGAAAAAGATTTTCAACAAAGATCTGTTTTAAAGTATAAATAGGGTAGAATAGGGTACTAGGTGACATTTATACTAGAATAATGGGTTCGGTAAACGTTTTGAGTTCATATCGTATAATAAAATCACCCTTGTTTTCCAAAAAGGGTCAGGCAGATGTATACGTCCACCTACTTACCTACGCCTTCAGCAAAAGTGCATGTGCGTGTATCTGTCTCAGAAAGATGGTTATAGCCGTGATATAGTTATATCGCTAGGGATATAGCCATATGCCGTAATATAGTTGTATGAAAGCAGGTCATAACTGTCTTACTAGGAATATATCTAAGATACCAGCACGATCTACACGATCTTTTGATTAGGGCACTTCGACCAAATAGGTTAAAACTGTGACCTACGTCGAAATTGGTCGCAGTAATCAAATTAGGGCACTTCGCCAGTTATGAACCGCTTTCTTTTAACTATATAAAGGCATATGGCTTTATCCCTAGGGATATAACTATATACAATGTCACCCATGGGCACGTGACTACCCGTATTTTTCTGAATATTCATGAAAAATGATCAAAAATTAACTTTAAAAGTGGGGTTCTCGTTGGTCTAGTAATCTTTAAAAAAAAACATGTTATTCTATTTTTTGAGTAGCATTTGCCATATCTCCGATCTTATTGGCTCGATTTGGATTCTGTTTATTATTTCTAAAATCAATATAACCGCAGTAAGGTAACTTTTATGTTCATGCGAGCCTGAACATAAATTCATTCTTCTGAGAATTTCCTGCTGAAGGTCCTCACGCTCAACAGTCGCTTGCGCTCACTAAACCAACGAGACAATCTTTGAACTTGCATAGTTTATAAGTTCCAACACATGTCCATTCCAGTTTCGCGTCGTGTCCGCTCCGTTCCTTTTCAAAATACAGGGAGAAAACTTCGAGGTTCTTCTAAAAGCGTACCTTAAACATATACCTAGATACCTGTATATAATATATCTACCTGTTGGAATTTGAACTCCTTGTACCAAACTTATTGCGGAGATACCGCAGCCGAACCGAAAGTAAATATTAGGCGCTCAAAGTTACTGGATGTATTTTTTTTAATGTTATTTTACCCGTGAATGGAACAAGTATCTATGAATATTATTTTGAAGTAAAACAGTGTGATTTGTTGCTTAGGAGTTGGCTGCTGTTTCCTCTCTGCAGTATTTAATTATAATAAGTATTTTGATTTTTATTCTTATATTTGATTTCTTTTATTATTATTATTATTGTTTTCTGATTAACCTACACCATTTTATTCGTAGCCAGTTTTATCGAAAAGGTTTCGATAAGATTATTTTAATTGCTATTTGGATTACATTTCTTTCTTCAATTAACAAAAAAGATTGATATTTTATGTTAAACGAGAGACAAAGATTAACTACTAGATTTTTTTTTTCGTTTAATCTCAATACTTAGACATCCGAAAGTTTCTGAGAAATGTCAGTCAAATTGTCTATGATATTATAGTAGTTCCTAAGTCAATTCGATTACTAGGCAATATCAAACTAATAGCTCCAAGCGATATTAAGATTGATTAACAGTAACTAAGGAACGGTTCACTTGCTCTGGAATTAGCTTCCTAACAACACAAGTTTCTCAATGTAATTATTACTTAGTTTTCGTTCTATTTTCGCAAAATAAACAATAACAATATTAACAATAAACATCCCAAAAGAATCCTAACGCTGATTTGCTGGATTCGGTTTTTCCTCTATCCCTATCGTTATTTCTCCTGATAAATTTTATTTTATTTATATATAATATGGTATCTATGTATTAGCATTTACTCTTTTTCAAGTTATCTGTCCCATATGTTGCACCTGCCATGTTTTGTCTCTGCATCACCCTAAGGTTGACTGGTAGACAATTCCTCGGGCATTAAGTCCGCCTTTGTACAATATATTTTTACTTGCGCATTTTAAAATTAATAAATACTTCACAAATAATTGCAACACTTAATTATTTTCAAATACATTGCACAACTTTAGGATCCAAACATAATAAAATGATTATAGGCACACACACTCTTGGGAATTATACGCAATGCAATGAAATTAAGGGGTGTGCTATATACATGCTTAGCTCGGCATGATTCTGCACAGCCGAGCGGCACAATAAAATAAAATATATCTAAACTTATATAATTTTATAAAGAGGTAAAATTTGTTTGTCTGTATGTAGAGGGAAAAATCTTTTTGCGACTTACAATATGATTAAGTGAGGGTGCCGAACGAAGTATGCCAATCGGCGAGAGCCGAATGAAAGCCGAATATGTGTAGTAATTGCTTCGGGTTGGCTTTGTTGTTTCGACAATACTGTCGAACTGAATATTCGTATAGATGCACCCCTGATGCATTGCGTATATCAAGTAAGCGAGAAGAGTTATCGAAGATACGAAGTCATTTAGTTGTGGTTTTGTGATAATGAAAGTGTTTTGATTGCGCAATTAGGGTTTTTGATTACAGAGGTCATCAACCTGGGCCCTGTAATTTTGACTTCACGGCAGCCAACCAGCAAATATTAAAATGAACACATTTATTTAAAAAAAATGTGGCAACTGTTGTTTATGGTTAACAATTAAATACAAAATGGTGTCGCGGCGAATTTTCGTACTGTTTAAAAACTGACGGCAATTCTTAATATTTTTCATCTTTTGGAGAAATACCTACTTGTGGTTCATTTAATTTTAGATTATTTTTAATTCAGAGATGTTAAAGATTTGCATACAAAGTACATTAATGACAAAAATTTATGATCTTTATCTTAACGCACAGGTATTAAACCAGCAACCACTTTCTTAAGAAGCTGAAGACACTATGCACTGTATTAACTAAAATATAACATAAAAAATCACAACTAGTTCCAAAATATCAAGATTACAGCACACCCAAGGTTACAAAGCCTATTTACTGAAAATCTATAGCCACTTATACTTACACTACTTCAACCACTTAAATATCTTCCGCGTAGGTACCTGAAATAGCTTGGAAAATGTTAGGCGGCGTCACAATTCGGCTCTTACTTTAAGCACCGCCATATGACCACCCATTAACTGTAGTGGGTATCTTTTTGTCCGAGACCCATATTGTTTACAGTATAATGCAACATTTTGGTGTGCCAGTTTCAAGCTTTGTGCACACCGCGGCAGAAGTTGAGATACATGTTGCGCGGCATGTTTCGGGAAAAAGTATGTTTGGAAAAGATTTTTGAATTTGTAGATGATTTCGGCTTACAAAAAGTGCACTACATGACCCATAATAAGAATAACATCGTTGTACAGAAACTCAATTGATTCGTTATCACACTCTTTAGAAAAACGTAGGTGTGGCTTGTTTCGTTTACCACGAAACATGCATTCTCTGTTCCTTGACTCAATGGTCAATTTTTTTTAATCGATATTTATCATTACAAAGTTTTGAAACACGATTTATCAGGACCAAAGGAGCGAGGCAAAAGTGTTAAGGAAATAAACGTGCCGACACAAGTGGCAAAACATGTCGGGAACATGTGCCAAACCAATTGTGAACAAGGTTTTATGTGTAAATCCCGCGATTCATTTCAGTCGCCTGCTTACTGTGTCATCTGATATAATTGCCTCATATTATTCATGTTGTAAGAGATCACTACCACGATTACAGTAGGGCTTATTGCGGGTCTAACTGTTTCTATAATTTAGGTTCAGGCCGCGAGTAATGTTGCGTTAATATTTGTCATCGTTGGACGTAAACATGTTAGATGAAACCATTCTTTAGCACAGCGAAATCTATGATAATAGACACGATAATTATGGGAATGTTTGGAAAACTATTTGTAGATTCCATATTATGAGAATACACAACCAGAGGTTTTATACAACATGGTGTGGCACCCGCTGTATATTTCATAAGATGCTATTGATCTACCTATCCCTCAGTTGCTTCTCTATAAAAGTTGCAGGTAAATGATTCTAATTTACTTCTGTAACACAAGATACCTAAAACGGAATTCTCTTTTAATAATAATTTCCCCAAATAAATGTACACCATTCCTCCATTAAACCGTCGCGTCGCAACCCTGAACTCCCAACTTTAAAACACATTTAACTGCAAACACACCTTAATTTATTTGTATTTACTCGAAGGTATTTTCGGTACAAAATAATGCAAAAGTTTAAAAAGAGGACAAATTTAATTGGGCGAGTTACAAATTAGTCGTCCGTAGGTGGAATCCGCGGCGCCGGCCATGCGGGCAGCTAGACCTCCCGTTAATTACCAACGCGGTACAACAAAGGCCCTCTGAGCAACCCAGCGGCTTTTGTCGTCAGTTTTATCTTAATTGCTTCAAGAAACTCGATATCGTTTGGCGACAAGATGCTTTTTATTCCTTCACTCCGCTCCCCGACGGCAAACAATGACAGAACTTTGAATTAGTTTTCGGTTTGATAACGCCGCCAATGGCTTTTTTCTTTCTCTGTTTTAACGACAGTACTGTTATTACGACCGATATTTCGGCCCGATCGTTGAGGTTTTATAGCTTTTTCGATTTATTTCCCGCTGTCCGTTTATGTTCGCGGGATGAGGCCGACTTTATGATATCACTATTGTGGAACTCTTTTTATCTAAGATTGTAAGCCATCGCTCATCGTCATAAAACTATGTGTTCACGTTCGGATTCTACTCTGAATAAAATATACGACAAGTAGAGTAGGATGTTCTGAATTATGATTGGCTGTGTTTTATGAAGATGTTTCGAATATGAAAGTTGCTTTTGATTCAATGGAGTGAATTAAATCAGGAACGGTTCTCTCTACAACAGAAGAGAGCGCCTATTTTATTTATTTATATAAGAGTCCTTCATACCTAACCTTATTAATTTGCTCTCACATAATTCTTTACGTCATCCAGTCACTTTGTACTCAGCCTTGCGTCATAACCCTTGTACCAAAATACAGTCGGGTTAGAAAGCCCCTGACATCTATCTCTAAGCTCATCCATGTGTTAAGACACAAATTCTCGGATTAACCTTCAGCTGCCGTGTAAATTAATAACTTACCTACGTCACGGGGGTGTAACAGGGTTCATATTTAACTTTTAACCCCTCACCCCTAATGTTGAACTCTGGAAACAAAATTTACGTGGACTGCCCTGGCCCGGTTCCAAATCGCTAACGGAGGTCGTAGGTCACCTTACTTAATGTGAGGACATACTTTTGGCACGATCCTAACACGGCGTCACATGCAAATTTTATTCAATATGAAACACTTCGCATACTGTATGAGTTTGTCTTGTCGACTATGCAAAAAAATCCGCGTATGGCACAGGGTTGTCGAATTATGCGCATATAGTTATAAAGTTGGTTTCTGTTGTGGTCTCTTTAACCTTTGGTAGCTGATGCTAAGGAAGAACTGTGTTATTACGAAGGTACTTAGATTTTAGAATGTTGTTACGTAAATAGTTCGGTGATTTATTCAATTTTGAGAAAAATACGACAGGAACCTCCACGAGTGATAGACAGTACTAAGTGTGCGTCCAGCGTATCTGGAATGTTAGCCACATTATCAACCATAATATTACTATTCAGATGTACCTAACTTGTAAAGGCGGTGAATTGCCAATGTGGAAAACCTTATGTCTGTCCAATCTTTTTACCATAGAATAACCTAATAATATTCTCGTACACATAGAGAGAGTTCATCGTACTTCATGACCACTGGATACGTAATTACAAAACTGACATCACATGTCAATGATTGAAATGATACACACTCATCTACATTCATTTGAACATCATCCGAATCTCTTTGAGTTGGAATATTTGGCCAATCACAAACATCGGTCTCCTCACCTCACCATTTGGATCCAATGAGCTATCCGACGCAACGCAAATAAGCTTTTTCCCTTTGAAGAGTGATATTGTCAAATACCTTTCATATTCGGATGGTGTAATCATCGGGTGACCAGATGATGTGCTGTGTATGCGCATTTTTGAACAATGTGGTCCGCTGAAATTGCTTTTGCATCCACCATTCCATTCGAACTGATATAGGTCTTCACGTATTTGTTTGTTTTTTTTAAGAATGATTTACTTTAAACCAATTATATATTTCAGGATATTATAATTCAGGACAATTAAAGCAGGAACGCGAAAGACCCATGGGCAGAACCGTTTGCCAAGAAGGTTGAACGTGAACTAACTACCATTCCCATGACGTATCAAACCGTCATTTAGATTATAAGCTGGCAGCGCCGACTAGGCGCTGATTCAGCATCAGCCCCTACAGAGCAAGGGTATAACAGAACGCATGGCGTGTGTGGGTAATCGTTTTCCGAATGGCTTTATCATATCACTTCAATTAATTAATTTATTTATATAACAATTGCTTTATTTTGTTGGGGAAGTAGGAGAAAATTCAAGTGTACATAACTCTAAGCAACGTAATTTTCATAAGTCACTTTTACATGACACAACATAACATTACCCCTGTATTACCCGAGAGGTTAGGCACTGGGCGGCGTAAGTAACGCCATCCTGAACGTTTTTTTACAATAGCATAACGTTACGGTGGTATCAAAAACCGGCGGAGAGCGTGATGGACCACACACAATGAAGAGTTCCATAGTGGGGTAAATTTATCCCAAAAACAAACTTAACATAGTAGTTGAAAAATATGTTCTCCCATAATTCGATGTACTTCACGATCAATTCGCGAGATGCAAACATAATTTTGTAAACGCATTTTTTTTTGTGTAGTAATACTACAAATCAACAATTTTCGGACTTTTTAATTACATGCGTATTTGCTTTGCCTAGAATCAAAGCAAAAACTATGTCGCATAAATGGCCATATCTTTTTATTGCGTTGCCTTAGAAGCTTGATATTTTTTAGAGCTCCAAGGAACTATAGACTTACGTATTTGATATTAATTTCAACTTGATACGTCCACGCGTTCCTGAGACAAAGGGTCTTGACAGACGGACAGACGGCCAACGAAGTGATCCTATAAGGATACCGTGTTTTCCTTTTGAAGAACGGAACCCTAAAAATGGCCCTGATAAACTTAAAACCTGATAAACTTAAAACTTTATTAAACAAATCCTGTTCATACTTAAGTATCATAGCAATTCAACGCTAAAGCAATTAATTTTAATGGATAGTTAAGATTTCGAATTTAATAGGTACTCTTAACGAATTTCTTGTCTACATTTTAGGAATTTGTTTGATGTTCCTGTTGCGTTTATTATTAGCACCTGCGTTTATTTTAAAAAAGATAAACATATAGTCCAGGTATACCAACGTTGTTTCATATTCCCGAAGCTGTGAAAATAGAGAAAAGGAATTTCCCAGATACGAGACCTAGCTAAATCGATTTGTCGCCCCCGTAACCCCCTGTACTTTACTGTTGCTACTTTCATCGAATCGATAGAGCCATTTTCAAAAACAAATATATACAGGTGGGACATCGATGCGAAAACTTTTACAAAAAACCAAAAACAAATCTGCTGTTTCATAGAAAAGTGCTATACCTATGCGGTCAAGATGTGTGGAACAGCTGATTTTTATTTTAATAGCCGACGAAAAATTTCAACGCAGGGGGGTACAGAATCATGTACTGAATCCATGGTATCAGTTTTCGCGTCGATTTCCCCTATATATATATCTATATTGTCGTCTTCGTCAGCCATATTTATATTATTTTGGACTTGCGTCCAGAAAAACTATTGCAATGTTAAGCTGCTTGTTTATAACTACAAACAACTATAATAATAATAATACCAGCCTGTTACTGTCCCACTGCAAGGCAAAGGCTTCTTCTCATACAAAAAGGCACGAGCATTGATCACCACATTTACTCAAGACGGGTTGGCGATTTCAGACTTATATTAACTAGAAGTTCAGGTTTCCTCACGATGTTTTCCTTCACCGATGTCAGCAATGACCAAGATAAACTCGAAAAATTCATATTAAAAAGTCACATTGGTTCTTGCCCAGATTTGAACCCCGTGCATGAGAGGCAAGGCCACTAGGCCGTTTATAAAAGTAGCTTAATAAAATTTTCGTCTATCTACTTAGGTACTTTGTCAACACGGCACTCCACATTCATTAGTATGTGTAACACAACTAAATAATACTTGACACGGCGATAAAAAAACGGATGCTTTTACAGCAGTCCTGAAATATGACGCAAATAAAATAAAAGAACATAATTGTAACAATACTCGTTTACAGCTGTTGAGCGTAATGGGGATGAAAAATATGGAATACTACGTATGGCCGTGGATTTGTTTGGGTGAAAAGTTTTAAGATTTTTTGGTAAGAAAAGTACTTTAAATTCCAGTTATGATAACTAATATTCGAATGTAAAATGGTTGATACCGTTTTAATGCTTAGATTCTTGAAATACTAAATAAATAAATTTTCTGAAAAGTCAGTCAGTATTCCCATACAACTTATTTAATTGATAACAAATAAAACAAAAACCTAGCTCAACATTAAAAACAAGAAATATATAAAAAATAGATCTCTATAATGTGCAGATCAATTTTTTGGGGTCAGCTTTCAGTCAAACCAAATGCAGCTGAATATGGAATATTTTACATGGAGCGACAGCCTATTTGACCTCCACAACCCAGTTACTGGGTAAGATGGTAAGACTAGTTATCAGACTTTTTGAGCTTCTGACTAAGGGCTGTCAAAGATCTAGGAATGACAACCGGGACCAACGGCTTTACGTGCTTTCCGAGGCACGGATGGTTCTCGATATGGATATAATGGATGGTTACCCATCCACGAACCGACCGCGGCAAGTGTAGCTTAACCCGCAATCGACCCGTACGGCTATAATCATTTAACCACAAGCCAAAATCAGAAAACATACTCAAATGATAATAATTTCCTAGCCCACAAAACATCACAGTCTATTATTCTAAACAAACAAACTTACCTATTTGTGGTAATAGAGTGCTATGACCGAGCAAAAACCGATCCCGCTCCCAAATTGCGGTACATAATACTTCATCAAAATTAAAGTTCATTCGTTCCGTTCATTCAATAGAGTTTGCAAAATGTTTTAAGGGTGTATATTCATTACAGCGGAGACGCTTGGGGAGCAAAGTTTTGCGTCAGTTCACTTGTTCGGCGAATTATTCATGATCCCTCCAGAAATTTTCGATTGATTATACTGTTTAGAGCAAATTAACTTGACAATAAGGTCGTGGAGTTTACAACTGAGGGACGCTATTGTGTAAGTGGATTTGAGATGTAGATAATTGTTGTTATAATAATATATTTGATGATAGAGGAATCCGCTGGAACCAGTCGAAGTGCCAATGCTTGGGGGAGGCCTATGTCCAGCAGTGGACGTCTTTCGGCTGAAATATTGATGATGTAGGTGTAAGAAGCTTCAAGTGGAATACAGAGTAGCTATCCCATCATCAGACGCTGGACACCATCTTGGGCTTGTTCTTGTCAAGACAAAATCAATGAGTTCAAACTCAACGACGCTATCTTATTTAGTTGAGGAGTTCCTTTGGCCATCCTCGGGTTCCATGCTCCAGCTCCATGGTATCATATTAATAAAATGGCTCGGTAGTTATACAACCTTAGTTTTTGTTTACCCTAAATCTCTTAAGGGGTCATTGTACTCATCATTATGAATAACTTTCACTATGGGACAGACGCTGAAATCGCGAAAAAAATATCAGCTGTTCCCTACATTTCGACGAGATATACGAACATAAATGTAGGGACCAGCTGATTTTTTTTTCGCGATTTCAGCTTTCTAAGGTTGTATAAATACGCCAAGTTTCTGCTCAATCGAATGCCAGGAAGTGCTTGAAAAATGGATGACAATTGGAGTAACTGGAAACACATACGAACGAAGCAAGCTAATAAAAAGCTTGTAAAAGGTACATAAAAATAGAGACCATGAAAATCCTCCTTTGATTTAGTTTAATCGCTTTATTTAATATGCCACACGAGACTCCCACAATTTCAAGATAAAATATGTATGTATGTATGGGTATGTAGTTTGTAATCTATTTATGTATTGTTGTATCTATTTTAGTTATAAGTCATTAGAATATTTTTTTTCTTTGTTCCTCTCAATTAGAGCACCTGCCATCTAATCTCTTCACCACCCTTGGTTGACTGGTAGAGAATGCCTAAGGCATTAAGTCCGCCTTTGTACTTTTTTGAGTGTGAAAAGTTTTAATAAATAAATAAAATAAAAAAAAGAAACTTAAAAACTTAAACCCATGTACAACAAAAACGCCAACTACAAAGGTAACAAGACATCGATAGAGGTTTTTGTCTGAGATATCCGTAGTCACACATCATTACTAAATCATGTAATTAAGGCATAAATCTTACAGATTACCTAACCCTTACTTTTGGTTTCGCCGTGATCGGGTTTATACGTGTTGTATACAGTCAGATTTTAAATAAATACACATTTGTGTGTACCTTCGCGTTTTTAAATAAATGAACGTGAATCATTATAAAACCGTTTATTTATTTGGTGATTGATTTTGTTTCCAATGCTAATACAAATATTGTTATTTATTTACATTGAACGTATTTATCAATGATTTGAATGAAGAATTAATCATTTATGATTGAAAACACGATTTTATTTTGAAGGCCGTATCTCAATTTAAAGTATATATAATTACAATTTCAAAATAATATAAAAAATCCAGTTAGGCGTTTCCCAGATATTTATATGATTGGCAAAAATAAATCGTTTGCAAACTGAAAACTAATACAAATAAATCCCATAGATACAATTATGTATTACCAATTCAATCATTATATAATGATAATTATCATTATTCTCCTGCCCATAACTCAATTTATTTGGGGGCGACGCAACATGTCGGTTCCTTCCACACTTCTCTATTAGTCATCATCTCGGTAGTCACCCCCTTTTAGCCATTTTATCTTTCACACAGTCCATCCATCGTTTCTTTGGTCTGTTGAGGATTCCTCGAGGTGATGAAAGAAAATAGCGGACTGTATTATTGGGTTGGTTCTTTATTGGACGTAAGAACGCGCGCCTCTTGGTCCGTGAAGCTCAAGCGAGTAGTGGTCCAGGTCGGCCGCTCGCTGCACCTCGTCCCCCGTTCCTCCTCACCCGTGTCCCCCCTCCTTAGTCGCAGTGGCGGGCGGTGGTCACGTGTTGTCTCCAACAGGTCAATTACCAATTAAATACGTACATAAAAAAAAATACAAGTTATGTTATTTACATAACACACTACTTTACATTAATTCAAACAAAAAACAACTTTGGAACCAGTCAACTATGAACGAATTATTACAAGATAGTATTTTGGTTGTAACGGTTAAATAAATTCGTAGTTATTCGTAGTTTTATTGTAAAAACAAGTGGGAATTTTACGCGATTGTTGGGAAACGGTAACATCGGAAGAGCACCATTAAAATAGGGCTGGCGGTTTCTAAAGTAAATAGGTGCTAATTTAATATTACACATTAATTCTTCGCTTTGTCTACGTTCATACATCTGGTCATACACGCACACTGGTTGCGAGTACTACCCACCTGACCTTTCTGAAGAACACTTAAGTGTTAATTATCAAGAAAATAATAAGATTAAAAATAATATAATGACAAAAAAACCAGTAGGTAGTACCAATCTCATGTTATAGTGCAAACTTGCTGTTAATTCTACGGTACTGTATATTGCCTCAATCAGCATTAAAGCCACGATATCTTAAAGTCGTTAGTAAAATAATTTCAAAGGATCATAATGGAAATTAATGCAGTAGGTATAATAATGTTATTTATTTGAACAACCGCCGCTTCAGACCGCAATGTTCGCCCAAAGACCAAAGACAAACAAAATTTTATTTTTAAATTAGTTTAACAAATAATTCCCACATCACACGTCCGCGTATTAGAACCGCACCGAACTCAACAGCCCTACACAAAAGGCAGTTAATTTAAACATTGGCTGTAGGAACCAGCTGTTCGCCAATTAACGGGTCAACTCATTAAATTACTCCGCACTGGCTCTGCGAGCCTGGTACTCGCGTCGTAATGTCGCCATGTTGATTTTAAGTATTATAAACAGTACATATGAGTACGCAGTTTATTTGCTTAATGTTAATAGGAATTGGTGACCCTTATCTCTCGTAGGAGTCAAAACAGGTGAGTCAGGGATTGTGAAAATGGGCTTTTACTTAGTTCGATCCCAGTAGATTTCAGCAGTAATTTCATACATGTATGTATTTTGTACACATATGTTGTAATTTCAAAGGGTCTCGCGGCTAAATAATAACAGCCACACATGTCGATCTTCAAGGTTAAGCAACGCTTGCCGAGGTCGATCCATGGATGGGTGACCATCCATAACATACCAAAACCCCTTCGTGCCTCGGAAAGCACGTTAAGCAGATGGTCCCGGCTGTCCTAGAAATTTGACAGTCGTTACGGATAGTCAGAAGTCCGAAACTCACCAGAAGATGAAGAAGACAACCAGTCTTGCCTAGAGGTATCATGTTACCCAGTGACTGGGTTGTGAAGGTCAGATATAAGCAGTCGCTCCATATAAAATACTGGTATTCAGCTGCATCTGGTTAGACTGGAAGCTCACAAACATAATTGGGAAAAGGCTAGGCATAGGCTGAGGTCGAAATTATAATATTAAAATAAACGAAAAGTTCCCATTCTGAAACTCTGACAACTATGTAGCTATCAGAAATGTCAGACAAATCGGAATTTTTCAAACTCGCGAAGCGTGAGTTCATTAAACTTTTTTCCTCGACTCCCCAATTTACTTTCTATCGAATCCAATCTAAATTCGTTCAATTTTTTAACATAATCACCGATCGGATAACGCTGATATTCGCGAGACAGTACAGTAGGGAGGGGAAAAACGGGAATTGTAATAAACGATTTATCGAAGAAATCAGACGGAGTCCCGGGAGACACGGGAATTAAGAACTCCGCTAATGAGATGTTGATTGCATCCAGTCCCGTTTGTCGCCTGCCTGTTTTGCATTAAATCTCCTTTTTAATATTTTCTCTGGTCCGTTAAAATGCGGAATGCATCTTGTGATGTTTTGTTGCTCCGCTTTGCGTTTCTTATTAGTTTTTGTGTTCTTTGATGGAGAAATTAAACAGAAATAAATCCGTGCTTTGAATTCTTGCGGTTTTTCACGCTGGTATGCTCACTTGAGAAATGTCTAGAACATTAGATCCTGTAAAATTATTTCTATTCAGAAACTGTTTTTATTAATTTATTTGGTTTAGTCAGCTGTAAAGAAGGCGTACTTAGCTAGAGGAAACAAGAGCGAGTCATACCTACTCGCGTATTAAGAGCCTGTTCACACGATGCGTTGCAGCGCCGCACCGCAAAGATTTCGCCGCATTGGCGGTCACACGGGCGTTGCGGCGCCGCCGTAACGTTGTTATGCCGCAGCGGCGCCGCACCGCAAAGATTTCGCCACATTGGCAGTCACACGGTGAGACTGACCGGTGCCGCTCCGGCGCGCCAACGTCGCCACGCGTACTCCTCTCCCCGCCTCATCTCGTGGGTAGCAAGTGCGGTGTGACGCCAGAACGCACCGTGTGGCATACCATGGATATTTTTTTAAAGCACGCCGCAGCGACACTGTTCCGTCGCTGCGCCGCCGCCGCAACGCATCGTGTGTGCGTCTGTCATTTCGTGCCGCACCTTTCACTTTCTAGTGTATTTATTTAAAAGAAATAACTAAAATAGTAATAGCGTTTTGGCCTTGATAGAACACAGACTTGAAGTTTTAAACCTTGGCCTACTACGATGTCTTAACAAGATTATTCGGAGAAAATCAAAAGTATCAATTCAAAAAGGTGTTAAAAGTATGAACTACATATTACCATACATCCTCTACCGATATAACCATCCACTGAATTTCCAAGCCAACATTCATAAGAACAATTTTCCTTTCACACTACAAACGCCATATCAAGATCGGTGGTATACACGACGACGTTGCCCGTTTCCCCCCCAGTTCCGTGTTTCGCATGACGAGGCGCGATAAACTCAGCAATGTACGTGAAAATGCTTCGATAATGTGAAAATTTGCAGTGTGACATTATTACCATAACGGTGCAAGGTGAATTAATCGTTGGCTGTAACTTTTCGCGCGAACCGGGTTTATTGTTTGTTTGCATAAATATGGGTTCGATTTAAAATGATGTTTCTTGAATTTTAAGCCTTGTCCAGAATACAGCATAAGTCGAGATAGAGTTTCGTGACTTAATGCTAGGTACATGTTTCCGAAATATTTTCACACACATCATAAACAGTTAAATACCCAAGACTTTTACATTAAAAAGTAAAGTTTAAAGTATAAAAGATATAGCTTACATATTCTTAAGAATTCCCATCGGTTGACAACTGTTCAACCCATAGTTACGGCACATGGACAGTAAAAAATCGAATCATTCCAAAATACCAAAAAATATTTAACAGCCTTCACATAAAACGAAAAACGAAACAACCCAACCGGCCGTTAAATTAAATGAAAGAAAAATCGCTTACGTCGAAATTCATAACACTCCTACACAGTTATGTTTCTCGTCACACTCCAAGAATACGGGCTAATCTAAAACCGTTAAGGGTTAAACCCGGACAGTCGGACAGCCGGACAGAATGCCGGACACGTACGCCGACCATCTTCCTTGCGAAAACACGCTCGCCGGACGTACGAAACGACCCTTTTGAGCTAAGCAAACTGATGTTGTGTCTTCGGACGTGTGTTTTATGTTAGATTTTATTACCAGCTCCGAATTAGGGACGGCAATTGGATAGAAAACTTAGTGATTTGAATTTAAAAATGCAGTTTGTCGCAACTAACATCGCAATGTTCGTCGCATTGTTTGTCGCATTTTGTTGTTTGTTTTAAATAAACATTATTCTTTCTTTCTTTCTTTCTTTCTTTCTTTCTTTCTTTCTTTCTTTCTTTCTTTCTTTCTTTCAATTACTGTCCTGCGGCGTCGACTATGTGATAATATTGATAAAATCTAAAAAATATTTATAATATTTACACTCTTTATACTGCTATAGAGAAGAAACTTCCAATAGAATGCCGCAATGGAGGACGAGTAAAATTTATTGATGCAATAACCAATTTTTGCAAACCGATTGGTGATCACAGTTAGTTACACCTAAGTGGTAAGGTAGATACATATTAATTATATTCACTACAGTACTAATTGTTAACTAGACTTTTATATGATACATTTAATTTTAGCAGTATACTCAGTTGATTCCTTCTTGTAAAAGATTTCGTGCCAGGAACTAAAGGCCCAAAATTTTCGCCAAAAAAGTATAATTCTGTGCTTAAATTTTTCAGTGACACTGCTGAAACGTGTTACTTTGTAACCTTGTCTTCACCGTCACCTTGTTTCTTTAGCAGCAGGTGTCGATAGACGCTGGTAATCATTTTCCATCAGGTAAGCCGTTAGCTTATGTTAAAGCTTATTTATATTTGTTTTATTTATTTTGTAATTCCCTAGTGGGATTTATATATTTCCGTAGCTGTGTCCTTGGTATCACAGTATCAGAATACCAGCGCCGCGGTTTTTTTATTTTTTTTTACATATTACAGTATGCTGAGATAGGGGCCTTTTTGGCCTCGCACAGGTCGTTATTATTTCGTTAGTTTTAAAATGGTCCTTCTTTATTTATTTTTTTATTACTGTTTGTATTTCCCGTGTCCCAATAAAATATTTTTCTTTATTTATTTCTTTCTTTTATAGACTTTTTATAATGGCTGTTCTCACTAACTTAGGTCATGGCTGAGCCATGACCTAAGTTAGTTGATGCACTTAGCTCATGCACTAAAATATGGCCAAAAAAAGAACTTAAAGTTCCAAGTGGAATAAGAGTGACTCTGCGTTTTAAAATAATGTAAAGACAAGAATGAAGTAAATTCTGAAGACTAGATAACCTAACACTAAGTCAACACAAATGTAATATTCCTAAAGACCGCTCCACAAAATGAGCACTACTAAAAGTAAGCCTCCGCAAACAAAATAAAAAATATCTACGAAAAAATTTCATAGTAAACTCTTAACTTTCTCCGCGCCCATAATATCCCATTTCGTGAGTTTAATATTCAATAACCGCTTTTATACACAACTATTGGGGACGGGAATGTACAGGGTGTTCCCATTCTGATCACGTACGCCGCTGTCTTAACATCTGGATTGTTTTGCAACATGCTGTAGCGTCTTGAACTTTGTTTTTAAACTGACATCTGTCTGGTCGCACTTTTTGAAACTTATTCGGTGGTATTTACGTGGCCGACACTTGGACAACTTTGAACTACGGTACTTTAAAATGTTGGAGTCGATGGCGGTGCATTTTAAGCTCCATTTGCGATGTTTTGAAGTGGTGTACATTTTTGGTGATTAGCTATTGGGAAATTACAACTAAAAATTATTAACATGGTTTGTTAATTCATTTTCAGTTAACTAAGTAATTACTAAATCTCGTATAGAGCTAATAGAGCTTTGAGAAAAGTCTTTCAAACTTGACTTGTTTCGTATGTAGAATGATAAAATTGTCAGTCATTCAGACTATCAGTGTTGTTGTGTCAGTCGATAAAGTCAGCATCAATGTTTTATAAGGTAGTACTATACAAGATAGGATAAAAGTATAAGTTATAAATGAAAATACAGCTTCAATACCTTGCGTCTACCGACATAAGTTGCCCCATGAGTTTATGACCTAGACACAAAACATTCCACCAATATCGCAGATATTCGGCATCCCGAAGACGACCGTAAATTTTTTATATTCCCTTGCTCTTTAAATCCATAGAAAGTTCTAGTAAACCAGGCATTACATACGCCGGGGAACGGGGCAAAAACTAGTTGGCACACTTTTTGCATCCTGATCTTTCCTTGAAAAGGCTGAAAATTGCCGTGAGGGAAGTACGTAACAAAGTGAGGATGAAAGTTAGGCCGGTTAGAGGCCCCATCCAGTCACCGAAGCTATTCGAGCGTTGGCTCTGTAGAGTTTTTAATTTCGTTCCGCAACCACTCGCAGGAAACCTCGTTACAAGTTTAAATTGGCATTTCTCGGAGTAATGGTTAGACGCCAGTGGATAACTTCCCGCGGTGTCTCCTTCACTTGGTCGGGTAATTCTTATTTAAAATGTATGAAAGGTTTCTCACAAGGTATTTGTGAGGCAAGTGGTTAGTGCATGGTGATATTGTGTGCCGCTTGCCGGTGCGGGCTGAGCGGTCCGTAATTGACTTCGTGTTATCTCAGAGTGGGTTGGTAAAATATATAGTTTAGCCTCTGTTATTTAGTTAATTTATACGCAGGAAAACAGTAGTAGTGGTCAAATAATACGCTGACGCTATTTTGATTATTTCTGTTGCGTTCCGCAAAGTTAGTGTTTTCATATGATAAGAACACTTACTACGTAAAAAGCATAGAAACCTCTGTTGATTAAAAACTGCAAGGGATTTGCTAAGATTTAAGGGTTTTACTCGTCTCCTACCACTAGCGGTTGTCGAATTGATCGTGTAATTTCATTGGTGGCACCACATGATCTCGTAGACATTTGTCGTCCTTTATAAGAGGACCTCCAAGTCATAAGGATTATAGATTTTCGACTGTTTTTTTACGAGATATCATTTCTATAACACCGATGTATAAACAAATAAATTCAGTTTTATTTCCAAGATAAAGTAATAATAAAATAATCCGACAATTGACCTTAGGTATCGTTAGACTTTTTCTTATGTAGGTACAGTATGTACAGGGCACATTGTTCGTAGTACAGATGGCCGATGGGACCGGAAGGTGAAGACGAAGCTTTGGAAGGCCTCCCACAAGATGGACCGATGACCTTGTGAAGGCCGCAGGAATCTGCTGGATGCGGGAAGCACAAAATCGGTCGAAGTGGCGGTGTTCAGCAGTGGACGTCTTTTGGCTGGATTGATGATGATGATGAATGAGGTACAGTATCTACCTACTTAACTGATATACAAATGTTGTTGTTGTTAACGACAGAACATAACATCACGCCTGTTATTCCCGTAGGGAAAGCAGAGGTAGGTAGTAGTGGTAGGTGGTGGGCGGACATAAATCTGGGATATAAAATTAATTTGTTTGTTGTTTATGAGTGACAGAAACGGCGCTTTAGTAAACCAAACTTTTCTAAATCTCGAATTTCTTGACATAATACAACATTGAACATTATTTAACATTTATTCATGAAAATAAACCAGGAATTGCTTGAGAATGACGACACGGAACGTTTGCTCAGAAAACATCTGCAGAATTTGGTTAATAACAGAGACCCATCTCACTGGCCCCGGTACGTGCGTTGTGTTTCTACAAACGTTTGGATGCAAACAAACGGATATTTAAATATATATTTTTATTTGCTCAGGTGTTGTAGATTTGGATAACATTACTTGTTGATACTATAAATTATGCTACTAATTTACAAATAAAATTAAAATAACATTAAGATTAAAATATACAACTAACACTAAAATATATAAATTATAAACAATAAAGGCTCATTGGGCATCAAAAAATTATTAGACAACATGTGTTTTCTGTGCTATCGTCAGCACATTCTTTAAGCCATTTTAAACATGTTTTTAGTTTTATACCTACTACAAATAATTGCTTAAGATGTATCATTTAATTGGACATTACCTACTGGAAAATGGACATCTAGTCTTGTTAAGCTTCGTGCAGACCAGCGCGACGCGACAGCGCGACGCGACACCGGCTATTGTTATACCGTCAAGTTTTCTTAGAAATTGTATTGTTCGAGTCGCGTCGCGGCGTCGCGTCGCGCTGGTCTGCACGAAGCTTTATGTAATTTGGTTTAAATAGGTTTTTATTTTTATTATTATTTCATTTATCTTTTATATAGTTTCTTTTATATTTTGTGAATGTGAGAACATTGTAGGCTTATTAGACTATAGATTTGTAGATCATTTACAATTTTGTTAAGTATCTGGTACTTACTTGTTGACAGGCCTACACTGACCTCTCATACCTATTAACATTGTAATTTGAAAACATTGTAAAAGCCATTTATTTTTAAAAGAGTTACCGTGGAGTTTTGTTGCCGCCTCTTCTCCATAGAAAGCGAGCAATTGAAACCATGCACTTTGCTTCTGAAGTTTCATAAGTGCCACGTAGGTTTACGGGAAAAAAAAAAGATTTGTTACCATTTTGTTGTCATAAGCTGATCTCATAAGCTAGTGCTGACACAACATCAGCCAATCTGCCTAGCCTTTTCCCAACTATTTTGGGGTCGTCTTCCAGTCTAACCAGATGCAGCTGAATACCAGTATTTCACATGGAGCGACTGCCTATCTGACCTCCACAACCCATTAACTGGTTAATACGATACCCCTTGGAAAAACTCGTTGTCAGACTTTCGGGCTTCTGACGACCCGTAACGATCGTCGTCAAAGATCCACGAATGACAGCTGGGACCAACGGCTTAACGTACTTTCCGAAGCACGGAGGAGTCTCGGTATATTAAGATGGTCACCCATCCACAGACCAACCCCGGCAAGCGTAGCTTCACCTGATGGATCGAACCGTGCGGCTGTTATTACTTAGCCACGAGCTGACACAACATAGTAAAGGAAAACTTTATTTGCATAACGTTGCCCTGTCTCTTTCTATTGCAAAAAAAACCGAACACATTCAGTTTACGTAAGTATAACCTTGATACCAATAATACCTACATCCAAACACACGTCGATATCATCGCTCCCAATAATTCAATACACTAAGACATTGAACACGACCAGTTTATGACGAAAAATAACTTTTACGAAGCAAATGTATTCCGTCGACGTCCTTAGAGCTACCCGGCACACGGTATTAATGTTCGACAGAGAGAGCTCTAAGAAACCACATAGTCTCGATATTGCCTTCACTTTGGTAATAAAACATATTCGAATGGAATTCTGGGTTAGTGGTAGATGGTGGGGGTGCCGCTAATGTTCGTTCTATGATCGGATGAATAGACTTTTGCTTGCAATGTTTTTGAGCTTTCGCTATGTTAGCACGTTGTAAAATCTCTGTTTTTAAATGGTGTTCCTTTAATATTAACAGTTATCGTAGAATAAACCTAATTTTCAGTTGCTCTAAGGCAAATCCCGCACGGGATCCGGGACGCGACTGCGCACGTTGATTTTTTTAACGACTAGGAAGCCACGGCGACTACGAGTATTCGCGCCAATTTGAACACCTCCATACAAGTTAGCTGACACAATCAGCGTGAGCGAATTTCGATCCGTATTCCGCGAGAGATTCGATTGAATTTGGCCCGAGCTTTATGGCTAGAGAGTCTAGTTAAATGATTGAAAAAAAATTGCTGTCGTTAACACTTGTAATAATTTAGGTAGGTGCTCTGTAGACTACATTTTAACAACAGTTTAGTTTATGCAAAAAATTTGATCCCATCTGCCTAGCCTTTTCCCAATTATGTTGGGGTCGGCTTCCAGCCTAACCGGATGCAGCTGAATACCAGAATTTTACATGGAGCGACTACCTATCTGACCTCCATAACAAAGTAATACGATAATACTGGGTAATACGATACCCCTTGGTAAAGCTTTGTGCAGACCAGCGCGACTTGTCGCGCGACGCGACACCGGTTATTGTTATACCGTCAAGTTTTCTTAGAAATTGTATTGTTCGAGTCGCGTCGTGGCGTCGCGTCGCGCTGGTCTGCACGAAGCTTAAAGCTTCGTGCAGACCAGCGCGACGCGACAGCGCGACGCGACACCGGCTATTGTTATACCGTCAAGTTTTCTTAAAAATTGTATTGTTCGAGTCGCGTCGCGGCGTCGCGTCGCGCTGGTCTGCACGAAGCTTAAGACTGGTTGTCAGCCTTTCGGGTTTCTGACAACCCGTAACGACTGTCAAAGATCCACGAATGAAAGCCGGGACCAACGGCTTGACGTGCTTTCCGAGGCACGGATAAGTCTAGATGGTTACCCATCCGCGGACCAACCCTAGCAAGCGTACCGTAACCTGATGGATTAACCTGTGCGGCTGTTATTACATAGCCACGAGCTCCTCCACTGCAATGCAAATTATGAAGTGCAAATGGTAAATGGTTATGATAATGGTAGTGCAATAAATTGGTACAACGACATCAAATCGTACATTCTCATTGTAATTCATTCACCTCACATCCTTTCCGTGTACATATAGCACCTCATTATACCCATAAATACTTGAGAACATACCTTAAAGTCCCGTATTGTTGGTACACGCAGTGCCTGGTACATTTTTATAAAATAGGTCGCTCTGTGGTAGCAGCGTGTGGCCCTAATGTATGTCGTTTATTCTTATGAGCCACCCCACTTACCCTCTTTATAAATAGTTACCTACATTATATTTATAGGACGTGCATGTGATAGTGGGTTCAGGATATGGGTGGTAATTTTTAAGGGATTTTTGTGTATATTTTTGAAGTTTTTTGGACCCACACACACGCCTTTTCCAGTGGGGGAAGGGAAAATCTGCAAAACGCCACGTGCCATGATCCTTACCAAACTTCTTTTACTTCGTGCACTTTCATACATCATTTTAATCATAGATAGATATATAGAATATCCTTTATTATGTACACCATACAAATTACAGAAATAAAATTAGAAATTTTACACAGGGTGACACAATGGGCGGTCTTATCGCTAAAAGCGATCTTTTACAGACAACCTTTGGATGGATTAAAGTAACAAGGAGAGACAATACTGCAGGTTGTGGTTTAAACATACGCGCCATTTGTAAAAAAATATGATGCAGTACGTAGGTACCTCGACTTGTTGAAGGACAACTCTAATAAGAATTATGTATGACATCCGTTGCTATTACGTTAGCTGCTGCTGAGAGGGAACCGTTATCTCCATGCCATGCCATCCGAACTCCATGTTTTTCATCAGATAATATAATAAAGTTGAACACTATTGTTTATTCTCTCAACATGACCAACCCGTCCAACTCTTCAAATTAAATTAAATATGATGTAAAAACCCAAACCTGTACTACAATGGCGTTCGGTACTATTTTACATTGTCATTCGATAATCCAAATTTTAACAGTAAAATTATGAAATACAATAGACGACGTTTATTTAGTAACCTAATCCGCTTAACTGTTCTTACTCGGCTAGGATCATTATCAGCGCGAGGCGAGGTGGGCCGACAGTAATCCTATATAAGTGGGGTTGTCGGGTGAAGTGGCTCACTCTGCTCTCGACGCTTGACGTGTCAACATGTCGGGTCCAGGTTCGCAACAACTCAATCTTCATCCTGAGGATACCTCGTTGAGAGGTGAAACACGTGTCGATTTCCTACAGGGTTCTTTATGACTCTTTAAAAACAGTTAAGCAGATTAGGTTACTAAATATACGTCGTCTATTGTATTTTATAATGGATTGCCGCAAAGTCACGCCTGAGTCAATTAACTATTATAAAATTAAGTGTTCGAGCAGTTCTGACCCCGTGGTAACCGCCGTGACTAACGATTTATAGGTCGTGGGTTCGATCCCGAGCAGGTACTTTGTAGTAAAAAATATTTTCACTACCACTGCTCCCAAAACGGTGAACGAAAACATCCTGGGGAAACCGGCATGTCCTACAACCAAAAAATCAAAGAGATGTGACATACGCCAACCCACACTGGGACCGCGTGGTGGATTACGGGCCGCTCCCTTTCACAGAGAGGCGGCCTGTGCCTGTTAATATAGCTGAAAATGTAGGTGGTCTTATAGCTCCTAATACCAAATTCCATTATAATTTAATAGTAACCGGGATCATTAAGTTCATAATCCCGAAGTTCACAAGTTACTTCATCGTAAAACAAATTAATGCATTGACAAATTTCCTACAAAACTTTTCAAAGTTACGGCCCCCGGCAGCTACAAATTGTTACTAATTTCTTTAAGTGCAAACTCGAAATCAACCGGGCGATTTAACGAGTTCGATACTGTTACTGAAAATGGAAATACCAATTTATTCTCAGCCACTCAAGTAGCATAGCTCAAGGGTTCTTGAGCAAACGGCTAGCGCGGAATCGATATTTTTGCGAGGTTAAGCCGTCGCAGCGGAAATCTTGTCTAGGATGGGTGCACGCTCTTTAAAAATTTATAGACAAAGACGTGTTGCTGGAAAGCCTGATTTGAATTGGAAATTAGTTTCCATTTTAAATTTTAGTAGCTAAATTCCTATATTTTACATGGAGCGAATTCCACTTGAGTTGTGGGGGTCTAGTCTGATGGTCCCAGTAACCACAGGGTAGCTCGATACCCTTGGTGACACTGGTTGTCAGAATTGAGGCCGCGAGCGTAAAAACGGCCTAATTACATTTTATAAAACATTTGTTAGGCCTACCTCTGACAAAAATCTTTAAAAAAATAAACAAATTGGCCTAACATTGCTGTTTCGAGCCACCAAAAGATGGCGTTAGTAACACATTTATTACATTAAAAATTGAATTCATTTTCTTTGATTATCTCAATTAGACTAATTAGTACTCGTAGTAGGCCGTTCTTGCTCTCGCGGCCTCAATTATGAGCTTCTCATTGACTGTAATGACGAAAGCTGTACTGATATTTATTAACTGAAAAAACAGAAGAGAGCTTGACAGATCCTATTCTCAGATCATGACGGTGATAAACGTTTCCCACTTTAAATAATCAGACTTTTCCATCCCAGAAATCACTCATCAAGTGATCAACTATTAAACTGAACATTACTACCGTTACATAATTGGTTCAGGTGGTAACAACTCCGGAACGTACCGCCAAAGCCGAGGGAATTTAATGCGCCGTTATTTATGGTCTCCAACGCATTATGTTTACAATCGGCCGGTTTTACGGCTGTAAAATAAAAGTGGGCAAGTGCGAGCCGGGTCGCGATTTATATCCTGTAGTACAAACAGAGAAATAGGTGCCCTAGATTTTCTGTAAACACTGTTTTGTGAAAACAAACTTTTTGGCATTTTGGGGTCCGGTTTTGAAATAGAAGTAATGGGCTCGTATAGAAGCTTTATTAGCTTTTTTTGCTTTAGGTAATAAAATGTATTTAGAGTCGATAAAATACAACTTAAAACTCTTACCCCGCTTTCTAACCAAAAGCGATCGCCGCGCGAATATGCAAGAACTATAACTGCGGTTTCACTGCTAGCAGCCTCACGAGGTCCTTCACCTTTAAGAGGCGTGCTAAATACCCTGTATATCCCCGTAAACGAGTTTATAAGTAAAGCTTTCCCAAAACTACGTTTTATCATTACAACCCAATTTATTCAATCTGCCTTGCCTTTTCTCATCTATTTCGGGTCAGCTTCCAGTCTAACCGGATGCAGCTGAATACCAGTATTTTACATGAAGTGACTGCCAGTCTGACCTCCAAAACCCAGTAACTGGGTAATACGATACCCCTTGGTAAGACTGATTGTCAGGCTTTCGGGGTTCTGACTACCCGTGATTTAAGCACGCTATGCCGTTGCTCATTTGTAGATCTTTGACAGTCATCAAAGATCTACAAATGAGCAACGGCATAGCGTGCTTAAGTCACAATTTACTAAGTGTATTAATTACTAAATACTTGCTAATTAAGTTAATATTCTATTAAATAATTTTCACAAGATTGCATTTCATCCCTAAAGGCTATTTATTCCCCTGACTAAGCTTGTGGTCGGCAAGGCGACGTTACCTCTCCGAGACACTTCGTGTATTTCCGCTCTATTTTCGTTTGAAACAGTATAGAACTCGCCTTAGTTACCTTACATAAGCATAAATGTTTAGGGCGAGCTTCTAAACATATGTAGGTTAGTAAAGTGGACGTTTTAGACTGCCCTGTCGTAGGGCTAGTAATCAAAATATCTGCTGAGAAAAGCGTGAAAGCATAATCAGCCTACAATGTTCCCACTGCTGGGACACAGGCCTCCTATTTCTGCTAGAGGGAGCGGGCCGTAATCCACCAAGCAGACTCAGTGCGGGTTGGTGGATGTCACATGTCTTCGAATTTTTAGTTCTAAGACATGCCGGTTTCCTCACGATGTTTTCCTTCACCATTTTGAGAACAGTGGTGATGAAATAATTTACACAAAGCAAAGTGCATGCTTGGGTTCGAACCCACGACCACTCGTAAATTGCGGCCGTTACCACTGCTCGAAGAAAGCGTTAAAAAGTCCTGCAGAATTTTGCCTGGTTAGTAGCAACTGCCAAAAAGTGGCTAAACAAAGCATCTCTACTACACCCCTTGGTCACACAGGCGTAATACAAGATTGTGTTGATATTAACTAAAACTAAGTAATTCTGTGAAATGTCTATTTACTTCACAATGATAACCAAATACCCATTACTTTCTTCGTGAAAGTCCCGAGGAGTATTATTAAAAACCTTGAATATAATCTAGATTACAATCTAGGTAGCGGTGCAGATCCGGGCATCCAATGCAGGGGAAATGAGATGATGCCGTGTTTAGTTATTTTAGATGGAGTCTAGTTTAAAATAGATGAAGCTATACATGCCTTAAAGATGGAAAATAATCTTAATGTGGTATTGTAAGTTACGATGTTTCTTATATTTTTATCGTGCACGCTTTTAACGTGCACTGTTCTCTTTCTACATTGTTCTCACATGTATAATTGCAACATGAATGATGCAACCAATATTTTGTAAGAATATTTTGATTTAAAAGAGTGTCCGTGGGTGGAGTTTCTTGCCCGTTCTTCTCCATAGGTACCTACTACGCTTTGGAATGGGCAACTAGCTTCATCTTTCTGACTGACCGACCCCTTGACAATTCGAAAGTGCCTGTAATTGGTTTATTTGAAATAAATGCTTTGAGTTTGAGTTTTGAGTTTAGACTAGTGACGCGCCCTGCATCGTACGGTTTTTACGAATGGACAAAACATTGCGGTTTCTTTATTATAAGTTTAATATCAATGTATTATACACATAAATCTTCCGAAATAAATTTTCTAAATGATTGTAAAAACCGAATCAAAATCCACTGAGCAGTTTAGAAGATGTAAGCGGTCACACAGACAGACACAAAAATAGCGACTTTGTATAAAATATATGGAAGAACATTTATTTTGTCGCTAAACAGCCATTTTCTCAAACTTCTTTTCACAAAAAAATAAACATTTGGCTAGATTCTAGTGCACCTCTTCGCTCTAACGAATATCTATCTTCTAAATTGTATGCTGTTTATAACTTGTGTACCTCGTATTGTAGTCAAGTCTATCATTTCCTTCATTTCATTGTATAAGAATAGGCCATTGCCCTGCAGTGTAATCATATTACAGTGGGTCTATTAATAGTGCTCTATCATTCCGCATTTTTTGACCGGCTTTACAACATAAGCATACTCAACCTATAATGTTCGCACTGCTGGGACACAGGCCTCTTATCAGCGAGGGTGAATGGGCCGTAATCCACTATGCAGGCCCAGTATGGGTTGACAGATGTCAAGACTTCGAAATTTTGATTCTAGGACATGCCGGTTTCCTCAGGATGTTTCCTTCACCGTTTTGAGAGTATTGGTGATGAAATAATTTTCATAAAGTAAAGCACCTGTCAGGGTCCGAACCTATGAACTCGCGTCGCGGCCGTTACCACTGGGTCATCACTGGTTACTGGGCTATCACTGCTTACTGGGCCATCACTGCTTACTGGGCCATCATTGCTCACTGACCCACCACAGTCACTGCTCATTGGGCCATCATTGATCTGAATTTATTTCGACCTTTCTTCTCAAAGTAGTAGATAGGAAACGCCGAACTCATCTAGCTTATTTTTTTTTTTTATATGACGTGTAAAAGTGATTCCTATATCCTATTTACAGAATAAACAATTTCATCTTTCCCGAGTAACTTTTCAAATTACATCAAGAAGCAACGTCTCTCTTCTAAAACAGCCTTCCTTCAAAATTCTTACCCAAAGCTATAACGGAAAAATAAACTTCCATTGATCCACGAAACAACTAAATCATAAACCATAAAAATATACCATCAAAACTGATCCATAACACTCAAATTTTAACCATGACTTAGTATAGTAGGTTCTATTAAACCTGCACTATCGGACATTTATAGTCGCGAACTAAGAATCGACTTTATGTGGACGTAATAAAGATACCAAGTAATGGTTCCTATTCACGTTACGACCGTCGCACGTCGTAAGATCTGTTGACGATTGCAGTGCACCTGCGATACGTCTGCGGTTGAATGGGCCGCCTTAGTAGTGCATTCACCGTGTAATGCCGTGTAGTTAGTAGACCGTTTTGGATTTATACGCAAATACATACCTAAGCCCTCTATTACACGGGCCTGGCTAATTGTGGGTGTAGGTACACCTCAACCTTACTCCTCGGGGAATACAAGCGTATGTTATGATTGGAAGCTGACCCCAATATAGTTGGGAAAAGGCAAGGCAGATGATTTTGATGAAGACATACCTAAGTAGATTGTACCTAATGCTAAGAAAGATAGTTTTCTTTTAAGATTTTTTCTTTCTAGATTTGTTGCAAAAAGTTCTTATTTTGTTGGGTTTAATGTTAGCATATTTTATTGTTTTTTTAAATATTTTATTGTTTTCTAAAACATTTTATTTTATTTTATTTAATGTCTAACAGTTTGTATGTAGATAAGTTGTAAGCGTTGAGGTCTTTTTTCTTTCCTGATCAATAATCAAACGCTTTTTATCCTTCAATAAAATAAGACTCGTCCATTACTGTAAAAACATAAATGTGTATTACAAGGGGAAGCTTTGTAAGTTCTACGCCGAGAAAGTTCGTAGCAATAGCGTAGCGGTTACGTAGCAGTTTCGTAGATGTTTCGTAGCAAAAGTCGTTGCCGTAGGTCAATGACAGAAGCGAATTGCGTCTGTAAATAACAGCTAAGAAGATATTCATTTTATCAAAGAATTTTATATAATTCCAAAAGTTAAGAAACATGGTAATAAAATGAAAGCTCTCTTTGAACATACACTTTACGTATTTGAATATTCATATTTAATTAAACACTGTAGGAGGCAGCACACTTCCGCCCACACAACTTGAAATGTCGATTGCGAAATGATTTTTTATACGATAAATAATATTATAAAGAATTTGAGCCCTGTTCAAGCACTCTTAGGTACAGGTCAAAATCCTAACGAATATTATTAATGCGAAAGTAAGTTTGTTTGTTACGTACTTTTCAAGTCAAACAAGGACCCGAGGATAGGTCTCCGAACCTAAGGCACGTACCTCTGACTTTTCGGATTCATGTGCGTATTGTATAATTATCACTTGCTTCAAAAACGGTGAAGGAAAACATCTTGAGGGAACCGGTATGCCTGAGAGATATTTCTCGACGGCATGTGAAGCCAAGTCAGAGGCCCATGAGCGGCTTTAAAACTCTGTCACCAGGTTAGTCACTAACCACACGAATAGAAGAACAATTTATTGTACGAAAAATGTTTAGATCTTTTCAGAGTAAGTTGTCGTTTACAAGATTATAGCACAATAATACGCAAATTTATAAGCTTTCGTTTCATCTTAATCCTAATTATATCCTAATTAATATTATAAATGCGAAAGTGAGTTTGTTTACTTATTTGTTTGATTGTTTGTTTGTTAGTTACGCTTTCACGCTAAAACGGCTGAACGGATTTGGATGAAAGTTGGCACATGGGTAAACCATGAGCTGGATTAGTACATAGAATACTTTTCGCGGTGAGGAATTTCGCGTGGACGAATTCGCGGGTAAAAGCTAGTAATATTATAATTAGAATGTAAGGTCTGCCTACAAGATGAGCTCGTGGCTAAGTAATAACAGCCGCACGAGTCGATCCAACAGGTTAAGTTACACTTGCCGGAGTTGGACCGTGGATGGGTGACCATCTTTCGTTTAAGCCGTTGGTCACGGCTGACATTCGTGGATCTTTGACAGTCGTTACGGGTCGTCAGAAGCCCGAAAGTCTGACTATAAGCCTGAAGAGAAGGTTAGACTGGAAGCCGACCCACCCCATCATAGTTGGGTAAAGGCTACGCAGATTGAAGATCTGCCTACAAGTGTTACATATTTTAGGGGTGATAGTGCTTATAAATATGAATATGCTATGGAAGTACTAAGGGAGTGTCTCAAAATACAAAAGCAAACTGATACATATAAAAATGCAAATGTATGAAACAAATGTTTTTTTTACTAATTACGATTACATGGCGCAATAGTCAAAGTCAAATCATTTATTTCAAATAGGCCCTTGTAAGGCACTTTAGAACGTCAAAGTTAACAAAAAATTGAATTGATTCTAGTCGCCCCTTCCAAAAGGTAGTTTTCGTAAGGAGAAGAATGAGCAAGAAACTCCACCGTTACTCTTTAAAAAAGTCTTACAATATTTTGTGTATGTAGGTACAATAGTAAAAGTTTTTCAAATGATAATATAGTAAACTATTATCACCTATTTCAATATTTTATACTATTATAGTTAGATGTTATACAAAACGAAGTTTTTAACCGACTTGGCATAACAAAATTTCGCTGCGAGAAAAATATAAGAACATTATTGTACATTTGGTTGGTGTTTCGCGAAAAATATTACATTATGTAGATGAGGAATGTATTAAGCATACGCCGCTAACACGTGAATATTTAAAACTCTTACAAATTGTGGCGGACGAAGCACGCGCGAATGTCGAAATAAATGTTACCGTTGTATAGCAAAAGATCGTAATTTTCGTCCAAGCCCTTTCGGTTAGTACTCCTGGTAACAAATGCAAGAATCATAAAAGCCCGAATATGTGCCACTGGACATGAGTTTACAAACAGGGTCTCGTCATCTCGTCCATGTTTACCTACATTTATGTAAACCTACAAATATTGCTTTTATTCGAATAATAAATACATTTATTTATTTTACAATAGTTAACAGACTTTAAGTAACTCATTTAATAACCATATGAGGAGCTCGTGACTAAGTAATAACTGTTGCACTGGTCGATCCATCAGGTTAAGTTACGGTTGCCGGTGGTGGTCTGTGGATGGGTGACCATCTTTACATACCAAGACTCCTCCATGCCTCGGAAAGCACGTTAAGCCGTGGGTCCCGGCTGTCATTCGTGTATCTTTGACAGTCGTTACAAAATATCAAAACACCGAGTTTCCTGTGCTATAACTGAGATAGATTAAGCACATGGACTATCCGGGATAAATTCTCACACAGATACGAAATGCTACTTTTATTAAAAAAAATATAGTAGTTAAGCAACAGTTTTAATACTATATAGGTACAGTAAGCGGTCATAATTGCAGTAGCACGCTAAGGATTACATTGCTTAGAACACGCGTAGGCCGAACCTACGTCTGTGTGCGGTACCTACAGCTGTGTGCTTAAGTGATGTTCACAAACTGGCGTCGACCGAAACAAAAAACATACCGTCGCTTTCACACCCAAGAGTTCGTAATTACGTGTGACCTTGGTAAGTTCATAATATGATTGCTAAAATTCACGACCAATTATTAAGGTCCAATAGCTGACAGTGTACCGTATCGGATTGTGAGACACATAGGTCGGGGTTCCAATCTCGAGATGAGGTTTTTATTTTTCTTTTCAACAATAATCTTCATCTGTTCTTTTATTATTAGATAAATATAATTAATATTATATTATTATTCTCGTCTATTAAAACGAAAATAATAATGTAATAATTACTATATTGTTATTTAATTATGGGGTTAAGAATAAAAATGTTCAATGTTTTACAAAATGTTTATTTGATGTAATTATAAGAAGTATAAATAATTAAACTGCTAGTTAAAACAGTTCATTTTCTCATAAAGAACAATTGATTTATTGAAGTAAAGTAGCTAATCAATGAAATATGACAATAGGCTTAAAATAGGTATTGTATCTTAGTAATATAATAATATTGTGCTTTAATTACTCTGTGTGTGGGTAACATACCACAAATTTAGCAAATCTACCCACGTAAATATAACAAGTGCGGACTCGTTGTCACAATACAATTAAATTACTCAGTAATACTACTTTTATTCTACTGCGAGTGAGTTCGTTCTATTTCAAACTTCAAAGTTAACAAAGGACTTATTGAGGTTATAGCTTAAGTATTCATTTTCATTACGAAAAGAAGATTGAAACTAAACCTCAAAATAATTCTTATTACGGTTAAGACACAATATAACTTAAATATTACTAAAACCAATATTTGTATTTTATAACTTAATACTTGGTATAACCCCCATTATTATCAATGCAATTAAGTAATCGTTGACGCATGGATCCCACAATATTGAAGCATATATCTGTTCCCCTTAGATTTTCCCATATTTCCATGCAATGCAACTTCAACTGCTCATCAGATCGCTCATTCCGTGCTTCCCATCGCTGTATCATCAAACCCCATAGGTTTTCTATGGGGTTGAGGTCAGGAGATCGTGCTGGCCAAGGAATAACTTTTATGTCCGGGTGTTTATTAAACCACTCACGCACAGTGCTCGCCCGATGAATTGGGCAATTGTCCTGGACAAAAGTTATCTCCTTAAACTCATCAGCAGGGTAAACGTTGCGCACAGTGGGTAACATGACATCACTTAATACGTCAACGTAAGTCGAGCTGTTGGCGCGAGGAGGAATATATTCAAGTTCCCCTGGCCCTGCTGCACTCATCCACCCCCACATGTTAACTGTGATTCGACCTGATTCTGTATTGGGGACTATGTTTTCTTCACACCATCGTGTATTATTCTTACGCCATAAATGAAGTCTCCCTTTTTGGCTGGATTTAAATGTCTTTTCGTCTGAAAATATAGTCATGTCCCAGTTGAAGTCTAAGTATTCGCGGGCAAAACGTAAACGTTCTTGTTTATGTTTTTCCGTCAAATATGGTTTTTGAGCTGGTTTTCGATGATGTAAACCTTCTGCGTGGAGTACACGGCGAACGGTTCGTAAAGACGTGTCGAATAATTCGGCAAAACGTCTTGTCGGTATGAAACCACTTGTTTCATATTCGCTGACCATGTGCTGTCGCTGCGCCTCTTTTATGAGCTGGGGTCTTCCGCTTCGCTTTCGACTGGCAAGGCTACCCTCTTCCTCATGTCTTTTCACCCACCGACTCACAGTATTTCTCTAAAACTAAAAAGGAGTAGTGTTAGGCTATTTAGCAAAATACTAGTAGATTAAAACGTTTAAAAAAAATAACTACTAGGATCAGGAGTTATATCAGGAGGTATACTTTAATTAGATGTTTGATAAAATAATTAAATCATAATACTCACACTCAGTCCGGTTTCATCAGATATTTGTGATATTTTAAGTCCGCTTTTACGCAGCGCAATAATATTCGCTTTCATTTCAATATTTATATTTGCTTGCATTTCGAAATGAACTTTAACACCGCTAATATATTAAATACACGTCACTAACCCACAATAACAACCAACCAACAACGTTCTATTTAGTCGCAGTGAATGAGTCGTAAGTTAACTGCATCTGTCTACCTTAATATCATTGTTTATTTAGGTTTCTGTGGGTATAATCATAAAGTTTTACGAGTTAAGTGAACAAGACGAACGTTACAAGGAACTAACTACAATGAGTCTGACTACGAACTACACAGCAGATTGATTGAAATGTTTTATGAAATTCTGCATGTAGACCTAAATGGATACATAGAAGAAACAAATCGTATAGGAAGATTTACCACAAAAAACAGACCCCTAGTTATTGAGCTTCTAAGCAAGAAAATGGCTAGGTACATAGTTGAGAACAGTCACTATTTCCAAGGAACTAGCATACATGTGTCCGAATTTCTAAATGAAAATGCACGAAAAGAAAGAAAATTAATGCGTGAGGAAATGCTAAGAGCACGAAAAAATGGGCAGTATGCAATAATACGAAATAACAATTTATTTATAGATGGGAAACGGATAGTAACTAGAGAAGAGGCGACCAGAGAGACGACATACCACAAAAGCGCCAAATCAAACGACCCAATAAAAAACGACGAAAAAACCCTCAATGCACAACATTACAACCCTAATAATAACGAATATGCTAAAAATTATACTTTTCGAAACCACAGAACAACAATTTAAAATTATATATCAAAACATACAAAGCATCTATAACAAGCAACATCTACTTGAAGCCTTCATCCATGAAAAAACAATGTATAACGCTATATGCCTATGTGAGACTTGGCTATCACCAGAAAAATTGAGTAACTTACAGTTTAGCGGCTACAAAATTGCAGCATCTTACTGTCGCGCTACTCGAGGAGGCGGCGGAGTCTGTATCTTGTTACAAAACCATTTCGAGTACAAGGAAGTTTGTGATATTAGTAATATGTCTGTTGAGTACTGTATAGAATTATGTGCAATAGAATTACCTAATGAGAATATACTTATAGTTACAATTTATTGGAATAGAAGAGAGGAGGAAGTATTTACTCGCCAATTAAATGAAATGATGTATTATATAAATAATAAATATTTAAGATATAACGTGATATTAGGAGGAGATTTAAATATAAATATCTTAGACAGCTGTTTAAAAACTAACTTGTTCTTAGATCTAATGTTGGAATATAAATTCATACAACTTATCAAAGTCCCCACACGTATCTCACAAACTACCTCAACATGTTTAGACTTAATTTTTACAAATTTTAATCATAGACATGCTTATACCACCGTAGAAGAATTAGGTTTCTCAGACCACTGTGCAACCATCTTTCACATGAAAATACATAGCGACAGCAATAAAAATAAAAAAACAAACTGGGTCGCGAAAAAGAGATTATATAATACCCAAAATGTAGAAAAATTTAAATCTGAATTAAACAATCAAAATTGGAATGAAATAATACAATCAATTAAAAATATAGATGAAAATTACATTGCGTTTAATAATATATTAAATAAAATTTTAAATGTGTGTATTCCGCTGCAGCAAATAAAAATAAAAACGACATATAAGAAGTACTGGCTAACTAAGGGTATTAAATTATCTTGCAAAAACAAAAGACTACTTAAAATACTTACCATTAAAACAAACAATTCCATATTATCAAAATATTATAAAAAATACGAAAAAACCCTAAAGCAATCTGTAATGACAGCAAAAAAACTACAATATATAAATAAAATAAAAAAGTCAACAAATAAAGTAAAAACTATGTGGAATATAATAAACGAAAGAACAAATAAATCAATAAGAAACGAAAAAATTAACATTAAATTACATAAAGATGATAACTTGATCACTGAACCTAAGCAAATAGCTAATATTTTCAATGACTTCTTTGCTTCAATTGGGGAAAAAACCTCACCAGCAAAAGGAGCCCCCGTGATGTGCCCCACAGAAAACACCATGTTTCTCAGCCCAGTCGATCCCTATGAAGTAAATAAAATAATCAAAAATTTGAAAAATAAAAAAAGCTATGGAGTAGACGAACTTCCCCCATTTCTTCTTAAGCAATGTGCAGACGAACTAACCCTACCATTTTATAAATTAATTAATCAATCGTTTGAAGAGGGAACCTTTCCGAATCAACTTAAAACCGCTCTGATAAAACCTATACATAAGAAAAATTCTAAAACCGACCCTAATAACTATCGCCCTATCGCGTTGTTACCAACTGCGTCTAAAATCTTTGAGAAGGCTATGTGTGACCGCGTATACTCCTTTTGTGAAAAATATAAAATACTTGACGACTGCCAAAACGGTTTCCGTAAAAACCGGTCTACAACGTTAGCAGTCTATAAATACGTACAAGAGGCTCTAGCTATTATTAATAATAAAAACTACGCCATAGGTATGCTGCTCGATATGACAAAAGCCTATGATAAGGTGGAGGAGAGTGCGATTGTCGCAACCCAGCGCTGGGCACGCCACAATTGTGGCGATAAGTCCCCTCTTTGAGGAGTGGCTAGAGAGGCGCCACGGCGTCCTCACCTTCCGCCTGACACAGGTCCTCACCGGACATGGTTGTTTCGGCAGGTTCCTGTTCAGAATAAAGCGGGAGGAAACGCCCGGGTGTCACCACTGTGTGGATCGCCCGGAGGACACGGTGGAGCATACGGTGGAGGTCTGCCCAGCTTGGGCGGAGCACCGCCGTGTCCTCACGGAGGCGATCGGCGGCGGCGATCTCTCGCGTCCGGCCCTGGTTCAGGCCATGGTCCGGAGCGAGAGTGCATGGGAGGCCGTCACCTCCTTCTGCGAAGCAGTAATGCTCGCGAAGGAGGAGGCGGAGCGCGCGAGGGAGAGGCAAAATGCGCCCCCTCGCGCCCCTAGTCGCCGCAGGAGACGCCCCGGGCGTCGGGAGTCGCGAGCCGACTTCCGGCCACCGTAGGCGCGGGCTTGCGGACGGTGAGCAATGGGTAGCTCGCCGTCCGATAGGGACCAGGCCCGGGTCGACGGCGCGTTGTGTTCCACGCGCGCCTCAAAGAGATGTCAGCACCAACTGACGGGGTCCGGAAGGGCCAATGCCTGCCGGGGTTGCGGGTTTGTCTGAAAGGGATATCGCGACCTCGGCACACAGGCAACGGAAGGAACACGGGTGGGTTTTAGTCAGTAAAAGTCTGACACGCCCTCCCGCTCCACCCAGAGCGGGAGAAGTTATTTGATAATTTCCCATCCTCAAAAAAAAAAAAAAAAAAAAGGTGCAATTTAAAATATTATTAGACAAGTTACATGGGATAGGAATACGAGGAAAAGCCCATGAATGGTTTGCATCATACCTAAAGGATAGGGTACAACTAGTAGAAATTGAATATTTCGATAACAACACAAGTGAAATAATTAAAATGAGATCCGACAGTAAATCAGTTAACGCGTCAATTCCCCAAGGGAGTGTGATAGGCTGCCTTTTGTTTCTTATCTATATAAATGACCTTCCTAAAATTATAAACGGACCATGTGTTCTATTTGCGGACGATATCTCTCTGCTCACCTCATGCCAGAACGATGACAATATAAACGCCAAATTAAACTCCCTTCTTTCTACAGCTGTAAACTGGATGGATAACCATAATCTAGAAATTAACTTCACCAAAACAAAATTAATTACTTTTCATCCCCATCAAAAATCCCCATTAAAACTAAATTTCATTTTTAATCATACAAAACTGGAACAAGTAAATGAATTTACTCTCCTTGGTTTGTCTATAGATACCCACATAAATTGGAAATCCCATATACAGAAAATAAGAGGAAAACTATCAAAATTTTCATATGCCCTACGCGAGATTAAAAAAACTACCAACCTTCAAACTGCACTTGTCACTTACTATGCATATGCTCAGGCATGGCTAAGCTATGGGGTCATGCTGTGGGGAAACAGTGCAGATTCACAAACCATTTTTATCCTACAAAAGAAGTTAATTCGAATAATAACCAACATACAACAAACAGATAGCTGCAAACCACACTTCCGAAAACTCAAAATACTCACACTTCCCTGTTTATATATCTTAGAATTATGTAAATTTGTCAGAAAACACTCAGATTTTTACACCACTTGCGAAGAAACACAAACAAGATACACTTTTCGACACAACAAAAACAAAATAAACATACCCCAATCCCGACTCAAAATGCACTCAACCAGCCCTTTAGTTATGTCTATAAAAATGTATAATAAATTGCCAAATGACATTCGAGAAGTAAGCAAAACAAATATATTTATCAATAAACTGAAACAATTTCTGGAATCCAAGTCATACTACTCAGTAAAGGAGTTTTTAGACGACAAATCGATTGCAAAATAAAAATAAAATTATTCTTTCTTTCATACACCAAACATTATGAAATATAATATGTATATATATTTTTTTTTATTTTTATTTTTTTTATTTGATTTCCTATCAGTAATATAGGAAATCAAATTTAAATATTAATACATAAATAATAACATAATTTAATAATAATGAAAATACTTCTAAGAATTTAAATAATAACTACCTACATTCTTCTTATGCAATACACAAAATTAAAATAACTAATATACTATACCTATATACACAAACCTAATAATATACAATATATACATAATTATACACCCAATTAAAAACATCTAATACTATTGAATTACTGCTTAGCCTTCTTCCTCTCTCCTTATCTTGCTGTGCCCGACAGGGTCCATATTGCTCTCTTACTTATTATACCATCTATGTAATACATATGGAATGCAATAAAAAATTGAGTATTGAGTATTGAGTATTGAACTAGACGAGTGATTTTTAAAACTTTAAAAAAACTATCACCGCGCGTGAGATTTGAACCCGCGACTCGCTACACATGAACGCGCCAACCCAAACTCGATAACCGATTAGCTATCATGCCATACACCAGAATGTTTGAATTTATGAACTACAATAATTTGTAAACTAATGAGAGTGTGTGTGTCTATAGTATAGAAATGACTTATTATAAGAAGGTCGTAAGTTAAAGCGAAGTGTCAATCTATTCGTTTGTGAGGTTGCTACTGCACTTATGACCGCTACTGTACCTAGATAAAATAATGAAACAATTTCTGTCTCAATCCATCCTTCTTTTTTAAATTAGAATTTGTATCTATTCATCTGAATTTAATACGCTAAAAGGTATTAGCGTAGTATATTAAGATGAATAGATACAAAAATTGTTTTACCAGTAGCTGTTTAGTCCATTTATTTGGTCTTTCAAATAAAAAAAGATCCACAAATCTTCTCTGTCCAATAACGATCTATTATTACAATTAGAGCGTCTTAATATCCTCAAAGTTACGATTTACAATAATTATAAATAAAAAAAATGTGTTTAAAATGTTTGCTTTGTTTTAAAATTTGAAGCAAGTCCAGGCTTTGGTTTTATTTCATTTTTGGCTCAAGATAGCACTAATCTGAAGCTGAAACATACTTTGTATCCAGGTACCTACTTGATTCGATTTCAGTGTGTTTGGTTCAAGTTAAGAAAGACTTGGAAATACAAAAATAAGCTAGGGCTCTATTTATTGTGCCCAAATTTTCATCCTTTAACTTTCTGATTTTTTCTTTCTGAAACTGAATGCAGTAGAAATTAAAGCCATACCCATTACCCATTGTAATCGATAATCCTTTACAGCGGTAAAGGATTGTATAATGGGTTGTTTATTCAGAAAGGAACAAGTTTTAATCAAGATTCCGTTTGTGTATTTTAGGTATTTAAAAAAGACGACCACTGATAGCTGACCAGTTCTGTGTTTCTTGCATCCAGCGGATTCCTGCGGCCTTCGCCAGATCATCGGTCTACCTTGTAGGGGTACGCTATCCCCACTGCAGAACCTTTCGGCCCCATCGGCCATCTGTTCTGCAAACAAAGTGCCCTGCCCACTGCCACATAAGTTCGGCAATTTTAAGGGCTATATTAGTTACCCCACGTTGAGAGTAGCCCCGTGTTGTAGTTGGTTCTCCTACGGATCTCTTCATTTCTGATTCGATCACGTAGGGAAACTCCAAACCAAAGATGTTACGGAGCTTCGATTCCGACTCCGAAAGGTCGGAACCTCCGATTAATATTACACCTCCGACTGCGACTTCGGTTCCTATAATTTTGAATCGGACTTATACCGAAGATCGAAACGCAGCGATGCACTTGATGCACTAGACCGCATACAAAGAACTTTTAACTTGTCGCCCAGGTAATTTTTATACACGCTCGCGCTTGAAGTCTCAGTTTATTGTTTTGTGTATGTTAGACGCGTCACGTTAATTTGTTAAATTAAGTTAAAAGGAACTTTAATTGTTGTGATAAGTTAATTTAAATATGAAGCCAAAAAAGTGTTATATGGAGCATCTTTCTTCTACCTTTGCCTCCGACTCCGGCTCAGGTTCCGACTCCGATTCTGGTTCCGACTCCGATCAATCAAATTTAAAACCTCCGACTCCGGCTTCGGTTCCGGTAAAACAACCTACGTAACATCCCTACTCCAGATTAGCCCTGTCCATATGATTTCTCTCTTTATATTTGGTAAAACGTTATTCGCATTCATTCCTTTGTCTCAAGATCTTATGGATTAATGACCTACCAGACAACCCAATAATCGCCTCAGCCCACAACATCAGCCTGTATAACAAACAACGCGATCAATCAACACTTTGACACCTCATGAATAACACCTATCCTGAGGAAAGTTTTACAAAAGATTTATTTTCTTCCTTGAAGGCCCACGGAGTATCCAGCAAAGATTGATTGATCTCAAATAAATATGAATAAACAAAATATAATGGAGTGGACGGAACGTCCTATTTAAATTTGGAAAAATCTTTTTTACCATTGCCACTCGAAAAAGGGCATTTTATTCATCGATAACAGTGAATAAAACTCTCTTTCACTCACAAGAGAATAAAAATATTTTGAATTTGGAACAAGCACGAACTATACAAACTATGAACAAAAAATAAATGAAACGAACTGAAAATACCTACTGGCTGGCTAGATGGAGCTATTCCTTAGCAGCTATAAAATTAAATTAAAAAAAAAATATCCTGCCAAGTTTAGTTAGGTTCTGTTCAATCTGTTATCGTTTGACTTTGGAATCATTTAGTTCTGAAGCAGCAATTATGGTAGAAAATTTGTTACCGCCAAAAATGTGATACATATAAATAACATAACATCACGCTTGTTTCCCCGAAGGGTTCTGCGGAAGTACGTTTAGTTAGTACATTTCGCCGGTTATGTTTTTAAGTCCCATGAAATAGGGGGTCAGCCTATAATATTGCCATCAACCGGGCACAATTCCAGACTCCGGGCTGCTATTGAGAAATTCCTATTGGAAAAACCCAATAATACTTTGCCCGACCTGGAAATCGAACCCAGGACCTCATGCTCAGCAGTAGCGCTTGCGACCACTAGACCAACGAGGCTGTCATATAAATACTACAACTACGACAGATAAATATAAATACTATACTACTATTACTTTCTCGCAGTCAATGGTAAAAAGTAGAGTATACAACTCGTGATTTTTTTTTTTCTCAGTATTTAAATCTAGAATCCATCGCTGCTCTCGGGATCCAACTTAGTCCCTCGAATTAAATACCCTTTTTCTTCACTTGTTGTATAATTTACTATTTCGTTTTTTTATCTTGAGGTGTTACGCAATTAAACCTGGAGTGGACAACGTGTATCGGCAAGAGGAGTGTGAAACGCCCCCAGCAAGATGGACCAACTACAGAGTTGAACATAAAGCCTACGTTAGATGAATAATCTTGAACCCTAGTACTTCTCTTGGTGAACAGCGAAATAGTTCTCCTTTATTTGAGCGATATAAAGTCAGGAAAATGTATTGTTTATCAAATACACTACTACCAACTTAAATTGTCCGACTACTCTCGTTATTTGATCGTTTTATGAAATGAATTTAACGCGGCAAATTGGCGTAGTGTATCAATTTGATACACAATTAATTTATCTCACTGTGCTATGTGTTGGACCCTTCCTTTCCTTATTTTCTTCCCTGGTAGATACTATGTATAAATTAATCCTCTTCCTTGTCCAAGTAGAAGTTATAACGCTACATCAATGTAGACAGTGCAATCTACATCGTAAGTGCAAGAGCCAATGTTAAATAGTTGCTAGTCGCATCCTCTAAAGAATAAAACTCGCGCTGGTTCGTCAAAGCGTCGGAAAACCAATTTAAAGTTGTTGCTGTGTTTATTAAAACTCTTTTAGTGTTCCGTAGAGCACTTGTAAAAAAAACGGAGGGTTTCTTGGTGTCTGTGTGTAACACTGTGACTGCATTTGGAAACCTGCTTTGGTAAAGTTATGTGTATGCGTTAAGGGTTCCCAAAAAATGAGGTTTCATTGCCTAAAATTTACCTTTAAAAACGCAGGGTGGCTCGATTCCGATGTCCGGGAGTCACTTGAATCGAGTCACCCTGCATTTTGTTGTTTATAGGTCTGTAACTTTTTAGATGGACGTGAATTCCAATTTTGATGAATGATGACATCAAAATGATGGCCTGTATGTCAGCTTCAAAGAAGCATAAAAACAAATTTCGACTTTTTTTTTAATGTTTTTGATTTTTATACCTACATGTAAATATGCACGGTGGCTCGATTTAGGAGTCCAGGAGTGTATAATAAGTGATTATCATAGAAGAAGAATGCATCAGCACTGCATCGACCTCAAATAAATAATATATTTATTTTAGAAGTATGTATGTACATGTAAGTATATTCTCATATTATTTGTTTTATTTTATTAAGTCAATTGTGTTTGTTTTTATGTATTTTATTTTGTCTCTACTCTTACACACGTTGACTACATCTCTTTAACTACTTTCCTATCGCAGGTATGCTGGAAGAAATTTCTTTAGAAATAAGCATCACCTTTGTACGTATTTTTCTGTTTTTTTCTTCTTGTCTGTTTATATAATGTGTGTACATAAATGGTTAATACATAAATGGATGGTCACACCATGAAAAATCATCATAATCATTATAATAATCAGCCTATACTGTACCCACTGCTGGGATACAGGCCTCATTTCTTCAAGAGGGAGTGGGCAGTAAATGGCCACGCGGGCCCAGTACGGGTTGGTACATGTCACATGTCTTAGAATTTTTGGATCTAGGACATGCCGGATCCCTCACCGTTTTGAGAACAGTGGTGATGAAATAATTTACACAAAATAAGGCGCCTGTCTGGGTTCGAGCCCACGACCACCACTGCTCGAAAATGAAAAATGCTTATTTAAAATAAAATTAAACACCCAAACAGTATCACCGTCCCTAAAAGAAATAATCGTTAACTCTCATCCAAATTCGATTAATCCTAACACGTCTACAAAAACGAAGTTTAAGTAGACGTCTAATTACCAAAGTTCCGAGCTAAACCATTATAAAGTATTGAAAAATGAGCGCTGATATTCGATCTTTGCTTAAGAACAAAGTAATTTTAACTCGGATAGCGTTTGCCGGGGGATTAAAAATAAAAGATGCGAGACTGGTTTTAAAGTATAGTTAAGATAAGCCAAGTTTCTGTTGCGGCCACTAAGGCCAGTTTATAGAAAGTTCTAGGAAGGTTTTTTCCTTTGAAAATAAGTTTATGTACGAGCTATGAATGTGAAATAAGTAATAGTTTAAGTTGAAAATAAAGTAGCTGCTTTGTGGTTTGTGTTATGTTATTATAAGTTTATGGTTTTTTGCGCGCTGAACTATAAGGCACCTGTAACCAGCGTCAGGTACCTACACATAGTTGTCTGGCATTTTTGATGAACTGGACCTTTTTGGCGCAGCCGAGCGAGTGAGGTGTCCCTTTCAAATTTCTTCTTGCATCGCACTTTACAATTTTTATTTGATTTTTATTTTATTATTTTTATCTGCTGTGTCCTTTTAGTCTGTGCTTAATAAATGTATTTTCTTTCTTTCTTTTCTTTTCCTTCTTTTCTTTCTTTCTTTTCTTGTTTTTCTTTCTCTCTTTTCTTTCTTTCTTTTCTTTAAAGCCCTTTGTACACAGTTTTTCTTGCCGTGAAAACTACGGTTTATTCGCCGTGTGTAGCCAAGGTCGTCAGTGTTGTATGGATTACTGTGGAAGCTTGTTGATAGACATGTTTTTTCTACGGCAAGGTTTATGCGCCGTACCGTAAAGAAACCGTGCTGTGTGCAAATGGCCTAAAGGAGTATACTTTATAAGAATAATCTATATTTGATCATGTGTCAGTACCCTACACCTAAGATATTCACTTGTTCAGTAAGTAAACATCCATGAATATTTTCGATTCAATACATTCGATATTTGGCCTCTTAACAAACTGCATTTGTGAACCAAATCGATCACCATAAACGCAATAGACTCATAAAACCATTCAAAGGCACCGTGATCGAAACGCAAACCATTACCTTCCAAATACGTACGTTACGTGTTCTTTCAATAACAAAACAAGAGTTGTAACACGTGATAAAGTCGTTTTCACGAAAACAGACAAAGGTGGAACGGCAGAAAAGAATGAAGTCACGAGACACGAATCGCAATCCGTGCTAAGTCTCCCTTTGCGATTCGGGGCTGTTAGCGCGTAAAGCTGTGCTTACACGAGCAACTTTTCAGCAATTATTGGGAAGTAGAGAAGCAAATGACTAATTAATGAATTATTTCTTACTAACACTAGAATTAAGTTGTTTACTAGAACTAATGAGTCTTGTAATATGAATTAAATAAATAACATTATAAAGCCATTATAGCGATTTTCGTATTTAGCCGCTTTTCAGAAACTCGACGGACAGAAAAGCGACCGAAATAAAGCGCGCATTTTTTAAACCGCGGCGCACTCAATCACATCGATTCGCTAAGAGGTGATACAACATCGAAGCGACTGTTGAAACGTGCTATTTTGCTATCGCAACCGAACGCAGAGTCGCTAAAACCCAATTACCAAATCGCTGATGCTTAAAGTAGCATGTCTGCTAAGGCCTTGAGGCTACGGACACGAAGTCAGCGGGCACGGGGTGGCGGCGGCGGCGCCGAAGCGGGTAACGGCGCGTTTCAATGCATAGATTTATATGGAACTGGCCTCGAAGGCAGCGGCGCGGGGAGCAAGCGGTTCCATATAAAACCGCGGCCCTACCCGCTTCGCCGCCGCCGCCGTCGCCCCGCGCCCGCTGACTTCGTGTCCGTAGCCTAACAGTAGGGGAGGGAAACAAAGACACACACACCTTCAAAGGCGCGTGAGTAACAGACGCCTTATTGACTAGTTTTAATGCAAAGCTTGTGCTTAACTAAGATTTGTACGCTTGACACATTTACAAAATTAAGGTTTTGCCATAAAGGTGACTTTACTAAGCATATGATTCCATTGTCAATTTATGTTGATAACCCCTTTTTATTTACGACACCTTTGTACTTTAAGAACGAAGTTCGAAAACCGAAAAAAAGTGTAACATTCTGACCGTCACTAAACTTTTGCGCGAAAGAAACTTCGTTCGTGAAAAAAACGTGAAAAGTACTTCGTTCGAACCGGGTGTCCCACCACACCACTCGACTGTTTATTAATTGCAAAAAGTTTAATAATACCTTGATAAGCATTACTGGAGTACGAGTATCCGTCTTTAGCTTAGAGTATATAACACTGGAGAGCCTTACGAACACTTCCCCTCTGTAAAAGTACAAGAACAAAATGTTCTAGTACGTTCATAAAAACTACTTTCAAATCGATTCTAAGGCACTTCGTAAATCGTTATAAAGGAAAGAAAGAAAGAAAGAAAATACGTTTATTTGCGGTACACATGACGCAAAGAAAGAACAAAACACGAAAATAAACAATTTGGGGGAAAATATGCGTCACATCCACGCAAAACGGCCATCGCTCAGCATAATGCTGCGACCCTATGCAAAACAGAGCCCCAACGCTGGTTTTCAGCGACAGCCGGCGTTGACGTGATGACGTCAACCGGTGCAGCATATAGTGAATTAACAAAATAAGACAAAAATAAAATGAATAAATAAATACAATACTTAGTCCTAAATGTCTATATAAAATATAATATTTAAAATGGTAACATTTCATACCGTTCGGCGACTCACGCGCCGCGGTCTTAATGCAGTCTGTGCGCGCAGCTGTCATAAAAACTATTTGTTTGACGTTTTGACATATTGGTTATGTAGTGGTTAAGTAATAATTATAACATGGCGCATTAAGTAATTAGTGATATGATGCAATGCATATGTAAAAACAAAGGATGCATTGGATGATTGTGTAGCTATGGTTCTTGTAAATAGTGTTTGTGAAAGTGTTAGAAGGTGAAGATGACAAGCTCGGTGACATATATGAGATCAATGGTAAGTGCAGAATAATCAAAAAAAGGCGCGCGGAGCTCCGTAAAAATGCCTAGTTGTGCTGTTAAATTCTGTAAAAAGCGGTCAAATACGTCGAACTTACATAAAGAACTGAATAACCTTCCACATGTTAACATTTTTTTCTAATATTTAGTCATGTTTTTATTGAAATTTAAAATCCTAAAGATTTTTAATTTGATTCAATATAAAACGTAGCATGAATCGAGTATTTTCCTCACATTGCTTCTGTAACGTAACAGAGAGAGAGATAATCTTTTCTTTCAATATAATATTTTTTACTATCTAATTGTAACAAAGCAAAAAATACAGATTTACATAAATATCACCAGCTGAATAAATTAATAAAGAATTAATATTTTCTCTTAATTTGCACAAACCGAAAGTTTTACTTTGCTATCATAATTGCAGTTTCAAGTTGCACCGCCTGATTTTCAGAAAGCTGAAATAGGCAATTAGTAACCGCGAGTATTTTTCAGATTAAGCTGAAGTATTATATTGCTGCGTGTAAGCAAACAGTTATTAAAAAATATTTAAATAAAAATAATTTTGCACCAACAATGTTGTTATTTATGAATTGCAACAGCAGCAGGAATATAAGAAATAGTTTACTAATTTACCTTAGTATAGGTTTTTTTTCTGTTTAGAAACTGAGCCGATGTCAAATATTCTGCCAGCGTCATGTTGTGAAATATAGGTAATAAACAAATAACGTATCCTGGAAGATTAAAATAACTATCAATTCGAAATTCAAACAGTGCACGGAGTCGCGTTTCTATGTCACTTTGAAATCCGAACGGTGTCGTGGTCGCATATTATTGCAGCTTCAAGCTACAATATTATGTTTAAAAAATTTATTAATATAAGACTAAAAAGTAAAAAACCAGCCAGTTCTGCGTGTCGGAATACGCTCAATGAAGGATTCCGTAGTTGGCATAAATTTATCCCAAAAACAAACTTAACATTGTAGTTGAAAAACGTGTTCTGCTAGACATCGATATACATCACGGTCAATCCTCCAACTGCAAGTATAAATTAGTAATGTGATATAACTACAAATGAACTATTTTCGGGCTCTTTCCTGTACATGTGCTGTGAGACCTTGCTGTCTGCCAAATGTTGTTTTGATTTATTTGGGAGTATCAAATGTGTCGCATAAATAACGGTATTTTTTTATTGCGTTGACTTAGAAGCTTGATTTTTTAGAGGTCTAGGGGATCGTAGACATACGAAATTGATATTAATTTCAACTTGATACTTCCACGCGTTCTAGAAGGGTCTTGAACGACTAACGGACGGACAACGAAATGATCCTATAAGGGTTCCGTTTTTTTTCATTTTGAGGTACGGAACTCTAAAAACAAGTTAGTTAAAACTAAACAGATAAATAAAATTGATATTGCTGTCGAGGGACCGTTGTGTCGTTGGGTGGAACACTTTTTAATCTAAGAGGTCCCCCGACTTTTAGTTAATTTTTTGGCAGTTTTTTTTTAATACCTTTTTGTGACAAGTTTTATTTTAAAACATGTAATGTTAGGTGGCTTTAATTTTTATTACTAAACACTAAAGATGGTTTTATACTCTCACGGCGAGGCGAGGCGAGGCGTAGGGATGAAATGTTTGTTTTGCATGTACACCCTACCTATGTAGAATGTATACCAATAAATTATAAGTTTTGAAATATGCTCATCAAAGCCTTTAATTGGATATCGATATTGTAATAAATGATGTTTTTTTTTTACACGTTTGAATATGGCGCCATATTGCCCCCATATCGATTTATTTTAATTTTAAATACGGCCTATGTCACTCGGGATTCTAACGATACATATCCAAATCTGTTCAGGCATTTAAAAGTAATGGTCTAACAAAGAAACTCACATAGATGAACTTTGAAAACAATACACTCCTTTTTGGGCAGTCGTGTAAAAACAAATGATTTTTTTTTTCGAACAGCGTACCTAGGTATCATGAATGATATTCAAAGTAAAATTGACGGAACAGTACCAACATGGAAATCGATCACAATCTCGGTAATACCGCCAGGCACTCCGGAGAATCATCAACATTTAATACGTCCACATACGTCTGCTCTTGCGACTTAACCAATTCAATAGTCACTCAGGCATCGTTCGCCCGACGGACCGGTATGCAATTTCACACACCGATACTCCCTGATATTGCTAACTGTACGTTCTTAGTAACACGTATGACAAAAATTTCTGGCAGACGGCCGCCATGATTCCAATGCGTAGCAAATATCGCGCATCGATGAGCATGTGAGCGATGCTTTGTTTGGTAGGCTTTCTGCTTCCACGCGAGATTGGTTTAGTGCGATTTGGTATGGTTAATGGGAGTAAGTATCAAAGATAATAGCTATGTTGACAAATAATTTTTGTCCGTCGTGTAGTTTATGAAAAAATATTGGACATGTATTTTTTCTTTTTTTACGTAATCAAAAGATTACGACAATACATTGAGTTAAAATGTGGCATGACGTCACTCCCCGGTAAATTTTATACTGACTTGTTTAAGGAGCCCTCCCACTCCCCTAATGCGTTTTATCTAAACCATTTTTTATTAATACGATAAAGCAAAAAATATGTTTCTAATATTTTTTTAATATCTGACTGCCGGACTAAATAGTTTATTTTTTCCCAGTCAACATTCCTAGTTGTTGATGTTTTTTATGTGCTTTTTAAAGTAATGTACAGTAAGTTTTTTTGGACGGTCAGAGTTCGACAAGCAATAAGATTATAGATCCGATAACTACGCCGTTTATGGTGCGCACAACTTAATATAGATACCAATTCAAAACCATTAATAAAAAATACCGAAGACATGCACCAGTACGACGTAGGTACAGTCAAAATATAAAAACGTCAGGACCCACATACCAGAAAAGCAAAGCACCACTCAATAAGTTAATCTCAAAAACATCTCCAGTAATCCTTAAAACGACTCCAACAGAGACTAATCTACAACCACTTAAAAAAGCACTAATCGAATTACTCGACAGAACTAAATCAAAATACAGTCGACGTCAGAATAATTCAGCTAAGCTCCGAATCTAGTGTAACAGCGGCACCGTGAAAATACGGGCAGGTGCATCCACCAAATTACGTGGCTTTAGACTTAATAGCTGTACGTATATGTCACTTGACGTAAGACCTCAGCGCTATGTGTCGACGTTCGCACCAAGTGGAATTTGGAATTACGCCGCAGTGGCAATGGGTTCGCCTTCGTTTTAATCTGGCTGTAGGTACAAGCACCTTGTTTACCAGCCCTCCGTACAATGGAACACGTAAAACCGTGTAATTAATCAACTATGTGAGGGCTGTCTCGAAAGTTAAGACATGTTTTGGTATCAACATTATGTATTTTGACTTGCAGTGTTTTTGTGGATTTAATTGGTCTTCAGTGTTCGAGTTGTGTAGTTTAATTAGATATGTCTAAATAATTTTACGTTGATCTCTGTAATTTTAAGTTATAATTCCTTTGGAGTTATTTCGTATTCAACTCACTCAATAGTTTTCAACTTGAGATAAGCCGCTGAAATATTCTGTATAGAAATAATTATTAACTTTACTCCTTATTGATTGAACTAGGTATTAATTTTAGTATTTCGACAAGATTCGTGAATCATTAACACACACTGTTTGTGTGTGATTCATAAGTATTCCATTGACGTTAAACTATCTAGGTACGTACCTCTAAAAACATAACAAAATTCAATTTATTCCCAGTCGCGTTTAAATGTAAGTAATACATTGTTTGCGGAGGGTTCGGCTAAAAGTGACGGGATAGTGAATATTCCCAGCAAGTTTCGTGTAGTCGACCCCTCGACATATTGATATTACCTCACCGCCGTCGGAATTTGCAATTGCACAAACGTGTAGCGAGGCGTACCGTACGCCAGAATGACAATTGTTCAAGACCGTCCGAAGCGACAGCTCAAACACAATAAACTACGTGAAATTTACTTATTTGAGAAACTATTTGAATGTTTCTGCCCGGGACAAAACGTACGGAATGCCGTGCTTGGAATATCTCGACTAATTGTCGCCGAGCGCTAGCGTTGTAGTCTTCATAAAAGCTTATCCTGTATTTCTGGTTCTGCGATATAAATTAAAGGTAGAGTGCAATGTTTTAGCTTTCCTTTGCATTTTGGTTTTTACAGAACATCAGAATTAATACCCGATCTCGTCTTATTAGTTTTTAATGCACAAGATATGTGAAACTGTGCAGGAAAAAGAAAGGTACGATTTATTCCGATTTTCTAGAGATTAAATACAAAATAATGTCATGTGGCATAAGCATAATCAGCCCTATAATCTTCCCACTGCTGGGACAAAAGTCTCCTCTCGGTGAGAGGGAGAGGGCTGTAATCCACCTCGCGGGCCCAGTGCAGGTTGGTAGATGTCACATGTCTTCGAATTTTTGTTGTGTTTTCCTTCATCGTTTTGAGAGCAGTGGTGATGAATTAATTTACACAAAGTAAAGTGCCTGAACCTACGACCTTCAACTCGTAAGTCGCGGGCGTTTCTACACTGCTCAATGTCATGTGCTTACATAAAATAATAAATTATTCTATTTTGGTATAATATATAAGTCTAGTAAAGTTTTAATTTTTTCTTATTTCTTAAGTATAGTTTTAATTCTTTTATCAGAGCAAAAAAAAAGGCGTTGACGTGCAAGGTAAACCACATTTCTAAAGAACTATGGCCAGTTGTTTTGAAATACTGATACGCTGAAACTAAAACTATTCACTTTTTTTATAATTTACTAGGTCTTTATGCTAAACACCTTTTTGTTCTGTTTATTTACAGACTGCTATTTTAGTAATTACTATTAACTAGCTGCGCCCCGCGGTTTCGCCCGCGTAAGTCTCGATCCCGCGAGAACATAGGGATAAAAGTATCATATGTCCCAGTCCAGGTCATGTTCTACCCATATGCCAAATCCGTTCAGCCGTTTTAGCGTGAAAGCGTAACAAACAAACAATCAAACAAATAAATAAACACTTTCACATTTATAATATTAGTTAGGATTAGGATGAAACGAAAGCTTCTTTTGCGTATTATTGTGCTATAATCTTGTAAACGACAACTTACTCTGAAAAGATCTACATTTTTTTCGTACAATAAATTGTTCTTCTTTTCGTGTGGTTAGTGACTAACCAGCTATCTAATTACGCAACATATTTTCGTTGACAATTCCGACTAATCTGTTTCAATTTGACAGGTCAACAACATTCATTGTGATATTTACGTTGTTGAGTAGATTTTTTTTTCGAACGTACGAAGCAATGGATTAGCAATCTGTTTCAAAGCGATTCAGATTCTGATTGATCGTGTATTGCATAATTAAGGTACTGGTGTCAGAGTTTTAAAGCCGCTCATGGGCCTCTGACTTGACTTCACATGCCATCAAGAAATATCTCTCATGCATGCCGATTCCCTCACGATGTTTTCCTTCACCGTTTTTGAAGCAAGTGATGATTATACAATACGCACATGAAACCGAAAAGTCAGAGGTGCGTGCCTTGGGTTCGGATTCGAGACCTATCCTCGGGTCTTTGTTTGACTTGGCAGTCCGACGGTCACACCACTAGGCTATCAACTGTTGTTTTTATTCAATCCACACCTATGTGTGTAGGTAAATAATGATTACTTAGGAAACAAAACAGACATACCTTATTAACGTACTTCATAAGTATAATTCCTATTTTCTAACTTTTAACAATGAATTCCGAGAGAGGTTTTTCTGGAATATATGTATGTTTGGATGAAAGTTCACAACAAATACGAGTAATACCTACGCTTATTTTAATTACTTGGTACTTATATATTGATTTCTTCTTGTGACAAAGATTAAAATTTAGCTTCTCATAATTTATTACAAGAAATTTTTGACTTGAGATTTGAGTTTGCCTATTTCGTTGGTCTAGTGATTGCAAGCGCTACCGCTGAGCATGAGGTGCTGGGTTCGATTCCCGGGTCGGGCAGTGTTATATTGGGTTTTTTCATATGGAATTTCTCAGCAGCAACCCGGTGTCTGGGTTTGTGCCCAGTTGATGGCAATAGTCTCGCTCCCTATTAATTGAGACTCAAACATAACAGGCGAAATGTGGGTGTACTGAAGGTACACCTCTGCCCAACTCTACGAAGCATACAGGCGTGATTATGTTAAGATAACATTTTGACGTATTACACCATATCCTTGGATCTCATTTGTCTCACGTCTGCGTCAAATAAGTTTATTTTCGTCATAAACCCGAAATTTCAGCAATAATTCCTGAAAGGCTAATATGATACATTCTTACCGAAGACTGATCGGCGCTTTGTTGTATGATAAACAAAGTACCTGGTCGACCGAACTCTGCTCGGGTGAAAATAGAGAATGCTCTTTTAATAGTATAGGATAGTTCATACTAATTCCATGCTGCAATGGTAGTAGGTACTTACTAATTCCATGCTGTCATCTACTGACATTCTAAGGTAGCCATCTTGTTCTTAACTTTGAGTGACCGAGCTCTGCTCGCGTGAACGGAGAAAACGAATTTTCCTAGATATGAGACCTAGCTAGATCGATTTTTCGCCCTCGTAACTTATATTACAACTTTCAACGAAATCGTTAGAGCCGTTTCCGAGAACGTCATTACAAATATATATACAAATATTGCTCGTGTAATAGTATAGGACACATGTGAGTTATGACATATAACAGACCCCAATACGAACATTCTACGACGTAGTAAATCAACATGTTCAACAAAAAATTACCAAATCTCATATTAAGACATAAAGACCTTTATTACCACGCTTCAGATAATGGACTCAAGAAATCACAGATCCACGCTATAGGTCGGCGAAGTTACTTTGTAAAGGACAGAATGAGTTCTTTGTATACACAAATAGCATGATTGCTATCAAACAACATCCTTGGTTCATTTTTTTGAGAGTTCACCAAGTGGAAACGAAACAGTAAATCAACGACATGGTATCAGAGGATGACTCATAGTAGGAGTTGTCCTTTACAAAGGATGTACATAAAAAATAAATGTGTAATTTTCCATTCTTTTTACCTTTTACCTGGAAGAATTTAAGCCACAATCATGAGGAAAAACAATTTAAGGTTTTTGACCGCGATGAAAATTTTTCGTTTGTCTTATTTAAGTTCATGAAATTGCACGCATAATGTGAAACAAATAGAGTAACCACGATTGAAAACAGCATTTAAGTGATACTGAAACATCCTGATAGGCTTTTGTTTATAATTCAACAATACTGAATATTCAATCGAATACACGAGTAAATTGTCACTGCGTACAAAGACCAGTATTAATTTGGAGTTGATTTTCTGTTGAGTTTCGATATCTGCATCCGATCCGTATTGGGGAGTTGAACAATACCGCGTCTTTTCGCGTAAATTTTACGAATATTGTTTCCTTTGTACATTGACAGAGTGCGACAGACAAAAGGCAAATGATCCCACCCCATCCCATCTTTTTTTCGGTTTCGTAAACTTTTATATCTTATTCCGTTCCAACATTGCAAATAATTGTAATATTTATGGAAATCGTTTTCGCGCAATAGAAAACACGTTATTGTGAAGACGATATTTATTTAACCTTTGGAGCTGAGGAGAGTCAAACAAACGATATTCAAACACGCGAAACACAGGTATGAATAATTCCAAGTGTGTACCAGGGACACATAAATCTTTACAGATAGCAGCAGCACAGCCAATCTGATGAGTCGCGCGCCGCACCCCTGTCGGTCGACCGCACGGGTAATGAGCTTGTTTGTCTCAGTTAACGTTTCCTAGCACGTTCTGCGCTCCTGGTACAACGCTCTTTGTGTCACTAGCTTCCTGTCTCTTGTCTCCCTGCTTGGAATAAGAATAATATTGTTTTAGAATTATAGGAAGAAGTGGTTCTTAGCCTGGCAGATGCAACGCTAGATTAAATCTGCTGGATTTTTATTTACGTTTCAGTGGACGTAATGTGACCACTTAAACATTTTCTCTGTGGTGGAATTAACGAATGAAGTGGGTTTACTCGTCCACTTTAGAAGATAAATAAAGAAAGATTGGACACAAGAATGAAAAGGAAGATTAGTCTCGTCGGTAGTTTAGATGTTTGTGACTGATGAGTTCGAAAACACGACAAACCAACTTTATTATACTACTTTTGTTAAGTGGCACTAAATATAAACGACCTAAAAGCGCTATAAAACTACACTCAGCGAAGATAGGTGTTTAAGGATAACTTTGGGCAGCTAAAACGTCTTCCTAATTGTTACAGCCTTTTTAGGGTTCCGTAGTCAACAAGGAACCCTTATAGTTTCGCCATGTCCGTCTGTCTGTCTGTCCGCGACTTAGCTCAGAGACGGTTAGTACTAGAAAGCTGTAATTTAGCATAGATATAAATATTAATCACGCTGACAAAGTGTTTTTTTTTTTTTTAAGTTACGATTACCTCGCCTACACGTAAAGAAGGCATGTTTTTTTTTCTCGTCTATCCCTTGGTGAGGGGTGTCGTTGGAAAGATCATTAAGAAATATTGTATTTGTATTTATTTACTTGCCTAATTTTAATGAACTTAAAAAAAAAAAAAAAAAATTGTTAAAACCATTTTCGGATTCAGGGACCCGTTTGCGAAATATTAAGCTTTGAAGTGCTAATTTTTGTTGGTCAAGTGTCGCCCCCCCCTGCCAGCTAAATGGTTCTGCATGTGTAAATTTAAAGAAAAACTATTACAGGTAAGTAGGCTCTACAAGTTAACAAGTAATAATCGACCAACTTACATATTATGCAGTTGCAAAAACATATTTTGCCATACATTATGGAAGAACATGTTTATCAACCACAATGTTAAGTTTGTTCATGGGAGATCCCATCTACAGAACCCTTCATTGTGCGTGGTCCGACACGCACTTGGCCGGTTTTGTTTAGATAAATAAGAAAACAAGCTGGCCACGAACAAATACATTAATATCAACAAATAAAACTCGTTCTTTTTATCTTGATTTTAATTGCACTTCCAGTTCTGTATATCTCAAACAAGACAGCTCATAATTATAGATGTAAATTCTGAAAAGAGTAAGTAACGAAAGTCATAAAGCACCTGCCTACATGTAGTTCAACCCCCTTCGTCAGCTCCATATAAAATAATATTCTGATTAATCCCCTTTGAAAATGGAAAACGGATTACAGATTTCTGCGGCACGCCATTAAATTTTCATCTCTCAGTTAACGCTTTTATCCTCATACGTTCGTGGAGAAGTGCTAATGCAGTATTTTCATTTGACGTTCGGAATCCGTCGGAATCTGTCGGAATCTTCTTCGGAACACGCTTAGTGACTGGAAATTGGAGATAAACGTAAAACATCAACCGCTGGAAATGGCTTAACTTGTTGTATCCTAGATTCCCATTTCGTTGCATTCGTTAGTTGGGATTAAAATTTGAACCTTTTCTAACTGTTCTTTACGGAAGCCGATCAACGGGAAAAATATCTTGTTTGGAGTTACATATTTTCTAAAGGGTAAGCGGTGTTGTGGACTGTGGTGTTACTTGATCGAGATTTGTTCATTGGTAGATTGTGTTGTTCATAATCTACAGGTACCTACATACGAGTTAAATATTATTATTTTTGTTATTTAAAAAACACTTTTCTTACTGATTAAAAAGCTTTAGCCTCAGCATTTATTTACAAAAAGGCTTAACTCAGCAATCAAATGAAATAAAGAAAACTGATTTAATATATTTTCATAACATACCATCACGCCCATATACCCGAAGGGTTAGGCAAATGTGTACCTGGTCACCCACATTTCGCCAGTTAAGTTCAAGTCCCTTGTAATAGGGGGCGAGCCTATTACCATCAACCGGGCACAAATCCAGACTCCGGGCTGCTGCTGAGAAATTCCAGATGGAAAAACCCAATAACACTTTTCCCGACCCGGGAATCGAACCTAGGACCTCATGCCCAGCTGTAGCGCTTGCGACCACTAGACCAGCGAAACAGTCAAAGTTATTCAATATATTTATTTTAAGCAGTCAATATGTTTTCATAAGTACTAAAATGATCGTTGAAACTATTGAAACGTATCGTCTACAAGATTTCTCTATCTTCTTCCCCATGACTTTATTTACCACCACTTGCATTGCCAACTTGTATCCGAGAATTTTAACAGTATCACATAGCAGTGATAGCTTAGTGGTGTGACCGTTAGACTTCAAGTTCATAGGTCTCGAGTTCAAACCCAAGGCACGCACCACTGACTTTTCGGATTCATGTGCGTATAGTATAATTATCACTTGCTTCAAACCGGTGAAGGAAAACATCGTGAAGAAGCTGGCATGCCTTAGAGATATTTCTCGACGGCATGTGAAGCCAAGTCAGCCGCCCGTGAAAAACTCTGACATCAGGTTAATTTAACCAACCGAAAAAAAGAAGAACAGCTTCTCTCATAAATCAATCAATCTGCCTAGCCTTTTCCCAAATATGTTGGGGTCGGTTTCCAGTCTTACCAGATGCAGCTGAGTATGAATTTTACATGGAGCGATTGACTATCTGACCTCCACAACCCAGTTACTGGGTAACACGATACCCTTTGGCTTACCAAAGGGTATCGTGTTACCCAGTAGTCAGAAGCTCAAGAACTTTTTGAGCTTCTGACTACGGCTGTCAAAGATCTACTATCTCTAATAAATGATGTCTCCAGAATGTCACAGTACATCAAATGCGGTAGATCGTTACCAACTCCATTGACAGCAATCATTGTCTTGCTATGCTAATGCAATTGAATTAGTGCAGTGCTGCCGTCTGTGGATTAGTCACAAATCAATAGACATGCCTTCAGGAAATCAAATTAATTATTACAGATGGAGGTATTCTCTTAGAAATGGTTGGCATTAGAAGTGCTTTATGAAACTAAGCCAGGCATTAGGCGTGTATTAAAATGACTCCCGTTAGTAATATTAGGTCCCCACCTATGAAATCAGCGTTTTGTATGGATAATTTGAACAAAGTTGCATTTTTCATACTAACATTTTCTTAATTGATATAATAAGCATGAACACTAATGTTTTAAAACTTTTATGCACTAATGTTTAAAAACTAAGATAACGTAATATGCCACTTAGATTAAGCGACAAAAATAAGTTTTGGCTAAGTTAAAACAAATAGTGGTCATTTCTGTTATCAAAATGAGGAGTAATTTTTACAGTATTTTTGATGTTTAGAAAACTATAAGTAATAAGGTTTTTTATTATTATTGGTAGTTATCTATGATGGTCATTATTCGAAATAATACCAAGCAATTGATGAATATTTTAAATCATAGAAGTGACGAAGTTCTCTATTTGTGAGAAAAAAAACGCCAATTTGGGAACCCAATATTTACTTAAGAATAGTATGCAAAATAATTAACATTACTCAACCCAAAACAGTAAATAAATTTATTTGCCATAATGACAGCTTGCCTTGGTACTCGTGCTGGGCCACTACTGCTCTCTACCAAGGTATAAGCTATTTTAATTTTAGTTTGTGCCGATAAGAGAGAAGGAGAAGAAACAGTCTTCCGGGCGCCGCAACGGAGCAGCGGGTTTATACAATGGTATGTCATGTTGTTTACATTTAATTATAATATTTTTATTTCTTATGTAAAGAAACAACTAAGTGTCTCAGTCTTCGTTCAGCGACGGAAACAGAACCACTTCTTTATGCTTAGCGCTTTGTCATGTTCTTAGAAAAAAAGTTTTAAAAACCGTTACAAAGGTCAAAGATAATGTAATTCTTCATTAAAAAGCGCTCCCTATTGGCCACTGTGATGAATAAATGGGTAAATTTTCAAGGAAATGTGAACAAAAGGATTGATGTAAGTGATTTAAAAGTGATTATACTTTAACAACAGATTAAAAAGGTAAGGCATAAAGCTCAAATGGAAGGAAAAAGCGTTGGACTAATAAGACATGAAGATTGTTAAAAAAATATCGTGACATACCTATCATTGTTTGAACTACAAATAAGCCCAAAACCTTCTCCTGAGTAAGGAATTATGGAAATTTCTTAAATTACAATATTCCAAAGCGAAAAACTTATTACATAAAACCGAAATTGTCTCTTTCGAAGTCACCCTAAGTTCTTTGTGAGGCATGACTCTGGCCATATTTTATACGATTCCAATTTTGTCAGGATCCTGCCATATTGATTGTGAGGAGTTTGTAACTCGAAAGGGAATTGCCCACGCATTTATATCTTGCCAAAGATTCGCACATATTCTTCATAAATTAAACGATATTATATTTTCAGTTACAAGCTTTTATGAAGAGTAAAGTTGGTTCGCTTCTGCTTTAGGGCTTTTTAGTTGGAGTTTGGTTATTAAGGAGAAATATGAAAATAAGTGTGTACTGCTAGAGGCATCGAGTTTTTAGCCAGCTTTGTCTGTCTAGATATTTAGTTACGATAGAAAAATGATACCTATAATAAAATAAAATACCGACGACTTATCATGACAGCGTTTGCTGTCTTTGGCAGAAACTGTGTTTTACTTTTGTAGGTCTCTACGGTTATTTTTTCCTATTATTAGGTATTTTTTATAATTTGTTTCTGGTTGTGTAGACCATAAGCTAAATTCAAGAAACATAAAAGTCAGAAGGCTTGTGTGGGGATACATAAATATCATGAATTCAAAATCTCTAGGATGACCAAAAACCCGCTGCAGCAGTCATCGTACAGATAATGTATGAGATCTCCAAGCTCCGACCAGAGATGACGCGAAAAGAACACCGAGAACAACATAAACAGAAAAAAGAAAAATCCTTCCACGGAAGCCGAGAAAAAGACAACTCCGTTTAATTAGAACCTGCAAGTTCACATTCAATACGTTGAAGAACAACCCAGCGAGAACTCGAGACTAGTCCCGCTCGAAGTTCCGCCGACGAATACCTACAGAAGTTAATCGGAGCAAGTTTGATGTGAAAACTATGTTAATCAGCCAACCAACTTTGATTGCTGACAGAACTGACAACTTCTGTCGTCGATATTCCGGGTGAATTGTTCATTTTCACAACCTTAGCATTTGATTAAAGCCCACGAATTCCATATTGGTCGTTTAGTTATTGAATTTGTCGGAGTGTGCGTCGAGTGAGTCGATCTTAGGGCTGTGTCACGGATTGAAGTTATTTTGATTAAGAATTTAATCTCGCTGTGACGTGTTTGAATTGTTAAATTGATGAAGTAACAGGAAATGTATTGCTTTAGAATATAAGTTGCTTAATTTAAAGGTTTGAAATTTTGAGGAAAAAGATAATCGTTTAGAAAAGTAATAGCTATCTATTACTTTTCTAAACGATTATCTTTTTCCCCTTAGGTATAACTGGAACTTTGTAGGTACTTTTACCTACTTGCAATGTAAGACTTAATATTATGTATATTGGCTTTAACCGTTTGTTAATTAACATTTCCTGTCGAGAACCAGGTGGTCTGTAACTCAGGAAGGATCAGCCGCCTTTCTCTATTTAAGATTGAGCATATTTTTTTTTGTCATCGCCGCGGCCGTCGAGCTCAACCGCGGCGTAGATCGACGATCTAGATGCGTTAGCAGGACTGACGTAGACGGAGTAAGCAGAATACATAACTTTCCAGAAAAGGGACGAATTGAGTCCACTTGCACCACACGTCACTCATTACATTTAACGCTAAACGAATTTAAAACGTAATTCCATTTCTGTTAATCGTTTGATGGATCGACGCGTGCGACTGTTATTACTTAGCCACGAGCTTCTCCGATTATTGTGATTGTGAGCACAATAAATGTAGGTAGCAGCTCTTTTTTTAACCAATTGCGGCGAAGCCAAAAAAGGAGGGTTATGTGTTTTTTTCTAATTTCAGAGTTGGTCCCATGGTAAAAAAAGTTGTTCATTATATTATATGACTACCTACACGTCATTGTACTCATACCTAATATTCTCAGGTAAAACTAAGATTGTATGAAAGGGTTTTAATAAAAACCGCGTAAGCGCAGTTTAATTATGGTGCTACAGCTCTTTGAAAATCCACAGTAAATATACACCGATTCGATTCTCCAAAAAGCATTTTCCAGAAACCATGTTCCGCTATATAAAGTAAATTTACCCACCATGTTCCTCCTATTGGCATCACCGTTCCACATAGTGAGTTGCACAGCATGTTATTATGACCTAAAATTGAATTTTCAGCTGGCTCGTCGTTTTCACAGCATACCTGTATAAACGTGCTGTGTTGAAATAATTCTTAGTGAGCTCAAGTGTTTGAAAAGCGTTATTAGATGTTGTCGACTTCAATTAAGTAACGTTAGTTGAAAATTAATTTAACGAAAGGTAAAATAATGAATTGTTCACTAAAGCAGTGTCTTAGGTCACGGGCGGTATTGAATCCTGAGCGTAACGAAGGATTCTAGGGCTCCTGAGCGCAGCGAGGGAGCTCTGAGTTAATTCCTTAGCGAAGCGAAGGAGTAAAACTAGAATCCTCAGTATAGCGAGGATTTCAAGCTCGCCCAATACGAATTCACCTTTTTCCACGAGAAAAATATTCTACTTTTCACACCTTCCACCAATTTCATTTTGGAATTGGTAGTTCATAAACATGATATAACCGGGGAATACCTAGTTATGAGCAGTTTAACACACTATTTTATCAAAATTAATGCAATTTTATCAAATTATATAGATTCTAAGTAGAGGTACGCGCCGCAGCAACCGATCAGCTGTTGCGGTGACCTACCACCATTACCGCCACAGACAATATAGAAAAAGCGGTTGGGAATACCTATACATTATTTGTTACTTATTATTCCACAATCATATCTGTATTAAGAGGCGTATTTTAATTATTTTGTCAATCAGTTTAGTCTTGGCCGCCCTGGGCCCCATGCCATGTAGCCGCCCTTTTCTCAGCACCAATCATATAGACTACATAATGAAATTACTTTATTATTAACTATGAGTCGGATTAGCGCCGCAAAATTCTATGACGTGTTTCAATTAGTTATTTGGACATATTTTTAAATGGTTTTAATGTATTATTGTTATACGATGCGTGCAGTGCGGTCCGCCGCAATGTGCGCGAATGTTTAGAATATATAGGTACTTTGAGCTATTTCTTGGCTGCTCGTGAGTGGAACCAAAACCTGGCCACGGATTCGATTGAAACTCCGTACTACGCTAGGCCATTTCAAGACTAAAGTGTTATCACTGACATGCGACCGACTATACAACGAATCGCATATAATTGAACTGTCAAACGATGGTTGTTAAGATATAATTTTTTTTTAGGGTTCCGTACACAATATTAAAAAACCGGCCCAGTGCGTGTCGGATCACGCACAATGAAGGGTTCCGTAGTTGGGATGAATTTATCCCAAGAACAAACTTAACATTGTAGTTGAAACACATGTTCTCCCATACGGAATGTATGGGAGATCATGTTTTTCAAACTGCAAATTTAAGCTGGTTGATTATTACTCGTTGACCTGTACAGCCTACTTAGCTCCAATAGTATTCCTTTTAATTTTGTTAACGTTGAAATTCATATCAAATACGTAAGTCTACGGTCCATTGGAGCTTTAAAAAAATCAAGCTTCTAAGTTAACGCAATCAAAAAATACGGCCATTATGCGACATATTTTGAAACTCGCAATAAAACAAAACCTATAGGGTAGTTCCCGTTGACCTGAAATCATGAAATTTGGTAAGAAGCAAGGTCTCACAGCACAAGTAAAAGAAAATGACCGAAAATAAAATAATAATTTGTAGTTTTACCACATAAAAATTGCGATGACACACTTACATTTGCAGTTGGAGAATTGACCGTGACGTATATCGATAAATGGGAGAAAAAAATATCTTCTTAGGAATCAAAATACGGAACCCTTTATTGTGCGTGGTCCGACATGCACTTGGCCGGTGTTTTTTTTTCCTGACTCTGTGTTGTTTTTAAAGTGATTCTTCACTAATATTACCTACAAAAATACAAAGCCACAAAAATATGTAAATCCTTAGATAACTGATTCAGGCGTGACCTTGCGGTAATCCATTATAAAAAAATACAATAGACCTATATATACATATACTGTATATTTAGTAACCTATTCCGCTCAACTATTCCTAAAGAGCAAGAGCCCTGTAAGAAATCGACACGTGTTTAACGTGAAACACGTTTAATTAATTAATAATAATAAATTTGACATAAAAATACAACTGTAAAGCCTCGTACAGACAAGCGCGACGCGACAGCGCGGCGCGACACCGGCTATTGTTATACCGTGAAGTTTTCTTAGAAATTGTATTGTTCGAGTCGCGTCGCGCCGTCGCGTCGCGCTGGTCTACACGAGCCTTCATACACACGAAGAAAAGTAAAAAAAAATCTTTGTTATACAAATTCTCTGATGCAGTAGGTATAAGGCAATAGCTACATTCTCAGATGAAGTAGCCAATTAAAACTGAAGTTCCCAGATCAATATGTTACAAGGAGACGTCAGATACACGAGGATTTGAAGTAGTACTTTATTTTCTGTTCTATTTTTCATCAGTCTCACGTCGATGTTAAACTAATCAGGCCCACGAATCCACGATTCAGAACATCACGATAATTTCGCGATTCGATTATTTTTATTTGCCACTAGCTGTTGCCCGCGATATAAGCAGACACCCACAGATAGACAGAGTTATTTTCGTACTGCCTATGTCCTTCTCCAGATCATGGTCTACCCATGTGCCAAATTTCATCCAAATCGGTTAGGTCTTCTTAGCGTGAAAGCAACACTACGCATCTTTTTTTTTTTTTTTAACAAAAAATAAATGAAGTCGAACCAAAAAAAAGTAATTAATTTTCCATTTGTAAAACTCCTACAATGTGCGAGTAATTATGCAGATGAGTTTACTGAACTCAACCTTTTACGAATATACATCACAAGTAGCGAAACGTTCCAATTTAATTGATTTGTTCGTAAAAGGCCTTGTAAAAGGGTAATTTATACCTATGATCCGTGGAGAGAGATATGGGTATGATCGGCAGTCCGTCAAAGCCCTTTGATGACGAATGGTTTGAATTTTTCTATGTATACCCCGAACTCCATAATCAAATACTTGTGGACGATATTCAGAATATGAGGGAGACAAATATAATTATGTTCCTATGGTGGTTGTGAGATTTACCTGACCCAAGATACAACAGGCTGAAAGTTTTGCACGTGCAAAAAATATGTAGGTATACATTCTTTGGCGAAATTCAAGCACGAGTTTCTTCCAAAATATCTATTAAAACTTTGAAATATTATATTACATGAACTGTAAAAGTATGTGTGTTTACAGTTTTCAACACCAAGAAGTCTTGATTTTCGGAAGTAAACATAGTACACATATCTGGTATTCTCGTAAGGTTTATTTTCATGGTCTTAAATCATATGCGTGCAAAGCGGTGCTCAATCTTTACAGTAGATCCGACAGAAACCTGTGTTCTACTCTTAAATTAAAAAAAACGAGCGAGCCTTACAGTAGTCGCATATGATTTGTAACATCTGACATCTTGGCTGACAGTACCAACCTCTGGGAAAATGGGTTGGTACCATCTGATGGCCAACTCTAGCACCGCGCGCTCATTGGTCAAATCATATAGCGCGCAGTTCCCCGGCTTCCTGTTACGCACTTCCGTCCCTTTTCACGAAATCACTCTCACAGGAAAGCGAGAAGAAAAATGTTACACATAAAAATACAGCCTTACATTCTATATTCTATCGACCAACCTATTCTTAAGATAATTTAACTAAGTACATATTAATTAACTGATTCATTACACAATTTCAATTTAATCGATTCCTCCGCTAAATTATAGACAGACAAAAGAAAAATCCAATCATCTTTGGCTTCAGCCGTCAAAGGTAAGCTCATGAATGGTAATTCTGATGAATATTGATGATGTAAGGTTATTAGAAACCTTGTTAAGAGTTTAATACATTTTTTTGTGTTCTTTCCTCAACTCTGTAATGAATAGGAAGAGTTTTTTTATGTGTAACATCTTTTCACTCGGTTTCCTGCAATCTGTAGGAGTCAAACTCAAACTCAAAGCATTTATTTCAACTAAACCATTTATAGGCCCTTTTGAATTGTCAAATAGTCGGTCAGTTAGTCAAAAAGTTGAAGCTAGTTGCCAATTCCAAAACGTAGATCTCTATGGAGAAGAACGGGCAAGAAATTCCGAGGACACTCTTTTAAATATAGAAAATTACAAAATTCTGGGTACATTATTCTTGTTGCTTCTATATGTGAGAACAATGTACAAAAAATAATCAAAACAATTCAAAATATAAGATTAAAAATAAGCCCTGGCAGAGAAGAGATGACCAGTCACAACTGACGGCGCCCGTTCACAAATATGACGCGTGGATCAGCACCATCCAACTCAACCATTTTGTGGGGAACTGAATGATCCAACACACTCGCCACCCGAGACATTTAAGTGAGCATGACATACTCTCAACTGCCATGCTCTTTCAAGTCAACATACATCTTAACAACATAATAAACGGCTCCGTGGTACTCAAATTTACAAGAAAATTTAAAAAAATCTTCAAAATTATACAAAACTATAGTTTGCAATGTATTTGAGAGATTAATAGAATGTTACTACCAAAAAGAAAGAAAATCATTATCCATTGGAGTATTCCACAGTTAAAACTTGTTTAAATAAAAAATAAAGAGAGATTTCGTGAAAAGGGACGGAAGTGTGTAACAGGAAGCCAGGGAAGCGCGCGCTATCCGATTTGACCAATGAGCGTGTGCGGTACTCGAGTAGTCCGTCAGATGGTACCAACCCATTTTCCGATAGGTTGTAAAGAGGGTGATGATGATGATGAATATTGTTTATATCACTTATACGTCAGCCAAGATGTCAGATGTTACAAATCATACGCGACTACTTTAAGGCTCGCTTGTTTTTTTACTTGTATTAAGGAAAGCTCTCTATTTTACCTCCGGTTTGTTTACGTTTATCTCTGGATTTGCTGCAGTGTGTCTTGCTTTTGTAAATTTTTCCTTTGCTCTTCTTCTTTTCGTTTGGTCAGTGACTAACCTGGTGTCAGAGTTTTATAGCCGCCCATAGACTTGGCTTCACATGCCGTCGAGAAATATCTTTCAGGCGGTGCGTGCCTTGGGTTCGAACTCGAGACCTATGACTTGACAGTCCGATGTGTGACACCATTAGGCTATCATTGCAACTTACTTGCGTTGTGTGAATGTGGAAGAAGCGTAACACAATCGCAAGAGTCAAAGCCAATAGCCATGTCAATAGTTCCTTGCCTTCTGTCTCCCTCCGTTGGAAGCATTAGCATTTTGTACCTACACTGTAACTGGACTCTATTTCGCTTCACAACTTGTAATCGGGTACTTCTTTTATCTTTTAATAGGAACCAAGAGTTCAAAGAAAAATCCCGACTAGTTACCTAGTTGGAACAAAACGCTGTAATTTCATATCTGAGCACTGTAAGACTTCTACACAAAGGCTGGAGGTTTATTTTCTAAAGGATGCCTTAATCAGATAATAATCTGTTTGCTCAGTTTTTGTATAGCTTCCTAGATTTCCTTTTGATATGGAGATAAAATAAAATGTTGGTAAGTAATTTTACTTTTCCTTTAAGTTTTCCACTGCTGCTTCTCATACAGAGTACGGACGAGCATAGCTCTGGCCAATCTGAAGCGAATTATGTCGCGCATCCCGCGCGGGATTCGTTTCAGATTGGCCAGAGCCATCGACGCGTGCGGTCACGTCTCGCGTCCGGCGCGAGATTCGTCTCAGGAGCTTTAATCACCACGTCACGTCAGCTTTAATCATCACTCGTTTGTGATTGGTTTATCCAAGTGAAAACACACTCTAAGTTTTGATTTCTCCACGAATTTTCTTACACAGGTCTCATTTATATTTAGTCTGTTGATAGTTCATGTCATTTTATTTAAACGAATTCTGTTACGTTAGTGTAATTTAGTACCTACCTACTTAATTATATGTGTACGCCGCGCGCCGTTAAAACGGCAAAACAAAGTGATCTCTATGCCGACAAACTGTTTTGCAATGACCGACAAACTGTTTCGCAGTTTGGCAAATACTAATTACTGTTTATTGTGTAATTTTTTTGCGAAACAATAAGCAAACTATACCTACCCATTTTATTTACACCTGTTGTGATTACTTCATCTTATAATCTGCTAGGTTTAACAGTTTAATCTTATTTGGTTACTTTTCTTGTTTTTAGATCATCCGATGTCTATGGAACTGCCAACCCACACAAAAACCGACCACCTGTTTGGAAAATCTTTTCATTTCATGAGAGGTAAAGGACTCTTAATACCTCAACAGGCTGCGTCTGTACCTGTCGCGGTGGTTGACAAGTGGTAAATAACGGTATTCTACTCAAATGGAGTTATTTATAACTTTAGAATTCGGCCCGCAGTAACTGGGCCATTGGTTTCTGCGTTATGAGTTGAGGGTTCGAACTAACAACGGGCATAATTTTTATGGCTTGGTTAAAGTTTTAAAGGCATTTGGAACTTTCCAAATGCCTTTTTTAAACCTAAAACGGTTACAACATGAATTTCAGTGTTATAATTTATTGCAATTCATTATTAATATTCTAGTTCGCTAGTTAGCCACATTATTACCTATTTCTTTATAGTTTTTTTGACAGCTATTTGCGACGTTGCCAACTTTTAGAATAAGCGCTCTTAATGTTGTTTTTTTTTGTCCTTTTGAGCGGCTCTTAACTCCTCCTAGAGCGACGCTAACGTTAAGCGAAAACGAAGTAATTGCGCGGTCAGGCAATGTGATGCGACGGGGTGGGTCGGGGAAAAAGCAAAGTCGCGGGCAGAAGCTAGTCTGTAGACAAATGGTTTGTGTATTAAACACATAGCAGCAATATGTAATTACTATACGACAGCCATCACATTACCACACTTGATTGGAGCTTCCTAACGTTGTCTTTACGTGTCAACGGCTCGATTAAATCTACCCAATTTCTGCTCGGCTACACAATTCCTTACTAATTGAATAATTAGTAGCTAAATAGATGTCGAGCGTACAGGCTAGGCCGTGTTGTAACATAGATGTATGAAGTGGGAAGATAGCGCAGCAACAACCACAGTGCGGTAAGGAAAAAACAATCGTGCAGACCAGCGCGACGCGACGGCGCGACGCGACGGCGCGACGCGACTCGAACAATACAATTACTAAGAAAACTTCATGGTATAACAATAAACGGTGTCGCGTCGTGCTGTTGCGTCGCGCTAGTCTGTACAAAGCTTAACCCGTAACATCAGAAAAACATCCCAGATTGTCTCATGTGCCGGTTTACCTCCTGTCTGAATGTCTGACTGCGACAGCTTTATCATTATATTAGGTAGGATAGGTGCAATGGGCTCCAGAGAAACCACACCCCCCAGCAATGTAAAAACAATGTAAGTGGGTCAGGTTTCTCTGGAGCCCTCTATACCTATGTATCGTAGTCGAAGCCCGAAAGTCTGACAACCAGTCTTACCTAGGGTTATTACGATATGCAGTCGCTTCATCTAAAATACTGGTATTCAGCTGCATCCGGTTAGACTGGAAGCCGACCCCAACATAGTTGGGAAAAGGCTAGGCAGATACCAGGTACCTACATAGTCCACGCAAGTGCATGCTTAGCTACAGCAAATATTACAACCAGTGCTTCAGAATAACCATTTAATTCCCTACCCGAAACACCATTACATTATACCACAACCAACTCGGGTGACCCAAAATTGCTTTAGCAACATAAATGCACTGAAAATCACGTAGCAAGCCGTCTATGCGCAAAATCAAAATTAATACGACAATGAAGGAAGAGGCTGCACCCGACCAGAGCATTATGACCACAAAACTAATCAAGGCAACTAAATTGAATTTAATATTGCAAGCGTCCGTGCGCCGCCACCGCCATCGTCGTATCGTCGCCGACCCGCGCCCAGAGAGCTGCGACATGCCAGACTGCCAGTAGATCATGATTTATAACACCTCGGAAATAATGATCATGTTTCTAATTTGGTTCGTATTTGAATTGACTGTAGGTACCTGCGGCTTTTTCCATTAAAATGTCTGCAGGGTGACATGATTGAATTTTGTATTTAATTTTGAAGGGCAGGCTGTGATAGCCTTTTGTTATTTGTTGTTCTAATTTTAAACGGGCTTTAAGCTTCTGTTGTTTTACATATCAGACTAGTAACTGCCATGTTTGTATTTCCACCTACAGAATTTAAATACAACCACATTTAACGTCACATAAAAGCAGAAACTACATCAAAGTGGGAATTTACCAATTTCCGACTTAACCCTGTTAAAACTACAGTTATTTTTGCGTGTGGCTGAAAATGGCAGCATTGCCAGTCATACTGGCACTTGAGCACTATCGGTTCACCTCGGGTTTCATCATGACACCGGATGACGTCAGAGTGACAGCGATCGTGCACTGTGGCATATTCCATCAACTTTACCTACTGTGAAATGAATTTTTATTACCTGGGAATGCATGGAAAATAAAACGATACTATACTTTATTTCAGTTTACATCAAAAGAGTGATTTTTGTACAAAGATATTCAATCTAAAATAATAATTCGCAAGTATATAATCTCAATATATAATCATCCTATAATGTTCCCACTACTGGGACACAGGCTTGCTCTCGGTGAGAGGGAGTGGGCCGGAATCCACCACGCGGGCCCAGTGCGGGTAAGTAGATGTCACATGTCTTCGAACTTTTGGTTCTAGGACATGCCGGTTTCGTCACGATGTATTCTTTCACCGTTTTGAGAGCAGTGGTGATGAAATAATTTACACTAAGTAAATCGCCTGTCTGGTTTCTAGCCTCGTAAGTCGCGGCTGTTACCACTGGCCCACCACTGTTAAAGTTTTAATTATAAAAATCGAATTAAAACAATATTGGGCAAAGTTGTATCGGGGAAGAAACGATTTTTTTTCTATTTTTTTCTGGTCTTCTTATTAATTGTTAATAATTAATTGTTTTTTTTTTGTTCAATCATCCTAGTATTGACTACGACTATTTACTTACTAAATAAATCAACTACGCTTAGGAAAAAAAAAGAAACAAAAAAAGTGTACTTAATTTGCAAAGGTAGGAGGCATATCCATGGGTATGTCCACAGATGAGCCTCATAACTGAATATTACTCATAATAAATCATGGGACACCATAAATGTCCATTACTGAGGCGCGCGCGGCCCGGTTACTTCTCTCGTTTCCTTTGCTTATTTTGAGCTCAGAGATACATAGGATACAGGATAATAAACATACTCGTTCAAATAACTTTAGTTCATAGTTTTGATCCCATCGTCAGGGGGGTGATGGATAATATAGGTAGTGGCTACTTAAGGTACGATGACCAACTTTTAATGATTTTATACTGAAGATCACATCGAAATGAATAGTGTTAATTATTTGAAAAAAATGTATGTTAAATTTGAGCATTTTCTTAATAACTTAATATATGAATATTTTAGATTATTTTTCTATTACACAGTGAAATTAATTTATATTAATTTTATATTTTAGATTATTTTTCTATTACACAGTGAAATTAATTTATGAAGTTATGTCTATCGCGCATAAAAAACTGATAATCACGCAAAATCAAGTGTATTTTTAATTTGATAATTTAATTATTGATATTTTAGTATACGTGTTTTATTAAAATATCTTTTGTTTTATGTATAATAAATTAAGAATGCGTCTAATTTGGGACGTCACTCCTGGATGGGCCAGTCCTTGTACGTGCGACACGTACGTAGAACACGCAAGCTAGCCACTCAAGGTCACTGGCATATATCTGCGTCTTAAAAAATTTATGTTATAATTTGATTATACACTTACATACATAACCTCACGCCATATTGCCATGGGGGTAGGCAGAAACTACAAAAGGCCACCCGCTATGATCCTTACATACTCCCTTTGCCTCGTTTACGTTCATACATCTGGACGCGTAGCATGACAACCATAGAAACGGGTTTTCTACGAGTTTGGTCGACGGAAGAATAGACAAAATGACAGATTGTGATTGTTTATCTGTCATTTCGTCTATTCTTCCGTCGACAAAACCCGTTTCTATTGTCGTCATGCTAAGCGTGCAGGTCATAAACGCACGCGGGCGTGGACTACGCACCGGGCCTTTCTGAAGAACATCCCAATAACGTCACTATATTATGTCCTCCTAGGCCCTAGGAAACGTCAGGACGGGACGCCCTCGGACCCGTCCCGGCGTTTCTTTTTTTTCCACTCACATCTACCTTGAAAATACCTTTTTACTAGCCTTTAATTTTCATTCAATTTGATTATTTGAATAAACTTAAACCCTTAATCCTAATTTTACCACAATGTTTTTCATTTGACAATTGAGGTTAGTTTTATAACTAATTTTTTATCAACAATTTTTCTATGACAATTTAATAATATTCTTCAAACAACATTTGTTGGAAGTTGGAACCAAGTGAATGTGTTACCTTTTAGTGAGTAATTGTGTGAGATATTTATTTAGAATTTCATGAAAAAGTTTTGGAACAGCGTGTACCTCACATGATGACTTCTAATTTCGAAATTTTATGTAGTTTGAACCAACCCTATTATGATTAAGAAAATAATAACTTGTGTTACAAGATTAGCGACGCGACGAAGGTGTGACGGTATTGCGCGTAGTACGGCTGAACATAAAATGTTAATATCCACAACATATAGGTACAGTTATACAAAAAATATTTTTTGTTCAAACTACAGTTACGTGCAAAGCAGTAAACGCAAGCGTGGAACGTTCGCAATTTTCTAGAACGGCCCTGTACGTAAATACTGCTAATTAATTTACATTTGTGTTGCCAACTAATTTAATTTTTGCCCGCCCGAATACATTTTTAGGTTTCGCTCGTCAAGAATTTGGCAAAATGTCGAGTTCGCGTTTCGGTGAGGTGTTCGTTGGCTTGTGGGCGAAAATGTGTAATGAATGCCCCCAATCTGAGTTACTTTGAATAGGTTTGTAAAATAATAACACATTTCTAACTGATTTAAAAATGGATCAGATTTTCAGGCGTTATTGAAACTATTTTGTTAGCCGTCTCAAAAAAGAAAAATAGCCTTGAATAAATTTTGTAACCTTATTGTGGAGTTGTTATCTTTACTCGACTACGGCAAAGCAAAGGTAGGGTTATGTTTTTTCTCCCATAATGTCTTGCAATTCTAGTCAATAAATGCAAAAACTTGAACTAGAAACAACCACACTACACCAATAAACACTCCAACAAATCTATTCAAAGACAATACACAAACCCATAATTTGATTTAGAAATTATAAACAAAAGTTTTCCAGCTTAATCAAGTCTTCTCCATTCCGCCAATCACGAGCTCGCATTTTACCGAAGTGAGACGTTGCTTGCATTCTAAATGCAAGACAGGATCGCAATTAAACTATCTGAATACGGAATGAATGAGCTTGCGAACGGGACGGCGTACTTAGAGCGTATTGTTTTGACTACGGTGCTGTGGTTCGTAGCGTACGGCGTACCTCGCGGATACTCTTGTGAAATTGAGTTTTTTAGAACTGAGCTAGTCAGGGATGGTTTTGTGTTTGTGTTTTGATGAATACAACAGTTTCGTTTAAAAGTTTTTTGTTCACTACAAAAATGCTTCATTTGTCTTAATAGAAGACAAACTTAAAAAAATATTGTGGATTATACAAGACTCTTATATCGGTTTTATAAGTGGTATGTTTGACATAACGTGCTCCAACATTTTCAGTGCGTTACAATAGAGATATGGGTCTCTATTGTAATGCGCCAACGAAATGATAAATATCGAAATTGTACAATTTCGAATATTTGATTCGACATTGTCAGGGAATACGACGGTCGTTCGGGATCAGCATTCAAAACATGCACTTAATTAAAGAATGAACCATTTTTAAAGACCATACGCATATTTTCAATATCAATTTCGTCGGATGAAAAATTGAAAATTTAAGCAATGAATATTAATTAATTCTGTTGTAACATTGGCTTATTTCACAATTTCACGTGGCGTCATCAGGCGATTTATTAATCCTCTTAAAGTCAACACTGGTATACTAATGTGAGTCGTCACGATCGGATTTAATCAAGCAATGTAATTCGTGAGTAAAATTACTGATCACTTATTTATTTTAACTTCCAAGTAGGAATGTAGGGAATACACTGTCCTACTTTTTTGAAAATCTATAAAATTATATATGCTGAGCTTTTCAACTAGGCAAGAGACAACTCTCTTGCCTAGTTGAAAAGCTCAGCATATACTCAACTCAACTTTCTAGCAGTAGCTTTTAATTCTTGGTCAGTTGTGTAAATAAGAAAGATTTTATTTTTTTCTTCCACATTGTACCCGTTAAAAATTTAATATAACATAACATAAGGCCACCGTATCGCACATTTCGCCAGTTATATTTTAAGTCCCATGTAACAGGGAGCGAGCCTATTGCCATCAACCGGGCATAACTCCGGACTGACCACACTGTCCAGACTCCTGGCTGCTACTGATTAATTCCAGATGGAAAAACCCAATAACACTTTGCCCGACCCGGCAATTGAACCCTAGACCTCATGCTGAGCAGTAGCCCTTGCTGCCACTAGACCATAGAGGCAGTCAACGAGAATTGAATCTGAAGAGCTAATAGAGATAATTTGTATGAATATACAGTAATTAATATCCATACAAATTATCTCTGCAAATTATCATGTTTACTGCACAATATCAAATATCAAAGTCTTGTATACTTTTGGGATAGATATCAAGGAAACTTCCTCAGGGAACTTAACCGAACTCAGTGGAACGTTGCAATATCCTCGTGTTAATATTAACTTATAGGTTTAGTGAGGTGACATCAGCTGTCACGCCGCATTAGGGATGGACGTTTATTTCGATAATTAAATGGTGAGGCACCCCTTATTAATTTCCGGGTTATAGAATGATGCTGACGGTTTGATCTCTACTGAAATACAGTATGACAATGGATGGTTAGACACAAATATATAACTACTGAAAACAAGGTTATTCATGATTGTACGTTGGAAGATTCTCAGTACCTACAAATACTTGTGCAGTGGTGGGTCAGTGGTAACGCCCCCTACTTACGAGTTGTTGTCTTGGGTTCAAACCCAAGCAGGTGCTTTACTTTGTGTAAATAATTTCCTCACCACTGCCCTCAAAACGGTGAAGGAAAACATCGTGAGGAAACTGGCATGACCTAGAACCAAAGATTCGAAGGTATGCGACATCTACCAACCCGCACTGGTGGTTTGGGCCGTAATCTACCACGCGGTCCCAGTACTCCCTCTCAAAGAGAGGAGGCCTGTGTCCCAGCAGTGGGAACATTATAGGCTGATTATCATGATGATGATGATAAATACTTTGACAATGAGATAGACAGTTCCAACAACGCTGAGCATACGAAAAAGGCGAATAATACAACGCTATCAACGTTCCCTCAACAATTATAATACTGTCTCTAAATAAACGTTAAAGCGCGGATAAACAGAAAATAATGCTTTTAATTATCGAAGTCTCGCGTCAACAACACGTTCCTCGCTTCGTTTCTCTCGAAGTCATTTATAAAAGACCAACACAAGCGCTCCGATTACTCCAACAACAAAGTCGAACTTCCTTAATTTGTACTCAAGTGTACTTATAATAAAGTCAAGTGTGAAAGTCGGAAAGAAATTTGATTCAGGACAAGCAATTATGAAGCTTATGTGTTAGAGAATTTGGTCTGAATTCTAATTGGAGTAGATATCGTAGGCCCGCGAGGTGGGCCCCATATTAAAGATATACAAAGGAGGTTTTGATGCCAGTTAATTAGTGCTACACAGGGTGGCGCAAATGTTTGGCTGCTAACGTTCCCTATATTTTTAGCAAAAAATAAACATTGTTTTCATGTAGAGAGTGAAAGTTCTCGTTCTATTAATTCAGTGATCAGTCATGTAAAATGTCTATGTTTTGTTAGTTACTAAAATAATTATGACTACTTACTTCATCGTTGTGATTTTGCTTAATTTTTCTCTTCTTCACGGCACAATAATCGTTGTTCTTAGTTTTAACGGTCTCGATTACGTCAATATGACGATAACAGTCTACAGGTGAATACTCCCGTTAATGCTTGTGATATATTGTGATCCCATAATCTTCTTCGTCTTCCTTATTTAGGTTCCTCAAGGAATAGGTTAACTTCTACCGAAGGATATTATTATTTTCAAAAATTGTGTAAAATATTTGTATGGTTTCATAAGAGTTGCATATGCGTGCTGTTAAGACCTTACGCGGATTTTTTTAAATTTCGCAATGAACATATATTTATTATGACGTACTTTTGGCGGAATCACAACAACGTACTAAATCTCGAATAACTAGCTTAAAAGGGTACCTTCAAAATATTAGTACCCCACGCTACAGCCAAAATATCAAACCCAGCATTAGTAACACCGTCGTCGGACTCAAATAATCATAGTACGCATATCTATAAGAGATAACGATATAACGGAACTATAGAGGCATTAATCAACCCGGTCCAAGGTAGTCGGAGCCAATAAGGTTGTATATAACTCACTGAATCTAATTTGGCTCGCCCGACCCCCCGTCGCTGAGAAAGGGTTAAATGTATTATACGTAGGTGCTAATATCGGGCGCTGCTATCGTTTGCTACTGCGGAATTCTAATGATTGGCTTGTCGAAATCTTGCTGTACAGTTTACAGAGCTTCTCGAATGTTGTTGTAGGTACAGTGTTTTTGAGTGGAAATATTTACCTTTCTTAGAACCTTGTGCGATGTAGGTAAATGTGTGCAAAGATGCAAAGGCATCATGAATCATTTTTCGTATTATAACCTTATTTCATCAATTCTGTTAGAAGATGTAGGTATTTAATGGGTAAGCATGAAACAAAGGTTGGTAAAAAGATTTTTTTTTCCTTGTTACCTATAGTGACAAAGGGGCTGACAACACACGCGATGGGAAGAAGTTACTGCCGCTTATTGGTACCTGGGATATCGAGAAGTTCTTCCATGTATTGTCACCCGTAGAGACAAAGTTGATATGTCACGTGTTTGTAATTTCCCCGACACCTTTCAAATCGGAATACTACAGTTTGGAGGTAGAAATAGCAAAATGGATACGAATATGGTTTGATGAAAACCTACGTACTTAATCAAAAATGGTGTAAGGTCAGTCAGAAAAGAATACTGGTTTGGTGGAATTTCTTCATGATAAAATTATCGTAGCAGCTTCGTAAGTTTGCAACTAACCGATTCTTTTGGTTGAATTTGAAGAGTTTTGTCAAGAGATTAATCTACAACCTACTCTTATAAACTTATATTACGACTTGTACCGATACCTAACTAATTGAGGAGCTCGTGGCTAACTTATAACAGCCGCACGGGTCGATCCAGCAGGTTCAGCTACGCTTGCCGAGGTTGGTTCGTGAATGGGTGACCATCTTTACATACCGAGATTCCTCCGTACCGCGGAAAGCACGTTAAGCCGTTGGTTCCGGCTGTCATTCATGTATCTTTGACTGTCGTTACGAGTCGTCAGAAACCCGAAAGTCTGACAACCAGTCTTACCAAGGGGTATATTATCCAGTTACTGGGTTGTGGAGGTCAGATAGGCAGTCGCTCCATGTAAAATACAGGTATTCAGCTTCAACTGGAAAAAGGCAAGGCAGATTGATTGACCGGTACCTAACTAATTTATGATTGATTGAATACAACACATAACTTAACACCACGCCTTTAATCCTCGAAGGGTTGGACAAAGGTGGACCCTGTAGTACACCCACATTTCGCCAGTTATGTTTAAGTCCCATGTAATAGGGGGCGAGCCTATCGCCATCAATCGGACACAAATACAGACTCCGGACTGCTACTGAGAAATTCTAATGATTGATTGAGAAACCATGAAAAAATATATTTATAATAAGCAGTAAGAACACAATCTGTTTTTGTATTTGACTTGAGCACACTAAGACCGTATGAAAATTCTAATTAATGGTTACAGAACCATTAATTAGAATTTTATTACCAAGATTTTATTAAATTAAATCTTTGAATTAGATATCATTAGCGAATAAAACACATGGATGTTCGCATATACTGGCAGCTCATTAATGTAAATAAGGAACAGTATCCATCCTATTACACTACCTTGAGGAATAGACGCTTTGAAACTCACAATGTGTCGCATCCAAGAGTTCGATATGAACGTTCTGTTTCCTGTCAGCAAGATACGATCTAAGCCATTCAAGTGCGTCTCCTCTGATGCCAACTCAATTTAATTTGGTTAATAAGATTGAGTGCGATACCTTATCATAGGGTTTAGCAATGTCGAAGAGGCTTATTGCATAGTTTTTACCTACCTATGATGTATGTAAGGATTTCTTGTGTGTAATTGTAGACTGTTAGGGTTGTCGATCGTGTTGTACGGAATACAAATTGATTATTGTCGAGTTAGTTGTATTTTTAAATTTCTAGGAATTTACGCATACGGTAGTAACTACTTTATTTTTGAGAATGCTGGATGAAGTGCTATTGGTCTGGGGACTAGGGTCATTGGCTTATTCACCTTTTTTGGTATAGGTTTTGATTATTGCTATTTTTAATCGAGACGGAAATGTTTTTTCCTCAAGGGATTGGTATACAAGGTATGTTAGCGGGGGAGTTAGTTCTAGAATACATGATTTTATTCATGTAAGGGATATACCACAGCTGCGTTTGTCAGAGAGGTTCTGAATAATCTACACTAATATTAGAAAGAGAAAAGATTTTTATTTTTGTTTGTAATGAATAAACTCAACAACTACTGGACCGATTTTAAAAATTCTTTTTTACTAGTAGAATGCTATATTATCACTCAGTAACTTATAGGCTATAATTTGTAAAGATGTCACGCGGGCGAAGTCGCTGGCGAAAGCTAGTATCAAATAAGTATCTTTTTTCCGTAACAGGCTCTAGGAACATCATTCCGTAACAGGCTCTAGGAACATCATTCCGTAACAGGCTCTAGGAACATTATTCCGTAACAGGCTTCATTTTTAATTCTTTTTACCTATTGTGGTATAGTATTGTTTTAGGTGCATCATTTTCACATATAATTATATAACTAATATACCTACCTATACCAAATATAGTAAAACATTTTAAAAGAGTAACGGTGGAGTTTCTTACCCATTCTTTGGACGCAAAGTATTGGATTTTTCGCACTTAGTCTATTTGGATGATATTATAATAACTTCCTGTCACTGTTTAGCATAGTGTTATCTGAATTTGTTTGGGGTAGATATCACAACAAAAAAGTGAAAAATAAAAACTTTTACAAAAAAAAACACTTCAAACTGAAAAATTACTTTAATTTCAGAAGTCGGTGGCAAAAAACAAAAAAATCTAAACCAAAGACGCTCTCATTTGTTACCTCATAACTTCTAAACCACAGATCATAATTTGACAAATGAGGTATCGTTGGAAGTGGCTTGATCGTCTGCTAGTTATATGTTATATGACGTCACAATAAATTCATTATGGCGGCCTCTAGAGGATACAAAGTCATGAACTTAAAAAAAGGCAATTTTGGGTATCAACGGAAAGGGCGTAATTAGCACATTCCAAAAATATATATATTATAACTCAAAAACAATTAAAATTAAAATAAAAGTTATGAAACTAAAACCCAACTACGACAAAAAGTCATCTAAAAAGGTATAATATAAACTAGACATCACAGACAGACAAAAAATTCGGAGTCAGACGTAATCTGCTCGATTTATGTCATAGCACGTGTAAAGCATCGTACAGACAAGCGCGACGCGACAGCGCGGCGCGACACCGGCTATTGTTATACCGTGAAGTTTTCTTAGAAATTGTATTGTACGAGTCGTGTCGCGCCGTCGCGTCGCGCTGGTCTGCACGAGCCTTTACTCCGGATTATTTGTGTCTGTGATGTCTTGCTTTTTAGATGACTTTTTTGTCGTAGTTGGGTTTTAGTTTTATTACTTTTTTCACTTTGTAGTGTTTTTTTTCGGAAGTCGATGTTATTTTTTTGTTTAAAAGTTTTTGAGTTAAGTATACATTTTATTATCAGCCACATTTTTTTTTCAATTTTCCTTTTCTTGTGAATAGTTTTGATTTTACCTTCATACATTTTTTACTAGGCCTAGATTAGATTCTAATGTGCTGAGTACATTAGAAGAGATTTTCCCCTACAATGGCCAGTAGCTTTGGTTTTGTTTTTAAATCATATTCTTTAAAAATATAAAATGAAATTCCATTTATATAAAACTCGTATCTAAGAACTCGGAATACCGCGAACATTAACTTTTTTCTCAAAAAAATACTAAGAAAAGAATACGGAATCTGGCATTCGGGTAGTCGAGTCGTAAATGGGTAGTAAAAATGCGGTTAACATGCAGTTTTCGAGTATAGTTAGCATGACTGCATTTGGGTGCAGTCGTACGTTGTTAATGCTCCGTTTAAAATACAGTTCTTTCTAAGGGGTCTTTGTAAATTAGGTAGCAAAAAATCAGCAGGGGCCGAGTTGCTTTATTGGATTTAAGAGTCCTATAATTTTTTTTACGCAAATTCATGATTGCTGACGTCGTAATTTTCAGCAGCAGTAAGATATTTTATTTATTTGATACACGATGTGTAACTCAACTTACAAGAAAGAGACAATGACACTATCGTACATTTTTTTTGAATTAAATTTGATTTGTTAGAGCTGTAGTGGCAACCATTATCATTTGGTTTAAATAGGTTTTTATTTTTATTATTTCATTTATCTTTTATATAGATTATTTTCTTTTAAATTTTGTGAATGAGAGAACGCTGTAGACATAACAGACTGTAGATCTGTGGACCATTTAATATTTTGCTAAGTACCTGGTAGGTACTTGTTGGTGGGCCTACACTGTCCTCTCATACCTTTTAACACTGTAATTTGAAAACATTGTAAAAACCATATACTTTTAAAAGAGTAACCGTGGAGTTTCTTGCCGGCTCTTCTCCATAGGAAACGACCAATTGGAACCGTGCACCAAGCTTCTGACGTTTCATAAGTGCCCTTGTAAGTTTATGTAAAATATTTTTTTTTTTTTTTTTCTGATTTATTATAATCGAATAAATAAAATATCTTATTGCTGTTGAAAATTACTACGTCATAAATCATGCATTTCTGTAAGAAAATGTAATAGGACTTTTAAATGAAAACGAAAGATATGACATACTATACTCACGCCATATTCCCATAGCGGTAGGCAGAAACTAAAGAACGCCTCCTGCTGCATATCCTTACATACTCCTTTTGTTTCCTTTACGTTCATAATCTAGTAATGCACCTAATAGATTTTTTCGTTTTATTTCTATTGGTATATTTGAAAAGATTTCAAGGCAAAATGCTTTAAGGGTACTTTTAAAAATAAATGTTTTACGATGCAGACAATAATTTTAGAACCTACCAATTTTTCGTGGGCCTATGGCAATACTACCTACTTGAGGACTCGTTATGACTATAATCGATCAAATTAATAAAGAAGGAAAGAAAGAAAAAAAGATAAACAGAAAATGGGCATACAAGAAAAAAATCAAGTATGAAGAGCTGAAACTTATAGAGATTAAAGTTTAGAAACGTGCCGTCTCGCTAGAAAAAACCCTACACAACAATTTAAAATAATAATAATATCCGGCATAAAAACCAATGTTGGAGGGTTTAGGAGACCCTCTAGGACCCCCAAATAACCTCACATTCTTTCTAGCGAGGCGACACGTTTCTAAAACCAACGCCTTGTAGGAGCTGCAACAATAAAACGTAGCAGCCGAGCTCAAAATTATATTCACCAACAACAATAAAATTGTTATTTAGAATACTATATTCATTCTATTCCATATTTTATTATAAATTCATCATTCTCCTCCCACTGCTGACCAACAGCACTGCTGGTCCTGCTTTTTTTTTTTTTTGAGGATGGGAAATTATCAAATAACTTCTCCCGCTCTGGGTGGAGCGGGAGGGCGTGTCAGACTTTTACTGACTAAAACTCACCCGTGTTCCTTCCGTTGCCTGTGTGCCGAGGTCGCGATATCCCTTTCAGACAAACCTGCAACCCCGGCAGGCATTGGCCCTTCCGGACCCCGTCAGTTGGTGCTGACATCTCTTTGAGGCGCGCGTGGAACACAACGCGCCGTGTACCCGGGCCTGGTCCCTATCGGACGGCGAGCTACCCATTGCTCACCGTCCGCAAACTGCTGGTCCTGCTGTCGATGCAACATGTATTTTTCTTCCATACTCTATTAGTCGTCATCTCGGTAGTCACCCCCTTTCTAGCCACATCATCTTTCACACAGTCCATCCTTGGGGCCGAGATGGGGTTAAACCCATCGTTGGTCATCTATTACCGTTTTTAGGGTTTCGTACCTCAAAAGGAAAAAACGGAACCCATAGAGGATCACTTCGTTGTCCGTCTGTCCGTCTGTCTGTCTATCAGACTATCAAAACCATTTTTATCAGGAACGCGTGGAGGTATCAAGTTGAAATTAATATCAAATACGTAGGTCTATGGTCCCTTAGAACTCTAAAAATAGAACTAAAAATAATCAAGTCAACGCAATAAAAAAATACGGCCATTTATGCGACATAATATTTTGATACTCGCAAATAAATCATAACCAGCGTACTTCCCGTTGACCTCAAGTTGAATCATGAAATTTGGCAGGAAGCAAGGTCTCACAGCACATGTAAAGGAAAAAGTCCGAAAATCGTCAATTTGTTGTTTTAAAATGTTAAAGTAGGTAAAATTTTCCATCTTATCTGTATAAATAATAAGTAAAAGAATTATTTCTATTTCACGCGATGAACCAGCAAATAATTCACGACTAAAAAGGAATACAAAAACCTATCAATAAGGAAAAACAATTTACAAGCGAACCCTAAAAAAACGGTTCTCCCATACTTAACACTTACCTAAAGAGCCCACTTTTAAATTTCCCCATTTTCTGGGTTTAAAAACGTACTTTCGAACCGTCAATTTATAACCCTCTCGATAAAAGAGCGAATCATTGCCGGCGCGCCAGCGGCAGCGTGCTGGGGTTACTCGTGCTGTTTTTTATTTTCAAATTCTGGTGATACAAGGCGTTTATTGTTTTACATGTATGAAAATAGTTAATGGATGTTTAAAACTGTATGTTTCTTAAACAATATTCTTTTTTAACCAAAACTAATTTCCCGTGACATTATTAAAAAATAGAAGCAATTTTTACCCGACTGTGGTGGAGCCCAAACGGAGGGTAATGTTATTATTTATTAATTAATAGAATTTTCTGCAAAATCTTAAAATAAATTTATGCCCTAATCTGTGCAACACAGTGACTCTTATATCCGCCACTCTTTGGCACGTCCTAGGTAAAAATACCCAACAAATGAAAAACGAGAATTAAATGGCATCCTTTTGTTAAAATCAACAAACAAAGACTAATTTATTTATTTAATTCTTCCGTAGAAACACATCGCTTAAGTCAAATGTTTAATTAAACCCAATAATTACCGTGAAAACGACTGAAGTACTCAACAGAGATCGTTTTCCACAAACAAGATCTTGACTGTAATCCGACGATGATTAATTAAATTATTTTACAAAATAGAATTTAATTTAAGTGTTGTGTTTACGTAAACCTGACATTTTCATTTCGTGTGACAGTTGACACGAGTAGAGAGTATTAGGTGGCAGTACCTTTTGTCACAGTCACGACGTGCAATTGCAGACTACTTTTTTCCGTGATTTTAATTATATTATATTTGTTTTGTTTAAAATTCAAGAGTTATCTTTATTGATATGTGTTTAAATGACAAAAAAAAAAACATTTTTTTTATTTTACTAAATAGGTATGTTTATTTTGTGATGGTCTTTTTGACACATGCAATTTTAATGCTTTTTTAAAACTATGGAATAAGATCAATGATATTATAAGTAAAAATATGTAGATAGGTTACCTGCTCAACATTCACCGACCTCATCTAGCTTATTTTTAATATTTTTTTATATGACGTGTAAAAGTGATTCCGATATCCTATTTACAGAATAAACAATTTCATTTCATTCGATCTTCAACTACGGCACGATGTTACACTATCAGATGACACGTGGAAGTAGGACGGCATGTCGTAATTATCGGGAGCGCAAAAGAGACAAGACGAAGAGAATCTGGCTATGACTTGCGGAGCGTGTATAACCTATCTACCTCTTTTTTACTTATAATATCACTAGTTGCGTCCCGAGGTTTCACCCGCACAAGTATCGATCCCGTGGGAATATTGGAATAAAAAGTATCCTATGTCCTAATGCAAGTCATGGTCTACATAATTATGTGCCAAATTTCATCCAAATCCGTTTAGCCGTTTTACCGTGAAAGCGTAATAGACAAACAAACCATTCAACAAACTCACTTTCGTATTTATAATATTAAGTTAGAATTCCATAAGATACATTGAAAGTTGGTTGAATTTCGAATATTGATAGCAATGTATACACTATTTCACTACAAAAACAGAGGGATTAGCTCGTGTATGGCTACACGAGCTGATCCCTCTTTTTTTATAGTGCTCGTGTGGGTACTCTGTAACCCAAACTTCACCTTTACTCGATTTTCGCTTTTATAAAAGGATTAACTGCTGGACTCGCAAATCAGTCACCTATGTTTTTACAGAGCACCTACTCAGATCGGAAACAACATACAATCGAAAATGTTCTTCGTCTTGTCGATAGTACGACAAGGTTGGCCCAAACCTTCGCCATCACCACGTCTTCGGTGTCGTCACTTTTGCTCCAATTTTTGGGGCACAGAGGGCAGGATAAGAAGTGGAGCATAATTGGTGACACAGTTCCACATTCACACTGTGCTGCAAACACGTTTAACCTAACCTATAAAAGACCCTGAACTTGTGAAGCACGCCAATAACCATCCGCATAGACAAGGGGTACTAAATTAATGAAACAAATAAATAAATGTGCCCCACATTTACCCTCTGAAACTTTTGTTTTTCGCACATAAATACATCAGGGGTGTCGTAACTTACCCTGGTCACACCCTAAAGGATTCTATTGTCGTTATTAAATGGAACAAATCGAGGGAACACTTTGGTATTTAAAATATAGTTTCTATTATAAATATTTCGTTTTAACGTTCAATTTGTCTGTTTCAATGTCACTTTATTTATTTACAGAAAAGTACGTGCAATGATTTCCTTATTTTAAAATGGGGGATCAAGTTTTTGTGGCTTTTTCTTGTCATATTACTTGAATATCACCTTTATCATTGCAATAAATTGTGATTAAAATAATATAGCCTAAAGCTTCGTGCAGACCAGCGCGACGCGACAGCGACGCGACACCGGTGATTGTTATACTGTGAAGTTTTCTTAGAAATTGTATTGTTCGAGTCGCGTCGCGCCGTCGCGTCGCTCTGGTCTGCACGAGCTTTAATACGGAAGAGGTCATTCAGGCAAAATATCAACTATCAGCACACAGCCTGCTGCCTAGTTGTGTTTTTCTTACTTTTCTTATTGGTGCCAGTAAAATTGTAGCATAGCATATAGCATAATCAACCTATAATGTTCCCTCTGCTGGGACACAGGCCTCCTCTCTGTGAGAGGGAGCGGGCCGTAGCCCACGCGGGCCCAGTGCGGATTAGTAGATGTCACATGTCTTCGAAGTTGTAGTTCTCGGACATGCCGATTTCCTCACGATGTTTTCCTTCACCGATAAAATTGTGAGCTACGCTTGCCGCGTTTGATCCGTGGATGGGTGACCATCTTTACACGCCAAGACCCTCCGTGCCTCGGAAAGCACGTTAAGCTTTTAGTCCCGGCTGTCACTTGTAGATCTTTGACAGTCGTTACAGGTAGTTAGAAGCCCATAAGTCCGACAACCAGTCTTACCAAGGGGTATCGTGTTACCTAGTAACTGGGTTGTGGAGGTCAGATAGGAAGTCGCTCCATGTAAAATTCTGGTATTCAGCTGCATCCGCTTAGACTGGAAGCCGACCACAACATAGTTGGGAAAAGGCTAGGCAGATGATGAATTGTTTTTATATTTTTATTACGGACGCTTTTAACATGTTGAAATTATACATTCTTATCACAATGTATAATTTCAACATGAATGATGTAACCAATATTTTGTAACAATATTTTGAGTGTCCGTGGAGTTTCTTGCCCGTTCTTCTCCATAGGTACCTACTAAGCTTTGGAATGGGCATCTAGCTTCATTTTTCTGACTGAGCGACCCCTTGACAATTCAAAAGTGCCTGTAATTGGTTTATTTGAAATAAATGGTTTGAGTTTGCAATTAAAGAATCGAACCATTTTGTCATATAATAATGATGTTGCCCATAGTATAAAACGGTTTAAAAAAATGCAGGAACAGCACCATGTTTGAATGAATTCAGTAATTACTAAGGCATAGTCGACGTGCCAGTTAAATGGTCTAAATTACCACGTGCCGGTGTACACGTGTCTGTTCAGGGGAATCCCTAGAGCACTCTATAATCTGAGTATGGAATATCTGTGTATAGAGTAGTTAGTAACTTAGTTGTAAGCAGTGATCCTATGAATTTTGGCGCTCACAACAACTACATAATGCTGTTGATTTGTCTGGTCATTGAATTTATTTTTGATTTAGCATTTTCAATTATAACAGTAACTGGAAAAGCAATTCACTCCACATTACCTTTTTTCCGTAGGGGAAGTCTTGAACTCTTACTGTAAAACGACCAATTGAATTGAACATAATTGAACTGGTTCTAACATCCACGTTACAAAATAAATCATTTCAATTCAATTCCATGTACCTGCTCTTCTGTGAAAAACACTACTGATGCCGCGATTATCATGGCCACTTAGATACTGGACCCAACTCATACCCTAGAACCTATCAAAGCATTTTTACTTTGCCATCGACTGCAAAACAAGATTCAATTCATTTCATTAATAAAATGGAAGAGTGATTCAAGTGTGCGCATGCGGAGGGGATATACCCCAACATCTCCAGTAAAATTCACTGACCTATACTACCCAGAAATACATCCCTAATCCCGAGAATCTGTAATAATTGGTAATGAAATATGTTTGCAAAGCTTATAATTAATGGAAATTAACTAAGTGATGTACAAGTATTAGTTGCAGACCGTAATGTTTTAATTAAATCTCACGTTACACTGATGTTTGATAAGCCGTCGCTACAATGTTGACATACATTCACGAGCTTGTATATCTTCAATGTAAACATACATATACATATAGGTAATATTCAAACATAACTAGAGACTGTAAATATAGAAAAATCACGTAGGTTAAACGGATATTGGTTTCTCGAGTTATAAGCGCGTTAAGGGACAGACAGACAAGATAGATAGACTGAAAAATCTGCTGTTCCCTACATTATAACGAGCTATGCGAACATAAATGTATGGAACAGCTGAGCGAATTAAATTTCACATTGTATATGTAAGAATGTGCAAGTGTATGTGTATATGTAGAAATTATTTTTTATCCGTGAATAAACCCTATTTTAAACCCTTGTCCTAACTATGTTGGGGTTCGCTTCCAGTCTAACCGGATGCAGATGAATACTTAACATAGAGAGGTCGCCTATCTCACCTCCACAAACCAGTAACGCGATAATGCGAGACCCCATGGTTAGACTGGTTGACAGACCTTTGGGCTTCTGACTACCCGTAACGTTGTCATAGATCTATACATCCTGGTACTTGTTGATGGGCCTACACTGTCCTCTCATACCTTTTAACACTGTAACTTGGAAACATTGTAAAAACCATTTAATTTTAAAAGAGTAACCGTGGAGTTTCTTGCCGGCTCTTCTCCATAGGAAACGACCAATTGGAACCGTGCACCTAGCTTCTGACGTTTCATAAGTGCCCTTGTAGGTTTATGTGAAATAAAAATATTTTGAATTTTGAATTTTTTTGAATATAAATTAATAACAGGGGCACAGAGAGTAAATATGCATATTATGTGATTCTCAATACAAATAGATAAAGATTAAAAAAACATAACAAAAATACCCTAAACAACTAATTTGCACCACTTCGTTCCAAAGCTACGCCAATGGAAATGGTACTTATTTAAGTATTTTATGTCCTGAAAAATGAGAACAAAAAAAAGAGTAAAATAGCAATACGGCAGCGCAAAAATGTCGACAGATATGTAGCGCCGAAAAGAAATGTAACGTTGCAAATACGTTTTTTACCTTTTAAGTTAATGTTCAGAACTTCTGTAGTCATTTTAAAGCTGAAATTTTACGAGCAACGTCTGTCTAGTTTCGGCAATATGTTTTGTTGTACTTTTTTTACAACATTTCTGTCAGTGTGTCAGGCATTTTACTAGGATTTCCGTTCAGTTTTGTTTTTAGGAAAATGTAAAAAAGGGAAACATAAAAACACGCCTGAATCCCTTGAAAGGATAAACAGAGGTACACATACATCTCTGGTCACACTACATATACAGGGTGGATTTTTGAGACGGGGCAGCAAGGGCAGCACCGTCACAACACTACAACGGTTGTGGTACCTACCCTTGCTGCCAAAAATCCAACCTGTATACCTACAGTACCTACTTAGTGTACAGACATTTCGAATGTTATATTCAGTAATGTACCTAAAAACGACGAGCCTAGTGTGCTAGAAGGAAAGTGAAAATAATTAATAATAATGTTAATTTTATTAGTCGCTAATTTATGTTTAATTATTGTATGCCCTACGGGCGGGACATAGCTGAATGAGATTTCTCAAATATTTAAGAACTGTACTGTATTATTTTATTTTATTTATTTATTTCATTTTAAAGAAGGCTTACAGACTAACAAATAAAAATTATATATAAAGTGTAATATTTTCAAATCGCTAATTACAAGCCTCCACACATAGACAAGAAAATAAAATACATATAAAAAAATAAAAAAAAGAGTACAGGTGACAATTAATTACTAATGATAGAAGGTTGTTAATTATCGAAGAAGTTTTGTGCGATTTGTCGTCGCACGGACGCCACACTAGTGCAAAATAAGTCGATATCGAGGTCCCTTGACAGTCTATTAAAAACAAGTGCACTCCTTACTGAAAAAACATTTTTCACATAGTTGGTCGTTGTGAAAGGCACACTTAATATTGGTCGCTGACGTAATCCCATTAGGTTCGTGCGCAATGCTAAATTTGCTACAAGTTCAGGACAGTCAATATGGCCATTTGCGACACCCATAAGCAGAGTTATGTCTCCAATATGACGCCTCACATCCAGAGGAAGGAAGTGGTACCTACCTATGATCCACAATAAATATATTTGATTTGATTTGATTTGATTTGTCAATCTAGACAACTCCAGACTTCGTGCTGCTACAGAAAACTTCTTGATTCTCCAAATAAAAACACTCTACCCTGCTAGGAGATTGGACCCAGGACTCCAGGATCAGCAGTCGGGCTTCCGACTACAAGACTAACGAAGCTGTCTTATCAATCCTCATCAAATGAACAAAGTATCTACGTATAGTTTGCTTAATTCCACTCTAATCTGTAGACAATCCTTAAACAATGCAGAAACTTGCTTATTACGAAACAATTTATATTAAATCTAACAGGAATTTAAGTTATTACCCGGCCGCTAGTTTATAGCTTACCCTTCAAAATATAAGTTTATTAATTTCAGAGTATCGGCACAAGTTACTGTTTTGAATGCGTTATTGAATAAACATTGAGAATATAGGAGTTAGCTTAGCACCTTGAAATGAAAATCGAGATTTTATCGTTCCGAAATTGAAAACAAAGCATGCAAAGATGCGGGAACACAGTCAGTTTATGTTAAATATATGTAGAGACGTAACTTTGATACACCTACACGTATTATTTCGTGTGATCCCTTGAATGAGGTTTAAAGTGATATTTTCTGATATCATACTGCACTTACTACAGCAGTGCTATTCTGTAACCATCTCACCGTGAAAACTTAGGTGAAGTGAGCGTGGAGTGAGCTGTCATTCCACAGGGATTGACACTATTGACAGCTCACTTCACCCAAGTTTTCACGGTGAGATGTTTACAGAATCGCATGGCTGGACTATAATGTTATATCTATTTGACATTGTAACAGCGAATCAATTTTCACGCCTCCGTATAGGATCTTGGCCAAATATTTTTTGATATTCGGATAGCTCATGACCTAAAGAGATGCCATAACAAATAAAAATTAAAATATATATATATATAATTCCGCGGGTTAAAGCTAGTAACTGACAATGCGATATATTTATCAAACACATTTTCGCGACTGTTTAATAAAGCAAAAAATAAGAAAGAAACTTGATCGCAGACTGTCACCTGTGCCCTATCGCCTAGCGGTTTTGTTAAATAGACTTCTGGTCCTAAATAGCCCTTTGAACATGAGTAAAACACAATAGATAAACAATCGACATTCGCGGACAGTCAGCACAAACAGGCTGTTGTGGAACCAAACTTTACCAACTCACCTCCACGTTTTAATACTAAGAATGCCAGATAATAGCAGTATGAAAACAGAACCACGACAGTGCCCGAAGTGGCGCATTTTCCGTACAACACAAAGTTTCCTTTGCAACAGTTCCGCGCGTCTGAGCGGCTGTTTTGCAACGCTGCGTCATTTCAATGCTCTTTTTTCGGTCGTTTGTCTTCCCGTTAAGCTCGCTCGCTCGTCCCCTTCTAAGCTCACACAGCTCAATTTAAAACCGTTCGTTGTAAAGCAATATTTAAAGTTGCTCTCATTTGTGTAACGCAAGTTTAAATGGTTGTGCGAGGATTTTGTTGCGTGGTTCTTTTTTTTTTTGCTCGGACGTTAAGTGTTTGTGTTAAGTTAAATGATTAAGTGTTTGACGACAATGAAGGACTTTGATAAAATTGATTATTTCTAGCTGTTTCAGTTTCTGAATAGTTTAATATTGAACGGGAAGATTTAACTTCTAACGTTTCTCGTTTGCAGTGCTTGAATATTGACAAGAATAACGTTATTAAATTGAAAAAAATACTTATATTTTGATGCTAACAAGTCCTATAGGAACTAGTAGCGTCCTGCCCTAAAAACAGATAAATGGATAATATTATTAGTTCCCGACCGCAATCGAGCATTGACTAAATAACAAGCGACTACAACATTATATCGGATTTATGATGGGTTTACATGTTTGTACGAACATCTTCTTCTTTTTCCTAAACATGTATCCTGTTAAGCTCGGCTTTTGATTTACTTTGTTATATTTCTTGTCAGTTGCTAGGCAACGGATTAAGTAGTGAGCTCAATAGCATGGATAGAGGCAGTTGCCTAGGCCCTACTGATCGCGGTCAAACCCTATTGGTTCCTGGATCAAATCCGGCTCGAAGGACCACAAAATGTATACAGCCCTGCCTACCTCTAATGATTATGTTATAAAACACTCTTTCTTTTCACCACTTATTTTTTTTGGTTACTGTCAAAGTAATAAAAAAATATGAGTGTTATGAATTTAATGTATGTCGGATTTAGATGGTATGAGCCTCTCTCGTTATCAGGCATATTTTAACTACTGTGGGCGTACTAATGGGTAGTGTTGGTTATGCGCAATAGAAAAACGGATGCAGTTCAGATCAAATTATAATTTACAATAACATTACTTACACTAGCATTTCACACACTGTAGGTACACGACATAATTATTCGAACGCGGGACAGTTCGTCAACTGGAGGTTCTCTTCTCTAGAACGGTCGGAAGGCAAGTGCCTCGACCTGTGTCTCAAAGTGAACTGCCAACTTTTCGCTCCGCACTTTCCAACACGACTCTGTCCACGTACCGTCATTCAAAAAAATAACAAATGACGTTACGGCGTTTGCCCTACTACTACAGTAATCAATTGAGTGACTTTTATTAAAATGATATCGTTATCCACGACACGGCCAGCCTGACATGTTACACGTCCTCGTGTATTCCAGTATCTGTAACAAAATAACCAACTTAAAAGCGTCCGCGCACACTCGGCCAACCTGACCGTGCCGTTACATTACATCAACTACAAGTACGTTTTTATAACCAAATAAACTTCTAAATGGTCTAAGCTAAACACAAAAGGTTCCTCTAAGTCTCATAATTATCGAATCTCAATTCATCACATCATCAACGCAATAGATCACATACATCAATAGCCCGGCTGCCCCAGCAGCTAGTGACAATTCACTATTGTCACCCATATCGTCATCACCTCATGTGATACGACCAACACTTCATCTAGAGTCCCAGACTCCCAGGTCAATACATGACCACACAATAGTCTCTTCCGAGACCCGGGTCCTCGCCACACCACTAGCTGCCCATCGCTCCCTGAATAACTACCAATAGTCACAGTTACGACTACAGACTAGTGCGTGCAGTGCGACCTAGCTATCGTATGTGTTCTATTTGCTGGTGGAGGCACCCTCCTCACCATCTTCTACATCAGGCAAATCTAACTCAACTGGTACATCACTTAGAGGAATCCTTCGTACGCGATCATGGGCGTACTTGTAAGTTCGCTAAGAACTTAATGCTCTCAATGTGTAGCGATCGGTAACAATTCTACAACTCTAAATGGTCCCTTATATTTGGGGTCTAATTTAGTCTGGTTGTGTTCTTCGTTTTGAAGCAACACAAAGTCACCCACCGAAAACCTATCCAGTCGCGCTTTAGTGCTATCAAACCGTTTTATGTCATATAGAGCCGACTTTTCGATTAACCGGGCTGAGTTTTCCCTAACTTGTTCGAAATCTGCGTCAGTATCATCGTCGTAAGCTATTAGACTAAGGGGACACGCTACTTTACCGACTAGTAATTCGAGTGGACTTGCTTTTGTTACCCTATTGACTGTACACTTTAGTGCCAGCTGCAAATCTCCTAAGGCATCCTGCCACGACCTATCTTCGTTCACTTCAACCGCGGTAAGCATAGATTTTAACATGCTCATTGTGCAAAAAAACTCGATTAACGTGCTCAACTTGACCGTTAGCTCACGATGATCCCGTAGCTATTAAATGAAGCTTAATGTTTTAACTCTCACAAAAATCCCTAAACTCATGTGTTAACCTTTAACCAAAACAACAACAGTGCCTGTTCGACTCGGCCAATTCTGACCATTTACGGGTTCCAAATTTTGAGATTAGGAAACTTTAATCCTCAACACTTTATTGTTTTAACAAAAGAATACTTCTACTTCTCAATGAACTAAACAAACTTTGATTCAATATAGCAAAAATCATCAACCAGAGCCATGTACCATCGTTTACCACACAATCATCTTTTTCACTAAGATCCTTAGAGACTTGGAAACCCACACACGAGTAAACCACTCTAACGCCACGGCTCTCCAGTCAACCAGCAATCGCATTGCTCTCACACATCCAGTACATGGATCAAACTATGGTCTCTCTAGACCCCGACCTCTGCCAGTTTCTACTGGTACGGTCACACACAATACGGCCGATAGAGAACCCTACTCGCGTGGTTCCCATAACTTAGGCTTGCTCATCACCACTGTGATCACCATCTACTTCGACTGGTACATGACCTACTGGCATCTTTTTTTTTTTTTAACTTTAACGTATAGCGATCATCATTAAAAACTGCAGCTACATTATTAAACGGGAGTGATATGATGATTCGAATGACGTTATTGACACGCACGCTATTTCGAGAAAAATTAAGAGTGGTACGCCAGTTCGAAAACACATTAAGTCGAAAACCGCTATATCGAATGACGTTGTTGCGAACACGCTGATTCGAAAAACTGTTTGAATGGTACGCTAGTACGAAAGTCTTGGCATTGATGATAAAACTGACACTGAGTTAGTTTTCTATACTACTAAGTATAAATGATTAATATTAGTAATAATTATGATTTAGCTATGTATCCTAATCCTAAAGCTATGTGTTTTATCATCGTAGCGTAGGTAGTTCCTGGTAATCACTGGGTCGCGAATTCGATCCCTAGACAAATTCAGATTAGAATATGCTATTCGCAACAGTGGATGGATTTCGCTTTTTGTTTTCTAATTACACGAAATAAGCAATAAATTTTTCTTATAGCTGCCTTTGTCCTATCAAGGCATATCACAGAATCAAAACAAAGAAAACACAAAACCGATCTACATAGTTGGTGTCCGCTAATCCTTACGTAACATAAGATTTGTTCTGTGCTGAATACACGTGTTTGACCAATACCCGTCAACGTAACAATGTTATTAACTCGTTTGCCACTTAATTTGGCTGCACAACTGTCCTTAACTAACGAGCATTCAGCACCAGAATCGTAAACAAAACAATACAGATCACCTTTTTGTTCTAACGTGCCTGAGGGCAAACTTCCACTCGCCGTTCACCCGTTCACCGTTTGCAGCACGTGCTCCACCATCCGATTGGCTGCCACTGCATGCTCATGCACCGGGACGCGATATGTCTTAGTTTCCCACACGTGAAGCACACGAAGGGCTTCGCTGGCTACTGCGGGGCTGCTTGGCTCGATACTGAAGACGTCGTAGATCTTCTTCTGCTGTCAATCGACTTGGCTTGGCTGTCGCGCACCATGACCGCGCATAATAGCTTGCATGTTTCGAAATTCATAAAACAGAAATAAAAAAATGGGTTAGAATTGGTAAACTAAACAAAACTACACAAAAAACGTTATGAAAAGTTTTGCCGGGTATTTCGCAAATATCTCAAAACGGTGCGTCTGAGCTCAAAAATAACCAAATTTTATTACCCTTTCATAAACCCCACGAAAAGGATAAGAATACTTAATCCACAAAAAAAAACTTATTTGTCAGTTCTACCATCGAATTATAATGTTCAAAAATACGGCAAACCAACGGTCACTTTTAGCGTTTTAATTTTGCGCCTGAACCAACACGAATCCCAATTCTGATGTCGGATTTAGATGGTATGAGCCTCTCTCGTTATCAGGCATATTTTAACTACTGTGGGCGTACTAATGGGTAGTGTTGGTTATGCGCAATAGAAAAACGGATGCAGTTCAGATCAAATTATAATTTACAATAACATTACTTACACTAGCATTTCACACACTGTAGGTACACGACATAATTATTCGAACGCGGGACAGTTCGTAAACTGGAGGTTCTCTTCTCTAGAACGGTCGGAAGGCAAGTGCCTCGACCTGTGTCTCAAAGTGAACTGCCAACTTTTCGCTCCGCACTTTCCAACACGACTCTGTCCACGTACCGTCATTCAAAAAAATAACAAATGACGTTACGGCGTTTGCCCTACTACTACAGTAATCAATTGAGTGACTTTTATTAAAATGATATCGTTATCCACGACATGTATAACAATATATAATAATGATCTAGTCTACAATTTTATAGTCGTCGATTCTGAATAAACTACTTTCGAGATAAAATTTGCTCGTCTCGGCTTTCCCAAGTTGTATAACACGCCTAACTCTTCAACCCACTATTTTATTTTATCGTTGGCACCACCTAAATCAGGGTCGCAATAAAATACTTGATGTCCAGTATTGCCGACCGTCCGTCTAACTATAACTCTAAAGAAAGAAAGAATGATAAAATATCGAATCCCAATAGGATCATTCTGTAGTCGTACCGTCTTCGAATTCACAGTATTTATGTAAGTATATCGAATATTTTGTATTTGTGGCGGCATCTACACCGCCACATGCGAACTACGCATCAAAGACTTGACGTCACACAACATCCTGACGTCACTCAAATCCTGCATCGCGCAATTAGTGTTTACCGCGCGGTGGACATATATACAAGCTCACGACTTCAACCTCTGGGCAATTGCCCGCCAGACATGACACCCGTCTGGTCGGAGGATCCTCCCTTTTCTATGGTGGATGAGTGAACTTTACACCCTGTTCCTCATACCCCTAATATCGTTGGTGAATATTTTGAAGATATAATATAGAATTTGTATCAGTAATGGATTACTTATAATAATTTTGAAGTATCTACCACTTTGACTGAGAAGGAAGAGTTTATCACCGTTCTCGGATTTCGGTAATATCTTACTTACTGCCCATTTTAGGCGCCCCCCAAGAGCAAGTTGTTTGAAAATTCGCGCACCATTTATTCGTGGTAAAATCCTCACCCTCCATCAGGGGAAGGCGAAGGATTATACCGTACTTTGACTGATTTAAACCACCTGATAATCCTCTGCACATGTAACCCTGCTCATAGATCTCCAGTGAAATGTCCTTATACTCGTTCTGAGCAACGCTAAATAGCTTTTAGCGAAATTCTCACACTTAGCCCAACCATTACCTAATATTATACATACTTTAACATAATAAATGCGAAGGTAACTCTGTCTGTCTGTTCCCTTTTCACGCCTTAACGGATTTTCATGTAACACACAGGTAGTTCATGATCTAGGTTAGGACATGGAATATTTTTTTCCCTGTAGTAAGATCCCTTGAGATAATTTCCGACGTCACGCTGGCGAAGCCATTTAAGACTGTTTATTAAAGACTTGCTTTTGCCCGCGAAAAACTAGTCGCTGAAAAGCTTCGCTGGGGCTCAGCATTATGCTGAATGATGGCAGTTTTGCGTGGATGTGATGCATATTTTCCGCCAACTTGTTCTTTTTTGTTTTGTTTTCTTTCTTTGCGTCATGTTTACCGCAAATAAACGTATTTTTCTGTCTAGTCTCTAGTAACTAGACCTAAAACGTATGTCTCAATTATTAAAGCATTTGTTTATTTTTTACTCCAACCTGTTAGTTTGTTACCCAATAGATGACCGAGGCGCCCAATTGGCTGTGAATTGTTACAACCAAATAAAACTACGTTCAGAAATACAATAAAATTCTCCGCGCGTTATAAAAACGTGCGGCCGTCAATTTGGTCAGTTAAAACACTATCAAATACATGGTTGTGGAATAAAGTAGATAGATGCAGAAGGTTCAACTGAAAGCCAAATAGGAATATTTTTAAATAGATGGCATTGGACAAAACAAAATAAAAAATAGGTAAATTTTAAGAACAGTCTCTACTGAAATAAGAAATTATTTTGTTTTACAGTTCGACAAGGCTTGTTTTTGGCCTCAAACAGATGAGCCTCTTAGCCACGTATAGGTAAGATTTTTGGAATGAAGCTTCTTATCGCGGGTTGCCATGGAAGTTGATTGGTAGAAATTGTCACGTAAGAAAAAAGTGTTATTCCCGCTCCAAGCGACTTTCTCACTCTCTCTGTCTCTTTCTATTATATACGAGTGTGTGTGTGCGTGCGAGTATCGAGATCCGAGCAGACGAGCATTGTGCGCGGGCGGTTGAATAACCTCAAAACTGAACTAAGATGTAATTTTTGAAAATGATCCTTACGGAACTTCGTTCCTGACGGAGGTCCCCCGACCGCAAACGTTTTTATACAGGGTTATTGGTTATATGTAAGTGTGACAGACCCCTATGTAAATGTCAACAATTTCATACATTTTAAAATATAAAATGTCAAATTACTCGAAAATGGTTGACATTGACATCAGGGGTTATTTGGTTGCAAATGACCTCTCCTACATTCCCTTAACGGATTGCCGACATATAACCAATAACTCTGTATAGATAAGCCTCCACGAGTGGTGATACTCACAGTCCGACCGTCGAGAGAATGCGTTCATGACACCTGTCAGTTTCATACTAACAAATATGTGTTTTGCGAATTAGATCCCTATTACTACTAAAAATTGTCCAATTGACAGGTGTCAGGAACGCATTCTTGACATTTACGGCGGCCAGACTGTACATTAATGAAATTATGTAGGTACGTCAGGATCACCTCATTCAACCAGCTCCACCTTTCTAACTGGCCAATATTTTACTACAACATAAGCTATCCGTACAGTCCGTATCGATACGAGACGAAGCTTGACATGACCTGACTTTTTGCTTCCAAATTTGTTAAGAATAGACTTTCTGAAGTCCCTGTACTGTGGCTTCAATGTTGCAACTCGAATATTCCCACAATCTTTTCAAACGCAACGCACACAAAGAGTTTATTGCAATGCGGTTCCATGTTTGATCCGTTCACTATGCAAAGACAAATGCGGGTTATTGCAGCTATATTGCAACAACTGTACAACACAGGTACAGTTTTACCGGATTTGAGCTGGCAGTCTCTTTACATTAAATTCAGGTAAAAAGCTTGTTGCAAGGTTAATAATAGTTTGCCCCGCATTGGGAGTGGAAACCGGGAAAATGCTTACCAAGCAAGAAAAGTCGCATAGCCAGTTGTAGCTCCAGTTAAATATCTGAATACGTATGACTATTTTTCATTTCTTGAAGCGGCACAATATATGTAGGTATACATACAAACATACACATATACATACAAATTCCGTAGTAAACAAGGAAACCTTATAGTTTCGCCATGTCCGTCTCTCTGTCTGTCTGTCTGTCTGCGGCTTAGCTGCTGTAATTTGGCATGGGTATACAAATTATTCACACCGACAAAAATAAAAACAAGAAAAAATAAAACTATCACAGTTAAGTAGGCTTTACAGATCAACGAGTAATAATCGACCAACTTAAATTTGCAGTTTAAAACCTGTTCTCCCATTTTTCAACTCAATGTTAAGTTTGTTCTTGGGCTAAATTAACCCCAACTACGGAACCCTTCATTGTGCGTGGTCCGACACTCACTTTTTTATTAAATGCATATGAAAGAAATACGGTAGAAATAAAAGAAAGAAAGAAAGAAAAAGTGTTTATTCTGCACAAACTAAACGCACATTACAAAAAAAAAAAAAAACAATACCACTTTACAAATTAGCGAAAAGCCTCGTATCCATTATTAACACAGAAAAGTTTGACATATCTACTGCTTGCTGTCAGGGCCAGAGGTCAAAGACATAATGTATAATTACATAATGTGTAGTGAGATTTACAAAATGAAAACAAACAATCAAATCTACAAAATGCTGATTGCAAAGTGGAAAAATAACAGTTTGTGTAACAAGTAACAACAATAACAAGAACAATGAAACTGTGCATCGTATCTGTGCAAGACTAGGTCATTGCTCAGCTGAATGCCGTGACTTCGGACGAACCTATTGTCAACAGCGCTGATTTTCAGCAAAAACCTCGCGAATGATGTAATGACGTCCCCCCGTGCGAGAATAATAAATCAAGTTAAGCAAAACATCTTATGCAAATGAGTCTGAATTCTGAATATAGTATGCACATTAACATAACAATAAAAATAAAATAAAAATCTATCTGTATTTGTGCGTAACATATAAAAATAAAAGACGGTATTTAAATAACAAAAAAAACACAAAGTCTGTTTGTTCCGGCTAATCTTCAAAACGGCTGGACCGATTTTGACGGGACTTTCACTAGCAGATAGCTGATATTATAAGGCGTAACTTAGGCTTTATTTTAGAAAAATAATTAGAGACTACGCGGGCGAAGCCGCTTGCAGCAGCCAGTTATGTATAAGAATACCTTACCCTTACCTTTACCTTTGTAAAATTATTAGCCAGTCAGCAAAATTGATTTTAAAAGATACATATACTCACGCTTTCTTCGCGTGGGGGAGTTAGAACCTACAGAACGCCACCTACTACGATCCTTACATACTCCTTTTGCCTCGTTTACGTTCATACATCTGGTCATACACCACATCTGGTCCACTCATCTGGTCTTACGCCGGTTGCGAGTACTACGCATTTGTCCTTTCTGAAGAACATCACCTATAAGGTCACTATATGTCCTCCTATGGCGTCCCGGCGTTTCCACTCACATCTACCTTGTGAATACTTTTTGTTAGTCGCCTTTCATTCATCCTCTCAACATGACCAAACCACCTAAGCATACTCTTTTAAATTTTCGTCACTACGCCTTCTATTAAACCACAACGTGTGATAATCTGATTTAAGAAGTTATAAAAAATTCAAAATTCAAAAGTCATTTATTCAAACTAGGCAATCAGCACTTTTCGAACGTCAAAATTACATAAGACAGTCCCCCAAAACGCCACCCTTCACCACTTTCTAGTGCGTTAGCTAAAAAGATTCTATATAATAATATGCAAAATAAATACAGGTATAAAGAACAGGGTGTAAAGTCCACTGATCCTCCATAGAAAAAGGAAGATTCTCCGACCAGACGGGTGTCGTGTATGGTGGGCTACTGCCCGATGATCGATGTCGGGAGGTCGTTGTATATATCGTCGCTCGGCATCCAATACCAGTATTGGATGCCGAGCGACGATATGCCGGTCGCGCGGTAAACTCTGCATGCGCGATGCAGGATTTAGCGTGACGTCAGTTATATACATAGTTCGCATGTGGCGATGTAGATGCCGCCACAAAGTGTATGGGAATTGGTAAAACGAACATTTAGTTTTATTATTCTTCTAGTAAGAATTATGTCGTGATGGCCCAGTGGTTAAGGCCTCGCCTCTCATGCACGAGGTTGTGGATTCAAGTCAGGGCAAGTACCAATGTGACTTCAATACATATGTACTTTCTGAGTTTATTTTGGACATTACTGACATCGGTGAAGGAAAACATCGTGAGGAAACCTGGACTTATAGTTAATATAAGTTTGAAATCACCAACCCGTCTTGAGCAAGCGTGGTGATTAATGCTAGTGCTTTCTCTGTATGAGAAGAGTCCTTTGCCCTGCAGTGGGACAGTAACAGGTCGGTATTATTTTATTTATTATTAAGAATTGTGATTAAAAAAGCTAGTTAGCGAGAAAAGCTCTTCTATAACATTATGCAGAAAGATTATGCAGAGAGTTTTTTTTGTGATTTTTGTGCATTATGCACTTTATTTATGCTTTAGCTTACTGAATAGGGTTTCCATGAGCACTGCCCCATCTCCTAGAACTTACCACCCTATGTTCTGAACTATGACATAAGTGGACCAATTTATACCCAACTTTAGGCCAAGAGTAAGTTCTGGCGACCATTCATATGGGTCGGTTAGCACAAACCATTTAAGATAAACAATAAGATGAACCATATTGTTTTCCTAACTAAATACGAGCCATGTTCAAGCAAATATTCTGTTCGTTACAGCAGACTAATCTCAGAAACCACTGAACCAGTTATAATGAGTGGAATGCGCAAAATTGCACAGATAGGTACTTATCTACGGCGCCGTATTCATAGGAATGAATTCTTGCACAAACACTTGACTATACTCGAAGTTGCACAGTTTGAAATTACTGCTTTCGTAAGACATTCTAGTAAGTAGCTTCGTACATTTATCATTAATTAAATCCATACTAATTATTATTATGAACTGTATGCCTCTAATAGAATCACATTTAGAAAAGGCATAATTACTATTGAGATAAGATGTAGTCAAAATAAAATAAATTTACGAAATAATTATTTTGGTAGGTAGTATGTAATTTTCATAAATCAAAAACATGGAAAACATAGCACATTTGTCTAAAATAGACTGTGTGAGGGTATTTTGGAATAAAATGACAGTATTAGTGATTGGTTCAGTTATGCCTAAATTTTTTCCTTTAATTAGCAATACTGGTCAGCTATTAGTGGCACCCGTGACAATGAGTTAAATAATAAAATTATTTCATTTCTTAAAATAAATGAGCCTAGCCACACCCCGCAGTTTCACCCGCATAATTCTCGATCCCGTGGGAATATCAGAATAAAAGTCAGTTCATACTATGTTCTAAGCCAGGTCATGGTCTATCCATGAGCCAAATTTCATCTAAATCCGTTCAGCCGTTTTAGCGTGAAAGCGTAACAAACAAACCGACAAAAAAACTCACTTTTGCATTAATTTATAATATTAATTAGGAATTAGGATTGTCATAAGCACTGGATTATTTAACAACCCACTATTGAACACCTGACTAAAATAAAGTCAGGTTTGACTGCCAAACATGGCTGCTGATAAAATATGCGATATAGGCAATAAATTCACACGTCCTGCTTCAATAGAAACAATCAATGAAGTTCTAAAATACAAACGCGATGAATTGAGATAAACAAACGTGAAATTTTGAAACCTGCGTACCTTGTACCTATGTTATGTTTCCGTAACAATTTTTGAACCCACGAAAAAAAAAGTTAGATTTTGAAGCCTTAGACTGTCTTTGTGTGTTGCTCTGTGATATTGTAGAAGTAAGTCCCAAACTGAAGAACCGATTCCAATACACAGTTTTATATAGATAAACTTGTTTTCACTGAAAATACTAAAATATGTGTAATGAAATACAGCCATTTCAAATTCATCTGCACGTTGAAGGTTGACCCTTCATTTCAGTCAAATATATTAGCTTTAGTAAACAAGTTTCAGAGTATCTCGCACAAGCAAATGAAATGAGACAGTCACCAGAGTTTTAATACGAAACTTTAAATGAACAAACATTATACAGCGGGAGATAAACATGGCATAAAGATAGTTGTCACCGTAAAAGACGATGTGTTACCCGGCACATAATACAATGAGGATTCCTTAAATGTAAAACGGTGCCACTCCGAGAGTCGTTGAAACCCCTATAAAAATGTTAGCCCGCCTTTCATTATATTCTGGTGCGCGATTTTTTATCTAACACAACTAAAACTATACCTTACCACTAGCTAGATAGAGTTGGATTTTGGCTGTGGTATATAGAATTTATTTTGCCAAAATATCCGATATATTCCTCGTGGATAACCCTCTCTCGGTATTTACTTTGTTTCTGTTACGGCCGTGTTCCGATTTCAATAGTTTTAAGTCTGGCATGAGTAGCGGCTTTAAGCCGTCTTATCCTGGTGTCAACATGTTAGATTGATTGCCACGGCCTAAATAATTCTTATTCTTATTCTACTGTTTAGACAAGTTGTATGTTTGGATTTGGAGAACTCGATAATGTTTTATGATTTGGAGTTAACCTACTAGGTGGTGTTAGTGCTAACTGTACGGCAGTTTTTGATAACACATACATTCTAGAATGCGTTTCAGAGGACCTAGACAAAGTCACATTCCATCACCGATAATAATGATGGAAATGTCAAAAAGGAACAACAAAAGCTACCAAAACGCCTGTGTCAATCCTGTTGAAAGTTGTTGTAGAAATACGAAACGCTTTGAAAGCGATTGCTACTTGTGTAGGCTCGCAGGACCGAACAGAAAAATTGGTTCTATTTAGCATTATTTTTCAATCGCGATGAACAGAGGGAAATATAACTAAAAACACACATAACATAACATCACGCCTATAACCCAAAAACATAGGCAGAGGTGTACCTAAAGTACACCCACATTTAGCCAGTTATGTTTAAGTCCCATGTATTAGGGGGCGAGCCTAATACCATCAACCGGGCATAAATCCAGACTCCGGGCTGCTACTGAGGAATTCAAAGTCAAAGTCACATCATTTATTTCAAATAGGCCCTTGTAAGGCACTTTTTAACGTCAAAATCTACATTAATTCCAGATGGAAAACCCAATAACACTTCCCGACCTGGGAATCGAACCCGGGACCTAATTCTCAGCAGTAGCGCTTGCGAGCACTAGACAAGCGAGGCAGTATAACTAAAAACAATCTCCTTCAATATTTCTTAACAACTCAACCACTTGAATACTTTCACTCAATAGAAATAAACGAAGAGTATCCTATTATGTAGGTACTCGATGTTGTGTAGACCACGTGTACTATATCGTACTTATATAAAGAGAGGGAAGTCTGTAGTGAGCTTTATGCAGGCCGCGTCGAGTAATTGCTTGTGTTAAAAAGTTAATAATGTACCATTGAAGACCGGGTTTAATGAAAGGCAATAGAATAACATATAATGCAGGGAAAAAGGTATTATAATAAATTGTCGTTATTGTAGTTTTTTTCTCGTAATTATTGTGAACATTAAAATACTTTTTACTATTTTCTTTTTCTTGATATCTCCATGGCAGTCCTAATTTCTTTCCTAATTCGTATCAGTGTTAAACTCATAATTTTAAGCCATTATCTTATTATTACTAGAAAATTTTGCATATTACAACTAAATAGGTTATAGAGATCGTAACCTATTTAGTCGTAATATACAACCAGTACGTCACAAACTAATGCTACTGGCAATGTTTAACGCCTTTGAGTGGAAAAAATACAACTGGTGCTAAACAAAAAACATACTACTCATAAATAAACATCTTACCAAATTAATTAGGTATTAGGCTACCTACAAAATTAATAACAAAACTAGTAGATACAATTTCACAAATAAAATACTTTTTACACACCCTAACCCTAATAAATTACACCAAAAACTGTAAACCGACAACAAAATCAAAATTAATGTCAAAAGTAGAAGTGTGTATAGTTACCAACTATCTTACGCAGCATATCCCTTCGCTCACAAACCTCGGATATTTCCCCTGACAGCCATATTACTGCAACTTCCCACCAATTTACACTGACCTTCGGAAAACTTCCAAAATACACCCTAAGTTATACTATAGGCAGCTTTGGAGGGCTCATCTATGATTGGCTACATGATCAGAGGGTCCTGCTTCCCTACGGGTTATAGTTTGCACCTGTAGCCACTGATATTATGTGAGAAAATTTGTGTTACTTGATAGTGTTCGTGATGTGGAAACTGAAAGGTTTTGTGTGTGATACTATACGACTTTGGTTTAATAATATTATGTAGATAGTGAAATGAACGCTAAAAGAGATAATGTTTCCACTGGTGGAACGCAGGTCTTCTGTCTGCGAGAGGGAGTGGGCCGTAATCAACCACGCGAGCCCATTGCGGGTTGGTGGATGTCACATGTCTTCGAATTTTTAGTCCTAGGACATGCCGGTTTCCTCACGATGTTTTCTTTCACTGTTTTGAGAGCAGTGGTGATGAAATAATTTACTCAAAGAGAAGTGCCTGCCTGGGTTCGAACCTACGACGTACAACTCGTAACACGAGGCCGTTTCTACTGGGCCACCGTTGCTCCAGCACGCGTAGCATGACCACTAGGTTCTGTACATTATCTATAAGCAGCATGTCTTTTTCCTCTGACGGAAAACGATAATATAGATAATGCACAGAACCGAGTTTCTCTTGGTTACGGCGACTAATTCGTCTGGTCAGATTTTAATTAGGTAGTTATACAAAAACATGACACTCTTTAAATAAAATAACGAGCTGTCAAAATGGCATTTAAATCAACGTCAATCAAAACAAACAATACTATTATGCAAAATATCCACCAACATACAGGGTGCTGACCGCAATTTCAAAATAATTATGTTTTCATTTTCGATGATAGTAGGTAATATAGTTTGAAATTATAATTAGAATAAATCAGTTAGGTAGAGCAGAGCACAAATGAAACACTTTTGCTTAACAACATCTGCCAAATAAAACAATGAAATCACGAATCAATATTGCTGACAATAACTCCTAATCTATAAACCCTCATTTGGATTACGTATTTAAGGTCTCATCTCGTCGGTCTAAGTCAAGTTTAGTATCTTGTGGAACAGACAAGTCAAACAACGAACCCTTAAGGCTGCCTGTCCACTGGAGCGGAGAGCAGAAAAAAGAAACATTGTGTATCCTGTACAAATAAGACGCACATTATAAAATAAACATAAAATAATCTCAGTAGCGAGAAGCGTCGGCGTCGTATTCGGCAATAAGCCAAATTAAAAAAAGTTTAACAATATTGTCTATTGCTTGATGTCAGGGCAGGGCTCAATAAATTCATGATAACAAGATCATAGACAATTTTAAAAGCTAAGAAAGCGACGCGATTATTTGCAGAGCTAGAAAAATATTAGCCAATAGAATTCGAGGAAAATCACGTCATCTACGCTATACTGCTCCGCACTGTTACGATAAAGGTCATCGCACACTAATAAGCACTGCACGGCATCGATCACCTCAAGCTCGTCGTCAAACAAGCGTGTACCCATCGAAAACTCGGTGATTGCTGTTTACTAGCTGATATAAAAGATGAATATTAAAAGGTAAGACATTCACGATCGACGTAAATCGATTTGTAAGTCATTGATAATTATTTTTATGATGGCCTCGTTGGTCAAAAGTCAAAAGTCAAAAACGTTTATTGCGAACTAAGTGTACTAGTGGTCGCAAGCGCTACTGCTGAGCATGAGGTTCTGGGTTCGATTTCCGGGTCGGGCAAATTGTTATGGGGTTTTCCATCTGGAATTACTCAGTAGCAGCCCGGAGTCTGGATTTGTGCGCGGTTGATGGCAATGGGTTCGTGCCCATGGGACTTAAACATAACTGGCGAAATGTAGGTGTACTATAGGTACACCTCTGCCCAACCCTTCGCTGAATACAGGCGTGATGATACTTATTTTATGATATTTTTATTTGATACAAGCTGCCTGCCCTGGCTTCGCACGGGTAACACTAAATACTTATCTACGGCGCACCTACCTACATACCTACCTACATACCTACCTACATACCTACCTACATACCTACCTACATACCTACCTACATACCTACCTACATACCTACCTACATACCTACCTACATACCTACCTACATACCTACCTACATACCTACCTACATACCTACCTACATACCTACCTACATACCTACCTACATACCTACCTACATACCTACCTACATACCTACCTACATACCTACCTACATACCTACCTACATACCTACCTACATACCTACCTACATACCTACCTACATACCTACCTACATACCTACCTACATACCTACCTACATACCTACCTACATACCTACCTACATACCTACCTACATACCTACCTACATACCTACCTACATACCTACCTACATACCTACCTACATACCTACCTACATACCTACCTACATACCTACCTACATACCTACCTACATACCTACCTACATACCTACCTACATACCTACCTACATACCTACCTACATACCTACCTACATACCTACCTACATACCTACCTACATACCTACCTACATACCTACCTACATACCTACCTACATACCTACCTACATACCTACCTACATACCTACCTACATACCTACCTACATACCTACCTACATACCTACCTACATACCTACCTACATACCTACCTACATACCTACCTACATACCTACCTACATACCTACCTACATACCTACCTACATACCTACCTACATACCTACCTACATACCTACCTACATACCTACCTACATACCTACCTACATACCTACCTACATACCTACCTACATACCTACCTACATACCTACCTACATACCTACCTACATACCTACCTACATACCTACCTACCTACCTACATACCTACCTACCTACATACCTACCTACCTACCTACATACCTACCTACAACCCGGGCGCAATAACTTGACACCTGGCTCGAAACTCGACTCCCCTCCCGCTAACCCGCGCGAGGCCCCGTTCTCGTCCTTCAGGACCCGCGCGAGGCCCCGTTCTCGTCCTTCAGGACGAGAGCGGGGCCTCGCGCGGGTTAGCGGGAGGGGAGTCGAGTTTCGAGCCAGGTGTCAAGTTATTGCGCCCGGGATATACATACCTACCTACATACCTACCTACCTACCTACCTATTGAAATACTATCGTCAATTCATGCAAGCCTAGTACTTTTTGTTAGGATTTATGGCAACGAAAAAAGAAGAAGAAGAAAAAATTACGTTTATTTGCGGTACACATGACGCAAGCAAAGAACAAAACGCTAAAATAAACAATTTGGGGGAAAATATGCGTCACATCCACACAAAACGGCTATCGCTCAGCATAATGCCGCGACCCTATGCGAGAGACAGAGCCCCAGCGCTGGTTTTCATCGACAGCCGGGGCGTTGACGTGATGACATCAACCGGTGCAGCATATAGTGAAATAACAAAATAAGACAAAAATAAAATGAATAAATACAATACTTAGTCCTAAATGTTTACATAAAACATAATATTTAAAATGGTAACATTTCGTACCGTCGGCGACTCACGCGCCGCAGACTTAATGCAGTCTGTGCGCGCAGCTGTCATAAAAACGATTTGTTTGACGTTTTGACATATTGGATAATAAGTTACAAAAAAAAGCTAGGAACAGTTTCTATTAAAAAAAAAAAGTGTTTTTTACATTTTTCCGGGCAGCTGTTCCATCTCTTCAAACTTCAAGGAATATAAATAATAAAAAATGCTAAATTAGTCCAGCCGTTCTCGAGTTTTGCGCTTAGCAACACATTTAGCGATTTATTTTTATTTATATAGATTTTAAGTGCCATTTTGTTACCATTTAGACTAGGCTGTACTATGTAAGAGCGGAGTCTGCTAACACAGGCATTGTTTGCATAAAAGGAGGCTCCAAATACTAAACTAAACTTTATTCTTATTATTATATGTCTTACTAATGGTTTTACGTCATTCAAATTTTGTTCGTAAATGCACTGCTTAAGGGCTCGTGTAGACGGCATCGCAGCCGCTCCGACACCGCTTCGCCTAACCGTGTAGACTGAGCCGCCGCGGCGGCTGTGGCGCCGTAACTATCATACGACATAACTGTCTGTAATCCGCGGCGACCGCGCGGCGGCGGTACGACAGCGGGCTGCAACATTGCATATACATAGTTTAGAGGCGCAGCGTAGGCGCGGTGGCGGCACGGCGACGCCGCGCGGCGTCGTGTCCCTGAGCACTTAGTGTTCGTTGCATGTAGTTTCATAGAAAGAATCCTGAACAGCTCGAGTTGAGGCGATGCCCATCTCGCACAGTGCTTATTTTACGTATGCTTAATGTTCCCTTTACGTCAAATCTCGCTACGTCGTGTTTTCTTGCTTTTATTCCCTCTACGGCGAGCACATTATTCTTCCTCTATCTTCTCCGCTTACTCACTCCAGTCGAATGTGCAGGCAGCCTAAAACCAAACTATTCATAATTAAGTGGGCACCCCAACGGCGACTCGTTGACGTAGGTCGTTCCCTAATTTGAAATTGAGCTATACAAACTTCAAAGACGTAATTAGACGATTAGACAGGCGGGACACTTGAATTCTAAATACTTACGTAGCAAGAGACTTAATTATACAATGCTAATTATACGTAATACTTATCTGTGATACAATTCCAAATTAGAATTTCTCGGGTGACTTTGCAAGTCTACAAGGTAATTTAAACCTTACACTAGTGCGGCTAAGATTGAAAATGATGTTGTGATAAGTATTGGTACCTGAGATCGTAGTAGAACGATGCGAATTATGACAATTGGTAGATTTGTAAATTGGAACATTGGGAGTTGTTTCCATACGGTAGGAAAATATGTGTTTTATTTAGTTTTGACGATCAATATCTTTTTAATAACCTACTTGTTTTGCCCGCAGTTTCGCACGCGTGGAGGTGTAAAAAAAACCTCTTAAAATCTTCTCCATTAAAAAATACATAGTGCCAACTTTCATGATGGTGTCGAAGTCCCTTTATAGATGAGCCAAAATCTTTATTAATTGGAGCATAATGTGACACTCATCTTGATAGATAAGATAACTAATTTGAGTCCTAATAAACAGGCTTTTCTTCCAATATAATTACTGGAGCATAAATCATGAATTATTTCTAATTGAATAACATTGAATAAAACATGTCTAGCCCATTGTTACTTCTAGAACTAATTAAGAACACTCCCTGACGACAGAATAAAAATAAATGCATTTCAATCTAGAATGTGTTACCATCATATTTCAGTTTAAATTCATAAAAATTAACAGATATTACGAAAATACACAGTCATGTGACTGGCGCGGGCACATCTAGTATAAACTATGTTAATAATTTAATCGTCATTTTCATTTATATCTGCTGCCAAATAATGTTTAATGCGCACGAGCATAAAATCGTGCATCACAAAAGCCTCCAGGACTAGCGAAAGGAACTAATAACCGTCTAGAGGGCGCCCTGGTCCGTTATCAACCTTACTGAATGGCTTATTTGTAATCTTGAATAGTTTGTGACGACACCAGAACAGATCGGAAGATTTCTTTATGTACGGTCAGGCAAATTAAATATAGATAAACATATTAAATTGAAAAACTACGTCAATTAGCCGTGTTGTACACATTTTATACAAATGTCAAGGAATGACAGTTGTGATTTGAATATACGGGCAATTCAAGTTGGTATAGTTTGACCAAAACCCCTGTACCGCGCTTTAGGTATGTGCGCGGTGAGACGGGAGGGCAGTGCAGGCCACTCATTCGTCTTCGTGTATTCGTCATTCTCACAGTATCCCGCCGCTCAATCTTCAATGCTCATGGACCCCGCCCCCCGCCTTGCCGCGCATTCCTTAGGCGCGGTACAGCTGTCTCGGTCACACTATAGTCAATTTGTTAAACAATAATTTCCCTGACTTTACTCAGTTACTCAGCTCAGACGCTCTCTTTCTTGAAGTTACATAATGCTTGTGGATCGTCTGCTTTCTGAAGTCAAGTATGCCGAAACCTGCTAGCTTAGCATTTATCTACCCAATTATCAAGGTTACTTACTAAGCAAGAATTATATGGGCTTGAATTGGCTCTATTAAAGGATGTATCTAGACATAAAATCTGCCTGTTAAGGTAAATTTAGTTCCGGATTGTACCTACTACAGATAACATAACATGACACCTGTTTTCACGTCGGGGTAGGCAGAACTGTCTAGTCGGTGGACTAGACTGCTCTTTCAACATTTCGCCAGGTATGTGTAAGTCCCATTAAGTAACGATCGAGCCTTCCGACATTAACCACAAAACCAGACTACGGGGTAAATTCCTAATTGAACAACCTAATAACACATGACTCGACCGAGGACTTGGATCCACAATCTCACACTCAGAAGTCGCAGACTGCCTGCTACATGTCATGCTTCTTGTGAATCGTTGCATGATTTATTATAATTCTAAATTTAATCAATAATATAATTTATATTATTTAAAAAGAATTCATTTATATTTAAAAACGAAGAACAAAGCTCCTGAAATTCTTCGGCTTTACGAGTACAAACACTTGACCACACAGACTCTATTAAGTTTGTATTAATTCAAAAGTCATTTTTTCAAACTAGGCTGAGAATCAGCACTTTTCGAACGTCAAACGTGTAATAATTTGTATAAATAGAACTTGTTGTAATAACAGTGTTGTTCCTATTTAATAGCATCATTTGTATGGGCATGACGTGAGAAGGCTTTAATAAGGAAATGTGTCTGGGACAACTTTACATATAAAGGCATAGTACCGTTTTTAGCGGCCATTATCGCAAAAATAGCTGTTGTTTTGGTACTTTTAACTTATGTTTATGAAGGTAAGTTTACAATACAGTTATTTTACCTACTGCCAAATTTTTTAGGAGCAGTTTTGGTATCCCCGTTAATATCTACCTAATCATACAGCGAGTATCAGAAATGTGTGTTCATATTTAAAAGTGTGGTACAAACCGTAATTATCTGTCTAGCCTTTTCCCAACTATGTTGGGGTCGGTTTCCAGTCTAACCGGATGCAGCTGAATACCAGTATTTTACATAGAGCGACTGCCTATATGACCTTCATAACCCAGTTACTGGGTAATACGATACCCCTTAGTAAGACTGGTTGTTAGACTTTCGAGCTTCTGACTACTCGTATGTACCCATCAAACTTAACAACTTTCTCGATGGGACAACATCGTAATCGCCAAAAAATAATCAGCTGTCATTTGGGTCGAGTATGTTTTGAATGTCATGTTAGCCCGGTGCTAAAGGACTCGCCGCTCATCCACAAAGTTGTGGGTTCAAATCCCCGCAAGTACCAATGTGACCTTTTCAAGCGTGGTGATCAATGCTCGTGCCTTCTCTGTATGAGAAGAGGCCTTTGCCCTGCAGTGGGACAGTAACAGGCTGGTATTATTATTATTTTATATGTATTGAAGTTTAGTATGGGACATCAGATCATGTTTTTACTATGTATATGAGTTGAGCAGTAACACATAACCTTTGAATAATCTTTTTCAGATTTCAAAGAAACTTGGAATGGTGGTGGTTCGTTGGTCTAGTGGTCGCAAGCGGTACTGCTGAGCATGAGGTCCTGGGTTCGATTCCCGAGTCGGGCATAGTGTTATTGGGGTTTTCCATCTGGAATTGCTCAGAAGCAGCCCGGAGTCTGGATTTGTCCTCGGTTGATGGCAATAGACTCGCCCCATATTACATGGGACTTAAACATAACTGGCGAAATGTAGGTGTACTATAGGTATACCACTGCCCAACCCTTCGAGCAATACAAGCTTGATATCTTATGTAATACCTATACATATTTCGAAACACTGCTTATTTACTCTTTAGCCCAGAAAACCTCCATCTAAACTTTATGAGTACACCGATATTTGCAGAAACTGTGTGAAATTTGCTCATATCGTAACAACAATACAGGGTGTCAGGGACATCGACGCGAAGCCGGTTACCATGGGGTCAGTACATGATTCTGAACCCCCCTGCGTTGAAATTTTACGTCGATTATTTAAAAAAAAATCTGCTGTTTCATAGAAAAGTGCAATACCTACGCGGTCAAAATGTATGGAGCAGCTGTTTTTTTCCATGGTAACCGGCTTCGCATCGATGTCCCTGCCACACTGTATAAGCCAGTCTACGATAAGTGACTGCCCAAAAAAGCGGATCTATTTTAATACATTGTTTTGCCTCGCGGAGGCTAATTTAATGTAAAACATAATCCATATAAGAACACGTAAGGATTTTTTTCCGAGACGATTCAAAACACTTACGTATAGGAAGTTCTTCACCAACGAAACTGTGCAACACAGTCTTCATACGCCAATAAAAATCCGCCACTCAATGTTAAGAAGATGACACAGTGTTCCTAAATGGAAAGCGGGCTACGTCCGTGTCATCTTTTCCGCCCCCACATTGAGTCATTCGCTCGTATAACGAAGATCATGCCGTGATCTCATCGTACTATATAAGGAAACTCGTTTTTATCTGTTATTGTATTAATCTTGGACGTAAAAAAGGATAAGTAATTAATGTAAGCGTGTTTGTTTAAGGATTGGGTTTCAAGCAAATACTTGACCACGAGAGACAAAAATGGAAAAATGGCATTGAAAATTAATAGAGCTGCTTCATTTTGAATTAATTAAATGTATAAGCTTATAAATATTTAACAATATCATAATCGCCAAATGTTAGTAAGACAGTTATTAGTAATTAGCAGTTTAGTAGTTGATTTGAAGTCACCTGCGAGCACTTACACCTAAATAGGGGCCTACTATAACTAGTTATAGTATTTAGGTGTAAGTAGGTTGTCATCTGTCCGGACTTTGTCCGGCCTTATCATTTGTCCGGAGTTTTCAACTTAAGGGGATTTCTCTATTTATAAAATAAAAAAAGTTTAATGAATCCTAACTATATAATCCTAAGTAATATTTTAAATGCGATAGTGAGTTCGTTTGTTTGCTTTCACGCTAAAACGGCTAAATGGATTTGGGTGAAATTTGGCACACGGGTAGACCATGACTTGGATTAGTAAAGTAAAGTTTATTTAATTCATAGATTGTAGGTATATGACATAAGGTATCAAAAACAATTGTGATCCTTGTACAGTCTACCTTAGATTAGCCATGCAAACAGAATGAATGAAGAAAAAGAGGAGATTAAATAAATACAAAATTACGAATAACAGTTCAAAATGGGTAGGTACGATTAAATAAGTTGTTATGTCGTTAAATTGCATAAAATTATTATAATTATCATAAATTAGAAATTTACAATGATAAATCTAAGTTATTGTCATTTAGAAAATCGTCAATCGAGTAGTTACATTTTTCAATCAATAATGCTGATAACTTGTTATATATTGTAGGTCCCCTGCTAATAACATTTTTCTTATGTAATGCAGTATTGCAACTCTCAACTAGTAAAAAAATTTTGTACTGGTTTCTGATTGGTCTCTTATGCATTGAATAAGAGAATAATAATAATTTTTCTCTCTCTCTCTCTCTCTCTCTCTCTCTCTCTCTTTGTAATACTGTAGTAAAAAGATGCATGTTACGTTTAACAAAAATTGCCATTTCTAAAATATACATTGCCGGAAATGTTAATAGCTTTAGGGACTTAAACACTGGAACACAGCTATCAGTCGTTTTCATATTTAACATCGACCTCGAACAACGTGCTAAGCACTCCAGCCCGTCCGCCCGTAGAGCTCGTCTCCGGACTGGACACTCTCCCACCGATATAAGAAATTAATTAATTCCCATAAGAAGAAGGCCGATACCTTGTCCCATTAACAAAGGAAGGAAAGGACAGAATAAGATTGTAAATAAGACTTAAGAATGCATAGTTATGAAACCACATTGGATATGATGATTCAGGGATGCAAAGTATATTATTATATAAACCTGTGAATAACCTTTACGTTATTCCATTGTTTCTTAAATTCGTAGAAAGTGCTGGCTTCCCATACAATACAAATGGAATGGGTTTCTATATTGTTTTACAAAAAAGAAATAGGATCTTTTGTTATTAATTAGGGTAACGTGTCGAGCTATCAGACCATAAAATTGAGTTTTACTGTGTTTTCGGTTTAAACCGTGTGCCGATTTTAAAATAAATATTATAATACGTTGTCATTAATTTAAAGTAAATGACACACAGTCACATTAGCTAGGTGTTATGATGGACACAGTTGAAATTCGTCATTCCGAATGACACATTCGTCGCCTTTGTCATCAGTGAGAATTGCACTCACTCGTATTGGTACTTTTTGTCAAAAAATCTTAAGATCACCTTAAGCAATTAGGACATAGGATACTTTTTATCCCGATAGTACGTTCCTGTGGGATGATTTCCGACATGCACGCGGGCGAAGCCACTGGCAAAAGCTAATATAAGATATAAAAGTAAAATGTCTAAACTCTTTTGTAAATCTTTTTGTCAGAACTTTTCAAACGTCGAAATGGTAACCCTACCTGGTCTGACACAATCGATCTGACTGAATACATAAACAAGCACACTAGTTTCAACTAGTTTCTATATATTATAGATAAAACCTCATCGTTTCGGTCGTCGCTCGTAACAAGCCACATACGCTACGATTTTCGGTCAGGTCAGATAGAGTTGAAGGAAGAACTGACTATAACTTATGGTAGTCTTACCTAATTCATCATCATTTCAGCCGAAATGCGTCCTCTGCTAGACATAAGTCTCCTCACATCGACCGGTCCTGTGTCTCTGGCATGCAGCGGATTCCCGCGACCGCCACACGTGATCGGTCCACCTTGTGGGAGGCCTACCAACCTACCAACGCTACGTACCTTATTAAATGAGGTAATCTGTATCAAGATTGTTAGACTTTGAAACTACTGGATCGATTTTGATGCGATTTTCATCATCAATCAGATGGACAATTCCCGTAATTTTGAAGAACGCATTCTACTCTGAATCGCATTCTGTCAAAAATACAATCAATTTAATAATATTTTTGAAACTTGAAAACTTGTGTGAAGTGAGCGTGGAGTGAGCTGTCATTCCACCTAATCCTAGAGATTGACACTATTGACAGCTCACTCCACGCTCACTTCACCTAAGTTTTCACGGTGAGATGGTTACAGAATAGCACTGCTGGTCCTTATCGGACGGCGTCTCCTACGGCAGCTAGTGTCGTGAGGTCACGAAATTTGCCTCTCCCTCACGCGTTCCGCCTCCTCCTTCGCGAGCATTACTCCTACTTCGCAGAAGGAGGTGACATGACTGTTTTTTGCTTTAGTTGGTCTAAAATAAAGTTTTATTGATACGATATTTATTCGATTTCTGAACTTTACTTGTCTTTATGGTAGTTTTTTAAGGCTTGTGAAATGTGTGGAATGAGATAATTAAAGTATTGTTTAATAGTTATTAACTTGGTTTGTGTCATAAAGTTGTATTGTTAATCAAGTTTCTTTAATAAAAAGCAGTGTACTTATTCCTTGTAACTTCACTTTTGTTTACCATTAGACATCACTGTACATTATTACTAGACATACTTCTGTTATGTTAAATTATTGTATTAGTGTCAATTTATGAAATTAATGTTAAAAACTGGAGTTACAATCACTTTAAAATAGTAGGTAGTACCTACCCCCAACCAATTTGCAAACTTAATTTTGTTGTTTTTCCCTTTTACTTTTAGAATATTAATATCTCAAATAAGACATGCCGGTGAATAATTAAATTATCATCCCATAATTGAGATTACACACTTCATAACTTCTATTCCTTTGTTGTCTTTCAATTCTAAATAATATATAATTGTATACTTCCAATAGTCCCTTCATCTTAGTACTTACTACTGCTTTCTCTTCTGTCATTCCAGGGTGCCTCTAGGGTTGGCTTGTCAATATGTTGACCCGTAGAGCTGCATCCTTGGAGGAAAAACTGAAGGCTACATTGAAAGAGTTGGGATCTAGTAAAAACCAGCGCGATCAGCTGCTACAGGAAAGGACAGACAGCGCGGTGGAAGTACAATATATTAATAACAAGAACACGGAGGGTAAGAACCAGTTGGCCGAACTACATATTCAGCATACGGACATATTTGACCAGCATCAACACCTCCGTCAACTTGTGTCAAATTTAATGTAGAGTGTGTAGTGACACCCACGAACTGACTTTGAGACGGATATCTGAATTGGAACTGGAATTAAAGCAGGGCCCACAACTCAATAACCCGTTTGGAATCTCCCAAAGCCTGTGAAGAGTCTGCGATCACCTGCAGTCTTTATGATGAGTTGGTTGGTAGCGGGTCTCGACCCGCATGTGTTGAGCCAGTTGTAATAATAGACTTAACTGATGATACTATCACTAAATGCAATTTGTTTACTAGCCATAATAAGTTTAAAAAAACCAGCCAAGTGCGAGTCGGACTCGCGCACCTAGGGTTCCGTACAAACCTGTAGATATATAAGTAAAAGTATTTTTATTGCTAAATGAAATCCATTACATTACAATAGGAAGTAGCCTTTAGGTTTTGATTCCCTTGCGAGTAATTGCAAATTTTAAAATATGCGGTATAAATGATTGTACCTTTGCGTTTTTGCGTTGATTTAATTTTTTTTTTTTTCATAGCTTTAAGGCAAAGACCTAATTATTTGATATGAATTTCAATTTAATACCTTTACGCGTTCATGAGGAAAGGGGTAGTAAGTTTAAAATTATTAAAAATATTTTTATTATATGATGTAACTAAAAATGTATGCTTTTCGCAATTTTTCCTTTATCTGTGCTATAAGACGTTGAATCGTACTAAATTTCAAGATTCTGAGTTCACGGGAAGTAGGTTTTGATTCCCTTGCGAGTGTCGAAAATTTGCAGAATAAACGGCTGTATCTTTTGATTGCGTTGGTTTAGAAGTTTGATTTTTCACAGCTCCAAGGGACAGTAGACCTGAGTATTTGATATTTTATTTTTTATTGTTTATTAATCAAAACAAAAAAACAGTTTACATACATTTATATAAACACACCACACAAACCTTCGCGGGTTTAACAGCGGTGTGGCCAGGCACGGCAATTCGGTGAAATATGAATTTCAGCTTGCTAACTCCAAGCGTTCCTGAGAAAAAGGGTCTTGACAGACAGACAGACGGACAACAAAGTGATCCTATAAGGGTTCCGTTTTTTCCTTTTGAGGTACGGAACCCTAAAAATATATTAAAATTAATAGATTAATTAGAAAAATTCAAAAATCACTAAAACGCCAAACAGTTAACCAATTAAATACAAAACTTAGGCAAAAAAATCTCAATGTAATTCAAGAATTAAAGAAAGTTTGTTAGGAAATATGCTGTATTCGATTTTAAGAACGTTCGAGTATATATGTTCGATTTATAGTGGTCGATCAATTGATGTTCGATTATTTGGCATTCGATTTGGCATAGTACACCCGCTCTAAAGGATATCTTTAGTAAATAAGCATGCAGGAGCCTAATGAGTTGGCAGACCTGGTCAAGTACAATGCAGAAAGGTATGAGTCTCTGACTAATAACCTCTTTTTTAGCTGTGCCTGCCCCCAGGAAACGCAGCCTGAAGTTGTCACAACTTCAGGCTGCGTTGGTTCAGCAAGTAGATAGCTGTATTAATAATAGTAGGAATCATTTGATTAATACAACATATTATGTATTTTCTGACAAATTTGGTCAAGGTTTTGGTAGAATATTTAATCAGTGTTCACAACAACATGTTATAAATAATATTTTACCCGGTGCCAGTATTAGACAATTAATTTGTAATATAAAATTGAACAATCAAATGTTTAAGTAATGAAAAAACCGGTCAAGTGCGAGTCAGACTCGCACACGAAAGGTTCCGTACCACCGTACAATATTTCGAAAATAAACAAAGAATATTATTATATTTAATATTTAATTTAAAAAATCGCAAAGATAAATTTGTATTTCATAATGATAATATGTTAATTAAAAAGTAATTTTTTGCAGTTACTTTGCAGAAAATCACCCATTTTGGATAAAATACCTTATGAATCATTATGAAGCGTTTCTAGTATTTGTTGATTATATACAATGTATGGTACATGATATACTGAAGTTTCAAATTCGTAACTTGTTTACTTGTTGAGATAGAACTCGTACAAAAATGGTCTAAAACTGTCAACTTTTACGAACCCAATTTCTTCATTTTAGAAGATAAAAAAGAAATTAAAATATATTTGTTCTCTACTCGAGGATGTCTAGACAACGACACGCCACATCATGCGAGGTTTACATATTTTTTTTTACATTGTAAATCAATATATAGGGAAGCCTGTGATGATAGTGGTGTGTTTTAAATAAATAAATATAAAGTAAAAAATTTAAGAGGGTCTTTTTACTTTATTTATTTTATTATTCATTGCTGTTATAGCGGCAATAAAAATACATAATCTGTGAAATTTTCAACTGTCTACCTATTACGGTTCATGAGATACAGCTCGCTGACGGACAGACGGACGGACAGAGAGCAGAGGCTTAGTAATAGGGTTCCGTTTGACACCCTTCGGGTACTGGACCCTAATAAAAAGTGTCAAACATTTTACTGTTCACCAAAAGGTGGTCATATATGTCTTGTTGGGAAGCACAGAATCGGTCGAAGTGGCGGTGCTTGGGGGAGGCCTATGTTCAGCAGTGGACGTCTTTTGGCTGAAATGATGATGATGATATATGTCTTGTTGCTAATTTAGGTTCCTACTTTTTAATCAGAGTAACTTCATTTTTATCATTATTGCTACTTATATAAATTTAACCTCTGTGCACCGGTGGCAGCGCATACATTATTTTAAGAACTCTCGACTGTACAACGCCTGAATACATAAAAGCAAGCAATTAATAAATATAAATGAGACGCTATTAATAGCGTAATCCCCAAAGGGTAAAGCAGAGGTGTACCACTAGTACACCCACATTTCGCCAGATATGTCCCATGTAAAAGGGGGCGAGCCGATTGTTATCCCCCGGGAACAAATTCAAACTCCTGCTGGCTGCTACTGGGAGATTCCTGATGGAAAAATCCAATAACGCCTTGCCCGACCTGGGAATCGAACCCAGAACCTCATGCAGTAGCGTTTGCACTAGACCAACGAGGCAGTCATCAATCATTTAAAACTTTAAAAGTAAAAAAACTTTAAAAAACAACCGGCTTCCAAAAATAACACCACAAAGTAAAAAATAACTTTAATTTCGGAAGTCTGGGTCTCTGGTTTTGATTTTTTACTTTTTAGTTGTGGTACCTACCACACACCTTCGAATACCTGCTATGTAAATAACAGTGCCAGAAACTTATTATAACATCATCCGCATAGACTAACTTTCAATAATACGTATTGGAAAAATACGTATTATTGAAAGTAACTCAAAAACTACACAAGCAAAGTCCTCTACCAAATGAAAAGAGAATTTTCGAATTTAATAAACTTACTTGATAATTGTTCATTACAAAGTACAGCAGAAACGCACAGAGACACTCTGTAGAGTAGCTCATTGCTACAAAAATACTAACAAAGATACTACACCACAGTATTTCTAATAGTAATAAACAAAACATTTCCGTGTCTGTTTTATATATGTTTTAAGTATTACCAGACTGTTTATCTCGCTTCGAATCAGCTTTAATAACAATGAAAAAATCTATTACATACCGTGTTTCGGAAATGTTCATAATTAATTTAAATTTTTATCACTTGACTTTCAAAAGTGCCTTATATGTGCCTACATGAAATAAATTATTTGACGTTGACTTTGACAAAATGTATTTAATTTTAAGTAGCATATTATATTTTAACAAAATGCAAGTTATCATCAGATTAATCTAACATTTAAGCTCCAGCAATTTAAACTCAGTGTATAATCAGAATTTGTATTTGGAAATAATGACGATAGGTGAATATTTCAACAGAGAAGGCAATTTAATTTCTGTTTTGTAAAGCGGTTATTGCACTAATCATTATGAATAACTTTGACAATGAACCAACCCTGAATTAGCGAAAAAAAAAACTTCATAAGCTGGTCTCATGCTGCGGCTGCTTCTGCGTCTATCGTGACAAAGCTTCGCACAGTGATACGATACACGCAGATATGACCGACCGACCGACCATTATCGGCTATCGTCGCGATAGTTCGAGCTGCGTAGCACTTATCGCTAAACATGGCGAAGCGCTAATGCGGTAATGTGGTAGGTGCTCATATTAGCGCAATAACTTTTTAGCGAGCGATCATACGATATGAAGCTTCGGCCCGCTTTATTTTGTCACGATAGTCGCAGATACGGCCGCAGCATCAGAAATACACATATTACGAAAAATTGGGTTACTTGTAAGGTGACAATAAAATGTTGACACAAAATTGTAACGACTTTTAGTACCTACAGAATCAGGAACTACCTATAACTAGTAGGTAGATTAGTACTTATAACTAATAATCTTTAAAGAACACTCACGACTACATAATGCAAAATAAGAACAGCAGTTTTCAACTTATAAAGAAAATAGTAGAAAATTCGATCGAGAATTCGACAAAACACCTTTCGTTTATTCCGTACGGGATAAGAAAAGCCACGTATTGGTATTGGCACTGAGTGCAGTAGACACATGACACGTCTTACTATCAGATGCCTGAGATGCAGCATCACAGATAAGATACAAGGTTTTATTCAGCACACTACATTTACAAGGACAGTTTGTAATTGTAGACAATGTATACGTATATTATTCGTATTTTATTTGAGTCGTTGAGCACCTTAAGTTTTGAGTTGAGCTACACGATTACCGACAAATGCTTACACTGACTGGACAGGTCCACTCAAGTTCTTAATTCAAGAGACTATTTCAGTTACTAATCTACATGATCTGAACAAGATTATGTCTGGACTTTAAAATACAATTTGACCCCTTTTTTTTTTTTTTGATTGTGGGAATTTATCAAATAACTTCTCCCGCTCTGGGCGGAGCGGGAGGGCGTGTCAGACTTTTACTGACTAAAACCCACCCGTGTTCCTTCCGTTGCCTGTGTGCCGGGGTCGCGATATCCCTTTCGGACAAACCCGCAACCCCGGCAGGCATTGACATCTCTTTGAGGCGCGCGTGGAACACAACGCGCCGCCGACCCGGGCCTGGTCCCTATCGGACGGCGAGTTACCCATTGCTCACCGTCCGCAAGCCCGCGCCTACGTTGGCCGGAAGTTGGCTCGCGACTCCCGACGCCCGGGGCGTCTCCTGCGGCGACTAGGGGCGCGAGGGCGCGAATCCTGCCTCTTCAGAATTTGACCCCTGAGTTTGTTTCGCCATTTCTTATCAGGGGTAGTCAGATAGGAAATGTCGAATGTCTCTTATTAATTAATGTAGCTGTCTTTTTTTTAAATGTGATATATAAAAGCAAGTTAATACACATGGAATTGTAGAAAACGTTCGGCTTTGTATTTAGTGTCATCTATCTCTAAAACTCGATCGATCGATTGACACTGGTGCCGATTTTCTTGTCACAAATGCCTCTAAACTATATAAAAAATCAACAAAACTTAGTTTATTCCTGTCAAATGACGATTTCCCATTCTGAAATAGACTAAAGTGACACAACTTAACTATATTTTAGTTTGACAGCACTAAGATAGCACTGAGTTATTAATTTAGTGAAAATGGCGATTTTGGTATTCTGAATTTGACGTTTTTCACCTAAAATTTTTAGTGGAAAAAAACCAAACCTGACTATTTCTAATCACGATTAAAAAGGTGTGGGATAAAATTAGTTGTCATGAACTAAAATTCATCAACAAAAGAAAAAAAGATACAGTACTGTATCTTTTTCTCTTTTCTTTTGCTTATATCTCGAAAATGGTGTGTCCTATCGCCGAAATATCGACCCCCTTATAAAACCGATAAACCCCTAAAACACAACAAGTACGAGTAGGTAATAATTTTTCATATTTTCCATACAAAAAGTGAAAAATTCCGTAAACACGTCGGAGCTGCCCGCATCTGGCTCTAAAAAAAAATTAAATTTTTAAAACAGAGCAGGGCAAATACGTAGAATCGATTGTCAAATTCGATTTTAGTTCTGTCAAAATTATTTTTAAATTTAGAGATATTTTTTTACAGAATAGCTTTAAGATTCTCATAGCCAAAAGTAAGGAATTTTAGTGATAGTTTAGTTAGTTTAGTTCGATGTATGAGAGAATCGGCGCCATTGTCGACTATTTATTGCCCTTAACCGGGAGTAAATCTTGTCTCAGGTGCTACTGGAAATTTTCTTATGAAAAACTCAATAACACTTGATTTTGCCTGGGGATCGAAGCTGCTCCTGCGACCACACATCACCACGGAAGCAACACAAGCTACAGCAAGGCTCTGGTGCCATATTTCCTTAATGTCAATTCTGCCTACACAACATGTAAAAAATCTCTGTCCGATCCGATTTTACCGGTTTATAACATGGAGCGTGGGCGGCCGTCGTTTAGCGGGGGTCTACAAGTTACTTATGACCCAAGTTGAAAATTTGCTAATTTTTATTGTATTTGGGGTAATTTTGGTACAAAAATGTGAATTTTAAATAGCAATAACTTTTTAATTTTCAATAATAATAATATTTTTTATTACTTTTTGGTAATGTTATTGCAGCTATGTGCCCCTTTCGGATCAGACAAGGTTTTTTTAAACTTATTTATATAGGATATTCGATGTTTTAAACCTTACACTTCGTTCGTTCTTCTTATTGTTTTCGCCCTTACAATGCATCTGTAAATGTAATGTATATGATGTAGTATGCAATGTAGACACAAATTTAGTATAATGAAATAAAAAACTACATTTCAGATATTTTATATTATTCTAATAAAAAAGTACTTAAAATCATGCTTTGAATTTGGGAAGGTCTTGTTTGAACGTTACAACTACTACTCCTGTTGCTAACTTCTGATCATTTGTATTCTTGAGGATAAACTCGACCATTCCTTTTTCAAACGGCCACACAGATGGAATGATGTGGTTGAAAGTCAAGTTACTTACATCATATTTGCCCTGAAACGCAAATGAAGTTTATGCCACAAATAGTTCTTGGGATACAAATAATATTGCAAGCAGGTACTCAATTAATGCAGGTGTTATTCATAAAAAATATTAATAACGCGTAAACCATGTATAACATTTTAATTGTCATAAAAAAAGATGGGAATAAGACAATCTTACCGGTTGAACAGGGCAACTGTCCAAGCCTCCCGTCCTTAGGGATTTACCAAAATAAGGATCATTGTTAATAAGATCGCATAGTTTGAAGTGCATTTCAGGAAATGACCTCCTGAATTCGTTGTGAAGATACTCGTAGAAGATGACATCAACCTGTGCAAAGATTTCATAAAGTTAATTTCTGCCAACCCAGGCAACACTATTTTCATGTGTTAACAACGTTATTATTTAAAAAATTATTGGCTCACACAATATTTTCAAATAACAGTGTTAATAGACATGCGAGGATAGTGTAGGCCTTTAAACAAGTAGGTACCAGATACTTAACAAAATATAAAATAGTCAACAAATCTACAGTCTACTAGGCCAAACATTTCATAAAGTTAATTTCTACAATCGATCTGTCTGAATACATTAACGAGCAGACAATTTTCAACCATCTTCTACATTTGATACGTAAAACCTCATCGTTTCGGTCATCGTAACAAGCCACACACGATACGAATTTTGGTCAGGTCAGACAGAGCTGCAGGTAGAACTGACCATGTATGCTAGTAGTAGGTAGTCTTACCTAATCCAGCATCATTTCAGCCGAAAGGCGTCCTCTGCAAGACATAGGTCTTCTCACATCGACTGGTATCTCTCGCATGCAGCGGATTCCCGCGACCGTCCAGGTCATCGATTCACCTTGTGGGAGACCTAACAACGCTGCTTACCTTATTAAATGAAGTAATCTGTATCTAGATTGTTAGACTTTGAAACTACTGGATCGATTTCGATGCGATTTTCACCATCAATCAGATCATTTCGCACGACTACTTCGAAAATGACAACCCGGTGCCTGTCAGGTTCCCTGTTGGTGGTGAAGCAAGCTAAGAATACTCGAATGCCTTACCGTTACGGTGTTGCCCAAAGTAACCTTATTAGTAAATAAAATATTTAAACAATAATCTCCTCTTCGTTTATAACGTCTCACATTAAATATTGGAGTGTCTTCATAGTACGATTTATTATAAAATGTAAGTTCAGCACGATCTGGGATCATTTTGAGGCACTAAAAAAAAGAAGAAATTGTGATAAAATGCCACAAAAAGATACATAAGTCCCGGTCAAATTACTCCTGGTCCTCTTCTTCTTCGTCATGTGGACGGCATGCGGCATGCCTATTACATTTTATTGGCCCAAAACTTCGCCACTTCCACGGCACCGCAGTAGCCACGCAGTGGTTGCTATGGCTGCATTTTTGGGGCACAAAGGGCAGGATAGGGGCTGGGAAATTGTTCCCGGTAATGCAATATTAATGAATTATTTTAAGATCTCGCGACTGTACAGCACCTGAAAAAGTTTTAAAATACCTCTATTTTCATTTAAAACTTTAGTGTATCAATGTTTTTTATGTGATGTAAATAATGTAAATTATATTGATGTAAATAATGTAAATTATATTGATGTAAATAATGTAAATTATATTGATGTAAATAATGTAAATAAAAGCAAGCATTTAATAAATATCAATTAGACGCTATTCATTACGTAATCCTCGAAAGGTATGCCAGAGGTGTGTAGGTACCTATAAGGGTGCGTTTCCACTGAAGCGGAGCCGAGCGGAGACGTGCAGAATCGACCAATCACAACGGTTGAAATCCTCACCGCGTCTCTCGTCTCGTCTGTGATTGGACGTCTCGGCTCAGCTCCGCTCGTCTCCGCTTCAGTGGAAACGCACCCTAATACACCCACAAATGAAATGAAATTAAATGAAATTGTTTATTCTGTAAATACGATATCGGAATCACTTTTACACGTCATATTAACAAAAATAAAAAATAATCAAGATGAAGTCGACATTTCTTATCTGACTTGAGAAGAAATGGCGAAACAAACTCAGGGGTCAAAGTCTCTTCTGCCAGAGGGTCTACGTGGGGGACGTGTGGTCCATGGCCCTTTATGGAGCACCGGTGTGGGCGCGTTCTCTGAGGCTGCGACCAGCCCGCCGGTTGAACGCGTCCCAAAGGGTCATGGCCATCCAGCTGGTCCGATGAGGCGGCGAGCCTCCTTGCCGAATTGCCGCCATGGGATCTGGAGGCAAAAGTCCTCACGCACATTTGGGAGTGGCGCGAGGAGGCGAAACGCTGGGGCATAACTCCGCTGCCGCGAGAAATAGCGACACAGCGGATAGAGCTTCGGCGGGATCTCATGCCGCCATGGAGAGTGCGATTGTCACAACTCAGTGCTGGGCACGCCCCAGTTGTGGCGATAAGTCCCCTCTTCACAGTTGTGGCGATAAGTCCCCTCTTTGAGCAATGGCTACAGAGGCGCCACGGCGTTCTCACCTTCCGCCTGACGCAGGTCCTCACCGGACACGGTTGTTTCTGGAGGTTCCTGTTCCGTATAAGGCGGGAGGAAACGCCCGGGTGTCACCACTGTGTGGATCGCCCGGAGGTCACGGTGGAGCATACGGTGGTCTTCCCGGCGTGTAAGGGGCACCGCCGTGTCCTTGGGGAGGCGATCGGTGGTAGTGATCTTTCGCGTCCGACCCTGGTGCAGGCCATGGTACGGAGCAAGAGGGAATGGGAAGCCGTCACCATCTTCTGCGAAGCAGTAATGCACGCAAAGGAGGAGCGCGTGAGGGAGAGGCAAATTTCGCGCCCTTACGCCCTTAGCCGCCGCCGGTTAGCAATAGGTAGCTCGTCGTCCGAAAAGAACCAGGCCCGGGTCGACAGCGCGTTGTGTTCCACACGCGCCTCAAAGAGATGTCAGCACAACTAAAGGGGTCTGCTACGACCGATGCTTGCCGGGGTCGCGGGAAAGTCCGAAACGGATACCGTAGCCTCTGGCAACGTACAAGCAACACTGAAGGAACATGGGTGGGTTTTAGTCAGTAAGAGTCTGACACGCCCTCCCACTCCGCCCAAAGCGGGAGAAGTTATTTGATAAAATAACACCGAAAAAAAAAAATGGCCTAAGGTATCTTTTAAATTGCTCACATAATCTTGGTCAGATCATGTAAGGACCATGTATATAAGTGTGTGAAATGGTATTTTGAGTAAAGAACCACATAGATTTAAGTGGACCAGTCCAGTCGGTGCAAGCAATTGTTACTAATCGTGTAGCTCAACTCAGAACTGAAGGAGCTCAACGACTCGACGAACAATATCATAGAAAGAACATTTGGGTAGGCCGCATAAAGTACTAAAATTAACTACTGACCATCATTAAAATTAACTAAGACAAAAAAAAGATAAAAGAATAAAATGATCCACATAGGCCTCACATTCACAATAATGATTAAAATAATAGAATACTTTACAAAGTAATCATGTCATTTTGTGTATGTTACATTTAGCCAGATAATATGTTTAAGTCCCATGAAATAAGGGTCGAGCCTATTGCCATCCACCGGGCACAAATTCAGACTCCTGCTGGCTGCTAGAAATAAAGAAGAAAGAAAAAGTGTTTATTCTGCACAAACTAATAGCACAATACAAAAAAAAAAAAAAAAACTATATAATACCGAGGAACTACACACACAAACCACATACCACACTACTGAGGATTTTTGATGGAAACAACCCAATAACACTTTGCTTGATCTGGGAATCGAACCCAGAACCTCATGCTGAGCAGTAGCGATGGCGACCACTACACCAACGAGGCAGTCATTAATATATTTAACTTACTTGATAATTGTTCATTACAAAGTACAGCAGTAACGCACAGAGACACGCTCTAGAGTAGCTCATTGCTACAAAAATACTAAGAAAGAAACTAGACCACAGTATTCCTAATAAATAACAAACAAAACATGTCAGTGTCTGTTCCGCTTTATATCAGCGTTGATAGCAATGATAAAATCGAATTCATACCGTGTTTTGGATACGTTCATAATTAAAATAAATGGTTTAAAATTTTATAATTATACCCTGATAGCTTTTGTAGAATAAAATCACACAAAATGTATTTAATTTTAAGTAGCATGTATTTTAACAAAAGCCAAGTTATCATCATAACAATCTAATATTTTAGCTCCTGTAATTGAAACGCAGTGTATAAATAGAATTTGTATTTGAAAATAATGACGCTACATGAGACGACAATTTAATATTTAATTTATGTTTTGTATAATGGTTATTTGTATATTAGTTATTTGTCATCATTATGATTAATTTTGACGATGTTTCTACAATTTCAATTCTCAAAATAGTAAAATACAATATACGACGTATATTTAGTAACTTAATCCGCGTAACTGTTCTTAATGAGTCATAAAGAACCCTGTAAAAAATCACATCATTCTGGGTTTCTTACAGGGTTCTTTATGACTCATTAAGAACAGTCAAGCGGATTAAGTTACTAAATATACGTCGTCTATTGTATTTCATAATGGATTTCCGCAAAGTCACGCCTGAATCAATTAACTATCTCAAAATACTGCTAAAATCTGTTTAGCGTTCATAAGCCGGTCTCAGAACTACACATATTATGAAAAATTGGGTAACTTGTAAGGTGACAGGTTGACATTAAATTATATGGACTATTAGTACCTGCAGAATCAGTAACTACTTATAATTACTAACCTTTAAATAAGAATACTTGCGACTAAATAATGCAACGTAAGAACAGCAGTTTCCAACTTAAAAAGAAAGTAGTAGAAAATTCGATCGAGAATCCGACAAAACGCCTTTATTTATTTATTTAATACTTCAAGTACAGAAACGTACAGAGGCGGACTTAATGCCATAGGCATTTTCTACCAGTCAACCTTTGGGTGATGGAGAGACAAACAGTGGTAGGTGCAATTACAATAAATTGAGGAATGCCTTGGGGATTGCCTTTCGTTTATTAAAAAAAGCCACATATTGGTATTAGCACAGAGCGCAGTAGACACATCACACGTCTTACTATCAGATGCCTTAGATGCTGCATCACAGATAAGATACAAGGTTTTATTCAGCACACTACATTTACAAAGAGAGTTTGTAATTTGAGACAATGTATACGTATTATTATTCGTATTTTATTTAAGTCGTTGAGCATCTTAAGTTTTGAGTTGAGCTACCCGATTACTGACTGCTTACAATGATAGGACAGGTTCACTCAAATCTATATGGTTCTTTCCTCAAAATACCATTTCAGACACTAATATACATGGTCCTTACATAATCTGACCAAGATTATGTGTGCACTTTAAAAGAGAATTTGACCCCTGAGTTTGTTTCGCCATTTCTTATCAGGAGTAGTCCGATAGGAAATTTCGAATCTTGTATTTTTTTTTTTAATACAATATTTTTATTACTTTTTGGTAATATTATTGTAGTACCTATATGCCCCTTACGGAGCGGACGGGTTTTTTTTACATATTGTATATGTAGGTATATAGGATATTCGATGTTTTAAACCTTATACTTCGTTCGTTTCTCTTACTGTTTCCGCCCTTACAATGCAATGTAATGTAGACACAAACATAGTATAATTACATAAAAAACTGCATTTCATCATGTTTTGAGTTTGGGAAGGTCTTATTTGAACGTTACAACTACAACGCCTTTTGCTAACGGCGTTAATGTTAACGCTAATGTTCGAGTTTATCGTCAACAATACAAATGATCAGATCATTTGTATTGTTGACGATAAACTCGAACATTCCTTTTTCAAAAGGCAACACAGATGGAATGAAAAAAATGTTTATGGAACCCATAAACCCCTAAAACTCAACATGTAAGTAACAATTTTTATTTTCCATACAAAAACTGAAAAATTCTATATAAAATACGTCGAAAATGCCGCAAGTGCGCGTCCGGCCCTCGAAAATTCACGGGGTAAGGAAAAGCAAGTACCACGTGGAGTCGCGATTGCCAAATTCGATTTTAGTTTTGTCAAAATTATTTTTAAATTTAGTTTTTTTTGCAGAAAAAAAAAAAAAAAAACTTTAGTGGTAGTTTAGTTCGGTGTACAAGAGAATCAGCATCACTACTCGTATTTATGTAAAACGCTTACCTCATTGTTATTGAATGTCTAAATGTACCTAAATGCATCTAACACCAAATTGTAGCATTTTTATGTTGATTGTTATAAATATACTAAACGAATATACGCAAAATTCCAGACTTACTTCTTAACCGTACCTACGTAACTTAAGAAAATATCATCTATAGGATCAAAACTGTTTATGCGATCACTACGTTCGATCTTTAGGCGTGTGTACGTGAACACAAACATAGCATCGCAATGAATTTACCTAAACTCGGTCGAGTGAATTTTGTGCACGGACTCTTAAGGGCATTTGTCTATTTAAAATATAAAAAAGTTAAATGAATCCTAACTATACTATATAATCCTAACTAATATTATAATGTTTGTTACTCTTTCACGCTAAAACGGCTGAACGGATTTGGATGAAATTTGGCAGACGCGTAGACAATGACCTGGATTAGGACATAGAATACTTCTTATCCCGGTAGTACGTTCCCGTGGCATAATTTCTGACATGCAGGTAGGTGAAGCCGCTGGCAAAAGCTAGTTTATCGTATAAGGAAGAAAGAAAGAAAAATAAGTTTATTTGTCACAGAAACACGTGCATAAAAAAAAAGATGATAAACTCGAGTAGAAAAGAAGATAAGAGTAAAATGTCTGAACTCTTTTATAAATGCCCGGCTTTTTGTCAGAACTTTTCAAACGTCGAAATGGTAAAAATAGAGCTTTCAGTAATAAGTATAATATATAATGAGCTACTTATCTGTTGTAGAACGTGGTTCATGTAGTGCAATTTCCTTACAAGACTTCCATTTTGTTCAAGGATGACTATATAAATGTAAGAGTATCCGTGCATCTATTAGTCATTATTTATCACAAAAAAGTTACGCCTATATACCTCGAAGAGGTATGCAGAAGAGTATGGACACGATCTAGACTATTCATTGCCTTAACCGGGTTTACATCTTGACTCCAAACTGCCAATGAGATTTGTAATGACAAAACCTAACACAGACACAGTTTTTAACTGAGGATGGAAGCCGCACCTGTGACCAAACAAGACAGTCAACATACTGTTTAACTTTCTTAGTATTATTTTTATTTATTAACACCATCGGCTGGTGAAGCATCAGAGTTCTGGTAACAAATTCCGAAGTGTCAATTCTGCTTGTCTATTTATTCGATGTTTTAAAAGTTACACTTTGTTATGTCAACTTAAAAGCGAATTTAAGTACAGCCTTCAGCGATCTTCCTGTTTCTGCGTTTACAATGAAACTTTAAATGTGTAAACATAAGTTTCTTAGGGCGAATTTCACCAATAAATACTGAACGCGATCAATACATAAACCACGTTTAGGAGCTGTCAGTGTCATTATTTTCTTTGTAATATTGACACTGACAGCTCTTGAATTTGGGTTAGATGTGCTGATCGCTTTCAGTTTTATTGGTGTTTGCACTTAGTGTATAAAATAATAAACTGCATTTCGGATAGTTATTTTATATTATTCTAATGAAAAAATACTGAAAAGTCATGCTTTAAATTTGGGAAGGTCTTGTTTGAACGTTACAACTAATTCGGCTCTTCCTAACAACACCTCGTTTTCGTTTTTATTCTTGACGATTATCTCGATCATTCCTTTTTCAAACGGCCACACAGATGGAATTTTGTGGTTGAAAGACATGTTTCTTACATCATGTTTGCCCTGAAATGCAAATTAAGTTTAATGCAGTGATACACTTAAGGCGAATTTCACCAATGTAACTCAAAGCGATCAGCAAATCAAAACGCAGTCTAGATGACGTTTGAATTTATTGGTGAAGTTAACCCTTAGTAGTTCTTAAAATACAAATAGTATTGCGAACCATTGATACCCATGATTGCAAGCGTTATTTGTCAAGAATATTATTACCGCATAAACCTTGGATGCTATTTTAATTGTGATAGAAATGATATCCTTGAAAAAGATTTATTTTTCCAAGAAGACTATCTTACCGGTTCAATAGGGCAACTCATGCCTGCCATTCTTAGGGTTTTACCAAGGAGGAGATCATTGTTAATGAGGTCGCATAGCTTGAAGTGTAGTTCAGGAAATGACCTCCTGAATTCGTTATGAAGATATTGGTAGAAGATAGCATCAACCTAAGTAAAGATTTCATAAAGTTAATTGCTACCACCCCGGGCAACACATGAACAGATTCAACTGAGCAGACGCGTCTGACCCAATCGGTCTGTCTGAATACAGTAACGAGCATACTAGTTTCAACTATTATCTGTATCATATAGATAAAACCTCATCGTTTCGGTCGTCGCTCGTAACAAGCCACACACGCTACGATTTTTGATCAGGTAAGTTAGAGCTGAAGGCAGAACTTACCATTTCTGGTAGTCTTACCTAATTCAGCATCATTTCAGCCGAAAAGCGTCCTCTGCTAGACATAGGTCTTCTCATATTGACTGGTCCTGTATCTCTCGCATGCAGCGGATTGCGCGACCGTGCAGGGCACGGTCGTTCACGTTGTGGGAGGCCTACCAACGCTGCTTACCTTATTAATTGAAGTAATCTGTATCTAGATTGTGCGACTGTGAAACTACTGGATCGATTTTGATGCGATTTTCACCATCAATCAAAGGGGCAATTCCCGTAATTTTTAAGAACGTTCGCATTCTATTGTCATTCGCAATCTGTCAAAAATACAATCAATTTATTAACATTTTTGACAAGTTTGGCAGATTGCGACTTGAATGTGAACGTTTTTTAAGTACGAGAATTGCCCTTCTGATCATTTCGCAACACTATTTCGGAAATGACATGAGGCCTGTCAGGTTCCCTGTTGGTGGTGAAGCCAGGTTAGAATACTGCAATGCCTTACCGTTACGGTGTTGCCCAAAGCAATCTTATTGGTAAAATACAAGTTTACATAATAATCTCCTCTTCGTGCATAACGTCTCACATTATATATTGGAGAGTCTTCAAAGTACAATTTATTATAATATATAATTTCTGCACGTTCCGGGATCAATTTGAGGCACTAAAAAAACAAGAAATTGTGAGTAGACCTCAAAAAGATACAAGTCCGTGTCAAATTGTTCCCGGTCTTCTTCTTCTTCGTCGTGTCGACTGCACGACAGTGTATTACATTTTGTTGGCCCAAAACTTCGCCACTTCCACGGCACCGTCGCACACAGGTGAAATTTACCCAAAAATTGGCCAATATAACATGAAGTGTGCAATAAAACAGGCATTACTTGTTTTTTTGCTTCAGTTGGTCTTAAATAATAGTTTAAACATGTATTATGAAACATTTATACGATATTTAACGCCGATTAGGCGTTCCTAGTATTTATTGATTATATACAGTATATGGGAAATGATATACAGAAGTTTGAAATTCATAGCTTGTTTAGTTGTTGAGACAGAGCTCGTACAAAAATGGTCTAAAATGTCAACTTTTACGGCCCCAATTTCTTATTTTTGAAGATAAATAACATAAAATAAATATTTGTTCTATACTCGATGAGGTCCAGACAACGATACCCACATACCAGGGTTACAATTTTTTTTTTTCAAAATCAGAAATTGATTGTATGAAAAAATTAAATAAGGTAAAAAATTAAAGAGGGACTCCCCTTACATTTTTTACTTTATTTAATTTTTATTACTTACTGTTATAGCGGCAATAGAAAAACATAATCTGTGAAATTTTCAACTATGTAGCTATTACGGTTCATGAGATACAGCTCGGTGATAGACAGACAGACGGACAGACCGCAGAGGCTTAGTAATAGGGTTCCATTCGACACCCTTCGGGTACAGGACCCTAACAAAAAGTGTCAAACGTTTTACTGTTCACCAAAAAGTGGTGCCATATGTCTTGTTGCTAATTTAGGTTACTACTTTTTAATCAGAGTAACTTAATTTTTTATCAATAATGGCCTTAAATTACATAAATTTAACCTGTGTGTGACAGCGCAGACGTTGCTATGGCTGCATTTTTTGGGCACAGAGGGCTGTATAGGAGGTAGGACATTGTTCCCAACAACAAACAATATTAATACATTATTTTATGAACTCTCGACTTTACAACGCCTCAATACATAAAAGCAAGTAATTAATAAATATAAGTTAGACGCTATTAATTACGTAATCCCCGAAGGGTAAAGCAGAGGTGTACCACTAGTACACCCACATTTCGCCAGATATGTCCCATGTTATAGGGGGCGAGCCGATTGCTATCTGCCGGGAACAAATTCAGACTCCTGCTGGTTGCTACTGAGAAATTTGTGATGGAAAAACCCAATAACGCTTTGCCCGACCTGGGAATCGAACCCAGAACCACATGTTTGCGCTAGACCAACGAGGCAGTCATTAATCATTTAAAACTTTAAAAGTAAAAAAACTTTCAAAAACAACCGGCTTCCAAAAATAACACCACAAAGTAAAAAATAACTTTAATTTCGGAAAATTGGGTCTTTGGTTTTGAATTTTCGTTTTGAATTTTTTACTTTTTAGTTGTGGTACCTACCCCACGCAAATTCGAATACCTGCTATGTAAATAACAGTGACAAGAACTTATTATAACACCAACCACATAGACTAAGTGGAAAAATATGTATTATTGAACTACTAACTCAAAAACTACACAAGCAAAGTCCTCTACCAAATGGAAAAATAATTTTCTAAATCGATTCACAATTGACGTAAGTTACAAATAAATCTATGATCATAAAGGCTCGCGCAGACCAGCGAGCCACGACGCGCGACGCGACTCGAACAATACAATTTCCAAGAAAACTTCACGGTAGGTATAACAATAACCAGTGTCGCGTCGCGCTGTCTGCACGACGCTTTAATAAAAATTAAAAAACATAAAGTCGAAGTTCCCGGAACTAAAACCAAAATACAGAATATTTTAATAAACTTACTTGATAATTGTTCATTACAAAGTACAGCAGAAACGCACAGAGACACGCTGTAGAGTAGCTCATTGCTACAAAAATACTAAGAAAGATACTACACCACAGTATTGCTAATAGTAATAAACAAAACATTTCCGTTTTATATATGTTTTAAGTACTACGTATCAGACTGTTTATCTCGCTTCGAATCGGCTTTAATAACTATGAAAAAATCGATTACATACCGTGTTTCGGAAACGTTCATAATTAGATAAATGGTTTAAAATCACTTGACTTTCAAAAGTGCCTTTTATTTGCCTACTTGAAATAAATTATTTTACTTTGACAAAATGTATTAAATTTTAAGTAGCATATATTTTAACAAAATGCAAGTTATCATCATATTAATCTAACATTTAAGCTCCTGCAATTTAAACTCAGTGTATAATCAGAATTTGTATTTGAAAATAATGACGTTAGGTATAGATTTCATCAGAGAAGGTAATTTTTCTCACTTAAAGCGGTTATTGCACTCATCATTATGAATAACTTTGTCGCTGAAACAACCTTGAATTAGCGGAAAAAACAATTTAAATTCTTAAATTAGTGCTAAAATCTGTTTATCGTGTTTTAATAAGCTGGTCTCATGCTGCGGCTGCATCTGCGTCTATTGTGACGAAGCTTCGCTCAGTGATACGATACACGCAGATATGACCGACCATTATCGGTTATCGTCGCGATAGTTCGAGCTGCGTAGCACTTATCACCCGGGTGGCGGTACATAATATTAAACGTGGCGAAGCGCTAATGCGGTGGTCATATTAGCGCGATATTTTTTTAGCGAGCGAAACGTATGGATCGCATTGCTTTGTCACGATAGTCGCAGATGCGGTCGCAGCATCAGAAATACACATAAAACGAAAAATTGGGTAACTTGTAAGGTGACAATAAAATGTTGACATAAAATTGTAACGACTTTTAGTACCTACAGAATCAGGAACTACCTATAGCTAGTAGGTAGATTAGTACTTATAACTACTAATCTTTAAAGAACACTCACGACTGCATAATGCAACATAAGAACAGCAGTTTTCAACTTATAAAGAAAATAGTAGAAAATTCGATCGAGAATTCGACAAAACACCTTTCGTTTATTCCGTACGGGATAAGAAAAGCCACGTATTGGTATTGGCACGGAGCGCAGTAGACACATGACACGTCTTACTATCAGATGCCTGAGATGCAGCATCACAGATAAGATACAAGGTTTTATTTAGCACACTACATTTACAAGGACAGTTTGTAATTGGAGAAAATGTATACGTATATTATTCGTATTTTATTTGAGTCATTGAGCACCTTAAGTTTTGAGTTGAGCTACACGATTACCGAAAAATGCTTACACTGACTGGACAGGTCAACTCAAGTTCTTAACTCAAAGGACTATTTCAGTTACTAATCTACATGATCCTCACATGATCTGAACAAGATTATGTCTGAACTTTAAAATACACTTTAAGCCCTGAGTTTGTTTCGCCATTTCTTATCAGGGGTAGTCAGATAGGAAATGTCGAATGTCTCTTATTATTTAATGTAGCTGTCATTTTTTTTAAATGTGATATGTAAAAGCAAGTTAATACACATGGAGTTGTAGAAAAAGTTCGGCTTTGTCTTTAGTGTCATCTATCTCTAAAACACGATCAATCGATTGACACTGGTGCCGATTCTCTTGTCACAAACGCCTCTAAACTAGATAAAAAATCACCAAAATTTAGTTTATTCCTGTCAAATGACGACTTCCCATTCTGAAATAAACTAAAGTGACACAACTTAACTATATTTTAGTTTGACAGCACTAAGATCGCACTGAGTTATTAATTTAGTGAAAATGGCGATTTTGATATTCTGAATTTGACGTTTTTCACCTAAAATTTTTTGTGGAAAAAAACCAAACCTGACTATTTTTAATCGCTATCAAAAAGGTGTGGGTGGGATTTAATTAGTTGTCATGAACTAAAATTCACATCAACACATCGTCATAAATTTTTATCATCATCTTTTCTTTTGCTTATATCGCAAAAATAATGAAAATTTCGACCCCCATCTAAAACCGATAAACCCCTAAAACAGAACATGTAGGTAATATTCTCCATACAAAAAGTGAAAAATTCCGTAAACACGTCGGAGTTGCCCGCCTCCGGCTCTAAAAAAATTCACAGGGCAGGGCAAACACGTATAATCGATTGTCAAATTCAATTGTAGTTCCTTCAAAATTATTTTTAAATTTAGAGATGTTTTTTTACAGAATAGCTTAAGGATTCTCAAACCCAAATTAAGGAATTTTAGTGATAGTGTAGTTAGTTTAGTTCGATGTACAAGAGAATCGGCGCCATTATCGACTATTTATTGCCCTTAACCGGGAGTAAATCTTGTCTCAGGTGCTACTGGAAATTGTCTTATGAAAAACTCAATAACACTTGATTTTGCCTGGGGATCGAAGCTGCTCCTGCGACCACACATCACCACGGAAGCAACACAAGCTACAGTAAGGCTCTGGTGCCATATTTCCGCAATGTCAATTCTGCCTACACAACATGTAAAAAAACCCTGTCCTATCCGTGAGGGTGTTGTTAAGTATCGTACTAAGAGTATATTTATGCGGTAAAATAAAAAAAAAATCGCCCCTTTATTTCAATGGGGAATTTTACCGGTTTATTACATGGAGCGCGGGCGGCCGTCGTTTAGCGGGGGTCTTCAACTCATTACTTATGACCCTAGTTGAAAATTTGCTAATTTTTAATGTATTTGGGGTAATTTTGGTACAAAACGTGTGAATTTTAAATAGCAATAACTTTTTAATTTTCAATAATAATAATATTTTTTATTACTTTTTGGTAATGTTATTGCAGCTATGTGCCCCTCTCGGATCAGACAGGGTGTTTTTTTAACTTATTTATATAGGATATTCGATGTTTTAAACCTTACACTTCGTTCGTTCTTCTTATTGTTTTCGCCCTTACAATGCAACTTTAAATGTAATGTATACGATGTAGTATGCCATGTAGACACTTAGTATAATGAAATAAAAAACTGCATTTCGGATATTTTATATTATTCTAATAAAAAATTACTTAAAATCATGCTTTGAATTTGGGAAGGTCTTGTTTGAACGTTACAACTAATACTCCTCTTACCATCTCATCATTTGTATTCTTGAGGATAAACTCGATCATTCCTTTTTCAAACGGCCACACAGATGGAATGATTTGGTTAAAAGTCATGTTACTTAAATCATGTTTGCCCTGAAACGCAAATGAAGTTTATGGCACAAATAGTTCTTGAGATACAAATAATATTGCAAGCAGGTAATCAATTAATGCAGGTGTTATACATAAAAGCTATTAATAACGCGTAAACCGTTTATAACATTATAATTGTCATAAAAATGATAGGAACAAGACAATCTTACCGGTTGAATAGGGCAACTGTCTAAGCCACCCATCCTTATGGTTTTACCAAGATAGGGATCATTGTTAATGAGATCGCATAGTTTGAAGTGCGCTTCAGGAAATGACCTCCTGAATTCGTTGTGAAGATACTCGTAGAAGATGACATCAACCTGTGCAAAGATTTCATAAAGTTAATATTTGCCAACCCAGGCAGATAACGACGTTATTATAAAAAAAAATTGCCTTATACAATATTTTCAAATAAGAGTGTTAATAGATGTGTTAGGACAGTGTAGGTCTTTAAACAAGTACCACCTGGTACTTAACAAAATAGAAAATATTCAACATATCTACAGTCTACTAGGCCAAACATTTCATCAAGTTAATTTCTACCAAACCAGGCAACATATAAACAAATTAAACTGAGCAGACGCGTATGACCCAATCGATCTGTCTGAATACATTAACAAGCAGACTATTTTCAACCATCTTCTACATTTGATACGTAAAACCTCATCGTTTCGGTCATCGTAACAAGCCACACACGATACGAATTTTGGTCAGGTCAGACAGAGCTGCAGGTAGAACTGACCATGTATGCTAGTAGTAGGTAGTCTTACCTAATCCAGCATCATTTCAGCCGAAAGGCGTCCTCTGCAAGACATAGGTCTTCTCACATCGACTGGTCCTGTATCTCTCGCATGCAGCGGATTCCCGCGACCGTCCAGGTCATCGATTCACCTTGTGGGAAACCTAACAACGCTGCTTACCTTATTAAATGAAGTAATCTGTATCTAGAATCGCATCGAAATTGATCCAGTAGTTTCAAAGTCTAACACTTTGAAACTACTGGATCAATTTCGATGCGATTTTCACCATCAATCAGATCATTTCGCACGACTACTTCGAAAATGACAACCCGGTGCCTGTCAGGTTCCCTGTTGGTGGTGAAGCAAGCTAAGAATACTCGAATGCCTTACCGTTACGGTGTTGCCCAAAGCAATCTTATTGGTAAATACAATATTTACACAATAATCTCCTCTTCGTTTATAACGTCTCACATTAACCATTGGAGTGTCTTCATAGTACGATTTATTATAAAATGTAAGTTCAGCACGATCTGGGATCACTTTGAGGCACTAAAAAAAGAAGAAATTGTGATAAAATGCCACAAAAAGATACATAAGTCCCGGTCAAATTATTCCCGGTCGTCTTCTTCTTCGTCGTGTGGACGGCATGCGGCATGCCTATTACATTTTATTGGCCCAAAACTTCGCCACTTCCACGGCACCGCAGTAGCCACGCAGTGGTCGCTATGGCTGCATTGTTTGGGGGGCAGAGAGGGCAGGATAGGAGTTGGGACATTGTTCCCGGTAATGCAATATTAATCAATTATTCATACATCCCAACCAAAAAAAAAAAGGAGTTCAAGGTCTCTTGTAAAGTGCTCACATAATATTGGTCAGACCATGTAAGGACTATGTATACAGGGTGTTCGGCAGACGGTTTAACATACGAAAATGGCGGATCCGTGGGGCCGTATGCTACGTGTTTAGTCGCAATAACAAGACCCAGGTCACAAGGTTTTTTTTTTTTTTTTTTTTTTTCAAAATTCGTCGTTGCTTGAACTTCAAACGTCAATAATTTCATTTAAAAATAACAAAACCGGCAACATTTTATTTTTATTTTCATCAAAAGTAACTGTTTAATCTATATGCGTATTTGACGCAGATGATTGGTTGAAAATTAAATACGTACCCTTAAACTACAAACAAATAAATACCGAGAGCCCGACTTTGAACTGCGTTAAAAAAAAAACTAACAGTGATAGCGCAGTTCTAATTTAAGAAAAACATCTATACTTCATGCCCAATCTAACGGTATGCAATATGCATAATTTCTTTTAAAACAACTAGAACAATTCTCCAATTTTATCTGCCTGGGACTTTTTTCACAGAAAGCATTGCGAAGGACATTTGCGAAAACTGAAATTAATTATGTACAAACTTTTTTTTTTTGACATATTAGATTATAGAATTATTCTAGAAAAAAAAAATTTTGCCTGTTTTGTTATTTTTAAATGAAATTATTGATGTTTGAAGTTTGAGCAACGACGAATTTCGATTAAATTTAAAAAATCATTTTAAAAAATCCTTGTGACCTGGGTCTAGTTATTGGACCTAAACACGTAGCATACGGCTCCACTGATCCGCCATTTTCGTATGTTCAACCGTCTGCCGTACACCCTGTATAAGTGTCTGAAATTGTATTTTGAGTAAAGAACCACATAGATTTAAGTGGACCAGTCCAGTCAGTGCAAGCATTTGTTTCTAATCGTGTAGCTCAACTCAGAACTGAAGGAGCTCAACGACTCGACGAATAATACCATAGAAAGAACATTTGAGTAGGCCGCATAAAGTACTGAAATTGCCAGACCGTCATTAAAATTAAATAAGAACAAAAAAAAAGATAAAAGAATAAAATGATCCACATAGGCCTCACATTCACAATAATTATTAAAATAATATAATACTTTACAAAGTAATCATGTCATTTTATATTTATTACATTATCACCCGAATACTGAAACGCCACTCAAAACTTAAGCGTTACTTAAAACTAGTTTCAACCAATCAAAAGGCTTTAAACGAGTCATAAGTAACGCTTAAGTTTTGAGTGGCGTTTCAGTATTCGGGTGTAAGCCAGATAATATGTTTAAGTCCCATGAAATAAGGGTCGAGCCTATTGCCATCCACCGGGCACAAATTCAGACTCCTGCTGGCTGCTAGGAACCTGCCGAGGAACTACACACACACACACACCACGCACAACACTACTGAGGATTTTTGATGGAAACAACCCAATAACACTATGCTTGAGCTCTTGAGCTGGGAATCGAACCCAGAACCTCATGCTGAGCAGTAGCGCTGGCGACCACTGCACCAACGAGGCAGTCATTAATATATTTAACAGATAGTTATGTTTATCTGTAAGAAAAACTCTTTAAGTAAGAAATGGCTTCTTATCTATTCCTAAAACCAAAATACGTACAGAATATTTTATTAAACTTACTTGATAATTGTTAATTACAAAGTACAGCAGAAACGCACAGAGACACGCTGTAGAGTAGCGCATTGCTATAAAAATACTGAGAAAGAAACTACACCACAGTATTCATAGTAAATAACAAACAAAACATGTCAGTGCTGTTCCGCTTTATATCAGCGTTAATAGCAATGATAAAATCGAATTCATACCGTGTTTCGGATACGTTCATAATTAAAATAAATGGTTTAAAATTTTATAACTATACCCTGATAGCTTTTGTAAAATAAAATCACAATGTATTTAATTTTAAGTATCATCTATTTTAACAAAACCCAAGTTATCATCATAACAATCTAATATTTTAGCTCCTGTAATTGAAACGCAGTGTATAAATAGAATTTATATTTGAAAATAATGACGTTAAACGGCAATTTAGTATTTAATTTATGTTTTGTAAAATGGTTATTTGTATATTAGTTATTTGTCATCATTGTGAATAATTTTGACGATGTTTCTACAATTTCGATTCTCAAAATAGTGCTAAAATCTGTCTATCGTTAATAAGCCGGTCTCAGAACTACACATATTATGAAAAATTGGGTAACTTGTAAGGTGACAGGTTGACATTAAATTATATGGACTATTAGTACCTACAAAATCAGTAACTACTTATAATTACTAACCTTTAAATAAGAATACTTGCGACTAAATAATGCAACGTAAGAACAGCAGTTTCCACCTTAAAAAGAAAGTAGTAGAAAATTCGATCGAGAATCCGACAAAACGCCTTTCGTTTATTAAAAAAAGCCACATATTGGTATTAGCACAGAGTACACACATCACACGTTTATTGTAAACCAATCCGTAACCATTGAGAGTGCACTGTTTACGTCGTCAAAATCTTGTCTGCAAACAGTACAACATCACAGATATCCTTTAAATAAAATGGTAAATCATTAATATATACCTACTGAGAATAAAAATGGACTCAGTATGGAGCCTTGAGGTACACCTAACTGAACTGGTAACCCGGATGATTTCACACCATTGACATATACACATTGGAACCTATTATGTAAATAAGAATTTAATACTTTGAGAGCTTAAATCGGGCGTAAATCTTGAGTCAAAGCTTCTACTGGGAATTTTCTAATCAAAAACCCTATATAAGTTATATAAAAGAAGAGTGAAAAAACGCTATCTTTCCACTTCGTCATAGTTGCATATTTATTTGAAATTAGATTATAATTATATATGTCCGCGCCAGGCCAAGGCGCGAACCACCGACGCCTGCAGTACATTTCCTAAGCATGATTATTACTCGGGTCCATATTGGCTCAACTAAAGTTCTTTACCCGAAATTGTTCTTCCTAACGATTTGTAATCCGAATGATCACTCTTCCTAAAATTTTTCATCCTAAAGTTTTCATTCATACTATTTGTAGTGCTACCGGCGATGTTCATAACACTCATGTTTCCGAAAATTGTAATTAATAATATCATTAATGTAAATATATTTAAACTCCTACTGTTTTTTATCATAACGCTTTTATCCCTAAACATAATTACCATAATATTTTCACTCATACTCAGAAAGAAACATTTACCAAGTGTTATAAAAAATATAATTATGTGGGTAGAAGATGATATTTATAGTTTTAATTTGAGGGTTTGATTATTTATTCTTTAGGGGTATGCTTTACATAACGTACTGTGTTGTGTCTATTGCTAAGTTCATGTCGGTGTATTATCATTATTACGTGCATGTTTGTGTTAATGCTTTATTAATATGGAGGAAAATTATTTAAAATCATTTAAAACCAGTCGCGGAGGATTAAAATTAGACGTACCTACATGGATTTATATATGAAAAAAACCGAATAACAGTGGATAAACAATATTGGGCGTGTGAATTAAGAAGCAACAAAAAGTATAAGTGTAAGGCGAGATTAATCACTACTTTCGATAAGGAAGTCAATAAGTATAAATTGCTGGAAGGTCCGCACCAAGAACATAATCATGAACCAGATGCTTTAAAGGAAAAGGTTTGTTTTTAAACTATTTCTTGTGATTACAAAACGGTTCCCTATCCATTTGCATAAAAACTTTAGACATAATATAACATGGCATAATTTTGTTTATCCTAATTATATGTACGCATAACTTAATCAAATTCTAAAGCATAAATTTGTTTACGCATAATGATCATGACCATGCATGCAGCAGGCATGCAGCATGCAAGCAAGCATGCAGCATGCAACATGCAGCAGGCATGGTTTCTGTCACGGCTCCGGCGCTGTGGGGCTCCGGCGATCCCACGCGAGCTGCTCGTCGCAGATGTGTTTAACGCTCACCACCGTAGCTTCGGCTTGCTGGCCTTCGCGATTTTAAATAACACTCTAGGGGTAGGGCAAACAAGACTACGTGGAGTCGATTTTGCAACGATTCGTTTCTTGGGGGCACTATGAAAAAAATACTTAGAAAAATTTCGCGACCAATTTCGATGTAGCACTCGCCGGCCGCTGCCGCGGCACCGCTCGCTCCGCTCGCTCGGCTCGCGCGTAGTTGGTCACAGTTCTAACCTAACCTAACCTATGGATATCTTTGCAGGTACACACCGCTATAAATAAAATTAAAGAAGACGCTTTAATTAATAAAAAGAAGAAACCAATTCATATAATTAGTGAGTGCGAAGCAAGCACTTCCTCAAGTGTACGTGCTAATATGCCAACAAACTTGAACTTGAGACAAGTAATATATCGTCAAAGAAACAAAAAAGAAAAAATTACAGAACCTGATACTATTAACTTTGAAATAAATCATAATATTCTACAATTGGACAACGATATGATCTTAATTGATGAAAAATGGCATGAAACAAAGAGAATAGTATTATATACAACTAAACAATTTCTTACTTTTTTATGTGCTTCCACTTATTTAATAATGGACGGAACATTTAAAGTCGCCCCAAAATTATTTCAGCAAGTTTACACAATACACGGCTGTATAAACACGAAAACGTTTCCTTTAGTTATAGCATTGTGTACAAATAAAGACAAAAGCAAATACGACAAATTGTTCTCATCTTTGATCGAGTATTGTCAATCATTAAATTTGATTTTATCGCCAAAATACATATTAATGGATTTCGAAAAGGCGTCACAGTTAAGTGCCAAGTATAATTTTGAAAACGCAGTGTTAAAGGGTTGTTATTTTCACTTGGGCCAAATTTTATATAGACAAGTGCAAAGTCGAGGTTTCCAAAAACTATATGGATCAAGCGAATCGTTTTCATCAGAAATCAAATGCATTTTAGCACTTGCATACCTACCAGCAGAAGAAATTCCCACATATTTTGACGAATGGCAGCAAAATATCTCTCCCGAAGCAAAAGTGATAGCAGAATGGTTTGGTGAAAATTATATATGGGGTACCAGTTCTTCACCACCTAAATATGAACCATGCTTATGGAGCACGTATGTTTTAAACGAGGAAAACGTACCACGTACTCAAAATAGTGCTGAATCATGGCATAATCGTTTTCAACAGTTCGTAGATCAGCACCACGCAGGATTTTATTTGTTATCTAAGAAAATTATTCTAGAATTACAACATCAGGCTGCAGAAATCCAAAAACATCTTAACGGGGCTCCCCCTGCCGCCAAGAAAAGAAAATACAATGACATATATAATAGAATTAAATATATATTGAATTTTAAAGCAAAATACACCAATAAAAGTGATTATTTGAAAGCTATAGCCGCTAATATTAAACTAATTTAATTGAAATGAGTTTAAGACAACATGTATTTAACAACTTGTACCATGGTACTATTATTGTTAAACGTTATATATGTTATGTGAAAATAAAGTTCGCAAAATTAATGTATATAATACTGATTATTATGAATAAAAAGAAATCTAAACAAAAAGATATGACTTTGAATAATAGTATAAAAGATGGTTATGTTGAGAAAATATAGGGAAACAAATAAAAGTATAATAGATGTTTATTGCTACTGACATTATGAAGTTGAATGCTTCGGAATTATGAACATTAGAGACAGAGTAGTTAGGAATTGTGATTGTTAGGATGAAAAATGTTAGGAAGAACATTTTCGGATTTCCAATTATCGGAGTTGAAAATTTAGGTGAACTTTGGCGCACCCTTATTACTCACATGCTATCTATATTGTAAAATTCACCAATATTATATTTGGAGTAAACCTGTCATCATAAATCTCGCAATGTTATCTTGGATTAGTTTTGTCAATTAGTAAAAATAGTGAAACGATATTTTATTCCTTTCTCACTGCACTCCATAGCCGTAAATCTAACATCTTTATTACCTTTCATGTCGTTTTTGTAAACTTTAGTTTTTAGAGGCGGGCATGCATTTTTTTGCCGTTGATCATGGTCACGGAGCGAGGGCGGGTGGTATAAAGCTCTAGGCTCAAAGGCGAAGGGTTTGTAATTGGGACATTCCATGTTTGGGAAGCGAATGATACAGTAGCAAGATATTCTATTTTGGGCAAGTGTACCATACGGTCGGAAGACGAACTGTTAGCTGACACGGGTGTGACTCCCAATTGCCCGAGGTCCGTGAACTTGTGAACGACTTGTTCAAATACGAGGCGAGCTTCCATTAAAAATTTATTGTGAACTGACAGCTAACTATTCGGAGTCTATGATACAACATTATGGCTAGCATTCATTCATTCACCCTTAATAAAAACGAATTAAACAAACACAAGCCTATAATAAAATAACAAAATCAAACTTAGTCAATAGCAACATTTAGATCATTCACATAACAAACTTATAATAAACCTATCTTCTTAACCAAATACAATGGCAACATTTTAATTAAACACTTAGCAATATTAAAATTATAGTGACACACAAACACTTAACTTAATCAAACTCTAAACGATATCTTTTAGGAACCTTAATAATTCTTACTGTTCTTTGATGTACCACCGGTAACTCCGTTGAAACTGGTACATCACTGTCGCAAGGAATATTGGATGTCGTTGTCTGCAGGCCGTCCACTGTCGTGGCCGCCGTAATACCTGACTCAATTACATTTCCCGTTTCTTGCACCATCGGACCACTACTGACTCACTAGGCTTCTCCTCTTTAATTTCAGGAAAAATAAGTGAGCTTCGTGACTTCCTAATAATCTTATTACTAGGTGTATGGCAAGCTGTCTCCGGCAACACAGAACGTCGCCGCAACTGATCAATTTGTCGATGGGCCTCGGTTCCAAAATCAGATCGAATATTATAATCAGTTGTAGCGTTGTGAGGGTTCTCAGCTGCAAGTAGTCGAGTGATAATTTATCGAATTTAGTAATTATCATGTCACAACACTAAAAACAGGGAACGTCACTGGCTAACCGGTGACGTTCTGTGATTTCGTCTCCGCTTGCAGAGCTGATGAGAAGTATCCCCTGACCCTCAGGATTCTATGTGCCCCGACCTAGGGTGAGTTCCACATTAGCTTGGTATTTATACCAGATCCTTAGCGCTGGATGATCTATATTGATTAAATAACCTATATGATATCTTAGCTCGTGTGTGTCAATGTCGGACACGCGGCTACAAGTCATCCAGCGCAAAGGAGATTGAAATATGTATGTATTGCTACTGCATCGGAATGGTGTAGTGCCTCACTGTGTTATTCTTAGTGAGCCATCTGCCATGGCCACGCCTACTTTGTGTTTTATGCTCGCGTGTTCACATATTAGCACCCGCTTTTGTGCCACGCTACATTTATACTCTCTTGCCTGTAAACCGCTGCGATGTGCTGAGCTTTCACCTAGCCTACTTCCCATACCGCTCCTTGGTCGCTAAATGGGGAAGAAGCTGGCACATCGCATGCGGCCTGCCGCTATTCGCACTGCATCTGACATGCGCTCTCTAACGCGCCTTCCAGGGTTCTCCGTACGGGCTGAGGGCAGGACCCCTTACAATACCCAGCATGCCACCTACGCACGCTAGCTAAGGCGTGCCCTACCTGCGGCCTACCGCCGCAAACTACCTGCAGCCTACCGCCTCAAGCTACCTGCAGCCTACGGCTTCAAGCTACCTGCGTGAGCCTGAGCTGAACAGGCCCCCACGTCTACCACGTGCTACCAAGGACGGTACCCTACCTACCTAACCACTAAGTGTGCGAGTGCTCAAGTCTAGTGTCAGTGGATAGGACCTTACCCGCGACCTAGCCGTATACTATCTAATTATAAATCTTTTAACCTACCCTAGCTTTTTAATTACCTATCTTCTCCTATCTACCTCGCCCCACGTTGGGCGCCACTGTAACGGCTAGGGCTGCGCAGGGTAGGATGCGCAGGCCGTTAGCAGGTAGGTAGGTAGGTAGATAGAAGATAGGTAATTAAAAAAGCAAGATAGGTTAATAGATATAATTTTAGCTAAAATACGGCTAGGTCGCGGGTAAGGTCCTGTACACTGACACTGGACTTGAGCACTCGCACACTCAGTAGATAGGTAGGTAGGGTACCGTCCTTGGTAGCACGTGGTAGACGTGGGGGCCTGTTCAGCTCAGGCTCACGCGGTAGCTGGAGGCCGTAGGCTGCAGGTAGCTTGAGGCGGTAGGCTGCAGGTAGTTTGCGGCGGTAGGCCGCAGGTAGGGCACGCCTTAGCTAGCGTGCGTAGGTGGCATGCTGGATATCGTAAGGGGTCCTGCCCTCAGCCCGTACGGAGAACCCTGGAAGGCGCGTTAGAGAGCGCATGTCAGATGCAGTGCGAATATAGCGGCAGGCCGCATGCGATGTGCCAGCTTCTTCCCCCATTTAGCGACCAAGGAGCGGTATGGGAAGTAGGCTAGGTGAAAGCTCAGCACATCGCAGCGGTTTACAGGCAAGAGAGTATAAATATAGCGTGGCACAAAAGCGGATGCTAATATGTGAACACGCGAGCATAAATCACAAAGTAGGCGTGGCCATGGCAGATGGCTCACTAAGAATAACACAGTGAGGCACTACACCATTTCGATGCAGTAGCAATACATACATATTTCAATCTCCTTTGCGCTGGATGACTTGTAGCCGCGTGTCCGACATTGACACACACGAGCTCAGATATCATATAGGTTATTTAATCAATATAGATCATCCAGCGCTAAGGATCTGGTATAAATACCAAGCTAATGTGGAACTCACCCTAGGTCGGGGCACATAGAATCCTGAGGGTCAGGGGATACTTCTCATCAGCTCTGCAAGCGGAGATGAAATGACAGAACGTCACCGGTTAGCCAGTGACGTTCCCTGTTTTTAGTGTTGTGACATGATAATTACTAAATTCGATAAATTATCACTCGACTACTTGCAGCTGAGAACCCTCACAACGCTACACAGTCCTACCTAATTGCTCTAAAACTTCTCCCGGTACCCATTTATCTGAACCACGATAGTCCCTATACCACACATTGTCCCCCTCCGCGACCTGACGATGTGCACCTTCCAGTGTTTTTTGTCGCGAATGTATACGCGCCTCTCGATCAGGTTTTAAAACGTCCAGTCTAGTGCGTAAATTTCTTCCTTGCAAAATTTTTGCAGGACTATCCCCTATCGTGTGATGTTCAGTATTCCTGTAAGTTAAAAGGAACCTGCACAATGCCGTATCTGGATCTAATTGTTGCTTAAATGCTTTTTTACTCGTAATTACCCGCTTACAAATTTTTACCTATGCTAGCGCACACGGCCTGGGCGCCGTACTCGCGTAGCGCACTCCACACCGAGGAGATGAACGAGTAGTAGCTTATGCGTCGCAGGCTCTCACCTCTGCTGAGAAGCATTACAGCAAAATTCATAAAGAGGCTTTGGCCATTATTTTTGCGGTTGATAAATTTCAACAATATTTATACGGGAGAAAATGTACTCTTCGCACCGATCATAAACCATTAGTGAGCATTTTTGGACCTGACCCTGGTATTCCAAGTACAGCAGCTAGTAGATTACAAAGATGGGCGATCAAGTTATCAGCATATGACTTTGACATAGAGTATGTAAAAACAGACTAAAATGTGGCCGATGCACTCTCGCGCTTGATAAAGACAAATAATGACATCAGTACTGCAGAAGTATGTTTGTTCTAGTAAATCATTACCAGAACAAACATACTTACATTTCGCCACTGAAGCACTCCTTTTAGACAACAATGTTCTAAAGAAGGAAACTTCTTCAGATGTTTTATTAAGTAGAGTTATGAGGTATATTAATGACGGTTGGCCACAGGAAGTAGAGATTAAGGAGCTTAAACCTTATGTGAATCGCAAAAATGAGCTGTATACGGAGCTGGGATGCGTTTTGTGGGGTCACCGGGTTGTGATACCTTTAGCTTGTAGGGATAGAGTTCTAAAGGAACTACATGAGCCACACATGGGAATTGTTAAGACAAAAGCGTTAGCAAGAAGTTATGTTTGGTGGCCAGGGATTGATGAAGCTGTAGAGGCGGTCTGTAGGGCGTGCAAGGTATGTGCCGCGGTGGCAGATGCGCCACACCAACATGCGCCACAGCCATGGCCATGGCCAAGTCGCCCTTGGTCACGACTACACAATATCGACTTTTTGGGGCCAGTGGCAGGACTAACTTATATAATCATTGTTGATGCTTGTTCAAAGTGGATTGAGGCTATTCAAATGAAACGCACTACGGCACAAGCGGTTATAACGGTTCTCAGAGATATTTGGGCTAGGTTTGGTCTACCGAGACAAGTAGTGAGCGACAATGGTCCACCGTTTACTAGCATTGAGTTCAAACATTTTTTAGTAAAAAATGGTATTGAGCAAATGTTCTCCGCGCCTTACGATCCTGCCTCTAATGGCGCAGCAGAGAGAATATAACCACAACACCGCTAACAGATTTAAATACTCGTCACCAACAATTAACAGAATACTCGTAACGTACAGCATCTGTCTACCTCACAGAAATCGAAATTATTTACTTCGTTTTTTGTGGTCTACCTAAAACTCTTTATTATTTATGTGAACAAGACGAATGAAACAAAAAACGAATGATTATCGAACTACTACTAGTCAATATTAAAAAGAAACAATGAACTATAAATTGTAAATATTAGGTCGGACCTATGAAATCTGCGTTTTGTATGGAGAATTTTAAAGAAGTTGCATTTTTCATACTAACATTTTCTTAATTAATATAACAACCATGAACACTAATGTTTTAAAACTTTTATGCACTAATGTTTAAAAACTAAGAAAACGTAATATGCCACTTAGATGAAGCGACAAACATAAGTTTTGGCTAAGTTAAAACAAAATAGTGGTCATTTCTGCTAACAAAATGAGGAGTCATTTTTAAGGTATTTTTTTATGTTTAAGTAATAAGGTTTTTTTTACTATTGGTAGTTACCAATTGTAAAAAAAACCTTATTACTTATAGTTTTCTAATTCTCTCTTAATTTTCTAATAATGACCATCATAGACAACTGTCTATGATGGTCATTATTCGATATAATACCAAGCAATTGATGAATATTTTATATCATAGAAGTGTCAAGGTTCTGTATTTGTGAGAAAAAAACGCCTATTTCATAGGAGGGACCCAATACAAAAAAAAAATACAAACAAACCACAGGTGAGATTCGAACCCACGGCTCACCATAATCACACTTACCAAAGCACTGAGCTAGCACACCATACATATAATTAGTTGGTAGAAATTATGAACTACTATGAGTTGCAGACAAAGTGAGTGTGTGTGCGTGTCTATAGTATTGTAACAACTTATAGAAGAAGGTCGTAAGTCAAATCGAAGCGTCAGTCTATTACGCTTGTGAGATTGCTAATGGACTTTTGAATGAAGTAGGACTTTGGTGCCATATTTCCGTAATGTCAATTCTGCTTATATATAGGATATTCGATGTTTTAAACCTTTAAATACACTTCGTTCCTTCTTCTTGGTTCCGCCCTTACAATACAACTTTAAATGTATTGTATATGATGTAGTACATAAACGTAGACACCAATTTCTTTGTATATAAAAAAAACTGCATTTCGGATAGTTCGTTACTTTATATTATTCTTATTAAAAATTACTGAAATATCATGTTTTTAGTTTGCGAAGGTCTTGTTTGAACGTTACAACTATTACGCCTTGTGCTAACAACAGATCCTTTATATTCTTGACGATAAACTCAATCATTCCCTTTTCAAACGGCCACACAGATGGAATCATGTGATTGAAAGTCATGTTACTTACGTCATGTTTGCCCTGAAACGCAAATTAAGTTTAATGCACGAATAGTTAAAGGGAACTTACTTACTCACTCTTACTCGAAACTGAACGCGAAAGCACTGTCAGTGTCAATTGTCCTCAGCAATATTGACACCGACTGCTTTAGAACGCGGTTTAGATTTACTGATGGCGTTCAGTTTACAAATAGTACCGCGAACAGGTTCCCCGTAAATGCAGGTATTATTTCTTAAGAATATTAATACCGTATAAACCGTGGATACAATTATAATTGTCATAGAAATGTTACATTTTAAAAAAGTTTCTCAAGAAATCAATCTTACCGGTTGAATAGGGCAACTCTTCAAGCCTGCCATCCTTAGGGTTTTACCAATATAGGGATCATTTTTAATGAGATCGCATAGTTTAAAGTGCATTTCAGGAAATGACCTCCTGAATTCGTTATGAAGATATTCGTAGAAGATGACATCAACCTGTGAAAAAATTCCACAAAGTTAATTTCTACAAATCAATAACAACACATGAACAGATTAAACTGAGCAGATGGATCTGACACAACCGGTCTGTCTTAATAACAAAGCCTATGATAACTTTTTGGAAATGTTCCTAATGTTACATGATCTGTTTCCCACATAAACACTAAACTACACTAGTGACTATAAGATCTGAGAAAAAAATTAAATAGGTTTTTTGGGGGATACGAATATAATGCAAAAGATAACGACAACTACTGTGGCAACAGATACTAAAACCGACTTGTAAAAATAAAAGGACATTTAATAATTACTCAAGGAGATTTAAGAAAATCATTAAACTAACCCAGAAAGCTCAGAATAACTACTTAATAAATAACTCCAAAAATAAATCTTAAACTGCCTGGCAAATTATTAATAATAATAAAATAGTAAGAGAACCCATTTCTCACACAAAAAAGGAGATGAAATAATATCAAACCCTAATATAATAACCGAATCTTTCAATAATTTCTTCATTGATCAGATTTCGGGTATACCAAAACATACGTCTGGTGACACAATTAACATAAATATCAAACCACATTCAATATTTTTGGCCCCAGTTATTCCTCAAGATGTCACGCGTGTAATAAAAAACTTAAAAAATAAATGAGCTTTGGCTGATGATTGATGACATTTCAACGACAGTTCTAAAATTTGTTTCTAATTGTATAGCTGCGCCCCTTGCTCATATCATTAACGTAAGCATATACTTTGGAGTATTTCTAGAAAGTCTAAAAAAAAGTATAGTTAAACCACTATATAAAAAAAATTATAAACACGAAATGGCAAATTATACACCAGCTGCTCTTGAAAAAATTTTCTACGAATCTCTACAATTTTCTGACAAAATACCACATTCTATGTGACGAACAAAAGGGTTTTAGAAAAACACAAAACATCAACATGGCTATTTTCGTCTCTTGGGGTTTGTTTATTGTTGAAATCCTGCAGATGAAAATGAGCGGTTAAATTACAACAATTTATTAAGAGGCTTACAACAGCTAAAGCGCGGTCACTGTCGGACTGCATAGAAATGAAAGAGAAGCGCGATGACGCGACGCAGGTAATTTATTGCAAAATATGAAGCAGTTAGCGATTTACAAAAAATCTATTGATTGGACTGGAAAATTAAAACACTATTATGCTAATATGTAGCTTGTAGAATAATCTGACAAAAAATCAGAATGATTGCATGTAAATTAATATGATTTTTAATCGTTAAAAGAAATTTTTAGAGGTATCTTCATGATTTTTTTCTATCGTATCAAATTAGTTGTATTATGTTTTCAACACACTATCATACTAGCATATATCCTGAAGAAAATCATATATTTTTCTGATTTTGTTTACTGCAGTGGATCATATTCTTTTAGGCATTATAAAACTTGCGTTTAGGCACGTTTAGGTCCTGTAGTCCCCTTAATTTAATAAAAACGTACCTAAAAGGCCGCAGACAATGTACGGGGATGTCTGTGTTTGGGATCTAGAAAGGAATTAAAACCTATATCGTCTTTTAGAGAAATAAAATATGGTGTCCCGCAAGGCAGCGTCCTCGGACCTTTACTATTTTTATTATATATAAATGACCTACCGCGTTATATAATTTATATTATGATATTATTTGCAAATGATAGCACATCAATTGTTTCATGTATCAATAAAGAATCATATTATGTAAATGACATTAACAATACAATTACTAGTTTAATAAAGTGGCTTGACAATAATAATCTAACTATTAATCTCCAAAAAACTAAAATCACCAACGAATATTTACGGGAGATATGGATATAAACTAAAATGGTCAAATTATAGTTAACAGTACAATTTTTTTAGGAAGCATAATTGTCAGCCATTTAATTTGGAAGCTGCAAGGAGAAGATATATATAAACATAAGCACAGCCGCGTTTATGTTGCATAATCTATCAAAAAAGTAAATTTACCGACAATATTAGTGGCTTACCATGGTCTAGTAATTTCCATCTTAAGATTTGGTATAATATTTTGGGGTCACTGTAGTCAACGACAAATCATTTTCAAAGCGCAAAAGCTATATTTGGTCTTAAAGTAAGAGAAAGTTGCGTACTTATATTTAAGTCTCATAAATTATTAACCTTACCATGCCTATATATCCTTGAATTATCAATATTTGTTATCACAAATCGATGTCTATTTGCAACTTTAATAGAAAATAGAAAACGAAGTACAGCTATGAGATTTCAAAATCAGAATCTATTATGCACGGGCGTATTTAAAACTAGCGTATTAAAAAGAAATTTTATTTGTATGGCTCCTGTAATCTTTAATAAAATACCTGATCAAATTAAAAACTTACATACCTTTGCAAAAATTTAAAAAACTTTTCACTTGTAAATAAAGGTTATTATTCTGTGAAGGATTTCTTATGATAATTTTGTAATATCTTTACTTTGTATTACATTTGCATTATATTAAGGCAGAATGTACACGGATCCTATTATACAATTTAACAACTTATTTTTATGTACCTACATTCTAAGCAAATAAAAACCTATTCTATTCTATTAATGCACTAAACCAGCAGTCTAGTTTAAACTATCTGCATCTAAAAGGCAAAATCTAATCGTTACGATCGTCGTCACAAGCCACACACGGTACGAATATGGTCAGGTCAGACGGAGCTTAAGGTAAAACTGACCACGTATGGAGCCTTACCCATTTGAAATTAAAGGCGTCCACTTCTAGACATAGGTCGTCCCCAAACGTCGCCACATCAACCGGTCCTGTGCTTCCCCCATCCAGCTATTTCCCACGCCTTCGCCCTACCAACGCTGCTCCCTACGAACGCTGCTTACCTCATTAAATGAAGTAATCTGTATCTAGATTGTACGGCTATGAAAACCATCATTCTTTTATTTTTTATTCTTGAATTTATTTTTTTATTGGGGGGACCTGGTATTCTGTGTGACAGGGTTCCCCTTATTTTTTATTCTTGAATTTATTTTTTTATTGGGGTGACCTGGTAATCTGTGTGACAGGGTTCCCTAGTGTAGATGCCAGTCTTTCACAAATGATTTATCAGATATTGTGATCTTCATATTTTTAAGTCGCCTTTGTGGAAGAGAAACAAAATGTTTATTTATTTATTCAGATCATTTCTCAAGACTATTCCGAAAATTACAGGGTGCCTGTCAGGTTCCCTAATTGGTGGTGAAGCGAACTAAGAATACTCGAATGCCTTACCGTTACGGTGTTGCTTAAAACAATCTTATTGGAAAAAAACATGTTTATATAATAATCGCCTTTTCGATTATAACGTCTCACATTAAGTATTAGAGAGTCTTCAATATACGATTTATTAAAATATGTAACTTCAGCACGTTCTGGGATCACTTTGAGGCACTAAAAAAACAAGAAATAATGATAAATATGCCACAAAAAACAAGAAATAATGATAAATATGTCACAAAAAGATACAGGTCCGTGTGCTGTTCCCGGTCTTCTTTTTCTAAATATAATGCACTGCATGCAATATATTTTGTTGGGCCAAAACTTCGGCACTTCCACGGCGCCGGCGCACACAGGTGAAATTTACCCAAGAGTTGGCCAAGTGTGTCTATGCCTGTTTTTTGCTTTAGTTGGTCTAAAATAAAGTTTTATTGTTCGAATACTTATTCGATTTTTGATTATTTTAAGTTACTTGTCTTTGTGGTAGTTTTTTAAGGCTTGTGAAAATGTGTGGAATGTGAGAATCTGAAATCTTTTTCTGTAACGCCGCATAAATTGCATCTTTATTGTTCCATTTTGTTCAGGAAACGCAAGTAGACGCAGCCAATTTGAGTATCATATGAAAACTACTGAAATTTACGTTTTAAATATGTCGTTATAGTATGGGATATGTGCGGTGAAGTAAAAACTTTTTTACTATATGAATATAAAAATAAACTGTCTTGTGTTCAAAACGATGTGTTCATAATCATAAGTAATGTATTTTTTTTGTGATTTAGTAAAAAATACAGTAAGAATATGTGAGCACCATGTATCTATCGCATAAGTAATTAATTTATCTGTCGTTGCTTCATTTTTAATTATTTTTACCTATTATGGTATAGTAATTTTTTCTAGATGCATCGTCTTCACATATAACTATATAATTAATAATAAAACCTTTACAAAATATTGTAAAACATTTTAAAAGAGTAAGAGGAGGAGGAGTTTCTTGCCCATTCTTCTCCATACGAAAACTACCTTTTGGAAGGTGCGACTAGAATCAATTATTTTTTTGTAATTTTTGACGTTCAAAAGTGCCCATTTGAAATAAATGATTTGACTATGACTTTGAAGGCACTAAATATCAAACGTGATTTAAACGATTATGCAAAATTACAATAAATTACTCCAATAAACAATCACTATCATCAAACGGACGGATAGACAGACGGACAGCGGAGGCTTAGTAATAGGGTTCCGTTTGGCACCCTTCGGGTACGTAACCCTAATAAAAAGTGTCAAAAGTTTTACTGTTCACCAAAATGACCACTTTTTGGTGAACAATAATATAGTAACCTAAATTAGCAACAAGACATCGTCACCATCATGTGTTGTTGCTAATTTAGATGACTACTTTTGAATCAGAGTAATTTCATTATTAACAATATTGGCCATAGGTAAACTACGTAAATTTCATGTCTTTTGTTTTGAATTTTCACTTTGTAGTTGTGGACTCCAGAGAAACCGTGCATTGTTTTTTACATTGCTAGGGGGTGAGGTTTATCTGGAGCCCACTGTACCTACCCCACACAAATTCGAAAACCTGCTATGTAAATAACAGTGCCAGAAACTTATTATAACATCATCCGCATAGACTAAGTGGAAAAATACGTATTATTGAAGGTAACTCAAAAACTACAGAAGCAAAGTCCTCTATCAAATGAAAAGAGAATTTTCAAATTTAATCAACTTACTTGATAATTGTTCATTACAAAGTACAGCAGAAACGCACAGAGACACTCTGTAGAGTAGCTCATTGCAAAAAAATAACTAAGAAAGTTACTAAACCACAGTGTTCCTAATAACAAACAAACAATGTCAGAGTGTCTGTTCCGCTTTATATATTTTTCAGACTGTTTATCTCGCTTCGAATCAGCTTTAATAACAATGTGAATTACATACTGTGTTTCGGAAACGTTCATAATTAAATAAATGGTTTAAAACTTTATCACTTGACTTTCAAAAGTCCCTTTATGTGCCTACTTGAAATAAATTACATATTTGACTTTGACAAAATGTATAAAATTTTAAGTAGCATGTATTTTAACAAAATGCAAGTTATCATCATAATAATCTAACATTTAAGCTCCTGTAATTTAAACGCAGTGTATAAACAGAATTTGTATTTGAAAATAATGACGTTCGGTATATATTTCATCAGAGAAGGCAATTTCATTCAATTTATGTTTTGTGAAGCGGTTATTCGTACTCATCATTATGACGACGGACAAAAAATGAATTTGCAAAAAAAAAATGTTTCTTCAATTTAAATTCTGAAAATATTGCTAAATCTGTTTATCGTGTTTTAATAAGCTGGTCTCAGAAATACTCATATTAAGATGGTTAATTGACTCAGACGTGACTTTGCGGAAATCCATTATACATTAAATAAAATATAATTTAAAATCTTTTTAAAAACAAGCTTTTAATGAACTAAAAAGTACTAAACAAAACTTACATATACATAGAACTTTAATATTTCCTTATAACATTGAGGCTTATCTTCAAGTTTAGTGGAAGAAGGACATTTACGCCTCAAGCTTTTACTTTTTATTAGTTCAATAAAAGCTTGTTTTTAAAAAGATTATTGCTTATTTTTTATTTTGTACTTTTTAGCATTAGGATTTATTTAATTATCTAGTCTATCACCCGATATCCAACAAAATAAAATACGTTCTAAAAACTGTATTTGATGTATAAACTGTGGTACTAAAAACACTCACTAGCCCAACACTCTTTTTAACCGATTTCCAAAAAGGAGGAGGTTATATTATCGCACCCCCGCCCCGGTGCGAGACTGTCACTTACGCAAAACTTGCAATAATGAGTTAAATATGTAATAACTGTCCTAAAGCAATACAATATTGAGTGGTCATTATTAATTCAAAAGTAAGTTAAAAGTTGACGTTGTAGTAAAAGCTATTCATCTTGTCTAAATCTTGAAAAATTTTTTTTTTTTTAAATGTCAAAGTTTTACTAAAACTTTTATTTTTAGTTTAAATGTATTGACTCAAACTTGACGAATTTATAATCCCATTTTATTAAACTTGACATTTTGTGTTGTATTGCATACTTTAATTTTGTTTTTTTTTTTTTTTTTTTTCAGAATTTTATCTTGACATGTTAACTTGTATTGATTTGATTGAATTTGTTAATAATATTTGTAAACTGTTTGCATGCCTTAGTTAAGGTAGTTAGTATAAGGATCATTTTAACCATCTGTACCCACCTGTAACCTGTACCTACTTTCTGTGCAAATAAAGAACTATTCTAAATGCTTCTCCTGAAAAATTGCATTTTTGCATAAGTGACAGTCTCGCACCGGGGGTGCGTTATGTTCGTCTCGTATGTATGTTTTTTTTTTTTTAATGTATGTCCTCCGATTTCTCTATCAATTGTGGACCGATTTAAAAAAATATTTTTTTGTATGAAAGTGTATGCTCCCATATAAATTTTATTAACTTTGCTTGGATAGTTTTTGAGTAAGCTTCAATAATACGTATTTTTCCCACTTAGTGTATGTATGTGGATGATATGATGATAACTTCATGTCACTGTTATTTACATAGCAGGTAGTGGTATTCGAATTTGTGTGGGGTAGTTACAACAAATAAAAAGTGAAAAAAAAAAAAAAAAAAAAAAACACTGACTTCCAAAAAAAACTACAAAGTGAAAAATAACTTTAATTTCGGAAGTCGGTTGCAAAAACGAAAATTCATAACCAAAGACACTGACTTCCGAAATTAAAGTTATTTTTCACTTTGTAGTTTTTTTGGTTGTCGGTTGTTTTTTTTTTTTTTTTTTTAAGTTTTTATTAAGGCTTAGTTTATAAACAAATCCAGTTTTTAGAACGTATTTTTAAGTTTATTATATTTTATACTTTACACACATACATTTTGTGCATTAGTCTGTTTAATAATGTAGTCACTTAGTCTGTACACCATGTTCGGTAACATTCCTCATCCTATTCATTTCCACTAGAGCATCGTTGCATGGTTTCCTCCTTGATAGTTTTGAGCAATCTATCTCTTGAATCATAAGACCGTCTAATGAGCGAACTCTCCTAAGCGAAACATAGGCTTTCCCAGCGGCGAAGAGTTTCGGCCTTAAGTACACTACGGCATAGTCGACTGTGTTACCTTGCATTTTGTGGACAGTCGATGCCCATAATATTATCAAGGGTAACATAATATGCCTTTCAATAATGCTATAGCTGTACTTAGCTGGAAATTGTACAGAGATTTAAAAATAAAGAAAGAAAAAGTGTTTATTCTGCACAAAAAAAAATCAAAACAATACCACTTTACAGATTAGCCAAAAGCCTCGTATCCATTATTGACACAGAAAAGTTGATAGTTGGTTGTTGGTTGAGATTGGTTGTATAACATGTACGCCATCTCGTGAAAAGTCAATACGTACTGATGGAACGTCCGTCGCATACATCAGAACGGCTCCATCATCAGTCCCTGAACACCAGCAAGTGTAACAGCACTTGTTAATACATCTCCAATGAGACCAAACACGATGGTGCTATCTTGTTTGATTGTGGAGTTCTTAAGGCCACTTTTTGGCTCCATCATCAGACCCTGGACACCACCTAGTGTCAAAGCTTGTTAATACATAACTAATGAGTCCAAAAACGATGGTGCTGTCTTGTTTTATTGAGGAGTTCCTATGGCCACCTTCCGGCTCCATCATCAGACCCTGGACACCACCTAGTGTCAAAGCTTGTTAATACATAACTAATGAGTCCAAAAACGATGGTGCTGTCTTGTTTTATTGAGGAGTTCCTATGGCCACCTTCCGGCTCCATCATCAGACCCTGGACACCACCTAGTGTCAAAGCTTGTTAATACATAACTAATGAGTCCAAAAACGATGGTGCTGTCTTGTTTTATTGAGGAGTTCCTATGGCCACCTTCCGGCTCCATCATCAGACCCTGGACACCACCTAGTGTCAAAGCTTGTTAATACATAACTAATGAGTCCAAAAACGATGGTGCTGTCTTGTTTTATTGAGGAGTTCCTATGGCCACCTTCCGGCTCCATCATCAGACCCTGGACACCACCTAGTGTCAAAGCTTGTTAATACATAACTAATGAGTCCAAAAACGATGGTGCTGTCTTGTTTTATTGAGGAGTTCCTATGGCCACCTTCCGGCTCCATCATCAGACCCTGGACACCACCTAGTGTCAAAGCTTGTTAATACATAACTAATGAGTCCAAAAACGATGGTGCTGTCTTGTTTTATTGAGGAGTTCCTATGGCCACCTTCCGGCTCCATCATCAGACCCTGGACACCACCTAGTGTCAAAGCTTGTTAATACATAACTAATGAGTCCAAAAACGATGGTGCTGTCTTGTTTTATTGAGGAGTTCCTATGGCCACCTTCCGGCTCCATCATCAGACCCTGGACACCACCTAGTGTCAAAGCTTGTTAATACATAACTAATGAGTCCAAAAACGATGGTGCTGTCTTGTTTTATTGAGGAGTTCCTATGGCCACCTTCCGGCTCCATCATCAGACCCTGAACACCGCCTAGTGTCATAGCACTTGTCAATACATAACCAATGAGTCCAAACACGATGGTGCTAATAATTTTCCACGTGGCTTTAGACTTATTTTTAGATGATTTTATTCTATGATTGTTTTTCGCCTTTTGTGTTAGGTGTATAATTATTTTTTTTGTGAACGAGAGTAGGGAGTGATGGCGTATTTATTATTTTTGTTTGGGTTTAATCTAAATCCCATGAAAGTTTTTTTTTTCTACCTAGTTTTACTCTTTTTGACAACCATTTAGGCATAATTTTTTTAAGACATCTATTTTGAACAATTTAGTTGGAAAACACAAATCGTATATGAATTAAAATAGTTCGAGAAAGTTATATATTTCATTCGGATCGACTGTGTCATTCATAAACCTCTGCGAAAGATAGATATTTTACATGATTTTTAAACTTAGAAATATTTTCAAGACTGTAATCTCTTTTAGCCGTGTATCAATAATTTATGAGACATTTGGTTTGAATTGGACAGTAAAGTACCTAGCTGTGCCGTATGATCAGACAGTGCCAATTCCATTACGTCTGTTTTACATACTTTGCTAAAATTGTGAGCAAAGTTGTGTATGCATGTCATACTGGCCATGCGAATCGGCTGCTTTAATGCTAGTTTTACGTTAGAACTCATTAAAAGACATTCGAAAGCATTTGAGCGGCTATTAGGTTTAATAGGTCTATTAGGTTTAAGCAGGTCTATGTTAAAGTCCCCAGCCATTAAAATGTCGTTGTATCGTGTGCGTGATACTTGTCGCAAAAGCGTTTCCATTTTATAAAAGTAGTAATCGAGATTATTTAAGTAAGGCATTTAGAATCAATAAACCTGTTTTAATTATTTAAAAAAACTGGATAAGTGTAAGTAGGACTAGCGCCCTGATGGGAACCGTCCCAAAGCTGTGCTTGCTCGGCTGCCCGAATTTCCAAATCTGGATTTAAGAACAAACTTATTTTTCAATTGAAAAAACGGCTGAAAGGATTTAGATGAAAGGCAGACCTGGGTTATGACATAGGATACGCTGAATCCCATGTTCCATGTTCCTATGGCATATTTTCCGATATCTACACGGGCAAAGCCGTGGGCAAAAGCTAGTAGTTCTAGAATTTTCTGACATTTGGGAAAATTCCCATTTTAAAAAGTATTTTCTGTGTTCAAATTGTCAATTTCATAATTGCAATTAGCAATTACTCCTGTATAGATGACAATTTTATTTGTAAGTCACGTACTTCTGAATTCTCACATGGGTCAGGTAAACTTTGCATCGTGGTATTGAAAAGTGACGAGTCTGATGTGTTCATAATCGATACATTACTCTATTGCATCCACTTGCCATTATTGGTAGTTAAAAATTGCAATAATATCAAAAACAAAATATAAGTATGTCAGAATCGAACTTAAGGTCTAATCGATATAAACCAAATAATCTTTGCAAGAATAAAGGCCCAAAAATAAGACCTAATCTTGGGATTCGAACCAGCGGCACTTCACTCACACCTTTTCTTATGTCGGTTCTGCTTGTTCTTAGTTAATTGAACGATATTCAATTCAATATCGTTCAATTAACTATATATACTGTTGTATATCAGCAGTGCTATTCTGTAACCATCTCACCGTGAAAACTTAGGTGAAGTGAGCGTGGAGTGAGCTGTCATTCCACAGGGATTGACACTATTGACAGCTCACTTCACCCAAGTTTTCACGATGAGATGTTTACAGAATAGCATGGCTGTTCTAATTTCTAATATTTTTTAAAGAAGAATGCCAGCAGAATTGTTGATAGAAATATTGAGCGTCTACTTATGACTCCGGGATAGATACCGACGAAATAATTTACTAAGTTTTATCAAATCATAAGGCCTATGGAAGTTTGGAAAAAATAGTCATAATTGAAATCTGAATAAATTGACTTAATGATAAAATATAATCATGGTGTAGTTTTCTTTTTCTGGTTTGACTTCAACTTTTAATGTTGCCATGTAATAAAAATCTTAAATGAAATGCAATATCTGCAATTCCTGACTTTCTACAAAAGTATAACTGAAGACAAAACTGTTCAGGAATTCAAACACTGTACTTTTACACATTTTTAGACGGTAGACGCAAAAAAAAATTTGTTAACCAAAAGGAGATCGTTTTTTTTGTTCGGTGATTAGGCCCTTCAAAGATTGTGGCATCTATTAATGAAACGCGTGTTGATTTGTTCCTTATGATCTCTAGATTACAGTGTTAGTAATAATTATAGTTCGTCTAGCGGGAATACTGAGAAATATGATCATAACCCAAAAATTCACTAAAAGAGCTATTGTTATTTAGTGAGTAGGTTGGCTTCACCGGTATTATAATTTAATAAAATAGTGCAATGTTCAGTATTAAAAAGTAGAAATATTGATGTTTTGAACGGTTCATGAAATAAAAAAACACATAAGTAACAAAGCATTTTTATTACTGTAAATATATTAATTTCAACGTCAGATGACTTGAAGTAGATAGTATTTCATCTAAAAAGATGTAAGTCGCTCCACCTCTCACCTTTATACCGTGTCCAAGATGAAAATACTTAAATACCGCACGCTCAACATTACACAACAAACAGCACCAACGTCTGCCTACCAAACGGCTGCAACAGTATCCAGCAAGAGTACCTCTAGTGTTAGAAATTGAAGATTTGTGTTAGAAAATAAGCGTATTCTAACAAATATTAGTATTGTTCTCCTTGGTGACAATGTCTTCGCACATTGCGTTGACATCTTGATGTTGATCTTCGATGGTCCCGGAATCTCAATTGAGTATCCATGCGAACACCAAGGTCTCGCACTGCCTCCTCCCTTTTCATAGGCACGTAGTCCACTTTGTAGCTGTGGTGGAGAGGAACTGCACATTTCGTAACATTGAATTGCAGTTTATTATTTCGACTCCACTCCACTTTTCAATCCATGTCTTGCTAAAGGTGACAGTCGTCCTCGTTTTCTATAGCCAGCAGCAACTTGAGGTCGTCTGCAAATAGCAGACACCTGGAATCTCTTATTAAGTCAGGCAAGTCATTAATCATTTTTATAAACTCTAACGGCCCTAAATTGCTACCTTGACTCGCTCCCGACCTAGTGAAATAAGGCTGCGACCGGAATCTACAGTACTCTACATACTGTTTTCTGTCCCTAATATAGCACGCAAAAAATTGGAGCAATTTAGGTGTGCAGCCAACTTTCGCTAACTTTGATAATAAGACATCGTTATCTACCAGGTCAAACGCCTTCTTAAATCAAAGTAGGCAGCGTCCATCGGCACCCCTGCATCAATATGAGGAACTAAGTACGTCATGCCATTGAATAGGTCGCTGGTCGTGCTACGCGCTGGTCGGAAGCCGTGATGGGCGTCTGACAGTTGCGATGCTACTTGCTCCTGGACATGTCGCTGAATGGCAAACTCAAAGACCTTCGCTGGTGTCGACAGAATCGCCACTGGTCTAAAAGATTCGACTACCTTTCCATCACCTTCTTTTGGTATGGGAATTACGCGGGTGACCTGCCAACGTTCTGGGAAGTATGATGTTTCTAGGCACAAGTTAAACATGTGTAGTAGCAGCTCTGCTTACACCGAGCGGCAATCTCTCATAATAAATGCCGGACTAAATACCATCCGGGCCTGCCGAGCGCTTGAGTTTGAGCCGAGCAAGCGCAGCTCGAACTTGGTCGAGTTTAAGTCGTGGGATGTGCACACACGCGCTGCTTGCGCCCCCGCCTCCACCGCCACGCTCACGTCAAGCCACGCCGGCTCCTCATTATGTGATAGATAGGATAGAAATACTTTGCAACTTCCGTCACACATTCTGGGTCTGATAAAACTACCCGGTCTTTCACAATTTTGTTACATTTAGTGGATCTCTTTTTTGCTCTAATATAATCACAAAAAGACTTAGGGTCCTTTGCTAAGTTACTCTGCACTCGATCTTGATGATTTGTGTGGTGAATACTTTCTTTAATCCGTTCTTTCCTCAAATACCATTTCAGACACTAATCTATATGGTTCTCACATGATCTGAACAAGATTATGACTGTCTGGACTTTTAGACTTATATACTATCTGTAACCATTTATATCTTTAACAAAATAAGTTATTGATTGATTATAAATAGACAGACCTGAGTTTGTTGCACCATTTCTTCTCAACGGGGTAGTGAGGTAGAACATGTCGAATCTCTCTTATTATTTAATCTAGCTTATTTTTTTTTATATAACGTGTTAAGGTGAGTTAATGTGGCACATGGAGTCGTAGAAAAAGTTCGGCTTTGTCTTTAGTGTCACTCTCTATAAAGTCTATCGATCGATTGACACTGTCAGACTATTTGGGAGTAAATCTCAACTTCAAGGTGCTACTGGGAATTTTCTAATGAAAACCCCAACAACACTTGATTTTGCCTGGGAATCGAAGCTGCCCGTGCGACCCACGCCAGCGAAGCATCAGGGCTCTGGTGCCATATTTCCTCAATGTCAATTCTGTTCATAATAGGATATTCGATGTTTTAAATCTTACATTTCGTTCGTTCTTCTAATGTTTCCGCCCCTACAATGCAACTTTAAATGTAATATTTAAGGTAGTATGTAATGTAGACACCAAATTTCTTAGTATATTAAATAAAAATACTGTATTTCGGATACATAGTTAGCTATTTTATATTATTCAAATGAAAAAATACAGATAAATCATGTTTTGAGTTTGGGAAGTTCTTGTTTGAACGTTAAAACTACTTGGCCTTTTCCTATTACATCATTTTTGTTCTTGATGATAAACTCGAACATTCCTTTTTCAAACGGCCACACATATGGAAAGACCATGTTAAAAGTCATGTTTCTTATCTCATGTTCGCCCTGAAATGCAAATGAAGTTTTAGCCACAAATAGTACTTCAGACACAAATAGTATTGCAAACAGTTACCCAATTAAGGTGGTGTTATTCATCAAAAATATAAATAATATGTAAACCGTGGATACAATGATAATTATCATAAATTTGGAATAAGACAACCTTACCGGTTGAATAGGGCAACTCTTCAAGCCTCCCTTCCTTACGGTGTTACCAAGATATGGATCATTGTTAATGAGATCGCATAGTTGGATGTGCAATTCAGGAAATGACCTTCTGAATTCGTTGTGAAGATATTCGTAGGTACGTATGTAAACCTGTGCAAAAAAAAAAAATTTTTTTTTTTACATATATTTCACATAAACCTATATGAGCATTTATGAAACCTCAGAAGCTAGGTGCACGGTTCCAAAGTGTATTTTCCTATGGAGAAGAGCCAGCAAGAAACTCCACGGTCACTCTTTTAAAAATAATAAATAAAAATAATTGGCTTATACAATATTTTCAAATAACAGTGTTAATAGGTATGGGAGGACAGTGTAGCCCTTCAACAAGTACCAGGTAATTAACAAAATAGAAAATGGTCAGCAAATCTACAGTCTACTAGGCTAAACATATCATAAATTTAATTTCTACCAACCCGAGCAACACATGAACAGATTAAACTGAGCAGACGCGTCTGACCCAATCGGTCTGTCTGAATACATAAACGAGTATACTAGTTTCAACTATTTTCTGCATTTTATAGGTCGTCGTAACAAGCCACACACGATTTGAATTTTGGTCAGGTCAGACAGAGCTGCAGGTAGAACTGACCATGTATGTTAGTCTTACCTAATCCGGCATCATTTCAACGGAAATGCGTCCACTGCTAGACATAATATGTCTACCAGTCTGGAAGACCTACATATTATGTAGGTCTTCCCACATCGACTGTCGGTTGTTAGGCGTTGAAACAACTGGATCTATTTTGATGCGATTTTCACCATCATTCATATCACTCCTCAAGAGTATTTCGAAAATGACAGGATGCCTGTCAGGTTCCCTATTGGCGTTAAAAAGCGAGCTAATAATACTCGAATGCCTTACCGATATTGTGTTTCCCAAAACAATCTTATTATTAAACCACAAGTTTACACAATAATCTCCTTTTCGTGAATAACGCCTCACATTGCCTATTGGCGTGCCTTCAACGTACGATTTATTCCAATATGTAATTTCACCACGTTCTGGGATCACTCTGAGGCACTAAAAAAAGAAGAAGAAGCAGAAGAAGCAATAATGATAAATATGCCACAAAAAGATACAAGTCCGTGTCAAAGCCTTCTTCGTCTTCCTCGTCGTCTCGATGGCACGACAGTGTATTACATTTTGTTCGCCCAATGCTTCGCCACTTCCACGGCACCGCAGTAGCCACGCAGTGGTCGCTATGGCTGCATTGTTTGGGGCACAGAGGGCAGGATAGGAACTGGGACATTGTTCCCGGTAATGCAATATTAATAAATTATTTTAAGAGCTCTCCACTTTACAGGGCCTGAAAAAGACTACTAAGTTTATAGGTAGCTCTATTTTTATTTATAGGCCAGGGAAATTAGTTTTGAACCCTGCACTAAATCCAAATAGCGATTTTTTTCTTAAACCGTGTTTTTGAACTTGGCTCTTAAAATAGTTGTAAAAAAAATAAACATTTTCAAGGACTGGGGTCCTTGAAAATGTTTATTTTTTTTAAGATAAAAAAGAGGCAAAATAATTAACAGGAAAATTTTGGTAACATTCTGTAAAAAATTGGTAAAACTAATATATTATTTCAAAATGTTAACAGCGGTTTTTTTTGCATTGAATCACCTTATTAAATATTTTAATATGCTATCCAAAAAAATTAAATTTATTGTAATAGCGCAAGATATTATTAAAGGTTTTTTGCAATAGCCGCTCAGGCAAAAATTTAACAGAATTTAATTTAGTTTACTTTTAGGCTCTATCTAAAAATTTTAATAATATCTTGCACTGTACAACTCGGGCGCAATAACTTGACACCTGGCTCGAAACTCGACTCCCCTCCCGCTAACGTCCTTCAGGACGTGAGCGGGGCCTCGCGCGGGTTAGCGGGAGGGGAGTCGAGTTTCGAGCCAGGTGTCAAGATATTGCGCCCGAGTTGTACAATATGTTTAATTTTGTTGGATAGCAAAGGTATTCAAATATATAATAAGGTATTCAATGCAATAAAACTGCTGTTAATATTTTTACTTTTCATTTCGAATTTTTAATATTTTAGGATTTCGAATTTTTTTTTCATCGAAATCTCCGTGGACTAAAACGTTGAATGTTTTGACCTACTTATTATAATACATAATCTCTTCGACAAACACTCCATACAAACAGGTCTGTTAATATTTTTTTCTACCACGTAAAATTGAAATTAGATGTTTTCTTAAAAATAAACGTACACGCGGGGGTGAACTTTTCGCGGTATACATTTCAACATAGGTACTCCCTTGTCCATAACCTACACGTTAAACGAAAAAAATCGCCGTTTTAAATTAATGCAAAGTTAGCCTATTTGCCGTAGATTCCCCGGGCTATTAAAATTGTAGTTGTTGCTAACAAGCAAGCTATATTTTTTTAAATAATATGTAACTATATAACACATAAAACCAAGGAAGTAATAATATAAATTAGACACTATTAATTACGTCATTAAGTCCCATGTTATAGGGGGCGAGCCTATTGCCAACCACAGAGCACAAATTCAAACTCCTGCTGGCTGCTTATCTATATCCTGTACTAAATTCAAAATACAGAATATTTTAATAAACTTACTTGATAATTGTTAATTACAAAGTACAGCAGAAACGCACAGAGACACGCTGGAGAGTAGCTCATTGCAAAAAAAAAAAATCTAAGAACGATACTACACCACAGTATTCCTAGGAACAAACAGAAACACTCAGTCTGTCTATTCCGTTTTATATCAGCGTTGATAGCAATGATAAAATCGATGACATACCGTGTTTCGGAAATGTTAATAATTAAATAAATGGTTTTATAATTTTATAAGAATACATAGCTTTTGTGAAATAAAATGACACAAAATGCATAAAATTTTAAGTATGTATTTTAACAAAAGGCAAGTTATCAACACAATAATCTAATATTTTAGCTACTGCAATTGAAACGCAGTGTATAAATAGAATTTATATTTGAAAATAATTACGTTAGGTACATTTCAGCAGTGAAGGCAATTTCATTTAATTTATGTTTTGTAAAGTATATACTCATCATTATGAACCAACCTAGAATTGGCGAAAATAAAAAATCTTTACATTTAGAAATCTCAAAATATTGTTAAAATCTGTTTATCGTGTTATAATAAGTTGTTCTCAGAAATATAAAGAAAAAATGGGTAGCTTGTAAGGTAATATGGTTGACAATCATTATGATGCAAGTGCGCTATGTTGGTTACATTCGGCTCTCATAACGGTGTAATGATCCATGCACACGCGTTTCATATGACGTTTTTCAACACTTTTAAACACTTGCGAGAAAAAAACAGACTTGTATTGTTATATTACGTTACATGTTACTTTTAATTATTGAAACAATTACTGAAAGTACAATTCTCAAAGTGATACCGAACATTTTTTGTTGGCATTTTTACAATTTCTGTTATGGTATTGGTATTATTAATAATTTCGTTATTTTAATTTTCTTAATTTCATAATTTTCCTATGAAAATATTTAATTATCGCCGGCATTTACTCGCCGGCGATAATTAAATATTTTCATAGGAGTTGGATGAATGTTGTAAATATAAGGGCTCATTAATGGGAGCAGGACTCTGGCTGGATTGGTCCACTCAAGTTTTTTCCTCAAAACACCATTTCAGACTAGTGTCTGAAATGGAGTTTTCTACATGACATGGTCTTCACATGATCTGAACATGAATTTGTTTCGTCATTTCTTCTCAGCGGGGTAGTCAGATAGAAAATGACGGATCTCTCTTATTATTTACTTTATATGCTTATTATTTTTCAATTTTTTTATATGACGTGTAAAAGTGAGTTAATAGTGCACATGGAGTTGTAGAAAAAGTTCGGCTTTGTCTTTGGTGTCATCTCTCTCTAAAACTCGATCTGTCGATCGAGGGGCTCATGGCTAAATAATAACAGCCGCACGGGTCGATCGAAGGTTAAGCTACGCTGTCCGTGGTCGGTTCGTGGATGGGTGACCATCCATTTCATATCGAGACCCGTCCATGCCTCGGAAAGCACGTCAAGCCGTTGGTCCCGGCTGTCATTCGTAGATCTTGGAAGTCGTCACGGGTAGTCAGAAGCCCAAAAGTCTGGCAACCAGTAGGCATTCCCAAAGGGTATCGTGTTAACCAGATGCGGACTAACCTCCGTGTTTTTATTCTTTGAAAAAAGAAGATGTTAGTTCTGATTCTTGTCAGGCGCCTCAACATCATTGTACAGTTGTACTACACATAATTTGACGTTTACTAAACTTTTATTCTAGTATACATTTGACGTCTCTAATTCTCCACGCGTTGGTGTTTTCATGGATGTTGAGCCAACCTTTTTTTTTTTTTTTTTTATTATCGCTGAGAAATGCGTTACGCATCCCCGGCTCGTGGGGGACGAGTCGGGGTATGTGGGACTCCTGTGTAAAATACAGTATACCCACTAAAACTCAGCGGTGCTCCCGCATCGCCGTGATGGGAGGGCCATGGGAAACCGGCTCAGCCTTTACATCCACAGCCCTCCCGGCGCATGCCCGCCTAGCTGGCGGGCCCCACATGCCCCCCACCTGGATGGTGGGGGGCTACGGGAATGGCCGGGAGCACCTGGCCATTCCCGTCCGGCTCTGGTGGAGGCCTGTGCGATGCAGGCGAGGGTGCCCCCGCACCCGTTGCCTGCTGGCCTCCACCTGGGAGGAGGAGTCGGAGATGACCGTCGAACTGACGTCTCCTTCGACCCCTCCTCCGCCTTCGGAGCGGTGCCGCGTCGGGATCGTCCTCCCGCACGCGCTCCGCCGCCTCCTTCTGGGACATGACGTGCTCGCAGAAGGAGGCGACCGCCGCCCAGGACCCCTCGTCCCTCAGCATGGCGCCCACCACGCCGGGGAGCGAGAGGTCCAACCCGATCGCCGCGACGAGACTGCGGCGCGGCTCGGACCACGACGGGCACACCTCGAGAGTGTGCTGCGCCGTGTCCTCCGCCGCGCCACAGTCGTGGCACGACGGCGTCTCCTCCCGCCCGATCCGATGCAGGTACGATCCGAAACAACCGTGTCCGGACAGCACCTGCACCAGGCGGAACGAGAGGAACCCGTGCGGCCGCTCGAGCCAGTCCCGCAGGACCGGCCCGATCGCGTCGAGGGTTCGGCGGCCGAAGACCGCGGAGGCGAGGTCCGTCGTCCAGTGGACGACGATGGCGTCCCTCGCCTCTCGCCGGACGGCCTCCCGCTGTTCCGGGGCGAAGGGCTGACCCGCCGCCCTCCGCCCCGCCTTCCACTCGTACACTCTGGCGAGCACCCACGCCTCGAGTTCCCAAGGAGGGGTGCCGGCCAGAGCGCACGCCCCGGCGAAGCTCACCGTGCGGTGAGCCCGCGCCACCCGCTGGGCTATCGCCCTTTGAGGTGCCCGCAAGGCCGCGGCGTTCTCTCGTCTGTGGAGGGACTCCTCCCAGATGGGGGCCCCGTAGAGGGCCATGCTCCTCAGGATGCCGGCGTACAGTTGCCGGCATCGCGCGCTGGGCCCCCCCAAGTTGGGAAGGAGCCACGAGAGAGCGCCCGCGGTCTTCAGCAGGCGCGTCGACAGCCCGCTGAAATGCGGGCCGAAGCGCCACCTGCTGTCGAGTACAAGGCCCAGATATTTCATCTGGGCCTTCACCTCAATCCTGACGCCCTCCACGAAGATGTGGGCGCCAGGTGGCGGGGGGCGCTGCCGGGGACCGTGGAAGAAGACGGCCTCGGTCTTCTGCAGCGCCACCGTCAACCCTAGGCGGCGGATCCTCCCTGCGACCAAGGATCCGCCCGCCGAGGCCAAGGAGGCCGCCTCCCTGAAACTCTCCCCCCGGGCGGTGAGGAGAGTGTCGTCCGCGTAGCAGACGACACTCGTGCCTCGGAGGAGAGTTCCCCGCAAGAGCCAATCGTAGCCGACGTTCCAGAGGAGAGGTCCTAAGACTGACCCCTGTGGAACGCCGGCTTCTACGGCGTACCGCCGGACTCGGCCAGCCCTGTTCACCAGGAGGATCGCCCGATCCTCCAGGTAGCTGGCCAGCAGCACGCGCATGTAGCGAGGCACTCCGTGGAATCGGAGCGCCTCTAGGATGGTGGAGTGGGGAACGGAGTTGAAGGCGTTGGCAATGTCGAACGACACTGCCAACAACCCGTCCCCCGCCTCCATCGCATCCTTCACCTGCCCCTTGAGGCAGGCCAGCGCGTCCACCGTCGAACGCTCAGCCCGAAAACCGTACTGAGCGTCCGACAAGTCCGGCCCGATGCACCGCAGATGGCTCTTCAGGCGGGCAGCGATTATCCCCTCGAACATCTTACCGACCTCATCGAGCAGAACGATGGGCCGGTATGCCGAGGGGGAGTCTGCCGGGCGGCCCTCCTTGCGAAGGAGGCACAGCTGTCCCTCCTTCCACGGTTTCGGGAACCTTCCAGACGCAAGGCATGCGCTGAAGAGGTCCCGAAACCGCTCCTCCATTTGGGTGGCGGCGATCGCTACCACCCTCGCCGGGACACCGTCGGGGCCCGGAGCCGTCTTCTTGGCGCGGATATGGAGAATAGCCGCGCCAAGTTCCGACTCCGTGACGGGAGGGGTCTCCTCTTCCTCATCAGCTGGCGGAGCTGTCCTCTGCGGAGGGGCCATCGCTGGTGGGGTGAAGTCGTCCCTGCACGGGAACAGGGACTGAACCACCCCATCCAGAAAGGAGGGCTCCAGGGTCTCGGCCACCGGGGGACCAAAGGGGCGCAGCTTGTTCCGCGCCGCCTTATACGGTCTCCCGTAGGGGTCCGCGTCGAGACCCTCCAGCATTTCGGCTCTCGCGGAGTCTCTGGCGGCGGTGATGGCCCGATCGAGGACCAGTTTTGCCGCCAGGTACACCTCGTAATGTTGAGCCAACCTAGGTTAACCTCACATCATAGACCTCTTTTAGTAATGGTCGTATCTCGTATGCACATTAAAAAAATTAAATAGTATCACAGTTTTTGATCTTTAAAACATTTGATTAAATTATACTGAATTATGTTTTACAGCAAATTGCTGATATCAATGTAGTTTAATATAATAAATAGCCCGTAGAAATAATTGTGCAGTTCTATTTGAAATTTTAATAATCACAACAATTATTTATTTTAAACGCTTTGTATTTTATGTATTAGGTTTGCCCATAGCTCTGTTAGCGTGGATTAATAGAGTAGGCAAGTTAAATAGGATGTTACATAACCGTTGCCCCGGAATGAGACGGAATAGGCTAGCGAAAAACACCGAATCAGCGTTTCTCTAGTTATGAAAGCAGTAACGAATAGACAGACAGAGAAACGTTGCGTTTTATATGTAAGGAAGATAATTAAATTATTTTCTTAATAAAACTTTATACCAATTGAAATTCTTTAATACGGGTGTAAAAAGACGCTTTATAACACTGAGAGTCACTTACTATTCCCGTCAGTGTTCAGGTATGGTTCAGTAGAATATGATTATATCGTAGTGGACCATACCTGAACCTTCTGGTTACCCAGCTCAGTACGGAGAAAAAGTTCCATTTTTTTTTTTTTTACGGAAACTATTTTTACATGTTATAACTTAACTGTAGTAACTTCCACGAAAAATGAAACTCCAACCATTTATCCCTGTATGCTCCATGCAGGTGTCCCTACGAGTGAGATTCAATTTTCATTTTACAAAAGAGGGCAATCCGCGCTATCTATAAAATGGGTCCTCGCGAGTCCCTTAGAAACAAATTCAAAGAAATTGATATACTGACTCTGCCTTCTCTTTATATCTTAGAAACTATTTTGTATATTCGCAAAAACTTTGGACTTTTCAAAATAACTAGCTATTTCCATAATATAAATACATGTAGTAGACTCATGTCTACTAATTGTGATACCTAAATTTAGATTAACTAAAACAAGCAAGTCATTTCTTATACACAATATCCGCTTTTATAACAAGTTGACAAAGTCGGTTACAGAACTTAGCTATGGGAAGTTCAAAACCCACTTCAAACGGGCCTTATTATAAAAAGCATATTTTTTAAATTAAAGACGTTGAAGACAAGGAAGTTTGTCAATAATAATTTCTTTTGCACATGTGGCTTCCCTGGTACCTTATTAACGGCAAATTATGTAAGAGTCTACTAACTGCTCCCAAATTACCAAGTTATTTTTTTTACATTCTTCCTTTCCTTGACATAATCATCCTATTATTTGACATTATATACCTACAATTTAATTTCAACTCTGTATTTGTGGTTTTTGTGTACATGATAACTATTCAGATTTGTTGTGATAGCAATCATGTCATTTCGTTTAAAATCGTTTTATTTTTTATTTTTCTTTTATATATATTATTTTGTGAATGTGAGAACGCTGTTGGCTTAATGGACTTAGATTTGTTGACTATCTTCTATTTTGTTAAGTACCTGGTACTTGTTGAAAGACCTAAAATATCCTCCCATACCTATTACTATATTTGAAAATATTGTAGCAGCCAATTATTTTCAAAAGAGTAACCGTGGAATTTTTTGCCGGCTCTTGTCCATAAGAAGCGGCCAATTGGAACTGTGACCTTCTGACGTTTCATAAGTGCCCATGTGAAATAAAATATATTGAATTAGAATTTGAGTCGCAAGGACATCATCATCTCAGCCAAAAGACATCCACAGCAGGACATTGTTACCCCCTAGAATCGGCACAACGTCCGTTCTTGCTCTACGCATATCCTGCGTTGTCCCACGACCTTCGTAGGTCGTCCAACTAGTGTTACCCACACTGATGTTACCATATTTGTACAATAAGGTTCCATTTTAGTACTTACGTAAAACATTTAAAGACAGCATCCAATACATATAAAATGCACCTCCGAATTCGAACATCCCGATTTTATTAAGCACATGTCTCACATTATTTACAGTGGAGTCGGTGATCCCGGCCAACGGTATACGCCTCCGTCTCTAGAACGTATTTACCAAAAGCGTATTCATATTAGATTTCCGAGCTCCCAATGCCAGCCGGCCGTATCGAGAATGTCACCGATACATTCGATACTTTATTCGAGTGAGCTCGAGAACGCCCGCCGCGACACGGAAGAGTGTCAAATAAATACAGGTTGAAATATATCTCCTGTCGCGTACTGTGATCCTGGTATATACGTGCCATTTAAACGATGAATTTTTGTTTGGTTTTCGTGTTGTTCGGCTATTTTTTCACGTGGAGTGCTGGTATGCTGTACCGACGAGACTCCGACAATGTTTTGAAACCTGGTGGGTACTTTTTTTTGTTTTTTTTTTTTAAGTCTATTGCAATAATGTAAGATGTTGAAAATTCCCGCCTTTTTCCCAGTTCAGTGTAGTCTGTGTTCCTTGATCTTTGCACTTCTAACAAGCCGTCAACATTGCTTTTATAAAATAGTTTATTTAATTTCTTTTTTTTTAGTTGCGTATTTGTTCAATTCGACTCAATATTAAACAGTTCATCAATAAATAAAATACAATTAGGTATTTGTAAATTCGTGTCAATAAAAAAAAAAACATTAATTAAATTAATGATTTATTTACTCACTTGCCACTATTTATTTGAACAACGTTACTCTATTTATCTTAGCTATTTCATACTATTTATATTCAATGGATATATAGGTATAGATAGGAAGTGTTACAAAAATAAATTATGAAAACATTTAAGTTTTAAAACATTAAATATAAAAAAAATGTTGCATGTTGGTAGTGAAAAAAGCCAATTAATACAATAATAATACCAACGAAAAGTAGAGAAAAAAAATTTACCACGAAGGGTCCTTGCTGTACAAAAAATAAAAAAGTAAGTAGATGTAAAAAAAAAAAAACTTTTTTAGTGTAAAATTTGTAATGTAGGTATAATCTGGATGTAAGTAGTTAACTTAAGCACCGTAACGTACCGTAAGGCAAAATATTAAAAAGACACTGTTGCAGTGCTATCCAATGTTGGTACAGATTACATCATGTCGTGTTGATCAGGGGGCAGTTTCGGTGCACTACTCACTTTTGTATGTAGGTACGTCACTGTTGCCCATAGGCATCTTCCAAAAGGTAGATACGATCCCCTTGGCTTGACCCACTATGGAGCAACATAATTGTAACCTGGATTTTACTAGATATAAGTCTAATTTGATTTCCTACCATGCCAATATATTTATATTTTATGGAGCTTATCTGGAGATGGTAAAAATGAGTGTAAAATTAAAGCCACTATCACCAACTTAATACAATAATAATACAATATTTTATTTTTTTCGTTTTCGAATTTAATTACAGTGACATGCAACGAAACACATGTCAAAAATAGAGCGAAATCCCAGAGATAGATAAGAACGGCTCAGCTGTCTCTATCACCACGTGTAATTAACAGTTGGAAAGAAAGAGACGAAAACACAAGGTCACGACAAAAATATGTAAATGTGTTGATAGTGCGACGCGGGCGCAGGTTGCACTGCGTTACCTTGATCAGTAAACTGCGCACGATACGAGAATGGTGCACTTTCGAATGTGGACTGTGGTGCTGTCCCGTTTTGGTCGTTCTTTATTGGGTTCTAGGCATTATAATTATATATTTCAATAAAAATGGTGGTTATCTAATACGGTAGCTAACATAATATTCTCCCGACCGAATTTCGGTCACGGCGCACAATTTCAAGGGAGACTATAGCCACATAGGTATTCAGGATATATTAGAGGTAACAGTGTGTACGCAAACACACCTGTGTTTAAAAAGAACAGAGAGTGAGAGTGCACTCTCTGTTGTTTCACTCTCATAGTACAATGATGACAGCAATCCGACATGACCGGGCAGAGGTCAGGCATCATCAGATTTGATCAGAAAAATGAAATCATAAAACAAAGTTGCACAAAATTACAATCGCAGTGCACTTTTCAAAGTCAAATCATTTATTTCAAATAGGCCCTTGTAAGGCACTTTTAAACGTCAAAGTTTATAAAAAATTTAATTGATTCTAGTCGCCCCTTCCAAAAGGTAGTTTCGAATGGAGAAGAATGGCCAAGAAACTCCAGAAGAATGGGCAAGAAACTCCAGTGTACTTTCACGTTATTGAAAATATTCAATTCATTTATTAATTTTGTGAACAATAGGGAATCAATTATACAGATATTTTACATACTACGTCCCGCCTACTAAAAATGCATACGCATACAAAATATCAGGGGACAGTGAAGTTCGTCCGATTTGGTAGCAAGCCTTGCTTAACACAAAGCTAGTATGTTTGCAAGGCGCTTGAGTTGAGAGTTTAATAATACTGCGCAACACATGCTTTTATAGAGAGGATTCACATCTTTTATTAACGTGTATGATTTTGTAAAGACCTGAGAGAAGAAAAGAGGGGCTCGTGGCTATTTAATGTAACAGTCATACGGGTCGGTCAACCGGGTTAAGCTACGCTTTCCGGGGTTGGTCCGTGGATCGGTGGCCATCTTTACATACAGAGAACCGTCCGTGTCTCGGAATGCAAGGTCCCAGCTGTTATTCGTGGATCTTCGACAGTCATTACGGGGCGTCAGAAGCCCGAAATTCTGACACCCAGTCTAACCAAGGGGTATCGTATTACCACCAGTTATTGGGTTTTGAAGGTCAGATAGGCAGTCGCTCCTTGTAAAATACTGGTATTCAGCTGAATCTGGTTAGACTGGAAACCGACCCCCAAAATAGTTGAGAAAAAGCTAGGCTAATAAAGATTTTGTAAAGACCGCAATATGTCCAAATCTATAGTTATTGTTGCATGTAACTGCCATAACTTATACCCATACTCTATCAGCAGTAACTTATCTACAAAATAGCAACTGTATACCATTTTGTGATGACAATACGACACTAGATTAGAACATTGGCAAAAGTAATGCATAGAAGTTAGAATTTCGAAATCATCAACTATCTAAATCAAGACCTGGAAATAAAAATAAGGTTTTGTTTTCAAACAATCTTACTAGTGTCTAATGATGGCCGACTAACTGTTTTGCCAATCAGCCGATTACCTATAAGTAGCGACTTGTTGAATAGTATATTATGTATTTGATTGAAATTAAATTAAATACATTTATAAATTAAAAAAAAAAAGATTATTTTGTAAATAGGATATCGGAATTACTTTTACACGTCATATATATATTTTTTTTTAATGGAACCGAATTTCATATCTGACTATCCCTGAGAATTAATGGCGAAACGAACTGAAGGGGGAGGTTATCAATTCGACAGATTTTTGTTTGTAGACTGATATTAGAAGTTTAATGTACTGTCGTATTAACGTCCTCACCGACTGTCAAAGACGCGTATAAAGCTGCGAATATGTATAAAATACGTCTGTTTACTTTATCATCCAAATATGCAAATCCACAAACAGATGTAATTGTGCATGCACTTACATAACACATTTCACTATTAGATAAGCCGTGATAGTTTGAAAGTCTCATCCAAACACATGTTTTAGTAAATATTGGCGGGTAGGTTACATAAGCACAATGCATATTCAAGTTAGTCCATATAGCGCAGTAAGTGGTTGCGAAGTGAGCGGCCTTGCGCGTGCGCCGGGCCACGGTCAAGACTTTAACTTGTGAGATAATGCTTTAGTTAACCTGTTGATAGTTAAAATAACTTCTCTGCTTTATTTATCTAACAATGAGGCTGGAATTAAATACTAGAACTGCTCCTGTACGGCTGCATCCGGCTAGACAACATTTGAAAGAAGACATTTAAGTAAACTTTTTGAAGGAAAATATCGTGAGGAAACCGGCATGCCTGAGAGATATTTCTTGACGTTTCTTGACGGTATGTGAAGCCAAGTCAGAGGCCCATGTGTGACTTTAAAACTCTGACACCAGGCTATTCACTAACCACACGAAAAGAAGAGACTAAAACTTTTTATTTACAGTCCATTCAACCGATTTTGACTTCTATTGCGTTGGAGGCATGGCAAATGAGAGCTGCAGTAAACAGTTGGTATTGTAACCAATTTTTTTCTTTTAATGCCATCCTTATGCCTATGGTATAGAAGTTAAAATCGGTTGAACGGACTGTAAAAAAGGTTTATTCAAATATCTTATTTCAAATGGAGTATAAGTGGCCATACGCCTCATATTCGACAACGATTGAAAATATTGTTGTCTATATTAGTGAACTACCTGCTGCCCGCGGCTTCGCCCGCGTGCACCCTAATTTAAAGTCCCTTCAAAATCGATCCAGCCGTTTCGGACACTAGCCGAAACAAACAGACCGACAGATAAAAACGTTAAAACTTGTTTTTTTTTTGTTTCTCCGTATATACTGTCTTTCATATGCATTTAGCAAAAAGTTGTTTTAACATTACAGTGTCTCTTGTGTGTCTTCTATTTGATTTATTTGTATACGAGTATAATATGTATGTATGCATATTTTATACTTCCAAAGAGTTTTTATTATGACAGAGGTTTAGTAATTAAATTAAATTACTAATAAATACAACGGATTTATAATGCAGACCGCTTAGAAAATACAGCAATGTGTATTTTCTAAACAGTTTTCTAAGGTAGCCAAAATAAAATAATGCGCGTAACTAAACGTCAGCTCGGACACTTTATCACGAAATATAAGGTAACCTTTATTGCAATTTGGACCCTCTTTATAGCTAAAATGTGTGAGTACCGTGTAGAAAGGTACCGCGCTTTTATTTCTATGCAGAGATAACGAACATCCTCCACCATTGGATAAAGACGATAACACTTGACTTAGGACAAACCTTTTGCTGACAAAATTATCACGTAAACATATTTTTGTAAATGAAAATGGAAAAGGAGGTCATACATTAGGACAGGCTATAAATAAATAAATAGATAAATAAATCTATAGGATAGAGAAGATCTGTTCTAAATAATTTGGTCAATGACTAAGCTCTTATCGATACTAAGACTAGAACATTACTTTACATTATCACTTAAGTACATATAAAGAGGTATGAGGACCAGGGTTTAAAGTTTACTCATTCTACATAGAAAAGGGAGGATCCACTGACAAGACGGCTGTAATGTCTGGTGGGCTAGTGCCCGACGATTGATGTCGGGACGTTGTATATATGCTGGTCGCGCGGTAAACCCTGCTTGCGCGATGCAAGATTTTGCGTGTGATGCGTAGTTCGCATGTGGCGATGTGATGCCGCCACAAGTACTAAGCCCCTATTATATGGTCATCTGTATAAGATCATACATGCTTATGACTCATACATTTACATAATTTATGTGAACGTAGTTTATTAATTTCGCTCAAAAAGTATCTCTTCTTTATGACTTAGATATGTTACCAACAGATGTGTCAACATAAGTATAGTCCAGCCGGCTAGTAACATGGCAAGAATCCGTTGTTGTTTGTTTTGTTGGTTAACCTATCTCTAAAACCCTTATTACGAGTATCTGTCGAAAGAGACTGGATCCTGCGACACAGGGACCACCTAAATATTGTTACGTTTGTTTATGAATCAATAAACTTTTTATTATTTATTTAAATCGTAGATGCGCAGAATTCGTTTTCGCTTGTTTTTCTTAACAGACATAAAATACAATAGACGACGTATATTTAGTAACCTAATCCGCTTAACTGTTCTTAAAGAGTCGTAAAGAACTGAGTAAATGGATTTCCGCAAAGTCACGCCTGAATCAATTAACTATCTTAAGAGACATGTTCAAAAATAAATTATGGCAATAACCATAGAATAATGACATGCAATAAAAGTGTCAATTTTTTTGTTGCACTTAATGTTCGACAAACTTACTTCTAATACGCCAAAAACTTGCCAAGCTACGCACCGGCGCCGGCGACTGTAAATGTCATTCTTGTCATTATCATCTGCCTGGCCTTTTCCGACCAATGTTGGGGTTGGCTTCCAGTCTAACCGGATGCAGCCGAATACCATTATTTACATGGAGCGACTGCCTATTTGACCTCTACAACCCATTTACTGGTACCCCTTGGTAAGACTGGTTGTCAAACTTTCTAGCTTCTGACTACTCGTAACGACTGTCAAAGATCCAGGAATGACAGCCGGGACTAACGGCTTAACGTGCTTTCCGAGGCCCGGAGTGGTCTTGGTATGTAAACATGGTCACCCATCCAACCACCAACCGCGGCAATCGTAGCTTAACCGGATCGATCGACCCGTGCAGCTGTTATTACTTAGCCACAAGCCTCTCTATTCATTAGTCATAGTTTTATGTTCATAAAATGATACTGTACCTAAGAAGATATCAGAATAACATGTAACAGAACTATTCTGTAACCTTTAAGAGTCCGCAGTAAACTGGATTAGTAATGGCGCACGTAGCAAGCCACCTCTCACTATACTATACTGGGACTTAAAATCGAATACTTATGTTCTATGCAGAGTATAAAGCGGTTACTACTCACTCTCGTGGTTAAACACAAATATAACTCTGCTCAGTTTATGGGAGATTGTTATGACAAATGGTACTTTAAAGCTTTTATATCATACATCGATAGCTGGTTATTTGATTGTTGAATTTTTAGATAAACTACATCAATAAAACTAGGCCTGGGAGACTAGGCTGAGACTCGCATAGACCAGGAAAGCATATCACAAAACGAACAGGTCTATTTACTCAGCAGTGGGTGGAACAAGGCTAACAAAAATTATGATAATTATGATGAAAACAATTGATATTGACAATTTTGGGTAGCCTGCGAAATTTAAATTTCCTTACGTTTTTTTGCAATTGTAGTGTCAGGTTGTATCTTGATCAAAATATGGTTCGCGTCCATAACAAATATGTATATACAGATAAGTTAGATTTTTTCCCATTGAATAACTTTTTCATGAAATCATGGCATTTGAGAACAACCTGACACTGGCCTGCAAATTGCACAAAACATTTAAAAAAAAAAATTCGCGGGCTACCTTTGCGGATCCTCTTTAACGTATGGGAAAACATTTGAAGGTTGTCTTAGAAACATTATAAAATAATATAGATTTTAAACAGACATCAAGTTTCCTAAAATCATGATAACCATCAGGTATTCACATATTCGTCACAAGTGGTCATCAATGAGCAACGTCAAATTGTAAGATTTATTTATATTGTAACATTTGAGATGACGACCCAGTTAGTCATCGGACAATATGCAAATCATTGGTAACAGTCATCGCGCTATTCTGTCGAGTAGGCCCTAATGAGTAATTTATTCGATGACTAATGTATGTCGTACGCTATGGTCCTACAGTGTTTATTTATCATTGGTTCTCGGTCAATTGGTTTTTGATGCCATCAATAAGTAATGAAAGCACCAGTGTTTATCTACCTAAACACCGAAAAATAAATAATATGTTTATGATTGTGATCGGGGCTTAGTCCAGATAAAAACGTTTAAAAATTAAACGCGCTATGAATTATCTACTTCATATTGGAAAGCACAAGATGGTATTTTACCGACATAAAAGTTAGGATCATTATTTTTTTGGAAATAGGCTATGGTTTATTCCCGATTGTACAGCTTATCGATTCTGTAAACATCTCATCGTGAAGTGTGAGGTGAAGTGAGCATGAAGTGAGCTGTCCATAGTGTCAATCCCTAGCTTTAGGTGCAATGACAGCTCACATCAAGCTCACCCAAGTTATCACGGTGAGATGTTTACAGAATAGCACGGCAGGATTTCCTCAAAAATTTCTAGGCCGACCACTCCGTCCATACCAGCGCATTTCCGCATATGCAACGTATTCACGCAACAACTGCGCTCCGCACATCAGCGCCTATTTGGATTGCCGCGATGCGCACCGAAAATGTGAGCTATTTGCTACATTATTGCGTCTGTTTGATACGATAAATACGATACCATGGTTTGGTTAATTTCTAAAACTATGTTTTCACAGCTGAAAATAGGAGCTTATTAGGCTCAAAAAATCGAGTGTTCCTACATACAGGGTGTAAAAAGACACATCACAAAGCCGTAAACTACGCATACTGTACGTACAGCTAAGTAGCTTTGCGCAAAAATTATTGCTGGGAACTGTAATATTTTTTTTTTTAATAAAAAAAAACAAGTTTTTATTGCGCGCAATGTAACGCGAACCCACGCTTGAATGAACGGATTCAGTGTTAGTTAAGCTCCGCCCCTACGCTACGTAGGTAGGTACTTGTTGTTCATTGCGTTTTTGTAACTTCAAATGCGTAATCTGTTAAGATAAATCTAAAATTCAGGTAATGTTTGTTTGGAAAAAAGTTTCGTATTATCGCATAGAATTCATTTTCGTGAAAAAGTAAAAAAAAAAAATGCGACTTTGACCTTCAATATCTCCAGAACCAGTGGATTCCCAGGTATGGTCTAGTGGAAAAAAATGATGCAAATAATGGGTAGAATATGTGGCTTTCGGCTTCGGAAAGTGTCTTTTTACACCCGATATAGAGTCAACATTGCAAAATGTCAGCAAAGAGGATAGCGAATTTTAGTTTTCCACAATTTTGACATCAAATCAATAAACAGAATGGATTTTTGAGATGGTGTAGTAAGGACAGCTACCTTAACCATTGTAGCTACAGGAAAACGGTCTTAGGAGACTGTCCTTAACTTTTTGAGACATTTTGATCTGCATTCACAGTTTTGAAAAAAATTACAGTTAGCAAGAAAATAGGCAGCTTTCACAAAAACTTTTTTGAACTTTATAAACGTCGTGTATTTCTAAATGGTATGTGTCTAAAGGCTAGGCAGATTATGTGAAAATTTCTGGCTCAAATATTAATTGGTCACAGCATAAACGGTTTAAGTCACATTCCGTCGTGTGGTCGTGAAGGAAAACATCGTGGAGAAACTGGCATGTCTGAGAGATATTTCTCGACGGCATGTGAAGCCAAGTCAGAAGCCCATGAGCGGCTTTAAAACTCTGACACCAGGTTATTCATTAACCACACGAGAAGAAGAGACCATTTCATACAGTCAAAGAATGACAGTTGTGATTTGAATATACATACCATACATTTTATGTTGGTAGTCAATTGACTTACCAATTAATTTCCCTGAGATTACATTCCTTTTTCAATAGATTAATGACCTCACCCGTGAGCTACCAGTGACCAAAGCCAACAAATATGATACAATGAAATGAATAACAGGAAAACTTTTTATGTTCCAGATCTCTTGCCAGTGTCGTCAACGGTGATGCCTCTGCCCTACTACTCCGTGTACGGCTATGAAAAGAAATTACTCCGAGACAAACACAAGAAACGACCCACAGGAAAAATCTCCTTAGTGACAAAACAGCCCAAATAAATATACGTAATATCTGACCATTAGACATTTTTCCTTATCCTTCCTAGACTAAGAATGCCTTTATTTGTGTTGTTTCATTTTTTATTAAGTTTATTAACTCATAAGGATTAGCGCCGGGTGACACCAAATGTAAGTGCAGTGCCTTAAGAGGCTGACAACAGCTAAGCGAGGACCGCAATGACACAACACTGGTAATTTATTGCAAAATAAAAAGCAATGATCAATTTACAAAAAATATATTTATTGAACTAAAAAATGACATTAATATGTAATATGTATGTATATTCTATTACGTTAATATGTCAAAATAATCTGACAAAAAATCAGTATGATTGCATGTATATGGTGGAATTTTTTAGAGATATCTTCGTGATTTTTTTCTATCATATCAAATTTGTTGTATTATGTTTTCAACACACTATCTTACTAGCATATATCCTGAAAAATAACATATATTATAATGATTTTTCTTACTGCAGTTTACCGTAAATATACTTTTAGGCAATATAAAACTTGCGTTTAGCTCCTGTTTTACTTGACTTTTGTGCTGTCCTGAGCTGGGTTTGGTGTTGCCCAGCCTTTGAGCTGTGGAATATTTTTCTAGTGTGTACCTAACTATTATTATCATGATGCATTCAACGTGTTGTTAAAACATAAATATCCGACATTATACGTGAAGCCGGTTCGTGTTTGAATTAGAACACAAAACAAAATAAAAACGAATCAAAATATGCTGATGTAAACTAAAATTAATTATGCCTTCACCTGTTGACTGTTGCAGTTATAGTTAGCCGCTTCTTAATGGGACATAGAGCCTCTACACTGACTCAATGTAGAGGCTTTTTTACTAACTTATCATGAAATATTTCCGAAAGCACGCAAAATAGCTTCTTGAAGTAAAAAGCAATATTCAAGTGTACTTAAAAGCGCATAAAAAGCACCTACATATAAAACTATTTTCAAGGTTTTTTTTACTTTATGTAGCTAACTTGTGTGGTTCAGGAGATATTTAGATTTTTTTGGCACTCTGCAAGTGGCTCTTTTAAATTGGTCGTCAGTGAAGAAATGAAAACAAATCACTTTCAAACAGCTCGATATAAGTGAGTCTCCAAATACATATTTCGAATGATACAATTTATACTTAAATAAATATTACCATTTATAATATTATCCAAGGCACGTACCTCTGACTTTTCGGATTCATGTGCGTATTGTATAATTATCACTTGCTTCAAAAACGGTGAAGGAAAACATTGTGAGGAAACCGCCCATGCCTGAGAGATATTTCTCGATGACATATGAAGCCAAGTCAGAGGCCCATAAGCGGCTTTAAAACTCTGACATCAGGTTAGTCACTAACCACACGAAAAGAAGAAGATCTATAATATTTAATTGGTAAATAGAACTAATTAATAAACAGGTTTATAAAATAAGTTACACAATAAATGCTGTACTTTGAGTACAAAAATGCTTAAGTGTTAAAATATGCTTGGAAAACTCCTGAATATATTTATGTATAACAATATTAGATATTATTGTGACTTTACTATGCAGTTTATTTATGCTTGTTTACATATAAAACGCATAAGTTCATTAACGAGAAGCGGTAATTTTTATTCCTTGTATACAACAATGGAACGAAATAACTGTAAAAAGATATATCATGAACAATTTGTGTACTGTATTTCGTGAGTAATAAAATGGAATAAAATACAAATGGAAGCTTGTGACAAGTGAAATAAAAACTCGTAATGTGAATTCACTGTCAGAACATTTTAGTGAATAAAGTTTTAAAATATATTTTATTTTAATGTTTTCCTTCTTTTGGCTATAAATAAAGAGAGGACTAAGTGGCTCGTGGTCATGATTCACCATAAGCCCGTACCTTATTGTATAACACTTAGGAATAATGTACTTAGTAGATGTCATAATGCACAGGTCTTTAGGGGTATGAGGAACAGGGTGTAAAGTTCACTCATCAACCATAGAAAAGGGAGGATCCTCCGACCAGACGGGTGTCATGTCTGGCGGGCAATTGCCCAGAGGTTGAAGGTTGGTCAGGAGCTTGTATAAATGTCCACCGCGCGGTAAACTCCAATTGCAAGATGCAGGATTTGAGTGACGTCAGGTCTTTGATGCGTAGTTCGCATGTGGCGATGTAGATTCCGCCACAGGTCTTTATCTATCTATATATATATAAAAGGAGAAACTGACTGACTGACTGACTGACATATCAACGCAGAGCCGAAACTACTGGGACTAGGAACGTGAAATTTTGCACACAGCTTTCTTTTATAATGTAGGGGAGGACTAAGAAGGGGTATTTGAAAACTCACCTTTATGGAGGTGAAATAGGGTAGGGGTTTCGTTTGTATGAAAAATCTTATTCCTTGAGTTAATAAACTTGAAACCTGGCACAAAAAGTACTAGAACCATTAGACGTTGTGCACAATTTCTGAGCAGTATCCTAACAAAAAGTACTAGGCTTGCATGAATTCACGATAGTATTCAATCATGATGTTATGCTACTCATAGGATTTAGATGAGGCAAACAGATAGTTTATAACCTGGATTAACACATAGGATACTTTTTATCTCGGTAGTACGTTTCCATGGGATAATTTCCGAGTTCCACGCGAGCTAAGCCGCGGGAAAAAGCTACTCGTACATAGTAAGTAAATAAATATGTATGAACTTTAAAATGTCGTTCTCAGCAAACTTCCACATATCGGTATCTCCTTGACATTTTAATCAAGCCACCTAATAATATGCATTATGTGTTTAGGATATTGCAACCTCACAATATACCAATAAACTAAGGAATTATAATCACCGAAGGTATGGACAGCGGAGTACCTACCTATAGTTCACCCACATTTATATTTAAGTCCCAAGTAATAGGGGGAGAGCCTATTGCCACCAACCGGGCTTAGATCCAGACTGCTACTGATTTCCTGATGGGAAAACTCAATAACGCATTACATCCGAAAAGCCTTAAGCCATGGGTTGGCTCACGAAAATGTTTCTTATAAGCAACCATACCACTGAAATAACCTGTTTTCTTACTGAAACCTACATCTAAGTTGAGTTTTACAATGTATGTGGGATGAAAAGCTGCTGTTAAATGACTGCTATCCATCCTGCCGACGTAATCCCTTAGCCGTGTCTTATTACATCCCCGGGGAGTGAAGTGGTCTTTACTCAGCCAAGGATATACCAAAACTCAACTAGAGTTATTAAGCACTGTAAAATTATAGGATTAATTACGTGAAATATTGAATTGATCTTCTAGAAGCTTATTAACCTTCTAATGATGATTTTAATCAATGAGCCTGTTCTTAACTTTCTGGTCTTTTCTCAAAGTTGGCTGCAGTAACTAAGCTAGGGCTCCCCTACCGTGGGTAATAGGTTAGAACAGCGACAAACCGCGCATGAACCGAGCGAGCGAAGCGAGCGGTGCCGCGGCAACGACCGGCGGGCGCTATATATAGTCGCAGTTTTTTGGTTAGTATTCTTACGATACCAAATTGGGAATTAATTATGGATAACAAAAAGAGGCACATTTATTATATAATAAGAGTCTCCATTAATATTTTAGGAAGTTAAAATGGGAATTATTTAGGGTTCGATTAAATATGTACATGCAATTAATTACTTGCCCATAGTGAATGAAAAATTTCACAGATAGGCATAAAAAAGAACAATAAGTGTATTGGCAATATTTATTTAAATACGATTTTGTTATTTATCTGTTATTATGCAATGTAATTTTTTGCAATGTATTGATAATGAATAAAATGACTAATGACTTACTGTTACACGGTTCATATAAATTGATTGACTTTGATTGAAAGGCGCGACCATGAACGATTCATTTTAATGCTTACACGATTCAATTTGGTTACTTTACCAAAACTAAAATTATTATTGGACCGTGATTATTGCCATAAGTGCCGGACTCTTTTAAGTTCTGGTTTCGTGACGATGTTGTCAGCCAAAGATTTATTTATTTACTATTTTAAGCACACGAATGTACAAAGGTGGAAAGATTTCTTCTCGACAATGGTAGGTCGTCAGATTTCTTAGATTACCCAATAACTACATATGTATTAGGTATCTGTGTAGTTGTCGCCAAAACGAAGCAAGCAACAAGATTTTGAATGAAACACGTTTCATTCATAGTTTCTAAAGTAGCAATGAAATTAAACATCCTTCAGTCAATTTCAGGAAACCGGTGTTTAGACTGATTACTAGTATCTAACCTAATTGATCTCTTAGTCCTGTGGCGTCACCTACACTGACGTCGCGCAAAATCCTGCATCGCGTAATCAGAGTTTACCGCGCGACCAGCATATATACAACTTCCCGACATCAATCTTTGGGCAGTTGCCCACCAGACAAGATACCTACCTACCAGGTCTGGTCGGAAGATCCCCTTTTCAATACTGCCATGCTAAGCCGAAAGGCGCTATCTCTGAGATACGGCCTTTTATTTATTTTTTATATCATTCAATAGCTATAATAATTTCGCATCTAATGGTATCAGCCAAATAAGGCTATATATACGTTTCATCCATACGTTTCCTTAAATTACAATTTTCAAAAGGTCAATTTTCTTAAAACTTACTCCGATTGAGATAGCGCCTTTCGGCTTAGTAGAGCAGTATGGAGGATGAATAAACATTACTTCCTGTACCTAATACCTACATAGTCCTAACCTGTTTTCATTTTACACAAATAACCATTTGTTATGTCAATGTACTTACAGTCAAAGGACTTCGAGATAAATCTTACTCAACAGAAACTTGTTACATTACAAACATACATGATAAAAAATCTGCTTATTTAAAAAGAAAGAAAATACATTTACAAGCATATTCAATGTAATGTTGACAGGTTTTCATAATAAATTTCTAAAAAAAATATCTTTTCTGACAACTTATTTAATGATGAAAAAAAAGAAGACCAAGATCGAAGTAGCTAAGCCCACGGGCAACGGAATAAAAGCCGATGTATTTTTCCGGGAAAAATACAAAAAATTACGAGAAGAACATTATTTCTGTACAGGCAAAACCACAACCAGAACCCAGTATCCCATAACCCGAATACCCAACGTTATAATCGGCTTGGACGTTAATACGATCAACGAATAGTCGCCACGGGCTAAGTTGGCATTGTCGATCATTCACAAACAATCATTATAATGTACAGTTACAGTGTTGATTGCAGCCATTGCAGGACAATGGATCAAATCAGGCCATAGGACAATAGTGGACTATTGTCCACTACTGCTAATTAATACAAGCAGATAACAAAGCTAGTGCTACTTGTAATTAAATCATATATGCTAGGATATGACGGCCAAAACTGCAAAATTGAATTTAGCCTAATAATACAGAAAATTAAGGGATAAATTTCCCGGGGAGAATTTTTATTTAATTTCAACTCAGAATAATGAACTGTATTTAATGGTAAGTAATACATTGTAGGTATTATTTCTGGTTGGTCGCCATCTGCTTCCCAATTAGGAGTTAAAGTCGTTCGGCAGTTTATCTTCTTCAAATAACATAACATCACATATTTGATATTATGGTAATAATATAATTTTATATATAATATTATTTTATTTTATTTATGTTATATTTTTATGTTATTTTTTTTTTTTTTTTTTTTTTTTTTTTCTTTCTTCTTTCTTAATCCAGGTCGTGGTCTACCCGTGTGCCAAATTACATCCAAATCCGTTCAGCCGGGTTAGCGTGAAAGCGTAACAAACAAACTCACTTTTGCATTTATAATATTTATATTATTTATAATAATAGTATGTATATCAATATCTCTCATCACAAAATTTAATTTGATATTTCGCAGCATTGAACCCCCATATAACAAAGTGAATCCCTTACATTCACCATGCATGTAAATATAATAAACAGAACGTTAGAACCTTTATCCTTAAACTTGGCAACGTCGCCAATAGCTATCAAATATTTACCAGTTTTGATTAATTTGGCAATATTACTGTATGGAAATATGAAATATGGCTAACTAAAGAACTAAAATATTGATTATGAAATGTAATAATCTATATCGTAACACCAAATATTTAGTTTTAGATGTAAAAAAGTATTTGTAAACTTTCCACGAGCCTTTTTTTCGTTACAACATCAAATTCAGTGTTATAATTGCAATTCATTATTAATATTCTAGTTCGCTAGTTAACCACATTTCATATTACCATACAGTAATATTGCCAAATTAATCAAAACAGCGAAATATGTGACATATATTTGCGACGTTGCCAACTTTCAGAATAAACGCTCTTAAAAGCAAGTGTAACATAAAAATTATATTATGTTATCGTTAGCGTAAACATTGGTTAATAGCCGTCGCGAGGGTAGGTATAAAAATAATGTATTAGTGGGATTTCGCTAAGCTGGGTATCGGAGGGACGTGTGGAAGAGATGTGGTCGCCAGGATGTATTAAGAATATAAGAATCTTCGTCTTCAAAGTAAGGTTTTCTTTTTTACTAATAATTTCATCCGTGTGGATTTTGGGGAAAAATCTAGGGTTATACTCCCTAAGCACCAAATCCGTAGTTTTGGCCGAAGTTACAGGCGTTTACTATTCCGTATCTCCTACGGACATATTATTAGTTCAGGGCCCTAACTATGAATGAATAACAACACGATTTGACAGTTGGGTCACTACTCCAGTCGGTCGATTCTGTAAAAAGATCAATGTGAAACTTAGGTGAAGTGAGCGTGAAGTGAGTTGTCACTGTCACAAACATGACCGGCAGGAAGCTAGCTCTCTTCACGCTCAGTTCACCTAAGTTTCACGGTGATATTTTTACAGAATCGATCGGCTGATATGTATTTTCAAGTCCGAAAAAAATTATTAGACACTTGTTTGACGTATCAACTACTTTCGGACGGCCCCGTATCTTCGTTGACGGACATAGGGAGTAGAAACCATGAAACTTTAAGAGTAACTTTTACTATGGGACAAACGATGAAATCGCGAAAGAAATCTGCTGTTCTATAATTCGCTGGCACCTATTATAGTTTCTAAAGAATTTTTTAACACCTTATATAATGCCGCCCATGGGCATGTGACCGCCCGTATTTTTCTGAATATTCATGAAAAATTATCGAAAATTAACTTTAAAGGGGTAACTTTAATATTTTTCATGTTTTTCAATTTTAATTTTATGTTTAGCGTTTTTGACCTGGCTTAACATTTTTTGCCATAAATCTCCGATATTATGGGCTCGATTTGGATTCTCTTTATTATTTCTAAAAGCTTAATCATTAGTCACATGCTTTTAGAAATAATAAACAGAATCCAACAAAACATGAAAAATATTATAGATAAAAATACGGGTGGCCACATGCCCATGGGCGGCGTTGTATACGGTAAAATTAGTCTTCGATTACTCTCTCACCTGAAAAACAACACATTTTATTATTATTCTTTGATTTTAATAGATTACGATAGTACAGGATTGCCCAAAAATTACCATCTCACTCGTGACTGCAAGAACGCCTTAGGTAGGTACTTTTATTATTCGTAGGGTAGGTACAACACTTCAGGTGGCAGCGGGGCTGACCAGGGTGCCGTGGACGCAGGTCCTTCTTTTATATGTAAGAGCATATAAACAAGATAACGCGGAAGAAATCTCCCTAAAGAATATCTGAATAACAGCTATTATGAGTAGGTAATATCTCCAAAAACGAATGTCTACTTACTACAAAGCCATATTTCCGTTGAAAGCATCTATATCACTTTCATCTCTACGGCTAGACATTAAAGCGTGTTCATGTCACCTGTCAGCGCTGACATCGCACGTCAAATGCCACCGATACCCTTCAGTACGAAGCGTTCGATACTAGGAATTCGTTCCAAGGGAGCACTTGAATGAAAGACATTTTGAAGTCATAAATGGTCCAGTTGGCAAATTTGTGAAGCCGTGTACGCACGAACGAACAAAACATAACGAACACGAACATCGAACACGGAACAATTGGTGCGGACGTGTGGACGTAAATTAGCAAAGCGAACACGAACACCATATGAACACAGTTCGACTTTTGCTCAACCGCCCCGCTCTCTTCAGTAGCAATGTTCGCAATGCTGCATCAAATTTCTCCGAACACCGTCCACATAGAACAACGAAAATGGATCGCCACGATCGTTTTTGACGAACACAGTGTTTGATGTTCGTTATTGGTGCGAACAAAGTGTTCGATTTTCGTGTTCGCCATGTTCTTGTTCGTTCGTACGTACACGGTGTATAGTGTGTGTGCTATTTCTAACATCACTCAAGTAACACACAATTAGAAAAAGAACTCATTTGTTAAAAAAGCACGTTATACTAATTTTTCAATGTTCGACGGAAAAACCCACCACTGCTCTCAAAACGGTGAACAAAAACATCGTGAGGAAACCGTCATGTGCTAGTACCAAACATTCGAAGACATGTGACATCTGTGTGTATGTGTGAGATGCTGATATGCAAATTATTCTATCTGGTATGTGTGTATGTTATTTGTTTACTTATCTGTAGTTATTTAAGGTTTTTTACAGTAAGGTTTCAGGATAAGGTACGAATCCTGATATCTTCTCATGGGTAAGTTTCTGAAAACTTTCAGAGGATCGATGGCAACTTGAACGGAATACATCGTAGATATTATAATATGTTCTATTCAAAAATGTAAGACTGTATATTAAAGAACTGCCGATACAAGCAACCTCTAATACTCGTCTGCAGATTGTTTTCCTTAGAGAGTAAAACTTCGACCTATTCCGATACTATGTATATGGTTGGATTTAAAAATATAAAGTACCCTAGAAGCCGCGAGTTGTTTCGCGATAGCAAAAAGGTAACTTGGAAGAAATTGAGGTAGGTTTTTGCTCAGTATTCTGCTAAAGGGATATAGCGTTTAAAGAAAAAGAAACTAACATGGCTTGACTAAATCAATCTGTCTAGCCTTTTCTCAACTATGTCGGGATCGGCTTCCAGTCTAACTGGATGCAGCTGAATACCAGTATCATGGAGCGAGCGACTGTCTATCTGACCTCCACAACCCAGTTACTAGGCTTGACAAGAACCTATACAAATATTTATTAAGTAAGTCAGTGAATCCTGTCGTGGTAACGGCCTGGTTGGTTCATTACTCGAAAGTGCGCCCAAAATATTCAAAATCTCAACGCAATAAACGACAAAATTCGTAATAATTTCCTTGTTAATATAAGTTCGCAGACGTTGAGTGAGCGAAGATTTTTTTTGCTCGAACCTAAAGATTCATCTCTCAAACTTTTCCTTCTACGCCTCGCAATTTACTAAGAATCCTAAAAAGCAACAACTTATTTTCTTACAAACTCTCTAACGTTTGAGTTTCTTTATCTACTTTATTATCTATCGTCTATATTTGAATCGGCATTATGTAGGCGAGTTTACAGTTTTTAACGAGTTTTTGGTGAGTTTATTTATTTATTTATTAAATATTAAGGAGAACCAACGGCTATAACAAATGAATAACAATTGTCTATGAAACAAAAAGCCAATTATAAGTTCTCACAGATACAAACAGAAAAAGTAGTAGAAATCTTAAGATTGTGGCGGTATCTACATCGCCACATGCAAACTACGCATCAAAGACCTGACGTCACACAAATCCTGCATCGCGCAATTAAAAGAGTTTACTGCGCGAACACCCTTTATATAACTTCCCCGACATCAATCGTTCGGCAGTTGCCCAGACACGTCACCCGTGTGGTCGGAGGGTCCGCCCTTTTCTATAGCGGATGAGTGAACTTTAGACTCCGTTCCTCATACCTCTAAAGGATTACTAACAACCACGAGAGAAAAGAATATAAGGTACAATAAGTGCATAGTGCTTATGCACTTTTAAAAAAATCTGCGTTTAGGCGAGCGCGTGTAGAATAGATTTTGGCGGTAAATGGGTCAAATGAGAACTCTTTACAAAGAATATTAAAGTCCTTACTCGCTCGCACCATGTATGAGGTTTGCCTGTAGAAGAAGAAAAAGGAATGGAGATAGGCAGATTAAATCTAACTGATCTCTGAGGGACTTTGGAACGTAGTTTATGTAAGAGATCAGGACAGTCAATCTCGTTAGATATAATTTTTAAAACGAAAGTGCAGTCGACGACGATTTGTAAGTGGCTGTTATAAATTAAATTTCTTGCAAAGATTTATGTAATCATCAGAATGGTATGTATACGTAGCCGAAAACATAGAAAAGGAATAAATATTTTTTTAATATTCTCAATACGATCAATGTACTTGCCATAACACGGGTTCCAGATTTGTGACGCATATTCAAGATGACGGGTTTGGGCTTTCTTGAAACACCCTGCGAGTCTCATAACTAAACCCAGTGAGTTCGAAGCTTTGGCCGCTATTATCTTGGACATTACTATATACTGACATCGGTGTTGAAAAACATCGTGAGGAAACCTGGACTTAGAGTTAATATAAGTCTGAAATCTCTTGAGCAAGTGTGGTGAACAATGCCTTCTATGTTCTAATAGGCTGGTATTATTGTTATTATTTTGTTGAATGTCTTAGGAAGATGCTGGAAAGCAATTTATCTTTGAGGCTTTATTCATGCGCTATTTTTGCGCACTGCATGCAAGTGAAATTTTCATTCACACCGTAAATTGCTCGGTGTGCCTATCTCGGTGAACCTCAATCGAGGACCAGACACAATATTGAAAGCCGATCTTGGCAGCTTATTCACACTTACCGAGCTATTGAAGCGATCAAAACAACAAAATGTATTCTATCGTTATTTATTGGCATTTCCCCAAAACAGCTCAAACATGAAAAACGTTTTAAAAACATCAGTCTTATCAACAAATACATTAAGCCGTTATTGTATTACTTATATATCAGGCGTAATGGATTCCCCGCGGATTTTATGTACGTTGCAATAATTCTCCTCCGTTCCGAGCGTTATTTTAACGAAATTGAATGGAGTTTATGTTTTCTTAGTCTATAAAAAGAAAAAAAAGAGCAGCATCACTTTGGGAAGTTTAAACAAGAGCCTTTTTCGCCAAATGAAGTGGTCGGCAAGTTTATCGAAGGCCCGGACTGCTTTAGACACGTTAATCAATCAAATATTTGGCTAAGTCATGAATAAATCTGCTGAGGGAACTTCCGTAGTGATTCCGCTGACACATCCGGGATCTTGATAGCAGCGCTTGTTGGTGACTTGATGGATCTATGTTTTAATGCCGCTATTGTTCTTGTTCGGCACGATTTTTGGTGTATAATTAAACTTTTAATGCCTATTAAGATGATTCTTTATCGTGGGGAGCTTTTTAAAGTCGGCTGACTCATAAAAATCACATTTAGGTGAAAGTTACGATCTCTGATCATTATTGACACCCTCGACAGGAGGAAGTCTTTGAAACTCCAAAAGTATACGTCACTTAAAAGAGAGAACTGTTTTTAAATGGTCCACTGCTGAAATGGATAATAAATAATACATTTATTGAACTAATTTTACAATGAAGTAGTACCTTATAATTAGCTTAACTTAATGTCGATAGCGGTCTGCAACTGTTAGCGATCTTTATTTGATTTTTACACCGGTCCTCAAACTAGGCGACGCCTGTATCTTGGGGACCAGAGTTATACGAAGCCAAAACTAAAAATAGTAAACAACTAAAAATAAAAAATTAAGTAATTAAGTTGTTTGTGGTTGAGCGTCACAAAGGGCATATATAATGTGAAGAAGAAAATCGTGGATTCGTTTTCCACTCGCATCTTAACAACAACAAAAACCACATGATCCAATTAAAAGAAACGATAGCAGGCAAACTCAATAGTGAACATAATAAATATAACAATAATCTCCGTTTTACCGTTCGGGAAAAGTCTAAAAAGTCGGAATGGAGAGCACTTTCCACATCGGCGGATTGAGGTCACTCCCGCCGATACTATTACCTCCGCCGCTGAAAATAAAACAACATACACGATACATTATTGGATAAAATATATTATCCTCTCAATTTTTTTAGTGGGGGAAATATATTTTTACCGCTATGAAAAAAAATAATTGAAATAATTCTAATATTTCTCAACTACTTCGTAAAAAGTAAAATGCTGTCCTCTGTCAACAAATTCTTCATTCTTCAAGTTTCAACTCGTAGAAGGAATGACTCATATCTTGAATATTCTTTCTGATAGAAAATTAATCTTTTCTTTTTTTACACAAAACATATAGGTTTCCACTCATCATTTACAATTTTTGTTTGTTTGACCGATATTACCTACTCGTCTCTTCGTTAATACATGGCAACATTGTGAAGTTTAAATGTCGCTCCTGCATGTGGTTTAAAGCGAAGCTGACACGAGCGACAGAACAACACACCTTTTGTTGACTCGCCTTCAATCCCTGATTAGCTCCATAGGGGGAAAACGTTAACTAAGCCAGCTATAGCATGTTGCTCGTGAACCTAGCTCGCAAACAACAAGACAAACCGACAATGCACTGTATTTATTTACAATCACTTTGTATTTGGAATTGAAAAAGACGGTATTATCCTTAGACTAGCTTCTTCCCGCGACTTCGTCCTCGTTCAATTTCTTGTGCTCCGGACTCACCGCGTCGCGTCGCATCGCCCGCCCGCGCTTTTACTTCGTTTTCGCTTAGCGTTCTTTCTGACCTTTTTTTTTTTTGCTCGGCTCCTAAAGGTCATAGCGTGATGGTAAATAGCCTATAATCTTCCTCAAGGATTGGGCTATCAAAGTTATTTGTTATGCAAGGCTGCAAAGTCGTTTTAGAATAACTTTGCTGTCGAGCGAAACACACGACTTTTCACCTCACTACAGCGAGGAAAATGTTAGCTGCAAGAAAAACAGCCCAAATAATATATAAAATTAGAAAACTCAATTCGGCATTATGTACAGCTTGCACTAACTTTGATATCTTCGTCGGTGCTGGTCGCGATTTTATCAAAAAATAAACCAAAATGAGGAAAATTAATTGAAAAACGAGAAGATTTTAAAATGATTTTTTTTCATGTACTCTTCGTGCTGGCCAGTGCGATTATTCTAAAAATGAAGTTGGCGCAAGACATAAAATAAGTATTCATGCATTTTCAGCGGTATAGACAATAACTGAATTAAAAAATCGAATTTTAAAAACTTGTGCCACGCTTGCGGATAAAATGCACTTTTGCACTCAGAAATCGAATAATAAACAGAATATTTCCGACGTTGTGAGGTGAAAATGCATTTTTTTATCCGACTGGTAGTTTCAGAGATTAGCGTGTTCAAACAAAAAAACAAACAAACTCGTCAGCTTTATTATATTAGTATAGAATCTTCCATAAATTGAAGCACGTATTCTTTGTAATCTTCATCAAATTGCCACTGATGGGTAGATCTAAGGATACTTAACAAGGATCAAATATCTAATAACTAAAGAAAACCGTCAAACTCGCTGCTATAGTATGTAGCCGACCCCAACATAAAATTATAAATGATTTTATTTCTGTAAGTAGGTTTGTAATAAACACTTTTACACGTCAATCACATTTAAAAAATATATATAGATGAGTTCGGCGTTTCCTATCTGATTACTCTGAGAAGAAAGGTCGAAATAAGATCAGAGGTCACAGTCTCGTTTAAAGTCCAGACATAATCTTGGTCAGATCATGTGAAGACTATGTAGATTGGTGTCTGAACTCGTCTTTTGAGGAAAGAACCACACATAAATGTAGTTGACTTAAATAAGCTAGACGTGCTGAAAGTACCCGCATAATATTATTTGTGCCATTCAAAAACAAATAGAGGGAAGCTCAAACTTGATATTGTTTACGTTGCTCTTAGCTTCCTGAATATCTAAAGCAGCATATAATGTTTACTTTTGCGCGAATAGTTTTTAAATTTTCTGCTCTGTATTTTCTCTTAAGAAACATTTTATTCGTGCACCTCTCATGTGTCGCTTCCAATTTGTTTGCTTGGCTTTTGCTTAGCATATCACGGAACAGCCACATTCCAACTCCGCGAATAAATGTGAGCATCCGACCTTCTTATTGCCTCTCTCAAAATTCGACTTTACCGTGTCATATTTATGGTGTAGTTTTCGTTGTGGTCGTCGTCTTTGTTGTGGCGTTTTGTAGTCGGTAAGGCGTCTCTTGCTCGCTTTACCTCCAGCTCATGTTTGCATTCCTGGTACTTGGCAAGCAAACGCTCTTACTTTGCGTTCCTCTACTTTGTGATACGTATTGTCTTTCACGCCTTTGAGAGAATTGTATGCATTTCCCAACTTTTTGTTAGAATAATGATGGAGTTCCTTTTGCTGACGGTGGAACTACTGGAGGCGGTGTTCGGAACTTTGTATTGAGATGATAATGACTAATATGTAACTGAGTGCGAGGTGTGTGTTGCGTGATCAGTGTTATGTTGGAATATTTCCATTTAAAGTTATTTACTGGATGGAATTAAGATCTCATTCTATTTGAGTTAAAATATATAACCTTCACGAAAACGAAGCACTCTATTTAACAATATTACGGATCGTCTTGAAAAGCGTCTGTTTTTTGAAGATGGTATTTTAAATACACTCTCATTTGACATCACGATTTTTGTTCATTTCTCTCAGGAATTCTATCAGTACAGTTAAAAAAGGCTTTGATTAATCAATCAACTCAGCCCGTCGCAGTTTAATACTTGCACAGAATATCTAAAGGTTCAGGAATAAATAGGGATCTTTGCAAAAGTTTAAAGCGAACTATATTTTCGAATATCACATAATCGAATTTTCGAATATCGAATATCGAAACAAAAGTGTCAGTCATGACAGAGAATATTGAGTCCAGAAACTTGGTTAATTTATCATTTTGTTGTGCCAAGAACCTTAAGTATCTCAGAATTTATGGAGACAATCAAGTTTTATCAGATACGTCGCTCTCAATACTTCTTTGTTTATTAAACGAAGGTTGATATGCTCATTAATGTTTTGTCAATAACTGCTGATGGTGAGAATTTTCATAAATTCTTGTGGTTTTTGTTCCACTTGGAGCGTTGGAGTTTTTTTTCTTTCTAGTTAAGACGACGGCAGATTTCTATATCGCCCACTGTTATATGTACCTAATGAGCATTTTATTCAGTTCACTTCACAGAGAATCCATGTTGTGGAAACTTCAAGATAAACCTATATTCTTCCTTGAATGCCTGTATTCTTACTTGATTATAAATATGCCACTTACAAGCATTCGTACAAAAACGAATGTTATTCTTGATACCAAAATGTCTTTGCCTACAATTTGTTTTGGGATTCCCTTCCCTCATTTTATTGTTTTTAAACAAAATAAAAATCATTAATTCATTCTCAAATACCTTCATCATAATCACCTTATATTGTTCCCACTGCTGGGTCACAGGCCTGCTCTCTGTGAGAGGAAAAATAAATCTCAAAATGAAAAACAAAATGAAGTTTTACTAACAAACACAACAGTCTATCAGAAGTTCGGAACCTACTTATTTAAAACTGGCCACCACATACCATGCGAATGGAAAATAAACAAATGAACGCTTTAAAACTCCCACGGATAGTATTCTGCCTTCAAAAATGCGAGGCACCTCCTTCGTTTTCTTATATCCAATAAGGAGCACCAACATTTTTATAAACCATTTGGAGGGTCGAACCTTTTCTAAATTCTTCAAGTTCGGCTTTAATCTTTCACCAAATATTTTAGCTGTGGCTAAGTTTTCTGAACCTTTATGTTTTCCGAGAAAGATATTTATGATCCTTGAATCTGCTCCTATTGTATCGATAAGGTTTTACCAACATTCTTTTTAGTTTTTTTGTAGGTACTAACTTCAATAGTTGGGATAGTATGCGGTGTTGCCAGATTTATAGAAATTAAAAATGTTGTGTACCTAAGTAGTGTTTAGATTTGGGAAAATTTCAGTGGAAGTGGAAATACTTCTATGAAAAATTCACTGAAATTGTTCTACCGATGTCACGTCGCGGAAGCCTTAAAACAAACGTAAACTCAAACTCAAACTCAAAGCATTTATTTCAAATAAACCAATTACAGGCACTTTTGAATTGTCAAGGGGTCGGTCAGTCGGAAAGATGAAGCTAGTTGCCCATTCCAAAGCGTAGTAGGTACCTATGGAGAAGAACGGGCAAGAAACTCCACGGACACTCTTTTAAATCAAAATATTCTTACAAAATAATGGTTACATCATTCATGTTTAAATTATACATGTGAGAACAATGTAGAAAGACGTGCACGTTAAAAGCGTCCGCAATGAAAAGATAATAAACAAATTCAAAAATTAAAATACATTAAAATAAGCCATGGAAGCTAAGAGATGACCAGTCCCTACTGACGGCGCCCGTTCACGAACATGACGCATGGATCAGCACCATTCAGCTCAACCATTTTGAAGGGAACTTAATGATCCAACGCACACGCCACCACCAGCGAGACATTTGAGTGAGCATGACATACTCTCAGCCGCCAGGGCTCATTCAAGTCAATGAAAGACTTACCCAGTAAATGGTAATGGTCACAGTGCTCACACATGTGCTATGCAATTATACAATACTAAGAGATTGAATTTATACACTGCAAAGATATTTTTTTGCAATCTTCAGCAGCTCGCAACATTATTTTCAATGCTAATCAACTAGTTTATGCGCCCTTGTGGAGCTGGACCAGCGTTGAGCCAAGCATTTTTGTCAGCGATGTAATCCCCCAATTTATAATATGCTTGGCAGCATAGTGTGCGTTTAATACAAGATTTAAATTTTGTTTCATTTAGTTCGAGTATGTGGGGAGGTATTTTATTGTAACATTTTAAACAGTACCCCATGAAGGATGAGTCTACTTTAGCCAGTCTGAAACCAGGTTGAACTAATTGGTCCCTATTTCTAGTACTATAATTGTGTCTTTCACCTCTTTTACTGAAAAGATTAAGATTTTTCCTTACGTACATGATGTTTTCATAGATATATTGACAAGGTACCGTCATGATGTTACTATTTTTAAACAGTTCCCTAAGAGAATCGCACCTGCGGAGGCCATATATTGCTCTTATGGCTCTTTTTTGCAGAATAAAAATAGAGTCGATGTCCGCAGCTCGTCCCCATAGTAAAATACCGTAAGACATAATACTATGAAAGTAACTGAAATAGACTAGCCTCGCAGTATCTACATCAGTAAATTGACGGATTTTTCTTACAGCATATGCTGCTGAACTTAGCCGTCCTGCAAGAGATGTTAAATGAGGACCCCATTGTAGCCTGGAGTCGAGCGTAATCCCCAGGAACACGGTTTTATCTACGAATTCTAGTTTCTCCTTATTCAATACTATATCACAATTACAACTTTTAACATTCGGTAAAGCAAATCTTATGCATTTAGTTTTTTTCCCATTTAATACTAAATTATTAGCAGTGAACCAATTTTGGACCTGCAGTAGGGCGTTATTTACGTCGTCAAAATTTGATGCACGTCTATTTATCTACCTTATGTATCGTACCTATGGCTTTCTTTGAGTTTGTACTGTCAGTCAGTCAACAGTCTTTTTAGGGTTCCGTACCTCAAACGGAAAAAATGGAACCCTTATAGGATCACTCGTGTGTCTGTCTGTCGGTCTGTCACAGCCAATTTGCTCCGAATCTAATGGACCGATTTAGTTGAAATTTGGTACACATAATTATGTATTTATGTGACCCAAACACGGACTTGTAACGTAAATAGATGAATTTTGGGGTTACCTGAACAGTGTGACATATCAAATGAAATGACTTGACTTGAAATTATAAAAAAAATATTATAAAATTGAAATCCTCGCAGGATTTCAATTATATTAAACACTTTTAAAGATATTTAAGAAAATTGATGAAAACATAGTAATTCTCTCAATATTGTTGTTGCAATGTTAAGTTTGTTCTTGGGATTAATTCATCTCAACTACGGAATCCTTCATTGTGCGTGGTCCGACATGCACTTGGCCAGTTTTTTGGCTTAGTAACCTGTAGTAGCTCCCTTTCTTTTCAACATTGGTAGGCAGATTTGTTAGTCAGATTTCTTTTCCTACCTGCCCTTGTGCCATGTTACTTAAGGTCGATGGTTTTGTCTTTCATTCTCCCCTACGTCGGTCATCCAAATCGTTATTTTACTCATAATGTTACAAAAATATGTCGTTCATATATCGTGCAGCTGTAAAGAAAATGTGGAACCTCCGAGTTTATCAACGCTTCAAGGTATTTTTCTTTATTAGCTACGAGCGTTTATTATATTAAAAACATTATTGGTGAAGGAAATTTTCCGAAGCATAATAATAAATTGACCTGAAAGTAATTACGAAGTAACATTAAGATTACATAGATTTAATAAATAGATTAGATGCGATGTTCATAATAATTTTATGGATTTATTCTATAGCGTTCAATCAAGCACGTGCTGGTGAGAGGTCAGAAGTGACCTCTCACCAGCACGCGTAGCATGCCCACCGTAGAAACAGGTTTTGTCGACGGAAGAATAAACAAAATGACAGATAAACAATCACAATCTGTAATTTTGTCTATTCTTCCGTCGACAAAACCCGTTTCTGCGGTGGTCATGCTACGCGTGCTGCACGCATAGCATGACGCTTACTATTTCCACGAAGAACAGACACAGCTCTTTCTATACAAAGTGACATTTCGTTTCTCCATTTTTGACATCGCACCATAGAAATCCTTCTGCAATCTGTCATTTTGTCTTTCGTTCCTAACGATCTTTGTCTAGGTCATTTTTTATGTAGACTATTCCAGCAAAAAGTTTTCTATCCCAAACAGTCAAAATCACACTGACAACTGACTGTTGTCTAAGGTAGTGAAGACAATTTGATTTGGTATTCGCATGCTAAAGAAAGTAAAAAACTTTCTAGTCGACGGCTACAAAATATATACGGTTATCTATAAAATCATGATGTAAGTGGTGACCGCCGCTATAAAACCTGAGACATAGCAAGTGCATTGCCAGGCCTGAAATAATAAATGTCTCTAAACTTGTAGGTAACTTCTCCAGTCCCCTTCAGCGTTGGAAGGTGGACCGATGGCCTTGTAAAGAACAGAACCGGCTGAAGTGGCGGTGCTTGGGAGAGGCCTTTCTCCAGTAGTGGACGTATTTCGGTTGAAATGTTGCTGATACCCTTCAGACCGAGATACAGCAACACTGCTTGGCGACTAGAATATAAATAGTGGTACACCTAGACGTTCTTGATAACTGAGACATCTAGGTACTAACAAAATACATTTAAAAAAAACAAATGACTTGCGATTGCGAAAAATGATTTAAATTTCGAAAGTCTTTGATTCCATTATTGTCGTTTTTGCCAGCGTCTTCTGAAATTACACCTAACCCACACCAATTGGTATACCACTATCATGTAAACAACAGTGACAAAATGTAGTATAACATACATCAAGTGGATGATTACGTATTATTGAAGCTAACACAAAAACTACCCAAGCAAATATAATGAAATTTCAAAAAATCGGTTCATACACAAAAAGTTAGAATTAAAAAAAAAATGTATAATAGACGAACTAAGAACCTCCACCTTTTTTGAAGTCGATTAAAAATCCGAAACAATCGAACAGCGCGCAGTCGCAATTTTGCAAGCCCCTAACTGCAACACGAAATGACATTTACCTAATAGTAATGGCCGTAAAATACATTGTTGCATTACCCGCATATGTCACTCCTGCATTTACGGCTGGACAGGCCACAGGATGGTGCACTTAAAACACTTTGACCATAAAATGACAATAGTGCCTAGGAGTAATTTGGTTAGCCTTATTCACTACATATTGTTTGAAATCAGCCAGGGGATTTCTAGCTAAAGTGGGTTAGGCAACGTCGCAAATAACTGTGAAATATTTACCTGTTTTGATTAATATAGCAATATTACTGTATGGAAATAAGAAATGAGGCCAACTACCGAACTGGAATATTAATAATTAATTGCAATTATAACATTGAATTTGATGGTGTACCCGGTTTAGGTGTAAAAAAGGCATTTGAAAAGTGGCCAAATACTTTTCTTACATCTAAAACTAATTATTCGGTGTTACGATATTAATTATTGCATTTCATAATCAATATACTAGATCGCTAGTTAGCCACATTTCTTATTTCCATACAGTAATATTCACAAATTAATCAAAACAGCGAAATATTTGATATCTATTTGCGACGTTTTGCCCACTTTCAGAATAAACGCTGTTAAGTATAGTAAATCGAATGTTATAGTAATTGTCTACTGTTTTTGGTAGGTGTCACGTGTATGAAACAGTCATCATCTGCCCAGCTTTTTCCCAACTATGTTGGGGTCGGCTTCCAGTCTAGCTGGATGTAGTTGAATACCAGTATTTTGCATGGAGCGATTGCCTATCTGACCTCCACAACCCAGTTACTGGGTAATATGATACCCCTTGGTAAGATTGGACGTATGAAACAGTATACATATTTGTATACTATTTCATGTGATTTAATGCTCCACCATACTATTGAAATAAGAATAAGAAGAAGATTTATTGTTTAACTAGGACAAGATTACATGGCCAGGTAATAAAGCACAAGCTATAGAAATATAGACAAGACCTGATGATATTGACGACTAAGGTTCACTGTAAAATGCACATTCTTTCTACAAAAACAATATTTTATCAATAACAAAATTAAATGTCAAAGTAATAATCCAATATAAACACAGACAATAGCTTTAATTAAATGCTTAACATTTTCCGAAAAGAAAATCCAATAATGAACCAATGTAGGATGAAAAATAAAATAAAAATACATTATTTCGTCGTAATATCATAATCTACCAACTTCCAATATCCTGTAATCCGATACAGTTATTATATTGAGTTAATGTTATCCATTAATAATGAAGCAGAGGACGTGGGCCGAGGGCCGCGGGGCGCTAGTGTCGCCATCTACCAGCAAATATGGGGGCTTTATCTTAATTGCCTATATCTTTGTACACACAAGGATGTTTTTGTCGAAAATGTCCATTTGCCACTTATGGACTGATATCACGATCTTGCGAAAATAAAATGAAAACATTACGTCCTGTATCTATCTATAGTAGTAATATATTATGTTATTAATACCTAGTTCTGTAACAAGTTAGATATATAAAATATAGTTAATCTAGCTCCAATTTTCACACAATTACAACCAAACTTGATATCTCTCCACGCATCTTACACATAAACAAGTATTTCGGTCATAAAACATGAAAGTAGCATCTGCATCGCCTCTGTACGTCCGTATTAAACTTACTAACTAATACAAATGTGTTTTGCTCAAATATCTGGAACGTAGGCCGCGCGACTTCGATACGAGAAAACAATGAAATATGACTACCGTTATTGTTTCACCAAGTTTCACCCACTTAGGTCGTATACAGACGCGCCACAACCACACCACAGCACAGCGACAAAAATGTCGCCGAGCAGTGGCTAGTGTGTGTTGCAACAACGAAGTCCGTGTTGTGGCGATGTCGTTTTCGGACAGTTAACATCATTATATTATCATTATCTAGCATCAGCACGCGTAGCATGACAACCATAGAAACGGGTTTTTTACGTGTTTTGTCGACGGAAGAATAGACAAAATGACAGATTGTGATTGTTTATCTGTGATTTTGTCTATTCTGCCGTCGACAAAACCCGTTTCTATTGTGGTCACACCTTGTGGCTCAACTCAACTTTGTGCTTGTGGCCACGATGTCGTCGGCATTGTTGCGACAGCCGTTAAACGCGACTGCAAAATGCCGTAGGTGAAGGGTACTAAAACTGTACACGTTTTCATACATTTTTGTTCCCGGCCACATTTTTGCTGCTGTGGTGTGGCTTTACATTCCGCTCGTCTGTACAGGCCCTTAGTTCCCTGATATTGGGTTCGTGCAATTGTTTTCGGCTGAAATACAAACTTAAGTTTTGTATTTAGAATTGCAGTTTGTATAAATCAATTGGTTGATTGTTTGCGCTGATTGGGGAAATGAAACGGCTTCGAGTTTTAAGTTTTTGTTTATGGTTTGTTTATTGTTGAAATCCTGCAGATGAAAGTGAGCGGTTAAAATACAACAATTTATTAACTGAGATGAAGATGTGGCGAGAGAGTAAAAATTGACCTACAAAGAAGATTCAATATTTAGTTTTCATGAAGAAAAACTCCATAAAACTGTCAAAAGAAAACTAAATTTTTTACGTACCTTACGCACTTTAATTTTTATTTACGTAAAAGCAATAACCATCCGAAATCCATTACCTAGACGTGTAAAACTCATCCCAAAACCCGCTGAGAATGCAACGTATGCCAAACTCTGCCGACCTCCGATATTGGGGTCCTGCGGGACCACGTCATATTCCCGATATTCAATAAGGCGAACTAACACGTTTTGCCGTCGCCCGGACCTTTCAGAAATCCCCAGCGCATTACTGTATAGTACCAATACCTTGGGCCCATCCTGTCTCCAATATTACGAAGACTTCCAAAGGTCGCGATATTTAAATCAGAATACGTTTGCCAGTTTACCACGTAGTTATGGGTAGCGGTTAGGTTATTTAGTTTCTTTTTTATTCGTTCGATGGAAGGACGCAGCCGTTTAAATTGTGCTGGAGGTGTTATCGAAAATTCTCTTACTTTTTGTGAAAGTGCTATTTTGGTTGCTTTTACAATTGTATAACTGCGTGAGGCTCGTGGCACAGTATAATAAAGTAACAGTATTATATATCTGGACAGTGACCTTGAAATAATTACCTACGGCAGCGACAAACCTTCCGCGTCCGTTCGTAACTGCCGCGCACTCGATACTGTTGCGTACATTCGAAATACATTGAGGTTTCGAAGCGCGTCGTTTCGGCCGTTTTTTATGAAGATATAATACTGTTTCTTATTTATACTGTGCTTGTGGTTTCCTCAGTTGGTAACTATCTCATTCTCTTTTTGAAATTACATTAATATTCTTCGGTGGACTTTCTCTTCCTTATTTCTCAGAAAATAAAACAAACTTTTATTCATTATCTTAAAGAAAATGAAATTCCATTCATTGGTATTTTAATAACTTGGATGTCTTCTTTATTATTGTTATGTTAAGAGACGATGCTGCAAAATACAAACATAATTGTTTTGTTAATGAAATAATATACAACAAAGTGATTATATGTATTTTAATATCCGTATAATAACAATAAAAACGCAGGTTTCTTAAAAGATTTTCGTAACAAATATCCCACATGGGGTCGATAAGAATCCGCGACAAGCTTCGAAAATGCTATCTTTTTATTAGTTGATAGCTTGGTGGTCAGTTGGCAATTTCGACCATGATTGCGCAGAGAAAACCTTCGGTACGTGTTTACCCTCGAAAAAACTTCCGAATCGGAACTCTAACTAACGGCTACAAAGCATCTAGTCAAATACATACTTTTTTCACTAAAGAAGCACATCACTACCATGTTAGCTACGCTTAGAGAGAGTATAGTAAATAATAAATAAGTCACTGAACAATAATAATAAGAAAGAGTAAACGAGACAGAAATATAGAAGATCTCCTTCGCGTATGCAAACTTAATACCCACATCGATACACAATGCTCTCTACACACCCAGGTTACAGGTACTTATGTTGTCACGAATTCCATAATCTCCCTTTGCTCAAAATTCATGCACGTCTTCTCAAAATTCATTCCATATTTATTTAGTGTACATGGGTACAGCTCTGCCCAACCTTTCCGGTATAACAGGCGTGACGTATGGTATGTTATGAAAGTTTTAAAATAAATATATTATTTTAGATTGTACCAAATAGATATCACAAAATAGTTATGAATAAAATGCGGCTAACCGTTACCGTCTCTCGACAATATTACCGCACAGGCTATTTTCCGAGCCACTGATCGTATTTATTTGAAGTATCGTACGTACATAACTCGTAATTATATGGTTTTTACTATACTATATGTGTCAAAAAGGTGTGGTCATTTAAGGGTGTGGCACAGGCCATCATACTGAACAACTTTCTCCATGGGAGCACCATCGTTATCGCGGAAAAATTATCAACGGTCCCATACAAAACTTCAATACCTACTTGACCCAATATCAATGGGATGGCTGATTATTTATACTAATGGTCGCCCAGAGGTCGAAATTCGACCATAATTCATTTAAATGTCATGATTCTAAGGTTCGCCATCTTGTGTCAAACGCATGGTAGTGTGTGTAATGTTTTTTTTATTAATTTAATGTATATTATATAAAAATATTAGCTTTCTGCACTCTTTCTCCATATAAACTTGAACTGTGCCAAATTTCATACTCCTCCGTCCGCGTAATTTTCGTAAAAAGGAGTACAAAGTTATTAATATAATAATAATGACATGCTGTTCACAAGCTGCTCGCCTTAAGATACTTTATTTATGTATGTATGTTTAAACGGACATCAAAGACTATATAGAAAGAAAGTCACTGTTCAAAGGAAGGAATGATTTGTAGTAAATCATTCCTTCCTTTGAACAGTGACTTTCTTTGAACATAACGGCTCATAGTTATAAATCAATTCGAACAGTTCAATTGGTTCAATAAGATTCTACAGAATACAGAGTACGAAAGATAAAACATGATCAATGTCAGTATTAATGTAGTACCTATTGTAAATAGTTAGTTGTGTTATATATACATATATTGTACATAAGCATTTTAATGTCAAAATCAATCTGCCTGCCATTCCCCAATTATATTGGGGTCAGCTTCCAGTCTAACCGGATGCAGCTGAATACCCGTACCTATTTGACATGAAATAAAAAAATAAAAAAGGAAGGTGACTCAAACTCAACTCAAAACTCAAACTCAAAGCATTTATTTCAATTAAACCATATACAGGCACTTTTGAATTGTCAAGGAATCGGTCAGTCATATATATGAAGCTAGTTGCCCATTCCAAAGCGTAGTAGGTAGGTACTATCGCCTTATTGCTTAGTCAATAAGGTCGAAAAGTGGTCAGGCGCCAGTGTCCGCGATGGTACCTATGGCGAAGAAAAGGACACTCTTTTAAATCAAAAAATTTTTGCAAAATATTGGTTACGTCATTCAGGTTAAAATTATACATGAGAGAACAATGTAGAAAGACGTGCACGTTAAAGCGTCCGTGATAAAAAGATAAAAACAAATCAAAGATTAAAATAAACCATGGCAGTTAAGAGATGACCAGTTCCAACTGACGGCGCCCGTTCACGAACATGACGCATGGATTAGCACCATTCAGCTCAACCATTTTCATGGGAGCTAAGTGATCCCGCACACGCGCCACCCTCAGCGAGACATCTGAGTGAGCATGACATACTCACAGCCGCCAGGGCACATTCAAGTCAATGAAAGACAAATTACCCGGTAAATGATAGCTCTTTGGTACATAGTACTCACACCTGTGCTATGCAATTATACAATACACATTGATTGACTTTATACAATGCAAAGATGGTCGTACAATCTTCAGCAGCTCCAACAGTATTTTCAAATGTTAATCAATTAGTTGTGGTTGTGGAGCAGGACCGGCATTGAGCCAAGCATTTTTATCAGCGCTGTAATCCCCCAACTTATAATATGCTTGCCTGCATAGTGTGCGTGTCAGTTCAGACAACAAAAAACTATATTAGAGACTGGTTGCCAAAATATCCTCTGAATATTACCGCAAAAACAACCGTCCATTAAAGAGGACCATAATACATATCATAATATCCATACGTAGTATACTTTAAGAGGCTCTTTATTTAAATGACACCATAAAGAACAACCCCCTAATATCGGAACATCTGTCGCCAAAAAGAAAAGAAGTTGGAATGTGAGTTTTTACGGCAACACCGCACTTTCCAATGTTTAGTACTAAAATGTTTTTGATTGTTTACTTCGGGACGTCGTTTTTATTATTATTATTATGACGTATTATGATACTCCTGTAATAATAACAGCGTTTAAGTGTTATACTGCTGTTTTATGTGTGTTTTGTCATTACGCCTCCTCAGTCAGAATTCAGACTTTAAAATTCACAACAGTTTTCGAACATCGCGGTGTTCGAAAACTGTTGGGAATTCTAAAGTCAAGTTTAAAAGTTTGATCATTACGTTCAATGCTCACATTAGAATGTTTTCCGATGAGCGCTAACCTAGCAAACCTAGTTTACCTACGCAACTCAAAATGAATCGCCGAAATTGCATTGAAAGCCTTACACTTGATTTCGAACCCAAATAAATAATAACAAAATGTGTGAAGTCTCTGACACTTATGCTAGGTGGCCCTTCATTATTTCGTTAAAACAAGAACTCTCCGAACATAGCTTACATCATAAGCAAATTACTTTTAGGAAACTGTCAACACCAGTTATCAATACATCAAGAAATTGTTTTAACAAACAAAGTGCACAACAAGATTACATCGGCAGTTTGACGAACACAACAAACCGCTTGGCAACGCGAGCGATGCCGGGCACTAAACAATGAGTCTGCAAGATTTGCGCGGGAATTATTAATGAATAGCCGCCATATTGGATTCACTCACACGCAGAACTAAATTGGCTACCGACAGAAAAGCTAAGAAAAGTGGATCAATAAGGCGATAATTACAGGTTATTAAAATTTAATTAAATACTTTCACACTTTTTAATAGTTTTGCATGTTTTCGGACAAGTTTTTATGCAAACTTGTCTTAGTATCCACAGGACTTGAAATGACCATGTTTGAAATCAAAATCAACCAACTTAACACCCATAGCGCTGAAATATGTTTATTAGCAGGCTACACAACCACATAATATCTAGGGTTATTTACCAGCAGGTCTGAAATTCTCTAGGCATAATCCTACGCAAGACTTCCTATTCTGAATACAGAGAATGCTAGAACAATTAACGTTACCACAATATGGTTAATGGTAATTAATATCTTCAGCTAATTTGAGGGCATATAATACGGAATATAAACTAGACTCCGTTCAGCCGTATCTCGTTAGATTTGCTAAATTAAATGTTAATGGGGAGAGACTGGAAAATGATGATGTTGTGATTGTCTCCAACTAACTGTAAAATGAACACTGTCCTCCCATACCACCAATCAATCTGCCTAGCCTTTTCCCAACTATGTTGGGGTCGGCTTCCAGTCTAACCGGATGCATCTGAATACCAGTATTTTACATGGAGCGACTGCCTATCTGACCTCCACAATCCAGTAACTGGGTAATACGATACCCCTTGGTAAGACTGGTGTCAGACTTTCGGGCTTCTGACGACTCTTAACGACTGTCAAAGATCCACGAATGACAGCCGGGACCAACGGCTTAACGTGCTTTTCCGAGGCACGGAGGAGTCTCGGTATGTAAAGATGGTCACTCATCCACGGACCAACCCCGGCAAGCGTAGCTTAACCTGACGGATCGACCCGTGCGGCTATTATTACTTAGCCACGAGCTCCTCCCATACCACCGTACACTGTTATTTGAAAATATTGTAAAAGCCAATTATTTTTAAAAGAATAGCCGTGGAGTTTCTTGCCGGCTCTTCTCCATAAGAAACGACCAATTGGAACCGTGCACCTAGCTTCTGACGTTTGATAAGTGCCCATGTAAGTTTTGTGAAATAACAAAATATTGAATTTAGTATTTTTAGAATTTAGAACTTACGGTTCTGATAACCGGTACCTTCTTATAAGGTTCCACCGCTCTTGGTAGTACCAGGCCAATCGCATCTACAAGATCTCACCCGACGTTTTTCGTGGTGATCCCTGCTTCTTGATAGTTGTCTTCATGTCGTCTTGATTCTTGATAGAACTTGTCAAACTTCTTTAGATAGATAGATAAAACATTTATTCAGTGCACAAAAAAGCACAATTGAATGATAACAAATTACATGAAAGAAGAAAAAGAAAGAAAAGAAAAATTGTTTATTCTGCACAAACAAAACGCACATATAAGGACAAAAGACAAAATACACACGTACAAAAGTAGCCAAAGGCCTCGTATTCAACCAATAGATAAAAATAAAAAAAAACAAAGTTATTCATTGGTTGATTTCAAGGCCACGGATCAAAGACAATATTGCGTAATAACTCTTGCGACATTGGCATTTGCCAATGTCGCAAGAGAGACAACAAAAACATAACAAAAACAAAATACTTTTGTTAACAAATAATAAGAAAAATTATGCTGTGCGTCGCATCTGTGCAAGAACAGGTCATTGCTCAGCGAAATGCTGTGAATTGGACGAACCTAACGTCAACAGCGCTGGTTTTCAGCCATTACCACACATAAATGTATATAAAAACACATGAATACATATAAAAACAAGATGCCAATATACAAAAAAGAAAAACATACCTAAAGAAATGAAGTGAAGTTTGACCATCAGACAGCATCAGACTTCTGTCTTTGTCCGCAAAGCAGCTTATACATACCATTTCTGCCTCCAGCAAGAACCCAATTAACAACAAAAACAAAGAAAACCTCTCCGAAAAATAACAAGCTAATCCAATGTCCTTCCCAAATCCCGGCGGAAACAAAGATAAAAGATTAAATAAGTAATATCCGCAATACATTTATGAATCTTTCGTACACAACAATAGAAAACATGATTGAACGGCCAGGATCGCTAGTTTGTGCGGTATTAATATCGAAAGTTCGCGACCAATATGGCAGTTTTCGGAGCGGGGCTAATAAAAGATAAAAGTTTCGCCCAACTCCCTGCTAAGTCGACTCGTATTAGTTGCAATGTTATTAATTCTATTAACGTCGTTTTGGCGGTAAGGGTCTAGTTATTTGATGGTTTATTAATTGATATTGCTGATACAGGTAATCAGCTATCTAATTACGCAACACATTTTCGTAAACGATTACGACTAATCTGTTTCATTTTGACAGTTCAACAACATTCATTGCGTTATTGACGTTGTTGAGCAGATAATTTTTTCGAACTTATGAATCAATGGATTAGCAATCTGTTACAAAACCATTATCATTTGGTTTAAATAGGTTTTTATTTTTATTATTTCATTTATCTTTTATATAGATTATTTTCTTTTAAATTTTGTGAATAAGAAAACGTTGTAGACATAACAGACTGTAGATCTGTGGACCATTTAATATTTTGCTAAGTACCTGGTACTTGTTGATGGGCCTACACTGTCCTTTTAACACTGTAATTTGGAAACATTGTAAAAACCATTTACTTTTAAAAGAGTAACCGTAGTTTCTTGCCGGCTCTTCTCCATAAGAAACGACCAATTGGAACCGTGCACCTAGCTTCTGACGTTTCATAAGTGCCCTTGTAGGTTTATGTGAAATAAAATATTCTGAATTTTGAAAAAAAATACGATTCAGATTGATCTTGTATTACGCAATTAGGGTACAGGTACTCTGATCAACAGACAGCATTCTGAGAACATATATTCCTATATATAGGCCTTTATATTCCTTTAAAAAACAATGGACAAGTTGGTAATATTTGATTTCTGTAAAAATAATATATGTACAGGTGTACCCCACTGATAAAATATGTACAGGGTATTTAAGAATGGGTAGTAATCAAAGTAAAATAATAAAATAAAAAAAATGATCATACTCAAAATATGAAATTTACCGCTTTATATTCAAATTTTTCCACAACTCATATGCGAATACAAATAAAGAAACGACCGAATAAAATACTAAAAATTCCGAAAAATCTATGCAGCATTTGCTAACATAATATTTTTCCACCAGCTTAAATTGCATTTTAACGAAAACTACAGTTAATCATTTTCATCGTAACTCATTTATTATTTTAGAATTAACCTTACACATTTTATAAACTGTGGCGCTTGTTAAACTACTGTGACATTATAAAAAATACCTTTCTAAGTGATTCCATAGATACTCCTAAGAAATATTAAAATGTACTTGTAATCAATATCATTAATTACTTACACCTAAGCTTACCTGCCACTCTGATGATTTGATAATTCGAATTTTCGCGAAAACCCTAGGGATTTTACGAAAACACGGATAATTAGAAAATAGTGAAAACGTTTCTGCGAGCAACTTGGAAGTAGCGCTCGCTCGGCTCGCGCGCGGTTGCTCACAGTTCTAACCTAAAGTAACATATTTCACCCAGTTGCTCGCAAAAATGTTTTCACCATTTTCTAATTATCCGTGTTTTCGCAAAATCTCAAGGGTTTTCGCGAAAATTCGAATTATCAAATCATCCTACGACCAAAGCAAAACGTAAACAAAAACATGAACGAACGAACGAAATAATAAGTCGAATGTGAGCGCGCCTATCGCTCTGCACCCGTACGCAACCGATGTCTCCCGAAGTACGCTCGAAGCGAACGCGCGGGCCTACCAGCAAGTAGTTATTTTAAAATTGAGAGTTAAAAATGTTATTCTCTATCCAATAGTAGAAATTAAGCTGATTTCTATAGAGCTTATGAAAACGATTATTTTAGCAGAACATATGTTTTTGGAAAATTAGTTTTTTTTTTCGGAAGTTTGATTTTGTTTTATTATTTGAAAGTACTTACAGATTAATAATTTTTCGTAGAATTTTAATTTGATTATGCTCATGTTTATTTGTTAATACAAATTTTTTTGTCGGATAATTTTGTATAAATTTTTCGGTAATTCATTTTATCACAGCTTAGTCAGTATTACCGTCAACCACAGATCGTTGGAAGTTAATTTGTTTTTCGGAAGCTTTATTATTTCCCTTTAAGAATTCATGTCATTCTTTTAAACTTTGTGAAAAGATTTTAATCTAAAAGACTTGATACAAATCTAGTTATCACATCGATGTTCATGCTTGAGCATCGTTCTAGAAAAGGGACTTACCTAGAGCTATAAAAAACCCCGCATTTAATACAGAGGATCTAATATAAAGAGGGAATGCAGGCGTTGACAAGGTCCTCATTAACAGTCCGATGGTTCGAATAAATTCTACAAAATAGACCGAAGCGATTGCATAAAGAGGACCGTTTATGAAGGAAACTTTGTTTCGAGGCTTACCGTCTTGTTAGACAACGTATTAAACAGACGTTTCCAAGTCCTCCTGTTTGCAGATTAAGCAGACTTCATTCGTACCGTTTGTTTCAGTTGCCGTAAGTTCTTTTGCTCTGAGTTGTGCATATGAAGGTATTAACGTTGTGAGCATGTTTGCGCTGTATAATTTCGTTTTATTACTTTGTAACTTAGTTTTTGGCAATAAGCTTAAATTTTATATGTTGACAACACAAAATTCAATCCGCTCGTGTACATCTTCTGTATTAGCAAGCCAGCCTCTGTCTTCTGTATCCCAAGTGAAAAACTTTGATTAAATTATCTGTTTATCTATAAAAATACCTGACTCCCTGATCCCTAGAACCTGTGTAGTAATAAAATCTGCCGATACTCGTACTTTTTCATATTCTAATCATAATAAACCGTACGCCGCGCCGACGCCGGCCGTTATCAGCGCGGTACAATCGTGCCCACTCTAAGTGGTTATCGAATAGCTTCCAGCGACCTTTCTGGATTAGGGGGCGGAATAGATCCCCCGGAACAGCGGCCATTGTGTTTCGTTACCGATCTGTGTTATTCCGGGCCGTATACGGATGACCGAAACGGGAATTCGGTCGTAATGCGTAGTGGTTATAACGGTACGCCACGTCCACGGGTTCGATGTTTCAGTGGTTTTTCAATTTGTCCGCTTGGATTTGTGCTCTGTTGCGTCGGCTTAAGATGCCTTTGTATGCTATGGTGTAGTGTAGCCATCCGTCTGTCAGGCGAGATTGAGGGGCGAGATAAAAATGAGTGCGTGAAGAGATCTCGAAGAAAGTGATGTTGAGGAAAGGACTTATTGCTTCCTTTATTTTTAATAGCCGCTCATCGGTACAGTACAACTATTTTCCTAATGTTCCTCGGGATTTATCGCATTTCCAAATACAAACGAATGCTATTTTCCTTGTCCATCAATTATTAGATTTATCGTGTATAATAATTTGAATTCAGAACTAAGTAGGTACTCTCTATATAGTTCACACGGAATTCAAAACAAAACAATAATAAAGTACTTAGTTCTGAATTCAAATTATTATATACACGATAAATCTAATAATTGATGGACATAGAAATTAGCATTCGTTTGTATTCGGAAATGCGATGATTCCCGAGGGACATTAAGAAAATAGTTGTACTGTACATTGTTTCCTTTTCTTAGGTTTTCTTGGACTATTGCCTGTTCAAATTAGAGCGTTATGGGTTAATAGCTGAACATTTTCAAAAATTATGACTACTTCAGGAAACGCAATAGAGTTGTAAGCATTATAAAAAATTTACCAACATACAAATTCCGCATCTAACTTCTGCCAGGCATCTAGCTGCCTTAATTTCGAATAATTTAGAGACAATTTGGAAGGCCGAAATTGTCTCAACAACAACCCGAGCCTGGAGGCTCTATTACACAAAGTTATTTTGGTAATGTTATAGCGCACATCTCTTGAGCTGTCCAGCTCAAATTCTATTTAGTATTAACCTAAAACTATGTTATTAGGTACGGTTTGTGAGGTACTTGCTTTGCTGCTTTAATATCTTGGAAAATTGCATTTCCACATCTCTATTTAATATTTTTCAGAAACCTGCGAGTACCTATCGTCTGTAACTATGGTAATTAACGTTCATTCCTTGGAAGAGGTTGATGATTAGGTAGATGTTACTGCTAATATCTTACAACGGAATACACTTTATATTTTACTAGCGACCCGCTCCTGCTTCACACGGTTTTTACGACTTTACAAAACATCGAGATTTCTTAGGAAACCTTACTTTAATATTAATTTATTATACACATAAACCTTCCGGACTAGATTCTCTAAACGATGGCGAAAACCTCATCAAAATCCGTTGCGTGGTTTAGAAGAACAACGCGGACATACAGACAAAACGCGAAAAACGACTTTGTTTTATAATATGTATAGATTTTGCAGTATATGTTGTGTGCCCATCAGTCTGTGCTAAATAAATGTATTTTATTTCCTTCTTTAGATAGGGTTTTAAAGAAAATTGTGTAACACAAAAACATTCAAGACAATAAAAACTGGCCAAGTGTGAGTCGGACCCGCACGCGAAGTTTTCCGTACCGTATTAAGATCAAGCAAAAAAACGCTGAAAAAAACTCGTTTCTTGTAAGTGGATCACCTTTAATCTTAAACTTTTTTTATTTTATTATTTATTGTTATAGCGGCATTAGAAAAACACAATTTGTGAAAATGTCAACTGTCTACCTATCACGCTTCATGAGATACAGCCCGCTGACAGACAGACGGACAGCGGAGGCTTAGTAATACGGTTCCGTTTGGCACCTTTCGCTTACGGAACCTTAGAAAGATTTCACTAAAACCAGACCTTATCAAAAATTTCTTAAATATGAAAATTATGAACTTCAAGCCTGAAATCCACTATTAAATAATCCTCGTCTAAAACCAAATGATTAATGTACCATTATGGACGACGGAGTCATAAATACGACGGCATAGCATCGTGCCTAGCATCCAGCTTGAACTTTTTGCTTTCCCATATAAAACACGTTTTAAAATACTCCACACATGAGTTATGAGCTGCAGATTAGCCGCTTTTAAAATATTGTTTAATACCACACCCTTTTGCGGCGGCAATTTCCTTAGTAAGGTGAATAAAAGGAAAAAAGGATCGTTATAGTAGGTATAGATTAGAAGGACTGAATTTTTCTTTGACAAATATTTCATAGTTTCTTGCCAGATAGGACTGCAAAGATAAATGTGAGTTTTAAAGGTTCTATTTTAAATCTAAGTATACAATAGGGATGTTGTAGTTGTAGCAGTAATTAGCTTTCTTAATGATACAGAAACAGGAGCATACTAATTACAGCCACTTAATTTAATTGATATTAGTAACTAAAGCAGATTTTTGAAAATTTGGGCATTATTAATTATTTGTCATGAAACCGAAGTAGAATTTACGTGAAGTGAAAGCGTCGATCAAAGAGCGCCGAAAGGCAATCTCGCTCTACCCTGATCAAGTGCTAGGGCCGGCGCTGGTCAGGATGACTCGCTGAAGGTCGCGGGAATCCGCTGGATACGAGCAGCACAGGACCATTCTATGTAGCCTTTATGTGGCGATGCTAGGAAGACGCTCGTGTCCAGTGCACGTCCCGCGGCAAAATTATGATAAACTAGCTTCCGCCAGCGGCTTCGCCCGCCTGATATCTTAATAAAGTATAGCCTATGGTACTCGGGCGATAATATAACATTCTATTCTCATCATCATCATTCTCTTGTCCTTATCCCAATATATTAGTGGTCGGCGCAACATGGTCCTTTCTTCCATACTTCTCTATTAGTCGTCATCTCAGTAGTCATCCCTTTTTTTGAGTTTATTCATAATTATAATAATACCAGCCTGTTACTGTCCCACTGGAGGGCAAAGGCCTCTTCTCATACAGAGAAGGCACGAGCATTGATCACCACGCATGCTCAAGACGGGTTGGTGATTTCAGACGTAAATTAACTATAAAGACCAGCTATCTAATTACGCAACACATTTTCGTTGACAATTCCGACTAATCTGTTTCAATTTGACAGGTCAACAACATTCATTGTGTTATTTACGTTGTTGAGCAGTTTTTTTTTTCGAACGGACGAACCAATGGATTTGCAATCTGTTTCAAAACGATTCAGATTTTGATTGATCGTGTATTACGTAATTAGGGTACAGGTTTCCTCACGATGTTTTTCTTCACCGATGTCAGTAATGTTCAAGTTAAACTGAGAGTTTATTCATAACAAACAAAAATACAAATCAAATAAGTGTAGACAAGGAAATTGGCTCACCAACACAAGTTTTTGATGGACAGGATTTTACACAAAAATAATATAGAAGTTATAAAATTGTTTCCCAATGAATTCTGTCAAGTCTATTCGTAGCCCGGTACCCACTGCAGTAGCCAACAAACGTAGGTACGTAGCATAGTAGTATATAGACGAATGAGAATTTTAACTGGTTCCACAAAAAGAAGATTCTTATTTCCCACCGTGTGTGTATTTCGGCGGGATAAACGAACTCCCAAAAACACAACCTACCTTATTTTTAGAATTCCTGTTTGATCCCACTTTTTAGGATTCCGTACGTAAAAGTAAAGTTAGTAAAAAGTAAAAATCGTTTATTTAAACATTAAAATGACAATAGGTATCGTCTTTTTGTGTATGTTTATTGTTACTATAGCGTTGGTCCCAAACTTGGCACGGCCTGTATCTTGGGCACCATTATAGAAAATATTTTTAAATTGGCGACGGTTAAACTCCATAGTTCAATTTAAATCTATCTACCTATATATTTTAATCCAATTGCGTCATCGCGAGCAAAATAACGCAGCGGCATCGCGTGATGCCCATCGCGCGATGAGCATCGCGCGAGCTATTAGGACACCTGTTGGACCATCGCACGATCATTTTCATCGTGCGACGAAATCGCATCGTTTGCTCGTCCGATCGTAGACAATTAAGACGACGCCTTAGCCTCTTAGAGACAGCAAATAAAAAAAAACACAAATAAACCAAGGGAACAAAATGTTAAAAGGAACTCTTATATAAGTTAAGCTTTCGATGTCTGCGTACTTGTCACGGCCGTTTTTCCCAGTGCCTTTCATTCATGGCTATTGACTTGAAAGAGGTATCGGCATATCGCTGTGTATGGAAAGTGATCTATGAAATAATAGAGATACGTTGATGGACATTAGGACAATGGACATTTATTTCTATTACGTTTTACCTACAAACATTTATTTACAGAACTTTCCTTACAGCAAATATTAAGGCTTGTCACAGTTTCGTATTTCGACGCAGTTTCTTCAAACGAACCCTGCGTCCTAACCGAAAGCGACTGTCGAGCGAATACGCGATTGTTTACCAGAATAATGATATACACGCGAGTTGATTGATCGCGCGAGTTTGTTATATTTCATACTAGCTTTTCCCCGCAACTTCGCCCGCGTGCAGGTCGGAATTTATCCCACGGGACCGTACTGACGGTATAAAAAGTATCTTATGTCTTAACCCAGGTCATGGTCTACCTATGCGCCAAATTTCATCTATATCCGGTCAGCCGTTTTAGCGTGAAAGCGTAACAAACAAACAAACGCACTTTCGCATTTATAATATTAGTAAGGATAAATAAATGATCGCGTATTTGCGCGATAGTCGATCTTGCTAACGCGACAATCGCTTTCCATAAGAACGCGGCCTCACACTCTCCCCTTCAGTAACAAAGTCTCGAATAAAAGATACATGTCTTGTCAACGTACTTTATGTTTGCGAACAAAGTCACAGAAATCAGCTAGTTTTCCACACGGGGAGCTTTAAGCCGCAACACGTTTCCCCGAAAATAATCTTATTCCAACCAAGAAACAACACCCGAAAAATCACCGCAAATAATAATAAACAGCCGTTGTCCAGCAAACGGACAGAATTCACCCCCGGGGACGAATAAAAATAATATACAGGGGATCGGCTTAATCCTGTATGATAAATGGGGGTTAACAGCGGCGCGGGCAGCGGCGGAGCGGCGGTGTGGACACAGCACTATCGATGCCGCGTTAATTAAAATGCTCTAGTTTTGGCTCGTAATGTAGTGTGCTAGTGTCTCCCCGTGTGACTGTGTTGGTATTTATGGTGGAGTAATTATGATATAGAGAGGTGTTTTATGTTAATAGTGGTTGTTCAATACATACTTAGGCCAATGTACAGTGTCTGATTGTGTGTCTGTGTGTTTCTTCTATCTGTCTATCTCTGATTCCAGCGTCGCGTTAATCGCCATTATATCTAATGGCGATTAACGCGACGCTGGATACACCAATAATTTCATGCATAAAAATATTACTTTTAGAGTAAACAAAATAAGATAAGAGAAAGTGGTCAAACTGACAGTGTGCTAAACCCATTTCAGAAGCCGGTCATAAACTCATAATAAACATTAAATAATTTTACAGCGCTGTAAAATTACGCAAAACTTAGGCATTAACCAATTCCCAACGCCTCCACTATCTCCGCTAACAGTTCGTAATTCAACCTTCAGATCCCCAGACTGTCATAAAACAAAATTTACCCTTAATTACTGGAGCTCATGAAACTATTTGTGTACAGGACTTATCTTAAGTTATGTAACAACGCAGTTCCAAAACAATCCAGTTTGAACAATGACTTAGGACATCTATTCACTGGAAGCCACACACGCTAATCTCTATTGCGTTGTGTTAAGGACTAGTTTAGTTTGTAATGTGGGTCAAGCAGTAATGTATCGTATATAGTGCAGCGGCGCGGTATTTGTTGGAGCGGCAACAGTTGGAATGTTCTGTATACCACTGGCTGAAGGCAATAATAGGGAATGCGATTGTAACATTTGTACTTAACTGCGGGAACTCCAAACCGTATGCGCTATACGAAGTTTTAATTCTGTCTATAATGTTTGTTTCAATCATAGCTATAGCGCAGTATTCGGACATTTATGTGGACATATCCCGCACAAATTGGTATCAGAACGAAATTTGGTCGTTTCAAAGTAGTAAATTGAGCGGCGCGCAACGTTTTAAACATTTTAAAGTAAATATTGGGCGAATTGGTATTTTCCGTTTTTCCGCGGAGTAGCAACACTTGGGCGGCCATGTTCCGCGCAGTTGATCGCTAATGGCGCACTAAATTTAAACGATTGTTAAATGAAGTCTCTAATTTCGGTTAGAATTGTTTAACTCCTATTGTTCCGTAATATATTGCGTTTAGTTAGTTTTGTTATTTTGCCAGCTATTTAGCCGTGATTTAGGCGCGATAATGGTCGCTCGTTAGCACTAATATATTGACTTCGGTGTTGTAATTAATGATATCACGTAATTTTAATGCGTACATAAGAAAATTATGCTTCATTGTATAAACCACGTACATTTCTCAAACTGACAAATGGCTAGAAGAAAATAAATAATCGTCTTGCAGGTGCTTTGGAAATATACAAAATTCTGTTAGCATTATGCATTTTATTTGTCAGTAAGAGAATACGCCTGCAGTGTGCACATATCCGGCAGGAGTTGCGTCACTACCGGTTTCCTCTTATAGAATAAGCCAAGCGGGACCATTGCCGGACATTTCAATGGGATTGCTTTAGTCCTTGAGTACTTGAACAGACTGTAAAGATAAATACAAACACCCTCTTTATGTTCTTTTGGTCTGATCAGAACTCAATCGATTTTTGTGAAATCTGTCTGTGTGTCTTTTTAACACCATTGCTAGAGTTTTCTTACAGGTTGCTGTGTTTTTTATTTTCTCTATAACTTATACATCAAAGGCTTCACCAAGAATTTAATACAAACAATAAAATAGGTACTTAACTGACAAACAGGTCAACCGACTACTTCATTGAAAATAGTTTACAATCACAACACTTCCAAACAAATAATGAAAGTCTGCACAGCTTCATTTCTTCTTCTGTGCATTCGAAAGTCGTAACAGACCGTTTCCAGTTACAATCGAAACGATTACTCCATAAGTAAATCTTCACTTCCTTACAAAACCCAAGTCCTGGCAGGCTGCAAGCCCGGCCTGCAGTATTCCTCGCCACGTTGATTCCCATTGTGTTTGCTCATCCACGTCCGTGAGAGGGCCCCTTGTCAAAGCGGAACTCCGGAACTCGTGTGATCCGGATTTAAGACAATATGGCACACCACTCCGCTTCAAGTGACAACGCTCTTGGGTCAACATTTAAATATCTGCGGATTTCCAGTGATTTTAGAGAGGCCATATTGGATTGCGATGTAATTTGAAAGGAATGTCGACTTTAAAATGTTTTGGAAGAAACTTTTGGTAAATTATTGTATTCATTCATTCTCAGAGAAGCTAAAGAAGAAACGCGATCAGAAGATGAGGGAGAAGAAAGTAAAGACACATAATGCTTGAAATTAAATGTTTATAAATGAATAAATAAAATTATGTTCATTTATCTCCACAAATTATATTCTTATACAAGATATACATAATAAGTTGACAAGTCGAATGCAGCTATCTTACTTTATAAAATAGTATATAAGGTTTTGAAATCCGAATAGTGTAAAGCATTTATTTAATTAGGTTATGATGGGGCTGGCATGGTCGTATTGTGACCAAAAGTCCCTAAATTTATAATAGATAATAAAATAAAATAAATAAATAAAAAAGTTGACAAGTATTTCGACAAAGTTTTGTAATTTGCTGGAGTCTAAATTAAGCCTAGGCGCGTTTATTAGAACTGCAGGCCCCCCCTCCTTATAATATGTATTATAAGGAGGGGGGCGCAATTGAACCACATTGACACCCTTACTCACCGTAGTACAATTGCGAGAGATTGATGGTGTGAATGCGTATATTATGTTTTTGTGAGCGTATGTTTGGGTACATACAATAATTGATAAATGTTATATAATTAATGATGTATAGTACAACTATTTTCTTTATATCCCTCGGCAAACTTCGTGTTTCGTCAGTCGTCGGATTTCTATCAGTTGCCGGACAGACCGGACAGACCGGACGCTCTCAATCGACTTGGAATATACTGCCGAAGTGCAAAGGGCAACTTATAGAAATCCGACAACTGACGAAACACGAAGTTTGCCGAGGGACATTAAGAAAATAGTTGAACTGTACATGTGCATAGAAAATTAAATATAAATATTATATTATACGTAGAAAACTACCAAGCACTTGTCTCAACATCTCCGTGTAGGTTCCCGTTGGTAGCCACTCAGACACTGTGATACAACTTGTTGATAATATGTTTTTATTTAAAAATACCGGTAAAATGACGTACGAGTACAATGAAAGAAATGCAGGAGTGCGGGACAAGAATTGAACATGAAAATAGTTAAAGAAGAAAAGAGGTATGAGAACAGGGTGTAAAGTTCACTCATCCTCCATAAAAAACGGGTGGACTACTGCCCGACGATTGTTGTCGGGATGTTGTATATATGATAGTCACGCTGTAAACTCTGGTTGCGCGATGCAGGATTTTGCGTGACGTCAGTGTGATGCGTAGTTCGCATTCGTTATAGATACCGTCACAACTATAATTTAGTTATCTTTGTGATCACTTCCGCGATCCTTAACATACTACTATTTTTAATTTAATGGTATTACTACCTACAGTAAAAAAAAACACAGCCCTTCCCAAAAGTACTTACGTAATAGAATGTTAACATAATAATGACAAATGACCGCGCGGCATCCCCGTAGCTATTAGTTCACAGGTGGACACTGCCCATACTGTCCATGCTCTCGCTCATTAATCCGCCTTTACCACCCCCATAGGACAAGGACATAACCACCAAAACAATTTAAACGTGTCATGGCAAAACAGCGTGAACCGTTAATCCTTAAAAACCATTGGATTAAACAGTCTTTGTGCCTTGACTGACAGTCTCTTTGGTCTTAGTGGTCGCAACTTCACAAGCGTGAATGCTGAGCCGACCATGGAGTCCTAGGATCCCTAGGTCAGGCAAGACGATTTTGGGATTATCAATGAGGAATGTCTCAAATTTATTTAATTATGAACGTAAGAAAATTAATATAAGTAATTAACCTACAATATGTAAAATATAACGGAGGGTATTTGTCTCTTTTGTTATGATTAGCCATGTTTTAACTACTGTGGGCGTACTGTGGGTAGTGTTGGTTATTGCGTAATAGAAAAACCGTTTGCAGTTCAAATCAAATTATAATTTACTATCAAATTAATCACACTAGCAATTCAAATACTGTAGGTACACGACACAACTATTCGGAATGCGCGACAGTTTCTAAATGTCTTCACTGCTTGACCGCCACCGATCAACTCTGCTTAGCTCCAGCCGGTCCGAGCGTTATGTTGTAGCCTCCGTCGAGCGCCGCTAGGCAGCGCTGGCGTCCCGATTAGTCAACTCGGTAACGTATTTCCGACAAATATATTACAGCGGTCTTAAATATTACAGTGGTCAAACTTGTGACATAATTTAAACAGTGATTATTTTATTAAACTAGCTTGATGATGAAAAGTATTTCGAAGAAGAATATTCTCGGATCGTGCCTGTCGAGTAAGTTTGTCGTAGTAAGTAGGTATTCGAATCTACCAAAACAATGAAAAGATAACAAACCCGAGTGCGCGTCTCCTTTTTAAGGAAATTTCTCGCCGACTGGTCGACACTTCGCGTGACCAGAGGGCCGACTCGTTCTTTGGCCAAAGAATTAGCATTGCTTTGCAACTTGGCAATGCTGCCAGTCTTCTGGGCACGTTTCCGGATGACAGCGATGCGGACGAATACCTCGACGCCTAAGGGCTGATTTCACCAAAGACACTGAACGCGATCAGCATTTCTAAAACGCGTTCAAAAGCTGTCAGTGTCCAAATTGTTATGGAATATTGTACACTGACAGCTCTTGAAGGCGTTTAGATGTGCTCAGATGTGCTCAACGCGTTCAATTTCATTGGTGAAATCCGCACTTAGTGTCCTTTTGTTTATGTATTTATTTACACAGATAGTTAATCTTTTAACTTAGTACCTAGTGTAAATAGTTAATTATGTTTAAAACAATAAACTGTTATATTACGTGCAACAAACCATATAAATCATATTCCAATAGTGTCAAAAGTCCAGGGCACCTCCACTAGATTTATTACAATAATAGTGGTCCAGAAAGTTTTTAAATCACTTGACACGGCCGGACATAAATACGGGCGGTAAATTGACAGGGGACCTGAGTTGTGTGCGCCATCTTATAGAAACTGAACCCCAATAACTCTCCTCACAGATTCACGGGTTTTCAAACAAGGCGTTTTAGTTATCGTTGTCATTTAACTGTGGCCCACAGCTTTTTGTTTATTGATTTCGTTCGTAGTTTGTGTAAATACGTTGTTGGCAATTAGTTTGTGTTCCTGTTTGTTGGATTGGTTGTATGTTTGGCTTTATATTGTTGGGACTTATTGACAATTTTTAACAGCTTGCCATTTAATTTATCATCATCCGAAACTCATTCGTTTTTAGAAGCACCTGGTTAGTGACCTCCGTTATAAAACTCAATATTTTGTTTTTAGTTACGCCACATTTTTGAATTATGTCATATTTATTTTCTACACAAAATAGTTTCAATTTTTCACATCGCGACGTGCAATTTTTTTTAAACTTAGAAAGTTATAAAACGTGCTTTTATGGGAGAGCTTTTCTAATCGAAATGGCCAAAAACTACCACTCCACACTATCTTTGCATAACGTTTTTATATCTACTGTAGACAATTTGTATGTTCAGAAAGGTAGAGAATAATGTTTAAACACGACTACTGAAAAAACAACCACTATTATTGTAGAATGGGCTATACATTAATAATTCAGACAAATAGCACGTAATGTGACCGTTATCATAGTGTTCACGGGTCGGCCGCCATACTGCTTTGCCAAATTTACTGTTCCCGCCATAATTTTACAAGGCAATCTACACAGCATGAACGTAAGCTCTATTAGATATTGTTTTGTGATAAGATAATGTACTTATCTAATTTAACTTTAATTACTGAAACATCTGGTAAGTAACGGAGTTAAGCTAGACTCCATGCTAAATACTCAAAGGGACATTGAAAAAGAAAATGTAAGGTAGACCGCCCTTTTAAAGTTAATTTTCGAAAGAAAATCAAGAATATTCAGAAAAATACTGGCGGGCACATGCCCATGGGCGACATTGTATAGAATAGAGGGCCACAAAATATTCTCAATAATATAACTGCTGTTATGCAAAAACTTTCCATACCGTAATTACTTCAAAGTGATCCAAGCCATAGAAAGAACACAGTTTTTCAATTAAAATAAAGACAACAACAACAAAATTACAAGGAGACTAAGTGGGTAGAGCGAGGATCATAGAAACAACGTGGATGCGTCATAAGTCGCCTTTTCTCAATCTCCGTAATACGAAGAAATGACTATTCAAGGGTAATTTCTTTCACAGGATCGATAGGTGCTGGAGCATATAAGAACAGGAGTGCAAGCCGCGTATCTGCATAGCGTGGGAAACCCAGTGACTATATGAACTGATAATCTAAAGAAGGTTACAAGGACACCATCACTGCAAATCCTATAATATGCCAAGGTCAACAAATATGAGCAAACAATAAAAACCAGATAAAACGTATTTGCACTAAACAATTTTTTTACATATCAAAACAACGAGTTTTGTGTACCAACCGTGTCGTTTCTCGATCCAGGGATGGAGTTCCAGCATCGAACTCAAACAGAACTAGCGGTGAACATGTTTACGATACCCCCATACCGGCGACACGATCAAACATGCACGGAGACCACATACACGACTTACTTTGGGAAAAAACATTGAAATTGAATTAGGAACACGTGTGACGTCAGAAGGATTTTGTTTGAATGTGGAAACTATTATTCTGGTGATAATTGTGATGCAGGGGAATGATGAGCATATGACAAGAAAAGTAATTACTAAGTAGAATAGAATAGTTCTTTATTTGCACAGAAAGTAGGTACAAGTTACAGATGTTAATTTTAAAATGATCCTTACACTATTAACTGCCTTAACTAACGCATGCAAACTGTTTAAGGTATAATAATAAAGATCCACTCAATATATATTTTTAACACATTCAATCAAATCAATACAAGAGGCAGAGCAAATAAACGGATGGATAGCGTGGGAGATGATCTATGGTTGGTGGAAAGTGAATTTTGTGATGACGGCTAATAGAGATTTATGAAAGAAAGAGAAGTGCTGTGCCAACCCCAAATAAATTGGAACAAGGATGGTGGTCTTAAGGAATATTTAGAAAACTATAGCGCAAGCAGTCAAACAGATGAATGATGTTCGGCTGGATAAGACATTATTATAGCTGACCTTGTAATTGAAGTCTCAGCAGGTCCCACGGTAATTGGTACGTCTGAAAAATCCCTATAACATTGTTTCCTACGAAAAAGGATTGACTATGTCTCTGATCAAATGCAATTTCCTAATTATTTAGTTCTCTTGTACCAAACTACGTCTTTAGAGTCCCTTTTCGCCTCTCAAGATCAATTTCAGTAGTATGTTGTGTGATTACTTAATTCCACGGCTAGTGGGCAGGGACCCTCATAAAGATAAGACGGGAATGAGTGGGGCTCTTCTTAATTTATGAACAAGTGTCCTCTCGGGGGCCCCTTCATGTAGCCACGCTCTAACACAGATATCGCGACGTACATATAATAAACTCTAGCTGATGTTTATCTTCGTTTTTTTATCTAAATGCCTTACATTGGACCCTTAAAATAGATTTTGTTTTAAGTTGCGATGGTGGTAGTTTGGGTTAGGGATTTGGAAGCTGTGACCGGTATATCTTTTTATGAAAATATATTGGAATGGTTAACAAGGGATGCGGATATGGTTTTTCCCCTTTTCAGTAAGCCATCAGGGAAAACATCCGGTGACTATATGGTGATTGTGTTTCTAAAAGTCTACCTCAACCAAAACTCTTTTTAAAGACAACAAAAACTGGATGCACAGAAATAAAATAAGCGAGCCTTAAGTACAGTAGTCGCATAAAATGTGTAACATCTGACATAAAAAACAATAATAAACATTTATGCGTAAAAGAGTTTTTTTTTTTTTTTAAACTATTCTTTACATTATTGACACCTAGTTTCTAAAAGGGGTGCTGTCTAACTTATTTGCCTGCTGTGATTGGCTGACCGGACTAACAACAGCCAATCAAATTACGTAACATGAGTTTAATTTGAAATCTTTCTGTAAAAGGCAAGTGTTGAAGTGAAAACTTCTTTAGGGGCGTTGAGCGATTTTTGGTAGGGGAAAATCTTATGGGTTCGCGTCACCGACACGCTAATGTTAGTAGTATGTCTTTACGAGAACTATCTCACCTTTCTTCTTTCTATATCTTTATTCAAGTATCATGACTAAAAATGATTAGTAAGACTTACAACTATATTAGTAAAAACTACTACGACACTTCACAAAAACGAACAAATAGTAGTGGATCACCGTTGTGGCAACCCATGTGAGATGGCACAACAGCGACCCACGAAAACACAGTCTAGGCGACTTGAAATCATGCTTAGGATACTGTTGGAGCTGCTCCACACCTTTTGCGCACGGTTGTGTAGAAACAATCTACATGCGCATACGCGAACATCCCCGACCCTCTATACTAGTATTATCTACTTACGTGTTGCGCATTTCATAGATTTAAGTTGACCATGACCTTTTAAAACTTTTCAACAACAATGCCAATCAGTTCCACAAAGGGGCGGGTATTTTTCGCAACAAAAAAACATGTTGTATGCTACATAACATAACATCACGCCTATAACCCCACCCCCAGGGTTAAGCAGTGGTGTAGCTGTAATACACCCACGTTTCGCCAGTTATGTTAAGTCCCAAGTAATAGGGGGCGAGCCTTTTGCCATCAACCGGGCACAAATCCAGACTCCAGGCTGCTACTGAGAAATTCCTGATGGAAAATCCTAATACCACTTTGCCTGACCTGGAAATTGAACCTCGTGCTCCGCAGCAGCGCTTGCGACCACTATCAACGAGGCAGTCAAATCATGTTATATTTCTAGCTATAACCTATTTTGTTTTTCTCAACCAAAGAGGCTATAATATTCAACAATCTTCTTATAATATTCAACAATGCTCAGTGAAAACAAGATATTTGAAACTAATGACCCGTGAAAAGTCGTAGGTACGCGTGTATGACTGAAACTTCGGCGAAAGTACAAGTTTGGAAGCATTATCACACAGTTCTGTTTCCAAGTTAAATCGGGAGAAAGTTAAAGTATGCAGACAGATCGTAATATACAAGTCAGTGGTTCAGGTCTCAAATATTATATTTTACGTATAGGTGCATAACTTTCTATCAGTCAATGACCGTGGTCTTCTTCTTCTTTTCGTGTGGTTAGTAACTAACCTGGTGTCAGAGTTTTAAAGCCGCCCATGGGCCTCTGACTTGGCTTCACATGCCGTCGAGAAATATCTCTCAGGCATGCCGGTTTCCTTACGATGTTTTCCTTCACCGTTTTTGAAGCAAGTGATAATTATACAATACGCACATGAATCCAAAAAGTCAGAGGTACGTGCCTCGGGTTCGAACTCGAGACCTATGACTTGGCAGTCTGACGGTCACACCAATGCTATCGACCGTGGTGAAACAGTTACACAGTAACGGAATTTTTCTAATGTAATGCATTCAAGGACACTGTACGAAACACAATATATTTTTATTGTTATAACGCTTTTGGGAATTTAGTGTCCCTCAATTTTAACCCAGGTATAGTTGCCAGAGTCAATTAAAAGTGCAAGGGCTGTTACAATTTTCTGTCCTGGAAGGCATTCTCTCAATGTGATCCCTGTAGTATTTTAGCAGCAGTGCTATTCTGTAACCATCTCACCGTGAAAACTTAGGTGAAGTGAGCGTGGAGTGAGCTGTCATTCTACAGGGATTGACACTATTGACAGCTCACTTCACCCAAGTTTTCACGGTGAGATGTTTACAGAATAGCATGGCAGATGTCTATAGGGTGCCATGAGCCGGACATTTACCATCAGGAGAGCTCTATCCTTGTTAACCACCAAATAACATTAAAAACACTTAATTAAAACCAGTTTTCGATGAACGCGGCAAGCATCCATCACAACTTTAAACAAACAGCAGTTTTATCTAGGAAATTAACTTATCTTCTCACAGTGATAGCTCGAATCCTTTCAGTGGTTTCAATCCGAGTAGTCTGCAAGTAAACAGTGAGTGAAGTTTCATATGTTATGTAAGGCGGTATGTTAATATTGAAGGGGAAATTGGATTGTTGGACTAATTAAGTGCTTACAATTCGAAAGAGGTTAAGCATTTTTTGTCTTATTCATTATACAAAGTTTCGTCTATTAACGTGGAGTTTCTTGACGGCTGTTTACCATAGGAAACAATCAATTGGAACCGTGGACCTAGTTTCTGACGTTTCATAAGTGCCCATGTAGGTTTTTGTGAAATAAAAGATTTAGATTTAGATTTATTATATTATCTGTGACTAAGCCTATATTCTGGAGTAGCGGACGCGTACCGGAAGACGTAGACTCCCACAAGGTGGACAGATCACCTTGTGAAGCCCACAGGAATCTGCTGGATACAGGAAACACAGAAAACCGGTCGAACTGGCGGTGCTTGGGGGAGGCTTATGTCCAACAGTGGACGTCTTTCAAACTCAAACTCAAAGCATTTATTTCAATTAAACCATTTACAGGCACTTTTGAATTGTCAAGGAATTGGTCAGTCAAAAATATGAAGCTAGTTGCCCATTCCAAAGGTACCTATGGAGAAGAACGGGCAAGAAACTCCGCGGACACTCTTTCGGCTGAAATGATGATGATGATGATGATGATGAAACTTACGTTTATTAAGAGCCAATTTATTATTTAGATGGTAAGATACCGTCTTGCTGAGTGGAATCACGAACTTCGCAGGGTGGCAGCCAAATGAGAGTTGGCGAGGATCGTATTGGTTCTTCCATCATATCAGCTGACGTGTGGACGTGCTGAACGCCTTTGCCATACAACACAAGGTTGAAAACCAATCCAAAAACAAGCTATCATCGTACAAGAACGTCAAAAAACCAAATTAATAACATTTTCTCAAGGTGCACACTTAATTCCGTCCTCCAATTAGCGAGTGGATGTCATCTTTCGCGTCTCATTTATCCGGATTAGGCTTGTCGAGGGCGGCCGGGGCCGGTTACAGCCGGTTACAGCCGGTTATAGCCGGTTATTGCCAGTAAAGCGCGTCTTGCCGGCTAATAGAGGTAGTGCTCTTAATTGAAGCCCTTCGCTTCTATGTATGTTATCATTGTGTCCAATATTCTCTAAGCTCGTTGTTTTCCAAGTGAGTTTTATGCGAACAATGTAATTATGTACCTATATTATTTTTTTGGAGAGAGCATGGTGTTCGATATTATTTTTCATACAAACTCAAACTCAAACTCAAAGCATTTATTTCAATTAAACCATTTACAGGCACTTTTGAATTGTCAAATAGTCGGTCAGTTAGTAAAGCGCGTACATATGTAATGAAAAGTTTATTCGTGCAGTAATTATTTACCGTTTTAGGTTTATTCAAACTTAATCACACTAGTCATCGAACAGAGAACCACTAGCAACCGCCAGTCGCCATATTTTTTTTCATAAAATTGTAGTTTCGTTGGCACTTGTGAAAAGTTAAAATCAATTATTACGAAACTGAAATAATAATGATCACGCCCACAATAAAATCCAATCGAGCCGCAAACTGAAAGACTAGGAATTAAATTTTGAGTTGCATTCACTGAAACTGTAAAGCTTAAACCGTGATCAAATTAATCCACCTATCAGTTACCAAAATCCCGGTAAAGCGATTTTTACAGCGAGTGCGGCACTCTTTAAATAAAATTAACTGGACCACGTTTAATATTAAATTAAAATGACAGCAATTTCGGATACAAAGCGTCGTTTAATGCAAATGTTGCAACTATTGTGCTTCTGATTTATACCTGCAGCCACTAGACATTATTTAAAATGCTCGTAAAAACCGTCCCAGATTACAGCGACTAGCATTTGTGTCACATAAAAGGCTAGTAATAGCCGCTGTAAATATTGTTAGTATTCGTACGCGATGTCTGGGTCATTTCTCCTGAATTGTGGCCGCACATATGCCACGTATCTCGGGAACTATCATTTTTTTGCGGGCATTACCGGCTTTTTGTTGTAATAAAAGTCAGCTTACATTATTTTGATGGAAGACTCACAGGACGAGATTGAACTTTTTGGATTGTTCCATTTTTTTGGGAGTGGACACGTTTGTGACAGGGTAACATATCTTACGTGTAAGCACCCGTTGAACCCACTCCAGTGTGTGATGAGTTATGACAGTATCAATTGTAGAAGACAGTGACAAATCATTGCTATCCAGAACATTGAAACTAGAGATTTCTAAGTGACGCAGGTGGAATGAGGTCCATTAAGTTGGTATAACATTCAGCAATTTCAGAAAAATTGAATAGACAATGATTATTATTGTCAATATGTGTATCAAAACGTAAAAGTAGTGACTAAGTAACGCCCTCTATACTATGGTATATGTAACTCATCTCAATAAAGTTTAGTCTGTTGCGAACCAGTTCACGTGTTTTAATAATTATGAAACGTTATGTTAAGTTGAGAGTTAAGAGAGAGGAGTGGTGGTAAGGGCCGCGACTTACGAGTAGTAAGTCGTAGGTTCGAACCCAAGCAGGCTCTTTACTTTGTGTAAATTATTTCATCACCACTGTTCTGAAAACGGTGAAGGAGGAAGTGCATGTCCTACAACTAAAAATTCGAAGACATTTGATATCTACCAACCCACACTGGGCCCGCGTGGTGGATTATGGCCCACTCCCTCTGAGGCTCTCACCAAGAGGAGGTCTGTCCCAGCAGTGGAATCATCATAGGCTGATTATGATAATTATGATGTTAAGTTAGACAATTTTTTAAAACTTTTTCATTAATTTTCAAATGTCGTTATGAAGAAAGAAGGGCTATATTTTTGTAATTAATAGATATTGATTGCCTCTAAATAAGTGAGAAAAAGGATAAGAGAGTCGTATTTAAACTACACGCCCAACAAACGCTGTCCCAACAATTTCTAAGACCCTAATCTGGAAGCTCACACCGCGATTGATACTTAAACTGGCGATAATATCTTCTATGACAGTTTGTGTGACCATAAACGAAGCGATAACCACTCCACAAATACCGTTCAGAAGGGGATGATCATCGAATGAGCCCGACGGACGGACGATAGGAGAACTGACCGCTTAAAATCTACTAATAGTATTGGCTCTGGTCTTACAGGCTAATTGGTCGTTTTCATTAATAGATCGACAGAATTCTCAATTTTATTGAAATGAAATTGAGAATTCTGTAAAAAGGATAACGGAAACTCTTTTACACGTCATATTAAAAAAATAAACACTAGCAAGATGTACATAGTCGACATTTTTCCCATCTGACTACTACCTGACCTGAGAAAAAATGGCGAAAAGAACTCAGGAGTCTCTTTTAAAGTCCAGATATTATCTTGGTCTGATCATGTAAGGACCATGTGGATTAGTATCTGAAATGTTCTTTTGAAAAAAGAACCACACAGATTTCAGTGGACCAGTCCAGTCAGTGCAAGCATTTCTCAGAAATCATGTAGCTCAACTCAGAACTTAGGAAGCTCAACAACTCGATGAACAATACCAAAGAAAGGACATTTAGGTAGGCCGCATAAAGTTGTCAAACTGCCAGACCATCATTAAAACTAAATGAGAAAGAAAAAAAATGGCAAAATACGATTCCAGTTTGGCAATAATTCTTAAATGCGATTAATCTACGATTTAAAAAAGTTTATTTTCTTGCTAATCTGACAAATAAAACGAACAAATAAAATTAACAAATAAAATAAACAAATAAAATTAACAAATAAATTAAACAAATAAAATGAAAAAACATCTTATGGTCCTACTTCAACAACTATTAACTAGTTTTGAACCGAGCAATGGTATTTTAAAATTTAATCGTTTGCAAACTAAAGGAGATTTAACCCAAACTCCGTTGTTTCGCTCCCAGCTGCCGCTTGCAACATTGTTCACATTCAAACATCGTGTAATTTAATTTATATTAACGCTGTAATAAGATTAGCTCTAATTTAAGCGTCCTGTGTAAATACTTTGATCTCGTTAGTATTGTCGCGGCGTTGTGTTTATTAACCTTGTTATAATAGAAGACGGAAATCTCCGGCCAGCGAGGAGTTAGTCATAGTTAGAAACAAAAGGTAAATTGTTATTACATTTTGCCGCTTATAAGCCAGTTATTATCATCAGCTAATTTAATTTGACTTGCCAACAGAACCGACAAAAATGAAAGGCGAGCTTTTGATTGTTGCTACATTGACAGAAATGGTGGCTGATTGCTTATGGTTCTTCAGACGGCTTTAAAAGCTACTGGCAGGTAAAAAATCGCAAAGCTTCTGCGTCATCATCTCGTGGCGGCATCTTTATCGCTACATGCGAACTACGCATCAAAATCCTGACGTCACACAAAATCTTGCATCGCGCAAACAGAGTTCACCGCGTGATTAGCATATACATGGTGTCAACAGCTGTTCCATACATTTTGGCCGCGTAGGTATTGCACTTTTCTATGAAACAGCACATTTTTTTTTAAATTACCGACGATAAATTTCGACGCAGGGGTTTCAGAATCATGTACTGAAGCCATGGTAACCCGCTTCGCGTCGATGTCCCTGTCACCCTGTATACATGTATAACTTCCCCGATCTCCATCGTTTGGCAGTTGCCCACCAGACACAATACCCGGAAAACCCTCTCTTTTCTAAAGAGTATGAGCGATGCAGCTGATTACCAGTATTTTACATGGAATGCCTATCTGACCTGCATAGTCCAGTTATACCCGTTGGTAAGATTGGTAAAACCAACGGTTTAGCGTACTTTTGCGAAGCACGGAGCGGTCGGTATGTAAAGATTGTAATCCATCCCCGGATCGACCTCAGAACGCGTTGCTTAAGCTGGTCGATCGACCCGTGTGGCTGTTATTATTTATGCCCATGCTGACAAATGTCTCGCTTTAGAAATAAATTCAAATCTGGAATTTCACTGTCTACACTGCTACTCAGGGACAAAACAATCTTAAATCACTAAAAAAAACCGGCCAAGTGCGTGTCGAACCACGCACAATAAAGGGGAACCCTTTATTGTGGGTAGTTAGGATGAATTTATCCCAAGAACAAACTTAACATTATAGTTGAAGAACATGTTGTCCCATACGGAATGTATGGGAGAACATGTTTTTGCAACTGCAAATGTAAGTTGGTCGATATTACTTGTTAACTTGTAAAGCTTACTTAGCTGTGATAGTTTTCCTTTAAATTTCGTTTTAAATAGGGTAGCAGGGACATCGACGCGAAAACTGTTACCATGGATTCAATAAATGATTCTGAACCCCCCTGCGTTGTACATGCCAGCCTGTATACTACCTCCGTGATTTTTTTCACATTATTCAAAACCAACCATTTACCTGGCAGGGGAAACATTTGACTCTAACAAAAAAATGCACTTTAAAGCTTAATATTTTGTAAAAGAATCCCTGAATCCAAAAATGATTTTCACACACTCATAATATTTTTGAACGACCTTTACAACGACACCCCACACCATGGGATAGACGAGAAAAAGAAAACATCCCCCCCACTTTACATACGTCTAGGGAAGTTGAACTAAAAACATATTTTATTTCACTACTCTGTCGGGGTGATTAATAATGTATACCCAAGCCAAATTACAGCTTTCTAGTACTAAGAGTCTCTGAGCTAAGCCGCGGACAGACAGACAGACGGACATGGCGTAACTATAAGGGTTCCTTGTTGACTACGGAACTCTAAAAAGCCTACTATTGCAGTATTTCGCAGTGAGAACTCATTCTAAAGTCTCAGCAGGGCCATATGTTGGCGGTAACTGGGCGTGAAACTGAAGTCAGTGTAGCAGAGTTACCTGTCGGGTCCACTTAGAGCACATCGGCCGTGAAGCGGTGTGTCGCTGTTGAGCACTCATTAATTTTCTACGCGGGAATTAAAAAAGAGGTTTTGATGCTGCGGAATATAGTTTATGGTGGTAATTGCAGTACCTCCTGTAACTACTTACAAACAAGAAAAGTGTTTGGATAGAACTCTTTCAGAATAGGAAAGAAAAAACACACAGGAAATACAAACAGTAAAAAAGGGACATTTAAAACAATTAACATTATAATTATGTGTATCAATCAATCTGCCTAGCCTTTTCGTAATTATATTAGGGTCGGCTTCCTGTCTAACCGGATGAAGCTGAATACCAGTATATTACATGGAGCGACTGCCTATCTGACCTCCACAACCCAGAAGCTGGGTAGCACGATACCCCTTGGTAAAACTGGTTGTCAGACTTTCGGGCTTCTGACTCCCGTAACGACTGTCAAAGATCCACGAATGACAGCCGGGACCAACGACTTAACGTGCTTAAAATTATGTAAATATAATTTTATTTTTTCTTTGACAAAATGAATCTGAAATATCTCAAATACCTTTATTTACTTGGTGGCAGAAATATGAATAACTAACGCTAAGTCTCGATCCCGTAGGAATATCGGGATAAAAAGTATACTATATCCAGATCATGGCCTACCCATGTGATCCAAATCTGTTCAGCCGTTTTACTGTAAAAGCGTAGTAAAGAAACAAACTCACTTTCGCATTTATTTATAATATTATCGTTAGGAGGGTGGGTATATAGTTACCCGTACGACGGAGTCCTTCATAAAGAAGTTAAAGAACTCCACTTTATACTATTTTCAAAACTACATAGAACTATTTGTAAACAAAACAGAAAATAAATTATAACTAAAATACAATTCTGCTACGCTAAAATCATGCGTTTGGATTTGATCACCGCTATCCGCTAACTAAATTCAAGTTTCATGTCGAAGTAACACTTACACTAAGTGTTTTATTGTCTCAAGTGTAAAGACATCTATTATCCCCACTTTAGTTCTTAAGCGTAATGTTATTAAGTTTCTACGTGACTTAACATAACACTTGAATAATGCATTTTGAATTTTAACTACTACACAAGTAAAAGGATTTAATCTGTCATTTAATCGGTTTAACGACACTGAATGAGACACAATAGAAGTTTTATTGTTATTACGCCTATATGGGCGTTTAGTGTCCCTTAAAGTGGAATACCAAAAAAAAAACATTGATGCCAAATTTAGTACTTCCTCCTGGTTTTAATCAGTTTAAAAGGCGATTGATAACAAATATACTAGGGTGGCGATGAAATAAACAGTGTCTAAATCATAGACACTGTTTATTTCGTAGAGAGAATAGACTGAGTGTTAGCCTCACAAAAGTGACCACTCTTTAGTAAGAGACAAAGCGAATATGCGGCCAGTAGTCTCTTTCTAGAATTCGAAATTTAAGAATTCTTTCATTTATAAAATGACTGACTGCGCCTTTAGGCTTGCAGAAAAGATACAGGTATTGGCCGCACAGTCGCTTTGTCTCTTACTAGAGAATGGTCACTTTTGTGAGGCTAAAGCTCAGTCCATTCTCTATGTCTATGGTCTAAATCAAATCAAACTGTCAGACACATGTCAAGTGATTTGATTGGCCATTCTTTGTATCCCAGTCAGCCAATCACAATCCATGAAACCCCCCCTGTTAGGCTGTTAGCTCATTTTTGTGTTCCTTAAGATCTCAGAAACCGGTTGGCTAAAATTCCAAAATTTTATTTTATAAAAATATTGGTCTAGCTTTTACACAGATACTCTCAATAAAAAAATAGATACTCTCATTAAAAAGTTTAAATCAGTCTGTAAAATGCATAACTTTAACATAATGAGTAGGCTCATTTGACGACCACGCCGTTTACGGTTTTTCATTGCTCCATTCTTCATTTTTTAATAACCGTAGATATTTTAATTAACCATTTGGTGTAATGTGACCCCGTATCCAGTCGCCAAATAGCGGTGCCCGCCATTACTTTGACAATGGTGGCGCAAACGAGCGCCAACTATTACTTAGCTGGTACACATTATAGCGTATCTGCCATGTACCTAACTTGTTTATAGCTTGGACCTATCTATTTTGTGAAACTAGGTACCTATCGTTAGTCTGCAAATTGAACCAGAGGAGAAAAGATATTTAGGTAGAGATCATGTGAGTTTTTAACATTTTAATCAAGTATTAGCGATAAGTCCGAACCTTTAATAATTCACAAATAGGTTGCCAAATCAATTAATACAGAATCCATTTATTTTATTTTATTGGCAACATTATCGCTTGACAAAGCACCTCTAAAAAGATTACCTACACCTCGTTCAATTCGATAGAACAGCTTAGCACGACACAGCAGAAAATATGTAAATTTTATGTAGGTACGTAATTAATTTCATCATCCGAATAATAGCGCATAATGATATCATTTGAAACGCTCACACCCTCTTCGAGATTATTAATTTTGTCAACGGCCATTACACACTTCATGAACCTTTCAATATACAGGGTAAGTTATTTGACTGGCGTTACCGAAGGCTCTATAGGTACCTACACTACACTACCTACCTACCATAAGTGGAGGAAAGATTCAGTCAGTCAGAAAAAGGTATCATTTAAACAAAATCCCATATTAAAATCTTCACTTGTACCTTTTTGCATGTTTTACACAACCTTCTGTATTTTTTTTGTAAATACTGACAAAATCCATTCATAAAAAATATTGTAAGGCCTACATACGTTAAATCTTTAAATGCAGTTTTAATAAAACTGCATGCTTCTGTTTTCTTTTTTTAAATTTTAATTCGCTTTCATATGAAATTTTATTTTATGTCCTCTCAAATTTTACTATGATTTTAATAAGTATTTAATTTGATTGTACCTACATTTCGGTTATTTCAATTGCATTGACGTTTTATTTTATTTTATTTTTTTCAAAACTATTCAATTACAATAATGTATATTTGAGGTAATATGGGTTTGATTGATTGATGAATTTTGTTGTTTGTTTTAATTAACTTGACGAGCCATCACCGAAATGGTTCGAGAATTTTCTGCCAATGCTGCCATTGCGATCCCCATTCAAAAACCTCACCCTGTATAATATAGCTTAATTAATTAATTCGTTGAGGCACTCCAGTTAATGTCTTTTAATATAAACGCAGCCTAAGCTTTGTATTCTTGTTTTATAATAGAGAATAAGTATTAATATTATATTTTATTATTCTGTAATATTTATCTTAAGGGAAAAACGTTAACGTAGCCCGCGAAATTTATATTTTCTTAGGTTTTTTGAAATTTACACGTCAATGTCTGAATGTATGCTAATTAAAATATGATTTGCGACCGTAACAATACATTACAGAATTATAATCATTAGAATCAGCAATACATTAATTTCGCAGGCCACCTTAAGAGGGCGCCTAAAGGTCCACTAGCGCCACTCTTTAAAAAAAATATTATCTCGTGACTGAGAAGGAATTATGAATAACGGCTAATAAGGACCCTCGGTAAGTGTGTCTAGAATTTTCTTATACATTTTATAAAGCTTTATATTGAGACACGAATCAACAAAATATGATCTAAAGAAAAGCGGCCACATTCCTCTAGATCGTATTTTGTTGCTCCGTGTCTCAATATGAAACTTTATAAAAGGTATTAGAAAATTCTAGACACACTTACCGAGGGTCCTTACTAGCCGTTATTCATAATTCCTTCTCAGTCACGAGATAATATTTTTTTTAAAGAGTGGCGCTATTGGACCTTTAGGCGCCCTCTTAAGCGCTCGTCGCGCTTTCTCCTTAACACTTTCCGGGACACTTATAGACGTCATAACAATAAAACTTCTATTGTGTCTCGTTCAGTGTCCCGGAATGTGTTAAGCTAGTGAGACCTTTTGTCTTCGTTGACTCTAGGCTAAAGGCCAACGTGAAAACACTTCAATTCTCTATAAGCATAACAAAGAATAATGTCCTCTATTATTCAACATAATTCAATAAAAATACAAAGCGGACAATTGCTTGTTCGTTTGTACAAGAACGTGTCCTCTAATTTCTTCTGGAAACTAATCTTATTTTCTCAGACAACATGAACACTCAAACGCCCGACGAATCTACCGCAGCCAACAATGAAATCCGTGTTTTACAAACGAAGTCGACAAACCTAATAACAGCACAAGTCGGAGGTACGTTAAATAAAAACCGGCCAAGTGCGTATCGGACCACACATTGCGAAGGGTTCCGTAGTTGGGAATTGGGATCAATATTTACGCATGCACAGTATTGATTCTACCGCTCGCAAAAGTAAGTTTATATTTCATAGTAAATTAATTTAATCGAAAAATCTATAAAACACAAAGTTAGGTATTTCTGCAGTTGTTACCAAAAATATCCCATATCTCCAAAACTATTGACTTAAATAGGAAAGTCGCTAAGAAACATAAAACATTATAGTATTTTTAAAGGGATCTCACAATCTTAAGTGCACTGAATTATATTTTTCACCCCTCTGTTACAAGGATTCCGTTTTTTCCATTTGACTACGGAAACCTAAAAATACCAGGGATTAGGGTAGCCAACCACCTTTCAACTTGTGGCTGTCGTGTGTGGCCTCCCTTGTTTTCACTCTGAAGATCAGCTGAAAGCTGGCGCTCTATACATCGTGTTAAAAATTATAAATTATTATTGCGTCTAATCGACAGCGCTCCTGGATGGGCGAGTCCTATTGACTGGCTGGACGTACGACGCGTTGCCTGAGCTCAGTTCCAGAACACGCAAGTAAACCACTCAAGGTCACTGGCATATATCTGCGTCTTAATTAAATCAATGAAATTAATCGAAACTAAACCTGTAGCTACTTGACCAGCAGTGTATGTTCAGTTTAGAGGTCCTTTGATATTGAAATCACATTGAATCCACAGTAACGCAGTCAGTTTACCTGTGGCGGCATCACGGCCGACACTAATTTGCACGAAGTGTAACATGGCTGTCGGCCGTTGACGGCTACTGTCGGATATTGTCGGGCCAAGTTTACGTGCTTGCGTGTGACACCTCGCCATTACTGTCAGGACTTGCATTCAAAGGATTTTTTATTTTTAGTAAGTTCCTACCTACCGACCTATAGAACCTTTAAGACCATAATACTGAAGGTTTTACCATTATTTTACAAAAGCTTTTATTATTGAATAGGATGCCGATTTCCCCCCCTTTCTTTCTGAAAGTCTTATCATCAGTGATCGAGGCCAGGTCATACTCACCCAAATCTGTTGTCAAACTTCATGATTATCTAATTTGATTGGTTGACCAAAATAACAAAAAATGTGGCCGTCAAGGGACGCCCAGCAGATGTGAAACATGGCGGAGACCGGCATGACGACATAAGAGAACGTCGCGTCGTGCCGTTTGCGATCACGCCATACGAGTCGAAATTATATCCCCAAGGCGCAACTATACAGAATCAAATTACCCCCAAGGCCGACTATACAGGGTCAAATTACCCCCAGGCGCTACTATACAGGGTCAAATTACCCCCAAGGCACAACTATACAGGGTCAAAGTAAATTACTTACCGAAACTCTGAAGACATGATGGTATCAACACCTAAACATGAGCAAATATAAAATAAAAATGGTGAGTTTTTTTTTGGGGTCGTCAACCGCAATTATTGTATTAGTGTCACTTGAAATGCCAGTATATATAATATGCTTGTAATGCCTTTTTAGTTATAGATAATAGTTTTATTTATAACTAAAAATAAACTATACCACTAACCAAACCAATCCTACCCTACAAACTACAACTAATTGCACACACACCCACTACACATATAACCAACAATTATCATAATATCTAAACTTCAACTATTTGGTAAATCCAAACAACTGTTTGAATTAAAAACTATTGAATTTGCCAGACGTGATGAATAGATTCTTGAGCAATATTTGTATTCATATACACAGGCTGGCAGGGACATCAAGTTATCGCGTCGATTTCCCTGTCACCCTGTATCCATACTAAATCCATACTTATATATAATATTATAAATTCGAAAGTAACTCTGTCTGTCTGTCTGTCTGTCTGTATGTCTGTATGTTACCTTTTCACGGCTAAACCACTAGACGGATATCGATAAAATTTGGCAAGGAGATAGATAGAAGACCCATCCTGGAGAAGGACATAGGGTACTTTTCGTCTCAAAAATAATCCTAAAGAAGGTGATATAGGGGATGAAAGGTTGTTTTTTTTTGTGTCTCCTTTTCAAGAGATTTAAGGGATTGTAAATATAGTCATAGTCCGTATCTTGAATTAACATTTGGTCTTTATTTCATTGAAATCGGCCCAATCTGTCAAAAGTGACAATTTAAATTCATAAACTTACCTTTCTAAGATGTAGGTATTATGTGTTCAATGGCGGCACTAGAGTATGTATTACGAATGAAGGGTGATAGTAATAGTAAAATGAATAACTATGGTATTTTATGTAAGGCATTTAGAATCATATAAGCCTGTTTTATTTATTTTTTATCAACCGGACAAGTGTGAGCAGGGCTTGCGCCCTGAGGGTTCCGTCTCAAAGCTGGGCTTGCTCGGCTGCCCGAATTTCCACATCTGGTTTGAAGAACAAACGTAACTTTTCAATTGAAAAAGAACTTTCAATAGAGTAATAAAATACAAATTACCTAAATGTACTTCAAGACAGCCTAGGAATTTTTGATCCCAGATTGAAGAACAGACTTAAATTTGCAGTTCTTAGATAACTTTAAAGGACCAATTTTCGGATTTTCCTATTTACTTGACCTTGCTTCTCGCCAAACTTCATGGTGCTGGGCCAACGGGAAGTACCAAATAGACTGGTTTATTTACGAGTGTCAAAATACGAGGCATAAATGGCCGTATTTTTTTTATTGCGTTGACTGCGAAGTTTGATTTTCGTTACAGCTCCAAGAGACCGTAGATCTAAGTTTTTGATATTTATTTTAACTTGATGCCTCCACGCGTTACTGAGAAAACTGATCTTGACAGACAACGAAGTCATCCTTTAAGGGTTTCAATTTTTCATTTTGAGGTACGGAACCCTAAAACAGATTTATTATCTGCCTTTTACCTTTTCATGCCGTAACGGCTGAACGGATTTAGATGAAAGACCTGGTTAGGACATAGGATACTCTGAATCCCGGTAGCACGTTCCTGTGGCATATTTTCCGACATCCACGCGGGCGAAGCCGCGGGTAGCGCTAGTATATATATATATATATATATATTTGTAATCACGTTCTCGAAAACGGCTCTAACGATTTCGATTGAAGATGCAGTATAGTGGGTTACGGGGGCGAAAAATCGATCTAGCTACATCTCATATCTAGGAAAATTCGTTTTCAACGTTGGTATACCTGGACGATATGTTTATCTATTTTCACCCGAGCAGAGCTCGGTGGACCAGGTACTATAGTATAATAGTAGCATTAAAGAAAACAGTAATTCTCAACTCATAATTCAAGTAACAACACAGCGGTAAAAAAAATCATCATTTCCTTTTTTTTTGTCGTATTTAGATGTCGATAGATAATGTCTGCGGAGTTTCGAAACGTCTTCAGAAGAAGATATTTCACATCAAAAGCAAACATTAACTTTAATTGTTTTAATTGATAAAACTTTTCTGAAAGTATCTAAAATGGAAAACGCTTTCAGAAATCAGGGATGGGTTTGGATCATATTCTATCCAAATTATTTGCATTCTCTAAAATCCAAATCAAAAGCTGAACTTACTATTCATTGGCAGTGTTGGAACAAGTTTAACATTAACAGCGGCCGATCGCGCTGCGGCTGCATTGAATAGTGCGGTGCTTAGTTGTTATTGTTGGTGATCGAGGATCGAGTCAATTTTGCAGCGAGCCAAATCGAAACAACCACTATTTAGTACTTTACTGTTCTATACGAACATCGCGTGTTGTGGAGATAATTGAGCGCTTAAAGCGCTTAGTAGGTTTTGGTGCAGTGAGCGTTATTGTTTCGGGGAGGTATTTTGGAATGTTGCTTAGCTGGCATTTATGTAGGTAATGGTGGTAGAGATCCTTGTGAAATACCTTAGGTAGCTACTTGAGAAATACACCATACCAATGAGTGTGCTATTTGGCTAGTAGATTAGGTAGGGAATATAGAGAATACAATCATACATCTACTGACTTGCGATTGCCCGGTCTAATCGAGAAGAAAAAAAATGTGGCTGTCATGGGACCCTCGGCTGATGTGAAACATTGGAAAGAGCGGTAGCAGAGAGGTAGTATGACGACATAAGACAGCGTCATGCCGATTACCGTCACGGCATGCGAGTCAGTCTTACCCCCAAGGCGCGCCATTAGATGTTTAACATCAATAAAGAGCTGCAATAGCCCTACTTTTTAATAATAGTCCAACGGTTGAGGCGTGGACTGGTGAGTTATAAGATTGTGAGTTCGAATCCAAATCCCCAGCCGTTACACTTTTGCCGCTCCTCGCAAGTATCGCCTAGTTGAATCGAAACAGAAATTTATAATAGTAAGTATGATTATAGATGTGACATGTACTTTTTACTTGACTAAGTAGGTATGCAGCAGAAGAAGAAAAAGGGGCGTTCATTAATTACGTAAGGTCTTTTTTGCGATTTTTCGACCCTCCCTACCCCTTGGTGAGATGTCGTGAGAATTGGCTGGACCCCCCCCCCCCCTCCTCCTAACCTCATGTGAGATTTTTCAAAATTGGAATCAGCTACACAGTGAAAGGAACTTCGTTCCAACCGGGTGTCCCACGACACCTCTCGTTTTTATATAGGATTTAGCTAGCCATATTTTAGTGGAGAAACATGTTTTACTTAATTTAAGTTTTCTCGCAATTTTACACTGTCTGCTGCGAAAAAAATAATTACATGATATTTGCCGAGAACCCCCCTCTCCCCCACGTGAGATTCGGCTCGACCCCACGCTAAACGCCTCACGTAATGAGAGACCCTAAAACTCACAATCTGTAGGCACAGTACCGAGTAACACATACCTATACAGGGTCAAATTAAATAAGCTAGCGAAACTGTCGACAGACCTGATGGGTTTAGATAATTATCTAAACTTAATAATTTATGATATTTTTTAGGGTTCGTCCGAATGAAAAACGGAACCCTTATAGGATCACTCGTGTGTCTGTCTGTCCGTCTGTCACAGCAGATTTGTTCCGTATACACGACCGATTAAGTTGAAACTTAGTAAGTACATACACAAATATGAATTTCAGTGACCCAAACACGAACGTGTAACCTAACTACATGAACTTTGAATACGGGGTTCACGTTTGGCGGGGAAATTTAGAAAATTAAAAAAAATGTTTTGCAAACTTTACCGTGTAACATAAAAAATTAAAAGACTTGTTATGAGGATTTCCATAATTCTTTTTAATTTTTCTGCGTGAGTCGACACGCACTTGGCCGGTTTTTAATGGTGTCGTGTAGGTACCTAGGCATAATAAAGACTATTCTATTCTACAAAACAAACAAAACAACATAAAATGTCAATTTTTTGGCATCGACGACCTCTGCATTGTATTTTTCTGGTTTTAGACGAATGCTGACCGGTATCACGAAAATGGTCAGGATGTCTGAGAATTTCATACAACTAGCGCCATCTCGTAGATTTCTGGATTATGTGCAATGTAGTGATGTACAAATTATGGATTATGATTTCATGATTGAAGTGAACTAAAATCATAAAAATCGATAAAAGTAAAGTCATATAGTTTTAAAAAAAAAACTGTTTTTACACGACTGCCCAAAAAGCTGTGTATTGTATTTGAAACAGTAGTCGTGATAGCAGCATACTGCTGTGCCCCAGTTTGTGGATGCCAAATCAATAAATACAAATAAATAAGTTATTATTGCGTAGGTATGCAATTATGGCTAAAATTTCAGACAAGAATGTTTTTAATTTTGTATTTCTCTCACTCGAATTTTGTTTGTCATTTGTTTGTTCATTTTTTATATTCCGTCTGAAATAAACTTTCTGAGCTGGCAACACTGTTGCGTTTGTTGATCTCTCAAACTCATTGTCTGAGAAATTGTTATCCGTAACCAAAATTAATAAAAAGTTATTTCCTGGTATTTAAATAGGACGAAAATGCAGCCTGATGATTTTTAACCGTGCCTTAATTAATTTACGTGCTAAAAAAGTTAGTGTCAAAGTGAAATAAATACATGAAAGATTGGAAGATTGATATGCATTTGTTTTCATTATGACAAAACGCCGAAGAATACTTCACGCGGACAAAATAATTCAAAATATTATGAATGTGTTCTGTTTGTTAATGTTCCTGCAGCTAAAAGGTTAGTCCATATTCTTTGTTGTTGCTTGTTATCTACTATAGAACGAGTACGAATTACATTGCATACTTATCACCAAAGATGTGAACTTCTTGACTTATTGTTGAAAGATATACAATATTCGCGATAAAACGAAAGGTTTTCCTTGTTTCTACCAGACCTCATAATCATAATTTACAAATGAGTATGTTGTTTATTCTTTGATATAAGGTACTTTGTTTATAATTGACATGCTATCATTCCTGCGACTTTTGACTTTTGAGAACTAAAATTAAAGCACCAAGTGGGATTTAAAGATAACTTACCGCAGCTAGACTCTTGTTTTGTTCTTTTAATAATTATTGACAAATGTTTTTCACACATACAATAGAGATTATTGTGTTATTCAATTGTAATTTAATATTTATTGTTAACAAAAAGCCCAAGTTTTAATATTGTTCCATAAAGTTTAATTCAAACTATTAATTTAATGTGCAGAACCACATTGTACCATTATTTATGAAATCAATTTTTTTCCACTTCCCTGATCAAACTCTAATTTATGACAATAATCATAAACCACTTCTTAAATACTTTAATTATGTAAAAAAACATTTCAGGTTTCTATGCAGTAGTTAGTAACCCAATATTATTATACTCAACGGCATCAGACATACGTGTAGTGAACACGTCAAAGCTCAGTAAAGTGAACACTATAGTTAAGGACCTGGAACAAGGATCAGCCGTGGACTTCCTTCACAGAAAGGATCTTATATGCTGGTCTGATCAGACTGCAGAATTGATACAATGTATGAGTTATAATGAGACTCATGTAGGGGATAAGGTAAGAAAATAAATGGAATTCATAAAAATAAATTGTGGCCAGTAAATTAAAGACATTCTGCTCTACCTCAAATTCCAACTGTAATGAAGTGCATGACCGAATGAACCCCTGTTTACCCCTCACTTGTTAAGACAAAGGTTGGTAAACAGGGGTTCATAGACCTAAATGCCCTAACACTTAGGGAATACACATGATGATGTAAATATTATAGAAATATAAATAAAAAAAAAAAATAGAAGTCTGCTTTCTATATTGTTTATTTATTTATAGTTACAGTTGTATTAATAAATGTTTAATCTCAGTTCTGAGCTAGTCAACAAAGGCCTCCTCCAACCCCTTCCAATTCTCCCTGCTCCTTGCTTGTCTAATCCATGTCCCGCCGTCCTCATCCTGCCTTCTTTTAAAGGTGTCCCATTCTTTCTCTTCCCCACCTTAGTGTACCATAGGGTCACTTATTTGTTTCATTTCTCTTGTACATTGTTTACCATTGTTTATTTGCAGGTTAGAATAGTATCAGAGGGACTAATAACACCAACTGGTATTGCAATTGACTGGTACACTGATAAAATATACTGGACAGATGGAGAGACCAATAAAATTGAAGTCATTAGCATAGAGCAGAGGTACAGGAAAGTACTGTTCTGGTCAGAGGTAGACCTCGCTCGGGCTATTGCTGTTGTTCCTAAAGAAGGGTAAGATAGCAACTTTATTCATCTATTCATTTGATTTGTACAAATTATTTTCTATTCTGACAAACCAATATATATAGAAATACTCTACAAATCTCTTGTTTTCCTCAATAAGATCAAAAAAAAAATATGTTTTGATTTATTTTAATTATCTTATTCTTCCTTGTCAAACTTCATTGTATTGGTTCACCAGCACGCGTAGCATGACAACCATAGAAACGGGTTTTGTCAATGGAAGAATAGACAAAATGACAGATTGTGATTGTTTATCTGTCATTTTGTCTATTCTTCCATCGACAAAACTCGTTTCTATTGTGGTCATGCTATGGGTGCTGTATTTGTCCCTGTTCTTGTGAACTTGCTTGTAATTGTGTAACCTCTGTTGGATAAATATCTATATTTTCAGTCTCATGTTCTGGACAGACTGGGGCGAAGTACCCAAAATAGAGAGAGCTGGCATGAATGGTGATCCTGCTACACGTAAAATTATAGTCAAAGACCACATATTCTGGCCAAACGGTATCACAATAGATTATGACAACAACCTGATATACTGGGTGGATGCAAAGCTACATTTTGTTGATGTTATTGATTTTAATGGAGAGAAGAGGAAAAGTGTTGTTAAAGAGGATCTTGTGTATCCGTATGCACTTGCGTTTTTTAACTATAAGCTTTACTGGACTGATTGGAAAACATGGTAAGGTTTTACTTATTATAGTAATTATACAAACTATAGTTTGACCGAAACCGATGTACCGCGACTTAGGTCTTAGGACTTGTGAGCGACGAGACGGGGGGGGGCAGTGCAGGCTGCTCCGCTCTGTCAGTCCGCCATCAACGCTCACGGCGTCCCGCCCCCCGCCTCGCCGCGCATTCCTAAGGCGCGGTACAACGGTTTCGGTCAAACTATAGTGTTGTAAATTGAGATCTAAGAATTTGTTATCACTTGCCAGTCTGTGTTAACAGTTGCTATTGTCTTTTCATATTTTTTTATTTATTTATAAATAAGTGTTCTTTACTTATCTAAGTTTTAATCACTTATTTTCCTGATTGAGAATAATTATTTAAAGTAAATCTAAATTATTACTTCCCGTTTAAGGTCAATTCACACTTGGGACATATCAACAACCGGCCCTATGAAGGAGATAATAAAATCTGACCCAGTGCCTGTAGATTTAAAGGTATATGATGGAAGCAGACAAGTGATGCCCTCTGGTGACTATCCATGCAAGGGAAATAATGGAGGGTGCTCACATTTGTGCCTCTTAGCACCTACTCCACCAGGTAATATTTCTTGTCAACCATTGATAGAAAATTCACATAACATTCTTCTACTGCTTAGCATGTCCTTAGTTAATGGCAATCTTTAACAGTTTTAAGAGGTACAACTATTGCATTGTAAGTATTCAGTAGTTCAGTTTAAAATAAAATTATGTACTTAGGAACTATTTTTGAAACACGAATATCGTGTTATGGATAACACGATATTCGTGTTTTAGTACTTGTAAAAGATGTGAATGCTTGGACGATGTTTTTCACTCAATAAGTGGTTTGAGTTTTTAATAATAACATAATATATAATAGAATTATTTAATAACTTTAATTGTAAATATCCTTTTTGGATTTGTATTATTATGTAAAACCATAAATGGTGCATGTTGTGTTAGCCTGTAAGTGATTGTTGCACTTATAAATGTATTTAATATTATGGAATTTTGTGTAAATGTATTGTGTAAACAATTGTTGGCTAACCTAAATAAATAAATAAATATCATTATTATGTGCAACCAGGCTACCAGTGCGCCTGTCCAACGGGCTCAAAACTGCGCGAGAGCAGCAACACAACCTGCTACAACAGCCCACAATCACTACTGGTCGTAGCTCAACGCTCCGCCATATCCAAGATATCACTCGACTCGCCCGACTTCACGCCGTACACGCTGCCGCTCAAAGATCTGAAGAGGGCACTCACTGTGGACTTTGATCCTAAGTTTGAGTATATCTACTGGGCTGATAGTTTGGTAAGTGATTTATGCCAATTGTAAGCTAAGAAAAGAGTGCAAAGTAGCTTTTTCTCTGGACGCTCATAATGGGCAAGGCCTTTTAAATCGTTCTCACATATAATAATTATAAATTCAACATTAATTATATAATTAATATTTTGTAACAATACAATGTCGCCCATGGGCATGTGACCGCCCGTATTTTTCTGGATATTCATGAAAAATGATCGAAAATTCAGTTTAAAAGGGGGTTTAAAGTTAATTTTCGAAAAAATTTCATAATGGCATTGTATTATTATTTAAAAGAGTGTCCATGGAGTTTCTTGCCCGTTCTTCTCCATAGGAACCTACTACGCTTTGGAATGGGCAACTAGCTTCATATTTCTGACTGACCAACTCCTTTAACAATTCAAAAATGCCTGTAAATGGTTTAATTGAAATAAATGCTTCGAACTTAAGCTAACTTTGAATAATAAACCTTAATGTAGAGGTTTAAAGAACAATGTGGTACCAACATCGAACAAATATGAAACAACGCTCAAGATGGCTGTTTCATGATCATAGAATGGATATTGAATTATAAACTTTGTTACAAGTGCTTTAAAGTGCATACGAAACATCGCCCGCAAATGTCCGAGTCTCCGTTTCATGACTGCGTTGTGCTTACAACTTTTCACTTTATTATGGCACTCACACACAGAGTGTATTATTTAATGTCATCAGCTCATCCTCTGTTTTGTGCTCCTTTATGGAATTTTTCACCGTTTTTACTTTTAGTATAATCAGCCTATAATGTTCCCACTGCTGCACGCGTAGCATAACAACCATAGAAATGGGTTTTCTACGGGTTTTGTCGACGGAAGAATAGACAAAATGACAGATTGTGATTGTTTATCTGTCATTTTGTCTATTCTACCGTCGACAAAACCCGTTTCTATTGTGGTCATGCCAAGCGGGCTGGGACACAGGCCTCCTCTCTTCGAGAGGGAGGGGGCTGAAATCTACCACGCGGGCCCAGTGCTGGTTGGTAAATGTCAGTTTTTCTTCACCGTTAGAGCAGTGGTAATGTACCAAATATAGTGCTTGCCTGGGTAACCCACGACCTACAACTCTTAAGCCGCGGCCGTTACTACTAAGCCACCACTGCTCTTTTTACTTTTAATTAATTGTAAATACTTTTGACTTTTTGGTAAATAAACCAATCTTTATTTATTCAGGCAAAGACGATATCAAGAGCGCGTTTAGATGGCAGCGAACAAACAGTAGTAATACACAGCAGTGGAGTGCCTGACAGCATTGCTATCGACCCTCTGGCTAGGAACATCTACTGGACAGACCCCGTCACTGATACCATCAACGTGGCGCGGCTCGATGGTACCTCTAAGAAGGTATAATTAACAAAATATCTACTAAGAACCTCAGACCAAACAATAAACTAAGACATAGCGCTGCGAGCAATACAGTGAAGCATGCCAAACTACACCTCCACTGTGTGCATACACGCTCACACGCACACATTTACAATCAAACGTTCGCGTCAAATAACTTTGCCGCTCTGAAGTTAGCAGGTTAGGTTGCACATGCGCGCTACTGTTTTATAAGGAGATGATAAAAGAGTGGACTGTATTTTAGGCAAACGCTTAATGCTGTGCTTATTACAAATTATAACTTTCCCGTAAAAACAGATTGACGACTGCGCAATTATTTGTAGCTTACTTCAGAGCGGCAAAGTTGACGCGAACTGAATACCTCACTAAGTGCACATATGTTTACGAAACCTCACTTCACTGTTGACAGCGCTCTGTCTTGGTTTTTTATTTGGTTTTAGCTAAGAACAATTGGAAATTGAACGTATCTTTTTGGACCAACGTCGCTTCGGGCATAGGATGTTCGATTGAATTTATGACCCGTTGATAAGGCCATTTTCACACGAGGTGACCAAAATAAAACCAGTTTTCAATGGCGACGCAACCAGTCACGCGCGACTGTGCGTTTGCAAGTCACTCGGTCGTTGCCAACGCAATTTTTCATAAAATTTGCGTGTTATCGAGTGTCATGTTGTCGGAATAAAAAAATTATATTAAAATTGATACAACTTGAGTTGTACCAGTTGCATCGCAGTTGGCAACGTTTGTTGCCAGCTAGTTTAGGTTGAGTTGCCGTCACTCTGTGTGAGAATGGCCGACGTGTTCGGAAGTGTGACAGCCAAGGGTTCTTTGTCCTCAAATTGGGCAGTGTTCTTGGGTTTTTAATCAGGAATTTTCAGTAGCAGCCCGGAGTGTGAATATGTGCCCATTTGAAGGAAATAGACTAGGCCCCTTATTACATACATGAGACTAAAGCACAAGTGACACAATGTGAGTGTACCTGTACCGTACCTACCCCTTCAGAGGAAACAAGCTTGATGTTATTTTATGTAATTTTCTAGGTGATAATCCACAACGAACTCTACGACCCTCGAGCCATAGCTCTCCACCCAACCGCCGGCTGGATGTTCTGGTCAGATTGGAACGATAAGAAGCCGAAGATAGAACGAGCCAACTTGGACGGCAGTGGCCGAGTGCTGCTGGTGTATGAGAAGCTCACGTGGCCCAACGGCATCGCACTTGACACAGTGAAGAACAAGCTTTACTGGGGAGACGCAAGGACGCATAAAATTGAGGTAATGGTAAAGAAAATGTAAAATTAAATACGAGAACGTATTTATATGCCCCGAAACTTGAGATTAATACAGCGGTTTTGAACGCGTTCGAAGCGTATGATACGTTACCAACTGTGCTAAGTAACAAATGTTTTAACTAAACCAAATATGCTAGCACTTCACCTGGCGTAATTCTCCAAATATTGGTAGTACGTGACCAATATAAAAATAATATACCCTATTGTTATTGGAATAAAGTTTAAAGTACCATGTCATTTCATTTTCATTTTGATGTGCCGTCTTGGAAACTTCTTTTAATTGGTAAATTCTCCCAATCCTACAGGTGTGCAACATGGATGGCACAGAGAGGAAAGAACTACACGGCAGTGAGATCTTACACATCTTCGGTCTTACCTTACTGGGCGAACATCTCTACTGGACGGATATGCAAAAACGAACGCTAGACAGGATTAACAAAAATACAGGTAAACGCATTTTTCTTGTCTGACTTCAAAAAAAGGTGGTTATGTATTCTAGCGAGCCTTGTATGTATGTCCACGATTCTTAACTAAGAAAGGATTTTTCTATCCTTGAGCTTTATAGTTCGATTCTGTGCTAAAATATTAATTGAACTGATATGAAAAATGTCAAACAAATAGGTACCTACCAACCGACCAAGGCAGTTAGACAACTGGGTGGAATATGACTCACTAACCCGCTTAGGCCCACTTGCGCGTTCATGGGTTAGCTAAATAACTCGGAGTAAACAACTTACTCTGGGTTAATCCGAAGAGAATCATTGGATTAACCCTGAGTTAACTGTTAACTCCGTGTTAGCTGTTAACGCGCAAGTGGTCCACACTCGTTTCATTACCGTTCAAAACGTAACGTCACAACTGACAGTTGTCTAATTATGTCTAATAATTAGACTATCTAATTATTTATAATGTTATCCCAAAAGCAATATTGCTTTAGTTCTCAAGAGTCACCAATTAAAAATTTATTTATTTATTATTTATTAAAACCTTTCACACTCAAAAAAGTACAAAGGCGGACTTAATGCCTTAGGCATTCTCTACCAGTCAACCAAGGGTGGTGAAGAGATTAGATGGCAGGTGCTCTATTTGAGAGGAACAAAGAAAAAAAATTAAAATATATATTCTAATGACTTATAACTAAAATAGATACAACAATACATAAATAGATTACAAACTACATACCCATACATACATATATGTACAACAACATTGTATTAGTACAATTTTTTGCATGCCAAATGGTAGAATGTACCGGAAACTAAACATTCATTTGTACAACTCACCTGTATACCTATATTCTATGCAAATAAACATAATGTATTCACATTCTCTAGGTCTTGAACGTCAGGCAGTAGTAGAGCAGATGGCAAACATGATGGGTGTGAAAGCGTTCCGCCTGGGCGAGGCGCTCGGCTGGAACGCGTGCGCCGACGGCAACGGGGGGTGCTCACATCTGTGCCTCAACACGCCCGACCACTATGTGTGCAGTTGTCCTGTTGGTGAGTCATATACTAGTAAGATTATAGCCAAAAATCACGCAAAGAAAAAATATAAAATCTACAGAAATAAAAACGTGAAAAAAGAACGTTAACAAAACAATTTACAGTGTAAAAGCTTTACTCTTGCAATATTAGTAAAACAATAAAAAGTCTTAACTAACTCTTAGAAACGGAGTAATAAAATGTAGTGAATAAAGCTTTATACAACATGTAAACAAAAACTGTCTGATCAGTGTTGTTAAGTATCGTACTGAGTGAGAATCTATTTATGTAGTGATTTTAAGGGGGGTATTACACTAGCAAATATCTACGATCCTATCTTTTATCCTACATATTTGACGTCTAGAATTATATCTGTGTATTACATTATCATAATCTAGGATCCTATTTTTTTGTCTTATGTGGTTACAATCGTCTATTAAAACAAAATACTGAAGCCTTTCGGCACACAATATAACAAATAGAACTTAGAACACTAATGAAGCCAAAACAATGAATTCCCGGCTGCCCGGCAGCAGCTTGTTAGTACAGCAGTGTTGTCAACAAATAATTTTAGAATTCCACTAAGCATATTGTGAACTTACGCCAAAATTTCGTTGAGCTTACTTTATAGCCGTCAATAAAACCGTCAATCTTGAATGTGGCACAGTAGCAAAACTGAAAAGGCAAAATCACATAATTTTATGGACGGATTTTGTATCAGGAAATTATGAAAATAAATGTGAAAATTCAGTATATAATATTCAATATGGCAAGACCTGTTTCTATGATCCTATCTAACAACAAATGTCTAAAATCTTTGATAAAAGGAGATTTGATTCAAATTTTTGTATTACATTATCATATAAATATGACTCAGAGATCTGTGATCCTAGATATTTGATAGTGTAATATTTTTATTTTCAATCATAATTTAAAAAAATCCTTTTTGGTAATGTTATTGCAGTACCTTTGTGCCCCTTTCGGATCGGACAGGATACCAAAATGCTACAGGATTTGTTTGAAATTATCTACCACGTGTCAGAAGTCAGTCAGTCATAAAACAGAATATGAAATGATTACTTACCTTTTCGCGCCCCCTTAATAATCGCACCTTTTCGTCACTTTCAGGTCTGGAACTAAGCAAGGACAGGAAGACTTGTGTGGAACCTGAAGCGTTCCTTGTTTACAGTCGCAAGAATGTCATCGGCCACATCAGTATTGAGAACGAGGAGAATGACGTCATACTGCCTCTCAAAGACTTGAAAGAAGTCAGGTAAGTGCCATCACTCATACGTGATTTATTTTGTTCATTTAATTTGGAGTCACCGCCTGCTACTTAGGGCTTCAACATCATTCTCCTGCCGGTATCCTATATTATACAATACGTATTAGCCAATAGTCATCACAATGTTTTTATTTTCTTCTTAATTTTTTTTTTTTTTTTTTGTATTTTGGCACCTTATAGCTATATTGATGTATTTAGTTATTATTTAATCGTGTTTTTGTATTTTGTGCTGTCTTTTGTGTGCACCAAATAAACGATTTATCTATCTATATTACTTAGGGTCAGCGCAGCATCTCAGAGACTAAGTAAAAAGTATGTTTTTGAACATATACACATAAACTCACACCATCTTCCCTTCCCATGGGGGTAGACACTACAGAAAGCCACCTCCTACGATCCCTACATACTCCTTTTTTTAAATAGTTATATAAGTATTATAGTTTTTTTACATTGAAACTCACAGTCCTTACAAATAATCGGTTCGATTTTGCTATCGATTGTGGTAACATGTTCATAGGATACTAAAATTATACAGGTATTAGTCGCCTGCTATTGGTAAGGGCATGATTTGTATTGTAAATGGATCACTTATTTCGCGAATCGGGTTCATCGCTAAAATTATTCACTATACCTCGTATATACGATTATAATTACGCAATTAAATATAATTATGATACAAAATATAAATACCAAAGAAGCTACATAACATTTTAATGTAATATGTTTTCATTTAATTCTTCTAAACAAAAAGCGCCTTCATCCTCTCTCCTATTATCATTTAATTAACTTTGCTGTGCCCGACAGGGTCCATGATTGATACAATGTCTAGCATACCAACTGTTTTATCTCACATTATGGAATGCAATAAAGTATTGAGTATAGTTTTAGTAAAAAAAACTGACCAATTAAAAAAAAAAACATTTATCGCTGTCACGGGTACAATCCCCCCTTTAATGACTACAGCACCCTTATTGCGTAACAGACTTCAATCCGAGGGGTTTGAAGGATATTGCTAATCCATTGCTTCATAGATTCGAAAAATTCGTCTGCTCAACAACGTAAATAACGCAATGAACGTGAGTGAACCGTCAAAATGAATCCCATTGCGTTCAATTGTCATTTTATGTGTGTTACTCAACTACCCCACTGGTGAGTGAGTCGACAGCTTGTATAATTATAGTTTTTGTTTTTTCAGTGCGTTAGCAGTGCATGTATCTGGCAACAAGCTGTACTGGTCAGACAGCAAAACTAAAACTATCAACCGGTGTTCAGTTAACGGTTCTAACATGGAGAAAGTGTTGGAGTGGATGGGGTTGGTTGAAGGTATGTGGAGCATTGTTCACAAAACTGTTGTGTGTTTGGTTTCCAAAAAATTAGAACTGTTTACTTTTTACTTTTATGTTACTTTATTCAATGAATAAAAAATATTAAGACGAATTTTTGAGTTGAAACTATTACGACTTCGATTACTCCAAATAAATTAATGACTTGTTCAAATAATGGAAAGAAATAGTAGCCGCAGTCTGTAATGACTTCGTTGCTGGTAGCGTTGACGATGGCCGAAAGCGTAGCGTAGCGCAGCTCCAGGCCAACAAAGCGCGGTCAGAATTGCAGCCCTTGATGGGCAAGCTGGACTAAAGGCCAAGACCGAAGATCGAGGCCTTTATAGCGCTTTTTTTTTTTGCAACAATATACAATACACCAAAAACAAGTTGGGGGAAAATATGCTTCACATCCACACAAAACGGCCATCGCTCAGCATAATGCTGTGTCACTACTAAATGGCAATACCTTAGTCATTTTGTTAGAGATCCGTAAAGTAAAATGATTTAAACTATTATTTTCCATACTAGGAATAGCAATAGACTGGTCGGGTCAGAACATTTACTGGACGGACACGGCCACCCAACGTATTGAAGTAGCGCGACTTGACGGCTCCAGTCGAAGGGCCCTCGTCTGGCAGGGACTCAAGAAACCTAAGAGCATTGCTTTGGACCCCAAGAAAGGGTAAGTTCACAACTAAGATCCGAATTAATAAAGTTTGAGTATTATTTTTCTCTGTGTCAAACTCAAACTAACTATATGAGAATATCTCATGTTGTGATAAAATTATCAGCGAGCAATGTGCTAGCGGACTTGATGTTTCAGTGTGCGCCAGACGTACATTTTAAGTATCGACACTTGTGAAACTTCGCGTTTGTTACGCCCTAAAAAAACGAATTATGATGCTTATTTAAAAATAAAATACCCCTCATTTTGTGAAAATAATATAATATCGGGTCATTTAAAACCCAAAAACTTCAGACTACATTAGATAGAAGATACATAGTCTTTATTATGTACACCATACAAACTACAGAAATAAAAGTAGAAATTAACATATGCACACATTCACATTCATTAATTTTTCATTCGGCATTTCTACATTCTAACTTAGAAGTCAAAACAATTGTATGTAAAAGTACTTAGGCACTTATGCTAATCTTTTATTCCTTTATTCCAGCTACATGTACTGGTCAGAACTAGGCTCTAAAACCATCAAACGAGCCGGCATGGATGGCTCATCACCTACCATACTCTTCGAACAAGTGGGCAAGGTGCATTCCATAGCCATAGACTATGAACGACGCGCCATCTATTGGGCAGCATTGGACCCGCCCGCTATTGAGTTCGCGTTTCTCAATGGAACGGGCAGAAAGGTCTTAGTGAACAATGTATCCATGCCCTATACGCTGGCGCTGCATAATGACAGGATATTCTGGGGTGATTGGAATACAGGTATGTGCTCTTTTAAAAAAAAAATTGTGCCACACTAAGAATTTCTCATGTGGGAACACAAAACTCACAGCCAAATACGGAAATTGTTCATTAAAAAAAACTAATTACTTAATGTCGGTGTTTCTTTCATTTTTCCCTCTCAGTCTAATGGCTTATTGAATACTTCCGTTATCCTTTTCCTTCATATCATGCCTCACGCAATACTTCGATCCAGCCATGCTATTCTGTAAACATCTCACCGTGAAAACTTGGGTGAAGTGAGCTGTCAATAGTGTCAATCCCTGTGGAATGACAGCTCACTCCACGCTCACTTCACCTAAGTTTTCACGGTGAGATGGTTACAGAATAGTATGACAGTTTTTTGGTCTCCCTCACCCCTTCCATACATCACACCTTAAAATCATCACTCATACATCACACCTTAAAATCATCACTCGTATGTGTCCTATCCCACCTCATCACAAGTAAAGATAAACGATTTCCCTTTAACTTTTCTGCCAACCGCTGCACCAATAGTGCCGTCTTTGAACCTAACTATAACTTGTATCAACAGGCATCGTAGAATCAGCATCAAAAACCTTGGGTGACTCTCGCAAGGTGATCCACTCCGGTGTCGAGTACATCTCCGAGCTGAAGGTGTTCGGGCACGGCGCGCGCGGCGCGGGCAGCCAGTGCGCGGCCGACAACGGCGGCTGCGCGCACCTGTGCGTGGGCGCGCCGCGCGACTACCGCTGCGCCTGCCCGCAGCACTACCGGCTCAACAGGGACAACCTCACGTGTGCAGGTACGGAGGGGGATGGGGGTGGGAGGAATGTCGGAAGGGGGTGGAGATTACGGCTCAAAGAGGAGATAATCAAAACAAAAAGAACTCATGTGTACCATCAAAGAAGTTTATATCTAACCAGTTTGAAAACAAAATCCTATGAACACGATGACCACATCTATTACGGTCCCGGTTCTATAGCTGCCGAGTGATGCAAGCAAGAATAGTCCTTACGGTGGTTAAATATGAACTTCTTCGATGGTACATGAGTTTTTAGCGATAGCCGCATCACGAAAAACAGGAATAGTCGTGCGTTTGAAAATTGGAAGCTTTATTTGTAAACAAAAAATCTAATTTCGAATCACAATAATAATCGTATCATATTACTACTAGAATCTTTTGCCACTTGAATGAAATCACAGGGGCCTCGTTGTTGGTAAACATTTCGCACCATCGGTGGAACAAGGGCACAACTAACAAAACATCTGAAAATGAGTTAAGTGTGTTACTAAGGTCATAATTACAAAATTATTTAAATTTTGGTGCAAAAAGGGCCAAACTGCACATCAAATATATTATTTCTTTAAATTATAGTACAAAAAATAAGTATTTTACTCCCGTAAAGTAAATACGTAAATTCACAAAAGTGTAAGGCTTATTTCACCCAAAAAAAATATAGTACTTAAAATCGATATAAGCAAAAAAACTATTTTATTCTACAAAAATCATAAAAAATGTCTCTAGTGGAAAATAACAAAACGTGCAGTTGTGCCCTTGTTCCACCGATGGTGCGATTTGTGAAAATGTAATGAATAAACAAGATGGCGGGGTTAATTCCGATTTTGGCCACGCATCAAAAGATCCTCGTTCAACTATAGCCGAGTAATATTGGTTTCTCGCTTGAGTATGACAACGCGTTAGGATTTAGATGTGAAAAATGGTAGTTATCCTTCGCAACGAAGTATTATAACTTTTTCTATAATTATTTACCTGTTCCCAGAACCCGAGGAATTTCTGATATTCGCTCAAAAGAATGCAATTGGACGGATAGTTGTTGCTAACGGCGAATGCAACGATGCTTACATACCTCTGACTGGATTGAAAAACGTGAAGGCTATTGAATACGATCCTGTAAACAAGTAAGTATTGGAGAAAGAAGTTTATTGACACTTGTGACCATTTACGTATATAATAAGAATACAAAATATGATTTCTAGATTTATATTAAAACTAGATTTACAGGGAAAATGTAGATTCGAATCACATACAACTCACATACATTTTATTAAAAAAATATCATCTATACATATTATATTTGTTTTCCATTTTATGCTTTGTTACCTAGGCCGAGCAACAGAAACAATCGGCAATCACATTAGGAATTTGTGTGTTAAATATGGAATGCTCTGAAGCCAACGTTCGTGGTGCGGTCATAAAACGGGGGATCGAGATGACAGAAGGCTGTTTAAAATAACCACACAAAATATTCGCCGTCCTACTCGTACATTTTATGACTGCGGTTTCACGAGCCTTGGCGTTTATTACCTATCCAAGATTTTGCCATACATCAAGTCTAAGATACCAAGTTAGTTATTGCTCATATCTCCCTCAGACATTTCTACTGGATGGACGAAGACTCTCACTCAATCCGTCGAGTCCCGATCTCTTACTCCGTCACCTCCGCTATCACAGAATCAATAACTGTGATCTCAGGACTCAGTCGTCCATTCCACATGGTTCTCGACATACTAGGACGAGCCTTATACTGGACCTGCGCTGACACGGACTCGATCAATGCGACCTCTATTGATAATAACTCGTCGTCCGGAGTGATACTGAGAGGAGATAATATGATGCCACGGTTTTTGGCTTTTCATCAGACTAAAAGGTGAGGAGGTGCTTTTGTATTTATTTTGACGTTTCATGATTAACTTTTTCAATTAGTGTATTGAATTTCCGCCAGTAAGCGGAAATTAGTAGCGTCAAACGCGTTTATGATTTATTATCATTCTGCAAAATTCACGTCACAATTCTTTGCCGGTTGTATAAAATGGTTATTGCACGTCTTTACGAATATATCAATCTGCTGGCTAAACCATACGTTTCTCTGTACATATTAAATAATAGTCAAATATGTAATTTCTTCGTAGGTTCCTGTTCTGGAACGACGCAGCCCTAGGTGTGATTATGCGCGCGAACGTAGATGGAACATCACGAGTGGAACTGGCGCGAGCGAGCAATGTCACCGCGCTCACAGTGGACCATACTACTGGCACAGTGTACTGGGCCGTTAGTAGACAGATTCATGCCGTCGATCTGGATGGCTCCAACAAGTTAGTCATTTTTCTACCATAATTATTTGCAGGGCAGGTCGGGATTCTGTCGTTGGACGTTGAAGAGCACAGACACTCCCAATTGTGCTCCATCAGAGTATTTTATTATACATTTAGTGAAATGTGCACACCACATGGTGCAAGTTTGAGCTACAAGCCGGGCATCGAAATGAAAATGTTTTTTAAAATATTTTGCTGTGGTTGTGACTTTATGTCTTCAAAATATACATTAAAACAGTACAAAAGTGGGTGGACTAAGCGTTTCTGATCTCAAGCGAGCGGTCCAGCACATACGAGGGAATAACTGCCGCAGGACCCTGTGACCCCTTGCAAGCTAGTCCGGTGAGAGCTTTCTATGTATATCTTTCAGGGATCTGCTGAAGAGGTCCGCCTAAAGTCACGAGTGGATCTCATTATAAATACATACATATATACATCATATATGTTGTATTTACAATTTGTTCAACTAACTATAATACGGTTGTGATTATGGAGTTTAACTTGTGTATTGAAAGTTAAAAGGAAAACACAAACACCCAAAACTGATAAATGATCGACCCGCGGCGAATGAGTCCTTTTGTTTTTACCTGCGACTACTAATTGCTCAAACATGTTCATTTTATAAATTCGCTGCTCGTCGATGTCAGCATAAATTTCGATATTCACAGCGTAACTTGGAACTTGTTTAGAGCGAAAATTTTACACCCAGTCGGAGTCTTATAGATGATAGAATATACTCTTTATTTTGTACACCATATAAAATAATTACAGTTTTAATGTAGAAATTTCACATAGGGTGAGTGAATCAATATTATATTCTGCATAACCATGATAAGTATTATAAGCACGTTCTGTCCCACAGACGCGTAGTGTGGCAGGGCGGCTGGGCCACGGCGCTGAGCGTGTGGGGCGGCTGGGCGTACTTCTCGGGCGCGGGCGGCGCCATGCGCGTGGCGCTGACGCGGCGCGACGCGCCCGCCGCGCCCGTGCCGCACGTGCCGCGCCTCGTGGCCGCGCGCGCCGTGCACAAGGTACGGTATCGCCCATACATTTGACAGGATTTGAGAAATGTCAAAATTGAGAGATATGTCATCATTTATTCGTTTACAAGAGTGACAGATTGGATTTTGTTTGGACAAACTTTTTTTTTTAAGTTTTTTTAGTTGACACTATTTTCTGGTTTACTGCGAACGATAACGGCTCGTTCAGCTTTCACACGTATACCGCTACAAGGTTATTATGGCGCGTGGCAAAAATCGAAACTAACATCGCTATCTTGTTTTATGCATACATTTCAAATAATAGCACAAAACGTTTGCACAAATGTTTGCGCGCTGTCAACGTCATTCGAGCGCCAAAAGATAGTTGTAGCAGTGTAGTCGATATGTGTTATGACGGGTTGTCCGTGCAGGTGCTGCGCACGCACCCGTGCTGGCGCGGCGGCGCGTGCGGCGGCGCGCCGGGCGCGTGCGGCGCGGGCGGCGCGTGCGGCTGCGCGCTGCGCTGCGGCGTGCCGGCGCCGTGCCACCCGCAGCGCTTCCTGTGCGACCCCGCCGCGCCCGAGCCGCGCTGCATTCCGCACCACTGGAAGTTAGTACCCACAACTTCACTTCACTTCTTCAAAGACAAGCTGTGTGCTCGATGGGATTTCCCATCTGCAAAAATTATGAACTTCTATAAAAAAAATGCTGTATTTGAGTAACCCCTTTAAGATGTGAATAAAAAAACACTTTTCACTTTTGTTATATAAGGAACTCTTGAAGCAATATTTCATGCTTTTGGACCCAGTGGTTTAGGCTGTGCGTTGTGTGTCAGTGAAATCATTTAAGATTTTTGTTAAGGGCATCTAGATATGAGCATAGCGTTTTTGATATCGAAAACGAAAACATATACTATACTATACTTCGATATATTTTGAAAACGAAATAACCATAATGAAAAATTCAATGATTTGATTTCTACGATTTTTATGTTAATCAATTATTTTTTTGCTTACATTTTTACTTCCACCTCATTTCGGTATTAACATCCCAGAAAATCATAAACATAACACCCATGAAAAAATAAAACATTTCAAGGTCGCATCTTTAATTTCCAGCCGTATGGTAGCTTGACTGTGATTGAAATACTGTAATGTAATGTCTGCTGTGGCACAGATGTGACGGACAGAAGGACTGCGAGAACGGCGCGGACGAGGCGTCGTGCGGCGCGTGCGCGGCGGGGCTGCGCTGCGCGGACGGCGCGTGCGGCGCGGCGCTGGGCGCGTGCGACGCCGGCGCCTACTGCGAGCGCGCGCCGCTGCCCGACGCCTTCCGGTACGGGCGACGACTCTCACTCTAAGCGTTTATTTCAAGTTCCGTTTGACCGACACCGCTGCACCGCGCGGAATGCGTTGACGAATGACCGACGATACGCCGTGAGCGTTGGTGATTAAGCGGCTTTTTTTTGTATACATTTTTACAACAAACTCCAAACTCAAAGTCTAATGGTATTCTATGGTGTGCGGCTAGATGGCCGTTGCGACCAAGTGCGCGATTCGTATCGATTTCTATAATTTACCTGGTCGCTACCATTGGTTGAGGCCGTCTAGTGCGCGAGATCCCCTTATGGTCACTCACTTTTATGTTTATAGGCCTAACACATTAAGATAATAATAAGTAAGAGAAAAAGTTTGAAGTTGACATACAGGCCATCATTTCCGTTTCGATATAAGAAAATCAAAGTTTGGTCGCTCTTAAAAAAGCAACAAGCTTATAAGTCAATAATTATTTCGTTATTTGTTTTGTTTTGCATAAAAAGAGTATCGAAATTCGAAATTGTTTTCCTGATTTTTTTATCCATTCTGACGTTCAAATTATTAATGGGGTCAGGATTCAGTTTTTATGCATGATAAATAGATAATGCCAGGGTGCATACTGCAATAATTGTTCGAGAATACCTGCATGACGTTAGTATCGCAGTAATGAAATGGTCAGCAAGAAGCCCTGATATGAATCCAATAGAGCACTTATGAGATGCTCCAGTTGCTCAACCAACCAGCTCCAGAAGCTTTGCAGGAGTTGAAAACTGCCATCTTGGAAGCATGGGAGAACATTCCACAGCACGTTATAGTGGCGTTAATTAATTTCATGCTGAATCGCATGACGGACGTCGTAAATAAAGTAACACAAATTAATAAATAAACGCCTTCTCTATGTAAACTATTGTTTTCTTCAAACATTCCACGTTAATTTTACTCCTGAGAAACGCGAAAAACTACTTATTGTAATTAAACTGTTTTTTTTTTTGTATTCCGCTTTAATTTTTGGAAAAATTACGGAAAACGAAATGGAAATAATAGTGTGGCTGACTTCAAAATCTCATATTTTTTCCTTTGTATTTATTGCCTTGATTTAAAAAGATAGAGCCTTTAAACAAAAATTTGCAGGGTGGCTCGATTCAGGTGTCCCAAAATGTTTTATAGATTTTTACTAAATGTCTTCTCCTGTAGATGTGACGAACGCCTCTGCCTCGCGCCGCGGTTGCTATGCGACGGGCACCAGCACTGCTCCGATGGCTCCGACGAGTCCGCGGCCACCTGCGGCTTCGCCGGCGCCAAGGAGCACACCGCGCCCGGCGCGCGCCGGTCCAGCGCCTTCGTGGTGTGCGGCTGTGTGGCGGGCGCCGCGGCCGGCCTGGGGGCCGCCTGGGCCGCGCTGCGCCGCGTGCGCCGGGGGGCCCGCGCGCCCGCGCCGCGTGTGCGCGCGCCCGGCCCCGCCGCGCTGCAGCCCGACCTGGCGCCCGCGCGAGTGCCGCTGCACAAACGCGACCTCACCGCTCTCGTCGCCCTCACCACCACTTACACCGAGTCAGTATACCTATTTCGTTTCATTTCTATTTTCTTATATCATTTCGAATCGCACTAGTACTCAAACGTAAAGTTCGATCGTCGCAGCACGTTGGACAGCAACTGCGCGCGCTACCCGCGGCCCACGGCCAACCCGCCGCCGTCGCCGGCCACGGGCAGCGACGACGCGGCCCCGCGGCGCCGCGCCTACCGCCACTACCGCGCCAGCAACCGGCCGCCGCCGCCCACGCCGGCCTCCACGGACGCGGGCGAGTCCGAGCCCGAGCCCGCCGCGCGCGCCCCGCCGCCCTCGCCCGCGCCGCCCCGGGACTGAGGCCCGCGGTGCCGCCGCCCTCGCCCGCGCCGCCCCGGGACTGAGGCCCGCGGTGCCGCCGCCCTCGCCCGCGCCGCCCCGGGACTGAGGCCCGCGGTGCCGCCGCCCTCGCCCGCGCCGCCCCGGGACTGAGGCCCGCGGTGCCGCCGCCCTCGCCCGCGCCGCCCCGGGACTGAGGCCCGCGGTGCCGCCGCCCTCGCCCGCGCCGCACCGGGACTGAGGCCCGCGGTGCCGCCGCCCTCGCCCGCGCCGCCCCGGGACTGAGGCCCGCGGTGCCGCCGCCCTCGCCCGCGCCGCCCCGGGACTGAGGCCCGCGGTGCCGCCGCCCTCGCCCGCGCCGCCCCGGGACTGAGGCCCGCGGTGCCGCCGCCCTCGCCCGCGCCGCCCCGGGACTGAGGCCCGCGGTGCCGCCGCCCTCGCCCGCGCCGCCCCGGGACTGAGGCCCGCGGTGCCGCCGCCCTCGCCCGCGCCGCCCCGGGACTGAGGCCCGCGGTGCCGCCGACCGCACGCACGCAGTATTAGCCACACGAGATGACGGGCAAACGCTCATACAAATAAAGTATGAAGAAGTGACACGCAGGTCGCGCGAGCCACGTCGGTAGCTTCACGTGGCGGCCTCACGCGTAACTGTGGTCACTCCCGAATGCGCCGATTGTTTTTAGAGTGTGACCATACTTACGCGGAATCAGCTTGACCCGGTCAGAAAGCTTTGGTCATGCAATAAAAACAAAAAAGAAGTCATTTATCTCGTTTGGGTTCGGATGACGTGATTTTATACCTATCGTTGACATCGTACTAAATTTCCGATGACCGAAATGTAGTGATACGCGATCGGCTCAAACCGATTCCGCATCAATAAGTGCGGTAACTCCCTTCTCCACCGCCCCGCCGCTCCCCGCCCCGCACGACTACGGATGTGTCGCGACCGAAAGAACTTTCGATCCCCCTCCCCCTCGCATCTACTCAAGTCCCCCTCTACCTACTACTATACAGCTTTAACACAAACATTGGCCGCTTCTTTTTTCACAAACACCAAGGTTGGCATATGCCTATGACGTAGTTGTTAGCTAATGACTTGGCCTACCTGTTAGTGTAATATTGCTGTACATACAACAGTTGTTTCACATTATCATTTATAGACGCACCAGACATACTTAATTTTTTCTTAACTAAAAAAGTGTACAGCGTATAGGGTGTACACTTTTAGTGTATAGTATACACTGATTCATTTTTCTAGTCTCCATATCCTGATTAAAACAATGCAGAATGAAATATAAAACGCACAATAAAATGGTGCATATAATTACTGAACGTAATTAACACTGATCTGGAAGTTTTGTTATTAGAGTGTGAAATAACTACTTGGTGCTACTATTTCACTGTTCGTGCCTCAATTATCGTTATAAGTATAAAATCTCTATTATTTGTATTATATAGTATTAAATAAGTTCAGGAGAAACGCATAAAGATGCTCGTGTAGAAATAAAAGGAAGTGTGTTAGAAATAAATCTAAACTACAGGGTCAAATTAGCTAGCCAAACTCAGCAGACGTGATGGGTATCGTATCGGTATCTAATCGCGATAAATAAAAAAGTATTGATAATGTTTTTTTTTTGAGGTCAACGACCACTTGTAGTGATGTTACTTGAAGTATGAGTTGCGAAAATCTTTTTTTTTAAATCGTGTTACTATATTGAAACCAATCACGTCTGTAATGTTTACTCAATATATGATATTTCAAGTGACTACACTACCTGCGGTTAATGACCCCGAAAAACTCATCAAATTTATATCTTTGTGTTTAAATATCGAAACCCGTCACGTCTGTAACGTTTATACAAAAAAAATAAGATTTTATTAAACTGATATTTCAAGTGACTACACTCAAACTGATCAAATTATATCTTTTTGTTTTATCATGTTTAGATATTGATACCCATTACATCTACGTAGTTTTACTAGCTAATTAAATTTGATCCTGTATATGCAGAGTGATAATTTAGTTACCTGCAACTCATACCGATAATAAACAAATGATACAAAACGTACAGCCAGTGAAATACAGCCAAAACCGTTTATAAAGACTTCGCTTTAAACGAAATACCGGTTATAATTACGAAATATTAAGGACCCAGCATTTCTGTTTACTTAACATAGTGTTTGGTTATGACGACTATCGGCTATAACAACCGTAATCCGACGGTCCCATCGAAGTCGTTACAAACGGTTTTGACTGACTGTTCATTTTGACCTGTAGATTTGTTAAACAATCCGGTTTTTTAATGCACTCACGCTCGCAACTAATCTGCGTTCGAAATTTATTTACCAAACATGTAAACAAACACGACTTTTAGAAAAAACAACTAAACCCTACACACAAGGTTCAGTTTGTGCTACAACTTCTTTTTTTTTTTTGACCCTTTCAACAGTACTAGTCAGTCTAAAATCAACTATATTTACACTCTCCTAAAGTTGATGTTTGCGTATGTGGAAATAACATCAATTGGAAGCAACAATTTAAATAGACATTACATACGACACGCCACAACACTTCTATCACCAACTTACACATAAAAAATGTTTATTTTCTTTCTTTCGTCTTATATTTTATGTGTTTCTCCTTATGTTGTAAATAAAATATTGTAAACAAGTTTTTATTAGTTACTATACATATTATAAATTAGCTATATATGTATATTACTATTAGTAGGTTACATGCACTATCTTACGTATGTTCTTTGTTAACGTGCTTAGTAAAATTTTGTCGTTATCTATCTAATTAGTTAAAAACTTAAAAGTTGAAATTGATGAAAATCAAACTTAACCTGAAAATATTTATTTGTCACATTATTGACTGTTTTGTAAATAGTTACAGTATTTTTATCTCACGAAGCGACGTGCGCTTTACCCGTAATTTTTATGAATGTTCGTATTCGCATCTCCTGCGCAATCTGTCAAAAATACAATCTATTTACTATATTTTTGACAGGTTTGACAGGTTGCGACTTGAATATGAACGTTTTTGAGGTACGAGAATTGTCCTCCTGGTAACCTAGTGTACAAAAACGCTGTGAATGTATGTGTGCGTGAAGACGAGTAGCGTAAGCACATAACACACACTCACACACACACTCACTCACAAACGCACACACACACCCGATTTCGCCATTGTCTCGGACGGTACGGAGAGCTTCTGTGCTTACACATTCACAGCGTGTTTTTGCACTTGGTAACCAAAAGTAAAGCGCGCGTCGCTTTGTGAGATAAAAATATGTTTATGAAAATGCATATGTAACTATGTTATCAACCATATACTTATTGAGTTTTAGGATAAATTCGGCTTAGTATAGCGTCGGTTCAGGCAATCATACAGTTTTTTTATTTTTAAATCTGCATGTGTTATATTTAAGCCCAACGTAACTGTACTTACAACGTTACTCTGATTTAAGTAACTTGAATGACGCTGATTCTACTGTGTGGTATCCTTATTCTCCGTATGTGCGTATTTTCTTTAAACATAAAACAAGAAAGAGACGGGATTGAAAATGAACAAATTAATTTAGAAGTATTTGCAAACTCGCTCCAATAAGTACGCAACATTACTATCCAACCGTCGAGAGAATGCGTTCTTGACACCTGTCAGTTTCATACGAACGAATTTTTTTGCGAATTTGATCCTTATTACTACTAGAAATTGTCCAAATGACAGGTGTCAGGAACGCATTCTCTCGGCGGTCGTACTAGAAATAAAGTAAAGCCTGACACACGCTGAAGTTGAATAAGTTAACTAGTTTGGCAGCTCTGAACTGTTATTTGCATTTTCTATTATTCAAAGATAGTTGTACTCTAATTTTAGTTTATTGGTAAAGAAAAGAACCAGCTCTATTGTTTAATAACATAACATAAGTTTTTCCAAAGTCGTGTTATTCCTTTAACCCATTGATGACATGACTCAAAAATTTGTTTATTTTTAAAGAATTCAACGAATTCTGAAATACCCTGTAGATAAATTAAGTCAATGAGAGGCGATATTTTATGTTACTCCGTGTAGAACAAATTAATTTACAGTCGTCGGGGAATTTAAATATTAAGTTTTTTTACTTGCATCGAGCATGAGATTATATTAGGTATATTTTCGACTTCGTACTGCCAACATGATCAATTAAAATAATTATTTTAACTTAAAAGTGACAAGTGCCCGCTACTCGTAAAATATTTTGTGAAAATTGCTTATTTTTTTCATTCCGTGAGTCTGTCGCGTTTTGAATAATAACGAGTATGTGGCATCTTCATCGCCACATGCGAGCTACGCATCAAAGACCTGACGTCGCACAAAAATCCTGACGTCTCAGAAAATCATGCATCGCGCAAACAGAGTTTACCGCGCGATCAGTATATATGTAACTTCCCTGACATCAATCGTTGGGCAGTTGCCGACACGACACCCACGAGCGACACGAGCAGGGCTGTCCAAACTACATACCTTTGCGGGCTAATTAAATTTACCACAAAAGCTGGAGGGCCGCAGAAACAAATATTTTCAGTTTTCAAGTAAAAAAATAATTCTATTATCTAAACTATTTATGTCCAAAACTATTTTCTGATTAATTTACACTATAAAACATGCGTCGCGGGCCGCATGAAAACAAGCCGCGGGCCGCATGCGGCCCGCGGGCCGTTGTTTGGACATCCCTGCTATAGAGGACACCCTGTTCCTCATGTCTCTCAAAGTATAATGGTTTACAGACCGAAAAAATAACTACACATTACATAATATTAATGTGATGTACAAACCAGAATTCCCGAGTTTCGCGTTGTTGTTACTTTTTAATTAGTCGAGACTTTTAATTCATATTCTTTATGGAACCTCGTTAGCTATCCGAATATAAAAAAATATTTGGTCTAGGTCTTAAGGGTGAGGCGTGAAAATTGATTCGCTGTGTTACAATGTAAAGTAATTAAAATGCAGAATACCAGTTATTACGGTACTCTTCAAAGTTTTTTTCGCCTCCATTATAACAACTTACTCTATACGCCTGTGACAAACCGAAATGTAAAATAATTTATATAAAGAAAATTATTTGTGATTATTTGCAGTTGCCATTTATATTTGCATTTATATTATTTTATGTAAAAAGCTTGATTAGTTAATTTAATTTCGATTCGTATTAAATCTAAAACTGACTGATTGTGAGATTTTTGTAATAAACTTTTGTACCTGTTACGTTTTTTTTTTCTCTTTCTAGTTCCGAACGTCGCCATAATTTTGAATAGCAGTGATAGCCTAGTAGTGTGACCGTCGGACTGCCAAGTCATAGGTCTAGAGTTCGAGCCCATGGCACGCACCTCTGACTTTTCGGATTCATGTACGTATTTTCACATGAATGAATGAATGAATGAATGAAATGCACCGATCCCAGAGTGGTTTAACCAGACTCGATAAATCGAATGAACCCCAAGATTTGCACTAGCCCATGAAGCCTCATGTTTCATGGGATTTCAAAGGCTATTGCAAATCGAGGAGTAGACCGGGGAGCGCGGGTAATGGTAGGGAAGAACGTGCCCTTAGGATAAGGAAGGATTTGAGAGCCATACCGGATATGAATCCTAGAGTAAGCCTTGGAATAGTGGAGAGACGGGTGTTAGTTATCTATGGATGGGCATCTTTTGCGACGTCGTCGTTATCTTCACTGGTGAATTTTGAGACGGGGTTACTCTGCTTTCTGGGCTTGTTCCTATATTGCTGCTGAGCTGTGTTACATTTTGCTGTATCTGTGTCTTCGTCAGAAGGCTCGCTGCTATCCGTTTCAGGTTTCTTGTAGATCACGCTGGCGGCCTTCATGATCTTGTATCGGTCTGTAGCCTTGTCCATCCAAAAATTGAATTCCTTGTCGAAATACGTCGAGTCCTGTTTGAGATTGTCGTTCCAAGTGTAAATAGGACGGCCTACTTTCTTGGATTTGGCCTTATACTGCATTGCTGCGTGTAAAAGGTGTGGTTTGCCGTGGACGTGTGCGAGAAAGCACATCCTGTGATTCTTGATGCGTTTGGTTACTGTTTTCCCATCTAAGATTTCGTGCATCTTCTTTTGTCTAGGTTTATTTCTGGCGTGGTTAATCAAGTCTCTCATTATGACTCGCTCATATCTTCTCAGTCTAGACCTGTTAGCTTTGGTGAGTGCCGATACTTTCAATCCGTATATCATACAAGGTACGATCACCATTCGATACATGAGTCTGGCCAGTTTCCAGTCCATCTTTGAATTTATTATGAATGGTAATAGTGACTTTGCGTTTCTAGTAGCCTGTTCACATCGTTTTCTAACTGTGCTTCTCCTACTTAATGCAGATGTTATGTATGTGCCTAGGTATTTAATTTCGTCGACAGTATGTAGTTTTAATCCGTTCATGGATACGTAGGTCACTTTCTGTTTAGCTATTGGGTCTCTAATTAGAATTTTGGTTTTAGTTTCGTTTATTTGTAGGCCGACGCTACCTAGTAGGGGTTTAATATGGTATACTATTTCTTCTAACCCTTTTAGATCGTCTGTAATGAAGATGAGGTCGTCCGCGAATGATAGCGCCAGGGGGAGAGAGATTTCACAGTCTTGGTCTAATTTGATTAAATGAGTTTCTTCTTCGAGGGTTCTAAGGACCTCATCCATGACCAGTGTAAAGAGGCGGGGGGATAGCGGGCAACCCTGTTTGACTCCCTTTCCTTTGATAATCCAGTTACTTTGCTGGCCACACCATTTGATGTGTGTTCGTTCATTCAAGCAAACTTTGATTATCCTGTTGGTTAGTGACTTGTTAGATCTTTGGATTAAAATGTCTCGCAGTGCTTGGAGGCTGGCGTTGTCAAAAGCTTTTTCTATATCCAGAGCGAGTACATAGACTCTTTTACCTGCACGCCATTCTTCGTCCAGAACCCTTTTTAGTGTAAATATGTGATCATCTGTTGATCTGTTGTTTAAGAAAGCCGCTTGGTAGTTGCCCAATTCTTTTATTGTTTCGTCTAATTTTTTTAAAACGTAGGAGGCGTAGATTCTGTAGCCCGTATTGCAAACCGATATTCGTCGATAGTCATTTGAATCTTTTGGGTTGTTTTTCTTCGGAATTGGTACCTGCATTGTTTCTAGCCAGGTGTCGGGTGCTTCATTTTGTGTCCACGCTTTGTTCATGTGCTTGGTGACGGCTTCCTGTAATATTTGCGGCATCGCTTTGAAGAGCTCAATTACCACTTGGTCAGTTCCGGGCGCTGTCCCGTTCCGCATGCTGTTAATTATTTCCATTACGTCATCAAGCGTGGGTCCTGCATTTGGCGCAATAGATACCGGCTTTGTTATGGTAATCAAATCAAATCATTTATTAATTTGTTAACACAGGTAGGTACAATAGAAAGTTGTTAAGTATAAAAGATGCGCGCTGTGTTATACCCGAAGGCGTACAAAAATATTCAAGAAGATGTCATTGACATTAAAATTGATAATAAAATTAAAATAATGGAATGCATAATATTAATAATTGAACTTGACAACATAAAAACAAAGGAAAATATATCAAATGTCAAAAAGTAAAGTTTAACGTTACTGCGTCAAAATTCAAAATTAAATCATGTTTAAGCAGAGAGAAAAAAAAAAACATTAATAATAAGAATAATAATATTTTTTATATTTTTAAATGTTTTTTTTTTATATTTTTTTAAGAAATATTTAAAAATATAATTTATAAGTTGTTTAAATGAAATAAAGGACTAGAATAATAAAAACAATAATAAAAACAATTAAAATACAAAAATGTCACGTGCAAAAAATGTCAAAATGTCAAATGGAATTGAACTTAATGATATATTATGTCAAAAGAGTAAGTACGGACTATGGTCAATAACTTTACAACGTCAAAAATAAAATATAATAAAAATGTTGAAAAAAGAGAGCAAAATAAAAAATAATATAAACACCTAATTAAAATAATACAAAAAAAATGTCACGTGCAAAACTGTCAAATGGAATTGAAATCAATGATAATACTCACTATGTCAATGAGTAGGTACCGACCATGGTCAAAAACAATCATTACATTTTGTCTGTTAAAAATTCCGAAATGCTGTAATATGCTTTAGTCAACAGCAAAGATTTAAGCCTTTTCTTAAATAAGCGTATGTTTAATTCCTTAATTGAATTTGGAATGTGGTTGTATAAGATTGGTGCCATACAAAAAACACTTTTATGCATTAATGCTGTGTGGGACCTTTTTACGCACAAGTTATTGTTCTGTGGTCGAGTTCGTGTGTTATAAAATGATATTTTGGTAAACAGATCTGGATTGGTCTTAACATATACAGCTACCTCAAAAATATATAAGCACGGAAATGTCAACAATTTGTAATTGATAAAGAATGGCTTGCAAGAATCTAAATTGTGGAGTCTGAACATTGATCTTATGCACCTTTTTTGTGCTTTTAAAACTAATTCCCTGTTGGTCGAGTTACCCCAGAAAATGACACCATACCTCAATACTGAACTCACCAAACCATGATATGCTGTAACTAAAGCATCGACGTTAATCACTGGGGTCAGTTTAAATAGGGCGTAGGCCGATTTGCTAATTCGCTTGGTTAGCTCCTCTGTGTGTGCTTTCCAGTCTAATTTCATGTCAATTGTTAAACCTAGGAATTTTGATGTCTCTACTTGTGTTATAATTTTATTGTTATAGTGTACTGTCATATTGGGATTCGCACGTTGGCTAAACATCATCAATTTCGTCTTATCAATATTAATTTTAAGATTATTATTATCGAGCCATTTCACTATGGAGGTTATTGTCTGAGTGACAACGTCGTTGTGGTTCCGATCATCCGTACTCTTAATGGTCACAGTGCTGTCATCAGCAAATAATGACATAGGGTGACTTGTTGCTTTTGGCAGATCATTTATGTACAGTATAAACAGCGGGGGGCCTAAGACACTGCCCTGGGGTACACCATAAGCAACTGTGCGATGACTAGACTTATAGGTACGTTCGCATTTAGTGTTGGAATCTATATCAGTTACTACAACGTACTGTTTCCTGTTTCGCAAAAAAGAATTGATTAAACTGAGGATGTTCCCTCTAATACCGTACGCATCCAGTTTATTGAGCAAGATATTGTGATCGACATAGTCAAACGCCTGAGTCATGTCACAGTAAATTGAACATACAGGTATTCTTTTGTCAACATTCGAAATGACATTGTTTAAAAAGTCGTATATTGCCATATTGATGGTTTTATTTTTTCGGAAGCCTTTTTGTTCATCGGTTAAAATGTTATTTTTCTCTAGATATTTGAAGATTTGAATATAGATATATTTTTCAAATATCTTCGATATTACTGGCACAAGCGCTACGGGTCTATAAGACTCCATGCATTGCTTGTCATTTTTTTAAATAACGGTTTGATTATAGCTGTTTTTAGTTTGGTTGGGTAAGTACCATGTGATATGCACAGATTAAGAATATGGCTCAAATGTCCACCAATGCAACATGCTACATGTTTAATTACTTTGGTAGAGATGCCATCATTACCCACACTGCCAGAATTCTTCAAAGTCTTAATAATAGCATTAATATCATTTTCATTGCTTGGTGCCATAAACATCGAACCACTATTCTTTTCTATATTTGAAGTCACTTGTTTGCCGCAATTTGTTATAGGTTGTATTTTATCAATAAAGAAATCGTTAAATGCGGTCGCTATAGCAGGTGGATGTGTCACTATTTTATCTCTTATTTTAATGCTACGAATTAAATTATTATTGGGCGTATTCAATTTAGTTTGGTTAATTATTTCCCACGTAGTTTTAGACTTGTTAAATGATGAATTGATCTTGTAGTTATTCTGAGCACGTTGCGTTAATTTAATTATTTTATTATAAACTGCTGAGTACTTTTTAAAGGTTGTTTTGTCTTGTTCATTGTGGTACAGTCTGTAACGCCACAGGAGGGCCCTTTTTTTCTTGCTGCATGTTTTAATACCTCGGGAGACCCATGGTGGTCTTTTGTGTAATCTTACAGTAATACGCTTAAAGGGAAAACATAGATTATATAGAAGAGAAAATGTCTCCATAAAATTATTATAGGCTGTGTTCGGATCATCTACCTGATATATTTCCGAAAAGGAAACACTTTGCAAACATTCCCTAAATTTATTCAAGTTAACTAGATTATAGTCACGACGTTTGATATACCAAAGCTTCATTACACATATTCTTTTGGTTGGAACCTTGAGTATTTGACAGGTGTGATCAGAAAGAGCTAAATCAATTACGTCACAATTACACTTCTTACCCAGATTATGCACAAAAAGGTCTATGCATGTGTTACTAGAAAGTCTAGTCGGCTGATTAGTTGCCAATTTGAAATTAAAATTAAGTAAAATACATTCAAGTTCTAATGTGATATTACTACGCTTCAAAATATTAATGTTAAGATCACCACATATTACAACATTTCGCTTATTTTTCTTTGTTATTAGTTGACATAATTTGTACAGTTGCTCAAAAAAACAGGTCAAATTAGTTGCATTTGGAACTCTGTAAATACAGATTACAATGTAACCGTTGGTATAGGTAGGCCCTCGGAGTTTTTTAGGATTTGCTCCCATTTGGACATTGGTATATAAGCGTTTCTTTTCCGGCGTTTTGTTGCTCGCTTGTTTTTCCTGTAAAATAGATAAAGTACCTGCATGCGTTTTGAAGGATGTTTTTTTCCCAGTCCAGTGAAGAAGGCCCTGGATTCTTTGTTTTCGTCTTGAGTTTTGATCTTGTGAAGTATTGCCTGACATTCCTTTACACGATTATGTCTATTTGGGTTATCTAATTGTCTTCTTTGTAAGAATTTAGCCTTTTGGAGGTTAGCAAGAGCTATACGATGATCCCTAGAGTGACTCTGCTGAAAATTCAGGGTTTCCTGGGCCGCCGCTTTTAATACTTCAGTTATGGTACACCATGGTATTTCGACGCTTTTATCTGTTGAGTCTATTCCTACGTTTTCCAGTTTTTTGATTATGCAAGCTTGGTATTTTGTTTTGGTTGATTTGATATTAAGAGCAGCATAGTAACATTGTTTGTAATTGAAATTAATGGGCTCTATTGTTGTCTTATTTTTTAGAGACTTGCGTTTAGTATTTTCATCTTTGTTTATGATACGACTTGTTCTTAACTGCCCCCAAATTATTTTATGGTCGGATATGGCCCTACCTACCCATTCGCCTTTAATATACTTAAAGAGTTTTTCTGTTGTCTGTGGTGTAATAATGTGATCCAATTGTGATTTCTGCTTGCCGTTTGACCATGTTATCCTGCATGATGATCTCGCTTTTGTTGTTTCTATTTGGAGTTTTTCCCTGTTGGCTATATCCATTAACATTTCTCCGTTGTAATTGGAGAAGTCGTGATGTAGATTTTGGTGAATCAGCCCTTTGCGTTGGAAACTTATTGTATCTTGTCTACCAATGTGGGCGTTAAAGTCGCCTAGGATTACTAAAGTACATTTCCTTGGTTTTTGTCTAATCAGGTTAAGTACACCTGTGAAGGATCTAGTTGCTTTAGAGGTACAGCTGTTGATATGAGAGTTAATTATATAAAGCGGAGCAGGTTTGTCACTTTCCCTACCAAAATTAAGAGTGATTGACATCACGTCGGTATCGAAGTTTCTGCTTATTATTTCAATTTGGGCATCCTTTCTTACTGCAATTGCAAGTCCTCGATGAGCTTTACCTGCGGTTCCAGATAGGTGCCATTCGTAGTGGATGGAGTTGTACGTTCCTAAGTTCATCCCTGTTTCTTGTAGGCAGGCTATGTGTATGCCCCTTTTTGAAAGTTCCGCGTCTATTTTATCTTTTTTGGCCGGTTTCGAGGCCCCGCGGACGTTCCAAGTTGCGATACGCAGGTCTGAGCAAGTGTACTTAGTCGCGGCACAAGGCTGGTTTCTAAGGTGTTGACATAATCTACTCATTACAATGTTTTTTTTAATGAGTTGTATTGCAATATGTAACTAGTGACCTCGACAATAGATCATATTATTTATTGTTATTAGTAATTAACTGTTTATTTATTTTACCTCGATGGTCCTAGTTTATCATTTATAACTTCCAGTTACAGCTTTATGTAAGCGGGCACGCCCTTTATGCCTGGAGGCTTTTATTAAGACGTTAAGTTTTGTTTACGTTTAGTTTTTATTTCTGCCCGAGTATAGTTCTCGATGATTTTGTTTGGTATATTGGCGTGTGCTAGCTAACATATGGATAATAATTTAAATTAGGTTAATTAAGTATGTTGAATACTATTATATAGAGTCATTTTTTTTCTTTCTTTCTAACTGAACAGACAGCTGTGCTGCTGGGGAGTTTGTTGCGCCACTTCTTCTTCCCAGCTAACGCACTAGGAAGTGGTGAAGGGTGGGCGTTTTGGGGGACTGTCTTATGTAATTTTGACGTTCGAAAAGTGCTGATTATCAGCCTAGTTTGAATAAATGACTTTTTGAGTAAGTATTGTGTAACCGGTATCGTCCGCGACTTCAACCGATAACGGTGTACCTAATGTTGGTGTTAATTGTTCACACGGTGTTAATGAGCTAGCTAGTTGGGGGCTATTCAGAAATTGGGGTTTTGTAGACAGCCCTTGTTCGTCTCTTTTGTTGTATTTGTTACCTACCGTTTCAGCATGTTGTGGTGTAATTATGTTGGTTGCTTCATGCGTTAGACTTTGCAGATTATTGTTGTATTGTTCGTCGGTGCTCACGACCCAGCTATCATAATGTTGATCTTTGTAAAGGATATGTATGTTTCCGGGTACTGGTTCGCCGGCAGGTGAGTACACCAGTGTGTTCTCACGATTTATATGGACATGCACATTTACGAGATAGAATTCAGCCGCGGCGATTAGGATGTCTTCTCCTCCCCAGAACGTCTCGTTAAACTGCGCGGTTATGTAGTTGGTTACCATTTGTTCCTGAGAGAGCTTGCTGTTAGGAATAATAACTTGAATGTTATTCCTGAGTGCTAGGCAAATTCTGGCGTCACCACGGTTTTCCGATACATACGTAGCTAGATCTCGGCGTATTGACATATGACCAAAAGTAATCCCCATTAAGAGATTTAATTGATGGGCGATCGCACTAAACAGACAATTGCCGTCCTTTTGCATGGCCACTATTATTACCATTGTAAAACTATTGTTTGGGAGTCAGAACCCCACGGTGCTGATGGCCGGAAGGGCAGATTTAGTTAAATTTCAGATTTAGTTAGATTTAGGTAAATTTAGATTCATGTACGTATTGTCACATGAATACAAATGGTTTACTCCGCAAAATCATTTAAATAAAAAGCGCCTATTGCTACGACACAATAAAGTGCAATTCAGGCCGCACAGGCGCTAATTACCTTCAGCTATATTCACCTAGAAGTTGCCTCTCTTACTATCGCGTAACTCTTATATCTTCTGACTACGTTACAATCACTGAATTGTCCCGACAAGACGGGCCCGCCGTGTACTTGTAGCTTCATACTTAAAATGCGCAGTGAACCATCTGTATTCCTGTGCTATTGTATAATTAGCACTTTCTTCAAACACGGTGAAAGAAAACATCGTGAGGAAACTGGAATGCCTGAGAAATATTTGTCCTCAGCATGTGAAGCCAAGTCAAGGGGCCCATGGGCGGCTTTAAAACTGACACCAGGTTAATCATTAACCGCACGAAGAATAAATATCTTTATTATTATATTCTAGAAAACACATAATATCATCGATAACACCAAATGGCCCGAATTAGTTCATAATAAACAAGAAATCATTGCTAGGGGCGTACGGCCATACGCCCCCTTTGATAATACAAGTTATAGTGGCACTCTAAACACCAGTGCAGCACACAGTGCGAACACAACCGTCTACCTAGACACATGGACTATGTCCAGCACACTCGGGAAATGTCTCTTCCTGCTAGGCGTACTTTGTTTTGTTCCTCTTGATTGTGAAATCTACCAGGACCGTCCAAAAATCAAGACTTCAGGAGGTGATCTAATTCTAGAACCAGCATTTGATAGAAATATATATCTACGCCCCAATGGACCGAAATCGAGCATCTTTGTTGGTGATATTAACGTACTCAAACCAAACATCCCGAGTGAGGGAACGCAGTACCAGCCATCGAATAATGAAAACACCGACAAGAACATTAATGGTATATTAGAAAGACTTGCGAGATTGGAGAACAAGGATTCTACGCTTCCGAATGAATTCCTTACCAATATAACAATGCTTTGGAGGAAAGTTAACAATATACACAGGAAAGTGCTAAATCTACAAATTCAATTAAATAATAGAGGACGAGACGAATGCCAATCTCATCCGTGCGAGCATGGAGGAACTTGCCTCAACTTAGTAAACGGCTACCATTGTCTTTGTCCTTCAAATTGGGAAGGCAGAGATTGTGACGTCGATGTAAACGAATGCCGGAATTTCGCTGGAACGGACCTTGGATGTCAAAACGGAGCTACGTGCATCAACAGACCAGGATTTTATGAGTGTTTGTGCAAGTCTGGGTGGTTTGGCTTACATTGCACTAGGAAGGAAAAAGATTGTTCCGGTGGTAACTTTGAAATGTGTGGCCATGGAACCTGCGTCCAAGTAACTTCAGGAGAGGGCGTTCAATGCATATGCAACCAAGGATGGACAACGAACGGTACCGGTGTCGCTTGCCTAACCGATATTAACGAATGTGAATCATATCAAGGTCCACGATGTTCCGTGAACCCCAAGGTTGACTGTATCAATCTGCCGGCCTCATTCCGATGTGGACAGTGTCCTTCTGGTTACGAAGGCGACGGTCACAGCTGTTACGATATCGACGAATGCACAACTATTCCCAATGGAGGCTGCAGTCCTTTAGTGACATGTCACAACACCATCGGCTCCCGAATATGTGGTTCATGTCCACCTGGCTACCAAGGTGACGGAGTTACGTGCTCTTGGAGAGGTACGTGCAACATCGGACATGGAGGATGCCACCCATCGGCGCAGTGCATAGAAAGCGTATCGCCAACTGGCCAATCAGCACAATGTATATGCCCCCACGGCATGGAAGGCGATGGAGTAGGAATCAGTGGCTGCTACGTGGCAACAGGCGGAGGCAACTACACTGATGGTTGTGAAATCAATCCATGTGGCATCCACGGACAATGCCATTCCCTTCGTACCGGCTACACCTGTATCTGTTTCAAGGGCTACGGCGGCGCCCACTGTGAAATGCCCACCGCCGTGTGCGGAGTGAATCCTTGCCACAACGGAGGAATCTGTAGACCAGACGACAGTGCAATTGGAGGCTTCCGTTGTGAGTGCGCGGCACAGTACTCGGGCGCCTTGTGTCAGGTAAGGACAAAGTCTTGTGGTGGTGTTTTAGATAACGAAGAAGGCAGCATTGTTTATCCTTTGACTAATACGACGTATAATCATAATTCTCAATGCGCTTGGGTAATACACACAGCTCCAGATAAAGTAATTAATGTTACGTTCAGTAAATTTAATTTAGAAGGAAGTCCTGAATGTATGTACGATTTCCTACAAATTCACGATGGTCGAAAATCTTCAAGTCAACTTATAGGAAGATTTTGTGGTAATAATTATCCTAAAGGCGGTAACATTGTATCAAGTCATAACAATTTATATTTCTGGTTCCATTCAGACAAAACTGTAGCTAAAGACGGGTTTGCACTACACTGGACTAGTATAAACCCAGTGTGCGGAGGTGAGGTAGACGCCACTACGCACGGTCACATCAGCTCCCCAGGCTCTCCCGGCCCATACCCTCCTAATCGTGATTGCTATTGGCGCTTAACGACCACTCTCGGTAAAAGGATTAACTTACATTTCTTTGCTCTCGATATTGAATCACATTCAAACTGTAGTTTCGACTATTTAGCAATTTATGACGGTGAACATATGTCGGATCCGCTTATCAATAGGTACTGTAACACTACACAGCCCGCGCCCGTGCAATCGGCAGGCTCCGATATGTTGATACACTTTCATTCGGACGCTTATGGTGCGGGAAATGGATTCCAAATTGCTTACGCGCCTGTCGAGGGCATTCATGGCTGTGGAGGTTACTACACTGCCGATAAAGGGGAACTTGTGTCTCCTACTTATAATGGGGTTTACCTAAGTAATTTGTTATGCGAATATAAAATTAAAACTAGCTTGGATACCAGGGTAAAAATCGACTTCAAATTATTCAAGCTTGAACGGTCTTTTAGATGTCAATACGATTATTTAAAAATTTATGACGGTCCATCTGCGGATTCACGACTCGTCGGGAAATTTTGTGGAACTACTTTTCCAAAATCATATACATCATCGTCGAACGAACTGTATTTTAAATTTAAAACTGATAGAAGTATTCCCGCCGATGGTTTTCGAATCACGTACGAGGCCATATGCGAGAAAACTATCGAAGGTGACAGTGGAATCATAAAATCACCCGGTTATCCGTTCAGTTATCCAGAGAACAAATTGTGTGTTTATATCATCAAAACAGTTCCCGGCAAAGCAATAGAATTAACATTTCAAGATTTTGATATTGAAGACAACCGCTACTACGACTGCCGGTACGATAGCGTTGAGGTCAGGGACGGCCACGACCAGAACTCTACTTTACTAGGCAGATACTGCGGCGGCGCCGCGCACACGCCGCCTGTTCAAACATCCACTCTTAATTATATGTACATAAGATTCAAATCTGATTTAAGTCTTTCGGGCACCGGATTCTATGCTAACTATACCACTATCGATACAGAGTGCGGGGGTATTCACAGAGATACCACTGGATTAATAAATCATCCATCCGGAGATGCTGCTACTTACAAAAACTATCAGACCTGCAAATGGTTACTAATTGCTCCTGAAGGAATGCACATAAAGTTAACATGGAACAGATTTGACATTGAGGACATCCCCAGCTGTGGCAGCGATTACCTGGAGCTGCTAGAGATAGACGATAACAATGAAAATAATGTATTGGGTAAATTCTGTGGTACTCACGCGCCTCCTGCCTTGACCACATCCACTAATCGGCTCATGTTAAATTTTGAGTCTGATGGCAGTATTCGTTCTTCTGGTTTTTCTGTATCGTATACATTTTTGGATGAAAAATCTCATTGCGGTGGAACGTATATTAAAACTCATGGCTTCATATACTCTCCCGGCTGGCCTCGGTCGTACGAACCCAATCGCGACTGCACATGGGTCATCACGGTGCCGGTTGGCCAACAGATCATGCTCAACATATCACAGTTTAATCTAGAACGACCTATACGAGACAAATGTAATCTCGGTGACTTTTTAGAAATAAGAAATGGTGGCAACGAAAATTCACCATTGATTGGCCAGTATTGTGGGACGTTCCAATCAAAACGAATCGTATCATTATCTAATGCTATACATCTCCATTTTCATTCTGATTTCTATTTAACCGGGACTGGGTTCAAAATTGAATGGGATGGTACTATAACAGGATGCGGAGGAACACTGACGAGCCCTTCTGGCTCTGTATCATCGCCGAATTATCCAAATGATTACAACGAAAACGCCGAATGTTTCTATAGAATAGTTACCAGTGAAGGTTCACGCATCCGTATTACATTCACAGAGCTTGATCTTGAAAGAACTCCTAATTGTAGAGACGATTATGTTGAAATATTTGACGGTCGCGATACGAGTGCCTCCATATTAGGAAAACATTGTTACATGTCACCGGAGCTAGCTAGCATCGAAACATCAACTAATTATGCGTACGTTAAATTTAGATCTGATATATACCAGGGCGGTAAAGGATTTCTGTTTAATTATCAAACAATATGTAATCACAATATAACCGGAAGATACGGAGTCATTGAGAGTCCGGGTTATCCAAGTAATTACCCGTTGAATTTAAATTGCATATGGAGTATCACAGTTCCCAAAGGAAATAAAATTAATGTGACCTTTACACACTTTGATGTTTACAAAACCCACCGATTTTATCGTAATTGGATGAGATCTCGGCTTAATACATACAACGATGATTGCCATCAAGATTACTTGCAAACAAAAGAGTTATCTGATCCAAATTATTCTAGTAAAATCTGTGGCAGTACAACTCCGCGTCCAATAAGTACAAAGAGTAATGCATTGCAAATAAAATTTTCCTCTGGTTTTGATATGCCCCGCACCGGGTTCCGTTTAGAATGGATCAGTTATGGATGTGGAGGACATATTAAAAAACCCACAGGTTCCATAATCCTCGATAAAAGTAAAACTAACGACCAGGAACTTGATTGTGAGTGGTTAATAGAAACACAAGTAGGTAAGAGTATCACAATCACATTTACGGACGTTTATATGACAGATACCGCTAATTGCTCTACTGACGCTATTGAAATATATAACGGTCAAAATATAAAAGCTCCACTTCTTACAAAAATTTGTCATCGAGAATTCGTGTCTCTCCAATCTGATAGCAATTTCATGTTGGTGCGTTTGTCCAAACGGTCAACGCTCAGGGATGTTCACTTCTCATCACAGTTTCGATCTGTCAATTTGAAATGTGGAGGTGCTATGAATTCCAAATCTGGGCTCATATACTCTAAGAACTACCCAAAGAATTACGACAATAATTTGGATTGCCTTTGGTATATTTCCGTCCCCGCATATCATCGTGTTGAACTTAACTTTATGGATCTTGATCTTTATTCTGTTTCTGAATTCGACGATGGCGAACGTGCCTGTGGAGATTCGATTCAAATCTACGATTATGATAAAAACTATAGATCTTCCTCAAATTACACGTACCGTATATGTCCAAATTCAAATGAAACACAATTTTTTAGCAAATACAATACCGTAGGTGTGCAATTCAAAACCGATGCTTATGGAACGGCCAAAGGTTTCAGAGCTAACTTTACTGTTACGTGTGGTGCTCTTATTAGTGCTGCACATGAGGGTATCATACAAAGCGATAACTTTGTTCAACATACCAACAAAAGCTGTATTTGGACCATTCTTGCAGATTCACCCGATCAAAAAATATATTTAACATTAACTCTAATGTCGTTGCCAAAAGACATTAATGTAGTCACAAATAGAACATGCCCGTCCTCTTTCCTACGAATTCTCGACGGAGATGACAGTAATGCTCCGCTTATCGGGGAATATTGTGGACGCAAAGTTCCACCTATGATTGTCAGCCGCGGCAGTGCTTTGACAATAGAGTTCGGCAGTTACACCGGTACAACTACTGGAATGTTCGCAGCTCACTATTCACCACTTAGTAACGCCTGCGGCGGTGCATTAACTTCAGAAGAAGGATCCATCGCGTCTCCAAACTACCCTGGCCCGTATCCTGTAAACACTGATTGTGAATGGGTACTAAAATCATCCCCTGGAAACACTGCATACGTCCAATTCGAGCAATTTGACTTAGAATTCTCTGAAGGTTGTAACGACGACTACGTAGAAGTCCGCGAAAACAACGGTGCAGGTCGGCTATTGGGTGTATATTGTAGTAGTGAAACTCCTAGCAATCATAGCACAGCATCACAAATATATATTAAGTTCCACAGTAATTCCGAAACCAGTGGTCAAGGTTTTCTCTTACACTATGGATTCCAACGAGAAAATGATATTATGGGAGATAGTGGCGAGGTATCTTCACCATTGTACCCCACTCGATATTTTGGATCTGGCGAATATAGTTGGCGCGTGCTCGTTACCGGTTCAGATACTATATCTATTACACTTGATGTTTTGGAAATTTATTCACACAGCGACGTAAACTACAACAAATTAACTATTTATGATGGATATGACGAAACTGCTCCAATTTTAGAAGAACTAAATGGTGTACTGGTTGAAACAAAAGTCATTCAGAGCTCCTCCAGTGTAGTTTTCATGACCCTTACAACGGATGGATCAAATACGGGTTCTATGTTTCATATGAGTTGGACAAAAGCTTCTAGAAATTCTGAATCTGAAACTGGAGATGGAATAAACTGTGGTTCGAATGAGACTGTAACAGTTTTGCCAGAAAACGGTACGATTACTTTAACGTCACCGAATTATCCAAAGGACTATTCAGATAATTTAAATTGTGAATGGGTTTACAAATCACAAATGGGAAGACATTTAAGTTTAGATTTCGTAGATTTTAATATCGAAGATATCCACTCTTGTTTTGCAGATTCAGTTTCTATTTATTCCTCTGACACTCCTGGAAATTGGAAGCCTATCAATGAAAAGATATGTACTAGAGAATCATCCACAATAGGCTTTAATTCATCCACTTACATGAAAATTAAATTCAAAACAGATTCATCCATTACTAGGAAAGGATTTCTTGCTCAAGTCAAGTCTAAGTGTGGAGGACTCGTGACTAGTTTGTCCGGTGAAGTCGGTCCAACTTGGTGGGATGTACAGCCGGAGTATCGGTATTCATATAAAACTAAATGCAACTGGGTCGTCAAAGTGCGCCCCGGCAGGACTATCAAATTAGAATTAAATCATTTTAATATTACAAATGAAAATAACGATTGCGCAACGTACGTTGTTTTACGGAATGGCGATTCTGAGGAAGCGCCCCTCTTGGCAAGTGGAAAGTATTGCGGTCACGATCACGAAAATAAAGCAGATATAATTACTTCTAGTAATACTTTATTTATAAGTTACACGAAAGGTTCATTCACATATCAAAGTTTTGTGGTTAATTACGAAGAGAACAATTATGAATGTGGTTCAACATCATCTCTTACTTCTGACTACAATTGGGAAATAATAAATTCACCAAATTATCCATCAGTGCCAGTTCCATATTCAGAATGTGAGTGGGTTTTTACCGGCCCACCTGGAGAAATTATTAGAATAGATTTTATTGATAGATTTGACTTGGATCACGTAGATGATTGCGGAACTGAAGCCGTCGAAATACGATTTGGATCATCGAAATATTCTCCTCTACACGGTCAATATTGTGGCAATGATAGACCTGGAACCATTAAGAGTACTGGCAATACAATGTATATTAAATACATAACTCAATTGGCAGAACCGCGAAATGGATTCAAAGCCAACGTGTCCATCGATACGTGTGGTGGAACCATTGTCACCGATGCCGGCGAACTGACATCGCCTGGGTACCCGCACATGCAAATGCTCCCTTACGGGACAGTCTGTGAGTGGCATATTATAGGACCTCCAAGACACGTTTTTCGAATTAAACCCGATGATATTGAGTTACCTCAATCTGAGTTATCTTGTGGAACCAAAATAACAATTGAAGAAACTATGCTTACCAATAACACTATCACCGTACTGAAAAGCTTATGTAATGATGATGATCGCTTCCATGAGCCGATTGAAACTTCAACGAATGAGTTTAGTATTAAACTTTATATCGGAAAGCCGGATTCATGGGATCAAATATCGAGCAATAGAGGATTTCGAATCAGTTTTAATTCTTCCCGACCTATGTGTGGTGGGGTAATAACGGCTTCAGACGGTTACTTAACTTCTCCAAGTTATCCTCAAGAAACCACATTAACGTACTGCCAATGGCTAGTAAAATTACCAAATAAGTCTCGAAGAGTACGTTTAGAGCTTATAGACATGGACGCAGAAAAGCACAGAATTGATATTTTCAATGACTTTGCCTTTCATACTACTATACAATCAATTCCTGGAACAAACGTTTTTGAGTCTTCCGGAAACACATTGGCACTTTTTGTATGGCGCAACCGTACCTTTTCCTCTCACCGCTTCAAAGCTAGATTTACCTCTGACGAACAAGCGCTATGTGGCGGAGATCTATCTGATTTGAACCAGATTCTCGTTTCACCAGACTTAAACCGATCTTATACTTGTGAATGGCATTATAATAGTCAAGCAAACACAAATTATGATTACAATGCTCTTACAACAAATCTTACTTACAATTCCATATTTTTAACGGCCAAGATAAATTCGTCAATAACCAGAACACGCTGTAAATATTTAGATCCTCGAGTCATTATTAGGTCACCGATTAAAAATAGGTTTTCTCTGGAATTTTGTGGGAACACTGAAGATACATCATACAGAATTCCATCTCCAATTATTGATGTTACTGCAACAAAAAGTGCATTGAGTTCGTTTTACTTCCATTTAGAATGGAAGCCTCAACCATGTGGTGGTGTTATTCAAGTAGGAGAAGATCCTGTAAATATTTTAAACTTACCTGATTCTTATAATGATACCATAGATTGTGCTTGGATTCTTACAGGCCCGAGTAATAGAGTTGAAATAAAAATGGAAGGGCATTTCATGTTAAATTGTGATGACGAGTATTTGAAAATAAGTTCAGACACAAGACAAAACATACCTTTAATTGGTGAATATTGCAAAGAAACACTTTTAGATAGCCCATTAGTTACGTATTTTAGTAACATGTACATTCAGTATCACTCGAATGTGAAAAACAACACAAATATAAAGCTTATGGTTAGAGCTGTTACTGACCAATGCGGCGGATATCTTAGTTCATATCAAACCACATTTGTATCGCCAAATTATCCTAAAAATTATTTACCTAACCAGGAATGCTCCTGGGAAATACAGGCTGACTTAGGCTTCAGAGTATCTCTTAAATTTGTAGAACGATTTTTTGTTGAGGAAACAACTAATTGCACTAAAGATGCTGTCATAATTTATGACTGGAAAGACGACGTTTACACGGAGTTAGCAAGGGTATGTGGACGAAACATACCACCTGTATATAATTCAACCTTCAATCGCATGAAAGTTGTCTTACGTACAGATGCTGATAAAAATCTTGATGGATTCAAAGCTGAATGGGATGCTATATGCGGTGGAAATTATGTAGCAACTCATAATGAACAATTTTTATATAGTCCAGGTTTTCCATATTACCGACCACGTATGAGTTGCCAATATGAAATATCTGCTCCAAACAAAAAAGTTGTACTCAAGTTCCTTGATTTTGAACTAGAAGGCTCTGCTCCTTACTGTTTGTCTGATAATTTAACCGTATCAGGCCAGTCAGATTATAACAATATTTACGAAGTTTACTGCGGTGATAAAATTCCTCCCGTCACAACTCAGTCTGAAAAAGTATCATTAACATTTAATAGTGATAGATATATACAGAGGAAAGGATTTAGAATTGCTTATTTTATATATTCATGTGGAGGCAGAGTAAACGAGAGTGTTGTACTAACATCATCGCTTTCTGAATATTACGAATTAAATATGAATTGCACGTGGTTCATTGAAGCACCACCTACCAAGATTGTTGTACTTAAATTCCTTTATATTGATTTAGAAAGCCAAACAGATTGTTATAATGATTATATCGCAGTGTATGATGGACTCAAAATTGATGATGATAAGCGATTAGCGCTAATGTGTGGTAATATCAACTCAACGACCACACTTAGAAGCAAAGGGACCACAGCGCTGTTACAGTTTGTATCAGACGCTAGTGTAAACCTTAAAGGCTTCAAAGTGCAAGTTTACTTTAGCTATTCTGAAGCAGCTAAATGTGGCGGACTTATTAATTTAACAACCACGTCATCGCAAGCTCTGAAATCTCCTTTCATGGATCACACAGTATACGAAGAATTCTTAGATTGTCATTGGTCAATAATATCACCACCTGACACTGTTATAAAAATCGAATTCACCTCGTTCCACGTAGCCCCTTGCCACAATGTCAAAAACCAAACTGCTATAGGGTACAGCAAATGTGATTGCGACTTGGTTGAAATAATGGATGGCTTAAATCTTAATGCCTTAGTAATAGGAACCTATTGTGGTCACAGCCTCCCACCGCAATTAATTTCATCTGGAAATGTGATGAGCGTCAGGCTGTCCACGGATGGTGAAATAGGAAGTCAAGGATTTGTGTCCACATTGACAGCTCAGCCGGCAGTATGTGGGACTTCGGTCATTTCAGTGAGCAATACGCCACAACGCTTGAAATCTCCCGGTTATGAAATAGGGTCCATTCCTCGGGGGCTTCATTGCGTATACCGCTTGGATGTTAGTGCGTCTCCTTACAATTTACTACGTATCACTGTTAAAGATTTAGACATACAACCCCCCGTCACTGATAGTACAGGCGTAAAGCGCTGCAATGGAGACAAGCTGCTGATATCCAGTAATCCAGGCGTTCAAAATACCTCGCTCGGAAAAGATTTCATCCTGAACCAACGGACGGATGACTTCTTTAGCCGTAGTTCCTTTTACGACAGCTCTTTGCGCTTTCCCAATCGGTTTGAGCTATGCGGGCGTAAGGAGCCTACGGACTTTTATGTTTATGGATCTACGTCTTTAAACTTAATCACATCAGCAGACTCAGATGCCAATGTATACAAAGGTATGGAAATAGAAGCAGTGTTCACGGGATTTTGTGGCAGAAATTATACGGAGCCTCACGGACGAGTTCAGGCTATTTATGTAAATGACTTTGATAGTAATCCCAGCCATGACTGTTACACGCTGATCACTGCTCCAGTCAACTATACGATATCCGCGTATTTCTTGAGCGCCATCCCAAGTTACTGGAACGCAGATTGTTATCTTGAAATTCTTGACGGTAATAACGCTAGTGCGCCAACACTTTCTAAAACTCTCACAGAATATGAGAATAATATTCCTGTCTTCTCCACTGGTAGATATTTGTTATTGCACAATCATGAAAATGATGGTGATCGTGTCATGTTCGATCTGGTATACGTGATATCTGATAAGGGTCGTGGGTGTGGTGGAAAACTGCAAAGTGTGGTGGGTAAAGTCACCAGTCCCCTGTTCCCGAACACTTACAGGCGGGTGTCGAGCTGTGAGTGGGAGCTTGAGACTCCCTTAGGAACACGTTTACTGCTACATTTCGCTACGTTCGACTTGGGTATTAGTTGCGATCAGAATTACGTGCAGCTGGTGGACAGTAAGGGTGTAGTAGTGCGAACGTTCTGTGAGGACGTACCTGCCGACTACACGAGTGAGGATAACTTTGTGAAGATAGTGTTTGTAACCACCATGAATAATGGCGGCACGGGATGGGTAGCTGAATTTATTGGAATTCTTTAAAGTTAAACTGCCTGTCTTTTGGAGCGTGGCGGAGTGGAGCGATGAAGTGCAAACATTTACTATTACTAAGTAATATAATGTCAAATATGATGTGCTTTGGTCCGACCACTTCCCACTTATAATACAATGCAACTTAAATGAAATCAAACCAAAATTGTACAATTCAAATGAAAACAAAATTCTGTCATGTAATAAAATAAAAATTTGGTGATAGAAAACCTCAGCAAATTGACATTTATGCTAAATATTGTTATGATAATTTAATATAATTGTGACAGAAAATTGTTAAACCTCTATTACACTACTCGCGAAGTTGCTTCGATGAAGTACTCGTCGAAGTCCAAAGTACGTGACTACTCACTCCTGCGAAGAACTAGAGGAATCTTCGAGTCCTTTGACTCGGGCGCAAAAACCAACGATTCGAAGTCGCCCGAGGCGAGCGGAGGTTGCACGAAGCGAACCGAAGTGCCCTACTACTCTCTCGTATTCGCTTAAAACTTCGATCAACTTCACGAGCAGTGTAAAACAGGCTTTATTAGACTTTTGTATTACGTAACAGTAGATCATACCTTGTCACTGGCATCGGTGTTAAAATTACAGTAGAAAGAAAATCAAGTAGTAAATTTATTATTATTTTTAGATTACCGCTCATAAACTTATTTGAAGAGCCTTTTCGCCAGTATCTATAATCATTATTATTTATGTTATCTTTATTACATAGGTATTCTATTTTTGAAAAATGTATTATAAATTCAAATTCACATTGAGGTTCACGTGTACGTAGATCCTTAATGCAAATTAATAAAATATATGAAACAAACGAAATCACTAGTGTTTTATTACCTTTAATGCCTTCTAACCAAATTAAATTGTTTGATTGTGATTGATCATACGATCAATCACAATCAATTTTTTTTTCAAATTTACTACGTAACATACGTTACGTAATTAGGGCGCTGATTTTTTTCAGTGATCAAAAGCCGACTAAGGTCGACTGCTGACCATGGTACCTGGATTCGACCCCAGGTAGGACAGTGTTATTCAAAGAGCAGCAACTCAAAAGCAGTCGGAGTCCGGATTTCTGCCTGACATTCATTTCTGTAATAGCAAGCAAATAATCAGCCTATTACGTACCCACTGCTGGGCACAGACCTACTCTCGACAGTAATAGGCTCGCCCCCTATTAAATGGGATTTGAAAGTAATACCTTTGGCTGGGCTACCCTTCGGGTAGAGTCCGTCTCACGAAAGAAGTCCTGCGGCAATAAGTGGAACTAATGATTACTAGCTGCGCCCCGCGGTTTCGTGAATGTCAGATTCGCGGGTGTATTTTTCAGAACTAGTCAAAATATATCAAAAAAAATTGTATCTAATTAGTACCAAAGGTTCATAAATTTCTTTAACTTAAATTAAAACTTTTTTGAACAAATAACTTGGGCTCTGGCCAGACGCTGGCATAAAGTGGCATAGCATAAATCTCAGGAAGTATCTCTGGGTCAATAATTTTTATTTTAGGGTAAGTTTTTCTTAAATCTTTAAAAATATTATATTTTCAAATCGCTAGAATATGACGTTAAAAATTTATAGCGGTTTAACTGGGTCCCTCAGTCTGTACTAAGGAATCTTCAAAACATGAGTTTAATTGTAGAAATGCATAAATATGCCTTTTAAATCTTATAGTTAAACGTGTCTGTGAATTAGTTAAAAACAAATAATGGCTCAAAAGTCATTGGTTTAAAAGTAAAAATGAAAGTCGAATTTCTTAAAACGTTTGAACTGAGAGCCCAATATTTTCGGCTTTATTAGCTAGGGTCAACGTCATAGATTAATACAAATTAGACCAAGTACTTTTACTATATTTTTATTAAAATTTGACTTATCGTCCGTTGTTCTAAATGCCTTACTATAAGAGAAAATGCATTTTAATTTTTAAAAAAATTATAGGAGCAAATTTGGTAGAAGAATTCAAAATAAGTTTTGTAAAGCGCAGTTGGAAAGTCATAAAGTAGCTTAAACCATTTATTAACTTAATAACTTAAACTTGTTACATACAATTATTGGTCAGATACGATATAAAAAATAAAAGTAAAGGAAACTTGCCAACGTTTTTCTAATAACTATTAAAATAAACCGATATAATAAAAAATAAAAAATTGTTGAGAGATGTTAAGAATATTTAATCATATCACCTTTTAATAATTTTTCGTAAATCATGTTTTTTTTTGTCGTAGGGTGATACGAGAAAAGTCAAGACAAACAAGAAAACCATTTGATGATATATGATTTTATTGCATACAAAAATACAGATGGTATGACAGCTGTGATGACTCTTTGGTCACACCAAAGAGTACTTCAAACTCAAACTCAAAGCATTTATTTCAACTTTTGAATCGTCAAATGGTCGGTCAGTCAGAAAGATGAAGCTACGCTTTGGGATGGGGCAACCCCCATCCCAAAGCGTAGTAGGTTACTATGGAGAAGAACGGGCAAGAAACTCCACCGACATTATTTTAAATCAAAATATTGTTACAACATATTGGTTAATGTCATTCGTGTTGAAATTATACATGTGAGAACAATGTAGAAAGACGTGCACGTTAAAAGCTTCCGTAATAAAAAGATAAAAACAATTAAAAATATTAAATAAATTAAAATAAGCCATGGCAGCTAAGAGATGACCAGTCCCTACTGACGGCGCCCGTTCACGAACATGACGCATGGATCAGCACCATTCAGCTCAACCATTTTGAAGGGAACTTAATGATCCAACACACACACCACCCACCACCAGCGAGACATTTGAGTGAGCATCCTCTCAGCCGCCAGGGCTCATTCAAGTCAATGAAAGACTTACCCAGTAAATAGTAGTTTTGTAGAAGGTAATGGTCACAGTGCTCACACATGTCCTATGCAATTATACAATACTAAGAGATTGAATTTATACAGTGCAAAGATAGTTTTTGCAATCTTCAGTAGCTCCAACAATCCAAAACTTACAGAGAATGATGGGACAATGGCGTAAGTACACCATATTTACCCCCGCGTCAGAGAACTCTTCTCTCTTGTGGAGCGCCGGGTTGCTGTAGGCTCGTGTAGCTGAGAGTTCTCATCTGTTGTTATTTCTTGAACCTGAGCAGCAGGTATCTACGCTTCACCCTCGGCATCCTCATACTGATCTTCGGATGCAGGTTGTTCACTCTCCATAAGGCTTGTGGAACTACCACATGTCAATCAAGGCATCAGCTTTATTTGAATCGTTGACACTGATTGAAACTGTAGTCATATGTAAACTAGCTGGAGATGCTACTGAAATTGCTGATACTTCTGGCTCCTTTGGTTGTGCTACAGCATTGCTAACTTGCTTATCTGTGGCGTTTCCACTTCTGCATACTTTGGAGAAATTACCTTTCTTTCCACAGTTGGTAAATCAGAAATTGACTTTGGTCAATCTTTTTACCAAAGGCAAGCACACAAAAGTATGTTTTTGTAAAAAAAAAAATAGGTAACATATGCAAATCACAGGTGTTTAGGTGTTTAACTAAACGCCTCTGATTTGCCTATGGTACCTAATTTAGGTCAGTGGGTTACTATACATGAAGTTAGTATGAATTATCCTATACCTACTACTAAATGCGCATTCTCTATTTTCACCCGAGCAGAGATTTACGCGTTTTTTATCTCATCAAAGGGACTTCATGCCTTTTTATACCTACCGTATAAATGAATAAAATATGATAAATTAACATAATATTTCATCAAGTTATTTTTTCACTAAATATTAACCCTAATTTGCGTAAACAAAACATTATTTTGTGTTTATTATATTTGTTATACCTATGTACCTATAGCACAGATAATATAATACTACGTCCTATAGGCTGTCCAGCCATTTTACCAGTGCCTTTATTTACACCTGCACGCGCATCGCTAGCGGAAAAAACAAAACCAACGCGCAACTTCCATTTTGTTATCGTTTTCGATAGGTGAATAATTATTATTAAAAAAACGAAATCACATTTCACCAACCGACGACGTAGATTTTTTTTAAAAGAAACTCCAGATAGTTACCTGGCAACAAAGTTCAGTTGAACTTTATAAATCTAAATGTATCTTCTCTACATATAGTTACGTTAGTGTAGAATAAGGTCTTCCAACAAGTCTGATTTATCCCTCGCAAGTGAGTTGAAAAACGTCGTATGAAACGCGTGTGCATTAATTATTACACACTTGTATCATAATGTACTATTATGTGTACTTGAGTTATTGGATTATAAGTTGTGAAGTTTGTAGTATAATGTCATTTATGAATTTATTAATTGTTAAGTAGGTAGATACCAAATTTGAATGAATTTATTATAATTTACTAATCGCATGCATTATTCAAGTACTTAATTAATTTCTTTAAATAATATCTAAGTATGTAAAATTTGCACGCCGAAATTGGCATAGTATGTATGAGATCGATATATTATATTAACCTTCTGTAGGTACTTACGTTATTTATGCAAATAAATGATTTAGAATTTTTGTATTTTATATTCTGTTCTAATTTTGCATAGATATTCCCTATATTATGTTTGGTCAGTCTGTACGCTATAAATTATCACGCTATATCCTATGGGGGATGAGCAATATTGGATTATGTTCGTATGTTTCTATGTTATACTGCAAATTGTAAAAAGACGACGCTAAAGGTTAGAATATAATAGCAAATGCAAAATGAAACTTGACTCCTGGTTAAAATCACAAAATTATGATGAAACTGATTCGTGAAAGTGTAAAATAAGTCATCATTCTCTCACATAGGTACCCCAACAAAACCACACAACACACATGCCACAAACACCACTAACGCCACTCGCACACGTCATTTACAGTCTCTCAGACTCCCGTTCACAATACACTTACCCATTAAACTCAACGTCAAAATACATCCCAAATTATATGTCCTGTGCTGTTTATATATGTCGTGAAATTTGGCAGGAAGCAAGTTCTTACAGTCCGAAAATCGTTAATTTGTAGTTTTATCACATAAAAATTTACAAACTCACATTTGCAGTTGGAGAACATGTTTTTCAACTATGTACAAAGTTTGTTTTTGAAATAAATTCATCCCAACTACGGAACCCTTCTTTTCGCGTTGTCCGACATGCACTTGGCCGGTTTTTTTTGTTCCTTTTTTACTAGTCTTCATTGCAGCGGGCAGTATATTAGAATTATTCTTTTAATTATCAACACGCAATACTTATATGGAGCTAAGCAGTCAGTAAACATATTATTATGTATTATAATAAAATAACGGCTATTTTAGTCGTTGTAAGGTCGATTCCCAACTGTAATTTTTTGTAATTCTTTATGGAACGAAGTTGCTTACCGCGGCTCGTAAACTGGTAGAAATCCTCTTGTAGCAAAAAAGAGTTAAGTATGCTACTTTCTCTCTTTTAGCGGGAGTAAGTGTAAATTTGGTCAAAATGTAAACACAAGATAGCGGCTGCAGTTTTTATTATAAATCATAGGTAAGTACGTGACAAGGAAAACTTCGTTCCTGGGGGCCTAGTCCGTAAGTGAAAACCGTAGTTTCGGCCGTCGTAGGCCCCGGACGCAAACGTTTTTTTTACATTTTGTTATACTATTCGTATTCGTTCGTAGAACAAACGCAGAAAAACGTTTTATTTTTGTCTCTTCCGTCATATAATAAAATAAAACTATGGTTAGGTGACTGCTAAGAAATTAGAAATACCATGTGTTTACAATCCACTATTTAGTTATTTTAGTGATAGCCGTTCGTCAGGAATCATCTGTAAGATTTCACCGGTCAGTGTATCAGTATTGTGCCATTAGGTAGTGCCTACTATGCACGCAGGCTTTCATTTATACACAAAAAACGATAAACTTCATAAGCGATGGGAAATTGCTACTGAAGGCTGCGGGTGTCGACCTCGGGACGAGCATCTCACATGGACAACGGTACGTCACTTGCTCCCGCGTCACCAGTCCTGACTTTCTGTATATTTTGGCTGCTTAAACCAAAACTACAAACGTTCCACGCGAACGAAGTCGCGGGCAGAAGCTACTATTCAATAAAAATTAGGCGTAACAAAGCTGTCGTTGGTAACTACAAAAAACCCCAATCCCCGATATCGATTTAAATTCATAATCATACAAAGTAATATAATCTTATGATATTCTAGAAAACAAATATCATTGATAACACCAGATGGCCCGACTTGTTTAATCATCACTAGGGGCGTACGGCCATACGCCCCCTTTGATAATACAAGTTATAGTGGCACTCTAAACACCAGTGCAGCACACAGTGCGAACACAACCGTCTACCTAGACACATGGAACATGTCCAGCACACTCGGGAAATGTCTCTTCCTGCTAGGCGTACTTTGTTTTGTTCCTCTTGATTGTGAAATCTACCAGGACCGTCCAAAAATCAAGACTTCGGGAGGTGATCTAATTCTAGAACCAGCATTTGATAAAAATATATATCTACGCCCCAATGGACCGAAATCGAGCATCTTTGTTGGTGATATTAATGTACTCAAACCAAACATCCCGAGTGAGGGAACGCAGTACCAGCCATCGAATAATGAAAACACCGACAAGAACATTAATGGTATATTAGAAAGACTTGCGAGATTGGAGAACAAGGAATCTACGCTTCCGAATGAATTCCTTACCAATATAACAATGCTTTGGCGGAAAGTTAACAACATACACAGGAAAGTGTTAAATCTACAAATTCAATTAAATAATAGAGGACGAGACGAATGCCAATCTCATCCGTGCGAGCATGGAGGAACTTGCCTCAACTTAGTAAACGGCTACCATTGTCTTTGTCCTTCAAATTGGGAAGGCAGAGATTGTGACGTCGATGTAAACGAATGCCGGAATTTCGCTGGAACGGACCTTGGATGTCAAAACGGAGCTACGTGCATCAACAGACCAGGATTTTATGAGTGTTTGTGCAAGTCTGGGTGGTTTGGCTTACATTGCACTAGGAAGGAAAAAGATTGTTCCGGTGGTAACTTTGAAATGTGTGGCCATGGAACCTGCGTCCAAGTAACTTCAGGAGCGGGCGTTCAATGCATATGCAACCAAGGATGGACAACGAACGGTACCGGTGTCGCTTGCTTAACCGATATTAACGAATGTGAATCGTATCAAGGTCCGCGATGTTCCGTGAACCCCAAGGTTGACTGTATCAATCTGCCGGGCTCATTCCGATGTGGACAGTGTCCTTCTGGTTACGAAGGCGACGGTCACAGCTGTTACGATATCGATGAATGCACAACTATTCCCAATGGAGGCTGCAGTCCTTTAGTGACATGTCACAACACCATCGGCTCCCGAATATGTGGTTCATGTCCACCTGGCTACCAAGGTGACGGAGTTACATGCTCTTGGAGAGGTACGTGCAACATCGGACATGGAGGATGCCACCCATCGGCGCAGTGCATAGAAAGCGTATCGCCAACTGGCCAATCAGCACAATGTATATGCCCCCACGGCATGGAAGGCGATGGAGTAGGAATCAGTGGCTGCTACGTGGCAACAGGCGGAGGCAACTACACTGATGGTTGTGAAATCAATCCATGTGGCATCCACGGACAATGCCATTCCCTTCGTACCGGCTACACCTGTATCTGTTTCAAGGGCTACGGCGGCGCCCACTGTGAAATGCCCACCGCCGTGTGCGGAGTGAATCCTTGCCACAACGGAGGAATCTGTAGACCAGACGACAGTGCAATTGGAGGCTTCCGTTGTGAGTGCGCGGCACAGTACTCGGGCGCCTTGTGTCAGGTAAGGACAAAGTCTTGTGGTGGTGTTTTAGATAACGAAGAAGGCAGCATTGTTTATCCTTTGACTAATACGACGTATAATCATAATTCTCAATGCGCTTGGGTAATACACACAGCTCCAGATAAAGTAATTAATGTTACGTTCAGTAAATTTAATTTAGAAGGAAGTCCTGAATGTATGTACGATTTCCTACAAATTCACGATGGTCGAAAATCTTCTAGTCAACTTTTAGGAAGATTTTGTGGTAATAATTATCCTAAAGGCGGTAACATTGTATCAAGTCATAACAATTTATATTTCTGGTTCCATTCAGACAAAACTGTAGCTAAAGACGGGTTTGCACTACACTGGACTAGTATAAACCCAGTGTGCGGAGGTGAGGTAGACGCCACTACGCACGGTCACATCAGCTCCCCAGGCTCTCCCGGCCCATACCCTCCTAATCGTGATTGCTATTGGCGCTTAACGACCACTCTCGGTAAAAGGATTAACTTACATTTCTTTGCTCTCGATATTGAATCACATTCAAACTGTAGTTTCGACTATTTAGCAATTTATGACGGTGAACATACGTCGGATCCGCTTATCAATAGGTACTGTAACACTACACAGCCCGCGCCCGTGCAGTCGGCAGGCTCCGATATGTTGATACACTTTCATTCGGACGCTTATGGTGCGGGAAATGGATTCCAAATTGCTTACGCGCCTGTCGAAGGCATTCCTGGCTGTGGAGGTTACTACACTGCCGATAAAGGGGAACTTGTGTCTCCTACTTATAATGGGCTTTACCTAAGTAATTTGTTATGCGAATATAAAATTAAAACTAGCTTGGATACCAAGGTAAAAATCGACTTCAAATTATTCAAGCTTGAACGGTCTTTTAGATGTCAATACGATTATTTAAAAATTTATGACGGTCCATCTGCGGATTCACGACTCGTCGGGAAATTTTGTGGAACTACTTTTCCAAAATCATATACATCATCGTCGAACGAACTATATTTTAAATTTAAAACTGATAGAAGTATGCCCGCCGATGGTTTTCGAATCACGTACGAGGCCATATGCGAGAAAACTATCGAAGGTGACAGTGGAATCATAAAATCACCCGGTTATCCGTTCAGTTATCCAGAGAACAAATTGTGTGTTTATATCATCAAAACAGTTCCCGGCAAAGCAATAGAATTAACATTTCAAGATTTTGATATTGAAGACAACCGCTACTACGACTGCCGGTACGATAGCGTTGAGGTCAGGGACGGCCACGACCAGAACTCTACTTTACTAGGCAGATACTGCGGCGGCGCCGCGCACACGCCGCCTGTTCAAACATCCTCTCTTAATTATATGTACATAAGATTCAAATCTGATTTAAGTCTTTCGGGCACCGGATTCTATGCTAACTATACCACTATCGATACAGAGTGCGGGGGTATTCACAGAGATACCACTGGATTAATAAATCATCCATCCGGAGATGCTGCTACTTACAAAAACTATCAGACCTGCAAATGGTTACTAATTGCTCCTGAAGGAATGCACATAAAGTTAACATGGAACAGATTTGACATTGAGGACATCCCCAGCTGTGGCAGCGATTACCTGGAGCTGCTAGAGATAGACGATAACAATGAAAATAATGTATTGGGTAAATTCTGTGGTACTCACGCGCCTCCTGCCTTGACCACATCCACTAATCGGCTCATGTTAAATTTTGAGTCTGATGGCAGTATTCGTTCTTCTGGTTTTTCTGTATCGTATACATTTTTGGATGAAAAATCTCATTGCGGTGGAACGTATATTAAAACTCATGGCTTCATATACTCTCCCGGCTGGCCTCGGTCGTACGAACCCAATCGCGACTGCACATGGGTCATCACGGTGCCGGTTGGCCAACAGATCATGCTCAACATATCACAGTTTAATCTAGAACGACCTATACGAGACAAATGTAATCTCGGTGACTTTTTAGAAATAAGAAATGGTGGCAACGAAAATTCACCATTGATTGGCCAGTATTGTGGGACGTTCCAATCAAAACGAATCGTATCATTATCTAATGCTATACATCTCCATTTTCATTCTGATTTCTATTTAACCGGGACTGGTTTCAAAATTGAATGGGATGGTACTATAACAGGATGCGGAGGAACACTGACGAGCCCTTCTGGCTCTGTATCATCGCCGAATTATCCAAATGATTACAACGAAAACGCCGAATGTTTCTATAGAATAGTTACCAGTGAAGGTTCACGCATCCGTATTACATTCACAGAGCTTGATCTTGAAAGAACTCCTAATTGTAGAGACGATTATGTTGAAATATTTGACGGTCGCGATACGAGTGCCTCCATATTAGGAAAACATTGTTACATGTCACCGGAGCTAGCTAGCATCGAAACATCAACTAACTATGCGTACGTTAAATTTAGATCTGATATATACCAGGGCGGTAAAGGATTTCTGTTTAATTATCAAACAATATGTAATCACAATATAACCGGAAGATACGGAGTCATTGAGAGTCCGGGTTATCCAAGTAATTACCCGTTGAATTTAAATTGCATATGGAGTATCACAGTTCCCAAAGGAAATAAAATTAATGTGACCTTTACACACTTTGATGTTTACAAAACCCACCGATTTTATCGTAATTGGATGAGATCTCGGCTTAATACATACAACGATGATTGCCATCAAGATTACTTGCAAACAAAAGAGTTATCTGATCCAAATTATTCTAGTAAAATCTGTGGCAGTACAACTCCGCGTCCAATAAGTACAAAGAGTAATGCATTGCAAATAAAATTTTCCTCTGGTATTTATATGCCCCGCACCGGGTTCAGTTTAGAATGGATCAGTTATGGATGTGGAGGACATATTAAAAAACCCACAGGTTCCATAATCCTTGATAAAAGTAAAACTAACGACCAGGAACTTGATTGTGAGTGGTTAATAGAAACACAAGTAGGTAAGAGTATCACAATCACATTTACGGACGTTTATATGACAGATACCGCTAATTGCTCTACTGACGCTATTGAAATATATAACGGTCAAAATACAAAAGCTCCACTTCTTACAAAAATTTGTCATCGAGAATTCGTGTCTCTCCAATCTGATAGCAATTTCATGTTGGTGCGTTTGTCCAAACGGTCAACACTCAGGGATGTTCACTTCTCATCACAATTTCGATCTGTCAATTTGAAATGTGGAGGTGCTATGAATTCCAAATCTGGGCTCATATACTCTAAGAACTACCCAAAGAATTACGACAATAATTTGGATTGTCTTTGGTATATTTCCGTCCCCGCATATCATCGTGTTGAACTTAACTTTATGGATCTTGATCTTTATTCTGTTTCTGAATTCGACGATGGCGAACGTGCCTGTGGAGATTCGATTCAAATCTACGATTATGATAAAAACTATAGACCTTCCTCAAATTACACGTACCGTATATGTCCAAATTCAAATGAAACACAATTTTTTAGCAAATACAATACCGTAGGTGTGCAATTCAAAACCGATGCTTATGGAACGGCCAAAGGTTTCAGAGCTAACTTTACTGTTACGTGTGGTGCTCTTATTAGTGCTGCACATGAGGGTATCATACAAAGCGATAACTTTGTTCAACATACCAACAAAAGCTGTATTTGGACCATTCTTGCAGATTCACCCGATCAAAAAATATATTTAACATTAACTCTAATGTCGTTGCCAAAAGACATTAATGTAGTCACAAATAGAACATGCCCGTCCTCTTTCCTACGAATTCTCGACGGAGATGACAGTAATGCTCCGCTTATCGGGGAATATTGTGGACGCAAAGTTCCACCTATGATTGTCAGCCGCGGCAGTGCTTTGACAATAGAGTTCGGCAGTTACACCGGTACAACTACTGGAATGTTCGCAGCTCACTATTCACCACTTAGTAACGCCTGCGGCGGTGCATTAACTTCAGAAGAAGGATCCATCGCGTCTCCAAACTACCCTGGCCCGTATCCTGTAAACACTGATTGTGAATGGGTACTAAAATCATCCCCTGGAAACACTGCATACGTCCAATTCGAGCAATTTGACTTAGAATTCTCTGAAGGTTGTAACGACGACTACGTAGAAGTCCGCGAAAACAACGGTGCAGGTCGGCTATTGGGTGTATATTGTAGTAGTGAAACTCCTAGCAATCATAGCACAGCATCACAAATATATATTAAGTTCCACAGTAATTCCGAAACCAGTGGTCAAGGTTTTCTCTTACACTATGGATTCCAACGAGAAAATGATATTATGGGAGATAGTGGCGAGGTATCTTCACCATTGTACCCCACTCGATATTTTGGATCTGGCGAATATAGTTGGCGCGTGCTCGTTACCGGTTCAGATACTATATCTATTACACTTGATGTTTTGGAAATTTATTCACACAGCGACGTAAACTACAACAAATTAACTATTTATGATGGATATGACGAAACTGCTCCAATTTTAGAAGAACTAAATGGTGTACTGGTTGAAACAAAAGTCATTCAGAGCTCCTCCAGTGTAGTTTTCATGACCCTTACAACGGATGGATCAAATACGGGTTCTATGTTTCATATGACTTGGACAAAAGCTTCTAGAAATTCTGAATCTGAAACTGGAGATGGAATAAACTGTGGTTCGAATGAGACTGTAACAGTTTTGCCAGAAAACGGTACGATTACTTTAACGTCACCGAATTATCCAAAGGACTATTCAGATAATTTAAATTGTGAATGGGTTTACAAATCACAAATGGGAAGACATTTAAGTTTAGATTTCGTAGATTTTAATATCGAAGATATCCACTCTTGTTTTGCAGATTCAGTTTCTATTTATTCCTCTGACACTCCTGGAAATTGGAAGCCTATCAATGAAAAGATATGTACTACAGAATCATCCAAAATAGGCTTTAATTCATCCACTTACATGAAAATTAAATTCAAAACAGATTCATCTATTACTCGAAAAGGATTTCTTGCTCGAGTCAAGTCTAAGTGTGGAGGACTCGTGACTAGTTTGTCCGGTGAAGTCGGTCCGACTTGGTGGGATGTACAGCCGGAGTATCGGAATTCATACAAAATTAAATGCAACTGGGTCGTCAAAGTGCGCCCCGGCAGGACTATCAAATTAGAATTAAATCATTTTAATATTACAAATGAAAATAACGATTGCGCAACATACGTTGTCTTACGGAATGGCGATTCTGAGGAAGCGCCCCTCTTGGCAAGTGGAAAGTATTGCGGTCACGATCACGAAAATAAAGCCGATATAATTACTTCTAGTAATACTTTATTTATAAGTTACACGAAAGGATCATTCACATACCAAAGTTTTGTGGTTAATTACGAAGAGAACAATTATGAATGTGGTTCAACATCATCTCTTACTTCTGACCACAATTGGGAAATAATAAATTCACCAAATTATCCATCAGTGCCAGTTCCATATTCAGAATGTGAGTGGGTTTTTACCGGCCCACCTGGAGAAATTATTAGAATAGATTTTATTGATAGATTTGACTTGGATCACGTAGATGATTGCGGAACTGAAGCCGTCGAAATACGATTTGGATCATCGAAATATTCTCCTCTACACGGTCAATATTGTGGCAATGATAGACCTGGAACCATTAAGAGTACTGGCAATACAATGTATATTAAATACATAACTCAATTGGCAGAACCGCGAAATGGATTCAAAGCTAACGTGTCCATCGATACGTGTGGTGGAACCATTGTCACCGATGCCGGCGAACTGACATCGCCTGGGTACCCACACATGCAAATGCTCCCTTACGGGACAGTCTGTGAGTGGCATATTATAGGACCTCCAAGACACGTTTTTCGAATTAAACCCGATGATATTGAGTTACCTCGATCTGAGTTATTTTGTGGAACCAAAATAACAATTGAAGAAACTATGCTTACCAATAACACTATCACCGTACTAAAAAGCTTATGTAATGATGATGATCGCCCCCATGAGACGATTGAAACTTCAAGAAATGAGTTTAGTATTAAACTTTATATCGGAAAGCCGGATTCATGGGATCAAATATCGAGCAATAGAGGATTTCGAATCAGCTTTAATTCTTCCCGACCTATGTGTGGTGGGGTAATAACGGCTTCAGACGGTTACTTAACTTCTCCAAGTTATCCTCAAGAAACCACATTAAGGTACTGCCAATGGCAAGTAAAAGTACCAAATAAATCTCGAAGAGTGCGTTTAGAGCTAATAGACATGGACGCAGAAAAGCACAGAATTGGTATTTTCAATGACGTTGCCTTTCATACTGCTATACAATCAATTCCTGGTGATGATTATATTCCTGGAACAAACGTTTTTGAGTCTTCCGGAAACACATTGGCACTTTATGTATGGCGCAACCGTACCTTTTCCTCTCACCGCTTCAAAGCTAGATTTACCTCTGACGAACAAGCACTATGTGGCGGAGATCTATCTGATATGAACCAGATTCTCGTTTCACCAGACTTAAACCGATCTTATACTTGTGAATGGCATTATAATAGTCAAGCAAACACAAATTATGATTACAATGCTCTGACAACAAATCTTACTTACAATTCCATATTTTTGACGGCTAAGATAAATTCGTCAATAACCAGAACACGCTGTAAATATTTTGATCCTCGAGTCATTATTAGGTCACCTATTAAAAATAGGTTTTCTCTGGAATTTTGTGGGAACACTGAAGATACATCATACAGAATTCCATCACCAATTATTGATGTTACTGCAACAAAAAATGCATTGAGTTCGTTTTACTTCCATTTAGAATGGAAGCCTCAACCATGTGGTGGTGTTATTCAAGTAGGAGAAGATCCTGTAAATATTTTAAACTTACCTGATTCCTATAATGATACCATAGATTGTGCTTGGATTCTTACAGGCCCGAGTAATAGAGTTGAAATAAAAATGGAAGGGCATTTCATGTTAAATTGTGATGACGAGTATTTGAAAATAAGTTCAGACACAAGACAAAACACACCTTTAATTGGTGAATATTGCAAAGAAACACTTTTAGATAGCCCATTAGTTACGCATTTTAGTAACATGTACATTCAGTATCACTCGAATGTGAAAAACAACACAAATATAAAGCTTATGGTTAGAGCTGTTACTGACCAATGCGGCGGATATCTTAGTTCATATCAAACCACATTTGTATCGCCAAATTATCCTAAAAATTATTTACCTAACCAGGAATGCTCCTGGGAAATACAGGCTGACTTAGGCTTCAGAGTATCTCTTAAATTTGTAGAACGATTTTTTGTTGAGGAAACAACTAATTGCACTAAAGATGCTGTCATAATTTATGACTGGAAAGACGACGTTTACACGGAGTTAGCAAAGGTATGCGGACGAAACATACCACCTGTATATAATTCAACCTTCAATCGCATGAAAGTTGTCTTACGTACAGATGCTGATAAAAATCTTGATGGATTCAAAGCTGAATGGGATGCTATATGCGGTGGAAATTATGTAGCAACTCTTAAAGAACAATTTTTATATAGTCCAGGTTTTCCATATTACCGACCACGTATGAGTTGTCAATATGAAATATCTGCTCCAAACAACAAAGTTGTACTCAAGTTCCTTGATTTTGAACTAGAAGGCTCTGCTCCTGACTGTTTGTCTGATAATTTAACAGTATCGGGCCAGTCAGATTATAACTATATATACGAAGTTTACTGCGGCGACAAAATTCCTCCCGTCACAACTCAGTCGGAAAAAGTATCATTAACATTTAACAGTGATAGATATATACAGAGGAAAGGATTTAGAATTGCTTATTTTATATATTCATGTGGAGGCAGAGTAAACGAGAGTGTTGTACTAACATCATCGCTTTCTGAATATTACGAATTAAATATGAACTGCACGTGGTTCATTGAAGCACCACCTACCAAGATTGTTGTACTTAAATTCCTGTATATTGATTTAGAAAGCCAAACAGATTGTTATAATGATTATATCGCAGTGTATGATGGACTCAAAATTGATGATGATAAGCGATTAGCGCTAATGTGTGGTAATATCAACTCAACGACAACACTTAGAAGCAAAGGGACCACAGCGCTGTTACAGTTTGTATCAGACGCTAGTGTAAACCTTAAAGGCTTCAAAGTGCAAGTTTACTTTAGCTATTCTGAAGCAGCTAAATGTGGCGGACTTATTAATTTAACAACTACGTCATCGCAAGCTCTGAAATCTCCTTTCATGGATCACACTGTATACGAAGAATTCTTAGATTGTCATTGGTCAATAATATCACCACCTGACACTGTTATAAAAATCGAATTCACCTCGTTCCACGTAGCCCCTTGCCAAAATGTCAAAAACCAAACTGCTATAGGGTACAGTAAATGTGATTGCGACTTGGTTGAAATAATGGATGGCTTAAATCCTAATGCCTTAATAATAGGAACCTATTGTGGTCACAGCCTCCCACCGCAATTAATTTCATCTGGAAATGTGATGAGCGTCAGGCTGTCAACGGATGGTGAAATAGGAAGTCAAGGCTTTGTGTCCACATTGACAGCTCAGCCGGCAGTATGTGGAACTTCGGTCATTTCAGTGAGCAATACGCCACAACGCTTGAAATCTCCCGGTTATGAAACAGGTTCCATTCCTCGGGGGCTTCATTGCGTATACCGCTTGGATGTCAGTGCGTCTCCTTACATATTACTTCGTATCACTGTTAAAGATTTAGACATACAGCCCCCCGTCACTGATAGTACAGGCGTAAAGCGCTGCAATGGAGACAAGCTGCTGATATCCAGTAATCCAGGCGTTCAAAATACCTCGCTCGGAAAAGATTTCATCCTGAACCAACGGACGGATGACTTCTTTAGCCGTAGTTCCTTTTACGACAGCTCTTTGCGCTTTCCCAATCGGTTTGAGCTATGCGGGCGTAAGGAGCCTACGGACTTTTATGTTTATGGATCTACGTCTATAAACTTAATCACATCAGCAGACTCCGATGCCAATGTATACAAAGGTATGGAAATAGAAGCAGTGTTCACGGGATTTTGTGGCAGAAATTATACGGAGCCTCACGGACGAGTCCAGGCTACTTATATAAGTGACTTTGATAGTAACCCCAACCATGACTGTTATACGCTGATCACTGCTCCAGTTAACTATACGATATCCGCGTATTTCTTGAACGCCAGCCCAAGTTACTGGAACGCAGATTGTTATCTTGAAATTCTTGACGGTAATAACGCAAGTGCGCCAACACTTTCTAAAATTCTCACAGCATATGAGAATAATAACCCTGTCTTCTCCTCTGGTAGATATTTGTTATTCCACAATCATGAAAATGCTGGTGATCGTGTCATGTTCGATTTGGTTTACGTGATATCCGATAAGGGTCGTGGGTGTGGTGGAAAACTGCAAAGTGTGGTGGGTAAAGTCACCAGTCCCCTGTACCCGAACGTTTACAGGCGGGTATCGAGCTGCGAGTGGGAGCTTGAGACTCCCTTAGGAACACGTTTACTGCTACATTTCGCTACGTTCGACTTGGGTATTAGTTGTGATCAGAATTACGTGCAGCTGGTGGACAGTAAGGGTGTAGTAGTGCGAACGTTCTGTGAGGACGTACCTGCCGACTACACGAGTGAGGATAACTTTGTGAAGATAGTTTTTGTAACCACCATGAATAATGGCGGCACGGGGTGGGTTGCCGAATTTATTGGAATTCTTTAAGGTTAAAAATGCCTCTTAAGAATTTGCCTGTCTTTTGGAGCGTGGCGGAGTGGAGCGAAGAAGTGCAAACATTAACCAAATGAATTATACTAATTGCGAAAGAAACATTATGAGAAATAGACATTTTACGACCGGTAGACATTTTGTGAATGAGCCTAAATTTAGATGACAATTATACAAAATAATTGTTATTTATACGTTATTTTGTAGAAACAAGCGCGGATCCACCGTTGTTGGCACGATGAGCATGCCCACAACCCTAATAGAAATGTGACGTCACCCTTTCACGGTCTAATGAGGTTGGTAGGCTGATGATATTTTAACCAATGCCATAATAAAATAAAATAAAACAATGAATCCTTCGTTATTCGGAACGCAGCGAAGTACTTAGTCATCGATATGCTGACACGATAGTTCACATTTTTGACAACATATTATTTATCTCTTTTTGGCACATGAATATGAGTGAGTATTGGAAAAAAGATATGACTATTCAGTGGGTGTGCAGACATCTACTAATTTAAAAGTAAGCGTGTGTTGTATTGGGCACACCACAATTGCGGCGATAAGTGAGTCTTTGAGGAGTGGCGCAAAAACCGACAACGATTGGAAGTCGCCCGAGGCGAGCGGAGGTTGCACGAAACGAACCGACGATGTGCCCTTCTACACTCTCTTATTCGCTTCACTTCGATCAACTTCACGAGTAGTGCAGTACAGGCTTTATTAGACTTCTGTATTACGTCTTACCTTGTCAGTGGCATAAGTGTTAAAATTACAGTAGAATGAAAAACAAGTAGTAGATTTATTATTATTTTTAGATTACCGCTCATAAACTTATTTGAAGAGTCTTTTCGCCAGTATCTATAATAATAGTTTATGAAACTGTTGCATAATGAGGGGTATTATCACACGAGTGTTTTAATACCTAGTTATGTGCAGTTTCATACAAAACTTTATCTACTTTCATACATTGGGATTGAACCTACTAAATAAAAGATCAAAGTTAAAGATCATGAGTAAAAAATTACCTCGAAATTCAGTACAACTCCACGTATGAATGGCGCGTGCACCCAGCACATCACCGCGCATGCGCTAGAGCGGTGCTGCTGTCCCCCGCTAACGTTCCGTTACAAAAGTTGATGGAAATTCTTTGGTGATATTAACTTTTTGGATTTGTCCTGTATCGTAATAAAAAAAAATTGTTTTATAGCATTATTTTGTTAGAGAAAAGTGTTACATTATGATTCTATTTTTAAATTTCGGTATTATGTTTATAAAGTATGTCAATATAAACTCGTTTTGAAGTTTATAATTCGAATATTACGATATGAGAGTAGATAATCATTATTTATGTTATCTTTGCGATATAAGTATTATATTTTTGAAAAATGTATTATAAATTCAAATTAACATTGAGGTTCACGTGTACGTAGAACCCTAATGCAATTTTTTTTAAATTAATTAAACATTTGAAATAAACCAAATCACGTGTTTTATTACCTTTAATGCCTTCTAACCAAATTAAATTGCTTATCAAAGTAGGTAAGTGCTTCCAGGAAACACAGATTAGCAATTTTTTTGCAGTGGTCGAGAGCCGACGAAGATTGACTGTTGACCATAGGCTCCTGGGTTCGATTCCCAGGTCGGACAGTGTTATTCAAAGAGGAATATCTCAAAAGTAGTCGGAGTCTGGATTTCTACCTGATATTCATTTATGTAGTAGCAAGCATAGCATAATCAGCATATTCCGTACCCACACTTATATGGCACTTGAAAGACCTTCGGGTCTGTCTCAAGAAAGAAGTGCCGCGGCAATTAGTGGAACTAATTAGTACTAGCAGCGCCCCACGGTTTCACCCACATAAGTCATAATCCCGAAGGAGTATCAGGATAAAAGTATCATATGTCTTAACCCAGGGCATGATCTAAATTTCATCCAAATTCGTTCAGCCGTTTTAGCGTGAAAACGGAACATAAAAACAAACTCACTTTCTCATATAAGTTAGTTAAGAGTACACCTCTGGCTTTCAGTAGCGGATCCGATTGTCGTTTGGGAGGGACTTGATCCCGCTGAGGATAGGTTTTAGCAAAGTAAACACAAAGAAAAAGTAAATTTAAAAAAAAAATGTCTGCTGGGACACATAGTAGAAGTGAAACTTCAACGGATAAGTTAATTATATCAAATTATGTTAACAATAAATATATCAGCCGTTACCCTCTCTCCGCCGCCGCCACCCTTTCTGTCCCTCGTCTATCCCCTCCACGCGGCCGTAACACCTTTTCGTGACAGAAAAAATCGTAATACCCCCCGACTATATAGAAGTTTCACTTCAAAAATCAAAAAATTTCATGCAATCCAAGACCTATTTACTGCCTCCGACTGCATCATCATCTTCCTGCCCTGGTCCCATGTAACTTGGGGTCAGCGCAAAACGTTTTCTTTGTCCATTCTCCCCTGTCAACCGTCACGTAGGCGCGATTACGCGCCGTGCGAGCATTAGGCTGGAGGTGGAGGCAGCGTGACCGAGATTAAGTGGCGCATGGATTCAAGATTCGTCACGTAAACAAAACATCTTAAGAGGCTTACAACAGCTAAAGCGCGGTCACTGTCGGACTACATAGAAATGAAAGAGAAGCGCGATGACACGACGCAGGTAATTTATTGCAAAATATGAAGCAGTTAGCGATTTACAGAAAATCTATTGATTGGACTGGAAAATTAAAACACTATTATGCTAATATGTAGCTTGTAGAATAATCTGACAAAAAATCAGAATGATTGCATGTAAATTAATATGATTTTTATTCGTTAAAACAAATTTTTTGAGGTATCTTCATGAATTTTTGCTATCGTATCAAATTAGTTGTATTACGTTTTCAACACACTATCATACTAGCATATATCCTGAAGAATATCATATATTTTTCTGATTTTGTTTACTGCAGTGGATCATATTCTTTTAGGCATTATAAAACTTGCGTTTAGGCACGTTTAGGTCCTGTAGTCCCCTTAAAGGCTTGAAAACATAATAAGTACCTTATTAAGTTAAAGAGGTAGTGTAATGCTTGCTAAAAAGTTTAATCCGAATTTAGAATACTAACAAGATTTGTCACGGTAGAAGTCAGAGCTGTTGGGGATCCGCCACTTAGTTTTGTTTCGTATACGTCTGCACATCTGGTAATACACGTACGCCGGTTGCGATTACTACGCACCTGACCTTTCTGTAGAACATGAGGGCACTGTGTAGGAAACTAAAGGTGCAACTAATTGCTGAATAGTAAGTGTACCACATGAGTAAACAGACTTACTCTGTGGGTGTACCGTGTAGGAGCATAAATATTATCTTACACTTATGCAAGATTCAAGGGAGAGGGGCTCTACACTACGCTACATATCGAGACCCTCCGTGCCTCGGAAAGCAGGTTATGCCGTTAGTCCCGGCTGTCATTTGAAGAACTTTGACAGTTACGGGTAGTCAGAAGCCCGAAAGTCTGATATCCAGTCTTGCCATGGCCGTATTACCCAGTAACCGGTTTGTACAGGACAGATAGGCTGTCGCTCCATGTAAAATACTGGTATTCAGCTGCATCCGGTTTAAGACTGGAAGCTGACCCTAAGATAGTTGGGAAAAGGCTAGGCAGATGATGACTTACGCAAGATTCAAAAGCGATTTTGTCTTAAGGGGGATGCGCTAAGGTAGCCCGCGAGATTCAAATTTTCTTTCGTTTTTTCCATTTTGCAGGTCAGTGTCAGGTTGTATGTTGATTAAAATATGATTCGCGACCGTAACAAATATGGCTTTACATAATTATAAGCATTACAATCAGCAATACAACTCCACAAGTTACCATAATTGTCAAATGTAATGATTTCATGAAATAGTCATTCAATGTGATTACATGAACTGAGAGATAATTGATAATTTTTATGATTATAATTCTATAAGTAAACATTTTATACAGCCGCGAATCATATTTAGATCAACATAGAACACTGACCTGCCAATTGCAAAAAACGAAAGAAAATTTGAATTTCGCGGTTTACATTGACGCTTTCGCCTTAAAGTAAGTATTAAAAGATATGGATTTAGATCATGGTATTACGAACATAGTAGGTAGTAGTATCCAACTAGATTTTTCTCAAAGTTGCAATTTATAACATAACATAACATCACGCCTTGTTTCCCCGTAGGGTTGGGCAGAGGGCAGACAGCTCCAAAAAAGATGTATACACGGAAAACAAGGAAACATTTTACTGTCAACAACCTTTGTTTCACAACATTGTATCCACCGTATAGGTACAAAACATAGTAAGTATACAATTTATTTTTCCGGTTGATTGCCATCAACCGGGCACAAATTCGGACCCAGGGCTGCTACTGAGAAATTCCTGATAGAAAAACCCAATAACGCTGCCCGAACCGGGAAACGAACCCAGGACCTCATGCTCAGCAGCAGCGCTTGTGACCACTAGACCAATGAGGCAGTCAAGTTGCAATTTGTTTCACGAGAAAAACGGTTTAGAAGTTTGCGTTACGGTAAGTATTTATATGTACCATCAAAGAAGTTCATAACTAACCACCTTAAGTAGTGGAGGACTATTCTTGCTTGCAGCGCTCGGTGGCCTTAGAACCGCGCCGGTAACAGATGTGGTCATCGTGTTCACAGGATTTTGTTTTCAAACTGGTTAGATATGAACTTCTTTGATGGTACGAATGCTCGTGACTGTATGTTAGATTAAAAGAGTACCTACCTATGTCTTTTTTATAACGACCTGTGACGTCACGTATGTGACGTATTGCCACATATGTGGCACATTAGTATACGTGGCGTCACCTCATGCCTTAACTAACAACGACACCCTTGGCTGCTGGCGGAGCCGCGTGCTCGGACCAATCTTTTAAGTGAGGCGCCACTGATGCGTGCACTCTGCACTCTCATATAATAACTTAGGATAAGAGTTAAATAAATACGCTATCGCAATAGGTTGCCCTGTAATGATAGATTTAGAGGGAAATGAATAAATACATTTTATTGTGACCGTATCAATTTGATTACTAAATGTACATTACTAAAATAACTAAACGTCGAGTGTCAACGTCACGAAACGATTCACCAAATCATCAATGACACTGACAGTAGGTTAGGTATATTTTCATTTTCAATTCAGTTATTTCCTCTGATTAATCTTGAATTGTGTTTCAACAAGTAAGATAAAACAATAAAAAATAGTAATTATAACAAACTAGTAGTTAAAAATAGTACAATGGATCTATTAATATTTATTTGGACTATTATTCTGTACGGTTCTGCGGCCGCTGTAACCTTACTTATTTCGGTAAGTAAAACAACAAATTCAAATAAATACGTGGATCGAAGTCTTGTAAATCAACAAATAATCGGTGATAACCTAAAGTTCTCTACAATATATGTTCTTATTCATATGTATTATAGTTTACGAATGAATACTTCTCCAAGATTTAACCGATTTATTTTGTAGATATCCATCATAATATACGTGATAACAAACCCATATCCAGTGGTGGAACGCTTAGAAGAAGAGATGACATACAATGATCCTAAAACCAAGAGTAAAGCAAAGTTCCCAAACATTACAGAGCAACAAAGTGTACACTTGAGTGTTGTAGTGCCTGCTTACAATGAGGAAGAGAGATGTAAGTTATTTATGGTATCCTTCTTGTTCATAAACACCTGTCTTGTTCCAATTTTTTTCAGCAATGACCAATTTTTAAACTTTAAAAAAAGAACTACACATTCCCTAATACTATCTTTCTAGTACCACCTATGCTTGATGAAGCCATAGAATTTTTAGAAAGCAGAGTGAAAGAGCAGCCTTCGTACAAATATGAAATAATAGTAGTAAGTGATGGCAGTAGAGACAACACCGTGCAAGTGACTGAGGGTTACTCCATAAAGTATGGCAGTGAGAAAGTGAGGTGCCTTGAACTGATCAAGAATAGAGGGAAAGGTGGTGCTGTGCGGCTGGTACGTCTGAATTAATCAGAAATTAATATGTACACTCTGTTCCAAAACAATTTGATGTAATTATGAATTTAACCAGCACAGGTTTGTGTAAACTGACACAAAAAGTTTTGGAACAGATCGCTGTTCCGCGCCTTAGTAAGCGCGCGGCGAGACACGGGAGCAGTGCAGGCTGCTCATTCATCAACACTGCCCCCCGGCGCTCATTTGTCAACGCTGCCCCCCCACCTCGCTGCGCATTCTTAAGGCGCGGAACAGTGGTCCCGGTCAAACTATAGTACATGACCTATGTGAAGGAACTCTTCGGTGCAAATGCTCCCACCTTACCTATTTCTTTTGGTAAGCAGGGTTGCTATGTACAGTTGAAATGTTGAATTACAAGCATATGAGACATTTCAGCTTTATTTCTAGTAGAGGAGACTACTAACCATCATCAATGCCAATCAGCATGCTAGATTGGCACTCAATGACATCAAAAAAACATGAAAATAATCATCAGGGCCCTTATTTTTATGGCACTCATGAGCTTTTTTCCTAGGCTCCAATTTATTGAAAATTTACAGAACTGTAAATTGTCACACTCATCACAATAATTTAATAAATTATTACTGTGTTACAATCACAAATTTTTATATTTCAGGGTATTGAGAGCTGTAGAGGAGCCAGCATATTATTTGCTGATGCAGATGGGGCATCTAAATTCGAAGACTTAACAAAACTAGAAGTTGCTTTGAAGAGCCTTACAAAGTGTGATCCATTCTCACAGCCAAGTGATGTCAGCAACTGCATAGCCATTGTAATCGGATCTAGAGCGCATTTAGAAAAAGAATCTTTGGCGACACGTAGCGTTTTTAGGTAAGAGATATGTATACAATTCTTTTTTAAGCTTTTCCAAGTCTCAAAAATATTGTCATTGTATTTTAATATAGTGAAGATATATGTAAAAGAATGTAATGGCAATAATTTAAGTGTGCTAGATGGGTTGGTCAAATATCACGTAAGAAACAGGATAATTGAAAGGACATTATCAAAAAGGAATTTGATAGACAGATGTTAGTCGAAACGCAGGTATAAAGCTCTAACCACACTGATGCGAATACCACCCAGGACGAGACTGCGCGCAGAAAGTCGCACGACTGTTTGCGCTAGTTTAAAGACATATCGAGTTAGTTGACACAATCGGCGCGTAAGAGTTTCGTCTCGCATCTAGCGCAGTACTCGCTTCAGTTTATCCAGACGTAAAAACACTCTAAAATATAAACTGATGTTATTGACGATGTCCTTAAAAAATGTGGTCTATTGACGCGGCGCGGGCGCCATTGCCGTCGCGCTTATATACACAGCTGCATGACGTGGCTGTTGCACGTGGCGTTCTGTAGATTCTGCCAACTCCTTCATAAAAAATCCCGAGTTTATGTTTGAATGTAATTTCAATGACCAGTGAGCCTAAATTGTAAATGTTTTTCTGTTCTGCAACAGTCAACCTAACAACTGTGAATTAATTAAAGATATAATCAATACACAAACATAATTTCTATGTTCTAAATCTGTTGCTCGCCATTTATATGCTCCAGATAATGATTACATAGAAATGACATCATAATAAGTACTACAGACCTGTCTATGATAACAGCACAGTATTAGTGAAACGCCCATAGATATGAAACGGCTACTGCCATGCGCAAATAATTACGCACTTGGACGTGGAGTTGCGAACAGCAGCTCTATATACATACATGAATAAATGAATAATTTAACGGGTGCAGTACAAACCATGAGGAAAACTTGAACATTTTAGAAATCGAGAAAAGATAATTCTAGTAAAATATAGGTCTTCAAACGTACAGAACAGAAGCTAAAGTTATTTTAATTGACGATGTTTTGAACATTGACATTTAGACCGCAGGTATTTTAATTTTCGACGTTCAAATATGTACCCCTCTGTATGTCTGTCTGTTTGTTCCTGCTAATCTCCGAAACAGCTGGACCGATTTTGATGGGAATTTCACTGGCAGATAGCTGATGGTATAAGGAGTAACTTACTTTCATTTAGAAAAAGAATTAGGGTCCACGCGGGGGAAGCCGCGAGCAGCAGCTAGTTGTAAAATAAGCTTTGAAACTCAAATAATTTTTATATTTCTGTTTTTAGGAATATTCTGATGTATGGCTTCCACTTCCTCGTGTGGCTGTTCACTGTCAAGGGCATTAAAGACACACAGTGCGGCTTCAAGCTGTTCACTAGGAAAGCAGCTGACATTTGTTTCAAAAGTCTACATGTAAACAGATGGTAAGAATCTCCAGCACATAACTAATTGCATTAAAATCTTTGATGGAATTAACCAAGTTAGTTTCGCCATTGTGTTAATTCCCAGTACATTAAAATCGTGATAAGCTTGTAATTTTTTTTACATTTTCCTTGTTTGTAAGCGGACACAAAAACTATATACAGGCTGTCACAAAAAAAAAAACTGCTGCTCTATACATTTATGTTCGCATATAGGCGCTCCCTCACCTGTAGCATTCACCTGTAATGTATATCAATCTAAGATTCGATTTAGAGCATTACTAGCTGATTATTAGCAATTCTCCTCAATAATCACTGATGTAATGCTCGAATCTGGACTAATACATTACTGGCGAATGCTCCCGGTGAGAGAGCGCCTTAACTGGACAAATTTCAACAGCAGATTTTTACTGTTTTCTCTCGCTTTCGTGCAATCTGTGTGAGTGATTTCGTGAAAAGGGACAGAAGCGTGTAACAGGAAGCCGGGGAAGCGCGCGCTATTTAATTTGACCAACGAGCGCGCGCGGTGCTAGTTTTGGCTGTCAGATGGTACCAACACATTTTCCGATATGTTGTTACTGTCAGCCAAGATGTCAGATGTTACAAATCATATGCGACTACTGTATGAGTACTTCAGTCCCTTACAGTATGTTCGTTCCTCGTTTAAACTAACACCCTGTATTTAATATCATACTTTTTGTTTGTGCGTGAGTTTTGCCTACAATGTGAATCAATAATCAAGTTAACGTTTTTTCCAGGGCGTTTGACGTAGAACTACTGTACATAGCACAAAAACTAAACATTCCGATTGCCGAGATTCCAGTTAGATGGACGGAGATAGAGGGCTCCAAGGTGACGCCGGTGCTTTCGTGGTTACAGATGGGCTGTGACTTGGGCCTTATTTGGCTCAAATATACTATAGGAGCTTGGAAAATAAAGAGTCCGAAGAGAGATTAGACGAACATTTTCAAACATTTTGCTAATGAAACTATCAAGAATTATGGGCTTCTATTAATAAATACCATGAACAATTATGAGAATATGATGGATGGCATCTTTCTTATCAAATTAGCGATACCTCTTCCAATTTTACTTCATTTATGTTTATTCGTAGGAGATTCCAAACATACGCATTTGTTAAACAAATAATTTTAATAGAATTAAAATTAACGGTTTAATTTAAAAACATTTATTGAAAAGTCTGAGGTAATTACCCTAAACAGAAGAGGTATAGTTTGCACATTGTGATCATTCATAATAAGCAGTAATAATGATTTTACACATTTAAAAAGTAATAAAGAATGTTATGAACATCAATTGCAATTACAAAATATTATTTATCCTATTTCTAAAGAATATCGATGATTTTCTTTTAATCTGCAAAATTATTGACTGGATCCAAAGCTTTTATTTTTGATATTGATACATAATAGGAAAACCGTTTTCTTTCTTTTTAGTACTTACATTTTTGTACTTTATAAGAATGTACTTTTTAAATCTTTTGTTAATATATTTTACATAGACACATTATTATACATGAACAACGTTATTTTCTAGTATAGTGCAAACCTGCAAGTAGTTTGTTAACAGTCAGTAATAACGTTTAGGGGTAATACTATACCAAAAATAACGTTGTATATTTGTTTTATTTTCATCTTAACAGTTGCACAAAGCAGATTCATTTAAACTTGATACTTATTTTATCAACAAGTACACCAATAGCATATAGCAGAATAAATCTTAAAACATGTAGGTGTACCGTGTACTATTCTTATACATTTATACAAATTTTAGGTATACAAAGCTTTCATAAATTGAGGTGAATGCACGGAAACATTGTTTGAGCTCTCTCACCATAAAAAATCGAATAGTTATAAAAACACAAAAAGTAAGATCTAATATAAAAAAACTTGGCAGGGTAATCTTTGAACACGTTCTAGTGTTCAAGTTGTCTTATTTTAAATACGATTATAGCGAGATTTTTTTTATTCCAACTATAAACTAATATAGTATAATTTTGAATTTAATTTATGTTTGAGCATATTAAATTGGTTACCTGAGAAGGTTTTTAAGGAGTCTGCTCCTTAAAAACCTTAAAGCCGTGGGCATAGCTATCTAGAAAACTTTAATGGGGCATACCCTGTCATACCTCGAAATCATAGACCCACGGAAACATTTGAGTAAGTACTATTACATGATAGTTATTTGTTCACAGATTTACAATACATCGAAATATAATATTTCTTATTAAATTATTACCTTTTACAATTTTATTATAAACTTGGTGGGTATCAGTTGGTCTGAAAGCATTTTCCCGGGACCATTTCAACTGCGATGTTTACGGCACACACTGGACGAAAGAGAAATTTTCCTATTAGTGCATCGAGCCACGATATTATTAGCAATTTAATTCCAAAAAAGTAACTTAAAAAAGACCTTATCGTAATAAACATTTTTGAACAGCTAGCATCATTAGAATAAGACCACAACACGCCAAGACGCATGGCAGTCGGGGTCATAAAACGTTCGAGTAGGATGGCGAATATTTAGTAATGGGTTTTCTAATGCTGAATCTCGTGTTGTCTCTCTCCCACGTTTATGACCGCGCCTGCCACGAGTTTAGTTTCGATCAAAAATACTCAACGTTTACAAGCCTATGTTTTAGTGACATGACATTATTTTTTATATAATATGTTACTACATTTTCTGACATGCAATAATATACCATTTGACCCGTGCCTGATACGATGACGCGTGTCGAAGCGATAGCAGTCAACAACTGACCCACTAAGTTACTAAATACCTATTTAGTACTTCTTACTACCTAGTAAGAAGTACTTATGAATAGACCGTATCCAATAGCCTGTTGCGTGTGCAGCAGGATTGTAAGAACATAACCCTAACGTTACTTTTAATTCGTTGGCGAAAGTTAAAACAGGCTTGATGGGACGATTTGTTATAATAAAAACAAACAGGAATGTGAAAAACATTTTTGAAGTGAAAACTTCTTAGGCGTGTTGAGCGATTTTTGGTAGTGGGTAAATTATGGATTCCCGTCACCGAGTCGCGCCGTAGTGCTTTACTATAGAATATAGATGGCGCTAATACCAGTTTATGTTTTCACTTCAGACGGCAGTCCCATGGCGGCCAATTTTTTTAAATTATTCCTACTGTATCTTAATCATAAAAATAAAAAGCTATTCCAATTTAAAAAAAAATATGTTTAGAGTTACTCAAAACATATTTTTGGAATCTTGCCAACTAATTAAAAGTAATGTTGTATACAAAACGTTTTAATGCATTCATTGCCTCGAAAGAGAGCGCAGCGCATGCGGTAAAGGCAGAAAAGGTTGAGTATTATTGAGCTACATTCTCTCAAATCATGCGAAAGTAAGCTAAGTTGGAAGACCAGCGGCGTTTCTTTACATATAAGATATAATATAGATTACATCGAGTTACATTTAGCAATATTCAGACCTATACAGTTTTACAAAATACAATCAGAATTTACAAGTAAATAACATTTTTATCGTAACATTTATAAAACACACGTTCTGCCTCTTTATATCACAAAACATATCTGAAAAGTTTTACCTTCTCCTTTGTTCACAAACATTAATTAGCTTAATATTAATACACAACATAGAATACATAAAAAGGTGATAGTAAATAGTTGTGATACATTAGCGATGACTGCAGAAGATACGGCCTTTAAAATTCTACAATGAAGGCAATGTCTACCATGCCACAGAATAGTACAGAAGGCGCACTCCGCGTTTTAGGTATGAGGCTAATTTAATGAGCGTAACGTAGTCAGAAGACATAAGAGTTACGCGATAGAGAGGCAAGTTCTAGGTGAATATAGCTATAGGTAATAAGCGCTGTGCGAGCTGAATTTCACTTTATTGTGTCGTAGCAAGAGTAGCTTTTTATTTAAATGATTTTACGGAGTGAACTATGTGTACTAATCTGTGACCATGCAGAAAAACAAACGTATAATCTACCAGAAGGTTTTAAGCAGGGATCTCTATAGCAGCTACGCTAACCGATAGACTTAGGAAGTTTGTGTTTAAAAATGCCGTCTAGTTTGGTCTAAATGTTACTAAAAATCAGCCTTAAATCGATAAAAGATTATCATTCACTCTGTATAAGCAAGCCTGCATTAATTAGTTATCACATTTTATAGCAGAGTAGGTGTGTAGTATTACAATGCAAAAGGGTTAACTAAATAATGCAGGTGTCTGTACTAGGCCGAGCTTGATACAAATACAAGGCGCGTCCGCACTGCGAGCATTTGAGTATCCATATGCTCGCGGTGTAGACGCACAATGCGAGGCGTATATTTCGCAGTCACCCATCAAACGAGTGATTGACAGAAAATACAGAGATTGATGGGAAGTTTCGATTGCAGTGAAAATCGTATTGAGTTTGACTATTCATATTTTACAACTTAAAATATTGATAGTCAATATGGAGACATTTATACTTTTACCTTTAATCCGAACACCATCTTAAGGAATTGTTCGTAGTGAATCGTTATAACGCCATCTTGGTCCGTGTCGTAACTGCGGAATGCTGACGTCAGAGTCTGCAAACAAAAAACCCAAATAAGCCACACTGTATCAGGAAAAAAAAAGTTATATTTTAATCTTAATTTGGCCTCAAAATCGTCTACATAATCATTGCCATTATGCTATACAGGGTGGCAGAGACATCAAAGCGAAAACTGTTACCATGGATTCAATACGTGATTCTGAACCGCATTAAAATTTTTCGTCGGTTATTAAAAACAAAAACAGAGCTGTTCCATACATTTTGACCGCGTAGGTATTGCACTTTTCTATGAAACAGCAGATTTTTTTAAATATTCGACGTAGAATTTCAATGCAGAATCATGCACTGAATCCATGGCAAAAATTTTCGCGTCAATGCCCTGCCACGCTGTATAGGATGAGTGATAAAAACATGATTCAACTTACATATAAAGTGACACAACACTGGATAAAATCATCAAACAAGATGGTGCCGCGGCCATATCTGTCGAACTTCTGGACCATGATGTTGACCACTTCATCTGACAATCTATACCCAAATGCTGTAAGGGCATTCTTCAATTCCACCTTATCAATGTTCCCGGAATTATCTCTGTCAAACGACCGGAAACAATTTTGCCAATCAGTTACATATTTCCATAGGGCACCAAAATCCTCAAAATTGATAACACCTCTGCTCTGCTTGTCAAACATGCCTGAAAATTTAAGAAACATTTTATTAGATTTCAACTAAAAATATTAAGATTCAATTTTCCTTCAAAACTGGGATGGTACAGTATGGGAAATCCTAAACCATGGGGCTGTAATGCTGAAAGGTACAGGAAAACTACAGAAAAACAAAAGGATAATGCCTAAACATATTAAAATATTATGATAAACATAACTGGCCTAATTGATTAACTTACTCTCTGCCAGAAACGCCTATATAAATACACCGATTGGCAACTATAATAATTTATGTCGGATAAATGGAAATTTAATTTCCTTATCAATTAGGCACTTAATAACCCTGCACTTTCCTAGAATATTAGTATTAGGAGGTTATAGTGAAGTGCAAGTTAACACACTGCAGTGTATTATAAATGTCTAGAAATTAAACTATAAACGTACCTATCATGAGACGCACAGTCTCAGGATTGAATGCATTCCATGTTCCATTGGACAGTGCCTGCTGCAGCTCATCAGCTGAGATGTACCCACTGCGGTCCTTGTCAACTCTGCAATATTATAATGGTAAATATAAAATTGATTTTCTAATATAAATTCATAATTTCAAGTAAACTGATTACACGGTTAACGGCTGGTACAAGTATAGTAACTTGAAATAATTCATTTACAAAATCATTTAGTTCTATCATCATTAGAATTATTGATACTCATCTCTGTGAGGCTTTCTCAGTAACATTTTTTGACTTTGTTTCACAACAAAATGGTCTGTGTAGCTACAATATAGAGATAAATAATTTGAAATCATTGGAGATTTTTCCAATTGACTTTAATTTCACAAGTTAAAACATACAAATAATAACAAAGTTAAACATACAATAATGGTGTTGAACTTTAAATGCATAATAATGGATCCACCATAACTTAGAGAGTTACTTCAACACCAAATCAAAGGACACGAGACCACACAAATAATAGGATCAGATTCCATAAAGTGCGACTGCTATCCCTAACCATGACACAGTTAACATTGAGTTTATATGGTGCAATAATTATTTAGGTACTACAAGCTGAGTCATAACTCAAATGAATTTGTGCACAAAACAAATGCCTAATACCGTTAGTGAATAAAATTTAGTTTTACCTCCTAAATACATCCCAGAGGAACTCCCGGCTCGGCATAGGAGATTGGAATGTCATCTTGGTCTGTAAATAAACACAGATACCCATTTTACTAAGTTATTCATGTTTTATTAACAAGACTTATAATTTTGAATGTAATTTTGACTTGATATAAACCTGCTGCAAAAACTTAGATGCCTCCATACAAACTGTATAACATTAGTCATTATGAACAATTACAATTACTAGATTTCCATAAAAACGAACAATCAAATATATCCTATATATAGCTACTGGCTCCGTATAATTATGCAAGTCTTAATTCAGTTCTAGGTATCCCACCTAGTCTAGATCTGAATTAAGACTTTCACTAACATATATGTTCTTTGCTTTGCATAGAATGAAAGATGAACACTGTAGAAAGCATAAAAAATTGGAAGTCAACAGAAACAGCAAGATGTAATACAGAAACTAAGGCACGGTCTTACTTTGAAATCCAATAATAATAAACAAAAAGATAGGATGATCAAACGACACAGTAATTATGAAAAAACGAAGCGAATGTGTTGACGCAAAGATCAAACTTTTTTTTATAGTAGCCTCTATTGTACTGTTGACTCACTCACCTGTTGGTTTTACTGTTGTTTAACACTTTAAACACGATTATGGTATTGTTCTAGTAACTCTAAATAATGAGCAGCCAACGATTATTTCTATAATAAACAATGATAAACTGTTTGTTGACGCGTTTCTATTTTCTTCGTGATAAAACAAGTTTATCACTATCGAGTATCGACAAGCTACCAAACCAACTATTGGCTGACCTCACACTCTGACACTGACAGATCTGAAATTCAGAAGGAAATGGATGATGTCATGACTTGACATTGACGGTTAAACTCAGTTGCCACTATGCAAAAATCTGCAATCTGTTTTGCAAACAAAACCGTAGAACGCGGAAAGGTAATAGTACTATAATCTGCCTAACCTTTTCCCAACTATGTTGGGGTCGGTTTCCACTTTTCCAGTCTAATCGGATGAAACTGAATACTAGTATTTAACATGGAGCGACTGCCTATCTAACCTCCACAACCCAAAAACTGGGTAATAATAATAACATACCCCTTAGTAAGAATGGTTGGTAGTCAGACGTTCGGGCTTCTGACGACCCATAACGCCTGTCAAAGATCCACGAATGACTGCTTTCCGAGGCACGGAGCAGTCACGATATGTAAAGATGGTCCCGGCAAGCGTAGCTTAACTCGATGGATCGACCCGTGCGGCTGTTATTACTTAGCCACGAGCTCCTGCTGGGTGGTAATGGTAATAATACTGAGTAATAGTAATAATTGTATGTTTAACATACAGTATGCTGACCTCGAAAAGATATATGACCAAGTGCCTCATGAAGTTTTGTGGTGGGCTCTTTAAAGTTCGCCGTCGGTTTCCCTATTCGGAATTCCGTGAGACTAGCGCAGATGTTCGTATTTTGTTTTAGGTTTTTTTTCCGTTCGGAAAATGTACAAACGTGTGAACATTTTTAGGTCTCCGAATCAGGAAAATTGATCAGGAAACTGTACGTATACGGCAAGCCTAAGGAGCAATGTTTGCCTAGGAAGTTTGTGTAATTGATTCGAGCGATCTACAGTCGAAGCAGTACCCAAGTCCACGGTTTACCGTGGGCAATACTGGCATCTTCAATGTGGCTGTCGGCTTGCACCAAGGGTCGGTCGGCACTCAGCCCTTACCTCTTCCTGGTGATAAAGGACGCTCTTACGTCGGACATCTAGGAAAAAGCTCTCTGGTGTATGCTGTTTGCTGATGACATTATGCTGGTTGCCGAGACGGGCCTAGAGCTCCAAAGCAGATTAGAGGTGTGGTGGGAAAGATTTTGTAATTGTTTTGTGATGTTGGCGGTCTCTCCAGCCTATTATCTGTCTGTCGCCGGAACGCTCTTAGTCTCTTACCGATCTGCTTCAACTTTTGGTACCTCGGCTCGAGCCGGTCCGAGCGAATGGCGAAGACGATGAGAAGGCGAGAATCGAGACGTAACGCGGCGGATCAACTCAGGACGGATAAAATGGCGATAGGTCACAGTAACAACTTGGGACCCACGGATGCCCCTCAAGAAAGGCGAAAATCTACAAGTCCGTGATAAATAAGGCCTGTCCTGTCATATAGTATGAATCGGAATTCTGGGCTGTGAATATGACGGATGAAAAAAAATAGCATGCAGCGGAGATGAGAATATTGTGATGGATGTGTGAAGTAGGGAAGTTTGAAAGTGGCGCCAGTGACAAAAAAGTTTAAAGGAAATCGTTAGGCTTGATAAGGGCATGCGATGAGGAGGGAGGAAACGCATGTAACCAAAAGAGTGATGAATAATAAATGCTAATAGATGGGGATTGTGTGAGGAATGGAAAGAAAAAGTGAATGATAGTGTCACGATTGACAGGGGAGAATGCAAGAAGAAAACATGTTGCGCCGACCCCAAGTAACATGGGACAATGGCAGGAAGATGATGATGATTGTCAGATTGGTTTCTGAAAAAATATTTTTTGTGTAAAATAATTTGTTGAAAGCATCCATGTCTAACTGTGCGTTTGCACTGGTGAAACATTCACAACATAACATGTTGAAATCTAGTTCCTGTCAAACATTGTATGGAAAATTGACAGAACAAAGAGATTTCAACATGTTTTGCACGCACGAAGAAAAATAATTTGTTGCGTTTTGTTATTCTCGCGTTTTGTTTCTTCGTGAGTTGTGTGTGGTAGTTACGATGATTTGGATATGAACCAAACGCAGCAACATTATGCTTTGATACGAAAATGGCTGATGTCTCAAATAATGAACGAAAAGTAAAGCTAACTAAAAATGGGAAAATCATCAAAAGACGTTTAAGGAATCCAGAAGGTGAGTTTTATCTTAACGTAATTATCACGATAGAGACACATGATCCGTCGCTTAACTTTTCCTTAAACATTGTTCTCATTGTTAGGTCTTCATTACTTCAACCAGTTTTTGACTCTTATTACCTTACTACATTTTTGTGTAAGTAGTTGTTGATTGTTCTGAAACTGTTTGCTTTGACTTTATTTGATAGTAACGCTCAATAAACATATAAACATTGCAGGAACTACATAAGTCTAGCGCAATATTTATAACTTACGTACGTAGGTGTTTCAATAATAATGTAGTCTATAGAATAGGTAAATATAGGTACTATTAACTCGTCCGTATTACTCTTACACTATGCATATTTTTATTTACAGAATGGCACAAACAAAAACAAAAGCGTTTAAGAATAGCGGGACTAGAGTACATAAACGCAAATGGAAAAGTGGTGCCACCTAAACAGCCTGGTCCAGACTGTAACTGCCGTAGACGATGCTTCCAAAAAGTACCAGAAGAGATACGATTGAAAACATTTCAAGGCTTCTATTCAATGAAAACCCATGATGAACAAAATGCATATTTGTTTGGACTTATGAGGCAAGTGGATGTTAAGAGAAAAAGGGTGAAAACAAGCAGTCGCCGCACATGCACGTTCGAATACTTTGTGAGAGTAAAGGGAAGAGAGACTCAGGTGTGCCAAACAGCTTTCAAAAATATTCATGCCATAACTGAGAGGAAAGTCAGAGTTCTTTGTAAGAAAATGGATGATGGTGTCATGTTCCCCAGTGACAATCGTGGAAAGAATAGTCATCGTCGCTCTGGAGAGGTCCGCTTGCCATCTGGAGTGTTAGATCAAATAAGAAATCATGTTTATTCTATTGTACACACACACCGTTTAAAAGATTTTATCAGGTTGGATAAAATTGCTGGTTTAGAAATTAATATTTCCAAAATGTGGAAAGATTACATCAAAACTTTTGACCCAGATAACATATCAGCAACTATGCCTAAATCTAAGAGGAGCATGGATCTTGTGCCCCAGGTGGAACCTCCACAGCAACAAACCACACAAACTTCACAAGACTCCCTGGGGACCATTGCATATCCAGGGAGTGGTCATCTGGTCAACATAGCTGAGAACTACTTTCAAAACCAATATCAAACGGCTACATTGGCTACAAGCACTGCTACTAACTTTTATCAAACTCCAAATGGAGGACAGAGTATGGGGATCTTACTTCAGTCTGCTGCACCAAGACCGACACAGCCCACAACAGCATTCATTGTGCTTCAAGCTAAACCTGAGCCCCATCAACACACTATCACAATAGACAATCCCTATGGACATGCTGCAGAGCTCATGCATCATCATATTGAACCAAAACCAGAAAAGAAGATTAAGAAAGAACGGAAGAGGGGTCCTATGGTGAAACAGTGGAGATACACAAATATTTTCCATGATGAAATTAATGGAGCAGCTTTGGCAGCTATTAAAACTAGGCTAGGGATGTACTATGCTGAAAGTGATGCTGCTCGCAAGAAGGCCAAGCAGGCTAGGCCTGCAGATGTGGTCCAGACACAAGCTCCCCCAGAGCAAGTCCCACAGATGAGGCAGACACACACAGTAACAATATACACTTAACACCACAAAGACTAACATGTTTGACTGAATCAGATATCAACTCGAATTGGTAATGCTTGAACATTCAAAGTGTCTGTTATCACAAGTTATTGGGGGTAATTCCAGTCATGTATGTTTGTATCTTGGGTTTGTAGATTCTATACTTACACAATATTGTTTCAATAACTTACAATATTCTAGTTACTGAATGCAAGGCCAAAAGTACACTGTATAAATTATGTGAGGTAGGTAAGAAACAAGCTTTGAAAAGCAAGAACAAAATATGTATCTGCTAAAGACAGAAACCAATTATACAAAATTATGTATATTGTGTCACATAAACAAAGCAGTTACCATTTGTTACATAATGGAATAAGTTTGAGAATTTTACAATTTTGTCTGGATTTCAAAAATATCTAACACGATTATTTGACAAGTAGAATAGGTCTACAAGCCTTATGTATAAATTTTACATGCAGAATGAAAACATGTGTGATTTAAATGTTTCAATGAAACCAAATCAAAGGAGAAAGTTTAATACTTTGAAGATATAATGTTTCAATTAAATCTATATACAACTATAGTAATAGTTTTCGTAGGCCATGAACAAACAATGTTTAATCGTAAGTAATGCCTTATATTTTGTCATTGCAGCATAGTTACTCCAGCATAAAGTACTACACGTATGTATAGAATTAGCTAGCTAACTGCTAAAAATCTCTTTTATTTAAGTACTGAATAAGAAAAAAATCTGAAGGATATTGTTTTACTGATCTCATGGTATAATTTGCTTTATAATAATTCGAAACCCAGTGCTTATAATAAATAGGTACATTATTGTAAAGGTGAATCCACATTTGAGCATGTAACAGAACTTCGCGTCATTCGGGGCTCGGCCACATCACAATGGCGACGCTGACACCGCGGTTTCGTCGAACACACCGTCGAGCATTCGAAAGTACGTTACATGGAAATGTTATAGTTGTGTACTCACCTTAGAGTATGTCCATATTCGTAATTATAATTTTAATTAGTACCTACGTGATGTTGTGTTGCTTTTACATGAAATTGCATTTAAAATGCCGCATATAGTTTATTATTTGAATATATTTAAGAATCCTATGAATTAATAATGATTTTAGTTTAATGTATTGAGTATTTCGCATGACCGATAGTTATGTATCGTGCTTAACCTTAAGTATACTTAAGCAAGCAAATTTTAAGTATTATTACATGTGACGCTATGTATATTATAAAACTGCTGTTTTATTACATGTTAACCTAATGGAGTTCACGGGAATACTTGGTCCTCTTGATTGCACTCTAGTGGCAATTAACTGGCTCAGTCCTGTACCGCCATATTTTCAAGTTTTATGCAGGAAAAGTTACACTCAAACTGTAAGAAGTGTTCCCAGCAACACAAGCATGTTGCTGAAACAATGTCGTGCAACTTGTTTCCCATGAATATGGTGCTTAAGTCGGTAAGAGACTGACGCGCGAAAACAAACGTGTGAGGTCGGGGGACCGATACCTCCCTATGCCTACAGGAAAGGAGTTCCTTCTCTTAAATGATTTTTTTTTTTTCCCTTGTCTTAGGGTTCAACAATAGGATAGACCCTAATCTTATTACAATCTAGCCTTATAAATAGACTATTATGTAATTTGATTATAACCTGAACTATTAAATTGTCTTTACTAAGAATGAGTCTATTTGCGCTTTTCTTATTGCCTCTACAGCTACGCTTCGTTCCTGTTTGTTTGGCACTCTTGTACTTTACAGTATTCACTAACACTAAACACTAGCTCGAACGGTTCCGGTGGAGGTCATCATTTCGTATGTGCATTTATAATTTCTCTTAGCACTTAGTTCTGGAATCGTTGTATTATTAATATATTGGTCTGTTTGGTGCAGCCCCATAGTTGAAAACCATAACGTCGTCTTAGAGTGAAAACCTCTTATATGTGATGAACTGGTGGGCAACTGGGAATTTATTGTATGCTGATCGCGCGGTCAAATCTGCTTACGCGATGCAGAATTTTGCGTGACGTCAGTATGATGCGTAGGTCGCATGTGGCGATATAGATGCCGCCACAACACTGCGTGTGTAGCGAGGATTTGGATTCATTAAGTTTAATCCTCCATTTTTTGATCCAGTCATAAACTTGATTTACAGCCATTTGTACCTTTTCTACTGCTTCTTTGTGGCTGTTTCCTACAGCCATTATGGCTGTATCATCAACAAAGGTCCCAATCATATTTTGCTCTAATTCAGGAATATCGCAAGTGTAGGTATAGTAGGTACAGGACCGGACCTAACACACTTCCTTGCGGTACGCCAGTTTTAATTTCTTTCAGTTTTCTTGAAGACTGTTCAGGATGGAGGATTCTAATATATCTGCAAACTGCTTTTAACAGGCTCTTCAATTTATAATAGGGCCTTCATCCCATACTTTGTCAAACGCTTGCGCCTCGTCTAGGAATAGCGTAGAACATACTTTCTTGTTTTCAATATGATATATAACAAATATGTATTTCAAAAACAAAGGTTGTATAGTAACTACTATACAACCTTAGTTTTCGAAATCTGTTATGCAGGTTAATTTGCCAGTCAAGCATTAATACGTAGCTTGGCCCAATTAAATCTCAAATTTTGTCACCAGAGTTTACCGGAAAAATCTTCGATATTATATTCTTGGACTATACCTTAGAAATTTAACTCGTATCTTCTAAACTAACACCCGACTAAATCTGATATATGGCCACAAATTTCAAATAATTTGCGACGATTTTTGTGTTCTCTAAATTGAAATCCCTGATGGTGGCCATGCCAGTGGCAGTCACAGTTCGTGGGTCGTAGACTCGGTGGTGAATGATCCCGCCTACATTATCATGCGTAGTGTACCAATGGGCAGCAATGGAACAGTGGCTTTATTTTCACTATGTTCTGCCAGTTGAAGTGTTGATGGGTGTTATGTAGTTTACGTGTACATGTAGAATTGTAGACGATAGATTTGGGGGATAGGACCAATAAAAACTGCAAGCATGATTTTCACTTTTTTAATGTATACTTAAATTACGCAGACAAAACACAGGCACCACCCACAGCTTTGATCTTCCTCTCGGCTGTCTTGGAGAAGAATTTGGCCTTAACTATGACGGGCTGCTTGGGGAGCTTGCCTTTGCCTAGTAACTTGTAGTAACCCTGAAAGTAATAGAAATGAATTTGATTAGCGCAATTGTAAAGGTTCGACGCACGCCTCACACACCACATGAGCGATGAATGCTGTATCGCCGTAGAAGAACGTGCGTCGCATGGTTTTTCTTTTCCCGAGGACTTCTTTAATTCATTTAACAAGACTTCTTTTTAGAATGGCTCTTACACCATGACAGGATGATTGAATGTCTGCGAGTCTCACAGACATTCAATCACTAAACTTGGTAAGTGCCCTCAGAAGATTCGATATGAATTTCGGCAAATAGCCTTTATGGCAGTTTCTTTTTTGTTCATAGCTGTTCTTGTCCTTTCTATATTTACTAAATTGGTCCTGCATCACCAAGCCAATCGTTTATTGGGCGATCCGCGCCACGTATTATGATGGAAAGATGCAAAATTGCAAATAACAAAAAGTAGTAATAGTGGGTCATCTACTGGAGGCCTAACAAGAATTGTGGGCATCTATTCAAAAATACCCTGAATATTCAATAGCTTATCAATCATTGTCAGTATACTTACAGCCTTGACAATGTTGATGACGGGCACTTTGCCGTCGGTGGCCGTGGCGTACTTGAGCCTCGACTGCTCAGACACGAGGGTCCACAGCTTGTCCAGGTTCAACACTGGGTTGAACAGCTTGTTCTTCCTCTCGTGGTAATTCCTCATACCGAGCTAGAACAAACATAATGCCACATTATTATTTAGAGAAACACTAATATTCTCTATATCAAGACTATATATATGTACCTAAACAATATCAAATACTTGAATCTTTTAATGCATTTTCATTTTCTAATTTTTTTCAAGTGTTTTGAGTTGGTCCTGTTTTATTCATTTAGTTTTTTTTTTTTAATAATTTTCCCTTCAGTCATACAATTCATGTACCTAACCAATATAAAAAGTTTTGATCAATCATCTATTTTTATTTAAAGTTGTATCTCTTATGAGTTAGCATTATTTTTTCTATAAAAAATTATCACAGTGAGCATAGTCGTTGTGTGTTCAAGAACATTGTGATCCTTGTATATTTACTGTGGGGGTATCTTAGTTATAAAGTTATAGGTAAAAACATAACTATAGAAAACTGCATACACCTGAGGAATAACTATTAGGTAAAAATAACCAACTACAGTCTCCACTACATACACTTGCTGAATTACTTTATAATGTGTGGCATTTCATTGACTTACTTTGCCGAAGTATCCAGGGTGGTACTTGTCCATGTTGATTCTGTGGTGGTGCTCACCACCAGCGTTACCGCGACCTCCAGGATGCTTGCGGTGCTTGCCTAGAATATTACAATACATTACATGAATATCCAAAAGCTCAAATGGGAATCATGGGGTATGTTGCATTCAAATAAGTAAACGTATTGTACTAATATTTCCTCATAGCTCAATTTCTAAGAAATATAATTTTTTGTTTCACTCCTCATCTTCGTTTACCAGGTAGTAGTACATCATGTTATAGTACAATAACAGCATATGAATAACAAAAGCCATGCGTAAGAACAACATAAGACGAGAAACTTATCAATATCGACACATTACACACTTCGCTTATGTGTATACTGAACCAGGAATTACTTGTTTAGGAGGCATGTTGAGCCCGGCCTAATAGTTAGAAACAATTTATAGGTTAGAGTTAGCAAGTTGGCTGTGATGTTTGTAATAGTCACAATAATTATAGTAATAAGAAATAGAACTTACCGATACGACCGTGGCCATGGCTCACGTGTCCTCGTAACTTCCTGGTCTTCTTCTTGGAGGTGGCCTGCAGCGGAACAACAAATAAGATTTACAAAAATGTTTCCACATCATAACTAGAAATAACGTGCTGTATGACACTGATATCACTTATAACATGTAAGCCACACTTAATTTAACATATTTAGTAAGTGATTTTATTGAAATATTCAGATAAAAATCGTAGAAATACACACGAACCATATTTTCGTCTTCCGTCAAGTTTTGAAAAGAGAAAAAGAGAAGGTATAAACTGTCACTGTCACAGCCAAGCCAGTCTATGGTAACTTACTAGTGCTGTCAATCTGTCGCATTAAATAGTCGATTTCTTTCAATAAGGGGGCCTATGACGGTCAGTGAGACAGTAGTTTATTTGGTTTTATCTTGATTCTGGATTGATAGTATGAGCCAGAGTCTGCCTAAGCTACGGTTTCCTGGAGGAGCGGTAACTGCTCACGTAGCGTCCGAATAACGTTACTGAAACGTTGATTCGGAAATGAAAGTAAGTTGGTGTGATTTCCTAGCGAGCGTTGTTTCACCGTAGAGGAAACCCCGCCCTCCAAAGATTTGCCCTTGATTTAAATCGCTAGATTTGCCCTCACCGTACTCAGTCACAAGAAAAAGTGTCCACACTGAAAAGGTGAACTCCCAAATGATTTAAATAGCGTTTCCATGACAAACATGTGTACTCACTGCGTCATTGTGTGTCAGAGGTGTCAAAACGAAACAGAAACGCGAATATCTTTTGACACGGTACACAGTGGTCTGAAAATCAAGCTCCATACTCATAGAAACTTAATGTCAGAAATTAATAAATAAAAATATGTTTTGTGTTTAGTATACCTCCCTTTGTTTTACTAATATAGAATGAAGGGTATGAGTAGCTCCACGCGTGAGAAAAAAAATATTTTAATTTTTTTTGTATGGAATAAAACACTTAAAGTGCTTTTTTTCAAAACTGAATAAAACTGATGGGCTGGTACTCACATGAGTTATTGCACCATACACGGCGATCAAGATGACATACAATTCTTGTGCCTTTCGGTGCCGCTTTGCATGTAGCAAGCTTTGGAAATTTTGAATTTACAGTTGGTGATCTTTCAAATCTTTGACATAACCAACCACATAACTGATATTGTCGTTAGTTTATAACCTGCTAATGACTTTTATAATGAAAATATTAGAAAACGATGTAGATTATTTACATTTTACTACAAAATTCATTTCATGAAATAACTCATTTGTTAATCACCGTCATTATTGTTGAATTTTAATTTAATAAGCATTATGGGACAGCGAGCGTTAATGAGGGTAGTTATAATATAAATAGGACATTTAAACTAACTTCAGTCAGCAGCTCTTTGTACTTGTGCGCGCTTACCATACTTATTACGTTCGATTTGTTTTCGTGTTATGATGGAAGGTTTTAGTACAAATTTGGATATTTTTATGTTTGTGGCTTACAATAGCTGTTTCTCACAGCCCAGTGTATTATATGAAGTTTTTGTCAATGCCGTTGATTTGTCAGAAAACGAAAATAAAGAATTGAAACAATTCTGTCAGACTCATGTGTGTTCGTTGAGGAACAAATGGATCTCGTGTAATCGCACGAGACATACTTTCATAAAAAAGTATGAGACATGGCTGCAAGAAAACATAAAATGGCCTGAGTTCATGAAGGACAAGATGACACCTTCTTTAGTGTTAGAAGAGCAGCAACCATGTTCCAGTTTTGACTTCGGTTTAAATGAGGGTGCATCAACATCATACAAACCGGAGACGTGCAGTGTTGGAACATCAACTGTTGTGAGTCCAAGAAAAGTGTTCTCGGAGCTAAGCCCGCTACAGAAGAGAAGAAGAGTGAAAAGCCTTGCTTATGCAACTGGTTTAAGTGCAGATAACAAAAATGTAGCAGATATAATAAAATTGATCACAGAGCATCCCGAAGAGGCTACAAAGATAAAGGAATTGTTGAAGCCCAAGAAAGCTATGCCCATATATTCCGCTGATAAAGCTTTAGGAATTCTGACTTCATTGAAGCTTTCGAAATGGCAGAATTCAACATTAAGAGCTTGTGCAAAAGAAGAAGGAATACTACTTCCTTTATATACTGCTATCTCAGAGGCGAAGAAGGACTGTTACCCACCAAAAGACACCATAGAAATCACCGAAAGAGGGGTAAAAGTAAAGCTTCAAGCGATTTTGGACAAAACTGTTGCTAGATTTGGGAAATTCCTACGTTTGGAATCTTCGCTAGATGGCAAAGAGCTAACATTGATATGCAAGTAGGGCTTTGATGGTGCTTCAGGGCAAAGTTTGTACAAACAAACTATGGCGGGTGAAGATGATTCAAGCAATTTTATGTGTTCTTTTGTGCCTCTGCGCTTACTTTGTGGTGAAGAAAAGTTATGGGAGGATCCAAAGCCATCTTCCACAATGTTCTGCAGACCGCTCTATTTTAAATTTGCAAATGAAAACCAATTAAATATTAAGGAAGAACAGGCTTTGATTGAAGCTGAGATTGCAGCACTGGAACCGTCTATTATGGGAATTCATACTGTTAAGCACTCAATGCTTATGACCATGATTGATGGTAAAATCACTTCGCAACTGTCAAATAGTTCAACGCAGACTTGTGACATCTGTAAAGCTACCCCTTCGGAAATGAATAAGGTATAGAAGATCTCAGAGTAAGTTTTGAATAATTTGATATATTTCAGATTACCGTAATGCTGTGTATCTTTTGATGTGAAACATCTATAGCCACACGTAAAACCGATTTCTGGCGTGGCGACACATGCCGTGGCGACGCGTCGCCACGCTATATGATGGTATATATATACAGTCTATATGCAGTAGTGTGTACGGTGTGGCGATGCGTCGCCATGCGCCATCGACTCTGCGATTCTCTCCCACTCGATCCGGCGTTAAGCCATGGCGTGTTATGGTCATGAACATATTTAGTTCCTATCACAATCTGTTCTTTTCTGCATATTACTTTTACAAAATAATGTCAATGTTTCACATCTGCCAGGCGTCCCGTGACGGCTCACATTTTTTTTATTAATTAATTCACTTTCTTTCCAGAAAACCTGTTTCAACAGATATATATCAGTATGGTTTATCTACACTTCATGCTTGGATTAGATGTATGGAGTGCCTACTCCATATTTCATATAGACTAGACTTCAAAACATGGCAAGCCAGAGATGCAGACAGCAAAGAGTCGAAAGTTTGTGAGTGTGTGAGGGTGTGTGTGTGTGTGTATGTTTGTCTCTTCTTGTATGAGTATTAGTTTACATACTATTTTCATATTCAAAGCGATATGCAACTTCACAAAATACCATCAAATATTTGAAAGATCACCAACTGTAAATTCAAAATTTCCAAAGCTTGCTACATGCAAAGCGGCACCGAAAGGCACAAGAATTGTATGTCATCTTGATCGCCGTGTATGGTGCAATAACTCATGTGAGTACCAGCCCATCAGTTCTATTCAGTTTTGAAAAAAAGCACTTTAAGTGATTTATTCCATACAAAAAAAACTAAAATATTTTTTTTCTCACGCATGGAGCTACTCATACCCTTCATACTATATTAGTAAAACAAAGGGAGGTATACTAAACACAAAACATATTTTTATTTTTTAATTTCTGACATTAAGTTTCTATGAGTATGGAGCTTGAATTTCAGACCACTGTGCGGTAGGGCGAATCTAACGATTTAAATCTTTGTTGCTGTCATCATTTTCATGACAGCCGTCACTGCGGCCGTCAAGTGCGGTCACCGCTTTTCTAGGAAACCGTAGCTTTACAGTTTTTTGTTGCGTGTGCCCAGTAGGTAGCCACAAAACCGATAAGGTGCACACACTGTTGTACAAAAATGTATCGCGACCAAAACCACCAGTGTTGCTCAAAATTTATTAACGAATCCGGCTAAATACCACGCAACAGCAATCAAATCAAACAGCAACAGTGCGGCCTAGTACTAATGCTAAATTAACGCAAACCAAATATTTTGATCTAAGTAGTCAGATTGCCCGAATTCAACGTGATTGAATATTTTTATTTCTAGCTTTCGTGGGTAAGCTGGACATTACTTTTGTTATAAGATCTTTGAGTATGAATATGGATGGCATTATTCTATGTACAAAAATACCAAAGAAACGAAGGACTGAGTGTATGAAAGGTAAAATACTTACCTAGAAAGGAGACATAATTAAATTGGATATATTAAACTGAAATAAGAGCCTGTTAAGGGAACGAAAAAAAAATAGCTCCGTTGACTTTCCACTAGTACCTAATAAAAAGAAGGCAAATTACTAGCCTACTTAGGCCTATAACTGGCAACAATTTAAGCGGAGAGGTCTCTGATCTCTGGTCGTTTAGCAGGCAAGTGGCAACACTGGTCAGTACGTTTCCAGAAAATGGTGGGATTGTGTATCAAAATCGGGCATGACACGTATTTTACGATTTTTATAAAATAATTTGTGAAAATTTTGCAATGCTGTTATGTTCGTAGCAGTTTTACCTCTGCAGAACTGTAAAATTGCGAGAACATGGAGTTCCGCGAGACGTTATTAGCTGCCCAACGAAATCAACAACAAAAGTCATCTGTGAGTTTCAGTACATAATTTGCGAAATATTATGCGCATACTATTTGATCAGATAAGTAATTTGATGATAATACGAGTGTTTCTATGCAATAACAATTAGAAACACACACATAAGGACTTTCGTTAGAAACTTGAACATGCATTTGGACGTACTTTTACATTGTTGTTATTGTCAATGTCTTACCACCAAGTCTCTGATGTGATTTCAGGAAAATGCTTATTACAAGGCTCGCTTCGATCCACCCAAAAAGGAGCAGAAGCAAAGAGATAAGTTGTCAGCAAACATTCAAAAGTTTTTGGCAAAGAAAGATGAGGAAGAAAAGCAAAAGAGAATCGACGCCCAGAAGAAACGAGAGGAGCTGAGTGCCTTGAGAGATCCTAAAGCCTTGAGGAAAATACAGAAGACCTTAAAGGTCATCAAGTCAGCCAACAAGTCTGTGATTGCGGATGCCATTGATCGGGACAATACTGCAGTCACCCGTGAGGGGCCAGATCAGCCTGATCAGGATGATTATGGCTATGAGTCCCAGGAAGCAGCCGCTATATATGAAAAAATGATGGAAAAATACAGTAAAATGCCTGATGTACCTAAATTCCCTGTTGGAAGTAAGTATACATCTATATCTAGTAATATGTATGTGGGTCAACCACAATTCCCACGATTATTGACAAATGCTTGCACTGACTCAACAGGTCCACTCAAATTTGTGTGGTTCTTTCCTCAAAAGACCATTTCATACACTAATCTACATGGTACTCATAAGGCCTGACTAAGATTATGTCTGGACTTTAAGAGACTGTGACCTTTGAGTTTGTTTCAACGTTTCCTCTCAGAGTAGTCAGATAGGAACGCCAACCTCATCTAGCTTATTTTTAATATTTTTTTAATATGACCTGTAAAAGTGATTTGGATATCCTATTTACAGAATAAACAATTTAATTTAATTAAATTGTTATTTCATTACAGAGTTTTTCAGGAATCTATTAGATTTAGTAAAATTTTTACTTATCCCGTGGGTTTCAAAATAACATGATTGTCTCGAGTTTGAGTAGGTACTTGAGAGATGTCAGGCCATCTAATTTGTTTGATCTGGAATTGATTTATCACTACAAGAAAGTTTATTGTCTATGATAAGCCTGCTATAGTGATAATACAGTCTTTTCATAGTAGTTATTTTTTTACCTCTGGTTTTACTTCACAATGATCTTTATTCTTGATGCCATATGGTTGCATTTGGGTTGCTGTCAGAGGTAAAATAACTATGTAAGAACTCTAGTTCACTACACAGTGGATGTCATTGTTTTTTTCTTGTAAGGTTTATTCTTTGCAATAAATTTTAGTATGAAAAAATCTGAAATGATATCAGATGAAAAATGTGTTCTTAGAAGCCACATTCCCAATTTTAAACCTTTTTTTTAAATCTTTGCAATGTTTAAATGTTGCAAAAATTAAAAAAAAAGGGTGAACTGTCTCCCTCTGTTCCTGCTCATAGCTATCATACCATTAGGCCGCGCCCACTTTGGATGGGCATTCGTACGAATTGCACTCGTGCGTGCGAATTGAGTGCGCACACTGGATACGTTTTACTTCGTCAATTAGTTAGTGTTCTGGTGATATCGCATTCAACGTACGAAAAATCACAAGTTCGGATTGTTTTCGGACGTCGAAACTATACGTACGACTAAATCGCACCCAGTCTGCGCGCTCCCTTTGTACTTGGAAGGTCGGGAACGTTCGTGCGTCTTCGTACGTCTACGCACGAGTGTAATTCGTACGAAAACGCATCGAAAGTGCGCGCGGCCTTATACTTTGCAACCATTTTTCCTTTTCCTTTGTTCATGCTATCAATTATTAATGTATTTACATATTTTTTCATACTGACCCAAAATAATAATCTACTGCTTGATAATAGCCAATGAAATTAATTTCGCTACTAATAGAAAGCCTACTAATATTGTGTTTTATGACATTGTAAGATTTAGTTGCCCATGTAGTTTAAGTGAGGCAGAGTTATTTAACATTGTTTTCTTTGTCTTTTGTTCCAAATAAATATTTGATCTGATTGGAAATTCTTGTTTGGGGATATTTATTACGAAGGTTTTTGATCATTTCTCAAGGTTTTTCATTTTATTAATTTGTGTTAAAGATTGTTTATTTGGTCACAAAATACGATAAAATAGTATATTACTGCCGCGACCTGCAAACGGGGTATTGATGTACGATCGTGATGACATACGTTAAGTCCATCAATGCCTGGTTGCGGCCTAGGCTTGTATTTAGGACTTTTCTCAAATAATGCGTGGAAATTCAAACTAAGTAAATTCATTATAAATTCCAGAATCAAAGACGAACAATAATTTTTCACGCGCCAATAGGGTACACACCCCATGACGTAAATTCTTGCCTTATAGTTTTACGAACAAAACCGTAAAAAATCGATAGATTTGTTTATTCTGAATCCAAAAATCCTAATTTCAGAAATTTTCCGTGCCACCTGAGCGCATTTTTAAATTTATGTCAAAAAAAATACCGAACTGTTTCATAGCAATCTGTCTGATTTTTAGAATGTAGTTGAACGATTGATTTTAGATTCCGTAAACACAATTTTCAGAAACCAGTAACGTCACACGTACCCAGGAGAACATTTGAAAAAATTAAAAATGAGGCAAAAATAAAATTGTTTTTAGGTGAATATTGGTCAGTTGCGAATAAATCATTTTTCAGAAGAAAGTGTGAGGATCTTAAGTGTTGAAACCATTTTGAACGTATTGAAAATTTTTATCGATCGGTGACATAGCATTCTGTCTGAAAACAGTATTTATTTTAAAATTATAATTTAAAAAAATTGAGTCCCTCACAGCCCTTTCATTTGATGTCACACGGTACAATTTGCAAAACTTTTTTTAAAATTTGTATGTTTGCCCTAAAAAGGTGACCCTCATATATATCATATCAAGATATATTTTTAACTTAATCGGTCCATTAGCTTCGGAGCAAGTTGGCTGTGACAGACGGACAGACAGACAAACACACAACTGATCCTATAAGGGTTCCGTTTTTTCCTGTTGAGGATGGAACCCTTAAAATTTAACCAAGTTGCTATGAGATTTTTTTTTGGCATTTATGAAAATGCACTCAGGCACGCCAAATGTCTGAAAACATACTTTTTCGTACTAAAATTACAAAATCTATGTACGTTTTTAATATCAGACATATTGTGAAGAAACTACCTGCCTTTTATTTTTGACATAGCAGAAATGGGCTCCCGTAAAACTGGGACGTTTCAGTTGGTTTCAGAATAATCTAAAATTTTAAACTAATGATTTTATATGGTTTTGGCCGCAAAACGATGTGACATTGTTTTGGTCTCGTACCAATATGTTCATTTTTTTTCTTCTTTACTTTACACAGCTCTATTTGCAAGCCAAATCGAAATTTAATAAAATCTTTGATAAGTTACGTCCTTGGTTGCGTCGTAAAAATGTTTCGAAGTAAAAAGTTAGTTCCATTTCTAAATTACACGACAGATAAGAGTTTTCATAGTATAAATATTTAATTTTATTGTTTCACCAACAATTGTTTATACAGGTTCTATGCTAAAGGTAACATGCGAAGGTGTGTGTGCAACAGTGCAACAATCACTTACAGGCAAACTCCGCATGCATAAATAAGTTGTACAAAAAATAATTATTAAATCTAATTTTAAATTATTTATCTAAAAGTCTAAATAATGAATGAATAAACGATATAATGACATTTAACAATATAAGGTACTTATTACATGTTTCACACACATCTATTTAGGAAGGTATTTAAGAAATTTGACTTTCAATTTACCCAAACTTTCAAAGTGCACATCGATTTGATTACTGCAGCTATTTACGACCTTGCATAACCTTGCATAGGGGGAATTGACTCCTAAAACCGATCTTCCCTACGGTGGGCAGAGTACCACTCTGCCCACCGTAGGAAAGATCGGTTTTGTTCTGGAACTGCAAGGCAAGGAATTCTTGAGGGGGAGCACGGAAATTAAAGGTGTGCAGTATTTGTGGGCAGTAAATTTTAATGGTTCATTACTTTGCAAACAGACATTGCGTCGTTAATGCGTCGGGGATTGTCTAGCGAAACCATTTTAAAGTGGTTTAGTCTGTTACTGTATGAACGTACTTTTTTAGTTATTCCGCTAGAAAACGGTGCCATAGAAAACGCATTTTTAGTTCGTGGCATAGTGTGGCCAGATCACGCTACGATATCCCAATATGCTTCGAATTACGCAATTATAAAGCATAATTTTAGTTTTAGAACATCTCAACTGTTTGGAGTTCCTTATAACAAATCCTAGCATTTTAGAGGACTTTTCTATTATAATTTCATGTTTGCGTGTATTTAACATGGTAACATTTGCTTGGATTAAGATGCATCTTGTTGGTTTGACACCATTGCACAAGCCTTTCTACATCGCTCTTTTGGGCAAAGGCATCATCTTTAGATTTAACAATTTTGTCAAATTTTAAGTCGTCTGCATACATAAAGATAATAGAGAACCGAAAACAATTGGGAATATCGTTAATAAAGAAGTTAAACAAAACTGGCCCCAAATGAGATCCCAGTGGCACGCCAGACGAGAGATAACGTAGAGCTGATCGAAAACCGTTGATTACTACATAGAAAGATCTATCTACAAGATACGAATTCAACCACGAAAGTAACGACCCGGTGATACCATATGCTCGTAATTTACTAATCAATATTCCATGAGACACCTTATCGAAAGCTTTACTAAAATCTGTATATATGACATTAGCTTGGTAACCTGAGTCTATTGTCTTCGTTAATAGCTCATTGAACAGTATCAGGTTGGTACTTGTGGATCTAGACTCCACGAACCCATGTCGCTCTTCGCTTAAGTACAGCTTTAAGTGATTCTGAATGTGGGGGCAGATCAGAGGCTCAAACATTTTAGCTACGGTTGATTAAATTTATATGGTTCATAGTAATTTATTCGGTGGCTAAACACACCAGAATGATATGGATTTTCATACAAACATTGCCGACCAGAGACGCTCGCATGTATTTGGCCAGTACAGCATTTTCGATTTATCTCGAAGAAAGTTGTCAAACCAATGCTCGAATTTCCAAGCATGTTTGAGAAAAAGCATTTAATTAAATTGCTTATGTTTGTTTTTTCTAGACAATTCTGTGAAAAAGGATCTGAACGGCACGAGAGAGAGAGTGAAACACGCCTTGAGACATGAAGATGACCCTGTGCCTCACAAGAGAAGGCGGAAAGGTGAAAATGGAGGTAAAACAAATAATTTGTGTTTTTGATACATGTGTGTGCTCTTCCGAAGACGACCGACTGCAAGCGGCGTCGGCGCCCAATCGCAATGATAGACCGCAGCAATACGACTTGTTTCTATGTAACTATGAAAACACTTCCATAGATGGCGACGCTGACGCTATGTTGTCGCCTGATGCTGCGCCGACCGCAAACCAGTAGTGGTGCCGATTCCCTTGTCACAAATGCCTCTAAACTAGACTAAAAATTACTAAAATTTAGTTTATTCCTGTCAAACGACGATTTCCCATTCTGAAATAGACTAAAGTCACACAACTTAACTTTATTTTAGTTTGACAGCACTAAGATAGTACTGAGTTTTTAGTTTAGTGAAAATGGCAATTTTTCTATTCTGAATTTGACGTTTTTCACCTAAAATTTTGATCGTAAAAAACCAAACCAGACTAAACCTGACAATTTTTAATCGCGATTAAAAAGGTGTGGGATAAAATAAGTTGTCATGAACTAAAATTCACACCATCATCTCGACTTCACGTGCAAAAATAGTACTGTATTAATTTTTTCTTTTGCTTATATCTCGAAAATGGTGCGTCGTAATACAAAAATAATGAAAATTTCGACCCCCTTTATACGATTTCGACCCTTAAAACCCTAAAACTCAACATGTAGGTAATTTTTTTTCATATTTTCCATGCAAAAAGTGAAATTTCCATATAAAACACGTCGAGGCTGCACCAGTTGCGCGCCTCCGGCTCTAAAAAAAATCACGAGTTAGGGCAAACCACGGGTACTACGTGGATTCGCGATTGTCAAATTCGAGTTGTCAACAGTATTTTTTAATTTAGAGAATTTTATTTGCAGAATAGCTCAAAGATTCTCATAGCTAAAAGTAAGGAATTTTAGTGATAGTTTAGTTAGTTTAGTTCGGTGTACAAGAGAATCGGCACCAATGTCGTCACTGGCTGTTTCTAACAGACAAGACGTATTTTATGACTATGCAAATGACTATCACTTAACAGAAGAAGAGAAATACCGCTGTCGTCGATGTTGTGACGCCGCGTTCGGAATTAAATCCATCGCAACGGCATGTTGAATCACTGCGGTCTGTCATGTGATTGGGTGACGTTTCCGCTAGCGGTTGCGGTCGCTTTCGGAAAAGCAAAATTTAATGAACTTTATCCACACTAATATTTTAAAGATTAAAGATTTGAATTTTTGTTTCTAATGATAAACTCAAAAAATAGTGGAAAAAATAAATCTTTCACCAGTAGTATGCTATAACATAGGCTATAAAGATATCACGCGGGCAAAGCCGCTGGCACACCACATGATGTTTCGTATTCCTATTTACTAAGTTTTTCTACATGTGAATTTCTACCTGTTTTGAACACTAATGTTTGGTCATCACATCACACACTGTTGTATGTTCTGTGGATGTGTCATGCAACATGCAGTAAAGATATAATGTTGTAGTGAATATTCCAAGTTCTAGAAATTAATTAACAATAAAAACTCGTCAATAGTTACAAGTTAATATTTTTTGTTTAAGAACGAGAGTCAAGCCCCCCAACAAAATATGAGCCTGAGAAAAAAGAAACTAAGCCTGAGAAACCCAAGTTTCGTAAACCGGCTCCGCCTCCTATGGACTTCAACCAGTTGTTGAAACTGGCTGAGCAAAAGAAAAGTGAGCCGGTGGAGATCGGTAAAAGGAAGGAGGTTGTAACTGAGATGGAACCAGGTGCGGAGAGGCCGATGACGAAGAAACAGAAGCGGGAGTATGAGGAGGAGCAGGCGAGACGTCAGCGGCGACAGGAAAGACTGGATGCAGAGAAAGGAGGTGGTAAGAAAGGTACGTCGGGATTGGGATCAAATACATATGGTTCTTGTTTTGGACACGTTTTTATCGTGAACTCTATGTTCTATAAAGGTATTTTAAATCTTACTTCAAATCATTATTTAAATAATCTTTGATTGTGTATTTCAGTTCCAAGAGATGATAGACAACAAAGGGACGTGGAAAGAGAGAGAAGACCAGAACCAACTACTGGTTTCGGCCGCATCCCCAAAGTCTCCGACAAATTGAACAACTCCAACTCTAGAAACGACAGTCCTTCTAGACCAGACAGATCATCAGACAGGACAGAAAGACCTTCTGAAAGACCCGACAGACCTTCTGACAAGCTTGCTGACAGGGAGAGAATTGAGAGGGAGAAAATTGAAAAACTACAGAAAGAAAGAGATAGATTAAGACTAGACAAAGATAAGGCTGAACGTGAAAAGGAAAGAACAGACAGAGAGAGACTTGACAAGTTGAAAGCAGAGAGGGAACGCATCGAACGAGACATAGACAGACTAAACAAAGACAGAGAAAAATTAGAAAAGGCAAAATCTAAATTAGAAAGTAACAGTAGGTCTTCTGACAAGGTAATCAAAAATGTTGACAAATCCGTAGATAGATCAAGATTAAATTATAAAGAGAGTTTAAAGCAAGATGTTAATAAAAACATAGATTTAAAGAGCCAAAACACATACAGGATAGATAAGAATTCTAATGAAAAGAAATTATCCGTACCAAGTAAGCAGTCTGATAGTAAATACTTAAACGGCCATAGCAGCCAAGGTAAACCTGTGCCAAAGCAGAGAGAGCAACCACAACAGAACGGCTTCAAGGACAAGAATTTACCAGCGAAACAAAGGGCATCGGGCGAAGGATCTCAGAAACAGAACGATAAAAGAATGCCTGAAAGTAAAGGAGTGCCTTCTAAAAGACCTGATGACAGGAAAGTTGGTGCCCCGAATGACAAAGCAGGCCCAAGTAAGCCAAAGCTAACAAATACATTTGATTTTGATAAACACATTAATTGTTTGGGCAAGAATGGTGCGAGAAAACCGGATGGTTCGCGGCAGTTCCCGCCAGGCGATGTCAAGAGAAAAGGACATCCGGATCAGAAGAACAAGAAACGTAAGTGTTGTTTAACTTGTTATTATGAAAATATTACGAAACGATGAAAAAACTAAAATATAGTTAAAGTCTACCTTAGTGACTTTAACTTGCTATCTCCCTGTCGTAAACCAAAGCCGGTATTAATAACTCACACAGAAATACATTTCGGCGCCAAATATCCGCAGTGACACTAGCGCAATAAAGACGAATCTAACGACGTATAATTCATCTAAATAGGTTTAGCAGTTATGAGGGAACATACGGACAAGGACATACAAGTCAAACTCATAACCCTCCTTGTTTGGCTTCGCCTTAGTTGGGTAAAAAGAGTGATTTTGCTTGTACTTTTAGATGGTAGCTAAGCCAACCTAGGCAGAAGTTAAAACACTAACAATGTTGCTCAACTTTGTTTCTCAATGAGTATGGGGTATAAGGGTGCCTTTCCACTAGAGATGTGCTATGCTACGTTGCTATGGATACGTTTGATATCCACCAATCATATTCATCGGTGCACATAGCATAGCACTGGTGGAAACAGGTTCAACTAAGCTATGTTTTTTTATATGGAAGTATGCATGCTATGGATGCGCGAGTGGTGTAGCTATGTGCAGAGCAGCCGCTCCCGCCCCTGCTGTCGATGCATCGAATAGTTCGAACTGCGCATCTACATCGCACAGCTACCTCGGGGCGGCGCATCTTCATAGCACATCTTACTCGTTCCGCTAAACAGCATTAGTGGAAACGGTCATATAGTTTCATAGCTTAGCTTTCACATCTTCGCAGCATAGCGGCATAGCATATCTCTGGTGATAAGGCACCCTAATTGTGTTGACGAATGACGCTTCTTTATTTTATAATGATGTTTGTTTAACAGGTCGTGCACTAGATTCGGAGTCGGAGTACGACTCGGAGCTCGATGACTTCATTGACGACGGCGACGATCAGATGGACTACTCCAAACACATTAAGGAGATATTCGGCTATGATAAGTCCAAGTAAGTAATAATAATAGCCTATTACTGTCGCACTGCATGCCAAAGGCCTCTTCTCATCAAGGCACGAGTATTAATCACCACTTGCGTAAGTAAGTAAAGTGTATATTATTTTTCATTATTTGGTAAACAATCCGCGTACTGTAGTTTGACCGAGACCGCTGTACCGCGCAGAAATGCGCGGCGAGGCAGGGGGCACCGTTGACGAATGAGCGGCGCGGGACGCCGTGAGCGTTGTCGAATGACCGGCCTGCACTGCTCCCCCGTCTGTATGACGAGGGGCAGATAACAGTTCGGTACACGCACGACGAACACCTTGAAGTTGACGTTCTGGTGCGATTCTAGTAACTGCACCCTCGGGGCGTACCTCGTCTTTTGGCGTAAAGCACAAAGTTTGGTGTAAAGCAGGCGGGAGATGTACTATCAAAGAACTTCATATCAAAGCGCCGTAAAGGCCGTATTTCTGAGTGACGCGCTCGGCCGCTATAGAAATCTCATCAACCAATAGTATCGCAGCATCAGATTTTTTATGTGTCCCTTCTTTTTGTAAATGAAAAAACAAAAGACACTCATCATTAAAATTAAAAACTTTCTCATCTTTGTTTATTTTGTTCTGTTCCTTGTAACAGAGCCTACAAAACACACGAACATCAAAAAAACAAAAACGACAAAATATGACTATCTAATTTTTTGTTTCATTGGTCAACGCAAATAGGGGTGTTAAACAGATGCGGTCATTGTGTTCACGGGATTTTGTTTTCAAACTGCTTACACATGAAGTTCTTCGATAGTACACCGGTGTGTTCGTCACGAAAACGCGTAATGAGCACGTTTTTTTATTGACTGCCTCGTCGGTGTAGTGTGCGCAAGCGCTACTGCTGAGCAAAAACATTATTGTATGAAAAAGATTTACACACTACTGAAATTAAACCAAAAGAAAGACTAATTCTGATATACAGCCGTTACATGTTATGGGTGTACACATGTTCGACACAATTCTGCACAGCCGGGGGGCGGCAAAGTAAATATTCGATTTTGCTGCCGGGCCTGTTCCGTCTTAAGCTTTGTTGTTTCATCTCGGTTTTGACAAGCTTGAATAAACATTTCAGGTATCGGGACATGGACGACGATGACGATCCGATGATGGAGTCCAGTTTCGCGCGGCAGCAGCGTGAGGAGTACATCAGCAAAAAGATTGGTAAGTGTTCATTGTCTAACTATAGTAATGTCATCATCATCTTGCCTTTACATACATAATCTCACGACTTCTCCCCATGGGAGTAGGTAGAAACTACAGCCTTGCATACTTGCACAGTTAGGTTTAGGGGAGACCCCTTTACAGTCTCCCCAGAGATGTGCCCTAACAGACGCTGCACAGAGGGGGTTCCGGATTGGTCTTTTGAGAGGTAACGGTGCCCCTTCCATGTGTAGATGGTGACCACCGGGGTGGTTTTAGTGAGGTAAGAATCCCACACTATTTTCCCCAGAGACCGGGCGCCTTTTGAAGGTTTCCCCCCGAAAAAAAAAATAAAAAAAAATAAAGGTAGAAACTACAGAATGCCACCTGCTACGATCCTTACAATACACCTTTGCTTCTTCGTCTACGTTCATACATCTGCAGTGCTATTCTGTAGCCTTCTCACCGTGAAAACTTAGGTGAAGTGAGCGTGGAGTGAGCTGTCATTCCAGAGGGATTGACACTATTGACAGCTCACTTCACCCAAGTTTTCACGGTGATATGTTTACAGAATAGCATGGCATGTCATACACGCACGCCGGTTGTGAGTACTACGCGCCTGACCTTTCTGAAGAACGTCACCAATAAGGTCTTGCCTTAATGCCAATTTATTTGCGTTCGGCACTACAAGTCTTCTTTACTTCTCTATCAGTCGTCATCTCGGTTTTCACCTCCTTTCTAGCCATATCATCTTTCACACAGTCCATCAATGGTTTCTTTGGTCTCCCCCTACTCTTATAACCATCCACGTTCATACTCATAACTTTCCTCACGACATTTTCCTCATTCTTCGTACCATGACAACCTAAGAGATTCGTGACTTTTTCCCTGAAAAGAACCTTTAAAAAATAATATTGTTGTTCACCCAGGTATTATGGAAGACTTAGAAGACATGAGAATGGAGGCTATGCAGAAGAAAAAACCTAAAAAAGGGCGACGTATAAGCGATGATTGACGGACAATGAACTAATAACCGGCTACCGACCACAGACAATTAGAAGACAATCATTTGCGATACATTAATTAACGCTACAAGGTATTTAACACTAGGTAGTCAAGTTTTTACAAGGGATCAATTAAACTCAATTAATTGTTTAAACAATTATATTTGCAACTGATTGTCTCCCAATAATAAATAGTCTTATCTCAATTAGTTACCTGTACATTAAAATAATTTGTGTATTTGTATAAAGTGAATTAGTTTTTCGAGTTTTTAATTAATAGCTCTTTACGCTCTTATTATTGTATGTACATTTTGTCTGTTTTTTTATCGTAACAAGCACTGATATTTAGCTTTCATAATGGAGTAACTGACCTGATTCACAACACGTTATTATAGTCGCCGCGTTAAGAACTGAGTCGTCGGGCCATCGGCCCATAAATCATTGTTATTAGTCTGTGTCGCTCGCACTTATGGACCAGCCGGTCGATTCTGTAAAAATAAGTAAGCGTGAAGTGAGCTGGCAATAGTGCTAATCGCTAGCATCCTGCCGGTCGATTTATGACAGTGACAGTTCACTTCACGCTCACTTCACCTAAGTTTCACGGTGATATTTTTACAGAATCGACCGGCAGGTAGTAAACTATTGTTACCGACATTTATGGCCCGACGACTCAGTTCATAACGCGAGTACTATATATTTATCTATTTATTGGCGATACTTAAATGCGTCTTAATGCGCATTTTGGGCTGAATAGCCCTATTACCACCTTGTTGACTGGATAATATGTAGTATTAACATGCGGTCTTTTTGTATAGTTCGTGCGGATACGAGATGATCAACATTTACATCATGTTGATTATCAGATCTATTCTACATGTGCAATAGACAACTTTACCACAATAATTAAATATTTATTTACGATTATAGATGAGTTTGTTCATAGTTTTATTATATAATATTTTTCTGGTACCAACCTAAGTTGGATTTGTTGGGATATTCTGGCGAATGAATTGGAATAAACAACTATTTGCATAGTTTTGTTTTTTAGTAATTTTTCGTAATCTGGACAGAACATACAAGAGTACCACGTATGCCAGGGTTGTTGCGCTGCATAACTTGAGTTCTTCTTGGTCGCGTGATCATAATGATAATAATAAACTAAAACCTTGTGCAAAATAGTACACCAATAAATAATTATTATTGCATCCATGTGCAACTGCCAATTTTTTCATGATTTTAAATTTAAAAACAGAATTGTTGCTACACAAAAACTAGTTTTCTTTGCATCCCTGCAATATTTAGAAAAAATTGGAGTTTTGGCGACTTTGAAATAATTAAATTGTATTCTTCTGTTTTGTGACAACCCTGTCGTCTGCACGAATGTATATTTATCACGAATAAATCAACTAGGGTTATCTTATTATCGTCTGTTCAATGATAGCTAGTAGAGGTTTGTTAAATAATAAATCGATTAAGTTATATTATTTTATTAGTTAATTACATTGAGTTACATTAATTCTAGCGACTTTGTTTCAGAATTAGTAATTTTGCAAATGTGTTTCATGCTTGAAGCCTGTTGTTTCATACTGTTGTAAGAATGTCTTTGTTCCTGCCTTATAGTATTTTAGTAAGTTCTTAAACTTTTTCAATATACTAGGTTGTTATAACAAATGCCACGTCACATCATAGTGTAATGGTCCGTGTGCGGTCACACGGACCATTCCCGACCACCCATTGATAGAATGTGACCACTAGTGGTGGTCACGCGTGGCAAGTTTACCACCCTTGTATATAAATTTTATGGATAATATTAAATTATTCTGAATTTATTACGTAAAATTAAAAGACACAATAAATAAAATCATACAATCTAACTTGCCCCAATATAACACCATGTGAGAGAGATAATTATAATATTATACTTTGTTCCATGCAGTGTGAAAAAAATTTAAAACCACACAAGATATTTTTTGCACATGGCATGTGCAGAAAGTTTTTCACACTGTGAATGTGACTGACTCACAGTGAGTGACTCACAGTGGTGAATTTTTCACCTTTTAATTTAGACATTCCCACAGTGGCCTGATACCTGTGTGGCTGTGCTTGTGAAAGTTGTTTTTTTGAATATTTAATCGATAATATTAACGGCTCATTAACGCGAGGAGAGCTTCTCCTGTAGAAACGGCCGATTAGCGAATGGAGATAAAAAGTTGATTCCCGTATGCTGTACACGCACGTCTAAAGTCGAGTCTCCTCGTGCAAATGAGCCATAATATACAATATACTATGGAAGCATAATTAATGTAACCTATTTGAATGTAAATCTTGTATACTTTTGTGATACTGAAGAGAAAAAATAACAAAAATATAAATACATATATTAATATTTTGAAAATAATGTTTTACTAATGCACACCAGTAACGACATTCCTGCCAAAAGACGTCAAGACGTCATGAAAGTCATCAACATCATACATTGCTTTGGTGCGGTGTGTGTCCGTTGCAGTGGATGATCCACAGTATGTAGGATGTATCCGAGTCCCGAGTTCCAAGCCACAAAAAAATTACTTACACGGCCTTAGTCGACTAAGGCTGTGTTACTAATTGCACAGATTAATAAAGACGGTTCACTCCGCAAAATGATTTCAATAAAAAGCGACTTGCTACGACACAATAAAGTTCAATTCAGATCGCACATCCAGAAGCTAGAAGTTGCCTCTCTTTCTATCACGTAGCTCTTATCTTCTAACTACATTACGCTCACTGAATTGGCCCAAGACGAGCCCGGCACGTACTTTTAGCTTTATACCTAAAATGCGGAGTGCCCCTTCTATACTATTCTGTACTAATAGCAACTGTTACTAAGGTCTCTAAATTGATTTGTTTTATTATAATTTAGAGTCCATAAGGGCAAACAAACTGCATATCGCATGCTTGCATGGCTGGTGTCGTGGTCGCAACCGCATCTGCTGAGTGTGCGTGGGATCCTTTGTTCGATTCCCAGGTCGGCCAAAGTGTTATTGAGTTTAGCCATTGTCTTAATAGCAGCGGAGTTTGGACGTTGGTGGTGAAAATACGTAAAGCCGTTGTTCCTGCGCCTGATCTCTCCCCGGTCGTGTCAGATTACCGTCCCTTCGGACTATGAGAAGTAACACTTGCGCACTATAATATCTTTTCCGTACTTGGTTAATTTCTCGGAAGTGTATAGTGCCGCTAGCGGCACTTTTTCCCTATCGGATAAAGTGCCGCTATTTGCGGAATAATAGTGGCGCTGCCTCGGCCCGGCTAAAGTGCCGTAAGCTTTACATTGTCACTGTCACTTGTTATTTTGTTTGATTGTTGAGGTTAGCTCGTTTTATATAATTATAACAAAAGTAACTACAATGACATCATTTACGAAAAATTAAGTAAGTAGCAAATGAAAATGGCTGAAAGGTAGGTTAGGTTAGAACAGCGACCGTAACCACAGAATGTCCAGGGGTCCGTTTAGGCACTCGAGAATGTAATGTTTTAGGAATGTGGTGTTTTACAGCGAACTATCCTCAGACCTCAACTATCAAACAAAATTACAAGTGATTCGGTGACAACGCCAATTCAATGCTTACGGCACTTTAAGCCCGGTCGAGGCAGCGCCACTATTATGCCGCTAGCGGCACTATCCGATAAGGATAGAGTGCCACTAGCGGCACTATACACTGCCTTAATAAACCATGGTTAATCTCCGTTGCTCCGATGGTTGCTCGTAGAACAGATGGCCGATGGGGCAGAAAGGTTCTGAGTCGCGACCGCGTACCGGAAGACGAAGCGTTGGAAGGCCTCCCACAAGATAGACCGATGACCTTGTGAAGACCGCAGGAATCCACTGGATGCGGGAAGCACAGAATCGGTCGAAGTGGCGGTGCTTGGGGGAGGCTTACATATGTTCAGCAGTGCACGTCTTTTGGCTGAAATGATGATGATGAATCTCCGTTGAGATTGATTTTTAAAGCCGGCAAAGGATTTTTGTTAGCGGATATGATTTTGAATCTTATAATCTTACACACTTTTCGTTGACACCGTCACATGGAGACTTGAGCACGGGAGGCTTTGGCATGCAGCGCCATACAAATAATTGTATCAAATACTTTATCGTGCTGTGTCGCAGCGTTTCCCTCTTTTTGGGTACGTTCATTATGATCCATGTCGCACTGTATTGGGACCAAAGATGAAACCAAGATTCCGATACTAATTGGCCATAGACTACCAAGAAATGACAGCTGACAGTATAATTAACGTGACCATACGTCCCGCTTTTAGCGGGACAGTCCCGCTTTTAAGCTATGCGTCCCACTGTCCCCAAGATAAGTAAAAATGTCCCACTTTGACAAAAACAAAACAAAATTGTAGGAGCATGCAAGCGTTGTCAGTGGTCGAATTGAGAATATTTACTGAAAATCGTTGACAAGTAATCGCAACAAAGCCAATTTTTAATAATTGAGTACATTTATGTCTACCTGGCAGTACCGATGTAGTCGAGTGTCACATATTATAATAAAATATGGATAATAACACAAGTAGAAGTTGCAGTGCTAAAGCCATTTTGAGGACAAGGACAAAGGGTTAAACGAAACCTGATATACAAACTTATGATTTATTTTTAAATCAATAATAAGTCACTAAAGGGTGTCCCGCTTCGACGGAAAAAATAAATGGTCACGTTAAGTATAATAGCAAACCACGATTTTTTTTTCAGGAAACGGCATACGGCATTACCCTCATTGCCGTATCACAAAATACGGCAATTGACGATAGGTGAAACGAAACGTCTTTTCACTACAACGAAAATAAAACTCAAATAATGTGTCACTCACACACTGAAGAGGCTGTGCGCCACACAATTTTTTCGTCAGTGTTGCCACTAACCCTGAAACTACCACAAATTATCAAATTTGAAATTAACCTTAAAAAAATCGATGAAAACTGATTCAAAATCAAGGACAAGTATACTGTAACAAGTGTCGCGCGACATGTGCGACAAAATGGGAAGCAAAGACAAGTTTACATTAGAAAAACATGAATCTATAAAGTAATAGAAACGATAATAAACCTTTATGGGGAAGAAACAAATGAAGAAAAGACATATTTTAAATAAATACGGCAATTTAGATTTTTTTTCACTCAAATACGGCAAACCAGACTGTAACATACGGCAACTCAGATTTTTACGATAACAACACAGCATTGACAGCTGTCAGTGCCGTTTCTTTCATCAAGGTCGTACGTGGGCTGGTCGTCTTGTTCTCCAAAAATTATTATTCTAATAATAACGCTACTTATTACTTAGCGTAACCAAATAATAAATAATCTACCATTAGAAAACTTTGTGACTGATTCCAGTAACCTTTCCTTTAGCAGGTAAGCATTTAAAATTCGTTTGCTCTGGTGACTGTTGATTTTTGTGTATTGTAGATTCAACACAAATTTGTTGTTAGAACTAGTTGACAAAGTACTAACGTAATGAGCAACTATCGCTTACTGATTGATTTCTCTGTTGTAGCTATGAAATTTCTGACAAGTTTGAACGATGTACCCGAACTCAAGAAAGAGAATGTCCACATCAGGGATGAAGCTGAGTTGTTACAAAAATTAAATAAAATGATAAACGATGGACATAGTAAACTACAGATTGTAACAGATTTCGATCACACTCTGACAAGACACACACTGGACAATGGAAACACTGTACTGACAAGTTTCGGTAAGCTAATAATTTTTTATCTCAACTTGTTTAATAAAAATAGAATGAGATTTTTACGATTATTCATGATATCATAAAGTTTAGTATTCATATATTCAAGCGAGTTGATTTTTATCGTTTCCATCAACAGGTAAGATGAATAAAGGAACAAACTGATCTGCCTGCGTAACCTCTGTCAGCACAGCTGATAAAACTATTCAATGTTTTAAATTATTGTAGGTATGTTCCGTGAGTGTCCTTCAATACCGCAGCACTATAAAGATGAGGACAATCGACTCTCGGGCATATACAAGCCCATTGAGTGTGACCCTGTGATGAGTGTAGAGGAGAAAACCCAACATATGATTGATTGGTACGTGGCTGCACACGCATTGCTCAAGTAAGTATCTCTTGAACTTTTATCATAACATAAGTTATCAAATTCAAGATTTATGTTAACTTTAAGTGTTAGTTTAATTTATTATCTATCCATTCAGCTGAAGTTTGTTGTGGGTGGGGCTAGAGTAGAAATGAAGCACCAAATCTGGAGATAGCGACTGACTTTGCAATGTTAACAATTTTTTATCTGATTGTGACTGTTTTTAATTGATAAAGTTTTCTATATTGTATTTTTTTTTTGGATTTTAGCTTTGTATAATCAATGTTTGGTCACTATAGTAACACCTACTGGCAATAAAATATGCATTTACTTATCTGTTTTAAATGTTATCAGATTAACATGTTATCCATTATCCTTTTAAGTTTTTCAACATAATATTTTTTGTATGTTTTCAGAGGTGTAAAGTTCCCAAGAAATGAATTAATGGATTCAGCTCACAGAATGGTGGAGTGTTTCAGGTATAATAAAATATTTAGTTAAGTATTAAATGTTAAACAATGTCTGTATGGTTGAGCTATATATATTTGTGGATGTGTCGCCATTGTGTATTCAAGATGGCCCTCGCAGTGTTTAGTCGTGCATTTCTGAACAATATGCAAGGTATTGCAACAATCTAACAAGTTAAACTACTAACTAATACTACTTACTTATTTAGTTTACTCTAAGAATCTGAAAAAACATAATTTTTTTGTAAATTAATAGATGTTTTATCTAAGCATTTCCGGAAAATAAAATATTTGCATTGTATCTCACATCATCCTATTATAATAAACTAGCTTCGCCCCGCGGTTTCACCCGCATAAGTCTCGATCCCGCGGGAATATCGGGATCAAAAGTATCCTATGTCCTAACCCAGGTCATGGTCTAACCCATGTGCCACATTTCATCGAAATCCGTTCAGCCATTTTAGCGTGAAATAGAGACAAATAAATAAACAAACTCGCTAATAAAATAACATTAGTTAGGATTTTTTTAAATAATTGTACATTGCTTACTCTTTTTTGTAGGCAATTCTTGTTGTCGTAGTTATAATAAAAATCTTAAATATATTTACAGAAAAGGAGTGGAAGACATGATAGAGTGGAGCAAGTCCCAGCAAGTGCCAGTGCTGGTGTTTTCAGCAGGTCTCGGGGAGTCTGTGCTGGCTGCTATGAAGGCTGCCAACTTTTTGCTTCCACATGTCAAGGTACCTAACTATTTGTATTATATATAGGTTTACAGCGTGTGGCATATGAAAAGAAACTTGGGATGAATGAAAATCCTGTGTTACCTGTGTAACTCCTTATTAAATCGACGGCCGCAAAGTATATAATATGGTTATCTACAAAATTATGGTTTTACAGGAGAGTTTGAACGCATAATTAATAGAAGAATAAAGCTATCTTCTCCTATTTTACAACATTTAGTTAATAAGGTATTACCAAGAAAATGGTTAACGCCAATTACTGTAATTTATGAGTCAATTGCCATATATCCGCTTCTACGCGGGACTTCCTAATTGCTTATGGTTATTTAATTTAAAACATTAAAGAAGGTATTACTATTATTTTGTATTTTAAATGCAGTCAACATTGCAATGCAATCAACATTGTTGATTCCTATAAAGGTACTTATGCACTAATTTTCCATTTTTAACTATTATTTGTAACGCCGACCGACGCGACTAATATTGTTGTTGCACTAAACTGACGCAAGTTTAAAAAACCGACATTAAGGGCCTTATCACATTGGCGATTTGCGAGCGAGTTATAAGCGAGTTGAATGTTCAACGTGCTCGTTGCGTGTGCGTAGCGAGCACGCCACGTGTACGCAACGTGTTCTCCGCGTTTGCGTAACGAAAGCGATTGATGTGAGTGTCACAAGATACAGCGAGACAAGCGAGTACAATAATGTGGAAAACGCGACGAACACGTTAACACGCTTCGCACCCGCGGAGACCACGTTCACAGATCGGCTCGCTAGAAACACGCTGGTAAATCGTAAGTGAGATAACGCTCTAAAAGTTACAACGTATACAAGTGGCGAACGTGCCGATTGTTCTACTGTCCTATTGTCTACTTAGTTACTTTGTGAAAAAAAATTGTAATTATCTTTATATACGTGCCTTACTTAATATTCGAAAAAAAAAACCGGTGATAAAACAAAGAATTCTGTGTCGCATTATGTAAAAAAGTGTAGTTGACTCTTTGTACTTCACTGCCGTCGAAATATTCTAGTTTCTCTGTTCTCTGTTATGATGATCATGGATCACTGAATGAACATTAAATAAAGGGGGATGGGCAAAAATGTATGGGATCATGTACCTCCACTAATAATGACCAGCTGTTGGCCTTGGAAAGATATTACTATACTTATATTGTTACTATGGCTGCTTATATCAGCATACATAATATTGACAACTAATATTGAATTTCTAGGTAGTATCGAACTTCCTGGCTATGGACGACGACGATTTCATAGTCGGCATCAAAGGCGAGGTCATCCACACCTACAACAAGAACGAAACCGCGATCAAACACACAGAGTACTACGACTTGGTACAGCAGCGCTCCAACGTCATACTGATGGGCGACAACATCGGCGACGCGGGCATGGCCGAGGGCATGGAGCACTGCGACGTCGTCGTCAAAGTAGGCTTCCTAGGAAAGAATACTGAAGGCAACCTGAAAAACTATCTCAACAAATTCGACATAGTACTGGTGAACGAACCGTCTGTCGACGTCGTTAACGCCATACTGCAATTTATACTGTGATTTTTTATTGTGATTGTAGCTAAAGAACTAACATCCGGTTTCTGAAAGGATGATCAATACATTGAATGACAGATTGACAAACTCGTGTTCACTGCTGTGATTGGCTGACTGAAAATAACAACAGCCAGTTAGTCAATTGACATAGGTTTCAGCCTTTCAGAAACTCGGTGGTAATAATTTATTGTTAGTGACAGCGTTCTTGTTAGAAGATTGTGCAATAGTGTTTATTTCTTATGTAAACCAGCCAGACCCGTCGTGCCTAGAGATTAAAACAAAATACGTAAAAAAAAAGGGTCAAATTATACCGTACTGCCTTTATTTATCTTTTAAGTGATCGCTATGTAAATTAAGTGCTTCGTTTTTTATGAAGCTGCATTTTTAAGACTAATAATATTAATATTCGAGCCATTTTTCATTTGTTTTTACAAATATATTCAGTGAGAAAGTTTTTGCTCATTTTGTTCAAGCTGATTTTGAGATGGAATGGCATGGTAATAACAAAGTTGTGGGTCTGGCTAAAATGCGATGTATTATTGAAATATTTTCGATAATTTGTCTCTGAAGGTATTATGAACTAAGTAGCTTCATTGTTAACTGTGAGTTGCGCTTTGTTTGTATCTTTTCAAAGGTCATAGACCTCTTGTACATATATGTGTGCTTAATTATGACCTAGATGAGTCAAACTCGTTGTGGGAAGCTTTGTTCTCTTATCCTCGGCATTTTCGATTCTACTTTGTAGATTTACTAATTATAAGTATTTAAAAGGTTAAAAAAGAAAGGAAACTGACTAATATTGGTATAGGAACCATTGTGTTTTATGTCTATTGGTTATACAAAATTGTTCAGCGTCCTTGAATTTTAAAGTTTTCTTTTGTTTTGTTATTGTTGTTTCTGTTATGCTGCGGCCGCATCTGCGTCTATAGTGACGAAGCTTCGCACAGAACCATTATCGGTTATCATCGCGTTAGTTCGGGCTGCGTAGCACATATCGCCCGGGTGGCGGTACATAATAAACTTTGCGAAGCCACTAATGTAACCACCGCGATAACTTTTCAGCGAGCAAAACATAAGAAGCTTTGGCACGCCATGTTTTGTCACGATAGACGCAGATGTGGCCGCAGCTTTATAAATAACTTAATGTATATTTTGACACTCTACATAATATTATATCATCTGATTTATGTTTCCTTTCAATACATGCAGAATATTCAAGTTTATCGTATATGTGTTATTTTGTTATTCTGTTCTGAATGACAGCTACAAATTATATCTTTGTTGAAAATGTTTTCTAAAGCTGCGTGCCCTCTTGTAGTCGTAACAAACACGCCAACAACTCTCTAACGTCCAGACAAGACATCTATAAATAAGTTGATGTGGTTATCCAGAAAGCGTTTCAAACTGATCTGACCAGTTTGACCATGGAAACTAGGTAGTACTGTGACGTCACATTTGCTACTCATATTTCACATGTTACAAGTTGGCGAACATGTTACAAGTGGGAACGCAGCTTAGTGTTAGATAAAGATGATGCGTATATTTGTTTGAAAGTACAACACATACAATTCTGTGTGTTAGCGCAGTTCAAGAAGTGCAGATATTCTGTATAATTTCTTACTATTTTGGTGAAAATACGATGCGGCCTGTTCGTTGCTGTTAAGGCAGAAGCTTGTATCACCAACAGTTATTCCGTAATTTTAGCAGATGTGACAGTTAGGAATGCAAAAAATATGTATCAGTCGCTTGTATCCATTACTTGAGGAACTTTTGTAAAAAAAGTAATTGAATTGAATTTCGATTAAAGATAGAATTAAGCATTTTTTAAATATTTTCTACACTTGCTTAAAAACTGCTGTAGCAATGTTAAACTGCACAAACCACTAGTAAAACTAAATGGTGACAAATTCAAAAGATATGTATGACGAGGAGAATAATAAAACAATATTTGTAATGAAATTAAATAATTTGTTATTATTATAAAACAACACATCTATATGATGTATTTTCTAGTCATTGCCGTGCTTACATTTTGATATAGCGACTATAAAAGAGATTTTTGTTTTGATAATATCACAAAAACTAAATGCACAATATTAGTATAAGTAAGAATCAACATGATTTATAATATAATGGAATAAGCAACAGATTAAATGCATAAAGTATTACGTAACCAAGCTAGAGCAACGACATTTTTCGTATGGCTTCAATAATACGAATGTAATATGATTCTCGTATTAGTAATTTGCTGAAAAATGTTGATTGTCGAAACGCAAACTTAGTTCCGTAGTACTGTACATTGATAAAATGCCTTTAAATACATTCATGGAAGATTTTAATTTTCATAATACTAAAAAGATTATAACAAAATCTATATTTCGTTGATAAGACTAGTAAAAATTTAAACTATAATGGCTTGTTTTACCACCCCCGAGTTCCAGTTAACTTATCAGGTAGGTAATTTCGTATAGGAAGTGTACATCGGGAAAATGTAAAACAGGCCTTTATTAATACAAAATATCTCCAATAAACAACACAATAATTTTAAACTGGCAATATAAACGCACTGCTTACATTCGCATCACTTTAAAACGAAGAGAGTACGTAAACGTTCAAGTACTAATTAACATACAGAAATTGTACTAAACCTTGTTACCAACATGGCAAGAATGAAAATCGGAAAGAACTATTCAAAGTTGGTCAGCATGATAACAAAATGACTGGAAAATACATGTGTTCATCACAATACCCTATTATATAGTTAAATTTAACTGAACAAACTAAAAGCTCTAAAGTAAACAACAGTCTTAGAACATACAAGTTATTTACACAAAGATTTGTTTCATATAAAAATATCCTACTGTACACGTAACAATCATCTCATTCATATAGAAATATATTTGTTTCTATGTACAAAACTAGAAACGATAGTAAAAATAGTTAAATCTTTAGGAATTCTCTACACGACGTCGGAACGTCGCGGGGAGCACACTCGGCGATTGCGTTCAAGGCACTTTATGTATTAACAAAATTGAATTGACGTTTGCGCGGGATCAATAGGGAATAGGAAGGTATTTTAATATAATTTTAACCTTATACACCTCAATTCAACGTGTTGAATTATTTTATATTATAATTACATTTTTAAATATGTCTAAATGCTTGCTTAAACATAAAATATTGATCCGTAACGATACGGATTTGCTCTGTGTCGGATATTAGAGATCCGAGATCCAATCAGGGACTTAGGATACTCTCTCTTTACTGGTTTAAAGCTCGGGCGTTTTCGCCTAACGTTACGACAAAGTCACAATGTCATAACGAACATTTGAACGTGAACGCGACAGTTACCCCGAGTGTATTCCTCGCTACGATTAATATGTATGCCCCAATATCGGGTGCAGTCTCAGGCAAGGCAGCGTTTCTCTATAAATAAATATAAATATTCTGAGAAGGAAGTCAACCGTTATCACACACTAGTAACCTACTAAAATACAAGGTTTCATCAACAATCACAATCGTGTCGCCACAAAACACGGTACTGCATACCAGGTATATAATAGACAGAGATACAAACAATAACGTCTATTTACTAAACGCCAACGTTCGTAGTCGCGGTCATAGAACGAGGGAGCGAGACGACACGAGACTATGTATAGTCTAGTGTTATTCACTATCCCACTCGCACGTTTTATGACCGCGTCACAAACGTTGGCGTTTAGCATAGTTCAACACAGACTAAGAACTAACGAGAGTCCACTTGACACTTCCCCTATGTTAGTCAACGTGTTACCTACAACAAATACTGCATTCCTCGAATATCGCTTCATAAGGTTTGCTTATGTGAATGTGAGACTCCATTTCTACAGAGGCCTGAGAATTGATTTGCGAAATAAGAAAACTTCCCCTTGTTTCGATACTTAAAATATTATTGTTAATGTCATTTCTTCTTACAAAATTCTGGATCAGTCCGCAAAAACTAAATGGAATAGTTAATTAGCCCTTGTGTCCGTGGCGGCCACTCACACAGATGCAAACCTTATAACAAAGCTGACGACTCTACTATATTTGATCAAAAACTTGCTGCACGCCATGCAATCAAATGTGGGAATGAGACAGCGCATATTGTGCGCTCTCTCCTACTTATGGGTATTCAGAGTTAGACGCAGTAAACCGTAGATTGATTTATAATTAACCTTATTGTACAGCGCACTTAACTAAACGGCGACGTTGGTCGTAGTCATAAAACGTAGGAGCGATACGACACGAGACTCAGAATAGAGTTTTCAGGAATCTCGCATTAGATATTCAATTCACTGTCTTTTTCGCACGTATGGTGACCGCGACTGTCATACAGCACGCTTAAGATGACCATAACAGAAAGGGTTTTGTCGACGGAAGAATAGACAAAATCACAATCTGTAATTTTGTCTATTCTTCGGTCGACAAAACCCGTTTCTATGGTTTCATGCTACGCGTGCAGTTTTTTTGTTTATTGTATTGTTAGGACAGCGCGCACGAGATTTTAGTCTGAATACAACATCCAAACATTAATTAGTTAAATACCAAGATTCTGACTGAACACATACTGCTGAAAATGATAAGCAGCGAAACAAAACATATTGCTGTCTTAACAGTTACACGAAGCGGTTATAGTCGCTGCATGTCACGAGCGCTCGTCTTGTGACTCGTGTTATTGACTTAAGGTTTAAATTGCAATGGTTGACGCGCTTATGAAATGCAGCTACTATAATATAATAGGTTCACATACGTTTAATGTCCCATGATGTTATCCGTCATGGATTTAAAATACGTCGGAACATGTTTAAGGAAGTGTACACAATATATGGAATTTACACCTCGTTTACTGTATGAACCGTGAGACAAATATTAGTAATTTTGATTGTACCTTATGCGTCAAAGTACATCGACATGCAGAATACTGATTAAAATTAGCAAACGAAATACGTGGTGGTGGTGACGGTACTGTATTCTATTCTATGGTTAAAGTTATACGTTCAACGCGACTTGAAACCGAAAACCACAAAAAAAATATTTTCAAGAATTTTTTTTTTGCTGGTTTTTTTAATTTATTTCACCCCTCTTGCCGAAGGGTCGTCGAAAGTGGTGTTTGTTTACTATGGAATGGATTTGAATGTGGTACGGTCAGCAACACCTCGTGTGTCGTCAATAACATTGGCAGATCTAAGAGATACCGCGTGATGCGGCGCGTAAGTACTATGTACTATAAATACTACACAAATAATAATGTTATACATATAATTATGGTAACTAATAACATCGGAAGTAATTTCGATGATATGGTAGGTTATACGTTATCGTTTTGAACACTTGCGATGAAATATTTACAAAGAAACAAGAATAGTGTATTTTAAAGAATTCAGATTCAAGTTGTGTAGTACAATATAATTATTTTCTTGACTCACTGAAAACTATTTTCGCACTATGTGAGAAAAGACATAAATTCACTCAATTTGCAAAAATGTGAGCCAAGATAAATGCTAGCTAAGTCTCGCCGAGCGCACGTGGCTGCGGCGTGCCGGATACGTCTTCCCGACGTACCGGATGCGTCTTTCCGACGTGCCGTACGCGTCTCCCCGACGTGCCGGCCGCGTCTCGGACGCGTTGGTCCCGCTTTGCAGTATAAAAGCACAATATAATCTACATGTATTACAATAGGTCTATCGACAGATCACAGCCTAGTTCAGTGTAACAGTGGAGGTAATGCGGCGCGGGCGCCTGACGTCACGGCTCAGGTGATGGCCGCTACTTCCGGCTGCGGCTTCTGCAGCCCGTCCTCGTCCCGCGCCCTGTGGGAGACGCCGGAGTTATTACAAGTTCTAGTGGAAGTTTACCTTGGACATACTAACATCGGTGAAGGAAAATATCGTGAGGAAACCGGCGTTTAAAGTTAACATAAGTTTAAAATCGCCAACCCGTCTTGAGCATGCGTGGAGATCAATGGTCGTGCTTTCTATGTATGGGGGCCTTTGCCCTGCAGTGTGTGTACGTACCGGTAGAGCGTGGCGTGCGGCGGCGCGGAGCGGTAGTGCGCGGCGTAGGAGCGCGTGCGCCGGCGCGCGGCCACGGCGCGGCCCAGCGTGTTGGGGTGCACCGAGTTGCGGATGGCGTGGTACACCATTCTGTATAAATATAACATTCTTTTTACATCAACTGCTGGACAAAGTAAATTATATTTCATACAAACCTAACCTAAAGTAAGTCAATACGTCAACGGGAGAATGATGTTCAAATCCGCTATAAACTATAGACGCGTTATGCTAACAAATATTATAAATGCGAAAGTGAGTTTGTTTGTTTGTTTACTCGTCTAGGAGTTTGTTGAGGCGTTATTATTATAGTGTGAAGTCAGACCTTACAAAACAACTTTTCTTCGTTAATTGAATTTGCGGAAATCCAGTATAAAATACAATAGACGACGTAAGTATATTTATTAACTTAATCCACTTAACTGGTCTTAAAGGTTTATAAAGAACCCTGTAAGAAATCGACACGTGTTTCACCTTTCAACGAGGCATCCTTAGGACGTGTTGCCAAGTCAATCGTCATCCTGAGGATGCCTCGTTGAGAGGTGAAACACGTCTCGAGTTACTAAATATACGCCGTCTATTGTTGTTTTTTTTTTGTTTTTCTTGCAATGAATACGGTACACAAAAATGTATGTTGAGAATCGCTAAAATGAAGTTTGCTGTAAGTGTCTTTGGGAAAGTTGATCGGCTTCATGATATGAATTACGTACAGAAAGTATCAAGGGCCGTATAACGCGAAAAAAGGATGGCGCTAACCGTCTTTTATAACTTCATCTCTTTCACACACGGCCCTTTGACTTTAACATAATATAGTATTTCTGGTTCCCGATCGGTTTTCTCATCGACAAAAATGACGAACTTCCTTTTAAAGAACAGTTTCCCGGAAATTGGAAAAATGGAACGTCCTTTTTTCTATGTAATTTTTGTATAAACTCAAAACCATGAGTCACGATTCAAGGTCAGCACAACAACTGCCTGGTCAGCTAGTAATAAATAAAAGACACTGACCTGGGCGCCAACGCGGTTACAGTAGTGAGGATCAGCACGAGCCAGTACACCGGCTCCTTGATAGTGTTCAGCATGACGTGGTACGTGGAGGGCAGGTTCAGGAATGTCGGCCAGATGCTCTGGTACAACAGCGTCAGGATGAAGAACGACAGCAGAGACCCCGATAGTGCCACTACATGGATCACCGTCTGGGAATGTTATGACTTTATTAGTTTTTTTTTAAGGCGAATGCGTCAAGTAATCCCTCGAAATTCAAGTTTTCTAATTATTTTTGCATATTGCAGGTTGTATGTTGATCAAATATGAAATATGATTCAAATATGTATTTTTATAGAATAAGAATCATCAATACAACTCAGTTAGAATTGGCCTCAAATGTCATGATGCCATGAAATAGTCATTCAATAGGGTAATATGAAGTTAGAGAAGTGTATGAATGATTATAATTCTGTTAATGCTGCTAGCATAATTGCAAAAAAACGTAAGAAAATTTGAATTTCGCCAACGACTTTTTGTACACGTTATAGGAAATTGTTTTTAGCACACACTTTCTGTAAATACTGTGACTGTACCACCACCACTTATAGTAGTATATATATAAAAAATATATAACAGCCGCACGGGTTGACCGATCAGGTTAAGCTACGCTTGCCGCGATTGGTCCGTGACCGGACCGGACCCCTCCGTGCCTCGGAAAGCACATTAAGCCGTTAGTCCTGGCTGTCATTTGTAGATCTTTGATAGTTGTTACGGGTCGTCAGAAGCCCGAAAGTCTGACAACCAGTCTATTAAGGGGTATCGTGTTACCCAGTAACTGGGTGTAACGTAACTGGGTTGTGGAGGTCAGATAGGCAGTCGCTCCGTGTAAAATACTGGTATTCAGCTGCATCCGGTTAGACTGAAAACCGACCCCAATATATTTGGGAAAAGGTGATATTTTAATTAATCTTCAGTGTGAGAAAGAGAAGGAGCTAAACAGGACATTTATATATATCTCCATCTCTTTCCCATACTGAAGTTATATTAAAATAATGCTGCTATAAGAGGCGCTGGTTGGCCCCTTGGTATAAACTATCACTCGTGTTAGTTTTCTATAAAGTTGTACAATCAACCGCATATTATAGTAAGTGCACTACGAAAATTGCCTTTAATGCTACGAGATAAAGGTGCTGTAAAAGCAAAATTGTTACCACAGATACGTGGTTGACTGTACTACTAATTCACTCAAACGACTACTGTCCAACTCCTCATTCCATGCATACAAACACACTCTGTAATGTACACTTACGAATGTGAAATTAAAAAGCTGCATGTAATTAATTGATGAATAAGTATAAGTATATAAATAATTTTATAAGGTTATCGTACTTTTTTCCCAATAGGGAATATGCATGTAATTCAAAACTTTTTTATTATTAAAATATACGTTGTATAGAAGTCAAGAAACATTTTTTTTTTTTAATGCATTACTGATTTTATAATAATAATTAATGTTGCGTTTTCTTGGTGGAACAGAACGCAAACTCGAAATGACAAACGTAGTCTTCGACAATGCTGGAAGTGACGTAAAAATTCATGTGAATAAACGTCACTAAGGTAACGTGTAAGTGCGATTTCTACAGATAAAGCACAAAAAATAATTTTATTTGTATGATTTGGGGTTAAACAATTTTAAACAAAATAGTATCGTGGATAATGACGTCACATCATGGCCGCTACAATAAACGAACGTTTGAACTGTAGAAGAAAACTGTTGCGAGTTTTTTATTTTTTGAGCCATAAACTGTAATTGAATTTGACTTTTAATACTTTTATTGGGTTTATATGTTTAGATAAATGTTTATATTGATAAAGTAAAAAACAAATATATACATGCATATTCCCTATTTGCCATCAATCTTGATAACAGTGCAAAGAAATAGAAAGCACAACAACTCACCCAACTCCTAGTCTCAATAGCGACATACAGCAGCATGACAACGAGACAGCAGGTCATACAGCACACGCCGAAGGACCAGATGTCCACCGTGGTGTCCCAGTAGGCGCAGCACGCCGTGAAGAACAGCACCACGCTGACGTACACGCACTCGCCCAGCACGGCCCAGAACGAGTGCGCGCGGTACGCCAGCCCGCGCCGCGCCGCCGCGTACAGCCCCGGCCGGTCCGTCAGCAGCGCCGCCGGGGCCACGCGGTCGTACGCGCCTGGGGGGGGAGGGGGTTGTTAGAGACATTTTATTTTGGGAAACCGCCTAAAAAAGAAAAACGTTTTTTAGGCGCGTTTCATCGATTCTTGGTTAGGGCTTATTCGCTTAGTGCTAGGCTATAGAACATAGATGGCGCTAATACCAGTTTTAAGTTTTCACTTCACTCGGCAATCCCCATAATTTCGCAGTACAGCTGTAACAGAACAAGTTATAACTAAACGATAACAACTAGTTATAACTTACCGATGACGATGGGCGGTAGCGCGGTGAACATGAGATTGTAGGTCATGAGGTGCACCTGGTCTATCATCACCATCGATGAGAAGCCGCAGTAGAACTGGTACCAGAACACCAGGAACACAAACGTCTGCGGACACAAACATTTACCTATGTTACTAACAGGTTTTACGCATGTTTCAGGATTAAGTATAGTATAAGTCGGATTAAGGGGGATACACTAGGTAGCCCGCGAAATTCAAATTATCTTACATTTTTTTGCAGGTCAGTGCCAAGTTGTAACTTGATTAAAATGTGATTCGCGACCGTAACAAATATGGCTTTACAGAATTATAACCATTAGAATCAGCAATACGTCTCCTTGAGTTAAAATGATCCTCAAGTTTCATAAATTTATGAAATAGTCATTCTATAGGATAACATGAACTTAGAGAGTTACATTGATAATTTTTTTTTTTATTATAATTCTATAAATAAATATTTGATACAACCGCGAATCTCAAACTCAAACTCAAAGCATTTACAGGCACTTTTGAACTGTCAAATAGTCGGTCAGTTAGTCAGAAAGGTTCAACGTTCTGACTAACTGACCTACTAATTGCCCATTCCAAAACGTAGATCTTTATGGAGAAGAACGGGCAAAAAACTCCAAGGACACTCTTTTAAATATTGAAAATTACAAAATCCTGGTTACATTATTCTTGTTGTTTCTATATGTGAGAACAATGTACAAGAATCAAATTAAGATCAACCTACAACCTGATACTGACTTGCAAATTGCGAAAATAGTAAGATATTTGAATTTCGTAGTACTAAGATCACTTTTCAAGGAGTCTTAAAAACTGGTCCTCTTGTTTTTGAAATTTAAATTGTTTCTTAAAGTAGTTTTTTTTTTTTACTTAAACTTGCTAAAGGAGACTACAGGACCTAAACGTGCCTAAACGCAAGTTTTATAATGCATAAAAGAATATGATCCACTGCAGTAAACAAAATCAGAAAAATATATGATATTCTTCAGGATATATGCTAGTATGATAGTGTGTTGAAAACATAATACAACTAATTTGATACGATAGAAAAAAATCATGAAGATACCTCTAAAAATTTATTTTAACGATTAAAAATCATATTAATTTACATGCAATCATTCTAATTTTTTGTCAGATTATTCTACAAGCTACATATTAGCATAATAGTGTTTTAATTTTCCAGTCCAATCAATAGATTTTCTGTAAATCGCTAACTGCTTCATATTTTGCAATAAATTACCTGCGTCGTGTCATCGCGCTTCTCTTTCATTTCTATGCAGTCCGACAGTGACCGCGCTTTAGCTGTTGTAAGCCTCTTAAGCAATTTAACATTTATAGAAGCTAAAAACACAAATTTCACGTCCATTGAGCAAGTGTCAGGATGGACCAAATATAATGAAAATACAATGTAACAGAGACTAAACGCCCAGTTACAGTTGAGAACTTGTCAAACTCTACTTTAGCATTACTAAGTTTCATACGTGCCAGATCTGGACTGAGTATACAAAGAAGTCTTGGGATGGCATACTTGTTCAGTACAATAACATCTACAGACACCGAATGGGGTTGAACCGCTACTGTAGTGCCTCTGTCGTGTTCGTGGAGGCCAGGCTGAACGCGTTCAATGTCATTTAGGAAACCAGAATTGCATCATTCATTTCCGGGATGGTACATGTAGAAAGAGTATAGGAGGTTAGTTAAGGAGGATGTATGCGACAAGACCTATAAGCGGTGGTTGGACATAGCCGCGTAATTGTTTTAATTTTAATGTGCAAGGCGTGAGATTATGCTTGTGTGTATGTATTCCATTTTATTGTATTTTTTTATGTGTAACAATTTCCCTCTCCCTTTCCTGCAATACGTGGGAGTGATTTCGTGAAAAGGGATGGAACAGGAAGCCGGGGGAACGCGCGCTATTTGACTTCACCATTGAGCGCGCGCGGTGCTAGGGTTGGCTATCAGATGGTACCAACCGATTTCCAACCACAAATCACAACAACCAGTTTTCCGAGAGGTTATAAACAGGATGATGATGACGATTGTTTATATCATATATACGTCAGCCAAGATATCAGATACACATCATATGAAACTACTGTAAGGCTTCCTAACGTTTTGTGCATAGAAATTTGGAATTTTTTGGGCTTTCACCGAAATAATTCTAAATAAAAGTTTGACAAGTTCTCAACTTGAAATTCTCAATACAAAAACAAGTGTAACAGACTTACGGCATTTTTAAGAAAGAAGAAGAGTATCATTCTCGCCAGTCGGTCGTAGCACCAATGTCCGTGCACCAGCAGCAGTCTCTCTAAGTACTTGAAACGCGACACTGCGAAGTCTGACGCCATCACCGCTTGCATGCCTTCTTGCCCCGATAAACCTGGCGAACAAATATACCATGTCAAAGTTGGCGAAAAGACAATTAAGGTCGCCTGGACCCTGCCGAATTGTTTTGAAGAGCTGGTTCTATTTTAGTCTTACCCCCGTATATTTGATTATAAAGTTTATTATTCAATGTTATCGGAATATCGTCTCTACTGTGCTCCTCTTTCTACTGACCCACATCATGTGACATTTTATTGTAACCATAATGATTGACACAATTTTATCTTATTAATTGTATTGCGTCGAATAACAAGGACGCACATAAAACATTATTGAGTTAAATCATTGTCTTCAAGTATCTTGATGTGTTAAATAGAACAGAGGAACGCACGTCATCGCAGATTTATAAGACATCAAAATCTTAACGAAGTACGTAGACGACTTTGATTGAAATAGATGAAGTGATTAAGGATTAATTGGTCATCATTGTGTAAAAGACGTAACAATAAACTGGAAGTAAACACTGTCTTTTAAATTATAACAGAGATCAAACTAAGTGGATTCTCCAACTACACAATTTATTTAGTACATTACAATTTAATTATAGAATTATAGGTAGACGAGAAAAAGTATGCGCTTCGGTAATCTTCGTTTTCCGAATTAGCACGAAAGTTGCGTCACAGATGAAACCCCCACAGAGACAATGCTTCTAAGTTTTCTATTGCTGCGCTTTGCACCTATCATTGCGCGTTTTTATGAAGTTTTCTGTCTGTCGGATTACCTACTCCGGTTACAGATCGTCATTTGTCAGAAGTTTCTCATAAGTTTTGAAAATTATTTTGAAATTACATAGAATAAAACAGACAAGCACTTTCATGGTCATAACAGCTCTATACTAGATCTTATTAACGCGCGTTCGTATTTCCGAAGATAGGCGATAGTTCCCGAAGCGTAAATTTTTCTTTGGAAAGCAGTACATAGATGAATGAAAGTGAATAACTCACCGACGCCTACGTCCGCGGTCTGTATCATGGACACGTCGTTGGCGCCGTCACCGATGGCCAGCGTCGTGACGCCGAGCTCTTCCTTCACAGCCTGAGGACATAATAATTTACTATCAAACAAATTTTATGATACAGTAATAGGGTGTCAACATGACATGCGACACACTAGGGTTAGAAAGGGACTGTCACATAGGAATGAGTGACAGAGATGACGCTTTACAGTGCTGAACTTTTTTTTATGTGCTACCGACCTATTGGGGTATGAGGAAATGGGTGGACAGTTCATTCTCTCGTGCATAGTACAGAAGAGCAGCAGTGATATTCTGTAACCATCTCACCGTGAAAATTTAGGTGAAGTGAGCGTGGAGTGAGCTGTCATTCCACAGGGATTGACACTATTGACAGCTCACTTCACCCAATTTCTCACGGTGAGATGTTTACAGAATAGCATGGCAGCTCCTCAGACGTTCCAAAGATTCTGTGTTGTGTCTGGCGGGCTACTGCACGACGGTTACGTATTTATGTCAATCGCGCGGCTAACACTGCTTGCGTGATGCAGGATTTTTGCGTGACGTCAGGCGAGACGCGTAGTTCGCATGTAGCGTCATAGATGGCGCCACCAGTGTGCACGAATGTATGTGTGTGTACCTTCACGATGTACGCCTTCTGCAGCGGCGTGGCGCGGCAGCACAGCACGGCGGAGCAGCGCCGCGCCAGCGACAGGAAGGGCGCCACCAGCCCCGAGCGCCGGTCCAGGATGTACGTCAGCGTGCGCCCGTCCACGACCAGGGCCCGCCCGCCACCCACGGACGTCGCGCCGTTCTCCAGGTAGTTCTTGATCGTGGCTTCGGCATGCTCCTGTACGCACACTTATACATCAAAAACTATTTCGCTTGTAAAACTTATACAGGGATTTTTTATGCAAAACTTCACATTGTGATAGCTTATAACAGTAGTAAAAACATCAATGTGAATATGCGCGACAATACGGTAATAATAATGCGCAACAAGAGACATTGACTCACAGAATTTTATTTTATTGATATTAGATCGACAACGTAACGACATTGTGAAGTTTCAGAATTAATAAAAAAATAACCCTGTGTATACATTATACAAAATATATTCTTGCTAAGTTGTCGCCAACCTTGTCCCGCGACATAAGATGCATCAGCCGGTCGCTCTGCGAGAACAGCGCGGCGGAGTAGGCGATGTTGATGGCAGTCTCCGGCTTGTCGCCCGTGAGCACCCACACCACGACGCCGGCGTCCAGCAGCGCGCGCACGGTGCGCGGCACGGCGTCCTGCAGCCGGTCCTCCACGCCCGTGGCGCCCACCAGCGTCAGCGCGCTTTCGAGGCGGGCTAGTGAGTCGCGCATGCGCTTGTCGCGACCTGACAGAAAGGTGTTTAGGTATAAGGTCGTGGCAAACAAGATCCGAACGACAAATGATGTAGCATTCGTTCGTAAAAATAAAGAGTGAGACAAAAACTATTCATTGGGAATGCACTCGTAAAATGTTAACGATCACGGTAGGTATCGATTCAGGATACGAATAAACTACATTTGTTTTTTAAATGAACAATGTTAAAATCTACTTAATAAAAGTCTTAAATTCACTGTCACACTACAAACAGCCTAAACCTGTTGTGCAAGATTGTATACTTGATTGTATACAATCTTGCACCAGAGTCCCTTATACAGGGTGTTTGGTAGAAGGACCAACACAATTTTTCGAGGGTAGGGTGTGTCGTTCGCTAGTACATTTTTTTAAATTATTATTTTTTATAAAGAATTTTAAAATTAAATATTTTCGTACTTTAACACCATTTTAAGACTAGAAACATATAATTAAGTTTTTTTCTAGAACCAATTGTAGGTATATTAAATGTGCATTGCAAATATAACATCAAAAGTACCTACGTTCTATTACAACCATAAACAAAAAAGACATGATGACATGAAGAAAAACATATCTCAATTACCGTGCCACTTAAAACATCGTTTCTAGGGGTGAAATCTTATAGCATTATGATCCTGTAAAACGTTAGTGAACCAAAAGATTTTTTTTAATTCATCCCCTAATGGGTTAAATAGGGGACAAAATTTGTATGCAAGTATGAAGCTTGCCAATATCTTCACTCGAGGACTCCTCTGTTCCAACCACTATCAGATCTTTAAAGCATACCTTCTCCCGTATCCATGGCCCGATGATGTCCGGCCAGCCACTCCTCCCACAAGGCGGGCTGCATTGTCCGTTTGGCCATGACCAGTGTTCTCAGGCCGGCGCGCGCGTACTCGGAGAGTAAGGACCGTGTTCGGTCGTACGCGGCAGATTCTGCCGAGCCTGAGCGCATCGGCGCAAGCGCTCCCAGGACGTTGGAGTCGGCGCCTTTCACGTACAGTACTACCTGAAGAAAATATAATGATGTTTTTGTTTAGGTGTCACGTTTTTTGCAGTTAAGTAGGGATGTTGACAAAAAATATATTTTTGTCCGTCAGGTAGATTATTAAAAAATATTGGACACATATTTTTAATTTTTTTACGTAATCAAAAGATTACGGCAATACACTGAGTTAAAATGTGGCATGACGTAGATAGATAGAATATTCTTTATTATGTACACCATACAAATTACAGAAACGTCACTCCTCTGTAGATTTTAAACTGACTTGTGCCGTAGCGAGCCCCCACTCCCCAACTTTGAAGCGTTTTATCTAAACCATTTTTTATTAATATGATAAAGCAAAAAATACGTGTGTAATATGTTTTTATTATCTGACTGACGGACTAAATAGTTTTTTTTTCCCCTTTCAACGTCCCTATTACTATATAAAGTTTACATAAGTCAGGGACAGTCAAGATCATTTAAAGCTACTTTTACATGCCCAGTGCATGAGGTTTATTATTTTTTTAACTGTGTACCTTCTTATCAACATTATATACACACTATGCGCAAAAGAAATATGTTTGTAAATTGACGGTAAAGAAAATCGCAGCAAAAGTCTATTCAAATTCTTATTTCCACTTAAACTAATATCAACTTAATGCTGATTTAAATTAAGTTTATTTCAGAATGACTAGTACTTTTGAAAAAGTCAAAACAATGTTTGAAATTGTAGCGAAAACTGAACTTTATGTGTGAGCAAAAAAGTTGTTTTTCCAAAAACACATGTTTAGGAACTAAATCGCGAACGCAGTATAACTAGCTAGTAAGGTCAGGTTTCCAGGTCATTCATGGAAATTACTTTAAAACCGCGCGGTTTCACAGTCCTACTTTATTATGTAGTTAAAGCACCGAGGGCTAAATAGCCAGCGCCAGTAGAATTGTCCATTTGTCCGTGACATCGAAAGTAACATTATACAGTGGTGGATGTGTCACACTCGTACTGCTGTGCCAAAACTTTTTTTTTGCGAATTGGCAATGCCGTCTCTACAGTAATATTTCTGTATTGCCCAATATTTATTTTAATTTCAGTGATTACTTTTGGTACGTAATTTGAAATTAAATAACATAAAAACCAAAAACACAGGCAATTCAGGTCTGAATCGATGGTCAAAGTCAAAGATGATTATTTATTTAAAATAGGTACACAAAAGGAACGTTTGAACTAATTGAGGTCCCCCATTATACTGCATTCGATGATTCAAAGCAAAAATAAATCACAAAATCGGTTAAGGGGTTCTCAAGTTATAAGCTCACTAGAACCGAGCACTAGAACCAACAAAGACAATTTTTTTTTAGATTTCAGTTATATCTTTGTTTTTTTAAATATTGTGTGTACGTATGACATGTGTCAAGTAAACATTTTTTATTTCTTTCTAGATGTTACGTTTGGTGCAACTATATATCAGTCGTTCGACGTCGACCAGGAGATATTGATCGCCTCGAATATATCACGATATCATCGACTGATCGCAATCTAATTGCTCCTTTTTTCGTCTTAGGGGTCGTTTTCATGGTTTTCGAGGGCGCTGAGGCCGTTAATGAGGCCAAAATATAAATCCAAGATGGCGGCTATTATTGATGTTTTTTGTAACTTGAAATGTAAGTGCTCACCTGTCCATTAGGGGTCCTCATGGCCACAGACATGCACTTTCGGGTGGCGTCGAACTGCTGCACTCTTATGACTTTCATCTTGGAGAGTTCCCCTCGGATGCCCAGTTCCACTTCATCCGGGGTGCGGCTCCGCAGCTCATAGCCGTATGCCAGCGCCGCCTCCGCTAAAGCCAGTTCGTCCGGACTCTCCGCTTCGTAGCGAACCAGCTGGACAAACAATACAGAGTGTAAATAACCCTTCACATAGCCGTCAACTTCGCATTCTGTACGTCAAACTAACATTGCACAAAAAATATTGCTGGGAAATTAATATTTTGGGTGTGAAAATCGCTGTTTACTGTAGTTCTCAATGTAACGCACGCAACACATTGTGCTTAAGGTGCATGCAACGGTACACGGGTCGTGGGGGTTTTCATATTAAAACGTCAGAAAAAATTTGGAACTTTGACCTTCACAGGTGGTCCCAGTACAAAAAAAATATCACAGTGATGGGAAGAACCAGTGACTCTCGGCTTCATTAAGCGTCTTGTTACACCCGCAGAGGACCTCGAGGTTTCAGGGAGGAGGGTTAACTTACGAAAATCTTAACCATGTGGTTAGAACCGTCATAATTATTATGCAAATGGTGAAGTGTAAAATGTAACGTATTACCTAAACGAGTTTGAAGTGACAAGTCCAAGAGAGATTTTGAACCTTAAGTTGGATAATGATGATGAATACACATGGCGATAAGGTACTCACGGTGTGGTCCGCTGAGGTGCTGGGCTCGCTGCTGTCCTCCTTGCTGCCTCGAATGAGTTTCGGCAGTCTTATCCTGAGAGGTGAGCCGGTGGATGGCGGCGGTGACGGAGTAGTAGACCGCGACTCAGTCAGACGAGCGTATCTGATAGCGAGATGAGGAAATCTATTCATTCATTCATTCATAGACAGATTACGCACAGCCTAAATCACTGGGTCTAGAAGCATGAAACTTTGGGCAAGAGTTCATAGAAAATATGTTCGTAGAAAGTATTAGGTACCCAATGGAATCACAATGAAGGCCATTCAATTTGACAGTTTAGAGAAAAGTGATATTTAGTGATGAATTCTGGGAAATATTAAATAAAACATAAAAAACCTAAGCACCGTGACGTGGCGTACGGCGTGACGCTGTAAGCGATCGACGGCGTTTATAGGAGACCATAGCTTTAGGGCCGGCGCTCACTGGCGGCACGGCACGGGAAAGGATATTTATGCGACAACTAGAAATATAACTTAATAGTATAACAATAAAATTGAAATCAGCGGTGCCGCAGTATCCTTAGGCATGCCGAGACGTCTTTAGGAATCATTATTGAAATTTCAATTTTGAGCGTGAGCCGGCCGGCCCTTAGTAAGTTTGTGCATGCATTCGGGGCATCCGTCCAGAATCGTCTTCAGATTGTTAATTTTTATTATTAGTTGAATACGAGGCTTTTGGCTACTTTGTATTAGTGTATGTATTTGATATCTATTTTTTAATGTGCGTCTTATTTGTGCAGAATTTACTATTTTCTTACATTATTTTCTGGTAAGATTGACAGATCCGTGTATCCTTTAAGGAATTATAGACTCCAGATCTGACCTCTACGTGCTTGAGTTAGTGTGCTTATTCATAATTATATATATAAGTGATTCATTTGATAAGCGTCTGTTTTACACTATCTGACAGACAAGTTGTACACCCTGCACTGTCATCGACTGATATTTTATCTGTTAGAATGTTATCCTTATCACTAAGTGCTGAAGCTGAGGTCTTTACTGAGATAAATACACCTCTATACTATTAATTTCTTTACTACAGCGCCATTATAGTATTCAGTATCACAACCCAAGGATTAATTAACGACTACCCACTCTTCTTATGATTACTTTGTTGGAAGATATCAGTTACACAAGACAGTCCTTTAATTTCCTAGATGAATAAAAATGCATGGCCGCGGTTTTTTGTAATGTGTGTTCAACAAAAATACGTCAAAACTATCTTGCTGCTAAGAGATGGTATTAAAAGATGGATCCTTTTATATATTAATAAACATATTCTGTAATTACCAATCCTTTAATCAAAATGGAACCATTTTGATTAAATCTTTGTTTGTATGGTCACAGAGAACGTCCACCGTGGCAGTCTATACGTCTTCCGTTGTGAGCAGTAGCATTTAAGCCTTTACAAGAAACACTACAATATACAAATGAAAAGGTTAAGATGTTTGACTTACTAGTTACTTACTTGTCGTTAGATCGTAGGGTTCCGTTCGAGCGGGAGACCTTCCCCGGGGTTATGGGTTCGCCCGAAGTAGATGCGCTCAGTTGTGACGTGTCTACGTGCGGCTGGCTAACTACCACAGTGTTGCACACAGCCAAGATTAGAAGGAATTCGCGAACCTGGAATTTTATTACGGTACTCTCAATTTGGTCCATGAAAACAGGTAAATTTTACGATTTTTCTAGGTTTCGAAAACTCAACCTAAATACTGTCAAATATCCTATTAATTTGCATGAATCGTCGAGTCGTTACCTTTTGCGTGTGTTGTGCATCGTTGTCATCCAGTAAATGCTGAAGCAGTCGTCTGTTAGGCGACACGCTGGTGATGGGCGTGACGAGCGGCGGCAGGTCGGGCGAGGGCTCGGCGGGCGCGCCCGGCGGGTGGTCGTAGTCCACGCCGCTCACCGCGCAGCGTCGAAACACCATCTTGTTCTCCGTCAGCGTCCCCGTCTTGTCGGTGAACAAGTACGCCACCTGACCCAACTCCTCCGTAATGTTCAACGCGCGACATTCCGTCCGCATGTTGGTGTCGGGGTCGTACATCTGAATGTCCTGGTGTATATGGTACACTTGTAACAGTTTCGTCATCTCTATGGTCACGTACAACGACACAGGTATCATTACTTGCAGCGCTATGATGTAAGTCCAGAATATGAGTAGCCCCTCGAAAGCCGGCTTGTTCGCCATAGTTATGAATGGGGTTGACTTGTATGAGTTATCTTCTATATAATATTTGTCCAACCACATTTTGCAACCGACTGCGCCAGCGCAACAAAGAAAAAGTAAGACTAAGACACACCATATCACATCTGTGTTCATTTTTTTCTCTAAGCCTGAACACTTGTATCTTGGTCCTCCGTTGTTGAGCATCGCCTTGGTCTCGTGCCCCGCGTATACGACGATTCCCTCCACATAGTCTGTGTTCTTGATCGTGCAGTCCCTCAGCAGGAGGTTGTCGGAGGTCAGCGGCACGCGCGCTCCGTTAGGGTGTGAGATGCAGCCCGTAAACCTATATATTTTTGTAGACGGTCGCTCTACTTCCACAGTACTTCTGAACTTCATCGGAGTGAACTCTGCTTGCTGAAAAATATTATTTATATATTATACCTTTTAGACCAAACAAACGATTTGGTAAACTGGGTCGCGGTACTACAACTACCATTGTGATATTCTACAAGGTATTGGAGAAAGTGTTCCCACGCTCTGGTTTTTTGGTGGTTTGCATGGCCCGCATAGCAAACAGAAACTAAAAACAGCATTATCGTGGTCATCCAATTATAAAACCGTCGACCCAGTGACACTATAAAAACCCGGACACGTAAAGCCAATTCCTGTATATGAGCCAACACTGGATGGTGCTGAATAGTACATAGACATTGTCCTTCACAATTTTTAAAACAATCATACAAATCTGTTTCGAGCCAGCATCTTAGTTGATTGGTTTTTACCGCACAGAGTTGACCCTCATATGTTTGCATCAAATAAAAGGACAATCATGTTCGCTCTCAACACTTTTCTAAAGCTACGGGCGATACCTACCGCAACATGATTGTCCCATAAAGAAAGCTAGGCGTCTAGGAATAAATATGTGCCGAGTGAGTTAGAGAGAGACAAGTGCATTGCATCATAGTTTACCTTCGTTTGTGATTATTCGAATATTCGCAAAAGCCCTAGGGATATTGCGAAAATAAATAAATAAATAGATAATTAAACAATGGTGAAACATTTCTGCGGCAAATTGTATGATTCGTCATTTTGTACTGGGTGAAATAGGTTAGGTTAGAACTGTGACAATCCGCGCGCGAGCCGAGCGAGCGTAGCGAGCGGTGCCACGGCAGCGGCCGGCGAGCGCGACTTCCAAGTTGCCCGCAGAAATGTTTTCACCATTGTGTAATTATCTGTGATTTCGCAATATCCCTAGGGTTTTTGCGAAAATTCGAATTAACAAACCATCCTACGACATTTAATATCAGAAAGGAAATGCAACTAACTTGCGCCAGACCCCTTTAAATAATATTATCAGTAACCATGAGTTAATTCGTAACAGATTTGTCCATTACAAAATTCATTACATCTTTAATAACGGGGAAGCATAATATGTATTGCGACTCACCACCTAGGGCGCTGGTTCATACACAGATATTGGCTTCACGCAACCCGGACGAATTTAGAACATTTAAACTATTTATTGAGTTTCGCAATCGCAGTCGGGAGTAAAAGCGAAATAAACAACTTAAATTATTACTAAAAAACTTTTCGATCTTAGCATGTCTTTAATGAATTCCTTAAATGTTTTGCCTTTTAGTACTTCACCCATTTTCTTTCCTAGGAGTGTAACAAGAGGGAATCAGGGGTTGGGATATCTAGCATGCCAATCAAAAGCCCAGCATGCTGGTGATCGGTAGAGATGCTCGGTAGACCTGAACAGAGATCAAGTTCTTCTCATTGAACAAACAGCTGTGCTGCTGAGGAGATTCCTGCGCTCCTTCTTCCCAGCTAAAGCACTAGGAAGCGGTGAAGGGCGGGCGTTATGGGAGACTCTTTTATGTAATTTTGCCGTTCAAAAAAATGTTGATTCTCAACCTAATTTGAATCGATGACCTGTGATTTTGGTTCAGATTGTTTTTACCTTTTCCTTAAATCCAGGAGCCACTAGCCTCTGCTTGAGATTGGTCTCCCCGTCTAGATTGCACGTGTCTAAGTAGCAGATGCCGAGGGGGTTGGAAGACTGCAGCAGCACGATGTCTGCCGGCACCGCTTCGTTGTTCGACAGGTGGACGAGATCCCCGACGCGCACATCACGCCATTTCACTCGCACGTACCGGTCTGCTGATCTGCCGGACAGAAATAGAAACAATCAATAATGGTTTATGAACAGCTCAAAAGATTTTCGTGCGGACTGTGATGCAATAGGTATAGTTAATCAGTTTATACAACACGTGTTTTTCGCTAATACGACTGACTCGGGCTGTTGTTTTTCTCGTTTCACGCCTCCGGATAGCGAAGACATTCTGAAATAAAATCAGCAAGTAAATTTTGTTCCCACTCTACTTAGGTATCTAATCGTAGCACTTAAAGGTTCAAACTGTATGTAGGTTCAACCTGTTTGCTGCTATAGGTACCTTTTTAACTCGACGACTTGGGTGAGCCAAGCAGCAGTTTCAATTTCAATCGTTCCCTAGACCTAACACAATCACGATATAATAGTTTTTTTTTACAAATTGTGGTTACAGAACTACCGTGACAAAATCTCACAGGTAACTTACGTCATATATCGTCACGCACGTCAATATCTATGCGTTAGGCAATGCAAGGGTTTACATCAATGTTGCACGATCAACGCATTGAAATGAAATTACCTTTCCATAGCGGAATGCGTAGACAATTTACTTTGCAGCCTATAATGTCGCGTATTACCGTGATACCGTGAGAGCAGTAGTGAAATGTGATTACATTCAAGTACGTCATTGACGTACTATAAGTAGCTTGGTAGTAAGTACAGTTAGACCTGTTTGAGTGCATAAATTCAATTCGTACTATTTGTCAAAGGGTGTTATATGTTAGGGTTAAAGGTTGGACACTAAAGGAAAGACCGTTCTAAAGATTTCAATAATACGTTTATTATCCTTTACTGTATATATTGGAAGGTGTGTTCTACTAGTATTATGTGAGACGTGTGATCCCACACAAGTCTAAAAGTATAGTACAGTCACTATGAGAAACAAAGGATTTCATCAAGTGGTTAAGGGCGGGCTCGGATAGAAAAAATAATATTTATGACTTAAAAAGAGACAGACTGTGTTGAAGTAGGATCGATTTGTTTTTGCTATACTCCAACACGCCCCCTCAAAAATAAATCCCTTTCTTTTTAATTACGATATAATATATCAAACATTTGTATACAATTACAAAATCACACACCTTCCTCTCTCTCTCTCTGGGAATACAATCTTCATGGTCCAACATTCATTGCGCAGGATTAGGGAAACCCAGAAAAACCTAATCAGACCATCATTTATCAATTCATCCATTATAACTGGATAATATTAATGTTATTCATCTACTTATTATAACCAAGCTCTTATAATTATCATATCCTTATCATTTATTTGACCACGTTGTATACAATTACAACGTCACCCCGAGTTTCATTCTCATCTCCGTGAAACGCACTGCGGGTAATGATTTTGCCAGGATATCAGCCAGCTGGTTATCTGTAGAAACATAAACCATTTTAATCACATTTTTCTCAACGTCTGTTCTCTAGAAAAATGATATTTAATATCAATGTGTTTAGATCTTTTGTGACTAGTAGGATTATTCGCGATGCTTATGCATCCATTATTATCCTCATAAATACAAATAGAATCTGGAATCGCAATACCAATACTGGTTACTAATGACTTTAACCACAGAGTTTCTTTTACTGATTCATATAAAGCCATGTACTCTGCTTCAGTGGATGAAGTTGCCACAGTTTGCTGCCTCTTTGTTTGCCAGCATATTGTGCATTGATCAAATAATTTAAACAAATAACCCGTAGTACTTTTTTTATTTATTTCGTTACTACGCCAGTCAGAATCAACAAAGCCACAAAGAATATTTTTGTTAATTTCGTGTATAACTTAAATTGAGATTTATGGTTCCCTTTAAATAACGCAAGACCGTTTTTAAGTGTGACCATAATGAATGGTTGTTTTTGCTTGCATAGCGACTTAAGATGTTAACAGAAAAACAGAACTTAGGTCGAGTGACCCAATAAGATTTCTACAAGGGGCACTTGTTATTTCACTCAAATTTAATGCTTCGTAATCTAGTTTACTTTCAAGCGGTGTAGTGACAGAATTACAGTCACTCATGTTAAACTTCTCAAGAATTGTTTTTATTTACATTTCTTGATCCAAAGTAACTTTGTTTTCAGACTTGGTTATTTTGATTCCCAGAAAACATTTGATTTCTTTTAAGTCTACGTATCTTAAAAGTGTTCATTATGTATGTTTTGAAACTATTCATAGTATTTATAATCACAAGATCGTCCACATAAAGTAAAACATTTTTTTTTTTTTTTTTTTTTAAATCATGACCAGCATTAAAAGTAAATGCACCGGTCCAATGATGAGTATTGAAAACCCCCTTTATATCAAACATTTGGAACCAACAGCGTGCAGACTGTTTTAATCCATATAATGACTTATTTAATTTGCAAACCATACTACTTGCAGCCGGGATACCCTCGGGAATAGTCATAAAGATTTCCTCGTTCAGTTTCCCATTCAAAAATGCAATTTTTACATCCATATGGTGAACAAACAAATTAAATTGATTCGCTAAATATCATTTTAGTCTAAAACTTGCAATCCTTGCGACAGGTGCAAACGTTTCATTATAATCAATCAGATTTATCTGACTAAAACCACGAGCCACTAATCTCGCTTTATACTTGAAGAGTTTTCCAAACTTATCATTTTTAACTGTAAATAACGTTTCATTATATATATAGTCAATCAGACATTTCTGACTAAAACCTCGAGTCACTAATCTCGCTTTATACTTTAAGGGTTTTCCAAACATTAACTGTAAATAACGTTTCATTATTTAAAATCAATCAGACATTTCTGACTAAAACCACGATTCACTAATATCGCTTCATACTTCAAGGGCTTTCCAAACCCATCATTTACAACTGTAAATAACCAAATACAATCGATAATATTTCTATTGGTACTAGACACCAGGTATCGTTGTCAATAAGGGAATTAATTTCCTCTTAGATAGCATTTTCCCTTAGATGCTTATATCCCTGGATTTAATTTCTGTATATGATTGAAGTATTTGAAATATTAAAGATTCAGCACACAACGAGCAGTATTATAAATACTGTCCTCAACATAATTCTCATTATAAGAAACTGTAAGCATGTTTTGGATCCTACTACTTCGTCTCAAATTATGGGATGTTTCATTGTCTCGAGATAAAGTTAACTCGTTGCCATTGTGATATGAAGACCAGTTCAAGCGCTCCCCTGTATCATGTACAGATTAATTAGCAGGTATTATTTCCGTTTGTTTACATAAACAATCTGAATGATTTATCAGATCCACACCACGTTTCAAACGGGTGTACAAAGTCAGAATGTCAACAGAATTATAACTATTTCTAGCCATAATCCGTTCGGGCGCAGGTTTCACTGGCCTATTTAATGGAAATTAATCTCATCCATTCCCACATCTCTGACTCCAATTCAACAAACTGTTTCCATTTGTTTACTTATACAATCTGAATGATTTATCAGATTCACACCTCTTTTCAGACGGGTGTACAAAGTCAGTGTTGTCAACAGAGTTATAACTATTTCTAGCCATAATCCGTTCAGGCTCAGGTTCACTGGCCAATTTAATGGAACTTAATCTCATCCATTACTACATCTCTGACTCCAATCCAACAAACTGTTTCCGTTTGTTTACTTATACAATCTGAATGATTTATCAGATTCACACCTCTTTTCAAAAGGGTGACCAAAGTCAGAATTATCAACAGAGTTATTGCTACGTCTAGCCATAATCCGTTCAGGCTCAGATTTAACTGGCCAATTTAATGGAAATTAATCTCATCCATTAATTACTACATATCTGACTCCAACAAACTGTTTCCTCTACCACAACCAACACCTTATAACCATTTGGTTCATAACCAACGAAAATTCCCTTTGACGATTTATTGTCAAATTTCGATGTATTACTTTTATTAACAAAATAAACAGTAGAACCAAAAACTTTTAAATACTTCAGTTGCGGCTTAGTATTATGCCATAACTCATAAGGTGTGTTATCCAACCACAGTGCTGTCGTGAGACTGATATTTATTAAATAAGTAACACAGCCTCACCCCAGAACGATTGATCTAATTTAGACCCGTGTACCATTGTACGACTCCGTTCTGTGATTGTTTATAATTATCATACGTACGGCAATGCCTTTCAAAGCCCGAGTATGTTGCACTGTTAAGTGGTAGCTAATACCTATCCGCGCACAGAACTCTTTCATTTCATTGGATACACATTCCCCCTCATTATCACAATATAAGTTAACAATTCTCAGACAAAAACGAGCTTCGCTTTTTGCGACATAACTCCGAAACGTAATAAAAACATCTGTATTCATCCACATAAATCACAAAATAATTTTTGCCATCAATAGACGAAGGAGTGACCGGTCCGCAAACATCTGTGTGCACTTTAAATAGAGATCGTTTCAAATATTTTGTTTTGATTTGTTAAATTGCAAACATGCTTGTTTTCCAAAAATACAAGCTTCACACAATTTATCTCTTGGCATAATAATATCAATTTTATCAATATCACAAAATAGTTTGTTTCTATTTCCATACATTTTGATTTGCCAATATGGCCCAACCTTTGATGCCACAATTCATAAGTATTGTTTACGACTCTATTTAATGAGCATTCGCTATTTAAAGCATGTTTAAAAAGCAGAAAGTTAACGCCAATAAGATTGTTCAAAGACTCACCCTTTATTACCGGCTTACCATTATTGTACACAACAACATTGCCGTTTCTATCAAAAACGACCGTCATACTTGTTTGCTGCACTTTCCTTACCGATAGTAGGTTCTACAGCCTACTTCTATATCCCCTAGGATATATTGGAACAGAAAAGTACATCCTGTAGTATGCCTGGTACGCCAATCTCACTAGTAACAGGGAGATTACCTTTCTTCGTCGTGTGTGACGTTTAGAGCCAAATCTTCTCGATTTATCAAATGATCAGATGCTCCATAATCCAAAACAAAAGTAATATCGTTTTGCCCGTCTTTACTTTCAGTTGTATCACTGCCCATCATAAAAGCAAATCCAGAAGTGTTTCCAGTATGCGGTTTCGAGCTCACCAACTGAACCGTTTTATTGTTGGTTCTTTTGTTTTCTAAAGCTCATTTGTAAGAAAACAATGCTTTTTCAAATGTCCCTTTTTGCCGTTTTCACAAAAGCTAATGTTATATTGTCTTCAGTCAATGTCTCCATTGCGGTGACAATACTGCTATAGCTGTACGATGCACATGCAGCCATAAGTTCGGTGACTGGGAGCTTCATCGTCGATCACGATAACGATCAGTACTTCCAGTTCACATAGTACATTGCGAATTCTTAATTTCCACACACTATATTTATCTCCATCAAATTGTCTTATGTTCTTTTAAGATCTTAGATCCATTTTCAAGCACTCTCACTAAAATAACTTTTTATTTATATTGGTAAATGCACAGAAAGTTCTTTCACAGCGAGTCCTTCTAATTTCACTTTATATTATTTGTACTCACTTTCGCTTAGCGTTCCTGGGCCCATAACCTGTTAGGGTTAAAGGTTGGACACTAAAGGAAAGACCGTTCTAAAGATTTCAATAATACGTTTATTATCCTTTACTGTATATATTGGAAGGTGTGTTCTACTAGTATTATGTGAGACGTGTGATCCCACACAAGTCTAAAAGTATAGTACAGTCACTATGAGAAACAAAGGATTTCATCAAGTGGTTAAGGGCGGGCTCGGATAGAAAAAATAATATTTATGACTTAAAAAGAGACAGACTGTGTTGAAGTAGGATCGATTTGTTTTTGCTATACTCCAACATTATAAAAGTATAGATCGACATGATGCACATAGCGAAATCGAGAATTATCATGAAATGTATTGCAGCTGTTCCCGATAAAGCGCTGCCATTACATTCACGGAGATATTTGTCGGTCTATCTATATAAACATTTTCAACAACATCATTGTAGTCAATGTTATCGGTGGGAGCTAGCGAACGCTGTTTGACACTCCAAGTTACTCGCAACTACTTGTAAGTTGTTCGGCCAAATTCGTGAGTCAAGCAACAGGTCGCGATTTGAGATTGTGGCATGATATCCGCTTCGGGCAATACTTTCTACGGTTTCATTGAACTTTACAGATCATTTCGCGGTAAAAGTTGACTTTCCGACGTAACTGTCTTTCTTTATGTTGTTGTTGTTTGTTGAAATAACAATGAGTTTACTGCTGACAGTCACACGTACACTCATTCCATTATTATAGAACAGTAGTAACTATAGACGTTTTACTTTCTGTGTCACACCACTCTTGAAGTTTTTATAAAATCAATTAAACCTGTGCACCTTATTTTACCGGCTAAGTATCGCTCTCATTATCAATATAATCAACTTGGAAGCACTTAGTTTTGAATCAGCTGCAAGTATTTTCTATTGCCAAACGCGTTTAGAAAAAATGGTAATAAATCTTCGTAAATGTTTGTTGTGGCTAAATAACAATGAAGTAATATTGGAAAGTGTGCTTAATGCTGTCGCGAGCCGTTACATGAGTCATAGCCGAAACACTACTCCGTAGAGCACGAGCACGTTTCAAATGCCGCCGTAGACAAATCCAAAGTAATGCCGAGTGGCAGGACAGAGCCGAAGTGTTCCGGGTAAGCCCCCTTTACATAGTCCTGCAGCTGCGAGTAGGTATGGAAGCTAGCACAGTACCTACCGGTGACAAATCATGCATAATAATTTTTCCCAAGAGACTGTAGAATCATTGTTGGCAAATCAACAAGTAATTTGGTGGACGACCCACAAAGGACCAAGGGTATGAAGAGTAAGAGCTAAGAGCTAAATTGGTCTAGCAGCCAAAGCAAGGCAGCACAAAAGGAAGAAGGCCTCTCAATAGTGGCTGGACATGAGGTTAAGTGATGATGATTATCTATACATATCGCCATCGGGTTCCCGTTGTTGGCGCCAGCTATCCGGCATCCGAAGCGGGTTTAAGGAAGCTTAATGATTACGTGTGAAATTACAAGGCCTCACACCCTTTAAACCAGAACACAGCCACACTACGTAACGATAGAAATAGGAACTGTGATTCCCCGGACGAATTCTTATACAAAGAGCTCCTTCTACTGCTAAAATTACCGCAGTTCTTAGAGACGTTAAATTCAAATGAAACAATACTGTAATAAATACCATTAGAAACTATAATATTTGAAGTGTGGCGGCTTACTCGCCTGAACGGAGTAACGAGTGATGCCTGAGAATCTGTGTCATCGACACAATGCAACTATTAACCGAGCTTTATGTTTATTTAGCCAACAAAACAAAGCATTGTGAGTCTTATAAAACATTTCATAGTGAATGCAACTGTTGCAGAGGTAGAAGTGAACCAATAGGTACGTTGTTGGATGGCACAGAAGTAGACGCGAGGTCTAACTGGTTTTTGACGACACCTATGGACCTTTGCTATTCAGAGAAATCGCTTGTGCGTTGCCATCCCAGAAACGGAGCTGAAATGTCTTGAAATTAAAATTAAGTTCCCTAAGCAATAAACAGCACACACGATCGCATCAGACTTGTAGCAATCGCGGCTGATTTCTCATTTGTCATCTTTTGAAGAGACCTTTATCAAAAACAATAATAAATACCAGTTCACAGTATGCAGACAAATATGCATCCGGATCCTGACTGACGTTTGAAGTCACTGATGCAGTACAAATAAACCTAACGTATACCTACACGGTTAACACATGGATACAAAAATACCAATCTCTGGTGGCAATATTTACAGCCTACAGAGCGTTACAAGGCGGAAATTGTAAAAACTGCTTTACCGAATATTGTCTTATCGATGATGTAAGGCTCGTTAAACAAATTTGTAAACTACTAAAAGGTACAGGCATGAATCATCGTACGAAAAATACAAGTGTTGGCACAGCAGTTCCAAGACTTCGTGAAGAACAAAGCCAAGGGGCTTACGTAGCTACGTCTTATTCTAAACACGTTTGCTACTATTTATTTTTTGGTTGTTACATTTTGTATTTTTACTTTTTAGGTAAAACATTTTAGCCAAAACAAAAATTGTTTGTGATTTGTAAGAAGCTGTTTGTAAAGTTGTGGATCAAGGAAAGATTCGTTAAAAACAAAAAGATATGTCAATTTAGTCAGCCGATAAAGATATAAAACTGTATCGTAACAATCCTAAAACATAGGACGTTATCAACGATTTGGATGAGTCAGCTAAGCCCTGAGGATGGGCTAGTCTGACTCAGAGATAAGTCAGCTACCGAGTACTAGATAGCACTAATGTTATCATCCCTATACTCCATCACATTCAATTTTATGCTTTGTGACATTCCCTGTAGTGCTTCGGCAAGAGGTACTAATACTAGCTGACACTGAATCATTTTGCAATCTTTTTGGGGGTGAAAGTACTCATGAATATGAACAACTTTAACACTCAGAAATTGTGAAATAAGCATCTGTTATATACAATTTCATCTAGCAATTTAGTACGAAACAGCAGATAAGTTTGGTTTTTTTGAGAACATTTACTCCCAGGAAGATACCGATGAATTCAAAGTAAGCCTGTAGAATCAGTCGCGGACCAGAGCATAGTTCTATGTACAAACGAAAAAAGAGATAAATGACATCTCTTCTACTTATGTTATCGCAAACATCTTTCCGTGTTAACAGCATCAAATCCTAACAAACATTTGATAAAGACTGCACAAACACTAGAATAAAGATGTAAGATAAAACCTTATTTATAAAGGAAAATTCTTAATAAACATAATAAAAATGATTGTATAACAGCTCAATAACGTTATGATAGGATGGCGTGCGGCGACTGCCTCGTAAGATGTGCGCTTTATCTCTCTCTGTTAAATGAAACATCTCTTCTTTTCTATCGATTCTTCGCATAGTTTATATAAGAAAATTGGTATTAAGAAATTCCACCACAATTGTATTTCTAACAACATGTGAGTAATGTAAAGCAATCACTTATATGAATAATAAACTATTAATCAGATATTCGAATGACAGTAGAAACAAGAGTATTACAAAAGCTGTATGTAATGTGGCCTACATTAAAATATAAAGAGTTTACTTTGCTCTCAAAGTAAATACATGTATGTGATATTGGCAAAACAGAGGCCCACTATTTACATATCATCAAAATGTAAGCGTACCGATTGTAATCCTGTTACTTTAATATCCAAGCAGAAATCTTTATTGAAAGATTTTGTGTCTACAGAATAATCGGATTCATTATTCTTTGTTTACACAACCTTATTATTTTTTATGAAACCTCGCAAACATGCTAGGTCTATAGGTTATTTTCTAATAAAGTTTTATAGGGCAAGGCGTAAACGAGTAAAATATGCTGTAAATCTTCAAGATTCCACAGTCTGTTAAGTCTGCGAAAGCCGTAGTGACGACATGGCTGGGCAGTACAGGCAATGTGAAGGTCGAAACATTCACTATTGGCCTTAACAACCTGTTGGTAATCTCGTGTAATTACAAAACGTACTCTTCGAAAATGATGTCGCATAATTTTGCAAAAAGGCGAAAATTTTGTGAACTCGTGCAAGCGTTCAAGTTTTAATTGGTCGTTTCCGATTGAAATTAAACTTTATGATTCTTGCAAGATTAATTTACTGATGGTGATTGTTACATACTGTATACAGTTACGGCAATTTGGAAAAAACATTATTAAAATAAAACTATGAGATCTTACATTCCACATCAGCAAAATTTCGAATTCATTAAGAAATTATATAACGTATCAAACGCTTAAGTCGAAATAACGTGATTTCCTTGCATAATAAACAATATAGGTCGTTACAATTTGTACTAAATTAAGAACTAAAAGGAACTTTACAACACCTGAGTACCGAAACTAATCACAACGGAAGTTTCTGAAACACCATATGCGGTTCTCCTGCAGATAGCATCCTACGGGGCCAAGAATAATTCCTTGCGGAATCCTTTTCCTTAACAGAGTGGATGACGTATTGTTTGCATGTTTCACGCCAGTCGACTTATAAACTTTCCGATCACAGAAAATACTGTTTCATCGACCCCTATAAACCTACCAAATACTGTTTTTTTTTCCGGGGTAACCTCACGAGGCCGTTATTTCTATGCCTACCAGTTGCGTTGATGTTATCGCCTGTTTATCCTCCTATACGTATTTTCAAAAGAAAGCGGCCTCGGTCTGTCTAAACTCAATGCCGACCCATCAATGCCTCCATGCATACAAATCTGTGATAAGATAGCTACATTTACGAACAGTTTGGCAGACGTAAAAAATATTGTAATAGAACGATTATTTTAAGGTTGTTTAAATATAAATACCTAAACATGGTATGACAAATATTTTTATTATAATTAGGTAAAAATATATTAGGATATTAGAATTAAAGATAAAAGAATTCGTCATCCTTTTGCCCCTATTCCAATTTTGCAATGTTCTTGTATGAGATCGGCGCAGCTATGTAATAAGTCATTTTCTTCCATACATCTTTACTAGCCCTCATCTCAGTGATCACTTCCTTCCCTGATATATTATTAGCATATGTCAGACAATCCTACCATCATTCCTCTTCAGGCTGCCTATTTTCGTATGGCCATTCATTAGTAAGATCGCTTTTTTAAATACACACTACCTATTATAAGCGTTGTTCGTCAGTTGTCACCAGAGAGCACGAACGAAACACTTATTGCGCAAGGAATTGGACGCTTTTTGTCTTCAGCTAATTGCTAATTACAGACAGTGAACAAATATTTGCATAATTTGCAAATTGGTTTACTTTTTTAGCAGTAATTGGCCGATCGTTTATTTTTACAGCATACTTAGTTTAAACAATATAGGTGACAAGGAACTCGGCGAACGTTCATGGTTAAGAGTTAGTCATTAAACCAGTTATAGAAAATTGCTACAATGAATAACCGAATAGCGATAAAACTCATGATTGACGCGGCACAAACGCTGCACCTACCTACATACATACCAATAATTAAAAAGTGCATTACTTATTGTGAAAGCGACGATTAGATTGGATTCGAGTTTGTTGACTAACAAAACAGTACTATAATAATAACAATAAACAATATTAAAAATGGTCATTGGCGTTTAAAAATGTGTGAAGCAATGAACGAAATGAAATGAACTGTGACGAAATTAATACATTTGAAGGCAGTAATTAAGTCGCAAACTATTGTCCTAACTGCAACTAAAACGGAACTGAAGGTTTTTATTTCAGGACCCACGGAAAATACATACTGATTGTGGCTTTACAGAACACAATGGACTAAAATCAGTGCTGTTCACTTCCAATAAGTTTTGTTGGTACAGAAAACGTGTGCTAGAAAATACGTAGGTACCAAATAATTATCAAATATCCGAAGTTTGGCAAGGACATGCAAGTTAAACATTCTAAAGAACAATAAATAAAGAACAACGCACCCGTTTCATTTCCATCAGTACACGTATAATACGTTCAGCCTTATTTATTTTAGCTAATTAAATTATTACTAGCCTTGACGCTAATACTGAGAACTACTTGATAATTATTCTTGAAACAATAAAATGCTAGTAGTGATTCAGGCTTTAACGGCACCAAGCTTTCCCATATGTCGCGTGTCCAAAAGTGCAAAATTGACACTTTACAGAACAGCGCATTATGTTCATTTTGCACAATATTGATATTTGATAAGGATGACTTTATGGATGGTTAATCCAAGAGTGTAAAGATAAAATTGTTTTGAGATGAACGCTGTTGATGGCTTAGACAGTTTTAATTAGTATGTTATTGACAGTAAACGTATTTTTGCAGTTCCACCACCTATTATTTCAACACTGCCACAAGGAAGATACATAATATGAGTATAGCATTCTGACCATGATCGCCTGTACAATAATACCTAATTTCTGTTGGTAAACTTGGGCATTTTTAACCCATGGTCGGAGTCAAGGTACAATTCAAAACTGATAGCGTTCACGAACTTGACGAGTTTATCGGCATCATTGAACTCAACCATTTTGGAGAATCGAAAGCTCACAACAACCGTGCCATCGCCAGTCGTCACCACAAGATACATAATAGATAGATACACTTTATTGTATATCAAAATTGTAACACACCTCTAATCACAAGCTATATATACTTTTGACGGCTTGAGCGATTCAAACACACTGCTAGTTGTTAATCTATCAATCAATTGAATATATAAAACTTGCCCAGTAGTTACTAGGTTTTTTAGTAACGTTTTAACAGTAATTTGTTTGTCATCTTTTCCAAATTCGTTTCTGACTCATCTGTTCACTGCTATTATTGCAGTTTATTTCCTTTAGTTTCTATTTCAATTTGCTCATTCTAAAAATGGAGCGATATTTTTGTCTTGGACCATACCTATGCTGATGTCATTCGACATCATTTTATATCATTCCATTAGAGGTTCGGCTGTATGGTTCACTTTTACTTTCCACCATTAGAAAGTTATGTGTTGAACGACCCGCGGTAATGTGTATGGGTTATCTGATGTAACCAATTTGACTGGTTTAGCAAGCGATTAGCTTCATCTCTCTGACTGACCGACCCCTTGACAATTTCAAAGTGCCTTTATTTGGTTCATTTGAAATAAATGCTTTGAGTTTGATTACAAGATTACTTGAGCAGGAGCATAACTGACATCATCCATTTCATAGGGAAGTGGTGTCTAGTAGTTGACCAAGAAACGAAAATCGTCAATTTTGCCGATATCTAAAGTGAATTTGAAAACGAAAATAAATCAAATTGTGATGTCATGGATGTCACATCACTATCCAACGTTCAAATTGCTAGTGTGAACTATGGCCATATAATCTATCTTGCTACCATGACACCAGTGCGTGAGGTTTATTAAATGAATTGAGTTTCAATATGGGGGGCTATCTGGCACTGCGACATTGCACTGATACAATATGTACTGCGAATTTACAATATGTTCATGTTTGATCTACATAGATGATATACTTGAAACAATAACGGAAAAAATACAAGGCAACGGCTTGTCAACAAAACGATTTAGATGAATTGGCAATCAATCAACAGCTGGAGATCTCATTTTAACAGTGGTAGGAAAATAAACAAATTCATACAATCGACGGATCTGTGACGAACAAGTTGTGCGTAATAAAATTCTAATGGAGTTTCAAACGAACGGGTTTTGGAATCGAGGCAGATAAAGTAGGTTCACCGTTTTCGAATTAACATAAAATACCATCAATAATATAAGTATTTTGTATCGAGGACATTAATATGTGAGTCAAGACTAGAACTATTGGCTAACTTAATAATTACACCTACACTAACACAGTGCTTATGAATGTTGTGGTATATACATATAATAAGTAGATACTCAAAGGAGTCCACACGAATATAATAAAATAATTAATTATTTAACGTAGGTACAGTCATGAAATTACTTGGGTAGGCGATTGACACACTACGGCTATTTGTCTTGTAATTTAATACAACTCAGAAAATTAGACGTTGTTGTTAAAATACACGGATAATGACAATTTAGCAAATTTAGTAGCAACTTATTATGTGAATAATAAGTTGCTACTAAATTTGCTAAATTATCTGACTGAAAACAGGATCAAATTAAATTAGTTAGCGAAACAACGCAGACGGTTAGCGAAACAACGCAGACGTGATGAGTATCGGTGGCTAAACATGATAAAACAATAAAAACCGGCCAAGTGCAAAAGCGGTCGGTTTACGAAAAAAAAAAACATTTTTTTTTTTGTTTTTCTTGTGTCACTAGCTGCGCCCCGCGGTTTCACCCGCATATGTCTCGATCCCGTGGGAATATCGGGATAAAAAGTAACCCAGGTCAAACCATGGGATCTACCTGTATGCCAAATTTCATCCAAATCCGTTAAGCCGTTTTAGCGTGAAAGCGTATCCAAACAAACATACATATTTATAATTTAGTAGGATTACTAGCTTCTGCCCGCGACTTCGTCCGAGCCTTCCTCAAGAATTGGGCTATCCAATGCAAAAAGATTTTTTCTAATCCGACTGGCAGTTCCGGAGATTACTCCCTACATACAAACTTACATACAAATAAACAAACAAACAAGTTTTACCTCTTTATAATATTTTTATATATTATATTATAGTAGTAGCAAAGTTTCGCTAGCTAATTTAATTTGACCCTTAATTAATAGTTAACCATCCTATGGTAAAGCGCGGCGCACGATCAGTGCACTAATCCATCGCACAAATCCACAAAGTCTGTCTACAACGAAAGGCGCACGCGCTGCTTGCGGGCCTCAAAGATTTGACACTTTCGCTTATATTGGGTCACATGGCACGGATGCGGTCACGTCACTCCGCACTCGTCGTCGATTTCAATTAATGACTTTTTAGCTTTTTATTGCTCGCCAGACATTGCAATTTGTAGCTCACTGTTTGATGATTTATTAAACGATTTATGATAGGAGTGACAGTACAGTACATACGCACACAAGTTGTAGCTGTGGTCGTAGATATTGTCCAGTTGATTAAATTAACTGACTTAACTGAAATTGGATCGTATTAACCTTCTGCCCACACGATGACTTCTTACTGGGCATGCACCTTGAGACTAAACTTAGATGACGTGATTTCATATTAAACCTACGCTCACGTTTGTCCATACATAGCTGTCAATAAATAAAGACTTAAGGAAAATGTATGCTTTTAATGAGTCTAGGCAAAATTGCATCAAAATAACGAATTTTTTGTTTAAGAGATATAATACTATTACTTTATTATACTATGTAGAAGTAATTCAAAAAGTTGAATCATGGCATGTTAGGTAACTTAAAACAAGGTAAAAAGGTACGGCACCATGCGTGGTTTAACAAAATACGAGTAATTATGCTGAATCGCGCAGTACCGTTACCTATTCGCTTTCTTTTCTGACGAGAGCCTGCGCGCGCGCAGCCGGGAGAAATTCATGATCCAAACACATGCGGAACGATTTCGCGGAACAACTACATAGTGAATGAAGGAAAACATGTTTTGTTTAAATTACACAATCCATGGTCAATGGTGGGTTTACCATTTAGAAAAATACTAAACAGCTCTTGCAGGTCTTATGTATAAATACTGGTGTATTTAAAAATCATTATGAAACTCCGAAAGAAAAATCGAATGGCCGTGATTTACATGTTTTGGCACTTCCATGATAATAAGCATATAAAGTAACACCGAATTTAAATGCTGGTTCCACTAACAAACCAACGCAAAAACAGAGAATATTAAGATAAACGAAACGGAAAGTCAGATAAAAATGATAAGCCATCCAACTCAGGTTTAGGTTTTTGCCTCGCAAACAATCAAACAATAGCTAAAGTGAAGTCGAAAGTTAATGTTCCGTTGTGACATTATTAATGGATTGAGGAGTATTGTTAACATTGTTGACGTAAACTGAACGATACATTTCAACTAGAACGTCACTACAGTGACATTTTCTTCACGAGAAAATCGCACCAAAGCAATCAATTTAGCGTTAAACAAAGCTTTACACAAATGTTTGAAAAGCGGTAAAACGCAGCGGCCATTGTACACTTTGACGTACTCGGTGACCTATGAGCGAAATGCAATGTTGCTCGGTCATTGCCATTTAATCCGTGTATCTTTTAAGGTTGAGGAGAGCAACTTCAAAAGTAATTGTAACATTTGAACGCTACAGTTACCAGCAGGAAGTAACAGGCCGGTCGACATCTCGACTGGCCTCGGCAAACTCACAAAGTCGTACCCGCGGAAAAAACAGCTCCAAGCTATGCCTCGCGAGACTTATTGTACCGCGGACTAAAACCGGATGCTGGCCAACCTTCATCCACCTCAGGGACTTGGAACTAGTTCCGACTATTACAATAGAGATTTTGTTATAAATGTAACAATAACTGCGTAAACTCTCAACAACACAAGCTGAAAAACTTGCTAAATTGTCCAAAGCAATTCAAACTCTTACTCAGCTTTAACAGAATGATTTAAAATAGGTACTCAACGCAATTTTGTATGCTAAACTTGTTTAGAGATTTTTATACCCATTCTAGCTCCAAGGAATGATAAATTTGCATATAGATTGACCAATCTTGGTTCAATATTGGAGTTGGGCCAATTGTTTTCCTTGAACACGAAGACACTATTATGTGCATCCCTGTGGTTTTTAATAACCGTACCGAGTTTATAGAAGGTCGTACCATCGAACGATGTTACATCAAAATCAGTGAGTGCCAATGGCGCCGAGCTCATAAACTTAAGCATCAATATCACTTTATTAGTTTGTCCCGTGTCGCCCCCAGCTCAGAAGACCTTCGCCAGCGATTCAGCTCGTTAATATACTATTCATATAAAGTATGCCATTTAAAGACCAATTTCAACAACTTATGCACTAAATTAAACCAATTCGGCGTGACAAACACTAGCGCCAATTTTTTATTCAGACAATGTTTTGCGCATCGAATCAGACTTGTAGATAGGAGCTAATGGATAGTCTTCATTTTAATCGAACTAATGTTTACAGTTAATAGCTACTTTATTAACCGCGCTGATTGGAAACCGTTACAATACTAGCAGTTTAGCGAAAGTGGAACACACAAAGGTGATGTTGAGCTAGTAAACGAAAGAGATTGCGGAATTGTCTACAGTTTAACAAGATCAAGGTTGAAATGCGTTTCTGACAATGATAATATTAGTGCCGGCTGTGGCACATTGGGTTCTTTGAGTTCCTGTTTTATAATTGAACATGAACCGGACAGTAAAAAGCTTATAGGTGACCCGGATACGTCGCGTCGTCGGCAGGCTTCGTTGTACACGCAACTGTATCGATTGACATTGACCGTGCATCGTGATTCGTGGTCACCATTCTCTTTGCCGCATGCTACGAGTGTCATGAATATTCTAGTCTAGTACGGTACGATAGAAGATGACCGTTTTACGTTTTTTGTAATGCAATCAGTGCAAAGTATCGTTAACAGAAGCTGACGTGCGAAAAACTAATGTTACGTTGAAAAGAGAATATTATTACCACTATCTTTTAAATGGGTGACACATCTCTTTATGACAGAAGTAATAATCATGAGCTCGTAAGCTGCTTATCACGCCGAGGCATTATCTTAAGAGTAGGTCTTTAGGTCAAATATTTTAGTAGATGTAATTTAGTGCTGAAAGCGCACTTTTGACATTAATAGTCGTACAATAGTCATAGGTACAATTATGTTTATAGCGCATCTAGACCGTAGAGATAAAAGCGTTTGACAGAACATGACCGTCATGCTCAGTTGCGAGGTCGGATCTAAAGGATGAACACATGCAGGCTCGGTTTGTTTTGGGTGCTATATGTATAATGGTCCTTTTTCTATCGCAAGCTAAAATTTTCATACTAAACAGTGAATCAAGGATGAATCATGCATTTCGTTCGGTGCACTCTGGGCAACATATTTTGCCTCCTGGTGATTACCACAACACGATCTCACAAGCAATAGAAACCCATGTATTATCAAAGTGTATTATGTCTATTATCTAAGTAAAGGGGAAATACAGTGAGTCATTTGATTATCTTAAGGTGAGGGGTGAATGATTCCAGGCACACATGCTAGCTACAAATTGAGGAACAAACATTCGTCATTGCTGTTTATTTATTCAGATTAAACCACACACGAAAAACATTGTTTATCGGGTTAGCGTGCACTGCTAAGATACCCAATACTGATAGAAAGTCAATCAAATCCGTTAATCAATTGTTCATAATGGAGAAGCACGGAAAAAAAAGCAATTAGAAGTGCTGTCTGGGTTGACTCAAGGTTCAGTTTTCCGTGACAGTGCAGTCTAAGGTCAATAGAAATTAATACTCTAGTGTTCACTTCAATATAAATGTAAGTAATTAGTTTTAGCCATAATTTTTTGGAAGTCATTGTGATTTATATTTCCTTTATCCTGAATGTTGTATACGAGGAAGGAAAGCGTGCATAATCCTAGCTTATATTATAAATTAGTTTGTCTGTTGGTTTGTTTGTTTGTTACGCTTTCACACTAAAACGGCTGAACGGATTAGAATGAAATTTGGCACATCGGTAGATCCCATGGTTTGACTTGGGTTAGGACATAGGATACTTTTTATCCCGATATTCCCACGGGATCGAGACTTATGCGGGTGAAACCGCGGGGCGCAGCTAGTTTATTATACCTATTGCTAAAGGGTAAAAGGCTATAAAGCTCAGATTTTGATTTTACGCAGATAATAGTTATTTATGCTAGAAGTGCGGAAAGTAGGTGATTTCCGACGAGTGGCATTTTTATTCACGAGCGAGCGAAGCGAGCGAGTGTAATAGTCAACACGAATCGGAAATCATCTTACGCACGTGTATCATACGTTTTACTATGCATTAAACGAGGAAATAATAAAAACGAGCGAGCCTTACGGTAGTCGCCTATGATGTGTAACATTGTTGTGTTGACTTTGACTTTTTGACTTTCTTTGACTTTGACTTTGGCTGTCTTTGACTTTGATTGATTTTGACCATCGTCATCATCTCACCAGAGTCATCGCCATCGTCATCTTTGTCATCATCATCTGATTTGTAAAACTCCTCAAATAATAAAAACTGACTGTCTCAAAAATTTAAAAAAGAACAGAAAAGTAAACAGCACTAGAGAAAAAAAACGCACAAATTTACTGCTTGAAAAACGCTCTTTTAGAGCAAATGCATTGTAAATAAATTTATGATGCTGATTATTACACGATTCTGATACAGCTGCCGTTTCTACTGCCTTTCCTTTGCCGGCAACTGTTGGTACAGATAAGGCAGATAGTCCATGGTTAGCCCAGGACGAATTTTTTTGCAAAGTATTATCAGTCTTAAACCACAATTGATGGGCAGTTATCAAAATAACCATTACCGTATCAGAATCATCCCCGCCATTTGCCATGAATTCGGCTTGACGCAAGCTTATCAAAACCGACAAACGGCCAGATAATTTCGGTTCTGATCGGTAGACTACTGCCAGTTGAGTCTATATGGACGATATTATAGGTACAGGAAGGCATGGAACAATGGACGCTAACATTTATATAATCTAGAACTAGATCAAGGACATTTACCTCTATTTATAGACTTTTCATATCACGGGGATGACCTACTTTGGGTCAGAGTATGTTTTCTCTAAATTATGTTCTTGTGGTTGCGAAAACAAAAAGTAATTGTCTGTTTATCTCATGAAGTCCTTGGTTTTTTTCTTTCATCAGTTTAGTATCGGAGAGTTACAGATGATCATGGGTGTTCCCGTGACTCCGTTCGATTGGTAGATGGAACAAGTACCTACCCTAATTAGAACATGGCACGGAATATCATCATTATTTACTGTATAAACCAACCCCGCCCCTCAAGCTAGTGTTATTGTATTATATCATTGCATAGCATAGGTATAAGTACTATGTACTTGATAGCTACCATTTACCGGGTAATATGTGTCTTTCATTGACTTGGATGTGCCCTGGCGGCTGAGAGTATGCCATACTCACTCAAATGTTTCGCTGATGGAGGCACGTGTGTTGGATCATTTAGCTCCCTTCAAAATGGTTGAGCTGAATGGTGCTGATCCATGCGTCATGTTAAACGGGTGCCGTCAGTTGGGACTGGTCTTAGCATCTGAGCAGCCACGGTTTATTTGATTTTTTTTATTCTATTTGCCTATCTACCTACTCTGGACCCTGTTAACGGGTACTTTTTTATTGTTCTCACATATAAATTCATCAATAATGATGTAACTAATATATTTGTGACGATATAATTTAAAAGAGTGTCCATAGAGTTTATTGCCCGTTCTTCTCCATAGGTAGGTAGTGTAGGTACACCACCTACTACGCTTTGGAATGTGCAACTAGCTTCATATTTCTGACTGACGACTCCTTGACAATTCAAAAGTGCCTGCAAATAGTTTAATTTAAATAAATGCTTTGAGTTTGAGTCAACTATCCACTTACTTATCTACAATTTAACAACCGGATTTCGGAAAACTACATTATTTTGCAGCAAGCAAACAATCAACCATGACCAAAAGTCAACGCAGACTCCGATCACGATTTATTATTGTTGATCCAAAGCGGTCACCTTTTGTTATCAATTGTCATAAATGATAATATAAATATTGTCTTCTATATCATACGTAACATCCCGTTCATTCAACTTCAAAGGTATTCTCTACTCGAGCAGTTCCATGTCTCATATGGAGCTTTAGTATAAACACGCCCACTTGTTAGCAACTTATCGTTAATTGCATTATGTTTCTACTACACTTAAAACAACATGGGCGCGGCGACATGACGTCAGTAGACGACATGGCTTTGATGACCGGTCGAAGAAGGACTTGGAAGGCTTAGCCAAGGTAACATTGATCTGAAGATAACGTCACACGGGTGACATCAACCCTAAACGAGGCTAAGAACCTTTGAAGACTGCAGGGATCGTTAATCAATTCCCGAACTATAGTTAACAAACGCGTTTCTGCACTAAAAGTCAGAATAGAAAAGATAGAATGCAAATTATAAATTCGATAGTAATTACCTCCTGAGAAACGTAACGATTTGCCAAATAAGTTCTAGCTGCCACAAGGTACAATTCTTGGACCCTTACATACTCTGGCTATCCTAATTCCTACCTATCTTTATTTGTTGTCGCATTCGCATTCTGCAATGTCATTACGAACAGTAATTACTAGTCTTGCTTCACGATGTTGTTTTCCAAAATCCACGCGAACGGAGTCGCACGCTCTATAGCCAGTCAGACTCATACCTCCGACAAAGGTCGCCGTGACCGCAATATACATACATTTACCAAGGGAGTGGTGGCCGTTTATAGCTGTTTTAACATTAAAGATTTTAAATTCTATTTTTTGGACTAGACACGCCTTGTGAATAACAAGAAAATTTCACCGATGACGCATAAATAAAAGTATTTGCTCCGATTATTGTGTGTATGTTAGAGTACGTTGCTCCAGACTAAGTTTACTTGGAAAAATAGTTCGACAGGGTTCTTTTCTTATAGATAGCTTTAGTTCGAGTTCGAACCGTCCGATTTCAATCCGATTAAGATATCACCGGTGACTAGTCCGGGTCATGTCATGGATGCCATACAATCATAGAAATGCTCAATATTAAGGTGCTAGTTGCTCAGACAAAACTAAAGCATTAGGTTTATAAAACATTTTCAACAGAGTAACGGTGGAGCTTCTTGCCCATTCTTCTCCATGCGAAACTACCTTTTGGAAGGGGCAATTAGAATCAATTATATTTGTAAAGACGTTCAAAAGTGCCTTTTATGTGCCTATTTGAAATTAATGATTTGACTTTGACTTTGGTGGTTTGAAAGTACCGTCAGGGAAATGGATTGTTAGGCAAATAGACTATCAACTTAAATCGTTCGTATATTCAAATACAACATGGTCATTCTGTCAAGTTTCGGCCGACTCCTTTTATATTTCCATAGACAGGCCAAGAGGAAGAAGAAAAGACAACTGTCATTCTTTATCTGTCGTATGAAAATTACTATAGCTAACACGGCGAAATATAGTGTAACTCGGGTAAACAATACAGGGTCAAATAAAATTAGCTAGCGAAACTACGCAGATTTTATGGATATCGCTATCTAAACATGATAAAACAAAAAATATATTAATTTTGATGACCTTTTTTTGGGGTCATCAACCGCAGGTAGTTTAGTCACTTGAATATCAGTTTTAATTAAACATATTTTTTTGTTTAGGTATTCTTCACAGACATGATGGATTTCGATGCCTAAACGCGATATAACAAAAAGCGACTTTGTCAACTCATACCTACTTCAAATAACATCAAACACAAAAGGTGGTCGATAAAAAAAAACATGAAATCTTTTTTATTTTACCGTGTTTAGACATTGTGCTTGCATATGAATAAAAAATTGTGTTATTACCAATTTTATAATAATTTCAAACTGCAACCATGAAGCTTATAAATGAACTCAACTCTAGAAGTTGTTGTTCAACGGAAAGATATTATGAGAATGTGAAGTGATTAGTAGCAACCAGCGAGCACAAACAATTACCATGTAGTCAATACATAATTAGCAGCAGGTAGAAATAACGTGGCATCATACTGTTCCTGTATAAGGAAGCAATTCAAACAAGTGAAATAAAAATATAGGTCCCATCAAAGAAGTTCATATCTAACCAGTTTCAAAACAAAATCCCGTGAACACGATGATCACATCTGTTACCGACCCGGCTCTATAGCCGCTGAGCGCTGCAAGCAAGAATAGTCCTTACGGTGGTTAGATATGAACTTCTTCGATTGTACCTAATAAAAATTCATTAATCCAAAAATATAAATATTGTCATTAAAACACAATGCTTTGGATAAAACAGACTGATATGATAGCATTGGTTTACCTATACCCACATTTAATTATATTTTTGCCATTTTAAGTAAAATTGAATTTAACATGCTAATTAATTTATATTTACCGGGACAAAATGTTCATTTATTTTTCAAATTCCGAAGGTGAAAAATAAACGCGGGTCATAAATAAATAATCACATTATTTACTTGTATTTATCTTTTACCCGGATGTTTTAGAGTACCAGTAGAGATGTAGTACAGAATACTATCATGTCACTTCGAGATAATTGCATGATCTTTCTTCTTTTTTCATAGTTAAAATGTTTCTTGTTCTTATGCCAATAAACGCATTAAATTGTCTTCCTTTCTAATATTCTTAACTCAGACCCGAGGGAGTCAATATTGTCCACGAATAAAATTATAATTCCCTGCGGGACTCTTGACTAAAAGTTCTCATAAAAATCCAGACAAATTAAAGTTTTACACGCGTTGATAAAAATACATGTTTTCGTTACTTATTATTTCGGGGCTCCCCTGTTTAAATATAATTGCACTGATAACTGATAGGGGGCATAGTGGGACGTCCAAGTGGGTAGCTATAGTCTGTTCCTAAAGTATATGAAGAAAGTGTAAACAAATGGTTTAGAAAACAATTGTGGATGACAAGTTGTAGTGCTACTTACAATTGAGTGCTTTGATTTGATTACTCGAATACTTAATCACGAAAAATTAAGACCATACTTACCTATGATACGGTTAAAAAGTTACAGATAGACTGCGGATTCCGTGCCCGAAGTAACGGATACGGAATACTATAAACTCGGGAACAATTAATCAAAACACGTTTAATCTTTCCATATCACAAAACGACAGGCCGATATTCAGTTCATACAGTATTTTTGTTGATAAAAACTGTTTTACATATAGCAGTAAATGCCAATGGCCTTACTTCGTAGGCCGCTAAGGTCATGCTGCCAAGGCCGCAGCGAAGCACGCAATTAGTGGATTCATTAGTTAGGCTTCAAATTAACACCCATTGCTTATTTCAATTACTTTTCATAATACTAGAACCACTGACTTACGTAGTTGAAGGATGATAGCTGCTAATTATACTGGAGGTTGTAAATATCGACAATTTTCCTTTAATTTTACTTAATTGGTAGTTGAAGTTTTAAATGCCCTCTGCGATAGTGTTAATGCTGAAATAAGGTATATTGGTTGATTCGTACGAACTATCTCGCCCGAATCGGGCTCCTAATACCTACGTATTTCTGGAGTTACACATAAATTAACTTCGTGCGAATCGCCTACAGAAAAATAATATTATTTTAAAAATGATTCGTACGAATCAACCAATAAGCCTGAAATAAAGCTCACACTCGCTTAGCTTTTCAGGCTTTTATTAAAATTCCTATGGGCCCACCAGCACAGTACGAAAAATAACTGTACTTTATTTATTAAGCCTTCTTTCTTCTAAAACGACAAATTAAATTTAGTAGAATTCCGAAATTTTTGTGCTTAATTTGCATGATAGAAAATGCAGTTTTAGCATAACCAGTTGTATTAAAATTTACTTGTAAACATCTGGGTATCGAGGTGACCGGCTTAATGACGGAGGCAGGGGTCACTCGTCTGTCTCGGGTCTGTATAACTCTGTGGTTGTGGGTATAGAACATTACAAACAAATCCAGTTAAATATCAATAAAAAAAGACGATCGACGAATCAAGGAATGTGTTGGTCAGCTCTATTATTTGATTAATAACCGAGTAATTTAATTCTTCCATATTCAGAATATCGTCAACCCGCGCGTGCCATGGTTGGAATTTTTCGTGTAAAACTTAATATAGGTAGGTACCCGAACTGTAAATTTACACGAACCTTTTCAAGCGCTTCTCCCCCTGCAATTATTTTCCCAATAGAGCTATACTCCATAGGTTTAGGTAGTTAAATAAAGGAAAACAAATCGTAAAAAGGGTTTTTGTAGAAGACACTTTCTTGTTTAAAAACCAAATTTAATTTAATTTGGATTTTTACAATCTCTTTTATTAATGTATGTTAAACTTTATCATTATTTTAGTTTTAAAATATTCTTCGTAGATGTAACTGTTTGAGTTTTTAGTTAGATTTATAATAATAATATAATATTTTGTAATCTGTCAGCCCAAACTCTAGACGTCAACGAATTATAACGTTGCTAAATTGAAGAGTACCACTGTGACGTAGTAGAACAACTGAAGTAACAGGTATTAAGTTTAGTCGGTTACTTGACAGCTGGGGGTCTACTCCGAAGCGTTAACTCCGAACTATCGGGCCGAACGTTCGGACGTTTCCTACTACGAACTTCATTTTGTTTCGGTCGGTCGGTTCGGATTCGACCGAACTTCATTTTGACGTTTGTTGTATCGTAAACCCTACTCTGAACGAGAAAAGTCTGACCGATATATTGAGTTTGACAAGAGTTGCGTCGTGAAATTAATGTCAAAATTCACGACAACAAAATAGCTACCTTTTGAGTATCGTAAGTATGGAATTTAATTAATTATTACAATTATCTTGAGTTTTATATTAGTTTCAAGTGTTAAAGTGAATGTGCCTTATTTAAAATTGTAGCGAAATGGCATTACGTATGTATATGGTGGAAGAGGCTCTCAGAGAAGAGCGTTTGGAACGCAGAAGGAATCGCAGACGACTTCGTGACTCCTTCAACACTAATTTAGTGCCCGACCTTGAGTTTGTAGCTAATTACAGACTCAGTCGAGCACTGTACGAAGAACTCTGCCAGGATATAGTGCCCCTGTTACCCCGGAAGCGTAATCGCCGTGCAATTGACCCTGCTACAAAGGTATTTTTGTTACACAAAACGTAGACTTTTTTGTACTATAATAACTATCATATTATTAGCAACATAATAAAAATTAATCATTCTTAAATTTTAGATACTTGTTGCCTTGAATTTTTACGCTCGGGGCAGCTATCAAGGATCTGTAGGGCAGAATGATGATGCTCCAATGGCCCAGCAAACCGTCTCCCGATGTATACGAGAGGTCTCATTTGCAATAAATACACCCGATATAATCAGAAAATATATTAAATTTCCACAAAATGCAAGTGAAAGGAATGTCATCAAGAGGAAGTGAGTTTGAAAGTTCATTAATTCTAATACCTATAATTACTTACAAAGTTTATATGTAGTGAGGACAATTTTTAGAAAGAACATACTGTAAGAAATATAAATTAAAACTATATGATGGGAGAATTTATATCCGAGATATCTTAGCTGCCTTTAATGTAACTTTTGTTTCAAATTATGTTTTTACTTTTCAGATTTTATGGAAAATCTAATTTACCGGGTGTGATTGGGTGTATTGATTGCACACATATTGCTATTGTGAGGCCCAGTGAGCATGAGGAGCGGTTCTTCAATAGAAAACATTTCCACTCCATTAACACCCAAGTGGTAAGTCATTTCTTGAAACAATTACTAATTTTTGAAGAAACATGATACATTCAAATCAAATCTTTTTATTGTGGGCATAGGTTATACAGACAGATAGGTAAATTACAGTTCCATTCAAAGAGTCATAAGAGTATGTTTTCCAGATATGCGATTCTGACTGCGTTATCCTAAATGTGGATGCAACTTTTGGTGGAGCCACGCATGATGCTTTTATCTGGTCGCAATGTGAGATCAAGGGGCATCTGGAGAGTCTCACGGAGACAACATACCTGTTAGGCAAGTATAAATTAGATGTACATTTTTCAAATGCACTATACATAAATACCTATATACATACATAGAATTAAAAAAAAATACCAATAATAATATTTTACTTTGACAGGTGATTCAGGATATCCTTTAAGAGAATATCTTATGACACCAGTAGGTAATGTTGTTGAAGACAGTCCCGAGGGCAGGTTTAATGCTGTGCACAAGCGTGCCCGCTCCACCATTGAACGCACATTTGGTATACTGAAGGGCCGATGGAGGTGTCTCTTGGCAGCGAGGGAGCTGCACTACGATCCAGACAGAGCAGGCAGAATAATTTTAGCCTGCTGTGTTTTGCACAACATGTGCATAAGGGCCGGAGTGAGTGCTCCGGAGTTAACGCAAGAGGATTATGAATCGGAGAACTCCCGGCAGGTCGCAACATATCAGCCTGCTACATCTTCTACAGATGTTTTGAGGAGGGGACAAAGGGCGAGGGAAAGATTAATACAATTATTAGAACATAGTTAATAATATATATTTTTTACTAATCACTAAAATCTTTATTTCCGTTCCTACTCAAATTAACCTAACGTTAATTAAAACTATCCCAAAATTACAACTAGAACGAATCTCAATTATTTATAAATAAAACAAAAAATCAAAGCGGGACCAAATATATATTTATAGAGCAATTGCATTCGATAGTATAAAAATTATAGTTAAAAAAAGCAAAAACCGTCATTTGTACTAAAAATCCAACATGAAAAAAATCGCGGGGTGCTTGATAACAGCTGGCATGAATTTCATAAAGAATCATAAAAAAAAAATAGAACACCCTACTTTTTTACATGTTGAACATAATTTTGACATTGGAAGATTATGTTTTTAGATTTTTTAAATATATTTTCTTATACTCTTGATTGCAATTGCACTTTGATCTGCTGCATATGCCCGCACAACTCGACAACAGCCATCTTTATGCCAGCTAGTTCCACGTTTCTTTGTTCTTCAAGGATCAATCGACGTTCCTCTGATCTAAAAAGTCTGTCCCGCACAGAGCTTCCAGCTTGAAGAGACTCAGGACGCCGTCGGGATTCTCTGCGCTGTCGTGTGGCTGTAAAATGACAGACCATTAGCTCGACGTGCTTGTATGACCAGTTAATTTTAACGGCGTTCGTGTATGACCCTGTGTACCGTGGACGAAGCAAAAGGAGTATGTAAGGATCGTAGCAGGTGGCGTTCTGTAGTTTCTGCTTACCCCATGGGAACAAGGCGTGAGTTTATGTATGTATATATGTTTTAAAGCTTAACTTTACAGTACCTACTTTATAGTATGATTGCCTGTCACATCCTTTTTATACAACATCAGTATAAGCATAACTGCTTGGCAGCAAAAATAAGAATGGGTTGTGTACTCATATTTATGTTACATTAGTATTTAATTAAAATCAAAATCTAGCTAAAACAAGGTATATGAAAAATCAATAAGAAAAGATACTAATTAAATGCTTACATTAAAATTAAACAATGACACTTACAAGTAAGTTGCCTTCGTGTTGTTGAGGCATTGCTGACCGGTGGCGCTGAAGCTTGTTGGCTTGTTTCTTGCTGTGTCTGTGTTTCTGTTGGCAAAGATGTGCAAAGAATAAGTGTACAATAAAGTAGGTTAACAAAACAAAATTAACTAAAGAGTACTAAGCACAAAGTAAGTGCTTAGAAGTTTACGAGTTCATAAAAACAAAAAATACTTTTACCTTAGTATAACAAAAAAAAAACTAATTTAGCTGAAGGTAATATTAAGATAGTGTTGTGTTGGTTTTAATGTTTATAATAACACAACAAAAATAAATTAAAATTCGTAAATAATTCTGTGTATTATAATGAAACTGGAATATTATTTAGTTGCACTACATACCATTTAGTAAAGAAAGGTCTTCTTGGTTGGATGGCATACAGGTAGAGGCAGCAGCAGCAGTATATGTCTCTTGAGATGGCTGGAAAATAAAATATGTGATTTGAGATAAAGCCACATTATTTTATTTTTCTATATAAATTGTCACTGATCACCAGGCCACAGCTACACTTTTGTATTGAAAAATTAAATATATTACTTTTAATAGACAGAAAAACAAATAAAAAAATACTTACATGCTCAACAAAAGCTTGTGATCTTGCCGAGGTCTGCGGTTCACCAAATCCATCTCCCATTATGGAAACTATCTTAAGTTCCCATTGGGAGAGTGAAGGAGCCGTTGATGGTCCACCTCCTGTGGCAGACGCAGACCGCCGTGCAGCCGCTGCTGCCTTTTTTGCCAGATGTTTTTTATCTGTCCACACCTAAAATAAATTAACAAATAATTAAATTAAATTAGTATAATTTTAATTGCACACTCACACTCTCATACAATTTTTTTTTGTATAAAATCTAAATTAGTCCTATCAGAAAATCTGTTTAATTTTAATACCTAGTCACAATCAAGCATTGTATAATATGGCACAGATATAAAAAAAAAAAAACTAGACTGTTCATAAAAACATGTATGTATGATTGTTCTTGTCAATTCACATAAAATTCTATAAGTAATTTAAATTGACAAAATTAAGCTCAACAGACAGGTAATGCAATAAATATGTATTTAATTAAAATTATTTAGATTGCATCCAACTACAATAGCGACTGAACGATGAACATTAAAATAATGTATTGCAATGTAGAACGTATGATATTTGTGTAAATCTTACATAGACACTTAAGCACTTAATAAATCAATTAATGAAAACTTACTTTTTGCCACTGTTTCGTAGTTTTGGTGCACCCGCCCATAGCATTCAGCGTGGTGCAAATTTCCTCCCACAGTCGATGACTCAGCGTACGACCGTCGATACTCCTCAAGCTGCCTTGAGCCAAATCTCGATGCTCCTCAAGGAAATTGAGGAGAGCATCAATTTGTGCCGCTGTTGGTCCAGACATGGCGACTTGTTCTTGCAGAGTGTTTGTTCATAACTTTTATTTCCAATCTTCCAAAATACGAACATGAGAAAACTATAAACCCAAGGGGCACTTAACTATTATTTAACTTGGTTTTTGTTGACATCTCATAACTTAACTTGAACACTTTACACTTCAGTCAGCACTTGACGACAAACGACCGAAATACGGTTATCGCTATACTTAACGATAGAGACAGATGAGATTTGGTTTGAGTTTCATTTTTTTCCATAATTTTGCAAGAAAACATCTCAAGCACCCCTTGTTTGTTTACTTGCCATCGCTTGACTTTTTTATTTTGACAATCGGCAAAGGCATCGTCGGCGTCAAGTCAAGTCGACTACAAATATATTGTTTATTTGAGAAATATTACAATGTTCGTAGGTATAAATACTGAATCAAAAGCAAAGTTCAATTTCCTTATTATAGAAATATATTTTAGTGTGTAATTCAACAGTTAAATTATATCTAAATGAATACTAATGACTAATAAAAACATATCCGAAAAACGTTCAACTCTAGCACTACATTTCGTTCGGTCCGACACTCCACCGAACATTGACTATGGTACCGACCGATCTGAGCCAAACCGAACTTTGTTCGTAGTAGGACAACAATGCAAAGTTCGGTCGTGTGTCGGTCGGTCCCGAACATTCGTATGTGTAATTTCAGAGTAGACCCCCTGTCTCGTCACGTGTTTTTTGTTTACCTTTATTTACAAATATTGCTCGTATAATAGTATAGGATATTATATTATATGAAATATCACAACATGTCATTATTTGTCAGTCGTATGAAATGGCTATAACACGGCAAATTGACGTAGTGCGTCCATGTGCTCCACAATCAAATTCCATGAATGTACAGTAACGTGTCCAACTTTTTAGTTTACATTGAGTAATCATCAAATTAATAGTTGAAAGTAAACAGGCAAGGCAAAGGCATGATTGTTTAATAAGTCGTTAATGACCGACATCATATCGACGATATGGTTAGTATTGATTGGAATTAAATGATTTAAATAATTCTAATAGTTCAGTGGGTCGATTTAACGATAGTAACAGGTGAAAGAGCTAATACAATAAGTGGGTTCTTTGCGGAGTCATTTGTCTTAGTAACGACACAGAATAAAAATAGTAGTACTAGGTTACGATTTGTATGTATACTGGCGTAATCACGGTTTGCCCTACTAAGCCGTCCTTTAAGAGTTGTCAAACACTACAACGACCCTTATCTATAAAACGGTTAATTGGAAAACTGGTACAAGTACCTGTTAGATAAAACAATGAATAAATGACATGGCATGGGACAACTGCAGCACGCGTAGCAATACCACCACAAACGGGTTTTGTCGACGGAAGAATAGACAAAATGTCAGATAAACAATCACAATCTGTCATTTCGTCTATTCTTCCGTCGACAAAACCCGTTTGTGGTTGTCATGCTACGCGTACCATGGCTATAACCGATAGCGCTATGAGTCTATGGGCTATAGAAAACATTACTCATACTATGCGTATTTTGCGGAATAACACAAGACCGCAAAAAAGAAAACTTACCTATACTGAGTAATGTGCATATTGATGATTAACTTAAAGCTTGGAATTAATATTATTTTACTTACAAAAGTTGTAAAAGTGACTACAGTTTCGCATCATTACAGCTACCTATTATTATAAAATGCACTCTTGCGCACGTGGCAGAACCGCGAACAAGTGAATCAATTAGGGAAAACTCCAATATGAAACTATACAACAATGCCAAATCATCTACAAATAATTAGTAGCCAGTGTATTTTTCTGCCATGTAAAATGCAAAGTAGTTATCTACGTCCTACATACTAACAAACTGTTTGGCACTTATCTGAAAATATGCAACCGTAATATATGTACATGTTTATAGTATAGTAATTAACGTTCTACAGCGAGGATGCATTTGTAACGAAACGTTTTACGATAACGACACCGAACTGAAATTGTATCGGTCGATTGTCATGACGTGATGACGTTCACGAACACGGAGTTTGCACAAGTGTTGTTTGGCTACACTGCCCACGTAGAGGAGTGTACTTACTTTTAGTAATATTTTTATGTGTGGATGACGCACCTTCCAAGTATGATCTATTGGAGTACCTAAAAAATATTTTATCAAGATTACGGTCAAGGAGTGCAAATGTTAAGCAAACAATCAATTTTCTTTCCCACATTGCGGGCGCTTGTCACTTTTTCGAACTGTCATTTTCATTCAAAATGTCTGGTAGTAAAATTATAAAGTGCAAGTTACCATTCTCCTTCAGGTGCTTAATATTTTAATTATTTTAAAACTGAAAATTTAGAAAGAGTATATTTCGAGAATACAATTATAGGGTATTTGAAATCGCTAGTCTGCCTTCTCCGTTGGATCATCTTTTTGTTTTTTGCAACTGAAATCATGACGTTCTAATAAAAACCCGAAAAGGCAAATTTCAAATAAAACACGAACATGGAAAAATCGTACTTTTCCGAGAGTTCCTGCGTTGAAACTAACTTTTTAACCATTAAATTCAATATGGACCAGTAGCGGTTAAAAATGATTCGTTTGCGGAAAGCCCAACGCAAAAATTCCGAACGTGTGCCATTTGCAGTATATTCCTGTTATATTTTCCTGGTAGACTGTTAGGCACTCGAGTGCTCATTTACTGGCTCTCCGGTGCATTGACCGGCTCTCTACTCCATAATCAATTGATCACCTCTAGCTGCTGCAGTTAGGAACTGAATCCAAGTTGGTTGAATATGCAAACACCTAGGTACCTAAATTAATTATGAAGCTTAAAACGGAGTCATTGTTTCCGTATTTGAGAATAATTGTCACGTAGTTATTATTGAGCAATTGTACACAAGCTGACGTAGTAATTTTATTATTTCTTGGAAGTTAGGAAATATCCAGCTGAGGTTAAAGCAGGAGCTGGGTTTTTCATGCTTAGCTGTAAGAGGACACGGCACACGGATCGTATTGCTTTCAAGTGTGTATGAGGCGACCTGCATGCTGCATGCCACTACAACATATAAAAAAAAAAAAAAACAAATGCCACTCACGCACGTGCTACTGGCCATGCATACCCGGCTTTTTTTCTTTTTATTTATTTGTTGGGTAGAAAACCTTTAATGCATAAGATCAAACGTGCACAGCTCTAGATGATTGCAATCACGAGGCTTTTACTGCACGGCGACGATATAGGGTTTGGGTTTTTAGCACAGAACATGGTAGTGTGGGACTGGGAATTTCCAATTCCGTTATTTATACCACATTAAACTTGGCTGCTGATTTAATTACACATGTAAAGGACATAAAACAACACTGTTTTATTGTTATGTCCAGATGTAACTACAAACGACTACGTAACGATTAGATACATTGCCAATTCCGTTAAGGCCGGCCTAACTCGAACGCAGTAGGTATTCAACGCTTACCCCAGCCCCCGCAACGAGTAGCGATACGAAACAAATTACGATCCGCGGGGGACCCGCGCGCCAGGCGCACCGCTCATAAGTTCATGAACTCGAGTAGGTCACAGAATAGAGCGATGCAGTAGATCAACTTGTATTGATTATTATAAGTTTATTTTTTTATTAAGTATTGTTTAAGGTTGTAGATAGATTAGGTAGGTATTATATAAACTTAATGAATAATAATTCAAAATAGGTATAAGTAGGTACTTATAATTTTTTGAATAAGGTGGATTTAAAATCTGACTGACACGAAGATCATGAATACGGGTACGATTCAAAAGTGCGCGCAGCGCGCTATTCGACTTTGATGCGTCATCTTCGTGCTACAGTCTATAAAATCAAGTAGTATTTAGGCACATTTAATTTATGAGAATTGTATTACAATTTTGGAATAACAATATCAAGATTGTATTGGGGTAGGTGGGGCGTGTATTTAATTAATTTATGTATTTTTTATGGTGTTACAATAACGAGTGAGATGATATTTAAAAAACCGGCCAGGTGATATCGGACCACGCACAATGAAGGGTTCCGTAGTTGGGATGAATTTATCCCAAGAACAAACTTAACATTGTAGTTGAAAAACATTTTCTCCCATACGGAATGTATGGGGAGATCATGTTTATCAAACTGCAAATTTAAGTTGGTCGGTTATTACTCGTTATATATACTACTGCTGTAATTTTTTTCACAAATCCAAGTACAATCATTTAGCTGGCAGGGACGACGACAGTTGACTCTAACAAAACATTTCAGTTAAAAGCTTAATATTTCGCAAACGGATCCCTTAATCCAAAAATGGTTTTCACAAACTCACAATATTTTTGAACGACCTCTCTAAAGATACCCCATACCATGGGGTAGATGAGAAAAAAAAATATCCTCATTTTTCGTGTAGGGGAGGCACCCTAAAAAATTATATTTTTCTTGATTTTATTTTACCGCTTTGTCTTCGTGTTTAATATGTATATGTCGGATCCGGTCATTAGTACGGTCGCTAAACGAAGCGCAGCACGTGATCCGAGTAGTGGCAGCACTAACACTCGGCTAACTTCGTGCTACGACGGAGCTTAGCTAATGGAGAGGCGCCAGGGCGAGCGCACTTGCCTTCCGACCGTCCCAGAGAACAGAACCTCCAGTCTAGGAAGTGTCCCGTGTTTCGAATATTTGTGTCATGTACTTACAGTGTGTGAAATGCTAGTGTAAGTAATGTTATTGTAAATTATAATTTGATCTGAACTGCAACTGTTTTTCTATTGCGCATAACCAACACTACCCATTAGTACGCCCACAGTAGTTAAAATATGCCTGATAACGAGAGAGGCTCATACCATCTAAATCCGACATCAGAATTGGGATTCGTGTTGGTTCAGGCGCAAAATTAAAACGCTAAAAGTGACCGTTGGTTTGCCGTATTTTTGAACAATATAATTCGAGGGTAGAACTGACAAATAAGTTTTTTTTTGTGGATTAAGTATTCTTATCCTTTTCGTGGGGTTTATGAAAGGGTAATAAAATTTGGTTATTTTTGAGCTCAGACGCACCGTTTCTGAGATATTTGCGAAATACCCGGCAAAACTTTTCATAACGTTTTTTGTGTAGTTTTGTTTAGTTTACCAATTCTAACCCATGTTTTTTTATTTCTGTTTTATGAATTTCGAAACATGCAAGCTATTATGCGCGGTCATGGTGCGCGACAGCCAAGCCAAGTCGATTGACAGCAGAAGAAGATCTACGACGTCTTCAGTATCGAGCCAAGCAGCCCCGCAGTAGCCAGCGAAGCCCTTCGTGTGCTTCACGTGTGGGAAACTAAGACATATCGCGTCCCGGTGGATGACCATGCAGTGGCAGCCAATCGGATGGTGGAGCACGTGCTGCAAACGGTGAACGGGTGAACGGCGAGTGGAAGTTTGCCCTCAGGCACGTTAGAACAAAAAGGTGATCTGTATTGTTTTGTTTACGATTCTGGTGCTGAATGCTCGTTAGTTAAGGACAGTTGTGCAGCCAAATTAAGTGGCAAACGAGTTAATAACATTGTTACGTTGACGGGTATTGGTCAAACACGTGTATTCAGCACAGAACAAATCTTATGTTACGTAAGGATTAGCGAACACCAACTATGTAGATCGGTTTTGTGTTTTCTTTGTTTTGATTTTGTGATATGCCTTGATAGGACAAAGGCAGCTATAAGAAAAATTAATTGCTTATTTCGTGTAATTAGAAAACAAAAAGCGAAATCCATCCACTGTTGCGAATAGCATATTCTAATCTGAATTTGTCTAGGGATCGAATTCGCGACCCAGTGATTACCAGGAACTACCTACGCTACGATGATAAAACACATAGCTTTAGGATTAGGATACATAGCTAAATCATAATTAATACTAATATTAATCATTTATACTTAGTAGTATAGACAACTAACTCAGTGTCAGTTTTATCATCAATGCCAAGACTTTCGTACTAGCGTACCATTCAAACAGTTTTTCGAATCAGCGTGTTCGCAACAACGTCATTCGATATAGCGGTTTTCGACTTAATGTGTTTTCGAACTGGCGTACCACTCTTAATTTTTCTCGAAATAGCGTGCGTGTCAATAACGTCATTCGAATCATCATATCACTCCCGTTTAATAATGTAGCTGCAGTTTTTAATGATGATCGCTATACGTTAAAGTTAAAAAAAAAGATGCCAGTAGGTCATGTACCAGTCGAAGTAGATGGTGATCACAGTGGTGATGAGCAAGCCTAAGTTATGGGAACCACGCGAGTAGGGTTCTCTATCGGCCGTATTGTGTGTGACCGTACCAGTAGAGACTGGCAGAGGTCGGGGTCTAGAGAGACCATAGTTTGATCCATGTACTGGATGTGTGAGAGCAATGCGATTGCTGGTTGGCTGGAGAGCCGTGGCGTTAGAGTGGTTTACTCGTGTGTGGGTTTCGAAGTCTCTAAGGATCTTAGTGAAAAAGATGATTGTGTGGTAAACGATGGTACATGGCTCTGGTTGATGATTTTTGCTATATTGAATCAAAGTTTGTTTAGTTCATTGAGAAGTAGAAGTATTCTTTTGTTAAAACAATAAAGTGTTGAGGATTAAAGTTTCCTAATCTCAAAATTTGGAACCCGTAAATGGTCAGAATTGGCCGAGTCGAACAGGCACTGTTGTTGTTTTGGTTAAAGGTTAACACATGAGTTTAGGGATTTTTGTGAGAGTTAAAACATTAAGCTTCAATTAATAGCTACGGGATCATCGTGAGCTAACGATCAAGTTGAGCACGTTAATCAGTTTTTTTTGCACAATGAGCATGTTAAAATCTATGCTTACCGCGGTTGAAGTGAACGAAGATAGGTCGTGGCAAGATGCCTTAGGAGATTTGCAGCTGGCACTAAAGTGTACAGTCAATAGGGTAACAAAAGCAAGTCCACTCGAATTACTAGTCGGTAAAGTAGCGTGTCCCCTTAGTCTAATAGCTTACGACGATGATACTGACGCAGATTTCGAACAAGTTAGGAAAACTCAGCCCGGTTAATCGAAAAGTCGGCTCTATATGACAAAAAAAACGGTTTGATAGCACTAAAGCGCGACTGGATAGGTTTTCGGTGGGTGACTTTGTGTTGCTTCAAAACGAAGAACACAACCAGACTAAATACTAAATTAGACCCCAAATATAAGGGACCATTCAGAGCTGTAGAATTGTTACCGATCGCTACACATTGAGAGCATTAAGTTCTAAGCGAACTTACAAGTACGCTCATGATAGATTAAGATTTAAAAGAGTGTCCGTGGAGTTTCTTGCCCATTCTTCTCCATAGGTAGCTACTACGCTTTGGAGTGGGCATCTAGCTTCATCTTTCTTACTGACCGACCCCCTTGACAATTCAAAAGTGCCTGTAATTCTTTTATTTGAAATAAATGCTTTGAGTTTGAGTTTGAGTTTAAGGAGAATGCCCGAGGACCAAGTACCAATTGAGATTGTAGATGAAATATGATGAGTTGCTATCACTTTAGATTGAACAAACAGGTTCTGGGTTCAGTGGGTCGGAGACTATACCAGAGTATCGTAGCCGTAGCCCGTTGGAAATCGGTATCTGCTCAATGAGTAGTCCGTGGGTACGCGGTAGGCGGTAGCTCTGGGTGGTATAGTCGGGTCTTGCCTAGAAGCGAAGACCATAGAGTCAAGGGTTGACTCGGTATTCCCGTGGGGAATAGTGTGTGACTGTGTGTGTGTGTGTGTGTGTTGACCATGAACGAGATACCTGAAGTTCTGTTTTCTTTGATCAAATTTAATGTGGAATCTTTGTGCTTGGTCTCGGTTATCTCGAAACTAGATAGTTCAAATAGGAAGGATAGCCTAGATTTTAGTTTCTAATTTTTAGTTCCAAATTGCTACTAAATTAAAACAGATTTTAAAGAGTCAAGTCCCTTTTAATTATATCATCAGTCTTCATATGAGTCAGGATTGGACGAACAGATACTGTGGCGAAATTTTGTATTTTCCAGATTAACAACACACGAGGACGTGTGCATCGCAGGATGGCCGTGTCGGATCCGGTCATTAGTACGGTCGCTAAACGAAGCGCAGCACGTGATCCGAGTAGTGGCAGCACTAACACTCGGCTAACTTCGTGCTACGACGGAGCTTAGCTAATGGAGAGGCGCCAGGGCGAGCGCACTTGCCTTCCGACCGTCCCAGAGAACAGAACCTCCAGTCTAGGAAGTGTCCCGTGTTTCGAATATTTGTGTCATGTACTTACAGTGTGTGAAATGCTAGTGTAAGTAATGTTATTGTAAATTATAATTTGATCTGAACTGCAACTGTTTTTCTATTGCGCATAACCAACACTACCCATTAGTACGCCCACAGTAGTTAAAATATGCCTGATAACGAGAGAGGCTCATACCATCTAAATCCGACATATACATATGCCAAATTACAGCTTTCTAGTACGAACCGACTCCGTGCTAAGCCGCGGACAGACAGACGGACGGACAGACAGACAGACAGACGGACATGGTGAAACTATAAGGGTTCCTTGTTTACTTCGGAACCCTAAAAACTTACTCGTTATCCACCGAATCATTAGTTGATACATACGCTCTGCCCTTAGCCTGCAACTGCATTGCTCTAAAACATTGAAAACCGACGTAAACATTTCAAGCGAAGTTTCTTTTTTCGCATGTGTACAACGGGGCCCCGTGAAGGAAAAATTTCGGAGCCCCCCCCCCCCTTTTTGAGATATGATTTTTTAATATTCTAACCTAACTTTCGAATTTTCGGAAGGACTTTTTGTATAAGGGTACATATATTTGTGGAGGGGAGTAGGAGATCCCCCCGTCATGGGGGAAGTTTAGTTAACGCATTGTTTTTTTTAACTAAATATTTTGCGATCTTATTTTGATGATTTGTTGGAGGAAGCACTGTACTTTGTGGCTATCTGATAGGTTTTTTTTTTTTTTGTCAGGCGTAGTCGACAGAGCCCCGCTTAGCGGGGCTCCTATTTCTGGGTGGTTTAAAAAAAATAACCACGAAGGGGATAGCGGGGTCTAAAGACCCCGCCATCCCCTTCTAACCTAACCTGTCCGTGTCGGTGTGCCCCAAGTCCCGAGCTCGCTTCGCTCGCTCTTGCAGCCTACCTTCCCATTGCCTTTTAACTAAGTCGAGATGTGTCGGGACTTGGACCATCCCGGCCAAGCTTGAGCTTGACAGCAGAGTAATAGATTAAGTGAAGTATTAGTAACAACACAAAATGGCGTCGTTTTACGTTTGGTTTCAAATACGGCAATAGTCGGTAAATTATTTTAAGTGTTAATTTAATAGCACTCATTTAAATCAGCAAAATATAGGTAATATAATGAAATATGCTTAAAAAGTATCTAAATCATAAATACACGTATTTATTTCATCATTATTATAAAGTACAACATTTTAGTGTGTTGATTTTTCGTAAAACGAAACGTTCAATGTCGAGACAAAATGTCAAAAGTGACTAACACCCGAATACTGAAACGCCACTCAAAACTTAAGCGTTACTTATGACTCGTTTAAAGCCTTTTGATTGGTTGAAACTAGTTTTAAGTAACGCTTAACTTTTGAGTGGCGTTTCAGTATTCGGGTGTAAATAATGCTAAATTTCTTCGATTTTTTTATTTTTTTTCTCGTAAACCATTTATCTCCGCAACTTAAAACTTTGCGTGGAGGCTTCTAATAATATAATCTTTCTGTAAAAAAAATATGGACTCTATGTTAATCGATACGATGTTAATCTAAAACTTAGCCACAGTTTTCGCGTCGATGTCCCTGCCACCCTGTATATGTACTTTTATTTTATTTATAAGCTTTTCATAACTTGATACAGTGTTTTTAGTAAGGAGTGTACTTCGCATAAACGAATTTGTGCCTAAACGTTACCGAAAATAATAAATCATATTTTTGTAGGAAATGGTCATACTGTATATTTCTACACTATGGCACGAATGTGTTGCGCGTATTAGGTACATGGCATAGACGAGACCTACACAAACGTTGCAGACACCATAAAATATTATTATTTTTTGTGTTGTGGTGGCAAAAGCAGTGTCAAGCTGGTCTCTTATTCTAATGAAACTCCGTACGTTGGGCCACCTCAAGGTCATAGTGTTATCACTTACCACAGACGCGTGACGTGTGGTAGACAATACAATACCTACTTACCTAGGCTAATAAACATTATAAAAACCACCCGGACCAACTCAGCGGGATGAACTATTTGATATTTAAAATAGTAAAACATTATAACATTTGTACGCGTGGCGGCTTTATGCTCTGTGATATAGGGTTCAAATTCAACTATTTTACACACTTGATGCGGTTGGTAAATTTATTCCGGGAGAAAAATAAACCATTATAACTTTTGCGCGCGTGGCGTCTTTATTTACATTGGCATAGGGTTTAAATTCAACTGTTTTACACACATATTTGCGGTATGTAAATCTATTCCGCGTAGGTACTTACCTAGTTAATAAAGTTAAATATTATAAATTTATATAATATAGGTACCTATGGTAATATTGTCAAAGCATCCTTACTTTTTTTATTTATTCAGCCTTCGTAGACCTAGCGACGACAACATTTTTTTTTTAATTTTGCCCATTTTTTAAAATAAAATAACTAAGAAGTACCTACCTAAAACAAAATCACTATTTAAAAATTAAACTATAATTATACAGGTACCTATTATTATTTACAAATTTACAATACATTTTTGGCTCAGCCGGTAACAGAACTTAGCGGGGGTGGCGGGTTCGCAAAAATTGGCATACGTCCGACCTCCAAGACGTTCCGCTCGGGACTGAATGACACGGGGCGAGCGCATGAAAAGATGAAAACGCTTGATTTTGGAATTAGTGGTATAAGTATTTTCATATTTCACATTATGACGGCCGTTTTCTATCACATTTTTTACGACCTTTATTATGGTATAAGTTTTATTATTCAAAGCCTAATATAACTCAAATAAAATGATAATTAGACCATAATTTAGACGTGTCTTTGCGATTTAATTGGATGCAGTAAAGTGCACGTAATCGTGTATCGGACGGCCGAAATACCTAGATCGAAGGGTGAAATATATCATATGTTTTTTTCAAAATTTTAATCCGTGATATCTACGAATAAAATACAATATAAAATGACGTTTTTCGGGGTCACCTCGCCTTAATTAGCAGTTGAAATATTACTTTCTAAACACGATTTCTTTTTATGGGTTTGTGCGGTCTACGTGACAGTATTTAAAACTTTGAATATTATGCTCATGAACAAGATGCTGAGCTTCCATGTTACGTTTGTATGTGATCAGAACCATCATCATTCGCTTGCACTTATCCCAATTTATTTGTGGTCGTTGCAACATTTCTTTTTCTTCAATACTTCTCTATCAGTCGTCATCTCGGTAGTCACCCCCTTTCTAGCCATATCATCTTTCCGACAGTCCACCCATCGTTTCTATGGTCTTCCACTACTCTTATATTTATCCACATTCATACTAGACCTTCACGTACCTAACGTGTGATCAAAACCATAAAATAAATAATTAAGCTATAAAATAAGATGCATCTGAGCAAACAACAGGTTTCAAGTATCGAAGAATTGCAATAAACAGTAAAGAATGAGCTCACAAAACATTCCAATAGTTCAAACAGATACATCGCTGGGGGATTTCTTTGAAACACGTTGAGTGAACCAAATAGCATTACTTATCTCACCTTGATTTTTATGTACTAAGTATCATAATTGATAAAATACGTTCACCGTACGAATGAATCAACCCATTGAGATAATCTGCGTCCGTCGCCGAGCTGATACCGTTATCAGAACATACATCATACGTCATTATTTGAAGTTTTCTCGTGGTTTCAGTTAAAGGAACATTAACCTCGTCCCTCTACTAACTCAAATATTCAATAGTAGTACTCAATTCAAATATCGAGTAAAAGAACATTACCTTTCCTCTCTCCTGTGAGTATTTATATAAGTAAAACCTCCTGTGAGTTTTTATAAGTGAGTTAATATATTTTAAATAAATGCGAACTCTAAAAAATATTAAAATATAATATTTTTTAATTCTTATTTTTCTCTTCTTATTCTCACACACTATTGTTTCCATTTCTTTCTCATTTCTCCTTTCGCAGGTCTGCTGGAAGAAATTTCTTAAGAAATGAGCAGTACTTTTGTACTCAAATTATAATTATGTCGTATCTCTATGTATTTTACTGTGTGTACATAAATATACAATAAATAAATAAAACTAAACTTAAGATCAGTCTACTGCATTAATGAAAGGTAAATATTTTGGAGAAAATAATAGTAGTGATATTAATAGTTTTAATGCATGTCTGATCATTTTCACCATTAAACCTTTTATAAAACCATAAAAACTGTAACAACTCAATTAAACGATTGAATTACATAGTCCACCAAAAAATATTCAGTGTAACCTTTTCAACCACAACACTAACTTACTGTAATAATGCCCGTCAAACACGCATAGACATTTTATTACGAGGACTTTGGGAAAGACATTGTGTTCTACGTCCCAACAGACCTTGACCAATGACCCAGTTAGAGACGAGCTGCGTGTCCAGGGCGCCCAGTACAGTCAACAAATGAATTAGGTGTACAGGCACATTCTTTTTTGTTTATGGTATCTCGCAAGTCAACTTAGGAGGTTGTCAACTGGCAAAAATAATCATCTTTCGCTGTAAATACCAAAAATACCACGTGGTGGATTACGGCCCACTCTCTCTCTCTCACATAAATAAAACTGTCAACATAGTCCTGTGTACCAGCAATGGGAACGTTATAGGCTGATTATGCTATACATACTAAATTATATTTACTTTGTAAGTTGTTAGAAGTAACGTTTTAATACGTTAAATCTTTTTTTGAAAGCTAGATGTGATCGATGGTTCCTATTCTACCACAGAGAAAACAAATCAAATTTAGATATCAAGGTCTCTTTTAGAGGCAGAGATGGTATCTTGACGAAAGAACCATACAGATTTGGGTGGCCCTGTCAACAAGACACACTTAGAACAGTGATATATCTATCACTCGACTACTCGGCACATGCAGAACATGATTAAATGTAGTCGAAAATAAGTTGCCCGTATATTTGTCTATTTTTTCGGCTGTACATATCTACACCCTCATTTCACATTCATTCGCAACGTAATCACTGTCCCCCACTAATGGACATTCATGAAGGTTTCCACTTATGCCACTGCATCATAAAATAGTTATAGTTTGACGCTAATGTTACTGAGAACATAAAACGTTCCTTTATCGATCACAATCTATCCATTTGAAGGGAGTAATTGAAAGATCTAATGAACCATTTATTATGTTGTTTATGAGTCGGAATTATTCAGCTGAGGTCTATAAACCCTAATACAGACCGATAGTTGTTCCCCAAGTCTTAGAAAACAGTGCAAATATATCCTACGTTCGTGCAAAGTTCAGAGAATGATACAAAATAGTAAATCATACATTACTTTATTCTTCATTATACCATCGGACCGCGATCCGACAAATGCCAGAAATCAAGGATGTGATAATAATGATTGTGCATGAAAGCAGGGCATTGCCTCAAATGTAACTAATTACTTATACTATATAATGTCTATGAATGAATGAATGAAATGCACCGATCCCAGCGTGGTTTAACCAGACTCGATAAATCGAATGAACCCCAAGATTTGCCGTCCCATGCCTTTGCAGTCCCATGAAGCCTCATGTTTCAAGGGACTGCAAAGGCATTGTAAATCGAGGAGTAGACCAGGAGGCGCGGGTAATGGTAAGGAAAAACGTGCCCTTAGGATAAGGAAGGATTTGAGAGCCATACCGGATATGCATCCTAGAGTAAGCCTTGGAATACTGGAGAGACGGGTGTTAATTATCTATGGATGGGCATCTTTTGCGACGTCGTCATTATGTTGGTTCAAGTCGATCTTCACCGGTGAATTTTGAGTCGGGGTTACGCTGCTTTCTCGGCTTTGTTCTATATTGCTGCTGAGCTGTGTTACATTTTGCTTTGTCTGTGTCTTCGTCAGAAGCCTCGCTGCTAGGATAGCACATATATTATATAATGACACAGATACTTATACTATATAATGTCTAAACTTAATATTATAAAGAGAAAAGATTTTAATGTTTGTATGTCTGTTACGCTTTCACGCTAAAATAGCTGAACAGATTTGAATAAAATTTACCACAAGGGCTGATCATGATCTAGGTTAGGACATAGGATACTTTTTATCCCCATATTCCCAAGGGATCGAGACTTATGCGGGTAAAACCGCGGCCGGAGCTAGTATATAATAAAGCTGAAAAGTTTGGTTGTTTGTTTGAACGCGCTAATCTCTGGAACTAACACTCGGATATATGAAAAATACTTTTTTCATGTGATAGCCCAATTGAGGAAGGTTATAGGCTATTTAACATCACGCTACGACCCTTAGCAGCCGCGCAAAACGAAAAAAAAAAAAGGCAGAAAGAACGCTAAGCGAAAACGAAGTAATAGAGTGGGCGAGCGATGCGATACTATGCAACTAAAGGATATATCCTATACTATTAAACGAGCAATATTTGTGTGTATATATATATATTTGTAATCACGTTTTCGATGAAAGTTGAAATACAGGGGTTTACAGTGGCGAAAAATAGATCTGGCTAGGTCTCATTCTGGGAAAATTCGTTTGCTCAGTATTTTCACCCGAGTAGAGCACCTGCTTTCATGGCAGCATGGAATTAGTAAGTATCTACTATCATGGCAGCATGGAATTAGTAAGTATCTACTATCATGGCAGCATGGAATTAGTAAGTATCTACTATCATGGCAGCATGGATTAGTAAGTATCTACTATCATGGCAGCATGGAATTAGTATGTACCTACTATACATGGAATTAGTATGAACTTTCCTATATTATTAAATGAGCATTCTCTATTTTCACCCGAGCAGAGCTCGCTCGCCCAGGTATTTTTATGTCAAAACAAGAACTCACTCTGTCACGCGGACGAAGTGGCGGGAAGGAACAAGTCGCATTATATTTGGCTTCGTGATTTTACTATAGATATAATTTAATTACAGAAAAGTTTGCAGCACAGGGGCTACTTGTATGGAATAATGATGCAATATTTACCATAGAACTACTAGGCAGTCTGCAAAAAATCTTTCCATCACTGATGTAATGTGTGGATGTTGCTAGGTTACAACATTCAGTTCAAATTCACACTGCAGTAACTAGACTATGAATAACGATACTAAATCTAGTGCAAAATAACTCTAAAATAGGACCATCTAATTGGACTGCGGTTTGAAGAGGAAAATTAGTAGCATTGAAATGTTATGTTAATTAAAATGTTTACGTACTGTAATATAACATAACATCACGCATGTATTCACCGAAGGGATGGGCAGACGTGCACCTATAGTACACCCTCATTTCGTTAGTTATGTGGGGGCGAGTCTATTGCCATCAACCAGGCACAAATCCGATCCGGGCTGCTACTGAGAAATTGGACATGCAAAATCTCAATAACTCTTTCCCCGACCCGGGAATCGAACCCAGGACCTCATGCTCAGACGCAGCGCTTGTGACCACTAGGCAGTCAACGTTAAGTATAGAACAAAAGTGCGAATCCAGTATAATCCATCAATTAGACCCGACTAAAATATTTTACGCTCAACCACCATGGACAATGCGATCTAATCAATTTGATGTAATAAACACACCGATGCAACGAGAAAAGAGAATAAATTAGCGTGACTTTAATTAACAAGTGGTCATTAATAACAATGAAGGTTTTCTAGTCAAGACGTTGCTTTGGCTTATTATCACAGATTAAAACAGATGGTTCACTCCGCGAAATCATTTAAATAAAAAGCGACTCTTGCTGCGACACAATAAAGTGCAATTCAGTACGATAGCATGACAACCATAGAAACGGGTTTTCTACGGGATTTGTCGACGGAAGAATAGACAAAATGACGGATTCTGATTGTTTATCTGTCATTTTGTCTATTCTTCCGTCGAGAAATCCCGTTACAATTGTGGTCATGCTAAGCGTGCAGGTCGAACAGCGCTAATTACCTACAGTTATATTACAGTTAATTACTCGTACCTCTTTGTATCGCGTAACTCAGATCACTGAATTGGCCCAACAAGTCGAGCCGACCGCGTACTTGTGGCTTCATATCTACCTAAAATGCGGAGTCAACCTCTGTATTACTCTATGTCATTGTATTGTATTGGTCAATTTTCTTTGTGTCGGTGCGTGATGACGAATGGCTGGGTTTTTGTATGTAGGTATTGTACATGTATACAACAATTATTTGCGTGTCAATAATAATTAACTCCCGATCGTTATCAACACGGAGTAGGTGTGAAAGTGTTATGAGCTAACTGACAATGTAATCGGCGTTAGTGCAAATGGACATTTGGTTTTTTCTTATTTTCATGTCAGCATTGACATTTATGGATCGTTTGTCTAGAAATCAGGAAACGTTTACCAAAAAAGTGTAGGCCATAAATAATAAACTACAATGATTGCGAGTGGCAACCTTGGTGTCGACAGTCCAGCAATCTCAACACAATCTATTGAATACAGTTAACGAGGTGTGCGCCTGAAAGCTGCTTCAAGTTTAACGATGTTTGTGGAACTTGTGAAATATTTAGACGTGTCATCGATCAGACGGCACGTGCTCAAAAATGCCCGTAGTTCCGTCTGGCCTTACATGTGCTCGTTTTATCCATGACACGGAAGCTACAGCCAAGCTCACCTCCATCACACACAACACTATCGCATTTGACATTTGACCGCAAGTATATGGACAGGTCCATAAATTTTTAATTTTCTGCAGTCATTGTTATATTGATAGATGTTTATTGTCAAACGGAAATCAGGAATAATGATAACTAGGTCTTGCTCATATTATTACGCAGACGTCTTTCGTGGAATCAAATTTATAAGTGCTTCTTCCGCCCATAATAACTCAGGTACTTGTAGATGAAATCGATTTGTTGATCAATTTGAATTTTACCTTGCGATGTGCGCAAGGTAAAATTCATTTGTGCGCCTAATTAATGTTGTAATTATTACGTAGAATTTTCCCCTAGGATCGTTAACAAGCCTCGTTGAAAGACCACGAACATAATAAAGAGAACATTTGCTAACGAAGATTTTCTTTCGTAGAAAATTCACTTCAACAAAATGTTAATGGAACAAAGTTCGGAAGTGAAAAGCGATGAACTCTCTAATAGAATAAATAAATATCCGATTATTTACGGGCAAACATGCTCAGTTTCCATCATACGTTTGTAATATTAATGGGTAATTTATTCGTCGAGTGGCTGAACCACCCAACGAATTGGTGTAGCAAACATCATAAGAAATTCACTGTAAGTAGGTACATGTCGAATGAATTACTTATGTGCTGCGCTATGGACATGGCACTGACGGGACCGACGAGGCCCTCCGCTCAATGATGACATGGAGGTCCGTATCCACCTTATACATAACTATAAGAACATTATATAGGGTAATCAGGTCAGTGTCAGTTTCTTCCGAAAATAAATAGAATTCCATGTCGCATGTCGAGCGAGCTGTGGGTTCGAAGAACACGGGATTGATGCCCTGAAACGGCAATTTGGGTTCCCGGTAGACCTCGAAGGTGAGGGCGGGACGAATTGGGTGTTTTTCTTAAGAGTTGGCAAGAAGTCAGTAGCGCAGTATCGTGGCCGGTGGAAAGAATGGAGCGGTCTTTGCTCAGCACCGGGACAGTACATGCTAGCTTTGTGAGTGAAAAGGGAGAATTGTAAAATAAAGGCTCGTGCAGATCAGCGCGACGCGACGGCGCGACACGACTCGAACAATACAATTTCTAAGAAAACTTCACGGTATAACAATAACCTGTGTCGCGTAGCGCTTGTCTGAACGAATCTTAAAGGGAACGAAGCAAAACCGCTGCACAGCACCAATTGCGTAATACACGATCAATCATAATCTGAATCATTTTGAGGGATATTGCTAATCCATCGCTCCAATGTTAAAAAAAAATCTGCTTAACAACGTACATAACGCAATGAATGTTGTTGAACTGCCAATATGAAACGGATTGTAATTGATCGAGTGTTACACAATTAGGGTGTTCATTTTTATTAATTCTTCTTTTTACCTATTGTAGTAACGTATATTTTTTTTTTTAGTGTGTTGTCTTCACATATAATTATGTAACTAATGTACCTACATATACAAAATATTGTAACACTTTTTAAAAGAGTAACGGTGGAGTTTCTTGCCCATTCTTCTCCATACGAAAACTACCTTTTGGAAGGGGCGACTAGAATCAATTCAATTTTTTGTAAACTTTGACGTTCAAAAGTGCCTTACAAGGGCCTATTTGAAATAAATGATTTGACTTTGACTTAGAGTGCAGGAATGGCGCAAATATGTCAGAATAGGCTATCAAAAACGAAACGAAATTACGTGCACTTGAGACATTAGTCTCTGAGATGGTGACGCTTCTGCCATGCTTCGGCTACTGCACCGCTCAACATCCGTCGGCTTGTTGGGTCCGACATCATCAGCTTGTTTGCCATCCAATTATATAAAAAATAAAAATCAAACAAAATTTCAACACCAACATCAATATCAACAAAGTTAAAAGCCACACTTAAATCGTACTTAAATGGAATTATAAACGGTGAAGTGCCTACTTTGATAAGTTCAAATAACCAATGATTGAAGGATCGACGGTCTTTAACGTTAACAACTTAATAGTTTTTTTTTTATGAAATGTTGGTTTTTTGTATTTTGCCACCTAAAAACACATGTTTTCAAATTCTAATCGACTCGCTGAAATAGTACTTAATTTATACTCCCCATCACAAGTTGTGTATGCCTTAGTCCTTCGACATGTCCTCGAACGTGTTCCCTACTGTATCGACCGTGGATAGCGAACGAGACTTCGTTACACGATCGTAGAACCTTCAGGCAAAACCTCTCAGTTAGAATTATTTGGAGGTACGCTACGCTATTCAACACACTGCCATTTATTTGAACTTTGTTTATTGGTTTTCTTCACTAGAACCTGCCGCCTTTGGCTTTGTTTAGCAGGAACCCGAGAAGCCACCTTCGAATCGCTGTTCTCCATTTCAGAGATACATAATGAGGTGGTACGTTTCTATGGTAATGGTGCTGCAGGCACAGAACATAATCCTTATCGGCTATATTAAGATTTCCGAGAGGAATATTTTCTTGTTTTATGTCGTCTAGTCTATTTTTTCCGTAATGGAGTTTTGCTTTTAGTTGTCTTGTAATAATTATAATTGTCAGTGGCTGGGTATTGTTACGGGTTGGTGGCGACCGCGGAGCGTGCTAAATTTGTGTTTTTATTCTTTGATATCCTACAGGCTTGCGTTTGACCAATAAGTAACACACCCAGTGATTAAACCACATAACTAAATACTCGGTTTTATATCCATGTGATTAAACCATGCGCGTCAGTAAAACGGTAAATACTCCATTTGGTCATATCAGTAGGAAAATGTCGACTAAGACAAGGTAATCGAACATTGTTTGCCTTATACACCTAATAAACACATTAACAATGTTTATGATCAAAAGCCCTAATTTACAGCACATTTTGCGTGCGATATTGTTCCTAATTACATTCTCGGAGTTTCCTGTGAGTGCGATTATTTTTGATAAGAAATAGTTACTACCTGTAATGGGTAAGTACCAGGGTTCCCATAACAATAGCTTTATCAGCAGGAAAACTTTAATTGATTGACCAATTTCCGCTTACTTTTTGAGAACATTGTCACTAAGTATTGTTTTCATTTTAAAATATTTGATGACTACACGAACGAAAGATTATCATTAAAAAAGGTAGGGTAGGTGCCTAACTGCCTACCTAGTAGTTTACCAAGTACAGTCCTGCCGTCGAGTGAATGCGTTCTTGGCACCTGTCAGTTTCATACTAACGAATATGTGTAGGGACTAGGGATGTAACGATTCCGATGCCGATATATCGGCATCGCCATATGGTATCTACAACCGACATCAAACAGTTTAAAAACCGCGTCAAACGACGACGCGCGCGCAACCTTGTCGTTTCGTCGCAGGCGGGACTGGCGGGAGAGCCGCATAGCGCATGCTTAGCGATATGGCAACAGGGCAAACGGCAGAGTTTGTAGTTTGCTGAGCGCTGGCTGAGCGATGTATTGTTTCGTGCCTGTTTCACGTCGCTATTCGTGGTTCTGTTTATTCACACAGTGAAGTGAGGACTAAGTTGTGCCCGAAATACAAAAGACATAGTAAACGCCCGAGGACATACTTCATTATTTATTTGACTTATTATCTACTAATCGATATGGGCATCGGTATCGCCGATTATTTACTAAAACAATCGGTATCGGTATCGTATCGGGAAAATTATGTATCGTTACATCCCTAAAAATTTCAACAATTTTCGAGTAATTTGACATTATATATTTTAAAATGTATGAAATTAAAATGATAAACGATTCGAAAATTGTTGACATTTTCATAGGAGTGAAAAGGGTCATTTGGTTGTAAATGACCTCTCCTACATTACATCCCCTTAATGGATTGCCGACGTAGGTATAACCAATAACCCTGTATGTCTTTTGCGAATTTGATCCTTATTACTTCAAACTAGAAATTGTCCAGACGGAACTGTAAAGAAATTCGTTAGAGATTTTTTAAGTGTTGAATACCTTTTCGGGTTGGTTCGCGTTTCACTGATGAATCACGTTAAATTATATAAGAAGACATTGATTCACTAGTGACTTGATAATACTTGAAATGTAATAGTTATGTAGGTATACCATATGCTTACAGCCACCTTCCCACACAAGTCATAAAAATCGACCAGCGAAAGTTGAGGCGTGTTATTGTTATAGCTATCAACTTTTACTGATACCTATGAAACTGATTTACTGTTGTGTTCATACTTAAGTTTTAAATCGTGATATAAACAAATATTCCATGTTATTGTCTGCATTATGAATACGTTTTTAAATGTAAGATATCTTTAGTAGACCTGTTGGCAGGACAAGGTTGTTGCGAATGCTGCACAAGACTGACTAGAGAAAATCACTTCAGATAGAGAATAGTGGAATTATTTGGAGGGGGTAAATATCCCTTCGGATAAGCACACTAATGTTATTTAATTTTAATCTTATTATCAAGATTGATCAATTAATATATTTGAATGTATTATTTAAATTGAATTCAATAATTTTAATCTAATACTATGAAAGAAAAATTTTACTTATTGAATTTATTTTTAATGTTCTTTACAATTTTAAATGATAATGTGGAATATTAAAGATTCATAATAAGTTGGTCAAAAGTAGTTGCAAGTTAGCTGTACTTTTATTCATTCTATGTTTTATTAATATAATATTATTTATTTCTTTTTGTTGTCTGTACATGAGACGCTGCATAAAATCTCTCACTACTCATCATCTGCCTAGCCTCTTTGGTTGGCTAGTCAGCTTCCAGTCTAACCAGATGCAGCTCAAGATCAGTAAGTATTTTACATGGAGCAACTGCTTATCTGACCTCCACAACCCAGTTACTGGGTAACACAGCCCCTTGGTTAGACTGGTTGTTAGATTTTTGGATTAAATATTTCTCACTACTATAATATGTAAATAATTAATTAATACAATACATTTGTATGCAACATAGTTGTCTATGCAAACATTCAAAACAAAATAAATAACTTACGTTTCACAATAGCATACTTTCTCAAATACTGGTAATTCTCCTGTACTTTACGTGTCTACATAAAGTACATATCTTTATTGTTGAAAGACCTACACTGTCCTCCCATTCCTATTAAAACTGTTATTTGAAAATATTGTAAATTTAAGCCAATTATTTTTAAAAGAGTAACTGTGAAGTTTCATGACGGCTGTTCTCCATAGGAAAAAACCAATTGCAACTGAGCACCTAGCTTCTAACGTTTATAAGTGCCCATTTAGGTTTAAGTGAAATAAAATATTTTGAATTTGAAATACAGCATCCATTGCAATAGGGATAATTGCCTGGGTTAAAAAAAAAGAAATTCTTATTAGTCCGTCAGCCAGATAATAAAAAAATATTAGACAAGTATTTTTTGCTTTATCATATTAATAAAAAAATAATTAGATAAAACGCATTTTAAGTTGGGGAGTGGGGGTCGCTACGTCACTAGTATGTATAAAATCTACATACTCGTGATGTCATGGCAGATTTTACTCCAATGTATCGCCGTTATCTTTAGATTACGTAAAAAAATTAAAAATACGTAATATACCAATATTTTTTTTTAATCTCAAAGAGGGACTAAAAAAAATTTTTTGTCATCATCCCTATTCTATGACAAAGTTTTTTTTTTTTCAATAAAATTATAGTTATTCTTTATGTTTTGTGACTCCATTACCTCTCTCAGAAATAATGACAAAACATAACTGAGTTTTTTTATAGCAATTCATAATTAGAAGAAGTTATTTTAAGTCCACTTAAATTGTACAGCAGGATTTGTACATCTAACAGATTTCATACTAAATTGATGAAGTTAAGAAATACTTAGTTTTCATTAATTAAACACAATGGTTCTATCACAAAAGTGATATTGTAGCTCCTCAAAAAAACATAAACTTTTATGGATTTTGGAAGATAATGAAAAGATGGCTATGTTCAGAAAATATGCAAGCAAGTACATTTAAAACCTTGTTGATAAATAGTTTACATTTGTAAGATATAAATTCCTTATTAAGGAAAGGCTTTCCTTATTTCCTTCCTTCCTTAAGGTCTGTATGCCACTATCATCTTCTTTTGAAAAGTTACAGGCTCAGCAATGTCACGGGACACACGGACACACGGGCTTGCTGCACTGTACACAATAAAAGTGTTGATTTTCAATAGTTTTGTCTGCATACAACATTTTGAGTGTTTTAAAATGGTATTCAAAACTCGGAAAAAAATCTCTTATTCTATCTAAGCAGAGGCAAAATACATTTTCTATCAGGATGAAGCATACAAAATAATGATAACTTACTTTTTGAAGACTCTGCAAAATGAGTTGTTTATTCTTTTATCAGAATTGTGTCTTCTGCGGTCTTCAAATAAGTCTTTAATGGCAGTCACACCAAGCACAAACAACACGGGCAGCATGGCAATCTCTTTACCGAACGCACTGATTGCAGGCACCCAGTTCAACAACACTATGAATATAAAGTACACATTTGCAATCCTATGGAATTGTTCAAATAAGTTCTTGGGTAAAAATGATAATAAAGTATATTTTGTAGTCCTAATTTGATTGTCGCATCTTTGCCCATTAGGGTGATCTTTGAGTGGTGTTTTATCTGGTACCAGGAGGTTGGGAGTGACTAAGAGATGTCTGGTGTCAACAGCAGGCTGCTGTCGCCGCAGCAGCCAGAAGGCGGCTCGCCTCCAGGGGCTCACGACGGACGTGCGTCTGATGGTGTAGATGGAGTCGGAGCGCGAGGCTTGCCGCGAGTGGATGCGCACGGAGCCAAGACGCGGCTGGGCGCTGGGCGCGGGCGGGTCGCGGTGCCCCGGCGGTAGGATGAAGTCCGTGCGGCTGCCAGCGCGGCTGTGGCCGGGCCCTGTGCTGGGCCGCCCGCCCTCGCCGATCTGGCCGTGCGACAGAGCGCGCTGGTGACCACGCATCGCCGACTTGAGCGAAGGCCGTGGCGCGGTGGGATTTCCCGCAAGCATAGGAGTGCCTCCATGACTTACAGACCTCGAGTGTCCTTTCGCTTTCGGAAACAGGTAAGTCTGTTCCGGTGCCCCGGGTAAACATGGCACGGTAGAAGTTGTCTCTCCACTGCCTTCTGTTGACATTTTTATTCATTTGAACGGTGTTCACCCCACTTTTACCTTTCATTTAAAACTGTTGTGTCGCCACACCGTTTTAGCGTATTTTGTGAAGGTGATTTATGGAGAATGTGCAGTACGAAATCAAACATATGGTAGGAACTCATCCGTTCACAGATTTACACATCACTAACTTAATTATTGCCAATAATCACTAGACGAACAGATAAGTTTTGTAGTAGCCCGCTTATACATATTCTTAGAACTTTTAAAATAATTACTTGACCACCACGGAGCGATTATGCACGATAGAGTACGAAACTTAAAAACAAGCAAAAAATACGAGACAAGTAACTGACTGAACTCAATGACTGACTGACTGACATGACATTTCCTTCATTGCTTGCTTCAACTTGCTTGGTTGCCAGACATGACATGACACACTTAGGTTTGCCAACATCAAAATAAGTTTTCCTTTTTTTGAGCCAGCTAATAGGCGCTCTAGCTATAACTTTCAACTAAACTGTTAGCTACCCATATGTGAGCTGCACGTATAGCGTTAAGGGGGATGCGCTAAGGTAGTTCACGAGATTCAAATTTTCTTGAGTTTTTTCCATTTTGCAGGTTAGTGTCAGGCCGCGGATCATATTTAGATCAACATAGAACATGATACTGACCTGCAAATTGCAAAAATCGTAACAAAATTTATTTTCGCGGGCTACCTTAACGCTTTCGCCTTAAATATGATGGGATGCACAGACTACAAATGATGGAATACTAGTCAATACTAGTACCGATAGCGACGTAAGTGGAATTTCGTGCGGGTGGGTACGTAGGTATTGATAGCATAATTTGGTGAATTTAGTAATAAAAACAAAGTGCCTGGAACACGCTTGCAAAATATTTATTCCTGTTGCCATTTAATAAATACAATTATCGACTATTTTAGTAAATATTTACCTGCGCAACACTAGCTCACACGTCGTCGTCATCCAAGTCGGCCATATTCTTTCCGACATTTTGACATTTACCACCCGGTTTGCAATTTCTTAGTGGAATACTTCTTCTAAATCTTTCAACATGGATGAAGAATACGACGCTATAGTTCTGGGAACAGGATTAAAGGAATGCATCCTTAGTGGAATGCTCTCCGTGTCCGGAAAAAAGGTATTGCACATTGATCGTAATAAGTACTACGGTGGTGAATCTGCGTCAATTACCCCGTTAGAAGAATTGTTCGCAAAGTTCAACGCACCGGCTCCCGACGAAACATACGGCCGAGGTCGCGACTGGAATGTAGATTTGATTCCCAAGTTGTTGATGGCAAATGGGCTTCTTGTGAAACTGCTCATTCACACGGGTGTGACTCGATACCTGGAATTCAAGTCTGTGGAGGGCAGCTATGTCTACAAAGGCGGAAAGATTTCAAAAGTGCCCGTCGATCAGAAGGAGGCGCTGGCATCGGATTTGATGGGGATGTTCGAAAAGAGACGCTTCCGAAACTTCCTTATTTACGTCCAAGACTTCCAGGAGGATGACTCTAAGACCTGGAAAGATTTGGACCCGAGTACAGCCAACATGCAGTCGCTCTATGATAAGTTTGGTCTTGACAAGAACACTCAAGACTTTACTGGGCATGCTCTGGCTCTCTACCTCAATGATAACTACCTCCAACAACCAGCTATACAAACCATCCACCGTATTAAACTGTACTCTGACTCACTCGCAAGATATGGGAAATCTCCATACTTGTATCCTATGTATGGATTAGGGGAGCTGCCTCAAGGCTTTGCTCGCCTCTCTGCGATTTATGGAGGCACCTACATGCTGGATAAACCTATAGATGAGATAGTGCTTGGAGAAGGTGGCAAGGTAGTTGGTGTACGCTCTGGCAATGAAATAGCTAAGTGCAAGCAAGTGTACTGTGACCCTAGCTACGTACCTGACCGTGTCCGCAAGAAGGCTCAGGTGATTCGTTGCATTTGTTTATTGGATCATCCTATACCAAATACAAAGGATGCTTTGTCCACCCAAATTATCATTCCTCAGAAGCAAGTAGGCAGGCATTCTGACATCTACATCTCTGTTGTGTCATACACACATCAGGTTGCTGCTAAGGGCTGGTTCATTGCCATGGTGTCGACCACTGTTGAAACCAATGACCCAGAAACTGAGATTAAGCCTGGCTTGGATCTGCTTGGACTTATCCGACAGAAGTTTGTGTCTGTGACAGACTACTATGAGCCCCTTGATGATGGCACTCAGAGCCAGATCTTTGTTTCCGAATCTTATGATGCTACCACACACTTTGAGACTACTTGTTTAGATGTGATTAAAATATACAAGTATGGAACCGGTGAAGAATTTGATTTCTCCAAAGTAAAAGTGGAGCTTGGAGAAGAGGAACAGTGAACTGTTATAATATCATGTTTATGTACATTGCTTGTTAATTTTATATTTGTTTAAGAACTGTTCTGGCAACAATAATGATACTCTAGGGATTTTGGGTTATCAATTTTATTAAGAGCTTAGATGTATTGGCAGTAGATCAAGTATTAATGTATGTACAATGCTCCCAGTGGTTCCAAAACTGATTTTATACATTTTATTGCCAAAAATAAAATATTATTTAAAGGAATTTATACTTTATTTAAAGCTGCTTTCAAAGTATACAAAGCTATATGATCTGCACAAGTGGTAGGTTATTTGTACCAGATGTTATGCATTCCAATTTGGTAATTGTTTGATTCTGTAACCATATCATACTTGTAACAAGTCAAAATTTTTGAATGCTCACTATACCTGTATGTTGTGTAAGATCATGAATAAAAGTTATAATAATAACAAGAGGTGTTTTATTTTGAAACAAATCATGTCACATGTTCAGGTCAATAACAACAAAGCTATATTTTTCCTTATGCTTATTATGCAATCTATACTTAAACTTTTAATTAATTTAAATATCACCGATTTTTCTTCTAGACTAGATGAAATCACAATTTACAAGTTCAAAATATATTTAATAGAATACAGATGGTCATCTCTACAACCGACAAATATGTAGTCGCCATAAACAGCTGGTGACGAAAATACTTCGCTTGGTAAACTGTGTTCTTCTAATACAATTCCATTTTCTGCATCAAGTACACATAGTTTTCCATTATTTGATGCGGCTAATATCAGCTTGTCGTTCAAACCACAAGGAGTTGAGTAAACTGGAGAAGAAAGTAGGGTCTTCCAAAGCAGACTGGGCTGAAAATTCTTAATTCTAAGACTATAAACCCCTTTATCGTGACAACCAAATACCATTTGCCATGCCAGCTTATCTAATGGCTTTACATAGATTGAAGAAAATATATTTCCTTTAGCACCTGGATATTCCCAGATCTGAAATTACAAAAAAAATAAACTTGAATTTGTGCAATGACTCCTCTTATCAAGAAAACTAATACATAATAATAGTTCTATGAACGTTTTTGAAGCGTAGTTAATTAGGTGGAATCAAAGCCCGGTCGTTAATATGACGCATCGTGTTTTAGATAAGATTCGGCTTTGTAGAGCGTAGTGTCTGTACCTATTTATTTAATACTAAAGGTGTAAAAAACTCGTGTCCTAAGTCTTATAATAATAAGACGTGTGTTCTCTTTGAAAACTCGAGTCTTACCTAAAAAATTGGAGGCTCGAGTATTTTCAAAAGAACTAGTAGTTGGGACTCAGTCAACTGAGTCTTTATCTGGTTTTTATGAGAATGAATAGAAAATAAAAAAATTGTAACTAGCCATTGTTTACTATCAAATGATTAATTTAAAGTATAAAACGATTAAATAAACATAGTTAAATAATATAGACCAATTTTTTTTTTAATGATAGGAGTCAGTTCCGATTTGATCGTAGGTACATAATTAATTTGGAATTCTATTTTATACCTTCAATATTGATAGCCTATACATCAATTTTAAAGCTCATGACTCAGTTCAGCTCAAAGAACTCATAGGGCTTAAAGACTCACAAGGACTCAAAAGACTCCAAGAACTCGTGAGACTAGTCCCAAGTCTTGACAAAAGACTAGTTTCGAAATGAAGACCTAAAGACTCAAAATTTTATACAACACTGCTTGTGACAGCCTCCTTTATCTTCTAAGACCGATGTCCATATTAATTCATGGGTACTGTAGTTTGTACTGAGGTGTCGTGATTACCTTGATACCCTTCTCCACAGTTCTGCAATGTATATCGCCGGCGACTTCAGCGAACATTACGTATTTATCGTCGTCATACAAGACTGGGCTCGCGAACACCGGGCTGGCAAGCGTGCCGCGCCATACTATCATGTTAGTGTAGGTGTGGATACATGCACACACGCCTGATAATGTGCCCAGCAGTACAAACTCCTTCTTAGCAAGAACAAGGTCAGCAGATATAGATTCATTGCAGATATTTATTGTAAGTTTCGGGGCACCCGACTGAAAAATAAATGTGTTATTAGGGCGGTAGGTAAATCATGCTGAGATGGGTTAGCAGTTTCTGCAGGTGGACCAGAACTGGCGCAGTAAAAGAGAATGAGCTAGAGTACACAGCAGTGCATTTTTACGCATCTGCATGAGCAAAGGTCCTGGGTTCGATTCCCGGGTCGGGCAGTGTTATTGAGTGTTTTTATATGGAAATTCTCAGTAGCAGTCCGGAGTCTGGATTTGTGCCCGGTTGATGGCGATAGGCTCGCCCCCTATTACATGGGACTTGAAACTAATCTGGCGAAATGTGGGTGTACCTACTACAGGTACACTTCTGCCCAAGTCTTCAAGGAAACAAGGCGTGATGTTATGTTATTTTATGTATTCTGATTTCACGAGGAGGATAAACGTTTTTGCTAAGTACTTTGTTATTACCGGACATTAAAATACAATCACCTATTATTGGCAACTTGTCATATTTATTTATAAACACTTTGTTAAACCAGATATGTTTCAATCGTTAAGAACATAATATATAATATTACAATATTATTTATCATTCGTAACTGATGACTAGTTATATTTAATAGTGAGATAACTGCTCGCGTCACAGTGCATATGGTAAAATTTATCGGAAAGTTTATTTTTTTGTAGGTACCTATTATTTTTTATTGTAAAATAAATAACATTGCATTATATACAGTTGTTTAAAAGAAGTTTATTGTAGAAAGGAGCCCTGTGCAGGCCCGCTGCAAGCCGCTTCAGCGCCTACGCGCAGAACCGACCCCACCCCAACGCTATTTTCTCTGACAAAAGATGTAAGAAGGTATGTTTTATACGAAAACACCACTTTGTTAGTCTGACTACAGTCGATCCATTCTGTAAACATCTCACCGTGAAGGGTGAGGTGAAGTGAGCTGTCCATAGTGTCAATCCCTAGCAATCCAGTAGGTGCAATCCAGATTTTGCGACTGTATCGATGCATTTAGCTTCTAAAAAGCGGGTTAATCCACGATCGCCGATGCTAAAAGTAGCCCTAAGAGACAAAGAGGCCGATGTCTCTCTATTAACTCCGTACATAGTCCCTTGCACCTTGATGCCAAGCGCTAGGCACCCGCCAAGCTAGAAAGAACCTTCCGTGTCGCCAGTAATAGAACAGTCTATACATCATAATAGTTTCCCTAATTTTTCAGCAAACGGATTAATAAAATACGTACCACGACATAGATACATCTCACATTTCCGTCGTAAGCGGCGACATACAACTGTCCGTTACAGCAGACGGCTTTGCTTTTGATCATGTGTCCGATGTTAATCCTCCAGTGTTCTTCGTAGGTCTCTAGGGAGAAGCAGACAATGGTACCATCGTACCCGCCGACCACGCCGAACGGGCGCATCACGTTCACATCATGGTAACACAGCACAGGGGCTTCTATCCGCGTGTTCAAGGTAAGCGTTCGCTCAAGTGTGCCATTTATTGCATCCACTATGATGATCTTGCCGGAGTGACTTCCCACTGTCACATACAGGTTACTGAAAAATATGAAATAGCACTTTCAGTATAGAATATAGGTGACTACCGAGATTACGACTAATAAAGAAGTATTTAAGTTCGAAAATGACATGTTGCTCCGACCCCAAATAAATTGGGATGAGGGCAAGAGAATGATGATGATTTCAGTAGGTACTTATAGAAATCATAATAGTATGAGATGAAATAATTTACGCAAAGTAAAGCGCCTTTCAGGGCCTACCTAATCACGACCGTATAGGTGAGGTAGGTAGGTCCTGACAGGCGCTTTACTGTGTGTAAATTATTTCATCACCACTGCTGGAAAACATCGTGAGGAAACATAAGACGTGTGACCATGGGCGCCGGGGGGTGCAAGGGGGTGCACTTGTACCTTCCTGGCTTTAAAATAAAATATAGGTGTAAAAACATTCAGAAATAAAGAAATATCTGAAAACGCCTAACACAATAATAGAGAACTATTCGAGGCAAGATGCCAAAATTTTCTGCAATCTCTGAATTCTAAAGCTTCTGTGCATTAGTCGACAAAGTACCTACCGAACTCCTATTTCCGAAAATCTAATCGGCACTAAGCGGGGTTCTAACATTATCGAGCTTGCTTCGCTCGATTTTGCATCCTACTCTATCATACTCGTAGTTCTTATGTTTCTTTGTATAAGTCGACACAGTTAGTCCTCTTTTCTTCAGAATGGATAAAATAAAACCTATCCCATTCGAGGCGAGATATGAATGGACAAACGAAAACTTAACATATCCGAGGCGAACCGCAAAAATGATCGAGCTCGCTTCGTGGAGCTGAAGATGCACGCCCCTGAAAATAAACCTACCGGCGCCCAGGCGTGTGACATCTACCAACCCGCACTGGGCCTGCGGCCTGCGTGGTGGATTACGGCCCATTGCCTCTCACAGAGAGGAAGCCTGTGTCCCAGTAGTGGCAACATTATATGGTAATTATGCTGTTTTGTGTTAGTGGGGAGAGTAAGGGTCTAACGGGGATGTTCAAGTTAGTAAAGGTATTGGTAGTTCATAAGTGAGCCTGGTAACTCCTATTCTGGGTACCCTCAAATATATTTACGTCGCCGTCTTGTCTTAAATGGAGCGATTAAACACATTGCAGGACACTAAACGTTTAAGCACGTCTCCTTTAGTGTCCTGCAAGTTCTTGTGAGTAGTTATATTAGACCTGACATAGGTACCAGATAATTACGGTTGGGGGATAGGCCGGAAACCGAATAGTACCAGAATTCAAATTCTATAATTTGAGAACTAAGACTGATCAATATAGCGATGTCAATCGTGTGTGTGTATCGGCTTTAGCTCCTAAAGTGACAGTTTCAGTGATTTTAAACCACTACTTACAATTTTGACTGGTATAATGTTGGCGAGGCATCGACACACTTCCCAGTATCTATGCTCCACACCACATTGAACTCGACAGCATTGCTGCAGGACAAGTTACTTGTTTTATTGCTACAGGCAACCTCTGAAATCTGTGTGTCTGCTATAGTGTTTGTCCTCGACCTTTTGCACTTCTTAGCTTTTACAATGTCCACACATATTTTCTTCTGGGCTATGTGTATAATCTCATCTATGGTGTTTTTACGTGACATCAGGTAAGGCAGGATCAACTTTCCAAATTGAGGGCATGTCAAAGATATTGTGTTACATACAGATATAGCTAGGAAAGAGGTTCCTCCCAAAGAAAAGAAGTTTTTATGTTTGATTTGATCATAAGTAAACCTTTCAGTCATAGCAGTGTTGAGCTCCTCCAGGAAGATCATTTTTAGAGAATCTATTGTTTGTGGTACACGTATTCTTTGAAACATCTTGGCTATTATTTGTTTTGATATTTTCCCATGAGGATTTGTGGGCAAATTATCTACCCTAACAATTTTATCAGGCCAATGCTTATCATCAAGTTTGCATTTTAGAAAGTCTGATAGTTCTTGGCTGGTGAGGGTTTCTGATGCAAAATACACCACAAGGAGCATAGGTTTTGGTAGCCATAGACATGAACAAGTTCGCACTCTTGGACATTGCATTATAGTAGCCTCCACCGTTAGTAGATTAATCTTATGCCCGAATCTCTTGATGACATCATCCTTGCGCCCTCTGTAGTAAACAGTACCACATTTAACTTCTCCAATGTCACCAGTGTCCAAAAATTTCAGGGAATTTTGTTCTTCAGGGCCATTTGACTTGTTTAGAATAACACACTTTCTAGATTTGCTTACTGAAATACAATAACAAAAAGTGAGTGTTTGCTATCAGACTGGTTGACTGGATCGTCTATGAGCAAGTTTCTTACTTACCTAACATTATCTTTCCAATGTTTTCTTTAGAATTTTCTGCACGTTGGATTACAATTTCTGTTTCTGAGAGACAGTTTCCTAGCGGTACTTCTTTGTCAGTCTGAATACTGTTCAGGTCAAGTTCTGCCACACAGGCCCAGCACGACATCTCAGTGACACCATACAATGTAAATATCCTCGTTTTATTTTCCCAGTGCTTAAGTTCTCTTAGCCTTTTAATACTATTGAAGGGTTCACCACCCAATGCTAATATCTTGAGGGTTGAGTTTTTACATAAAATTTTGTTTTTAATATCAGTGTTTGAATACTGTAAAAACTTTGATGGTGTTGTTTGCCAAACTGTAACAGAATTTGCTCTATTCCCTGGGAATAATACATCTGCCCTATCTGGTGCAATGAGTAGAGAGGCTCCATTGATGCATGCCAGTAATATTTCTATCATTGAAGGATCAAAAGTAAGGGGTGTTGAGAAGAATATGACATCTTTTGATGTTATATTAAACATTTTGGTTAAATCATCTATGTTAGGCTGTATACATTGAATTGGAACCTGTATATGCTTAGGTTCCCCCGTGCTACCTGAAGTCATAGCTATAAATGAGTGTTGAGGTACATGCTTATAGTGTGGTTCATTTGTACCATCAAAGTCATAAAAACTTATTGTCAAGTCAAAAACTGAAACAGTGTGATCGGGCTTTTTACCAAATAACTCGGAATTAGAATCATTGTCTTTGTTCTTGATGGTCATTATAATTGTAAAATTAATATCTTTAGCTATTGCCTCTAAATCCTGCGCCGGGTCCACAAACATAAATGTTGTGCAACTTTTGTGAGCTCTGAAAAATAAAAAAATGACTTTAGTTAACAGAATGAGCTACCTAATTTTACTACAATTTACAGGAAGGTGTCTCGTGGTACTCACGCGGCTATTACACATGGTATGATGATGTTTCTCTCCGACACTAATCCAATTACGCCTTTGTTGCATTGGCGAAACTGAAGCTGTTGTGAGATGTACTCACACACTCCGTACAGTTCCGAGTACGTGTAGTTCTTGTAAACATCATCCACGTAGTGTCTCACGGCGATGCTGGATGGGTATTTGGCACATGTGTCTACGAAAACATCGTAATAACCACGCTTTACTTTCATTTGCTTGTTTTATTTTCTGATAACGTCTGGTAAAAATAACTGATAGGAATACAATCAAAATTTTGCCTAACGAATGCTTCTAAACATAATATTTGCGATACTCAAAAACTAATTGGTGTGATCCCAAACATGATTTTATCTTTTAAACTGTTTACGAGTTTTGATTTTGTTTTGAGACTATTACCATCAGCTGTGAGTTGACAATTTTGACACAAGTTGAATGTCAAAGTTGACAATTAATTAGGGCTGTAGAAAAACATCGATGATTTTAAGCATCGAAGTATCAATTTTTTTTAAGCTATCGAGTCTTTTGTTTCATTAGTTTAACAATATTTAACAGTATGGAAATAAAACATTATTCACTAAGTTATAAAAAATCTTTAATGTAACACCCAAATTTTAGTAAAAACAAAGAATGATCTTAACAACGTTTATGTTGGTACAGCTTGGCAAAAATGAGTTTGGAAAAAATTAGGGCGCCACTATCACATTTAGGTCTCTTCGAATGGGAAATAAATTGTTAAAATAAATGTGCAACAAAAAAAGCTGCTTAACTGCTACTCAAATCAAAACCTACTAGCACTTGCCGGCAAAGTATTGCCATCATCATAGGTCTGGTAAAATATTTAGTTCCAAATGTCACCACGTCAGAGTATTTTATTTCTACGCGTTATTTAAAATTGTAGTCTGTTTTTATGTCGACCTGTTAACTTATTACTTATGTAGTAATTAGGTTCCTTGTAATTATATGTCCGAAGAACAAACTTTACAATTCCAATAAAAAAGTTACAATTCACGTAATTCTACAAGTGTCAGTACCTTCACACGGCTACATATCAAGCTATACAGTTCCAGTATAAACTGATCTCGCATTGTATGAGCGGTATAACCGCTGTGTATACGTTTTGTGTTACATTAGATTGTAGTGATTATTTTACATATTTTTATAATTGTAGCTCAAGTCTACAAGTCACGAAGCGTGTGTCAGAGGGTATTACAATATTATTTTTTTGCATTAGAAGGCTTAGTTCTAATGACAGTTGTAGTGAAGAAGAGAGTATAGTAATTAGGAAACCTAGAACGTACAAAATACGCATAAGAACATAATAATATCACGGAAAAAATTACTGAAAATGACAACGAATTTGGATTCATTAAATAAGTGAGCGATAGTATTTTTAAACTAACAACTGAAAAATTATAAGATTGGCTAAGTTGTACGAATTGTAGACTTGTATTTCTACAAAATATCTACAATTCGTATAATTATGTAGGATGACATAGCGCTCAAACTTTGTGTTACGCATTTAAAAATGCGAAGTAATTGTAGATTGTACATTATTGTAACTTATACATATTAGTAACTAGGTGCGCCTTCACCCGTATTAGTCTCAATCCCGTGGGAATATCGGGATATAAATAATCCCATGTCCTAACCCAGGTCATGGTCTACTCATGTGTCAAATTTTATCCAAATCCGTTTAGCCGCTTTAGAGCGAAAGCGTCACAAACAAACAAATAAACAAACTCACTTTCGCATTTATAATATTGCATTAGTTAAGAATAGGATTTCTGTGTTACGCATATTTTTTACAATTGAACATTTTTGTAGAATTGTAAACTTGTAAAATTTGAGGTATAGGGCCCTGGCAACATAAAGTGCCCGCGGTATCCGAATTCAAAAAAGGAGTAGGTTATGTATTCGATGAGTTTTTTTTCATGTATTTAAACCGATTTCTCCGTGATTTATTCAGTGTACGTAAAAGAAAATTAAAACTCGAACTGCCGCAGAGTCGTTGCCATATTACATTTAAATGATAGATTACAGAGTCGCTCGTTCCGCGACGATGGCACGACAGGGCGCGCGACAGTACATTGTCAGTGTTGTATTTTATTTATATTAAAAGCTTTAAAAAAATTAAACTACTAAAGATGCCATTGGTCCAGCGAGTTTGTTCGTGGACGTTCAACGCATGCGTATCTTAAGTGGGGCGTAGCTCGTAGGCAACTAGGCGCAGCGTAGGCATGGCGTAGGCCCGTAGGTGCAGCGTAGTCTTTGATTAGACGCGTCGTAGGCGCCTACGCCGCGTAGAGACTGCGTTAGTATCGCGCGTTACTGACCTAAAATAAAAATCAGTCGAGAGGTGTCGTGGGACAGCCGGTTGGAACGAAATTCTTTTCAGTTTTTCACACTTGGCAATTGAGAGCTAGAGTGTCGTCACGACAGTTTTGTTACCTCTAACAAAAGCATCAGTCGAATTGTTACACTTTTTTCGGTCTAGGTCTCATTCGCCAACTGTGCAGAATAGAACTTGCGATAAAGTACTCGTTCCAATAAAAATACGATGTAGGTATGCATTTTTTTTTAATTTTTTTTTTCTTGGTGAACTAACTATTTTTTTTTCTCCACGATTCGTTTTAGAGGAGGTTATCTATGATTTTAGACCGTCATTAGTTAAAACTGACACTCGTATCTGCTATTATAATAGCGATCAGACGCTTTCATTCTCTCTCTCTTTTCAAAGACCAACAAATTGTTAGGACAATGATCCGTTTTTCGATATAGAAACCGGACATAACATTGAAAATGGGTCTTACTATACCAGAAAGTAGGAGGCGAGAGGGGTGTAAGTAGGTTATGGAGAAACGATCTCAAGTATTGAAGAAGTAGGTTTACCTACTACATATTTTTCATAACTTACATTTACCTACCTACAATGCGTAGTTTGTACGTAGCAACCTCAAGTCAAGTGAGTCGTTTTTGCTGTTGACTTCGGTTAACTTAGGACAGTTTCTATGAAATACAACACGGCCGATATAACTTGGCAGTTCCGAACTTCGCGCAGAAGGCTGCGCAATAACATTTTTTAGGAACCAAATGATGACATGAGGCGAATGTGAGTGAGAGAACATGCGCGAAAGTTCGCAGAGCCTATGTTCAGATCTGCCAAGTTATATCGGCCGTATTGTAGGTTATGGACTCAGGCGTTACTTTGTGGAAATCCATGGCAGTAAGATGTAAACATTTTCGTGTTAATTCCGCAATAATTTTGTCCAGACTTGGATGCATAACTTATACCTGGACGATAAGTTTGGGTTACATGTTGCATCATTATAGCCGCATCTTCTGCATGTGTTTAAAATTTTTCCAAATTCGCGTTCCGTTTCCTCCCTTTTCGTGCATTTAGCGACAACAGCGCCCTACGACCTAGAATACAATATTGGCCACAGCTACGGGCAGACGAGGAACTAATGTATGTACAGTTATGAACGAAAATATGTCTAAATGAATTTCAACATCAAAGGAGAAGTCTCATCTCCCATAGAAAATTACCCATGTACATATTTTTGCGGGCTGAGGGCGGTGATGCACCCTGCCTGCATCCAAGCCAGGACCTAGTTATTGCGGAATTAAAACTAAATATTTTTACATAGCATTTTACATTTCTACGAGCTGTTCAATAAAACTGTTTTTCATTTGTTTAGCCACGAATCGAGTCGAACCACCCTGAGATTGCAACGAGCGATAGTTTTGGTGATACATCGTGCAATAGAATGATACTTAGGTTACATTTAAAAAATCAATAGCGAGCTAGGCCAGCTGTTAAGACAGGTGAACATAAATCTGCATAGCGTTTGCTCAATAAGCCATTTGAGACATTAGCCTACATTGTGCTCGCGTTACGCCATGATAGTCCAGACAGTTTGTATTATACAAACTGTCTGGACTTTAAAAGAGACATTGACCTTTTAAGTTTGTTTCCATGTTTCTTCCCGGATATAGTGAGAAACACCAGCGTCATCTAGAAATGTCGGATATAAGTGTTACTTAATAGTGCAAATTGTTTCCTGAATAAAGATCATAAGTATAATCTTTTGATGTTCCCACTGCTGGGACACAGGCTTCCTCCTTCCTGCTTCCATAAACAAACACTGCTTGTGTAGTGCCTCTTCACGTGATCCGAATCCATCTTTTGATAAATAAAAGATTTCAAACGTAGTAGCACAATATGTCCGGCATTCGGAACTTGTGGGGGATGCACTTATAATTGCGTATGACAAATGGATCTGTTGTTGCCGCATGACCTTAGTCACCTTTTATGATGTAACCTATGGAAGCAGAAGGTAGCCATAATAATAATAAAAAAAACGATACTGCAGTTTGCGATATTTAAAAAAACATGTGTGTTATATGTGTATATAAATATAAAAATCAATTGCCGTGCATTAGTCTCGCAAAAACTCGAAAATGGCTCGACCAATTTGATTTTTAGGGTTCCGTACCTTAAAAGGAAAAACGGAACCCTTATAGGATCACTCATGTGTCTGTCTGTCTGTCCGTCTGTCAGCCAATTTGCTCCGAATCTAACTGACCGATATTATATAGAGTATTTCTGTGACCCAAACACGGACGTGTAACATAAATAAATGAATTTTGAATATTGGGGTCACTTTTGGGGGGCAAACAAGAAAATTAAAAAACAAAGTTTTTTGAACTGTACCGTAGGACATATCAAATGAAAGGGCTTATTGCGAGGATCTCAAATACATTTTTTTAATAATATGAAAATAAATACTTTTAAAGATATTTAAGAAAATAGATGAAAATTTACCATTGCCCCCTTATCTCCGAAACTACTGATCCTAAAATTTTGAAAATAATACAGAGAATAGTTCTATGCTTATAGATTACAGGAAAACCTATAAGAAGTCTAAGGTCATGAAATAAAATGGTAAATCACTCAATATTGTGCGCACAAACTTACATTTGCAGTTGGAATGTATGGGGGAACATGTTTTTCAACTACAATGATAAGTTTGTTCTTGGGATTAATTCGTCCCAACTACGGAACCGTTCATTGTGCGTGGTCCGACACGCACTTGGCCAGTTTTTTGTTTTGTTTTGTTCGCCTGAATTCGAGGTGGTATAGGAAAAAAAAAAATGAAAAAAAAAACCCCAGAGGAACAGGCAAAAAATCGAAATCGAAATTTATAGCTAAATATTCAGCTAGTAAAATATATAAATAGTCAAAGGTGGATATTGCTAATCATGAATAATCAATCACCATTCAAGTATATTGTTATTAGGTGACAGCAGGACAGCAGACCAGCAGGACTATGCTGGTGACCTTTTAAACCACCTGTGTATTGGCATAGTTTTTGACGGAAACTCAATCAATCTGCCCCGCCTTTTCCCAACTATGTTGGGGTTGACTTCCAGTCTAACCAGTGAATACCAGTATTTTACATGGAGCAATTGCCGATCTGACGTCCACAACCCAGTTACTGAGTAACATGATATCTCTTGGTAACACTGGTTGTCAGACTTTTGGGGGTTCGGACTACCCGTAACGTCTGTCAAATATTTACGAATGACAGCCGGGACCAACGGCTTAACGGCCTTCGAGGCACGGTGGGGATATGTAAGGAATGGTGACCCATCCACGAACCGATCGCGGAAGCGTAGCTTAACCTTCGATCAACCCTTGTGGCTGTTATTAAAACTACTTACACCCACAAAACACCCAGTGGATGAGGTAACCTGTAAGTATTTACGTGGGACGTAGGTACGCTAACGTTATCCCTATTTTATAATCCCGTAAACAGAATAGTGATTGTAAACTGTACGACCATTCGTTTTTTTTTTAATGTGTAATGCCTTTCCTCTCATTTTAGAAAAGGGACGGAAGTGTGTAACAGAAAGCCGGGGAAACGCCAGCTATTTGTTTTTTAATTATTAGGAATGTGCCATAATTAGGTACTATAAAATATTAATAGGTAAGGCAGGCAATATCAATAATTTAGGGAAAATGGGTTTCAAGATTAGATTAGAAAATAAGTAAGTTACACAATAGTTGTCAAATACGAGATTATAAAACAGAGCACATTATTAAATGAAAAAAGTTTTTAGGGATAGAGAAATATTTCATGTCAAATGACATCGTGGTAGGAAGTTGGTCTGAACACTGTTTAAAATGTTTATTTCCATCATTATTAAGTTTTTTAAGTTCTATCATTATTCTCAGTAGGTACCTAGCTAAGAAAACTATATGCTATCTTATGTGTTAAAAAGTTTCCTCCACATGGCGTTTGCATAACGCGTTCTAACTGCCTCTACATTCAGTGATTCCACCATGCTCAGTCACAACTCTTCACCAAGCCACAGTTAAGATCAAGCTCCTAAGAACGGGGCGCAAAGCTCTGCGGCTGAACTGACCTAAAACGTGTTCGGCTAGTGAACGGGCCCAATCAATTAGGGGCGGTCAGCGATCCGCCAGAAAAGAGGGCAGCGCGCGCGCTCTCCGAGGAAACTCGGGAAATGGTAGCGGGGGTGAGCACGGGTGGAGGGGGGCAGTGGAGGGGGGCCTGGGGGCGGGGCGGGGCTGCTGCCGGAGGGTGCGTGTCCGAGAGGCGCGAGCGTGCATCGATCGAGCCGCGCTCAGTCCGCCGGGGCGGCCGGCGAGAGCGCGCGTATCATGCGCTGCCGCTGAGATGGCCGGCGCTCGGGCGCTCGTCACCGCCTGCTGCTGCTGGTGGTGGCTGATGACCGCAGCCGGTGAGTACCCCCCATCATACTCTACCCACGCTCCTCACTCGACCTTGCACCCGATCAGCTGTTTCTCACGTCGTGACCTCCAGAACGGCTGATTTTGTCGACACATGACTTTTCACGATTTTCCCCCGGTGTTGCGTACGTTACATGCTTTTCGTAGCAGTTTCATGAATACGGTTGTTTCTGTGTGTGATTTATTAACGAGCAACCCCTATAGTTATGCTCTACTACGATCGCGTGGAGGTTCCATGCGTTATTTCGATAAAATTAATTTAATTGGTCTCAGGTGACTGTTTTTTGGTTTCGTAAGGTTATGTTAAATCGTTACGAACAGAAGTTAGTGAGGGGTTGATGCAGCCTTGTTTAAAATAGTATTTGATTAGGTAGAAGGTTATTATATAATATGCGAGTGTGGTGTCGCATGCAGTGGCAGGGTTATCGCCAGCCGGCACTGCTGAGCAGGCTCGTCCTTGCTGCGACCACTGCTAAACAAACTTTGATAATATTACGTAATGCGGCGAACAGTGATACATCTGCGTCAATATTGATCATAATCACGCCACTGTGACTGAGGAAGTCAGGATTAAAGTGCAGGCGAGACAAGCTGCCACCTGCCGAAGAGCCGACAGTCACCCACTGTCAAGTAATCTCACACCTTATAATATTAATATTTAGGGGACACTTTTGAATACACTATCAGTGGCTATAGCACTATCGATGAAGCTTAGACATCTTTTTTCGATACACTATTATAATAAACGTATAGTTTTAAAATACTTCGCAAATGTGTTTATTGTAACTTTAAAATTTAATCTCTTTTAAAAGACTTCAACGCGCTAAGTTAATATTTAAAATATTGGATCATATTTGTGTTGAGATCTATCGATCTATCGATAAGTAAGCCAAGTTGAAAAATCAATTTTACTTGCACATTTAAGATTAATATGTAAAAGAAACAGAGATTTTTTTTTCAAATGACTATTTTAAAGTTGTTATTTGATCATCTTGATGATCACCTTTGTACTAAAATTCCTTCCTAATGTTGGTTAGTACCACATCTCTGATTTTGTTGCACCTATGTCGCCTTTAAGGATTTTTTGTATGACAATCAAATTTATCAATAACATAAGCATTTTGAAATACTAGTACCTAAAGTATTGAACGGTTAAAGTATGTACGCTTCGCAAAGTTTAGAAGCATTTTTCTCACAGAGTTTCGATTTAAAAGTTTAAATATCATACTAAAAATAATATTTTGCATTAAAAGAAGGGTCGGAACGTGACGTTATTTAGAAAATTCACTCCTCAGTTTCCTATGTTACAACTACATAAATCGTTAAAGGCTACATATAAGTCACAGCTTTTTTTATCCGATCGTAGTTTCAAAGGTTATTCCCGAAGTCCTGACAAACAAACAAACTCACAAAGTTTTTTGTCTTAATCATAATTAAGAGAAAAAGTTTGTAGGTGAAACTAATTTAACAAAAATACTGCAATACTGCATTAGTTCGGTACCTACTTGCCTTAGAGCTCGCTTTTTGTCGAAATTAGTCTTCGTTGCGATGAAATGCTTTTAGTCGCCTTTTCATAAGAAAATAAAAGAAGTTACACTCGGCTGCGATAGATCATTCTTTGAAGTAATAACTGGAAGTAGGCGATGGGTTCTGTAAGCTTCTGTACACAAAATAAATGTTTCCTAATCCCATAATTCTAGTCTCCCGGACGCGTCTGGGTAAGTGTTTCAGATAAGGCTTTGACACTTCTAAGTACACTCAGGGAAAATAATTGTTAAACCAATTGAAACACTACGTCAAATTGCCGTACGTGTTATAACCGTTTCAGGGCGAATTTCACAAATGAAACTGCCGATCAATTCTGTAAGAAATCTCACTGTAACAACTTAGGTGAAGTGAGCTGTCAATAGTATCAATCGTGGAACGACAGCTTACTTCACCTAAATTGTCACGGTGAGATTTTACAGATTATGGCGGCTGATTACGATCAACACATCAAAACCGCGTTCAAGAGCTGTCAGTGTCAATATTCCACAAAAATGATGACACTAACAGTTCTGGAACGCGGTTTAGATGTGCTGATCGCGTTCAGTTTTATTGACGAAAATGCATACAACAGTCAAAGAATTGCAGTTGTGATTTGAATATTAGTAGGTAGTCAATTTGCTCTTAACAATGAATTACCCTGACTTTTCAGGGATATTGATGCGGTTTTCAACTCTATTGGGACATGTTTGTGTGGGAGTAAAACTCTTTCGCAAGTACAAGTTAAAATCGCCCGAAAAAAACCGGGGCGGGTAGCTAGTAAACAGGTAATACCACCACGAAGTTTGGTATATTTACTTCGCTCATATCATGGCCGGAATAAGAACTCTAGTATAAATAAATACACAATAATCATTTATATCAATGACAAGCGTGTCCCCAGAGAATATAAATGTAAAATGTCGTTGCATTTTCAGTGACATTTTTATGCAAGTAGAAAAATGCGAACTTTAGTTTGACTTGAAATAATGGCGTTGTCTTTGAACAAACGATTATTTATCTAAGTATTGATTTTTTAAAGAAAAATATAGTTTCATGAATGTAAAATGTTTTGTTTTCAATACTTTAACTGGCAAGGTGATGGTTTATAGTTTTCTTTAAGGTTTTTTTTTATATTTACATTCCATGATTTTAACTCCGCGCGACCGGAACTGCAGACACAGCTAGGTAAAGATAAAGTTTATTTACATAAAGTTAAGATGCCCGACTTTGAAATTTACGTCCCAATTTCCCCAGGAAGTTTTCGAAGTTAGAAAACCGATACGTCAAAGTCTTAGTTAAACTCATCGTTTATCTTCGTTCAAATCGACCAACTTCGTCGACCAACTTGCTCACTGGGTCAGTTAATATTTTTACCACAAGTTTTTGGAGGATCAATTCAATATTCCGCTTAAGCTTGTAGGTATTCGTCATGTTGAGAACTAAATTTCTTCGTTTCTTACGACATATAGGTACTTACTAGAAAATGGGTAAAACGTAAAAAAAACATATTTCAGTCAGCAATACACTTTTCACTTTTGCGAAAGAGACTCTCCTAAGAAAGTATTTAAAAAAAACCTTCTTTAAACCACGGATTACTTAGTTTGTCATTTATACGTCAACGTTACCACTCAACGTGAAAATCAGATGATTGTTACTTCCGGAAACAGCATCCACCCTTGCGTTTGACTTACATATTCCATGGGCCGTTTCGACCTTCTGAAACTTGTTCAGTTCCGGATAACCTGCCATTTCATACCCGAATTCTGTTCCATTTTATAATATATCTAGTGAAAAGTGCCTACCTCGAGACCGAAAGAGCTCCTTAATTTTACACCTTTAGCACAATATACAGCATACTTGAGCATACTCCTGTAAGTAGAACAAGATTTCCTTATTAAATTTTAATAAGATTACCCTTGCGTTGTTCTCACCTCTGTTCCTCTGTTCTCTGTTCCTCAGTCTACAGTTACGTAAGCTTCTCATTGAAGTTTCACTATCTCGGTGCGGGCCCGTTAGCCCCGCCAGCCCCGCCAGCCCCGCCTCAACCAATCTCATTCAACTTTTATTGCTTTTAGTATTGTAGGAAAACTTCGAGCTAACACGCCTAATCAACAATGTAGGGCTTTATCTCCTCCTTGTTAGAGGAGGAACAATTTTCGCTGAAATCATTAAAGAAACAGCATTTCGTTTCGTTGGGAACTTTTGAGTCGAATAGGATTTTCTTAATATTTTATTAAACGTTTGCCATAACCGCAACTTCTCCCGAGTGGCATCGTCAACATGATCCTAGTTAATTTGTCATTTGATCCTGATTTTAGCCGAACATAAGAACATGATTATTTAATTATATATTTTTTGTTTTCTCTGATTTACAATTAGTTCTTTGGATTGTAATAATAGCCATAAAAGTGGTTACACTTTCTGGTTTAAAATAATGTAGAGATAATTTGATTAGCGAGGACATTTCGTAGGTTCAAGATATTAATTCTGCTACGTCAAAAGTCGCGCTGTTCGCGCTGTTACGAGTACTATGTAGGTTACAAGTTGGCAATAAGCACTTAAAAACGTAAAAAAGAGTAATTTTATTTATGCCTTCGCCAACTTTTGGCAATGAATGCACGTCGCTCAGCAAGCGTGGTGTGTATGCTTCATAATTTTATTTTGAAAAATCAACAACAAAAAAAAATTCACTGGGTTGGCTTGCTTTTTGATTATTCGCTTTGGCGAATTCTTCGAAATATTGTATTGGAAAACGTTGGTTTGAAGAATCAATAACAATATTTGAATAGATATATTATAATTCTGCCGAGTTCTCAAACTATTTGGAGTCGCCTTGCTTGGGGTTTTTCTGATTTATATCTGCGACAGAAACACGTTTAATAAAAACATTTCAAAGTTTGGGGCCCTTTTGAGGGTTCGCGGTATGGTCAACTTTAACTATACCTACCAATCTCCAGGTTCTCCAGACAGATGCTGCTGCCCATCCTCTGGACATGATCACAAATGATATCAATAATATTAACGCAGCAGCAGTAAAGTCTGCTGCTATGTACCCATTTATCTTATCATCTTAATCTATTTGTAGAGAATAATCCTTTGTTATCAGTATTGTATTCCGCCGCAAAACGGGAGCTGTTTAATACATAAGCATATGCATTAAATTAATACTTAGTAATACACTGTATCCGCTAACCACTTAGCTACCTAATTATACTACTTGCTGTTACGAGGAAAATAAATATTTTACCAAATTTTGATAAGGCACCACTGACGTACGTCGAACGTCGGTAATAATAGGTGGTGTGACGAATGATAGTGAGAAAGCTACCGTAACATTTTCTTCTATTTATCAACTTTGTTGTGTTGCGACTTCAAGAGTGTGCTCGCCGGTATAATTACAGGTACATGAGGTTCAGGTCTTCAGCTTCATCTCTGGGATGCCAACGTACCAGCGACCAGTTACCTATTGCGGTATAGTAATTTTATTCTGGGTGCATCATCTTTATACGTAATTATATAATTATTGTATACAAAATTAGTAATTTTATTCTAGGTGCATCATCTTTATACGTAATTATCTAATTATTGTATACAAAATTAGTAATTTTATTCTAGGTGCACCATCTTCACATATACGTAATTATATAATTAATGTATACAAAATAGTGTAAAACATTTTAAAAGAGTAACGGTGAAGTTTCTTGCCCATTCTTCTCCATACGAAAACTACCTTTTGGAAGGGGCGACTAGTAACAATTATATTTTTTTGTAAATTTAGACGTTTAAAAGTGCCTTTTATGTGCCTAATTGAAATACTAACCATAAGGTGAGCCGCCTGCTCACTGACCACACAATATCATAAATAGGTAAAAATTTGGTGTTACGTAATGTACCAGAAATCGCATGTTTTATACAGAAATATATAGGTCAGTAGGTAGCTATCAACAAACGGATTAGGAATAACCCCGTTTGGTGGAATTTTATTTCCTATAATAACTAAGGGAATTCCTTAAATGTGAAATTCAAATAATTCAAAGTCGCTTATTTAAAGATTATTTTCCTGTAGGTACGAAACTCTTGTCCTTATATAACACGGTATACAATTAAGGTAAATTATTGTGGTTTATTAACTCTCACTCATTAGCAGCTACTCTCATAGTTTCCATGGGATAAGCAAAAAACCATATCTCCGGAATGGCTGACTGATAAAATGGTTTTTGAAGAAAATCTACGAGGACAGACAAGTTGGCACAAGTATCATCATCATCTTTAGTATTCATGATTTATTTAACCATAGAACCTTTAGGGCTGATTCTTCGTCGCAGGAGACGCCCCGGGCGTCGGGAGTCGCAAGCCGATTTCCGGCCACCGTAGGCGCGGGCTTGTGGACAGTGAGTGATGGGTAGCTCGCCGTCCGATTAGGACTAGGCCCGCGCAGTGTTCCACGTGCGCCTCAGGGAGATGTCAGCACCAACTGACGGGGTCCTTTAGGGCCAATGCCTGCCGGGGTTGCGAGTTGTCCGAAAGGGATATCGTGGCCCCGGCACACAGGCAACGTAAGGAACACGGGTGGGTTTTAGTCAGTAAAAGTCTGACACCCCCTCCCGCTCCGCCTAGAGCGGAAGAAGTTATTGGATTACTACTAATCCTCAAAAAAAAAAAGGGCTGATTCTTCAATAGTCAGATAACATTTAACTGAGGAATAAATATTGGGATGTATTTAATTGCTCTTTAAATTTGATGAAAACAGTTATAAAGTTGTATAATTATGCTAATATACAATTTTATAGCTGTTTTCATCAAATTTTAAAATAATAATACATCAATAGTTTAATATTATTACTTTAATAAACATGAACCAAATTTACAAAATAAATATACACTGTAAAGTAATATTTTCAAGAGGAGTTTTTAAGAGGAGCTCGTGGGTTAGTAATAACAGTCACAAGGGTCGATCCATCAGGTTAAGCTAAGCATGCCGTGGATGGGCCGTGGGTGGGTGACCATCTTTACATACCGTGACTCCTCCGTGCCTCGGAAAGCACGTTAAGCCGTTGGTCTGGATCTTTGACAGTCGTTACGAGTCGTCAGAAGCCCGAAACTCTAACACCAGTCTTACCAAGGGGTATCGTATTACCCAGTTCCTGGGTTGTGGAGGTCAGATAGGCAGTTGCTTCATGTAAAATACTGGTTCAGCTGCATCCGGTTAGACTGAAAGCCGACCCCAACATAGTTGGGAAAAGGTTAGGCAGATTTATAGATTATAAAGAAACAATTTCATAAACAACATAATTAAAATACCTACAAAAATAATGGTTTGCACTATATCGAAACAACTGTGTCGAAAACCAACTCCGATACCGAAAAATATTTTTTTCTATACATTCTAGTCGTTTTTGGTACTCGCCGGCCGCTGCCGCGGCACTTCTCTCTTCGCTCGGTCGGCTCGTGCGTAGGGGTAACCTAACCTAACCTTTTTTGCGAGTTCATAGTGCATTCAGTTAATTTTAAAACTAAGCTAATTTTGAAAATTATTTTTTTGTATGAAAGGGTATGCTCTCAAGTTGGTCCCATATCAATTTTATTCGTTTTGCTTGGACAGTTTTTGAGTAAGCTTCAATAATACGTATTTTTCAGACTTAGTTTAAGTGGATGATATGATTATAACTTCCTGTCACTGTTATTTACATAGCAGGTACATGAGAAAATAATAATTTGATGTTTGTTGTTGAGATAATGATAATTTGTATTCGAATTTGTGTGGGGTAGGTACTACAACTAAAAAGTGAAAAATGTGTTTGAATGTTTTATTTAATTGTTATTTCAATTAATTTTAAAAACATTTTAAAGTGTGAATCATTATTTTTAAAGTGCGTTTATATGTTCCCCATAAATATTGCGATTTGACAGCTGAGCAGCTTTGTATGGAAAAAGCGAAATAGGTCACATACCTAAGTCAAACTATCAAAATTAAGCAGATAAAAGATTAGCCCGTAAACATTCCCGTAAATATGCCAACAACCAGGCCTTTGCTCTGTTATATTATAAAGGTACTCATTCTATTGCTTCCTATCATTTTTGTGACCAAAAGTCTTCCGTTATTACAAATTCTCGTAGAATCTGCAACTTTTGATACTTTATAGCTGTACTTTACTAATGAGCCGTCCATACAACATGTAACACAGAATGTGTTACATTTCTGCATGTTGTTTTTATGTGTTACAAAACAAATTCGCCAAGTTGTTCTGTAACATTTTATGCTGCATTGCATCGGGTCATTTGTGTTACCTTTTATGTTCAGTTTCACCAATCTGTACCCAGCGGTATACAACTGTCAAACTCTGTAATATTGAAATAATCTCAGTCAGAAGAAATGTTTTAAAATACACATGTTCTTGGAACGCTTTCGGCGTGGGAACGTTTGACGAAAACAAATACACGTGTTGACCGCTGTCCTCCTATTGACACATGATAGCTCACCCCTCTCTCTACACTGGAGCAAAATGCAACAAAAAGGTATAAATGTTATTAAAATCTATACAAAACTCATGCGCATCCTACTAATATTATAAATCCTACTATAATATAATCTTACTTTAATCCTAACTAAAATTATAAATGTGAAAGTGATTTTGTTTGTTATGCTTTCACGCTAAAACGTCTGAACGGATTTAGATGAGGCACACATATTGTTTATAACCTGGATTAACACAGAGGATACATTTATCCCGGTAGTAAGTTCTCGTTGTATAATCTCCGACATCGCAAAAGCTTGTGCCTCATACTTAAAGTATTTTATTTTTAACAGCTTTAAACGGTATTTCAAATGACCTTACTTACCAAGAACTATTACATTTTAATTTACGATTTCTTTCAGCCACGTTTTCCATTTTACAACCCTGAATAATTACAAAATAAATGAGACGGATGTAATCGTACTTATAACACTATTGTTATTGCTTTGGTAATTAAATGCCTATATTCTGTGAATCCTGCCCCGACTGGCTCTTTAATCTGTTGGGGTTTTTCTATCAGAAAGTTCACAGTACCAGCCCGGAGGCAGGATTTGTGCCCGGTTGATTGTAAAAAGCTCGCCCCCCTATGACATGGGACTCTGGCGATATATGGTACACCTCTGCCTAACCCTTCAGGGTATACAGTCGTGATGTTATTTTATGTTAAGTTATTCTATAAATTTTCTTGCTTGCAAGAATTCTCTTGCCTTTCCTGACAGTGACTACTAACGAAAGATAAAACAAATATAAACGATGGAACATCGGTCGGAAATATGAGATTGTCATCGTTTACTGCGTTTTAAAACGAAGTATTTATTGCATCTAAGTATGTATTACTAAGTCTAAGAAGAAGCAAGATAGACTTCTACATACACCGTGTGATACTGGCAAAAATATGTAATGAAATTCATACTCATTATAATTTACTTGTCAGAATATGGCACATTATATGGTCTTAAGTTTAGTACAATGCTCTAGCCACATTCTGCTACGTTTGGCGTGCAAATATTAGGTACATATATTTAATACCTACAGGACAGAGATTACTTACCTATTACAATTAGAAGACTAGAGGTCAGTATTAACGTTATGGATTGCATAACCACTCAATAATCGCCTTTAGAAGTCGATAACAATAAAAATTCTATTGTGTCTCGTTAGTGACAGTTAAACTCATAGTTTCAAATTAAAATTACAATTTGAGGCATGTCATTTAAAAATTATTAAACGCTCCATGCGTCATAAGGGAGCCAAAGAGTTTTTCTTTTACTATTTCCGCATTATACCATTTTCCCTTTATTGTCTGTTACCAAAGTAAATTGCGTCAGATATTCATAATTTATTATAGAAACAGGGAACGTTTCTACGGCTTTTTTCCGAATCTACGGCATTCCCATATTTGGAACCCTCCCCATAATGTCTTCAATATCAATAAAAAGCTAAATTGGAGCCACCACAGACCTGTGGCGGTGGCAAACTACACCACTTCTTAAATCAATTTTATCTACGATCGTTGAACTCGTTCTTTTGAACTTTCTTAGTTTGTATTTTTATTTAAATCGACTGACGAAGAAAATGTGATGGACAGTTTTCGCGTTTAACATGAAACACAGATTTAAACATGATGCAAAACTCTATTTTTATACAGTGACTGTCTCAAACGTCACAGTTTCTAAACTAAAAGTAAAAAGAAAGTAAAATCTAAAAAGTTCATCGTTCGTCATGGTTGAATAATAAAATGAAAAGTGGAGATCGCGTGCCGCCCGCCCTATGGCCGCGCACTGTCTGCGGGCTGAGCCACAGCACAGATACGAACAGAATACTTAACCAGTTCACACTAAACAATAATACATCTTATTTAATCAAAATAAAACATCACTGAAAGACAAAGCACAATAATTGCGGAAGTTTGTATGGTTTTACAATACACAGATATTTTTTCTTGTGATGAACATAATTTTTTCGTTGTTCTTTAGTATTATGGTCTCCAAGAGTACCAGTTACGATGACGAAACACAGCTAGTGACCATTTTACATATGAACCACGACTAAAAAGCGGGCTGTAGATTGCAACAAGGTAAACTGAGAAACAGCGCTTGCAGAAACTACTAAAGAAAACGTTGAAACCACCTTAACACCGTGTCTATGAGAGGATCTTTGTAGCTTTTGTTACCTTTACATTGTCTTCACTTTCTAATTTTTTTATGAACGTCGTCCTACGTTACTTATTTCCAGAATATTACATCTACGTTATGATGTCGTTACGTCAATATGTAAAATGTTCACTAAACAAAACAAACAGTAGAAAAAATACCTAGACTTCTGAAATAATAATCCGTCCGTGCTGCCAGCGCCCCGCACGTAGCGCCCGCCGTAGCGCGTAGTCGGCTGCAACAAAAAACATGTCTGAATTTGTTTCAGTAGTTAGTTGATTCTAAACAAATTATTTAAGGAGCAAGAATAAGAAAGAAAGAAAATACGTTTATTTGCGGTAAACATGACACAAAGAAAGAACAAATACACGAAAAGAACAAGTAAGTACGTACATGTGATTATTCTGTTACACGTAGTACATTATTTTAAGTTTGTTTCTCTGCCTAACCCCATTTGAGAGGGGCCTTTATGTATGTAAGTATCAGGTATTTTTCTGGTTACAAATGATAAATATGATACAAATTCAACCGACGTGTGTAAATCGTTACCGAAAATTAAAACGCAGGAAAAGAAAAGATGATGAATAATAATTACCGTATAAAGTCGAGTATTGCGAGTTTCGTACATGGCTTAACAATGTCTAAAACTGCCTCAAAAATTCCGGAAGGCATAGCCAACGCGAACTTTGCTTTTTATTATCAAAGGTGAAACATCCCATATAATACGAGTAATTCCTCAAGTTTTATACCGCAGAAAATTTTACTGTTGTGTGCTACACGGAAAATTTATTTATTACGTAGAAGTGAGCCCGTAAAATATTCAGAAGGTAGGTCGTGCTTGGGCCAACAGTACCGAGTCTACAAACATTTACAAAGTTACCAACTAACTATAATTTTCTTGTTACGCAAGTTTGGCAATTTGACCAAGTTACTGAATAAGCGCCGCCATGACTTAGTTATTACCGGTTGTAGTCGAATATTCGGTTATTTTTACACTCTTACGGAGGTTTTTTATGATTGACATATTTCCTACCTAAATGTGGGTCACCAAACTTAGTAGTTAAATAAAATATCGTATCAATCAATCAAACGTAAATTCGAACAGTTATTTTCGTAGCTATTGTTATGAATTTCTTTTATAAAAATTGTTTTCATTTCCTTGAGTTCTATTTACTAAAACGACGTTACTGATGTATTGAATTACTTTATTTATGTTTGCTTTGAAACTCATGCTAGTAGGTAGAGGACAAATAGTTAGTAAAATGATATGTGTTCTCTGACGCCAAGACTTCTATGGACAGAGATTCCTCAGAAGTTAAAAAGTTCTTCTACTTGTATGCTATTCTTCTCAAAATTAACCCGTCTTACGCTATAAGGAGTATCACCACTAGGCAAGTGTTGTATTGAAATCTTGATTTTAAAATATCAAAATATGTCGCGCTTCGAATAAAGCATATACTCACATTAAACTTAATGTAAAGTAAATGCTGTTTTTACCTAAATATCCCTTTTATTTTTTGCGACTTATCCCGCCTATTTATTCCCAAAAGGGTAACAGTTTTGGATGATTGCCGTCACAAATAAATTGCAGTGTAACCCTTCAGGGATTATTTAACCCACCACATAATCCCGAAAGTGGTTTGTACCCCGTAGTTTTGCACTAAACGTAACTACTGGACCCTCGGGGAATATTATAATCTGCTAATATATTAATACATGTATGTTTATTTTATTCAATCCTTGGCATTGACACATTTAAGTGTAGCGAACTTGCCTTTTAATATTTCATGATATACACCACGTTAGATTTCCATGCAAAATCACCCTGAATACAATTTTCTTGGAAAATCTGACCGGTGACGTAATGGCGGTATATTTCCAGGCTAGTAGAGACAGGTGTCAGTGCGGAACCTTGACTGGCTACCAGTACTCGACGACAGCAATTTACATGCATATTGAATGCTCCTTCAACTCCTGTAATCATTGTGTCTGTTAACCTTCGCAGACCTTCGCTGTTTTAAGGAATTTCATTTTTCTATAAATTTATTTTTATTTGTCAGACTATTGAATTTATGTTTATGACTGCGACTCTAGTTACGTGAAATCAGTTTATATATTTAAAAAATTGCAGTAGGTAGAGTGGCATAAGAGTTTCTAGGCTTTATAATATTAAAATATGCCAGCTCAAGGTTGTTGTTATTATTTTCTAGTGTTATTATTCTAAACTAGTAAATAAGAAATGGTTTCTTGGCAGTAAGATAACGCAGTGAGAGATTGCAGGCGGCGTGTTGAGCGCAATGCGGCGCTTCTACTAAATCTAGTGTGACCTCAGTTCACGGCCATCTTGGAAATAAGTTTCAACTTTTAAAGCCATAGCCGTTGCGCATTTTAACTAGATTAAAATTTCGATGCAATATTTTTGTTTTTCTTTATGACAGAATTGTCTATTTCTGTTGGCTTTAATTTTAAAAAGACAATGGGAATAGGAAATTACTTGCATACTTACACACACACACACACATACTCACTCTCTCACACACACACACACACACACCCAGACACCACACATACACACACACACATACCACACCTAAAAAAAGAGTACAAGACCTCTCTAGTCTCCACTCTGAAATTCGTACCCCGATCCCCAAGATACAGACTAACTATCTATGTAGTTTGGGGCACACCGGAAAATAATAGTTTGTAACCTAGCTATTATAGGTAATATTCTAAGCTACTCATATCATCTCAAAGTGTGAATCTGCTTTGATACTGTGTTACCTAAAAGTTAAATTAAAACCCCGGTTGAAATGCTCTCAGAAATCAGTATGAACTTATAAGTTTAACTGCAGTTACGAAGTTTAGTCTAGAATCTTTTAGTTTTTACGATTCTTTTCTTGATATTGACCACTCTTTTAAATCAATAAATATTTTGTTTTTTTATATCCTGCAACGAACTTATATCGATAATTATTGGTAAGTATAGCAAAACGTTTGGTAACTATTAATAGGTAACAATCGAGGTTATTGATCTGAAATAAAAAAAAAGTAACGTTTATTTACCTTCCGGTTACCGGGCGACGGATTCCACCCAAAAGTACAGTATCGACCACACGCAATTAACTGTATTATAGTATCCTAAACGTATTAGTCGTATTGGCTTCGTACGGTCGGCAGAATAAGCAACATATATTCAAATTAGCATAGGAGAGTGTTCGAACTTACTAATGTCAAGGAAATTAATTGTAAAACAAATTGGCTTCCAAATTTTTTAACTGTCCGTATAAATCAAATCACAACTGTCACTATTTGACAGCTATCTATCTATGTTGTGGGGTCGGTTTCCGCACTTAGTCCTACAGTGGACCATTGTGCGTGGGCCATAGCGGCCGTTGGTGGTTACTCCAACCAGCCCACCTCCCTCCAGAAGTTTACCAAGTCTCCTGGTCTGTTCAGAAAATCTGTGAACGATCTGGGTGTCCCGAGGGTCTGTGCTCTAATCTGGGTGACGCCTGTGCATTCAAAATATTTGACAGCTGTAACACGGTTAATTGTCGTCGGGTGTCCTTTTCTTGACTGTATCTACTTAACTAATTCAGCAATTTATTAAAGTTAAAGAATGTTTTTTTTTTTTTTTTTTGCTGGTGGTCATTTGCCAAATAGCTTACTGCAGCGTTTACCTAAACCATTTCAGCTATACTTCAGGGTGCGTAGTTGTAAAACGGCACCACTGTAATATACCAAGCAGCCGTTAAATTATGGACGGGTAAAGCCCACAATTAGGTCGTCCTTACTTGCCTCAGTGTTTACTTTACGCTATTTACTGTGTATCTATACTTAATTATCTTGAATAAATTGCTATTTTGCCGCTCTATGTAATCTAACGCGTATTTGTCTTATAATATTCTATCTATAATATAATTCATTGGGGGCCTCAGTAAAAATGGTTTTTATTTGGATTTTATTGTTTTTCTGTCTGTACCTAACCGCAAAATGCATTTACCTAGTATAGGTAGAGTTTTTTTCCCCCTTTGCCACAAAAAATACACCCCTTTTCCAGCCTAGAAAAAACGCTTTGTAGAAAATTTACAATGCTGATGCAATGGATGCCAAAAATTAATTCAAACTTTCAGTGCAAGGATAGTACTTAATTGAAAATACCTGAAATACAATGCTGATGCAATGGAGGCCATAAATTAATACAAACTTTCAGTGCAAAATTAGTAATTTAAAATACCTGTAGGTAAATTAGCAATATCTTATCAAAAAACGGCCCAAAAAGCTTCCCGCAGTAATCTTATCAGCTGACGTCACACATAAGGTGATCGATATGATTATGTGCGAAGTGTCCACAAAATTGAATCGTTCACCGTCGCGTCCGCTAAATGGAACGAGTGTTGCTCCCCGGAGGGTTCAAGGCCGACTCGTCTATTCCCCAATGTGTCTGTCCTGTCCTGCTGTCAGTATGGCTCATATTATGTGTACGTGGTAATAGTTTTATCAGTGTACCGTCACCGCTATATCAGTCTGTTTCGTTATGGCCACCGAGGCTGAATGTTAATGTTCCTCGCAGCCCTATTGACTGCGAGGTTTAGTATAGAAATAAACTGCGGAGTAATCGCGTAACACACATAAAATGACAATTGATGGCAATGGGTTTCATTTTGACAGTTCAGCCGCGTTCATTGCGTTAATTACGCAGAAGAATTTTTCAAACCTATGCAGCAATATCCTTCAAAACCCTTGGATTGTGATTGAAAGTGTATTACAATGGCCGTAAATATTTCCAATCGAGCTTTGGAAACCAATCTTTTAAGTTTAGGCACAAATTTAGTTTACCTTACCTTACCGTTGAACGAGTCGATACTTTGTAGTTTTCTGAAGCTCGATGTTGAATATTTTAGGTCCGATATTGTAATACCTACATCATATTATATGGTCTGTTGTGTTAGAAATGTTTTAATTTGGTTGCGTTTAGGAACTCTGCGTTTAATTGTAATTAAAATTCTAAACGGAAAATGCCAGACATTCTTCGTTTTGAAATTACAATGAGTCCTGTAGGGCTGATTGTAATTTCATAGCTATCGTCCATATTGTTCTTATTTAATTTGGGTTTTTGTTATTATAAATGAATGGGCTTTGACAATTCAAAAGTGCCTGTAAATGGTTTAATTTAAATAAATGCTTTGAGTTTGAGTTTGACACGTGCCTGTGCCTTTTTAGAAAGTTTAATATATAATGCATGCTGTAAAATTTTGACAGCAATCATAACTTTCTGTATTATCCAAATAACATTCAATTTATTGCCGTAACTGTTTAGTGGTGTGTGAACGGGGGTCGGAAGTAAAAGAGATCAAAAGAACATGTCAGAAAGAGGAAGATTGCCTCCCGTAGGGGAAAATGTAGGTTAGGTAAACTTAATAATATATATCTTAGGTACTCATATATTCTCTCATCTTAATGACAGTAGCCATGTTTCAAGTGACATCGGAAAAACTGGATAGGTAGAGCTGATTTCAAATTGTAGTTCAGAATAATATTGAAGGTCAAAATAAGCAAATGTCCTAAAAAAAGAATTAAGTCAAATGTAGTAACTACAATGTTACGCATATGCAAGTACCTAATTAACAGCCAACCGTTTACCTAGTTAATCTATTTGATTACGAACATGTACTACATTGGACATAAGCCTTTCTAACTCTTTGAAGATCTACAAGTAGATAAACAACTGACGTCTGATAATAACGCCTTTTGTTTTATTAGAGAGGGTTATAAAACAGTCCTTGTTTTAAGCATAACATGACCATATATTGCACTTAAGCTTGACAGGTGATGTGATTCTATAACGTCGACTACGTTTTTTGAACTTACAAAAGAATCGTAGACAAAGTCAGCCTATTATATCAGATATTCAGACCTGAACTTCATTCCCATAAGACAATTCCTTGCAGCAATGTTTTAGACCATATTCGACGAAAAACGAACCTACTTCAATGCAATATACCTACTTCCCTGATTTAATCTTAATCGATATTACCGTGAAGTTATAAAACTAAATGAGTTGGCAAATATGAAGGGGAGTCTGCGTAATGACTGTAATTGTATCCAAGTGATTTATTATACTTGTAAATTTTACTTTTACGAACGTAGCAATGAGTTTGGCCAATTGGCTCGGCGGTGAGGGTTGGAATGTATTCACAGAGGGTTGCCGTGCCGAAACCGACAGGTTGTCGCCACCCCTCGGTATCACCGCGGTACTTACCTCACAGACCGTGCGTATCAAATGTTTGCTCAATACGCACACCGCTACGTTTTTATTCGACTGCCAATAAAACCGCGCAATAATGATCATGGTTTAATATCTCCCTGGGGGACCCCAGGCAAATGTATTCAAACGCAATCTATCAGACGAGAAACGCTTATGTATTACAGTCTGAAACTCTGTAGCGAAGATCTCGAAATAAATTGTATCGCTCACAGTAACATTGAACTCGGTATCGATCTGTGAACGTAACTTTATTTGCTGTTACACTTCTGTGTTATGGCTGACGACCACGCGATATTTCAGATAGTTTACTTTAGCCTTTTTAATTTGGATTAAAAAGAACATTTGTTGACGTAATTGTGTGCTTGGTAACAATTGGTTTATGGTTATGTCAATATTATCCAGACAGTATTCCGTATTCAGTATTACGTAGTGAAATCATGAGACAGACATAAGATGTATATGATGTCTTTAACAAGGGTCTTCAAGATAGGGTGTAGTGTGAATGAGGCGTCGAATGTCCCAGTGTGTGGATGTCAAGGTGCAGGAAGCGGCAGTGTGTACATGTGTCGTATAATAGCGGCTTGTACACACGTGCGGTGTGCTTATCTCTCGTGCTGTGTGCTCAGGATTAAACGCACGCCGAGCCGCGCCCGGCGTCCACTGTCAAGTTCAAAATGTCAAAGACACTCCGAATTTATCGAAGGTTACGACGCCGAAATAGATCGGATTTTCGGCTGCTTGCTGCAGAGTTTGTTACGCCACTTCTTATTCCCAGCATTGACACTAGCAAGTGGTGTACGTAGGGTTCGGGGGTTATCTTTCATAATTTTTAATATTCAAAAAGTGCTGATTCTCAGCTTATTTGTTTGTTTGACTTTTGAATCGAAAGCTTCTACATCTATTAGGTCAGTTTAAAAAACATAGCTTGATATACATATCAAGCTATACATTTCCTACCTCTCATTGTACGGAAATCCTATAACAATGTATAGCTTGATATGTAGCGGTGTTTAAACGTCAGTTTTATCAAAATACGTTTGTAAATTGAACTTGCGATGAAATGCGGCAAATTCCATGACTACAATGACTTATGTTAGATGTTTATGCTTCATACTAATAATATCGCTAATCATAACACATGATAAGGTACTGCAAGAGTATTAGATGATGAAATGACTTCATGAGTTACATGCACGGTCCACAAAAAAGTGAAGTAGGTGTAGGTACAGGCAGATTGAGGCAGGGATTTTTTATGCTTGTGATGATATTGGTTTAGAAAAGGCCTGTTTTTGGTTTAATAAGTTATTGCAATCCAAAAACTGAACTGTGATTATTAACAGCGTTATGGATGCTGTTTATTTTTTGCTAGTATATCGGACTTTTGTGCTAACCTTACTGTAAGTAGCTACAGTATTATTATAGTACAGGTTAATTCATACTTTCGTTATCGTCTGTGTATACTTGAGTATGTTTATACTGTGAGCAGGCTTTACTCTCGATAATCCTCATACATACATGGCTTGCGAATAATGTGTGTCTAGCTCGCTGACCAATTAGCAACACATAAAATAATGAATGTTTGCTAGCGTAAAATTGGAATCCAGTAAAATGGAGTCCATCGCCATTGACGTTTTGTTTATTGGTTCCTACATCTCTGCATAACCCGTCAGTGGATAGCTACAGGAGTGAAGTCTTAGCCAGAAAAAAATGTAAAAAATTCGCAATACGTGCTTGTGTAGTACTTATATACCAGATTTTGCGGTTTATATATAGAATTGATCCGATTAAGCATTATGTTTTTATGTGATCGTGATTCTAACTTGGGGTTGCCAGGTAGGTACCTACTTGATGTTTCAAATTCAGAATATCTTGGAAACGTTACTATCATTCTTAGAGCATTGCAGTAACATATATCACTGTCCGTAGATGCATGTTTACAAAGGATATCTACAGCTTAGATTAGACTTAGGTATCAAATCCATATTCTAACACTGAGCATAACATATTGGCACTGTAACCCACCGGATGTTGTTTGCGCTCATTTGAGTACATAGCTGCAAAGGGTATGCGAAGGACACTCCGTATCAGAATTTCAAATAGGGCGTTAGAATTATGGGCAAGAAACATTGTGGTGAATTATGAATGGACTTTAACAGATTAGATTATTATACGGTACGGCGCCGCGATTCGATTATATTATAGAATCAAGGTGTACCTACCTACCTCTTTACTATACAGACTGGTTCGTTAATAAACAGGTAGATTTATTTGAATTTAATTCAAGACAATACTGTCAAATACCTACACAGTCCATACGGAGGATTTTCTGAGATAAACAAGATCAATGAACTTCGTTTTAATTCTGGAATAATGCGGCAAGTGACATCATGTTCCGTCACACCTGGCACTATAAGCTACACTTAATCCTTGCGAAAAATCTCAGTAAGCTGAATCTTTGTGTAGGTAGGTAAATCTTCGTATGCTTAGGATCTATTCAAAAAATGGTAATTTGAAAGAAAGAAAAGAAAGAAAAATAAGTTTATTTGTCACAGAAACACGTGCATAAAAAAAAAGATGATAAACTCGAGTAAAAAATAAGAAAATGAAACAGAATAGTTTTAAATACAATAACGAGCACAAAACAGAAATAGTCGGCAGCTGCTGGCACGTCATGACTGTGACAAGAAGGCTCAAAAAAAGAAAGGAAGAAGAGGAGAGGAGGAATTTCATGTCTTGGTACCTACATATCTTGACGGTGTCGTGAGAATTTTAGAGTCAAACGTCATGGACAACAGTTTTTCGTTTGTTGCTTCTTAAAGCACCGATGACAGTTCAGCTTCTATGGACAGTTATGCAAGTCTTTGGATCACAGTAACGTTCCACAACAAAAGGTTCTATCTTTAAATGCTTTCGCCTCTACGTTCAATCAATACAACAGAAATAATACAGCTTTCAATCTGTACAAACTCTGTTTGATAATTTCCTGATAAAGTAAGTTTCAAAATCATACTAAGTATTTAAGTATCTATGTCAAAATATTCTAAAGATAGTCCATAGTTGCACCTACAAAGTGTCGTGGCGGGTAGGGCACGGCTGCCGGCGCGGGCGCAGCGGGCGCGGGCAGCAGCGCGTGTCGGCCACCTGTCCGCGCACCGGTTCGATTCCCGGCCACCCCTCGACCACGGCTGCCTTATTAACTGAATTTATATTCCAAAATCCTGCGTGTTTTATGTACGGAATTAGCTCAAGATTTTTTGTGTGTTGAATTGATCGATGTAGGACCCGGAATGTAAGAATATCAAACATAATAATTGCGTTGTTAAACGTAGGCTTTACATGTGACTTGTAAGGGTCACAAATTACAAAAGGTAGTGCACTAATGCCCGTTTTCATCTTCATTAGTGACACTTAAATGAATCCCTAAATTTAAGAGCACTGTTGGATTTTCAACGCTAGACTTAGTGCTGAGAGTTGAAAATCCAACAATGCACTTTTATTTAGGGATTCATTTAAGTGTCACTTAGTCGTCGGTGACAACGGGCATCATACGAATATTATTAACGAAGTTTGATTATAGATAATATTATAATTCTGATAGCTTCTTGTCCCGCTAACTCCTTCGTTCATAGATAATTCGTAAAAGATTAATCTCAGTTAATTACTTATTTACTAGCACACAAAATGCTAGTTGTATACTAACATTTTGTGTGCTAGTAAATAAGTAATTATTTCCTAGAATTTTGACTAGACATCGATTTACCAAGTCATCAATTATTTGTGTGTGTAAGGTAAAATTTAAAACAAGTAATGCACAGGTGTCGAATATAATTCTGCTAACGTGAGAAATAACATCGTATGATGTTGTGTGACCACACATCATACGATATTTTCTGCTGATGCAGATATCACGCGAGATTGATTGACTCTTTCGTAATGTCTGATTGTTATGATGACACTTCAACAAAAGATTTTTTTGAAGCAATGTGTATTGCAGCAACCTCTTAATAATTACTGCGTTTATATTTCCGAAGACTGGCGATGATTCGGGAGAAGCGCATATTTTTCTTTGGAAAGCTATATGTACTTTTAATTACGTTTTAATCATTGCTAATAGAAATGGGATAATTTATTAGATACCGTATATTACTTGCATAAAGGCAACCTGCTAGATGGGGACCAAGAACTTGCTCTGAAATTCAATTTTATATTGTTCGACCCAGTTCTTCAACTTAAACGACTAGGATAGAATTATCGGGACTATTGCTGTCAATGTGTTGATAGATTGACTAGAGTACCACGACCACTTATGTTATTGTAATAATATCATAGGTTCATAACCATAGTAATTACAACTATTTAATATTCCAGTATTATGTTATGCTTATGATGAACTTATTACAAGAAATCCACTACAATACTAAATAGACAATAGATCGTGTACACTTAGTTAGATCAATAAATATCTAAATGTCAAGGCTGTTTCGGGCTTATAAAAGAGTTATGTAGGTACTTTTATTTAGGTTTAGCGTGGTCGTGGGTGACTATAACGCGTAGCTTAGCTACACACAAAATTTACTTTAAAGCCACGTTTACATAAGAAAATGTGCAAGCCCGAGTAAATTTATAGTTTTTGTTACTCGTAGGTACCTATTAGAAGACCTAAGTATTACTTTCCAATACTTGAAGCAGGGTTTGGAACAGGTACCAAAAGTACAGGTTCTGTACCGGTACTTAGCGGTTTGCAGGCAGACCGGTTCCAGGCGGGTATCGGTACTCTACCTAACAAGTACCGGTACCAAATTCAGGTACCCGCCGCGTACCACAAGTCTCGTATTTGGATCTTGAAGTTATTTTTGTAATGCCTATTAACTATACTTTTTACTTAAATACTATATTTGAAGGCCAATTCTCGTACTTAAAAAACGTTCAAATTCAAGTCGCAATATGTCAAACTTGTCAAAAATGTTGGTAAATTGATTGTATTTTTGACAGATTGCGAATGAGATTAGAATACGAACATTCTTAAAAACTACGGGAATTGCCCCTTTGTTTTCCGACTCTAACTTACGGAAATTTTAGAAGGCCAATGGTACCGGTTCCCAAAAATACCGGTATTTCAAGCCCTGCTTAGGAGAGAGATCTGTTAGGACAGGGCCGCAGGGCCTTAGTTTTCGCTATTTATAACATGTCAACTTGTCTGATGGAAAATCTAACCAAATAATTAATGATTCTCGATTAATGTAGTTGGTATTGTTGGAACTTATTGCGTGTGGAACCTATCCTTATGCTGGCAAATGCGTGCAATTATGATAACCTGCAAAAAAACCCTGTCCGATCCGTGAGGGTGTTGTTAGATATCGTACTGGGAGTATATTTATGTGTTTCGGAAAAGAGAAAAAAAAACACCACATTTTTTTTCAATGGGGAATTTTACCGGTTTATTACATTGGGCGCGGGCGGCCGTCGTTTAGCGAGTGTCTAAAAGTCATAACTTATACATACCCCTATTGAAAATTAATGGATTTGGGGTAATTTTGGTACTAAAAATGTGAATTTGAATAGCAATAACTTTTTTATTTTCAATAATAATATATTTTTTTATTACTTTTTGGTAATGTACCTATGTGCCCCTTTCGGATCGGGCAGGGTTTTTTTTACATATTGTATATTTATATATATAAACACTGGTTCTTTTTTCAAAAGACCATTTCAGACCTTAATCTACATGGTTCTCACATAAACAGACCAAGATTATGGACTGGCAAAAATTGCATTCTGGACTCTAAAAGAGACTGTGATCTCTGAGCTTGATTCGGTGTTTCTTCATAGAGATAGTCGAACGGGACACACCGATCCCATCTAGTTTTTAAAATATTATTGACGTGTAAAAGTGTTTGTACAAACCTACTTACAGAAATAAAAACATTTATGATTTATAGTAAAGCAAGCTGCTTAATTGGTAGGTATAGGAAAAAAAATGTGTTCACGAAGTGCTACTTTCGTCATGTAAGCCGAGCTTTACAAGACGAGGGGCGCACGCGCCGCGCCGTTTGACATATGTCGCAGCCTAGCCCTCGTACAATACAGCCCACTGAGCCTTAGTTTTTGTAGCGGTTACCGTAATTTGGCCTACTTGGTTGTATGGTGCATGACTCAGCTAAACTTACGTTAATTTTAAGTTTAAACTGTTGTTAAAATATTTGTATAGTCATTCGTTTTTTGTGGGAGTCTTACTTTTATCGACTTTCTTATCGATTTGTAAGATATAATTTTGAGCATTATGCTCGTTAATTTTCCAAGGTAATTAGCTAACGCTTATCTGTATTATGTTTTCTTTGAATTACTGCAATAAAGTATTTGTAGTTCGAGCAACCCAATGTATTGTAGAATTGTTCAAAATGAAAGTTATTGCAATTAATAATGTGTTATGCATTTAAGGTGCAGTTAAACTTCCAAGTTCCACCCGGTCACAAGCACGGGCCACAGCTAATAATAATTTAAAAGACGCGTGCCCCGCCACGAGTGTTCCAAGAAATGTCTTCAAGGGTGTACCGCGTATGTCACCCCTTCGTGTTTTGAGGTTTTACATTATTACTGACATTATCCTGTCAATACTGCCGGCCATATGGTCGTTTGGCCAACAAGTCGGCAGGTTGGCAGCGCGTGCCGTGTCCAGTTACAAGGGACTTCATTAATTAATTAATCACCTTCCGATCGAGTGGTTATTAGTTGATAAATATTATGCGCGGGATTGGGTTTCAGTAATGTAAGGTCGTGTTTATATAACAGTGCAGTTGGAACGACTACGAGTCCAGACATACTATGGGTGAGTTTCTAAAGAGCGTTTCTGTGTTAGACACAGAAATCCCATTTAGCGTACCGACAGCCGAATTCAATACATTCGATTTCGATCGAGAGCGTTTCAATCATTTATATAGGTATACACTACACTGTTTGATATATGCTCAAAGTCAATTCTGCTGCCAGTCTTATTCACAAATACAGGAATTACCAAAAGTTTCGTGCAAGAAGGGATGAATATAATAAACGGATTACCTTCTTGTACGTCACGCAATCACCTTAAAATTCCGTAGAAATCCTGACTTTAATCCTACGTGACTCCCTTCCATTCAATTAGGGCACCATTTTTACTAATCTTATCCGCACAATCGAGTTTTATGGCAAAAAATATAGCTTTTTTTAATTAATTAGGAGTTGCACTGCAGTCTTAAACGTTAGTTCGTGGTCTGACACAATAACATGGCGGTCGATTCATAAAAATAATTGATATTGTCTGCATACCGAACGATCTTCTCATTTCCACGTAAGAGCTTTTCATAACAACTTTGTCAAATTTGAGTTAAGTGTACAGGGGAACATGTCAAATTTTATTATTTTTGCTACCAAAACGACATTTAGCCATACGCTATCTAAGCCCAAAAATGAGGGACCTAGAAAGGTGTGATAATATGGTTTGTCACACTCTTACCGCTGCTTTTAAACTTTTAAATCATTATACCCAAAAATTACCTCTTTTGAATTATGTCAAGCTTTTCGCAAATGATCGTCATGTTCTGCCTAGCCTTTTCCCAACTTTGTTGGGGTCGCCTTCCAGTCGAACCGCATGCAGCTACATATATTACCTTATATATTACATTAGATAGGTACCTTGGGGGAGGCCTATGTTCAGCAGTGGACGTCTTTTGGCTGAAATGATGAGATAGGTACCTAAAGTTCCTACCCGTAAGCAACAAAACAGCTCGTAATTAAAGTGTATTAAAACGTTATCGTCCGGTCTTACAACTACTAATGCCAATCGCAATTTCCGACTCATAAAATGCATTTGATGCAGCACGAAACTGCATATCTCGTAAACCAAAATTTCGTTCTACCCAACTCATTCCTTACGTCTTTGGTTTAAGGGCGATAGTTCTATAGCAGTGTGGAACTTCCACAAATGTAATGTAGTATTATCTGGTCGTTACTATATCTAGTAGCGATGTCTACTATAAACTAGTGTGGGAGTCGAAGTGTTTACGATCGCCTGGAAAATACGTTTTACGGCTTTCAGCAATAGTGGTTCAGAGAGCCGTACATGTAGGAACTGTGGCATTATTGAAGAACACGTATCGAGCAGATTATTAAGAAGTTTAACTGCGTCATTATTTTTATGTAGCTTACTCCTGCATTATAGAGACGAAGAAGTGCTTTTCATTTTTGCTGTGTCGAAAGCATACCTACGAAACAAATCGAAAAATTTAGGAAATCAAATGAAACGCAGGAGATAAGTTATGTGCTTGCCGATAGATAATCATTATTCAGTTAGGTATGTACTGTACACCCCTACCTGCTACATACTCACTTTTCCTCTTGGTTTAGCTCGCGCCGTTTTTTGTGTTATTTGTCGAGAGGAAAAGCAAAAAATACTCATATCTAAGGATAAATGCACCGTGTTCTAGAAATCTAGACCAATAGAACTCACCGCTACAATCAGAAACCAAGTCTATTATTTGCATTGATAAAAGATAAAACTTTCATTTATTCCGATAGCTAAACAACAGTTATGGGTCGGCTGCAAACACGGAGAGTCCACAGCGACAGTTTACGAGGCAATCTGGAGCAGCCATAGCAGCTCTTTTTATGTGGACCGTATCTGTGCCGGAGGGGCAGACGGGCCGGCGACACGGAGGCGCGCCGGGCGCCCGCTCTCGGCTCGGTGATGCGGCTGCCGGCGCGTTTTGACAGACTTGTGTTGTCTGTAGATGTAGATCAAGTCTGTGTCATAGTATTGTTACAAAGTTCTAGGAATTTGTGTAGAAGTATGTGCAGCGATATACTCGTAAATGGCTGATACATAATACAAAGCTTATTTAGAAAAGTCTAGTTTTTGAATTGACTGGGTCTACTATAGGGAGTTGATTATTAAGTTTAGAGACAATACGCACACGTAGGTATATAACACGCATGCGTGTTACCAAATGGTTCCGTTACGAAAAGCCTCTTAATAATATTTATATAATTCTTCTGTACGTCTGTATGTCACTGAACTCGTCCTAAACGACTGATGTAATTTTTTGGCGTCCCAGGATGGTTTAGATCCATAATTGGACCGCGATCTGTCAGGTCCGCTAGGGTAGGTATGTATTACTTCTTAAAAATACCAGTAGGTAAGTACGTACGGAATACTCGGTGCGTGAGTCTGACTCACAGTTGGCCGCTTGTTTTTTTAAATAATATCTCTTGCTCCCATTAAAACATTTAATTTTGACAATCCAACTTTATTTATGATTTATTAAGCTGTAGGTACTTAAATGAAAAAGTCTAGTCCTCAGACTAATATGTCCTGGGTGACATCGGCATTTCCTTTAATCTATGAGTGTTCACGGTAATGTCTTTAGTTTTTCCTCTTTGGACATCTAATGGACTGGGAGCGTCACAAATGATTTATTTTCTATTATATTCGTTTTCACCCACCATTGTATTATTTGTGACTGCCTAGTTCAGTCTAGTTGCAAGCGTAACTGCTGAGCTTGGGGTTCTGGGTTCGATACCCAGATTGGTCAAAACGATATTGGATTTTTTTCATTGGGAATTTGTATTAGCAGCCCGGAAAGTAGACCGGGGCCCGGTTCATGGCAACAGGCTAGGATTGAACTTAAATATAACTGGCGATAAGTGAGGGTATTATTTATTACCACCTGTCCTCTGCCGACCTTGCGTGCGGCGTGATGTTGTGTTATTTTAACTGTAAAATTCGCTGTGAGACACAGGCGTCGCAAATTGGAGCTTCTGCTGAGAAGGGACCCTTGACACAATCTGAGGCGCTTGTAAATTCACGAACAAATTAAGAGAGGTAGAGGTGTTCATGTGGAAATGTTAAAAAAACATATATTTTTTAAAATTTAGTTGGTATGAGAAAGATCTATCACTGCATTACGTGTTTCGATTATTTTAGGGGCGTTTAAATTACGTCATGAACTTGTAATCTTTTTTACAAGTTGTATTATTTTAATTTATCCAATTGTTATGCTCCAGACAGTCCGATATATCGTTTACTAATTCCAATATGTTCTTTTCTGGCTGATTTCTTTCGGGCCGTAAATAAAGTAGTGTGCGACAAACTCCTAATTTATTGTTAAAGCTACGATAATATATTAAGATATAGACTGCTCATTGTAATTTCGATTTTCGTTAGGTAAATGAGAAATTAGTGATAATAATAACTACAATCAAGTTGAAAATCCAATTACTATTTCGTAGAAGCATTCAAGGGTGAATTAACATGACAGCCTATTTTCAAAGTCAAAGTCAAATCATTTATTTTAATGACCGATGAATGTCGAAATTTGCAAGAAAATAGAATTGATTCTAGTCCTCTTCCAAAAAGATGTTTCGTATGGAGAAGAATGGGCAAGAAACTCCACAGTTACTCTTTTTAAATGTTTTATAATATTTTGTAAATATTCATTATACATATATATTTCACCACCAAACCTTCACATATCGCCCCAATTTTCCTTAAAGAGGTATAAGCAGTCACCAAAGCGGTTGCCACTTCACAAGTGTCGGTGCCACTTGAAGCTACGCGTGGCACTAAGCTCTTTTGACACGACACGTGCTTGGTTATGGTGTGCGATGAAAACATTCTTGTTTATTAACTGTAAAATAATTTGAGAAATAATATTATAGTCTACTAGCTGTTGCCCGCGACTTCATCTGCTATACAGGGTGAAAAGTAGCCTTTATCCTTCTCCAGGTCAAGGTCTAACGCTGTGCCAAATTTCATCCAAATCTGTTAAGCCGTTTAAGCGTGAAAGCGTAGCAAACAAACAAATGTGTGTGCTTCTATATAATTCATAACGTGACGATATTTTCGTGGACGTCCACGTCCATAAAATTTATGGAAATACGTGCACGTTTATAACGTTATCGTGGACGGAAAAACCGTCTTCATATGTTTCCATACAGTTTACTTTCTTGTGTTATCGTGATGCTGTGACGTGGACGTGGGTGTCCACGATAGGATTTATAAAAACACACGGAAAATAAAGAATATTTTTTCTTTAATTTCTATAACGGGTTTTCTTTTGAGTAATAAAATAGTGGACTGCAGCCGGTTGGATTGGAAGCCAACCGCAACATACTTGGGGTAAAGGCTAGGCAGATTGATTGTTTTCTTTTGAGTAATATCTGTGGTTGTGGCTTGGCTTAAACAGGCCGACTCATTCATCGCAACTAAGTGATTGCAAAATGCAGACTTCGAACCTATATTCAACTACGAACACTTCTAAGTATACCACATACATTATGTGCCCCTATTCAAGGTTTCCCCGCAATTTTAAGCGTTAATATGATTAAAAGTCTAAAGTTTAATTAATAACAATTAGGTAAGGCTATCATAACTTTGTTATGAATAACCAAACAACCAACTTTGCCTTTTCATAAAAGCTCACTTACCCGGCCGGCGTACCTAAACGGTTTTGTTAGTACAAAATTAATTAAATATTTTGGAAGGTATCAAAATGCCTGAACATTAATTATAATACTACAGCAACATGATTTCTATATTTCTTTTTCGTGTGGATAGTTACTAACCTGGTGCCAATGTTTGGTTTGGTTTGGTGGCGGCCCTTGGCACAGTATAAATATTGACAGTATAAACAAGGCCTATTTTTTTTAAATAATAAGTTACCCTCCATTTTTAAAAAGATAGCGCGACGACTCGTCTCGACACGGCACCCGCACCCGATAGCACCGCGACAATCGCTTGGGGTGTCGTCAATGAGCGAGTCTGTGTTAGTGTGCCGTTCTGAACGTTTAGTTTCTGTACTGTCCATATTTATACTATGGGCGGCAAAACGAGGTTTTAATATTATTTTGGCTTTAAATATAGACCGGATTTAAGGTTAAATATTAGTTAAATTGATCAAATAAAGACAAAAGGTTATACGATAGTAAATTATTATACAACTATTTACACTATACAGCAGCAAACACAGGCAACGGAAGGAGCACGGGTGGGTTTTAGTCAGTAAAAGTCTGACACACCCTCCCGCTCCGCCCACAGCGGGAGAAGTTATATTATTTAGTGATAATTTTCCACCTTCAAAAAAAAAAAGTTTATCTATAGCATACACTTAGTACACCCACATTTCGCCAGTTATGTTTAAGTCCCATGTAATAGAATTCCTCGGGAAGCACTTGAAGCCTGTTATTCGTAGATCTGACAACCAGTCTTACCAAAGGGTAAAGTGTAACCTAGTAATTGTAGTCAGATAGGGAGTCGCTCCATGCATACTTGTATTCAGCTGCCTAACTGGAGGCAGCTGACTGGAACCGGGCCCGAACATAATTGAAAAAAGGCTAGGCATAGAAATATATTAACTAACTAAACATAAAATAATCTGAAATCTTCACGCAGCAGTTTAAAAATTTCATAGTTAATATCATGCGAAATGTTCGTAGCCGTAGCCTAGTTGTAGCGGTGCTACGCGCTGTAGCCGGCGTAGCGCGCTACGTGACCGGGTTACTAGTGATAGATGGCTCTCTGCTACGGCTACAAAATACCTGCGCCACCGAATTCTACGAAGGAATTTGCTTAAATACTACCTTAGTATGTATATAGGAGATTTATGGGCACATGCTAAGGTATTATGTAAATACATGGATAAAATCAACCTTTTTAACTCCTCGGAGATGTTTTTAAATGTACACATTTTGGTGAGCCAAATGCAAAAGTGTTGATAAAAATGTATATTGTTGATATACTCATGACCTGTCATGACATCACCTTCGGATAAATTGTAGTTAAATTCTCGGGCAGATAATTCCATACAAATTCTCTTCAATTCTTTATTTATGTGGTGGATAGTATCTACACCGACACAGGCCCTTAATGTGAAAATTATTCAACTCATCGCCTAAATATTACCTAAATTACATTATAATACAACCCTCTCTTTCTGTAAACTTCAACCAATTACCGACGCGGGGTGATAACTTGATAAGCAGCCGATTGTTTTGACTGATGGTTTCCATCACGCTTTTGTCACCATCAGCATGAAAATTATGCCATGGTAATAACTATTACAATAAGTAGGTAATTTATTTTGTGATTAACCTACATGTCACTTTCAACACATAATTTTCTTTGGAATATTTCGTATCAACAAGGCTACGTAAACTTCATTATTCTTGACTTAATAAAAGCCACGTGGCACAAGTCAGATGTGAGCGGATAATCCGGGAGGGGACGTCCTAGGAGGACATATAGTGACCTTATTGGTGATGTTCTTCAGAAAGGTCAGGAGCGTAGTCCTCGCAACCGGCGTGCGTGTATGACCAGATGTATGAACTTAAACGAAGCAAAAGGATAATGTAGCAGGTGGCGTTCTGTAGTTTCTGCCTCCCCCCTGGGAAGTAGGTATGAGTTTCTGTGTGTGTATGTATGTAAAACCAACGTGTTTGCTCAGATCGATACACCCGAGGCTCCTCAATATTTTGGATTCTACCATTCTTATTGATTATACGAATGTAGGCCACTACGAGTTTATTAGGTCGTAAATATTCATTACATAAAGAAAACACTAACGTATACTGATCTATCATTTTCCGTTATAGAGACTTTATGGTCACTGTCATGAATTTAAGGACATTTTACAACCGAACAAGGGAGATTTATGTGACGTTTAAACACACAATGTTGCGCGGAGTAAAAAATTAAATTGTTGGTGTTGGTACTCGGCCGTAAATGATATTTATTTCTGTAAGTAGAAAACAATCTTTTTTTTATCATTCTAGCCTGGGCTGTTCCACTCCTGGGCGAAGGCCTCCTTTCACTCCTTCCATCTTTCGGGAGCCCAACTCTTTTACACGTCAATCATATTTCCAGGTCTAGATGAGCTCCGTGTTTCCTATCCGACTACTCCGAAGAGAAACACCGAAGTAAACTCAGAGGTCACAGTTTCTTTTAAGTCCCGAGATAATCTTGATCATATAATGGAGCACCATGTAGATAAAGCTCTGGTGTCCTAAAAGAGCGGTGGCCGCCATATAACGGCCGCAATGACGGCTGTCATGAAAATGATGGTGTCCTTCACCACACAATCCTCACCTTTGAAAACTTCATGAAAATCAATTTTGATAGGCCAAAAAATTTTCAAGAAATAGTCATAAATAGTCACCTTGACACCAAATTCAAATTAAAAAACATAAGCGGTCCGCAGTAATCAGATGAGGATTGTGGCGAGACAGGCTCACCATGTAATCATCACCAAGACACCTTTATATCACTGGAATCCCTTAACAATTTTCGAGATTTGGTATTGCGTTACGAATATTTATTGTCAATTTTTTGGAATTGAAACCAAGTCGATTCGCCCAGCCATTTGCTTGCACTGAGGTGAGGGTTGTGTGGAGACGTTCACCCCACAATCCTCACAAACTTATAGCTATAATTTCGGAATCATAATGAGACTATTTTTTAACCTTGGTGACAATTTCTTGGCTAATTTTTGGTGTTCTCAAAATTGATTTTTATGAAGTTTTCAAATGTGAGGATTGTATGGTGAAAGACACAAATGATGGCAGTGGGGATTGACTTTACGGTGTCAAACGCTCTCTAGGAAAACATACCAAATTACTTTCATAGATAACGTTTCTGTGACGTCATTCGCTGGTAAATTGCGGACGCTGTGTGGGGGCCATCGCTCTTCTTGGAAACCGTAGCCATAAATATGTCACACTGAGGTTAAAAAAAGTGCGGCTTAAATATTAAATAAATATTTAGAAGTAATGTTTGTGTATTTTTTAAATTTCTTATTTATATCTCATTGTATGCTGCACCGCTGAGGCCCTGTCTCGCATAGGGTCGCAGCATTATGCTGAGGGATGGCCGTTTTGTGTGGATGTGACGCATATTGTCCCCCAACTTGTTCATTTTTACGTTTGTGTTCTTTCTTTGCGTCATGTTTATTGCGAATAAACGTATTTTTTTTCTTTTTTTTCTTTTTCTGTCATTCAAACCTGTGTGACAGTTTCTAGACCTCGGCGTGTCATATTAACGCCTGGGTAATGTATAAAGGGAGCGTGTTGCTTGAATTTATGTCTCTCGCTTCATAAATGGCCTCATGTATCAACGTGTCGTGGGTAATTGAAAACGTGTCTTGCTTCTGAAGAATAAATAGCTACGAAGCAATATTTTACGAGAGTGACATACATTTTCTAGCTGTTTCTTGCTTTTCAATATGTATGAAACAAACCGTGTTCGATTTATTCATTGGACTTTTTCTATAGATCATGTTGTTTGTTTATTGGTATTAGGAGATTTCTAGGGATGCCGCCGTGGCCGCGTGGCGTCGGTGGTTTTTAGGATGTTTTATTTTAAATCTATATTCTACTAACCTAACTAAATTTTTTACCGTTTATATCTGGCGTACTAAACTGTACTTGCACGAAAATTTACAATTTTGTAGGCAAGACAGCTTGTATCTTGCTTAAAAATGAAAAGTTAAAACGAAAAGTTGGTTGAGTTATTTATTCTTCTTGCTGTCACCAGTATGCAAGTTACACATAACTCGTTCGTTGACAGGGTTTCCTAGGTCATCTATCTGTCATGTAATGTGCTGTGTTGTGTTGTCTATATAGTTGACCATGTGATATTTGTTGCAGCCACCGAGCTAGATCTGCTGGGCGCTTTGTCGCTGCACAACACGTCTCGCGCAGGCGTCACCGCCGCGCCTGGAATGCAGCCGCAGCGCACAGCATATACGTTACAAGGTAACACTTGCACTGTTAGTACTAACATTACATGAATAGCACTATTGCCTAACTAAGCGCATTGTTGCATTTTCAACTTTTGGCACTAAACCGAGCTTTGAAAATTCAACAGCGCACTTGTTGCCTAGTGTTAGCGAAAATGGGCATATGAGTAGCAAACGGTTGCCTAACTTGAAGTTAGCTAGCGAAAGTGAAGTGACATAAGAGCAAGTTTCGTTACAACAATCGACATGCAGATCTGCAGTTAACGAAACCTGCACTTACTTCACTTGACTCTTGCTCCAGTTTCGTGTTTTAAGTTAAAATAAAAACACATATTGACAACAGTATTGACGAAAACTTCAATTAAGTTTTCATCAGAATAGCAAAGTTGTGTAGCAGCAAAGAGGTGATATACTTCCACGTAAAGAATTTGAAGTTATTAAGAAACCTATGGAGGGTTTTGTCATTAACAATTTGCAATGTTCAAGTTAACACGATAAAGTAGGGACGATTTTACGAATATCATAATGATGTTAATGAAAAAGTCTATAAATATGTATTTAAATTGAGTTTATTCATTCCGTCTACACACACGTTTAGAATGCCAGTGTCCCCGTTCTACGCGTGGTCGCGGCGGAACTAAGCAAATATAGGTTCGTTAGTCGGGCGCGGGCGGGGTGAAAACTAGCGCTCGCTGTTATTACGAACACTGAATTAATGTTATAATGTTGTGTACCTTTGGGAATGTTTTCACATACCTAGAATACTCCTTAATGTTTCATTAGTTGACTTCAACCCTTCGTAAGACCCGCTATGTAGTAGAGGTTTGAAAAATCCTGCCTTTTTATTCGGGGCGCAAAAATGTCATGCACTTACCTTGTAAAGGTAATGTTAGAAAAGATTTGCTTCGTACGCTTTTCGAAATTTGCTATACGCGTTCGCTTGTACGTTATTTCAAGCTTACAGGTTATTATGGCACGAGATAACCTGAAACAATTGCAAAACACAAAAAAATAAAATTAGATTAATTTCACGTGGGGTCTTTTTCTTTGTTGGATGGGCCTGCTCTTGACCTCGATCACGCCTGATGGAAAGCGATGGATGAGGTCTATGTTGGACCGAGCGTCCACAGAAGATACCTGTTCACTCTTGCTTTGAAGGCAGACGGGTTATACGGTTAAATCCACGTGGTTAAAAAGGAAGAACAAAGTTTTGGACAACCTGTTTCGATAGACGATTATTTCCTATACTATACATTACATATTATTCAAATTCAAATTCAAATTCATTTATTTTCCAGAATGTAGGTTTACAAATGTATGATCTTAAAACTATAATGGCCCCTTTACATTCTACCATTATTTATGGTGTGCAAATCTTTAAATTTAACCTATACAATTACATTCCTTTAGTTATAAGGTCCAATAAAAACAGAAAGTAAAATAAAATTATAGACAACAGACAACGAATAATGTCTCATGCATAATAAGTATTTAAGGAACAAATTAATTAATAGATGTCAAATTATACCTATAATCTATATTAGTTCAGTAGATCTCAGTTTAATAAAAATGTCAGATAATAAATATAAATGTCATTATAAATTGTAATTGATAATGTCATAAATAGTATAATGTCACAGTGGTAATATATTAAAATTTGAACATTAATAAATTATTATAAGGTATATTACCATTCCAATTACTCCAATTACCAATATCATTATCTTAGTTCCCTTCTCCGCGATGGTAACGAAAGCATTTTTCTTTTAACTATTGTGTTAACTTTTTTTTAAACATTGTCAAAGGTAAATCTTTAAAAGCGTCCGGTGATTTGTTATAAACCTTTACAGCATTTATGTACGAGTTCCTCTTAAACAATTCGAGCCTGCATTGCGGTAAACAGAGCTCATGTTTAAATTTATTTTTATTTTTTATTATAAGTTTTAGTAGTTTATTATAAGTTCAGTGATCAGTCATGTGACCAGGAAGTTAGGAGACTTCCATTGACGTTATTTGAGACGTCGTTCAAAAGGGTCAAGTGCGTTGTACTCACGGTTGTACTAGCAACCGGCGGTCAAGGTCTACTATTTGTGACTAAATAAGGCTTCGGAAAACAGGAAAACTCTTGAAATCATATATATCTGTTTTTATAAAATCTTTAAAATCTTGTTGGTATAGGTAGTTGTGCATCTTTTTGCATACTGAGCCATCTCTATGAATAAGGATTATTCCAAGACAAGTACAGTACACAAAAGTAATTTTAAATAACCGGCCAAGAAATTGCCACATTTGCACAACGCAAAATTCATATTTTCTACTTATGTAGTGATTAATAGCTTTTTACACAAATGACACTCAGACAAACAATATCAAAGATTTTAATAATGAGCAAAGGCTGGCGCTTCACTTGGATTCAAAGGAGTTGTAGCTGTTATCTCTTTTGCTGATCGTACATAAAGACCACGTAACATCCTCGTACGCCTTGCTAACAGCGTAAACACTCAGGTATGAATGCAATACATTTCAGTTGCAATTCCATTTCCCCCCTCTAGTAGCCATCCATTAGTGGCACTAGAGGTGCGCCTCTTTAATGCACCTTACGTGCGGTATCGGTATCGGTTTCAATTTGATTACCGATGGATTGAACGGTATCGTGGATGGTATTTTATTTTGATAAGGCAGTCGTGAATGGTGTTTGTAATGGATTGGGTTGCTTTGTTTTTGGTTCAAATATAATTGTTGGAAGTACCCTACTTCGAAAAATCTCGTGCCTTTTGGTCAGAGGATGAAGATAAATGAAATGAAGTTTAAACTCAAACATTTATTTGCATTAAACAATTTAAAAGTACTATTTAGGGAGTTTGTCACTTATTCAGAAAGTTGAAGCTTGTTACCTCACTTTAACTTTATACAACTTTTGTGTTACTTAAATTAATGTTTTCTCAACCTTGATTCTGGGAAGAAAAAAGAGACAGGGTGCTGTTTCCAAAAAAATGGCCTGATGTCGGTTTAGAGTGCTAACTTTGGGACAGGTGCCAAGAAACGAAAAAGTACCTACAGTTTATTGAAAACTGTCATGAATCAGAAGTAGGTACCTAGATTTAAAATAAGTTTTTGAATCCTACAAGATTATACACTACAGTGTTGCGTGGAGTAAAATCGATTATAACTTCATAAATATGTACCTTCTAAAATATTAATAAACTCGTATATTTGGTGGGAGTGTACAATTGATGTTATTTCCGTGACTGTTGTTGTTAGGGGAGCAAGGCTTTGTGGCTCCCCTCTGGAGATATAGGCCGAGATTGATCATTGAAATGTAGACATGGATTATGTAGTTTGATTTATTATAAAGTCATAAACATAACACTATCAAATTCACCGCAGATCTAAAATATTTAGAAATGCTCTAAGTTGAATACAACAAAGTTTTCTATCATTGAAAAGTGTTACTTTCCATACGTTCAGTGGGCTCCAGAGAAACCGCACCAGCTTGCATGGTTTTTACATTTTTAGTCCGTCCGGTTAAAGCCGGACAGTGTTAGGTTGTTTGACCTCTTGTCCGGGCCATTTTGACTGCGTCCGGCCCGTCCGGCTTATGTTAGGCTTTTTATTTTCTTACTTCCATCGTTCTTTCTTTTGACGCAAGCCGACACACGTCCCTCTAGCCGGGTGTGCCCGTTCAGACGAGTTAACAGGTTAAAATCGGAAACTATTGCAAAAATGTTTATTGTGGAATTAAATTTAAGATATGTAACTTGCAAAATTATTAAGGAAGTTGAGCTTTTAAAGCAGGTTTCTACCAAAGAACAGTATGCAAATGAAAATGACAATACCGATTAAAACTTTCTTAAGTATAAAAAATATGTGTTTTATTTTTAACTTTTAGTCAAAAATCCTTTATTTTTGGTATCCGTCCGGCCGTGGGACCTAAAAGTCTGGCTTTTTAAGCGGGTAAGTCCGGTTTTCTGATTTTTAGAGATGGCAACGCTACTAGGGGGTGTGGTTTCTCTGCAGCCCACTGTACCTACTCAAGCTCTTATTCTAACTGTAATTGTTGTCTACCCCTCGGTAGATAAAAACTACAGAACACCACGTACTACAATTCTTACAAACTCCTTATACGTTCATAATAAAATTATATCCGGCCGTACGCGCATTCGTTAGTAACTTAACATCACGCCTGGACTTCACGAAGGGTTAGGCAGAGGCGTATCTAATAGTACACCCACATTTCGCCAGTTATTATTCCATTCATAAATTATGAATTGGATATATTTTGATATAGCCATCAACTCTCCATTAAAATATAACTTTGCACCACATAAGGGAGGTATTTAGCAGAACATTCATTAGTCCCAAAATGAATCAGCCAGTTCAAAGTTGATGAAGTTAATTGATTGTAATCCTGCCGGTAACGCTTGTCCCAGCCGGTCCGGGACCGGACGGCCGGCTATTACCGGCGACTCGGGGCCGGTACCCGGCGGTCGGCACGGCTCCCCTGCCGCGACCGGTGATTAACTGACCTCTAAATCGCCCTGAATTTTGACGTAAAAATAAGGTTGTCAAAAGGTGCAATGTAATGTTTTCAGTTTAGAAACAATAATAAACTCAGTGTAGAAAGGAAGTATCGTTACCTACATTGATGAGTAATTTGTGTTTACAAAAGTTCAATTAGAGATGTGTTTTTTTATTCCTGAAAAGATAAAAAGCATCTAATAGAGATATAACATCGTTAATAGTTACTTCAAAAAAATTACTAAACTTGACACTTGCAAGCACCCTAATAAAACTGAACCCTTCCAGTTTTTGTTACCAATCCGTTGTTAAAGAAACACAATTTTATAATTAAAAAATATGTCACAATAGATAGTTGTCTCATGTTCGGGGCAACCCTACTAGTTCGTCCCGTTTTCGCATTTCACTTACGCGTAACCTAATCCCTGCCATTAAGCGACTCGCGCGCAACGAGTAATTGTCGGAGGGTGTTCACCCTAATTGTGAGCCCTGTGGGGATCCACGCCATATTGTCTCGTGGACTTGGTGCTGGTTCAAGTGTCAAACACCAAAAGCGTCGGATTAGGGACGCAACGACAATGTCGTAAATACGAACCATTCATTAAAACACTTTGCCTCATTGACTGAGAGTGGTGACAAAAAAGATAATCTGTTAGAACTCGGCAAAGTGTCTGTTGCACCACACGCAGTGTGGGGTTCCGTAGTCTACGATGTGCGTAACAATTTATTTTGGTCAAACTCTTATTAAATAATAAAACTAGACGAGTTCGAATGAATTGTATAAAAAGAAAGTTATTTATTCAGTTCAATGAGCTTTTACGAACTTTACAGCACCTATCTATTAGTTGTACGACTATTCTGTAAGCTAGTAGCCTATTTAGCTGCTATAATTGCCCTTTAAATGCCAATTACCTCCACTTTACATATGGTGGAGCTACCTCAATTGAATTATTTTACTAAGTAAGCGTTACAAATATCTTAGCCGAATTTGAGTTGTTTAGCACATAAACTCAGAATTGACCAATGTGGCGATGATATAATAAAACTAGAAAAACTCAAAGAATGTCTTTCAGTTACCAAGACCGTTTACAGAAAGTTCTAAATCAAGGAGTTGGGTCTGTTTATCAGAAAATTGAAGCCGTTGTAAATTGTCGTATACGTCGAATCCGTCGATTGACTACGGAACCCAAAAATTAGCAAAATATTTGTGCTAATGGTCGCAAAAGCTTTGACACAAAGCTTTCACTAGCAGACATAGGCGTGCGTCAGACAGGCTGTAGGCTTATGAATGATATGCATGCATGGCATAATGGCCGGATAGGTCGGCACGTCAAGGACAGAGCCAGTAAATAAATAATAACTGGGATTGTGGTGGCGACTGACACGTACTGCGCTTTGTGGATGCAGCAGGATCAAAATGTGTATATTTCTTGTGATTTCGACTAATATCGACGGTGGCAAAGCTTAGTTAATTTCCTTCCCTAGGCTTTTGTTTAGTTGTAAGGATTGGATAATTACATGCATTGATGCATGTAATTATCCAATCCTTACAACTGAAAAGTATTTAAGTCCATAATTTCTTAAAAAGACGGGGGTATATTCATGTAGTTAAGTTAGAAGTCTCACGTTATAGGGAGTCAGCTAATTACTACAAACTGGGCACACAGCACACAAGTCAAAGTCAAAGTCAAATCATTTATTTCAAATAGGCCCTTGTAAGGCACTTTTGAACGTCAAAGTTTACAAAAAATTGAATTGATTCTAGTCACCCCTTCCAAAAGGTAGTTTTCGTATGGAGAAGAATGGGCGAGAAACTCCACCGTTACTCTTTTAAAAAGTGTTACAATATTTTCTATATGTAGGTACATTAGTTACATAATTATATGAGAAGACGATGCACCTAAAAAAAAATACGTTACCACAATAGGTAAAAAGAAGAATTAATAAAAATTAAGCAACGAAAGATAAATTAATTACTTATGTGATAGATGCATGGTTCTCACATATCTACAAACATTGTAGAAGTAGACGCTTGTCTTAAAATTTTACAATTAATAAGTCAGTGTGTGAGGAAGTAATCACAGAATGTAAAATCAATGTCATATAATACAAATAATAATTTATACAACTTAAATCAAGATTTCAGGAAATCCCATTATTAAGTACTGTGTCCAACCAAGGGAAGACAACGCTCAGCACCGCTCTTGCGACTATTAGTGCAATAAAAGAGCATCTTTCTCCCATGGGATCCCATGCAGTCAAAAACTTCGGAACGAGGTGTTAAAATTCATTCATTTTCTCACTAACACAATGCACAGCCTAAACCGTCAGAGTTCAGAGTTCCTTACATAAGGAAGGAATTTTGAAAATTCATATCCTCAAAATCAAAAACAAAAGTAATTTCTTCAAAACCCCCGAAAGGGTTAACTCCTAAAGGGATTATATTATGAAAGTTCATAACTTTAGCCGATGGGAGAACCCATGGGGCACACGGCATGTACTTAAATATGAGAAATATTTTGTTTATTAGGCATATTATAATGTTAACACGCGCCACTGGTGTGCACTGATCTTTATTTGTTCAGCGAGCCGAACAACACTGTTCGAAGCTCAATCACGTGAAAATGCGTGCTTAATTTATGAAAACATTCACTTTTAATCTGAACTTGGCCTTGTTATTTCAAGTTAGTTTTTTTCCTTTAACTTTTCCTTATAGAAAGTGTTTTGTAGTAATTTTTACGACTGCAACTTGTTGATAAATTAAGTACGTAGAGCTGACTGTAATGTGTGCCTTAACCTGGCTCAAATAAATTTATTTTCTTTCTTCATAACCCGAAAATATCGTTTCTGACTTTGATTTATCCAGCCTTTAAGCCGGCAATACATGTCGGCCAAACCTCAGCCTACGCGAGCGTAGGCAAATTGATACAAGGCGAGTGCTACGGTCTACACGATCGATCGGTTGAACTGTGTCCAAATAAACATTATTCTTTCTTTCTTTCTTTTACATGTTGGTCAAGTTCGAAAGAGACCAATGGCAACTACCGATGTTCACGAGTTTTTGTGGGGCTATCCACATGTTGGCCGTAATTGCTGAGTGCAGGCGCCTTTGATTTATGCAGAAAAACCGACACTGTTTTGAAGTGACACGAGTCGTAGGGAGAGATACCGAGTGGTGGCATAAGGCACGCCAAACGAACCGTATACACGTTGGCGCTCGTCTGCACTCGGCCAGCTAGGCGAGCACCGACGAGCAATGGCGAGGCTAGACAAATGGGCTGTCTATACTTTGGTACTCGCCTTCGCTCGGCGAGCTATGACCAACATGTATTGCCTTTAAACTGTTCCGTTCAAAATAAGCATAACCAAACATTTCGAGCTTTAAACGTTCATATAAAATACCGACTGTAGATAATGGTGTGTTATAAATCACCCGGTTCGCGTGTACATTTTACGATATAATGACGGTGCTGTAACAGGTCTCGCACGGAACTAAATGCTACCGCCTCACTAAGAATTTTCACGATTTCTCACTACCCTAGCTAAGTAAGTAGGTGTAAGAGCAGTGACCAAAAGAAAACAAGCACTTAACTACTTTTTCACACATTCATGTTATTTTAAAAAGAAAGAAAGAAAAATAATTTAGAATAGAATAAAAAGTAAGTAATAATAAAAATAAAAAATAAATTATAAAATAAAAAACAAAAAAGGAGCATGGTATTGGCGTTTTATTGTATGGTCTGTAAATCACTGTTTGAAAAACCATTTTTCTTACATCAAATTGGCATTTTCTTTAAGGCTCTTATGGAAGTTCAAATATCCCAGTCCCAAATTGCAACACAACGCCTCAAAAATACGTAATTTATTTACATCGTGTTACATAGAGCCACAGACTCAGACTCCTCTACCACCCTTGTTTCCAGGAAGGCAGCATGAAAATAGGTAGTATAAGATTTTCGCATAGACAGCTGTTCTCACGGCCTCACTCATAGGGACTGTAACTTATACATCCATTACATTAGTAACACTAGCTGGTAGCTTGCTTGGCCCGCATCTAACACGTTTCCGAGGGTAGTATTACTTATTCGATTCGAGAAACATGTGAGAAAGTGACTTCGTTCGCATACAAACTCTAACACCCCGATAAAGACATTGTTTGTGCCACTCTACACCTTCTAAAGAATAATAAGGATTTATGTAACTACCCTCAATCTTCAATGGTTTACATTGTGCATTGAAAATAAGAGTCTTCAAGGTTTAGAAAATTAAAAAAAAATCAATTCAATTTTTTTATTTCACATAAACCTACAAGGGCACTTATGAAACGTCAGAAACTAGGTGCACGGTTCCAATTGGTCGTTTCCTATGGAGAAGAGCCGGCAAGAAACTCCACGGTTACTCTTTTAAAAGTAAATGGTATTTACAATGTTTCCAAATTACAGTGTTAAAAGGTATGAGAGGACAGTGTAGGCCCATCAACAAGTATCAGGTACTTAGCAAAATATTAAATGGTCCACAGATCTACAGTCTGTTATGTCTACAACGTTCTTTCATTCACAAAATTTAAAAGAAAATAATCTATATAAAAGATAAATGAAATAATAAAAATAAAAACCAATTTAAACCAAATGACAATGGTTGCCACTACAGCTGTAACAAATCAAATTTAATAAAAAATATAGAATATTGTAAGTATACAATGTCATTTATAAAAATAAGAAATATCTAATTATGTAGCCAACTTTTAATTATATTTATCCCCAACTACAATCTATTTATCCGCATAGACAGGCAAACCTCGGCACGTGTAGGAAGAAGGCAAACCTCGGCACGTGTAGGAAGAGACAAACGACTTCCAATAAAATATATCCATTGCCACACAACATTGTCACACAATGAGTGTTTACACAAAGCTGACTCGATGTTTGTACATCAGCGACACAAGGGTCGATTACAATTAAATCCGAATGTATTTGGGATTTTGAAACATCCGTTATATCTTTTTATAGCTTTAAGCTCTGTTTAATGCCTACATGTACCAAACGTATGTACAATTTATTGTGTGGTCCACTGATCTGATAGGTACTTAGTAGGTACATATGTTTTATTTTTACAGATTGTAATGTCCTAAAGAGATTACCTAGAGAAAACTAGTGCAAATGTTAGAAAAGTAATGCGTGGAAGGACTTAGAGGTGTACGTACTGTCGTTGTAGACTATAAAACACACGAAAAACAGCATAAAAATTATTTACAAGCCGTCGGCTTTTTGACATATTTACAACCTTTCAAGCGATGCAGCCGTTACACAACCAATAAAACAGAAAAAATATTGGTGTACGTGCCACTGAAGTGTCTACGGCATATCATGTTGGTATAGCTTGCATATCTACGCGGCCCATAAAATAAAATATCTTAGGTACGCCATAAAAAATCTATTTCCATAATATCTGAAGTATTTTGCAAATATTTTAATAAACCAACATGACTGATAAAACCTTTGCATTATACAGAATCTTCCCCTTATGTTATTTCAGCAACAAACAAATGAAATATGAAGCAGTGCATAAGATTCGCTAACCCCTCGTAAGCCGGACTAGGGTTGCCTCCGCCAAATTATAGGGACCTCGTTTTTGGCCCAAGGCCTTTTTAATATAAAGGAATCCAAGGTTCTCGTGTAACTGGTTGATTCTTTAACTATCTATTGACTGCAGCAGTGCGAGCTAATTGATATTAAATAATAATTGAGCCAGGGGAGTCACCACGGGGCTAAGGGGCCGAGGAATGCATTATTCATATTTTCGTGGAAAGCGAGCCTCAGGAAACAGATGTTTTTCCGCTTTGTTTTTAGAGGACTCTTGATATGTTCTGGTTGTATTTTCAGAATGTCGTTTCGGTGTAATTTTGATGATTAAATAACAATATTTTAATACTTAATTGCAGTCTTTTCCCCAGATTATGAACACGTTTTTCGGTTTCAAAAGGGCGTCCCCTTTTGAAACCGAAAAACGTGTTCATATTTCTGTTCTTCAAACATTATAACAAGTTCGTGCAACCCTTAAAACTTGGTGACGTCAGCGACGACGGTTCACTGAAAGTTTTTCTTCAGAAATGAACTTGGAAAATATAGCAATTAAGTAAATTGCTTGTCTTGGGGCACATACGTAAACATTGGTTATTTTAGCGTCGTGTTTACTGACAGCTTAAATAGGGCTGCAGTTACTGGATAGCTACCACTTAAAAGTCCATAATTCACAGTGAACATGGGTGGTTTTTTTTTAGAGAAACGCCCTTCATTACCTGATACAAAAATGATAGGCATCTAACTGGTTAAAGCTTGCAGAATAAGACTATTTACTAAGCGAAGAAGCGCGGAATATAATTATCAATTTGAACCGTTTTAAAAGTTTGTAGTTGACATAATACAGAATAATGTCTTAAAAATATGTAGCAGCTCGCGAAAACTTTACTTTTATGAATAAGTAAAGTTACGTGTACGCGAACTTCAAATTACTTAAGTACAATATTTTATGTAAAGGGTGGGCATGTGGGCTTTAAGCAAACAAGCCACGTGGCGCCTAATGGAAAGTGGTTACCGCCACATACACCTGAAACACTAAGGCACCATGCCATCGTGCCACCTTTCAGACAAAGTTAAAACGTTTTCAGTATTTTCCCAGACAACGTTGAAAAATGTTTAAACGATTTTCTTCGCAAAAGATAACATTAACTAATGTAAATTCTACTAGCTTTTGCCCGCGACTTCGTCAGCGATCCAGGATGAAAAGTACCTTATGTCCTTCTCTAGGTCCTAGGTTACCTATCTCTTAAATTTCATAACGAGCAACGGTTCAGTGGATTTGGCTTGAAAAGGTACCAGACAGACAGAGTTACTTTTACATCTTCTTATAATATAAAAATTAATCGCAAAATGTGTTGGTAAGCGCATAACTCAACAACGCCTGGACCTCAAACTCAAACTCAAACTCAAACTCAAAGCATTTATTTCAAATAAACCAATTACAGGCACTTTTGAATTGTCAAGGGGTCGGTCAGTCAGAAAGATGAAGCTAGTTGCCCATTCCAAAGCGTAGTAGGTACCTATGGAGAAGAACGGGCAAGAAACTCCACGGACACTCTTTTAAATCAAAATATTCTTACAAAATAATGGTTACATCATTCATGTTTAAATTATACATGTGAGAACAATGTAGAAAGACGTGCACGTTAAAAGCGTCCGCAATGAAAAGATAATAAACAAATTCAAAAATTAAAATACATTAAAATAAGCCATGGAAGCTAAGAGATGACCAGTCCCTACTGACGGCGCCCGTTCACGAACATGACGCATGGATCAGCACCATTCAGCTCAACCATTTTGTAGGGAACTTAATGATCCAACACACACGCCACCACCAGCGAGACATTTGAGTGAGCATGACATACTCTCAGCCGCCAGGGCTCATTCAAGTCAATGAAAGACTTACCCAAATGGTCACAGTGCTCACACATGTGCTATGCAATTATACAATACTAAGAGATTGAATTTATACAATGCAAAGATATTTTTTTGCAATCTTCAGCAGCTCGCAACATTATTTTCAATGCTAATCAACTAGTTTATGCGCCCTTGTGGAGCTGGACCAGCGTTGAGCCAAGCATTTTTGTCAGCGATGTAATCCCCCAATTTATAATATGCTTGGCAGCATAGTGTGCGTTTAATACAAGATTTAAATTTTGTTTCATTTAGTTCGAGTATGTGGGGAGGTATTTTATTGTAACATTTTAAACAGTACCCCATGAAGGATGAGTCTACTTTAGCCAGTCTGAAACCAGGTTGAACTAATTGGTCCCTATTTCTAGTACTATAATTGTGTCTTTCACCTCTTTTACTGAAAAGATTAAGATTTTTCCTTACGTACATGATGTTTTCATAGATATATTGACAAGGTACCGTCATGATGTTAATATTTTTAAACAGTTCCCTAAGAGAATCGCACCTGCGGAGGCAGTATATTGCTCTTATAGCTCTTTTTTGCAGAATAAAAATAGAGTCGATGTCCGCAGCTCGTCCCCATAGTAAAATACCGTAAGACATAATACTATGAAAGTAACTGAAATAGACTAGCCTCGCAGTATCTACATCAGTAAATTGACGGATTTTTCTTACAGCATATGCTGCTGAACTTAGCCGTCCTGCAAGAGATGTTAAATGAGGACCCCATTGTAGCCTGGAGTCGAGCGTAATCCCCAGGAACACGGTTTTATCTACGAATTCTAGTTTCTCCTTATTCAATACTATATCACAATTACTACTTTTAACATTCGGTAAAGCAAATCTTATGCATTTAGTTTTTTTCCCATTTAATACTAAATTATTAGCAGTGAACCAATTTTGGACCTATTGAGACCAATTTGGCCAATTCTTTTTTTTAAATGTTCGTTCAAGTTCAAGGATGGTTTTTACGGCGAGAAAAATAGGGTAGGTAGGGTAGGTAGGGTAGGTAGGGTAGGTAGGGTAGGTAGGGTAGGTAGGGTAGGTAGGGTAGGTAGGGTAGGTAGGGTAGGTAGGGTAGGTAGGGTAGGTAGGGTAGGTAGGGTAGGTAGGGTAGGTAGGGTAGGTAGGGTAGGTAGGGTAGGTAGGGTAGGTAGGGTAGGTAGGGTAGGTAGGGTAGGTAGGGTAGGTAGGGTAGGTAGGGTAGGTAGGGTAGGTAGGGTAGGTAGGGTAGGTAGGGTAGGTAGGGTAGGTAGGGTAGGTAGGGTAGGTAGGGTAGGTAGGGTAGGTAGGGTAGGTAGGGTAGGTAGGGTAGGTAGGGTAGGTAGGGTAGGTAGGGTAGGTAGGGTAGGTAGGGTAGGTAGGGTAGGTAGGGTAGGTAGGGTAGGTAGGGTAGGTAGGGTAGGTAGGGTAGGTAGGGTAGGTAGGGTAGGTAGGGTAGGTAGGGTAGGTAGGGTAGGTAGGGTAGGTAGGGTAGGTAGGGTAGGTAGGGTAGGTAGGGTAGGTAGGGTAGGTAGGGTAGGTAGGGTAGGTAGGGTAGGTAGGGTAGGTAGGGTAGGTAGGGTAGGTAGGGTAGGTAGGGTAGGTAGGGTAGGTAGGGTAGGTAGGGTAGGTAGGGTAGGTAGGGTAGGTAGGGTAGGTAGGGTAGGTAGGGTAGGTAGGGTAGGTAGGGTAGGTAGGGTAGGTAGGGTAGGTAGGGTAGGTAGGGTAGGTAGGGTAGGTAGGGTAGGTAGGGTAGGTAGGGTAGGTAGGGTAGGTAGGGTAGGTAGGGTAGGTAGGGTAGGTAGGGTAGGTAGGGTAGGTAGGGTAGGTGCGCCGTAGATAAGTACTTAGTGCTACTCGAGCGAAGCCGGGGCGGGCAGCTAGTTTATAATATAAAGTATAGTAGTATAGATTGTATTTTCTGGTGAAGACAAATCCGTATAATCTTATTCATAGAACGATATATCATTGTATTATCCAATCCACTTACATTAGCGGATTCGTCAGTTTGTCGAAAGGGTTTCGTAATCGTAGCTTGTTAAGTGTTCTGGCAACTGTCTCCCTTCTATTGTTTTTGTTCAATCTTCTATAATAACATGAGAGTGCTAAGCAAAGTATTCACTAAGCGAACAATATGGATCGCCTTGATGATACTTAGAGAAGATGCAAAATACGAATCAAAACTCTACTTAATATTAGAAAAAAGAAAGTGTGAAATCATTACTTCTTAAATTTACTTTGGGTACATTACCAGCTATGCGGAGGAATTATTCGACGCCATATTTTAGTTTGTTTATAACTTTAGTTAGGTTAGGATATTATATTTTCAGTTTTGGAACAAGACTTTGTACAATTAGAGATTAAAAACAGAATTAAATAAAGGAAAAATTTATTAAAAAATAACTTTACTTAAGCAACGTTTATAAATAAACTTTTATTTAAATCCTTATTTAGAGTACTGTATAATATCTAGGACAAACCTGACAAAAGCGCCTATGTGTAGAGTCATTAAATAAACTTTTCCAACGTTCAAAGATTTCAAGGAAAATACTGCCTTTATCGCGGGAGACATCAACAATAGTCGGTCAGTGGAAATGCGGCTTTATCAATAATATCGTAGGTGTGTCTGGGATCATCGAACTCTCGGGGTTGTGGAGCTCGGGAAACTTTCTCATAATAAGGTATCGAAATACTGAGATTGAGCTGCCGAGTTTGCCCGATTGAATATTCTATTGTATTCATGATTCAAAAACCTTTTCGATAGAGAGAAGGGGCAGATTCGCCAAAAGTTTTGGAAAGGGAATTTAAATACCGAGTTTTGAAAATGATTGAAGTTTGAAAATCGTACATCTTTGCCATGCGAAGGTTGTTGATTAACTGTGACGAAGTCACTCACGTTTTAGGTAATAATCATGGAATTCTTACTCGTTAAAAACTCCCTCGTGATCGTGCCACCCCCGGGGCTGACATCTTCGTGACAGACGGTCACGTGACCGGTAACGTCGCCGTCACCCCGCATACGACACGCGTACAGCTAAGGACGGCCATTTCTTACGCACATAAAAAAAAAACGAAACTATTCTGTAAGAATTCCTCTTAAAAGTCGACGTCTTACTTTAACTGAAATAAATCATCGAAATAAACACGCATCATTTGTTCTTGAATCGATTACAGATACTTTGAATGACAGATTTATTAGTTTGAATTCTAATTTGAAACCGTAAAATATATTGTCGGTCGGCGGTGGGTCGCGTGCCACCCTTCCGAACGAATGCCCTCGCCGCAGGGGGCTATCACGTCATTCATTCGCGATATTATTTCGTCATCTCGTTCCACCCTCCGTGATTTAAATCTCTGTGATGCGCACTTTATTTCCGCTAGTGATTTCGGTGTGATTTCGCTGACACATTCCGTCGAATAGATCTGAGGGTTTATTTGTAAGCGTTTTTAATTGAATATTTATTAATTCAGAGCTAGGTGCGGCTGTGCTCATTGCGCTAGATTAAATCCCACTATTATTATAAACGTACAAGTTTGAAGTTTAGACAGATAGATGTAGCCCTAGATTATTATAAAGTATACTTATTCATACGGGAAAATGAAATAGTTCGCCTAGCACACGACTGATACGAGTGAAATCCAGCAGGTAGTTTTGAATTATCGATATTGATATTCATATTCGGTAGGTTTCCTCGTCATTGAGTGTCGTGCACTGGGTTTCGTCAATGCATTTTCCTTTTCCTGTATATTTAAAAACCAAACGTCTTTGAAAAGTAGACAAATGCGACCGCTCATTTCTAAATGCCAACGACTCTATCCTCTTTCCTAAATATGTAATTGGTATCGAAAGTGAAAGTAATCTGGTCTGATCGTTAAGGTGTCTGCATTTTCTAAATGATATCCATTGTTTTTAACATTAAATAAGCTAGAAACTACTTTGAAACTCGCATCTGCAATAAGTCTGCATCATACTAAACTACTTTATAGTTTCTCTCGGGGTTTTCAGCTGCATTGCAGCATTGCATCGCGAATCAGTCGCCCAACTGCGGTAATCTCGGGTTTGGCAAACATTTGTACACAAGTAGGTAACTAAAGTAGGTATTTCTGCGAAATGCCAATAAAGCATTAACTCGATTTGATAGCGTTTCTATATTAGACTCTGGAATGTCATCATTTTAATGGTTGAGATCGAGCAAAGCTTTAATTATTATTGTTCACTGTCTTTTAACACTGAGGTATGGTTCGTTTTAAGTACTGAGAGTATTTTTTATTAAAATACCCATGAGTTGCAGTCACTGCAGAATAGGTACGCTTAACGAATGAATACGAATTGAGGGTTTGTACGAGACATTTTACCTATAAGATCAACCAAATTTGTCTTTAAATTTCTAATGAAAAAAAAAAACCAAGTAAATATATTCAAGAGCTGTAGAAAACATCTATCTTCCTACAAATGGAGCTTAATTTTCCAAATCTCCGTAACGATTTATCTGATAATAAAGTCGAACTTTAAACTCGAAAGCTCTCTCTAGACATCGAAAATAGACAACTTCAGAAACTTGCTGTCAAAGGTTAAACAAATCGACACGTTCAAAACCCGTCCTACTTGAGAAACGTTTTCTGGAACTGCCATCCAAATGGTAGTAAACACGATGGTAAAGTGACATGGTGGTAGAATAACATGTCTGGTTTAAAAACAGCACTAGAGTGGTTATGACAGCTGGCTCAATGGGCACGAAAGCTAGGCGAAGGAGCATGTGTTGGATTCATACAGCTTGCACGTCATAATAATATATGTACCTACAACGGATGTGTTCGACTTTCCATTCAATGTCTATGAATTATCATATGAACTTTTTCTTTACATATTGGCTTAGCTGGTTTATACCTTTAAAATGGGAGCCGTTTACATTTTACAACGACTAAAGTTTATTTTTACTTCATGCTAGTTTTGATAATAACTTTCTAATGATTCTTAAAAACTCGTCAATGGCAAATTCTAAAGAGTAAGACGCATAAATCCATATCTGATTAAAGCTGCAGTATTTTGAATTTATGATATTATACGATACTACCAACTCTATTCCGATTAATTTCCAACAGTATTCTGTATCAAAGTTTACTCTTTGTCTAATACAAAGCTCGATAAAGCCTGACCAATTGAAATCCAAAGTTTCACAAGCGGCGAGCTTATTCAAAGCCAGATTGTTCCAGAATTTCAGGGGCTATAGAGGAAATTAATACTAGAATTATCTGAAAAGCAATCAAGCAAGGGGAAATCTTACGGAGAAATCACTGAATCAAGATAATAGATCTGGCGGAGCGCCAGCGCGCTGCGATCGTTACCAGTCAAGGACTCCAAGATCACGATAGTGCACACACGCGAATAGGCTACCATACACACACACATGTAGGCTACGGTACACGTATAGGCTACGATAACAGCTGACTGTTTTATTTTACTGCAATAGGTTTAAATAAGCTATAAACCGTTGGAAAATAGCTATGGAAAAACTTTTTGTTGTTATACATAAAACGTTTTATGTGCACTATAATGCACTTTTACAAGAATATTCCTTTTGCACTTCTATCTTCAGAGGATTTCGATCAATACTACGATATTTATCACCAGATTCCTATTTAAAAGCGATACATCGAAATTATATAAAAATATTAATAGGTCATAAAGTCAAAGTCAAATCATCTATTTCTAGTAGGCTATTACAATTGTTACGGATAATTCTGGAAAGTTCAAAACTTGACGTAAGATTACCTAAAATATTAATTATAAAGATATATGATTATGAAAATCACGATTTTCATAATGATTTATGTTGTATGTGTATTTACTGTGTATGTATATCTCAGGAGAATCTCGTTCACTACAAGTGGAAGGCGCCGTATTCGAGCGCGCGGCAGAACTCCTGCGCCGATCGCCCGAGTTCACAGTACTCGCGTCACTTCGACAAGAGCCCGCCAACTCGGGCACCATCCTGTCCTTCTCACATGGATACAACAGGTAACTGCCCGCTGTGTACTCGATGTTGTTGTACTTACTAAAATATTCGTTTAATTTTAAGTTAGTAGCACGTTTCTTGCTTAACTTTATTACTTATAATTGTAATTTAGTCTGAATTATTTAGATATTATTATGACAATACAATGTGGTGGGTCAATTATTTTAATCGGTCGCAAATAAAGCTACAAAATGTTCACCGAATTTTGTCAGAAAAGGATCGATAACAGTGTGCGTAGCACCTGTCGTAGCAAGTGCTACGCGGCGTAGCACAGTTTGTAGCGACCACAGACTTGAGAGCTACCAATGTTTTTTGATGTTTCGATAATTAAATTGTTGAAGTCCCGATTTCACGACTTAATTATGTATTCATCTGGTATCGAGTAGTGGAAGTGGACGGCGCTCGCGCTGCCCCGACGAGGCGGCGGGCGGCGAGCGGGCCCCGCGCCGCAGCCGACGCGCCACTCACGGTGAGTTCTAGATCTCAACATCGCTGCGCGCACGCATGCCTCCCCGGCGCCATGCGTGCGCGCGTCTAGGGGAGAATCATGTATCTTGGAATGTCCTGTGCCTCGGAATGTCCTCCTCGATCCATCCGTTGACCTGATTGCGCTCACTGTCACATCTGCATGGATGTTGTGTGCGCGGACGGGCCGGCTTGCATGCGCCCCGCGCCCCCCGCGCCCCCGCCGCCGTCCGTCTTGTGTTCTGTGTCTTGACGTTTTGTGTTCTGTATATGTCCGCCCCCCACGTTCCTCGTTCGATGTTCTGTACCTGGATGTTGTTGTTAGAGGCGCGCCGTGCGGCCGCCATCGCGCGACACGAGGGGACTGCCGAGCTGTTCCGCACTTGCATTCCAAGCGACATGGGAATCCTTTTTGTCTCGTATGTGTCTAAAGCCTCGCGCGGCGCACTGGCCGTCTCTGCGCCTTTGCTAACTCAATTTTAACTGTTCGGTCAAAAATTCTCCCTTTAACTACGTAAGCGGACACCGCGAGCCGGGCTGAGCCCGCGCACCCGGAGCGACTAACAGACACCTTGCGTCTCTGTCGACACCGAACGCAATTCGTTCCGAGGTACATGGTCCCCCTTCTGGCCGAGCGATATTGAGATGTAGAGCGAGCCGAGGTCCGCTCGCGGCCGGTCCGTCCCGTCGTGCGATATGTGTGTTGTTTGCTTTGTTTATGTGTACCTCGGAACAGTATGCTCGGCGGGGCGGAGTCGCTCCGTGCGGCGGTGGTGTGACGTGTAGTGAGTGTGTGCAGGTACCTGGAGGTGCAGTCGAGTGGGCGGCGCGATGAGGTGCGGTTGCACTACGTGGCGGCCGGAGGTGCGGCGCCGCGCGTGGAGACGTTCCCGTTCCGGCTGGCGGACGGCGCGTGGCACCGCTTGGCGCTGGCCGTATCGGGGGCGCAAGCCACACTGCTGGTGGACTGCCACCCGCTGTACCGCCGGCTCATCCCGCCGCCCGACCGCAACTTTACGCAGCCGCAGCTAGCGCTCTGGCTTGGCCAGAGGAATAGCAAACATTCCTTATTTAAGGTAAGTTCCTATCCTACTATCATTATATTACTTGTGCTTTATGATTTATTCCATGCAATGACTGTGTATATGCAGCGATCAACTTTTGCTACTATTAAACGCAGACAAATAATAATTTCCGCGTCTGATTACAGGGTACATTACAAGAAGTAAGACTGGTGAGCGGGCCGCATGGCTACCTGGCGCAGTGCCCGGGGCTGGACTCCGAGTGCCCCACGTGCGGCCAGTTCTCGCTGCTGCAGGCAACTGTGCAGGAGCTCACAACACATATCCATGACCTATCACTCAAGGTGACGCGTTCACGTTTCTTTGATAAAAATCTGAATTTGTTTAAAACCTTCCCTTTTCATCCCAGAGACAAAGCTGGGACGAAAAGCTCCTTCATGAAGAGCTATACTACTACAGTCTGTTCCAAAAGTATCTCCCGAAAGTGTTAACAAACCCTGTTCAGGTTCAATTATTACGCAATCACCCACTAAAGGGAATTAGTAACACATTCATCTGTATTTAGAAGGATTCAACTTTATATCTTAGCACTTTTTCCAACAATTATTTTTTTAATCATTTCATTAAATTGTAAGTAATTGAAAAATTATCGACGAAAATTCAGGTTATAAAATTAACCACAATTGTCAAATGAAAAACATATTTAAGGTGGTTTAAAATCAAACCAAAGTACTCAATTTGTAAGTGGCACTACCAATTGGCAATTTGGCATCCACAGGTAGGTACGTTTTCTGATTTATTTGTTTACATTTTCATCATTAGATACTTTGGAATAGACCACACAAAAGAATACAATTGGACACTTTTTCGCGTGCCCGAAAATATTATGAGAGAGTAGACATGATGAAGATTTCACTTCGCAGTTAGATATAGAATATAATCTAATTTTAATAATGTTTGTTTACAGTTGGTTGGCACGGAGGCAAGGTTAGCACGTCTGGAACAATGTGATTGTCAGAAGTCGTGCTTCTCCAACGGCACGGTGCACGCCGACGGCGCCACGTGGCAACGAGACTGCAATCGCTGCTCCTGTGTGGTAGTACAATCACTGTTTCAATCAACTCAGCCTATCGTAGTCCACCGCTGGATATAGGCCTCTCCCACAAGCTGCGCCACAACACCCTGTCCTCCGCCTTCCGCATCCAGTCTGTCCCAGCCACTTTCTTAAGGTCGTCGGGAAAACTGAAAACTGGGGCGTCCCACACTGCGCTTGCCGATACGCCGTCTCCACTCTAGGACTTCTCTGCTCCACCGGCCATCGGCCCTTCGACAAACATGGCCAGCCCACTGCCACTTCAGTTTGCTCACTCTGCAAGCTATGTCGGCTCCGGTTCTTTTCCGGATAATTTAATTTCTGATTCTGTTCTTCAAAGAAACTCCGAGCATAGCCCGCTCCATAACGCGCTGAGTGACCTTGAATTAATCAATGTTTACTATATTACTATCTATTTATTTCTTTCCTTTAAATAACTGCTATCAGTCCTTTCTGGACTATTATCAGTTTGGTTGCGTGAATATAGTTGGCGTTTCAGGTACAGGGGCTATTGCCACTGCTACCTCATATGGTTACTTGAACCCTCTTAAGTCGATGGACAGATTCGCTGCTGACCAGCAATTTACAGCCAGAGGGTTTGGGTGGATGGCTAGACGATTAGTATAACGCTTTTTATGTTTATTAATTTCTTCAAGAATAGTAGGAGTGTTGAGATAATCATGGATTTCTTCATTCCATGGTGCATTGACAATATTCCTCAAGGTGGCGTTTTGAGCTCTTTGGAGGCACATTATCTTACTTTTGCTGGCCACTCCCCAGAGTTGGATGCCGTATGACCATATAAGTTTGAATAGAGAATTGTACAGCAGGAGTTCGTTGACCAAAGATAGGACTGAGTTACGACCCATCCACCAATACAAGTTTTTATATTTAGCGTTAATTTTTTCTCTTTTTTGTTTTATATGCGTCTTCCAGGTGAGCCTTTTGTCCGGGCAAAAACCGAGATACAATTTGTGTGTGGTAGCTGTATCCCCCAATGTTATTGTGGGACAGTCGCCTCTTCTCAAGGTGAAGGTAATGTGACTTAATTTTTGAGCACTGGCGCTGATACGCCACTTTTGCAGTCAGGTATTCATTTTATCCAGTACTATTTGTAATTTGTTACTGGCGATATCTGGTTCTTTGGCGCTTGTCAGGTAAGCAACGTCATCTGCGTATGTCGTTACCGTTACATCTTCTGTAGTTGGAAGATCAGATGTGAAAGTATTATATAAAACGGGTTCCAGAACCAATCCTTGCGGGCTCCAGCTTCGATTTTATACAGACTAGATTTTTCGTCTCGTTCGTATTACTTGGAATTGTCTGCCATCTTAATACGAAGCTATTATAGGGTACACTGAGTGGGAAGCGTTTCCTTTACTTTGCACAGTAAGCCCTTGTGCCAGACACAATCAAAGGCCTGTTGCACGTCTAGAAATGCCGCAAAGGTGTATTGCATCTTCTCGAAACCCTGGCGTATTGAATGGTAGATTCGGTGGACCTGTTCGGTAGCTGAATGTGACTTTCAAAATCTAAACTGGTGTATAGGGAACAGGTCACACTCATCCATGAATACTTTGAGTCTGGACAAGAAAATTGTTTTCGAGAGTTTCGACAACACTGCTGTGAGGCTTATAAGTAGGTTGGTATGATGTGACATCGTGTGCTGGTTTACTAGGTTTAAGGAGCATTATGATTAAGGAGATTTGCCATAGTTTGGGAACATAGCCCGTCCTGAATATTCCGTTAAACAGACTATCCAGGAATGCAACTGCTTTTCTGGGTAGCTCCTTAAGAACTCTAGGGGTGATTAAATCAAACCTAGATGCTTTCTTTGGATTCAACGATCTGATTTCCATAGCGATTTCCTTGGGTGATGATGGTCTAATAGGCAAACACAATTGAAAGTCCTGATTCAGTATATCTTCAACATTGTTTGGTTTCAATTTTGCAAGCGTCTTCAAACCCAATGAGGGGAGTAAACCAACCAGGTTTACTCCCCTCATTGGGTTTGAAGACGCTTGCAAAATTGAAACCAAACGCCTCAGCCTTTACTGTTTTCTGGCCAAAGATGTGCGTGATATCAGATCACGCACATCTTTGACCAGGACGTATTGTGATTTTGTGACCTGTCGAGATTTTTAGCGGCCTTCCACAAAAAATGTTCGCCTTGATCCGAAGCAGACAACGTTGCAATTTGCTTTTGCAATGAAATATTTGCGGTATCTCAGCATGACTTTTAGTTCCTTCGTGACACGGTTAAATTTAGTCTTGTCCGACGCATGGTAGAAGAACATGACACCTGAGATTTGTTACGTCGAGGATGACCCATGACACCATTAACTAAATTCTTCATTATTGTGTTTTTATAGGTGATTCCTTTCTTTTCAGCACGGTGAGATAACGTGCAGGCCAGTTGAGTGCGATAGAGCAGAGTGCAAGAACCCGGTGCTGCATCCGGGGGAGTGTTGTCCAACTTGCTTGAGTACGTATATAGCTTTAACCCAACAGGAAGCATGAATTATAGGCATGTGCAGTTGTATTTATGTGGCATCTTGATATTAACGTCTAAGTTGATTATCTAATAGTAGCGCAGAAGCCAATCACTTACTTTGTGTTAAATCAATTACTTTTCCGAGGGTTTGTTCCACAATTTCAACAGCTAATTATTTATTCTCAGGGCAGTGCCTTCTAAAGGGAACATTATACGAGCACGGGGAGCGATTCGCTCCGAAGGAATGCGCGGAGTGCGTGTGTCACGATGGCAACATGCAGTGCACACGAGTCGATCCCGAGGTGGCGTGCCCGCCGCTGCCGTGCGACATCGCCGATCAGTTCACCGTGCCCGGCGAGTGCTGCAAGTTCTGTCCAGGTGAGATATACAACGAGGCTTCGAAGTGACTCCCTTAAAGTCTCCCAGGGATGTGCTCTAACATGTCTGGGTCTGTTAGGTTCTTACTGACTGAAAACATGCGGAGTTCTTCCGAAAATCTGGCAATCCTTCGCACTCCATGGTGGTGTTGGCCTGCCAGATTAAGATGGGCCTTCTCATAGTAGTGCCTCTGCACACTGCAGACCAGGCTCCGTCTGTTTTAAAGCACTTATTTCTATCTGCATGTATGTACCAAGACTCTCCACAAAAGAGTAAAAGTATAAGAATTCATTCTCGTTCCGAATTGTGGTTTCTGTTGTTAGGCGTGGACTACTGCAGCATGGGGCACTCGTGCGACGAGAACGCGACGTGCATGAACCTGAACACCAAATACACATGCAAGTGCAACCAGGGCTTCCAGGGCGACGGACTTTCTTGTCAAGGTAAACAGAGTTTTCAAGTCTCGAGTGAATAGGTTTTTTCTAGACAAGCGGGTGCATCTTCGACCGCATCATCGACACCAATAAAAATAAAAAAACTCCATGGCTGAAAATCGTGGGGTTCATCCGGTGGATTGTTATAAAGAGTTTCCATTGGATTATTTTGCTCACCATCGAGCTAAATGCTGACCCACAGTCATTCATCTATTACCACAACACAACACTTGTGAAGATTGTTGCTCCATAAAGCTTGGCGTCTGGCCATACACTACGCTTTTCCTTTCGCGAACTCCACACTCTAGAACATGTCTGCCCAATGGTGATAGGTTCCTTAATTATTGTTTGCTGACTACAGTATAGTATGTATTGTTGAATTACATAATTATAATCCAGATGTGGACGAATGCCAGCGCGCGGGTGGTCTGGACGGCCACCACTGCCACTCCAACACGCGCTGCGTCAACGTGGTGGGCGGCTACGTGTGCCAGTGCCTGCCGGGCTACACCCGGAGAGACAAGTTCAATTGTGTTGAAGTAAGTTCTTGTATCACCCTGCTTCACCAAGAAAAACTTACCACAGTGGCGGCGCTGAATGATGGCTAGCGATGTGTGCATGTTTTTATGAATAAAAAAAAAGGGCTGCTAAATTTGTGGAAAGAGATGCCATACTACATAGTAACGGGGCGCAATAAAGTCCTACTGCTGTATTTTTTTTTTTAAATAATTTTTACGCTGTGTAAGAAATCTATCCAACCTTAAAACATTTCATGTTTTTCAACCTGAACCACCACTGCTGTTCTCGATCTTCTCCATAGTCCTCCATATTTGTGTCGCCTTTTCTGCTAATCCGTATGAATATAGGCATTTTTAGGGTTCCGTAGTAAACAAGGAACCCTTATAGTTTCGCCATGTCCTTCTGTCTGTCTGTCCGCGGCTTAGCTCAGAGACGGTTAGTACTAGAAAGCTGTAATTTGGCATGGGTATACATATTAATCACGCCAACAAAGTGGTAACATTTTTTTTAGGGTACCTTCCACACTACGTGTAGGGGACACGTAAAGTCGGATGTTTATTTTTTTCTCATCTGTCCCATGGGGTGGGGTGTCGTTGAAAAGGTCGTTCAAAAATATTGTGGGTGTGTGAAAATCATTTTTCAATTCAGGAATCCGTTTGCGAAATATTAAGCTTTAAAGTGCAAATTTTTCTTACAGTTATGTTTCCGCCAGCTAAATGGATGAATGATGAAATTAATTGATTTGTGAAAAGCTAAATGATGAAATGAATAGATTTGTGAAAAAATTCACAGCAGTAGTATAGGTAGGGTGGGTGGGTGTAATATAGGTGTATAGGTTCACAGTAGTGGTGTAGTAGTATTTATAGAATTTAAAAGGAAAACTATCACAGCTAAGTAGGCTTTACAGGTTAACGAGTAATAATCGACCAACTTAAATTTGCAGTTTGAAAAACATCTTAAGTTTTGTTCTTGGGATAAATTCATCCCAACTACGGCACCCTTCATTGTGCGTGGTCCGACACGCACTTGGCCGGTTTAAAAAATATATATAATACAAATATTCTAGATGGATCATTCTCAGTATAGCAAACCGTTTCCACATATACAGGTTCCCCTTAGGGAAGGTGATTGGTGAGACCAATAATTGTATTTCTCTTTCAGGTAGACGAATGCGCGGGAGAGACACACGGCTGCCACGCACATGCCGTGTGCACCAACACGCCCGGCTCGTACACGTGCCGTTGCCGGGAGGGCTACACCGGAGACGGATACGAGTGCACGCGTATGTACCACCTCTTCATGTCAGACAGAATCATTGATCGTTCGGTTCGGTCTTCTCGCATCAAATGACTTTTCTACCATTGCCACTTGAAAAAGGGCATTTGATTCATCGCTAACAGTGAATTCCCGTCCTGACACGCACCCGGTTTGTGTATGTGTTGTTTTAGGTTCTTTTCTATCTGATAACGAGGTTGTTTTATGTCATTGGAAAATCTTAGACCGTTTCAAAACCAAACAGGAATATAACGCTGAATTTCGAAAACTGTTCTAAATTCACTTATATACATTTTAATGTTTATATTTAATCCTTTGTTCTCTTATTACCGATTATATAATAAAATGTGAATATAAATACTACTATTTATTTTCTCGCAGTTAATGGTAAAAAGTAGAGTACACAACTCGTGAAAAAAAAAAAACATCTCGGTGTATCCCTCTCTCCGCTCAGGATTCTAATCTAGAATCCTTTGCTGCTCTCGGGATCTAACTCCGGGCTCGAAGGACCAAAAATATGTCGGGGTACGTAGCAAGGTGTCGGTGTTAGGAGAAACAAATGTTTATGTTGAACACTATTTATTATCTCACTCTCAAACTGTTCTTAATATTAAAATGTTAATGAAATGTTGATGAATACACCCGGCTAACGCGGTAGACAAAGGTGCACTGAATACATTATAAAATAATAAGAAATAAGTAATATAAAATTAGGTCAACGCGTCACGCCGATATTGCTAACTAAGGTGTTCGGTGAAAACACCGAACAGTCCCAGAACTAACGGTTTAACTTGTTTTCCGAGGCACGGAGGGGTCTCGGTATGTAATGGATGGTCACCCAACCATGGACTAACCTCGGTAAGCGTTGCTTAACCTTGAAGATCGACCCGAGGCTGTTATTATTTAGCCACAAGCCCCCAATTTCCATATACTTCTTTAATTTGTTACTTAGCGATCTGCACGGGAGGATGCCTGAACGGCGGCGTGTGCGTATCCCGCGAGCTGTGCGCGTGCGCGCGCGGCTTCGGCGGCACGCGCTGCGAGCGCGACGTGGACGAGTGCCGCGCGCCCGCGCCCGCCGCGCCGCCCGCGTGCCCGCCGCACGCGCTGTGCGTCAACACGCCGGGCAGCTACTACTGCGTGTGCGCGCCGGGCTACAGGAGGGATGCTGTGCTGGATACATGCCAAGGTACAAAATAAAACAGATTTATACTTATGAACACAGCACATAAATAGTCGGCAGCTGCACGCGGTGACTGTGATAAGAAGGCTGCCACTCGGCATGATGCTGTGCTATGCTATGCTCACTGCACAGCGCTGATTTTCGGTAGTCAACCGAATGTGTTCCTTGTTTACGGTACCGTGCCAAATAAACGTTTTTCAATCTAAAACGTCATCCATCACACCTACTAAAAGAGTCTGTTTAATTTTGCAGATGTGGACGAGTGCGTGGAGGGGTTCCACACGTGCCATCCCAGCGCGCGCTGCGTCAACATCGAGGGCGGCTTCAGATGTGAATGTGACTCGGAAGAACATTGTGAATTAAGTGAGTTTTCTAACTGATTGGACCCCGAACACACGAACCTCCGCTGGCTCGGCAGTGGGTTCCATTGAACCCCAGAATGACGATATACGACACCCTAAATTGATTATGTAAATATTTATTATGCTACCCATCAAATCTTATAAGTGTGCGTTAATTAAAAGAGACGGCTAAAAAACTCATAAGTCAACGCCATTACATCTTTCGTATTTAACTCGCAAGGTTATTAATATGTGTACAACGATCATTACCATTTCTACGCTAGCCGTGGTTGAGGTTAAAAATTAAAAACCGGCCAAGTGCGTGTCGGATCACGCACAATGAAGGATTCCGTAGTTGGGATGAATTTATCCCAAGAACAAACTTAATATTCATCGATTTACATCAATGCTAACATTGTAGTTGAAAAACATGTTCTCTCATACGGAATGTATGGGAGATCATGTTTTTCAAATGTATTCGTTATATATATACTACTGCTGTGATTTTTTTCACAAATCCAAGTTCAACCATTTAGCTGGCAGGGAGGGAGGGACAATTGACTCTAACAAAAAAAATCAGTTAAAAGCTTGATATTTCGCAAACGGACCCAAAATCCAAAAATGGTTTTGACAAACTCTCAATATTTTTGAACGACCTTTCTAACGATACCCCACACCATGGGGTAGATGAGAAAAAAAAACATCCCCATTTTACGTGTAGGGGAGGTACCCCAAAAAAATTTTTTTTTTCTTGATTTTATTGTACCAATTTGTCGGCGTGATTAATATGTATATTACAGCTTTCTAGTACTAATCGTCTCTGAGCTAAGCCGCGGACAGACAGACAGACGGACATGGCGAAAATATAAGGGTTCCTTGTTTACTACGGAACCCTAAAAATAAATACATTAGCACTTTCTCACTTCGAGTCGGTTCCTTTTTCTGTGTATAAATGAAACCCCGGGATTCTTTGTGAGGATTTTACAGCTAAGCATTTGCATGTTTCCAGGTTGTTCATGGCAAGGGCGCATGATGTCGGACGGCGCGGCGTGGGCGGAGGCGGGCGGCTGCCGCGCGTGCGCGTGCGCCGCCGGCGTGGCGGCCTGTCGCCTCGCCGCCTGCGCCTGCGACCTGCTCGACAACCACACCACCGCGGTAACTATCGCTCGAACTAGACTGATTGTAAGTAACATGCTCCAGAATAAATTATGCTTAGAACGGAATACATAGAACATGCTTGAAAATGGGTAGTAAAGAGCAGATGGTGTTCAACCTGCTGCGCCCCGATTCTAAAGTATGGCATCGATAGTTGCCGTCAGACAGGCTCACATGTGATGGCCCAAAACCACGTCCGCATTGTCTATGTGTAGTAGGCAGATTAGTAAAGCGAAAACTGGTGTCGCACGTTTGCACAACACAGCTTTTCTCCAAACATTCCAGACTGCCTCGTTAGCCTTTTGGTCGAATGCGTGGCTGGTTTGATCCCCTTATCGGACAAAGAGCAATTAGATTTTTCCATTCGTTTAAAAAGCAATCCAGAGTCTGGATTTCTTTTACACGATGTGGATCTCTTCGGGTTTCTAGCGTGATGTAGGTAATATTATGCCCATATACTGCCAATTCTTTTGTGTCCACATCCACGTTCTCATAATCCCATGTCTTACCAGTTACAGAGCACGTCGCTGCCGTCGCTGGCGCCAGCGTCGTGCTGCCCGCACTGCGAGGCGCGCTTCCACTGCCGCCACCAGGAGATGCACCACGTCACCTTTCGCAGCGGGGAGCGCTGGCTCTACCAGTGCCAGATCTGCGAATGTCTCGTGAGTAAAGTCTTTTATTATGTTTTCTCACTGTCATAAAAGATATTCAACTTTGTTTCTGTTATGACCAAGCACCTGTAATGCCTCTGGTGTTCATCGAGCGGGTATTTATTTGCCATCCAATTACATTAAAAAAATGGATTACGTTTGGAATATAATTCTGATAACCCACAATACAATTCCCTTCTTCTTTGAGTAACCTTTCCATACTTTTGGCACGTTGAATTTGAAGAAAATAAAAGTCAAAAGATAAGACTTCATCCCATTGGTGAAGTTTCACATACCTATTCTATTATTAACAGTCCATGTTTGTGTTGACTTGTGATTGTTCGCTTGCAGCTGGGTGAGGTAGACTGCTGGGAGCCGGAGTGCGGGGAGTCGGGCGCGGGCTGCTGCGCGACGGGCGCGGGGCCGGGGGCAGGCGCGGGGCCCGGGGGCGCGGGCCCCCCCCGCCGCCTGGAGCTGGGGGGGTGCGCGCCGCACTGCGCCGCCTGCACGGTGCGTCACAGACCAGCTGACACACAGCGACACATTGGCTTGAATTGAGGTTGGCAGGACAGAACGCGCATTATTTTCCTTTCGAATATGTTTCACTATTGACAGGAACAGGTCGCTACCATTTTAGAGTACTTAATACTTACTTACTACTTAATAACTCGTTTTTTTTGTTGTTTAAAAATACATATCTTCACTCCAGCGAATTTTGTAATTCTTGCTATTTTTCACTTGAAGCGCTATTTTGTCTGCGACCGTTCACTTCTGCCAGCCTCATCGAGCCCTTGTGTCTTCGTGCTCAGTGCTTGAACTAATCGCTTCGTACACCCCGATGCTAGCGCCTCGACATCACTAATAGTCGGTGGTGTCATGGGGAATATAGCACAGAGCACAGAATCACCGCGCCGGCAGCGTCTAAAGGCAGACCAGAGGCAGTACTCGTGGTGACAAAAGTGCTTCGAGAGCACAGCTGACGGGTTATTCTGTTTATCCACCCCAAAAAACACATCCTATAACATCCTAAGGTGGATACTCAGAAACGTATGTCCAAGAATCCACCCTAGGCCTAGTTAGATAAACAGAATTTATAGGCTTAGGGTGGATTCCCAGACAAAGGTTTCCGAGTATCCAACTTAGGGTGGATTTTTTGGGGTGAATAAACGGAATAACAACTTCTGTCACGGACCGCCATTCAAAGCTTTCAGTTTCTATACGTCAATTGTGTCGTATTGAGAGAAAACAGTGACATACTTGGGTTGTATGTGCAAGTGTTGACAATGTCGCCTCTAGCAGCGGCCCCGAGGTGTCTCCGTGCTCTGTGGAGAACATTATTCTCCGAGACACTACCGGGGGGATCTTTTGGTGGTGTCAAAGGACGGCGCGTGTCGGTGTGTGATCGCATTAATGCTTGTTGCAGGGCAGCCAGTGTGCTACTTTGGTGAGCAATCTCGCGTGTTGTGTGCATCGGTAACCATCCCCACTCTTCTTATTCATTCATACATCTGCTCTATTAACACGTGTTTTTAGCTTGAGTCCTTGATTTAATTACATCGGTCTTAATAATTATGGTTTTGGTTTTAATGCAGGCAGCTAAGGGGTTGAGACATTGAATAGTTCCTCTGTAAGTTTGGTATGATGAAGTAGCGTATAAACAAACGAGGAATGCCAAGTTAATCTACGCTACTGAACAATGTTTCTTCATTGGACAGAGGAATTATTGTCACTATCTCTATACAAACAGCTTATTGCTTGTATTACCACTGTTTACCACTGCTGCCAGAACGGAACAATTCACTTCTGATCAGAGCTGTCCAAGGGCACTTGACCAATTACTTAATTATATTTATTAATCAAATTAGAATCTATATTATGTATCAGAGTCATTAGCTGTCACACTGTAGTTTGTATATTTTTGTACCCTGTACTGTATTCTTCGACATGACAACTCTAGCCAACAAAGGACAGGGTTGCCATGTTCACGAATACAAAATGTATTAAATTGAGGACATTCATTCTAGAATCATTTTATGTTGCATGTTTTATCATTTACTCATTAACTACATTTCGTTATCTCTTGCTTCGATATTATTTGAGCATCTTGAATGCGTCACGCTGAGAATTTACTTCCTTTTAAGTTTTGCATCTACAATTATTTATTTTATATTTATATTAAAATCGATTTTCTGTTATTTTTCACCTTCCCCCACTAGTTTAGAAATTAGATAGAATTAGAATTTAAAATTCAAATTAGATCACAACATTCTCGAAAATCAGAATTAAAAAGTTGTATATTATGATGTACAGAGTAGTGCTAGTCATAGATAGTTGGAGAAACAAATTAAACTTAGTTTAAATCTGACGACCTGACCGGACTGAGCAGCGCGCCGCTACAAAATAGAAAGGTCCAGAAGGTTGAATCCATATTACGAGCGAAAACGCACCTTAAAAACGCGTCTACCTACAGCGTGTTCAAGCGCACTCGCTCGTCGTATGGAGCCGGCCTTCTGGAGCGTGCGCGCGCGCCGCTCAGTGAGTGACGTGCGCGTGTCCGCAGCGCGCGCCGGGCGGTGCTGCTGCTGACGCTGCTGGCGCTGTGGTGGGGGCGGGGCCGCGCGGCGCACCGCAAGCACCGCGGCGCGCGGCGCTAGAGCCGCCCTGAGCGCGCCGCACGGAGGCTGCCTCTATTTATTCTAGATAGATCTAATGTTACCGCGCCGAGCGCCGCGAGCCCGCGCCGCCCCTTCCGATTCTAAATTTAAACGTAAGTCGATCGCTTCACATTATTATCTTAGACTCGTCGAGTACTTAGCTGTTGCGGGGCGGGGGCGGGGGGGGCGCGGGGCGGCGCCGGCCGTATATTGTTGGCGCGAGCGCGGCGCGGCCCGCCGAGCCGGCCTAAGTTAGTGAGAGCGACTGAGTGGAATCATTAGTGCGTACGTTTGTATAGTGTAGTATGTTACGTGAGTGGCCCCTGCGGCCGCTCGCTCGGCCGCCTGCGCCCGCGCGCCCGCGCCCTGTTGTACCAAATTTTTCATAATATATTATAGTTTTTGTTTGACTTTATATAGAGATCGTTTTTCTTGTATAATTTGAAAGTAACCAAAAATAGGTACCAAATATAGAAAAAGATATGATTGTTTTTGATTTTCATAAAGCATTTTAATGCTTGCATGTTGTATTGTGTTCAAAAAATTACGATTAAAAAGATATCCTCGACTTTTCATTTTATTCATTCCCCTACCAGCCCCTGCATCGGAAAGCAAACAAATATTGTCACCAAAGACGTTTATTTTACACATTTACATACGACTTTAAACAATTTTAAAGGACATTTGAAATTATAGTTTTAGATCTTCCCTAAAGTGCTTTCCAATAGGAGACATACGTTGACATAATCTGCAAAGTATTATCAATAATGAACTGGCATAAAATTCCCTGACCACTTTCATAAACTGACAAGGTTTTAGAAGGAATTTGAGTAACTATGTTGATATCGACACGTCGACATGCCGCAAGAGCTCACCACCGGAACAGCAGCATTCAGAATGTCAATGTGTAGAAAACGAAGAGGTGCATGCAATGTTAAGGCAACGAGATCAGAAAACGGGCAATTATCGTATCATTTTTATTGATCTGACCCAAACCAATCGAGCTCAACATTTTATGGTAACTACAATAGTTACCATAAAATGTTGAGCTTTAGGCATAGCACACCGGAATCGTGTTAATCTAGCGGTATGATTATATACTAACCATAGGACACAGCGATTGACTACTTGGGGAATGCGTACAGCACCAAGTTGAGCGAACAATATAATTTAGTCGTCTTGAGCATTAAGTGGGGATTTCACCAATGAAACTGACGCGATCAGCACTTCTAAACAGCGTTTAAGAGCTGTCAGTGTCAAAACTCCATATTTTTTTTTTTACATTAATAACGGCCTGGCCACGGGGCCGGGCGTCGCGAACGGCGGTGCGTCTTGCGGGGCAAACTCAAACTCAAAGCATTTATTTCAAATAAACCAATTACACGCACTTTTGAAAAGTCAGTCAGAAAGATGAAGCTATCCATGCGGAAATCCATACGGCAAAGTTTGCAGGCCACGGGCAGAAGCGTTCGCCACCGTGACCAGTACAGACCGAGAGCGAAAGGTCTTAAAAGTTATCTCGATATAGCTTGGAGAGAAGTAGGTTTTTTGGCTCAAGACATAATATTACTACTTATATCCAGATATTTTTTTCGATTATACCGAATGCATGTAGATACCTTTGATTATATTGTTTTAATATTCATTCACAATTGGAGAAAAAGGTCAATGCAGACAGAATAGCTGACCTAGCAATTTCGGCAATACAATTTTCAGTATTCATTATGTCGCGGCGAATACAACTAAGTTTGGTTTCTGCACTATTCGCCGCGTCTGCCGCTCGACACCGTGGCATGCACCGAACTGATTCATACATTTGTTTCCGTCGCCCGTCGCACGCCAGTCGCTCGTGCGATTCGCTCGGCTAATATCGCCGGTCGTGCCGTCGTTCACTACTACGCGTGGCATGATTAGTACATTTCTATACATTTGTTTTATTCGCTAGGCGCTTCGCCGTTTGCACCGCGCGAATATTCGCTGCAGCGAATGTCCCGTGGCCAGGCGGTATCGGCTCTTGAACGCGGTTTATATGTGCTGAACGCTTTCATTTTCATTAGTGAAATTCGCCCTTAGTGTCATAAGAACACACCACAGTTTGTTAACCGTAGGTATCTCTATCATCGAAATGCACCTAAGCTTTGTTGTTTGTTCGTTGTTTTCAATTTTGCTGAGATTGGTACCGATCACATGAAGTGCTGCCTTTTGGCGCCTGAATCACACCCAAAGGGTAAACACACATGATTAGTAAACATTAATTTGTGAAATTGACACAAATTGTATTGAAAAACAAGATGGCGGCGTTAGTTCCTATTTTGGTCATGCGCTAAAATATCCTTGTGCCGTTGTTGTACGACTAAATATGACGTAAATCACAATTGACAGTTATCTGTGTTACTTGGTCGCCCAGTAACTGCTCCGTTTGAGATGCTGAATGCCGTTCGTTCCGGTGGTGTACAGGGTGGGATTAGAGCGCGTTTACATAGAGCTGTCGTGCGGCAGCGCGGTGGGTGCGGTTAGCGCCACGAGCGGCGGCGGGCGCGCCAGGCACGCCACGCGCAGCGGCGCCGGCGCTTTGTAGCCGCGCACCTCGCCACGCTCCACCACGCCCGACACCAGCGTGTACGCCGCCGTGAACAGGGTCACAGCCTGGGGAACAAAACTGGCTCAAAACTGCACTCCATATTTGAATTAAGAATCTCAAAAGGCCAGTGTGCGCTTTTCTAATTTCTAACGTGACGATATTATCGTGGACGTCTACGAAGGACGTGAACGTTATAACGTTATCGTGGATGGAAATTTAAAAGCGTGTTCATATATTTCCATACATTTTACTTCCCTGTGTTATCGGAATCCTGTGGACGTAATTAAAAACATTCAAAATTTTGTCGCAAACTCATCTTAGCAACAAACAAGTAGAAGATTACGAACTTTTAACACGATGGTAAAGGCGTGGCGTTGCCTTTGGTATGGTTGTCATAATGACGTGATCATTGAAAATAGCAGGCTTGGTTTCCTGCTCAGCTCAGGTAGCATTTGCGATACTAATATTGCTTATGTCCTTAAGGCGATGCTCACTTAGTATCAGGGGGGGCCGTCGGCGTTTGCCAGAGAATATAAAAGAGGTTGCTAAACAACACATGTTTACCATAACGATGATGATGCCGGAGGACAGCGCCGACAGCGTGTTGGCGAAGTAGCGCAGCTCGGCGAGCGCGGGCCGCAGACAACCCATGCTGTACAGCGGCACTTCGCACGTGTCTCCTCGCTGCAAATGAACCACATCATGTCGCCATTAATCAATCAATGCAGCTTATCGAAATCTGTGCTGGCCTATATATGGTTTAAGACATTTGCTTCACAACACCAGCTGGTTCGTCCATAGATGCGGGAGTCTGTTCCAGCCTCTTTTTTAATTATAGATCTTCTGGAAGGACGGGTTTGCGTCCTGCCGAAAACCTTCCGTGAGTCCTGCTAGCTGTACGCAGTTTGTATGATATTTTGGCAGGTCCTTCCAGCAGTTCGGTGACCTCGAATTTGGACTTGCGCTCATCAGAAGTTTTAAACAAAGAATTTAAATAAATATAACATCTTTATCAATAAATTGAAGCTTTTCTTGTAATATGCTACTATGGTATAAGCGAATACTTAAATGATAAATTATAAGTAACTTCATAACTATCTATTTGTATCTACAAATACTCACTATTATAGATACGCCTACCTACTCATAAAACGAAAAATATTTGTATAAATAAATATGAAGCATCCAATAAATAACTTACCTTAGGAATAATATTAGTATTTCTACTAAAAAAATAAATTACATGAAAAATATTAAAGATAGACCCATCTTTTTAAGTTAATTTTCGATAATTTGTCATGAATATTCAGAAAAATACGGGCGGGCACATGCCCATGGGCGACATTGTATATTAACTACGTAATAAATAAAAATAATAATAAGTAAATTAAGCAATAATTATTCATTTAAAAAATATATGGTTTTTACAATGATAAATAACCAATTATTGTTATTGGATCGCATTTATATAATATTTTTTATAGGAAAGAACCTATTTATGGGACTATAAATCTGAAACTTTGGTTTTTATTAAGCACTTAAAAATGGTGCCTGAATAGTTTATTTTATTAGAACAATGAACAAAAAAATGAGAGGGTGACCATGTACTCACAAAAAAATGAAAATCAGGAAAGTAAAAAAAAAACTTAATTACGCTGGAATATCGAAATGTTGACGACTTCATCGAATGCGTTTTTGGTACCCGGCGAGCGCGAACGCGCTGCCCCCCGTGAATACTCATACGCTATCGCGTGCTGATGGAAACTCATTTGTATTTAGAAACCGTTTCTTGTAGGTACAATGTGAAAGAAAAAAAAATATTCAATATTTTTGTGCAATTTTGAACTTTTTGTTCTATATCATTACGGTACTGTGACCGAAAACAGTTGTGTCCTTCCGGAAGTATAGTTTGTCCACACTGAAATGACGTGCCCCACTATCGCATTACTCATAGAAATCCGCATTACGTGTACGTAAATGCGGTAGTGGGGCGCCTCATTTCAGAGTGGACAAGCTGTACTCAAACTCCTGCTAGCAGGACTCCGTGCGATCTACCATTAAGGACGTCGGTCTATCTAGTTGGGGGAGGGGGGATGCTTCCTACGCTACATACGATATACTTTGCATTTTAAGTGGGGGATGGAAAGTGGGCTTTGTATCCAACAAGGTTCTTATTGACCGACTGCGATGAGTCCGTTTCTTATAATGTTTCACAATAGATAGATAGAATACTCTTTATTATGCACACCATACAAATTACAGAAATAAATTTAGAAATTACACACACTATGTTTTATTGTTAGGTACTTTATTAGTATTGGATGACTTCGAGAGGTCCGTATTTGGATTTACAAGTCCACTCATCTCTGAGATTCTACTGACTTATGCAAATGTCTTGCTCTTAATAGAACATAGACATGGATAGACAGAGGGCTACCGTATCGTTGAGTACATTCCGGAGTACGAGAGAAAACCCAGACAACTTATTCTGGGTTCGTAATTTAGTTTCCAAAAATGTAGACAAATATTGGGTATTTGGTAAAACACTAATACGTAGGTTATTGCAATTTGTAGCGCAAACTGCACCTCATGTTTAGACATGTTCGGTTTGTGCAACAACTTCAACAAATTAACTTTTTCAATAGTAATAATAACTCTACAACCAACTTAATTCGTAGTATCATAAAGTTAATGTTTGTTTAAGTGGAAATTACATTAATTGGAGATAAGGATTTTGATCATCTTTATAGGAGAAACGAGGAGGTAACTAAAGTCGAAGAAGAAAAACAAAAGCTTCAATAAAGTACATACACCCATGATTAACTTCCCGTTCCACACGCGTCCGCAGCAGGCGGGCGGCAGGCTGCGGCGGTGCAGGTACCAGTCGGAGTACGACTGCACGCCGCAGCATCTCAACTAGAACAAAGACAAATTATCGTTCATACCTGCTTCATAACATCACGCCTGTAATCCCCGAAAGGTTAGGCAGAGTGTACCTACAGTACACCCACATTTCGCCAGTTATTTTGAAGTCCCATGTAATAGGGGGCGAGCGTATTACCATCAACCGGCCACAAATCCAGACTCAGGGCTATTACTGGGTAATTCCTGACGGAAAACCTCAATTATACTTTGGCACCTGGGAATCAAACCCAAGACTTGATGTCTTGGGTGTGATTCCCAGGTGCAAAAGTTCAGCGCTTCCACACCATTATAAAATGAAATATGGAAGTTGAAGATGTTTGAATGACACCCACCCCGTTAGGAAATTTAATCAGTTTGGGGCCACATGCAAGGCCCATGCAATAGGGGGCAAGCTGAGCACGAATTCAGACTACTGGCTGCTATTGGCAACTTCAACACTTTTGCCCGACCCGGATATTGAAGCCAGGTTCAGCAGTATAGGGATCACTAGATTAAAAGGCACACTTAAAGCAGGTAGATATTCGACAAAAAGTGAAGCTTGTGACAAGCAAGACAAAACTCAGACACTGATCTGCATGGTCCTCATATGGCCTTACCAAGATTATGTCTGGACTTTATAAGAGATTTGTTTCGTTGTTTCTTCTCAGAGTAGTCGGATAGGAGGTGTATTCCTGTTCGTCCCACTGCCGTCGTCCCACCTGGTGTGACGAACGGGAACACCGACCCGACCTTATCTAGTTTTTTTTTTACGAATTAAGGACCAGTTTATAGATATAAATATAATTTATCATAAAACCGCCGAATGTCGAATATGTGTGCTCCCACTGCCACTATTAGGTAGGTACCTGTACCTGGCCTGCAAATTGATTACATCAGGGTATGTTATTTATTATGGTAGTACAAAATAGCATGACTACCTCAATCTGCATAGCCGCGAAGGAGCTCTTAACAGCGGGGTCAAAGGCGTCGATGGCCATAGCCCGCAGCATGCTGTTGTTGAGCGAGGCCGGCTCGCGCACCGCTCGCGACAGCCCCGAAACCGATACCATGCCCACTGACAGCGTCACCATCGCCACGCTCACCAGCGCCATCAGCTGCAAAGGAAACACATCATCATGGGTGAGAGGAACAGAGCACCTTCCTACAACTACAAGGCAAATGTGTGCAGATAAGTATTTAAAAAAAACCCCGTATAAAAATGATGTAAAACTTAACTAATATGGAGATGTGGACGGAGCAAAAGTTACGTTGCTTTGGTGTTTAATTAGTATGTTACGTTTAGATTGAAAGCTGAAAATAGCAGTCATAAAGCGAAACATAACGGATACGTTCCGTGACATATTTGTAATTCCAAACTGGAAGTTTTTCTTGATAATCTTGAAAACACAGTGTCTTTGCTGGGTAAAGCCCTCTCTCAGACCTACTTTTCCATTTAGAATAAGACAGGTACTTACCAAAAAAAAATGGTCTTTGCCCTTTCGAACTCGAACCTTATCTTACTTTAACACTTCCGACTCCGCCCATTTTCATAGAGCTCATACGCCATGCCGCCATACTTATTGCGATTTGACTCCAGGACACCGGCATTACGTTTGCGCTAAAGTTATCCCTCGCGGAGTGTCACCGGCATTAGGATTGAAATATTGTTAAAATATACAACTGATTTTAGTTGTACAGTTTATAATGCCGAATTCGCTAAGGAAAACCTACATTAACCCTCCAGGAGGTTTCCCGACACTGAACGTGTTACGGGAACGGCCTTGAGTGTTCTGTTCAGAGTATCTAGTTACTCTGACGTTCCTACACAAAAACTGAGTCTAGTTGACCTGCAGCAAATAAAACTTGAAGCTCTCGTACCGTAGCAGTCAACGACAAAGACTTGGTGTGGTAAGGGACCACGGTCGAGAGCCAGCAGGTGGGCAGGCACAGTAGCGCGCCTGCCATGAACAGCACGCTGGAGCTCAGCTCCACGCCCAGGTCGGACGTCCAGAAGTAGTAGGACATGCGCAGCAGACTCCATGTCACCGACCCGCCGAGAATCGCACCGCCGCTCTACACATTCAGACATAACTTCAGTACAGACAGTTCAAAAAAACTTTTAGCCCTGGGAGATTAGGCATTTGAGCCAGATACAAACCTATTAATGTTATAAATGAAAAATTTACAATTTTTGTATATACGTAAAAATAAACGGTATTTTTCCACTGCAGAGCAAAGGGCCGTCCTCGTACAGAGAATGCATGAGCATGACCCGCATGACCAGGCTTGCTCAAGATGGATTAACGATTTCAGACTTAATTTAACACATATACCTTTACCTACCGTTAATAAGTTCAGGTTTCCTCATAATGTTTTCCTTCACCGTATGTCAGTGAAGTCGAAGATGCCTTACTACAAACGAAATATTAAAATTGGTAGGTAATCAGGGTTGGTAGGTACCCGAACCTGCAAGCTCGTAAGACGGGTCTTACTTATATGTTTTTAAGTCGGGTTCCAATGATTGATGATTAGATTCCAATAATTTTAACCAAAGGTGGTGAAATTTTAAATTATGGTCTGTACACGGTATGAGCTAAAAAAACAAAAACTATTTTTGGCATTTTCCATTTCGGGTTCAGTCTAAGATCGAAAGCTCCCTGGGTCCTGAAGGTTGCCCGGGTTACCGTTGCCGCAAGCTTGTAATATAAAATCAGTAGGTGGTGATGGAATACTCACGAGCAGCAGACCAGCACACGCAAACAACACCAAACCGCTGCTTCTCATTCCGGTTCTATTTTTAATGCTTTTGTAATTAATAAACGGTAATACAATTTCAATACTATTTCTGACAAGAAAAGTCATCCGAACAATTTGAAAGTAATTTGAAAATCGATTGAAGAGGACTTTTTTTTCATATTGTTACTACTTCGTTTGAACAAAAAGGAGATAACACAGCCCTTTAGAAATAACTAATCATTCAATTTACCTCATTCTCTTGCATTCGACTGTCGGCCTTTTGAGAGTGATTACCTCCTAAATAATAACCCTCCTTTTTTGGCTTCGCCGCAGTCGGGTAGAAACAGTCGATAGTGGAACACCCGGTTGGAACGAGTTCGTTTCGCTTCTGCACACTTGGCCAGCGCCGGCTCTAGCACTTGATCAGGGTAGAGCGACATTGTCTTTCGACGACCTTTGATCGACGCTTTCACTTCACGTAAATTCTACTTCGGTTTCATCTATTATATAAAAATCAATTGCCGTGCGTTAGTCTCGCAAAAACTCGAAAATGGCTAGACAGATTGTGATGAAACTTTGGTAAGTTGTTGTGTGCGCGCCGGAGTAGGACACTAACAAAAAAAAATGAAAATGGCGTTGCCACGCATGCGGGTATTATCTAGTGTTAAATAAATAATAGTTCCCAAATTTTTATTTAAAAAATCTTTTATTGCGAATATCAACACAATAATGAATTTAAATTAATTAGTTAATTAATGACCGTAAACTACCTCTTAAAATACAGGTATACCCTAGCTTAAGAGGTAGAGTATTATTCTTGTACAGATTTTGTAACTTAAACTACCTTTAAATGCATTTATTTCTAAACCAAATATCAAACTGTTTTCCAAACGCTGTATGTTTTTTGGATAAATAAAGTTTATTATTATTATAAATTAAATTAAGTAGCTCTAATTAGTATAACTAGTCCTGTTTCTTTATTATAAAGAAAGCTTTTACTGCTATATTGGGCCCTATCAGAATACCAGCGCTGCGGCATTTATTTTTTAAATATCGCCGCATTATGCTGAGGAGCCTTTTTGGCCTCGCACAGGTCGTTATTATTCTGTTTTATAAATTCTCCTTTTTTTGTTTTTTATTTTATAATTTATTTTATTATTACTTAGTGTTTGTATTTCCTGTGCGTGTCCCAAATAAAATATTTTTCTTTCTATATATTTAAATTAGTATTTGGTTCCAATTTCAATCAGATACTAAATTATTTAAAAAATACAACCGACTTCCAAAAAACACTACAAAGTGAAAAAAATACAGTTTTAAAACACTACAAAGTATTTTCTTTGGAAGTCGGTTGTTTTGCTTTTGAATTTTCGTTTTTTGCGACCTATGAAGTTTGACATACCAAAAGAATCATCAAAATTAATTCATAATTGGCGAAGTAATCGCGTTACAAACAAACAAAAAAAAACATACAGTCGAATTAAGAACCTCCTCCTTTTTGAAGTCGGTTAAAAATGCTCCCGCGCCTCTCAAAAGGCGCTATCAAAAGTTTATTTTGCGCTGAAAATTGTTTTTCCCATTTGGCTTTTTGGCACCCCTTACCATCTGGCGCCTAGAGCGACCGCTCCACTCGCTCTACAGAAAGAGCTAGACAGAAAAAGTGTAACATTTTGACCGTCACGACACTTTTGTTAAGTAACATAAGTGTCGTGACGATCAAAATGTTACGGTAAGGAACTTCGTTCCAAAAAACCTAATTCTCCGAGTACCGCAGACGTGTCAGTTGCCTTTTAAGGTTGTCGGTCCCTCTAACTGGGGCGTTGCAGCTCGAGCCCTTGTCTAAACTTGGTGTGCATCCATGTAATTCTGACACCTACTGTGATCTGAACCTACCTATGTATGGGTACCCCAATGGGGTATAGGTATTGGCCATTGGGGCACCTTATTAGCAAAGACCCATTTGGACATGGGCGCCGGGAAGGGGGTGCAAGGAGGTGCAACTGCACCTGCCTAGCTTCAAAATAAAATATAGTTGTCAGATATTTCATTCAGAACTAAAGAAATATCTGAAAACGCCTAAAACAATAATAGAGACCTTAACTTAATAAATCCAAAAAATTTCGTGCTCGCTTCGCTTGCATTATGCAATCTCTGAATTCTAAACCTTCTATGATTAGTCAACAAAGTACCGAACTCCTGTTTCCGAAAATCGAATCGGCCCTAGGCGGAGTGCTAACATTATCGAGCTTGCTTCGCTCGCTCCTACTCTATCTTAATTCTTAAGCTTCTTTGTATAAGTCACACAAACAGTTAGTCCTCTTTCTGTATGAATGGACAAAATAAAACCTATCCCATTCGAGGCGGGATGGAAAAATCTCTTATTTTTTAAGCTTTTCTGCATAAGTCGACAAAGTTACTCTTTGTATGAATAGACAAACGATAACCTAACTTATCTCAGGTGAACCGCAAAAATGATCGAGCTCGCTTCGAGGAGCTGAAGATGCACCCCCTGAAAATAAACCTGCCGGCGCCCATGGATGCTTATCTAATTTCAGTGGCGAAGCCCTGTGTGGATGACATATATATTTCCAGTGCAATCGATAATCACGGTATTTCAGGTTTTAATGTCGCATGATGTTTGTCATTTGTTTGTGCATTATAGCACTCATACAATCACGGCAAAATGTAAAAGCAATCAAAAGAAAATGTATTTTAGTAAATTGTGTAGGTAGTTGTATTGCAAATATGGAAAGCAATAGCAATACCTATGTTTAACAAATAAAGATTCTGATTCTGATTCTGAATAGCGTGTACTAATTTTGCACACTCAGTATTATAGTAGGGATAAATTTCCACGCTGAGTTCCCGGCGTTGAGACACTTTTTGTACAGGGAAGACAAGACCTCACCATTTATAATAATCAGTAGCAGATCTTTGCATTCACTTTAGTTTGCTTTTCTAGATGTCGTACCAGTAATTATATATGTAAGTATAACTGGACTATTTGATTCCAGTCCCTGCAGACTGCTGATCGTGTGGTCTAGGGCTCTTTTCATAGGTTAGGCAAAGTGTTATTGGGATTTTTCGTCAGGAATTGCTTTGTTGCAATCCTGTCTCAATTTACACCCGGTTAGTGGCAACTGCCTACCTTTCCTTCCTGAAGGCTCAATTCGATAAGTGAATGTTTTGCGTAACTTTAATGCTAGTAAACGAAATAGTAAAAGCAAAGACTTCATATAACATTTCTAGGTTCTAAGAATGCTCTGGTCATACCATTATTACACACATTAGCATACGAGAGCCTAGAACCGAACAATTTTTAGCACGATGAAGCGTAAAACGACTTAATTGAACAAATCAATTATATTAGCGCATTCAATATAGGTATGTTAAACAAATTGCCACACAATTACATAGTAGATATTGAAATTAACGTACCTATGTATCGCTAAAGGAATTACAGAGTTGGATTAAAGCGAAATTGGAAAGGTTTGGTGCGTCGAATCGTCCTCACTGTGCTTCTGTGGGCTGTGAGCAATGGAGCCACGGAGACTGTTTGTAGTCTGTGTCCTTCTGTCGGTGACCCACGGCGTCCTGGGGGAAATATGGGAGTTTGGCATCGATGCTCCCGGCAGCATTATAGTGGATCATAGAAATGATGGCATCTCGCTTTTCCATAAGACTAAAGAGATAAAGCTAAGGGTGAGTAACGTAATGTAAATTTTGAAGGAGCTATGTGTAAGAATGAGTGGAGTTCAGGTTTATTGATTAGATATTACGCCCATCTATAGTGTGAATCATACGGAATGACTCGTTTACATACAGCTACCTACTTGAGCTACTGGCTTCACTCTCCGGACCAATCGCCGGTCCAAAGGCGACTATGACGTCACCCAGTCTTGTTCACACTATATCCACACAGTGCCCGGTATGGGCCTCCTTACTGGTTTTACTCAATGTTCCTGTAAAAAAATCATACAGCAAACACTATAACAATTATTCCAGAACCGGCCAGGAGAGTCCAGACCCTGAAACTATGCAAACAATATTTTTTCCTGTCCCTATCGGCACAATAAGAGTTTTTTTGCTGAAAGTGGGCAACAAATAGATGTCAAATATTTTGCTGTTTTGATTAATTTGGCAATATTACTGTATGAAAATATAAAATGTGGCTAACTAGTGAACTAGAATATTAATAATGAGTTGCAATTATAATACTGATGTTGTAACCGTTTTAGGTGTAAAAAAGGCATTTGGAAAGTTTCCAAATAAGTACTTTTTTTGCATCTAAACGAAATATTCAGTGGTACGATATTAATTACTGCATTTCATAATCAATATTTTAGTTCAGTAGTTAGCCACATTTCATATTTCCATACAGTAATATTGCAAAAAAAAATCAAAACAGGTAAATATTTGACAGCTATTTGCGACGTTGCTCCCGGAAAGTCCTAACCACGTCCTAACCCCGATGTGTTGAAAAATATTTAGTTAACAACTCAAACGTAACACGCGATTCACATGACGTTGTTCCAGACACCACAATGCTACGTAATGGAGTACGTGCGAGTACAAGTTCAGAACTCGATATCCAGCCCGAAAGTAAGTTTCAACAAACTGTCGAACGTAGTCACGATCGCATACAAGCCGCTGCAATACAGCGTGTGCAGATTCAACGTCATCGCTAAGGCCGCTCGGAAGCCGGGCTGCTTCAACCATGCTATGGAGCTGCAGATGAGGCACAAATACGGCAATTGAGGAATTTATGTTGATGCGTTCGTAACTGGCTGTTTAGAATAAAAGTGCATTTTTATGCGTTGGATTGTTTTATTGTTGTGGCTGTGATATGATCCTGCCGCTAACTTGAGCGTATAACGCCGCCTTATTGTTGTATAGTACATACTAATTCCATGCTACCATGCCTTTATTCTAAGGAATCCATCAGAGTGCGTTTCATCAAATACTTCGTATGCCGTAATGTTGGCTCCAGTGTTAAACTTTAATAACAGACCAATTAGGTAGCGCCGCCACTGTTCTAGGACGAACAGGAATACGCTACGGCGCACTCTAGTACTCTTTGGTAGCCATCATGTATCAAACGCATGGTAGTGTGTGTAATTGTTTATTTTATTTACCTATTTTATTTATTTCTAGTGCATACTATATTCAAACTATAGCTTTCTGCTCTCCTTCTCCATATATAAACTCAAATTTTTATACTCCTCCGTCCGCTTAATTTTCGTAAAAAGGGGTTCAAAGTTTTTGCTTCACTTATTAATAGGAAAGTAAGTGTCATCGCAAACAAACTATAATTTGCTCGTGGTCTGGAAGATTATTCCATAGAAATAAAACTTGTTGTGTTGTCTTATGACTCTCTGACCATCTGAATTGAACCTTACTTAGTTGAAATAAGGTTGAAATTAGTTTTCCACCCGTATGAATGTGAATACATTCTCCACCGCTGAATTTAGGGCCAAATACACTGCTATAGGCAATATTAACCATTTGCTGTTGTGTGAACAAACTAAGTTGGTTTGTTCAACAAAAAAAAACATTCAGATTTCCGGATTAAGGCTGACTGTCCACGGAAGCGGAGAGGAGAGGAGCGGAGCGGAGCTGTGCCAATATTAACCAATGGAATAGTGGACTGGGATATTCGAACTAGTTGATAAATTCATATAAAACTGGGAATCGGAGCGAGGAAGCGCTGCGGGGAAGCGGAACGGGGAACCGGGAAATACCGGACGCGGAGTATTGCAGCCCGCTCAAATTACTCGTCGCATGAACTCGGCCTAGCTCCGCACAGTCCGCAACTCCGCTCCGCATTACTTCCTCTCTCCGCTCCGCTGCCTCGCTCCGCGTCAATGGACAGACAGCCTTACAAGGAGGTACAGTACGACACAACTTAGATGTAGCATAAATTTGAATATTTGCATTCATTCGTTTCAATTTTACGAATGTATTTGGTTATATTAATTCACAAGTTATTGCGTCTGCGTAAAGGTCATTTTCACCTAAAGCTACTATAAATATTGGTGATTTTGAAGGCGTACTCAGTTCAGATGGTGATCGGTTTTACGAATTTTGCCGATGCTACATCTAAGTTGTGTCGTCCGTACACGTACACCTGTGGCGGCATCTACACCGCCACATGCGAACTACGCATCAAAGACTTGACGTCACACAACATCCTGACGTCACTCAAATCCTGCATCGCGCAATTAGAGTTTACCGCGCGGTGGACATATATACAAGCTCACGACTTCAACCTCTGGGCAATTGCCCGCCAGACATGACACCCGTCTGGTCGGAGGATCCTCCCTTTTCTATGGGGGATGAGTGAACTTTACACCCTGTTCCTTATACCCCTAAATTGGTGACCCCGACGTGATCCAATTTAGGGGTATAAGGAACAGGGTGTAAAGTTCACTCATCCCCCATAGAAAAGGGAGGATCCTCCGACCAGACGGGTGTCATGTCTGGCGGGCAATTGCCCAGAGGTTGAAGTCGTGAGCTTGTATATATGTCCACCGCGCGGTAAACTCTAATTGCGCGATGCAGGATTTGAGTGACGTCAGGATGTTGTGTGACGTCAAGTCTTTGATGCGTAGTTCGCATGTGGCGGTGTAGATGCCGCCACATCACTCAGTCTTGAAGTATGTAGGCTGGTTTCACTCGGTCTACCGATACTGAGACTGTTTTCCCTTTAAGGAGGAGTTTGAATACTTTGTCACCCCTCTCTAATACTTTATGTGGCCCTGTGTATGCTGGTTGAAAAGACCCTGATGACGCGTTATCTCTTAAGAAGACGTGCGTTGCGGTGGCAAGGTCCTTGAACACGAATATGGCCCGGTTGTTAGAATGTCGCGATGCTGGAGACGGTTGAATGTTTCTGGCAAACATGCGTAATCTTGATACGTAGTCGGTTATATCCGTGTTGCCAATAGCTTCTGGTTCAAAGAAATCTCCTGGCAGACGCAATGTTTCACCGTATACTAGTTCAGCCGGTGTTGCTTGTACATCTTCTTTATATGCGCTTCGGATACCTAGTAGAACCAGTGGTAGTGATTCTACCCAGTTTTGATTCCCGTGGCAGGTAATGGCTGTTTTTAGTTGTCTGTGTAACCGCTCAACCATGCCATTGCAGGCAGGGTGGTAAGCAGTTGTCTTTCTGTGTTCGAATCCAGCTATTTCCGATAGTTGCTTGAATAGGGATGATTCGAACTGTCTGCCACGATCCGTTACAATTTTTGTAGGACAGCCAAAGCGTGCGATCCAACCATACAGAAGGGCCTTAGCCACGGTTTCGGCTGTGATATCCTTGATTGGTATTGCCTCAGGCCATCGCGTGAAGCGATCTACGGCGGTGAGGCAATACCGGAAACCATGAGAGATTGGCAGTGGCCCGATCATATCTATGTGGATGTGCATAAACCGTGATCGAGGCAGTTTGAAGTTGCCAAGGGTTGCAGAGACATGGCGAGTGATCTTCGCACGTTGGCATGCCAAACAGTTTCGCGTCCATTCTCGGCAGCGGCATTCCTGCGCGATGCAGGATTTGAGTGACGTCAGGATGTTGTGTGACGTCAAGTCTTTGATGCGTAGTTCGCATGTGGCGGTGTAGATGCCGCCACACACCTATATTTAAAAAAAAATGTGTGAGTAAAGAAAACTTATGCAATAATTGATAAAATATATTTATTAACAATAACAAAAGGGTTGTTTACAATAAATAGGTTATGAATGAATGTTGTGTTTGAATGTTTAATTTGTAATGTTATTGAATTTTTATTTTATTGTTTTGTTTTTTTTTTCTATAATTTTTTGTGCATGAATGTATTCTATAGTTTTAAGGAACGTGTTTTTTTTAATTTTATGTATGATTACAAACACAATGTGAATTGTTCCTGAATAAAAATTGAATTGAATTCAATGATTTGGCTAGCGCATAATATGACACAATATTATTAAACAGATCCATAATATACACAATATGAAACAATATTAGGTGCGCGTAGCAGTGGTTTTAACGAGTCTAATGTAAAGGAGGAATACATGTGTAGTCTATTCAAATTCTTGTTTTCAATTGATGTTATTTTCACTTAAACGAATAATTATGAGCTTTATACTCATGTGAATTAAGTTGATTTCAAAATAACTAGTACCATTGAAAATGTAATAAAAATATTTGAAGTTATAGCGCAAACTGAACTTTTTGTGTGGGTATTAAAGTTATTTTTCAAAAAACACACTAGTTTACAAGTTTGGAAACCAAATCGCGGACGCAGAATACACATTGATGTTCTCGATGCAAAAACAATTCTAGGCCATGTAAAATGTATTTCATTTAAGTAATGTCGACTTTGTAAGTATGTTAGTTAATCTTTGGTCAACCTAGCAAAATCAGGGTATCGTTGAATATTATACTTAAGTTTCTATAAAATTACTGACAATTTATTGCTCTCATTGCTAAGAAGAATGTAAAAGTCATACAAAGGATGTATTTTTAACTACTAGAAAAATCAAGAGTGAATAGGTTATTTCTAGACAAGCGTGTACCATAGACGACCGAATTATACCTTAGGTGAGATAGTTATCAAACGCGAGCCTATCAATTGGGTTTGGCTCCAAAGAGATTTTTTTTTAATGAGCTGCTGATCCGCCATCTTATTTAAGAACTTAGATGGTCATTGTTAACGTTTACACTTTTTCTCACGTATTTATTTCAGGGTTTCCCGACTTGTTTCGAACTCAAACGAGCTCTTATTCAAGAGCAGTATACGCGAGTCGAACTCGTCGAATCAACTTTCAAAGTGCATTAAAATTGGTGCTTTCTTAATAAACATCCCAGCGCGCGCGTAGCATGAAAACCATAGAAACGGGTTTTCTACGAGTTTTGTCAACGGCAGAATAGACAAAACGACAGATTGTGATTGATTATGTGTCATTTTGTCTATTCTTCTGTCGATAAAACCCGTTTCTATTGTGGTGATGCTAAGCATGCTGCTTAACAGTGTGATTGAATACCTACAAAACGTTATTTTTCTAACATGTTATTATCTACACCACTGCTAAAAACCACATCTAATTTGCATCTAATAAAAATAACTCTAGTCACAAAAAAACACGACTAAACCTCGGGTCACAAGCTTTTGGCCTTCCTATCTTTAAGTAAGCTGGAGATGAAGAACTCTCCCGCCCTATAAGATGACCGGACTAGAGGGCCACTGGCAGTATATAGGAATCCCAATTCGGCTCCGCGGTCTTCCCATTCCTTGAACTTGGCCGGTGTGACGTATTCGAACACTTTCAGATGACGTTTAGTTGGCTGCATGTATTGGCCTAGGGTAACGCAGTCGACGCCCGCCTCGCGTAGATCTGTTGAGTAGTTTGATGTATTTTATAAAACAATACACGGTCAATCATTCCAGATGATTTATAATGCTTTGCGCGGGTATTTGCGCTAATGTATTTGATTCAAACAGAAGAAGAAATCAAACATAGTAAAGAATTTCTAAATGACGTATTAGCCTTTTTTCTGGGCTTACGTTACTACAAAAAAATAAATATTAAACGAAAGAAACTTGTAATATTTAAAAAAAAAAAAATTTAACCATGGAAATAACATAGAGGTGCTAAAAAAATATGATTGCCAAGACACATTTCATTCATAGAAATCATATTTTAATTTTTGTAGAAAGCTCGAAGTGCCCTAAAACAAAAATTAAAGCAAGCTGAACTTAATAAAAAAAGCTTTTAATTAATTATTTTTTGAGCTTTTATTCGCGCATTGTCACGAGAACCAAACACGTATGCCAAATTTCAGCCGGATAGCTTCAGTGGAAGTGGGCGAAATATTTATTGCAATATTCCAGGACGTACATACAAGTGAAGTTAAATAAAAGCTTTTAAAAAATCGGTAAAATCTTGATTTTCATTCATCCAATCGCGTTAAAAATCTTGCAATATTGACCTACAGTTTTGAGGCGTGTGATACGCAGTTTATTTTTGAGATTTTCGTTAGACTATATGTATTTTTTTAGACCTAGAAACGATAACTGACCTTTCATAGTCTGTTCCACTTGCTCGTCAGTTTCACCGAGTCCTAACATGATTGAAGACTTGGTGATCAGGTCGGGGTTGACTTCCTTGGCCGTCTGCAGGACCTTCAGGGTTTGGCGGTAGCTAAAGTAGGAGAATAATAATTACCTATAATTATTTATTGGGAAACTGAATATAATGGACTAATGAACGCAATGGTCAAATGGAAATAAACAAAATATGGCGAATTGTGTTTTACTTACTTTAGGATGATTGAGTGATACCAATATAAAGTGAAGATGAACAGATTTGGATGAAATAAGGCACACAAATAGAACATGTTTGAAGGATGCGTGAGTCGTAATTTTTCCCATATATACGTTTTGGACGATTCCTGTCATCTTACGTTTAAATCGTCTTTTTTTTATCGATGTCTATACGTAAGCAGAATAGTAAAATAAAAAAGTAATTTGAAACATATGAGCGTCGAAAGACCCGCATTTTAACACAAATTTAACGCAACTTTGGGCACAAATAAATAACAGGACTAAAAAATTTCTATGCAAGCCTTTTTGCCACGCTCACGAACGAACTCAAGCCGTCTACTAGTGCAGCCTTATGTTTACAAATAGAATACACATGGGTACAGTACGGTATACAAACTAATTTCTCTAGAATGCAAGTGAGACGGCAGGCAAGTTATATATAGTAAGTTCACAAGTATTACCCAGCCCTGGGATCTCGCACGAACGGCGTCAGGCGCTCGACGGTCTCGATGTTATGCGCGAACACATCGAGCCCGCAGTTCGCGATGGTCGCCACGCAGTCGCGGTTCGCCCTGAAGTCTGGCACCAAGCATTCTACCAGGATGTCCTTGTTCCTGAACAGTTTGAAGAACATTTGATATTTTACTCTAAAATTACTTAGAACCATTTAGTATGGTCAGCGACAAAGTCGCTTAACTCTGCTGCTAATACACATCACACATTACACACACATATATTCATTATTATTTGATACATTGTATTCTGCATTTATATAATATCTAAGCGTTATTCCTTTAATTTTACTTCTGTTCCAATTTTAATTAAATATTTCGTCATCATTCTCTCAATTTATTCAGTGTCGGCACAACGTGTCTTTTAATTAAATATTTATCTCAATAACAATAAATAAGATTTAAAAACTGAAGTGGTAATTGGCTTTTGTCGCTGACTGTACGAATGAAAGAGAATACCCAGATGTGCATAACACATTAGATATTTTTGATTTGTAAATTATATTGCGAGGTGATTATTATAATACCGTGCACTTACTGTTTCTTGATTTCTCTTACAGTTTCTGCAAGATGATTTGATCCACCGTCGGGTAAATCTGAAAAATTCATGCATTAAGTGTTTACCACCTCATATTCTTTTTTTTCACATTAAGATTGTAATGATTGTCAATTAGGAAAAAGAACGTGGGACCGACTTCTCTATAGGTCGTAAATTTTGCAGCATAGTGAATACAGCAAATTTGCGATTACGCCAGGATACATAAGAACCTACAAAGCTGACGCTTGAGGGATCGTGAGTGTAACGTAATTCTCATTGCTCCTTTATAAAAGTGGTGAACTTTAAGAGTGTGCGAGCACCACACAACCACCGTTTCTGTATTTTTCGCCAAAAATTATGAATGATTGGTGGTTTATATGAAACTCTGGTAATCTCACCATCTCTGTCTACTGACGTGAGCACGATGTACCCGAGCCCCCACTGGTTGATGGCGTGCGCGGTGTTGCGCGGCTCGGCGGGGTCCAGCGGCGGCGGCCGGCGCGACGTCTTCACGGAGCAGAACATGCAGCCGCGGGTGCACGTGTCGCCCATTAACTGCGATAACAGACAAGCTACGTCTTATCCAAACCAAAACGATTACATTAATTATGACGTTTACACGCGATTTGATTCATCGCGCGAGCACGTCTCTGGTTTTCTCGTGTTTTGGTTCTAGTTAGTTTTCGATTATCTGAAGAACATATAGAATGGAACTTTTCAAAGTAGTTAATCAACAACAATAGTGTAGTTGACTGGATCTTTGTCCAAGAAAAACAAAAGCACCAGTAAAAAAAAATTGTTTAAATATCTAACAAAATAGTGAAGTTATGAGTTTTAAAATTTATGCTAGACAGAGAGAGCGCTGCTCCGATCTGACGTCACAACTCAGGAACGTAATAGCAACTTCAGACCATTCAGTACATTCAAAGATTGATTTGCGTAACAAGGATAGAAGAATAATTTTGTATTTTTCCATCAATTTTATTTATTTTTACTACTTAGAGTTTTTTAGTAACAACTTTAAAACTAAGTATTGACACCATTTATATACTATCAATGATTGACATATATAGTTTTGATAGTAGTCAAATACCATAATGCAAGCAGACATCTGTAACTGGTCCATACTCACATATTTATATTCTGTTTCAGGTTAGTACTGAACAGTCCTATCTGTAGGTAGATTTGACACTATTTAAGTTATTTAGGCCTTTGCCCAGCTGTAAAAATGAAAAAGAAAAGCCATTGAATGTTATCTTACCATAATAGTGGCAGTAGAAGTGCCATTTTTGCCTCCACTCCAGCACTCTCCAATGTTGGGACAGCGAGCCTCTTCACATACTGTGCTGAGTTTCAACTCACGGAGCTGTTTTTTTATCTCTGTGAACTTTGACCCTGGAAGAATACAACTATGGATTGAATTTTGATGACAATGTTACATACAAGGGTAGGTATTGGTCTTCATTATAATCAAAATCTTTATACAAACAGATATCAGTTTACTAGAGTTAAGAACAAGTTAGTCAAAACATGATTTATTAGATTAATCGTTGGAGAATACAGTTGACAATACAAAATTTTATGAAAAAGTACCATTCAATATTCTTGGTCTAATTGAGAAGTTTACTGCATCAGAATATTATACTGTTGTTAAAATGCTTGGCACAATGCAGCTTTCATCTTCTTTAAGAGTCTCAACTAGTAATCTCAAAATTAAATAACATATGGGAGCATGGTCTTAAGTAGACGTGTGCGAATGTACCCTTAATGTATTGACTCTAGCTAACACTGATAACATTGATAAGGCCCACTGAGAATTTTGTTTCAATCTTACACAATATTTTTATTATTAACTAATCCAAAATGATAATGTTGTAAATGATTGAAAATACAACAATTTGTTCTAGTACATTAGAATAACAACAATGATCTTAGATACGAAATGATTTGGTTTGTTTTTAATCAAATTAAAGATGGTCTTACCAGTTGGTATGGTCGTCTTCAACCAGGGGGGCAGCCTCAGTCGCTCTGCTTCACCCTTCTCTCTCTTCAGCTTTCCCTCATATTCCTCCCAGTCTTTTGGACGGTCTTCTGCCACGAAATCAACTAGACTGGGGCCTTCGCGAAGTTTCTCTCTAATAGCATCGAGTTTAGTTGTATGTTTGCACCTCTGAAACTAAATAGGAATAATTATTTACTTACATAGAATCAGATACCCCGCTGATTACTTTAGACGCACATCTCTTTGACCTTCTAGCATCTAGTAAAGTCCTTCTATCTTGTAGCTGAAACCTTCTAACATCCCTATGAGCTATGAGCATTACCCTTGAATAAACAGGCCCAAGGCATAAAAATTGGAAGTTATTTTGATGTCAGAGGTTATTTATTTTGATACTTACGTCATGAGTCCTACAAATAAGAGAAGACCTTAATTTGTTGCGAAACATTTTAACAGGAACATAAAACTTATATCTTTAACACAATGCAGCAATTTACACTAAAATAATCGTTTTAATTTTCATTAAATTTTCATGGCCATTCATACTGTACAACAACAATGTTTTTGCCATTTTTTGCTGTCATCTGTCAGTGTGTAAGAGATGTCACGTGAAAATTTTAAACTCTATAGTCGATTATTTAGTCGGCTCCAAGGACATTCTGCATTTAACTGTATTAAAAAAAACTTATTAGTTCAATAAGTGTTTTTTTCTCAAACATGCTTGGAAATTCGAGCATTATTTGACAACCGTCGAGATAAATCGAAATGTAGGTACTGGTCAAATACATTGCGAGTAGGCGGCCGGCCATGTTACTATAAAAATCCAAAACTGTCGTGATTTCGTGAACCAAAATTGTGGACCTACATTTTTTTTAATGCAATTTGATGCAATGACATTGACAGAAGCGCCGCGTCTAACGGATTTGAGTGGTGGTGCGGACCACAGAGCATGTAACTTTGTGCGGACTCTACTATGAAAACTTATAGGCCCGTATTACAGAACGTAACTCAAGACTCAAACATTACTTAAAACTCGTTTAAAGCCTTTTGATTGGTTGAAACTAGTTTTAAGTAATGCTCACAGAGCATGTAACTTAACTTTAGTAATGCTTGAGTCTTGAGTGAGCTTCTGTAATACGGGCCTATAAGTTTTCATAGTAGAGTCCGCACATACGGGCCTTAGTCGTGTAATTTAAAAATATAATGAAATTTTTACTTCGACTCATGACAACCAAGGAGGTAAAGAGGCTTCCAAATTGAGCTATTTGAAGAAACAAACGAACATATTAGCGTGAGAAAAAAATTGGTGTTCGTCATTGATTCAGGAATTTATAATTAATTTACTTAGTTTGAATTTCCACGCATTATTTGAGAAAAGTACTATACAATCCCTGGCATTGATGCCAGTCTCACGTGTGTGTGTTTCGGCTTCGCTTCGGCCTACATTTTCACGTTCGTCCATCAATGCCCCTGTTGCAGTTTACAATAATGTATAGTCTGCTCTCAATCAATGCTTTGGTGTGGTGGTGTTAAGGATGTAAGAAAAAAGTTAGAAAGTGAAAAAGTATAGAAGAAGAAGACATACTGCGCTGCCAAATAACTGTGATTATGGACGTAGTATTGGAAGGCCTCCTACGAGTTGGACCAGTGACCTGGTGAAGGCTGCAGGAATCCGCAGGATGCGAGAAGCAAATTCGCAGCAATCGACTTAGTACATCTCAAAATTACGCATTGATTCTACACTACAGCTACCAGCACAACGTGACCCAACTTTTCCCAACACTATAGAAAAAACTCCTAGCCTAGGGTAGGGCTTTGTTTGTAAAGTGAAAAGATTTTTTAAGATATTATTAGTTATTCTAACGCAATAAAATGAAAGATAGTTTTATATTGTTTTCAGTTATCGTACGAAAAATAATATAGAGTAGTTAGATTAAACGTAATATTAATAAAAATAAGTAAATAATTTGTGACCTTGAGCGTAAGCAATACAGCTGTCAGATAACCTAACCACAATTTTTGTAAACGAAAGATGAAAGAATTTTCTCTTGTGAACATAGATGTAAATCGATGCTTGTGAACTTTTATTGTATGTAGCGGAGGCTGCGTAAGAACAAATCTATTGTTATAATGGATGAAACCGTCACGCACTATATAACTTCCCACCCAGCTGATCAGGTATGTTGATATAATTTTATAAATTAGCCACTTAACTAATTAGCTTCAATCTTGTCTAATTGTTTGATGTTAATTTAGTGAATCAGCCATCAATTCTAGATCTATTTTTACCAACAAGTGTTCTAATACAACCAGTTTCTAACAAAGAAAATGCCCTCACAACCCATTTGGTATAAAAAATAATAGGGAGCTGTATTCATTTTATGCCTGTGTTACAATGGTCATGCGTTTACTAACGCCCCCGAGGGCGCAGGAAAGAGGTTAATTATCTAACCGGTGTTATATATTTCTCCACAGACAGTTCATGTGGATGGCAATGCTCTGGCCGTCAATGTGCAGGATGATGGGGGCGGCAGGGTGGCCATCATGCATTCACAGACCTACTCTACATCACTATGCAGGTATACCCCACATACCAGCTGTTAAAACATTTGATTTTGGATAACTACAGGTTGAAAATATTAAATAGAAAGTCATCAGAAGCAACAAACATGTATTGTTGCTGTAAAAGACAGAATTTGCTTTTTTCATCTTGATTTACTGAATTGTCCAATGTCACTGTTATCGTTTTCCTAAATGCTCAGACAAGACTATTTCTACAGAACGCCTGTTATATTCAATTAACTTTTCTTTGGGTAGTTGTTACTGATTGTTAAGTTATGTCTTAAGATTCATACTTTGCCAAAAAGCTAAGATGTCTAGTACAGATGACTTTGTATTTTAATAGACAAGTATCAGTGGGTGACCATGTGGTGGAAGGACAATGGAGTGATGAGATCATGGATCCAGACGGCAGGCTGGCAGCACTTATGGCACACATCACGGCCCAACAGTCCAGGGGGCAACCACAGCACCATAAGGTATATTATGTCAATGGTTTTTGGCTCCATGTAAATACTGGTATTAAGCTGCATGTGATTAGACTGGAAGCTGACCCCAACATAATTGGGGAAAAAAACCTCTAAGAGAACAACTCTTTGACAATTTCAAAATTTGAATGTCATGGCATTTTAGTCGTCTTACAAAAGTAGCCCATTTCATATATCCAATGACTTGTAAATATTCATTAAAAAAAATCATCTATTGTAACAATTTTTTAATTGCTCCTAGAGGTATTTTATATTGGGTACAATGAGTGGCCCTAAAATACCACAGTGTATATATATTTTTTTAATGAATGTATCCAATGATTACTAAATATTCATTGAAAAAAATCCATATGCACTCAAAATAGACAAACTATAATTTGAGCTATGAGGTGCTAAATTAAAGCATAAACATAATTAGCAAAGCATTAAATATGCTGCTAAGCCACCAGCTACCAGCTCCTAAGTTTTTACTACAATATTCATTTTTTTAAATTCAACTCTACCTATAGCTTTATATCTTTGAATGTTTGTTATTTACCGACATGCACACGGACATCGACGCATGCGCAATTTACCAGAACTATATGTTTTACAGGTGCATACAGTGAGGGGTGATGTGGACTCATCTATTATACTTGATAGTTCCATGAGACTATTCCATGGCCAGCCAATGGTAAGCAAATACTTATATTAATAATATCAAAGACAAACTTAAAAAAAAAACAGCTATTGGATTTTCTGAAAAGTAAAGATGGCTAGAAAAAGGGGTAAATACTGTCAGAGATAAATGAAAGAAGAGGTCTTGTGGCACCAACCACAAATAAATGGAATTCTATGTACTTTTCCCAGGATCAGTCACAAGAACCGATAGTGGTGGAGGTACCTCCCCTGCCGCCGCTCCCTCCCCTGCAGGAGATGAAGCGGTGTCAGGAAAACGACTGGTTCAATAACAAGAATAAACCATCACTCAAAGTATGATAACACAGCTATGATTGTAATATACTAGAGGTTTAGATTCGTATTCCTGCTGACTCCTACTTAGATCAATCTTGCTATCATAAATATCTTGCTACCGAAAATATCTATTCTAAATATCTGGCTCTTTTTTTTTTTTTTTTTGATTTTCGGAAAATTTCAAATAACTTCTCCCGCTCTGGGCGGAGCGGGAGGGTGTGTCAGACTTTTACTGACTAAAACCCACCCGTGTTCCTTCCGTTGCCTGTGTGCCGATATCCCTTTCGGACAAACTCGCAACCCTGGCAGAAATATCTTGCTCCTAAATATCTATTCTAAATATCTTGCTGTTCTAAATATGTTTTTCTATCTTATATCTACTGGTTGTGGGGCCCCCAAGTATTGCCACATATATGGGTTCTGTGTTGAACCCATATTATGTGGCAATACTTGGGGGAGGTTTATAACCAGCTTTTCAAGTCTTGGCTGGCACACTTGAAAATTAAGAAAAAAAAAAAATCTTCAATACTGAAACAGTTATCTAGTTAATTTTACATTTTAAACATACACATTAGTAAAATAAAATACGATAGTTTCCAAATAAGATTAAAATAAGTCATTTCCCTCAAACAACAGGATGATTCGTCAATGATTGATTCTGACGGGCCGGTGTTAGAACTCGGCGCAGGAGCGTCGCCGGGGCAGCACAAGCTGCAAAGCAAGAAGAGTCTTCCACACAAGAAGAGGATCTCCAGGAAGCTAAAGAAGAATAATGGGAACTGTACTCCTCAGCAGGTCAGTTTGATTTGGTATTTATAAGATTGACAAGGGTCGAAATAATATTAAGCTTGAGAGGTTTAAAGGCTGGCGTTGTCATAATTCAGATAGCCTCAAGCTTTCGAGGCTTCTGAAAATGTCATCAATTCGAATCTTTCCGATTTCTGGCCATTATTGGCCGGCAATAATCGGGCAAATTATTTAAGACATTAATTACTTTAAATGCAGCCGTCCCACTGCAATAGGTGATATAATTCTCGGCGATCCGCCCTGATTCTCATCCGTGATATGTCCGACGATCATAGATTATCGCGAAATAATACGTGCAGACCTTTCCATACTCCATGGTGCAGACAGACTTGGTTGGTGGATCGTTGGTTTTAGTCGGGACTTTATCTCACCGAAGAAAGTCTATTGTGGGATATAAGAAGGTCACTGACAAAAAACACCTGTCTGCATTTGACTCTTGTATTAGCTGTTGCTTGGTCAGTCATTATTTTTTAAATTAAAACTGATGACAAAGTGAGTATTAATTAGGAAACTAAGCTAATAGATATTGTTTATCGATTACCGATCGACAGGCAATGCTTATTAAAAATTATGTAAGAAGTAAAGTAATAATGTTTACTAACAAATACTTTTAATGTCTAATTAGTTCAAGATCTTACAGCACAATGCATTAATGATCTGGGTAGCGTCATAAAAAATTAAGTAATAATTGGCAGAAAAGCAAATTCTCATTTTAAAAGCAATAAAAATCGTAATATTACGGTAAGGGTACCTTAGTGTAATAGCGAGTCGATTCCTTTTCCTAGCAATAATATCGACATAAACAGCACAATAAAAATTCCTGCCACCATATGTTTTAATTATGTAATGTATGTGTTTGCAGGACTTAGTCGTGATCAGTTGCACGGACGTGGAGGGTCGCATCAGTTGCGCGGACCACGGCCAGGAGCAGGAGATCCTGCCAGATAACTTTGTGCAGCAGGAGCATATGCCGGTCGAGACACATCATATTACACATGAGGTATGTTCATAAAATACAGCTGTGGGTGCAACCGGGCCGTGGATGTTTATTTAGTTGAATTCCATACAAAGGTTGTCTGTATATAAAAGCGCGTTTACAACTTAGGAAAATTGCAATTGTTATTTTAAAATCAACACTTTGGGAGGACTAACTTCTTCTTTTTTAGCGCAGTCGTGAGTCCTTTGTGTCCTTTGTGACACAAAGGACAAAACGGCACCACAATACAAGTATCAATCCAAATCTCTGTCTTATTTTTTGAGTGGACATATTTGTAGGTGTTTTACATTATTATATCCCAGTACGAATCAACTTAACACAATCAACTACAATTGACAGTAATATAATTTCGCCTTCCCATGGTCAGGTCCGTCCAATCTTCATCTGCCAGCTGTGCGGCGAGTTCTACGGCGAGGAGCAGCTAAAGTTCTACCAGCACCTCAAACAGCACTACGAGCCGCACATCATCATCGAGAACCCCGTGCAAGACCTGGGCATTGATAAGGTTCGCTTTTACTTTTGACTTGTCAAGCATTAACTATTGAGGCAGTTAATATCTATTGTTGAGAGACTTAAGGGAGTCTTGTGTCGTTTTCTGAATTAACTTTGCGAAAACAAATCATACTAGAAAAACATTTAGAGCGTATCTTCTCAATATTTGTTACGTCATGTCGTAATTTATAAAAGTATGAAATAGTCTTCTGATGGGTATATCTCATTTTTTTGCTTATAGTACCACTTTTTTATCCGTGAAATGGCAGTTTATGGAACTATAATTTTGAATGGGACAAAAGAAGTTTCATTTTTGGGACAAAAGATGTTTCACTTTTATTCTTAGTCAATAAACCACCATTCATTTCATAGATAAGTTGATGGAACAAAATATTAAAATTACATTTATTTACAGATAACCAACTCGTGCATCGTAGATAACGTAACAACAATTCCAGACTCAATAGTAGAACTGTCTCTAGAAAATTCTATACCAAAAACTATATACCAATCTATGGACAAACACGTGTTATACACGACAAGCGACAAGACGTTCACGTACGCTAACAATAAGCTTCAGTATTCCATGGCAAGCATGGACAAGGAACCGCCGACGGTAGTTCAAGAAGCTGAGAAGGCGGATTTGTACGATACTTTGGATAAACTGGATTTGTATAGCTGTGGGAAATGTAACAAGTCCTTTAGGAAGCAGAAGCAATGCGAGGCACATATCAAGGAGGCGCATTCTAATATGAAGGTATTGTATTTAATTTATAAGTTTATTATAACTGTCCGTTTGGCTGTCGATGCATGAAATAATTGTTAAAACTTTTATTTGTCGTCGAATCTGCAGTTTATACTATTTTTAATCCACTTCAAAAAGGAGGAGGTTCTCAATTCGACTGTATGTTCTGTTCTGCGTTTGTTTGTAACGCGAGTACTTCGCCAATTATGAATTGATTTTGATGATTCTTTTTTGTTTGGTAGGTCATACTTCTGAGGTGGTCCCATATACATTTTATTAACTTCGCTTGGGTAGTTTTTGAGTAAGCTTCAATAAAACGTTTTTTTCCCACTTAGTCTATGTGGATGATGTTATAATAAGTTCCTGTCACTTACATAGCAGGTAGTGGTATTCGAATTTGTGTGGGGTAGGTACCACAACTAAAAAGTGAAAAACAACCGACTATTTATAAACTTTTTCCACAAAAAAAACAACCGACTTCCAAAAAAACACTACAAAGTTATAAATTACTTAAATTTCGGAAGTCGGTGTCTTTGGTTTTGAATTTTCGTTTTTGCCACCGACTTCCAAAATTTAAGTTATTTTTCACATTGAAAAGAAGTCGGTTTTTTTCCAATGCTTATTACAAATGTCGCTGGCTTTATGTTTGTCGCATTTTGTTAACATAGTTGACAGATGATGATGGTTCCCGCATTCTGGCCATATTTTTTTTTACGAATTTGAGCGCGAATATCTAAAAAAAAGTGAGAACGCATACTTGTTACCAGTTAGTCGTGAGTATACGCGCGTATAGTTCCGTTCCGACGCCTGAAATCAATTCGAAATTATGATATTTCGCGTTGTTGCGCGTAAACAATTCAGAAATGGACACTTACACCTGGTTTCCGAATTGAGAATTTGAAGTTGAGAACTAGTTTAACTCATTACTCATTATTAAGGTGAAAGCACGCCAAATAAAAAAAAATACTTTGCGAAAAACGTAAGAAATTTTGAATTTTGCGGGCTTCATTGAAGTAGTCACCTTAAGTTAAGCTAAAGTAGAGTTGGACCATCTCAACTTCAAATTCTCAATTCGGAAACCCGGTACAAGTCTGCCATGTTGACGGATAAAAAGTAACCAGAATACGCAATCAATTTGTAGGATCACAGTCGTATGTTCTCATACGCACACATACGTCTTTAATTATGTCATAACTACATGAGTACAAATGACAGTCACCCTTGCAGTTGGAAGACATGGGTGAGTTCAGCGAGCCTGAGGACCTGATGGAAGGCATCCACGTGGCGGTAGACGAGCCTCCTGAGCACTACGAGCACACCTTACTGCCACACCTCACTGTGGAGAACGGACACGCTCACCAGGACAACGTGAGGCACTGGTGAGTACCCACCACTAGGAGAACCTGGGACCGTAATATTAGCGGCCGTTCAAGGATACAGTTTCCAAAAACCAATAATAATTTTCATAACTACCTCGCAATTTAACAAAATTGTTTTGCATGGAAGTTTTTGTTTGTTATAATTTTATAGTTTTGGAACGAAGTCCTTTAACGGGGCTTGCGGTACTAGTAAACTGGTAGAAATTGTCACGCAACAAAAAAGCGTTATGTCCGAAAAAGTCAGTTTCAAGTGTCAAAAGTTTTTGTTTTTTTAATACAGAGCCATCTATACTCCATAGTTTTAGATAGATAAATAAAGGTAAACAAATAAAAAGAGTTTTTATAGATGACACTTCCTTGTTGTTAATAAATGTTAAACTTTATCATTTATTCATAAACTACTCTTCGTAATGGTAACCGCTTGAGCACAATTTTTTGTAATCTGTCAATTGTAAACAGCCCAAACTCTAAACGTCAACGAATTATAAAGTTGTAGAGTGCAACTGTGACGTAGTATGACAATTGAAGTGCCAGGTAACACGTTTAGTCGGTAACTTGACAGCTGTATCGTCACGTGATTTCTTTTATTTACAATTATTTAACTACCTAAACCTATGGAGTAAAGAATAAGTTTAGTTTGAGATCGCTGTGTATAAATTTTTTTTAACTTGACACTTGAAACTTGATACAGCAAAAGGAGCTTCGTTCCAACCGGGTGTCCCACGACACTCCCCGACTTTTTTTCAAATATTTTTGTAAATACATTTTTGTTTTATCCTGACTGTTTCCTAACAACATTTTTTTAAATTTTAACATCTATAAAACTTATTTAAAAGCTGGCCTCTGGTCTTTGTTATTATCAGGTACGGGCGCAGTGCTCACGGGCCCGCGCACGCGCCGGGCGCGCCGGGCGGCGCGGGCGCAGGCGGCGCGTCGTGCTGCGCGGCGTGCGCGGCCGCACCGCACGACTCACATCACCTCAAGCTGCTTAAAGGTCATTCGAATTAAATCCATTTATTATACAACAAAAAATAATATATAATTATTTTACATTTATTATACAACAAATTGATTTTACATTTATTATACAACAAAAAATAATATATAATTAAATTATTTTTGCAGTCATAATACTATAATGCTATGCTTGAATCTTTTCTTTTCCTTTGCGACTTATTCGAATATCTACTTTAGCGTGATGTAGTCCAAAGTTGAGTGACCTTTTGGAATAAAGAAAGCAAAATTTTTATTGCTACGGAATTTAAAATTTATCATGTGTTAAATAGAATCATGCTTTCAAAACTTAATAATGATCTAAGATTCTGAATTCAAGTACAGTGTCAAATGTGCTTTAGTACAAGTTGGTCTGTCCTATACACCCTCACTTGAAAATACTGAGATGTTTTTAGAATGCCATCGATATACTTGTCCCTGTCTTGTACTTAAATATTTTGCTTTCATTCACCAGACGAAGTTCTCCGACGAATCTTAGAAACGGACGTAGCAACCGACAACCAGAACTACACCGACAGCACTATGACCGACACGGCCGACACGACCGACCTGCCGGCCGACGAACCGCCGACCGACGAGAAATCGGATGACAAGAAGAAACAGAAGCGGTTTGAATGCCAGCAGTGCCAGCGAGTGTTCCAGCACAGGTAATGTATAGGCTAAGTTATTTGATTACTAACACTGTGGACCACCTTGTAGTCTGATTAAATAAAGTTTATTACAATTATTAATATTCTTCGGGTCGTTGAGCTCCCTAGGTCGGAGTTGAACTATTGAGCTACTCGATTACTGATTAATGCGTGCCAATTGTCACGACAGATCCGCTCACTATCGTAATATTTGGTGCCGAATTTGCTCTCATTGATATGTTTTTTTTTTTGAAACGATACGGTAGGAGTAACCTGAAAGAAATTGTCACGTAACGAAAAAGCGTTATGACGCCTGAAACTTTCTCTCTGAGAGAGAGAAAGTGAATTTGGTAAAAATGTAAATCCAAGATGGCGGCTGCAAAAATTTTAAAATTTTTCATCATGGGTGTAGTTTTCATAGATTTCGAGGGTGCTAAAGTCGACAGCGAGGTCAAAATTAAATCCAAGATGGCGGCTGCGAAAAATTTGTTTTTGTTTTTGTGTCATACGTGAGATGGAACTTCTATCCTGGGCCCCCGACCACACACGTTTTTTTTTATGTGTAACATCTTTCCTCTCGCTGTCATGCAATTGGGAGTGATTTCGTGAAAAGGGACGGAAGTGTGTAACAGGAAGCCGGGGAAGCGCGCTCTATTTAATTTATTATACAGTGTGTCCGGACATGGACTAGCGATATTCTAAATACTTAAATATAAACTATTTTAAAGTACAATTACACTCTATACTTTGGTCCAATACAATTAAAATAACAATATAGTAAATAACAATTTTTGGTTGAATTGCATAATTTTTCGTTTTTTTTTTCGACTCACATTTTTTTTCATAAGTTATGGAATTGTGAACACATTGTTTAGTAATACAGACGGTAGACAATACTATTGCCTTTCGAATAAGCCTATTTTTATCTCAGTATGACTAAAACTTTGAGATATATGTTTTTTTTTGTAATCGCATAGAGCATATTACAACAAAAAAAACAAAATGGCTGCCACATAGCGGGGAAGTGTATTGGACCAAAGTATAGAGTGTAATTGTACTTTAAAATAGTTTATATTTAAGTATTTAGAATATCGCTAGTCCATTTCCGGACACACTGTATAATATTAGATAATAAATAAATGAAAAAATGAATAAATGATGATAATATATTATATAATATATATCTAAATTTTGTATCAAAAATATTTAAGTATATCGGTCTTCATTTTATAACCGATTCTACTCTCAATTCTGAACAAACTGGTTTCAGGTTTTGAATTACCTATGTGAATGTCATGTATGGATCTAAAAGAAACCTTGTATTAAGGTACCGTACGCGACCGCAGGTGGCAACTGCAGGTGACGTGTCGCTGCGACACGACTGCTTTCTATGAATTTCTATGAAATACCTTCCGTAGACACGTCGTTAGCAGCTACGGGCGAGCGACAGATGACACGTGTAGCCCGACCACAGACCAGTAGTGCCGCCAACGCTCGAGCGACAACACGTTTTTCTGTCTTCTATCTACGACTGGAATACCGAATACGGACTGCTGCCGCCTGCGGTCGGGTTCGGAATCATGACTGCACCGACATGACGCTGCGACGTGTCGCCGCTACATGACGTGGCGATATGTCGCCTGCAGTTGTCGCTTGCGGTCAGATACGGAATGGTACCTTTATCGAGTTGGTGTCCGCTACTCCACGTCTAAGCGCGTATATTGCTTACCAGAACCTTGACTCCTATGTTTGTTTTTGTGTTCTCTTCAGTGGTAGGTCCAGCTGTGCGATAAAATAATATCTAACAAAATAAATATCCTTTAACTATAGGAACAGTCTGCTGTACCACATGCTGTCGCACAGCGGCAAGCAGCAGATCTGCCGCGAGTGCGGGAAGGGCTTCTACACCGTCGCCGCGCTCAAGGTAATGTACCGCTCACCCATCTGAGAAATAACCGCAGCTAGCGAAGCTTAACTTCGTGCATCTCTACACGACTGTAATTTTGGTCACAAGGTCCTAAACAGCGAGCTAAGTTAACTTAGTTTACCTGTATACACTAACAATATTTAATAGAAACGCGTTTGCCCGCCCAGGTAAACTACGTGTTAGGTCATAACTTACCTAGCCAGTAGAATCTAGTAAGGGAGTTAGGGTGCGTTTACATTGAAGCGGAGATAAACGGAGCTAAGCGGAGACGTGCAGGAATCATCCAATCACAGACGAGACGGGAGACGCGATGAGGTTTTCAACTATTGTAATTGTTCGATTCCTGCAGGTCTCCGCTCAGCTCCGCTCGTCTCCGCTTCAGTTGAAACGTACCCTTACTATTAGGTTATGATCCACAATAGGGCTGTCTCTGTCCAATAATTATTTTCTCAAAACTTTCATTTTTAAATACTTGATTCGTTTTTTTAATGTGATTATAGCTATCTATCAAACAGAAGCTTGCCAGTTGATATTATATCCACAGGAATACTGTTACCTTGTCCGCCTGTCCCGCAGATTCACAAGCGCGTGCACAACGGCGACCGGCCGTACAAGTGCGACGTGTGCGGGCGCGACTTCCGGCAGTGGAGCGACCTCAAGTACCACAAGGTGTCCATACATTCCGACCAGGTACAACTATTCATATTATTATTTACTATCAAATGCTTACTGTGAAGTAACTGTCAACTTCTGGATGACACTGCATCATATTAATGACTTTGATGAAAACTTCGCCTTTATTTATTTAACGGTTCACAACGAACACACATAATATAAACAGACAAGAAGAAAGGAACAGAAAAATACGTGCAAAGGTGAGGCTTATTTCTAAAGAAATCTCTTCCAGCATACCTGCGATAGGAAAGTAATTAAAGAGACGTAGACAACGTGTGTAAGAGTAGAAGAGAAAATAAAATACATAAAATAAAAACGTCTAATTATTCACTAATTTAACTATAATATTAACTATAAACATACATTATGAGAATAAACTTACATACATACCACACACCTCCCCTCCTCCTCCTCCTCCTGCTCCTCCTCCTCCTCCTCCTCCTCATCCTCCTCCTACTCCTCCTCCTCCTCCTCCTCCTCCTCCTCCTCCTAACATGCCTTTATTGTTTCTTGTTTTGATTTTTATGAATACCAATTTCATAATTTATGTTTATTGTGAATCGTTTGATACACTTGGAAAACTTTTTATGAATTTCTATATTATTTTAAATTTTATTTTAATACTATCTGCGCCCCGCAGCTTCACCCGCATAAGGGTCGATCCCGTGGGAATATCGGGATAAAAAGTATCCTATGTTAAGACATGTATACTTTTCATATCGATATAACCGGGATTAGGATCCAGGCCATGGTCTATCCATGTGCCAAATTTCATCCAAATCTGTTCAGCCGTTTTAGCGTGAAAGCGTAATAAACACACAAACTCACTTTTGCATTTATAGTATTAGTTAGGATTATTAACTACAAGTTTGACCCAAACATACGCTTGTTACAGAAAATGTTCAAATGCGAGTTCTGCGGCAAAGAGTTCGCGCGCAAGTACTCGTTGAACGTGCACCGCCGCATCCACACGGGCGAGCGGAACTACAAGTGCGAGGTCTGCAGCATGACCTTCCGCGCCTCGTCCTACAGGCTCAGCCACATGAGGACGCACACCGGTAACTATCACTACTGCTATAGTCACAAACATCCCGCCATTGACGTGCTTATATCACATGATATGAGTAAGGGAAGAGAAAGTGGATCTGTGTTTGCGCACACACTTGTGCACTTCATTAATAACTCCTGCGCCGACTAGTGCCCGCTGAGATTGGCCCCCATGACCGAATCTATACTTATTCAGGGTGGCCGGGACATCGACGTGAAAACTGATACCTTGGATTCAGTACATGATTTTGAATTCTTATTAACTGCGTTGAATTTTTTTGTCGGTTATTTAAAAAAACAGAAACGGGGCGTTCAGAATCATGTACTAAATCTATGGTAACAGTTTGCACGTGGATGTCCCTGCCACCTGTATACAAGTAATATTATTCCATATAGGCGCGTCACTATTAAATATTTTTGAAGTTTCTGCTATATTTTATATAATTTCGAATTCCTGCACGCCGTTAACAAGTGCTGCAGTAATTCTTCCTTGCATCCGGTTCATTACTATGATTGCAAGTCAGACTACCAGCTGCCCTCTCATGCCCTGTGTCTGTCGCAGGCGACCGGCCGCACAAGTGCCCGCAGTGCGACAAGTGCTTCCGCGTGGCCGGCGACCTGCGCCGACACGTGCTCATACACGACAAGGTGAGGAACCGCGTCACCGAGCACAAGGCCAAGCTCAAAGACCTCAAGGAGGACAAGAAACCACTCGTTAAACTCGAGGAAAAACATCATCCCAACATCAAAATCGAAGACGTCGAAGTATCTAAAATTAAAAAGGTCGCCCTCGCCTCCACCACCAAATCACCCATTCTCCGAACTGTTCTCTCGTCTGACAAGAAAAAACCTACTAAAAAGAATCAGAGCGTTAAAAAAGGAGCGCCCAACGTTACCCTAGACCAACTGGACAACAGCTACACAAACAACGTAGAGGTATTCGACACGCGGCAGGAGTCCTACGGGAAACTCAACATAGTGTCTGTTAAAGAGCTGTACAGCGGCCCTGCCTACAAGCAGGAGTTAGATACCGCCTTCACTAAACAAATTATAGGGCAATACAAAGACGGAGGTACACAGGAGAGAGAGTTCGCGATACTTAAACCGATGTTCAGGAACAACGTGTTATGTGACGCTGTGGAGGCTGAGCAGGCTGTGTTCAGACCTGAGAACACTGACGGGAAGATGCAAGTGTACACGCACATAGAGAAGAACAGCACCATAGTACCTAACTCTCAAGTTTCTCTTAACGACATGCGTCACTTGGAGCGAGAGGTGAGGAGTGACATCCACGGAGAGACCACGGAGAATGGGTTCATAGAGAGACTTACAGCGTTATACAATATACCCGCTGTATGAGTGACTGTGATAACTATTGCAACTAGCTTCAATTTGAACTTTAGTATTAAACTTGCTGCTAAGTCCAGGCGCTACTTGGCAAGTTTTTTTATTCTATAGAGGCAAAATCGAATGCGACTTCGTATCATAAGACTAAACATTTTTAAAGACTGCTAATATGAAATACGATTTTCCATGTCCCGTTTTTGCTAAATATTTATTAGAAAAATATTGAATTTGGTTATAACAAGCTTGAAATTATATAACCAAGTTAAGACAAGGTGTAATAATCTTCTTGAATCTTTGTAGCGCCTAAAAGCGATATTAGTGGCATCCAAACATAGAACTTAGGACCAAAATATGTCAAATAATAAGGTAAAATTTTATAAAATATTATTATAGGTTTGTACTGCTTTGTTTGTATTTTATATCGGCACTGATCTTACGCAAGATACATAAATATGATATTTTAGTTAATTAAAATAATTACTAGAATGTACCTGCGCTTGTCAGTAGTAATCACTTCAAACGGTAAGTTTATTACAATAGAACATTTTTATTATGACTGCTGAAATACCATAAACCGAAATGAATTAAGTATCTTTTATAGAAAAATATTTGTGTGATAATAGTTTGTATCTCAATGCGATCAAGTGCGATAATTGCGTGCCACATTTTCGCAATAAAACGTTGGAGGAACATTGGGGCTTGTTCTAGTACATTCTAGTATAATTGATGCCTAGAACGAAAACAGCAATAAATGTTCATTATAACTATCTGGATAAGCAAGTGATAGCTTTTAAAATAAAGTCAGGAATAATAATTGTCTATCAAATTGACTACAGTGTGACACAACTAGCATAAAGATAATTTTCATTCATGTATTTGTATGTATATATTGAATGTATTTGGTCATATAACTTTACACAAGTTATTGCGTTTTCGTAAAGATCATTTTCACCTAAAGCAAAGATTGGTGATTTCGAAGACGCACTCAGTTCGGATGGTGATCGGTTTTACGAATTTTGCCGATGCTACATCTAAGTTGTGTCGTACTGTACCAACTTAAATTGTTCATATATTTAAATGACAACTGTCATTCTTTGACAGTTGTATGAAATGGCTTTATGTGCTCATATACACGAGCGGCGAGTTACCAACGGCAGAGGCAACTGCAGCCGTAGACGCGTCGACGACAGCCGCCGACGCGTCAAACTGCAGCCGTCGACAACGTGCCGCTCGTGTATATGAGCATTTAAACGGAAAATTAACGCAATGTGTCAATTTGATAAACAATTAATTTCCCCGACTGTACATGGGGTGTTAGGATGGGTATCCGTACTTTCATAATATGTAGTCAATATTCCGCGCTAAACTTAATAAGAAAGTGTTTACTGTTGCGCAGTTAAGCACAATCAATGCGCAAACTTAACTAGATAAGATATAATGCAATTTACGAGCGCGCGTTATGTGACTCTTATGTCGTTGCAATAAGATTTAAATTAGAATGATTGACGCGCGTTCGTGAAACACCCATCATAACAAACTTTTGATTTTGATTGACATATAGCCAGTTGCAGAAACGAACTTAAACTTTTAAAGCTGTCATTAAATACTAATCTTTCATTAACTTGTTTTACCTTGTTGCAGAAAGCAACATTAGACTCAATTTTAATGGTTCTTTGATGAAATTAATGAAATCATTAGCGTTAATGATCCATTACGTAATGGGTCTTTGTGCAACTGGACGATAATCACTTGTACTAATTAATTAACGAGGCCTTTGAAATAAACAGTTATTGATGATATAGAAGTGTAGTCAAATTAAATAGTTATGTGCTATTAATATGTTAATGATCAAATACCGAAATGGATAATATTTACTTTAAAATGAATTAAAGATGACCTCTAAAATATGTACTGTAAATAACCTGAAATATTAATGTCTAGTAATGTGCTGAAATAAAGACTGAATTCTTATTTTTTGCTAAAAATTAATAATATGTGTGTAATGTATAACTTAAGCGTAATATTAGTTAATGCATAATTTAAATTTATTACATTACGATAATATAATAAATTGTTTATAGTGAATTATAGCAACATTGTTATGTCAAAGTTCACATAGTGCCAATCACTGACACTATACAGGGTGACGTTTTTTACAGGGACATGGCAACTTCGCTCACCGATGTTAAATATACTTTCTTCGCAAACCACCCTGTTTAAAAAGACCGGATATTTTCTTTTACTAAGAACAACTCTACATAATTCCGGTTGACGTAGTTAACATAGAGATCCTTGTTTCTAATCTAACCCTGTAGAGTAATTTAGTCATTTCGATTGTCGGTGGTATTAACAATTATATCGATTCTATGATACACTGAAAATACACTTGCCTTTAATTTTGTTATTACTTTTCTACATGTCATCACAGATAATTACACATGGTTCAGACCGCATTTTAGGTATGAAGCTACAAGTAGGTCCGCGGTGGGCTCGACTTGTCGAATTCAGTGGGTAACGTAGTCAGGGCAACTTCTATATGGTGAATATAACTGTAGATAATTAGCGCTGTGCGACCTGAATTGCACCTTATTGTGTCGAAGCAAGAGTCGCTTTTTATATAAATGATTTTGCGGACTAAACCATCTGTACGAATCTGTGATGTCATAGCAATGTGATTAATAGAAGCAATAAATAAATGTGACAACTACAATTTAAAAGAGAATTATTGCTATTTAATTGCGTAATTAATAATTATCGCTACTGCTAATTTTTTCATCACTCATATACGTGATCAGCTTTTCAGAAGCCAGGGATAACTCCTATGGTACTTAATAACAGTTTTATTCTATTTATTTCATTATGGGGAAACATAAAATATTGATGAAGTTTACTAACTTTTCAAAACTAATTTGAATATGATATGTCATAAACAGCACTGACTGAGCATTCAAAATGTAATTTTTACACAAAAGTTGATGTTTTAGGTAAATTGTCAGTTATATTTTAGTCAAATTATTATAGAGCATGAACTTATTGTTGGGCACAAATCCAGTCTGGGCTGATACTGAGAATTTCCTAATGGTAAGCTGCAATAAAATGCCCGATCCAGGAACACCCACCCCAGCTGTCCAACTCACCACCACCTGACCAACGAGGCACGCTTTTAAAATAGGTGTCTGTTGCTATTGTGACATATCCTTAGTATACTCGTACATAATGTCTGTTCCAAAAGTATCTGCTGGAAATGTAAACAAAGGGATCAGAAAATGTACCTGTGGATGCCAAGTTGTAGTGACACTAGTTAGTGCTTTGATTTGATTATTTGGACACTTAAACGCGAAATTATAATTTTAAATCACCTTAAAGATGTTTTCATTTGATAACTCAGGTTAATTTTATAACCTCAATTTTCATCGATGACTTTCAATTACTATTTAATTTTATTATTCAATAATTGTTGGAAAAAGTGGATAGATAAAAAGTTGAAATCTTCTAAATACAGATAAATGTGTTACCGAGTGATTGCCTAAGAATTGAACCCAAACAGGGTTTGTTTTGACTTACATCAGATTTTTATGTAACCGACTATACCTTACCTCAAATAATCTTGGGCTTGTCCGGAATAAAAACCTCAACTCACTGGTTTTTATTCACTTTTCGGTATAGTATTTTTAAGCTATACCTTATATTTTGAATGAATATGATTGTCTTAACTTATTCACATGATACCGGATCTTATAATATAACGGACATTAGATTCGTGGGAACACTTTACAAAGACATACATGTACATACATACAAATTACATAGTTCCAAAAAGTAACTCCAATATGTCCTTTATTTACTTTTCATTTCATTCCTTTTTACTAAGTAGACCGCTGCCAAAATATGTTTGTACTAGCCGATTAAGTTAATAAGATAACTGCCAATCGTGATAACCCGGTACCCACTTGTCTAATTGTCTTGGTTGACTAACTCATTATTAGTCTTTTTCGTATTATTAAGTATGTCTACTGAAACAGAGAAATGTTTAAGGTATGATTCCGAACCCCGCTACACGCAGCAGTGCTGCCGCGGCGTTGTTTCCGCGGCAGTGCGGCCTGCCGCTGGCCCGCTGATTCCGAGCATCGCAGTTTCTCGCTGTTTTGTTGCAAATTGTTTATTTTTGTGTTTTGTTCTTTCTTTGCGTCATGTGTACCGCAAATAAACGTATTTTCTTTCTTTCTTTCTTTCAAATTTATTTGTTAACTTTCATGTGTTGTCACTACTGGACAATGCCGCGCAGCAGTGCTGTCGCAGCACTTCTGCCGCGACATTGCTGCCGGGCTCAGAAACTAATCTCATAATAAACCTATAGTAAAGGCGCGATTCCATTAGGCAAGTTACTTGTATGCAACTTGCAAATTGCATACAACTTGAACAAACCTGCATACAAGCTACTTGCCTAATGGAATCGCGGCTTTAATGTATGGGGACCAGTAGTGACGCGGCACAACTACTGCGGCAGCACTGCCGCATTGCTGCCGCGTGCAGCGGAGTTCAGATTCCTGCCTTTATCAGTGATTCGTTTCAGTGATCGTTTGCAGATGTTGATGCTTCGGAAAGACATAGTTACTGTTCGTACATAAGCGAGTCTATACTTTTGGACATTGTAAATACTTGTAACTTATAGTTAACTTTCAAGAGAATAAATGAGTTTCTTGTTATTTTCATTGTTTTATTAAGCCATTCTTTTATGGATCTGACGTCACGCAAAATCCTGCAATGCACAAGCAAAGTTATTCAAGCGATCAGCATAAAATTTAAAATATAGGTACAACAACCCGATATCAACCATCGGGCAGTCGTAGCCCTCCAGACACACCCGTCTGGTCGAAGGATCCTCCCTTTTCTATGGAGGTATTGGTCTTCATACCTCTATACGTTCAACAACACATGAAAAGACGTGAGAGTTTTACCGGTACCGGTTTGCCCAGTATGTGCCGTTCGGTGTCTGGAGATCATCATCATCATCCTCTCAGCCGGAAGACGTCTACTGCTGGACATAGGCCACAGTCCAGTGCTTCTCAAATCTAGCGGATATAGGTACCTAGCACAATTTGCCTGACTGCCAGATTGGTTGACCGACTTGGCAATCCTTTGCAGAGGCTTGTAGGATGAAATGAAGTCTGCCAGTAATAATGGGTGAGTGTCGTCACTCGGTGTCTATGTTATCTATCTATACCTATTTTTGCCATTATTGTCCCACTCTTGCGCAAAGGCCACCCTACTCTCTTTCTACCTCTCTCTGTCTAGAGCTGCCAAGGATCAAATTTTTGTTAAAAGATCTGTCATCTATCTATACCTACATCTAAAAGAAATTTAAATCTCTTTCGTGTCTGTCTGTGTGGCCGCGTTATTCTTCTAAACTGCGCAACCGTATTTGATACGGTTTTCACCATCATTGAGATAATTTATTCCGGAAGGTTTATGTCTACAGTACTATATTAAACTTACAAATAATTAAGAAATCTCGATATTTTGTCACGTCGTAAAAACCGTGTGATGCAGCGGGCCTACTCCCTTAGTGAAATCCGTGGTTTCGGCCGTTGTTACGGGCGCTTCGTTATCCTACTCGCTTACGGTAAGTCTGTTAGTGTGACGGAGAACGAAGCGCCCGTAACGACGGACGAAACTACGGTTTTCGCTTAGGGAGTAGGCCCCCAGGGTCGGGTCACTAGTACGTACTTAATTTATAAGGAACATTAATTTACTTTTACAGTTGGCTTCCTGACGTGTTTTCTTGGATATATTTTTCCTCAAAATATTTGCCTTCTCCGTGCGCAATGAGAATGTCATCCGGAGCGAATGCCGCCCGTCCCGTTGAACCCGACCCCGGTGATGTGTTCGGCAAGATCTCCCACAATCCGGCTCGTTTCCGGTTGAATGTCTGCCAACTATTCCAATTCTTCCCCCTTGTTTAGAAACTTAGTCACATTAAAATATTATAAAGTTAAGTGGTACTTTGTATAAGTATTTTTCTCCAAGATTTTACTTTAGACCAGAATGATGCATTCAAGATACGTGTTCTCCTAGACTCGAAGAGGCAAGCGTCGCGGTAGATCCAGGCGTGATACTAGGAATCACGGGGTCATAACCCCCCCAAAATCATCTAAAAACTGGCGACAGGCTATGATTTACTTTATTTTTCTGGTGGACCTTGACCTACCAAAATCTTGGGCTGAAATAAGTTGACCGCCACCAATCTTGGTGTTAGCCCAGTTTATCCTCTTCCCTAAAACATTGGGCTGCGATCAAATCCTCAGATCAGAAATTCTCAACAAAATTCAACGCCTAGTCTGCCCCACTTCTGCTTTGCCCCACTTTTTTATTTTCCACTACCGGCTGAGTCCTAGCAAGGGCGGATCTAGGTTGACCACTGATATTTTTTCTAATCTCGTTGACAAATTTAATCAAATATACTTTGTATGAAGTTGCCACGTATGTGTTAGCCTCACATGCGCGAAACACACGCATATTAAGACTATGTGCTGTTATTATAATTATATGATGATGGACCGTGGAGTTTACTGCCGGCTATTTTCCATAGGAAACGACCAACTGGAACTGCATTCCTAGCTTCTGACGTTAAGTGCCCATGTAGGTTTATCTGAAGCTAGCAACTAGACGTAGAGAAATTAAATACCCCAGAATAGTGTCAAGACAAGCCGCCGAGGGCCACCGGTATATTCAGTGAAAAGCAGTTTAAGAGTTGGAGGCTGAGGATTAAAAAATTCTACGTTCTCAGACTTTACACATATTTATATATAATTTTCAAAAAATACTTTACCTATACAAGGCGGTATGCTAAAATACTCGAGCTCGCTTCGCTCTCTCTTGAATTTTATATTCTTCTGGCTCTCAAACTTTTTCGCATTAGTCGACAAAGCAACATCTATTTCCGTAAGGATGTGCAATAGAAACCTAACCAGTAATTCCGAGACGAGGTGCAAAAAAATTCGAGGTCGCCTTGCTCGCTCCCCTTCATTCTTGCTTTTCGTAAATACCTAGGAGACTAACGTAGGATATGGAAATGGGGCCCCCTGAAAAAAAAAACCTGCCGGTTGCGAGGTCAATGGTGTATGTAGGCAGGCAGATAATAAAAATTTTAGGCATTCCACCAGTGGGGCGGATTGGTGGGATAAGTGGAATTATTATAATTACGTTACAAGTTACACATGATTTTTTTGATGTCATTATTATTTGTTTGGAAAATATCACTAGGAATACCTGCATAAACTGAGAAGACCGGCGGGGCCTCATTTCATGTTGCCGCGCGGGCCCCCCGACAGGGTTAGTCTGCCACTGATTGGAGCCTGTCCTGACAGGACACCTATGTGATCCCCCCTGACTCGAAGGCTGGATCCGCCCTTGAGTCCTCGTAGGGGGCCGTCCCCAAATTTGTATAAAAACACAAAACCAATCAATCAAAACGAAACTAACTATACCAATTGATATTGAGGTAAACTAGTTAATTTAGTTTGAATGGTGAAGCAAATCCACGTCGTTTTTAGGAGATAAAGGCTAATGAGTGTGTTAAACATGATGATTGGTAACTGCTAATGTGGCGAACAGCATTTAAATAGAGGGCTTTCTCTCCATTGGCACCCTCGCAGTAGGTACCTTCGGCAAGTATATTTATATCCGAGGCATGTCTTGCTTTACGGAACGATGGTCTACTATCCAGCGGGGTAGGTTATTGCGTAGTACACTAACAGTAGCAATGGCATTAATTTTGATAGTTCAACAACATTAATTGCGTTATTTACGTTGTTCAGCAGAAAAAAAAAACGAACATATGAAGCAATGGATTAGCAATATCCTTCAAAATTATTCAGATTGTTATTGAAAGTGTCTTACGCAATTAGGGTGTTAGATAGTGGGTAGTGGGGAATACCTACCCCAAAGGGTCGACTTACTCCTACACACTATGCCGCGCGGCACGTACCGTCAGCTTTTGCGCCTTCATTTTCTTTGCGATCCTTTGTGCGGCTTTGTGCGACAGGGACGGGCGCACCGCGGCTTGCCCGGCGGCAGGGCAGTGCCGGCGGCATAGTGTGTAGGAGCAATAAGATTTCATCAATATTTGAGGAATCAGTACCTATCTACTTAGAGACGGATACCAATCAAAGAACAACTAGATCGACTGGCGTCCGCGACCTACTGAGCAACAATAAAATTGTAAAGTTTGTTTTTCCCAGTTTCCTTACCCTGCACAATTTACGATTTCATTACCCTATTTCCTCACATGACCGTTTAAAAATACCGGTTTATTTTTATCTTTTTTACCAACAAAGAAATTAACTTGTTTTGATCGACCCCGCGGCCCAAGAGTTATGCACGTGGGCGATATGTTAAAATTAATTTTGTGTAACGTGTATTTGCGTGTTACCTGTTGGAATTCGTTTCTGGTTTACTGAGTAATAACAGAGGTATTTTTCGTGTGCTCAAATTCGCACCTTTCGTGTGCAACTGTAAGCCAGCCGGGGATTTTCCATGGATACCCAAGAAATGTGGATGCCTTTAAGAATATGATGAAGACGAGTACGATGAATGAATTGTGAGAAAGGTAGATATAGCAAGCAAAGGATTGAACATTGAGATGACATTTTTGTTAGAGGTAATGGAAGTTAAAACATGCTGCGCCAAAATGAAATAAGAAGGAGTAAATAATAACTCCGGAAATAAAGATAAGTTCTGCGAAAAAAATTTAGTTTTTCAAAAATATTTTTCTGCTATATTTTTTAACGAAGTTGAAAAAACTGGTTCAGCCACATGCAAGAAGATCATAAAATGATGATGATAATGTTTAATGTTTAAAATCAAAAGTATTTTCTTGTAAAAATATATTAAACGTCAGTCTCGAGTCACTTTTCCGAACACTTATTTGAAAAATCTGAACTCGAATTTTATTTTCAAATCACAAATAATTTTGTTTAAATTATTTTTCCCTTTCTCACAAACAATAAACAAACGGCCTGTCCATAAACTTACTTCTATTTCTGTATGAACAGTCAAAGACAAAGAAAACCTAATTTATTCCTAGCGGGATGCAAAAAATTTCGAACACGCTTCGCTCGCTCTTGAATCCTATATTCTCCATAGCAGCCCTATTATGCTAAAGTGGCCTTATAAGTTAAAGATGTCCCTGTTTTTTGGTCGTGATTGCAAGAGAGAAACAAGGCTGTATTGAAATTGATACCTAATAAGTAGGTAAGTTCTTTATCAATTTGAATTCTGACTTAGAATGTCTAAGACCGTAAAATCATTATTATTTAATGATTTTCCGCACTACGAGTGCGATTGAGGGGGACTCAGGGCGCGATTGCGCCCGGCGATTGTTCTAATGATTAGGACATCAAGCAACTATTCGAGCCAGTTTGAACACCTCCAAACAAGTTAGTTGACATAATCAGCGCGATTGAATTCCGTCTGTTTGTTCACGTCGGTCAAAGCTTTAGCCTCTTTCACAGTCGTTACGGGAAGTCAGAAATACTAGTCAGAAGCCCGAAAGGACAACCAGTTTTACCAAGGGGTATCGTGTTATCTAGTAACTGGGTTATGGAGATCATATAGGCAGTCGCTCCATGTAAAATACTGGTACCTCTGTTTAGTCTGGTTTTTTTTTAAGGCACTCCGTGGGCTACCGTACCATTAAAACTGTTTATTTTGCCCTGTGTTAAAGCATAATAAACTACTGCATCAGTGTGGGGTAGGACTCCCAAGACAACCCTACTGCCTCTGGAACGAGCACAGAGAGCTGTCCTCAAGGTTATGACCTCGAAGCCGTTTAGATATCCCACCTCGGCTCTCTTCAACGAAAGACAGGTCCTCACTGTGAGACAGCTCTTTGTTGTTGGCACTATTCTGTGCATACATCCCTCTGTGGTGTAATGCTAGCAGCATTACACCACAGAGGCGTAGATACTTCAAAGTATGCTCAACTCGCGGAAGGAGGATGACCCTTGCTCAGTATCATTATGATATTCTGTCCAATCATTTATATATATATCTTTAATAAAATAAATAAACTATGCACCATTGCTCCCATGTGCCTAAATGGATTGGTCTTACATCCATTTCAGGTTCAAATTTCAGGTCACAAATTGGCTATTGGCACTGAGTTACAATAAGACTGAATGTTTACTACATGTATCTATCGCTTAACCTACCTAGTAGTTAATAAAGTCATATTTATAATTATATTTATACAGACTTACATAAACAAAAGTTTTCACCATACTTATCTCACTCTCAATACGTACACATACCTCCACATGGGTACTTTAATAGGCCACATCATATATGCATTTACTAGTGAGTAGTTATTTTATTAATAAAATACTGTGCTCGTTTACTACTACTGATAGGTACCTATATGGCGAGGACGCTGGCACCCTAAACACAAGTTATATCTTACTTTGGGTGCCAGAGTTCAGACACGACACAAGTCAAGACACTCTTTTCCCTTAGTTGTAACGCTGCATAGTGTTTAGATAAGTGTTTTTGTACAACCGAAGGTATTTTTTATTTTTACCTACCTGCTCAGCTTCATCCAGTTGCACTAGAAGCCGACTTCAACTTAGTTACAAAAAGGCTACGCAGATGATGAAGACTTGAAGGAAGTGAAACGCCATAACAACAGTAAAATGATTGCACCCCACTTGTTAACTTCAACATCAATGGGCTCCTGTATGTCTGTTAGATTCTCCTATTTATTTTAAGAAACATTCTTCCTTCATAGATTTACTGATGTAACAGATCTCCCAGTATGACGCTATCCGCTCCGTCTAGTTCAAAACTTTCCGCCGAGTCAGTCGTTAGTTAACTCTAAAAAAATAAATTGATCGTTGCTTATTTCCATACCTAATTATTTATTTGCCTTTCGTTTATAGTTGAAAACCGATTACCCTCATTTCTACAAATTCCACCAGCTATTTTGGTGCACGAATAAAAATATCGAAGAGTTATATTAAGCCCGGAATACCTTTATATATAGTAATGAGTTGAACACAAACTAACGAGCTACAGTGTCCGATATAACATGGCGTCTATCAGCGGTCTTAGTGAATTTTCACTAAATCGAGTGTGGCAAAACAAACACGTCTGATTTCCCGCGCAATACAAAACAAACGGCGTTCGGCGCCCATCAATCTGCCACGCGTGCCCACGCGCATGTGTAACGTTCAACTGTTCCTAATTAAAGCCTAGTGTTTACACTCCTAGGAGCTATAACGGGGGATTGAACTAAATCTGTAGCTGCAGTGTAAAAATAACATCACGTACGCCGCGGTTAACGCAATGACCCGCGCCCGCCGCGACCCGCCTCGACCCACCTCGACCCGCCTCGACCCGCACTCCGCCCGCGTGCTTAGCCTTTTATGAGCATTACTCGCTCTCGCACAATCTTGTAAATTGCTAATAAATCTATTTCCTTGCTATGTTTAAACTCGTACCAAGAGTTGTCATTATCCATTCTCGCATTCTGTATTTGGAACTTCGGCAGTTTATGGTCGATATCATTCGATTTCCGGCCTTTGGTGATGTACTAACTTCCCGCGGCCTAAATACCAAACACAGATAGACAGAATTAGTACAGACCTGAACGGAGATATTATGTAATTCAGGTCGATCCCGCAGGACCCAGAACCTCTTTCTTATCCTTAAGTTGTTTTGGGTTTTCTAATGTCACGACTTTCAATTGCTGCAGTGGTTCGCCCTGTTAGTTTTAGGTAGCACAGGTGTTTACCGTTGTATGTAGTTGAACCGTGCTTAGGTATAAAAAGTAAACTCGTATGACTCTCCGACGTATGGCTGCTAGACGAGGCTGGACCTAGCTACTGCAAACGAAAATGTATTACTTTAGTTTTTCTTACTACTTTGCCTCATCCCTTGCCCAATAGGTACTTGCAACCTCCCAAAGATTCTAGCATTGCAGCCTTACTATTAGCCTCTGAGGTTTCCGCTTCCCTAGCAGTTGGTCTTATCCCATCAGAAGTCTGTCCTGTCTGTAACTATCACACTGGGTGCCCTGTTTTGTACTGACTAAGCCACTAGCCCAAGTGGCTGTGGATCGCTAGATTGCTCAACATAGCTTGTGAAGTCAGACGGGCCGGGGTGATTACATTGCTGTAATTTTGATCGCCTACTCAGGTAGTGAACACACATCTTTAACCTCAAAAATGTTCATTGTTATGACGTTATTCCTACGTCACACAGCCCACAGATAATAGTTAATGCAGCAAGAGTAACGCTACAGGAATGTGTGCCGACATTCTACGTTGAAATACCATAATAAAGCGGTATTATGAACAAGGGTAACATAAACATTGACTCATTAACAATACAGTTCACATCACGAGGGTTCTGACGTGCGAGCGTGTTTCGGGAACGCGTGGAGCGCGTTACCCAGTATGGGCAGGCGCAGGCCATCTCAGGCCATGTCCTTATCAAAGGTTACAGTAGCAAAAAATATGTTTTCATGCTTTCTTTTCTTTCGTCAAGTTTTTGAGAACAAAATATAGGATTTAAGAATAGGTGTGTATCTAGTAAATGAAGTAGATTTGTTTATTGTGGGTTTAGTTAGCTGGAATGAAACAGTCACTAACAAAATATCAGTCAGGTCACTTTCAAAGACTCTAAAACTTGGTAATAAATTACTCATCTCGTGAAGTGATTCACACTGGAAAACACCGCTCGTATCAACGAGTCTTCATTTCACGTCAGTCAAATAGGAGCGTTTGTTTAGAACTAAGATTAGGTTATCATAGTCAAAAGGGGAGAAGCCATCGCGTGGGGCGTGGGCCTGGCGGCTTATTGTGACAGTTATAGACGTAATAGGTGAGTAACATCATACGAGTATCGGATTTCTAATGAAAATTTTTCATACCTGCACATCGTACTCTCTCTGGTTACGGTTCCGTAGTTGAATATAACCTGCGTTCATTTATTCGCGGTTTATGGGTAGGTAAGCGTTACAAACCTGAAAGGCATAAAAGAAAAGAAAGAAAGAAAAAATAATGTTTATACCATTCCCCTCTCCACCTGTGGCAGTCGATGGCGCTGCCGCTGTTATCCCGAGTAAGTTGGGTGCGAACTTATGCTCGGTTCTTAAAAACAAAAACGAATCGTTTTACTTACCAATGGTAGTTTTTTTTATTGCCAAACTGGGCATTTAAGCTAATTTTACCTGTGATAGCTACTTCCATATGGGAGGGTGTACTATTCAAAGCTATAATAAGGTCTTTACTTCATTATTGGTGAAGATACAAAATTAAGATTTTAACCAATAACGGGCCGTAAATCATTCGAATCGGCCATTGGTCGTGAAACTATAAGGAGTGGACTTAGGGCGTTTACTAAAGCCAGCCATGCTATTCTGTAAACATCTCACCGTGAAAACTTGGGTGAAGTGAGCTGTCAATAGTGTCAATACCTGTGGTATGACAGCTCACTCCACGCTCACTTCACCTAAGTTTTCACGGTGAGATAGTTGCAGAATAGCACTGCAGGTATTGCCGTTGTCGTCAGGAAAGCTAAGTTGACTTGCCGACCAGAAGAACAATTCTCGTAATAAAAAAATCGTTCAAATTTTTGTCTCAATTTCATCTCAGCGAGTCTATGTCAAAAAAAAAATTGACAATTTGAGTTTTTTTACAGATTAAGACTGACATTTGAATGCAAACGTTCTTAAAAACTCGGGAATTGCTTCTCTGCTGTAGGCGGGTCATGCCATTTGAGTGTCAAGACGAAACTTAGGCTCTCTTTTGACGGATCTAGGACTTTTAAGATAATTTACGTACTGCGTAAAAGTGTTTTACAATGTCATCATTATGTCTCCACACGATAACTGTTGTTTTAAAATGTCATCATACGTTTGCAATATGTTAGTTGATAACAATACCTAAACAATAGCTCCAAAGTTCGAAAAAATACGAAAGACGTCACACATACACGTGACAATTTTAAGTAAAAGTACACATTTACAAGAAATCAGTTCCTGCGCATTTGCTGTGAAAACAGAATAATGAGTCATGTGAACAACAAGTACCTAGGTAAAAAGGGCGAGTATTTTAGTTCAACCCATTTCAAGGGAATCCACTTGAATTACGGAATCCCAATTCATCATCACTCTCCTGCCCTTATCCCAATATATTAGTGGTCGGAGCAACATGTCTTGCTCTCCACACTTCTCTATCAGTCGTCATCTCGGTAGTCACTCCCTTTCCAGCCATATCATCTTCCACACAGTCCATCCATCGTTTCTTTGGTCTTCCCCAACTCTTATAGCTATCCACATTGATACTCAAAACTTTTTTCCTTAAGGGGACTTCAGGACCTAAACGTGCCTAAACGCAAGTTTTATAATGCATAAAAGAATATGATCCACTGCAGTAAACAAAATCAGAAAAATATATGATATTCTTCAGGATATATGCTAGTATGATAGTGTGTTGAAAACATACTACAACTAATTTGATACGATAGAAAAAAATCATGAAGATACCTCAAAAAATTTCTTTTAACGATTAAAAATCATATTAATTTACATGCAATCATTCTGATTTTTTGTCAGATTATTCTACAAGCTACACATTAGCATAATAGTGTTTTAATTTTCCAGTCCAATCAATAGATTTCTGTAAATCGCTAACTGCTTCATATTTTGCAATAAATTACCTGCGTCGTGTCATCGCGCTTCTCTTTCATTTCTATGCAGTCCGACAGTGACCGCGCTTTAGCTGTTGTAAGCCTCTTAATGACGGAATTCCAATTACATAATATATGTAATTGAAAAAGCTGAGATAGGTTATACAGTCAAGGAAAATCATAGCCATTTGTTTAGATAGGTACCTAAACATTAAGAAAACTACATATGGACCTACGAGTACCTCAATCATAGGTATTTTCTGGGAAAAGGTATGTGAAGCTATTTAAATACCTGAAACATAGGTTTGAATAAGCCTGCTACCTAATTACGCAACACATTTACGTAAACGGTTACGACTAATCTGTTTCATTTTGACAGTTCAAAAACATTCATTGCGTTATTTACGTTGTTCAGAACTATTTTTTTTCGAACTTGTGAAGCATTGGATTAGCAATCTGTTTCAAAACGTTTCCGATTCTGATTGATCGTGTATTACGTAATTAGGGTACTGGATCGAGCAGGCCGCTACCTAACATTCTAATTCTGAACTTACTAGCATCTGTAAAAAAAGCCGGCAGTCATAGGGCCTGCCGAAAGAAGTGAAAACTTAAAACTGGTATTAGCGCCATCTATATTCTATAGCCCAGCACTACGCAAATTCATAAATTTACCCCCTACCAAAAATCCCTCAACGCACCTAAAGCAGTTTTCACTTCACAAAATTGTGCAGACAAAGCTTCAAAATCTCTTTTTCAATATTTTTTATCCGACATCAAGCCACTTACGCCTACAAAATCTAGACTTGGCCAACAAGAACTAAAATATAGATCCGTTCCTTAACACTGAAAGTAGGTACTTACTTACACCATGACCAGCACAAGCGATACACGTGCTACCAACAAAAAGTGCTGAAGGCATCAAGACATCAAGGCCAAACAACGGGTTTACCAAATGCACTTCCGCCGGGTATTCTAAACTCACAAAAACTAAACTGACTTATTATCTAAATATCATAGTTATTTCGAGGTTATTGGAAAACGATACCCGAACTAATTTGTTTAGTTTTTTCGTGAATATCTTAGAACTTTGCATCCTTTACAATTTGGAGTTAATTAAGTAGATAAACATAAAAACTAGTCAAGTGTGTTTCGTGTTTAGTTCGGGTTCCATAATAGGTACCTATGTAGAGATTTGAGTATAACTTCAAATATATTCCTTCACAACTTTTCATAAAATAAGGATGACCAAACGTTCTGAATAGTAGTATAATCCATTCGTTACATATTATGATAACAATTTTACATTGAACCAGACCGCCGTTAACCAAAAAGACTTTGTTGATGTCTACAAAAAAAATAAAAAAAATTAGATGTGTAAATTGGCATTGGGATGGTGCGACGTAACGTGATTCTAGCAGGTACCTATTACGAAGATTCGTTTTAGTCTGCGGAATCCTAACAGTAAATTATGATTCACGTGTCGCGATAAAAAGTGGGGTTTCCTACATTTTTTAACAACATTTATCACCGGCCTTTGTAATAAGATATTCAAGATGATACTTGAGAACACATGAACTCGGGTGTTTAATATTATCACTCATATTAAAAGTACACTGGTAAATAAATATTGAGGGTAATCGTGAAATTATGAAATATACACAAGGTACAGGAAACACTGAAAAATCAACATACATGAAGGGAAAACCAATGGGAAACGTTTTGTGCACCTTAAGACCATAACTGTATCCAGTTTTCCTGTCACCTATAACCCAACAATATGTAACGTCTTTCTTAATGAACGGTTTATTTGTATTTTGTTAACAGCATGCAAGCTGGTCGATTACCTACATAACGTTAGCACGCGCCGGGGAATCACTAAGGTCTTGTTATAAATAAACACATCCTTATTTGTGGTTAGCGATGTCTTTTATTTTGTCATTTATTTCACCTTTAGATATTTCATGTGACAGGTATTTAGAAATATGTATGTAGTAGTCAATGACCTAAAAGACGTGGTGTGTTGAAAATTGCGGGCAAAATATAAAGGACATACATTAAGTTTCATTTAAAAAAAAGTCGAGATTTGTTACCCGGTTGGAAAGAAGTTCCTTTCGCTTTTGCACACATGGCGAATGCCAGACCGAACAAGTGTAACATTTTGACCTTCCACGACGCTCTAACTCTCATTCGCCAAGTGGGTGAGTATAGCGTGCGATAAGGAACTTCGTTTAGGTATTGAAATGATTACGTATCATTGGCTAAAAAGTCAAACCTCTCCATGACTGTCATTGATTAATATCCTTTATCCGTCTAAACCTGCGGTCAGGACTTCGGAAGTCTACCTGTTATATGTTTGAGACAACCGCCTTTTGACAGCCACTTTAAGCGATGATCGAGACTCTTGGCTGTCAGGCAATTAACTGTAACGTGTATCGACACAAAGCCTGCTGTTTCAACCGCATTTGGAGACGTTTGTGTGCATGATGACGGAAAAATGGAAGTCATCATGTTCATTTAAGTCCTTTTAAAACGCAAAATTCGTCAAAAAAATAAAGGGAACGAATAAGCGACAATTGACGGGCGGTTGTCGTCTCCTTTCATTTTATTCAATTACAAAATTCGGAGATGACGGCCAAAAAGATGGAGTTAGATTTAAAACTTGTTACCTTTTTACGCCGCGAACGGATTTCGATGAAAACAACACCGATGAACCATGACCTGGGTTAGGACCATAGAAATATATCTATGGTTAGGACACCGGATACTTTTTACTCCGGTAGTACGTGCCGTAATTTACAACCAACACGCGGGCGAAGCTACTTCTGAATATTCCTACAAGAAAATAATTTAAAATGTTTATTATTTTATATAATAATGTTTTTCCCTTATTTAATTAAACACATCTAAATTATATTTTTAAATAGCAGAATGCAAAAAATATAAAAACATTTCGTCAAATTTAAAAGCATTTTATTTTATTATTATAATTACCGATGCTTTTGTGGTTTGCGGTTGCAACAATGTTATAATATTGATAAGATGGATAGTGGAGGTTATCTTGTTCTAAGAAAGATCGTAACTACTTAATTATTGCGACTTATCGAATTAGTTTTCCCGTATTGAGTGATTAGCAATGTTGATGTTCCTTGTAAAAGGAGGTATAACGTAATATTTGTTGCATTCATACTTCATTTAGACTTGCATTATAAACTCCTGTTTTACAAAATAAATCTATTTATCTTTATTATAATACTAGCTTTTGCCCGCGGATTCGCCCGCGCGGATATCGTAAAATATTCGACGGGAACGTACTACCGGGATTAAAAAATAACCTATAGGTTAATCCAGGTTATAAACTATCTGTGTGCCAAATGTCATCCAAATCCGTTCATCCGTTGTTGTGCAAACCGGGACAGTTTAGTTTTTAAAATTTTGGCCTGTTTGTAACAACAGACCGAAATTCTAAAAACTATATTTTCGGCATTAGACTCGAATATTCAATGTAAGATTTGACTTCGTTACTATTTTATTTTACTTCGTATGCGCAGAGTATAAATTCTTTTTTCTAGATAATTATTATGAATTATTATAACACACGCTATTTGCTATGAGGGATGAGTAGTATCGCATTCTGTTCGTATCCTAACTATTCTAATCTATATCTATATAAATTCGCCCGGAGCAGGCGATGGGGGGGTGTTCTCCGGGAGAGGGGCCCGTGGCTAAATAACAACAGCCGCACAGGTCGATCGATCAGGTTAAGCTACACTTGCCGCGGTTGGTTTGTGGATGGATGACCATCTTTACATACAGAGACCCGTCTGTGCCTCGGAAAGTACGTTAAGCTTTTGGTCCCGGCTGTCATTCGTGGATCTTTGACAGTCGTTACGGGAAGTCAGAAGCCCGAAACTCTGACAACCAGTCTTACCAAGGGGGGTATTACCCAGTTACTGCGTTGTGGAGGTCAGATAGGCAGTCGCTCCATGTAAAATACTGTAAAGCTAGAAACAGTACACGTGTACTTATATTATTTTTAATTGAATACATTTAGCGAATGAACAACTTCAATAAAAAACTTCATCGCCCTTGTGGGTTGAAATTTAAAAAAAAACAACTGTTTACGTTGTGTTAGTTTCCAACCATAAGCCGAAATATTAATGATTTTAACTTAAAAAATAAAGAACTTTAATTCAAAACTAAAATTCATCACTATCACCTTTTCACCCCGTTAAGGGTTGAAATTCTAACAACACCGTTGCGTTAGCTTCCAACCTAGATAGTAAATTTAGTGATTTTTATTCGAAAATTAAGGACTTTTCAACTTCATCCACCTATTTAACCCTTCGGGGGTGGAATTATAGAAAACGCTGATACACGTATAATTTAATTTTCAATTGTCAGCCTAAACACAAAATTTGATCCTAACTTCAAAACTGACGGACTTTCATATAAACTTCCATCCCCTTTTTTACCCCTTTAGGGGTGGAATTCCCAAAAATCCTTTCCTATTGGATACTAAATTTTCACAAAGAACACACCCTCCAAGTTTCATGTCTCTAGGACCAGCGGTTTGGGCTGAGTGTTGATATATCACCCAATCAGTCAGTCAGTTTACCATTTTATATATATAGATTTCAGTACTACTTACTTATAAATAAGCTGGGAGTGTCTTTTCTAAATCAATTTAAATAACTTTATATTTCACAGTAGAAGTTTTAAAGAATTTTGTATATTTTTCTAATGTTGATTAAAGTGCTTAACATATTTTTAAACCGTAAATGGCCGATCATCATATTTCACCGAAAATTAAACAATTCTATGTTCTATGTTCTGTATACAATTTCAGGAACTATTAAACGAAACAATGTCAAAATACTGAAAGCTCTGCGTAGCTGCACCGCTACGGGCCCGTTCTGCAATGAGATGCTACAGGCTACGCCGTAGCACTGGCGTAGCTCGTCGTAGCCACCTGTAGACTCTCACTACAATTAATATTATTCTATTATTGTGTGATTTGGGTTCATTCATTCCAATAGTGCATTCTTACATCGAGACGTCCTAGGATTTGTACCCAAATAAAAATGAATATCACGCCTGCTTTCCCCGCAGGGTAATAGCAGAGGTGTATAGTGACACCCGAAATTTGCCAGTTAATTTACTAACCGAGGACAGACTGCTTCTGAGAATTACTTAATGGATAATCCCAGTAATACTTTGCCCAACCTGGAGATCAATCAATAGACCAACCACGTACTTAGACCTTTTTAACCGACTTAAAAAAGGGAGGAGGTTCTATGTTCATCTGTATGTATTTTTATTTAATGAATGTTCGTCGATATTTTCATCAATTGTGGACCGATTTTAATTTAAAAAAGATCATATGGTAGAGGAAGATCGCATAGTGGTCCCATATGAATTTGTATTAAGTTTGCTTTGGTAGCTTTTGGGTTAGATTCAATAATACGTCTTTAATGCACTTTGTGTATGTTGATGATGTTATAAAAACTTCCTGTCACTGTCGTTTACATAACAAGTATTTGTATACCTATGAATTTGTGTAGGGTAGGTAGGTACGATAGCTAAAAAGTGAAACATTAAAACATTTTTCCAACAAAATAAAAAACCATTTCCAAAAAAAAAAATACAAAGTGAAAAATAACTTCAATTTCGGAAGTCGGTGGCAAAATATGAAAATACAAAGCCGAAGACTAGATTAGATAATAATAATACTAGACTCAATCAATAGACCGAACGCGGTAGCCCTTTTTGTATTCGATTAATCATTTGCACAGAGTCGTAGGTAATTGTACTCTTCATTGATAAATAGTGCCGAAGTATTGTACAGTTCATCCGTCTATGAGTCAGTGAAAAAAAATACATGTTATTTTTATGAATATAGCCAAACAAACACATATTTCAAATAATTGTTTATGTAAGTATAAACTACAGTAAACAAGTATTTATATTATGCTTTTGTACAAAAATAATTTGTTGTTTCATAGTCTTTCCATACGCTAAAAACATCGTCATTATGAATATGGTAAAATGGAAGGTTATCAAATAAAATACACAGGTAAATAAAAGGTTTTCTCTAGCGGCGGCAACAAACTGTGGTTAATAGCTTCTGTTGGAGCACATCTCATCTGTACGTAAGGGATGGTACGGTCTGCCATGGTGCACGCTTGCCTAGTAAGTAGCCTACTTTTTTACTTCATTTCGTAGTAGTCATATAATATTTTATATGAACCCACCACAGAGCACAGAATCGCCGCAGAAATTGACTGAACTGGCGTCCCTAGATGCCGATCTAGGGACGCCAGTTCAGTCAGTTTATATGTGTAAACGGTGACGCTCACTGCCTCGCTTGAATTGTAAGTAAAATGTTTATGTTGACAGTACCACGTCTGTCCTAGCGGGGCCGTCGAGGCGACTGCTTGCTCTGTGGAACCCATCTTATGCTTGGCTATTTGTTTTCGTAAAAGGCTTAAAGAATATCTACTAACTAGAACTATCTGTGTGCCAAATGTCATCCATTCGGCCGTTTTCGCGCCAATCCGGAGCATGACCGGAAAAAATAAACTAAATTATATATTTTCTGCATCAGAGTCGTTCCCACACCTCGTAGCAATTACTTTTGTTTGAAAAATATTTATTTAACAGTTTTGACTACATTACTTTTTATATTATATGTACTAGCAGCGCCTTGAAGTTTCAGCCGCATAAGTCTCTATCCCGTGGGAATTTCGGGATAAAAAGTATTATATGTCCTAACCCAGATCATGGTCTACCCATGTACCAAATTTCATCCAAATCTGTTCAGCCGTTTTACTGTGAAAGCGTAATAAACAAACAAATAAACATCATTTTTTTTCTTTATAATATTAGTTTCAATAAAACATAAAGATATAAGTAGTGAAACTCATCTTTGTTATCGTTACCTACTTCATCAAGAGGGACCCGTAATCCTAGCTTTAGAAACTTTTTTCCCAAACCTCTTCGGCAAGTGACATATACCTTCTTAAATATCTCAAAACGAAATAAACCCATAAAACTGCAATGCTTAGATAATACGTATGTAAATTAGACAATAAATTCAAATGTTGCGATTTGAATTAAATTAATATTCAAATGTAGTTTAATTTATTGAAAGTAGTTGTTTTAGGAATTTCCTTGATCTGCAGTAGCAGTTAAAAGGCACAGGGGCATCCCGCATCTTCACTTAAATGACTATAATTTAAAAACCAGTTCAATGCTAATAATTTATCGATATAGTTATGATATAACGTAGTTATATGCGCTAGAGGTAGTTACATATTTATGTAGATCGGTAAATCCAAACCATTAAGCGCCATTTATTAGGTGGCAAGTGCTTATCAGTAACAATGCAATTTTCCTGGTAATGTATGCAATTGTTCTAGTTTTGTGCATTTTTATTGCAATACCCATAGGGAATACCTGACATAAAATTATTTTTGTTTACCATGCATAGGCAAATTTTTCTTAAAAATTTACCTATGGGGGTTTCTCTCATGATTACTGCTACTTTATTCGAGGGTACGAAGTGTACAAACACCTAGATTCGTAATCGAAACTCGGTCTAAATCTAAATCTTGACTCAAATCTAGGTTAATGACCTACCTCTATAGGTAACTGTAAGGCTTGAAGGCAAAAGTTCCAGGCACATAATTATTCAAAATTCTTGAAATTATTTTGTCAACAACTAGATGAAGGCTCGACTACATGACTGCCTCACGTTGGTCTAGTGCATAGGCGAACTGAAAATCACTACCAGGAACTTTTTTTCCAATTTTCTTACTAGCAGTCAGTAAAAGTCAGTTTAGTCAGTAAAAGTCTGACACGATAACTTCCCACACTCAAAAAAAAAAAAAAAAAAGCAGTAACGGATGTCATCATTACCATCATTTCAGTTGAAAGACGTACACTGCTGGACAGAGACCTCCCCCTCCCCCAAGGTAAATTAAGTATCTCATGTAAATCCCATTTAATTTGGAATTTTCTACGATGTTTGTTGAAGTTTGTAAGTTGGCATATCGTGCACTGAGATGTTACAATAAGGTTTCGATGAGAAAAACTATCTCTCAAAAACAGACTGACCGTCGCAAGCGCACATTCAAACATCGATTAATCAACTACTCGTTTTCATGAAAAGGAGATAAGAGAATGTGCAGTGTAGGTATTAAAATAATGAATAATACGGTCTATCATTGTAATACCGCATGTCAATGACAGTTTACATTTCTAGCCGAAGTAACGCCACAATTGCATAATGTTATTATATGTAAGTAATGTGTCATGCGGTTGTTATTTATAGCTTTATGATCATCACGCGATTACGGGAACGGATTTTCGTATACAGGGTGGCAGGGACATCGACGCGAACCATTTAGTACATGATTCCCTCTGAGTTGAAAATATTCGCCGGCTATTAAAAAAAAAACAGCTGTTCCAAACATTTCAACGCAGGGGCGGGTAGCTCGCCGTCCGATAGGGACCAGGCCCGGGTCGACGGCGCGTTGTGTTCCACGCGCGCCTCAAAGAGATGTCAGCACCAACTGACGGGGTCCGGAAGGGCCAATGCCTGCCGGGGTTGCGGGTTTGTCTGAAAGGGATATCGCGACCTCGGCACACAGGCAACGGAAGGAACACGGGTGGGTTTTAGTCAGTAAAAGTCTGACACGCCCTCCCGCTCCACCCAGAGCGGGAGAAGTTATTTGATAATTTCCCATCCTCAAAAAAAAAAAAAAAGCGGCGGTCAGAATCATGAACTCAATCCATGGTTACAGTTTTCGCGTCGATGGCCCTGCCACCCTGTATACTTCGTAAGTTCTATAAACATCTAGAGATTCACTGTTTGTGCAAGCTTTTCTTCTACGACACAATGATGAGAAGAGGTACATCCGTTTTCATTCAAGTTTTATTATGTCAGCGATCATCCAGATCTTCTTTTAGTCTTCCATTCTAGCCCATCCCCATAGGCACTAGGTGAAATGAAATTATGTTTATTTCTGTAAGAGCGTTTATCCTAAAAGTTGACAACGTACCAAATAGCTGTCAAGTATAGTGTAGTGTATAGAAATATGAAATGTGGCTAACTAGCGAAGTAAAAAAAAATATGGATTATGAAATGCAATAGGTAATATCGTAACACCGAATATTTAGTTTTAGATGTAAAAAAAGAAACTTTCCAAATGCCTTTTTGATACCTAACACTTTTACAACATCAAATTCAGTGTTATAATTGCAATTTATTAGTAATATTCTAGTTCTCTAGTTAGCCACATTTCATATTTCCATACAGTAATATTACCAAATTAATCAAAATAGCAAAATATTTGACATCTATTTGCGACGTTGCCAACTTTCAGAATAAACGCTCTTAAGACAGTTTTACATGTCAACTTTTAGGTAAATATTTTAAAACTAGATGACGCCAGCATTTCCTAGCTGACTGATCCCTGAGAAGAAATCTGAAACCAACTCAAAGGTCAAACTCTCTGGAATCTGCCATAACCATGCCACAACCTCATCTGTTTGTCCTCCGTGTTTTACCCACCATCATTTGGGTTTAGCTGGAATGGAATGGAATTTCTGTATTTTGAATCCATAGGACTTTCGCACGCTGGGATATCAGCCCTGCTACCACTTTTAGACAGTATAGAAACAAAAGTTTTCACGAAAATAAAATCCGTTTTCTCGTATAGATTTAAATGTATGTATGTATAACCATCAAATGGTCTACACTTGATCTAAGATTATTAGGATAATGAGTGTAATTCATACAAAATATGGATACTGTTTTATAAAAACTGTTTATTTGATAACTTATTCACTAAAAATACAAAAGCTTAATTCTAATCATGTCCGTCGCTTAGCTTTTAAAGCTCGAGTACCTCCGTTCAGTAATAATAAATTAAATAAATAATAAAACGAATAAATAAGACAACCTATGAGATTCTATGCCTTTGGCACTATAGAAGACTAGGTCCTAATATAATTAAGTACAGGAGGTGCCTGAAATTCAGTAAATAAATTAATTCTATTCTAATATAAATAAAAAAGAGAGCTGATACTAATAAAATACAATTTAAAGAAACTTAATTCTTGACTAGACAGCAAATACTTTAGAATCTAACTTATCCTTTAAGTAATTAAAAAATCTAAAACTAACCTATCAGAAATGGAATACCTATTATCACAATTTAGGAATCGCGCAAAATCAGTTTCACGCTCGTCATTAAATACTAAAATTACTAAAATACTGAACAGTGATGTCGCTCGGAGAATTGCGAAAAATGCACATTAACATAAAATAAATAATTAACATTAGCAGCGTAAGTGTTAGGACTACGACCGCTCACGTGCGAGGTTTGATTCCAAGGTCGGGCAAAACAGGAATTGGGTGAGACTGAGAAATTAACTACTTTTAAAGCTCGTTTAGGAGTGAGCCTGATCAGCAGCAATTGGCACCCTACCAACACACCTTTACCTTCCCATGGAACAGTTTCCTTTAAGGAATATTACAACTAGTTACAATAAATAATAAATTAATTACAAATAATACGCATTGAGTTACAATATTAAGTACATTAGACAGCAAACCAAAAAGTCATGGAATAAATTAGCAATGTGTACTCACAGCACCTTTTGGCCCCATTTGATCTTAAACCTAAACAAATAAATAACTTAGAACACTATAATACTGTTAAATTCTGAACAATTAAGACACTTCACTCAGTCGTTATACGTATACTGGTTGCACGAGACTTTAGTTTTGTCACCTCGTGACCGGTGACTATCGTGTCCAAATATTGTGTTTGAGTCACGATGACTTCACACGTCACTAGCTTCCGCAGAAGAAAGTCTGTCGATGTCACCTCACTATTCAATGTTCTCGTGCTCTGTTCACTTTACTGTCTCTAAGTTTCACAACACTAGTCTGCCTCAGGACTCAGGTATCACTGGCCCACCACTTGGCGGGCCACGTTTTGTCTTATGTGTGCAAGTGCACTAGACTCTCCTCCGCTGCTCGCAGGCGCATTTAGACCGATTCCACCTCATATTCTGGTTCCGCTGTAACAAAGTAAAAGGAACATTGCTAACCTTGTTGGGATAAAACTAGATTGCCACTATATATGATTTTGAAATTGAATAGAATTTTTTGGATAACTAATGATTACATTGGGTTTCTGTAATCAAGTTTTGAGGAGAGACTTTTACTTGATAATTTGCTAAAAATTAAATAAAAACAAAACAAAAATAGTGACAAAAAACATGCGAGATAAAATAAGAGTGCACACAAAAGCAAAAGATTGAAAGACAATGGATGTCAGTACAAAACGCGTCGACATAGAGCAGGCGTCAGACATTTACCAAATATGTTTTGCTTCTACTTCAACATAGGCTAGTGTTGACTTGACCTCATTCTACGCACACACAGCTAGATACGCGGATCACACAGGTATATGGTGAAGGATAAACAACATCGAGAGAAAAATAAAAGAAGCGTGTTAACAGAGCGGGAAAGGAAAGTGCTGACGCTGACTGAGCGAGGCATGCGCTCGACGGTACGTTAGTGTTGACAGACATCCATTATCTTACGAACCTTTTTGAGACAATTGCGGCGTTCCTCCATGTTGGGACATTGACAGGAGCACTTACGAGGATTGTACACCCTCGGCGCCGCACACTCCTCGGGCGAGAGCGAACAGCAGCCGCACGACACGTGCTCCACGATCGGGTACGTCGCGCACGTCTCCTTGTTGGTCTTTGCGTTGTATATTCGTATCTGTAACAACATAATCATTAGCATCTCCATCAACCACCGGAACTTCCGAGCATCTAGAAATATCGACACAAGAATGTGCTGTCTCATGGAGGTAATTCTTCACAGTTATGTCACTATTATCATTAAGGACAATCGCAGTTACGCAACTCGGCGTACTCTTGTACAAATATAGTAAGCGGGTCAAGGATGCATGAGAATTAGCTGAGTGTAGATAAGAGATAGTGTGTACTTACGGGAATGTGTCGGACGACGGTCTCGGTGGGCACGCAGGTGCCTTCGTTGTCGTACTCGCACAGGCCGACGCACCTCTTCACCCAAACTGCGCGTGGACTGATCTGGGGAAACACAGACTCGTCAGCTTTCGTACAATACAAGTCGAAGTGGAGGATGTTCTCACGCAACGCTAATCACGCCGTGTTTAGTAACCGCGAAACGGTCGCGGATGTACATTACAATAATATCTAATATTTGCCGATGAGTAATGTGACTGATAATCGGGCAAATGTTAATCCATTAAGCATTGCTGATTTATTTAGCATAGAAATTCGAGATGTCAGCACACCGCAGAAATTGATTGGTAATCTGATTGCAAATATTTGACCAAAAGCAATTGGAGGATGGGATTTATGTTTTCTAATAACTATAATTAACTTGGGAGTCATGGCATGTAATTATCAAATTGCGCGATATTCAAGAGTTAGGTGCTAATAAGGTCATAAGATAATGAATTGTAATGACATGTTAAATTAAAATAGGCGGCGAAGAAAACTTAATTGTGTCATAAATGACGAGTTAAAAATCCATTGTGTCCTAATTATCATTAATTAATTGGAGATAATTAGTAAATTAAGTTTAATGCGTGATATTTACCTGCTCATGCGCAGCCTTCACCTTCAAGTATTCGAAGACCTCTTTAGGGTCTCCGCACTTGGACTGCTCAATAATGTTTCCACGTTCACGTTCATTGTCACCAGAACATGCCACTGAGGACAAAAATAATTATTAGGACTAATCTTTTTAAACTTTTGCAAGTCCTCAAATTTATTTAGGGTTGATTGGCACAACCAAAAAATTTATTTACTGCATCAATCAACATTTTTTTTAAAATTATTATTTAAAACTAGAAAGAAAGTAATCAATCGAATTGGACATTCACCTTTCCTCGGCATCGGTATGATATAATCCTCAGTACTTTTGGGGAACTTGGGGTGGTGCTTATGTCCAGCGACCGCCACAAACAACACCACACACAATATTAAAATTTTAGCCATTATTATTATTTCACCTTTCACTTTAATTATCACTTTTTAATTCACGATTTATTAGCACTGTTATCTCGAGATGTTCACGTGTTCACTGTCACTGCGTGTTACTCGCTCGCCGGTCTGTTGGCTTGTGCTGGAAGGCGGACCGGTATGCTGTTATAAAGCAGCCTCAACACGTGGGACAGCGCGGAGGGCACGGCACCTTGCGTCATCGCCGACGTGCTCTGTTAGCACAGCTGACGCTACGTCACCACGCTGACAACCCAAAACTTCATGAACCACAGGACAACTACTTCCTACTATTCCCGATTTTAGGAACTTCAAACGGAACTTAACACTTGGTTCAAATACATTATCTACTGCCTCTATGTCATAATTTAATGGAATTTCATCATACATATTTATCAATTTAATCCTTTCTATAGTAATTATCTATATAATTAATTGGAAAATCGAGTCCCACGATAATTTGGCCGAGATTGCGGCAAAGTGCGCGTATGGAAACTCCTAAGGTAACAAGTTGGCGGGAGCGGTAATTTCATGACGTCACGAGCAGTTTCCGCCGGTACTGAGGTCGGAGACCGGTTGGAAGGTTCCCCCACTGACCAGTGTGACCAACGTCCGTCAGCAATTGACGAGAATAACCTTGACAGTCCAATAATTGAGAAAGTATACAAGAAAGTAGGTTGGATTATAAAATATTGTGCAATTCTTACACTATGTAGTGTGTGATTTTTACTAACTTGCTTTTTTTGCAAATGGGGTAAACAGATTAGGAGGCGCGGTACATGACAGTGATACCTTGTTTACCGTTACAGCGCAAATAATGTAACAAGTGTAAATGTTGCGTGTGATATGTTTGAACTGTGCGCACAAGTCGCTTGCGCCTACACTCGGCACTAACCTACATTCTTTCTATTGATTCAACTTTTTAAATACTTTTTGGGAAGTCAATCGGAGTTAGTAAGTACACAGATTTTTCATTAGATGTATTAACAATAACGAAATATATTGAAATATCACATTTACTATAATCTAGCAATTTTCTAAATACCTAAGCAGCTTAACATACCAAAGAATGAGTTGATCGTATCAAATTACAAATGTCGTGGGGAATTCCTAGTCGGCTATCATGAAATAATATAATATTGCTAATTAGTATTCGATCACTTTACGCGATTGTTATTTAAGATACGATCTATGATCTAATTGGTAATCTTTACGTGCGCACGCGTTCCACGTAAAGCGGCGCCGTCTGATAACTTATCTGTCAGTTTTTGGGTTCCTAGCACCTGCTTCTGTACGTTCTACAGAATACTAATGCTCTACCTTAACTCTTTAACTTTCCCTTTCTTGTCTACACTGGTTCTTAAATGCTCCGAAACGGACTGTTTTAAGATTAGATCTTCTTCAGGGAAACAGGGATTTTCCTCCTGACACCCCCTGATGCCATTATCCCCAAAGTCACCTTACCGATGTCGCAAGTCACTTAATTATGTACTTCCCCTGCGAGTCGGTCGCTTACGCAGAACATAAAAGGGCGCTTGATGTACTACCTACATCGATTAAAGAATATAATAAGGATACGGAAGAAAATCTTGAGAGCGCGACAATATATTATTATTATTATGTCACTTCCGTGACGTAAATGTAGCATTAGGTACGTTGTATAGAACTTATGTTTTTATTTGCGTTTTAACTGTAACCTATGAATTCATGAATATTTTCATTGTAACCGTATAACTAGCTCATGGAACGCAAACCTTTTCCTAGATCAAGACAAACTTGACTTGCATGAGTACAAGGTTCTAGCTAGTAATTATTCCTAGGAATACATTATGAAGGGTAATGTAAAGCTGTGTTGTGTGAAAATATTTCTGGGAAAACGTGTATGTGAGGTACACGTCATAGTTTGACTGTAGTATGACGTCACATGTCATGGTGACTGGTTGGAATCTGAAGCACCCCCGGCCGCTCGCTGTTTGAGGTTGATTTTCAGAAGTGGTGGTACAATCCACGGGCGATTGAATAACCATTGTATTTTTATAAGAATAAGGTGAGGTAGCCCACCCCGCCTAATGTTAAGTGGTAACCTTTGCGTGTTACAACTACAATAACTCGTATGTCACGTCCACAGGACGTGCCCAGCGTGCTTCATTCATTACTTTCTGCCCATGACCCAGATCTTCTTACACTGAAAGTTTCTTGTCAACCAGAGGACCGGTTTTGCGTTCACGCTTAAAATAAACTCGATCATGATAATACGGTACAGCAACTCATTATTTTAACGGCTTATGGTTGTGCCCATCTATCTACATATGGATATATTTCATAATACTTTTAAAAAGTGCCAAAAATTATGAAATTTCTGAGAACCTGTCTCAGTTACGGAAAACCCGGCTTGCAAAAAAAATATAACTGATCGAATAGTAAAATTGGCGTGAAACTATAGCCGCATTGTCAATTCCTTTGCCAAAGTCCCGTCGGAGTTTGAACTCTTTGTTCCATTACAACAACATTACCCCTTTTTTTTCTGTCAGTTTAACTCATTATCAAAGCTTGTCGTCAGTTTGAACGGCTGCCAGCTGTCCATCGGCTGTCAGAGTGTTCTGTATAGTCTTCGTTCGAAGCAAAGATTAGTGATATAATGTTCTAAGAATGGTCAGTTTTGTAACAATGCCAATTTTACGTCGTTCTGGCGTACTCGTTGCCTTGACTTTCGTGAATGGCTAAAAAGGGCATTATTTGATTTGCGTTAACTGTAGCGAGTGTCGAAAAAAGTACGGATTTTTTTTCTAATTTTTCCTCCATGGGCTCTTATATTAAAGGAAAATAGCTAGTGCCTAAGGTATGTTGGTACGTTGAGTGGTGCACCAGTAATTATCTTCCTTATTTACAAACGTTTAATAAAGTTAAGTATGTACACTCGAGAGCAATGAATCCGGGTCACTTAAAGAATCCTAAAAATCTCGGAAACTAAAAATGCTAGGTTAATGCAATAAATTGTATTTAATAGACAATGTAATACTCCTTAAATGAAGGTATTAAAACTTCTTAGTTATTGTAAAGTTATATCATAAAAAAATCAAATTTGAAAAAGGGCCACTTTCGAAGATGGAACTACGAAATTACAGCATTTGGTTTTGCTTTTGTTTGTAATCTGTCATTTATGTGGGTACATAAACCATGTTGATAGTGCTCTATATTCATTATTCAAGCTGAAATTATGTCGCTTACGCCTGAAGAATGCACCAGAATACTTACAATGCTGGAAACCGGCCGGAGTCAGCGCGATACAGCCAGGACTGTCGGTGTGTCGCTGTCAACAGTACAAAGAGTTCTCCGACGTTACGAAGAAACTGGTTCTAACCTACGCAGACCAGGAACGGGCAGAACCAGGTGTACCACAGCACGAGAAGACCGATACTTGGTGAACACCATGCTTCGAAATCGCTTTCTCACAGGAACTGAACTCACAAATCAGTTTCGACGCCTCGGAGGAAGTAACCCAAGTGCATGGACAGTAAGACGTCGGCTTGCTGAATCTAACTTAAAACCCCTTAGACCTGCAAACGGCCCTAAACTGGAGCGTGGGCATCGTATTTCAAGACTAAGATATGCCCAGAGCCACGTAAATTGGAGTATTGAAGATTGGTCAAAAGTTATGTTCTCCGACGAATCAAAATTTATGCTCTACAAGCACGATGGAAGACACAGAGTGTATCGAAGACCAGGGGAAAGATTCAAGCAAGCATGCATCGAAGAAAAAGTAGCCTACGGTGGTGGGTCTGTACTTGTGTGGGCCGGAATTTCTTCTGAAAGTCGCACAGAGCTGGTGATCATAGAAAACGGCTCTTTAACTAGCGTAAGATATGTGGAAGAAATCCTCAATGATCACGTTGGTCCATTTATGGTCAATTTAGGTGAGGATGCTATATTTATGCATGACAATGCCCGACCTCATACAGGTAGGATTGTGAATGACAACCTTCAAGAGATGAACATTACTCGTATGGAGTGGCCAGCGCGCAGCCCGGATATCAACCCGATCGAGCATGCTTGGGACGAGCTAGGCAGATGCGTAAAACAACGAAACCCTCCCCCAATCACGCTTCGTGAGCTCAAAATTGCTCTCACAGAGGAATGGGAGAATATTCCCCAAAATCGTATAAGGAACTTGGTGTACAGCATGCCAAACCGCGTAAACGCAGTAATGGAAGCACGAGGAGGCAATAGGAAGTATTAAAATTCAAGAAAATCGTAATAAAGTTCAAAAATTTCATGTTTCCTATTTTTGTTTTAAGGAGAGATCAGCAGTTTTTTTCTTTATGTAATTTTGTGTTAATAAAATGTATGGTGACTCATATTTTTTTTACTTTCATTTAAGGAGTATTACATTGTCTATTAAATACAATTTATTGCATTAACCTATCATTTTTAGTTTCCGAGATTTTTAACATTCTTTAAGTGACCCGGATTCATTGCTCTCGAGTGTAATTATTTAATAATGTCTGCCTAGCCACAATTTTTTTGACGTTGAAACGTCTGTTAATTTTAAGCAAAGTTTATAAATAAAGGGTATATATCTTTTGAAATTAGCTTTAGCATCACAAAATAGATAATGAATACGAAAGTCTAATCAATTAGTAACTTTCTAGTATAACTAAGAACAGGATTAAAAGTCACTGCAAGCGAGGCTGATACGACAAGTGAAGCGTCTGTAACGCTATCATCACCATTAGGTACATTCATCATTTTATCTCACAAGAGTTATGTTAGACTCTCATTTATCTATGATTCACATTTGAGCACATATCTATCTCAGTTTATAACAATTTCTTCGCTTTGTATGAAGTAATAATGATGTATGATAACTGAGCGTTATCCTATACTATTAAACGAGCAAAATTTGTACATATATATACAAATACTGTATACGAAAACGGCTCTAACAATTTCGATGAAAGTTGCAATATAGGGGTTTACGGGGGCGAAAAATCGATCTAGCTAGGTACCATATTATCTGGGAAAATTTGTTTTCTTGATTTTCACAGCCTGGGAATGTGATACAACGTTGGTATACCAGCACGCCTCATGACGCTTTCTATGTCTACGAAGAATAGACACAGCTCTTTCTATACAAAGTGACATTTTTGACATTGCACCGTAGAAATCCTTCTACAATCTGTCATTTTGTCTTTCGTTTCTAACAATCTTTGTCTAGGTCCGTATAGATGTAGACTATTTCAGAAGAAAGTTTTCTATCCCAAACTGTCAAAATCTGGCAACTGACAGTTGTCTCCACGGCCACAAAGTATAAACGGTTATCTACAAAATCATGATTTTACAGGAGAGCATTTAAACACAAAACTGTGATAATTAATAGAAGAACAAAGCTATCTTCTCATACTTTACATCATTTCGTTAATAGGGAATATTACCAAGGAAACGGTTAAGGCTATTACTGAAATATTTTTTTGTTCTAAAATACGGTTCTTCGACACTGAGAAAAAATTGTTGTAGTTGTCTATATATACGTGATTTAATATCAGTCAAAATTGAGAATCAAACAGAAAAATAAATCCTATGACAAAACAAAGAAACCCGAGTTGAATTATGTAAAAGAGTGAATTTCGTAAAAAGTGCAGTTGACTCTTTCTACTTTGCTGACGTCGACAAAACGGTGTTCATGCTACGCGTGCTGGACGATATATTTATCTATTTCCACACGAACGGAGCTGGGTCAACCGGGTACTTTTAATTAACTAAGATAATGAACCCACAGGGGAGTCTAAGGATATTATTATGTAAATATGATATTATCCGGAGAATTTGTTGTTTCAGTGTAGGTTGGTACTTATCTACTCTTTGGTTTATTGTTTATTAATGACATAACATCACGCCTGTATTCCCCGAAAGGTTGGGCAGGAGTGCACCTATAGTACACCCACATTTATGTTTTTTAAGTCCCATGTAATAGGAGGCGAGCCTATTGCTATTCTTAACCATATTACTTGCTAGCTTTTACCCGCGGCTTCGTTTGCTTGGAGGTCTCAAATTATCGCACAGAAACGTACTACCGGAATAAAAAGTATTCTATGTCCTAACCTAGGTCATAGTCTACCCATGTGCCAAATTTCATCTAAATCTGTTTACCTGTTTTTGGGTGAAAGCGTAACAAACAAACTTTCTTTCGCATAATATTCGTTTAGGATAATTCTAATACTAAGCTTATAAGCTAGCTTATGTTTAAGTTAAAGCTGCCAAGAGCTTTTATTGATCTCTTCTAGGCAATACTAACCACAGAAATATAAATAACGTAACAGAACTTTCTAGAAATAACGTCGATTGCCTGAAAACGCTTACTCTTTAAGCTTAGCCATTGTGAAACCTTGACATACGAAAATTGCCCACTCATGAAATTATGACGTAGCTCGGTACCCGGACCACCGCACCACGGCACCGCCACACCACCGCACCGCCGCTAGAACTCCATAGAAACATAGCGGTATTCACTGAAATAGCATGAATGAATACCACCAGTCACGTTTATTCGGAAAGGCGGCATTTTTCATGGTGAGAAAAATTCGAATGTAGGCTAATATACGTTTTCCACGCAACTTATTAGGCCGACGGCAAGTTTGCAACCGAATATGATGTTTAAAAGGGTATATTTACTTCTATATTGTTATTATTGCTAATTGTAGAGTTCTAACAGGTAGCCTAGTTTCTGTGGTAGCTGAAATGGCTTTGGCCCCGATCTTTATTATTTATTTATATAAAAATTGCTTGCTGCACTTACAGTAAAAACCAAAGCGCGCAGCAAGCCAACAACAACATTTAGGTAAAAAACTTAATACAAACATCTAACATAAATTTACCACTATACATAATATGTCAACATCGGGCTCCTGAGCAATCATATTTTTTTTTTTTTATGCTTGCATTCGATTCTCATGAAGGATAATAAAGCAGAACTATGCCTTTTATTATAATGGATTTAAGCCCACCATATTGTACCACCATTTGAAATAATAAAGATGAAAATTTACTCTACGTATTATAAAAAAAAAAAACATTATTTATTTAATAAATCAATGAAAAACTTTTGTTGCTTATGTTTTTGGTGTTTGCCGCTAAAAAGTTTTCAAGGATTACGTTACCTATGAAATGAAATGAAATGGAATTGTTTATTCTGTAAATAGGATAATGGAATCACTTTTACAAGGCATAATAAAAATAATAAAAAAATTGCTAGATGAGTTCGGCGTTTCCTATCTGACTACTCTGAGAAGAAAGGCCGAAACAAACTCGGAGGTCACAGTCTCTTTTAAAGTCCAGACATAATCTTGGTCAGGCCATATGTATAAGTATACTACAATACCTTATGATTGGTATGTTTGCGTCTATGATAGACCTACTATTTCCACCAAACGATTAAAAACCTCATTCTGTACTCAACTCCTTAGCCTTGCTTAGACTTAAGCAAAAGGTTCTACAATCAACCCAGCCTATCGAAGTCCACCGCTGGACATATGACTCTGCCAGGCTGCGCCACAACAACCTCTCCTCCGCCTTCCGCACCCAGTCTGTCCCAGCAAAAGTATCTAGGTAATTTAAAAATAATGATAGGTATCTAAGTAGTCTGATACCTACGTTATCCCAAAGAGTCATAAAATATGCTGTCTTGCGCTGTACGTAGGTAAGTATCACGTATATATCTCGTTATCGACTTTCAGGATAACATCTTAAAGTCACGTCATTCATCGGGCGGCCTGCAGGTGGTCACATCCATTTTAGTCAAAGATATTGAAAGTAATCAGTAATCTTATGATCTTCAAAGGTAAATAAACAGGTGTCGGTGATTTTAATGAGCTGGTTGATACAGTTTTAATGTTTTTGGCCAGCATGGTAAAGTTCATTTTAGGGATACAGAGGGGCATCGAAACAGCATACAGTACCTAAACTATTTTTGGAGATGCCTTATTTTGGTTAAAGTTATCTTGACATTCTTTGCCTCCACTTCATTCGATTTAAAATACCACCCCAAAAGGTAGCATGTGGAACACTGCTTGTCGTCATGCTAATAAGCTACCTGATACAAATTATGCTATTCGGTATGCCCATTTTCGTTATAATTATGTACCGTATAAGTATAACGCTGTTGTGTTACATTTATAAATCTGTAATTCGTATGGTGTACATAATAAAAGTGTTCTATTCTAATGTTATGTTGATAGCATTCTAGATAATTGTACAGAAATTAGAAGTTAACATAATATTTTGAAACAGGGTCCTAGATAGTAGGAGTTTCTTGCCTGTCCTGCTCCATGGAACCTACTACGCTTTGGAATGGGCAACTTGCTTCATCTTTGCGACTAACAGACCCCTTGCAGACAATTCAAAAGTGCCTATAACTGTAATAAATGCTTTGAGTTTGTGTTTGATTTTGATATCCAATATAATAACGTTTATAATAAAAACATGTCATTCTCAAGTTATTCGACCTTAGCAACCCAGATTTAATCGATTACACCCGTGTTGTTGCGCAGTGTCGCAAAGACAGCGGTATCGACTTATCACCAGGTGCACCGTCGATTCCGTGTGTTACTTACCGGATTAAGTTATCAATATTGATCATTAAGTTACCACAATGACAAAATATTCATTATTGTTACTTACATGAAACACCTGTAGTTGAGCCGAAAGTTTTGAGAACTTTTCCGAAGCTTTTGTCGAAAGTTGTATATTTGATGAACAATAAAATGCAATTTGCTTTATTTTATACCATGAGGTCTCTATAGCAAGAATTAAGGATCCCTGAAAAAAAATGTACCTTGGAATATTACGTGAATACACCAAAATACTCTGTTGGTATCAAACCAAAAAGAACAGATTTAAATAAGGATGAAACGTTTTTTGCAACATGCCTGGAAAACTACCCAACAGTACAGAACGGTCATCTGCGTCTGAGGTTTCGGGTTCCCAGTTAGTTCCCACATGTTTCCACGCTTAATCAGAATTATCAGCCGCACGTCCGAGGTATCTGTAATTTAATTCAGTTAGCGGATTGCTGTATCTATATTGACATAAGTGTAATACCTACACTTATTAATAATTACGGCACAATGAATCACGTAGCTGATAACAGAGGTCAAAGCTGTGAGTTACCCTATGATGATGCTGATTTTGGCAGAGAAAAATCTCGAGCTCTTCGTCAGGTAAAACATCTAAAAAGTGATTGCCAATGTCCTCAATTCTTTTAACTAATTGAAAAATAGGTACATCGTCTGGGAATCGTTTGAGTAACAGACTTTTGCAGCCAAGCTATGCAACGTTGTACTATTTTAGCAGCCAGACGGTTTTAAGCGTCGACGGTTTTAAGACCGGTGCGACGAGACAGCACTACGCGACTCTAACAAAACAATTTCTAAGAAAATTTCACGGTAGAACAATTACCGGTGTCGCGTCGCGCGACAAGTTGCGCTAGTCTGCACGAGCCTTTAATGATGTCACATCATGGCTAACTTTTCTTATTCATTATACAGGGAAGGTGGCTTCTGCGAAGCAGTAATGCTCGCGAATTAGGAGGCGGAACGCGTGAGGGAGAGGCAAACTTCGCGCCCTCACGCCCCTAGCCGCCGCTGGAGACGCCCTGGGCGTCGGGAATCGCAGGCCGATTCCCGGCCACTGTGGCGCGGGCTTGCGGACGGTAAGCAATGGGTAGCTTGCCGATAAGGATCAGGCCCGGCTCAACGGCGCGATGTGTTCCACGTGCGCCTCAAAGAGATGTCAGCACAACTGACGGGGTCTGCTAGGACCGTTGCTTGCCGGGGTCGCGGGAAAATCCGAAAGGGATACCGTGGCCCCTGGCAACATCCAGGCAACTGAAGGAACACGGGTGGGTTTTAGTCAGTAAAAGTCTGACACACCCGCTCCGCCCAGAGCGGGAGAAGTTATTTTGTAATTTCCCACCCAAAAAAATAAAAAGGGACATCGAGGCGAAAACTGTTACGCTGCGTTGAAATTCTTCGTAATTTTTTTTTATAATTTGCTGTTCCATACATTTAGACCGCGTAGATATTGCACTTTTCTATGAAACAGCTTTTTTTTTTATAACCAACGAAAAAATTTCACGCCTGGTATTCAGCATTAGGTACTGAATCCTGCATTAGGTACACCCTATAATTTCAAACGAGGTCAGAAGGCCGACTCTTCTGATGGAAAGCAGTTTCCTGCAATACCAACGGGTTTTCCGCTACAGTACTACAACCACAAATATTAGGAATCACCCCTATCTTTAGAAGACGTTTTACCAAGAACTCTTCTGCAAATGCCAGGTACCATACCACAGGGCGTGATTATCATCATACTATCACATCATGAACATAGGGCCGACACTATCATCTTATCACCCTGTGAACATGAGTCTTTTGTAAGCCATTCAATGACCTCTACAAATGACGATTATAGGTCAGTTATCACCAGGTTGGATGGCCATTTCAGTGTTCTCGTCTTACGCAAATCTGGATTTGTTTTCTAATATTGAGGTTCAACCGAACCGGTTGATGTGGCGACGCTTGGGGGAGGCCTATGTCCAGCAGAGGACGTCTTTCAGCAGAAATTATAACGATGATGATGAAAGCTAGTGGTCTACCTGATACCATCACCCCATTTGCTTATCCCACTTTCCAAAGCAATCCGAAGGGTTTTGAAAAATCTTTAGCTTCATATGTTTAAAAAAAATTGTTTCCTCAACAACGTCAATAACGCAATGAATGTTATTGTTTGAATGAAAGGCATTGCAATTGTAAATATGTTACGCAACTACCCCGCACAAGCATTACCGTTGCATTGTCCACCCTAGAGACAAAGTTTCCTATTACTATTTCCTAAACTTGAACATATCCAGTATCCTTTATTCCAATTTCAGAATATCATGTCATGGTTCTTCAGTACTTTCCGCCCTAGTCTGCGTGGGTAACGTATTTCCCCTCCATGCGTACTACGGAATACACTTCGCGAAAACATCGCAGTTTTCCTGTAACGCGTTTTCGTCGGTTCGTCAGTATGTCACGATGTCGCCTACATGCAGTCACTGCAGGGTTTCCCACTAAGTGGAGCAGGCGTAACGGTTATTTCTCGGGTTAGTCCTAAATACACCGTGCTTTACTTTTAGGCAGGTAGATTTAAAGAGGATCCGTTTTCCTTTTATAATGCTTGAACGTTACCAGTAAAAGTCAGATCGTTCCTACGTTTTTTCATGTGACTTCAACGTCAAAAGTTTATATCTACGTATAGTATTACATTCATACTTATATCGTTCTTATATGTATGTATTTACCAACGGAGATAAGATCTAGCTACTCTTAGTAGACAATAAAGTACTTATCGAGTAAACTTTTAGTTTTTGAAACTTTTCAGAATAAAAGAGGCTGAGAGGAGAGGAGAGGGGCTTTTTAATAGAGGCTGTAATAGGGAGGTTGACTGGGGGAAAAAAACTTTTTAGTGCGTCAGTCAGATAATAAAAAAATACTATGTTTTGCTTTATTATATTAATAAAAAAAGTTTTAAATAAATCGCATCATAGTTAGGGAGCGGGGGCTACGTCAGATTTCAGTAGAAAATCTACCTCCCAGTGACATCATGCTAGATTTAAACGTATTGCCTACTCATTGCCCTTGTATTGCAGTAATCATTAAAAAACGTAAAAAAAAAAACGTGTCCAATATTTTTTAATAATCTACCATACGGACAAAAAAAATTGTCAACATATCCTATTGTTGATCCACCAAAAATTTTAAACTACATACGTCATTTGTAGCTCAGCTTCCATAAAATTGTTAATAATTAATTCTACAATTTTATATCTGAATGCAGGCGGACACACTGATGCGTAGATTGATGTAAATAAAATTAGAACAAAACAAATTCCGTCAACTTTTATAATAGAGGCGATGTCGCAGTACACCACTAGTGGGCGACCATCATAAATTATTAATATGCGGAAACATTTTTAGATGAGAATATTTTTAGGGCGGTCAATTAACTTCACAATTGACCGCTATTTAGTTAAAAATAAGATATTAAAACGGTGTTTTAACGACAAGTAGAAATCTGTACATCCTTCATGATGATTCGTGATTGTATTTTAGACTAATTCTTTTTGATATACAGCTATTCGTAGTTTTTCTCAATTGCGTCTGAATTAAGCCCTAGGAGTTTTTCCGGAACGTTAAAACTCCTAGGGCTTAATTCAATTACGTTTTTCAATTATTTACGATCCATTCATGTGTGAAAGCGCTGTAACTGTAACTAAGTACGAACTGTAACCCAGTTTTAGTTCGAGGGGTTCTCTTTGCTTTTCTTTCAGCAACTTGGCCCTAATATTACACTGAAGTCAGAAGTTTTAGTAATAACTTTATAAGTATCAGTTGTCTTATTTTTAGTTGAATGTAATTATTTTGCTGTGAGCTAAGTGTCCTATAAATATTCGAGCCAAATAATGTTATCATCAAGTAAACACTCGTAATTAATTACTGCATTTAAGAATATTTAAATATTACATCACCACGATTAATTTTCAGTAGTTCAACGGACTGAAAGTACCAAAATTCGTTGGATCCAAAAATCAATAACATCAGCAGGCATTCATAATTTTTACCAACATTGAATTTCATATTAGTAGTTTAAAGGGTGGTTCAAATAGCAACGTCCTTAAAAAAAATTCGTTCTCATGCCCAGGAGTTTCCAAAAATATCCCATGTATGTTCGTCGCTATTTGGACCACCCTGTATTTTTCTGCAATACGACGCATCACCGTGCCCCCTGTGAACCGCCGACTACCGATAACAGTGAAGCTGCTGATAAACTATCACTTCCTGGTCTAATAATTCTTAACTAAATAGTTCTGGTGACCGAGATTACGATTAAAACGTAGTAGTATCATTTTAATTATTATCAATGAGTTAATTGTAGCTCGTGCGATGTGCTGTATTATTAAATGCACGAGTTATAATCAAAGGAAACTGAAGATGATTGCGTCTCAGTTTCATGCATTTTCTTCTGTATGGGAAATGTCATACTATGGTCAGTACGGGTGTGGAGGCTGTTTTATTTTATGCACCTCCACATTCGTCTTTATTTTCGTAGACCCCACTCGGAGTGGTCCACAAAAAGGTCATGAGTTTGAGTATCTTGAGTGTATTTGTGTGATATTACAGAAAATATGACGCTGTCAATATATTCACGTCAAATAATAATAAAAAAACCGGCCAAGTGCGTGCCGGACCATGCAAAAATGTGCATGTGCATGTCCATGTTTATATTTTATTACTAGTTTATTTATTTAGAAGTATACAAATTATGTATTAGGTATGTTGAAACTGTTTTGTACTCACCGTCACTTGTCCCTACTTATAGGTTCATCAGAAAACCAGCGTCAGACAGCACCTGTCTGACATTAATGCTGAAATGAACCATTTTGGCGCAGCCGTGAGGCACACACATTGTTGTTAAAATATAGTTTTAAAATTGTAAAAACATTATTCTTTCTTTCTTTTTCTTTCACAAGGAGGGGTTCCGTAGTTAGGATGAATTTATCCCAAAAGAATGTGATACCTCCACCCGTTCCTGAGAAAAAGGGTCTTAACAGACGTACGGACAACGAAGTAATCCTATAAGGGTTCCGCTTTTTCTTTTTGAGGTACGGATCCCTAAAAATACAATAAAAACTATATCTGCCAACCCATTAGTAGCAAGCGCAAGCGCCGAACACACATTTTTGATGTTAAAAATATGAACGTCAATTTACTATGAATTATTTCGATATTTTTATTGGTCGACATGCTGTCATTAGTGCGAGCAGTCTGGCACAAACACCAATCTCTTTGATGCAATGATAAGTGTTACGATCGACGAGCATGTGAGTAATGCGAATTATTCGAATATTTCAGCGATTACCGTCGAGTTAATATAGTTTGCGTAAACACCAGCTTTCCAGAGAATTTCCCACGCCGATGGATCGTAAACAGTTTATGGGGAAATGTTTTCAATACGTTCATTGGAATGCTGAGTGATTTCCTAATTAACAACTCTAATTTAAATCCAGAATAGCTAGGAATAGAATATCTTTTTTAAACTTGAGTGGGAGTTCCGTCGTAAAGAGATGAAAATATCCCTTCAGTGCCAATTGAGCGTTGCGGATTCTGTTACAGAAGTCTAATAAACTCTTTTATTAACTATGTATTTCGTTCAATTTACAGGAACACACCCACATGTAACTATTTTAATAAGTTAATGTAAATAAGTTATTTAAAACTTGCAGCGTCTGCCTGATTTTTTTTCAATACTTTCAGAATCCTAAGTGCCGCGTGGTAAAAAGAAGATTCCAAAAGTCCCTAAACCAATCAAGAAACCCTGAATCATTTATTAAGGAAAATCCTAATACATACAAACTTTTATCTTTATATCAAATTGTAAGATCTAAAAGTCATTCATTTCGCACCTGCCTTATGACGGTGGCTTCGATAAAATAGCGCGCCGCCGGCGCCAGCGACCAACGGTGACTAAAACTAAACAAGAGATTTAACTTGAAGGAAGTTCTTTCATATTTCTGAAAAATATCAGTGCCCTTATAAGGAGACAGACGGTTATTTTATTGCGTGACGATGACACGGTGGGTATTTCACATGGGGATAAAGTGCAGTCTTCATGATTTGGCAGGAATTTTGCCATATCTTTATGATATTTGTACGCGCGCTGCGGGCAGGCGACATTCCGCGCGATATCAATGGTAGGGGTCAGATTATTGTAGACGAATTGCAATGAACAGTAACATGACGACATTTTAGATAAAGGAGTTGCATTTTAATATTTGTCAACATTATAATTAAGATCTAGCTTTTTCTCCCTCTTTCATCTTACTAAACAAAGTGCCCTGATGATGCTGTTTCAATTGCCTTACAGTAAGGTACAGCACATAACTTGACACAAGCCATAGGCACGTGGCTGTATATGGTCACGTCCCAGAACCCACTGCAAGTCAGGCAGGTACAACCTTATTTCCCTACATAAAGGTGTACTTGGCGAAACCTCGGTGTTTCTCCAACAATCCTTTTGCGGTAGTCGCTTGATTATTGATTCACACAGCCGGTTGATTTTGGGCAACCAAAAGAGTTAGGCTTCGTCACCCTCTTTGACTGCACTTTCTCCTGATCCACCCAAAAGGCTTATTACAATTATATCCTATTGTGCCAACAAAATTACTTGAAAGCTGATAAAATTAAATAGAAAGAAAGCAAGAAACTACGTTTATTTAGCACAGACTAAAAAAGGCAACACAACATAGACTAAAGAAGGCAACACAAGTAAAAAAAAGAATTAGAAAACAAATAAAAAGTCTAAAGTGCGTTGTAAGAAATTATCAGAATGCATGGATTACAGTCACCATTTATAATTTTCAAGCTATCCGCAAAGCTATAAGTTAAACATAATTATTGATAATTATACTAACCCGGTGTCTCTAAATAGCGGTAACATTCCTTGGAGTAACAAGTAACATACAACAAAAATGACGCTATCATCACTTAACAAGCATATTTGCGATAAATCTAATAAATTATCGGCACCTATAAATCTGATACAATCTCCTAAACTTAACAGCATAATCACATCTATCAATGTACCTACATATTGAGTGGCTTACTACGTCGTGGCCATATTTTATGTCATTGATAGTTCGTCGTGTGTATACCTTGTTATCACTTATCAGTCATTCATGTGTAGTTAGTACAAAGTAGAATAGCCGCTCTCGTGAGCAAACATAAGGATTTCGTATGTCTACGTCACGTGTAAGTTTAGTGATGCAATGCTGCAGGGTAAATTATAAAACAAATTAATCTTGTTATGTTAAAGAATCATACTTAATGCATACAAAATTAAACATTCGTTTGTTTATTTTATATGATCTTCTTAAAACTGTGAATCAACTCAAATAGAGTTCATCAATCAGAGTTTACTGCGTAAAATATAAATGGGTGTAGGCAGAAACAACCCCACCTGCTACAATTCTTACATACCTATCTCTTAAGATTCGTCTCGAATCATTTTGAAGGATATTGCTAATCCATTGCTTCATATGTTCGTAAAATTTGTCTGCTCAACAACGTAAATCACACAATGAATGTTGTTGAACTGTCAAAATAAAACAGATTGTGATTGATCATGTGTTACGCAATTGGGGTGCTGGTCATGTCATATGATCGTAAATGTAGTTGGTAGTTTATTTGTTAAGTTATTTCTGTTTATTTTTAATGTACTACTGTTTGTTTTTCCTAAAAAAAAAAAACTCGCCGCTGTTTGCGAGTACTACTTACGCACCTGACCTTTCTAATGAACGTTACCAAAAATGTCAGTATATTATGTCCTACTAGGTCTTCCCCTCTCGGGGCGTAAGAAAATAATGTTTTTGATTTGACCATTGATGACCGGCTTAGAGGTGAGTAAGTATGTCTGAAAAACAAGGCAGAATAGGTAGTTTACATCAGTGTAGGATACATTAAATATATTATCCACGATGTTAATGTATGAACGGTGAAATCTGACTTCGTGACTTGAAAGATTACGCAAATCGGAGTATCCGGTAGGTAAATAGTAAGTTTGTTCAGTGAATTTTATATTTAATTCTAATTCTACATGTGTGAAATTGCGGTTGTGTTATTTCTACTTAAAATTATTTGTCATAGGTATCTGCATTGTCCATAAATCACATCATTGAACATATTGGCCTCCACAATTCTTTTAAGTCCTGTCTTCACAAAAGCTCCAAGGTTCTATAGGTATTAACAAGAACTGTTTATATACCCTGTTAATCATTGTGTCATACTGGAAAATCCTTTCACGTAGAGATCGTGACTGATACCGATACCGACATGGTTTGATATCGACCGTGTACCTAGGTACCTACGTGTCGGTCACAGATCAACGATTAATTCAATGACAGACGCGCAATATGCTTTTAATAACACTATGACAGTAATTTACGGATACTGATAACTTTATAATAACTGATAATTTCAGAATTAATCAATTATTACGGATGTTCTTTTGTAAGTCTGTCGCAATCATAATATTGAAATGATTTGGTGCCGTGTCGTAGGTATCTTACGGATACGACACGTCTGATTGAAGCAATGTGAACCTAAATGTTCGTTACTTAATAACATAGTAAATTAAATATCTAAAGTCTGGCTTCCTAATCAATATCTTATCATTTATTTCAGCTAGATCCAGAATTGAAAGAAATGTGCAAGCAAAAGGTTTCTGAAGTTACCTTTACAAACTTCATATTATCTTAATGGAGCTCTAAATTACCCATTAACACGTATTTATTACTTTTGCTGCATTTTTTTCTGTAGGTACCTGACCATACATGCTACAAAATAGTCTAAACTATAGAGCGATAAAACTACCGCCTCTGTTTTCGTCACCTTAGTCTAGGATGAGTGAATCAGTTTCCGCGAAAGTCGAACTCGCCGTAAGATATAATACATCAGCCCCTCAGCCTAGCCTAGGCTTGACTCACAGCCCAAAGAACGTTTACCTTTGAACAGCCGCCTAATGGTGAGAGTTCACGGAGACACGCATATTTCTGGGAACTATTTACCGTTGTGTAGTTTCCAATTACGAATACCTGTTTAAAAAATGTTTGATTAGGTGACAAACAAACAGGCGGTCTACGTGATGGTTAGTGGTCACGCACGGCCGCCTGTCGTCATCACCATCTACAGGAGTCCACTGCTGGACATACGCCTCTCCAATCGCACACTATTCAACTCGATTCTCGTCAACTCTACCGCTGCCGCCGCCTATGACATCTACACACGACAATACCATAGGTATTATAGTACGCGTGTCGCCATCCCAAAGACAAACATCGTAACTTATCAAATAATGGCTCTACTACTTTCTACTAAAGTTTCATATTATGAAAATTAAGCCGTCTGTGTATAGATTTTGGAGGAAGAATCTATCAAAAGTAACCCTCAATAATGTATTACCAAGACGTGGACAAGACTATTGGCATAAAACAGGAAGCAATTGCAAAGAGGCGCGTCGGCTATTACTTAATGACGTATAGCCGACGCGTAATTGAGCCCCAAATTGCACTCCCACTCGCAGGGACTGACGAATTAAAGTGGTCCTAAAGGGCAACCCTTATTTGATTGGCACTTTAATCAAAATCGCTAATTCAATGATAATCTTTATTAAAGTCGATTGACACTGAAAACGTTCGAGAAAGTTCCTGAAACTTACACGAACTTTCTGAAATATTTTCAGTAATAGATTTCAGCGACGAAGCTCTAGGCGGGTTTTCCTTTAATAAAGTGAACTTTTCAATATCGATCATCCCAAGTAAAGTGTCTACTGCCTTGTTTCCCTTTAACACAACCACTTTAAACTGCAAAATTCTTCTCGACATATTAGCACGTGTCACGGCTAGTCACGCTGACGTCATCACCTATGTAGTTCTCATTCTTATTTTCGTCATATCGTAGGTACCGAGACTCCGAAAAACTATGATTCACACATTTTTTGCACGTCACTGTAAGAATGTACATCACACATGTGCTGGTTATCCGTTTTACGGTTTGTTATTATATTTATCTTACGGCGGCTTGTGTCATGTTATCATCTGTTACGTCGCGTTACCAAATATGGAAGTTACTGTACTTAGTGGTTTTCCAAGAATTTTCGTCTGTATTAGTTTGTCTGCATTAATGAGTCTTGCGTTTTTGACGCATTTTTATCATGTTTAATGAGTTAACAGGGATACTGTTACTCATTTATTGACTGAAAATGGTACTTAGAAGCAATGCTATTTCAGTCTTAATTTTAAGTCCATTTTTAAGTTCTAATCCATACATGTCGCCTATGGGCATGCCCGTATTTTTTTGAATATTCGTGAAACGTTATCGAAAATTAACTTTAAACTTCTATCTTTAATATTTTTCATGTTATTCAATTTTTAATTTTATTAGTAGCGTTTGCCATATCTCCTATGTTAATGGCTCGATTTGGATTTTGTTTATTATTTCTAAAGTACCTACAGGGGGATATCGAAAAAGAAAAAGAATGAGAAAATAAAAAAAAATATTAAAGACAGACCCCTCCTTTAAAAGTTAATTTTTAATAATCTGTCATGAATATTCAGAAAAATACGGGCGGGCACATGCCCATAGGCGACATTGGCAACATTTGCGACATTTTTTTTGGCGAAAAGCCGTTTGCCATTTGTTTTGTTCGTCGGGAAGCGTACCATTTGAGACCGGCAGGAACGATTTGGCAATTTTTTGTTTTAAATAAACAAATAAACCATCTTTATTATAGAACACATGAATGACCATACAAAACAACACAAAATAAAACAATAAAATGACTTAATACATACAAACATAAACTCGCGTCTTCTCTTGCACATTTAAATTAAAAACATTTACGTGGCTATCTCTAATTTCTAATAGTCCGAATTAGGTTTATATGGAAACAAATATTGTAAAAGTTTCCCGGAAAATTTTCATATTAGGGAAATACTGAACGTTCTTATATCTACGGGGTTTTCGTATAAACTATTGAAATCTGGACAGGACAACGTATGTCGGGTCAGGTAGTCATTATTATCTCTTATGAACATTCTACTTATTAGTCAAGAAGTTGCGTTAGTATTGGTTCACCCATACCTTACGGTCAAGAAACATCAAGCTTTGAATTCTAGTAAAAAAATGTAATAGGTAGTGAGTCACGATTTTTTATTCAAATGTTAAATAATGCCTATGGGCAGTCAGAATTTAAACTTTGCACATTCTTCAGGACAGAACGATGATAAGCTGGATGATGTAAGAGCTTCTCAATCCCAATATCCTAACAAATGAACATCAGAATATAACAGGGGCCGTTTCCCCAACATCTCATCTGCCTAGCCTTTTCCCAACTATGTTGGGGTCGGCTTCCAGTCTAACCGGATGCAGCCGAATACCAGGATTTTACGTGGAGCGACTGCCTGTCTGCTTCCACAACCCAGTTCCTGGGCAATACTATACCCCTTGGTAAGACTGCTTGTCAGAATTTCGGGTTTCTGACGACCCGTAACGACTGTGAAAGATCCTGGAATGACTGTCGGGACCCCTTGGTAAGACTGCTTGTCAGAATTTCGGGTTTCTGACGACCCGTAACGACTGTGAAAGATCCTGGAATGACTGTCGGGACCAACGACTTAAAGTGCTTCCCGAGGCACGGGGCTCTTTCCCAATACCCATTTAAGTCAAAAGTTCACCAAAGAAAGCACTTAATAAGTATTCTAAATTAACACTAGGTATCCCCAAAAACTTCAGCTCGAAACTTTTATACATATCTTACGATAGCACGAATCGTTGTAGGCTTTAAAACTGTAAAATCCATATGTATGTGGTAGGGCCAACTTACAACGAAAGTTCTTTTGATTAAAAACATGAGTAGCTTTGTATATTCTCAAGTTATTACGCATGCACGACAGTCAACTGGGCCTAGATATTATCTCAGATTTTTTCCTGTTACATGTACATTCCACTCTTAAAGTTTACTCTCAGTATGACGTAGTTAACTTGGTTTTTATTCTGAGCATGCACATAAGATTGTGTGACAGTTTTCCGAAACACTTAGTTTGTTTGAACTTACGAAATCGGATTTTAACCACAGACGGCAACGGTTCTTATAAAGGAAAGAGATGTCGACTTTATTTTCCTAATTGACTTATGACGCTTGAAAGATTTACCTACGTAGATCAATGGAGGCAATTTGTATTAGGTATGATTTGTGTAGAGTTTCTGGACGATGTAATTGTGAACACCTTAATACGGCTTCTTCTTCACACATTTGGCACGAATTATAGGAAAAGCTCATGCTTTGGCTATACATATAGTTTGAAACTTTGTAGCGGAGCTGAGTGCTCAGGAGCATTAGGTATATTTTAGAAAAATAAAATTGTCACTCTTGGAGGCTTATTATATTGCACCTAAAAATCATTCAGTTAGCTCTTGACAGACTTTCAGGCTTTTGAATACAACTAACAACTTTAAATGTCAGTTTAAATAACCGTATTTAATACGTGTTTGTAGATCAATCTTGACCTACAGAAATCAGGGAGGGGTCACAAATCACGATGTCTAAGAATTGTTAGTCTGGTATATGTAGGTGTAGCTTTACCTCATGGATCGGTAGGAAACAAGAAACTTCGTCACATAGATAAATAGTAAAAGGCCCATCAACACAACATCAGCACTTTCTCCCGTGCAAATACTTGAAACCACATGATATATGTAATGTATCTAAATACTAAATAACTTTTATATTGTAACAATGGGGCCTTGACTTCGAGTGTCGGCTGATGTAAAACGCAGGATTGATTGCACCGGACATTTTTTACCGATTTCGAAAAATGTGGGTCTTAATTTGTCTGTGTAATTTGCCTATAGGAACTGGCTCAGACGTATTACATAAAGAAGTAATATTTACATAGTGTCATGAGTGACTTTGTAGAAATATGAACATACGGAAAAGATTGTAGGTTCTATTTTTGGCACTAAGCTCTACATTTGGGAACCTTTCAGCTTAGACCGTGTGAAATGTACACAATTTTACTAATCCGTTAATTAAGTGTTTATTTAATAAGTTAATTGACGGATTATATAGCAAATTGTTTTTTTTTTTGTAAATCATTATTTAATTACCTACCCAAGTGTGCCAAGCCTTATCTTCTTTCATACCCAATTAAAAATGAAATTAAATGAGTTGACACCGAATTACGGTAATTACTAAAGGCATTAAACTAATGAGATTACACAAAGTCAAATATGACTTTGTGTAATCTCATTAAACAAGTAAGTAATCCCAATTGATCCGCTAACTAACTGGAGATAGTTAAACTCTCGTCACACTTATCTAACATTTAATTAGTTTATCTTTGAACGAAAACTACGCACATAGTACTACGGCGACCTCGTTTGCACTCTCATGAATGAAATACCTCGGTTGGCTTCTTTCAAACAACAGCCAACACGAAACATTGTAACTCTGTACACTGCCAAGCAAAAACGAACTCTATCTACATACTTTTAGAGTTAACCCTTCTCCTGTAGACAAGATCAAAGTTTTCTTTCCTCAGTCATTGCATTATCAACCATAAAAGTTAGAAAATAATGTTCGTTTTTTATTGCAGTGTCGTGTAAGTTATGCCGTTATGATCGGGGTTATAGACACGACCTCGACGCGCACGTGGCAAAAGCGTGCCGTTCGCACTTCCACAGCACAGTCTGCGCAGGCGCGACACTGCCCATTCAAGCCGAGATTCCGGAGAAATACCGGAATTCCGATATTGGAAGATGTAGGTCAAGATCGCATAAAAAAGAAGAGAAAATGATAAAAAAAAACTTCTTGATTGTGACCTAGTTTTGCGATTTCTTATGTATCTATATCAAAAAAAATGCCGGATTACAAAGGCAAGGCCAAAATTCCTTTTAATTCGGTATACCAGCACCCCATACCCTTCAAATCAGCCGGCAAACACAGGGAGACAGAAAAAATCCTTCCTAACAATAAGAGCTATGTCCAAAATCCTATGTTTGAAATCCTCGTTCGCCTGCATCATGATTATACCATAAAAATAACCATTTTTTCTACAGTAGGCAGAGCCGCAAGATATTTTGTAACCGTTAGCTTTCAAAGGTCTATATCAAGGCCGGACGAACTTGTGTGAATTGATTCACACAAATTCGACGACGTACCGTAAGATCCGTAACTCCGTCATTGTCTACGAATGCCGGACACTTGATGTGACATTAGACGGAGTTGCATCAGATCAGTGAAAGTTATTCTAAGAAATGTTCTGGCTCTTACCGTTAAGACTGGTAAGAGTGACGGTTGACGGGTCGTTAGCGGTTGACCTCGCGCGGTAAGGAAAATGTCGCATTTATTATTAGATTGTTCTTTAGTTGTAATTGCATCGTTTGTCTAGACTAGGAAGCTTTATTTATATTCCACCGGTAGTTACGTTTATTTCCCATACAAGTTATTGAAGAAAGGTTTTCCCCGTAGATCGGAAAATTACCAAATTAGCAATTGTAAGATTGTCTTCATTGAATTATCTTTGTAAAAAATACTTTTCATTATATTTTCATAACCTTTTCAGCAATTATAGATGAACCTTATATAAAATCAGGAAAATGTTATACTTACTATGATTTTGTTTCAATTTTGTGTCAACATGATAAACTCCAATTCACTTGGTGACTGTTTGCACTACGGAGTTGAAATACGAAAGCTGCCTTCAGCATGAATCATGTTCGAAACTTAAATAATATTAGGTTGCATTTACATGAACTGAAATCTGCAGCCAATATTCTAAGAACAATGATCAAGCATTAATCTCGATTCAAAACTCGTTCAGCAGATTTAAAAGTAATCTGAACTGGAATCTCATTTTATATAGCTATTCATGCTTGCGCTTTGTTCTACAATAATCTTGGTTCAATTTACAGTAATTGGGTAATTGGAAAGGATTTTTATAAATATCTAAACATAGATATTGGGTTGTATCATCAGGAATTTCTGAGTAGCAGCCTGGTGTCTTGTATTGTGTCCGGTCGATGGCAATAAGCTAATATGGCGTCGTCTATTACATGGGACATAACTGGCAAAATGTAGGTGTACTATAGATACACCTCTGCCTGCCCTTCGAGGATTACAGGCGTGATGTTATCTGTTATGTTGTAAGCCGTAACTTAACTTGCGCCTGTATATGAGCAGGCTCGTAGGTATAGCTATTAAAGAGATTTTAAATAAAATATTTATGTGTAATTAATAATTTTAGTACCGGGATTTCTCTCGTGAAGTATCTAATCTTCATAAGATAGAACCACAATTTCTACCGGGAACTTTCCTTCAACTAGCCTATATAGACAAAAATATGCTAATAATTATATCCCACTTATTATGTCTGTTTCTTTTCTCTGATTCATACTGATAATTCATGATCATAATTATGTGATGTAACAAACAACAGATATTAGTAACCCTCTCTAGAATGGCATCGTCGACACCCACACCTCTGCCCGGCACCCCCGCAAATAGCACCGGATTAATTAAGACATGACGACAATGACAAGTAAAACTTATCTAAAAATAATTACTGTTATAGCTATATTTAGCAAAGCCTTGGGCATTTTTATCAGTTGCTGCTTCTGAGAATTCTTATACAATTTTCCAATGACGTAACGTCGGTTTGACTGACAATTTTTTAAGTATATTTAACTCTTTTGTGTATTGACATAAAGCCTAAAGTGTTTGCAGAAGGTTCTGTTTCATAAAATAGTGACACACGTTCGTAAATCGCCGGATGTAGATGGCCGATATTGTCAGAAGAATTCTATTAAACCTTAAATTGCTGTTTCCCACAACATTATTGACAAAATAATGTACAAAGTAAATCCCGCTGAGGGTCCTCTAGTCAGAAGTATTCTAAGTAAGAGTATCTTCGAAGCCCTATTTGTTGGTCATCTATTTGAACGAATTACTAAAAAAACTTAAAATATATTTGAAAAGCACACCGGGTTCACCTAGTTGCATATGGGAAGCCGCGAGCCCTCGTGGAGGGCTCATTTGAAATGTAGGTTTTTCTTAGCGAATATTATACACCGTGAAAATAAAATCTGATTTATATTTTAACAAGCTTTATTAGTATGTGCGTTGGTTTTAAAATCCAAGCATTTTTTATTTTTTTAAATGTTTTTTTCACGTATACATATATTTACAAAAAAAAATTGGCTGGAAACTATGTGTACAAGTGCCCCTAAAAACACTATTTTACTTCGTTTTACCGTGTTTTATAACACGGTTTTAAACCTAATGACGTTGACTGTCCGCGATGGTTAACTTTAGCGCAAATGTAATGCCGGCAACCCTCCCGGAGGGTTCACTTCCAATATGTATGGCGGCATGGCGTATGAGTTCTATGAAAAGTGGGTGGAGTCAAAAATGTTAACAATTGAGTCTGACTTTCTTTTTATTATCAAAGCTATCAAACGTCCTTCCGAAATCCGTATCGGAATTGGGTTCCATTGACCATTGTGATAGTAGATAAAAAGTCACGTGTCATTACGGGGGTTAAAGATCTCTACAGCGACAAGTTTCAACATGACGCTACGACAGCGATACTAAACATACGTAATTATTTGTAAGTAATATGACAACATAGATGACTTGCGTTTATTGAGGAAGACACGTGTTCGGTTATTTCACCACCATTTAAACAAGAATTAAAAAGAACATAATTTGGGATAGGTAAAAAAAGCAAAGGGGAAAGAAAGGCCTTTGCCAGTCTCGGCTAATAACAGAAAAACGATGGAAAGAATATTGCAAAAAACTTAAAAGATTTTCCAGAAAATTTCCGTCGTTCTAGCACGACTCTGAAAAAAACTGAAAACTGTTAAACTCAACTCAAAGCATAATTCAACTATACCAATTACAGGCACTTTTGAATTGTCAAGGGGTCGGTCAGTCAGAAAGATGTAGCTTGTTACTGAACGCTGTGTCTTTGTAGTAAATCATTTTAATGTTAGTCGATCCTTTCTTATATTTTTAGTATTTATTTCTTAAAACTAGCTGAAAAAGAAAAAGAAAATTGACAACCTCTATATTCATTCATCTAAAATTCCCTATTTCGTCATTTGCCGAAGTACCGCTCGCTACGAGCCTACGACAGACTAACATAATTTATTATTATTCTATACAATTCAACAATCACATAGCAACATCATTCGTGATTCACTCAAAGATATATTTGAACAAGTTTACACGTGATATATAATTTTAAAAAAATTGGGAGGTCGGTTTGAAACTTTAAAGTGACGTAACACGTCTTATCACGTGTTGCCCACACTATCAGTTGAGCAAGAATTCCAGTAGACATAGTAGTATGTTTTAAGGACGGATTTTTTGCATAATTTTGCGGGTCCGGGGCCGCAACTTCCTTATTTTCCGCCCTTGACCCAAAGACCGAAAATCAGGAAATCAAGGTCAGTGTCTCCTGACCCTGAATGAAGGCTGACGGGGCTTTGGTCCCTGACCTGGCCCTTATTTGCGTGCATAGAACTTCCCTTCAAACTCTAGAGTACTCTAGACCATGGTTAGACTGGAGTTGCAATGGGCCTTCGCGATTATCAAGGATGTAGAAAGGCTGGCAATAAGGTAATCTCGTTTCTAAGACATCATACTACACTTTGAAGAATAGTTTATTATTTTAGTATTTTCAGAACTTCACAACGCAGGGCTTCATCTTTTAATGAATGTGCTACGAACATTGGGAAAACCTATATTCAGTCACGCCCAACTTCGCTATCATGCACGACCTCAAATAAGGCCTCGGAAAAAGCCCGTACACGAAATGATCACATGACAGTGAATGAACAGTCGCATGCGCAGCGTCTGGCACGTAGCTCTTATCAGTCGTCACATCTAAGTTCATGCCTCTACCGACGTGAGAGTGTAGACATGGTTCTACATGCCTCTACCTGTACGGTCTAGAAAGCCCCGTGCGTACGCTACGAGGAAGAAAACACGTGGTTCCAGTTTCCAAGGTAATAGGAAAAACTTGTAGGAAACGGAAATAATTGAGCCTTATATGACGGTGTTTGAAGATGGGGGTCCCCTAGAGACTTCGTCAGTGTGCAGTGGAGTGATTTGCAATATCAGGGTCGACCTATACTATCATTGTCATGTAGCTACCTATTCCTTAATTTACAGAAAATAAGATCTCACCTTGTCCACATTAATGGTTGATCGTTGTCTTCACAACCTCGTTCACATGAAACAAGCAGATTTAAGTAGTTATTATGACCGCTACAATTCTAACTGCAATTCTAACATTCTAACCTAACTAGGTAATATTATGTATACTATAAGCGAAAGTAAGTTTATTTGTTTGTTACGTCACGCTAAAACGGGTGAACCATTTGGATGAAATTTGGCACATGGGTAGAATTGGTAGGTACCCGTACATACAGGTTTATATTTGCAAACGCAAATATAAACCTGTATGTACGGGTACCTACCAATTTTTGTCGTCATTACCCGATGTTCTATGTTATGGGGTTTGGTTTCTGCACTTAGTCCGTAAGGTGGACCATTGTACGTGGGCCATGGCGGCCGTTTGGTGGTTATTCCAACAAGCCCACCTCCGTCCAGAAGTTAAATAAAGCTTCTGTCTATTTAGAACGTCTGTGAAAGATCTAGGTGACCCGAGGGTTTCTGTTCTAATTTTATTACCTGTACCCTAATTGCGTAATACACGATCAATCAGAATCTGAATTGTTGTGAAACAGATTGCTAATTCATTGCTTCATAAGTTCGAAAAAAAAACCTGCTCAACAACGTAAATAACACAATGAATGTTGTTGAACTGTCAAAATGAAACAGATAAGTCGTAATCGTTTACGAAAATATGTTACGTAATTAGATAGCTGTTTAATAATTAGGTATTTCAGTATTTATTCAAATAAATAGACTTCGCCCTAAAAGATAATCCCCTGTACTAAGTCGAATCATTAAATTACGTGGTTATTTTAACCTTCAATAATTATGTAGAAAAGATTACAGCAGGTAGGTATTGAGTCACTATACATAATATAATTTGTCATCGAATTGAAATAACTAGTGGTCGCCCAGAGGTCGAAATTCGACCATAATTCATTTAAATGTCATGATTCTAAGGTAACCATCTTGTGTCAAACGCATGGTAGTGTGTGTAAAGCTTTTTTATTAATTTAATTTATTTCTAATGTATATTATATAAAAATATTAGCTTCCTGCACTCCTTCTCCTTAAAAACTTTAACTGTGCCAAATTTCCTGCTCCTCCGTCCGCGTAATTTTTGTAAAAAGGGGTACAAAGTTTTTGCTTCACGTATTAATTTACTAATAATTATGTCGTCTCAAAGTAGGTATAGATTTGAGTACATATATTATCACTTTATTGCACAACAAAATTTTACATGTAGAAAAACATGAACTTGTACATTTGGCAATCACATTTTGATTTGCAGTGATATTGTTATTGTACAGAATTGATCAGTGATACTCGTATAAACAGAAATATGTAATATGCATTGTGAAAACAAAATCAATTTCAAATTCAAAACAAAATCAAATCCGACGAAAAACTAAATTCAATATAACTGAACTAAATTAAATTAATCTTCTCGGCAAAATACTAATGTTCAAAATCATGAATTTCAGTCCACTCAATTTCGATAATACCCTGAATGCAGCTTGTGGCTGAGTAATAACAACCCCACGGGTTGATCCATCACGTTCAGCTACGCTTGCCGGGGTTGGTCCGTGGATGGTTGATCATCTTTACATACCGAGACTCCTCCGTGCCTCGGGAAGCACGTTGGTCCCGGCTTACATCCGTGGATCTTTGACAGTCGTTACGGGTCGTCAGAAGCCCGAAAGTCTGATAACCAGTCTTACCAAGGGGTATAGGGGTGGAGGTAAAACAGGCAGTCGCTCTATGTAAAATACTGGTATTCAGCTGCATCCGGTTAGTTTGGAATCCGACCCCAACATAGTTGGTAAAATGCTAGGCAGATAGATTGACCCTGAATTCAGCATCATTCGGCAACTTACTTTGAATGGGATTTCACGCTGGGTTTATAAAAGCTCATCTGGATCTACTTATGATGATAGTCATTAAAATCAGTGTAACAACTATGACGTCACGGAACAATGACTTGATCTCGCCGGCCTATCCGTTTGGGCATCCGTGTGCTACGGCGTGACGTCACCACCTCTAGCAAGTAACACGTTACAGATTGAGATTAGATAGCCGTTATGACATCAGACACGCTTTTTATAATATCTAATTATTAATGGAGTGGAATCTTGTTAATTTTTTGCTGCCATTACTTACTACTGACAAAATTACCTACATGGAAATGGGTTAAGTTATGTCATCTGCTGTAAGCCGGATGAGCTTAAGGTGAAAACAAGGACACAGTAGGTCTCATAGAGCTAAAACGAGAAAGCAGACAAAAAAGGAGATGGGGACCGAATCTTTGCTGAGAGATTTATCACAAATCTATCTAGATGGTCTAGTCTATGTGATAGCGCCAATTAAATCTGTTATCAACGACTAAACCCAAATATTTGTAGTTGGTAACCTGCAACCAAGCCTAGATAATTGCACTTCATACAAACATTGGTGAATATGAATAATGTGGGATAGGTATTAAAGAATAATCGATCATTGTGTCAGGATAATCAGTATGGTGGCAGCCGCAGCAAGCATAGGCGCGGGCTTGCGGTCGGTGAGCAATGGGTAGCTCGCCGTCCGATAGGGACCAGGCCCGGGTCGACGGCGCGTTGTGTTCCACGCGCGCCTCTAAGAGATGTCAGCACCAACTGACGGGGTCCGGAAGGGCCAATGCCTGCCGGGGTTGCGGGTTTGTCTGAAAGGGATATCGCGACCTCGGCACACAGGCAACGGAAGGAACACGGGTGGGTTTTAGTCAGTAAAAGTCTGACACGCCCTCCCGCTCCACCCAGAGCGGGAGAAGTTATTTGATAATTTCCCATCCCCAAAAAAAAAAAAAAAAGCCGCAGCAAGCATGACGCATAGCAACACAACAGCACGCCGCTTGTAGATATGATGAATGGGTTTGCTTAAAGATCACTAAAGGGTAAATTGATGAGACTTGGTTTTAACCGGTTAGTACGCGGGGCGACCCCTTATACCCGGTAATACGATCCGATCTAATATTTCTGGAAAAGACCTCATTCAATTATATATATCCACTATGTGCAATAAAGATTACTCTATCTCTCTAAATCAATTGCCATCGTAAACTTTTCCACATATTCCCGATAATGCAGGCTAATCTTACGTCATAGTGACCTAACCTCTGTAATGACATTATTACTACGAGTTCCAGTAATTGTTATCAACTTTGAAGCAGCTGCATCGGTTAATGATAAGCAATTGTGAAATTCAGTGATAAAATACTATCTTAAACTTAATAGGCTTAGGCTTATTAAATTTTAGCATAACTGGTAGCTATAACGGATCTAAATGGTATACCTACGTTTTTACCAAAACTGAAGTAATCATCCCATATCCTGTGTGTTATCATAGCACCCATCTTTGCAAGTCATGGTGTTCTGTTTCCAAAAACTGGATGCGATTATGGAAATCAAACCACTTATGCAGAACACATGGCGATGAAGGCGCATGATTATACAATTTTGGGTGACAAGCAAACACTTGTCCATCAGGTAGGTATTTATGTCCGATGGCCAGGCATCGACTTGTTATCCTAGAAATCTAAGTAAATCAACTACTACTACTATCAAAATCTTTTTATCACACACGAAGTGATGTGAACTCTATTTTTAGCAAGCACGAGTTCCACGCTTTCAGTAAGTGATAGGATATCATTAACATTTTATAAATACCAATGACCGATATGCTATCTTTTTATTAATGTATAACTATTTCCTTCAGGCCTTCTGTTAGTTATTGGCGAAATATGCGAAGAATGTCGTTATCAATAAACTTAATGATGAAACATGATTGGCTAAATGTAAGTTTTATCATAGTGGATTATAAGGTATGTATCTGGAAACACAAATAAACGTGTATCAAATGTCTTTGGTATAAACTAACCTAACCTAATCTTGTAAAACCAAAAGCTATCCACGAGGGCACCTGGGTTCCGCAGGGTTCAATATCCGGTCCTTTGCTCTTTTGATTATACTTAAAGCTTCCTGTAAAATGACGCCGGTGTCGGCACCGGACCGCATGTTTGTGTATACGAATAAATGTCGCCCATGCGCCGCACCGGAACCGCGTGTACACGTACGTGGCATTGGTTCAGAAAAGACTTGCAAACTAAACATGCGGTCCGGCACTGGTGCCGCCCCGGCATCATGTACAGGAAACCTTGATTTACCCTATTTGCTTCAAAATCAAACGGAGATGGTGTCATTACAGGTGCATCGCAAGAATGACCTTGCTTACTTTCACAGCACAGAAATTGATTATTGGGACGGCTAACTACATTTGAAAGTCCCTCAATTCTATTTGCAGTTCTTGACTTACAAAAGCAGCCAGATTCAAATAAATGACTTTGACAAACACATTCCAAAAACATGTTTTCAATAATAAACTCTAAATAATATAGCTGTAAATTATAACTTTATTATTTAGAGTTAGGTCACCTCAAAATAAAAGTAGGAAGAAAACAACACCCTCAAACAATATGTGGGCCGGTAATTATTAGAAACGTACACAGAAGAGGCACATTACACATAATATGTTAGTTTACACAGCATTTCTTTATTCATCAGAACTTTAATAAATCAACCGAGGAATGTTCATAAATTCATGGATATTTGTTAAACGGGAACATTTTCCAAATATTTGTGGGATCGCGTCACGCTTGGAATAGATCTTTCTTAGGCATGTGGGTCACTGATTCACTCGGCCGTGACCCACATGTGGAAAACTTTTTAATAAAAGTAATTGCCTAGTTCCCATGATGTGCAGGAAATCTTAGCTATAGGTACACTGTGGGTTTTCATAAGTATTTATTTGGCTATCTTTCCATCTATCTTTCATACATTCTACCATGAGGTGGTAGGTTAACAAGGTATTTGATTACTGTGGACGGTCTGGCACAGGAGTTACCTAAACTAGGAAAGCTAAAGAGAAGGTTTTTTTGCACCTACACTTTACGAAGTTATTTTAAACTTGTGTGGTAGTAGGTTATCATGGTATGCGCATGTGATGCGGAGGAATGAGGAAAATGTCGTCAGGAAAGTTTTGAGCATCAATGTGGATGTCTATACGAGAAGGGGAAGACCAAAGAAACGACTGTGTGAAAGATGATATGGCTAGAAGGGGGGTTACTACCGAGATGACGACTGATAGAGAAGTATGGAGAAACAGACATGTTGCGCCGACCACTAATATATTGGGATAAAGGCAGGAGAATGATGACTTGACTTAGTTATTTTGTTGATTTTTTTTGGGCACCCAGTTGTCGGTTATAATATCTAATAATGTAATTGATAGTTTCACTATTCTTGTAAGACCTCATCCTAACTATATATAATCTCTGGGTGAATTTGAAAGAATAGCTTCCTATAGAATTTGTTATGGTACAAGCAGTGGAATTAGTAAATTTTTAAGTGTACTACGATATCGCATTGGGTTTAGTATGTAAGTTCCTGTTGGATAATTTCCGACCTCCACACGGGTAATACCGCGGGCAAAAGCTAGTACGAAAATACTCGTAAATCGCTGGTTTATCGACAAATACAATAGTGATCATTAACCTCTGTAACATACTTCACGTGGTTACTGCCCACGTTTTGTTCGACAGATTAGCACCCGAACGTTCGTTTTCACTTGTCCAGTGACAAGTGAAAAGAAAAGTGCACTGCAAAAGCGCAGTGGATTTTGAGCTAAAAATCCAATAGTGCATTAATACTTGTTTAGGCGTTCATTTTGATGTTGCCAAAACTGTCTTTGTTAGTTAAAACGAACATGAAAATCGGCTGTCTGTCAGTAAGCGGTCACAGTCCAAGCTTAAGGATGCCACTGTCTCAGAAATATAGAAAGGATATATAAAATACGTGTGTAAAGTAACGCGCTGATATCGGAAATATTAACATTTCATTGACTGAATACGTAACAAACTACCTACTTACTGCGAGTCTGCGAAACAAGATAACTGGCCTAGCAACAGTAACTAATATCGTTAGGTATATACCTACTGTATCTGGGGAATATTTGTTATGTTTGTGTTTTATATTAATACATCTTTAGTGGAAAATATTGCCAGATAAGTCTTTGTGTTTTAATTATCTATCTTCAATCTATATTTATACATACTTAATTAATTTGAAACATTGAATGTTTTTGAAAGAAATGCAGGCCCCCTCTGGGCACGATTTTAATGATTCTAATGCCGAAAATATCGTTTTTAGAATTTTTGTCTGTTTGTCTGAATATATGTTCCAACATCACGCAAATACTACCGGATAGATTCTGCCCGAATGTCGCATAGATAGGTATTCCCTATTCTGGTCAGTCTGTCGGCTATAAATTATAACGCTTTTTTGCTATGGGGAATGAGCAATATTACATTATATTCGTATTATTCTATGCTATAGCAAATTATAAAAAAACAAGCCATGAATAAGGTAAGAATATTGCAGATAGTTACAGATGTAACCTTTTAAATTATTATCATTGCGCTATACCTATAAGGAGGTAAGCAATCAATACATACCACACCTATAACACCTATGACATACCTTTAAAAAAACGGGTTATCAAGTTTCAACAAAGCAAATAGCATACCCAAGCATCGCCCCTCCGCCGGACAGTCAGTCTGGCACTGTTGGAGAGACTACAGTACAGCCCAAGTCTCAATCGAAATGAAGGCTTTTTCGTAGTCCACAAACGCTAAACAGAGTGGCAGGTTATACTCTTCGGTCTTCTGTTTAACCTGCCGCAGCGTATTATGTGGTCTGCGGTGCTAAAGCCTTTACGGAATCCGGCTTGTTCGGGAGGCTGGAAGTCGTCAAACCTGCGCGCGCGACGGACCGTGATGACTCTCGGAAACAGCTTGTAGACATGGCTCAGAAGTGAGATGGGTTAGGTGACTGTTAATGAGAAATCCCATGTTTTTACAATCTACTGTTATATTATTTTAGTGAAAGCCGTTCGTCAGGAATAATCTGTAAGAATACATCAGTCTGGGTATCAGTTTCTGCCATTAAGTAGTACCTATATGCAGGAACGCAGGCGTTCATTAATTCACCAAAAACGAACAAATTCGCAAGCAATGGGAAATAGCAACTGACGGCTGCGGGTGTCGACCTCAGGACGAGCTGCTTCTCACGGACAACTGTACTTCGCTTGCTCCCGCGCAACCAGTCCTGACAGACTGGTTACGCAGGAGCAAGCGAAGTCTCTATATATTTTCATGACTGAGACCAAAACTAAAAACGTAGTATACTGGGAAGTTTTATAAAAATGTGGCTGTTACTTTAGTATATTGTGGTTGGTGTCTTCAGACTTCCACGCGAACGAAGTCGCGGGCAGAAGCTAGTTTTAAATTAAATTGTGGTTAATTAATATTGTGCTGTTTGTGACAATTTCTAAGCGACATTAATGGCTCTTTGCCAGTCGTTAATTCTCGTCAAAAGCCCGAAAGCCTGACCACCAGTCTTATCAAGGGGTATCGTATTACTCAGTAACTGGGTTGTGGCACTCAGATAGGCAGTCGCTCCATGTAAAATACAGTTATTCAGCTGCATCCGGTTAGACTGGAAGCCGACCCCAACATCGTTGGCAAAGGCAGATTGATGATTGAACTTCTAAGAGACATTCAAATATACTGAACAAGTAGGTATTAAAAAAAGTAACATTATAGAAATTACTATCCGATGCAAAAATATTTTTTGAAATACGACTGGTAGTTCCGGAGATTACCCCCCGCCCCCCCTACATACAAACTTACAAACAAATTTTACCTCTTTATAAATATTAGTATAAAAAAAAAAGTACACGTGTTTGAAGTAAACAGTGGACGTTGGCCACTTCTTAATTCCGCGGGCGGAGCCGTGTGCAAACCTAGTGTTGACTATATTTTATGTTTAAGAGCATTTTTCTCCCACGAAAGTGCCCGGTATCGAGGAATGCAAATTAATTGATTTACGTTTATTATAATAAAGCTATTTAAAAATAAAACATCGTGCGTGACTCACAGTTATCCTAATGGCGCAATGAATGAACTCTGTAATAGAATTTTCCTCAAATTATAGGAAATCATAATATACGAAGATATCTGTTGGTTAATAATAGGTTCAGTGTGATAATAATGATATAACACAAGTTTATTAAGTTAATTGCGGGTACTTATTTATTGTTGTTGCGCCCCGCGGTTTCACCCGCATAAGTCTCGATGCCGGGGGTGATAAAAAGTATCCTATGTCCTAACCTAGGTCATGTTCCATGTGCCAAATTTCATCTTAATCCGTTTAGCCCTTTTGGCGTGAAAGCGTATCAAACAAACATACAAAAATTCAAATCTTTTCTCTTTATAATATTCGCCCGCGTGGAGGCCGGAAATTATCCCACGGAAACGTACTACCGGGATAAAAAGTATCCTTTATGTTAATGCAGGGTATAAACTATCTGTGTGCCAAATTTTATCCAAATCCGTTCAGCCGTTTTTGCGTGATTGAGTAACAAATATACAAACTTTTATAATATTGTAGCATGGTTTAGATTAGTTTGCAATCATTTAAACATGTTAGATAGTTAATTAAGAATAAAAGTTATTAAGTAGTTGAACTCGTTTGGGGCCCGTGGCTAAGTTATAACAGCCGTACGGTTCGGTTATCACGGTAAGCAACGCTTGCCCAGGTCGGTCCGTGGATGGGTGACCATTACATACGGAACCGGTCCGAACCCTCGTGCTTCGGAAAGCACGCTAAGCCGTTGGTTCCGGCTGTCATTTGCAAATCTTTGACACTAGTCAGAACCTCGACAGTCGTGCATGACAACCAGTCTTGCCAAGGGGGATCTTGTTACTCAGTGTAACTGGATGGTGGAGGACAGATAGGTAGTGTCTCCATGTAAAATAGGTACTGGTATTCAGCTGCATACGGTTAGACTGGAAACTGACCCCAACAACAACAAAAAGCTGGGAAAAGGTAGGCAGATGATGGCTGATCATGACCCTTAAGATAACCTACTTCGTTTCTACTTTCTGAACGTATCGAGCTTGTTTTGGGCATTCGCTACAAAATCCCTAGGTACTAAAGTTCAAAGTCAAAGTCAAAAATTTATTTGCAGATAAATATAGTTACAAAAGTTCTTATAACATATTTAATCATAACATAATGACATGCAAATTTTTGATACCTATACAATTAGATTATTTTTATTTAAACTGAAGGAATTCCTTAATAGTATAGACGGAACTCTCAATTAACCAACTGCGTAAAGCCCTTCTGAAGCGGACCATTGGAAGTTCTTTGATTTGGTTAGGAATCTTGTTATAAATCTGAATACACATAGGATAGCAACTTTGCCCATATAGTTCCGTTTTAATTCTAGGAATAATTAATCTATTAGGATATCTAGTTTTGAACTTACATTTATCTCCCAGTTTTTCAAACATCTCAGAGTGAGATTCGGTAAATTTACATATTTCCTCAATATAAATACCAGTTAATGTAAGTATTCTAAGTTTACTAAACAATGGTTTACAGGATGTAAGTGGGTCTACATTACAAATCGCACGTATACACCTCTGTTGTGCGATGAAAGCTCTTTCGAGATACACCGAGTTTACCCATACCAGTATACCATAACGCAGTATTGAACCAACCAGGGCCGGATTTAAGGCAGGGCAACAGGGGCCATGGCCCTGGGCCTCCACAAAATAGGGGCCTCCACAATTAGATTTTTTTTTGATAAAAAAAAGGTTTAGTTAGTCCAATACGCTAAATTTACCGTTTTGTATAAAAACGATTATCAAAAAATCAATCTAAGGAAATCTTCTATTAGCAAATACTCGAAAATTCAAAGTACTTGGTGTTAATGGCATCGAACTGCACTGGAGAATGCTCATTTTCGAAGATGAAATTATAAAAAATAGACTTCGGACTACAATGACACAGAACCGCCTATGAAAGTTATCCCTACTTAGTATTGAAAGTTATTTACTCCGAGAACTGGATTTCACCGAAATTATCAATGATTTTTCGACGAAAAAATCTCGCAAAGTTCCATTCGCCTAACATTTATCTTTTGTATATTTTTAGTACCTATTATGTATAAATGATTGAAAACTATGTTTATTTTTTCGTAGGTCCAAAAACAAAATCGGTGCCTCCACTTCTTGGTTGCCCCAGGGCCGCCACACCTTTAAATCCGGCCCTGGAACCAACATATGCATGATAAGCCTGTAATGTGGCTTGTCTACTTGTTAAGTTAGATAAGCGCCATAGAACATAAGCAAAGTTGCTGAGATTTCCACATACCTTATCAATATGATTAATCCAGGAACACCTTTCATCTACATCTATCCGAAGAAAAGTCATACTATCTGATTGTTGTATTTGTTTATCTTTATAAGTGATGTTTCAATCCATTTTATTCCAGTTTCTGTTACGAAATTGTACATATTTTGTTTTATCTGTGTTAGGTTTAAGGTTATTCATTTCCATCCAAGATAATACTTTGCTTACGGTACTATTTATTTCCTCATTATAGTTTTCTTTATTTTTAGGGATAATTACGGCCACATCGTCTGCAAAAAGTATGCAGGGATGATTAGTTAGGTTTAGGTTTAAATACTTTATTCTCAAAAAGACAAAAGAGCCAACACAAGATACATGAGAACACAAGATAACATATTGTATTAAGCTTATTCTAGGTAACGGACACTGATACAATATAATAATATTTAAAAAAAAAATGTGTTTATTTTGGTTGGATTACACCTTCATCGGTTTTATTCTCAACTAGTAGGCTAGTAACATTATTAGTGAGTGGTTTCCATTATGTGATTTGACAGTTTTGGTTTTAAACCACTGAAAGAGCTATTTTTTATGTAGGATGGTAAACTATTATAAAATTGTGCTCCTTCATAGGTGATATTCTTTTTTTAGCATAATTTGTACGTTTTACGATTAGTTACTTCTGTCAGGTCATTGATATATATAAGAAAAAGTGGGGGGCCTAAAATACTGCCCTGTGGAACGGCTGTGCAATTGTAACCTAATTTGGGTTTAAATGACAGTTCACCGTTTTGATTTGGTTTATCCACATTAATTTCTACAAATTGCGATCTGTTTGTAAGGTAACTTTTTACCCATGTAGGTATTTGCTTTACCCCGTATTCCATATTTATCAATTTTTTTTAGTACTAGGTCGTGCGATACAGAGTCAAAGGCTTTTGACATGTCAGAGAATACAACAGTTGTCGGGATTTTCTGGTCAATATTTTTAGTAACTATGTTTATTAAATTAAATGCCGCTGTATTTGTCGACTTCCTTTTTTGGACTCCATGCTGTTCATGATTCAAAATTTGGAACTTATCGATAAAATTTACTAATCGCGCACGCATGGCCTTTTCGTAAACTTTCGCTAAAATAGGCAAGAGGGATCGGATCGTTCGTCCCCTAGTTTTCCTGCTTACCTCTCATAAATATTAATTCGCAAATTACTTTATCTTGTTTTCTAATATGTTCATTTTGTTTAATTACAGAACGGCATCCGGATTAAGATTAGCTTTTTACTAGTTTTACTTATTGCAGGAATTTCCCAAATTGTTTGTCTGTACTACCTACCTACTTAATAATTAAAATACCGTTTATTTCCGAATCAGACTCGTACACCATTGATTCTATTTAATATCCTAAATTATATTATAAATGCGAAAGTGAGTTTGTTTGTTTGTTACGCTTTCACGCTGAAATAGCTGAACGGATTTGGATGAAATTTGGCACATGGGTAGAACATGACCTGGGTTAGGACATATAATACTTTTTATTCCGATATTCCCACGGGATCGAGACTTATGCGGGTGAAACCGCGGGGTGCGGCTAGTAATTTTAATATTTTAAATTAATAATATACACTCGAGAGCAATGAATCCGGGTCACTTAAAGAATCCTAAAAATCTCGGAAACTAAAAATGCTAGGTTAATGCAATAAATTGTATTTAATAGACAATGTAATACTCCTTAAATGAAGGTATTAAAACTTCTTAGTTATTGTAAAGTTATATCATAAAAAAATCAAATTTGAAAAAGGGCCACTTTCGAAGATGGCACTACGAAATTACAGCATTTGGTTTTGCTTTTGTTTGTAATCTGTCATTTATGTGGGTACATAAACCATGTTGATAGTGCTCTATATTCATTATTCAAGCTGAAATTATGTCGCTTACGCCTGAAGAATGCACCAGAATACTTACAATGCTGGAAACCGGCCGGAGTCAGCGCGATACAGCCAGGACTGTCGGTGTGTCGCTGTCAACAGTACAAAGAGTTCTCCGACGTTACGAAGAAACTGGTTCTAACCTACGCAGACCAGGAACGGGCAGAACCAGGTGTACCACAGCACGAGAAGACCGATACTTGGTGAACACCATGCTTCGAAATCGCTTTCTCACAGGAACTGAACTCACAAATCAGTTTCGACGCCTCGGAGGAAGTAACCCAAGTGCATGGACAGTAAGACGTCGGCTTGCTGAATCTAACTTAAAACCCCTTAGACCTGCAAACGGCCCTAAACTGGAGCGTGGGCATCGTATTTCAAGACTAAGATATGCCCAGAGCCACGTAAATTGGAGTATTGAAGATTGGTCAAAAGTTATGTTCTCCGACGAATCAAAATTTATGCTCTACAAGCACGATGGAAGACACAGAGTGTATCGAAGACCAGGGGAAAGATTCAAGCAAGCATGCATCGAAGAAAAAGTAGCCTACGGTGGTGGGTCTGTACTTGTGTGGGCCGGAATTTCTTCTGAAAGTCGCACAGAGCTGGTGATCATAGAAAACGGCTCTTTAACTAGCGTAAGATATGTGGAAGAAATCCTCAATGATCACGTTGGTCCATTTATGGTCAATTTAGGTGAGGATGCTATATTTATGCATGACAATGCCCGACCTCATACAGGTAGGATTGTGAATGACTACCTTCAAGAGATGAACATTACTCGTATGGAGTGGCCAGCGCGCAGCCCGGATATCAACCCGATCGAGCATGCTTGGGACGAGCTAGGCAGATGCGTAAAACAACGAAACCCTCCCCCAATCACGCTTCGTGAGCTCAAAATTGCTCTCACAGAGGAATGGGAGAATATTCCCCAAAATCGTATAAGGAACTTGGTGTACAGCAAGCCAAACCGCGTAAACGCAGTAATGGAAGCACGAGGAGGCAATACGAATTATTAAAATTCATGAAAATCGTAATAAAGTTCAAAAATTTCATGTTTCCTATTTTTGTTTTAAGGAGAGATCAGCAGTTTTTTTCTTTATGTAATTTTGTGTTAATAAAATGTATGGTGACTCATATTTTTTTTACTTTCATTTAAGGAGTATTACATTGTCTATTAAATACAATTTATTGCATTAACCTATCATTTTTAGTTTCCGAGATTTTTAACATTCTTTAAGTGACCCGGATTCATTGCTCTCGAGTGTAGAATTATTGGGAAACCTAATTAGACCTATAATTGTTGGTATATTTTCGAGTAATGGGACCTAGGTACAAATTTTCCTTGTTACCTATTCAATTCCTAATAAAATATGTAACGTAATTCCACATTATCAGGTCAAGAACCTTATTTATAACCGTTGGAGGAAACCCATACGAGTAGAAGGTCGATTACGAGTATCACATATTTGTCATAATTGTACATACGTCACCAAATAAGGAAGAGTTTCGACACTGGCAGAATAGGTGACATCGGCTAAGTTGCCAAAAGAGAAAAAAAAAAGAAGAGTTTCATCACATTTGTTCATAGATTGTGGTCATCTAGTTGGACTTTGGTCACTGAATATTAAAAAGTTTTACAGGTGAATGCTCCGAACGGATTCATAAGGAATGAGTCAGCCTCAAAATCATAATATGTTGTAATCGCAATTTAATCATTAGCCTAGCCTTTCGGCTAGAAATTATGAATCAATATTATTGAAAAATGCGAAAAATATTAACAGCTACGTACTAGGTAAGTAGGTACCTAAGTAGGTAATACAATTGAATTTTCTAGTATAATTATTTTATCTCACTGTTATCATGCAAACCTAACCAAACCCCTATTTTCCAAACCAACATATTTATAAAATAAAAAAATTAACAGAATCAACAATCGAATAACTAATTAATTTGTGAAAACTAACAATATACAGGGTGATTGGAAGATGGGTGCAAAGCTTTAAGGCGAAGATAGTACAGACAATTTAGAACCATTTAAGCCATGGTTGTCTTAGACGAAGTCTTACCAAATATTTTTAACCAAATTTTTAAGTTTTTTTTCGGAAATTCTCAAAATTTAATGTAAACTGCATAATTATGGCCAAATTGAATGATAAATGAATTCATTTTTTATTTATTTAATTAAAGTAATGTGTAAGCAATCAAGCAAAACATGTTTTAGGCTTCTGTGTCATTAGACATTTTTTTTACAGACATTTAATGCTCAGAAAAAATAAAAAAATTGTACAATACGTCTTTTAAATCTTATTAAAAAAAAAAAAATTTGGTAAGACTTCGTCTAAGACAACCATGGCTTAAATGGTTCTAAATTGTCTATACTATCTTCACCTTAAAGCTTTGCACCCATCTTCCAATCACCCTGTATAACCTATTTACCTAAGCACTATTGTTACTAACAGCAAAATAATAAAAAAATATTGTAGCCTGAAATAAAGTTTTATTTGATTTCATTTGATTTTTGATAACCAACTTTCGTTAAATGTTTTGCCATGATTCCCACCGGGCTCTAAAATAAGTAGGTATTATTATGCTCATTTAAATCGTCATAAAATGAACATGAATAGAGTAGGTAAAGCTGATTATAATAAATACAGACAAAATAATCGTAATCTCGGGGTTTTTTTAATGACTGAAATATCTACTAACTGCTGAAACGGATAGATACCGGTAATCGACTTTTAAGTTTGATCGAATCTCACTTCTAGTCTACTTAAGTCACCTAAATGGGTACCTAAATTCCGTGACTGACTGACTGACAGACAGACTACGTACAACCCCAACCAGTGTATCTTTCATCAATAGGATTGTCTTCCTTTTCTCAAAGCACATGGGCATAGCAACCTTGTTCCAACCACTGTTGACTATAGGCCTCCTCCCTTATGTGGCATGCGTCCCTAGTCTGTGCGAGGCTCATCCAAGCACTTAAGCCCGTATTATAGAACCTCACTAAAGAATCGACCAAATCGGTTCACTTTTTACGTATCATAATACTGGGGCTAAATTGTCGCGATAGCGCGAACTATATTTCGCGCGCTCTCTGTTGCTTAGCGAGACATCGAGCGGTGTGCGAGAGCGAGCGCGCGAAGTTTAGTTCGCCTTTACGTGACAATGTGGCCATTAGAATTTTGCGTGAGGTAAAAAAAAAAAAAAAAAAAGAGTTGTCTAATATCAACCCTTGAACGGGGGTTGACGGTATTTTGACACCGCAACAACATTCATCAGTGCGATCCGTACGCGTCTTTTGTTAATTGGTGATAAACAAAAAACCTGTTTAGCTATCGGTTTGCGCTCGCGCCGGCCGTTATCGCGTCGCGTGTGCTGTTACGCAATTATGAACTTTGTGTTTAATGAATAGCGATCAAAATCACGATGAGAATTATGATGTAAATAGAAACACTGATACATTAGATGACCAAACACAATTCATTAACGAAATAGAAATGGATACAATAACATCAGAGGGAAAACGACCAAGAACCGAGAATAATGAAGAAGGTTGGCAAACTGTGGCAAAGAATGCTAAGAAGAAGGCTAAACATAACAATGCTGTGTCGGTAGAATCACAAATACAAGTTACCGTAACCTCTAAGGAAAAGATTCCCAAACAATTTGCACTTGCAAAATTATTAAAACAAAATGAGATGATGGATATTGACAAAATAAAATATATAAATCCATATAAATTGCTGGTTACATTTAGTAACCAAAGCAGTGCAGATAAATTTATGAGTTGTCCGGTATTTAGTGAACTTGGTTGGCGAATACAAAAAACTTGGGAGGTTGGAATATCGTACGGCATTATTAGAGATATCGATTTGGGCTTATCTGTAGACGAACTTATAGAACATATTTACTCTGAAAAGGAAGTTGTAACAGCTAAACGACTCAATAAAAAAGATGGAGGAGAATGGGTTCAAAGTGAAACTTTTAGAATCGGTTTTAAAGGTTCTTCCTTACCTACACACATATTGATATTTGAACTGAGAATAAGAGTAGAACCTTATACGTTTCCTGTGACACAGTGTTCTAAGTGCTGGAGATTTGGGCATATAGCTAAAATGTGCCCGGCAAGTAAAGCATTGTGTCCAAAGTGTTGTAGCTACCATGATACTTGTGATACAACAAAATTCAAATGTGCTAACTGCTCAGGCAATCACGAGGCTATGTCGAAACATTGCCCTGTGTATAAAAAAGAGAAGCGCATTAGAGAATTGATGTCAGAATACAATTGCACATATCAAATAGCCCTTTCAAAATATTCTGATTCTCCCTCACTCCTCATACAAGAAGTTCAACGAGCTCCAAGCCCGATCTTTGAATGTAGAACTCGTATTCAAGCAGCTGAAAAAGGCAAGCAAGATTCAGTAGCTTCTTTTCAAGAAGTTTATATTGAAACTGTCGATGGAAATAATCCTTCAATTTCTGACAAATCAAAAAACAAAAAGAAAAATAATAAGAAGAAGAAAGTACCTTATCAAATAGCAACGAATGTGATGGCAGAAATTGAGACTTCGGATTCAGAAAAATCAGCAGAAGGCCTTCTGGGTCCGGCGTCACAGTCAGAAAATATGGATCAGACACATTGGAAATCATGGTCATTTAGTGAAGTTATTCGAAAGATTAAGGACTTTATTAAGGAAAGAAAAGATACCGTAGTCGCTAGTCTCAAAGCCATGATTAAGATATGTACAGACTGGTTAACCACATTTTTAACCGTTAAAGGCCTGATAAACAACTAATTAACGTGCTAATTGACGTGCTTGAGGGTCACCCAGGGCTTTACCGGGCTTTTAACCTTATGCCAGACTTATCCATGATTATTAAAAAGTTTTTGTGTGATAATGGTTAACAAAACAAAAACTAGTATTGATTTAAACGTGATTCAATGGAATGCTCGCAGTCTTAAGCCTAAATTAAAATTATTTGAACAGTTATTAAACCGGGAACATATACATGTAGCTGCAATTTGTGAAACGTGGCTTGATCGGGATACACCCTTAAAGATAAGTAACTACAATATCTTTCGTGAGGACAGAGACCTTTCTTATGGCGGAGTAGCTGTTGTGACTCACAAGTCCATTCAGGCAGTGCGCATCCCTTTGACGAATAACAACTCGGGTCTAGAAATGGTTAAAATAAAATTGTTTAACTGTGATGAAATTCAAAACATTATTGCTATTTATTGCCCGCCAGAACTTCACACAAATCAAAGAATCTGGGATTATTTATTTTCACTTGGTAGTGGGAAGACCATGATCTTGGGGGATTTTAATGGACATCACACAAATTGGTCGCATAAAACAGACGCGAGGGGTAATCAGATTCTGGATTCCGTGATTGATTACGATTATGTTATCTTGAATGATGGTAGCCCAACGCGTCTACAAATAGTGAGTGGTAGCTTGAGACAATCTTCACCTGACATAACTATGGTGACGTCAGACATATCATTAAGATTTGACTGGAGGGTGACAAGTGAAACATTAAATAGTGACCATGTTGTCATCAAAATTTCTACTACTTTAAATTCTGACAGGTCCTTCTTCAAAAAGAAAAACCTCAAAAATGTGGATTGGAAAAAGTATACCGATTATTTACAAAATATTTTTAATTCATTTATTATAACAGACGATCCCCAAATAACTTACAATCGATTTTTGGATAATTTAAAATTGGCGTCAGATAAATTTGTTCCGGATATTAAGATATGTTTAAGTCCTAGTGATAAGTTTAACCCAAAACCTTATTGGAATGTAGAACTTTCAAAGTCGGTGGCACTCCGACGTTTGGCTTTGGCGGTATTTAGGCGTAACCCTACTCCTACAAATTTTATATGCCTTCAAAATAAAATACAAGAATCTCAAAGAATTTTGAGATGTACTCAAAATAATTCCTGGCGGGAACTTTGTTCTTCTCTGAATGAGAATACTTCTATTAATGACCTTTGGCGAAAAATGAAATGGATAAAAGGTTATAAAGCTCCCAGGAATTTTATTGATAATGACAAAGCCAGTCTTCTGCTACATAGTTTGACTCCTGATTATGTTCCTGTTTGTCAACCATTGTTTAAGATCTCAAAATTCAAAATTAGATTCGGAAATAACTTTAGTAGAACTTAATAAAAGCATAAAATCCAAAGATACCTGTCCAGGAAATGATGAAATATCATTTTCTATGATTAAATATCTCTCAGATAATGCTAAATCAATATTATTGTACTTGTATAATGAATTTCTTTCCTTAGGTCTAGTACCGAATCAATGGCGAGAAATTGGTGTAATTCCTATTCCTAAGCCTGGAAGAGACAATAATATGGTATCATCACTTAGACCTATTTCACTTATTTCGTGTGTATGTAAAATATTCCATTCGATTATTCAAAAGAGATTAGAGTGGTATTTTGAAAGTAAATGTTTGTTTGCCGATACCACTTTAGGTTTTAGAAAGTGTAGATCTTGTTTCGATAATTTAAGTCTATTAGTTACTAGGATACAAAAAGGTTTTTGTACCAATTGTGTCACGGTCGGTTGTTTCATAGACATCGATAATGCCTACAATAATGTAGATATAACTCAGCTATTGCTGACATTAGATCGGCTGGGCGTAGGAAATAGGATTTGTTTATACCTTTGGGAGTTTCATCGTGAGAGACATTTAAATATTAGAGTAAACGATTTACGTATGGTAAGAACTACGGGAAGGGGTTTAGCACAAGGCGACCCTCTATCCCCGTTACTGTTTAATGTAGCCACTATAGATTTATGTAAAAAAATTAGTTCCGATCATGTCCATGTTTCACAATATGCTGATGACTTCGTTATCTACTCCGTTGAAGATAGTGTAGCTCAAGCTTGTTATTATTTACAGTACTCATTGAACTTACTTGCCAAACTGCTTGCTGATATCGGTTTAGAGATTTCAACAACAAAAACTAAAACTTGTATTTTTAAAAAAGGTAAAAATAATTAAATAGGTGTTCTTAAAATCAACAACTCATTCTTGCAGGTAGAAGAAAATGTAAAATATTTGGGCCTTTGGCTGGATCGTTCTCTAAGATGGGCCAAACATATAAATGAAACCCATAAAAAAACAGCAAGATTTCTCAATGTCCTTAAAGTTCTATCTGGAGCTAACTGGGGTGTTCACCCGAAACATTTAAGAATCGCTTATATTTCTCTAATACGAAGTCGTATGGACTACGCTAGCTTTCTGTATGGAGATAGTTGCCACTCAAACTTGTATAAACTCGACAAAGTCCAAAACCAAGCGATGAGGATCATTGGTAGCTTTATAAAATCTACACCAATTCATGTCATGAGTAGTGAATTAAGTCTCCAGCCCCTATTTATTCGTAGAAACTATTTAGCCGGTAAATTTTATTTAAAGTGTAAGTCGTTGTTAAGTAGTTATACAGTTGTTAACATGCTGGACGATCTTTTGCCTCGGATGCCTTTGTGGAAAAGGAAGAACAAGCCTTTACTCATTTTAAGCCATGAATACCTTAAAGACTTGCGAATACACTGCAGCCAGAATTTGGAGATGTTTGGGTATCGCTCTTGGGTCAGTTACATAGATTTATCTAAAAACCTTAACTTTAGCATTAACGGAGTAAATCAAGCAAAAAAACGATTTCAGCCATTGGTTTTAAATGATTTATGTTGTCAATATGTAAACACAGAATATCCAAATTTTTATCAAATATTCACAGATGGTTCCAAAGAAAATAATAATTCCGGAGCGGCTTTTTATGACCCTCAACAAAATTTATCTATGGGTTTTAGTATTGACACGAACGTGTCTATAATGTACCTTGAACTGTTGGCAATTAGTGAAGCTTTATCATACACTCAATCAATAAATCATAGTAAGTTTCTAATACTAACTGACTCCAAGAGTTCCTTACAACACGTGGCTCGTTGTACCTCGACAATTCGAGGAACACCGATAGCTTACACAATTATTGATCAGATTTTGAAACTTCAACAGAATTGTAAATTAGTAATACTGCAGTGGATTCCGTCACATATCGGGATTCATGGTAATGAGATGGTAGATGTTTGTGCTAAGAGGGCCTGTGTAGACGGTACTCCGTTGGATATAATACCATTTTTCGCAGATAACTTCTATCTGGTTAAGAAATATTGTTATAAATTGTGGAAAGAATTTCATGATGTGAGATCAAGAGAAAAAGGTATCTGGTACAGGACCATTCAGCCTGAGCCTCTAATAATTCCCTGGATAGATAACTGTTCACTCAATAGAAAAGATATTGTTACTGCCATGAGGCTTCGATCCGGTCACATCCCATCGAGGAAGTTTACGTTCCTTATGGGTATCACTCCTTCACCTAATTGCGATAAATGTGGAATAATCGAGGACGTACATCATATCTTGATTGAATGTGAACGGGGCGAACGCCTCCGGAGAAATCTATTTGATTCCCAAAATATGTTAGGAATTGGTACTTTAAATGGTGTTCTAGCTAAGCCTATGTCGGATGAGGCTAGAACTCTCTACAATATATATTACAATCATATAAAATAATTGAATAAATTCAAAATTTGGCTATGATGGAGCGACATAGTCAGTATTGTGACAAAGCTCCTTAATAAAGAAAAAAAAAAAAAAATCAACATTCATCGCGTTATTTACGTTGTTGAGCAGAAGAATTTTTCAAACCAATGACGTAGTGGTTTAGGAACTTCCTTCAAATACCTTCGGATTGTGATAGAAAGTATGTACATAGATGCGGATCTAACGGGAGAGTAAGGTGTGCGCTGTTTTTTTCGTGGCCACATATTGGGCCCAAGTTATATGACAAGATGTACCATCGATCATACGAAATAAGGAGAAAAGTGCTTGTGCCAACAAATGCGCCGCCAGCAGCTAGGGCTTCTGAAAAGAAAGTTTATTATAAATATGAACTAATCCGAATCCGAATAGAAAATAATCGGTCTTAATATAGTCTCAATACAGGAGAAACCGAACCTTCACGTTAACAGAGAAAATTGTCAATGACCCACACTGGAAAAGCAACTAGATTCAAAAGCTGTTTTTTTATGGCGCTTTCAATGAAAAAAATTCAGAGGATTCAGTTATTCTGAAATAGAGCAATGAAGCCGGAACTAATAGAGTTCTGGAAGAAGCTTATTTAAATGTATGAAGTTTTAAATAGAAGTATCGATTCGACGAAGAAGAGGAAATTATTAAAAAATAATTCAATGAAGCCGGAACTAAATATCTCCTCAGAATATAATATCTTTTCTGAGTAATTTTATAATAATCAAAGCATATAATAAACGCACACTTACGCACAACAAAAGACTTTATACAGTGTAATGAATTCGCTGTACTAATAATTACGTACCGAGCAGTTAATGAGCTGCGAAATGATTAGCTAGACATGCTCCAGCGACCTCACCCGGATATTCTGGGAAATCCCCGGTCTCCTTTACAACGTACAGTCACGAGCATGAATATGTATGTATAACTTGAAATATTCAAGCAATGCAATTCTTCTGAAATTACCCTTACATCTTTGAGATAAGACTTACATAAGTATATCATAGTTTGATCGACGTAGGTATTAGGCTTAATCGCTTTTAAGGGTTCCGACCCCGAAGGGTGCCAAACGGAACCCTATTAGTAAGCCTCCGCTGTATATCCGTCCGTCGGTTCGTCTGTCTGTCAGCGGGCTGTAGGTACCTGTATCTCATGAACCGCGTTCTATTACCTACCGCTATAACAACCAATAATAAATATTAAATAAAGGCCCCATACAATAACGTGTTTTTTTTTTACTCAAGGTAAATCTCAAATATTTTACGGTAGTACGGAACCCTTCGCGTGCAAGTCCGACGCCGACTATTTTTAATATTGTTAAGGGTCTACCTATTTTTATCCGTAACTGTACCTGCCGGTAGGTATTTTGAGCAAGATTTATTAGTACTCACATGCCAAAAAGAAATAATGGGTAATAAATACTAAGAAATGCAAGCAATACGTCACTGAAGTTCAAGTTCAACTTTCAGAGAATTCGTTTCGATGCGTTGGTAAAGGGAAATGCCGGTTTTGTGCACACACAGCCTGATGGATGACGTAGGCGCCACTGACGGCTCGAGCTTGATTTTCCTAAAGCTTGGGAAATTCATTGCCCCTCTTACTATTGCAGATTCTTCCGTCGGGGATATTTGAACGTAATGAGAAGGCTGTAATTCCTTGAAGGTCGAGTTTAAAGGTTTATTGCATTAAGCATAAGCATAATCAGCCTATATAACGTGCCCCTCCTGGGACACAAGCCTCCTCTCGGTGAGAGAGAAAGTGCGCCGCGGGCGCGGGTTGGTAGATGTCACGTATTCGAATTTTTGGTTCTAGGACATGCCGGTTTTCTCACGATGTTCTTCACGATTGCCTATATATAATAGGTAAGTACTTAATAAATCATATACTTATTTTTTTATTTTTTGTGTAAAATATACAAGTACGCTAATTAATAGTGTATAACTTGGATAAATGCGATATCTATAATTATAACAAAGGTTGTGGGTTATGAGCGTTTATTCTGAAAGTGGGCAACGTCGCAAATAGATGTCAAATATTTCGCTGTTTTGATTAATTTGGCAATATTACTGCTTGGAAATATGAAGTGTGGCTAACTAGCGAAGTAGAATATTAATAATGAATTGCAATTAAAACCCTGAATTTGATATTACTTATACCCGTTTTAGAAGTAAAAAAAGGCATTTGGAAAGTAGAACTTTTTTATATTTAAAACTAAATATTCGGTGTAACGATATTAATTATTGCATTTCATAATTAATATTTTTGTTTACTTGTTAGCCACATTTCATATTTCCATACAGTAATAATGCCAAATGTAGTGTCAAATTAAGCAAAACAGATAAATATTTGACAGCTATTTGCGACGTTGCCAACTTTTAGTATAAGCGTTCTTAATGCTGTGCTATAAATAAAAAATATAATAAATAAAATTGCAATGCAATCAAACATTTTAGGAGAAGTTCTTCTCCTGTGCAGATATAACTCTTCATTCTATGCTGTCCTAGGCCAATGTAGGTATATTAACTATATAAGTAGGTAGGTACACAAACCTTGATTCAGCAAAAAAGGATTTCGGCTATCGTTTGATGATATAACGCGCCATATTTCAATCAGCTTAAACTTTTACAGTCGGCCATTCTGAATGATGATGATGTCATCTTCCAACCTCTGCGCATGGGCAGAAGCTAATGTGCCTGTAAACACAATTACACCCTGTAATTCAAATTACGGATTCGCGTCATCATGTACCTACCGTCACAGCCCGGCCTTGCCGAGGTGTGTGGGCACCTCTATAGCAAGTAGAAAACTCACATGACTAACAAACTTTACCTATGCGAAACTATAATATTAACGTCTACAAGTATTTAACACAATGGTTTTAATGCACGCACCTAACTAAACTGTTTAAAGAAACAAGTGGAATTATAACAAAATAGCGCGAAGTGACTCATTTTCTTATTAGAATCCATTGTCTCTCTCTTTAGTTGGTCTATCTTAATGGATAGGCCACATACTGAGAAGTACTCAAGAAAAATGGAGCAGGATAGTTACTGAATGGTACCCTAGAGATGGTAGAAGGACTAGCGGAACACAAGGGAGGAGATGGGAGGATGAGTTAAAACTGACAGCCGGCCCCACCTGGAGAAGAGTAGCTAGGGATAGGAAACAACGGAAGATGTTAGAGGAGGCCTATGCCAAGAGGCACATAGAACTGAGAGACATTCTGCAAAGCATTATAATATTTTCCATTGATTGATGTTTTCCATTCAATGAGGCTGTCAGTAGATATAAGATTATATGATAAGTAGGTATAACTAGATACCTGTGTTCGTATATATACCTACAAATTCTTCTTTCTTACAGCACCCACAGAAGTCAAAACCCATGCCAAGAAAATCCATATTTAATAGAATTACATCTACATGGGAATCGACAAGCATAGATAACAGTATCTATTATTTAGCTAACTACTTGAATAGAAACACAATGTCCGCGGAAAGCCCCAAATGACTTGCAGACACAGAGTAGCTGCAAAATGGTGTGCTCATATGCATAGATTTCTCTAGCTTTATTCTTTCTTTCGTGTTGAAAAAATCTAGCAAGAAAGCTTGTCTTGTTGGCTAACAGATCATCATGATCGTGCATCATGATCATTTCAGTCGGACGACGTCTACTGCTGGACAAGGGCAATAAATTAGGGGGTTATATAAATAAATTGGGGGTCAATCAGGTGTACAATAAAGTATATATAAATAAATAAATAAATAAGGGACACCCCCAACATTCTTAATTAGAGTTATAAAAAAATTGTGGCAACTTTCCTCCATTATTTGAAAACCTCTTATGGGGTCATTGCACTCATCATTATGAAGTCATCATCAAACAGCGGAGTCTTCTAATACAGGCATTGTTTGCTTAAAAGGAGACGTAATTCTCTATTTACACAATAAACTATTTTGTATTTAATTTGTATGCACGACTTTTACTACAGCCCAATCCAAAAATCACGAGCATAAATGTATTGAGCAGCTGATTTGTTTTCCGCTATTTCAGGGTTGGTGCTTTAGTAAAAGTTGTTCATACCAACATGTAGATAGACTTCATAAGAAAACTTACACTGCAAACGATTGCAACGACATTCTCAGAAGACCATTCACAGTGCAGACCATTGCAGTGTCTCTATTTCCTCATGCTCTGTGGTTGCAGATCTGCCGAAGATAACAGCATCTAGCGTCAATTCGTCGTGCCCTCGCTCTGCTTGTGTTAATTAGTTGCGGTCCGCATCTGTATCCGTCTTGTTGGAATAAAAACTGGTGGCTCTACAGACGAACGCAACGAGAGGTTTTTACGTTGTTTAAGAATGAATAATGAAAGTTTTGGAGGTAGATGACGAAGAAGCGGATCTTTAACATATAATGAAAACATTATAAGTTAAAGATCCGCCTCTTCGTAAATAATAATTTCAGCCTCTATTTGTCCCACTGTTAAACACATCTTCTGATAGTTGATCACTAAGTAGTAGTTCATTACACTAAAGCGAGAGTTGTTTGATGTTAACAAAACAAATCCGAATTCCAAGCTGCTATTGACAAACTCCGGATGGTCAAGCACTTAACCCAGAGCCCAATGAATGCTCAGCAGATGTGACAACTACATCTTACAACGAGGCAGCTCCTCGTACTGGGTTCGATTTCCGGGTCGGACAAAGTGTTATTGGGTTTTTCATTAAGAATTTCTTAGTAACGGCCCGGAGTTTGGAAGATGGCGGTGCGATAACCTCGTGCCTCTGAAAGCCCGTTAAGCCGGTGGTCCTGCGCCTGATGTCTCGCCGGTCGTGTCGGATTGCCGTCCCATTGGACTATGAGAGTGAGGGAAGAGAGAGTGCACCTGTGTCTCACTTTTGCACTATACTACCTCCCGCGCCGAAGGTTGGTCTCCGCTGAGATTGGTCGCCATGGCCGAAATTCGGTCTGGAGGACTATTATTATCAAAAAGAGGCAGAATTTGTATATAAATGGTCTATGTATTATATAAACAACAAAGCATGTCCTATTGTAACCTAGCCAGACATTCCTCTCTCACGTGAGATCTTTTCAAAACAATTCCTACGCCGTGATCTTAATGAACGTGAGTCACTCGCATTATAAATACCATGACATGATGGACGAGCTAAATATAATTATACTACTACTTATACTACTATATATAGAGGCATTATGGTCTGTATATAAAATGATTTTCAAACGAAACTGATGACAAACCATTCTTATAAGAGAAGTAAGTAGTAAGTATGTCTATAGATTGATATGTCTGTGTTGATTGAGTGCATCACGCAAATAAAAAACCAGTTTAATCTATCTATTTAATTGTCTGCAAAAATCTTCATCGGCTCATTTTCAGAACCAAAGAAAACCCAGTCACCGGAAAAGTCATTCCGAGTGTTTATTTATTTGTCAAAAGACGTAACCCGCCACAACCTTATTCAATTTCCAAGTAGACGGAGTCGCGCGCACAGCTATCCTGCTATACATATAGTATTAATAATTTAGACCGTTCATCATCCTCGGTTTACGTTAAAAATAATCCAAAATATTCGCGTTATAAATACCGAATCTTTACGGATTTAGCTTTCTGACTCAGCGCTCATGGTAAAAACAATGTAAAATGTTTATGTTTGCGACTGTACCAGATGTTTGGCAATTAAAGTGCACATTAAATGGCAGCTAATAAATAGTTGAAAGATGTGCCTTTCCGTCTTTGCTAAGAATATAATATGAGAATTGACCATTTCATGAAATGGCCAGCTAAAATTGACCATATCGCTTAACACTTTCGACTCCATCCACTTTTCATAGAACTCATACGCCTTGCCGCCATACATATTGGATGTGAACCCTCCGGGAGGGTTGCCGGCATTACGCTTGCGCTATAGTTAACCGTCGCGGATGGCCAACGGCATTAGGTTTAAAACCGTGTTATAAAATACTGTAAAACGAAGTAAAATAGTGTTTTCAGGGGGTCTTGTCGCTATATGTAGTTTTCAACCTTTTAAATTTTTAGTGATTATTTGTTACCGTGAACAAAATTTTATAAAGAATTAAAATACTTGGATTTTAAAACCAACATGAAATGATTAATTGTAAGATCTGGCCACGACATAAATATACGATACATATACACGATATATATATATATATATAACTATAATAATTAATAATACCAGCCTACTATTGTCGCACTGTGGCAAAGGCACACATTTACAGAAGGCACGAGCATTAATCACCTCGCTTGCTCAAGACGGGTTGGCGATTTCAGAATTATCTATAACTGTATGTGGTACAAAACAATTAAATACTGGCCATTAAAATGTGTGCGGGAATGTGATCCATATTATTCTTTTTGTTTTCCCTGTGGAATGTTCTACCGGAAGTTGGCATCATCATAAAATCTCCATAAATGTCACCGGCGAGACATTATGCCTTTAAAGTGAGATTTACAAGGTTTGTTGAACTAGAATGTGGTATTTGCGTCCGATTTGTAGGTTGTTTTAATGCGCAATGCTCTGTTTTCACTGAAACTATTTTCTTGTTTGGTCTTGTAGTGTAGATTTATCTGAACAAAACATAGAAATATAAAAAACTGGTGAAGTGGCATGGAGGCGTGTCTGTGTCCGCGCGTCGTGGTCAAGATGCTCATGTCATAGGCAAATGGCCTTCTCGTGACAAAATTTAAGAATACCGTGTTGTTCAGTGGTCTCTTGTAAAAACCGAAGCCGGTAGTAGATTGGCTTTGCCAGAACAATTTTTGTCCGGGAACAATTTCAACGACGACGTTATGTACCGTCACGAGCATAAATACGTACCAGGTATCTTATAGTACTCTCTTTGGCGTACCCTTACACAGTTTGTCCACCGCACATCACGTTGACGTCCCGTTGACGTGGCGGTGGACAAACGGCCTTAAACTTACACAAAGTTCAAAAGCGATTTTCTCGAGAAATAGCGAGAAATTATTTTGAGAAAAGATCTTTTTCTATAATGGTATTATTTTATTACTTACTTACTTCTAGGAGGCCTTTGCCCAGCAGTGGGATGATGCAGGGTGACAGTAACCATTTACTTACCGGTGCGAATTTTTAACTTTGGAGTAAATTGCTGGTCTTCTCCTTATTTTCGTGTGGTTAGTGACTCACCTGGTGTCTGAATTTTTTAAAGCCGCCCATGGGCCTCTGACTTGGCTTCACATGCCGTCGAGAAATATCTCTCAGGCATTCCTGTTTTGTCACGATGTTTTCATTCACCGTTTTTGAAATAAGTGATAAATTCGGACTAGACACCTATGACTTGGCACTCCGATGGTTATTTTTGTTCTAAAATGAATAATTATTCTTATTGAAGAAATTTAGGTATGAAGGCGGAAGGAGCAAAATAACTGCCCACCTAAAGGATCATAACACGTGGCTTTCTGTACTTCTGCCACTCCCCATGGCATTTGGTATATTTTTTAAGTCGATTATGGCTCTGACTTTTGAGCGTCAGCATAGACAACTTCCTTTAGACATGCCTATAGTCACCAGTTAACCTGAAATAAAATTCCCAGAAAGCAATGTGTATTTTCCTCAACCTTTCCTCGAAAACCTTATCTAAAACGACCATAATATCATAATTCATAAGAAAACCTTTCACTATACATACAAGAATTGCTCTTAGATCCTGTCATAACTATGCTGTGCTTGATCAATCATTATTCATAGACAAACCGACTATGTAGCTAGCGCGATGGATCACTGTTCCAAATGTGTCGTGCGCGTGCGCTGCTCTGACGGAGGCGGGGTCGCAGCGTGACGTCGCGCTACGTCAGCCGGTGTTACGTCAGCTTATCTCATAGTGTGGATAGCGCGGTGTCGACCTTTATTGTACTTGTCATTTAACTGGCATCAACTACCGCGTATAACTTATCTTTTTAGTTTCTTGAATTTTAGTAGCTGGAGTTGATTTTAAAGCCGATCGATATTAAGGTAATAGGTAGGTAAGTATATACGTACTTAAATCTAAACTATCTCACGAAAAATCCTCTTCTATTTGTCATGGTAAGTATATACGTACTTTACTTACGATCAGTACCGGATTAACCACGTAGCAAGAGTAGCAATTGCTAAAGGGCCCCGCGTATTTAAACCCGGGCCCCACCTCCGCCTGAGCATAATTTTTTGAGTGAAACTTTTAAGAAGTGGTATATTGAATTTACTTGATGTCTCAAAAACGTGTTACGTACTACCTTTGCCGACTAAGACGTCAGAATATGGGTACAACAATTTCTAAAAGTTGATTGCAAATAGACGTATTGAGTAGTGTTTTTTTTTTACCACTTTATACCTACATAAGAACCCATAGCAGATCAAGGGCCCGTCTATAAAATTTGCTACGGGCCCCGCGCTTGCTTAATCCGGCACTGCTTACGATACCAATTTTTTTACGAAACCTTATTTTACTTTTGTTTATTGTGACCTAAAATACATCAGTTACACTACAATTAAAGTATGGCAGAATTTTAAAACTAGGTACCCTAATGACAAAAAAAACCGGCCAAGTGCGTGTCGGACCACGCACAATTATGGGTTCCGTAGTTGGGATGAATGAATCCGAAGAACAAACCTAACATTGTAATTGAAAAACATGTTCTCCCATACGGAATGTATGAGATATCATGTTTTTCAAACTGCAAATTTAAGTTGGTTGATTATTACTCGTTAACCTGTACAGCCTACTTTGCTCTGATAGCTTTTAATTTCGTTATATATACTATTGCTGTGAAGTGTTTCACAAATCCAAGTACAACCATTTACCTGGCAGAGGGGGGGGGGACACTTGACTCTAAATCAGTTAAAAGTTTAATATTTCGCAAACGGATCCCAGAATACAAAAATGGTTTCTAACGATACCCCACACTATGGGATAGACGAGAAAAAAACATCCCCACTTTACTTGTAGCCTACCCTAAACAAATATTTTTCGTGATTAATAGGTATACCCATGCCAAATTACAGCTTTCTAGTACTAAATAGTACTAAAACAACTAGAACAATTCGCCAATTTTAACTGCCTGGGACTTTTTTAACGAACTCTACATTTGCGAAAAGTGAAATTAATTATATACAAACCAATTTTTTTTACATATTATATTCTACAATTATTTTATAAAAATAAAAATTGCCGGTTTTGTTATTTTTAAATGAAATTATTGACGTTTGAAGTTTGAGCAACGACGAATTTCGTCTAAATTAAAAAAAAACATTAAAAAAATGTGGACTGGATACGGCCCCACTGATCCGCCATTTTCGTATGTTCATCCGTCTGCCCAACACCCTGTATAGGGTAGATGCATAGCGCAGCAGTTTTCTGGTTAGATAACCAGGTCAGACAGAGTCAGAGGTATGGGAAACAGGGTGTAAAATTCACTCATCCTCTATAGAAAAGGGAGGATCTTCCGACCAGACGGGTGTCGTGTCTGGCGGGCAACTGCCCAACGATTGATGTCGGATAGTCTTATACACTCGCACAGTAAACTCTAATTGCGCGATGCAGGATTTGTGTGACGTCAGGTCTTTGATGCGTAGTTCGCATGTGGCGATGTAGATGCCGCCACAATAGCAACCCAATGATTTAAACTAAGCCCACTGCCTGGTACCTATGTTCATGGAAAATGGTTTAGCACCGTTATTAACATTACATGGCCTATAAGTTAATTACTATAATTGCAGTTAACTCACTGCTACTGCCGACCACTTCAAGGGTAAAGAGCTGCTGCTATTGGTCTTAGGGTAACGTGTCCTGTCCTAAAGATCATTTTATTTTTGAAAAAGTCACGACGACAGGGAAGCCTTGTTAACTCATTTACCTAACGGAAACAATTACATAGGTACTCGTAGTCATCTACATATTTATTATGGTAATAGGTACTTACACCGACCAGGTAGTAACTAGTAACTAAACGGTTTGGAAAACCCCCATGTACCTAAGTATAATAATATCCATGATCCATGAGTCAGATAGTATCAACACAAAGCCAGTCTAAACTATGCAACTTTTTCTACAAATAAATCATAAAATGCTTAATTTTATTCGCTTTTTTGTGTAACAACTACGTCCTGGTTGTTTGAATATTTAATTGTGATAACTACCTATCTAATTATATTTACGTACCTACCTTTAGTAACATAATATAGAGTGGAAAGTCCACAATACCTAATTACATGATTATTAAGAATTTCGCGGATTAAAAATGGTAGGAAATACAATGTATGAGTGATTTCGAACTGGGTGTTCAATAGTGATAGTTCCTAGTAGGTAAGGAGTGGAATCACCAGTTGGCAGTAGGTAACACGGAGGTGGCTAAGATAATTCCAGGGAAGGAAACAGGAGCTTCTTCGAAGTTCGTTGTATTTGGGGGTACTTTGTGACAAGTCCGATATACTACTTAATTCCGGATTTCCAACTATTCAACTCCTGGTACCCGTAACTTAGCCAGAATCTACTGTGGCGATGGTGACTACCAGTAAGCGCTGAAGCAGTGAACAGTGAAGGTCGACGATTCAACACAGCAGCATTGGAAGTCGCGTTGAAGGAGTGTCTTTTGATTCAAAGCGAGTTGAACCGAGGTCACTTTATCTTACGCCTTCGTTCTCAGTCACTCACTACCATAAAAATGTCGCCACCGTGCAGCACTTTGCTCAAGTGTTTTAAAAAGGCAAAGAAGATGCGAGTAAAACTAGATACTTTTTATTGTATTTTATTTTATAATCATAGAATGTAAATAATAAAGTGAGAATATTGTAATGGCTGTATGAATATAAGGTATTTGCTTTCGCTAAATAAAAATATTTGGCATGAAGTATTACAACGTAATTATTGTGAAATAAACAATGTGAATAATTTGAATTTATTTGTAATAGAAAATGTTAATTTAAATTATTATACGACTATGTAAATATTTTTACGTTTCTAACATATTCTTTGATTTTGCTGTCTTTTTCTTTCATTTTTTGTTATTGAAATGTCATCCATCGTCTTTAATATTTTATTGTGCTGGCAACCGACGTTGAGTGCTTGCTTACACGTCAAATGATTTGCTAGGTTTTACTGAGTTTTACGATAAAATGTTCTGTATTTATCGCTAGAAGTGATTGAATAAATAATTTGAAAGTGTAGATAATAAAAATAAAAACATTGGGAACATTTGATGCGCACACATATTACAAAATCATTCCTTAGACGTAACGTCTAATGCATTAAAATAGGCTAAGCTTATCAGAAAATGGGTAAGTGATTTTAATTGTCATAAAAATGTATTTTAATCGTGTTTAGCACTTTGATAATATAGTAACTGTGTTGGTATATTGCAGGTGGTCTATTCAGTTACTTCAGAGGGTTGCTAGGGGCGCGAGAAATGAGGATTTTGATTCTCGGCTTGGACGGTGCCGGGAAGACGACGATATTGTACAAACTGCAAGTTGGGGAGGTGGTGACGACCATACCTACCATCGGTTTTAACGTAGAACAAGTCACATATAAGAACTTAAAATTTCAAGTATGGGATCTTGGTGGACAGACCAGTATTAGGTGAGCTAGTGTTGTGCAATGTATAGGTTAGGTCCTGATTAAACACGGTTATTGTTCTTGTGTCATTGACAACCTTCTGTATCTGTACATAATACCTGCAGTACATCCACACTTGTGTAACTAATGTAACATGATGTGTTATTGTTGTTGTTTCCAGGCCCTACTGGCGATGTTATTACGGGAACACGGATGCAATAATATATGTAGTAGATTCAGCAGATAGAGATCGAATAGGAATATCTAAAGATGAATTGGTACACATGTTGAGGGTAAGTTGCATAGCATCTGTGTGTCTTTCATGAATCATCTTGAGTGGTTGAGTTTTCCTTAATTTGTGTTGCATGCATTTACTTAAACTAGTTAATGTTATTGAAAGTTCACCTTTCAATTTATTGTGGTATACAGTACAGTACATCCAGGAACATTCATTTTAATTGAAACTAGTATTCTAACACTTTTCACTAAATGGGACTCAAACCCTATCATTGTTCAGAAAATGTAGAAAAACTCATGGGACGAGCTGATAAGAGGCCATAAAACTATAATCAATTGCAACCACTTGAAAGCAGTTGATGTGGCTATTTTCTAATTAAATACTACAATTTGATTGTAAGCATGAATCATTGTATTAATTAGCATTAACCAGTTGGAAGTTTTAGTAACTTTTAAGAACTCATTTGTACTAAGTTTATTTTTACTATATATATTATGAAATTGATCAAAGGACTGACTTGGACATAGAAAATTAAATGAAATTGGCAACACCCCTATCATTAATTTGTTCATATGCAGTTATTTTAGTGGTTTGTGTATCTTTTTTACTGATTACAATTGATAGACATTTTTGTTTCTACCACATCTTTACACATTACAATTAGTCAATTTTAATTAACATGTCATGTAGATTGTATGATTACTTGTTTTAACAGGTTTTCAATAAAGATAAAAACAAAGATTATATTAATGGGTTAAAAGTAATTTCTAGTACCTACTAAGTATTATCAAAAGTATGTCATTTCCTGACTGAATTTCCAGATTTACTCAGGAAGTAATTCTTTGTATTAAATATTTAGTTATTTTGTCAAAACCTTTGTTTTCAAGGATCTGAATATATATAAATATATAAAGCTTCTGAAAAACAAATTTACTTCCTGCGATTTGGTTGACTGAATACTATCTAAGCTTCGCTAATTACCGAAAAAATACCAAACTTCCGAAAAAAATACTAAGTTTCCGAAAACTTATGTTCTGCTAAAATAATCGTTTTCCTAAGCTCTATAGAAACCAGCTTAATTTCTACTATTGGATAAAGAATAACTTTTTTAAATCTCAATTTTAATGAAAATAACTACCTACCGGTAGTTGCGTTTGGGTGCAAAAGTGGGTGAAATAGGTTAGAACAGATCAACCGCGCGCGTAAGCCGAGCGAGCGAAGCGAGCGCTGCTAAATTTGTTATTGGTTTTTCGGAATTTTCAATATTTTATTCGTTTGTTTCGTAATTTGCATTCGCTATATGCGAATGCAAATTACGAAACGAACGAACAGTTTCCGCAAAATTAGTATTTAAAGCATTAAATTTCATATTTTGAGTATGCCTATTGCCTATGTATATTTAAAAAAAATTGCAGAGGTTTTATTACTACCCTTATTTTATTACTTACCCAAAATTTTATTAATACAAGTATGAAATTCTTATGTGATTCTAGCAAGAACTATCTTGACATCTTGTTAATTTGACTATCTTAGTTTTCGCCACTGCACTGATAAAGTAATCACACTAGTGAATAGAATAATTAATATAATGTTAGTGCTAGAGTCCAGATAATATTTAAAGCAGACGTCAGACAGATAACAATAAAGTTATATTGAAGTCACAACAAAGGTACAGTACAACACAACTTAGATGTAGCATCGGCAAAATTCTTAAAACTGTTCACCATCCGAACTGAGCGCGCCTTCTTAATCACCAATATTTATTACTGCTTAAGGTGAAAATGATCTTTACACAAACGACTTGTAAAGTCATATAAGTAACATAAATTTTCAAATTTGTGCTACATCAAAGTTGTCATACTGTACTATGTGCACATTTGTTTTTCAGACAAAGGCAGTGAAGGGCCATGTCACAATAAACAGTAAAATTAATAATAAAATAGGCGTAAAATATTAATATAGTTAGTAATAATGTTTCACTCACAATGTTATCAGTGTGAGTTTTCTGTTTCCTTTAAGGAAGTGTTTTGTCCTTAATTTCAATAAAAATGGGCATATTTTTTAGTTTCTACTTTTTAAGATAGTTAATTGATTCAGGCGTGACTTTGCGGAAATCCATTATAAAATACAAAAAACACACACACTGCAACACTGTGCTCGACGCGTCCACACGTCGGGTCCGAGTTCGCAACAAGTCAATCGACTTCCTGAGGATGCCTCGTTGAGAGGTGAAACACGTGTCGATTTCTTACAGGGTTCTTTATGACTCATTAAGAACAATTACGCGGATTAAGTTACTAAATATACGTCGTCTATTGTATTATTTTTTTACTTTTTAAGTAGTTTTCATTTATTTGACGCAGTTGCAATAAAAAAACTCAAGCGTCTTGTTAGACCGATAATCTTGCTAATACAAAACTCTATTATCAAATGTTAGTTAGTGTACTTTAGGGAGAGCGGGAGAAGTTATTTGATAATTTCCCATCCTCAAAAAAAAAAAAAAGGTAGTACACCCCTGCCTAGCCCTTAGGGGAATACAGGTGTTATATGATGTTAGTGTGTCTATTCTTTTGTCGTTCTAAACTCATAAATCTGCTATGTTCGCTCTTGAGTTATTCACCAGTTCAACATTTCTTAGCCATCACTCTACTCTTATCATCCAGCATACTTTTCAGCATCTAAATAAAACCTTCACTTTCCAGGAGGAAGAGCTAGCCAATGCAATACTGGTAGTCCTGGCCAACAAGCAGGACATGGCCGGGTGCCTGACGGTGGCCGAAGTGCACCAGGCGTTAGGTCTGGACGCGTTACGCGACCGCACCTTCCAGATCTTCAAGACTTCAGCCGTGCGTGGAGAGGGACTCGACCAGGCGATGGACTGGCTCTCCAATGCGCTGCAGGCTAGGAAATAACACCCGTAAATGGTGAGTGTGACTTATCTAAATAATATTGCCCCACAGGAGGCCAAAGGCCTCTTTTCCACACACTTCTGCCCTCTGCTAATTTGGGCCAATCCTGTTGGTAAGAGTCATGTCTAACTAAAAATTGTTTTTACAAGTTTTTATTTGTATTGTGGGTATGAATCTGTTTCGTGAAAGCGTGACAACGTGGAAAGTAAACTCATAACCTAACGTTAGCCTGCATTCCCCGGAAGGTTAGGCAGAGGTGTACCTATAGTAAAACATATTTTAAATGTAGGTCATTTAAGTTATGTTTAAGTCCCATGTAACTGGGGGAGACCCTATTGTCATCAACCGGGCACTGAGACATTCAGACTGAAAAACCAAATAACACTGCCTGACCCGGAAATCGAACCCAGGACCTCATGCTCTGCAGTAGCGCTTGCGAGCACTAGACCTACGAGGGGACCAGTAATGACGTGTCACACAACGCGACATAACGCTGCACGTGTTGTGTCGTCACACAACAGTAGTGACGTGCAGCGTTGTTCGGTGAGTTCTGCTTGCGAGCGGACTTCTCGTAGCGAATGGCGTCTATCTAAGGAGAGCTCTAATGTTAATTTAATTATTGATATCCTTTGCAGCCTACAGCTGATGTGGCCACGTGATACAAGAAGGCTTGATGTGTGCGTGCGCGATGGACAGATAAGTTAGTCACATGTAACGCCATTAGTTTTAGCAGTCTACGTCGTCGCCGATACACCATCACTGGTTTGGCTGAAAAAAGAAGACAGAATTACATGAAGCTTTGTGGCGAAATATAGCAAGTTCTCATCGAGTGCAACGGTGATGTTTACATTCAATTTATATAGTTTTATTTGCATTTAAAAAACAGCTGTTAAGTCATATACGAAGTACTTGTACCTACCTTCAATATTGGAATAACTCTGGACTGTTCTGCTGTGGTGAGCTAAAAACTAGAGCTCTTTTCGAGTTCAAAACTAGACGAACGAATTCGAAATAAATGGCAGAAAAATCATTCACTAGCCCCAACCCGTATGTAACCAGCAAACCCAGGCTAAAGTCGTTAAAAACGACAAAACCGTTTATTACGACTTCGAACGCACCGTCGGATTACGGTTGTTATAGCAGGTAGTCGTTATAACCAAACACAATGTTAAGTAAACATAAATGCTGGGTCCTCAAAATTTCGTCGTTATAACGGGTACAATGTCTAAACCGAAGTTGCTCTAAACAGTTTTGACTGTTTTTTTATAACAATAAGTAAATGTTTGTGAACACGGGATTTAGTCATTTTAAAATGAAGCTCTCCTTATAGGCATACTATTTTCATAATGCTTTTTTTATAATGGCGTATCAATGTGTAAATTAAGTGTGGCTTGTATAATTGTATAAAGCGTATAAAGAAAATGTCAAATGCGTACTTGTACTGCCTAGCTGCCTGTGCTAATAGGATTGATGGATCCACTAATTTTGAAACCTTTAGTACACCAAGTGTCTGCTAAATCTATAAAGTTCTATTCAGATGTCTAAGCGATATCGCTGTCGCGCTCGGTGGCGATACCGAATCGGTACGCGATATCGCTTATAAAATAAAAGTATATAATAGCGATATCGCGTACCGAGCGCGACAGCGATATCGCTAATACATCTGAATACGCCTTTAGAAGTAATTTTTCCAAACAATCTGTTTTAAAATGTGGTACTTAAACACCAGTAAGTTAGGCACTGACACCTACCAAATTCTAACTACAATGGAACCTCAAAAAGGTCGATGTAGTAGGAAACACGTTATAGCATTTAAACGTACATCAAGCTGTAGAAAGAGACTCTCCCTCATGTATGATTGAAAGAGATGACGCGAGATACAATATTTACAGCCGAGACTGTACAACTTATGCGTGGTAGATCAGCATACACAAAACTGTCGTAGTCGCGTATTGGACGCAAGTCATACTTGCGACTTACCGACGTCTAGTCTACGACTGAGAGTAGAGCGCCCTGCTCCCTTTTTGAAAACCATTGTAGAACTGACTGGTTGGTTTGTAGTTCAATCCGACAAAACGGTTTTGTAAAGTCGTATGCTGCGATAGCATGATCGTAATGTCGTTGGAAGTGGTAATGGTCAACCGCATGACAGCAAGTACAATACGGCCGATGTAACTTGGCAGTTCCGAACTTCGCGCAGAAGGCTGCGCAATAACATTTTTTTGGAACCAAATGGTGACATGAGCCGAGTGTGAGTGAGAAAACATGTGCGTAAGTTCGTAGTGCCTATATTCAGACCTGTCAAGCTATATCGGCCGTATTGTAACAATAAGAAAACCGCACTTATTAGTATGAAACAAAGGCACTGTCAACGTCCAACTGTTACCACCGACGTGCGGATGACTGTACAGACCGTTCACTAGAACATTGTCCCTTGCCGTCACGTTGGCACCATTGCTTGTCAAGCTTAGTTTCAATACTAATAGAGTTCAAAATGGCGACTGACAGAAGTGCTATCAATCGCGTCACGGGACATGTTTTATTGAACGCACTGTAGTTATAAGCCTATAATTTAGAGTATATAACACTGGAGAAGCCTTATGCACAATATTTCGAACAAAAAAGTCTGTCACTTTTAGCGGGGGACGCGGTAGCAACTACAAAAAAAAAACAAAAGCCGCTCGACCGGAAATAGGAAGTCCGTACCATTAATTTTAATTTTATCGCGATATTCATTCGGAATTTTGCTTGAATCCATGAAATAAAACAGCTGTTGCATAAAATAGTTACATTTGAATAAGAAGAAAATAAACTACAATTAAATAAAAGTAACTAAATTTGTAATAAGTTAATCTCAATAATAAATTAGATCATGTTCAAAATAAATAAATATATAACCACTTCAATGGATAATTATATACAAGTTATAAAAAATTGAACAATAAAAAAAAATACTAAGTAATTCTTACTAAGAAATTATCGACATGTCAATTTTGGTTTCAAACATCACCTCAACCCTACGGTAGTCTCGTTAACATTTTTACTAAAGGACATAATCGCATGTCAAGTGCGTGTAAATTTTGCTGATTTGACGTATATTTTCGTAATGCAAAAGAAAAGTATTTTGATCTTTATGAACATAAAAACGAGATGTAGCGAGACTCGGGGACGTCACAGAAGCAATGTGAGGAGAATACTCGATTCATGCTACGTTTTATATTGAATCATGGTTGAATCGAATGAAAAATCGAAATTTATTATGAGGTTAGGATTTAAAATTTCAATAAAAACATGACTAAATATTATAAAAAAATGTTAACATTATGGAAAGTTATTCACTTCTTTAACCGTTAAAGGCCTGATAAACAACTAATTAACGTGCTAATTGACGTGCTTGAGGGTCACCCAGGGCTTTACCGGTTAAGTAAGTTTGACGTATTTGAACGCTTTTTACAGAATTTAACAGCACAGCTAGGCATTTTCACGGAGATCCGCGCGCCTTTAAAACGATTTACGAAGTGCGTTAGAATCGATTTGAAAGTAGTTTTTATGAACGTACTAGAACATTTGTTCTTGTACTATTACAGAGGGGGAGTGTTCGTAAGGCTTTTCCAGTGTTATATACTCTAAGGCCTACAAGGATCTTATGACGCTCGAATGACGTTGACAGCAGTTGGTAAACATAAAGGTAACAATTGTTTTGAGAAATGCATTGAAAAAAGCAAGATGGCGGCGTTAGTTCAGATTTTTACCATGCGCCAAAAGATCTTTGTAAAGCTTATACTTGCGAGTTAGCCTCAAGATAAAATTCTGCCGTCGAGTGTTTCGGTCTTCAAGTAAAGTATCAATGCAAATAACACAAGGCGACGACATTTTTGTAAAAACAAATTGTTTTGTAGCGGGATCGTGCGAGCGGCGACGGGTGTACCTATACATAAGTTATTATTAATTAATTACTATTAATTATTATATATTTTGTATCAGTGACGTTCACCAAGCTATAATTTATATTATTATGCGGTAAGAGAGAAAGATTGTTCCAAATACAATATCATGTATTATTATTTGATGTCGTTTTATTTTGAATACGCTATGTAGCTGGCGGCCACCACAGTTTTAGGAATCCCTAGGCGTCATTCACCAATACTTGAAGTATTTTCGCATAAACGCGCTTTCAATACAAATGAGTGAGGATGCTAGCAAGCAATACACCAGACGATATCATAAGTGGAAAAGCTTATTTTTCTGCTGGTAATCTCAATGTTGAGATTTTAATCTGCCAGTCATGTCTTCACAGAAAACTTGGTCTTCCGGTAGTAATTACCCATCCAGCGTTCTGTAAAATACTGACCATACAACAATGATTGCGGCATCCCCATTAATTAGGAATGGTGGTCTCGTGAAACCGGACATAAATAAAATACATCTTCAGCCGTAATCTTTCATATATGTTTATGCTATCTTTCACTACTTAATAAATACTTATTCGTAATCTTTTCTGTTTTCCAACTGTTACTCCAGTGCGAGCCATCACCTTCGCCTGGGTAAAATTTTTATGCTTTCTTCGCTAAGTTCAGCTTCAGTGATGATGATGGCTTTAAGTTCTGCGGTCTGGGCAGAGGTGGCGGTGGGAGAGTGGCAGAAGTGGCGGGGAGAATGGCAGAGGTGGCGGTGGGAGAATGGCAGGCGTATTCTTGCGGGAAGGTTTGTGTAATAGATAAGGAGATAGGTATTGTACGTATGTAAGGACGCCGACGGACGACAGGTAGCAGGTGTCTGGTTTATTTGCAAGTGGCATGGACAGACAAGAGTGCCTTAAAAGTATCGAATCCCTTGCCTCCTGGGTAAAGGTATTTATTTGATATCGCGATCAGTCCCAGGGATCTTTTCTCTTCCTTTCTTTGTGCAGCTCATCCCTAATTTCTTTTACTTTTTTCAGATGTTCCGAAAGTTCTTTTTGCAGCTTTCCCCTAACTTGTTTTTCTTTTAACCGCCGCTCCTTAATTGTTTCTTCTTCTTGTTCTGATAGCCACTTTTTCTTTTCGATGGAAATCTTAGGACCCTGATTTACTGGTTCCGCTGCACCGGCTGTCTCGTAAGCATTGTAAGATTCCCGGTAAGTCTCGGCGGTTCGCTGGTTAATCTCGACAGGTGGATCGGGAGCCGCGATAGGTGAATCGGGAGTCTCGACGGCTGGATCGGGATCCGCGACGGCTGGCTCGTTAGAGACAGAGGGGTAATCGGGGCAATCGTCGGCCCCGTGTGCAATATCTCCCAAAATCCCAGGCTTTTGGGAGAAAACGTAAAGCGAGAAAGCGAGTATACTGGAGCCTAATACCCCGGTGATAAGAGGCAGGACGTTGTCGTTGTTGCCTCCAGACCCACCGGGCCGGCGTGGTCTGTATCCTCCGCTCGGCCTATATCCTCCGCTCGACCTGTATCCTCCGCTTTGTCTGGATGGCCCGCTCCCTGGCGTGCCCGGCCGTCCTGGCCTGCCTGAAATTGTCACTATCATCAGCATCAGAGTAATTAATCGTTGCTACGTACATCCGGTCTACCGACAAGTATCTGAAAGTCTGAGGGTAATTATTAGCTATAGGTATTTAAGAACCGTAAGCAGAAGCTGTTTGTTTTTTCGAATTACTGGTAGCTACTGATATATTTACTCTTAAAGTGAGACCAGTACCCTAATAGCGTAATACACGATCAATCAAAATCTGAATCGTTTTGAAGCATTGCTAATCCATTGATTCATAAGATCGAAAAAAAATCTGGTCAACAACGTAAATAACGCAATGAATGTTGTCGAACTGTCAAGATGAAACAGATTAGTCGTAATCGTTTACGAATATATATTACGTAATTAGACAGCTGATCAATATTTGGGACTTGTAACTGTAACTATTCATAACAACAATAAAGATTTTGGGACACTCGCCGCCCTAGTGCCCGCTGCAGGCCATCAGCGTCTTCTCATACAGGGAACGCATGAACATTGATCTTCACGCTTGCTCAAGGCGGATTGAGATTTCAGACTTATATTAACTATAAGGTAGGGTTTCTTCACGATATTTTCCTTCTACCTACCTATTGGAAATTATTTTGCATTTTAGAGAGACTGTCCAACTGCGGCAGACTTAGTTCTTTTAATGGCTAAGCAGACAAAGGCTTAGGCTGGTGTCTAGACGTGCAACATTTTATGGCTTTTATATGCTGGGATTTGATTCTTGTGAGAGAAGTGTAGAATGGAGTGTAGTAGCAGTAACTTGGTAGTGGACCGTCGGGAAGCTTGCTTGGGTTGGTTGTAGGCACGTTGTAGATAGGTACCTACTTTATTTTAACTACTTAGTTTATATTCGACGTAGATACGTCGAATATACTACCTACTCAGCTTCAGCCTCTACCTACTGTCTTCTTAGTCGTCTACCTACTCTTATATTGTCCACAGCACTTACCATTCATATTCGTGTTTAGTATTGAAGAGAGTTATTAATGATTCATCTTATTATTTGATGGCATAATTTGTTTTCGAAAGATCCGAGCTATGATGATGTAAGGATAATGGAATGTCAAAATTAAATTTAGTTTTTCCCGGTTTTTCCACAGAGTTTTCAATTGTATTCTTTTTTGTCTGTGATAGAACGATGATCCTAAAATGCTAGTTGGTAAGTCGCGCCAGACAGTATCAAACGAGAGATTATTTGGTGATACTGAGCATGCTAAGTTTGGAGAGTCCGTGATACAGTCTAATAAAAACAAGCTATACCTACCTACCTATTGACTGTAGGTAGGAACCTACCAGCAATTATGTCAGCCTCATATTTTTGAGGTGAAATTCCAAACATTTTTTAGCATTTCATACACATCTCCCTCGTTCCAATGAACGTAGGTATTGGTATCGATTAATTTGATGTTATTGTTAGTTCGAGGATCACGTGTTATATCAAAATACCGCGGTTATAACAAACGCAGTCAGTGTTGTACTAAGTGCAATGATTGTGGCGGTCCTGTAAGCAGGTGCATTCTACAACCTGAGCGGACAAACGCGGCCTTATGCCGCCCCAATACGGTGCACCAGCCGCCAAGTTTGGACAAATATGTAGGGAACCCTGTACGGCATGTCTTGTACGAAATAGCAGAGGTATTTGGGCTCGTCACCAAACAGTTTTAAACACCAATTGTGTTCATTCCAATTTGAACTTTGTAAGTCAGAGTTATAGTATGTTTTCGTATGTGCTGTTGAAAGTTTGGGACAGAGGTGTGCGGGCGGGGGAGGAGTATGCGGTCTGACTGGTTGCTCGAACGACGACCGGAGGCTGCGCGCGCGCCGGCCGCAGGTACAATCCTGTGCTTAATTTTATAATTAAAGCCCACGTGGTCGCTCAAGATTATATCTTGACGCGAAAATATGCAGTTTAAAATCTGTGTTATCTCTTACCTTGGGTGTTTCCTCGCCTTTTACTTTAATAAAAAGATTTCACTCAGTTTTGGCGTCAACATTTTAAACTACATTTTATACTAAGCATACAAATTGTTATTGTCTTCATTATATTGCCCTTGCGCTCTGCGCCAAATGAAATGTTTTGTTCAAGTTTCGCACGGTTCATAATGTTATCAATAATTACGAAGCACGTCTTTGTTCTTACTAATTTATTGTCATGATTATGATAACCCGATACTTACTGTTATTATTTGAGTTATGTATCACGAAACAGCTTTTTACTGATGTCCTTATAATAAAGCTTTGATAGTGCTAAATCAATTTCACGTAGGTTCCTATAGAAACTTTTCGAATTGACTCTAGAATCGTCAGGGGAGCTTTCAGCAAAGCTTGAAAAAGTAAGGGCGTGCGCGCGGGCAATCGTTCCGCCGTGCCTGACTGTACGTACAGGGCCAAGCTCTGGCACGAGTCTTGTAAAGAATTTATAGGAGAGCCGGGCGCGGGTCGCGGCAGTGTCGTGCGCGCCTCGCTTGCGCCTGCGCCGCCCGCCGACAGCGCGCCTGTGGACGCCAGCGTACGCCGGGAAAAGTAAAAGTTTTCAGTGCAGTGCAGTGCAGTGGTAGTGAAACAGACGAGAGCACTGGAATGGATGGCTAGGTATGCATCGTCTTATTTAGAGGAAAAAATACTCCCACGCTTGTGGGAATTTGGCCTATTGTGGAGCGAGCAGCGAAAGTTCACTAGATGTTTATAGATTGGTAGGGCCTTGGGACTATGTAGTACTGTGTGCATAGTTTTAGTTGTAACAACTTAATGCAACGTGCTGGCTCAGTGTGACTTGTGAGCCAGTTGCGAATCCGACTTCTACTCAGACCGGTTACTGGCACTGGATGTTATTGAATGGAATAACTAAAATAATTATATTGAATTATTATATAAGTATAAACTAGGTACATAAGTATTTAATATATAACTGTATGGATCCGTTAATAAAAAATTCAATATACCTGCTGAAACGTGGGTGTACTGAACACCATAGCTACCTTCCGCCCTTCGAGAAATGCCGGCATGATTCTGACATGAAATACGAAAGCTTTGTTTAGGTACCTACTGAACAAATTCAATAATTTGATGGGTACTAAGCCTACAATAGTTTCAAACTAGTAAGAAAATTTGACACACCAGACAAACATTACTACCTAAAATATAATCATTAGGAAAACAATGTAACAATAACAAAACAGTCAAACAAAAATATTGTAGGAAACCAAATTACACTAGAAAATAGAAACACGAACATGAGGAACAACAAGACGAGAAAGAAAATAAAATGATAACGTTACTGAGCAGGGCAGCCCTCAGTCGATGAGTTGTCCAATTAAATAGAAAACAACTCATAAAACGGTACTTACCTACCTTTAATAACAGTGATAACAGAAGGAGAAGAAGAGCGTTGACGGGCAAAACACCTTTAATAATGAACGAGACAGAAGAATGAGTGAATCAACAAAAAGGGAGAAGGAGCAATAGCGAGACCTAATAGAGACAGATGAACGAAAATTGCTACGAAATTCCACTCATAACTCAACATTGCAAAAGAAAATCCAAAGAAAAATGAAAGTTCAAATTAATAATGTGCAGGCACAACCTGACATCGCCAAACAGGAGTATCGGATTGTCCTATAGACATGGACATGTGATGATACGTAATCATAATCAACTTGAATGGTAATAAAAGAATCGAGTTAAACCAGAGATCTTTTATCGATTGCATCGAAAACTAATTAGACAGACCAAGGCATCAAAAGGTCTGAAATCAGCCAGGTATGAACAACTACGAGAAACTTAAGTAAGTCGTATGTAGCCGAAAACGATATTTCTTAAACCAAGGAACAATGAGTTTACTTTGACTTCACGAACCACCCATCCCTTTCCCATTCCTTTGCTTCCATCATATTTCTATACTGACGGTCTAGCCATCTCTTCAAAAAGTTCTTAGCCATTTCTTGGGTTTTAGCCCTTTTTTTTTCTATCGATATTTACAATGCGTCGCTCTTTCCTGCTATCGCTCGGATTCATACGAGAATTTTGTGTTCAGTCAAGGAAGCGCCTTTGACCAAACGCTTTTTTAAGAAATGACGATTTTTGCACAGGTTCCTCTTTTCCTACCTATTTATGACGTCGCACCAATGCCATCCAATAAGTGAAGGTATTCTCTGAAAATAAGCCATTAAGTAGCTTGTTCTGTTTAATAACACTGCTTTACTACCTATCTTTCCTACAACTGCGGGGATATTAAAGATATCGTTGGCGAAATTTAATTGTGATGGCCATGTTGATGTCATCGCCTCGGAGCTATTGGCTACACCGGTTTTCGATTCAGATTGATTGCCGTCCGTAATTAGCGGTTCATAATGCTTCCCGCTTTTGAGAATCATCTTAATAGATGTGTGATCTTTATCAACTAAAGATAAAGCAAGCTGTACATGTATCGTCACTGCAAAGTTATCTTCTCTGACACCTGTTATAAAGGTGGCATCAGTCAGCTTCGGTTGTGCCCATGCTACTTTTGAAGGTTAGCTGGAAATGGTGGCGGGTATGTTAATTGTTCATTCTATTTAACAATTCTAAAAATAATGTCTGTTAGAAATGTATTTTCGGTTAATTAAGCTTTAACCTACTACCTACCTATATAATTGGTAAAATGTTCATTTAATTCCTTTTCTGCTTTCACAATTATTACCTAAATAAGAAAAAGCTCATCTGGGACATACTCAAATAAATTCTAATTGGGCACATTAGCTGTGTTTATTTACTTATTTATTGGTGAGGCACCTCAACGACTTACTCACTAAAACATACACATACATTTTTAGGTATTGTGAATTCGTCACTTAAAGAAGTGCATAAGCACTAGCAGAGAATTTAATGATTATTTTTAAGGATTATTAGGACGTTTTAGTTATCGTTAGTTGATTTAATTACAAGTTACAAAATAAAAATTAAATATGTTCACAAATACGATAGAAAATACAGAAATATTTAATTAAATAGCAAAAAAGACCTAAAAAGAAGGAAATGGAAGTGGATACAATTTTATAACTAAGCGGCTTGTATTGCTTGTGACGTTTTGAGACTCCGAGCTGGTTAAAAGTCTCGTACGGAATTGACGAAAAGGGTTAGAGCAGATGTCGATACTATTGTTTCGTGTAGCGATTTTATTATAATTTCCCATTAGACGGTTCATGTGTGCGGTGCTGCCAAGGTTAATACGACTTGCAGTTGTGGCAATGGTAATGGTCTCGCGACCAAATCGAATAGTTTTCTGTCGAGGTACAGCTATCCATCATTCCACCAAAAGACCGGTAACATTTGGTAAACCGTTAGCGATTTTGTAAAGAAGGATCTGATCTGTCACGTCTCTTCGGTGTTCAAGAGAACATATTTTAAAATGACTGAGCCTTTGACTATAAGGAGAATCTCGTGGAGAGCTCCAGCTTCTAAAACGAAGGTATCTGGTGAAGCTTCTTTGGATACGTTCAATCCTGTTTACGTGAACACGGTAAGTAGGGTACCAAACTGGAGATGCAGTAGTCCAGTAGACTTCTCACAAGAGTATTGAAGAGCACCTTTAGGGTAGAGATGGACTGGAAATCCCGACATATTCTTTTTATAAACTATAAAAAATGTTAGCAAGTACCTACTCGCTGTGCGGTAATGGGCCACTGTCTGAAGCTTTCGAGGCGTCCCCCGCCCTGCTACCTATCTGGTACCTGCAGGCCGCAATATTCGACTTTACTTAGGTACTTCATTGCAGTAGATGGCGGTACGATACTGTCGCATTCCGCGGTCATTTCGTTACAAATACTGCTTACGACGGTTATTTACAATAGACTTATTAAGCCCCATTTTCACTCATAACGAAAATAGTTATGGTCCCTTTGATATACGTTCTGGTGCCCTTCAAAAATTTATATCGTAACTTAGGAATAGGGTGACGAGTCAAGACTCTCACTAGCTCACTACTGAACTTCTCATACGTTAATATCACCAATGTGCGCATTTATCAGTTCCATTGTGACGATATTATCGTGGCGCTCACGTATATAAAACGTATGGAAATACGTGCGCGTGCGCGTTATAACGTTATTGTGGACGGAAATTCAAAAGTGTCTTATATTCCCATATCTACATTTTATTTCCCAGTGTTATTGTGATGCCATGACGTAGACATGACCGTCCACGATTTCTGCTCGGTTTGGCTGGTGGTAGGGCTTGCTCTAAGTAGGCTTTTTTTTTCTTTTTTTTTTTTTATCGCTGAGAAATGCGTTACGCATCCCGGCTCGTGGGGGACGAGTCGGGGTATGTGGGACTCCTGTCTAAATGCAGCATACCCACTAAAACTCAGCGGTGCTCCCGCATCGCCGTGATGGGAGGGCCATGGGAAACCGGCTCAGCCTTTACATCCACAGCCCTCCCGGCGCATGCCCGCCTAGCTGGCGGGCCTCACATGCTCCCCACCTGGTTGGTGGGGGGCTACGGGAATGGCCGGGTTGCTCTAAGTACGCCTGGCTAGCTACCACCATCTTATCTAAGTCTGTCGCTATAACAACAATGTTAACAGCATGGTTGTGTTTCGGCAGTTAGAGATAAGATAGCCAGTTCCTCTGTGGGTGAGGATTCCGGGTGAAGCTCGCCTCCACCTTCGGCCTGATCATCACTTACCATCAGGTGAGATGCAGGGCAAGAGCTCCCCAGCTGTGGTAACAAAAAAACAACGTTACAGATTATAACAACGCAAATTAGGTGTTTGGCTAATTAAACCCATTATACCCTAGGTTTATGATCTAACATGTGCTGTGTGTTTACAAATTAGCTATTTAAGAGCACCTACATAGATACCTAGCCATAACATCTACTTAGGTCTTACTCATCAGACCGGTTTCATATTGATTTAAATTGAAAATCCTTATTCTCTCTATATTCTTAATTTTCTATCTTCTAATTGTGACTGGCGTTACTACTTACCTAGCAGTTTCTAAACTAGCTATCGAAATATTTGTACTGAATTCCCAACAAAAAGATATTCTGTGTGTTTTATAATAAGAAAATAAATACAGTTTTGTAAACATTTTTACTTTGCAGTTTGAAATCTCTCTTGCTTGTCGCTCATGCACATCTAACCCAGACAGGTCACAATCAAAAACATTATTTTTGTTCAAGAAGCCTGGCTGGAGTGCCTGGATAACGTCATGTCAAAGTTAAAAGCAATTAAATACGCATCAGAGTGCACTCGGCGTGTGCCTTCGTGTATTTTCATAAACCACTCGGGACGAACACTTATGCTAATTTTAATCGACCTCATACGTGCACCATGCGTGCATGCAGCAATTAAAATACAGCTGAATGAAGGTAGTGTCTAATGTCTCATTTGAAGTGATTAATCAGATTTTTTTGAACAATATTCATAGCGGCTTTAGACCCGGATATTTTTGGTCCTTCGGTACAGGATACCAGGACCAAATCCAAGGCACACAGATTTGTGGAACAGTCAAATGAAGATAGTGTCTAATGTCTCATTTGAAGTGATTAATCAGATTTTTTTGAACAATATTCATAGCGGCTTTACACCCGGATATTTTTGGTCCTTCGGTACCGGATACCAGGACCAAAAATAATTAAACCAAAGCCAACCAACTTTTTTTAAGTTACTGAGGCAAATACGAAAAGTACCTGTTTACTTACTTGAATTTTCAAAGTCTGTTGGACTTGCAATGTTCTCCATATGACGCAAGCACAACTTTTGACTTTTAACGGTCAATCAACAGCAAGCGAGTCTGCTGTCATTGCATTTCATTCTTCTCATACAGCTGAAATAAATAAAGAAGACGCATGCTCTCCTCAAGTCGCGATGCTTGCTTTTTTAGAAAATATAACCAATTATTATTTTCATGTGAGAATCCCATGTCGAATGCAAAAAGCATGGGAAAGACGTCGCGTTAGCGGCTAACAGTGAAAGTTAAGCAATGTTAGTGAACATTTATGATAATTTGCTGTTGTGTAGCTCATTTGTCACACTATATTGTTTTGTTGCAATCATAATGGATTTAATACAGGCATATGCTAATATGTAACTTATAAACTATAAGAAGATGTTAAAATGCTAAGAAAAAGAGTAGAGTTTTCAAGGCTTTTGACCCCTACATGTCAAATACAATAAATTATTTCCACAGAACGCATGCCCCTACACTTACATTGAAACAAATCATCCAACAAATCTATCCGAGAGCACGCAACGCCCCGCTCTCGATTAAAAACTTAATTCATTCAGGTCAATGACCAACTATTCGGTAGCTTGAAAACTTGACATTTACAAAAGGATTTGATGTCATCAAAATATACAGTATGTGGAATATCGCCGTAGGGTATACACCGAAGGTACGCGTGGCATCCGAGAGGGCCACATAAATCCTCCTTCGGCCAGTTTTTGTCCGTTTTTGGATTCCATTGTGTCAGGTATACAGTAGGTTTGCCAACCGTCGCGGACGCACGGGACACGTAAAATGTTGTCTGATTTCAAAATAATTTGGAAGTGAGATAAATCTCCCGCTGCGTGTAAATTGTTCAGTGCTAAAATATTTTTGTTCTACCTTTTTTATGTTACGACAACGGTGGTCATTGTTAAGATAAAAATATATATTATAATTGTTATGAAGATTATTTATGTAAAAATATTGGTGAATCAAGTTATAAAAAAAACGGTTAATTATTCACCCATCGACATTTTTATGTGCTTCTTTTTGATTGTCAAACATTAGGAAATGATGAAGTGTTGGTGAATAATCCACGCATAGCTGATGACAGAGGCACCCTGGTCAGGTAACATCTGCTGTGTTATCGGGTTATAGTTAATTGATTCCCGATGTTACTGATCGTATTTAGATTGTCTGCTCATCGAATTTAATGACCGAATAAAGGAGCTTTAGCAGTCATTATAAATGAATTATTCATTTATGATAAAAAAAATACTATGTTTTTTACGTATCTTTATGAGATACAACATACGACCCGTTTTCTGTAATCTTAGATTCGTACAGTAGAATTTTATTGTTATTAAAATTATGAAGAAATTTTGTGAACAGATTAAAATTGATAAAACGGAATGCTAACTTTACCGATACCGTGTCGATAAACGACAAAATTAAACTGCCGTTTGACTGGTAACATAAAACTGTCCACATAATTATATTTTTTGCTAGTTTCTCTTGAAAACAGCGTTTTCTGATCTGTGGTCTTTTAAAAACGGAATAAATTCTATCAAGTCTAAAACCACACACACACAATGTAGTAGAACATACAAGTTACAACATGCGTATTTAATTATGAGTATTTAATCTAACGTAAGTAAGAAATAAAACACAAGGTCAGTTTATGAGTTAAGTACTTGATAGTTTCGGAAAAACTAAGCGTTTTTCGCTGTAGATGTTGCTAGGTGCAGTTTTTAGAGCAAATACAATTCTACTTTATTTACCCGTCCCAAAGTTTCGTTCAAAGAAATGTATTCAATAAAATGATTACAATCGTCAACGCTACTAAAATAGGTTAATCCTGATTAGGTAAAAGAAAAAAGACTGGGAACAAAAATATTAAAAGGAAAAGAAAATAACTAACATGCTTATAAATCATTAATGTGACCTTTTCGTTTTAATAAAATATCTAAAGTTATTGTCGGACGCCTCGTCGTATCTTGCTGAGATATCTCATGAGATGACATGGTGAGGTTGGACACAAATATTTGTTATTATTCATGTTTAAACAATGCGGGTGTCTCGCCACGACAAATTACTGGGCAATAAAGAAACGCAAGCACTCAGGCAGTCAGAATGTACCGAAGGACCAGTCTTAACCAAGCACGGTTAGAAGGAGGAAACACATGGTTTAATAACACTTTCACTGTGCGCGAAGCAAACACAGCAGACTATTAGATAAACAATCGCTGTGAACCTAAAAGATAACTGAACTAACAACTACTAATAGGGATGTTAAAATGGAAAGAAGAATATTGCATCTTGAGAAAAAGCTCTTCAGGGATATAGGTAGATATGTACCTAGTTTGGTTATAACTTCGAACTTATTTTTGCCACCTCGCATCTTTGTGCGTTTTTTTTTTTTTAAAGATGATCCCATGCAGTCTTTGACGTTTTGCTAAGTTGGCGAAAATTACTTGCCAAGTTCCTAACATGATACGATGTATTAGGTATTAGAGTCAGTCTAATGACTGAGTCTTTCCTCTACAATATGTTATTGCAGAGGAAAAAACAAACAGACTTGTGCGATAATAGCTTCTTATCACGACTTCGTCCGCGAGCCTACAACCGTTCTCAAGAATTGGGCTATGCAAAGCAAAAAGCTTTTTTCTAATCCGACTGGTAGTTCCCGAGATTACCTACAACCCTACATACAAACAAACAAACAAACTAACAAACAAATTTCACCTCTTTATAATATTATAAGTATAGATTTTACCTTTTCGAACATTACCTAAGATTCGTTGTTTCGTCCGTGTTACCCTAGTTATTGATCATTTGGAGTGAATCTTTGGAACCTTTATTTGTGGCTGGGTAATAAAGAGAAGCGCGCAGGCGTGTTGACCCCGCGCTGCGCACGCGCTTCCAACCAGTGACTAATAACAGCATGTTAGCTACCGGACGAAGGGCACAACAACTCACCTTTGTTTGGAGCTTTTATTAATTTACTGCGTTTTTTATTGCCATTTTACTTGCTACTGGCTGTCTTTACATCCTCAAAATGCCAGTTACTGTTATGGCTGCCACCATTAACTTTGTGAACTTAAATATACACTAATTTAGCGATAAAACTATGTTTATTACTAACTTGTCCCTAACTGATAATGGTCAATCAAAGTTGTATGTACGGACGGAGGTACCTTTCTTACACTACATAACAAGAAATTGTCTTATTGTTAAGTACTAATAAATAATTCTTATTGCGCAGTCTGTGCTAGAATAATAAAGTTTTTCTTAACCTAATTTGTGGAATTAAACGAGCTCGACATGACAGTTATCAGTGTACTTAGGTAGGTAACCTAAGTACACTGATAAACTATCATAACCTGAAAGTTGATACATTAAAGAGTTTTAAAGAGAACTTATCTTTCCCACTTAAAATTTATTTGGTCCTTCGATCCTAATTCTTACAACAATTAATTGCCATTGCAAGGATCAGGATCGAAAGACCGAAAAAATCCAAAAATGGAATTTGTGAGAAACGGAGAAGTACTTAATTGTGTAAAGTGTGTAAACCCTTTATGGCATCGACATCAATATCGTTGCTATCACCGCTTCTACACTAATAACCATCAAATCATATTAAAATAGCTCTGCAAATGTCGTTAGGGTTCAAATAACTTGCCGCGTCAATATCAATCATGTGGACGTCTAATTAAATGAGTTACCAATAGCAACACGTTGAGTTTACTACGAATAATGTGCATTCTAATTATATTCTCGTATATAATATATAGGTACCGCACAATATGAGGTTTATCGTGTCACAAGTTTTTGCAACTTACAAAGCTGTTTCACAAAATATTCTACATTGTGATTCGTACGCCGAAGATTGCATCGTTTTGCATGAGGTTGCTGTTGAATAAAAGCCAAAATGGGAGAAAAATTGTCAATATAATTAGTGACCACTCACCATCACACAACAGCTCTCGAAAATAAACTATAGCATCAGTCTTCTGGGAATAAATTGACGAGCTGAACTTCTAATAGGAGAACGTACAAACAGGTACTTTATTACTTAGGTACTTTATTGGTCCAATTACTTGAGCACTCGCACTAACAGGAATAAATGAGTCTTTTGTCGATCACTTAAACTCAAGCCCAGTAGCCGCGAGCGCCTCAGTAACTCAAACATCCTGCACTTCGGCAGCTGTCAGCAATGATTGATGGTCCGCAGACGTTACATTATACCCGGCACACAAATTATTAACACGCAACGTGTCCTCGCTGCCGGCTACTCCTCGCCTGAAAATTAACAAAGAAAATGAATGAGATTTGGCATTCAATACAACTGCTGATGCGGAAATTTTAAATTTCAAGAATACCCTCAAAATTGATATTGTGTTCACAACTATTCTTGAGTAGGACATCAACACCATTATGTCCTGTATTGCCACCCAATCAATGGCTTCTATATTTAGTAATGACCATTCAAAACATTCCTCTTTAACACGTGGACAATTGGACATGCACCACATTGTTATAATAAAATAATGCAAAGGAATGTATTTCTGGAATAAAGGTAACGACATTGTCCTCTTGTATGATTATAGGGTAATTTTGAACCAAATGAGTTCCTCTGGATCTGGATCTTGGAGAACCAAATAAGACCCACACCCAGTGCAGCAGTGTACCAAAAGGAATTTTGGGAATCAAATTAAGTTTAGGTACCTGCGTCACTCATCAAACATGAACAGATTTTTCAACCATCGTTGCTTATGTTTGGAATTAAAATATTGTCGAATAGAATTATTCCTTTTGTCAGAAATGTAACGACTTACGGCTAGCTCGTTTTGAGCTAGCGGTAAGTCGATACATTTCTCTCTATCTAACCGAACGCATGTTTTTTTTTCAAATAATAAACAATTAGCAGACAACGACTGACAACACAAGCCTTTACTTTCGAACAGTCAGTGATGGAAGGTTCCGAGGGGAGAGCAAGGAAGTCGCACCCACTTGTGCGATGGGCCGTGGTCCAAACAATAGTTGGCGCAGTAACCGTGGCGTCCCGTGTCACTTGGCCCTTCATCGTCATTAATGGTAATGGTGAAAAGTAATGTCGAAGTTTACGAGAAAAGCTGCACGTAGGAATCTACTCAATAGGTAGTTGTTGGAGGAACTGTAGGAACGTGGGATCGGATGGATTTCGAGGTTCGTCAAACATTGGTCGTCAAAATCATCATTAGTTGTAACGATACAACCTATTGTCTAAATTAAATTGAATATTATTCAAATATTCTTAAGTTATGATTAACGAGTGTTTAACCATAAATTTTTGCCGTTTGAACGTCACTGAACTTTAAGAAACGTTTATAAACCCCTTTCTAGTTATCGTTAAACGTAAGGGATCCATTAGACGATTATGATGGCCCCCTTAGAAACAGGACTTTCCGTCAACAATGCTGTAATCATAGACTAACTACATCATTAGGTAGGTACATGTCTACTGCAATCAGTTCCAGGAATATAAAAGGAATGGCAGTAAATAAATGCTAACACTGACAACAGCCTATTGTGTTCTGTACGAACATGTTTTGCTCATGAATTTATCGCCTTGTTGAAACCCCTGAACGAATCTTCTCTCCGAAAAATCTTCGAAAATATCTACAAAGCAAAAATATGCCGTTTCAAAGCTTATTATCACCTACAAACAGTACCGCGTATCTAGTTCAAATAGCAACGAACCGGTACCGCAATCCCTCGAGTACGCACGTTCCTGCGCATGCGCATGTCTGCCGCACGCGGCCACAGGGGGCTCATTGTGCCACCAACAACGGGCACCTTGTCTGCCACGCCACGTACGTGATGGGAACGCAGTTCCGTGACGTTTGAGGGTGCATGATTGCACGAATTTGTCATAGGAAGGAGAACAGCAAATATGGAGGAGCGGAGTGGGTTGTCGTGGGTCAGCTTGTTAGTTTAACGCTTGTGCTATAAAAAGATTTAGAATCACAACCCTATACGGTCAGCAACAATAGTCCGTTAACATTGTTACGTTTACTTATCATCAAAATTGACACAAAATTATTCGATAGGTAAACTACATTTTAGCGTTAATATTAATAGCTAAGAGTAATACTTAAATTCTTAAATAAATATAAATAATATAATAAAATACTTAAATTCTTTGGACTTTACTTCTGTTCAGATATTAATTAAATATTTTGCTCAATAATTAATATTTATAGAACTGAAGCGTTAATCGACATTTGTTGCTGACTGTATCTACATCAGACTTTCGTTGTAGCTTTTCAGTTTAAGACAGTTTACCAACCAGCACTGGTTATCCCGTTGTCAAATCTTTGATAAAGGTGCAAACCGAAGGTAAATCTGCCAATTCCAAGAAATATGCACTGTGACACCTTAAGCGTTTTCCAGCTTAGTAAGCAAAGCTTAAACAACAGCTGGCAATCATGATTATGCCTCAAACAATAATTAACAATCGTTTGTGAGATTTGAATCTAGGAGTTTAAAGCTGCAGTCCAAAGCTCAGCTTGTTACCACAAAGCCTACAAGGCTATCTTATTTAATAAACTATAGTTAACAGTAAAGTGAACAGTTACTTTCTGCTAATAGTATTAGTTTACGCTTATATTTATAATCCTCTTAAAAGATAGAATGTATAAGACTTATCGTTGGCGCGTTTTGGAATACTAGGATAACGGAGTGTTGTGCAGCCAAGGGCAATTTGTTTATAACTTGTTTTAAACAGTTATTTGTTAGATTAAGGTTCCGCTTTCAACGGTAGCTAGAATTAATTACTAAAAAACAGAATATTATACCTATCAGATTTGATTGCAGGACCCAAATTAAATATTTCGTAGCAATGGCGTAGCGCGTAGCTCGTGGCTCAGTAATAACAGCAGCACAGAACGATCCACTAGATTAAGCTACGCTTGCTGGGGTTGGTTTGTGCATGAGTGACCATCATTACATACCGAGACTCCTCCGTGCCTCGGAAAGCACGTTAAACTTTGACAGTCGTTACGGGTCGTCAGAAGCCCGAAAGTCAGACAACCAGTAGCTGGGTAATACGACAACCAAGGGGTGTCGTATTACCCAGTTACTGGGTTGTGGAGGTCAGATAGGCAGTCGCTCCATATAAATACTTGTATTCAGCTACATCCGGTTAGACTGGAAGCCGACCCCAAAATAGTTGGGAAAGGCTAGGCAGATTGGATTGGCGTAGCGCGTAGCTGCTACGGCGAACATAAGTATTTTAACAAATGAGTTTATTGTTTCCAGTGAGGATGCGTGCACGCCGCGAGCGGAGGAGGCGCCGCTGAGCGTTAGCGGCGCCAGTGCCGGCGCGGGGGAGCCGCGCACCGAGCGAGCCTGCGCCTGCGCCGCCTGGACGCCGCGCAGGCAGCCCGCGCCGCACGAGATCCTGCGACCAAAACCTAGAAGGTATGTGTTGATTGAACCCTCTAGTCTAGAGCAAAAATGACCCGAGCCCGACCCTGATGCCCACTTGGACGCTTCCTGTAACCTTTCTGATAGTTGGTAATGCGTGCAGATTGTGAAGACGAGTACCTACCTATTTCTTTGTGTACTGCTTTTCTAACAAGACCATAATTTTAAAAAAAAACTTAATAAAACACATTTTGTAGCAAAAGTGCAAAGCTTCCTGTGTCATATACTATGACAGTTTTTATATTGCTTAGTTTCTCCCTAATCGCTTCCACATGGATCAGCGTATTTTTCTCGCATCCGAATTTCCCACAGCTAACCGAAGCATTTCCCCGACGTAAATAGCTTTCTACTTACTTTTACAATAAATTGTTATAATCATAACTTGTCCAATGAGAGCTCGTAAACGCGTCTTAAAGATCAGCAAATTAACATTTAATACGAATGCATCGATATGTGCTCGTAAATGGGACAGATGTGGCAGTATCGTAAGTTAGGCGTGCCGTGCCGTTAGCCGGACCGGCCGTGCGTCATCCGGCGACGGCTGGCGCGTGGACCTCGCTGGACGCGTATTTAGAATTCCTACTTTAACACGGTATAGGATAAGAGTAGGTCTTACTTTTCTTTACAATGAATGCAGTTGTAGAGATATCTGTCCAATGCCGACGCAGCCGGTCATTTACTTGTATATTATGAGCGTAGCGTTAGTCCATGCAGGTAATCTTGAACTTGTTTCACAGATGGGACAAGTGCTATTGAACTTGTCTTTTATGCTTAACAGCAGTTCACAGCAAGGTCCTCTTGTTGGTATAAAAGTATAAACACCCTATCGTACGTATGGGTAATCATATCTACTTCTTCTACTTGGAACAAATTGTGGTGCCAAAGCTTAAATCCTAACTCGTATAGTGTCAGGTCTGTATGTGGTGCTCTTTGTGGAGCTCTGCAAAAGTATTTCAACAAAGCCCTTCTTGCTTTGCTGTCGCTTCGTGCACTCTCTACTACCAGTGGAATCATACCAGCCATCTGATCTATCGGACTGTTAGGCTATTTGCTATCAGATATGCATAACGGGGCCTCACATTTGTTGATATGTTTATAGCGCTGTTCGAAACGGTTCCAATGCAGGTACACAATACAAAATAATATTTTCTGTGATATTATCGACCCTTTGCCTTTCCGTGATGGTTTATTCTGTTTTGCAGTTATTTGTTGAACGATTTGAATAACTGTGAAGGTTACGCATTCCTATGGTAGGTTCGGTCGTGAAACCTTTATATTAATAAAATTTATTTTATATCCCAGATTACGTTACGTTTCATACGACTTTAGACGACTTGTACATGTTAGCAAATAAATAAACTTTTTTTTTTTGTATTGATGAACTCAATACGTTTCGTTGGTATGTCCGGGTTGAAATAATTAGCGGACATTTGTCCCCCGGCGCGATACTGTCCGGTCCCGATAGCCGGACACCGATGGCATTCCACATCTCTGATAATTCCTGTTTCTCAATTCTGACGCCATTGCTGAGCGATCGCCGCACGGTAGCCGCGGGGCAGGGCTGTGTGGCTTCAATTGAATTGGACGTAATACATATATCATTTTATTTCTGCGGGCCTCAGAAATGGGCAGGTGTACGGAGATTTATTTTGTTTAATTTTTTGTATGGATTATTTTGCTGGGATATAGTCAATTGGTACATAAAGTTACCTCATATTAAACTAATCTCATATTTACTAAAAATATTTTCAGGTCGTGAAATCTATATATTAGATTATTTTTTGCCTTAAAACATTGCTGAATAAAAACAAAAAGTCAATTGAAAACAAAATTGCTTTGCCCAAATAAAAGACACCAAAATTCGTCGACCCTTCGCAAACGCAGCCCAAATTACGAAATAATCTGCGAATGTCCACGAATCACAAGACAGATCCCAAATGTTCACATTTCTTTTTACAAATGTATGGGAAATCCTCATTATTTTTTTATCAAAGGTTACAAGAGTTCAACACTTGTACGTGCTTTCAGTTAACGACTCAATGGTAGAACGATCGAGGGTTGGTCTCAGACCAAATAAAAAACCAAGATAGAGTGCTGCGAACAATACAGTGAAGCATGCCATACCTACACCGCCGTTCTGTGCTCACACGCTCACACGCGGACATTTACAACCTTTTACAATGACACTACAATCAAACTACACCACACAAAGTGCACACATGTTTACGAAACCGGCTTCACTTCACTGTTGACTGCGCTCTGTCTTGGTTTTTTATTTGGTCTGAGGATGTTGGTATTCATTTAATGTTGGTTTTATTAAGCTTTTTGCTTTAATTACTCAGTCAAAATCCCAAGATTTATTAACCTCTCTTTATTATATAATAATAAGCTGCAAACTTTTCTCCACACTCAAACAACTACTATTTGTAATAGATCTTGAGAGCCGCAACAGTTCATTCATCCAACGTTACAATAACAGGTTTCGCTATCAAAAAACCTCAGGAGCGCCTAGTCATTACATAAAATAATAACTAGACGACACCTACAATTAACTGTGGGTTCACGCGAACACGGCTTTTTATCTCAAATATCAATGGATACTTTCATTCTTACGAGTAACAGTGTAGGTAACTGTAACAGAAGGTAATTTGTTTCTTCGTGTAACTTCTGCTTTTTACTGTTAGATAAAGGCTCGTAGATGCAGTTAGTTTGTCGTCTTGAATTAAGGATAAAAAAGGGGGGATAAAATCAATCTATATACAATATGTAAAAAAAACCCTGACCGATCCGCAATGGCACATAGGTACTAGAATAACATTACCTTGAACATAAAAACAATTTTTTGCTGTTTAAAATTTACTTTGTTTTTAAAATTACCCCAAATCCATAAAAAGTTTGCAAATTTTCAACAGGGGTTATAAGTTATGACTTGTAGATACCCGCTAAACGACGCGACGGCTGTCCGCGCCCCATGTAATAACCCGGTAAAATTCTGTAGGTATTGAAAAGAAAGGTGCGAATATTATTAGTTTTTTCCTTAAAATTACCACATAAGTAGACTCCAACACCCTCACGGATCAGACAAGGTTTTTTTTAAGTACTTGTTGTATAAATAACATTGAAACACTGTAAATCAAAATAATATACCCACCTAAGCGTAATGTGAAGGTACTTTGACTTTTTTTTTTATTGAATAACAAGAATATCATCATCTTGACCATAAATATCCCAATTTATTATTGGCCAATAGTCGGGGAAAATACAGGAAATACATTCGTTTTTTTTATCTTTACGAAAATCTTAGATCAAAATATATGGAAGTAGATTTGGAGAAGGGAATAAATAACCTTTTTTTAAGTAACATTCAATATATAAAAAAAGGCAGCGTCCTGAACGCGCGGCGTCCAAGGCCCGCGCGTCTGCGCCGCAACCGTCAATCGGGTCAAGTGACATGACAGAAAGAATTTTTTATCTATTATTATAAATTAAATCTAGTGACCAGGGGGCCTAAAACGGCCACTTTAGCAATTCTGCTAAAAGCGATTCATTTCCTCCAATATGGCATTATTTACACCATATGATTCAGTTAAGAATTGAATTGAGATATTATTCAGCTAATATGTGTCACACATCACGAACATTAGAGGAATTGCTAATGAATTGCTGGGAATTCAGGAAATGAATTGCTTTTAGCAGAATTGCTAAAGTGGCCGTTTTAGGGGGGCAGGACTGAACTCATCAAAATATGAAATTTACCTTTTGGTACGAGAGCCCATGATCAAAATTGTTGCCTTATCGTTTTACGAGCAAAACCGAAATCGATACATTTGGTTATTCTGAATCCAAAGATACTGATTTCAGAAAATTTTCGCGTCACGTCTAACCTGAGCGCATTTTTAAATATGTAAAAAAAACAAACTGTGTTCCATAGCAATCTGTCTGATTTTCAGAATGTAGTTGAACAATAGATTTTAAATACCGAAAACACAATTTTCATAAACCAGTAGCGTCACACGTACCCAGGAGACCATTTGAGAAAATTAAAAATAAGGCAAAAAATAAAACCCATAGCAACCCGTCTGAAAATATTGTTTTCAGGTGAACATTGGTCAGTTGATGCGAATAAATCATTTTTCAGAAGAAAGTGTGAGCATCTTATGTGTATAAACCATTTTAAACGTGTTGAAAAATTTTATCGATCGGTAACATAGCATTCTGTCTGAAAACTGTTGGACATGAGGAAAAAGGTTGCCCAAATGTAGAAAAAAATATATATCAGACAAATTTAGTGTCTCACGTTACTAATCAGACAACTTTTCGATAATCAGAAATTATTAATAAATCGTATTGCGGCGTTTTGACGTACGACTAATAAAGAGCTTACCCGAAACCACCAAACTGAAAAACAAGTTTTTTTTTTATAAATTAGACGAAAGGAAACTGGGATAACGTTTGAAAATAACTGTTTATTGAAATAAAATTCATGATGTTTAATTGGATTCATCATCGGTGTCGTGAGGGATAGGAGCGTAACAAGCACCGCGCGTTAGCCGGGACACTCCGAACTGTTCTTTTTGTTTTTGGAGTTATAGGTGACATAAAAAATGTCTGAAAACAGGTTTTTTGCAACCCTGGTCAATCTGCCTAGCCTTTTCCCAACTATGTTGGGGTCAGCTTCCACTCTAACCGGATGCAGCTGAATAACAGTATTTTAAATGGAGCGACTGCGTATCTGACCTCCACTACCCAGTAACTGGGTAATACGAGACCCCTTGGTAAGACTGGCTGCCAGACTTTCGGGCTTCTGACGACCCGTAACGACTGTCAAAGATCCACGAATGACAGCCAACCATAATGACGGGGTTTTAGCAACCCCGGCATACAAAAAAAGAATAAAAAAATAACCAGGTTGCTATGAGACAGACCGGTTAAACTTTTTGACATTTTTGAAAAATTCAAATAAAGCACAATGTTATTTATCTATGCATAAAATGATTTTATTAATGTTACTATATATTTCAAATGTCTTAATTAATATAAATTAAATTAAATATGTAACAAAGAGATTATACATTAGTACTAATAATAATGAATGTTGTGATATTGATATTTAGTAGGTGTGCATTATAATGTTAACTTCCAAATATTTAACCTAGATTTAAGTTAAATGTAATAATACTTGCTGCGCCATATCAGGGTCATGTACTCATAAGTTTTAGCCTAGCCTGTAACTGAGTGCACATTATGCAATAATAATTAAATAAACAATAAAAATGCGCTCAGTCCACATGTGACGCACAAAATGTCTAAAAACAAACTTTCTCGTAATAAAATTACGAAACCTATGTACATTTTTAATATCAGACCTATTGTGATGAAACCGTCTGCCAATTTTATTTGACGTTTTTGACGGACGTTTCTGACCGGTACTTCCCATCGAGTCGGGTTCAGAATCATCAAAACTAACGATTTTATACGGTTTTGGCCATAAAACGATGTGACATGGTTTTGGTCATGGGCTCTCGTACTATCTGACATTACCGACAGACAATTGATCCTAGAGAAATTTAAGGCAATAACAAATCAAAATTCTAGAAAAAAGTTCACTGCACATCCTAGGTCCCAATTTTAGAAGACAGCTTTCTGAATTCTTCGACGATAAAATAAAAAATTTCAACGACATTTCGGACAGACTCTCCAAAATTAATTTACATCCGGCATTCACCTTGATTAGATACTGTTGTTTTGGCCCAAATTTTATATATTTTCTACGCTCTTCCCCTTTATGAAGCAACCACACCTTTTGGACAAAATTGGCAAAATTATTCGCAGCACACTATACACTAACATCCATTTTAAATTGAACGACAGAGCGTGGCTGCAAGCCATACTACCCATCTGGTTTGGTGGCCTCGAGGTCCGCAAAATTACCAGTATTAGTTCCTGTCCTCTGTCCACACTGCAGGACTGAAAAGTTGACCGGGATAGTCGAAGCCCCCCCCTTCCTTGGTCGACTCTGAAGTGCCGATCCGACTCTTACTAAGGTGTCAATGAAACCATAACACTTCTTACAACGACATCGTCTCGTGTATTATCTTCGGGTACTCATCTATAACAAACAGAGTTTTCCATGTGAAAATTAAGTAAAACAATGGCTAAATAAAGTTTATATAAAGCGAAGGACTTTCTCTGGCTGGGATGGGAAATATGTTTTGAATCTCACTGTGATTATGAAGTGAACAATACCCGTATTTATGCAATGAAAGTAACTGTTACTTGTTCGTTTTATTATTGTTTTCACTCGGTTTTTTCGTAACTTTATTATAGTTTTGTAATTCAAAAGAGTTCAAAAGTTACTTAAGTTTTTTTGGCACAGTTTTGTATGTTAGTTGGTGTTACAAAGTCTGTTGTTTGAGCTGAAAATAAACCTGCCTTTGCCTTCCCGCCACCAGTTTGCGCCGTAACCGTTCGTTGCAGTTAAAGTTATTTCAGTTAATAAGAAAAGTTAAGGAATGTTTTACTTAAGTGCCTACTTTTTCGTAGGTTTAACATGTTAACATAATTCAATACTTGGTGCCAGTAAGTACGCAGTTACAGTAGACAGAAAACTGAATAAAACATTTACTACTTAATTACATTCAAAAGATAACAAAATAAAACGCCGTATTTATCAGCATCGTAGCGTAGCGTAGCACTAACAGTGCGCGTAGCAGATCACGTAATAGTGCGGGTAGCAGATCACGGAAATAGGAAACACCATATAAGCAGAAGTGAAAAATGTAAGTACATAAATATGTAGGTAGTAGGCACTTCCTGAAGTTTCACACACTGGAACTTTAATTTACTTTGTGAGCCGTCAGTAACACGTGGGCGACTCTTTGATGCTATAAATAACTTGCCTAGAAGCGATACAAAGTTCTACTTAGTTTTAAAATATTACATTATGTAACTACTTAGTAAACTATAGCAGCCAATAGCAGAGTCCAAACCAAAGTACTGGTTGTCAAGGGAGAAGGAGGGGGTAACATGATGACAAAACTTGCCGTTTTCAGGAGTACCTACTTACTGCTTTCCGAAATATTCCGAATAAATCATGAGGTACTTGTTGTAATTAATCTATACAATTCAAAAGTTCGTCAAAACACTTTCAAAGCTAGAGTTTTGACTGTAGGACGTTCACATTGCTGGTATTCAGCCTAAAACTCAAAATTAAGTATTGATTTATTTTGGCGGATCGGATGAATAATTTATAATGACCCAGCTGTTGCCTGCGACTTAGTCTGTTATCCAGCAAGAAATGTAGCCTATGTTTTTCTCCGGGCACTAGGAAGTGGTGAAGGGTGGGTGTTTTGGGCGACTGTCTTATGTAATTTAGACGTTCGAAAAGTGCTGATTCTGAGCCTAGTTTGAATAAATACTACTACTTAAGTTACTACTATTAACTGCTATTAGTTAGTACTATTACTTAAGTTTTTTTATTTTTATTCCTCAATTTTACGTAATTGCACCTACCACTGTTTGTCTCTCCATCACCCAAAGGTTGACTGGTAGAAAATGCCTATGGCATTAAGTCCGCCTCTGTACATTTTTGTGCTTGAAGTATTAAATAAATAAATAAATAAATAAATAAATGACTTTTGAATTTTGAATTTTGGTCATGGTTTACCCATGTGCCAAATTTAATTTAAATCCATTCAGCCGTTTTAACGTGAAAGCGTAACAAACAAACTCACTTTCGCATTTAAAATATTAGTTATAACTTCCTGTTATCTACCAAAAGAAACATGCGTACGTTGTCATCTATTCATAACTCAAACATTAGTAAAACGAAAGCACACAAGTCTGTCTGTACGTCCGACATATATAGCTCTAATTGTGTTGATACCGGAACGGAAACGCATAATATTATGCGTTATATTATATTATAATAGTGGGCCATCATCATAACATAGCCGGCGGTCGCTATTCGGAACACACTCGATATCGGCGCTTGCGCTTTTTAAATAGGTAAGAAGAGAAATAGATTTCCACTTGTGTGAAATGAATTAGTTTCGTGTTCTTGGTACAGTTACAGAATTACGTTTTTCTCGTTTAGTCTAATCTTTGTCGATTCAAAAGTGTTTGATTTTGCCGATTCATCTTGCTGTAAACTGATCGCATTTTTCATGATCAGTCTTTCAGCGGTGTAAAAATTGTAGATGACCCTGTCAGAGCGAGTACGTATAATGCATAAATAATTTGCGCTGATATTGCAATCTTTGCAAAAGTCTGCTGTCATAAGGACTTAAGTACCAACATATATCGTATCACAAATATTTTTACACTTAGCTTGTAATAAACGTTTGGACGTTGAGAATATCACATAATATTTTTTTTACGAATACGATTCAGATTAATTTCATTCAAAAAGTCCGGAAGCTTGGCTGGTTCTAGGTAAGTACCTACTTCTATCGGGGTTTGCTTGAAATCATATTATGGAAAACCTCCTCGCAATTTTACCAATTTGTACGAAAGCACTTCAATAAGGTATTTCTAATTAGTGCTAAAGCTAATGTTTTGATTTTAGTTCCAGTTGTAAATTAATTTGATAAGGTTTTCACTTTCTTAATTATAATTTGATTTAAACAATCTTATCGGCACAAGACATTTCTTTTTCACTTTATGTTGTAATGTTTACACATTCACATTTCATAAGTGAATTCGTGTATTTAACGAATTGCTAAAGTTTTATCGAGTGAATTTCCTGGTTTATTTTGTATGCTGACGTAATAAATAAGTATCTCAAGAAACAAACTGCAGAGCAGGCGATTCATACAGGCTCCGTATATCATTACATTGCGAGTGATGCAGTAATAACCCCTCTGTTTGAAGTGTGCTCTATATTTAGCTTATACAACTTATGGTTTCGTTCACCTCGCATTGAATATAGACGAGTTTCATATGCAAGTGTTACCGTCCAGACTCCAGACTCCGAGCTCCGCCACACATCTCACAAACCACTCCAGCGCCACCCGACCCTGTGCACAACCATTTAAACTGTCTATAAATATCAAACGACCGATTTTATTAACTGATCTTTTACAAGTAATCAACGAGAGAGCAATTAAAAATTCTCAAGATCGAGCGCATAGAGCTTTCATCAAAACGGTAACATTAATCCATGGATAACACGTGTGTCGGCAATTACCGCGAGACTTTGTAGCGGGGCGACGGCGACGGCAACAATGCTGCATGGAGGGTAACGGCGAGCGTCGCCGGCGCAGCGCGCGCTCAGTGCGGCCGGCACGCCCGCGTAGACATGCTGTGCCCCGCGCGTTGTTCGTGCTTCCTCTGCCGCGAGCTGCAGTCCTGCCGCGCCGCGGACTCCAGGAAACCTAACAACAAAAACAACATGTGCGACAATTTCATACTGAAGAAGGCGGAGGCGTGGGAGCCCATGAAGTTCATCCGCGGAGCGGCGCGCCTCTCCGTCAGGCACTGGCAGAGCAGAGACCCGCTCACCTCCAACAAGACGAGGATCGCGACGCACAAGTCCACTAGCTGCGAGCAGCTGTACCCGCACCCCTCCGAGGAGGAATCGGGACCGTTCGGCATGCGCCGCGCGCCCAGCACTGACCGGGTAAAGCCACAGTCCGAACACAAGGCTCTGTTCAAACTCCTCGGGAACTCCCGGAACAAGAAAACAAACATTAGTGATGCTTCAGAATCAAAAGTACGTCGTAGTGTTCTGAATTTCAGAAAGACTGAAACTCCTACTTCCAAGAATGTTCATGAAAAGTACATTCCTTTGCCGCAGGTGTCATCGCCTACAGAACATATCTATAGTGAACCCCGACCCTCCTTAAGGAACTCCCAGTCCCAGTTCGACGAGTGTTGTCGACCTCCGGTATACCAGAGCGTGGAAAAGAGGAAGGAAGAGCTCAGCAAGTGCTCTGCGGACAAAAAGGTATTCAGCAACCGGCTTCCGTGTTACGAGGAATTAGCGCAGAGACTTTCCCAGGAAAAGAACAAAAAAGCAAACTTACCTCTTACGGAAGGTGGATTAGCGAATAAGATCACACAGAATAACAATAAAGTTGTCATTTATTTTGGAGATTCCATAATTCGCAAACATAATGAGCAAAAGAAAGAAGAATATCGACTCAAAGAGGAGCCCGCTAAAGAAGAAGTAATTTATGCCAATAGACTCTTAGAAGAAACGGGTAACTTGGGACTGAGCAGAGAAGTAGATAAGTGCAGAGGTAATACACAGATGGTATCTGAAGTTCAAGTACCAGAAGCTATTTATTCTGAAATTAAGGCTGATGACAGTAAAGATACACTGGACGTAGTAACGATTAACGATGCGACGTACAAGAAGGACGTGTTTGGAACGATGAGTTCTGACGGGTTCCTAGTAGTGGAGTTTGAGGGTAATTTCGAAAGAGCTCGGCAGCTCGTCGAGCTGGTGCATGGCGGTGGGATTGACCACCATGAGGCTACGGTCCTCGACGAAGATGAGCACTGCGACTGGAGCTTCATCCAAGACTGGAGGAAGCGGTAAGAACAAAGATGCTGTTATGTTTGCTCCAGACGAGATGACCTCGATCCCATCTGCTTTGTTTTATAATCGCAATATTCATAATTTTAACAGTTACTGTGTGACCTGAGAGCTCAAGTATTGTTAATTGTGTAGGAAGCAGGCGAGTCGAAGTAGTGTAAATATTGTTACAGTTTTTATGACCTCTTTCAACTATGTCATTTGGTTTCTTAGATCACAGTTTTTAGGAAAATTTACACAGACCGAGACATCCATCTTAATTCGCGACTTTTCTATCTAAGGGAAAGGTGTCTCTCTCCCTTTTCCACACAGGCAATACTTTTCAATATTTTATTAAATGTACTTAACGGCTAGGAGGCTGTAGAAATCTACTTGTGCCTCGTTAAGAAATCGTTAGTCCTGGTACGTAATTTCACCTGGTTTCAATTAACTAAGAGCCGCTGTCACTTAAGAGTTATGTTTTCGCATAGAGAGAGCGTAGTTAGCGTTCACTTCAAACGTGTGTTTACAGACTTTTCTTCTAACTATTCAATGATTCTTATATTTCCTTACATAACGGACACACTCACACCATATTTTTTCCGACGTGTGAGCGTTCGGGAAGACATTCGCGTTAATTGCGTAGCGATTCCGCCGATAACAATTGTGTTGTTGGTCGACGAACTCGTGCGAGCTTCTGCTTCTTTGTGGCGATACCGATCCGGCCAAGACCGCCCAACGCACGCACTTGCATTCTCGACCTTATCGTCTCATGTCACATCTGAATTTTGAATGACACACCTCTTTCAATCTCCATCGAAGGTTCCGCTTAACCGTTCAGATCATCTTTTGTTCTGTCTCTTAGATTTTCTTGTTTACCAGATTGTCAGATTTTTTCTAGCACCTTTACTAACTTCCCTGAGAATTCAACACAATCAACATTAAAACTATTTACATTTCAATTAAAAATGGTGATGCTCTTAAAAATGAATGCCGGTTTCGTAATAATCTGGCGCGATCTTTTGTCTCGGAGTTAATTATCATTACGTTCTTATTCAAGTTGAATTTGTTATACTTTTTCGACGAATTCATGCTCATACAAAATTGAATTGGAGAAAGTTTGACACACTATTCCTTTAATATTTCGATAATCAACGTATTAATACCCTCAGAGAAATGAAGATAGCGATGTATTACTGATTTTTTTTTTTCAGCTATTAAATGTATTTTCGTATGAAACGTCTGTCTTTAATAGCTGAAGCTTCATAAACAGGCACATAACATCACGTATTGTTTCCCCGAAGGGTTGGGCAGAGGTGTACCTACCTTTATTACACCCACAGACCGCCAATTATGTTTAAGTCCCATGTAATAGTGGGCGAGCCTATTGCCATCGGGTTTCTACTGAGAAATTCCAGATAGACAAACCCAATAATAACACTTTGCCCGACTGGGAATCGAACCCAAGACCTCATGCTCAGCAGTAGCGCTTGCGACCACTAGATCAACGAGGTAGCAGCCTGAAGTTTCGATCGCGGATACTTGGATTAACCAACTTAATTACTTCCTCAACACGTTCAGTGCCGGGGACCCTGCTGGAGGGTTCACCTAGTCGCATATGGGATACCGGAAGTCCTCGCGGAGGGATATATATTTTAACAAGATTTATTAGTACATGCCTCCTTTTTAAAAGCCAAGCATTTTTTATTTTTTACATGTTCATAAAAAAATTAATGATTACGTATTACGACAAGACCCCATGAAAACACAATTTTACTTCGTCTTACAGTGTTTTATAACACGGTTTTAAACCCAATGCCGTTGACCGTCCGCGATGGGGGGTGGTTAACTTTAGCGCAAACGTAATGCCGGGAGCATTACGTTTGCGCTAAAGTTAACCACCCCTTCCGGAGGGTTCACTTCCAATATCTAAGGCGGCATGGCGTATGAGTTCTAAGAAAAGTGGTTGGAGTCGATAGTGTTAGTATCTAATCACGATTGCATAATGCTGACTGCACGGTTGCTCATATTATAAACAACACAGTGACAATTGTAGCATCTAAATTTGCTCCTTTGTTAAACGGATATCTTTTCATTTGGTAAGATCAGTAAGACGATCATTTTAAAGATACCATCTATCAGATATTTCTCAACGTTTACGTTTGTAACCTACCCTGTTTGTCCTATTGAATCAACCTAGGGTGCACACAGTCGTTCACATAAATATACCAAACTGTAACGCTGTCTAAGCCAGGAGACACGCGTTAGCCAATCCGGCGCCCATAGCCTGGCTGCATTAGCCAATACGTCGTGCTTACCCCGTGTCACGGCACTCACGCCCGATTGGGTGTCGAAGCCCAGTTGTCTACTGTGGCACCTTAATCTATCGGTCACGAGCATTGTCGCCTGCTTGCCTCAATCGATTCCACCATTATAGCCAAATCATTGTTGCATGCTGATAGACTTTACGTTCCACTTTTGCATGACCAGCTTTTTGTTTACCCAAACAGACTTGGGCCCTTGACTTGTTTTACTAGTCAGTAGTCAATGACAACAGGAAATGCCTACGTTTATCCACATGATGATGACATTCAAAATGATCAAAACAGTTAAATGTCCGTGAAGGGTGACCAAGGACACCATGTCACAATATCCTGTGATGCTATTTTTGTACTCATCAAGAACCATTTTCAGGGCAACATAGTCGTGATTCGCTTGGAGCGCATATTGCTATGAGCAGGCGTTTGTTATGGGCGCATCGCATTGTGTTCATGCTTGGGCGACAATTATTACGCGCTAGCTCATTTATGTGATGTAAGAGCTTCACTTTTGAAACAAACAGATTTGTACTCCTCAGATATATTTGAGTATCACATCTTGATCTGCGGCTACGGAGGCAAATGATCTGACTGTGGCACCTCCTTAGCTAAGCAAAACTTAAAGAGCAGAGACCAGAGTAATAAACCGTTTTGAAGGTAAAAATCAAGATAAATCAATTATCACAAAAATCCAGATTCTTGGTTTAAAACCATTTAATTCGTACCTACTGAAACGAGTTGACCATGGACTTATAAAAAAAATTAAATTATAAAAAAAATAAAAAAAAGGGAAATTCATTTCTTGGATAATTTTTATGTAATTTTCACCAAACAGGCGATACCGACATTTTTTTTTAAGTTTTTCTTATCCAACTCATAAATTACGTAAATATTATATGCATGCATAACAGTGCTTATGTAGAGTTTCTCATTTTACGTTCTTTATCTTTATAGGATTTTATTTCTCAGATTAAGTAGTGATAAAAGAAAAGATGGATGGATTATGTGAAAAATTATTATGGCTAGGAAGAAAGTGAACACTGAAGTGACAGCTGATAGAGATGTAGAGAAGAAACAGCCGCTATTGCGCTGACCCCAAATAAATTGCGATAATTGCAGGAGGATAAGACCTGTAGTGACATAATTCTCTTTATGAGGGACAAAGAGATTTATATTACCACACACATGACCATTATTCTTCCCTTCTTTAGTACTGCATCCCTTACACAATCAGTTTTTAATATTCAAGTCGACTACCAGACCATATAACGTGCATAATATGTTAGTAACTTAGGTATCTTCTGAATTTGTTTTCTATACGATAATTTCTATGGCCTGTGATTATTCGTTATGGAAACCTCTGTAGAGGACTATTGTCAGAGGCTCAGGAGGCTAAGCTTAGCGGTTTGACTTCCTGTCACGTGACTGCAATGTACAATACAATTGCTCTACTTCGGGGATATTATGAAACTTAGTAACCGGCTGCGTTTTACAATTGAGCTAGAATATTCTCAGTATAACTGCGCCATAAACATGTTCATGTTCCTTGCTTATGAAGGCAATAAAAAGATTTCTTTTAAAAAACAAGTTTGTAGCTATATTGTCACTCAAATTTATACTTGTAAACATTGGTGATCAGAATTGCATTGTCACTCTTATGTTCTTGAACGTGTCCAAGGAAAGCTTTTATCGTTCTGTTGTTAGGAACTTCGTGTATTTCATTCATGCCTTTATCTTTCAACATTCACTTAAAAGATACACATTTCATTTGGACTTCAGTGTTACTGTCAATCAATTCCTAGTTTAACGGGAATTGCAAATTAATAATTTGATCATTTCTTTTTGAATGAATAATGTTAAGAATGAATCAATTTCGCTTTATTTTCAACAGTGTAGCTATTAGGAAGATCACGATTTCCTCCACGTAATCCGAGTAATTTATGCCTTTTTGTTCATAACGGCCACAACTTAGTGGTACATTTTCATTCAGGGGCAATATTTAATTGGTTTAAATTGCTTCTTGGTTTCCATTATCATTCCTATTTCCAACTTTATTGGCATTCGTTTCCAGTCTAACCGGAAGCTTTTCAACATCAATTCTATTTCCTTCTTTGACAAAACACAATCCAAGGAAATCAGTTCACATGGCTGGTGATACAAAAACGGTTAGTTCCACTTGTAACATCATCATACAATTGGCCATGCTCGTCTGCGCCACGGTCACGCCACAGTCACGCCTCTCCACCTTGGCTGTGCAGTCCTCTATTTGTGAATCTATTACGACTATTGTACTATCTTTAGGCCGAAAACGTGGTCGTCTTTTGTTAAGTTTTGATTCTCATTTTCCTTGGGACGTAAATAAGATAAATACTGTATAGCGTGACAAGTTTTTTAAATGAAATGGGAACATTTCTTTTGGTGTTTAAGATATTGAAAACGTTGGTTGTACGCGTCGTACATTTTGGTCCTTCGAGCCGGATATAAACAAGCGTTCTATGGATATAATTAATAAAGAATAAAGCTTATTATTTTAAGTTAAGGCAGAATTATCCAAATCTCACTCATTTTTTTTTTTAGTTACCTTCGTATGATACTGAAACACACTCCAACTTTCGTTTTCCGAAAGAGACAAAACAGAATTATTTTGTCTTGAAGCTATGCTTAAGTATCAAGAACTGCGAGTCTAAAGTTGAGGGTTGACGAAAAATTGTATATTAAGAAACGAAACAAAACTAGATTTTCCAGCACCAGATCTTCGACCCTAATACAGAAACAGTCGCCAAACCAACAGTTACACAGATGGTAACCTAATCCAGAATAGCTCCTTTACGTTAGTCGACAACTCGGTCAATAGGCACACAGCATGCTTAGCTCTCCGCATTCCAATCTCCGAATGCAGTTGTGGACAACTCGTGCTCACTTCTTGCGAAGATTAAGCCTTTTTATGTAAAGTAGCATAGGTAGCATAATGTGCTGGAAACGGTATAATGTGCTCCAAAGCAGTTTTATGAGAACGTAACGCATCCAGCAGTGTTAATGTAGCTGAGGCATAATACTGGCCACAAAGCATTATATTCTCATTTATGGGAACGTGGCGTCCGTCGTGCACAAAAGTATTACGGCTGACAGCCAGTTGGTGGATATGGAATGAGATGTTACAAGTAACAGCACATTGTAGCATTAGGGCGATTGGTCGCGGCTGTACCGGCCGCGTGGCTAAGTGGCGACTGGTCCTTAGTCACGCACTGCGCCGGATCAGGCGTTCCGTTGACACCGGCCCGGGCAGCCCGGCAGCCCGTTAGCACGCTAGCCACGCCTCGGGGGCACAGGTTATTGGGAAATTGAGTGCAGCTAATGTTTTTGTGCAGTTGACAGTTAGAAGCGGTATGATGAACTCTGTAGATTCAGGTGACGAGTTTTGAGTTGGAATTTTATTATAAGTACATCTATCACTAGATATTTCTAGCCACGCTATATTTTAGAAACAAACTGTCGCTAAGTACTTATTTAATTTATGCAACTATAAACTATTTGACCTGAAATCATGTCCAGCTGTTATCAAACATCCTTTCGGGCCTATTATAACTTTATAAACATCCTGCAGCATTATGACGAATTCATTATATTATCCAGGCAAGCTCCGTCAACTGTTCATCTTACTTTATTACATTCTTCAAAGTTTTACTGAAATTAATTTATCAACACGTTCAGTGCCGGGAGCCCTCCTAGAAGGTTCCTACCTAGTCGCATATGAGATGCCGGGACCCCTCACGGAGGGCTCATTTTAAATGTAGGTTTGTCGTAGCGAATACAGCATTATAATCCGTGAAAATAAAATATGATGTATATTTTAACAAGATTGATGCGTTGGTTTTAAAACCTAAGATTTTTTTTTGTTTTTGTTTATTTTTTACTTACGTTAAATATTCACAAAATATTTTAAAGGTTGGAGACTACGTATAGCGACAAGACCCGCTAAAAACACTATTTTACTTCGTTTGACAGTGTTTTATAACACGGTTTTAAACCTAATGCCGTTGACCGTCCGCGATGGTTAACTTTAGCGCAAACGTAATGCCGGCAACTGTCCCGGGGCGTTCACTTCCAATATGTATGGCGACATGGCATATGGAGTTTTATGAAAATGGGTGGAGTCGAAAGTGTTAATATACTGAATAGATACTTTTGATTACTGATAAGCAATATCCGGGTCCTTTGTTCCGCATTTACTAGATTGAAAGCTCGGTTCAAATAATTTAGGTAAGGGTCTAACGAGCGTTTTTCCGGATTGCGATATTTAGAGAAACCTACAACGATTTGAACTCCTCCGGGTGTGGATGCTTAAAAAGTATATTTAAGATGTTCGTGCTTAGTGCCCCGTGATTAAAAATATTAATTTCTATGTCACCAGGCCATCAAGCGGGTGTCGTCCATCAGAAGAGGGTGCGTGGTGCGGCGGCGTGTCGGGCGCGCGGGCGCTGCGCGTGCGCGTGAGCGGGGCGACCGCCGCGCCTGCGCCCGCGCACGCGCGCCGCCTTTCGCCGCCGCCGCACGCGCACCGAGCTACCACGCCGCCGAGGCCGACCTCACCCACCAATAAACGTATGTCGGACTTTTATAAAATACCTAATAGGAAAGGATGAAAAAAAAAAAAGAGATATCTTTGGATGGAAACAATTTTTCCATTTGCAGCAATAAATGCTCATGAGAAGAAATTTCTGATCATTCATTCACTTTCAAAATTACAAGTTTTCAACTGCTTCTCGCAACGGTACCGTCCGTGAAGTCAGCATCACCGTCCATCTTAAATCAATTGCCAGATCTAATACGCTTATGCCAAGACAAAGACATCTTCGGGAACGTGATGAAGATGCCTCAGTAGAATTTACTGCGGTGGACTTTATCCTCGTTGTAGAGCCTACAAGGGCTGCAAGACTAAAACAAATCGGAAGTTTCAGTCAGCTTTGAAACCCGAAGAGGGGGGTATCTAGTTGTATAAAGTGGTAAATGCCCAAAAACGGGGCCAGTTACAATATGCAATACAATACCTACAAGCCATAGAAAGCTAACAAATAAAACTCCTTTAGCATAACATTAAGCGCTATAAAATTAACATAGTCATAAGTTCACATTTAACTGACTAGACTACCGCTATGCTCAGTATCTTATGAAAATAATTAAACTTTAACGGGACTGTATCATGTGAAATATTTACATTTTCAAAAAAAATATAGGTATTAATTATAATAATAATAAATCTTCCGGGCTCTGGGATATCTTCCGGGCTCTGGGATTGTTCTGAAAGCCGTGGAATACCTCTCCACTCCTCAAGCACCTCAGGACGTGTTGCCCCCTTGTCGCTACGTCACTGTGCTAGCGACAGTTTTCAGGGGCCCATTATTGAGTGTGCAAGTCACCCCCTGCCATTTTATCCGTGTACTTATAAAACATTGATCAGGCAGGGGCCATAGTCCTTCCATAGTTCCAGGTCACCAGTCAACTTAAGCCACCCGAACCCATAGCCCAATATCTATGTTTCCATATCCTGCAATAGTCCTACACCAACCGGGGGTTGTCCTTGGGTGCACTTGCATAGTACATACAGGGATAATCGTCGGTTGGTGCCTCATTTAATTAAAAACGTCTAACGGGCCTCTGCGAGTTGGCTTTGGCCCCTCGTACGCCTTCCAAAGGTCCGGGACCCCAGGGTCCCGAGAAATGTCAAGAGACGTAACAATAATAATAATTAAGTAGCTGGTACCTATCCATTTAGGTTAAAAAATTACATCTTCTGTACTGTCTGTTTGTCTGTGAGTAGGTACATAATATAATAGAATAAAAGCCTTCAAATTGTTCTTCAAGGTGTTTGAGTTGTAGGCCCTAAGCGATGACTGGATAAACTGGATAATGTGCCTCTCAGTCTGATTATAAGAGTCTTCCACCCGCCCTTTAAACTTGTGGAAAATCAAGAAATTAGTAGAATATTTAACGAAAAAAGCCGGTCAGATAACAGGATATCCAGTTAAAAAGATGGGTAAATAATTATCTTCTGTAATGTCTACTGCTTCTTCTCAGCCATCCACGAGGAACCCCCACCGCCATCAACGGAAGGTCCTAGCTCGGCGCAGCTGAAGGCAGTGGGCGCAGTGTCCCAGCTTACTGTGGCCAGCGCGCCCGTGCGCAGCGCGCCCGCTCAGAATAGCTACGCACTTGAAAGACGACCGCTGAAGCACGACCATCATCATAGACCGGTTGAATCTGCTCCGCCCGTGCAGGTTAGTTCAACTGTGCAAGACAAGTGTTGGCAAAAAGCATCGTTTAAAAAAGCTGATAAGGTCAAAATGACTTATTCCCTCATCGGAAGCATTAGCCTGTAATGCAAAAATCCAAGATTCCACTGTAAAGGCTTTGCAAATAGGCTGTGCAGGCCGTCAACTGCTAAGTGATGTAGAGAGATAATTGAAACCAGCAGGATGTGAATACTTAAAATTAAGAACGTTTATCCAAAAAGTTGGCAACGTCGCAAATAGCTGTCAAAAATTTACCTGTTTAGATTCATTTCGCAATATTACTGTGGCTACCTAGCGAACTAAAATATTAATAATTAATTAATTGCAATTATAACATTGAATTTGATGTTGTACCCGTTTTAGGTGTAAAAAAGGCATTTGGAAAGTTTCCAAATACTTTTTTTACATCTAAAATTAAATATTCGGTGTTATGATATTAATTATTGCATTTCATAATCAATATTTTAGTTCGCTAGTTAGCCACATTTCTTATTTTCATAAAGTAATATTGCCAAATTAATCAAAACAGCGAAATATTTGACATCTATTTGCCACACTTTCAGAATAAACGCTCTTTGCTATTTCGCAGTTTGAATTTTCGAGAAGACTGAAGCCGCAGAATTCATTTTCCCATTCGCGATAAAAACCCTTTCCGTACTAAAGAAGGTATGTTAGGTAGGTAAGGGGTAGGTAACAACAACAGCACTATACAGTCAAACGCATGTCCATTTTATTAATTTGGCGTTGACAGCGAGCGGATTTCATAGTTTAGCCACTAAATGTACTACTATTGTGGCCTTAAGAAAGGAGTTTATTGTTTTATGAATGATATTTGCCTAAGCTTCATAGTAGGTACATAAGTAAAGTCGCTCAGTATGGCGGGCACAAAATACCATACCAAAAAAAAAGCAGTGTGTCAAAATCAACAGCATAACACCAACCGCAACTCTGCGGTTTCATCCACATAGTTTGATCACTTTGATGCTGGCTCATACGCCGTGGTTTGTAAACACCGCAATCTATTTGCGGTTGAGAATGTTGAGGTACTCCACAACAATTTACAGTTCACTTGTTAATAATTAAACAACATACAGTTACTTCAAGTTTGGAACAGATCAAAGACCTCGTTATGGGAGTGATTTCGGAGAAGTTTCAGATTAATGTTGAAAGTATTGTGTGGCACGAATATACGATAGAAGTTTTTCAACTTCAAATTCTAATAATTGACTTAAACTACCTATATCATAATTATTTGCAAAAGCTGACACTCAAGGTTTTTCCCTCTAGCACGTTCAGTGCGGGGAGTCTGAAGGGCTCACCTAGTCGCATATGGGATCCCGGGAGCCCTCGCGGAGGACTTATTTTAAATGTAGATTTTTCTTATCGAATACAGCATTATAAACCGTGAAAATAAAATGTGATGTATATTTTAACAACATTTGTTAGTATATGCGTTGGCTTTAAAATCCAAGCATGCTTTGTTCACGGTTACAATAATTATTCACAAAAAAAAAAACTATTACAGGTACTTTTGAATTGTCAAGGGGTCGTTCAGTCAGAAAGATGAAGCTAGATGCCCATTCCAACGCGTAGTAGGTACCTATGGAGAAGAACGGGCAAGAAACTCCACGGACACTCTTCAGAATATTTTTACAAAATATTGGTTACATCATTCATGTTGTATACATGTGAGAACAATGTAGAAAGTCGTGCACGTTAAAAGCTTCCACAATAAAAATATAAAAAACAAAATTAAAATAAATTCGAATAAGCCGTGGTAGCTAAGAGATGATCAGTCCCCACTGCTACTACTCTCAGCCGCTAGCGGCACATTCAAGTCAATGAAAGACGTACCCAGTAAATGGTAGCTTTAAAGTAGGTACATAGTACTCACACATGTGCTATGCAATTATATAATATTATAAGAGATTGAATTTATACAATCTAAAGACAGTTTTACAATCTTCAGCAGCTCCAACAATATCTTCTAATGCTAATCAATTAGTTTATGTGCCCTTGTGGAGCTGGACCAGCGTTGAGCCAAGCATTTTTGTCAGCGATGTAATCTATCGAATTATAATATGCTTGGCAGCATAGTGTGCGTTTTATACATGATTTAAATTTCGTCTCACTCAGTTCGAGTATGTGGGGAGTTATTTTATTGTAACATTAACAGTACCGCATGAAGGATGAGTCTACTTTAGCCAGTCTGAAACCCGGTTGAACTAATTGGTCCCTATTTCTAGTCCTATAATTGTGTCTATCACCTCTTTTCCTGAAAAGACTTAGATTTTTCCTAACGTAGGTATTCATGATGTTTTCATAGATATATTGACAAGGTACCTATCGTCATGATGTTAATATCTTTATTATTCATACAATTAACACCTTGACCTATCTACTTAATAAAATCGTATAACTGTTTTATTCATAGTGTTGACCAAGACTCCAAAACCACACCTCGATTGACCAGATAACGATACTAGGTGCAATTAATATTTAAGAGCTCTGTGGAGACTCCGATTAATGTCGTTAAATGTGGTGTCAACGTATTAATTGTTTGTAATGAAACTGGTAATCTAACTTAGGTAAGTAGGTAGGAATCTTCTTTTTTGCAAATTATAGCTTATTGATGTTAGATTACCAGTTTCATTATAATGCTTGGCTCACTACTTACAAATAGAATTTCATAGCTATAGTGCGGCTAAACCTATAAAATAATTCAGTGAAATTTTCACAGACCACACTTTGCTGTGCGCTTAAAAACTCATCTTTATTTATTAAAACTTTATGCACAAGTAAAAAATACTGTACAAAGGCGGACTTAATGCCTGAGGCATTTTCTACCAGTCAACCTTAGGGTGATGCAGAGACAAAACATGGTAGGTGCAGCTTACCTTATTGATAGATAACTCGAAAAAGAATAAATACTAATACATAGATACATACATATAAACAAAATAAACTTTGGAGAAATAACGATAGGTAGAGGAGAAAACGAATCCAACAAATCAGTGCTGGGATGATTCTGCTAACTTCTTATGAATATGTTCACGTGCCTTCACTTTAAAAGATAACCGACTGGATGTTAACCCCGGAAAGCCAAGTAGTCAACAGGGTTGCCCAACAATACTCAGAAAAGGAGTTCTTCAATTAATTTCGGTATTACAACATTTAAATAACAAAATAATTGCCAAATTCAATTACCGAAACAACGCTCGTAACGGTTTTGACACCGATATTAACACGCAAGTATTGTAATAATGATGTCATTCGTGGTTCCTTTATCTCTCGATAGGCTTTTTTATTTTAAAACGTAGGAAAATCGTCAGATAGACGTAGAAACGCTAAATAGAATATGTATGTAAGTATAAGAAAATTGATAGACCAGTAATAAATTGATGTCATCGGGTCATCATGGATAGCGATCGAATAATGATTTGTTAACTGCGCAAGAGCACGCGAAAGCGACGTTATAGTTACGGGATCCCAGATATTGGACAGATTAAAATCTGTTACGTGCATGAAAATTGCAGCACATATGCACCTTGTAAAAATTTGTGCTTGGAGGCATTTCAAACATTGTCAGCAAATAACTGCAAATTCTTTGGTAGGTAATAGGTAATATAACAACTATATCCCTTTTAAACTTCGTCCACTTTTCTTTCATTAAATGCGTTTCTACCTCGTTTTAATTCTAGTACCTAAACTATCGTAGAAATATTAAGAAACTACTCTCCAGTACTTAGCTCATTGATTACAATACTGCATTTATCATGATTCATGAGCTAATTAATAATAATTAGTCGCGATCACATCGTCGGTAACCATTACAATAATTATTCGAGCGAGCGTTACGCGGCGAAAGTGTTGCCGCCAGAAAAAATAAATTGCCATTGTTCTTAACAAACTCCCACGATCTCTTGATAGGGAAAAGCGTAATCGGTGGGAAGCTTTAAATATTGTTGAAAGCGAAAGCATCAGCGACAATGGCAGCCATGTTGGGTGCATGCAGATGCGTCAGCGCATGTTTCATAAGACTGATGAGCTCTCTTTATCTTAATGGAGACGGATGATTTAATTCATTCAAGTTGTTAAGATTAATCGGAACGTGGTGTCGTAAAAATACTCTGAAGTAAAATTACAGCATTATTAGATATATTCTCATGAATAAGTCCTGAGAATATGTTCTGTAATTTCTGAAAATATTATTGTAGATACCATCTATTGAATTGCGTGTTATGGAATAAAAATGAATCTGGGGATAAACAGAAACTGACGATGATAAAGGCTTGTGCAGATCAGCGCGACGCGACACTGGTTATTGTTATACCGTCAAGTTTTCTTAGAAATTCTATTGTTCGAGTCGCGTCGCGGCGTCGCATTGCGCTGGTCTGCACGAAGCTTTATATTGACACGGTCTGAATAACACCTTCATAAAACTAAACCGAAATGAGTCAAGATTGAAAAAGTTTTGACTGAATATCGGTAGCAATATAACATCCCCGTTCTTCGCCAATAGATATACTTAGGTACTTACAAATAGCATCACTAACCCATACATTCTCCAATACAGAATGGCGTCCGCGAATGCAACAGCAGCTCAGACGAGAACAGGTCATCCGGCCACGCGTCCATGTCGGACAGCGGGGGTGGTGGGGAGGCGGGCAGAGAGGAGCCACGCCGGACACGCCAGCCGCCACACGCCCGGACCAAGCACCGACCACATAATAAGGTAGGTACACCAGCCTGTGCTTGTCCCATCTCACTGCCTCTCCTCATATTAAAACGAGCACAGACCACCACGCTTGCTCACTACGTGTTGATTTCAAACCATTTTTCTCTCGAAGTCTTTCACTATAGTTTTCAAGATAAATTCATCTTAAATTCTTAAGCTTCAAATAAATTTTCGAGAAACAAGTCTTTAAGGCCCAATGCATGATGTTGTGGCCCGGCATCTACAACGCCACGTACGAACGACCTGCCGTCACACAAATCCTGCAACGCGCAAGCAATGTTTACCGCGCGGTCAACAAACATATCAGTTCCCGACATCAATCGTCAGGCAGTTGCCCACCAGACACGATACCCGTCGTATAGGATGAGTGAACTCCACACCCTGTTCCTCATACCTCTAAGGGGTGACAAACTTTGTACCTATGCAACAATTTTATTCTTAGCGTTTCTGAAATCAGAAAAAGTGGACGAAAATCCGAGCATGAGTTGAAGATAAGTTAATGAATGTTCCAATTATAAGTTTTAAGTGCCCTTTTGGACACTGGCTTTCTCTTATAGCCTTTGTTATCCTACAGTTACAGTCACCATGGCCTGGAGGTGGAGGACTGGAGGACATCAGGTCAGCCATCAAACAGCTGACACTTCGCTCCAGAGACAGCAGCAGCACCGCCACCAGTGCATCAAGCGCCGGCGGCGGCAGCAATAACGGGGCTCAGGGTATTTTAATATTTTGCAAACTAGACATAATTGAAAATCAAAATCGTTTATTCAAATTAGGCTGAGCCGTTCGAAAATTTTTGATTTTTTCGAACGTCAACATTACATAAGACTGCGCTTCACCACTTCCTACCTAGTGTTTTAGCTGGGAAGAAGAAGTGACGCTTCAAACTCCCCAGCAACACTCATTCTGAAACTTGATTCTTTACAATAGTTATGCAGAGTAATTAAATGAAGCAACTGACATGCCGATATTCTAAAGTTCAATAAATGTTATTTCCGACTCCAAGGCATGGATTGGTCTCGAACTCTCGATGGGTTTTAAAGGAATATCCAGCTACGGTCTGACTTTGCCATTAAATTGTAGAAAAAGTGTCCCAAGTGTGTCAAATTATTAAATCGTAAATAATTATTGAAATGCGCAGTCAGTTGGTCCGCATTTATAATGGTGCGTTGACTTTTGTTTCCAGAGAGCGGCAGCGCGGCAGAGGCTCGTAGGAGGCGAGCTCCGCTGGTGCGGCAGCCCTCGCTCGATACCGTCTGTACCAACGTCACCAGTGCCGATGAGTTCGTATGGGTTGACTCACATAATAGGTATGTCTTCTATCCCTGATTCATTCATTATTAAACTCTGCCTGCCATTCCTAATTTCTCGGCTGGAGATCATTTTCACTGAGCCACTAGAATATAAAGATGAAGTCTTCCACATTCCGACTCTTTAGCTTTTCTATGCCCTTATCAATGAAAATGTTGTGTTCCTACTTATGTAAAAGTCGTTTAGCAATATGATCATGGTACAAGGAGCAATCATGTCTGTAGTCTACCTGGTACTTATTGCAGGCTGGTGGAGCTTCGCTGTGTACCCTGGACAGCCAGCGAGGTCAGTCGCGCATTGCAAGCTGGAAGGTGCAGAGATATCGCGCCCAGGATGGCACCAGACACACCGTCTAGACTCGCCTACTTATTACAAAGGTATCAATAACGTCCTTTTATTTTATTGACACCGTTTATTATCACCACGTCGTTCCGTAAACTCCTGTCTGAATAAAATAAGTACGTAAGTAGATAACTTTTTGATCTATAGCGTTAAACCTTCACCTATTATGATGCTGGCCTATTTCCTTTATTCACAGAACTTAGTAGTTGGTTTCTCTACCTGCCGACGGCGACGCCGTCAAATTCATTTTGGAATATTCGGTACCGCTCATGAACAAAAAATTTAATTATTTCATTTTTGTGATTTCAGGGCACTAGTAAGGATATCCCGCGAAGCCCAACGTCTTTCTCAGAACTTCGGCTTCTGCTCTAAGCACGAAGTAGCTGGCGCGTTCAGGATAGTTCTCAGCACGCCACTCGCTGACGCGTGCATTAAGGTGAGAGAAAAATAATTTCTAATGGAATTATTAGAGCGAGAATGTTTACTTCTCTAAAGTCGAAAGTGCCGGTCGACGCAGATCTGTTATTTATTCTTTTGACCTATAACAAATTGTTCCTTTATTCGTCAGGGTTGCCAACGAGCAGCGACAATGTACGCGACTTCGGGCAGCGCCGCGAGACGCTTGGGCTCAGCAGCTCGAGCACGAACCAGCCTCGCACCAGGACGGTTCCAAAGGTGGATGCTGGATGTCCGTGTCGCGTCATTCGTACATGAGTAAGTGGCTATTGTAATCTAAATAAAGCACGTAGGGTGCTTTATTTAGTAAGAGCAGGGTCTCTTCCTGGTAACTGGTTTCTATGATAAACAAATAAATAAAGCTTATTAATAAACTGTTTATCGTGTTTTTGTCGACGTCAGAACTGCATGGCAGCTTAGCGCAGCAGCTAGCCAATGCTTGCCATTTTATTTACTTACTTGTACTTTGTTTTACTGTTTGAGATCATCGTACAATAATACCATTAAAAAAATTCAAATAGACACTATGGGAAGTAGCGAGACAGCCCCAAAAAAAAGTATATTTTATAACTTACTGGGGTTACCTCTAACTTCGTTACGGTAGATTAATGTATGATAAAAACATGTATTGTTTTTTTTTTTACAATATTAGAAGCCACTTTGCAAAGCGATCTTCTTACTTATTCTTTAGCATAACTTATTTGTTATTGTGTTCAGATACGCAGCTATCTACCTCTGCGCTGGCATGGAGACGCTTCTGGAGGAAATCGCGCTGATAGCCGGCAGCAGCGCAGCCAGCTCCCCCATCACACCCGCTGTAGTGGACCACGCGGTCGCTAACTGTGCTGACCTCTGGGGGCTGTTGCAGCCGTACAGCCACCTGAATGCTGGGAGAGTTGCTTCAGGTAAGCAACTGATTTATGTATGGTCGGGTAGATTGATCCAGTTCGGGTTTAGCGTTTATTGATTTTTGTTCTTTGGTTGTAGATACCTAAATAAAAGTCTTTAGATTCTCGACACGTCTTTAATGGATATAACCCAATATTTTGTTAATATCTGCTGCGTTTTTATTTTACTAAACTTTGTTAAGGTCCGTAGCATTTAATCTTATTTATTTTGATCATTTATGTATGGAATGGATCCTAAATTCCGAAGTATCCTGTATGATTATAATTTTTTTCAACTGATTTTTTCAAGTAGTTTACTGGTCCTATTTGAAATTACAGGCGCCTTATCACTGTCTCGTTGGGAATCAATGAGCTCGCTGGGTTCCGGGTCATCATCAGGAGTGTCCCGTCCTGAACATAGGGCGTTAGGACTTAGTCACGATTCTGGTATCACTACCAACGGTTCCGGTACGTATCAAAAGTCTTATTAATCCGTACTGGAAGATCAAAATTCTTGACTAGTCTTACGAGTGTTTTTATGATGTGCAGGTGGTTCAGGGACCTCAGCTGGGTCAAACAATAGTTCTGGTGGTTCGACTGCGTCAGTTCTGTTGACCACGTGTGCTGGCTCCGCGTCGGAGTTGCGGGCTGTGTTGCGGAGAGTACATCCGAGGCTCGCACCCCTCTCCCCGGCTGCTGAACGAGCTTTGTACTATTTTATGAGATGCTCACAGGTGTGTGTTTTATCATTTTATTATAAACAGGTGGTAAGGACATCGACGCGAAAACTTTTACCATGGAAATAAATATTTCGGCGGTATTTTTTTTTAAATTGCTGTTTCATAGAAAAGTGCAATACCTACACGGTCAAAATGTATGGAACAGCAGATAAAAAAAAATTACTGACGATAAATGTCAACGTCATTTCAAATTCAGAATCACGTACCTACTGAATCCATGGTAACAGTATTCGCGTCGATGTGGGATGCTACCCTGTATACAATTATATACAACAATAAATGTAGGGAACAACTGATTCTTTTTTCGCGATTTCAGCGTTGGTCCCATAGTGAAAGTTGTTCATAATAATGAGTACAATGACCCCTTAAGAGGTTTAGGGTAAACAAAAGGTTGTATATACCTATATTGCTGTAGTTATTATCCATTCCGAACCAGCATTCTGATAGCGTATCACCCTTGGACAAACAATTCCTTTTATGTTGACAATATAGCAATATCCAATGCTATATTGTTTTACAGTCGAGCAGACGAAATTTTCAAACATAGAAAGCAATATTTTTTTTCATCAAAAATCATCGTCATTTTGACAATGCAACAAAATCCATTGCTGTTTCGAGAGTGATAGCAGCAGGGACGGGTTAAACGCAACGGAGTTTACTTGTTCCGGATGCGTAAATACAAAGGCGGATGCAACACAGACAGTAGCTGTTCTGTAACGCAGCCGCGTCTGTATGCATAAAGTATTACAAACACGATTACACCACAGACATTAGAAAACTGTCTGCAATGTGATCGGCTCTGAAAGACATTGTTTTAACAAAAACGACTGCAGTACAGCTTATACGTACTCGTTCCGTCTATACTGCAGGTATCAAACTTGCTTGAGACGTGACGTACCTTGTGCTAATACTAAATAGCCTGCATGGCTGCGAGCAACTTGGAATTAGCGCTCGCTCGGCTCGCGTGCGTTTGGTCACAGATCTAACCCATTTCACCTAGTTCACAATTTTTCTACAGTTTATAATCTAACGCAAATAATACTATAGGTGTCTGCGTTGAATGCGCCTTTGTATTTACGCGATCCGGATGCCTATAAAATTCATAACTGTCCTTCTCGTTAGTTGGAGCACTCCAGCGCGAGCGGCGGCAGCTGCGGCGGCGCGGGGCTGTGGGGCGAGCGCGGCGCGGGCGCGCTGCCGCCGCTGGGCGAGTGGGTGCGCGTGCTGCGCGCTCACGCTGCGCTGCGCCCGCCACCCGCCGTGCCCGACGCTGACGATGTCATGCAGGCCGCCAGGCTGCTGCTGCCGCATGCTGACTGCCCGCCCAGACCCATCACGTAACATAACTTAAATTCATTCCTCCATCCACTGACAGAAAAAGCACACACGCTAGGTCTAGAAGCATGAAATTTTGCACCAACGACTATGAGCAGTAGCAAAGGATTTAAAAAAAATCTTCCCCTAAATGGGTTAAATATGGGATGAAAGTTTGTATGGAAGTTCGTCATTTTAGCCGATGGGGAACTCATCGGGAATACGGCATGTATAATCTATTTTCGTGAAGTTGTTTATTCTAAATTAAGTACGCAACGGATTTTGGTTGATGCAGATTTCAACATCACGTATAGAATTTATTTCGGAGGGTTTATGTGTATTGAATTGATACCTATTATATTAAAGAAATCTTCATGTTTTATCAAGCAGCAAAAAGCGTGCATAGCACGAGCGGGGCGCTAGTAATTGATTGGTAATAGCAAACTTTCTTAAAAATCCACAGACTAGAAGAAGCCATAGAGCCAGTGTGGTCCCGCTGCGCCCGCACGGCTGACGAGCTCAGCAGGGCCGCCGTCGGAGTCGCTCAACGAGCCTTGCTCAGCGGGAGACCAGAGCTGGTGGGCGGCGTGCGACCGTTGCTGCCACCAGCTGGCATCGACGCACCAGATGCTTCGGGACTGACGGCGCTCATGAAAGCGGCGTTTGCTGGCGATGAACAGATTGTTGCTGTAAGTTGGTTTTCTGTTGAAAACCCAAAAATACAACATGAAATATGAATTTTACCACTCCGCCCCACCTCTTTGTCTCACTGGTGAAAAAATTTGAATTTAAAATTTGAGGTCCACTTTGTCCATTATTCACTAAACAGTTTCTAAGGGACAACATACAGTAGGGCTGTATGAGACGATACGATATGCATTGAAAGAGACGTATGGGGTGAGGGTAGTTCAACATTATTACTGTCGCCCCATATACAGGGTGGCAGGGACATCGACGCGAAAACTGATACCATGGATTCAGTACGTGATTCTGAAACTTTTTTTTTTTCTATCAAACTAGTTATTTTTTTTATAACCGACGGAAATTCAACGCAATGGGGTTCAGAATCATGTAGTGCAAGGTTTGCCGGCTCTCAAATAGTAGCCAGTACCTAATGGTTTTATTTCAGATGTTACTAGAAGCGGGCTCGGACCCTAACATCGAGACAGGCGGGGCGTGCGCAGCTCACTGCGCGCTACCGCTGTCGCCGCGCTCACCATCCACACAACAGACCACCCCCACATACACGCCGCCTACAGCAGGTAACCTATCCTCTAACTTATCAACCTTGAGCCCATAGACGTTCCCTTGGACTGCACCATGGGCGTGCAATAAAAAAAAATAAAGGGGGGGCAGGTGCCCCCCTTTATGATTTAGTTAATTTATCAATTACAAAGAACACAACCACGAGCATTTTACTGTTCAGTGTGTGCTGACCCTTAATATTGTATGTGTTGCCAGAAATTTAAACTAAGTTTACCCTCAGGTTGGACGGCGCTGGTGTACGCGTGTAGTGGCGCCGGCGGGGGTGCCGTGGAGTGCTCGCGGCGCCTGCTGGCCGCGGGCGCCAGGGTGGACGGGGCGCCTGCAAGGGGAGACGACGTTTGCACTCTTACGCCTCTACAGGTACGTACTATAACTTTTAAGCAGCTTACGGATGACCTCTAGATTCCGCTTTTTTTTCGAATTTATTTCCTATTTAATTAAATCTTTTGTTTTCAGGTGGCCTGCGGCGTCGGTAACTTGGAGCTCGTACAGTTGTTGCTGTCACATGGTGCAGACCCGTTCCTCTCCACGCAACTAAATGATGCTTTGTGCTACTCTGCTGCTGCACAGTATGGGTGCTACAGGTGAGGAATTAACAGACCTTAATAACCATAATAAAATGATTGTAAAATAAGCCTGGTAAATTTCAGTGGCAACTAGCAATAGAATAGCCCATCAGTCAAAGTGTGGATGGACAAACGAGAGATCGTGGATCGTGATCGTGATTAACATTTTCACCCGTTACGCTATTGCCGTAAATTCCTAACACAGGCTTAGTAGCTAGTAGTTGCCTAGTGGTCAGGTAGTAACTGATCATCTTATCTTTATTTAAATAAATATTTATTCCACAATTTTCGATATTGCACCTACCACTGTTTATCTCAGCATCACCCAAAGGTTGACTGGTAGAAAATGCCTATGGCATTAAGTCCGCCTCTGTACATTTGTGTACTTAAAGTGTTAAATAAATAAATAAATAAATCTTATTAGCAAAATTTAATTCCGCAATAAGTAAATACAAGCTTAAATGCGGTATGCAGCGCCTATGTAGTTATTATGATGAAACATGCAACCCAAACCTATATTCATTAATCTTATATCTAGTGCCGTGGCGGTATGCTGTGCACATGGTCGTCGCGCATGCCTGCGCGCTGCGGTGCGTGGCGGTGCGCGAGCAGCCCAAGCTGTACTTTCGCTGGAGGAGGTGCTGGCTGAGGGTTCTGCTGCACCGCCAGTCCGACACCCCGCCTTCACAAAGCAACAGCAACGAGCGCTACATGACGCCATGTACTGTGCTGCTGAGACTGACCATTTGGGTGAGATTTGAATGACATCTTTAGTTAAGGATATTTTGGGGCCTGAATGACATTGACACGGGGACGTTGTTGGTAAAAATTTGTGGAATTGTGTCACAAAAATTGTATTATCAGACAAATTGTTATCCGATTTTTGCCACGCGCCACAATTGCACAATAACCTTGTGGCGTTGTAGATGATATTGCGACTAGATTTTGACCGTTTAGGTATACGGGAATTGGCCTAATTCTGATGTCGCCAAATTCAAATAGAAATTAGTTTATAACTAAACAGTCATAAACCAATCAGTGTAATTTTAATGTTGCCACATCGAAATATTAATCTCAGCTAAATCGTTTGTTTCCAGACATTACGCTAGAACTACATGCGCTAGGCGTGCCGTGGTCACTACACGCGTGGACTCTGTCATTGGCCGCCGCCGCAGACGCAGCTCTTGATAGCGTTATCGACCAACTTTTACAAGACTTTCTTCAGGTACTTAATAATTGTTTAAAATGTTTTTTGAGAAAAATTTGTAAGTTATGAAAATGTTTTGACTCGTGTTTTTACCATTATTTTCAGGTGTGTCCATCCGACGACAGCCACTACAGTAAACAGTTTATTTACGAGTGCCTCCCCCTGCTGTTCAATATTCTACGGTACAGCAAGGTAATGTGACTAATATTATTATTTTTATTTCAATAGTATTTTGGCTATTGTTTATCACCTGTTCAGAGGTTCACAATAACAATTTAAAAAGGCTTTGTTACAAAACGCAGTCATAAACAATAAAACCCCGATATGTTTAGAAGGAAGGCACTGTCTTACTGCTGGCTGACATCCTGTGCGCATGCTACGGGCGGGAGGCCGTACCGGGCGTGGCGCAGCCGCCGCCACCCGTGGCACCAGCACCGGCCAGGGTCGACCCATCATATGTCAACAACCCATCGCTAGCTGACGTCACCTTTAGGTAACTTCCGAACAAAAACTTCTGAACCTATGGAAGTCAAGACATAAGCCTCGTTCAGAAATGATCATTGTCAAAACTGTTTCATTCCTCAGGGTTGAAGGGCGACTGTTCTATGGCCACAAAATAGTTCTTGTCTCGGAGTCACCACGCTTACGAGCCATGTTAGCTCCTGCAAGATCATCGAACGAAGCCTTACCAGTCGCCAATGCTGCCCCTCCCCTCGTGCAAATCAACGATATCCGGTATCATATATTTGAGGTAAGTTTTATAACTTGAATAATTACCTAATTTCTATTCACTTTTTGCTAGCGAGTTTGTTGCGCCACTTTTTCCCAGCTAAAGCACTAGGAAGTGGTGATGGGCGGGCATTTTTGGGGCTGTGTTTTGTAAGTTGTGATGATTCTCAGCCCTGATGTAGAAAACAGCGTCGAAATTGAAATCCCTTTTTTTTGCAACAGCAAGTGATGAAGTATCTCTATTCGGGTGGATGCTCGGGCCTGGACATCCCTGAGACAGACGTGTTGGAGGTTCTGGCCGCAGCCTCCTTCTTCCAGCTTCTGCCACTACAGAGGCACTGCGAGGCGAGAGCGGCCAAGTCTGTAGACCTACACAACCTCGTCTCAGTCTATATTCATGCTAAGGTAAGGCAATTGCGTTCTTGCTCCGATTATCAAAACTCATAAACTTTTATTCAAATCGCTTAGTAGATAAATAAAACAGTTCCCTAAGCCCCTAAGTTTAAAAAAAAAACTATATTCCTATCAGAAATGTTATTTCATTTTCCACGATAAGTAGTTTGATATGTGGCTTGTTTCGTTGCAGGTTTACGGTGCTACTCAACTGTTGGAATACTGCCAGGGATTTCTACTTCAAAACATGGTCGCTCTTCTCACGTACGATGATTCCGTGAAGCGCTTGCTCTTCGGGAAACGACTACCCGGACATAATGTTCTTGGTGCTTTATTGGTAACGTTACAAAAAAGAATTGAAGCCAGAAAAAACCAAGCGAAAAATAGATAACTTTATTCAGATGTCAAATGTTCGGTGCGTTTAATTATTTTTCTAAATAGAAACATACGTAATTTTATAAAGAGTTGTTATTGACATATTGAGTAATCAAGTTACTCTATTTATATTACAATTGATTTATAGAAAATAAAATATTTTCCCAAATATTTTTATAAGGCTTTAATTTTGTCATGCTGAAATACCTTTATGTAACGAAGTTTGATAATATTTTATAATATAATAATGTAAGTACTAAATTAATTTTTAAGTAGATAAGTAAATAGAATAACAAGTAAAACTGAGATATAAATGTTTCTATATCAAAATATATTTTTGTCTTCATTTTGTAATTCTAGAACAATAATTCTCATTTATGAAGCAGTTTATGACTGGAAAGTATTATATCTTTGTAATAATTGTAATGTAATTATTGTTGAAATAAAGCTTCGTGTTGTACAATGCCTAAATTATTTTCAGCAGTTTACAATGTTTTATAGCCTTCTCACCTGTAGATACCTAGATACATTCTGCATTCTGCTGTACAGGTATTCGAGGGGTTGTGCTGGGTACAGCACCCGCTTACTTAGTATTTCGCGTCTTAACTGTGAATCGTCACATTTATTTACCTTCAAGTTACCAGTGACCAGACCGTAAATATAGCGCAAACTCTTCCTGTGTTCCAGCAGTCATCGAATCCCGTAGTTCTGGCTAGGGAAAAATATAAATACCTACCTAATGAATTAATTATTTCATACTAATCGTTAGTCTACAGATGAACTAGCGAATTCAAAATTCAACGATCATTTATTCAAACTAGGCTGAGAATCAGCACTTTTCGAACGTCAAAATTACATAAGATAGTCCCTCAAAACGCCCACCCTTGACCACTTCCTAGTGCTTTAGCTGGGATGAAGAACTGGCGCAACGTACTCCCAGCAGCACAGCTGTTAGTTAGGAAAAAAAAATCTATATAATAGAATGCAAAATAACTTAATTACGCAACACAAAACATTATATTATTAGCCATATTATGTCAGTTAGCACACGCAAATATACCTACCAAAAATATCGAGAACTATACTCAGACAGAAATATAAATAAAAACTAAACGTAAACAGACCGGTTAAATCAAAATAAAAGCCTCCAGGCATGCCCGTGCCGCTTACGGACGAATCTCACATTCTCAACATAGATCCCCCATTAGTTCTATCGGTCGTTTGTAGTTTTACAAAAAAACAGTCAAAGCACAGTATTAGTATCGTGTTTACTAATAAACTCGCTCTAAGGTTCTAGTAATTATTTTCATTGCAATATTTTTATTCTTGAAAAAGCAAAAGCTCCTAGAATTGTAACATAATTTATTTGTTGGCTACATTCTTTATATCTGTCAATAATATTGTCTACGGCGTACGCGTGGCTGGATGACAGATCACCGCTGCGTAAAGAAATCTGTCAAATTGTTTATGGTGTCATGTCAGAATAGTGAATAGTGAACTGTGATGTGAATGTGATTTGCATTGCGTTTTTGCGAATTTTAACTTGTGAATATATCTAATGGTGAATTTTTTTGTGCATTGTAATGTCGTGACAGTGAATTAAAATGCAGTTCTATAAAGAGAGAATACTCAATGCTGCCCAGTTAAAAAGACTAAGTGAACACAAATATTCTTGTACGAGTGCCAGTATATTGGATGCATGGCTCCAGCCGTGGTGGTGTTGGCTAGTATCTAAAACGCCGTTATGGCTCGCACCGAATCTCATCACAATATTAGGTTTAATAGTAAATATAGTCACCACACTAATACTAGTTTGGTAAGTACCTTGAAGGTTATATCAATACATTATAGGAACTGTGTCACAGATCTCGCCCGACCGTAACGACTTTCATTTTCTGCTGGCACTAAGACTTTCTAACGGTCTGTAATAGTAGTCCTACATAGATGCACTGTAATGATTCTGTAACCATTGCATTTTCCATTCAATAAAATGATAGTTTCACACATGTTTACATATTGTAATGCTTGAAATAACTGGCGTGCGATTGGTCGGCGCGACGTCGCGCCACCGTCTGTTTCGATAAGATTGCCGGAACAGAAGTATAGCTGTCTCTCCAGGCTTATCATTTATCAATGAGGACCTTCAACTATCTTCAATTAGGTACAGACTTTGATTTCTGCCTGGAATCTGTGTAGAACAGACTTGACCTTTTTACTTGTACTTTACCCATATGATTTGTTATTAACTTATGAACAAGTGCAAAATTTATAAATAATACATTCATTGACTGTCACAAGGCAGAATATTAGCTTAGAAACACAATTCTTATACCAGAATTTAGAACTTTTTGCCATAAAATAAAATTCTTTGAAAGGTTTGATAGAATTTATTTCATCTATCAGCATGACAGTGCTAAGGTTTAAAGTAAAGTTGATGTAGCATGATAAATAACTGATGCTATCACAGTTTTGAGTTAATGTCAAACTCTGACGGTTATAAGATTAGATAAAATAACTCAATTTTAAATATATTTCTCGATGGCATGTGAAGCCTAGTCAGAGGCCCATGGGCGGCTTTTCACTAACCACACGAAAAGAATAAGAAAACAGAATAGATTGTAATTTCTGGACTATGTTGTAATAATCTTATTAACAAGAGGTATGGTTTCTACCCATACCCATTTCAAAATAAATACAATAGGGTTATCCCATTGAAGATTCTGATTTAGGGTTTTACTTTATTCAAAGTACCCATCCTATCTTGGATGAAAATGGTTTGTACTTCACTACACTAAATATTAAGCTGAGAGCTTAATATTTAGTTTAATAAAGGTTTCAATACTTAAACTATAGTCTGAACACCTGTTTGTTTTTGTAAAGATAATTAATAAAACTTGAGATCATTTCGAATGTTCATACAGATAGCATAAAAACATGTTTTAGTATCTACTTGCTGTTACTCTACTTTACATGATAACATTTTACCATTTGTACAAAAATTGCATTTTACTAATGTTAAGAAATAACTTGAAACTTGATTATTCTTTTGATTGGAAATGAGGCCAAATATTTAAACTAATCTTTATGGTAATTAATATAACATTAGTTTAGTAGTAGTTGAGTAGATAGGTAGTTTATCTCATTTGAATATACCTTTATGAAAGTAGACTGGGGACTATGGATTCTGTACAGTCAGAGAACACAAATTGTATGAAACGATAAGAAGTTATAGTTATTTTGAGGATCTCCTGTAAGTACCTACCTGAAAGGGACTATTTTTTTTGATCTACATGTTCTTCACACACTTTTTTTAAAGGTAACGAGCGAAGTTGGTTTACTATACTCGTTAATAGTTTTCCAGTTAAGTACTGAGTGAGAAGTCAATAGTTAATTGCAAGAATTAAAAGATTGTTCTTAAAAGTTCACAGACCCGTATGCATCATGACTGCATTTGTATTGTTGGTTACTTTTATGCTTATTATTATTCATTTATTATGAGTTGATACAATAAGATAATATTAACACCTTATTGTTATTGATACAATTATATTGTATTGATGGAACATTAATTAATGAGCTCATAATAAAGGAAAAAAATACTTTATATTATGGGCCTTTGATTTTTCATTGACTGATAAACATTATGCATCATCTTAATTTGCACTCCAAGTCTAATGAGAAAAGACAATATAGAAACTGCTTTATGGTATTGAAAATCTCTCCTTATGTATAAAAATTAAGTATTATGAAAGGCTCTTGCCCAGCAGTGGGACAAAAAAGGTAAAAAAAAGTCATCATCATTGGCAGCCTTGTTGCCACAGCCACTGCTGAGTATAGGCCTTCTCTCTTTTGTGCCATGATTTTGTGCACTGATCTCACACACTGACACACACGACAACTACTCACTCTCGCGTGAGTAACTTGTCGCCTCTGTGCTGTCTATTTCTGACACTTTTCTCGTTTTCTGACAGCGCTGCCATACAAAATACTCAACTCGTTCTGTCAAACTTGATGTTTTCTCGACAAACCCTAACATTTTGACAATGGGGATCCACACGCAATGCTCAGCGAAGATGTCGCCCGCGGCGGGATGGCCGGTGTCAAATCATTTTCGCTTTGTTTACATCAGTGTTTTTTGTAATTTTTTTAGTTGAAACCGATCCACCATCGTTATTGCTAACATGTATTGTTCCTGGAAGCGTAAAGAGCGTAAAGAATTGAAAGACGAACTAAACAAACGAGAAGCAAGGATTACTGGAAAGAAATCAGATCTTATTGAGAAATAGACTTCTATCTAATAAAATATTTTTCATCAGTGCTAGCCTCTAGATTTGGATCATTGTTTTTGTTGTAATGTGTTAATTCTTTCTTGACTCATGGTAGGAAAATTTAAAACACGAATTTTGAACGACGAGACGACTAGACAAAATGATGATACAAAAAAAAAAAAACTCCGAAATAACATGGCAGTTTCATAAATTGTAGGTACTTATTTTAGTCTTAATTTTATTTTACAATATATTTATAATGAAAATACTTAGATTTAAACTACTATTTATGTTGGAAATAAGTTCCTTTCGGCGGCCGCGCTTTTGGCCAGTGTGTTGATTAACAGAATTTGGATGAAGTATCATGGGTTTTATGGTGATTGTTACAATATCAATCTTCGCTTTGTCAAATTGCGATCGTCGGCCCCTTTGTCAGTTGTGCTAGTGAGTATACAGGTTGAAATTTAATTCTTTGGCAATATTTAAACCAGGGTTGGCATGATTAAATCATTTTGATTTAAATCATGATTTAAATCACGATTTAAATCAAATGATTTTTTCAATAAAAATCAATGATTTAATCAATTACCTTTATTGTCACAAATATTCGTTAAAAATCAATCAATGTCATCATCATTATATTCAGTATTATAGTACTTAAACAAAAAAACCAGTTTTCCTGCCTTTTCGGTTCCCAGTCGGTTTCTTAACTTAGAATGTACAATTCCAAAAGTGGAAAAAACCCTTTCCACTGGAGCTGAAGAAGCTATCGCCCCAAACAATTGCTTAATCATTGGAAAAATTTTTGATTGTTCCTCTTCAGAGAATATATTTTTTTGTGATAACCACCACTCCCTTGGTGTCACGTTGTTTACCACTTCTTGTGTAAACATAATATTTTTAAACGGTTTTGATTGTGATTTCAGTTTTACTATTAATGGTAGTAAAACCGAACCATCGTAGTTCTGCCTTGCTTCCTCCAACGCACTTTCTTCCTCTTCTTCTGTCAGTGTAAATTCTTTTTTGGTTGGGTCTAATAAGAAAGCCAAAAAGTGGCTGGGTGTCATAGCTTGCTTGTACCTTTTTTGAAACTTTGACTGTTGGCTTAAACTAGCTCCTTCAAATGTAGCTTCAAGTTTCTTCCAAGCTGTTACTGCAGTAGACAGATTTGCATCATTTCTTTGCAAGGTATCCAGTGTAACAGAAATTGGCTTCAAAATCTTAAGAAAATCTTCCACTGATCTCTTTATGACCATGTTTTCAACTTTCACTCTGATAGCAGAATCTATGACATCCCTGTTCTCTTCACATATCTTGAGTATTTTTTGCCACTCCGACACATAGACCTCAAAACAGTCGGTTACAGTATTCCAACGAACATCTTGTGGCAGCACTAATGCTTTCCCTCCTTCAGCTTTGTATAAAGCGTTAGCTGCATGGTTGTTTCTAAAGTATTTTACTACTTGAACAACATGCTCTTTTATATTTTTTATTTCTAAATCTTTAGACAGTAAGTTCAGCAGGTGCGCTGAACAGCCATATGTGATTGTATCGCAATTTTTTAATTCCTTCCGCATTTTAGCCATATTTGCTGCATTGTCGGTAACAAAACTTGCAACATTACAACTGTATCGACACTTTGCCCTGTCTATTAAATCTTCGGCAAGCTCGGTTAGGTATTCACCAGTGTGCGACTTTCCTGTAGTATCTATAGTATCGAAGAGAAACACGTCATTTTGCTCCGTCGTAATAGTAGCGCATATAATCGGTTCGTTGTGGACATTTGACCACCCGTCAATAGACATATTGACATAACTACCAGATAGTTTAGAGAAGCACTTTTCTTTTTCTTCATGGTATATTTCATCCAAAAATTTGCCTGATATATCCTTCCGAGATGGTGGGATGTAACCTGGACGTAATAACGAAATAGCCTTCTTCACTTGCGGATGTTCGATGGATCTAAAACTACAGTTGGTAGCAAACATGGCTTTTGCTATTTGACGGTCTAACATTTCTTTTGTAGAGTTAGGCGTTCTTATTAGGAAAGAGCCTAAATTTTCTGATAGATTCTTTTTTTTAACCCGCGATGCAGCGCCTTCATCGCCTCTTGTCGAAGTACTTGCAGAAGAGCCTGAACAGCTAGGTTCCCTTTCCGAAGCCAATTCTGAAAGAAAAATATTTGTTATATACCTACTATTAGAATAGAAGGCATAAAATATACTTAGATGACTAAATAAGATTTACAAGTTTGTTTATGTTAAATAAAAAAAAGGAAATATGCTGTTGTCCACTTAAGCGTACGATTACTCGTACCAAAACCGAAAATAAAACCAGGCAATTTTATTATCTTCTAATAAAAACTACATCATTAACTTACCTACAACTTCTACTTCATAATTGGATTCAAGAACTCTATTTTTACACTTTTCATAATGGATTTTCATTCTCGCAACCAGACCTTGAATTTCTAGTTTACATTTGTTGCATATCGCGCGGCAGCCGGTTTTCGTAGTACTTTTTTCCGTAAAATGTTCCCAAATAGCATCTCTTTGGCGAGGCATTTTTTATTTATAATCAATATTATATCGCAACGGCAATAACAAGAACAAGATCATTGAAAACTGAAACTGAACTGAACGAATGAAATGAAAGCTTGTTTGGGTGAATGTAAGATATTTTAGGGGAATTTCCCGCCTGCCGCCGTTTAAGGGGCCGTATAATTTGGTATACATTGCTGGTTATATTGAGTATATTGTAATGAAATACTCAACATAACCAGCAATGAATATCAAATCGGATCCCTGTCGACAGGGCAATGTAATAGCTCTTTACTTAACACCGCGCGGGGAATTCCCTTTTTCTCTGAAACTAAAGAGCGCGTTCCGTTTTACGCAAAACTTTTGTTAAAACTATGACAAGTGAAAAAATCAAAAAAATCGGATTTTATTACGATTTTTTCAATAAATCGCGATTTATACGATTTTTTCAAAAAATCATGATTTTTTCCAACCCTGATTTAAACCACGTGTTCTAACCATGATACTTCTTCATTTAGGACAACAATATTGAAAAAAAAAAAAAGAAGTAAATTAAGCCACTAATTTTCATTTCCGTCATTTTGTATTTTAATTTCGGCATGCCAAAGAAAAACATTTAATGTTAATAAAAGTTGGTTACACAAAAAACTAACATTAATTAAAAGAGGTGGACGTAAAATTAATATAGAACACTAATTCCATGCCTTTTTTTTTTTTTTTTTTGAGGGTGGGAAATTATCAAATAACTTCTCGTGTCAGACTTTTACTGACTAAAACCCACCCGTGTTCCTTCCGTTGCCTGTGTGCCGAGGTCGCGATATCCCTTTCAGACAAACCCGCAACCCCGGCAGGCATTGGCCCTTCCGGACCCAGTCAGTTGGTGCTGACATCTCTTTGAGGCGCGCGTGGAACACAACGTCGACCCGGGCCTGGTCCCTATGGGACGGCGAGCTACCCATTGCTCACCGTCCGCAAGCCCGCGCCTACGGTGGCCGGAAGTCGGCTCGCGACTCCCGACGCCCGGGGCGTCTCCTGCGGCGACTAGGGGCGCGAGGGCGCGCATTTTGCCTCTCCCTCGCGCGCTCCGTCTCCTCCTTCGCGAGCATTACTGCTTCGCAGAAGGAGGTGACGGCCTCCCATGCATTCTCGCTCCGGACCATGGCCTGAACCAGGGCCGGACGCGAGAGATCGCCGCCGCCGATCGCCTCCGTGAGGACACGGCGGTGCTCCGCCCAAGCTGGGCAGACCTCCACCGTATGCTCCACCGTGTCCTCCGGGCGATCCACACAGTGGTGACACCCGGGCGTTTCCTCCCGCTTTATCCTGAACAGGAACCTCCCGAAACAACCATGTCCGGTGAGGACCTGTGTCAGGCGGAAGGTGAGGACGCCGTGGCGCCTCTCTAGCCACTCCTCAAAGAGGGGACTTATCGCCACGATTGTGGCGTGCCCAACTAATTCCATGCCTAAAATCGAATGAATGAAAGCGAACCTCAAGCCGATGTTGCTATGTATATTTAATAATTTGCTACATCGTTCTCTCGTCGCGAGATAGAGAAGTGTCAAAGTGCCTTTTTCGAGTTTACTCGAGCTTGTGTTGCTCATGTTAGGCATTAGAATGACGTCAGAATCGTAGACAAATCGAGAAAGATAGCGTTCTCGCGCTTGCAATGTTGGCCGGCAGGTCAATAAAAATAAAATTACATAAAATTTACGAAATAATAAGTTCTTTACTCAATTTAAAACAAAACTTTGGTTATATGTACTTTATAAAATGCGTAGCACGATTGTAGTCAATTAATCAATATCCAAGTGTGTATGATTTCCTCATACATAGCTTCAAATAAGTATAGTACTCACAATAACACAAACATATTTTAACGAAAAGTAAGTGGGTATAATTTATGGGCGCCAGTAGTAAAGAAGCGACCAATTCGTCACACCATCTCATTCCTTGTTCTACAGCTTGAAACCTCAGGAAATTTATGGATGCGCGTATGCGACCCCATAGGTATGTACGCATGCGTCACACATCATTAGATGAGATCAGTCATGCTTGCTTGCCTATACATCGCAATACCGCAATAATGAATGGTGTATCCAAAGCAATCAGCTAACTGACGTAGCTACTGCTCACATTCGATCAAACGTATAGTCAACACATTCTACTTGGGGCTAAAGATACCTTTCTGCAATGACCTATCAGCCTTCCGTGTGTAGTGACCTGTATGGCGTTTTACACCTACGCGCGTAACTACGGCCTGAGTAATCCTGTTCAAGCTTAATAAATCAAGCAGAATCGCAACCTGACCTTAACGATAATAAACCTGATGCAAAAGCCGCCCTTTATAATCTGACCAGGAACCATATCGATCTAAATGACGATCGACGTACGTTGTGCCACAGGGCGCAATATTAGGTCCTATTTTGTTAATTGAGCTTAAGTTCAGCGGGTACTCTTTAACAGTATTAACTAGGTTTCTAGTACTACCCGTTATAAACACCTTATCTATTCTACCATTTGACGCCGCAGGTTCAGTCCAGACGCGAGGCAGGAGCCCCCGCGATGGGCATGCGCACTATGCGCGCTTGGAGTCTTCATCTACCAGAGCCTAGACGCCATCGATGGCAAACAGGCGCGCCGGACTGGCACCCAGTCGCCGCTGGGCGAACTCTTCGACCACGGCTGTGACAGCATATCAACAGTCTTCATAGCACTAGGAGCATGTATAGCTGTCAAGTTGGGAGAGTACCCTACGTGGATGTTCTTCCAGGTATGTTTGAACTAACAAGGACGTAATGTTAAACTCTCATCTTCTAAGTACTTATTTAATAATAAAAAACACAACATTTACTCACTGACAAACTTCGCACAGCCTATACTTCTAGGTCTAGAAGCTTGAAATTGTGCACAAGTGTTCCTTAAATAACGGAGGTGAGAACTAAGTAAGGATTTTCTAAAAAATCATCCTCTAAAAGGGTCAAATAGGGGATGAAAATGGTGTATGGAATTTTTTGCTGATGGAAAATTCCATAAGGCGCACGCTTGTTTTCAATAATTCTTAACTACGTAGCCAGCCAGTTTTCGCCTACCCAGAGGACCTATCTAACGCTAACTGTAATGGCAATCATGTCAATTGTTTATATAGGTTTTCGTTTTTATTATTTTATTCATCTTTTATATAGATTCTTTTATATTTTGTGAATATGAGAACGTTGTAAGCTTGTGAATATAGACTGTAGATTTTTCGACCATTTTCTATTTGTTAAGTACCTGGTACTTGTTGACAGGCCTACACTGTTCTCCCTTAGGTACCTATTAACACTGTAATTTGAAAACATTGTAAAAGCCATTTATTTTAAAAAGAGTAACCGTGGAGTTCTTTGCCGGCTCTTCTCCATAGGAAACTACCAATTGGAAACGTGCACCTAGCTTCTGACGTTTTATGTGCCCATGTAGGTTTATGTGATATAAAAAAATATTTTTATTTTGATTAACGCAATCTACTCTACGGATCTGATTCTTGGCTAAAATACCCTCTTTATCGCTCGATTGTCAAAGTCTTAATTAAATAGTCATTAGTACGTAACATGAATCATATTCTACGCTCAATTAAATGATTATATCGTCCCTTCTAGGAAGAATGAAGTGCCATTATTTTGCAAGGCCAAAACTGGCCTCAGCCAAGCCTAGGTGCATTATTTCTTCGATATGCTATAATACCATAGCCATTAAACTTGCTCTTAGTTGATAAATGGTCCCACCCATCACGACGATGACTAAAGGAAATAATGTCGAACCATAACAGGCTACCGCGACTATCGGTATCTTACGTATCGGTAATCTTCATAATTATTATTAACCTGCGATATGTAGCGAATGCTTGTGACTAATTAGTATATTCAAACGTAATTTAGATAAGTAGTTTAGACTTAAGTACTTCGTAGTTTAATGTGTGATTTCCTGTGCGAGTCTCAATAAATACTTTTTCTTTCTTTCTTTCTTTCTAATTAACTTGCTCGTTTCCTTTGGGACTCTATGGAAAATTAACGGTGAAGTGCCCATAGAATTCCGTGTATTAACTATGTATGGAGTTTATTAGTTTCTGCTTGCTAATACCATTCGTTTTATTTTATTGCGGAAACGTGTCTTGAAAGCAAGGTCGAAAACGGTGACAATTCCTATAGGTCGCTGATAAAATGAGTAGAGTAATGCCAATGAGTTTGTTGTTATTCTTTATTTGGATACATTATATAACTATCTAGCTTGTAATTGACGGGCAGAAGTGTTTAGCGAAGATATTGCGAATAGGTACTTAATAGATTAGTTAGCTACTCGTTTTTCTCGTATTATGTAACAAGAATACTGAGAAAGTAGAATCAATCAAGCATTTAGTAGATTGAAATCTTGTCGTAGCGGCGAAAATCAAGTTGAAAAGTACTACTGTCAAGCCGAAGCGGAAACTGAGCTTCGCTACTAATCTGCGGCGTTGCTAAAAATGAAAGAATGATCCTTATTTCACGTTTCATGTCTTTATTTTAAAAACTATAGTTACACAAGCAGCGACAATATGTAGGATTTATACATGTTACCATATCACAAAAAAACGACTCAACAGATTAGAATGAAACTGGGCATAGTGAAAGTTTATAATTATTACGAAACACTTTGCCATATTCCGCGCGAAACTGAAGTTGTAAGAGTAGAAAAACAAATGGCGGAGATGCCTCTTGGTTTCTTCTCTTCAATTATTAAGAAAAAATCGGACGATGAACCCCAAATCTAGCCATCTATGGTCCAGTTAGGAGCAGCAGCAGCTTTCAAGTAATCTTAACCTTTATACCTGACCAGCGCATTAGAGAATCAGTCGTGAATGAACTCGGTACCTACGTAGATAGTCCACATTCGCGACATGGCCCTCATTATCTCAATATTCTTATTTGGGAGTGCTGCCAAGCGAACGCGCCCGGATACCGCCAAACTCTGGAAACTGGCCAATCTGTGTGATTCACTATTTTAAGTTTTACCTAAATATGACCGAGATTATTCAAATCGATTATGTTTTGCTTTTTTGCCTTGTAAAGTGGCGATATTAGACTAAAGGCCGTAAAATCTCTGTTGTAACAGTTATAACCTACTGACCGATTTGCACAATATTTTTTTGTTACGAATCGTTTACCTGAAATTTATCGAAATCTAGTCCAGGTGAATTATTCGGAAATCGCAATTTTTCTCCAAGATTATGTTTGATATACCTAATACCTCAATTGTATGCTAGACGCTACGCGAATGCTAGACGGACCAATAAAATGTTTTAATTTAGAAAACTACATGAAATGCATGAATCAAGCAAATGTAGGTACTTCAAATAACTATAAAAGACTAACCTATTCTTATACATGCTCTGTAACTTTCCAGTGTTTCTGCGCCATGACGCTATTCTACTGCGCGCACTGGCAGGCCTACGTTACAGGGACCCTGAAGATGGGCAGGATAGACGTGACGGAGGCCCAGTACTCCATCATCGCCATCCATCTGGTGTCCGCCACGCTAGGATCCAACTTCTGGGCTACTCAGGTAACGTCATCCAACTGTTGTGCACTGCGTATGATAGGCTGGCGATGCAAAATGACTTTCAGAATACTAACGTCAAAGAAAATGTTTATCAAAGACTGCTGTAAATGTAAACGTCATGACGTATCAGACATATTGTCTTCGTCGACCGCAATTTATGTTCAAACAAATTACGTTTGTACTTCTCGATAAACGATCCCAACAAAAACAGTGCAAGTCATTTTGTACGCAAGCGAGCCTGGTATAACACAAATTATATCGTAATGTTAGCTCAGTGTTGTCCGATGTTAAGTTGTCTAACATTTGAATAACACACCACTTACAGAACAAGTTGTTTGAGATTATATTGATGTTGTCTCACCAATATTGAATGAACCTACGAAAGAATTACGGTAGTCTTTAAAACTTTATAAACATTTATCAGAAGATTTGTCACACAAAATAAAGTTGAAAGCAAATCTAGTTCGATCAATTATTCGTAATTCTTTTGTGTGGCACCGAATAATTTGTTATACAAATGACCAAATACTAAATGAACCACCAGCTATAACTGTTAGGTGATGTTTAAAAATACCCACATGACCGCTATAGTCGTGATCTGTCCGTGTTCCACGTCATCATCAGGTACAACTTGACTCGACCTGAACTGAATACTACCACAACGCCTTGGTCCAGTCGATCACTGCACAATCTGATCACAGTTCTGCCAACTAGAAGTGTACTATGAAAAGCTCGTGTGTAAATATTCGAGATATTTAAAAAATATATTTCGAATCAATTATGAAGTTACTTTATTGTTTTCATGTTGCGCAATTTTCAAAGCAGTACTACAAAGGAGTTTCGTAAAATAATTACTTCTGTTTACCCAGAATTTTGGTTAGGTCGGTCGCGAGAGTGTGGCTTCTATTTGGTGGAACGTGGTCGTGGCTAGGCGCTGCACACAGGACGTGCTGGGCACGGCACCCTTGTAACGCACCTGTGCACTAGGTGGGCGGAGGCCTCGAGGTCCGCTACTCGCTGGCGCTGGTGGCCGTGGGGGGCGCAGTCCTCACGGTGGGCGCACTCCTCGCCGCCATCGTCTCCGGCGGAGTGGGCAAGAACGGCTCCACCGTCGCTGTGAGACATCTCTTTAGTCCCACATACCCCGGGTGGGAGACCAAAATTAAAAAAAAAAAAATCAACTTTAGTAATATTTTTTCATTGTTTTTAACTTCTTGTCAAGATGGCAGAATAAAGATGATTGTTATTTAGTTATTTTACACTTCCCCTAACCACAAGCTGTACTATAGCCAACGCAATCGCGAGTAGAATTAGACTAATAAGTAAACCGACCAACCCCATCATGGCAAATGTTTTTACTTGTTATTTTACAAATATTTTCTGACAGAATTCTTGATCGAAGCTGTCAGAATATTTTGTTTATTTAGTTATTTTATACTTCCCCTAACCACAAGCTGTACTATAGCCAACACAATCGCGAGTAGAATTAGACTAATGAGTAAACCGACCAACCCCATCGTTTCACTTGTTTTTTTACAAATATTTTCTGACAGAATTCTTGATCGAAGCTGTCAGAATATTTTGTTTTAAGAAGTCTAGTAGAGCGTTCTTACTTTCGAAAGTGGAACTCTGAGTAAGGAGTCCGTTTTACTTTCTACTTTTAGAAAAAACGTGTTTATTTATTTACTTACTTCTTTTTTGTGCTATCATCTTGACATAGAACATGTATGTTTGAATTGGGTCTCCCACACGGCACTGATTGGGTTACAGATTGGGTATCTAAATTGTATCGTGCTGTATGGCATCGTCGTAACCCAGCGCGGTCAGTAGCTTCAGATTGGCAGCAGTTAGTGTACGGCACTTTCACGCGATTATAACACGATACAGATTTTTAACATACTTTTGCTTATAATGTTTCGTACAGTACTTACCTGTGATTACTAAAAGGTTTTGTTTTGATTTCCTATTAGTTGGAATCTAGATTAAACTTGTTTTTTTGTTTTAAAAACGATATTATTATAATTTATGAATGTCGTTCCATGGATAAATATTCAAATTAATTGAATATTATTAATTTATTATTAGATGTCTGAAGATGTAGCCGATGTAGGATCCGGTAATAACTATCTAGAGTACTGTATAATGAAGAATTCTTTATAAACGTTAGAATAAACATAATATTGTAAGCAAATAGTCAAATAATTACTAGAAAGTGATATATTGTCCGTGTGAGTGCCACAGTAAACTTAGTTTTAATCTTTATAACTAAGACACTTTTGGTTCCATCGCTTTATATCATGTGGGTTTTTTTAATAGCATGAAATCGATTAATTAATGTACCTAGACTATGCTCCTTGTTGCGACCACGGAGCACCTACATGTAGTTTGATTCATTGTAACTAAAGTTGAAGTATTTTGTAGATTCGATGTATTAAGTATTTTATTTGCAGGTTTTTTTATACGAAATTACATGATATTACTGTCTCTTCATGGAGCATGATCTATGATAAATATTATTTAAGAATGTCTTTGTTTCCGTGTAGGATTTGTTAGTCATGTTTTAACGTGAAGGCTTTCCCATCTATGTGCGATATAGTACTCACAGACTGTAGTATGAGACTGGTTAGTGCCACACAGGTGTACATCATGTTACTTCTTCGACGTTCTCATCGTCATGGTGAGAATTTGTATCAAGATTGCAATAAATAAATAAAAATATAGGCAGTCATGGGGCCTACCGACAAAAGTGAAAGCAGAATTCACTTAAAAAAAAAAAAAAAAAAATTACAGACCACATGGTCCATAAAAAAATACAATTTAAAACAATAATTTAAAATGTAATTCATACACGGAAACATAAAATCGTGCCTTTTTTCTCTTGCACATTAAAATTAAAACATTGACAAACGGCAATGACGGGCGGAACTACCAAGTCTTATACGATACCTGTATGTTGGTCTGTCGACAGCTCGACATGTCACACTAACGCCTGTGTTTTGTACTTGTATCATCTATGGTGTATTGATATTCTGTCGCTCGTGTTTGGAAAAGCCCTCAGTTAATTTGACTATCAATATTGTGGCTGGTGCGTCTCCCTTTTATTTTGTCTTAAATGTGGGTCTTCACTCATTTTGAAGAATTCATGCAGTGTACTTACATGTGCTATGTCTTGACGACCAGCTGTCGAGTGGAGTCATTATTATTAACCAAATATATGGTCCGAAGTTCACTTCATCATTGTTGACTATCGACGTTTTTGTTATACAGAGTGTTCGGCAGACGGTTGAACATACGAAAATGGCGGTTCCATGGGGCCGTCTAATACGTGTTTAGGCCTAGTTACAAGACACAGCCCACCGCCTGCCGAGCAGCCTGTATATTGCGGCCTATCTAAGGAGTAGGGCAGGAATGGCGAACCTATGTGACAGAAAGGTCACTTTGAAGGCATTGATTGTAGTGTAGGTGTCTAAGAAATTGAAATACCTACAATAGATTATCCTTTTCTTTCTATAATACAGCGTATTGTTTATTTTTTTTGTAATCTTCATTAATTAACTAGGTAGAAGATGTTTTTTGCGAGTCTTTTTGTTTAATTTAACCGACCTTTTCTCAGATATCGGTGGCCAGCTTGTCTAGACCACTAGTACCCGGTTTCTTAAATGATAACTTTACAAAGTCTAGTTTAGCATTACTTAACGTGATTCCTTCCTTCTTTGCAAAAAACGTAAGAAGTTCTGAATTTCGTGGGCTTTCTCCATTAGTAACGCTAAAGTAGAGTTTGAAAAGTTCTCAACCTCAAATTCTCAATTCAAAGTCCGGGTGCTAGTCTTGTTTTTTTTAACTCGTCTGCAAAAAGGTTCGCCATCCCTGGAGTAGGGTGTGTTGTGTGTGTCTGATCCCTGGTGTAACGGCCCACTCATGCGCAGATCCCAACACTGGGCGTGCCGCTGAGTCTGCAAGTTACGGCCACATGCTTCGCCCTACAGTTTTACTTTGCAACCAACTTTTTTTCCACATTCCGTGTTAGAGGATGTGGCAAGAACGGATCGACCGTCGCTGTAAGATTACATATTGTTTACATTCGTTCGTGGGACGTCGGTTGATGCGACGATTCAGTCTTGGAAATGAGCCGCCATCTTTGTTTCAGTTACAATTTAAATGTCGAGCTACAATTCTGCCATTTTCCTTGCGTCTCGTAAAGAAAACCCTATTCATTATAATACAAAGTCTTTTCCTTGAATTAATAATCTTAAAAAAAAAACGTGAGCAATAAAAAAAGTTAACGACTGAATCGTCACATTTCGTGATTTAACCAAGCTGCATGGAACATATCGTGTAAATAACTCTGAAGCTACAACAGCTGAAGATTTATATTATTGTCTCAATGTCTATTAACTTTTCTCATTACGGGTTTGCAAACAGTTCTTGTGGTCGAACGGAATATATTTATATATAATTGAGCCTTAATTAAAAAAATTAATATGGAAGGCCATTTTAGGTGATTTTCCCATTTTTGGATATCTTAATTTATATCATAAATCATTGTACGGTGTTGTCTAAAGATCCTGACGAGAAATTTACAGAAGCTGTTATAAAAAAATTTGGGCCATAAAATATTCTAGAACTATGCATACGTGCTCTTGTAATAAAAATTAAAATAAATAAGTAGCAGTGTGTACTTAGGGTCGATGGGACTGTCATATGCATTGCGATTATAAATGTCCCTAATTAAATGAAGAAAAAGGTAAATAACCAACCAACCGCTAATTAAAACTGCGAACATGGTTCTACATAAACCGGCACGATTTATTTAAAAAGAATACTAACTTCTTAGTATCAACAACATTTCGTGGCAACAGTCCATGTTAGTAGAAAATTCTTGAGGATAATTAAACTGCACACACATTGTACACATACCTACAGGACGGCAAATTTTGTTCTCCTTATTCGACCGACACACAAATATTGCTGTAAATTATCGTATTGCAATATTATTAGAAGATATATGTATTGTGGTGTTTCTTGTGATGTTACCGGGTCCTCTTTTTCTAAATCTTATCTATTTAATTTATTCTAAGGTGGTTTTGCACATTATTATTTAAATTACAGCACGGGGTTTTATGGTGTAAAGCGTCTGTTTTGATCTCGAAGACACACAACAAAACATCACCTTAGTAATCCCCGACGCGTTATTCAGAGGTGTACCTACAGTCCACCCACAGTTCGCTAGTTGTGTGTGTTGTGTGTAACTCGAAGACTACATCATTTTACCATGAATTTAATGTCATTAACTTTTGTAACCTAACAACTAAAGATACGTGTAGAACGTATACGGTTTATAAGTATATACAAGATGTTATTTTATATCCCATAACTCTAGGGTGTGAATGAGACCATGTCAAAGTCAATCAAGTCAGTCAGTCAAGCCATGTCTATTTTTTTAAGATAACTCACCACTAGGTTCTCGATGTGTGTATATTAAGTTTCAATGATAAGTACGAGTAAGTCATTTTCATTCAAACCAATCATTCATATTTAAAGCTAAGAAAATGCGGCGTTGTCATATTTTCTTTTTATGAACAAAAATAATCTGAATTAAATGATTTTTAATTTAATTTTTTATTAAATAATTTAATTTTATTAATTTTTTATATTTTACCTAAGGGTTTTTTTACATAACTAGTCGAATAATTTTGAATGAAAAATGAATGAATGCCAGTTATTCTTTGATTTGTTACACCCTAGAGTTATGGGATATAAAAAAAACATCTTGTATATTTCATTTTAAATGTCATAATCTACTTATCTATGTAATTATGTAATATCAAATAATAAAATGATATTCAGAAAGGTTCACTGATGTAACACACACACATACCTATGTTTAAGTGCAACATGCGATCGCCATTCAATCCTTCATTGATACTTGCCTAGAAACGTTAAAACTATATTATCTACATACTATCTGCTAGTCAGTAATCACCACTCACTTCCACATAGTTCACAACAGTTCAGTACAAATGACAGCCGACCATAAATGAGTGAAGACAGCACAACATACAAACGAGAGTCAATGTCATGGATGTCGTACGCTTCCGGTCTCTTCCGTTACGTAGTTGATGTAATGATATTAATGGCATGTATGTGTTTCTCTTTCTGTTATGGCCGCCGTCCCGCGTCCGCGACGCCGCCCGCCGCCGGTCTAACCGCATGACGTCATCATGTGACCATCACATCATCGCATATCACGGTCTAACACTACAGTTACCGATAAACATCAGCTTGAATCTGATATCCAACTACGCAGTCGTGTTGCTCAGCCTGTACCTAGTCGTCGGTTACGTTACCGTCATAATGAAGGGCGGAGTGGGGAAAAACGGCTCCACAGTCGCAGTAAGACTTTTTGATTAGCATTGTGCTGTAAGAATAACACTTAACAATACAAATGCTGCACAGACTGTACTAACGCGCCGACCACCGCGCTATGCTCACGTGACGATGCTCGATGACTGACTCGATCACTAGTGTTGTACCGTCCGTCCTGTAGTGTTGTGCTGTGTCTCATAGTGCACGGGTGTCGCATTCATTGCATGTCCCGTATGGCTTGTTACTAACCGCATGATTTTGTTTTTGTTGCTTGTTTGACGTTGCATGTTAGTTTTTGTTGCTTGTTTGACGTCGCATCTTAGTTTGTAAGTAGTGCTTAGCATGTAGCGCTTTGTTGTGCTGAAGTTGTCCCTAACTTTTTAAATTAATCATTAAGATAAAATGAGAATTTTGAAATAAAAAAATGCTGCCAAAAAATAACAGTTCTTGACACAGCCTACATGTGATGGCCCGTTCGTCCTACAAAGGCCGTGGTACACCCAGTAATTTCCGTAGGGCACGAGTATCCTGTCGCCGGTGATCCCGTTCTCGTTGGTCGTGGTGCCGGCCTTCATAATCTTCCAGAAGAGCGAGTCCAACGTGTACCAACATCACCCATCTCTGTACATAATGGCGTTCGGCATGGTTGCTGCTAAGGTCACCAATAGACTCGTGGTGAGTGATACAATTTTTTTAAACTATTTTTGAGTGCTGTGTTTTGAATGCTGTGATTTTTTTTGTATACTCTCTGGCTTTTTGTGGATTTATTGGCTTGAATTTCGCTTTGTTTTCTATGCAGCAGTAGCAGAATGCCTACTTTTTTTTCTGTCGCAATCTCATATCAGCCTGTTAGGTCGAGCAGCGATGTGGGTTGGAATTAAATGTAACTGGTGTTCATCCTACTTGGAATATTTTTTTAAATGTGAATGCATTATGTCCTAAACCTTCTACATGAATCACTCCGTCCATTGGTGAAAACCGTATGAAAATCTGTTCGGTAGTTTTTTAGTTTATCGTGTTCAGACAGACAGACAGACGTGGCGGAGGGACTTTGTTTTATAATATGTAGTAATTTATTTCCTGCATCCAGCATCACGTCAGCTGCGACGTGACAGTAAGAGCAGCTACCTGAATCGTTGTAGCTACAGGAAAACGGTCTTAGGAGACTTTAATCTTTTTGAGACATTTTGATTGCCAATCACAGATTTAGAAAAGAGTCTCATTTCCTACGAAATGTATGGGAAAAGATTTTAGCGATTTCTGACTTTTCTAGTACTTAACCTGATAAAGATTTTTGATCCTTGTAAGAAACAGTATCGATTGGCATCAAAAAATGTTTTTGTAAAAACTGCCTAGTTTGTTGCTGACTGATTTTTTTTCTCTAAATCTGTGAATGCAGATCAAAATGACTCAAACAGTTAAGGACAGTCTCCTAAGACCGTTTTCTTGTAGCGACAATGGTTATGGTACGTGTGCTTACTGCCCCATCTCAAAAATACACTCTATATTTTTGCCACAGATTTCATTTTTGTCTTTTGAAGCACATTATCTATGAGATAAAATACGAAAAAATAATTTTCGCAAAATGTCCAAAAAATATTTGTTTTTTGTTTTCCAATCAAGTTCAACATATTAATGTGCATAATTATGGTGTTTACAGGTGGCTCATATGACCAAGAGTGAGATGGACTACTACGACTGGTCGTTACTGGGACCCGCCATGCTGTTCCTCAACCAGTACTTCAACCACGCGCTGCCCGAGTACTACGTGCTGTGGCTGTGCATGGTACGTATAGCGAAAGTGCCGGAATAGAGAACTCGTATAAAATATTACTGGATTTGGCAGGTTTTGACATCTTCCCTTTACAAGCAATTTTATCCAACAATATGAACGTATTCATTTGTGTTACAGATATGGGTATGCGTGGACCTGGTGCGCTACTGCGGGCAGATCTGCCTGGAGATCTGCACGCACCTGCGCATCCACCTGTTCCGCATCGCGGCCGCGCCCGCCGCCGCCAACGGTACGCGCCGGTTCAAGCGCACGCACTCGCACCATGCGCACGCGCACTCCTAGTGCCGCGAGGGACGCGTGGCCGCGGCCTGGGCCGCACACGCCATTGTTTTTGTTGCTTCTTTATGGGTCGGCAGATACGGAGCTTTTGGCATCGGTGATTAGTGATTTGGTCGGTTTTCTGAACATTGATTGAACGCTAGACTCTGCACTCATTTGCATGCCAGTTGCAATGATTCAGTGAGGCTTTGGCAGCTAGGGAAAACGGCTCTGTGCTCAATTTTATACCGCGACCCAACGCAGAGTCGCCAAAACGCGTTGCAACATTGTAAAGTTACAAATTCGCCGATCGCCAATGCTAAAAGTATCGTGTCTGCTACAGCCCTATAAGCTAGTTTTGTACGCTGCTGCGACAGTTTATAATGAGGTCGAATTAAGTTATTTCATGTGTAGATAAATAAAAAAATTAACGCGAATTTCCAAACGTGTCCCTGCATCAAAGGTAGTATAATCAGTGTGGTATAAAATACAATGTTTCAGTTTCAACGTACAAAGAAATTTCGTTTTAAAAATTTCGTTGTACTTCTCAAAATGTCGGCAGCGTTCAAAACGGACTTCGTTTAACTAATTTGTTGATTAGTCAAGGCTCGGTATGTATAATGTTATGGGATAAGGCTGCGGTGCTCTCACACCGTTCTACTCTCTCTTCTCTAGCTAACAATACACTAATATACGAACACATAGGACGTCCAAATACAAGGAAATATACGCGTTAAAACAAAGTAAAAATAACTGTTATACTAGTGACATAAGGTCGCATTTCGTATCGTGTAAAAATACTAACATTAGCGTTAATATGTTGACAAACGGTATTATAGCACCCGGTCGTTAATACCGGGGTTCACACGGTACGATTTTAGTTGCAACAACTGTTGTTCTTAAACTAAAAATACTTTGAATATGAAATTCAATTTGATTGAAAGTCTGTTCAGACGGTTCAAATCGCTTTCGACTTAGCAGTTGATCAACTAAAATCGAACCGTTTAAACCCGGTCTTATATGGTGCATCGAGTTTAAGACAACGTTCGGTTTGTTCTCGAGTCGTCTGTCACCCGTGCCAGTGTGACGGTCGAGCTCAATGTATCTTATCAACGCCCAGGTACTGTCCCGGGATAGTTAGCGAGTAACAACGGGAACGTATATCAACGTGTAACTTATTGTATGTAAGGAATCCAAGATGGCTGCGGGTCGTGATGTCGCGACCGCCAGCTCTCGAATATAATGATTATAACCACTTCAGACAATTTCAGTGTAGTATTGTTAGGTATACGTGTCCTTTATCACACAGCTATTGTAGAATAAATGACTCTCTGTAGATTATCAATCTGTTGCTAAAATAAAGAAAATATGACGAAATATCCTTAGGATCTATGAAAAAGCAATGTTTAATCATACAGAACCAATATAAAGTAGTTAACAAGCACAATTTGTTATAGACGATAGCGGTCTTTTTTTAAACGTGTATTGAAGGCTCAGAAATTAAAATACCTACAATCATTTTTTTACTTTAAAAAAATCGGCTGCACTCAACATATTTTCAGTTATTTTTTTATTTTTATTAATTAAACTTTCTAAATCGCGTCTGTACTGTCTGCAAACATGAATCTTTAACCATTGCGTTACCATGCCTTCTACTAACGCTTCGTACTAAAGGTGTTGGGTCCTTCAATACTAACAAGTCACATTTTAGTGATGTGTCGAGAAGTCGTTCCTAATCGGAATGTTCTCGACAAAGCCCATCACTAGTCATATATTGTGCATCATTGTTGTAGATGAGGCGCGGCTATTGGATAAAAGTTATCACATATACATAGGAAGCTGTGACCAGTAGTAAGTCAGGGACTTGGAGGCTTACCACTTAACCGTAGAACAGAAGGGCATGTGTGACATACGCGATGTTGATGTCACATCGTAGTCCACTGAATTCTGGACAAATTAAAAAATAGGGAATTAACTAGCACTTTTGGACGTCCTTTAAATTTTTATTTTTTATTCGTAATCCTAATAGAATCCTTGAATTGTCAACATCGCGATTGTCTGTGAATGGACTGTTTAATTAAGCATTTCTCTGCTAATCCAACTGATTCATATCAACATAACGCTAATAATAAATACAATTTAACCGCACTTCTTACATGACATTTATTTCGACTCATTTCGAGGTCACATTTTGTTAACTGGCAAACTTAGGTTGCTCAGCTGGTCTGATGTAAATAATACATTTATTATTTTTTTAATTTTCATATCCATCCGGCTGATTGCCTTTTGATGACGTTTTCGTGCGTCACTAGAGAGAGACTAATTTGTGCGGATATTTAAATTGTTTGCTATTAAGTTACCTTTGAACAGGATGTAACCTTGAATAAATGAGTAGTAGTTATTTTTAAACAGCTTGTTCAGTAGATCAGGAAGACGTTCAGCTAGAACGAATACATCAGAGATTACATGTATGTAAATAGCCAAAAGTGCAAAGTATTCATCAAGTCTTTAAAAACATTTAGTTTAAACAAATGTATATATTATTATACAATTTATTCTGTTAATCAGCAGCATTATATTAGAAGGAAATGTGGTATAGTTTAATAATAGTAAGTAGTTGGGAATGTGTCTGTTAAAGTAAGAGATGGCAAACTCTTAGCGGGTTACTTTAGTAGTTAATATTATGATTACTAGCCAGGAGTGAGGCCCACTGGCGAGGATTGTAACAAACTAGATAGATATATGAATAACCTACACAATTATTGAATACAACTTGTTATAAAATGTTAAAACGACTGTTAAACCCTAGGCAATACTGAGTTTGTGACTTAGATGTTCAGTCTTTCCATTTATATAGATCTATATCTAGTACTGTCATTGAAACATGTCTAGAAGTTAAGATATAGATAGATCATGAATAAAATCTAAATTATTTCCTACCAATAAGTTTTGAATGTAACTTCAATCTCCATTATGATTCACCATGCTCCTGCTGTCATCTAACGTCTACAGCCGATAGACGTCGGCGTGGGGTGCCACTAATCTAATCTTCGCTCTCGTAGCTCTAACTCTACATAAACATACTTTTCTCCCTAATGTACGTATATGTGCTATAGTATCTATTATATGTATGAAGTGCTAGGAACGCTTGCAACTGCTAGAGAAACAAAATGTTTATTGTCCTCTCTCATCTAGTCGGGTCAAATGAATTTAATATAATAGTTAGTGCACATAATTGGATTAACATAATCGGAGCTCAATAATGTGAATAGAGTAGCGTATACAGCCGCTGTAGTGCTAAGTGTGTACATATGTGTTAATTATTGATGTGACACAAAACGCAAGCCCGCTGTATAATATACTGTTAAATGTATTTTTTATGTGAAATATAACAAATGTACATTTTGATTATACTTGTTTTATTAGAGTTCCTGTTATTGTGAGAAAATATTATAGTTATTTGCTATAAGAATGTATTACAAAATCAATGTTTTGCTACTTATTAGTCACAACCCAATATTTCACTACCCTTAAGTGTTGTGTTAGGTGACCCTTACACTCCTTCAGATCCACGTACTTGTAAGGTATGCTACACGCTACAGTACGGATGCAAAGGTCAGTGGAGCTTGTGTTTGTTGTTCAAATATAAACCTTGTTTCAAAACGATAGAGCTTATAACTAAAGCAGGTGTTGCAGGTTTTATTTGCTTGATTTTTATTTTATATGTGGCTTTTTTATTTCTTGAAAGCTTGTTTCATTATCATTATTGTAGTACTAATCCAATAGTATTTAACATCTGCTTACAACAGGAATGAAATCCTTGTTTTCTATTCTCATAGGGTCGTTACAACCCCGTGAAGCGCTATTTTATACTATCATAATATTTATCATTGTGTGATAATAATTATGTTGGGAATGTACAGTCGAAAAAAGAAATAAGTGTACAAGCATCAATGTTGTGCTTGAGCTTAGGACATCCAATTATCCGATCAATTTTACTATCCGGATAATTCGGATACTTCCTGAACACTATCAGAGGAGAGAGAGAGGAGAGAGGCCGTGACTTACGATTTGTAGGTCTTGAGACTCTTTAGGTACTGTATTTAATTTCATCACCACTACTGTAAAAACCAAAAAATTCGAAGACATGTGACATCCATCAACTGGCACTGGGCCTGCGTGGTGGATTAATGCCCACTGCCTCTCATACAGAGGAAGCTTCTTTCTTAGCAGTTGGAACATTATTTGGTAATGAGGCCTAAAGAAACTCAAGCAATGCAGTGTTGCTTCGTTAAGAGATGTCCTCAATTTATTAGCCATTTATTTAGTAACCAGTGGAGGAAAAAACTTTTTAGCTTCGACCATTGTTGGAAGAATTAAGATGAGGAGGTTGTATACTTGATAGATACTAAAGTAAAACTAATCTTATCCGGATAATATTCGACGGATATCCGGATGTGCCGAATATGTCGAAGCCGAAGACTTGTGCTGAATATGATTAAATTTTTTTTTTTGCCTGTACACCTTACTCTTTAGTTGACTATACAATACATTAAACCAAAATAGAAAATAAATGAACAATGATATTCTTTCTTTTACAGAGACGAGTGAAAATGAAAAGTCGGACTCGGAAGATATAATACCACTAATTAATAACAATTCTATTAGTTAATTTAACACATTAGGTTACTAGCACACCTATTAAATGTAGGTGCGTCAGTGCAGAGTAGAGAATTAATTTATTTATACGTGACGGGAGAAAGACAGTTGAAAGGAATTGAGTGATAAAAAAAAATTACTCTTAGATTAATGCATGCTATGTTTTTTTATGTAAAAATCTTCTTTTCAAGAACAAATACGTTTCTCTCATCAGTTCAAGGTAATAAGATCGCGGTTCCTCACGTCAGTACTACAAATATTCACAGAATAAATTATCATGTTATTGCATACTGATATAATGTTCACTTCAACACTAGGTCCGCTCTTACACAGTATTAATTAAAGTATTCGTAAACAGTTAAGTTTGTAAAGTATTAAACCTTATTAGTTAAGAAGCATTTTGTTGATTCACAAATTGATAATGATAATAAAGTTAATTTACAACACTATAGCTGTTTTAATTGGCGCTGAGTGAAAAGGAAAACATACGGACATAGATAGTGATGACATTATGCAGTATAGCTTCACCGCCCCCGTCAGTGTTATCAGATCAGTCTGTTATTTGTTTACCAAGTGAGTGTTATGATATTTCCTGCAGTGTGTACATATTGTGACTTGAGGTGATAGTGACCATGGCTGGTAGAACACGTCGGAGACAGGACTATCAAGGCCTGGGTGAAGGTAGGTGGATATAATGTGTGTTACTTAAATAGAATCGTTATCTTGCGTGCGGTTTCCGGCAGATATGTCTCTACACGTGTTAGAACAGTACATTACTGTGCATAATGTAGTGTTCAGTTTAATCTTTAGAACATATCGAGGGTTTTCTAGAAGTTGCTGTTCCATCTTCACGCATGACTAGAGTTACCGATTTAACATGAAATCGTGCCAAAATAAAATATGCAATCTACCTTAGATAAGAGAACATAATTTTAGGTGTATATCTACTAATCTACTTAGGTACTTAAGTAAGTAGGTACTTACTTATTACCTATGTGGGTAAGTATGTACGTATTGTTTATCCTATTTCTGAACGGAATGCGGTTGTTCTTCGTCGAGAATCGCAGTGTACGAGTAACGCTCCTCATTGTTCTAGTGGACGTGCGTGAAGATAAAAGTTTATGCTTGTATTGAAGTCAACCCATGAAGTAATATCTTACTTCATGGATTGACTTTAAAAAAGTAATAAATACCTAAGTAGGTACCTACTTAGGTATTTATTACTCTTTTAATCGCGAACAATAAATAAGATGAAAGGGTAGGTAAGTATAAACATAATTGCGTAGGTACTGAAACAAATTTAGGTAAGTAAGTACTTAACTATTTGGTACACTTATTCACATGGGCGCCAGGAGCGGGTTGCAATGGGGTGCACTTGCATCTCCCTGGTTTCAAAATAAAATTGTGAACCTAATAACATTCAGAACTAAGGAAATATCCGAAAACGCCTAACAATAATAGAGAACTTAACCTATTCGAGGTGAGATCCAAAAAATTTCGAGCTCGCTGCGCTCGCTCTTGCATTCTACAATCTCGTATTTCTAAAACTTCTGTGCATTAGTCGACAAAGTACTTACCGAACTCCTATTTCCGAAAGTCTCTTGCATCTCCTATCTTGATTCTAAGGCCGCGCGCACTTTTGATGTGTTTTCGTACGAATTTCACTCGTGCGTACACGTACAAACACGCACTAACGATCCCAACCTTCCAAGTAGGTATGTGTACAAAGCGCGCAGACTGGGTGCGACTTAGGGCCGGCGCTCACTTGCGGCACGGCACGGCAAGGGATATTTAATGCGACAATTAGAAATATAACTTAATAGTATGACAATAAAATTGAAACCAGCGATGCCGCAGTATCCTTTGGCATGCCGCGGCATGCCGCGACGTCTTTAGGCATCATCATTGAAATTTCAATTTTATTGTCAAATAAATAAGTTATATTTCTATTCGTCGCATAAATATCCTTTTCCTTGCCGATGCCGATAATGGGCGCCGGGCCTTAGTCGTACGTATATAACCCGACTACTTTTATAAATGGAAAAACGAGAACTCGCTCGATCGACCTCGCTTCGTGCAGCTGAAGATGCACCCCCCTGAAAAAATACCTGCCGGTGCCCATGCTTATCCATCATCTTCTGCCTAGCCTTGCTATGGGGTCGGCTTCCAGTCTAACCGGATGCAGTTAAAAAGGTACCAGTATTTTACACAGATCAATGGCAGCTTTGGCAGAATCATACACAAACTGACGATTCATATATTATCTACGTTCAATTCATAAACTCATCTGTTTGGCAGTTTATATTATAATGAAATAACATTTAAACTGTGGAAATAATAAATAAAAATCTAATTTGATTAATAACAACTGGAAAGAAAAATTAACCGGTAATATTACGGTTTTAATTTTTTTCACGCGGCAATATTTACACCAAATATGTTTCTGTTATGAATTGAATCGAATAAGAGTCAGCTAATATGTGACACCATAGAGGAATTTCTAATGATCTGCTGAGAATTCAGAAAATGAATTGCTTTTAGAGGAATTGCAATGTGGCCGTTTTAGGCCCCCTGACACACAACCCTGTTATTGGGCAGGTAAAAAGAGACCCTTTGGTATGGTAAGCCTGGTACCAAGTTACCCACTTATCATAATTTAATTTGCCGTATCATATGTACCTATCACAGTGACTCTAAAATGGCGTACCTGTATCACGATGAGAAAGTAATGAATTAAGCCGTTATCACTTTATCAGTTACCGATTAACTGAGGTATCACATAATCAATAATGTTAGCGTGTGTGCTGATTGGTGCAACGTACCCTACTGTCGACCATATCATTAGTGTCAACTGAGTACTACAGAGACTAGTTACAATTACGCCACCTGTCGCTTTTCATGCCATTAGGTGCTCTCTATTGGCGTGCCATATGGTAATTGGCCTACGAATAACTAATCAACACGTAATTAGGAGTCAAAGTTCTTCCTTACGTATTGGTGATAGCGATGAGATAATAGTAGGTAGGTCCTTTAATTACGAACTTAATAAGTGCAACAGCCAGGATTGTAAAAAAACTGTTTTTTTGTTTAATTTAATTTAATTTTATAAAACAAATAGTTCAAAATGTTATAATTAAGAATTTTTTACAAGCTTTTATTAAACTTGCCGTGATAGTTCGTTAGTTAGTATGTACTTATTGGTCAAATCTTGCAAGCTGAATTAAAACCACAACCTACGGAGTTGAAATTTTACATGTTGGTTCCGTTTTGAGAACAATGCATTTCTTTATGCATGACCTGATTCTACACCCAAGATTGGCTCCAGACGAAGGAACTCCACAACAGTCAACAGTACAGACACGAAATTTAATATAATATAAGCATTTAATTAAAATAGTCCGTTCTAAAGTTTACCACGACCTGGCTGCTGCACCCAGGATTGGCTCCAGACGAGGAAACTCCTCAGCGATCAACAATAGCGACACAACATTTTATTTTAGCATTCAATTATGAAAGCCCGTTCTAAAGTTCACCATGACCTCGGTGCTGCACCCAGGAGTTGGTCCAGACGAGGAAATTGCTCAGCGGTCAGAAAGAAATGAAATTTAATATACGCATTTAATGATGATAGTCCGTTCTAAAGTCAACCATGCCCTTGCTGCTGCACCCAGGATTGGCTCCAGAAGAGAGAACTCCTCAACGGTCAACAGTACACACATTAAATTGTATATGACCTATTTAATGATGATAGGCCGTGCTAAAGTCAACCAAGCCCTTGCTGCTGCTCCCAGGATTGGCTTCAGAAGAGGTAGCCCCTCAATGGTCGACATCACACACACAAAATTTTATAAACGTATTCAATTATGGTAGCTCGTTCTGAAGTACACCATGACCTCGGTGCTGCACCCGGGGATGACTCCAGATGAGGGAACTCTTAAACGGCCAACAGCATACAGTAAATGTTATACAAGCATTCATACGCCATGAGTTGTCTGCTGACACAGAATTGGTTCCATACGAGAGATCTCCTCAGCGGTCAACAGAAAAGACGAAATTTTGTATTATGCATTAAATTATGATAGGCCGTTCTAAAGTATAGCATGCCATGGATAGTGCAACTTGATTGGCTTCACACCATGACTTGTGTAAATACGTGTTTGGGTTCGTTGGATTTGTCTTTACAAGTAGATACCAGATATTAAAACAAATTGTATTGCTAGAAAGTATAAAATAAAATTTGAGTAAAAACATAGAACTTTAATATTTTATAAAAAGCTTGGGGAATGAACGTCCTTCTTACACTTTAAGATGGCAGCATGGAATTAGTATGTACTATATACGATATTTACGATACGATATAGTATGAACTATCATACACTATTAAACGAGCATACTCTATTTTTATTTATAATGGCACCATTTAATAATTGACAACACTGGTTTTTTTTCTGTAAACTATCAGTATCCCGTCAAAAGCTTTTGTTAAAACTTTATGTGTATAAAAATTTTGTAACTCTGCAGGTCTTGGGTTTTTCTTTTTTACACCATTATTTCCCTAAAGATATAAAGGCTTCCACCAACATGCAAGATGCGACGGCGCGACGCGACTCTAATAAAACAATTTCTAAGAAAACTTCACGGTAGAATAATTACCGGTGCCCGCGTCTCGCGACAGTCTGCACGAGCCACTGACTATTTGACGTTATACAAATTCAACTCGCTCAAGCAAAGTCACCGCGAAATGGTACCGACTAGTACCTAGTTCCAGTTCCAAAGATTAGCGCGTCAAAACAAACAAACTCTTCAGCTTTATTATACTTATTAGTAGAATAGAAGATACGTGTTAAAAACACTACAAGCTGAAAAATAACTTTAAATTCGGAAGTCGGTGTATTTGGTTTAGAATATCCGTTTTTTGCCACCGACTTCCGATTTTTCTCTTCGTATTGTTCTTTTTTTTTGGAAGTAGTTTGGTCCAATCGGGAGCCGGGGACTACAGGACCTAAACGTGCCTAAACGCAATTTTTATAATGCCTAAAAGAATATGATCAACTGCAGTAAACAAAATCAGAAAAATATATGATATTCTTCAGGATATATGCTAGTATGATAGTGTGTTGAAAACATAATACAACTAATTTGATACGATAGAAAAAAATCATGAAGATACCTCTAAAAATTTCTTTTAACGAATAAAAATCATATTAATTTACATGCAATAATTCTGATTTTTTGTCAGATTATTCTACCTACAAGCTACATATTAGCATAATAGTGTTTTAATTTTCTAGTCCAATCAATAGATTTTTTGTAAATCGCTAACTGCTTCATATTTTGCAATAAATTACCTGCGTCGCGTCATCGCGCTTCTCTTTCATTTCTATGCAGTCCGACAGTGACCGCGCTTTAGCTGTTGTAAGCCTCTTAAGTACTGTTAAACGAAACTATGGTTGTTCTAGGTGCCCCACTGAGCCATGGTATCTTTCGAAAAGATAAATAATAGACTGAACTTCTTCTAACCGATCACACGTTGACTGACGCTGCAATAATATTCCAGTTTCCAGGACTGCAGAATGGCTGGAAACAGGTCGCACAGTCGTGCGGGCGTTGCGCAGAACTGCAAACAGAGTCCATCGCTACATCCAGCACTCAACGCAGCCTTGGAAGACATTGTGTAAGTTTTTAGTATTTTGTACATAGGTTAGGTAATAGGTATAACATGATCACTCGCAGGACATGACATTAAGTGTCCCATCGTTTGTGGAACAGAATTAAAGCTTTAAATCCAAGCCGTTGCATGCACACGCACAATGTCTTGCGTGCGTTACATTGCGCGCTACTGTAAACAGTGATTTTATCACCCCACCAATAAAAGTTGTTTCCCAGCATTAATTTTTGTACAATTTCACTTAGTATTATGTACCTAAATAATGCGTACATGATGGGTTTGTAATCTTTTTACACCCTACACTCCTATGCAAGTCCAATGCGGGTTGGCGGGCGTCGCAGTCATCTTTTGAGTAGTCGTGATGAAATAAATTACTTTATTGATACTAAAGTGCTCCATTTGATTAAATGCTTTCATTGTCGGCCTTTGACTTGACTGCGACATTCAGAGCGCAGTGAAAAATTGAATTGTGTTTGTTTCTATTTTTATTACGCCTATTCTGAAAAGAGTAAAAGGGAAGGTAGCAGGGTCACCGCACAGCTATTAATCACAGGGCACTCCTTGGACTGGTCCCCACAGTTCATCAAGTTTCGTCAACTAGTGCGTGCTGTGCACAGGTATACTAGCTCGTCTATCACGTCTAGCGGGACTGTTCCAGTTTCTTTATGTTGTTGACCTTTTAATTATAAAACCAAGCCTGTATTCCCCAAAATTATACCTAGCGACCTGTAAACATGATAAAACCCACTTTTCGCCAGTTATGTTTGAGCTACATGCGTCATGACTGTAAGTTTGTATTTATTAAGCATATGGAGGTACTTATTAGAGGGGAAATAATAAAGCTTCCGAAAATAAATTATTTTCCAGCGATCTGTGGTTGACTGTAATACTCTCTAAGCTGTGCTAATTACCGAAAAAAATACCAAACTTCCGAAAGAAATACTAAGTTTCCGAAAACATATGTTCTGCTAAAATAATCATTTTCTTATGCTCTATAGAAACCAGCTTAATCTCTACTATTGGATAAAGAATAACTTTTTTAACTTTCGATTTGAATGAAAATAACTACCTACAGGTAGTTGCGTTCGGGTGCAGAGGTGAAAAAGTGGGTGAAATAGGTTAGGTCAGACCTGTCAAAAACCGCGCGCGAACCGAGCGTGCGCTACTTCCAAGTTGCTCGCAGAATTTTTTTCACCATTATCTAATCCGGGTTTTGGGATGAAAATGACTAACTGTAGTTTTCGTTAAAACGCAATTTAATTGGTGGAAAAATATTACGTCAGTAAATGCTGTATTGGTTTTTCGGATTTTTCAGTATTTTATTCGTTCGTTTCTTTATTTGCTTTCGTATATGTATAAGTTGTCGGAAAATTTGTATTTAAAGCAATAAATTTCATATTTTGAGTAAGTTTTTTTTTTTGGATCTTTTATTGCTACCCTTATTAGAGTAGCTTACGGCCTACGGCTTGCACACCTTCAGTAGTAGATTGTGAGGACGCGTGTAAGAGTGTGTTTTTAAATTGCCATATTTTTATTACGTGACCATCATACATATACAGGGTGGCAGGGACATCGACGCGAAAACTGTTACCATGGATTTAGTACGTGATTCTGAACAGCCTTGCGTTAAAAACCCATGGTAACAGTTTTCGCGTCGATGTCCCTGCCACCCTGTATAATACGTTTTAATACATCTATGGTTGCCATACACTATACACAATTAATACCAACAGTTATTGGATTGAAAATAAAATAGTTTTTAAACAAATTCAGCTGTGTACAAAAAGGTGTAGTAGTTACCTACTTATACCTAGGTACAGTATACACCTAGATAGGAACTGTAGGAAGGGACCTCGGTAAATATGTAGGTAGGTTCTAAGTACAGGCAGTTCACATAGAACATCAAATTACCAAACATTTCAAATTGGGGAGCAGCGAATCTTGCCACCTAGTACCTAAGTTTATTGGAGGAATACCATAGATAGGGATTGAGTCACTGGGGATTTAGTTTAACCCCATCAACCTAGACGGAGGGTTCCTATATCTGGTAAATATTCCGATTACGTCACGAAAAAATAAAATTAGCTTTTTGATACTATGACGTTATCATTCCCAGAAGACAAAATGAGATTGTTTCAAAATCATTTACATTTTAATACCGTTAGTCAGCATATACCGAAGTGGCAAAGTAGACAATTTCCAGCAGATTTCGTTAATTCCAATGGCCAGGAAATGTCCAACCTCGTAGGTAATATTATAATTTTAATCCGCCGTATCCCCAGGGGTGTCAGATACCACAGACAATACGACACGAGCGAGGTCGACGGGTGCACTCGGGAATACTCGGGGTGTATCGAGGGCACTCGGGAATATTCGGGACATGTCGGGTGTCGTCACTGACCTGCAGTTGTTGATGTTGACACTACTGGCCCAACAGGAAGCTTTTAGTGCTGTGACATATCAGGGGTGCCCGGATAGGCTTCTGAAATGTCAATGTCAAAGTTTCAGTAGTTCACAAGTGTGTTTAACTTACTGACCTACATGGCTACTTGGCTAGCGTTGTCCTTCAGTTGAAATGGAAACGAATGTTTGGCTATGCTTATTGTCATTAACAATTAATGTACCCACCTAATCGCCTGAGGTAGGCCTAGGTAGGTATTATCCTTTTTTGTTGCTTGCCCTTGTATGAAAATTACGTGTAACACGCCGTGTCGTGGTAGACAGTTATTTAACAATACCAGCCTATTACTGTCTCACTGCAGACAGTTTTTTTTTTGAAGTGAAAACTTCTTTAAGAAGCCGTGCACGAAATCTAGGTACTGATTTTGATCACTTTTGTTCATTAGTTGTGAGAAAAGGAAAATGAATTTAAACAAAACTATTTGTTATGTGAAAACTCGAGGTTTTTGTTTTACATGTTTTGGCTGAAAGGGATTTTTCAACTAAGTTAAGTATTCATCATAGAAATATAAATAACAGGAGAAGTGGTATGGGGGCGTGCCTGTGTCCGCGCGTCGTGATCTCAATAAAAAAAAAAACTGTGTATAATGTATTTTTTCCTATTATTTCAAACAATATCAAGAAATTTAAAAATCACACATTAGTCTTCAACTATCCTTGCAATAATATCAAAATTTTATTTTATGATTATTACAATAGCTGCATTAACTAAATCAAAGGCGAAATAAACCATATTTTCGTGAGCGCAAAAGTGATGCAACTATTAACAGGTGCTGTGACTGACACGAATGGTTTAGCACCACGAAAACTGTACTTTTAAACTAACACAGACTTAATATTTCAATTATTTCAAGCTTTCTTATAATTAGATACCTAGCTTATTGACGAAAAAGGGCTTATTTCGTGCACGGAGCCTTGAGCGATTTTTGGTAGGGTATAAACTTATGGATCCGCCTCACTGACATGCTCGCGCCGTAGTTCTGCACTATAAAATATAGGTGGCGCCTATACCAGATTTAAGTTTTCACTTCCGTCAGCAGGCCGCATGACAGCCCATTTAAAAAAAAACTGTCTCATCATCTGCCTTGCCTTTTCCCAACTATGTTAGAGTCGAATTTCAGTCTAACCGGATGCAGCTGATTACCAGTATTTACAAATTATTATTAAGATCTACTTATCCCATTGTTTTTAATATAGAATATTGTATGTATTAACATAAATGTTTTCAAAGAGCCTAGGTGACCCCTCATTTTATTTGTTAGTTAGGTTTTTGTGGAATGTAGGCAACCCTATTCGTGCTAGTTGTTATCGATAATTTTTATTTTTATTGATGTGAAATAAAAGCAGCTCTTATTATCCTTCTGTTTGAATACGAGTAAATAATTTTTACTTTCGTACAAAATACTGTATCTACTCTGCTTATCCATACTTTCATACTATGTTATAAATGCGAGAGTAACTCTGTCTGTCTATTACCTTTTCATGCTTTATCATGACCTGGGTTGGGACTTGGGACATAGGATTCTTTTTTATCCCGGTAATATTATGTTCACGTGTATAATTAATTAAGATTTTGTGTAAATTGGCTATTATATGACGATTATTCTTGAAGATGTCGGAAAAAATCATGCCGACCTGGAGCTTTACTGGCGTGCGCTAATAAACCGTAAGAGATACATAAGATTAATGTTCTATAGCATTGTACATCTTAAAAAGTTAAACAAAAAATTCCGCAATAGTCCATGCTATTGCAGACTTTTTCGTCTTTTTGTCTATCTTCTAAGGATGACCTGCTGAAACACAATCCGTGTTAAAAAAAAAAAGGTTTACCCACAGTAGGTATAACCATTTATATCTTTCATAATTTGATAAAAATATCATTGTTATTTCCGAAGCTATTTTCCAATAAATTATATTATTCAAATTGGGCAATTAATTCAGATTAAAATTTTTTTAAATTTTTTTTTTTTTTATCAATTTCCGTAACAAAACAAAATAATCATAAAAGTATTTAATTGTAGTCTACGCATATTTGTACATTGAATTTGAATAACAAAGCACCCGCGAACAGTAAAAATGGCAATGTAAAAACAAAAATAGGCTAAGTCCGAGTTTGACTCGCACACGAAGAGTTCTGTACCACCGTACAATATGTAACACTACATATTTTTTAATTAAAAAAACGCTGAGAACACGTTTCTTGTCCGGCCTTAAAGTTTCAACTGTAGTTTATTGTATTATTTGTTGTTATAGCGGCCATAGCAGTACACACTCTGTGAAAATTTCAAGTTGAAAAGATACAGCCCTGTGACTAACGGACGGACAACGGAGCCTCAGTAGTAGGGTCCCGTTGGCACCCGTTGAGCGAATATTGCCGATCAGTAACACTTTGTTGTCAACACTGTTGACGATCGGGAAAAAAATGTCCAGTTCGTTCAGTGTTGACGCATGCAAACAAGACAAGGTTTAAAAAAGTGGAGTTCAACTACAGATGGCACCGATTTTCAAAATGCTTTAATTATGACTTTCAATTTCAAACCTAAAATTACCATCAGAATAAAAAATACTTCTTTTTGGAACGAAGTTCTTGGGGGAGGCCTATGTCCAGCAATGGACGTCTTTCGGCTGAAATGATGATCGGCTTTAAGCACCCTCGAAAACTATAAAAACGAAACACACGACGAAAAATAAAAATTGCAGCCGCCATCCTAGATTTTCATTTAGATTTTCGCGTGGCGATTTCAGCCAGTTTACTCCTACCGCAAGCCGCGTTTTTTTTAAAGTTTTTTTAAACCCAATTTTTATTAAAGTTAGAACTAAACATAGGTAACTATGACGATTCGGTATTTATTTAAATGTAGAGTTCCATCTCCTAACAACTATATTAAACTAATAACTATTACATTAAAGAATTGTTATTAAAATGTAATTAATTTATCAAATTAATGGAAGCTCTTTCACACTCTAGGTAACGAAGTTTTTAAACGCGTGAGTCACACGTTGCTATTAAACCAGTAGGTATTACAGTGCCACAGCAGTAGGTATTGACTGCCTCGTTTATCTAGTGGTCGCAAGCGAGCATGTAGTTAGGCACAGGCAACGGAAGGAACACGGGTGGGTTTTAGTCAATAAAAGTCTGACACGCCCTCCCGCCCCGCCCCGAGCGGGAGAAGTTATTTGATAATTTCCCACCCTCAAAAAAATTTCGTGTTAAATTCGTGCCCCGTTGATGGCAATAGGCTCGCCCCTATTACATGGAACCTAAACATAACTGGCGAACGGTGGGTATACTGTGGCACATCTCTGCCTTACCCTTCGAGGATTGCAGGCGTGATGTTATGTTATGTATTATTGTGTAAGGTACACTCATTTCTGGAGCACTTGGCACATTGCTGAAGAGTATCAAATAAAATAATAATGAACTCTATTCCATCAAATCTGTGGAACCGACCGACCGAGCTCAAAGAGTATCAGCAATTACGCATTTCAAATACCATATGTGCTCTAACCTACCTTGCCTAGCCATCTGAAAAGATACTAATAGCCTAAGCCGACTGTCGCTGAAAACCAGCGCTGGGACTCTGTCTTGCGACACATATAATATTTCCACCAAATTGTTATTTTCGTGTTCTGTTCTTTCTTTGCGTCATATTTACATACCGCAAATAAACGTATTTTCTTTCTGTCTTTTTTTATTTCTAAGGGTTGACCTAGGAAGTCCATACACGCCACATCACATAACTTCACGTACACGTAGACAGTCACAAGGCGTGCCCGTTTCATTATATTACAGTAATTAACACCCCAAGCACTGCTGAGTATTCACGCCTCCTAGCGGTAAATTGTTAACCTATTCAATTAGCCTAAGATTAAAACTTAAGACAAGAACATCAGTTGGTTTGTTTGTGGATATATTAATTGTTCGGTCTGATTTATATATGAGCTTTCTCTCATAGCCCCGGGAAGTTAGGTACTTTATTCGTTTTCGCTAACCCAATAACTCCCGTCACTAGTGAGTTGGTACGCTTGATAAATTAATTTACTGGAGCTTTTTTTTTAAAGATGCCTTTAGGATGCCCTCTTTGCCTATTCCATATTCAAAGACAATCGTAGTCGGAGCTGACACAGACACACACTCCTTTTTCCATGTTATCCTGGTTGCCCAATGCCGTGGGCAGATTTACGGCCTCTACGCGGGCGAAGCCGCGGGCAAAAGCTAGTCTTTTACAATTAATTATTTTAAATCTTAATTAGTTTGAATTTGTACAGCTATAATGTCCTCATGCGTGTAGTGAACGAGTTAAAAAATCTTTTCGTAATTATGGGATGGCGTGGTCACGGGTCAGCCCGGCATGGCGGCACTCCCTGCAACCTAGCCTAAATATGGAAATATAAATTTAAAAAAATACTACATAATTGCTGTAACTACCCTCATTCGGTCCTTTATCTATGGAATGAGTTATTATACGTCGTTTATTTGATGATGGTCTATGTCACATATTACATAAACATACTACGCTATTTTTACAATGAGTAGATACAGCTGTTTCCAGAATTATTCGAATAACCAGCGTTCATAATATACAACAGATTTTTTTTAAATATGTATAAGATAAAATCTCTGAATTTAACAGGAATTGTAAATTTCAAAGTGGCGTAACTATATCGTTCGAGGCCCGTGGCAAATTCATCGGATGGGCCCCCTCCCCCCAATATAAAGAAGCTGAAACAACAATAATAATTTTTATTTTATTTTATAATGCTTATTTATACACTTTTACTTGTAAAAGTACAATAATAAATCACTACGTTAAGTAGGTACATACAAACTTTATAATTATACTTAGGTACTTGATTTTCTAATAATTCACTTTAAATTAAAAGTACCTAATTTAAAGTACAGTCAGCATCTAATTGATGATAAATATGAAACAATCACTTGGGAAAATATTTTGAACACCTTGTGTGCTTACAACAATAATTATGATGATTCGGACTGCGTATATCAAATTGCTTTTTCTTTTTCACATCATTTTGACTACTCTATGTGCCTATATCAATTAGATGCTGACTGTACGTATTGAACTGAAAATTTCAGTCTGAAATCACAATAAAATTGTAGTTTAAGTATAAAATACAACTTTTTTTTTACAAATAGGTACTTTGAATTTTTAATACACTTTTTTACTTGTGTATGCAACTAAGTAGGTAACAAAAATAAATCAAAGACAAAACTTTTTTTTACTAAACATGCATAATAAATAATAAATGTTGGGAGTTGGGATTCTCCTCTGACCGGGGGCCCCTTCCGGCTGGGGGCCCGTGGCATTTTGCCGACTTGCCACCCTGTAGTTACGCCACTGACAATCGTGTTGCTCTGAAAAACAAAGATTTTATTTTAGTACTCACATAAGTGTATTTTTTAATGTATGTATGTACATTAAAAAATACACTGATAAGCTTAAATCATTCTATCCTACCTGAAAAACAAAGAAACGACATTAAAAGTCTATTATTTAATAACAATTCTTTTTTATAATGTTTCAACAATTAAAATGATTGTCACGGTGAAAACGACAGTCCACATCCATCCTGCTTTACTCGCCGAGTTGACTGTCTCGCTAACAGCGCCATCTATTGAAATACTTATGTACAAACTAATTAAAGAAATTATTATTTCTTTACATGTCCCCCCACGAAGAAGAAGATATTCACAACCATACTTATCTAATCTAAATTTTACAATATTACATTAACTTAATAATTTTTCCCTGTCTATCTCTGTTTTTACGTTGGTATTGGTATTAGTTTTGTAATATGGAAGAGATTTGATTCTAACTTCTTATGACCTGTATTTATCCTGTATATTGAATTTGATATCTTTTCTATTATTTTAAATGGTCCTATCTTTAGCTCATCTAATTTATTTCTATTTAGTTTGTTTCCATTCTCTACATATACTAGATCACCTGTATTGTAACTTATTTGAGTTCTATTTTTATCGAATATCTGTTTATTATAATTATGTGATTTTATTGAATTTTGTAATGCTTTTTTCCTATCTGTAATCCATTCAGCTTCTGTTTTATTTATTTTTAATTCGTTTGGTAAATACGATACATCTGTACCATCTAACAAATACTTTGGTGCAAAGCCAGTTACCGTATGTTCTGTATTGTTATATTTATCTACACAGTTATGAGCAATGGTTGTCCATGCTATTTTGTTTGTCTTTTCGTTTATTTTGCATCTGATTTTGTTTACAAGCGTTTGGTTAAGCCTTTCATTTAAGCCGTTAGAAAACGGGGCATTTACTGCAGTGAAAATTATTGGTATTGATTGTCTATTTAAAAATGTTTTAAATTCTTTCGAGTTGATTCCTGGATATTGATCAGTAAGAATCATTCCGATTGTATCAGTGTCTGATACGTTGTTGATTAACCTAACAAAATCATTTGCATTTTGTGTTTTTGAGGTTAAGATATAGGCATATCTAGTAAAGTGGTCTACTAGAAGGTGTAGATATCTTTTAGTTGATCGGGAGCCTCCAAAACCTCCAATCGTGTCTATTGAGACTATTTCAAAAGGTTTTGTGGCAGGACCCAAGTGTGACATTAGACCATACTTCTCCTGCCCTCTTGTTTTATTTTTTATACAGATCTCACAGCGCTTACAATGTTTTTTTATATTTTGTGTCAAATTTTTTGCTGTATAAATCGTACCTATTTTGTTTTGCATTTGTTTTACACCTAAATGACACATGTTTTCATGTACATCTCTTATGAGTTTTTTACTGTAATCTTCCGATAAAATTATTTTGTCATGCTTCCTAACCTTTTTATAGTATACATTGTGTCTCGATATTAACTTTGTTTTATTATTTTGTATTTCTGCATTGTTTTCCTGATCTGTAATTATATCAGTCAGTTTTATCATGTTTACAATTTTTAGTTGTTCATCTGTATCCTCACTCGCATCCAATACCGGGTTCCTACTTAAACAATCTGCTTCTGTATTATCTTTTCCCGGAGCATATTTAATTTTAAAATCATACTGTGATAAATAATATGTTAAGTCTCCTAATTCGTCATCAGTTCTAGATTTTATATTTAAATTTTCCAAGGGTTTATGGTCAGAATACACTGTAAACGTCTTACCTATTAACCAGTACTGCCAGTATCTTATTGCTTCTTTGATCGCCAAACATTCTAAATAGACTGCTTTTTTTTTCTTTTGCACTTGATTTAATTTTTTTGAAAAGTATGCCACTGGCTTATCTTTACCATCTGGTTGCGTTTGTTTTAACACTGCCCCAATACCTTCTAGGGATGCATCAGTGTGAATATTTATTGGTAAATTTTGATCAAATATTTCTAAGATTGGCTGTGTGCACATTAATTTTTTTATGTCTTCAAATGATTTTTGACAATCAGGAGACCATGTAAAGTTCTGATTTTTCCTAAGTAAATTATGCAGAGGTTCTAAAAGAACCGCACTTTTTGGTATATACTCATGATAGAAATTAATTTTTCCCAAAAATTGCCTAACATTTTTCTGCGTTTTTGGTATTGGGAATTCTTTTATTGAAATTAAATTATCTCTTACTGGCCGTACTGTATTATTATGTATTATATGACCAAGATATTTCACTGATTCTGATGCGAATGTACATTTTGTAAACTTTAGTCTGAAACCTTCTTTTTTTATAGCTTCGAGCAACTGTGTTAGATGGTTAATGTGCTCTGTGAAATGCTTAGAAAATATTAATATGTCATCGATGTAATTAACTGCAAAAGCAGTGAGCTCATACTTTCGTAAAATGTTACCTAATATCCTTTGAAAAATGGCTGGCGATGTCTTCAAACCAAAAGGTAAGCATGTCCATTGGTAGTGACCTTCCTGCGTCACAAAGGCAGTTTTTTTTCTATCTTCAATTCGTAGCGGTATCGACCAGAAAGCTGAATTAATGTCCAGTGATGTGAAATATTTGGAGTTTCTTGTCTTAATCACCAGGTCATCGATCAATGGAAATGGTTGAGCTTGAGGTACCACTATTTTGTTGAGATCTCTGAAATCAATACATAGTCTTGATCTCTTGTTGTCTTCTTTTTTGAAAGCCAAAGTTACCGGTGCCGCAAATGGACTGTAAGATTCTTCTATAAGGTTTCTGTCCAGTAACTTTGCTATTTGTTCTTCTATCTCCTTTTTGTCTTCTATTGAACATTTATAAGGCCTTTTGCTACAATACTTATTCATGAGTAGATCAATTCGTGCTTCATATTTTCTGACTGTGCCTATGTCATATTTGTCCTTTGCAAAGATTGATTTGTAAGTATCTATTAATTTGTATATTTCTGATTTTTGTTGAGTATTTAAATTACTCATACTTATCTTGAAATTTTCCCCTTTTATGTGTTCATTAAAATTAATGGAACACGGGTTTGCTTCATTTTTGTCTTCCTTAGAAGTATTGGTCTTATCATGATCCTCATCCATTGTTTTTTTTTTTTCATATTTTTTTATTTCTTCTTTTTTTTGCGTTATCTTCAAATTCTCATCTTGAACCAGACCAAATTGTTTTATGATGTCCAGTCCAATTAGAAAATCGTATTTGAATTCTTCTCCATCAATTATGTAAACTTCTGTCTCTTCTTCAATGTCTAATATTTTTATTTTTATTGTTGTCAAACCAACTGTTTCTTTAACACCATTAATTGTGATTAAATTATCACGTTTTGAATCTTTTTGTTCTTTTTTTTTAAGTCTTATTAATTTGGAATTAATTATAGAAACATTTGAGCCTGAATCATATAATCCAAATGTTTCTAATTCTTCATTTAATAGCAGTTTGACTTTAATTAATGGTGTTATTATTCGTTTTTTTTTTCATTGTTATTTAATTCTACATCTATTACTGAATTATTTACAGTTTTATTATTGGTTCTCTTTTGATTATGTTCTTCCAACTGTTTGAACCAGCATTTTTCTTCCGGATGGAATCGAATACCTTTATTTAAAGTCTCACATGTTTTACATGGTTTTATTTTATCAGGCTTGCCTTTATAATCATAGGTATTGCTTTTATTCTTGCTAAAATTCTTTTTGCTCGCTACATACTCATATTTTCCTATTTCATTGTAGAGGCTTGCAGTTGTTTTTACTGTTTCTTTATCAATTTTTTCCATTATATAATCTGGTAGTCCCATTACAATAAGATTAATCATTGTTTGTGTGTCGATGTGCTTGTTTATTTCCAATAATAGTCTTTCCTTTTTTGTGGCATATTCTAGCAATGACCCAGCTTGATATTTAAATGTAAATGCATATTTGATTTGGGACCAACCTTTATTTCCGTATGTTTCTCTAAAGTTGTTCTTCCATATTGACCATGCGGATTTCACCGTTAATTTGATTAACATGCTGCTATACCAGTCTATGCATTGTTTTTCGAGAAGATGTTTTAAGACCTCGATTTTCTCTTCATCCTGTATAATTTCGAATCTTTCACATTCTTCCTCGAATTCAGTAATCCATTGGTCAGCATTGGACGTTTTATTTGAAAATTTTTCCATCAAAAACCTTTCTGCAATTTTTCCTATGTTTTTTTTCTCTGGTGCTGTGCCACAAGTGTAATCTTGTGGGGGCATTGCGTTTTTTGTTTTTTCTTCTAAATACTGACCACCAAACTGTAAATTTTCACCTTCGTCTAAATATATTTCCTTCAGTTCTGGGTTTATCGGGATCCAGACTGAACGTGTTTGGTGTCTTTTTTTTAACGAATTTTTGATCTTCGTATATACGTCTGAAGCCAGTATGTTAGTGTGTTTATTCACGGGCTTGAACTCATCCGGGACCTCAAATACACATCCATCCGGTGTCTCAATTGAGGTTATGCATGTGACATTTGTTTTTCCATCCGCTGAACCCAATACTACAAATTTAAACCGTAGTTTGTCCATTTTTCTTGATTTTAACCAGTAATGTCGTTTTATAAGATAAAATCTCTGAATTTAACAGGAATTGTAAATTTCAAATAAACAATCGTGTTGCTCTGAAAAACAAAGATTTTATTTTAGTACTCACATAAGTCACATATTAAAAAATACACTGATAAGCTTAAATCATTCTATCCTACCTGAAAAACAAAGAAACGACATTAAAAGTCTATTATTTAATAACAATTCCTTTTTATAATGTTTCAACAATTAAAATGATTGTCACGGTGAAAACGACAGTCCACATCCATCCTGCTTTACTCGCCGAGTTGACTGTCTCGCTAACAGCGCCATCTATTGAAATACTTATGTACAAACTAATTAAAGAAATTATTATTTCTTTACATATGTATACCTATAGTTAGTTATTTAATTTAGTTCTTAATGTCAACAGTTTATAAGTTGTATAATAATTTACTAGGTACTGAAAAGTGTTGGCTGTGGTTACGACAATTATGTAACTTAAAAAAAACTGAATGTTGTTCAAGTCACTTTTGATTGCATCGCCTCCGCTTCAAGATCTCATTCACTTGAAGACTCGGTTCCCAAAAGACGGGAGGAGGTGTTCACATCGGCGTTGAGTCGACGATGAAGTATCCGGGACTCGTCCTCGACAGCCAGTGGAACTTCGTGGAGCATTTCCGACGTTTGGCTCCCAGACTGGAATGGGCCGGGGCTGCTTTGAAGCGGCTCCTGCCCAATCTAGGTCCAAATGCCTCCTGTCGGAGGCTCTACGCCCTTGTGCCATGGCCCCTCCATGGCCCTTTACGGGGCACCGGTGCGGGCGCGTTCTTTGAGGCTGCGGCCAGCCCGCCAGTTGAACGCGTCCCAAAGGGTCATGGCCTTCCGGCTGGTCCGGGTATACCGCACGGTCTCCGGTGAGGCGGCAAGCCTCCTTGCCGGATTGCCACCATGGGATCTGGAGGCGGAAGTCCTCGCGCACATTTGGAAGTGGCGCGAGGAGGCGAAACGCCGGGGCGTAACTCCGCTGCCGCGAGAAATCGCGGCACAGCAATTCGAGCTCCGGCGGGATCTCATGGCGTCATGAAAAGATACGATTGCCTCAACCCAGTGCTGGGCACGCAACAGTTGCGGCAGTAAGTCCCTCTTTGAGGAGTGGCTAGAGACGCGCCACGGCGTGCTCACCTTCCGCCTGACGCAGGTCCTCACCGGACACGGTTGTTTCGGGAGGTTCCTGTCCCGGATAAGGCGGGAGGAAACGCCCAGGTGTCACCACTGTGTGGATCGCCCGATACGGTGGAGGTCTGCCCGGCTTGGGCGGGGCACCACCGTGTCCCTGTGGAGGCGATCGGCGGCAGTGATCTCTCGCATCCGGCCCTGGTCCCGGCCACGGTACGGAGTGAGAGGGAGTAGGAAGCCGTAACCTCCTTCTGCGAAGCAGTAATGCTCGCGAAGGAGGAGGCGGAACGCGTGAGGGTTGACGACGCGTTGTGTTCCACGTGCGCCTCAAAGAGATATCAGCACAACTGACGGGGTTCGCTAAGACCGATGCCTGCCGGGGTCGCGGGAAAGACCGAAAGGGATACCGTGGCCCCTGGCAACGTACAGGCAACTGAAGGAACACGGGTGAATTTTAGTTAGTAAGAGTCTGACATGACCCCCCTCTCCCGCTCCGCCCAGAGCGGGAGAAGTTATATGACACGACCTCACCAAAAAAAAAAAAGGGTACCACACGACCACATTTTCCTGAAGATGAATGTAACGTCTTCGCCGAGAATATTCGTCCTAATAACCAAAATTAAAACGTTCTTCAATACATATCACAGCTAAGTACCTAGATTATCCCAGTTTGGCATTGTTTAAAACAGTCTTGTAGGAAGCGAGCCTGCAAGTCTAGAGATTTCGATCTCTGGACTTGGGCTTCGGCCCAGAACCCGCAGTAGTGCTTGCGACACTAGGCCAACGAAGCAGTCTATCATATATTAAATAGGTACCAAGTTTCACTTGAACTAATAAGCTGTCTAAAAAAAGGAACGCCATCAGTTTTATTAACAAAGTGTTTGGCGAGTGGCCTTTCGTAGTATTATAAAAATGTCGGTCGCAGTCCCCAGCCCCCAACTGAGGCGCCCTTGATATTCACTGACATTTTGAAAAATATGAAGTTGCCATTTTACTACACACAATAACTTCTCTATTAACACAATTCTAAGCCTCGCTAAGTTTACGATACGTCGAATCCTCGGGAATTCGCGCTCATAGTTATATACCTATTCATTAACAATGTGCCATATAGTAATAGGGTTTAAAATAAGTAAGATAGGTATATAGGTTGCACTCCCAGTTTCTATACACTTGTTGTATGTCAACTGCAAACGGCGGCTAACAATATCTACAACTGAGGATATCTCAGTTATATTCATTACATATTCATACTAATTCAACTGCCTCGTTTGTCTAGTAGTCGCAAGCGTCGTTGCTGAACATTAGACTCGGGTTCGATCCCTGATTCTGGTAGTGTTATAGTATTTTTAGAAAGGAAAGAAACCCGTCAAATCTGAATTTCCGTGCGGTTAACATGTTCAGTGCCGGAAGCCCTCCTGGAGGGTTCACCTAGTCGCATATGGGATGCCGGGAGCCTTCGCGGAAGGCTCATTTTAAATGTAGGTTTTTCTTAGCGAACACAGAATTATAAACCGTGAAAATAAAATCAGATGTAATTTTTAACAAGTCTTGTTAGTATTGGCATTTTAAAATCCAAGCATTTTTATTTATTTTTTATCTTTTGTTCACGGTTACTCATATTCATGTACATACCGCACACCGTACCAGTTAAAATTTACCAAAAATGACATATTTAATGGAGGTCGAGGCTCAAGTGACGCAGAGCTCGTCACGCGACGATGTTCCGTGAACGCGAAACATTCAGAATATTTATGAAGTGTCCGCACTCCGCTGTCGACCACCACACAAGTTGTGTTCTATGACATTACTTGAAAAATGCCCCAAATATTTTTGCTAAACCGTCAGTTATATTGCAGAAACAATTTGAATACTCACGTTTCAAAATAACTTGATTGGAATGTTTCGGGACAAAGTTAGATTGAGTTTGTCCTATCCCGGCTTGGCTACTTGAAAATTGTCTGACGTTCATTTGTCTCTCACTTTTATCATAAGGTTATAGATAATCTTGCTCTCATATCATATTATAACTTTTCTTTCTCCTAATTCTAATCTAATAAGATACTCTATATATTTATAGCTTCCACATGTGAACTTAGGTGGTAGGTTTTAATAAGAACAATGATAAGTAATGAAGTCCGGAAGTAATGAGGAGATGGCCTTTGTCCTGACTTAACTTTTGCCTTTTACGGTGAACAATCAAGTTTATTGGACAAACAAACGTTCCCTATAGTCTATAAGTAGATAGTAAAAGGTCAAATCTGGCATGTGGGTGCGCCTGCCGGCCGCCGGTCACTGCTCGCGTGTTTTACTGTCGCAGACGGCTCGTCAGCATGGTCAGCACCAATTCGGGAACACAAAAAAAAAATCTGTGTTCAACTTTGGTTGATAAACCGACTAAGGTTTCCGTTCACTGCCTGGATATTCTTTTTGATGTAGGACCTATCGTAACTACTTACAGGGCCGAATTTAAAGGTGTGGAGGACCTGGGGCAACCAAGAAGTGGAGGCACCAATTTTGTTTTTGGACCAGACGAAAAAAAAACATAGTGTTTAATAGGTACTAAAAATATACAAAAGAAAAAAAGATAAATGATAGGCGAATGGAAAATTTGCGAGCTTTTTTCGTCGAAAAATCATTGATAATTTCGGTGAATTCCAGTTCTCGGAGTAAATCACTTTCAATAGTAAGTAGGAATAACTTTCATAGGTGGTTCTGTGTCATTGTAGTCCGAGGTCTATTTTTTATAATTTCATCTTCGAAAATGAGTACCTATTCTCCAGTGCAGTTCGACTCCATCAACACCAAGTACATTATCAACGTAATTTCAACATTTAGGAATGTAGCTCTGATTTTTCGAGTATTTGCTAATAGAAGATTTCCTTATCTTTTTAATAACTACGCATTCATTTTTTTATAATCTATGCACAATTTTTGTCTTTTCTTGTTTTTTCCTTCAATAAACTTTGTGTTTTACCTGGATACTTCGTTTTAGTAAATAACCTATGTCGTCCACGGTTCGATTCCGGGACGACATTTGAATTGGATGTGGCAATCGTAAATTTTTTTGCTACAGTGGGTAGGTCTTATCGGAAACAAGGACACTAAGTAACTATAATACCTACCTAACTGAAACGTAGGCGTTAGATCGGATGCCTACATATTCACATGGAAGCTCATTTTTCAGGCTTTCAGGAGTTTCATGTCTATATAAAATAACATGTTTAACAAATCCATCGGTTAGCTTACCAAACAAATAAAGTTAAACATGACATGATACGTTATTGATACGATAAATGTAAATAAAGCTCGTTCCAAGGTTATATTAATTTACAAATGCTATACTTAGTCGTATAATTTCTGAGAAACGGAATATAAAAGCTTATAATTATGGTGAAACTGAAAGGAGTTTTAAATCGATTTTTCAAAGTTCTCTCTGTAATTATTGTACACTTCACAACGCACGTATGCAAACTTCAATGCCTTACCTCACCTATTACACACACCTTACCACAATATTTTGAACCGTAAAGATGTCCTCAGGGGTCCAACTATTGGGCACGCCACAATTGTGGCGATAAGTCCCCTCTTTGAGGAGTGGATAGAGAGGCGCCACGGCGTCCTCACCTTCCGCCTGACACAGGTCCTCACCGGACATGGTTGTTTCGGGAGGTTCCTGTTCAGGATAAAGCGGGAGGAAACGCCCGGGTGTCACCACTGTGTGGATCGCCCGGAGGACACGGTGGAGCATACGGTGGAGGTCTGCCCAGCTTGGGCGGGGCACCGCCGTGTCCTCACGGAGGCGATCGGCGGCGGCGATCTCTCGCGTCCGGCCCTGGTTCAGGCCATGGTCCGGAGCGAAAGTGCATGGGAGGCCGTCACCTCCTTCTGCGAAGCAGTAATGCTCGCGAAGGAGGAGGCGGAGCGCGCGAGGGAGAGGCGAAATGCGCCCCCTCGCGCCCCTAGTCGCCGCAGGAGACGCCCCGGGCGTCGGGAGTCGCGAGCCGACTTCCGGCCACCGTAGGCGCGGGCTTGCGGACGGTGAGCAATGGGTAGCTCGCCGTCCGATAGGGACCAGGCCCGGGTCGACGGCGCGTTGTGTTCCACGCGCGCCTCAAAGAGATGTCAGCACCAAGTGACGGGGTCCGGAAGGGCCAATGCCTGCCGGGGTTGCGGGTTTGTCTGAAAGGGATATCGCGACCTCGGCACACAGGCAACGGAAGGAACACGGGTGGGTTTTAGTCAGTAAAAGTCTGACACGCCCTCCCGCTCCACCCAGAGCGGGAGAAGTTATTTGATAATTTCCCAACCTCAAAAAAAAAAAAAAAAAAAGGGGTCCAACTATATCTCTGGTAATATTAACTTTAAATCTTCTTTTTTTTGTTTTTTTCTTATTACTTTTTCTTTTTTTTCAGTATCAGTATGATTTTATGGACTTACACTTGTGTTTATTAAATAAATACAGTTTTTTTAAATGTCTTCTGCTCCGTTTTTTTTTCATAGTCGACTAGTAAAAAATGTTTGTTAATTCGATAAAATAACTCAAGCGCTTTTAGAAACAATAAACAGAATCCAAATCGAGCCAATAACATAGGAGATATGGCAAACGCTACGCAAAAAATAAAAATTTAATAACATGTAAAATATTAAAGATAGACCGGAGGGGTTTATCTTTAATATTTTTTGTGTTATTAAATTTTTTATTTTAAAGTTAATTTTCGATAATATTTCATGAATTTTTAGAAAAATACGGGCGGTCCCATGCTCATGGGCGACATTGTATTTAGTAACTTAATCCGCTTAACTTTAGGTTACTAAATATACGTCGTCTATTGTATTTTATAATGGATTTCGCAAAGTCACGCCTGAGTCAATTAACTTATTCTTGTAAAGTTAAATTATTAAGTGTTATTGCGGTGTACGAACTTCTCCGTCCTCGCAGACCTGTGGCGGACACACAATTTACAACATACCGTGCGCATGTCGGGGCTCTTGGCAAGCTCCCGTCATAAGTGTCACTCTGTCAGGCTGCTTCGTTAGTGACAGTCCGCCAAGTTCGTACACCGCTATAGTGTTTATGTGTAAAACTACAAGATCGGAAGAATTTTAGAGAAACACTTTTAGGTAATTGAATGCAGGGTACCTGTTTAATTCCACTTGTGTTGGTGTGAGCTGGATTTTAAATGGACAATTTGCGCTCAAGTTGAAACTTTGCATGAATCGCGATCGCTCCTTTCCGACACAATATTTTTTTTGTAAAGAGGGCCGGATGAAGCAGTCTGAATTATACATATCTGTACAAGTCATTCCGTTGTCACTCACCTTAGGAACTTTTCGTTTCGTCTTTACATTAAGGCCTATTCAAACCTGAGCGATATTCGCTGCCGCTGTAGTGGGTAGAGGTACATACCGCGCGGGTTTCGCTCAGGTATTTAGTATCAAGTACCTCTCTGAGCGAAACTCGACTACCGCGCGTTATTCTACCCACAAGGATAGCGAAATCCGTTTTGGTGTGAACAGTAATATTACCGCATACCCACTGGGTTTTCTCTGCCGCAGACGGTAGCGAATACCGCTTAGGTCTGAATAGGCCTTTACAATACATCAACGTTTTTAGGTGCTTGTCAAATTGACATGTCATGTTGTCGGCTCGGTCGACATGCTTCTTGGTATGATCAAGGCCATCAATGGCCGACTGTACGTAACCTTTACACCTACTAGGTGAGTGGATGTAAATGAATATAGTGTAAACAGTTCCCCATTAGCCGTGATCCGTTTACCATGTAACAGCCATGGTTGGCGATAAGTCGGCGGCCGGAAGTGCCGGCTACCGTGCCCGCGCCCACTTCCGGCGGCCCAGCCCACTGCTACGTCATCATTACTTACCCCGCTATGTTACTGCAAAGAGTTTCATTTAGTAAAGCCTTTTTTAATTATTTTTTACAGCGTCAGCGGTATAATATTGATAGATAGTTTTTTATGAGGCGCTAAATATAACAACTGAACAATGAGTCCATCAGCGAAGCATTAATCTGTAAAGCTTGCGCCTGCAAGCTTTACCGACCCTGTTTGCCTCGGAAAGCTGCATATTCGTAACGAGCACAAATATTACTTAAAGTAAGGTACCTTTTCAAAGCAAAGAGATTTAAGTAAGTAAATAATTTGTTTTAAAGTGAATTCGAACAAACTTTTACTTAGCCTGTCTTATCCTGTTGCCATCGTGCAGATTTTGTACGGAAAATGTTTCTTTATCTACATTAATTCTATAAGTCGGGGTCGAAATGAAACGAGTATTCGTAATATAACTTGGAGGATTATTCTTAGAATTCAGTCTACGATATTTTACATCAAGACACCATCTGTCAGCTCGCTAAGCTGACCCCTAATTCTTTCTTAATCCTATACTATTAAACGAGCAATATTATCAATAAATATAAACAATATTAATAATATATTTTAATGTATTTGCAATCACGTTCTCGAAAACGGCTCTAACGATTTCGATGAAAGTTGCAATATAGGAGTTTACGGGGGAGAAAAAGCGATCTAGCTAGGTCTCATATCTGGGAAAATTCGTTTTCTCCGTATTTTCACCCGAGCAGAACTCGGTCGCCAAAAGTTTAGAACAAGAATAATGACACCTTAGAATAATGACATGGGAACATAGAATGGCATGGCATTAGTCATGTACTATAATGGCAGCATGGCATTAGTATGAACTATCCTATACTATTACATAAATGAGCATTCTCTATTTTCACCAGAGCAGAGCTCGGTCGCCCAGGTACTATTCTAATTAGTGTTTGTCTCATATGATGCCATTAACTTTAAACTATACATGAAAGACTCTTACAGTACCTACTAACTGAATAATTAAGGTCCTAACACCGGAAATAGAAATACTTCACAAAATCCACCTTGAAATTACTTACTTTTAGTACCCAAACAAGCGAGCTATTTTTAGAAAATAATTAGATGCCTATCTACCACTATAGTTATATAGAATGACCAACTCGTCAAATTTCGAACCACAGCAATTAAAAACAAACCTTTCAGTTAATCGTTCGCAGATCAATCGTTATCGGTCGCGAGTTACGTCAAGGTCGTTTATTTCAGTATCGTTTCATTAATACGTTCCGCTGATAATATCGATTGTTTAAACTCGAGGACACACCGAGTGTCGCCGCAGGAAAATCGATGTGTTTATATCGGGTTCTGATTTCTGCAGACTTTTTCCAATTTTGGCCCGTGAAGGGTCGGGAACGACAAAAGCTTTCATTATGATTATTTGATTTATATGTATCTATGTATGTTATTTATGAAAATAACTAGATATTGCCCGCGACTTCGTCTGCGATTATTTTGTACTAGCTGCGCCCCGCGGTTTCATCCGCATAAGTCTCGATCCCATGGGAATATCGGGATAAAAGGTATTCTATGTCCTTCTCCAGGTCATGGTGGTAGACCACGACCTGGAGAAGGACATAGAATACCATGTGTCAAATTTCATCCAAATCCGTTCGTTCAGCCGTTTAGCGTGAAAGCGAAACAAACGAATAAACAATCAAAATCACTTTCGCATTTATAATATTAGTAAGTATAGGATTTCATAATTTTCTAATACAAACGTCTGGGAAGAACTAGCCTGCTCCAGGTCCCAGGCTACCTATGTGCTAGGTTCATAAGGATCGGTTCAGTGTTTTAGTCGTGAAAAGATAGCAGACAGACAGACTGAGTTTCTCATAGTCATTTATTCAAATTAGGCTCAGAAACAGCACTTTTCGAATGTCAAAATTACATAAAACAGTCCCTCAAAACACCACTTCCCAGTGCGTTAGCTGGGAAGAAGAAGTGGCTCAACAAGCTCCCAAGCAGCACAGCTGTCTGTTCAGTTAGTAAATTTGATTCCATACAATAATATGCAAAATAATTTACATTACTCAAACAAATATTGGTTTGGATATATGGATCTTATTGTGTGATAGCAGACAATATACTTACATATGTAAAGGCTTTCGTAACACAAGATTTCCTCCTAATATAAGCTCCGACAAAAGCTTGAGGAATAAATCCTCAGAGCTCTGACATCTTTGATTAAGTTAAGATCTATAAACCTCATACATTATTCATGTTATATATAGGACAAGCTATAGAATACGATAATTATATGTGAGCAAATATATATCGATATTTAATTTCAATAGACGAATGAATAGTAAGAAATATATATTTGTGTTAACAAATAGGTACCTATATTATTTTTCTTAAGTTTTCCATTAAATGATCCGAAGCTAAGTTTTCTCCTTGTTAATAAGTAATGAGCTAGTCGAATACGGGATTGAATATCGAGGAAACATTAAAGTTTTAGAGAGCTAAGCATGTGAACTTTGGTTCTTTCTGAACTAAGTTTTTCGTTAGTCATTTACAAATGGTATGGTTCCGTAGACTCTGTAGTCTTTAAAATAATGAAACTTCCGTAAAGAACTTAAAAAGTATAATAAAAGCTTTCCGATTCTATGACGTTGTCAGTTTGATTTACCGAGCGCAGGTAGATACTAATTGATTTTAGGAATTCCTACCATAAGAATCTTTTCTTTTGTACTTTTCTAGGAACGATATAATATCATATGTTAGTTTCTACTTCCATCCACGGTTCGTAGGTATATTTGTGCGTTTGAGGAAAGGTTTCTTTAGCATAGAACATAAACGTTATAAACGTTTAACATAATATAAACGTTTGTGTATACATTGACGTCATCGAGCACTAATAACATGTATTTTCGTCATCAATGTTGTAGGGCCCTATTATTAAGATCTAGTTTAGGTACAACTCTGCCTAACCATTCGGGGGTTACGGGCGTGGTGTTCTCTTATTTTCAACAAATCGTCTCTCTATCTGTCCGTTAGTGCGCTTAAAACTCGACACGCACTCATCCGATTCACGTGATTTCTGCTTAGGTTTTAGTATTGAACTATTCCAATTGAGTCATGTGCACAACTAGAAAGTATTATTATATTACCTTAAGGAGTCTAGATCTGCAGTCTTTCTCACAAGCACCTAATAAGCCGGAAGAAAATGAAGACAAAAGACACGTGAACAAACTGCAAATGTTTCACCCGTGTGCACGCGACTCAACATCTTTAATTACCTCGTTTCGTTTTAATTCAACGTATAAAGCTACTGTGCTAACGGTCGGTTCAAAGAATTTAATCTCCAATTCCGTGTAAGTGCTCCCGATTTTAAATATTAACTGTTTCTAGTTACGTTAAAGTGCTCTAAAATACGACGTGAAACCGAATTAGTGTCAAATATTGTTTTGTGTGTACTACGAAATGGGCTAGTACTGGGGGATGAGATAGCTTACCTAAGCCGTCATGATCTGAGTGATGTGCTTGAAATAGGCTAGCCTATTTACATGCATTATATGTATAGGTAAGTGTTACATAATGAAAAAATAACTACTTATACGCCAGCAGCTTTGTTCCTGCCTCAGGATCCGGGGGTAACTTACAGATTTATAGTACAAACTGTAAGATCTACCTCCACAAGAGTAAACTTGTTATGTATTCCAAGTCTGTGACGTAAAAAAGCTTCTCAAGGGTTGAATATTTTATTTGAAATCAGCGTATAAATGTAAATATATACTGAAGCGACGGTAAGAATTGGGAGGTCTTATTTCCTCAGAACAATAACGACCATTTTTCTTTCCTCACGCTCATTTTGATTAGGCATAGAAACGAATATTTTTTTGCTGTTTTGTACTTCCCATTATATACGTATAGAAACCATGTGGTACTATATTATTGTCGTATCAAGTAAAGCGTATGTCTATATTGTAAGAGAAGGTCTCACCTGGTTTCACCGCGTTTTACCTGTTCCTAAGAACCGAATGCTAACATCGATTATTATTATATTTATATAGATAAGTAAATGTTTTTGTATGTATTTATTGTATATGTAAATGGTACACCACTGACTACCTGCAGTATTCTCTTCCAACGCTTTTAGCGATAAGACCGCCCATTTTGTCACCCTATGTAAAACGTCTACATTTATATTATATCCGTATTTTTTATGGTGTAGATACCTAATAAAGAGTATTTAATTGTAAACAAAGGAGTATCTACTTCAATACCTTTCCAGGTAAACATCTTTCAGTGTTGTCTTGTTTTAAGATATCGGATTAGTATTGAAGCGTTCTTTTAATTCTTTGAAGCCAGTGTTGTGTTCCCGCCGCCCGCCGTTAGCGGAGAGTGAAACTTTATAACTTTCAAGAGATGGAGAAATCTTTAGCGTCAGCAAATTTTTATAGAGATGAGTGTACTTTCATGTTTGATTTTCGTTGGTTGATTATGTGGCTTGAGGGGATTGTCATAATATGATCACATCAAATCATTGAAAAGATGCGCACAAGAATCGCCAATAATTCCCTAATTTAAGTAGGTACCTACACCTACTAAAATTAGGGAAACATCTGTACCAATAGCCACTCTCTATGTACCTACATGGAGAGTGGCTATTGGTACAGATCATACTCCTACTTCATGTGAATAAGCATGTCTGTATTTCCCGAAGGGTTATCAGAGCTGTACCTACATAAGTTTAATAAACAAACATTTCGCCAGTTTTGTTGTCACATGAATAAATTACGAGTGAACTAGTACTGGCTATATTAAAGTAATTGGGTTTTCGGGGTATTGAACTAAGCTGTATGTTTCTTTTTCATAGAAGCACGATTCTTGAGAAAATTTCCGCTCCTGCAACATTGTTTTCAGCCTGTAATGTAGATGTATGGTCTGTTCCCAAAGTATATGATAAAATTGTAAACAAATCCTGTCCAGGTTAAATACTTACGCCACCACGCACTACTGGGAATTAGTAACACATTCATCTGTATTTAGAAGCTTTGAACTTTATATCTCACCACTTCTTCCAACAATTATTATTGGAATAACATTATTAGGAACTCATTTGTCAAATGAAAAATATCTTTAAGGTGATTTGACATTAGATTTTCGAGTTTTTCAAATAATCTATTCGAAGCACTGGATTAGTACGTGGCATTACAAATTGGTCTCCACGGGTACGCTTTCTGATCCATTTGTTGAGATTTTCATCAGAAATTTTTGGAAGAGACTTTATGTAGGCCTCTGTGATCGTCTGACACAACAACATAGGATAGACCCTATTTCCGTGACAATTGTATCTGTGAGACAGTTCCTAGAACACGTTGGCACGTGGAAGTGTCATTAACTTGTAAACAGCGTCGTTCCTACAAATGATTTATATTATTTAGCAGTCACGTTACCTACAGTGTAAATATTCCATAAAATTGTATCCCGGTGAACCTTGAGGCCCTTTGTACGCGGCACGGCTTCTTTACTGAACCACATGAATACTAAACCGCGCCGAGAAAGAGCCTGAGGCTGCTTCAACCATAAGTACAGGAAATGCTTGCCGTTCGATCTATTGATCTCGACTCGATCTGACCACGCAACGATGCGGGTAAGTTAATCTCCTGTAGGTTGTTCTGCATGCAAAACTAGGGCTGCGGGAACGAAACCAGCGGTGAAGAGGCTAAATTAAGTATCTGTGAGCATTCAAAATACTTTTACGTAGGTAATTATCCTAAGGCTGACGTTGACAGCCTTTACAAAAGTACTTCCGGGAGTTACTTAGTTTTAAGTCACAATTTAAGTACTGGTCAACTGCCCTAACATGGCCTGGCGTCCTATGTTTGCCTATAATGAAAAAGATGCAATATCTTTTTCATTTTACTTGTATGGGAATCGGAACTTTTGAGTTTTTATAGAGAGCTAGGAAGCCAGGCGAAGTTAGGGCAGTTGACGGTACATAAAAGGTTCTAAAGACCTTTCTCACAAATATTTAAATAATAAATAACTAGGAAAAATTGTCGAGGAACGTAAGTCGTGACGTTGAGGATTGTTTGTTTGACAAATTAAATGAAAACAACAAATCACGGAGAACACCTCGGGGGAACTGTGACTGAAACGCGGGAACTCCTGGTATACCTACATGCCTTTACCTAATGAAATAAACTTTACATACCTACATACAATGTTGACTCTGATGCTTCTTCTTTTCGTGTGGTTAGTGACTAACCTGGTGTCAGAGTTTTCAAGCCGCCCATGGGCCTCTGACTTGGCTTCACATGCCGTCGAGAAATATCTCTCTTTCTCTCTCTCAAATTTTGACTATGATAAATTGAATTTGAATTTAATATTTTTTTAGTGGTCTCTTTGCATGTATTATACTTATTCTAGTTATACAAGGAAACTTATTATTATTAGCCATTCTGTAACACACGTACTCTGTAACATACTATATGTTCGCTGTCGGTTATCTAAATGAAGAAAAAAAATAACTTGCATGATCTAACGCAATTACTTATCACGCTAACGCAGCGGTCTGCAAAATCATTGCGAAAACTAACCAAAACGTATGAAAAGCGAATCGCGTAGCGGTAAGCGCTATCGTACAAACAGCTTTATGTAGTAAATTAGATTCGGTGCCATCCATTTTTGTTGAAGGGACGTCAAGCTGACATCTGGCCCGTATTTAAAACCGTGACGATCCGGCTGTATCCACACGGTCAATTCACAGAATTCCGGTCCGGAAATTCCGGTTCGTGTTAAAACATTAATCCTGACTTAGCGTTGAGTAAATATTTAGCGATTTTGGTTACAGAGGCTTTACTAATTGTTCGAATAAAGTATGAGCGGTTTCGATGTATCGAATGTGATTCTAATTGGCTGAAATTCGTTAAGCCGATTTGCTAAAAATAAATTTTAAAACGGCTTAAAAAAAGTTTTATATAAATAAAACATGCTCTAGTTTTTAAGACGAAAAAACGAGTCTAAATATGGTAATCATACTCAAAAACTATCAGTGCCTTTGTGTTCAGACTATCACGGCAACCCGAATGTTTGTCAAAGCGATAACTGTACTCGTATCATCAGGCTAGCACGAATTTCCCGCGAAAATTGAGGTGCGATAACACAGCAAACATCCTTTTTACGTAAAACCTTCCGTTCCTTTGCCTACGCCAAGATAATAAAGAGAATCTTATATTGAACATCTAAAATTCAGCGTCGTTAACCCACAAAAATGTTTTGTTAAATAATCTAAGGTAAGTTTTAAAAGTTTACCTGAATTCACGGTCGCAAGGCGTCATGAACAAAATGCCACACCAAAACTAAGAACTTTTGAATTTTTTCTTTTTTTTGTCAATCATAGCGATACGTTGTCTCTATGGTCAGGATTGCGAAGGCTACGTGCCTTTTGTTTTAGTTAATGAATCTTTTGTCTATGTAACTGAAGCTTTGAAAAGGCGAGACACAAGCACCAAACCCTTGTTGTGAAGGGGAAAACCGGAAGATGTTGTAAGGACACTTCATTCTTTTCAAAATAATTAAGATAAGAATTAGGTATGCGGTCTTCTATATGCAGATTCAGAATCCTTTAAAAATAAAATCGCAAAAACAAATCCACGATGTCGTCAGGTAAATCTCTGCAAAGCAAACTGCGGTTAACTCAGAGAGTTATAAGAGCGAACAGTTAAGAAGTTCATTACTGGTGGTGGGCGGCTGCGTACAGCGCGGCAGTGTCCGCGAGGGTCGCGAGCCGGCCGCTCGTCCGCCCATATCACCCACATATCCGAAACAGCCCAACACAAACTTTGTTTACAACGAAACCACGTTTTAGGGGAGGGTGAAACTAATCCAGTTTTGAATATACAACCTTAATTGTTACGTTTGATAGTGATTTAGGTAACATTTTCAATTCGGTAAGTTTACGTTTTTGACGCGTTAAATTATATTAAAATCTGGAATCTAATAACGTAGCTTACCCATTTTCTTATACAACGTTTACATATAAATATCTGTTAGTGAAATCATTCAGTAGTTTGTAGTCCATTAATAAAGTTTTCCCGCCTTCACCGCGTAGCCTTCGAAAGCTCTGAAAGCTTCAGGTGCATTTGAATGTTTTGAAGCGATTGTCGAGTTTTGTCATTGATTTATTATTCTATAATAGGATTATATTATGAATCACTCCATTCAGTCTGCATTTTATATTGTGTACCTATTGGCACAATATTTGCAGTCCGTCGAGTTCATAAATTAACAAAAACAAACTCAAAAATGTCGTATTCAGTTTGCTTACACAAGCGGAAGTCCAAATTCGATCAGTGTCGTAAATAGAATTTTCTTTTCCGTTAAAACAAACAGTAGAATTGAATTTTCTGCTGTAAAACGAAGAAGCTCGTTAAACTAACCAGATGATTAGAATCCCGTAGTACAAAAACATTCTATTACAATAATAGACGACTGCGCTAGAAATAACTTCAGCTCACAAAGTATAACAGTGCGACTCGTAGTTTTAATAATAATGTCACTATTAGTGAATGCCGTTAGAACTTTTATTTCTCTGGTGATATCTGGTCGACCGCACCAGATGTGATTGGATCATGATCCATGGCAATCCTTTTAATAGTAGTCTGACCTGTGAGTTAGGGCTGTCCGTAGTGTTGAGATGAGGTTTTTAATTATTGCTATTTTACGAGATTCTCTATCTTCTTCTAGTTACAGTTACTTGCGCATCTCTAGAAACAGATCCTTCGGGATGTTTGTAAGATTGTTATGCTCTGATTTTTTAACAGGACATTCAGTTTTTCAAGACGATTTATGTACATAAGTCAATGTTTGTTTTTCTTTTAACAAGGTAGGGCCAGAATAAATCTTCGAGAGGAGACGATAAACTTTTGCGTTAAATTGTGGAGAAACTAACAAACAGATGAAAATTCACAAAACGGTCGTCAAACATGTTTTGTAAATATATACTATACTTAATTATTTTCGATTATCCGACACGAAAAATTAAGGGACATTATTTTATGTTTCATATTTCTCTGATCATGCAGTAATGGTGGCCCAGTAGTAACGGCCGTGACCTAACGAGTTGCAGGTCGTAGGTTCGAACCCAGACAGGCGCTTTACTTTGTTTAAATTATTTCTTCACCACTGCTGTCAAAACGGTGAAGGAAAACATCGTGAGGAAACCGGCATGGCATGTCCTACAACCAACATTTCGAAGACATTGTGAAATCCACCACCCTGCTGGGCCCGCGTGGTGGATTACAACCCACTCCCAAACACAGAGAGGAGGTCTGTGTCGGGCTGTGTCCCAGCACAGGCAACATTATAGGCTGACTATGCTATGCTATTATGCTATTTCTCTGATAACAAGATTTATTTAATTGAGGTATACCGCACAACTGTTTACTTAACCAATCATTATTCATCCAATCAAAGCTGCTATGACTCTAAGAAAGTTTTCCAGCTCTACATAAGCTTGTTAAAAATTGCTGAAATAAATTATAGAAGAAATTGCGAGTAGATACCTATCTAAACAATACTTGGACAGATTGTTATTGTACTTCGAAGAAGTAAACCATGGTCAACTGTTGCAGCCGACATACTGAACAAATACCTACACGATTCTAGTGATTTGATTTTGAAAGCAACCCCACAGTACCCTTTTGTTTGTTCATAAGCTGTAAAGAGCATTGAACAGAATGCGTGTATGTATACTTCTAGTAAGTAGGTATAAGTAAGTCATGAGCATAAATATATTATTATGGACAGCTCGGCAATATCATATTTCAGGATTCATCCATTAATAAGTGTCGTCAAGATGGCGGCAAATATATATGTGATCGTTCATAAGCACCAAACTATCTGACGAGACAAGCGACGCCAAAATATAGGATGCTGCATCGGCATTAAAAAGATGTGTCACCTCTTAGAATGCAATAATATCGATATGTGCTCCATTATAAATATCTGCCTAGTCACTGAAATTCAGAAGAACATGATACCAACCTCGTTGTGATCAAAAATATCTGACATTACTTTGGCAGCACAAAAATCTGAAATGTACATGTACGTATATACTATAGTTCCTGATCTCTAACATAAATATATTGCTATCCACTCAAACCCCGCACAAAGGGTAGAATAAATATACATGTAAATATGCTTCGTAAATACAATGATCAAAATGTGGTGGCCGCGCATAAACAGTTTTTCGTTGAGTGTTTTTGAGACGGTTAAATTATTTTAGTGCAAAATTAATAATGCAACAGCTGCCTATACGCACTTGTGAAATACTTTTAAAACTAGTAAAGTTTCTCACATGACTACCAAAGGCGGTAGTTTATAACTTTTAACTCGATTCGATTCAGCATTTATATCATAAGTACTTACAGATAAAAATATATTTCATTAGACCGCGCCACTTTCACGCATTTACTAGTATGCAAACATTTTTGAACTGATATCCAATGTCAGTTCGTAGTAATTCCATGTTGACATTTATCCATAAGATAAAAACATCTGTTATTAACGGCATATAATGTAGGCCACAGATAACATTTTTCATGTTCTTAATAAATTCCACAGAAAAATAACACATTAATTAAAATGTTATTCGATATGTCAACTAACGATGTTAGAACACATAGGAACATAAATACTTTGTCTTTTATCACGAGGGAAGAAAGAATAATATAAACTAACTAACATTTGAAACACAATGTCATTATAACTTGAATGTGCACCAAACATAACTAGTCTCGTCTAATATTCATAGATGAGGTCTCGAGTAATTTCCTGCAAGTAATATCGAAACCAATCATTGGATGCTGCGAGGCGTCGTGCAGATGAACCTTCGGCATTTGACTAAGATGAGATGCATTCAAAGAGATTCTCTCACATGCTCATTATGTGTGCGATCCCGGTGGAATATATTGGGAGCACACTTGCTATAAATATGTATTTATTTCAACTAAACAGCGTTTCGTTCAGTAATTACTTCATTCAGATATTCTCTGTGTTTGCTGCCAATTCTTTGACTAGCTTTAATATTACCCACAGGGATCGATTTGGAAAGAACACAGCTGTATTTCTAAACCATGTTTTTGAATACGAGAAAGCTCTAGCTTGTTTTACTACGGAAGAACTGCTCTCACAGTTTCTGAACGACTTAACCTTGACCGCGGCACTTCAAAGTTGGTTCGCTTTTCCGTGGACTGCCTGTGTGTCTGTACCGCATCTGTAGCGCCACCGCGCAGCATCCCAGCCCTGACCTTGACACACTTACCGAACAAATCTATCTCACCCCCACACACCCATAGAACGCAGTACCATTGTTTCCATAAAATCAAGTAGGTATATAATTCTACAACAACAATGGTAATGGTAAAATTCTGTTCCGATTTTGTCGAGATTTTTCCGAACTTTGTACTGATAAACGCGCTCGGGAATTAAGATTATTATTCCCTTTTAATAAAGACGCCTTATACTAGACTATATATTATTAACGTTTGGTCTTGAGCATTTTACTATAGTCCACTAAATTGCCATAGACAAGAATATTTCCTGCCGTAACTGAATAATAACAGAGCTGCGTTACCTACGAGTACCTACTTCATAGAGTTTGCAAAGCAATTCAATTGAAATCTACTTATATAACTTAGCTCTGAATTAATTCTGCTTCAGCAATCAAGAGTATTATAAAATGTAGGTAATGTTTAAATGAGTGGGATAACGTCCTTTAAATATTAAATCGATACTATATTATTAGACTAATCTGCCCTTACCGTCAACTTATACTTGTCTGAACACAATGAGTTTATTTTGTGTTCATCCGCCGGATTTCCTGCCCATTATTAACGCATGATCTTTTTTAACTATATATTAATAGTTCCCAGTTAACAACGAGTTCCAGGTCGACTTATTAATAGGGCCTCTCATGGAACAATGTCACAATTTCCTGTGTTAATTTTTCTTCAGCAGGTATTTTCTCCGCTGTCCCAATTCAGTGAAAATGATCGGATATTCCGGTAAATCGTCCTCCGTATGTAACGGACTTTATGACACGAAGCTTTTAAACTATAAAAATAATAAAATGGTCGGGTACGATTCAAAAGCAGCAGCCGGTGCATATAGATAGGTATACATACAATATGTATGTATGTACGTGTGGTCAGATGACACGTCCAGAAATATGAAACTTATTTTATTCAAACATTTTGGTATTTTATTTTTAACGTAGATATTATTTTATTCTGAAACGTATTACTGGTTTCGGACGGTTGGGATAACGAAGATCTGAAACGTATATAATGAACACAATTACTTCTGATGGTTATATTCTATAGGTTTTTGTTTTCCATCAGGAAAATGTGTACCTTTATAATTATTATATCTAAATAATTAATGATCATATTTGTGAATGTTAACATTGTGAACTTCGCAAAAGCATCCTGATAATGAAAAAACAAGGACTTGTTCATCCTGACATTTGTCTAACTCGGCTTAATCTCAATTTTTCCAGTTTTTCATTCTTTCAAAGCGACATTTTTTGGTCAAAGTGAAATTAGCACTGTAACCTATTTTGTTTCCCGATGTATTCTCGGTGACTCGGTAATCAAAGATGTGATGTTTTATTTTTAGCCACTACACAGTTCTGACGCATAACACAGCAAGCTGAAAAAGTTCGCTGTTTTATTTCAATCTCAAACTTTCATCTCAGCGTATTATAAAGATGACAATCGTAAACATTCCCAGCCGGTGTGCCTAAAGAGAATTAAACATTTTGTTGTTGTTGTGCAAACGAGCACAAATTGAGTTTATATTTAAATATGACCTTTTTAGGTCTTTATAATATCAGCTGTTATAATAGAAAACAGCATAACCTAGTTCCTGTAATAACAGAGACCCGTAGGAAGTACTAGAGTTCTTTATGCGGGAGCATATTTCCCAATCCATTCTGAACTCGTCCCAACGTCCGCGTCAGGTCTAATTTGATTCGCTTTGTGGAGCCATAGGCAGACACATCCAATCAACACGGCTTGCTTTTTCCGCCAAGTTCCATAGCTGTGCTCCAGTTTTAAAAGTAAGTAACCGGTGGACTTATTTGCACATGGCAAATTTTAACTTTGCCTTTAAGGTTGGCAATGCACCAGCAAGTTCTAAGATGTAACAGGTGTTTATATAAGGTAGACGGCGGTAAACAGTGCCCATCAACCAGCCCATGACATAAAACGAAACAGCCAATAAGGTTTATGTTCTGTTAGTTCTGTTTGGTTTATAGGTGATGTAACCTGTACCTAATGTATAACGTCAAAGCATTACCTCTTACAATTCGATTTACATTCACTTTGAATTAGTCAGAAAAATAAGTAAGTACGAAGGAAGATAGTTGGAGACAGTTAGGAGTAGCTTATTATTATCTTGCAAAATTTTAATTCTCTTTCCCAAATTAAAGAGAGTAGTTGCCAATGCAACATACGTCTTGTAACATACCTCACGCCTGTATACTGCGACGAGTTTAGGTAGAGTTTTATCGTACATCAAGTCGCTAGTTATGTTCAGTTCCACGTAAAAGGCGTACTACACACATGTATGACCCACTTAATGACAATAGTAAAGTACAGACGTGTGTAGGCTCTTTCCGACCAACTAGCATTGCTCCGTGCACCTGCCAGACTGCTTGGCGACCCTCCAGCACCCGCCGGCTAGCTGCGACACTCTGACTTACTTCGCATATCTCGGACATTAGCCTACTATATTCCAACACAGTGCTGCCAATAACTATTGTTTCGCTTACACTTTTGTTGATCACATACAAATTACTCTTGTAATTAGCAAATTAACTTGAAGGCATATGGCAAAGTTTTTATTAGGCATTTCGTTACCCTCAGTCATTTAATAGCACACCAAAATCTCAGGTGATAACTAAATAACTATATGTTGTTTATTTATTTATTTAATAAAAATACACTCATTCAATACATTCAAGATTCAATTAAACTTCCTATGTATAATTTAGCTTAGTAACATTATTCTCATGTAAGTGACTTTCTGTTTTTTTGAGTATAAATCTATAAACCTAATCTATGTTGTTGCTCTCCCAGAATAAAGCAATTAGTCGTCTGTCCTGAAAGCTACAGTTGCTGCATTTGGGACTAACAATTAACTAACTAAACTGGGTTGATTAGTTTGATACACGAACTAACTAACCGTTCCATAGGTACTCACGTGTAACTTCTCATATCAAGAATAATTCAGAACGTACCACGAATGAAATAAGTTTCAGAAAACTACCGCTCGATGGGCCGAGCAAACGCTAGCACACAGAATAGACAGCCTAGTCAAACAAAACCAGCTGTGAAGATGAATTATTACAGCCACATTCCAACTAATTACATTTTCTTTCTCTACTGAAAACGGGGAATAATCCGAACATATTTTTACAGTTGTATTTTACACTGCATTGTGTGTCTTCAACATTCCAGCATTAGAAAAAAAAAACCCTTATTATTTTAGCCCCACGGCTTTGAAGGTATGTACTTTTGTTTTATCTGTGGCGTAGGTACTATAAGAACTGTTACAGTCGCCTGCTGGAACTCATTATGGGGACCATGTAGTTGTGCTGGCTCAGTTAATTTAATCACTGAAGAAACGATGTCTCGTAAAAGGGGGAGTGACCAACTTATGTCAGTGTTAAAGTACACCCTCTTTGTAATGTGACCATGTGTGTTCAAGGAAAATTACGAAACATAAAAAAATAAGTTTAAAAAGAAAACTCCGTAAACAATGCATTTGCGAAAGAAAGTATATCGTAGTGTAGAACCGATTCAATTCAAGAGATTCATCTTCTTCTTGCCGCTGTACCATGTTAGTTGGGGTCGGTGCGACTTGTTTTCTTCAATCTTCGATCCAATTAATTGAGCTTTTTAAAACGGCACCTATTTAAATCAGTATGTGTGAAACTAACGGATATACCCTAGGTACTACTACTAATAATCGTAATCATTAGAAATTTAAAATTTTTAAGTGAATGTCGTTCTAAATAAATTATTTGTCTAGATTTCAAACATCATACTCCCCATAAACGGGAAACCCCATCACCTATTTTTCCATTTATAAGTTTATAATAATTTTGTACTCAATTTGTATATACAAAAACAATCTTAACGGTTAAGAGTACAGACACTTCATTTTTATTACGCTGTAGAGCATCTCTCCAGCAATCCCAAGTTAAAATATGAAGAAACTTACGTAGATGCTTATTGTATTAACAAAGTGTCTGAAAATAATTGTTTAGGGGTATGAGGAACAGGGTGTAAAGTTCACTCATCCACCATAGAAAAGGGAGGATCCTCTGACCAGACGGGTGTCATGTCTGGCGGGCAACTGCCCAGAGGTTGAAATCGGGAGCTTGTATATATGTATGTCCATCGCGCGGTAAACTCTAATTGCATGATTTGTGTAACGTCAGGATGTTGTGTGACGTCAGGTCTTTGATGCGGAGTTCGCATGTGATGTAGATGCCGCCACAATTGTACTGTTGTTTTTACCATTAAATATGTAAGCTGTGACTAGTTCTGGACCTCTTAATTCTTTTCAGTGTTCTTTTTAATATTCCTTATCAACTTCTTCTTAATTACAACAAAAATAAAGTGGCTGCTTTAAATGAAATATGTTTCATTGAATGGAAATTAAATTATATGAACATCTGGGCTGTGTTCCCGCATTTTCCTTTGATTCTATTGCATTGTTGTTTTAACCTTTTGAAAGCAGTACTGTGTAGAAGTTCCACAATAAACAGCACTTTTAACACAACATGCAATGCAAGAGAAACATTTTAATAATAAACACAAAGAGCTTTCTGGCTTACTTTTTATTGTTTGAAGATAGCAAACATGACACCGGTTTTATTACGTTGTGTCCGTATTACTCTAGATCTGTTGTTTACAAGCTCTATTTATTTTCTTCAATACTTTAGTTTGCACAGGTAGGTACAGTACGACACAACTTAGATGTAGCATCGGCAAAATTCGTAAAACCGATAACCACCCGAACGGAGTGCGCCTTTAAAATCACCCATCTTCATTACTGCTTTAGGTGAAAATGATCTTTACGAAAACGCAATTGTAAAGTCAAGTTAACTCGTAAAATTGAAAGGCATGAATAAAAAAAATTCAAATTTATGTTACATCTAAGTTGTGTCGTACTGTAAACCGGCTGAGAGCGCTCCGAGATTTAATACTTTTTGTTCTCATAGACTTAGTCCACAATTTGTCCTACTTTTCTAACCTATATTAAACGAGGAAAGGTTAGCACTTAGCACACTATTGTTCTAACCTAAAAGGCCATAAAAAGACTATCATTAATACTAATATAAGTCCGGATACCGAGCCCACTGTCCGCGGGTCGCGTGGTCGCATGCTCGCTATAAAGCCCGGATTTAATTCTCTTTATAGGCTCACATGACGTCACTAGGCCCAGATTGCCCGGGCGCACCCATGCCCGCGCCTCTGCACCTCATGATGACCAGCCTTCGATGGAACTGACACTGATTATAACCAGCCTTTCAGTTTTATTAAGCTGATAATGGAATTGGTTACCGTTTATCTCTGAACGCTCGCAGTGAATGCTTACATTAAGGTTAATGTGGTTGTAGCTAAATATTCATACCATTTAAGTTTACGTACAGGAGCTATGTAAACGTTTCAAGCTTTGATAGCTTTTCTTTACATAAGTTTATTTTACATCATTTTAGAGTTCTTTCATCCTACCTGGGCACTAATTGAAGTAAGTACTTTGTGTTAACCCGTTAAAGGTCGCCTGAGTCTAAGGACAACAGAAAGTTGTGTAGGGGCCTAAGTACTTACTCTGCGGTGTAGGCAGGCCAACTTTTAGGTGTTTAGTTTAGATAACTTTACTTGAATTATTATCATTTTCAAAGTTAGAAAAAATTACTGAACATACTAGTTACTTGCCAAGATGTACAAATAATAATTCAAAGTTTACAATGGTGGTACGTATATCGGGTGTAAAAAGACACTTTCCGAAGCCGAAAGCCACATATTCTACCCATTATTTGCATCATTTTTTTCCACTAGACCATACCTGGGAATCCACTGGTTCTGGAGATATTGAAGGTCAAAGTCGCATTTTTTTTTTTTACTTTTTCACGAAAATGAATTCTATGCGATAATACGAAACTTTTTTTCAAACAAACATTACCTGAATTTTAGATTTATCTTAACAGATTACGCATTTGAAGTTACAAAAACGCAATGAACAACAAGTACCTACCTACGTAGCGTAGGGGCGGAGCTTAACTAACACTGAATCCGTTCATTCAACCGTGGATTCGCGTTACATTGCGCGCAATAAAAACTTGTTTTTTTTTATTAAAAAAGAAAAAATTACGGTTCCCAGCAATAATTTTTGCGCAAAGCTACTTAGCTATACGTACAGTATGCGTAGTTTACGGCTTTGTGATGTGTCTTTTTACACCCTGTATATGACGGACTGATGCACAACGAACAAACTTACAAATTCAACCTCTTTGTGTGCAAATTCAAATTTTTTTGAAGACCGAAAATCCTTTCAGCATGACGCCAGTTTGAAGAGTTCACTGCGGTCGATTTTATACGATGTTGCGGTTCTATCGCACGTATTAATTAAAGAAGGACTTACTTCCTAAGTAAGTAAAAGCGCTGTCACCACAGTAACAATAGCTCCGTCATATTTAATTCTTTAAAAATATTCATAGCAGTAATTAACATTATTTGAAAGTTAATTTAGTGAAAGTGGACTATAATAAATAAGTGACATTGTTATCTAGTGACAACAATCACGGTTTAACAAGTTAAATACTGTTAAAAACCTAGTGCTCTGTGTCGATCAAAATAGAACGGAAACTGTGTTTATTATGGTGAACTAGTGACAATTATTCAACACTTAGTGACAATTAAACTATATTAACAATAATTATAAACCAAATTCAGTGTTTAAAACTAACTTTAATAAAAAAACAAAAACAAAAATATAAAAAAGTAAAATCTACCGTCAATTCAAAATTATAAATAACGGAAAGCGTTGCAACTACGCGCCTATAGAACCATAATTTGAAACCTTAAATTAATGTCTGCGTGGTCGAGTGGTTTGCGTGTTGGATTTGAGTTAAAAACACGTACAGGGCCAGTTCGAGACCAGTTGGAAGAGGTTCTTTTTCCATTTTTGAATTCATTCTATTATTGATATCTATCACTTAGAATGAATTTCTTTGAGAACATAACGTTTAGAAAACCACAAAGACACTCCACAACAGAAATATCGTTTGATGGAGCGAATGCAAATAGTACAACAGTAGATGGCAGCACCAGTAGTTTACCGAATATATCAGCTGACGAGAATACTTTACTAATACAACAACTTAAATTACAAATAGAAGATCTCACCTCAAAACTAAATTCCGCACACGAAGAAATTAATAATCTTTCTTTAGAAAACGGCGATCTGAAAAATAGGTTGAGTGAAGTGACATCCAAAAACGATGTCCTTAAAAAAGCAACATTTAAACTTACAAATGAGATTACTCCCAGAAAGAATTCGCGATCGTCAACTCCACGTAGTTGCTCTCATAAGAACAAGCCTCCTAAACAACAAAGTCAACAAACAGACAACCAAACAACCGAACAAATTCGGTCTACATCGACGCTTTCAAAACAAAAAACAACTTTAATATGCGAGAGTGCACGACCGTCTCAAAATACATCGGTCCAAAAAGAAAAACCAGAAATTAGTGATATGAAAATCCGGAAAAATCAAATTTGCATCATTAGCTCTAATAAAAATAATGATGTTTTATCAATTGCCGAGGAAACTTTTAAATTTTCGCAAGTATGTCATTATGTCACACCAAATTGTGGAACCGTTCAGCTTATTCGTAATTTGGATCAAAAAGTTAAAGATTTTGCAATGGACGACTATTGTATAGTCTTAATAGGAGAAGAAGACTTCAAAAGAACTGAAAATTATGTTGAGATTGTAGTAGCACTTAGAAATGAATTGCAAAAGATTCAACATACTAATGTAATATTGTGCGTACCAACTTTTAAATTAAGCAATTATTCGACAATGTTTAACTGGCGCATAGAAACTTTTAACAGCTTACTTGATTTGGATTTGCAGTGTCATAATTACGCCATGGGATTGGACTCTAATTTAGACCTATTATACGATTTTACTATGTTTTCTAAGTATGATAGAAAATTGAATAATCTAGGAATGAAAAACGTTTTTGATAATTTATTGCTACTTGTTAACAACAACAAAGCTGTCCAACCGCAAGACAATGTAATTGATCTGAATTCTAACCAGTTTTTTCTCTAATAATTTATGTATTTTTCATCAAAATATTGCTGGACTTTTAAACAAGTCAGATCTTTTGACTGTATATATTCAAGAGTTGTCAAGCGAAAAAATATTGATAGATGTTATATGTATAACTGAGCACTTCATAATTTCAGGTCAGGAAAAGTTACTTTATTTGCCGAATTATAAACTTGCAGCGAGTTATGCAAGGAGTAATATAAAACGAGGTGGTTCCTGTATCTTGGTCAAAAACGGTTACGAATTTAAAGAATTACCAGAGATTATGAATTTCTCTATAGCGGGAATAATTGAGTGTTGCGCTGTTGAACTTACGCAACAAAAGTTGATTATAATTTGTGTGTATAGACCCCCCAAGTTTACAAATATAAATAAATTTTATGAAATTTTAGATGCCATTTTAAAAAAAATATGTATTAAAAATAAAAAACTAATTATATGTGGGGATTTCAATATCGATATTTTAAAAAATAATAGACATTCATTGGAATTTGAATACTTTCTCTTAAGCTACAATTTGAAGTTACAAATTAATGAACCAACTCGACTTGCTAGCAATACCTGTCTTGATAATTTTGCTCACAATTTCAAACAATGTGGTCAATATAAAATAAAGGATTTTGGATTGTCAGATCATACTGCACAAATTATAAATGTGAAAACTAACAAAACTTGCTTAATAAAATCTTGGCACATTATGCAAAGAGATATTTCCAAGGAAAATCTTGAAACTTTTAGAAATCATCTCAAAAATTTATCATTTTGTGACGTGTACAACGTAGAAGATCCTGATGAATCGTATAATAATTTCATGGATATTTTTCACTTATTACACAATTTATGTTTTCCTTTTAAAAAAGTCACAATAAAATCTCAAAAAAAGATCACTTGGATATCACGTGGCATACGTACTTGTAGCCGGAAACAACGACATCTACTTTGGCAACAGAGATTAAAACCATCAAAAGAAAATAAGATATTATACCATAATTATTCGCGTACTTTTAAGAAAATTATAAAATTAACTCAAAAATCGCAAAATAATTACTTAATTAATCATTCTAAAAATAAACCTAAAACAGTCTGGCAAATAATAAATAAAAATAAAAGTATAAGTGAACCTATCTCGCAAATAAAACACAATAATACAGTCCTATCTGATCCTTATGTCTTAGCAGAATCTTTTAATAATTTTTTCGTTGATCAAGTTGCTACAGTATCACAAAGTGAGTTTAATAATGTTGTGAAGGAAAATCCACACTCTATTTATATACCTCCAGTAATTCCTCAAGACATCATACGCATAATTAAATCTTTGAAAGACAAAAAAAGCTTTGGCTATGATGGTGTCTCCACAAAGGCAATTAAATATGTCGATAGTTATATAGCCGCACCTTTGGCTCATATAATTAATGCATGCATATCAGCTGGCAAATTTCCAGAACAACTTAAAATCATTAAGGTAAAGCCTCTATATAAAAAGAACGCCAGAGATGAAATCACAAACTATAGACCAATTTCGTTAATTTCAATTTTTTCCAAAATAATAGAAAAGATAATCTATAATTCAATTTACGCCTTTTTGACAAAATTTAATATCCTATGTAACGAGCAGAAAGGTTTTAGAAAAAACACTAACATTAATATGGCTATTTTCGACTTTCTGAATATCATAATGCCAAGTATTGATAAAAAAATACCTATATGTGCATTATTCACGGATCTGTCAAAAGCTTTTGATTACGTAAATCATGACATCCTTTTGAATAAAATTCATAGATACGGTATACGAGGAAATGTGCATAATCTTATTACAACTTATCTAAAAGGACGCAAACAATTTACAGAAATTTCTAGAGTTTGCGCAAAATCAAAAAAAGAAGAAAAGTACACTTCTTCCAGCAGAAATATTAAATTTGGTGTCCCACAGGGCAGCGTTGTCGGCCCCTTATTATTTTTACTGTATGTAAATGATCTACCAAGCCAAATACCAAACCCAATGGTCCTTTTTGCTGATGACAGCACTTTAATAATTAAATGTAACGATAAAGATAGTTATGAAGCTAATATCAATAGTACGCTTAATAAATTCGTGAATTGGCTGGATGAAAATAATTTAATTATAAATTTAGACAAAACAAAAGTAATGCATTTCTATCAAAGAATACTAGACACAAATATGAATATAAATTATAATGGACAAACAATAGAGAAGGCCAATGTTACAAAATTTTTAGGAATATCAATTGATAGCCAACTGACTTGGAAAACTCAAGCAAATGACGTATGCAAAAAATTAAGTTCAGCCGCTTACGCATTATATAGTTTATCAAAAAAAGTTAATTTACAGACAGTATTGATAGCATATCACAGTCTAGTTGTTTCTGTATTGAGGTTTGGTATAATATTCTGGGGCAACTGCAGTGAAAGAGAAAATATTTTTAAGGCGCAAAAACGCTGTATTAGATGTATTTTTGACCTTAAAGTAACCGACAGCTGTGTACCTGTATTTAAACAAAATAATCTGCTTACATTTACATGTCTATATATATTAGAAATGGCTATTTTTGTTAAAACAAATACTCACTTATTCCCGACTTTAAAAAATACTAGAAATAGGACTACAAGTTTAAGAACCCAATACGAAGACAAGTTATGCTTAGGTAAATATAAAACTGCTTTATTGAGGAAAAGTGTTATGTGTATGGCTCCTCTTATTTATAACCATATACCTAGAAATATTAAAGAGCAACCCCTAAGAATATTTAAAAAGTACTTGAAAATATTACTAGTAAAAAAATGCTACTACTCTATAACAGATTTCTTAAATGACAAGTCTTTTTAATAACTATTGTACATAATATATTAAACAAATAAGTACCTCTAAATAAATTAAATAATAAAAATAGTAAATAACATATTGTATAAGTAAATAACTTTTTATAAAGAAACTGTAATAAGTTAATAATTAATTTACATTTAAAAGCTAATAAAAATTTTTGCATGCCATGAGGCAGAATGTATAAGGATCTCAAAATATTGTAACACCTAAATGTATTCGTTACCTACATTCTATGCAAATAAATAAATCTTATCTTATCTTATCTTCCTAAGGCCTTCCAGAATCTAAATTCATAGGTGCTTCAAATTGTTGAAAATTTTATTAAGTACCACACTGTCTCCCATACCTAATAACCCTGTAATTAGAAAATATTGTAAAAAAATAATAATTGAATAACCGTGAAGTTTCTTGCCTTCTTCTTCTTCTTCTTCATAAGAAACTACGAATACGAACCGTGCACTTATTATAGCTTCTAATGTTTCATAAGTGCTCATGTAAGTTTAACTGGAATAAAGTATTTCGAATTTGATTTTCTTAAATTCCCACTCTTGAATTTTAAGAGCTTCTAAATACTAAGCACAAGCTGGCTAAGCACTTCTTTTCCTACATTAGCTTACGAGCCAGCAGATACACTCCAGTATATAATTAACGAAATTTAATTAGTAATTAGCTTGCTTTGTTCATCAGTTATTCAAAGCTGCGAATGGCGTGGTAGAGATTAGCTTAGAGCGCCCGTCCACAGGGCATTCCGACACTGGTGCCGCATCTTAATAGTATGTGCACTTGTCCTGCTTGCAACTTGTTTATATAGTCAAGTATAGTAGTGATCATCACGCCTACATTAGCTAAAGGGATAAGTAGATGCGTACTGGTAATATAACATTATAATCAGTATTTCGTAACGATCAATCGCAGAAATACAATAAGTAGTTAATTCCTACCGTCGCGTCGCCTCAACCGCGACCCCTAGGAATTGACGCTGAAACCACAGTGTTCGTGATTCTGCGAAAAATTACTTTAAACACGAATTACTTTTATATCTTTATCTAAGCGTCTGTTTTAGAGTTTTGTAATATTTTGATCCCTTTTCTTGTTTTTATTATTAGGTCCCCACCTATGAAATCAGCGTTTTGTATGGAGAATTTTAAAGAAGTTGCTTTTTTCATACTAACATTTTCTTAATTTATATAATAACCATGAACACCAATGTTTTAAAACTTTTATGCACTAATGTTTAAAAACTAAGATAACGTAATATGCCACTAGATGAAGCGACAAAAATAAGTTTTGGCTAAATTAAAACAAATAGTGATCATTTCTGCTAACAAAATGAGGAGTTATTTTTAAGGTATTTTTTATGTTTATAAACTATAAGTAATAAGGTTTTTTTTACTATTGGTAGTTGTCTATGATGGTCATTATTCGATATAATACCAAGCAATTGATGAATATTTTAATTCATAGAAGTGACAAGGTTCTCTATTTGTGAGAAAAAAACGCCAATTTCATAGGTGGGGACCCAATATTAACACTTTCGACTCCACCCACTTTTCATAGTACTCATGCGCCTTGCCACCATACATATTGGAATCAGACCCTCCGGGAGGGTTGCCGGCATTATGTTTGCGCTAAAGTTAACCATCGCGGACGGTCAACGGCATTAGGTTTAAAACCGTGTTATAAAACACTGTAAAACGAAGTAAAATATTGTTTTCAGGGGTTCTTGTCGCTATACGTAGTTTCCAACCTTTACATTTTTTGTATATATTTGTAATCGTGAACAAAAATTAAAATGTCTGGATTTTAAAACCAACGCATATACTATATATAATCTTGGTAAAATATACATCAGACTTCATGTTCACGGTTTATAATGCTATATTCGCTAAGAAAACCCTACATTTAAAATGAGCCCTCCGCGAGGGCTCCCGGCATCCCATATGCGACTAGGTGAATCCTCCAGGAGGGCTCCCAGCACTGAACGTGTTAAGAGGATACAAACACGTTTAAGTTTTGGGTTAAACTTTACAATTTTGTCCCCTTTTGGAATCAATTGCAAGTTATCCATTCCTAGAAACAACTTTATAATATTGTTTGCAAATAAAACAGGATGAGTAGGATGAACCCTTCTTTGATATTTTAATTTCCGCATAAATAAATAATAAGAACAAGAAAATGTATTACTTACGAAAGTCTTTTGTCGCGTAAACTGTTACCACCAGAAGCGTTTACAAACTTCACTGGAAGAGTTCTGTGAAAGTTAAGCTAAGTTTGCTCAAAGATTCTTAATAAATGAAATAATAGTTGTTGGATAACGTTTCAGTATAGGTACGAGATACTTTTAAATTGCTCATAGGTGGCCTGTTCTAAAATATCTGATGAACATGTTAATAAATGGATCAGAAAACGTGCCTGCCTCTGGGTGGATGTCAATTTGTAGTGCCACTTACGAACTAAGTGCTTTGATTTAATAAATACTTAAAGCCGAAATTGTAATTTTAAATCACCTGATGTTTATTATTTGAAAATTGAGGTTAATATTACCTCAATTTTCGTCGATGATCTTACAATAGCAATTAATAATGTTATTTAAACAATAATTGTTGGAAAAAGTGGTGTGATATTATGATGAAACCTTCTATGCAGATGAAGGTGATAATAATTCACTTTAGTGTTTGATAACGTAAGAATTAAAGCTGAGAAGGGTTTGTTTATTACTATCATCGATAGTTTTGGAACAGACTACAGTACTTACAAAATCATTACTCAAAAATTACACAAACGTAATGATGATAGGTTTTTAACTCATATTCTATTAATTATCTATGAAATTCCAATCATGCGCAAGTAATTTTGAAAACCATCTGTTTGATTGCGACTTGGCCAAGTTGCAGGTACACTACCGGTTACCGATGCCATCTCGCGTTGTCATGGGTCAGTTATCAGTCTTTGTCGGTATCTTATCAATGCTATCTCTATGGTGCTTCTCTTGATACTAGATACTTCAGTCAGTTGTCTGCCAGCTCTGATATTTATTGCCGTTTGACCGTATGTGCTATGTAAAAATATTGGAATTAATACGCGACGAATTGAGAACCTCCTCCGTTTTTGGAAGTGGTTAAAATGCCGAGTGTTACGGATGCAGTGTTAAATTGTGATTTGTACATTTCAGACGTGAAGTGTGTTGTTGAGAGTTTGGTACTAAACACTTGTGGGGGATTGTCCGTAAATAAAGTTGTTATAATGTATAATGTGATGTAAGATTTGGACGGCTTACCTATTGGTAGGTAGGTACCCAAGTTGAGTTGAGCGATGTTAATCACTCATATAAATTCCGAACTATCCACTGTAAATATTTGTGTTAGGCGTTCTATTTATTGGTATTACTACATGAACGGCCCGTGTTATTTCAGACTAGTTATTTTGAAGCAGCTTCGACTAATACATTTTGTATTAGTTAGCATTTCTATTGGCAAATGTATCTTTCCAGGTTCAAATCGTAAGAAAATAATACCGTAACACCACGCGTGTCTTCCCGAAAGGGTTGGGCAGAGATAGCACACCCTCATTTGGTCAAGATAGAATAGTCTAGGAAATAAATTATTAAGTAGTTATCTATGACTACATAGGTAGGTACTACATACGTGTAAGTTCATTTTGAAAACGGTAGTTGTTTTGAAAGACAAACCTTTCTTATCGAGTGTATCCGAGAGGATAATGTGGGTAGTTCTGGTAGTTCTGGACACAATAATATCGGTATACTTGAAGTGGCTACCCAAAAAAATAACTCTTATTTGCTGGGACGAAAACTATACATTTCCTCACAAATCTTTTAAGTTTATTTGTTGGAAAAATAAATAAATATTCTGTATATATTTATTTATATACTTCACAAGCACACAAATGTACAGAGACGTGTAATTTAATGCCATAAGCATTTTTTACTAATTTCTTTGTTAATATTGTTCAATCTCTGGTTACTTATATCAACTGGGTTGATACTTTGATAGTTGATAACGGCACTGCTCTGACTGCACCTCTTAGACTTGAGTAATCGCCACTCGTAGAGAATATGCATTCAATGCACTATTCTTATCATTTACTAATATCTATTATTGGTGTTAAAGTATTAGTAATAGCTTTTTGTAAATTATGCGTCATCAAGGTGCAGTTTCAATTTTCCAATCGGGAGAAGGTAATTGGATTCCCCTAATAAGGAATTTCCCAGTACCCTAGGTAGGTACCTAGGCACACAATAATACAGATGGTTTACTCCACATTTTAGGTATGAAGCTACAAGTATGCGGCTGGCTCGACTTGTTGGGTCAATTCAGTGAGTGTAACGTAGTCAGAAGACCTAAGAGTTACGCGATAGAAAGAGAGGCAAATTCTAGGTATCTGCATAACAACAATGCAATGCAGTGCAATGCTGGATAACTGCAGGTAATTAGCGCTGTGCGACCTGAATTGCACTATATTGTGTCATTGCAAGAGTCGCTTTTTATTTAAATGATTCTGCGGAGAGAATCATCTGTATTTGTGACCTAGGTACTGGAAAATTCCTATTAGGTACCTACTAGCTTAGATGACTTAATATTTATGGCGTCAGTTTAAGCTCGGAATTTTCCAAACTCGTTTAAAATAGTCCCACTCTCGAATGCGTGGGATTTAATTAATACAGCTTCAGCGATTAGTGGGAGTGAAAATAGATGAAATAGATCATTCAGTTCTCTTCAAAATGGTGCTAATCCATGCGTCATGTTCGTGAACGGGCGCCGTCATCAATTGGGACTAGTCATCTCTTAGCTGGCTTTCATTTCCATGGCTTTTTTCTTCTTTTGTTTACGTTGAACGCTTTTAACGTGCCCCTCATTCTACATCCTTCTCACAAGTATAATTTTAACTTGAATGATGTAACCAATATTTTCTAACAATATTTTGATTTAAATAGTGTTCAGACATTCTAGCCCGCCTTTTTCCTTATGTACCTACTACGCTTTGGAATGGGCAACTAGTTTCATCTTTCTGACAGAGCGACTCCTTGACAATTCAAAATTGGTTTAATTGAAATAAATATTTTGAGTTTGATACATAACATTGGTGCCGATTCTCTTGTACACCGAACTAAACTAACTTAAACTAAGACTAAAATTACTTACTTTTGGCTATGAGAATCTTAGAGCTATTCTGCAAATAAAATTCTCTAAACTAAAAAATAATTTTGACACAACTAAAATAGAATTTGACAATCGTGAATCCACGTGGTACCCGTGGTTTGCCCTAACCGGTGATTTTTTTTAGAGCCGGTGGTGAGCATGTGGTGTAGCCTCGACGTGCTTTATATGGAATTTTTATTTTTTTGTATGGAAAATAAGAAAAAAATATTACCTACGTGTTGAGTGTTAGGTGTTTAAGGGTTTTATAAAGGGGGTCGAAATTTTCATTATTTTTGCGATAGGACGCACCATTTTCGAGATATAAGCAAAAGAAAAAATAAATACAGTACTGTTTTTGCACGTGAAGTCGAGATGTAGGTGTGAATTTTAGTTCATAACAACTTATTTTATACCACACCATTTTAATCGCGATTAAAATTTGTCAGATTTAGTCTGATTTGGTCTTTTACAACCAAAATTTTAGGTGAAAAACGTCATATTCAGAATAGCAAAATTGCCATTTTCACTAAACTAAAAACTCAGTACTATCTTAGCGCTGTCAAACTAAAATATAGTTAAGTTGTGTCACTTTAGTCTATTTCAGAATAGGAAATCGTCGTTTGACAGGAATAAACTAAATTTTAGTGATTTTTAGTTTAGTTTAGAGGCATTTGTGACAAGAGAATCGGCACCATTGTCTTACCGTTCGGAATTAAAGAAGTAGACTTTTAATAGTAATTCAGCTTAATTCACGGCCTATAACCCACTGCAAGGCTATTACTACATACTCCCTTTGATGACGCGGCGACGGCCTCACAAAGCGTAGCTTGCCTCTACAAAACTTGCTTAAAAAGAAGTGAAATTTTAAAACCAAAGCTACAGTAGGTCGTATGAAAGTTTTTTTTTAAGTTTTACAGCTTGTGGACAATAAGTATAAGATAGATAAGAGCTGAGCGAGAGCAGGATGTGTGGAGCGTGGTCTTTACTTACAGCTTACTTGAGCAAGCTACAAGGCTATCCAGCGTATACTTCACACCAACTTACAAATAAGATTACAAAGTCACCGCGAACAAGCATTTTACTTGTATTTGGCGCGTATGTCGGCGTACATCAAAACAGATGATCATATGTATAGTTGTAGATATCTTTGCTGAGAATTCCCAATCGGAAAACCCCAATAACACTAGCAGCCCGGAGTCTGGATTTGTGCCTGGTTGATGGCAATAGGCTCGCCCCCTATTACATGAGACTTAATCATAACTGGCGAAATGTGCGTGTACTGTAGGTACACCTCTGCCTAACCCTTCGGGGAATATTGCAGGCGTGATGTTATGATCTTAGACATCTCTGCTAACTCTATTTTTTTACCCATAGATGACTCTTGACTAAGTACTCAAATCTTTCACTTCATTCGTCTGCATAATCAGCAAATAACGTTCACACTCTGGAACACAGTCACAGGCCTCCTCTCTGTGAGAGGGAGTGGGTCCACGACGCGGGCCCAGTACGATTTGGTGGCTACCGCATTTCTTCGTCTGAGATAGTCTTAATAAAAAGATATTAGGGCACGCATGCCCTGTAATGTTGATTCTCCTTTTCCGAAACCACTATGTTTAGTTGACTGGACAATGTTGGGTTTGTTTACAGTTGTAATTCTCGGGTAGAGTAAACATTTAACATATTCACGTGATTTGTTTTGGTATTTGTCTTATCGACGCTAACTTATGACGTCAGCACCTTGAGTTGTCTACAGAAGTAATAGACTCATTAAAATGCTATTGAGTATGTCGTAAAATGTTTGTTGGTAAGAAAAAATACGTAATATTATTAACATCATATTCGTTATCATTTATGAGTTCCTTCAAAGAGATACTTTTTCGATACTCGAACGCATTGACTACTAATGGAGTCTTTAAGTTGGTATCCAAACGTAGATGGGTGCAACAGGCTAAGTGAGGTATATAACATGCTAACCTTACTAAATTCACAAGAAACATATTAATGGCAATGGCCATGAAGTCTGCCTTAGCACCTTTTATTTTGCATTTTAAGTATAAAATAAATAAATAAATGATATGCTATAAAAGTTCTGCTATACACTGATCTTCACTTAGACATCCCCACGGGATGACGGGATATACGGCCCCTGCCTCCATCACAGAACGTGGTTATCTCCTCAGCACACAGTGTCTGCGACTCCATTGTGATGGTACTTCAGTGCGATGTTATCGTACTGCATTCAGAGCAAGATATAAGGATATTTTATCGTCTTCAAGCACCATTTTTCTGCGTAGTTCATTGGAGATAGGCAACATCTGTGTTCTAGTGCATTTAAGGGGATATGAAACGTTCTATTCTCCACAATTTATGCTCGCATCAATAGATCTCAGTGGTCAAAATTAACCGGTGTTAAAATACCCGTAAGGAAGCCGAGTCACTTGTTCTTTCCATTATTATGTTTTTTTTAACTGGACCATACCTGGGAACCTTCTGGTTACGGAGATATTGAAGGTCAAAGTTCCAACTTTTAAAAAAAAATTTTTTTCGAATACAAGTTTTAAATGTTATAACCACGATCCCTGTACCACCTATTGAAAGCACCCATAACTATGATAAAAAAAAATGAATGCACCCATAAGCACAATGTTTTGCGTGCGATACATTGCGCACTACCGTAATTAGCGAATATTCACACCAGAAATAAAAGTTGTTTCCCAGCAATTATTTTTGAACAAAATTACTTAGTTTGATGTACAGAATGCGTAGATGACGGCTTGTTACGCTCTGTATCTTCTTATGGGTCACTTACACATCACTAAAGCATTTACCAAGCGTGGTGATTACAGCAATACGTGTTTACGTTTCAGCAGCTCCAGGTTTAATTACACGACTCTTATAGGCCGACTTTCATGTTAATAACTCTGCTTAAAAGAGTCACGTTTAATTAACACTGTTCTAATTGTTCACTCAATTAATAGAATGTTAAAAAGTGTTAATATTCAAAGTGCTAAATTCCCAGTAAAATATAGTTCTTTTATAGTTTAGAAACAATCAAAGAAAAATGAACTTCATGCTTATTTACACAATATTAATTAGCTATGAATTTCAATCAGAGTCACTTTCCTAGAACACAAAGTAACTGTTTCAAACTTAGGATTCAGGGCTTCAGGCGACTGGTTTTAGTTACCGTAGTAATAACAAAACTATCTTTACTTTATTATTAGCATATCTAAGATATTAGTAGATACCTCGTTAGATAGCATAAATATTATCCTCCTGACCGAATTTCAGTCCCGGCGGCCAATCTTAACGGAGATTAGCCAATTACCAGGAAATATTACAGTACTTTAAGGGCATGAGGATGACGTAAAGTTCACTCATCCTCTATAGAAAAGGGAGGATCCTCCGACCGGGTGTCGCGTCTGGCGGGCAACTGCCCAACGATTGATGTCGAAAAGTTATATATATGTCGATCGCGCGGTATACTCTGCACGATGCAGGATTTGTGTCAGGTCTTTGAAGCGTAGTTCGCATGTGGCGATGTTGATGCCGCCAAAGTGCAAAAGTGGGTATGCAAACACAGGTGCACTCTCTGTTCTTTAGCTCTCATATTCCGATGAGATGGCAATACGCCACGACCGGAGAGAGCGCCGATAACCGGCGCAGGACCAACGGCTTTACGTGGTTTCCGAGGCACGGGGTGGTATGTCACACCACTAATTTCCAAACTCCGTGCTGCTACTGAGAAATCTTGTAATGAAAAACCCAATAACACGGGCAGTGTTATTGGATTTTTCATTAGTTGCTCCTGAGTTCGATTCCTGGGAATCGAACTCAGGGCCAGCCAGGTCAGCAGTCACGCTTGCGACCAGGAGACCAATGAGGCAGCGTATTATTACAAAGTTACCGTCAGTATGTTCCAAAATAAGTGAGCGATATTGGCAAGGCAGTTCTAATTTCATTACACATTTCGTATCTTCGGCACCAGTAGAGGCACTAACAAACCTTGTTAGTGTTTTCTAGTTCATGAACTGGAAGGCAATTCTCGCGCATCTCACATTCGTTATTGTCGCTCGATTCGAACTTTTCCCTCGTGAAAAACATGTTTTCGCTCGTGAAAATGGAGTAGAGCTATTCTCGCCATGTCGATTCGACGATTTCTCGCAGGAAAGCACGCGACATGCCATAATTTACATGCGACATGCAAAGAGTGGTCGGGACCAGTCGATACGTTCATGACGTCATGTCGACCTTCGTACCAACGTCAAACAGTTGTTGTGTCATTCATGATTAGTCAATGCGGAAGAAAATAATAAATGTTTTTTTTACAAAATGTGTTACACGAGTTCATAAACATCTCAGAAACGCTGCGATCGCCACACCAAGGAAAAACACACGAAGAAAACTTCACGCCTTCGTCAAAGTTGTCAAGCAGTGGATCTTGTGCGGCGTCGATTAATAAGACACACATCTGAGATATAGAAGCGGAAGGCTTCTAAAACCAGTCAAATGGACGAAGACGGCTTTACTCTGTTTGATGGCAAGAGAAGGCGATCGCGGGGCAGCCACAATAAATACCGTACCACCACTCCTGCAACCGAGGATTTTTGAGTTACAGTGCTCACCATCCTCATGCATATTTCCCGGTGTTACCCACAAACATTGAGAGAGAAGGAGCCAAGGTCTTATCAGTGCAGCAGCAAGGGATTTGCTGAAGCTGTCGTGGATGAAGTCGAGCTGTACTACAAATTTTAAGTCCTTCATCCTCGAGGTTCCCGCGCTGCAAAAGGCTATCGTCCATAGCCCATAATTTTGCCAGGCAGGTGTTGCATGAAGATGTTACAGGGAACTATGACCAAACCTAAGTATTGTGTGATAATAATTATGTTGTTGTGGTATAAACCCAATCTAATTAGTCTGTGATATATTTATGTAAAGGGTGACAAAAGTGACACTCGAATTATAATATAGCTATTATGATTTTATTACCACAGGTCCAAAAACATGATGTAGAATTTCAAAAGCATTTCAAACAATAAAGATTTCAAACATGTTTATTTGTTTTTCAATATAAAACTCAAACTATCAAAAATACTACACTTAAATAATATAAAATCACTAGTTTACACGATTAATCGGCGTCATAATATATGTGGCGCGCTGTTTAGTAGCCAGCTTAGGAATCGCCGGATCATTACACCTCTTGCTCAAAGTCTTCATGAATCTCGACAGACGTTGTCCAGGACTTTCACCCCAAAAAGAATTAAATTCGTGTTGTGACGAGACTCTTCCGCTTGACCCTCAGGGAGGAAATTGGTTTTTGCAAGGATTAACAATATTTTCAGACTTTGTTGATTAATGTAGCCGTAACACGTTGATACAGCTGCGTCGTTGGAACGGTAGGACGCAGGAGCCATTATGAGAGCATTCTGAGAGCCCGTGATTCAGTCCGGTCTTTACGACAATCACGTTTCCTCTTCTCCATCTTGATAAACCTTGATGTTATTTCGGTATTCATCAGTTTACTCAGTTTAATCATTAGCAGAAATTCTGTTTTATTTGATTACTTTATTATGACGTGACTAAAATCGTTGACATTGACAAATCAGCATCAGCCATGCATTCCGTTGTACCAAATACAAAGGAGAGTTTATTTAAATATTCATCTATATCTTTCTTTACTATTAATAAAGCTGAAGAGTTTGTTTCTTTTTTTGTTTGAAGGCCCTAATCTCTGAAACTACCCGTCTGATTTGAGAATATGCTTTTTGCATTTGATAGTCTAATACTTGAGGAAGAACATCATTAACATCACGCTTCGACCCTTAGGAGCCAAGCAAAAAGAAAAAGTCAGAAAGAAGGCTAAGCGAAAACGAAGTAAGGGGAGGCACAGCTTGTGCCAATTTTACGCGGACAAAGGCGGGGGCAGAAGCCAGTAATTAAATAAAAATTGAGTTACGCAATCAATAATGAATATTATTTTGATAAATGTTTATGAGATACGTATAAAATGGTGCTCGAAACATTTGTTTCACTTTGAAATAATTTTTCAAGATTGTCGACTCCTTAACCAGTCAAATGGACTCGGAGGGTTTTACTCTGGTTGAGGGCAAGTAGGTTTGATCGTGACGCAGCCACAACAAACGCGGTACTGCTCCTGGAAGCGAGGATTTTCGAGCCGCCTTGCTCCTGTACATTTCCCGGTTGGATCTACAGACATCGATAGAAAACGAGCTAAGGTCTAATCAGTGCCGAAGGAAGGACGATGCAGTCGAACGAGAATTTAATTCTGACATCCTCTAGGTTCACGCGCTGCCCAGAATTTTGACCGGCTGCCCAGGATTTTGACCGGCTGGAGATGTTACAGAAAAGAATGACCAAAACTAAACCATGTGTGGTGTGATAATAATTATATGCATTTGTTGTTTATAATTGGGTGTATACTGAATTTTCAGAGTCTGTAAGGTATTTATGTAAAGGTTATTTTGTCACTAGAATTAAATGATATACCTACGCACCTATTATCATTGTGCCACCAACATGATGCAGTATTTCAAAAGTATTTCAAACAATATAGATTTCTAATGTTTTTATATATTTTTTTTCAGTACAAACTTATATATCTAAAATAAATACTATACGTAAACAATACATTATAATTATCACAAGTTTACACGAATAGTCGGCGTCCTGTATCGCACGCTGTCCGTGAGCTTAGGAAACGCTGGACCATGTCCCTTCTCGACCAAATTATTCATCAATTTCGAAAGATGTTTGTGCGGTACTTTGACCACAAATAAATTTGAATTCGTGTTGTGACGACGTGAAATTTGTTTTCGCTAGGATTTCCCAACTATCTTTTGGGCCTTTATAAAGTATTATAATCGGGACACGTAGGTACAGCAGCGTTGATGGAGCAGCAGGACGGTCTAGTTGTTGCAGTACCACACTTGTTACGACAACCATACGTCCTCTTCTTCTTCTTTTTCTCCATCTTGATAAGTCTTGATCTTATTGTGGTAGTCATCAGTTCACTTATAATATCATTGGCAGGCATCCTGTTTTTATTTAATTACTTAATTTATGTAGAGATAAAGAGATAATCAATGTAAATAAACAGAAATTATGACCTTAATAATTTGACGTGACAAATGACATGACACATTAAGCATCAGCCATGCATTCCGTTGTAGGAGAACTTATTTTAATGTTAATAATAAAATAAAAATGGAGTACCAAAATCAATAATGATGATGGTATTCATAAATGTTTATGAAATACATACGTATAAAATGTTGATATTATAGATATACTATTATACTTATAGATATACGCTTAAAAGTATTTTTTAATAAACTATAAGAAGTACATCTACGGTATCGTTTAAAACGTAGCATCATTTTGTGGAATGGATCACTTCACGCGACGTATAATGACAACATTTTTAGGGTTCCGTACCTCAAAAGGAAAAAACGGAACTATTATAGGATCACTCGTGTGTCTGTCTGTCCGTCTGACACAGCCGATTTGCTCCGAATCTAATATACCAATTGAATTGAAATTTGGTACACATATGAATTTTTGTGACCCAAACACGGACGTGTAACGTAAATGAATGAAATTTTAATATGGGGGTAACTTTTCGGGGGCAAATTGGAAAAAAAAAAAAAGTTTTGTAAACTATATCGTGTGACAGATCAAATGAAAGGGCTTGTTGTGAAGATCTCATTTATATAAACTTTAAAAAATAAGAATATAGATGAATATTGCCCATAATATGCCCCCCCTTATCTCCGAAACTACAAGGCCTAAAATTATGAAAAATATACAGAGAATGGTTCTTTACTCATAGATTACAGGAAAACCTATAAGTCTATGGTCTTAAAAAAACATGGTAAATCACTCAATATTGTGCATACAAGCTTACATTTGCAGTTGGAATGTATTCCCATACCAAACATGTTTTTCAACTGCGATGTTGTTTGTTCTTGGGATAAATTCATCCCAACTACGGAACCCTTCGTTGTGCGTGGCCCGACACGCACTTGGCCGGAATCTGGATAATGTCACCATTTTATAAGCGACATAGGAAGTCGAGCGGCAATACGAATGCGACTTGAACGAGTGAAAACGCGAGAATTGGCCTCCTGAGGGAAGGAGACTTTCGTTTTTCATGCACAGTTTTAATAGGTATACACGGACGCAAAACTAGTGAATTCCAGACTTGACTGCTTGAGTAATTTAGCATACAGTTACGCTTTTACTTGTTCCAACATAGGTTCTACCAAGCAACTTAAAATTAAGTTAAAACGGTAGCCTATTAGCGAAGTTTGACCTATTTAAAGTTAATTCTTTTTCCTCAAGAAACAAACTTATTTAAACTTGTGACATGGTTACCAAGTTCCTAACTTTGACTTACTGTAGATGAAATCTTGAAACGATTAATAAAACATGACTAATGTTGTACCAACTGTGCGTGAGATATTTATCGCATATTAATGCCTAGACTACAGTCTAGTAAATGTCTATTATGTTAGTGCTGCGAAAATGCTGTTTGTAGAATTTCGTAGCACTCATAATAATAATGCTCGTGCTACGCAGACGTATGGTAATACGCTTTCTATGAATTTCTCGAACTATGTAAACATAGCAGCTCTTCTCTAGAGCATTTGGGACTATGATTCAGTGTACCGTTACGTTTTCGTGGAACCATCAACCAATTTTTCTGATTTGCTTAGATTCAGAAACGAATATGTTCGCTTTTCCACGAACGTCTTAGTTATGTAACTTAGGGACCTTCGGTTGGTACCCATGAACAGTGTTTCAGTGTAACAAACACGTTTCTCTAAAGTAGGGTTGCCAACCGTCCTATTTTCCCAGGACATGTTCTGCTTTTTGAGATGTCCTGGATAGTTTTTAAGTAACGCCCTGGGTTTTTTAAAGCATCCTGGTAGAGTCCTATATTTTAAATTCCGCGGCTTTAACCTTACGGTTATCGGTCGACCCGCGTTTAAAGATCATATAAAAGTCTTGTCTATGAACTTCAAACGCGGGGCGCGGGGTATTTTAAAAGTAAAGACGTAACGTGCACTCTGCTTGTTGTCTCTTTCTCACTACTATTTTCGCGCATGAGATTTCTCTCTATTTAGATTCTCTGGTTAGATAGAAAGAGGTCTAGTGCGCGTCCTGTTTTAATCCGAAATGTCCTGGTATGTTCACCTTCAAATCCTGGTTTTCAAAAATTGGGGATGGCTACCCTACTCTAAAGTGCTGATGTAGTTAAATCAGGCTTCTTGACGTGGTAATATTATCTTCATACCCTACATTGGCTATGAAAGTGCAGCTAGTTGCTACCACATAAGGTTAGAGTGGTGTAGCCTAAAAAGAGTGTTTTATGAATACAAGCGAATATTATACAAAGATGAAAGTGTCGATCGCTGTTCTCTTGAGTTGGTACCCAACCCAGTCCTAAAACTTCAAACTTCGCACGAGGTGTCTAGATAAGACACCTCGTGCGAACATTTACGAGATTATTTGAGTAACTAATGGGTAATATCCATGTGGTGTAGAACTTTCCTCGAAATATATTAATTCGGTAATTCCTAAGTGGTGATAAAAGTCTGACAAAATTACAGCCCTTAGAGATTAGCCGTGAGTTACGCAGAGAGGCACTCGGGAAGTTTCTTCTATAACGTAATAAGACGTAATAGCCAAAAGTTTTAGCAAACTACACGTGTCTTAGTCACATGTGACCAGATTTATGTAGTGCTAGCCGTTCACCGACTTCGGTTACATACTTGCCCGTTTTAACCCACTTCAACAAAATCTTCCAAAAGCTTCAAAATTTCAGTTTTCTATCTCTGATTATGTTGGTTTCAACATTCACTGATGGCTCAAGTCTCAATTAAAAGAAAAAAATAAAGTCGCTCGACGTATCGACCCTTTATTTTTTAAACATATAACTCTCAAGGATCCAGCAGACTCTTTACTGTTACAAGTTATTTCCTAAGTATCTTCTTATAAAATGTACATGTGAAATCCTTATTGGTAATTGAAATGGCGCGCAATCCAAACTCCTTTTATGCTATTAAAAGATACCTTTAAAATGTCATACTGCGTTTTAATAGAAAATATTTATAGAATAAGTAATTTAATAGAAAAATCATTTACCTTCATAAATACTTGGTTATTTTTATGGGTTCTTTCCAATCTGCAGTAACTATAACTACGCGGATACTGTACTAGGAAGGGCGCTACTCGCCCGGAAAAATGGCACATCGAGTGATCGAGTCTTAGAAAACCTTCGGCTTTGTTACTCGTCGTCTCTTTCACACATACAGTTTGTGTGACAGCGTTGTCTCAGTCACTCATACAGTTTGTGTGACAGCGTCGTCTCAGTCACTCATACAGTTTGTGTGACAGGGTCGCCTCAGTCACTCATACAGTTTGTGTGACAGGGTCGCCTCAGTCACTCATACAGTTTGTGTGACAGCGTCGTCTCAGTCACTCATACAGTTTGTGTGACAGCGTCGTCTCATTCACTCATAAAATTTGTGTGACAGCGTCGTCTCAGTCACTCATACAGTTTGTGCGACAGCGTCGTCTCAGTCACTCATACAGTTTGTGTGACTGTCTCTTTCTAAAGCTGCCATATTAAAACCTAGGCACAGTACCGAATTATTTATACATTTTAACCAATCAACAGCACAACTTCTATACACATCAAAGATAGCAAAATTTTAACTATATCTAATACCAAATCCGGACAAACCATAGTAACGTGAAGGCTGGACATTGGTGCAAGCGACTTTATTGTGTTCAAGTGATACATTGCGTGTTGTGTTCGCGCAAGTGATAGTGATGTGCGCGTGAGCCAGTGATGTGTGTGTCATGGCGTGGCCCGGAGGCTCGGATGGTGTGGAACTGCCGCTGCATCATGTCAACAACAATGAGGAGGACAGGCTTGCTGTGCCCAACGCGACTGTCGTTAATGGACAACAGGGGACGAGTGAGTATTATTTATGGAAACTCTTTGTTATCACTCTGGAATAAGTCTCTTTAAAGCTCACAAATTTTAATCTTGGTTGCTATTTGACCTCGACTTCTTATTCGCCAACAACTCTCTCAAACAAAACTTTTTCTTTGGAGAATACTGAGGTAAATAATTAATTAATTAGTTAGTTAATTAGTTTAAGTAATTTGGTATGTGCACTATGGTATTCTATAGATACATGGAATTCCGCTATTCAATGTAAGTATGTGTGTACGTGACAAAATAAGTCCGAAAATCTAGACGAAAACTAATAGTCGACATTAGTCAGTTAGGTATTCCTAAACTAATAAATTAATGTCCACTATACTAAATTCTTATTGTTGACCATTTGGCTGAATTCCAAAATAAGCCGAATATAGTCAATTTTCAACCCTCTAGAGTTCAGGGTATCAGGGATCAAGGCCAACAGTCAATTATTTAAACGATTTAATTGACAAATAAGTGAGAAGTTTGACTCGAATTCAATCAACGTTGGAAATGGGAAAATAACATCTTCCAGTGATAAATGACCCTGGCCTCCATTCCGTTTGCCCCGGGCTTCCCCAATTAAGATTAATTTGCCTTTTCAAAGTCTTCCATACTTTCAGTTGAATGGGTAGAATATTAAATTGCATGCTACCTGCCCAAATTATACTTACATGGCGATTTAATCAGAGTTGCTATAGTTATACCTACGGTAGAGATAGCAGAAACAAAACATCTTCTTTCAATGGCGTTATTAAGCTGTCATCGTGGTAGTTGAAAAGCTTTTATTCTTTACAATGGATTTCGAGCTGGGATGAGCTGTGCTGCATTGTTAACCCACGGTTCATTTATTTTTCCAGTATAGTCAAGAAAACGAGTCTTTAGTCAACAGTAAACACTTTGGTAACCCGATTATTATACTTTACTAAGCGCCAAATGACAAGTAGTTGCAACATCTGCAGTGTGATTGAAAGAGTGATTTATTTTAACACTACTTACCTAAATATCAAAATGGTGATGGAAAACATCATGAGGAAACCGGTATGTCCTACAACCAAAAATTCGAAGAAATGTGACATCTTCCAATCAGCACAGGGCCTAGTCCCTCTCACAGAGAGGATGCCTGTGTCCCAGCAGTAGGAACATTAATGGCTGATTGTTCTACCTACTCGTAAATATTACATTAATTAATAGTTTGTTGACCATGAGTACAAGACACCGCTGTTTCCCGGTGATATCGTGAGAAACTCCGTGAAAACTTAGGTGAAGTGAGCTGTCATACCACCTGCTGCCAGGGATTTACATTATTGACAGCTCACTTCAGACTTCACCTAAGTTTTCTCCGTAAGATTTTTACAGGATAGCAGCGCTGAACTTGAGATGGTACAAAATCGCCAACAACCAAGAGCAAGAGTTGAATGATTTACCCTTCTCTGTTTCAATTACAGACCGATATTACCTATAATTGGTAGGTATTAATTAGTCGATCGTAATTAAATGCTGAATCATTCAGTAGTTGGTCGAAAGTCGTAAGCTATTTGGGAGTTACGGTGAACCGCACTGCCAATTACATGAAGGCCGCCAATTAAAACTGTGAGTTATTGCTGTTCCTACTCGTAGCTAATTAATCACCTACTGACTCCAGCGCTAATTAACTGATCCTACATATTTTAAGAGGGATCTGTACTTTGTATTATAAAGGGTTAAATATAAATTACCTATGAAAAACAACATTGAAATTCAAAGCATTTATTACAACTAAACCATTGTTGCGAATATGATATTTCCAGATCCGTGAAAGTAATAGAGAGAATAATATATGTATTTAATATTTAAAAATCTTTCAACAAACAAAACTTGTAGAATAAAAATTAATCTATATTCTATATCTATTTAAATGAAAATCAATTGCCGTGCATTAGTCTCGCAAAAACTCGAAAATGGCTCGACCGATTTTAATGAAACTTTCGCTGGAGGTAGGGTCCGAACAATAGAAAATTTGTATGAGAAAGCTTTTGCAACGCATTACCTAGTCCTAGATAAATAATGAAGGTATTTTAATGTTGCTGATGATGATGCCTGTACTAGGATTAATTATCTTGTATCACAGGCATCCTGTACGATTTATTTGTGATCTATGTTTTTGCTGTGATATACTTCCGGTACGTACAGGTGGCAGCGGTGTGGGTGTCCCAGTATTATCTTACTTACAAAAAAAAAACCCAAAGAGTAGACAGAAATATAAACCATCAATTTAATAATAACAGGCTTTGCAGAAGAAGCTGATATGGTTGTAAACGGATAAAACTTGACAGATATCTTATAATTTCTACTAGTCATACTAATATTCATGTATTTCCGTGTTAAAACCGTACCAGTGTGCATACCGCGAGTTCATATCTGTGGCGGACTGGTAACGTGCTACCGTTACCGGTGTTACCTGTACCGACCGGCTGCATTAAGCTTCGTGCAGACCAGCGCGACGCGACAACGCGACGCGACACCAGTTATTGTTATACCGTCAAGTTTTCTTAGAAATTGTATTGTTCGAGTCGCGTCGCGGCGTCGCGTCGCGCTGGTCTGCACGAAGCTTTACATTCCTGACTCACTCTCGTACATCATTCACTTAGACCGAAGTACCGGATCATCGGTTACGGCTCGTAGCCCCGTAGCTAAGTGCTACGGCGTAGCAATGTAGCTTTGATGTGTAATTGCTGTAGCAAGCCCTTTGTAGCTAAGAGAGTTAAATTAACTATACGGTAATATACATTGTATGTCTCAAGATACAATTATGTAAAGCCGGATTGATCTAAGACGGATTAGCAACATACACAGCCTACCTGGCTACCTCATTTGTTAGCCTTAGGACCACACGTGCGTACATGCTTGACAGAAGATGTAAGTTGGCAATAATGGAGATACCTAGCATATCTTGATAACATAGATTGATAATGCTTGTTAATCATGACATCACAAACGAATATCCCTAGATTCCAAGAATTTATTTTCAATACTGACGTGCCTGTTTGTGAATTCCAAGTATTCAAAATATCGAACCAAAGTACTTAGTTCTTTAAATTTTAATGTTACTTTGTTTTTTATTTATGTTTAGTGTGTTTTTAGTTTAATGTGTGATTTCCTGTGCGAGTCTCAATAAATACTTTTTCTTTCTTTCTTTCGTTTTAGTTCCCAGTATTCGCTAACAAATATGAAACATACGAAAAACATTCGCGAATAAAAATAGGTGTGACAGTTCCACAAATTAATAAATTCCCCTCATTGTGCCTGCATTTGTGTCCATGTGGAGTCGTCCCGAACTCGCCCGGAATGTATACCAGCATAGCGACGTGATTATTCGACATTCACTTAGGAAGTAACGCCAAGGGTCGCGGGTTTGTGCTCGGTGACCGAGTTTTATTTTGTGTTAATCACTATTGATTTTATTGTTTGTTAACATATTACCATAAAAGAAGCCGCTTGCTGATACTGCACACACCAGCAGCTCGTAAAAGTACTCGCTACCCGATCAATTACATTCACACAGAGATGATTGATCACAACAACATACTGCATTTCCCCGAACACATGCCATTACGCGCACTACACAACAATGGCGATCACATAGATTTACACACGACTTAATAGTGTCCCGTGACCACTAACCGGCGACGTATCATTTTACGTAACGGATCATTGTGTAATTGGCATTTGTTCAGCATTCACCTTGCAGTAGGGCTTCGCTGGTCAGCCGACACTCGTGTTAGTCGGACCGCGGCCGCAGGCGAAGCACCATGCTCATACAGATACTGGTGTTCATGTACATCGCCACCTGCGTGCTGTTCTACGTGGCGCACGTCATCGACTATTACTTCTCTGTTTTGTGAAGCTCCCGCAGTGTGCTGTGATGTGATGCCCCCTCTGAAGTTCAGCTAGACCATGTGGAGGACGGTGAGAGCGTTCCTCCGCTTCAAAAGGCTCGGTGAGTACTCGCGAGTCGCCACAGAGCGGTCGTCTCATCATCAAGTTTCGTAACGCGAGCACTTTATGTTCCTCCTGTGAAACTTTTAACAACGTTCTTTGTGCACGTATAATATGTATGCATCTACATAGTACCTTCAGTTTCATAACAAACCTCGTGAATGCAAGTACACATACAGTCACATCATATTATACGAGTATGTAACTTTCCTCTTAGTATTTAAGCGCACGTTTATTTTAAAGCATTTGCCACGTTTTTAATATGAGACTTCTTGAAACATTACTGTTCCACTTCCGCGTCCGCTCAGAGGTATATCAAAGTAGAGTTTAATTCCATCATGTTCCACTTCGCGTCTGACGAAGCAAATCATAATAATAGAGTTAGGGGAGTGTACGGGAGTGTATATGTCATGTTCAACTCACACGCGATGCTTGTAAAATGTTATCTTTTCTCCTCAACTATTTACTTTATGACTTAACATTTTCGCCATGTATTTTCATTCTCATCAAATACTTCAGCTCGCAACAATGTTAACATTCAAAGGACAATAAAGCAAACACAAATGATTTAAACTGTAACATAATCTCAAAGTATTTATTCAGACTTGTCTTGTGTAAGAATTTCAAAATCTCTCCGATGGTCAAAGGCAACGCTGTAGCTCGAGGAAAATACTAGCGAAACTTTAGCTTGTTATTTTAAATTTACACTTTTTAAAAACAGTATCATTAAATCCTGATCTTGTCTCAGCAGTATCTTTTGCGACAAGAACTAATTAGTATCGTCCAAGCGTCAAAGAGACCAACTTTATAATTTACCTATTTGTAAGGTATGATTTACTTCTCACCTGTGTCAATATTCGATATCAACGTTCACCCTAATTCGGAATATCCTTGACCTTTCAAAAGAACAATGAACAAAATAAAAAAGTTCAAAACTGAGGATGGAGTTAAATACAAAACAAGGAGTTAATAATCTCCGTTTTGCAGTCGGTTAATAAGAAAATAAAAGCACAAATGAGAATCAGATAGGAAAAGAGGATTCGTTTTTGTTCGCAGCTCTCTAACCGTGCTCTACTGGTCTGTGTTTTATCTTTCCAGATAACATTCAGAGATACCTATTATCTTTATAACTTTCTCATTATCTCAGAGAATGTTAAGCGAGTTTCAATTATATAGAAAGATATAAAGAATAGTGATAAAGCTGGAAAGGTAGACCGTTCACGGTTAACAAACATAACACTTGTAATACTCGAAGAGCAGAGGCAGAGGTGTAACTATAGAACACACAACACACACATTTCTCCACATATGTTTAAAAGTCCCATGTAATAGGGGGCGAGCCTATTGACGACAACAACCGGGCAGACCTACATAGGGTACAAAGTTATTACTAAAAAGGATGAATACCTATCTACTGAGTATAATGCTCATTTTATTTAGTGTAGGTTGTAGGTACGGTAATTTCGGTGCAAAACGGATTCTTAGAACGAGCCGTTTACTAACCTTGTAATAGTTCATTTATTTTGAATAAAAGCACACACGACGCATAAAAAATGTACGATCAATTCATTTGGTCGCTAGATCGATCGCAGTTGTTATTTTATAGAGTGGGCCGACAACCGACATGCAACTGACGATGACGGGAGGATACCTATTGAATTAATTTAGCAACGAATAGGTCATCATGTTGGCCCGGTTTAATGTTCGAGTGGGTTAGTAGTTGGGGTCAGGGATCAGCACAGAAATTATAGCCATCTGCTTACTGATATGCATACTTTAAAACAAAAGAAAAACTAATATTATAAATGCGAAAGTGAGTTTGTTTGTTACGCTTTCACGCTATGACGGCTTAACGGATTTGGATGAAATTTTGCACATGGGTAGACCATGACCTGGAAAAGGGCATAGGATACCTTTTATCCTGATATGCTCACGGGATCGAGACTTATACGCGTGAAACCGCGGGGCGCAGCTAATCGTCCGTATAGTTTAGGACATTATCAATATGGAGATAACTTGCAAGGATGTTACATTTTTTTTTGTATAATACTTGTTACCTATGGTTCAAAGGAAGGAAGAGGCAGAGATCTAAAATAGTCTTGAAAACATTGAAAAGGCACTGTGTAGTACATTCAATAATTCTGGGGAAGATGCATTCGTCCTGTGTTTGTGCGGCGTAGTATCTTCCGAACTCTTTACAATATTCAGTAGTCTGTCGCTGCGTGTTGGGCCGATGTGTTCATGTGCCCCAAAAGTGACACTAAAGTCTTGCTTCCAGAGGGTTTGCATACAAAACTCTGAAGTATTTTACCATATTGGTTTTCCTTCGGAATAATTGCATAATGTAGAATTCCAAACTCAGGCTTTTGATAAAAAGTACCTATAGCATAATTTTGCCCCAAGGAAAGTCAGGGAGTTTATTTGTTTATCATTTTCACTATGTACCAACTTTAATTGTAATATTCAAATCACAACTGTCATTCTTTGAAAGTTAAGGTAAGTTAAGTTGTATGAAATGACCCGGCAAATTGACGTAGTGTGTCAATTTGATAAACAATTAATTTCCCTGACTGTACTTCTACGGTTCGGTTAAATAAAATGTTAACCTTTTATCACAAAGGCCTAATCGTAACCACAAACTAAACCAGTAGTACGAATACTTTCTGCCAGTAGCAACTGTCAGTTCCAGCGGTGGTCTGTGGCAGGTGGCAGCGACCACCACGATAATAATATTAAATGCCTCGCCAGTTCTCATAACACGGGTCTCCAAAGCCGGACATTTACGCACGATTTGCTAGCCGCGTTTATGATATGTTATAAACGCGTATAGCAAATCGTGCGTAAATGTGGGCAAGAACATTAACAGCTGTTTTCTTACCTGTTGCGGGCTGTTTGATATTTTATTGTTACACTTACACAGCTAATGTTCCGATACTAACTTTACACTATTTCTTCGATTTTACGTGACTATTAAAAGTAGTAACTGCCCATATTTTGGATGTTTCGTTGTACACTTGTGTACTATAATATATCTCGCTCCGAACGCTGGTCTCCTTTGAGATTGGTTACCTTGGCCGAAATTCGGTCTGGAGGACAATTTTTGTTATGATTTAAAATATATGTAACTAGATAAACCCGGTGAATCCAAGTTTAATGTTATCGATCTATTTGAGATAATAGAAACTGATCGATAGATGACAGTTTCAAGTAGTGATAAACCGAGATTAGATTATTTAAAATGCTATCTATTTGATGACACAATTCGCACGGGAATAGTGAACTTATCAGTTATGGATTAGAATTACTATACGAAGACAATAGACAGTAACACATTCAATCACAATAATTATTGTTAACACAGTATGCTATCTTAACTATATAATATTATCAATGCGAAAGTGAGTTTGTTTGTTTGTTACGCTTTCACGCTAAAACGGCTGAACGGATTTGGTTGAAATTTACCACATGGGTAGACCATGACCTGGGTTAGGACATACTACATAGAATACTTTTTATTCCAATAAACCCACGGGATCGAGATAAACGTGGGTGAAACCGCGAGGCGCAGCTAGTAAGTAAGTTTCAGTAAGGTAAGGCACAAATGCTGTATGAAACTCTTGCGGCATGTTGAACAAACGGCGTCAGTGCTACGCATTGTAGACCACGATTAATGAACGAAGAGGTGCCTTAAGAGGGCGCCTAAAGGTCCACTAGCGCCACTCTTTAAAAAAAATATTATCTCGTGACTGAGAAGGAATTATGAATAACGGCTAATAAGGACCCTCGGTAAGTGTGTCTAGAATTTTCTAATACCTTTTATAAAGCTTTATATTGAGACACGAAGCAACAAAATACGATCTAAAGAAAAGCGGCCACATTCCTCTAGATCGTATTTTGTTGCTCCGTGTCTCAATATGAAACTTTATAAAAGGTATTAGAAAATTCTAGACACACTTACCGAGGGTCCTTACTAGCCGTTATTCATAATTCCTTCTCAGTCACGAGATAATATTTTTTTTTAAGAGTGGCGCTAGTGGACCTTTAGGCGCCCTCTTAAGGATGTGAATTCATTCCCAGAACAAGCTTCATCATCATCATCATCATCATCATTCTCCTGCCCTTGTGCAATGTATTTGTGGTCGGCGGAACATGTCTCTTTCTCCCCTACTTTCCATTCCCACAAGTTTATTTACTCTGCTCACTTAGATTCGGTACAAGTTTGATTATACGCGATTCAATACCAGTCAAGTGTATTGTTTCACTAACAGCTGTTGGCCCTCGGTCATGTTCATGATTATAATTAATGCCAGGCCTAAGATTGGCCTAGTCTCCAAACAGTGCCCTGAGGAATGCCTAATCTTTCCTTGATGTTATAATTTACCCAGGACCCAATTGTGTGTATGTATCACTGAATTTGAGAAATAATACTCGCCGAGTAGGTCAAGTTGCACTTCCCACATTGCCATTTGTTCTAAGATTATTAGAAATTTGACGGGAACGGCTAGGTCCAAAACAAATGTAAGACAAAGTTTTTCAACAAATAAACTATGATAACAAATTACTCTTACTAACAACGGGCATATCTTGTGCATAACACATAATAAGTAACATAAACGTAAACTGTACACTTTTTAATAAATCAGAGTTCCACAGACTATTGTACAGATTTCCAACCCTTTCCAGCATTTACCTGGCTGTACCTAAGTTAATTCCATTACGATTAGCCGTCAATCGTTCCGACTGTCATTGGATCAATCGGCGCTGCTCTCTAATGAGATAATGATGGCCAGCCAAGCTTGCGTCTTAACCTTGTGAAGCCCCGCGATCGATCGCGCACTTGACTCCGAGAGTCCACGGGCTCGACTGTGGAGCTGTTTCGGCAGATTACGATGGAGGCTAAAATTAACAGCTTAAGTACCTAAGGAAGCCTTGCAGTTTATGTCGTGTCGAATATTTTTAGTAAAGCAGTGAAAATTACAGATGGTAGGTGTTGCATAGGGGTGAATAGATATATCAGATATTAGATATTGCACGCGGCTTCGCCCGTTTAGGGGTGTGAAATCATACCATAGGAACATAGTACCGAAACAAAAAGTATCCTATGTCCTAACCCAGGTCATGGTCTGTGTGCCAAATTTCATCGTAATCCGTTCAGTTGTTAGGGTGTGGAAATATAACAAACAGACAGAGTTACATTCCAATTTATAATATTAATATGGATGAAATGTGTCGACACCGTGGCGGTTTCTGAAAGGGTAGTCACCATAAATTAAAAGGTGATAATTATTGATGAGTGACAGTTTCATTCTCCTCCTTCAAGGCGGACGGAATCGCCGGCCCAGGTACTGAACATATAAGTGAAGCACACATCTACTGACTAAAATCTTAAAAATAGGTACCTGACTGCAAAGTTAAAAAACAAAAAAATAATTTTATGTTATTATCATGCTTATAAAAATTATAGGTAAGTGTAGGTAATTCTTTTGATGGACGACTTAGAATATTTTATCAGCTGGTAACGCCTCCCACTTGTTTCGTGTACAATTCTTACTCAACAAGTGAATAGGCAACCGCCATTATATTGAAAGACGCAGAAAATCCACTCTACAAAGAATATTTGAACAACTTACGATCACAAGAACACACGTCGACAAGTTCATTTAATTGTCTTCAATCTGTTTTATATAAATAAAGATTATATATTATTATATACTAGTGGTTGCCCAGAGGTCGAAATTCGATCATAATTCATTTAAATGTCATGATTATATATTATTATATACACTTGGACGCCCAGAGGTCGAAATTCGACCATAATTCATTGAATGTCATGATTCAAACGGTGTTTTGTCATGGTCTTGGGTCAAACGCATGGTAGTGTGTGTAATGTTTTTTTTATTAATTTAATTTATTTCTCTTGTTGATAAAAATATTAGCTTTCTGCGCTCCTTCTCCATATAAACTTTAACTGTGCCAAATTTCATACTCCTCCGCGTAATTTTCGTAAAAAGGGGTGCAAAGTTTTTGCCTCACGCATTAATATACTAATTATATAGTAATCTTCGTTCCATACCGTGATGACGACTAATAGAGAAGTATCGAAGAAAAATACATGTTGCGCCGACCACTAACAAGTTGGGCCAAGGCCCGGAGAATGATGAAATCTTTGTTCCTACTACTGCATCAATCAAAACATAAGTATTAGAAATTCGATACTTAATAATAGCTACTCTTTTATTAAGTACTAGCTTTTGCCCGCGACTTCGTCCGCGTTTCCGTCGTTTTTCGTAAAAAAGTACCATATGTCCTTCCTCACGGTTCAGTGGTTTTGATGTAACAGACAGATTAACTTTCGTATTTAGTAGGGAAATATAATATGTCAATCCACAATACTGTTGAAAAATATCGCAATAAGGAACCGCAGAGTATTATTATTAATAGCTGTGCCCGCGACTCCGTCAGCGTGTAACTCCTTGTATGTTATTAAGTTAATGTATTTTTAATATTGTTTAGATCACTTTCACATGAGGCTCTATAGAACGAAAATACTTCAGCGCAAGGCTTCCGGGTAAACTATGTTGAAAGTTGACCCGTCCGGCACGTGAACATAAAGATTTCTAGAACTGCTAACCCAGGAAAGAGCGACATATAACTGACCATGCGAGAAACAACTGACACCGAGATCTACTCCAGCAACACGAAAAGTCTGCCCTTGAGCCTTACATAAATTAGCCAAAACTTACCTATCGGTATCTAAAAATCTATGCGTACTACTTCTACTTCTACTACTACTTCACCTTAAAAGAAATAAAATGCAAACTATTAATAATTTGTAATTTGAACGAATATTTAAACACTACCAAAACAACTAAGTAAGTAATACCTATTTTATAAAATAACAACAAAAGAAATTCAAATAAACTATTTAAAGACTAAAAGTCGCGCTGATAAGCACGGTTTGTTAATATCAATTATTGTTTGTCAATAAGGTCGAACGCTATGAACGCATCAACAGCCAAATATTGAATGAAGCTCGCGCTCCCGTCGGACCTCCCGCCTTTTTAGATCCTACCGCCACGACCCGCGTCGAGCGCGGCAACCGTTACACAAAAATAATCCTTATGGCATGATTCAGTATTCACGCGCGACGGCGCGATGGCTTATTAGCGTATTTCATGTATAAGTTTGGTGTTTCTATACCGATTACTATGATTCTTTTTTTATTGAATAGGTAATAATATTAACTTCTTTTAATTAGGGATGAGTGAGAGTATTATAAACGTAAGAGTAAACAAATATAATCAGAAAGCTCCGAACTGCTAAGCTACTCACGTGTTATTGTGAGTCAACCATAAAAGATAGACATATGCTGTTGTGGGATATTTTTAAGCTATTGCATAGCTTTTATCGGAGACTCTGAGCGCGGCGACCGAATGTAGAAATTCCGTAACGAAAAAAAAACCTGACGCGAAAGTTTGTGAGGATGGATGGATGGATGTTTGTTACTCTTTCACGCAAAAACTACCGAACGGATTTTAATGAAACTTTACAGTAATGTGGCTTATATATCAGAATAACACATAGGCTACAATTTATAAAGATTTTATGTGATTTAGCCATAATATAACGATAAGTATCCAGTAAGTCGGAAAAAATCCTGCCCTCTGAGATCTATCTTTGCGTGCGCTGCCTAAACCGCTGGAGTTACATGAAAAGAATGTATTGTGGGGTTGTTTGTCTTAAAGAGTTCTAAATAAAAGTCCGCGACAGCATATATCTACCTTTTATGTGGAAGCCATTATAGCCAAAATAGTGAGCTATAAATACATTTAAATTGAATACTTTTTTTAAGTTGCATATTTTAGAGTATTTAGTAAATTCGTATCAAAATAAATACCTTCATCGCTTTCGGTATTTAATGTAGATAAAATTTGTCTTTTACACTAAGTAATTTGGACTAATATTTTAAAAGTTAGAACGATAAGAATGACCTGCGATGAGTCGACGGCGGGCGCGCAGAACGAGGGTGGAGGGGCGGGATAGGCAATGACGCGCGATCGCCGAGTGCGCGACCCGAACGCGGGCAGACGCGTGAGGGCAGACGTCATTGACGGTTGTGTAAATTCTGCGATTTAGGGGGGGGGTATAGGGGTATTTTTTTTAAAAAATATTTTAAATCAACAATATTATCTTCTTATTTTTGAATATATGCTATGCAATAGCTTTACCGCGGCAGTCCTCGAGTGCCACACGTATTTTTTTAGATAATTTTATGTAGAACATTTCCGTCATAAATGATTTCCATGTAGCTTTAACCATTAAGGCTTCACACGCGACGGAAGCTTAAAAAATGGAGCATCTTCTCCCGTTTTCCCAACATTTCCCTTCACTGCTCTGCTCCTATTGATTGTAGCGTGATGAAAAGTATACTATAACCTCCCCAGGAGTATGAAGAATAATTGTACCAAGTTTCGTTAAAATCCGTCGAGTAGTTTTTGTTTCTATAAGGAACATACAGACAGACAGACAGACAGACAGACAGACAGACAGACAGACAGACAAAAATTTTACTGATTGCATTTTTGGCATCAGTATCGATCACTAATTACCCCCTGATAGTTATTTTGAAAATATATATCATGTACAGAATTGACCTCTCTACAGATTTATTATAAGTATAGATTAATGAATAAAAGTTGTAGATAATTAAATTAATTCTTCTCAATGTTAAATTTTTTTGAGGCTGGCTGTACCGACATGCGTAGAAACAGATTTGTTTTTGTTACCTACATGACTAGAACTAGAATACCTACTAGTTCTATCAAGTTCGTTGTAGGTTCTAGTACCTCTACGTGTCAAATTAATGAAAAATATGTATAATGCTAATCGTCTACAGCTAGACCAGGCACCATTCATCACTACTAGACGTGGTTCACGAATGAAAGCTTTCAATTCAAATTATTGATGCCGCCGCTTTGTTTATATTCGAATAGGTAGACACTTTTCTGTGTTGGTTACCACACCGCCCATGTCGTAGCCTTTAATATTTTACTGAGACGCTTTGCATATTGCAATTTCAAAATGGGTACTCATTCGTCCCATTTCCACTTGGGTCTCCCACGCTTTGATTGCGGAGAGCCGAACGGATTTAGGACGCGAACTGATCCTTTATTGATTGTGTTTATCTCGTTAAATCTCGACTTGAATGAAATCTGCATCGCGTAGCATTGCAAACACACATTTACGTATTAAACGTAAACGCCTACATGGGCCGCCTGTTTAGGGAAAGTTCGAAAATAATAAAACTGAAATGGCCATAATTGTACAGGCTTTAAAGAGACTAACTCGAAAAATCCGACGTAAAAGAACGTAACTATGTATGTAAGCTGCGTTACAATTGCATCTTGTTGGTCTATGGCCCAGCCGTGAAGCGGCGGGCTTAAGGCCTGTGTGTTAACTCAACAGGGCACCGACGCGTAAGCCGAAAGGTAAAAATAAACACATCGATATCGTAATTAGATCGGCAATTTGATAAGGTTTTGTAATCTAAGTTGACAACTTTTAGCCATTTCATACAAACACAAATTAAGTTTCTGGTGCTTATTGTGAAGTGAAATTTTATCGGACTTTTTGTAGGGTACTGTAGCTCATAGCCAAACAGTTTTCTTTGCCAAACAATAGATACATAGTAATTATGTTTCATTTGTTTGCGACCGCTCTGACAATGAGGCAGAACATCTTGAAATTGCTTCTTGTACTTATTTGAAAGTAAATCATGTCCATTGGTCGAGCGCACGACTTGGATAGGAATAAGTCTACCACTCCACCGCAAGTCCTTTGCTACGCGCTACGTGCTACGAGCTACGCGCTACGAGCTACGGGCTACGGCCAGTAATTTCACCCTCCATTAGATACGGATCGTAGTTGGTAGATTGTTTTCTTTGTTTCAACAAAGGAACAGATGAGTTTGTAAATACTAGTTGGCATCGACTATTGGTCTTCCTGATTGGGTGTCTGTTACTGTAAATACCTAGTTTTTGTAAAAGTTTTCTTTAAAACTAATAATTAATTAGTCAGACTTGAAGAAATTCTATCTTTCGATGAAATTAAATTACATATCTGTGAACTGAGTACCTATAATCTTAAATGAAGCTTGATATTTTATAATTTTGATAAAAATGTAAGATGTTTTGCCACAAATGGGGCCAATATGAAAAACAGCCATTAACAGACCGCTGATTCGTTTTAACTTTTGCGGAACCCTAAAATGCAATCTAGTTGAGCGTCAATGCCATTGCTTCGACAAGCACTCAAATCACGTACGAGACATGCCTAATGGTATTATGGGATTAAGATTGAAGTACATTCCACGCTTACGTAGGTACGTCCTACGTGACGCAGACTGTTGGCGACTGCGATGTTGTGTTGTGATTGATCGCTCCATCAGATCCCGTCGGGATACACCCAGGTGTAATGATATCCTTTGAACAGGATCGGCTCATCCTGGGTGGTCACTGCCTGGACAGCCCTGCTACTGGGCTTCGTTTTTACTACGACATGAGTTAGTCTCTAATAGATAGGTGAGAAAGAAAATGATCACACAAAAATAAAAAAGCAAATAAGTTTGGTACAGTGTAAATTCGGCCTTTTACTGCTAAGTAGGATGTGGACTAAAACTACGGTTTCCTAGAAGAGCAGTGACCGCTCACATAGCGTCCGCAATTTACGGGCGAATGAAGTCACTGCAACGTTGATTATGAAAGTAAGTTGGTGTGGTTTCCTAGATAGCGTTGTTGACACCGTAAAGCAAACCCTGCCCCCAAAGATTTCAATCGCTAGATTTGGCCTCACCTTACTCAGTCACAAGAAAAAGTCTCCATACTGAGAGGAGTGAGCTCACAATTGATTAAACACTGGTAACAACTTTCGGTGTGACAAACAATGGTAGTCACTGCGTCATTGCGTGTCAGAGGTGTCAAAACGAAACAGAAACCTGACTATCTTTTGACGCGGTAGAGCGAATCTAACGATTTAAATTTTTGCCGCTGTCATCAATTTCATGACAGCCGTCATTGCGGCCGTCAAGTGCGGCCACCGCTTTTCTAGGAAACGTTGCAACGTTACGAGTAGCTGTGCGGTTCATTTGTTTGCCAAACACGCACCCGTGCGTACCGTGGCCGGCGGTCGCAGTGGGTGATCCCGCCTTTATTTTCATACAAAGCCAAGCTAAATACACGTGTATATCGCTTAGAAGTGGACTGCTTTGGAGCGTCGTCCAGAGCTTACAGTCTCCTCTAAATTTCGTACAGTGGAGATGTCGATATCCTACCTAGGACCTTTGGGAAAGATAGGTTACATCAGACTTTTATGAGTCTGACTGCATTGCCTATCTGCGTAATAAATAACAATCATTTCGCTATAGGCATTTCGCCAGTCAAAGATGTAACTACAATAATGCATCCCCAGGGAGCATTTATTGACGCTGCGTGTTGCTGCCGCCGCGCCGGGCCAAGAGTATGTAGGTATTCTGAATGATAAGCAGCTCAATAAAATGATAAATACAAACACGAATCCCATGAGACACTTTAAGTATAGTATTTTCATTATTTTCTGGAAACTTATTTCTAGTATCTATATCTAATTAAGTACTAGAAAAAGTTTTTATTGTAGTTGGTAGTAAAACTGTGTGAAGAACTCGATCGGGGATATCCATTCAAACCTACTCATTTCTGTCGCAGCAGCATTAAGTACTGAGTTCCGGGTTAAAAGTATGGGAGCCCGTTGTGCGTATACATACCTAATTACTTACAGACTCATTTCAGTTTTTCTCTGGGTTTTCAAACTTACCCCTTAAGGTAAGTCATTGATTGCCGACTGACACAAGTTTAAACTTTTTGTTTTCATAATTATTATATTTCATAGTTGTCTATACCTACTTATAGTGCCCGTCTACGATGCACTGCAAGTAGTGAATTCGTAAACCAGTTGGTCATATTTATTTTTCCGTTGCTTGTTATTCAGGATTCTTCTGAACGGTATGCGAAGCTCTAATATTTATTTTCATTACTTCCCGCAGTTTTGATGAGGTTCCTAGCACAAACGGTAAAACTATAGAGACATAAATATAGCGTAATATTTCCTGGTTTTATTCTAAAACAAGATTTGATTAAAAATATTACTTCAAAAATAATAATGTAACATATTATAAGGAGTGAAAATGTTTCACAGCCATCACACACTCTGGAATATGAACTTTTAAATAGCAAAACGCATAGGTATATATAGCAGTTCTCTTTTTGTGGAGCCGCGAATCAGGTCACGTTTGGAATTGCATGGAATTTTGTACAAATGCAATTGATACTCGAGAGGAAAGTATGGAGTATTAGTCTTTTCTGGGAACCGATAACTACTCATGAGATTCAGACCGCCACCATGCAGCTCACAATCATACCTACTCCTTTTGCTTAATCCTCGTTCCTAGTCATACGTCCCTATGTACGTACGTGCGTCAAAATGCTATCTAATAGATACTATATGCTGATGTTATTCGAAAAGTAAACAGACTGGTAAATTAAATTAAACTAAGACCCAATAAATATAAAAGCTCAGTCCCGTTGCTCGTCGCAGCGATATAAATGGACTCATTAGTTATTAACGAACACGTTTCGAACCCCCTACCCTACGCGTCGTAAACTCTGGCTAACGCTGTGTGTCCATTGGAGCGGAGAAGTACAGAGCTAGGAATACATAAACCAAATTGAATACACATGCCTGTAAACTGGAGCAATAGCTTGCATGCCAGTCACACTGTGCAAAGAAAATGTCACACTGTGGATACATTAAATGTACAGTGTGACATTTACTTGCACAGTGTAACTAGCATGCAAGCTATTGCTCCAGTTTACAGGCATGTGTATTTTCGCCAAAACCTACATTTCGCCAGTTATGTTTGAGTCTCTTGCAATAGGGGGCGAGCCATCAACGGCATCAACCGAGCACAACTCCAGACTCTGGGTTGCTACTCCACTTAACGGGTCGATGACAAAATAACACATAAAACATACCTATATGTATTTTTTTTATTGAATTTTTGGGTCAAGCAGCCCCAATATTCACAAACGCTACCGTTTGTTGACGCAGCCATTAGGTCCTCACGTGCGCAGGTGACAGTGCATGTTGCTACTGAAGACCTAGGGATTGCATCTAGGTCCTCACGTGCGCAGGTGACAGCGCATGTTGCAACTGAAGACCTAGGGATTGCATCTACGTCCTCACGTGCGCAGGTGACAGTGCATGTTGCAACTGAAGACCTAGGGATTGCATCTACGTCCTCACGTGCGCAGGTGACAGTGCATGTTGCAACTGAAGACCTAGGGATTGCATCTAGGTCCTCACGTGCGCAGGTGACAGGGCATGTTGCTACTGAAGACCTAGGGATTGCATCTAGGTCCTCACGTGCGCAGGTGACAGTGCATGTTGCTACTGAAGACCTAGGGATTGCATCTAGGTCCTCACGTACGCAGGTGACAGTGCATGTTGCAACTGAAGACCTAGGGACTGCATCTAGGTCCTCACGTACGCAGGTGACAGGGCATGTTGCAACTGAAGACCTAGGGATTGCATCTAGGTCCTCACGTGCGCAGGTGACAGTGCATGTTGCTACTGAAGACCTAGGGATTGCATCTAGGTCCTCACGTACGCAGGTGACAGTGCATGTTGCAACTGAAGACCTAGGGACTGCATCTAGGTCCTCACGTACGCAGGTGACAGGGCATGTTGCAACTGAAGACCTAGGGATTGCATCTAGGTCCTCACGTACGCAGGTGACAGTGCATGTTGCAACTGAAGACCTAGGGACTGCATCTAGGTCCTCACGTACGCAGGTGACAGGGCATGTTGCAACTGAAGACCTAGGGATTGCATCTAGGTCCTCACGTACGCAGGTGACAGTGCATGTTGCAACTGAAGACCTAGGGACTGCATCTAGGTCCTCACGTACGCAGGTGACAGTGCATGTTGCAACTGAAGACCTAGGGACTGCATCTAGGTCCTCACGTACGCAGGTGACAGTGCATGTTGCAACTGAAGACCTAGGGACTGCATCTAGGTCCTCACGTACGCAGGTGACAGTGCATGTTGCAACTGAAGACCTAGGGACTGCATCTAGGTCCTCACGTACGCAGGTGACAGTGCATGTTGCAACTGAAGACCTAGGGACTGCATCTAGGTCCTCACGTACGCAGGTGACAGTGCATGTTGCAACTGAAGACCTAGGGACTGCATCTAGGTCCTCACGTACGCAGGTGACAGTGCATGTTGCAACTGAAGACCTAGGGACTGCATCTAGGTCCTCACGTACGCAGGTGACAGTGCATGTTGCAACTGAAGACCTAGGGACTGCATCTAGGTCCTCACGTACGCAGGTGACAGTGCATGTTGCAACTGAAGACCTAGGGACTGCATCTAGGTCCTCACGTACGCAGGTGACAGTGCATGTTGCAACTGAAGACCTAGGGATTGCATCTAGGTCCTCACGCAACAGTCGCGTTTATAGCAACTCACTGGACCAACAAGGCATTCAACAGCAATTTAAATGTCCACTTAGTAATTTCCCGTCATTCACGCTGCCATGGACATCATGGGGTAATCTTATACTTGTCTATACTGCCCCACTCTATCATTACATTACACAAACTGCCCAGCTTTATCATAGACAAGCAGCCTAAGCCCCGGCTAATAGATACTTTCTGGTAAATGCTTACCTCCCATTATACTACGAAGGTATAAATACCTACTTAACAAATTATACGTAGGTACTTACTACGTAATTCAAACCGCTGAATTAATAATGTGTCACGCACGACGGCACGAATGGTATCTGGGCTCCGTTTAATTGATTTCGTGATTGGATTTTTCTGTTAGAAATAATCTATCTTTTAATATCACTAAAGACAATTTAATAGTCACTCACTCAGTCAATATAAGTATCTAATTTTAATCTGAAACACCTTCGTGAATTACTGATAGACTGAACACGCAGATCCTTCATCATTGACATTGCACATTCATCTAAACACTTTGAACGATACCTAAACGTTCCCAATACCCACCTACGGTCTAGAGATGCAAGACGAAAAGGGCTTGTTTAAACTGAACCATCAGGCTCGAATGGACAAAACACTTCCTGTTTTGCCACCCAACCTGGGTTCTGCACCGCTGCTGGCTCGCATTATTTACCTTCTTATAATCTATAGAAATCGTTCTATAGATTATAAGGTACTTACCTATTGTAAATTCGCTGAAATATTTGAATTTACCTAAGCACGGCCTATCATTGCCTATCTATATATATATTGCCTATCTTTTATGTATGCAGAAGGGGGAAAGGCGATGTGTGCGAAACGCGCACTTGTTACTTAAACATTTTTGCCGCCACAATTTTTCCAAGAAGAAAACCATTTCGTAGTGCTGGTATTGTATATAAAACAAGGAAAAGATGAAAAGATTCCCGGCAGAATGTATTTATCATTCCCGAACGACCGATTAAAAGTTTTAAGCTAGATTAACTTCAGCGGAGAACCAGAGAATGCATTCCGCGCCGAGTAACATTGAAAGGGTGTAAAACTGTAAAAGTTAGAATGAAACGTCAGGCCGCGATAGATTGCGGTAGGCAGCGAGACTGGTCCGAGGCCACGGAGTCCGTGGGACGTGGTGCAACTCGGAGAAACTTCTGTATACTCGGGAAATTAATATAGTTGACGTCTCGTTTAGTATGCGAGATTTTTTCCCGATAAGTATTATGAGTTTTGAGCTACAAGTGAATCATTTAAATTGTTATAATAATACAAGCTTTTCTCACTCCCACTGCTGGGCAAAGGCCTCTGCTCACAATTACAAAGAGGGCACGCCGCACGACCATTGATGCACGGATTTATTTATATTTCTTACAAATCTAGGTTTCATCACAATGTTTTCCTTCACCGATGTCAATGATGTCCAAGATAAATATACGTAGAATGTACACAAGGGCGTCGCCAGGGGGGGGGCACAGGGGGTAAATGGTCACTTATAAAGCATTTTAATGTAAAGAAACTACATATCTATCTTAAAGCTTATTTGGATGACTTTTATTTGGTTTTTTAAAGTTCCTTATCTCCTAAACATGGTCTAATCCGGAGTCCGCGGACGTAATTCGTATCTATGTGTTGGTGGTAGGCGCAGTCATAATACCTATTAGGTTTCAGCTCTATAGTTCTGAATAGTTTTGGGAAAAAACTACCCGAAAGGTCCGTTTCCAATCCATATATTGAAAATGGAAATGTTCATTTCGGCCCCATTGTGTGCCGTAGAGGTAAGAATCGCACTACCAGTGTCAAGCTTCATGTGCTCTTGACTCTCCCTACAATTAATCATACTTTTCCCATCCCCCATACGTTATTATTAGTAATAATAGCTAGGTCAGTGGTTCCCAAAGTTGCCTGAACCGAGACCCACCTTACAAAAACTAATAAATTCGGGACTCACCTCTTAGCCGTCATGGAGAAAAAAAAGAGGCTTATTTATTTGTGAATGAAGAACTGTACACATAAGAAATACATTCAGTTACTAGGTATCGAAAATTGTAATACTTAATTAAATACAAGGAGTGCTATTTCAATGAGAAGGATGTATTTGTTTCCTATTTTTTTTCACTAGAGCTTTAGCATCAACTTCAATTTTAGTTACTTTTAATCACCTTATGTTTGATACCTACGTCCAATTTATTTGAGTATTTCAAAATAAAATTTTCAAGGCCCACCCAATAGTCACTCGCGACCCACCAGTGGGTCGCGACCCATAGTTTGGGAAACGCTGAGCTAGGTTATTACGTAGTACCTAGGTACGCGTAAAAAACTACCTATGTACCTACTTATAGGTATTTCGGAAACACCTTGTAGTTTTCCGCACATTATGTTATTGTTCATCCGAATTTATTTATTCATGGCTGGTTCACTTCGGAAATTAATCGAAACTGAATTGGATTACAATGAAGTCAATCAAAAATGAATAAGTAACTAGTTTGGGCAGTGCCAACTTCCAGTCCATTTCGTGTAAGTAGTACCTATATCTTAGACAACGCGGTGACCGATTTCAACAAAAGTTGGTGCTTTTATTTCCAGAATAGAAGAAGAGTAGATAGTAGTATGTGTATGAGTGTGTACGGGAACAAATACAAAAAAAATAACAAAATTCAAATTCAAAATATTTTATTTCACATAAACCTACATGGACACATGAAACGTCAGAAGCTAGGTGCACGGATCCAATTGGTTGTTTCCTATGGAGAAGAGCCGGCAAGAAACTCCACGGTTACTCTTTAAAATCTCAGCAATAAAAAATCTGCTGTTCCATACATTTTGACCGCGTAGGTATTGTACTTTTCTATGAAACAGCAGATTTAAAAAAAAAATACTGACGAATAATTTCAACGCAGAGGGTTCAGAATCATGTACTGAATCCCTGGTATCAGTTTTCGCGTCATGTCCCTGCTCCTGCTATTTCTTAATACCTAGCAAAGACTACAATATGATAAGGTATACAGGCCACTCTGTATACCTAAGTATAAAAAAAATGCAACACAGTAATATTTTTTGCCTATGGCAATCAGATTTTAATGTCAGCTGTCACAATAGACTACGCAGATGGCAGCACAGTGTTGCTGTCACTCCGTTAGCGAAGCTACCGTATCGGTAAACTTGAGTATCGATAAAATGTTCGTGAAATTGGCAGTTGCATTTTTTTAAATTCTTAAAGCGCATAATAATATCCTGCGTTTAATCACTGCACAAGTATTATAATATGAACTAGTTAGTTCGCTAGTAAGGTAAATGATACAATTCAATGTTTTGCTAAGTATTTTGTTTTCCCTAACTTTATCTCTATCTTTAACTAGCCTTGAAGAAATGTTTATTGCGTAAATAATAACAAGAAAAACTATAATTTGATTTAAAAAATGGTTGCCTGTAAAGTCGGTTTTACGGGCGAAGATTTTACGTGACAACGTCTTTTTATCGGCGGTGACTCATCGTAACAGACGTGAGCGGGCGTTACACTTTTTCATGAGTGACTCCGAGCCGCAACCTAATTTAAGACGTTGTCACGTCAAAATACGTAAGTATTCATAAAAAAACTTTTTATTTTACAATTTTCATTATCCATCCTTCATATTAAAAAAATTCGTCTGCTAGACATAAATAACTCAATGACTACTGTTGAAATGTGAAATAGAATGACATACACCGGGAGCGCCTAGCGTAAATAAAAAAAATTAATCCACTTAATTTTATTAACCCCATTTATTATCCAAGGTCCAATATTCCTTTTCAAATTATCGACATTGCAACTTGTTTGTTCTGTCTGCTCATCACTATTCATGGGCGGTGAACATGGACAGATCGATCGTACCAAACGACTCACGTAGCGGCTGTTTTTATGATGTCAACATGTATTTCAAACACTTTTAATATTTTAAAAGAACCTGTGAATGAAGTGATGTTATTATATACATTTAAAGTTTACTCCACGAAATACGGTTAAAACTTGTGCATCAAACGAAAATGTCGATTATTTAAACATCGTTTAACGAAGTTGTTTTTATTCCCGTTCTGTTTTATTTTCTTCGCGATTACGCGGTGATAATGAGTGTCAAATTTAGCGTTTTATTAGTGTTTAAATAGTGTTGATCAGGTGTTTTACATAGGAAGTAGTTTGGAGATCCTCAGAAATGGATCCCAGGGATAGAATTGCGCGTTTTTTCCACACGCGGAACGTGATGGCGCCGTTCTCCAGGTTCTACCGAGCCATGGTGCTCAAGATGAACCAACGTAAGTCCCTTATAATATATCTGACTGCCCTACCCTTGACCAGCTGAAAAACCCTTCTTATTTATTAAGTTCTAAGACAGGTTTTTGTCACATGTAACTTTCAATTTTATTAAGATCACACCTCTCACGTCAATGATTACTATTAGTTTCGTATAGTTTTAAGGTTGGTTAACAAGTCCGAAGGCCTCCTGGGCGGCTATATTTAGCAGACGTTACAATAATGGTATAAAAATATTGATTTTATTTTAAGTTCTTAGTGTGTCAAGAAAATGATGTCATCTTTCTAACACTGCTATTTACAGTTTTTCTTGCTTACCTACTTTGAATGGTGTGCTGCCAAATTTTATGAGTGTATAAACAAACACCTGCTTGCTTATCTATAAACATTAAATTAACACCTTTGTTAAAGTAGATGGTACCTATTTATCTAAGAAGAATAATATTGTACAGAATTATCTGTTGTCTATCTTTCTAAAAGCAATATTTTTTATTATAGGATATCAGTAATAACTTCGGGATTTCGAAAACATTAATTTATGCCCAACACCTATATGTATGTACCTGTGTGTCTAGTAATATCCTAAGTTATCATGTTAATTGATTGGTAAATTTTTTTTATGATAACTTTGTCTTTGTACCTTTTTGCGCACAAATTTTAATGAATAAAGCCATCTAGTGAAACTTATATACTATAGGAATCACTACAAACAACATAAAATATTTGCTGCAGTTTCTGAAAACCTGATCAACTCTCCGGTGTTCTCTGGATTAGGTGTAGTGCTAGGTAGAAGCTACATAGCTCTGATCTAGCAGTTGTGAGATTTGACAACAGAAAATTATATTGTAGATACAGGAATAATTCATTAATTTAGCTTACATTTTTACAAACCACATTAACCACAATATGGTTTCATTGCAGTTATGTTAATGTCACTATTTCCCCAAAGGAAAAACATCACCTTCAATCTCCAACCAACAATTTTCAAAACCTGGTTCTACTTTTTATTCAGGTGTATACTTAATAAGTGAAACATCAATCACGTACAGTAGATTATTTCATTTGCTCACAATTCCCATACTATGGAAAATATTATTCGGCTTAGCTATGCATTTGAAGTACTTACAAGGAAATGTATATGGCCAAGTCATCAAATTGTCATTCTCTTAAAGTTAACTTTTAGTTTCAAACTTCAAGCAAGTTGTATCTGTACTAAAACTCCACTGTCCAATTTTATTAAAAGTTTTTTGTACTCATGTCAAAACTTGTAATGCTTGAAACAAAACCCCTGATCCCCATCAGGGTGTTTGTTTTCAACCATTACAAGTTGGTTTGGTTAGTTGGTTGCTCTTCAGGAACCACTTTATGGAATAAATACTTATTTATTTATTATACTATCATAAATAATAACTAATGTTTATTATGTTTTGATAGAGTGATTTTATCATTACAGATTGAATATTGCTTCTTATCAAAACTTACTTCAGAAGTATTATTCTTATCAGAAATCACTTGCTTATCCCTTGTGGGACACAAGTTGCCTGATAGGATCAGTCGCTATCAGTAAAACAATTATGAGGATAATGTACGGTGGGTACTTTTTACTATCGGTCGAGCAGTATTTAACTTCATGTAGGTACCACATAGTCAAAGTACCTAGTGTTCCATTATTTTTTCTTATCCATATCATGAAAGGTAAGAAAGTAGATAGCATTATCAGTAAATCGAGACTCAATACAATTAAAAATGTAATCAGCCTTGACAGTGTTAGACTGCAATGCATCCACTGCAGTATTGTGTGGTAAAAGGCCTTATAATTCGGCTTTAGTATTCTAGTACTTTAATAGCGAGTTTGTGGCTATTTCGCCCTTGAAACACCCTGTCTTTGAAGCCTGTGCCCTTGACCTTACCGCGTATACGCGCTATACCAAGGCGTGATAACAATCACCTCATGAATAATAATATTACTGAAGCGAGTAATAAACGAAACACAACAATAACAAACAATTATTAGGGTCAGTACGAAGGAGGCGCGGCGGCGCCATACACAAGTTACACAAAGACCTCATCTATAATTTAAAAGGCCATTTCTTTCGTACATAACAGAGTAACCCTTAGGTACACTAAACTAATCGTTAAGCCTTGGTAACTACAGCACTAACTTTTTACGGTCGAGATACCTAGTCTCTTAATTCATTCTTGGTGCACGTACCGCCCGATAAACGACCGTCATGGTTATTTATTTAATCGTTTCTACGAGAAAAACAGTGACCGATAGCTGATAATGGGCTAATATTACTTTAATATATTAAACGATGCGTGTTTTCCGAAGTGTGATGCGTCACCCGCACTCTGGAGCTGCGAGTGGTGCCTACTGCAATCCCTCTGTAGGTCGGAACAAGCGACATCCGTATTCCATCACTACAGTCAACCATGGACGTTTGAGTCTATTATGAAATGTTACGATTAGATGCGATTAGGGACGATTTATGATCCAGTCTAGCTGTCCTATGTTTAATTCAGCACTGGATTGGCCATCTACACTATTCCAGTGGCGCTAGAATGGGCGAGCTGGAATGAAAAAGACTGTTGAGCCTGGTTCACATTATTCCAGTCCAGCGCTAGATTGCCACTGGAATGTGAACAATCCAGTTACTTGACTGGATTAACAGTCTACTTTTTCGTTAAACAGTGAACACGCATTGTTGTTTCTTGTCTGACTGACTGAATGACTGGAATAATGTAGACAATATGATCCAGTCTAGAGTCTAGCACTGGGCTGGATTGACTCAGTGGATTACTGGACTGGAATAATTTCCTTGAAATTGACCTGGCATCAATCTATTCACTGGACTGGATTATTCCGTTCTTGTTCGAGCTGGATTAATGCCCGTTTCACTTTATTCCAGTGGCATTTCAGCGCTGATTTCGATCACTGGACTGGAATGATACTGGAATAATGTGAACCGGGCATAAAGGTGACTCAGATGAGGATGTCCTCTTAACAGGTTCCGGGACACTGAACGAGACACAATAGAAGTTTTATTGTTATGACATCTATGGGCGTTAAGTAGATATCCCGGAAAGTGTTGGGTGTAACCAGCTGCTTTTACCTGTGTCGATATTTTTATCCGCTTCGTAACGAATACCGCCCGTATTTGTTTTGCGCTCTGTTATCACCGAATATCAGTATGGCCATGTTTATCTCAGCAAAACAAACAATGTTAATTAACATTTTAATTTTAATGGCGTTCTCCGCACTCGGCACGTGCCAATGAGACAATAATGTTCGTTATTAACTGAAACAATTCATTCATTTCGTTGTTACAATGTTGGCTTTGTAAGCCAAACAGAACTTCTGCAAATTAATCATAAACGAACCTACAATGTTTAACATAATCAAGCTCTTAATTTATTCTAATTTTAATTACATTTCGGTTGGCAAAGGCATTGTTTCCTAGGATGTCCAAAGGTCAAACAAATTGTGTGGCTTATGTACAAATTATCATTCAGGCGTGAAAAAACAGGCTGCACCTCCGTTCCGCCTGTAGACGATGCACTGTCCACTTCACCTTGAAGTCGCGTCTGCGATATTTCTACAGCTTAACAGCTGTATAAAACTACACAGTTATTTATTAGAAAGTTCTTCAATGCAAAGAGCTAAACGCTTCATGTTTTCTCTTTTTACACTGACCTGATTATGATTCAATGGCAATTTTGTGATATTGACGATTTTAGACGTCCATGACTATATTTTCGAACATGATATCACTCGAAGCACATTGAGACGTTCAACTAATAACAATTGCAAGGGATTTATTTATTTATTAAAACTTTTCACACTCAAAAAAGTACAAAGGCGGACTTAATGCCTTAGGCATTCTCTACCAGTCAACCAAGGGTGGTGAAGAGATTAAAATGAAATGAAATGAAATTGTTTATTCTGTAAATAGGATATCGGAATCACTTTTACACGTCATATAAAGAAATATTAAAAATAAGCTAGATGAGGTCGGTGTTTCCTATCTGACTACTCTGAGAAGAAAGGCCGAAACAAACTCAGAGGTCATAGTCTCTTTTAAAGTCCAGACATAATCTTGGTCAAGTCATATGAAGACCATGTGGATTAGTGTCTGAAATGGTCTTTTGAGGAAAGAACCACACAGATTTGAGTGGACCTATCCAGTCAGTGCAAGCATTTGTCAGTAATCGTGGAGCTCAACTCAAAACTGAAGGAGCTCAACTCGACGAACAATACCAAAGAAAGGATATTTGTCTAGGCCGCATCAACTACTCAAACTGCCAGACCATCATTAAAACTAACTGAGAAAGAAAAAATAAATGAAAGAGAAAAAATAAAAATAAAATATCCACATAGTCCTCACATTCACAATAATTAAAAAATATAATACTTAACAAAGTAATCATGTGCAGTTTGAATATAATTTTCAACAATGTCAATATGTATATAAAACTGGTTTATTGTGATGAATAATCAAAATGTCAAGTTTTATGGCTTTCACAAGGCTTAGCAGAGCGAGCAGCTCAATCCCAAGCTTTTTTATCTTCTAAATAATCTGAAATTTTATAGTACCCTTTTTTACAAAGTTTGGTTTTAATACAGTTTTTAAATCGTTTAATGGGTAAGTTTCGAACGTCAATGGGAAGTTTGTTGTAAAAGCGTATACATTGACCCATGAACGAGTTGCCTACTCTGTGGAGACGTGTGCGATGTACAGCAAGGTTGTGTTTATTCCTGGTATTTAAACTATGAATATCGGACATTTTCTTAAAATTTGATATATTTTTGTGTACATACAAAAGGTTTTCAAAAATATATTGTGAGGCTACAGTCAGAATATTTATTTCTCTGAATTTCTCCCGAAGGGAATCTCTTGGACCGAGGTTGTAAATGGCTCGAACAGCCCTTTTCTGTAGAACAAAGATAGTATTAATGTCCGCACAGGTTCCCCAGAGAAGAATCCCATAAGACATAAGACTATGAAAATAACTAAAATAAACAATTCTAGCTGTATCTACGTCAGTTATCTGTCTAATTTTTTTAACAGCATAGGCGGCGGAACTGAGCCTACCTGACAATTTTTCTATGTGTGGGCCCCATTGTAATTTACCGTCAATTGTTATTCCAAGAAAAACTGTTGACTCAACAGGGTCCAACTCTATTCCATTAACTTGAACATTGGTAGTTAGCTGCCTGACATTTGGCGTTGAAAATTTTATGAGTTTAGTCTTTTTCTCGTTCAGGAGAAGATTATTTACATTAAACCAATGCACAACTTTAGAGAGTGCATCGTTGACTTGTTCAAAATTGACTAACTGACGTTTGATTTTAAAAATGAGGGAAGTGTCATCCGCGAATAATACGATCTTGTGATTATCCCTTATGTGGTAAGGTAAGTCATTTATATAAATTAGAAATAAGAAAGGACCTAGAATTGAACCCTGCGGAACGCCCATGGTGACCGCAGATCCTGCAGATCTCTTGCCATTTACATCGACCCTCTGAATTCTATTATTCAGATAAGAAGTCAGAAGGTCAAGAGCCTTGTCCCTCATACCATAGTGGTACAGTTTCCTGATGAGAGTATCATGATGTACGCAATCGAAGGCTTTGGACAAGTCGCAGAAAATGCCAAGAGCATCTTGCGACTCCTCCCAGGCCTCGAATATGCTTTTCAGTAATTCCACGCCCGCGTCTGTAGTTGAACGACCCTTAGTAAAACCAAACTGTTTCAGATGGAGTAAATTATGTACATTGAAATGTCCTAACATTTGTTTTAAAATTAATTTTTCAAAGATTTTGCTCAATGTAGGTAATATCGAAATAGGCCGAAAATTTGTGGGATCAGTTGTGCTGCCAGATTTGAACAGTGGAATCACTTTGCTAAGTTTCATCAAATCAGGAAATACACCAGATGCAATACAAGAGTTAAAAACTATTGCTAAAAAGGGTGAAATAACATCAATTATTGAAGACATGGTATGTACTGATAATCCCCAAAGGTCAGCAGTTTTTTTTACATCAAGCTTTTTAAAAGATTCTATAATGTCTTTAGCATTAATAATTGTGAATTCAAAAAGTTTGTCACATTCTGGTACACATTCTTTAAGTATTGAATAAGCAGAAGTGGAGGACGACAATGACAGAGTTTTGGTTGTTAAAATGGGAACATTAGTGAAGAAAGTTTCAAACTCAGTTGCCACCTCCATGTCTGCCTTAATATCTACATTATTGATTTTTAGATGGAAGTCACGATTCCGTACTGTCGTTCTTCCCGTTTCCGAATTAATAATATTCCAAGTTGTTTTAATTTTATTTCCAGAAGATTTTATTTTATTTTTAATGTGTATGGCTTTTGCTGAGGAACAGGCTCTTTTAAAAGTTTTTGAATATTTCTTAACAAATTCTTTAAAAGTTTCATCATGGTTATATGTTTTTTCATGATACAACTCAAATAACCTCTGCCTACTTTTGTAAATACCTGGTGTTGCCCAATCACTAAATATAACGCGGTCAAAAACAGGTAATGTTTTTGAGGTAAAAACCTTCCTAAACTCACAATTGATGAGGTTAAATAATGAAGCATATGCTTGATCCGGGTCGTTATGATAAGGCAAACCCGGTAGCTTTTCCATTAAATTATTTTTAAATTGTCCTAAGCGACTGTTATTTACAGGAACAAAAGTCACAAGTTTTCTTTGAGCTCTGACTGTTTTCTGAGGGAAAGTGACTAACTGGCCACAGTGATCAGAGTCCAACTCATTTATAATTAAATGGCTAGAAGGTCTTAAGTTTGTAAAAATATTGTCAATACAGGTAGCACTGGTGGCAGTTATTCTAGTCGGCTCAAAGAATGTATTATACAAGTTATATGACTTTAATAAAGTTACAAATTTATTTACCACAGCACATTTTTCCAGTATGTTAATGTTGAAATCTCCACAGACTACAACCGTTTTATTACTGTTAGAAGTCTTTATTAATACTTCTTCCATATATTTCTCAAATACATCATATGAAGCACATGGGGGCCTGTACACACTCATTACAATGAACTGCTCAAGCTCAATGCAAGCTATTTCAATAACTCGCTCAACAGAGAGGCTCACAATATCTTTACGTTCTTTAAATTTCATATTATTACGAACAATTATTAGAGAGCCACCACGTATCATATTAACTCTGCTGAATGAGCTGGCAACCTGATGGTTGTTAAAGCTGAACATGAACTGGTGGACTTTCAACCAATGTTCAGTTACACATAGGATATCAATATAACTACAGTTCATGAACAGCTCCAATTCTAATTCCTTACCTATCACACCCTGTATATTTTGATGAACAATTTTTAGAGTACATTTATTTAAATTACAACAATTTGATGGGTGAGATATCAAAGAAGAACTTTTTGTAACATTTTGATGATTTAAACCAGTATTTAAATTTTCTTCATTGATTAAGCAAGAGGTTTCCTCTATTGTCCTAATTTCTAATTTAAATTATAATTAATGTCAATACTTGTTGCCAAATTATTGGCAGAATTATTTAAAAAGTCATTGCATTGCTCAAAAGAAGCAAGTTGTTTAGCCAAATTTTTGGCTGTAATAGAAAAAAAATATGATAGCGACACAGCTATCTGTCTTTTGTAATGGCTAGAAAGATAGTACATAACAACATTATGTCTATCTCTTGTCAAATGCAAATTATTCTCAACATAATTGTTAATATCAACTAAATGGAACAGATTATTATTGAATGTCCAATTATGCAATGCCATATTTATTTCAAATCTTAAGTTATTTTCTTCCTGTGGCAAACTGTTACTATATGGGAATGTAAACAACACAATTTTTCTTAAAGTAAGATTACACAAGGTCCTATAATATTGGAGCAATTCTCCTTTGTTTACATTTCCCCTATTACCCATAAAAATTAATAATGTAGTATTGTGGTTAAAATTACATTTAATAATTTCTTTCATAATGTTAAATAAAGTACAACCAGGCATACAGTAATTAATTATGGAGTGTCCTGGATATTCATTGGTTAACAAGTGGCCTAAGTCCTTTCCAATCTCATCGCAAAATAATACTACATCATCCTTTACAATTTGTTTAGATTTTTTATTTTTTTTATTTAAACTTACTTGGCATGACTATTAGATGGCAGGTGCTCTATTTGAGAGGAACAAAGAAAAAAATATATATTCTAATGACTTATAACTAAAATAGATACAACAATACATAAATAGATTACAAACTACATACCCATACATACATACATATTTACTATAATATATACCTATATTAAATATATATACAAATATACGAAATCAAGGGAGAGACATGAGCGATGACTTCAATGTTCGCAGTGAGGTTTACCTGCACGACTAATTCTGCCCAATGACACTAATGCATCACATTTTAAAATGAGCGAGCAACTACCACGCTGCGACTTTTACCTCGTTGCACGGTCAGCCACGTTCTGGGACAAATTCAGACGTTACTTATATTATTTTACCTACGTTGTCCATGATTTCATCTGAGCACTCACGCATATTCTGCTGTACGCGTAGCATGACAACCAACCGGGTTTTGTCGACGGAAGAATAGACAAAATGACAGATTGTGATTGTTTATCTGTCTTTTTGCCTATTCTTCCGTCGACAAAACCCGTTTCTATTGTGGTCATGCTAAGCGTGCTGGAATCCGTTTTCAGATTTATTCAAAGCTCTTAGTAAGAGATTGTGAAGAGGGGATACATTTTTAGAAGTGGTCAAATTAGATCTGATATCCACATAATGTGGCAAGCGAAAACGTTCCCCTAAAAAAAACTTTCCCAAATCTGAGATTCTTGTGGTTGAAGTCAATATTTTCTTAGAAATCACACAAATGTCCCACAGTCACGAACGACGTTCTGTGGTCCCGAAATAACTTTGTTTTGTGTTATTATTTAAACTTTCGTAAAGTTTTTAAAGTATTCTATGTTAATTAGGGAACTTTGTGTACTTTTGAATGGATGTTGTTCAAATGAGAGGTTTCAGTGGAAATGTAATATTATGCTGGATTGAAGAGTTGTAAACACTCAGACCAAATAAAAGAACCAAAACAGAGCGCTGTCAACAGAGAAGTGAAGCCGTTTTCGTAAACATGTTTGCACTCTGTGTGGTATAGTTTGATTGTAAAAGGTTGTAAATGTGCGTGTGTAAGTGTGTATGCACAAAGCAGCGGTGTAGTTTTGGCATGCTTCACTGTATTGTTCGCAGGTCGCAGCGCTCTGTCTTGGTTTTTTATTTGGTCTGAGTTGTAAACATTCGACAATAATTCGTCCAATCACGTCAATTTCTGTGTTTTGGAAGACAGGAAGGAAGGAAGGTTTATAAACTTGCAAGTAGCAAAAACTAATGCACATAACAAAATGCTAAAGCGTGAACTTTTGAAAAGTTGGATTCAAGAAATTCTTTTTAGATTTCATATTTACTCTATTTGCCTTTCTGTGCTAAGATTTCCGGCGTCTTGTGTTTTCTAAAATTTTTTTTTTGTTTGTTTGCAGATGAAGATGAGGCGACGACATCGGGCCTGACGGACGGAGCTCCGCTGGAACAGAACAGAATCATCTTCGTCAACAGACCGCAGCCTATCAAGTTCCTAAACAATCGAATATCTACGGCTAAATACAGGTACCTTTTACTAATTCTAACTTTACCATCATCATCTGCCTAGCCTTTTCCCAACTGTCAGGGTCGGCTTCCTATCTAACCGGATACCAGCAGCGGGAATACCAATTTTTTACATGGAGCGACTGCCTATCTGACCTCCCAACCCAGTTACTGAGTAATACGATACCCCTTGGCTTACCAAGGGGTGTCGTGTTAACCAGTAACTGGGTTGGGGAACCAGTCTTAGACTGGTTGTTAGACTTTCGGACTTTTGACGACCAGTCCGAAAGACTGTCAAAAATCCACGAATGACAACCGAGACCAACGGTTTAACGTGCATTCCGAGGCACGGGCAAAGCGGTTAAGGGTCATGATCATCCATCCACGGAGCGACCTGGAGGAGAGGAGCTTTACCTCTTCGATTGACCCGTGCGGCTGTTTTTACTTAGCCACGAGCACCTCGTTAACTCTAACGTAACCAAATTATGAAATTAAGAGTCATGTACAGTCGACGAAAGAATTCACGATATATCCTTGGTTGACTGTACATGTTGTGTGGCGCCGCATCGGAGTGCAGAACATGATATCGAACTCGGAAGGCATTCCCTTCCGCATGTTCCATTATAATATGGAACGCGGTCACAATATCTGCATTCTAAATATTTGCTGGTGTAATAGGATCCATTGAACGAGAAAATGCAGTGTGTGGTTTCAGAATTCGTTTTATAAAGCGTTAGATCAGATCATGGTCCAGGATCTAAACTGGATACAAGGCATCTTGAATGCCTTACTTAGTTACTCAACCGAATTTATAACATCACATGCGATGCGAATTTTCAGTTTATGCAACTGTGTTATTACGTTAACACAAATATTTATTCAGCAAGTTCTGTATAAAAACAAATAGCATTAGATGTTTACTTGGAAGTGTTCATTTCCTGTGCAATTCCGTTTGATCTCCAATCAATCGAGCCACGATTGATGAAGAAATAAACAAACACAAACTTTCACTTTATGAAACCAGTGGCGAACGAACTCGCCTTATATTCTATCATCTTTGAAACACACTTACACACCCGCTTCGATTCCGTGGAAGGAAATTAAAAATGTCTGACGTAACATCCGTGTAGTATACCTATATACCTACGGCACATACGTATGTATGTGCCGTATATTGGGGCCTCGCTTCTCCATTGGCAGACCATTCCGGCTGCCTCGTAAAGTTTGTCAGCCGACAATGAGCGTGCCTAAACAGCGGCACAATGTAAACATGGCGCATTGTTTACGCGCCGCGACGCTTGGCCGCCTGCCCATCCACCGTACACTGATGTCATACGCGTTAATATATCACTACTGTCTCCAAGGGAACTACTATACATTACTATTTTGGAAAGTATTTCACTTTCAACAAGTTTTTAGAGAAGTTCCCAGGAGACACATGAAACTCACCAGGCGTGGTCCTTACTTTATTTCACTTTTCATTCGGTCACTACTAAAATTTTAAGCATTCTTATTATTTATTTATTGAATATTTCAAACTCACGGAACTCACGTTTGTCGACGGAAGAATAGACAAAATCACAGATTGTGATTGTGAATCTGTCATTTTGACTATTCTTCCATACATTCAACCATCATATTTCGTCACATCGTCACATTATCTCTGTGACGCCGCGGGTAGTGCACACATCCAAAGGCGGCGAGGACCACGTACCATGAGGATAGTGTTTGATGGCCACCTAATTTATCTATGATTGACTTTTTCGGATCTAACACTCCGTAAAATTATGCAGTGACTTTGAAACTTCATAAAAGGAAGTGAGTCAGTATGACAGCAGCGCGCGGCAATGAATGCTTGGCTGCTAATTACAATGTTCCCTTATTGGGACTACGAGAACACTGCGTCCTCGCAAACCTTCCGCTCTGTTCCAGACATTATGTTGAGAATTTCTTGAAGAAAATCTTAGAAGTTTTCGCATTATAGAGGCAATCTTTGCACGGAGTTTCATATCAGTTCTGTAAAGTTCCTTGTTCATAGAGCGCTCATTGAATACATTGTTTTGATAAGGGTTAGTACGTGTTGGTATGTCCTTGTACGTGACAGTGACGTGTCATACAAGTTGAGCACCTGCGCAGGGGTGTGGCGTGACGCTATTGCGAGCGTGTCGTCGGAACAGCCGGCTAACACTTGCTCCGTGCACATTATCCAATCAATTTGGCGCACTTCTACGTGTTAAAGAATTGTTCACTCACTTCTGGAATTTTATTTCTAACTAACAAACAAAGAATCTGAATTGTATTGAACTTTCTTTCATGGTGCCGTAGATGGTGCCAAATAAACGTACGTTTTCGCACTATTTTCTGCGCAGTTCCATAAATAGTTCGCCTTCATACAATTACCTCTTTTCTACGCCGTTCCTTAAATAAAACTAGTAAGAAATATTTATTAATAAGGGTATCATTAAAAGGATAACAAGTGGGCGGATAGATGAGCAATATGAGCATGGTTACTAGATAAGTATAACATAGAAATAGTGCCATGTGCCAACGCAGGCGAGGAAGATAAAAATAAACATAAAAATTACAGTAATTACCCCCACTTCAGGTGACACTTTGTAGGGAACAATTAATGTATCAATGCATTCAATGTGTCGTCTGACGTCATATACTCACAATTATTGTTGCATTTATTAACAGACATTATTAATAGAGTCGCGAAAACGTTCCTATTTTCCGATGCCTATTATGAATAGCTGAAACTGATACGGCGGGGTTTACATTTAATGAGATAATGTCACCGCGTTCTAGGACGCGATGTTATGTTGTAAATATTGGCATTTAACATTATTTCAAAATATTTTCAACGTAGTAAACAAACGTTTATTAAAAAAGTATATAAACGGCCACTAGTATAATTTATGTAAAACAAACCTTTTACTTTACCCTCCATTCAAAACAAACATTGTTTCTTGACAGTTGATACTTTCCATTCATGTCTTACCTATAATTTATGATGTTTTCACTACAAATTACTTTGGAAACGATCAAAGCAGCGAACCTATCATTACTTCGGCATTATTGACAACTTGAACCCCCCCTCCCTACCCATGTACAAACTAGGCATAGACACCATAGATTATTAAATCGCTTGCTTTTTATGTAGCCCGTAGATACTGTGGTAGTGAATTTAAGAAATTATAACTTTGCCCAACATGAATTTGTGTTTTTTGACGTGAAAACGTCTTTTCAGTCGGAGTACTGGTAGTAAGTCCAATATTTCTGACCGTCAAAAACATGTAACATTTCAATCGCTAATAACTACAAGACTTTCAATGCTAGAGTAATGGTTCACTATATGTCGAAATTCCAATTAGTATAGTGCAAAAACGTGTTCAGCTAGAACGGTGGTTCTGGTGTCGTTCCCAAGAGTTGACAGAGGACTACCAGGACCTAAAGATATATAACAAAAATATTTCGTAAAATAGCAAAATAATTTCATATATATTGTATAGACTCATATCGGCCGTAAATGTGCTTAGAAATTTTAGAAATTCCAATCGAAGAAAGCTTGCATCATAAGGAATGCAATGAGCCTAAAAAGTATAGTGCCGAGCAAATACAATAGCAACGGCATTATCAGAAACCGTAAAATTATTTTTTGCAAATTTAAGATGTCGTCTCATATCGGCCGTAAATCTGCTCAGAACTGAAAAATATCACAATCAATGAAAACTTGCATCATTAGGAATGCAATGGACATTCTTTTTTGTAATTATTAAATAAGATTTTAGCACACGTTTTCACGAAACTCACCTAACTCAATTTTTGTTTTATACCAAATAGTGTCGATTGGATAAAATACTGGTATTCAGCTGCATCCGGTTAGACTGGAAGACGACCCCAACATACTTGGGAAAAGGCTAGGCAGATTGAGTGTCGATTGGATAAAAATAACTGTTTCGAAAGAACAGTCCTCTTATTAGGGAAAACCAACTTACAAGTGTTACGTATCAGTGTTATTGTTATCGCATTCGCGGCTGAGCTGTACCATACGATCGTAAATTGATATGCAGTAACGTTATTTTCCTAATAGCCGTGGACGCGTGGTTCATTTAGTTAGGTAATCATGATGCTGAGCTGCAGCCCCACGGGACATACTCAACTGTGCAAACTAAATTATGGTACAGTCGGGTTTGCTAATCAATTCTACTGGCATTTCCTCATTAACTTTGATGTTATTAATTTTGAACACAATGAAAGTCAGTCGAAATGTTTGAGTCCTTTAATTTGATTAAAAGAAAATTTTAATCCAAAATCACCTTAAAGATGTTTTTTATTTGACAAAAAATCAATCTACGTAGCTTTTTCCCAACTATGTTGAGGTCGGCTTCCAGTCTAACCGGATGCAGCTGAATACCAGTATTTTAAATGGAGCGACTGCCTATCTGACCTCCACAACCCAGTAACTGGGTAATACGATACCCCTTGGTAAGACTGGTTGTCAGACTTTCGGGCTTCTGACGACCCGTAACGACTGTCAAAGATCCACGAGTGACAACCGGGACCAACGGCTTAACGTGTTTTACGAGGCACGGAGGAGGCTCGTTATGTGAAGCGACCCATCCACGGACCAACCCCGGCAAGCGTAGCTTAACCTGATGGATCGACCCGTGCGGCTGTTATTACGTAGCCACGAGTTCCTCATGTTTTTATTTAAATTTCTAAATTTTCATGGACTATTTTGCAATTACAATTTAATGATGTTATTCAAACAAATTGGATATAGTGGTGAGATGTAAAGTTGAAACGATCTAAATACAGATACCGACTACCTTCCCTTTAGGGAGTGATTGCGGGTGAATTGAACCTGCACGGGGTAATGTACCCTTTCATCAGATACTTTTAGACCAGACCATACATACAAAAACCTAAAAAAAATGAGCTGTGTTTAACGCCATGCCCTTCCACAGCGTAACGTCATTCATCCCGCTGTTCCTGTTCGAGCAGTTCCGGCGCTACTCCAACTGCTTCTTCCTGCTGATCGCGCTGCTGCAGCAGATCCCTGACGTGTCGCCCACGGGCCGCTGGACCACGCTCACGCCGCTCATACTCATCCTCTCCGTCAGTGCGATCAAGGAGATCGTCGAGGACTTCGTGAGTATATTGTACTTCACTTTCGTACGACGGACAGATCATCATCTGCCTATCCTTTTCCCAACTATCTTGGAGTAAGCTTCCAGTCTAATCAGATGCAGCTGAATACCAGTATTTTACATGGAGCGATTGCTTGTCTGACCTCCACAGTAAAGTTACTGGGTAAGGCGATACCCCTTAGTAATACTGGATGTCAGACTTTCGGGTTTCTGACTACCCGTAACGACTGTCAAAGGTCTACAAATGGCAGCATGGGCAAACGGCTTATCGTGCTTTCCTAGGCTCGGCGGGGTCTCGGTATGTAACGGATGGCCACCCATCTACGGACCGGCCTCGGTAACCTTAAAGATCGATCCGCGCGTTTGTAAGGCATTATTTAGCCACGTAGGGGGCTCTACGAGGAACAAATGCCTGAAATATTGTTGTACCCCTCCTCGCACATTATAGCTAGGCCGCGGTTTGTATGGATATTGGAGCCTCACCCGAATGTATTGTGGCAACGTGCGCGCTATTTGTAAATATCCATGGAAATGGTCATGGCGTGCTAGCTCTGACAATACCATAGAAAACGGGGTCATGCGGGAGAGTATCTATCTATGTACGACTTAGTCATTTGCGACGTTTGAAAATTACGGTTCCGGTGCATCCCGAAACTGGTCGGGGAGAATGATACAGTTTGGTCCGCTCGGGTTCTGGAAACCGAAATCTCATGTTTATTTATTTGATTTGTTGGTTGTAGCACAGATTAGGACAGATGGTAAACTCCGCAAAATCATTTAAATAAAAAGCGACTCTTGCTACGACACAATAAAGTGCAATTCAGGTCGCACAGCTCTGATTACCTACATTCGCCTAGAAGTTGCCTCTCTTTCTATCGCGTAACTTTTATAACTTCTAACTACGTTACCCACTGAATTCGACAAGTCGTGCCCGCCGCGTACCTACTTGTAGCTTCATACCTAAAATGCGGATTAAACCATCTGTATTCATCTGTGGTTGTAGTAAATAGTGAAACAAGTCTCCAGATTCTAGACACGCACTAGCATGGGTAAGCCCCAACAGATAATAATAACAAGAAGTTTAGGTGAAGAACTTTTCCTGCGGATAGTCGTAAGTGTCAACATATTTACTCGTTGTTCTGAATTCCTAAACGAGCTGTAGGTATGCCTAAATATAGTGTCAAGAATGTTCGTCGGAATGCCTCAGTATTTGAGCACGAAGATTTTAACACATACAAACCTACATTCTTTAAGTGAAGGGATCTTTAAAGATTAGTAAAGGTTTTTGTGAGGATCTCGTAGAATGTCACTTGAAATCTTTAGATTATTGTTGTTAATGGTTAAGGGGACTACAGGACCTAAACGGGCCTAAACCCAAGTTTTATAATGCATAAAAGAATATGATCCACTGCAGTAAACAAAATCAGAAAAATATATGATATTCTTCAGGATATATGCTAGTATGATAGTGTGTTGAAAACATAATACAACTAATTTGATACGATCGAAAAAAATCATGAAGATACCTCTAAAAATTTCTTTTAACGATTAAAAATCATATTAATTTTTTGTCAGATTATTCTACAAGCTACATATTAGCATAATAGTGTTTTAATTTGCTGTGGTTACAGTTTCCTATGACACGGTGAAATTAAATTAACTGACGAAACTTAACATACGATCGGGTGATGGGCTTTATTTATTTATTAATCACCAACTTTCACTAACAGTAGTAAGACACCAAGCATACAAGTTATAGGCTAATAAGAGACAGTCATGAACTTAAAACTAGATTTACCCGTAATTATACAAAATTAAATAGAATTATACAAAATTAAATAGGATTAAACAAATAAAATAGAGCTATACAAAATAAAATAAAATAGAATTAGGATGGAATTATTAATAGTGTGGCTTTATTTTTGCGTGTATGTTACGACAAGCTGCAGCATAATCCTCTGCGATTACTAATAAATAAGTTATAATTCCTATAAACAAATTATTTCATCTTGCATTTTCCTCGTCAAGACGGAAAAGGTAATACAATTTTAAAATTGCGATAATATTAGAACATAGATGCGAGGTATATTCCTATAAATAGTACATTACAAGCGGCGTAGATTCCCACGCAATTTTTGAAAACGGAAAAGATGTGCCTAGAACACGTGGCAAACTCATAACCAATCATTTAGACTTTAGTAGACATATTATAGTGGTAACTTATGTTGCACTAGAATGTTACATGATGTAGTATGAATACGTACTTACGTAGCATTATCAGCAACTCTATGAGAAAATATAGTTGCCTTCTCAAAAAAAATCCTTAATTCGTAAAACTATATATTTAAGACATAGGTATACATACCGATAAAGGATTCTCCTCATTGCTTAACCTCTTATTCAAGCGATTAACATTCGCGCTTCCATTGGCCAGTTCGCCTTCTTCAGTTGATAAATTCTGGTCAACTTATCTGGTAGACTCTTAACTGACTTATTCCTATATTGTCATATTCAGAAGCGACACCGAGCGGACGATGAAACGAATCGGCGGAAAGTGGACGTGCTGCGCGAGGGCCGCTGGGTCACCGTGCTTTGGGAGCAGCTGCTGGTCGGGGACATCTGCAAGGTCGTCAACAACACGTTCTTCCCGGCTGATATCGTCATGCTGTCCTCGAGGTAAGATATTGCGACAAAGATAAGGGTTAATTTTATTGCTTAGCACAAAATTTAGTCCTGTTGGAAATCGGTCAGTGTTGCCAATGGGCTGTCCAATTAATAATAATGGTAAATAAAACATTGGTCAGGCAGGGGCCATAGTCTTTCCATTGTTCTAGATAACCAGTTCACTTTAGTCACCCAAACCGAGGTCTGTCCTTGGTTGCACTTCCATAGTGCGAACAGTGATAATCGTCGGTTCGTGCCGATTTGATTAAAAACATCTTACGGGCCTCTGCGAGTTGGTTTCGGTCCCACCGATATTACTTTCTGTGGAGCAACATTTTGCAAGTGTTAGTGGGTAACAACGGATATCAAAAAAATATTTAGAAATCTTACTAAAAGTAATAGAAAGTTACTTAGTGTTATACTGTTGCGGGAGGCCTATGTCCAGCAGTGGACGTTTTTCGGCTGAAATGATGATCATGTTGTAAAATGTTGCTCTACAAAAAGTAACTTCGGTTAGTCCGCACTCTTCAAATCTAGTCACATAGAAACTCGGCTTGACGGCATAAATGAATATGATAAAAGTATATGGTTGAACTGCTTCCCCGGACAAGCTCCTCCGCCTTTATGAAGGCCTGGAGCTCTGTAGCACTACTACTGCGCTGACTTGTGTATTTCATGAAAAATGACTGTCACTTGAAGAGAATACGGCCTACATTTTGTTTCTCCCCGGCCAAAACATTCCTTCATTAAAAAGAAATAAATAGTAGTAGGTAGTGGTATTACAATTTAAACGAATGCTAGTCGCATTAACAAAAAATAAAATAGTTTTTCCCTTCATTCTGATGACGCGTTCGGTCACTGTTCTGTCGACCTACTCATAACCCTAATTAACTCAAGTCACCAAGGAAAACATACAAAAAATTCAAATTCACATGACCATGCATGAAGAAACAGTCAATACACTATTATTTTAGCACTTGTTTATGTCCTGACACAAGGTTGTCAACTCATTTAACATTATGCACTGCAATTAGAAGTAATCGGTCGCGCAGATGTGCGTGACAGCTCATTAGCTGGACATTCAACGTCCATGGTGCATTGTAATTCGTAATGTTTTTAAATAAAGGTTAATTCATCAATAATCGAATGCAGTGAACATTTTATGGACATATTATTATGAATGTTTCTTTAATTGCGCACTAAAATGAATACCTACATAAAATAACATCACGGCTGCTTTCCCCGAACAGTTAGGCAGAGGTACTAGGTATAGTACCTATAACAACATTTCACCTAAATTAAATCAATTAAATACCTTTTTATATCCATATCGATTGAACACCACAAAAAAAAACTCGCTTTTACATTTCAGTTTGTCTGCTTCAGTCGAAAGGATGACATACATGATGAACATGAGCCTGGTGCTTGAATCCCTGGGTTGTCCATGTATTTAAAAAAAATCTAAGTAAATAAATAAGATAAAAAAAGTATTTATTGGGACTCGCACAGAAGTAACACAGACCTAAATATTAAAACACAAGCATAGAAAATAAATAACAAAAACAACTGTATATAAAAATAAAGCAAGTAGCATTTAGTCTGTTAAGTTCAACAGTATTATGTATGTGGCGAAGAGAGAATTCCTCTTCACAGGCGTGACAACACAATACTTATTGGTCACTTACACTTTTTGCTATAATCAGCTTACAAAAACCTATCATACTTTACCACAGTGAACCGCAAGGCATCTCGTTTATCGAGACCTCAAACCTGGATGGCGAGACGAACCTCAAGATCCGGCAAGCTAACCCGGAGACGGCGCGGCTCGACAACACGCTCGCCCTCACAGACTTCACCGCCACCGTGCAGTGCGAACAGCCCAACAGGCATCTCTACGAGTTCAATGGGTTGCTGAAGGAGAGTAGCAACAAGTAAGTGTACTGCAAAACTTCTGAATAATATGCTTCTTTACATAAACGCGAAAATTTCCGAAGTACTACGAACGTCGCACCACGGACTAACCGCTCCCAGAGGCGACGCTTCGAAGTGTTGTACTGGCGCGCTGTGTCGTAGTGCATCAGCAATCATCGTGCATTTGTATGAAGCTTTCTCTCTGTTGAGCTACCTACTCTAGTCGTACGTTGTCACACGTCACTCAAAAGTTTTGAAAAGCTTTTTAGGGTTCCGTAGTAAACAAGGAACCCTTATAGTTTCACGGCTTAGCTCAAAGACGCTTAGTACTAGAAAGCCGTAATTTGGCATATGTATATATATTAATCATGCCGACAAAGTGGTAAATGAAAATAAAAAATTAAAAAAAAATTGGGTACCCCCCTCCCCCTAAAGTGGGGATGTTTTTTGTTATTCTCATCTACCCCATGGTGTGGGGTATCGTTAGAAAGGTCGTTTTAAAATATCGGGAGTTTGTGAAAACCATTTTTAGAGTCAAATCCAAGTACAACCTTTTAGCTGGTAGGGGGGGGGACCCCCTGCCAGCTAAAAGGTGGTACTTGGATTTGTGAGAAAATTCACAGCAGTAGTATATAAATCGAAATTAAAAGGAAAACTATCAGAGTTAAGTCGGCTGTACAGGTTAACGATTAATAATCGAACAACTTACATTTACAGTTAAAAAAACATGTACTCCCATATCGTCCGTATGGGAGAACATGTTTTTTAACTACAATCTTAAGTTTGTTCTTGTGATAAATTCATCCCACCTACGGAACCCTTCATTGAATTATATTTATGTAAATGAATTCTCTCTCCTCTGTGTGTTCACGTCTAAATAACTGATTTCTTTGCTACTTCGTAGATCAATACCGCTGGGTCTGGACCAGATGCTGATGCGCGGCTCCATGCTGCGCAACACCAACTACATCTATGGCGTGGTCGTGTACACGGGCCACGAGACCAAGCTCATGAAGAACTCCACTAAAGGTAATGCCTGCGTACACTATAATATTATGGCTAAGTAATAACAGCGTGCGGCTGTCGTGCGGGTTGATCCAACAGGTTAAGCTCTGCTTGCCGGGTTTGTCCGTAGATGGGTGACCATCTTTACATACAGAGACTCCTCCGTGCCTCGGAAAGCACGTTAAGCCGTTGGTCCCGGCTGTCATTCGTGGATCTTTGAGTCGTTACGGGTGTCAGAAGCCCGAACGTCTGACAACCAGTCTTACCAAGGGGTATCGTATTACGCAGTTACTGGGTTGTGGAGGTCAGATAGGCAGGCGCTCCATGTAAAATACTGGTATTCAGCTGCATCCGGTTAGACTGGAAGACGACCCCAATAGGCCCCTAGGCAGACTAACACTATAATTTTATTTATCAAGTAAACGCTCATACAGAATTTTAATTAAAAATATTAGTGTTCAGTATTCATTTATGTGCCATAGTTACATTACATATTTTTTAATGTTACTAGCCTTTGTTGCAAATTTTGTCCCGTAGCCCCACTGAAGCGCTCGTCGATCGACCGCCAGACGAACACGCACATCCTCATGCTGTTCCTGATCCTGCTGACGCTGTCGCTGCTGAGTGCCGGCTTCAACGAGATGTGGTTGCGCGCGCACAGCGACTGGTACATAGGCCTTGACGGTGAGTGGAGACTTCCTCGTAATTCTACAGACCGCTGCTCAATAAGCTAGTTGACAGTGTTCGAGAAACCGATTAGTTATGTTCCTCAAAACACGAATATTTCACCGATATACTGACATTAACAGTACTAATTTATCAATTGTAAAACGCAATATAATTTTGACTGTCAAAACTGGATACTGTCATGGCGGCTCGCGTGACGACATAGATTTTCCTCCGTCAAATCCGCTTTTTTCCACAGTGCAGTCGGCATAAAAACTTAATTTATTACTTTTGTCGGAATATTATAAAAGCGTGAAAGCGTTAGCGTGACAGCGTCACAATCAAAACAGTCACTTTCGCATTTAATATATTAGTTGGGATTGAGTTAGTTCACCTCTAATAGTTAACTAAGAATGTTTTTCTCTTTTTGTTACAGAAGCGCAGAATGCACATTTCGGATTTAACTTTTTGACATTTTTAATATTGTACAACAATCTTATACCTATATCGTTACAAGTTACTGCAGAAATTGTTAGATTTTTTCAAGTAAGTATAAGTTTTAATTGTACGTGTACATAGGACTATTGTTAATATATGATGAAACTGTTTCATAACAGGGGCTAAAACACGAGGCGACGCAGGCGATGTTTATAATAGTATCACACGAGTATTTTATTACCTAGTTATGTGCAGTTTTATACACTATTTTATCTTAACTCATGCAATTTCATCAAAAACTCAATTGAATATTCCTCCACGGGTGTACGCTCCACACAGACAACACTAAATCATTGCATGTTTAATGTACTTTGAAAGAAAAAATGTTGTTGTGTTAGAGAGTGTGTTAGATAGTCTCTCATTGTGGTACCATTTCTGATTTCAAAATATGAACTCTTCGAGTTGGGAAAAAAGTGATTTATGAAATTAAGCTCATCACTAAATGTCAAGGGACGATGTACTTCAATGTGCAGATTTACTCCCGTTGAGAGACTCGTCATCACTTTTGTATGACCTACTATTATGTTGTAAACGTGACTGTCCTTATGTGTAGTGTTTATCCTCTGCAGGCTAGTGGTATTGGGTTTTTTCATTATGATTTGCTGCTGACAAATTCCTGATGGAAAAACCTAATACCTACTTACTGGCCACAGACTCGCCCATCATCGGCGAACCTGTGGTCAGTTACTGGGCATAACTCCTAAATACCTCGGTATGGAAGGGCTTATTCCTTCTGGGATCACATTGTTGGAACTTTATGAGGACTGTGTTCAATGACCGTGGTCGGTAACTGGTTTTAATGATTTATTGTTGAAAGAAAGAAGACAACATAAAGTATGGAAAAACATTAAACGCTAAATAACAAATTAGGGGATAATATGCGTCACATACACGCAAAACGGCCGCCGCTCGGCTGCCACTATCTAATGCTGTGACACTATGTGACGCAGTGCCACAGCGCTTAGCAAGGCAAGCAACGCGCTGCACTTAGGTATTACATGACAACGTGCACAGATGCGTACTGGCGCGCCCCCTGGCGGCGTTCGACAGTGTTCCAAAATGCTAATAGTGACGTCACGTGTCGCCCGCAGGCGAAGTTCATCGCGATGGACGGCGAGATGTACCACGAGCAGACGAACACGCCGGCCATGGCGCGCACGTCCAACCTCAACGAGGAGCTCGGCATGGTCAAGTACATCTTCAGCGACAAGACCGGCACGCTCACCTGCAACATTATGGACTTCCGCAAGTGTAGCATCGGGGAGGTAAGTGTATATTGACTGGCGATCCGCCCCTGCTTCGCACAGGTGCAATGTACCTACTCGTGTGGTGACATCTCAAAACACTATTTGTTAATAAAATATACACATAAACTTTCTGGAATAAATTCGCAAAATGATGGTGAAAACCATACCAAAATCCATTGTGTAGTTTACAAGAACTGAGTGGCACACAGACAGACACGATTGACTTTGTTTATACATACTATATTGATTGACTTAGGGATCTCGCGCACTAGACGGCCACGGCCAGTTGTGGCCGTCTCGCGATTCGTATCGGTTTCTATAGTTTACCTGGTCGTGGTCGTGGCCGTCTAGTGCGTGAGATCCCTTAGGCTCCATTCCCAATATGTCATGACGACAGATTATCGTGTTTTTAAAAGCGTCTTGTGTTTTTAAATGGAGGTGTTCACAAATAGAACGACACGATTAACTGTAAATCCAATGATAAATTAATCGTCACGACATAGTGGGAACGTGGGTCCAAGTGCACATAGTTTTTTTTTTAATAAAAAGTTTCTAATTTAATATTTCTGTGTTACAGATAATCTACAGCAGCCCTGGTCCCAAAGACAAGCTAGAAGACACGTTGCTATACCAGAACATGCAGCGCAACCACCCGACCGCTCCTGTGATCAAGGAGTTCCTCACCATGCTGGCCGTGTGCCACACCGTCATCCCCGAGCGCGTGGGCGACACGCTCAACTACCACGCCGCCTCGCCAGGTCAGTACACGGGGGTATAGGTCTTATAAGCGAGACGAAGCTAACGGCTATTTTTATGTCAAATAATTTTTATGATCGCTATTTTGGATTTTAATTTAGACATTTGGACAAGAGCCTTAATTTAGATGTTCATAAAGTATTCAACAACTTCCAACTCACCGTCCAATGCACGCGCGTGATTTTATTATCAATTGGCGCAGACGAGCGCGCGCTGGTGCTGGGCGCGCAGGCGTGGGGCTACGTGTTCGACCAGCGCACGCCGCGCGCCGTGCGCCTGCGCGCGCCGCACGCCGTGGAGGAGTACGGCGTGCTCAACGTGCTGGACTTCACGTCCGCGCGCAAGCGCATGTCCGTCATCGTGCGCACGCCCACAGGTGAGCTGCCGACCGGCTAACTATTGCATCTTACGGGCCAGCCATTATTCAAGATCGCTTTAATTGTACATGGTTTTAATACCCTGTTAGGTGCAGTTTCATTCACTACTTTATCTCAACTCATTAAATGTCATCCAAAACACTATTATTCACAAATATTTGACAGTCAATCATGTCATATACAAGGTGGATTTTTAACTTCTGACTTTTCTAGTACTCAAACCTCAGTTGGTCCGATTGCGTTTTTTGATCCTTATAAGAAACCGGATTGATTGCTATCAAAAAAAGTATTTAAGGAAACTATTGACAACTGATTTTTTTTTATGTACGAACACCCTTTGTACCGTGTTTCTGATAAATAATAATATTGATAGTTTAAAAAAACACAAAAAAACACGATTTTACGTGCACCTATAGGCGTATTCAGACCTGGACACCTAATCGTGGTCAAAGTTCATTACAAGACCTTTCTAACAAGTCCAAACACGGCTATGATACGATATTTCATCATGAAATGCTAGTGGCTATCTTCCGGCTTCATCATCATACCTTGAAACCTAATCATGGTCAACGTTCATTACAAGACCTTTCTAACAAGTTCAAACACGGCTATGATACGATCATCCATCATGAAGTTCCAGTTCATATCTTCCGGCTCCATCATCAGATCAGCTCGACAGTACCATGTTATTGTATTGTCATCAAAATCACATACAACTGCCAATTTTCATAATGCTACGATCTTTGAAAAATGGTAAAATTAGTTTTCTTAGATTTGATAACATAGTTACATACATACAGGTCGACCTAATAAAAGCGTGTTAAAAAAATTGGCAATCATGGACTGCGACAAAAACAATGCACAGTATATACAAATAAAACGGTTCACATGGTTAACTTAATTTCACTTACTGCTACTACAGCATGTCGGTGACGCAAACCCATAAATTTTTCCCCTACCAAAAATCGCTCAACGCGCCCTAAGGAAGTTTTCACTTCAATTACTTTGACTTTGACTAAAGTGCCTGCATAGAAAGTTGTAATAAGGGCTAAACATGCCAACGCTGACGCATTCCGCGTGTGCAGGAGAGATCAAGCTGTTCTGCAAGGGCGCGGACTCCGTGATCTACCCGCGCCTGGCGGGCGGGCCGCGCGCGCGCTACGCCGCCGGCACGCTGGCGCACCTGGAGCTGTTCGCGTGCGACGGCCTGCGCACGCTCGTGTTCGCCGTGGCCGACATCTCCGAGCAGTTCTATCAGGTCACTGCTGCTTATATTCTCGACTGAACTACTGGCACCGCCGTGCAGCAGTAGCAGTCATGTCTTAACGGTGTGTCACAAGCGCGTCATAAGTGATGTCATAGACCAAGATCTAATGTCTAATCTGGATTTGGTCGCGATTTGCAAAAAGCAATAACATTAAACTTGCCTGGGAATTGAACGCGATATCTGCGTGTCACTGATTAAATACGCACTAAATAGGATACACGTATTATCACACTCACTTTTACATCCTGTCCGTGTTTCTAAACTTTTAAATACACTATTATATCTATCAATAAAAGCGAAAACTGGGATGGATTTTGAAAATTTTCAAACTTCAAACGGCCTTCATCCTTTTTTACTTCATCTAAGTTTATCTTGTCATTGAAATGCTAGTGATTGACATAATAAATATCGACTTTTTAAACAAGGAGTATTTAATACTTTTCGGCTAGGATCTTCAAGATGCTGTTGGAACTAGCCCGCGTTCTACTCAATAAAGACGCTGTCGTTTTTTTCTTATTAAATAATGTCATAGGTTTATCATCGACATTATATCAACACTGACAAGAAGTTATTAAAACATCATCCACATATAATATGTGGAAAAAATAAGTATTATTGAAGCTAACTCAAAAACGACCCTTGCAAAGTTAATAAAATAATACGGCTCAGTATTACGGAGAAATCGATGAATATACATTAAAAATACATACAGACGAACATAGAACCTCCTCCTTTTTTGCAGTCGGTGAAAAATACAAAAAGCTGTTATTTAGCTATGTCGAATTTTCATGTCTTGCTGCGTGTTAGGTACACACAGCAAAAGACATGAAAATTCGACATAGCTAGCAATATTACATTATTTTTCTTATATATTTTTCGCAACATGATCGAGTCCTGATGCGGGTAACTGAGGCCTGGGTTATCGAGTTTCTATCTCCTTTAATTTTTAAAGGCATTCTTTTAAGAAACGTAGATAACTAACACCAATTTCAAATTTGGCATCTCTATTATTACAAAGTTGCCTTGACGGACGCACTGACATTAAAGATGATTAGTCTTTGTTCCAAAAAGTGCACTGGTTTTCCTATTCCAGTGCCGGTTCTGGTTCAAAGTACTAGTAGAGCCAGGTGTCAAGTTATTGCGCCCGGGATATAGTTGTTTGTCAGCAGTCAGCACCTGCACGCGTAGCATGACAACCACATAAACGGGAAGAAGAGAGTCTTGCCTACACTGCTCCTGCACGCTTAGCATGACCACAATTAATTACGGGTTTTGGCGACGAAAGAATAGAGTAAATTACTGATTGTGGTTGTTTATATGTCATTTTGTCTATTCTTCCGACGACAAATCCCATTTTTTTTGTGGTCATGCTAAGCGTGCAGGAGCAGTGCAGGCAAGACTCTCTTCTTCGAAGTTGTAAAAAAAGCAGCGAGCGCTACTTAAAGTTCAAACGGCCCTACCGGTTCTCGACTGGCTCACTTTCACGCCAGCTTTAAATTCTATCGGTTTCTATCAAAACAAACAAAATTTAAAAAAAAACGGGTTCCCTTCAATTAAGGGTTAATAGTAAGTAACCCAACCCCTGACAACACTTCATTGCTAGCATATAACCGGACCATTTAGGCTTGCGCTTGAGCTTCCGTTTTAGCGACGGAGAAGACCAGTTTGGGGCTCGCTCACGGTTTAAATTATGGACATATTTAAATGGAATTACAATAAAAATTGTTTTTGATTTGAAAGTTACTCAATATAAAATATACTGATGGAACACTTAAAAAAATCGTAACATCGATAGCACCAAAACTTAAAAGTTATACGACCGCATCTCTAAACATAGACAATTTCGAGCGGCCATTGTTGTTTACATCTTTTGAAAATTTTGAGAAGCCAGACTTTACGTTTGTAGCAGTATACAAATGTATAGCCAATTTGACTAATATTTTAAATATTTTTAAATCGTCTTTAAAAAAGATCTTATTGTTTTTAATTTTCTTTGTAAAGCTTGTCCACTCTGAAATAACGCGCCCCACTACCGCATTTTATGCACACGATAACGCGGCATTGTGTTGCGTCATTTCTGAGTAAACAAGCTATAATGTGTTTTATTTGTGCAGAATATTTTCTAAACAGCGGCCTAGTTAGAAAAAAAAAATTGTGCTCCTTATCACTCACTATCAATTATTTCAGTGACTTACCAAAGCTGTGCGTCGCGTTTCAATCTAGGAACCGCTTTATTTTACTTGCATATTTTTATGAAACTGTTAGTTTGATTTTAGAATAACATGAACAGGAAATGTTAATGTTAGATCCTCTCTCCCTCTCATATCGTAATAATGTATGTTCGTTGTCCAGGACTGGGCGAACACTTACCACAAGGCCAGCATAGCGATACAGGACCGCGAGACGAAGATCGAGGAGGCCGCCATGCTCATAGAGAACAACCTGCGACTGCTCGGCGCCACCGCCATCGAGGACAAGCTGCAGGTCACACACACACACACACGCAAGCTTTCGCCCGCGACGCGATTCGTGCACCGTTATCTTCACTAATATTATAAAAAGCATTGTAAATAAGTTTGTTAGTTTGGATGTAGCAGGTAATCTCCGAAACTACTCATCCGATTTCCAAAATCTTTCACAAAGCTACGGTATTGTCGACTCCCATAGAATATGTTATATGTTAAAACACGCGGACGAAGTCGCGGGCAGAAGCGACTTAGTTATCAATATAGATTCCATGGGATTTAACAGATAGAGTCCGCGCCACCACTGAAGTCCTTTTGACGCGGCGCTAGTGTCTATGTGATAGTGCATCATTTTGCATTAAAAAAATGTAGCTCCACAATTTTCCGCCGGCCTTTCATGGCGCGCACTCTAGTTTACTCATCAAGTTAGAGCAAGTAGCTACTTGCTCAAGCCGTTAATATTCGAGGGCGAGGCTATGACAAGACACATGATTGTAAACAGGACGGAGTCCCCGAGACGATAGCCGCCCTACTGAAGGCGAACATCAACCTGTGGGTACTGACGGGCGACAAGCAGGAGACGGCCATCAACATCGGCCACTCCGCCAGGCTGCTGCACAGCAACATGCCGCTCATCATACTCAACGAGGAGAGCTTGGATGTGAGTACAGCTACCATGCTACGGGTCATAGTTATACCCCTTTAAGGCAACTGTTCCACCGCGCAACTGTCCAGCTAGCAACAAAAAACGATTTAACGAGCAGCGAGTGCGCTACGGCGACGAGTGATTGCTCCCTGGTATGAGTATGTACCAAGCGTGAGTCTCAGTGAGTGCTCTGCCCGCCAAGCGAGCGTCGCTCACCGAGTACTCTCTTTGATAGCTCTTGTCGCTGCGACAAACGAATACGGCAGCGTGAACAGTCAGCAATCAACTATATTTACACGGGACCACGGGAATCTTTTGAACGTTTTTTGTGCGAGAACATCATCGTAGTCGTCGGGGGTGGGACAGGTCTCTAAGATGGCGGATTCTTAACACACCGTGGTCTAAAGGCACTGCTTAGCAGCGCACGTGTACTGCATAGCTTTATATTAAAATGTAGGCGGGATCATCCACGGACTCACTGCCACTCGTTCCGATTCGTGGCAGGCAAACAAAAAAGCCGCGCAGCTGACGTGGGTAACCTTTCTGTTCACTTCGTACGTACCATTGGACGGTCGTCTTAATGAGTGTGAAGTCACGCACGTCCAAAGCTTGCGCGAAGTGTGAGCTCCGACAACTTAATAAAATATTATGGCAGTCCGCGCTCGCGGTACTGATGATAATTTATGTCATCATGCCATGTTTGAAATCTTATGAATGCGCCGGCGTAACTAAAGCTCAAAACAAGTCGAAGACATCACGTTGCACTTAATTGCATATAATATAACATTGCGGTTGTGTTGTGCAAACCTCAATGTAGCGTAATTACGCGTAAAATGGGTAAATTTACTTGGAACAAAGTCATTAACCTATTTTGAGCCAAACAAATTTTGCGCAAGCTTTATTGGCGTTCATTTTAGAAATTTTAATGGCTCCTTCTTTACTTCTACGAATCTACAACCTTAGTTTTTGTTTACCCTAAACCTCTTAAGGGGTCATTGTACTCATCATCAAAATCAGCTGTTCCCTACATTTCGACGAGATATGCGAACATAAATGTAGGGAACAGCAGATTTTTTTTTTGTGATATCAGCGTCGGCCCCATAGTGAAAGTTGTTCGTACACAAAAACTAAGGTTGTATATACAGATTTCTCCACGTCCAGCCTTTCTCACACTAAAGTTTTCTCCCAGGGTACCCGCGAGTGCATATCCCGTCAGATGGTCGAGTTCGGCGAGAACCTGGGCAAGCAGAACGACATCGCGCTGATCATTGACGGCAAGACGCTCAAGTACGCCATGGGCTGCGACCTCAAGAAGGACTTCTTGGACCTCTGCATATCCTGTAAGGTGGTCGTGTGCTGTAGGGTGTCGCCCATACAGAAGGCTGAGGTCAGTACCGTGGTTATTTCAATTGCGCCGTCAGTTAGGAACTGTCTCTTAGCTGCCACGGTTTATTGTAATTACTTAAATTAACTTTTATTTTTGAATTGTTTACTTTTTGCGCTGGATGCTTTTAAAGTGCACGTCTTTCTACATCGTTCTCACAATATGTACCTATAACTTCAACATGGATGATGTAACCAATATTTTGTAACAATATTTTGATTTAAAAGAGTGTCCGTGAAGTTTCTTTTTCGTTCTTCTCCATAGGAACCTACTATGGTTTGGAATGGGCAACTAGCTTCATATTTTTGACTGACCGACTCTTTGGCAATTCAAAAATTGAAATAAATGCTTTGAGTTTGAGTTAAATATGTTTCAATCTACTAAAGAATTAATTTCCCTGACTGTTCATAAGAAATATATGTAATAAAGACGCGGGAAAATGGCTCCTTGATAGTCAGTGGCGCCCAACGATGACGAACCCTTTAAAACAAGTTTAAATCGATTCGTGGTATCGCAGGTGGTAGAGATGGTATCGACAGCGACGGGAGCAGTAACGCTAGCGATAGGCGACGGCGCCAACGACGTGGCCATGATACAGCGCGCGTCCGTCGGCGTCGGCATCTCCGGCGTGGAGGGGCTGCAGGCCGTGTGCGCCTCCGACTACAGCATCGCGCAGGTACCGGCTCTACACTAAACTATCATCTGCTCCTAAAGTATCTGATGAAAGTGTAAACAAACCCTATTTAGGTTAAATTCTTACCCAATCGCTCTCTGAACGGAATTAGTACCACATTCATCCGTATTTGGAAGGTTACAACTTTATATCTCACCTCACTACTTTTTCCTACAATTGTTGTTTCAATAACATTAGTAAATTGTAATTGTGAAATCATCAACGAAATTTGAGATTATAAAATTCACCTCAGTTGTCAAATGAAAAACATCTTTTAGGTGCTTTAAATTTAAAATTTCTTGTTTAAGTATTCAAATAATCAAATCAAAGCAGTTAGTCATTAATATTTTAGTGTACTATCGAGCGATCTTTCATATTTGCATACAATCATATTAATAAAAACAGATAATATTAGACAGCTATTTGCAACATTGCCAACTTTAAGAATGCAAGCTTTTAACAAGCCAGCCTTCTGATATAAAACTTTGTTTTAGTTCCGTTTCCTCCTGCGCCTCCTGCTGGTGCACGGCGCCTGGAACTACTCCCGCATCAGCAAGCTGATCCTGTACTCCTTCTACAAGAACATCTGCCTCTACGTCATCGAGCTCTGGTTCGCCATATACTCCGCCTGGTCAGTATAAAGCATTACAGTTTAATTATACACCTACATATAATTAACTGATTTATCTCATTTCAATCATGGCGATTTTGCTTGTATTTTTTACAACACAGATCTGAGGGGCAATTCTCGTATTTTGAAGGACGTTCACATTTAAATCTCAGCCTCAATCTGTCAAAAACAACCTCTAATTTAAATTTTTCCCATGTTTTTGACATTGATTGTCGCTGAGATCAGATTGCGATTTGAATTTGAACGATTTTTTAAGTACAAGAATTGTTTCGATTACTGTAAAATAAGAAATGAAGTTTGAGCTTTCCAAAGTTACTGGTTGACCACTTTTATTGATTTGTTATGAATTTATGATATATGCTTTAAATTCCCAATTCAAAAATTAAAACAAAAAGGATTCCGTATGTGTTACAATGTGGACTTTGTAACCCATACAGTATTTTTTTGTTGTTAATACCAATTTAGGCCTTATAAAGCAAGGCTTCTAAAAGCGTTTTTTGTGTACATAAATGAATAAAGGTTATGTATAACAAATCCAAAGAATCGTTTTGATGCTTGTTGTGGTCTGCAGGTCGGGTCAGATCCTGTTCGAGCGCTGGACGATCGGGTTCTACAACGTGATCTTCACTGCACTGCCGCCCTTCGCCATTGGGCTCTTCGACAAACTCTGCTCGCCCGAGATCATGCTTAGGGTAAGTTCTGTTTAACTGTCGCAAGAAACGAGTTCTATGAGTTCTCAGTAATCAGCTCAAAATTATGTACACAATCACAATCATAATGTAAATAAATTTGAGTTTTTTGTCGTGAATTCTATCATTAAAAAGAGAAGTATATTTACCTAGGTTTATTAAATGGTTTTAATACTTAAAATCATTTGATGGTAAACAATGGCTCCATACATGTTCTGCAGTACAAATCCAGAAAAAACCAATGAATCAGTCCCGAGTTCTTTTAAGACATGGCTCGAGTCTTTCGATGTAAGCCGTAAAATTAGAAAAGGAATAGAGCTCTGAATATATTTTATCAGACTCGAGTCTTCTAAACAAATGAGTCTTCAACAAGAACTCAAGTCTTATTATTGTAAGACTAACCCTTACCTGCATGTTTTTTTGTTTTTTAATTTAAAAAATATTATTAGGTACGTTATTATATACAGATATCGGGAAAAATAATAAAAAAAATCATAGTCAAACTCATTTGTTTATTAAAAAAAAAAAACAGTATGTTGCCATTTGGGTACAATATGCATATAACTATAATTATAATAACTATGTATATACTTATTTATAATGAATGGAATGCAGCAAAGCAATTTCTATCATAGGTATGACAAAGAGCAACCTTGCATTTTGTGCATTCTGTGCGTGAGAAACCCTTGCATCCTGGTAGTTTGCATCTATTTTTAGAAGCACATCTTCGTTCATTATGAGCAATTCCATCAGTCCTAACATCTTTAGGTGGGACAGCTTTCATAGGTCCGCGATGTTTCTTTGCTTCCAGTTCTTTATCAATACTACTGGAAGAGGGTCGTCCTCTTTTGTTTTCGCCATTTTTTTTATAATTACATAAAGCCTCTGCCAATTCGGATCTGTAGTCACCCAAACTAAGGCTTCTGTAGTTTCCCCTTTCGATATTGGCTTTTTTATATAAAACCCATGAGTTTATAATAGCCATATCAATCATGTGGTAAAATAAACGAATATACCATTTTCGACTTTTTATCCTAATCCTATATCTTCCTAAAAAACTATCCATTAGGTCGACACCTCCCATATGCGCGTTGTAATCTTTGATTATTTTCGGGCATAAGATATTGATCGTCTTCTTTTCTTTTTTGTCATATCTGTTTACTGAACCTACTGGTTCAGCGCCGACATATGTAGAAGCTAAAGTAACGAGCTTGTTATCCTTCCAACAGGTCACTGAAATGTCCACGCCTTCATAGTCGGCGACTTGCTCTTCATAGGACCCTCGGGGTACAGAGTCTTTCATGTAATCTTTTTGTGTCGGTAATTTACAGTTTTTACCAAGACGGTTTCTTTGGATCGTACCCAGAGCATAAATGCCCTGACTATCAAGGTAATGCAGTAAGGGAATTGACGTGTAAAAATTGTCAAAATAAATAATGTGGTTTGCACTTCGTGGGACGTAGCGGCACAATCGAATTACCGTGTTTCCTACAGCACCAAGATCTGGTTCGCCTGGCAGATTGTCAAGGTCGTGCTTCCCAGAATAAATTTCAAAGTTGTATGCATATCCTGACAGAGAGCATAGAACGAACAGCTTGAAGCCCCACTTATGCGGTTTATTGGGGAGATATTGCTTCATAAAATGTGCTACTTTCGTAGCACACATTTGCTCATCAAGTGACAACCTCTGATCATATGGGGCAATTCTTGTAAATGTGGTATTGAGATGTTCTACCAGAGGTCGTATTTTGTAAAGACGATCGTGTTGAGGATGACCAACAGGCTTATGTTCTGCATTGTCATTGAAGTGAATTACTGATCGTATTTTCTCAAATCTATTCACAGTCATTGTCTGCATGATGTTAGAAAAACCATACTTTGACCAGTAAGATCTCACGCTGGGATAGTGGAATACACACATGAATATGATAATACCAAGAAACTGGCGAATTTCTAACGCATTTACAGGGGGACAGTTGCTAATTGCCTTTTGGGTAATATACAAATTTGTCTCATTTATTATTTTGGTAAGTATATCCTCATTTATAATTTGGGAAAAGAATTCAAATGGAGTCTCTAGTTGGGCAACTTCTGAGCAAAGATCTGAGTTTCCTAAAAATTTAATGCGATCCTCATTCCAATCCAGATGGCGTTTTTTCCATATAAGATCCCTACTTCGTGATCTCCAAGCTGCCACACCGATCATACCTGCAACTGGTTGACTAGACGAAGGTCCTGGAATAGGTTCTGTGGAAGGGACTTCATGATGCTCTTCGGCAACTTGGGGAGGGTCATCTGGGATATTTTCATCTTCATGGTAGTCGACATCATCATTCTCCAGCTCGTGCAATAATTCCCTTTGGCTCATATAATAATCAATTTCATTATCATCGCCCATATCATTATCGTCTTCAGATATGTAACCGTCTTCTAATGCTGATAACATTTCCTCTATGTCTTTGTCTAGCATTTTGTCAAGCAAGCTGAAAAATATTGCAAGATTACCCAAAACCCTCCATCACCAAAATCCTCAAAAGCAAGTAAATCATAAGCAGTGAACGCATAATGTAGACTTTTGGCAACATAGCAATTTAGCAAGATATCGCATCATTCCGAATAAATACATAAAAAACTGTATAATATATCGATAACTAACCTTTTTTCTAACTCGACAACAATGTTTTCACTCAAAGTACCACCAGCAGTAATTCGAAATAAAAAAATCAATTAGTCACAAATTGTAATCTGTAGCTTTTTCAACTCTGTTGAAAATAAATACAAACTGTCAAAAAATTCGCGCCAAAACCGAGTTTTTTTTTATTTTATTCAATAATCTGTGGTTACATGACAGTTGTTACGTTTCGTTCAGAATCACATAACTTTCACTCTTTCTATTATAAATTGAAAAACGGTATGATTACATATGGCAACAATATGCATGTAAGGGACTCGAGTTTCTTACAACAAGAGGTGACTATAAACGAGATGATGGATTATGCCTATGATATCCTTAAAAAAAAACCACCATAGTAGTAGCAACCGTTGACCGTATGACCAAGTGGACGTGGACGAAGACAAAGGAGTTTGTAACATTCAAAGCAGGTGGTGTTCTGTCCTTGGGATATAGACGTGAAAATCTTTCCGTCCCTTTATCACTCGGAATTCGAGGCATGAAAGATTGAGCTTCGTCAGATCCTAGTGGCTGAATGGAGGGAGCGACTTGCTTGCTATGAGGATTTCCCAACGGAAAAAAAATGTGTTTGTGGGGATAATAGTAATGAGTGTGTGAGAGAGAAAGAGGTATTGAAGTTGGCGGTGTGCACATTGCTAAGTAAAGCCGTTAGGGTATTATAAGACGATTTAAAATAAAATGAATGAGTTCCGTGGCCCTGCCCGCAGCACCCGGTGCTGTACATCCCGTCGCAGCAGGGCATGCTGTTCAACGTGCGCGTGTTCTGGGTGTGGGCCGTCAACGCGCTGCTGCACTCGGTGCTGCTGTTCTGGCTGCCCATGCTCATGTGCAGCCACAGCGTGCTGTGGCCCAGCGCCAAGGACGGCGGCTACCTGCTCATGGGCAACTTTATTTATACTGTGAGTACACCCGCGTTCGTCAGCCTAGCCCTGTCGGCTTCAAGTATAATAGTATAGTTCGTGTGTTCCTGTGAGTGTTGAGGGTAGGAATGAGCCACGTCAAATAGCCGAATTATTTAAGAACCGTTTTCAGGTACTGTCTCCTTTAGGGTGTGTGCAGCAGGTGCTCGATGCTGAGGTTGCAGATTGTGAGCGGTTCAGATTTAAAACGACAGAAGTCGCCCATATTATTAGACATATGACTAGAGGGAAGTCTCCGGGACATGACGACCTTAGCATCGAGCACTTGCAATTCGCAGGTGTTCATTTACCTAGGGTGTTGGTCATGTTTTTCAATTTGTGTATAGGACATTCATATTTACCGAAGGAGCTTATGAAGACCACTGTGGTACCGATACCTAAAAATAAGACGGGTGATGCCTCCGATGGGAACAACTACAGACCTATCTCATTGGCTACGGTGATCGCCAAAGTACTGGATGGTTTGCTTGATAGTCACCTAAGTAAACATATAGATCTGCATGAGGCCCAGTTTGGTTTCAGGGCTGGGCAATCGACTGAAACTGCGGTACTGCGACTCAAGCATACTGTCCAGTACTATGTTACAAGGAAAACGCCTATATACGGTTGTTTTTTGGACCTGTCGAAGGCATTTGACCTGGTGTCTTATAACGTGTTATGGGATAAGCTCCAGAGGGATACCAGCACACCCAGGGATATGATCAACATGCTAAGATATTGGTACGGCAACCAAACCAATAATGTTAAGTGGGCGGGCTCATATTCGTCAGAGTATAGGTTGGAGTGTGGAGTGAGACAGGGAGGCCTGACTTCGCCACGACTCTTCAACCTGTACGTTAATGGACTGATAGGTGAGCTCAGCGGGGCCGGTGTCGGTTGTTCAGTGGATGGTGTTTGTATGAACAACATTAGTTATGCCGACGACATGGTGCTGCTGAGCCCATCTGTCAGAGCCCTTAACATCCTCATAGGGATCTGTGAGAGGTATGCGGAGTCACATGGCCTCAGGTACAATTGTAAGAAGAGTGAACTACTTATATTCAAGGCGGGTAACAAAAGTCCGAAAACAGTTCCACCGGTTAGACTTGGAGGATTGCCTTTAAGTAGGGTCACCAAATTCAAGTACCTGGGGCACTAGGTCACCGAGGACCTGTCAGATGATCTAGATGTTGAGCGGGAACGTAGGGCATTGGCAGTGAGATGCAATATGCTGGCTCGCAGGTTTGCACGGTGTACAAAAGAAGTCAAAATTGCTCTTTTTAAGGCATACTGCCAGACATTTTATACCTGCAGCCTGTGGGTCCGTTATACGCGTAGATCTTTCAATGCCCTACGGGTCCTGTACAACAATGGTTTTAGGATGCTGTTGGGGCTGCCTCGCTTTTGCAGTGCATCAGGTATGTTTGCTAAGGCCAATACGGACTGCTTCAGGGCAATAGTAAGGAAAAGAGTGGCCTCCCTGATGCGCCGCGTGCGGGACAGCTCCAACAGCCTTCTGGATACAATATTGGGAAGGGTTGATTGCCCGATTGTGAGGCACTGGAACACCGTTCACGGATCTAGAGGTGCCCTTTATAATACAAAGTAAGGGAATTGTAAATAATAAACATATGAATAATTAATTAATAATTACTAACTTAGTTATAAGTACTTTTTACTAACAATATATGGAATGTTTTTTATCCTGAAATAAATGATTAATAATAATAACCTAATAACTTCATATTTTTTTTGTAAAGATTTAAGTTTTTTTATAACTTACACTGTTGTTTGTTTTTAACTTTCCCAATATTTCAAACGTCTTACCCTTCCATTCACCAGCAAATACATCCAGTTTATTGAAATGATCTATGAATGATGAAATGTTAAGCTCTTCCAAAAGCAAGCGAATTAGATCAGCGACGGCGTGCTAAATTGAACAATTTCGACTTGGATAAAGAATGTTATGATTAGAGACCGGATTATGATGTAACTTAAAATGGTTGAAATATGCAACATCAAATTCAATTAAATGCTACAAAATAATTTTTTATTATAAAAATTTAGAATGGGTTTATATTAAACTGAAACAAATTACTTAGCTTACTACATTTTGAACATGATAATATTATTTTTGATCTCGAAAACTTTATTAATCAAGTTCTGCAGTTCCAAATTCTCAGTTGTAAGATTTTGCCTTTACGCATGCAAAATCAGTCGATTTTTAATGTTTTTTTTTTGTTTCATTATTTTACATATACGGAAGATCCTGGTACTCACGGCACAGGAAATCCTAGTGTCAGGACCAGTGTATTAACGTATATGGTGCAATTTCTGAACTTTTTTTTTTATACGTGCATGACATCCGGTCTCTAGATATATTATATTTCGGTTCATAGTATCGATTGTCATAATTTCTCCTAGACTATACGAGATCAGTTCGTAAGTTGTTAAAACTTATCTCAACATACAAAAATATATGTTCTAAGTTGTATTTTAATATCTTTCTGTATTTTCTGTGCAACGCCTGTTCCGCAATCAGTTAGGCAACTGTATTAACATGACTTGTGTGGTTTGCAGTACGTGGTTCTGACGGTGTGCTTGAAGGCGGGCCTATCGACGCACTCGTGGACGTGGGTCACGCACGTGGCCATCTGGGGCTCAGTGGTCATGTGGTTCATCTTCATACTCGTCTACAGGTCAGTACACTCTGCAGTCTACTTAAGGTTTACTTTTGAACGAAAGGCCTACAAAGATCTTTTGGCGCTCGCATGACGTTGACGGGAGACGCTGTTAGTAACCTTTTGTGAAATATTCGATTTTGGCCACACCCCAAAAGATCCTTGTGCAGCTATTACTACTACTCTTGGTAAAATCGCTAATTGTCAACTATTTAGCGATTTTACTAATTGTATGCTGCAATCAAAGACACATAAAATGATTCGTTTAGTGTCTCAAAATCAAAGTATTTATTTCAATCAGGCACATAAAAGGCACTTTTGAACGTCAAAATAGAATTGATTCTAGCCGCCCCTTCCAGCGCAGATCTACGTTCAGGACAAAGGCATACAGTAATCGATGTGTCAATTAGCACAACATCGAAAGATTTTACTTTGTCTAATTTAAAGTTTTAGTGATTTACTTGCGGAAATCACGGAAGTAAGATGTAAATGGTAACTTAGATCTTAGTCGCGTGATTTGTAACAAGAATATTATCAACGCGATATTTCAGTTGTTCTAACAACTTGTGTTGTACTAACATTGTGTGATATGAAGTTCATTTGTCCTCAGCAACGTGTACCCAATAATCATGATCGGCTCAGTGATGTTGGGCATGGACCGCATGCTGTTCAGCTCGCTGGTGTTCTGGCTGGGGCTGGTCCTCATTCCCATCACCACGCTCATCCCCGACGTGCTCTTCACTGTGTGAGTACCATGTATCAGCTACTGTTTACAGCTCATCATGATGTGTCGGTACTGTGGCCCGACTGGTGCCAAATACTCTTTTAATCTGCGGGACAATTTCGTAATACGAAATTGTTGTAATTAGGGTGGTGGTCGCGTGGCTGGATTTCATTACGTGTTCACGCTGGCACGACTTTAATACAACATTAGATATGGCACACGAGGGATATATGTAGGTCCAGTGTTTGAAGTAGTTTGTAAGCTGGGGTTTGTCGTCTTTTCAGGGTTCCGTACCTACCAAAATTGTAAAAAGGAACCCTTTACAATGAAAGGACATTGGACAAAAATATCTAATGGGCTTAGTCCAAATGTACGTACGTACGTACGTATGTACGTACGTACATGTATGTACGAACATGCATGCATGTGTGCATGTATGTGTGTCCTGTATGTATGTACTAACGAGACCTTCATTATGTTACTCAATAGTCTATTCAATAAGGAGTAACTATATACTAATTTAAAAAAACACCTTAATAGTTTAATTGATTAACAAAATTATATACGTGAATATACTAATAAATAAATAAATTCATGAATATTAATTTTCATTAATATTCATTAATTTTCATAAATATTCATTAATTAATTTTCATAAGCTATAACTTTTTAAACCCTGACGGAAACAGAGGGGTGGTATAAGTTTAACGTTTGTATCTGTGGCATCGTGCCTCCCAAACGGCTGGTTCGATTTTGTTTTTAGGGTTCCGTACCTCAAAAGGAAAAATGGAACCCTTATAGGATCACTCGTGTGTCTGTCTGGCTGTCCGTCTATCACAGCCAATTTACGCCGAATCTACTCGACCAATCTAGTTGTTTGGTAAGTTTAGTTTGAAATTTCTGTGACCCAAACTAAAAATACATTTTGAATACGTAAATAAATACATTTTGAAGAAGGGGTCACTTTTCGGGGTAAACAAGGAAAAAGCAAAGTTTTGCAAACTGCACCGTGTGAAATATCAAATGAAAGGACTTCTTGTGAGAATTACAAATATTTTTTTTTTATAATTTTAAAATAAACACTTTTAAAGATAATTATGAAACCGCATCTCCGAAAGTACGGAGCCAAAAATTTAGGATAAAATACAGAATATTATGGTTCTAAATTACTTATAGACTACTAGAAAACGTGTGAGCGTGTGGTGCTGTTTGCGAAAACTCCACGTCCGGCGAACCAAGGGTCCCTCTATGCCCTGGCGGTGGAGGCGAGAGCTAACGTGGGCGCGGCCCGATCCCAGAGCAAACATGTTTCCTTGTTTTGGGTAAAAGCTCACGCAGGGCTGGCTCATGCAGAACAAAGAACGCGCAAACCACCTTGCGAATAGGCTGCACTCTAGTTGCAAAAGAAGCCGGGACACCGCTGCCTGGTTTCATTCGTCAAGTGGCAGATCCTTATGAGACGCTGGACGAGTGAAACTGGAGATACAATAATGGCCAAACAGGCTCCGTTACTAAAGTATGTTCCTCCCAGACACGATTGATGCCTTCAAGGTAACTAGATTTTTCAACTGAAAAACAGCTGAAGGAATGGTCGTAGAGATTCAGCGCCATAGAAAAAAATAATAAGGAGGACTTCCCCGACCGGGTAACACATTTTTTTTGCTGGCCCGACTTATGGTTTTGGGCTCAAGTTTGTATGAAACGTGAATGATCTCCTTTCTAATTTAATTAGTAACAATTTTTTTATGAAAGAAAGAAAAATATTTTATTTGGGACACGCACAGGAAATACGTAATAAAAAAGTACTTACATTAAAACTTATAAAATCATGAAAACAAAAAAAAATATGGGTGACCTAATAAAATGTACACCTCATTTAATAGACTATTGAGTAACATAGGTGTCGTTAGTCGTGCGAGCATTCGGAACACATTTGCCGATTGTCTTTTATTCATGCGGTCCCCGAAATCGACGATTGAAGAGAAAATCGAATAATATTTTTTCTTCCATGGTACGGAACCCTCGGTGCGCGAGTCAGACTCGAAACATGTGGGTTTTTCGGGACGCCTTCGCTCTGGTTCCGTAGAGGCAGTAAGCGCGAGTATTAGTGTAGATGATATGTGCGGCGTGTAGCGTGCGGCACGCGACCGGCACCACCGAAGAGGGCGCCGGGCGCGCCGTGCTGCGGGCGGCGCCCGGCCTGCTGCGCGCCCCGCCCGGCCTGCTGGGCCGCACGCGCGCGCGCCGGGCCGCGCTGCGCCAGGCGCCCTACCTGTGGATCCGGTGGCCGCGGCGCTGGCTCGCGCTGGGCTCGCGCACGCGCTTCTCGTCCGTGTCGCCGGCAAGGGCCCGCCTGTCGCGCGCCCTCTAGGCCGACGAGCGCGCCCGGTAGGCCGACGAGCGCACTCGGTATTCCGACAAGCGCGCCCGCCCGAGCCGCCCGCGCCACTCCGATGTGTTCCGCTGCGAGGGCAGCCTGAAAGCTAACTTCACTGTCGTCTAACGTTATCTCCGTATCTAAGTAGTTTGCAACAGTCTCGATAGTGCTCCTTGCGTGTACTCCTGCAGTTTCGTTTGGTATTCTACTGTTTCAGGTATAGTTGCAGATTGATTCGAAATACATTTTTCATTAGATTATCTGGTTGAAGGTTTTTTGTAAAAACGTTGCGTTGTGTATCGATTAAGTATTAAATTTAAATTGTAAGTTGTATTCTTTATATATTGTCTTAAATCTTGAAGTAGGAAAAGGTATAACAGTAGTCAACTTTAAATTCACAATTTTATTTGTATTTGAGTTGGTTCGTAGGTCGTAAAAAGCTTTGGAATTGTAAAAAATATATAGCTTTAAACACATTAGAATGGAACATAATATCTAACATACTGATTGTTCGTTATAGTCATGACACGGCGCTATACCTACTCAAGATATGAAAAAATGAACCTTTCTTATCTCTACCAAGTACGCATTCAAGTACCAAGGGAAGGGCAGGTCAGCCGTCATTGATTTTTTAACTTATTTATTTAGAAACAGCGAAATACTTATGACTTCTATAGGGCATTTCTGTTAATACATGTCACAATATGATGTAAATTTTTTACCGCCAGAAGATCTCACAGTATAGTCCAATTTTGGGAACTGTCGAAACTTCCATTCTTTGGCCGTGAACCCTCCCCTGGTTCCAGCGTGAAAAGCGCAAAGCAGTGTATTCTGTGGAGGCATTAAAATAGTCCACTATTACTAGTAATAGTGTATTATTTGTCATAAAGTGCAAACTTGTGCATACATCTAACGGCTCCTTGGGCGTGCACTGCTGTGTCTTGCAGTACCTTATGTACTGATAATAAAGTTTATTATTCAATTTCATCAGGAAATATCCTAGTCTGTTCACCATTCACTTCCTTGTGTAATTTTTCTTGTAATAAAATGTATCGGTCTCATTCCAGCGTGCACAACTCAGCCTTCAAGTCGATGACGGAGGCAGTGCGCGAGAGCGAGATAAAGCAACGCGATCCCACCGCGCTCCTCACGCATCCGAGACACTCGTAAGTACTCCATCTTGTTAGCGACGCGAGTTGCTATCGAGATAGACGTCATTTTATTATACGGTACGGGAATGCTCTGTCGTGTGTTATGGAGGGTAGTACGAGAAAGGAAATGAAATGAAAAGTGCTTTTACGAGTTTTGGAAAATCATCTCACAATCAGGATGTTGCTATGATACAAACAATTTAAAAACAGTTCAGCTTTCAAGAGCGTTGCCTCTATGACTCATAGTGTGACAGTCTGTAAAACTCGGATGTGTCATATTAACGACCGGTTACTGTAAGTTCATGTATTCAAAGGTTTTAAAAAATAGCACAATTTTATATTTTGGTATTTTTATAATTTTATAATTATGATGAAAGATAGGTTTAGGGATTTAGATAGCCTTGTATCCCGTTTAGTAACATTTGGTACTCCTAAAATGTTTTAGTACCAATACACAAATATAATACGACAGAGCATTGTCGACTTTCGTTATTGAAGACATACCGCGTGCGTTCCTACTACATGATATTTATATTATATCCTGGGAGCACACACAATATTATTAAACTACCACACAATTCATTAATGCACGGTATTTGGTGATTGGGGTCACTTTGTGATGGGTTCACAGGCACGGGGACAACGTTTTGGACAGGGCTGGCATGAAACGTGATTTTGAGTACATTTTATTAAATGTTTGTTTGAACTCAAAGCTGTGTGTGTGGTCTCAGATAATAGTGTTCAGAATATGTTTCGCGGACTGACATTCATGTAGAACATTTAGCCCTTTTGAAGCAGGGATTTACACAATTTGCGTTTTTAATTGCTGGTAAAATCTAAGGTGTAGTTATGTTCGTTACTTTTATTCTTAATATTGTTTTAGAAAAGAGGAAAACCAACTCCATTTTTCCAGTCTAACACTCGGCGTCTGAGAGGCTAACAATATCTAATAGACAAAAATGGATTGACAGAAAAATACTGTCTAACTATTGCTAACTGCTAAGATAGACTGTCTGCAATAAAAATAGCTCATTAAATCACTAGACATGAGTTGGACAGTCAGTTAGCATAAGAGCGTTTATTCTAAAAGTGGGCAACGTCGCAAATAGATGTCAAATATTTCGCTGTTTTGATTAATTTGGCAATACTACTAATGTATGGAAATAAGAAATGTGGCTAACTAGAGAACTAGAATATTGATTATGGAATGCAATCATTAATATCTTAACACCGAATATTTAGTTTTAGATGTAAAAAAACTATTTGGAAACTTTCCAAATGCCTTTTTTCAACATCAAATTCAATGTTATAATTGCAATTCATTATTAATATTCTAGTTCGCTAGTTAGCCACATTTCTTATATCCATACAGTAATATTGCCAAATTAATCAAAACAGGTACATTTTCGACAGCTATTTGCGACGTTGCCAACTTTTAGGATAAACGCTCTTCATTTTGTATTATTTTTGCCTTTTATGAACCGGGTGATAGAATGTGAGTATATCTATACAAATAAATAAAACTGAAATGTCTGTTTGTAATTACGAATATAATCACACTCGAGAGTCATCCCAAAGCTATGTTTGTCTCGTAGTCCCGCAGTAACTTGTTCTGAGCACTCCACCAAGTTAGTAAAGTGTCGCAAGTGGCGATCGGAACAACATGAACCGATAGTTAACAAAGCAGAATGCGTGTGTTTCGCCTCGTATGCCCCTACGTCTGCATTATTTTGGATTGCATATACTGGACTATTGACCTACTAATATTCAGATTGATTTAACAGTTTGTTTATGTGTATGTATATATTTCGTTAATATTGGTATGTATGAAGTATCTCGTTTGAGTCCCGTAACAAAATGTGTTTTATAATTGAAGTGTTATAAGAACGCTAGTTCCTGTAGATACTACATAAATGCAATTGTTTCCCGTTTTACCTCCACACGTGTATATTGTCCTGTTGTTGTTCACGCCACCAGACTACAGTAGCAGTTATACTTATTATAAATGTAATCGTCTACTTTGTATCCTGGTGGCTGTTCGTGTCTATCATATCACTCGTATTTTCATTATTCTATGCATTCTGTACGTCCTTGTGTTCCGTTGCCGGCTGATTCCCTATACATCGACGCTTCTATGTATTACACGTAAAGAGTAGCTCTATTTAGATTAGATTTTGTACTTTTCTGTAGTTTTATATGTTTAGCAAAATTTTGTATTTAAACTATGGAATTCTTGTTGTTTCCACACTTGTGTATTTATTTTTATATCGTATGTTATGCATAGTACGCTTGAATAAATAGCAACTATAGCATCTGTACCTGCCGAACGTTTCGTTGGCGATCAGCCGGCAGCCGCTCGACACAAGCGTTAGTACGCACGCAACTGTCCGTACGTACGTTACGTGTTTAGTTTGCTTTGCATCGCCCCTCCCCGCACCCACTCGTACGCTCGCCACGACCTCTGCTAGTCTATGTTGCGGAGAATCGGTGCCGCCGGGTCCACTCGAACAAGAATGCCCCTCCGCGCGGGATATTACAGATATACGTAAACCCTAAAAGTCGTGGGATTAGGTACAGAAAAATATCACGCCCGGAGGAGCTCCCGCCGCGGACTTAACTCGTATATCGGGCTCTTCGCTCGTGCAAAGCGGGCTCGTCCGTCATCGCCGCGGGCTCCGGAGGTCGCGGGCGAGCGTACGGCGCCAATAACTTGTGTTGTGGCGGGCGCAGCAAGCCGCGCGGCTCGCCCGTGGGCCTGCGCTGGCGCCGCGCCGGCGTGGCGCCCGCCGAGCGCGACGAGCGCGCGCGCCGGCGCCAGCACGTGGTGTGACCCGCGCGGGGCCGGCGCCGCCGAGCCGGTAGACCCGCGCGACCCGCATGGCCGACGCCGCCGAGCCGGTAGACCCGCCGCACGCGCCGCGCTCGCTGTCGGTTCGCCGCCCCGCCTCCGAGATTCCTCCCACAGATCTTCCTCCGCTATTTTTGTACGCATTTATATCGATGATGTCGCCGATGTGATTCTGTTGTTGTAGATATTAATGTAAACTTTCCATTCCGAGGTGGGCGTACGTCAAGTATATGATAAGAATACGAAAAGGGAGTGCTATTAGATGGTAAATATCATATTAATGTTAGTAGAAGTCTTGTGACCGCTCGCGAGTGCTCGTCCGGCTACAGAGGGCGCTAGTTTGTATGCTTATCTAGATCTTCCTATACGTTGAATCTTCGAAATCCTATTATGAATTCGTATTACATTTACTAAAACATCCAATAATACTTAAAATAAATGATAATCTAATGCCGCTGGGCAGAAACACAGAGTAGCTCATACGGTCTTCGACGGACACGAATCCGTATTCACTCAATTACTAGGTATTACTATATTATGAACTAATACTTATACAAATTATTTATTTACTGAAGTAATGAAGTTATTCCTATAATAACATTCCAGTATTTGTAGTTGTGATGTGGAGACATGTTAGTGTGCCACAAGTTGCGAGGTTTATATGTGTACGTAACGTGCACTTGGACAAGAGGAATTTATATTAAAATAAGATACTCCTTGAGAAGGTTAGTTAGTGAAACTGTTAGATGTGGAGTGCCGTAGTGTGTGTTAGATTTGTGAAGCAGAGAACGGTCTCTAGAGATCGGCCTGCGACGCGCCCGCCGCGCAGGCTCTGTGCATTAGATGAACATACTGCAGGGAAAGTAATCCTAATTAGCCTATTTTTAGTTTTAAAATGTTTGATATAATCCGAATTAGGTTTTGATGGAAAGAAATTTGGAAAAGTTGCCCGCAAATTGGATAACTCGGGAAAAATAGAAGAGCTTCTATCCAAAAAAAATAATGGGTTTGGACAACGCCTGTCGGGTCAACTAGTATTTAAACATAAATGAAATATCGAAAGAACGTCATCTTATTTTGTATACGTATTTTGTAAGCGGTATATCTGGAATAAATCTATGATATATTTTAAATAATATATTTATATATTAAATAGACCAGACTCCGGTTGGTTCTGGTGTAGATATCGTGGCCGTCCATCGTAGCATTGCGTCACAAGTCGGTCAGTTCCTATTATTGTTCCTAAAACTTTTACGTATTTACAATTAAACTATAACGTCCCTAGCTAGTAATGTCCGTGCCCCACGTCAGCCCCGACAGCACAGAGCTTGTTAGGTGGAAGCATCACAATATAATTATGTACGTGCAACGTACTATTTAGACAGTAGTATAAATAAATGAGAATATTTTTATATTTGGACACGTTTGAACGTTTTCTATATTTAGTAGTACTTCTTGAGCAATACAATCATTGTAACTAAGATATGTATTATGTACACGGTACTTGTAACTTTGATCCTCACTTCAAAGTATACTTTGTTTGACAATCTTCCTTTGAATGTATTGTATGTATTAATATAGTGTTATATTTTATAATGATCTCTTTGTGAAAGTTAATATTTTGAATGAATCACTCGCATGACGCGAGACATGGAGAGAACATAGTTTCCGCTGTGGCGCCGCGCCGGGGGAGGTAGGGGGTGCATTGAGTTGTACACTTGTTATGTACGTAATAACATTCAACATATCACGTACAGTTATGACATAATTTATAAGAGAGAGATTAGTTCCTTTTGAAACTAGTTAATTGAATAGTATAGTAAAATTGTACAAAATATTTCTTTTTTACTTCCGCCTGCGAGGAATTTGGAAATACTTTTAAGCAATAAATTGAAACAATATCTACGACATAATGAAATTAAGCAGTTATTTGGCCTAACTATTGATAGTATTTTTAAGGTATTATAATTTATTCAATAGAATCAACATTTAAGTTTTCAAAAAAAATCTTTTTAGGACTAATTTCTTACACAATGCCATAATGTACATTTGTATGAAATAAACTGATCCGCAGAATATTGTGTAGTTCTTGTAAATATTTGTACAGACCCTGCGCTACTTTTATTTGCTTATTTTTTGTAGTTTTGTTATTAATTCTTGTAAATGTTATAATTTCATGTCTGCGGCTGGTTGGCGTCACGTATCACATCTCGTGTTAGCTACCTCAATGTGCAATGTTGTTATTAAGCTTTTTGTGGTCCTGTCTTATGTGCTTGTGTCAGTATTGCACATAATTTTCATCCAAATTGAACATATTATTTGGACCGTGATCAATACAAAGAACAATACAAAATCTCATACAAAGTAAATAAGAAAGAACCGTACAACAGAATCAACGAATATTTGTATTCGCCAATACTACACAAAAAACACCAAAAACTCCTTCGTAAAAGTATTATTGGACGCATCACTAATCAGTGAATTCAATATTAATTCGAATTAAGTGAAATATTTATTAAGTTTTTAATGGCGCCAACCAGTCGGAATATTCATTTGTCTTTATTATTTCATCTAAACACTCATGTTTACGTTCGTTTCGTCTTTTTAATCTGTCACTTTTAATACTGAAGCTACGCTGGCATACACCAGTCAACATACTCTATATCAAATCATCGTCAATGTATGAGGCGAGCCGCCTTCCCCTCGTGGAACACTGGCGTGGTGTTGAGGTGTATCGCAGCGATCGCTCAGCTTATTACATAGTTTAATGTTCATGTATATTGACTTGAAGAGAACTAGACTGTCTTGTGCAGAACGTGTCGACTATATTTTTTGGTTATGTATTTCAGGTGTATTTTATTAAGCGTGGGTATTCTAATCCTCTAGTTACTCCTTCGGCGTACGCGCATACTGGCGTGGCCATTTTTCGCACTTATTTATTATTATTGTATAGACACTTTTTTGGCCCACTACTGTGACTATCTAAAAGGAAATGAATTGAAAATGGCCAGGTTTTTTTTTTTCTTATCAGATTTCACTAAGTTGTCCGATGCTATAGTTTCTGTGTAAGTCAGTCTAGTTACCATTAGGAGCGTTTACACAGAAAGTGTGCAACGTCGCAAATAGTTGTCAAATGTTTCGCTGTTTTGATTAATTTGGCAACTCAGTGTTATATTTGCAATTCAATATTAACATTCTAGTTCACTAGTTAGCCATATTTCTTATTTACATAGAGTAATATTGCCAAATTAGTTAAAACAGGTAAATATTTGACAGGTATTTGCGACGTTGTCAACTTTTTGAATGAAGGCTCTTAACAAAAGCGCTAATATGACTGTTCATTTGTCTTATGACGTCATCATCACAGTAGAACGTGTACAAAGTATTGTAATTAATCGAAGAAGGGCCGCGCCCTGTTGTTTTACATGATTGTTTAATAAAACTGTTGAAACTACCTCGTGTTGTATCTTGTAGTCCTAAGTAATGCCAAAATAATGCTTGATATGTTTGTATGGGCCTGTTGATGCTCGGTATGCGATTTATTTATGTTAGTTACTTTTGTGTGCTCTAACCGATGTAGCTGCCGTTAGTGTGCACGCGGTCAGACTGGCTGGTATTCAGCGCCAGGTAACCGGTGGCGGAAACTATGGATAATTCGGGTACATTGTACGTGTGGAATATTTCATACTTACACATACTCGTTGACCCCGTGTATCTGGCACCTACTACCCGGTTGACTGAACCGTGTGGCAAGACACTTGAGATAAGACATAGAAATCAATAATTTTATTCATCAACGCGACTGTGTCGCGGTCTTAAAATATGTCTTATCTCGTTAGAAAGTCGAATATAATTTTAACATCCTAGTCGTCACATATAATCGTATACAAAGCGACCTCGAAGGCGATCAGACAATTGTTGATAAAACCTCTCAAAATTATTGTAATTAGCACGCCGCACACGCCATCTTAAAAAAAAAGCTCTTTAGCTACTCCAATGATGTTACATGTGTACTAATATTTTTCCTAACCTCTCACAGTAACTAATATTTTTTTAATGAAACTTACTATTTTTTCTTACAAGTAGTATTGAACTATCTTTCTCGTGTGCGGTGTGTTCTACAGACAGATAACAAGCTATACATATACTCGACTTGCTTTATTCCACAACCGGACGTAAATAAACACAACCTTCGTATGACGTCATAAATATTCTTGAAAACTAGTGTCACAGAATACATAGGTACAGAAGATCAGCTCTATACAGCGCACTAAAACGCACGCACACTTAGACACACGTCTACGTGCAGCGGGTGCGACTAGACTTGAGATCGCCATACGTCTCTACGCGTCTATCCGTGCGTGTGCCTATCTATTTTGTGATAATGTTATACCATGTATAGCAAGAAGAGTATCTGCACAGTCTGTAAACTGTATATTGGCATGTATTGGGGTGTGTGTAACTAACTGATGGTGGTTGTTCCCGAGCAGCGCGGCGGACACGAGACACGCGCTCGTCCGGCTCGCCACGTGTAAGTACCACGGTACGTCGCTTGCATGGCTTGGCAGACGCTTGCATACGCCACCGCTGATCACGCGACCATCAGCAGTGGCCAGTGACACTCACGCTTCTTAACTCTATTGTTACTTCTATCGATTGGTGATGGTTCATTATTTTATGTTCGGTTATAAAAAAATTGCCCCATGGTTACTCGAAATTGTCGTCGATGTGGGAACGAATTTTTTAAAGATTACTGCAGCATCAGAAGCGATGTATTTAGTTCCCTATTCGACGGTACATACGTCCGGCCCTCGAGGGCGGGTGAGTAGGGCGTAGGGCGCAAAGTTCAGTAGTCACCGCGAGCTCTGTGTGGCAGCCTCACGGAGACGGCGCGCCTGCTGCAGAACGTTCGCAGCGTGTTCAGCCGCCGCTCCGCCACGCGCGCCGCCATGGAGCTTGAACTGTCGCGTGAGTACACCATGGAAACAACTGATGGAATGCCAATATGCTATAAAAAATACAGTCAAAAATTGCGACCGGTGTTTGTTTTTGCGGTGCTGGCGAGTTTGCCGCATATTAGTACTCCATTAGTTCCCCACTCCGTGGCACAACCACGCACCGCTGACGCGTTTAACACACATAGAGACACCCTTTACTTACTGCAGACCTGTTGAAGGACTTGTCAAGGTATTAATTTATTTTCTTTTTAATTCTCAGTTCACACAGTTTGTGTTTATCACACGATTGTATAGTGTCATCACGCTGATTCGGATAGAATCATTAAGTGTTCATTTTTGCCGTTTTTTACACCATTAGTTGATGATTTTTAATTGTTTTGTTTGTTTAATAAATTAATGATTGTGAGTATATGTGCAAACAGACGGGTTCGCGTTTTCGCAAGAAGAAGGAGGCAGCGTGTCGCAGGCGGACATGATCCGCGCGTACGACACCCGGCAGCCGAGGCCGCTCCACTCGTGAGCGCGGGGCCGCCGCCCGGGCCCCTCGGGCCCCTCGGGCCGCTCGCCCGCCTGCTGCGCGCGCGCGGCCCCACTCCACACACCCCACACACGTACAAACTTTTCTCACACACACTCTGAAACAATATCACTGTTGTTGGTTTAGTTATCGTCACAGACTACCAGTATTGTTACATGTTATTATTTATTGATGATCCACATCATGACAAATATTATAATAAATGTTTAGTGTTACTGTACTTAACGTAGGACTGTGTGCATGCACGTCGTCTATATTACTATATGATATATAAATAAATAAACTTATGTATACAAAGTATAGCATAATGACTGTAGATGGTATACATCATCTCCGGTTTTTCTATCTATTTTGAATGTTTTACGACTTTCGGTCACAGGGAATCATGATTTTAAAATCCTAGACCAAAAATTAGATTAAAATCTTTTTAAAAATCTGTATTTTTGTTGTTACTGAAACGTGTTAGTCGCACTTTCATCTGAAGTCTTGTGCTATGTTTCGGTTGGAGGCCACGTCGGCGAGCGATGGAATCGTTCTCAATTATTTATTATTGAAATCTCACGGAACAAAGTGTATGCCTTTGATTACCGAAAGACTTGATCATATATCTTCTGTAGTATGGCTCCTGCTAGGATCCTCTATATTATCTAACTTTGTTACTGTTTTGTTGGTAGGTAAGAAATAATAATTTATTAATTCCATATTCAATGTTGTTTCAGCTTAAAATAGTTAAGAAAATCACATAAACTATGTAAATTATGATTTATTTTTTATATTTCTGGGGTCTTTCTACATTTTACTGTTGACCACATAATAAAAGATTTCAAACTTCTAAAAGATTAAAGTTGATTTTGGTTGAAGTTACTATTATATTATAAATGTTTTTATTCATATAAATATAATTAAATGTCGTGCCCGGCCGAGTTCAATTAAAGTAATGTCCAATTTATGTCATAATTACATTTTAAGTATACGTGTAGGTAGGAATGTTGGAAGACCCAGACGGTTTACATTTATTATTTAGTTTACAATTTACAAAGCTGTAAGTACTCGATATTATTTATGTATGTCTCAATAGTTGAAGTTAATAAATGGCCTATTTTCCGTAGTGTCACAATATACGTTATAACTAATACTGTGTACAGGCGAGTATGTACATATTATAACGCTTTATTAACTCGGTCGTTCGTGTTCTGTCTTCAGTTTTACATAATATGCTTAAATGAGTGTACATATATAAAATATACACATGTACATGCGTCTAAAATGTGATGTCGCTTAATAAGTAGATATTTATTAATTAAATTAAAATACCACTTATTGTTTCTCGATTTAGAAATCGATATACAAATCATATAAATCTTTTTAAATGGATAAATCGTATATTGTAACTTTGAAGCACCTTTAAGAATCTCTGTGCGTAATGTGCACTTGATAATTGAATCACCTCCATTGGCACAAAATTCATTGATTTGCCATTCCTAACTATTATCTAGTCAGCCAATTTTGATAGTTTTTCGAACAAATTATAATCATCGCAGCTTGTTAAAGTCCATGTATTCATAGTTCAATAAACACTTGTGTTTAACGTGAAGGCAGAAAAATGTGGACAAAAATTGGTTTGAGAAAAGATATCTTTGAGTTGAAAACTAAAGCTTCATAATCTCCGGTTACTTCGAATGTGTAATTTTCCAGTCTGTACCTAATCAAATTAGCGGTACTCTACTGATTAACGCAAATGTGTTCTAATTAGTTTCCTCGCAGGAATTTTTATGGAAAACGTATCGTCATCTATGACTTGTACATCTGTATTTTTAGTAAGACAGGAAACTTTCCTAAAACGTTAAACACAAGCAGGTTGCATGAGTAGTGACAGTGATTTAAACCTAATAAAAGTAAATAATTGTGATACGTACTGAATGAGGTTAACACTTTCAGACTCTTTATATGGTCGCGGTCGCTAAGAAATATTTTAAAACAAACTGATATTGTCGCGTATGTTCTAAACAGTTTATTATTGTTGACTGTTTAACTTGTGGTTACTTTCGACGGCGTTTGAGATGTGGTGATAGATTGATACACACGTACCATGTACTATCAAAAAAGTTCATAACTAACCACCGCAAGGACTATTCTTGTTTGCAGATGTGGTCATCGTGTTCACGGGATTTTGTTTTCAAACTGGTAAAATATGAACTTCTTTGATGGTACGTTTAATTTATATAAAAATATTACACTAGTTAATCATTAAAATGCCTTACTGTATTTTTATCCTTATCAACATTGTTGAGATCACTTGTTACTGAAATCAATGTATGGAATTCTGAGGTTTAGTTAGCGTTTAAGTATTCCTATTTATTTTTTTAATTTCTTATCTCTACCAAGGAATGAAAGCAATTTGCAGGAATGTTTTATAAGCATTTTAATAAATAAATGCGTACCTATACAAACAAAATTCATGCTTAATTGGTTGTTAAGTTGAATTTATTTTTCTAAGTTCTTTCTTTATAAAATGACCTGCGTACCTATTTAAATTACTTAGGTGCTTTTTTCATTCCATAATTTAAATTCTGGAAAGAAATAATTGCTAAAGGTTAGATAAGTAAGTATATATATTTTTAAAGCTTTATGCATTTTCTAAAATCTATTTGTAACCTGTTCATCCTCACGCCTTAAGAATGACTTCAAGGTCCAACGAGGGTGTGACAGCAATGTGATCTCTTGCTGGTGCAAGAGATCACATTGCTGTCACACCCTCAATGTGTGTGGCCAGGCCATGGGCCACTGTTGGCCATTGTCACCACATCTCCGTCGCCATCTGTTCTTAACTTGTGGATGTAACAGATATAAATTATATAATTTGTTCTCGTTCTATATATGCCAGTTTTATTTGACTTCACTTTCCTCCCTCCATTCTATTTTTATATCACTTACCAATATGGTATACTGGTATGCTGTGCAGCCTAAGTACTCCTAGTTACTCGATGTCACATGCTAACATGTCTGCACTTTATGAGTGGACGTCGTCGTTATGCTACAAAAACGTTAGGCGCGGGTCGTACACAAGTGGCAACGGTGTGGCGCGGGCGTCGCGCCGTTCCTTTCATATTTCATACAAAATGTATAGGAGCAATGAGGCGCGGGACATACAGGTGGCGGGGCGCCGGCGCACGGTGGGCTGAAAATCAGTTTTCATAACATAGGGATTTATATTTTTAAGTATAGTTTTTTTTCATGGATATGGCTTTTTTTTGGCATTACTATTCTCAAATATTCACATAAGGTTAATTTAGCTTTTAAACGAATGACTTGTAATATTTTTACGAAAAATTTGTATGAAGTATAAAAAATCCGCTCATCTTTGGAACCATGTTGAACCGTAATATCCTTACAGGAGGTTTTAGAACTAATTATTTATGATTTATTGACATACATATAACGATTATTACTGCAGGTTTAGAAATAAAAAAATTATCATAATGTTATTAAATTCTATAACGACTGCGTGCGGCGTGGCGTAGTAGGCGAAATATGAAGAAGCGGCAACGCCCTCGCCGCTCGCCACTTGTGTATTTTTTTTATTTTTTTTGTTAAAAACACTTTTAATCCGTACCGACGAGAAAGAGGTGTGCAGTGGTGAAGCACTGCAACGTTTCATCGCGGGTTCGATTCCCGCACGGAGTGAATATTTGTTAGATATTTCCTACTTCAAGCTGGGACTGGCCCTTGCGATTGGAAGTAACACTGTGACCCACCACGGGCTCATGCCGTAGTGACCGACCAGATTGTATCTGCGATAAATGCTTCGTTATTGAAAATAAATGTTTATCCAGATCCTACTAATCCTAGTAGTGCTTAGAATTATGAAGTGTTTAGTGCAAATGGTCAGACGCGATCATGAAGGGTGTTGGAGGCAGCATTTACCGAGCGGTCCATACTGCATAAGACCGCTTATCTTGGAGACGCGTCGTATGTGGTCACGATCTTCAGAATCAGAATTATGCGAACGAAGAAGTGCAAATAGGTGAATGAGTATATTATGTAAGTAGGTAAGTGAAGTAGGTAGGTACGTGACAAGCTTCATAATTACTGTAAATCTGATCCTGATGGTGATGACCATGTTTGAAATAAAATATACACGTTATAGAAACATTTTTTTCCAAACTCCGTTAAAAAATCAGGTCTGACTACAACCAACAGATTGATGATAGCAAAGATATCTCCTAGAAACAATGAAAGCTCTCAATTACTGAGTCACACTAGAGAAAAAGAAACACAACTGCCACACTTTACCTCGGCAGGCAAAACATGTAGCCACCTCATATTAATTATAAGACTAATACTGTACTCATGTTTTACAAAATAGATATTATCTTATCTAGGAACCCGTCTGGCAGACAAGATACTAAAAAAACTTAATCTCATGAATCTATATAAGTATATATAAATCAATGTTCGTTTGTTTGTTTGTCCTTTATGGACTCCGAAAGGTCTGGACCGATTTTGATATAACTTGGTAGGGTGTTCTGAGGACGCCCGCGAGAGGGTGTCTGGCCCAAAAAATCGTCTCCGTCAGGATGGCCCGTCACCACACATGAAACACTTCGAAATGGTTCTTAAAAATTGCTACCTAATTGCTACTATTTGCTACCTATCGTTAAATAATTGCTATCTATGTAGTTTACAAAATAAAACACTGAGGTTTTCGGCCATCTTGACATCAGGGTGGCCGGTTACCTATGTGCTTTATAGAAACTAGTGGGAATTAAAGAAATGTTCTTTGATAAATAAATGCTAACTAATTGCTACCTACCTATCAATCTGGATCCCGTAACTATAAAGGATAAAAAAATATTAACAAACGAAGTTACTAGTGCCTGAAGAGCCTGCAAAACTAAAATAGAAAATAACGCGTAAGTACTGTCAACTTAGGTAGTGAATATCACAGACTACATAGTATGTGAATATAGAGCAGGCGCTACTTGCCAGTCTTAAAGGGTAAAAGTACCAAATCAATGCTATAACAACTTAATACTTATGTTTAATTTACAGGTATATATAAATAAACAAATAATTAAATTATATAAATAGACATTTGTTAGTTTACCTACCACACCGATTAAATTAATTAAGGTCAATCCGCAGTGGGATAACTGTACCGGACACCAGTTTCTTAGAAACTAATAGATATAAATATTATTGACTAAATTTCCATCTACGAGTAGTACCTCAATCAAAAATCAATGCAACTTTTAACATTATTTCAGTAAAAGTGGACTTCGAAAATACTTCGAAAGTACTTCCCCCAACTTACCAAGTAAAGTAGGGACATTTGAATGGCCTTATTTTTTTTTTAATTACTATTAATTATAAACCGTGAATATAAAATCTGATGTAGGTATATGTTAACAAGATTTATTAGTATATGCGTTGGTTTTAAAATCCAAGCATTTTTTTTTTTTGTTCACGGTTGCAAATAGGTATTCACTAAAAATTTAAAAGGTTGGAAACTACAAGCGACAAGACCCCCTGAAAATATTTTACTTCGTTTTACGTGTTTTATAACACGGTTTTAAACCTAATGCCGTTGACCGTCTGCGGTGGTTAACTTTAGCGCAAACTTAACCCTCCTCAATCCCAGGCTCAATTTTTTTTTAGTGCGCGACAAAAATATATGGGTTGTAATTAATGATCAGAAGATAGGGAAAACTTATAAAAATAAAACCATATTTTACGGAAAAAATCATTTTTTTTTTTCAGTTTCACATACGGTACGTTGACCTTTAGTATCCGTTTTTACTTATACGCACTTACGATAACTTTCCTTATGAATACCTACTTTGTTTTTATTGCAGATAATGTCGCGAAGAAGATTGCGTGATGAAGATATTGGGGGTTGAATATTATATAAAATAATTTGATTGATTGATTAGCGACATTGTCTCCATAATACCCAATTCAGGTTCCCAGTACATTCGAATATTTGGCAGTGGCGAACTCATAATCACACAGACACCTATAAACTTTTTCAATGATGTACTAGGCTGAGGGTCTGATATTTCTGGCTGACGATTTTCAATATTCATAACAACCTCGTTGACGGGAGACGAACAATGATGTCTCTGCGGAGATAAGGAAGTTTCTGTGACTGAATTTTTTCGATGTCATCATCACTTTCAGCGTCAGAAAAATCTTGTTCATCTTCACTCCCAGAAGGAATATTCAAGAAACCCCCAATATCTTCATCACGCAATCTTCTTCGCGACATTATCTGCATTATAATCAAAGTATTCAGAAGGAAAGTTATCGTAAGTACGTATAAGTAAAAACGGATACTAAAGCTCAACGTACCGTATGTGGAACGTACATAAAAATATGATTTACTAATACTTTTACTATTGTAATATAAAAAAAACAACTTACCTCTGCAAAATATACACTTCGTTATAACACACAGTATTTTTTTCGAGTCAAAACTGTTCAATAACTATTCGTTTTTATCTTTGAATTCAGACAAACGACTAACGTATCGCTTTCATTCAAATTTCAAACTGAGTGCACTATAAAAAAAACATAAACCACATCTTTAGATAAAAATTCGTATTACTACATTGCCAAATGCCAGTAGCTTCTATCAACATATCAAGAGATGTCGCTACTAATAGTTTTATAGCTATAGGAACGATTAAAGTCGATGTTCCACATATGGAACTGGGTGCCTTGTAGGGTTTATGCTGGCAAACCTCCCGGAGGGTTCACTTCCAATATGTATGGCGGTATGGTGTATGAGTTCTATGAAAAGTGGGTGGAGTCGAAAGTGTTAAAGTCTTTACTACCTAGTACCAATGATGCACATCTTTAGGCTCTGGGCCTTGTGACCGGTACCCTTCCCAGAATGTTGGAAAATAGCTGCGGTTTCCCCCCTATCCACAAAAGCGGTCCCAAACATACACCAGATGACTACAGACTACAGACCTATAGCACTACTGAGCTCTGTCTCTTAAAATATTAGAGAGGATAGTTAACTCCCGTCATAATTGTTTCATTGAGAAAAATCATGTCATCTCTGATAATCAGTTTGGTTTCCGAGGGAATGGGTCGACCAAGGACGCTGGCACAAATGTGACAAAAAAGTAAAACTGACAAAAATGTAAAATGCCTTGCTATCCGATATTCCTTGATCTGGCAAAAGTAACGTAAGTAAAGTACTCCTCAAGAAACTAAAATAGATAAATAAGAGGAATTTGTTGAATGGTGATAAAACCGGACACAGAATACAAAAGTAAGGTCTTTCACTAGTGACCAACTCCCCATTAACTTCGGAGTTCCACAGGGCAGGGGCAGTGTACTTGGTCCGACGCTATTCCTTGTCTATAATTCTATATTAACGACATACTAAAGCTATCTGTGAACAACGCTGACATTATAACTTATGCAGATGCTACAGCCGTCATATTTCACGGGAAAATGTACATGGGCGGCGGGTTTATTTTTACGAGGGTGCATCTTCAGCTCCAAGAAGCGAGCTTGATCACGACCATTCGTTCGACCAGTATTTTTGCAGTTCACCTCGGATATGTTAAGTTATCGTTTGTCCATTCATACAAGGAGTAACTTTGTCGACTTATGCAGAAAAGCTTAACAAATAAGAGAATGTAGGATTCAAGAGCGAGCGAAGCGAGCTTGATTATTTCTCCATTTCGCCTCGAATGGGATAGGTTTTATTTTGTCCATTCATACAGAAAGAGGACTATCTGTGTCTTATACAAAGAAGATTAAGAATTAAAAGATAAGAGTAGGATGCAAGAGCGAGCGAAGCAAGCTCGATAATGTTAGCAACCTGCCTAGGGCCGATACGATTTTCGGAAATAGGATTTCGGTACTTTGTCGACTCATGCACAGAAAGAAGCTTTATAATTGAGAGATTGAGATTTTTTTTGGATCTCGCCTCGAATAGGTTAAGTTCTCTATTATTGTGTTAGGCATTTTCAGATATTTCTTTAGTTCTGAATGTTTTTACACCTATATTTGATTTTGAAACCAGGGAGGTGCAAGTGCACCCTCTTGCACCCCGCTTCCAGCGCCCATGAAAATGTACACTGTCTAGCAAGAAGAGGGATAAGGACACTTTCTCCAACCTTCCCGTGGCCCTTCAAACGTACTTTATACGGGCCGAAACGTAGGGCGGCTGCGGACATAGCACCCTTGGCCATCTTAACAATCCGAAGGCGCTTCTTGATCCCTTACAAGTTATGACCATGTGTATCCCTAATGGCAACTCTCCCAAATAGGCATGCAACGACTTCCGAAGAGTAGACCTACTCCGCCGTCGGTAAGCCTGTAAATAAATACGTTAAGCCAACTCGTATCATCTTTTGAATTGGCGTTGGTCTTTTCGCCTTTAGCAGAAGAGGGATAGTCACTAATCGCGAGTAACCTGGACAGAAACCTCGTCATACTAAATGGCAGTAAAACATTTTGTTTTTATTTGTTAGGACAAATACTAAATAGGACCGCTCCCGCTTCAAAACCTCCGGCTTCGTAACACCTAAAACTCAAACTGCATCACTGCTCTTCTAGCATTTCTACTTCCGCTTGTGACTGTCCTCCTCTTGAACGTACCATTTCCATCATATACCTCGGTGTCCTTTAAGCAACATAATATATCCAACCTTTCTGGAAAAATAACAAAATCATCCACACCATGCGTACACTACGAGACTGTCTACCCACAGACACGCTGCAACAAGTTTATCTAGCCCTATCATATGTCAATCCATAATTCAGTATTGCATCAGCGTGGGGGGTAGTGCTGGAAAGACCTACTTGATAGACCCGTCAGCTTTTCAAAACTATTAAAAACCGACCCGACTACACATCAATCATAAATAGGTAGGTATATGCAAAAGAAACTATAGAATCGCAACACCTGACGTCACCTCATTGATAGCTCCAAGATGCTCCCCAGCTTACTCTCTCATTAATTAATACTTACACTATATTCTCAAGCTCTGTGAATTTATAAAATCACGTTACTTAAATAAGATGCAAAAAAAAAATTTGCTTAGCTGTTGGTACGATGACTCGGAACAATTAATAAAATACACTGACCTGACACTGAATCAAACGACTACGCACAGTGGGAACAAATACGCACTCTTACACACACACACACACACTCACACACACAACACATACACAAAAATACCAACACCTGAACTTATCTCTCTAGTCTTCACTCTGGAATTCGTATCACCTCCGAGACCCAAGATCAGAGGCGGCGTAAGGCGTGGGCGACGTGGGCCACCGTCTACTGCCTCGCGGTCCGAGATGCCTCGCACCTCGAAGGTTTATGAACTTGATGAAATAATTTTACTCGTCATAAAACGATAAATATGTGTATTGACATACCAAATTAGTTTTTATTTAGTCTAGCAACATTTGCTGGCATTGCGTTGCTGTCGCGGGGAATCACCGCCAGCCAGAGCTGGGGATTTCCCATTCTGTTTGTTTACGTCAAACGGCTAGAAAGCCAATCAATCTATAAGTACGTTGATCGACTATTAGGTACTCGTTAACTTGCTTGCTTACTTGGCTGTGATAATTTTCCTTTTAAGTTCGTTATATAGGTACCTACTACTGCTGTGAATTTTTTCGCATATCAAAAACAACCATTAAGCTGTCACACTTGATTTTAACAAAAATATATAGGTACCTACTTACAATAATATAGGTACTTTTAGCTTCATATTACGCAAACGGATCCCTGAATCGAAAAATGGTATTTCACAGACCCGCAATATTTTTGAATGGCCTATCCTATATGGCCACCTACGTTCCTACCTAAAAATTTGACAGTCTCAACTCAACTGTTTTTTTAATTTTATTTATTTGTCCTGCGCTACCAGAGGGCCTCGCGAAATTTACCTCGCCCTCGTCAAACTTAGATCTTGCCCCGCCATCGCCCCACTGCCCAAGATACAGACTCTATTGTTTGGGGTTCACTGGTAAATAATACTTTATAACTTAAATAATACTTAACTTAAAAACTTTTTGTAATAGTTTAAGCTTTCATGTCGGTCGTCTCAACTTGGTGTTAACCTGTTGTTACTGTACTGCCTGGGCAATTTATACTTCTATATTCTTATGTATTATTTTTCATTTTCCTAACCTACCTAATCTAATTAAGTAGGTACTGATAATATTAGGTGCGAAGGAAGAGAAGGGCTGTCGTACCGTAAGCCCACGTACGCATGGACGTAATAAAATCGCGCGGGTTAAAATCGCGTGTCGCGCTTGGTATGTAACAAATTTGATCGTTGAATGAATGCGACATACGAAGTTCTGTACTTGTGTTCCCACAGACGCGAAAAAATCGCGCGCGTTGGTCAATCCGGCGGATTCCGGCGCGCCGGCTCGTAGAGTTCGGACATGCCGCATGCTCAAAATAAAATGGCCGTAATAAAACATTGGAATAATCATTTAGTTCTAGGCATGGGTAGGTATTTGGGTGGAGACTGGAGTTTATCATAAGAAAAGTAAGTAAACATTAAATGGGTTTAATTTGAGAAAATACAATACAATAAACATGCAATTTAATTGATAATTATTGTAATTTACCAGGATATTTCCTTAAATAATTGTATGGTGTCAAAATAGGCATTTTAATTAAAGTGCCCGTCAATTGTTTGATAAAGCTGGCAGAGATGGAAAACCACAATAACTAAAGTTAACGAAATCATTCTACTAAAGCCTTGTTTACACCATAACACTTTTCTATTCAAGTTTTTATTGTAACTACGGACCTCTGCACCCGATATAGTTACTGATATCGCCCCTAATTCTTAGTGATAGTTCGTTTTTAACAAAATTTTGGGCAAAAATAATATTTGCGGTAGATACTTGTGAAGCTTGGGATGCTCCTTGAATCATTATTCAAGGGATGCCCCTTTTTTTTTTTTTTTTTGAGGGTGGGAAATTATCAAATAACTTCTACCGCTCTGGACGGAGCGTGTCAGACTTTTACTGACTAAAACCCACCCGTGTTCCTTCCGTTGCCTGTGTGCCGGGGTCGCGATATCCCTTTCAGACAAACCCGCAACCCCGGCAGGCATTGGCCCTTCCGGACCTCGTCAGTTGGTGCTGACATCTCTTTGAGGCGTGCGTGGAACACAACGCGCCGTCGACCCGGGCCCTGGTCTCTATCGGACGGCGAGCTACCCATTGCTCACCGTCCGCAAGCCCGCGTCTACGGTGGCCGGAAGTCGGCTCTCGACTCCCGACGCCCGGGGCGTCTCCTGCGGCGACTAGGGGCGCGAGGGCGCGTATTTTGCCTCTCCCTCGCGCGCTCCGCCTCCTCGTTCGCGAGCATTACTGCTTCGAAGAAGGAGGTGACGGCCTCCCATGCACTCTCGCTCCGGACCATGGCCTGAACCAGGGCCGGACGCGAGAGATCGCCGCCGCCGATCGCCTCCATGAGGACACGGCGGTGCTCCGCCCAAGCTGGGCAGACCTCCACCGTATGCTCCACCGTAAGGGATGCCCCTTGAATAAAGTTTCAAGGGATGCATTCAACATTTTGTTTGTGGTCTCCGGCCTCACAAGTATCTACCGCTAATAATTTTGCGGAACCCATCCTACGTCCGCACTGCACGAAGAGTCAGTCCCAAGTGATTTTTGAGTTTGAAGTTCGAACACTGTTGAAGGCGGGAAAAAATCGCGCTAGGCGTTTTTATTTCGATATTATTATATAAGTGTACAGTGATTACTATAGAAGTATAGAGGAACGGAGGACAGGACGATTTAACCCCAGACATGTTCCTGTAGTCAAATAATTTGAACTGAAATATAAAAAATAACATAAAACAACACATATCATCACACCTATAATCCCCGAAAGGGTTAGGCAGAGGTGTACCTATAGTACCTACGTACTACACCCGCCCACATTTCGTCAGTTATGTTTAAGTCCCATGTAATTGGGGCGAGCCTATTGCCACTAACCTGGCAAAAATCCTGACTCTGGGCTCTAACTGAGAAATTCCTGATGGAAAAACCCAATAACACTTTGCCCGACCTGGGAATCTCTCTCTCTCTCTCTCTAAAAGAATTTCGTCACGAAAATAGACAAGACCGATTGCAATAGATATTCAGATGGGAACACATTCCCTAATCAACCTGCGAAGAATAGAAGATAGGATGTAGGTAAACTGTTGTATGTTACAAGTGGGTTTAAACGACAGTAGGACAAATGACGCTCGAGAATGTGTTTAATTACTCTGCGAGGGAAATCTGCGCACGCGACGTAAGTAGGTGTGCATAAGATACGTTTACTTTCCTAGTCGTATACTGCAGTACCTACCTGTGTCTAATCTTTTAATGAAAGCAAATAATCGCTAAGGTATGACTACATGAAAAACATGTCGATTAAAAGTTGTGCATCTAGGCACATGGTTCTCATAGGTACCTACCTGGCTTATATTAATTACTGTGATTACTTTCCTTCCAGACATGTCACTCGCGAGAACTGGGTCAAGTGAATACTAATGACTCCTATAAATGTCGAAGAAGGAAAATGGATTAAAGGCGACGCAATGCAATCAAAAGGCAATCATTATAACGCACGTCATTGAAAGCTATCAAAGTATAGGCTCCTTTACTTATAAACGTTGCTTAAATTTAAGCAGTGATTCGCGACTGTTACTTATACATTTTTGTGTCTTTTATCTTTAAGCAACATTTATAAATACACTCCAGGAGGTTTCAGATTTATAGATAATATAATAGGTAGAGTCCGCGCCACCACACAAGTCCGATACACGCGGAGCTAGTATCTAATGTCATTGCATCAAATTCCATTTTTTTAAATGTAGTTCCACAATTTTCCGTCGGATTACAGTGGTGGCGCGGACTCTAGGTAGATCTACCTACTGATCGACGTCAATGTTCTCAAGTTTTGCAGTACTATTATTTATTCTGTGCTTTCGCTCGACCCACTTCCGCATCCGCCTTTGTAGCAACAATTTTAGGTAGATATGTCTTCATTTCAGTATCTAGCGTAGAGCAGACGTATAAGGGTTTATTTATAAGGCTCGTGCAAACCAGCGCGACGTGACGGCGCGACGCGACTAGAAAAATACAATTTTTAAGAAAACTTCACGGTATAACAATAACCGGAGTCGCGTCGCGCTAGTTTGCACGAAGCTTTAAACGTTGCTTAAAGTTAAGTGACGTTCAAACGTCAAAAATGTATGGTTAAACACTCGCTAATGACTGCTTAACTTTATGCAATGTTTATAAATAAACCCCATAATCTGCCCCCTTTGTTCATAGGCCCAGATCCTAGCACCATAGAGCTTTTGTAAAATTTCACGATTCTCCGCTCTAAACACAATCCTGGTAAAGCCCATATTAGATACGACGACCATGACTCCATGCAGGTTGTAGAACAACCTCTGGCAACCTTGGTAACTGGTAAAACAAAGACAAGTATTCGGGCTCCCCTCAAATATTCCACAAGTGAAGAATAAGCTAATTGCGTTCGTGAAGGCATTCGTTCAGTGCTGCTAATTTACTTCGCATCGCACACATGACTTCATACTTCCACGGAAACAAACATTCTTTATGATTAACATTAAGATCCCGAAACTGCAGAGTTCGAATTTTGACGGGCATAGCGCAAAGGTTAAAGCGCGGAATGGATAGCGAGTGGTCGTGATTTCATCCCTGCGCATTGCTGTCTATACTAGTTTAGAGGCATGAGGAACAGGGTGTAAAGTTCACTCATCCCCCATAGAAAAGGGAGGGTCCTCCGACCAAACGGGTGTCGTGTCTGAACATTATAACGAGCAATGCGAACATAAATGTATGGAACAGCTGATATTTTTTTCGCGATTTCAAGGTTGGCCCATAGTGAAAGTTGTTCATAATGATGAGTACAATGACCCCTAAAGAGGATGCATTCGAATTAAATTCCACATTGTATATGTCCATCGCGCGGTAAACTCTAATTGCGCGATGCAGGATTTGTGTGACGGCAGGATGTTGTGTGACATCAGGTCTTTGATGCGTAGTTCGCATGTGGTGATGTAGATGCCGCAACACTAGCTAGGGGAAGGGGTTGACAGGAATACTGCTAGTGGCATATTGCGTACAGCGTAGGTATAGAAGACCCATGTAGTGTACTATTATGTACGTGTCTATGTGCCAAATTACGTACTTAAGTACATAGTACGTAGACTAACAAAACTGGAGCTGTCCGCTCTAGAACTCTTAAAGAGAACTGTGACTGTTGTGCTATGAACAATTTGCGAGCGTACGTGGTATCACCAGTGATGCAAGCAGGTGTGGCCCGCGCGGCAGCGGGCGGAGTGCCACCGTCACCCTGCTCGCCGCCGCAGTGGCCGCGCCACAGCCGGCTCGTCGCCGCCGCACCACAACACGCTCACTCAGTGCCTCGCAGTGCCTTCCACACGACGCTCGTGCCTTATACCTTACGTATCGACTCGATCACTTCTCTACTCTCGCAACTTTTCCTTTTAATCGTCCCACAACTAGCTTGTACTTTGTGTTTCTTGAAAGTACTCGGTCTCGTCGTGAGTTGTGATTTTGCGCGAAAAGTTGTTTACAAACAGTGTGTGTCTGTCGGTTTGCCGGCTGTTAACTGTGTCAGCTGTATGTAGTGCAGTGCAGTGAGTGCGTGTCATGCGTGTGCAGGAGGCTCTATTCCAGTGGCGAGTGCCGGCGGCCGCCTGAGCGCCCTCACCCTGGCTGTGGACAGCGAGATGGCGCGCTCGCCGCGGAGGATCGCCGCGCACCGGCGCAGCCGCAGCCGCTCGCGGGAGCTGACCCGGCTGAAGACCCAACTCAATGGTAAAGGTACGATCTCATCATCTGACACTGTTTGTCTTACGTATCTCTTTGTTTGATAGACCGTGATAATAGTTTATTATCATAATAAAACAACCTGTTTCCCGCTGGTAAACACTAACTATCTGCGATAAATGAAATGTCTCATAACTTAGTTATAGGTACCTAACTTAGGTATACTGACATACATTTTGTCGGTGATTTCGTCGCTATTTCACGATTATTATTTTTCATTTTCCGTCATAAATAAACACATAAAACGGTTCGCTAATAATACCTATTCACCGATAAAATATACTGGACGATGTTAACGTGTAGCAAAAAAATATATAAAAAATCCAACTCGATTGCTCTCATGAGCTCAAATGGTGCTGATCCTATAAATAAATTGATCCTATTAACACGTGTGTTTGTCGTTTATAAAATGCTGTGCTTCCTGAGAAAGAAAAATAAAGTTAACTCATTAATCGTATCGAAACGATTGTGGCGAAGTATGTGACTCGTAAAATATGATCGCTTAACACATTATGCAGCACACACATAACGATACTTTGAGTCCATTGACACCTGTAAACCTTGTGATTTTTACTGACAAATCACACTGAATGGTTAACGCAGTCTGCGCCTGGTTGACGGGTTTCGTGCTGTCCATTGACATAAAATTCATCCATAAATGGTGCATTACATTTGAGCGGCGAATACAGTGACTGACGAACTGAACACTATCCATTCACCTATAGCTGTACCTGTAGGCACCTGTAGTGTAGGTACCTATAGGCACGTTATTGTGACAGGTTGTAAAACGTGCAGTTCACGACCGTCGTCGCACGCCGCAGATTGCTCTCGAGCGGGTTTTTAACAAAATGCATCTCTATCTGTATTTAAAACTGCTAAATGTAACACTGTAACCTCCTTTCTCCTGGATCTTAATTTTGAACAATCATTTGCCACCCTGTGCTCTGCAATCAAAGTAGGTAACACTATAACGCTATAGGAGTAACCCTTATTTAAGGCTCCGTCATACAGGCGCGACGCGACTCTAATAATACAATTTTTAAGAAAACTTCACGGTTGAACAATTACCGGTGTCACGTCGCGCGACAAGTCGCGCCAGTCTGCACGAGCCTTGTGAGGTAGAAAAATAAGTAGGTACCAACTTATATGTATATCATTGGGTAGATAGGGCTCGGTGTAGGCTACGGAAATCAGTTCGTTTAGTGAGCGGATGTCCGTGTAAATCGGATCGCCTGGTAATTTGGACATCATCGAGGATGGGGGGAATAACCTATGAGACTGCAGGAAAACCAACCAAGTTAACAATTACCTAATTGGAGCTCCGTTCAAGAAAATAGACCTCACGAAACCTCACGAAGGTTACAATAATTAAAATTTTAAAATACAAATCAACTTAATTGTTGTCTTTGGATCCATTTTAAGTAAACTACAATTAATTGTGTTTAACTTTATAAACAAATGACGCGTTACCTAACGTGTCATTCGTTTTATTTAACTTATAACTAAATAGGTACCTCACCACTTCCTTTATGAAAATTGAGGAAAAAATAAAAAAAACCCATATTCTATCACTCATAGTAGTTGACTCGTTGGTATTTGGGAAGAATTGGGACTTAGTCACCGCATACCACCTGCTTGGACTGACGTGACGGACTCTCAAATCTTATGACCTAATTGTGATAGGTATTTAAAAATGTAGAGTCGAATGTGGTGCAGCTGTTAACAACTTAACATGTTGCTATGGCAGATCGAAGGATACCTACGTGCACTTTAGATATCTCACTGATGGTTCTAGTAACATGGACTCCTATGGTGTTTATGGTATTCTGTCCAAACCAAAAATGAAGATAATAAAATTTGGTACCTAGGTCATGGTCATTAATTAATTAATTTTGCCTTCCTAAGAACCTGCTTCACGTCCATGTCTGCGGTGTTTTTGACTTACTTAGAAATAACTGATATTTAAATTTAGAAGGGTACTTTGACACCAGCCACATTGGCGAATTGGCTTCCATGAAGTAGCGCCCGCGCCGTATATAAATTTAATTAACTCTGAACTTTTACCGCTTTTAATCGAATAACGATTACAAACATAATTGATGTTAGAAAGCAAGACAATTTGGCTGAAAGAGAACTTAAAAAGATGTACTTACTTAGTTAACAGAAAAAGCTAACGTCATAGAAAATAAAGAAAGAAATAGTAGATTATTAAACAAGGGATAAATAGGACTATTTAGGCACGAGAGGCGCCAATAGCACAGATTACATAGTTCGAGTGCCTATATAGGTACATATTTGCCCGAGTTAAACACTCTACTTTTCATTTCGAATATGAGGAAAGTAAATAAAAACCTGATTATATCAATATCTGAATGTGATGATTATAAACAAATATGTGTATACCCCTACGAAAACACTTTTATTATTCGTAGGTATACGTAAATAATTACAATAGCACTCGACAAAGCAACTGAAGATAGAATTGCCGCTTTCCCGCCTTTTTTATGTTTCTTTTTCTGTGGCATTTTACCAGCTAGTATTTTTTATCATTGATCATGGTAAATATAAATAATATAAAGTAAATTATAAGTATAAAGTCATGTTACAAAATTGTAGATAATATTTTTTTATTAAAATTTTACGCTGTCCTATAACAAAGTGGCTGTATAAAAAGTTGGCCTTGCATGGTTTTGAAATTTTTTGACATCAGGGAATATCGTTTCCCAAGGACGAAAAGTACCTACTGTTTTCATCCCTGTGATCAGGTAACTTTAAGCGTAGTTTCCAAGTACGACAAATGAAAAGTGGTTTTATTGGCATTAAAGCAAAAACACCTTAAAACTATAAACAACAGAAAAATAATCAAAGTCAAAGTCAAATCATCTATTTCAAATAGGCCCTTGTAAGGCACTTTTGAACGTCAAAGTTTACAAAAAAATTTAATTGATTCTAGTCGCCCCTTCCAAAAGGTAGTTTTCGTAGGTATGGAGAAGAATGGGCAAGAAACTCCACCGTTACTCTTTTAAAAAGTGTTACAATATTTTGTATACGTACGTACATTAGTTACATAATTATATGTGAAAACGATGCAACAAAAAAAAAAATACGTTACCACAATAGGTAAAAAGAAGAATTAATAAAAATGAAGCAACGAAAGATAAATTAATTACTTATGTGATAGATGCATGGTTCTCACATATTTACAAACATTGTAAAAGTAGACGATTTTCTTAAAATTTTACAATTAATAAGTCAGTGTGTGAGGAAGTAATCACAGAATGTAAAATCAATGTCATATAATAAAAATAATAATTCATACAACTTAAATTAGCAACCAGTTTGATTTTGTCTAGATTCTAGATTATCCAATGGAGCAGGACCAGCATGTTTCCAAGCATTCTTATCTTGGATATAATCCTTTTATTTTGTAATATGCTTGTTTACAAAGTGTACTTTTAATATGAGTTTTAAATTTTCTTTAATTTAATTGTAATATATCACAAGGTATTTTATTGTAACATTTAACACAGTACCCTATAAAAGATGAAGATACTTTAGATAATCTGAAAAATGGTTGATCTATTTTATCTTTATTTCTAGTATTAAAATTATGTCTATCGCTTATTTTATTAAAAATATGTAGATTTTTTCTTACGTACATAATATTTTCATAAATGAATTGGCAAGGTACTGTCATAATATTATATTTATGCTAAAAGGGCCTCAGCTCAGCATAATGTCCTGCCGGGGTTGCGGGTTTGTCTGAAAGGGATATCGCGACCTCGACACACAGGCAACGGAAGAAACACGGGTGGGTTTTAGTCAGTAAAAGTCTGACACGCCCTCCCGCTCCACCCAGAGCGGGAGAAGTTATTTGATAATTTCCCATCCTCAAAAAAAAAAAAGCTCAGCATAATGTAAGATGACAACACAAGGTCACCACTGAAGCTAATTTTCAGCTGCAGCCCACCAGGGAGGGCCATAGGTCCACGAAACAGCTCTAGAGCTCCCTCAAAGGTAACCCTGGCTATCTAGCTATGTTCGATATAGCAAAGTTTCACACCGGGAATGCTGTAATATTTGCCATTAACAAAGGTAAAGGTGTCAAGGCGATGGGCCGCGCTCCATTTAACGTAATCACGCCACGTTGCTGAAGCAGCCTGAAACCGACCTGAAACCAACAGTTTGTGTGCCTACATCGATAACAACGTGTAGGTACTACACCTATAGTATCGGCCAAACATGCTGACAGTAAGGTAAAGAAAGTTTTAAGTGTAGGAAGCCTCATTCCACGCACAGTGTGCGGCCGCTGACCGTGAAGCAAGGTTCATTTGATAGGGTAGCATCTATATATTCGGCCTTATAATAACAAGTACCTTATTTATACCCACGCGTACTTCAAAGGTCTGACAAGCGACCCATCGCGATGTCGTATAATTTTGTTGGTTCTAGATGTATTTCTGGGTTCATATTATGTATAGCACAAAGTAAGATGCAAATAACCTCGTGATAAAGTAAAATTGAAACATCTGAACAAACAATGAACACTGGTTACTAACCAGTTAAATATTAAGTAGTAGGCTTGCCTCACTAGTGGTACCTACTACATATCATATTTTAACTATCTAAGTTAATGGAATACAAATTATTTTAATTATGACACACCTACTTAGGCTAGGTAGAACAAGCAACACAAATATTGTTGAGTAGTGTATTAATTAAGTGTATCTTCTGAAAATCTCCCATCACCTCAAACTATAACAGTGCAGATGTTGAAAACTCTAGCTTAAATAAATAAGGTTTTCCGAAGAATCACCCAACTATTTGTGCGAAATAATACAATACACCTAATTTGTCTGCACCTAGGTACAGACAACAGTGGACACTGTGGACAGGCTTGGCCTTCCCTCGAGCCTTATAGCCTTATACCCTGTTAGTGCCACGGTAGCCACAAATTAGGTAAGTCCGCGACGAAAACACTAAAGCATCACACTTTCAAATTAATTTATAGCTTTAATTAAAAATTGTGTATACTGTGTGAACAACTGTCTACGAATATTTTTTAAATCTATACTCAGTTTAAATTTTATGGTGTAATTTCAATAGAAGTCACAAACAAAAAAAAAATGTGCTTAACTGTTTCAGGAGTCGCCTTTGATTTTCATTGATTTATTTTCTTATTGTTTTCTGAATGGGCAAATAAATAAAGTTGTAATCTAGGGAATTAGGTGTTGGTAAACAAGTGAAGGAAATAAACAGTCCGTACAGCTATTGTTTATTAATTATTATCCCGTCCACTTGTAGATACATTAGGTACATAGGTATTGTTGTGATTCTTCAGGGAATAAAATTACCTGTGACACGCAAGTTACAGTCAAAATCACACGAACTTCGTTCACCTAGAGCCGTAAACCAATTACTTAACTTGTTGACGTATTTATTTTATTATAGAAAACGCTTTCTATAAGGAGAAAATAATCACGATTTTTGACAGCTCTTACCTTTATTTAGGAGTTCACTCTCGATAAACTTCTGTAATACTGACCTTATCGACAGCTTGGACTCTTCCCTGCATGAAAGGATAATGAAAGACTATTCCATTTTATTTTAATAATTTTTCGACGTCATGTTTTTGTTGTTGTTTGGTTTAGTTATGGTAGGATACTTTATTGTTTATTTAATGTGTATATTGTATTAATAAAAGAATGAAGAAATACTTAATTATGAATAAAGTAAGTACCTACGTTATTCCTAATGATATTTTCATAATAAACGAATGATTCCTCCCATTTCAATCAAAATTGTGAGTAATAGGTAGTTATTTATAATTATTGCATATAACTATTATGACTATTGAATCGTTATGAATGAACATAGGTATTATTTAATTTATATTAATTTAAACTTTATTATTATATCAATCACCTATAATAAAATAGTAACTAAATCAAAACTGTACATTTAATATAAAATACAAGTTATTGCTACGAGGTGTGAGAACGATGCTGATGCCGAAAATATGTTTTTTATATTTTGTCCGTTTGTCTGGATGTAACTATGTTCTGGATTGGCGCAATAATTACTCAATAGATTCTGTTAAAAATTTGCAAAAATTGATTATATATTATCACGCTATTTGCTATGGGGGATTAATAGCAATATTGCATTATGTCCGTATTCTTCATCAGTTTACCGCGAGATTTAAGTAGTTAAGTATAGTTTATATTAACAAATCAACTAATGTTTGTAGAGGATATAGCGAATATACTATGACTTCATGTTCCGATTAACTTATAATGCCAATAGAATATACAGTCAAGTAAGCGAAGCGGGCACAGCTAGTAAGTAATAATAATAAACCTCGGAGAAATGAAGACTGAGTAAGACTACCAAAGGTCGACAAAGTAGAATATTCTCTGTGGAGTGTGTGAACATGAATGAAAATGCTGCTTCGAAGAATATTATTTTACTCTATAAACATCTGTCTACATGCAAATATTTTCACCGTATTGGATGTCGTGAGCGACTGCAGCCTTATCGCCTTCAGAGTCACATAGCTAGAGTATATTGTCACAACTCACCTTATCTCACTCGTAATAGTGTATTTTCACCTTTATTGCTAACATTATGTTGGATTTTACGTTTATAAATATTTTTATTAGTTGTAAGCCGTCACACGAATTTTCCAACGGACTGCCTACAGTATAATATGTAGATCATTTTTTTTATTAAACCATTTTGTTGCCTGCCTTCGGTGTCGGTACAATCATGATCCAGGTACTTATCTGTTTACGTATAGACTATTCAAAATATTTTTGTCACTCGGATTTCGATGCTACGACCCGTAGCGCGTAGGCCTGAAAGCTACACGTTCGGCTTCTACACCTAAAGGTCCTTTAGTTTGCCTATTCTAAGTTATGCTGACTGAATGCGTTATTTGTGAGACTTATGATTCCTGACGATTATGTTATGTATGTCTTACTGTGCTTAGATAACACGCAGTTATGTGAAAGCGAAAGAAAATATAACACACCGGCCGACGATGTCCCCGCAACTTGTAATGGCAATAATGGTATCGTGTGGTGAACCTCATGCTGTCGGCTGTGTAATAGTAACAGGAAACACTAAACTGGAAAGTTGGCGAGTAAAATTTTAAAAGCAACAAATAATGTACGTTTATTTGAAATATATATGTACGAGTATGTTTGAAAAAAAATAAAGTGTAACCACAATACTGTTTGAATACAAGCGGGATATTGTTTCATTTTTGCTGAGTAAAAGTACTTACCTACTTACCCTTATCGTGTATTTGTGGTTAAAGTCCTTGCAAAAACATGTTCAAAATGTGAGAGATGTTTTCTAACTTGTTAGGTACATCAGTATATATTTAATATCCCTGCAGTAACTTACAGTTTGGGAAAAATAAGCATGTTTTCATATGATTACGTAGATAATACAATACAATAAAATGTAAACATTAAACATACAATATGCAATTTCAATGGTACACAAAACATTCCATCTCTTGTACATGATATTATATTACAGTTAGTTACGATAAAAACGTGAGGTATTACATAAAGTGAGAGGCTTTCTCCGAGGCCGTGGTGCCGGCTGCCGCATGCCGGCTGTCGCCGGCCGGCGCACAGCTCGGCCGCAACGGCTATCTAACTGGAGACAGTAGTCTGGTGCACTGCTCACCTATGCAGCTTGTATGAAGCTGCATGTAAACATGCTTCTTACTCGACTACGGCAATGCCAAGGAAGGGTTATAATATTATAAATGCGAAAGCAACTGTGTATGTTTGTCTGTTACCTATTCACGCTTAAACTACAGAACCATCGATATGAAATTTGACAGATAGGTAACTTGGGACCTTGAGAAGGACATGGGGGCTACTTTTCATCCTTTTTCATACGTATTCGTATTTATTGATTTTTATTTTATTTTCATTGGTTATTGACATAATCTACTCATATTTTTTTTGTGAGTTGTATTGCAATATATTATATGGTTAGCTAGCGACCTTGACAATTGATCATATATTATTTTGTGCCTAACTGATTATTTATTTTTAGTTCGCTGGTCCTAGTTTATCAGTGACTTCCAGTTAGAGTTTTATTAGCTATATGTAAGCGGGCACGCCCTTTATGCCTGGAAGCTTTTATTCCGGTATTAAGTTCTGTTTATGTTTTGAGTTTTTATTTTTCCTTCAGTAGGTAAGTATATATTTCGATTGTTTTGTTGGTATATTGGCGTGTGCTAGCTGTCATTATGGCAAATAAATTTATATACTGTTTTGTGTTGAGTAATGTAAATTATTTTGTATAAGTACTATTGTATAGAATCAAGTAATTTTTTTTTCTAACTTAACAGACAGCAGTGCTGTTAGGGAGTTTGTTGCGGCACTTCTTTTTCCCAGCTAAAGCACGAAGTGGTGAAGGGTGGGCGTTTTGGGGGACTGTCTTATGTACAATTTTGACGTTCGAAAAGTGCTGATTCTCAGCCTAGTTTGAATAAATGACTTTTGAATTTTGAATAACAAGGTGCAAGTAGTCGCTATAGTGGTTTAATTACGGAACCAGTAGGTGATTTCATACCGTACCTATAATACGTCAGATTTATTCTAAGCTAACACTTTGCATGTGCATTTTACGTTGTTACAGAACTTTTGACTAGTTAGTTTATTCAAGTTAGTTGATTGTATGTTTAACAAAATAAATTATTCATTGATTTATTTGTTTGTGAAAAAGACGAAGACAACGTGACCCAACATCTGGACGTACCTACGTCAACATTAGCTTCTGGTAATATTCACAATTTCACAATATTTATCATCATTCATCATTCTCCTGTCCCAATATGTTTGTGGTCGGCGCAACATGTCCCTTTCTTCCATACTTCTCTATCAGTCGTCATTTCGGTAGTCACTCCCTTTCTAGCCATATCATCTTTCACACAGTCCATCCATCGTTTCAAAATATTACGGAACACTTAGCACGCAGTTACACTAGGTAGGTACCTACGTGACAAAACAAGGATATGTTGACGTGATTCATGACACCCTGTAGGGTTTGCCGGATGAGGCAATGATTAACATGTTCAAGCAATGCTTTCATTGCTGTTAACGATATCAATGAACGTAGTTGTAGTAAGTACCAGCTATGTGTGTACGTGATGACTGGTGCGGGACAACAGCACATCTTTATTACATTTTTGTGGTCATTTTGTGGTAGACATATTTATTAATATGTTTCAATATTATGTGAAACATAAAGATAATGTTTTCAGTTCCAGTAGTAAAACCCACACTCTTTATAGTAAATAAGAGTAGATCTATAGTAAGAGTATTAAGGACCTAAAACGCAACTCTAAAGATACCATAGGAAAGTAGGTTCCTTCTTACAACGTTTGCCCTTGTAGCAGTCTCTACATGTCACTACATGTTATAAAGGTAAAACCATGGTCTAATAAAACAAGGTCTGGCATTCCGGGACTAACACATGCTTACGTCACTATCCAGTTGCCACTTTATTGCGACATAACATGATCAAGGAAAGATTTTCAGCCACCATTCTGTTAAAAATTAAGTATAAAGCATTTAAATTGTCGTTTCGAGTGTCTAATCAAACGAAACAATTCAATTTAAACCAACGTAATTGTTACTTAAAACCTCATTGATTTCTCGGATTCGCACAGGTAATAAAGGTGGTTGGTGAGTTATTATTACAAACTTCTGGTAAGACAGATGTGATGACGTAGACTTGTGTTACCCACGTGACCACTGTGTCTAGGAATGCTATACCTGGCGAAGTATAGTATTATACCATGGGTAAAACAAAGCCCCCCCGCCGCGCCGCCGCCGCCGCCGCCGCCGTACCGAGTCTGTCTGTTTGTCTGAACGAGATAAACTTGAACTACCGAACGGATTTTATGAGAAATGTTAAGGTGTAGGTATAATTCTTTTAGGTTTTGTGTACGATATTTTATCAAGCGCTCAAAACCGTACGAAGTCGGGGCGGGTCGCTAGTTACTTATAATAATACACATCACTAAACAATAAGCTGTACTAATAAAAGGCATCGGAGACGATGTGATAATATAAATTGCACATAATATATGCACTGACTAAGCTAAGATACTCACGTTCAATAAATCTTGATCGTCATAAGTAGTAGACTTCAACTGGTCCCGTGGGATGTAATGTTTCGCACATTTTTCTTCATTTGAAATAAAAACTGTAATATCCTACTGGGAGATTGGCCGGAAAAGGTTACAAACAGGGAAGACTGGAAAGCTGTAGGAGAGACCTTTGCCAAGCAGTGGGACAATACAGATTGAGCGGACGCTTTTAACGTGCACGTCTTTCTACATTGTTCTCACATATATAATTTAAACATGAATGATGTAACCAATATTTTGTGAGAATATTTTGATTTAAAAGAGTGTCCGTGGAGTTTCTTGCCTGTTCTTCTCCATAGGAACCTACTACGCTTTGGAATGGGCAAAGTAACTAGCTTCATATTTCTGACTGACCGACCCCTTGACAATTCAAAAGTGCCTGTAATTGGTTTATTTGAAATACACTCGAGAGCAATGAATCCGGGTCACTTAAAGAATCCTAAAAATCTCGGAAACTAAAAATGATAGGTTAATGCAATAAATTGTATTTAATAGACGTGTATGAGGTCGGGCATTGTCATGCATAAATATAGCATCCTCACCTAAATTGACCATAAATGGACCAACGTGATCATTGAGGATTTCTTCCACATATCTTACGCTAGTTAAAGAGCCGTTTTCTATGATCACCAGCTCTGTGCGACTTTCAGAAGAAATTCCGGCCCACACAAGTACAGACCCACCACCGTAGGCTACTTTTTCTTCGATGCATGCTTGCTTGAATCTTTCCCCTGGTCTTCGATACACTCTGTGTCTTCCATCGTGCTTGTAGAGCATAAATTTTGATTCGTCGGAGAACATAACTTTTGACCAATCTTCAATACTCCAATTTACGTGGCTCTGGGCATATCTTAGTCTTGAAATACGATGCCCACGCTCCAGTTTAGGGCCGTTTGCAGGTCTAAGGGGTTTTAAGTTAGATTCAGCAAGCCGACATCTTACTGTCCATGCACTTGGGTTACTTCCTCCGAGGCGTCGAAACTGATTTGTGAGTTCAGTTCCTGTGAGAAAGCGATTTCGAAGCATGGTGTTCACCAAGTATCGGTCTTCTCGTGCTGTGGTACACCTGGTTCTGCCCGTTCCTGGTCTGCGTAGGTTAGAACCAGTTTCTTCGTAACGTCGGAGAACTCTTTGTACTGTTGACAGCGACACACCGACAGTCCTGGCTGTATCGCGCTGACTCCGGCCGGTTTCCAGCATTGTAAGTATTCTGGTGCATTCTTCAGGCGTAAGCGACATAATTTCAGCTTGAGTAATGAATATAGAGCACTATCAACATGGTTTATGTACCCACATAAATGACAGATTACAAACAAAAGCAAAACCAAATGCTGTAATTTCGTAGTTCCATCTTCGAAAGTGGCCCTTTTTCAAATTTGATTTTTTTATGATATAACTTTACAATAACTAAGAAGTTTTAATACCTTCATTTAAGGAGTATTACATTGTCTATTAAATACAATTTATTGCATTAACCTAGCATTTTTAGTTTCCGAGATTTTTAGGATTCTTTAAGTGACCCGGATTCATTGCTCTCGAGTGTAAATGCTTTGAGTTTGAAAAAAAAAATCTTCTAAGAATTAAGAATGAACATACATAGGTTTTTATAAATATAGGTAAAAGCTGCAATTTCCTAGGAACCAAAACTCTACTCTACCTACTTATACATATTTCGCTGGTATCACCAATTTCATCGGGGGTTTGTTTAAAAAATAATAAGACTGTTACGGTTCGTTGGGAAGACGATTAGGTACTAGCAACCAAGATTAAGTATTAGTAAGTAAGTCGAGATCAAAATTTACACACAAAGTTATCCATAATTCTTGGAAAAGAACTTGAAAATCGATCATTTTCATTTCCATCTGTAGAGTAGCATCGATCATTTGGATCTGTAGCTTTTTATCTCCAGCAAACATTTCAGCTTCGTGAGGCCTGCGTCCCGCGTCGTCCGTTATCGTGACGGCGGCAGAAAATACAAAGCGCGGGCTTAATTAAATTACTCAAAATTATTAGATTAGGTTTTAGTTATAAATTTTACTGTTTACTTAAGGCACACAATATGTCGGCGGCCAGGATCCGGCCCGCAGTCAGCCATTTGGTGACTCCTGGGTTAAATAAATCACATTTACACATTTGAGTGAGGTGTTCTTTGTGTAGGTTGGTTCCAACTTTCAAGCTGAATCAGATCGAATCTCCTGTCCTTGGTCAACACGGTAAAAACAAAGGTAATTCAACGGCGCATCTCACTTGGTTCATCATAACTCTCTAATGTTATCTTATCACACAAAAACAAGTCTACCTCGTACCGTCCGTCTGTCTGTGTGTCAGACGCTTTCTCCAGACACGCTCGGAGATAGCACACGTACACACGTACGGTCTACGTATCGCGCCCGACGCAATATCACACGTAGCTCAGGTTATTGAGCAATCTTTAGGAAAGAGCAATCTTGTGGGCCTTAATCTTCCTTTGTTTCGATATCTCGGGAGATACCTAGTCAATGATATCGTTGTTTTAAAAAGAAATATTGAAATCTTACACCATATCCAATGAGCAACATCAATAAGTTATGACTGAACAGCAAGTCAAGAGCCTGATAAATACAGGAGGTAGTCTTGGATAGGTGTGCATTGTGCATTGTGAGGATGTTCCTTCCGAGAGATCGATCTATGAAACGTCAAAGATATCAAAAATTTCAAGATTGGTATAAAAGTTCGATTACATGAAACAATACGAACATGTAAACGCAGCGTGCTGTAAACCTTTCATCGTAGCGAGAATATTTAGGCGTGGTGAGTCACGCGCAAGTCTCGGCTGTTATTTATCGCCTGCGCGGACGCCGGTATTTTTGTTAATACGTACAGGTAACAAGCTTCCCGCTACACGGGAACTGATGATTTTTACAAAGAAAATGTTATTTATTATTTTTGTTATTCCTTGAAATCGAAGTGTTTGTTGTAACTTGTAGAAGATGTGTGTAGCACGCACCTTAAGCTGATTGATCTGCGAACTTCTAAGGAAGGCTGGGTCCACCTGGACCTCTCCTCTGCTACGGCTATGGATGTAAGTATCTTTTAGATCTGTTGTAAGAGGATAGTCTTTTGATATGTCTTAAGTTGAATAGTTACTACATCGGTAGGTACACACCAGTACGTGGAAACTTCACAACGTGGAGTAATCACAAACTGAAAGCAACTTCAATCCATAATAATCTGTCAGTTTATAGAAATAGTAGTCGGCTTTCTAAGTACGAACAGATAACACGTGGTGGACGCGTCTGCGGCTACTTCAAACGGAACATGGCTTTCCGTCATAAACAAATAACTGAAAGTTTAAACAATTTCAGTGTAAAGAACTTTCATGGTGCATTATTATAACCAAATGTGTTTGAATGCTGTTGGCTGCTTCTGTAGCGTCCCTAACCTGCGTATGTTAAGCACGTGGCTAAGCTTGCTCGACATTCATTTACTTACATATACAACATTTTGTTTCACTGTTGAAGTATTTTTGTTTATGTTTAATAACAAGAAATGCTTATAAATATGCAATTATTATACAACTAACTATTTACACTAGGTACTCAATTAAATGACTAACTATACAAATAAACACAAAAACATTTCTATTAGGTACCTTCTTAGGTAATTTGCGACTTTCTCGGCGTATCGCTTTTGGGAATCTCTAGAGATGGATAGAAAGTGGTAAAGTAGCAAACGCGTAGGTAAAGCCCATATTTACGCGATGAGTAACGCATAGTCGTTGGAAATATCCCGCATCTCTATCAGGTGTCGTCGAGATCTCTCCTTCGCCTTTTTTCGTGAAAACGCAAAATTCTAAACTCGTTTATAATGAAGAAAGTCTACCATATATTATCGCTAAGCAAATCCAAATCATATTTATTTATATTCAGCCAGCTGCTGATAAAAAGCTACGCAACAAAATAGCTCTTAGGCTGGCTTTATCTTATTTTATTGCTTCAGATCGAATCAGTGTAATGTATCGCGTACATTGAAGGATTTGAAGCCGGTTTCAGATTTATGAATATTTACTATTTAGGTCTCGTACGAGGCAGGTGCTGGTTCAAGGGCGCGGAAGTAGACGCTAGACGGTCAGTCAAGACAATGGACCCTCGTGTTGGATTATGATGTCCTTTATAATAAGACTAGCGACCAGCTCCTGCTTCGCATGGTTTGTACGACTTGACAAAACATCGAGATTTCTTTATTTTTATGTTTGTGAGTTCACCTTCCGGAATAAAGTCTCTCTAAATTATGGTGAAAACCGCATCTGAAGCCGTTGCGTAGCTGAGAAGAATAACGCAGTCACACAGGCAGACACGAAGTGTGACTTTAACTTATAATATGTCTGTGTTATCTGATCTACCTACTAAAATAAATAATGCGTAACAATCATTTAAATAATGTCTTCAAAGATTCAGTTGCCATAGCATCAATTCCTATTCAAGTATTGACTGTTACTCTAAGTTAAACTAGTTGTCTGGAAACTTGATACTGAAGGAGATTTAACAATTTATTTGACTTGCAGCTCAACATTTTTCTGTTGCAATTGCGTTAGTATATTTGTGGGCAATAAATACATCATTAACATCATTAACATTACCTACATGTATAGAGTAACCTTCAGTTACCTTATAGAGGACGTTCTCATTGGAACTGTCCCCTTCATTCATTATTCACACTATCGAATACTTAATAACAAATATCCTTTTTTCAGTCCTACTTACGAAATCGATGTTTTCCGCAAGAAAGTTCATTATTTTACTGTATGCCAGTGGCTCTCACTCAACTTCATATTCCATACATCCCATTCCATTACCTTTTTTTCCAAGTGTTGAGGAAAATATCAGAAACTCGAGAATACATTAGACGGCACTAGGCAATCAAGTACCCGAAATTCCCACGTCCAGGTGTTGGAGCAGGTGGGGTAACCCCATGCCCCATGTGCACGTGCATGACAGTATGTGGGTCAAGGCTGCGCGCGCGCCGCTCTCCGGGACAGAAGACGAGGCGCACCTGGCGCTAATGAGTAGTGACAAAATGCGTTATCGTCTAGTAATTAACCTATCACATGTGGACATGTAAAGTGGTCATAAAAATTGGTATACATATAGCAGATTTATTAAACGTCTACTGGTTCTATTTAATTATTAGTTTCGTGAGTTCAAGTGGGAAAAAAAAGCATAATGATTGTAATTTCTGTTCGTCTATTCCTCGAAGTTTTGTTTGAGGTTAGACAGGTGACTTAACGTAGATCGATCGTCTGGTCGTTAACCCCTAGGTGGTGAATCGCGTGTCTTCAGTGAACGGGTCCTGAGGTGGCGTCTCACGGCGGCTCACCACAGATTCACTAATACCTCAGCGACCTGCCAATTCAGGCGAAGGCCGCCATGCATCCAGATTTAATCATGCGTGGCCCAGGCGGCACGATCACCGCTCTCCACACCACAAAGCAATACGATCATTAAATCAAACAGCATAAGGTTCACAATACCTTGTCGTGAAAGTGTACAATATAGTCTGCACACTGGAGGAATTTATGTTTTGCAAACCGACGTTTTATAAGCTATAAAACAATTGTAAGTACATGTAGTACAGCATTTTCTTTGACTTTGTATTAATTATATTATGTACTTACCTAGTCATCATGGATCAAATGTAAAATATACATATATGTAAGTGTAAGCCCTTAAGCATACCTATAGGTATGTCTGCGCAAACTCATGCGGTTGCCAACCAGGAATGACGAAATGTCTCGGACTCGGACCCTAGCCTGAGGCCATAGAGACCGAAACAAAAGAATGGGTAGAATGTAGAGCGTCCCTGGATTGCAGCACCAATTAACTTGAGGAGCGTAGCAGTAGCAACCGTTCCTATCATCTACTTATGTGGAGCTGTCCCCATCGTGAACCATTCTTATAAGTTTGTGTCGATACGAGAAATAAGAAAGCTGAAAATTTGCCTCTCTGTCTATACCCCTATCCTCGGCCACGCTCATTCTTCTACAACCTTCTACAAAAGCTACCTTCTAAGATCATTATTTCCACGCGTCGTACCTATTTGTTAAGGGGACTACAGGACCTAAACGTGCCTAAACGCAAGTTTTATAATGCCTAAAAGAATATGATCCAGTGCAGTAAACAAAATCAGAAAAATATATGATATTCTTCAGGATATATTCTAGTATGATAGTGTGTTGAAAACATAATACAACTAATTTGATACGATAGAAAAAAATCATGAAGATACCTCTAAAAATTTCTTTTAACGAATAAAAATCATATTAATTTACATGCAATAATTCTGTTTTTTGTCAGATTATTCTACAAGCTACATATTAGCATAATAGTGTTTTAATTTTCCAGTCCAATCAATAGATTTTTTGTAAATCGCTAACTGCTTCATATTTTGCAATAAATTACCTGCGTCGCGTCATCGCGCTTCTCTTTCATTTCTATGCAGTCCGACAGTGACCGCGCTTTAGCTGTTGTAAGCCTCTTAAGTGCGATCGCTAACAATTTGCACTACAGCACTCAAAGGGAACTGACTGAAAATCTAAACTTCAGAGAGTTTCCACGTTTTCCGCTAAACGTGGATTAAACTATCGTCACACAGTAAACAGTCGCTGTGTGTGAAGTTCTGACGTCAGTCTCACAGAGGCTTACCGTGGAACTGCTAACTTCGATCCCTCGCCACTGCTGCCAGATTTATTGATGTAAACAATGCAGTTTTCGATATGTACCATATGTACGATGGTGAATGTTTGACATATCACGTGTATTTGCGTTTTATTTAATTGCAGTAACAATACTGATTTTAACTAAGACTCATTACGTCCTCATTATACAAATCTTAAGATGGAAAGCAATGGTTAGTAACAAGAGGCAATCGATTATTTATCACGATTAGGCTACACAGGCTGCAGGTGTTAATCATATAAGAAAGTAATCGACATAATAATCAAACAAATAAGATTTCTCTTAAATTAATTAAATGAATCTCGTCAAGACTAAAGCTGTACTTACGACGCGCGTCGTGTATTTAATTCATGAGACAAATTAACGTTGACGGTTGTTAATTATTCCATTAAAAGTTTAATTGAAATCCAATCAACGATTCCACACGTTACTTTCTCAAACGGTTGAAGTTTTGAACTAGTCAAACTAGTTTGCCTACAGTCTGACTAGTCTGACATTGACACAGAACGAGGCAGATCGCGTTACCTTTGAAGTGACGCTGACTAACCCGTCTAGACTAGTCGTTGTCGACTGTTTTGTCTAAAGCTAGACCAGTTATTAGTTAGGTACAATTATTTACGGTCCAGCTAACTCACACAAAACTGGAGGAGTTTTTTGTACGGATAATGACCACTGATGGTTTGAGTGAAATGACATTATAAATAAAGGGACAAACAATGACGATGGTAAAATTTTGTACATTTGAATCCTTTTAAGGACAATTGTCCCCCTTACGGCATTTGAGATTTCCACCGTCGATATATCAGAAGAGTGGGTCCCTTCAACTGTTCCACCAACCAACAGATCTGAAATATCTTAGTCTAGTTTATATACATCGGATCTCTGACTAAAAAAAACGTGACAATAACCAGTTCCAAGGCAAGGAGGTCACTGAAACAAAGCTAAGCATATTCGTTGCAGCAATGACGTCACTCTTGGAGATCAACTGCTCCAGACGTAGTGATGATATCATAAGTCTTAAATGTCAACCTTGACATTTAAACGAATATATTTATAGATCTTCTAGATATTTATTTTCAAGACAATCTTTCGTAAGAGTTTAATGATGACTAGCTTTTGCCCGAAGCTTCGCCCGCGTGGATGTCGGAAATATCCCACGGGAACGTAGTACCGGGATTAAAAGTACCCTAGATTTGTTAATCCAGGTTATATTAAACTATTTGTGTGCCAAATTTCATCCAAATCCGTTCAGCCATTTTTGCGCCAATCCGAAACCTACATCCAGACAAACAAACAACGGACAAATTTTCAAAAAACTATATTTTCGCCATCAGACTCGTTGAACACCTCGCGGCAATCACTTTTTTTTAAACCTTTATGAAAGGTTCCGTATAATCAGTAGGTACATGATCAGTACATACTTTCACGATGTGATGTTAGAGGTACTAGACGAACCGGCGAGGCCTTTCATGTCGTTACAACAACAACAAACACAGTTACAACAGTAGTGGATCGTTATGAAATAACAGAGAATGAGGAGTAATTAGACTTGTTGTGATAGTGATAATAATGACTTATTAACAACCTCTGCCACCTCTGCCTACTCGTTACCAATGGATTATTAATTATTACAGGTAGCATGCGCCATGTAGATATTCTTCATGCAATAGGTAAGTATTATGGGTCGGACATTGTCAGAGGTTAGAGCATGTGTCAGAGTTCTTGACAAAAAAAGACATTTTAATTATATTTTTTAAAGAATCTACGTACCTAAGTACTTAGTTTATATTTCTCTTGCCATAAGTTAATACCTACATCTACATATGTCAGTAACTCTTAATTAAACTTAGGAACAAATCGATCGTAATTTATTTTGTATCGACTCTACATTTAGGTGCAGAAACGTGGTTTATGTATTATTTGTAGTCGAAAGTTTCGACTCGAAACCCATCTTTAACTCTTCTGTAACAAATTCTGATCCTGGAATGATCCTAACTCGAGCAGACACGGCCGTACGTACACTCGAAGCAATTCGCTCTTGTTTCTAAAATAACTGAACTTTTCTCAGAACGTTGCTTTTAACTTTGAAAACTGTCAGACTCTGCTCTGGTACAAGTTTGTGGAGTACACAAGACGCTCTCTGTCACGCACGCCTACTAGATTGTGTGCATCAGTTGTGAGCTGCTATTGTTTGTGCGTAACCATTCGAAACCATCTATAACATCTATCAGTTTATTATGACTATTACTTTACCAGACTAATAAACTGTAATTAACTATATCATCGATCCACAAAATGTAAAATGTTGTGTACAATTAATTTATTTTGTTTGAAACTATTGGAAAGATTGAACTTATCGTAATAATATGTACGAAGAATAGGATATTTTTGTAAATTTTTCATGAAATATTAAGGAACTACGTAGATTATTTGGACACATAATAACTAACGGTTCAAAATGAAACATGAGATAATAGACTAGAATTACGTAAGTAACTAAACTAAACCTCCACCCTTATGAATCTTTTTTGTCATATTCGTTTCGAACAGATTCAAACAGACAAGGCTATAAAAATCAATAATTGTTTGAACTAGTCATTTTCCCCGAAGCTGTTAACTTGTTACAATCCATTTTCACATCGCGGTCTAACTATGAAAAGCCGTCAGTTTGAGCTTGTGTTCCCCGACCTTGTCACTCACTGTCACACGTATGTGGCACCAACAGACTTCTTGGTCGACTATTCGACAATATGTTACGCGACAATATTTTTGAAGGATTATAATATAATAATATAGACGCCACGGGTGAAGGTTAAACATGTGTTATGATTTAGTTTTCGATTATAACGCGCTATTACAAAATACTGGGAGTTTTTTTTTCTGTTTTATTCATCGATATTAACATAACAGGATGCATAGTAATTAAATCATATAGGAATAAGTACAACACAAAGTTCTAATAGTTACCCGAAGTCGCGGATTGCAACAATCTTTCAATATCTAAGTATATATATAGGTACCGAGTTTATGGCATTCGTTACTTACTGGCCTTTTGAAGCCAAAATATTATTTGAAATCCGTTTTTGGATTCAGTACCTAACTTAAATTCGTAGCTGCTTAGTATGTGATTATTGATTTATTTTGACCTAATAATATTATTTCCACCTAAATTACCAATAATTACTAAATCGTAGTCATAAATCTTGCGCAGCACAGTCATGAATGAGTATCTCCACGTCTATTAATAGTTCAGTCTATTGACTGTGTGTTGTTTGAACTTGTTTATATTAGCGATACACTACACATCAACCGCACATCTTTAACGCCAGCATCGTCGACGATCGTGTCTTGTTGTTCACAATTCTGTATAAAGCAATGTAGTACATACCTGGACCGTTTAGGTACCTACATAACTGATTGTTATGCTCACATAACATAACTAAATCTACTTACATAGCTTCTAAAAAAATTTGGGAAGTTTGAATTGAAATATTATCTGCGGACCGTTTAGCCTTCTTCTTCCTACCGTTCGCCCATGTTCATGTCTCTTCCAAATTTCCTCTGTCAACAGCCACGTTATCATATTCGATCTTTTCATTCGTTCATATCTTCGCATCCCATCACACAATCATTCTATTTATACTTTAGTCTTCCTCCCCCTCTCCATCCGTCAACATTTACATTCATCAAAAGAATTTTGTGGAGTCGTAACAAGCACAGCCATAAAGGGCATACATGAAAAACGATAACTTTAGAATTAGACATTTATTATGATCACAAAGTACAGTTAAGTAAACGTACGGCAATAAACATTACCCACATATAACACTAACCTACCTCGGCTACTATATTCTCATTATCTTCGAAAGTAGCTCAGTGTCAGTTACCGCGCGTCCTTGACCGACAGGGAGTGCCGGATGCCGGATGACCGGCGCGCCGCCTGCCCGATGACCGGCCGCTTCCGACAGTCCCCACTGAACGATATACATGTCGGGTCCGACAAAACCAGTCGCTCGTGAAGGACTTGTTGCGTCACCGGTGTATTGCGATTTTGCGATCTGTCACGGAGAACAGTTTCATGTGTGCTTCATTCACGTAGACACGTAAGTCGAGGGAACCCTCATTCTAATTTCCTTTGTTTCTAATCCAAGGTCATGTTTAGTGCTATTTAGCACTAAACATGACCTTGGATAAATTGAACAGTAATCAATAATCCAATTCAGCACAGCGTCACATAAGACATAATGCTCTTCCCACAACTCTTGCTTCTCAGCATTCCGTATCCATGTTGTTCCAGCCACCATTTCAAGGTTGTCGGTCCATCTAGCTAGCGTGTTCCAGGCTACGTTTGCAGATTCACGACCTCTGGTTAAAAGACTCTTCTACTCCAAAAGCCATCGGTCCATCGACAGACCTGGCTGGCACACGGCCATAGTAAAAGTATATATGTATTGTTCCAAAGGCGCCGTCATTTCGTTCTCGTTGATGTCTCGTTGACGGTAGCGGTGAAGGGTATTGCTACTCCCAGCTGGCTTATAACTTATAACTGCTAAGAACAAAAATCGAGAGACTGGTATTGTCCATATCTGGCCTTACTCCTAATATTGTATAAATAATATATTGATATTAATATTGTATTGTTGTATTGGTTCACCTGTAAAAAGAAATGTAAGTGGTAATAGTAAATAAATAAATAATAAATAAAACATCAATGGTTTCCATGTCACTTAAATAAACTTAAAGTACTCTGAATCAGTGAACAATGAGACAACCACACATGAACAGTATGTTATTAAAGAAGACACTACTTTAATGGCCAGAGCTGGACTAGCTCTAACCAGTTCAATTATAAATGATGAAATGTACAAACACACAGCCAGGCAGTATAAAGCTGCACTGGTACAAACTAAACTATTTGAACTTATTTCGTAGTATAGTCCACCGGACAGGCGCACACACATGATAGTGTTCACTGAGATTTTGGTCTTTAGAAAATTGTAAATGAATTTAATTTGTTCGCATTCCATTGTATTTTAGTAAATGTTAGTTGTGTGCTTGAGTTGAGAGGCTAACTGATACTGGTGATCAATACCTGGCATTCTTGTACCATCTTAATATAAATGTTAATAACAATGATGACATCAAATATCTTAATACTAAGGTACAATCTATCTAACTTTAAACAAATCCCAGTGAGTGCTTCATCAAAATTGTTTCTGGAGTCAGTGTTTCAAGTTTTTGTCTTTACTCCCATTATTATGTCATAGCATGTCCTAGCAGGCAGTTCCTGAATATATATAATGTTTGTGTGTTCACAAACACAACATAAAATAAGATCACGGCTAAAATCCACGAACATTAGGCAGAAGTTTACCAATAGTACACCCACATTTGAATATCTCTCATGCGATTAATCCAGTTCAGTTCATTATCACAGTAATAGATGTCAATACTGCGATAAATTTAACTTAACGCTCAATAAAAACAAATCTTAAGCCGTAAGCGTTTTTAGCGTAAATCATGCTCACGATGATTACCGACCGCTGTATTCAACGCTTGTGTTGGATCATTCGGTTCCCTACAAAATGGTTGAGCTGGATGGTGCTGATCCACGCGTCATGTTCGTGAACGGGCGCCGTCAGTTGTGACTGGTCATCTCTTATCTGCCAGGGCTTATTTTTAATCTTATATTTTGAATTGTTTTGATTATTTTTTGTACATTGTTCTCACATATAGAAACAATCAGAATAATGTAACCAGGATTTTGTAATTTTCTATATTTAAAAGAGTGTCCTTGGAGTTTCTTGCCCGTTCTTCTCCATAAAGATCTACGTTTTGGAATGGGCAATTAGCTTCAACTTTCTGACTAACTGACCGACTATTTGACAATTCAAAAGTGCCTGTAAATGGTTTAATTGAAATAAATGCTTCGAGTTTGAGTTTGAGTTTGAGTTTGCATCTCCTAACATACCCAGCCTCGATGTCGCAACAACACAAACACAGCTCGTTTGTTTATTTACCACAAATACATCAACCACCTTGACATTGTTGGATTTCAAACAATCCGCACTAGATGGATCAACACGTTTATTTTAACATTCATTAACATTTTTGTGAAATATGATATGACAAAGTGGTTGAGAGTCAGACAGAACGTCTGGAGTTGTGCAAGAAGTAAAGAACATTAATCTTAATATCAGATGATTGGCAGGCAGCCTTGCGACGTAGGTACCTATACATATTCTTATCACAACACGAGCTGTTGATTGACACATACGTGAATGTGTGTTGTGATTCCCGCTATCCTCACTACTTTTGTCTTACAATTACAATGAATTTGATTAATCATTCGCCTAGAATAACTGCTAACTAGGAACAGATACATAGGTTAGGCAAGGTGATAGGACTTGAAACACTTGATGTTACGCACGTTAACACGACTAGTACGCATGGTGACACGACTGTTACACTTGACAATACGAGTTTGTGAGTTCCATTCCTAGAGATAGAAATGGATGAAATAACAGCTTTACTTTGTGGCATTACAATAGATACCTACTCAAATATATAACTTGAAGGGCGGATAAATGATATCAGATTCTTTATTAGGTTATGGAGACTCCAATCCCATGATCCAAACAATATAATACTTTGTCATAATTCGCGTGTCATTCGACGTAATTGGTCGATATATTGGCTATAACTATGATGGTTTCATTACATCCACACCAAGGCGTGGCGACACGAGACGGAGCTCAACTGATGTCCCGTTAATAACCGTGCTTCATTATACACGATGATAATTAGTTCAAAGGCGACGGCACGCGACTCTCGCAGCAACTACAAATCGTTTGCGTACTTCTTGCTGAAGAAAGCTTTTGAATTGGTACACGTCCTACGAAGTACAATGTTGTTTTGACATTTTAATTTTAAACTCTTGCATTTTAAAACGACGTCGAAACTTTTCAGTAAGTATACCAAGATACCAACCTAGATATTATTTTGTTAGGTTGCCAAATACACCACCAGAAATCTCCTAACAACTGCCCTGATATTTAGTTATTTCATAATATTAAGTTATCGCCCAACAACGTTCAGTGTCGTGCAGGCACGTCCTAAGCCCGGCTGCGTCAAGACCGCGCCCTCTGGCGCAATCATATTTCAGGAGAGTTACAGCGTTTTTTCACGCAACTCCATCCATTATGCCTCAACATTGAAATATTGTGAGGTAACTACGACTTAATTAATGGTCCATTATGTCAATTACATCGCGATACAAAGGCTCCCATAAATTATCGTAAATACGTCACATAAATTGTGTAGGTACGGCTGTGAGTGATCATTTCTGTTAATTGGGAATTAGTGAATTGATATCGTTGAGCGAGATTAAGGGCATTGAAACACGTGAATGTCACTCATCTATTCTAACCTTCGCTAAATCATAAAGCATCGTCAACAATACTTAAGTCACAGCATTTATTATAATACAGGTTGTCAGAGACATCGTTTTTTTCGTCTGGTTTATTATCGAACAACTTCTCCCGCTCTGGGCGGAGCGGGAGGACGTGTCAGACTCTTACTGACTAAAACCCACCCGTGTTCCTTCAGTTGAGTGTACATTACCAGGGGCCGCGGTATCCCTTTCGGACTTTCCCGCGACCCCGGCAGACATCGGTCCTAGCGGACCCCTTCCGCTGTGCTGACATCTCTTTGAGGCGCGCGTGGAACACAATGCGCCGTCGACCCGGGCCTGGTCCTTCTCGGACGGCGAGCTACTCATTGCTCACCGTCCGCAAGCCCGCGCCTACGGTGGCCGGGAATCGGCCTGCGATTCCCGACGCCCAGGGCGTCTCCTGCGGCGGCTAGGGGCGTGAGGGCGCGATATTTGCCTCTCCCTCACGTGCTTCGTCTCCTCCTTCGCGAGAATTACTACGAAGCACGGCTTCCCACGCCCTCTCGCACCGTACTATGGCCTGGACCAGGGCCGGACGCGAGAGATCACTGGCGCCGATCGCCTCCACAAGGACACGGCGGTGCCCCGCCCAAACCGGGCAGACCTGCACCGATTCTGAAACTTTTTTTTTAATAACCGACGAAAAATTTTAACGACGAGAATCATGTACTGAATCCATGGTAGCCGGCTTCGCGTCGATGTCTCTGACACCCTGTATACCCTGAAACGTGAACTAATGAACATGGCGTCTTGACGCAGATATATGCCGGTTACCTTGAGTGATTAGCTTGCGTGTTCTGTACTTAGCTCACGCAACGCGTCGTACGTCCAGTCAGTAATAGGACTCACCCATCAAGGAGCGCTGTCCCAAATAAGACTCATTATTAATTTATTATTCATAAAACATGCTGCCAGCCTTTTGGGCAGTTTTCCCACTGACAGCGATGCCGACGAATTTTTTGATGCCCAATGAGCTCTTCCTTTATTTATTTTTTTCCTCTTTATGCTTGTTTATAATTCATATATTTTAGTGTTAGTTGTATATTAGATCTAAGATTGTGTATATATTTTGAATTGCCCTGTAAATAAATATTAAATCCACCAACGCAAAAAATTAATAAAACAAAAGGTTTTTTAATTAAACACGTATACTAATTAAATTATCTTTAAAATGATGAAGGTTTCAGAAAAATACCTACGCATGACAGATTTTGCTGATTCTTAGTTTTTTATTAAGAAAATGCTCTTATTTAACATATATTTTTTCCAAATCATTAATACTACTCGTTTAGACATGATCTTCAGTATAATAGATAATTAAAAGTCGTTTATCGTCGCCTTAATGACTCTAAAATGAGGAATTGCTATAATCTCCTAGCTTACCGGACGGATTAGCGATCACAATCTCATATAGTAGGTAGGTTCCCTATAAGCAGACAGAAATCACGCTGTGTAGTTTTCATGATGTAACCTCGCTGTTATTAATTTTTTTAGCCTACTTGTTAACTTTATTGTGCATGCTTTGTTCTCCTATAATTAAAGAAGTACACCTGCTCAATACCTGATGCCCTTACCTTTTAATGTGTCCTGTATCGTGAAGTTTTGTTGGAGATCCTAAATAAATGATCTATACATACTCGTATAATAAAATCGTAGCGAAGTCAAAACTATACTATGAATATTTTTGAAAAGAGTCATTGCTACGAGGGAGCGATACTAATGCCGAAAATATTATTAGCTTTCCTCTCTCGAGAATCGAACCGGCTAAAATAACACGTACACAATAGTACTTTTATGGCATTAACCACCTAATTAGTTAGGTTAAAATTACTCTTTTATTTTTCGTTATATAAGTTTAAAATGTATGGCTTTCCTTTCATTTAATTTATCATGTTTGTTAGAGAGATTTGATCTTACAATTGACTCTATCAATTGATTCCATAAAAATACAGGATATTATTTTTTTCGGTTGTTAGCCGGTTCGATTCCCGAGTGTGGGGGAAGCGAATTTTCGAAAATCTTTGAATGCAGATTTGTTTCTTTTGTTAATTGAACTATGTAGAATCATTCAACGTCTAACAACTTGGCGTATTGAAAGTCAGCCCTTTAAAGACGACTGACCAAGACTCAGCCAAATAATTCAAATAGTGAAAAAAAATCTGCGATCAACTTGGAAATAGCTTTCGCCGGCCGTTGTCGCAGCACCGCTCGCTTCGCTCGCTTGGCTCGCGTACGGTTGGTCACAGTTCTGACCTAACCTAACCTATTTTACCCAGTTTAACTAAATGACTATACGACATTCAGCCATCTGAAAGTTGCGCTCAATGAGTTTGCTAGTTGTCCTTCAGCTATTTAACCAGATGGCTGCAATTCGATTTGGCTGTGGTCTGTATACCGGGAAGTTTTACAAAAATGTCAAATGTGGCTGGTATTATAGTATATTGTGGTGTCTAAGACTTCCACGCGAATGAAGTCGCGGGCAGAAGCAAGTTTCTTTAAAAAGTTAGACATTAAATTAAACTTCTTATTTATGTTGTTCACCCATAATTTGGAAGGTGAGTTGGTATTTTAAAGGTCCTAATGCTGAATCTGAACCTTTAAAATACTGGGTGAGTCGGTATTTTAAAGGTTCAGATTCAGGTTAATGCTGACAGGCAAAGTGTGGGTGTTCTACCCACATATTGCCTGTTATGTATAAGTCCCATAGGAGCGAGACTATTGTTAATTGAAATGTTTTATAAAATATTAAATTTTATAAAAAAAATGCGCCTTGTTTACAAGTGTAAGTAGTGTGTCTAACTAAAATCAGCAGGCACTGTGGTTAATTGTGGATGCAGGTCGTGACAACAGCATGCCTTCTACGGACGAGATATTAGCACCAGCCTAACTGTGCCTTGATCTATTATACGTGCCTTTTAAGGGAACGGTGCGTTATCAAATTAAAGTCTGCGTGATGATAGATAAGTAGCAGTAGAACCACGGATTAGTAGGACTTCTAGTGAAATACCTAAGTAGTGCAAAATAAATAATAAATAAATAAAAACGTTGATTTCAGAATCACTTCCATATTTGTTAGAAACAATGTAAACTTATAAACTAGTGTTAGTAAGTATCATTTATCCTAAGCTGCGTGAGGCACGCCGCCCCCCGAAAAATGCCTACTTGACGGCGTGCAGTCGTATCCACCGCCCCAAGATCGGAGTGTCCCACCTCTCAGCCAACGCTCTAAGAATGGTGTTGGGCTTATCGCGAACACGGCGTAGCAGAGATGCACATCTCTTGCAAATGATGGCCGAAAAACTATGAACGTCCGCGTTCGCGGCATACATGCCGGACGCGCTACAAAAACGCGGCAGCCACATCAACACCCGGAACGTGGAATAACTGGTGGAATATTGTGTGAGCAGTCCACTATATGCCCTTTGCGTAAAGTCCACCCACAGGCTGCACGTGTAAAAGGATTGGCAGTAGGCTTTGAAAAGCATCACCTTAACCTGAGCCGTACAACGTGCAAACCTGCGACCCAACATCCCACATCGAACAGCCAGCGACCTGCGCTCCCGCTCTATATTAACATTATCTTTCAAAACGTCTGAGACCCAATGACCCAGATATTTAAAATTTGCAATTCATTTTAGAGGTCTGCCACACAGCATAACTGGTGGAATTGTATTATAGCATTTACTGCCTGCTTTAAATATCATGAATTCGGTCTTCGATGCATTATATTTGAGCCCATGGGTCTCAGTGTACAATTCACATACGTTAATCAGTTTCCTTGATGCCCTGATCGAAGGGCTCAGCAGAACCATATCGTCTGCATAACTTATGTTATTAATGCATACACCATCCATATAATAGCCGATTCCGATTCTGTTAAGCTCATCGATCAGATTATTCATGTACAGATTAAACAACGTCAGGACGTGAGGACAGCCCCCCTTGCCTTACTCCACACGCAAGCCTATACTCGGCTGAAAAGGAGTTTGCCCATGTGACACGGATCCGTTGATTAGCGTACCAAAAGTTTAAATAACTTTATTACTTCTCGGTGCACATGCGTCTCATGCTGCAATTTACCCCATAGCGCATTATACGATACAAGGTCAAATGCTTTTGACAAATCTAGATAACAAGCAAATACTGGCGTCTTCTTTGCTGTATAGTATTGCACAGTCTGCTTTAGGCTCAGGATAGCACTCTCGGTAAATAAACCGGGCAGAAACCCGAATTGAGCATCGTTTATTATTTATTTATTTATTAACTATGGATGACTTACATACTAAAACAAACAGAATAAAAAATTGTATGTGAGACTGATAGCCAATTAAAAGTCTTCACTTCTCAAAACAGATTGGCAAGAAAGAGTGTGAACAGCACAACACAGCTACCAAAAAAGAAGAGAAAAATAAACAGTTTAACATTCAAGCTTAAACCAATTCACATTTTATATTTATACAAGAATGAAGACCTGAACATACGAAATCTTAATTAAAAAGACAAGGCTCAGGCACTTTCTGACCGAGACCACACTTGATAAGAAAGGATCAAAATCATGCTGTTTGCACATACTATTAAAGTTGCTACTTGCACGCACTATAAATTAATTTTGCCTGTAATTCGTAGAGGTAAATGGAACACGCCACGGTGCGTTTCATCGCTTCGACCTTCCGGGAACGTTAAAATAAAATTTGGATAGAATATCGGAGTTATTAATTGAATTATTGAAAATTTTAAATAATGAAATACAGTCAGAGATTGTTCGCCGGGCACTTTCTGATGATAACACAAATACTTAATGAACCTTTTCTGGATGTTCTCTATACGATCACATATAGAGAACATCCAGAAAAGGTTCATTAAGTATTTCCAGAAAAGAACATCCAGAAAAGGTTCATTATGTACTTGTGGTAACATGGGTTCCAGATTTCAGACGCGTATTCTAAGTGGCTTCTAACAAAAGTACAGTATAGAATCTTTAAAGTACGTAAGTTTTATATTTATATGTTCATCAAGCTGGCATACAAGCAGACTGTCTAGCACCTTAGCAATTATCGTCACTAAAGATATAGATCTATAATTTGATGGCACAGACGAATCACCCGTTTTATTTTTGACGATCGGTACAACGGTCGTACGCATACATTTTTCAGTTACTTGTGGCAAGTGAATCCCAGCATGCTGTAGGTGCTCGATGCTGAGACCGTCATGCGCGGGCGATTTTCCTCTAACCATATTCCTAATTGTAGCAACAATCTGTTTCGCAGTCAACGTGACGCTTCGCGCGGAGCAGACGGTCCCGGCAGGGCCGGATTTAAGGCAGAGAAACAGGGGCCATGGCCCCAGGCCTTTACAAAATAGGGGCCTCCACAATTAGATTTTTATTTGATAAAAAAAAAGTTTCGTTGGTCCAATACGCTAAATTTACCGTTTTATATAAAATCGATTATCAAAAAGATCAATATATGGAAATATTTCCAAATGTTGAAATTACGTTGAGAATGAAGAATACTTATCGTTGATGGCGTCGCACTGCACTGGACAATGCTCATTTTCGAAGATGAAATTATAAAAAATAAACTTCGGACTACAATGACACAGAACCACCTATGAAAGTTATCCCTACTTACTATTGAAAGTGATTTACTCCGAGAACTGGACATTTCACCGAAATTATCAATGATTTTTCGACGAAAAAAGCTCGCAAAGTTCCATTCGCCTAATATTTATCTTTTTTTCTTATATATTTTTAATACCTTATGTATAAATGATTGAAAACTTTGTTTTTTTTTCGTCTGGTCCGAAAACAAAATCGGTGCTTCCACTTCTTGGTTGCCCCACCAGGGCCTTCACACCTTTAAATCCGGCCCTGGGTCCCGGAATCGGGCGCAAGCAACTGCGGATCTTTGTTTAGGGGCGATTGTACTCTAAAATGCTGCCGAAACAGATCCGCAATACTGCCCTGGTCATTTACACCTTCGACGCTTACGGGAAGGCTCGGCTTATGATTTAACTTGTTTGTTGATTTCCAGAATTTACAAAAATCTTTGTTTAAGTGGTGTTTAGCAATTATATCCATTTTAATTTGGTTTTGATTAGCTTAACACCACTTTCAATCAATCATCTGCCTAGCCCTTTCCCAACTATGTTGGGGTCGACTTCCACTCTAACCGGACATACATACAAAGATTTTACATACTAGAATTTTACATACTAGTATTAGATTTTTAACATACTAGTATTTTACATGGAGCGACTACCTATCTGCGATCCACAACCCAGTTACTGGGTAACACAAACCCCTTGGTAAGACTGGTTGTCAAACTTACGGGCTTCTGACGACCCGTAATGACTGTCAAAGATCCACGAATGGCAGCCGGACCAACGACTTAACGTGCTTCCCGAGGCACGGAGGAGTCTCGGTATGTAAAGATCACAGTCACCCATCCACGGACCAACCCCGGCAAGCGTAGCTTAACCTGATGGATCGACCCGTGCGGCTGTTATTACTTATCCGCGAGACACCACTACACACACCACACAACTTTAATTTACATAATTACAAAGCACTGGCAGCGTCATTCTCTCAAAAAGCAAATTAAAGTTCGCAGTCACTGTTACTTCCGGTAACTTCGACCATCATTACATTATGCCGTTTCTTTCCGTTACCTGAATTTCCGTTTCCGTTACCTGTATTTGATGTCATTACACCAGTTTTCCTCACCATTTCGTTTATATTCAGTTTTAGATGTTGGGACTCTGGTTTGGACAAGTTACCTTGCGCTTACGCAATACGCAATCACACACAAGTTAAGCCTACACTGCCGAACAAATAAAATATTACGCGTTTCAGAGAAAGTTATTATGAGAAGTCTGTTAACTAAGCAAAGAAGCGCCGATAGTTACCGGTGTAACGTAAACAGTAATCAAATGAATGACTTCGCTCGTTAGTGCACCTTGCGTGAGGGATTTTATACAAGTTTTCCGAGTCAGTGTCCGTGTTACCATAACAAGTAATATCTAAAACATTGACTCGAAGAAGTGAAGGTCACGATTTGATTATGAACTTGTGTTTTCATCAAGTAGCGTGTTTTACTTGCGTAACACGACTGTTACGAACTTTCTTGTTTCAAAACTTTTGTTTGGCTTAGGTACATTACATTGAACTTTTGAACTTGTTAGGCAAAAATCTGATATTTGGAAATTCGACGCTCTGTTCGATATGATATTATAGGTATTGTTCGGAACTACTAAGTTGGACTTCTTCGAAGCGATGATGCGTGCGGGCATAACAGAAATACGTTTTGATACAGTTTTGAATACATTTCTAAATGATTAACACAATAAATACATTAATCGACTCATCAAAATATGAAGAAAATACATCATCTTACTGACCACTGATCATTTCATCGTGCTTATCCTGGGCGCAGTGACCCGCCTCGCGTGTTTCCACTCTAATTTACATACTACGACTATTATATTTATAACTATAACTAGTACATAACACGCCCATGTATTACGCAACACACGTGGCTGTCCGCGCTCTGCCTGCGAATGAACTCAAGCACGCGACCAGCTCTGATAACAATAACATCAAGCTTTAGGTAATTTAAGGTGTTCGAATTGATTGAAGTTACAAACAAGGCTATTGATTTATGTAGCCTTCAGGTTTTAAACGTGAAAATATCTGAAAATTCAGTCTTATAATGAAGGACCTGAAACGTAACGCTGCTTTATGGCCAGGGTTTGATTGTCACTTGTACAGGCAAGCACGGAGCGAGGGGAACTATCAGTAGTAGGTCTAACTTTTAAATTAGTTTTAGTATCCAGTTTGATTGATTGTTTTTAATGTTGGCAATTTGGTATGTTAGTGAGAAATCCATCCAAAGAAAGAGGGAGGAAATGTTTTGGTAGTAGATATGTAAACAGATATCTTAAGATCATAAAGCTTTATGTTCTGCGGTAGTAACCCACCATCAATGAAACGTTTTAATCTTAGTAATGAACGGTCAAGTAGTTGCTAGCGGTGAATGTTGCCACGTGCTCGGCTCATTCGCGGCTTGATCAAATTAATGTAGTTCTCTTCGAAACAGCCGGCCGCACCCGCCATTACTTAAATTATGTAATCACTCGAATTATTTCGTGCTAAAATAACTGTCACATTACATGTAGGATTGCCCCATTTTCATGAACTAGTTTTGTTTTATTTCGGTTATGTAGGAGCTTAGTGGAAGCTCCATTTTACGATGATTGTGCAAAATAATTTGCAACAATAGCAGTGTGATTGTGACCTATATAAGCACGGATGGTTCTCCGATTATTATAAATCTGGGCACCATCTATCTGCTAGCGCTTGCTTCTATGCAAACTGCGGGGTAATTGCGAAACTCATTAACAGTAGCGATGGCTTTCAGTTAGACAGTTCAACAACATTAAATAAGTTATTTAGCAAACAAATTTTTCGAACATATGAAGTAATGAATTAGCAATATCCTTCAAAATCATTCATTTTGATTGAAAGTGTGTTATGCACGCATTAGAGCGATACTTTACGGGGAACAAATTCTGACTCAACCTCAACAGATATCCATTTCATTGATAGGTAGGCTGGTAGGTAAATGCATTTAATTGCAAAATGATGCAATCGTAGTCTCGATGCAAAACGAGATACAGGTAGGTGCAGGTAAACTAATCTTGATCCAAGACTTATAAGATTGCGGCTAATCTATTTGATAAAGCGTTTAGCAGAATATGACGTAAAATATTGAGTTAGGTAATGCTTCTGTAAGATTGACTCGTCAGGAAGCGTTTGACAGGTCGCAAACAAGGTGGTGAGTGGTGGGGGAGGTGTAATCTTGCTGAAGCTTTAATGGATCAGTGTTGAGTAGATGATAATGGTGGAGGTCGAGCGGGCATAGCCCCTGGGGGCACACACACACCATCTATGATCGTAAATATTGAGTGGAAATACAAAATACATAAACTCACGCTTTCTCCCCATAGGGGATAGGCAGAGGCGAACTACAGAACGCCACCTGGCTAGGATCCTCACATACTCCTTTTGTTTCGTTTGCGTTCATTCATCTGGTCATCACGCCGCCGCGGCCGGTTGACAATGTATAATATCATCATATGGTTACCTACTTAAATTTGGTTTTGTAAAGGCTCGTGCAGACTAGCGCGACTTGTCGCGTGACGCGACACCGGTAATTGTTCTACCGTGAAGATTTCTTAGATTTTTTTTTGTTAGAGTCGCGTCGCGTTGTCGCTTCGCGCCGGTCTGCACGACGTTTAACACTCTTGAGCCAAACTGCTGATGTTTGGAAACATTTGTGTTGTAAAGTTTAAATGGCACCCAGTCCATGTAAATACAACACCTGATAGACGGCTAGTACGCGCTGGAGATAGGAAAAACATGTTACGATATGTACCACTGCAACAATTGTCGTCTTAGATTAGACAAAGGACCTCAAGTTTATTTATATTGTGATGACGTGTTATACAAACACAAAGACAAGACAAAAAACAAAAAATAACGACTTCCTCAATCTGTAAATTATGCTTTTTAGGTTCTTTATTAACGCACAAGATATTAAAAAAAAAATCTTCCGCAATTCAGATTACGAACGACTCTACCTGTAAATGACATTGAAATATTACGAAAGTACGAAATAGGAAAAAAAAATCTGCGTGGATACACCTTCGTTCTTGGAAGTATTCATCTCTTTACCTCATTACAGTTTATAACTAATTGGGCTGGAATATTGTTGGACATGTAAACAAACAAGTACTTCTAACTAACAGATTAGGGCAGGCCGCGCCGCACCGCTTTTTAGGGTTCCGTAGTAAACAAGGAACCCTTATAGTTTCGCCATGTCCGTCTGTCTGTCCGTCTGTCCGTTGCTTAGCACAGAGACGGTTAGTACTAGAACGCTGTAATTTGGCATATATGTATACATATTAATCATGCCGACAAAGTGATAAAATAAAGTCAAGAAAAAATATATTTTTTTAGGGTACCGTAAAGTGGGGATGTTTTTTTTTTCTCATCTACCCCATATTGTGGGGTATCGTTAGAAAGGTCGTTCAAAATATTGTGAGTTTGTGAAAACCTATTTTGGATTCAGGGATCCGATTGCGAAATATTAAGCTTTTATCAGTTTTTTTTTGTTAGATTCATGTGTGTCCCCCCCTGCCAGCTAAATGGTTGTACTTGGATTTGTGAAAAAATTCACAGCAGTAGCAGTAGCAGCACTAGTATAACGAAATTAAAAGGAAAACTATCAGAGCTAAGTAGGCTGTACAATTTAACGAGTAACCAACCAACCAACCAACCTTAATTGGCAGTTTGAAAAACATGATCTCCCATACATTCCGTATGGGAGAACATGTTTTTCAACTACAATGTTAAGTTTGTTCTTGGGATAAATTCATCCCAACTACGGAACCCTTCATTGTGCGTGATCCAACACGCACCCGGCCGGTTTTTGTATTGAAATGTGGTGCGCTGCGGCCCTGCGGCTCTAATGTGCGTTTAGTTAGTTTAGTTTAGTGTTAGTAATTAATTAGTATGTAGGTACAATGTAGTCGTCTACTGTTTTGTTTAGTGTTTTCCTTGTTTTTTGTTTAGCGTTGGCACCAGTGGGCACTTCGACAGCGATTTATCTAACGATTTATTTTTAATCTAGAAATACAGACTATTTTCGTTGTTTACGCCGGGAATGACCTGTTTGTATTGAATATCTGTATGTATGAGCTGGCTGTAAGATACATTTTTCTGCTTGAAACTTTATTTTAACGCCTTTCACCATAGGGTGAGGAAGGAATGAGGACGCTTTTAGCATTCTTTATATAGGTAGATAAAGAATGCTAAAAGCGTCCTCAATTCCTCATTCCTTCCTCATATTATTCGCAAGAGGTACTTATAGTATAGGTACTACTTAGGTAGAGTCGACGTTACTTGCATTCAACTAATTTAAGGAAAACAAAATGTCATAAGCAAACATAATATAGAGCAGTTGTATCCTTTGCAATTTCACTAGTAGTAAATAAAGCTGGTGCAGCACCGGTGACATGTTATCGGGGTCAGGGAATCGAGCCTGCGCACGCGCCGGTCCACATTCACTTACATACTACAGTAGGTAGGTACTCAAACCAGACGCCTTATTGGTTACTGCACTCTACGTCACTACGTCTGCAACTGGTTTGTCCATACTACATCGGTCAACCGTTTCGAGGTATTCATATTTTTGAATTCTGACGTAGCAGGCAAGCAAGAGGTTAACCACCGCCCGCTGCACCGGAGTGAAAGTTAACAAAATTAATGCATGTTTTGAAAATAATGCGGTAATAAAATAATAGTTCTGTAACTGCATTAAAATCTTCGCGAAAAGATCTTGGAGACTATACCCAGAAAGCGATTTAAAATCGGTTCCCCTAAAAATATGCATCGCGCGAAGTCTCCATTGTTAAAGTTTTCATTCGTTTGGGATTTTCAAAAGACTATCTTCTATATCGCACCTTTGGTAGAACAAGGGCATAATTGTCATAAATTGCCAAAATGACTTAAATATGCAGAAATGCTTTAAAAAGGCCCTTTGAACTGGAGGGACAAAGACATTCGTTTGGCAATTTATGACAATTATGCCCTTGTTCTACCAAAGGTGCGATATGGTTTATATTAGGTAAAGATTTCAAAAATCTTTTCAAGCTTCTTTCTGTTATACAAATAAAACGAGTTCTGTCGTCTATCATTCGTATTCGTAGTCCTACACTTCAATGAGTAACGGTCCCGATGGTCCACCGGTGGCACATTAGTGTGCTGCGCGCGCGCAATGAAATATAATGGAACAGAAGGTTCGTATTTTATTTAGGAACATGTTGCCACGCCAAGTACACCCACACTCCTCGTCGTATAACACTAGATCACACCTGTTTTCCCCTTGAGGGGTAGACAAAGGTGTGCAGTACAATGGCAACTACATTTCGCCAGTTGTGCCAAGTTTGACTCTTCGTTACATGATGTGATGTTGGTATATCTCAAGCTAAACTCAAACCGGTTTCCCGATTGTATTCCTGCATATTGACGAGTGGGCCTTCTCTGCGCTGTTGCCAGGCGTGTTGCGCCGGCGCCGATCGCCTACACTTTCGCCGCGCGGTCACGGTCAGCGTACGCGCCGCTCGGAAACACGCCGTGTCGTAACGTAACGCGGACATTTGCACCCAACTGTTGTGTTTTTGTTTTATTAGTATACAGCTGATTTGTTTGTAGCTGTAGCAGTTATGAAGTAAATGGAACGTTTTGATGGACTTACGCTTTATGAGATACATAAATGAGATTGAGATCTGAAGAAGTAATAGGTAGAGTTTGCCCTATTCGACAACACAATAAATTAATGTAAATTCAATCTTATTCATGCGGCCTCAAACGGACAACTTCTTCAGCTGTATGTCCTTCAAATATTTCCTTATTTTCCAATTCCATGCGTTGAATTTCATATTTTCTGAGAATGTTGTGTAGATTTTAACACACCTGAGTTATGTCGATAAACTACAAGTTCAAACATCGCTACAATGTTAAAGGCAAGCATTCGTAGAAAAGTATTTCGTTCGCCCGGAATGTGCTAATTACCTAACTTCCATTGATTATACCGATAACAATGATTAACCTCTGAGGAATAAAAGCATTATAATTGAACTAATTAGTGAATTATCGAGTATTTAAATCGGAGTGGTGTTAAAAAGCATCACGCTTACATTAGGACTACGAAACATTAACGAACACGCTCACGCATCTATTTTGGTTCACGTTTGGCTGAGAATCGATTGTTTTTGACCTTATAAGTATCGTGTGCTCACTGAATACAAACTAAATATAACAATGACATTTATAAATATTTCAAGCCATTTTTGTTGTGCGCGTTGATGTCCTTTTTAAGTGGCATAAAATGATAACGACCAAATCAAGGCTACCGACTAGTTTATTTAGTGCTTTTAGCTTAGAACATAGGAACCTGGAAAATAAGTTCTCTTAAACTGTTTCACCATGTAGATATACAGAGAATAAGAATATTCTTTATTGTACCTACTTACGCCAAATTTTAACAAAAAAAGTTTACATTCAGGGTACAATGGCGGTTTTATCTCTAATAACTGGCAACATTCATTTGTAGGTACGGCATAAGTAGAATTGTTTCACAAACAAATACGAATAACGCATTATCAATAAAACAACAGCACTGGTAACCAGGTCACGTCGCTGACATCGGAAGATGCTCAAAGCTGGGAGGTTAATGGGCGTCTGGCGTGGCGTGCGGCGTACCCGCCGTAGACGCGCGACGCAGTGAAGACGCGCGGTGCGGGGCGACACGGCGACAAGCGTCCTTGCGTCCCGCCATGACACGCGACGCTGTTTTCGTTTCGCTCTCGGAACCGGTCAAGTAATTCAAAGTAGAGCTAGCTCTGTGCAGACTGTACCGCCTTTTGAATAGTTCCTTGATGAAGCTCAACAGATTTATAGCAAGCGTTAACAGTGGATTCTACCACAGTATTACTGTGATTCTAGCTTCACAACTTGCTTTTCTCAGATGGCTCGTGTTTTTAACTTTTAAGGTTATAGCCACAGTTAGTACCTATTTATAATACAAAGCAATACATGAGCATTTTTAAGCTATTGCATAGCTTTTATCGGAGACTCTGAGCGCGGCGACCGAATGTAGAAATTCCGTAACGAAAAAAAAACCTGACGCGAAAGTTTGTGAGGATGGATGGATGGATGTTTGTTACTCTTTCACGCAAAAACTACCGAACGGATTTTAATGAAACTTTACAGTAATGTGGCTTATATATCAGAATAACACATAGGCTACAATTTATAAAGATTTTATGTGATTTAGCCATAATATAACGATAAGTATCCAGTAAGTCGGAAAAAATCCTGCCCTCTGAGATCTATCTTTGCGTGCGCTGCCTAAACCGCTGGAGTTACATGAAAAGAATGTATTGTGGGGTTGTTTGTCTTAAAGAGTTCTAAATAAAAGTCCGCGACAGCATATATCTACCTTTTATGTGGAAGCCATTATAGCCAAAATAGTGAGCTATAAATACATTTAAATTGAATACTTTTTTTAAGTTGCATATTTTAGAGTATTTAGTTAATTCGTATCAAAATAAATACCTTCATCGCTTTCGGTATTTAATGTAGATAAAATTTGTCTTTTACACTAAGTAATTTGGACTAATATTTTAAAAGTTAGAACGATAAGAATGACCTGCGATGAGTCGACGGCGGGCGCGCAGAACGAGGGTGGAGGGGCGGGATAGGCAATGACGCGCGATCGCAGAGTGCGCGACCCGAACGCGGGCAGACGCGTGAGGGCAGACGTCATTGACGGTTGTGTAAATTCTGCGATTTAGGGGGGGGGGGTATAGGGGTATTTTTTAAAAAAAATATTTTAAATCAACAATATTATCTTCTTATTTTTGAATATATGCTATGCAATAGCTTTACCGCGGCAGTCCTCGAGTGCCACACGTATTTTTATTTCAGCGGTTACTCAAGGACGATCTCGCAATGTTTTCTAAGTATCTCGGTACACTAACGATAAAGGAATTGCAATTTTATTTATGAACATAAACAAATCGCAACGTTTACACATTCCAACGTGCAGGTTTCAGATGCGCTTCAGGAATTCAGTAAGCTTGCGCGTAAGTATCTATTGTATGTACAATACAATACAATGTACAATGTTTAATTTATTTATACAATTACAGTTTATTTATATGGTGTCGATGATGATAATAAATTCATTTCTGGAGAGAAAATAGGCCTCATCGAGAGGGCCTCGACAAAAATACTTTGCCAAAAAACCTCTAAGCTTTTTCTTAGATGTTACCCAAAAGGTGGAACCCTGTTCTATTGCATATATGCAATTACTTTGATCTTAACAATCTCACATTCATAAAAATTATTCCCTCAACATCATCGCTGCAAAAACCACATATAAGGATTTTATGTTTCAACAAAAATATTAACTTATCTAAATCAGTTATCACCTATAATAAAGTGTCAGTATTCAGCTGTAAATGGCTTAAGTAAATACATATCACGAGTCAGACCGGACTTTCCACTTCAATTATTACCTAAGTAGGTAAGATGTTGAGAAGAATCTTGGAATTTGCGTGTCACCTCCAGAGATATCAAATCCTAATCCTAACTAGTATTACGTAATGCAAAAGTGAGTTTGTTTGTTTGTTTATTTCGCTTTCACGGTAAACGGCTGAACGGATTTTGATGAAAGTTAGCACATGGGTAGGTCAAGACCAGAAGGAAATAGGATACCTTTCATCCCGATATTCCAACGGGATCGAGACTTATGCGGATGAAACCGCGGGGCGCAGCTAGTAAACAATAATTAAGAGAAGTCTGAACTTAGCTAACCTCGCAAGCCTTGAAGCTAATTTCTTCTATTTCAGACAATATCCGTTGCTTTGCCTGCCATAAAAGTCTGACTACGACTTAAGAGTTAAGTATCCTCTCGACATATTATAGTCAGTCATTTTACTGTTTGTCTCTCATTTAAGCAAAACAATGGATTAGGTATTCTCGGTAGGATAACTCCTGTAACCTCTGAATATCTACAGAAACTTCAAATAAGTAAATGATCAGAAGGTTCCATAATAATCTCACATGGTTCAAGAAGTCAATATTCAATGAGGTAACTCGAAACGAATACAAGCAGATTCGTGACTGGGGCGCGAAGTTCATCTCAACCTTGTAAATATGAAACGTTAGGCAATCGCGGTCAAATTATAATTAGCGGCAATCTGCAATTGAACCTGAGACAATGCAGAGCCGGTGGTGTAGAGTGATGAAACTGGTGGGAACCACGTCCTGTGCGACCTGAGCAGTCACCACTGCGCAGTATGGTAGCGGCTCGGGTTACATTACCGCTCCTTATGCTAATGTTTGCGCATGAATGAGAGTGCTGAAAAATTCAATGACTACCGACACATATTAGAAACGGCAAACAGATTTTGATAAAAGTAACGACCAGTGTTACTCTCTTTTTCCGCTTCAACTATCTTTCATTCATCTGCAATTAATTTGCCGAAATATAATTATGTATATTCCCATGTCATGAGATAAACGACAATCTAACCTTTCTCAGGTGACTTTGTAAAAAAAGATAAGCTACATTTTATTATCTAAATAAACTATAATAATCTTGAAATAAATCAACAATATAATTCATCTGTTATCAGCAAGGTAAAACTTGCAAAATGTCTGCTATTTATATTTACATCAGATAAAGTAGCGTTTAGTGTAATGTTGCTTACATCCGCGTTCCATTGTGTTACGAAGGTCGTCATTGAGATGGTATCAGGCAGAGAACGATATTCAATGAGGAATCACAGCATCCGACCGCGAAATTAGATCACTTGGAACGAAATTTTTGTGTTCACTCACTCGGAAAATAATGTTGGTATCATAATTATTCTTAACTCTTTAACTGCATAACATAACAATCTATATGAGATCGTAATGACGACTAACATTACTTGTTTTGTATTATTATTACAATTAAGTTCGTATCGTAATAATCTACATGTAGACCATAAACATTCGTGGCGAAACTAAATGGACTGATGTCAATTAGTTTTGTACCTGAGGCAAAGCATAAAAATGAAACATAATATTAGGTATGTACCATAGGTATTCTGATAAATAAAAGATTATGATAATCTTTTATTTATCAGAATATGGTACATTATATGGTCTTAAGATTTGTCAATTCAATGGTAATGGTGGTGTATGACCATGTGTATGACCTACTGACTTTAAAAACAATTGACACTCTAATAATCTTACCTTGGAGCTAATAATTACTGCTTCGAAGAACCTACGTCATACCCAATACTTTTCAAATGGAACAGTTAATTGCTAAAGTACCTTCCTATAATTTGTGATATACAATAATTATACACCACAAATCACACTACCTATAAAAGTAATTTTATAAGGGTCATAGGTCACAAGGTATTAGGCAGTTTTTACTTTCAACGACTATCTATGCATCAGACAGGCTGTCTGGTACCGCTTGCGCCAGACGTTGACAAAGCCTATTAACTACCTTTACTTGTATTTAACTTGCTGGAGTAGGAAGTAAGGGTTTATCTACTACCGTACCTACTTATGTAAAAATGTCGATAATTATGGAAAAGCTAAATTGGTGATTGCGGGAACGGTCTTTGAAAGTGATTGATAAATACAGTATGTACAGTTGTTTGGTTCAATGAGTTTACATCCAGCAAAATTAAACTGTGCAACGGTTCTTCGCGTGCCAGGTAGGTACTGTGTGTGCCGTGGTGAATACACACACAGACACACATATAGATCTCACGTTGTGCACATTTACAGCACAACAAGTGAATAACATACAATGTTTCTGATGGGTATCGACACACGCCCACACTCCTGTATCCTGCAATATGTCTCCACGACCAATTGTCGCCACAATTGGCTGTACTTGCAACCAGGAGTAAATTATCAGACTACTTGCGGTCAATCACTTGCTGCAATCATCAGATGTTGTCATTGAACTTTAAAGTTATCGTCATCACTTTAAAATGGTTTAAGATATTTGTTGTGCTAGCCTAGCCCTTATAAGCACAAACTTATCAGTATAGAAATATCGTAAGGGTAGGTATGCGTAGGGATTCGCGTAGCAGGTGACTGAGACTAACATACGCGACGTTACGCGTAGCACGTGGCGTAGCACCTTGCAATATTGATTGATATGCCTTTTAGAAGGTTTAATGTGCATATTAATAAATGCGTCTTTTCATAAGTCTTTAATAGTTGAAATATGTAACAGTACGGAAGGTTTTTACGGAACTTTCCCCTGATTCTGTGGTTCGGTTTTATTTCATACCCAACGATCCGACGGATATATGCCTAACCTACAAGAAAGTGGCCGTTAAACTGCAAATCAATCCAAAAACCGGTGTTTCTTATTAATACTTAAAAAGTATATTCTTTATTCTAAATCTCGGAGCAGTAACGTGGTGCGGTAGCAGTTCAGCCGACCCTCGTTGCGTGACGAGCTCGGCGCGACCTCGCACAGTTCGGTACTATGTTACCTGTTGCCCTTGCCAGTTTTACCAGATATTTCGCAAACGTTACTCAATGGCGGAAGGCAAGGCTTCCTGAGATTATGCTCGACTTCGATTTAACGATTTTATGATGGTACGATACATAATAAATATGAGGTTATAAAGATACAACACAACATGTAATTTGTGGGGAGGTGAGAACAATTTAGTTAATTACACATTTTATGTAAAAAACACGATTAGTTTATTTCTTGTAAGTACACTTGTTGCAGGTTTTTTTTTTCTTTATTTCTGTACCTCAGTACAACTATGGAGCGTATCTTTTAGAAAATATACACTATATTTAGTCATTTGTATTGTGTCAAACAAAACCAGGTACTTATTGTAGGTACCTACTTAAGTATAAGAAGACACGTTATGATGTAAAATAAATAACTCGTATGTTGCACATTATTTAGGTTCTTATATATTGCGTTGTATTGACAGAGACAAAAGCGACGGAAAATTATGATGGCCAATATTGTTGAAAAATTGCCAACTATTAGTTCTGCGCTTTGAATAACTAAACTATGAGAATAAATTGAGGAAATTATTACCTGTCATTTATATTTTCAAACTAAAATAATAACTTTTTTTTTAACAAAGAGTTTCTTAATACCAAAATAATTAGGTACATCAAACGATAATATTTCCATTTTGTACGTATATTGAGTATATACCTAAAACATAGTAATTTTATCATCATGGTCGCATGGAATGTTAAATCATCGTGTGATGACGGGAAGCTGCGTATTACATGGTGTTACGATAGCTGTAATCTATGCTCTCTGGTTCCCCCGACGGATATTAACTGCTATTATAATGTGCACATTCCGTGTACGAGCACGTTTATAATTGAATAAATTGTACACTTTTGTATTTACTAATCACGCGAATTCTTGTACAAATATACATCTATGTAGAATCACTGTATGCTACAAAGTACATATTATGTTATTTTTATATTTAAATAGCTTTTATTTATCACGCCATATTTTTTTCTATTTTCGACATTAATAGTGTGCTTTATACAAGATAACATGATTAATGACATTTCAAACGTCTATAAATAAAATACTGATTTCCGACATGAAAGTAACTGCATAAGTTATAGTATTCATTTATCATCAACTTAATGTTCACTGTATTTATTTATTACCATTTTCCTCATAATCAAGACAAGCCCATGTGTACCTACATAGTCTGAGTACCTCCCTCAGAACATTTGAGGAGTGGGTCCCCTGGCACCTGGCACTGACCCGTGTCCGAGTGGCTGAGTCACCGTTAAGCTGATGTCAGTCAGTGAATCAATTATGAAAGAGGAAGTGACCGTGGTTGTGTTAGCTAAGTACTTAGTAGCTCGACTCGCATGTTAATTGCCATAATTTAATCAATCGCTCTGATTGTGGGTTTAATTGTTTAGCCATAAGTAGGTAGGTACTAGGACGAACACATCATTCAGGACTTTTCCATTCACTCGTGTACCTAAGTATGAGCTCCTTGTACTTCCGTTGCACCGTGTCATCGCCGCCCGCTGCTTTGTTCAGTTCAGCAGTCGTTTTCCTACATTTTCCTTTATGTATTCTATAGCACATCTTTTATGGCTTTCGTTGTGTCGATAAATGTTTAACCTCCCAATATGCACTAAAATAAGTAACTCGGCATACTTAGTTAAAATCTAGCAGGGCCGGATTTAAGGCAGGGCAACAGGGGCCATGGCTCCGGGCCTCCACAAAATTGGGGCCTCCACAATTTGACTCTTTGATTTAAAAAAAAGTTTAGTTTGTCCAATACGCTAAATTTACCGTTTTGCATAAAACGATTATCAAAAAGAACAATTTATGAAAATCTTCTATTAGAAAATACTCGAAAATTCAGAGCTACATTTCCAAATGTTGAAATTACGTTGAGAATGTACTTGATGTTGATGGCGTCGAACTGCACTGGAGAGTGCTCATTTTCTTAGATGAAATTATAAAAAATAGACTTCGGACTAAAATGACACAGAACCGGCTATGAAAGTTATCCCTACTTAGTATTGAAAGTGATTTACTCCGGGAACTGGATTTCACCGACATTATCAATGATTTTTCGACGAAAAAAGCTCGCAAAGTTCCATTCGCCTAACATTTATCTTTTTTTCTTTTGTCTATGTTTAGTAGGTACCTATTATGTATAAATGATTGAAAATTATGTTTTTTTTTCGTCTGGTCCAAAAACACAATCGGTGCCTCCACTTCTTGGTTGCCCCAGGGCCTCCACACCTTTAAATCCGGCCCTGAAATCTAGGTTCCTTAAATAACTGAAGTACCTATACAACCAAAAAGTGAGGCACTCGTGCATCACTCCTTGCTGATCGTCATTAATCAAATATTAGCAAATACTTCCCGAAATTACATTTACAAAGGACAACATCCAGTAAGATTTATGTCATGACGTCTACGTTAGTAGTTCCACGGTTAGCACCGTGCTTATAAACTGTGCCGGAGTAACACCGAACACGGCTGCTCGTTGTGAGTTGGTGGACGATCTGACGTGTGTTGTGCCCTTTGTTCGGTACTGGACAGATTCTTGGATTGGACAGATTAGTTAGTTCGGCAGATTCGCTACTCGACTGATTCGTGGATTCGTCATATTCTAGGGTTCGACGGATTAGCTATACGGCAGAAGTACAGGTGAAAACAAAAACAAATAAAAAGGACTTTAATTAAAGAACAAAAAAATCATATTTAACTTTTAAATATAAAATTAACCTTGCACAACTGTTTTAAACAATCAATCACGCTAACTTCATTCTTCATTGCTGCAGTAACAATTTTGTTTATTTGACAATTTTTTTGTATGAGTTTTGCATTACGCTGCTTCCCGTTGCAATAAATTTGTTCTCTTTTTAACTTTGTGTCTTGAAAACGGGATTCTTTTTTTAGCAATTGTATAAATAGATAGAGTGGTGGCTTAATGGGAAATCTTTTTTTTAGTCTCGCATGCCACCCTTCGATTGGGTTATTTGTACGAAAATTTTCATTATAACAAGTAAACACATTCTCGGTATATATTCCCATCCACTGAGTTGAGAAATAATTATTAAATGTATTATATTCCGGTGAGTCATTAACCAGTTCTTGTATACTTAATATTGCTTCGGGAACCAAAATCGGCGGAAGCAACGGCAGTTGCATATAAAGGCGCATGATATACTCTCCATTTTCAGTTTTATCTAATCCAATATTTTGGCTCTTTTTAAGTATCGCTTTCCAGTAATGAAAGTAGCAGCCAGTTACTTTTACACCAGGATAAACTGATTTTACGGCTTGAATGGTTGCTATTTCAAAGTCGCACTTATAATTTTCAATTATCACGGAAAATTGGTCCCTTAAAATAGTGAACAATCGTTCATAAGTTGCCTGCGTTTTATTACGTAGAAGTATGTAAAGCACAGGAATAAAATTTATGGTATTGTCATCGTGAGAAATATTTATATGAAGACTGTAGACTTGATAAAAAGGAGTGGGGCATGTTTTAAAGGTGCCATCCCCGTAGTAACTCTTACTTTTTTTCAGATAGTCTTTCGCCAATCTTGACCCAAAAATCAAAATTTTGTCTTGTAAATCATAGATTTAGATTTTTTTTTAAATAAGTAGGTACCCTGCTAAGGCTGTTTTTTTGTTTAATCTTTTTGTGCACAACTGTTCATTTTCTGCCGTATAGCTAATCCGTCGAACCCTAGAATATGACGAATCCACGAATCAGTCGAGTAGCGAATCTGCCGAACTAACTAATCTGTCCAATCCAAGAATCTGTCCAGTACCGAACAAAGGTGTTGTGCCGGCGACATTGAGACTGTCTGTATGTCGGTCACGCGCGCAAACTGTGTAAACTGCATTAAGTTTCCATAACATTTACGTTTTAAGTGACGCAATAGTGCTTCGTAGAGAACGTTAGGCCGTCCGTTACCTTTTGGCACACGAATACGATTTAAATACCCGCAAGTCTACTGACTGACTCGGTTAGATATTGCGAAGTTAGTAGGTTGTCAAGGTTTCGATCGAGTTGCAAATGATGATTATACGTATATACCTTCTGTTTTGTTGCCTACGGTAAGGTTTGCATTTATTTGGTGGGTGCCTGCACAAACCTAAATCACACCCCCACTACACGTACCTTGCCTTAACATTTAATGTGTCTGGATCAAAAAGTCTTCCCGGAAATACAGTAAGGTAATACCACTTTTCAAATCCGAGGACAGTAAAGACACTAATAATTATAGAACAGTAATTCGTGTTGCCAGTTTTCAGCAAAGTGTTTGAAAAGGTAATACGTAATCATTTTAACACAAATAAAATCTTACAAGATCAACAGTACTGGTTCACCAAGGGACGTTGTACCGCTGACGCCGGTGTCACCTTATTAAAACATATATATTTACGGCGTGGGAAGAGGCCCAGGACGCCATAGGAATCTTTTGTGACCTGTCCAAGGCATGTGATTGCGTCGACCACGATACCTTAGTCTTAAAAGTTAAGCATTACGGACTTGGAAAACTTGCGCTCAGTTCACTAAAATGGTGAAAAAAAACGGAATGAAAAGAAACAAACGACGCTACCATCAATTCTATTAACTCCATTATCTTAATAATAGAACTATCAACTTTAATAACAGTTTCACTTACAGAGGTTTACGACCTTCAAAATCTCTCCGATCGATTTTCCTGCGATTCACATCATAATGAAAGCCAGTACATATTCTTGCAAGCATTTATTTATTTATTTACTAAGGCTTTGGTATAGTGTGTTAAATACAAAACGTTGACAATGTTAAATGCTGGAAAATGCATTATGTTAAGTAAGTGTAAAGGCCCGTACACACTGGAGAGTCGTAGAAAATTTAACAAAAATTGCGTTTACGGGAAAGTTGTCAGACCGGTGTTCGATTTAATTATTACCAATAAGATCGTATCATACTCTTGTCAAAAACATACTATCGACATAATATTATATGTATAAGGTTATTGTTTGCGTGAAAATTACGTAATAGTAGCAAACGGCTTTTGCCAGCAATCCTAGACAGCTGGGCGTCGTGGTCAGTGTGTGCGAGCCTCCTATGTTAGGGGACATATCGGTTAGACTAAGGTTAACACTTCCTGTAGCAGCGCCTGCGCCGGGCCAGCGCCCGCGGGCACGCCGCGCGCCCCGGCGCCGGCTGCTCCTGTGGACAACAACATCACCACATGTCACCATCACAGTCACTTGTTATGGTGTGAGTGGGGAGAATCGGCTGTTATGACATAATTATCACAAACAGTACCAAGATCGATGTCATCTAAGTTAAGTCAGTAGAAGCTGACACGTTGATATATACTAAATACTGATTGTATTTCGTTCCTTATGTTAGTAGTTCTGTGAATCAACAGAAGTGAAAGTAAGTGTAAGTGCAGTGCAGGACATGCTGCCTTACATGGTGTGGAAGAAAAAAAATACATTTATTTACCACAGACTAAAAAGCACACAATTTATACAGCAGATAAAAAATAAAAATCAAATAAAAACTGTATAATGAGATGTAAGCACGCGATGTTGTGGAGCAGTACATGCTAGTTTAAAGTGTTTAACATCACTCTGTCCTAACGGTTAAAAAGTTATTTGTACACCCAATAATAATGTACATTTTCTCCTCCGAACTCCTTCGTTGGCAGCACATTCATCGATTTTCCAATTTCTATTTAAAATCAGTTCCAAAAGATTAATGTCCACATTGTAAGTACTTACTCATAATGTTTTCTGTGAAACCACGATTTCATGACGTTATACAAATAAATACACACGCGGTAACATTTAATTTTGTACAATTTGTGTGTATGTACACGAGGAGGCGATTTATTTCTGTGAATGATACGAAGTGAAGCTATTTATTCAAACGCTCTTGCGTACTTTAATATTAATATATCAGATATCTGTTTTGTTGCAATGTTTCTCTAGTAAATACCGCCGAGACTGACGAATAGCGTTAACAGCTGTAGTAACAACAATGTCTATTCAGATTTCTGTTGCAGTCTATCATCACATCCATCAGCCATCAACGCATGTTGTATTATAACGTGCTAAAGATAGTGTTCAGAGAAGACTAATATATGTAATCGCTAGTCTACTAATGAATATTTTTTCGTAAATTTATAAGAGTTTTCTATTTTAAACTATACTGGCTATATATCAAACAAAGAACATATTGAAAATCATAACATTTCAAGCGTACGACAATTTCCCCGCTAATTCGTTTCTTCGTGGCCGCACACGCGCCCTTGACCTAGCGCACGCTAAGGCGCGGCGCACACTCGCTCCAATTAACACTCTGCACAGACTGCGACCCGCACTTGACATCATCTGACACCATTTAACGCTCATAAAAATGCCGCTGTCATACATAACACACTGCGCGAGTTATTTCAGGAGTGATTGATCGAAGCAATCAGGCCTTCCAGACCAATTCATTGAATTAGATGTTCTTTTGATTAGTATCAAACCGCTTGGACTCTTGAACTTCTGCTCGTTAATGCACTGAATAAATCTTAATTTGTAAGGTCATTGCTATGGAATTCGTATCGTGATTCATTATTTTATTAAGTCGATGCGTGATGTAGAGTTATTTGCTATGCCATCAACCTGCCAATACAATGACAAAATTTTAATTTAAGTAATGAACTATTTCTATAAAAATAATAATGAAATACTTCGTTGGTAAGCCGTCAGCGCATCGCTTGAGAACAGCTAGATAGCTATTTTTTGTTTTAAAATGTTCGTAATATTTCGAATTAGGTATGGAAACAAAAATTGAAAATTGGAAAAGAATCCCGGAAACTTTATATATTCGGGAAAAACTGAACGTCAATTTTTCTATGGCATTTTTGTTAAACAGGACGTCCGTTGGCTCAGTTAGTTGTTAATAAAAACAGAAATGCTAAAAACTTGACACGTTCTAGGCGCAGCGTTTGTCGTAGCATCATCAAGTACACAGTCCCGTCTAGTCACGTTTGTTACCAGTTACTTAACGTATTCCGATCATAACTTCACTGTTAAAACGTATAATTACTATAATAAGAAAACTGACAATATTATAAACAGACATATTTTACATAGTTTAAACATACACCGTAACATTAACTTTAACCATGGTATTTGAAAAGCTAATAAAACTTTAATAATCATTCATTTTTAAGTAGATAATGATGACTATACTACTTAGCACATTTCTTTTTCTCATTATATTTTTACAATGTATTGTCTTTCTTCACAGGTAAGCTGTTGTTTCTCACGACGCCGCAGGTAAGGTCTACGTGCCCCGTGTACCTACGTGGTACTACTGGTACTGCTGTACGGTATGTCCTCGTCAGTATTGAACGTCTAATTATCAGTAAATGGCACGATTTGACGGAACGTGACGTGTCACGTGCGAAGGGCGGCCCGCCCTAAGGCTAGGGCTGGAACTTCGTAACTTTTAGTAAGGCATAAGTTACGTTAAGTTTGTACAACTTTTAGAAATAACGTAGAGCCAAAGAGGAAGGTGATGGCATTCGTGATACAGGGTAATCCTAGTACGAGTGCCAAAGCACTCCTTTGACACCTAAGTGCACATTTCATAAGACCAAATTTTTTTTTAAGGAGATTTACTGTACCTATTCTTCCAGTAATAAAAAAACTTATTATTAAAAAAAAAAAAAACTTATTATTAAAGACGAATTATTATTTTTGCGATTACAGAATTATTTTCAAGCAAAGCGTACCTACATATATCATTAAATTACACTAGTAACTTTTTTGAAAATATAATGGATATGTTTGAATGAAACAACTCAAATCGAATCAAATGAAGACCAGTTATAGTTGTGCGAATGTCATGGGAGCCCTAGGCCCTAGACAGCTATGCGGGAATATCGATTGCTGTAGCGTTCGTCCACCGCCTGCACCGAAGCGACGCGCTGTCTTTACAAATACCATCAACGTTGTATACACTCGCCTTCACAATCACTTGCATTATGCGCTGTAAAAGCCTTATTGTTTGAACTGAGTATTTCTACATTAGGTATAATTTGAGGGTTCTTTTAAAATGTCAAGTCTTTAGTATCCACTTAATATTTATAATTGGCAGACATATTCGGTTGCAGTTTAGATAATTCGACACTTTAAGAACGCAATTCTAGTGCAAAGGTTTATTTTTAACTAACTTTTCCCGCGGCTACGCCCGCGTGGAGGTCGGAAATTATTCCTTGGGAAGGGGAACGTAATATAGAGATAACAAATATCCGATGTCCTACTACAAGTCATGTTCACCTGTGTGCCCATCGCAATCCGTTGACTCGTTAAGGCGAGAAAAGGTAACAGACAGACAGAGTGATTTTTGTATTCATAATAATACCTACTATGAACAATACTAGTATGGATTAATGTTAGTAGGAATGGTTCAACGGTAGTGAGTCTATTTATTGCTATGCCAGTTTGTTTTGCGTGGCTAGAGCCGCCCGAAGGCAGGGCTATGGCATGCAATTATCGGCCTCATTTGACTTTCCTATAATTCGGATACTTCCAGAACACTATCCGGATATATCCGGATAAAATATATATTTTGGATACCAGTGTAAAAAAGGTAAATCAAACTAATATAAGTTTCCAATCGTACTTCTCATTACACAAACTCTCCATTAATCGTAGTCTTTTTTTTTTGGGTGGGAAATTATCAAATAACTTCTCCCGCTCTAGGTGGAGCGGGAGGGCGTGTCAAACTTTTACTGACTAAAACCCACCCGTGTTCCTTCCGTTGCCTGTGTGCCGGGGTCGCGATATCCCTTTCGGACAACTCGCAACCCCAGCTCCAACATGTCATACTTATGTTACTTAATCATAAAATTTAAAAAAGTTTTAGTTATAAATAATAAAATAAATAAACAAGACTGGAAGTCGACCCCGACATAGTTGGGACAAGCCTCGGCAGATGATGGAATGTATAAAGGTTTAGGCTTCTTTATTTGTTGTCGTCTTTTCTTCGTGTAGTTATCACTGTTTTTTGTTTATATGTGTGACTGCCTCGATGGTCTAGTGCTCGCAAGCGCTACAGCTGAGCATGAGGTCCTGGGTTCGATTCCCGGGTCGAGCAAAGTGATATTGAGTTTATCCATTAGGAACTTCTCAGTAGCAGCCTGGAGTCTGTATTTGTGCCCGGTTGCTGGGAATAGGCTCGCCCCCTATTACATGGGACTTAAACATACTGGCGTAATGTGTGTGTACCTACTATGGGTAAACCTTTCGGTGAAACAAGGCGTTATGTATCTGTGGTTGTGTGTAGTTTATATGTGTATGTTTAGTCTTATATAGATGTTGGCAAAGATGAATTGTGATACCACCATGAATCGTATTACTTTTTTTTTTAAATCTCTCAGAGAAACTGGCACCTAGCTGGTAAATAGCTCGCACAGCTCGTTTTTGAAGGACAAATATATTTTGAATATCAGCAGCTTTGCCGCACAGCAGAATGCCGTAGGACATAACGCTATGAAAATAACTAAAATAGACTAACCGAGTTGTATCAACGTCAGTGAGGGTTGTCACAAAGTTAACATAAAGTATCTGATGTAGATATTTATATCAAAAACTGTGTTACTGTGCAGTGTCGTAACCTCTTGACCCTGACACGGTAGCTACACTTGAAGCGAGACGTGCCGGCAGCGGCTCTCACACGTACTACTGAACACTGGGAGCCCTTCAATTATGCATACGACGACGTGTATTTTACGTCCCTTTGTACTATTTTCTCGAGACCCGCCCGAGGGTGGTTCTTCAAAATATAAAGCACTCCTTGCTTCAGGCGTAAAGCCGTCGCTCCATATTACACAAATACCGCCGGCTGTCGCTGAAAACCAGCGGCGGGGCTCGCATAGGGTCGCAGCATTATGCTGAGCGTTGCGTGGATGTGACGCATATTTTCCCCCAAATTGTTTATTTTCGTGTTTTGTTCTTTCCTTGCGTCGTGTGTACCGCAAATAAACGTATTTTCTTTCTTTCTTACTTTCTAAATACCTAGTTAAAAGCATTTACAAGCAAAGAAGCTAAAAGCATTTACAAAGCAAAGCTTTAGGAATTGCGGAGCGGGATTCAAATGCTAGTTTATTTTTCCTGTAACACAGATGATCTGCAGCATGTGGTAACAGTCGAAGCTTTCAACTGAACCCACGGGAACTGTAAATGGCGTGTATATGTATAGGCCTACCAGCACCGTCCTGGTGCGCTCCTGGTAGCCGGCGCCGCACGACACGGAGCACTTGCTCCACTCGCCCCACGGACTCAGCTGGCAGTCACCAGGCTGCGCCAGAGTTGGTCCTGGACATGGATATTCACTTGTTTTTAAATAGATACAAACAAATACGTTCGTAAGTTCAGAGAAGATATACTACGGGTGCGGTCAAATTGAGAGCTATACTTGTTGTACTGCCATCTCGCTCTAACCTCGACAATCAAATGCTACTTAATCTTCTTAAACTATTAAATAGCTACTAGCTAGCTAATAGCTCCCAATTTGGCCGCACCCAATACAATTAATTAAACTCAGTTGCAATCGTACCAAAAACGCATCAAAACACATTATCTAAAATGGGCTAAAACCATCACTCTACTAAAGTTAAAATTACAATATGTGACCTGTCTCTTAAAACTTAAAACCCCACCCTTTCTAGACCACTTTCAAGTTTAGATGTGTCTGCGTCAGATAAGTGAAGATAAACATAGTCCCTGCGCAGACCTTGACCCACACAGGTGTGGGTGGGATCATAAATAAATACGAATGGTCTTTCCCTCCTCGGAGACAATGTATCATAGGTCACAACTCACTAGAGAATTTGATAGAAGTCATGACAACGCAAACACCTACTATTTTCCGAGTTTTCAGAAACAAATCGAAGGGTCCTCTGGTATAGTCGCAATAAAGTAAAAATATAATCATGTCGTACGCGGCCAGCTCTTATAAATGTCTTCTTGTCTTAAAATGTGGAGGTGTTTGTGTGCCCGAGAGTTCAAGTTCAGACATCTGCGTGTACGTGCCTAGACTAGGATGTGGCTGGAACTCAGAACACAATAGTATTCAACGTTGCGCTAATGTCGCATTGTTCATTGTTGTCAAAAAATTACTTCGACTATTGCATTCGTTTTGCAAAATGCAATTGAATTGTATTTTTATTATTTTGACCTTTTCAATGTCGGAAGTTAAAACAATCAATATCTAAATCTCCATTCCTGATCTTATGTTCCACACGCACAAATATCTAGAATGATCATTAGAAATCGCTCTAAACTACAAAATATGTACAATGTGATGCGAACTTCCCTGGCGGGAGTTTTGGAAAGAACCATAAAATTAAACCCACAATATGTGGTAAGAATGAAACTGTCACCTCACCATTAACGCTATTGGACACGGGCACGTTGTTGTTGAGGGCTGCGGACGGCTGGCTCAGCTGTGCTGGCAGGCCGGCCGGCGGGGCTCCTCCTCCTGAGGACAAAAGTCGTATCTATTAGTAGTTACGGTGAACAAGCTGGATAGGTAACGTCCTCCTATGTTGTGAAAATGATCATTGTGAAGACAATTTACTTTTTGAAATCTGAAAAGAAAATGCCTAAAACTATAATTTTCCCATGCACTAACGGAACAACTTCTGTAGGCCATTCAAACATTTTCTCGTGCGTGAATCGAGCCGATGATCGGTAGAAACGAATCGCTCAGCCACTGCGCCATTCTATTCTAGGCGTCAATTTATAGTGATTTTTATCACTTCAATTGGTGACTTTTTTATTATGATTAGTCACTTAGTGTTACAAGCGACAAAATATGGCTAATTATTTCCACATTAGTGCGTCCAAAATGATAAATGTTTCGTTGAGTCTGTATTGTTATGTCAGCTCTTATTATTTACTAACAATAGAGAACATTATTTACTACAATTGTTAGTAAATGTGTGAGAAACGGTTGCTAACTCGTTACCCGTCAAAAACATGAGCAATCAGTAGCACGAATGTCTAGGAAAATTATGTAGCTACCTAGTCTCCGTTGTCGCGACACCATCGGAACATTGTCTTTGTTCTATTAACTTGACTAATGTATGGAAATTAGTAACACGTACATTTTTGATGACCTATCATTAGTAGGCAAATAGGTTCGGTCCTCTGTTTGTTTGTCCGGTAGTCACTTTGTGTAGCTCTATCTCGTTAACTTAAAGCTGTTGCAAAGAAAAAGCAGAACCGTCATTGCGCGAATATTACTCGCTTTTGGCTGATATTTTGTTGACAGTTTTGGCCACTACGAAGTGTAGCAACATGATCAATACCTACTATGAACGATGTTGCTCAAGAAACTCAACATGTAGCCTAAACATTACTTCTTTAAACACAATTAAGTAATTACTGCAGTTGTCTTCGACACGCTATCGATTAAAAGAAAACAATATAACATTCGTTCCCGTTTCCGCCAACAGTAGCAGTATGCACATGAAGTAGCCGTACTGTTTATTACGTTACGTACTAGCGTACTAAACACCGGTAAGCAGGGGCGGGATGCTTAGCACGGTTTTTACGAGTTGACAAAAAATCGAGATTCCTATACTATTAAATGGGCCATATTTGTTTAAATTCTCACGTTCATGTTCTCGAAAACGGCTCTAACGATTTCGATGAGTTTCAATATAGGGGTTTACCGAGGCGAAAAATCGACCTAGCTAGGTCTCATATCTGGAAAAAATCATTTTCTTCGTATTTTCACCCGAGCAAAGCTCGGTCGCCCAATGTTTAGAACAAGATGGCTACCTTAGAATAATGACATGGCGGCATGGAATTAATAAGTACCTACTGTCATGGCAGCATGCAGTTAGTATGTACTACACATGGAATTAGTGTGAACTACTATACTATTAAATGAGCATTCTCTATTTTCACCCGAGCAGAGTTCGGTCAACCAGGAACTTTAAGTTTAATATGAAACCCGCACAGAATCCATCGTGCAATTTAGAAGAACTAAGCGGTCATACAGACAGCAGGTAAAGCGACTTTGTTTTATATTATCGACGATATTACGACTATCGCCTTTTGCTAAAACGGTAGTTGTCACTAAGTAGGTACCTACGCAAGGCCTGCAGGCGGCTGAAAGCAAAGTTAGTTAAGAAATTCATACCTACAAAATGTATCATTTGTTTGCTTAGTATATGTGAAATTTAAATTAATATAAATAGCGTTCGTTACTAAGTTTAGTGATTATACAACAATATACCAATTATTTTAAAATAAACATTGTTGTTTTCACACGACACCGCCACAAATGTGACCAGTCTGCCATATTTTTTCTGCTCTTCAGTGACATAATATCCAAAATTAACATGTCTGTCACACACACTGCAAACGACCGAACAATCACACGAAACAAAGAATTTAGCTTTTAAGATGTATTCTTTCGAAGTTGTTCCCAGTGTGTGACGTCACTCATCAGGAGGTGACGCGTTCCTGACGTCATCGTCTGAGGGTACACACAGATTACTGGGGTCACGCGTGTAGGTAGTAGACACCGATTTGAAACACCTAATCAAGCGGGCAGCCTTGTGTCCGTCACTCGTAAAATCCGTCTTTACATACTCGCACGGCGCGCGTCGTGATCGCTTTGTTGACTCGCGTTTGACGGTTTGTTTCTATATGTTTACAAGCGAAAACGTTTTAAAGCAAGGATTCATTTTTAAATCCGTTCTTTATGCTTGCAGTTTATAAAGACGTATGAGTGTGTTTCAAATCATTGTGATCTTAGCAGCTCGAGAAATTGCTCTTAAAATGCTACCCACTGCGATCGTAAATTACAATTAATTACAATAATCCGACAGCTTCATACACAGAACTGATATACGATGACTGCCAGATTGCTTGCCATACTAATGAATGCGAATCTTCCGGAGTTGGAAAATAATGACGAGTGAACGACCGTAAACAAGGGGTGTCAGCAGATCTCGTGGTGTCGATGTAATGCGGCGGAGAGGTGGGAAGCACCTGGCAACTGAGTCATCCCTGGCGGGGCGCCAGCGCAGCTGTGACGCCGCCGACATAAATGTCATCATTCACATCCGATAATATTAGCAAAGATGTTGATTGGATTAATAAAACGTTATCTTAATGCTTCTGTTACGAACCTGTTGAGTTTGATTTGGGACTTTTATCAGAGGACTGATCGAAGATGCTTGTTTCAATTATCGGATAACATGCTTCTTCATCGTAGGATAGATATTCCTCTCAGACCTACTTCTGTTAAGCTAAGTCTTTTTTTTATATATTGCGGAAACTACTTATCATCAGGCTCCCTGTACATGACGCCGGAGCCGCTCCGGCGCCGCGCCGCATGTTTGTGTATACGAATGAATATCGCCCATGCGCCGCAACGGGGCGCCGCAACGGGGCGCCGCGTAAATTTAAAAGTTTTAATTCTGAGATGTTCTGAAATGTTTCATCATGCGGTCCGGCGCCGGTGCGGCTCCGGCGTCATGTACAGGAAGCCTAATGATGTTGATTTACTATGATATATTATGATACCTGAAGTTCAACACGTTAATTAACAGAAGCAAACTAAGAGTTTGCCAGACTGTACAGCTAAACTTAAAATTTTTGCGGAATACCGTTTGGTCCTACTTCTCAAACTTACGGTCTTCATCTTGGATCGGACCTACTTCTGCATAAGCTAAGTCACTTTTTATTTTTTTTATTCTGTGTAAACTACTTAGCGTGGTATGTTATGCTAGTGGACGTTAACGGATGTGGACATGATCTTGATCTTTAAATAGCCAAAGTTAAACACTTGTATTAACATAAGCAAATTAAGTTTCCTAGTGTGTACCGTGAGCGTCTAAATTGTTGCCGAATACCGTTCATTCAACAGATAAATGTTGACTTGAGTTTGTGTCATACTTTTCTTCAAACAAAGACCTGTGTCCATGGACACCAATGTATTGCAGCTAGATTATAACGGGCACAGTGACACCGCTACCTCTAAATGTGTTGCGAGCTGTTCAAATGATGCCTAATGTACGATATTCTGCCCACTAATCATAGGGTTTAGGAAGTACAGCTTGCGACATGGAAGCACTTTGACGTAGTTACACGAAAACTCTTAAGGAACTACTTACAAAACTTGAGTGGCTCAAGGTCGAACGATATCAAGCGAGAACGAAATGGACTTTATTGCTAGCGGTAGAGACGCGAGCGGTCCGAAAATGTCAATACAAACAGCTATCACAAATCATGACGTATCTAGTTTATGACAGTGACGTCACAGGGGGACAGGCGGGGATGACGTCAGATCCGCGGACACCCATCAACCCCCTGCGCTATTACGTGCTCGCGGTATTAGTGTCCCCGTGGCGGCACACTGTCCAATGTGTTGTGCCGGGCATTGGAATCCGCGAAGCAATTAATCATTGTCACCATATATTTCTGTTTCATACAAATCGGGCAGTGGAGTGGGTCGCGGTGATTATACGAATTAGCCGCGTTTGGGCATGTCCGTATGAAGCCAGCGTAGGTTTGTTGTGATGTAGTGCGTTATTGAATACTCTAAATACAGCAGATTCACTATTAAACCCACGTTTAGCTATAGATTAATAGACTTTATCTTGTAAAGGCACACTGGCGTTAACCACACTCAACTAAATTAACTTATACACTCAGATCACTGAGATAAATAATGCATGATAATATTTTTCTCTGAACAAATGAACCACGTGTCGTGTATCTATATAAATTAAGCTAATGGATGAGAGGCTACGATTTTATAATCCAATTAGTGTTAATCTGCCATGACGAAGTGCAGGATATAATATCAAATGACCGACCGCGTTTTAATATTTGTAACGTGTCCGAATATGAAATACTAGCTGCGTCCCGCGGCTGCACCCGCAGAAGTCTCGATCCCGTGGTAATATCGGGATGAAAAGTATGGCCTATGGCCTAATCAAGGTCATGGTCTACCCATGTGCCAAATTTCATCCAAACCTGTTCAGCCGTTTTAGCGTGAAAGCGTAACAAACAAACCAACTCACCTGGGTATTTATAATATTATGTTAGTTAGGATGTTATCGAATAAACTCAGATTGCTGCATATGGACCTAGGTCATAAACTCAGGGTCATCAAATCCTTTCACTTGGGTCTGAATATACACTGAACTCGTTCGACGTAGGAGAGAGTGCGCTCACCTAGTACAACGCTGCAGGTGCTGGTGCAGTCGTCCTGCGTGATGAAGTTGTTCTGGTTGCCGCGACAGCCGCCGTACGCGAAGGGCACGCACATGCCCTTCTGCGCCATGAACGTCCAGCGCTGGTACAGGCCGCGGCACGGGCCCGGGTCCGCCTCCTCCATGCAGATACCTGGGGGAACACACTGTTACTAAAAACATTCGTATCTGATAAACACGTTTAGATTGTAGTTTTTGAACGTCATTAAACAGAATAGATTCGATTCGTCCGCTCTCCAAAGCTCGCATTTCTCGCAGTTTTCATATTGACCTGTCCTGTTCTGCGATGCAGTGTCTTTGGTGGTCTTAGAAAGTCACTGTGAGAGTGTGGGTATGTTAGTTTGTGTCAGTGTGTGCAGCAGCTCGCCAGGAACGTTGACTTTACTTTAAATCATTATTATTTTAGTCACGTCTCAGTTTATGTACAATGTTTCTTAGTTACTGATAACAGCGGTTTCAAGCAAGTTTAGACTCTGTTGCAGAGTTATTTGTGATGATTGATTAGCATACTTTTTACAAAGTCGTCACTGATCTCAAAACCATTCTGTCTTTGTTTACTTGAATCTATAGACATTGTCTTCATCTCAATACATTCTTCGTTCATCCTACACAGATGTAAAGCCCTTGAGTGCGAATTTATTAACATTCATGTACTATTTTTATGATAAGCAATAACTCCCGGAGAGATAACCTTGTGCCGATATACATTACATTTATATTTGCGTCCAGAATCTGCGCATATTTCATTAACATCAAACAAAAAACAAAATGTGTATGGCTAAACATAGCAATAATAACATTATGAAATCCGTTGATTGTTGCATCTCGCTTACGCAATTTGTTATCAACAACTGGTATATGTGTATGCTTGCTAGTTTCACAGAACTTATCATTTCGTTCCGCAGTCAATCAGACATAGGTATCGCCAATATAGATGTGCCACATAATTAGCTAAGTATATCATAATCGCAGCCAGTTGACTAGCATTTTACCGTTACACAACACAGCCTTGCGCAGTGCGCTCTCATTTACAAAGCAATCTTTTAAGTGTGTAAGTCGCAATATGTCTCTCTCTGTAGATAAACAAATGTTCGCGGCTCGTCAGTCGCACGCGGGTCATCGTTATGTATCTCCGCTTACGCCGACGAGCATCGCTGAGATAAGGCGACACGTATACATATTTACAAATGTTTTACGAGTTACGAGTAGTTTATGTTCTTCATAACTGCTAATCTTTTGGTTATTTAGCATAATATTGCTGTCAACCATTAGGAAAAATCTGCATAAATAAGATCTTTATTAAGTTGGGCTGTAAAATTAAAGCTATGGAATTGGTTGCGCCACTTGTGACCAGCTAGAACACTAGAAGGTGGTAGGTAAACGGCATTTTCTAACTTTTGTCGTTAAAAAAGTGCTGATTCTCAGCCTAATTTGAATATTTACAATTTAAAAAAACTTTAGTATTATATATTATTATATATTCACAACAAATAGAATAAAAAAAATGTTACCTTATTTTTGGAACGAAATTCTTTACCGCGACTTGCGAATTGGCAGAAATTGTCACGCTAAGTGTTAATATTTGCGACTGTCTTCTTCTTATTCAAAGAGCAAGAAAGAGAGAGAGAAAACACCGGAAGGAAAAAACAAAAGAGGGAGGGATAAAATTGTACACATCGGCCCGAGAGAGAAAGTGTGAATTTGGTCTAAATGAAAATCCAAGATAGAGGCTGTGAAAATTTTAGAATTTTTCGTCATGGGTGTCGGTTTCAAAGTTTTCGAGGGTGCTAAAGTCGATAGTGAGGTCCAAGATGGAGCTGAATGGATGGAGGTGGATGAAAATCCAAGATGGGAGCTGCGAAAATTGTTTTTTTTATACTTAACTGAAATAATAAAATAAAAAAAATAAAAAAATTAATAAATTATGTTTTCAATTGCAACTATAATACAAACTTCATTTCGATACGTAATATGAATTTAGTCAATTATTTTTTTCGCAGATTTGTTAGTAGGAACTACTTCAAGTAAAAATATTAAACTCTTTCATGTCTTTTAGAATAGTTTATTTTACTAACATAATGATAAGTCAAGGACTAACTGTTGGAAGTTAAAGGTGGGTACAATATTTTGTACCCACCTTTAACTTCCATTACACCGTTCCGATAGGTACTCGTTTATTTGTATTCAACTAGTGTTTCTCATTCTAAATACGTAAAATTGTATACTGTTTTTGAAAAATTATAGTCAAATTAATTTAAGACAAATCATTATTTGAGTAATTATGTGGGACAAAGACTCACGCTTAGCAGTCTGCATGTCGATGGCGCAGCTCTCCCGCTCCTGGCAGGGCCGCTGCTGCATGAGCTCGACCCTGGCGCCGCAGTCCTGCTGCCGGTCGGCCGGCACCAGCAGCAGGCGCATGCGGAACCGCACGCCGCGCCCGCACGACGCCGAGCACGGCGACCACGCCGCCCACTCCGTCGTGGGGCACGACGGGTCCGATACTTCTGTTTCTTGCTCGGTACATTGGGGCTCCATGCATTTGCGGTTCTCCTCTGTGGAAGAAGTGAAGGGTTTGTAGCGGAGTAGGGCTATGGTGGTAAGTACATGTACCGACATCCAGCGGGAAATGTGGGAACTAATAAGCGGAATAAGATAGATTTCATAGCAAGTTACGTAGTGAAGTTAGTTCAGTATTGCGACTGTTAACTACACTACAGCGCTAGTGGACAGGTCAGCCATCATGCCTGTCGTTTCTAAAGGAGCGACGTGTAAAGATGTTACACGTTTGGCGCGAAAATTTAATCTAAATAATTCATCAGACATCGATAGTCAATGTACGTCATGAAAAAAACACTCTCCGAATGCATAAACTCCTCCCTTTTTCTAGGCGATTAAAAATAAAAATAAATTCAAGCAGAATCAAAAAAACTTAGGGCCGATAACAAATTCCTTTCGATTCTTAGTCCAATCCAAGACGGTATTCGGATATAAACAACAGTCACTTACCAGTCTGCACGAGCGGGCACTTCTTGATGCCCATGTGGTTGATGAAGTGCCTCCTCCTGGTGCTGACTCCCACGCCGCAGGTCACGGAGCACTCGCTCCAGGGCCCCCACTCCGAGGTCCTGCAGATGCCCTCGTTGGCCTCGATGGGCGTCGCGTTGTTGTCGGAATCGTCCGGGACCGCGCTGTCGCCTCTGAGTGGAAACGGAGGAAACAATTACATATGCAGGCTGTACAGAAACCCATCACATAGTCGTTATCTACGATACAACTAACTAACATTGAGCAATAATAAAATTATTGCTGGAAAACGACTTATTTCACGGGAAAAATTGTGCTTATGGGTGCATGTAACGATAAAGGAGTTGTCGGGGTATTTAAAGTTATAACATTTAAAACATGTTTACGTGAAAAAAAAAGTGCTTTGTTAAGGGTCTTTTTACATCAGTTAGATAACATGAACTCAAAGGAAAAAATAAACGCGCCTCTTGAACAATAGCTTGAAAACAGTTAAGATAAGCCGGTATGCAGCGGTCATCACTCACCTAACGTAAGGACACAGCTGAATATTGTCGTATAATTTATATTTTTTGCATAGAATGCCACTTGCCTGTGTAATAATAATAACAAAGTTTGTCATATTCTCCTGGAATCAGTGATGTAAGACTTGAGATAATATTGTTGTGTGCTTCGTTAAGTTGCCCTTAAGTTTAATGACTAGTGTGTGATAATGATGCATTTTTGGCGGCATCTACATCGTCACATGCGAACTACGCATAAAAGACCTGACGTCACACAAAATCCTGAAGTCACACGAATCCTGCATCGCGCAGTTAGAGTTTACCGCAAACGACATAATAAAGATAAAGATCATTTATTTGTCAAACATGCGTTTACATAAACTGAGTAATCAGACATGCAAGGTATTGAATTAGTAATACCACAAATCACTAAATGCATTTAGCGCTAAACGAATTTAAAACATCGCTATATTTCTGTTAAGATGAGAGACAGAGAATTGACAGAATGATGTTTTAAAACGTTTAGCGTTAAATACATTTAGCGATTTTAATCGCAAGTGGTTCTAAGTTTATAAACTACTTAATAAAAAAATTAAATTCGTTCATACACTCACTGGCAACGCACTGGCTTAACCGCTGGGTCCTAGAAGCTTGATATTTTGCACAAGAGTTCCTTATTTATACCAAAGGGAACACTATTACTACTATTCTCCCCTCCAAAGGGGTTAATTATGAAAATGAAAGTTTTGTATGGAAATCCGTCATGTTTGCCGATGGTGTACACGGCTCATAAACACTCACTCGCACTCGGGCACGGCGGCCACGCACATCTCCTTGGACACGAGCTGGCGGTCGCACGCGAACATCTGCGCCTTCTGCGGCATGCGGTACTCGCGCGTGCGCATGCGCAGGCCCTTGCCGCAGCTCACGGAACATTGGGACCAAGTGTTCCACTCGGACACCGCGCACTCCGCTGGATAGGATAATGACTAATTAGTTGGTATGTAGGAAACATATAGGAAAAACCAATCCCAGTATCCTATGTTCATAATTCGCGACAATACCATGTTTAAGCGGAGGATTACTATTGAAGAATAGGAACAAATCGGTAAAAAAAATCCGTTATATTACTACAGTTTATTGACAATAAGGTCGAGGTCTATCGACCTTGTTGTCAAGTAAAATAATTTCGGCAAAACAATAAGTACATATTTATTCAACGTTGAAATCCATTCCCAAAGATACTTTTTATCACATCTATTCAAAAAGAGCTAGTTTATTCTTCGTAAACAGGGATCAAAATAGCTCTTTAATCCCTAAGGACCAAAAGTGATTTGGAATGTGGATATTGTTAGTAAAAGTTCCAATCACCAAACAGATCAATCACGAACATTGTATGAACAAGTAACAGGCTGAATGATAAAGTGCACCGCATGCGAGCCAAATTTTAAAAAAGTTTGTGAAAAATTAAATCTTTCGAAATGCATTTCGCCGCCGTTCGTAATTGTTTACTCAAATTCGGATTTTACGTTTTATAAACAATGAGTGTGTCTTCCTCAAGTAGTGAGAATGAAATAAATAAAAGGACATAAGTACTATTCTTATTCATAAGTTTCACTTACTTATTTTCTCATAGAGGGTGATAAAAAGTAGAGAGTCCATCTAGGGAGCAACACTATTTTAAGCTCGAGTGACGTACTTTAAATCGCTCGCTGCGCTCAGGATTTTACTTTTTTAAAGTCATAAATTCTTTAAAAAATGTTTACCGTTGTACACGGTAGATAGGATTGTAGACGGGAAATAGTAGATTTTTTGCCTAGTGTGCAAACAATCATTTTAAAGGCGAGAGTGTATCTTGGAATCCAGAGCGGAGCGAAGGATTCTAGAGTAGAATCCCTCGCTACGCTTGGGATTCAATATACAATTTCCCGTCTACAATCCTATCTACCGTATACAACGGTAGCCACATTGCCACATTGTGGTTTGTTGGCTAGTTGGCCAACAAGAAGCATACCAGATAACTTGTGGATTGCCAGACTAATTTTAATGAGCTTTCATAATTTTGTTTATTTTTATGAATTTATGACTTTATTTCCATCAATAGCTGGTCGTCTTATAATCATACAATAACTTGGGGGTAAATAACAACATTAAAAAAATATAGCGCACATCTAGTTTCCGTCAGACATCGTCACAGACTAGCTAACTATTTTTTGTATTTCTCTCTGCACTCACGTCTGTTAACAGTCTGCGTGTTCTCCTCCTCCTCGAGCACCTGCTGCAGCAGCAGCTCCTCGTCGCAGGACCTGGACACGAGCCGCTCGCGCGTGAGGTGCAGGCGCGCCAGGGCCGGCAGCGCGGCGGCGCCGGGCGCGTAGAAGGGCGCGCGCGGGTCCTCCGGGTACATGGGCGTGATGCGGTACATCTTCTCGCGGGGATTGGTTTCTGAGTTTGGTGACTGGAAGTGCCAATAGCAATTTTAAAATTAAATATAATAAATAGGTAAAGAAGCCTATCTAAACCAATGAAAACATTGTTCATATAATAGGGTCGAAAAGTTATCTGAGATGGTTTGACCTGAGGCTCTGGTCGGAAGGGTCTATTGGTTTATTAAAATAAGAACCTCAAGACATGTACATTGTACCATCAAACAAGTTCATATCTAACCAGTTTAAAAACAAAATCCCGTGAATACGATGAACTGGGCCGGTAACAGATGTGGTCCAAATGTCGTCATCTGGACCACATATGTTACCGGCCCAGTTCTATAGCCGCCAAGCGCTGCAAGCAAGAATAGTAACTTCACATCAATGAAGTTCATAACTAGCTACCTAGCTACATGGTACAATAATAAATGGCTCATTTTCATTAGTCGATAACTCAGTCGATATACAGCATGCGGGGACTCCCCGCAGGCGGGGTAGTGACTAATGAAAGTCATAAGTCGATAACGCGGTCGTTACACCGTTTGCGGGGAATCCACGTGGCGGGTGTAGCGACCTATGAAATTCATCGGTCGGTAAAAAGCATGCGGTGACTCACACCTAGAGATGGGTCGAGGGCAAAAACAAATATGGACAAAATGGGCATAAACTTGGCATATTGGGCATAAATGAGTTTACGCCCAAATAAATGCCCGATCATTGGGCATAAAAATGAATAACTTTGTTTTGTAAAAAATAAAGCAGGAACTTAACTTAAAATGAAACTTAATGTCAGTAGGTATTTTGTAAATTAAAATTTTAATGAAATATTCAGTCATAAGATAATCAGTCTTGTTAAAAAAATCACAGTTGAAAATTCGAATACGTAATTATAGAAAATATAATTTTAACTCTCGTAAAATGAAAAATGAAGTGAAGTTTTTTAATTGGCTTTGACACTACAATAATCATAAGTAAGTAATATAATAAAATAAATGTTTGTCAAGTTTTACCATCATCGTGGTCCTAATTATAATTTTGGCTTTATTTTGATGTTTATTACGTAAACTAATAATAGGTAATGAAATCGCTCAATACAATGTAGATAGCTTCAGTCATCATCATCATCACTAAAGTTGATATTAGATGCAACATCAACAAATTCTAGGTTTCGGTTTGTTGAAGTGGATGTTGATGGGCGGGAATCAAAATCCTCAGGCGTATTGAATTGAATCGAGTTAGATTCATTTTGACTATCATAATCATCGCTTAAAAAATCGTCGATTTCCGTATCAAAATCGTTAACATTGGACAATTGGATACTTTTAGATGGATCATTATTTTCCGGTAAGGGGGTACAAGTAAAGCATACTCTTAACCTTATTATATCGATTTCTGGTTTGTTGCAATATATTAGCTACGAGGTGCATTCAATAAGTACCTAGCCTCATCACCAGAGGGCGTTGTAGTTTCAAAAGAGTTTTACCACAGTGTAGCACATTCTTTTTTAATTCTTTTTTCAAATTTTCATTCCAATCCCTTCATTTGTTTTAATTTGACAACTTATGGAAGCGAACGTGTCGATCGGTTTTACAAAAATGGAAAAAGAGCAATATCGTTCGGTGATTCGATTCCTATTTTTGGAAGGGAAAACGCGCATCGAAATCAAAGAGCGCTTGGATGCTGTGTACGGTGACTCTTCTCCATCGATGGCCACCGTCAAGAATTGGTTCAACGAGTTTGCACGTGGCCGTACGTCGGTTTTTGATGAATCACGTCCAGGTGCACCGAAAACAGCTGCTACGGAGGAAAACATTAAAAAAATCCATGATCTCGTATTGGCAGATCGCCGATTGAAGGTTCGGGAGCTAGCTGAGACTGTAGGCATTTCAGAAGGAACAGTGCATCATATTCTTCACGAGGAACTCGGCATGAGAAAGCTGTCGGCGCGATGGGTGCCGCGTTTACTCACACCAGAAAACAAGCGCAACCGTGAGACCACATCGGAGACGTGTTTGGCGCTGTTTAAACCTGGATCCACTGGTACACACCAGAGACCAAGGAGCAATCAAAACAATGGATCCAGACCGGGGAACGTGCTCCAAAGAAGGCGAAAACTGTAAAATCGGTCGGAAAAGTTATGGCCACCGTTTTCTGGGATTCACAAGGTGTGATCTACATCAATTACCTCGAGAAGGGTAAAACAATTACAGGGCTTTACTATGCCGATTTATTGGGCCGATTCGACGCCGAATTAAAGAAAAAACGACCCCATCTGGCGAAGAAAAAAGTGCTGTTTCACCACGACAACGCATCGGTTCACACGTCTGCCGTTGCCATGGCCAAATTGGTCGAATTACGCTACGAATTGCTGCCCCATCCACCGTATTCTCCAGATTTGGCCCCTTTTGACTTCTTTCTGTTTCCTAATCTGAAAAAATCACTCGCCGGGAATAGATATGGATCGAATGAGGAGGTCATCGCCGCCACGGAGGCCTATTTTGCAGAGTTTGACAAAAACTATTTTTCGGACGGATTAAAAAAGTTGGAGCATGTGTGTCAAGTGTATCGAACTAAAAGGAGACTATGTTCAAAAATAAATTCCCACTTTTCCAAAATTTTCGTTTACTTTTTGTAGGCTAAGTATTTATTGATTTATTATTTATATGAATGACCCTCGTATAATCCAATATGTTTTTGGAAATTTACCTTTTCCGCACACTCAAATATAAGCTATTTGAATGAAAAATTTAATAAAAGTTCTGTTAAAGTTTTTGCCCAGGCAAAAGGCATTTATTGGGCGTTTATGGGCATTTATCCGGCGCTTATTCAATGCGACCAATATGCCAGGGCATTAACCCATCTCTACTCACACCCAATGAAAATGAGCCATCAAACCAACTGCCAAACGTACGGTGCAGAGGCTCCCTGTACCGCAATCGTTCCCTATCGGCTAATTAAAACGGTTTCCCGAATACGGGCCCTATGGCAAGCGTTACAGAAATCTCTCGCACCCCGTATGGGCTATCGACCAATGAAAATGAGCCGTAGTAAAAGTTAACAGGTTTTTTATTAACTTAGACCAGCTCCTTGAAGTTGTGCCATAGATATAGGAAGTTCTTTGTGGGTAAATGTACTATCTTTTAACGGGATAAATATGCACCTCCAGGTATGTACTGGAAGGACGTCTGTCTGCCGGTATGTCTGTGCTTGCGGTTTTATTAGGGTTAATAGTTTCAAGGCGTAGACGACAAATAAATGAACATATATTAGATCACTATGAAAATCGTGCTATGCGACCAAGCTGTAGGTAAAGTCAGGGAAATGAATACCAACATACATTTTTGGTGAATTCAAATAACAGCTGTCATTCTTTGACAATCATACGATATGGCTATAACACGGCAAATTAACGTATGGTGTCAATTTGCTTCACAATTAATTTGGCTGCCTGTGCCTCTTCTATAACAATGTTTGATATGAAGGTCTGCTCACCATGTAAGAGATGCCGTTATCCGTGCCGGCGTCGTAGGGGAAAAGGTCCACGACCTGGTGCTCGGCCCACGAGCAGTCCTTCTGGCACAGGTTCAGGCCGCTCACGCCCACCACCCAGTCCGGAGATGGACCTGCAACCACAATGAGGAGACACTAAGAACTATGTGGGTAGGGAAACTGTGATCTGTATAGTCCATACTTTTTTTTAAAATGCGGAATTCTCTCTGTCTGTCTGTTACCTTTACGGATTGGGCCACGAATAGACCATGACCTGGGTTAAAACATTTGGATTCTTTATCCCGGTAGGACGATCCCGTGGGATCATTCTCGACCTCTACGCGGACGAAGCCGCGAGCAAAAAGTAAGTGAAGTACTTAATATGTAAAAGGGGACTTCCAAAACTTCCAATGTCTTTCAAGTTAAACTTCCCGTTAAATTATTTAGCAACTTTCAGCAAATTCCAGACAAAAGCTGTGTTGTTTTATTTGTCTGGTAGGCCTGCCTATGCATATTGAGCAACAGGTTTTCGTTTTAATATTTTTATGGGTGACCATATAAATAAGCAATTTATTAAGAAACGTTACAGAGAATGTAATTAATAATATTTTACCAAACATAGACGCGAGTGAGAGGAAGTGCCTCTTCCTGTCCGTGGTGAAGGTGGCGGACGTGTTGGAGTTGACGCGCGGGTGCCACAGCCCCTGCGCCTTCACGATGGAGCGCAGCTTGGAGCCCTGCTGCCGGAGCTCTCGCTCGAGGAGCCCTACTGACCCCCACTCCGCTAAGGATCTGAATAAAACGACACAAATAGTCAAAGTCACTGCAAATTCTTTCTTACAATTGACATTATTTCTCTTTAAACAAATATAAACTTTATCGTAGTGTAAAGTCAGTTGATTTCAGAATTACTATTATGACCTACATAATAGTAATTCTGAAATCAACTGAATTATATACTATTGAAAATTTCATTATACCTTCCAAGTTTTAGCTAAAACTAAACTTAAGGCGCAGGCAATTAAGTAATTTTTCGAAATTGATAACATGAGAAATTAAATGTGAACGCAATTTATGTTTTACGACGTAACCTTGTGTTTCAGAATAAAAATGTCTCCACCCTCATCAGACTTGTGAAGGCTAGTAACGCACCCTAAAAAACAGCAGAATATAAACCATTGCAGGATAACCACCTGAATCCATCAGTAGCGATCTCGCCTTCGCCCCAGAACTTGAAGTTCTTGGGGTGCGTGGCCCCGATGACGTCAGAGAAGTGCGTCAGCCACATCGCCTGCACAGGGAAGTCCTTCGGGTGTGTTTGTGGAGACCAGAGTCCTTCGAACACCATCTTGAAAAAAAACATACGACTTTGTATGTTAAAGCTTTCACCTAAATATTTTTGATAGTTTTGTTTAATTAACTTACATTAGACTTTCTAAATAAATGAGAGGATTCAGCTGCATAAAGTTAGTAGGTATTTTAAACTCACCTTATATTTGGCGTCATCGCAAGCACAGCAGTCGCTGGTCTGTAGCGAGGTGTCCTCACACACGCGCTTGGTCAACTGGCCGTCCTCTGCGAACCACCGGCTTTCGTTCTCGTACACCATCGCCCTGCCAACCACGACTTAGGAGTTAGGCTAACGTTAAAACCCCTTTAAATTCAGTCTATTACTATTTTATCTTTCTTCATTTATTTATTTATTTAATATATACATGCACAATATCACAGATTTAAATACATCTAAGCCGTTGTACAGTAAAATTGTAAAAACAAAAAAAAACACGAGAAATTAAGAAAATAAGAGTCTCATAAGATAGTCTGCCGCTCTGCAATGACTCTATTCTCGTCGCGATCTTTTCTAGTAAATTATTCTCGCCAATTAGAAAGAAAGAAAGAAAAGAAAGAAAAATAAGTTTATTTGTCACAGAAACACGTGCATAAAAAAAAAGATGATAAACTCGAGTAAATAATAAGGAAAATGAAACAGAATAGATTTAAATACAATAACGAGCACAAAACAGAAATAGGAATTAGGTTTTTGTATACCAACCCACCTATGCTAATAAAAATCGAACTTACTTGAGCAGCACACATCCAGAGCCAGTAGGAGGAGCCTTCCACATGACCTGCACCTCAGTCTTGGGCAGGTCATCTGACTCGATAACGGAGTTGGTGCACTCCTCGTCGAACTTGGTAAGCGTATCGGCGAACAGCTGGAACTGGCCCTGCTTGCTGGGCAGGCGCGGGGCAGCCGGGTCCAGTGGGTCCAGCTTCATCTGAAACCTGGTGAACTGCTGCACCACGTCGTGGGTGCGGGAACCGACCAGGGTCACTGAAAGGAAGTTTGTTTGAATCTTTGTTCAAATATTGTGTATTAGCTTCGTTGTTTAGGTTGTTTTTCTTTTCCATACAGCCGGGAGAATATTGTTTTAATAAAGTATAAACTAAGTTGTTGTACAGTTTGCAGTTTTGCAAAGACAGCTGAATCTATTATTTGAATTCAAATAATTCTTTTTCTTATGGTGATCTTGAAATATGATCGAAGGAAAAGCTTCTTTGAGAAACCTAGCTGTATCGCACACATAATACTTATGTACCTACATACAGTTTACTGACCTAGGCACATAAGTGATAACACTTTCCTAGTATTTCAATATAAAAATCATCCGGGATCAGTTATCAATATCATAATGTATTTATACCTACATATACGAATCCATAAAGTGTCATGTGATATCTTAACATTGCATGCGCTTTGCACAATCGACGATGAGTAACAGGATCACCACTTCGTTGTGCAAAATATCATGTTCTGCTGACATTATATGTAACTGCGTTTACACATAGATTAAACTGAGCATGCGAATTGTTCTCTAAGACATCTGCAGATGTACTCAACTAACACTCCGACACGTTCTTTTGTGCTCTACAGCTGTAAGATAAAATAGTTATTGCTAATTTTGACCTCGCTGTTTCAATAATTCGCGGAAATGACTGTCGTGAGATAAACGCTTGCGGAATATATTTTATTTTATAATTTAGGTGTGATTACAGACTTAAGATAGATATTGTACTCAAGGATTATTCTTTCCAATTACTTATTTCCTTGTTCTGGTCAAGTATAATAATCATGCATGCAGGTTTAAAGATATACTAACCGACGTATCTCTCCCCGGGCGCATACCGCTCTATTTCTCCGTTGACGATGAGCCTGTAGAAGTTGTCCCCAGGCGCCTTGGGCCCCGCACCCCCGCCGGGGGCCAGCTCGCAGGCCTGCGCCTGCGCAGCCACAAGTAACACCACACACAACCGCCACATCTTACTCTACTGGATAAAATACAATTTTTTTGTTAGGAAACGGAAATTAACGAGTAACAATTATTTCAAACAAAGTAAACCTATGAAAAGAAGCTTTTCACTGTTGAAATGAAATATTTTTCCAATATCGCAGCTTATTGAAGTCGAGCAACGTTTACATGGGATTTTTTGTACTATATTACTATTGGAACACAGATAGGTATTTGTCGTTAGAATATTCCGTTAACAAAGGACGGCGAGCTCACCAGCTAGCGCGTGCGTCGGCAGCAGAGTGATGCGGTATCGCGCGCCGCCCGCGTCGCAGATAAAGGGTCACATCTCTGACCCCTCGCCTCAAATCGTGCCATATTTAATACATTTGTTTATGAAACACTCATTTTTTAATTAACCGACTTTTCATAAACAGTATAAAATTGCTTTGTGTCTTCATTCTTATAGGAAGTCCGAAGCCGCATCTTATAAGTTGCAAATAGCAGCCACTTTATGTGTAGGCCAGTGTGGCCGTGGTTTAACTTAAAATAGACAACTATTTGGGGAGCCTTTAGGTAGGTACGAGTAGTACCATAGATATAGATGGATACCCTCTCGTCATCCATATTTTTTACCACCATAGGTATGGTTTGCAAGTTGAAACATCAAGCATACCTAAAGGAATCGTTGGGTAGGTATCTAATACCTAAGTCTCATAAATACTAATGACACAAATTGCAAATAGGTACGTGGAAAACCCCTTAAGAAGTAAAGTGCGTGATTATAACTGACCGATATTCCTGCAGACTGCAGGAAACTCGGCCAGTTATTAATACATCACGCTCTAGATCCGCTATCAGTTTACGAGCTGGTCAACTTTGCTTCACCAACGTCGCTAATCGAGAAAATAAGCTTTAAGCTTCCTACTACAAAATGATATCCTATTAAGTAACGGGCACGCCTCCGTCCTGCCTAATCACCGGTCAAGGTTCGATGTTGAGGGCGTAACCGTAACTTGTGTAAATATGAGGGGGACGTACCTACTTACTACCTACTAGACTAATTTTTTCACATCGAGAATTTAGTAATTCTGATAATTATGCAGACTTAGATCTTGAAGACGTTCTAAGTTGGATCTAAAGTTAGATCTTGGACACCTTCTGCATAATTATCAGAATTACTAGATTCTCGATGTGATTTTTTTTTTCTAGTAGGTAGTAAGTAGGTGCGTCCCCCTAGTTTCTTTGGGACAGGGGCAGGGACAGGAAGAATTCAAATTCACTTACCTTTCTATCAGAATGGAACTTCCACCGGATATCGCCCCTTGTCTCACTTTCCGCCTTTCAAATGAACGGTCTCTTCCTGCGGTAGTCCACTACTCCTTACATCACACTTAGCACTGTTATTGTAAGAAGGGCTTCAGTCACAAACTGTGAGCCGTCGATGCAGGCGCTTCACCATCGGAGGTTACACCATGAGTAGCACTGGTCACTGCCGAAGTGTCTGCAGTAGGCAGTGGGAGTGCCTGCAATCACTGATCACGTATTACACCGACGCTTAACTACCCACATTCTTCGCCTGGTGCAAGCTCATACGTACCCTCATTTAGGTACACGGAATGACTGTGGTGGTCAAGAGTCATGGGTCTACTAACCCGTTGGACCCTGTTGAAACGAAGTTCGGTATGTGTGTGAGCAGTGGGCGAGTGATGTAGGAAGTGTGGAGTGTCTCAGTACTGCGGTGCAGTTACCTCTGTGCGGTGAGGCGCGGACAGCGGCGGCATCTCCGCGCGACAAGTGACGTCTTCCGGCCGCCGCTCATTACCCGCGCGTGCGCATACCTTCGCGCCCACTCCGCGCTTGCAGCACTCAGATTACGCACACCCTATTATTGTCTTACATAATTAATTGAACGTTTCCTCCAGTACGACGAGGTCCTTAAATTAGTATCGTACATTTCGAAGGGTCGGCGAACCAAGGCTGAGGAAGTTGTAAAACGAGTGTCTATGATACCATCATTACTCGCACCGTTTTACAACCATCCTAAAGTACGGGAAATGTCTTCAAGAGAGTAGTTAGCGATCATCGACTCGATCAAGGCAATGGTTTTAACAAATCTTACTTTGGTGCATCCTACAAATATAATCGAATGACTCAATCTTGTTATGAAATTACCATAGAGGACACTAAACTTGATGAGATAAACATCAAATAAAAAACACAAAAAAATCTAGAGTGCAGTAGCTATAACAGTAACTTGTACTAAGTTACTGTTATAGCTACTGCACTCTAGATTTAATACGGATCCCAGTTAGTCGTAGTTTAGTCTTCAAATAATGTTACTCTACTTATGTAAGAGGCATCTATAGCTATTGGATGAGCAGAACTTCATGTTCAATTGGCACATACCTATTCCTACAGTACCTACTGACAGGACAGATACGAGATTTCCGTATTTTTAGTATTCAAGTAAGTAGATATTTTCTCACTTGCATGCCAATTTCATGTTATCATTCGTAACTAAGGATTCGAGCCTTTCGCTTTTCACTTCAGCAGTCTACAAAAAAATATTTTCGATTGATTAACAATAAAAATATTTATTTCTTTTGTTGCAGGTAATTTAAAATTGCTTGATGTATTGAGCACATTTCGACACCCTCTCGAGAATCAGGTTGGTATCGCTTATACTCCCCCACTGGCGTGCGTTTAGATCTGATCATCTTCATGTTGGGAGTATTCGAAGTGGCCATCTGCAGGTCATCAAGTTAGTTATATATGAAATATATCAGGACGTTTCAGCATAGATACCAAATATTCATAACGGTCATAGGTCTCCCGTTATTTGGACTACAAAGATTAGATAGCAGTAGGTACAACGTAGACTCATAAGTGACATCTATCTTTTTAAGCCTGTGATAATGATTTGGCGTCAGACTCCGGCCGGCGACTGCCGGGCGACCAGACACCGCTGTCTGCATAAGCAGTGTCGTCGTTAGGAAACTGTAACTAATAAACAGCATGGTAAAAGAACTCAAAGTGCAATGTAGCTATCAACTATCTGTAAACAATAAAAATCTGTTCCACTTCCACTAATATTTGGAACACTATTTCATCCGCCAAAGTTTAGTTCGCAAAATGTTTAAAGCCTCGTGACAACATTAAGATTACAGCTTCGCCGCCACTAACCCAGATCACAGAACGGCGCAGACGCACTCGGACACACGTGCCGCAGGACTTAAGGAATAGAGCGAAACAAAACACTGCTGTTGCAATTATTTAATTCAGTCATATCATACAAATATTAAACTATGCACGTTTAAGTATATCTCGACTAGACTCGTTAGTTGAAAACATATCTGATAAATATAATATTATGGTTCCACAATAATGCTCGTGTACGGAACTAGTTGCAAGACGGTTCGCGTCGCTTTAAGATTTCTACCTTTGCACCGTTCAAGTGTAGGAAAACAGAACCACGTTAGTAATGCACCCAGCCCCGTCCACGAGCCACTGTTGCAGTTGGAATGATGATACTTCTCACTTATTAAGGCTTAAGACATAATGCTATGATGAGTTATAACTTTTAATACAAAAATATGATATTTCACACTAACACAACTTTGTATAAAACATGCTCATAGGTTAAAAGTTTATCGTCCGACATTTGTTTCAAATCCAGTATTATTACTTACAAAAGTAGATTAAATAATTCAAGGAAACTATTCACTCGTCGGTATTTGATGCTTGATATAAAAATATCTTCAATTAATTCGATAAACATGGTAATATATCTTGCTATTATAAAAATAATGTAATTTTTCTTTAATCTCCATTATTTAATTAAATCAAACTAATGTTGTCTGCCGAGGCCCTGTTGTTGTAACTTCTTACGGCGCTAAGAAGTCTGAACATGTGCGTAATATATTGATAACATTTTGATTTTAAAGCTTTTAAAAATGAAAACAGAATTGTTAAAATTGGTTCCACGACATGCTTAAAATTATTTTATTATGTGGCTGAAGCCTATTCATAAATAAATTATAATCCTAAGTGGTGATAGCTAATTAAATGATGACTAGAGTATTTTCCTCGACGTTCCTGCAGCCCTTATCGTTATTGTTCACAAACATGTCCACAAAGTAACCAAATAAATTACTTGTTCATTAACAAATAATAATCACACTTACTTTTAAATTAAAATCTAAACCATTTTGACCGAAATTCATCACAAAAAAGGCCACGGAAAAGCAATGGCATCATTGTAAGTAAGTAAGAGATCAATCTTTTTTATTTCTGGTCTAGCCGTTTGTCGACACAGGAAAATTTCACCAGTCTCGTCAAATATGACATATTACTGTAGTATCAATAACAGTATTAATAGTAGTTACTTCAATACTCATAAACGAACAGTCAGTAACGAAACTCGGTATGCACTTCAGATTATTATCATCACATGATTTTTTTTTAATGTGTTTTTTTCTTAGTACAATAATAAAGAATCCAGTCAAGTTAGTCAACTACTCTTACTAGGCTGTAACTTGTCAATTTAAATGTTTGATGTAACTTGCAAAACTAACATTTCGTTGCTGACCGTACAATAATATTAATTACAAATAAAGGAATTATGTTGAATAAGAGATTATTTGTTGGCCTACCTATCTGGAATGTTACTCATATATCGCAACTATCGTTTAGAGCATACACAACACAAAACTTAATAAATAATAGTTTGAATCGCTCACCTTTTAAATCGTCTCATATAGGCCTATGCACACCGATCATAAATCACAATAGGATACGTATTTTATCAAAGTATCGTGTGTATAGGACATTAGTCTTGAACTACAAACAATGTGCTAAATCTCATTAAAATATTCCTGTAGTTGTACTCGTAAATGCTATTTCAATAATAGGAACAGTGTTCATAGCTAAGCGAAACGCTGTGATATGTATTGCAAACTGACGTTACCGAGACAGTCGCTCAGAATATTGTTGTTTATGCAATATAAAACTATTAACAATAAAAACTGCAATATTTAAAATTAGATGATTTGTACCTGTGATCAGATAAGTTCATATAAATAACTAGCTCCCGCCAGCGGCTTCGCCCGCGTGAGATTTTATAAATTATAGCCTATGTAACTCAGTGATAATATAGCATTCTACCTAGTGGAAGAATTTTTTAAATAGGTTCAGTAGTTTTTGCGTTTATTCATTACAAACAAACATACAAAAACTCAAATCTTTTCTCTTGATAATATTAGTTTTGAAATATGAACAACATATCGTTCGCCAAATCGATTTAGCTGTTCTATTTTGTTCAGTATGTATTTGATATCTATGTTCGTAGATAAAATAGAGAACACATTGTTCAGGAAACGAGTTAAGTACATAAACTCGATAGATTTACGATAAACTGGTCAAACTCTACCAATGACACTATGTTTATGTATTTTATACATTATATATCATGATCGGCATGGAAAAAAGATGCTAGAACCAATATCCTGCGCAAGTCACGGCTCAGTGCTACATACACAAGGTGCGTTATGTGTAGAGTGTGGCATCGCTAATTAATTGTATATGCAAATATTTAAAACGTAAACGTTACTTTGGTGGTCATTTAGTCAAATATACACAAGCATACACGTGGCTGGTATAACTATGTAATTATTAACTGATCAAATCTTGACGTACGTTGTGCTGCGTTGCTGTTGTATCTATACATATTATACAACAAAGTCGCTTTTCGTGTTTGTCTGTATGTCCGCGTTCTTCTTCTAAACCACGCAACAGATTTTGATGAGGTTTTCACCATCGTTTAGAGAATTTATTCCGAAAGGTATATGTGTCTAAAACCTTAATATTAAAGTTACATTTACCTACGAAATCTCGATGTATTGTCAAGACGTAAAAACCGTGCGAAGCAGGAGCGGGTCGCTAGTTTTAAAATAAATGTAGAATATAGGTATTGTCACTGACAAAATATGTTCCGTCATCTTAAGGGCTATTTTTGTGTACTCATTGCGCGATCGAAACTCCTTTACCGACTCAGCATTAAATATTAGGTCTTTACCTATGAAATTGCCGCTCTGCAGTACTGGCCATTTCAAATCAAAATAATTTTTGTTTGGCTAAGAATTCTAATTTCAAATTAATTTTATTTTAAAAACATGTTTTTTTTTTCCAAAAGTAGTCATTTGTTTATTGATTAGTGTTACATTTTCATCGCATTTCAATCTTTTTCGTCATCATGGATACGTTAAAAATTCGAGTAATTATGGAATATGAGTACCGTCGTGGCAGCAACGCGGCACAAGCGGCACGCAACATCAACGACGTTTACGGAGCTAACACTACAAACCAACGCACCACCTGTTATTGGTTTGCTCGCTTCCGTTCTGGAAATTTCGACCTGAAAAATGAACCTCGCGGTCGTCCGAAGACTGGTCGACAATGACGAATTAAAGGCGATTGTGGAAGCTGATGATACACAATCTACGGCTGAATTAGCAGCAGCTTTCGACGTTAGCGTCAAAACAATATTGGTCCATTGGCGTCAAATTGGCAAGGTAAAAAAGCTTGACAAATGGGCGCCCCACGAACTCAATGATCGCCAGCGCAAAGTACGCGTCGAGACGTGCCTTGCACTGCTCAACAAACACACAAATGAAGGAATTTTGAACCGCATTGTTACCTGCGATGAAAAATGGATTCTGTTTGATAGCCGCAAGCGCTCAGCAAGTTGGTTGGATCCTGGTTCCAGCACCTAAACAATGCCCTAAACGAAAACTTACCCCTAGAAAAGTGATGGTCACTGTTTGGTGGTCTAGCGCCGGTGTGATTCATCACAGCTTCTTAACAAACGGGGTGAGCATTACTGCAGATGTGTACTGTGAAGAACTGAACACAATGATGGAGAAGCTGGCACATCTCCAACCAGCATTGGTCAATCGCTCATCTCCGCTGCTACTGCACGACAACGCGCGACCTCATACTGCACAGCAGACGGTCTCCAAGTTGCAAGAACTGGGGTTGGAAGCTCTCCATCATCCGCCCTACTCACCAGACCTTGCGCCTACAGACTACTACTTTTTCCAGAATTTGGAAAACTTCTTGGCGGGAAAAAAATTCAATACCCGAGAGGCAGTACAAAATGCCTTTGAAGAATTTGTTGCCTCCCGTCCAGCTGATTTCTTTAAGAAGGGCATCAATAAACTGCCACTGCGTTGGCAAAGATGCATTGATTGCATCGGTGATTACTTCGATTAATACAAATAAAAAATACATGAAAAAAATTCGTTTAAATTTTTTCATACAAAACGGCAATTTCATAGGTATAGACCTATTATTTCGTCGTAATGTCAGTATTGCAGAATATCATTGAGCCAGCTTCTTTACATGTCAGACCGAATTAAAAATGTGACACTGACAATTCTTTTTATTTTTAATGTCATCGAGACGTGGGTCAAGGATGTATTCTGTTTTGATCTTTGTTATCAAGTTATTTAAATATAGTTTTATATGCAATAGTCTGTACAGCTTCAAACGGTACTATGTGTCTTGAATTGATAAAGGAAAGAATTTTAAAGCTGCCGAAGATATAAAAGACTTGACTGTACATAATTTATACATTCTGCGTTTTATTTAGTACTCGATACAGACAGTGCCATCCACGAAGACGCGCCCACTCTTCTTCCTAAACGCTTACAGTACAAGAGTGCAACATTCCACGAGTGTTTTAGTATTGTCAATACACACTAATTACCTATGAGTGGGTAATTAGTGAACACGACAAAACTACAACAGTAGCGGTATGTTGCACTCTTGTACTGTGAGCGAGTAGGACCAAGAGTGGGCGCGTCTTCGTGGATGGCACTATTTGTTATCTAAAGTAATTCTTATAATTAGTAGACAAAGTTATACAGGTGGCCGGGACATCGACGCGAAAACTGATACCATTTAAAAAAAAACTGTTGTTCCATACATTTTGACGGCGGCGGCGTAGGTTACCACTTTTCTATGAAACAAGGGGTTTTATTTTTAATAACTGACGAAACATTTCAACGCAGCGGGTTCAGAATCATGTACTGAATCCATGGTATCAGTTTTCCGTCGATGTCCCGGCCACCCTGTGTATGGTTGTAACTTAAATGATCACAGGTTAAAAGCGCAAGCCTACGTTAGTACGAGATGATCACGACACACGACACCGAAATATTCATAATGACACGCCGCGATTATAAGGCATGGTCACACCCTCACGATACTCACGGTGCGTTACAGGACACACTCACTTGGAAGTGTCCGTGAAGTATTGATATAGTTGTGGCAGTCGTACAGTTCATTCACGGTTGTATTGTGGAAGCACTCGTCAGAAACGATTAATTCAGGCTTCAGACGTCCTAATCTCCTGAAGCCTAGCTTTTTAAATCCTTCTTTAAGGAAGACTCCTATGTCAAAATCCACCGGTGGACTGTGATATAGGCTAAATAATTGTTAATATTGGTGGCTATAGTCGGGCCTAAAAGTCGGTTCACGCATCGACAAAAAACGTGGAGTATCTTCTCTCCTTGCATCGGCTCGATCTACACGCAAATAGCTTGTAAGTGGAAGTAATAAAACAGTCAGCAAGTTTAGTTTGATAACTTAGGGCCATTTATCAAAAGCCGTACTTACGTACGTTACTTCTTTGACAGCCCGTGAGGTTTGACCCGAGTATACAATGATATTATAAGTAAAATGAGGGTTATACACGCTCCTTAAATGGCAAGTCAAAACTTGACTAATAAGCCAAGTTTTGACTTACCATTTGCTTCGTCTTGTCTCTTTTTCGCTCCCGATAATTACAACATGACGTCCTACTTCCACGTGTGTCATCTAATAGTGTGACATTGTGCCGTTTTTGAAGACCGGATGTTGGGTAGGTAACCTACCTACGTCTTTTTACTTATACTATCATTGCGAGTAATGGTAGTTAATGTGCGGTCGGCCTCGTAACCGCTATACCACCGCTGGTTGATTGTCACTTTGCAAGTCATAAAATAGCTTCACCAAAGCAAAGTTACAATTTACTGGGAATTGTTGTCAAAAGTGGTAAACAAAATTTCCGAGGTCGAGTACACAGTTGATATAATGTAACTTATAAATAAATGGAATAACATTACACTCGGCAGGGTTCGGTTGTTTGTGCGTCAGTTCGCTGGCTCGTACGGCACGCGGTCCGTGAGGGCGTGTTGTCTACGTTACAGTATACGAGTACAAGACATGTCGGCATCGCTCAGAACGTCAGCACCGGCTCCTCGCGATGGTCCAGGATGTCTGGAATGTTACCACATATTGATTAGCGTATCTTTTGATATGCAGATTATGATGGCTGTGGTTATTAGCTATGCTTTAGAATCAGAATCAGAATTTATTTAATTGTAAGAATGTGTGATGTCAATATTTTATAAAGTCAGTACATTCACCACATATTGTGTGCGAGGTTTATACTACGACCCGTATTCATCAGATTTGAACCGAGATTCAAGTTTGAACATACTTTAGAGCCCCATTTACTTGGGGTCACACTTTCAGGTGGTCGTAAAAGTATTTTAGTGTGACGATAACCAGTGCGAGAGGGTCACTCTAGTGAGGGTGGATAGACACAATGTGTAGGCTGACCTTTGGCGATGGTCCACCACGGCAGCGTGACGTAGGTGAGGTACGCGTTGAGCGGCGAGGACTGCTGGCGCTTGCCTTCCTTCCACAGGTGGAAGGTCTGCGTGAAGCCGCGCATGGCCCACAGCGGGTTGTACGCGCCGTCGTCCAGCTCTGTGCGGGGACAGACAGACGGACATTATTATGAACTATAATGCATTTGATACCATCTATGTCTAAGTTTCATGAAGAATCAATTGGTGATAATGTGATGTGGATGTCGTTCTATTATATATATTCTATTTCTATGAATGTAAAGTGCGTTCATAATTTTTAAGTAATTTTAACAAAAAAGGCAAAATTTTGCGGGAAGAAGGCATAATAGTTATATGAGGCGAGTATGAGCATTCAATATGAGGATCGCGTCTAGTCGTGGGGACGGATCTGCGGCTGTAGGGGCGATGTGGTGACTTGAAGTAGTGGATCGCGAGCGAGGCGCGCCCTGCGGCACTCCGTGCGCGTGCGCGGGCCGGCGCGCGGGGCCGCGCTTGTATCAGACGGTGGATGCATCAGAGGTACCCAGCATACATTTAGTATATTATAGCAGAATTTAGTTTTATCTCATTTCGCACAGTCGTGGGGGGAGGGACCAGTGTGAGTGTGTAGTGTGCGCGGAGTACCGGAGAGGTCCTGGCGCGGCACGTCGCACCAGTAGTACACGGCGGTGCCGTCCGGCGTGGTGCGGCGCGGCGGCTGCGCGGCCGGCGCGGGCGCAGGCGCGGCGGGCGCGGCGGGCGCGGGCGCGGCGCGCGCGCACACGGTCTCCAGGCACGCCGGCGAGGACACGTCGCCGGGCGCGCGGCCGCACAGCGCGCGCATGGCCGTGCCGCCGCCGGGCGCGCTCGGCGAGCTGGCCCCGGCGGCCGCGTGGCTGGCGCGCCTGCCCCGCCCCACCCCGCGCCCCCCGCGCCCTCTACCTACACACAACACACCCGCATCACTACCTTTGCGCACCTCGCCGGATCTACGCTCCGGTTTTGCGTCGTTTTTACCCACGTCATCGATCATCCTATACTTCATACGAGGGTGTGTTCACACTTCATATGAAATACAAAGCAGACGGTGTCCGTACTTAAAAACGCCACCAAACTTGTCGTGCGAGCCGAGTGAAGCGCACAAACGTCCTACGCGTTCTACCCGCGGTACGTCCACACACTACGCCTCCCACTGAGCGACTACTGCACGCCCCGAGCGACACTACGCGACACGCCCCGCGACACTACGCGACACGCTCCGCGACACTACGCGACACGCCCCGCGACTCTACACGACACGCCCCGCGCCACCACATGCCACAAGCGACTACAGCCATGCTATGACTTATGAGCGCAACAACAACTAGCGACAGCAGTACAGCAAACACACAACCAAGCAGTTTTGGAAACATTCACAATGAACATTCATGTTTCGTGCATCCACTGAAAAATACATTGAAATAACAAAATAATATAATGAGAGTGCAAGTTACTTGTTATCATGGGCTCAATATGGATCAAGTGGACAAATCATTGACCGAGAACTAACGACGCGACTCAATGCCAGATTAATTTATACAATCATTTCCATTGAAGGCCCTCGTGGACATCGATAGAATTCCAATGGAACCTGTATGTATTCAGAGTACGGGCTGGTTCACTACGGTTAAATGAGTGAATAATTAGCGGGTTATGTAACAGCGTCCTAACAGGGAGTTAAGAGCGGACACACGATAAGGGCTCGCGTATACCATTGATGATTGTAAGTTAGTGACCCCAACTCATTTCCTCCGCCGAATTAAGTTAAACTTTGGTAAACTTGTAGTTGTTTCTTAGATCGTTAGATGGCTCTAGCGGTGTCACTTAATCACTTCAAAGCGCCCACTATGTTTCGCATTTCGTAAAAGCTTGATCAACATTGTAACGGGCCCTTGTGTATTATGTACAGTCAATCGCATTCCATGATTTTGATAGATTTAGTAGGGAGGAAAATCGACCTGAGTGCTACGTAATAAAGGCGCTTTATTACGTAGCACTCAGGTCGATTTTCCTAGTTAAAGTCGTGCGGTGTAGTGTAGGTGTGTGGCCCGTACCGTCGCGCAGGTCCCCGGCCTCCACCTCGGCCACGCCGCTGCCGAGCGCGTCCAGCCCCTCGTTCTCCGAGCGGCTCTTGTCGCGCGCGTCGCGCGTGCGCCAGCCGCCGCGCACGAAGTTGTTGATGTTGGCGCTCGGGTCGCTCAGCCGGCGCTGGCGCATGGAACAGGCACCAGGGAATGTTAGTGCACGATGATGATGGACGGAGATATATTTTGAGATCAATTCAGTCAGCATAACGCCACCGCCACCGCCAGGACGATGTTCGACAACAGCAGTTTATTAGTGGTACGATTAAGAAGAAAGTTAATGGCTAATATCTGAAGGGTATTTTTTTAAACGTTGCTGCTTAAAGTTAAGTAATGATTAGCGACTGTTTAACCCTACATTTGACGTTTATAAATAAAACCCTAGATTTATAGACGAAAAAGAGGTGCTGCGCAGATACCAAATAAATTGGGATACTTAGAGCAGTTAGAGCAGATGATGATGCTTATGGCATGAACACGTCTCCATCTTACCTGATGCCTATACATGAACATCTCCTCAGGATCGTCGTCCCAGTCGCTGTCCCACATGTCAGTAGCCGACATGCCGGGCTCGGAGGTGGGCGTATCCAGGCCGGCAGCGTGGGGCCGCGACACAGCCATCTCCGCGTGGCCCTTGCCGCTGGGCCCCTTCATGCGCACGAACTCGCAGCGCGCCGCCGCCTTGCCGCCCAGCAGACCGAACGACATGCGCTGTGCTACTTTTGTTGAGAGGGATGTTTGCTGGAAAAGTTTACAGGAAAATTGTTTTATTGTGGCGTATAGATAAACTTATCGTGCAAGACTCTTTCGGAAAGAAGAGAGAGCAAGACCCCAAAAGAAAGGAGGCTAAAGCTCAAATGAGATGGTTAAAGGACATCCAACAGGCAACAACTGTAAATCGACAAACCAAAATTGGGAGAAAAAGAAGCAGATCTAGACCAGAACGGTTGATACTTGCCGGTATCGGCTTACTGTGGTCTTGATGGATGATGACAACATTAACCAAAGAGTTGGTTTAAACTTTAAAGCAAAGTTCTTAACTTAGAGCATAAGTAACCTTTCCCAATAATTACACAGTTGAACAGCTATGAATTTTTAGAACGATGTTCTCTCTTGTGTTATTGTTATTGCAACAAATGTTTTGTTTGTTAAACGAAAGCTTACATCGACTATCAGTTCTCACGTGACACAACCATTCACTTTTCATTATCATAACAACAATTTATGTTTGATAACATTGGAAAATAGGTACGCCATTGTTTGATTAACGCTAATCCGTTCATGTGAAGTCTATGTGACCAAACTGAGTGAGTCACAAGTTATTATAAAGAAGTAAACCAGAGTTAACGGTCAGGGAGTTTCGAGATGTTCGAGGCACTTAAACTTGAACCCACTTATTGGGACATTGGGACTACTTAAACATAAGTATGAGATGTAGACACTCAAGTGTCAATTAATATCAAGCGGTTATACCTTAAAGTGTAACGTGAAGACAGGAAGCAAATTGTCAGCTACCGATACGCCGAAACAGATGGCCTAGTTGTAGACGCACTCTGATGTGTTTTTTCTCCGGTCGACTGTTTATCGATTGATTGGCGGCACGTAATCTTAGCTGTTGTGAACAATATCACAACGAGAGGGACCGACCGGCCGCAGATTGAAGTGGGGCAGACGAGAGGCTTCGCAAACTCGCGACACTGCGTCGCCAACCAATATAGTACTAATTAACCAGTTAGCGAGGTAGAAAGTTCTGTATAATGCATTGGGGGGGCCACAATAACTGTCGCGTTAAGTCAGAACTAAAGTTACAATTTGTAAGTTTTTGTACAACCATATTTCGGTAGTTATGTGTAAGTTATGTAAAAGGATGCGAGCCTGACGAAATGTAGGTGTACTGAAACACCTCTGCCTAACCCTAAACCCTTACTTCCCGGTGAAGACAGGCGTGACGTCATCGCGCGAGCTTTTGGTAACGGGAGCGGGAACATGTTCGTTGCGTAGCTACGCGTTACAGTCAGAGGGGGAGGCTGGGTGATGAGATCACGCGTGTCGGCGCGACGCGTGCACTGATGTCATGGTGTCAGCGCCAGGAGTCAACCCTCGCAGCCGCCCTTGAGTGACACCCTCCCGAAAGAGGGCTGGGGTTACAAATACCAAGGCCGAAAATAGCCATATGCGAATTGTAAAATTGAACTAGGAATTTCAAACTATTACTTTTCATGAAACGCGATTTATTGTGTGATTTAACGTCTTAATCGCAATTCTACTTGGAAATGCAATAGCTACACTCACGATAACAATCGTATTGCCGATTAGGAAAGTAAGTACAGTTTATTGTTTTATACTCGTACGTCTTCATTTCTGATTTCAGTAACTTAAATCATAGATGTATGGCCGTTTTTACCTTACGAAAGGCTTGTCAGTGAAACAGCTAATCTACTTCCACATGTGATGCTGCTGAGAGTCACCAATATTAATGAAAGTAACCTAGTATACAGCACGGATCTACCTTACTGTATACTAGGTTAGTTAGGGCAGCCCTAGCGCTTAGCGCGGGGGTGTCGTAGTAGCAATAACTCCCAAGTTGATCGGGACCGCGGGTGAGCGTGGGCGGCTCTGCTCTGACGTAACGGCACAGCCTGCCAGCCTGTTTGCTCGCCACAGACACCGATCAATTAGTCTGCCATTAATCAGGCCTTGTTAAGGGGGATGCGCTAAGGAAATATGTTGATTAAAATATGATTCGCGACCGTAACAAATATGGCTTTACATAATTATAATCATTACAATTAGCAATACAACTCCAGAAGTTAGCATAATTGTCAAATGTCATGATTTCATGAAATAGTCATTCAATGGGATTACATGAACTTAGAGAGTTGTATTGATCATTTTTATGATTATAATTCTATAATTAAAAATTTGATACGGCCGCGAATCATATTTAGATCAACATAGAACATGATACTGACCTGCAAATTGCAAAAAACGTAAGAAAATTTGAATTTCGCGGGCTCCCTTGACGCTTTCGCCTTAATATACCGACACACTCCGGCACACTGAGGGACAGCTCTTGATGGTTTTGTAATTTAGCTCCTGGAATTTTTATAAGGACTAAAAATTATTTGGAACTGCCGACTAACACTTTGATGACGTTAATTAAAAAGATTGAGTGGAACGTTAATACAAAACACTATATCTACGTCACCTGATTATAATGAATACTGATAGCTAACGTAATGTATGGTGAAGTACCCGATGTTACGCCGCCCGCCGTAACGCGGCGTGTTCGTGAATGAACAGCTAGGTGACACGGTGCGTGGCGCGTCACACGTCCACCGACACCGACGCAAAAGGAGACCCTTCCGCTCCGTAATGGCCGTAACGGTCTACATTCCACGCAAATTGCGACAAGTCCGATAGCTGGCAGAAATAATGTAATCCTATTTAGGACTACAAGATAACGTCATTATTAGGGTAGTCTCAGCCAAAACCGGGTGCTATTTTTCCATTCACATGACGCGAGTCCCGGAACGCGTGCAATGATAAGGGAGGGTGTTATGTGAGATGTATGCCTTGGCTGTGGGCCGTGAGTCCAAGGCCGGCGCCCGATGACGTCGCTGCGGCGCGCCGACGGCGGCGACGCCCCATAAACCCACCTCGTAAAGCCGAGCCCTCAAGCACGAAGGGATCTCACACGGATTAAACTGAGATACAGTGAAAATATTGATGTCAGGATCTTTATGAATGCTTTTCGAATTCTTAACAGAAAGTAAAACATTTCAACATTGTTTTCAAGAGACGTTATATTGAAGTGGCCGGCAGTTCCTAATCACTATTTCAAGAGACGTTATATTGAAGTGGCCGGCAGTTCCTAATCACTATTTCGTCTGCTAAGTGTGCGGTGAATCGGAAATTGTGAATTTATTACCATTTTCATATTGCAATCTTATCAATAGAGGTACAACTATCAAAAAACTATTTATTGAGATAAAAAATCTACCGAACCGCTATTGCAAAAATTGTTTACTGCAAAAAAACCGCCGTTAACATTTCTGCTTGAAGTACAATAAAAAAAAATCGTAATTTTATTTTTATTTATTTATTTATTTAACGGTTTATGTACACACATATAAACAGACAAGAAAAAAAAGGAACAGAAAAATACGTACAAAGGTGATGCTTTTTATTTAAATTTCCGTGGAGGTAAATGTTTAACTCTGAAATAATACATTGGTTTTACCATTTCTTTACATAATATAACCAAAACTTTCCTGTTAACTATTTTGCCTCAATTTTAGTGACAAAATCGCCTTTTTATTTTTTTTTACCTTGATGCGGTCTTGGAAAATGTATTTTTTTTTTAATATTATTTGAAGAGCTAAGTTCAAAAACACGAATTAAGAAAAAAATCTCTGTTAGGATTTACTGCAGGGTTCAAACCTAATTTCCCCGGCCTATACACAGGGTAGCAGGGATATCGACACGAAAACTGTTACCATGGATTCAGTAGATGAATCTGTACCCCCCTGTGTTGAAATTTATCGTCGGCTAGTAAAAAAAATATCTGCTGTTCCATACATTTTGACCGCGTAGGTATGCACCTGCACTTTTCTATGAAACAGCAGATTTTTTTTTTTATAATCGACGGAAAATTTACTATTACCTACTTAAAGTGTAGTTGAATGACCAATTGACAATAGCTTTAATCAGAAAAGCACCGGATAATATCTGTAATAGTAAATAAAATATAATAAAAGCAAATTAAGACCGTTATCTATAGGGCTTCCGAAATCATTACTGCCAAATATAGATTCGGAAGCATTATCTGGTGGCTAAGTACCTACTACTAGATAACATTCATATCTACTAGATAACAGAACAACGCCGGAAGTATTTGGATTATTTTGAAAATTGAAGAAGTTTCTATTGCTACCTACAAAATTTGATTTAAAATCACACCATTCGAAATACTCATTTCAACCAGCTTGAAATAATGTATTGGAAGAGTTATATGTAGTTACGTCAGTGTTTGTAGTACCTACATAAGTGTGAAAAATTGTAGATGACTGAATATTATTGGGTGAGGCTGAGTAGGTACTGATGTTGGTGTCACATCTACATCTTCCTGCTGAAGGTTACGTTAAAGTTGGCTGAAATGAAATGCCAATATTTAGCGCTTAACATGTGTTACAAGTTCACGTCTGCTATGAGCACTTATCGCAGATCCGCCATTTTTTGGATCTGTCGAGGTGCAAACAAACCCGCGATAAGCTGCGTTTTTTTATGTAAAGCAAATTAGGTACTGCTATAGATTCTCACCTTATTAGGGTTCCGTAACTCCATAGGAAAAAACGGAACCCTTATAAGATCACTTCGTTGTCCGTCTGTCTGTCTGTCAGTTTGTCAAGACCCTTTCAATTCAATTCAATTCTCAATTCTTCCCTTCTTCTTTCCTTTTTCTCGAGAACGCGAGGAGGTATTACGTTGAAATTAATATCAAATATCTTTAAAGTCTAAAAAAAAACTCAAGCTTAGAAGCTTAAGTTTTGTTTTGACTTAGAAGTCAATGCAATAAAAATAACATACTTACGGTCATCTATGCGACATATTTTGATACTCGCAAATAAATCGAAACCTACAGGGTACTCCCCGAAAAGACCGAAAATCGTTAATTTGCAGTTTTATCACATTATCACACAAAAATATTTTGTTTGCAATTACAAACTTACATTTATTTGCAGTTGCAAAATTGACCGTGACGTGTATCGATGTATGGCAGAACATGTTTTTCAACAACAATGTTAAGTTTGTTTTTGGAATGAATTCATCCCAACTACGGAACCCTTCATTGTGCGTGGTCCGCGTCCGACACCCACTTGGCCGGTTTTTTTATTGACGACTTCACGAATAAGAGTACCTTTTTTGTCATAATGATCATAACGTGCCCAGCACCTATTGAACGGATTTCAGACGAGCAAGGTCACATGGTGAATCAATCAAAAAGTTTCTGAATAATGAGAGCTGAGGCTAGGGTTGCCAACCGTACTCTAATTTAAAGAATTGTACTCTATTTCGCGTAGACACCTACACTTACTTTATAATCCAGAAAAGCAATAGAGTACGCTAAAATACTCTATTTATATGTATACTCTCCATTTGAAGTGAATTAATTCAGCATTCACTGAGACTCTTTTCGGTTAGGGCCGTCTTTTCCTTTGGGCACTCTGGGCCCCGCGATCCATGGGGAGCCCCCTAGTTCCTGCCGGCGGTGTAGAGGCTGCAGAAAACCTAACCTATTCGAGGCGCGTAGCAATAGGTTTAGACAGCCGAGTTTTCGGTCAACATTGCAAAGTGGCGGGAAGACAGAAACAGGGCATCGTTGAAATTGATAATAACTGAGTACCTCATCAATTTGAACTCAGAATTAGTAGTCTAGACTTCCATAGTACAATTACAAAAAAAAAAAAAACAAGATGTTGTTATGATCCGCAATAATTAATTTGTTTCAAAAATAACATCAAGTCTTTCTTATAAGTCTAGTACTCTATAATTACCGTCTCTGAAACCAGAAATACTTTATTTCTTCTAAATAAAGTTGGCAACACTAGCCGAAGCTGTGACCTTGCAGCAAATCACTCATTCCGAACGTACGGAAACTGAACTACTATAAAATGATCCCCAAGCCCCAAGCTTTCCACGCTACGAAACGAAGCAGGTTGACTTGACTCAACAGGTTATTTTAACTCGGGTTGAGTCAGCAAACATCGAAACAAAAACAATACTCAATTCACGAATGATTAATTGTTTAATTAACTGTCTGGCATTCCTAATTGTATCCAGTAACTATATTGGTAGGTACCTATTGATGATTTATTTCTCACGTGCTTTGATAAAATCTACAGTTCGTGCGGAAACATAAGACTCAGCTAATACAGTGTTTAGGTATGTGGCGGCCATCTACATCGTCACATGCGAACTACGCATCAAAGACCTGACGTCACACAAAATCCTGATGTCACACAAATCCTGCATCGCGCAATTAGAGTTTACCGCGCGAACGACATATCTAAGACTATCTGACAACATTCGTTGGGCAGTATCCCGCCAGACACGACACCCGTCTGGTCGGGGGATCCTCCCTTTTCTAAGGAGGATGAGTGAACTTTACACCCTGTTCCTCATACGTCTAAAGGTATGTAACGTCAACCTTATGGATCTTCGCCCGCCTGGAGGTCGGAAGTTATCCCACGGGCACGCGTAGGTACTACCGGCATAAAAAGTATCCTATTGTTAATCCACGTTATAAACTATCTGTGTGCCAAATTTAATCCAAATACGTTCAGTCGTTTTTGCTTGATCGAGTAACAAACATCCAAAGACACAAACATACAAACTTTCACATTTATTATATTATTAGTAGGATTCCAAAAGATGCTTATCAGTTCTATTATCTGCTTAGAATATTAAACAATGAGCTATTATGTTTAAAGGTGTTTTTTCAGACATCATCACATCATCACATCACACATCTGTATTCTGTCAGTATTCATTCGTATTTTATAGCTTGGTTTTATGGCTTTTGAATGAAGGACTTAGAGTAGTGTAGGCAATTGAGTTTCTTTGCTATCCACGTGTCGCGCAAATTGTACGTATTCTATCACAAAAACCGCTGGTAAGAACATTAATTTTCCATTACATAATAAGCAAAAGTTCGGGTGTGTGTGAGAACTTGCTCCAAGGCTCAAGGTTGCCGGCAGTAGACAGTGGTAGGTATCTACTTCCGACTGCGTCAACTTGTAAGGTTTCCTTGAGGTAAGCTTCACGACCTCACATGGATAATTCTCGCAAAAATCCTAATTGCTTTGTAAATTTAGCGTTAACGACCATAATCTGCACTCAACGAAATAACCCCAAAGATGAAAGTACATATAAATAAGGATCTGGCTCATTTATGTAAACCTTGTTGAACAATGAAAAGCCCAAATTTATGATACTTTGAGGAGGCATCAAATAGCCAGGTTTATTTGACCCTTTATTGTCATTCAATTAAATTGGATCACAGAGTACAAAGGCGCTGATGTTCTTTAAAATCATTGAGTCATCATCATGTTGCTTTTCGCTCTCGTAGAATGTCGACTCATCGGCTACCAATGCACCGGTCTTCATTTGATATATATATTTTGAACGATCTGCTTTTGTGCGAAAAAGACCAAAAGAATACGAACATAAGATAAGATCATAACTTCATAAGACACTAACGATAATACAACATTTTTAAGATAACCTACACAATGCCTAAGTCAAATAAGAATCTTTGACAGATCCGGTTCAATAAACATTCAAGGTTGACGTGGTGATGCTACGCTACATAAGTTCCTAAATATATTATACGACGAGATTAAAAACAACTAACGTCATGTATTCATTAAAACTGGCGTTCGCATATTTACAGTATTCTTAGCATCGGGGTCCACGTCGCGAATATTGGTATCTGCCGACTCAAACATATCCGTTCCTTGATCCGTTGGTTTGACCTAAAAGCGGCAGAATGGTCAGTGAGTGGTCTGTTGTAGTGACAAGATAAGGATGACGTCACCAACAATGATCCGGCTATTACTTCAAGTAAGACAGATTACAGATATCGTACCGAGTGGTCTCCGGATCTCGGTACTAGATATTTGGGCCTCAAGTTATCATGGCAACTGTTAACTTTGTACGTTTGGTGACCTTTAGCTGAAATTGAAATAATAACATAGCATTAAGCACTATAAAAAGAAACCTTCAAATAGAAACAATACTGACAGTTGTCTTCAGAGCCCAGCGGCGGCGGTGAGCTCCTTGCGGATGGGACAAGTTTCTGATTAACTACAACGTTTAGCAGCCTAGCGTTTATAATGTAGTTAACAGAGACATGTGAAGCCCTACACGACACTGGCTCACTACTAGTTAACACACAGTTAATAGAAACTGTTCCTTTGCAGTTTGTCCTACGTTACCAGTAAGTTTATCTTTATTTGCTTGATGGTCTTAAGTTTATCTTAACTTCCCTTGACGCTGCACAAAGGAGAAAGTAAAAGTATTTTACAGACAGATTTTTATCTTGTAAAGAGAAAAATCACCGCTGAGACAGACCACGGCGATGGTGGTGTGACGATGTAATAATGTTTGCAGAGCCAAAATGTTCAGAGATCGCATATTACAGGAAAAAAGGGGAGGCTTATGCACAGCAGTAGAACACAATATTATAAGCTAACAAAATAATATGAGTCAAATGTCTAAAAGGCTGGTACAGGAGCCGTGGTTATTGCCACAAGAAAAGAAATGACTGTAATGCCCAGCAGTGAGCGAAGTCGGGCCGTGCGTGGTGACCATGATGAATGTGTGATCATACCATCACTGAACTTAGAAATAAACTTACACTTTCACCAAGGAAGTCATTATGAAATAAAACTGCGCTGTTCAAAGGTACACTGGTGCACTCATCAATTTGCCTTCGGAGGGTGGCGGGTAATCGTGTCGTTCCCACTATTATTGCACAATCACGAAACACATCAATAACTACAGGGGTAGGTAATTAATTGCGTCATACATTCATTTCTCACCAAGTGCTATGCCGAGATAATCAGTAAGCATTTATATAGTTTTGTTTTAATATTTTTCTACTAAAGTGCAATAAATAAAACAGGCTAGCATCCCAACATTTCTTTATCATCTATCTTTCAGTTCAGATCCGCCTGCGTCGCTCCCACGAGGTATTTATGTTGGTATCGTAAGTATTCGTGTACTTACAAGACAAGATTAATACATATTATCGATAATGATAACAGTATTATTAATCTGGGTATCCCCGAGAAAAAAACGTAACTTTTGATTTGTTATCGATAGATATCAACGATATCGCTTCCAAATATAACACTTTCAATAAATATAATATGTAGGTAGGTTACACTGTACTTAAATAATTTACATTTAGATAATAAGTGGATTAGGAAATGAAGAGTTGGTAATGATGATTAGCGGTCATCTACACTTAACATCAGGTGAGATAGTGGTCAAGCGAGCCTATATGAGATAAAAATATATCTTATGAATAAGTACCTGGCAATAATAATCATTTGGCCTCAACGCCTCTGCTCGCCGCGGCTGGCGTGGTGGATTAGAAGTCTTATTCAGACAGATTTAAAAGCTGTCAAGTTTGTTTTTGTCAATAAAACAATGCACTCGCTAAACAGTCGTATTATGAGAGCGGTACAATAGAGTTGCTCAGTCAGCGAGGCTGAGTGTGAGCTCTCACGGCTCAGTCGCACCCCCGCGGGGCGCGGCGCCATTGTCACACGTACAAAGAGCCTCTCGTGGCACTCGGCACGGGAGCGTTTGTCGACATTTCTTCTTTACCGGTTGTTTGAGACCCTACAACATACCTGATGTCATGATTTAAGCTGCTTGTGAACCTGGTCGAGTCCAATTGGTGACTTAACTTCAGCTATTTGATGTGCTCGATGAATCTGTATTCTGCTGGAAATCCAGTGTCAGATGTTGAGGCAAATATAGTAAGCGGCGCCGTGGCTTGAGCCGGGAACGGGAGCAGCCGGCCGGACAGCCAGGAGCCGCACTAAACAGCCCGTATCCGGCAATTAGCGGCCGTCGCCATGACACTTGTTGCGGTGGACTTGCGCCCTCCGACCACAGTATTTAGGAAGCGAGCTCGACACTAACCCAACACGGAAACCTGATATACTCGTGTTAAAATATACATACATATAGGCACCACCTGATTAATTCAGAGCATTCAGAATTTAAATAATCTCAGCATGCAACTTTCGATACCGACACCGGTGCTAACCAGCTAGCTAATTACGCAGCACATTTTCGTAAACGATTACGACTAATCTGTTTCATTTTGACAGTTCAACAACATTCATTGCGTTATTTACATTGTTGAAAAGTTTTTTTTTCGAACTTGTGAAGCAATGGCTCAGCAAGCTGTTTCAAAACGATTCAGATTCTGATTGATCGTGTATTAAGCAATTAGGGTACTGATTTAAGACATCATTCAATGTGACTTGGAAATATTATATACTTTGTGCAATAGGTCGTATGGATGGATTCAGAGCCTTTTCACAGCTTCCTCACTAAAAGACTCCTTTCAAGTGTTATAAACGATATAATTTCTTGTAGCTTATTTCATAAAGTACACGTTACGTAAGCATGTCACACTGAAAGAAAACACAGCAACGAAAAATATTTCTTGCTTTCGTACTGATTTATGTTTAGTACTTTATTAATTTAAGTAAATCATGGAATTTACATGTCATTCATAATTGTTCAATTCCCACCGCGAGCCGCTTGTGAACCGTTAACGCCAAGCTTACACGATAATAAACGAAAGTCATCGTCACGACATTATTGTGTTAATGAAGTGATAATCCTACACACGGTTTTGCAAGGTTTCACCAGGTACTCGCCAAAATAGAGTCAGAGATAGTAAATTAAAGAGTTGAAATCTTAAATACACACAAAATTAAAGAACTCTGGTGATAAAAGCACAGGCGCATCGTGTTATCTAGTAGCTGAGTTATGGAGCTCAGATAGCAAGTCGCTCCATCTAAAATAACGGTATTCAGCTGCATCCGGGTAGATAGTAAGCCAACTGGGGTCGGCGTCCAGTGTAACACAGTTCAACAGGGCCAGGCGGATGCTGAAGCTGGTTACCCAACATAAGCTACAAGTAGCTTAATAGCCAAGATTTTCATACTCTTGTTGTAGAAAGTGAAGCTTACCCTGGAGTCGTAGACCCTGGTGAGGATGTCGTAGCGGATGGAGCCGAGGAAGATGACGGCCTGCGCGGCGCAGCCACGGCCGCGCGCCACCAGCTCCACGCACACCATCTCGCCGTCGCGCACCACTATGTCGCAGAACACCTGCACGCAAACACAACGCATTACCATTCGATCAAAAGCAAAGATAAGAGGGGACAGCATCTATCAACCAAATTAGACTTAGAATGGAGTATCTTGCACGTTCTTCTCCATACAAGGGACAAGGTAGGAGGGGGGGAGGATAGTCTTCTCTTATACCCCTATAAGACAACAAACGAACAGGCAACTAGAATCAATTCTATTTTATTGTACATTTTCACATTCAACAGTGCCTTTTATGTGCCTAATTGAAATATATGACTTGAATTTGACTTTTCTTTGAAAACTTAAATAAAGGTTCCATGGCCCATTTAGGTTCACTGTAGGTAGCTCGTGGATACAGATCATAGAGCCACAAAAATATTGACCAGTTTTGTCATCGTACAACGTTCCGATTCAGTGGACTGACAGCCTGATTCTAGCTCTGAGTGTCTGATGCTTATTTTTATTGCAAGTCTTTCAGCATCGGCCACGAGGTTGCCTTGCAAATCAAAGAAATCTTCCAAGCGAGAAATAACAACATAACATCATCTGACAACAACAAACACAAGACAGACACAAAGCCCTGCTTAGTTTGGGGGTCAACGGTCAAACCAAAACATTGTGATGTATACACATAATTGTATCTATGTAAGATCACTATCAACTTTTCCTTTGCTAATAAACTTTTTGTATTTTTTTTATTTATTTTTTTACAATAACAGGAAGAAAAGTTTGTGAAAAGTGCTTTTCTCAGAGTAATCAAATGAGGATAATAGTCTAGTTCCAACTAGTTAACTAATTAATAACAAAATTCTATCATTTTTCTTATAGTGGGACTTCACATCGCTATTCGTATTCGCGTTTTTGCCTTATTTTTAATACGACGATGTGAAGTTACCCTATTCGCTTATATTCGCCTATTTTTCACGATTATGACGAATACTTGCGTATTCGAACACTCGTATCCGCCGGTTGTCGGTTTTTGGTCACATATCAAAGGATTACGATGCGAATATACCGAATAAGTTCGTATACCGTCCACACATGGCTTGCTCAGTAGAGTGCGGTGTTTTATTTACGCCTAACAAGTATTGGTAATTAACACTGAGGAAATAATAAGTCGCTGCAGTCGTCAACACGTCCATCTTTGCGTTCACATTATAGCAAAATGATAGCCAAAAATTATATTCTTGAATGTTCTGCATATTCGCTGTTCATGACGATGTGTTGACGGTGTGTTCAAGTTATTCGGACTTCTACACTATATAGCCGAATAAAACACAGTGAAAACGCGAATACCGAATAGCGATGTGAAGGGCCATCATTACATTTGCCTACGGCCATCGAACCACAATAATTACAACTTACTCACGTTTTGACACATAATTTATGAATCTTGTTTATTCAACACCTAATCTAATAAAACAGTCATTTCTTAGAAAAACTAATATCGTGCTATCGAACTTGTGACAAAGAAAACTTAGCGATCATGATCGCGTAAGTAAATGAGGCGTCAAACACGAATACACGAGTAGGTATATTAGGTACAGACAAATTTAGAAGATGCGCATTAGGTAATATCCGGCGATAACGCCCGTCTGAATGTCAAACTTGTGCCACTCAACACGTGATCCTCTCAAAAGCTATTCGAATTTATACAAACATTAAATTTTTCCACAAATAACATACAGTACAAGACTGAAACAGGGAATAAACTATATTCTACGTAATGTTGTTCGTTGTCTACAACAGTTTAACTATAGAATAACAGAGCAAGAGGAAACACAGAACACACACATGTAGTTAACTCTAATGAGATATCGTCAGCTAAGCTCTTTAATTTAATTTAAATATGCTAATCCCCTTATACACCCTACTACTACGCAAATACTTGAAACGATACTCATTTAACTATAACTAGCCGCCATGATGTCATCAGCATAGATTTCCATATTTGTTATGTGTAACTAGATATAACCCAAGTCATGAGTTGTGTACTCAAGTACATAACTCGGAAATCAAGAGGTCGGAAATAAAGTCCATATCAATTGGTACATGATTAATATTCAGTACTTTAACATGCTATATTGGCTACTTAGAAACGCGTTACGTAGGTACTAAGTGTTATTAAGTTCGCGTTCAAGTAGGTATTATTTATAAGTAATTTGCACCTGACACAGTGTCAACTGTCAAGGTATCGTTCCTATAATGCAGGTACTTAGCGTTTACTAAAATTGCAAATAATGTACAAAAAGTCGAGCCATACTGACTGACGAACACACACAATGGCCGACCTCGCCTTGACGTGCGCCTTCAGTTTTACTCAATTTTAATACAATGTGGCAATAGAATGAGTCGCTAACTACAGATAGTGTTGTTTTCATCTCAGCATATCGCGTGAACAGCCGCGATACTGACACGACTATAATTATGATAACAAATGAAGGTAAACGCGACAGAATGATCGCAATATAAACTGTGCTGATTATAACGAGCTGGCAACGTTTACTGGTTTTGATTAAAATATTATACATTTTTCATGATAATGGTTGACTAATATTGATCAAAGAAAATCCTTGATATTATAATTAGTCTTTAACCTCATATCCTGGACTAGTTCTGAAATAAATGAATTGAATTGAATTCAATATACCTACTTGGTAAATACAACGCGAACATGCAATTTATAGTCAGGAACCTTAAAAAGAGGAGAATAATACTAAACTTAAATATAAATAAAAGCCACGAGCTTTAAATGTATTAAAATACTGAATTTAAAAATTAGTCACTAAAGACCTTCAATTAAAACTCAGTTCTAAAACCAGCTAATGAGGATATACCGATAAGAGGCCATTTTGTACGGAAACAGAACAAATAAATTGGGGGTATTGAAATAGGTACCTAACGTTAATTGTACTTACCATAGTTATGTTGTAATCCTTAGTAAAAATTACTTTGTACCAGCTTTATTTATGACGTGTCAACTTCCTGGTAGATAGTGAGTCACCTGATCCCAGTAGCCACATATGTAATACGTCGGTTGTTTACGAATGAATACCGATAATTAAACACAATTACGTTAACTATTTGAAATAAATACGCAATTAGGTGTCGCCGTTCTAAAGTCCATGATAATTATTCCTCCCATGATAAGACATATTCGCAGTTAATCAACAATTTCTTTCGCATGACTATCAATGAGCTGCATATACTCGTAGGTCGCTCAAGGCCGAACAGTTAATTGAGGCAAAACAACAACTTTATTCAAAACTAGTTTCTAAAATTCCAAATACTTCAAGACATCGAATCGATACATTTGTTCGCTTCCAAGTCGCTTGGTGCGTCTTAGAACTGGCATTTTGTTTTGCATCTACTCAATTAAATAACATAATTATTGTCAATTGATTCGATCCAGTAACAGATTGCCGTCACATGCTCCAACCGCAAAGCCTATTCACAGATAAATAGGCAAATTGAATGTATGTGAGATAACGGTTGAATGCCGACATAATCTATTAACAGAGCTAGAATGTGCATCAACTGTGGAGCTATTCACCCGCTGCTCTGTTCATTGTGTGCGAGATTTACTGTATTATCTCTGGTAGGTGCCACCATGATACTGTTGCGAGCGCTCGGCTTCTAATGTGCACTTACTTAACACGGAATAAAGAGAAATAGAAGGGATAGTTCCTGGCAAGCCTCACACGTGGACGCTAAACATAATATCGACACTTTGACAGCGTATCGATAGCCAAACTGTGTGATATCCTATAAACAATAGCATACCGAGGGAATATAGTCATTTATTTCTGATTCAGTATTCGAATATATTGAGCAAAATAACTTGCAATTATTTAGATATTTTGCTAAAGCAAATATTAACGTGCAGTTTGATCAAGTATTATTTTATCTTATCTAATAGCTAGTAAGATCTGTTCTGCAGCCACTTAGTTGTACTCATATGCAGTGAAGGCTTTTAGCTATGCAAGTTGTAGGTGCAAGCCGTGAGAACGTAACTCAACACCGTGCGCCAGTGCATGTGCACCGAGCACCGGGCTATCTGGCCGACATTCAAGGACTGCGCCTGCGCTCACTCCTACCTCTAATTGTGCTAGATTTGGAACTAGGATGAATGAAATTGTCGTGATACAGTACGACCCATACCCAGTCATTAGTCGTAGGCGTCAAGTGCATCTGTACTGAGACAATGCACCATATCTTTCGGAAAAGACCAGGAACTTCAACTTCCTGAAATTTTCCTATTTGTGGTCTGTTCACGACAATTTATTTAAATAGGTATATAAATATTGAATGAGGAAAAGTTAGTCGATTTCATAAAGACTGTCTTCTGCCTGCAAGTTTATATGAAGTTGTTCGTTAGGAGATTGAATTTGGATAAGGTTGTACATTTCTCCTATTAAGATCAAGATTGCGTGTCACTCGGTCGTCTCCTTCGCGTACTCCCCAACGTAAATCACCTTATAGATGGCAATCTCCTCACTATAGCATAATAACATGTTTACGAGATAATCCACTACCGTATTCTACATGAAACTATTGTATCGCTATTAACGGCTATATCGAGAACAGTAAATGTGTGTCGTTACATCGATGGCCTGCCGACATAATATTATATTCTATTTGCTAACACAAGCGAAACCGGAAAGATACCAACAACAAAGAAAGTGACTAGCGTTGCATTTGGTGTTATCGCAATCCTTGCACTATTAATCATAAGCATAACGCAGTTTGAGTCCGAACACACTTGGTGCTGTTGTACTTAAAAACAATGAAATAATCAATTAAGTAGGTGCTTCATTAATATTCTAGACGCGGCGCTAATATAAAAGACGAGGAGACGTCGACAAGGTCTGGAAAATTAGCTGTCTCGTACAAAACCCTTTGTAGGTGAAGTTAGCTCATGGAATCACGGTACAGTTTCATAATAAGACAAATGTTAATCGATAGCGGCCCCGCGGTGCACCGGATTTAATTACCGGTCGGCTGGCTCGCTCCGGAGCGTCGCGGTCGTGACTGTTGCACACAGATTCACGCCAGATCAATACAATACACGCCGAAAACGCCTGTACACTGCATTGTCCTTTTTCAACAAGTGCTCAATATGTCATGCCAAAAGTGCCAAACGTATTCGTCTGAAAAAGATTGATAGTTCATCGAATGTTTGTGATGTCAATAACCAGGCACACGTGACTTCTTCTGTGCTATGGCTCTTGATGCAGCATAGCCCGGCCCATGTAGGAATACTGTAACTTGGTACTTACAATGTAAGTATATGGCCTGTATACTTTATGATGCATACAATCGCGAATATCGTGGGGATGTCGTCCAAGTTTTCGCGATGACGTCACTGTATGATTCACCGCCGCAGTAAACAGTCGACTTGCGGATGATAAATATGATCTGTGTACGCATCGGTAACGTGACGGCTCTTCTGTGAATACATGAATCAATGTTATTGTTTTTAACCCCACTCGGGAAAACTGCCATCACGATTACTTCATCGGCATAATGCGCGAATTTAGTTCAGTCACACGATTGTATAATGAACTAGAAACGATTATATTGATTCATTTGATAAAGTATATGCTAACATTTTCAAGACACATACCTAAGTAGCAGAAACTAAAACCTACTATCATCAAAAAATGTTGTCTCATGCCAAATAGTATGTTATTGAGAGCAACTCTTTACTCAGATAAAAAGTAACTGCTCTCAATATACACTACGTAAATGTAGACAAGTAAACAAGATACGTAAGCGCTGTAGCCCGTTGCTGATAGGAACACAATGCAATTGGGCCATCTGGAGCCTTTCCAAGCGGCAAGCGAGTGCGCCAGTGAGCGAGGCCAGTAAGCCGAGCGAGTGCACTGATAATGCGCGATAGCCGGCTCCAGCCAACACACCTTCGCTCTCGGATGGAACAGAATACGACGATGTTACGAGCAACACTCTCCTATACTAAGCTCAGATATTACTCTTTATCGAGCGGGTATTTATTTTCTCCGTTCGTTCCTTTTTATAGTCTTTGCATCATCATAGGAGACAATGCACTGCTATCATTGAAGTTGTGATGAAATACATCAACTGTATCTAAACTACGTCCCTCTCGTTAATTTCTTCTTAAATTGTTACGCCATGTTATGATGATGCTTCATTTGGAAAAAGATATTTTTTTGTGACTCACTTTACTTCAGAATGTGTTGTCATGTCAAACATACTGGAAAGCCAACAAGTGATACATTTGCTTTGTAAGAAAACAGACGAGACCTTTAGTATAGCCTTTTATTGTAAAACGCTCGTGTGGGACTGGAAGTAGAGCAGTGTGGCGCGTCAATTATATCAGAGAACCTACGACACATACCTACATGCACGCTGACCTATTAACTGCAGACTGTTTGATTAGCTGCTAAAACTGAAAATAATCACTCATTCAAACTATTAATGTTGTCGTTATGTTATCTATTGTTATCTTCTACCAGGAACTTGTTTCTAATGTTATATTTAAAAGCCATTAAGATAAGCATCATCATGTACTTTCATTATCATGCCATCAAGAACCTGAACTTAAATTAAAAAAGATGTTATTCGACAAATTAGATATTTGGCCATAAATGAACAAGGGCAACAATGACAAAATTAATTTGATAAATATACCGGTAAGCAATAAATAAGCCCATGTATTCCAGCGCAAGGACCTCGGCATGGGCGGCCACGCGCCACGCCATGCGCCAAACAGACCCGTCGAGCGACTTTTATTGCCCACACATCTCGTAACTTGTCATATAATTATAATGGACTAGATAGACTAGCGTCTGTGATAGAGTTCAGGGACGCGACCCGCAATACAGCTTTTAATGACTTCCACAAAACGTCACCCGATGGTTCTAAATAATCTTTTCACCAAGGGTTAGAGAAAGCGAAACCAATTCAGAAAGTATTGGGATAAGCATTAGCTAATGGAAGAAAGCTGCTCATTTAGGGCTAAATGACTAAGCGATGTTTTGAAGACTGGTTATAAGAGTATAACAGCATTAAAAGTAGTTCAGTTGCCTAATAAATAAAATTTATTACTCATCGTCAAAAGTTTTATATTTGTGCAATTTATTCGTTCAATAAACCCGAACCGTCGTGTATTCGACTTCCGCAACAATGGGTTCTATGTGGTTGACATAAAGTGTATGGAACTTCTCAAAGCTGGCCATTCATTAAAGTAATTTACCTGTCACTGAGGAGAACCGTAGGTACCTACTGTAGCGCGCATGGTTGAATTTCCCATTGAAACTGAAGTGAGAACAAGTCAGTGTTCCTTATCGAGCACTTGTGTCGTTGGGAGGCAAATACATAGGTACCTAATTAATAACATTGACATTTGGGTTAACAGAAAATTATAATTGAACTTCCTCTAACAAAAAGGTAAAACAAGTATGTTCGAGCAGGTACATACGAGACGCGGCTGAGACATTGAAGATCATTAAACCCTTAGAAAAGCGGAGAAACCAAAACCAATTCAGCAGCCTGTACCTTTTATTTAGGTTGTACAGTCACGTTAGCATATAAAAGCGCAAGCCGCAAAATAGGAAACTTGCTATTATTATTTTATTTAACAACAAATTGCAAACTGTGTCACGGTGAGAAGCCGCGAAAACATATTTACAGCGCCTACACTCATTGCCTATTTCCAGAAATAAACTATAACATTACGTAATTTGAACTAACACGATGTACTGTGCGAATTGGCCGCGAAATTAATCATTTAGTGGACCTATATGGAGGAAACTGAAAAACTGATGGAAAATTAATCCCCTAGTTAGAGGTAAACAAGCAGAAAAATCAAGAGGAAGCCTATTCGTAAAATACATTGATTTATATTGCCGACTAGCTTTTGCCCGCTTCGCCCGCGTGGATGCCGGAAAATATCCCACGGGAAAGTACTTCCGGGATTAAAAGGAAGCTATGCGATGATCGCATACCGAGGAAAAGGTCGTTGACTCCTGCCGCCGTTAGCGTTGCGCCGCCAACCATAATAATTTTGTTATGTGTATCTTTGAATCTGTGATATCTTTAAAAGTAGGTATTAATTTAAATGGTATGATGTCAATGCATATATTTTTTAATTAAATGCCCAATTTAAATAATATATTTTATTGGATAAGGATTAATCTAATACCAGTCAAAATAGCTTCGGAAATAACAATGAAATTTTTATCAAATCCTTAGATGTTAGACATTATATGCTATCGCGGACTTTTTTTTATGTACAATCCTATACTTAGAACACAAATTTAATGTATCTCTTACGGTTTACGCGGCCCACGCCAGTAAAGCTCCCAGACCAGTCAGCATGACTTTTTTCGTCATCTTCAACAATCGTCAATATATTTCAGCCAATTTACACAAAACCTTAATGACTTATACACCTAAAGCTTCCTCATGAATCAGTCCGTCCGTTGATGAAAACCGTTTAAAAATCCGGAGTTTATCGCGTTCAGACAGAAAGACAGACGCGGTGGGGGGCTTTGTTTCATAATATGAAAGGATACTCAATGGCTGGTTGTTATCAAGCTATCTTGTATCAAATCCTAAAAGCACCAAGCAAAATAATACGATAACACTGATAAAGTGCGATTAATTCAATGATTCGTATGATTGAAGTGACTTTTGGAGTACATACCTATTTAATTTTATCTTTTAATATGTGTGAAGTGTCAAAACATACGATAACAGAGTTGGCACTTGTGTGTGTCACACTGCATATCGGTCAACAGGCGACGAAAACAAACAAACCGAGCGAGAGTGCCCGTGCGCAAGGTCGTGGTGCCCACTGCCGACACGACCGCGCGACCGGGCCGACCGACCGGCCCGCGACGCCAGCGCTCCCACGAGCCTTCGCCGTTCTCAGTAAGATTAACATACTATATCGGTCTACTACGGAATTGGCTATTTCGTGAATAATCTGGATTAAAGCCGGCTTCCATTTAAATATAGTGGTCATGTCACCGCAATTCACCAAATGCTCTCTTTTCAGAATTTGTACCAATTTTTTTTTTCCAGCAATGACCCTCCTAGCTTTCCCGGTTCAGAAGCGTTCTGCAATAAAACACACACGTTACGAAATTAATAACGTAACAATTAAAATTACCTATATTATGAAAATTTTGCTGTGGTTTCATAAAGTTTGTAGCTGTACTAATGTTTATTTTATTGTCTTGCATAACGACAGTTAGCATGGATGCAACGAAGTATCATCTCAAGAATGGCATTTTGATTACCCAGAAACAGCATATTAAATGACTATAAATCGATTTCGTTTAGAAATTTTTGACGAAACGAGTCTGTTGCTGATCTTGTGTCGATCTGTTGAAACTTTGCTGAGCCAAGAGTAAAATCGATACTACGCACTACGCAGTGCAAATCAAGTATTCGAGATATAGTACCCAATCACGTCACTAGTAACGTCATGAAACCGGTACTGGAGACGTTGTAGGCGCACAATATCATCGTTTTGCAACAGCCCTAGCCGCATCCAATCAAGAACACATACATTCCAGTGAGGAGGCCATTTTGTAAATAAAACAAGCTCCGATAACGATTCAATTATGTAAAAAACCGGCCAAATGCGTGCGTGTCGGACTACGCACAATGAAGGGTTCCATAGTTGGAATGGATTTATCCCAAGAACAAACTTAACGTTGTAGTTGAAAAATATGTACTTCGATACAATCCAACTGCAAATGTAAGTTTGTACGCACAATATTGAGAGATTTACCATGTTATTTTAAGACCATAGACTTCTTATAGGTTTTCCTGTAATCTATGAGTAAATCAATATCTGTAATTATTTTCAAAATGTTTGGCTCAGTAGTTTCGGAGATAAGGGCGTTGATCTATTTTCTTGAATATCTTGAAAAGTATTGATTTGAAAATTGCAAAAAAAAAAAAAATATCCACACAACAAACCCTTCCGTTTGATATGTAACACGGTACAGTTTGCAAAACTTTTTCAAAATTCATTTATTTACTTTACACGTCCATGTTTGGGTCACAGAAATTCATGTGTACCAAATTTCAACTAAATTGGTCCAGTAGATTCGGAGCAAATTGACTGACAGACGGACAGACAGCCAGCCAGCTAGATAGACACACTAGTGATCCTATAAGGGTTCCGTTTTATCCCTTTGAGGTACGGAACCTTAAAAAAAGGAAATGAATGGACATCTAAACTCAGCACATAATCACCAGTCAGTGGGCTGCTAATCGCTAATTGTGTAATAACACGCTCTAATCTCATCAACTTGACTGATGGAAATGACTAGCTCCGACATTTGAAACAGGTTTTGTTGAAATAATTGAAACAGGTTTTGTGCATACAAATCGTAGTTTAACAAGTGTACTTAAGAGTCAAGACAGCGTTTCTATTTTTGTATTATAATAACAAAACGTAAACGTTTTGACATTCACAGTTTAAAGTCATGGCTTTGAGAAGATAAAATAAAACAACACCAAATTCCATCAGGTTAGTACTGCGCATTAGGCTCGTGTGTAATACCTTCTTGTTGAAGACACCGTTGATGACAGCGACATGATGAAGACAGATGACGGAGAGCCAGAGACAAAGGACGGCCGTTTACCGAGGCGCTGAACGAATGCAGCGCCAAGTCTAATTATATCGACAGACGGAATAGAGGCACAGACGACAATCAAACAGCCGACTACATGAGTACCTACACTACATACTACACAACGTACCATAGTTGATGAGAGCACATAAAGCAGCGCTCGCGAACAGGAGGGCTGCTTATTGAAGATATGCTGCATAACTACTACGTAGTAAATGTCAATACAGCCGTCAAAGAAAGTTACGTTTTTTGATTAATAAAGCTATTATGAATATTACAGCGTATAGATTAGTATTAGCAGGATAAACTATAGGATTAATTTGTAACTTTTTTTTTTAACTAGTTTTGTTGCTATCAGTTCTTAATTTGATTTTGTTTCATTTAAAAAAAAAGGTTTTGTTTTTATGTAAGTCTGTAAAAAAAAAAAAAATTACTCCGAAATATTATGTGCTGCGTGGACCAGACAAATTAATTGTCCATGTTTACAAGGAGACTGTTTAATGATTCTAATAATTGCTTTAGTAACAGCTCATTACTTGCCCTCTGTTTTTTTATGTGAAGATTGTTTCTCAGTAACGTTTACAAGTTAATTATCGCCGCCATGTTCGGATGTTGTTACTGAATTCTGAACAGCAACAACCGCCGCCACTAGCCTTGAGGCACACCTTACATAAACAACTTTGCTTACTCGCCGAAGACGAATCGCTCGTGTATTTTCGGTTTCATTAGGATAATACGGACATTACGTACCTATATCATTTACTGGCTGCCGCCAATATGATGGTGTTTTGAATTAGGTACAGGATTTTGTTCCTTGAAACTATTTTAGAGTGAAAGCATTACCTAATAAAAACCCAAATATACAACTTTTCTCCAGCACTAGATAGAGGTTTTAATAATTTTATCCTCATGCTGAGCAATATGGAATGCTAATCAATGAATATGAAGTAAAACAACAGTATGTTATTATGATACACGTAAAGTAAATGCAAATCATTAAGTAAGGACGTATTTAACTTAGTTTGTCATTAGGAGACAGGTCAAACGGTTTCACATAAAGAAACAGAGATCAAAACATATACTTACCTATGCATTTTACTATAGTTGATTTAATTTAACTACATGGCGAAACGAGCATTCGTACCATGAAATGGTCTGGCACATTAGACTTAATTTGTTGAATCCTTCGATCAGGCAGACATTACCCTATATCTTAGGCATAGACAGACAGAGTGGACATTTTGGTAAGACCAGCGCAAATCACCGTGATTTGCGCTGGTTTTACCAAAATGTCCACTTACATCTGTACAATTAATACCGTTCCGTTAGTATCTATTTAACTCTAAACAGAAATTAAACTTTCATAATCTAATGTTATCGTACAAATGAAATACCACCGTACAAATATTTACATAGTGTAGTGACCGTTTTTAGTAGCTACTGATACTCATGTCATTGTTATTAATAGCTGTGAACATTTATTTATATCAGCTGTGTGTACCCGAGAGTTGTCCACAAAGTCACGCCGTTCATCAATCTAGTAGTGTTATGGGTTATGGCTCACCGAACGATAATGTGTAACATCAGGGCAAACAAGCAACGCACATCGTCGGAATCATGAGTGCTACTCGATTACTTGCCTACGTTGCACTCACAGTAAAGGTAGAAATACACTACTGTGTTGTGGCGTGTTGTGACACATTGTCTTGACGGCGGGTGTGCACACCAATGTGTCGTGTCGTGTCGGTGCGCGCTCTGACGTTATTTCTGAACAGCGTCAATCGAATTTTTGCAGCGCTTGCACGTTCTTAATGTTTTGTTCTGATTCTGAGTGATTTAGAAAAGGACCTTAAATTTTTATCACTCCTAACACTATTTGAGACCAAAAAAATAAAAGAAGGTACTGGATTCACCCTATAAATTTGCTGAGACAGAATGAAGGTGAATTTCATTGTCTAGTTCAAGAATTAGAGACTGACGAGAGATTCCATCTGTACTTCAGAATAAACAAAGCACAATTTGAAGAGGTCCATTTACTGATTGAAGGAGACATAAAAAAGTAAATACTAAAATGCAGGCACCTTTAGGTACCAGAGAATAAAAGAAAGATCCTACAACACTTTGAGTTGACGCACAAGTCCAATTTTTTTTTTTTTTTCTTTTCGAGTCGATTGTACACGTGGGGTGTATGAAAGTAGCCTCCCCGAGCGGCGTTAATATAAATCGTACTGCGATTCCAAACGCCCGGACCCCTGGCTGGAGGCTTTGAGTGTAGAAGCTTAAGGCAGCCACAGGAAAGCCCGGTTAAGCAGCTACGACCTTAGTGGTCACCTGCGAGATGCCCTAGTTAAAAAAAAAAAAAAAAACGCCCGGCGCATCCTAGACAGGTAGCACTCGGTAACGCAGAGTCTATCTGACCAATCTTTTCACAACGATGGTAAACCCAAACGGCACAACTTCAGAAATTTTAAACAAACGAAACACTGCGCACCACGAGAGTCTAAAAACATATTTGTGTGTTGTGTTGCGACGCGTCAGAACCCCTACCTCCGCTCTGGCGCGATCGGCGTCGAGCAGTCAGCGCCACGACAGATCGCGATGCGACACAACACTGCAATGTTATAATGTGTTTCGAACTGTGCGTTTGCACTGGCGAAACATTCTCAACAAAACATATTGAAATCTCTAGTTCCTGACAAACATTGTATGGAACATTAACAAAAAAATTGAAATTTCAACATGTTTTGTTGTCAATGTTTCGCCAGTGCAAACGCACAGTAACCAATTAACCATACTAAAAGTATGAAACCGATATGCTTCTGACGTGACACGACACAACACACTATAATGTTATAATGTGTTTCTAACCATACTAAGTGTATGAAACCCCTATGCTTCTGACGCGACACGACACAACACAGTAGTGTGTTTCTAGCTTTAGTCGGTCGATCTGACCTTGACAGGCGGACGCGACTCGAACACTTCAGATTCTCATCTAGTTACTTATTTGACCCAATTGAGAACAAGATACAGAAATAATTTAAAGATGTAAGAGCACCTGAACATCGAGCTTATCGTTACGATTTAATCCGATCTTTATTATCTCGTTGGTCGCAAGAATACCTATATTCTTAATGGGATATTTGGATTGTAATGAGCAAGCAGTGTTTACTGACCTCGTCAAAGTTGTCGACCATGAAGCAGATGTGGGGATAGGTCATCTCCTCACCCTCGCCCTTCGTGTCCATCTTGCGTCGGCTGGGTGACGCGTATACCTACACATATAGCACATTATAACTCCAGACATAAAATATGTTTTTATCAACAAGATATTATATGTTTATGACAAGGGACATTAGCGTTTTAGTGCAATCTTCAATAATTCCGATATTATAATAGGGTAAACATTAGTCAAAAGTGTTGAGATAGAAAGCACTGAGGCTATGAGAATCAAGAGCGAACTCTGATAATTTGTCGTTATTTGAAACGAATTAATGTCATTGCTGCAGCATTAAAAGACAGCGTGGGGCATCCAAGTGCGGCTGTACTCGGTGATGTCGCTCTGTTCCTTTATAAGGTTATTTAAATTTACGGTTAAATATTAATCATGATGAAACTGCAATAACCACTAACCACATATTGATATCTGTTGACCGCAGCAGGCAAATCCCAGAGAATGCAGAGTTAAGACTCGTGCAGACTAGCGCGACGCGACACTGGTAATTTTTCTACCGTGAGTTTTATTAGAAATTGTTTTGTTAGAGTCGCGTCGCACCGGTCTGCACGACGCTTTATTCATCGGATAACTATTGTCAGAGCTAATTGCAGTAATTTAAATTACCATTACTAGATTAAGTACTATTATTTATATGTATAGTAATGATACTGTACATCCTTTTCTGTAACGGTATACCAATAGCTAGCAAATTACTGTGAAAGAAATCGACGCTGTAGGAATATAGATGTACAACATCATTAACGATAGCAATCTTTGGAACAATTATATTATGTCCCTAGTAACCAAAGCTCAGAAACAAAAAAAAATGGACTGGTACACATTGTTACTAACCCGACGTCCTAGGTACGATAACCGAACGGAGCGGTACACATTGTTACTAACACGACGTACCTAGGTAGGATAACAGAACGGCCCGGTACACATTGTTACTAACACGACGTCCTAGGTACGATAACCGAACGGACCGGTACACATTGTTATTAACACGACGTACCTAGGTAGGATAACAGAACGGCCCGGTACACATTGTTACTAACACGACGTACCTAGGTACGATAACCGAACGGACCGGTACACATTGTTACTAACACGACGTACCTAGGTACGATAACCGAACGGACCGGTACACATTGTTACTAACACGACGTACCTAGGTACGATAACCGAACGAAATTTCAACATAATCCGACTTAGGTTTTCTCGTTCAAACCGTGTATTATGCGGAGAGTGAAAATCTGCATTCGGAATATCTGCATCGAGCAACGATAGTTCACGACAAAATATTGAGCTTCCTACAAAATGAGGGTGACTCAGAGCTATGAAGACCGAGGGTTATTATGTAGTTGGTATTATGTTAGGAAAATTGTAGTAACAAGAACTTTAACTTTCAGATTAAGTAAATATTTTGGTTATCTGTTTTCGTTACTTGATAGGTTGATAACAAGAGAAAAGACCGTCATACCGCCGACAGCATGACTCGGTTTTCATTTAGATAACGGTGAGTTTGGCAGCGATCGTAGATACAAATACTGCACGCAGTAGCATCATGACCACCATAGAAACGGGTTTTGTCGACGGAAGAATAGACTGTAGAATTCAAAGAAATGAAAGCATTATTTAAAGTAACACCAAATTAAGATGGCGACGACGTCTTCATAATACAATAGATATTGTCCTCAAACGAACAATAGTGAGATGAAGCGTCGTCATGAGGGCTATTCAAAATGTCTGGCATGTAGCAAACAGTCCAAACTGTCGTCTCTGACAGTGAGCAAGTGAATTGCAATCTGCACGACCTTGCAGCATCGCTGCACGTCACTGACATGTTTCGAACTGATTCTCAAGCATTTATTTCAATTAAATAATTTATTTTTGAATTCTCAAGGACTCGGCCAGTCAGAAATATGAAATTAGTTGCCCATTCCAAAGCGTAGTAAGTACCTATCAGTGGCGAAGGGTGAGTTTATGTGAAAGGTAAGCCGGAGCAAAAACAAAAAAAAAAAAAGCTTGCCTAGCCCGGACGTGGCGCACGTAGTCCAGTTACAAAATAACGGTGTCAATAAACCGTTTCATTAAATTCCTATTTCGAGCTACTTTCCTATTATGAGCTTCAAACGAATTGGTGAAAAATGGTTCTATTCCCGAAGTCATGTAAATCTAAACAGCTACGAATATGCTTTTCAGTCTGCACATGTTTTTTTGATGAATTCGTCAGATTATTAATATCTGTAAAACCCCCTTTATTCCATAAACTACTAGAATCTGAGAAAAGTAAACATGGAAAACAAAACATCTTATTTAATTTACAGCTACCAGTCAGCCATTGGTATTTATCGTAAAGGGAAACATTAAAATGTTTGAAAAACCCATCACGTCGTTTGTAGTTTATAGTCATATCTGGTCGAGCACGACCTAGCCTAATTATGTGTTTCTTATTTTCAAAACTTAACCTTGAAAAGCATGTTTCCTCACGAAGCAAATAATCTGTCACACAACAATCTAAAACTATTAATGCCGCCATCCTACTAATAACTTTTCAAATCTACTCTAAAAAAGTAATTTCAACTTGCTAATCTATCGACTTACCACAAATTCCTAATTACAACGACGGCGAACGCACAATTTCACAACAAACTCACGATTATCCAATTCTAATTGTTACACTAATACCACACTAATAACTTATATGAATACAACGAACCAAATGCTAATTAACTACAAGTATCAACAAAATTAAAGGTTATAAATTCTATTAACTGTTTACGTCAATCGTCAACATACTATTGTAGTCTTTGATCGTCAACAAGCGTCGAGCGAAGTTTGTCCCTCCCCCCGTCCCGAACGCTTACGAAATTCAGCGAATGGATTCCTACACTGTACCTATCATAACTCGACTTTTTACGGCTTACTATTGCCTCAAAAAACAGCGTGTCACGTGACCTGAAGTGACGTCATGACGAGATTATTTTGTATAGAAATTTAAGTTTTCATAACCCGGGCGGACAACGAGTTATACTGGAGGCACTAGAGCAAAATTGGCGCGCACTTTAAATGTTTTGTTTTCGTTGGAATATAAAGACAATTTTTTTTAATGTAGGTTAGGGTTTTGTAATACTTTAATTTTATGGTGTAAGTATTAAATAAGTAATACATTCAGTGTGATTATTAAACACTGCTGAGAACTACTGACGGTCATAATTTCCTAAGGGAAGCCGACAGGAATCGGGTTATTGGTTAGCTGCGCCCCTGGTACCTATAGAGAAGAACGGGGAAGGAACTCCACGGACTCTTTTAAATCATTTTGTTTTACGAAGTCTTGTTTGTATCATTCATGTTGAAATTATAGGTACATGGATTAGCACCAATCAGCTCAACCATTTTGAAGGGTAGCTCCCTTCAAAATGGTTGAGCTGATTGGTGCTAATAATTCCTCCCCACATACTTCAACTGAATGAGACGAAATTCAAAACTTGTATAAAACTCACACTATGCAGGCAGGCATATTATAAGTGGGATTACAAAGCTGATAAAAATGCTTGGCTCAATGCTGGTCCTGCTCCACAACCACAACTAATTGATTATCATTTGAAAATACTGTTGGACATGCTGAAAACCATCTTTGAATTGTATAAATGAAATAAAATTGTTTATACTGTAAATAGGATATTTGAACCACTTTTACACGTCATATTAAAGAAATATTAAAATTAGCTAGATGAATCCGGCGTTTCCTATCTGATTACTCTGAGAAGAAAGGTCGAAACAACTTCAGAGGTCACAGTCTCTTTTAAAATCAAGACATAATCTTGGTAAGGCCATATGAGGACCATGTAGATTAGTGTCTGAAATGGTCTTTTGAGAAAAGAACCACACAAATTTGCGTTGAACTGTCCAGTCAGTGCAAGCATTTGTCAGTAATCGTGGAGCTCAACTCAGAACATAAGAAGCTCAACTCGACGAACAATACCAAAGAAAGGACATTGGGTGGGCCGCATAAACTACTCAAATTGCCAGACCATCATTAAAACTAACTGAGAAAGAAAAGAAAAAGTAATGAAATAAAGAGTTTAAAAAAAAAATATCCACATAGTCACAACAACTTTACAATAATTAAAATAACATAATACTTTACAAAGTAATCATGTAATTTTGTATGTAATATTCAACAATGTCAATGTTTAAATAAAACTGGTATATTTTGATGATTTTACAGAATTTATAAGGTCAAGTTTTATGGTTTTATCACAAGGTTTAGCAGAGCGAGCAGCTCAATCCCAAGCTTTTTTATCTTCTAAATAATCAGAAATTTTAATTTATTTATTTTAATTTAAAAAAAAAATCGTTTAATGAGTAAGTTTCGAATTTCAATGGGAAGTTTGTTGTTTTCGTTCAGGAGAAGATTATTTACATTAAACCAATGCACAACTTTAGAGAGTGCATCGTTAACTTGTTCAAAGTTGACTAACTGACGTTTGATTTTAAAAATAAGGGAAATGTCATCTGCGAATAATACGATCTTGTGATTACCCCTTATAAACTCAATCTCCTTTGTATTGTATAATTGCATAGCACAAGTGTGAGTACTATGTACTAAAGAGCTACGATTTACCGGGTAATATGTCTTTCATTGACTTGAATATACTCAGATATTTCGCTGATGGTGGCGCGTGTGTTGGAACATTCTGTTTACCTTACTTCGCACCTTATGGCTTGTGAATAGTTGTTAACCGTTAACAAAGGATCACATGCACCCATTGCATCCGGTCGGATCAGTTTCGCCGGCCGGTGTCCAGGTAACGCACGCCAGGTGAACACCTTGGCCCAAATCCGACCACAAACGTGTATTATTGCACGTTTCTGCATACAAATACGTATTGCTGCACAAATATTTACAATGGGCTGTATTACCTACTTGCACTTTGAAACATTACATGGCTACGTAGGTAATCGAGGTTGACCGTAATTACTAATTATTCTTCGACGAATTAACGTCAATAGGTCTTACGTAATTATTGAAGCGTAATTCGTCACTTAATGGACTTACAAGTTAATACAATTGTTATCCTTCCTCAGGAATTCGACAAGACAAGCAGGTCATCCCAGAAGCATAACAGAATATTAACCGGAATATTCTCGTACATTTATATTGATAGCGGTAGTCAGGTACTGGCTATAAATGAGCTTTTATACAACGATAAATTTTAAAAAACGATATGGACCGTTATGGAAATACTAGAATAATCGCTCAAAAAACACGTTGTTACAATGGATGATATTTAATTTAAAATAGGGGAACAAAATTTCACGAAGGGTAGAAAACTTTGCACTGATGCAACAAAAGAAAAAGCATCGTTTACAACAGCCCCCATTGTACAAGGGTCACACGTTGTTTGATCTCTGCCATCCGAAACTAATCCAAAGTTCGCGGCAGCTGACAATTTTTTTCCTGATCTTGTAGAAAATCCTAATACCTTGAATATATGAGCATTATACGCTCAATTATATCACATAAGATGTAAAGCGACATCAGTTAAAATTAGAATCATTGATAGCCCCGGGTTAAGGGCATCATACGCTTCAGTCATGAACTCGTCCACAGCCGGTTTACAAACCCACAGCTTACGTATACATTCCTAACGGCTGAGAACGGGAACCTATTGCGACACCATACACTACCCATCACCTAGCAATTGTAGCGGCAATGTGGGCTCACACAAATGAGACAATGCCAGGGGTGTCAGTGATATGTGCGACCTAAGAACTAGCATTTCACCAACAGTACAACATCGCTTTATTTACATCAGGTTTGATGATGTACAATTTATTGTTGTACATATCAAGTCCTAAAATATGATCTGAGTAATTCCAAATATTGAAACGGTGCCAAAAAGGTCACTGTTCTACAGAAATGCGACTTGAATTTTTGTTCCACATTTTTTAAGCTTTTTGGCCGATCTCAGTAAACCGAGTTGGAACCTATATACTGTAAAAATATATTTAAAAAAAATCATTGTAGTTGGCTTCAAATGTGGTGGTTAATATTTCATTGAGCTACTCGGCGCGGTAGGCGCCCGTGGCCGGCTTGTTTGCTCCTAGCTCGGCGCGCGGCGACCCGGTGCACCCGCACCCGCTCGGAGTGGGGGACTGGAACGTCTCGCTGTGACGTCACCTCCGCGCGTAATTGCTTTCATTGAGCCGAGCGCGCGCGAACCTGCCCGACGACGCCCGAGCGCCGGTGGACCGAAGCCAACCAGTGCTACATCTTTTCTAGTACGCGGTCGCCACTGTACACGCACGCTCGCAGCGGCGAAACCCGTCAAGTAATAAAATATTATTTTGTGTTATCGCGTCTAAGGGTTTCTTTCGCAAGTGTAGTGAACATCTATGTGAATGCAAGTTCGTAGAAGAGTAGAAGCTCTATTGTGAGTGAAATTCCGTTAGTCGTGCAGTGAAGTGTGTATGCATATCGTTTTCCATTTCGACCTCGTTTACGTGCCTGTGATTTTACTGGATGGAAGGCTGGCTTTCGGCTTTCTTTCTGGCGCATATCAGGACCGGGACATCCAATCGATGAGTCCCCGCGTTCCCGCTGAATGTCGGCTCGCACATTGATCGGGTAAGTCGGAATAAAGCGGGAGACGGTCCCTATTAACGAGCTTTCTAACGAGTACCGAAAACAACTCGCGAAACAAGTGGCAAGAGAGAAATCTGTCGTCGGGGGCGATCTATAATTGTCTCGTGTAATAGTCAATTGTAATCTGGTGGGCCGCGCAATGATCGCGAGCGGTGGAACGGCCGGGGGCTCCGCCGCGGCCGCGCTGAGCACAACAAACAGTCGCGGCTAATTATTATCATCTGACAATACGCGAGGAGGGGCGCCGGTGCCGGCTCGCCGCGCCGCTCACCGCGCCTCCGTGTCGCGCATTCATAACCCTCGGTCTTTGAACCGTGCCTCCGCAGCCGGAGCTATTTTGTTTACGACGTATCTTCTAGAAACAGCCATATTTACACAACAACGATGCAAGACGACGACTTGTATCCCATATAGCCCAGATAACAGTTACATTAGCATCGACACTGCAAACATGACACCAAACCCATAGAGATAGGTACTAACAACGCTTATAAATGTTACGTTGATGTTGATGTGAACCAATTATGGTTAGATGACTTTTAAGAAGTTTATGAACGGAATCTTGTAAAGTAAACATTGAGTGGGGTGTGCCATTCAGTTTTAATGAATATTCTTTTCTATGGAAGAATTATTATCTTTGCTTGAGCTAATGATCCCGGAAGAGAACATGTTAGTATTAAAAAAATAATAGAATGAACTAACACGCCTTTTCTCTATATTCCAGGTTCGATCCAGCCGAATGGTGATTGGATGACGATCTCATCGCGCTCCCCAGACAAAGAGCCCTCGCCACCAAAGCAGATCAACTTCGCGGAGCCGCTGGTCGAGTCGGTGCGCGTGTACCTTGCCAATGAGCTGCCGCACAAGCAGATAGCGCTGGTGCCGCGCGCGCCCTCGCCGCCGCCCTCGCGCTCCCCGCCCGCCACGCCGCCGCTCTGCGATGTGGACATAGCGGCGCACACCGCACACGACGAGATCAAAGGGATCAACTTCGAGGCGCGCCTCAAACGGAATGACCTAAACAACAACGCGGCGCGACAACAGAGCGACCGACGACACAACGGGGACATGCCAAGCCAGGCCGAGCTCATGCAGCGACAGCCGCTGCTGGCGCGCACCGTGAAAACGGACGCGCCGCAGCCCACCACAGACGAGTCCGACCCCGACCAGGAGCATTCGCCGCAGCGCACGCACGCCGGCGACTTCATCGTGGAGATCCCGCCCGGCGCCGTCCGCGAGGAGAGATACCCCAAAGAAATATGGAAAACGATTATATCATTCTTCTTCCTATTCCTATGCGTCTGCGTAAACATGATGTCACTGTCATTAGTACACGAACGACTGCCCGACAGAAACACAACGCCACCGCTCAACGATATAATACTAGACAACGTTGCCGCGAGAGACTGGGGCCTCGCCGTGTCCGAGTACCTCATCATGATATCGACGACGGTCGCCATGCTGGTGGTCGTGTTCCATAAGCACCGGTTCATCGTCGCCCGGCGCTTGTTCTTCATCATCGGCCTGCTGTACCTGTACCGGTCGGTTACCATGTTTGTGACCGTGCTTCCGGTATCTAGCACCACATACTACTGCAGCCCCAAGAGTAACAACACTACGCCACTACTAGTCATCAAGAGAATGTTCTATTTAATATCAGGCTTCGGATTGTCGATAAATGGCAAACACACGTACTGCGGCGACTACATATACTCTGGACACACGATGGTCCTCGTGTTAAGTTACCTCATTGTAGCAGAGTACTCGCCGAAGAAGCTTTGGCCGATGCACTGGGCCATGTGGGGCTCGGCGCTGCTCGGCGTGTTGTTCGTGCTGCTGGCGCACGGCCACTACACGGTGGACGTGGTGATCGCGTACTACGTGACCACCAGGCTGTTCTGGACGTTCCACTCGCTGCTGGTGACGCCGCACCGCAGCGGCAACGGCTACAACCACTACATGATCCAGCGCGAGTGGTGGTACTGGCTGTTCACGTACCTTGAGCGCAATGTGCGCGGGCCGGTGCCGCGGCGCTACGACTGGCCGCTGCCGTGGCCGCGCACCAAGCTTTTCAGTCGGCTCAGCTAGTGACGCGCGCGCGCGACGCTGCCGCCGCCAGAACGCGTATGACGCTCACCTTTTGCGAGTGCCGCTTGAGGACCTGCAGCTCCTTGGGGCTGGTCCGCGTGCAGATGGCCAGCGTTAGCGTGTAGTCGAACTGATGCACGATCAGATTAAGGTAGACCGTCTCCTCCCAGTCGATCTCTGGGTCTCCGATGGGCAGTTTCTTGGAATCCTTGCGGAACACCTCGACGTCGGTCTGGGAACAGGCGCAGCAGGCCAGAGCGGTCAGTGTCAGCGGCAACGCCACAGCACGAGGCGTGCCGCGCGCCCGCGCACGTGCTCTATATTATTCGGCTGTGCTTGAGAACGATCGCGCGAACCAAGTGAACTTTGCGCGACCGCTGCGTGTGAAATGTGATAATTCACCAAGTGAGCATAATATTTATTTCCTCACAACTATCGCAAACTGTTCTATAGAAAGTGGACAACCTCGTATGCTTTTATTGTTGAATATATTGTAAGATTTAGGTTTATTTGACAAAAAACAATAATCGATCAATAATGTACTGTCAACTGTTGATAGAATTTTTGTTTTTGTAAATTGTATAGTTTATAAGCGGTTATTGAACAACCTCGAATCCAAGTTAAAACTTACTTAGTATTTATTAGAAAAAAATATACTGTGATTAATGTATAGTTGGGGACGAACGAATGTACGCACGTGACGCCGAGTGTGTCGCGACACTCGATATAAGTACTATGTAGTTGTTGTACCAGCAGCCTACTATAAGAAATAATATTTTTATATTGTTTAAAATAAAGTACATACTTAACTGTTGTTAATGCATAATTTTTGTATTCCAAAATATTACCATCTAGAGTTTGTAAAATTCATCAAATATGGTGCTACATTAGGAATCAAATGAAATGAAGCGACTACCAGCGGCACCGACGTTAACTCAGAATAACATTCCACACTCACAAACAAACTATTTAGTGATATGATTCCATTTTGAGATCTAGAAAGATACACAATTACATAGATTTATTGTCCTGTAAACAAGAATAGTGAAAACAAAAGCCTGTGTATCAGTGGTTGGTCACCAATGATATGTTTACGTTAAGACACAAGCTGGTGATAAGTCATTTAGTTTATCAAGTTGTCGCCAAAATTCAGTTATAAAACGCACGAGTGGTAACTGTTGCATGTTCACGATCATAATTTAATATATTCAATTTGAGACATGCTCCTGGTTGTGCAATCAGTTCAATACTTAAATATTACTTAGTTTTAATATTTAATTTGTGTTCATCAGATCTCGGGGGCTTGTGAAAGTTCACTTGAGAGCGTCAAATGACGCGTAGCTGATAATAAATCACTTGATTCCCATCCGATAAGCTATCGTAACCAGGTTGTTGATAACAAAAAAATCTAAATTTTGATAACTGATGCCATCATAACAAACAGTAGATAGTGGATTAATATATTAATGCTAATAATGTCACAGTGATTGCATAAGTGATATGTAGTGAAAGTGAGTCACACTGTCGGAGTGCACCCGCCGCCGCGCCGCTAACAGAACGCTACGGACAGCTGAGCTCAGTGGCTGAACTGAAGACTCACCTCATACTTGGGCAGGTAGCGCGAGGAGCCCTTTACGTGGCGCTTTCTAACGAAGAACAGCAGGTCGTCGCAGTCGATCGACTGCTCCTCTTGAAACAGAAAGTGGCGCACAAACAAATCTGTCCAATATGTCGTTCCTTGTAGGACTACGAAACCACAATCTGAAACATTGTTGAAACTCTAATTATGTTGCACAAATAAGTTTAATGTACAAAGAGATTTATGATTGTTTAGTAGAGACGAGTGGAAATGCCGCGACTGTTGCAACTGACTCTTGTAATGTCCACTCATGTAAATTGCAAAGTGCCTTCAAAATTTTATCATCTTACTGACATCCATCACAGTTAATGTTGCCTAATTTTTTTTTTTTTCATTTTTACTGTGAAACTATTATCGTTAAAGTCACCATCTACATTAAACAATGTTATCATCTTATCTCTTTTTATCAAATTTAGTGACGGATAAGTAAATATAATTAAAAGAACAATTAAACATAACGTACTTGAACAAGATGTACCTTTAAATAATTATTTGGAAAATAAGTTTTACTCAGACGCATTCCTGGGACACAACAAATCATCCATGACGTTAAAACTAATTCGGCTCCTTAAATAGGTGTGATCAAGTTTACAAGTATAAGTAACTACAAGTTAATATAACTATGATTAATTTCGATATTACGGAAAGTAATTGATCCTAGAGAAGTATGTTACACTGTTTCACATGCAATAATGCTGGCGTAATACTTGTGAGGTATACAATGAGTATGGCGCGGCTGCGCCTCGCGTAGCGTCACGTGGCATGTCATGGTGAATCTCTTCATCGTCAGCTGTATATTCTGCTTCTGTATGCAGATTGCATTCGTTTGTTATTATTTATACCCGAACAATGCATTTTTAGTTAATGCATATGTTTTGCTAAGTTTTAAATATAATTATTACAATATTAGGGACATATTATATTGTATATTCGAATGGTGTTCTTGTTTTGTATCTTGTAAATATTTATTGTAAATGATATGCCGCATTAAAAATCTTTGGTGGAATGCTGTGTACATGTATTTATACATATAGTTACAAGCTGGTTACCTACTTATATGATATTATGCATTGTTTCACGATCGAATGTAAACCACACCTACTTAATGATTCAATCAAAAAGAGACAACATACTCTGTCCGACTTCTTTGTAATATATTGTAGTCACTTCCAAGTTTATAACTGGGGCTATTCAAGAGTTCAAATACATTGTTGGATGCCACATTCCGAGATTTAACGTGTTCCAACCTGTTTAGAATATATTGTGAAAAATGTAATGTACGGAACATGCAACTGTTTATACCAACGCTGTTGTAAAGTTAATTAAATGTTTTTTCATAGACCGAGTATACTTCCTCCTACACTAATAGACCCGTTCCTATTCGTCATTACCTTGATCTCAATGTACCGTATGGGCAATCATTCGAATTCTAATTTTCATAATTAACCTTGAATGCTATTTAACTTTAAGATAAAGCTGCTTGGGTGATGTTGGTTGACTCATCAAGTCTATACATGAAGCCTCATGACATGGAGTGGTATCAATGGATCCGTTACATGTAATTATTTCCCGATTAATTATTTGTTTCCCATTTTGCATTGCAAATATTTCACTATGCTTGACTACTGAAAGGCGGTACAGGCATGTGATGAAGAGGAATGCCGGAATGCGAATCATTTTGTGAGGAAAGTCTTGACACCTACTCAAAAATAAATAAATGGCCATAAATGCTTTTGGCCATTTATTTATTTATCAAAATAAACTAGCTGCCCGCGGTTTCGCCCGCGTGGACTCTAAATATTTTTCTAAAATAAAAGTAAAGCCTAAGTAACTCCCTATAAAATAAGATATCTGCCAATGCAAGTCTAAAAATCTGTCACGTAATACAAAATATTGGCATTTAGTTTACCCTGGATAATTTTTTTGACTTCATTAGTATGCTAATTAGATTATTATTCAATGTCATTGCCGTATTTGGTCCCACATAATACTAATCTAAACTAATATTATAAATTATTTGATTTTTGGTATGATTAATAAACTCAAATACTGGACCGATTTTTAAAAAACTTTCACCAGTGGAATGCTATATTATCCCTGAGTAAATCTCGTGCAGATCAGCGCTACTTATCGCGCGACGCAACACCGGTAATTGTTCTACCGTGAAGTTTTCTTAGAAATTGTTTTGTTAAAGTCGTGTCGCGCTGTCGCGTCGCCCCGGTCTGCATGACGCTTTACATAGCCTATTATTTATAAAGATAGGTATCACGCGGGCGACGCCGCTGGCGGAAGCTGGTATTTCGTAAGTTTGGGGCTAGAAACTTATTGTAAAACGCACTGCAAATCAATTATTTTGTTATTGAATCGGGTATTCATAATGCTTAGAATGGAACGGCGGCTGCAAAAAAAAATGTTTTTGAGGGCAAGCCGTGCCTCGTCGATCACAGGGCCCTGGGCACTTGCCCAGAGTGCCCAATGGAAAAGTAGAGCTTGATGATATTATGGCTAGAAAGGATGTGACCAACGAAATGGCTGGCTGTTAGAGATGTATGGAAGAAGACATGCTGCGCCGACCTCTAATAAACTGGGGTAAGAGCAGGTGGATGTAGTGCAGATTGTAGCGTTTCTAGATACACAATATTTTGTTGGAAGTGTATTTGCATCATAAAAGTGGCCTGCCTCAGAAGTGGTGTAAGCATTGCATTGTCATTGTCACTTGTTATTTTGTTTGAGTGTTGAGGTTAGTTCGCTACCCTTTGTATTGATTGATCGTATTTGTTTTAGATAATTATATCAAAAGTCACTACAATGACTGAATTGATGAGAAATGAAGTATTAAGTGAAAACGGCTGAAAGGTAGGTTAGAACTGTGACCCAACCACACACCAGGGTCCGTTTAGGCACAAGATAATGTAATGTTTTACAACGAACTAACCTCAAAAATCAAATAAAATAACAAGGGACACTGACTGAGTGACGGTGACAATGCCAATGCGATGCTAACGGCACTTTAGCCGGGCCGAGGCAGCTAATAATTATAATAATAAACATATAATTATACAGGGTGGCAGGGACATCGACGGGAAAACTGATACCCTGGATTCAGTACATGATTCTGAACCTTTTCCATAGAAAAGGGCAATACCTACGCGGTCAAAATGTATGCAACAGCAGATTTTTTTTTTAATAACCGACGAATAATTTCGACGCTGGGGTGTTCAGTTTTGGTCAGTCATCAGTTTTCGCGTGGATGTCCCTGCCACCCTGTATAAGAATTTATATACAAATCTATTGCCGTGAATGCCGTGCGTTAATCTCGCAAAAACTCGAAAATAGCTCGAACCGCTTTCCTGCACTCAAAATCGGAATCGAAATAATCAAATCTGTGGGAAATGAAATGAAATGAAATGAAATTGTTTATTCTGTAAATAGGATATCGGAATCACTTTTACAAGGTCATATAAAAAAAAAAATTAAAAACTTTTTACAAAAAAAAAGTACAACCGACTTCCACAAAAAAACACTACAAAGTGAAAAATAACTTTAATTTCGGAAGTCGGTGTCTTTAGTTTTGATTTTTCACTTTTTACCACCGACTTCCGAAATTAAAGTTATTTTTCACTTTGTAGTGTTTTTTTGTGGAAGTCGGTTGTACTTTTTTTTTGTAAAAAGTTTTTATTTTTCACTTTTTAGTTGTGGTACCTACCCCACACAAATTGGAATACCACTACACTGCTATGTAAAAAACAGTGAAAGGAAGTTATCATCATGTCATACCCTTTCATACAAAAAAAACCAGCTAACCAGCCAGTTTTGTTCATGTAACCGAATATCTCATCAGAACAAAACGTTGTAAGTGCCCTTGAACATTTTTTTTTTCGAAATAGTTTTTATAACCTTTGTAGTGAGTACAGGCGTGATAATATGTTGTGTGATGGCGTAAACAATGCTTAGATATGCTATAGCAACAATTGCGGTTAATCTGCTGTTATTTATTGAAGAGTTCCCCCGATTTCTACAAGATCCCATCATCAGATATTGAAATGGTGATAATGGGACCACAAGGGAAGCACAAGCTTTCAAATAAAAAAAGAATCATGAAAATCGGTTCACTCAGTCGCAAGTTACGAGGTAACAAACATAAAAAAAAAAAAAAAAAAAAAAAATACAGTCGAATTGAGAACCTCCTCCTTTTTTTGAAGTCGGTTAAAAATAAGCTAGATGAGGTCGGTGTTTCCTATGTGACTACTCTGAGAAGAAAGGCCGAAACAAACTCAGAGGTCGTAGTCTCTTTTAAAGTCCAGACATAATCTTGGTCAAGTCATATGAGGACCATGTGGATCAGTGTCTGAAATGGTCTTTTGAGGAAAGAACCACACAGATTTGAGTGGACCTGTCCAGTCAGTGCAAGCATTTGTCAGTAATCGTGGAGCTCAACTCAAAACTGAAGGAGCTCAACTCGACGAACAATACCAAAGAAAGGATATTTGTCTAGGCCGCATCAACTACTCAAACTGCCAGACCATCATTAAAACTAAATGAGAAAGAAAAAATAAATGAAAGAGAAAACATAAAAATAAAATATCCACATAGTCCTCACATTCACAATAATTAAAATAATATGATACTTTACAAAGTAATCGTGTGCAGTTTGAATATAATTTTCAACAATGTCAATATTTATATAAAACTGGTTTATTGTGATGAATAAGCAAAATGTCAAGTTTTATGGTTTTCTCAAGGCTTAGCAGAGCGAGCAGCTCAATCCCAAGCTTTTTTATCCTCTAAATAATCTGAAATTTTATAGTACCCTTTTTTACAAAGTTTGGTTTTAATACAGTTTTTAAATCGTTTAATGGGTAAGTTTCGAATGTCAATGGGAAGTTTGTTGTAAAAGCGTATACATTGACCCATGAACGAGTTGCCTACTCTGTGGAGACGTGTGCGATGTACAGCAAGGTTGTGTTTGTTCCTGGTATTTAAACTATGAATATCGGACATTTTCTTAAAATTTGATATATTTTTGTGTACATACAATAGGTTTTCGAAAATATATTGTGAGGCTACAGTAAGAATATTTATTTCTCTGAATTTCTCCCGAAGGGAATCTCTTGGACCGAGGTTGTAAATGGCTCGAACAGCCCTTTTCTGTAGAACAAAGATTGTATTAATGTCCGCACAGGTTCCCCAGAGAAGAATCCCATAAGACATAAGACTATGAAAATAACTAAAATAAACAATTCTAGCTGTATCTACGTCAGTTATCTGTCTAATTTTTTTAACAGCATAGGCGGCGGAACTGAGCCTACCTGACAATTTTTCTATGTGTGGGCCCCATTGTAATTTACCGTCAATAGTTATTCCAAGAAAAACTGTTGACTCAACAGGGTCCAACTCTATTCCATTAACTTGAACATTGGTAGTTAGCTGCCTGACATTTGGCGTTGAAAATTTGATGAGTTTAGTCTTTTTTTCGTTCAGGAGAAGATTATTTACATTAAACCAATGCACAACTTTAGAGAGTGCATCGTTGACTTGTTCAAAATTGACTAGCTGACGTTTGATTTTAAAAATGAGGGAAGTGTCATCCGCGAATAATACGATCTTGTGATTATCCCTTATGTGGTAAGGTAAGTCATTTATATAAATTAAAAATAAGAAAGGACCTAGAATTGAACCCTGCGGAACGCCCATGGTGACCGCAGATCCTGCAGATCTCTTGCCATTTACATCGACCCTCTGAATTCTATTTTTCAGATAAGAAGTCAGAAGGTCAAGAGCCTTGTCCCTCATACCATAGTGGTACAGTTTAGGGAGTAAAGGGACGGAAGTGTGTCACAGGAAGCCGGGGAAGCGTGCGCTATTTGATATGACCAATGAGCGCGCGCGGTGCTGGCGTTGGCCGTCAGACACACATTAACATTGACGAGGCCCCGCCCCTTTTAATGTTACTTATTGTTATTACCAAGGTGAGATGTTACACATCATATGCGACTAATGTAAGGATCGATCGTTTTTAGAGATCGGTATTTAAAAAAAACGGAACCCTTATAGGATCCCTCGTATGCCTGTCTGGCTGGCTGGCTGTCCGTCTATCACAGCAAATTTGCTCCGAATCTACTGGACCAATTTATTTGAAATTTGGTAAGTACACATATTGGATGAATTTCTGTGACCCAAACACGGATGTGTTTATAAATGTGATAATGATTTTTAATTTGTATGTACATAATGACATTTATGAATATTACATACAAAATGATATGATTACTTGGTAAAGTATTATATTTTAATTATTGTAAATGTGAGGACTTTGTGGTTTTTTTATTTTTTCATTACTTATTTTTTTCTTTCTCAGTCAGTTTTAAGAGTCTGAGCAGTTTGAGTAGTTTATTTGTTGATATTGTGCGCAGTTGCCAGAACGAATAATTAGGAATGATCAAAATATTATGATAAAGTAAACATTTGATGCATCGTGTTAATGCAGCCGGTATCATCACGACATGAGCGGACTCAACCTGGGAGGTAATATTATATTATGTGGATTAAAGAAAATTAAGCGGCAATATGGAAAATAATTATTATATGCCATCTGTTGTGTTGTCACTTGTCACGCATGGAATAATCGTAACTTCTCTCCTGAAACCATCCTTCTGCCGAGTCTAGAACTGTTTTGTCTATGTTAGGGACATGCAACATCCTAACGAAGGTTTAAAAATAACAGCACTCTTCGGTGTGTAAACAATATAACAGTTACGGTTGAATTAAAGATCAATGGTCGTCAATAGGACTCCAAAGCCCAGTAGCCCGACTAAGAACAAATTCCAGTATCAGTAGGCAATGGAGAGGAAGGATGCTACTCGTATGCTGGAAGTTTTAGAGATGCTTCGCAGGGGACCAAGTTGCGGCCACGGGCCAATGCTAGCGGAGGCCTACGTCCAGCATTGGACGTCTATTGTCTGTATTATGATGGTACTCTTTTTAGATGTTGTGTGGCGGAAATAGTCAATTACGAGGATTCAGGTAAACCTTAACATGAAAAACCAGGACAAAACGGAGTTTAGTATTTTATTATTATATATTTCGCCAAGTAGTTATCAGTATAAGACTATTAAATACTCTCTATTAAACAGCGTTGTCACGCACGCCACAATCTTAGTTAATGATTAATTAATTTGATCACCAGTAATGCCGAATGTCTTTTTGCTCTGGAATTAGTCGCAAATGAGAAATACTCCTGAGTTCGATACACAGGTCGAGCAGTGTCATTGGGTGTTTCAATGGCAATAGGCCACAACCTAGAAACATAATTGGCGAAATACCTACACGTCTGCCGTAGCCCCCCTTCGAGGTGACAAGCGTGATGTTGTTATTACCATGAGTCATCGTATTCCCCTATACAATACTAAATGGTCGGTGGATCGCATTTAGGCCATGGTTGAACGACCACTGGTAAAGAAACGACGAGTGGCTTGACTATTTATTCAAATAATATTTTACAATGCATGTGCTCGAAAAGAGCGTTTTCCAAGCAGCCAAATTGTGCGGAAAGTGCAACTTTTTCACCCTTAGTGCTTTTTACTTATCAGTACTTTGTTTTTTAATTTTTTATTCCGTCATCAACCCGACGCGAATAGTTTTTATTATTTGAGAAAAGTTTTACAAATTAGTTAAATCATTCATACAAAAGGAACAATAAATTTATTATGTAATTACTCTAGGACCCTTTGATTATTTATATGTCAAGATAGTGTCGCGCTGCAAAAGAACTGCGTGACAGCTACATCTTACACTCGCGCCACATCATTGTGCTTTTCTAGTGTGCGTGCATTTAGCGGCCAACAGTTGGACGCTATTTTTTTCGATGAGTTCACAGCTTTGACTGTCTCAATCAATCTGCCAAGCCTTTTCCCAACTATATTGAGGTCGGCTTCCAGTCTAACCGGATGCAGCTGACTACCAGTATTTTACATGGCGCGACTGCCTATCTGACCTCCACAACCCAGTTACTGGGTAATACGATACCCCTTGGTAAAACTGGTTGTCAGACTTTCAGGCTTCGTACGACCCATAACGACTGTTAAAGATCCACGAATGACAGCCGGGACCAACGGCTTAACGTGCTTTCCGAGGCCCGGAGGAGTCTCGGAATGTAAAGATAGTCACACATCCACGGACCAACCCCGGCAAGCGTAGCTTAACATGATGGATCGACCCGGCGGCTGTTATTACTTAGCCACAAGCTCCTCCAGCTCCACAGCATTGACTGTCTATTTAGACATATTTATATCTTTGCTAGGACCCATTGTCAAATGCCCATATAACACCCACTCTCATGCAGCGGCGTGCACAGAGATTTTAGACAGGTTATGCACGGCTGAAATAAAAATAAAACTTACCAGTTTCCACTTGTTTCGGTCGGTGGGCTGGCTGACTACCTACCCTACCTGACTAACCGCACGGTGGCGCCATGGCTTCGCATCATGTTTGTTTGCGACCACCACGAACGTCTAATAATAACACTAACAGGAACCACACAACCACGACAACCTTGACCTGGCTATTCAAACTAGTCTCTATTCTACCTTTACCAAAAGTTTAGAGCTTCAAGCAGGATTCCAGATGTTTTTCTGAAGAATCGTGCTTAGCAGTCGCTTTGTGAAACCTTTTTAAATCTGAATAACCGATAGATGTCCAAACATTATTTTTATCAGAATTTGTAAACAAAATGCAAGGGAAACAATACAATTTGTTTGTGTGTACACAACCTGTTAACCAGTAATAATTATCATAAAGCTTTTTATGAAAATAACGAGTAGCATTACCTCTTTTTTGAGTTAAATCCAACCCGGGTACACACGTTCCCTTTGCAATCAGTAATAGATGGCGCGTAAATCGCGTTAGTGATATTTTTTTAGTTATAATTATTTATCTTTTAAATCGGCATGTATGTATGGGACTACAGGGTATGCAGGCATGGAGAGTGCGATTGTCGCAACCCAGCGCTGGGCACGCCACAATTGTGGCGATAAGTCCCCTCTTTGAGGAGTGGCTAGAGAGGCGCCACGGCGTCCTCACCTTCCGCCTGACACAGGTCCTCACCGGACATGGTTGTTTCGGGAGGTTCCTGTTCAGAATAAAGCGGGAGGAAACGCCCGGGTGTCACCACTGTGTGGATCGCCCGGAGGACACGGTAGTGCATACGGTGGAGGTCTGCCCAGCTTGGGCGGAGCACCGCCGTGTCCTCACGGAGGCGATCGGCGGCGGCGATCTCTCGCGTCCGGCCCTGGTTCAGGCCATGGTCCGGAGCGAGAGTGCATGGGAGGCCGTCACCTCCTTCTGCGAAGCAGTAATGCTCGCGAAGAAGGAGGCGGAGCGCGCGAGGGAGAGGCAAAATGCGCCCCCTCGCGCCCCTAGTCGCCGCAGGAGACGCCCCGGGCGTCGGGAGTCGCGAGCCGACTTCCGGCCACCGTAGGCGCGGGCTTGCGGACGGTGAGCAATGGGTAGCTCGCCGTCCGATAGGGACCAGGCCCGGGTCGACGGCGCGTTGTGTTCCACGCGCGCCTCAAAGAGATGTCAGCACCAACTGACGGGGTCCGGAAGGGCCAATGCCTGCCGGGGTCGCGGGTTTGTCTGAAAGGGATATCGCGACCTCGGCACACAGGCAACGGAAGGAACACGGGTGGGTTTTAGTCAGTAAAAGTCTGACACGCCCTCCCGCTCCACCCAGAGCGGGAGAAGTTATTTGATAATTTCCCATCCTCAAAAAAAAAAAAAAAAAGGGTATGCAGAGCTTATTTGTATGTATGGAGTGCACGCCACTGCTCTCATGAAGATCGGAGACACTACACTCGGAAGTTGTGAACGAGTATGTTTACCTAGAACAAACTGACCAGTTAGGTAGGTCCAACTTCGAGAAAGAGGTCAATCATCGAATCCGACTCCGCTGGGCAGCGTTCGGGAAGCTACGAAATATCTTCTCGTCCCACATACCGCAGTATCTCAAGACGAAAGTCTTTGACCAGTACGTGTTGCCAGTGATGACCTATGGCATCGGATCGTGATCGCTCACAATGGGCCTTATTTAAAGGCTGAAAGTCACCCAAAGGGCAATGGAAAGGGCGCTTGGAGTTTCCCTACGTGATCGAATCAGAAATGAAACGATGCACAGGAGAAAAAAGGTAACCGACATAGCCCGAAGAATTGCCAAACTTAAGTGGCAATGGGCAGGGCACATTGCTCGCCGAACAGATGGCCGATGCGGCAGAAAGGTTCTGGAGTGGCGACCGAGTACTGGAACACGTAGCGTTGGAAGGCCTCCCACAAAGTGGACCGATGACCTTGTGTGGGCCGTAGGAATCCGCTGGATGTGGGAAGCACAGAACCGGTCGAAGTGGCGGTTCTTGAGGGAAGCCTATGTTCAGCAGTGGACGTCTTTCGGCTGAATGATAGGATCCATAGTTCTGAATCTACTCATACCGGCTTGAATAAAAAATCACCTTTATGTGTTATACAAAGTAAAATACTGGCATTCAGCTGCATCCAGTTAGGCTGGAAGCCGACGGCAACAAAGTTGGCAAAAGGCTAGGCAGATTGATTGATGTTTTATACAAAGTGGAGAGCTTACTTAATCATATTTCATTTTAGCATCGTTGATCTTTAAATGTGTATGTCTGTTTTTTGTTCTGTTTTAGTCAAAGCTGTTTTTTTGTTTATGATTTTATATTGTTTTCCATTTTAATTTTATGTAATTTAAGAAGGTTGCTTTATTTGATGTGAATGTCGTGTATACCTGTAATTGGTATATATATAAGAGCCCATACATACATGCATGCGTAGCATGACCACCGAGAAACGGGTTTTGTCGATGGAAGAATAGACAAAATGACAGATTGTGATTGTTTATCTGTCATTTTGTCAATTCTTCAGTCGACAAAACCCGTTTCTCACACAGGTACTAACGGACTGGATTACAAACATGTTAAGCAAACGAGTGGTTCGCCTTGAGGATGAGCGGCAGTTGGCCATGATAGCCAGAGGCTGCCCCCAGGGAGGGGTTCTGTCCCTCCTTTTATGGAATCTGGTCATTAATGACCTTATCACTAAACTCAACGCCAACCGCTTTTATACAATAGGGTATGCAGATGACCTCGCAATCCTTGTATCGGGGAAGGTGACGGGAACGATCTGTAACCTCACTCAGCAAGCACTACGTATAGTAGAAAGTTGGTGCAGGGAATTTGAACAATCAGTGAACTCCAATAAAACAGAACTAGTCATGTTTACCCAAAAACGAGCATTAGGCCCCTTCCGCCTACCCAAACTGTTCGATACAGAACTCCAGTTGGCCAGCGAGGTCAAGTACCTCGGGGTCATTCTAGACAGTAAGTTAAACTGAAGCAGTCATGTAGACAACAAGCTAAACAGGGCCTGCATCACCTTCTGGCAGTGCAGGAAAATGATAGCTAAGAAGTGGGGCCTATCCCCCAAAATCATACTGTGGCTGTACACAGCAGTGATCCGCCCCATGATTGCTTACGGGGCCGTGGTCTGGTGGCCCCGAAGTCAGCTGGTTACAGCATCTCATCGCATCACAAAGTACAACGCATACAAAGACTAGCCTGCGTGGCAACCACGGGCTGCATGAGGACTACTCCGACTGCAGCGATCGAAGCCATGCTGGGACTGCCCCCGCTCCACCTGTTTATACAGCAGGAAGCGACTATGGCAGCGGTACGTCTTAATGCAATTAATCTCTGGGGTAAGAGAGACACACAACACACCGCACTGCTTGAGGGACTCAATAATGAGTTCCCTATTACGAAAGCCAAAAATGATCGGGTACCCAAACAATTTATCTTCGATAAAAAATACAGGATCTAACTTCACGAGGATCGCCGATGCGAGGGTTTGCGCCCCGCACAACTACGGATCTTCACTGATGGATCCAAAACAGGTAGCTCAGGTAGGCAGGTGGCACAGGTGCTGGAATCTTCTCGGGAGGACTTCAACATACATATAGCCACACCATTGGGAGTCCACAACACAGTATTCCAGGCCGAATGCATGGGTATATCCCTTGCCGCTTTAGCCATCACGGCCAGGAAAGTTAAGGACCACTCGATACGTATACTCTCAGACAGCATGGCTGTTCTGCAAGCGCTAAACAGCCACACTGTTGACTCTGGGCTAATAAACGAGTGCCACTAGCGCCTTAACCAGGTGGGTAGCCTCAATAATATTACCATTCAATGGATCAAAGGACACAGCGGTTCGCGGGGCAACGATGCAGCCGACGAACTTGCTAGAAGGGGGTCGAGCATGGCACCAGTAAGGCCTGAACCCATTGTGCCACTCCCCTTCGGTTATCTACGCACTCTATTAAGGAAACAAACCAGGGACCAACATCACAAACTATGGTTGGACTACGGTGAATGCAGGCAGGCCAAGGAGGCACTTCCTACAATTGATGGCCGCCTCACGAAACAGGTTCTCCGACTAACGAAACAACAGCTGCGTACAGTCACAGCAGCTGTAACTGGTCGCCACATACAGGGCAAAGTACTTCGGTAACCCAGGTACCCTACGTGAGATTGTCAGTGACACCAAGGCGTTGCTGGCCTTCTTTGAGGAGCAGAGGTGGATTGAATAACCGATTATCCCACCCGTACGCAAAATACGCGCTTTGACGTGGAGTTGCGGATACCATTGCTCATATTACCTATTACCTAAGAGCCCATACCTGTTCAATTTAATAGTACCATATACATAATGCTGTTGGCGTAAATAAATAAATACAATTTGATAAAGCCTGTGTATTAATTTAGAGCAACATGTGTCTAATTCACATTATCTTGCGACATGAAGATAATAATGATTGTTGTGGAGTTTGCATGCTATTATGAATGTCTAATACACTCGAGAGCAATGAATCCGGGTCACTTAAAGAATCCTAAAAATCTCGGAAACTAAAAATGCTAGGTTAATGCAATAAATTGTATTTAATAGACAATGTAATACTCCTTAAATGAAGGTATTAAAACTTCTTAGTTATTGTAAAGTTATATCATAAAAAAATCAAATTTGAAAAAGGGCCACTTTCGAAGATGGAACTACGAAATTACAGCATTTGGTTTTGCTTTTGTTTGTAATCTGTCATTTATGTGGGTACATAAACCATGTTGATAGTGCTCTATATTCATTATTCAAGCTGAAATTATGTCGCTTACGCCTGAAGAATGCACCAGAATACTTACAATGCTGGAAACCGGCCGGAGTCAGCGCGATACAGCCAGGACTGTCGGTGTGTCGCTGTCAACAGTACAAAGACTTCTCCGACGTTACGAAGAAACTGGTTCTAACCTACGCAGACCAGGAACGGGCAGAACCAGGTGTACCACAGCACGAGAAGACCGATACTTGGTGAACACCATGCTTCGAAATCGCTTTCTCACAGGAACTGAACTCACAAATCAGTTTCGACACCTCGGAGGAAGTAACCCAAGTGCATGGACAGTAAGACGTCGGCTTGCTGAATCTAACTTAAAACCCCTTAGACCTGCAAACGGCCCTAAACTGGAGCGTGGGCATCGTATTTCAAGACTAAGATATGCCCAGAGCCACGTAAATTGGAGTATTGAAGATTGGTCAAAAGTTATGTTCTCCGACGAATCAAAATTTATGCCCTACAAGCACGATGGAAGACACAGAGTGTATCGAAGACCAGGGGAAAGATTCAAGCAAGCATGCATCGAAGAAAAAGTAGCCTACGGTGGTGGGTCTGTACTTGTGTGGGCCGGAATTTCTTCTGAAAGTCGCACAGAGCTGGTGATCATAGAAAACGGCTCTTTAACTAGCGTAAGATATGTGGAAGAAATCCTCAATGATCACGTTGGTCCATTTATGGTCAATTTAGGTGAGGATGCTATATTTATGCATGACAATGCCCGACCTCATACAGGTAGGATTGTGAATGACTACCTTCAAGAAATGAACATTACTCGTATGGAGTGGCCAGCGCGCAGCCCGGATATCAACCCGATCGAGCATGCTTGGGACGAGCTAGGCAGATGCGTAAAACAACGAAACCCTCCCCCAATCACGCTTCGTGAGCTCAAAATTGCTCTCACAGAGGAATGGGAGAATATTCCCCAAAATCGTATAAGGAACTTGGTGTACAGCATGCCAAACCGCGTAAACGCAGTAATGGAAGCACGAGGAGGCAATACGAAGTATTAAAATTCAAGAAAATCGTAATAAAGTTCAAAAATTTCATGTTTCCTATTTTTGTTTTAAGGAGAGATCAGCAGTTTTTTTCTTTATGTAATTTTGTGTTAATAAAATGTAGGGTGACTCATATTTTTTTTACTTTCATTTAAGGAGTATTGTCATTGTCTATTAAATACAATTTATTGCATTAACCTATCATTTTTAGTTTCCGAGATTTTTAACATTCTTTAAGTGACCCGGATTCATTGCTCTCGAGTGTATTTACTGTTAAATGTAAGCAAACAGATGGCATACTACATTGTTGTAGGGGCTGCAATAATAATATACTGGTAGAACTATATATTTTGAATTGATATCCTAACAACTAACAATAAAAATGCTAAAGTGAGTTTGTTATGCTTTCATGCTAAAATGGCTGAACGGATTTAGATAAAATTTACACATGAGTAGACCTGGGTTAAGACAGAATACTTTTACCGATATTCCCATGGACACTTACCCGGTTGAAACCGTGGGGCACACCTAGTTATAATATATCTTGTTTAAGTGTTGCATTTTTTTTATAATTCACAAAGTTTACACCTTTGCTACTTGAGAGTAAAGATAATTGATTCTCTAAGAAATAGAAAATAAATCCTGGATCAGTGGATGGTCTTACGGGCGGTGAGGACCACTATTTTGTACATTATTATTAAATATATCAATAAATACAGTCAGATGTGCAACACAGATTATTAGGCAGAGACTAGTACAAAAGGACCACTAGCAGGCAAGTCAAAAATGTTTATTAATAAAAGACTTAAAAAATGTGATAACAAACAACTTATAAATAATTTGTATTTCCTTATTGAATAATTATTATCAACGGTAGACAGGATACAGAAAGAGGAGGACTACAGTCTAAATTTAGTGCCACAGTTAGTGTCACAGCTAAGTGTATAGTTGAATGAATGGTTGAAAGCCACAATAATTATTGTGCAGGGATGAACTTTAGATTTGCTTGAAGGAAGTTTTATTATAAAGAAAAAAAAAAGAAGAAAGAAAAAGTATTTATTGAGACTCGCACATAAAATCACACATTAAATTAAAAACACACTAAACATAAATAAAAAACAATAAAAACAAAGTAACACTAAAATATAGTAGGTATATATTATAGGTACCTGTCATTCATTTTAACAAAGGCAGAGACCGAAAAGGATGATCCCGCACAGTATTATTTTGTGCTGGTAAATATAAATTATAGATACAGTACAGGTAAAATACAAAAATTATCAAACTGTCACTCACCATCTTTCATCAGCTGTCGCATCTCCTTGGTCCTTTGAAAGTTTATTTCCTCCAACAATTGCTCCAACATTGTGGCGCTTTTCAAGTACGTCGATCCTCCCAAAGCCATCTTTCCACCAGCAATAACGAATTCGACGCTTTTCCCAAACAAACACTTTTAAGTGTCAACACATTCCAACAGTAGCCGAATTCGTAAAAAACATACTTTGTCCACAAAGGTACATAGCGCTACCAGGCGCTAGACTTAGACTGCAAGTCTAACTCAACATCAGCATAGTCGAAAAATAGTAACAAACAATATTTACATTTCGAATTAATTCAGCAGCGTGCATGAAATTCAGGAATCTTCATGTCACACTGTGAAGTGAGTGAAGCGACTATTAGAGAGTTATCTGTGACAGTCACAGATAACTCTCTAATAGTCGCTTCATCCAGCTTTCTTATTTTTGGGCCTGGCAACCCTTGTTCCGATTTAGATAACACGAATAGGACAGCTAAGTCAAAGTCAAAGTCAAATCATGTATTTCAAATAGGCCCTTGCATTGATGTAAATCAAGAATTCGTCTTAATATATTCTAGTTTTTCTCCATTCAATATGATGTCACATTCGCTACTTCTATCATTAAGTAATTTAAATCGAATGCGTTTTTTTTTTAAATTTAGTACCAAATTATTTACCGTAAACCAATTTAGGACCTGAAGAATAGAGGTAATAGAGGTATTCACGTCGCCAAGATTTTGTGACCGTCGGCTGAGAGGTGTGAACAATTCGGAACGCTCGTGAATGCACCGAAGGATGCAAGTAGTGCCAAAAAGTATCGATTTATATCGTATCAATATTTAAAAATAAAAACAATCTCGATTACGATTTATCGAAAAAAAAAAAATAAGTATACTTATCGAAATATCTAGTATAATAAAAATGATTGTATGTACTATGAAGTTCGGTTGTGTTTGTTTTTTAATCATGTAAATTCCCTGAATTCCAGCGGTTTTATTCAGTGACGACAACGGTGGAAATATATCGTATTTGATACATTTCAGATACTTGATATTTTATATCGATACAACGATAGGTGGGTACGTATTTGAATATCGAAGAATAAAATACCAATGTTCAAAACATCGAAAATTTAAATATAGATTATATCAAAATGTCGAAAATTGTTATACCTACGCTTAAAACGTCGAAGATTGAAATGCCGAGTAATTAAAATTTCGAATGATTCAAAATATCGAATGACATTATGCCTTAGTTCAAAATATCATATACATTAGGTTTTCCTTGTTTTTTTTGTAACCCACCTAGTAACTGATTACCATCTTTCAAACAAGCATGCAGCAATCATTTCTGTCAGCAATCGTTTCTGTCACGGCTCCGGCGCTGCAGGGCTCCGGCAGTCCCACGCGAGCTTAACAAAAAAAGCTCGCGTGGGACTGCCTCGCCCCTCCGCGCCTACGCGATTCTAAATTACACTCTAGGGGTAGGGCAGACAAGACTACGTGGAGTCGGTTTTGCAGCGATACGTTTCTGTCACTAACTTTAGTAGCACAACATATTGACTTAACTTGATATTAATGATTGAATGATTGATATTAACTTAAAATATTTTAATTTAAACACCTAAATAATACCTTCACGATTGACCTATGCTTGTACACTGGACACTGATTTTCATGGATAAAATAGGTCGAAATTGTTCCAAAACCGAATTGGGGCACCCCGAATTTACGTAGTCTTTTGGCTGTTACCCCTAGAGTGTATATAAAAATCCGTAGGCGCGGAGGGAGGGCAACCCCAGCCCGCTGTAACAAAGCATAGGCACCCGTGGGAGCCGTAGCGGCAAGCCGAAGCTGCGGAGGTGAACATGGGTGCCTATCCTTTGTTACGCAAGGGCGAAGGAGTTGCACTTCCCGTAGCGCCGGAGACGTTGCAGAAGGAACCTTTTTCCACTCATACTACTTATATCAAAATTTAGGACATTCAATAATCTGTATTTCGATATTTGGATCTTTCGATGTAACTTTTGTAGATATTATTTTATTTTAGATATATTGGACGTATTCGATAATATAAACTTTCGTTATTTTATTTTTATTATATTTTAACAGTAGGTATTTTAATCTTCGATATTCAAATACGTACCCATATTAATGTCATTGTTTCTACAAGCCTAAACTCGGTCACAGTGCTCGCGCAACGTCAAAACTTATAACATAACATATTTCCTTCAAATATCAACCTCCCTGTCTATACCCTACAGGGAGGTTTTACTCTAGGGTTGCCAACCATACTTTATAATAACGTATCCTACTTTATTTTGCTCCATTATCGTTATACTTTTGAATAAAAATAAAGTATTGAAAATACGTTATTTTGACATAAGCGTCGAATGGAATGGAACGGATCATTCTTGATACTGAGATTTCAGAAATAATGTCGCACGAATGGATTTGGAACGCAACGCAAGTGCAAGTGTGTGTGTACTTCTGCGTTTCTGAATGTCAAATTATCAACTTAACAACTTACTGTCAAACAAAAGTCACTCAATGTTCTTTGTTTTGGCGGGGGTATTAGGATATTAGTGAAATATTCAGCATACTAAGCTGAATATTTTTAATAAAACAATTACCTTTTTGGAAGGGTGTAACTATTTGAGATATATACAGTATTATGGACAATCTCAAGAAAGATTCTGTAGAAAGAAAAAAATAAGGAGCATTGAACAGTCATTTCACCACCTTTGCAATAAAATTGCCAGAGATTATTCACTATTTATCGACGTGCGTAAAAGTTTATTAGTAATAGTAATATTTTATTAGTAATAATATAGTATAAGTCTATAAATAACTTAAAAAAAATGGTTTGATTTTAACCAGCAGAGTAACTGGCTGTCAATACTAAGTAGCTTATCTATGAAATAAATAATTGTATTTGAACATTTTGAAAATATTATTGAACGGCTCAATTTGTTGACAAAATTAAATATAACATGGACTTTTTAAAGCATTTGCAAAATGTTGCATGTTTTAAAGAAAAAAAAAAGTTGCTGATAAATGGCTATTATATTTTGAAAAGTTCATCTGATGATCTGGGTAATATTAGAAAAATTGTAGCCTTTCTCCTCTCTGTTCCTGCCAGATCAGGTTTCACCAAGAGGTTTTTCACGGTGATGAATGCAAAGTGGCGGGAAGAGAGAAACCGAGCGACTTAAAATTTTATAAAAAATGAGTTACTCATTTATTTTAATATCAATTTTATATGTGGGGGAAACATACTATAAAAATTAAGAATGATACAAAATTATTACAATCTGCTAAGAGTTCCAAAAAACATGTTTTCAAATATTTAAATAAATCATTATGGAAAATACTTTATTTTGTTAGCAAATATTTTTTTTATATTCATCAGAGAGGAATATACGTTATTTTCCTTAAAAAAAGTTGGTAACCCTATTTTACTCATCCCAGGTAATCCACCCGGGAAGGTAAGCTTAGGATTAAATTGGGGAAATAGGTATCATTCCCTACATCAAATTCCCTTCCGATCACTATGGACGACTCTCGCCTCACGAAGTACCTCGAATTTTTTCAGAGCGTCCTCGATGATGAAACCCCGATTTGAAGCCAAGTGGGGCGCTCGGTTCGCTGCTTTACAGCGAACTCTCCTCGGTCCCTCCGACGCTAACGTCACTGAATTCAGTGACGATTTAGAATTCTCCTTCCCAGCCGTAGAGCTGGCTAACCCGTTAAGCCCGACAGAGTCTATGGACACTGACGGACCCACTGCCGCTTCAAGGCGCCCCTTTTTTTTAAATTGTTTGGCAGGAGTGGGAAATCCTCATGGACGCCCAGACTGGCTCACTGGTGAGCCAGTCTGGGCTGTGCCGGACTCTTACCGGCTAAAACCCACTCCTGCCTTTCAAAGTGTCCCCCTGACATGATCAGAGACCTTTTCATTCATTTATTATTTTATTTAATTTACGTTTTTCATTATTATTTCGCCGAATTTATTTGTTATTCAAAATTTTACTATTTTGAATTGAAGTCTGTTTTATTTATTTTTCCAAAATTAATGATTTGTTTTCTTAAAAATATCTATTTATTCTTTGCATGCTTTGTCTGTATATACGTGTATATATTAAAAGCATAGCTTTATGTTTCCTTGTTACGTTTTATTGCTCTTGTGGTTATTGTTATGCTGTAATCCATTAAAATTTTTCTTTGTTTTGCATTTGTCATTAATTTCCAAATATTTTCCTTTTTGAGCTCCGTCTCAAGTCTCATTTCCGCTTCCAATCTCTCCGCTCCAAACGCTGGACATTCGGTCAAAATGTGAGGGACCGTTTCTTGTACATCCGGCTCACAGATGCACGATGGGCTCCCCTTACACTTAAAGCGGTGCAGGTATTCAGAGAACCCACCGTGCCCCGTCAATATCTGTGTCACTACTCCGGTTGGCTTTACTTTGCTGACAATTTTGAAGGCTTATATCGCATCTGGGAGTAACATTTTGGTGACGGAAGCTGTTTCGCCATCCTTGTATCTCCGGTTCCATTCGTCCAGCGACCCCATTCGGATATGCCGCTTGACGAATGAAACCGTGCAAAGGTCATAGTCCGGCTTCTTCTTAGATTTAAGTGCAGCCTCTTTCGCAAGGTGGTCTGCGCGTTCGTTGCCCTCCAGTCTGAGCCTTTACCCAGAACAAGGAAACATCTTTGCTCTGGGATAAGGTCAAGGCGCCCCTTGACCTAGAGGCAAAGTTCTCCAGTTCTTCCGCTTACTCCCATTCCGAAGACAATGGATTCGTCCCCGTCCAAGGAAAAGGGAAAAAGTGGAAGAACAGGAAACGGACCTCCACCCAGGCCAATAAGGTCGTCGCGGTGGAGGTCTCTGATTTGTCCTCGCTATCTCCTGCCCCCGCCGCTTCTTGTGTCCCCTTAGCTTCCCCCTCCAGACCACGTCATCCTCCTTACGGGATGCCTGGTCGAGTATGGCACTTCCGAATGCACCCGTCCCAAGGACCGAATGTCCCAACCCAACCAGCTGTGTGCTATTTGGGCAAATGGGCCACCTAGCCTACTCCCGTGACTGGCCTAAAGCCCCCAAATCATCCTCTCCCAAACTGGCCAAGCGTTTCGACGCTTACCAGCAAAGGCAAGCTCCGTCCTCTTATAGAATCCCCTCTTCTCAAATCCCCCAGAGGCCTAGTCCGTGGAGCTACCTCCACCACCAGCAGACTTCCCAGCCCTGGCCACCTCCCACAATGTATAACGCCATCTCAGCTAGGTTTAAACCCCGATCCCTCACGTTAGGTCATATCAATGCCAATGACATTCAAGGTCAACGTGATGAGATCGCGACATTCCTCCGCGACAGTCAAATTGACATCCTCCTCATCCAAGAGTCTTTTCTAAAACCCTGCAACCGAAACCCGGGAATTGCCAACTATCGTATAGTTCGCAATGATAGGGCTCGTTGTCACAAGGGCAGGACCCTAATTTATTATAAAAAGGATCTGTACTGCATCCCTATGGACCCTCCTCCCCTCTCACGACTAGAAGTTTCAGTCTGCCGTCTAGGCATGTCTGGCCATCAACCGATCGCTTTAGTGGCTTTACTGGGCATGAGTGACTCCATTATTATAGCGGGCGACTTGAATGCCAAACACCCCGCCTAGAATAGTACCAGAACCTCCACCAGAGGAAGACACCTCTCAAATACCCTAAATATCGATATCATTGCCCCGTTGACTCCCACCTAGTATCTCCATGACCCCAACCATACCCCCGACGTACTAGACGTGGCGCCAATATGTATGGCGAAAATAACCGGTAATTCTCTGGTGCTCATTGCTCCGGTGCAAACCTTTAGTACATTATTACTTACATGTTAGATTGTAATCAGTTTTTCAATGAGAACCGGTGATTATCGGTTTTGTCAAAAACCGGTATTTTTAGGTTTTTATGAAACCGGTTCTCATCGCTATCTTAAATGTCAGTCGGACAGAAAGAGAAACGTACAGACAGGAAAACTTGGCAAATCAAAATGACAGCTCTGGCGAGCTAAAAAAAATAATAAAAAAATCAGTAATAATGTGGATACAGCGCATTTTAAATTATATTCAGTTCCTTGCTCAAAATACATTTGGAATTACACAGAAGAATTTGACAGTTACTTAGAAAACAGATCGAGTGAATTCAAGAAAACAATGTCAACATTACGATCTGCTAGATGTATGTACAAACGTAATGTGTTCGCGATAAAGCAGTCAGCGCGGCTTACAGGCGTGCTGGCTCGGCAGGTGCATACAGCAGAAAATAACAGCGACCCGGGGGGCGACTACCGACGAGGGAGCACGAGAGCGCTCGGTGCTGGCACACTGGCACTCGCGCTATTGGCAGCTGACCATGTCTTTAATGGTGCATATACTATAACAACTACTTACATTGTTGTTCTCAAGACTTGACCATTAGAGAAAGCTGTAGATCATCCATAGGTAGATAAAAATTTGCTCACTTCTCTCACTCTGTGATGTTGATCATCACAAATCACTAAAATGATGGCAACAACTGGATATAACCCTGCCTCAGAGACCCCAGTAAACATAGATGAAAGCCACTTGATGACCATGGCTCTAACTTAATGGTTATCCCAAGTTACAATCAAATATTGATCTACAAAAACACAAGATACACAATTCCTTCAAATTTGGCATTTAAAAGAATTGTTTAAAAGTGTCTGATGATCAGATCAAAAGCCACACAAAATCGTTAACCAACACATAACTTTTTCTACTAGACAAAAAAAAACAAAATAACAAAGCATACATAACGTCACAAACTTGAATGTGGGTAAACACAAATCCCAGTTTTTAAACCAACCCATAGTAATGTGGGCTAGTTAACATAAAGAATAATAGAAATAAAGGCATCATGAGTTCTTTTCTTGCGTATGTAGTGTTGTGTAGTTGAATGTGTATCTATAGTTTTTTTAAATATTTTATTGCAATGTAATCAAAGTATAACTTGTAATGACTCTTGTCAATTCAATTAGTAGAGTTAGACTTATTATTGTGACTAAAGCATTCCATTTTCACGCTAGAAATTCTATCCATTTGTTGACGACAACCTGCAAATAAATATTGAATGTATTGTACACTAGGTTGAACCAGCAATTAGTTGCTTATTACCTGTCTTATTGTTTCAGAGAAAAGATTCTTTAAAGCTGCCCAACTCGGAAATGTACAAGAATTGCGGCGGTGAGTATTACTTTAAGGGTTATGTGCCAGTGTGTTTTTTTTTAGAATTTTCTAAGCTACTTTAGTACCTACTTAGTCATTAATGATAAAAAAAATAAGCCACTATCTTAAATAAGTACTTGCAAAAGTTTTTTCAGTCTTGATGTTTTTAGCCTCTTTTTTACATTTGCACAAATCTCAACTTCATGTGTGTGTATTATATGTGAGGTTCTTCCAGGCAAGTGGAGTCGGCAGCTTCGAGCGGCAAGAGCGAGCGAGAGGCGGAGGGCGGAGCCGCGGGCGCGGTGGACTGGCGCCACGCGCTGGGCTGGACCGCGCTCATGGTGGCCGCAGCCAACGACCAGCCCGGCGCCGTGCACGAGCTGCTGCAGCTGGGCGCGCGCCCCGACCTGCAGGAGCGCTACTCGGGCGCCTCGCTGGCCGCCGCCGCCGCCGGCTTGCACCCGCTCGAGGTGCTGCAGCGCCGCGAGGACGAGTTCTGCGGCACTATGAACGCGCGCGCCTCGTTCCTGGGCTGGACGGCGCTGCACTACGCGGCGCTGGCCGACTCGGCCGGCGCCGCGCGCGCGCTTCTGGAGGCCGGCGCCGACCCCACGGCGCGCGACCACGCGGGCCGGCGCGCGCTGCACTACGCGCGCGACCCGTCGCCCGCGCGCGAGCTCATCGTGCAGCACACGCGCACGTGGGAGGAGGCCGCGGCCGCCGCCGCCGCCGAGGAGCGGCGCCGCTTCCCGCTGGAGCAGCGCCTCAAGCAGTACATCGTGGGCCAGCAGGCCGCCGTGGAGACCGTGGCCGCCGCCGTGCGCCGCAAGGAGAACGGCTGGGCGGACGACGAGCACCCGCTTGTGTTTCTGTTCCTCGGCAGCTCCGGTATCGGTAAGACGGAGCTGGCGAAGCAGCTGGCGCGGTATATGCACCGCGACGACCCTGCCGCCTTCATCCGCCTAGACATGTCGGAATACCAGGAGAAGCACGAGGTGGCTAAGTTGATAGGCGCGCCGCCCGGCTACGTGGGCCACGAGGAGGGCGGCCAGCTCACGCGCGCGCTGGCCCGCCGCGCCGACGCCGTCGTGCTGTTCGACGAGGTGGACAAGGCGCACCCCGACGTGCTCACCGTGCTGCTGCAGCTCTTCGACGAGGTAACGACCGATCCACGTGTCACAGTAGCATACAGTTGTCGTGAATTTCGTGACACGGTATTCGTCGCAGGGTCGGCTGACGGACGGCAAAGGCAAGCTGATCGAGTGCAAGAACGCTATCTTCGTGATGACGTCGAACTTGGCGGCGGACGAGATAGCGCAGTACGGGCTGCGGCTGCGGCGCGAGGCGGAGTCGCGGGCCGCGCAGCGCGCGCGCGTCGCGCCCGCCGCGCCCATCGAGCAGAGAAGTACTCAGGCGATATTGAAATCTATATTCTATATCTATAAAACAAAGTCTGTAATAGAATTAGTAACACCATGGCAACAACAACATAGTTTATAACTCAATAACGGCTGGACCGATTTTTGTAATCCTTGATATGTTGGATTTGTCTTCGTCCCGAATAGCAGAATAAGTATTAAAACAACGGAAAAATGCACGAAAAAAAAATCTTAGCCGGTGCACCGTAGATATAGTACGAAGCCGGGACGGGTACAGCTAGTTCTAAATATTTATAAGTCAGTTAATACGTGTCGGTAAAACTCGTCTGTTTTTATTAGCGGATCACGACGGAAACAGCCACGGCGGGCCTCATGAACAGGAAGAGTCGTTGGAGGTGTCTCGTCACTTCAAGGACAGTGTGGTGCGGCCGATCCTCAAGCGGCACTTCGGGCGCGACGAGTTCCTGGGCCGCATCAACGAGATCGTATACTTCCTGCCGTTCTCGCGCCAGGAGCTGCTGACGCTGGTGCACCTGGAGCTGGTACACTGGGCGGAGAAGGCCAACGCGCGCCACGCCGTGGAGCTGCGCTGGGAGGGCGGCGTGCTGGGCGCGCTCGCCGACGGGTAACTATATCAAGTTTAAATAGCCTTTATTAGCAATCTTTAGTATTTTACATTTTGACCTCAACATCGACTTTAGCACCTTCGAAAACCATGAAAATGATATCCATGATGAAATATAAAAAAAAATCCCAGCCGCCATCTTGAATTTCATTTTAACCAAATTCACATTTTCTCTTTCTCTATCGAATTGGAAGAAGACAGTAGTCTGTCTATGTCTAATTAGTAGCTCTAAACAATTAGGAAAAAATGTGAAGATCATTTAAAACAAAATGTACCTACCACTTTTGTTGCATTAGTTTGTCAACTAAATTGTTGTCAGACATTGCTGCCAGGGTCAACGAGTTCTTTAGGATTTTAGGACAGAAATTAATTTAATTTTTTTTTGCAATAGTAATTGGCAGGTCAGTGTCTGGTTGTATGTTGATCAAAATAGGATTCGCGACCGTAACAAATGTGTATTTATAGAATGAAAATCATTAAATTTATTTATACAACTCTCTACGTAAAATCGACCTATAATGTCACGATGTCATATAATAGTGCCTTGGAAGGTGGGTAGGCCTCTGCTGTGGGACGCAACCTGTGTCGACACCCTTGCACTATCTCATGTTCCTAGCACGGCGGGCTGTGCTGGTGCCGCTGCTGCGGCTGCTGAGACCCTCAAATACTGTACCTTATGGGTAACTACAGTTTTGAGCCGTTTGGGGTCGAAACGCTCGAGTCGTGGGGTCCGAGTGCGCGTCTCCTTTTTAAGGAAATTTCTCGCCGACTGGTCGACACTTCACGCGACCAGAGGGCTGGCTCGTTATTTGGTCAAAGAATTAGCATTGCCATTCAACGTGGCACTGCTGCCAGTCTTTTGGGCACGTTTCCGGATGACAGCGATGCGGACGAACACTTCGACGCGTCCGTTTGTTTTTTGTATTTATTTGTTTAGTTAGTTATAGTATTTAGTACCTAGTGTAAATAGTTATTTGTGTTAAATACAGTAAAACATTTTAATAAACTTATTAAAACTAATTATAGATATGTGTCTATTTAAAATATAGCTGTTTGTTATTTATTGTAATAATCAGTCAATAGACTAATCTGAACTTAGTGTTGCATTGATAATTTTAATGGTTATAATTCTGTAAATATATATTTTTTACGATCGTGAACCATATTTTGATCAACATATCAGGATCTGCCTGATACTGACCTGCAAATTGCAAAAAACGTAGGAAAATATGAATTTCGCAGTTTAGGCCCTGTAGCTTTCACCTTAATTAAGTAAGTAGATTAGAAATATAATGTGAAAAGTCGAATGCGTTATTTTGTGCGAAAAAAGTATGCGAGCCTGGTTCTTGGCCAGATTTAAAAAATAAAAATTTGTCGATAAGAGCGTGCGCGTGTTTAGATACGACGTGCATTACGGCGCACGCTCCATCAAGCACGAGGTGGAGCGGCGCGTCGTGAACCAGATCGCGCTGGCGGCCGAGCGCGGCGCGCTGGGGCGCGGCTGCGGCGTGCTGCTGAGCGAGCGCGGCGGCCGCGTGGCGCTGGCCGTGCGCCGCCCCGCCGCCACCGACTACACGCCGCTCGACCTCGCCGCCGTGTGAGGCGCGGCGCCGAGCGCGGCGCGCTGGGGCGCGGCTGCGGCGTGCTGCTGAGCGAGCGCGGCGGCCGCGTGGCGCTGGCCGTGCGCCGCCCCGCCGCCACCGACTACACGCCGCTCGACCTCGCCGCCGTGTGAGGCGCGGCGCCGAGCGCGGCGCGCTGGGGCGCGGCTGCGGCGTGCTGCTGAGCGAGCGCGGCGGCCGCGTGGCGCTGGCCGTGCGCCGCCCCGCCGCCACCGACTACACGCCGCTCGACCTCGCCGCCGTGTGAGGCGCGGCGCCGAGCGCGGCGCGCTGGGGCGCGGCTGCGGCGTGCTGCTGAGCGAGCGCGGCGGCCGCGTGGCGCTGGCCGTGCGCCGCCCCGCCGCCACCGACTACACGCCGCTCGACCTCGCCGCCGTGTGAGGCGCGGCGCCGAGCGCGCTTAGATCAGTCGGTAACTGCACTTGGATTCGCGCAGCTTGCCGTTCATCGATCTTTTGCTAAGTAGACCGAGGCCTTAGATTACCTAATAATAATAATTGTAATAGATATCTATTACCTGTTATTATTATATTATATCTGTACTTATCTGCAATAAAAAATCTACTGAACTGATATATCAGTCTTTTATTTATTAACTGTTCATAACACAATTTTCCAGATGGCTGACTAATGATATCTACGCTTAAAATCTGAGTATCTGCCCGTTCGGATCGACGGAGGGTTTGGTTATCGCATTTAGTCTGTCAGGTGGACCATTGTACGTGGGCCATGGCAGCCATGCCAGCCTACCTCCCTCCAGAAGATAATTAACGTTTTTTCAGCCTGTTGTCAGGATTTCCTTTGCCTCTCCGCTGGTGGCGCCCTCTATACTTACCTTTGTACTAGTATTTTAAGCGCGCATCGGGTGATGGCCCGATTTACCGTCATTATAGCGTCGTTTTTCTCGCCGTTTAGTTGTTAGCGTTATTTAAGACTTCGCGAAATAATTCTACCTATTTTATTCATTTAAAAGTTTGGTAAAACCATTTCAGTTTTGGATTCGTGAAATTTTTTACCTCTCCGTTTTTATTATGGAAAATTTTAATAATAATTTAGAGTCAGAAGGCGGGTCATTATCGCGTTAACGGGTTCGTTCTCCGACACCAAGTACAAAAGATAGTGAAAGTGATTCTTCTACGAGTAGTAGTCCCAGCCCTGAGAAACGCAGAGCAAGAACGGACACTCAAACCGTGAGTTATGCACAATTTGAGTTCTTATCACAACAAGTGGCCTATTTAACAAATCTTATATCGAAAAATTCCGACTTTGAAAATACGAATTCTAGTGCTAAAAACAATACGGCCGTTTCCACAAATGTGTTAAACTTACGACGACCTGAAAATAACAAACTTCAGATTTTGTCGGAAGTCAGTACAACGGTAAAAGATCCGATTTATCCTAAGGCGAATGAAGCATTTCTCAAAAAAATTACGGAACTACAACGTTTTAAATGTGACGATTGGTATGCCGTTCGGTTTTCGGAGGCACAAAAGAAATATTCAGCTACCCCCGGTTTTGTCGAGTTAAATGTTAACGACGAATTAAAGCGTTTTGAATCGAACATTTTAAAAGAAGATTCACGTTCATTATTTATTAGAACGATCTTTTGCTGGATTAACGAATGCTTTACTTACTCAAAAAGACAAATTGCATAAAACATTACAATCATTGGTGGATTGGTCAAATGAGTCTAGAAAAACGTTGACACCCAACACGTTATTCGAAGAAGTGGAGACATTATTTTCGAAAGAATCCGCGTATAGTACAGTTACTGACGACTTGTTACAAATAGTGTGCGGTCGTAGAGCCGATTTAATAAATATACGTCGCGAGGCTATATTGCGCCAGATTTCCGAAGGTTTTCATCGCGATGTATTACATAAAATTCCTCCTAGTACAGAATCACTTTTTAATGACGAGGCAGTTCAAACCTACCTTCAAAAAATTGGGGGGGTGGATAAAATAACTGTATCAACAAAATCAGTACCTCAAACTTATTCTAAAGAATTTTTTTATCAAAATCAAAAACCATCGACTAGTAAGCAAGCTGAAGATAGATTTTTTCGTCGAGACAGTTTCAATAAAAGACAAAAACATGGCTCACACGCTCCACAACAGAACAAAAACCGATCAAGTAACCATCGAGCCAAACCTAGGGGAAAGAAATCGCAATCGCAGGCATTTACTAAACACAAGCGTCGCGAATGACTGTCGGACATTTCAAGGCGGTTGTCTAAAGCAATTTCAGTATGCTTGGAGCAATCTAGGTGCGCCAGACAAAATATGCCGGCTGTTAAACGGTGCACGCATACCCTTCATACTGAAACCGCCGCTAATATTTCCGAGTCCCACGGTTCTCAAATGTTACAGAACCAAAACATCTCCCAATATGACCATACAGATTCAAACCTTGTTAGAGTCAGGTGTACTAGAACCTGCAGAACGGACGCCCAGCTACCTTTCCACGTTCTTTCTGGTACCGAAGTCAGATCAGACCTTCCGTCCTATCTTCAATCTGAAGCAACTGAACCGGTTCGTAGTAGCCAAACCATTTCAACTATTCAGTCACTTCTGTGTTCCAAATTTTTTGCAACAACAAGATTGGATGGCCAAACTAGATCTGAGTCAAGCATATTTCCACGTGGCCATCGCACAGCAGCATCCCAGGTTCCTGAGATTAAATTATCATCAAGATTTACATCAGCATCAGCTACTTCAAATGACTTGTTTACCGTTCGGCCTTTCATCGGCACCCAGAACGTTTGCCTCAATAACCAATTGGGTGGCGGAATTCCTGAGGAATCACAACATCAGGTGCGTCGTGTACTTGGACGATTTCCTTCTAGCAAACCAGTCAAAATCGCAGTTGGAAGACGACATCGCATTCACGATACAGATTCTGCATTTACTGGGCTGGACAATCAACTTCGAAAAGTCTGTACTGGCTCCGACGCAATGCCTCGAGTTTCTCGGCATAACATGGGACACAAAACGCAACGCAAAGTTCCTGTCGGAGCCGAAGTGCCTATCGCTACGCAAAGCACTTCACCAACAGCTCAAGGCAAGCAAGTGGTCCCTCAAACAGTACCAAACTCTAATGGGGAGATTCAACTTTGCAACGTTCGTGACTCCGAGAGGTCGCCTTCACTGTCGCACTCTGCAATATTACAGTCGAAAGCTGTCGGTGAAACACCCGTACCGGCTGATACCTATCCCACAACCAGCTCGGTCAGAGATGGAGTGGTGGTGTCAAGCTATAGGAAAGTCGATGCCGATCCACTTGAGTTCGGTGACACACCTATTGACTACAGACGCATCAGACATCGGATGGGGGGCACAACTCAGCGATACAAATATTGTGGGAACTTGGGCAAATTCACAAAAGACATGGCATGCCAACAAAAAAGAAATGTTCGCTGTTTACGCAGCTATACGACAGAACCAACAGCAACTCCAAAATGCACAGATACTACTGCAAACCGACAATCGGACAGTAGTGTCGTATATAAACAAGGAGGGCGGCACAAAATCCAAGAAACTTCTCCAACAAACCCGACAACTTCTTGCTGTTCTAGACAATCACAACATTCATCTGACAGCACATTATTTTCCGGGCAGATTCAATGCGGAGGTAGATGCTCTTTCTCGGCAGAAGGCTTGCCCGGAGTGGCACCTCACGAGGACAGCAACGACACAAATCTTTCAAATGTGGGGACATTTGAAAGATTGAGAGAAGATCCCCACGCCGGAGATAGACCTCTTCGCATCGAGAACAGCTCATATAGTCCCAAGGTACGCATCATTGGACGTGAACGATCAGGAAGCACAACACCACAACGCATTTTGTCATCAGTGGCACTACGACCTAGCTTGGTTGTTTTCACCACCAAATCTGATTCCCAGGGTTCTCAGACACTTAAACCAAGCCAGCGGAAACTACTTATTGATTGCCCCGAAGTGGAACAAGGTATTTTGGCAGGCAGATGTTCAAGGGCGAGCGCGACATCCCCCTTTTCTGATTCCAGATCTAGCCCGCACTCTGATAGACACCAGAACAGGGATGCACCCGCCGCAAGTACAAGACCTACACTTGGAGGCATGGCTGATTTCGGGTGGCCAGATATCTTGACGGACTGGACAGATCAAGAACAAAAACTCCTTATGTCAAGCTGGAGAGGCTCCACAATCAATACCTACAGACCAGCGTGGCGCAGATGGAAGCGATGGTGTGAGTCGTATTCAATTAATTACAAATATCCTAATGCGGATCAAGTAGCTCAATATTTAGCACATTTACACTGTGACATTGGTCTTGCTTATAGAACTATTTTGGTACACAAATCTGTTATTTCAACTTTCACACACTTAACATCAAATATTGATTTGTCGTCAAATTTCTTTATAAAACATATAGGTATTAAAAGCTATTGCTGTCGCAAGAGATAAATCTGCTAAACCACCTATTTGGAACCCTAAAGTTTTATTGCAATACATGAGTACTTACAGTTTTGATGAAAATAATATATTTCATGTATCGAGACATGTTGCTACTCTCTTACTGCTAGCATCAGGCCGCAGGGTTCACGATCTTACATTGTTACGAATTGATAGCACTAGTTGATGAAGATACCTCTATTGTATTGTGGCCAGCATTTGGTTCTAAGACAGACAACCATAACCAAGGGCAGTCTGGATGGAGGCTTAGGGAACATCCTGATAAAAAAATTAATTTGATTTATTGGTTGAGACAATTATTACATATTACTCTAAACCGTCGAGGAAATATAAAACATTTGTTTATTACAGATATAAAACCTGCATCTAGAACTGTTATTGGCGGATGGGTGAGGTCTCTCTTAAAAGCTAGTGGTATTGATGCAACTCCAGGATCAGTAAGATCTGCAGTAGCTTCTCTCGATTTTGTAGAAAAATTTCCGATTGATCAAATTCTTGCAACTGGTAACTGGAAAATGATTCATACCTTCCAAAATTATTATCAAAGGGAATTGCAAAATGATTCGACTATTCCCAAACATTCTGTATCTTTATCTAATTATTTTGATCCTGTCCATTGAAAGATTACCATAATTTTTCGTTAGTTATTTATTTTGTTATATAATGCGGCTGCAAGCAGTATGTATTTGATTAATTATTGTAATACATTTAGATACATAATTATGCATTGTTATTTTTATTAACCCAATTTCTTCTTACTTCCTTTTTTTTTTTTTTTAATCCTTTATTTGCGTAAAACATGGTATACATTGATGTTAATATTATTACAGTAGCTCAACATGTTTCGCTAAGATATAACATAGCATGCAAAAAAAAATTATTTTGACAAAAGGAATCAACATCTCACATCCATAAAATCTTTTAAACTGTAAAAATTACATTCATTAAGCCACTTGTGTAATTCTATCTTAAATTTCCTAGAGTTCAATATTTTAAAGCGACTTGGTATTTTGTTATAAGTACGTACGCACATTGCTAGGCAGTTTTTGTTGTATTTGGCAAGTCTTGGCAAATCGCTTAATGGGTCATTTTCACAAAAAGTGTACATTCCAGTTTGGGTGTGTCCCACAACTTTTGTATTTTTTTTAAAGCATAATATCTACATATAAGAAAAAAAACACTAACGCTTTGGATCTTTTTTTTTTTTTTTTTTTTTTTGAGGATGGGAAATTATCAAATAACTTCTCCCGCTCTGGGTGGAGCGGGAGGGCGTGTCAGACTTTTACTGACTAAAACCCACCCGTGTTCCTTCCGTTGCCTGTGTGCCGAGGTCGCGATATCCCTTTCAGACAAACCCGCAACCCCGGCAGGCATTGGCCCTTCCGGACCCCGTCAGTTGGTGCTGACATCTCTTTGAGGCGCGCGTGGAACACAACGCGCCGTCGACCCGGGCCTGGTCCCTATCGGACGGCGAGCTACCCATTGCTCACCGTCCGCAAGCCCGCGCCTACGGTGGCCGGAAGTCGGCTCTCGACTCCCGATGCCCGGGGCGTCTCCTGCGGCGACTAGGGGCGCGAGGGCGTGCATTTTGCCTCTCCCTCGCGCGCTCCGCCTCCTCCTTCGCGAGCATTACTGCTTCGCAGAAGGAGGTGACGGCCTCCCATGCACTCTCGCTCCGGACCATGGCCTGAACCAGGGCCGGACGCGAGAGATCGCCGCCGCCGATCGCCTCCGTGAGGACACGGCGGTGCTCCGCCCAAGCTGGGCAGACCTCCACCGTATGCTCCACCGTGTCCTCCGGGCGATCCACACAGTGGTGACAGACGGGAGGAAACGCCCGGGCGTTTCCTCCCGCTTTATCCTGAACAGGAACCTCCCGAAACAACCATGTCCGGTGAGGACCTGTGTCAGGCGGAAGGTGAGGACGCCGTGGCGCCTCTCTAGCCACTCCTCAAAGAGGGGACTTATCGCCACAATTGTGGCGTGCCCAGCGCTGGGTTGCGACAATCGCACTCTCCATGCCGCCATGAGATCCCGCCGGAGCTCTGTCCGCTGTGCCGCGATTTCTCGCGGCAGCGGAGTTACGCCCCGGCGTTTCGCCTCCTCGCGCAACTCCCACATGTGCGCGAGGACTTTTGCCTCCAGATCCCATGGCGGGACGCTTTGGATCTGTGGTCAGTTTTTAACAATATTGTATAATATTGCTGCTTATAAAAGCAGAAATATTATCATAATTTTCAAAAATGAAGATAGAAGGTATCTATTTTAGCGCTGTCCCACTACCATTTTCATTAATATAACGTAACTTTAAGAATTTTGTTGACGTATATATAATAAATTGTTTGATATTTTGGAAAGTATAGTTATGCACGATTTGTTAAACAATTATAGAAATAATCTAATGTCGCTTAAAATATTTTAAATAAATTAATCTCTGTGAGGACACAAACTAGTACAAATGGAAATTTCCCTTCCGAAACCGCAATTTTTGCGATATGATGCTATCAAAACTACCGTTTACGCGTATTTTTTTTCGATCGGCAACATTCTTAATGCTGTCAACGGGTGAAAACAAGTATTTCGACCATTTTGACGGCGGCCGGCGGACGAACAACATTACTTCAGGTAGCGGTCCAGTTTTGCTTTTCCAGAGCCGCGACCAATTTCAAAGTAAGTTTACAAGTTTATTTCTTGCAAATTGTTTTGATATCTTCATTAGCTTTCAGTGAACTTATATTGATACCAAGCTTGTTGATTAGATGTGTTAGTTTTAAATAATTAAAACAAAAGTGTTTAAAGTCAGACTTCCGATACTTCCGTTCCGTAACCAAAACGCAGGTAACGTAGAAATGGAATTGAAAAGTTTCGGAATGGAATTCTTAGGAAGATGATACATTATATTCGTAGTATCGATTTTAAATAATAAAAAAAGAGAAGACTTCCAAATCTAATTCGTAACGTTCTTACGGTGTCACTTTGTAAAAAATAACAAATATTAATATATTATTTATTGTAACAAAACAATTTTGAGATTTTGCTAAATAGTGTTATGTGACAATAAGTGTTTTTTTATTTTGTTTTGATAAATATTATAATATATTGTTGAAATTAATGTACTCAAAATGACACACGTTCTAGTAAAAGTCCATTTTCATAATAATTATTATTTTAATTGGTTGACTATGTAACATGAATATTTTTTTCAGGTACTTTATCTACCCAGTAAGAATGGTTGTCCTAGCAGACGTTGATAAATATATAAACAAAAATGATTTTTTATTATTGCACGAATCAATATGGCCATGGTTAATCACTCATTTCCGAATTGTGGAAAAATGCCAGCCGAGAAGATGAAAAGATATCGGGAAAAACTAAAGAAAGACCCCGAAAGGTATGAAGAGTATAAGAAAAAAGATTTGAATAGAATAAAATGAAAGAATAAGAACTTTTTTTCACTTTGTTCAACATAATAAATTAATAATACACCCCGTATTATGTTGAACAAGGAGTAAAATTTGAGTTGTGTTCAATTTTATATTAGAATATTTATAATAATTTGATCTCATTTTCTTGATAATTAATAGTCTTAAGAATTCTATTCCGTTATAGGAACAGTCAATTCCGTGACTGTCCTATTTTATATTTTGTTTTAAATATTATTTTTAGAGCGAAACGCTATTTAATTGGTATTAGCTTTTGTTACCTTAGAGTGTAATCATTTGATTTATGTAATTATAAAAAGAGTTTCTAAGTTGTATCCTAATTGAGAAACATACCAGAAAGTATTGAACTAATTTGGTCCAAAGAGTAACGTAATGGAAATTAAAATGGTGTTAAGTATGTTTGCTATTGTTGATTTTATGTTTTATCTATTTTGTATTAAAGTAAAAAACATTGTTATCCAATTATACTATTTGATTAAATCCAAACGAGTTTTATTTTATTTCTTTAGCTGAAAGCCATTAGTTTCGGAATGGAATAAATTTTGTTCCCCAGGGGCAATAAATTAATTGTATTTCAGTAAATAATCTTGATTATGAGGTTTTGTTATAATTTTCATATAGTGAAAATAATAACAATTGTAAAATAAATTTAAAATAACGAATTACAATAAATAAATAAATTTCGGCATATTTTTAATAGTGTACACTTTTTCTGAAAATGACCCTAATACCAGTTTATGAGGATCTCGTCTGTTTCTGGGATTTACATCATTTGCTGATTTAAATAAATGTTTGTTGTACCTACACATTATAGCGTCTTTGGGTTAAGCGCAGCAGGTGATAACAAACACATCACTCAAGATGGATTCCGGATATTGATACAAAACAAATAATAGAGAGTTTTACATAAAATAAAACTTACCTATTATTTTTTCATCAATATCCGGAATCCAGGTAAGGTCTACCTGGTGCATCATGAGTTCCATAATGACGGTAAATCGGGCCATCACCCGATGCGCGCTTAAAATACTAGTACAACGGTAAGTATAGAGGGCGCCACCAGCGGAGAGGCAAAGGAAATGCTGACAACAGGCTGAAAAAACGGGTGTTTGACTCCAGATGGATTCCGGATATTGATGAAAAAATAATAGGTAAGTTTTATTTTATGTAAAACTCTCTATTTTATTTTCCAAGTGCTGAAGTAATGAATTAGTTTTATTGTTTTTAAGGGCGTTTATCCTAAAAGTTGGCAACGTCGCGTCGCAAATAGCTGTCAAAAATTTACCTGTTTTGCTGACAATATTACTATTGTACGACCACTCGTTTATAAGTAATGGTATTGATTCAATGATTATTATTGTTTTATTACCTACTGAAATTACGTTTTACACTAAACTATTGTTTTATAAATGTTGTCTAGAATAAATAATGAATTTAAGTATTTTCCACTTCGATCAACAATAGTTGGTATAGTTGATCGAAGATTTTCCATAATAGAATTAGATCTTACATTGTTTAGATTAATTTATTTGACTGACTAAGGTAAAGCAGTTTTAATTATAACGTCTGTTAACAGGTGGCGCTTGGTGCGCCGTACTGCTTTACCATAGTACGTAGTTTTGTGTCGTAACGAAAATGTTAGTCAGTCATCGTTCAGCCTTTGAAGTGTAAAGTGCTCCAAGTGCAAGTAACTAAATATATTTGATTATAATATACGTAGTGTTTTATTTGTAACAGTGAGTCTAACACTATATGGAAATAAGAAATGTGGCTAATTAGCTAAACCACTAAAAACAAACCATATTAGTATATTAAGTTCTCATTGAGATCACAAAACACAATAATTTTCGTATCGAAGCGATTCTTCATAGGTGTTTTGAAATAGAGATTAGAATTGGCTATTGTTATTATGATATATTATAAAAATTTGTTTTGGTAATATCTCATGTTAACATTTTCAATCTAGGTACTTAAATTAAACTCATAAAATTATGCGTGCGGCAATAGAACAAAAAATCGATAATTTGGGAGCCATATAGTGGCTTTAGATTGAAAAATTTTGCCATGTGGCAAGTGAATATGAATTATGGTGAAAAGGTTCGGCTAAGCGGTGTGTTTATGCGCACTCATTAATATAGATGGCGCTTATAACAATTACATACTAATGCCTGATAATACTTATTTAGAACTCTTCGTATTTTATAAAGGTTTTCTAACCAAAATGATTATAATGTTGTACCATGAACAACATATGAAAATCAGTCAATCCCACACTGTTTTTTTTTAATCGTAAAAATCTATTGGCTTGCCCTAATTTTGACCCCTAGGCACGCCACTGCATTGGATTGTGAAATAGTAATAATCTTAAAAAACCTAAAAAACAAAAAAGTCATTACATAAACGAACTCCCACCAAGCCTTTTCAGGCAATGTGCGGACGAACTTACCTTACCATTTTATAAACTAATCAATTACTCGTTCGAAGAAGGCATATTCCCCAATCAACTAAAAAAGCTCTAATAAAACCTCTTCATAAAATGAATGATAAAACAGACCCAAATAATTATAGACCAATTTCCCTTCTGCCTACAACATCTAAAGTGTTTGAAAAAGCAATGTGCGAACGTGTTTATTCCTTTTGTGGAAAATATAAGATATTCGATGACTGCCAAAACGGATTCCGCAAAAATAGACCAACAACGTTAGCAGTTTACAAGTACATCCAAGAAGTATTAAATATTCTAAATAACAAACAATACGCAATAGGAATATTACTTGATATGACCAAGGCCTACGATAAAGTGCAATTTAAAATACTATTTAATAAGCTATATGGAATAGGAATACGCGGGAAAGCCCATGACTGGTTCGCATCATATCTGAAGGGTAGAGAGCAACTGGTTGAGATTGAAAATTACTATAAAAAAACAAAAGAAACACAACTCATAAGATCCGATGTCAGACCAATACATGCTTCAATTCCTCAGGGAAGTGTTATAGGCGGCCTCCTATTCCTCATATAAATGACTTCCCCAAAACCATAGATGGGCCAGGCGTATTATTCGCGGATGATATTTCACTCCTCACCTCATGCCAAACAAATGCTAATTTAAATGAAAAACTTACCACCATTTTTAATAAAACAATAAACTGGATGAGTGAGTATAATCTCGAAATAAACTTCACCAAAACTAAATTAATAACTTTTCATCCTCGACAGAAAAGCTGAATAATTGAGGACCTTGCAGCAAAAGGGAGCCAAGTCCAAGTTTCAAAAATTTCAGGATTTTTTTAAATTCAACAACTATTAATCATCTCGTGAAAGATTAAACAATCAAATGAAAAACAAAAACGAACGAGTGTTTAACAAAAACTACTAATTTAAAGGTCAACTTCAGCTTGATCATCGTCGTCTTCGCTAGAAATGTCATCTGCCGCTCCTACAGCTTCACTTAGAAATACAGTTTATTTGGTGGAACATAGTTCTTTACCAGCTGCATAACATCTTTGTATTTAGCCTTTTTCAACGGCAATACATGATCATACATCGGTTTCTGAGGCAGAACGGATAGGTTGGCTTGAGCATTTCTCATTCTGATAAAATAATCAAATACAGGCGTTCCCGTTGTAACACTGACGGCAATGTTTCAATGTGGTCTTTATTGTATTGAAAAATGCGATATTGAGATATTTTGAATCGTATCTTCTCTGCATTTGTTATAACTTTTTTGAAATGACTTTCATAACGCTGACTAAAGTTAACAATCATATTTTAATCAGCATTCACAACCTTAAAGTTTTTTGATGCTTGCAGTTTGGTTTTGAAATGTTGACAAATCAAGATCGCTCCATCATCGCTTGAACTTGAATCGTAGTCAAGTGGCTGGTAAATATCAGACGATCCGCTACTAAACGGTTCAGAGTCACTCATCTTATGCACATTGACCTAGGTATTCAACGTAAAATAATTATTTAATTTATTTATAAAATAAAACGTTCGTCCTTTTGGGCCGAGCTCAAAACGTGCACTGACTTGTTACAAATAACAATGACATTTCATTTGTTGCAAAAAGGAGGCAGGTCCGGACCTGCTGCTTTCTTGCACCAAACAGAATAGTGGTGGCAGATCCAAATTTTGTTATAGCGCGTTGATTTTTCGACGGATCTGCCTCGTACATGCACCAAACGATAGCCCTAATTTTTGTTCAAATTGTAGGTGAAAAAAACAGCAACGGCAAAAATTTGGATCTGCCTCCCTTTTGCTGCAAGGTCCTCAATCTTCACATTTAATCAACATAACTTAGAAACAGTTCGCAGCCGCATGGATCGATCCATCAGGTTTAGCTACGTTTGCCGCGGTTGGTCCGTGGATGGGTGAACATCTTTACATACTGAGACTCCTCCGTGCCTCGGAAAGCACGTTAAGCCGTTGGTCCCGGCTGTCATTTGTGGATCTTTGACAGTCGTTACAGGTCGTCAGAAGGGCGAAAGTCTGACAACCAGTCTTACCAAGGGGTATTTGTGTTACCCAGTTACTGGGTTGTGGAGGTCAGATAGGTGACTGCCTATGTTGCCGACTGGAAGCCGACCCCAACAAAGTTGGGAAAAGGCTAGGCAGATTGATTGACCTTGTTTCTATTTTATTCTATAACCTATATCGTCCAGAGTTCGATTCCGGGACGACATTTGCCTTGGTGCTACATCCAAGGCAAATGTCGTCCCAGAATCGAACTCTTTTTATAATCGTAATTTTTTTGCTACACTGCCTTGAACATCAGACACTAGCTCTTTTTTGCTTTATATCTGAGGCCCTGAGCCTATCGCTCACAAACAGAAATAAGTTTCCTGAGGGCGCTGATCAATGGGGCCAGTAGCACCATATCATCGGCGTAACTTATGTTAATACTAGTGATATACCTAATTGACTAGTGTTCCGTCAATGGAATAGTGCTGCTGAGTTCAGGAATCAGCCGATCCACGTACAAACAGAAGAGTTTCGGCGAAACCAGACCCTGTCTGACCCCGCACTCCAGCCTGTACGGATTGGATAGCGAGCCTGCCCATTTCACCATATTAGTCTGATGGTCGATAATCTCACCCGGAAGTGTTGTCCATAAAACACCATAGGACACCACATCGAAGGCTTTTGAAAGATCAAGAAAACACGCGTACACGGGGGTTTTCCTGTCCGTATATTAGTATCTGACAGTGTGCTTGAGATACAGAACAGCGTGCTCTGTTGAAAGACCCGCTCTGAAGCCAAATTGGGCATCGTGAAGCGACAGATGTTCATTTAACTGCTGTCAATCACACTGTCCAAAACCTTGGCAATAATCGTAGCCAACGATATGAGCATATAGTTATTTATGTCCGACGCGGCTTCAGTTCGATTTTTAAAAATCGGTAGAACAAAGGTTTTCATCAATTCAATAAAGGGAAAACTCTGAAAATCGTTAATTTGTAGTTTTGTCACACAAAAAAATATTTTTTTGCGATTACAAACTTACATTTGCAGTTGGAGATTTGAACGTGACGTATATCGATATATGGGAAACATCTTTTTAAACAACAATGTTAAGTTTGTTTTTGGGTTAAATTCATCCCAATTACGGAACCCTTCATTGTGCGTGGCAAGGGCGTCGCCAACCGATGGCCCAGGGGGGGGCAAGTTGATATACTGAGGATGGGAAAAGGATGATTTGTAGGTACAGTCTCTTGACTGTACCTACAAATCATCCTTTTCCCATCCTCCTCCTCTCCTTGACTCTTGTCAAGAGCACATGAAGCTTTACATTTGTAGTGCGAATCTTACCTCTACGGCGCACAATGGGGTCAAAATCGACGCTGACCGCTGTCCCGATAGGAACTGAGAAAAATAATAATTTCCATTTTCAATGTATGGATTGGAAACGGACCAGCTGCCCCCTTTGCCCCCCCTTGGCGACGCCCTTGTTCCTATTTCAATATGGCCCGGTACTTACATGTCAGGCCACTACAAACAGTGCCCGTGGCATTGCCACCGGCTCTTGCCGAGCGGCACGTGCCACAGGCGCTTCCATTCCTTTGCTATCCTTTGTGCGGCGTTGTGCGGCAGGACATGGTGCGCCGCGGCTTGCCCAGCGGCAAGGTCGTACAGCAGTCGTCGGCAGCTGTAACCCCCTGCCCCCCCCCCCCCCTGCCGCCCCTGGTGACGCCCTTTGTGCGTGGTGAGACACGCATTTGGCCAGTTTTTTAAACTCCACTACCATTAGGTTAACTTCCAATGAAAAAAACTCAATAACACCTTGCCCGACCCGGGGCCGAACCCAGGAGCCATGCTCAGCAGAAGTGTAGGTATAACAATTCAGCTGCGAAGTAGGTAGACATCATTGTTGCAAGAAATGAAACAGCGTAATGAATAGTGCTTATTTTATTAAACTTCGCACCGTTATATACAAATATAATGTATAAATAAATAACAATTCTTTACAAAATATAATCGATTATGTGCCGGCGCGGCCGTAGAGCCGTGTGGCCGGGCCGCGGCGAACAACAAAACGCGTGTGAAGGCCTCTGGTCGTGCTGGCCAGTCGCCAGTGGCCGCGGGGGCGTGGCCAGCACTCAATGAACTATAAGATAAACAATGATACACATAGCAGGCGTACGTGAGGACGATATGTGGCGACCACGCCGGGATTGCCGGCAGACCGACGAGCAAGTCACACAAGTTACATATTTCGTATCTACACGCATAGGTACTTGAATACGTATCCTTAATACAGAAAATATAAGACAGGTCAAGGTTGGTCAGCAGCATATTCATGTGCTAAACTGCGATGTGCTCATCAAGCGGCGAGAGAGTGGCGATTTTGAAGCCCGCACGAGTTCGAAACTAGTCTGGCAAACCCGAAATAAAAACAAGTGTAAACCCGTACAAGCATCTTTTGAAGCGTGGGAACTGACACCGCCATCTTGTTTTCAATACTTTTCACAAAACAATTTCACTACAATGGGTTTACTTATAAACGTTGCTTATAGATGTATGTAACGATTAGCGACTTTTAAGCTATACATTTTTGACGTTTGAACGTCACCTAAGTTTAGGTAAGCAACGTTTTTAAATAAACCCCCAAATGTTTACCAACAGCGCCCCCGTCAACACCATTCAAGTGCCAAAAGGTCCTTGCAGCAGTACAGTCTATAATTCACCTATTTTTAACCGACGTCAAAAAAGGAGGAGGTTAATATGTTCCACTGCATCTTTTTTTTTGCTTCTAATGTGTGTATTGAATGTGATTACATTGGTATGCTATTAAACGAATGTGCTATTGTTTATAAATTAGGATTGCAGCCGATAGATATATTTTGGCCCTAACACTTTTTGGTAAAACTTTGTTGATATTTTTTGGATACTAAATTAGGTACCTACTTACCTACCTGCCTAGGTACTGTAAAATTCTATGTAAGCTTATTATAAGTGGTGACGTGCTCGTCTTTCTGCGTGCAATATACTGGCAAACATACACTCGCGGCATCGCATTCACAATATTCATATTCCTGATTGCTCTTGTATGTAAATTATTAATAACTATTTCCTCTTTACATGTAGTACCTACTCAAATTAATAAATCGAAAGTTTTCAAAACGTCCCTGGAGCGCGTCGAGTTCGCTGTGGATGCTGGATCTTATCATCTGAGATTAATTAATATTGCGACACCAGTTTATTATCAACTATTCGCCTACCTAACCTATACTTAACCTAACGTGTCTTAAAAAAGGTCAGGGGTATTTCATACCGGCATCGGATATTTAGGTAAGTAGGTATAAATTGTTTCATTTAAAATCCCTGTTTTATATTGTTCGTCCTTACTTAGTAATAATAGTACCACTATTTCACTGTGCGCCGACCGAGTAACTTAATTGGAGAACTTTCTGGAACACATCATGATTATATTTAGTAAGTAACTTATTGGCTATTAGTAGATACCTTACACTAAATAACTTACAAATACAGGAGTTGACTTAGGTATTTGTTGGGCGTCAACGGTTCGTCGTTCGTGAAACATACGAACAACCGCGTCGTATGCTATCGCTACTTGTGTATCATAAAACATACTATCCTGTGCTAATTCGTTTAGCCGAGACTATCGTAACCAGCTTAGAAACAATACATCGTAAACAACAGTAGTCGACGTAAAAGAGTCTGACGTGGTGACATTTAAAACTAAATAGATGATGGCACTATTTAGCCGACAAGTGCTAGTAGGTTTTGATTTGAGTCGCCCACAAGCAGCGTTTTTTGTTGCACATTTATTTTATATTAACAATTTATTTCCCCCGAAGTGACCTTAGAGTGCGGTAGTGGCGCCCTCATTTTTTCCAAACTTTGTTTTGCCAAGCTGTAGGTATGCGTAAGTCAACCCACTGTCAGTACTTTAGGTAATTTTTATCTTAAAACGTATATAAAATAATTTCTTACAAATATAAATACAATAAATACTTATCTGTAGGTACTTTAAAATATTTTTGTAACTACTTAACTACCTAGTTGGTGTTTGATAAAATATGTCTTCGTTATAATAATATAGGAAGATTTCTCTAAATATTGATAATAACGGTGTGTACTTATACATAATGTTAATATGTACCTATTGTGTGAACAGTTTCACCACAGTCTATTTATCTAAGTATATCTAAAAGCGTTTTTATACGAGCATATTTTACTCCAATGGGTTTAACTGGCAGCACTTTTGACTTTGTTTGTTGTAGGTAATGTTGGCCGGACTATAGCCGTGTAGATTATGTACAAGACTAGAAGATAACGTTATTGCTATAGAATTGTAGCCGGTCGGCCTATAATAGTTGAATATATTGCAGCTAGTGACTGTAGCCGGTCGGCCTATAATAGTTGAATATATTGCAGCTAGTGATTGTAGCCGGTCGGCCTATAATAGTTGAATATATTGCAGCTAGTGATTGTAGCCGGTCGGCCTATAATAGTTGAATATATTGCAGCTAGTGACTGTAGCCGGTCGGCCTATAATAGTTGAATATATTGCAGCTAGTGATTGTAGCCGGTCGGCCTATAATAGTTGAATATATTGCAGCTAGTGATTGTAGCCGGTCGGCCTATAATAGTTGAATATATTGCAGCTAGTGACTGTAGCCGGTCGGCCTATAATAGTTGAATATATTGCAGCTAGTGATTGTAGCCGGTCGGCCTATAATAGTTGAATATATTGCAGCTAGTGATTGTAGCCGGTCGGCCTATAATAGTTGAATATATTACAGCTAGTGATTGTAGCCGGTCGGCCTATAATAGTTGAATATATTGCAGCTAGTGATTGCAATAAAATATGTCTCGTTTTGCTGCTTTACTCTGGTTACAGTCAGTCAACGCAGGGCTATGCGGCGGGAGGTGGCTGGACATGAATGGGCAGAGCTGGATAAGACAGCTGCACAACATACATTTCATTCATGTGAGTGTAGTCACTAGTCAGTAGTCACACGGTTGAAGTGTATGTTGTAGCGGTAGGTAGTCCCTGTAGATTCATACAAGACATAATAAGTAATGCTTTATCGGTAACACAATTTGATTTGTAAACTGAATTGTGTGTTATAGATCAATGTGTGTTAGTCAGGATGTATGGCGGGCTGTCAGAACGTTCTAGTAAATTCTTATGTTGCCAATCAATCGTGAACTGTAGGTACGGTCAGCAACAAAATTATATTAAACAATGTGAATTTTACATAATTATACCAGATCACCAAGTCCAAAATAGTCACCAAATTATTCAATACACAGCTACTGGGTTTGTTTTTTTTATTTTTCAAGAATGGAAAAATGTTTTCTAAAAATATGATAGAAAAAACTGAAATGTTAACCAATTTTCTTTGCTGACTGTACAAGATGCCGACTGCATGAAATCGGCTAAATGTATGTACCGAGTAGGTATGAACGTTGACTCACTGTAAGTAGTAAGTATTATTTAGGTGCGGTTAAACGGCGCGTGACAACGCCAGCAGAGCCCGGCGCGTCGAAACAGCCTGACTCGGCGCGGCTCGGCAAAGTTCGCACGAGACATCGCTTGTCGGCGCGAGCCACGCCTGCACGGACGGCGACGGTGTGGACTCGCGCTATATTTACGCGCTGTTTAACCGCATCCAATACGTGGTACTTAGTGTAGACTAGTGGAGTCCGGCCTACTATGTATTTGATTCACTGTTCATAATATACCGAATGATCAATTAATTAACTTGCGTCTCTCATTTAACTAAGAAATGTAACTTCAGCATAGTGCGACTAGCAAGGAATTGTGTTGCGGCAACCGAACGTATTTGTGCTGTTCTGGAACGGACGATGATGCTTCAGCCGGCAGGGGCCGGACTAGCGGCGCCAGCACTAGAGCCAGCCGGCCGAGTGGTGAGGTGCGTGGCCGTGCAGCGGCGTCACGCCCGCTAGCCGCGCCAGCGCCGCGCAGCGCCCGCACGGCGCGCCCTCGTCCGCGCCCCCCTCGCCTGCCTCGCCCGCACCGCCCGCCTCGTACCCGCAGCGCCCGCACGCCTCCTGAGAATCGTCCACACGCGTCTCAGCACCGTCCGCTGCGGCGCGAGCCCGAGCAGGCTCGTCGAGCGCATCGCGCGCGTCTCGGCCCACCTTGTGCGCGTCGTCGTCCAGGCTGGCCAGCAGCGGCTCCCGGCTGCCGCCGCGCCCCGCCACGCTCTCGGCCGTGGTGGACGGCGACACCGAGGCCGGCGCCGGCGGCGGCACGCGCGGCAGCGGGCCGGGCGGCGGCGGCGGGCGCGCCGGCACGGAGCTGGCGCGCTGCAGCGACTCCGGCCCGGCAGCCGCGCGCGCCTCGGCCCCGGCGCGCCGCGAGTCTGAGAACTTCTTCCGCTTCCGCTTGAGCGCCGCCAGCGCTGTCAACGGGTGCAGCGGACCGCTGCGGGTGGTCCGCTCCGGACTCCGCTGCGAATCGCTGCCGGAGTCCGAACGTTCACTGGCACTAAATAAAAACCAGCCGGATTGAGCTTTAGTTCCTGACATCGTGACATTCGACCGAAATGAAATGGAAGCCAAACAAAAAGTAATTGAAAAGTCAAGGGATCCTTCCTTCCGAAGGGTAGGCAATATTGGTGGGAACAAATGCAACTTATTACCTGGGCGACTGTCGCGCATGATCGCAGACGGAATCTTCTGACCTTGAGCGACCAATGAGGCGTGACACGCGCGCGGCGCGGGCGGCCTCGATGATGGTGCCCCAGCGCCGCTTGTGCGAGGCGGGCTTGCGGCGCGCGGCCGGCCCTCCCGCCGCCCCGTCCGACAGGCTGGACTGCGACGTGCGCAGGCGCCCGCTCAGCAGCGCCGACAACGACGCGTGGTGCGCGGCGCCGTGCGAGCCGCCGTGCTCGTGGTGCAGCGACGCGAAGAACTCGTCCACCGGCGCCAGCGACCCGCCCGGGGCGAAGTTGAACCCTTTCAAAAGACGCCGTTCCTTCTGACGGTTCTTCTTGCCGCCCCCTCCTCCTGCAGAGGACACTGGATATTAATCACGGCATTCATGTGACATGTAGAAAAAGAGTTTACTAAATTGTAAAAACGTTAAAAGACCAATATTATATTGTTGAGTAGTACCGGGCGCTCCAGCGTTGACGGTGGAGGTGTTCATGCCGGAGTTGCGCAGGATCTCCACCAGCTCGCAGCGGAAGGCGCTGACGTCCTGCTTGATCTCGTTGACGTCGTCCTCCGTGACGCCGCCGCACTCCGCGCGCCGCTGCTGCACCGTCACGTAGCGACGCACCAGGTTGCGCATTATAGCCTGATAGGTAGGAATCACTTACTGACTTATGCACAAATAGGTACACTACAGATGTTTTTATAGAAACATAAAGACGAAAGCAGTGATATTTAAATATTGAACCACAGCAAGTGTGCAACTAATTACCGTGTGGTAGGTATGTGGTAGTTAGGACCCGAGAATTTATTTCTGTCTGAGGCTAATTAAACTTATTTAGATGATAGGTGAAAGATTTGAAAGAAAAATATACATATATTAAGGTACGAATAAACAACAAACCTGATAACGGAAATCCCGTTCATTTGCTTGTTTGGCTTTCCTCTGCGAACAATGAAAATATATAATTAATAAAACTAATATCAGTCCATGACTTTTGAATTTATTTAGCTTTCATATTTAATTTGTGTGTAGATCAGGGGGTATTTCCGGATTTAATGAAGTACAGTAAAGTTATTCCACTATTCAAATCGGGGACAGCATAGGCACTAATAATTATAGACCCGTATCGGTTTTGCTGGTTTTCAACAAGTTGTTTGAAAAAGTAATGTTAAATCAATGTCCCATCATTTTAATCGTAATAGTATGGTTTCATCAAAGGACGTTGCACAACCGACGTCGGAGTCATCTTATACGCATCTGTAACGCATGGGAAGAGGCACAAGATGCAATAGGCATCTTTTGCGACCTATTCAAGGCATTTGATTGCGTTAATCACGAAACACTGCTCTTGAAACTTGGGCATTATGGACTGGGTAAACTTGCGCTTAGCTTTGTAAAATCATATTTGATTGATAGACTGCAGCAAGTTCAAATAAACAGTGTAAATTCAGTGGGTTTAAAAGTCAAAATGAGTGTACCACAGGGCTCGATATTGGGTCCATTCCTCTTTATAGTATACAGGGTGTCAGGGTGTCAGGTAAATCATTTATATACAGGCTGGCAGGGACATCGACGCGAAGTCTGTTACCATTGATTCAGTACATGATTCTGAACACCCCCCGCGTTGAAATTTTTCGTCGTTAAAAAAACAGCTGTACCATACATTACAACCGTGTAGGTTTGCACTTTTATATGAAACAGCAGTTTTTTTAATAATAACCGACGAAAATTTTCAACGCTTGGGCGTTCAGAATCATGTATGTACTGAATCCATGGTATCAGTTTTCGCGTCGATGTCCCTGCCTCCCTGTATATAAATGATTTACCTGACACCCTGTATACTATAAAGAGGAATGGACCCAATATCGAGTCCTGTAGTACATAGGATACTTTTTATTTCGATATTCCCACGAGATCGCGATTTACGCGGGTGAAAGTCGGGAAAAGATTTACGCGGGGGGGTAGTCATATTTGTTATATTTGGAAATCCAATAAAACTCCATCGACTTTTTTGCGTGGTCACCCTATTTTGTTTGATTTGTTGTATGCTGCCGCCATGATGGCATCGTTTTTGTTGTGCATCATGATGCACAACAAAAACAAAGCGACATCAACGCTTCTACCGGTGGATGATCTAAATATGTTTTTTTAACCGTTAAAGGCCTGATAAACAACTAATTAACGTGCTAATTGACGTGCTTGAGGGTCACCCAGGGCTTTACCGGTTAAGATAATTATGATCACTAGATGTTTGGCCACATCATAAAGGGGAACACCCAAATACTCCGAAATATTTTATTCCTAATTTCGATGTTCCGATTTTCAAAAGTCCAAATTTCATAATAGGTACCTAAGAATTATAAGTAATGTCTATTATTAAAAATCACGAAATTTATTTACACGAAAGTTAGTTTTGCGAATTTCATACGTTCAACGCTTCTACCGGTGGATGATCTACCTAACCTCATTATTTAAGGAAAAAAACACGCACTTCAACAAATTTAACATTGATCTTTTACAAGAGCGATTCGCGGGTCGGAAACCTTGCCACCAAAAACAATTAAATGATGTTATTTCAGACTTTTTAAGGAAACGTTTTGCAGTGTAATAAGTGCGTACTCTGATGGTGCGCATGTGCTCGCGCTTGGCGCGCGCGTGGCCGCACAGACGGCGCTGCAGCCAGCGCCACGCGTACAGCGCGCTCTTGGGCGACGGCAGCACGTTAAAAGGCGGCGGCGACGTGCCGCCCTCCTCGAAGTAGCTGATCCACAGCTTGCTGCGAGCAAACTTCCACTCCACGTCCGCGCGCTCCTGCAAGCATTACGTACACTCGAACTGTAATTTAATTATAGGGCCCTCCTGTTTAGGCTTCGCCGCAGTCGGGTAATAACGTCGATCACTTTCGCATTTAAACGAACCAGACATTACTACAACTTTTTTTTTAAAGGTATTACGGTTGCGGTCCAATCTCACATTAAAGACCCGGTAACTGCAAACTTTTCACCTTGAGTAATCTCAAAGTTAAGCTCAGACTTAAATAATGGCGATGGTTAGTAAATCCAACAAGGAACTTCCCAGCAGTAAAGGTACGCATATCTTACGGAGATCAGCTGGTAGGAGTGGTTCATCATAGCGATGAGCAAGTTGAGCAGCACGATGACGTTGATGACGGCGTACGTGCCGAACATCAGCATGCCCCAGAAGCGCGTGAAGATCTTGATGCCGTCCAGCTCGAACGAGTCCAGGTCCACTAGCCCGAAGGCCGCCCAGAACAGCGTCTGCATCGTCTCGAACAAACTGCGACACAGTCAACAAGTAGGTAGCCAATAAAATATACTGGTTTCGATTACCATTATACATCAGCCACCGCACATTACAAATAAACAAGTCCAATGTTTTTATTATTGTTACGAGTATATTATGTAAGTGTATGTGGAAAGATAAGGAAAAGGAATAGTTTATGCAAATAGCCTTTTTCTGAGCCAATTCAGTGGTCTGGGACATAATCTGAAACCATCATGTAAGAGATCATGAGAATAATAACTATATGGCTGAAAGCCAAGCGGCGTGTGTTACAATCGCCACACATGACGGGACGAGAATACGATGTGGTAGGCTGTTTAGTAGTATGTGTGATTAATTACATTATAACAACTAGTTCAGTTTATTCAGAAAATAATAATACCTACTAAACACAAATCACCTACGAGTATTCAGATACAGTTGAAATAATTTCGCCTTCCTTTTACCGATCTTTGTTAAATAAATAGTGTTTAACGGTCTCTCTTGTTGAATTTAAATTGTCAGAGCGTTTCTTTAGGATCCAACACTCGAAAAGTGTACTGAACCAAGAAAATAAGAAGTGATCTGATCCTCACTTGGCGAACCGTCGCCACACGATGCAGGCGTCAGGGTCGGGGAAGGTGCCGTTAGCGGTGAGCGACGTGCCGGTCGTGCAGCGCTTCTTCTCCATGTCGGCGTAGTACCACAGCAGCTGGTTGAGACCTGTCGCGGCATATCACCATGTTACCAGTCTGAACAGTTCCGGCAACCCTCCTTGAAATTTTAGAAGCTAGAACACTTACCACATGAAAATGCAAAGATAACTAGTATATCTAGGACGAAGAACTTGAGAATATCGAGCACCATCCTGCTGAGCGAGACTTGCAGCGGGCCCAGGTGTGGGTTGACGCTGAAGATGTACACCAGCTTCAGGCTGCTGAAGATGTTGGCAGCAGAGAACAGCCCCTCGGACAGCAACATCGGGTCCCACGCATCCCACTTCTCTCGCGGCTGATTCCACTGGAGACCTGCTGACATCTCTCGACGCACCTGAGTCAGAATAAAGGAAAGATAAATAAAAACAAAAAGCAAAGCACTGTTCATAATATTCACCTAAGTAACGAGATATGTTTAGATAACTTTCTACTACGGAGTTTTACCTGAAAATGTGAGACGATCCGCAGCGCGACGGTGGCGACGTACAGCGAGTTGGTGACGAAGTCTATCACATTCCACATGTCATGCACGTACTCCCGCAGCCCCATATCCCACAGCTGCTTCACCTCGCTCCAGATTAAACCTGCAATGATTTAGGTACAATCGGGCAACTTCGCCTGATTTCTTCCACTTTGTCCGATAAACATCAGTGATTTATTTATTTATGTAATGTATGTATGAATAATGGGTTAAAGCAATGGGTAGCTATACAGACCGCTGACCCAGGCGAGGATGAGCCACTCTACCAGCGAGGGCGGAGCGCCGCGGCGCGACAGCGGCTCGCCGTGCGGCGCCGCGCCCCACAGCAGCCCCCCGGCCGCCGTCTCGATGCGCTGCGACGCCAGGATCAGCAGAACTGTAAGCAAACAGTTCCAATTAGTTCGCCAACAAGTCGACATATTCATGTCAGTCGTGTTAGGCCATTCTCACACGGGGTGCCGGAAACTCAACCTAAATCAGTTGGCAACGGGCGTAGCCAACTGCGATGCAACTAGTACTCACAGATGGCGCAACTCAAGTTGTTCCAATTTAATAGTTTGTTCTGACGACAATTCAATGAAATTCAATCAAATCAATTTTATGAAAAATTGTGTTGGTAGCAGCCGAGCCTCCTGCACTGCCATTCTGCACTTTTTTTTTAAGTCCCTTTGCGTAAATAAAGCCATTTTTACTATTTACCTGTTGTTTTTAAGTTTTACAAATACCCACATTTCAATAAAAAAAAAGTCGTGTTTTACGTTTTCTCTTGACAAGTCCTGACAAATAGAGCAACTTAACTCTTAAGTCCATGAAGTTAGAGCTCATAGAAAGAGACAGGCGCGATACCATTTACGGTACACGGACGTGATGGACACACGCGGCGTGTACTGTATTCGGTACACATGACAGCTCACGTTGGACCATTTGAAATATCTCGGACTACTCTACATTGACTCCAATCCGTCAACTTATCGATTTACTATGTACTTATGAGAGTGCGCAAATTAATATTTGTGTTTAAAAAAAATTACAGAACATAGCCAACAATAAATGAACTAAACAGGTTTATTTAGCTTTGTATTCACTCTTATCTATTGCATAATTTCCAGGGGTGGTGCTGCAAAAAGCATTTTTCTACCTCTAGGGCGGTAAGGTGGCTCCCAAACTGCAGAGGGCTGGAGCTGCTTTGAAGCGGCTTCTGCCCAATCTAGGGGGTCCAAACGCCTCCTGCCGGAGGCTCTACGCGGGGATTGTGCGGTCCATGGCCCTTTACGGGGCACCGGTGTGGGCGCGTTCGTTGAGGCTGCGACCGGCCCAGCAGTTGAACGCGTCCCAAAGGGTCATGGCCATTAGGCTGGTCCGAGGATACCGCACGGTCTCCCGTGAGGCGGCTAGCCTCCTTGCCGGACTACCGCCATGGGATCTGGAGGCCAAAGTCCTCGCGCACATGTGGGAGTTGCGCGAGGAGGCGAAACGCCGTAACGCGGCAGCGGATTTACGCCGTACGGGCGTAAATCCGCTGCCGCGAGAAATCGCGGCATAGCGGACAGAGCTCCGGCGGGATCTCATGGCGGCATGGAGAGTGCGATTGTCGCAACCTAGCGCTGGGCACGCCACAATTGTGGCGATAAGACCCCTCTTTGAGGAGTGGCTAGAGAGGCGCCACGGCGTCCTCACCTTCCGCCTGACACAGGTCCTCACCGGACATGGTTGTTTCGGGAGGTTCCTGTTCAGGATAAAGCGGGAGGAAACGCCCGGGTGTCACCACTGTGTGGATCGCCCGGAGGACACGGTGGAGCATACGGTGGAGGTCTGCCCAGCTTGGGCGGAGCACCGCCGTGTCCTCACGGAGGCGATCGGCGGCGGCGATCTCTCGCGTCCGGCCCTGGTTCAGGCCATGGTCCGGAGCGAGAGTGCATGGGAGGCCGTCACCTCCTTCTGCGAAGCAGTAATGCTTGCGAAGGAGGAGGCGGAGCGCGCGCGGGAGAGGCAAGATTCGCGCCCTCGCGCCCCTAGTCGCCGCAGGAGACGCCCCGGGCGTCGGGAGTCGAGAGCCGACTTCCGGCCACCGTAGGCGCGGGCTTGCGGACGGTGAGCAATGGGTAGCTCGCCGTCCGATCGGGACCAGGCCCGGGTCGACGGCGCGTTGTGTTCCACGCGTGCCTCAAAGAGATGTCAGCACCAACTGACGGGGTCCGGAAGGGCCAATGCCTGCCGGGGTTGCGGGTTTGTCTGAAAGGGATATCGCGACCCCGGCACACAGGCAACGGAAGGAACACGGGTGGGTTTTAGTCAGTTAAAGTCTGACACGCCCTCCCGCTCCGCCCAGAGCGGGAGAAGTTATTTGATAATTTCCCATCCTCCTCCATCTCAAAAAAAAAAAAAGGGCGGTAAGGTAGGCACCGGATATTTTTTTTTTTAAATTCATTTTAAGAAAACTTACAGCTAATACATTCGAGTAGTCAGTAGTAATATGTAGAAGAAAGCCAATTACAAGTTTCCACTTATATAAACTTAATTAACTTTATGTATAAAATTGACGAAACGGTACACACAGCGCGACAGTTAAACATAGAAACAACTGAGAATAAACAAATAGTATATGATATCCAAAAGTAATTTGGATATCATATTTGAGAAGCATATTCGAGATGGCTACGGAAAAAAGCACAACATAGAATTTTCATGGTTTTGACATTTTTAAACTCGGAGTAGACCCTTAAAATAAAACCCACTTTAGAAGCCTTGTTGACTATGTTGTCCATGTGCGCATCAAACAGAAGCTTTGAGTCAAAAGTTACCCCAAGGTCCTTTATGACGTTGACTCTGGCAATTGAGGTAGTTATTCGATAATTTGTCTAATAGGGTTTGGCTTACGAGTAAATGTACACACTTAACACTTTGAAATATTTAAATCCAACCTATTTTGATCGCAGTAGTCATGGAACCGGTCCAGATCCTCCTGTAGTAGATGTGCAAATAGCTAACATAGCATGTAATATTACACAAACAGTTCGGCAATTATTTATTCTAAACATAGTAGGTACTACACCAGCACACTGCACTTCTTTTTGACCTACCTTCGTTACCTTCCGACAACAGAAGGAATGACTTGGTTTGCATAAAGCCTTAAACTAGACATGCATTTTAATCGGTCTTTTGTGTTTAATAGAGTCAACAAGTTACTAAGCTTCTATGTAAGTTTTAAAACCGACCAAGAACGTGTCGGACCACGCATAATGAAGGGTTCCTTAGTTGGGATGAATTTATTACCCGACTACGGCGAACCAAAAGGAGGGTTATCATTTTGAAGGGTATGTATGTAGGTACGTACGTATGTATGTATGTTCATCTTTTATCTAATGACTTCTAAACTACTGATCATAATTTGACAAATGAGGTATCGTTGGAAGCGTCTTGATCTTCCGCTGGTTATAGGCTGACGTCACATCAATATGGCTAGGGGACGTAAAGGCATGTTTTTTTTTTCCATGTTGAGTATCAAATGAAAGGGTTTGACGAGCACATGACAAATATGCTCGACGCGAAAACCGGTATCAAAAACTGATACCGGTTTTCGCGTCGATGTTCCTGCCACCCTGTATATATCATATTATCTAAGTAATTCATGAAAGGGTTTGACGAGCACCTGACAAATATGTATAGATATAATTTTATTTATGTAATTAAAGATGTTAAAAACAAGCATAAGTGAAACTATGCGTCGTACGGCGCGACGGTAAAATTTATTTAATACCTATTATACAATAAAACCAAACAAAATAAAAAATTAAGCGGTTCTGCAAATACTTTATCACGAAATTTAAACCCGAAAATATTTTAAATAAAAAGTAAAATCAAAACTAAAACCCTACTACTGAAAAATCACGCTCTAAAAAGTATGAAACAAGAAAATATTTCAGACAAAATCAAGACATAAAAGTATTGAACTTACTTTTTTTCAGGAACAAACTTAACATTGTAGTTGAAAAAAACATGTTCTACCACACATTCCAACTGCAAATGTAAGTTAGTCGACTATTAATCGTTAGCTTCAAAGCCTACTTAGATGTGATAGTTTTCCTTTTAACTTTGTTAAGTACTGCTGTGATTTTTTTCACTTATCCAAAAACAAACATTTAGCTGACGGTGACACACACTCTTGACTCTAACAAAAATTAGCACTGTAAAGCTTAATATTACGCAAACGGATCCTTGAATCGAAAAATGGTTTTCACAGACACCGAACGGCCTATCCAACCATACCCCACTCCATGGGAAAGACAGCAAAAAAAATATCATCCCCACTATAAGTGCATAGGAGGGACTTGTTTCTGTATTTTTATAGTCTCAGTAGTTTGGAGATGGGGGGGAGATTTGCAACTCGTTGCGATGCGGCTTTGGCTGCCACTTTGTGTAAACGTTTTTAAATAAATGATTATAAAAGTATTATACATAGGTAGTCAAAGTATTACCTTACGTCACGGATCATGCACTGGATGAAGTTAGTCAGTGGAAAAGAGTAGGAACTCAAAATTCCTTTGAACAACTAAGTATATCTTCACTTACATAGGAACATGAAGTAGCTCGCCGAGTGACACAGGAACTTGATGAACGGCTTCCTGAGAGTGCGTCCGGCAGACGAGTGCGGCGCCACGATGTAGGCCAGCGAGTACAGCGGGAACATGGCGCCGATGCGCACCATTTCCGCCGCCTGTAGCAGCATGTTCTTGCGCCGGAAGCCCGGCACGCTCTCGTACCAGATGGACGCCAGCAGCTGCTGCACGTTCGGGTGCGCCACGAACTAGAAACACAATAAATAGCAGGTCATTCATAATGATGACGTAATTCGCATGTAAGTATGGCGGCGGAAACTGAGCTGATCTTACCTTTTTTTGCCTTAGCTTTATAGCAAGCTTAAGTCTGGACAGGCGCATTCTCTCCGGCGCGCCGGGCTCAGGCAGCGGCACCTGGGGCGAGCCCGTCTCGTGGTTGAGCAGCACTTGTAGCTCGTGTGAGGTGCGCGTGTGGTCCAGCAGCGCCGTCGCGAACTCCTGGCACTGCGCGCGCAGCTCCTGGTACTCAGTCTTAAACTCGTGTTCGAGCGCGGACAGTCGCCGCAACTCCCAAGAAAGCTCGAACGCCGTCAAGATGGGGTCTTTAGACGAAAGCGCGATAAGTGACGGCGAGGCGAGCGCGCGGTACGCGTTGATGCGCGAGCGCGAGTGGCGCAGCGAGTCCTCCCGGCGCGAGCGCACGCACTCGTCGCAGCCGCATCGCACGTCGTGCGGCACCGGCAGGTTGGCACCGCGGTCCAGGAGCAGCTTGATGATCTCGTAGCTGTCGCGGTGCGCCGCCAGGATCAGCGGCGTGATGTCCGCCGTGAACGTCGCCGTCTCGGGTGGTAGTGCCTCCCAACTCTGTAACATAGCCACGTCACTTAAATAAGCATAAGACGGCTGCGATGTACGCGGCATCTAAAGCTGAGCTGCTTACGTTGGGCTCGCCGGGTTTCTTGGTCTGCTCCTCGTGGTCCAGCAGCGCCTCAACTGCCTCCACAAACTCTTCGGAGATGGCGTGCAGCAGCGCGTCGCGCGTCTCCACACCGAACTCCAGCAGCAGCTCCACCATCTCCAGGTTCTCGTTGTCGATGGCCATGAGGAGCGCGCTGCGGCCCAGCGGGTCCACGCAATCCACGTTGATGTGCCCGGTATCGCGCGCACGCTGCAGTACGCGCCGCGTGCCCGCCACGTCGCCACGCTCCACACCCAGCAGGAACTTCTTTTCCTCCAGCGACAGCACAGCCATCTCCTGGTGCGGCCGCACCACGTTCTCCTCCTCCGTCATACCATGTATACTGTGGCGCTAAGGATGACAGCGAATATCATAAACAACCACACGTAACAAATACATTTTAAATTAGGTGTTCGGTACAATATTTGCTGCTGATTTATGAAACGTTAGCAGCCGATACTCTTTATTGTATAAAACGCCACGTGCATGCATCACGTCGCAAAGAACTAGTGTGTTGGTGCTAGGAAGGTGCCTGCCAACGCCGGCCGTTCAATAATACAGTTTATACCTTGTTAAGGAAATCAAGTTACGAGCTTTTGTAGACGGTGACCGAACCTAACTAAGGGCAATAAATTGTTCAAGTCGTACCTATGTATACCGCACCTTGTGTATTCGTGATCGTAATATCCAAAGCGAAATAAATAATTTCATCGATCCCGCCCTGGGAATTCTTCGAATAGATAAAGCTAATGAAATGAGTCGGGTATCGCTCGTAAAGTATGTTGTTATGCGATAGGTAGGTCGACATACAACTTCTAGAATGAAGCCTGCGATCTCGTCTCGACTTCGATTAAGGTATCATATCAGCTCGTTGGCATTTACTGATATCGCTCTCAGAGACGCGGTGGAGCCAGCATCTGCTAGTCTCTTTAAGTCAGTAGGTAGGTACATATTATTATGAATGTGAAGCAAGCGAAAGTAACTCTGTCTGTCTGTATGTAACGGCTGAATGGATTTGTATGAAATTTGGCACACGGGTAGGTTATAACCTGGGTTAGGTTAGGATACTTTTTGTCCCGGTGGTACCTAGGTTCCTACGGCATCCGGCCTCCACGCGGGCGAAGCCGTGGGCACAAGCTAGTATGAAATATTGTTGTTAGCTTATATTGTTGTATGTACGTGTCCAATCTTAACAGAATACGCTGGAGAGTAACATGTTCACATTCTAACGTAGCCAAGTTGCGAAATAACGATACGATAGCGATGTCAGTGATGGCAGCGCACGTGGAGTGTGCACGCTGACCGGCGGGCCTCCTGGCGCCGGCCCGGCCTGGGCGGCGCGTTGGGCGAGGGCGCAGCACGTGAGCGCTGCCACTCATTATGCAAATGGGTCGCGGGGTGGAGGCGGGAGGCGGCGCACCTCGCCGCACGTCGCTTGCTAACCTATGGTATCTTCACTCCCGAACGGCTTTATCGTTCGTAAAAGTCGGCGACGTTTTACAACCGACCTCGCAGTACGGGACCGGACGCTGCCCCGGAGCGCCGCGCGTCGACCCGGCGCTCGTCCCTTGCTATTGTAAAGCTATAAACCAGCAACGAGACGGCCCGCCGAGCAGACGTGTCCAGTCGATGACTAGTTCTCGTGTAAATGTTTACGCTATTGAGCTCTAATTCCGAGGCGGACGAGAGCTTCGCTGGGAGATAGTTAAATAAAACGTTTTTATTGCTTCATTGATAGGTAAGGCGCTCGTACGCCACTTGCGAATCAACTGTCCGACTACATCTACTAAGCAGCTCAAAAGACAACAAGAAATCAATACATTTGTACATAGTGATGTGTACGTGTACACTGGTACTCAACCGCTTTTACGGTGGTATGTAGACCTTATTGCTAAACTTTCAGACGTGATAAGACTTCAAATTAGGTGCGAACAAACAACTTGCGAAAGTGTGGAGGGTCGCAGATTGAATTCACGATAAGTACCCGAATGTGCGACACTTGTTATACTGAAAATAAGTGTTTGCGAAACAACGCACTGTAACCTAAATATACTCAGTCCTCATGGAGATACCCTGCAGCCCGAGTCGCGGAGCCGACGCTGCGGACTTTAGAGGGCGACAAACTCCATTATTAGGGTCGCTACTTCATCTTTGAACCCTCTCAAACAGTTCATTAAAAGTCGCTTTGAGAAAAAAAGGAGAAGGTTGAAGTAGAAAAGGTACAATAATCGTAAACACTGAGCAATTCCCATAATACTTTTCTTTTGCTAAAGTAATATTATGTACAAGGAAAGATAAATAATAATAACAAAATATACGCTCAATACTTTCAGAGGGTCTGTTTTGATTTAACTTTACTAAAGTATAGATCCTGTGGTGGGAGGCGACCGGAAGATTGGTAACATTCTAAATAACCTCATTTGCATGTCAAAAGACTTTCATACTTCGCCATCAAATGGAGCAGAAATGTTCTCCTTCGGTTCCTTAATACTTTACTCGGCTGGTTCACTCTTTTGTAATTTTTTGGTAGGTAAGTACCTAACGAAACTGTAAAGTGTTTCTTCCTAAAATATATATGTATTATTTATTCCTATATATATATATATATGTATATTAGAAAGAACACTAGCTTGGTTTTTGTTTGTGAACGCATCACCTAAACTGATTATAAATTAAACTTCTTCTTTTCGTGTCAATGGTACTCTTCCTCGATGTTTTTATAATGTTTGAGCCCAGTATATAGGTGGCCACGTTCATTGCAGCATCAGTGACATTCTTTATCCGTTATCCGAGGTGCAGGTGAAAGGGCACTTAGCGCACTCCAGCCAGTGGTGCATAAATTAAACTAAAAGAGCAACATTTAAGATAGTAGGTAACCGACATTAAGTTGGTATCACAGCTGCCTTAGCGGCCTCCCGGCTCCCCAAAGGCTCCATTCCGTAAAACTAAAGATTAACTCCATTAGAGTCAGGCGTCAGAGCGTAGGGAAGGTGTTCATTTAATCGAACCATTTGGCGACAAAAACTTTCGACAAAGCGAAGTGCGTAAAAGCTTTCGCTTTGTCAAATAACTTTGGGTCGCCACATGGAGGTACTTCCACTATAATCTACTCGAACATTTGGCAAAACGGGTTTATTTGTGGCAGATCTGCCATATAGCATAATATTGGAAATGGAAAATACTTATAAGAGCAATTTTAACAGCTTGGCGACATTTAGGTAGGTACCTATTTACTTCCACGCGGACGGAATCACAGCTTGTGAAGTATTCTGGCAGTCACCGGGGCCTAATAGAATCATGCATGAGACATTCGTACAGAAATCATAATGTACCTACCTACTTACACACGCTGTCAACAGTAGGTACAACCTACTGTGAAAAGGATCCTGAAAGAGTTGTTAATGAACAATACAGTGAAGCATACCTAAAGTACACCTCCGCTCTGTGCAAACACGCTCACATGCACACATTTACGACCATTTACAATCAAACTACACCTCACTAAGTGCACTTTGCGAAACCGGTCTCGCGTCACTGTTGACAGCGCTGTCTTGGTTTTTTATTTGGTCTGAGATTTAACCTCAACTGTGTCATTTTCTATTTTATTTTGATGTGCATGTGTCTTTTATTATTTTAATTGGTTTTCGACCCTTTTTAATTTAAATTAATAAATAAATAACCATATTTAATGTTCCAGTTTCTAGTATTCACAGAAAATACAGTGAAAACTGGAAAACTAACCTACATGTTCTCTTTTGTGTGAGAGAAAATCCTTACATTCGTAAATGAGCAAGCGTCAATAAAGCTATAGCCTCTTGTAATACACGCTTCAAAGGTTTGATGTAGCCAGCCTTACATAATAGAGCCATAGGGTAAAGAATTGTTCAATTACCGAACTTTTAACTTGAAAGCTACTAGCACCGATATTACTACTTAAGTTAGATTAAATTTACTTTGATGAGTCAAATTAGAGTACTGACGAGTGCCATGTAAACACTGGCCACTGACTTTGTACGAAATACAACTATCTGTTCAAGTAGAGTGCTTACTCTATAATTAATGATGTCCTTTACGTAGTAAGTAGTACGTATCAGCACGTGAACATTAACGAGTAGGATCTACTACATGAAGCGACACCACCACACGACCCACTGAAACACATTACTAAGTATACCGTAATATCTACCTACTTAAAATATTACGATTATGGCTAAGTACCGACAACTCGCTACTGCATCACCAGCAATCATCCGTCTTCGCTCTCCATTGACTTTATAGCTAAATGGAAAGATAAACAAACAAAGCAGATACTTAATTTACATATCCATGGACAGACATGGATAATGTCGGGGCCAAAAAAAAAACAATCTGTTGCCTATCAGACGAAAAACATTCATACGAGTACATGTAGCGATTACTGATATAACTTGCATGCTGACCTGGAAACGAAAAAATACTGAAGCAATATGTTCGCTACGTAGATATGCAGTACCTACTGCAACCGCTCAAGCTAATAATACATCATGCCATACGTAACTCAGGTGCACCTGCACACCTTGTATGCGAACTGCGGGGAGCCCTGCCTCTTCTGGAAGAGAAGCACACTAACTATACCTAACCGCTAGATTACGATGATCACGACTTTGACGCGAAGAAAGAGATAGAGCAGGCGCGAGCACAGGTTTTGCGAGGACCAGGTGCAGGTATGTCGGCGGCATACCTTGACCTTGTTGTCTAGCGGGCGCGGCTCCGGCGCCAGCAGCGCGCCCAGCTCCACGCGGCAGGTGGAGGGGCGCCGCGCGTCGCCTCCTCCGCCGCCGCCGCCGCTGCCGCCCGACATCTCCGAGCCGCCGCTCTCTGCGCACACACACTACCGTCAGCGGCGGCCGCGCAGCCGCGCAGCCGCCGCGAGCCTCGCCCGCGCTGCCCGCTGGCGAGAGCGGCCTGCGCGACGAGTCACCGCGTTGCAATGCGGACGGGGCTATATTTAGCGAGGGCGGGCGGCGGACTGCGAGCGCGCACTCGCAGGGCGCCGCGCCGCGCGTACTCACCGGCGCCATCGCCGCCGTGCGCGCCATCCTTCGTCCGCTCCGTGAACTGAAACAGAGCTCAGTGTGAGTGCACAGGAACGAAAGCGTGCGCCAGGCACCAGGGGGCGCTCACCTGCACGCGGCGGTCGCGGCGCGCGGCGATCTGCCGCGAGTGGCGGCGCAGTGCCTCCAGCGTGCCGCGTGCCGCCGAGAGCGCGTCGCGCGCCCACTGTTGCTCGCTCTGCTCAGGCTACTGCTCGCTCAGCTCACGCTGCTCACGCCGCTCGCTGGTCGCTACTCGCGTCTGATCTGCAAACTGGTCGGCCATGAGTTCAAAGCTCCTTATTTATTGTTATTGCATCGTAAAATATTTTTGTGTACAGATGTGTATACGTTGCCGTGTCGTAAAAGTTACGCGTTAATTTTGCACTCCGTGTAGACTGACTGAACACCGTCACCGTACAGTCCACTCTGGGCCTGGGTATCTGGCTTCATTGACGTTTGTTTATACATATTTTTTCGTAAAACTTACATCATAATCATAAATTATGAATGTACACACAATATACATATTTATGTATGCCTACCCTACCTACCTACGTAGGACATTTCAATGTTTAGCTATGAAAAATAAGTTTATGAACAGCGTACCTATGTATAGAGAACATCTTCACCGACAACTAACTCAACCAGCTTTTAGAATCACATAACACTATACGCGACCATGCCAACATAAAGAATTACAATAATTTCCTTTCCTTCCGACAAATATTATATCCTTAATTTCTGTAAACTCGTATCATACGGGTCGTTCGGTTTCAATTGCTCTCTTTCAGTTGAACGTCGAACGATACGAGTGTGTGCGCAGTACAGCCTGTAGGTACGGCAGTATGGCTGCACTCATTCAAACAGAACAAAGAGCCTCAAATCCCTCAATTACTTTACTCAAAATCCGGCCTTTCCAAATCACGTTATAATATAAAATATACTTAAACACGGTGGGTTAAAAATTTTATCGTCTCCTAACGGCGCGCGGCGGTCCCATCTCATCTAAACTATATCTACATGTATCTTACTAGGCTATATATAGCTATTATTGGAAATGTGATCAATGTTTATATGTTGGCCTATCGAAACTAAGACATTACGAACGACACGGCAGGGAATCCTACACATCAAAAGTGTCTAGGGATCAGGTACGTTTTAGAGTATCGCCGCAATTGAGAATTATTATTTTAACTTTTTTGGATCATTATTGATTCTTTTTCGTGAATTTTACTATTTGAATAAAGAATTTTCTTAAAATTTTAACAAATAATAAGTACTTAATTAAAAAATATTAAATGGAATATTAGTCCGTTTTGTATCGGATATATCGTTTCTATTTTGATTAACTTTTATATTCGACCATTTTGCTGGCACCGACCTAAAAAAAAATTGTAGGCCCCTAATTTGTTTCGTACCTACTTTTAATTTCGTAATTTCGTGTACATATAAAAATATTATTTCATCATTTTGAGTTAATTTCTTTCGAAATCGGTAATTTTTTTTTAATTACTTTTTATTTCGTATTTTTTTATTCTAAGTAACAACTGGAGTATGTATTTGTTTGTAATAAGTAGTTAATAGTTTTTTTTGTTAATATGTAAAGATTTCATTGTTAGCATTTATAGACTTTTAAGTAAAAAAAAAACTATATAGTTTTTTTTTTATATGCTTGCCCAATGTTTAAGGCTATAGACAAGTCAAGAGAAGCAGATACTTATGACAAAACGCCACCAGAAAACGTACCTTCAACCGACCCATACCAATACAACTCAACTACAAGTGGCAGTGGGATCAAAAGTTATGCTCAGAAGAAATGTTTCAAAGATGCAGCCTGATGCAGTGTTTATTCTATTCGATGACGCTTCAATCAGCGAAAAATCAAAAGATGCAGATGGTTATGAGCCGTAATATCTCCAATCACGGTAATGTTTCAAGCTAAACGTAGTTACGGTGACGTGGAACGACGCATGTTACCGCTGATACTTAGTTGGGCAGTAACTGTACATAAGTTACAGGCTTACAGGGCACAACACTTGAAACTGCAGTCGTACATTTAGGCAAAAGGTTATTTGCAAAGGGTCAAGCTTATGTTGCTTTGAGTAGGATCAAAATGCTTCATGGTCGTGCTATAGATGAGTTAGATCCCAACCCCCATATTTTTTTGCGATTACAAACTTACATTTGCAGTTGGAGAATTGACCGTGACGTATATCAATGTATGGGAGAACATATTTCTCAACTACTAAGTTAAATTTGTTATTTCGATAAATTCGTCCCAACTACAGAACCCATCACTGTGCGTGGTCCGACACGCACTTGGTCGGTGTTTTTTTCTAACATGCACTAGAATTTGAACAAGGTTTTGAGATGTTTCCCTATGACACCACACCCGTAGCTCGTATCAATAAGCCAGGCCGTCTCACTTACACGTATTAGTCCATATCTTGTAAAATACTGAACCGATTTTGATGAAATTTACACTCTTCCCTAAGCTGAAGTAAAAGAAAGCCAATAAAAAAATTGGTCACAATCCGATTAATAATTTCGGAGATATGCGTGGACAAACATACATACACCTATAAAAAATTGTATATTTGTTTAGAAGCCCTAAAAGATTATTATATGTGAATTTAATGCAGTTCCAATAATATTACTTCCTTTTTTTGAAGTCGATAAAAATATAAAATCAACTGTCAATCAGGATTCCTATAAAATTGTGAATAGCATTTTATTAAACAATTTCTGCATCAGAAATGAAAAAAACTGCATCGATATGGAGTGACGACATCATTTGACATGAGAAGAGATGATGAGGGTATTTGGATCGGTGGAAGAACCGATCTCATTTGGATCAGTGGCAACCTCAATGCTCAGATTTATGCGGAGAGGATTGTTTTAGAAGTGATCATCCCTTTGCCAAGCCGGTTGGGCGATTCGTTTCGACTAATGCACGACAATGCATGTCCACACACGGCTAGAGTCGTAACACGCACTCTTGCTGATGCTCGCATCAACGTTCTGCCGTGGCCTGCTCAATCGCCAAACCTCAACCCAATTGAGCACGTATGGGATATTCTCGAACGTGGGCGACCATTCCTCCAAAAAGTGATTATGATGAACTGATTTTAAGCATGCCAAATCGTGATGGAAACTATTAAATACATATTTTGTAAAACAATAATCTTTATTTCAAATTAATGAAATATAGAGAGACGTCCCCAACCGTCAGTATGACGGACGTTGTAACCTGGTGGCCAGTATATATCAGTCGTCCGCCGCCATTCCTGGTTGTCCCACGCCTGGGGCTGAGAGCAACTGTTCCAGGTGTTTACGCCACACGACGCCCCCATCTGTCTGCACTTCATAATGAAGACTGCCTAGGCGACGCACTATCGTGCCGAACTCCCATCTTCGTCTCTGGTCGGAGTAGGCTCTAGCCTGGACTCGATCACCTACGGAGTAAACCCTGATCGGAGGCGATGTGTTGTTTGGGTTGAACGCCTTCTGGGCAGATGAGTCCCTAAACATCACATGTAACTTTGTTCTCACATCCCGACTGAACCGCAATTCATAGGGGGTCTGTCCGTTCAGGTTTGGTGTGCGTCTGAGCCGGGTCTTAAGGACAAGGAGCTTATCCGTAAGATCGCCCCTCTCGCCCTCCATTGCGCGTAGTGCTTTCTTAATTGTTTGCACGTAACGTTCAGCCTGACCGTTAGTGGCTGGGTGGTACGGGGCTGACGTCAAGTGTGTTACACCGCAGTTGGAAAGGTAGCTCTTGAATTCTTGGGATACAAATTGCCGTGCGTTGTCCGAAACAAGTGTGTATGGTATGCCGAATGTGCAGAATAATTCTTTCAACTTAACAACGCACCAAGCACTTGTTGTGGTCTTGGTTGGGAAGACTTCCACCCACTTTGAAAAGGCATCCACGACTATTAGAAGTTGATGTCCTAAAATAGGACCTGCAAAATCTATATGAAGACGTTGCCATGGCCCTGTAGGTTGTTCCCAATGGTGTGGAGGTGCTTTTGGTGACTCATTTTGGTCTAATCGGCATGCTCTACAGGATTTACTTTGTTTTCGATGTCTCTATCTATATTTTTCCAGTATATGTAGCTGCGAGCTAGTAATTTCATTTTGACTATACCAATGTGTCCGGTGTGTAGTTCATCTAGTACACGTATGTGTAGACTTTTGGGTATTACCACTCGAGTTTCTTTCAATATGCAGTTGTCTTGAAGTGTTAATTCATTATCACCGTAGCCATATTAACATTACTGGAAGCGCTACAAGCAGGTCACTCATTACAGTGACCTGCATGTAGCGATTCCAGTAATGTTTTAAGTTCATTGTCTTATCTAGTTTCATTAGCTATAACTTCTGGTCGAATTCCTAGGACGTTAATCTGCTATAGTTGGTATGAACAATGTTGGTCTATTGAGGTTTCTTTTGCTATTTCTACTGGGAATCTTGATAAGTAATCAGCGTTTGAGTGTTTCGTTGAAGCTCTGTATTCCACGTCGTAGTTAAATCCCGATAAGAAATGTGCGTAATGAAATAATCGCATTGTGCTCAATGCTGGTAATGTCTGGTGGGGATGAAAAATTGAGGTAAGGGGCTTATGGTCCGTCACTAATGTGAATTTTCTACCGTAACAGTAGTGAAAGAATTTTTTAATGCCCCAGTAGATCGCTGTAGCTTCTTTGTCAATTTGACTATATTTCCTTTCACTAAAAGAAAGTGATCTAGAGGCGAATGCGATTGGTCTGTCAGAGCCATCAGGTAGTTTGTGAGAGAGAACAGCTCCTAAGCCCGTTGGTGAAGCGTCAGTAGCCAGTATCAGTGGTTTTCCTGGGTCAAAGTGAATAAGAACTCTTTCGCTCAAAATCTCCTTCTTAATGTTATTAAAACTGTCTTCGCATTTAGAAGTCCAGTGAAAATCTTTCTCTTTCTTTAGTAACTCATTTAGTGGGTTTGTTAAAGAGGCAAGGCTCGGTATAAATTTGTTATAGTAGTTTGCCATACCAAGGAAGGTTCGTAGTTCGTTTATATTAGTTGGTCTTACAGTGTTCACGATGGCCTTTACCTTGTCTTTGTTCGTAAACCATCTTTATCGATTGTATGTCCGAGGTACTTAATGTTACGTTTAAAAAAATTACATTTTTTTCTGTTAATGCGGAGGTTACTCTCTTTTAGTTTTTGCAAGACTCGTTTTAGACGGGTTAAGAGTTGGTCTTCTGATGCTCCTTGAATTATAATGTCGTCAAAAAAACATTTTGTTCCGTCTAGTCCCTGAAGTAGTTGGTCCATGAATTTCTGCCAAAGGCTTGGTGCTACTTTGACTCCAAACATTAAGCGATTGACTTTGCAAGTACCTTTGTGCGTACTTAATGTTTGTAAGACAGGCGCTTTCTTCGTCCATGACTAAATTTAGATAGGCTTGGGTAATGTCTAAAGAGCAGAAGTATTTGCCTCCGTTCATTTCTGCAAATATATCCTCTATTATAGGAATTGGTTAATGTTCGTCCCTGATGACTTTGTTAAGGGTGACCTTGTAGTCTGCACATAGTCGAATGCTCCCATTTGATTTCACAATCGGTACGATGGGCGTGCCTTAATCCGAATGGTATACTTTGGTGATCACCCCTTCTGCAATTAGTCGTTCAATTTCTTTATCGACTTTTTCCTTTAACGCGTACGGTATTAAACGCGGTTTTATAAAAATTGGTCGTGTATTTTCCTTAAGATTTAAGTGAGCTTCATAGTTGGGTATTTTTCCCAAATCTGATCTAAAAAAAGTTGTTGCAAATTCTTCTAATAATTTATCAAGTTTGTCGGATTGTTCAGAAGTTTGTAAAACTCTTATGTCTGCAATTTTCACATTCAGTTCTTTCATCCAGCTTCTTCCAAATATTTGGTCAACGTTTTGATTGATTATGTATAATTTCCCGTTGAAGGTCTGCTCTTTATAAGTGCCATTTACGTATGCCACTCCTGCAGGCTTGATAATTTCTCCAGTGTAGGTTCTCAGTTTCATTTCCGTTTTGAAAATTTTGTTTGTTAATTTTAGGCTTTTGTATTGTTTGAGTGACATTGAGGACAAGGTCGCTCCTTTGTCGAATTCCATGCCAACCTGTTTGTTCTCTATTTTTACTGTGATCATATATTTTTCAGATATTTCACTTTTAATTAGGTTACATCTCCCATGTTTTCGTTGGTCGTGTTACTTGTATTATCGTCTAGTTGATTGGTATTTAAGTTCCGCTGTAAACAGACTCGTGCCAGATGTCCAGTCTTCTTGCATTTCAGGCAGGTAAATTTAATGGCGCCACACTCATTAGATCGATGGTCGTGTTTGCCGCATCGGAAGCATTTTCCCTTTAAATCTCATATCGTTATCGGAGATGAAGACGATGGAGAAGTTGACAGTCCGCTCGGTGGTGAGTATGAGGTTCGTGGATACTTAGGTCTTTTTGTCGAGCTCGTAATTCTGTTTACTGTGTCCGAATGTTTGTGCATGTCTGCGGATATTCTTAGGTTCTCCAATTTTCTCATTTCTCTGGATGTGGCCATATGTAACAGTTTTATAAAAGGTAATGTCTCCCTTTCTTGAAGAATTTTTGCTCGTTTATCACTGTCCTTCAATCCCCGAATAAAGAGCTAGAAAGCTTTCTAATGTAGGTTTTTGGCAATTTTGACATTTAAATTCACAGTTCAAGGATCTTTTTTTTAATTCAGAGGCATATGTTGCCACTGTTTCCTCTTCGCGTTGTGTGCGCGTAATAAATTTGTGTTGTAAAGCCCATATGCTAGGTTTAGGGTCAACGTATTCGTCTAGTATCTGTGTGAGCTCCTTAAAACTCATGTCAATTGGGTCATCCGGGGAGCATAAATCGTGTAATTTTTCATGTAATTCTGGTGATAGAGCAGCAAGTAAGGTGTAAACTTTAATTTTAGCGTCTTCGATCTTGTTAAGTAAGAAAAATACAGTTAGTCTTTTAGTAAAGTTTGCAAAAGTCTCTTTTTCTTGAAAGGGCTGGAAATTAATTTTTGGGCCTCGTTCTTGTTGCGTATTTGTACTTAGCTGTGATGTTGATGTATGTTGCGGTAAAACGCGTTGATTTTCTCTATTTTGATATATTAGAAGTTTTGTCTTTATAATAATACATTTCTCTTCGAAATCGTACCTGGTTTCTATCTCTTGGTCTAGTTGTTCGTCTGGAGTTTCTAATTCTATGTTATGCTGTATTTCTTGTAATTTCTGTAATGTTTTTTGAAGTGATTGAAGTCTTGACTCTGTTTCTTCATATGGTAGCGTTTCTTTGCTATTCACGTAATTTTCTAGTTTTGTGATTATACCACGCAATGAGGCGCGGGTTTTCTTCAGTTTTTTTATATCATTAGTCGACATCCTCGTCGCCAATTTATTAAATACACATTTTATAAAACAATAATCTTTATTTCAAATTAATGAAAGATAGAGAGACGTCACCAACCGTCAGTACGACAGACGTCGTAACCTAGTGGCCAGTATATATCAGAAACAGATATATTTTTTTATCTTTACAATAAAAATGTTAAAAATCCTAATTTTTGCCATTTAAATGATGATATTAACTTAGGTTAATTTCCCACAATTTGCAAAAATTGCAAATTTTTTTTAAATTCTAAAATGTAAGTTGTTAACATAAGAATTAAAGTAAGTCGGTAAGAAGCCCGCCTGGAAGACTAGATTTGGTTAATATTAATTGCATAATTTTTTATAGTTAAAAATGTACTTGAACCCTACACTTTTGTTAGATGTAGTTCACGTGGTATGTTCCAATGATAAACATTGATCCGCTAGCGCTTTGCTTTGTGCCCCTTTTCACGTGCGCTGCGTCGGCGCGCTAGTAGCTAATTTTATTGTCTTTTTGCTCTTTAGAATTTAATTTACGAATAATTTGGTACATACTACAACATATAAAGGTTGGTCCAAATATTGTTTCCTCATGGCTCAGTGGCATCCAAAAATACCCCATGTATGTTCCGCAATTCTTGATAGTTTTTGAGTTAAAATCATTTTTTTTAATTGCTTGTACAATTTTATGTTTAATTTTACACGACATTTTCACATTCATTTCAGAATCCAGCAAAGCCATTCACTACTTGGGGAGCTTTTGCGGGCGAAGGGTGGGCGTTTTTGGGGGACTGTCTTATGTAATATTGACGTTCGAAAAGTGCTGATTCTCAGCCTAGTTTGAATAAATGACTTTTGAATTTTGAAGAATCCATGTGTGGTAAAAAAACCGGCCAAATGCATGTCGGACGACGCTCAATAAAGGGTTTCATAGTTGGGATGAATTTATCCCAACAACAAAATTAACATTTTATTTGAAAAACATGTTCTCACATACATTTCAACTGGAAATGTAAATTTGTACGCACAATATTGAGGGATTTACCATATTATTTTAAGACCACAGACTTCTTATAAGGTTTTCTGTAATCTATGAGTAAAGAACCATTGTCTGTACTTTTTTCAAAATTTTAGGCTCTGTAGTTTCGGGGATAAGGTCGAGGGAATGATACATTTTCATCAATTTTCTTAAATATTTTGAAAAGTATTTATTTTAAAATGATAAAAAAAATATTTGAGATCCTCGCAATAAGCCATTTCATTTGATATGTCACACGGTACAGTTAGCAAAACAATTTTTTTGCCCCCTAAAAGTGACCCCATATCAAATTCAAAATTCATTTATTTGCGTTACACGTCCGTGTTTGGGTCTAAGAAAAACATGTGTGTAACAAATTTCAAATTAATCGCTCCATTAGATTCGGAGCAAATTGGCTGTGACAAACGGACAGACACACACACGAGTAATCCATTAAGGGTCCCGTGTTTTTCTTTTGAGGTACGGAATACTAAAAATTATTGTTGTACTAATCACATTACAAACAGCAAATTTTAAGTACCTACTTAAATGGTACGGTTATTTTGTGTTTATTACACACCAATTAACTATTATGTAAGTAGTCCGATTAAACGCGTTGTCTCAAAACAATGTTCCATTTCACTTAACGGATGAAAATTCAAAAAATTTCGTTCAGGAACTCTCTTACACCACTGAAAAGGCCAAACTGCCAGCTAATAAAATTATGTTTTTTTTAAAAGAATTATCCCTCTTTTTTGTTTATTTGTCGCCAGAAAGAAAATCTTGGTAGTGTTTCGATTTTTTTGATGAGAAGATTTTTAAATATATATTGTGACGCTACAGCCAGAATACCAATTTCTTTGAATTTTTAGGGTTCCGTACGAACAAATGAATAAATGGAACCCTTATAGGATAACTCGTGTGTCTGTCTGTCTGCCTGTCTGGTTGGCTGGCTGGCTGGCTGTTTGTCTGTCTGTTCGTCTGTCAGCCAATTTGCTCCGAATCTACTGGACCTCTTTAGTTGAAATTTGGTACTTATATGAGTTTCTGTGACCTTAACACATACATGTAACGTAAATAAGTGAATTTTGAATATGAGCCCATATTCAAAATTTATTTTTCGGGAGTACGTTGGAAAATAAATTTTGAATCACGCTAGACGAGAAATTACAATGGGGACCTCATATAACATCTCTTGCGGGGCGGCTAAGCTCTGCCGCTTTTGCTGTTAGAAAGATAAGACAGTTAACAGATGTAGAAACCGCGCGTTTGGTCTATTTTAGCTACTTCCACAGTATTATGTCGTATGGCATTTTACTGTGGGGTCGGGCTGCTGACATTGAATCTATATTTATTTTACAAAAGAGAGCTGTCAGAGCCATATATAATCTACATCGTCGCGAACCTCTCAGGGAACTATTTAAAAGGATTAATATTATGACAGTACCTTGCCAATTCATTTATGAAAATATTATGTATGTAAGAAAAAATCTACATATTTTTAATAAAATAAGCGAGTATACTAGAAATAAAGATAAAATAGATCAACCATTTTTCAGATTATCTAAAGTATCTTCATCTTTTATGGGGTACTGTGTTAAATGTTACAATAAAATACCTTGTGATATATTACAATTAAATGAAAGAAAATTTAAAACTCATATTAAAAGTACACTTTGTAAACAAGCATATTACAAATTAGAGGATTATATCCAAGATAAGAATGCTTGGAAACATGCTGGTCCTGCTCCATAGGATAATCTAGAATCTAGACAAAATCAAACTGGTTGCTAATTTAAGTTGTATGAATTATTATTTTTATTATATGACAATGATTTTACATTCTGTGATTACTTCCTCACACACTGACTTATTAATTGTAAAATTTTAAGAAAATCGTCTACTTTTACAATGTTTGTAAATATGTGAGAACCATGCATCTATCACATAAGTAATTAATTTATCTTTCGTTGCTTCATTTTTATTAATTCTTCTTTTTACCTATTGTGGTAACGTATTTTTTTATTTTTTAAGCTATTGCATAGCTTTTATCGGAGACTCTGAGCGCGGCGACCGAATGTAGAAATTCCGTAACGAAAAAAAAACCTGACGCGAAAGTTTGTGAGGATGGATGGATGGATGTTTGTTACTCTTTCACGCAAAAACTACCGAACGGATTTTAATGAAACTTTACAGTAATGTGGCTTATATATCAGAATAACACATAGGCTACAATTTATAAAGATTTTATGTGATTTAGCCATAATATAACGATAAGTATCCAGTAAGTCGGAAAAAATCCTGCCCTCTGAGATCTATCTTTGCGTGCGCTGCCTAAACCGCTGGAGTTACATGAAAAGAATGTATTGTGGGGTTGTTTGTCTTAAAGAGTTCTAAATAAAAGTCCGCGACAGCACCTTTTATGTGGAAGCCATTATAGCCAAAATAGTGAGCTATAAATACATTTAAATTGAATACTTTTTTAAGTTGCATATTTTAGAGTATTTAGTTAATTCGTATCAAAATAAATACCTTCATCGCTTTCGGTATTTAATGTAGATAAAATTTGTCTTTTACACTAAGTAATTTGGACTAATATTTTAAAAGTTAGAACGATAAGAATGACCTGCGATGAGTCGACGGCGGGCGCGCAGAACGAGGGTGGAGGGGCGGGATAGGCAATGACGCGCGATCGCCGAGTGCGCGACCCGAACGCGGGCAGACGCGTGAGGGCAGACGTCATTGACGGTTGTGTAAATTCTGCGATTTAGGGGGGGGGGTATAGGGGTATTTTTTTTAAAAAATATTTTAAATCAACAATATTATCTTCTTATTTTTGAATATATGCTATGCAATAGCTTTACCGCGGCAGTCCTCGAGTGCCACACGTATTTTTTATTTTTTTTAGTTGCATCGTCTTCACATATAATTATGTAACTAATGTACGTACATATACAAAATATTGTAACACTTTTTAAAAGAGTAACGGTGGAGTTTCTTGCCCATTCTTCTCCATACGAAAACTACCTTTTGGAAGGGGCGACTAGAATCAATTCAATTTTTTTTGTAAACTTTGACGTTCAAAAGTGCCTTACAAGGGCCTATTTGAAATAAATGATTTGACTTTGACTTTGAAATAAAAATAAAATGTTTTGCGAACTGTACCGTGTGACATATCAAATAAAAGGGCTTCTTGTGAGAACACAAATATTTTTTAAATAAACTCTTTTAAAGATAAATTAAGAAAATTTATGAATATTTATCATTCCCATCCCTTATCTCCGAAACTACTGAGCCTAAAATTTTGAAGAAAAAAAATACAGAGAATGGTTGTTTATTCATACATTACAGGAAACCTATAAAAAGTCTATGATCTTAAAATAACATGGTAAATCTCTCAATATTGTGCGTACAATGTTACATTTGCAGTTAGAATGTTTTGCGGTTGAAATTACAATGTGAATTTTGTTGTTAGGATAAATTCATCCCAACTATGAAACCCTTTATTGAGCGTCGTCCGCCATGCATTTGGCCGGTTTTTTTTACCACACATGGATACTTCAAAATTCAATCAATTCTAGGGATAAATTCATCCCAACTACGGAACCCTTTATTGTGCGGGGTCCGACAGTCACTTGGCCGGTTTTTCTTTCTCGAAGGGAATCCCTTGGACCTAGGTTGTAAATGACTCGAACAGCCCTTTTCTGTAAAACAAAGTCCGCACAGGTTCCCTAAAAAAGAATCCCATATGACATAATGGTATGAAAATAACTAAAATAAACTATTCTGTCTGTATCTACTTACATTAGTTACCTGTTGAATATGTTTAACAGCACAGGCTGCCGTACTTCCTGACAATTTTTCCATGTGTGGGCCCCATTGTAATTTGCTGTCAAAATTTACATTCCAACAAAAACGGTCGACTTTAAAGGGTCCAATTCTATTCCATTAACTTGAACATTGGTAGATAGTTGCTTTACATTTGGCGTTGAAAATCTTATGAGTTTAGTCTTTTTGATGTGAAACATCTATAGCCGCACGTAAAACCGATTTCTGGCGTGGCGACGCATGCCGTGGCGACGATATATATACAGTCTATGAGTACTCTATCTATTGTGTTCATTGAATAAATAGTCATCATAAATGTTTATTCAATAAAAAGTCATCGTTATCTGGAAAAAAAATCGTAATATTTTATTTTATCATTATGACATATTTAGTTCCTATCACAATCTGTTCTTTTCTGCATATTACTTTTACAAAATAATGTCGATGTTTCACATCTGCCAGGCGTCCCGTGACGGCACACATTTTTTTTTGTTCAGGAGAAGATTATTTACATTAAACCAATGCACAACTTTAGAGAGTGCATAGTTAACTTGTTCAAAGTTGACTAACTGACGTTTGATTTTAAAAGACCGATCGGTTCGCCGTGGTACATAAAACGATACTATTATGTGATTGTGTCATACAGGTTACATGGTCGCTCGTACTTAATTCTGGTTTTACTGAATTTCCACAGCCGGGCCTAACTAACTTAATATTCAGTGTGGACGGTCTCGGCTCTGCTTGGTCGTCACGCAAACCGCCCCAAACTAATCCAGGAAAACGGAGTGTGCTGACGTGTAGCGGCTTTACAGCGCTACTACATGTGTCAGCTGTAAATTCAGCGATTTCCGCGAGCACGTCCGCGCGACACTGCCACACGCCTGCGCCGCCGCGTCCGCGGCGCCGCGCCGCACCGAGCAGCGTGTAGCGTGTAACGCACACTTGATGACACGTCCGTACGTCCTCACGCGCCGCAGTCAAGCCTGTCGGCTCCACTCGACGGCGAACATTTTATGGTTCCCCTCTCTTATAAAATCACGCTGTAGCTGGGTTTATAATTGTACGCTTCAAATGAAGGCACGACGATGGGGTCTTTTAAAGTAAGTACCTAGTCTTTGTTTAAGTATCTACTGGTCGCATACGTACGGCGAAAATTACGCAACGAACACGAAACGACGACAATGCTGAAGCAGAGGTGTTTGGATCAGTGGGTAGGTATTTATCAGACGGTGTAAAGCCATGTTTCGCATTCGTAACTGTTCCTAAAAGCCAGTCTTCTTGTAGTTCATTTACGAAACATTCCTGCTAGTCTTCTTGTAGTTCATTTACGAAACATTCCTTCACAGTGTGCAAGTTTATATTATAAGCCGGGCTGCTCAAGCAACCGATCACACACTTGAGTGTACACTCGCAAAGTTCGAGAGAAAACTTTGGCGACAGGCGCGCGCTCCACGGACAGGACTGAGAAATATATTATAGCTGAACTTACACAAGTTTTCCACTCAAATCAGCAATATAAGGATTTGTCAGTCTCTAGCCGACCTATTAGTTATTTTTGTAAGATGATTATTAGGTATTTTAGTGATGATAATCACTTAAAATGCTTGTTTTGCAATTTCTAGCCCATTTAACGTTACGTTACACATTCATAATACCACTTATAAACTCGTTTGTAGCACGTAAGGCTATCACGGCGAGTGACGGCTTCCCTACAAGCGGAGGAAGGGGACCCCATTATTTATTACGCAATGTATCTCGAAGCTGCGCGCTTCCAAATTAAATCCTTGAACAAAATATTAATCTTGACGCTAGGGCGGAGAAAAATAAAATTGATTAGTTACGCTAGAAAATATAGGCGGTGTACTTTCTCTGGGGACTTTCAATGTCACCATTTTTATAAAAAAATTGGAATCCCAAATTTTTTACTTTGATCAATTAAAGATGTCGAAAAAATAAGCATCTACTTTAATTTTCTGAATTCCTATAATACGCTCTAGAAATAGTATCGTAAAAATAGTTTCCATTTCGATGTAAACTGGTTCGAAATATGAACAGTTTTACACACAGAACAGTGACCAAACACGTGATATAATATAAAAAAATACTCAACTCAATTAAAGAATATACACTCGAGAGCAATGAATCCGGGTCACTTAAAGAATCCTAAAAATCTCGGAAACTAAAAATGCTAGGTTAATGCAATAAATTGTATTTAATAGACAATGTAATACTCCTTAAATGAAGGTATTAAAACTTCTTAGTTATTGTAAAGTTATATCATAAAAAAATCAAATTTGAAAAAGGGCCACTTTCGAAGATGGAACTACGAAATTACAGCATTTGGTTTTGCTTTTGTTTGTAATCTGTCATTTATGTGGGTACATAAACCATGTTGATAGTGCTCTATATTCATTATTCAAGCTGAAATTATGTCGCTTACGCCTGAAGAATGCACCAGAATACTTACAATGCTGGAAACCGGCCGGAGTCAGCGCGATACAGCCAGGACTGTCGGTGTGTCGCTGTCAACAGTACAAAGAGTTCTCCGACGTTACGAAGAAACTGGTTCTAACCTACGCAGACCAGGAACGGGCAGAACCAGGTGTACCACAGCACGAGAAGACCGATACTTGGTGAACACCATGCTTCGAAATCGCTTTCTCACAGGAACTGAACTCACAAATCAGTTTCGACGCCTCGGAGGAAGTAACCCAAGTGCATGGACAGTAAGACGTCGGCTTGCTGAATCTAACTTAAAACCCCTTAGACCTGCAAACGGCCCTAAACTGGAGCGTGGGCATCGTATTTCAAGACTAAGATATGCCCAGAGCCACGTAAATTGGAGTATTGAAGATTGGTCAAAAGTTATGTTCTCCGACGAATCAAAATTTATGCTCTACAAGCACGATGGAAGACACAGAGTGTATCGAAGACCAGGGGAAAGATTCAAGCAAGCATGCATCGAAGAAAAAGTAGCCTACGGTGGTGGGTCTGTACTTGTGTGGGCCGGAATTTCTTCTGAAAGTCGCACAGAGCTGGTGATCATAGAAAACGGCTCTTTAACTAGCGTAAGATATGTGGAAGAAATCCTCAATGATCACGTTGGTCCATTTATGGTCAATTTAGGTGAGGATGCTATATTTATGCATGACAATGCCCGACCTCATACAGGTAGGATTGTGAATGACTACCTTCAAGAGATGAACATTACTCGTATGGAGTGGCCAGCGCGCAGCCCGGATATCAACCCGATCGAGCATGCTTGGGACGAGCTAGGCAGATGCGTAAAACAACGAAACCCTCCCCCAATCACGCTTCGTGAGCTCAAAATTGCTCTCACAGAGGAATGGGAGAATATTCCCCAAAATCGTATAAGGAACTTGGTGTACAGCATGCCAAACCGCGTAAACGCAGTAATGGAAGCACGAGGAGGCAATACGAAGTATTAAAATTCAAGAAAATCGTAATAAAGTTCAAAAATTTCATGTTTCCTATTTTTGTTTTAAGGAGAGATCAGCAGTTTTTTTCTTTATGTAATTTTGTGTTAATAAAATGTATGGTGACTCATATTTTTTTTACTTTCATTTAAGGAGTATTACATTGTCTATTAAATACAATTTATTGCATTAACCTATCATTTTTAGTTTCCGAGATTTTTAACATTCTTTAAGTGACCCGGATTCATTGCTCTCGAGTGTATTTCAATAAAACCATTTACAGGCACTTTTGAATTGTCAAATAGTCGGTCAGTTAGTCAGAACGTTGAAGCTACTCGTCTCCCTGAGCTCACGCCTACTGAAGCCGACTGCCGAGCACAACACAAATACCTACATGTATAAACAAATTAAGTAGCACTTCATCAGACATGTTATTGTATTGAAAACATACGGCTTCATTGCTCTCTGAATCAGATTAGATCTGACATCATAATAAAACCTAAAAGTTTGGATAAAGGCACTAGAGGGGTGCGCCGATTGGCGTGGCGTACGCCGCGGCAATAACAGCCACGACGCCGCCGCCGCCGATTTTTTATCGGCGTCAGAGACAGAATACGTAATCTTCTAGTTTTAGGTACAATACAGTTACACTAGTACAGGAAACACAACAAATGTCTCAATACTATATAATTCTTTAATATAATTCTTTTTTACAAAAAAACAACCAACTTCGAAAAAAAACACTAAAATAACTTTTTTACAAAACAAAAACCACCGAATTCCACAAAAATTCCCTTAAAAGTGAAAAATATCTTTAATTTCGGAAGTCGGTGGCAAAACCGAAAATATTTTATACTAAGTATATAGCAAAATATACCGTAATATAGTTATATATGGAAGCGATTCATAACTATTTCCCTAAGGATATAACTACACTGGTCAGCAAATAAACCGAGCCACCCGCTACCTAGGAACTCTGATTCGATTTTCTCAAAAAGTATAAAACTTACAACTATCAAAGTTATACCTACAAAAAGTGCGTTTCATGGTGATTAAAATGACTACAAATTAATTCGAAAGTACCCTCAACTCACATTGTAATCAAGCAACAAACACAATGCTAACGATTTGCTCTGTTTTCACCAGAGTTTGAAATTTGCGTTCTTTTTCTCTACAATGAGAGTAGTCGGATATTTCTTATCATTTCTTTAGTTTTTGTCCATTGTTTGCTCAGACGCGTGTGTTTTTGCTACTTTTTTCGATTAATAATGGATACAACACCTCAGGAAACAGCTCAAGCTGTAGCATTACTTCAAGCAGGCATTGCGCAACGTGAAGTCGCTCGAAGGCTTCGAATCAGCAGATCTTCAGTGCAACGAGTTTACAGACGATACCTAGAGACTGGAGCATTCGATCGCCGTCCAGGTACGGGCAGAACTAGGGCTACATCAGCAGCAGATGATCGTTATATCCACCTTACTGTTCTGCGAAATCGCCACCTCAACGCAGTTCAAGTCCAACAAAGTCTGCGTGACGAACGCCAAGTGGTCATAAGTTCAGATACCGTCAGAAGGAGACTTGCTGAACGGAACCTGACCCCAAAAAGAGCTGCAACAGGCCCAGCATTAACGGTAGCACACCGTCGAGCACGACTTGAATTTGCTCGAGAGCATAGGGATTGGACATTCGAGCAGTGGAGTAATGTACTCTTCACTGATGAGACCAGGGTGAGTCTACATGGAAGTGATCGACGTCAGAGAGTATATCGTCGCCCTGGAGAACGTTATTCTCAGTGTTGCATCGAGGAAACTGTTGCTTATGGAGGAGGATCTGTAATGGTCTGGGGCGGCATCTCGTTAACAGCACATACAGCGTTAGTTTTCATCGAACCGACGGGCCGTACACGTGGACTGACTTCTCATCGCTACATTACTGAAATCCTCGCAGACCATGTGGTATACCTCACGCAGGATATATCGGACAGGATATGCAATTGATGCATGATAATGCACGGCCTCATGTTGCTCATGTGGTGACTCAGTATCTACGCGACGTCAGCATTCATACGATGGACTGGCCAGCTCGAAGCCCGGACTTGAATCCGATAGAACACTTATGGGATGAGCTGAAACGTCGGGTTCGAGCCCGGGTACCTGCTCCAACAAGGCTTCCAGAGCTGCGAATCGCAATTGAAGAGGAGTGGAATACAATTCCTCAAGATTTTATCGTCAGGCTCGTAAGGTCGATGAATACAAGGATGCTGGCAGTTATCCGAGCAAGGGGAGGGAATACGGAATATTGATCAAAAACTTTTTTTTGATTTTATCTTTGATTTTGGCTTAAATTTTTTTTTTTACTTTATCATTACTAACGATTGTCACGACTGGAAAACGACTCTTCTTTGTAAAATCCTTAATAAACACTGAAATATTGATTAAACCCAATGAGTTTCCTTTCATTTTAATCACCATGAAACGCACTTTCTGTAGGTACAACTTTGATAATTGTAGGTTTTTTAGTTTTTGAGAAAATCGAATTAGAGTGCCCAGGTAGCGGGTGGCTCGGTTTATTTGCTGTCCAGTGTATATCACCGGCTTCAACCATCTTACTGCGAACCATCTTAATGTATAATGGTTCTGTATTTTCGTTTTTGCCACCGACTTCCGAAATTAAAGTTATTTTTCACTTTTAAGTGTATTTTTGTGGAATTCAGTGGTTTTTGTTTTTGGGAAGTCGGTTAAAAATAGCAGGTAGGACGCACTCGTTGAAGATCGTAGTAGACGACCACTGTGGCAGCGTCATAGAAGCATCTCAACACTTCGATGTAGCGCCAGTCAATTTGGCATCGTTCCATAGACGCCAGAACTGCCCATATTTCGATGAGCTCCTTCTCGTAGTCCGCAAATGCCGTACAAATGGCTAATTGTTTACTCTTCGGTTTTCTGTACAATTTGTCGCACAGTATGGATGTGGTCTACGGTACTGAAGCCTTTTCAAAACCCGGCTTGTTCTGGTCACCTGTCTCAAGTCTCCTGGCGAGACAGTTCGTGACAACCCTCGAGAACAGTTTTCAGATGGCTCTAAAGTGAGATAAATCCGTAACTTAATTCTTGAGCAAGATTTTATCAACTTTTTTGAAGAACAGAACCACTGCACCTCGTTCCCCCTCTCGGGCGTTGTAACTTCTTGGATGAAAAGAAAATTTTGTTATAGTGGTTTAATTTTAGTGGTACTTTTATTTTCACCATCCACGCCGATAATGCCGATGATGCCACCACAAATTAGATGTCAGACGCCACCGCCGGTAAAAATACATTGGCGAATACCTCTAATAGAACTGTTGTTGGTTGGTTTGGTTAATATCTGCATAATGTAGCGAAAGGTCGCGTGTCGTGGCAACTCTACAGTCCGCTACTATTTAATGCGGGTCTCGGTAGATCATTAGCAAGGGCAGTCCTGGCGGACGCTTGCTTGTCTACCCCAGCGTCGGTAGCCCCACGACTGTGCTACAAACTATTTTGGTAAACTCAACATAGCACTAACTTATTTAGCTTGGTAACAGGCAATCCATCTTATAACGAACTCATTAATTTCATAATCCTTTCCCGTCTGTCGACTGGTACGTACGCGGTGGACCGCCTCGTTGATGTAGTGGTTGGAGCGTGGCCTGCGGGACCTGCCGGTCTTGAATTACATTTTTAGGTCGGAAAAAGTGTTAACTTTTACAGGAGAACTGTGACTACGTAATCCAATGTACCCCTTCAGGGATCGCTTAAACGTGACGGAGTGATATCTCCGTGAACAGGTGGAAGACGCCCCACCCCCCCTCCGTCACCCCATACGCCTCCCGCGGGAAGTAACGCGCTGTATAAGTAGCTGAGATTCACTGACGCTACACAACAATGGATCGTAATTTCCACAGATCGCGTTATTGGGATGAACGCGTAACTACCTAACAACTGAATGCTTCTGAGTTCATGTAAGTAAAACATTCAGGTGCGAATTTAAGATAAACTGACGACTAACCTTACTTTTTTTTTAAAATTAATATGCGTTGGTACCTATACCTACTATTTTTAAACGGACTGAGTCCTTTATTGCGTGGTCAGCTCACATGGTCAGCTCACGCTACTTAGGCACTCCGTCCTACTTTCAACATCAAAATTCCAGTTCTGCAGACGGATGATAAGTTTTACATTAAGAGGCAGAAGATAACGATAAATAAACTATCACGACTGTTACTCTGAAAGAGTTACGTAGCGGTTAGGCAGATATATATATTGAACGTATATAGGCAAAGCCCACCGGCCGCCGATTACAATCTTATCTTCCACATGACAGGGGTCTGCTTATCACTATTTATCGGACTTTAACGAAGAATTTCGTAACTCTCATGTTTAAAGCGCAGGATGTCCAGGATTAAAAAATCTTCTATTTAGACACACAGTGCCGGCGGCCTTACCGCCGGCTTTTGCCTAGCGGCACGTGCCACCGACTTTTGCGCCTCCATTTCCTTTACGGCTTTGTGCGGCAGCGCCATGCGTTGTGTGTAGGAGCCATTAGGATCATTTTCGTCGTTCAATCACAAACTAGGGCGGAAGGCGCCCTAGTCGGATGTATATGATAAACAGGGGTCGGATTTATCTATTAGATATGCTGAACTGGAAAGGGCGTGTGCTAAAATGAGCAGCAACGAATGAAAGCTGTTAATGCTCCGTGTAACGTGGCCACCTACTGGCCACAAATAATATTTTTAGATAGATTACTTGGGCCATCTAATCGAAAAGAAGCTGCAACGAATCTGAAAGGCATTCTATTTACCAAACCTACTAATTACGGTATTTTTTTTAATGATTAACATAGTACAATCTTACGTGACTGTACGTACTAAGTGCTGTATAATCATATAATGAGAAGTTAAACAAAAAACGAAAAAGTTGTTAATTAATAATTAATGTTTTCACCTGAAACAAAACTTCCCAAATGTTTAAAATATTTACAGAATTCTCAACTTCGAAGGAATGCTCAAGTTTTGATGGAATACATTCTTTACCAACAGCTTCCGAGGTATATTTTCCTTACAAATACATTTTACTTGCAAGAGAACTAAAAAAAAGCATGTTAAATACAAATTAGCAAAAATGTTAAATTAAATGTGTGTTAGTTTCATATGAAACCATTGATTTTTCTGCGTATATTTGATTCTCAACATAATTAAAAGCTCGCAATTCATTAGCACTTCCTTTCATCTTCTCTTAGCTTTACAAATCAGAAATAAAAAAATGAAGATGGCACACCTGCGCAATCAATAAGTAGTCTGATTTAGAAATGGTACAGTTCAGTGGCATCGGTAAATATCCGAGTGATGGTGAGGCAAGTTTGACAAACAAACAAACAAGTAAAGTCGGCAGAAATAGTGTTATCACGGCATTAACGGCGCCAAGTCGTTCCTAACGCGTCGGCGAAAAGAAGTTGGCCGGCTCTTTACAAGTCATTCAGTTAGCGATGTTACGACTTAAGACGCTTAGATGTGCAAGTTATGTGATGGCTTTAACATAAACGTTACTTAGTACGCCAGGCAGAAATTCTAATGTCTCAGATGCAGCTGAGCTTGATGCCAGGCTTATATCTGCGCTTAGCGACCTATCTAGTGCGACTGCCGACTTAGTGTATCGCTACCTACACGTTTAGTTAGCTCTGCCCGCCGGGGCCCACGCACGGAGGAGTGTCAGCCATTGAAACTTGGTGTTGAGTTGTTAAATTATGAAATAAGGCGTTATTTTGCGGAAATCCATGGAAGTATAATGTTATGTCAAAACATTTAGTTTTAATCCCGCAATAACTAGATCCAGGCTTGGATGCAGTTTACAGCACCGTCCGCAAAACTATGCACATACAGATGATGCGGTTATTATGTAACAACATGTTCCATGTCCCAAACTCTGTGCTCTACTGTTGTCTTAAGTTTCGACGTACTTAACATTGAACTGCCACAGAGTTGTCGCCACGCTCTCCGCATCTCGTTAGGTACGCTGTGGCCAATGTTGATGCATATTCTGGTGACATTGATGCAGCACCAGCTGATGTGATTGGCATTGATTCTTTGGTTTGGTTTTAACGCATAAAATGGTAAAGACAAAGGTTTTTTATCACGCCTACGTGCACTTTACGCATAGACATCGACTTAACAAAGCAATCCAGTTTTAGTACGTAAATAAAGTAAATTCTTATTATCTTCCTTGAGTTAAAAGTGTTCAACTCGAAGAAGATAATAGAGCAGATAAAACAGAGCAGAGATTTTCCAATAGTCTTCTGTTGTCGAATAAGTAACGAAAAGAAAATTAATTATATCTCCTTACTTACGTTTATTTTCTGTATCCTTTAAGTATTTGAGTCTAGTATTCTTTGGTCACTGACGGGACTATACAACCTTAGTTTTTGTTTACCCTAAACCTCTTAAGGGGTCATTGTACTCATTATTATGAACAACTTTCACTATGGGACCAAAGCTGAAATCGCGAAAAAAATATCTGTTGTTCCCTACATTGCGACGAGATATACGAACATAAATGTAGGGAACAGCTGATTTTTTTTTCGCGATTTCAGCGTCTGTCGCAGTAAAAGTTGTTCATAATAATCAGTACAATGAGCTCTTAAGAGGTTTAGGGTAAACACAACCTAAGATTGTATACGTGATGCAGTGTTATGAGACATGTTTTATGTAACATCTGTAAGTTAACGTTCACTGATCACCGCACACTGTTCTGGCAGGCGATGTACACTTGTACAGCACTTAGCACACGATGTTGCGTTCCCCTAAAGGGACGGTTTGGGATCGCGGAATGGATTTGTTACGACCACCGAAAACACATTTAGATACTTTCAGCTTATAGCTTACAAGGTACCGATTCACTCCTGCCATGAAATTATAATATTTATAATGGTATCACAATCGCTCCTCAACACTGTTCCAAAGGGAATATTTTAACAAAAAAGGGAAAAGTATAACTCCAAGTCGGATGCTGATTTGCTATTTAATTAAATAAATGAGAGTCACAAGAACCGCGCCGTCTTGTTTTGATTTTATTATGGTGGAAATAATTAAAGAAACCTTATCGTACTCAACTAGGGTCGTTTGAGAACATCCCCGCGCGAGAGGGGCGCGGGCGGCGTCATGCGACCGGGCGAGGATACTAGTGCGAAAGCGTAACAAGCAAGCGTGGCTCATATTGGACTCGTAGCATTTTGTTCTTGCGTTGTCACAGTACCGCCGTAGATCTTGCGTAGAGTTCTGCTACGGCTCCGCAGTCCTTGCTTAGAAGTCCGCTACACCTCCGTAGATCATGCATACAGGTCTGCTACGTCTCCATAGTCCTTGCGTAGAGGTCTGCTACGACTTCGTAGGCCTTGCGTAGAGATCGGCTACGGCTCCGTAAGTCTTGCGTAGAGGCCTGCTACGGCTTCGTAGGCCTTGCGTAGAGGTCGGCTACGGCTCCGTAGGTCTTGCGAAGAGGTCAGTTAAAACTTGGTAGGCCTTGCGTAGAGGTCGGCTACGGCTCCGTAGGTCTTGCGTAGAGGTCTGCTACGGCTTCGTAGGCCTTGCGTAGAGGTCTGCTACGGGTTTCGTAGGGCTTGCGTAGAGGTCGGCTACGGCTTCGTTGTCTTTCCGTTGAGGTCGGGTACGTTGCCGTAGGCATTGCGTAGAGGTGCGCTATACCTCCGTAGGTATTTTTTTATTCTAATTTAATTTGTTAATAATTTGAGTGTTCTCGACGTTATTACTGAATAATTTTGAATGTTGCCATTTATTTATTCATAAAAAAACTTCATTCACAAGGCATCTACAACAGATAACAATCACAGTATATCACTAGGTTCAAATTAAAGGTTTTAACCAGCTATCTAATTACGCAACACATTTTCGTAAACGATTACGACTAATCTGTTTCATTTTGCAATTCAACAACATTCATGTCGTTATTTACGTTGTTGAGCAGATTTTTTTTTCGAACTTATGTAGCAATGGATTAGCAATCTGTTTCAAAACGATTCACATTGTGATTGATCGTGTATTACGCAATTAGGGTACTGATTATCACCCGAAACGTAGTCGCCCACCATGTCAAGCAGCAACAATAATAATTTTGTTTAATTTATGAAAGGTTTATGTTTTTAGGGTTCCGTACCTTAAAAGAAAAAAAACGGAACACTTATAGGATCACTCGTGTGTCTGTCTGTCTGTCTGTCCGTTTGTCACAGCCAATTTGCTCCGAATCTAATTGACCGATTAAGTTGAAATTTGGTACACATATGTATTTCTGTAACCCAAATACCAACGTGTAACATAAATTAATTTTGAATATGGGGGTAACTTTTGGGGGGCAAATAAGAAAATTAATAAAAAAGTTTTGCTAAATGTGACAAACCGTGTGAGTGTGTGACATATCAAATGAAAGGGTTTATTGCGAGAATCTCGATTTTTTTTTTAAATTATTTTAAAATGAATGCTTTTAAAGATATTTAAGAAAATTTATGAAAATTTACCATTCCCCCCCTTATCTCCGAAACTACTGACCCTAAAATTTTGAAAAAAATACAGAGAATAGTTCTATGCTTATAGATTACAGGAAAACCTATATGAAGTCTATGGTCTTAAAATAACATGGTAAATCACTCAATATTGTGCGTACATTTGCAGATGGAAAGTATGGGGGAACAAGTTTTTCAACTACAATGTTAAGTTTGTTCTTGGGATAAATTTTATTCATCCCAACAACGGAACCGGTTTTTTTTTATCCATGACAGGAAAGCTTGTTTATACTAATTACCGTTAATGTTATTAATAATAACATCAGATTTTTTTACCGACTTCAAAAAAGAGGAGGTTCTCAATTCGTCTTTATATATCATAAAGATATATGTCATATATATTTATTGGATAAGTATATATGTTCGGACATAACTTCTTTGTTTATGAACCTTTGATTTTAATACCTCTTAAGCTTAAGCTTCAAAATGGTCCCATTATTAACATTTCTGTGGTATTGAACCTCGGACACCGAAGATGTACCAGGGAACTCCTCAAAATCAAATAGGAAATATGTAGTGATTGAGGTATTGTTAAGTTTATGAAAATACCAAATCGGTTCGGATAGCGACTAAGATCAAGGATCTGCTGGACTGGACTTAGACTAGGAAGCATACAACGGAATATCTTAAAGGCAAACAGCACAGACTTGTAAATTGACCTTCGCCAATTGTAAACTGATTTCGATGATTCTTTTTTTCCTCACATGATCTGACAAAGATTATGTCTGAACTTTAAGAGACTTTGAGCCCTGAGTTTGTGTCGCCATTTCATCTCAGAGTAGTCAGATAGGTACAGTCTACTCCATCTAGCAAATAAAAAATATTAAGGGACAAATGATTCCGATATCCTATTATCAGAATAAACAATTTCATTTCAACAAAAAAGCGAAAAATATTGTCATTTGGTTTAAATAGGTCTTTATTTTTATTAATTTATTTATCTTTTATATAGATTATTTTCTTTTAAATTTTGTGAATGTGAGAACGTTGTAGGCATAACAGACTGTAGATCTGTGGACCATTTTATATTTTGCTAAGTACCTGGTACTTGTTGATAGGCCTACACTGTCCTCTTATACCTTTTAACACTGTAATTTGGAAACATTGTAAAAACCATTTACTTTTAAAAGAGTAACCGTGGAGTTTCTTGCCGGCTCTTCTCCATAGGAAACGACCAATTGGAACCGTACACCTAGCTTCTGACGTTTCATAAGTTCCCTTGTAGGTTTATGTGAAATAAAATATTTTGAATTTTGAATATTTGAATTTTTTGAATTTTGGACCGACATCATAACAAAACAGTACAAAATGAAAAATTACTTTACTTTGGGAAGTCGGTGGATGAAAATGAAAATACTATGTAGTGTTTTCTTTGGAAGTCGGTTGTTTTTTTTTTTGTTTATTCTATGTTCTTCAAATAAAAAATATTTGAAGTTGGGATTTGCGACCCGTAGGCTTTGCGTGCCGCGTCTGCTACACGAAGGTGTCCTCAGGCCACCACAGGCTCTGCGTATAGTCTATGTCGTTGACTTGACGTAGCACTGCGTAGCACCTACTACGAAACCGTTGATTAGGTTTTGAACGTTTTCTTATCAGCTACTTTTAAGTTCACAAGGAGTGTCGTTTTTGTGTGTTGGATTTCGACACGCTTCATACACCAAAACATACATAATTCCTTTGCTGCATTTAATTGGTTGAAGGTTGGTTCTTTTTTGAACACGTTTTACCATTTCTCATAGTTTTGGTTTTACACCTGAAGTCCTATCTGAAAAAGTTGCCCTGAATCACTAAATAATTGAACAGTGTCATAGTATAGCGCCCCCATCAACCCACGCCAGATGTAACTGACGTCCACTGACGGCAGAAACGATTGGTTCACGTCTACCATCTTTTATTACGCACCATTGCATAGAATACATCGTATTTTGATATCATTTAGTATAGTGTATTATTATAGTGCTGCGCTGGCTACATGCTACGCGCGCTAGGTTTATTACAAAAGAACCGGCATGAAGTAGATTTGGATTAGTCTACTTTTATGAGATATTTCTCATCATGGGTTTCATTTCTATAATTATTATTAAATGAACACTCATTCGACATGATATTCACTGTCCCCGAGAGAGCTGATTAAGTAATGTGGATATTAGTCGCAGTTGACATCCAATCTTGATAACATCGTAATTACTATATTACACTCATGTAGATCAGTAAATAGATAATTTTAGGAAATCGACTGAGAATAAGAATAGTAGTAGTAACAAAGATTTTAGCTTAACCTTCAGAAAGACTATCACGCAAACCACGCATCAGCAATTTAGCTTAGAGAAAATCCCCTGGCAATCCGCGGAAATACACCCTTAATATTCCCCTGCCGACACACGGGGAAACTCGTGACGTGGTCTAGTCGTGACTGGACCTTATAAAACGTAATTGAGTAGAAAAATTAATTTATTGTATGAATTAAGTGATGTACGTACTCTACCTACACAGAACACTTTATAACTATTCTATTCCTTTGCATTGTTATTTGTTGCCTTGATACGAATCGGCTCACAACACAATTCCGACAGTACAATTTAAATAAAACGAGTTTCCTTCCACTTCGGTATTAACCACACGACGGGATATTAAACGTTGTATAGAACCCGAGCCCGGGGAGACAGCTCCGCTCAGCTGGGCCAGCTGTTCTGTAATTGCTAAGTAAATTTTAATGAGCTCTAAGTTACTGCTTTGAAGGACTACAACCAAACTTTAGGATTGAGGATCTTATTCAAATATAAGTAAACCAATCAAAGCGACGTTGAATCATTTATATTTTGTAGTCGATGCGGAAAATTAAATATCCGAGCCAGTGAAAACCGACCGCTTAACTAGTTGAGTCACTTTTACCCAGTTACTGAACTCTGAATTGACAGGTAAACTGACTGAAAAGAATGTCTCAACTATTCCTCTGGCGGGACATTAAAAGACTTGTTTTTTTCTTTGAACTCGCCCGGCGAGCGGTGAGCTGCGTTCCGTAAAAGCTTTACAAAAGATAAACGTATTAGTGCCGGCGCTAACCTGTACAACATGCATACACAACACTGAAACAACAAAGCGACATCGTCCATAAAAGTTATTTTTATTACTGCAAAGAGTAGGTACGTGTATATTAGAGGAGTACGTGTGTATGTACATATGTACGTATACAGACGGAGTTTGTTCAATTTTCCGCTGTTATGCCTCGCTCGGCGACTGACAATGAAGCGGTATCTATTGAGAGCGTGGCGGCCGGCGGGGGGCGACCTGCCAGCAGACTGACTCCCATGGGGGTTGTTGAAGGCGGATGACAAAGGAATAGCTGCCATAAAAGCCAATTAACTTTTTCATAACATGATACTGCTTTTTGCAACCCACCTGCCGTATATCGATTGATTGAGAGTACTGCTTGAAGTCTTTTTCATCCTTGAAAAAGAAAATAAGACCCGCATGAACGATGTTATTTTCATTCAGTATTGTAGACAAGTGCTAAGCACGGGTAATTAATTAGTGTAGCAGTAGTCCCGGCGAGCACATCGCCGCTACAAGCAATTACTTTTGTAGAAACATTTGTTGCGGTTGTAGAGGATCGTAATTAATTCAGATTACTGCACAGCTATCAGCAAACTATGTCCCTATTCTAAGGTTTAATATGGAACCGGCAGCGAGTGCAACACATGAGACAAGCGGCTTCATCAAGTACTTATCGTTATTGAAGCCTGGAGGCCCGTTACAGATTAGCTCGTCTCTTTCTTCGTAACTGTGCACTCTAAAAACAATATACTTAATTCAAGCTTAATTCATTAATTCACTCATTTAACTTTCAGATACGGAGTTTTAGAATTCCGTTTCTGAAACCTGTTAATATTCAATGAATCAATCAATCTGCCTAGCCTTTTCCCAACTATGTTGGGGTCGTCTAACCATATGCTGCTGAGTACCAGTATTTTACATGGAGCGACTGCCTCTGACCTCCACAACCCAGTTACTGGGTAACACAATACCCTTGGTAAGACTGGTTGTCAGACTGATTCAATGAATATTATTACAAAACTAGGTTTAACGTAAGTCTTGCTTTTTATGACATTTTACAATAGATTAAACCACAGATAACCCCCAACACTATCGGTGAACCACTAAGACAATGACTGTTGGTCTGGCATTGCACCGGGCGAGCATGTTTCGCAGCCAATTAGAGCTAGACTCCTTCAGTGTCAGATAAATGTTACATCCACCATGGTCCCCTTAGTGGAACATTAAACGACCCTGACAGTGCCCCAAGTAAAGGGGGATTATAATAGTAATAAAATCAGTGATGGCGGCAGGACGAGTGATGGTCGTATAACGTTATGTTATGGTCCCGCGGGCGCCTACGCCGACACGACGGCAAGCGATGGCCCGATTGTACCAGACTCGCGGCCGCGTGACACACTTACCCCCATGTTGCAAGGGGGTGAAGCTAATGTTTAGTAGGGTAGGCATGGATCCACCGTTACGTACCTACATAGTATCGTGCAGATGGCGTTCAATTTATGAAAGTCATTAATGTAATTCCACGGTTGTCGGCGCGCTGCTTACCAAATATCAATGTGTTCGCGTATAAAGCGCACTGTGGTCTTCAAAACAATCTGAGATTATGGGGACATAATTACCTATACGTATATTATTAAACCTAGCAAAACGCGCTACTTATAGCCAAACTGAGCTTGAGTTTGGCTACAGCGCGTTACGCTGGTGGAATGATTGCAATAATGTAACTGTTAGTCAAGAATTCAAGATAATAATACTGATAGAGCCTAATAAACCACTGGATAAACTGAAACTTCTATAATATACCATAAAAGTGCCAAATAGTAATCTACTTTGTGTTCCCAACCGGTGAGTAAAGATAGACACGAGGCTAAAAGTCAGAGCTTTACAAATTATGAAGTATGTGACTCAAGCGGGAGCAGCCGCGAGCACAGCGCACACACCGCTATAATATGTTATTACGGTATCGGTGAGGATATAAATCAGGTGTGTTTTTAAATATGTTCATTATTTGGCCGGCTCATAAATTTATCATTGTTATATCCGGGTTGGCATTGTACAGTATTTCTGAACACTTATGTTCTTGCTTATATTCACAGTCCCTTACGAGGATGAATTTTCATTTTCCATCTAAAAAGCGGATAGAGTCACCTACTTATTTGAAATCGACATATAAACTCGAAGATTAATTCTCCAGCACCGGTTTTTACGAAACTTTTAGTTTTCTTCTTCCTGCCTAAAATACCACATGAATTTTGGTAAATCGTTACGATTGTTTAAGAAAATCTAATTTGGAACGCGGAACATATTAAATTATGATTTTATGCAGCGGTTTGTTATTCACTGCTCTCTGCTTGAAATTAATTTACAAGTTCCGTTTCAGCAGATTCCACATATATTATATCGCTGGTATTGTTCCAGCTGTCGACACCATGAGTGTAGCAGTAATGAGTAAATAATGTAACATGGGTACCTATTAGTGGGAGTGCCTCGGAAGCCGGTAACCCTGTTAGTGTCAGGTGGAGAGCCCGCAGGGCCTGTCACCGGAGTGTAAACACGCGACGTGGTGGGAGCGCGCCTGTGCCGCAACACTGCCGCTCCACTACTGTGGGAGCTTGGCGGCACGCAGCAGCGCCACTGGGCGGCTGCTGCCCGGTGCTGGCAGGCGGCAGGCGCTGCAGGCGGCAGGCGCGCGGCGCGGCGGGCACGTGGCGCGGCCGGTGCGCGCGGTGCATGCGGGCGGCTGTCGGCTGCCGCGCGCGCCTCGCACTGCCGCCCCTCGCCGCGCCGCCGCCGTATCGACGCCCGCCGCCGCCGCCCTCCGCCCTCACTCTACCACAGTCGCGGACATGTGCCGGTGACTCCGCTGCCGACTCTGATGGGATCAAATAACAATATATTATAATTTTATTATTTCTTTCCGCATTTGAAACATCTTGCAGTGTTTCATTATGTCTGACCATGACTGACTTCATTGAATTTTGGCTGAGTCCAAACTAAAAAAAATATGTATTTCTTGCAAACTTATTATACACATAACAGCAGTCTTAAAAATAGATTAATAAAATCAGCGCTTTACTTCCTAATTCCTATATAATTTTATTAGCCGTTATATTATAATTTCCTTGCGCGGAGCTTGTGTAGTAGGTAGGTACCTACCTGCAGGGCGGGCGTGTTTAATGTTAATTGTGAATTGTGATCACTCTATCAAGATATTACTGTCGTTCTTGGAAATCGCTACGATTCCAATTTCATCGTTTCGCACTGTGAAAAGTTACAAAGCCAAAAAACAAAATAATATAAAATATATAAGTAATATTAATTTGCACACATTTCGCACTGTTTATCGTTGACTCAAAAGTCACACATTTTGTCAGCTAAATAGATTGGAGACTGTGAGTGAGGTCGTAATAAGCAGGAATAGGTGTGCAAGTGATAGGCTGATAGCCGGCGCCGGCTGCAGGCGAGAGGCGGCTTCCTTTGAGGAAGCGAGCGGACGCTGCGGAATTGGGGTCAAACTCCAATCGTTGCCGTAGAGCGTCCGTCAGGCCGAACCTACTTGTGGTCTTGTGCAAATGTGTCTGACATTGTTCACTGTACACGCTACTCTATATGCAACGCGTTGAGACGAATCATCACTTTGTATATACAACATAATGTGGGACTATCTCCTTCCTGAAAATGCACACTTGAGACTTGTTATTTTGATATCCGCTTCGATGATGATTAAATAAATCATTTCAGACGATTCGTTTAGATAACCTTCGTTGTTTTTGATATACCAACTTATCAGTATCGCTGTAACCCGGATTTACTGTAAACAAAGTCTACTTATGTTCAGTTTGCCGGTCAGACGGCGAATGTAGTGTGTCCGGCAAGGTTATGTCAGCCGAGTGGAACTAATGATGATCATTGATAATTATAGTGGCTTGCCATGTCGACTGAATGAGAGAAGACGTGACCGTGGACGTCCACCAATAGTGCCAAAAGCAAACTTTTGCAAAGCTTGTAAGTGGTTTGAACTGTGTTGCATAGTTTTCAATTAGCTGTGGGTGGCTCTGTATGAAAATTATATTAAGTTTTCACACGACAAAACCGGCGAGCCAATGTTGTGGCGGTGTGGACAAGTTAGCACCCTGATGAGGAAGGACTAGTAGCATATTTATATTAAAACAACCCCTTAAATGGGGTGTCGAAGTTTGTTTGAGGAAAACCCGAAATTCAATCGGCAAAATTCGCGGGCATAAAGTCTAGTGTAAAATACCTACCTACTTACGGTCTTGGTAAGATTGTACGTAAGGTAGGTGAGGTGGCGCGGTGCGGCGGCCGGCAGGTGCTCGGCCCCCGGTGGCGGCGCATGTAAGTTAATGCTAAGCTCCTTTTTACTCAACATCCGTAGCTCGTGAATATTTTATGTATTTTATTTGTTAGAATAATGTTCGTCTCGAGTTTTACGTTCTGACATACGTACCTATATTATGTTACATGTAAATATATAATATAGTATTATTATACGCGCCGCAGTACTGCCCGTCTGCCCAATACTTGGGGCTATATAGTTGTCGTAAAAATGATCCTGCAACATAAAATTATTATTGGCACCGCTACGGTCATTATATAATTCGTTTGTATCATTATTTTACTTTGTTAAGTGGTGTTAAGTCGAATATTAGCAAAATCGGATCAATGATTTTGGTGTTTGGTTTGGATGATTTATTCATTTTTATTTTTCATTTACAGAGATTACAATTTAAACACTTTCCAATTTTTAGATGCTCCCAAAAAAAGTCTACATACGTTAGGATAGGTTTTGTTTGTTGAGCATGGTTGTCCTTTTTAGGGTTCCGTAGTAAACAAGGAACCCTAATAGTTTCGCCATGTCCGTCTGTCTGTCCGCGGCTTAGCTCAGAGACGGTTAGTACTAGAAAGCTGTAACTTGGCATATGTATACATATTAATCATACCGACAAAGTGGTAAAATAAAATCAAGAAAAATATTTTTTTTTTGCTTTTTCTACCCCCTGTTGTGGGGTATGGTTAGAAAGATCGTTCAAAAATATTGTGAGTTTGCCAAAACCATTTTTTGATTCAGGAATCCGTTTGCGAAATATTAAGCTTTTAACTGATTTTTTTTGTTAGAGTCAAGTCCCCCCCCTTTTTTTTTTTTTTTTTTGAGGATGGGAAATTATCAAATAACTTCTCCCGCTCTGGGTGGAGCGGGAGGGCGTGTCAGACTTTTACTGACTAAAACCCACCCGTGTTCCTTCCGTTGCCTGTGTGCCGAGGTCGCGATATCCCTTTCAGACAAACCCGCGACCTCCCCCCCCTGCCAGCTAAATGGTTGTACTTTGATTTGTGAAAAAATTCACAGCAGTAGTATATATAACAAAATTAAAAGGAAAACTATCAGAGCTAAGTAGGCTGTACAGGTTAACGAGTAATAATCAACCAACTTAAATTTGCAGTTTGAAAAACATGATCTCCCATACATTCCGTATGGGAGAACATGTTTTTTACGACAAAGTTAAGTTTACTCTTGCGATAAATTCATCCCAACAACGGAACCCTTCATTGTGCGTGGTCCGACACGCAATTGGCCGGTTTTTGTAGTAAAATTGGTATATTTCTGGTAAACATTTCAATAGCGAGCTTTCCACATCAAATAACTAAATAAGTAATAGCCTACAGAACATCGTTATGTATAATATAAATAATATATTAATACGTATAAGGAACTAAATATTTCACGGTTAAGGCGCGATGTGCGGCAGCTTCACGCAGTTGAGGCGCGATGTGCGGCAGCTACAAGCAGCTTTGTCTACTTCGTATAGGTACTAAGTTTGTTTGCTTTCGATTCATTATTACAATCTAATCAGATTAAACTTGCGTAAATAGATTGTAAACTGAAATCTTGGTGATGAGGATCTCACGCCGGGGTGCGCCCATCAGCGCGTCTGCTCGTCGTGGTGTGGTGTGCACATGAATGAGTTGCACCACTGAGATAGCACTGTTTCAATGTGTGTGAACCGGCTCGATACTACAGACCCAACAGCAGTGCTATTCTGTAACCATCTCATCGTGAAAACTTAGGTGAAGTGAGCGTGGAGTGAGCTGTCATTCCACAGGGATTGACACTATTGACAGCTCACTTGACCCAAGTTTTCACGGTGAGATGTATACAGAATAGCATGGCAGATCATGTCCAAGTGACAATTTGTTTAATTAATTAACGCATAAACTCACTTTGAAGTATAGGTTTTCTATAAACTAAAAATAACATAATGTTATCGCATGTATCGACAGTTTCAGTACTTGTTACTGAGTAAGGCGACGTTCCCCGAGGGGTTTGTCCCACGCATGTGTTGGCTCCTTATTAATGGCCGGCTTGGTCCTGACACAGATAGATGGATGGCCTCAAGTGACAGCTTGTATTTGCCTATAGTAAATTTGTAGACCGTAGACAAAAATACCATTATCTTAGTAGTAGTTAGTAATATAATATGGATAAAAGAACATAAATCCTTTTAAGGTAGACACGTCTCGCACAGCCCAAACCGTTAAACACAGAAACTTGAATATTGGCGAGTGCTTGTATTTTAAACCGATTGATGAAAACTATCCCTCAAAGAGGATTTAGGCTCTGGCCACACTGAGGCATAATCGGCGCTGGCGAATTTCGTCCCTTATCCCGCGTAGGTTCAGCTTTAGATTGCCCAGAGCTTTAGAGGATGTTAAAGTTTGTATAAAAGACGCGGGTTCGATAACTCGACTCGGTATAATACTTTCGTTAAAAAATTACCTAAGTATGTGACTTTAATAAAGAATTCCGAGTTTAAAGATTTTTACGGAGGGATGTTATTTACTGCGTGATTCGATCAAGTTTAAAGTTTGTATAAATCCATCGATAATTGGCAAGGAGATAGATGGCATCTTGGGGAAGGACAAAGGATACTTTTTGCCTCAAAAAGAATACTAAAGGGGATGACATATTTATTATTTATTTATAATATACAACCATAGTTTTTGTTTACCCTAAACCTCTTAAGGGGTCATTATACTCATTATTATGAACAACTTTCACTACGGGACAAACGCTGAAATCGCGAATAGAATATCAGCTGTTCCCTACATTTCGACGAGATATACGAACATAAATGTAGGGCACAGCTGATATTTTTTTCGCGATTTCAGCGTTGGTCCCATAGTGAAAGTTGTTGGTTAGTCCTGAATCATATACTGTTTGACTGCTGAGATCAAAACAGGGAAGTTTTATAAAAAATGTGACAGTTATTTAAGAACATTGCGGTGTCTTACGACTTTCACGTGAACGAAGTCGCGGGCAGAAGCTAGTATATATATATATTATATATATACTAGCTGCCCGTCCCGGCTTCGCACGGGTACTTATCTACGACGCACTTACCTACCTACCCTACCCTACCTACCCTACCTACCCTACCTACCCTACCTACCCTACCTACCCTACCTACCCTACCTACCCTACCTACCCTACCTACCCTACCCTACCTACCCTACCTACCCTACCTACCCTACCTACCCTACCTACCCTACCTACCCTACCTACCCTACCTACCCTACCTACCCTACCTACCCTACCTACCCTACCTACCCTACCTACCCTACCTACCCTACCTACCCTACCTACCCTACCTACCCTACCTACCCTACCTACCCTACCTACCCTACCTACCCTACCTACCCTACCTACCCTACCTACCCTACCTACCCTACCTACCCTACTAAAAAGTATCCTATGTCCGTCTCCTGGTTCTAAGCTACCTCCCCACCAATTTTCAGCCAAATCGGTTCAGCCGTTCTTGAGTTATAAGTGGTGTAACTAACACGACTTTCTTTTATATATATAGATTTAATTATTCATATTTCGTTTATTTATTTTCTTTCATACATGATTATATTTTTAAATATTTTTCACACTAAAAATATATAAAAAAATAAAAATAACATTTAAAAATATAAAAAGTAGAGGTCCCCCGGTGTTGGGAGCAGGGTGCAAGCTACCGGTGGTTAGGGCTGCAGAGACAGGAACTTCCTCACAATGCGAGCCGTATCGAGGAGTACTGCCTTCTGAATCAGGCCCTATATCCAACCGCCTAACGAGAGCCTCGAGAGATGTGGGTCGAGGCTTATGGCCATCAGGCCATTGGCTGTTTCGACAATCGGCACAATGAGCCGAGCTCACATTCTACATGTCAACAACCTCGTGTGCTAAGTCGAGATATTTTATTTGTTTCTCTTTCTCAGCTTTCACGAGGTTCTCGTCATGTGGAATGGTAACATCGACTATCTTTGCGCGGCGCGTTGATCGATCTATCACCACTATATCAGGCTTATTGACTACAATAGTCCTGTCAGTAATAATAGACCGATCCCAGTACAACGTGACATGGTCATTTTCGAGTACTGGGTCGGGCACATACTAATAGTACCTCAGAGTCAACAAGTTAATATTTCAAAGCAAGTTGCTGGTGAATAATCCTGGCCACTCAGCCATTATGCATGTGCAAGTACTCGCCGTTAGCCAGACGCGAACATGGACTCACCTGGACGATGGCATGCCTGACACACGTCAACCCACGTCAACATATTATGAAGGACGGTACCGTTCTTCATAATATGTCTCCGGTAGTTATTCGTCAAGATAACTTCGTCCATAATTGCACAGACGAAACCTTCAGTCTCCCCGAAGAGATCACCGAAACGTAGCCAGGATACGGACGCTAAGAAATCTACACCGGGCTCATGAGGAACCCGATACAAGCGCCCGTGAAGCTCCTTGCTTTGCCACATCTTCTTCACAAAACTTCTTTAAAAAAAATCGACACGTATTTTTTGCTCTACCATATTAATAAAAAATTAGTAATAGTGGATATAGACCGGTGGCCATGTTGTCGACGCCGGCGAAGGTTTTCGAGTCCGCCATCCAGATCAGCATGGAGGAGCAGGTCCGTGCTCAGCTATCGGAGGCGCAGCACGGGTTCTGGACGGGGCGCAGCACTGCGACCAAACTCCTTAACTTCATGTGCCAGTGGTGGATGCTGGTGTGCAGGTTGACGCTGCTTATTTTGACTTTAAAAAAGCGTTCAAAATGACGTAAGTTAGCAGAAATCGTTTGCACACCACATCTATTGCAGTTTTTAGCCAGCTATATGCAAAGCAGACAGCAGTATGTTGACTGCAACGGCTGCGAATCCGAGCCGTATTACACTTGGTCAGGGGTGAGTCAAGGCAGCAACTTGGGGCCTCTGGAATTTATAATAATGGTAAAAAAATTACAAGAAGTCGTCAAAAATGGATCTTGTTTGTTATTCGCAGATGACCTCGAGTTACTGTTTGAGGTTAGGACGGAGTCTGATTGCAGACGTTTGCAGGATGATATTGATAGGATAGTGGATTGGATCATGAGAACAGGTTCTACTTCAACGTATCCAAGTGCTCGGTGATAAGTTTCACACGCGCACGTGCAGCTCTACTCTACGAGTACGTAGTGGATGTAGAACCGATGCAACGAGTCACGCAGGTACGAGATTTAGGGGTTGTTCTCACTCCTGAACTGTCGTTTCGCGATCATATCACTAGGATCTGCAAAAAGGCATTTAGAAATTTGGGTTTTGTTCTGAGGCAGACCCGAGACTTTACCAGCATCACAGCTATCAGAGTCCTGTATGACGCATTAGTCAGGAGACATCTGGTACATAGTGCTGTCATATGGGCTCCACTTGAAGCTAAGTATTCAGTGGTGTTGGAGCGAATCCAGAACAAGTTCACGCGCCACCTGTACAATAAACTTTATGGGGTATACCCATTTTACCCCTTGATGTACCCCACTCTATTCGTACGGGGTGCGACGGGAATTTGCGCTGGTGTCGTATATGGTGAAACTGCTCCGAGGCATAGAGCACAACCGAGAGTGCTGCAGCGGTTGCACTTGTACGTACCCGAGCGTTATGTGTGGAGGCGACGGTCCCCGCCACTGCTGGTCGTACCATCAGCCAGGACCAACTTGCTCGCCAAAACCCCTCTAACTTGTGTTTTTATTTAAATATTATTTTAATTATTGTGAATGTGAGGACTATGTGGATATTTTATTTTTATTTTTTCTCTTTCATTTATTTTTTCTTTCTGTTTTAGTTTTAATGATGGTCTGGCAGTTTGAGTAGTTGATGCGGCCTACCCAAATATCCTTTCTTTGGTATTGTTCGTCGAGTTGAGCTCCTTCAGTTTTGAGTTGAGCTCCACGATTACTGACAAATGCTTGCATCGACTGGACAGGTCCACTCAAATCTGTATGGTTCTTTCCTCAAAAGACCATTTCAGACACTAATCCACATGGTCCTTATATGACTAGCCCAAGATTATGTCTGGACTTTAAAAGAGACTACGACCTCTGAGTTTGTTTCGGCCTTTCTTCTCAGAGTAGTCAGATAGGAAACACCGACCTCATCTAGCTTATTTTTAATATTTTTTTATATGACGTGTAAAAGTGATTCCGATATCCTATTTACAGCATAAACAATTTCATTTCATTTCTTGAGCAATTCAAACCATCAATTATATTCAAGCCAAATTGATATATTTACATGTAAGTGGAGTGAATTCGCAAAAGTACTATTGTTTACATTATGTTATAAACAATGATAATCTTCATGACCTTAAGGTTTTTGTGCTTTAATTTTAATTTGGAGTGTGTGACTTAGCTATCGCATTAGACTGCACTACCTTAGCTACCAGCCATGCTATTCTGTAAACATCTCACCGTGAAAACTTGGGTGAAGTGAGCTGTCAATAGTGTCAGTCCCTGTGGAATGACAGCTCACTCCACGCTCACTACACCTAAGGCTTCACGGTGAGATGGTTACAGAATAGCACTGCTGTAATTGTAGTTTTAAGGCATTTTAATAATAAAATAAATAACTTACCTAAAAATAAAAGGGTTCAATATTTTTTGATAATCTACCTGACGGACAAAAATATTTTTTTGTCAACATCCCTATTGCGGCGCTAGAGTAAGTACCTATTTCAAATTAATAATAATTATTTTAAAGTTAGACATTTAGAATCATACAAACCTGTTTTATTTAGATTTAAAAAAAAATACGCGTCGACTTGAGAAACTCCTCCTTTTTTGTCGGTTAACAGAGATTATTTTAATGAATTATATGTCTGTCTGTCTAGCCGTGTGTGGGATGAAAGGCAGACGGATAGGCAAATTAGGCAATGACCTGGGTTAGAACGTAGGATAGTTTTTATCCCGGTAACGTAGGATACTTTGACCCCGGTGTCTAACTTTGTGCGCGCTTGGTGGTTGTGAGCTAACTAAGACGTAATATAGACGTTCATCCTACGATGTTTCAGTCGCGTGACTGTAATGTCTTATTATATTTGTTGAGTAGACGTTTTCAGGACTAACTTATACGACGTCGTACAATAGTGTCGGCGTATATGTTGAGTAAAAGTTTTCAGGGCCAACTTATAAGACATCGGTTAATGGTGCTAGCCATGACGTTTTTGGGACACGGTATTGATCATAAAATATAAATGTATCGGTTTAATAAAAGGTTTTCGTAAGACAACCGCCGTCGTGTGCAGAATCATAACCTAACTTTTATATAATTAAAACGTCGCTTAAGCGTTTATGCATGACCAGTAAATAAAAAAACTACTTTGGTCGTATGGCAGACTTACTAAGATTTGTATGCAACTAAAATGTTGTGTTTCAACGGTTACATAGCCTTAAGTAGACTTTTAAATCGTTTAAAGGTCAAATCGACACTTTAATTAAACTATTCCCACTTTGTTTTGTCAAATTGTCAATCGAACGATTGATTCAGAAAAGGGCCTGTATTTTATTAAACTTTTTTAATTTTAAAGATTATTGCTAAGTAATTGTGTTGACGTTTTAAAATATGTTTGGTTTGTTGAATACCTACCTATTTCAGATGATACTAATGGCAAATGAATATGAAAGGCAAGTTCAGAATTGAATAGTTCAAGTGGTAACGCACAGTAAAATAATGTACTAGAAACATACGGATCTAAGACGACCCACTGACCAAAACGGTTGCTGTTGATTCCTTGTTTGACAATAATACAACGTTTCAGTAATTTGAAAACGTCATTATAACTGCTATGTGACTTATGCGTTCAAATAGGGGTCTCGTCACAACCAGTATTGGACTGAAAAGTCGTTTCTTGTACTTTTATTTAACTTGTTTAAAACGTACAACGGTCATTGGCTGACTTCTACGTACCTACCTAACTAATACTATACTATAGGTACTATGATATTGTCTTGTAATTTGGGCCTATTCCTATTGTTGTTAAACGTTAATATTTACGTCTCTACGACCAATCTTAAAACGTTAACTTGACTATTATAAAACATTAATGTGTTAGTTGGGCTGGTACCTCATTAACGGCATAATTATGTAAGACTGCTCCCAAATTACCATGTTTATTTTTTACATTCATCATTGATATAATCATCCTATTATTTGACATTATCCTACAATTTAATTTTAACTCTTTATTAATGCCTTTTGTGGACATGATAATTATTCAGATTTAGTACAGTTGTAATGGAAATCATGTCATTTCGTTTAAAATAAGTTTTATATTTTTAATAATTTATTTATCTTTTATATAGATTCTTTTCTATTTGTTTGCCCTCTTTTGTAGAATGAAAATTTAATTTACATCAGCTGCCGATCCCCACAGCAGAACGCCATAAGACATAATAGGTACTGTGGAAATAAGCAAAGTATACTAACCTAGCTGTGGCTATATCAGTCAACTGCCTTATTCTTTTTTCTTAAATGGCACAAGGCATTTCCGAAGCCAAGCCGACTCGCGGGACGGGTTGTACAACCTTTTAGAATGGGTAAACTAAAGCCTGTGACTGCCTGTGAGTCCTAAAGGAGTCAAATAGAGATACTTAATCCTTGTATCGTGAGACACAAAGTTTTGATCGGTAGCCAGCAACGTCTGCACCTAGTTAAGGATCAAATAGATAGACGAATGCGACTAAGCGTTCATTTGTAACACTCCGTCTGTGTCACACAAACACTCCCTCCGCTCAATAGTTACTGCGCACCTTCGCACCTGCCCACTCTGAACCGAAGTGTTCTGATATCGGTGACAGCTTCACGTAGACACGTCTGACGAAGTGACTAAATAAACATGACGTGTCAATTTAATAAATTGTGGACGTCACGCCGTACGCGCCTCCCGCGCCTCCCGCGCCGCCCGCTACCACAATCAAATAATTTTCCATCGTTACGTACGCTTGAGTCTTGGACACTCGCCGTGTGTTGTGTGTGTGTTCGAGTGGCGCATGTGTGTGTGTGGTGCGCTGTCGGCGGGGCGGGAGTGGTGACGCGAGTATCGTAACATGGTTGCGAGCTAATGAGCGTGATCACCTCCCACAGCGACGCTAAATGAGATAACTTGTCCCTCGTTCGCCGGAAATTGCTGAACATCGATAAGTTTTCCTCTTTAGTAAATTCTATTGTGTTTTATTTTGTTGAGGTATTACTTTCTTTCTACGTAGCGGGGTTTCAAGACATCGACATCACCTTTGATTATAGTTATGTTATAGGTACAGTAGCTGGGTATTTGGCGTTCATAACCCATTATATGCATGAACCGTATATGCTTGAACCAGCCACCAGTGCACCAGCGCGTGGCATGAGAGGCGAATGGAATATTATAAAGAGGGTAACGCGTGGCATCCTGCGATCAGTTTGTGTTTGCCCTGCGTACTGATCGTGGCACTAGCTCCTCTGTGCGTAGCTGACGGCTAGGGTAGGTACAAATAAGTCACGTTGTTTAAAGTCAACATATTGCCAACTTAATGTTCTTATACCAACTAACAGCAGCTCTACAGTATTTGTGCTTCAACGTTCCCCATCAGCGGTGGGGCGTCATATGCATTGTCCTCCTATTCACTCAAAAATTACCCCCTGCACCCTCTGGGTCAATACAAACATAATGGTCTGTGTAAGAACATGGATTTATTAGAAACAGAAAGTTAAATCGTATCTTATTATTATAAGAAATGCACCTCCAAACGGGCGAACTGTCGTGTTAACGTCCGGATAAATAAGTATAAGTAGCTATAGAAGCAGATGTTATCGTGGTGGCGCATGGCGATGTGGTGGCGCTGTGGTGGCGCGTGGTGGCGTGTGGTGGCGGAGTGGTGGCGGGCGCTAGGCGGTGCAAGAGCGCGGAGCGTGCAGGCGCGGGGCGCGCGGTGCACTGCTCTGCTGACCTACTTCGCGACGTTAATCGTATCACGTGAAAAAGCTTGCGTGTGCCGGTCGTTGAACCGCCGCCGCGCCGGCAGCGGCCCTCAACCCGTCGCGTCGTGCCGCGCGGCCAGCCCTTCCCTGCTGGATGCCGTCCATCCTTGTCTATAATATGCTATCACTTGAACACCTCTTTAGAAATTTGATATGATCCAAGCTTGACTGATGGCCACGACGTGCGGATACAAAAACCACATGGTGCCGTTGCATGTATCACCCATATACCTATTTACATATATACTTGGCTAGATTCTTACTATTGTGCGGAGAAAACGTATCTACATACTCAAAATACTTATTACAATGTATTACAAGCTAGCTGTGCAACTCCGCACGCGTACTTGCCGCGGAAGTCGTCGGTACCTCGTCGTTTCAAAACCAATGCAGAATACGAAAATATACCTTAAAGTAAGTAGGAAAGTAGGTACCTATATTGTTTAGCTAAAAACCCAGATGGCAGAGTGATGGTAGATTAAGGGTCGATCAATAGAACTAAATATTTTGAGTAGGCGACGGCTGTTCTATTCCGACTTTTGTTTGAACCCCGTCAGCATGTAGGTATGTCCCGAGGAGGACGCGGCTCTCCACTACTTCATGTTATGATTTATTTATCAAATAGTAAAGATTTTACCATAAGTTATTCGATATAAAGCGTGCAGACCGTGCAGACCGGCGCGACGCGACTGTAACAAAACGTAGAACAATTACTCAAAACTCAAAAAACTCAAATCATTTATTTCAATTAAACCATTACAGGCACTTTTGAATTGTCAAGGAATCGGTCAGTCAAAAATATGAAGCTAGTTGCCCATTCCAAAGCGTAGTAGGTACCTATGGAGAAGAACGGGCAAGAAACTCCACGGACACTCTTTTAAATAAAATAAATTGTTACAAAGTATTGGTTACATCATTCATGTTGAAATTATACATGTGAGAACAATGTAGAAAGACGTGCACGTTAGAAGCGTCCGTAATACAAAGAACAATTAAAAAATTAAAAATCAGCCATGGCCGCTAAGAGTTGACCAGTCCCAACTGACGGCGCCCGTTCACGAACATGAAGTATGGATCAGCACCATTCAGCTCAACCATTTTGAAGGGAGCTAAATGATCCAACACACGCGCCACCATCAGCGAGACATTTGAGTGAGCATGACATACTCACAGCCGCCAGGGCACATTCAAGTCAATAAAAAAAAAAAGTATTACCCGGTAAATGGTAGCTCTTTAGTACATAGTACTTACACCTGTGCTCTGGAATTATATAATACAAAGGAGATTGACTTTATACAATGCAAAGATGGTCTTAAAATCTTCAGCAGTTACCACTATCACGTCGCGAGACAATTCGCGCTAGTCTGCAAGAGCCTTAACGGAGGATCGTGCTAAGCAATTTGAGGTAGTATAGGCCCTTAATGCACCTGTCATGTTACATTTGTTCCATTGAATGACTTTTTCATGAAATCATGAACAAATCTAACTTAGAGAGAGTATTAATGATTGACACCTGACAGTGACCTGCAAATTGCTAAAAAAAACCTTGAAAAGATAATTTGACTTTCGCGGACTACGATTGCGGATCCACCAACCCATTGTGCGCTATTAGCATTCCTAACGTGACGTATCGTGGACGTCCACGTCCATAAAATGTATGGAAACACGTGCACGTTATTTGTGAACGGAAATTAAAAGTGTTTCCATACATTTTACATCCCTGTGTTCATGTTGCCGTGGACGTCCACTAAAAGTGTTTCCATACATTTTACATCCCTGTGTTCATGTTGCCCGTGGACGTCCACTAAAATATCGTCACGTAAGAAATGATAAAAGCGCACATTCCGTTATTATACACATACTCATTACAGAGACAATGTCAGTTAGTAGGTACACTGCACTGCTCAAGAATCTTTTGGCGCTCAAATGATATTGGGGGGCGCTATTAGTAAACAATCTTGCAAATTATTTTCTGAAATTAATTGAAAAACAAGATGGCGATGTTAGTTCCGATTTTGGCTACGCGCCAAAAGAACCTTGTACAGCTATAGGTATGATTTGACCCAGTGTGAGGAAAACCTTGCATATTCAGATTAAAAATCAAAAATTTTAGCTACCTATCGTTATGTCAAGTACATTTTTGGGGTCCTATTTCTCAAAAGGAAACAACGGAGCCCTTATAGGAACGCTTCGTCGTCCGTCTGTCAGTATGTCAGTCTGTCAAGACCCTTTTTCTCAGGAACGCGAGAAAGTATCAAGTTGAAATTTATTATCAAATACGTAGGTTTACGATCCCTTGGAGCTCTTAAAAAGTTAAGCTTGTAAGTCAACGCAATAAAAGAATACGGCCATTTATGCGATATATTTTGATACTCGCAAATAAATCTATAGGGTACTTCCCGTTGACCTAGAATCAAGTTTGACAAGAAGCAAGGTCTCATAACACAAGTAATGGAAAAAGTCGAAAATCGATAATTTGTAGTTAAAAAATGCGATTACAAGCTTAGATACATTTTCAGTTGGCCGTGGCGTATATCGATGTATGGGAGAACATGTTTTTCAACTACAATATTAAGTTTGTTTTAGGGGTAAATTCATCCCAACTACGGAACCCTTCATTGTTCGTGGTCCGACACGCACTTGGCCGGTTTTAATAAACCTAGCGACCCAGGGGTCTGATAGCTCAATTCTCGAGGAATGTTTTAGGATACTAACATCACGCTACAACTCTTAGGAGCCTAGCAAAAAAGAAGAAGAATCCTCAAGAATTGGACGATCAGGCCCGCAGAGGCGGGACGCTAGATTTATAAAAATACTTGGCTTATCGAAAGCTTAAATGTTGGTACAACATTTAGGTTATATATGTAGACCTTCCTCGAGAATGAGGCAATTAAGCAAAAAGATTTTTTTAAATGTGACTGGTAGTTCTAGAGATTAGCGCGTTACAATAAAAAAAAACACTCTTCAGCTTTAATATATGACTAGCTTCTGAAGGCACCACATTTCACCACAATATACTAAAATAACAGCGACATTTTTATAAAACTTCCATGTATACTACGTTTGTAGTTTTGCTCACAGTCAACAAAATATAGAGAGAGTCAGGACTGGTGTGACAAGCAACTCGTCCGAGGTCTGCATCTCCCATTGCTTGCGAAGTTTTTCGTTTTTAGTCAATTAATGAACGCCTGCGGGCTGTGTTCCTGCATGATACTATCTAATGGTCTAATCCTAAGAGACCGACTTAGACAGTCAAACGCCGAGTTATAGACTTAGGTATTAAAAAAACACATTTCATCATTTTAATTATTATTGTTTCAATAGAATGGTAGTGTTGATTCTTGCGCAATAGATAAACCGTTTGCGGTTCTGATCAAATTATAATTTACGATCACATTAATCACACTAGCATTTCACACACTGCAGGTACACGACACAACTATTCGAAAATCGCGACAGTTTCTAAACGTTTTCATCGCTTGACCGCCACCCCTGAAGTCTGCCTTTGCTCTGGTGCTCTACTGCTGAGCCCTGGCCCTGATCCGAGCGTCATGTTGTAGACTCTGTCAAGCGCCCGCCGCCGCTAGGCGGCGCTGGCGTCCCGATTAGTCAACTCAGTAACGTATTTGCGACATTTAAATGATTTACCTCATTTACTGAAAAACGGACCACAAATGGTATTATTCACAGATTTTTTTTAGTAAATCGACATGCACAGGAGCTTGGCGACGTAAATAACGCTTTGTTTAAGGTCCATTAGTGCTTTTCTAAGTAATTTGGTATTAAAATGTAAAGAAAACTATATGCATACGATTCGCGTTACCGAATGTTAGATGTAGTGAATGTCACGTTGTATTGAATAAGGAGATACTAGAATTCGTCGAAAAGACTGGAAGGTTTTAAAACTACAGTGGAGTCCTCACTTAACATCCCATGCACGGCGGCTAAGTTCAGCCGCTTACGCTGTTTGGAAAATCCGTCAACTAACAGACGTGGATACCGCGAGACTGGTATATTTTAGTTACTTTCATAGCAGCGTGTCTTACGGTATTTTGCTGTGGGGATGAGCTGCACCTGCAGATCTATATTGATTCTATCGATACTGATTCTATCTTTTTTCTGCAAAAGAGAGCTATCAGAGTCATCTATCATAAAAAAAGCATACTTAAAATCTTTTTTATTTTTATTTTAACGTGATAAGATACTCGTATCGATACCCATCACGTCTGCAGAGTTCACTAGCTAATTTAATTAGGCCCGTATTTGAACGAGAACATTTTAACAACAACATTGTTATGTATGTTCGACAAATCAAAATCTTTGTAGTAAGATAGGTGACCAGCATAATTTTAAGACTAGAAATAGGAGCAAATTAGATCAACACGTTCCAGATTGTCTAAAGTACACAATTCTTTTATGGGCTTAGGCACTGTGTAAAATGTTATAATAAATACCACTAGATATTCTTCAACTACATGAGAAGAAGACCGAGGACCTTGTGAAGGCCATAGGAATTCGCTGGATGCGGGAAGCACAGAATCTGTCGAACTGGCGGTGCTTGGGGAGGCCTATGTGCAGCAGTGGACGTCTTTTGGTTGAAATGATGATGATGATGACATGAGAAGAATTAAAACATTCATTAAACGCACAATATGTAGACAAGCATATTATAAGTTGGATGATTATAAGCGTAGATAAAAAAAATGCTTGGATTAATGCTGGTCCTGCTCCACAGCCATCTAGGCTCACTAGTAAAAATTTTAATATTTGGAAGAGTTGGTTCCCTTTTTAGGGTTCCGTAGTAAACAAGGAACCCTTATAGTTTCGCCATGTCCGTCTGTCTGTCCGCGGCTTAGCTCAGAGACAGTAAGTACTAGAACGCTGTAATTTGGCGTGGGTATACATATTAATCATGCCGACAAAGAGGTAAAATAAAATCATTTTTTTTTTTTTTTGGGGTATCTATCCTACATGTAATGTTTTTTTTTTCTCGTCTATCCCATAGTGTGGGGAATCGTTGGAAAGGTCATTCAAAAATATTCGTCAAATCATTCGTCGTAAGTTCATCAAAACCATTTTTAGATTCAGGAATCCGTTCGCGAAATAATAAGCTATAAAGTGCTAATTTTTGTTAGAGTCCAGTGTCCCCCCCCCCCCACCCTGCAAGGTAAATGGTTGGTTTTGGGCATGTGAAAAAATTCACGGCAGTAGTATATATAACGAAATTAAAAGGAAAACTATCACAGCTAAGTAGGCTTTACAAGTTAACGAGTAATAATCGACCAACTTAAATTTGCGGTTGCTCAAACATGTTCTCCCATACGTTACGTATAGGAGAACATGTTTTTCAACTACAAATTTAAGTTTGTTTTTGCGATAAATTCATCCCAACTACGGAACACTTCCGACACACACTTGGCCGGTTTATTTTTATTTTTTCTGACAATACGAACTTCATGTTTATTTATTTTTAATCAAGTTTTAACTACATATTGAATGCTTCAATAGATAATAATGATTTTATTCCGTTTTGGTAGGTAGTAAAATTGTATAGTTGCAAACTATAGTTTCGATAATTTAGAAGCATTTTTAAAATTTGTAACTTTGAGTACCCTACCTACCCTACCTACCCTACCTACCCTACCTACCCTACCTACCCTACCTACCCTACCTACCCTACCTACCCTACCTACCCTACCTACCCTACCTACCCTACCTACCCTACCTACCCTACCTACCCTACCTACCCTACCTACCCTACCTACCCTACCTACCCTACCTACCCTACCTACCCTACCTACCCTACCTACCCTACCTACCCTACCTACCCTACCTACCCTACCTACCCTACCTACCCTACCTACCCTACCTACCCTACCTACCCTACCTACCCTACCTACCCTACCTACCCTACCTACCCTACCTACCCTACCTACCCTACCTACCCTACCTACCCTACCTACCCTACCTACCCTACCTACCCTACCTACCCTACCTACCCTACCTACCCTACCTACCCTACCTACCCTACCTACCCTACCTACCCTACCTACCCTACCTACCCTACCTACCCTACCTACCCTACCTACCCTACCTACCCTACCTACCCTACCTACCCTACCTACCCTACCTACCCTACCTACCCTACCTACCCTACCTACCCTACCTACCCTACCTACCCTACCTACCCTACCGACCCTACCTACCCTACCTACCCTACCTACCCTACCTACCCTACCTACCCTACCTACCCTACCTACCCTACCTACCCTACCTACCCTACCTACCCTACCTACCCTACCTACCCTACCTACCCTACCTTTTCATTGTTTTTAAGATGTATTCTGCTATTCGGGGCGGAGACAAATCCAACGAATCAAAAACCATGTCAATTGGTTTAGCAGATCTCGAGTTATAAGTGTTGTAACAAACACGACTTTCTTTTTTAAATATAGATTAATAATTAAAGTTAGGATGTTGACTTGCTTGACAGAGCACGGCAGTTGAGAGTATGTCATGCTCACTTATATGTCACACTGACGGTGGCGCGTGTGTTGAGATCATTCGGTTTAAATTCGGTTCACTACAAAATGGTTGAACTGCTTACTACGGGAAGGGCTTACTTTTAATCTTATATTTTCAATTTTTGTTTTTTTTATCGCTATGCTATGGCCCCTTTTTCAACAAAAGTGCGACATGCTGTGATATTTCCGTTATGCGCAAAAAGACAGCCCCACTGCTAAGTAGATTGCATGGGAGCAGTAACAGCATCCTGAATGTGCCAATAAGTTGGACAGCCCACTGGTGTGGAGCCTCACCCAGAGGACTAAGTTTCTCTTAGTTATTAGGTACCTACTAACATAGTTTTTAAGTTCATACTAACAATATAAATGTAAATTTAATAGATCATTGGTTGTCTGAACAAATAAATAAATATATAAATGGCGTGCCCGCTTTCAACAACATATATATAAACCAAAAAACCTTTTTAAACCAAAAAAAGATAGCTCTTTAGAGGTATTTTTTTTAAGTTCCTTGTGTAGCCTTTTTTTTTTTTTTTGAGGGTGGGAAATTATCAAATTACTTCTCCCGCTCTGGGCGGAGCGGGAGGGCGTGTCAGACTTTTACTGGCTAAAACCCACCCGTGTTCCTTCCGTTGCCTGTGTGCCGGGGTCGCGATATCCCTTTCGGACAAACTCGCAACCCCGGCAGGCATTGGCCCTTCCGGACCCCGTCAGTTGGTGCTGACATCTCTTTGAGGCGCGCGTAGAACACAACGCGCCGTCGACCCGGGCCTGCAGTGCTATTCTGTAACCATCTCACCGTGAAAACTTAGGTGAATTGAGCGTGGAGTGAGCTGTCATTCCACAGGGATTGACACTATTGACAGCTCACTTCACCCAAGTTCTACGGTGAGATGTTTACAGAATCGCATGGCTGGTCCCTATCGGACGGCGAGCTACCCATTGCTCACCGTCCGCAAGCCCGCGCCTACGGTGACCTTGTGTACCCTACATTACATCTTATATTATTCATGAATATTTAAAAATAAATATCTACATGGACATGTTCAGAAAGGTTATACTTCGGGATGTTTTACGAAATAAAAAAAATAAAAATCTGACTTTTGGAGTTCAAAATTCAAAAGTCATTTATTCAAACTAGGCTGAGAATCAGCACTTTTCGAACGTCAAAATTACATAAGACAGTCCCCCAAAAACGCCCACCCTTCACCACTTCCTGCTGGTAAGAAGAAGTGGCGCAACAAACTCCGCAGCAGCACAGCTGTCTGTTCAGTTGGAAAAACTTGATTCTATATAATAATGCTTTAAATGCAAAAATAATTTACGTTACCACAAATTGCAATCAGCTCATAAAATTAAAACATTTTAATGAGTAGATTATGTCAACAATAAATGAAAACAAAAATTTAAATAAATTGACTTACAGTCAAATAAAATTATCCAAATTATGAGCTCATATAGTACTCGTATCATGTAGTCTTTGATTCTAAAAACACTTGTTTGTTGCTTAGGGTGGCGGGGTACATTGGAGTAGCTTAATTAGTCCCAAGCCTTTTTGTCGTCTAAGTAATCTTTAACTTTATAGAAACCTTTTTGACATAGTTTCTGTTTAATAAATGATTTAAATTTATTGAGGCTAAGTTCTTTGACATGGCTTGGGAGTTTGTTGTAAAAACGTATACTTTGGCACTTAAATGAATTACAAATTTTTTGGAGCCTAGTCCTCGGCACAATAAATAAATCTTTGTTTCTAGTATTTAAGCTATGAATGTAGCTGTGTTTAGGATACAGATTTATATTGTTTTTTACATGAATCAGGTTCTCATATACATATTGAGACGCGACCGTCATTATGTTTATTTCCTTAAATTTATCCCTCAGAGAATGTCTACAACTTAGGTTATAAATTGCTCGAATGGCACGTTTCTGCAACACAAATATAGCCTGAAAGTCAGCCGCATTTCCCCACAACAACATGCCATACGACATTACACTATGGAAATAACTAAAGTATACTAATCGAGCTGTTTCTACATCAGTCCAATGACGGATTTTATACACCGCTGCAGACCTTAGCCGCTTCGACAATTTGGTTATATGTGGGCCCCACTGAAGCTTCGAATCCAAAGTTATACCAAAGAACACAGTGGTGTCCACAAGATCCAATTCTGTCCCATTTACTAGTACATTGGTTTTCATCTGCTTAACGTTAGGTGTCACAAATCTAATACATTTAGTATTTTGCTCGTTTAAAAGTAAATTATTAACACTAAACCAATGCACTATTTTAGAGAGAGCATTATTTACATCGTCAATCGTCGTCGTCTGTTGTCGCTTAAGCTTCAATATAAGTGATGTGTCATCTGCAAATAACACAATTTCATGACTGTTCTTTATAAGGCAAGGTAGGTCATTAATATATACGAGAAATAAAAAAGGGCCAAAAATTGAACCCTGCGGAACTCCCATAGTGACAAGCAAACCAGGGGATCACTTGCCGTTAACGTCCACTCTTTGGATCCTATTATCCAAATAAGAAATAAGAAGATCCAAAGCAGTGTTTCTAACACCATAGTGATGTAATTTCCTGACCAATGTATCATTTGAAACACAATCGAAACCCTTAGATAAGTCACAAAAAATACCTAGGGCATCATGTGACCTCTCCCAGGCCTCAAAAATATGTGAAAGAAGCTCAACACCAGCGACCGGAGTCGAGCGACCCCTTGTGAAACCGAATTGCTTACTGTTTAATAACGTATGTTTATTAAAATATCTTTGCAATTGATCTAGCATCAATTTTTCGAATATTTTACTAAAGGTGAGAAGCACAGAAATAGGTTTAAAGTTCGTGGGGTCTGATGTGCTGCCCGATCTAAACAAAGGTATTACATATTTTACTACTCTTCATTAAGTCAGGAATTACACCACAGTCAATACATTTATTAAAAATAATTGCTAATTCAGGCACAGAGGTTGCAAATTGCATAACCAGCACTGTAGCTGGTTATGCAATTTGCAACCTCTACGGAATTTCCCCATAGATCAGCAGTTTTTTAACATTGAGTGTATTGAAAGTTTTAATAATATCTCGAGCACTAACATAGTCGAAATTAAACTCATGGTTACAAATACCAACATTTTCTTTCAATATTCGCTTTTAACAAATTCGACTCAGCAACAGTGGGTGAAGAAAGATTTAGTGGTTGAGACCGGAACATCTGCAAATAAATTTTCAAAAATTGTGGCAACTTCTAAATCTTTTATAATAACTGTATTATTAATATTAAGGCTGTAGTCACTGCTACGCTTTCTGTCTCTTCCAGTCTCATTGTGAAGCCAAGTTATTGGCTGAATCAATGAAAATGTCAGATAATTGCTCAATAGAAGCTACAGTTTTATTAGCCAATTTCTTGTCTGATAAATCAACAAAAAAAAAGTATAGCGATAAGATAAAGTTATGACGTTAAGATCTAAGTTTGAGCATTGGCGTCTCGGGCGCGCTCATCTTGAAGTAACATATTCGCGGTTTTTGTCGATAAATAGCTATATATGTTCATAATATTTTTGTAATTCTGTAGATTTTTGTTAACAACACACACTCACAAATTATGAAAATATTTTTTTTTAATAACGTTAAATACCATGTCACCTGTGGAACCAGTTTTTAAGAAAATTATGTAAGGTTTACATTTACACTTATTAAATAAATAATAACCTTAATGTCATTTCAATAAATAAGTATTGATTACTTGCGGCGTCCCACCTATGTTCACCTGCTGGGCGCTAATAATTATCACGTTAAAATGACGTTGACGGTGACGTTTGGCTTACTTATTATAATATAACAGGTATCAAATACTCTGCATTTTCAATAACAATTAAAATGAAATAAAGTTTGTTTTATTTTTTATTACCGAAATACATTTCCAATGCTATTTGAAGGTCATGAGATCTGTGATTTTTTACAATGTTCGCACAAAATTCAAAATATTTAATTTCACATATAACCTTCTACTACTATACTACTGGGCACTTATGAAACGTCAGAAGCTAGGTGCACGGTTCCAATTGGTCGTTTCCTATGGAGAAGAGCCGGCAAGAAACTCCACGGTTATTCTTTGAAAAATAATTGGCCTTTAGAATATTTTCATATGACAGTATTAATAGGTATGGGAGGACAGTGTAGGTCTTTCAACAAGTACCAGGTACATAACAAAAAACTGTTATTTGGCAATAATTCCATGATATGGACACGTTTGATGTGGGTTTTGAACTTCCCATCGCTAAGTTCTGTAACCGACTTTGGCAACTTGTTATAAAAGCGAATACTGTTTATAAAAAACGACTTGCTTGTTTTTGTTAATCTTAATACACATATGAAAGCAACAAGAATAATGTACCCAGGATTTTGTAATTTATGTTGATTTGAAAGAGTGTCGAGTTCGTTGGTCCTCGAACGGTGCAGTCGTTTCGGGAGCGAGCTCCGACCCAAAAATTTTTGATGCGTATGGAGCACCGAGCTCTGCATATTATGGCAAGATCGTGTCGCTTGCCGGCGAATTTGAACAGCGCGTTGATACTGGTGTTTTTATTTTTATTTTGATACTGCTGCGACTAAATAAAAATCGCAGTCGCCAAATAAATAGATTCAAATTGTGCTAAAGTGACAGAGTGAGTGAGTGTGCGTGAGTGTTAATAAGTGCGTTCCGGATCTCAGGCGAGCGTTCCAGAGCATACAAGGAACCCAAGCTAATCCGGTGAAATCTTTCCATATAGTTTAGGGCATACCTTCCCTCTGCAAAATCGGTATTTTATTTAATAGATTAAGTGAAAACATCGCGACCGCGTATTTTCAGTGGCGAAGTTTCTAAGCAAATGTAATAAGATCATATTATGTGCATACATATATAATGGCAAGATAAACTATATACAACATGATTCTAACAAAATAACATTATCGCTTTAGATTTCGTACTAAACAATTTTCCAATAAAACTTCTGCAAGACCGCCTTAGTTTCGTAATTTTAAGTCAATAGTTTATTTTGTCCCTACGGGTTTAATTGGTTTTATGGGCTAATAAGTTTGGTACATTAGTACCAAACTTTAGATACAATGCGTGTGTGATAATTATAATAATATTTTGCGCTATGTCTAATAGACAAGACTTGTTTTTTGAGTGGTGCGTGGTGTTTTTACGAACACGGGCGCGTATACCTAACAACTTGAAAACGGAATTCCGTGCACCCGATGACCACATCTGCAAATTGCAGCCCCTTTCGCGCCAGATGTGCGCCCACGCCGCCGCCGCGCCGGCCCTTAGGGCGCATAGCAATTGGTCATTTAACTTTTATGATGCTCACTATTTGTGTATATTATAGAATGCCATAACGGGGTATCTCAGTAAATGCGCTATATAATCTGACAGTGAAAGCGTAAATGTAGATTGTGTTAAATACTATACTTTGATACTATAATCATTTGCTTTTATCATTTACTATTTTTATTTATTATTTACCCAAACTGATGTCTAGGTTCTGTACCTGTGATGGTTAATTAGGTGCATTCTTTGAAAAGGGGTTATATAGTTATATTCGACCTAATTTAAAACAAATATGACGGGTAGTTATCGACATTGTACGCTTTTTTATGGAAATTTTCCGGGTCTCATCCAAAAACTGCTAATGTGAGAAACCCACTCAACCCTGGACGCTATTTTTATACTTTTCTGATAGCATAGAAAACGTATTCATAAATTTAAAAAAAAAGATCTATGGCCTTACCCCGTCCCTGCTCGAACGACAACAGGACGAAGTTGAGTAAAAATTGAGTATTGAGTATTGATAATTATTTTCAATGAAAAAACGCACCAACTCTGATGGATTTTTATGGTCTTTTTATTGTTTTCATTTACAAAAACAAGAGCCTCAGTAAAAAGCTGATGCTATTGGTTGATGATCGTAGGAAGCGTTACAATAGCGGCCGAGCGCTGCAAGCAGGAATGGTACTTACGGTGTTCAGATGTCCGCGCCCGCGATAGTACGAACATAAAAACAAGCATTCAGGCGACGCGGGTGGGGATTTTTTGTGTGCATAATTTAGCATAACTATAATACAATCGCGGCAACCTGAGGTGAACAGCGACGAGCTCGAAGTTGTTCCGCGTCAGAACTGGAGTTAAACAACGAGGAGCGCCAACAGATTCACTTGTGAAGCTGGACTTGAACGAACCTGGCGGAGAGAGTTATCATATGAGACTTGATTAATCACGCTAGGAATAAACCAAGCCTAAAGAAAAAATATGAAAATAATGTTACACGGAAAAGCCGTAACCAAAAGCAGCAAGAATGTGCCAACTCGCACAGGCGCACAAGCGCCGCAAACCACACCTGTAACAAGCAGAACAAGACCAAATCCAAGAAAGCCGGACGACCTTTTTACGCATGTTATGGCAACTTCGAACAGGACGTGACTTACTTCGACAAGGAAGTCTTTTTTGGATGGACACGACTGAAGACCGAGATAAGTTTAAGAAGACTGTTTGAAAACAGCACAGAGCAGATGCAACGATGAAGCTGAACCAACGGCGCCGTCGTAAAAACATGCCCATCCTTAGATAAAAATAACCCGTCTCTCCACTATTCCATTGCTTACTCAAGGATGCATATCCGGTACGGCTCGTAAATCCTTCCTTATCCTAAGGGCACGTCTTCCCTACCATTAACCCGTGCCCCCCGGTCTACTCCTTGATATGCAATAGCCTCTGTAGCCCCATGAAGCATGATGCTTCAGGGGCTAGTGCAAATCTTGGGGTTCATTTGATTTATCGAGTCTGGTTAAACCACGCTGAGGTCGGTGCATTTCATTAATTCATTCTTAAGTTGATTTGAAAGAGTGTCCTTGAAGTTTCTTGCCCTTTTCTCCATAGAGATCTACGTTTTAGAATTGGCATTAGCTTCAACTTTCTAACTGACCGACTCTTTGACAATTCCGAAATGCCTGTAAATGGTTTAGAGTGAATTCGACCAAACTTTTATTACTTACTAGCCTTGCCCCGCGGTTACACCCGCGTAAGCCGCGATCTCGTGGGAATATCGGAATAAAAAGTATCCTATGTCCTAACCCAGGTTATGATCTACCTATGTGCCAAATTTCATTCAAATCTGTTCAGCTGTTTTAGATTTATAGTTATTTTGTTTCGACAAATCCTTAATTAACAAAAAAAATACCCTTTTTTGACAAAGTGATGTTGTGGCATTTTGAGTTGCAGAATACGTTTTAAATTTACACAATTTTGAAGAGCATTCATTATTACAGTGGTATTTTATGAAACCTTGGTCCCCAAACTTAGAACCCTTTGTTCTAAGTTCTAAACAGCTGAACGTCGGGCACATCTTCGAAATTAAGTTTCTCTTTTCATTCTTATCTCTAGTTTCTAGCAAAAAGTAGGGTTCCGTGTCTCTCTATATACATCATTATCTACTGTTTTATCTTGTATGATGCCCAAAACATTTCGAGCATGTTCTTTGGCTCTATCAAAGCTGTGAATAGTTACGGCTACAATTTTTCCAATCGTGATTGGTGGAAATGTAAATATGCAACAATTGTAGTACAAATCGATGAATTCGCTTCTGAGATAGAGTAGGCAAAGTCCAAAACAGATTATTTTGATTTAGAAAAAAAAAAATTGGTACTTCTAGGTTTGCCTAGAAATACATCAGTCAAAGGTAGAAATTGGAATCTATTTCGGAGTTTGCCGAAAGGCGTTGGTCAAACCTAGGATAAACTAAACCAGTCATTCTGCGAAGAGGCTACATACTTTACCTTGCTACCTTTGACTATAACATTTATATTATACAGGTTTAACCTAATTCTAAGGAGATTACAAGAATATTCAACCGCATATCAGTGGTGGCACTAGCACGACGAAACTTTATTGCTAGGACATAAAGGCGCTGTCAATATCAAACCCTTACCACGGATCTGAGGTTGACTACACTTGTAACCTCCCTAGAATTAGGTATCTACACATTCTGTTTTTATGGATTATTTGATGTATTAACTGTGAAGCGTCCGCTATGATGCTGGTGCGTATTAAAATACTCCGAACACATGAGAATAGTTGCGTGCTGGCGAACCGTAAACACGTGACGTCATAATAATAAACAACGCCAAATTACTAATATTACGGATGATTTATTACAACGCTCTTCCTAAAAGCTGGAGCCGCCTGGCCGGCGAGCACAGGCGCGCGGCCGGCGCTCGGCGCTCGCGTGCTCGCAGCAGTCGCAGCATCGCACAATATCAATAGAGCGAGTCGGCGTTGTTGTGCATTGTAAAGTTCGCGCTTTGATTCGCGAGAGGACGCGCCGCTCGACAGTGCGCGCCGCGCGGCCTCTGTCTGTCTCCGCTAATAGACGACGGCATCACGCCTGTACACAACGTCCAACACTCCATACCGTCGACGTTTCCTACTCCGCGCTACTTGCGAACTCGAACGAATTATGAGAACAGACGATCTATTTTCTTTGTGAACTAGGTACCTATTTGCCAATCTCAACATTTGTATTATCGATAAGCGTGATAGTTTTATGGCGTGGTGGAATGGTTTTTTTACTATGCCCAGTGGCGGACTTAAGCCCGTCAGAGGCCCGGGGCGGCAAAGCTGATGAGGCCCCCAACTTAAAAAAAAATGCAGTTTTACAAGCTTTTTATTCAGTTCACATTTGTATGTATAAATAAGTGTTTATGTTTATTTCGTTTAAATCTCACAAGTGAAATTTAAATTCTACTTAAATTATTTAGGCTAAATAAACATACATACCTACAATATAGAATGGATATGGTTGAGGAAAATAAAATACGAGCGACCAACAAAAAAAAAATTAGATAAAATAAATCAAAGATTGTAGCGTGTTATAAGTGTTTTCATGCCTTCAATTTACTGAACCTCTCAATAACTTCTGTGAAGTCGTTTTTTTTTTTAATTTTTCTTTCTATTGAAAGCACGGTTAGATTAACCAGTCGCTCTTGACCCATTGTAGATCGAAAATAATTTTTAATTAGTTAAAGTTTCGAAAAACTCCTCTCGCATGATGCAACCGAGATGCAAATGGTCAAGAAGTATTGAAATATAAGCGATATACAGGGTAACGAGTCACTAAACTCCCATTTTATTGTAAATTGAAGGATTTCTTGGGGAGAGCCCAAGAAATCCTTCAATTTTGAAATCAATGAAATAAAGAAATCTTTCATTTGGCAGCAACGTCAATTCTCGTATCGGAGGCTTTTACATGCCTTTTTTGTTGAGGGTGGGAAATTATTAAATAACTCTCCCGCTCTGGGCGGAGTGGGTGGGCGTGTCAGACTTTTACTGACTTAAACCCACCCGTATTCCTTCCGTTGCCTGTGTGCCGAGGTCGCGATATTTCGGACAAACTCGCAACCCCGGCAGGCATTGGCCCTTCCGAACCCCGTCAGTTGGTGCTGACATCTCTTTGAGGCGCGCGTAGAACACAACGCGCCGTCGACCCGGTCCTGCAGTGCTATTCTGTAACCATCTCACCGTGAAAACTTAGTTGAAGTGAGCGTGGAGTGAGCTGTCATTCCACAGGGATTGACACTATTGACAGCTCACTTCACCCAAGTTTTTACGGTGAGATGTTTACAGAATAGCATGGCTGGTCCCTATCGGACGGCGAGCTACCCATTGCTCACCGTCCGCAAGCCCGCGCCTACGGTGGCCGGAAGTCGGCTCGCGACTCCCGACGCCTGGGGCGTCTCCCGCGGCGACTAGGGTGCGACTCTTGCCTCTCCCTCGCGCGCTCCGCCTCCTACTTCGCGAGCATTACTGCTTCGCAGAAGGAGGTGACGGCCTCCCATGCACTCTCGCTTCGGACCATGGCCTGAACCAGGGCCGGACGCGAGAGATCGCCGCCGCCGATCGCCTCCGAGGAGCACCGCCGTGTCCTCACGACACGGCGGTGCTCCGCCCAAGCTGGGCAGACCTCCACCGAATGCTCCACCGTGTCCTCCGGGCGATCCACACAGTGGTGACACCCGGGCGTTTCCTCCCGCTTTATCCTGAACAGGAACCTCCCGAAACAAACATGTCCGGTGAGGACATGCGTCAGGCGGAAGGTGAGGACGCCGTGGCGCCTCTCTAGCCACTCCTCAAAGAGGGGAGTTACATGCCTGCGGTATCTTTTTATTTCATGGGTAACTTGCTCCTTGCCAAATTCACCATAAATTTGTATCAGATTGTCAACTGCTACAGCCAAAATGTCATCTGAAGCTTCTTTTTTAGTTAAACTTTGTTTCTCTTCTTTAGTTTCTCGATTCTATTATATTGTATATATAATATATCTTTACTTTACGAAACTTTACGAAACTTTATGGTTTTTTTTCTAGAATACCTAAATATAAAGCCAAAAGCGTCTTGGTGATTTTTAGAGTTCCGTACCCGAAGGGTTTGTGAAACTTCTGTATATCATGTACTCAGTGCCGGATTAACCACGTAGCAAGAGTAGGAATTGCTACGGGCCCCGCGCTAAAGGGGGCCCCGCGTATTCAAACCCGGGCCCCACCTCCGCCTGAGCATAGTTTTTTGAGTGAAACTTATTAAGAAGTGGTATATTGAATTTACTTGATGTCTCAAAAACGTGATACGTACTACCTTTGCCGACTAAGACGTCAGAATATGGGTAATACAATTTCTAAAAGTTGATTGCAAATAGACGTATTGAGTATTGATTTTTTTTACCACTTTATACATAAGAACCCATAGCAGATCAAGGGCCCGTCTATAAAATTTGCTACGGGCCCCGCGCTTGCTTAATCCGGCACAGCATGTACTGTTTGAAGTCTTTAATTCTTTAAATAAGGTTGATTTTCGGCAACTGCAAAAAGCAACTTTGTAATTCACAATATCATTAATGCATTATGTTGGCAATTTAAAAAATTTATGATGAAAAATATTCTTCTTTCAGTATTTTCATTTATCGGAGCTAAAAAAATATTACTGTCAAATAACATAAACAAATATCTTAACTACAGATATTTATTTACGTTATTTGACAGTCATATGTCATATTTTGTATTGATGGATGGAATTAAATTAGACAATTACTTTACATAATGGTATTAGACCAGGGTCGATAATTTTTAAAACCAAAAAAAATAATAGTAGGATGAAACCCATTAGAAAAGGAGGGGAATATTATAAAAATGAAAGGAAAAATAATTTACGGGCGATCTGAGGTCGGGAAGGGGATGGGGGTTAGTTTTTAAGGGTATAAAACGGTTTTTCTCGATTTCCGGCAAAACTAAAAGTCCTATCGAAAAAAGTCAAATGGCAAAGTTGTATGTAATAAAAAGATCTAAAACTTTTGTATTTACACTTTTTTCACATAACCTCAAAATGTATGTGAAAAATTCAAAAAACCAAGTTTTTGGTTTTTTATTTTTATCTTTTACATTTTTTTTTTTTTTTTAACGAAATTTGGTGAAAACTTATCTTTTTATGTCCCAAATACGCTGTAATTTATTTGATTAAAAATATTAATTTTTTCACCTTATTTTGAATTAATATCGAAAAACACCCTAATTTTCAATCGAAAATTCACCCGTCAAAATATTTGCTTTTTTCAAAAAGTTGGTATGGTTTCTATTCATTGAAATCTCTACTTTCCGTCGGTGAAAAAAAAAAAATATGTTACTACAGTAAATCTTCTCAGAAAATGCAAATAGTTATAAATAGGCATCTACGCATATAATTTAAAGAAGATTCGACAATGTTCTCCAAATATTGTAGATGTCTTATTAAATATTAATTTTATTAACTTATTTGTTTGTTAATAATAGTAGTATATTTTTATTTGCAATTTTTTTGTTATCAATATCACATGTAATCTAACGTTTTTCGAGTAATTAAAGTGTAAATTTTAATAAATAGCTCAAAATTATTTATAATAATTTTAAAAAAAAAATCGAATTCAATTTTTTTTTTAATTTTTGCATTTTCTAAGAAGATTTACTGTAGTAACATTTTTTTTTTTTTTCACCGACGGAAAGTAGAGATTTCAACGAATAGAAACCATACCAACTTTTTGAAAAAAGCTGATATTTTGACGGGTGAATTTTCGATTGAAAATTAGGGTGTTTTTTCGATATTAATTCAAAATAAGGTGAAAAAATAAATATTTTTAATCAAATAAATTACAGCGTATTTGGGACATTAAAAGGTAAGTTTTCACCAAATTTCGTTAAAAAAAAAAAAAATGTAAAAGATAAAAATAAAAAACCAAAATCTTGGTTTTTTGAATTTTTCACATACATTTTGAGGTTTAAAGTTTTAGATCTTTTTATTACATACAACTTTGCCATTTGACTTTTTTCGATAGGACTTTTAGTTTTGCCGGAAATCGAGAAAAACCGTTTTTTACCCTTAAAAACTCACCCCCATCCCCTTCCCGACCTCAGATCGCCCGTAAATTATTTTTCCTTTCATTTTTATAATATTCCCCTCCTTTTCTAATGGGTTTCATCCTACTATTATTTTTTTTCACTTTTTATTATTTTTAAATGCTTCTACCCTGGTCTATATAGCGCTGCTCTTGTTTCTTTTACGAAAGTAAAAGTGTTAAATCTTGAACGATATGGTACGGAACCCTTCGTGTGGGAGCCCGATTCGCACTTGGCTGATTTTTGTTCCTTAAGGGGTATTCGCAGTGGTAGCCCGCGGTATTCAAATTTTCTTACGTTTTTTGCAATTAGCAGGTCAGTAACAGGTTATATGTAGGTATGTTGAGCTATGATTCGCGGCCATAACAAATATGACAAATTATAATCATTAGAATCGGCAATACAACTAATTCTTTTCGTAAGAATCCTATTGTCAATAGGCATGAAAATAGTCATTCAATCAATACAACTCATTGCATTCAATAGGATTGTTATGAACTTCAAATGGTGAAAAGTTTTAAGTATTTCAATGACGATAGGACAAATTGAGTAAAACGCCATCTATTGCAAAGCTAAACTTTTAAACTGTGGGTTCGAATTGAAGTAAAAGGCTTCATTTATCTTTTTCGTTGAAAATACGTGATTTATGAGTGTAAATAGACAAATTTACATTAATCTGCCGTTTAACGCTTTTAATGATTGTTAATTTCATTATTGTTACCTATGCTGCCTTCTATAGAATTTTCTTCAAGACTAATTATAATTTGTTCGGGTTGAGACCCCATGTTCAGGGGAACGCGGAGGCATTTGGGGGCCCCCCAAGACCGGAGGCCCGGGGCGGGCCGCCCCTTCCGCCCCCCTATTAGTCCGCCACTGACTATGCCGACACGTTAGTAGGTACGTGCTAACTAAGTATTGACTTAGATATCACACGTGTTGAAGCATCCATATTATGTAGTAGAACCGAGGTAAAACTATTTAATTATTATACATTAATAAGTAAGAATTATTTCGGTCGTGATGGCCCAGTGGCCTCGCCTCTCACGCACGACGTTGTAGATTCAAATCTGGGCAAGTACCTACTAATGAGACTTTTTCAATTAACACATATTTTCTGAGTTTACCTATCTGCGACATCGGACATATTACTAACATCGGTGAAGGACAAACATTGTGAGGAAACGGACTTCTATAACTCTAATCGCCAACCCGTCTGGAGCAAGCGTGGTAATCTATGCTCGTGCCTTCTCTGTATGAGAAGCGGCCTTTACCCTGCTGTAAGACACACGGCTGCTACATTTATATTATTAGGAGTTATTCGGTCTTCTTCGCGGTTTGCGGCACTAGCACTGCGCAATTCCATTCGATGCCACCAAGATTGATCGATTTAGGTCGACTTGAAATTACTTCTATTAATGTATGCCTTCTTATAGCAACCTCTTCGTGTACAAAACTACCATGGATGACTAGTTACTGCAAACTTGAATTTGCTGTTCCACCCGCACATTAAGCGGCTGTAACTCGAGGACTATGTCCATTAGAGCGAAATGCGATAGCGCGGTGTCACAGTTCCTATCCCGGACGTGGACGAGAAATATTCTAAGGAAAATATTTACTACAAGATAGATGATAGACGTAAATATTAGCGCGTTGCTTATGTCGGTAGACGCAGGTAGGTACATCATGTTTTATACCGTAAACGCGTTTTATATTGACAAACACATGCTTCTTTGAATCCTCCAGCTTGAAGCTTTCATCATGAACACACACACAGGTGTGGGAGTTTTACATGTAAGTACATACCTGTAATAATCAAATAAGTTTTTAGTTAAACCTAACCTGATTTAATAACAATATTTTTAAAAACCGGCCAGGTGCGTGTCGGACCACGCACAATGAAGAGTTCCGTAGATGGGATGAATTTATCCCGAGAAAAAACTTAACATTGTAGTTGAAAATCATTTTCTCCCATACGGAATGTATGGGTGATCATGTTTTTCAAACTGCAAAAAGTTATTATCAGAAGTTGTTATTAGTTGTTCGATTATTATTCGTTAACACGTAAAGTCTACTTAGTTGTGATAGTTTTCCTTTTAACTTCGTTATATACATATACTACTGCTGTGAATTTTTTCACAAATCCAAGTACAACCATTTAGCTGGCAGTGGGGGGGGACACACGACTCTAACAAAATTTTGCACTTTAAAGCACACACACACACACAATATTTTTGAACGACACCCCACACCATGGGAAAGACGAGAAAAAAATTAAAAATCCCCACTTTACGTGTAGGGGACAAATTATTTTCTTTGATTTTATTTTACCACTTTGTCGGCGTGATTAATATGTATACCCAATATACCCATGCCAAATTACAACTTTCTAGTACTAACCGTCTCTGAGCTAAGCCGCGGACAGACAGACGGACATAAGAAACTATAAGGGTTCCTTATTTACTACGGAACCCTAAAAAGAGGCTGTATGATGAACATCCCCGGCGCGGCTTCCGTTGTCGTTCCGGTTGTCAGTTCTCCGTGTGAGCCATTTGACCAGCCAGGACACTACTACGTCCATTTACTCAATAATGAGCTAAGACAGCGAGGTTTTGCACAATGTTCAAACCTAAATGAACCTCTGTCCAGTCTCAGTGTACTACAGTAAAGTGGAGAAATAGGGACCCTACGCAAACGGTTATGTACACCAAACTTTGTAATAAGGTTTTGAAGCTAAGGGAAATTGACTTCCCGACGGAGTTTATTAATTGTAGTCATAGTGAAAGTAATAGTTGACAAATTATATACAAATATTGTAGATATTCTTTGCGAGGCTGCAACTGCTAGTCACAATTACCAAGTTCAGCGCAAAAAATATAATTGGAATAAGCGCGTTAAAGGCGCATCTTTAACGTTCTTATTCTAACCCGTTCCGTTACGGGCAGGCTCGGCTTCATTGTCTGAGCTGGGCGGCAGCTGGTCAGCCTAGAACGGGGTCGCTATATGAAAATATGGTGTAGTGTGTATGCAAGTTTTTTTTTTTTTTTTAAAGATTAAAGGAATTGTGACTCATCACGAAGCTTAAAATCTCCGAAATACTGTGGCCCCTGGCAACGTACAAGCAACTGAAGGAACACGGGTGGGTTTTAGTAGTAAGAGTCTGACACCGCGAGTCTGAGTCCGCTCCGCCCAGAGCAGGAGCAGTTATTTGATAATTTCCCACCCAAAAAAAAGGCTATTGCCAATTTATTTATAGCTTCGGTTAGGACGCTAGGGAGTGGTCGCCTTCTGCGAGACGGTCGTCTCGCAGAAGGAGGCTGCGGAAAGGGAGAGGGAGATCTCGTCCACTCACCCGGCCCGCAGCAGGCGCACCGGGCGTCGGCGGAGGGCGGATAACGCCCTCTTCCGGCCCCCCTAAATGGGTCCAGGGGCGACGGACTCGGGGACGTCCGTCGCCCCCCACACACCAGGACCCGAGGTGGCGGCGCGTAGTGTTCCACGCGCGCCCCTCTGAGACGTCGCGGGGGGAGTCAAACACCTCACTCCCCCCCCTGACCCGAGAGGAGGCCCGCAGTGGCGGGCCGGCACCGGCCGGGGGTTGCGGAAGATTCTTTCGTTCCCGCGACCCCCGGCGTAGGTGTGAGTCGGAACACCGGGGTGGTTTTTAGTCAGTAAGAGTCTGACAGACCCCTCCGCCCGCCCCAGGGCGGAGGACATCCATGAGGATTTTCCACCCCGGAACAAAAAAAAAAAAAAAAAGGACGCTAGGGAGGGGTCCGAGGGCACGCCTATCATGCTCACCGCTGGGGAGGTTGGGTCTGTCTTAAAGGACCTGAAGCGGGGTAAGTCTCCTGAACGTGACAGCTTAAGCGTAAGACACCTACGATATGCGGGTAAGCACTTATCGCATGTCTTAGCTCTCTTGTTTAACTTGTGTATGAGTCACTCAGCGTTATTTAAAAAAAAAACTCACGGGAACATACTTCCGGGATAAAAAAATCTGTCGTTAAGCCGTTTGAAAACAAACATCTTTTCATAAATTATTCTGAGGCTGCCATTTGTCATGCCTCCAACGGAATAGAAGTCAAAATCGTTTGAACGGACTGTAAAAAAAAAGGTTTATTTAAATTTCTAATCTTATTTTATTAATCGAGTATAGTTTCTTTCCGGTGGTTTGAAGAACTGCCGCTAGTGGAACAGACATGGGCGTTTTTGGACTTTTACGCAAACGGTTAAATATCCTATTTCAGATTTTGAAATCGTTTTTAGAAATCGATTTCAGTAGAGGCTCCGGCTCGCAGTTTCGATCGTCTCTAGCACAGTCTCTAGTAATATTATTCGGTTGTAAGTGTATCGATCCAAACTATTTAAACATAAACAAATACTTGTTTACGCAAAGCTACTCTTACCGTGGTTTTGTGAAATCGGTTTGTCTAGTTCGGATAATCGATACTTTAACACTAATCGATTTCTGACTGAAATCGGATTTTAAATTCGTTTTGATGTACCTATCTGACGCATGTCGATAGCGGACTCAGGAAAAAAATTGGCAACACTGAGTAAAAGTGAATTATAATAATAGTTAATAATTACCCTACCGCCGTATCTCTACGTTGACGTCGTGGTGGGGCTTGCGCGCTCCAAACTCTAGGTCTGTGCCGGTAGAGTTTACTTTGCCGGAACAGGTCTAGGATGAGGAGTCAGACCAAGAGAGATACAGAAACCCGCAGGGCAGCATGTGGCGAGCTGTTGGGCAGTAGCGACCCCACGGACCCTATCTCCCGGGAGAAATCTTGTTCCTCATCTCTAGCTTGCCTATATTGGCCGGCTGGAGTGAACACTGACGAGGAACAGAGCTCCCACCTCATTCTTGCCTTAATTGGCCGGCTTGAGTGGAGATTCGCAAGAGCAAACGTGCTGGGAGGAAGGAAGTATTTCAGTAAGTGCTCGTAGGGATCTTGACCATCTTCCGGGCTCTGGGATTGTTCTGAAAGCCGTGGAATACCTCTCCACTCCTCAAGCACCTCAGGACGTGTTGCCCCCTTGTCGCTACGTCACTATGTGCTAGCGACAGTTTTCAGGGGCCCATTATTGAGTGTGCAAGTCACCCCCTGCCATTTTATCCGTGTACTTATAAAACATTGATCAGGCAGGGGCCATAGTCCTTCCATAGTTCCAGGTCACCAGTCAACTTAAGCCACCCAAACCCATAGTCCAATATCTTTGTTCCCACATCCTGCAATAGTCCTACACCAACCGGGGGTTGTCCTTGGGTGCACTTGCATAGTGCATACAGGGATAATCGTCGGTTGGTGCCTCATTTCATTAAAAACGTCTAACGGGCCTCTGCGAGTTGGCTTTGGCCCCTCGTACGCCTTCTAAAGGTCCGGGACCCCAGGGTCCCGAGAAATGTCAAGAGACGTAAAAAGTTAATAATTATAGTATTTTAGGTAGGTAAGGCATTTAGAATCATATAAACCTGTTTTATTTATTTTTAATCAACTGGACAAGTGTGAGTAGGACTTGCGCCCTGAGGGTTCCGTCTCAAAGCTGGGCTTGCTCGGCTGCCCGAATTTCCAAATCTGGATTGAATAACAAACTTAACTTTTCAATTGAAAAAGAACTTACAATAGAGTAATAAAATACAAATGACCTACCTAAATGTTACTTCAAAACACGGCCTATGAATTTATGGTTCCAGATTGAAGAACTAACTTAAATTTGCAGTTTATATACACTGATACCATGGATTCGGTACCTATATGATTTTGAGCCCCACAGCGTTGAAATTTTTCGTCGGTTACGCATCAGTTTTCGCGTCGATGTTTCTGATTTTCTTTTTTTCTTGACCTGACCTTTACTTGACCTTGCTTCTCGCCAAACTTCATGCTTCCGGGCCAACGGAAAGAACCAAATAGACTGATTTATTGAGTGTCAATATGTGGCATAAATGGCCGTTTTTTATTATTGCGTTGACTTTTTTTCTTTTGGGTGGGAAATTTTCAAATACCTTCTCCCGCTCTGGGCGGAGCAGGAGGGCGTGACGTGCAGACTCTTACTGACTAAAACCCACCCGTGTTCGTTCAGTGTTACCTGTACGTTGCCAGGGGCGGTATCCCTTTCGGACTTTCCGGCGACCCTGGCAGGCATCGGTCCTAGCAGACCCCTTCAGTTGTACTGACATCTCTTTGAGGCGCGCGTGGAACACAACTCGCCGTCGACCCGGGCCTGGTCCTTATCGGACTGCTAGCTGCCCATTGCTCACCGTCCGCAAGCCCGCGCCTACGGTGGCCGGGAATTGGCCTGCGATTCCCGTCGCCCAGGGCGTCTCCTTATTGCGTTGACTTGAAAGTTTGATTTGCGTTACAGCTCCAAGAGACCGTAGATCAAAGTTTTTTATGTTTATTTTACCACGTGTTACTGAGAAAAAGGATCTTGACAGACAACGAAGTCATCCTTTAAGGGTTGAAATGTTTCATTTTGAGGTAGGGAACTCTAAAACAGATTTATTATCTGCCTGTTACCTTTTATGCCGTAACGGCTGAACGGCATACGGATAGGCCATGACCTGGGTTAGGACATAGGATACTCTGAATCCCGGTAGCACGTTCCTGTGGGATATTTTCCGACATCCATGCGGGCGAAGCCGCGGGCAAAAGCCAGTTATATATATATATGAATCTAAAGTAATAGAAACGATAAGAAACCTTTATGAAGAAGAAACAAATGAAGAATAGACATTTTTAAATTTTTTTTCCCTTAAATACGGCAAACCAGACTGTGAGATACGGCAGCTCAGATTTTTACGTTAACAACACTGACGAGTAGTCCTGTCAAGTCCTGTGAACTCCTGTGTTGTGTTGTGTTGAGTCTGTGGTGTATTCACAGAGTACTTTATTGTTAGTGACTGGTGCTAATTAAAGTTACATGCTCTGTGGTCTGTGTGTCAAACAGAGGTAACTGATCCAATATTACTCTTCTTACTTTATCAATTATTACGTTATCAATTCAATTTCAAAGGGACTTTGATGCTTCGTTACATAGACCGCGTCGCAATCACCAAGTAGTCGAAAGACAGATTACAAAATAATATAGAACTTAGGAACAGTAAACATAATAATATAACCGGCTTCTGAAGCACTAAAGCAAGCGCCGTATCTACGTGCTAGTTGCACGTATGTTGTTAATAAACTCCAGTTATACTGCAACAGCAATGTCGCTAGAAGAAGTTGTAGTCACTGAATTATTAAGTTCCGACCCTAAGGTCCGTCTTACAGAACGTTCCTCAAGTTCAGTTTGATCTTCAATCAGTCGATCACTGTTTAAGTATAGAATCAGTACTTGAGCATCGGTCTTATTCCAGAACGGTAATCAAACTATACTCATTACTCAGATAAATCGAGACTCAGATCCAGCCTCAAGCAGAGATGTGTACCTATTGTCTATGCATATGCATCGGGTATTGTTGTATGTTTATTATTACGTTTAATAACTAGCTTTGCTAGTTTATTTAATCGTAATATTATCACTACAAAATGACAGGACGATAAAATAATTTCAGTCCATTGGAAAAATGCTTTTAAAGTACATAATAAGAATTCCAACAGATTTCAAGAATATTGTTGATATATCACCGTCGAATAAATTATTGTAATGATCTACTTCTCCAAATATATCCATTTTGTAAGTAATCATTCAAAAAACATCAATATTTACAAACTCAACAACGCAGATAGACTTGAACAGAACAAAAATTGACATGACAATCTATGCTCAAGCGCGGTCTTGACCATGACCACACTTGGGTGATTACAGATCTAATCACTGCTTGGGTTCGATTCGTGAACTGAGTAGGTAACGAGCCAAACTCAGCTGAACTATGATCAATAAATCTATGCTTGAGGAACATTCTAAAATTAAAACTCGACTCAAGACTAGATTTAAACAGAGATCAGAGCTTGAGTTTCCTTCTGTAATACGGACCTAAGAAGTCCCTCTACTATAAACATAAGTAAATTGGTAGGTGCCATGTATTTGATTGAAATTCAGTCATTATTGAATAGCAAGCTATGATAAGCAAGTAAATAGTTACTGGGCAACTATTCTAATTTATTTTAATTAAGTAAGTACTGAAGTTGTTTTATTCTCTAAATTTCTCAATGGTTATGGTACATGGTAAATCTCCAGTGAGTTTAGTTTGCAACATCAAATATGTATAAATGTATGTGTACTACCGAATCATGTTCATCCATTATTTCAGCCAGAAGACGTTCACTGCTGGACATAGGCCATTTATATATAAACATCGCCACATACATCCAGTGGATTCCTGTGGCCTTCACAAGGTCGTTGGTCCACTGTATGGGAGGCTTTCCTAGGATACACCTTTTGGTACGTGGTAGCCACTCCAGATCCTTCCGGCCCCATTTGCCATCTGTGTTACATCTGTACTACAAAATAATAAACAAAAACTATCATCATCAATTTCACCAGCGCCACAACTAGTAAGATCGCGCACAGTGGTATATATTTTATCCCTGTATCAAAAAGAAATCATATATATTTGGCTTATTAATGCAATATTTTGTTCATCCTGTTTGCTGTGACCTCTTTACATGCCCAAATATGTCACTAAGTGACATATTTGATCAGATTGGTGGTGTGGATAACATTGAGATGTGTATCACTCATCACTGGTCTAGATTTAAGATACAAACCTAGACACAAACCCAATCAAAATAAAAAAGCACTGTTTTGGATTTATTTGTAGAACTAAACAGGCTAATTTATATTGAGGAAACACGTTCATATTAATTATTGAAAAGACACACATACATAATCAATATGCAACTGTAGGTATGTCAGTGTCTCTTAGTAGCACCTAGAGCCCCACCCACTAATAGTCCTTTCCATTGTAAACAAACACTCATTAACATAAAACATTATTTTCTAATATTTATTTATTCAACTGTTATTCTTCAACATACTGGAGTAGTGTCAAAATCATAAGGGCAATTTATTATCATTGTATTTATTAACAATTTTGTAAACTGGCTGTTTGCTGCTATGTTGGCACACTGATAGACCATATTAATGGTCTGCGTCAAACATTCGACTCCATTCACCCATATACTATAAGTGTGATTGTGTAACAAGCACATAATATTCACAAACATTCTCATATCTGGGTGTGTGCCCAGTTGATGACAATAGGCTCGCCCCCTAGTAAGTGCATGGGACTTAGTTCAGTTGCACCTCTGCCAACCCTTCAGGGAATACAGGAGTGATGTTATGTTATTTTCATATCTTATGATATTATTAGTAGAGATTTCCAGCTCTAACAGACCATGGAGCTTGTGGAAACTAGTTGTATAAGAAATGGCTATTGAGAACTGTACCTGTACTGTTTCAGACACAATGAAGACTGCTGTGACTGTGCTGCAGGAGATGATGGTGAAGATGGGGCAGACTCCCGAATATGAGTGCATATCTCAGGTAGGCACACTGACCACTGTATACATTTATTGTATGATTTCATTCCTGCATTCTCTCTGTTTATGTGAAGTAGTCAAAATAAAGTGTTTGTATAGTAAACAACTTGCTAAAGAGTTTGTTTTTAAGGTTCCGTACCTCAAAAGGAAATCACTTCGTTGTCCGTCTGTCAGTCTGTTAAGACCCATTTGCTCAGGAATGCGTGGAGGTATCAAGTTGAAATTAATATCAAATATCTTTAAAGTCTACGTACCTACGTTTCTTTGGGGAAAAATACGGCCATTTATGTGACATATTTTGATACTCGCAAATAAATCAAACTTCCCGTTGACCTAGAATCATGAAATTTGGCAGGAAGCAAGGTCTCACAGCACAAGGAAAAAGGAAAAAGTCCGAAGATTGATCATTTGTAGTTTCATAACCTAAAAAAATTTTTTTTTGCAATTATGTAGGTACATATTACATTTGCAGTTGGAGAATTGACCGTGACGTATATCGATTTACGGGAGAACATGTTTCTCAACGACTAAGTTAAGTTTGTTCTTGGGATAAATTCATCCCAACTACGGAACCTACGAATAATAAATTATTCGTAGTAGGTACGAAACCCTCCATTGTGCGTAGTCCGACACGCACTTGATCGGCTTTTTATTTGAACGCGCTAATCTCTGGAACTACCCGTCGGATTGGGAAAATTATTAATGAATTTGATAGCCCAGTTAGCCCAGAAATATTTTCTTATTTCGTACGTAGCACAGTCTCACTTTTGCTTGTTTTTAGACAAGGATCCTGAGTGCAGCGTGGGATTCAAGTTCGCCCAAGACGAGGCACCTTTATCCCCGAGGAGAATACTCTACTTTTCATACCATCTACGAGACAATAAAAACCAATAGTAGTACAATCAAAGTATTTAAATTACAATTACAGTCAGTAGACCTATTTAAAACAATTAAATGTTAAAGGTAATGTTTGATACATTAGACCAGTTATGGAAAGACAAAGTTATGTTTTTATTCGGTACATTTATTGAAGTTGAAGTAAAGTTTATTTGAGTATTACTGTTAAGTAAAGTTTCAGAAACTTTGGTCTGCTGAGGACCATTTTGGATCGTGAAAGTTGGTGAAGGCTTGAGGCAGCGGGCCAGATGACTAGTGTTTTGATGTGGAAGGTTGTGGTGACAAAGGTGTCCAAGGATCGGAGGGATAATTCCCGTAATGTTTAAGAACGTTCACATTCGCAATCTGTAAAGAACAGCGGGAAAATTAGTATGGACCCCGTCCCCAGCAGTGTAACACTATGGGCCATGTGTGAAAAAGTAGATGTTATTCTGAGTAACAATTTACTGAAAGAAAGTATGAAAGAATGAATGTACGAATGAGGCAAACGATTTTTTTTCTTTATTATTTTGATATTAGACTGCTCTTGATGCTCTTTATGATTATTATCATGTTCGTATACACGTGTTGTATACGTATGGTTCATTATAGTAATAATGAGTAGGTATGGTTGTAGAAATTAACGCTTCTAAAAATGATTTTTATATTACTTAATACTATTTTAAATACAAAATAAACAAATGTAAACATGAAGGTTGAAGAAAATCGATATCACAACAAGAAAGAAGTTATAAGATGCCAATCACAAGGAAGTGCAACAACAAAAAACCAAGACATAGCGCTGCGAACAATAAAGTGAAGCATGCCAAAACTACACATCCCGCTTTGTGCATACACGCTGACACGCTTCACTTACAAGTATTTACAATCAAACTACACCTCACTAAGTGTACACATGTTGCCGAAACCGGCCTCACGTCACTTTTGACAGCGCTCTGTCTTTATTTTTTAATTGGTCTGAGCTGTCTTGGTTTTTTAATTGGTTTGAGTGGCGAGACGTTAACCACGAGACGCGTATGTAATCGGTGCGCTCGTGGCTCGCCTCGCAGCTCGTCTCGCCATTCGCAGCGCTCGCGTCGGAAGCGGATTTTTGGGCACGAGTCAAAGGGGCTCGCGGACTCTTCGACGTTCTCCATAGTTGATAGTTCGAAAACAACTGACTGATTCTCGGTCGTAATTATTATTTATTTAAGCATGTATTGTGTGCACAAAAAAATAATTCCTAATAAAAATTATATACTATCTTTATATATGAATAACTTTTTTCCCTTATTATTCACACATTTACTGTCATATAATAAAATTATGTATTTTAAAGCTCTTTCATTTGTTAAAGGTATAAGAAAAGGTGCTACAAGGGTCCCCACGCTTGTTGTTTTTCCCAATGTTCTTTACCAACATTTTTGACAAGTTTGACAGATTGCAACTAGAATGTGAACGTTTTTTAAGTAGGTACGAGAATTGGCCTTCAGTTATCAACGGAGTTTTTAGTTTGATGTTGTCACCAATGCGGCAGCTTATTTGTGTTCTATTTTTCTTTTATTTATATTCTACTCGTGGTGGCCAGTTCGATTTTCGAGCCCTGCTAGACCTCAGGTTTTAAATGACTTACTTTAGGTTAGGTTTACATGACATACTTATAATTTGACATTGTCGAGCAGGTGGTGTGAAAAATGATTCACCTACTATTATTTAAAATGATTGGGAACTTTCATCTCTTTTTAATACAGACGGTGTCCTCTAGCGGAAGAAATTGGCCATTGGTTCCCTATTGATGACAGACAGTTTTCAGACGGGTCCACAGCACCAAGCGATGTTCGACTACCGCTGCGTGGCGTACGGCGTGTTGGTGACAGCGTCGGCGCGCTCCAAGAAGGAGGCCAAGCAAGAGGTAGCACGCCTTATGCTGCAGCAGCTGTCGCGCCGCGGCCACGCCGTGCCGCCGCCCTACGCCGTGCCCTCCGCCAGCGTGCACTCGGACCCTATGGTACGTATACACATGCGCCATACAGGAGATGCATGACATACCGCAGTGCATCCATGGTACACTTTTCTCGCTACGTAATAAGAAGCAGGCCTATTGTCGTTAGCCGGGCACAAATCCAGACACTGGGCTGCTACTCATTTCTTATAATAACGTTTATTGCTCGCCGTGGCTCGCTCTCAGGTCGAGTACAACACTTGCACTTCCTCTATTTATTTAAAATCTCCAACAAAAGATCTCCAATAAAATAATTATAGGTATTTAGTGGCGTGCCTTGGGGTCAAAATTAGGGCAAGGCAAGCCAACATATTTTTACGATAAAAAAAACAGTTTGCGATTGACTGATTTCATAATTATGTTGTTCATGGTACAACATTATTATAATTTTGGTTAGAAAAGCTTTATAAAATGCGATGAGTTGTAAATAAGTATTATCAAGCATTAGTATGTAATTGTCATAAGCGCCATCTATTATTTACTATTATTTATTTCTATAATTTTTTTATTTTCTTTTTGTTTAAGTTATGTTTTAGTACACCACTTTTACCATTTTATAATTTGTCATTGAAGAGCGGGGTCTCCTAGCACAGGTATATCTTTACTTAAAAGGAGGTCCCTATGTAAGATTTACTGTAAAAGTTGTACATGTTACTGCAATCAACTTTTTGTATTTTTTGTATCTATATTAATGAATGCGCGTAACACACCGGTTAGCCGAATCTGTTCACCTTATTTCATATTCACTTGAAACACACACTCAAAATTTTTCAATCAAAAGCCACTAGATCGCTCCCAAATTATCGATTTGTTGTTCTTTTGCTGTAGGTACGCATGATTTTACGAGTTTAATCGATTGAAAATGTTAACATGAGATATTACCAAAATATTTTTTTATAATATAAGTAAAAATGACAATAGCTATGAAGAATCTCTTCGATACGAAATTATTGTGTTTTGCGATCTCAATGAGAACTTAAATGGTTTTTTTTTTAAAGTGGTTTTAAAAACTACAAATGGCATACAAACAACACTCATGTGTTTTCATGGCACCAGCTGCCTACCTAATGGTGCTCCCACATTGCCGTTAGAAAATGTTTAATAACGTTAGTAAACATTTGTTAGCAAAAATTTAATCACAAATAAATTTTCATGTTAGAAAATGTTTAGTAATGTTAGTAAACATTTTATAACAAAACAAATTATAACAAAATAAAACATGTGTTATCTTTTGTTTGTAAACATTTTATAAGGGTGATGGCGGGATAGGCGGTGCGGTGCGGTGGGGGTTAGAGTACGCAGGTCGCTGCGCGTGGTGTCTCGCTTGTCAGTCCCTTTGTGTCAGCGTGCATCGCTGTGCGTGTGTATTAGTGGTTGCGCGTGCGCCAAGCAATAAAATATGTCCGGTAATTGGAATAACGATGATGTTTACAAACTGATTGAAATGTTTCAAGCAAGAGAAGTACTATGGAACACGATGTCAGAGAGCTACAAAGACCGAAATAAAAAACACGATGCTTGGATGGAAATTGCCAGTGAATTGAATATGGATAAAAAAGTAATTGAAAAAAAGATTCGATCACTCGTAGGTCAATTTAACCGAGAATGTAAATCTAATAAATCTGGTGCAGGAGCTAATGAGTCAAGTAAATGGTTTGCATTTAAAAAACTCATGTTCCTTAAAGGCAAAAATATTCCAAGTTTAACTGTCGATGGAGGGTTGCAGGTGAGTTTTATTTTAACGTCTTTTAATAATATTTAGATGCCCAGTCCAAAAACCCTTCATTTGAAAAATATTCTGCGAATTCTTTTCTTATTTCTTTCCCATCATCTGTCAGGGATTCACATGCTTCAAGTGGTGTTAATTGCTGCTGTTCTAATCTCCATTGTCCATCGATACGTGTACCAGTTACTATGTCATCTCCATCATAGTATTGAGATGGAGCGTAAATCATGCTCGATTCAGTTTTTCTTATAAAATTATGCAGTAGCACGCATGTCATAATTAAAGTAGTAGTTTTTTCTGGATCTAATAATATTGTAGTTCGTAAAACTCTAAATCTGGCTGACAAAATCCCAAATGCGTTCTCTACTGTTCTCCTCGCACGACTCAGTCTATAACTGAAGATTCTTTCCTTAGAATTGCTATCCTGTGGTCCTGGAAAAGGTTTTAATAAGTGTTTTTCTAAAGGGAACGCATCATCTGTTACGAACACATAAGGAACAGGTTTGTTTCTGCCTGGTAGTGAGCTGTCACTGGGTATTTTCAAACTATTGTCGTTAATTTTATTTCGAAATTTTGTGTTTGCGAAAACTCCGCCATCACTTATGCGTCCTTGGCAGCCAATATTCACGTACAGAAAGTTGTATTCTGCGTCCACTATCGCTAAAAGTACAACGCTGTAAAATCCTTTATAGTTGTAATATTCACTGCCGCTATCAATTGGCTTTTGTATGGCTACGTGCTTTCCATCGATACTTCCTAAGCAATTTGGGAAATTCCATTTTTCTTCAAATGAATTTGCCACGTGTAGCCACTCTTGAGGTGTTGTTGGTATCTGGAACAAAAATAGAAGATTAAGAAATAGGCGCGAAAAATAAATTTATAACTCGTTATTCTCAAACTCTCAAACTCAAACAACAAATTTTATTGGATATTTTTATTAAGTATGAAATATTAATAGAATACACTATAAAAAAATATGATTTCAGTTAAGGGTTGTTAAGTAATAGAAAAAGAAAATCGCGGTTATAGATTTTTTTACAATTTTAGCTAATTTGACGCGCCTATAACTTGAAATTATCGTTTAATTCTATTCTTTCAGGGTAACGAAGAAAACAGAATTGCCTCAGAAAACACTCTCAGTTTGAACGAAACAGGAAATACTGTCACTGATGAAACTACGGGCACGCCTTTCGCCACCCCAAAACCATTTCGGAAAAGAAGACGGCCTGAAGTAGAACAAGATCCAACACAACAAGAAGCTGTAAATATTTTACACAGAATGTACGAATCTAGAAAAAGCAGGGATGAAAATGACGCATTTGGAGAGTATGTCTCGATGAAACTGAAACAAATAAAAAACAGTCATGCTAAGAATACTGCTCAACATCACATTAACAATATTTTGTACAATGCGACAATGGGACAATATGATTTTCCAACAACCTTTACAGACCCAACCGCTAGTAGTTCCTGGGGATACAACTCTGAACCAAATCTATCCACTTTTTCGGAAAATAATGCTGACTGTAGCTCGAGAGGATACTACACCGCACCGAGTCCCTCGGCTTCATTTGAAACCAGTTCTTCGGATAACTCCAGGACACATACTCGTACCAGCGCAAGAACACAGAGTCCGTCTAATTTATCGGAATCAAGCCAAGATTCGACCCAATCATTAAACGATTTGTTGGAATCAATCAAAAATTAAAAAATACATGTTTGGTTTGTTAATTATTAAAAAAATTATTAGTAAGGTAAGGTAGGTACCTACCTAAAGTATGATTAGATTAGATCATATTAAAAGTAAATAAAAAAATAATTAAAAATGTTGTTTGACTTACCTGTATGTATTCCTTTAAAACCTCATTGAGAGCCTCGCACACTTCTGGTACGATAATAGATATCACTTGGTCTGACAACTTGAACACATTTCCAAGACTTTTATAACTGCTACCAGTTGCCAAAAATCTTAACGTTACCGCAAGTCTTTCCGTCACACTTACAGATTTTCTAAATGTAGTGTCTCGTTTGCCTATTTTTGCCCCAATTAAATTTTGTAGATATTCAAATTCGGAACTGTTCATTCTTATAAAATCTTTTAAGCAACCGTCAATACCCAAATCCTTGAGATAGTCTGTGGCACTATATTTTCCTCTAGCTTTTAGCGTTTGGCGCATCCAATAAGAGCGCTTTTTCTTCTTTTTTAAACAAAAAATAAAAGCTATTCCAATGAGCAAATCTTCTTCCATTTTCGTGTAGACGTCCTCGGCCCTCAGAAGGCGAAACCAAACTGCGAGCCAATACTAGATGTTATAAAATGTTTAAACATTTTCCATCAATGTAGGAGCACTTATAACATGTAACAGTTTCTAACAAAGTGCAACAATTGTTAACATTTGTTAGTAAATGTTTTGGTGTTATAAAATGTTTACAAACATTTTATAACGGCAATGTGGGAGCACCATAAAGTTGTCTAATAAACAATCGAATGCCTATTTCAATCGGGTTTGACGCAGAATGTGCACTTGACGCAAAATGTGCACTTCGCGTAATGTGCACTTCGCAAAACGTGCACTTCCCAAAATAGCACTTCTCAAAATGAGCACACCCATCCTAATACTTTAAAGGTTTATCATAATTGTTACCTATGCTGCCATCTAGGATTCGTTTTCAAGACTAATTATAATTTGTTCGAGTTGAGACCCCATGGTATAAGTATACCATAATATACTTATAAGCCATCTAATATTAAAGTCTCCTAAAATTAAAATTTGTTCATTATTTTTAAATAACTTATGATCGTTTTTAGTAAACAAATCTCGATGAATTAATGGTGGTAGGTATATATTATTGTGAAATATTATCATTTCTGGCGACCGAGTACCGGAAGACGAAGCGTTGGATGGCCCCACAAGATGGACCGAAGACCTTGTGAAGGCCGCAGGAATCCGCTGGATGCGCGAAGCACAGAATTGGTCGAAGTGGCGGTGCTTGGGGAGGCCTATGTTCAGCAGTGGACGTCTTTTGGTTGAAATGATGATGATGTTTATCATTTCTTATTGTTTAGTCAGTTTTAAATGACATATGCATGTAATTTAAAATTGACTACCCATGTCCATTAATTAGCGTTTATGGCAAATTGGTAAATCTCCTTTCTCTTCTTCTTTTTCTTGTCTCGCCTGGAATAAGACTATTTGGCCGAGGTAGATGTATTCATGTTATTATTATATTCATTTGTAATATTGGACTTATGTTTTTATCAAGCAAAATGTTATCTTGTCACACTCAGTACCCCAGTACTCACTAGACCAAGTGATGGGCACTCGAGGCAGTCAATAATGCATAGGTGTAAGTAGTATTGTGGTGACGTGTATGCACAGATGGGCCCGTGCGCGCCGGTGGACGCGCGCAGCTACGTGGCGCTGCTGAAGGAGCTGTGCGCAGAGTACCGCCTGGCCGGCGTGGAGTACGAGCTGGTGGGCGACACGGGCCCGCCGCATCTGCGCCACTTCACCGTGCGCGCGCGCATCGGCCAGCACGAGCGCACAGCCACCTCCACCACCAAGAAGACGGCGCGCCAGCTAGCGGCCGAGGAGCTGTACTCCTACCTGCGCGAGAACCTCGCGCGCGTCACCCGGGACTTTAATGAGGTGAAATCGACTAACCCATCTTTTGGGATTTCAATTAATTGTCTGTAGACTACCTATCATGTCTTATATTATGTTAACATTACATTCTCTGAATATTGTGCTCTCTCGCAAATACTTAAGTGTGGATGTTGCGTGTGAGCGATCATCTATCTTTCGCCAGACCGCACCCAAACTGTCTATTGGCGATTTTAAATGCGATAAAACTAAACTACCTAATAATAAAATGGTGATAAAAGACATAGGTCTATAATTCACGTATAAGCAAAATAAGCGCGAGTGCCAATGCCGAAATAAGCTTTGTTTGTAGAAATTTTAACGAGTGGTGCACGCGCAGGAGGACGCCCTGGTGCGCGCGCACGAGAAGGCGATGGAGCGCTACAGCGATGCCGACGAGGCGCCGCGCCGCCCCGACCTCGGCCAGAAGATCGCCGAGTACCACCTCGGGCTCGCCGCCGGCCTCGGTGAGTGTGCGCCCGCGCCGCGCCCCCTGCCGCCCGCGCGCCCGCTGACCGTGTCGCTTGTCGCAGACGAGGAGACGCGCGCCGCGGCGCTGGCCGCGCTGGAGCGGGCCCGCGCGCTGTCGCCCGCGAGCGCGCTGGCGGCCGCGGCCGAGGCCATGCGCCTGCGCGTGGAGCCGGCCGCGCTGGAGCCGCTGCACGTGCTGACGCTGACGGGCTGCTCGCCCGAGCTGACGTTCGCCGGGCGCGAACCCGCGCAGGCCGCAGAGGCCGCGCTGAGCTACGTGCGTCGCGCCCTGCTGCCCCAGCACGCGCCCGCACCGCTACCGACGACGCCATATGCTCACCGCCTGACCGACCCAGCCCAGTCCGTATAATTACCAAAAAAACAACAATATATTTGGGATGTTAAAGCCACTTAGATTATAGGAAGATACGAGCTTTTAGGATTCTGTAGGAAAACAAAGAACCCTTAGATTTTCGCCAAGTCCATCTATCTCTCTGACTGCGGTTAACTCAGAGCCCCTTGGTACTAAAAATCTATGATTTGTCATGATTTTGGGCCACTTTCTCAACCCAAAATAAATGTGACATAAATCAAGCGTGCGTACTCTGCTGCGATTGGCTGTTGATAAATCATTCAACCAATCACAACAGTTTACGCGCGCTTGACTATTTTCGTTGGAGGAACTGACCCTATATACTGCAATCACGCCTACAACGTTGTGAAATAAAATGTTGAAAAACATTTTTTTACATGTAAAGTGGAGTTTTTTTTTTTATTGTCTATTTTTAAGATAGTTAGGTAGTACATTTAATTTCGTTATAGGTACCTATAACGAAATTAAATGTAAAACTATGACGGCTCAGTAGGCAAGTCCCATAGAAGGACTCTTCGATATGCGTATCGAATGTTTGTGAATAGAACTATGATGGTGCATTATAAGTTTGTAACGTTATTGTAAAATGTAAAAAACTAAATGTACAATTCTACATAATGTAGGTCTACTAGTATAACTTTACGCTTTCCGTTGCGGGTTAGGCAGACAGGATCGAGCGCCATATAAGCGTGTCGGGTATTGTTGGTTGGACCATAATAAAAAAGATAAGTGACTTATTTAGGACAATATTTTCGGTTGCAACCTCAGAAATAATTTTGATTTCAGTTTTTTTTTTATGAAACAAATTTATTTTTACGAACGATAAAAAAAAAACAATGCTGTGCATGCGTAAATATTCATCCCAACTACGGAACCCACTTGGCCGAAAATAAATAAATATTTCCGAATAAACAGTGCTGATAAGTGTGATAATTCTACACATACAAGATGTAGAAACTACGATAAAAATACCTGTAAACTGGGGTGATCTCACCCCAGCTTACAGGTTTACATGTTCATGTCATATCTTCCGAACGAAAGAAGATATGATTATGTACCTATTATAGCTCAAAAATTAAGGCGTAAAAGCAGCCATTGGCAGAAAAATTATCAAATCTCTGATCAAAATACTCTATTTTGAAATGGATAAATATGTGGAGTGACGGTACCCCCTGCTAAAACATGTAGGTACATACATACACTTTGAGAAGTTAAGAAGCATTTAGTTCGTTTTGCACCAGTTCGTCAGTCTGTTCAGATCGTCCTGCAATAAGGCAGAGTCAGACTCAGTTACCATTGGTTTCATTAATTTCATGTCATCGGCAAAAAGACACAAATTTGTGTGATGTCGTTCATGAAAATGTTGAAGAGAATTGGGCCTAAATGTGAACCTTGCGGAAACCGTATATAGCTTTAAAAGACTTTGAATGATGGCCACTCATAACAACTTTTGAGGACCGGTCACCGAGATAAAACTGAAACCACTTTAGCATTGAGACTTACATGAAGACTTATCTTCTTTATCATTATGTTATACTTTGTAATTACATAGTGGTATTTTGCAAATTCGATCATAATGACACTATCAGCAAACACGTAAACTCATATAAACGCACACTAAGAAACTCACACACGCACACACAAACAAACACGCACACTCACACACTACTATAGTCACACATACTCACAATAGCACACTACCCAGAGCCGCTAATTAATTTATAAGTCATTGTTTCTCTTTGTTCTTGAAAGCATCTTTTACTTTTAATTTTATTTTTATACAGTCTCAATATTGTTAACTACCAATTAAGGAATGGAGCGAGACAACCTCAACACAAGTATTATTAATTACTTACTGGGGCTGTTTCATTCACATTTGTAAATGTAACCATTTGAGACACAATAAACAATTTTTTTTATTTTATTATTACAATTGTGGTAGCATGTATTACATTAAAAAAAAAACAATTAAAAAAATGTCAGGTAAGCAGGCCATTACAATTTTAGTTGAATAAACACACAGATATGTCAGTTAGGTAAACAAGGTAGGCAAGGTCATCACAATTTTAGATAAATAAACACATTCATACTTAATCAATAAATAAAATCATAAGTGTTTAATTAGCAAGTCGGAATCGTCATACCTCTGTTTATCAGTAGTAAACTTGAAAGCTCAGAAGACATTTTCTTCTGAGCTTTAAAAGCAATGTCTCTGTCAGAGGAGTTGCCCCAGAAAATGATTCCTTACCTAATGCCAGAAGCCACATATTATAAGCGGATTATAAGCTATTTTTACTATAATGCGTTAAACCGTTTTTGATATTTTGTACAGAGCTTATGCAAATTGACTAAACCTCTTTGACAAAGCGTCGATATGATGTTTCCAAGTCAGTCTGCGATGTCACTTTCAGAGATTTCACATCATATATCTACCTTATCGAAAGCCTTACTAAAGTCAGTCGACAGGAATACGTTGATATAAAGATTCTGCCGGACACGAACCGCAGCACATGAGATCAGTGCTCGTAGATCTGGATTTGGAAAAGCCGTGTTGGTGGCTGGAGAAAGGTGTTTAACATGTGATGTACGGATTAACAGTACGGAGCTTCTCAAATACTTTGCCAAAGATGAATAAAATAGAAATGGGTCTGTAATTGGATACCAAATTCCTTTCTCCTGCTTTGAAAATGGTACTACCAGTGCCTTTTTTCATTGCTCAGGGAAAATACCGTCTTCAAGAGATCTGGGGGCCGACCACCACCTCTAAAGCAGTATTATTTTAATCATACTTCGTGGGGAAAGAGATGGAGCTATACGTCATATATAATTGCGTAATACGCGATCAAAATTCAAAAGTCATTTATTCAAACTAGGCTGAGAATCGGCACTTTTCGAACATCAAAATTACATAAGACAGTCCCCCAAAAACGCCCACCCTTCACCACTTCCTAGTGCTTAAGCTGGGAAGACGAAGTGGCGCAACAAACTCCCCAGCAGCACAGCTGTCTGTTCAGTTGGAAAAACTTGATTCTATATAATAGCAAAAATAATTTACATTACCACAAATTGCAATCCTCATAAAAGAAAAACATTTTAATGAGTAGATTATGTCAACAATATATGAAAACAAAAATTAAAATAAATTGACTTACGTACAGTCAAATAAAATAATCCAAACACTTATATAAGCTCATCTAGTATCAGGTAGTCTTCGATTCTAAAGACACTTGTTTGTTGCTTTGGGTAGGTACATTGGAGTAGCTTAATTAGTCCCAAGCCTTTTTGTCGTCTCAGTATTCTTAAACTTTATAGAAACCTTTTTGACATAGTTTCTGTTTAATAAATGATTTAAATTTATTGAGGCTCAGTTCTTTGACATTGCTTACTTTGGCACTTAAATGAATTACAAATTTTTTGAAGCCTAGTCCTCGGCACAATAAATAAATCTTTTGTTTCTAGTATTTAAACTATGAATGTCGCTGTGTTTAGAATATAGATTTATATTCTTTTTTACATGAATCAGGTTCTCATACATACATACATACATATAGAGACGCGACCGTCATTAGTTATGTTTATTTCCTTAAATTTATCCCTCAGTGAATGCCTTCAACTTAGGTTATAAATTGCTCGAATGGCACGTTTCTGCAGTACAAATATAGCCTGAAAGTCGGCTGCATTTCCCTACAACAAAATGCCATACGATATTACACTATGGAAAAACAAGTATACTAATCGAGCTGTTTCTACATCAGTCCAATGACGGGTTTATACACTGCGTAGGCTGCAGAGCTTAGTCGCCGACAATTTGGTTATATGTGGTCCCCACTGAAGCTTCGAATCCAAAGTAATACCTAAGAACACAGTGGTGTCCACAAGATCCAATTCTGTCCCGTTTACTAGTACATTGGTTTTCACCTGCTTAACATTAGGTGTCAGAAATCTAATACATTTAGTCGTTTTCTCGTTTAAGTAAATTATTAACACTAAATCGATGCACTATTTTAGAAAGAGCATTATTTACATCGTCAATAACGGTCTGTTCTCGCTTAAGCTTAAATATAAGTGACGTGTCATCTGCAAATAACACTATTTCATGACTGTTCTTTATAAGGCAAGGTAGGTTATTAATATAGCGGCTGATTTTTTTTACCGTTTCGAGATTAATATGGTGTGTCGTGTAAGTGGAACAGAAGCCATACCCGGGAATATTTGCTTTGAGAGAATTGAGATACAAAAGTTCCAAATATCCTTAAAAAAACATGAAAACTATCCATCCTACGACCCGTGCGTAAAACGGTGTAGGCTATGATCGCGCATGAATGAAAGTTGTACGTGCGAGCGAGACGCACGCACATTTCTCTCGCTAGGTAGGTACTATGTGCTCGCGTGGTATAGTCGTGTCTAAAACGTTATCAAAATTTAATTCAAAATCAACGCAATAACATTAATATCCCACTTACTAAGAAAAACAGATCCACAAATAAAATGCAACATAATACCCAAACTTACAATTTTACAATACAAATACCCAATTGACTTTTATTTTTGATAGGTTTGATTGATTCAGACCAAAAAAATAAGTAGGTAGGTACCTGACACAATAATAAGAAAACCTAACCTACAATAATAAAACACAAAAACACTTACAAATAAAAACCTCACCAATTTACCTACTAATAAGATATCACATTAGGAAAACCTATCCTTAATTAATAATAAAACTAAAACAGTAACAAAGACACGAACGAACTTTTAAAACAATTTGATCTTTTATATATAATCGAAACAATACTTGAATACTCGACTGTACTTCAAGCAAAATGAATATGACGTACATACATGCGGAAGCGAGAACGTTGAGAAACTCGATGTTTGCGTGAGAGTTCACCTACGGGTTCACATACGAAAGCCGAACAGCTGAGCGGCGGAGCGGAGGGACGCGACTCCCGCGACCTTCCGACGCGGCTATAATATAACGCCGACGCCGACAGTAAAGTAGGTGTATTCGCGCGCACCCGCACGTACTGAATGTTAGGTACCTTTCAGAGACAATGATTATCCGTGGCGAGGTACTTTAGGGTATCCTTTGTAAAAATGTAAACAAACCTATTTAGATTGAATTCTTACACAATCACTAAATGGAATTACTTAGTTAAAACTGCACCATTGCTAGGTATTCTACATTTAAATATTCGTACATGTTTAGGTACGATAGCTATCACATTTTTTGATAGTTTATAATCTAACGGAAATAATACCGTCAAATTCAGAACTGGTAGGTATCAAACTTGCGTGCGACGTAACGCACCTTGCGCTAATACTAAATAGCCTGCCTAGCTGCGAGCAACTTGGAAGTAGCGCTCGCTCGGCTCGCGCATGGTTGGTCCCAGTTCTAGCCTAACCTATTTCACCCAGTTCACAATTTAACGATTGTTTATAATTCATCGGTATTATTTCCGTTAGAAATAATAACGATAAATTATAAACTAACGGTTCTCACAATTTTACCGTAACATAATAGGTAGGTACCTGATTGCTGGAATAAAGTATGATTTGTCCAACCTGTGTTTAATGATGTTCAATACAATAACAATCAATGTCGAAATTATAAAAATTGAACGAATTCATTTGTAGATCTTTGACAGTCGTTACGGGTAATTAGAAGCCCACTAGAACTAACCAAGTGCGTGTATCGTGTTGCCTAGTAACTAGGTTTTGGAGGTCAGATAGGCAGTCGCACCATGTAAAATACTGGTATTCAGCTGCTTCCGGTTAGACTGGAAGCTGACCCCCAAATTGGTGGGAAAAGGCTAGGCAGATGATGACAGAGATAGACAATTTATTCAAAAGTTCAAATAATTTTATTTTGAGTAAATACATCCAGTAGTTTTTCCTACACTATACTTATCTACACTATATAATATAATATAATGAATATTATAAAGAGGAAAGATTTGTATTTATGTGTGTATGTTTGTAATGAATAAACTCAAAAACTACTGCGCCGATTTCAAAAATTCTTTCATCATTAGAAAGCTACATTCACCTTAAGTAACATAGGCTATATTTATTGCTAGAAAAGATTAGGGATCCTTACTAAAACTTTTGTAACGTAACCCAAGGTGTAAAAAAAATGCCATAAAACATCTTTCGTCGCATGCGCTGCGGAAAGTATTGATGATAGAACAAAAGTATGTTCTACAATATTAAAGAACATACTACAAAAAACTTCTCAATACTATATGTCCAACTATTATCGTTATGTCACAATAACCACTTTTTACATTTTAAATAGTTGATAGAAATACCGAACAAAATTAGACCATGTTATTCATACTTCTGTTTAAATCCTTATCCAAATAAATCATATTGATTTCAAGACTGTTTCAATTCATGTATATTACTTTTTGAATTGTTCAAATCGGCTATTCCATTCAACAGATATTACGAATTTAAAAAGTTATAGATATAGAAAAGGCGCCGCCGCGCCGCGCCGCACAGTGGTCTGAAAATCAAGCTCCATACTCATAGAAACTTAATGTCAGAAATTAATAAATAAAAATATGTTTTGTGTTTAGTATACCTCCCTATGTTTTACTAATATAGTATGAAGGGTATGAGTAGCTCCATGCGTGAGAAAAAAAATATTTTAATTTTTTTTGTATGGAATGAAACACTTAAAGTGCTTTTTTTCAAAACTGAATAGAACTGATAGGCTGGTATTCACATGAGCTATTGCACCATACACGGCGATCAAGATGACATACAATTCTTGTGCCTTTCGGTGCCGCTTTGCATGTAGCAAGCTTTGGAAATTTTGAATTTACAGTTGGTGATCTTTCAAATCTTTGATGGTATTTTGTGAAGTTACATATTGCTTTGAATATGAAAATTGTATGTAAACTAATACTCATGCAAGAAGAGACAAACATACACACACACACACCCTCACACACTCACAAACTTTCGCCTTTATAATCTTAGTGTGATTATAAAGGCGAAACTTTGTGTGTGTGTGTGTATGTTTGTCTCTTCTTCACGCTCAAACAGCTGAACGGATTTGGATGAAATTTAGCACACATAATAGTTTATAACCGGGAATAACACATAGGTTACTATTTATCTCGATATTCCCACGGAATCGAGACTTATGCGGGTGAAACCGCGGGGTGCAGCTAGTAAGGAATAAATATGTACTAAGGATATTTTTATTTTTAAATATATGGTTAAAAGTGAAGAAAGATAAAAACATGTATTAAATAGTTAATGTATAATACGTTTGGGGAGCTGTTAATGAAATAGTTAATACTAATACATTACAACAAAAATTATGTGCAAGAAAGGCAATAACAATAAAAGTAACGTCAAAATTGTCAATTTAAGACTACAACAACTATTTACAGCTCCTATAACTATGATATATTAAATATTACTGTTTAATTATATTACTAATTAATTATATTAATTAATTTAATTATATTCTTATTATTATTTTATTATAATTATTTGCTATAACTACTTATACAAAAACGATTAGCAGAGAGTATCTTTGCTGTCGTCAGTCCTCTAAATCCGAGTCCAGCATTGACGCGTTAATATCAATAAATTCAACATTCTCTTTGTCTAGATCTGCATCGTCACCAATAAGAAGAGATTTCATATCATCAGTAATAGGTGTATTTACTGATTTTCTCAGCACAGGTCTTATGCTGGACAGGTAGGGATCTGACGAGACAAGGAGACCATTGAAAATGTCTTCGTTTGTCGCTTTTCGACAAAATTTGCGCGAATGCTGTTCTCGGATTTTCTTGAAGTCTTTGTTTCTGGCTTCCGATGCCTCTTCAGATAATTTGCCAATGGGCATAATATTGAAGTGTTTAATAACTTCAGCACCGTGCAGTAAAAGTTTGTGGACACTCGAAGGCATGTAATACCAGCCATAGAGCTCCACATATAATTCTGCTGTTTGGCGCGCAAAGTTTTTAAACGCCTCAACATTTATGGGCTCCCCACAGGCCATCACACGCAAAAGTGTTGCAAATCTTTGGATCAAACTAGGATCCAAGCCTGTAATAGCTGCAGTATTGGCAGGATTACCAAAAAATTTCCTCGCTGTGTTTCCATCGTTTGTGGTTCCGGAACCTGAAAATTATAAATGAATCAAAACTAATCCACAACTTTGTAAAGAATAAATAGAACTAACGTTATTTGAAAAAATAAGATTTAAGAACAACGACTGTTATCATAACTCACCTTGTTTAACGATGTCTACTAGGAGGCCCATTTCATCACGAAACTTCTGCTGTATAGTTTTTTTTCTACTCTTCAATGACTCTTTGCTGTCTGCATCTCTGGCTTGCCATGTTTTGAAGTCTAGTCTATACGAAATATGGAGTAGGCACTCCATACATCTAATCCAAGCATGAAGTGTAGACAAACCATACTGATATATATCTGTTGAAACAGGTTTTCTGGAAAGAAAGTGAATTAATTAATAAAAAGATACACAGCATTACGGTAATCTGAAATATAACAAATTATTCAAAACTTACTCTGAGATCTTCTCTAACTTATTCATTTCCGAAGGGGTAGCTTTACAGATGTCACAAGTCTGCGTTGAAGTATTTGACAGTTGCGAAGTGATTTTACCATCTATCATGGTCATAAGCATTGAGTGCTTAACAGTATGAATTCCCATAATAGACGGCTCCAGTGCTGCAATCTCAGCTTCAATCAAAGCCTGTTCTTCCTTAATATTTAATTTGTTTTCATTTGCAAATTTAAAATAGAGCGGTCTGCAGAACATTGTGGAAGATGGCTTTGGATTCTCCCATAACTTTTCTTCACCACAAACTAAGCGCAGAGGCACAAAAGAACACATAAAATTGCTTGAATCATCTTCACCCGCCATAGTTTGTTTGTACAAACTTTGCCCTGAAGCACCGTTAAAGCCCCACTTGCATATCAATGTTAGCTCTTTGCCATCTAGCGAAGATTCCAAACGTAGGAATTTCCCAAATCTAGCAACAGTTTTGTCCAAAATCGCTTGAAGCTTTACTTTTACCCCTCTTTCGGTAATTTCTATGGTGTCTTTTGGTGGGTAACAGTCCTTTTTCGTCTCTAAGATAGCAGTATATGAAGGATATAGTAGTATTCCTTCTTCTTTTGCACAAGCTCTTAATATTGTATACTGCCATTTTGAAAGCTTCAATGAAGTCAGAATTCCTAAAGCTTTATCAGCGGAATATATGGGCATAGCTTTCTTGGACTTCAACAATTCCTTTATCTTTGTAGCCTCTTCGGGATGCTCTGTGATCAATTTTATTATATCTGCTACATTTTTGTTATCTGCACTTAAACCAGTTGCATAAGCAAGGCTTTCAGTGCTATGCGTGAGGAGCTCTTTCACTCTTCTTCTCTTCTGTAGCGGGCTTAGCTCCGAGAACACTTTTCTTGGACTCACAACAGTTGATGTTCCAACACTGTACGTCTCCGGTTTGTATGATGTTGATGCACCCTCATTTACACCGAAGTCAAAACTGGAACATGGTTGCTGCTCTTCTAACATTAAACAAGGTGTCATCTTGTCCTTCATGAACTCAGGCCATTTTATGTCTTCTTGCAGCCATGTCTCATACTTTTTTATAAAAGTATGTCTCGTGCGATTACACGAGATCCATTTGTTCCTCAACGAACACACACGAGTCTGACAGAATTGTTTCAATTCTTTATTTTCGATTTCTGACAAATCAACGGCATTGACAAAAACTTCATATAATACACTGGGCTGTGAGAAACAGCTATTGTTAGCCACAAACATAAAAATATCCAAATTGGTACTAAAAGCTTCCATCATAACACGAAAACAAATCGAACGTAATAAGTATAGTAAAGCACAAGTGCAAAGAGCTACTGAGTGAAGTTAGTTTAAATGTCCTATTTATATTGTAACTACCCTCATTAACACTCGCTGTCCCATAATGCTTATTAAATTAAAATTCAACAATAATGACGGTGATTAACAAATGAGTTATTTCGTGAAATTAATTTTGTAGTAAAATGTAAATAATCTACATCGTTTTCTAATATTTTCATTAGAAAAGTCATTAGCAGGTTATTAACTAACGACAATATCAGTTATGTGGTTGGTTACTTCATTTAATTATATACCTGTGTGTTGTTAAATATATTACCTATGTGTTATTCCCGGTTATAAACTATTATGTGTGCTAAATTTCATCCAAATCCGTTCAGCTGTTTGAGCGTGAAGAAGAGACAAACATACACACACACACACAAAGTTTCGCCTTTATAATCACACTAAGATTATAAAGGCGAAAGTTTGTGAGTGTGTGAGGGTGTGTGTGTGTGTATGTTTGTCTCTTCTTGCATGAGTATTAGTTTACATACTATTTTCATATTCAAAGCAATATGTAGCTTCACAAAATACCATCAAAGATTTGAAAGATCACCGACTGTAAATTCAAAATTTCCAAAGCTTGCTACATGCAAAGCGGCACCGAAAGGCTCAAGAATTGTATGTCATCTTGATCGCCGTGTATGGTGCAATAGCTCATGTGAATACTAGCCCATCAGTTCTATTCAGTTTTGAAAAAAAGCACTTTAAGTGTTTTATTCCATACAAAAAAAAAGAAAAAAAAAATTTTCTCACGCATGGAGCTACTCATACCCTTCATACTATATTAGTAAAACAAAGGGAGGTATATTAAACACAAAACATATTTTTATTTATTAATTTCTGACGTTAAGTTTCTATGAGTATGGAGCTTGATTTTCAGACCACTGTGCGCCGTGGCGGACGTAATCCAGTATAAACTCTGTATGTGATCGTATAGCTTTTGTACACGACGAAGCTTGCTTAACCCCGCGTCTTATTTAAAAGCGACCGACGCGCGAATACACGATCGGTCGAACTTTTGTGTTCGGTGAACCTGAACGCGTGGTCGCGCCGACAGAGGGCGCTTTCCGGTTTTCCGAACAAAAAGTGTCATATACACGGGACCGATCGCGTATTCGAGCGGTAATCGCTTTTAAATAGTACGCGGCCTAACACAGATGCTCTACGAAATATGTCTCTTTGATGAGGAACAGTATAATCTTCTTCTTTTCATGTGGTCTTGTGTCTTACCTGGTGTCAGAGTTTTAATGCCGCCCATGGGTTTCTGACTTGGCTTCTCATGCCGTCGAGAAATATCTCTCAGGCATGCCGGTTTCCTCACGATGTTTTCGTTCACCATTTTTGAAGCAAGTGATAATTGTACAATACGCACATGATTCTGAAAAGTCAGAGGTGCGTGCCTTGGGTTCGAACTTGAGACCTATACTGCCAAGTCACAAGTCTGACGGTCACTACTAGGATAGCACTGCTAAACAACAGTAACAGTATAATAATATGTACGTACACGGATCGAGAGGGTTAATCATATAATAAATAATCTATATAAATAAAAAATTATCAATAAACGTGTTGCTAAGCGCAAAACTCAAGAACGGCTGGACCAATTTAGCTTTTTTTTTTTTAAATATTCCTTTATGTTCGAGAAAGGTTCTTATAAGTGAAAATTTGGAATAATTGCCTGGAAAAACGTAAAAACACCACTATTATTGAAGAAAAGACGTTTGTCGGGTCAGCTATATAGGTGTATATAGGTAGGTAGGTAGGTATGTAGTTAGGGTGGGTAGGTAGGTAGATAGGTAGGTATGTGGGTAGGTAGGTAGATGTAGGTAGGTAGGTAGGTATGTAGTTAGGGTGGGTAGGTAGGTATGTAGGTAGGTATGTGGGTAGGTAGGTAGATGTACGTAGGTAGGTGTAGGGAGGGTAGGTAGGTGTAAGTAGGGTAGGTAGGTAGGTGCGCCGTAGATAAGTACTTAGTGCTACCCGTGCGAAGCCGGGGCGGGCAGCTAGTAATATATATACGCCCAAAGGTCTATTCATGTTTATAGAATAGCATGCATATTAGTCACGCCCACCAACGAGTTCGAACCGTCGACTAGTGCATACTTAAGGCTACAATTTAAATGCTCACCAAAATCATTTTTAGACCCTTAGACTAATTACCAATTAAAATATGTTAACTTCAAATAAAATAAACCCACGCTATACCTAGGTGCCTTAAGAACAACGTTTTAAGTTCCAAAATAATTATACACTCATCAAAATAATTGTACGTGTTGTATTTATATTCTTTTTGCCTACCAAAATGGATAAATGCTCACCAAATCTTGTTTCCCTGAAAAAGTAACATTAATACCCAAAATGGCAGTTCTAAATAGCTTTAGTGTAATCAAAATATCCAACCTGAATCCAAAATATATTATTTCCCAATACTCTCAAACAATGGACTGAAGCGTACCAATGGGCTAAATTGGGAACACCCAAATAGGTACTCCGAAATTCGATGTTCCGATATTAAAAAGCACAAAATTTATTTTACCGAAAGTCATAAATGCGATTTGTTAGTTTTCCGATTTTCATACGTTCCACAGTATGAAAAATGACCTTAAAAGCGGTCATCCTCTTTTTATTTGTTTAATGGACACTACAAACTATTTCAATTGTAAGAGTAGAATTCACGAAGTCTAGATGTTTTTGAAACCAGAATTACGGCCATTTACATTATTTTCTATAGAAACAAAAAAAAAAAAACCATAGAAACGCCAGTGATGTAAAAGTAATAAGTAGATACAGTTGTTTTATATGTAATATTATGAAAAGATTAATTATCTACATTATCCACTAATCCCTATAGTTTTATCCCTAATAATAACAAAACTATGCCGTTTTTAGTGTTATTTCTTTAATTTTTTTTTCTCTTAATTCTTTACGAATGTGGATTTTATTATTTAACCAGAGGTTCCTTAGAATCTTTTCTATAAACCATAAAAATATATAATTTTAATCATGCAAGATCTCAGAGATATTTAATTTTTTTTAAACTGTGTCAGGGCTGTCACCAAATCGTACTTTTTTCTGTTTAATTTTTGTGAAAAAGTATGAGTTTACATAAAATTTATGATAACACACATGCTAATAAAGTGGTCTGTCGATAGTTCTTAACAGAAGACGAATACTACAGTTTTTTTTAAATAAATGTGTTTTAGATTATTGAACTATCATATGATAGGTATTTAATATGCACAACGATATCTCTATCGCATACAAAAATAATAATAAAAATATTTGGTATTGAGCAGTTGAGCACCCTAAAACCTTAGAAATAAATATGAAACTTTAGAAGCATTTTACTGCAAAATCTTGTAACAGAAACGAATCGCTGCAAAACCGACTTCACGCAGTCTTGTCTGCCCTACCCCTAGAGTGTAATTTAAGCCCGCGTAGGCGCGGAGCGGTGGGCCGGCCAGCAAGCCGAAGCTGCGGTGGTGAGCGTTAAAACTATCTGCGACGATAAGTGGGGCCGCCCAAACCTCGCAGCGCCGGAGCCGTGACAGAAACAATGCTTGCTGCATGTTGCATGCCTGCTTGCTTGCTGCTTGCCTGCTCGCCTGCTTGCATGCTGCATGCCTCCTTGCATGTTGCATGCTGCAAATCCCCTGTATTATTGATGAATCACTTTGGTAAGGTTAGGTTAGGGCGTTTCGTTAGGTTAGGTTAGGCCGTTCGTTAATTGGGAGGAGCCGCGCCGTGCCCTCATCTCAGAAGTAGGCAGTGACTTGTCGCTGCCGGCCGTAGTGAACGCTATGGTCGGCGGCGCCGAGTCCTGGGACGCGGTGGTCGCCTTCTGCGAGACAGTCGTCTCGCAGAAGGAGGCTGCGGAAAGGGAGAGGGAGATCTCGTCCACTCACCCGGCCCGCAGCAGGCGCACCGGGCGTCGGCGGAGGGCGGACAACGCCCTCTTCCGGCCCCCCTAAATGGGTCCAGGGGCGACGGACTCGGGGACGTCCGTCGCCCCCCACACATCAGGACCCGAGGTGGCGGCGCGTAGTGTTCCACGCGCGCCCCTCTGAGACGTCGCGGGGGGAGTCAAACACCTCACTCCCCCCCCTGACCCGAGAGGAGGCCCGCCGGCCGGGGGTTGCGGAAGATTCTTTCGTTCCCGCGACCCCCGGCGTAGGTGTGAGTCGGAACACCGGGGTGGTTTTTAGTCAGTAAGAGTCTGACAGACCCCTCCGCCCGCCCCAGGGCGGAGGACATCCATGAGGATTTTCCACCCCGGAAAAAAAAAAAAAAAGGCCGTTTGTTAAGGCGTTTTTATTTCGGAATTGTATAAATCTGTATTTTAATAATCGGAATTTGTATTTTTGATGTTTCGAATTATCATTAAGTAGGACTTTTTGTTATTCGATCTATTGAAACTCGGTATTTTGATAATAGTAATTATAAACGTTAGGAATATTGAAATGTAGGAATTATAAAAATAGGAGTAATGATAAGTCGGAGTTGTTATATTCGGAATTTTTAACCATTCGGAATTATGAAAATCGGTATTTTGAAATTCGTATTTGTGACTGACGGAATAAAATTTTTCGTATTTATGTAGTGTAGCTACCTACCCCTAAAAAAGCTCTGTGGATTCAATTATTTTTTTCTTTTGTTAGTTTTTACTAAGTAGTGATTGACTGATTCTCACTATTGTGTTCCTTAAAGTGCCATTGATAAATCTTAAGTACAAATTAACCTTATAAGTACCTATTACTTAGAATTAAACGTTACTTCATTTTACTTTTGATTTTTTATTTTCCTACCAGTGATTCATTTTATTTACCTTAGTCATTTGTTGCAGTAATATTGAGAGTGAAATATTTATTTGGCTATGTTATCATATTTTGATCAAATTCATAAAAAAATAAACAAGTAACGTGTTTGGGACACGCAATATTATATTTGATAATCAAAATAATTTTACGATCGACCGTTAGCTTTTTTGCCTTAGTAAAACTGACTAAATTGAAAGTCGTGAAATAAAATATTGGTAACATCTAGGTATTTAGCGATATTATAAAATATTTGCTCTGAAATTAACTTTAAAGGCGTTTATAAATCTGTATGGCATAGAATAAAAAGGAAAATAGGTTAATTTCTACAATACTCTAGGAAACACAATTTGGTGAGCATTTATCCATTCTGGCAGGTATTTCGAATATTTTGGCAGTAATATAGGTACTTTTCTGGTAGGCGTTTAAACACAAGCCCATACTTAATACCTCAAATTAATTTTGAAATAAATATATGGTAAAGTTGAGAATTAATGTTAAGTACTGTTGATCACAAGGTACCTATGTTTGACCAAAACACGATTCCATAAAATTTTCTCGATAGAAAAAAAAAACAAAGTTACCTCCAATTCCTCCAAACCGAACAATGAACCGCTGGTATTAAAAAAATACTTCAAATTAGATCATGAAACTTCGCATAATAACTTTACTAACTATAAAGCAGATAAGTAGGTACTGTTTTTTTTTAAATTATTTTCTAGTATTTTCGCCGTAAAATTACTTAACCTATTGACGCCTTGGAACCTTCTCCCCGCCGTCGCTCAGTCTCGCTCATAAATAATACTCAGTCCGCGAGCAGTATCGTGCGAAAGAGATAACGAGTGATTTAAAAATTTGCATAGGATTTTATCACCCATGGATGAGGAAGCTGTAGTTTTGTGATGTCCAATGTATATTTGATTTATCTTTTCGGCTTTTAAGACATTCTCGTCATGAGGGACAGTGATATTGTGGCGGTATCTACATCGCTACATGTGAACTACGCACCAAAGACCAGACGTCACACAAAATCCTGCATCGCGCACATATTTTACCTCGCGATCAACATATTTTATAACTTCCCGATATCATCGTCGGGCAGTTGCCCACCAGACACGGCACCCGTCTCGTTCGGAGGATCCTCCCTATTCTATAGAGGATAAGTGAACTTTACACCTTGTTCCTCATGCCTCTATAATATCAATTCCATGGCGCTCTTGTATAGATTCACCACAAAGTCAGGCTAATTAAACCCATAGTTATCTACTTTAATCATTAACCAGTGTCAGGAATGAAATGAAATTGTTTATTCTGTAAATAGGATATCGAAATCACTTTTACACATCATATAAAAAAATATTAAAAATAAGCTAGATGAGGTCGGTCTTTCCAGATCCAGCCAGTCTTTTGAGATGTCTTTCGTTATCTGACTACTCTGAGAAGAAAGGCCGAAACAAACTCAGAGGTCGTAGTCTCTTTTAAAGTCCAGACATAATCTTGGTCAAGTCATAAGAGGACCACCATGTAGAATGTAGATTAGTGTCTGAAATGGTCTTTTGAGGAAAGAACCACACAGATTTGAGTAGACCTGTCCAGTCAGTGCAAGCATTTTTCAGTAATCGTGGAGCTCAACTCAGAACTGAAGGAGCTCAACTCGACGAACAATACCAAAGAAAGGATATTTGGGTAGGCCGCATCAACTATTCAAACTGCCAGACCATCATTAAAACTAACTGAGAAAGAAAAAATTAATGAAAGAGAAAACATAAAAAAACAAAAACATCCTCACATTCACAATAATTAAAATAATATATAATACTTTACAAAGTAATCGTGTCATTTTGAATATAATTTTCAACAATGTCAATGTGTATATAAAACTGGTTTATTGTGATGTGATGAATAATTAAAATGTCAAGTTTTATGGTTTTCACACGGCTTAGCAGAGCGAGCAGCTCTGAACACTTGAATAGAACAGCCTACCCTCTATTGCGATTTCTCTTCTAGGTTTGTTGGGAGCAAAATCCGCCTTTGTAAATGTACTGAAATAACTATGTATGTACACACAGCTACACATCAAGCTATACAATTCCAGTATAAGCTGACCTCGCATTGTACGGAAATCCTATACAATGCGAGATCAGCATAAACTGGAAATGGCTTGATGTGTAGCCGGAAATCGTGTATTTACTAACAAAAAGAATGAAGAACAGTAAAAACAAAATAGTCGTAAGTAGAAATGACAAAATGTAAATGTTCGAATATCCATTCATTTATTGGCAATCTTAACAATCAATTCGGATCTTAACAATCTATTCAAAGCAATGAGCTCTTCTTTGGCTGTGTTTAATTTACATTCATATCAGTTAGGTCCATAGGTCCGCATCCTGCGCGCGGCAGCGTAGCATGCTCGGTCGCAGAATAATGACTCCGTACACTCTACCGGCTCTGATTTATAATAAGCTCAAAGGCGTAAAGCTGCATATCGACTGTGTGCGGCGAGATGTTCGCAACGCCGAGGATATAGACGCGTGTGGTTGGCGCGCGTAATATAATAGAACAATATTTGTATTAAACACTCCAAAGAAATCTTATGTACAATGTCGCCCATGGGCATGATGTGCCCGCCCGTATTTTTCTGAATATTCATGGTTTTTTTTTCGAACTTTAAAAGTCTATTAAAGTTTACTAATCTATTTTTCATGTAAAACAATTTTTTTTTTTTGTAACATTTGCCATATTTCCTATGTTATTGGCTCGATTTGGATTCTGTTTATTATTTAATTTTTAAAAGCTTACGAGTTAAAAAAAATGGAGGACAATTTTTTCTAAAAAAATACCAGTGTTTATTTTTAAAAAAGCAAGTGTAAGTCCATAAAATCAAAGCGAACAATTGAAAATATTTAAAAAAAATTAAAGATTACCCTTTTACGTAAATTTTCGATAATTTGTCATGAATATTCAGAAAACAACGGGGGGCACATGCCCATGGTCGACATTGTACATACTGACTACACACAATTTACATTCTTGAAAATATTATTAAAGTTAGAATACAAAAAGTAGTGAAACAACGGCTTCATATAATACGCTTAGTGTTCCTAAGTTCAAGTACGTTCAGTCTGAGTCGTCGATTTCTGATGAATCCCGGCGGCGGGTCTTTGAGGCATAGTTTTGAATCCATGTAGCATTTTTCTGTGCGGCCACCCGGCGCGGGGTGCGACGCTCGGGTGTGGCAGCGACAGGCGACGCGGGCGCCGGCGGCTCGGGCTCGGAGCGGCCGCGTCCCCGCGCACGCGAGCCCCGAGCACGCGACCCGCGCCCGCCTCGTGACCCTCGTCCTCTGCCACGTCCGCTCGCCTCTACTTCCGACCTAACTAACTCCTCGTCACTCGATCCATCAACAACAATCTGTGCCGGCACAGGCACAGCATTAAGCGCTGCGAGCTGTGCAACATCAGCAGAATCGATCTCATCACGAAGCACTCGCAGACGATCGGCGATCGCTTCGACTTCGGTGTCCGTGTTCGACTCAAGCAAAGTAGTGATACAACGCCTCCTGTGGGCTTCCAAGGCATGCCTCAGGATCTCCTCGTTTTGTTTGATAGTGAAATCACGCACTGCCTCTGTCATGAGTTGGACGGGCAGCGCGGCAAGGCGGCGCTCCGGCGGCAGGGCTTCGTAGTAGGCACGCAGTAATGTCTCAACATCAGTGGAGTCAGCCACATAGTCTGCCATGTTGACCTCTTCTCCTTGTCCTTGTCGCTTCTCGCGTATTTTACGCTCCCGCTTCAATAAAAGAATATCACTTGAATTTGCAACTTGGCCAGTGAAATACTGACCAAATCGGGCTCTATTAAAAACCTGATCTTCCCGTTCATAAAATACATTAAGTCTTATCAATGGCATCGTTGGCTGTCTGGGATCACCAGATAAAAGACTTTCTGCTTCTGCTATTGCCTCATTTACCTTTTGTTTAAGGAATTCCTGCACCTTTTCGCTTTCATTGACATCCTCATCACCAAGATTTTGTTCTGATAAAACAACAGTTTTAAAAATAAATGGTCTTACAGTTTTTAAAGGCAAAGCAGTTAGAATGAAATCACTTTTATGTATTTGCAGCAATGCACAGTGTTTGGGTCTAGCTTCTCCTGCAGCTAGTGAGGTTGCTACTGTGCTACCAGGCTGAATAACATTAAAGTGATCTTTTTCACTACTTCCTTTCATATCAAATAGTTCACAATCATGTTCATGACCCCACACTACTAAATCTAAGAATTTTGGTAGTACATCCTCTCTGATAAAGTTACCAACTCCTCTGTCTTCAGCCCTGTTCTGATGCAACACAAGTATATTGAACCAATCATGTTCCTCATCCCGCAACATTTCAACTTTCTTTTCTTGGAATAGATGTGACAAACGTTGGTCTTTAAGATGGCTGAGACCATATAATGCAAGCTTAGTATCACCTTTTTGTAAAAGTACTGGTGAAATATGCACGTGGGTATAATCTGTCCATTTCCCAAAATAGTTCACCAGGCCTCCGGTGGATAGTATATCGAGACTGCTTATACCTTCTCGTCCAACAGGGTCGTCATGATTACCATGGATAGATAAAATTGGATATGACACATTCAAATTTGGATCTTCATAATTAACACTTCGTGAAAAGTTGACCTTCTGGTCCGACAGCAACTCTATGCTTACCGGCTTATCGCCAAAACAGTACTTGCGAACGATCTCCGTGCACTTGAAAATACAATTCAGCGAAGGCTTCGCATGGTGGAATAGGTCACCACCGAGCAGCACCAGATCCACATCATATTGAACAGCCAGTGACAATGTTTCTTCAAAAGCAATGAAACTATCCTCGCCTCTGATAGGATGCTCTTCTAAATAACCTAAATGGATATCCGAAGCGATGAGAATTCTAATCGTTTCTTCTTCCGACCAAACGCTTGTATCATTTCCAACCATTTTCCACGATGTAATATGATGTAATAATGATATTGTACTGTTATGTGTTAATTTTAAAATACTCTTGAAAACTTAGGATCGCTTTCAATAAACCGCCATTATTCACAGCGCGTGAACTATTTTGTTTCGTTCGTCGTTTTTAGCGGCGGCAGCGGGCAAATTTTAACGTCCAAAAATGTCGCAACAAGTGACAGACAGTCGCGTGTCACTTGTCAGCTGTCAGTGTCACACAAGGATACAAGTCTACTCAACTCTTGACATTTGTTAAGTCCCCAGATTGACGGGCTCGCACACAGATGTACTATTAAAACTATTGTTAAACGGGCTCGCCCAACGTGAACTGGGGGAGACACAATTGTTGAGACAATGGAATTGTCGAACAATTACTCTAACTAAACTAAAATTTATCAAATTGTAGACACTACAATAATGTTGCCATTATCTTAGATAGTCTCCGTTGTTCTCCAATTATAAACAAAAAGGGCCGCACGAAATTGTCCATGCTTTAAGCTATTGGTTGTCCTTTTTGAAGAAGCGCAACTCCAAGATTTTTTGAACTTGCATCTACGGTTAAAGTTACAGGTTTGTTAACATCATATAGTACTGGTACTGGAAGACTCTGAAGTACTTGTTTTATTTTGTTGAGGGCTGCTTCGTGATGAATTTCCCATGTATAACGTGTATTTTTATTTAACAAATCGCCTAGTGGATTTATTAGGTGTGACATATTGGATATAAATTGATTTAGGTATGTGATCATCCCTATTAGTCTCTGTAGCTCTTTTTTATTTGTTGGTGTTTTTATATTATTATGGCCTCTACCTTATCTGGATCTGCTTCTAATCCGTTGGATGAAACAATGTGTCCTAAGAATTTTATTCTTTTTGCTTCAAAAATGCACTTATTTTTATTAAGTTTGAAACCTGATTTCTTTAGTACTTCGATGACTTCACCAACAGTTTTGCATAGTTTTTCTCTACTTTTTGCATGTATAGAGAATTAGAGATATCGCCGATGGATACTCACATTTTTAAATTTACTGAAATGCAAAAATGTATGGACCTTGGTCCAATATACCAACAGTGTTACAACCTATGCCAAATGAAAGGATTTGAAGAGTAAAATATTTCATGCTATAGCGCCAAGCCGAAATGAGCGCGATCATGATGTTTAAAACCTAACCTTATTTTATTTTTAAATATTTTAATAAAAATGGTCAAGTATTTGATCACAGTTTCGCCTGGTGGTTAGTGTCGGTATTTTCAAGATTACAATAATAATCAGATTCAACAATAATCTCGTCTAAATGTAGTGCCGGTCTATGAAATCCTTCCAGTCTACCCAGCCCCAAGTACCATATTATAGAGATTACATGCGCACAGCTCCCTATAGTGCGTCTACCCGTAAGACATGTACAATAATAATGTATTATCGCTTCTCGGCCTACTTGATCGCGGTCAATTAATGTGTACCTAAGTGTAATATGTTTTTGATCTAAAGTGTCGAGATTGTACTCGTCCCCTGAGTAGCCATACGTTAGTTTGCATAATATTACATTGCTGCAAGTCGTGCAAGTTACTCTGCCGATATATTTCTATTGTATAGAGACCGCTTTCACGCAAGTGTTCGCTAGCGTACGATCGTGCAAGCTTAAGCTGATAAGTGCCAAGAGAAATGAGAATCAAATCATCTATGGTTAATACGGGAAAGTCTTGCAACTGGGGAAGATTTGCTTCCATTGTTTCAAACGCGACTCGCTGTCTATTAAGATTTTTTAATGTTA